>JAQPPZ010017058.1:16630000-26630000 GCA_028583015.1 Wollemia nobilis | reverse complement strand
CATGTTAACATATGTTTAGATAGATAGACATCAGGGAAATCAGATTTACTTGCTCAATTTTAACCATCTTAAACAGGTTGACTTCCTCCAATGAAATCGGCTTCACAACCTTTGCTTCCTGGAAAGGGCTATAACTCTCCTCCAAATTTTTTAACTATCGATGAATAAATGGTTCATATTGCTCTACGGTACTTTGACAAGTTATTTTCTTACTTTCCTCTACATAGTTATTCTCATATGCATTAACATGATGCCCATTCATCGATGAGGTTTTTGCATCAATTTCCCAAGTCAAGGCATAATCCAAAGCCTCTTGGTATGATCTTGGAGGAAATGTCTTCATCTTCCTTTGATACATAGGGAGAATTCCATCTATGACCCACATACTCTTTGATTCCTTTGAGTGGTATTTCTTCACATGATCAAACAACCCACCTAATCATCGATTGTAAGAATGAATAGACTCATTTTATCCTTGTATTCTATAATTTTTGTTAGTATCGTATGATCAAAATTCTTCCACAAATGCATCATGCAATGCTTCCCATGTCTTGTACTTGTCTACTGGGAATTTTATGTACCAATCCATTGTAAATCCATAAAATATTGTAGGAAACCACCTCCTCCAATCTGCTTCATTATTCTACCCATTTGCTTTCCACACCATCGATAAATTTTCAAATGCTTAATTGGTACTTCCCTTATCCTATAAAAAGTGGATACCTTAGTTTCATTACTTTGGTGGATACGTTAGGCATTGGTGAGGTTCATTCATCGTCACTTGATGGAGTACCCTCTAGGATCGTTGACTGATTTCTCCTAGGTCTGCTATGTTGCTCCTTGTTGGAGGTTTCAACCCTAGGTACCTAATTATCACCAAACAATCATCTCATGACTTCATATGCATCCTCACTCCATGACCTCCTTCATTGGAATGTTGGTTGTGGTCCTGGTATTTCTTCTTGAGATCTCACGCATTGTTGGTCTAGTGCCTGACTCTCATCTTCTACTCTCATCTACAACCTTCCTATCTCTTGTTCAGATGTTACCATCTACTCACTCTATCCTCACATAGTTTCTACATCAATGTATTTCCTTACATAAACATTTTCCTTGACTCTTGGTGGTACTTGTATCCCTTCTTTTATTCCTATTAGAAATATTTGTCCTCTTTCTTACTATGCTCTTGGATTCTTGTTTTCTAAATAGCTGACTGGTCTACCTATTCTTCTACTGCATACATCTAGACTGTAGACATCCGAACTGGTACTGTAGATGTCTAGACTGTAGACATCTAGATTACAAACATCTATACTGGTGCTACAGGCATCTACGAATCCTCAATCTACAAAATATTTACTTGTATTTTTGAATTCCATTGGTGTGCATGTTTCTTTAGACAACCCTTCATTTGCATCAATAAACAAATTCAGTGCATCTTCACCTATGTATTTGGCTGCACTCTGTTGCTCCTGTTGTGCATCTCCCCAAGGGTTTTACTTATCATAACATCATGTCACCAAATTAGACCCAAATTTGTACAAGAAATGATGCCAAAATATAGAAATGAAATTTAACTTGCTGACACACAATTCCATCTCTACTTGAATAATTCTACAAGTTTACAATCATTTTAGTATAGCAATAGTAATGTGTAAAACCTACAACAATAATAATAACAACAATAATAGCAGAAATAGAAGCAGCAATGGTAGATAACAGTAAATACAGGTAGTTTTATATTAACAATGGCATTTATAGTACAACATTATAATTTCAACATTACAATTTGCAACCCTATGTAGAATATTCTCCATGGTTGCATACAAGACATGACTGCATTACACACATAGACATCAACTCTCAGATGTACTAATGTTGTTCCATTAGTCCATCAACCTGCATGACTGCCTTCAATGTCCTGGATGAATGAATGAATGAACCCTTCAATCCATGAATCCCTTGAATGAATGAGGGGAGGTCTTATTCATACACCAAATAGTAGTTATGCCTTCCAACTACCTCATAACTTCTCCAAATGATATTTCATATGCATTTGCTCTTGCATTTACTTGACATTTTGCACTACAAGACAAAATAGTTTATAACTTGTAATTTAGCCGACTAACATGACTTAACATGAATTTATTCTTACGTACAATATTAAATTGTACTTTATAACATTATTAAATATATGCATGAACATTTTGTCAAACACTTTACATACAATTACAAAATAACACATAATATCAAAATCGATTTAGCAAATAAAGACATCAATTTGCTTATCTACATCTATCCCCTCCTCTAAATTGGTCGACAGCCTCGATGATATGAGTTAAACACTAGGAATAGAAGTACTGAATAATGTAACAAAATTTCTTGTCATGCTACTTTTTATTTCTCCTATTATATACATCTTTGGTAATAGACTTTACTTAATACTGCTTGAAACACCTTATTCCCTAATTTTGTACTCCCCTTACTGCAAGCAGTTGTAACCTTAGCATGATCAACATTATCAGTAGTCTCTAATTTTTCACTGTACTTTTTAGAACCATCGACATCATGAACATGACGGGCAATGCCCATTATCACCTGTGTTGGGGGTCAAAGAGATGGGATCCCCATTGCAGGATCAAGGGACGGTGTCCCTTGTAGGGTTGAGGGATAGAGCCCTCATAGGGTTGGGGTGAAGTCCCAAAACCTCAATGGTAAAACCATTGAAACCATCACTATCTAAACTAAAATTTTTTCCTCATCAATATTCTAGAAGCCTTCACTCAATCTATTGAAACTACTTCCTCTCATCTCTAATTTACTACTTTCATTATCTAACTTTCTATCAACATTTGATAGGCATATCCCTTGGTGGATTGTACTTTGATGGCAACTCCTCTGAATGCACTACCTTAGATGACAATATTTTTTATGATAATCCTTGACAACTTAATATGTGATGGATTAGGCTAAATGGATTGAGAAGTTTGATGGGAACAATGTCTAGACGTCCAGGACAATAGGTTAGACTTATAGAACAATAGGATAGATGTCTAGATAGTAGACATATAGGACCACAAGGTAGACATCTAGATAGTAGATATTTAGGATGAGAGGTTAGACATCTTGGACAGGTTGCACACAGGTAGACGTCTTAGATGGGTAGAAATATTAGATGGGTTGCACATAGATAGATGTCTCAAATGGGTAGACATCTCAGACAAGTTGCACACAGGTAGACATATCATACGGGTTGCACATAGATAGATATCTTAGATGGGTAGACATATCAAATAGGTTACACCCAGGTAGACATCTCATATGAGTAGATGTCTTGAACAAGTAAGTGCAAACATCATATATGGGTTACTATAGATGGCTAGACATCTCAAATGGGTTGACTTCATTAGATGGGTAATCTACCAAACATGTAGGTTCCTCAAATAGGTAACCTATCAAATGTGTATGTTCCTCAGATAGGTATCTTGCCAGATGTTTAACTTTCTTAGATGAGTATCTTACCAGATGGGTAGGTTCCTTAGATGGGTAACCTGCCAGACGTGTAGGTTCCTCAGATGGGTATCTTACCAGATGTGTAGGTTCCTCAGATGGGTAACCTTCTATATGGATAAAGTCTACAAATGGGCAACTTTTCATATGTTTAACTTCCTCATACATGTAAGTTCTAGACAAGTATGTCGTAAACGAGTAGCTTACCAGATGTCTAATTTCCTCATACATGTAACTACTAGATGGGTACTTGCCAAACAGGTAGGTTTTAGATGGGTATGCCTCAAATGTGTAGTCTCCATATTGGTAGCCTTCATACGTGTACCCTTTAGATAGGTATTCCGTAGATGGATTCTCCTTAGATGGCTCCTACTCAGATATCTTCACCTTATATGACTCCTCCACCATCTGACTACATTCTCTAGCCATCCTAGTCTCATCCATCTGATCAATCTCCTGATAAAGCCTTGTTGTCTGGATTCCTTCTCGACTACACTCTATCATTGGGTCTTCTTGCAAAAATTATGTGTCATCAATGGAAATCAGATTTACTTGCTCAATTTTAACCATCTCAAACATGTTCACTTCCTCCAATGCAATCAACTTTACAACCTCTGCTTGTTGGCAAGGGCTATAAATCTCCTCCAAAATTTTAAACTCTTGATAAATCAATGGTTCATATTTCTTTATGGTACTTTGACAAGTCATTTTCTTACTTTCCTCTATGCATTTATTCTCTTATGCATTAACATGACACCCATTCATTGATGAGGTTTTTGCATCAATTTCCTAGGTCAAGGCATAATCCAAATCCTCTTGATATGATCTTGGAGGAAATATCTTCATATTTCTTTGATACATAGGGATAAGTCCATCTATCAACCACATACCCTTTGATTCCTTTGAGTGGTATTTCTCAAAATTGTCAAGCAACCCACTCAATTGTCAATTGTAATAATGAACGAACTTGTTCTCTCCTTGTATTCTATAATTTTTGTTAGTATCGTATGATAAAAATTCTTCCACAAATGTATCATGCAATGCTTCCCATTTCTTGTACCTATCTATTGATAAATTTATGTACCAATCCATTGTGAATCCATGAAACATTGTAGGAAACCACCTCCTCCAATCTGCTTCATTGTTCTACCCAGTTGCTTTCCACACCATGCAAAAAATTCTCCAATACCTAATTGGGTCTTCCTTCCCTTCTCCTGTAAAAAGTGGACACCTTAGTTTCCTTACTTTGATGGCTATGTTAGCCATTGGTGAGGTTTCTTCATTTTCACTTGATGAAGTACCCTTTGAAATCCTTGACTGATTTCTCCTAGGTCTACTATGATGCTCCTTATCAAAGGTTTCTATCATAGGTACCTCATTTTCACCAAACAGTCATCTCTTGACTTCATGTGTGTCCTCACTCCATGAGCTCCTTCAATGGAATGTTGATTGTGGCCCTGGTATTTCTTCCTAATACCTCATGTATTATTGCTCTAATGCCTGACTCCCATCCTTTGCACTTCTATGTAACCTTCCTATCGCTTGTTCAAGTGTTACCATCCACTCATTGTATCCTCACATAGCTTTTGCATCAACATATTTTCTTACATCAACATTTTCCTTGACTCTTGGTGGTCCTTGTACCCCTTCTTCCATTCCTATCAACAATGTTTGCCCTCTCTCTTACTCTGCTCTTGGATTCTTGTCTTCCAAACAGCTGATTGGTCTACCTATTCTACTTTTACATACATCTAGACTACAAATGTCTAGACTGGTGTTGTAGATGTCTAGACTATATATGTCTAGACTAGTGTTGCAAGCATCTATGAATTCTCGATCTACAAAATCTTCACTTACATTTTTGCATTCCATTGACATGCATGTTCCTTTAGACAACCATTCATTTGCATCAACAAATAAATTTGGTGCATCTTCACCTGTCTTTGGTTGCACTCCATTGTTCTCATTGCACATATCCCCAAGGGTTTTACTTATTAGAACTTCATATCACCAAATTAGACCCAACATCGTACAAGTAACGATGCCAAAATATAGAAATAAAGTTTATACAGGATAAAATAGTTTATAACTTGTAATTTAGTTGACTTACATGACTTAAAATGACTTTATTATTATGTAAAATATTACATTACACTTTATAACATTATTAAATATATGCACACACATTTTGTCAAACAATTTGCATACAATTACAAAATAACACATAATACAAAAACTGATTCAGCAAATAAAGACATTAATTTTGTTTGTCTACATCTATCCCCTCCTCTAAACCGGTCGGTGTCCTTGATGACATGAGTTAAACACTAGAAATATAAGTACTAAATAATGTAATAGAATTTCTTGTCCCACTCCTTTTGATTTCTCCTGTTTCATACATATTTTTCAATAGACTTCACTTAAGACTGCTCGCAACACCTGGTCCTGAGCCATAGAAATGGTAGGCCTTAATTGACTCCATAGTATGTTGGAATCTAAATTAGGAACTAGGTATACTAACGCTATACCCTAACATGAAGAAGTAAACAAAAAACATAAGTGCCTCAAGAAAAAAACTAGGACAAGGATCCTAAATACACCATGCTATAGGACGAGGAATTATGCATCCACTCTTCTAGGTGTTATGGGCCCTAGAAGGACAACCACATACCATGAACATAGACCTCTAGTAAAGGAGATGAATGTGTTCACAAAATGGTACTTGTTATGAAATTTGGTCAATCTCGACTATTTAAGGGATCGTCTACAACGGTCAATTTCCTCGAAACAGGTAATCTTATGCCTATGTACTAATTAATATTGGGTGTTGCTTAAACTTTCTATGATTTTGATCAAAAAAATTTACTTCGTGTTTTGGAAAACCGTATGAGTTAGACCTGGGGTGTTACAGTTGGTATCAGATCCTAGGTTACGAAACCCTAGGCCACAAAATCTGTAAGTCATAGGATTTTTTGTGTCATATTTATAAATAATTAACATAGCTCTTTTATAACCAAATGGAGGATCTTGCAGTAGCAATCAAGTTGTTCCAAGTGCAGTTGGAATAATCTACAACTTTGATTAAACTATTAATGGAAAATCTAGAATCTCAAAAGAAGAAGATTGAGATTCTCATCGAGCAAGGACATAGAAGGAATAAGGGTAAATCAGGGATGAGACCAAGGCTCATGAACAACACGAAGAAGACCAAATAGGAAATGAAACCAAGGAATTTGGCTAAAAACCATAGGAGTAATTTAGAATCTACAAGTCCTTAAGGAGATAAGAAGTTGATCCGAGCACCAGAACATGGATGCTACATTTGTGGAAGGTCTCATTTTTCCAGCAAATTCTCTGAAAGATCTAATAAGCAAGGCTGCTAGATTTGTGGAGGGATCCATTTTGCCAGTAAATACTCTCAATAAATTGGTCATAAAGAAGCATATAAGGAGAAACACCTTGTAAAAAGCATAAAATCTGATGGTCAAGAGGAGCAATCCATCCTTAGATCTAAAAATACTAGAATTCTATCATTATGATACTCATATAGAATTTAGAAGTTATGAAAAATTGATTAATGTAAGGTACCAATATTCTCTAAAAGGAATGCCACACGGGAGGATGTGGTTAATATGCAGAAACACTTTTTCATACTTGTTTGAATAAACATTACTAATATTTTTGTTAACCAATTTGAAAAAGCATTCTCTTTTGATGGTTATTGATAAAAATATATTTTAAAAATATCAAAGACCACCGAGTAAGGGTGAAGATACAGAAAGGTAGAATTTCCATAAGGGTGGAAAATAAAGATCGTATACTGATCAGACTGGATATTATTAAAAATAAGAGAAATACATCAAAGGAAGCAAAAGAGCTATGCTAATATTAAGATGACACTAGGGAATTCTCTGTAAGAGATAGAGTCTTCTCAAAGAATCAAATCTGCTAAACAAATCTATTAAGCTCAACCTAAGAGATTATTGCTAAAAATAAAAGGTTGGACACACTCTATGGTGGTGTCATAAATATAAAAGTATTAAGTTGAAGAAAACTATTAAGATGGAAGAAAAGTATTAAGGTTGGAGAAAATGATTTCTCATTTGCTGTAGTTCCTCATTGTTGCTTAAATGATGTTTAAAGTAGTGGATAAACGATGAAATGATTTAACTGTTCCTTGAAACATGTTGAATGGACTTTTTCATAGAATAATGTTGGATAGAATACTTTGAGAAGGTTTCCTTTATATCTGAAGCTCGTAGTCTTTTATACTTCCATTGTGCAAATCTCATGAAGATAGATTAATACTAAACATTTTATATTTTAGATTGTTATTCACGGTTTACTGTTGCAATTATTTATTCTAATAGTTTTAAAAATATACCTTATGAAATTACACACTTCTATCCTAATAGAATTTAACGGGTTCATCGACATGAGTAGAACTCAACCAAAATGCTACATGCAATTTTCTTGTATGTTTGAATAGGCATTATTATGTTTGCTATATGTGTTTGGATATTGTATGAATTTTATGAGCAAGTTTTAAAGTAGACATAGATTTATGAATACATGTGAATTTACTTATGACATTTGAATAAGATATACAATCTATTTGAAAATGCAAATACAAGGGATTGTGTTTAATATTAGTGGGGGAGAATGTAACATCTATTCCATTTTGCTATTTGTCAGCTTGTTATTATCATTGAGAATGAGATACTGCTGATAAAATTTGTGAGTGCAAGAACAGGTTTTATTTCTAGACAAGTAGATCAATTGTACTTGTTGCCCACCTTCTAGCGGAAAGACAATGATTATACGTATGAGGTAAGGTGAGATATGATGTCTAGTCCTTCATGCACCATATCTTGTGAGTACATAGAAGTTCACTGAATAAATTCATATAGGAGCATCCTGACTATTATTTTGCATTGGATGTTTACCTTTTGCATTAAATTTATGCTTGTGTATGCATTCATAAGCATTTTGTATATGATTGTTTGAAATATTTGGCTCCATTAGGTGAACATCTATGTTATAATTATGATTAATTATATATTTAATAAAATAATAAAAAAAAATATGAACAAAAATAAAATATAATAAAATAAAGTAAATAATAAAAATAATAATAAATATAAATATATATAAAGTAAAAATAAAAATAATATGTCTAAATTAATAATAAGACACCCATTGGCCGCTCGATGGATATATGGTAGAGAGTGTGCGCATGCCTCTACTTAGGTGTTACCAAATTCTAGCTTAAAAACATTATAAAAATATAAATGAAATCCTCTTGGAGGGCATACGAATCTAGAATTGTCTGTGTGTTTTTGGTTTACTGGTGTGTCTTGAGTTTATCTTTTGGAAAGAATTTGTTCACTATCAAAAAATCCAGGTTAGGTCCTCATTAGTTGTATCGGATACTAAAATATATGTACATGTTTTTAGTTTGAGTAATGAATAAATTTTGGTTAGTTTGTACTGTGTGACTGGTAAGAGATAGAGATTTTGCTATAACATTTAAACAGTTGAGAAAACAAAATTATTAATGATAGCCAAAGAGAAAATTTAGAATTCAACTTTGTGAATGAATTGCTATCATTTTTGCTCTATTTTGTTGTCTTTGATTTAGTATGTTTGTATGCTAAAAGATAACATCACCAAAACTAAGAAGAAAACCATAAAATTGGAATATGAAATGCATCATTGTTTTGACTGCATGAGTGTATTCACTAGTTGCATCCATTGGGCTATGCTGACCCAACATGCCCATTCATTAGTCCTTCTTCCAGAATGCATAACACCTACAAGAGGAGATTTCTTTGGATGAATGTGTGTATTGTTACTCTTTTCCATCCTTCAAGCTCGGTTGGTTGTGACAAAAGTTCTTTGTGATACCCACTAGTGAAAACGATGGATGTATATCGTAGACTACCTTGGAAAATGTTGAAAGCCGAGCATAATTCCTATTTTAATTGGAATGGCTTAATGTATTTAGAGCTCATACTATTTTATATTTAACTTAAACTGGAGACTTCCCAGATGTGATAGTTCTTAATTTTCTTTTTTGCATAAACTGTTGTGTTCTTTTTATGTAATTTGGTTTAATTAGAAGATAACGATTTATATTTTTAATTAAGATTTTTGGCTTATACTTATTTAATTGAACACGATGTTGAAATGGGAATTAACTGGATTACTTTCGGATATGGAGTGTTGTCCAAGCCAAACTGTATAGTGTTCATTTAATTTTTTGAAATGTAAAATTAATATGATACCTTGTAAATTAGGTTACCTTTGAGATTTGTTTGTGTATCTTGTGTAGCAATGTTATTAAGATATTGTAAAAACTATGATGTATTATGAATGTATTCTTAATTTTTTTACTGATGTGTTTCTCACCTTGATCGCTTATTAAAAATTGAGTAAATTGCTTATTATTTGATTAAGGCTATCGTTGTTTTGAAAATACATAAGGAGCCGACAATAGAACAAAACTATTTTTTTATTTGTGGAAAACATCCCAAAAGGGATGCCACTTTCGGGTAAGACCCAAGGAGGCAGGGGTATCCATTCCACCAAAAATGCCCAGGACTCGGACCTGGCCTACCACCTTTGACATACTCAAGGAGCAAACAAACACACAAAACCAATTTAAAAATAAGTAAATAACAACAAAAATAATAAAATAAAATAAAAAACATGCTCCTTGAGTGTGTCAAAAACAAAAGCACAACCAAACACGCACAATAAGATAAAAGAAACCACAACACAAACCACATAGAAAAACACAAGAACCACATAACAAAACACAAACAAGACAAAAACAACAGAACACTACAAAGACATAACCCAAAAAAAACATGAAAAATAAACACAACCAAAACCTAAAAAATTAAAAAATAAAATAAAAATAAAAATAAAAATAAAAAACAACCAACAACAGACAATAAACAAAAACAAAAAACATAGAAAACACTCACACATAAAAACACGAAATAACACAAACAAAGAGAAACCCAAGAACAAGAATGAAAAAAACACAAGAACAATAACAAAAAACATAAAAAAAAAAAAACAACAAAAACACAAGAACAACAAAAAACAACACAAAGAACACAAAAACAAAACAAAACAAAAGAACCCACCCACCTTAAAAAACTAAACAAAAAAAAACAAAAAAGAAAAAATAAATTGAACAAAACAATGACCTATCTAGACCAAAAGACTATTAAGGCAAGAATCAATAGAGGAAACAAAATAAAGAATAGAATGAGCTAGGGAACTAAAAAAAATTGAATGAACCAAAGAGAAGCAAAAAAAAAAAAAACAAGAAGAAACTAGGTACCTTCGAACTGGAGCCATCCAAAGAAATGATAGAAAGAAGAGCTTCCCTAATTTGAGAAGCCCACCATATAGGAGGGTGGCCATAACAAGTAAGATCACCTTTGTCCAAAGCCCAATTAGCTAAAGCATCAACACTCTTGTTTTGATCTCTGACCACATGATTGTAATCAACTTTCAAAAATCCCATCTGGATTAACTGAATCTTCTCAATAATTCTTTTTATTCTCCAATCCACCTTATGATTCTTAGAAGGAGTCTTCAAGAGATTAATCATAAGTTGAGAGTTCGACTCAACTAACACCTTTTCCCATCCAACCTTAGTAGCCTCCTGAAGGCCTCTCGAGGATACCATACCCCTTAAGCAAGGTTATTGGAAAGAATACCCAAATTCTCAGCAAAAGTAAAAACCAGGGAGCCATCTGAAAGTCTACCAATTCCTCCCACACTGGCTTTTCCAGGGTTCCCTCTAGAGGCTCCATCAGTATTGACTTTTCCAAAATCCTTAGGAGGAGGTTGCCAATTTCTAGTCCTATCCATCTTACTAATACTCACATTCCCTTTAAGTTGGTTGCCCTTAGAAGATTTAATCTTCAATCTTTGCATCACTTGATCCCATATTTGGTGGGAGTTTTGGGGGTGATTAAGGAGTTGATGGACTGATTCAACTAAGTTGGCTATGGTCTTTTGCCAAATATAGTGAATATCCTTCCTATCTTGATTAAAAATTTGGCTGTTCCTTTCATTCCAAATATTCCAAAGAAGAATGGTAGAACCCATCCAAACTAACTGCCTAATAAAATGATCAACACCCTCTTGATTAGGCCAATCCCTCCAAAGTTGTTCAAAAGTAAAAAAATTGGACCACTGTAAGCCAAGTAAAGTGGCCATTCTCCTCCATAGCTCAGAGGCTAAAGTACACTCAATAAAAATATGGTTGATATTTTCTACATTCTCTTCACACATTTCACATCTAAAAGGGCCATGAAAACCATGCTTCATAAGTTGCTCACCAGTAAGCACCCTACGATGCAATAAAAGCCAATTAAAGAACCTCACCTTAGGCCAGAGCTTTTGAGCCCACAATCGAGAAAATATGTCAGAAGAATGGTTGGGATTATTATGGCATAAGGTCAAATAACCTTGAGCAACTGAATACTCACCCTTAGTAGTGTTGTTCCATCCAAAACAATATTTTTCATGGGACCAAGAGAGGGATCTCATATGAAGGATGCCTTGGATATCTTGTCTTTGCCTTTCTGGGATTTGAATAGGCCAGTCCTCAATAGGGATCCAATATCTACCAACCTTTGAATTACCAAGTATGGTACCGATAGTAATTAGCCACCTTTATCCAATTAGCTCGGTGAAGCTCCTCCATCCAAGGCCTCCAATCGGGAAACCGAGTTATCAAAGGCTTGTGACCATCCCAAGAATCTATCCAAAAATTTGCATGTTGACCATTATGAATGATCCAAAATAATTTTTTCTTTATCAAATCCTCACCAGTCTTAAGAACTGCTAAAATGGGAGAACCTTTGGTAGGAAGTTGATAGCGAACAAGGTCTTCAGGACTTTTGTTCTCAAGCATATTTAGCACAGAGATTATTGGCCCAAAGAGCATTGGGGTTATGCAACATCCTCCAATATAATTTAGCAGCTAAAGCTTTGTTGTTATTAATTGAAGACCGGAATCCTAACCCCCCTTCACTCTTAGGAAGACATAAAGTATCCCATTTCACCAAGGCCCATTTTCTTTTCTCCTTAGTACCACTCCAAAGGAAACGATGACTGATTTGATCCAATTCTCGAAGAACAACCTTTGGGATATTCAAAATGGAAGAAACATAAATAGGAATAGCTTGAAGGACTGATTTTACCAAGGTGATTCTACCCCCATAAGAAAGCCACTTGTTGGTCCACTTTCCAATTTTCTTCTTGACTTTGTCCAACAACCAATTCCAATATTTATTTTTCTGCCTTTGAATATTTATGGGAATACCTAAATAAGTGATTGGAAGAGAGGTCTTCTTATATCTTAATTTATCCAAGACCATGGATTCCTGTCTAGCAGAGCAGATGAAAGAAAATAACTTTAGATTTGTCTTCATTGATCAACTGCCCAATGAGCCTTAGAAAAATAGCTAATGATTTGCTTAATATTAGAAGCTTCCTTAACTGTAGCTTTACCTAAAAGAGTAGAGTCATCCACAAATTGAAGATGAGAGATAGGTCTAGCTCCATGAGCAATGGTAACTCCCTCAAGGGTTTTGTTTTCCCTCTTTTTGGTTATAGTCCTACCCAAGCATTCAACAAGAATGATGAATAAATAAGGGGATAGCGGGTCACCTTGCCTAATACCTCTGGAAGCTAGGAAAGACCGAGAAGGCCTGCCATTGATAAGAACTAAGTAGGAAACTGAAGAGATACATCCCATAATCCAATCCATCCAATCCTTAGAGAAACCAAATTGCCTCAAAACTTTGATAAGGAAGTGCCAATCCACTCTATCATAAGCTTTGGATAAGTCTAACCGAATGAACATGGAAGGAGAATTTTGCATATCCATGGAATGGATGGCTTCCTGAGCAAGAACTATCTCATCTACTATTTGACGTCCTTCCACATAACCCCCTTGCTCTGGGGAAATAATCTTATGCAAAAGAGGCTTCAACCTTTCTGCCATGATTTTAGTAATGATTTTGAGAAGAACATTACATAAAGCAATAGGTCTAAAAGCTGAGATATGATCAACCTCTTGAGCTTTTGGAACAAGAGTAATATAAGTTTTATTGATAACCTTCAAAATTTCTTTGGCTTTCTTGGCTTCTTCCACCACCTCTAATAAATCAACATGAAGGATATCCCATAACTCTTGGTAGAACTCAATGGGAAAACCATCAGGACCTGGGGTTTTCCCTTTTTGCATTTTAAAAACTACTTGTTGAAGCTCATTGATAGTAACAGGAGCAGTCAAAATAGAGTTCTCCTCAGAAGTGATAAGAGAAGGGATTGCTTGAAGAACATTTTGTTGTGAAGTTGAGTCAAGAGGAGTAGCAACAAAAATATTGGAAAAGTAATCAACAACAATAGAGTTCATGCCATCCCAAGTATAAACAACATCTCCAGAATCTGATTTTAAGGAAGAAATAAAGTTGTGAGATCTTCGAGCTAGAAGAGATTTGTGGAAGAAATTTGTGTTTCGATCTCCTTCTTTGAGCCATTGAATTCTAGATTTTTGCTTCCATAAGATTTCTTCTCTTTTTTCCCATTCCTCTAACTGAGTTGTGAGTTTAATTTCATCTGCACTTCTCTTCTCTATGAGGCCATCTAAACGGATTTTCTTATTCAAATTTTCAATATGAGCAATAACTTCATGTTTTTTTTATGAACATCCCCAAACTCTTTCCAGTTCCAAGTCTTGATTTTGGATTTAATGTATTGCAGTCTTTTGGAAAAATAGAACATCTTAGTCCCATGCCTAGGTTTACCTTCCTTCCACCATTGTTGCACATGAGGTCTGAAGGAAATGTCTCTAAGCCACATTAATTGAAAATGAAAAGGAGAGAAACTCACATTGGTTTTCCACATTTCCACCATGATTGGCCAATGATCCGAACCAACATTATTAAGAGTCTTCACTTTAGGAATGTGACCATGGATTAAGAAATTTTTAGAGAGCAAAAACCTATCCAATCTCTCCATTATACAAGCTAAGCCTTGCCTTCTGTTAGACCAAGTCATAAGGCCATTATCTCGGTTGGATAGCCACAAGATGGAGGTTTGCAATATATTCGCTCATGAGGTCGGTGCTTTTGTCCAAATTTCTATTTCCCCCCTTTTCTCATCCAGAGAGAGGATGGTATTGAAATCTCCTCCGATCAAGATCCAAGATTTAGGAAAATGAGAGATAATATGAGTAATATCCTTCCACTGTCTTCTTTTTTCCTCCAAAGAAGTCAGAGCATAAACAATAATGCAGAGCATAATCTGGTTGGAATGTCTACTTTGAATAGCTATAGCCAACAAACCCCAACTGCCAACCATATGGTGAATAACTACCTCTTTTGGGTCCCAAAGACAAGCAATGCCACCCGAAGTCCCTTGGGAACCGAGGGAAACCACTTTTCTAGTCGGCCAAATTTTATCGGCAATTAAGTCCATATCCTCCATTGACATCTTTGTTTCTTGAAGGAAAACAAGATGTGGATGATTTATCTGAATCATTCTTCTAATTTCATTTTGTTTTGAAAGACTCCCTTTGAGTCCTCTAATATTCCAAGTGATGATCTTCATTAATACCAGGGCTAAAAAATTTGGGAAGGGCATTAATCTTACCTTCCTCTACAAGCTTTTCACCTTCTTTTACCATATGATATTGATTGGTCTTGCGACCTACTTTTTGATTAGAATCCATCTTCAATTTTTTTTCCCTGTTTCTTGACTTATTCCAATTGAATCTGAGATGGCTTCTAACCTTGAAGAATGCTCGTACACAGCCAAAATTTTACTAGATGGTTCAACGGAGTCTATATTGGGACTCGCATTATTTGAAGTTTTGACATTTGAAATATTGTTTTTCTTGTGTAAATTTTCTCCTTTTTTTTCTTGTTGAAAACCTTTGATTTGTTGGTTTGTCTCCGAGTTCTTCCCTTCATATTTAAATTGTGTTTCTAAGATTTTAGTTTCCATTATTTCCTCTTCCTCACTTGGGACATCATTTGTGGAAAGGATTTCAAACATATTAGCAGATGACTTTGATTGATCCTTCATAACTAGTTTTTTCTTAGTGTTCTTCTTCTTAGGTATTTGGAAACTCGTTGAGTTTATATCTTCTTTCTTTTGATCAGGAATTTTATTTGGGCAAGCACTGGCCAAATGACCATATTCATGGCAAATTCTACAACGAAAAGGAATGTTCTCATAGTCCACTACTTGCTCCCAAGTGTCTTCCCCAAATTGTAATGTGATATTTTTAGGTAGGGGTTTGTCAAAATCCATTAAAACACAAATCCGAGCATAAATAATATGTTCAAAATTTTGAGTACAATCAGCAAGTCATCATAAAAGTTCCTAAAGAGTTTCCAATTGAAGAAAAAATAGTAGGATTCCAAAATTCAATAGGGAGGCCAAAGAGTCTAACCCACACGGGAGCTATAGAAGGCATCTCTTCTTCGGCTTTAAATTTAGTATGCCAGGGCTTCATGAAAAGCCCCGCCCTTCCAAAAAACCAAGGACCCCCTTGAAAATTTTTCTCTCTATCTTCATTATTAGAAAATAAAACAAGAAAATAACCATTTGGATAAATAGAGATTTGTAACTCACCTTTAGTTTTCTAGCTTTTTGTAGCCCAGACTTTGAAAGCAGATAGACTCGGATGAAAACCCACGAACCAACAAATTAGTCCTCTTTTTTCCAAATCTTCAATGCCATTTTGAATGTTACCCATATCAAGCTTAACAATAGGAGTTCCATCAGCTGCTTTAAGACATCCTGACTCCGTTTTCTTGGGATCAATATTAGGCATTCTTAGAGGTTTATGGGAAGCCCTAATATTGATATTAGCATTGGGCTGAGGCTGTCCACCATGAAGGGCATCCCTAAAATTCATTTTTGGGACCGAGTCTTCAAAATTCTTACCCTTGATAGGGGTTTTCACAGTAGAATTATTTTGTGGGTGCACCTTAGCACCAGATTCACTTGAGATATGAGCCATTTTTTGATCAACTGCTTGAAACTTGTTTTGTGATCTCTTTAATCCTTGCCCTAGATGCCGTGGAAAGGTATGGTTTTCACTTTTCTTTTGTGCAACAAATTGGAAGCCGTTGTCACTCAAGTTCACAGTATGATCTGTTGAAAGACAAATTTCTAACCCATATTGTATCCCCTGCAACATTTCTTGCTAAAATATTGAGCATAAACCACAAAAATATTGGCCTCTAGGGCCCGAAGGCCCTAAAAACCAACCTCTGGAGCTGCTTGCACTCAACCCAGATGAAACCCTCGCATAGCCGCTTGCCAAATATCTCGTTCACACATAGGGATGTGCTAGGATCTGTGTTGCTCCAAATGATATGAAAATTGGTGGAGATGTTCTAGGGTTTTTCAGGCATCTACCCTCAAAATTTTAGCTCAATCCGAGTCCGGATGAGTGAGATATGGCCGAAACTAGTTTGGCAGTTTTTTGACAATAAAACCAAACTTACACCATGAATGTTTATTATAATACAAAAAGTAAAATACTTCCTTTCAATTTCTCCTTGGTTTGACATTAATTTTTAAATAATACATATGGTTAATAACATTGGTTGAGAGTTCCTTTAAAGGAAATAAATGAACGTTCAAAAGGCAACATCTATACAAAATAATTAGATAGGAGAAAATATTTTGATTATCATGCCAACTATTAGAAAAATTTTGTATAGCCGATTCTTCTTTGGATTCTGTGTTTTTATATCCATTTGGTTTAAGGCAATGGATCTAGTTTTTTTGGTAAGTAAATTTCTTCATTGATTATCGGGTTTTATAGGTTAACCCAAAACCTATTACAAAAGTCAGCCTTATGATGATGCTACGAATCCTATTTATGCTAAGGACATTATGCCCTCTCCTAATACTGATTTTCCTAACAACCCTTACTGGGCGGGTGAAGCAAAAATGACCCAAAAACCTGATAGGACCAACCAAGATGGGTAACTTGCTATGATCATCATTACAAAAATGGAAAAAAGACATTAGCCATAGGAGGAATACTTCCTATGTACAAAACATGAGACAAAAGTGAAATCCCCAAGACCCAAGGATCCTCAGGCCTCATCTTCAATGTCTTCCTTGAGCTCCTCTTCCTTATCCTCCTCATATTCCTCATCATCATCCTTGGCTTCAACTTTCGACATGTACCCCTCATTGAAAAACACTTGAGTTAGAGTGTCGTAAGTCTCCTGCATTTGGTGGATGGTGTTGGCATGAGATTTAAAGAAGAAAAATTTGAGGACCATGATGGTAGGTCCCTCATATTCCATATCATTGGCTCTCATTTTGGAGCATCCTCAAATTTGTTTGTTCTTCAGTATCAAGAAGGATCTAATTGGGGGATCTAGTTAGTATTTCAATCTGATAGGATTTTTGTTAGTGCTTAATAATCACTATTATGTGAAGTTGTGAAAAACATTTGTGACCATTAAATATTGTTGTAAATGTTGGTATGGAGTTAATGATTGAAATATTGATATATCTTTTTAAATATGTGCTTAGCTGAAATCTCCATAAAAACGAGAATGATAGTGATCCATCGCCAGGTTTACTTGTGTGTGGTATTTAAGTATGTATCCTTGAACAATTTTATAAAATATACAACAACAAAAAGTACCTTTATATCTAAAGCTTTTAGTAGGGTGGTTGTGTTGGCAATCGTGGCAGTGGGATGTTGTTTCCAAAATGATACACCTTGGTGAAAGAATAAGACTGAAAAGAATTTGAATGACGCAGAGACTCTTTAGAACCAATGATGAGGTTATAAGTACTACGTCAACATCAATGTTTAACTTGATGCTTTTATTCATTATTTTTAAATTATGGTTGGCACTTTTTAGAGAAAATTTAGCCTCCAATTGTATTCGCACATTAGAAACTCCTAAAATATTTATCTCTGGATGTTTGAACATTTTCAAATCATTGCCTAGTGAAGTTATCTCTGATTGAACTTAAGTTTTAGGAACTTTGGAATTCGTGTGTGCAATTTAATATGGTTTTAGAATGGAAGTTAGTATCCTTCACCCATTTGTTGTGATAGATTTATGATTTTAAGAATGTAATATTACATAATATCTATTCTCGAGATTAATTATTTCACTCTCTCAGTATACATTCTTAAATCCTCACTTAGGTTTAGTGTTAGATTATTTTATTAATTTTATTTTCACTAATTTTAGTGCAAATCATTTGTATGGCATAAAGCCAATGATTAGAGATATTTGTAGTTTGATTAAATAGTCATCTAAAAAAAGAGTGTTGTTATAGTTTCTTCTCTTAATATTAACAACATTGTGATTTTACTTTAAAATATGTTATAATAATTTTCTAAAAAGAAATTAGGACTCACTTTTACTTATACATTGAAAATGAGAAGTTATCTTTAATCATTTCCAAATGTGTCTACAGGATTTAAAGAATTATTTCTTTAGTTTTAGTTTAATCAAATGATACAATCATTTTGTAGTGGCTAACACCTTCATAGATATTCCTTAAAGCTTTCTTTCATAGTTTTCTTTTAGTAGTTTAATATATTAAATATCACTCTTATTATTATAAATGTATTAATATGTTTTCTTATTATTAGAATCATTCTCACTAGGATAAATGCATATAGATTTGTGCTAATGTTGAGTATTGTATTTATGGTATCTAATCTCTAAATAGTATAAATATCATATTAAATACTAGATGTTGTTAAATAGTGAGGACTAATTAAATCTTAAAACACAAGTTCAATGGATTATAAAGAAACATAGATGAGTGTATAATCTATTATTTTATGAGGAAAATAAATACGTAGTTTGTCTTGATGAAAGCTTTTAAATAATACCTTTACACTAGAAATTTTAGTGATAGAGGAGATACTTGTTACTCTCCTCTAGAAATCTATTTATTTCTCAAAAGGAGTAAGAACCAAAGTAAACGGAGAATATTATTTAAAAAAAATTGTATTCTCTATATGGGTAAGTAAATAAATCTAAGGAATATTTAATAATAGACATATGTAGTCTTGGTTTAACCCATCTTAGGAGAACCATACTGAACTTTACCTAGCCAAACATTGAGAAGAATGATAATTTAACCATCGAGAGTATGGTGGAATTCTATGCCAAATATCGATGATTGCGGGAAGGGTAATCACCATCAGTACTGATGATTGCAGGAAGAGCAATCGCTATGAATTATAGAATGCCCAACACAAATAATTATGGGAAGGACAATTATTGTAAATTAGGGGTAGTTGTACTCTTTCCAGGAAGGGACAATATGGAAAGTAAAGGAGGGCGGTATGGGACATCTCTCTTAGGCTATAAAACAAGTAGTACCATGAGGGATCTCATGACTTATGTTCAATTAGGAAATTTCTAGCAGATCATCATGACTAGGGGAAGCTAGAAACTAGAGCTAGAAGGTTCAACAAAGAGTTGGTATGGGACAACTCTTCGACAATTGTAACATAGCCTGAGATACCTAGTCCCAAGCCAAAGAAATGATAGGCCCTAATTGACTCCATAGTATGTTGGACTCTCAATTAGGCACTAGGTATACTAATGCTATACCCTAGCATGAAGAAGTAAACATAAAACATAAGTACCTCAAGAAGAAAACTAGGACAAGGATCATAAATACGCCATGCTATGGGGTGAGGAATTATGCATCCACCCTTCTAGGTGTTATGGGCCCTAGAAGGACAACCCCATACCATGAACATAGACCTCAAGTAAAGGAAATGAATGTGTTCACAAAATGGCACCTATTACGGGATTTGGTCAATCTCGACCATTTAAGGGACCATCTACAGCGATCAATTTCCTTGAAATAGGTAATATTATGCCTATGTACTAATTAATGTTGGGTGTTGCTTAAGATTTCTAAGAGTTTGATCAAAAAAATTTACTTTGTGTTTTGGACAACCAGGTGAGTTAGACCTAAGGCGTTACACACATCAAAAAGATTAAACATAAACTATTTTGTTCAAGTTCAAGAATTGATTTTAAATAGATTGATTGAAGATAAAATATGAAGACCTTATTGAAGACTAAAGTCTTCGAATGCCAAATAATGTAATATAGGGGGTGTTGGAGAATATTACATTATTTGATACATGCTAATGTACCACCTTGGATAAATTTTTATATTAGAGTGTGAGTATTTAATTTATGCAATATAATAAATGTAGAAGTATTATTATAATGTTCAAAGTGTTTAATAATGTAAATGTGCATAATAGTCCATGTGTACATGTGTCCTTAGAATAGGAAAGTGAAGAGTCTCATGAAGAGTTAAGGCCAAGATTACTCCATATGAAGAGTCACATTCCATTATATATGTGTCTCTACGTATGTGTGTGATATACAATGGAGAGATAATGTAACACAACGTAGGAGTGTGTATGTACTTGAGATATTTATTCTATATCAAATTACTATTTTTGTGAGCATTTGTTAATAACAATTTTATGAGTTGTAAACTTTTTTTATGAGTTTTATATGTCTATAATATTGACATTATCTTATATTTGATATAGTATCTTTATTTTAGATCTTGAGGTTATTTTGCTTTAAGTATTTAGCATCAAAAGTTAACAGATGAATCTCCAAATGGCTTGGATTTTTTTGTTATGATACACCTTGGCAGGACTCATTTATGAGATAGACTATGTATTGATTTGATGTTTCAATGCTTAGTATTAATTACATTATGGATGTTTAATTACAATTATTGCTTTATTTATATGATAATATGGTACTGATAATGTTGTGCGTGTTTGCAAGACCAGGTACTCTCGTAGGTGGGCGAGGAATTTGACCACAAAGAACGAGATACTAAAACATGGAAATGATGTTCAGTCTAATTGACAATAGCTCCAAGGTAGAATTTACCCGCATATAGTTGCATCTCATATTTGCATATGTGAAATTTAAAACCATCGGCAAGGAAGTTGTCATAAATATCAATGGAGCTATTTTTAATAGAAGTTGATAACCTAGAAGTTACTGGTAAAATTTCTGCATAGGTGGTTGATAAATAACTTGTTTTGGTTTGTTTGTGTTTATTTATTATTTATTTTCTTTGCATATATGTTTGGATGCTTTGAAAATATACATATTCGCTTTGTTGGTATAACAAACTGCAATGAATGATTTGCAAACCTTTGAAACTTCCATAAGTTTGGTTATATTTTTGGATCTGGCAAAGGGATCCATCCATGGAGGATAATTTTGTTAAGCAATTTAATAATCCCCATTTGGCAAATATCATGGCTAATAACTAATATTAGCCTATTATATTGATTAATAAGTTTGGAGAATAATAAAATTGATTTGATGCTTCATTGTTAATAGTTAGCATCAAAGTAAGAAAAAAGAAAACTAAAAATAGAATTTCTATATGCTTGGATTTGTGGTATATATTTTTTCTCCTTACCCACGATGTTAGATAATTAATAAATGAATTGATAAGAGGGGATGAGGAAATTAATTCAAATATGTTTGAATTAAGAGATAATGGAATTTGAGTGTCGAACATTAGGGATGACGATTAAATAAAATTTATGGGAAGTTAGGATTCATGTTTTGCAGTTCATCTTGATGAGGGAGAATTCTAAGGAAAAATAAGGGGGGAATTTTCTTGTTCAGGATGATTGCAAGGAGAAATTGAACTAGAGGAGCACATAGGAAGGATAAGTGATGTAATTGGATGGTGGTAAAAATGAAATAAAACACCATCATTGTCATTATTTTCTAAGATACATAGGTATGTTTCTTAATGTAGTTCAATGATGGGATACGTTGCTTAGATCTAGAGTTTGTTGTTTAAGCATGGATTTAGTGAATTTATTTAGATTTTGTTTTAATAAACTTTTTAAAATACTTTGGATTTTCTTTTTATTTCCTTTAGAGCTTCATGTATGAATATTGAATGATATTCTTCTTAAAATCTTGGTTGAGTTCTTGTGGTTCAAATAAAGAAAAGAGAAACTATCCTTTTATCTATTTTAGTGTTTGTATAATAATTAAGAGATCGTTTCCATTATATATTTGGCTGAAATCATTTGCAATAGTTCAAGATATTTTAGTTTCATTAGACTCCATTGTAGACATCTAATATATGTTTAATTGGTAATTTTATTTCTTATAGATGCCTAGTTTAAACCTTAGAAAACTCAAATATATTTTTTTGCACCGAAGATGTATGGTTTTAAGCTTAGTTTGAGCTTTGCTTTACTAAAAATGGTATTAGATACTTGTTTTGTTATTCTTGTTGAAACTTGGAACGTATGCTTGAAGGTGTCTATTTATGTGAAAATATTTATATTGAAACGTCCATATAGTAAACTCATAATATCCATCTTGCTTCTATTTCTCCTGCTATATTCTCCTTTGGATGATATTTTAAAAAAATAAAGCATATATGTTAATGTTAAATGGGTAGGCATTTTAATTTATAGCAGAGTGTGGTTCGTGCGCCTTGCTTTGGAAGAACCCATGTTTTAGTTGCTTATAATATTGATTATATACACATTATTTAAATGGTAACTCTTGTTGTGATTAAGTAGAGTTGTTTTAAAGGTCTTTGAATTATAAGTTGATATGGCAGAATGTAATGTTAAGTTATTATGCTTGATTATATCATATGGAGGATAGTGGTTGCTTTGGGTACTGAGAATATAGTAGAGAAAGAAAATAGATGTTGGAATATATCATTGGGTAAGCATTCACCTTTAACATTTGCAATTGAATAAAGATACCTTTATTTGATGACCTTGCACGTATTATTGAAATTGCTTTTGGTTTTATGTATTTTTAAATGCACAAAGTTTGTAAAGTCTATTATTTTAAGGAAATTAAAGCTTCAGTATTTAACAAATATTAGTAGAAAGTAGGTTAAAATGAATATTTAAGGCTTTAGTGAAGAAAAATTTAGAATGTTTTGAAATACATTCATGGATCTTTTTGAAAATATAAGATAAAGGTTTATAGTAATTACTTAATTTTGGGAATTTAATTTTATAATGGTTGGTCTTCTATGGCTCTTTATTATATAATAATTTATGAGTGATTAAATAAAGTATAAGAATAAGGAATTGATATTTTTACTTATGTTATGGAAAAGAAAGATGATGTTTGTGTTTTTAATTGAATGTTATGTTATTGGATGCAGAGTCCAATAACAATGAAATATTATGGGATATTTCATGTATGTTAGTAAGTGGGCACGGAGTCCATTTCTAGGAAATTATGGGGTTTCCTTGAATTTTTTATTTAAAAATGTGAGAATTAGATATGTGTAGATTTATGAGATGCATTTTGAAAAGAGCATATAGGTATACATTACTATCATAAGGAGTTGTCCTAATCCCTTACTCCAATTATCTTCCAATAGGGCTCAAGGAATTCCAATGGTCAAGAACAAGGATGGAAGGAAATTTATTTATGATTTTACCATAGTATCGTTTTGGAAATAATTACAATGTAAATGGAATTACAAGGAAAAAAATGTATCATAGAGAAAGTATTTTATGAAAAGTCTTGGTTTATGTGATGGAATTTATTATTAAGGAAGACATTTAAATTGGTTACTTTATTATGGAAAGAATGAGTAATTAATGTTTATTTTTTCTATGGTTATTTCCACTTCATTTAAGTATTGGTAATTGTTCTTAATATGATATTATCAGGAGACATTATATATGTTGGAACCTAATATTTCAAAATTAGATGTGAATTTTGGTTATAAATCATGATCTTAAATTATTGAAAGAGTGATTTATGCTACATGTTTATTGCTTTAGATTCTATACTTTAGAAATATTTTCAAGTCATTTCTTATATTAGCAATGTAATCATGATTTATTTCCTTGTAAGAGTGAGAGAGTTAGTTAAGGCTTATTGTTGTTATTTTTTGGTTGAGGGTGTTTAAAAGGGTACACTATTAGTAGTCATGTCTAGAGACCCTATAATATGAAACCAAACCTGAGGTAATTGCGGTGAGGAAAAACCTAGGATTCTTTTGCAATGGGCACATTTCGAGAGGGAATTTGAGTGTGATCCAAAGATAGGGAGTCTTTGGATAAGATTCTAAGTGGTGTAGCTTGAATATTTCTTCCAACCATGGAGGTTTGGAACCCATGTGCAAGGGATTAAGTGATGGCATATTGAGCAGGTAGGCTCAGGTGTCCATGCAAAATTATCATGTAGAGTGATAGTCGCCTTAACTAATCCCATAGTAGAGATGGGGTAGTTAAGCACTAAATATTTAGTAGTTCCATTGTGGAGGTGCAATTGACTAATCTTAAGGAATTACACCTAGAAGTACCATCATAGACTAACATATGATTGGTAAGGGAATTGGCATCCCTCTTCTCTAAATATTGAGAAGGGTTAATCCCAATGCTATGGTCAAGATATCTTACATTCACGAAGAATGTAAGGAATTTAGGGTGACCACTTGAAGCATACTTTATACTGTGAAGGTATACAAAAAGGTAAACCCCAGTACCTATGAGAGATTGACCTATCCTATCCACTCAAGAAATGTATATAGTGTTATGATCTTGATATGTGGTAATGCCTAGTCAAATTTAATCCTGATGGAAAATATATTTTATGAACCTTTATTGAGATATTTTAAAAAAATACTCTCTCCCGAGTTTGTTAGATTTGGGTTGTTACATTTTACTTGAATACTTTGAATCTAGGTTAAATTTTGAGGGGGTGGAATATCAATAATATATAATATTTTATCAAGATTAACTTTTATACCATGCCAACACACAATGAATATTAATAGTTTTCTTGATGAAACCCCAAAGATACATTTTTTAGGCTTGAGGCATACCTTTTACTCCTATAGCTATTCAAAGATGCACCTTAGATATTTAACATGATCTTCTTGATTTAAATATTGACCAATAATATCATAAATATAGTCTCTCATGATGTCATGTATCATGTTGTGAAAGATGTATGTGGCTCGCTAGTTGGTAGCTCCTACATTTTAAATCCAAAATTCATGACTTAATAGTAGAAGGTTTTCCACAAAGTGGTGAAAGCTATTTTGTCATGGTCCTTAGGAGTGATCTTGATCTACTTATATCCTAAAAATCTATATAGTAAAGACAACATTCCACATCCTATACCAAAATAAATGGTCATGTTGATGTTGGGTAGAGGGAAGTCATCCTTAGAACATGCTTTATTGATGTCTTGAAAGTCTATGTAAATTTTAACACTACTTATTTTTAAGGCAATAGAGATAACATTAGGGATCCAATTAGAAGAGTAAATATATTTGATGAATTTAACATCAAGGAGTTTTTGGAGCTCTTGTTTGACTATCAAAATGAATTTTGGATGCATCTTCTATAAATTTTTTTGTATAGATTTTGCATCAAAAGTGATGACTAGGTGGTGGACAACTATAAAAGGATTTAGACCTGGCATATTAGTGTAGGACTAATCAAAGATGTTGCTTAAATACATAAAAAGCTTGGTGTACTTCTCATACTTATTTAGAGATAAGTCTTTGCCTAGCTTAAGGATCTTGGGACCTTCAAGAGTCTTAATATCAATGTCCATGGTTTCCACAATTAGAATATAAGACTTGTCTTCCAATTAAGGGGGAGTGGAAAACACTCTAGGATCTAAGGATGGATGATTGTAATAAATAGACTATGAAAGAGTGACATTTATAATTAAAAAAATCCACTAAAATAGAAATCATTTTGGCTTAGATAGTTTAAGGGACTATCTTGAGGAGGACCGTTCAAGACATTATCTATCTCAAAGTTATCTTCATTAGAAATCAACTTGGTATAGGCTAGGGTTAGGAGATTCACATTGGAAAATTATACAAATCAAGAGAATATTAGATCTATGGGGAGTTATGATCCATTATCCTCATCCATTATAATCCATTTAAGATAATAGTGTCATCATGGGACTTCCTATCCAAAAGGTTGGATTTATGTTCAATATTAGACAAAGAACAAGAGGGAAGAGGTTGAATAAAACTAGGTATATAACCTATCCCATAGCATCCTAGCTATCCTTTGACCCAAAGGGGGTCTTTGATGCCTTTCTTATATAGACCTAGTCCTTTACCTTGATATCCCATGTTAGAAAGCATATATTTTAAAATGGAATACAAGTTTAAAAAGAAGCATGAAGCATACTACTGTTTATCTAGGATAGGGTTACTACCATATATTTTTCCACCATTCATAGGACTAGTGCAATTAAAGGAGTAACTTCTAATTTACATTTTTTTACCCTTACTACTAGAAGGTAGGTCTAAGGTTTTAGGAGATAGAGGTAGCTTAGCTAGTTCTAGAAATGGTTTATTTTTTGCTTGATAATTAGTATTAATGCTAGTTATATTAGATGTTTTACCTTTAGATTCATTATTATATGGGTTACTTAAGGTTAAATACCTTAATACATCAATGATTGAAATTTGAGAAGAAGAATATGGCTCAAGATATAAATTAAGATAAGGGAAAAGATAAATGTTAGGCTTCTTGACCTCAATCACTTGGTAGTAGAAAAAGGGTTTGAGATCAATTGAATTATTATAAGTCTTGTCCCTATATTCATATTTAAGGCACTGATGGAGATTTGAAGGAATTACCTACATCCCATAGATCCATAGCCTCCTAAGAAGAATGTTGTAGGTTAAGTCACAAGGCATGACATATAAAAGAGTGTTGAGAATGTGAGTTCTAACTTTGAAGGGTAAGATTATTGTACCAATAGCTTCATGCTCCCCATTATCAAATACCTTGTTAGCTTTCTAAGTAGATTAATTTACAGAAAGCTCTTTCTAGGATCAATTATAAATAAAATATGTCATTAATTAAACTAACAATAAATCTCAATATTAGAATAATATATATCAATGCAAATATACACAATATACAAGGATGATTCTTATTGATTTCATTCCATGGATATTTATCTCCAATATATAATTTTATATGACTTTTCAGTACTTTAACTATTGCTCTTCTCAAACATCCAAGAGATGCAATATTTCATATTCCTCTCATAAAGACAAAAATCTCATCTTGTCACATATCATGTGACTCTTCATTCTCTATCTGGACACCTTGCACTTTATATTATATTGACACATAGATTATAATAAAATATAAATCATGTACCAAACTAATATTACAAGGGTGTAAAATAATGTAATACTTCCAACACCCCCCCATATTACATTATTTGGTAGGAAGGGTTTTTGCCTTCAATATTTGATTCTTCTTCATTCTTCAGCTCTGAATCTGTTATGGTTGGATACAATTATTTGTGTCTGCTTCAAGATCAGTGTATCTGAGTTGCTTTTGGATCTTTGTCTTTGGATCACTACCACTAGATCTACCTCTAGGTCATTTCCTTTGGGTCACTACCTCTAGGTCACTCTCACTAGATCATTACCTCTAGGTCACTACCTTTGGAACTTTACCTTTGGGTCACATTTGGATTATCATTGTCTCTAGGTCATCCTCTAGAATATTCATAATATCATCATATCTATAGGATCATCACTACATATGCTTTCATTATAGGCCATGTTACAAGATATGCATGGGTCATAATCATTTATTTATTACAGACAATATACTTAGTAAACTTTGATCATACTAGGTTTCCTTTTGTAGAAACCATACAACATTCCATTTATATTATCCCATTTATCCATCCAAAATCCATTTTTAATTTGTATTCTTTCTTTTATTTTTGCAGATAAAATATTTGTGAATGATTATGTCCTTTGCAAATTTCACAATTATGGAGATTCCAACATTTCTCTATCTTATGTCCATATCTACCACAATGATTACTTCTATTATTTATTATAGATTTTTTTTTTCCATTGTCCTTTATTGTTATTGATTTTATCAGTTCCTATCATAGATTTGGTGTTACTATTTCTTGTCATATATTTAATTCTTGATTCCTTGTTTCTTGTCTATCCTATATATCCAAGACCTTCATATTTTGGTCATATTTCTAGTACAATTGACTCTTTCTTTCCCTTGTTCATATTTTCCCAAACTTGTGTCTTTATATCCCATTTTATTTAACAATTTTGAACTAATTCCTTTAGTATATATTTCAAAATAACAAAAATGATCATCAAAATGATCTCTATAAATATCAACACAACTTTGAGAATCATTATCATTATCATCATTTGAATCCATACCAACATCAATTTTGATAGCATAAGCTTTTTCTAAATTATCACAAACTATATTCAAATCCTTTGTGTCACATATAGCATCTATTTTTGTAACAAGTTCTTCTATCTTTGTCATGAATTTTATATTAGAAGTATCATTGCTTGCATCACAATTTTTCCTTTCATTTTGATGAGAATCACAACATGCATATTTTTCTTTTTTATGAAGATCACTAGTATCACAACATGCATCTATCATCATGGACCTTAAATCATTTGTATCACAAGAAATATCTTTCACAATTGTCTTATTCCCTAATTCTTCAACCTTTTCTTGCTTTCTTATCTTAGAAACATTTAGAGTAATTATTCCCTTGTAAATTGTTCTCCATAGACTAACAGGTATAGTAACAAAATTTTCATTACAATCATTAGCATCACTAAGAAAAATTTACATGCATCATTGAAGTATTAAGAATTCTCATTTTTCTGCTTCACTGGTAATATCAACAAGCCTATTTTCAAATTTGTAGTCATTTCATCTTGCTTTATATTCTTGCCCTTGAGGATTTCATTAGAAAGTAATGCCATATTCACTATCGTTCCTATATCATTAGGTAATATGAAAACACTTTTAGACTCTTAAACTGCTTCATCAAGCTTTGAACTTAGATAATTTTGAAGTATTGAAAAATTTTCGCTTCTCTCATGATTGATTGTAGGATTCTCTTTTCCTTCATTGATGTATCCTTTTGTCCTTCAATTTTTGCTATCATGTATTTAGTACAACATTTTAAATTTTGCAACATTTCCTTAGTTTCTTCTAATGAGTCATATTGAATGTATATTTGTTCTTGAAAACACAAGTTTCCTATTTCAATTGTTTTTGACAAGTCATGTTTTTGTATTTCTATTTTTTGATCATTTATTTTCCTTTTCACTTGCTTTTTCTTTGCCATGTTCCTTTGAAGTTGACAACCTTATGTCTCCCTAGTTTTAAATAAATAAAAGTTTCTAAATTATATCCTATGAGGTGGAAAAACTTATATCTCCCTAATATTTAGAAATTAGAAAATAAGAACTTTGCAAATTTAATATTCCTAAATTTGAAGTAGACTTCCTTATCTCTCTAAAGTTAAATAATTTGCAAATATTCTATGAGCTTTGAATTTCAAAAATTAATAAAATAACAAAGCTTTCAAATGTAAACAAACTTCAAATTTATTTATAAATAACATTCCTATCACTACTTATCACTCCAAAAGCTTTAAAAAATAATCAACTAAACTTATCTGTCCATATAAAACTTATAAACTTTATAAAAATCAAAAAATTAAATATGAGTCTTATCTCTCCAGTTAACTTTAGATAAATTTTATTTTCAAATTTAAATTTTGTAAACCCTAAAATTTACCTTGCATAGCTTTGGGTGAATTATTCTATTTAATGTTTCACTATAACACTTTTCCAACTTTGAGGACGTCGCCTTAATACTTTAGCATTTTCACTGATCATTGTCTACCTTCAAAGGTGAGGTGCACACTATGTAAGTGCCTTGTTGGTCAAATCACTCTAACCGAATTTTTCATCTCCCTAAAATTGCACTCAAAATTATACCCAACTCAATCATTATGCATGACTTGCTTCTTCTCTAATGTTCAATTTTTCCCTAACTAGATATTCGTTCATCTGGTATTTGAACCACTTTTACTTGGTACATCATTGGTTATATTCTCTTGTTATTACGTTCACTTCAATCACTTGGTACTTTGTTTACTTGAATCAATACTTTGTTTATTTGGTAAACTTAGCACTTCGAGTTTCCAATACATATCCTTGACTCATTAATTTGACCTTGGTGCATAGTCTTCTACATTATAGTTGATATTTTGGTTTACTCTTGAAACTTGGTCTCCTACATTGCTCACTTGGTGCTTGGCCCTTGGTCTTCTATGTTGCTTGACTCTTGGACTCTTGCATCACTTGAATCTTGATGTCCTACACCACATCACTTGGATCTTGGTGTCCTACGTAGCTTAGCTCTCGGTTTCTTGCATAGCTTAGCTCTTGATGAATATTCATGTCATCTTAATGCTTCTCTTCCTTGACTCCTTGATGCTTTAACTTGAGTTTTTATAGCTGCTCATTAATTTCATTGCTCTTATTTGTTATGTATTGGTTTGAAAGTAGTGTTATGCATTCAATACTTGAACATTTAAAATCTATCAAGACTCATAAACCTTGTATGCTATCTTAGATATTCCTTATTGTGGCTATGACCTCATTTTTCTTATACTACCAACGTATTCTAGAATTCCAAGACTAACTCTGACTTGTTTAACTCCCCCTTGCTCTCAAACTCAAGCTTCTTTGCTCAAGCCTAATATTAAACCTTCTTGCTTAATACATTTTATGGCTTCTCAATATGTTTGAACATATTTTTCTATGTTGCCCAATCCATAGATGTATTTCCTATACTTCTATGTTGTCTTTCACTTTGGTTGAATCTAAAACTTGTATCAAATGTATGTTGTCTTATGTTTTTGCTTACCTTCTTCCTTGTAAAAAATATAGTCTATGACCTCATGTCACTTCCTTTATCTCAAACATGTATCCCTTATCAAATAGCCTCTTCTCTTTACTATGAAGAACCACTATATTTCTTTATGATGGATCTTTTTATACGGTTCTCGTATCTTTGTAATGGACTGTAACTTGAGTCAATCCCTGCTTGAGGAATGATTTTTGTCTTCTTCTAGAACTAAAAAATGAAAGACTTATCTATATATTGTAGGAATCTTCTCACTTTTGTAGATCACTCTTCACTGGAATAACTCTAGCTAAATTTTTTCATGCAAACTTCTTATCTCTTATATTTGGAGCCTTCAAATATTCTTTCTTTGGTTCACTGGAACTTTCATTAAGTCTTCTTTTCTTTTCTTTAATAAGGAGATTAAATATTGGCTTCTTCTCTTCACTTCTAAAGCTTCTATCATGTCTTTTACAATATTTAACCTTAGGAAATCTTCACCTCTTTCATACTTAGATCTCAATGCAGGAACAAACAATCCTTTAACTCAATCTTCTCCTTTAACTTAGATGTTCTCCACTTTTCAACCACTGGCACTCTTCTTCACTATATGCAGTCTTCAAACATCACTTATCCAACCATATTCTAGTAACTTATTCTCCAAAGTATTCTTCTTCTCCAATCTCCTAATAATATCTAATACTTTACTTCCAGTATCTTTAGAAAAACTTCCTCAAATCTTCACACTCTCTATCAAGATGGCTCTGATACCACTGTTAGCTGTATGAGTAGATTAATTTACAAAAATATATTTTTAGAATAAATTATAAATAAAATATATTTCATTAATTAAACTAACAACAAATCTCAATATTAGAATAATATATCTCAATACAAATATACACAATATACAAGGATGATTCTTATTGATTTCATTGCATGGAGCTTTATCTCCAATATATAATTTTACATGACTTTTTAGTACTTTAACTATTGCTCTCCTCAAAAATTTAGGAGATGCAACCTTTCATATTCCTCTCATAAAGACAAAACTCTCATATTACCACATATCATGTGACTCTTCATTCTCTATCCTAACACCTTGCACTTTCTCTCATATTGACACATACATTATATAAAATATAAATCATCTACCAAACTAATATTACAAGGGGGAAAAAAATGTAATACTTCTAACACACCTTGATAACAAGATCGTATTTCTCTAAATCTTGTTTGGTTAGCCCAAATTGATTGATGAATATTATGCTACAATTGTTGATACTAGAGTCATTATCAACTAGGATTCAATTGATGAACCTATCATTGATATTGCCCATGATGTGGGAGATCTTTAACCATATAAAATTAGAGGATACCATTCTCACTAAATGATATAGTTGCATGGTTAACCCCAATAGATCCCACCATAGAAGTGAGGTAACTAAGGTTAAGGTCTTGACGAACAACCTGTCCACTAAAATTTTTGAGTAGGATATCCCTATGATTTGAAGAGGTCTTGAGAAGCTCAAGAAGGGATATTTTAGTTGGGATACTTTTAAAATTATGAAGAAAATTAAAAGCACCCTTAGCCTTGTACTTTGATGAATTATTAACATAGGTCCTTTTAGGAGAGAAATTCTTTTTACATGAAGGACCAAATAAGGTCTAGAAGTTTGATCAGGGGAGGGATTCTTGTGTTATTATTTTGTTACAACACAAATGGGATTAGAAGAATGGATCATCAAACCATTATTTGGTTTGGAGGTGGCATGTTCTTATAGTGAATTTTTTTGATATGTTGTAATTTTGATTATGATTGGGTAATGAATTTTGAAAAAGTCTAAGGTCTTGATTAGAAGGTTGAGAGTCATAGCTACTGAGAAAAACTTGACCTTTATCAACTAGGTCTTGGATTAGTTCCTAAGGCTCAGGCATTTATCAATCATATAATTTTTAACATAGTGGAAGGAACATTGCTTATTGAGTTGAAACCAAGAATCTTTTTTCTTTCAAGTTCTAAAGGCTTGGCAAGTAGAAACTCCACCATTCTAGGTTTCAAGAATTGATCTAGGATGGATGAAGGAGGTTTATCCAATCGAAAGTACTTATTCCTAGGTTTTAATTAGTGTGGCTTCTCTAAGACAAGGTTTTGAAGGTTTTTCATAACACTAACGTCATTGTTTTATCATGAGTTTGTAACTCCATCCACATGTTTATTTTTTTACAACACCTTCAAGTGGTAGGAAGACTTATCTTCCTCCTTATGGGATTGTTAGCTTTTGATGAGTATATAATAAAGGAATTGCAACCACAAGATGTAAAAATAATAAAGCTATGATAAATATATGATAATGAAACTATAATATGTAGGAAAATGATAAGAGAAACTTCTGCAATAACTCAAAATTATGCCATTAATGAAAGATCATAAAAATAGTACAATGCAGTATAATGGAGGACATGATTACTCCATAATCTATTTTGAAGTGCTACATTGTACCACACTACCAATATATAATATGTATTCTATATATTCTCTCCTCCTATATTTCACTCACAATATATGTATCTATCCTATCTCGCTTATGAGCATCAAACGGAAGCATGCATGTGAAAATGAAGCAATACCAAACAATAAGGAATGAAATGAAACAAGTCTCTTTCTTATTAATTTGGTGGATCAAATCCAAGGTTACACAGAATTCCCCTTGAGGGCTCAAAGGTGATACAATTGTTACAAATTTTGGGTGCCCAAGGATCAAATCCTCCAAGAAATTCGGGTGCACATCCAGTGCCTTTCCTCGTACCCACAATCGAGGTGGGCGGGCCAATGCCACCGCTGCTTGTATATTTAATATCTGATGTCTGATATTCCTTCCCAATGCCTTCTAGGAACCTGCACCTACACACAAGGAAGCAAAAAGGGTCAAATAGCAAGGGCGTGTGAAGGAAAACATGCAATCCCCATAGGCACAAAATGGCATATATATTAAAAATATATCAAATCAACTTAGAATGACTTGAAAATTTATGGGGATGTTAAATAAGAGGTTTTGAGGGGATATCACCAAAAAAATATCTGAAATTGCATCCGTAGACCCCTCGATTTTGCGTCGCCCGCCTACAACCTACGAAGACCAAGATAAACAATTCCCACACCTAAACATGTCCAAAACACATGAAATTTGGACAGAATGCATAAATAAACATTTTAAGACAACCCATATGGTTAGATTTTCAAAATGAGGTGCAGATCCACCTGCATGCAACTGGGGTGCCCGGATGGGCCCTACGAACCTACAAAACCTTAAAAATGCAATATCTCGGCCAATTTAACTCCAAATTGCATGAAATTTGAACTACAACATCATATGATAGTCTAGAATAATACTAAAAAAATAGTAAAGAAATTGTGCAAGGATTTGTCCTCATCTCGGGGGGACGGTGGTGACTACAACTAATTGGAGGGCACCCTGGGAGGGGATACCCACCAATTCTGCACACTTTTTGCTACCAATCCCATTAGGGAATGATCCTAAATAGTATAAGGGGTGTTTTCATCGAATTTGGTGAAGAAATTCACCCGGATGGAAAAGTTATGCTCAAAGGACCCTCTTGAAGTCACCCGGTAACCTCCTTCGCTAAGGAGAGATTCCGAGGGCAAGAGAGCACAATAAAGTGAGGGGAAATCTCAGAAGCACTCCATTGCATATCCTAGAACTCCTCTATATATGTTTTGTGTGGAAATTGTATCCATTTTATAGCCCAAAGGGGCTTATGTGCAAAAAGGCATGCAAGGGCATGCATGGCAGGAGGCGCCATTTGTCAAAAAGGAGGCATGCATTGGGTGTGGAAGAGAATCTCCATTTTGGGCCTCCATTATGAAGTATGTCATAAGGATGCAGTGCCCTCTGACCCACATGCTTCATTTGGCGGGGTAAATGGCAGTTTATGGGCGCCATTTGTCCCAGATTTGACTTTTTTTGGGTCAAACTTGCTCACCGTCCCACCCTGGGATGATGGCTCACCACCATCCCAGGGTGGGATGGTGGGAATCTGCCACCATCCCAGGGTGGGACGGTGGTGAATTTTGGGCCAAAACCTCCAAAAATTGGGCCAAAAGCCTCCAAAACCTCTTTCGGAGTGGCTAGAACCATTGTGAGCCTTCTAAGGGCTGCCCAAGGGGCCATATGATGCCAATTTGATCATTGTTTGTGGATGCTTAATCGGGTTAACCATATTTTAGTGTCTACAGATGCCCCTTTTTGAGATGCATTGTGTGCAGCACAACGCTGAGCAAAAATAGATGACTAAAATGTTGAATGATTAAGGTTACTCGATAACCTAACCAACTTTAGATGCCCCAATCATGGAAAGGGCGTGCGTTCTTGAATCCTTGTTTCTGACTCGTTAAATGAGCGTGCCTATGCTTAAACATTGTCCATCATGAAGGGACAGGGCCCATGACTTCATGATGCCAGTAATGTCAAGCATTATGATGTGATATTGTGTGCTTGTTTGCTGCCCCAAGCAGGGGCATGATTGTCTTTATCAAAGATTCATTGAACGAACGCAATTCGCATAATTGAGTGTTTAATTTTTTATTTTGATTATGAATTTGTTAAGTATGACTACCCCCTCAAGCGATGAGTTGTTGAGGGAATGACCTAGTGAGAAAAGTGACGAGTCACTTGACCCAGATTTGACTTAATTTTGGTGGGTTTTGGATCTTTTCTTTAGCTTTTTGTGTTGTTTTTGTTGTGTTTTAATTGTTTTAATTGTTTTTGAATTTTTGAGTTTTGATGAGATTTCATAGAAGAATACCTCATCAACATTGGATGCCCCAACCATGGAAAGGGTATGCCTCTTGGAATTAATGCCTTCGACAAGTTAAGGAACTTGATTTTGGTGTTCTTTGGCATATTGGCAAACAAGCTTAAGTCTAATCCTAGCCTTGGTGGCAGTTGGAAGATGAGCTCAAGTCTACGCTTTAGCCTAGCCTTGATGGCAAATTAGGAGATAAGCTTAAATCAAATCCTAGCCTTGATGGTGATTTGGAGATAAGACTTAAAATCAAATCCTAGCCTTGATGGCAATAGGAGATAAGCTTAAATCAAATCCTAGCCTTGATGGCAATAGGAGATAAGCTTACTAGTTTGCTTGAATTTGCTTTTGATCTTTTGCTTATTTTCCCCAAGCAAAGGGGGTGCATGACTGTCTTTGGCAATGATTCACAAGATGAACACGATTAACTTGATTAAGTTATCCATTGTTGATTTGGATTAAACATGTTGTTATTATGACCAATGGACTTAGTGGATGCCATTGGGGCATTTGGGGTGACCAAAGGGTTTATGGATACCTTTGGAGCTTTTGGGTGACCAAAGGGTTTATGGATACCTTTGGGGCTTTTTGAGGTTGATTGCTTAACTGTTTGATTGCTGATTAGGGGAGGTATGATACCAATAATGCCCTAGTTGATGTTACAAAAATGTTTGCTTGATTTGCAATTATGATAATTTGGAGCGTTAGATGCATTATGTGTTATGATCTATGGATGCATTGATGGATGCATGTGTTGTACTATGATGTTATTTGATGATATGCAATGTGTGTATGCATAATGAAATGGATGATCTATTGATGTGTATTGATGGAATATGAACACTATATGACATACTATGTTAGCACCATAGACTGTATAGAATTCATCAATTCATGTGGAATATTGTCATGAGACTATGTAATGGATTTGTGCAAATGGAACTGACATACATGTGATAAAATGGAAATGAATAAAATGAATGTTCTAGTAGGACTCCATGAGGTTTTCATGAGACTCAAACACTCTAGTCAACTGATCAAAAGTTGTATACTAACCATGCAGGACTTTTTGACAAGGTATGAATCTGCTAGGATGACCAAGGTACTTCATATCCTTGTGTGTGCAAGTGAGTTCATTCCTGTGAGATGCATAAGGATACCGCCATTGACAAGTAGGCTATCCACCAAACCTGTAATGAGGATCACTCTATGAATGCCACCATCCTATGTTTTATACTAAGTATGACTAGACCACTAGGCAATCTAGGTTACCAAAGCTAGCTCATCCACATGCAAACATTGGTCTACACATATGCCCAAAAGCTAATATGGTAGACATATCATCATGCGTTTAGGATACCACCATTGACAAGTAGGCTATCCACCAAACCTGTAATGAGGATCACCTAGATGGTTTTCCAAATGCTGAGAGTTCTAGGGATTCAAGTTTGACTCCCTACTTTCTTCAATTTTATTGGGATACTTGCTCTCATATATAGTGATAAGAATCACTATTTATTTTTCTCTTTTTAGTGATAATAATCACTATTTATTTTGAGTTTTTCTTTTTCTCTTGAGCAAGGGATTTGAATTTTGAGTGATGTGGATCACTATTTCTTGTGCTTTTTGATGTGTGCACTTTTTGATTTTGTACTTTGGTATTTGTATTTTGAATTTTTGCTTTGTGGGGATTTGCAAATTTAGACTATTGCAAATATGTGAAAATGTGGGATTTTGATGACAAAAAAGGGGAAAAACCACTTATTGTTGTGGGGGAATTGGGTAGGGGAGAACTTGTCCTTTTGCCAACTCTCAACATTCTTGAACCATTCGCATAGGGGGATGAGCAGGATGACCTTTTCGCTTAAGGTAACCTAGACCACTTCATGGATTTCATCTTTCTTTGTGCAAAACTTGGATTTATTAATGATTAATGTGTTTGGGATTTGATGTATACAAGGCATAATCTAAGCAAGATTCTACCTCCTAAAAATCGTGCTAGCCTTCTACAAAATTTGAGTAGAGACTGGATATGGTTGAGTGACCGAAAACCCTACTGACATTCTAAAACAAATGTCTAAGTGAAGGGAATAGACACGACTATGGAAATGTAGGAAATGTAGATGGAAATGATAAGTAACTATGGAATGAGGTGAGTGATGACCTTGACAACATTGATTTTGAATTGTGACTAGTGTACCATCTTAGTGCTAGACATGTATGAGCAACTCTAAAATGTAAAGTGCTAATGATGAATATGCCTAAATGTAAGTGATAATGCAATGGTATGCAACTTGATGAGAATGCAATATTTTTGTATTTTGTGTTTTAATGATGTTTTTGAGTTTTTGATTGATATGTATATACATGTGACCAACGGGCTTATTTGGGAGGCCCATTGGGTGTGTTTGGGGGTTTAGGTTATTTTCTTTTGGGTTTTTTGGTTGGGGGGGGGGGAGAAGGCCGGGGGCCTTTTGGTTGACCTTTGTGGCCTGGAACCTCTAGGAGCCTTTTGGGTGACCTAGATGGTCAATGAGCACTTAGAAAAGTGTCTACGATTACCTAGGGGTATTTGGTTGTGACCAAAGGGCTTATGGATGCCTTTGGGGCTTTTAGGGTTGACCTAGATGATCGTAGATAGTCTAGGAGCATTTTTATTTGACCTAGATGGTGAAAAACCGCTAGGAGCCTTTTGGGTGACCTAGATGGTCAACGACACTTAAATGGGATTTAGTTGTGACAAAGGGCTTATGGATGCCTTTGGGGATATTTAGGGTTGGACCTAGGGATGATCGTAATAGTTTGGGGATTTTAGGGTTGACCTAGATGATCGTAGATAGTCTAGGAGTGTTTTAGGTTGACCAAGCGATATGTAGATACCCTTGGAGCCTTTTGTAACTTTGCTTACTTTGTGTTCTTAGGAGGAAGGTGCAATACCTTATATACCCCAACATTTACTGTGATTGATGCGATGTTAAACAGGACCTATCCTAATGCAAGTATAATGGCTGAAAAATACCTAATGCAATGCAATTAAAGTATGCAAGGGTACATGCCAAATGTTTTTGTGTTTTAATGTTTTGCAATATTTTTGAAATTTTGATTATTTTGAATGTTTGTGGATTTTGACATTTTATGATTTGTTTGGATTTTTGGTGTTTTAAATTGTTTTTGAATTTTGAGTGTTTTGCGAGGGGGAAGGCATGATACCTTAGGCACCCCTAGTGTGTGTGCTACTCAATGAAGGTGAGAAAGGTGTGATATCATTAGAGTTCTCACTATGATTCATTGGTTGTGATGTGGATGGTGGGGAAGGTATGCTACCTTTGGGTTGCTCAAAGTGGTTGGCAGATGTTGTGTTTGCTTCGTGTATGGGCCAGAGGTCTTGGAAGTCTCCTATCGATTGGTTGTTAGGAGCAAGAGGATTGCCCACCGGAAGCTCTTGCCTCTCGATCATATCCTGAACTAAATCTCTAAAGGGATAACATGTCTGGATGTCATGACCTCTTTGTCTATGGTAAACATAGTATAGATCTTTCCTGTGTGCCTTTGATCTACGTTTGTTAGGTTTCAATGGATGGATCTCGGGAAGCGTGATTGCTCGTGCCTCATACAATCGATTGAATATTGATGCTAAGGGCTCTAAAAAATGAGTATATTGTCTTTGCTTTTGTTGCAGATGGTTTTTGGCCAATGGAGGCTGAGCCTGGTAATTAGGTTGCACTGGTAATTGCGGTGGGGGAGCTTGGTTTAAGGGTTCAGGGATGCTTAGAACCACTTGATTGATTGGGGCTACATTTTGCTGCGTGTTACCACCTTTAATGTTCTTGTTTGGTTGTTCCCCTTTGTGGAGTCGTACATCACCCTCCTGGACCTTGATGTCCTCAATGATTTGGGCTTGTGCTAAGGCCTCCTCGAATGTTTGATATCGTTGTAATTGTAAAAGAAGTGAAATCTGCTTTGAACAACTTCTAGTAAACATTCGGATGAGTTCCATTGTGGGTAGGGTGAAAGGTAGTTTTAACATCACCTTTCTCCATCTATTACCATACTCCATGACTGGCTCATCATCAAGTTGATGAAGGCTAGACAAGTCAGTCAAGTTTATCCTTTTCTTAGCGCTAGAGGCAAAACGTCCCAAAAATGCATCGACCAATTGCTCAAAGGTGTTTATGCTATGACATGGTAGATGATTATACCATTCTAAAGCATCTCCAGATAATGTTGTAATGAATATTCTCAACATCAAAGGGTCATAATATTGAAGATGAGAGCACTTAAGAATGAAGCTTGTCACGTGCTCTTCTACATCTTCATCATCTTTGAAATCTTCAAGTTTGGGCATCTAGAAATTCGATGGGTATGTCAGTGATGACACTGATGGATGTACAGGCTGATTACTAAGCTGCTTTAGTGTGGGTTTTTGATAACCCAAAATTTGATCTGGCTTTTCTAATGCCTTCAACCGATCAGCTAGCACTTTGTATGGCCCTGACGACATAATATGATCATCCTGTTGTCGCCCTTGATTAGATGAAGGAGGTCACTTTTGATGTTGAGGTGGATGATAAGTATGATCATTAGGTACCTCATCATAACTGGGTTCAGGGTAGGCATCTATTTGATCCTGATGTTCCCATTGGGACTCTTCATATGATTCCTCCTCGTATTGATCTTGGTACTGTTGAGGAGTATGAGGCTTTTGATGATAACTAGATAATGGCCTTTGATGTTGAATGCGAGTTTGGCGTGGCCGAGGGGGAAGATTTTGAGATTGTATTGGGCGTCTTGCCCGTTGTTGCATCCTATAGGTGCTAGGTGTAAGCACAACTTTAGGTACTGCATTATGTAATTGCTCTTGTTGTATCTTTTGTTGTTCTTGTATCTTTCATTGATACAACTCTTGTAGGTGTGCTCATTGTGAGTCCACCCATTGTTGATGTACTTGTTGTTGAGCCAACTGGAGTTGATCCGTATGTTGTTGCCTATTAATATTTGGCCTAATTGCCTGATGAGTATGATCTGGTTGCTCCATTGCATGGGGTTTGTGTATCCTCATATTTGAAATATGGATGGGTTTATCATGTCTTTCCCCCCTAGTAGGGTCTAATGCTTGTTTTCCATGCTCCCTAAGGATCACATTACCTTGAGACTCTGATTTATGAATTGGCTCTGTATAGTCCGATGATGTAGAGCCATCATATGGTTGCACCAAGTACTCTTCACGAGGAGTAGGTAGATGGTTGGGATCTTCTCCCTCATCTATTAGGAAAGCCTCATATTCAGTTTTGGATGTAAGCTCTATATATTCAGGCTGCACAGAAGCATGATGTGTGGATGTTGAGTGCTCTCTGTGAGGAGTATGAGGGCGACTTGCTCGATCAAATGGGGTGGTTTGCTCATCTAGGCTAGGCCATGGTGTACTCTCATGTTCATATTCTGATTGATGTATAGAGTAAGTTGGGGTGTGAACCCATGATATTGATCTATTAGACCCCTCAGTGGGCAGATTATTTTCTATATAGAATTCTATCAAGGTATCCCAATCAGGGAGTTTTCCTAGAGGACCTATGGGTGCTTCCCTAGTAGGGGTATCTCGAAGGTTTGCCCCCCTAGGGATGATATTGTTGTTATGATAGGACCTAGGATGCCATTCAGGTATGGGCATGTCCTCTAGAATTATTTGGAGATATTCACTGGCTATGGAGCTTGAATCTCTCACTAAATTGGAGGTCTTGTTTTTAACCGCCTTTGGACCAAATTGGTAAAACGGGGGTCCGTCGACCATTTTTAGAAAATTTTGACTTTCCCAAAAAGGTTATAAGTGTTATATATCAAAATGATCAGTGTGACGAGCTGATCATAATGGGCTAGGTCTCCAAAATTTTATTTTTGGATCAAAAATTTGTATTTTTGAAATATTTGGCCACCAGGGCCCATGGGGAAATGCCCACTTTTAGGATTTTTGGGAAATTTTGAACCATGAAGAGTTAGGACTCAAAATTTCTAGGAGAGGTGCATAAGGATCTAACTAAGACAAAAAAATAAATTTGGCAAGTTTTGGAGTTGTCTAGACCATTCTATGACCATTTTAGTGCAGTTTTTCCCTATTTTTGGCCTCGAAAATAGAGTAATCACAAAACCAAAATAACTTTTTTGTTATAGCTCTATTTTGCACGATTCTTGAAGCGTTGGATGCAGAATAAAAAAGTAGATTTTTTTGAAACCCTATTTTTTGAAAAATTAGGGTTAGGGTTTGGTCCTAAATAACAAAGAAACACACAAAGCAGATAATATGATTATCTTTTTAATGATTAAATGTGTGTCCTAAACTGGTTTTAGTGTGTTTAGATTTGTTGTTGTTCTTTGCTCTTGTTGTGAAATTAGAATGAGGGAACTCAACCAAAGTGGTGACTAGGGACACTAGTGCCAAACATGATTTCTCAAAAGAGTCTAGGGTACACCGCTTAAATCCCAGTGGGGGGTTCGCCTAGCTCTTCCACTCTGAAACAATGTTTCCAATAGTGGGAGGTAGTTTGAACATTAGTGACCTATTCCATATTGAGAGAGTGCCCTATTCTATTTAAGGAATATATGGGCAAGCTGGTGGAAGGAGGTGAAATCCAACGTCACCAGTCTGAATTGGGGGTTGGTGATGAAATCCAACCTTACCAATGTTATAGTGAAACGTGCAAGTGTGTGTGGTTCCTTTTAATCCCAAAGAAAGTAAGCAAAGAAGCATTCAATGATCATTCACTAAATGCATGCAATAGGTGTGTTTTAATTTCAAAAATCTAGGATAAAAGGAACCTACAAATGTCACTTATGAATGCAAACCCTAAATGCTAACTTACCCATTGGGTAAGCCACAAGCAATCAAGCCATAAAGATGCATTGCTACTTCAAATTTCTTTCGATTTTTCTTCTTCCTTTTGCTATTTTATGTTATAATAAAAGTAATAATATGAATTTTAACCTTTCTATGCAAAAAAATGAAGCAAGAAAAACTAATTTTAACATTCTCTAAAAATGCAGCAGAAAAACAGAGGGTTTAGGCACTCACCTTATCAATTTTGAGACCTCCAAATTCTGAAATTTTGAGCAAAAATTTCTCTGTTTCCTCACCGCTCTAGGGTGGGATGATTAGAAGCCTCACCACCATCCTAGGGTGGGATGGTGAAGCCACCATCCCAGGGTGAGCTAGATAAAGGTTCTGCCACCGTTCCAGGGTGGGGAGGGGAGCACCTACAACACAAAAAGGGCAAAATTGGCAAAAATGGAGTCAAATTTTCACCCAAAGCATAAGGGACAAGGGTCCCACCATGATCACCACTGAATTAGGGAAAAATGGTGCACCTAATTATGAATAAAAATATATGTATCTATCCTATCTCGCTTATGAGCATCAAACGGAAGCATGCATGTGAAAATGAAGCAATACCAAACAATAAGGAATGAAATGAAACAAGTCTCTTTCTTATTAATTTGGTGGATCAGATCCAAGGTTACATAGAAGTCCCCTTGAGGGCTCAAATGTGATACAATTTTTACAAATTTTGGGTGCCCAAGGATCAAATCCTCCAAGAAATTCGGGTGCACATCCAGTGCCTTTCCTCGTACCCACAATCGAGGTGGGCGGGCCAATGCCACCGCTGCTTGTATATTTAATATATGATGTCTGATATTCCTTCCCAATGCCTTCTAGGAACCTGCACCTACACACAAGGAAGCAAAAAGGGTCAAATAGCAAGGGCGTGTGAAGGAAAACATGCAATCCCCATAGGCACAAAATGGCATATATATTAAAAATATATCAAATCAACTCATAATGACTTGAAAATTTATGGGGATGTTAAATAAGATGTTTTGAGGGGATATCACCAAAAATATATCTGAAATTGCATCCGTAGACCCCTCGATTTTGCGTCGCCCACCTACAACCTACGAAGACCAAGACAAACAATTCCCACACCTAAACATGTCCAAAACATATGAAATTTGGATAGAATGCATAAATAAACATTTTAAGACAACCCATGTGGTTATATTTTCAAAATGAGGTGCAGATCCACCTGCATGCAACTGGGGTGCCCGGATGGGCCCTACGAACCTGCAAAACCTTAAAAATGCAATATCTCGGCCAATTTAACTCCAAATTGCATGAAATTTGAAATGAAGCATCATATGATAGTCTAGAATAATACTAAAAAAATAGTAATGAAATTGTGCAAGGATTTGTCCTCATCCTGGGGGACGGTGGTGACTGCAACTAATTGGAGGGCACCCTGGGAGGGGATACCCACCAATTATGCACACTTTTTGCTACCAATACCATTGGGGAATGATCCTAAACACTATAAGGGGTGTTTTCATCGAATTTGGTGAAGAAATTCACCCGGATGGAAAAGTTATGCTCAAAGGACCCTCTTGAAGTCACCCGGTAACCTCCTTCGCTAAGGAGAGATTTCGAGGGCAAGAGAGCACAATAAAGTGAGGGGAAATCTCGACAGCACTCCATTGCATATCCTAGAACTCCTATATATATGTTTTTTGTGGAAATTGTATCCATTTTATAGCCCAAAGGGGCTTATGTGCAAAAAGGCATGCAAGGGCATGCATGGCAAGAGGCGCCATTTGTCAAAAAGGAGGCATGCATTGGGTGTGGAAGAGAATATCCATTTTGGGCCTCCATTATGAAGCATGTCATAAGGATGCAGTGCCCTCTGACCCGCATGCTTCAATTGGTGGGGTAAATGGCAGTTTTTGGGTGCCATTTGTCCCAGATTTGACTTTTTATGGGTCAAACTTGCTCACCGTCCCACCCTGGGACGATGGCTCACCACCATCCCAGGGTGGGATGGTGGGAATCTGCCACCATCCCAGGGTGGGACGGTGGTGAATTTTGGGCCAAAACCTCCCAAAATTGGGCCAAAAGCCTCCAAAACCTCTTCCGGAGTGGCTAGAACCACTGTGAGCCTTCTAAGGGCTGCCCAAGGGGCCATATGATGCCAATTTGATCATTGTTTGTGGATGCTTAATCGGGTTTACCATATTTTAGTGTCTACAATAAGGCCTATATATAATAAGATAAGTTCCTTGGCCCTCACTCTACCTCTGACTCTATCATATGACTTGTGTACATGTGGACTACATGAACATTTAAATCATTGCACATTCTAACACTTGTGCATTTATTACATTGCTTGTTGTAACTACTTAACTTTACTCTAAAATAAACTTCTACTCTAGTAATGTACCAAAGGTGGTACATTGACATTTATGAAATAATGTAATATACTCTAATACCATCCTGTATTACATTATTTGGGTAATAAAGAATTTAGTATTCAATAGGGATCTTTGTCTTGGTTCTGGAATTTGTACTCTCCTTCTCTACTCTCTTTATTTTTCTCCCTATCTGTATCCTATTCAAGAAAGTAATTAGTGTCTTCATAAAATTCTATGTTGAGAGAGCTTTAACTTCATGTTCATCTAGTTTTGTCTTCATGTTGTATCTTCTTGTATTTTTCATTTCACTGGTTTTTTTTGTTTCAAAGTATTTGGAAGAGTATTTGATCTTGTAGTCTTCTAAGTATCCTTGATGTACTAGTGATCTTACAATCTTGCAAGTCATACGTGGATCAAAATTGCTTCCTTTTCTATTCGTTGGTTTCCTATATGGCCTGTTTCCTTGATCTTCAAAAATGTCAAGCTTGAACTCATTGTTAGTGGATGCTTCTAAAATAAGAACTTGGAAGAAATAATCTAATCTAAATATTAGTCTCTCCTCAAATATTTTATAGTACTTGTCTTTGTAGTAACAAAAGTAATATGAATGAGATTTTCCTCCACAATATTTACATGGGTGGAAACTCTAGTAGTTTACCTTTTCATGCCCAAATTTACTACAATAGGTGTATAAAAAAGATATCCCAACTTCTTTGTTATCTATTTTAGGTATATCATGTTTATATATTTCTTTGATGAAATAGTTAAACCATGTGTGTACAATTGAAGCTATGCCATCTTTACTTCTTTCATAAATTTGTATGAGATCTTTTTGATCAATATTATTTTCTACTTTTTCAATATCTTCATTAGTGTAGTTATCATCAACTCCCTTTACTATTTCACTAGAAGATGTTCCTAAAGAATCTACTTTCACCAAACTATTAGTTTGTGAGTTTTTAGAAATCTTTTTAAATTCCATTGATTCTTCTCTTCCATTTTCATCTTCCTTATTATCCAATGAATTCTCTGAATTATCAATCATGCTTTCCATTGAATCAAGTGTATTTCTAAGCCATTTCCTTACTCCTTTTCTAATTACATTATTTAATATGTTCTTTGGAGTGGACATCCTTATAGCTCCCTAGTTTAGAGTATGTGAACCAATTTGATAAAACCTTTTTAAGAATTAGGTTTTGTAGGATCCTTATGTCTCCCTAATGAATAGAATATACTCTAACCTTGGTAAAGTTCTTAGCAAGTAATATTTCACCTTTGAGTTAATTTTGTAATGTTTTGAGAATGATAATAATCAACTCCTATTTCACCTTATTACTCCTATTGAACTATGCACTTTTGAATTTGATGGAGTTCTCTATGGTTGGATTCATTTTGTCCCTTTAGTATGAGTATGAGACAAGTATAAGTAAATAACTCCAACTCTTTTAAGCAAACAATAATTTTGCTTCTCTATCCTTAAATTTTTCAATGGTTAAATTTTCTAAATTCCAATTAATTAAAGTTTGATGTAGCACTCCTTATATCTCCCTAATTTAGAATTTTAGAAATTGATGATATTTGCAATATAATAATAATTTTTTTTCCAAGTAGAAACCCTTATATCTCCTATGATATTGATTACAAATATTAATATACTTGTATTTCAATTAATGTGATTTGAAATACTATTTAAGGATAGAAACTCCTATTGATTTGCTTTCAAGTTTACTAAGGTTGAGTCTACAATATCTTCAATGCAAATGATAATTATTTTAACCTTATATACTATGCTTTATCACTCTTTAATGAAAGCAAATATTATAATGTATATATTTCAACTAGTGCACTTTTGATATATCATTCAATAAAATACACTTCTTGTTAAAGTTTGGAATCTCTAAGGTTGGAATTTGCCTATATCTCCAAGTAAATAATCTCTAAGGTTGGAATTTACCTATATCTCTAAGTAAATAATAAATAATCTCAACCTTAAATAATAAACCACCTTATAACTCCTTAATATCAAAGAAAGCAAGTATGAAGCTATATGAAACTTTACCATCCTTTGAATGATTTATGCTACAATGTGATAAGCCCTTTGATTTTATTATTTATCGTATTCGTTGAATTCACTGGTCTCATCTATATGGCATTGAGCACTGAATACGTTGGTCTCCTATGCAATGGTAATGAGAAATTAATGCTCAAAATTCATGTGCTCCTTGTAAGACGGTATTCATCATTTCTTTAGAGCACTTTGACCACTCTTGCTTGTATCACTCCTATTTAGTGCTTCTTTATGACAATATCTTGCTACACTTTGACTCCAATATCGATGCTCAATTACATACTTTTAATTCATTGAAGTCACCTTCAAGTTTGGGAATTTATATATATTTTATGCTCCTTGATATTATAGCCACACATCACTTTGAGTGTCGTCTTTTTCTCAAATGATGAACAATGATAAATATGCCCTCCAAATGATGTTTGCCAATGCTCAATGAATAGATGTTATATTTTTTTATGAGTGTTTCCTTCTGTGTAATTTTTATGGAATATATGAGTACTATGTTCTTTTGTGCCAAGTGGCACTTCTTTGGCTTGCATGTAAGACTTACTTTAATGTCTATTATCCCTTAAATACTTCTTGTCAATGGATGCATTGTTCTATCCTGTCTTCAATATTTTATTTCCAAATGAACGATGATGCTATGAGGTTGGCTCCAACTATGGTGATTCTAGGGCACTGTAATGAAGGTTCTATGGCACTCCAATGGTGTATTAGATGCTTAAAATATCTTTGTGCTCAACTGGTAGTTCGTCTAATACTATGCTTGGGTAAAGGACCTTTGATTTCACCTTGTAACTTGCTTCGTTGTGCTTGTAATGTGTTGTCCCTTTTTACATTCGTAAGAAATGTAAGATAGCCTTCTTACGTAGATGCCTTGTGCTATATTTTTATGTAGATATCCAATAGATGATATCCTTCTTACATGGACCCTTTTATATTATAGGTTAATGTTGCCATAGGTGTTGGATATAGCGATAGATATGGTGTCTTTAGACACCTTGAACCTTGTCTAATGTGAACCCTTTGTTAGCTCTCTTTCTTGCTCAAAGTTAGCACCTTTAATCTGCTAAAATGACTACTACATAGATGTGCTTTGCTGGCTATTGTAGTGTCTTTGTGACACTCTAGCTTTATCCTCTTTTTCTACGTAGGACAAGGAGATTATGGTGCAAGAATCTAATGCAAATGGATTTGCAATAGTTAGAATAAAATACTTTAAATTTGCACCTATATTTGAGATCATTAAATCTCCTTTTTCAAGTGTACTTCCTTTCTTGATGAGGCAACTTCCTTATCCAATATTTGGAGGTTATCTTGCTCTTTCTGGTGGCTTCTCCTTGCCCCAATATGCTACAAGTTTTTTGCATTGAATAGTGTCTTTAGACACTTTGATATTATGTTGATTTGTGCACTTTGGTCTTCCACCTTAACTTAACAACCAATTCAATTAATAACCTTTAAGAGTAAATAGTATATTGAACTACTAATCTCACCTTATTACTCCTTTGAATGAACTCTTAAAATTAATTTGAAACTTGCACTAAAATCAATGCTTTAGAGTATAGTCTTCTTTGCTTCTAGTTGATAATAGGAAGATGATATTTTTCTTTCTATCAAAATATATCTAACTCCTATTTTAATGTGCAGGTATTAACCTTATAAGAAACTATCTTCTGCACTCCCTTGAAGAATTTAATATGCAACCTTCTCCTTACAACTTTTAAACTCTAATATGGTGCTTAATGAAACTTAATAATGAACCGAATAACTAAAGTTCAACTAATGAACCTTTTGCACCAAAGTTGCTTACCTTAATGAGCTTTGTAGATGAAGGATTGCAAGGTGATTAGATTCACCTTATTGTTGCCTTGTACTAGATGAAATTGTAGCTCTTCTTGGCTGTCTGAAACAACTCTCTAACTCACCAATTTGCAACTTTTTAACTCTTCTAACTTGCTGCTTGAATCTATAGTTTGGTGGCTTCAAAATATCCTTCAGGATGTATCCCATAAATCTGAAACTTACCAACTATCGATGTTGCCCAAGTTTTTATTTTTCACTATCCTCAAATATAAAAAATTTAGATTGCAAATCAATCAATCTCTCCACTGAAATGTTATCCTTGAATCTCAAAAAATTGGTAGGGAACTCCTCCAAATCGTAGTTGATATTTCCTTCAATAACCCTTCAGTATTCTTGTGTAAATTCAACAAACCCCTATATTCGAATAAGCCTTCTAGGACAATCTTAAAATCTCTCAAATTTGGTAGTATATTCTAGCTTCTTTCTCCTTCAGTATCTTTATCAAATTCTAAATTCAATCTAGGCCTTCTTCTCAAGAATATGAAAGTCTTGAGGTCTTCACCAATCTCCTCTAAAATTTGGTAAACTTCTTACCAAATCTATCTTCATTTGGGCTTGTTGTCATATGGAAACAATTGTCCCAAAATATTCCTTTATCAGGAACTTCTCCTTGGTGGTAAATTTCTCCAATGAGTTCTTCTAGGAACTCCTTCAATAACCTTCTTTGAATCTCCTTCAATGAGGCTCACCAAGACTTCTCCTTGTTTCTCCTTGAGACCTCTTCTCTAGGGTCTTCACTCTCATAGCTTCTTTGGTCTTCCCAATGAGACCTTTTCTTCAACCTTCTACTGTGGAATTTTGGCAATATTTCCCTCTCGAATCTCTAAAATATGTTGCTTCAAGAATGGGACTTTTGCTAGTCCTTCTCTATCTCTTCCAAAACTAGAAGTTCTTCAATGGGACATTTTGTAGGTCTCTTCAGCTTCTTAGGTTGATTTATTCTACTCCTTTAATATGCTATTTGTAGTCTTCAATGGATATCACAAACCTCCAATATTCTCCTAGACTCTTCTATAGAGTCTATTCTCTCCCAAATCTACAATAAGGCTCATATGGCCTTTTCTTCGCTTATGTAATTTGTAGGTCTACAATCTTTAGCAATGGGACATTTTCTACAGGCCTCCAAATATTTGCTCTTTCATTTTCTTCTTCTGGTATTGGATTGATTCTAAAGAAGATATTCTTCCTAGCTCTATGTAGGAATCTTCCCAACTTTCTTTGAATCTCCTTTTCCTACAACAAAGTATTAGGACTATAATGGAAGAAACTCTAAATCTAGAGATAATCAATCTTCACTAGTTGATTTAACCAATCTAGTGGAATCAATGTTGAGTCCTAGTCTTCACAAGTTTTTTGCAACTTTTGGAAAGACTCTAGCCAACTACAATCTCAAAAATTTGGAAATGAGATTTGCTATCTACTCTCAATCTCACTTGTGGCTCTCCCTATTTCCTATTGATCTACCATGTGCTCTGATACCATTTTTAGCTTTTGATGAGTATATAATAAAGAAAATGCAACCACAAGATGTAAATATAAGCAATCTATGATAACTATATGCTAATGGCACTATAATATGCTAAAAAATGATAAGAGAAACTTCTACAATAACTCAAAAATATGTCATTAATGAAAGCTCACAAAAATAGTACAATTTTATATAATGAAGGACATGAACACTCCATAAACTATTTTGAAGAGCTACATTGTACCACACTACCAATCTATACTATGCACTCTTTATATTCTCTCCTCTCTTATTTCACTCACTATAAGGCCTATATATAGGAAGATAAGTTCCTTGGTTCTCACTCTACCTTTGACTCTATCCTATGACTCATGTACATGTGGACTACATGCACATTTACATCATTACACATTCTAACACTTGTGCATTTATTACATTACTTGAAGTAACTACTTAAATTTACTCTAAAGTAAACTCCTACTCTAGTAATGTACCAAAGGTGGTACATTGACATGTACCAAATAATGTAATATACTCTAATAGGGATTTGAAATTCAATTATCCTAGTTTAAGGAGGGTAATCTCTACTCTCTTGGCCATGTCAATGGTATATTCAAATGAAGATACATTATCCATCTCTAAATAAAATGCCAATTGCTCATTTAGATTTCCTATAAATATATCAAGAAGGCATCTTAGTGGAGGGATAAATTGGAGTCTCCCCATTAGGGCTCATCATCTTACCAAGAAGTTAGCAAAGTTTTCATCTTTAGGTTGTTTGAGTTGATATAGGTCACTAATCATGACCTTCTCCTCAGTGTAGATAAAGTATTATCTAACAAACATCTTGACAAGATCCCTAAATCTCTTAAGGGAATTCCTTGGCATTTTTTAGTACCATTCCAAGGCAGGGCCACTAAGGATCTTGGCAAATATTTTGACTAGCATTGTGTAGACACCTAAAATTAGATCATCTTGCTTACACCAATTTTTGATGTAAACATATAAAAAGGTCAACTTAGCCATGAAAACTGACTCAACCTTACAATTTGTATTCAAAAATTAGTAGTAGCAAACTCCTTATCTCAAATAAAATTTTCTAGAAAGTGAATACACTTTCTAGTTAGTGTATTCACAACCAGTCTAAATTTTCTAGCTCCTTGCCAAATTTGACCTCTAACGGTCAAAATCATGAATTTGTCGAGTTATCAAATATGTTGGCAATATATTCATATAGGTGGCATATTCATGTACAACATGCAAAAGCTTTAATCTTACTTGCAATAGCTAAGCAAGGCATAAATCAATCCCACCTACCCCTCTTCCATTATAGGTGATCAACATGCAAGGAGGAAGGCGGCTAACTTCTCTCCACCTACCCAAATCAACCCCAATCAAAGGGGAAACCGATTGTAGGTAATTCCATTAGATAGTCAATCCTAATAAGCCCCTAATTAGTACTCTAATAATCCACTTAATAAGCCATTTTCCCCTCCCATTTTGGAAAACCTCTAAGAAGGAAGATTTCTTTAAACTGGCCCCTTAGGATGGCACTTAGTAGGAAGATTCTAGACATCAAAACTCTGCCATAATTCAACATTATATTTACACAATGAAGTGCTACCAAAATTCAGCTATGAAAACATCTTCAAAGCAAGGGGGGCCTTGCATCTTTGGAGTTTTAGTCATATCATTTTCTTCTTATCTGATTTCAATAATCATTTATCACTAACATTTTATCATTTAGCTCTATTTTTGTATGTACTTGTTCTTCTTTTGTTTCAATCTAACTTTTGCATGGTCAAGTGCTTTTGTTTATTTTGTAGATGTCTTAGGAAGTCTACAAGGTAGGAAATTGCCTTTTAGATTCCTATAACACCAATGGAAAAAGGATTTACAATTTTAATCAACCTATTATTTTTAATTTCTATCATCATAAGTGAATTCATCACTTGTATCTAAACTAGGTGACAAATTCACCATAGGCACTTAGAACCTTGGTTTTATCACTTTGAACTTTTTTATCTTTTCTAGTCTTTAAAAAATACACCACCTATGACTATTATAAGTGGTGTATTCGCCATCCACTTGAGATATCTTATATCTCCCTACCATTCTAGAATCTAGTTCAATTATCTTTGCTTCTCTATATCCTTCTATCAATCTCAACAATCTTTGAACTCTATTTATACCCTCTAATAATTTAATTTTATCATCTTAATGAATTCACTTGCTACAAGGCTTTTAGGAGGTGAATTCACTATAGATATAACAACATAAATTTCCAAAGGCTACCATTTTGATTTTATGTATATATAAGAGGATTGACTATACCAATTAGGAAGTTGTATTATTCTTGTTGTTTGGTAGGTCCCCAAACTCTATCTCATCTCTTTCTTATTTCTTTTGCAAGTTTTTAGTGAATTTTCCATGTTTAGAATTTCCAGGTGGCATAGTCATTAGAAAGTGTATTCACTCATAGATGATGTATTCATAAAAAACATAAAAATAGGTAAGCACCCCTAATAGCATAGTATCTTGTATTATGCATTGGATTTCATATTACATTGCATTGTCATACATGCATCAATTTCTAGGATAGACTATAACCTAGGTGTTTGTTGGTAATCAAACCGACCTAGATACAGGTTTTCTAATTCTGCAGTGCCCTAGGCCTACTACCAAGCATTGAATGCCCAAAGGAAAGGGATGTCCTCTGTGGTAATCTCTAGTAGGGATGGTTTTGAAAATAAAAATGGGGCTTGGAGATAAGGGATAGAAAGAATACTGAAAGGAATGGGAAATTACGAAAAGGAATGGGAAATGGCCACAGGCCAAAAATATGGGGTGATGGACCAAAAGCATGATAAACAGCTTAGTTATTTGAATCAACGACAATCACAACAATTGCTTTTAACAAAAACCAATATAAAGTCCTCAAAACTATGTAAACTTCAGAAAGTATTCCAGAGACTAGTATTCTATCAACAACAAAATCCAGAAAATAGAATTAAACTGTATAATAGAGACACTAATTTAATAGAAATCATAGAATATAAGTCATACATAGAGATATAGAACTTGAACCAGAGCTAGAAGCCTTTATTTTGGAAGTATATTTCAAGTACACAACTGCTTTTCTATCAAAAGTTATTCATACATTGTTATAAAGAAAGAGTGATTTATATAGGAGAAAGTTGTCGCTTGAAAAATTAATGCCCAACCACTTTCATGATGGGATCATATGATTCCAGTGATAGCCCAAAATAGTATATCCTATCTTTACTGATAAATTATCATTGAAGGTAGAAGGTTCTGACAAATATCTAGAACACCCGACTCGGGATTATAAGTAACTTTATATCAAAGTTAGAAGTTTCTGGTGACAATATTTGATCATACAGTCTCAATAGCAGCTTCAAAGTGGTGCAATAGAGGATGTACTATGCACCTTTCTTTTAGGGGATTGTCTCTTTCTAACATGATGCTTCTGACTAAAGCGCTCCTTTTTGGTGCACTTTTGAGCAAAGCACTCCCAAGTGGAGTGCTTTTGGGTAAAGTGCTCCCAAGTGGAGCGCTTTCTAGATAGAGTGCTCCCTTGTGGAATGGTTTCTCAAAAAAGCGCTCCAAAGTGGAGCGCTTTTTAGACAGAGCAAGACTTGCACCTTTTAAGACTTTCGGGGAGGAGAACCCCTTTTGCAAGGCGTTGATCTCACATGTACTTGGTATTTTGTCAAACTTGCTCATTTAGTTCTTTAGATGCCTATGATATGTCTTGTAAAGCATCTTTTGACAAAGCACTCCCTTTTGGAGCACTTTTCAACAAAGAAATCCTAGGTGGAGCGCTTTCTAACTAAAGTGCTCCCTTATGGAGTGCTTTTCAGCAAAGCGCTCCCAAGTGGAGCACTTTCTGTTTAAAGCAAATATTTGGCATGTTGGAAACTTCTAAGGGGGATATCTTCTTTTAAGTGCGGATTCCACTTGTACTTACTCATGTAGGCCCTCCTGAAATAAGCTTTGCACAACACCCTTTTGAAAAAGTGCTCCCTTTTGGTAAAGCGCTCCCTAGTGGAGTGCTTTTTGTTTGAAGCAAGGACTTAGCATTTTGGAGACCCTTAGGGAGGAGCTCCTTTTGGTCAAGCGCAGATTTCACTTTCACTTAAGCATCTTATCAACTTTTGCCGACTTAGCTCCTTACCAACTCTGAGAATAACCCTTTAGCTAGGAAGAAAACCCACCCAATTAGATGAGCCGGAGATGACAACTCAACAATTTATTATCCATGCTAAAACATATACAATTTTGCATGCAACATACCAAGCTAAAATGCAAGAGAAGTACAGGAAGCTAGGAAAAGTACATAAAATCTAGGAAAATTACTAAAAATATTAGAGAAACCTGCAACAATTTATCCAGAGTTTTATGAGATAAAACCTATGAAAACATGAAGAACAACAACACCTTAATCATTTTTTATGGAAAAAATGAGAAATTTTACAATGAATATTTTCAAAAAACTACATCTGTTATGCATTTTACAAGGTGACAACACATCTGGCGACTCGCGGGGTATTGAGCCTGCCTCAATGCGAAGATCCTAGACCTTATCCTTGGGCTGCAGAGTCATCCTTTTCAACTGAATATTTAAGCTCCTCTTATGATTTTTTCTCGCTTCCACTAGACTCCTTGTCCTCTCGTTCCTCACTGTCTCCAGACTCTTCATCTGTTTCTTCTTCCTGTTTGTCTGAATCTTCATCCTCTAAACTCGATTCACTTTATGTCTTACTTTCTTCATTTTGCGGGGGTTTTGAGGGAGAAACTAGTCCAATGACCTGTTGAAAACATGTTTATATATAGATGAAGCATCAATCCAATGGTCAAAATAATATGGGGGTGCTTTTGGAGCTCAAAAATTAGACAGCGGTAAGTGTCGATGCACTCCAGATCGGCAAACACCAACATCCTATCAAATTCCTTTAAACAAGATTCAATCTGAGCATACTTGGTCATGAGCATAATGATCTATGCATCTGAACTCGAGGTGTTCAACGTGTCTATATCAGCAGGGTTTTCAACAAAATCAGCCCACTTGGGCTCTAACTCTTCTATTGATAGAAAAGGGCACTCTGGATCTATGAAACCTAGAACTCCAATGTCAATGAGGGCATCCAAGTATCGTAGTACAATCTGGTGCTCTTGCAAAAGAGCGTCTGAAATCAAGTGAGCTTTTTTGGCCAGCTCGACCTTTGTGAAATAATATTGTAATGTGGTCCTAGCATTAGATAATGATCGGTTCAGATCACTCATTGGTTCCAAGTGAATAGGTACATCCTCTATTTTTCTAATTTGGGTAGACAATTCTAGCCAGTAATTAACATTTGCCTGGGCTGACTCTAGATTTGGGCTCCTAGCAAGAATATCATCATGCGCTTGCTTGAAGAACTAGAGAACTTTGATTCCTTTTGTAGCTCTTTGAGGAAAATCTCACCTACTTGGATTCTAGTTCTTTAATATCCCGCAAGTGCTCTTTAGAAGGTAAGCCAGGTGGCCCAACCCCTACTGCCTACTTGGATTCTAGTTCTTTAATCTAAACTGTAAGTTGTTGATTTATCTTATTTGCCTCTGTAATTTTTTGAACATGGTGATCGCTCACTTTCTCATGGTCAAGCATTTTCTAGATTGAGTCTTTGTATTTCTTCCTCTAGCTTCTCAACCTTGGAGGTGAGCGCTTCAACCTGGCCCTAATACTTTTTTTCTAGCTCTTTATTCTGTCTTCTTGCTACTGCCAAAGCTTCATAAAGCTCATCAATTTTAGACTAGGCTCTAAAGTAGTAGAATTTATAGTGTTCTCCATATGCATAGATGGTGCCTATGATGACCTGAACCTCCTCCATTTTTTCTTCGATGTTCATTCCAACTACATTCAACCTTGTATGTTTACGAGCGTAATCATTTGGGGTCATTTCCCCCAAAGGCTTATTTACCAGTGGTACACTTTCGATCGTATGCAGCTCCATTGACTCAAGATCTAAAATGTAAGCTTTGTGTGTTTGTGCCAAGGCTAAAGCATCTCTCCTTCTACGATCCCTAATCCATTATGTAGAGTTTCTTCATGCTCGATGAACACTCTTAGCTGTAGCTATCTACTACATCATTTTGAGCTCTACTTATAAAGGCTTTGGGACCTCTAATCCAAGGATAGGCATAGATGGGGGAAAAAATAGAGTGTAGGTCTGATATCATAGAGGAAGTTGAAGTGGAAGCGATCACGCTAACCCTCAAAAGAGTTTGAGTTTGGATAGCAAAAATAGTGGGCTTGGGAGTCATGAAAGCTGATGAATCAGATGTTATAATGGGGGAGGATGGAACATCAGAGACGGTAGCACCAAACACATGGGTGAAGGGAATATTTGAAAACAAAGGGGGAGAACTAGTAGTAGCTGAGATTGAGAAAGGATTAGGAGCTTCTACATAAAGCATGAACGGGGAATATATGGGAATAGGGGATGAACTCAACATAGGGACCACCAAAAAAGGTATAGGGGAGACTGCTAATACTGTTGTTGTAGAGGCTACCGATACTGGAATCATCATAGGTACGTCAGGGACTAAACAGGCTAGAAACAGAGGTATGAATTGCAATGGTAAGGCTAAGGAAACAAAATAGGAGAAGGAGATGAAAACATACCTTTGGGCCCTATGGAGGAAGGAGTCATGAGAGATTATTCTAGCACATGTTTCCCCTCTTCTTATTTATCTTGTACATCAGGTATGACTTCATTTGTTTTCTCATCACTCAGATGTTCTTGAGTAGCAACTTGCTCTACGTCCACAACCTTCTATTCTTCAATTTGCTCTGTTATAGCCTCTAGAATAGACACCTCAACTACAACCTTTTGTTCTTCAATATGCTCTGTTACAACCTCTTCTGGAATAGATGCTTTAGCTACGGATACTTTAGGTATAGATACTTCAACTACAAACCCTCCAACTATGTCACTCTTTAGATCCTCTTGAGCAACGACAAGCTCAATGTTAGTAGACTTTTGTTCCTCCATATGTACAGTTACAGCTACCTTCATTACATATACTTCTTTAGGGTTTGAAGGAGGAGCTGAAGTGCTTGGGTGCATAATGGTCCCAAAAGGCTTTTGAGGCCCAATACGTGGCTTCTTCACGATCTATTGTAGAAGGGAAATTTTAGTGTTCCTCTTTTATGGAGCACTCTTCTTTTCAAGCTCTTGCTCAAGATAAGTAGGAGCACCCATAATATCTTTGCCCTTTCCTAGTAGTTCATGCCATGGGTGCACCAAGTTGTCCACTTCATCAGGGTTGCGCCCCCATTTGGGCATAATATCAGTGAAGGAAAAAGGCTGATAAGTACGAATGCTATCATCATAGATGACTGAGAACTGCTTGTAAATTGCTAGCTTATTAGCTATGAATTTGCCATGTTGCACCCTCATGATCCAACATTGCTGCATTTTATGGTCCAACCATTTGGGGTACCTGAATTTTATGCTAGCTATGATGGATCTGGTCAAATTTTGCTCTTGGTTTACTATAAGGTTGTACTAAATATCCATAGTATAAAAATCCAACCAAGGCATCAGAGGCTCCATTTCATCCACATGCCATTCAAGCTCCAAGCCAAGCGGGTTATTGCGTTGTCTTTCCATATCTGAGCATGGGCAAGAGTGGAAAGCTTGCACCTTAAGATTTTTTTGTATTATACCGAGTAAGTCCCATTTCCACTGGTGAGGACGCTCAACCAACCCAAACTGAGAAATTGTTACCATGAGGACCGCATTCTGTCCACACTGGGTTATCCTGACTCCTTCGAAGTCAAAAGGGGTAGAGACTATGACTTTTCTCCCATGACCCTTTCCATACTCTTCATTTGTGTAATCCAGCTGGCGAGCTACCTCCAAAGCGAATTGAAATGGAGTGGTGTAAAAAGGCAATAAAAAAGGTTTTTCTGAAAAACCATAAACTCTTATGATGTAACCTTGCGTAAGGAAGAAAGTGTCTCCCAAATGTTGCTCAACCAATTATTTCCTCAGCTCTACCAGGAAATGCTCATACTGGCCATAAATCAAGCTCAATGTTGGACCAAGAAAAATCTAATTAAAAACATAATAGGATTTACTTACAGCAAAATTGTCGATCCAAAGGTAAACTAGCATCGGCTTCCCTTCATAGTTTGTCTATTGCTTTGTGATGAAACAAAATTTTTCATGCAGATTCCAAAATAAAAACCACACCATTACGGAGGAGAGTCTGAACTGATGGGCCTAGTCATCATGGAGAAAATCCAAAGAGGCATGCAGTTGTCGTGACATAAATTTTGCCCAATCATAATAAATTGGACTAGATCCTGGCCTGGCCTTGGAAGGAAAATAATCTTGGTTGTCCAAAATATCCTGTGCTATGGCCACCTTCCAGTCAGTGACCCATTCATCGGTCGTCAACCTTGTCACCCACGCTAGGATAGAGTAAATTTCAGGCTGAGAAAATTCAGCCAAGGACCTTGGGAGTGCAGGAAGGTTATCGAATACTGTTGTATCCTTCAACTGGCTCATCATAAAATCCTTCATCCAGGGCATAGGCTGATATCTAGTAGCTTCTTCATTAGTGTACAACCTCTACGAAGCAACTTTGGAAGGGTGCTCTTTCCCATCGGTGAAAGCTTTCCATATTGACTCAGTAGTAATGGTAAATAATGGAGCTCCCTTAGCATCCCAAAACATCCATGATAGAGGATCATAAAACCTAGCCACTACATGAATGAATTTAAGACAGGTGTGAACATGGGTGCACATGTAAAATGACAAGTGCGAGTGGTATACGACGGCCAATGGGCTCTCAACTGGGCTTTTACTATAAGCTTCCTCAATGCCCTGGTGTAGCTACTCCATATCTCTATTTGTTACCATGCAATCTCTATATCGAAGGAAAGGGTGTTGTGGAGCCACCAGCTCCTCAATATTTTTTTTTCTTCTTTCTTCTAAGCTTCTTCGAATCTGATGGTTCTACAGATACAGCCTCACCTTTCAATTTTTAATCCTTTGGAGCATTTTTCTTGTGTTTCTTCTCATTTGGCACTTCTTCAATTACTGTCTCCTCCGCTAATTCCTTCCCTTTTTTACCCATGGTAGTTGAGTGCTTCCATAGGCTTTCTGGTTATGTGTTATAGTAGAGATGATTCGATTGAGCTTAAATATGGCTGGATATACTCTGCCTTTATAATACCTTTACCTGAATCCACCACCTTTAATGCAGGCCAACCATAGTTAATGCTAGGGTGAACGTGCATGCAATCGGGTGTCTTTGATTTCCTCCATGTGGGTGGATCCTTCTTGAAGAACTAAATAGCGATGGTGGATGAGGATGCTTCCATGGGGTATACTATCATTGGTTGGGAGGGGTGTCCGTAGACTTGAGCTAAAAGATCAATTTTGGCTAACAGAGGATGAGGAATGTTTTGATTTGATAGAACGTATGACCCCTTCCTTTTTAAAACTTGTGCTAGCTTAGGGCTTTGAAAATGACTTTCTAATGATGAGCAGAATCCCTCTGGACACTTGGCAAGATCTAAGCAGACAACCAAAATTTTAAAATAAAAAGGCAGGAAAACGAGGAAATAAAACTATGGTTTTGACAAGGAATTTAAAAATAGCTATAAAGGGGAGTGATTCCCTATTAAGCGCCCCCTACGACCCATTTATTTATTTCTCTTGGGTCTTAGCTTCTAAGTTTGAAGCACTCCCTTATGGAGTGCTTCCCTTGCAAAGTGTTCCCAAGTGGAACACTTTGTCTTTGAAGTGCTCCCTTGTGGAGCACTTCCCTTGCAAAGCATTCCCAAGTGGAACACTTTGTCTTTGGAGCGCTCCCTTGTGGAGCGCTTCCCTTGCAAAGCATTCCCAAGTGGAACGCTTTGTCTTTGGAGCGCTCCCTTGTGGAGCGCTTCCTTTGACTCTTCAAAAGATTTTTTTTTTAGAGAAAAGGATGGGAAACAAAAAAGGAGAGGTGTCGAGTGAAGGTAAACAAAAAGAGACCGCTCCTTTGGAAACTATTCCCGCCCCTTTCGGATGCAAGGTTATTACAAACTACCTCATCCTGGCTGTAAATTTTCATCTAGAAGCCAATCATCTCAAAAAGGAGCATATTTTGAAGGAGTGCTTACCAGACATAGGAGATCATCTCCTTTCACCCCTCAAGCCATGCTAATGCAAAGCAACAACAAAATATACAAACTTTAAAAGAAACTATACATGAGCAATACCTAATAGACTAGAGAAGAGCGTTGGGCCCTGGTGGGTAGTAAGCTTTCAATAGAAATCCATTTACTAGAATTGGGAGTATAGAACCCTCCATGTCTTCTAGTGTGAATGAATTCATCTGATGAACACCAGAGACTCAAAATGGACCTTCCCAAAAGGCATCAAATTTTTCATGGTTCCCTAGTTTAGATTTCTTCACGTTCCACTTCAAAACCAAATCTCCAATGTCGAAGGCCCGATCGAAAGTCCTCCTTCTGAACCAGCTCTTGGTGGATTTGGCATGTTTGGCGAAGACTTCATATGCCTTTTATCTTTCTTCTTCTAACTCTAACAATTATGCCAGCCTCGCATCCATCAGAGTGAATTGGCCTACTTCAATGTCAAGCCACTTAAGGAGTTGTAACGTCGGTAGCTCAATGTGCATAGGTAGGACTACATCCTTGCCATACACCAATGAATAAGGAGAAGTCTTGATCGATCACTTGATGGAAATACGATCGGCCCATAGGGATTGATCTAAAAGTAGGTGCCAGCTTCGTTTGTTCCTTTGCAAGGATTTCTTCAATATCCGTAGCAGGTTTTTGTTTGTGGATTCATCTAACCCATTTCCCTACGGATAATAGTTAGATGAAGCTTTTAAATAGATTCCATACCTGACCATGAATTCACAAATATTTGCACCTAGTGAACGGAGAACCGTTATCTGAGACAATGGATTCTGGGATTCCAAAACAAGTGATCACACCTTCAAGGAAGGAGATGACCACTTTTTGGTTTACCTGTTTGGTCGAAATTACCTCTGACCATCGGGTGAAGTAATCCATAGCAGTTAAGATATATTTGTGGCCTACAGAGGAGTTGGGATTGATGATCCCAATGAAATCCAAACCCCACTATTGAAATGGAGTTTCCACTTGAATGGGGTGAAGAGGAAGTGGTGCATTCCTAACCCTTCCCGAGTAGCATTGGCAACTATCACAGCACTGGCTGACTTTGAAAGAGTCAAAAAAGAGGGTGGGCCAAAAGTAACCCGCTTTGATAATTTTTAGCATCATTGGTCTACCAACAAAGTGCCCTCCAGAAATCCCAGAGTGGAATTCTTCCAAGATTTTAGCCTTTTCGAACTCTTTGATGCATCTTAGAAGGATTCCATCTATGTTTTGATAAAAAAGTCCATTGGGCATCGGGACATACCTACTAGCTTGTAGATGAAACCTTCTCCTTTGTGAAGCATTAAGGTGAGAGGGGCATCTGCCTGTATCAAAAAATTTGATCAGGTCCTTAGTCCAGTCTGAGTCGCTAGCGGATAAAATCGTTGAGTTACTATCAGGAATTTGGTCTTCCAATTTAGGATTCATAGCTTCTATAATAGCATTCTTGGATAACTCTTGGCAAAGCACTATACTTTAGAATAGCTTGGTAGGGCATACCTCAATATCAAACTCTTGGATTTTGGTAACCCATCCCGCCCTTCTATTTCCCAACTCACCTTGGATGATGAAGCTTCGGACATCGGGGTGTATCACATACACTATTGTTTTGCTTTGAGACACGAAGTGCCGAAAATTTTGGAGCGACCTCATCACTGCATGTACCTATCACTTAATGAAATTGAACTTTTCTTTGTGAGGCTAGAATGATCTAGCTGAGGAACATGATCGATCGTTCATCTCCATCTTCTCCTTTCTGGGTTAGAATGGCTGTGTAGCTTTTAGGCTCCCCAACTGCATATAAGATAAAATCTTGAGAGTAGTCGGGGTTGATAAGGATAGGAGCTTGAGCAATACGCTCTTTAATTTCCTAAAAAGCTTGTTTCCTTTCATTGATCCACTTGAATTCAATGCCCTTTTTCAAAAGTTGGGCCATTGGCTTTATTACTTGGGAAAATTTGACGATGAACTTTCTGATGAAGTTTATCTATCCAAAAAAGGACTGCAGTGCCTTTTTTTTGTGGGAGGTGGAAGTCGTAGAAGCACTTATGCTCGAGCTAGATCGATTGTTAATCCCTTTTCAGAGATAATATGTCCGAGCAACTTTCCTTCTTTCACCGCAAAGATTGACTTTTTGGGGTTGATGGAGACTCCAAACTCCCAACATTTTTCAAAAACTTACCGCAAATGTAAGTCGTGTTCCTCTCTTTTATGAGAGAAGACAATCATGTCATCTAAATAAATTATGATGACATGATTCAGTAGTTCACCAAAAGTGAGGTCCATCGCTCTTTGGAAAGTTGCTCAAGCATTGGAGAGGCCGAAGGGCATCCGTTGATAGGAAAAAGTTCCCCACTTGGTTGTGAATGCAGTCTTATGTTGATCCTCATATTAAACCCATATCTGGTTATATCCTGAGAACCCATCCAGTAGGGAGAACCTTTGTGCTCCTACCACCACGTGAAGGATTTGATCAATCTGAGGCAGCGGGTAGTGATATTTGAGCGATGCTTGATTCAGATTCTAGAAATCTATGCACAAATGGATATCACCATTCTTCTTCTACACTAGAACCAGGTTAGCCACCCAAGAAGAATGCTTAATCGGGTATATGATCTTAGCTTCAAGCATCTTCAATAGCTTGGCCCTCATTAGAGTTTCAACCTTTGGATTCATGGGTTGTTGCTTCTATCTGAAGGGTCTAACACCTTCTTCTAACTCGATGGTATGTTGGATGATACTCTTGTCATACCCTCTTAGGTCTTGGTAACACCAGGCAATGATGTCAGGATATTCTTTACATAGAACCCAGATCTAGTGAAGCTCTTCGGTTGTGCAATCGGTCCCTACCATGATGACCTTCCCTGATTCTAACTCTAAGTTGATGAACTCCTTCTAGTCCACCTTGATCTTATGACTGATAGGCCTATCATTTCTATCAAAAATACTTTCCAGTGTGATTAGGCCTTTCGGGATATGATTATTTTTCAACTGGATCAAACCTTCATGGTCTTCCTCATTCAAGGTTCGCTCCTCGATGGTTGATGCTTCATGGACCAAGAAATTAACGAGCTATTCATCATTGTCAAACACCTACCAATGGAGTTTTTTATCGAGAATAGAAGGTCAGTAAATCAATCTTAACATCTTTGGTTTGTACATCATGTTGTCAGCTGGTGAAAATTAGGCACCAATAGAAGCTAGAATGTTGGCCAACTTATTCCACTCCCTTGAAATAGACTTGATATTTAGCATGTCAAAAGAATCAAGTAAATCCCATACTTTGTTGCAATACACATTTAGGTAGTGTTTCTTGCTGACACACTTGTTAGTAACTTGATTACAGATTAACTTGAAATCTCTAAATATATGTAGTTGTTTGATGCCTAGCTTCTTAGCCTTCTTGAGTCTGAGGCACAAATCCTCGTACTCAGTGACATTTTTCGTATAGGTCCAAGATAGTATGTATGAGTAAGTCTTCTATTCATCGGTTGGGGAGATGAGGGAAATTCCTGTGCCTGCACCATTTTTACATCGGGCACCATCAAATTATAGCTTTCAAATTTGGCCTAAGGCTAAGAGTGCTTCTAGGTGTGCTTGCTTTTCTTTCTCAGGCTTGATGAATGTGTAGCATCCTAAGTTCGACCATTTACTGCATTGAATTCTGTTAAGGAGAAGTCATATTCCAATTGGAGTTCACTGAGAGCTTCTTCCATTAGGTTGACTTGCATTTTCTTTGTCATCCAATTTATAGAGACTGAGCCCTTTTCTTCATCCTCAAGCTTCTCCATGTGAAAACCAGTAGGCTTCTCATTGAAGAGCTTGAATCTTCTTCCTTTGAAAGGGATCTCTAGGTGGGTGTAGTCGAGGGAGAGGTAGCCTCCCATATTTGTTGTGAATTCTCATGAGAGGCACATACTAAAGTATGGCTCTAAGTCAACCACCATGATTTCTTGTATGATAGTGACTTGTGGCATTTTATGGAGTTGGATGGGAACATCCTTGATAACCCCCACTATCTTCACTGGAGTGTCATCTAACTATAGTACTCCAGGGCTATTGCGGGTGTACTCCATGCCCATGATCTCGCAGACTGCTTTGGGCATGACGGTTGTCACGGTGCCTGAGTCGATCATGCAATTATGCATGACCCACCCCTCCATCCGAAGGGAAAGATAAAATGGTAGGGGTCTATTTTTACCTGTGGCCAAAGTTGTTAATGGCTGAGAAAACATGGTCTGAGTTGACCTGCTTTCCTTGTCTTGAGCTGAATTGAGAGATTCCTGCAATAGGTCAACTTGACCTGGAAGTTGAAGAGTGTCATATAGGCTTACCTTAGCAAGATAATTTTTCATTTCTTTCACTATGTTGTATGTCGAAGTGGTGGGCTCTCCTGCTCCTCTTGCGGGTTCACATATCTTTCGATATTATTGTGTTGCATCCACCCACTAGTTCTTAGTCAATGAGGGATATCAGAGCTTCTCCCTCGCCTGGTCCTGTGCTTCAACTGGTGGCTAAGAAGTTGAAGCTTTAGGCTGAAAGACTCTTTCCCTAACATGAGGTGGTAGGTGGTCTTTTAATAGGTTAGACTGATGAGTGGTTGTCATCGGATTGGGAGCTTTTTCCTGGGGCTGAGATCCTTTAGTCCATGGCTTAGCTATGGGCTTAGGTGCTGGAGGCACTTTCAGTGGATCCATCTAAACTGGATCTACCTTGATAGGCTTCTTACCTATCCTGGTGAGAACCAAAACTTGCTCAGTAGATGATGACATGAGATTTTGACCAACTTCCCTGATCATATTTACTTGTTCATAGGGACCGCCAGCTAGTGTCTACACATAATTTAGATGTACCATGTAGTCTTCTTCATTATGTAGATCATTGCATGTGGTGCACCAATATAAAGGATTGGAGGCGTTGGCCTCTTCATTGTTCATTACCGCTGAATTTCACTCAGGAGGCCTGTGAGCACCAAAAGCTGCGTGTTCCTTGGTGATCGAGGGAGGAGGGAATCTCCTTTGATGAAAACCTTGGTCATATTGCCTCTTCCTCATGATGTTCATCTGATTCACCATTTTTTTCATGAATGCCTTTACTTTTGATAGCTCTTTAGCCTGGGCTTCAAACATAGCTATCGGATTGGTAGTTGTCTGTCTTGCGGATATTGGTAATGGAGTCAACGATGTAGGTAGCATCTGGTACTGGATAGGAGTTGGTAGTTGGGGAATGATGGGTACTTGATACTATGGCATAGGCATTTGGAATTGTGAAGCAAGCACCATTTGGTACTGAGAGGATGGATTCCATGGTTGGTTGGGATACATCTACGATGTGGGCGGAGCGGATGTGCTCGGGTACATATTCTAGAGGAAATCCAGGTAAATCAGAGTTGTCACCTTGGGAGGTAACTTCCCGATAGCTATTAGGTCGGCTTATGCCTTCTAGGCCTGCTCATAGAGAGTGAAGAATGTATTGATATTAGCATATCGGATGTTGATGTTGATATCTGAGTGGAAATCTCTTAAGTAATAAAATATGGCCTGCTCAGGTGTGGGTCGAAGACCATCTATGACTCTTTGCCAGGTTCTTGCGAACCTAACATTGAATTCGATTATTTCTTCCTGAGGATGCATTTGAATAGTAGTAAACTAGTGTAATAGAGAGAAGGGGTCCACTTGTTCATTGAAACCCCTTATCAGTTGTCCAACTAGTTGATCCCATGTAGTAATGGTGTTGGGCGAGAGCAATCGATACCAGTAAAGAAGCTTACCTCTTAGTGAAAGAACCAACAGCTTCACCATGACATCTTCATTGGTGATTTGATGGATGGTTTCTAGTCCTGCGACATCTTGTATGTGCTCTTGCATTGTCTTCCTAGTGCCATCATAAGTAGGTAGAGCTTTCAAAGCCACGGGTGGCACCGTGTGTTGAGCTTGCAAGGCAAGTGGTCCCGTATGGTTCCAAGCTATGAACTTCCTGGGAGGAGCTAACTATGCCATGTGGGAAATCATATTGGTATGGTGTGATGGATTTGGTAGAGCTTGCTAAGTTAAAATAGTTGGAACACTCATAGCACCTGGTTGAACGTTCGGTGAAGCTAGAGTATACTGATGATCCAAAGAATTTAGTGGATTTGGAGGTAAACTGGTCGTTGTGCTGTCAGAAGTTAGATTTTGTGAATCAAGAATAGCTTCTTGTGATGATATCCTGACAAGAAAAATGTTTGACCCAACCACCCTAGAATGTTCTCCTAAAGAATCAATGTTAAGCTCATAGAACTGGAGTTATTCTTATGTATTTCTAGCTCTCCACCTCGTATGCATGAAGGCATGGGATTTTATATTTATCTATGAGATTGGGGGTATCTGAGGTCATCAGAGTCACCAGATGTTCAGATTGGATAGTAAAAAGATGAACATCACTTCTTAATACTATTTTAACATGGAACGTTTGCGTCCCACCGGGAGTGCCAAAAATTGTTGGTAATCAAACCAGCCTAGATACAAGTTTTCTAAGTCTGCAGCACCCTAGGCCCACTACCAAGCATTGAATGCTCAAAGGAAAGGGATGTCCTCTGTGGCAATCTCCAATAGGGCTGGTTTCAAAAATAAAAATGGGGTTTTGGAGACAAGGGATAGAAAGATACTGAAAGGAATGGAAAATTATGAAAAGGAATGGGAAATGGCCAAAGGCCAAAAATTCGAGGTGATGGACCGGAAGCACGATAGACAACTTAGTTATTTGAACCAACAACAATCAAAATAATGACTTTTAACATAAACCAATATAAAGTCCTCGAAACTATGTAAACTCCAACAAGTATTCTAGAGACTAGTATTCTATCAACAACAAAATCCAGAAAGCAGAATTGAACTGTATAATAAAGACACTAATTTAATATTCTATCAACGACAATATAAGACTTCGAACCAGAGCCACGTGGACCACCAGACAACCACCGCCATAAATATATCCAGTAGGTTCACTTCTCCAAGGCTGATTGGCCAAGACGGAATGTGGTCCCAAAGCATGTCATATACGAAATAAAGCAATTACCAAAGGATTATTAAGAGTAACTGTCAATACAGAGCTTGTGGGAGTTTTTTTCAGTACTATGCTATGTGTGTCTGCAGCTTTTTGTTTCTCCATTGTTTCAAGGAAGGGATTTGTATCTGTTTCTTTTTTTGTAATTATGATGTAGGTGTGTTTTCTCGAGGTATACCCAAAATGTTGTATGGGAAGTTTCTTTTTGATAACAGGCTATGTGCCTTACCGGATGTAATGGCTTTTGCGGCATGTAGATTTTACATATATAGGATCCTTAGTAAGGACATGTTCATCAACAACCTTGGGCTGATTTTTGTAAAAGGTTTTGGGTCAACCTGTAAAACCTGGTATTAATGCTATAGTATCTTATCTACAAAAAAAAAAAAAGACACTAATTTAATAGAAATCACATAATAGAAGTCATACACAAAGATAGAGAACTTGAATCGGAGCTAGAAGCCTTTATTTTGGAAGCAGATTCCAAGTACACAACTGCTTTTCTAGTAGAAGTTATCCATGAAAGTTACAAAAAAGAAGTTGGCTTATGTAGAAGAAATCTGTCGCTTAAAACATCAATGCCCAACCACTCTTGTGACGGGCAGATTTGATCTCGACGATAACCGGAATTAGTCAATTTTAGCCTTACCTATAAGTTTAGCATTGAAACAGAAGGTTCCGGCAATGACCTGAAACAGTCAATCCGGACTTACAGGTAACTTGACATTGAAGCCAGAAGCTTCCGAAAATTATCTGCAATCGGACGGTCTAGAGTGTAGCTTGGGAGCAGTGTAACAAGCAGATGTTGAATGGGTCCCCTCTTCCTCTTCTTGATTCCTCTTACTCTTGAAGAAGCGCTCCCTTGTGGAGCATTTTCCACTTAAGTGCTCCCATGTGGAGCACTTTTGCCTTAAGCACTCCCTTGTGGAGCGCTTTCCACTTAAGCGCTCCCTTGTGGAGCACTTTTGCCTTAAGTGCTCCCTTGTGGAGTGCTTTTGCCTTAAGCGCTCCCTTGTGGAGCGCTTTCCACTTAAGCGCTCCCTTGTGGAGTGCTTTTGCCTTAAGCACTCCCTTGTGGAGCGCTTTCCACTTAAGCGCTCCCTTGTGGAACACTTTTGCCTTGAGCGCTCCTCTGAGGAGCGCTTTTGAATGACTTGACTTCTCATGCTCCTTTTTTCCCTAAGCGCTCCCAAAGTGATGCGTTTTGGAGAAGCGCTCCCTGAGTGGAGCGCTTTGTTTTTTGACCCCAGGTTGACCCTTATACTTAGCCCTTTGGTTTTGAAGAAGCGCTCAACTCTTACCATGGTGCGCACCAACCGGAAATTCCCAGAAGGTCACCCATCCGAGTACTACTCCATCGAGAATTGCTTAACTTTTGGCAAAGCACTAAAATGGGTACACAGAAGCTCCGAACTTGTCAATCCATCACCCCACCTCATCACCGTGGAACATCTGCCTATATCTGGGATGAAATCCTTACACTTTGGAAACTTGGTGGGCAAAAATTGTTATACCTCCTTAGGCTCTTCAAGCGCTCCCTGGATGGAGTATTCTTGGAAAAGTGCTCCATGGGTGGAGCGCTCCCTAGGGAAGCACTTTTGGAAAAGCGCTCCCTAGGTGGAGCACTTTTAGAGAAGCACTCCATGGGTGGAGCACTTTTCACTCAAGCCTTTTAGTTTATATTTTTTTATTTTTTATTTTTTATATTTTGGAAAAGGAGAAGCTTTACAATAATTAGTCTCAAAAACTGCATACAACATGGATTTTAACAAAATGTGGTAAAACTGGCAACATCTCTGGTGGCTCATGGCGTATTGAGCCTGCCTCAATGCAAAGATCCCAGACCTTTATCCTTGGGCAATAGATTCCTCCTTACTCTTAGAGCCTTCGGACTTCTCTTCTGAAGCATAGCAAAGAGAATCAACCCACTGGCTGAACTTGCATCCTTTCAAATTATGGCGCCTTTGAACTTCGATGGTCTCTCCAAGACAGTACTGTGGTGAGCCTTGATATTTGTCAAGCTCAAACATGAGCCCCTTTTCTTTCGACTGAACAGATTGCTTTTGGCTTACCACTTGGTGACAATGGAACTGGCCTACTCCATGATTATCATCTATGCCTTCACCTAATTCAATACTATTGCCAACTATCTCATCCTAGCTGTAAAAAATATTTTCAATAGCCAACCTACCTCTTATTCCATCAATATTTTAACTCTTATGGCAGCTTTTCAACCTTCATGCTCAACGCTTACCCTAGTGCGCACCAACCAAGAAAGTTCCCAGAAGGTCACCCATCCGAGCACTACTCCACCAGGAAGTGCTTAAATTTTGGCAAAATACTAAAAGGAGCACACAGAAACTCAGAACTTGCCAACTTGTCGCCTCGCCCCATCACCATGGGACATATGCTCATTTCTAGAATTAAACCTTTGCACTTTGGAAACTCGATGGGCCAAATTCTTGCCATGCCTCCTTGGGCTCTTCGGAGAAGTGCTACCAAAACGTGCAGTTCATCTCCTCTCCTTTTATTTTGAAGAAGCACTCCAAGCGGGAGCATTTTTAGAGGAAGCGCTCCATGTAGGAGCGCTTTTTAGAAACTCTATTTTTTTAGAGAGAAAAGGCGTTTGCCACTAGGGGATGGGGCAAGCACTCCATAGGTGGAGCGCTTTTAGGGAAGCACTCCACGGGTGGAGAGATTTTGGGAAGCACTCCACCAGACTTGGGAATTTTTTTTTTAGCTGTGCTCAAAAAACTGGAGCAACAACAAACTGTACAGACTTTGAAAGAGATTATATACACGAGAAATACTTGGTGCATTACTGATGTTCCTTAAGATTTGACGACTAATAAATTTTCAAAAGAAATTCATTCACTGAAATCAGGAGAGTGAAACCCTCCATGTCTTGCCAAATGAATGAGTTGATATGGTTAACACCGGAGACTCAAAATGGGCCTTCCCAGAAGACGTCAAATTTCTTATGGTTCCCTAGCTTGGACATGTTTTCATTCCACTTTAAGACCAAATCTCTGACACTGAAGGTTTAGTCTAAAGTATTTTTTATGAACCGGTCTTTGGTGCATTTGGCATGTTTGGCGAAGGCTTCGTAAGCTTTCTCTCTTTCTTCCTCTAGCTACAGCAACTACACCAACCTCCCATCCATCGGATTGAATTGGCCCTCTTCAGTGTCGAGCCACTTAACTACAATGCGGGCAACTCGATGTGCATAGGCAAGACTGCATCTTTCCTATACACTAGTGAGTAGGGCAAAGTTTTTTTATTTTCCTGATGGAGAAATGAGAGCAATTCTGACTTCCACACTGTTATTACATCGGGTGCCATCAAATTATAGCTTCCATAGTTGATCGGGTACTGGGGATGCTTCTATGAGTGCTTTTGTTTTGGCCTTTTTAGGCTTGTTGAGCGAATAGCGCCCCAAGTCAGTCCTGATGACAACATTGAAATCTGTCATGGAGAATTCATCCTCCAGTCAGAGCTTGTCGAGAGTTTCCTCCATTAGGTCTACTTGTATTTCTTCTACCATAAGATTGACAAAAACCGAGCCCTTCTCCTCGTCTTCAAGTTTCTCAACATGAAAATCGATAGGCTTCTCATTGAAGAGTTTGAATCTGCTCCCTTTGAAAGGGATCTCCAAGTGTGTGTAGTCGAGGGAGAGATAGCCTCCCATCTTAGCTATAAATTTTCACGAGAGGAACATACTAAAGTATAACTCTAAGTCGACCACCACAATATCCTAGATGACCGTAACTTGTGGAATTTTATGGAGTTGGATTGGAACATCCTTGATAACTCCTACTATATTTAGAGGAGTCTCGTCTAACTGTAGCACACCAGGGCTACAGCAGGTGTACTCCATGCCCATGATTTCACAAACTTCTTTGGGCATAATGGTTGTCGCAGTGCCAGAGTCCATCATGTAGTTATGCATGACCCATCCTTCCATTCGAAGGGAAAGGTAGAATGGCAAGGGCCTATTCTTACCTGTGGCCAAAGTCATCAAAGGTTGAGCAAACACTGTCTGCGTTGGCCTACTCTCCTTGTCTTGAGCAGACTTGAGAGATTCCTGCAAAAGGTTAACTTGACCCAAAATTTGGAGAGCATCATAAAGGCTTACCTTTGCCGAGACCTTTTTTATTTCTTTGAGTATGTTGTACATCGAAGTTCCTGGTTCTCCTGCTCCCTTTGCAGATTCGTACATCTTTCGGTACTATTGCATCACATCCACTCATTGGTGCTTATTCAATGAGGGGTATCAGAGTTTATCCCTTGCTTGGTCCTGTGTCTCGGCTGGTGGATGAGAAGTTGAAGATTTGGGCTGAAGGACCCTTTCTCTAATGTGAGGCGACAGGTGGTCCTTCAACAAATCAGACTCCTAAGCAGTTTCTTTTGGATCGGGAGTTTTCATCAGAGGCTAAGCTCTTTTGGTCCATGGCTTAGCTATAGGCTTAGCTCCAGCAGGCACCTTCAGTGGACCCATCTGAACTGGATCTACCTTAATAAGCTTCTTCCCAGCCTTGGTGAGGACTGAGATTTGTTCAGAAAATGACATCATAAAATTATGACTAGCTTCCTTGATCATGTTAACTTGCTCGTAGGGACCACCAGCTAGCATCTGAACATAATTAAGGTGTACCATGTAGCTTTCTTCACTGTGCGGATCATTGCATTTGGTACACCAGTATTTCGATTCGAAGTACTAGCCTCTTCGCTACTCATTACAGCTAAATTTCGTTCGGGAGGCCTGTGAGCACTAGAAGCTACTTGATCCTTAGTGATCGGGGGAGGAGAGAATATCCTTTGATGGAAGCCTTGATCATCCTACCTTTTCCTCATGACACTCATCTGATTCGCCATTGTCTTCATGTGCACCTTGACTTCTGACAGCTCTTTGGCCTAGGCCTCATTTACAACTGCTTGATTAGTGACTGCCTGACTCAAGGATAATGGGAATGGAGTCAATGGTGCAGGTAATACCGGATATTGGACCGGAGCTGGGAGTTGAGGTACAGCAGGCACTTGATATTGTGGCGTAGGCGCCACTTGATACTGCGGGGATGGATTCCATGGTTGACTGGGATACATGTGGGATATAGGAGGAGCGGATGTGCTTGGATACATATTCTGGGGGAAATCCGGGTAAATCGGGGTTGTCACCTTGGGGGGTAACTTCCTGATAGCTACCAAATATGTGCTTGGTGATACAGTTCTAGGAACGTATTGACATTAGCATGCCGAATTCTCATGATAATGTTGGAATGAAAAGCTCTCAAGTAATAGAATGTGACCTACTTAGGTGTGGGCCGAAGGCCATCTATGACTCTCTAAAAGGTTCTTGCAAACCTAACATTGATGTCAGCTATCTCTTCTTGAGGATGCCTTTGAATAGTTATGAATTGGTGCAATAGAGAGAAGGGGTCCACTTTTTCATTAAAGCCCCTTATCAGTTTTCCAACTAGTTGATCCCATAAAGTAATGGTGATGGATGGGAGCGACCGGTACGAGTAAAGAAGCTTACCTCTCGATGAAAAAACCAGCAACTTCACCATGATGTCTTCATTGGTGATTTTATGGATGGTCGCTAGTCCTATGATGTCTTGGATATGCTCTTGCACCATCTTTTCCATGTCGTCGTAAGTAGGTAGAGCTTTCAAAGTTGCAGGCGACACCATATTTTGAGCTTGCAAGGCAAGCAGTACCGTATGGTTCCAAGCTGTGAACTGCTTGGGTGGAGCTGGTTGTGTCATATTGGGTAGAGCTTGCTAAGCCAAAATGATCAAAACACTTGGAGCACCTGATTGAATGTTTGGTGAAGCCGGAGTATACTGATGATCTGAGAATTCGGTGGATTTGGAGGCAATCTGGTCATTGTTCTTTCAAGAGTTGGATTCTGTGAATCAAGAACAACTTCATGTTATGATGTCCCAATAAGCAGAATTTTTGACCCGACCACCTTAGGATGTTCTCCTAAAGCATCGATGTCAAGCTCATAGAACTCGGGTTCTTCTTTTGTATTTCTAGCTTTCCACCTCGTATGCATGAAGGTATGAGTTTTTACACTAGTCTACGAGATTCAGAGGTCTTTGAGTTCAGCAAAGTCGCCAGATGTTGAGATTGAACAATACTAAGATGAGCATCACTTCTTAATACTGATAAAATGTGGAATGTTTACGTCCCACCAGGCAATCCAAAAACTATTTGGTACTGAGAGGATGGATTTCATGGCTAGCTGGGATACATCTACGATGTGGGTAGAGAAGATGCACTCAGGTACATATTTTGGGGTAAATCTGAGTAAATCAGAGTCATCACCTTGGGAGGTAATTTCTCGATAGCTATTAGGTCAGCTTCTACCTTTTGGGCTTGCTCATAGAGAGCAGGGAATGTATTGATATTAGCATATTGGATGTTGATGCTGATATCTGAGTGGAAAGCTCTTAAGTAATAAAACACGGCCTGCTCAGGTGTGGGTCGAAGATCATCTATGACTCTTTACCAGGTTCTTTCGAACCTAACATTGAAGTCGGTTATTTCTTCCCAAGGATGCCTTTGAAAAGTAGTAAACTGGTGTAATAGAGAGAAGAGGCTTCAATGAACAAGCGAACCCCTTCTCTCTGTTGCACTAGTTCACAACTATTCAAAGGTATCCTTAATAAGAGATAGCTAAATTCAATGTTAGGTTCACGAGAACCTGGTAGAGAGTCATAGACGATCTTCGACCCACACCTGAGCAGGCCACATTCTATTACTTGAGAGTTTTTCATTTCGACATTAGCATGAGCATTCGGCATGCTAATGTCAATACGTTCCAAAAAATATATCACCAAGCACAGAAGGTGAAAACTGATATGGTAGCTATCGAGAAGTTGCCCCCAAGGTGACAACCCCGATTTACCCGAATTTCCTCTAGAATATGTATTTGAGCGCATCTGCTCCATCCATATTTCAGATGTATCCCATCTAGCCATGGAATCCATCCTCTCAGTACCAAATAGTTTCTAGCATGCCCAATGGGATGCAAACGTTCCACGTTTAACCAATATTAAGAAGTGATGTTCATCTTATTGTTGTCCAATATGAACATCTGATGACTCTACTAAACTTAAATACCCCCAATATCATAGACCAATATAAAAGCACATGCCTTCATGCGTACAAGGTAGAGAGCTAGAAATACAAAAGAAGAACTCAAGTTCTATGAGCTTGACATCGACACTTTAGGAGAACATCCTAGGGTTGTCGGGCCAAACATTCCACTGGTCAGGACATCATCACAAGAAGCTATTCTTGATTCACACAATCTGACTCTTGACAGCACAACAACTAGTTTGCCTCCAAATCCGCCAAATTCTCTAGATCATCAGTATACTCTGACTTCATTGGACATTCAACCAGGTGCTACGAGTGTTCCAACTATTTCGACTCAGCAAGTTCTACCAATTCTACCGCACCATACCAATCCTCTTTCCCACATGATGTAGTCGGCTCCACCCAAGTAGTTCGTACCTTGGAACCATACGAGATCGCTTGCCTTAGTAGGCCATCCACCTGAGCAGGCCATGTTTTATTACTTAAGAGCTTTCCACTCAAATATCAGCAACAAAATCCAATATTCTAATATCAATACATTCCCCACTCTCTACGAGCAGGACCAAAAGGCAAAATCTGACCTAATAGCTATCGAGAAGTTACCTCCCAAGGTGACGACTCTGATTTACCCAGATTTTCCCAGAATATGTACCCAAGCACATCTTCTTCACCCACATCGTAGATGTATCCCAACTAGCCATGGAATCCATCCTCTTAGTACCGAGCGGTTCCTACTTCCCAATTCCAAATGTAAAAGTGCTCGAAAGTGGAGTGCTCTGTCTAGAAAGCGCTCCACTTGGGAGTGCTTTGTCCAAAAGCCCACCAAAAGGGAGCGTTTTAGTCAGAAGCATCATGTTAGAAAGAGATAATCCCCTAAAATAAAGGTGCACAATACATCCTCTATTGTACCACTTTGAAACTGCTATTGAGACCGTCTGATCGAATATCATCACCAGAAACTTCTAAATTTGATATCAAGTTACCTATAATCCCAGGTCAGGTGTTCCAGGTCTTTGCTAGAACCTTCTACCTTCAATGATAATTTATCAGTAAATATAGGATAGACTATTTTGGGCTATCACCGAAATCAGATTAACCCATCATGAAAATGGTTGGGCATTAATGTTTCAAGCGACAACTTTCTCCTATATAAACCGCTCTTTCTTTGTAACAATGTATGAATAACTTTTGCTAGAAAAGCAGTTGTGTACTTGAAATCTGCTTCTAAAATAAAGGCTTCTAGCTCCGGTTCAAGTTCTCTATCTCTATGTATGAATTCTATTCTATGATTTCTATTAAATTAGTATCTCTATTATACAGTTTAACTCTGTTTTCTGGATTTTTTTGTTGATAGAATACTAGTCTCTAGATAATTGTTGGAGTTTACATAGTTTCAAGGACTTTATATTGGTTTCTGTTAAAATTCATTGTGTTGATTGCTATTGGTTCAAAAAACTAAGTTGTCTATCATGCTTCTGGTCCATCACCCCGCATTTCTGGTCTGTGGCCATTTCCCATTCCTTTTCGTAATTTCCCATTACTTTTCATATTCTTTCTATCCCTTATCTCCAAGCCCCATTTTTATTTTTGAAACCAACCCTACTGGATATTGCCACGGAGGACATATCTTTCCTTCGGGCATTCAATGCTTGGCAGTGGGCCTAGGGCATTGAAAACTTAGAAAACCTGTATCTAGACCGATTTGATTGCCAACAATGTTTACTAAATTGAACACGTTGAAACTAGATTGGGGAAATCTATAAACCCTTAGTGAACCTAAAACTCCTCACCAAATATAAACACTATACAAAGCATAGTCCTAGTGATGGGTTAACAAGAACACTTTTCTATTCGAGTGTGGACAACCCTTGAGGGGACACATTTTAGGCTAGTTCCCCTATGCACCTTTTGGTGTCCCACATATTTGGTAAACTTGACATTAATACATCACATGGGTCCCTATCCAAAACCCTTTTGACTTAGGACCTTATAGCTAATCAAGATAAAATTTACTAGACATAATCAAGATCATCTAATATTATTTGTTTAGCATAAATCATATTAAATCAAGATAACAAGAATATAACCAAATTGTTAGTATTATTGGGGAAATATTAACAACCCCTTGTGTAATGACCCAAAAAACTAGCTAAACTAAGGAAAAAATAAAAATTACAAACATATACACGAGAGGGATTTACATATACCTAACCAGCATATGTCATACTATGAAATTATCCAAAATAAACTAATGTTTTAAATTATTTATCTCATACCTACAATGAGCCAACTTATCCCCTTCCTTATCTACCAAAAGGATACACCCATCCCTATACCATACATAATATTGTCTATGTAGGTATACTAAGTGTATTGTGAATAAGTTATCAATATCATCCCATGGATGAGCTAACTTATCCTTTTTTTCTTGTAAAAGGGTACATCCATCACTACACCATACATAATATTGTCTATGTAGGTGCACTAAGTGTAACACTAAGTAAACTATCAATATCATCACTACAATGAGCTAACTTATTCCTTTCATCACCCCTAATAACAACTTAGTTCGTTTAAATCTTCTTAATGCTTTGCAATTCTATCTAGTTTAGGTTTAGAAGAAATATTTAATCAAGGTTATCTAAATTCCTTCCTAAGGGATCTCATACAAATCCTCACTATAATAATTCAGAGGCCACAATCCTAGATCTAGTGTTCTCTTTGGTCTTTCTTAATTCTCCATCGTTGTCATGATCCTCTCTTGGAATAATTTTTTGGTTGGATTATGTTATGATTGTTGGAAATTTAAGTGATTTTATGTTGTCATTTATGTCACATGGGTCACATTGAGTTTTGGTGGCCAAAGTATTTCATAAATGTGCATTTATGATATTTTGGAGAGCATGGATATATATAGGGTTTTTGTGAAAACCAAGGCAGGCAAAATAAAATGTTTTATTTAAAACCATGGATGGTAGATTTGAAATGGGTTTTTCTTAAAACCTAGGTTGGCTTTTTGTTTCATTGAAAAATGTGCCCCGGTGATGGAGATATTTAATTTAAATTTAAAATTAAAATTAAAATTTAATTTATAGCGCCGACGTCAAAGAAAGAAAAAGGCATAAAACTAATATTTAAATTATAGCGCCGACGTCAAAGGGAAGGAGGAGGAAATATATATATATATATATATATGCCCAAATTTTTGATTTATTTCTCTAAGTGCTCAATTTGATATTTGGATTCGAATGGTAAAAGAGCCCGTGCATCATGTGTCGAAGTGTGTGAAAAGGGTTTTAAAAAGGCTTACAATTTTTGCATTCGTTGAAGAGACTATTGTGGAGTAAAGCCAAGTGTATAGGCCTCCTTGACCTAGTGGTTCATGCACTGTGTGTGAAGTAGGAGGTCCTACGTTCTATTCTTGTTGGAGGTGTTTTGTTGTGTTGAAACGCGTGAAGTACATTTTGTTTTCGAAGGGCGTAGATATTCGGGGCATAAGGTTTTGTTGTGTGCTCCTTTTGAGCATGTGAGGGCGTGTGGCCCAACGGCAGGTTGGCTATGGTTAAGGTGTTGAGCAAGGAAGGTCATGAGATCGAATCCCATCAAGGACAGAGGCAAGTTAATAATTTTTAGATATATTTTATTTTTCTAAAGTTGCCCTAGGAGGAATAAGGGTTATGATGCATGTTTAAAAATGAGAGATTTATGGTGATTTATTTTTTAGAAGTATATCATATTATATATCGTTGGAAATCTTATTCCAAGGGCTATTTTGTTAACTTGCTTAGAGGGAGAAATAAGGTGTGTGTAAAGAGATTTCTAATTTTATAAAGAGGTTCAAAAGTGAAGGTTGCTTTGTTCTTTTTCAAAAGATATTAATCAATTTATGAAGTGACATGGTGTATGTTATTGAGTAGGAGTAATAATGTGTTATTTGGATGTTATTGTTGTGTTATTAATAAGGATCTCTAACCCTTGTTGAAAGTTGAAAAAGAAAGTATGTTGAGTAAGACAGATTTTATGGACAACCAAAAGGCTTCTTCATCTTCATTAAAGGTATGGGCACATTCTCCTATTGATTGTTTATGGTGGTTGATTTCTGAAATATCATTGGAGAGAAAATGATTAATTGTTGTTTCCTTTTCGAAAGTAGTTGGTTATAGGGTTTGAGAAGAACATGAGTATCATTGTTATGTGAAGAATGTTTTATAAGCATTGTCGTTGAAGCCCATTGGTTATGCAAAGAACTTGAACTTGAAAAGAACATGAGTATCATTGTTATGTGAGATTTATGGTTGAGCATTGTTGGAAACATTTGAGTTGGCTGATACATGCTTGGACTAGGGTTTGTAAGAAAGAGTTGTTCCTTGTGGTAGTTGGTTGAGAAGAGTTGTTTGAGCCTAGTCAAGTGATTGTGTGAAGTGGTTGTTCAAGTTCCATGAAACAAACTATTCTATATTCTAGATTTGATTTGAGATTGAGATTTAAGGATAGAACATATTTAGTCTCTAACAATTCTCTTTATGCTTCTATAAGATTGATTTGAGTTGAGATTGATATTTGAGGATAGAACATATTGAGTCTCTAACAATTCTCTTTATGCTTCTATAATATTGATTTGAGTTGAGATTGGATTTGAGTATAAGAACATATTGAGTCTCTAACAATTCTCTTTATGCTTCTATGAGATTGAATTATTGAGCAAGTTCTTGGTGAGCTTGCTAGAGCAGATTTGGGCAAGTTCTTGGTGAGCTTGCTAGTGCAGATTTGGGCAAGTTCTTAGTGAGCTTGCTTGTGCATATTTAAACAATTTATGTGTGAGCTTGTTGAGCAAATTTGGACAAGTTCTGTGTGAGCTTATTGAGCAGATTTGGACAAGTTCTATGTGAGCTTGTTGAGTAGGTTCTGAGTGAGCCTATTGAGTAGGTTCTGAGTGAGCCTATTGATAGAGCTTTGGAGGTGATAGAGTACAAAGGACAGAGTCTCAGTGGATAGAGATCCAACAACTAGCATAATTGAAGACAGATCTGAGTGAGGATTCTTCATGTGGAGAGAGATCCACCAAACAGTGCAGTAGAGAGACAAAGTATTCTAGAAGATCACTATCCAAAGTAGAATGGGAAAGAGTTCTCCTGTGGAAGAGATCCACGAACTTGAGATTGGTGGAAGAGATCCACCAATCAATGCAGCAGAGAGACAAAGTCTTCTAGAAGATCACTATCCATAGTAGAATGGGAAAGATTTCTCCTGTGTAAGAGATCCAAGAACTTGAGATTAGGGGATCAGCATCTCCCTTGGACAAAGATCCATAAACATTGTAATTGGGAAGGATTCCCAAAAAAATTGATTGAGAAAGTTTTAGAAAAAAAAATTCTCTATGGAGTAGCCCACATTGGGTGAACCACACAAATTGTGTTGTCTCTATTGTGTATTGTGTTTTGTGCATTGCTTGCTTACTGCTATTGATACTATTGTCTATACACTGCATAATATTGAATTGAAAAGAAAAGTAAAAAGTGGTCTTATACTGTTCACCCCCCATCTCAGTATAAGCTTGTGTTCTTCAAGGATATGCATGATGGATATTTTATTATAGCTAGATACTTTTTCTAACCAAAGGAATGATTGACAAATTTATGTTCAATTTTTGCAAACAAATATTTTAATGATAAAATATGATGTTGCTAACAAATTTGCATTGATGTAGGATCAAGTTGTCTTATAAATGGGCATATTCTTTGGTAGAAGAGCAACCTGATAGATGCTCTCTTTTCATATAAGTGACTTAGCATAATTTGCACATAAGGAATAGATCAAATTTTGCTTGCTTGGTTATTGACTACAAAACTTTAGTGGATATGATTTGAGTTATATTATGTTCTTAAAAATATAATCTCTTTCAAAGAAAGAGAATGAAGGAAAGTTTTGGTAAGCATAATTAATGATATGGGCTTTATTTATTTTTGGTAGGTAAAATTTCTTAAGTGTGGGGTTTTAATGGACCCCAAACCCAAGTACATAAATTGGTAGCTAAAACAATAGCATGAGGTGGACTTCATTATTTTCGATTAAAAGACAATATTTATTTGGAGTTGTCTTTTGGCCTAACGACTTTGCAAAAAGGTTTGCTATGGATATTTTGTTCTAAAAGACCTAGTAAGAATTTGAGCTAACACATTATTATTGTTGTTGCTAATTTGTTAGTTCATAGTGATGTTGGTGGGAAAGTATTTTTATATACATGTGCAAATTCTTGAGAGAGAAAGACAAGAGTTTTGGCTTTCCTTTTTATTAAATTATTGTTTAATTAGAAGGATAATTGTTGTTAAGTGTTTGGAAGGGCACCCAATCCTTGTGTAGACATGAGAGCAAGGGGAGTGAACATCATTGTATTCTCAGCTGAGAACCCATGATGAGGCTTTCAAAATAAAGGGTGATGGAGTAGTGGGGAAGTGAAGGCTCAACAGTTTCATTCGAGATGCCCAAGAAAAATATTAGGGAAAAGGAATTTGGAGGGAGCTGGGGGAGAATAGTTAAAGTTGCTCCATGGAAGGAAGTTTTAGAGTGGTGATGTTGAGCAAAAGACCTAGTTCACTGCAAAGCAACCATTGATTGTAGGTAGGCATACACTTAAAAACTATTATCTTGACTTTACTATTTAAATGGTAGTAGAAGAGTTTCTAATGCTCAGGTAGGAGTATTATTCTTTTACAATAGTAATAGGAGTCCCTTCATTGCACTCACTATTTTGGCAATTGATGTGCACTTGACCTATGAGTTAAATTATAATAGAAGACTTTGGAGTTGGCTTGGTTGAGCTAACAAGTTGATGGTATGAATTATTATTGACAAGATTCTCCCTATGGTGTAGTAATCCATCAGGTTTGTTGAGTTGGACGTTAGAGATAAGTTGTTTGTGTGAACTATCCAACCTTGTTACCTTGCATGTGTTATTCATTGTGTATTAATGGGGAGTGATGGATTGAGAAGTCTAGGAACCCTTTTTACTTAGTCGGAGGATTAAATAATTTCTCTTAGTTATAGCACCCAAACTTGGGATGATGTTCTTGTTATTGAAGATATAGGAGTTCTTTTGGGGTTGTTATTGAGTTCTCCATTGTATGGAGGTGAGTCTGAGATAAGAAACCCTTTTGGAACAACCGTTTTACATGTGTCTTGCTATTGTTCTTTGATGATATGGGAGTATGTTACCCTCTTGAGCCTAAACAACTATAGTTATTGTGAGAGATGTTTTGAATGCTAGAATGACTCTCTTGAGAGTAATATTGAAGTCGAGTTGGTTGTTCTTGTGTGTTCATCTAGGGATTTTGGTAGTATGGAGGTGGAGTTCTCTGCATGTTATGCAAGGTCCAAATTGAATTTGTGAATTGCTTAGCACTGGAAGGAGTTCCCTTTGTATTGTCGAATACTTTTAATTTTATCACCAACTATCTTTGTAGAGCAATGCTACTACCTTTACGTTGGTTGAGTCCATCATCTTTAAATTACAGAATTTGCTTTCATGTACTAAGGAAAGGAAGTCTGGTTTGTAATAGTGCATTGCTCGGGAAGCTAGGAATGTTGGGTAAAGATGTTGTAGGATGGATTTAATCTCTAGCGTTCTAGTTTCTATTATGCTTATATAGCATTAGTAAATTTATGAAATGGATATATGTGACTCCCATTTCTATTATCTATTGTGCTTAGATATCATTAGTGAATTTATGAAATGGATATGTGTGATTTCTAGTTTTTGTTATGCTTAGATAGCATTAGTGAATTTATGAAATGGATATGTGTGATTCCAGTTTCTATTATGCTTAGATAGCATTAGTGAATTTATGAAATGGATATGTGTGTTCCAATTTCTATTATGCTTAGATAGCATTAGTGAATTTATGAAATGGATATGTGTGTTCCAGTTTCTATTATGCTTAGATAGCATTAGTGAATTTATGAAATGGATATGTGTGTTCTAGTTTCTATTATGCTTAGATAGCATTAGTGAATTTATGCAATGGGTGTTTTGGTTTGGGGAAGATTGATTGTGCTTGTAATAGCATAAGGTTCCCAAATTTGGTAGCATCAGATTTGTTTACTTGAAGGATAGGTTCCACTCTAGGCATTGCAGCTGATGTACTCTTAAATAGATGACATGTTTTGGACCGAGTGATATTGCTAGGATGGGATGTTAGAGTTTTACCGGACTGCCTATGGGACACTTGTTAAATGTGTTCTATGTATTCCAACACTATTATGACAACAAGATTGGAGATATGGGAATAGGTTTCCAAGACGTAGATATAACAATGACTATATGTGATGAAGGACTATCTCATAAAGGGAAGCTAGAAAGAAATGTTAGGATTCTTTAATAAATATTTTGGACAATATGGGTTGTCCATATCCAATGTAAATATTAGCTTGATAAATGAAATAATGGTGGAATGATTTTGAGGCTAGGTTTCCCCATGGGGTTTCTCCTAGGATAAATTATGTGTTGATATGGTTTATTGTGTGGTTTATAATTATTCAAATGTTAATTTATCTATTACAATAGATGTGTTTTCCATGCAAACTTGTTAAGGTGTTGGTTAAAATATATAAAGGAAATAAAAATTAGAATTGTTTTTATTGCTTGGAAAAAGATAAACCATGGGAAGTTTTAAGAATTCTCTATTCTAAGTTTTAGTTGTATTAAAGATATAATTGTGTTTGGAAACCAAAACCTTATATTGGTGTAGATAATTGTAGTAAATTAAGCTACTCAAAGGGATGTGGGCAACTTAATTTATGACCCTCTCAAAGAGATAAATTATGGATAATGGCAACTAAGTTTAGAGTTGAATAAACCTTGTGGTAACATGTATCAAATAGTAGTAAAGGGAAGGGAAAACTAAGGAGTTTTAATACACATCATAAATGAGTTTGATGGGTGTATTTTGGAAAGAGAGTTGAGTATTCTCAATTAAAATCTAAAGAATTATTCATACTCATCATAAAGGATTTTGATGAATGAATTTAGATAGGAAGTCAAGTACCCACATTGACCCTTAGTAAATGGTATTGTTTAGTTCTAAATAAATCTAAGGTGTTTATATGATTAGAGAATTAACGATTCAGTTAAAGAATTGACTAGCTCATCTTGTAGATGAGAGGGATAGTCAAGTGTTATATGCTCTAACCCTACTCAGATAGACATGAGTAGTAGGTAGCATTAGAGTGCTTCTTTAGACATGGAATGAAAGGAAAGGCAAGTTAGCTTGTGTGGCCAACAAGAGAGATAACTTGTAAATTATAGCCTTGCACCTAGTACATATGTGTAGCTAAATATACGCAAGATGTAGGGATGGGTGTGCCTCGAGCAAGATTTAAACAAAATATTAATGTGGGGTTACTTTACAACTAATATTTACCTAAAAAAAATAGATCAAGGAAAATGGGTTATGACAATTGCTCAATTGATGGTGGTGAGGGATCAGGATAGCTCATGGATATTTATGAAGCATGCAACTATATGCATCTATTAAAATGACTTATGGAAATCATGTGCATTTATAGTTTGGATGCCAAATTACAATTATACAAACTACTCAATAATTTTATTCATAAATCATTCATCCAAAGTATCAGGAGGAAACCCCATGATTTCACACATCCATTCTTATTTTAATCATAAAGGAGATTCATTTTATTCTTTAGGAATGAAAGCCATTTATCATTTATTTAAGCATAGATTAATTCAATAAACCTCCCTTTAATCAATCAAAGGTCCATGCTTTTTAACATACAAAACCATTTAACCCCATAAGGGGGTGGAGGTCCAAGGTTCAAATCTCGAGCCTCGTTGGACTGAACGCTTGTCCCTTTCCTGGTGCTTTCAACGGCGTAAAAGGTTTAAAATGATTGTGGCATGGTGGTTATAGGTGCGGACTACGCGAAGATCTGTGTGGCGGCTTCCGGGGCGGACAACGCATAATACTATGGCGGCCATAAAAAGCTAGACATCCTGCCCGGATTTGTGGCAGCTACCGATTCCACCATGTAAATTCAAAAAAAAAACATACAAAACCATTTCTTTAATAAACTAAGGTCCCATACCCTTAATCAATTAAATACTTACAAAACCCTTTCTTTAATCAACTAAGGTCATATACCCTTAATCAATTAAATACTTACAAAATAATCCTTTATTTAATCAACTAAGGTCTCATACACTTAATCAATTAAACACTTACAAAACCCTTTATTTAATCAGCTAAGGTCCCATACCCTTAATCAATTAAATACTTACTAAAAAATAATTTATTTAATCATCTAATGTCCCCTATCATTAATCAATTAAATACTTACAAAACCATTTATTTAATCAACTAAGGTCCCATACCCTTAGTCAATTAAATACTTACAAAATAATCCTTTCTTTATTCAAATAAAAGCTCGTCCTTTTTAATTGAAACTCATAACAGAAACCATTTCTTAAACCTATTTGAATCAAGTACCATTCCTTTACTTTAATGGACAAAAACCACTCTTTTATTTAAGTAAACAAAATACATGTTAGCGTATATTATTAATAGTTGTTATTATTCCATTATTTAGTTGGGATATTAGGGAATAATTTGGTTAGCTTATTGTTAGCCTATAGTTAGCGCTAGTTTTATTTCTAGCTCTAATAGGTTAGTAGATCCTATATCTACGGGCTAATATGGGCCTATTGTAACCTATTTATTCCTCGCATGATTAATCAAAGTTATTCATTGATTCTTCTAATATGGTATCAAAGCATATTGCTTTGGACTCGATCATACCCTGAGAGCCAAGTGGGACTTGTATTGAAGTCACAAACTTGCTAGGGGACCTGGACATCCTCAACATATTTCTTGAGGTAGATCTAGGATGGGCTTGATAGATCTGAGTCGTAGAAGTCAGATCTGACCTAAGCCTCTGAGTCATAGATCGGACTAGCCGCTGACATGGACTTGACTGGTGATCTAACTGACGCTTGACATAGACCTAACTGGTGATCTGACTGATGCACGGTTGCACGGGACTCTACACACATCTGAATTGCATCGAAGTGACATGGACATAGTGGAAACCTAGTCGATAAACAGACCGTGACCTAGTCTAGTGACATGCAACTAGACTAGACCACATGGCTAATAACACCTACCAGTATGGCTCAAGATAAAGTAACATGACCTAAGGATGACTCAACTCACTGCGGGCACAACTGACCTAACGTGGGCCCTATACCTAAACTAGACAAGTGGACCCACATTGAAACAATAGACTCTAAGCGACCACTGATGGACTAGACTGCCAGCTGCCCGACAACCCTGATGGACTATACTAACATTAAATCTAAGTGGACAAATGGTGGAAATGGAAATCCTGACACTCTACGAGTTAGACTTATCCGATATGAACCTACAACGTGGAATGACACTCTACATGGTGGACAAAACTTATCGATACATGGCGAAGCAAGGAGGATTGGTTTACCCAAAGGTCAAATGGGCAATTGGGTATAGACTACCTGAAGTTAGTCAAAATATCTATCAAGGGTTTGTATTTATATACCCATTCTATATACTCCACACAGCGTATGTGGGATAAATATTATCCACAACCCTATATGCAATCTCCCTGATGTTGTTTACATCCAAATTGCAAACATATTTGGAAAAAAGTTATTTTTCGAAAAGCTCTTCAAATCAGATTTACCTCCTCCAACATTGTTGATGCAACCGTGAAGAATAACCACTAATTATCGTACATACAATTCTCTTTATTTGCAATGCATCTCCTAGAGACAACAAGCAGGGAAGAATGACTGTATTTCACAGATGATGGCTATCATTGTTGCAGATCCTATTTTGCATTGTGAAGGCCAATTTCTATAGACGAATCCATTTGTATCATCCACTTTCTGAGAGGTGACGTCTTTACCCAGGATAGAACAATAGATTTTCGGATTTATTGTAGGTGAATTCCATCCTATTTCTATAGCAAAATTTGGAGAGGAAGCACATATTGAAGCTAGAATTTATGCAATAGGAATATCGTCGCGTAGCTATTTGTACCAGCAGACGATCAAGATTTTAGAGGAGCATGTCGAAATGCAGGAACGATATGTATTTTAATACATCATCAATCTATAAATAGTTGTTTTTGTAACACCTACGAATTGGCCAGAGATCAATTGAGGAAGATCGCTTGTAGCAGTTCATAAAAACTAAATGCATAGAGGTCAATATTTGTAGACCACACTGACTGAAGGTAGCTATGTCACGTTTTGTAGTTATAATTGTAGATGTCATTTTAACCACCTCACGTACTCAGTCTCAAAAATGAAGGTGTTGCAGGTGTTAGGACTTGGCAGCGTCTCGACTGTCAAATCATTCTACTCTTAATATGGGTTCTCCTCCACCTTGAAAAATCGATGCTAAAAAATAGTAGCATTTGTTTTTTTTGTCCAATTAGACATTACTGGTAGTCATTGATGGTGAAATTAGTGGACTAAAGTTGTAGAAAATTGCATGACAACAGATCTGACACTAGAAGGAGAGGTCCAGCAATTTCTAGTAGTTGTGTTGGTGATGTTCACTGTTTTGTGACACCGACCATATTTTTGTTTTAATGGCACAATCGTGGAGGCCCTGCACATGAGGACGTGCACTCATGCGAGTGCAAAATGGAAAGTACCAACACAGGCGAAGCACCAAGTGATTACAGTGCCTAAAGGGGACAAATCTCATTTGTACATCACATGGCTAAGGGCAACATGCACACAAGCGCAGTAGATATACTGGTTCGAGGGTCCATTACAATAGCCAGTAAATAAAGGGAAACTCTTGTCCCTTATATCTCGCTGACCCAATTAGTTCGATTGGTTGCTCGGTAGTCAATAGGATATCAAAGGTTCAATTATCAATGACGCCGAAGGTAAACATACCATTTTTTTTGCACAATCAAATTTATTAAATTAGATTATTTATAATTTAATTTTTTAAATCAATAATTAATTTTTTATAATTTAATTAAAATTATCAAAACTTGCCACTTTGATAATTTTTTAGTAAAGAGGACCATGAGGCCTCCATTTGTGCATTTTTTTTAAATTACCTTGGGGACAAATTTGAAAATTGCCTAAGAGGCCTCTTTTGTAAAATTCCTTAGAGGCTTTATATTTTGCAAACATGGAGAGGGGATAGCAGCAAATATTACCTATTGTTTAAAATAAGGGGGGATAACACATTTCTTTCCTACCTCACATTGTAAAATATTTTTAGGCTTCATAGTTGCATTTTTTGCACTAAGGGGGGATCATTATTTTTCTCCTCACATAATATTTTGCTAAAAAGGGAGGATGACTTAAAAAGGGTGCATTTTTGGCAAAGACCGACACCTTAGTCAAAATTCTTGTAATATTTTGTCAAATAATATTTAACAACAAGGGGGGAAAACAACTTATAAGGGTGCATTTTCGGTAGAGATCGATGCCTTAGTTATACTTATTGCAAAATTTTCTTTGTAATAGGTGCATTTTCGAGAGACCGACACCTTCAAGGATGGGCATATCAAAAAATAAAATACTCCAAAACCAACTGATGATATTGCTAAATCAGTTAAAGACCCATACTTTTACCCATACATGGAAGGAATAGATTTTTATGAGGATGACACATTTCTCACACTACATAGTGGTGTAGATGCCATACTCGATGATTATGTGTCTTGTGAAGATATTCAAAAAATTGTGTTCTAATACCTATTGGTGTTGTAAGGGCAATATACATGTCATTGGTTTCTCTTGACATTGCTCAACATAAAGTGAAAAGGGATATTAGTGAGGAAACAAAAGTCAAAATGGTTGATGCTTGTTGTGACACAAGTGACCTTTAGCCCATGGTGGTGAATGCTTGTTGTGACACATGTGACCTTGCACTCATTGTGGCTAATGCTTTTTGTGATACAAGTGACCTCATACCTTCAATGGTAGATATCAGTTGTAGCATAGGTGATCTCATCTCAGTAGCAGATTTTGCTTGTGACACTAGTGACTTAAAAATTGAACCTCCTAAAAATGAACTCCATAATCTCATCAATAATGACAAATGCCATATTGTTAAAAGTATTGATGAAGATGATGAAATTGGGTGTTTTGAAAAACACACCAAAGTATTTGGATCCAAATTGATGAAGAAAATGGGATTCAATGGTGAGATATTAGGTAAAAAGGAACAAGGTATTAAAACTCCAATAATGCTAAATGTTAGGGAAAATAATGAAGGCCTTGGCTATTCTGGACAAGCAAGTACTAGTAAAACCATGTTTGTAAACCCTAAATCTCCTACAACTTCTACAAAGCATTTTTGCAATCATTGTGGTAGAACATGACATGTAGCAACTAGGTGTTGGAAATTACATCCTTGTGACTCATGTGGATGTACAAATCACTCTTCTTCAAATTTTTGGTACATATTGAAAATGGCCAACAAGGTTCATATAGATTGTGGATGGATAGATATCACACAATGGACCATGATGAAAGAAATTTTATATGGCTTCTATCGAAAAGGTAAAACCTATGGTAGACCTAGAGGCATATCCAGTGATAGATCGAGTGGCAATCCTAGAGGCAATGACCCAGATACATACCTAAAGACAGACTCAGATAAAGTTCTAGAGGCATATCTATAGGTAGATCTAGAGGCAATGATCCAGAGGCAGATTCATAGGTAGATCCAGAGATAGACCCAGAGGTACAAATCTAAAGGTACACTTCGAGCCAAAGCTAGAGCCAGAGCCATGAGCCAGATCTAGAGCTCGAGACATCTTTTATTTCTCTTCTTCTTCATTGTATTGGGATAGTTATATGTATTACCCAAATAATGTAATAAGGGGGGATGTTAGCATATATTATTAATAGTTATTATTATTCCATTATTTAGTTGGGATATTAGGGAATAATTTGGTTAGCTTATTGTTAGCCTATAGTTAGTGCTAGTTTTATTTTTGGCTCTAATAGGTTAGTAGATCCTATATCTACGAGCTAATATGGGCCTATTGTAACCTATTTATTCCTCGCATGATTAATCAAAGTTATTCATTGAGTATTCTAATAATCTCACTCCTTTAATCTAAATAAACAAAAGTCATTAAACACAAGCCATCGATCATAAAATAAAAATGGGGTTTAATCATTATGACCAGTGACTTCAACCAAACAACTAGTGAAGCCCAACCATCCACATGGTGGTACAAACCCAGGTAGGTCCATACAATCTATAGACATCTGCTAGGTTTTTTATCAAGTAATAGGTAGGTTAAACAATATATAGGTAGCAAAAACCTTAACAATAGTGTGTAGGTGGAATATCAACATGTAGGAAGATCAACTAAACACACCAACCACTGGTGCATCGACCTCCGCCAGGCAGTGGTTATCAAATATGGAGTGGCTCCTTCTTTATTTGGTGCTCATGCACCCCCACATGGTAAGTGTGGGATAAAAACCAAGGCCATTTTTTTAATATTTTTTCTTGATTGGCTAGCGTAGCTATGAATCACTTGATGTCAACAAAAAAACTATCAACCCATGCATTAACCAGGCTAAGTAAGCTTTAAAAGTGACCAAGCCAAGCACTTAGGTGCTTATCTAAGAACTCCTATTATAATAGGTGATTAAAAGGTAGGCCTACACCCACCTATAACTTATGTGGGATATTTTCCCATGACAACCATATAGTTATGTTTGCTCGTTCATTGGGATTGATCGTAGGTGACATAAAACTACTCAAACCCTTGACAAATGGAGGACCTGCTATTTGGTTCAATACACCCAAGCCAAAGAGCCTCCACATGGTGAAGGAGTAATTTAGGTGTAAGGTTTTAAAAAATTTTGATCAAGAGACAAGTCTCCCTGTATTTTACTTTATATGTAAAGATAGCCACATAGACACAAAATCGGGCTTCTACAGAGGTATCAAAAACCTTCAATGTCAATCAAGGAGGAGAAAGGTCATTTATAGGCCTGTAAAACCACTACAAACATTACCCTACAAGCCAAGCTTCTTATAAGCCAATCGGGTCCATCCTATCATCTCACCACACCAATGGTTAACTTGGTTGAACGATTTCTACGACAAGCATAGTATAAAAAACCCAACCCAATGGGTTAACACAAATAGGGAGCAAAGCCATGGGTCAAAATTATGACAACATATTTGGTTGTCCCTGTTAGAGACCTTGGTTCATGACTAAATTTATAATATGTTTGAGGAAAAAGGGTCTCAGCTAAACTTGTTAGACGTAAAGCAAGGTTTTCATTTAAACGCAAAAAGGGGGGGTTCCAAAAAAATAAAAACAACTAAAGCATAAGGTTGAGTGGTAGCCTAATTTAGTTCTATAAAAGAAAATTTATTTACAGGGGGTCTAAGAATAACATCAGTTTCTTGCTAAAACATAATTTAATAAAGCATAGCACCGAAAACATCATTTTATTTATTTAACTATAAATTATGCTATGTGAAGGGAATCCCCAACCTGAAACTAGCTTCCTTAAACTCCAATTTTATGCCTCCAAATTCATTCTATTATCTTCCTCAAGGTTTTTCTTTCCACTATCCTTGTGTAGTTGTCATCCCAGAGTTATCCTTCCTTCTTTTCTCGACCCTCTTAAAAAGAAGAGCCCATCTACCCAAAGCCCTCAAAGTACAATTGATATAAATGTCATCCACTAGAGGTAATGCAAGGCGGCAAGGGAGAGATATTCAAATTTTAAAATATAAAAATAGTTCTTCTCTTCTTTCAAAATATCTTACTCAATTTAAAAACCATTTATCCCTTTATTTAGTTTTATAAAGGTAAAATTATTCAATTCTTTATTTGGTTTGAAATAGATAAATCTATTTGTTTCTTTTTCTATTTTATAAAAGATAAAGTTATTCTTTCCTTTGCAGATTCAAAAATATAAGAGAATTAAATATAACTTTTAAAGCATAAATATTTGTATATTTGATAACTTTCATTGATCATTCCTTTTAAAAAATAATACCTATACTAATATTAAATATTAGTATGGTATTTAAGAAGACTAAGGATTAATGGAACCTCTATATCCATTAGTCCTTTTTGAAGTGGGTTCTTTACCAAATCCTTTTACACACAACACACATACAAACAAAATTGCACAATCAAGTGCATAAAAGCAAGGTGGTAATTTTTCGTAAACCCAATCACATATCTTGGCTAAGGACTTACAACTTCTAGATTACCAAATTTAGCTCTAGATGGTCAAATCATCGATGATCATCATAAAAGCAAGAAAACATGCAATCTATATGAGGGTAGTCGTCCATGTTACTTTGAGTTATCATGTCATCATCTCCCTTCTCAAGTATCCCTTTCTTGGTGGTTGATTCTACCTCTTCCACCATAGATGTACTTGGTCTTGCACATTGAAAATACATCAACAGTACCATATTCCTTAAATATAAATCAATATAAACATTGTATAACTATCTAAATGCATTAAAACTAGGTATCAAGTAGTCATTCATCAACACATAGTCTATTATGCAAAGGTCCTACCAAGGTGGGTCATGACACCTTGAGTAAATCGACGTATGAACCTTGGGTATTATATCTATTGGCTAGTATAATACGAGGAGCTAACGGGGGTCATACGGAGGGTTTTTCCAAGGTAACATAAGGATATCAAACATATTCTCTTTTTTCTATAAAAACTCTCAAAACAAAAAAAATAATAAATTGAAATCTTTTTTTACCATGTTGGAACCTCCTTATCTTACTCAAAATGCCACACAAGCATTAGTTCAAAATCTGAGTGCTTCATCTGAACTTCCAAAGAAGCAACCCATGATTAAAAACCCAACCTTCAAGGATGAAGAGGAAGAAAATACTCCTTTTAGAACCCTCTCTCCTATTCATAATGAATAAGGAGAAGTGGATTTTAGGTCTATGGATCATCTAGCTACTTTCCTATGAGGAAACAAAGGGTAAATGAAATGCCCACTTCTATTGTAGAATAACTTCTCTTATAACTAACACAATAGCCTAGGTCTAATCCCATGAGCGTTCAACAACAAGATTCAATTATCACCACAACCATAGGAGGAAGGCCATCTTCCTCAAGAAATATGGGATCTATGCCTCCCAACATAGAGCTATTTAGGCTAAATCCCCATGTATCTTAGCCTATGAGTTTTCTAGTATGTCTAATGCTTCAAATGTGATTGCTTCCGATCCATTCTTTAGCATGTATGTTCTTGCTAACATCTCCTCTACTAACATGCCTTTTAAAAATAATCCTCGAATTAATAATACAATGATCCCTTTTGGATCATCCCATTCAAATGATCAATATTATCCTTTGGTCAATCCTTAATATCAATCCATAACACCACTAGTTCCTTATCCTAGGTTCTAGGATATAAAATATAGGCTACAATGATTAGAAAAGGAAAATATTGAGTTTAAACAACAATTGGCATCTATTCAATGAGGCCCACCATAAAAGTATTCTTATAAATATTTCTATAATGAAGCTATAGCTCTTACCTTAACTAAAAAACCCCATCCCCTAGGGTTTGTGTTACCAAAGTTTCATATGTATAAGGGAGAAGGTTGTTGGAATATATTACATTATTTGGTACATGTCTTAGATTAGGTTTAGTCTTTACTTTATGCAATGTAATAAATGCACAAGTGTGCATAATATTCAATAATGTAAATGTGCACATTAGTCCATGTGTACATGTATCCATAGATTAGGAAAAGATAGTGAAGAGTCATATTACAAGTGTACATCAAATAGAGCTCCATATGTGTGCAAAGGAGAGCCAAGAGTCACAAGGTATGGAAGAGTCATAGTCATCCAAGAGTCATTGTAGAAAGGCTATTTATACATGTTATAGCCTTGAGTTATGTGATGCTTACTTGATACTTACAAAGCATTGTACCATTTTCGTGAGATTCTATTAATGACGATTTTATGAGTTATTCCAAAAGTTTCTTATGTTGTTTACATCTTTCTTAAAATACCATTATCATAGTTATAACATTGGTTGCAATTTCCTTTAAGTCCATAACTTCAAAAGATAACAGTGGTATCAGAGCCATAACAAGGTTGTGACTTGCACATGTTTAAAGTTGCAAAGGAGGTTTCCAATGGTCAAGGAGAAACCAGTGACATTGAGGATATTACCTCTAGAAGGAGAAACTAGAGAAGGTTGAAGATTTATATATTCCAAGATCAAATTCGAAATAGAAGAATATTTCAGGTCTTGAAGACAGGCCTTGACATTGAGATTAAGAGACCCAAGAAAGAGGTCCTATTGGAGAAGTCAGTATTTTGAAGGATTTTGCAAACTGCAAATTGGCTAGTCTTTCAACAAGGGTTGTGAAGACTAGGACTCATCACAAAATTCATTCTACTAGTTTTGAGGATAACCAGTGAAGTTTGGTTATTTTAGAATCTTGGAAATTCTAATATATTTGATATTACTATCTAAGTTTTTGGTTGCAAAAAAATTAACACCTAGAAGTTGAGAAGCTTCCTATAACAGATAGAGAAGAATTTCACTTTTTTTACCTAAAATTCTATGTGTTTTCCTCATGCAGGGATTACTTCTTTGTTGTAGAAAGTTAGAGATTGAAGAGTGAGGAGGTCCAAGGCAAAGACCCCATTGGAGATTGAATATTGAGGAGACTTGAGAAGGAAGTCCCCATAGAAGATTGCAGACTAAAAATAGAGAGCTACATATTGGAGAAGTTGAAGAGACCTTAAAGAGGTTAGATTGAAGAATTTCCAATTTTAGAAGATAGAAGGTTGGAGATAGAATATTGCAGATTGAAGGTTGAGGAAACCAGTGTAAGAGGTTCCCATAGAAATATTAGAGATTTGATATAGAGGACTAATAAAAGGTCCTATTCCATATTTTAAGAGTGGTAGACTTCAAAGATATAGGAGATTGAGGAGAAGAAATTTTGGATATCCAAGAAAGATATCTCATTGTATGATTCCCATAGTTGGAATATTAAGAAGACCAAGGATATGTCTCATTAAAGCATTGTAGAGAGGATTCAAAGAGTTGCAATATTAGAATACCCAAGAGAAGTGGTCTCAAGAGAATTTAGAGAAGAGGAAGAAGGCTTGAGAAAGCCCTAATATAGAATTGGAGAAGCACCAATTGAAAGCATTGTTGAATAAAGCTATAAGTAGGATATTGCAAGCAAGGAGGAGTAACTTTGCAGAGTTGAAGAAGTAACCAGTGAAGGAGATTTAGAGAAGGTTTATGATAGGATATTGTGAGCAAGGACACGTTTCTAATAATAAGGGTTTGGGACAATTGTCACCATCCAACAACAAGCCCAAGAGGAAGAAGATTTTGGTAAGAAGTTTACCATATTTTGGAGAAAGGATTTGAAGATCTCAAGACACTCAGATTATTGAGAAAGAAGAAAGTGAAGGAGATCAATTTTGAAGTTAGAATTTGACAAGGAGATTGAAGGAGAGTAGAATATTGAAAGGAGTCAGAATTTTGGGAAATCTAAGGATAGCCATACTAATTTTAAAAATTTAATTGATATATAATTGGAGACTTTTGAGGGAGAATTTGAAGGGTTGCGAGATAGGATATTGCAGAAAGTAGTGAGCTGCATTTTGGAGAAGTTTTCGATAGAATTTGGAGTGCCCTAGAACTAGATATTGAGGGAGATAGAGACAATGAAAGAAGGCAGAAATTTGGAGTGTTTCGTTGTAGGTTTTGGACAGCAAAACAAAGGAGTTGACTATGAAGTTGCAGATTTTTTGACAGAATTGGACAACATTAATAGCTGTAAGTTATAGAGTTTGAAAAAATATATTTGGAGGATATTTGAAGCCACAAAATTAGATTTTGTGGAGATCATTTCCAAGGGATTAAAATCTATAACAAAATAAAAGAAGTTAGATAGACTACAAAGAAATTATCAACCTCTATCTATTGAAGAACAAGCCACTATTATATAGTGAATATTGGATATACTAAATATTTTCAAAAAGGTAAAGTTTCAGCTTAGAATATTGGAATCATAGTTGAAAGAATCACCAATTTCTAAAAGCACAGGGGGACAAGAATCACGATAGGCCATAGAGAACTGAGTACATATTACTTGTGAATGGAAGATCAATGGATGTCTTATGCATTAAAAGCTACATTAGAGTAATGCAACAGATAGCGGATAGATAATTTAAAACACCGACGTTGAACAAGAGAGCCATAGGAATAATTTTGTGGAGTATAAAGTCATCTTAAAATGCATGTTGGAGGGAAATGATCATAAATTGCTTAGACTAATTTAAACCATTAGAATAATGGTGTGACATTTGGACAGTCACAGAGCTAAGGAAACCCGTAGGCACAGAGCTGAAGAAGATGAAAGGTTTTTAAGGAATGAATTTGTGGTAGCACACCCAGGGAAAAATATTCATTATGTGTAATCTAGAAAGATAACAGGTGTATTGATTCATTGGAGGTATTACTAATACATTACTTGCCATCAATCGTTGAAACTAGGAAGGAATGTAAATTTTTGTTTCCAAGAAATCATCCTAAGCCATTGTCCAACCAATGTGAAGGTCATCAATAGTCATCAAGGGAATAACAGTTGATACAAAATAAACGCATCACATTGCAAGGTATTTTATTAAGAAGCACATAATGATTACAATCACATGAAAAGGAAAGGAGTCAGGCATTTGATATGCCACCAATCAACTCATTATACACCTAGTGTAATGTATCCTAAACAACACTGAAGAAACCAATTAGAATCCAGACATGGATACCAAGGAGTAACCTAGCAAAGACATCAAAGAAATTTGGATTGAGGCACTTAGAATCCATAACCAGTTCATTTGGAGGTGAGCAAGACCGATTGTTGGCACAATAGATACATGTTAAAAAGTGTCTACAGTGTTGTAGTACATTTATACTCAAAGAGAGCAATAATGAAAGAGTGGATTGGAAATACAACAAGCATGCATTAGATCTATTACTAATACATTATATTGAAGACATGCTCTCCAAGGTGATAAACTAGTAGTAAACAACATCAGGCAGGCAGACACATACATTATTAAAATATTAGTTAATCTAACATCTATTTTTTCCTAAGAAGTTATCGCAGTGGTGGTAACATTCACAGAAGAATCATTGGTCCATGTGGAGCACCAAGGAATTTCATAGCTTTGTCAATACCGAAGGAGGTGGAGTATTGGGCAATCGAACAATGAAGTGTTATACTGGAGTTTTATATCTTCTACCATGTGGACTAAAGCTAATATCTAGTTTGCATAGTGGTCACTAGTAGGAATAAATCTGTTAAATAATATTCTCCCTCACGCTCGACAAATAGAGCAATGGTCAAATTTATTGGAGTAGGCTAGTTGGTTTTTAAAGGTTAGTTGTGAGTGTCATAGATGTTACAACCAAACATTACTCACAATGCTCTTTTCTCTGTTTGGTAGAAAGGAAACGTCTTCATAAAATTCTATGGTCAAAGATCATCATGGACATGGCACCATCATAGATAAGGCAATGAAGAGCATTTTTTGTAGGAGATAAGTGCAGTAGAGAAATAGGCAAAATTCATATTTGTAGTACCAATCAAAGGGAGGAGACTAAACCCTACAATAATTTAAATTTTTAAATTTATTTATCCTGAGCTAAGGTTAGGAAGTTATAAGGATAATATAATTTGAGGTAATATTTAAATTAACCTTTTGATTGGTTGGATATTTAAAAAGGAGCCACAACGATATTATTTTAATTATTCTAAGGTTGAAGTTAATCAATTTAATCTATTAATTATTGGAGGGATAAGGTAGCTAATAGAACAATTAAAACCTTATAAGCATTATTAAGCAACTTAGAAATATTTTGAAGGATTTAATTTGAAAGTTTTTTTAATTATTCAAGTTATATAGAAATATTTGCAAATTAATAATTTTGGAGAAATAAGGCTTCCTACATCAAATTAGGAATATAAAATTTGCAAATATAGTTTATAAAACTCTAAATATTTTATCTAGGGAGCCATAAGGATGTCCACTTCATTAAATAATGATATGGAAAATGTAATTAGAAAAGGAGCAAGAAAAATACCAACATGGCTTAGAAATATGCTTGATTCAATGGATAATAATATGGAAAGCATGATTGACAATTCAGAGAATTCAATGGATAATAATAAAGAAAGTATGATTAGAAGAGAAGAACCAATATGGCTTAGAAAGACTTTTGAGGAATCACAAATTGATAGTTTCACAAGAATAGATTCTAAAGTCGAGTATTCAATTATTGGAATTCAGAAAGGGAAAACATTTTACAAAATATTTGGGAAAAAAGGAAAATAAAAATGGATCAATTGTGATCAAAATTTATCTTCCATATTCATACATTAGAGGCTTAAGCAGGTTGTGAACCGAATAATGAAGAATCGAAGAATGGAGATGATGAAGCAAAATTTTCTATACAGGAAAAGAAAGGATAGTATGACTCTAAGAACAAGAGGAAAAGAAAAATTCTTATACAAGAATTTGACGACTATAAAAGAGCTCAAAAGAATTGTTATTTTTGAAGCCATAAATATTGAAATATACTCACCATTCATTTGATCAAGTATACAGAAAGGTAGCATATTTGAGAAAGCAGAAAAGACACATGAGCACCAAGAATAAATTGAAGAGTGAATCAGATCAAGTTAAAGAACATCTCAAAGTCGAAGATCCATATTGAAGACTAAAGTATTCAATAACCAAATAATGTAATACAGGGGGTGTTGGAATATATTACATTATTTGGTACATGTCTTAGATTAGGTTTAGTCTTTACTTTATGCAATGTAATAAATGCACAAGTGTGCATAATATTTAATAATGTAAATGTGCATATTAGTCCATGTGTACATGTGTCCATAGATTAGAAAAATATAGTGAAGAGTCATATTACAAGTATACATAAAATAAAGATCCATATGTGTGCAAAAAAGAGCCAAGAGTCACAAGGTGTGTAAGAGTCATAGTCATCCAAGAATCATTGTAGAAAGGCTATTTATACATGTTGTAGCCTTTAGTTATGGGACACTTATACTTACAAAGCATTGTACCTTTTTCATGAGATTCTATTAATGGCTATTTTGTGAGTTATTCCAAAATTTCCTTATGTTGTTTAAATCTTTCTTAGATTTCCATTAGCATAGTTATAAAATTGGTTGCATTTTCCTATAAGTCTATAACTTCAAAAGCTAACAAAGGTGACCCAATAGAACACCTTCAAATCATTTGATTTGCATGTCATGACATCACCCATGATGGGGCATTGTTGTTAAAGCTCTTCCCCAAAAGCCTTGGCAATGATGCTCTAGAATGGTTCTACCAATTGCCCCACTACTTAGTCAAGAATTTTTTTTATTTGACTAAAATTTTCATTCAACATTTCACCACTTATATTGCAAAAAAAATGCATAGTTGATGACTTGTATCAGCTAAAATAAGGTAAAAATGGATCTCTCAATGAATTCTTACCTTGATGGAGGGAATTGGTAAGAAAAATTTCTTTTGCTCTACCACCTAGAGAACTATTGCATATTTTTGTATGTAATCTCCAAGAACATATTTCATATCCCCTAGATATGACCCATGTATCCTTTGATGATGCAGTAGATCTCACTAAGCAAATGGAAGCCACCCTCTAGCATAGAGGGCAATTAAAGACTAAGAAAGAAGATAAAAATCCATATTCTTCTAACACTAAAGCATGATATAAAAACAAACATGTTTTGGAAAATGGTAAAATTAACTTTTTGTTTTTTTTTTTTGAATTTATATCAAATTTACCTAAATCTTGGTAGTAAAAATTCATTTATTTGCTTAAGAATTATTCAAAACCTTTTAACTCATCAAAATCAAATATGGATTTTACAAAATGAGATATAAAATAGCTCAAACTTAGATATCCTAATGATTGATTGTGATGGCTAAACTAAGAGCTTTGACTTTAAAAGCACTTTTAGAAATTTAGATTTGCTTTAAAAACTTAGGATTTTGCTTGAACAACCACAAATACTCAAATGGTCCTTTCTTATACAACTAGAACTTCCAAATTTAACCTTATAAATAGAAGTATTACTCAGACAACTTGATTTTGAGCTCATACCATCTGAATACAAGGAAACACTCTCAAGTGTTCAATTAAGTGTTTCAAATAACTTATAGTGCAAGACAATTAGTTGATAATAAGTTTTGAATATTTACAAATGAGGCTTGGTCAACCAACATTGCTTAAATGACAATTTAATGATACCATCTTTAAAATATAGACTCTAGGTATTCAATATGATTATTCCTTTCTTTTGAAAATATATTTAAATCACAAAGATATATGAGAATGATGTCACCGAGTAGTCCTATGAAGGCAATGTTCATGGCTTGTTGGAAAGTGACCCTAGCATTTGATAACCTAAATGGTGTTCTTTAGTTGGAAAAAGTTATCCATTTTATGGTAAAGGTAATTTTGTGTTGATCATCATATTTGACCCAAATCTTGTTATATCTTGAGAAACCATCTAGAAGTGACAACATTTGTGACCTTGCCACCTTTTGCAAAATCTTGTATATAACAAGTAGGGGATAGTGGTCTTCCTTGTTAAGCTTATTTAATTCAATGGACAAATTGATGTTATTCTTCTTTTGTACCCGTACCAAGTTGGCCACCTAGGTGGAGTACATGATTAAGAAAATTATCTTTTCTTATAGGAGTTTCAAGAGTTTCTTCTTCATAATTGCCTCAATTTGGTGAATCAGTAGCCTTTGTTTCTACCAAAACATCTTTGCACAAGGCTTCAATTCAATGGTATGTTCAATGATATTTGTATCATATACTTTCAAGGCCTCATAAGACTAGACAATGATATCTCCATATCACAAAGCTCCTTAAACAAAGAGATTTATTCCTCAATACACTTTTTCCTAACAATAAGTTTTCTTCCTCAATGATCTTGACAAGGAGGTAGGAGAAATTCACCTTGATACTCGAATCCTTCACATTATCATATAGATTGAATAGACCTCCAGGGTGATTAAGCTCTTTGGCAATTGACTAGTCTTTAGTTGAAATACCTTGTTTTTTATGTCATCCCCATATTTATTTTTACATTTAAAATGTTGAGCTTCTTTGATGAGGAACTTGATGATCTACTTGTAATTTTTGAAGACCTACCAATGATTAGAATTACCTAGGATTACTTGCCTAAACACCATTTCTAACTCTTTCGACTTATCCCTAATGTTAGTAGTGGGGTCAAATTTTGTTATAATTGATGATTGCTCATCTACTTTGGTATTTAACTCCCTAGAATCGTCTTGATTTCATAAGTGTTGAATCTCTCTAGAAAATCCTAAACATGATGTTTATATAACTTTTGGTGTTTTTTTTTTTAGTGGTGCATTGAGAATTTTTATTATATATGACCAACTTGGAGTCACCAAATTTTTTATTCTCATATTTTCAATGTTTCTTAGGCTAGTGTACAATGCTTTGCATCCAACCACATTATTTGTGTAATAGAATAATAGCCTATATGCAAAATTAGTTTGTACTCCTTGTGGACCAATAAATTGGATGTTTGTATCTACTTGATTTTTTATTCATGTGTCATCAGAGTGTGTTAACCATACTCTTTCTAACCCTTGTTCCTGTTGGTTGGTTAGAGTTGGGATATTATACGACCCTTATGATATCAAGTAGTTCCCTAGCTTATTTTCCTTGAATTTCACCTCTAGATCCTCATCATCTTGAAGCACACCAATAATCATGTCTATACTAGACATATGATCATCCTCCAAAACTTTGTCATCTACAAATTTAGGCAGTTCATTTTAGTTCATCATTTCATCTTCATCCAACTTGTGTAGGAGGCTCATTCTTGATTTGGATAATCTTCCTATCCCATGGTAGTTTCATGTGGATATAGTCAAATGTTAAGTACTAATCCATGCATAACTTATGTATCAATTCTCTTAACAACATATCAAAATAGGTGGAAGGTTAACTACTATTACCTCTAGGACTACCACCAACTCGATATCCTTTGCTATGATCATAATCAAATCCTTCAAAACCCATATGGCATTCGCCCTAGTTTCATCCATTTGAATCAGATGCCTAGCAATATTGGTATAAGACAATCTCATTTCTTTGCAGGTAACCTTTGGCATCATTATTATAGTTTCTCTTGAATCAACTATACAACTCTTCAACAAATAATTCTTAATTTTTAGGGTCACACAGAATAGTGGTGGCTTTAGAGTTTTTGATTTTGGGATGCTCAATATATATGACACATTGACCTGAATGTTATATGGATTTTTTGTTATCAAGTTCTATTGTTTAGCTAGGCTAGGTTGTGTGGACATAGGTTGCTTGTCTTTGCTAAATCTTCTTTCTTGTTCCTTGAGAGTCTCTTTAAGTAAATACCTCTGACTAGGAAGAGTTAGTACCTCTAGCATGCTAACATTGGTGGGATTCTTTTAATCTCTTCTACAATATTGAACCTTAATTTAATAGAGTTGCTACCATTGTGTGCTATAAATTTTCTATACTACCTAGTGTCCATTGTGCACCCCATGCTAGTAAGGGATGGGTATTTGAGGTGTTGCTTTGTCTCCTATAGTTTTTCTCTCTTTCTTAATTCCCTCTCCTTTAAATTTATTTACCTCTTATTTACTCCCCTATTTTATTTTTGACTGTCTTTCCTTATTTGTTTGTTTACTTTTATCGACTTATGCATTTACTTAGGGTATTTTGGTTATATTTTCCTAGTATTTTGTGTGTTTTTCTTATTGTATAGTTATTAATAGCCTCTTTATATTTTACGTGGAATGGTGGTCTTATCTGTCATGACCCACCCCTATGGGATCCTTGATAAGAAAATAATATGATTGAGATTATTTTTTTAATGCCTAAATTTGCTAGTGCTATAGCTATGCATGGATATGATGCCATATTTGGTTGTGATTTATGTCTATGATGTTGCTATGTCTTTATGGTTTTGCAGGGCTAACCATGGTTGCAAGTGTACGTCGTTGGCTAACGATTTAAATTTACCTTGATGATGCTTTTAAAAGGGTTAAGCCAAGGAAAATATTGATATTATTTATGCATATTATGGTTAAATTAAAATGATCAACCATGGGTTTGTATTTTAATTTGCAATTTCATATTTATTCTAAATTTACTTTTGATTTAATTGAGCAAAAGTGGTTTTATTAATAATTATTTGAGGTAAATAATGGCTCCAATTTTGTGGTAGGAACATGGGAAATTAATATAATTTTTTAAAATGTTTGAGCTCCTTTTTTACTTTCAAAAGGAGGCATATGTGTAGTCTTTTCAAAAAAATGGATGGTCATTTCTAGGAAAGAAATGTTTGAACCCAAGCCAACTAGGATTGAGTGGGAGGTTGGCCATAATGAATTCTCTCCACCATGGAAAAATGGGAGATTGCTTTGGGAAGAAGCCATTATGCCTTTGGGGGAAAAGAAAGCTGGAGGAGCTAGAAGAAGGACCAGGGGGTTGATATCCTGAATGTTGGAGGTATGTAGAGAAGAAAAAAGGGCTGGAAAAGTCTAATGTGTGAACAGTAGGTTGGATTACCTCGACCTCGCTTTTTTTTAAGATAATCATGGGTTCAATATGTTGATATTTAATGTTGTAGCATGTTTTGTGTGCCTTGTTGTTACTTCTTTTGTAAATTCAAGTTGTATTTTCTTTGTGGACCTTAAATAGCTTCATTGGTATCCACCAACATTGGGTAATAGTAGCCTGGATTCTGCTTTATAGATCCCTCGATGCTCTTTTTATTGGCACTCAATGTTGTACCGAGCCACTCTTTTGTTTAACATATTCTTCTTCCTCCCTATATTATCCCTTCTACCACCATAGCATCTAGGATCGATGATAAATCATGAAGAGGATATTTTTTGTGCCTATACGCATCCTAGGAAGTCTTTGTTTTATTAAGTCTAGTATGTGCACATAAGAACGATTTTCTTGTGGTTGTTTTGATCACCTAGTGTTGGATCCACTTCCTATGGATTCTCTTGTTGAGAACTTCATGATGGACATGTAGATCTATGTTAAAAAACTTGATCTATGTCTTAGTCCACATAAAAAACCTCGTGTGCTCTAGCTTTTATCTCACTATTTACTGAGATGGGCCATAATATTTTGATTATCGAACACCATGCTAAAACCCGCTTATTATTTTGGATGCACCCCAATCAGGTAACGTGGTACTTCATAGAAAACCCAGAAGTTTGAAGGGTAATTTTATTTCCAGCCGTAGTTAGTTTCCTGCTAGATCGCTGTGATTTCGATTCTGAGAGGAAGCAACTTCATGTCGATTGTCACCTCATTTTGGATCACTACCCCTAATAATTTGTTTTTGCCTAAGGTTTTGTAGAGCCAAAGGAGGAAAATAATAAATATTTTTCTTTCTTTCCTATGGTTAAGCATTGCCACCACTGAAACTTTAAGTCACCACCATTTTGGTGTTGTTTTTGAGCTTGACCACGTGGGTCAATGGGGATCACAGTTGAGGAAACCATTGAGCCCTTCTATTACCTATTAATGATATGTTACAATGAGTGGTGCATATCATTGTCGCCCTATTTGAGAGGTAGAGTATTTTCTTTTCTTTCATTGTTGTATGCATGGTTTGTCTAACCTAAAATTCAAGGAAGGTTTTAAAATTTAATTTACATTCTCTGCTCCCCCATCGTGTTGCAACCATTGGTTCTCATCACTTTTCATTCAGCTCACCACTAAGGCATGTTCATTAAATTAGGCCTTCTAAAGTTTGTTTTAATTACTTGGGCCCTACCACCCAAGCGTTGCCACCACGTGGTGGCATAGTGCATGTTAGGGCATGGGGACGGGGAGTAGGCTAACAAGGCCTCATGCTTTTATCCCATATGGGAATAACAGGAGAGCCCTTGTGACATAAAAGGGATAACCCCCATTTATTAAGTTCTGACCACCGCTTGGTGGTCATAGCGGTGGCCATCCATGCTCATGTTGAGAGCATTGTAAACCTTCCTGATGTATGGTGGAAAATTTATTGGGTTGACCACGATGTTTTTTTGGGTTGATCGATGGTTGACCATTGCTTATTTCTACTGATTGTTTCATCCAAGGAAACCCTATTTTTAAGATTGAAAACCATTTTTATTCGAACTAATTAATTTACCCTGAGCTAAATAATTTGAGCGAGGGCAACGTTATATATTTGTACAAGTTTATTATTGGACTTAAGGGACCCTAGGGCCACGAAAGCCAAATAACTTTAGGACTGCAGGAGTAATTAAATTACCTTCTTCTTTTGAATCATGCATTGCAGTAACTAAATTGGTCGTAGGCCATTTAATTTTATCAATAGGGGTGTTAATCATCTATGGGCTTTTAATTTAGCTTTAAGTTCAAAATTCCTTTGAAGGGATTACTAAATGGCCAAAGACCTTTTCAATTCTAATCCAGGACCATTAATCAAGTTATAAAATATGGATCATCGATTAGTTTTGAATAGGGCCATTACCTTTAATAGGGCCCGCCTATGTTATCCTAATCTTGAAAACAAACTTTTGACCTAATTAGAGAAAAGGGAAAAGACTGCTTAAAATAAAAAAGATGCCTCTATATTTTATTAGGCCTAGATAATTTGGCCACGGGGGCCATGTACATAAAGGTAGACCTATTATTTTTATGCTAGAATAAAATACGTATTCTTTAATTAAAGGGCTCCATTTATGTTTCAAAGAATTAATGGAAATGTGTTTTCCAATTAAAGAAAGGGGTCCCATTTTGATGTTATAATAAAAGGAATCATGTCTTTTTCATGTAATGGAATTATTTTAGGTTGACCTCAGATGACCTTTGATTTTATAAAATGAAAATATTGAGTCATTGAATTTTATCCCTAATTAAATAAAAGGAATTTAGGGATTAAGTGGGGGAATGTGAATGTTAGTTTGAGGGTAATTTTGTGGAGAAATTGTTGGTAAACTCTAGGATAAATTCATGGAGAAATTGATAGACCTTTGGATCAATTTCATGGATAAATTGATAGGCTTTTGGGATCAATTTTGTGGAGAAGTTGAAATACTTTTTGGATCAATCTCATGGAGGTATTGAGTGCTTTATGGATTCAAATTTGTAAAGGAATTTAACTAGAACCTTGGTATATGGATTTGTTTCTAATGGAAGGATATTTTAAAGTTGTTAAGCCTTAGTTAAATGAAAGGTTATATGTAGGGTCTTATGAGCTAGAATATACATTAGTGTACAAGCTATTCCATTGACTTGATGAATTGAAAGCGTTTTAGTAGACAATATGCCTCTTGAGTTAGAATGATACATTAGGGGATAATGTATTTCATTGATTTGATGATTTGATTTATGCTAGTGGATAGCATATTTCATGTGATAGAGATATACATTAGTGGATAATGTATTTTATTTGATTTATTGAGAGGAATCATGTTAGTGGATAATATGTTTCATGTGATAGAAAATACATTAGTGGATAATGTATTTCATTGGTTTGATGATTTGATTTATGCTAGCGGATAGCATATTTCATGTGATAGAGATACATTAGTGGATAATGTATTTGATTGAGATAAGATAGATTATGTTAGTGAATAACATATCTCATGAGTTTGCTATACATTAGTGGATAATGTATTTAATTGAGATAAGATGAATTATGTTAGTGGATGACATACTTCATGGGTAGAAATCTACATTTGTAGATAATGCATATCATTGGAATTAGATGTGATAGAAATGTATTAGTGGTTAATATACTTCATTGTGGTGGAGTATTTCTAGATAGCATAATCTATGTTAAGATGTAATAATGATTATGTGGTACTTGGGGCAAGTAGGGGAGGGTCCTTCTCCTACTTGGTAAGCTTGCATTGGAGGAACTCATTTGAGAGGATTATGGGGTCCTCTCTAATGAGTTGACATGTGCAATTTTCTAGTTGATGTGCAACTATTTTGGACTCCTAGATGGAGGTGTTCCCTTGTGGTTGGACCCAGGGGAGGTGATATCTTTGGAGGATGAACATGGAGTCCATCTGATAGAATCAGGTTTCCATCATAACTTTATAACCTAAATTGAAGGATTTATTCATGTATTTTGAGACATGGGAATTATGGGAATTCCTATGTATTTATCTTAATGTTGATGTATGGAATTGAGGAATGAATATGGAATTCATTCAAGGGAAGTATAGGATTCCCTCTTTGACATGTAATATGAACTAAATAAGTTATTCATGTATTTGGAAGCATAGGAACTATGGGGTTCCTATGTCCTTACATTGATGGATGTTTCAAAAGGAATTATGGGATTCCTTTCACATGATTGTATTGGAGGAAATTGAATTAATGAAATGAAAGAGAACATTTCAAGGGCTGGGTTTATTCCCCATGAGGGTTCCCAAGATATATAATGTGTCATATGTGGGTGATGATTATTGTTCATTCATGATCTTGTTCTTATTGCTTTCTAGAGATAGTTTGCTATGGATGTATTGCTCTAATTTATGAAATATGATTATGGTTATGAATTCATAATGAAATATGTGTGAATGGTTTTTATATGTTTAATCCTTGTAAATCATAATGGCTATGCTCATGGGTTTTGACTAGAAGGCATAGAGAGAGATGGATTATTTGCATGATGCTTAGTGCACCTGCATAAATAGACTTATCCTAAATCAACCAACACATTAGTGGACCTATTGAGCTTGATGTTGCTAATCATATTGATTCATTTGTGAATACCTAATAACTATTGTGAAATCTATAGGATCATGCCTTGCATTTTATGAAAAACACCATAATATGTTAATTTTCAAATTGGTGTTCACCATATTATTTTTAACTTGATTTATACCCTAATTAGCATCTTTTCATAGTTCTTGGTCTTTGGTGAGATAGGGATTTTTCTAGGGTGCCAAATTTGTTGTGGTTGCCACCTGCTATTATGCTATCATAACCCTTTTTTTTAGTATTATTCATGATTTATCAAGGTTTTTTTTTACATCCAAAACCCCTTTCATTTAAAGCTTGTATTGATCCATTAACGATTTAATGTCATTGTTGTTTTTTGATAGTGTATATAGAACTGACAACTATGGCTAGAAGGTAATAGTTGACGGTGATATTTGACCTTGATGTGTTATAATATATGGAGAATGGGTTGAGTTGGTAGATGAATGGAAATTAGTAATATGTTATATAGAGGGCTAGGTAATGGATTTTATAGATTTTCGTTGATGTGGGCGGCATAGGCCATAGGCAAGGCAAGCCACAACTTTCCTACCCTAGCTAGAACATATTTTGCATGAGCTACTTATTCAAAAGTTATAGCTAGAGTGACATGGAAAGGTATGTACAAACCATTAATGTTAATGCAAATTATAAGCCTTTGATATGATATGGCAGTGTCTATTCCTCGTTTGAGCTAATATTTAATATAAATAAATTCAACATCCTCAAAAGTCTTGTATTGTAATTATGAATATTTTCTTGAGGATGTATTTGCATAATTGAAACAAAATAGAATACCCATTACCCATATTGCCAAATCTACATATGAAAGGCTCCCCAATTAACACCCAACTAGTAATGGAATTATTAGGCAAATCTCTATACCATAATATAACTTTATCATGTAATGAATAGATAATTAAACATACCATGATGTCTTCCTCTTACATGTGACAAATTGACTTGAGTGTAAATAGCTTGTTCAAGTGGTCTAACATTATATTTTTCACAATCCTATCAAAGGTAGGTAAATGTTTTAATAGCAGTAGGTGAGATAGGGGAATAGGATCTTAAATTTAGTGTTCCTTAATATGCCCAATTGGAAAATTGATGTTGAGGTCTAGGAGGTTTAGGCATTAGATTTATTTTGAGGTTGACCATATTGCATTGGATAGGGGTATACTACATAACATTGTGATGGATCTACATATGGTAGATACAAAGTCATTTGAGGGTATTGATATGTAGCATGAAATGGTGGTAACAAAGGAGTGTTTAGATTTTGAAAAGGAGAAGGATGGGGATTAACACAAGCCCATTGCTAATTTAGATGATCTTCCACATTTTGGAACAATGAATGATTTTTCAAGCCTTATTGAGGGATTTGTTGATTTTGAAAAGGTGGGCATTGCTACAAATTATGTAGTGGTTGATTGGCTAGAGGTGATGTTTGACCTAGGGGATTTCCTTGCATTCTTTATGCCTTCATTTGGTCTGTTGACACCTACAAATTCTTTGTAAAATCTTGTTTTCGATTAGGAATAAAAAAATTGAAGAATCTTCATATGGTGGCATAAACTATATAGATGAAATATTTGTGGTGTTGAACATGCTAGATCTAGGTGAGCTTTGAGATGAAGTCACACTTGTAGGAAGGATGATTTGAGTTTTATACATGAAGGTTGACTAACATTATTTGACTTATGGAGCGATACTAGGAATGGATTATTTGTAGGGTTAATTACATAAAATGGCATTTCATAAAGGAATTAATAAGCCAAGGTAGGACCTATACTTGCCTAAGTTTGATTTATGAGAGTAAAAGAAAAAACTCTAAAGGAAACTAGAAAAGACCATTTCCTAGGATGTAAGTTTTGGACTCACTTGATTAACCATGGGACCTTTTTCTTTTGACAAAGTGGGATTAGACGAAGGTGATTTGAGTGTTAGAAGCGAAAGGTTGACTCACATTATTTGGATTATGGAAGGATTCTAGAAATGGATTATTCATAGGGTTAGTTACATCAAATAAAATTTCATAGAAGGGATTAGTGACTTAAGGTAGGACCCATACTTGCACATGTTTCATTTATGAGAGTGAAAGTATAACTATAAAAGAAACCAAAAGAGACCATTTCTTGGGATGTAAGATTTTGACTGAATTGATTGGCCATAGGACCTTTTCCTTTCAAAAAAGTAGGTTTAGACAAGAATTTCCTTAATATTGTCATCTTGATGCACCTACACAACAATTTATTCATTTCTTTCACCTCTCGAGTTCTTTTGTTGATACACAATAAACTCTACTGATTGAAGTTGTTTACCCAAATATTGAAATTTTGAGTGTGTATTCATAAGCATGATCTCATGCACATATATTCATATACAAATAGAATTATGGAATCAAAATCTAAAGTTTTACCAAAAAAATCTTTGGAGTGAATTGCTTGCTAGTTGAAACAAATTGCCAGCTAATGGGAGTGAATTGCCAATAAAAACCAAACTTGGAAAAAATTAACAATTAAAAGGTCAAGTGAATTGCTTTGAGTGAATAATTTTAATTCTAGTGTGAATCACTCTCCTTGGAGAATTTAGGAAGATTTCTTGACCTTCTAGGTGAATCATGCCTCAAAATTTTGACCAAACACTCCTAAAATTCCACTTAGAGAAATTTTACTATTCTAAAGCTAATCGCCAACTACTTGGAGCAAATCCCTAGTTGGATTAGACTTTGAAAAAAATCCAAATTTTTCCCAAATTATTTTCTATCTATAGTAGATGCAAAATTGGAGCCAAAAGTAAGAAATTTTGTTGATTCAATGTCCCTCCATTTTCTTGCTTCATAAAACACTTATGCTTATGAAGTTCGTAGAAAAGTCACCATTCACAAAGCACCCAAAAAAATAACACAATGGAAAAGACATGAAATTAAAGGTCAATGTGGGACTAGGCTCAATAATTCAAGTCCCTAGCCCCATTGAATTCCTCTCAATTCACCATGGAAAATTTTGCAAATTTAGAGCAAATCACTCCTAAATTTTGATAAGATTTTTTTGTCTTTAGGTGATTGGTCCAAGTGGAGCAAATTTCTCCAAGTTTAGAGTGAATCACTTCCTCAATGAGTCCTTGGAAAAAATTCCTTATCCTACCTATGGCATAATGCAAATTTTGTGCCAAAATCCAAAAAACTCGACTAATAATGGACTAAAGGGGTCGGTCCCCACCAGACATGCTAGAAACCATGTCAAATTGAGGAATTGTTTGACTTCTTATACACCCTCAATTCTAGTTTCAACAAAGTTGGATGGAAGTATTTAGAGTCTCTTCCAACCTCTAGCTAGGTCCCCACTATCCTTCCTATATTCTAGATTAATCTAATCTAATTGCATAAAATTAAATGCAAGGATATAAAACGTGAAAAACAAATGCAAAAATTAAAATGCATGATATTAATTGCAAGGAAATCAAATACAAAAAGTAAGCAAAAAAATAAAATGCATGAAAGTAGATTGATGAGCACCAGAAATGCTCATTTTATATACACTTTTAAGGGGCATAATTACTGGTTTAATTAGCATGTGAGATGCATTTTTATATAACTTATGCATATAATTGATAGAAAATCCGATATTATGCTTGATTGGTGTTTGTAGTGGGAATTGTGTATAAATCCAGGTTTTGCTACTAATATGGTGTTTTCCAGTCTACATCCACGTGGACCTGGCATAATTTTGCTTTCAGAGACTAAGGAAGGTGCCTTTCTCTTCAAGGAAGGTGCCCAATAGAAGTAGGCACCTTCCTCTTCAAGGAATGCGCCCAACAGAAGTAGGCGCCTTCCTCCTCAAGGAAGGTGCCCAGGAGGAGTAGGCGCCTTCCTTATAAGGAAGGATCCCAACAAAAGTAGGCGCCTTCCTCATGAAGAAGGCACCTCCACGCCTCCATACTTTGCAAGATTGACCAAGCCAGCTTTGACCGGTTGACCAATGGGCTAAGGAGGAGGTTGCACGTGAAGACAAAAAGGAGATATTTTATTTTATTTACTATTATTAAAATGGAATGAGCACTTCTATTATTTGATTGGTTGGATACCTTTGTAACGTGAGCAGTATTCTTTCACACTCATAGATGAACCAAGAGCAACGATTTTTCCAGCGATCAATGTGGGAGATATTCTATTTTATGCAATATTATTAAAATAGAATAACGTATCAATTATTTTCTGCCAGACATATTCTGTTATGATAAAACATAACATGCTTGATTTATCCTGCAAGAGGGGAAAATAGTGTGTGACTGTTCTAATTAATATATGGTTGTTATAATTGAACGGATGCAATATTCATTGCATATCTATTGTAACTGCAAGTCTGAAATAGACTTGCCTAAATTTGTAACAGAGGAAGGTTGTGCATTGTATAAATGCACAGGTCTTCCCTGTGAGAAGAAGGAAAATTTATGGAGAAATTATTCTATTTTATTTCTTGTCAAATTTATTAAGAGTGCAATTCCTCTTATCTGAGCAAGCTCTACGCAGCTAGCTAGGCGGACTATCTGCGGGAGCTTGGGCCCACTCCCTACAGTAGTCCTCCCCTATTTATTTTTGTCTTTATTTTCTGTAGATTATTTTATTGCTTTAGTTCTTGCTTTATTTAATTTAGGTGTGTTTTTATTTTTAGCATTTTATTTCCAACATTGTATTTTATTTATTTGAATTCTTTGCACTCAGTTTATTTAGTTTAGTTGACATTGAAATGCACATACATCCCCACCAAACTAAATAAGGTACAATCAGATTTATTCCCCAACACTGCAGGCATATACTGTGCTTGACACTCATAAGTTTACGGACTTACCGGATTGATAATTTAGGTGTGTTTTTATTTTTAGCATTTTATTTCTAGCATTGTATTTTATTTATTTGAATTCTCTGCACTCGGTTTATTTAGTTTAGTTGACATTGAAATGCACATACATCCCCACCAAACTAAATAAGGTACAATCAGATTTATTCCCCAACACTGCAGGCATATACTGTGCGTGACACTCATAAGTTTATGGACTTACCAGATTGATAATTTATGGAAGAGAAATGAATATTTTTTGGAATGTAATTTATGCTCACCATTTTGGCATCATTGTCGGGGAGTGTCTAAACTGTAGTGTTATAATTTACAGGTCAAATAAAAAGTCTATTTAAAATTACCTGTAGATATTTTACCTGAGAAGTGTGAGTCCACCATGGGCCTTTTTATAAGGCCAAAAATAGTTGTCGGCACAGTCAGAGCTAAATTCCATTGGCAACTATTTGCATTTTATAGCTTCTCAGGTAAATGTGGGAATGAACCTGATGTACCAAATTAAGTGTAGAAGTAGGAATAAAACGTGTTGTTGAAAAAATTAGAAAAAAATCTAGCATTGAAGGATTTCCATCATATTTTCAATGGTTCTAAGAAATCAAAATAAATAAGCACAACCCAGGTCTGATTGAAAATTTTTAGGGATGTGTTTCTATATAGAAACCATTGAAAAAATTGTGCCTCTAGAAGCTTGGTTTTAAATTAAAAAAATTTACAGGCTTGGACTTTTTGCAACGTACTGATAAATATTTTTTTTAATGATGAAATTAATAGCAGGAAAAATGATAGAACAAAATTTAAAGAACATATTGTTTTGGAGTATGCTCTTCACTTGCGCTTGAGGTGACCTAGTGAACCAGAAACTAGCATGTGTTTTTAAAATACTGCTATGCCATGTTTTTTTCCAAGTTGCCAACCCGCAGATAGTCATTTTCCAGCCTGCACATTTTGCCATTATGTTAAAAAAAAAAAAATTGATTTTGAGGTCAAAGGGGGAAATTGCTCTTCTCATGCTACAACACATCAAACTAGTTGATAATGAAATTGATGATTTTTTTTTAAATACTAGTTTAGATGTAGGCATGGGGGAGACCCCACCTTTATTATTGCCACCAACAACACAATGAACACTGTTTACAGTGTTCATGAAAAAGAGAAAAAAAAAACATCTTCTATTGAAAAAGGCTCCAAGTTAAGAGCAGATAAAAAAAGAATAGAGTTTTATTTTGCTACTTGTTGGAAGAGAGTATCCTCTTTCCCGAGGACCAAATTGGTCTAGAAGGGAAATGAGAAATCTCCAACCGGTAGCTAAATAAAGCAGGGGAGAAAAAAATAGAAGCTTTATTTTTGTTACTTGTTGGAAGAAAGTATCCTCTTTCCCTAGAACCAGGTTGGTCCATAAGGGAAATGAGAAATCTTCAACCGATCACTAAATAAAGCAAGGGAGGAGCCTGGAAGTAATCAGAAAATTAAAAAAAAATTATATATATATATATATATAATGAAAAAATATGAAAAAAATGAAAAAAAAAAAATAGTTAGAATTTTATTTTAACGCCTTTAGTTTAGATTTTTCTTTTATGTTTTGTAGGACATCATGAAGTGCGATGTAGACAAATAAGGAGGTGTCTATGAATATTTAGTGAATTGATATTTATACATGGAGTTCGTAATAACACTATACGAACTATCTCGTATACCTGATCGTGTAGCATCCAATCTAGCAGGTGAAAGCTAGTAGAGTTTTGCCTTGGAAACATTGGAACTTGAAGGCAAGCCAAGTAACCCTGATCAAGCGAAAGGCTTCCAGCCCAAGGTGCTTGTGGAATTTGGGGAAAAATTTTGCTGGAAAGTGCATGACTATTATAGCCTGGATGATAAACAAAGTCAGAGATGCTACACCAAGTGCAAGAGTAGAGTGCCGAGACAATGTTCAAGTAACGGTCAACGAGCTCCATTAACAATTGCCTCACATTTGCGAGAGTGGATCAAACATTGGCATGGGGGAGACCCCATACCATACCAGTAGCTTGGGCGAATGTTCAATCATTCGTTAAAAAAAAAAAGAGAGATTAAGAAAAAAAAAGAGAAAGAAAAGAAAAAAGAGAAAAAAAAGAGAAAGAAAAGAAAAAAGAGAAAAAAATGGGGGGAGGATACGTGAAAAAAAAAAAGAAAAAAAAATTATAAAGTGAAAGACGCCTTGATCATCAAGAAGGCGCATTCTGCATGAAGAAGGCGCCATACAATGGAGGCGCCTTCTGCATGAGGAAGGCACCATACATTGAAGGCACCTTTCGCATCAAGAAGGTGTCATACATTGGATGCGCCTTCCGTATGAAGAAGGTGCCATACATTGGAGGCACCTTCCGCATCAGGAAGGCGCCATACATTAGAGGCGCCTTCCGCATGAGGAAGGCGCCATACATTGAAGGCGCCTTTCGCATCAAGAAGGTGCCATACATTGGAGGCACCTTTCGTATGAAGAAGGCGCCATACATTGGAGGCGCCTTCCACATTAGGAAGGCACCATACATTGGAGGCGCATTCTACATCAGGAAGGCACCATACATTGGAGGTGCCTTCCGCATCAGGAAGGTGTTGAGCAAGGTGCAGTAACAGTATTTTCATTGTTGTCAACATAGTCAGATAGATCGGTTGATGCAGTGGACAGGAGTTCAGAGGTTATTCAGAGTATGTACAGTGATTTTAAATGCTTATGAGGATGTTTTTGATGTTTGGGTGAAGTTGTTACAAGTTGTTTGTATAAATTTGCAAAAGTTGAAAAAATCGTCAGAAAGTTGTCAAAGCAGCAAAATAGTCAAAAAGTTGCAAAAGTCGCCACGGGCACAGTTGGACAGGATGGATCAGTTTGGAACATGCCAGCATGACAGGAAATAGTCCAGAACAACATTGGATATTTCAGCACAATGTTTGGAGTGATCGGTGGTGTTTCCGGTATCTTGGCGGATGATTTGGCAAGTGGTTGTACAGGCTGAAAAAGTGCAGATTTTGTCAGAAGCACTGCGAACAAACCGTAAGGATTTATGCAGCAAAATTTGAACTGGAGGTGGTCGTTATCTTCAAGAACATTTTTTCCAAATTTCAATGAAAACGGAGAAACAAGGCGAATTTTACAAGCGTTGCAATACTGTCACAAAAATGCTCTTTTTTTAAAAAGTGTGTCAGTAGCAGTTTTTGTGGAAGTGGTACAGGCGAACCGTAAGGAGTTAGGCAGTGAGTTTTGGTTTGGACATATTTAGTGTTGCAAATATTCTACGTTTCAAATTTCAGAGAAAACCGAGTTACGAGGTGAGAGTTATGATTTTTGCAAAAACGTTACAGGTCTCTTTTATGTCAATTTGTGCCACTTGGGCAAAATCCTTTAGTTGGCTGTTTCAACCTTGAAGAGTCGCCAGAGTTTCAGTTTCAGTGTTGTTACACCTTCAAGGCATCAAATAGATCATATTTTGTTTTTTTTTTGAGTTGTCACGTGGCTCCGAAGTATGAGAACGAGTAAGGTGTCAATTCTTTGCATGTGACGTGTTTGACGAAATGCCTTCTCAATATAAAAAAAAAAGGAGTTATATTATTTTAAGTAGTTTCATTAAATAAAAATCTTTGGAGAAAGTGAAAAGTGAAAAGGAATGCAAGTGTGTGCATTTAAGTCAGAAGTGTTTTATTGAAGAGTGTGATTTTATTTTGTGCGGAGAGAAGAGTGTGTGGAGAAAAATAAAGAGTGAAAATCCATGTTTTTGGGAAAAAGGTGAAAAACGTCACTTTAGTATTTTGGGCATAACTTTCTCATACCATATCAGTTTTGGCTGAAATTTTGAGAAGAGGTCATAGACAGAGTTCTGCACAATACCTAGAAAGCGTTTAGTAATTGACAGAACGAGCTAAGAGAACGGTCAATTTTTATGTGAGAAGAGAAGATTCATATATGTCATTTTATTATCAATATCAAAATCAAGTGGGTGCTTGGTAGAGGGGTTGGTGCTCCTTTCTGTTGGTGCGGATAAATTGGGGGTTGGTGCTCCTTTCTGTGGGTGCGGATAAATTGGGGGTTGGTGCTCCTTTTAGTGGGTGCTGGTAAATTGATTGTAAAGATGGTGCTTTGCAAACGCTGGATTTAGATGAGAGTCCAAACAATCATTTTGAGGATGTAGCCAAATCGGTGAACCTCGGTACATCTTGTGTTGTGTGATGTTCTCTTGTTATACTTGCTTTATTTGGTTTCAAGTTTTCATTGTTTCGACTTTAAGAGTTGAAGATTTAAGTTTTAAAAGAGCTACACTGATTCACCCCCCTCTCAGTGTCATTGTGAGACTAACAGAAGGCACCATACATTGGAGGCGCATTCCGTGTCAAGAAGGTGTCATACATTGGAGGTGCCTTTCGTATGAAGAAGGCATCATACATTGGAGGCACCTTCCACATCAGGAAGGCGCCATACATTGGAGGCGCCTTCCGCATCAGGAAGGCGCCATACATTGGAGGCACCTTCCGCATGAGGAAGGCACCATACATTGAAGGCACCTTCTGCATTAGGAAGGCGCCATACATTGGAGGCGCCTTCCACATCAGGAAGGCGCCATACATTGGAGGCGCCTTTCGCATCAGGAAGGCACCATACATTGGAGGCGCCTTTCACATCAAGAAGGTGCCATACATTGAAGGCGCCTTCCACAACAAGCAGGCGCCTTCCACAACAAGCAAGTGCCTTCCACAGCAAGCAGGCGCCTTGACATCTAGGGTGCCTTGATCTATTTCCCGCACCTAGGTGACGAGGCACCTTGATGGCATACAGTAGAGGTGCCTTGATAAAAAAAAATAAAAATAAAAAAATTATGTGAATCCTCCCAATGAAAAATAAAATGCATAGAACATGTCCTGCTTAGCATAAAAATTGTTTTCTTATTGCTTTGCAGGATATCATGAACCGAATGCAAGCTGCAGGCATCCTGAGAACCAGGGCATAACAGGCACGGAGTCATGACTCTTGTTTTCCTGCTTTCGTGTGTGCATTTTTTGTGTGTAGTTTCGCAGGACACAACCATGAGCATGATCTATAGGCGGAGCTAGCTTAAACTAGGCCTAACATATGTGATATTTTGTGCCCTACAATTAGGAGTGCGGTGAAGCAGAAAAGGCACTTACTTCCCACCAGGAAGAGAGTGCCTATAATTAGTCCAATACAACAGTGCCTTTTTCCACATGGAGGAAGGTACCAATAAGCAATTTTCTTCTCCCTTGGATGGGGGTACCTGTTGTTCAGTGTGGGACCTGACGTTTGGAGGGCTGTAGACCTGTTGTGCAAAGGGACATGTTGCTGGCGATAAGGGCATCACCAATTTAAGTGGGAGAAAAAAAAATGGTAAATTATGGCTGCGATGCTGAAGTTGTTAAATCCACATCGATAGAAGGAAGAACAACAACGATTAATGGTGTGGAGGAAGAAAGCAGCCAAAGAAAAAAAAAAGTAAATAAATAAAGAAAGAAATAAAATCTCCAGGAGCACCAACATGAAGACGTCTCACATCACATGCATCATATACACCAGGTTCTACGAAATTCACCCAGGTATATATATATTGATTTTTTTTGTTAATTATGTGTACGGTTATATTAAAAATAATCTCCATGCTAAACATCAATAGATGCTCCCTTAAATTCTTCTTATCAAAATCTCCCATCGAAGTTCCAACGTATGACATGCCTCGGATGAAAAATATTACTACCTCGAAATGGAAAAAAAAATAGAAAAAGCTATGGCATTCACGTGAATAGAGTTGACCTTGTTTCATTTGTGCATCGTGAAAAGATTCGAACGGTGAATTGATTGGTGGAACAGTCCGAGATATTTAATAAAGGGAGCAGTGTGGACTGATTTTCACTGAGCTCAAGACAAGAGGAGGCCCGAATCCACAATCCAGAGAAAAAGAGTGGCTGACATCACTTATGGTGCTATTGTGCTGCAGAATAGCAATCTGCAGCAAATTATAAAGGAATGTGAGTGGATTGCAATCTGCTAATTTAAAGAAGAAAAATATATATATAATGGATTTGTAATCTGCTTTGACTTGCATAAACGGACGAGCAAAAGAAAATCCTAAATTCTGCGTGCAATGTTGTAGCAGCACTCAATGGAAGAAGAAAAAAAAATGTAGTGCTAAAAATAAAAAAAATAGTACTGAGAAAAAAACACAACAGTGCTGAATGAAAAAAATAGCAGCGCTCAAGGATAGAAAAATAAAGGTGCTCAAGGCCATTGAAAAAAAAGGAAGAAAAAGAAAAGAAAAAATACATATCCTGGGGGTTGTTGTCACAAGAACATGACAAAATTTAGGCATGGTCAGCCTGCGTTAGGGATAACTTCCACTCTTGGTGCCACGATGGCGTGGCACATGTTAGGCATGGGGGGATGATGAGCACCATAAATGCTCATTTTATATACACTTTTAAGAGGCATAATTACTAGTTTAATTAGCATGTGAGATGCATTTTTATATAACTTATGCATATAATTGATAGAAAATTCAGTATTATGCTTGATTGGTGTTTGTAGTGGGAATTGTGTATAAATCCAGGTTTTGCTACTAATATGGTGTTTTCCAGTCTACATCCACTTGGACCTGGCATACTTTTGCTTTCAGAGACTAAGGAAGGTACCCAACAGAAGTAGGCACCTTCCTCCTCAAGGAAGGCACCCAGCAGAAGTAGGCGCCTTCCTCCTTAAGGAAGGCGCCCAACAGGAGTAGGCGCCTTCCTTATAAGGAAGGCACCCAACAAAAGTAGGCGCCTTCCTCATGAAGAAGGTGCCTCCATGCCTCCATACTTTGCAAGATTGACCAAGCCAGCTTTGATCGGTTGACCAATGGGCTAAGGAGGAGGTTGCACATGAAGACAAAAAGGAGATATTTTATTTTATTTACTATTATTAAAATAGAATGAACACTTCTATTATTTTATTGGCTGGATACCTTTGTAACGTGAGCATTATTATTTCACACTCACAGATGAACCAAGAGCAACGATTTTTCCAGCGATCAATGTGGGAGATATTCTATTTTATGCAATATTATTAAAATAGAATAACGTATCAATTATTTTCTGCCAGACATATTCTGTTATGATAAAACATAACACACTTGATTTATCCTGCAAGAGGGGAAAATAGTGTGTGACTGTTCTAATTAATATATGGTTGTTATAATTGAACGGATGCAATATTCATTGCATATCTATTGTAACTGCAAGTCTGAAATAGACTTGCCTAAATTTGTAATAGAGGAAGGTTGTGCATTGTATAAATGCACAGGTCTTCCCTGAGAGAAGAAGGAAAATTTATGGAGAAATTATTCTATTTTATTTCTTGTCAAATTTATTAAGAGTGCAATTCCTCTTATTTGAGCAAGCTCTACGCAGCTAGCTGGGCGGACTATCTGCAGGAGCTTGGGCCCACTCCCTGCAGTAGTCCTCCCTTATTTATTTTTGTCTTTATTTTCTGTAGATTATTTTATTGCTTTAGTTCTTGCTTTATTTAATTTAGGTGTGTGTTTTTATTTTCAGCATTTTATTTCCAGCATTGTATTTTATTTATTTAAATTCTCTGCACTCAGTTTATTTAGTTTAGCTGACATTGAAATGCACATACATCCCCCACCAAACTAAATAAGGTACAATCAGATTTATTCCCCAACACTGCAGGCATATACTGTGCATGACACTCATAAGTTTACGGACTTACCGGATTGATAATTTATGGAAGAGAAATGAATGTTTTTCGAAACGTAATTTCTGCTCACCATAGATTGTGAAGTTTAGAGTGTGAGGGATTAAAAGTAAATACGGCTAAACCATAACAAGGAGAGTGTGCGATCAGTTAACACATGAATAATTTGAATAATAACAATACATTTTCATTCAAATGAGTTGAAATTGTTAGAGGAGTGACAAGAAAAACAAAAGAAATATGCCACAATCACCATGCATTCTACAATCCAAGAGGGCAGTGCCATTGATGGAAAATAAAGGGTTTATCAATTTCTCTTCAATATCATGAATTATAAGATCACAATGTGGGATTCACAAAGTGTAGCTCTGAGTTCCTTAAGGCTAAAATATGTTTACAATGGATCCCATGGCTCCTATTTATGGGAAAATTTTACCCTTGAGTTACCTATGGTGAGAAACTCGTAGTAAAATTAAAAATTTGGGGGCATCTCTAACAAAATGATGTACCTCCAAATGCTACATGCCTCTAATTATGCCCCTAATGGGACTAAAAGTCTTCCAAAATGAGTTATGGTGTTACTACATACCAAAATATCACTTTCTAACGATCTTCCTCAAAATAAATGCTTCTCTTTTTACTCCTCTACCTAACCATGGGCAATTCACTCTAGGAGGTGAGTGAAACACTCTAGTCTGCTAGTGCTTTGCCAGTGTTTGCTAGCACTTTGCTCTTACAAGCCAATTGCTCCCCTTTGCTACTAAATCACTCTTAGAGCAAATTAGTCCTTGCAAAGTAAAATGGTCCCTATCTTTCAGTTGGCAAAATATTAAGGGATTTTAGAGGTTTTAATTGAGTGGTTCCAATTGTTTTGTAACCTCCTAAAATGACAAAATCCCCAAGGTAATGACTTTTCACTACACTTAAATATCAAACCAAATTATTATTAGCTAATACATCACATGGATCACCAAGCAAAGTGTCACATAGACCTATGGGCTAAAGTAATAAAGTACAATATACAAGGTTGGTTGTGGCCAAAGTGAAAATTTCACTTTTAAAAAAAAACTATTAATATTTAGCGTTAGGTTTCCAAACTCATCATACCCATGAGCACAATTTCAATAAAGAATAAGCAAAAATGGATATGGATCTAGTGACTTATTCAATATATTGTTAATCAAAATAGGCTAAAAATCTATTTTCGTCTTAAGTATGCCCACATAATGAAAACCTACCAATTAAAAGGAAAGACAATGAAACAATAGAAATTGAATTGGCACACTAGACCAAAAGTTGAAAAAGCTTCACTGATTATCTTAAGAATACAGGCCTACCATCATATCATTGGTTGCACCTAATCATTCCTTTTCCTTACACATAACTCAAGAAACTACAACTTTAGTCATATGAGTTTCCATAGATGAAATTGTTTCGAAAAATGTATCATGCATGCAAAGCATAACATCCTACAACTCAACACAAAAAACTTCCAAGGAGTCTTCAACTATTAATGACTCATCTTGCATTCTTCCATCTACCTGTCTTAACAATTTCAACACATGCTCAAATGTATTCATTGGATAGTCCATTGATAGGGGGAGAGCAACATTACTAAGTTCCCCATTAGTTGTACTTCTAGTGTTTTCCTTTGTTACTTGCCTCATGCTCTCTTTTTTCACCCATTCCACTTTTCCACTTCCTATTACTAGTCCCTTCACCCATAACCTTTAGCAATGAACAAATATTTTTCCTAGTGATCTAGCCATAGTTGTTAACAACAAGCATATGAAGGGTCAAACTCAAATCAAGAGATAAGTCCACATTCATGGCTTCCCCCATTTGTTTGTCACCTCCTCTATTAATAACGAATCCATATTATTAATGTCAAAATCCATTGAGCTTCATAAAACTACAATATTATCTATGGAGTCAATCTTTCTCAACCACACTATCTTCAGGATACTTTTCATGTGTTAAAAACTGCCACAATTTTTAATATGCAATTCCTCATAATCCATTTCTATTGCATTCACTATCCATATAGAATTCCAAATATCTACCCCTCATCCTTTATAGTATTTTGTGCATCATCCAAGCTCATTTTTTTATAAATGAGAGTTATCATCCTTCAACTCTTCCTCATCATGATTCTAATCAAATAACTTGCTCTTGTGAGATTGCAAAGCCATTACTTTCAACAATTGCACCACAAATATTATGTTACCATTCACCTTAGTCGTTATCTCCACCAAATCCATAAAGCCCTCCACAAATCCCTCACCAAGCATCCAAAATAATAAAAAGTCACTTAAGCAAACTTCACCATGAATCCCTTCATTCACTTCCCCATGCAACATTTTAATCAATAGGCAAATCTAAAATTGAAAGTGTTTGGATGCAATATAAAACCAATAAAATATTCACCCCTTAAATATAAAACACAACTATCATTGAATTTACATACAATCATCATGTCATTAAAATAAAAGCATTAAAATGGAATGCATTCAATGATTGATATAAACATAGGATGCTCTAACTTTGAAATGCATGTCACACTTACATATGATATGACAATAAATGCAATATAGATAACTCTATCAATCATTCGACAACACATGTTACACATATTTTGCCTATTCATACATATAAAGATAACATAGTAGGTATGATATTTTGCAATAGTCATAGGTAGCAGATTATCAATCCTACACACAACTTGTGCTTTATATTTATTAACTCAAATAAATATGTTTCATTGAAATTGTTATACCTATCTCCTCATAGATACTAGTTAATTAATATCTTCAACTTCAATTATGATGGGAACTATAAAATTATTCTTACCATTAAGCACTTATTGTATGAAAGAAATTATGTTTGATAGATATGTAATCAAGGATTATAGTAGGACCTAAAAAAGAAACTTAGTATTTCTTCATTTTCCTTTTTGTTTTTTGAAGTCACATCAAATTTTCCTGAATCTCAGTAGTCAAAATCAATTTCTTTGCACAAATATTATTCAAAACCTTTTAACTCATCAAAATCAAATATGGCTTTTACAAAATGAGACTTAAAGTAGTACATCTCAAGCTTAGATATCCTAATGATCAATTATGATGGTTAAACCAAGAGCTTTGACTTTCAGAGCACTTTCAAACCCTTGTATTTGATTCAAAAACTTAGGATTTTGCTTGAACAACAACTGCAAATATTCAAATGGTCCTTTCTTATACAACTAGAAATTCAAAATGTAACCTTATGAATAGAAACAATACTCAGACAAATTGATTTTGAGCTCATACCACCTAAATGCAAGAAAACACTCTCAAGTGTTTAATTAGTAGTTTTAAATAACTTGTGGTACAAGGCAATTGGCTGGCAATAAGTTTTGAATATTCACAAATGAGTCTTGAACAACTAACATTGCTTAGATGACAATTTTTCTGATACCATAATATAGAAATTGTTTTGTTAATTTTGTTAGGTACCCAAGATAGGGATTTAATATTATAATATTATACTTAATATTATAGTATTATCATAAATCTATTTATCCCACATGTATGGATAAGAGGTGGTGGTAGGCAGTTGAGTATTATATAATGTGGGCAAAAGATTCATATAGTATATGAAGAGAAGAATATTGTATTTCTCTCAAATAGAGATATAGTAAGGAGTGGCTTCCTTCAAATAAGGAGCATGTTGCCCTACCTCAAGGGTTTGAAATATAAATTGAATCAATATTAGTGTTTCTATCTATGTTTATATAGCCGCGTGCAAAAAATATGTAGTTTAAAGGCCATTATCAACCAAAATAAGTTTGTAGGTTGATCAATAATTGCTCGTTTGAGGGCAGATATCTACCAGCCAGGGTCTTTGGATTACCCATTTTCACAGGAAGGAATGATAGTGACACTAAGGAATGGTTGATGAAGTGGGAAAAAAAACTTTAATTTTTTTTAATTGGAATGAAAATGTAATCTTTGTTTTGCTTTGAAAGAGGAAGTTAGTTCTTGGTTTTCAAACTTTAGTCATGCCCATAATTATTCAATCACATGGGAAGAATTTGAAATTGTATTTTTAAGCAAATGGGGATTGGAGGAAAAAGATGAAAAGATAGCTAGGCTCCAAGATGAACTAAAGAAATTAAAAAGAGTAAAAAAATATCAAGAAATGAGTAGAAGAAAAAGATAAGGATGATAGAGTGCAGATTATAAAAAACACACCTTTCTTGTCCTATAGAATAAGCAATGGTCAAAAATATTTGTTGGAATCTAAAAATTCTAAATGCAGATTAATGGAAGCATTTAGAAGGAAAAATTTATTATTTCTATTAACTCTAGCAATAACTTTTTCAATGTCTTTGGCGAAGATGTTGCAGGTCTAGGCAAAGAAAATAAAAAACATATAGCTTGAGGGTACAAATGTTCAAATTTTTGAAGATTTAAAGACCACCATGGAAAAATATATTTTATATTCAAATTTTTATTCCATCGAGATGGACAATAAGGATATTGTTCTTAGCTATCCTTGGTTAAATTTTTTGGGTACTGTTAATATTAATATACAATAGAAGTTCATAAATTTTTGGTACAAGAAAAAGAAAATAATAGTACAAGATATTTCTTAATGTAAGAGGCAAGGATCCGAGGAAAAATAAGAAGATGTTGCAGGGAAACAAATTGAGGAAGAAGCATTAGAACCTGAAATAGAATCCAAGAAAGAAGTAGCAACAATAGAGTCCATGGAAGAAATAACAACAACAAAGTCTATGGGAAAAACAACAACAAAGTCTATGGAATAAATACATAGAAGAGCATAAGAACATATCAAATAAAATGCACATGAGAGAAAAAAATGTGAAGGAGTCAAATAAGGTAGAAAATCATGTTAAGGTTGCAACATATCACCGTCCACACCACAAGGAGTGACAAACAATCTTGGAGAAATGGCTTAAGACAACAATATTATGGTTTTGCATGGAATCATAAGGGCAACAAGTATGATAGTGTTTGGCAAAGAAAGAATAGTGATTTTGGTTTTCAAAGTGGTGTAGCAGCATCATGAAACAAATGGACCCATCATTCAAGTACCAGAGTAGCAAAAGTGTGGAGCCAACAAAGTAGTCTTGGATACTCAAGTGGAAAAAGCAAGCATGGATAAAAAAGAGCGATATCTATTGCTAGCAAACCCCAAAACATGGAAGCAAAGGATTAGTTCCAAATATTCAAATGGCAAAATGACATATTGGCATCAACAAATACCACCCCCATTCAAAGTTTCAATGGGATGGATGGATGATCGAGATCAATATCAGTTCACAACAAGGCTCAAATATTATGTTTCAAGGACAAAACATTTTATAAGGGGGATGAAATGTTAGGTACCTATGATAGAGATTTAATAAGAATTTTTTTATATGTTGAAATAAGAGGTTTTGAAAGGATCCTTGAACCTTTTACAACAAAAGAGACAATCTCAAAATGACAATCTCCAGGAGGCAAACAAAAAATAGTTATTATAGGGAGACAACCTCCGCAAGACCAACTACACAGAGACTTAAAATTTTGAAAAAAGTTTCTCTACTTAAATGGGAAAACTAGTGAGCAACAATAGAGCGCTGAAAAATGAAAAAAGGTTTCCCACCCAAGGAAACCTTCGCCAACAAAAGGAAAAGGGGTTTCCCACTCAAGGAAACCAAAGCCTATAGCACAAAAAAGGAAAGGAGGTTTCGTGCCCAAGGCAACCTTCACTTGCAAAATAGAGCAAGGAAAGAGGTTTCCCGTCCAAGGAACCCTCCACTAGCTAGCCCGACCAGAGGAACTACACTATCTATTCAACAAAATTGAAAAGAGGTTTCCTGCACGAGGAAACCTTCACCAACAATGCTAAAAATTGAACGGAGGTTTCCCATCCAAGGAAACCTTTTCCAGCAAGCTGATCCAAAGGAGCTAGCTACGAAGGATGACTTTGAAAGATGTAAACCACCAGCACCACCACCAACTAGGGCCTCTCCAAACATCTGACCTAGAATCCAAACCCAAAATCCCTCTCTACAATCAGCGTGGAAACACCAGGTCCCCCTCAAGACCTCAAAAAACTATAAAAAATAGAGTTCAAAGGAGCAAGATCCACTTCAGATGAAACAAAGACCCCCGACCACCCAAGGTGTAACAACCCAAAATCTGACTAAAGGGGTTGTTTTTTTTTGCAACAAACATACAAGACTAAACAATAACACAACAATGCTAAACACTACCATAAGATTGCAAAGATATCTAAGCTAACCCTAAATTCAAGTTATCTATCCTTTTACCTATACCAACCTTCTATCTAGCATCTAATTCAGGATATGCCCATCTCCATACCATGCACACATCAATCTATGTAGGTATACTATGTGTATTGCGATAACTATAACCACATCCTAGTTAGGGTTAGCTTATCTCCTTCGATCAGTCAAAGGGTACATTCATCTCTTTACTCCACACAAACTAGTTTGTGTGGGTATTGACATGTACAACAAATAGACCACTCATCCTATCATTATGATAGAGTAGTCCAATCCTTTCATAGATAATTGTCTCATTTTTAAATAGCTAGGTGGTGCAAGTCAAACAGTTTAGTCATCTAAGCTAAGTTTACCTAATTTGACCCTAAAGGATCCCATAATCCCCTAGGATCTCCTACTCTATTGACACATAACACTCTAGACATCAAAGAATCAACATCAAAGAGAAAGCATTTAAATCTATCAATTTAAAACAAGCATGGAATAAGGGTACAAAACTATAAAAGATATGATTGAACAAATATATTTATCTAAATCATGCATTTATAAAGAAATCTAACATCATTAATCAATAAGAAGAATTATAAATTACAATCAGGAGATACACTTCCATCAATCTATAATTATTACATGGCTTGAGTATGGTAAAAGAGTCCATACTTTTTAAAGGAATAACATTACATAAATAGTTAAACAAAGGTTGCTCTAATAATGTTTCAATCATAACATAGGTAAATATCTATCTTGGATCCTGATGTTCTCCAAGTCCTTTAGCTCGCCATTTGCTCATTGTCATGAAACTATGAATCATGCATCTACTAGATGATCATTTAATCTAGTGCATTTAACATGCCAAATTGCAACTATACAATCACCAATAAGTCTTTATAGATCATTCATTAAACAACTAAGAAAACCATCATTTGTTTCATCATATCATCTCATTAGTCATTCCAAGGTTCATGTTTGAATATAAGAGTTTCCCCCAATTAAACTTACTTCTTCTTTAGTTTAATCAAGCCCCCCATAAACCTCAACTAATTTAATTATCTGATATCCATTTTCTTTAGCTAACTAGGGCCCCATAAACCCTAATTAACTAAGTACTTAATATCTACTTTCTTTAGCTAACTAGGGCCCCATAAACCCTAATTAACTAAATACTTAATATCTACTTTCTTTAGCTAACTAGGGCCCCATAAACCCTAATTAACTAAATACTTAATATCTACTTTCTTTAACTAATTAGGGCCTCATAAACCCTAATTAACTAAATACTTAATATCTACTTTATTTAGCTAACTAGGGCCCCGTAAACCCTAATTAACTAAATACTTAATATCTACTTTCTTTAATAAATCATTTGATTCAAACATTCATTTATAAATCAAATAATTCAAACATTCATTTATAAATCAATTAATCTAAACAATATTTTACAAATCAATTAATTTAAACATTCATTTATAAATCAATTAATCTAAACAATCTTTTATAAATCAATTAATTTAAACATTCATTTATAAATCAATTAATTTACACATTCCTTAGAAACTAATTAATTCAGTTACACCCCTAACCTTAACCATCCATTTACTTCATTAAGGTATAGTCTAACTTATTTAATCTATCATGGTTCATTTATTTAATATTTAGATTTACATATTTCTTTTAAAGAACAATCTAAATTCCTCTTAATTGCTAAGCAACCAAATATTATCTAACATCATAGATAATGCTATCTATCATAATTTAACTTCTTTATTTTTCAATTAATAATCCTAAGAGTCATTTCATTACCATAAGCTATTCATTTCAATCAAAGCTGACATTAGCAAAAGGGGGGTTAATTCAACCTAACCAAAATAAATTCTAAAAGAGACTTCACGAGCCCAGGCAGTAGGGTGTGCAAATAACAAAGTTAAACCTTCACTAACAACCATGCAACAACGTCAAAACACAACAATAGGTGGAGGATTTAGCAACAACTAAGGGCCTAGCTGAGCACCTTAGTGCCTTACAAACTACCTCTCAAACCCCATAAGTAGACCAGTGCCTTACAAACTACCTCTCAAAGCCCAAACAAACACGTGGGACAATGGCTGGGGTAAGATCGACTACTATGTTTAGGGTCATTAAATCAATAGACTCAGCACAAGTCTTCCTAAACCAGTTTAGGGGATCAGTAAGCTTCAAGGGCATCAAAGGAGAGGCTAGACCCATCTTTGCAACCTAGAGTCGAACACAGAAGCTACACAGCCATGACAGTCGACTAAGATGTCTAACATGAGTTGGAAGGGGCGCTAAACTTTATTGGGAAGACACTAAGCTCTTGTTGGTAGAGAAGGAAAATAGGAACCAAACTTGCCAACTAGGAAGTACTCAACCCATGATGTCTCATCAACGTCAATAGTCACCCAAAGGTGACACACAACTCGAAAGGAGTGCAGGGTTCGTTAAAGGCTCTAGAGAGCAAAAATAGCACTACAAGCTATCTCAACAACAATCCTAGCAAGATGTAGTTGGGTTCAGAGAGTCTCTAATGGAGTCCAGTAGAAACTCAAGTGGGCCAAGTAGCAATCGAACATGACTGCTAGGGGTGAGATACGCCCACAAAAAACTAAAAGGAAAACACTAGCTTGAAATATATCTATATAAGCATGCAAACCAAACAAAAAGAATAGTAAAAACTAGGCGAGGGTATTCCAACCTGAGAACAATCGCTCCTTCCTCTAAACTTTTCTAGGTAGCTTAATTATTCCTTCTAGTTTCCTCCTCTTCCAAGGTGTTTGTCTTTTTCCTCGCTATATTTTCCCAACCCTTCTTCCCAAAACATCTCCCTCTTCTTATCATGAGAATTTCTCCATCTACACACCATCTAGGGTCTCTTACAACATTAATGTCATCAACTCGATTGAATGTGTTCCTATGTGCCCATGGCAGTCAGTGATGGTTGTAGTCTTCATTTATTATATTATCATCACCTTAAATATCAAACCTCCAAGATATTTAACTTAATAATAGTATTTTGAATGAGGAACAAGGAACGAACGTTCCTTTTTATATTTTACTTTCACAAAACTTAAATATCCTTATTTTTATAAAAGAGAATTATTTCATTAACTTTAAACATTTAAATAAAACCTTTTATCATCAAAATATTTCTTTAAATAAAATCTTTTTATTATTTAAATCAAATGCCTATGCTAATATGAAACATTAGCATGGTGATTTGAACAAGTTTTTGTTAATGGACCCTCTTTAGAAACAACAAAGGGCCTAGCCGAGCACCTTAGTGCTTGGCTAAAACCCAAAGGTGACCAACACCTTACAAACTACCTTTCAAACCCCAAAAAAACACACATGGTACAATGGCTGAGGTAAGCTCGACTACCGAGTTCGAGGTCATTAAATCGATAGAATCAGTGCAGGTCTTCCTAAACCAGTGTAGGGGGTTAGTAAGCTTTGACGGTGCCAAAGGAGAGGCTAGACCTATATTTGAAACCTGGATTCAAACACAAAAGTTGCATAGCCATGGCAGTCGAGTAAGATGTCTAACATGAGTTGGAAGGAGCGCTAAACTTTATTGGGAAGACACTAAGCTCTTGCTAGTAGAGAAGGAAAATAGGAACAAAACTTGCCAACTAGGAAGTTTTCAACCCACGATGTCTTAGCAATGTCAATAGTCACTCAAAGGTGAAACACAACTCATAATGAGTGCAAGGTTCATCAGAGGCTCTAGAGGGCAGAAATAGCACTACAAGTTATCTCAATGGTGATCCTAGCAAAATGTAGTTGGGTTCAAGGAGTCTCTAATAGAGTCCAATAGAAACTCAAGTGGGCCAAGTAGCAGTCGAACATGATTTCCAAGGGTGAGATACACCCACAGAGAACTAAAAGGAAGATACCAACTTGAAATATATCTATCTAAGCATGCAAACTGAATAAAAAGAATAGTAAAAACTAGGCGAGGGTATTCCAACCTAAGAACAATCACTCCTTCCTCCAAACATTTCTAGGTAGCTTGATGATTCCTTTTGGTTTCCTCCTCTTCCAATGTTTTTATCTTTTTCCTCATTATCTTTTCCCAACCCTTCTTCCCAAAGCATTTGCCTCTTCTTATTGTGGCAAGTTCCCCATCTACCCGCTGGCCAAGATCTCTTCCAACATTAATGCCATCAACTCAATTGAATGTGTTCCTATCCATCCATGGCGGTCAACAATAGTTTGGGTCTTTTTTTATTATATTATCATCACTTTAAATATCAAACATCCAAGATATTTTACTTAATAATAATATTTCAAAGGAGGCGCAAGGAACGAACATTCCTTTTTATATTTTACTTTCACAAAACTTAAATTTTCTTCTTTTTATAAAATAAAATTCTTTCATTAACTTTAAACATTTAAATAAAACCTTTTATCATAAAAATATTTCTTTAAATAAAAGCCTTTTATTATTTAAATCAAATGCCTATGCTAATATTAAACATTAGCATGGTGATTTGAATGGGTTTTTGTTAATGGACCCTCTATGTCCATTTATCCTTTTTTCAATGAAGTTTCTTAACCAATTATTCACACAACAAACAACCAAACAAAACAAACAATTAAGTGCATCAAACAAGGCGGGAGTTTTTCCATCAACCCAATCACTTATCTCAGTTGAAGAATTTATGATAGCTTCTAGGATACCAACTTTGGCTCTAGGTGGTTGATTAGTTGATGATTATCCCTAAATTGATAATGCATACCTATATGAGGGTAGTCATTCATGTTACCCTGAGCCATCTTAGTCATCAATTCCTTTTTAAGTGCCCCGTCTTTAGTGGAGCATCTCCACCTGGTGTTGCACATTGACAACATATTAGCAGTATTGTATTCTTCAAGATAAATTATTTTAGCTAATGCAATTATCATTTAAGCATTTAAACTAGGCATCCATTAATCATTCATAAAGACACAGTTTGTCTGCCAAAAGATCCATCCAGGGTGGGGTATGACATAAGGGCAAGCCTAGGAAGCCAACATTGAACCCCTCCATTATGGCCATCATGAAAGCACAAGGTCTCTCTCACACCGAGACAAAAGAAATGCCACAAAGAAAGGCTCACTAAGTCTTCCACACCATATGGACAAAGGACCAAGGTTGTCTAGCTGAGAGGTGTTCTCTAAAACCCCTCATTTATGGGCAACGAGAAAGCCCCTAGTCCCCCAACAAAGACCACAAACAACCACAAAGAAAGAGGTTCATCAAAATACCTCTCAAACAGACTGTCCAAGGCCACACAACCCTTTTCCACTACTACCAAACCATGAGGCTATCTGGAAAATCCATCCTCCATGATAAGAAAGTGACTGGTATCGTCCCAAATACCACCTAGAAAAGTGGAGAAAAATCCCACCAGACCACCTCGTGCAATGGCAAGCAAAGGATGAACCGACAATTGAAGATGCACTAGTGATTTACATCAAAGAAGATAATGCACACCAGCCTAGCCAACAACAAAAACAGAGATGAAAAAGGAGGAAATCCGTCTAGGGTTACCTCCAAGGAAGCCAGAAAGGGAATCCACCTAGGATCACCTTTGAAGAAGAAGGGAAGGGAGCATGAATTTGGATCGGTGGCCTCCCACCTAGAGCAGGAGGTCTCCCGCATCCAAGATAGATATTTAATATTATAACATTATATTATATGTAATTATGCCACATGTGTGAATAATTGGTAGTTGTAGGTAGTTGAATATTATATAATGTGAGCGAAAGACTCATATGGGGAAAGAAGAATATTGTATTGTTGGCATCTCATATTGAAATATATTAAGGAGTGGCTTCCTTCCAATAAGGAACATTATATGGTCTTGCCCTCCCTCAAGTGTTTGAATTATAAATTGCAAACATTGGAGTAATTTCCATATTTGTATCGCTTTAATTTGTGGATTATTCATTGTGGCTATTTATTTAATAATTCTGCAAATTGTAATTAATTCCTATGAGAAAGGAAGTACATAGTCCAAAGGTTGTTAGTTCAACTAAGTTTTATATAATGGGTAGAGACAAAGACTTAAAATATGGACCTCAAGTATAGAAGATATGACTCCCTTACTAGAATCAACAATCACTACACCTAAGCACATTCAAGATCTAACTAAGCACTAACATTTACGACTCATATAAAATTAAGCATAATATAAGATATTATATATATACAAATTTCCTCTATGGACATAAAGGAATGAGGTTCACCATAATATTCAATAACTTTGAATAGTCTCTTAAACACTCAGGTCTCTGGTCTCTTCTCTAAATTCCAAGTTGTGGGTGTTTTGGCCTCTATGCTTTGAATGTCAATTTGTGGTCGATAAAAACAAGAGAAGTATAATATAATTATCTCTCCAAAATATTTTTCAACAAGCCAACATATATTCTAATTGGCAACCAACTACCAAAATCTAAATGTTGAAGTCCAGTTATCCAAATAATCAATGATATAATCATCTACCATCCAAATCCAAATGATATAAAGTACTTGAAAACTTTTTTAAGAAAATCTACAATGCTTAAATTCTCAAGTCTTCATGAGCCAAGATGTACAAATCCCACACCATATGTTTTAGGAATTTCAAAATCTGAAAACTCTTTTCTATCCCTTATTCATATGAGAGAATTCTCAAAGATATGTAAACTCATCAAAACCATACCTTATAAAGATGATTTTTGTTTGATGCAATATTTAAAATCAACTAAAAAAAAACTTTGAAAAGGAGTTGCATATTTGTGTTGAATTCCTCAATAAACAAAATTAGCATCACTATCATTCTTGGATCATGATTGTGTATTTTTTTATTAAGATACCAAATCTATGTCTAAGTCAAAGAACACTAACCATTCTGTAATCACCTTATCATCTTCACTATCATCGATCATCTCTACATCATTAAAATCTTAGTTTGAATATGTATCATGACCAATAGAATCTATAGCAACTACAAAGAGAAATTAAATGTAGATCTTACTAGATATTGATATGCTACATTTCCATTATTTGTTGCATATATAGAAATTATTAATAAAATTGATTTGTTTTACATCTTATGGGAATTCTTGAGTTGAATTTTGTTTAATGTGTATTGATTTCTGTGTGGTGCATAACTATACTAAAATTTTCCTTCCAAATATCCTTAATAAATAAATGTTATGGATATAGAATAATCAAGTTTAAATGAAATAAGGGTCAAGATGAAATCCAAGTCCAACTTCCTAACAAGTATAATGATTTCTTCACATGGAGACCTATAATTATTTGTTTGGTTAGGCAATTTATTATTGGCCCATATAATTTCGTCTAAACTCTATCTGATATCATGTTTGCTTGTTTGAATGATTCTATCTTATTAATATTGTAACAATGTTAGGTTTGATCTAAAATTTTAACTTCAACTACATATTCTTCCACTTAAAAGACATTTTCTCCATCTATGATCACAAAATGGCCTCGTCAAATAACTAAATCCATGAATCTACAGTGACTAGAGTGGGAAAGTTATGACTCAATAAAAGAAAGTAGTTTTCTATGGTGGCACACCAAAATAAATTAGGCCTAACGATGATTGCCAATGCCTATGGAAAAAGTACAAGAATCAATGCAAAATTTCAAGTCTCTACATAAAAATTAATGAACTCCACAAGTCTACAAAAGCAAATGCCTAATTATCTAATGACAAAAGTGTTCAGTGTAAATGGAATGTGAAGCAAAATCAATTAATGATTTTCAAAACAGAAGAATATAAAATGTCACAAATGTCACCAAACTAGGATTGCATATTATTCCTTTGATTAGTTGGTTCACAAAATACAAACAATGAAAATTCTCTTCCAAAAGATGTTCCCCTTGAAGATGTAAGATGGAATAGGGTAAAATATCTTAAGGAATCAACTCAAAAATATCAAGATCATTAAGCATCATTCAAAAATATCAATTTCAAGATTGGAAAAGTATCAATTGTTTAAAAGTATTTCATGTTTTACCACTTTTGACTTCACTCTATGATATATTATTATTTTGCCCCAGGGTCCCTATTTTCACCTTGAAAAATGATCTATGTATTATAATGTGATCTAATAATGTAAGTTTGATGATTTTTGGGATCTATTCCATAATATCATGTGTTGTGTTTATTCTCCCACTCATACATCATTTTGTACATTAGTTGGATATCATTGTCATTGTAAGTGTAGAGATTTGGTGTTTGTGGCCACCATATTCAATTTTGCATTCATTTTTGTTTTTCCATATTCCTTTATTTTTTTCCTAGTTTGCATATAGGTGATGATTTGATTTTATTCTACTTGAAGTATTGTGAATTTCTACATGGAAATTGATTACGTGTAAATTTCCACTTGATCCAAGATTTTCTCCACCCATGATTTTTGTAAGTCAACTTCATATTGGAGTTGTGTCCCAAAGCAAGCACCAATAGTTTTAACTTTCCTATAACCTATTTTTTAGATCTTCCAATTTTCAAATTCAAAATACAAAAGGGGACAATAAATTTGAACAACAAAATATCACTAATTGTTTATTTTGCAGGATCAAATTATACTTGATAGACTAATGTGGATGAAGTTAAGGGCATCTACCTTTAACTCAAACATGGAAGTTGTAGGGCAGGAATTGGAAAACTTAGGAAATCTCAACACGTTTCCTTTTGAATGTTATTGCCTACAAAAGGAAAAGAACAAAGTTAAAACCAACAACATTACAAACAAATGTGAGGAAGAGTGTAGTCCAAATGATAAAGGATCTCATATGGGCATGCAAGACTATCCAAATGATGTATAATGTCATTTGGATAAGGAAGGAGGATGTTCGAATAATGTGCATGCTTTTCCACGGTGCCCAAATTATGTGAGGGTAATTGCAAATCCTTTGTAGCACAAAAAGGGCAATCTAGGAAAAAAGAGGGTCATCTTGGAGAAAAAAATAATCCATGCTCTCACCCTTCTAATATAAGACATGGTGAACATCGTCCAAGACAAAGTGATTGTTTTCTTGGACATGGAGATGGTTCTCAAAGCATGGATCATTCAAGAAAGAGAAACACATACCATCTAAGGAGAAACCATTGTCATATAAGAAAGAGAAATCATTGTCATATATGGATAAGAATTCATTGCCAACTAAGAAAGAGAAATCCTTTTCATGTTCGAAGAAAGCCTTTACATTTGAGAAAGAGAAATATTTTCCATATAAGAAAGATAAATCATTGTTATCTAGTGAAAATAAACACTTGTTGCTTGAGTATGAGAAAACCTGATCATTTTTATGCTTGTTGTTTAAGGGTTGGTGTTGTTGTCTAAGGCAAGTTAAGTATTGTCTAAGGTAAATTCCTTGCAATTGAGAAAAAGAAAATTTCAAGAGAAGTATTATTTGACATAGAGTGTCATTTGACACAAGCCCATTGTCATCTACTACAAAGTGATTGGCATTCAACACAAAAAATTATTGTACAATATAAAAAGATTGTCATATAATGCAAAGTGTTTGTCATCCAATGCAACATGATTGGCATTCAATGCAAATATGTTGTCTAGGTAGAGATTGAAGTCATCCAAGCCTACAAAGAGTAGATTTTGTTAGCTTTTGATAATGTATGATACGGGAGAAAGCAATCACAAGATGTAAAATATGTAAGAAAATAAGATAATGGACTTTTGCAATAACTAAAAAATATGCTATTAATGGAAACTCATGAAAATAGTACAACGCTATAATGAAAATACTCTACCAGTGCATGCTTCCTCCTTCAATTACAATGTTGGGTCACATATATATACTAGTATGTGACTCTAAACTTTCCTACCCTAGGGACACATGTGCATTCTGCATGATAGACACTTGTGCACATGCACAACTAAGGATACTTGTCCTTTTATATCATTGTGCATTCTAAAACTTGTGCACTTATTACTTCTTCCTCAAGTAACTACTTAATCTATGATAAACTCCTAGTCTAATAATTTATCCAAGGTGGTACATTGGCATGTACCAAATAATGTAACATACTCTAACACCCCCTTATATTACATTATTTGGGTATTGAATAATTTAGTATTCAATATGGATCTTTGTCTTGGTCCTAGAATTTGAGCTCTTCTCTTCTGATTCCTTCATAGTCTTCTTTGTCTAAATTTGGATGAGTATCTTCATCTTGTTTAGGTTCTTTTTCTTTGTTTGGTTCAGTCTTCAATTTATTCTTGGAGCTCATGTGTCTTTTCTCCTTGCTTCAATCTGCTACCTTCCTGTATACTTGATCAAATGAATGGTTAGTATATTTTAATATTTGTGGCTTCAATATTACAAGTCTCTTGAGCTCTTTCATAGTCATCAAATCCTTGTATAAGAATTTTCCTTTTTCCTCTGTTCCTAGAATCATGTTGTCTAGAAACTTTTGCTTCATCACTTCCATTCTCTGATTCTTGTGTATGAATATGGAGGATAAATTTGAATCATAATTGATCCATTTTCCTTTTTCATTCCCTATAGTTTGTTTCTTATAAAATACATTAGTTTTGTCTTGAACAAAAATATCTTGAGTGGACCCAAATAAATCTAGAGCACATGCACCATTAATATGTCTTATAACTTTTATCCCATACTTGGATTCTACCATCTTTGTACTTTCAGTTTGTTTGGTTATTGAAATGAGGTTTGTAATTAATCCTTTCAAACCACAAATATTTGTGACTTTAAGGTGATCAAACCATTGTGGATTTTTTGTTATATGTTTACTTGCTTCTATATCCATAATTGCTTTAGCTTTGAAGGTTCTAATCCTTTGAAGTTGACCTCCTTATGGCTCCCTAGTAATTAGAATTCTAAGCGCTTAGCAATTAATAGTTCACCTTTTTGAGTTGATTTTGTAAAGTTTTGGGAATAATAAACAACTCCTATTTCATCTTATTTCTCCTATTGAACTCTGCACTTAACAATTTGAAGTTCTCTATGGTTGGATTTCTTTTGTCCCTTTAGTATGAGTATGAGACAAGTATGAATAGATAATTCCAACTCTTCAAGTAATTAATGAACTTCCTTTTCTAACCCTTGATATTGAATAGTTTAATTTTTCTAAATTCTAATAAACTATGTTTGGTGTAGTATACCTTATATCTCCCTAATTTGGAATATTAGAAAATAATAATATTTACAATAATAGAGTTTTTATTTTCCAAGTAGAAACCCTTATATCTCCTATGATTTTAATTGCAGGTAATAAATAGCTTCAATATTTTATAATAAAGTGTCATATAGCTCCTTACACTTAATAAAATGCACTTTTAATAAAGTGAATAATGTACCTTAGATTAATTGCCCCTTACAACTTCCTACTTTAGAAAGGTAAGAGATGGATTAATGATACCTTTGATGAGCTCATTGTTTATACAATCCTCTCCTTTTTTAACTTTTTAAATCAGCATTGTGCGTGCACAAATGAAGTCTAAAGTGATTTAATGGCTCTTTGATTGGTGACATCTTCCCTTTCAGTCAACGGTGTTTGTTATTGCTTAACCAACTATACAATTGAGTCTTTCTCTTGGTCGTTGAGGCTAACTGCAATATTTAAAGATGTTTTGAGTTCCAACGGCTAGCGGATGTCCTTGATGATGGCCACATGTTGCTTAATATGAATATAATAATTATGCCTCATTTGGCTAATCTCCTCTCAACGGTCTTGAATGGCTAGGTGAAACTGACGTTTGTTGTATGGTCTAATTGGTACCTTCAATTGCGTTGTATGGGTGAAATTGTCGCTCGTTGTATTGCTTGGTGCTCTATCTGAATTTTGGCAAATTCACTTTATGTGCTAGCTAACAAACACTTGATTAGGATTCATTTTTTATTAGCTCCAAGACAAATGGTTCATTCTAGGCGTGTGGTCTTTATCGTTATGAATCCATTGACAATGAATATTTTGAGTCACGCAAATGAATATAATGGCTCTTTTATGTGTGTTTTAAAATGATATTAAACCCTGTGAATGTCTTATTATGTTGAGTTAATAGATGGCTTCAAACGATGCATCCTTAGGCTAAGTCATTTTTCCTCGTTGCCTGTGATAGTGTTATTCAACGATGAATCTGAAATGGCTACTACGGATTCCTGCATGCTACTAAAATGACTGTGCACTTGACTTTCATCCTGTGTGGACTAGGGGATGAGATATTTTCTTCTATTCTTCATATTCTCTCTTTTCTTGTCTATAGATATTAAATACCTTACACTTTCCTTGCAGTAGATGCCAAGTGGTGGATTCTTTCTAGTAACACATAATTTGTGGTAATTTGGAGGCTATGTTCATGGAAGCATTATTTAGTTGACGCTAACCTTCCTTCAAGTATTGAACAATGATTATGGAATCAAACTTGAAATGCTCACCAACCTAGGCACTCGTCTTCTTGAATTTAGGTGTTATGGAAGAATGTAGATGCTCTCTCTTCCCTTGTGCTAAGTGGTAATCCTTCTGCTTGCATGTAAGACTCCCTTCAAACTTATACACTTCTTACCAATGGATGCACTTGCACTATTGTATTATTTTTCTACAACACTTTCCTTTCAAGCAAATGTTGTGATGAAGCTCGCTCAAGTTGTAATGGCTCTCAAGCATTTTGATGGAGGTTTTATGATGTGTTCCAATGGTGGCTTTCGATGCTCTTCTTGGCTAGTGATTCATCCATGTTGAAGTTTTGTAATGCACCTTGTTTTCACCTTATACCTTGCTTCTTTTCCTTGTAATATGTTATCCTTTATGTATATAGTGTCCTTAGTGTTGTAGATATGCTATGGATGATTGGTCCTTACATAGACCTCATATATTGTAGTTTATCATTGTCTTATGAGCTGGAAAATAGTGCCTTCTAATACCTTATAGAGTTGGATTTTGAGCCTTATGAATGACTCTTCGCTCGAGCACCAACGATGGATATCGAGCCCCTTTTGGAATGGCTCTTCTCTAAGTACCTTTATTATTGCTAATGATGGTCTCTTGTAGATGGGATGATAGACTACGTAAAGTGTTTTTAAGACACTTATCTTTTATCTTCCTTTGATGTAATAGAAGACAAGTTTGGTGCTTGTATGACCCTAATACCTCTCTATTTGCACTTGAAATATGAGACTTTCCTAGTCTCATTTTGTAGCTCCTTCTACTAGTTATGATGGTGGATTTCTTATCCACTTCTTTAAGGAATATCAACCTATAAGGTGGATTCTCTAGGCCACAATAAGTTGTTGGTTTTATGCACCAAATAGTGTCTCTAGACACTTTGATATTAGTAGATTTTGTGCCCTTTGGTTTTCACCTTAAGTTAACAACCAATGCACATAATAATATTTAAGAGTAATAAGTTAAATAATCTAGAATAGTGCAATAGTAGTCTCACCTTATTGCTCCTTCAATGCACTAATATTAACCCTTAAAGAACTCTCAAATGCACTAATAATATCTACAACTTTCTCTAAGAATATTGTAATAGGAAGATGATATTTTATTTTTGTCAAGATATATCTAACTCCTATTGATATGTAGGTATATCCTTAAAAAGAACTATCTTCTGCACTCCCTTGAAGGCTATAATATGAACCTTACTCCTTGCAATTTTAACTCTAATATGGTGCTTAATGGAATTTGATAATTAACCAAATTAATGAATATATTTGCACCCAAGTTGCTTACCTTTAATGATCTCTAAAGATGATGTAGATCTTGATTATTAGATTCACCAATTTGTTGCCTTTAGTCTAATGAAATTGCAGCTCTTCTTGGCTATCTGGATTAACTCTCTAACTCTCCTATTTGTAGCTAGCAATGTTGTCCTAATTGTTATCCTCTAGCAGTCAATATTTTCTCTGAAATTTTGTCCTTGAATCTCAAAACTTTGGTAGGAAGCTCCTCCAAATCACAGTTGAGATTTCCCTTCAAGAACCCTTCAGTATTCTACTATAGATTTAGCAAACTCTATCTCCATAATGTGCCTTCTTAGCTATGAAAGGTAATATTCAAATCTCTTGGATTTGGTAGGTTTATTTTATCTTCATTCTTCTTCAACCTCCTTGTAGAATTTTGTCTTTGCTCTCAATAATTTGAAAGTCTTAAGGTCTTCACTAGTCTCCTTCGAAATTTGGCAATATTGCCAAATCCTTCTCCTTTGGGCTTGTTGTCAAATGGTGATAATTGTCCCAATTCCTTCATTATCAAGAGCTTCTCCTTGGTAGTGAATTTCTCCAATGAGTTCTTCTAGTAACTCCTTCAATGGGGCTCACCAATCCTTCTTCTTGTTTCTCCTTTAGACCTCTCTAAGATCTACAATCTTGCAGCTTCTCTGGTCTTCTCAATGATACCTTTCCTTGAACCTTCTACTGTGGAAGTGTTGCAATGAGATCTCCCTATCTGATCTCTAATTTTTTTTTTTATTGGAATGGGACTTTAGCTAGTCCCTCTCTATCTCTTCTAAGATTGGAATTTCTTCAATGGGACCTTCTATGGTTTTCCTTAGCTTCTTCTGGAAGGTCTTCGATCTATTACCTACATGCTTCAATGGAGATCAACAACTTCTAATCTTCTCTTGGACTCTTCTCTAGAGTCTCTTCACAGATCTGCAACAAGGCTTTTGTAGCCTTTTCTTCTTCTATAATCTTGCAGGTCTACAATCTCTAGTAATGGAACCTTTTCTGTAGGCCTCCAAATCTAGAATATTTCAGTTATTGCTTTTGGTGTTGGATTCATTCTGAAGATGATATTCTTCCTAGCTCTATGTAGGAAGCTTCACAGCTTTCTCTGAATCTCCTCTTCCAGCAACAAAGTATTAGGAATATAATGGAAGAAACTCTAAATATAGAGATGATGAATCTTCACTAGTTGATTTGTCAACCTAGTGGAATGAATGTTGAGTCCTAGTCATCACGAGTTTTTTTGCAACCCCATAAAAAGATACTAGCCAAATGCAATCTCTAAAATTCTGGAAATGAGATTACTACTCTCCTTGTGGCTCTTCCTATTCCTATCGATCTATCGTGGCTCGGATACCACTATTAGCTTTTAAAAATGTATGATATGGAAGAAAGCAATCACAAGATGTAAAATATGCAAGAAAATAAGATAATGGACTTTTGCAGTAACTCAAAAATATGCTATTAATGGAAACTCACAAAAATAGTACAATGCTATAATGAAACTACTCTACCAATGCATGCTATGAGCAATGCATGCTTCCTCCTTCAATTACAATGTTGGGTCACATATATATACTAGTATGTGATTCTTCACTTTTCTACCCTAAGGACACATGTGCATTTTGCATGATAGACACTTGTGTACATGCACAACTAACTAAGGACACTTGTCCTTTTACATCATTGCACATTCTAACACTTGTGCATTTATTACTTCTTCCTCAAGTAACTACTTAACCTATGATAAAGTCCTAGTCTAATAATGTACTCAAGGTGGTACATTGGCATGCACCAAATAATGTAATATACTCTAATAGATTTAAACAACACAAGTGTTTTTCCATGTAGTGTTGCCCCATACAAGGCTATATAGGTTGTCTTCACTTACATTCATTGTTGCATGCCATCCATCATTGATGTCCATAGTACATGCATGTCATTTGTCATCTATACATGTATTCCCTATACATTGTCTATCATATGTGCACGTAGTCTATGCACACATCCATCATCGATGTATGAAATTTGTTGTCAGTGCACACAACCAATGCATATACATCATCAATGAACATTGTTTGTTATTGATCCACATAGCCAATGCATGTTGTCTATCATCAATACATAAATATCGTCCATATTTAATGCATGGAGTCCATGCACATCATCCCCCATATGTGCAAGTACTATGTCATTGATGCACTATCGTTGATGCACATTGTTTGACATTTGAACTAGGCAAACCACTAGAAGCAAAGAAAGCAATTGTCTATCATTTTTACATCATGCATATCATCTACCGACTATGCATATAATCTAGTGTCATTTGATGCAATGCACAAGGTGAAGTAAGCAATGGCAAAACAATGTTTGGTTGACAATAATTTGTAATGCAGCTAGTTTTGGAAGATGTTCAGAACAAAAGATAGTGGAATAAGCATGACAAGAGATTCAAGTACCATGTTTAGTTTTTTACCTCAATGTTCAATTGGGGTGTTAGTGGGCATGTCGACAAGTCTAGAGAAAGGGATAAACATAAGCAAAATATATTACATGTCTTCATGAATGCACGTTTTGCATGAATGTAGGTGTACAAATATATGCACAAATGAATATATGTGCCACATATTAATGGCACATGTAAATAAAGAAGTTGTATGTGTCATTTGCATAGTGTTGTTGGTGTGTATGTGGTAATATAAGTGTTTGTAACAATGCAATATAATGTTATAGGTTATTTTAATGTTTTGAACACAAATAGTTTAGTGGTAGTTAGACAATTACCAATTGCTTACTGATCCTGTGATACCTATAAGTATGCAACTATGCAGTAGATGTAAGGAATGTTTGTCAATGGATATTTTCATCAAACTATGTTGATCAAGGCAAGTCTAAGTATATCAATTGATCGGACCATAATATATTGCAAATAACTAGGTTGTGCAATATACTTGGGTGGCCAGTGTATCAACATCCATTTGTAAGTTATTCCCATTATGTATCTTTGTTTATATACTTATAATAGAATTATATTGTGGTGTATTGTATTCTATTTCTATACTCATAAGGTCTACATATCCTCTTTGTAATGACCCTGATCTACTCACCAGCTTGAATAAACTCAAAACAAGACAAACTTTTCATAGGAATTTTTTTTAACAAAAAAGTTTAATGTGACAGTTTTATTTATGCTTACATGTTCATAACAAAATAGATCCACCCAAAAATTAAGATCATTCTTTAAATTAGTGCTAGCATATCATACCACTTTTGGGTTCAAGACTACTGCAAACAGCCACCCAAATGGAAAATATTAGCCAAATCCCACGGAGGTTCCTTTATGTGATTTCAATTGTCCTCATTTACTTCCACTCTTTTTGGCATGAGGGTCGAATCACGATAGGGGTTATCCTTTAGGGTCCATAAAACCTAAAGGGTGGATGCTTTTCCCCATAACTTATCATACTGAACATTCGACTCTGAGTCTACTTGTATAATCTGTATGAAAGGTAATAGCATACATATGCCCAGTGTCTAGCTGATTAACCCCTTCCTAGATTCAACTAGAGCCATGTCAATACCCTAAACTTGGTCTTGATCACTCATGCTCATTATGACTCACGCACATTTGTCCCATACCAAACGACATGGCGTTTTCTGCATAGTCAAATGAACAAGGGACTTATCACAGTACTACCCGAGAAGCAACCTAGAAAAGGGATCCCATACCGCCTCTCATTAACAGATTTGACCTAGTTACATATTTTGACCCATTCCATCAGTCTACAATTGCTCTCAATATCTATTGAGTACATGCTCGTACTACAACCCTAGGTGATCTCATTTAGACGTCCATTCCCGAAGACTTTTTATAAAGTTTTCATTTTTCTTTCGTGAGTCAAAGATAATGTTTAAGATCAAAAAAGGTTTTCTTTTCTAAATTCCAAAATAGAGAATTCAATTCTCAATAGCAGTTCTAAGCTCATACTTCGAACTACCTATTTAAAGATGTAAAGATAAACATTATTTTTATACATTTAAAAATATTTAGGCAAACAAGACCTATATTATAGGTTTATTCATACACAACCTACTCATATTTACAAGAGTGTCTTATTGTCATGACCCTCCCAGATGGACCTTTGAATGTAGAAAAGCAATATATTAACAAATGTGGCTAATACATGATTTTGTGCAACTAAGCAACCTCACAATAATGAGTAGATAATAAAGGATATGATATTGCTAATAAAATTGCCAATGTGTAGGATCATGTGCACTCGTGAGTGGAGGTAATTGAGTCATCCATCAGAGACGAGAGTACTTGAGGAAGGGGAAATGATGATAAGGCAACTCGAAGGTAACACGGATAAATACCTTCATATAGGCATGCATTCGGTTAAAGGATAATCGTCAATGTCTAACCACCTTGAGCCCTAGACTGATGGCCTAGTAGCCATTGTAAGTTCTAGAGGCTAAGACAAGTGATTAGATTGATGGAAAGACTCCCTCTTTGTTTGATGCACTTGCATGGTTGTCTTTTACTTCAGCATTATTAACCTTGATAACCGGTGAGCATGAAGTAGATGGTTTACCTTCACAAACTTCTTATGTGTATTGTTTAAATAAATGGTTGATTTATTTAAATAGGCAAAAGATATTGTTTAAATAAATGGTTGATTTATTTAAATAGGCAAAATATATTGTTTAAATAAATGGTTAATTTATTTAAATAGGCAAAATATATTGTTTAAATAAATGGTTGATTTATTAGGCAAAGATATTGTTTAAATAAATGGTTAATTTATTTAAATAGGCAAAATATATTGTTTAAATAAATGGTTGATTTATTTAAATAGGCAAAAGATATTGTTTAAATAAATGGTTGATTTATTTAAATAGGCAAAAGATATTGTTTAAATAAATGGTTGATTTATTTAAATAGGCAAAAGATATTGTTAAATAAATGGTTGATTTATTTAGGCAAAAATATAATGTTTAATTAGTTAGTTGATTATTCAAATTAAAACAAAAAGGTCTCATTAAAATTGAGTGGTTGTTTATTTGAATGATGCTACATAAAATAAAAGGTGGTTTTATTTAACAACATTAGCTTATGAAGCAAGGAGATGATCATTTTATTAAATGATTACTCCATCCAAATAATGAGAAATAAAGAATATAACCACAATCCTTTAAAATCCAAGGTAAGATCTCTACCATGGTGTGTTAGGGAAGTCTTCGCTCACCCGACGACCAACCCATGGCGTAAATGCAACAAGATGGATTTGGTAGAATGGGTCGGTTTGCCCTTTGGAGGCGCAAGTAGGTCGAATGCACGAAATTCCTCTGACATGAGAGGAAGGCCCTTAATGGCGATCGCCTTGGGAAGAGGGAGATGGAATGTTCGCCCTTACTGCATGTCGGAGGTGGTCCAAGAGTAATGGCGGCTAGGCGGGGACATAGACCGAGGAGGGTAGAGAAGGCACGGGATGGAGAGAAGGCATAGAAGAAGAAAGCATAGTGGGAGAAAAAGGAGCACGAGAGCGAAGGAGCTAGGGAGGGGAGAAGAACACCATGAGCAAAAGGCAATGAATGTCCACCCAAATAGTGTAGGCGAGATAGCTATTGCAGGTGAACCAAGTTGATTACATATTAAAATCAGAATGGCCTGTGCTTTCCTTCTTGTTTGAAAGATGTAGATGGCATCATTGAATGGCCTTTGTTGCTGGAAGAATGGCTTGTGCTTTCCTTATTATTTGAAAGACGTGAATGGCGTTGTTGTATGACCTCTATCATTCGCAGAATGACCTGTGCTTTCCTTCTTGTTTAATAGACGTGAATGACATCGTTGTGTGGCCTCTTCCATTGGCAAAATGACCTGAGTGCATCTCTGTTTGAAAGACGTGAATGGTGTCGTTGTGTGGCCTCTACCGTTGGTAGTATGGCCTGAGTGCATCTCTGTTTGAAAGATGTGAATGGCATCATTGTGTGGCCTCTGCCATTGGTAGTATGGCCTGAGTGTATCTATGTCTTTGTCGTTGGTAGTATATCCTGAGTGTATCTCTATTTGAAATATGTGGATGGCATCGTTGGATGGCCTCAACTATTGGTAGTATAGATTATGTCCTCCTCTGTGTTTGATGATGTGGATATCATCATTGTCTTGCCATCTCCGTTGGTTGTTGGTTTGGGACTATGGATGGTAGCCAGTCGGGTAGCACCGTGAGCAACCCTTCCTTTGCAATCATAGTCGGGTTTAGAAATTCCCTCGGGTGTCATTGGCACCAAGGATGACCTTCCCATGTTGCGGCAACTATTGGCACCGCAAGTGTGTGAGCATCGTCTTCTCTTGGGCTAATGGGGCGAAAGCCTTTCGGTTAACCTTTGGTCCACCCTAAATCTTGCCTCACGATATATGGTGTTGGCCCATATGCTAGACGTTGTTCCATCCCATAGTTCGTTAATGATAGTGTAAAAGCTTTATTTAATGTTCATTGTCTAAAATGGTAGATTTTAGGATAATGATAGTGTAAAAGCTTTATTTAATGTTCATTGTCTAAAATGGTAGATTTTAGGATAATGATAGTGTAAAAGCTTTATTTAATGTTCATTGTCTAAAATGGTAGATTTTAGGATAATGACAGTGTTAAAGCTTTATTTAATGTTCATTGTCTAAAGTGGTAGATTTTAGGAATAAAATGGAATGATGGTTATTTTGTAATTTAAGGGTATGGGACCTTATGTTATGAAATAAAATGGAATGATGGTTATTTTGTAATTTAAGGGTATGGGACCTTATGTTATGAAATAAAATGGAATGATGGTTATTTTTTAATTTAAGGGTACGGGACCTTATGTTATGAAATAAAATGGAATGATGGTTATTTTGTAATTTAATGGTATTGGACCTTATGTTATGAAATAAAATGGAATGATGGTTATTTTGTAATTTAAGGGTATGGGACCTTAGGTTATGAAATAAAATGGAATGATGGTTATTTTGGAATTGAAGTAGTTGCTTCAAGTATTGAAATGTGTGAACCTGGTCACTTTGCAATTTAAGGGTATGGGACCTTATGTTATGAAATAAAATGGAATGATGGTTATTTTGTAATTTAAGGGTACGGGACCTTATGTTATGAAATAAAATGGAATGATGGTTATTTTGTAATTTAAGGGTATGGGACCTTAGGTTATGAAATGGAAGGATAAATATTAGCTTTTTGGAGTTGGAGTAGTTGAACTTCAGGTACCCTTGGAAGATGTGTCAACCTCCCTAGTCACTTAGCAATTAAGGGTATGGGACTTTAATTGTTGAGAAGGTTAGTTCATTTATTGCAAATAGAGTGCATGAGCTAATGCATGGTTGATTGACTCTCTCTCTAGATGGGTGAGAGGGAAAATGAAAAGGATAATTTTTGTGATCAGTGCTATGCATTAGTAAGTTGAATTGCTTGGGTTATTTGTATAGTTGCAATTTGGCAATGAATTAAGTGCATTTAGAAGCATGTCTATCCGGATCCATGAGTGTCCTGATCCCCTACTATCCTCACTTGATCGATGGAAGAGCGAAAATACCAAAGTCATGAGATGGACCAATGCACAAGTTTGCTCTCTAACTTACATCTTGTTATTTATGCAATAGATTAGATTGTGGGGAGATTTCTCCAATAAAATGGATGTAAAGTATTGTAGAAAGTATGGGGTGTACCATACTTCTCATGTATTTAAATGAACATTGTAACTACTATGTTTAGTACCTTTTTACTTAGTTTTGCATTTAAATATGCTAATGTATGCCTATTTAGTGATTGTCTCTTTATGCTTTGATTATTCTTGTTTGTAGTCATTTCATTTTGTTAGATTTAGTATCTAGATCTTTTATGCTCTTGTGATGTTAGAAGAATGAAACATTAGTAAGTTCTAGGTGAACTTAGAGGATACCCTAAGGGCTTGAGACCCCCTTAGGGAGATTGGAAACTAGGTTGGGAGATTGTACCAGAGTTAAGATAGCTTGTCGATAGACAAGATCGATAGCTTAGCTCGTAGTACACGTAGCATACCACACATAATGGCTTGTGTGGATATGGATATGCATGTACACCTTCTAAATATTGAAGGTGGTAAGTCTAGCTCATCGAGACTGATGAGAGGGATGGACTTACGTGCTCAACATAAGATAGGCTTACACATATGGGACTTGCATGAAGGGAATATTATGTGGTATAGTTCTTGAGAAACTTAGGGGATGTCAAATAGTAAGTTGGTCTAAGGTTGGTTGAGGATTTATGAATCCTTCACCTTAGTCAAAAAAAATTATAGATAAACTTTTCTCTTTTGTTTGTGTGTTTTCTTGTTTCATGTTTTTGAGGTGTTACATTTGGTATCAGAGCTCTAGGTTCGAGGGTATAGAGCTTCTTATGTGTTGTAGAAGAGATTCAGGGATCTCCAATAGAGGCTTTCTTAGGAATAAGCTGAAAGTTGGAGTAACCTAGAGTCTCTGCTTGTTTAGGATCTAAAGGAATTGGTTTCTAAAAAGGATGGATAATGTGATACCTCAGTATGGGCTTTGGTATTAATGATATACCCCAACCTTGGAACCTCATCCTAGTTAGATCTCTAATGAATAGCAAAAGGACTTTGTATTGTGGTCAACTTAGTAATTAAGTAAAGGAAAGTTGTAATATAACTCCTTTTTTTGGTGGAAACCAGATCAAGATGCCACCCAAGGCTAGGATGGAAAGGCCTCCACCTAGATAGACTCGACAAAGTAATATTGAGGAAGATATCCAGAATGAGGATCTAGGAGTTCCCAATGCAGGAATAGAGGAACTTACTACTACATATGTCAAGTTACAAGATCAGTTAAGACAAGTGTTGGAAACCATGGCAAATCAAAATTTGCAGGCTAGAGATTCGAAAGTCAACCAAGTTGAGGGGTTGACAACAAAGCAAAAGCAAGCAAGAACCCTCTTAGAAAAAGAGATGGTAAGAGACCTAAAGAATGTCTATATCTCCAAGTTTGATGGAGAAGGAGAGGGAGATGCAGCTGAAGCTTGGTTAAGAGAGCTAGAAGTCTTCTTCATAGTGAAGGGGTATTCTTCGGGTACCCAAACAATTTGGGCTACTATTTACCTTGAAGGAGCTACCCTAGATTGGTGGGAGACTTACTATGAGGAAACTAAGATTGAACCAGTAGACATCCCATGGAAGGAATTCATAGTCATATTCAAGAAGAGATTCCTCACGGAGCACTTCTATGCTTTAAAGTTTGAGGAGTTTACCAACCTAAGGCAAGGGACTAACTTAGTGGAGGTATACTACAGGAAGTTGGTAAAGTTATTGAAGTATGTACCTACCTATAATGAGAAGATGTAGATTCATAAGTTTACTCATGGATTGCAATCTAGGATAAAGCATGATGTAGAGATGCAGGAACCTAAGTCATTGCAAAAATTTTATGATTTGGCAAAGAAAGCATAACTACATTTCCACTATAATTATGAAAACTTGATCGATCAGGAACATCAGGAACTGAAGAAGAGGAATAGTAATGGGGTTACAAAATGGGAGGCAGAGCAAGAACGAAAGGCTAAGAACCCCTAGAATCCAGAAAAGAAATTCAATGGTAACCAAAAGAAATTCAAGAAGAATTTTTATAAGAAAGGCAACAAACCCAGTAATGCTAAACCTCCCCCACAGAAGCCATCAACTCCAGTACCGATGATTAAGGACAAGGGGTAGAAAATGGAAAGGAAGCAAGGACCCAAGGATGGATGTTACCATTGCAAAGGGGTGCACTATGCTAATCAATGCCCGTATCGACCAGGGACAAGCACACCCAACAACAAAGGAAAGGAACCCATGCATAAGATCTATGCCACAACTGGGAATCAAAAACTTGAGGGGCAAGCCACCCCGTTAATCATCAAAGGTAAGATATTCGATAAGCAAGTAGATATCTTAGTAGATAGTGGAGCCACTGATAGTTTCATTTCTTGTAAACTAGCCAAAGATATGCCGAAAAGGCCAGGGTATTTGGCTCATGGATGGAAGGTTGAGTATGGGTCTGGATAGACCTACTCCATAAACCAATGTTTCCCAATGATGGAAATTACTTTAGACAATGGAACCATGGAAGGTTGCTTGTACGCAGGCCCACTTCAAGCCTTTGATGTGATTCTAGGAATGGATTGGCTACAGATCCATCAAGCCGTGATCAATTTCTGAGACAGATGGATTGAGTTTTCTGAGGGAAATAAAGAGAGGTTACGAGTTTAGAGCAAGCAGGGTACATTTAAACCCCATATGTTGTTAGCCATGCAGTTGAAAAAAGCCCTCAGGAAAGGAGGGATTGTTTGTATGGTAAATATGAATGAAGTTGAAAGGTATTGGAAGGAAGGGGTGGTTGAGACACCCAATTCTACAAGAATTCCAGGATGTATTTCCAAAGGACCTACCAGGGCTCCCTCCTGTGCAGGAATTTGATTTCACTATCGATCTTATACCTAGAACGGAACCCATCCATCGATCACTATATAGGATGTTGCCTATTGAGATGCAAGAGTTAAAGGTACAACTACAAGGGTTTTTGGAAAAAGGGTTGATAAAACCAAGCATGTCACCATGGGGTGCACCCATTTTATTTGTAAAAAATGATGGATATCTAAGATTGTGTATTGACTATAGGATGTTGAATAAAGCTACAATAAAAAATCGGTACCCTCTACCCAGGATCAAATATTTATTCGATCAGCTAAGAGATGCCACGATGTTTACCAAGATATACCTAAGGTCAAGGTATCACCAGATGAGGATACGTGAGGAATACACTCACAAAACGACATTTAAGACCAGGTATGGGCATTACGAGTTCACTGTCCTACCCTTTGAATTGAATAATGTTCTCGTTGCCTTCATGAATTTTATGAACAACATGTTAAAAAGGCATCTAGACCATTTTTTCCTTGTATTTATCGATGACATCCTCATATACTCTCGGAGCAGGGAAGAGCACGCCAAGCATCTCAGGATCGTGTTGAAACTGCTAAGGGAGAATAAAATCTATGGGAATCTAGCCAAGAGCATTTTTTACATTTTGAAGGTGCGCTATTTAGGGCATATTATATCAAAAAAAGGGTTCATCGTAGATCCAGAGAAAATAGAGGCCATGATAAACTGGCCAGCCCCTACCAATGTTACTGAGGTAAGAAGCTTCATGGGGTTAACAATCTATTACCGACTCCACATAAAGGATTTCTCAAAAATTGCTTTGGTGATAACAAACCTCTAGAAGAAGGGGAAGGAATGTAAATGGATGGAGAAGTGCGAGGCTGCTTTCGCCATGTTGAAGCAAAGGCTTACTTTTACTCTGATACTAAATATTTCGGATCCTCAATGAGAGTTTACAGTATGCACTGATGCATCATTGGAAGGACTAGGAGGTGTGCTCATGCAAGGAGAGTCAATAGTGGCTTATACTTCAAGGAAGCTTAAAAGCATGAGTTTAATTATGCCACTCATGATTTAGAGCTAGTCGTTGTAGTTCACGCTCTAAAGGCCTAGTGCCATTATCTAGTAGGAAGACCCTTCGAGTTAAGATCAGACCATCAGAGTTTGAAGTACATATTTACTCAACCAATGCTCAATGCAAGGCAGAGAAGGTGGGTCGAATTCCTTGTTGAGTACGATTTTGAAATTGAGTACATTAAAGGAAAATAAAATAAGGTTGCAGATACCTTGAGTAGAAGGAGACACCTAGCAGCCATAACTAAGAGCCACATAAATCTCATGGATCAAATAAGACAAGCAATAGCAAGACAAATATTATCAGGAAATTCTAGCCAAGTTAAGAGAAGACCCAGAGAGCAATAAGAAATTTGGGGTAATATATGACCTCGTATGTTATAAAGGGAGAATCATCATACCAAAATTAGGGGATTTAAGAAAAATATTGATGCAAGAAGCCCATAAATATCCTTATATGGCTCACCCCAGAGGGGTAAATATGAGAGAAAATCTAAAAAGGACCTTTTTCTGGGTAGGAATGAAGAGGGATATTACAGATTTTGTGGCTTGATGCCTCGAGTGCCAAAAGGTCAAGGTAGAACACAAGCATCCCGTAGGATATTTGTATCCCCATAATATACCTTCTCAGAAATGGCAGGTCATATCAATGGATTTTATTGTAGGCTTACCTAAGACCAGGTATCAGCACAATGCAATCTTTGTAGTGGTCGACAAATTGACCAAGGTCGCACACTTCATACCTGGGAGCACCAAGGACATGTTAGGAGGGAAAACTTATGGATATTTTATTGATAAAAATGTGTTACATATATAGGCAGAAGGCCTATATGATGAACATGACACTTGTCAATGAAACTGAAAAGTGTCAAACTGAAGGCATAGTGCACTTTAACTCTAACATTCGCCCTTAAAGTGCACTATCCTAACTAAAGAAAAAGAGAAAAAAAGGAGGAAAAAAAAGAAGTAAAAAAACAAAAAAGTGGTCCTTCCTAACAAAGAAAAAACAAAGCAAGTCAACATTAGGTAACATTCCCCCTTAATTTTGACTTCTAAAACAACCTATCATCCTCGCTTATTGCTGATTTGGTCTAGGCTCGTGCTCTATGCTCTTGGCTCTCCAACTATGAATAACGCTAGATCCACTATGTATACATCTCGGTCTGTTGCCTCAGGGTCAGCCACTTCAACGGGTCTATTGCCACTGGGTCAGCCGTCTAAGTGCCTCAGGGTCATCATGGGTGCCTCAGGGTCAGCCACATCTGGGTCTGTTGCCTCTGCAGGTCATCCTCAGAGGATGTTGCCACTCATAGGTCACTAACTAGATTCACCATGAGTATGAAATCCCTCCTCATGGTGAACTCAATCTAGAAGGTGTCGGTCTCTGCCAAAAATGCACCTAATGAAAGGAAAAACGAGCCATATAAGAGTGTCGATCTCTGCCGAAAATGCACTCAATACAATAAAATGAGCCATAAATCAAATAGGAGAGAAGAAGAAAATAAGAGAATCTTCTGAAGTGTCTTCATCTGTAGTCTTCAGAAGTAGATCCGAAAAACAACCTCGGATAGAGTCTAGGGTGTCTTTGTCTATAGTCCCTAGTATAAGTGTCCTTATGGTGACCATGTCATCCCACCGAAATGCATGGGTAACCAGCCACTGCATTCGCCAAGTGTATAGAAAATATCACTAGGTACAAGGATCACATATAAAATTACCTTGGGAGTGTCGGGTACAACCGAAAATGCACTCCAAGGTAGAGAAAATTTTGAGGCTAAAAAACAAACAGCCTCAAAATTAAAATATGACACCACCATTGTGTCCGTCGCGTAAAACCGTTTCCAACGACTATAAACACCCCTATATTCCATCATCAAAGGGGCCTTCATCATAATGAAAAATCATCATACCTATCTAAGGCAGCAAATAAACCTCAGGAATATCATATTCCTGGCATCGCACTCTGGCAGAAAAAAAACAGACTTAATATTCCCTCGTAGGGGAATTACAGGGACCATATAAAATTTTCCCTTACAAAAAAAATGGTCTTCCAGTTTCAATTTCTCATTGAGATAAATTCAAGTGATCCTCTCCACTTTAAAAGATACTTTAAAAATCATTTCATATTTACTATCCTTTTGGTCATGAAAGATAAAAAAGAGTGTCCTCGTGCTTTTAATAAAATAGTGGTCCACCCCCTATTTTAAAAGATGGTTTTATGATTTTAATTAAGGCTAAAAATAGCCTTATAGAAATGTTTTCTATACCTTCAGCCGTCACGTGGTCATATTTGTGATTGATTCTGGTGGTCTATGCCAAGGACGGGGCCTATAATGTTGGGCCACTCTCCCGGCGCCTAGCAGCTAAAGGGCATGAGTTACGAGAACCACCGTAGGAGTGCAGTGAACGACAGAATTCCCCATTACTTTGAGCGAAGCCTCCATCAACTAAAAAAGCCCGGACTCTAAAAAAATACAAACCCTACAGCAAAAACCGCCGAACTCAGCCCCAAATCCACCGCTCCTCCGTCGAATACATCGAGAATACCTTCGACCGCCAAAGCACGTCACGGAACCACAGTCGCAAATTTTGGCCGAATCTCGGCAAGAAATACACACTAGCACATCCCCGCTCAGCATACCGTAGATGGCAGGCGATATCCCTTAGAAATTCATTTGGTGCACGAATCAGAGGACAAGAAGACTGCCTTTGTTTGATTATCTCAACCTCCCGTACTGCCGTACTGCCTGATGTTGTTCCCCGCTAAATTTTTGTCGTTCTACGACGGTCCCACCGACGCGCCTCCTCAACCTCAAAACCATCAACACTTAGACGATCGAATTGGGACTGCAAATGGTGCAGGGAGTGCTGTCTCTTGGCAGCAGCCAATCGGGTGGCCCAGAGCTCAGCAGACCATAAACGATCCGCAACTTTTCATCACAATTTACTCTGACCGCTTCGAATCCGAGCTCGAATCCAGTCTTTGTAGTGCTCAAACCCTCCAAGGGCCTCGAGATCAAATTGGGGAGAAATAAGAATAAGCCAAACTATCGATGATCGTGCCATATCCGAAATCTGCTGCGGTCGACAAAAAAACATAGCCAGTAAGCAACACAGCCACCGCTGCTCGCTGGCCATCATTGCGCACTCCTCTAGCGCCAGCCTGCACACCGCCAACAGAATCACCAGCGCACGCTGCGTACCCTCCTTCGACACCCTCATCAGAACACCCATCACATTGGAAATAGTAAAAGCGCATCTTTGAGGGCATTCCTTCCTTCCACCGTGGTGGACAACGTTTCCAGAATAGCAATCCCCGTTTCCACGCAGGGAGCCGTTCCCAAGGGTAGGAGCTCCACAAGTTGAGCAATGACGTCGATCCCCACCACGAGGGCGCGCGCCTGCTTGCACGAGCAGATGAGGCGAAGAAGGCTGAGCCCCGCCGCCACCGCTGGGGGATGCAAACTATCCTTCACCAGACGAAGAACTCCAAACAACAGTCTCAAACTCGACAATGAATAAATGAAAAAAAAATGGCGACGTCGTTCTTCTGCTGTCGTCGAATCAATGCATAGCAGCCTTCAATGACAGAAGTAAGTTGTAAAACTATAAAAAAACATGAATGGCTACAATTTGAAATTGCATCCAAACACCAGAAGAAACGTCGCCATAAAAAAAACAGCAACATCAACAACCAACAGATTCTGCAATCCAAGACTGCTCAACAATTCTAAAAAATAAAAAAATTTCCCAAATTTTAAAAATCTTACCATCTGGTTTCTGATCCATCAAATGATGGAGAGCATACTCCCTCGGTAAATTTTTTTTTTTTTTAAATGGGGGAGGGAGGATTTCCATGAGGGAAATCCCCCCTCAAGCTCACAAGGCCAGAGAAATCCTGGAGCTCTGATACCAAATGTTAGGAGGGAAAACTGTAGGGATTTTTATTCATGAAATGAGTTACAATATATAGACATAAGCCTATATGAAATGCATGACACTTGTCAAAAAAAAAAGGGGAAAAAGGATAGGGGAGGGAGGATTTCCTTTCCATGAGGAAAATCCCCCCTCAAGGGTTTTCACAGGACAGGGAAAGCCCGCTCTGATACCAAATGTTAGGAGGGAAAACTTATGGATATTTTATTCATAAAAATGTGTTACATATATAGGCAGAAGGCCTATATGATGAACATGACACTTGTCAATGAAACTGACAAGTGTCAAACTGAAGGCATAGTGCACTTTAACTCTAACAGGACAATGCTCAAGTGGTGGCTAATAGGTTTTTTAAAGAAGTGTTCAGACTGCATAGATTCCTAGAAGTAATTATATCTGATAGGGATTCCAAGTTTACTTTAGAATTTTGGAAAGCTTTACATCAGGCAATAGGCACAAAATTGCATGAGTTTAGCATACCACCTTGAAACAGATGGTCAGACAAAAAGGGTAAACCAAGTTCTAGAAGATATGATCCCAATGTATTGCATGGACCATAAGTCTTGGTGGGAAGACTATCTACCGTTGGTGGAATTTGCCTACAATAATGGATATCATTCCTCTCTAGGGATGGCACCTTTTGATGCATTGTATGGACGAAAGTGCAGAACACCATTGTCATGGGAAAACCTGGAGGATAGAGTGGTAATTGGGCCAGAAATGGTCAAGGAAATGGAAGAACAAATTAGGGTAATCAGGAAAAGGCTTAAGGAGGTTATTGATAGGTAGAAGAGTTATGTTGATTTAAATAGGACTCCCATAGAATACTCAGTGGGGGATAAAGTATTCCTAATGGTCAAACCAATGAAAAGTGTGATCAAGTCCACAAAACTAGATCCATGTTTTGTAGGGCCCTTTGAGATCACTGAAAATATTAGTTTGGTTTCTTATTGACTCGCCTTACCTCCTAATTTGTCAAAAATCCATGACACTTTCCACATATCTTTGCTTAGAAAGTATATTGCTGACCCTGAACATGTGTGGGATGTCTCTAACTTGTAGATGGAAAATCCGAAGGCAATCGAAGTAATGCTAGTAAGGATCCTTAAATTCCGCTCTAAGACTATGCGAAATCAAATCCTTGAGCAGTGTAAGGTTCAGTGGGAAAATAAATGCCACATGGGAAAAAGTGATGGGTATGCTATTTGAAACTAAGAAATACCAAGGACGGTGTTAGTCCTAGTGGGGGAGGATGTCATGACCCTCCCAGATGGACCTTTGAACATAGAAAAGCAATGTATTAGCAAATGTTGATAACACATGATTTTGTGCAATTAAGCAACCTCACAATAATGAGTAGATAATAAAGGATATGATATTTTTTTAATGAATTGCCAATGTGTAGGATCAAGTGCACTCGTGAGTAGAGGGAATTGAGTCATCCATCGGAGACGAGAGTACTTGAGGAAGGGGAAATGATGATAAGGCAACTCAAAGGTAACACAAATAGATACCTTCATATAGGCATGCATTCAGTTAAGGGATAATCGTCAATGTCTAGAGAACTTGAGCCTCAGATTGACGACCTAGTAGCCATCGTAAGTTCTAGAAGTTGAGACAGGTGATTAGATTGATGGAAAGACTCCCTTTGTTTGATGCACTTGCATGGTTGTCTTTTACTTCAGCATTATTAACCTTGATAACCGGTGAGCATGAAGTAGATGGTTTGCCTTCACAAACTTCTTATGTGTATTGTTTAAATAAATGGTTGATTTATTTAAATAGGCAAAATATATTGTTTAAATAAATGGTTGATTTATTTAAATAGGCAAAAGACATTTTTTAAATAAATGATTGATTTATTTAAGCAAAAAGATCATATTTAATTAGTTAGTTGATTATTCAAATTAAAACAAAAAGGTCTCATTGAAATTCAGTGGTTGTTTATTTGAATGATGCTACGTAAAATAAAAAGTGTTTTTATTTAACAACATTAACTTATGAAGGAGATGATCATTTTATTAAACGATTACTCCATCCAAATAATGAGAAATAAAGAATGTAACCACAATCCTTTAAATTCCAAGGTAAGGTCTCTACCATGGTGTGTCAAGGAAGTCATTGCTCACCCGACGACCAACCCATGGCGTAAATGCAACAAGACAGATTCGGTAGAATGGGTTGGGTTGCCCTTTGGAGGCCCGAGTAGGTCGAATGCACAAAATTCCTCTAACGTGAGAGGAAGGCCCTTAATGGCGATCGCCTTGGGAAGAGGGAGATGGAATGCCCACCCTTAGCGCATGTCGAAGGTGGCCGAAGAGTAATGGCAGGTATGCGGGAACATAGAACGAGGAGGGTAGAGAAGGCACGAGGATAGAGGGAAGAGTCATAGAAGGAGAAGACATAGTGGGAGAAAAAGGAGCATGGGAGAGGAGCTGGGGAGGGGAGAAAAACACCATGAGCAAAAGGTAGTGGGCGTCCACCCAAACAGTGCAGGCGAGATAGCTATTGTGGGTGAACCAGGTTGGTTACGTCTTAAAATCATAATACCCCATGCTTTCATTCTTGTTTGAAAGATGCAGATGGCATCATTTAATGGCCTCTACCGTTAGCAGAATGGCCTGTGCTTTCCTTCTTGTTTGAAAGATGTGGATGACATCGTTGTATGACCTCTGTCGTTGGGAGAATGGCCTATGCTTTCCTTCTTGTTTGATAGACATGAATGACATCCTTGTGTGGCCTCTGCCGTTGGCAGAATGGCCTGAGTGCATCTGTGTTTGAAAGACGCAAATGGCATCATTGTGTGGCATTTGTCATTGGCAGAATGGCCTGAGTGCATCTCTGTTTTAAGGACACGAATGGCATCGTTGTGTGGCCTCTGTCGTTGGCAGTATGGCCTGAGTGTATCTCTATTTGAAAGACACGAATGACGTCGTTGTGTGGCCTCCGTCGTTGGTAGTATGGCCTGAGTATATCTTTGTTGAAAGACGTGGATTGCATCATTGGATGGCCTCGGCTATTGGTAGTATAGATTATGTCCTCTGTGTTCGATGATCCGAATATCGTCGTTGTCTTGCCATCTTCGTTGGCTGTTGTTTGGGACTATGGATGGTAGCCAATCAGATAGCGTCGCGAGCAACCCTTCCTTTGCAATCACAGTCGGGTTAAGAAATTCCCTCGGGTGCCATTTTGTAATTTAAGGGTATGGGACCTTATGTTATGAAATAAAATGTAATGATGGTTATTTTGTTCATAAAATGTAATGATGGTTATTTTGTAATTTTAAGGGTATGGGACCTTATGTTATGAAATAAAATGGAATGAAGATAATTTTGTAATTTAAGGGTATGGGACCTTATGTTATGAAATAAAATGAAATGATGGTTATTTTGTAATTTAAGGGTATGGGACCTTAGGTTATGAAATAAAATGGAATGATGGTTATTTTGTAATTTAAGGGTATGGGACCTTATGTTATGAAATAAAATGAAATGATGGTTATTTTGTAATTTAAGGGTATGGGACCTTATGTTATGAAATAAAATGGAATGAAGGTTATTTTGTAATTTATGGGTGTGGGACCTTATGTTATGAAATAAAATGAAATGATGGTTATTTTGTAATTTAAGGGTATGGGACCTTATGTTATGAAATAAAATGAAATGATGGTTATTTTGTAATTTAAGGGTATGGGACCTTAGGTTATGAAATGAAGAAAAATATTCTTTTTGGAATTGAAGTAGTTGCTTCAAGTATTGAAATGTGTGAACCTAGTCACTTAGCAATTAAGGGTATGGGACTTTAATTGTTGAGAAGGTTAGTTCATTTATTGCAAATAGAGTGCATGAGCTAATGCATGGTTGATTGACTCTCTCTCTAGATGGGTGAGAGGGAAAATGAAAAGGATAATTTCTGTGATCAGTGTTATGCTTTACTAAGTTGAATTGCTTGGGTTATTTGTATAGTTGTAAATTTGGCAATGAATTAAGTAAGTGCATTTAGAAGCATGTCTATCCGGATCCATGAGTGTCCTGATCCCCTACTATCCTCACTTGATTGATGGAAGAGCGGAAATACCAAAGTCATGAGATGGACCAATGCACAAGTTTTCTCTCTAACTTACATCTTGTTATTTATGCAATAGATTAGATTGTGGGCAGATTTCTCCAATAAAATTGTTGTAAAGTATTGTAGAAATTATGGGGTGTACCATACTCCTCATGTATTTAAATGAACATTGTAACTACTATGTTTAGTACCCCATTTTACTTATTTTTGCATTTAAATCTGCTAATGTATGCCTATTTAGTGATTGTATCTTTATGCTTTGATTATTCTTGTTTGTAGTCATTTCATTTTGTTAGATTTAGTATCTAGATCCTTTATGCTCTTGTGATGTTATAAGGATGAAACATTAGTAATTTCTAGGTGAACTTAGAGGATACCCTAAGGGCTTGAGACCCCCTTAGGGAGATTGGAAACTAGGTTGGAAGATTGTACCAAAGTTGAGATAGCTTGTCGATTGACAAGATCGATAGCTTAGCTCGCAGTACACGTTGCATACCACACATAATGGCTTGTGTGGATATGGAGATGTGTGTACACCTTCTAAATATCAAAGGTGGTAAGTCTAGTTCATCGAGAGTGATGAGAGGGATGAACTTACGTGTTCAACATAAGATAGGCTTACGCAGACAGGACTTGCGTGAAGGGAATCTTATGTGGTCTAGTTCTTGAGAAACTTAGAAGATATCAAACAATAAGTTGGTCTAAGGTTGGTTGAGGATTTATGAATCCTTCACCTTAGTCAAAAAAAAATTATAGATAAACTTTTCTCTTTTGTTTGTGTGTTTTCTTGTTTTGTGTTTTTTAGGTGTTACACTTATAGTTAAGTAACCCCTTGTAATATTTAGAGAACCTCTAGATTTATTTTTGGACCTAATGAATATCTATTTGTTTTCTAGGAAGAAGTTGAGTTCTTTAAGTTATTCCAAAGTTTCCATCGGTAGTCAACAAAGATTCTTTCTTTAATTGTTTTCATTATTGTTATGCTACCAAGACATTTCTTGCTTTGGATTCAACTTGATATTTCACATAAAGAAACCACAAGCTTTACTACTTATTTATCAATTACCTATGAGACTTATTTAAACATATTGGCAAGCTACAAACACTTTAACAATATACTAACTTATGAACCCTCACGGAAATTAAAGTTAAAGGTGAAGGGTTGCACTTAACAAGGTAAGCGGTGAACTACTTCTTCCCCTAAACCATGCTTACTCACTTTGGGCAGTGAATGGTTCGCTTGTAAAAGGGTTTGCTCATACATGGTTGGACAGGGAGAACCTCAATAAAACATATAAGTCTATTCCACCTTCTGTTGACATCAAACGTGCACCAAATCAACACAAGTGTTTGAATATGGAAATTAAGTTCTATACCAAAGGTATTATATATATTTTATTTACTCCTTGACAAAATAGGTTGAACATTCAAATTTGTTTTATACTAAGGTTGAATATGCTTTCCTATCCTAGAATTTATCCGACCAAATACGAAATCTCAAACAAAAGTCACATTCAAATATTCAGAACAACGCCAAGCTTTATTTATTTCTTTATATTTATACAAGATAACTCAATAGTCAAAAACCATATCCAAAATGAAAACATTCTCTATAAAAAAGGATGTATTCTATTTACAGAACATACATTCTCCACTGCACGGATAGCTATTTGATTTTACAAGTAAGATGACTATTACATAGATTGTTTGAATCAGGTTTCCTGATTGTTTGTCTAACTGGTCTTACAAACTTGCTTCTCTAGTTTGGTTTTATAACACCCATCTTTCGCTATGCCCAAATAGTCGACTTCCTCAATAGCTACAGGTTGGACTTGGGCGGTCATCATACAACTCTCCTTGAGTTGGGCTGGTCGTAGCATCTACAACAATGAACTCCAAACATCATCTCGTCCCTTCTACAAGAGGAACAGTTTCTATGAAGGTGTTTCCGTTGTCATTCTTCTTCAGGATTGACTGATTTCACTCGACTGACGTGCACCGAGTTTCAATAGGTTTTGACGGACATTAACTTCACCCATATTGCCATGATTGGGGATCAAAATCAGCTATATTTTGCATGCATACTACTAATGCATTTACTCTAGTATGCCACACAACAAATATTTGCGAAACATATAACCAAATCAACATAATTGAATAATTTAGATACATGTAACCATTTTTCATTCAAGTGTTTGGAGTTTCCAAGTAGTGTTTTCTGCTTCCAATTTCATTACCCAAATTAAGGTTATGGCGCTCACTTTAACCCCTTTTACACATGCAAAGCTCAAGCCGAGATATAACAAACAACACTAATTTATGCTTTTCATTTTCTCAAGCAAAGTTCAAATTTGAAAGCAAAGCTAGTGGAACAAGCATGGTGAATTCAATTTTAGATAATGAATATCATTTACAAATACTTGTGGAAGATAGCAATCAAAAAAACATTGTCATATCTTTTCCAAGCATTTCAACACATGGAAAGAAGAGAAAACCAACCCAACCTAGAAATTGGCGTGCAATCTTCTAACCACTGTGTATTCCAATTGTGCGTTGAACTAGCTTCTCTTATCAACGTCCAGCGCAAGAACTCCCTCTTCCACTTTTCCTCACGATAGATACCCGCAAAACTCCCTAAAAATTATCTCTTTTTCTTTTGTTTCAATGTCGACTCCCTATCTTCTTTCCACAACTCCCTAAAATCCAAGCTTCTTATCCAAAACGAAGGACATGCATAGCTCCCATTTGGAAAGGCATTATTGATACCCATAACCACACGATCACCATCATCATGACAGGGCATTGTGAAGTGAAATCTTTGGCCTATTCTTAACTTTGTTCCTACGTACTTTTATACCACAAAACAACCATCACCAATCATATAATATAAACTATATGCTATATGCCCAATCCATAAGCATTTCATTTTTTTTAATTTATTAATATTTTTATAACATATCGTTCTAACTTAATAATCATCACATCCGTTTGAGTGGGTGAGTTGGTTTATCACTATGGGGAACTTAACAAAGGGTGTTGGTTGTGGCCGACCCGAGTACGATTCCCACTCCCTCTTGCGGATACACAAAAAATCCATTCCTCGCTTGTTGTGGCTAGGGGTCTAAGGGTTTCTTTGGTGTTGTTTCACCCTTAACCAAAGTTATTGTAGACCAATTGGTTTTCCCAAACCCCGTAAGGGGAGTAAAGGTCTAAGGTTCAAATCTTGGGCCTCGCCGGATTGAACGCTTATCCCTTTCCTAATGCTTTTAGCGGCGTAAAAGGTTTAAAATGATCGTGGCATGGTGGTTGAAAGGTTCGAGGTGTATACCAATTGGTTTGACCAAACCCTGTAAGGGGGACGAAGGTCCAAGGTTCAAATATTAGGCCTTGCTGGACTGAACGCTTGTCCCTTTCCTGGTGCTTTCAGCGGCGTAAAAGATTTAAAATGTTTGTGGCATGGTGGTTATAGGGGCGGACTGCATGAAGAACTATGTGGCAGCTTTCGAGAAAAACTACGCGAATAACTATGTGGCAGCTTTCGGGGCAGACATCGCAGAATATTGTGGCGGCCATAAAAGCAGGACAACCTTCCCGAAATCATGGCAGCTACCAATTCCACCATGTAAATTACAAAAAAAAAGTAAATAATCATCACTTTCCAAAGCAATTTACACATAATATTTTTAGTCCATCACAACTTATAAAAAGGTGGCTCCCATGACATAGCATCTTCATTGCCACACATAAAAAGATAACATATAATGATAAACCAAATTTATACAAACAATATGCAACATAAGGGCAAGACATATGACTAATGCAGTCCTTTTCTTATGCACCTACATGAAATATTTCACTGTGAACTTTCATGTGTTCACTAGCTGAATCATCATTTCCCCAATTTTACCTTTTTCCAACGACTTCAATTGTCTACCAATGGAATGCTCCTGATCCTGCACACATAGAACCATTAGCAATACCACATTTCAAAGAAAAAGAAAAGTTAAACATCATTAATTTTATTTGTTATCAATGGTTGTGTGAGGGGGTCATTACACTCTTGATCAAAACAAATTTTGGCTCTGTGGAAAGAATGCATTCTCGTTTCATTTGATGAACAATGAGATCCATAATAGTCAATGCATACTCTTTAAGATCTTCTCTTAAATGTATTCGTAGTCTTAATATCTTGTCCAATTTTATCAAGATTCCACCCCATCTCAAGCCACTCAAAGCTTGAACCATATCTCATAAGTTTCCCATTTGCACCAGTGTCCTATCCATCATAAATCTAGTTATGTGAAGAGTCTTTATGAAAAGAAGCATCCTTTTGGGGTAGAAATGTCTTGTTCTCCTCTAAAGAAGAATCTTACCCATCATGAAGTGACTCAATGGATGGAGAGGTATTCTTCCTCGTCCAAGAAGAGTTGGTCAAGAACCATGAAAATATCATTATTAATAAAATACTTAAGTAATTTGTTGTCATCATCATTACAGAAATTGTAAGCAACAAGATGTTGACCCAAATCCAACAATGCTCTAACTTCCAAATTTATTTTCTTTATTCAGTTTTATTAATTCAATCTAATGCCATGAACTCTTGTATATATATATGCTACTTTCAACATTTCTAAGAAAGAGAATGTCATTATATGCATTGTAGCAATGTTAAAGGTTGTTAAGACCCCATCCTAGCATTATTGATTAATGTCTCCATTCTAGCATTATCATGTAATACATTGTAACGTGTATGTGGCACTTGGGGTGCTTGAACATATGGACCCATATGATGTAACCAATACAAAAGATGTAATTGAATCTTTAGTAGAAGTTTCTAGCTCGAATTGCCACTTGCATGTGAAACTGACCCTTGAGCATTAAGGTTAGCGTTAATAGGAGTCTTTAAAAAGGCAAGGGCATAAATGGAATGTATCAAATTTTTCATATTGTATCGAAGTTCTACTTCTAAGGAGGTTGCCCCCTAAATGCCATTGATTTTGTTTTGCTCAATAAATTTGTTGCATTTCCATTCATGTTGTGATATTGTTCGTTCTATTTCCATTAATTCTGTCATTAATTGTAATATTTGTGTGGATGTACTTATTTTAATTGGAAGGTTCCTAACAAGTGGTATGAAATCATTTTTTAGGGCCACACTCTATTGCAATTGCAACAATTCCTTTTTGTCATTTTTCTATGAAATACCTCATGAAGAAATCGAGTAACAAACTTTTGTGTTTTAGTTTAATAGGTTAGAAAGCTTGTGCTAGGGGTTTTAAAATATCATGAAGGATTTGTCATCATTGTCTAAGCTAGATTGCCGATAAAGTTTCTAGTGAAGTGAGGGGTGATCAGACTCTAAAACCCAAGCCTCAAATAGCTATGTTTAGGAGAGACCTTTATCCCTAGGAAGCTTTCGATCGTGTATCTATCCCTAGTGCAATGAGCATTGCACTTGGGAAGATTACCCTCCGATCCTAATCAAAGAGGTGGGTAGTGTGCCCAAGGATATAGGATATATACTCCTTAAGTAGTGGCCTGAAATATTAGTTTGACCATTATCGATTATTGTTGTAGTATATCAGAGGGCTTATGGTCAATACACACACCTTAGCCTATAGTAACCTTATTTTTGTCATTTGTCAAACCCTAAACACATAATTTCAAACCCTAAACAGAGACTTGAGCATACTAAGGAGACCACTCATCATGGAATTGACGATACAATTTTAGTTCTTGATAGTCACACAAATCATTGGTATCAGTATCCATAGAAAATTATAGAAGGGGTAGTTGTTAGAATAGATAGTTGTCAAAAGAGATAGTTTCCAAGAAACAAACTAATGGTTCGAAAATTAAATGTTGGTATTAATAAAAGTCAAGTAACAAAAGGGGTAATTGTCAAAATAGGCAATTGTCAAGCCAAACAGTTGTCAAGAAACAAATCGATAGTGAGAAGGTACCCTATATAACCCTAATCACAGTGAAATTGTAGAAAACATTATGTTTTGTAAGACTAGGAAAAAGAAGATAGAATCTAAGGTGCCATAAAACATAATTTTGACACCTAGTCCATTGCAATCGTCTCATCGAGTTTATTGTTTTGGTATATAGCACCCAAACACTTTTTTTAGGGCCCTTACTAAAAAAAGTAACTACTAGAACAATTCTATTTTTAGTAAAGCATTAACGAAAGGCCCAAAACCCCAAATATATGGCCATCGACCTAGAGGTCAACAAATGGAGAAACAAATGAACAAAAAAATTACCTAATAAGTGAATTAATTGGATAATTAATTAGCTAGGTGGCTAGGAAAACAAATCAATGATGCACTAACCCAATTTTGAGGTGAGATAAGTCATTCCAAACCAAAATGGAATTTGACATTACATGAATCTACAAAGTTTGTGATAAGGGAGCAGACAAAGATAAAAGATGCAGTTAATGAAAGATTGGATGAAATAGAGAATCATTTCATAGGGTGGTACTCAAGCATACAATCACTAAGGTCACAAAGAATTTGAATGTAAAGGAGAGGGCTTGAGTGACCCAAATAGGGGGACATACAACCTTTCCAATAACAACACCTACAACTTGCCCAAGTTAGATTTTCCAAAATTTGATGGGAAGTATCTCGGTGGTTGGTTATGTCATGCAAAGCAGTATCTCAATCTTCATAATGTTTCACAACATTTATGGCTCACAATTGCATCTTTCAATTTTGAAATGGATGCCTTGCAAATAGTATCAATGGGTGAGAAAAATGCATCCAAATCTTGTCCAGGAAGAATTTGAGAAACAATTACTCAACTTATCCGTTGTGAATATGAGGACTTCACAGGAGCCCTCGCTAAACAAAAATAACCTCAATTGTTTGAGAATGTCAGGCTCAGTTTGAAAATTTGAAACCATGCTAATGGGTTGAAGGAAGATTTTTTACAAAGTTGTTTTGTTAGTGGATTGAAGGATGATATCAAGGTGGAGGTCAAAATGTTCAAACTGCAAACCTTAGTGCAGGTGATAGGGTTGACTAAATTAGCAAAAGATAAATTCACGGCTCATAGGCGCACCGCCAAATTTCCACAAGCATGCCCTCATTTTTCATCTAAGCCACTACCAAATCCGGCTAATAAATCACCCACCATAAAATGATTGACTTGAGAAGAGATGGAAGCTCATAGAGCTCAAGGGCTATGTTATAATTGTGATGAGAAGTATTCACCTAGACACAAATATGTGCAACAAAAATTATATTTTCTTGATGTGGATGAGTCAACAACCACAAAATCCATAAATATGGAAGAGGAATATATAGAGGAGCTTGAATACCAAGAAGAACCCCAACTAGAAATTTCAGTTCAAGAATAGCTCTTCCCCAAGGTGATAGGTAATTTCAAAGGGCAACAAATAATAATTCTCATCGACTCTAGTACCACACACAACTTTATTGACCATTGAGTGGTGAAGTAGGCAAATTGTTATATAAATACTTGTAATTCCTTTGAGGTCATGATCGCCAATGGAGGAACTTTTCCTTGTAAGGGTAAGTGTAGAAATGTCAAAGTACAAATAGGGGAATATAATATTAAGACTGATATGTTTGCCCTTCCCTTGGGAGGGTGTGATGTTGTATTGGGAACACAATGGCTTAGAATGTTGGGACTAGTAGTGTGGGATTTTTTTGAACTATGGATGAAATTCAGCCAATAGGGAATTGAATATACTCTACAAAGAATGATGGTCGGTGCTACTCAACTTGTTTCATCTCATAGGATGGAGAAGCTATTAAAAAAGTCATCTCATGGAGTCATGGCATAATTGTTTGCTATACAAGCCCCAATTAACAATGAAAAGGAACCATAGGTGGAACTACAACTACTCTTGGAAAGGCATGCAACTATTTTTAAGGAACCTAAGGGACTACCACCTCGTTGTACTCATGATCATGCAATTCAACTCGTTCCAAGTAGTCTCCCTCCAAGTGTCCACCTTTACAGGTTTCCATATGTCCAAAAATCAAAGATCAAAAAAATGGTGCAAGAATTGCTTGTAGCAGGGGTTATTCAACCCAGTGTTAGTCCATATTCTTCTCCAGTGTTGTTGGTACAAAAAAAAGGATGGGTTGTGATAGTTGTATGGATTTTCAAGAACTCAATAAAATAACCATCAAGGAAAAATTTCCTATTCTTGTAATTGATGAGTTGTTGGATGAGTTGCATGGCACTCAATATTTCTCAAAGTTGGATTTGCGATCAAGCTACCATCATATTAGAATCAAGGAAGAAGACATTCCTAAAACTGCCTTTAGAACTCATGAAGGGCATTACAAATTTCTAGTCATCACCATCCACTTTTCAGAGCATGATGAATGCAATTGTTTGGCCCTTCCTACACAAATTCATTTGTCTTCTTTGATGATATTTTGATTTATAGTCATACTTGGGAGGAGCATCTCAAACATTTGAATAGGCCTTGTAGCTTTTGTCTAAGAATCAGCTTTATGCAAAGCGGTCAAAGTGTTATTTTGGCATGCAAGAGGTAGAGTACTTGGGTCACATTGTATCAAAGGAAGGAGTTAAAGTAGATCCAAAGAAAATCTAGGCTATATAGGAATGGCCAAAAGCCTCAAACCCTTAAAAGTCTTCAAGGTTTCTTGGGTCTCACTAGGTATTATAGGAAGTTTGTTCATAACTATAGGAAGATAGCAACCCCACTAACTATGTTGAAGAAGAACTCATTCATATGGTCTAAACCAACGAAATAATTTTTTAGGGACCTAAAACAAGCTATGATATCAATGTCAATGTTAGCGACACATGATTTTTCTAAACCTTTTGAGAGTGATGCTTCAAGTAGTAGAATTGGGGCAATTCTGATGCAAGAAGGCTTTCACCAACAAGGCATTGTCAAGTAGAAATTTTGGGAAGTCAACTTATGAAAAGGAGATGTTGGTCATTTTGCATGTTATCAATCATTAGCGACCATACCTCATTGGGCATCACTTTTCAATCAAAATAGATCACCAAAGTCTTAAGTACTTCTTGGAACAACAGGTTCCCACCTCAAAACAACAAAGGTAGCTCTCCAAAATGTTTAAGTATGATTATGAAATTACTTATAAGAAAAGGAAGGAGAATATAATGATAGATGCACTCACACCATTATGAAGATCAAAGTATATTGTATGCTATATCATCACCACTTCCTCAATGGACCAATCAACTTTGGGAAGAGACTAAGGACTCAATTTTACTATCTTTGATTCAACAACTCCAAGATGATATTTATGCCCTAGATATGTGTGAGATGGACAACACCTTATATTTTTGAGATTATCTTGGTGCCCCTAAAAATTCACAAATTTGTGAATTCATATTGTAAGAAATGCATGCATCACCTACTATTGAAAATTCAAGATTTCCTAAAACTTACAAAAGGGACAAGCACATTTTCTTTTGGAAGGGCATGAAGAAGGGCATTCAGACCTTTGTGATAAAATGTGATATGTGCCAACGAATGAATGGAGAAACGTTTTACACTCCATGTACACTTTAGCCTCTTCCAATTCCAGCACAAATGTGGATGGATAGTTCTATGGATTTCATTGAAGGACTGCCAAAATTTGGGGGTAAATCCATCATTTTAGTGGTAATGGACTGTCTCACCAAGTATGCTCATTTTTCTTTTCTGAGCACACCCTTAAACAACCTTTGTAGTTGTCCAAATCTTCTTGGACTCCATCTTTCACCTTATGATATACCCAAATCTACTATTTTTTATCGGGACCCTACTTTTACCAATCACTTTTGGCAAGAATTGTTTAAATTGCAAGGCACTCACCTTAAAATGAGTTCAGCATAGATGGTCAAACAAATATTGTCAACAAGTGCTTCTAAACATACCTCTATTGTTTTCCATCAGGACATCCTACCTAATGGGCCAAATGGCTTCCTCTAATTAAATGGTGGTATAACATTTCGTATCATACAGCTACCAAGGTCCCACTTTTTTAAGCAGTATATGAACACCCTCTTTTAACACCTTCCTCCTACATTCTAAGTAGCTCTAGAGTTTAGGCAATCAATACCACTCTTTGTCAAAATGCAACACTTTTTCAACAACTCAAGGAAAATTTGGAGATGGCCCATAACCATATGCGTCAACAAGAGAATCACCATCGTACTGAGCACAACTTTGATGTAAGGGATATGATCTTTCTTTGTTTGCAACCATACAAACAAACCTCAATACAAATTCGTGAGCACCAAAAACTTGCTACAAAATTCTATGGCTTTTATCAAGTATTACAACAAAATGGTTCAGCCGCCTACAAACTTGCCCTACTGCCCACCTCCAACATCCATCCTCTCTTTCATGTTTTCTTCATTGAAGGTCATTGACAACAAGGTATATAGGCTCAATCAACATTATTTGAGTTGGACAAAGAAGGATCCATCATTTTGGAGTCCAAGCAAATTTTGGACCATCGTTCTCGCATTATTCATAATCATACAATCACCAATGTTCTTGTACAATGACAAGGAATACAACCAAAAGATATCACATCAAAGTCACTCCACCAACTGTAACAACAATTTCCGCATCTCAAGCTTTGAGGAGAATGCTTTTTGAAGGGGAAGGGCATGCTAAGACCTCATCCTAACACTATTATGTAATGTCTCCATTCTAACATTATCATGTAATACATTGTAATGTGTATGTGGCACTTGGGGCACCTAAACATATGAACCCATATGATATATCCATTACAAAAGATGTAATTGGATCTTTAGTAGAAGTTTCCAGCTCGAGTCCCCACTTGCATGTGAAATTGACCTTTGAGCATTAGGGTTAGGGTTGATAAGAATCTTTTAAATGGCTAGGGCATATATGGAATGAATTAAGTCTTTTCAAATTGGATTGAAGTTTTGTTTCTAAGGAGGTTGCCCCCTTGAAGAGACCAACAATTTTACATTGTAATTTTGTTTTGCTCAATAAAGTTGTTGCATTTCTATTTGTATTGCAATATTGTTAGTTTTATTTCCATTAATTGTCATTTATTGTAATATTTGTATGGATGTGCTTATTTTAATTCGAAGGTTTCTAACAAAAGATATATCAACATTATTAAAATCACCCAATTCGCCACCAATAAGGATAAGTTTCTTAAATAAAACGTGCACTTTTCAACTCATCAACTTTCTCTACAAGGGATTCATTTAGAACTTTGGATTTTTATCATTCTTTTATAATTCTATAACATTTTTTGCTTCCCAAAAGTCAATATTAGAAAACTCCAACTTCGAAAATGTTTGCTTTGCTCCAAAACCTCAAATGAAATATATATGCATCAAATGAAATAAAATTTTATTTCCAATGCAACCAACAAAATATTTGCTTAGCCACAGGAATATATGTAGATTTTTGTAAAATTCGCATATGAAAAACGAAAATGCAATTCATAAAGACCAACATTCCACAATTATTCATTCCTTGACATTGCTCACATTTCCTTATATGACTACTCATTTCCCACATGCCACAACTTTGAATTTTGAATCCAATGATACAAAAAACACACCAACCTGACATCACTACAAAAAGCATGTTCTCTAAAGGTGACATTTCCCCAAATTTTTACAAAACCCTAGTTCATGCAAGATCAAAATTCGTTTGAGAACAATATTACCTCTTTTGACTTGGAGAAACAATGAGAAGATTACACATTCCAACAAGCACTTCAATGGATAAAGCACCAGTCAAAAGGGCTTCAAAATCTAAATAAATCCTTTCCTATTCTTTGAGCTAAAACAATAACATCCAATTCAATGATAAGACCATCATTTCAATATCTTACAAATTTATTGGGGAATAGACCCTTGGCTTTGAATATCATGTAATTTGGTCAAAAGTGGTAAAGAGTCCAATATGAGTTCACATTTGTTGCCCCTAATTATGCCCACAATACTCACTCCACAACTTTCCTCAAGAGGCTCTGTCCAATTCAACTTAAATCTACCAAGACTACAAGTCCACCTCTTCTTTCTTGAACTTGCTCCTCAGCAACAACTAGGATTGCTTTGCAATCATGGGTCATCATGAAAGGTCCTCAGATATCATCAAATCAAGGTTACAGAGGAATTACAAAGGTGGGATAGAAGCTCCTCTAAAAACTTCTCCAATTCCTCTCTTTGTAACTGGTCTAAACAATTTATGGGAGTCCCATCCACAATGGCTTTACCCCATTTGATTCACCAAAGCTTGGCCATGCTAAGATCTTCAAATTTTCAATATTTATATTTTTAAATTTATAAAAATCATATATTTGTTTTTGTATATTAATTCTTTATATTTTGTCTAAACATTGTTGGAGAATATTACATTATTTAGTACATGCTAATGTACCCTCATGGTACATCTTGTAAATATTAGATTAGGGTTGTGTTCTAGATTAGAGTGTGAGTAAATATTTTATGTAATGTAATAATATGCAAGAAATGCACGAGTGTCATGTAAATGAGCGTTCAGATGTTGTGTAGATGTGCACAAGTGTCTCATATGTAAGTGCGAACATGTGTTAGATTAGGAAGTGTTATGTGAAGAGTCATGTCCAGGTGTGCATAGAAAGTATTGTTATTATATGAGAGTTTTATAATACATTTGTAAGAGTAATAAGGATTGTATACATTTGAGCAACTAATATTGTAAGTTGTGCTACATGCTTTGTACATGTATGATTCAGGCTATTACATTTGAGCAACTAATATTGTAAGTTGTGCTACATGCTTTGTACATGTATGATTCAAGCTATTACATTCATATGTTTCTACTTATTAATGAATGTTAGTTGATATATTATAAGCCTTGATTTTACATATTAGTTGGCTCATATTATTTTGGTTACATTATTATCTTGATCTTACTATATTGTGGCTATCATATATTTGATCCTGTGAATATTTATCCTGTGAGTTTACATTAATATTAAGGCTTCAAAAGCCATCAAACATAACTCTGCTCTTTTTTACTAAAAAGTATCATAACACTATCAACATTCACATTCATAAATGTATCTCCATAAGTTGAGAAACATTCAGATTTGCAATTGATTACAAAAGCCTAGCATCTTCTTTATCATCAATTTTAAGGATTGATTTCATAACTCCCTATTCAATTGTTGGCCTTATGAGTCCACTTTAACGACAAGAAAACAAAGAAAATTTGTAAGAAAAATGAATAATCCTACACAACTAAATTGATTTAGCTTGATAAAATTCAACTCAAAATTTCACATGAACCGATTTAGTCATCTTAATGTCTAAGATTGCATCCTCCATTTCATATTTGGTAATCTATTACTCAAGCTGCATTATTAAATCATTAGAATACTTGTCAAGAATAAAGTATACACAATTCTGCCTAGCATGCTCAACATTTTGGTTTCCTCTCACAAATGAAAAGACACAAAAGGAGAGAAAGGTTCATATAATCTACATAGGATCGTGAGTCGTTAAAACACTAGTTGCAATAACTTTGATAGCCTCATTATTATGCTTCTTTTTAAGACAATGAAGAACTGTCTAGTCACTTCTTAATCCTTGTTTAATCCACATCATCTAAACTCAATTTGAAAGACTTCAGAGACATAGAGCTGTTATTTTCTAATTTGAGTTTTAAATTCCTCCTCCAATAACAAATCATTATGTGGGCTATTATGTAAGTCCCTTTGAATTTACAAGGCTTTATCAGCAGTAACTATTTTCATCCCTAATAAAAATGATCTCAGAATTCAAATGTGTCCAGGAAAGGATCTCGGAGCACCGAAGGAAGTGTGCCAAAAAGAAAATTGACTGGCATTCTGATCTGGTCACTTGGCTCATTTCCAGATCACATTCTTTAAAAAGACAACTCTCCTTTAAATGAAAAAAGAATTTTTCATGACAAAAGGAAAAACCATTTTTAGAAGCAAATTCCTAGCACTTCGATGATGGTGTCAAATTGTAACAAGGTGCTGACAATAGTGTTGCAGATCATAAATCATCTCAAAATATGAAGCATTAAAAAAGAATTTATCAGGTCTTTGTTTTCCTCAAGACCATCTAAAATAATGGCATTTCTATTCATGGAACTCCTTTCAGAGTGGGCCTAGCACAATTAGATTTTTTTTTTAATTCTAAACCATTGTAGTTTTTTTTTTTTTCCTTTCTTTTTTAAGTAGGTGGCCCTTACAAAATGTGTGAAGAATCTTCAATTGTGTGCAAAGGGGTGGCCCTTCCAAAATGTGTGAAGAATCTTCAATTGTTTGTGGATGGTGGCCCTTTCAAAATGTGTGAAGAATCTTCGATCATGTTGAAGTCCCCAACAAAACCCCAAGAAATAGCCTCCAGTTCAGAAGCAAGCCATGACCAATCAAAGAATTTGCAGCCTAACCATAGCAAGTCCCAACTTTGATTGACATCTTGTAAAAATAGGCCAAACAACACTCAGATGAATAATAACTAAAAATAAGAATACAAAATTTTAGTTTTGAAATAGATTGAAAAGGAAATCCCCCTCTTTATAACTCATGAGAAAGAAAAAGGTGGGATAGTCTCCAATTATGACTCCATGTCACAACAAACTTAAACCCTGTCAATTAATCTTCCTGAAGAATCAAAAGATTCAATTTATACCAGAAATCATGGGCATTCTCAAAACCATTTTTGCCAACCAGGGATCTTAATACCCCAGCATTCAAGCTTGCAGCCTTCACTTATTGTAGGAAGATTTATCATGTCCTTTATCCATACTATCCTGCTACAAAAAATTTTGTCTGATCAAGAGAATCCCCATTATCACTCTGACCACTATTGTTTCAAGCTAAAGACTTAAGCTCAGCAGGATGTTTTGCCATTCATGTCCAGCGCCTCAGCATGCTGCAATAGTTTTATCTTTATTCAGAAGACATGGAATAATCTCTACAGAGACTTTTGACATTGTAAGTATGGTAACTATTCTCACAAGGTACTGAATCAGTAAGACCCTGAGCAGTGGCCTTTAATAATTCAGTATTTGACTTTGGGAACAATTTATAAATGAGATTTATCATGTTCCTTAATACAAAAAAAAAAACCTAAATTAGCCTAATCGGAACATGCATTTCTCAAATGACCAGAATAATTGCAGTAATTACTCCTTAACACTGATGGTCTTACAATACATCATTTTGTTATCCATGGAAAAAAAATTCAGGAATGTGCTCTTGAAAATACAAAACTAGCACCGAATTGACAATTGAAAGTAAGAATCTTATCTGACTTTTAAGCATAAAATTTCATCAACACATCGAAAAACACATAATTTCACTCGGTCATCAAAAAAAAATAATAGAGGATTCATGTGAAGAACAAGCCTAAAAATTTTAACGAAGCCTGTCAGCTAATACTTCATCAATAGCCAAACTGACAGACCATGAGGGCTGACCTGATATGCCCTTGTGTTCTCTGTAACCCTCCTCTTATCACCATGCCTTCTCCATTGCAATAGGTAAGGGACAATTTCATAAGTACTGAAGTAAAAAGGTTTGGACCTTGAATTAATATTTACCCCTTCCCCGTTAACCTTGCATGCACAGCCTTTTTGTTGTATAGTGCCACCACCTTGTCATTACTTGCATTTATATTTCATAATGTTTTCCTTAATTCCAAAGTTTACCAAGTCCAAAACACAAGCGAGGAAAGGGGGATGATGATTGCTTACTCTTTTCGCAGTACTAAACCCTCACTCTCCCATAGGATCTGATTTATATTGTCATATCTCCATTCATGTTCATTATCATAAATAGTGCAGCATATTGAAGAATTGTTTTCTGAGCCTTGTGACTTAAGGTACACGGAATTCACAGTTCTGTATGTCAAAAATTAAAAAATCATAAAAGATAAAAACTATGCCAATATATGATTCAGAAAAGGAAAATAAATAGCTGTAAATTTAAATACAAAAAAGGATTATATATAACCAAGACTACACAATGTCAGCATGTTGTACTAGAGCATGTTCATGCAGTGTGGGTGTGCATGCACGACAAGAGATCTATGGGTGTGGTAAGAAAATTTCAACACTAACTATGGGTAAACAGATGGACCGATAAGAAAAATATTGTTCATACCTTCATCAAAACCAGTTTTATCATCATTTCTGAAAGCGTGATGACTTCTCATAGGTGCATTCCCTCGTCAGTGGAGATACTGTTTGACCTCTTCTCCGAAACAATTTGATTTTCTGATTTCAAATGCTGAAGATCATTTTCCTGTTGCAATTTTTCACTGCTAATATGTTGATATGCAGTTTCAAGTTCCTGAGATTTACTTGTAGAGGTCTGCATTCTTCCATCTAAATGTTTGCTATGATTACCATTTGAACAGGAGTTAAACGTCACTTCTAATTGCTTTTTCTCATTGTTGCTTTCAAGGCCTGAAGATTTTTCAGGGGATGCATTTCCAGTATGGTCATCATGAGATTGTGATAAACCAAACTGTACATTTGTATGAGTTAAAACAGAGTTTTGTTGTTCTTTTCCATGTTGACCAATGCTGGAAAGCTCTTTTTGAGGTGAGAGATCATCATGATTCAAAAGATCTTCCTCACTGCTTCCTGGTTTTTCACAGGATGCAGAGCCCGCCAGCTTGTCAGCATCATCGCATTTTCTTTGACAGATCTCAAGATCACCATGGAAATTCCCATTATAGGTAGGCCTTGAATTACTAAGATGCAAGTACGAATTACTTGGCACCAATGATTCACTAGGTGCCATCTCTGAGAAATGGCAATGCCTCGATTGATTTTGGTCCCTCAAATCCAACAAAGATTGTGTTTCAATAACTTGATCAGTCACAGATTCTGAAGAGGGACCAACCATAGTGTCTGAACCCTCTGGATGTGACCTATCATCAGGAGTAAAACTTGGAGTGCTTATTGGTCCAATTGCATAATGATCTGGCTTTCCGAATATAAAAGAAGTAAATAGACCTGAAATTTCAGTATAATGTTATGGCATTTCTGGATAATTATGATATCTAGTATCTTGAAAATCATCAGTTATCTAAAACAGAACCATGAATACTGAATGATAACTAAAAATAGCTTACTCAAATCATCATGATATCGAGAAAGCCGGCCTTTAGCATCTAGTAAACTCCCACATGTGTTGTGCAGTATACCTGCAAATTGAACACTGCAAAGGCAAGAAAACCTCGTCAATTTTCGGACTACAAATGAAATTCCATGTTCTGATATAGTCCATTAAACAAATTCATTGAAAAGAATGTTGTCGACACTGAACACAGAATACCCATAATAAGACATGTATAGCACAAGAACATCCATGCTGAAAGCTAATGCTAATTATGCAGATGTCTTCTAAACCAATGAAAATGTGCAACGAGTTATTTTGTCATTGATCCTTTGGCTCAGTGGCATGCCCCTACCTATGTACAGAATAAGACCTGGATGGCACAAGAACTCTGTGCTGAAAGGCGATACTTTAATGGAGTCTATTGTTGCACTCTTCACTATCCCCCCAGTTGTGCCCAATCTGATTCAAAACTCGTTTCCAAATTGATTGTTTTGATATAGCTTCATCATTTAAACTAAGAATGTTATTGTTCCCTTTGATATTTCTTTTGTTGTAGATCAATTGCATCTTCTTTTAAATTTGACATTTCAAATTTTCAAATAAACAAGACCATGAGATGTGTGGACTACGTGAACTTGAATTTCATCTCTAAACTTTGCAATGTGAATAGTGCCAACAACATCTAATGATTAGCCCAACAACAAATATTCGTATCATGCACCTTAAATCTCTAAATAAAGATGATATTCTATTTGTTCTGTTACTAAAATCTATGTATGTGTTGGAAAAGGTTTGAAATGTTAGTAAATCATCCTTTCCAAGATTGTAAATCAAGTATTGCATTGTTTATTCAAAACATATTCTATCTCAGGGAGTAAGTGCCAGCATAGAGCCAACCTCACAATTCAGCCTCACGTACATTCTCGCTCTAGATCTTTGGAGAAATTCAAAAATAAAGGATTCTCATGAGGAAATGATGAGTGACATAACAGAAATATCATTAAAGAAGTCCTAGCTGGAAGTAAGGATGCCTAGTTGGGAAAACTAATATTTTGATGATCAAGAAGAATAAATCTATAGTAATCCTTATCTAGGCGACAGATGATAGACTAGAAATGACTATGGATGAGATGTTTGAGCATCATATAATGGTTCTTAAAAGCAAAAGGTTAATACGCAAGTTCAATGGATACTAGTCAAGTTTTTCAGAGTTTCCAAAAGTGGATTTGATCCAAAATGAAGACTGGGTCAAGCATTAAAAAACAATAACATAAAATCAATTTTTGGATTTGAAGAGAAATGGGAAATTGAAAGGTCATTGGAGAAGAAGTCGAAGACAAAGGAGCATGACTTTTGACCTTCAATGCCACATGTTCCTTTACCATTGCTGGAAAAGCATAAATTGGAGGCATTGCTGCATTTCCCAGCCATTGGCAAGGCAAGAGTTAGCAGAAGTTTTGAGTTGTGTGAGCTATTTGTGCTCTCATTCTCGAAGAGAGACTTTGTCCAGTTCACACACATTGTGCTTCTACTATTTCTTTTTAGTACTGTAAGTTGTTGAAGCTCTTTCTTGTGGGTTTTCTTCACCTAGAGTGCTTTCCTCACTTAAATCCTTGTATTCCTTCTGGTTTTTTTCAGGCTTAAATTTGTTGAGAGCGGTTATTTATTTTGCTGTGCTGGAGTTGTGCATTCTTCAGTTGATTCTTTTCCTTATGATGCATTAAGCAAGGTACATTCTTCTGCTTTAAGTATTTTTGTTGAAAGATCTGTGTGAGTGAGGCAGTTTGAGGGCTAGCATAGATCATATGGTATCAGAGCAGTTTTCTTGAGCTTGTGTGTGATTGTAATTAACCTGAAAGAAAGTAAACGAGGGTTTGTTATTTGCAGATCCAGAAATTTAAACCAAACCGTGGAAGCTGCAATTAAATACAATGGCAGAAGGTGCAAATTCTCCTTCCAAACTTGGAGAGAGGTTGGCCAAAGTTGAAGAAAAGATGAAGCAAGTACTTACTGCATAAGAGAAGAGAACAATTGTTGGAAAAGAAAAGGATGAGCATATCTAGACAGATGAAGGTTTACAATCCTCTTATATTCCTTTCACTCCACTAGCATTATGATGGAGGCCAAGTTCAAGGTTCAGTCTTTTGAGGGAGAGAGAAATGCAGAAGAATTGGACCATTGATTTGAGCAATTAGAGGTGTTATTTGATGTTCTCCAATATAATAATGCACAAATAACTGTTTGTGCACAATTGTAAATGCCTTACGATGCATTAATCTGGTGTAGGAGCTACACTAAAACTTTGGCAAAGGAAGGAGAGCCATCCATAGAAAAGTGGTCATAAATGGAGGAGATCGTGAGGAAAAATGTTATCCTCTTAGGTATGCTTCTAAAAATAATTGAAAATGGAAATTCTTGCAGCAAAGGCAAGGGCAAGATGTTGAAGAATATACTACTGAATTTCAAAAACAATCCATGTTGATGATAAAGACGTTGAATGATGAGGAGGTAGTTGCAAAATATCTTGGTAGACTTCAGTCTTTATATAGAGAGGAATTTATTACTTTTTCCCATCAAGACCTTGGAAGAGGCTAGCAGCAAAGTTCATGCCATTGATGAGAATTACAAAAAGGAAGCTTATCTCACCCCATAAGCCAAGCAAGGAGAAGGACCAAGTAAGTTGTACAAAAGCAAATGAAACAAGCAATTCCAAAAATAGACAGATGCTGCCACCACAACCAAAGATCAAAAACATTGTACTCATTGTGATCTAGATGGCCATAACGAGGCTACCTGTTGGAAGCAGCACCCAAAGATGAGTGAAGATTTTTTGAAGAAGAAAGAGAAGAAGATTGTGGCCACCACTACTGAAGCAAAAGAGGTGGAGTATGAGTTTAATTTAGATGAGAAGATTGTTTGTGCAACTGCTCTTCCCAAATCAATTATTTCCAAAGAAGAAACCAGCAAAAATGAAGAAGAAGATAATGCTTGTGAAGAAGGGATGGAGTGCTTGTTTCTTTTTAGAGAAAACGTGAAAAAGGCCAAAGTAAATGTGTTGATTGATCCTGGTTCCTGGTTTCTTTTTACAAAGTGCAACATTTCCTAAGAGGAAATTACTGTAAAGAAAATTTCAGGGAAATTTTCTACATCAAACTTTTACAATTTTGCATTCTTGTAAACGGCCCATAGATGATAAGATCAAGTGGATGTTATCATGCTCTCTGTGGACTATTGATTAGATCCAACGCTGAAACTTTTGATGAGAATGTGCGAACCCTTGGCCTCCATACAGTTTTTGCTCAGTTGCAGAACGCGGTAATCGCACACCAGAGACATCCTGACTCAGGGTACTTGGCAGATTCTGAAGATAATTCTTTTGGGAGTAGATTTGAGCAATCTGAATCAGTTGAAATTGCCCCTCAAGACTCTGAATATACTCACTATAGTAATTCAGTGGAAATACTAGAGCCCGAATCACCAGAGATCATATTGATCAGTGACGACGAAGAACAAGTTGCTGATAATTTTGTGAATCCAGAGATAGCAGAGCCACAACAAGAAGAACAAGCTATCAGTGAACGGGTGAGTCAAGCAAGGCTTGATCTCAATTTGTAACTTCCTCTTCTTTCTTTCTTCTTTCACAAAGCAGATTGCTTTCTTGTAATAGGTCAATAAAAGTGAGTTTCTAGTTACTTGATTGTAATGGCCTCAAACAACAATCTCCCAATTCCTGAATTCAATGGGTATGACTATGAGTACTGGTCAATAAAAATGCGAACATTACTCATAGGAAAAGGATTATGGGACATAGTAGAAGACGGTTACACAGCTCCAACTGATTGGACAACTTTAAGTGCAGCCGATAAGAAAACAATGAAAGAAGCCCAAAAGAACAACTCTTTTGCCCTTTACCATCTTCAAGCGGCATTAGAAAAAAGTATCTTTCCTCGAATAGCATCTAGTACAACTGCTAAGGATGCATGGCAAGCCTTGCAAGAAGGTTTCCAAGGAAGTGATAAAGTGAAGCAAGTCAGGCTTCAGACTTTGAAAAGAGATTTTGAAAATCTCAAGATGAAAGAAGATGAGAGAGTGGGAGATTACTGCGTGCGAGTTAAAGCCGTAGTCGATATGATGCAAACACTGGGTGATGACACCAAACCAGAAATAGTGGTGAAGAAGGTGTTAAGAACACTTCTTCCTAAGTGGAATCACATTGCGATCATCATCGAAGAATCCAAAGACCTATCCACTCTCACTTTTGACACCTTGATAGGATCATTAATGTCTCATGAGGAGAGACTACAAGGTGCACCTTCAACGAGTTATGGAGGTGATGACAAAGCCTTCACATCTAATGAGGCCGCAGGACGTGGACAAGGAAGAGGCAGAGGCAGAGGACAACAAAGAGGCAGAGGCAGAGGCCGAGGCAACTCTCGAGGAGGTAATCAGAACAGAGGAGGCAACTCCAATCGAGGAGGCAATCAGAACAGAGGAGGCAACCAGAATCAAGGCGGCAATACAGGACGAGGTGGAAATCAAGGGCGAGGAAGTAACAAGTCCAAAACAGCTTGCTTCAACTGTGGCAAACAAGGACACTTCGCTCACGATTGCTGGTCAAAAACTTCTCAAGGTAGCAGCAGTCAGTATGGCAACTATGGTGAAGAAGAAGACACCTCTAATATTTTTCTTTCTTATGGACAATCAGACCAAAATCTCAATGACACATGGATTTTGGATACTGGTTGCTCCAACCATATGAGTGGCAAACAAGATCTATTTGCTACTTTAGATTCCACTTACAAATCTCATATCAAGTTAGGGGATGACAAATCATTGCAAGTCGAAGGCATTGGAGCCATGGCGGTTCCAACGAAAGAAGGCCTAAAGAAAGTGAATGACATCTACTACACTCCAAAGCTCCAACACAATCTGCTAAGCGTTGGGCAAATGATGGAGAATAATTACAAACTTGTTTTTGATGAAGGAAAATGTATCATTCTTGATAAAAACAATTGTAATCGAGTCATCACACAGGTCCCCATGACCAAGAATCGGTTATTCCCTCTCAAATTTGGTGAACCAGGGGGAGACCAACTTGCAAATGTAGCAATCACTAATCCAAGTGTACTTTGGCACTTGAGATACGGTCACCTTAATTCCGCTAGCTTAAAACTTTTGACATCTCAAGCTATGGTGACCGGACTTCCCAAAATCAGTGAACATAAGGAAGTTTGTGAAGGATGTGCTTTGGGCAAGCACTCAAGATCGAAGTTTCCAAAAGGCCAAGCGTGGAGAGCCAGCTATCCACTACAGTTAGTGCATTCGGACATTTGTGGTCCCATGCAAACTAAGAGTCTTGGAAACAATTCTTATTTTCTCACATTCATAGATGATTTTTCTAGAATGTGCTGGATATATTTTTTGAAACATAAAGATGAAGCATTTGATTGCTTCATAGATTTCAGAAACACTGTAGAAAAACAGAGTGAGCATTATGTAAAGTGTCTTCGGACAGATCGAGGAGGTGAGTACTCCTCAAATGAATTCTTGAAATATTGTAAAGCAAGTGGGATCAAGAGGCAATTCACCACTGCCTATACCCCACAACAGAATGGTGTGGCCGAGAGAAAGAATCGCACACTAGTTGAGATGGCAAGATCGATGCTTCAGACTAAGCATCTAACTAATATGTATTGGGCTGATGCAGTGAGAACAAGTGTATATATTCTAAATAGGAGTCCCACTTCTAGTTTAGAAGGTATCACTCCTTATGAAGGATGGTACGGAAAGAAACCAAATATAAAGCATTTCAAAGTTTTTGGTTCTTTAGCATATGCACACATTCCTGATGAGAAAAGGAAGAAGCTTGATCCCAAAATTCAAGCTTGTATATTTGTAGGGTATTGTGAGTCTACAAAAGGTTATAGACTCTACAATCCCAAGACCCATAAATTCATACTCTCCAGGGATGTAATTTTTGATGAAGGGGGAGAATGGGGTCATAAAAAAATCTATATTGATGATGAGTCCCAAGATGTAAGTTCTTCACAGGTACAACAAGTGTCTTCAATGAAAGGGAAAGGCAAACCACCCCCACCAAGCCCAAGCAGGAGTACTTCGTCAAGTACATCATTTACAACTCCAAGTCCTTCTCCACAACGATCAGTAAGTTCTTCACCGATGGACCTTGATTCTCCATCAAGAGGCAAAAGAACATTACAACATCATCCATATTTTCAAATGTTGGATCAAAATTTCCAGAAAAGATATACTAGAAGTCAAGCTAGTGAAATGAATACAGTTTTGCAACAACTTGAAAATTTGCAATTGTATGGGGATGATGACTCCCATGAACCTAAGGGTGATGTAGTCAATTATGCTTTATTGGCTAGTGCACAGCTAGAACCACCTAGCTATGAGAAGGCTTGTACTGAAAATGTATGGCAAGAAGCCATGAAAGAGGAGATAACCTCTATAAAAAATAATGATACATGGGAGCTAGTAAAGCTACCCAAAGGAAAAAAATGTGTTGGATGCAAATGGGTCTACAAGACCAAATACAATGCTGATGGAAGCATTGAGAGGCACAAGGCGAGATTAGTAGCTAAAGGTTTTACTCAGAAATTTGGAATTGATTATGAGGAAACCTTTGCTCCTGTTGCACGACAAGAAACAATCCGAACAGTTCTTTCCTTGGCTGCCCATAAAGGATGGAACATTCAACACATGGATGTGAAAAGTGCTTTTTTGAATGGATACTTGATAGAAGAGGTGTATGTTCAACAACCTCAAGGTTTCCAAGAACAAGGAAAGGAGAACCTTGTTTATAAATTGAAAAAAGCACTTTATGGCCTCAAGCAAGCACCAAGAGCTTGGTACTCGCGAATTGACGGCTATTTCAGTGAGTATGGATTCACAAGAAGCAAAAGTGAACCAACTCTGTACTACCTAAAGCATGATGTAGACATTCTCATAGTTTGTTTGTATGTGGATGATCTAATATTTATGGGTAGTAACACTAAAATGAATATGGAGTTCAAAAACTCCATGATGAAGCGAGTTTGAAATGAAAGATCTCGGTTTAATGAGATACTTCCTAGGGATGGAAGTCCATCAATCAAATAAGGGGATCTTCATATGTCAACACAAGTATGCTCGAGATATGATCAAGAAATTTGCTATGGAGCAATGCAAATCAGTTGCAACTCCAACAGGACATGGAATCCAATTGAGCAAGGATGACGGAGCACCAAAGGTTGACATGACCACTTACAGGAGCATGGTTGGGAGTTTGATGTTTCTCACCAACACAAGGCCCGATATTCAGTATGTTGTTTCTCTAGTCTCAAGGTTTATGGCAAATCCATCTGAGCTGCATCTACAAGCAACTAAAAGAATCTTAAGATATGTAAAAGGTACATTGGATTTTGGAATCCATTACCACAAGTGTAATTCTATGAAATTAGTTGGCTTCAGTGATAGTGATTGGGGCAGCAATATAGATGATAGGAAGTCTACATCAGGGAACTGTTTTAGTCTAGGATCAGGACTAATTACTTGGAGTTCCAAGAAACAAACTGTTGTAGCTTTATCATCTACTGAGGCTGAGTATATAGCCATCACTCATGCTAGTACTCAAGTCCTATGGCTAAGAAAAATCCTTGAAGAGATTGGAGAAATACAAAGTGGTCCAACTCGACTGTATAGTGATAACATGAGTGCCATTCAATTGGCATACAATCCAATCCACCATAGCAGATCAAAGCATTTTGATATGAAGTATCACTTCATCCGCGACATGGTGGAACACCAGATTGTTGAGCTTAAATATTGCAGCACTTTGGATAATATTGCAGATATCTTCACCAAAGGCATGGCTAAAGCTCAATATATAAAGCTGAGAGACTGTATAGTCAGTCCTCTCAACTTTAAGGGGGAGAATGTTGGAAATTAACTTACCATTGTCGGTAAGGTGGACGGCAAAGCACTGGACGACAAGGTGGACGATAGATTTGTTTAAAACCTTCTCGCATATTTCCTCCCTATTTTTCCTATTCCCTATTCTCTCTCCTATATTCTCGCATTTCTATTCCTAGCTTAATTTCTAAGCTATATAAATGTAACCTTTGCATTTCGTATGTTGAATATTATTGAAGCATTTTTCGATTGGACTATTGGTTCATAGACCCATGGTTTAGAGGGAGAGATGGCTTGTATTTAAGGCCATTGAGTGAGAATTTTTTCGTGGAAACATTGGAAATGTTTCCAATATGGGTCAGGACTTTTGGACTATCATATCAACTAATCAATAAGAAGGCTTTGAAGAATATTGGTAATACCCTAGGGAACCTCAGCCAATAAAAAGCACAAGCATGTTATGTATACCCAAATATGTATTACCCGTTGGTTACGAATCCGCCACGAGGAAAGGATTTGTTGCTATTGCGCCCTGGACCCGCAAACCAACATTGAAAGGCCGGAAGGAAGGAATGCCTTCCGTGCCAATCTCCGGAGAAGGCCGGCTCCTGTGGGTTTTTATGGTTTGAGATAAGAGTGCAGGAAAGAGATAAAAATGCGGAAAGAATTTACAGATGTGATTGGAGTTGGGTGGGGGGAACTAACAGTACGGCAACTAATCAATCACCACTACGTACTGCATCATAAATACAAAGCATAACCAGGAACTGCAAAACCTAAATATACTTTCTGTATAAAGCAGTGTACGCACAGCTACAATGGCTCCCTAACAGACATTCCCTACAAGGAACTAACAGTACGGCAGCGCATCAATCACCACTACGGACAGTAACATAAACAGAAAGCAACCAAGAGATGTCAGATCCAAGTATGTGTGTTGTGTAGAGAATTTGTACGCACAGCTACAATGGTCCCCTAGCAAACATTCTCCCTACAAGGAGAACTAACAGCACGACAATGCATCAATCACCACTACGGACAGCAACATAAACACAACACACAAACTGAAGGAACTGCTACTGAATTCATTCTATGTATCCTCTAATCGATGAAGTTCAAGAGTACTTGGCCACCAAATGCTGAAATGAATCAACAAGCCATGACACAAGCAATGCCTCAGGAATACCTGACCACCAAATGCTGAAGCGAATCAACGAGCCATGACACAAGCAAACGTAAAGCAGAAATGTAAAGGAGAGGCAGCATAAAAAATAAAAGCAGTAGAACAGATCCAGGCATATACTTTATATTGATAAGCAGAAGCACAGTTACAATGGTTCCCTAACAGACATTCCCCTTCCACCCCCTTACAATGAAAACGTGGTGGGTATTTATAGCCCGAGTCCCCCCCGTTACATTGATGGGCACAAAGTCCCAGTCAAACATTAGCTGACAAAAGCAGCCACAAAACTGCTGATGCTGACATCTGTCTGGCTGGACTGTACTCTCGGCATGGTCTCCCTAAAGGTTGAACAGCCACGTGGCAGCGCGCTGGGTAGAACTTCATATTGACAGGAATGCGGGTAGCTGAGGCAGGTGGAAACTCACATCAGCCTTAAATGAGGCAACTGGCATAAGTAGTGTAGCCCATGCTTGTCCTTTTGCTCGGCACGACTTGGCTCAGATCCCAAAGCTGGACACTTGTCGGATGATGGACGATGTTGTTTGACGCGTGCTTGCCTTGAAAGGCAGTTTATCCAACTTCTCCTAGGATCTGAGCGCCATCGGGTTGCGCAGGTAGAAAACAGCGCAGTCGGGAAGGCCTTCATGCCTTGGGTGCATTTCTGAGTTTATTCCCCTATCGCGCACCTGTCAAAGGGCGCACTCCGACTTCGCTGCGAAGTCGGGTTGCGCACAGGTGGAAGCTGATTTCTGCCGCCGTACGGACTTCGCCCTGGAAAGGGGGAGCAGTCCGACTTCGCTGCGAAGTCGGACTTCGCCCCAGCACTTAGTCATTTTTCCTGCCAGACTGTTTCCAAGTGCGCTCAGGAAGAAGGGCGCAGTCGGACTTCGCACCAAAACGGGAGAAGTCGGACTTCGCACCAAAATTGGGAGAAGTCGGACTTCGCACCAAAACTGGGAGATGTCGGACTTCGCACCAAAACTGAGCGCAGTCGGACTTCGCACAAAAACTGAGCACAGTCGGACTTCGCACAAAAACTAGGTTTCCTGGTTCTGCTTCCCGGGGCCATAACTTTTGATCCACTGACCCGATCGCCTATTATAATATATCGTCGGAAAGCTGGCGAGAAGATCTGCAATGATAAAATATCCAAAGCTCATTTTGTCCATTTTATCGCCCATGTTTATGGCCCGCGAAAAACCCGAACACCTCAGCATGCTCTTTGCCGCTTTAAAACTCCAACTGGAGGGCGCACTCCGACTTCGCTGCAAAGTCGGATTGTGCCCTGACACTTAGCCATTTTTCAGGGCAACTGCTGTCATTTTGAGATCTAACCGAGGGGCTCAAGAGAAAGAGGGAAGAATGAGAATGTAGGGAAGAGAGAGAAAATGGAAAGAGAGGAAGAGGGAAAGGGAAGAGTAGCTCTATTACAAAAATTGAAAACATTGCACCCCGTGCAAAATGTGACAACATTTCTGGCGGCTCGCGGGGTGTCGAGCTCGCCTCGGCGCAAAGAATCCATGCCTTCATCCATTGGGCAACAGAGTCACCCTCGCTGTCCTCTTAGAACACTTGAAAAAAAAGAACCGCACAAACTAAAATAAGAAAAACAACTAAAACTTTGAATACTAGCCGGATTATTTATACAAAATTTTGCGGCATTATTGGCATGCCGCCAACACAAATCTAGCTTTGGTTGCCTATCCGGTGAACCTGCAGTGTCCGGACCACATCTGATTGTACTTCAGATGATCTTTGAAGTCCGGTTGGCCTCCCAAAGTTTGCCAGGTTGCGAACATGGTGCAACGTGGCAGATTGTCCTTCATGTCGGTACCCGTACAATTGATGAACAATGTGACAAGGAGATTTTTCAGACGGGAGCCCTCTTCGGGTACCGGTTGCGGTGATGGTTGGAGCCAATACCACCACGGTGGAGACTGTAGGTGAACATTCATTTCTCCGCTTGTGAGGTCAAGGCTGCTCACCAAACCTTGATTCCTCCGGGGTGTCTTCTATTAGCTTAAAAAAAAGGGCGCCTGCGATCAAGAAATCTGGATCTTCAGCTCAGTCAGAGTCGCCAGGTGATTTTGCCAGATGAAGGCAAGCCAGAGATTCACCAACTCGGGCCTCCTTAAAATATGGAGACTGTTCGTCTCACCTCACGGATTCGTCTATGCGAGCTTGATAATCAGCCAGCCTAACGCACTCGCCTGGAGCGTTGGTATTAATTTCGTAAAGTCAGGCTGGTTTCCCGGGTTCCTCGCTCGCCACCTTCTCGTTTGAATGAAGGTGTCGGGACCGGTCTTTTGGACTCAGAGAATATGAACGTGCAGAGTCGCCAGGTGCTCTGATTTTGAACAGCAATGAAGCGAGCACCAGTGCTTCGATTCTATTTGGGGGTGAGAAACCTCCTTGTCCCACCGAGTATTCGGAAAGAAACTGTCAGTCCGAGTGAGGACGAGCTTGAGATCTTCCAAATGTGGGGCAAAGAGTCCCATCGGGCGTGCCAAAAACTGTTGGTTACGAATCCGCCACGAGGAAAGGATTTGTTGCTATTGCGCCCTGAACCCGCAAACCAACATTGAAAGGTCGGAAGGAAGGAATGCCTTCCGTGCCAATCTCCGGAGAAGGCCGGCTCTTGTGGGTTTTTATGGTTTGAGATAAGAGTGCAGGAAAGAGATAAAAATGCGAAAAGAATTTACAGATGTGATTGGAGTTGGGTGGGGGGAACTAACAGTACGGCAACACATCAATCACCACTACTTACTGCATCATTAATACAAAGCATAACCAGGAACTGCAAAACCTAAGTATACTTTCTGTATAAAGCAGTGTACGCACAGCTACAATGGCTCCCTAACAGACATTCCCTACAAGGAACTAACAGTACGACAATGCATCAATCACCACTACGGACAGTAACATAAACAAAAAGCAACCAAGAGATGTCAGATCCAAGTATGTGTGTTGTGTAGAGAATTTGTACGCACAGCTACAATGGTCCCCTAGCAAACATTCTCCCTACAAGGAGAACTAACAGCACGGCAATGCATCAATCACCACTACGGACAGCAACATAAACACAACACACAAACTGAAGGAACTGCTACTGAATTCATTCTATGTATCCTCTAATCGATGAAGTTCAAGAGTACTTGGCCACCAAATGCTGAAATGAATCAACAAGCCATGACACAAGCAATGCCTCAGGAATACCTGACCACCAAATGCTGAAGCGAATCAACGAGCCATGACACAAGCAAACGTAAAGCAAAAATGTAAAGGAGAGGCAGCATAAAAAATAAAAGCAGTAGAACAGATCCAGGCATATACTTTATATTGATAAGCAGAAGCACAGTTACAATGGTTCCCTAACAGACATTCCCCTTCCACCCCCTTACAATGAAAACGTGGTGGGTATTTATAGCCCGAGTCCCCCCCGTTACATTAATGGGCGCAAAGTCCCAGTCAAACATTAGCTGACAAAAGCAGCCGCGGAACTGCTGATGCTGACATCTGTCGAGCTGGACTGTACTCTCGGCGTGGTCTCCCTAAAGGTTGAACAGCCACGTGGCAGCGCGCTGGGTAGAACTTCATATTGACAGGAATGCGGGTAGCTGAGGCAGGTGGAAACTCACATCAGCCTTAAATGAGGCAGCTGGCATAAGTAGTGTAGCCCATGCTTGTCCTTTTGCTCGGCACGTCTTGGCTCAGATCCCAAAGCTGGACACTTGTCGGATGATGGATGATGCTGTTTGACACGTGCCTGCCTTGAAAGGCAGTTTATCCAACTTCTCCTAGGATCTGAGTGCCATCGGGTTGCGCAGGCAGAAAACAGCGCAGTCGGGAAGGCCTTCATGCCTTGGGTGCATTTCTGAGTTTATTCCCCTACTGCGCACTTGTCAAAGGGCGCACTCCAACTTCGCTGCGAAGTCGGGTTGCGCACAGGTGGAAGCTGATTTCTACCGCCGTACGGACTTCACCCTGGAAAGGGGGAGCAGTCCGACTTCGCTGCGAAGTCGGACTTCGCCCCAGCACTTAGTCATTTTTCCTGCCAGACTGTTTCCAAGTGCGCTCAGGAAGAAGGGCGCAGTCGGACTTCGCACCAAAACTGGGAGAAGTCGGACTTCGCACCAAAACTGGGAGAAGTCGGACTTCGCACCAAAAACTGGGAGAAGTCGGACTTCGCACCAAAACTGGGAGAAGTCGGACTTCGCACAAAAACTGAGCGCAGTCGGACTTCGCACAAAAACTGGGTTTCCTGGTTCTGCTTCCCGGGGCCATAACTTTTGATCCGCTGACCCGATCGCCTATTATAATATATCGTCGGAAAGCTGGCGAGAAGATCTACAATGATAAAATATCCAGAGCTCATTTTGTCCATTTTATCGCCCCTGTTTATTGCCTGCGAAAAACCCGAACACCTCAGCATGCTCTTTGCCGCTTTAAAACTCCAACTGGAGGGCGCACTCCGACTTCGCTGCGAAGTCGGATTGCGACCTGACACTTAGCCATTTTTCAGGGCAACTGCTGTCATTTTGAGATCTGACCGAGGGGCTCAAGAGAAAGAGGGAAGAATGAGAATGTAGGGAAGAGGGAGAAAATGGAAAGAGGGGAAGAGGGAAAGGGAAGAGCAGCTCTCTTACAAAAATTGAAAACATTGCACCCCGTGCAAAATGTGACAACATTACCATGGGTATTTCAAAACCTTTGCTAGAATCTATTGAGGTTAAATCTAAATCAATATAATGGAATCAACAAGTGGATTATGAAAATATTGCATTTTCATGTTGCAAATGTTTAAAAATCAGACATATGGCAAGGTATTGCAAAGTGAAAACAATCGAGAAAGAGATTAAAAGTTTTGGTTGTCAGACAAACTTAAATATGAAGCAAGGTGATCATATTGTTGTAGCATATGGCTCAGATCAAGGATTTTCCAGTCCGAAAAAAGTCGCTTACATGTCATTTGCTTGCCTTCATCAAATGAAGTGAAATGAGTGGTGTGTTGATGTCCCTGTGCTTTGGAAATAGTGCAAATATCTTATCTTTATATGAAGATGTTTGATTAGTCCAACATTTGCTGCAGAAAAGACAAAAATACATTTCTTAACGAAATGTGAATTCAAATATATTGACCAAACCCTTTGAAGGTTTGAGGACTGTAAAAGTTTTTGCTTCAGGATACGTTTTTTTTTTTTTTTTTTTTTGGGGAAATGGAGTCCATTATTTTTTCACGAATACAAGGGTATTTATACTTATTGGAAATCTATTTTCAAGTTGGATCTAACAGACTTAAAAACTTTAAGTTTTTTGAAGATTGAAAATTCTTGTTAATGCCCCAAAGATGTTGTTTCCTAATTCGAAGTTGCCAAAGATGCATGGGACAAACTCAACACGGTGTTTGAATCTAAAAACCAAAATCAGATTCTACACCTACAAAATCAATTGCACTAATTGAAGATGAATAGCGGTGAAATATAATTGCACTATTTGAAGATGAAGAGCGGTGAAAAATTGGAGGCTTTTCTGAGGACAATTGCAGAGTTGTGAGCCTCACATAAAGTATTAGGTGAAATTGTGAGTGATGATGTGCTTGTCCCAATTGTATTTCCACCTGCATCTAGTATTTTGGTGACAACCCTGAACGTAACTAAACTAGAGTCTGACTTTTGAGAATCTCTTAAGACTAAAAATGAAAGTGCTCACACATCAGAAAGACAAGAAGCCTATGCAGTCCAAGAAAGATGGTGAACCGCCCAACAAGCACCAACAATAGCAAAAAGGGCATAATCAAGTCGCATGCTATATTTGTGGGAAACTCTGCCATGTGCTTGAGTGCAAGTACAACACTTTCCCACAAGGTTCTAATAAGAACCAGAAGTACGCATCAAGAGGAAAGCAGAAGAATCCTCAATGGCAGAGGCAAAATGCACCAAACATCTACATGGAAATGTAGTAGACAATACAAATTTGGAGAAGACTTCAAGCCCAAGTTGCTGATGCAGTCACAAAATCTAGCCCAGTTTGGTATGCGGATTCGAGGGCTACCAAACATATGACAGGCCAGAAAGAATGGTTTGTGTCTCTTGACCATTCTTCAAATCATAGGCAGGTTACTCTTAGTGACAATTTGACATACACCATTGCTGGTATCAGTGATGTCTCTTTGCATATTGTTTCACGCATCTATCGCTTGACTGAAGTTCTTTATGTGCCTGGCCTCACAGAGAACTCCTATCTATGAATCAAGTTCTTGATCAAAATCTAAGAGTTAAAATTGATAGAATAGGTGACAAGAAGCTTTGTCTCATTTGAGACAAATCTAGAGGTTCGAGAATTGTTGCCTATGCTAAAGGCATAGGCAAAATGTTTCAATTTGCAGCTGTATTGTGAGACAACCAAGCTTTGATAGCAAAGGAGGATGATGCTACCACACTTTGGTATAGGCGACTTGGGCATGTAAGTTTTAGCTACCTAAAAGCACTCTAAAATCATGCTATGGTGAGAGGTCCTTGGTAGGAAAGCATCATCAAGCCCTATTTGGATCAAACAGTCGTCGAGCAACTGGTCTACTCAACCTGATGCACACAGATATATGCGGACCTATGGATCTGAGAATTAGTGGTTGTCGATATTTTCAGTTGTTTGTTGATGATCATACATGATGAATGTGGGTGTATTGTCTAAAGACGAAGGTGAAGTTTTTCATTTTTTCCATGAGTTCACAGCTAAGTGATAAAGTTTATGTTGTTTTTCACTTGGCAGTAAAAGATAAATTTGCTTTCTGTGCATGAGCTTTGTCAAGCACAAAACTGGAAAATCCTATATGTTGAATCAGGTAAACGGGAAATGTATGTTGTAACCTTTAGTTACAAGGTTTGCATTCAAATTCTAGTCCAGAAATTTGACACACAGAAATTTTGGATAAACTTTGGCATGAAGTTTGAGATGTCAAAAATATGCAAAATTATTTATAACTTCATAGATGAAATAAAAAACAAATACCAAAAAAAAAACTCATTATAATGCAATTTGAAATGCATGTGAAAACTTTAGTTTATGTCCACGTAAGTTACCTAATACACATTACCAATTACTATTTTTCATTTTTGCATTGACCAAACCTGCTCCAGCTACCAGCAAAATTTACTGAATTTTGTTCAGTTGATCTTAAAGTTCAACCTTATAGATTAAATTCCCCAAATATTGTTACAGAGGCTGTAACCAATGACGCGACAAGTCAACCTCACATAAATAACGTTAAATTCATTAACATTCATGCCACACATCATTCCTTGAAAATGCCATTATATGTCCGACACTAACAGTTTATCAAGAAGAGGTTGTAACTAGTGACACATCAGGGCACCCTTACATAAATACAGTTGACTTCATTAGCATCCATGCCAGACGTCATTCCTTGAAAATGCCATTATATGTCTGACGCCAACCCTGTATGGAGAAGGGGCTCTCCACAATACCCTGTTCTTTCAATGGCTACGTTACATGTCGTCCTACAAAGACCATGTATGCACTCTGGGTGAGTGTTGGAATATAATGAAGAGGATTTCTACCGTGTTTTTCTTCCTTATCCAAATTTTCATTTGGTTTGTCTTCTGCTATAAGTTTCATCACAAGGTTTTTTATGATAGATTGTTGATTCCACTGTGCGAAACAAGTGATTGACTTGATTCCATGATAATTCAATGTTTAAATGCACAAGGCAAGGTTTTGAAATGGACCAGTGAATATCATAGTAACAAGCTTCAATTTTCTGGATTCATATAACTAAGAGAATCTGAAACTTTTTAAATTCTCACAAAATCAGGAAATCTCAAAACTGGTTGGGAGAAGAGAAACAGATGCATATACAACTTGTGTGTGTACCTCTGTTGTCAGACTCGGCCGCACTCCCGAGCACTCGGCCGACTCCGAGTCCGAGTGGGCTTAGTCGTGCCGAGTCAACTCGGACTAGTTTTTTTCCTGGACTCGGCCGAGTCCAGCCGAGTCCGCGAGTCCGGACGTTGGGACTTGGCTGGCCCAGACAAAATTAAAGTTTAAATAAATAAAAACCCAAAGGTATAAATCTCCGATCATGGCAAGTTTAGGTTAACTTTAATATTTATTGAATAATTCATTTGAAATTTTGAAACAAAAAAACACAGAGAATGTTGCGGTCTCTGTCGCTATTATTCCTTTCGATGGTGGTGCCGATAGTGAGTTAGCTAATTGTTATGCAATGGGCCCCCTCTCACCGACGATTCCGCGGATGGTCGCCGAACTCGTCGGTCCCTCCCCTTATTTTCATATCAAATGGCACTTCTTGGGTAGGTTTTTGGTAGATATTCTTCTTAATAAAAATTTATAGTTTTTTAATCACAATTTAAATATTCAAACAATAATTTAAAGGATGTGGTTACCTACCTTGTAATATCTTTTGATACATGTTTAGTCAATTCTATCTATTTTAATATATATTTAACTGATCCTATCTTCCATACCTATTATTATTTAATTTAGAATGGATTTTAATAAATAGTTGTCTTGTGAAAATTGACTGGAACTCTTTGTTAACAGGAAGAATGAATGACTGAAAGAAAGAAATAAAGAAAAAATGTCAGAGAGAGAAGTGAAAGGTCAAACTTGCTGAGAATACAATATGGAAGATGGGTCTACATATGCGTTTTCATGTTGAGCCTTTCATCTCCGATGGGTGGCTCAAGGAAGTATTTTCATAATATGAAAAAAATTGGCAGATACCACACTCCAAAACTCCAAAAACTCGAGAAAGGGAAAATAGCACTTTTCAACGTTTCTGAAATCTCTGGTGAAGGACTTGATGAGCCCCATAAAATTTTTATACAAACTTATGAAGGTAAACTATCGTGACCTTAATAAGTGGATTTCTAACCTATCAATATGTTATAAAAAATATTTTTATTATAAAAACATAAATAATAAATATAATATTATAATTTTTTAAAATTGTTTGTAATATATTTTTTAATAATAAATTTATTTTATTTTTTATATTGTTATTTAAATTATAATAGAATTTTAAATATTAAATTTAAATGATATTTATTAATAATTAGAATACTCTGAAATGTTAATATGTTATAACTTTATAAGCCTTAATCATTTAAATTAAATCATTTGCCCAGATCAAACACTGTTACTGCTATCCGTTGCCCGATTCACTAAATTGTCAGTGCCATTTTCTTGGGAAAGGAGGAAAGATTAAGAAAGGTGGATTTGAAAATTTTAAATCTGGATGAACAAATAACATTATACGTTAAAGTGATTCAGTTTACACTTAAATGGTGGGTAAGGAAGGTGATGTTACTTGTATAATATAAATTTTATTGGATGTTTTTAAAGTTGCAGTCACATCAATATAGTTTTAAGATAATCTATATATATTTATATATGTTTATTTTAAAATGAATGAAATAATTTTAACTCTTTATAAGATCAAATCAATCTATAAGTTTAATATAAGATAGAGTATAGTATGCAACCTTATTTATTTTTTGGATTTATAACTTTGTTTTTTTTTTCATTTTTTCTTTTTGCGGAGATTTTTAGCTGAGTCCCGAGACGACCTTTCCAAGTCCAAGCCGAGTACGAGTTTTTCTACTATGGTGTGTACAACAAAACATTCATAATATCTAAGAGCAAGCTCAAATCATATCAGAATTTTCTTTTACTAAAAATGCTCTGAATGTTGTTTGATCAATCCAGACAGTCCAAAATTCCTAGTCCAATCTGGATTTGGGCCTAGATCTGACAAAATTCTGTTACTATGATGAATATTGAGACTTCATCCCAGCACTGAACCATTTATAAAAACCGAACCAGAGTCTCAAAATTCCTGGTCCAATCTGGATGTAGTCCAGATCTGACAAAATTCTGTTACTGTGGTGAATTTTGAGACTTCATCCCGACAATAAACCATTTATAAGAACCGAACCAGAGTCTCTTCTATACGTATAAACAACTTCCCACGCTTAAAGGGGATCGCAAAGAAAGAAAGAGACACCCACCACTCCACCATGAATTGGATTATGCTTCTAACTTCTAGGCTCATCATATCCTGTATCTCTTTTATTTCTGCATTACCTTATTCCAACTTGCTCTATATGATATTTCTTTTTCCCACTAATGTTTTATTTGCAAAATTATTTCATTCAAATGAAGATGTTTAATGATTCATCTGAACATACCATGCTTCCAATGACTTAAGCACAATTCTCTGCACCTGGCCAACATAAACCTGATGGTTTTTCTGATTAACTGTCAGAATCTTTGTATGTTTGTTTGTTTAAAAGTCTATCAGAGTTGATGTTAAGGTATTTGATATGCAGTTCAATGGTAAAAGGTGAAAGGGCATATGCTTTAGCAGCCAAATTAGCAATGGTGACATCAATGGGTTTTGACAGTTCAAGGATTTGCAAAGCACTTAGTGCAAGTTGTTGCACCACACTCTACGGACTAAACAGTTTCTGATACAAATCAAACACAAGCCGTTACCCACTGTCTAGAAGATTAGTGGTAAGAATTGGTGCCACATAGGAACAGAAGGGACCAATTTCTTAAGTCCATTATATGTCTGTTAGTTTTTCTCAAAGTTATCATATCCGGTATTCCTCCCACCTGGATACTTGTACCCGCGTATCAGATACAAATATGGATAGGATACTTTTTGGATTCTGTATGCAAACACTTATCCAAGTATATGGATATTGCATCCTGGCATAATACAAGCCCATATATGGTCCAGATCTCATATGTCCAGAGACAGTCAGGGCATGTTTAGAGCTGTGTCCAAGATATGAGATTAAAGAACAATTTTTTTAAATATATTTAAATAAAAAACCATAGTTGAGAAAATCTGCAAAAGCTCTGCAGAATCCTAATTTTTTGCCGATTTTTTAAAATGCCGATGCAATCGACAAACTCTCGGCGATGCAAAGATTTTTTGAAAAAATCAGCATCGCCGATTTTTTCAAAAAATCTGCAATTTTTTTTTTTTAGGCTGCGGCCGATTTAGGGTTTTTTTATGCAAGCCCATTTTTCAGCTGTTAATGTTTGAACTTCGAAGTTTAAAGTTTAAACCCTAAACCTGAAACCCTCTTTTTAAGTAAATATTGCTGCCTGATAACTATGTATGTAAATCCATTTTTCAGTTGTTAATGTTTGAAACTTTGAACTTTGAAGTTTAAACCCTAAACCCTAGGCTAGGCCCTAGGGTTTTGTTTTTTTTTTCCTCCTTTTTTAAGTAAATATTGCTGCCTGGTAACTATGTATGCAAGCCCATTTTTCAGCTGTTAATGTTTGAATTTGAAACTTTGAACTTGAAGTTTAAACCCTAAACCCTAGTCTAGGCCCTAGGGTTTTGGGTTTAGGGTTTTTTTCCTCCTCTTTTTAAGTAAATATTGCTGCCTGATAACTATGTATGCAAACCCATTTTTCAGCTGTCAATGTTTCAATTTTAAACCCTAAACCCTAGCCTTTTGGTTTAAGGTTTAGGTTTTTTATTCCTATTTTTCTAGTGATTGTAACTTTGTTGTTACTTGTTTCCATGTGTAGGCATATAAAAGATGAAACATTTTACTCCTCGTTGTTACTTGTAACCTCTGTAGCGAAAATCGGCACGGAATCGCGATTCCGAGAAAATCCGATTAAAATCGACTCGGAATCGGCAGTTTTGAAAAAATCGCCGACTTTTTTGAAAATCGGAATCGTGCGATTCTCTGGCAAAAAAATCGCCCGTCGCGGCATACGTAGAGGAAACGGGATAAATAGTGTTTTTTGTTTAATTTTTTCTCATTTTTCTTCCTCCAAGCTTGAGAGAAAGGTCTGCCTACCTGCTACCACACTAAGGAAAACCCTAAAACGCATCAATACACCGGATTTTTCGAAGTTTGAAGGAATCTAGTAGTCACCAACAACCACCAACAGCGGATTGTTTTGGAGTTTGAAGGATCCCGGCACCTACCAACAACCACCGAAAGGATTCATTTGAGGTAAGCAAACTGATTTTTTCTTTTTCTTTTATTCTATTGAATCTTATCCCAAATTTTCAAGCATTTTTTTTTCCAAGTCTAAAACCAAATGCAACAAAGTTCAAAGTTCAAACTAGGGTTTACAGTTTAGGGTTTTTAAAGTAATTCTTTGTTGTTAGTTGTTGCCAGTTGAAACATGTATGCAAGTCTAGGGTTTAGTTTTTTTTTTAAACTAGGGTTTAGTTGAAACAAGTATGCCAGTTCAAACTAGGGTTTAGTTTTTTTTTTTTAACTAGGGTTTAGTTGAAACAAGTATGCCAGTTCAAACTAGGGTTAAGATTGTTTATTGTTACTTGCTGCCGAAAATATATATGCAAGTCCATCTTTTCAGATTTGCAGTTGCACTACAATTTTAAGGTTTCAAAGTTCAAACTAGGGTGTAGGTTTTTTTTTTATTTTTTAAAAGTAATTCTATGTAAATGTTTGTTGTTATTTGTTATTATGTGCAGCCACAAGAAAATATCAGGGTCCGGGAAAAAACATAAAAAAGATATAGATTTATGTTGGGAGGACTTTGGTGCATATACGCCCCATATACAGCGCTTCGCCATTAGAGTTTTGTCTCAACCATGTAGCGCTTCAGGTTGTGAGCGCAATTGGAGTATGTTTGAGCACATACACTCCAAGAAGCGCAATAGGCTTACACAAGAAAAATTGAATGATCTTGTGTTTGTTCACTACAACCTTCGCCTCCACCATAGGAAAATTACAGGAACAAGTACCGAGGCCTTTGACCTAGACGAGATTGATCCATCTAATGATTAGATCACACAGGAGGAGGAGCAACAACGAGATGTTCTCTTCAACATTGATGAAATTGAAAACTTAGAAAACCTAGCAGAGGAGATGGCAACAAAGGCACAAGAAGAGGCACAAGTTGCACAACCAAGGCACCAAAGTCAAAGAGAGACTAGAGCTTATAGTAGGGCAAAGGGAAAATACATTCAAAGACATTGATTGAATCAAGACACATTTTGTAATTTGTAATTTTGTACTGTTATAAACTTATATATTATAAGTATTAAGCAATACAATATGTGTTTTGTCACTTTCGTGTGTAGTAGTTTAAAACTTTAATACTTTGGCTTTAAACTTGTAGCACTTGCCATTTTCATGTGTAGTTTGAGCTTGTATCACTTACAGTATTAATATTTGATTTGCATAGTGTTATTTCATTGTGATATGCATGAAAAAAAGCAAATTCAAAAAAAAAAAAATTGCCTTCTCTTCGGTTTTTTTTTTGGCCAATTCTTTTACCGATTTTTTTTCGATTCCCGATTCGATTCGATATTTCCCAAGCCGATTCCGATACGACTCCGATTTTCTCAACTATGCTTCTAACTTTGTACCTTTTCATATTATAAGCAATACAAGATGTGTTTTGTCACTTTCATTGTACTTAAAGCTTGAGCCTTGTATGATGTCTTGACATGAATTATTGCTTTTATTTTAATATTTGATTTGCATAATGTTAATTCATTGTAATATGCATGAAAAAAGCTTTTTTTCAATGGAAATTTTCGTTTTCTTAGGTTTTTTTTTTCCCAATTTTTTGTCGATTCTTTCCTCTATTTTTTGCCGATTCCCGATTTTTGCTGATTCCAATTTTCTCAACTATGAAAACAATTAAAGTTGTCCTCTTAATTAATAAAAATATCCGATATAGATCTTGTATATGAGTATACATTTTTATGTTGTCTTTTTCTATATATATATATACTTTTTATTATTCCATATTCATTTGTATCTATCAGGTGGTCTTATAAATTTGCTGCATCATCCGATACCTTGTCCATAATAGATAAATATCCTTTTCTAAGCAATATACGATTTTCTATAGCACAGAGAGAAATTCATGTATGGTTTTCCTTCAGTTTTATGGGTTTGACTCTTTTTTCAAACCATGTGAACTCCTATCATTTCCAAAGCTACCAGTCAATGTAGCTTGTGAAGAGCACCAAGCGCTGTGTGGCAGTGCTTGGGTGTAAGCATTTAGGTATATCAAGTTCTATACATCACTTTTTGGATTTAGTGTAACATAAACCCTTCAGAAGATCCATTTCTTGCAATATCTTTGTTAATTTTGTTTTGCCAATCTGTCCAGGACCGAAATGCATGAGATGGTCTAGTCTCTAAACATATCTTCCCTTCTCAATATCTTATGTGATAATTAACATTATATTTTCCATGCAAACTCTCTAGCAATTTGCTTATTTCTATGTCATAAATGTTCAAATTTATATAAAATATATTTTTGGTTAAAGAATTAACATTAATAATAAGAATTGGATCTGGATCTGCACTGGGAGAGCTCTTGCAAAAACCTACTACGTGTTTGCATGGTCGGCCTGACCCTATCACACCGCCTTTCAATAGGACAAATTAGCCCCCCGCATTTTTTGCGGGCCCCCTTCTAGGTCTTTCCCTCACCTTCGGGCACTTTCCTTATTATGACCTCCATCCCTAACGAGCCAACAGTTAATGTCGGTATTGTTGGCGTGGACGCATGTGCAAATGATGTGTCTCAAGCGGTCAAGAAAGTTCATACCAAAAGCGGTTCACAAGGTAAACCCTCTACTCCTAATGTTGTTATCCCCATTCCTAAGTTTGATACTGCATGCAAGTGGCTTGAGAATTATACCCTAGTTGGGTATTTTGTGGGTAGAATCCCACCAAAAAGTGTTTTGAAGGGTTGGGTCAATTCCGTCGGGGTCCCCCATGGGGCTCAACAAAAAGCCATTCAAAACCTTACCAAAGGTTTCTTCTTGTTCTGCTTTACTGAACCAAAGCATGCCCAGGCCATTTATTAACATGGCCCATGGTATGTTTGTAACTCTTTCCTTGTCTTTTCCCCCTGAACCGAAGATTTTGTCGTTTCTAAGGAACATGCCAAACGGATGCCAATTTGGGTTGAGTTCCCTGGACTTCCATTACCTTTATGGCCTTATCTCAACCAAATTGCAACGTCCCTTGGTAATGTTGCTTATGTCGAGCCCGAAAATTTTTTTTGGCTCATGCTCAAAAAAGGTTTTGTGTTGAGATAGATATCTCCAAGGATCTCAAGGATACCATTGATATCCAAAGTGGTGCCCAATGCATATCTCAGAGGGGTTTTACCCAAATCTCCTTAATACGTGCTTCAGATGTCAATCCTCTGAGCAGACGATCAAGGATTGTCCTCTAGCCATCCAGAGAGCTAAACCGACTCCAAAGCCTGATAACACCACCACTCGTCAGTCCACTAAGGAGGGATCGACAACTGTGAGCAACTAGAGGAATAACCACAACAACGGTTCCATGGGATCTACACCCACTAGGGCTCAGATCAAAGTTCCCAACCAAGCTCCCAAGCAAGATAGCAAGGGGAAGGAAGTTTCTCAACCACCCCCTTTTGAAAATAAGCTCAACGATGTAGCAAGGCCTCGTCACATCAAAAGAAATAGGCTGCGAGTGTAATCTCTGCCTAGGCAGTCACTCAGACAAGTTCTCCGCCATTTCCTCCAACAAACGCTAGGCGCTTGTGCAACCCAAGCCGCAAGGAGGATGATGAGTTTGTGCTGGACAAACGGCCACATTTCACACCAACTGTGCAGTTGGGAAGTTAGAGGCCTAACCAAGAGTCTATGCAAACACAAAATAACTATGGAGTTCTGGCTGAGCTTGATAGCGAGGATATGTCACTTGATCAACATCTTCCATGAATTTTCTTTCATGGAATGTTAGGGGTCTGATAGACTCCAAAAGGAAGTATATCGTGTGGGAAACTTAATAGAGGTATCCCGATCTCGATATTCTTTGTTTACAGGAATTAAAGATCTCAGGTTTTTTTCTCTCTGCAGCCTGTCGTGCCCTATGGCCAACTAGTTTTTTCTTCCATAGCAATCATGATCCAAGACATGGTGGAGTTGCCACCCTCATCTCCGCTAGGTGGCATCCACATTTTATTGACCACGAATGTGACCCCACTGACCGAGCCTTATGGGTTTTTTTCAACATTAATAATCATTCATTTATGCCTCTAATTATGTTGTTGAACGATCTCACCTTTGGCATTGGATCACGGATGCACTGTCTACTACATCTTGGGTATTGTGTGGATATTTTAATATGATTGAATGTGCGTCAGACAAATGCGGCAGCCTCCCAATGCGTTGGACAATTGGAGGGTTGCATGGTACTACATGTGTAATAAGTTGGTCTTTTTCGACCCCAATACTAACCGTTGTCATTCTAATTCCATTTGGTACATGGGGAATAACATGCGATCTAGCGCGGAAAGAATTCTCAAACAGCTTGACAAAGCCATGCTAATAGGTCAACCCATTTTCTCCTTCTCTAACTATTTCTCTCTGCTAGTGGAGTCCATGCCATATATGTTAGGAAGTGAAGTCATTATGCAGTGTTTTAGCCAGCAGAGACTGTTGCTATACTTCTAGGCAGCAGTATTAGACGTCTAGGCAGCACTACCAGACGTCTCGGCACCAGTACTAGACGTGTAGGCAACAAACGTCTAGGCAGCACTGCCAAACGTCTAGGCTTCTAGGCTTCTAGGCTGCTAGACGTCTAGGCAGCGCTGCTAGACGTCTAGGACAGACGTCTAACTGCGGAAGACGAACAGTTTCAGACGCCTTCCTTGGGAGTGGAAACGAACAGTGTTCAGAGGCTTCCTTTGGGAGAGGAAACGAACAGTTTAGGGTCTTCCTTTTTTGCTCTATAAAAGGGACTTGATCCCTTGCATATGAATGTGAGGTTGTAACGTGAATGTAAATTTTTGCTGAAAATAATAAGGAAAAGTTGCCATTGCCCCGTGGTTTTCCTACACATTGCAGGTTTCCACATAAATCTCTGTGTTACTTGTGTTGCTGTTTTTATTCTCTATCATTGTGTTTCTACTTGCAGGTATAAAATCTGAAGTTTTTCCTAACATCTGGTATCAGAGCCTAAGGTTTTGTGCGAGTGGGAGCTACAACAATGACAGGAGGTGTAACCAAGTTCGAGATTGAGAAATTTGATGGCAGGAACTTCGCTCTATGGAAGATGAAGGTGGAGGATTTGTTGGTTCGGAATGACCAAGCTCAAGCCTTGAAAGGGGTCGCGAGTAAACCGAGCAGCATGAAAGATAAGGAGTGGGCAACGCTTGACAAGAAGGTGGTTTCTACAATCTGTCTTTGCCTAGCTGACTCTGTCTTGTTCAATGTAGCTGAAGAGAAGACCGCGAAAGCCCTTTGGCAAAAGCTTGACAAGTTGTATGAGACAAAATCAGCAACAAATAAGGTTTTTCTGAAAAAACAGCTTTATAGCTTGAGGATGAAGGAAAGCTCATCCGTGGCAGATCATTTGAATGAGGTTAATACTCTTATCAGTAAACTGGTTTCAGTTAATGTGAATATGGAGGATGAGGATAGAGCTATCACCCTACTTTGTTCCCTCCCGAACACCTGGGATCATATGGTGATGACCATTAGTAATGCATCATCAGGAGCTTTAAAATTTGATGATGTGGTAGTCGCTTTGTTGGCAAAAGAGTTGAGGTAAAAAACGTCTCTGGAGCCCTCAACCAACGAAGCCCTATTTGTGAGAGGTTGATCTTTCGAGAGGAGTAAACAAGGTAGAAAATAGTCCAGATCTAAGTCTAAAGGACATAAGCAGAAAGGTAAGTGTTGGCATTGTGGGAAGCCAGGGCACTCAAAGAAGGACTGTTGGCAATTAAAGAATGGTGAAAAGCAAAATCAGCCATCAGCTGAGGCCAACACAGCAGATTCAGGAGAGATGACAACATGTGAAGCCTTCGATATCAGTAACAGCAGATCTGTTTTATATACCTGGGTTTTGGACTCAGGTGCATCTTTCCACATGTCTCCCCACAGAGACTGGTTTTACACATATCAGCCATACTGTTGTGGAAAGGTCTATTTGGGTGATGATCACCGTTTAGAAATTGTGGGAAGAAGGGATATAAGGATCAGGTTGGACGATGGTAGAGAAAGGATGTTATGTGATGTACGACATGTGCCCGATTTGCGAAAGAATTTGCTCTCAATAAAGATGATGGATAAGCTAGGGTATTCTGTCATTTTCAGTAACAACTATTGCAAAATTACCAGAGGAGCTCTTGTAGTAGCAAAGGGAGAATCTTATGGGACCTTATATCGTTTATGCGATGATACGGTGATAAACCATGCAGCAGCAACAACTTCTGTTCAGGATGCAGTAATGCTATGGCATCAACGCCTAGGCCATATGAGTGAAAAAGGTCTGAAAATTCTGCATGACAGAGGTATGCTTTCTAGGATTAAGTCTTGCAATTTAGACTTGTGTGAGCACTGTATTTTTGGTAAACAAAAGAGGGTTCGGTTTACTGCAAGTCCTGGTAAGAGTTCTGATTTTCTGCAACTTATACATTCGAATATATTTGGACCAGTCCCCACTCAGTCCTTAAATGGCGCCATCTATTTTCTAACTTTTATAGATGATTATTCTAGGAGAGTGTGGGTTTATTTTTTGAAGAAGTCGGAAGCTTTGCAAAAATTTAAAGAGTTCAAAGCACGGGTAGAGAAGAGTTTGGGCAAGTCGATTTTATGTCTCGGGTCAGATAATGGGGGTGAATATTGCTCCAAAGAATTTTATAAATTTTGTATGCAGGAAGGTATTAAGCACCAGAAGACTGTACAATACACTCCACAACAAAATGGTGTGGTTGAGCGGATGAATCGCACAATCATGGAACGTGCAAGAAGCATGCTCAGCGCAGCCATGTTGGAGAAAAAGTTTTGGGCAGAGGTTGTTAATACAACTGTGTACCTTATCAATAGGTCACCTACAACTACGTTGGATGGACAGATTCCGGAGGAGGTTTGGTGTTGTAAGCCAATTGATTACTCTCATTTGCGTACCTTTGGTTGTGATGCATTTGCCCATGTACCCAAAGAAAAAAGGTCCAAGCTTGACCCAAAGTCAAGCAAATGTGTTTTTCTCGGCTATGGAGATATAGTGAAGGGGTATAGACTGTGGGATCCTACTGCCCACAAGGTAATTATTAGCCAGGATGTTATTATTGATAAAAAAATCCATGCAAAGGAAGGAGGTACAGCAAACTCCTAATGTTGTACAAGTTGAAGTAGAAATGAATGAAGAGGAATGTGAAAATCAGCATGCTAAAGTTTTTGATCAGCATGCAGAACAGCAAGTAGAACAGCAAGTAGAGCAGCCACAACGGTCACAAGACCAAGAGCCACAATCAACAGATCATTGGGTTAGAAGATCTACACATCCACAAAAGTGTCCGGAAAGGTATTCTCATGTTTATCAGTCCTCTTTTGCTTTGTTAACTGATGATGGTGAACCTAGTTCATTTCAGGAAGCTAGAGAGTCTGAGAATGCAGAAAAGTGGAGGAAATCCATGGAGGAGGAAATCGAGGCACTTTGCAAGAATAAAACATGGGAACTTGTGGATCTCCCACTTGGAAGAAAGACTGTTGGAAACAAGTGGGTGTACAAAGTGAAGAAGAACAGTGATGGGTTGTTGGAACGCTATAAAGCTCGCTTGGTGGCAAAAGGCTATGTGCAAAAGTTAGGTATTGACTTTAATGAAATTTTCTCTCCAGTTGTGAAGATGACTACTATTAGAGTTCTACTTGCACTTGTAGCTGCACAAGATTTAGAACTGGAGCAGCTTGATGTAAAGTCTGCTTTATTGCATGGTGATCTCGAAAAAGAGATTTATGTGGATCAGCCTGAGGGCTATGAAGAAAGAGGCAAAGAGCATTTGGTTTGCAGACTGAAGAAATCACTGTACGGGTTGCAACAGGCACCAAGGATATGGTACAAGAAATTTGACACCTTCATGAAGAGCCAAGGTTTCAGCAGGAGTGAAGCTGACCATTGTGGATACTATAAGAGGTTTGATGATGGCAGTTTTATTATTTTGTTGTTGTATGTTGATGATATGCTGGTTGCAGGCCCCAACATGAAGAAAATCATTAAACTTAAGGCTCAGTTGGCTAGGACATTTGAAATGAAGGATTTAGGAGCAGAAAACCAAATTTTAGGGATGAAGATACATAGGGACAGAAAAGGAAGAAATATTTGGTTAAGTCAAAAGTCATATGTGGAAAATATTCTGCAGCGCTTCAATATGCAAAATGCAAAACCAGTTAGTACCCCACTTCTTCCACACTTAAAATTGTCTTCCAACCAGTGTCCTAGAACAGAAGCAGAGAAGACAAGCATGTCTCGTGTATCGTATTCATCAGCAATAGGAAGCCTCATGTATGCCATGGTGAACACCAGACCGGATATTGCCCAAGCAGTGGGAGTAGTCAGCAGGTACTTGGCAAATCCTAGTAAGGAGCATTGGAATGCAATGAAGTGGATATTTAGATATTTAAGAGCCACTTCAGATGTTGTCATTTACTTTGGATCGGCAGATTTGCAAGTTAAAGGTTTTGTGGATTCTGATTATGGTGGAGATAGAGATGGGAGAAAGTCCACTATAGGATATACCTTCACTCTTGTTGGTGGAGCAGTGAGTTGGGCTTCTAAGTTGCAGTCTGTTGTGGCTTTATCAACCATTGAAGCAGAATATATTGCAACGACTCATGCTAGCAAAGAGGCAATTTGGCTAGAGCGACTGTTGGGTGACTTCAAGGTAATGCAGGAGAAAATTACGCTGCATTGTGATAGCCAAAGTGCTATTCATCTAGTGAAGAACCCAACATTCCATGATCGCACGAAACACATTGATGTCAAGTACCACTTTATAATAAATGTGGTGGAACAAGGTAGGATCGTGTTGCAGAAAATCGACACTGAAGTGAATCCTGCAGATATGCTTACAAAGCCGGTCAAGGTAGAGAATTTTGAGTGGTGCAGGACTTCTCTGGGCTTGGTGAAAAAGTAACAAGGGCAGCATTGGGCAATTGGCACTAGCTAAAAATATTTGGCAAAAGAATTCCTGAATACTGACTTCAAGTGGGAGAATGTTAGGAAGCGAAGTCACTATGCAGTGTTTTAGCCAGCAGAGACTGCTGCTAGACGTCTGCGCACTGCCAGACGTCTAGGCAGCAGTGCCAAACGTCTAGGCAGCGCTGCTAGACGTCTAGGCAGCGCTGCTAGACGTCTAGGCAACAGACGTCTAAATGCGGAAGACGAACAGTTTCAGATGCCTTCCTTGGGAGTGGAAACGAACAATTTTCGAAGGCTTCCTTTGGGAGAGGAAACGAATAGTTCAGGGTCTTCCTTTTCTACTCTATAAATGGGACTTGATCCCTTGCATATGAATGTGAGGTTCTAACGTGAATGTAATTTTTTGTTGAAAATAATAAGAAGGAAAAGTTGCCATTGCCTCGTGGTTTTCTTGCACATTGCAGGTTTCCACGTAAATCTATGTGTTACTTGTGTTGCTATTTTTATTCTCTGTCATTGTGTTTCTACTTGCAGGTATAAAATCTGAAGTTTTTCCTAACAATATATTGTCCTCTTTGACCACTTTCCCATTCGCTTTCACATTGAATGGCTAAGTGGCACCACCAAGAAGGAAAATTCTCAGTTTTTCCTAAACACATCATTGTTGGTACATACACCCACGCTAGACCACATCTACCACACCTGGAATCTTGAGCCTTGCCCCCACAATGAGATTGGTTGGATCTAGTGGTGGAATGATGCAATAAAACATACATCACATTTTCTTCGCATCTATGGCCGCTAGTTGGTGCTTCTCTGTCGCCACTCCTATGAGGCTACCACCTCGAAGCTGAGCCAAGCTATAGCTGAGCTAGAAACTTTGCCATTCTTGCCCACTCTACAATTGTGAGTAGCCAAGCTTCGCTAGCAGAAACAAATCACTGACTATCACACAACTCAAGGAGCCCAAACCAAGGCCCACCTTCATGGGCTTAAGGTCGGAGATCAAGTTTCCAAAGAATTCTTTCAAGACTTACGAGCTTCTCAGGTCTCCCAAAAGATCAAACGCATCAAGGAAGGTCAACATGTTTCAAAAATCCTTGATGTCCTTCAATCCTTTGTTTGGCATTATCAACAAGTTTTCAAGGCCCAACCTCCTTCGCCTAAGCAAGATATTGCTCTACAACAATGTATAAATGTGGTCCCTTGTAGGCTATCCACTTCACAACGGCCTTATGTGACCACCTGCTCACTAAATATGAACTACGAGAGGCCGTCTTCTCCATGGCCAATGATAAATCCCCTGGCTGTGATGGCTTCCCTCACAAATTTTACAAAACCTTATGGGACATTGTTGGTCAAGATTTGTTTCAGGTCTATTTGGAAGCATTCCATAGCAATACGTTAGATGATCTCATCAACAAGGGTAATATTAAATTCATACCTAAAATCAAAGATCTAGAGGAAATCTATAATTGGAGGCCTATTACCTTATTGAACGTTACATACAATATCATCGCTAAGGCTTTGGTGCTCCATCTACGAAACCTGCTTCCGCTAATTGTACGTCTTGAACAAACAAGATTCATCAAAAGCAAGTATAATCTAGATAACATAATTGTTGTGTAAGAAGGTATGGAATGGGTTGAAACCTCTCAGCAAAAAGCCTTGTTTATTAAAATTGATTTTGCCAAAGCTTATGATCATATTGAGTGCCCTTTCATCATTGCAATGTTACAGGCTTTGGGCTTTGGGCCAACCTTCGTTTACTCTGTCAAGATGCTTTTTGCAGATGCCTCTGCTTGTTTGACCATAAATGGTAAACAATCCTCCTTTGGCCTCTTTCGGTCTATTCGACAAGGTTGTCCACTTGCTCCAACACTTTATGTGCTAGCTGCTAAGGGATTTGGGTATTTACTTGCCCATGTAGTTTCTCAAGGTCACGTTAACGACATCTCCCTTTCCAATACAACTTAGTTCTAGTTAACAACTTCGCAAATGACTCCTTCCTCACTCTGCTGGAGGAAGAAACTAATGTCAAATAGGCATTACAATGTGTAGACACATTCTACCTGGCATCTAGCTCCAGCATTCAATGGCAAAAAGAAACAAATGTTATCATCAATCCTTCCTCCCCAAGCCTTCCTGGCTTAATCAATTTAGTTGGAAATGGATTGACCATGGTGAAATGTTCAGGTTTCTTGGAATCCCCTTTGCCTTTCATTCTTCTTCCTTTGCTCTTTGGCAATTTGTAATTGCCAAAGTTGAGAAGTTACAGCATTGAATTTCAAAACCGCTGTCTTTAGCAGGTAAATTCCAAGTTTACTCCAAGGCACTCGCTGCAACCCGACTCCCTCCAAAGCTTCCTACCAAAAGCTTGAAAAACTTCTTAGAGATTTTTTATGGGCTTCCTTTGAGCAAGGGAAATACTTTCAACATGTCGCCTAAGAATTTTATTGTCTCCCACACAACTCTGGAGGTCTTGGACTATTGGGCATCCATCACCAAGGGCTTAATCTCTGTGCAAAATGGGTTATTCAGGCGCTGGATGGCAATGAAGCTGGGAAATTTCTGCTTCGTCATTGCATTGCTTCAGGCACTCCATATGGCTGACAAGCCTAGGAGCTTTGGCCTTTAGACCATCCTTACTCTCAAGTTGCCTATCCAAATCTAGGGCACCTTTGTAGCCAAAATCATCTGGAAAGCCTAGGAAGCCATTAAACCCTAGCTAATTTGGATGGAAATGGATTCAGTACTAGATTTTTAGTTAACCAGCAATCTTTGTGGTGGTCGTATGTAATCATTCACCAGGACCAACCCCTTGCCAAGGTCCTGTGGATTCATTTTTTTAAATTCTTTTATCGAGGGATTCGAGTGGTTTCAAACCTCTTTTCCTATGCAACAAGAAATTGGCTTTCTTGGCTTGAAGGCAAAGCTAAATTCAAATTGGCTCAGGATAGGAAATCCTTATAGGCAGTTGTGGACTCTGTCTCTCCATAAATGCTTCATAAGATTGGGATCAAAACCTCTCGGCCCTAGTGGACAAATTTGAAATGGTTCCCAGATACCCCATTTTGCAGGTACAATCCCAGCTGAGAATACGAATGGCTTTCACCTCATCTCTCGATGGTGCAAAAACTCAATGATAGATGGAGGCTTAGTCTGCCAACAAAATTTGGCAATGCAGATTTCAAATTGTCTAGTCTGCCAACAGAATTTGGCAATGCAGATTTCAAAGTCTAGTCTACCATCACGGAATCCAAGCTTTGCCATTTTGCTTGGTGTATCCTCTATCAAGGTCTCCCCCTTGGAGACAGACTGGCTCATTTAGGGGTCGCCAACCCACAATGCCCATTCTATGGGCGACATGAAAACGTTAAACATCTCTTTTGGTTTTGTCCTAGAGCTCAAACTACATGGACATGGATTCATGATTTCTTTAGGCCTTTCAGACATGAGCCTTTCTCCTGGCACATGATTCTTCTGGGTGACTAGCCCAACATTCCAACCAAATACACCCAGCTATGGCATATTTTCAGAGTGGAGATTTTATTAGATATTTGGAAAGACAAAAATGCAACTATTTTTTCCAGAGCATCTATTGACACCTGTTGGCCACGAATCCGCCACGAGGAAAGGATTTGCTGCTATTGCGCCCTGGACCCGCGAACCAACATTGAAAGGCCGGAAGGAAGAGATGCCTTCCGGGCTGATCTCCGGAGAAGGCCGGCTCCTTTTGGGGAGGGGGGTCTGATTTAAGCTAAAGGGAACGAGAAAGAAATAAATGAACTGAAAGAGATAAATGTACAGAAAGAGATTACAAATATGTCCAAAGGTTGGTGGGGGGGAACTAACAGTACGGGAACACACCAATCACCGCTACTTACTGCATACAAACACAGAGCACGACAAGGAACTGCAAAACCTAGGCGTACTTCCGATACACCAACAACGTATGCACAGCTTCAATAGCTCCCTAGCAAACATTCCCTACAAGGAACTAACAGCAGGGGATCGTATCAATCACCAGATACGTACACTGACAGGGGTAGAAAGTAAACCTAGAGATGTCAGAGCCAGGTATATGTGTTAGGCAGAGAGTTTAACCGCACGACTTCAATGGCTCCCTAGCAAACATTCCCTACAAGGAACTAACAGCGAGGGGATCGCATCAATCACCGGATACGGGCCAGCAACGTCACACATAACCGATGGAACCGCTACCAGATTTATTACATGAATGCTTTAAATTAATGAAGTACGTGAAGGTGCTTTAAACAAGCAATGCTAGAGGAACTCGATCGCCAAATGCCGAAATGAATCAACGAGCCGCGACACGGGTGGGCCTAAGGCACATAATGAAAGACAAGCATAAAATAATAAAAACGAAGAGAACAGAACCAGGCATACAGATTGTATTCATAAGCAGAAGCACGGTTACAGTAAGCACAGTAGTTCCCTAACAAACATTCCCCTTCCACCACCTTACAATGAAAATGTGGTGGGTATTTATAGCCCAAAGTTCCCCCCGTTACATTAATGGGCACAAGGTCCCAGTCAAACATTAGCTGACAAAAGCAGCCGCGGAACTGCTGATGCTGACATCTGTCGAGTCGGATCGTACTCTCGGCATGGTCTCCCTGAAGGTTGAACAGCCACGTGGCAGCGCGTTGGGAAGAACTTTAAATTGACAGGAATGCGGGTAGCTGAGGCAGGTGGAACCTCAGATCAGCTTTGAATGAGGCTACTGACACAGGCGGTGCAGCCCATACTTATCCCTTTTGGTCGGCAGTCTTGGTTCAAATCCCGAAGCTGGACACTTGTCGTATGATGGGTTATGTCGTGTGACACATGTCTGCCTTGAAGGGCAGTCTATCTATCTTCGCTTGGGATCGGAGCTCCTTGGGATGCGTGGGCAGAAAACAGTGCGGTTGGGAAGGCCTTCACGCCTTGGTCAAATTCCGGGTTTGTTCCCCTACCGTACACTCGTCAAGGGCGCATTCCGGCTCTGCTGAAAAGTCGGGCTGCGCACAAGTGAACACCGGTGTCCGCCGTCGTACGGACCTGCTCCGCGAGTTATCATTCTTCTTTGTCGACCGCCACCGCCGCGGTTACAAGGTGCGCCCAAAAGAGGGGCGAAGTGGGACTTCGCACCAAATCGAAGTGCGCTCGCACGAAAATCGGCAGTGCACTTCGCACCAAAAACTGGGTTTCTGGTTCAGCTTCCCGGGGCTATAACTTTTGATCCGCCGACCCGATCGCCTATTATAATATATCGTTGGAAAGCTTGCGAGAAGATCTGCAATATAAAATATCCAGGGCTCATTTTGTCTATTTTATCGCCCCTGTTTATGGCCCGCAAAAAACCCGAACTCCTCAGCATGCCCTGACACTTAGCCATTTTTCAGGGCAAGTGTTGTCAATTTTGAGAAGAATGAGAATGTAGGGAACAGAGAGAAAGGGGGGAGAAGGAAGAGCGCCTCTTACAAAAAATTGAAAACATTGCACTCCGTGCAAAATGTGACAACAACACCCAATTGTCATTGACTGCTAAAGCTAAAATTTGTTCCAATGTGCTTTTATAGTCCTAGGTACAAGTGAACAAGGTGGTGTTGGAGGTGGCTCATTTACAAACTCTTGTGAACCACTGGGTTAATGCCCCATGCAAAGTGGCTTGCATCCTACCAACCTCTCCTCCATGCAGGAGCCGGTCCCACAATCAAGCTTTGCAAGCTCCCCACAAAAGTCCTCAGCATAGAGCAATGGACTGGAATCGCTCGCCACCTCGTCCCTCTCAGCCCTGTGATTAGGGAGCCCAGTGATGGCATAACGACAACAAGTTTCCTCATCTCAGCCTCGCCATCTCCTTGAGGAGGGATGCAAAAGACAACCACGCAGACGAACCAATTGGCAAAGGTGCCAACTCCGGTTGGGATCCTCCATCAAACATTCAAGATCCACCTTTTGGATGGGGAGGCCCCTCGGACCGTGATCCACCACCTCCTTCTAGCTCCATAGCTCTTGCTGCATATCTATGTCTAATTTTGTTTAATAATTCTGGTTTAATGGCTTTGCCTATCATAGACTTTGGGGTGTGATTTTCTATTCACCCACTTTTTTTTTAATTAGTGTAATATATGTACTATATTTCTTTTCTGAAGTTATATAATTATTGCACTTTTTCATCAAATATATATATATATATATATATAAAGAAAACTCAAGCTCAGCAACTAACTCTAAATTTTGAGTTGCCTTATCAGATTTCAAGCCATGTACCCATTATGTCCTGTCCTTGTGAAACCCTGCTATCCACACTTTATACATCTGAAGAAAATGAATTTTTCCTAGACATTAATGAGTTGACCTGGCACTTTTTTACTATCTCCTCTCCTTTTTTCTTCCTTTTTCTTTTTTGAATAAAAATAAAGCATCCTGTTGTCTCAGAGAGATAAGAAAACAGATGCAAATTTAAACACGATTATCCAATAACTTTCCTCATGTGACTTTACCTGTATCATTTTGTCATCAGTGTTACTGTAATGTCACTGTAATAGAAAAATCAACAAATCTAACCTATGTTTTTCCTGTTAGTTCAATGAATGTAGAACATTTATGGCACAAGCAATTCATAACCAGTCATGTTGATAAGTAGAAGTGTTCGATTATTGTTTTCATTCATCTTGGTTTGTAGGCTATATATTGTACCTGGAATCTATTTCACCTTCTACTTCCTCAAGTTTGATTAGTGCATTTGTATCATGTTTTTGAATTTGATTGAAAAAAGATAAGCAACCTCGGAAGTTGACTATTGATGAGAACAAAGAAAGACAATCCAGAATAGAACAAATTTACTCAGCTAACTAGAAGAAACATTTTGTTATAATATAATGCAAAGTCCAATACCGGTGGTCCTCATAAAATTCTAGCAGGTTCTGGATCTCGATATACTCCAAACCAACCTCTGTTGCCAATCTGCAGAAATAGAAAAATTAGGTAATTGTAATAAGTTTTCATATTGTTTTTCAGCAACCTTTTCATCCTATGTAGTTAAAAGGTGGTGAACATAATAGCAATGTGGCTCATCTAGACAATACCACCCTGCATAGATAAGCATGCCAGTGGGTAAACAGAAAATAAATACAGCTTCTGAAGTACATTTTCGATGAAATGACACCTTAAACATTACCTGATTAAGCTTGGAAAGTGCACCAACATTTGAGTTTGGGAAGGCAATCCATCTATAAATTGTAGCTGATACTTCATACCAAATGGTGTAAACCTAAGTATGTTTGATATCTTCAAGTTACATGATCCAAATTTTGAAATCTAAGCTCCAATGACAGAGGCATGATAAAGCATAAAACAAGTAAAGCTTCAAAGGAAAGGAAAATGCAAACCTATCATCCTCAAATGTTATAACATAATGCTCAGTCCGCACACGAGGCAGCATTCCGTTAACCTTAAGGTTACCTGTTTTCATCGCACCTTCAACTGCTTTTTGGTACTTTGACCTTCAGATTCCAAACAATAAGACCCAAAAATAAGCTTTGCATGTGCTAATTATCCCCCAAATATAGATTTGTTACTTATGGACAATTTCATCTATTTTCATCTCCAAATTCAAATCAAACAAGCACCTATCCTCATGAGTAATTGTTAGCCTGGATGCAAAAGAAAAAAGATATCACATCCCTTACAAAATTAATGCAGCATAACTAATCCTCATGAAGCTTTACAGACCAACAAAGAAAGTCAGACCCATCACTGGGATTTTGTCTTAAAAGTAGATGTACCAATATAAACTTAGTAGTCAAAACTCAAAAGTACTCACTGCTTTTTTGCAATGAAATTGCTAATACTCACCATAGATGCTTTCCCCAGATTACCAGACAGTAGACAAGCCTCCCATTTTATAATTAGCATTCTGCCCATTTGTGTAGTAAGAAGGCTTTGTAACCTTTTAATGGAAGCCTGTTGTAGGCAGATGAATTGATATGTCTACGTAAGTGCACATTTGCATGAGAGCCATGCACAAGGGTACAAACGTATGGGCACGTGAATGCATATGCACGAATTAATGATACGTGTAAATAAGAGTTGTCATGGTTATTATTGTTGATTGTTATATATGTACACAACAACATTTGTTTGTACTAATGTAATGTAATGCAATAGGGCATTTTAATTTTTAATGTATATGGGTAGTTTTGTGGTAGTCAGACAGATGCCAACGGCCTAGTAATACCATCATACGTCTAAGTATGCATCTTACCTTGGTGAAGGGTTGTTGGTGGATCAAATGTGCATGTTAGTAGTTGAGTAGTTTGTTGAGGACCTGTTGTCACATTTTGCACGGGGTGCAATGTTTTCAATTTTTGTAAGAGAGCTGCTCTTCCTTCTCCCCCTTTCTCTCTCTTCCCTACATTCTCATTCTTCTCAAAATTGACAGCAGTTGCCCTGAAAAATGGCTAAGTGTCAGGGCATGCTGAGGTGTTCGGGATTTTGCGGGCCATAAACAGGGGCGATAAAATGGACAAAATGAGCCCTGGATATTTTATTATTGCAGATCTTCTCGCAAGCTTTCCAACGATATATTATAATAGGCGATCGGGTCAGCGGATCAAAAGTTATGGCCCCGGGAAGCTGAACCAGGAAACCTAGTTTTTTGTGCGAAGTGCGCACTTCGCCCAGTTTTGGTGCGAAGTTCGCACTTCGCCCAGTTTTGGTGCGAAGTCCGTACTTCGCCCAGTTTTGGTGCGAAGTCCGACTTCGCCTTTCTGGGCGCACCTTGTAGCAGGCTGGCAAGAAAAATGACTAAGTGCTGGGGCGAAGTCGGACTGCTCCCCCTTTCCAAGGCGAAGTCCGAACGGCGGTGAGAATCAGCCAGTGCCGGTGCGCAACCCGACTTCGTAGCGAAGTCGGACTGTGCCCTTTGACCGGTGCGCAGTAAGGAAATAGTGCTACCCGACTGCGCTGTTTTTCACCTATGCTACCCGATTGTGCTCTAATCCCAGGCGAAGTTGGATAGACTGCCTTTCAAGGCAGACACGTGTCAAGCAGCGTCATCCGACAAGTGTCCAGCTTTGGGATCTGAGCCAATACATGCCAAGAAAAAGGACAAGCATGGGCCGCACTACTTATGCCAGCCGCCTCATTTAATGCTGATGTGAGTTTCCACCTACCTCAGCTACCCGCATTCTTGTCAATATAAAGTTCTACCCAACGCGCTGCCACGTGGCTGTTCAACCTTCAGGGAGACCATGCCGAGAGTACCGTCCAGCTCGACAGATGTCAGCATCAGCAGCTCCGCGGCTGCTTTTGTCAGCTAATGTTTGACTGGGACTTTGTGCCCATTAATGTAACGGGGGGAACTCTGGGCTATAAATAGCCACCACGTTTTCATTGTAAGGTGGTGGAAAGGGGAATGTCTGTTAGGGAACTACTGTGCTTATTGTAACCGTGCTTCTGCTTATGAATATAATCTGTATGCCTGGTTCTGTTCTGCTGTCTTTATTCTTTTATGTTGTCTTTCATTATATGCCTTAGGCTAACCTGTCACGGCTTGTTGATTCATTTCAGCATTTGGTGAGCAGGTCCCTCTAGCATTGCTTGTTTAAAGCACCCTCTGTGTTTCATTAATCTAAAGCATATATAGAATAGATATGGTAGCAGTTCCATCAGTTATGTGTTTTGTTGCTGGTCCGTATTTGGTGACTGATGCGATCCCGTACTGTTAGTTCCTTGTAGGGAATGTCTGTTAGGGAGCCATTGGAGCTGTGCGGTTAAATTCTCTACATAAACACATATACCTGGTTCTGATATCTCTAAGTCTGCTTTCTACTCATGTTAGTGTACGTATCTGGTAAACCGGTGCATTGCCATGCTGTTAGTTCCTTGTAGGGAATGTTTGCTAGGGGATCATTGGAGCTGTGCATACACTGCATGAGTATCGGAAGTACACATAGTTTTTGCAGTTCCTGGCATGCTCTATGTTTATAAAGCAGTAAGTAGCGGTAATTAGTGTGTTCCCGTACTGTTAGTTCCCCCCACCAACATCTGGACATATTTGTAATTTCTTTCTGTACATTTGTCTCTTTCTGTACATTTTTATCTCTTTCCTGCACTCTCATCTTACTAACCCCCGCAAGGAGCCGGCCTTCTCCGGAGATCGGCCCGGAAGGCATCCCTTCCTTCCGGCCTTTCAATGTTGGTTCACGGGTCCAGGGCGCAATAACAACAAAATCCTTTCCTCGTGGCGGATTCGTGACCAACAGGACCATGATGTATTGCAGATGGTGGTTGTGTAGTGTTAGCGTAGCTATATTTGTTTATTTCATTATTAGGCTATTGTTACGTTGTTATAACAATGGTTATTTCTCGCCTAGGAGGTTCCGTCTTCATCAGACTATTCTAAGGCGTCCTATTTCATGCCTGGTTAGTTCCGTCTTCACCGGACTATTCTAAGGCGTCTATTGTATTATTTAAGCAATTGATTCAATGAGATTTATGTTGGTTCACTCTACATGGTATCAGAGCAAGACCAGTTCTTGGGCACATATTTCGAGGACTAATGGGTTCTTTCTTCGGACTCGGCACGTAAACCGAGGCAAGGTTGGACCTACATCTTGGGCACGTTTCTCGAGGAACTGGACACGAGGAGGTGACGCTAGAGGCAGACTAGGCTGGACAAGGCCGACTCGACACCCGACTGACGTGGACTTGCCCGGACAGCGCCGACTCGAACGCGGGGAGTGGTCTAAAATTTTGGACCGGCAACGGAAGCGGAAGAGGCCCTCACCAGCGGTGGACCTCCCCCGGTGGCAGCCACAAAGGCGGCCTCCATGCAGGAGAAGACCCGCCGCCCGCTTGGGCAACATCTCCCTGAGAGGAGACACCCTCCATTGGGAGGGTTCCACTTCTTAAACCCTTCCTCCGGCGGTGATCCCACGCATGTGGGACAATTGGAATTATTTTCATTTTTTAACCCAACCCGTCAACCTTCGTGAATGGTGTCAAACCTGCAAACAACTTCCGATTTTTCATTACCTGCATGATTTGTGAAATTATTTTCTAAAGCCATAGGTGGATTCAGATCTTCAATCCGAGCAGATCTTCCGGATTAGATTTTCTTTTAGATCCTCCGTTTCTCTCTGGCAAACAATCTCAACTCTCCCTGTACGTCACAGTCTGCGGCGTTTCTCTGGTTTCAGGTGCTTTGAAGGTGTTTTGGACGTCTTTCAAGGCGGGTTGATCTTTGCTGAGGAGTGGCGACATATTTGTTGTGATTTGCAGGATACAAAGAGCTCTCGGACGTAGCAGTCGCCGAGCTCTGTGAACGGCCACCTGGACGCGGCAGAGCCGCTGCCGCCCGCTCGCCACCGTAGGGAGCAGCCGCGACGGGCCCTTCAACTAGGGGAAGGAGTCCCCTAGTTCATGCCGAGGTGCCTAGCTCGGTTGGCAGGCGGCCCCGACGCTAAGGCTCGTGGAGCAGAGGTCGCAGGGTCAATTCCCGCCAACCCCCCCATGACGTACTTTTTTACTAAGGTATATACTTATATAGTTAGTTTTTTTATTAATTATTTTTTTTTTAAGTTTCTTTTATTATAATTTCTTTATTTAATTTAATTAAAGTTACAATTTAATTTTTTTTTTCTTCATATAATTATTTTATTTTTAAATAATTTTTTTTTTATGAATGAAGAAAAGGTAATTAATTACTTAATTAAATTTTATAAAAGAAATTGTTTTAAAAAGGCTTTTGAAAAGAATTTTTTTCATAAACTTAACAAAAGGGGGGCCAAATTTTTTTTTCAAAATCTGCAAAATTTAGGGGGGAGAGTGAAAGAATTTTTCAAGCTTTTCAAACAAAATTGGCAAAATTTGTAAAAGGTGCATTCTCGGTGGTAACCGACACCTTAGGTTCATTTTTGGATGCTTTATGTGATGTATGTTGCATTTTCTTTTCTGCAATATTTCTAAAGCAAAAACTCCTAAGTTCCAAAAAATAATTGAACCCATCCGTGCAATTTATTGCACTGCAGCGTTCGGTATTTGTGATACCTCTGGCCAGCACTTACAAGTAATGCTGTCGTGATTGTGTTACTGTATCCGCCGCCTAATATAGCTGACAAAATGACGTCTGAGCTTGTTCTCTATCAATCGTCGGGGAGATATAAGTTTGCCATTTTGCTATTTTTTTTACTCCATTCCACTACCCTAATCGTTCTTGTGTTTAGGCGTAAATCCTGACGAAAGTTCTGACATCAAAGTGTTTAGGGGAAGTTTTGCCCCACGCATGAGGATTAACAACTTTCTATGGTAGGTGCCATCAACGAGACGATTCCCTTTCGCATACCGCCTAAGTACCACGTATCGTATAATCATTGAAGTTACCTATAGTCTCCCTCACGTAAGGACGGGTAATTTCTCTGATTTTTCAAAATACCTATAGTCTCTCTCACGTAAGGGCGGGTATTTTATACGGTATAACGGCCTGGCATTAAGGTATATCAAAAGGGGGCCATTTGGTGTTATAAGGAACCCTCACAATGTCTGCAAAGTTAATGACTGATAATAATAACCCTCCCTATCTAGTTCTCTAGGGGTTTGCCACTTCTTAACCTTTTTTGTGAATTTTTTATATACAAAATCACAAACACAGAGCAATCTAGAATCCTTTCAAATATTGCTTAATTCTTATATCAAAACTAGGGCACAAATTACAATGCAAATACCTCAAATGCTGATGAAACCCTAGCTGCTCCGTACTCTATAAATGATGATGAAGGCTCAGCCCTTCTGATGTGAATACTGTGTGGTGTCCCAGCTCCAAATATTCCTTGTATAATCTTTGAATGACCCTGTGTGGTAACCCAACTCTAGAAGTCTTTAAAAGTGAAGTCCAACTGCAATCCCTGTGTGGAAATGCCCAGATTGACCTGAGGGTAATCTTGCAACCCCGAAGCCAATGTCCCTGTAAGAGGTTGTCTCTCACAAGCTCCAGAATCTCTGTAAATGACTCTGCCAGAGAGTCCTCCAAAAAACCAGAGAGAAAAGTAATAATCTTCGCATATCTCCAAATGAACTCAAAACCTCCTTTTATCTCCTCCATAGGTCGACCTAGGGTTAGGTCACTTTTAGGGTGGGCAAATATAATTTTATGAATTTTTAATTCCACCTTATTTCTCCTTAATTTATTCACCCCCTTATGCCTAGGCTTAACGAATTTTTAAGTCGTCACTTAAAATGGCCCCTTTTAAGTATAAAATTATTTTATAATAAAATAAATTCACTGACTTTACAAAATTAAATTAAATAATCACTTTATTAATTTTATCTTCGACCATAAAATTTCCAACCTCTGCCCATCAGAATTGAAATCCGCGAATGGTTTTGGACATCCATTTCACTGAAGAATATCACTGGACTGTCTCGTTGTCCACCGAAACCCTAAAAACGAACATGGCTAAAAATAGTAACTCCGATCAAACAAATCTCCGAATGAGCCCAAACGACCATCAATCAATAGCTCTCTGAGTGCCGACAAAGATTTTGATATCTCCAATGGCTCCCCTCCATCCGACTTAGCCTACGGGAGCTCGTGTATAGGCTAATCTGCTCTGCACCTGACTGCGTAGAAAAGGGGACATTACACTGATGCTCATCAGTTGTTGAAAGGTCCTAACTACACACCATGGAAAAACAAGATGAAGGCAATCTTGGTCATGGATGACTTATGGGATGTTGTTTCTGGAGCAACAACAAGACCTTCACCAGTTGTTGGATCAACAGCAACCACAGCTCCATCTGCTGCTCAGATAGACTTTGACAAGAAAGACAGGAAAGCTAAAGTGCTCATCTTGGTTGTTGTTTCAGACGAAGTTCAACCCCACATTGCTGACTGTGCACATAGTAAAGCGGCATGGGATGCCCTTAAAACTATATATGAGGGAAAGAATGATTCCACTATTCTATTCCTTCAATCTCAATTGCACAGTCTAAGCATGAAGCAGGGAGAGACAGTTGAACGCTTTCTTTGTAGAGTATCTGAGTTGAAAGCAAACTCAGATAGGGTGTTGATGACAAACTCCTTACCTCAATTGTATTGAGAGCTTTACCTGATTCTTATAGGGTGTTGATAACTTCCCTTCAGGTGTCACAACGGAAAGTTACCTTTGTTGAGTTGGTCAATATGCTTCAAGAAGAGGAGGCACGCCAACTTCAAAGAGATGATTCTTCTAACACAACCCTCTATTCCAACAGGAAGGGTCCTAAGAAGAAGGGTAATTTTCAGAAAGGAGGAAATTCTAACAAAGATTCAAAAGGGAAACAACCTCAACAAACAAAAAGATATTGCAAGATCTGTGACAAAGACAATCATGATACAAACAGATGTTGGCATAAGAATAAAAAACCTAAATAGAAAGGCCAGAACAAACCACAAAACAAGAATAAGCAACCCAAAGTGAATGTTGTTGTCAAAGAATCTGACTCGGATTCTGAGAGGGCACACAAAGTGCTTATGACTACCACAGTTTCCAAGCAAAAGGTCCAATATGGTATGTCGATTCTGGAGCTAGTAAGCACATGACTGGCGACAAATCGTGGTTTGAGTCCTTTGAGGCCAAAGAGGGCAAACCTGTCACTATTGCTGATGATAAAACCTACAAGGTTCAAGGAGAAGGTACAGTTTCAGTCACTCTTCTTGATGGCAAGTGTCAGATTGAAAAAGTCCTCTATGTTCCAGGATTGGCGAACAATTTGTTGTCAGTCACACAAATTCTGGACAAAGATATGGTTGTGAACTTTAGTGTTGAGGGAGGCAAGAAGTGTTGTTCTATTACCAGGAGAGGTAAGAATATTGCAACCGCTTCATATAAGCATGGCTTATTTGCCTTAGATGCTATCTCTACTCCACATGTAGCCATGACAGTCTCTACCAAAGAGGCAACTTCCCTATGGCACAAGAGATATGGGCATCTTAGTTCTGGCTACTTACTTGAGCTAAGTATGAGATGGTAAAGGGTCTTCCTTCCCTTTCTTCCACATTGCCTATGTGCTCTAACTTCTTGGCAGGAAAGCAACATAGAGTACCTTTTGAGAAAAGCTCTACAAGAGCAAAGAAACCTCTGGAGTTGATTCACACCGATCTGTGCGGTCCTTTCACACCCATCAGTTATAGGGGGAAGAGGTATTTTCAGTTGTTTGTGGATGATTACTCACGAAAGATGTGGGTGTTCTTTCTTAATCTGAAATCTGAAGCATTTGGTTTCTTCCAGCAATTCAAGAAATCTGTTGAGAAGGAGTCAAGGACTTCTATAAAGACCCTCCGCTCAGATCGAGGGGGGGAGTTTACCTCTAAAGAATTTTCTGCATTCTTGACTACACATGGGATCACGAGACAGTTAACTACTGCTTATACTCCTCAACAAAATGGAGTTGCTGAAAGGAGGAACCGTTCCATCATGGAAATGGTTCGTTGCATGCTCACAGGAGCTAGTCTTGAGCAACAATATTGGGCAGAAGTTGTCACCACAGCAGTATATCTGTTGAATAGGGCACCCACAAAGGCCCTACAAGGAATGACTCCACAGGAAGCTTGGAGTGGTCGAAAACCCTCCATATCTCATCTACGCATTTTTGGATGTAAAGCTTTCATGCACATACCGAAAGAGAAAAGGAAGAAGCTAGATGAGAAGACATTGAAGTGTATTCTTCTTGGCTATGATGAGCACTCTAAGGGTTATCGTTTGATTGATCCTTTGACCAAGAAGATTCATGTCAATAGAGATGTTTTTGATGAAGCTTTCACATCACAAAGCACATCTGATGTATACCTAGATCTTGTGGAAACTAAAGTTGAGAAGTCCCCTTCCTCATCAAAGACTGGAGGTCCATCTACTTCTTCATCTTCTTCACCACCACAGAAGAAGAATCCAAAATGGTATACAAGTACAATCAAAGACTCGAAATTATCCACTCCACCAAATTTGACTTTGGATAGACCTCGTACTCGCAGCATGGCTCGATAGGAGAAAGCAGCAGCAGAGACTACTGAGGTTGATGACCTTTGTCAATCCTTTGAGGAACTTTTTGTTGATCCAGAGAGACAAACAAAGGATATGGATATAGATGATGACAGGGTGTTTATGTCTTCAATGAATGAACATGAACCTGCTTCTGTACAAGATGCCCTTAGTGAGCCACAATGGAAGGCTGCTAAGGATGCCGAGTATAAGTCTCTGAAAAAGAACAAAACTTGGGAGCTTGTCGATCTGCCACACGGAAAGAAGCCCATTGGCTGCAAATGGGTGTACAAAGTCAAGTACAAGGCAGATGGGACAATTGATAAGCATAAGGCCCGTCTTGTTGCAAAGGGCTATGCTCAAAAGGAAGGCATTGACTACGAGGAAACTTTTGCACCTACTGCTCGGATGACCACTATTCGAGTTCTTTGTGCTATGGCAACACAGTATGGGTGGAAAGTTCACCAAATGGATGTCAAGAGTGCTTTTCCGAATGGTGATCTCCAAGAGGAAGTCTACATGACTCAACCTGAAGGATTTGAAGTGGAAGGCCAAGAGCAGAAAGTGTGCAAGTTGGTCAAATCCTTATATGGTTTAAAACAAGCTCCTCGAGCTTGGTATATAAAAATGGATAATCACCTCCTGCAGCATGGATTTAAGAGATGTCCGTCAGATGCAAACCTCTATTTCAAGAAACAAGGTTATGAGATAGTGTTGCTTGTACTCTATGTTGATTATTTGCTCATTACAGGGAGTTCAAAAACTATGATCTCTACTGTCAAAAGAGACTTGTGTAAATCTTTTGAGATGACAGATCTCGGACTTCTCCATTATTGTCTTGGTCTCGAAGTGAGCCAAAAAGAGCACTACATCAAAGTGTCTCAAAAAAAATATGCCAAGACACTGTTAGAAAAATATTGCATGACTGATTGCAAGCCAATGGCAACACCGATGGAATCCGGGCTTCAGTTATCGCGATATGATGATTCACCTCAGGTAGATGGTACTCTCTATCGACATCTGATTGGGAGTCTCATATATCTGACAAATACTAGGCCAGATATCGTGTTTGTTGTCAACTATCTTTCGAGGTTCATGCAGGAGCCTAAGACCACTCATTGGAAAGCAACAAAACGTGTTCTTCACTATATCCGTGGTACAATGGAATATGGCCTAGAATACAAGAGGAATGACAAATTCTTCTTGCAAGGATACACGGACTCTGACTATGCCGGGTCATATGATGATCGTAAGTCAACTTCAGGATATATATTTCATCTTGGATCCGGCCTTGTCTCTTGGCACAACAAGAAGCAACAGGTGGTTGCTATCTCATCTACAGAGGCAAAATATCGCGCCGCACGTGAAGCTGTGTGCGAAGTGATATGGTTGCGTCGCATTCTGACAAGTATGGGTCATCCATCAAAATCTCCAATACACTTGTTTTGCGACAACCAGGGTGTTTTGAACCTTGTTAAGAATCCAGTGCATCATGAGAAAACCAAGCACATTGACACACAATGTCACTTCATTCGAGACGAAGTTCCAAGGCACCGAATTCAACTTTAGTACATCTCCACCGATGCTCAAGTTGCAGACATTTTCACTAAGGCACTTGCACGTGTCAAATTTGAATTGTTTCGCAGCTCTCTATGTATTGCAAAATGATGTAATCAGGGGGGATGTTAGTATAGCTAGTAGTTATCTTATTACCCAAATAATGTAATAAGGGGGGATGTTAGCGTAGCTATATTTGTTTATTTCATTATTAGGCTATTGTTACGTTGTTATAACAATGGCTATTTCTCGCCTAGGAGGTTCCGTCTTCACCGGACTATTCTAAGGCGTCCTATTTCATGCCTGGTTAGTTCCGTCTTCACCGGACTATTCTAAGGCGTCTATTGTATTATTTAAGCAATTGATTAAATGAGATTTATGTTGGTTCATTCTACATGTAGGATACATGCTCTGTGCAATTGTTTCCATATCTATTTGTAAGTTATTCCTGTTGTGTACATTTTTTATTTATTGTAATGTACTATTACATTCCATTTCCACATTCTAGCACTGTTGTCTATACAAAGTTGGGTTGAATTTGGTGACATGGATTTGTGATGAGCATATTGCTCAAGAAGGTATGCAACAACAACAATGGGATGATTATGGTGCAATCGACAAACGACATAGCCTCCCTCAGGAAGGGTAGGGAAGATTGGACTTTGCAAACGGAAGTGATGCTGACTTATTTGTTGACATTGACAAAGGGCCAAGCGACAAAGACGTCTGTGATAACGTGCACAATAACATAGCGTTGACATGGATGTGCACACTGACAATGAAGTTTGTGGAAGTGAAGATGTGCATGCAGACATGCATGCCAGAGAAGAAGTCTATGCAAGTGAAGATGTACGTGTAGACATGCGCACCAACGAAGAAGTCTACACAAGTGAAGATATGCATGCAAACATGCAAATAGATGAAGTTTGCACAAGTGAATAATTCCATGCAAACATGTGCACCAACAAAGTCTACACAGACAAAGACGTGTGCACAGATGGCGTAGAGGAACGAGTTCACACAGGCAAAGATGTCGACATGCTCATAGACGGACAAGCGTGCGCAGGCAAAGACATGCACACAAACGGACAAGATCACATTGTATAAGATGTGCACACAACCAAGGTGTTTGTGATGAAGGCATACTTGATAGCTGACATCATGTCTTTGGAAGTGTTCCTGACAAATGGGGTGATAAAGGCATATGCGATGAACACGTGCGCCCAGATAAAGAAGGTCACGCCAATGAAGTTGGGCGTGACAAAGCTGATGACAAGTTTTATGAAGGAGAAGACTTGGGTTGGCAAGAAAGGTTGATAGTGGTTGAAGAAAGTTGTGCATTAAAAAGTGCACATAATGAGTTTAGCACCAAATCAATTACAGGTTGGTATGTCCCATGGTGGGCAGGATAGAAGTAATGACTCCCAAAAATGTCATATTTTGAGCTAATCTTTAGCATAAAAAGGATGCTTTATGCACGCCATTACGTGACCACTTATTATGATCATGATCCATCATATGGATTATAGAGATTAGGAAGTTTCTATTTATATTAATAAATTAGAATCAGAAAGTAAGTTTCAAACCAAATAAGCTGGAGATGGGATTTTAGCTATTCTAGCATTGCTATAGTCACACAGATTGCAGCAGCTGCATGAACTACTCACTACAGCAGAGCCCCAGTTAAAATGGTTCCACGCTGAAGCAAGACAGAAACATCAATCCATGTATGCACCTTAGCTGCAGCCACTACAGCAGCATCCTCTAGCATCAGTTCAACACTCCAAGCAACCACATCATCAAAGGAACGCAAGTAACTACAGAAGTCATTCAGCTGTAACTGCAGTTGTCACTCAGCTATAACTGCAGCTGTAACTACAACTGTAATTGCAATTTGCAACTGTTGCCCATTTAGCTATTACTACAACAGTGGTTGTAGAGATGTTTAGATCACCTAGATACAGCAAAAAACAAAATCGTAGTTGCTTGAGCTTATTTACCACGGTTATATCTTGGGATTGATCCAGCAATATTGTTATTTAGGATTTATTCTTTTCTTTAAAAAGGAATTTTCCAGATATTGTTGTTAAGCCAGAACTATGTGATTTGGGGATCCCACAAATTCGGTAGGAATAAGAGGGAAAGAGTTGTTGCCCGTAACCCCAGTTAGTTAAAGTTTGTTTTTTAAAAATAATTGTCTAGTTGTAGAGTAATAAATAGGATTCTGATGGGATTCTATTACAGATCCCATATAAAACTTTTATGTGATCTGGAGATCCCACAAATTCAATAGGAATAAGATGGAAAGAATTGTTGCTCCTAACCCCAATTAGTTATAGTTTGTTTTGAAGTTGTAATTGTCTAGTTGTAGGGTAATAAATAGGATTTTGAGGGGTTTTCTTATAGATCCCACGTAATATACTATGCTTATAAATGTTCCCCATATATTATAAAGATGTAAGACAGATACACACAAGGGACTTTTACCCAGCACTTTAAATTGAATAATAATATGCTTTCATATTTCTGGTTTGATTTGTCTCTACTCGTAGAATAAATAAGGATGTGGTGATCTCCTCCTGCTGCAACAAGGAAGGGCCCCATTGTCTGCACAGGAAGAGGGATCCACAATCCCATAAAGTAGAATTAAAGTAGATGCCTCTTCCTTCCTGTTCTTTCCTTTCCTTGCTTTGTACATAGGCTAGATCCGGATCTCTCTTGTGGATGGATGTATACAACGCATCTTTGGCACACGGCCCTGTATTTGGCAATTTATGAAGGATCAACATTCAACCAAAGGAAGTACTACCAAAACAGAGATCAGACCTGGATGGAATTGTCCTTTCTGCTGGAAAAAAAAAACCTTCTCAATATCCACATCTCGAAGTGCTACCAAAACAGAGATCAGATCTGGATGGACTTGTCCTTTCTGCTGAAAAAAACACTTCTCAGTCTCCACTTCTGTTATAAGATTGAGATCTAGTCCTGAGCAATTGATAATTGAACTGTGTGCTCTCATTTGGCGTCGTTGCAGGGGAACTAAGGCAGCATTAACAATTAATTCTTCGTTAAAGGTCTATGGATGGGCAAGTAGTGAACAGATGGAGCCTTATAGCTGCTCAGCAGAAGCTAATAATGGGAAATCAAATAGGTATTTTAATTTCTTACAAGTGTGTTTAAATTTCATGTAGGTGTGTTTTTAATTTCCATAAGTGTGTTTTTAATTTCCATGAGTGTGTTTAGAGTTTTTGCAAGTGTGTTTATTTTCCTGCAATTAAATTACTTTCCTGTTAAGAATCTAAGTTGCGACCAGAGCAAATTGTCCTGAATAGGAATGGACCAGAATGGGAATATTTAAGTTGCGACCAGAGCAAATTGTCCTGAATAGGAATGGACCAGAATGGGAATTTTTATTCCCTTGTGCACGAAGGAAAAGCCAAGGCTAACCCAAATTGGAAGGTCTCTGCACTGATCCTAGACGTTTGCAAAGCTTGTCAATGAGTCCTTGTTAGTTTGATTTCTTCTTTATTTTTCTGTATGCTTTTGAATTTATTGCGTTTAGATATAGAAAACATTCTGGAAACAATCCTCCGTTTCTTTTATTTTGGAGGAACCTCATTGCAAAATGTTCAGGCACAAAAAAAAATTATAGATCTTTAAGAAAAAGTTTAAGTTAAAACCATCAGATCTGATTCAGATTTATAATATTAATGGGCTGGTCCATGTAGTCACAAATCCAATCTGTTAGAGTTAGAGTCTATTACATCATTTGGATCATGTAAATGTACCTTTCTAGGTAAATACTTAGGACATTAGATTACTTTAGGGGGAAGTTATCTAGTTACTTTATGCAATGTAATAAATGCACAAGTGTCAATGTGCAAGTTGTAAATGTGCAAGGTGTCCCTTGTACAGCTAGGTAGAGTGTTGGCCAAGGAATCTATCTTCCATTATAAAAGGGCCTCATTGTAAGAGATTGAAAAGACAGTAGGTAGTAGTAGTATTACTGTGTAACTCCATTAGTGATGGAGTACAATGTAGTCCTGTAGCTTCTTGCATGGAGTGTCAATTTCCTCCATAGCAACATTGTATTCATTTCCGTAATTTCTATTTATAGCATATTTCTGTAATCTCATAAATTTACTTTCTCACATATTTCAGCATCTTGTGATTGCTATCTCCCATTGCGATCTACCTCAAAAGCTAACAGTGGTATCTAAGCCACGGTAGATCTAGTCACATTAGAACTAGCTACTGTAGATTGAGAGGAGTACCACCATTATTATTGAGCCTGAATTTTTGTGAACCTGATTCGCCACAGTGCACAGGCTCTTGCAAAAATCTTCAGAAGAATCAAGGTGGTAGAGAGAGCTTTGAGAAAGTACTATTGTTAAAAAATTGGGCCAATCACCATAGCTTCGATTTTTGCAAACTAGATGTTCCTTTGGACCCATTGCATGTAATTTTCGTCGCCTTAAGATTGTTTGATAGAACAGACTGGAAAGAGAGATTGTGAAATTCATTTGGCTTAGATTCTTCCCACAGAGTTGCAGGAAAACTCGTGAAGATAAGGACTCAGCATTTGATCCACTAATTTGATGAATCAACTAGTGAAGCTCATCTAGGAGATCTGAAAAGTTTACTATTGTTGGGGGCAAGCTAGTCGCAATGCTGGCAGGACTTGGAGTCTGTGAAACTATAACAGCTACTTGCGAGGGTGCTTGAACCGATGGGATAGTCGAGGGGACTACTCTAGGATGCTCTCCCAAAGCGTCGATGTCAAGCTCGAAGAACTCGACTGCTTCTTCTGGGTTTTTAGCCTTCAATCTCATGTACATGAAGGTGAGGCTTTATAATCGGTTTTCAAGACTCGGAGGCTTTTGAGTTCATCTGAGTCGCCAGATGTTCGAATTTGACAGTGACAAGATGAACATCAACTCTTAATACTGCTTTTGACGTGGAATGTTTGGGTCCCACTGGGCGTGCCAGAAACTATTGGTCAAGAATCCGCCTTAGGTATGGAATGTTTCATCCATGCGCCCTAGACCCGGCCAACATTGAAAGGCCGAAAGGAAGAAATGCCTCCCGTGCCAATCTCCAGAGATGGGCTGGTTCCCTTACTATTCTAACTTGGGGTTTGAGATTAAGGAACAGGAAAGAAATTGAAATGACTAAAAGGGATGGGAAATATGGCCTCAAGCCAAGTAGAACAGGGGTGATGGACAAGCAACACGATAACTTAATTGCACGTTGAATCAATAGCACTCAACACAGAAAACTAACAGAAATTAAAACCAGGCATCTAACATGTGCAATCTCCAGAATTATTCCAGCGTTCACCCTCTATCAGGAGTCAAATCCAAACATAGAATTATAACCCACAGGCAAAGCGGAGAATTTAATAGAAATATAAGACAGAAGATACATACACATAAAGAGAAGTCCAGAAAAATATTCTCTGTGTTGATAGCAGAATTCAAGTTACAACAAGTCTCTAGCAAAATGTCCATCATATTACATTAGAATTGCCGGATTTTATAGAGAATTCTGCCGCTTGAAACATAAATGCACACCCACAAAACATCATGGTGGCAAGAAAGATAGGATTTGAGAAATAAGCACTCATCAAACAGTAATGAGGCATGGCCCAAAACTGATGACTCACTGAAATGCAGTTGGACCTCTTCAATGTGCTAACAGGTTTAGCTGGTGGCATCGTCTCCTCGCTTATTGGAACCGCCTTAATGAAAGATAGGATTCTGAAATTCAAGAACATCAAGTCTGGAAGCTTCTCAGACCGACTGCGTTTAAATGGATAAGGATGCACCTTGCTTCGCTGATGAGAAGCATTTATGAAGAATTTTGGCTGAAGCACGAAGGGCTAGACTGAAACAGGCGCGCTAGATAAGCCCCACCTATGTTTCGTAGTTTCCTGGCCCGAAATGAGCTTGTGCTTCGAGAACTGCAGCGAAATGACTTGCCATATTGAGAGCAGCGTAGGCGTTGAAAATTCAAAGGCACTTGCGCCCTTTCCTAGCCCCGAAACTGCCTTGCGCTGAAAAACTGGAGAAAAAATGCCTTGGAGCCTCGGGAGCAGCGCTGGTGTTGAAAAGTAAGGTGATTGCGCCCTTGGCAGGTCCAAATTTGATTTGCGCTCGAAAACTGGAGCGAAACAACTTGATCCACACTTCGCATTTTTTTCTATTTGATGGGCTACACCTTGGAAAAGTCAAAGTCTATTTCTCTCCCTTTTGGCCAGAAATTGCTTTGCGCTTGGAAGACTGGGCGAAGCACCTTGCTGCATTGGAAGGGGCGCCAGAGTTGAAGGTTCAAAGGCGCTTGCGTTGTAGCTTGAAATGCATTGCGCCTGGAAAACAAAGCGAAACTGCCTTGGAGCCTTGGGAGGTGCGCTGGGGTGGAAAAGTCAAATGTCATTGCGCTCTCTCTTGCTCCGAATTTGCCTTGTGTGCTAGAAAATTTGAGCGCAACACCTTGGTGCCTTGGGAGCAGCGCTGGAGTTTGGAAAGTCAAAGGCGCTTGCGCCTTTGGCAGGACATACTTAGCATTTTTCCTCGAAAACTGTTGCTGGATTGTGCCATTGAAAAGTCAAAGGACTTTGCTCTCTTCCTTGGGCCCGAAAATGCCTTACGCTCACCCATAGGGGCGAAACGGAACTGGGCCCCACACTTGTGTTGAAGCATATTTTCACTAAGTGTTGGAACAGTATGAAAGCACTTTCGCCCAGTTTTAGCCCCGAAAAGGCTTTGCGCTCTCCAGGCAAGGCGCAAACACCTTGGCCCACTTAGCATTTTCTTTCTAAAACTGCAGTTGCATCCAGTCAAGGCCCGAAATTGCCTTGCGCTCTTATTCAAGGGCGAAATAGCCTGGGCATACTTACGTTTCCTTCTCCAGAGCTAGATTGTGTTGCTCTCTGGCCCGAAATGGGCCTGCGCTCTGCCTTTGCGCAAAAACTAACTTACACTTGGAGACCTGGCGTAAAACTACCCTCGCCTTCGTCAAGACAAAGCCCTTATCTGATAAGTGAATAGAAGAAAAAATTCCATCCAGCAAAACGCAAGAAACAAGGAATACATTTTGAAAAAAGAACAGAGCTCCAAGGAAGAAGAGATTATTGAATATCCAAATTTTACAAGGGAGAACAATGTGGCAAGAATGCCAACATCTCTGGTGGCTCGCAGGGAGATTGAGCACACCTCAATGTGAGGATCCCAAGCCTTATCTGTTGGGCTCAGAGTCATCATCGTTGTCCTTTTCAAAATGCTCACTGATGGCAGCAGATTCTTCCTCCAACTTCTCTCTTTCTGCTTCTTCCTCTTCTTCTTGGCGCTCACCGTCTTCTTCTTCTCTTTGGCCTCCTTCCTGCTCTTGATCACCATGCTGCGCCTGATCATCATGCTGCTGGGAGAGCTCGGATTGCGATGGTGGGAGACCCTCCTGAATATGTTCATAAGTTGCTTGGACCAGGGCCCAGACGTCTTCTTTGATTGTGCCTCGATCTTGGAGCTCCCTGACCAGGTACCCGAAGGTCTCGAGCTGATCTATGTCAGCATAATTAGATTTGTTGCTAAGGTCTACCAAACAGGTTTCCATCCGCACGAACCTGGCCATTAACTGCATCACCTGATGCTCTGAAACCGGCTCATCCCAACTGTCAATCTCTAAAGTGTCATTTTCAAAGGCGTCCCAGACTGACTTCAGCTCTTCTTTTGTTAAAATACAGTCTTCTTTGTCAATGAAGCTAGGGAAACCGATCTGCACAAGAGTTTCAAAATACATCAGGGAATCTCGCCTTTCTCGCTCAACTGTGTCCATCAACCTTGTCGCCTCTCGAGCTATTTCACCCTTGCGAAGATAGCCCTTAGCGTTATCTTTGCAGTTGCCCATGACCAAGCAAGCGGGCACATTGGAGTAAGCTCGAGGTCCATTTTTTCTAGGGTTTGCACCTTCATGGCCAGCTCCAACCATTGGTCAATGTCCCTTTCAGCATCCTCTACGATGGAAGCATCGTAGGTGACTGACTTCTTGGCCTCCCAAATGAACATCAGAGCTGCTACTGCTTTGCATGCCCTAGTTCGGAAGTTGGTCAAGAAGCGATGGCGAACCTCCTTAATATGATCTTGTGACAAGACCTCTGCTTGCCCTGCCTTTGTTGTCAACTGGGCCTGCAACTCCTGAACCTGAGCATTAAAAACTTGCAATTGGCCTTCTGCTCCTGCATGCACTTTGAGGCGCTGCTCAAATTCTTTCCTGTAATTCTCCAGACCGGTTATGCGTTGTTGCAACTGCTCATATTTGGACTGCGCTTCCTCAAGTTGTGCCCTTGTGAGCGCTAGGGTTTCTTCAAGCTCTATGTTTTTGGCCTCAGCATCATAGCAGCGAGCTTTGAAGTGCTCGATGTGGAAATAGAAGGATCCCACCTCAACCTGGATGTTTCCTACCTTTTCCGCAGGATCGATCGTCCTCATATCTTCCATTGTATGACGGTAAGAATAGTCTGCTTCCATCGATCGTCCTCATATCTTCCTCTAATGGCTTTTGGACCTTGGGCACTTTCTCCATCTTGTGGAGTTGCATATTCTGTGGGTCAAACACAACCCTCTTCTCCACTTGGGCTAGGGCCTGTGCGTTCTTTCTTTTCCGGCCCTTAAGCCAAGCCGAGGAATTCTGCTACGCCCGACATACACTCTCCGCAATTGGGCCCTCCTCCAGAACCTCCAGCTCCATTTCCATTGGCTCCTACACTCCAAAGAGTGGCGAGAAAGAGAACAGAGCTCGTTGAGGGTTTGCCTCGAGAGATGAGTCAAGGACAACCAGGGCAGCGACTGCAGCAACTTTGGGAGATGTGATTTGGGCAGCTGCAACTGAAGTACTAGGGCCTGGGGACGGAACATCAAGGGGCGTTGTTGCTACAACCGAGGGGGTGAGAGAGGACAAAAATAGATCTGGATTAACGGCAGCAACGGATGCAGTGATTGGGTTAACGGAAACTTAAGGGGCAGGGGCAGACGTTGCAGGAAACGTAAAAGCGTTGGAAACAGATGCATAGGAGCTGAACGCCTGAGAGATAGACGGAGCGTTGAGGGAATTGATGGCTGTGATGCAGGGAAAGTCGTGGCAGACATGGGGATGCCGAACGCGAACTGAGCAGAAAGGAGGGTTTCGACATTGGAAGTGAACGCTGCCATAGGTACAAAAGTGAGAGAGGAAGAGAGAGAACACACATACAAGCTCGGGCGCTGCCAGAGCTGAAGCGGTGAACTGTTGCGTGATAGGGCTTGCTCCTCCTTCCTTTTCTGACGCTTCTGCTTCCAGGTCAATAAACTCTATCTCCTACCGCGCTTGTTGCGTTTGCTGCGCCTGAACAAGAACTTCAGGAACGGCTACGTCCATGGCTACCGATGCTGCAGGAGGATTTGCGCCAAGAGGTCGGACTGGACGAGACCGAGGCTTCTTTGCAGCTTGGGGGAGCGAAAGCTCTGCACCAGCGCTCCTCTTATTTGGAGCGATGTCTTCTTTAAAGAGCAGTTGCTTGCCTTTCTCCCTGACAAGTGGGTCTTGCTCAGTGTGCTGCTCCTGTACTTCCGCCGCGTCTTCCACTCTGCTAGGGCTTTGAGTACTCCTAGGCACGATGTTAGCGAATAAGACGGGTCGGTAAGTTTCACAATGTGCATCATACTTATCGGAGAAATTCTGGTCCAATACAAGCGACGGATCGGATGCCTCCTTTCCATTGTGGACCCTCATGATCCACCAGTTTGCAACTTTTTCATCCGACCAGTCGGCCACTTTGTTCTTTACCGCTCTAAACATTTCGTCATTAGGGTCATGGGCCGGGGTTTTGGGTAGGGTCGTACTCGGCCTCCATTGTGTAGAATTCATGCCACGGGGGAAGCAACATCATCCTCTCCACGTGCCATTCTAGGTCAAGCCCTGAGGGGTTGTTGCGCTGTGCTTCGATGTCTGGGCGTGGACAGCTATGGAAGCTTTTTGCCCCAATCTTCCATCGCTGGGGGAGGTCAATCAGACCAAACTCGTACAACGTTACTGCCAGAAAGGCATTCTGCCTGTTGACCGTTACCTTAATTTCGCCAAGGTGGAAGGGCCAAGGGCAAGTGTGTGGTTTCCTTCGCTCGTGGCCATACGTGTCATCAGCGAAGTCGCTCTGTCGGGCGGCTTCGAGGGCGAATGGGTACTCAATGGTGTAGTATGGCAACAAGAAGGGTTTGCCAGTAAACCCGTAGATTCTGACAACAAGGCCCTGCGTCAGTTGAAAATCGTCACCCAGCTGCTTGCACCTGCACTATGTAATCTCTCATCTTCCTCGGAACTCGCTCGCAGACACCGTGGATGATCTCTAGAGTTGGGCCGAGGAACACTGTTGAAGTTGTAGTAGGACTCGTGCCTTGACAGGCTTTGAGTCCACTAATAAACAGGGAGTGCTTTGCCTTCTTTGTTGGTACGGCTCGTAGCGATGAAGGCAAAATGGGCGTGCATGTGGTAGAAGAAATACCACACCAGGAAAGAGCAGCTTCGGAACGACAAGTCCCTCTCGCTCTCCACATCACTCAGTTGGGTATGCATCTGCCACGATACCCAATCCACCGAGTCGAAAAATACAGGCTTTGTCCCCGATGCCATGGCATCGAGAGAATAGAACTCACCATGCCAAATACATTCGGCAAGTGAAACCTACCACTTATACACTAGGGCGTCCGTGGAGAACCCCATAACCCACGCCAACATGGAGTAGATGTCGGGATTTTTAAACCTCTTCAAGGGTTTAGGCAGGGTCTGGCAATATCCCGAGTGTTGGATTTTCCAGCAGTTGTGTCTCCATGAATTGTCGCATCTGAGTCGTGTTGAAGTATCTTTCGCTCTGTTCGGTGCTGTTGATTTTCCTGGTTATATAGTCAGTCGGGGGCTTCTCTCCACAGGAGAAAGCCTCTCGAACCTCTTGGGCAGAGATAGATAACAACTTTTTGCCTCTGGCATCTAGGACTATCCAGGTCTGCGGATTGTAGTATTTAGCGATTGCGCATATCAGTTTCGGGCAATGGTGCACGGTGCACAGGTACCAGTACAGGTAGGAGTGATAGGCGGTTGTCCGATTGCTTCCAACAGACACCTTGGTCATCATAAGGTCAACTGTCCCGCGCAATTTCTCTATGCTCGTTCTGGTGAGCACACAGTCCCGGATTCTGCTCAATCTATCCTCGGGCGAGGGCGGCGGTACCTTCTCCTTTTCCTTCTTCTGTTTCTTTTCGCCCTCCGCCTTCTTCGGGACCTTCTCCTTCTTTTGCTCAGCGCTCTTCTTGCCCATCTTGGTTGCGTACTTGTCCAAGTGCTTGCTCTGAAATTGACAGCGCCGCACTGCTGCTCAATCAGACTGCGCTTTATCAGCAATTGGCTCGCTTTGACTTGGCAAGGCAAAATGCGCTACTGCAGCAAAGTTCTCAATAATCTCGAGTTCGTTTTGGGTGCATCAATGGCCTTTTTATAGCACAGCCATTTACCCACAGTATTAATGGCACTGGGGCTGAGTAAATGCCTAGAGCGATTGTGGGCAAGGCGAAAGATCTGCATGCTAACAGATGGCGGAGTGCACCTCCCAATGTTGGCTAACTGTGTGGGTCGTAATCTTCCTTGGAAGACGTGACGCGCCACCTTCTTTAAATTTATTTCATGCTTCAACGGCCTTCTTCGGGGAGGGTGTTGGGCGGGTTTTATCTTGGATCGCGTGCCCGTGGCATTGGAGAAAGCGAAACCCTTTTGCTCTAGCAACGCTCCATCATTTCCAAGAGCCCGAAAAAGGGTTTTCACTTTAAAAAATGGAGTGAAAGGCCCATTCGCTTAGGTAACTCCCGAAATTGAGTTGCGCCCTCAAACTGAAGCGAAAGGCTGCCTTGGGAGTGACGTCGGGGTGAGAAAATTCAAAGGAGCTTTCTCTCTTAGTAGACCCAAAATCACCTTCCGCACGCCAACTGGGACGAAAAGGAAATGGGGCCCACATACACTTCTCCTCGGTTTGCGCCTTTGGAAAAGTCAAAGGCGTTTTCGCCTTATTGAACCCTCGAAAAGGACTTGTGCTGTAAAACTGGGGTGAAACAGCCTTGGGCCCCACCGGCATTCCTCTGTTTGGCTATACGTCTGGCAAATATTTTTAGAAGGTGCTTCGCCCAAACAAGCTTCGATTTTAAGTTGCGCTCTTGAGTTGGGGCTTAAAGCTCCTTGGGCCGAACTCGACCTCTCTACTCCGAAAGTGGGTTTCGCCCAGATAAGGCCTGAAATGGGCTTTCGCTGTTTTTCTTGGGTGAAAAGGCCTGGCGCTCAATGTAACCCCGATCACCTTTGACTTTGACCTTTGGGGTCTTGGACTTTTAGTTCTAACTCAGCTTCACCTCTGTTTTTCACTTTCTCCTCCTTAGAGCGCCGAAACGCAGTTTTGCTCCTATCAGAGTGAAACTCCCTCCTGCCGGACGGCAGGGCGCTTTTCATCTGCTGCATTATTCTTGCTAGGCAATGCTAAAATGGCGAACCTGATACTCTTGCAAACCTGCTATTCTAGTTAGCTGAATTTGGGCGCTTGAAACTGCTAGTCTCTTTTTTCCTTGGCGCACTGAAAAATGCACATACTAAACTAAAACAAAACAACTTATAGGCTCTTCAACACCATTTCCCTACCAGCTAGACCTCTGGCCCAAAACTGCGCTACTGATAGCGTGAAAGGGGGCGAAGAGACTTATACTCCGGAAAAACAAATATGTACAAGCAAACAAGGAAATAAAAAATATGTACACAGCTTGACTAAATTTTTCATACTACCTCTCACTGGTAGTACGCCTTCAGATGAAGGCCATTAACTGATAACGGAAGAGTAAACCCGTTCAAATCTTGAAGAGTGAAAGAGTTCACCTGATGGACCTCAGAAATTCGAAACGGACCCTCCTAGAATGCGTCAAATTTATCATGATTTTCGGGCTTGGATTTTTTCTCGTTCCATTTCAGCACTAAGTCGCCAATCTGGAAGGTCCGGTCAGAGGTCCTCTTGCCGAACCAATTTTTTGTGGTCTCGGCATGCTTCATGAAAGCCTCGTAGGCTTTTTCTCTTTCGTCTTCCAACTGCAATAGTTGGGCTATCCTGACACTTATAGGGTCGAACTCTTCATCCTCACCGTCCAACGATCGAAGAGACTGCAACGCGGGCAACTCGATATGCGTGGGGAGCACTGCTTCCTTCCCGTATACCAAGGAATATGGGGACGTCTTGATTGATTTCTTAATGGAAATTTGGTCAGCCCATAAAGCAAAGTCCAGAAGCAAATGCCAGCTCCGCTTGTTGCCTTCCAATGTTCTCTTTAGGATCCTGAGTAAGTTCTTGTTCGTGGACTCCGCCAAACCATTGCCCTACGGGTAATAATTAGACGAAGTCTTTAGGTAGATACCATACTTACTTGCAAATGCACAGATTTTGGCACCGGTGAAATGGGTGCCATTTTCAGTTACTATTGCATCCAGTATCCCAAAATGGAGGCCTGAGCGATTCTTTCTTTTATTTCTCTAAATGCCCGCTTCCTCTCCTCGGTCCATTGAAACTCAGCATCCTTCTTGAGAAGTTCGGTCATCGGCTTTACTACCTGGGTGAAGTCGGAAATGAATTTCCGAACAAAATTAATCTGCCGAAGAAGGATTGGAGGCCCTTCTTGTTTGTTGGCAGAGGTAGCTTGAGGAGGGCTTCCGCCCTGGCAGGATCAACAACTAGTCCCTTCTCGGATATCACATGACCCAGGAGCTTGCCTTCTTTTACCGCGAAAATGGACTTTTTCGGGTTTATGGAGATTTCGAACTCCCGACACTTCTCAAACACCTGTCGCAAATGTAGACCGTGTTCCTCCCTCTTGTGGGAAAAAACAGTCATGTCATCTAGATAAATCACAATGATGCGATTGAGCAACTCACCAAAGGCTAAGTCCATCGCTCTCTGGAAAGTTGCCCCGGCATTTGAGAGGCCGAACGACATGCGCTGGTAGGCGAAAGTGCCCCACTTGGTGGTGAAGGCGGTCTTGTACTGATCTTCATCCTTTACCCAGATTTGATTGTACCTAGAGAAGCCGTCCAGCAGAGAGAATCTCTGTGCTCCCGCCACTACGTGAAGGATTTGGTCGATTTGGGGCAGCGGGTAGTGGTCCTTCAACGATGCTTGGTTAAGGTTTCGGAAGTCAAGCGGATGTCCCCATTCTTTTTTCGGACTGGGACCAGGTTTGCCACCCAGGAAGAGTGCTTGATGGGATAGATAATCTTCGCCTCCAGCATCTTCAGGAGCTCGGCCTTCATCAACACTTCTATTTTTGGGTTAACCGGCCTTTGCTTCTGCTTGAAAGGTTTGACCCCTTCCTGCAGCTCAATAGTGTGCTGGAAGACACTCTTGTCATACCCCTTTAGGTCGCGGTAGCTCCAAGCGACAATATCCGGGTATTCTTTGCATAGGGTCCTGATTTGCTCAATTTCCAATGGCGTGCAATCAGTTCCCACCTTGATAGCTTTCCCGGATTCTAGCTCTAGCTCCTCGTACTCTCTCGCGTCCACCTTGATCTTGTGGGCGAGGGACCTGTCATCTTGGTCAAACAAAATTTCAAGGGTGATTAAACCCTTCGGGACGTGGTTGTTCTTCAGCTGAATCAACCCCTCATATTCTTCTTCGTTGAGGGTTCTGTCTTCAATATTGCCTGCTTCATCGATCAAAAAATTGACGATCTGCTCGTCACTGTCAAAGACCTGCCAATGAATATTTTTGTCCGGTACCGAAGGCCTGTAGATCACCCTCACTGCCTTCGGCTTTTGCATTATGTTCTCGACAGGGGAGCATCTGGCTCCAATAGACGCTAAGACGTCAGCATGCTTATTCTGCTCTCGCGAAATAGACTGAATATTCAGAGCCAAGAAGGACTCGAGCAGATCCCATACCTTATTACGGTATGCTTTCAGATAGTGTTGCTTCGCAACACACTTATTGGTTACTTGGTTGCAGATCAACTCCGAGTCTCCAAAGATCTGCAACTGTTTTATTCCAAGTTTTTTTGCCTTTCGTAACCCCAAACACAGGGCTTCATACTCGACAACGTTATTTGTACAGCTCCATGCGAGTCTGTACGAGTACGTTTTCTGGTTTCCCGAAGGAGAGACAAGGACTACTCCTGCTCCGACGCCATTCTTGCATCGGGCGCCGTCGAAGAAGAGCTTCCATAGTTGATCGGCCATGGGGTCTTGATCGCTTGGTACCTTAGCCTTTTCGGGCTTGGTAATTGAGTAACACCCAATGTCAGATTCGATCATGGCATTAAAGTCATGCATAGAAAACTCATCCTCTATGCGGAGCTCGTCCAGAGCTTCTTCCATTAGCTCTACTTTCTCTTCTCCTTCCTCTACTTCCTCGATCATATTGACCGAGTCCAATTTGTTTCTCCGCATCCTGGATCCTTTCAATGTGAAAGGTAGAGGGCTTTTCATTAAAAAATTTAATCCTCCTTCCTCTGAAGGGGATTTCCAGGTGCGAATAGTCCAGAGACAGATAGCCTCCAAGTTTGGCAGTGAATTCCCTTGATAGGCACATGCTAAAATAGGGCTCTAAATCTACTACCACAACTTCTTGAATTACGGTGATCTGCGGCATCTTGTGCAACACGATCGGGATATCCTTGATGACCCCCACTGTTTTGACTGGAGTTCCGTCCAGTTGAAGCACTCCAGGACTACTCCTCGTGTACTCCATGCCCATAATCTCACAAACAACCTTGGGCATCACAGTAGTAGCAGCGCCAAAATCGACCATGCAGTTATGCACGACCCACCCCTCCATCCTGAGGGACAGATAGAATGGCGGTGGCCTGTTCTTCCCGATGGCTGAGGTAGTCAGCGTCTGCGTTAAGACAGTCTGAGTTGGCTTTCCCTTGCCTTTGGCAGACTTCAGTGATTCCTGCAGTAGGTCAACTTGACCGGGTAGTTGGAGCGCGTCGAAGAGGCTTACCTTAGCTGGAGTCTTCTTTAGCTCTTCAACTATGTTGTACGCTCCTGTACCAGACTCGCCTCCCTCCTTAGCAGTCTCGTACCGGGTCCGGTACTGCTGCGTCGCTTCTACTCTCTGGCGCTTGGTCAGCGAGGGGTATCTGAGCTTTTCTCTCGCCTGGTCCCTCGCTTCGGTTTGGGGTTGAGAGGTTGAAGCTTACGGTTGAGGAATTCTCCCTTTTGCTCTTGGAGGCAAGGAAGTCTTTTAATAGGGCAGAATATCCCGGCTCTAGCGCCTGGACATGCTCCTTTTCTGGTGGCGACGCCTTCTCATTTGGCTTGGAATTGGCGAGCACCTTCAACGGTTCCATTTGAACCGGATCGACCTCAATGGGCTTCTTACCAGTTCTCATGAGGACGGAGACCTGCTCGACAGGGGGAATCATAAAATTGCGATCTGTTTCCCTTATCATATTTACCTGCCCACCAGGAGCGTTGTCTGCAAGGGTTTGTACATAGTTCAGATGAACCATGCAAGTTTCTTCACCGTGCGGGTCGTTGCAGGTGGAGCACCAATAAGCTCTACCGGATGAACCAGCTTCTTCATTTTCCAACATCGCCGCATTTCTTTCGGGAGCCCTGCTAGTGGAAGCAGCTTGCTCCCTAGTGATCGGGGGAGGAGGAGCGAATCTCCTTGGCTGGAAGCTTTGATCATTTTGCCTCCTCCTTAAGACGGTCATCTCATTCGCCATCGTCTTCATTGATGCTCGCAAATCTTGCAATTCTCTGGCCTGGTCCGCATTTAAGGCTGCCTGAGGCGCGGGTAATGGCAATGGCGCCAATGGTGCAGGTAATGCTGGATATGGGACAGGAGCTGGGAGTTGAGGAACAACGGGTGCTTGAAACTGCGGAGTGGGTACCGCTTGATTCTGAGGGTTGGGATTCCATGATTGATTGGGGTACATCGGGGGTGTAGGTAGAGACTGAGAAGATGCACTAGGATACATATTCTGAGGAAAGTCCGGATAAATCGGCATAGTCACCTTCGGAGGCAACTTTCCGATAGCTACTAGGTCAGCCTCAACCTTCTGCGCCTGCTCATACAAGGCAAGGAAAGTGTTGACATTAGCATGCCGGATGCTCATGCTGATGTCGGAATGGAAAGCCCTCAAGTAATAGAACGCCGCTTGCTCCGGAGTGGGCCGAAGGCCGGCAGTGACTCTCTGCCAGGTTCGAGCGAACCTGACGTTAAAATCCGCTACCTCCTCCTAGGGATGCCTCTGGATGGTGGTGAACTGGTGCAACAAAGAGAAGGGGTCCACTTGTTCGTTGAAACCCCTTATCAATTGTTCTGCCAATTGGTCCCATGTAGTGATGGTGTCGGACGGCAGCGACCGGTACCAGTAGAGGAGTTTACCTCTCAGCGAGAGCACTAGCAGCCTCACCATGATATCTTCTTCGGTGATGTGGTGAATGGTTGCTAGCGCAGCGACATCTTGGACGTGCTCATAAGCCGTCTTTCCTGTACCGTCGTATGTGGGCAGAGCCTTCAATGCTGCGGGCGACACTTGGTTCTGAGCCTACAAAGCTAGAGGTCCCGAATGATTCCATGCGGGAAACTGCCTGGGTGGAGGCTGCGCCATCTGGACCGGAGGATTTGGTGGATTTGGTTGGACCGAAACGTTTGGAACGTTCGGTTGAGGGGGCAAGCTAGTCGCAGTGCTGGCAGGACTTGGAGTCTGTGAAACTATAATAGCTACTTGCGAGGGTGCTTGAACCGATGGGATAGTCGAGGGGACTACTCTAGGATGCTCTCCCAAAGCGTCGATGTCAAGCTCGAAGAACTCAACTGCTTCTTCTGGATTTTTAGCCTTTCGTCTCGTGTACATGAAGGTGTGGGCTTTTAAACCGGCTTTCAAGATTCGGAGGCTTCTGAGTTCAGCTGAGTCGCCAGATGTTCGGATTTGACAGTAACAAGATGAACATCAACTCTTAATACTGCTTTTGACGTGGAACGTTTGCGTCCCACCGAGCGTGCCAGAAAATTGTTGGTCAAGAATCCGCCTTAGGTATGGAATGTTTCATCCATGCGCCCTAGACCCGACCAACATTGAAAGGCCGAAAGGAAGAAATGCCTCCCGTGCCAATCTCCAGAGATGGGTTGGTTCCCTTACTATTCTAACTTGGGGTTTGAGATTAAGGAACAGGAAAGAAATTGAAATGACTGAAAGGGATGGGAAATATGGCCTCAGGCCAAGTAGAACAGGGGTGATGGACAAGCAACACGATAACTTAATTGCACGTTGAATCAATAGCACTCAACACAAAAAACTAACAGAAATTAAAACCAGGCATCTAACATGTGCAATCTCCAAAATTATTCCAGCGTTCACCCTCTATCGGGAGTCAAATCCAGACATAGAATTATAACCCACAGACAAAGCAGAGAATTTAATAGAAATATAAGATAGAAGACATACACATAAAGAGAAGTCCAGAATTAGAGCCAAATATTCTCTGTATTGATAGCAGAATTCAAGTTACAACAAGTCTCTAGCAAAACGTCCATCATATTACATTAGAATTGTCGGCTTTTATAGAGAATTCTGCCGCTTGAAACATAAATGCACACCCACAAAACATCGCGGTGGCAGGAAAGATAGGATTTGAGAAATAAGCACTCATCAAACAGTAATGAGGCATGGCCTGAAACTGATGACTCACTGAAATGCAGTTGCACCTCTTCAATGTGCTGATAGGTTTAGTTGGTGGTGTCATCTCCTCGCTTGTTGGAACCGCCTTAATGAAAGATCGGATTCTAAAATCCGGGAACATCAAGTCTGGAAGCTTCTCAGACCGACTGCGTTTAAATGGATAAGGATGCGCCTTGCTTCGCTGATGAGAAGCATTTATGAGGAATTTTGGCTGAAGCAGGGAGGGTTGGACTGAAACAGGCGCGCTAGATGCAAGCCCCACCTACGTTTCGTTGTTTCTTGGCCCGAAATGGGCTTGCGCTCCAAGAACTGCAGCGAAATGACTTGCCATCTTGAGAGCAGCGCAGGCGTTGAAAAGTCAAAGGCGCTTGCACCCTTTCTTAGCCCCGAAACTGCCTTGCGATGAAAAGCTGGAGCAAAAACGCCTTGGAGCCACAGGAGCAACGCTGGTGTTGAAAAGTCAAATGTGATTGCGCCCTTGGCAGGTCCAAATTTGATTTGCGCTCGAAAACTGGAGCGAAACAACTTGATCCACACTTAGCATTTTTTTCTATTTGACGGGCTGCTCCTTGGAAAAGTCAAACTCTGTTTCTCTCCCTTTTGGCCCGAAATTGCTTTGCGCTTGGAAGACTAGGCGAAGCGCCTTGCTGCATTGGAAGGGGCGCCAAAGTTGAAGGGTCAAAGGCGCTTGTGCTGTAGCTTTAAATGCATTGCGCCTGGAAAACAGAGCGAAACTGCCTTGGAGCCTCGGGAGGCACACTGGGGTGGAAAAGTCAAATGTCATTGCGCTCCCTCTTGCTAAGAATTTGTCTTGCGCTCGAAAATTTGAGCACAACACAGGGAGCAGCACTGGAGTTTGAAAAGTCAAAGGCGCTTGCACCTTTGACAGGACATACTTAGCATTTTTCCTCGAAAACTATTGCTGGGTTGCGCCATTGAAAAGTCAAAGGACTTTGCTCTCCTCCTTGGGCCCGAAAATGCCTTCCGCTTACCCGTAGGGGCGAAACGAAACTGAGCCATGTTGGCCACGAATCCGCCTCCTGGGAAGGACTTGGTGTATCAATGCGCCCTAGACCCGCGGACCAACATTGAAAGGCCGGGAGGAAGGGATGCCCCCCGTGCCAATCTCCGGAGAAGGCCGGCTCCTATGTGAACTTTCGGTTTTAAGATAAGGGTGCAGGAAAGAAATAAAAGGGATAAGGGTTAGAAGTGGTGCGTTATCAACTTTGGGTAAGAGCACTCAGCACGGTAACTACTAGCAACTAAGCCTAACAACATTCAAAACAATACATGTAACAGAAAGCACTTGTGCGATTCTCCCCTATGTATCCTTGACCTTAAATTCCAGGCTCAGATAATTGCCAATGCTGAAATCCAGGATGCAGAATAATCACCAAGCAACAATATAAATGAGTAAATGCAGAAATAAAAGCGACAAGGCAGCATAAAGAGAAGAGACACAATTGAAGCCAAAGGATGTATTATCAGAGGCAAACGGTCTTAGTTACAGCAGCTTTCCTAGCAATATGTTCCCCCCCTATTACAATGATATCAACTGCTATTTATAGCAGTGCAGACCCCTCGATTACAATGCGGGCACAGATACCAACCTGCCTGCCAAAAGCTGCCAGGCTTGACCCTTTTCGTCCTTGGCTGTACCTGCGGCGTGTTTTTCCTTGTCGTCGGAAAGAAAAGGGTGCAACACCGGGACTTCCCAGGAGGTCACCCATCTCAGTACTACTCCGGCCCAGCTTGCTTAATGACGGAGTCTGATGGAATCCGGCACACTAATGTCGGTATGGCCGCACCCAAATGCATCTCGGGGTAGGTGTCGGCCATATCTGTCCTCGCAGCATGCTCTTCCCTGATTCTGGTACGGCTTCTGACAGATTTGGTAGCTGGAAGGGGATGGCCTGTTAATGCGGTGGGTGCGGCGTAATCCGGTCTTGAATGTCCGCCACTGTTGCCTTCAATGGTCACCCACCCCGCTGCTTGAGCATGGCCTTGGCTGTACCTTAACGGGCCCGGTCCTTGAAAACCCTAACTTTTCCGCCTCGGGAGCCGCTCTGCTGTCACAAAACCCTGAAATCTTCTAACTGCCGGAAATCCTCCCTGGAGCGCTCATTTTGTCATTTTTCTCCTTCTTGAAGGCGCCAACAATTTCGGCCCTTGAGCGCTCGTGAAATGTCTTTTAACCCTGACGCGCTCCCAATTTGCAATTTTGCCCTAGAGCGCACATGCCTTTTAGCGCTCTAGGGAGATTTTTTCACTTAGGCAAAAAGGACAAATTAATCACTTTTTTCTTATACTCCCTAAAGCGCACGTGAGATGGGAGGCTTTTGGCACTTAGTCAAAAAAAAATAGACAAAAAAAGTCACCTTTTTTCATATTTTCCCTAGCGCGCACATGAGTGGGAAATTTTCCCCAAAGCGCACATGCTTTTTAGCGCTCTAGGGAGTATTTGGCCCTTTATAAAATCTCCACCCGTTTGCATACTTTCCCTACGGCGCACGTGAGATGGGAATTTTCCCTAGGGCGCACATGACTTAGAGCGCGCTAGGGAGGATTTTGCATACTTAGGGTTTTTCAGCCCCTTTTCGCCCTAGCTGCTCGGACTCTGCTCCAACGCGCCCTGAACTGGCCGATTTGCTCCATAGCGCTCCCGGGCTGCAGCGACCTAGGGCGGGTCTCATACTTAGAAATTTTTTCAAATTTTCAAATTTTGCCCGGTTGCTCCGGAACTTCCGGGGAGGTGTCCTTGGCCCTAAAAACTGGATCTTAGGCACCGAAACTGGCAAATTGACAGGGGAAGGGGGTCTGCTCGGACTTTTTCAAATTTCTCAGCCCCGAAGAAAATGTGGCAACAGGCCCCACACTTGTGTTGAAGCATATTTTCACTAAGTGTTGGAACAGTTTGAAAGCGTTTTCGCCCATTTTTAGCCCCGAAAAGGCTTTGTGATCTCCAGGCACGGCGAAAAGGCGTTGCGCTCTTCAGGCAAGGCGCAAACACCTTGGCCCACTTAGCACTTTCTTTCTAAAACTGCAACTGCGCCCAGTCAAGGCCCGAAATTGCCTTGCGCTCTTATTCAGTGGCGAAATAGCCTGGGCGTATTTACGCTTCCTTCTCCAGAGCTGGATTGCATTGCTCTCTGGCCCGAAATGGGCCTGCGCTCTGCCTTTGCCCCAAAACTAACTTACACTTGGAGACCTGGCGCAAAACTACCCTCGCCTTCGTCAAGACAAAGACCTTATCTGATGAGTGAATAGAAGAAAAACTGCAACCAGCAAAATGCAAGAAACAAGGAATACATTCTGAAAAAAGAACAGAGCTCCAAGGAAGAAGAGATTATTGAATATCCAAATTTTACAAGGGAGAACAATGTGGCAGGAATGCCAACACTCCTACAAAAGAAATCTAGGAGAACGAGTCATGGTGCATTCTGGAGATTAAAGATCTCCATCGATAAGAGTCAACTTCATAGCAGAAAAGGCCACAAAAGCCTTGATCCTTAAAAAGGCCACAGAAGCCTTGATCTGAAGAAAAGGCCACAGAAGCCTTGATCTGAAGAAGACTCCAGAAGAGAGTACCTGATTCAAAAGCAGATTTATATTTTAGTACTAATAACTTGTTGCAAGGAAAGAAGATTCAATGAATTGGGAAACTTCCTACAAGAAAGTTAGGAAGAGTATCTTCTTCAGAATCAATCCAACAACTGAAGCAAACTTGAAGATGAAGAGATCAGGTGAAGATCTCGTTTAAGAAACTACCATTCTTGGAAGAACGAGAAGGACTAGGAGAATCCTGCTCAAATCCAGAAGCAGCAGAATCAAGAGATCTAGGAAGGAGATCTCAATACCAGAAGTTGAAGGTCTCAAGGAAGACCAAAGAAGCTGCAAAATCAAAGACCTAGGAGAGGTCTCTTGTTGGTTACGAATCTGCCATGAGGAAAGGATTTGTTGTTATTGCGCCCAGATTCGCCCACAGATTGAAAGGCCGGAAGGAAGGGATGCCTTCCGTGCCAATCTCCGGAGAAGGCCGGCTTCCTATGGGGTTTGTGTTAAGATAAGAGTGCAGGGAAAGAGATAAAAGTACAGAAAGAGATAAAAGTGCAGAAAGGAATTCCAAATGTGATTGGAGTTGGGTGGGGGGAATAAGCAGCACGGCAACGAATCAATCACCACTACTAACAGCATTCATCTACAAACATACATTGAAACTACAGCTATCAGCGATCCTATGTATCCTCTATCTATGCATTCCAGGAATACTTGGCCACCAAATGCCGGAGTCCAGAGTTCAGTACAACAGCAAGCAATGACACAAGAAACATGAGGCAGAAATGACAAGGAGAGGCAGCATACAAGATAAAAGACAGTAAGCAGAGCCAAGTATATGTTTGTATTTGAGGCAAACGCACAGCTACAATTGTCCCCTAGCAATATATTCCCCTTCCACCCCTTACAATGAAAACGTGGTGGGTATTTATAGCCTAATTTCCCCCCGATTACATTCATGGGCACAAAGTCCCAGACAAGACGATAGGCGACACGAGCGGTTGAGGAGCTGCTGATGTTGACTTCTGTCTAGCAGGACTATCCTTGCAGCATGGTGTCCCTGGAGGCGGTACAGCTACGTGGCGGCGCGTTGGGTCAAATCTTCGGTCAGCAGGAATGCGGGTAGGTGCGGCAGATGGCACTTCACATCGGCTTAAATGGTGACAGATGGCGCCGGTAGTGTAGCCCATGCTTTGTCCTTGCGCGGTCAAGTCTTGGCTCGAATCCCGAAGATGGATACTTGTCGGATGTTGAGGTATGACACGTGTCTGCCTTGAAAGGCAGCTTATCCAACTTCGCCAGGAATTCGGGCGCTATCGGGTTGCGCAGGAGGAAAACAGCGCAGTTGGAAGGCCTTCTTGCCTTAGCATTTCTGAGTTAGCTTTACCCAACTGCGCACCGGTCAGAGGGCGCACTCCGACTTCGCTGCGAAGTCGGGTGTCGCACCGGTGCTTGCTATCTTCTTCCGCTGCTCGGGCTGCGCACTGGAAAAGGGGCGCACCCCGACTTCGCTGCGAAGTCGGGTGTCGCCCAACACTTAGCTGATTATCTGCTAGACCGCTCCCCTAGTGCGCCCAGGAAGAAGGGCGCACCCCGACTTCGCTGCGAAGTCGGGTGTCGCCCCTGACACTTAGTCAAATTTTCGGTTTGTTCCTGCCTGATTGCGCACTTCGGGCTCCCTACTGCGCTCCAACTGAGGGGCGCACTCCGACTTCGCTGCGAAGTCGGGTGTCGCCCCAACACTTAGAATTTTCAGGGAACACCTCTGTTCTGGAAACTTACTGGGGGAAGAAAGGGAAAAGAAGAAGGGGGAATGAAATTGCAAGGAAGAGGGAGAAAGGGAGAAATGAGAAAAGGGGAAATGAGGAGAAGGAAAGGAAAAGAGCAGCTCACTTGCAGAAACCAAAAACATGGCACCCCGTGCAAAATGTGGCAACATTCCTGGCGGCTCGCGGGGTGTCGAGCTCGCCTCGACGCAAAGAACCATGCCTTTATCCTTTGGGTGCAGAGGAACTTCCTTCCCCTGCCTTCGCTGCTCTCGGTCGCTTTCCTTGGGGCAACTGTTCTTCTTCAGGTTCACTTTCACCAGTTGCCTCCTCGGTCTCGCCTTCTGAATCTGAGGGTTCTCCACTTTCGGCCTCCCGCTCGCTTATGCGTTCGAACGCAGCCTTAGCTTGATCCCAGACTGCGGCTTGGAATGGAGTGGGGTCGCTGATCTCTCTGAGTACTGCGTGGAATGCAGCGACCGCGTGCAGGTCAATGGTGTTATATCTTTTTCCCAACTCCTCAAGAGAAGAGTTGATTTTGCAGTACTTTGCCACCATTTGAGCGACCTGCGCTTCTTGAACTGGCTCTGTCCAGTCATCAATTTCAGCAGTATCTGCCTCGAAGGACAGCCAGTTCTTCTTTACCTGCTCAAGGGTGAGGAACTCGCCATCTCTGACATAGCTCGGACACCCGTGCTCGGACAGAATGTGAAAGGGCGCCAGGAGAATGTGTCTTTCATGCTCTAAGGCGTCCAGCGCCTTCCTGGCCGTTCTGATCTTTTCTGTCCTGGCAAAATAAGTGTGCAAGGTTACCCTTGCATCTGCCCACTCTGAGGCAAGTTGTGACATGGGGGCGACTTGGAAGCCTTTGCGCTCTAACTCCTCGAGTTTCATAGCCAGGTCCAGCCATTGCCTCGCCTGGTGTTCGGCTTTCTCTACCACAGGCCTTCCCTGGGCGGATACTTCTTCAATTCTGGATACGAAATCCAGAACTGACAAGGACTTGACAAGGTTGGGCTTGCAACCTTGTAGCAGACTAGCGCGCATCTCCTTTGCTTTGCTCTTTGAAAAGGCCGTCGCTTGTGATGCTTTCTCTGTAAGCTGCGACTGTGCCTGTTTCAGCGAATCTTGCAGTTGTGAAATCTGCTCTAGCGCTGCTCTTCTCTCTTCTGCGGTCTCCTGCTGAGAGGCGGCCAGCTGAGCCTTAAGATCTTCTACTTCTTGCTGTGCTGACCCCAACTGCGCAGTAGCCCTAGCCAAGTCTTCTTCGAGCTGCCTTGTGGTATTCTGCAGCTGGAAAAGCGCCTCCTGGGTCTCGAGATGCTTGACAAGGAGGTTGTCTGTTCTACGACGAATACCGCGGATTTCGTATTCCTCGTTGATGTCATCAAAGTTCTTCTCCTTTGTCTGAAGCTCATAGTCAGCCTCGGTCATGTCACGGAGAGGCTTCTTCACCTTTGGGACCAACTTTTCTGTTGTAAGCACTCTCCGATCTAGGTCAAACTTTGTGCGTTTGACCGGGGCGGCTATCTCTTCGGCCCTTCTGCGCTTGACGCCTTGAAGAAAGGAGGCTGATCCCCCCACGGCTCTTACTGCCAGAGGCTGGTCCTCGGTGATACTCATGAAATCGAGATCCTCCAGCGCCTGGGCTTGCTGCGGCATCTTTCCCGCGAACAGTGAAGTAGGAGGGATACCAGAGGGGGTAGCAACCTTTGAGGGCGACCGGGTCCTAGGGGTGACAGGAGTTTGAGTGGATGGCGCTGGTAGGGTTTCGGTCGGCTGGGGCGAAGGATGCGGAGATGAGGGAGCAGCTTCAGCGCTGGCTGCGGGTGAAGGCTCTAGGGTTTGACTCAGGGATTGAAAGGCGTTGGGATCCTGAGCAAACTGGTCAAACGAGTGCAGGCCGCTGGATGGCGGGGTAGCTTGTGAGGCGGAAGACACGGCTACGGCTTGCCCTGATGGAGTGGGAGATGGGGCTTTTGCAGGGCTGACGCGGACTTGGGCCAGTGGAACGGAGGACGTACCTGCGGGCTCCGCCTGAGCCGACGCTGGAGGGATGGTCGCAGCCTGGATGTCTGCTTGTGGTTCAGGGCTGTCTAAAGAGACAACCTCCGGCGCTGCTGTTTGCGACTGCTCTGCGGCTGATTGCTGCACTGGCTCCTTAGGTCGCTTGGTCCTTTCGACCTTTTTCTTCTTCTTTTCTCCCGACGCTGAGGTTGGTCCAGAAGAAAGCGGCAATAAAGGGGCGGCAGGTGCTGATGTCCCCACGGTAAACTTGTACCTGGGTCGCGCTGGAAGAATACCTGCCGCACTTGGTCTACTGGCTGGCAGCGCGGACGTCTTTTCTGCTGGAGGGGCCAGCTCAGGAGTTGACCGTTCTGAACTTTGCGCCGCTTCGGGCACTGCCACAGGAGCTACAGGCTGCATCGGGCCCACTTGGCTGCTGGTTGGAGTCGCGCTGGAAGTCGCTGGGGTTGACAATGACTGAGAGGTAGCCCTTCTTTTATACCTTATATTTGCGCCTCGGGGAACGCAATTGCGAAATTCAAAGGGCTGCCACGTGTCGACATGTTCATCATAAAGTGCCGAAAACTCATCATCAACAGCAAGGTTCCTCCGGCTTGATTTGTCGTGTTGCGTGCGACACCTCATCTTCCAGCATTCGAGGATTTTGTCCTTATGCCAGTTGAGTGGCGCCACCTTAGCGAGGAACTTCTTGAAGCCAGCTGACTCCATTCGATGGTCCGGGTTTCGCTCTGGATCGTAGGTGACCTCCTCACAGTAAAATTCATGCCATGGTGGCCATGATTGCATCAAGTGAATGCGCCAGTGGAGGTCTGCACCTGTCCTGTTTCTTCTTTCTTGCATGATTTCAGCTCTAGGACAGATATGAGTGAACTTTCCCCGGACCCCGATTGGGTCGTACTTCCAGCGTTGCGGTAGCATAATCAGGCCCATATCCATGAGCTCCCGCTCAAGATAAACGTGCTGCCCGATTTCGAAGACTTGAATATTGGCCCAGGTCATAGGATATTTAAATATGTGACCCTTCTTTTTTCCCTGGCCAAATTCCTCTTCGACGTAATCCATTTGCCGCGCCACCTCCATCCCGAATTGGTGGTCAGTGCAGAAGTAGGGCAGCAAACATGGCTTTCCCTTGAATCCGTAGATTCGGACAACAATGCCCTGAGTCAGCCTGAAGGTATCCCCGAACTCATTGTTCCACAGATACTTGGTCATAACCGCTGGTGGGCGAGTCGCGCCACGGTTGAACAATCCCATTGCCTGGCCCAAAAATTGAATATTGAAATCATAAAATGAGCCCTTCCGGTACAGGACCTCAGTCCACTCGTACACGGGGAGCGGCTCTCCTTGTTCGCTCACTTTCTTCAGGTTGGGGACGTTCATCCGGTAATGCATGTGATACAGGCATAGCCATGTGAGGAAGGAGCAAAACCGGAAGTCCGTCGACTGCTTCTGCTGCAGTCTCACCAGGCTCGCATGAATCGCGTATGCCAACCAGTCCGCCCAGTCGTAGAAGATAGGGCGCTTCCCACTCTTCTGCGCCGTGGAGTCGTAAAACTCCCCGTGCAGGATACACTCGGCCATCGCCAGCTGGAAAGGCCGCACCACTCTGTCTGAGTCGCAGCCGAGGACCCACGCCAGGATAATATAGATATATCTGTTTTCGAATCGATCCAGCGGTATGGGGCCGGTCGGCCACTGTCCAGCCGCCAGCGGAGTCTTCAGCTCTGAGTCCAGGAACTCTCTCATCCGCTTCGTCTGAGAAAATCTGCCGGTCTGCTCTTCTATGTTCACCCTTCTGATAATTGCGTCGGGGCTGTACTGAAGCCCTGGGGCGAACGCTGGCTGGATACTCTCTCGGAAAAGAGTGAACAACACCCTTCCTTTGTTATCGCAGACCTGCCGCGCAGCTGGTTTGTAGTATTCAGCAATCGCTTCAACCAGCTCCGGGCACCAGTGGGTCGGAGGGCACAGGAACCAGTAAAGGTTTGACTTGTACGCAGCTCCGAGGTGGTGGGAAGGCGAAACCTTATCCACCCACTTTGCGATGTTCAGACGCAGCTTCGAGAGACTGATGGAAAAGGAACCATCTTTGTATCCAGACAAGCGGTTGATTGGTGGAGGCGGAGTCTGGCCAACTACGCGCCTCTTCGTTCGGGATTTCGCTTTCTTGCCCTTCTGCGGCGCCGCGCTCTCATGAGCACTCGACTCTGGAGACTCTTCAGCTTCGCGCGGTTCTTCACTCGATTGCGCCTGTACGGGCGCTTTCCCCTTATCCATCCTTGTCGAAACAACAGAGGCAGGAGCTACGGCTTCTGAGCTTGTCAGATTTATTCCTTGCAGTCAGGGAGTCAGCTCGAACAATATGAATTTTCTAGCCGCGCCAGGGTCCTTTTGTAGACAGTGACTGCAACATTAATGGCGCGAGGGAGGGAGTTAGGGCAGTTAACTCTGGGTTGGTGGAGGCGTTATGATTTTGGCGGCTGCGCATGGGCCTTTTTCTTTTAGAAAAGCGTGCTTTATTAGTCGTTGGCCCAAAACGCACCTTACCCTTTAAATGCATCATCATTGGTAATTGCGCAATCATTTAAAACCTTCCTTGATCGTTGTGCCGCTGCTGACGTCACCGCCACCATTCGGGCACACTTTTCAAAGAAGAACTTTCAAGTCCACAACCCAACTTAGCCTTGTGCCGAACTTCGCCCTGGGCCCACACTTATGATTTTGGGGGGGGGGGGGAACGGGGGGGAACTTCGCCCGAAAAACGGGCGCACTTGGATAGACTTGGACGCTTTCAGCTTCTTTCACCGGATCACCCAGGGTGCGCCCGAGAATGGGGGCGCACTCGGACTTCGCCCGAAAAACGGGCGCAATCCGACTTCGCCCAGAAAAAGGGGCGCAGTCCGACACTTGGCATTTCCTTGTAGTCTGCTACCCAACTGCGCCCTTTGGAGAGGGCGCAGCCCGACTTCGCTGCGAAGTCGGGTTGGGCAGCCAGACTTAGACATTTTAGCTCTTTTTCAACTGCTTTCTTCCCTACTTCGCACCATTTGATGAGCGCTACCCGACTTCGCTGCGAAGTCGGGGATTTGCCTCAGACCTACTTGGGCTACTTGGAAAATTAAAAACTGAAAACTGAAATATTTACATGCTAAAAACAAATACAAAAAAAGGGAAAATCTGTACAAAGAAGGGCCCCTTCGGGCGCCTTCAGTGGTGGTACATTTTCAGGTGGAACCCGTTGACGGGAATGGGGAGAGGATGTCCCTCCATGTCCCGGAGCACATATGCGTTGAACTGATTAACCCGGGCAATCTGATAGGGGCCCTCCCAGAGGGCATCGAACTTTCCATGGTTGCCAGGTTTGGCCTTCAACGAGTCCCATTTCAGCACCAGGTCCCCGATTTTGAAAACTCGGGCGGTGGTGCCTTTTGCGAACCAGCCTTGGGTTGCTTCAGCGTGCTTGGTGAAGGCCTGGTACGCTTTCTCTCTGTCTTCCTCCAACTGCAGCAGTTGGCAAAGTCTGTCTTCCTCATTGGATCCCCGCTGCTTCTTTCCTCATCAAGCATCCAGAGAGCGGGTATTTCAATGTGCGTTGGCAAGACAGCTTCTTTGCCGTACACGAGCGCATAAGGGGACGTTTTGATGGACTTTTTGAATGAAATTCTGTCCGCCCATAGCGCCCGATCCAGGAGTAGGTGCCAAGTCCTCTTGTTTTTCTCTACTGTCCTTCGGATGATCTTCAGTAGGTTCTTGTTGGTGGACTCGGCAAGACCGTTCCCCTGCGGGTAGTAGTTGGAAGACATCTTGTGATAGATGCCAAACTTGCTGGTGTACTCCGTGAGTACTGCGCCTGCGAACCCCGGACCATTGTCCGTCACTATCGACTCGGGGACCCCGAAACGGGTAATCAGGCTCTCGAGGAATCTGATGACCGTCTCTTGGTCGGCGTTCTTTGTGGGGATCGCCTCTGCCCACCGCGTGAAGTAGTCGGTGGCGGTTAAGATAAACTTGTGTCCCGCTGCAGAGTTCGGCGAAATCACCCCGATGAAGTCCAGACCCCATTGCTGAAAAGGAGTCTCGGCTTGGATCGGTTGAAGGGGCAGGGGTGCTTTTCTATTTCTGCCAGCAAATCTCTGGCATTGATCACACTTGGTACAGACCGCATGGGCGTCTGTAAACAGAGTGGGCCAGTAGTACCCGGCTCTGATGATTTTTAAGGCCGTAGGCCTTGCAGAATGGTGACCCCCAGGCATCCCGGAGTGAAATTCTCCAAGGACCCTAGACTGGTCTGATTTTCTGACGCACCGCAACAGGATGCCGTCAATGTTTTTAAAGTAAAGCCCCTCGGGGCGAAGAGTGTACTTCAGTGCACCTAGCCGAAACCTCCTTCTTTGTGAGGCATTCATGTGGTCTGGACATCTTCCGGTGCAGAAGTATCTCACCAGTTCATCTGTCCAGTCGCACTCCTCGGGTAAGGAGTTGGCTAGGTTGATGCGTGTTGCTGGATCCTCCCACTCGCAGGCGGATATCTCGGCTGCCGCGCTTCGGGCTAGCTCCTGGCACAAGGCTCGGCCTCTGATTAGCTTGGTGGGCCGCACTTCGATGTCGAACTCCTGGATTTTAGCAATCCATCCTGCTCTCTTGTGACCCGGCTCTCCTTGTATGATGAAGCTTCGAACGTCCGGGTGGATCACAAAGACAGTGATCTTGCTCTGGGAGACAAAGTGCCTGAACTTTCGGAGAGATTTCATGACTGCGTGAACCTGCCGCTCTATAAAATTGTACTTTTCTTCGTGCGGCTGGATCACTTGGCTCAGGAACGCTATGGGGCGCTCCTCGCCATCATCTCCCTTTTGGGTCAGGACTGCGGCGTAACTCTCTGGTTCTCCCACCGCGTACAGGATGAAATCCTTGGAGTAGTCCGGGTTTATCAACACCGGTGCTTGCGCAATTCGAGCTTTGATTTCCTCGAAGGCTTGCCCCCTTTCTTCAGTCCACAGAAATTCTGTATTCTTTTTCAGCAACTCGGCCATAGGCCTGATTACCTGTGCGAAGTCCGGTATGAACTTCCGCACGAAGTTGATTTGGCCGAAGAAGGACTGCAGCCCTTTCTTGTCGATTGGGGCGGGCAAGCGGAGGAGGGCCTCTGCTCTGTCAGGATCCACGGCTAGGCCTTTTTCGGAGATGACATGCCCCAGCAGCTTTCCTTCTTTCACCGCGAAGACAGATTTCTTCGGGTTTATGGAGATGCCGAATTCACGACACCTTTCGAATATTTGCCGCAGGTGGGGAACATGATCTTCTCGCTTGTGAGAGAAAACAGTCATGTCATCCAAGTAGATGACAATCACTTTGTTGAGCAGCTCTCGGAAGGCCGAGGTCCATGGCTCTTTGGAATGTGGCGCCGGCATTGGATAAGCCGAAAGGCATGCGCCGATAGGCGAACGTTCCCCATTTGGTGGTGAACGCCGTCTTGTGCTGGTCCTCATCCTTGACCCATATCTGGTTGTAGCCGGAAAAACCGTCTAAGAGGGAAAATCTCTGGGCTCCAGCAACTATATGGAGGATCTGATCGATCTGGGGAAGCGGGTAATGGTCCTTGAGGGAGGCCTGATTTAGATTTCTGAAATCCACGCAAAGACGAATGTCTCCGTTCTTCTTCCTCACAGGAACCAAGTTCGCAACCCAGGATGAATGCTTGATGGGGTAGATGATCTTGGCCTCCAGCATCTTCAAGAGCTCGGCCTTCATCATGGCCTCGATTTTTGGATTGACGGCCCTCTGCTTTTGCCGGAATGGCTTGGCGCCATCTTCTAGCTCAATGGTATGCTGGATTATTTCTCTGTCATACCCCTTCAAGTCTTGGTAGCTCCAGGCTACTATGTCAGGGAACTCTCGACATAATGCTCTGATCTGCTCGAGTTCCTCTGTGGTGCAGTCTGTCCCGACCTTGATTGATTTACCAGGTTCCAGCTCCAGGTCAGCATACTGCTTCGGGTCTACTTTGATCCGGTGAGATATGGCTCTGTCATTCTGATCAAATAGACTCTCAAGAGTAATCAGTCCTTTTGGGACATGATTATTTTTTAATTGTATCAACCCCTCATATTGCTCGTCATCAGGGTCTCTACCTTCGATTGAACAGGCTTCATTTATCAAAAATGTGACGATCTCCTCGTCACAGTCGAACACCTGCCAGTGGGTATCCTTATCAGGCACAGAAGGCCTGTAAATGGTACGAACCGGCTTCGGCTTCTGGACAGTGTCATCAGCCGGAACGTACCTGGCTCCAACAGACGCCAGAATGTCAGCATGCTTGTTTTTCTCGCGTGAAATAGCCTTGACATTCAATGAGTCAAAAGACTCCATCAGATCCCAGACCCGATTTCGGTACGCCTTGAGATAGTGCTTTTTGGAGGCGCACTTGTTCGTGATCTGGTGGCACACCAGCTCTGAGTCTCCGTAGATCTGCAGATGTTTAATCCCTAGCCTCTCCGCCTTTCGCAAACCCAAGCACAGGGCTTCGTACTCCGCCGCATTGTTGGTACAGCTCCAGGCCAGCCTGTAGGTGTAATCCTTCTGGATCCCGGTTGGGGAAACCAAAAGTACTCCAGCACCGGCGCCATTTTTGCATCGTGCGCCGTCAAAGAAAAGCTTCCACAGCTTTTCAGGTGCAGGTCCCACTTCTCTTCTGGCTGACTTGTCAAGCCTCTCAGGCTGAACAATGGTGTAGCAGCCTTGCTCTGTTTCAATCACGGCGTTGAAGTCCCGCAAGGAGAATTCGTCTTCTACTTGCAGCTGTTCGAGAGCTTGCTCCGTCATGTCCACTGTCACCAGTTCTTCCTCCGTCAGCTGAACCATGCAATCCTCAGGCTCTTCTCCGGGTATCTTCTCTACTAAGAAAGTGGAAGGCTTCTCATTGAAGATTTTCAGTCTCCTTCCTTTAAAGGGCACTTCCATGTGCGAGTAGTCCAGAGACAGATACCCTCCCAACTTCGCAGTGAACTCCCTGGAGAGACACATGCCGAAGTAGGGTTCCAAGTCGACGACCACAACCTCTTGGATGACCACGATGTCGAGAGCTTTGTGCAGCCGAATAGGGATGTCTTTAATGACACCGACTGTCTTGACAGGGGTGCCGTCTAGTTGCAGCACGCCTTGGCTGCTCCTTGTGTACTCCATCCCGATTTCGTCGCAGACGGCTCTCGGCATTACGGTCGTGGAAGCACCAGAATCCACCATGCAGTTGTGTACTATGTACCCTTGCATCCGTAATGACAGATAGAAGGGAGGTGGTCTGTTCTTCCCAGTGGCTGAGACTGTCAGGGGTTGCACCAGGACAGCAGGTTGTATCTGCTTGCCATTCTTCATGATTTTCAGAGATTCTTGCAGCAGATCAACCTGGCCTGGGAGCTGAAGAGCATCATACATGCTGATTCTTGCGGGAGTTCTCTTCAACTCGTCTACTATGCTGTAGCCTGAAGTGCTAGCTCCTTCCGCTTCTTTTGCCGGCTCATACTTCGTCCGGTACTGTTGAGTGGCCTCAACTCTCTGTCTCTTGGTCAGAGACGGATATCTCAGCTTCTCCTGAGCTTGTTCTTTGGTTTCAGCTGGAGGCTGAGCAGCGGGAGCTTTAGCCGGAAGAGCTTTGGCTATGGGAGGCTTGACTGCGGGAGTCTTCGCCGGAGGAGCCTTTTCTTTGGCTGTGTAGGGCCACAGCCTCTTGTAGGGTGGTAACTCCTCAGGTTGCGCCTTCTCTCTTCTGGCGTACACCTTTAAGGGTTTGGCTGCAGCTTCGGCAGACTTTTTGCTTTCCTTGGCAGGAGGCGGCATCGGAACTTCCTCTGAAACGGCGAAATTGCTTTCGTCGCCCAGGATCATGTAGAGTTCTTCGTCCTCTATGGCGCTGCCGGCCAAGGTCTGGAGGTAGTGTTGATGCAGGGTGCAGTCTTCCTCAGCATGCGGGTCATTGCATGTGGTGCACCAGTTGACCTGGTCAGAAGTACCAGGTTCGTCTTCAATGGCAGCATTCCTCGGAGGGGGCCGCCTTTGCAGTTGTTGCTCGGGGGGCCGATCTTTTGTTAATGCCGGGGGCGGGTATGGCCTCCTTGGAGCCAGGTCCATCTGGGCCTGCTTCTTTTTCAGGACAGTCATGTCGTTGGACATGGTGTGATAGCCAGAGGCCAGAGCCCGGACCTCCTGAAGGATTTGATTCTGAATATCATGGTCAGGAGGCGGCGGCAACTGAGCTGGGGGAGGCAATGCAGCCAATGGAGGAGGAGTTGAATATTGTGCATGTTGCGGGGGAGCAGGAAGTGCTGGAAAACGCGGAGGACGAGGAGGCGGATAATGAATTTGCGGCGGGCCGTAAGGATTCACGACCGGCGCTGGATTCCATTGTTGTTGGGGTTGCTGTCCTGAAGTGGATGGCTCCGAACCAGAAGCTGATGGATACTGCGATCGGGGAAAATCAGGGTAGATGGACGGTTGCACTCTGTGCGGGAGCCTGCCGATGGAGATGATGTCCATTTCAGCTTGTTGGGCAGCCTCGTACAGAGCGGGGAACGTGTTGATTCTGGCAACCTTCAGCAACAGGCAAATGTCTGAGTTGAAAGATCTCAGGTAGTAGTAGGCGGCCTGACCTGCTGACGGTCGGAGTTCGCGAGGCACTCGTTTCCAAGACCTCGCAAACCTGATGTTGAAGTCTGACACCTCCTCTTGGGGGTGTCTCTGAATACTTTGGAACTGATGCAGCAAAGAAGAGGGATCAGCAGACTCGTTGCATCCTTTCACGAGCCTGCCGGCTAACTGTCGCCACCCTGTGATGGATCCCTCTGGCAGTGATCTCCACCAGTAGAGAAGCTTTCCCCTTAGGGAAAGGGCTAGCAGACGGGTCTTCACACTTTCGTCAGTAATGGAGTGTAGCGCAGCCAGGGCAAGAATGTCCTGGATGTGTTCATACGCCGTCTTGCCGTAGCCGTCGTATGTAGGGATAGACTTTAAGGCAGCAGGGGGCACAGCTTGCTGTCCGACTAGGGCCAAGGGCCCCGTAGAATCCACCGCCGGGAAGAGGTCATCATCATCCAGATGATCAGCCATGTCTGCTTCTGACCCGGTAGTGTACTCGGTATCGGAACTGTCCGAAGATGTGGATTCTTCTTCGGCCTCAACTTCTTCAATTTCAGCCTCGGCCTCTTCTTGGATTTCTTCTTCGCGAGCTTGGTAATCAGCCAGCCTGACGCGCTCGCCTGGAGCGTCAATGTCAAGTTCGTAAAAGTCAGGCGGGTTCTCCGGGTTCCTTGCTCGCCACCTTCTCGTTTGCATGAAGGCGTTAGGACCGGTCTTCACGGACTCAGAGAATGTTCAGATATTTGCAGAGTCGCCAGGTGCTCCGATTTTGAACAGCAATGAAGCGAGCACTAGTACTTCGATTCTGTTTGGGGGTGGGAAACTACCATGTCCCACCGGCTAAGGCCAAGAACGGTGGCCCGGGGAGACGGGTTAGAATGTTTGGAATAGGACTGGTCCCACCGGGCGTGCCAGAGAAACTGTTGGTTACGAATCTGCCATGAGGAAAGGATTTGTTGTTAATGCGCCCAGATTCGCCCACCAGATTGAAAGGCCGGAAGGAAGGGATGCCTTCCGTGCCAATCTCCGGAGAAGGCCGGCTTCCTATGGGGTTTGTGTTAAGATAAGAGTGCAGGGAAAGAGATAAAAAGGTACAGAAAGAGATAAAAGTGCAGAAAGGAATTCCAAATGTGATTGGAGTTGGGTGGGGGGAATAAGCAGCACGACAACGAATCAATCACCACTACTAACAACATTCATCTACAAACATACATTGAAACTACAGCTATCAGCGATCCTATGTATCCTCTATCTATGCATTCCAGGAATACTTGGCCACCAAATGCCGGAGTCCAGAGTTCAGTACAACAGCAAGCAATGACACAAGAAACATGAGGCAGAAATGACAAGGAGAGGCAGCATACAAGATAAAAGACAGTAAGCAGAGCCAAGTATATGTTTGTATTTGAGGCAAACGCACAGCTACAATTGTCCCCTAGCAATATATTCCCCTTCCACCACCTTACAATGGAAAAGTGGTGGGTATTTATAGCCTAATTTCCCCCCGATTACATTCATGGGCACAAAGTCCCAGACAAGACGATAGCTGACACGAGCGGCTGAGGAGCTGCTGCGATGCCGACTTACGTCGGCAGGATTGTCCTTGCAGCATGGTGTCCCCGAAGGCGGTACAGCTACGTGGCAGCGCGTTGGGTCAAATTTTCGGTCGGCGGGAATGCGGGTAGGTGCGGCAGATGGCACTTCACATCGGCTTAAATGGTGACAGATGGCGCCGGTAGTGTAGCCCATGCTTTGTCCTTGCGCGGTCAAGTCTTGGCTCGAATCCCGAAGGTGGATACTTGTCGGATGCTGAGGTATGACACGTGTCTGCCTTGAAAGGCAGCTTATCCAACTTCGCTCAGGATTCGGGCGCTATCGGGTTGCGCAGGAGGAAAACAAGCGCAGTTGGAAGGCCTTCTTGCCTTAGCATTTTCTGAGTTAGCTTTACCCAACTGCGCACCGGTCAAAGGGCGCACTCCGACTTCGCTGCGAAGTCGGGTGTCGCACCGGTGCTTGCTGTCTTCTTCCGCTGCTCGGACTGCGCACTGGAAAAGGGGCGCACTCCGACTTCGCTGCGAAGTCGGGTGTCGCCCCAGCACTTAGCTGATTATCTGCCAGACCACTCCCCTAGTGCGCCCAGGAAGAAGGGCGCACCCCGACTTCGCTGCGAAGTCGGGTGTCGCCCCTGACACTTAGTCAAATTTTCGGTTTGTTCCTGCCTGATTGCGCACTTCGGGCTCCCTACTGCGCTCCAACTGAGGGGCGCACTCCGACTTCGCTGCGAAGTCGGGTGTCGCCCCAACACTTAGAATTTTCAGGGAACACCCCTGTTCTGGAAACTTACTGGGGGAAGAAAGGGAAAAGAAGAAGGGGGAATGAAATTGCAAGGAAGAGGGAGAAAGGGAGAAATGGAGAAAGGGAAAATGAGGAGAAGGAAAGGAAAAGAGCAGCTCACTTGCAGAAACCAAAAACATGGCACCCCGTGCAAAATGTGGCAACAGTCTCAAGGAAAAAGTCTTGGAGAGCCTTGTTGCTGAAGTAAGATCATCAAAAAGAGTTCCTAGAAGAACTCATTGGAGAAATTCTCCATCAAGAAGAAAGCTTCTAATAAGGGAAAGAATTGGGACAATTGTCGCCATCCGACAACAAGCCCAAAAAGGAGAAGAAGAATTGGCAAGGAGTGCCAAAGAAGATACAGAAGACCTCAAGACATTCAGAATCTTGAGAAGAAGATCCTGCTTGAAGTCAAAATTCAACAAGAAGACTTGAAGACAGAAGAAGCTTGCCAAATTTGAAAGATTTAAAGATTGCCTTTCACAACAAGAAGGCATAAATATTTCTCCAAATCTACAATAGAAAGGAGAAGATTACAAGAGAAGAACAAGCCACCAAACCCTAGGCTCATGAAAGAAAGTTTGAGACCTCTTTTTGGTGAAGGAGGAATTTTTTGGAAAAGCTAATAAAAGTTGCAGAATTCTATCCAAAGCAACAAGCTTGATCTACATCCTCTACAAAAAAGCTTTCAAAAAGGTAAGCAACTATTGGTGCAAGTAGATTCATTAATTGGATTACTTATCAAATTTGTTAAAGCACCCTATATTGGATCAAAATTGCAAAGTTGCAAATTGAATTATAGTCTTCAAAAGTGCAAAATAGATAAAAAATCCTTTTAAGGATCATTTGCACATTAGGAGTTGATTATATTTCAGAGTTACAATTATCTATCAACTACCTATCTCAAAGAAAAAGAAGACTAGATCCTACAACTATGTTTGTAGTGAAATTTGCAAGATTTCATTTCAAATTATGTTTGGTTGCAGTGGAATTGTTAAGTGCATATTTGATAAATTAGTGGAGCAATAAGGTGAGATTATTGTTACCATTAAAAGTGCATCTATTAAGCACTATACTAGTTGATTTTTTAACTAGTTATTCTCAATTAGTTTGTGTTGTTAAAAGCACAAAAACAAGCACAAAATCTGCAGCACTTTCGTGGCCAAAAGAAGCCACTATTACAACAAAAAAAGGTGGAGAAGAAAGCCACCATTGAAGTCCTTGAAGGAAGCCTCAAATCGAGACCTTGGAAGTCTCAAGATTCAAGGAGAAAGTAAGGGTTTCATTTCAGTACAGAGTGCAGGAATCCTTATTCAAAAACAGCATTTCATTAGCTTGGATTGATTATCATCCAAAGAAGAAGAAGCAAGAAGGATTACGTAAAAATTCTTCATTTTGGTGCAAGATCTATCTATTAAAAAAAGCACCTCTTTTGTCCCTTTGAAAGGACAAAAGTATTACTATTTACAGAGGGGCAGCAAGGACGTTATATCCAGCAGATTTCCAGCAAGAGGAAGAAGCCACCGAAGAAGCTCAAACTATCGTTAGGAGGAGGAGCCATCGAAGAGCTCACACGATCGTTATATCCAGCAGATTCCCGGAAAAGAGGAAGGAGCCACCGAAGAGCTCACACATCCAAGAATTGAGGTGTTTAAAAACACCATTTTCCTCCATCAAATCCATCCCTATAAGCAGCACGTCACCTGCAACAATGGAGCCATTGAAAGAAGGTATTATCTACTGTGTTTACATAGAAATAAGGGCAGCATTCATTGACAAACTATCTACGTAAAAGGCCAGGAAAAAGGCCCCCCGTGCCAATCTCCGGAGAAGGCCGGCTCCTTTCCTAACCTACTTGGGGGTTTTTAGATAAGAGTGCAGGAAAGAGATTAAAAAAGGAGGTAAAGGGAACTGGAAAGAGATTGAAAAAGATAAGGGAATAGGAAAGAGATGTAAATATCATGCGTTTCGGGTGGGGGGAGAACAAGCAGCACGATCGCAAATTTGCATCCGAACCAACAACAATTAAAACAAAGCATGTAACAGAAATTGCAACTACGATTCTATCCTATGTATCCTTCTGTTTTGTATTCCAGATCCAAATAATCACCAATGCTCAAATCCAGGATTCAGAATTCAAACAGACAGAAATATAAATGGACATGAAGCAGAGATACTAGCGGAAGGCAGCATAAAAGACAGAGACAAGAAGCAGAGCCAAGGATGCTTTGAATTAATTAGAAGGTGATCCGTCACAACAGAGTCCTCTAGAAACATGTCCCCCCTCCCCCCTTGTACAATGAAATGAGGTTGCTATTTATAGCACAATTTTCCCCCCCGATTACATTTTGGGCACAGAATCCCAGACCTAACAAAAGCTACAAAAGCTGACAATAGCGGCTGATGTTGACCTCTGCGGGTAAAGAATGTACTTGCAGCAAGGTCCTCCTGAAAACGTGGCAGCTCCGTGGAAATCCGGTAGGTGGGAAGTTGAGTCAGTTTGAATGGGGGCAGATGCGGTACAATCTATCAGTTCACGCTCATCTATCCGGTACCCTGGCGACACACCTTCTGTCACATCTTTGACTCGAATCTCGAGGCTGGACACCTGTCAGCATCTGATGGAGGGGGAAGAAATCGTTTTTAAGCTCAGCCTTTGGATGAGCACAGTCGGGCGAGGCCCGACACTAAGAATATTTTAGCAGCATTTTCCTGTCTTTCTACCCTATTGCGCACAAATTGATGAGCGCAGTCGGGAGGATGAGCGCAGTTGGGCGCGGCCCGACACTTAGAATAATTTTGGCTGCTTCTTCCTATCTTTCTGCCCTATTGCGCACAAATGGATGAGCGCAGTCGGGAGGATGAGCGTAGTCGGGAGGATGAGCGCAGTCGGGCGGGGCCCGACACTTAGAATATTTTAGTTGCTTCTTCCTGTATTTCTGCCCTATTGCGCACAAATGGATAAGCGTAGTCGGGAGGATGAGCGCAGTCGGGCAGATGAGCGCAGTCGGGAGGGGCCTGACACTTAGAATATTTTCTGGCCCGAAATTGAGCTTCCTGGTCCTGCTTCCCGGGGCCATAACTTTTGATCCACTGACCCGATCGCCTATTATAATATATCGTCGGAAAGCTAGCGAAAAGATCTGCAATGATAAAATATCCAAAGCTTATTTCATCCATTTTATCGCCCCCGTTTATGGCCCGCGAAAACCTAACACCTCCGCATGCTCCTTGCCGCTTTAAAGCTCCATACTTAGGCCAAAGTTTATCAAAAAATAATGTGGCAAAAATGCCAACAGTAACCAAGGAGGAATAAAGGTTATTACTGAAATTTAAAACTATTTGCAAATATTATTTTCTAATTTTTTCCAAATTTGGGAGTTATAAGGAATACAACATCAAATTAGAAATTGGAAATTAGAAAACATTAAAAATCAACCAAAAAGGGGTGTTTAAAGAGGTTTATTAAAGATTTTCAAAGGTTGGAATTTTTATAATAGTGTTGTCTCAAAAACACTTAAAGGAGGCAAAATAAGTCCAAAATCAAAACCTCTTCAAAAATTAAATTAGTGCTTAGTTCAATAGGAGTAATAAGGAAATAAAAAAGTTGATTTTGGTGTTTACAAAATTTTAAAAGTCAACCCAAAATTGAAGTACAATTTATAAAAAGCGCTATATTGATCATATATCCTATCCAAAACATCCTAGGGAGTCATAAGGCATTCCACAAAACTTAATAATATTAGCATCCAAAAAAAAAAATTCAAGTTCTAAATTCATTGGTTAAATGTAAGCTTTCTACAAAACCTAAAATCTTATTATGTTTGTAAACTCTCGTCATTAGGGAGACATAAGGAAGTCCACAAAATCTAAGAGTTGTTAAAGGGAATTCAATGGCATCCAACAAATTCTTCCTAGCCGAATCCCAACTACTCAAGGGCCCAAATTATTTCTCTTGGAAGAATAAAGTAAAAGCAATCTTGGTATATGAAAAACTTTGGGAAATTGTCCAAGGGAAAACAAAGAAGCCTGCAGGTGATACTGAGATTCTAAAATTTGAGGAAAATGATTCAAAAGCCCTAATGATCATACCATTTGCTATCACTGATGAAATACAACCTTATATCAGTTCAGCAAAAACATCTACTGAAGCTTGGACAAGATTAGAAAAAATATTCGAAGGAAAGAATAAAGCCACCATTCTTCATCTACAAACTCAACTACATTCCTTAAAAATGAGCAGTGGGGAAAGCATAGAACTATTTCTAAGGAAGGTAGCAGATATTAAGGGGAAATTGTTAACCCTTGGACAAGAGCCTAAAGATGAACTTCTTACTCAAGTAACCATGAGAGCACTTCCAGACAACTATTAGCATTTGGTTACATATTTACAAATCCTAAGTAAAGATACTTCTTTTATTGATCTAGTCAATATCCTTCAGGAATTTGAGGTGGAACACACTGTGAAAGATGAGATGACTAACACTGCATTGACATCAAAAGATAATTCACAGGGAAATATTGCTTCATCAGCAAAAGGACGGAGAACATCGTATTGTCGGATATGCGGGTACAATCCCAGAAACCAGAATCAAGGAAATCAGATAAACAATGGGAATCAATTTCAACCACGACAACATCAAAGGAATTCTCGTCAGCAGCAATTTCAGCGACCAACCAACTATCCTCAATTAGAGTATCGAAAGGGGAATCAGAAAGGACACCTGGTTCAGAGAATAGAAGAAATTGAAGAACTGGAGGAACACACAGAAAATTATGAGGAGAAAGCTCTATCAGCAAATGTAACACATTATAGAGACACTAACCATTTACTTGAACAGGTTACAAAGAATTCAGAGGAAGGGTACAAAGTTCAAGATGAATAAGAAGATCCATATTGAAAACTAAAGTCTTCAATACCCAAATAATTAATACAGGGGGTGTTAGAGTTAGAGTCTATTACATCATTTGGATCATGTAAATGTACCTTTCTAGGTACATACTTAGGACATTAGATTACTTTAGGGGGAAGTTATCTAGTTACTTTATGCAATGTAATAAATGCACAAGTGTCAATGTGCAAGTTGTAAATGTGCGAGGTGTCCATTGTACAGCTAGGTAGAGTGTTGGCCAAGGAATCTATCTTCCATTATAAAAGGGCCTCATTGTAAAAGATTGAAAAGACAATAGGTAGTAGTAGAATTACTGTGTAACTCCATTAGTGATGGAGTACAATATAGTCCTGTAGCTTCTTACATGGAGTGTCCATTTCCTCCATAGCAACATTGTATTCATTTCCGTCATTTCTATTTATAGCATATTTCTGTAATCTCGTAAATTTACGTTCTCACATATTTCAGCATCTTGTGATTGCCATCTCCCATTGCGATCTACCTCAAAAGCTAACACAATCTACAACTTTGTAAATCAGATCTGCAATTTTATGAATCATATCTGTAATTTTATATATCTGATCTATGATATTACAGAACTGGTCTGTGAAATTGCAGATCAAATTTGCAAGGCTATGGATCTGTAATTTTCAGATCTTCTCTGTAATTCTACAGATCTAATCTCGTAGATCTAGCATACTAAATTGTAGATCTAAGGTGCAAGGTTGCAGATCTAATCTGGAGATTTGCACATCTGGTTTGGAGAACTATTTATCTAATTTGTAATATTGTAGGTATGATCTGCCAGACTTTTAAAAACAAAAATGCTCTGCAATTATAACATGAAAGCAGATATTCGAACCCTTGCCGGCTAAACCAGCAGGGTTTTGGAAAAATCTGCATGGCAAGAGGAAAAACCAACATGCCGACAGCAGAACTCAGCCATTCAGCAATGAAAGCAGAAGAAAGTACAACAGAAGTTGGTATTTAGGCAAAAACCAAGTTGGGCATGGCAGCACAATAACAAGGGGAGGTTGTTCTGTGAGGGAACGACTTGTGCCCATGGGAGGAAGGAATTATCCAAGGAACAGGACAGCAGCGCACAGCTGCACAGCAGCAACAGACGACAGTACAACTTGTGCACCAGGCCTTCCAGCCAAGACAAGTCATCCGAGCAGCACACCAAGTCATTCAAGCATGGCGAGGGTTGTCAAGCCTAAGGAGAAAGGTCATGCAGTCCCGAGTCATGAAGCAATTGGAAATAAGTCGTTTGGCCTTGGAGGCATGCCATTTGGATCTGCACAATTTTGCCAAAAAGTAGCTATGGCACAACGAACGAGGAGAGCTGCATGGAACACAAGAAATCTGCCACATGGAGGTGCGAGGAGATTGTTGTGGAGGCAATCGCCACGTGGGGCCACAAAAGGTTGACACAATAGCTAGAGATCAGATGCTGCAGTTAACCCCAATTCCCTCACAAAACTGTGTGCAGGTAGAATGCAGCAGCAAAGGCCATGAATTGCAGAGGACGATGAAAATTGAGAGGCGCATAGATATCCTTCCAAATTTGGCCCAAGTAGCCCTAGTGCAATGTTGAGGTAAGGACTGAGGACGTGAGAAGGAGGTGCAAGCTTCAACAAAAGCCATTCATATCATGTGTACCATTGCAAGAGAAAAGAGTACCACAAGAGGGAAGACGAATGGAGAAGCTCTCAACACCAAGGAGAAATCTCAAGGTCATGATCTTGATCTCGGATGCAACACGAGGAGCAAAGAATGAAGGGGAAGGACAAGGCGACATCTCCATAGCCAAAGGCAAAGGGGAAGGAGAAAATGCAGACCCCTTTGGATGAAATCACATGAACTATGCCTACGGGAAATTTTTCTCGGAACTAGTGGCAAACAAATCTTGATCACCCACTGAAGTTCTGTGAAGCCAACATCCATTATATCATCCAGGTGATGAAATTCGACAAAGACTTCTCCAAGCCATACTTGTTTCAGATGCTAAAAAGGTGCAATCTGGAGAGGAAGAGGAGCAAAATTCAAGTTGGGGGGATAGATTTTCAGGTGACATATTACCCAAGTGACTTTAGACGAGTGTTCGGGCTACCTGGCATGAACAACAAACCTATCCAACATGAGGGAATTGAACCTTACAAGCTGTAGAATTTTGTGGACAAGTTTACCGGCCTAAAACCTGGTGAAGTTGACAAATTAATGAAGCATAGAAATCGAGGATTGAAAATGCAACACATGAAGGCAAACCAGCTGCATTGCACAATGAATGTTGTTATGTCCTGATTATCAAAAGAGCAACGAGCCTCAAACATGCCCACCTAGCTTGTACCGTACATGGAGGGGATCATGGATGACATAAGATTTGATTGGGCTACTCACCTAGCTGACTACATCCACAATTTCATGTTGCAATATACAAAGAATTTTTTTGATGGAATTCCATGTTATTACATTATTCTTCGATGCAGTCACATACAAGGTGGTTCAAATTCCAAGGTTAGACCTACCTCGACTTGTTGCATTAGAAGTCCCTATGGTGTTTATATGGACCACAATGACCCCATCGGCAAAAGGAGGATCCACCCCAGGGCAAGGAGGAGCAAAAAAGCAAGCAACAAAGAAGAGAAAGGCACCACCAGCGGTGCAATTGGTGGAGTCGTCTAAAGAATGAAGACGACAAAGGTGATGACACATATGCATTGGCGAAAGAAGATGAAGAATCAAAGACGGATGGAAGCGAGGAAAGACCAACTACCACAGAACAACTAGAGCAAGAGAAGTAGCAGGCGCAACAATTGCAGCCTTAGCCTCAACCACAGACGCAGATGGTGAGGATAATACCTTCCAAAGCAACGTCATAGCTAGCATTTGTCAATGGATTTGGTGGGAAAGGAACAATTAGGCAAACTGTGCAAGGAGCATGCACTACACAGTTGACACAATTGAGATATGGTGGAGGCCCATTTTAGATTGTTTCAAGACAAGTCCATAGTCACAACAAAGCTTATATTGCAATACCAACAAGGTAAGCTACACAAGCCATGGTACAAAGAATTACCAAGGGAGGAGGATTTGATGTTACACTTGCACATTCTGGGAGCCTAACTACACAAGTAGGTACTGAAAGAGCAGAGGCTCCTTGTCAGGCTACAAGAGGACAGCAACCATCAGGAGTTGCATAGGAGATGGAGACAGTGTAGCAGGAGAGAGTTGCATAGGAGGAAATTGTGGCATGGTAGGAGAGCATCTTAGTGGATGGCAGCGACGAGGCAAACAAAGAAGCCACTTTGAAGGCAATAGAGACATCACCCGCAGGAGAGACAAGGAGGTCAACCAAATTTAGATTTGATCTAGGGACACCAGGAAGGTACAGCAGTGGCATGACAATGGACACACCTCCATTCCAGTATGAGAGTTTTGCCACCACCCCACTACGGTAGTATGAGGAGGAAGTAGAGTGGTGTGGTTCCCCTCCATTGGATGATGAGGAGCCAATTGAAATCACCTTGACCACAATGCAAAAATACAAAGGTGTTGACTACACACCTATTTTATTGTAGGTAGGCCAAACTAGTAGAGCGGTAGAAGATGATATGGGTGAAACAGAAAATCAGCCAGTAGAACAGACGCAACTACAAAATAAGCTGAAAGGCAAATCGGCCAAAGGAGAAGTTAGTGGGAAGGATAAGGAGGAAACAACAACACAAGACGAGTATGATAAATTGGGAGTAGATAATGATGCTAGCGAGCATTTGATCATAGAGCTGCCTAATTTGATGTAGCCCCCAATTTATGGCACAAAAATCAATGATCACGCTGATAGTTTCTTTGAGAAACTAGGAGGCGTGATCGAAAGAGTGCACAGCAAATTCCAAACAAGTGCCCTCGAAGAATGGAGACTATGGCAAATGAGGATAGACATAGAGTTGGGCAGCTTGATCAATTGGGCTCAAGACAAAGAAAGAATGAAGACATTTGCTGAGCTACACCGAATTCAGCTATGGGAGCTTGGTGAAGGCAATAGTGTGCAAAACATGCTTGGAGGGAAGAAGCTGCCAGAAGGCTTCAATCTCGTACTGCCACCCACCTAGAATCTAACATGGTTGAGGATATATTTGAAATTTATCCTGCATCAAAGGCGGTGAAGAAATTCAAATTGGGACAAGAGTTGGAGTCTTCGTATTCAAGATGAACTACTTTGCTTATCTTATACAGTGGTTGATAGTTGGGTTGAAGACGTTCCATGAGATAGCCAACAACATGAAGATAAATGTGGAACAACATGTAGTCCAACTAGGGGAGACAAAGGAGCAACTTCAACAAGCAAAGCAAGAGGTGAAAGGTTTGAGAAAGAAACACGAGCAGGATGAACCGATCAAGCAACTTAACTAAGAATGTTTTGTGCGAGAGCAGGGGCTTGAAGCCAAAACTCAAGAAGTTGCACATCGTGATCAAATAATTTCTGCCAGAGCCCAACAACTCGAAGAGGTGGAAAAGAAGAAATTCGTTTTGCAAGCTAGGCTTGAGGAGTTAGAGAAAAAATTGCAGCATTTTGGTTTGTAGTGGGCGCGATACCAGGCCTATGCTAAAAGGCTAAAGCAAGAAACTAAAGCTCTAAAGTCACAAGCTCAATGTGTAGGAGCTGAACCTTTCCAAGTACAACCACTCCACAATGGTAACAGAGTCAAAGCCCTCAAGAGAAGTAGTAATCATTGATGAGTACGTCAACCAATTTATAGGGGAGGGCAGATGTAGGGCCCAGTTCTGACATGGCACAACCCCAAGCATGAACAAGCACATATGGAGACGATCATGCATAAGCAATTTTGTTTCTACATATGTTTTGTCATTTTGAGTAAGAATAATAGTTTGCACACAAAGTGTTTGCTAGAATGTTGCCATAATGCATTAAATGGTGGAGTATTGTTAGTACGTGAGCAATAGGATAATGTCATGAGTTATCATGTAAGGGTAGTTGGGGACAAGTATGAGATGGTTGCGCAAGTTAGCACCTACCTCCCTTGTTCGTAGTATATATGGACCCCTTACAATCCAAACTCCATCATGTTAAATCATCTCAGATCATATTGTAATGTTGTCTATAGAGAAAACATGCTGCAAATATTGTGATATCGTTGCGGTATATTGATGTGTATATATTGCTATTCATACATGAATATAATGGCAATGTTTAGTTTTGCAACATTTTGTCTTTGAATCTCTTTTCTCGTACACTACGTGAATGCTGAATGTTGTTAATATTTGTTGTAATTTACTTTTTCATGTTCAAAAGTGGAAAACTCTCACTTTGGTACACTTAGAAACCTACTTTTGCTTCAGCAGCACAATTTCCTCATAAAGCTTTGTCCTCAAAGCTGGAAATGGCTGGGAAATGGTCACAACCTCCCACATCACATCTTCTTTCGAGGGATCTTTCCACTTGATGAGAAACTCCTAAATCTGGTGAGACCATAGATAACAGAATTCGAACTTAATACTCTTTTGGTTCTATGTGTTCATTGTGCCGATTTGATAACCATACTAATTCTTCACATCTTTCCAACCTCTTGTACTTGTCGAGGGTCTTTGTTAGCTGGATGAGAATCATTGCTCTATTTGTTATGCCAAGTTTCTTTGCCTGACTATCGATCATCTTGCACACTTGTCTCATTACTTTGTTATATTTGACCCTTGCCTCCAACTAGACCTTATTTTGATTTATCTTAGAGGTGGTTTGGCTGACCAATGTCTTACATTCCTCGAGGAAGGTAAAATAACTCTTTGCACAATCTATCTCAGTGTTTAGTTGGTCCCACAACAATTTCACACGATCAGTTGTAGATGTCTGGGATTCCAATTTTTCACCTTCCTCTTCATGTTCACCCACACTTGCTTGAGCAGCGCGATTTCTTCATCCTTTCGGTCTTCCATTTCTTGTCCATTAGCTTCTAGTTGCCCTATCTATCTTTGCAACTCATGCTCTCTATTTTCATATACCTATCTCATATGGTCCATTTTCATTGACAAGTGCTCTCTTACGACTCTAATCTACCTAACTATCAATCATCTTGTGCACTTGTCATATTACTTCGTTATACCCAACCCTTGCCTCCAACTAGACCTTATTTTGATTTATCTTAGAGGTGGTCTGGCTGACCAATGTCTTATATTCCTTGAGGAAGGTAAAATAACTCTTTGCGCAATCTACCTCGACGTTTATTTGGTCCCATAGGAATTTCACTCGATGAGTTACAGATGTCCGGGATTCCAATTCCTCCATCTTCCTCTTCATATTTGCACACACTTCTTGAGTAGTGTAATTTCTTCATCTTTTCGGTCTTCCATTTCTCATGCATTGGCTTTTGGTTGCCCTATATGTCTTTGCAAAGCATGCTCTCTATATTCATATACCTATCTCATGTGGTCCATTTCCATTGTCAATTGCTCTCTTACGACTCTAATTGCCTGACACATTTAGTTCCTCTCAGCTTCTAACTACTCCTTTATGGCTTTGAGTCCCTATTCCACCCTTTGTCTTGAATTACCTCTTTCCTCCTTGGGTTGTCTCTTCAAAAAATTTGACCCCTTCACTTGTTCTTCTCGACAATGTTTCTCTTGTTGCATTTGCATCCTAAAATTCTATCTTTCCTTTTGCGCCATTGTCAAGCGGCTACCATCCACTTGCAGATTATGTAATTCGTTGGTCTTTCCCTGTATCTAATCCTTGTAATTCCTTGCCTCTTGGTCTACCTATAAGAATTTAACTATCAAGGCTTCACATAGTTGACCCGTTATGTTCAATATGTTCATAGTTGAGGTTAGGTTAAGATCCAAATATCTAGAGGGTACTTCTAATCTTGGAAGATGGAAATGAGAATATGGGTCAGCATCAATCCGATAGGTTATTGTGAGGAGACGATTGGAGGAAGATGGTTTCATGGAAGATGTGAAAGGCAGGACAGATTGTGCAACGGTATGTGAAGTGGCAAAAGATGGTTCAATGAATGATTGGGCGATCGTTGTGATAAGTTGATTTGCCCTACGGGTGGCAGATACTACGAGGTTAGTGAAGGCAGGTGCAGGTTGGAGCAGTACAGATGGCATGAGTAATAATGATTGAGCAGTAGGTGCAGGTCCAAGTAAGGAAGTGATTAGTAGATATACTCTTGTTGCCTGGATGGTTGTGTTTAATGGAGATGAGCTCAATGAAAAAAAAAGGGAGACCAAAAAGGCAGGATCAAAAGAGGAGGGGAAGAAAGAAGTAGTGGGAGAAAAAGAAATGATGGGTGGAGTGGAAGTGTAGAGATTCTAAGTGGGGGAGGCAAGATTATTCAAAGCTTCCGAAAGAGATGCTCTTGCTCTAGCTACTTCATCGGCAGAGCTATCTATAACTATCTTTGCACCTAGAGGAACTATATCCACCTATGATAGACTCACGTCACTTCCAATTTTGAAATTTGCATCTTCATCAACCTTGACATGTGGATTCCAAGGTTCTTATGGTATTTCAACTTCTTCCTCACTACTCGTGTGTAGTCAATGGCTCCTCATGTAACAATCTCTATTTTCCTTTTTGTGGTGGAATTTTGTTAAATTTTACCTTTAATTTTTAGCAAACAATGTCACCTTCTACCCTTTTAGGTGTGTTACCTTCTTTGAAACCTTCTCCACTAGGATGATACTTGTCTTAGACCCTTGAAAACTTAGAGTCCCACTTATCTTTGTCTAGTGGAGTCTTAATTGTGTTTACCTCATACCTCATGCGTCTCCATGCATGCATCTTTCTCAAGCTCCACTTGCGCTTATTTACAAGAACATCCATTATCCTGGAATTGATAGGCGTATTTGGGTTGAAATCAATTAGGACCCTTTCATAGAATGCAAACCATGTCAATGGCTTACAATACCATTTATCAAGTTCGTACCGATATGCCTCTGGGGCATTTATTCTTGCTATTGCAAGCTCCTCATCCAAGTTATTTTCAGTCTCTAAACCAGTTCTTCTCTTATAGGCATATTTGTTCTTTCCCGCATTTGCCATAAATATTGCAGTAAAAAAAGCATCTAAATCATATAACAAATAGTATAACATTTTTTAAAATCCAAGCTGTCTCAATCTTTCGGCCAGATGCAAATAGCAATTTTTATGTTAAGGGGTAATTATAAAGTATTTTTCTTTTATTTTATACAAGGGAGTTCTCTTTTGCCATTTAAAGAATTGTTGATCTAAGCAATCCAACTGACAAACCACTTCAAGGCTAAAAATATTATCAAGCACATACATGGGCAGTTCAAATGGGCCCCTTGAATATCCATATAACCTGACAAAAGCTCTATTTTTCCATATGTAGAAATCTCCTTTCGGATCTTCCCTTTCTGGCCTGATTAGTTTCCCTTGCATACCTGGATAACCTAGGAACCTCCCCCACTAGTTTCCTTACAATGAACCCATATACTTTGGTATAGAACTCATAGTTGTCCCTCTCTCCATCTTGAGACGTATATCAATGCACTTGCACACTGCTACCGGTTCTCCCTCTTCCTCTACCTTGTATAGCTGCAATCCAAGGAACCATTCATTTTTTTGGTAGATGATTAGACATACGAGGTGCGACATCCATTTTTTTGGTAGATGATTAGACATACGAGGTGTGACATACGAGGTGGAACCATTCCTTTCAGCAGGTACTCATCCATTTCATCCATACCAGCATGAGTAGTTGACATGATTTTTTGGAGTGACATGCGGGTTAGGGTTTACGAAGCATCCACTTGGGTGTCAATGGTTTCTAGTTCAGCATTGGGCTAGACACCACCAAGTGTTGGGTGTTTAAAGGTATTTCCACCTTGGTAGTTTGTCCTTTGCCTCAGATGTTTAGGTTGCCATCTTCGGAGCCACTTCTTTTCATGCTATCAATTAAGATTCTAGCTCAAAGTCCAAAGTAGACTCTAGTCTCTCGGTAGCTTGGGAAGATGATTCGACAATTTCAATCCCCTTTGGCTTACCAAGGATGGTGAAATTGGTGGCGGTGGTACGTGTGGTATGGGTTGACCACGTGTATGAGGCCATGGTGGATGTGTCTTGCATGGTGATAGGAGGTGTGGATATGAAAGAACAAGGAGTGGAGGGTGTGGCAGGAGTTAATGATGCAACAATGGTCAGGGCAGTGGTGGTAGATGATGTGGATGTGTTTGGGGTGGCTGCACTTGTGTCTAACAAAGGTAGGGGTGCAGCTAAAGAAGGGGAAGTAGTAGAAGAAGGAAGTTGAGAAGAAATTCAATACTAAGGGGAGAGATAGTGGCAGAAGAAGATGAAATTGTGGAGGAGAAAGTGGAAAAGCTGGTTGCAATAGCTTTGAAAGCCTCCAAAGTGGCAGCTTTTGCTTGTATCACCTCTTCATAGGTGGGGTTGGTGCTGACTTCCTGGGTGCCTTCATGAGTGAGCATTTCTTCTGCTTGTGCTAATTCCTAACCACCTCCAGCCTCTACTGAAACGTTCGGGCTACCAGTGACACATGCACGTTCAGCCCTTATCTCCTGCCTTTTCCTCTTGGTCACATGGTGCAACATGCCTGCTCTCTACTAGTCCCTCTTTCATATGCTTCCCTTGTTGTTGCTTGCACAGCTCTGCTCATGGCCACAATGGTTTCAGCACTAGCAGAAACTTGGGGAGATGGAACCTTGGATCTTATTCATGAAAAAATGAGACCAAGTCAACCATAAGTTCGCCATATCCCTCACTAAAAAATGGACACAAAGAGAATGTTAACAATTGTTAAAGGCACTTACAGAACTATGCTTCAAATAGGCTAGGGCAGTGGAATAAATGACTTCTCTTGGCAGAACAATAATATGATACCACTATACCCTAAAGCTTCTTATATGACTTTATTATGAGCTCTATATTGTTGTAACACACCCAACATTATAAACTATTTTTTGTAGTTTCAAATTGCAAGAAGTTGTGAATCATATACCAAAATAAATGCCCTTGAGATCTTCAACAACAACATACACACCGATCAAAATAAATCAAACAAGAAAACAAGTGGAGGATTGAGGTTATTTTCAACCAAAAGATTGAATGTATTTATATACATCCATAAAAGCAAGTGTTTTCTTAAACATATGGGAAGGAACAAGTCGGCACCCAAGTGCTATTGATCCTGCAAAGGTTGCAGTTGAGACCAAAAGGCATTCTTAACACCTCCCCCAAGTTACCCTTGTTCCAAATATGTCATCGAATTTGTCATCAAGTGTTGCAGATCTATCTAAATTTCTAAATGCGCCTTTCTAGGGAAATTCATTTTCAATACAGAATGCCATCATCATGGTCTTATTTTCAATACAGAGTGCCATTACGAACTGTAGGATCCAAGTTTCGAAGGATCTCAAGTCTCATGTTTCCATTACCGTACCTTAGTGTTGATAATAGCCATCATTTACATCAGAAAAAAGGATTAATAAGGTATAGTTTCTGGCACAGAGACGGTAAAATATGCCAGATACCATGTCCTGAATAGTAATTGACTTATAGTAAATTCCAGAGTGATAACAACCCATTTATTATTCGAATATGAGACTCGTGTATATTATGCAAATTGCATTATAAAATGACCATAATAATATGTTTGAAATGAATATATGTAAACACACTAAAATGTCAATATCAGCTAACAAGATGTGCAGCATGTATTAAACTCCTAGTGACACATGAACCTATACTTCAATGTACTGAGTAGTTAGGTTTTCAATTTTTTCACTTTCTACTTGATTTTTTAACATATTTTCATATAGGTGAATCTATTATTCTCTTTCAAAAGCATCCACTTGGCATCCAGGCACTTTGTACTGCACCTTAAGGTTCATAACCTCCCTCAGTTGTCAGTGTTGATTATAGGCTTTATTTACTGCTTCTAGAAGATTGGTAATAGGAAGTTGGATGGATCATGGAAGATCTAGGTGAATCTATCATGAAGTTCAAGTTCAGAAAAATTTGGTGGTGTCCTTTTATCCTCTAGCAAAAGTAACTCAAATCATGCCAATGCAAGAAGAAACCATCTAAAGAAACACCAACCCAAAAGTGCATGGTTATTATTTGTAGAATACTGAAGGAACTTATCAAATGAAGCCGTTATAAAAAAAAAACGCACTACAGACATGCTTTTTAATTTCTGAATACCAGATAGTGGATGAATCAGCAGTTATTCCAAAAAAGTAGCCCCCAGGTTTCAACAGAGATGCTACATTCTGAAGCAGGCTCCTGGCTTGATCCTCACTTCCAAAACAGTCCTAGTAATTATATTCAAGCATCAGTGACTGTAAGAATGCAAAACATTCAGACCAGCTGCCAATTAACTTAAACAGAAAAATATGTATATATAAATACCTGCAAATTCCGTAGACAACATATGATATCAGTCGGAATACACTTCTCTGGAAGATATGATGCTAAATTTGGCTGATCAAAAAACACACACCAAAACTAAATACATGAACAATGTATAAATCAAGTATTGAGAAAATAAATACACAACGTATAAATCAAGTATTGAGACAATATATGTGACACATAATTGCATGTGTCTACATAATGGCATTAAGGGATCAAGAAGAAATTACAATGTTCAAATCACCAATTTTGAAATGGAGAACTCTTCAAATCACCTATATCTCTGTCACCTTATCCTAAGTCATAAACTATGTATTGTTGCAAAACTCTTATATTTAAATAGGTTTAAACATTTAATGCTTACAAGGTACATAGGACCATTTGCTATACGAGAACTCTGATAGATTTCTAGAACACCATATCTTTCTCTAAATGTGACAAGCCCACTTTTATTTAATACTTGAATCCAAATACATGCAGCTTTCTCTTGAATTGCATAACACTGCAACCCAAATTCTCCAACTTTAAAAAGTTACAATGGGTACGGGTGTTGCATATCACTTTGCATGGTTCTGACATTACAGTTTGGAATCTTCTATAAAGCTTCAAAACTCTTCAATTCTTGAAAATAAAAATTTGTATTTGCCTTACAATGATAAATCAGCAAATTTCCTTCACAAACACACCACCCTGGAACCTAAAGTTGGTGGCTCCTTCAATTCAGCTTCTATGGAAGAAAAAGCCACAGTAGGTTTACTCAACCAAGAAATGGCTCCTGTCCCAGACTGAACATAAACTTGGATGAAATTTGCTATTCTGCATCTATTTTGTTGTTATTTCATCATCATTACTGGATAAAAAATTCATCCTGGGTTCCATAGATGTTGATGCTTGCAATCTGTAATCCTTAGACTTTTCAAACAACTCTGTGCATGTTTAGTTTGTGAAACAAAAAAATTGTCTTCCTTTTGTAAAAATTTAACACATGTATGCAGACGACCTAGGTCTGTTATGTCAGCAGCATCAGGGAAATCAGATTTTATATTCTCATTCATGCCAGTGTTGTCGCATGTAATTACTAAGTCAATTTATACAGTAAATATAAATATTACTTAAAGTGTTTTGACATACAAGTTTGGATTTAAAATGCTTCCTTTTAAATCAAATTGCATTTACGAGTCCAACAACTTTGTATACCAAGATCTAGGAGTTTGCTTCAAACCATACAAGGCTTTAACCAATATACAGACAGGGTATTCCATAACCCTTCCCTCTAACCCTCGCAGCCGATTGCTGCATACTTCCTCCAAATATCCGTTGAGGAAGTCATTTTTCACAGCTACCCAAATTGTGCAGCTAGAGCTAAAACCAGCTTAATTGTCACCATGGTCGTTGTTGTGAAGAAAAAGATTCCTCATAGTGTAAAATTTCATTCCAAGCAAAGCATTTTGCCACTAACTTTCCTCAGTGCTTGCCAATCCACCTTATACTTTGTTTTGTAGACCTATTTATACCCATAGGTCTCTTTTGAAGGAGATAAATTTCACCAGCTCATGTGTCTTATTCTTCATGAGTGCATACTATTCCAAATTTTCACCTATACTGCCTTGCACCAAACATCTTCTCTTATAGTTTACTCAAAGGAACCATGGTCAAAAGAATTTGCAAAGCTTACCAATTCGTAGTTAACCTGATTTAGTCCGTGATTTACCTTCCACATCAGCCTTGAATTTGCCCCTTCTTATTGAGATGCAGCAACTCCTCTTCTTTTATATCTTGAGCAGTATACATCCACTTGGGATTTCTTTTTGTATTGCTTACAACCAACATTGTTTGCCTTCCTTTGGACAAGAAACAATGATACAACTTATCTTTCATCAACAAATTCACCTTTGTAGATGAAATTCATCAATAGTTCAAAGCAAAGTTCAAGCTACTAGCCGCCTAGAAAAACGAAGGAACATCAGGGATACAAGAAATGAATCACTAAAGGAAAGCTCATCATGATGGTCATACAAAGAATGTTTAAAACCTTGTATTGAAAATTACTCAAAAAGTTCAAACTACTCTCAAAACATAGTAAAATCCATATCCTAAGCTCAAATGGATCAACACTTCAAACCAACATGACAATGAAAAAACCAAATCCATCACAAGCAAACTTGGTGAAACAGCATGGGCATAGAAAGATAACAAAAGGAATTATGGGCAATTGAACTCTTTACATATGCACAAATTTATAATAAAATGATTTGATTCAAAAATCAAAAAGACCAATAAACTAAGCAAAGTATACTTAACAAAATCGAACTAGAAAGGGTTAAAAACGCAACAAATGGGTACCCATGCCCCCAGTGTTACAACACAAATCCAAGAGTATATTATTCATCAAGATTGTAACCTTACAAAAATAGGTGGATGCAATATAATTCTTGGTACTAAGTAGATCTGTTTAAATAATAGCTTGATGCATCCTATTAACCATATCTTACAGTTTCAAAAAGGCAATGTAGTTAAATTTCAGAGCAACAAAGATGCTCACTTACATATCTTTACAATTCCAAAGAGGTGAAAGAAGTAAACTTCAGAGCAATAGAGATGATCTTAAACACCCGTCTTCCATATATTATTATTCCAAACAAGATAAAAGAACTAAACTTGACAAGAACAAAGATAACCTACATGTACCCTTAGTCTTCCATATCTACCCAAAAGATTAACTAAAATACATGATCATTGTTTTGCAGTCTTCATTGGGGAAAGCTAAAATAGGAACCAAAAACGCAAACATAACATAGGCTAAGTTTAAAACGTTAAAGACTTATCTAACCAAGAGAATGTAGTATTTCATGATGGCTTGCCAGCTAGGCCACCTTTCCAATGAGATATGGATTATCAAATAGAATTTTAACCAAATATTCAATCAGCATTCAAGTCTCTACATAGCCTGAGTGACTCACTGAAGCAAGAAGTAGGAAAGCAAGTTCAAGATTCAATAGAGAAAAAAAAAAGATATGAATGTATGAATTTTGGTGCACCAACTCTTTAAAATAAGGAAGAGAATAGCACAATGAGAATGTGTCAAGACTGTAGACCATCAAACAAGGTGACATTTACAGAAATCCCCCTTACCTCAGTACTTCTAGATACTCTTAATGGAGTTGCAGTCTTGTCTAAAATGGACCTTTTTAATAGATATCATCAGGTTAGAATTCTTGATAATACCCTTGGGACTCATGAACACCCAGTAACCTTCAACAAAGTGATGAGCAACATATTTTGTCCTTATGCACATACATTTATTATGTGTTTCTAGAGACTATGCTATTAGTGAAAACAAAAAGGAAAAGAAGAACCATCCCAAGTCAAAGCTAAAACTTCTTTGACAACAGAAACTAGATGAGTTATCCAAAGATGACTTCTTTAAGAAGGAAAGTGAAATCTTATAACATGCAGTATCTAAGAATGCATTCTAGTTGACCATAAAAGATCAAAGTTATTAATGATAGAAGGGCACCAACAAGTGCGCACAGAATCAGGTGCATTTTTGGCCTGAGAGAATTCTAAAGGAGTTCTTGCATAGATTCATTAAAATAGCACAAGCTCTATGATAATTACTAAGAAAACCAGTGGATTTGACAGGAAAATAAGCAACACGGTTCCTTCATCATTCGCAAGAAGATGCTAATGGAAGTTCCCAAAGCTAAAAATCCAGACTCAACTAAACCATTCATAATTCACACATTCGATAACAATCACAACAATAAAGCCATAGTGGTTAAGGATGACAAAAACTGACCTACAAAAGTGAACACCCCTACCTGACAATAATAGTGCTCCTAATAAAATCTAAAAAGCCACATGTAGTCTACGAATGGCCCATAAATGGCTTGTGAAATATCACAAAAGCAACAGTTAGACGATCTAACATGTCAGTATGGTGCAACCTCCCAATAAGAATGTGTTTGCAAACAAAGTTCTTTTGGATTCCACAAAACCAGAGTACATTTTTAATATTGTCAACTATCTTCTTCAATAATAGCATGACATGTGAAAATATAGTCAACTATCTAATGATCTTTATTGAAGATAGACTGACACCTACTATATATTTATCTCTCTTCAAAAATTCTTTTATATAACAAAAGCATGTAGTTTTTGAAAGGTGTTTTAAATTATAGTGGTCTTGTAGTTAATAGGATCTGTCATGCCATGCCACTTATGATCATGATGAATGGCATGTTTGATTCGCAAAGGTGTAAAACTTAAGTAAAACCAACTCATTGTAAATATCTAAAATTAGCATAGCCTAAGGACTTGTGCCATGTTTGAGAAAATTCAGCCTGGAGTCCCTCCTATTGCAATTCAGACAATATTACACAAGTACCTCTTAATATGATCAAAAGTAAACAAATGACACAAAGTGGGGATGCATGAAGGAAAAAGTCAAGTAAGAATGGCTTAGACCATCATAAAAGCCTAAGCCTTGAATCAGACTGAAGAGGTGCTTTCAAAAAGAATGCACTAAAAGGTAGTAGAGATATGTGAAAGGGAATTTATCAGCTCATTTCTTTAAAACACAAGAAGATTTCATTCCTTTTGATGAAGAAATTTACGGTACTCCCTGTAACCCATAAGTTCTAAGGACAGATCTTGAAAAAGATCAAAACAAACTCATTTATGCATGTTTTTACAAAGAATATCTCACCACTACTTCATGAGACAAAAGTCAGCGGAGCTAGTTGTTCTAGCTGTGTGAACGATATATGGACAGGAATCCAAGGCATCCTCTGAAAGAATACGAGAAAAGAAATCATCCTTCTCAATGAACCCTGTGAGAGGAATTTAAAAATGGAATCGAATTGAAATAGCCAAAGTGTATAGTCACAAAATCGTAGTCAAATTGAATAATAGCACAATAAATGACTAGATAAGTTAAGGAAGATAAGATGATGTGGGCAAAGGATACCACACTAGCCCCACAACAACGAGGGAAGCATGCAAATTTGTCAAGAAAACAGAAATACCCATTAAGAATACAAATCTGATGACTTGTCTCTCGGACTGTGGTCTGTTCAAAACTTGGCAGCCATTCCCCAGTCTGCAATAATGTTGCTTCATGGATATGGCAAAGGAGTTAGCTCTTCATAATTGTCTGATCCATGGATGAGGGACAATGTGATGAGTTGGTCAGATTCTCTATTGGTGGTATTATGATGCGCTTTGATGAATATATTGTAGTGTATACTAGGAGGTAGGCCCACTCCTATATAATTGGCAAGCTATATTTTACAAATCGAGAAAAAAAAGAATTATTTGACTTTGAAAGTTGGAGGCGTGCCCTTCAAAAAATGATTTGACTCAAAATAACAGCAAAAAATCTATCAAGTCATCCAAATCAAGCTCACAAACTAAAGGTAATCCTTGATTCTATCATCACTTGATGTCTGTTGGGTTCAGTTAGATTCAGAACATTCAGGCCACCCAAGGAAATAGTACTACTAAAGGATGAATGGTGTGAAATCTCAAGGTATAAATCAAGCTGCAATTCTCCATCCCTATTGATCATTACTCAGTTCAAAAGGCTGAAGAGAAGTACAAACTGTAATGAACACATGAAGGAAGAAGGGTACACCTTACCTGATGCCACAACAAGATTATAAAAATGAAAAAGTCTTGATTCTCAAAGGAGGCATACTACCACAAAACTATGAACCCTTATTCCATGTGCCTTTTGCCTAAATGCTGATGCCTAGCAATAACTTGTAACTGAAGGTAGGGGCATTCCCAAACTCTCATGAGTTTCTGCAAGGAACATCAGGTATCCATCAAGAATGTCCTAAAACTAATATAGAGAAGACATCAATGTTCCTTACAATGCCACCATTCAATGGACATACCAGCTACCACTTGAGTTACCTGCAAACACTTCTATTTACTAAGTGAAGGGTGTAACCACTATGGAGGGACAATGTCACAGATCATGGCATACAAAATATGACTCATTGCCTATTTGATTTCATTTCTTGTTGCCAGAAATTGTGCACATGCATATCTAACCTCTTCAAGCTAAATATTACTTGGAAGCGAGAAGAGTGTCTTCTTAGATCTCAAGCCATGACACAATATTTGGATCATTTAAAGTGGATAACCAAAGTCGAGTTTGGATTTTGGGACACCCATACCTTTTCTTATCTTTCAACTATAATAAGTGAAAAAGCATTCAACGTACAATAGAAAGGCTCAGCATTATCCTATGCTCTCAGTTTGAATTCTACACTTGCCTGGCTCTGTTCTATTTGGTCCAAAGTCCAGCTCAACAATGGCAGAAGCCTTTCTCCCTTTAGCAACTAGCACCCAGGAGCTGTGTTTGAAAATTTGCTTTCGCAAAGATTGTTAGTGAGCAGCAGTCTCCATTTTTGTATTTTCTTGTTAGGCACAAACTTGTGCTTACTTCATCTTAGAATCATTCTCAATATGTGAGACATGTACTCTAGCTGGAGATGAGTGTCTCTGTTCAAAGCCAATAAGTTGTTTCCAGTTTCCACAGTTGTAATTGACTTTCCAGGTCAGCATTCAGATGATCCTTTTGTGAAATGCCGTTCTGTAACTATGTATCTGACTAAGCATGTCCTTCCCAAGAAAACTTCAGTTCAGAGAACCAATCAATTTGCATCTTATAAGCCTTGGGAAATTTCAAACACTAAAGAAGAATGGTAAGCATTTGGGAATGTATCTAATCACCTCAGACTTTTGTCTACGCCCTTCTTGCTACAAGGTCAAAATTTATGGGCCAAATCAAAGCAGGGACCAGAATAGGAAAAGTAAGGCATAAAATAGATGTGCCATCAAGTAAAATAGTGACATCATGAGCAAATCAAGGATTAAAGAAAATCTGATTAAAAGAAAAAATGGGGCATATCAAGGAAAACCCGAGAAACAGCGAGAAAGACAAGGGGCATGGAAAATGAGGCATAAGGAAAACCAGGGAATAGGAAATACAAGGCACAGAAGGAAAATTGATTCTTTTGGAAAATTGGGGAATGGAAAGGAAAAATAGGTAGATGGAAAACAGGATAGCAGAATGACAAACAAAGCATAGGAAAAGAAGGTCATTAGAGTGGGAAATACATCTGAAGAATTACCAGAGACACACTAGAACTCAACTTAATACTTGGTTCCCTTAAATGTCATTCCATCAAATCCACATTTGAATCAAATCAGACAAGACACACTTTAGAAGGTTCTACCACCCAAAAGAGCATTGTGGTTTCTGAATTAATGTGGAGAGTATGGAGATGTGTGGCTAAATATTATCAAAGTTTGTGTGTTAGACAAATCCAAATCCTGGATGATATTTTGCCCTGGTCTCTCAAACAAGGCAACCTGTCTCAGCCATATGAAGATAGATAGTCAAAAACCAAGTCAACGTCGCAATGCCAAGAAGTGGACAAGCAAACACTTATACATGCCCCTTTTGAAGAAAATTAGCACAGATGCTTGCAGTCCTTGAGAAGGCTTGAGAAAATTTTCAACTGTCAATTAGCAGCCGAACACATGCCAAGTTCAAATCAAGGGCAAAACAATTTTCAAAAATATAAATGTGTATTCCAGATGCCAGACAAGAAAAGCAAAAAAAATAGTTTACAGAGAAGTTAACATACTAATTTTTGTGTCTTGTTCCACTTCATGGCAAACACAAGGGCATTGTCTGTCCCAGTTCACAGTAGTATCCTTATCTCCATATGTTCATTTTGCATTCTCCATCAAGCAAATCACCTGTCAATTTGAGTTCATGGAAGTTATATCTAAAGTGTTGCCACCATCATCACAGGCGTACTTGTTGGGCATGGGAAGCAGAGATCATGGTGACAAAGAAGACGTACAATTCGATTCAAGACACAATAAAATATGTCAGAGTTTCTAAAGATGAAATTATTTGACACCAAGCAATTTCCTGTGTTGCAGACACTCGTGACCTAACAACCCACCATTACCTTTTACATTTTACTTCACAAAAGGTTGGCTTAGCTTTAACATATAAGTGAAACACTTGGTTATGCGTGGGAACTATGTGACACACATTAATCCCACAACTTTTATGGAAAAAATACAGTGGTAAACCTTTGACCAAAGGCAAACTCTCACTCCACATTGGCTGTATATATGTCTAAATCTATCACAAGTGTAGTAGTAGTTGAAGACAAAGGGTAGCATCAAACATAACTCCAAATAAAAGAGAAACTGCATTATGAAAAGAAGGAATTTTCCTATAAAATGCACACACAGCATAATGTCATAATTTGCAGTCCTATTTAACAACATACCGCACAAGGATCCAGCTCAAAAAAATCAGCAGGGTAAGGCCTCCGATGATACTCCCATTGTTCACGAGCTTCACTAAGAGCAGATTCTGACAAGTCTGACAGAAATTGAAGGTTAGGATTCTAGTGTTTTCACCTTATAGAAATTTTGGATAAGTACCACTAGTTTCTACCTCCATATCAAAAATCTTACACACTACCATGAACATTTTGGACAGGCAGGCTAAGCATGTTGTAGTTTCTATAAAAAGAAAAGCCATAAAATGGAGCCAACTTAAGATGGAAACAGTCACATGAATATAAGGAACCATACAACAAAAAGAATGCAAGGTAGTCTAAAACATATGACATAAACACATAATCAACTTTTCCAAGATGAGATTTTAATTCACAATTTAGTACAGATTTGAAATGAAAATACTGTAGGTTTACTTGAATTGTATACTGCAATCCTCATCTTTATTCCCCTCAACAACAAAATGCTAGCACTCAACATAACATTTGATCTAACATTTTCTATCTTCAAAACTTAAGGCACCTTAGTGATTCAACTTTAAAATGGATTTTGGAGTAAGCACTCTCAAGACAAAAGGGTTTGGCACAAAATTCAGCTTGCACAATGCTCCAAGGGAACTCTTAACAATGGAACTTATGTTGGATCATGATAGTCTCCACTTTTCAAAATGTGCCCAACCAAAAAGCATTGAATTGGGCTCCAAAGCATGTAACCCATATAGAACAATGCGTTTAATGATTGTGCCAAAGAGATGCATTTTCAAAGGAATACACTATGTATCTGAAATCATTGGTACTCCAAAGCAGAGGGAAAAGCATATTATCTATAAAATTATCACTAAAAAAAGGTCTCAAGTTGGATTTATAAGCTAAATCCCCAAAAAGGGGAGGGGAAAGCATATTATAATCATCATTAAAAATTAAGTCTCAATTTGAAGGATGGATCTATAAGCTAAATCCCCAGGAAGGGGAGGGGAAAGCATATTATTTACAATATATTCACTAAAAATTAAGTCTCAAGTTAAGAGATGGATCTATAAGCTAAATCCCCAAGAAAGGGAGGGGAAAGCATATTATTTACAAAATATGTTGAAAATGTTATGCTGACCAAAAACTGAGCTGTGCATATTAACTGATGCTGAGCAAAAACTGAGCTGTGCATATTAACTGATGCTGAGCAAAAGCTCAGTGGACAAATGTCAATTTAGTCATTCACTTTAAGATTGTAACTGTAGCTGTGCATACTGCATATTCTCTGTCATGTCAGTTAGGTAGTGGAATTTGTAACTAAAGGGAAGGAAAAAACTGTAGTTGTGCATATTCACCAAAAAAGATTGTAATGACTGTAGCATATGTGTGTGTTTTGGCTTAACAAAAAAAAAAATTGTGCTATGTAAAAGAGCAGATTTCACATTTGGTATCAGAGCCATTGCTGGTCTTGGGTTGGAGTGAGGTTGAGTACCTGATCTTTCTAACCATTGATCATGGCCAACAATAACTCCCTTCCTATTCCAGAGTTTAGTGGGCAAGATTATGACTACTGGAGCATTAAGATGAGGACATTGTTGACTGGGAAAGATCTTTGGGATATTGTTGAGGCTGGTTATGATGAGCCAGCAGATTGGTCTATTATCCCACATAATGACAGACAAGCAAAGAAGGAGGCCAAGAAGAAGAATTCTTTGGCATTGTACCACATTCAGTCAGCTCTAGACAAGAGCTTGTTTCCAAGGATTGCAGATGCAAAATCAGCCAAGGATGCTTGGAAGGCTCTACAAGAGGCTTACCAAGGCAGTGACCAAGTGAAAGTGGTCAAGTTGCAGACCTTGAAGAGAGAGTTTGAGAACTTGAGGATGCAAGAATCTGAAAGTGTAAGTGAATATTGTGTTAGAGTAAAAGATGTGGTTAATAAAATGGCCACTCTTGGAGAAACAATGGAGAATGAAGTTGTTGTGAAGAAAGTGCTAAGAACTCTAACACCAAGATGGAACCATGTTGCCATCATTATTGAAGAGAGTAAAGATTTGACAACATTAGAGTTTGATCATCTTGTTGGTTCTCTTATGTCACATGAAGAAAGACTAAGAGACACCTTTGGTGAAGGTGAAGAGAAGGCTTTTGCCTCAAAGGTAAGAGTCTCAAAGAGTGATGGTGCTAGTACAAGCAACCAAGGACAAGGACAAGGACAAGAGAGCAGAATCAGAATTTTTCAAGAGGAAGAGGAGGAAGAAGAGGCGGACCTGCTGCTAGAGGAAGAGGAAGGACTTGACAAGAGAAATGTCCAATGCTACCACTGCAAAAGGTATGGACATTTTGAAAAAGAATGTAGAGTAAAAGCTGCAAATGAAGGAAAAAGAGTAAATTATGCAAATGAGAATGAGGAAGTTTCAAGCAACTTGTTCTTATCCTATGACAAGGCTGAAAAGACTCTTCAAGAGACTTGGTGTCTTGATTCTGGCTGTTCCAACCACATGATGGGCAACAAGGAGTTGTTTGCTACTATGGATGAGAAATTCAAGACCAAGATCAAGCTTGGTGATAACAAGTTTTTGGAGGTGGCAGCAAAAGGCGTAATGGACATAAATACTAAGGAAGGTAAAAAGCAAATTCATGATATTTATTACACTCTTGATCTTAAGCATAATTTGTTGAGTGTTGGGCAGCTTTGTGAAAAGAATTACAGAGTTGTTTTTGATGATAAGCAATGTATCATATATGACAAAAACTGTGGGAACAAAGTTGTCACTATTGTTCCCATGTCAAGCAATCGAATGTTTCCTTTGAAGTTTGGAGGTAATGGCAGCAGCTTGTCAAACATTGCTATTGAAGATAAGAGCTGGTTGTGGCATTTGAGGTATGGCCACTTAAACTTTCAAAGTTTGAAGTTGTTGACTTCTCAAGAGCTGGTTTTTGGTTTGCCCAAAGTTGAAGATCACAAAGAAGTTTGTGAGGGATGTGCCAAAGGCAAGCATGCTAGAGAAAGGTTTCCAAGAGGAAAAGCATGGAGGGCCCAACATCCACTCCAATTAGTTCATTCTGATATTTGTGGCCCAATGCAAACCAAAAGCTTGGGTAAGTCATCTTATTTTATTACTTTTATTGATGATTTTTCCATAAAGTGTTGGGTATATTTTTTGAAGAATAAAGATGAGGCTTTAGATGTTTTCAAGAGCTTTAAAGCCTTTGTAGAAAATGAAAGCGGATATAGAATTAAGTGTTTAAGGACTGATCGCGGTGGTGAGTATTGTTCAAGGCTGTTCACACAGTTTTGTGATAAGAATGGAATCAAGAGGCAGCTCACAACTGCCTACACTCCTCAACAAAATGGGGTGGCTGAAAGAAAGAACCAAACTGTAGTTGAAATGGCACGAAGCATGCTTCAAACCAAGGGGCTGAGCAATTCTTTTTGGGCTGATGCGGTTGCTACAACAGTATACATTCTTAATAGGAGTGTTAGCATTTTTGACAAAGTTTTGCCTAAGTGTGAAGTGCACTTCACCAGCAAAATCATTTGGAGCTTTAGATCAGCGAAACGCATGCAGAAGTGTTGGCATTTTTGCGGGCCCTAAAAGAGGATGATAAATTGGATGAAATGATCTTTGGATATTTCATTATTGTAGATATTTTCGTAAGCTTTCCAGCGATATATTACAATAGGCGATCGGGTCAACGGATCAAAAGTTATGGCCCCGAGAAGCTATAACACCAAAAATCATTTTCGGGCCAGTTTTCAAGCACCTCTGGTGCGCAAATCCCCTGCGCACATCTCTGGTGCGAAAATCCCTTGTGCACCACCTCTGGTGCGCAAATCCCCTGCGCACATCTTTGGTGCGAAAATCCCTTGCGCACCACCTCTGGTGCGAAAATCCCCTGTGCACATCTCTGGTGCGAAAATCCCCTGCGCACATCTCTGGTGCGAAAATCCCCTGCGCACCACCTCTGGTGCGCAAATCCCCTACACACATCTCTGGTGCGAAGATTCCTTGCGCACCACCTCTGGTGCGAAAATCCCCTGCGCACATCTCTGGCGCGAAAATCCCTTGCGCACCACCTCTAGTGCGCAAATCCCTTGCGCCCACCTCTAGTGCGCAAATCCCTTGCACACCACCTCTGGTGCGCACATCTCTGGTGTGAAAATCCCTTGGGCACCACCTTTGGTGCGCAAATCCCTAGATTTGAGCACAATGCCTTTTGAATTGTCAAAATTCAACACTGTTTCCGAAGCACCAAGCTGTTGCGCTCCATTTCTTGAGCGCAAGGCAAATGCACAATAATTTGATGCGCTTTGGCCATTGACTTTTCAACATCGACGTGCCTCCCAATGCCCCAGACGCTTGCACTGTACTTTTTAGGCACAAGGCATTTGAGCTTCATTCCTATGCGCTTTGGTCGTTGACTTTTCAACGCCAGCGCTATCTTCAGAGTGCCAGATACTTGCGCTTTCAAGCGTCGGGCAGGTACGAACAAGTTAGTTGAGCTTTGTCCTTTGACCTTTTCAACTGCTGCACTGTTTTAAAGACAACAAGTGATTTGGCTGCATTTTTCCAAAGCTCAGGCATTTCTCATCTTCAGGACCAAGTGCATCCTTATCCATCCAAGCGAAGTCAGTCTAGGAAGCTTCCAAGATTGAATTTCCGGGGATGAAGAATCCTATCTTTCACCAGGGCGGTTCCAGCAAACAAGGATACGGAGCCACCAGCTAAACCTGTCAGAGCATTTAAGGGGTGCGACTACATTCCAGTGAGTCATCAGTTCCATCCCATGCCCGCCTACTAATTCATAAATGTTTTCCTTGCAAAATCTTAGCTTGCCTGCCACCGCTGTGTTTTGTAGCTGTGCATTGAATATTCAAGCGGCAAAATTCTCTATATAAGCCTACTATTTTATTGTAAAACGATGGATGTTTGCTAGAAGCTTGATGTAATCCGAATTCTGCTATCAATACAGCTGATGTCTGGCTCTAACTCTGGACTTCTATTTTGTGTGTGTCTTCTATTGCTTATATTCTATTAAGTTCTCTGATTTGTCCGTAGAATTGAATTCTAATATCTGGATTTAGCTTCTAATAAAAACGTGAACCTCCGGAGTAGCCTTGGAGATTACACATGTTAGATGTTAAGTTTTAATTTCTATTAGTTGTCTGTATTTGAGGGCTATTTGATTCGGCGTGCAGTAGAGTTATCATGTTGTTAGTCCATCACCCATGTTCTATCTGGCCTGTGGCCATATTTCCCATCGTTTTGTCATTTCCCATTTCTTTCCAGTTCCTTGATCTCAAATCCACCCAGTTAAAATAGCAAGGGAACCAGCCCCTCTCTGGAGATTGGCACGGGAGGCATTTCTTCCTCTCGGCCTTTCGATGTTGGCTGGGTCTAAGACGCTCGAATAGACAAATCCTTACCTAAGGCAGATCTCTGACCAACAGTTTCTGGCACGCTCGGTGGGACGCAAACGTTCCACGTCAAAAGCAGTATTAAGAGTTGATGTTCATCTTGTTACTGTTAAATCCGAACATCTGGCGACTCTGTTGAGCTGAAGATCCAGATTTCTTGATCATAGACGCCTTTTATGCTGAAAGAAGACACCCCGAAGGAATCAAGGTTTGGTGAGCAACCTTGACCTCACAAGCGGAGAAAAGAATGTTCACCTGGCGACTCTGACTTAGTGGCAAGGACCGTGATCTCTGCAGACCACTGCTATAATGGCAAAGGTATGCTATCCCAGCTGGGATGATCCTAGCCCTCTGAATCTCCAAAGTTGGCATGATATTCCCAAAAATGCCTTGAAGACCCTAACAAAGTACAATGGCACTGAGGGAATGGCCCGAGAGCACCTTGAAGATATTGTTGCTCTAGCGACCCTCCATGGCCTAACCCACAAAGATGTCGTGATCAGACTTCTGGTCCTGTCTTTGGAAGGAAGGGCGCTACAGTGGTACAAACTGCTCGGGCGTAAGAGCATCTGCTCATGGGAGGACTTAGCGGGAGCACTCATCAACACATTTGATGGCTCTCAGGATCCCTTTCAACTCTTGATGCACCTCTCCACCATCACGAGAGCACCTCTAGAGGGCATCACAGACTTTAATGTTCAATTTTGGAGGAGTTGGAGGAGAATTCCAGAGAATATCCAGCCGACACCCGCCCAGGCCCACCTCTATTATATTCGGGCTTTCCACCCGGACATAAGCCTCCTCCTACTACAATCAGGGGAACAAAGGTTCCCTCAAGTCTTTCAAGAAGCAGTACAAGCGGAGCGACTTCTGCTCCTATCAGGAAAAATACAGTGGGGAGAAATTGCCTTTCCATCACTCTCTCCGATAGTTGTTGCTCCCGTCTATCTCGCGCAATATTCACAATGGCAAATCCCTCAAATTGTGCAGAGACCTGGAATGCAGCTGTGTGGAGCTCAAGAAGCGGATCTCGCCCAAGGCCAACGAAGGGAATATGCAAGCACTGCTCAAGCAATGGATAATATGATTGCTTGCATTTTCCATTAGGAGATGGTCCAAGAAGAGGAACAAGCTCAAGTGGCAGATTTTGAGAGCAACGAGGACACATTTTTGCACCCTTTTTGTGTCCCAGGGCATAGCACGTAAGTATTTAACCAAAACCCAATAAGCATGCCTCATCAGGAGGATGATCCTGGGGAGATCCTGACAGTAAGGCTATCGCCAAAAAAATCATGTTGTCACATCAAGGAGTTAGAGGAGCACGTACCCAAGATCCCGCAACCGGTACTCGAAGAAGGCTCCCATGTGGTAAATCTCTTTGACACATTATTAATTAATTGTGTGAGTACTGGCATGCATGATAACCTGCCACGTTGCATCCTGTTCGCAACCTGGAAAACTTTGGGAGGCCAACCGGACTTCAAAGGTCAACTGAAGTACAATCAGATCTGGTCCAGACACTGTTGATTCATGGGGTAGGCGCCCAACGCCAATTTTGTGGTGGCGACATGCCAATCATGTCGCAAATTTTTGTGTAAATAATGTAAATAGGCCGGTTGATAAATAAGGTGGGGAAAGCAAAGTGGTATGATTTGGCATCACCAAATCTGGCTGACTCGAAGTGGAAGGTACTTTTTTTTCTTGTGTTTGCGTTTTGTTGTGACTATGTTTCCCAATGGATTAAAGGCCTGGGATCTTTGCATTGAGGCAGGCTCAATGCCCCACGAGCCGCCAGAAATGTTGGCATTTTTGCCACATTAAAATTTTTGACAAATTTTTGCCTAAGTGTGAAGCGCACTTCGCCAGCGAAATCATCTGGAGCTTTAGATCAGCGAAACACATGCAAAAGTGTTGGCATTTTCACGGGCCCTAAAAGAGGATGATAAATTGGATGAAATGATCTTTAGATATTTCATTATTGTAGATCTTTTCGTAAGCTTTCCGACGATATATTACAATAGGCGATCGGGTCAACGGATCAAAAGTTATGGCCCCGGAAAGCTGTAACACCAAAAATCATTTTCGGGCCAGTTTTCAAGCACATCTGGTGCGAAAATCCCTTGCGCACACCTCTGGTGCGAAAATCCCCTGATTTGAGCGCAATGCTGTTTCGCTCCGGTTTGGGAGCACTTTGGCTGTTGAATTTTCAACGCCAGCGCGTCTCCCAAGGCTGCAAGGACGTTGCGCTCAGTTTTCCAAGCGCAGAGTAGTTTCGCACCTGATTTGAGCGCAATGCCTTTTGACTTGTCAAAATTCAGCACTGTTTCCGAGGCACCAAGGTGTTGTGCTCCATTTCTTGAGCGCAAGGCAAATGCGCAATAAGTTGATGCGCTTCGGCCGTTGACTTTTCAACGCCGACGTGCCTCCCAATGCCCCAGACGCTTGCGCTCCGCTTTTCGGGCGCAAGGCATTTGCGCTTCATTCCTATGCGCTTTGGCCGTTGACTTTTCAACGCCAGCGCTATCTTCAGAGTGCCAGGTACTTGCGCTCCATTTTCAAGCGTCGGGCAGGTTCGGGACAAGTTAGTTGCGCTTCGTCCTTTGACTTTTCAACTGCTGCACTGTTTTCAAGGCAGCAAGTGGTTTGGCTGCATTTTTTCGAAGCTCAGGCATTTCTCATCTTTCGGACCAGGTGCATCCTTATCCATCCAAGCGAAGTCGGTCTAGGAAGCTTCCGGGATTGACTTTCCGGGGATGAAGAATCCTATCTTTCACCAGGGCGGTTCCAGCAAGCAAGGATACGGCGCCACCAGCTGACCCTGTCAGAGCATTGAAGGGGTGCGGCTACATTCCAGTGAGTCATCAGTTCCAGCCCATGCCCGCCTACTATTTCATAAATGTTTTCCTTGCAAATCTTATCTTGGCTGCCACTGCCATATTTTGTAGGTGCGCATTAAATATTTCAAGCGGCAGAATTCTCTATATAAGCCTGCTATTTTATTGTAAAACGATGGACGTTTGCTAGAAGCTTGATGTAACTCGAATTCTGCTATCAATACAACTAATGTCTGGCTCTAACTCTGGACTTCTACTTTGTGTGTATGTCTTCTATTGCTTATCTTCTATTAAATTCTCTGATTTATCTGTAGGCTTGAATTCTAATATCTGGATTTAGCTTCTGATAAAACGTGAACCTTGGAGTAGCCCTAGAGATTACGCATGTTAGATGCCTAGTTTTAATTTCTGTTAGTTGTCTGTATTTGAGTGCTATTTGATTTGGCGTGCAGTAGAGTTATCATGTTGTTAGTCCATCACCCCTATTCTATCTGGCTCGTGGCCATATTTCCCATCCCTTTCAGTCATTTCCCATTTCTTTCCAGTTCCTTAATCTCAAATCCCCCAGTTAGAATAGCAAGGGAACCAACCCATCTCTGGAGATTGGCACGGGAGGCATTTCTTCCTCTCGGCCTTTCAATGTTGGTCGGGTCTAGGGCGCATGAATAGACAAATCCTTACCTAAGGCAGATCTCTGACCAACAATTTCTGGCACGCCCGGTGGGACGCAAACGTTCCACGTTATAAGGAGTATTAAGAGTTGATGTTACATCTTAGCTTGCGTTAAATCCGAACATCTGGCGACTCTGTTGAGTTGAAGATCCAGATTTCTTGATCGTAGACGCCTTTTATGCTGAAAGAAGACACCTCGGAGGAATCAAGGTTTGGTGAGCAGCCTTGACCTCACAAGCGGAGAAAAGAATGTTCACCTAGCGACTCCGACTTAGTGGCAAGGACCGTGATCTCTGCAGACCACTGCTATAATGGCAAAGGTATGCTATCCCAACTGGGATGATCCTGGCCCTTTGAATCTCCAAAGTTAGCATGATATTCCCAAAAATGCCTTGAAGACCCTAACAAAATACAATGGCACTAAGGGAATGGCCCGAGAGCACCTTGAAGATGTTGCTGCTCTAGCGACCCTCCATGGCATAACCCACGAAGATGTCATGATCAGACTTCTGGTCCTGTCTTTGGAAGGAAGGGCGCTATAGTGGTACAAAATACTCGGGCGTAAGAGCATCTGCTCATGGGAGGACTTAGCGGGAGCACTCATCAACACATTTGATGGCTCTCAGGATCCCTTTCAACTCTTGATGCACCTCTCCACCATCACGAGAGCACCTCTAGAGGGCATCACAGACTTCAATGTCCGATTTTGGAGGAGTTGGAGGAGAATTCCAGAGAAAATCCAGCCGACACCCGCCCAGGCCCACCTCTACTATGTTCGGGCTTTCCACCCGGACATAAGCCTCCTCCTACTGCAATCAGGGGAACAAAGATTCCCTCAAGTCTTTCAGGAAGCAGTACAAGCAGAGCGGCTTCTGCTCCTATCAGGAAAAATACAGTGGGGAGAAACTGCCTTTCCATCACTTTCTCCGGTAGTTGTTGCTCCCGTCTATCCCGCGCAATATTCACAATGGCAGATCCCTCAAACTGTGCAGAGACCTGGAATGCAGCTGTGTGGAGCTCAAGAGGCGGATCTCGTCCAAGGCCAACGAAGGGAATATGCAAGCACTGCTCAAGCAATGAATAATATGGTTGCTTGCAGTTTCCATCAGGAGATGGACCAAGAAGGGGAACAAGCTCAAGTGGCAGATTTTGAGAGCGAAGAAGACACAATTTTGCACCCTTTTTGTGTCCCAGGGCATAGCACGCAAGTATTTAGCCAAAACCCAATAAGCATACCTCTTCAGGAGGCTGGTCCTGAGGAGATCCTGACAGTAGGGCTATCGCCGGAAAAATCCTGTTGTCACATCAAGGAGTTAGAGGAGCATGTACCCAAGATCCTGCAACCGGTACTCGAAGAAGGCTCCCATGTGGTAAATCTCTTTGCCACATTATTCATTAATTGTATAAGTACTGGCATGCATGATAACCTGCCACGTTGCATCCTGTTCGCAACCTGGAAAACTTTGGGAGGCCAACCGGACTTCAAAGATCAACTGAAGTACAATCAGATCTGGTCCGGACACTGCAGATTCACTGGGTAGGTGCCCAACGCCAATTTTGTGGTGGTGACATGCCAATCATGTCGCAAACTTTTGTGTAAATAATGTAAATAGGTCGGCTGATAAATAAGGTGGGGAAAGCAAAGTGGTATGATTTGGCATCACCAGATCTGGCTGACTCAAAGTGGAAGGTACTTTTTTTCTTGTGTCTGCGTTTTGTTGTGACTCTGTTGCCCAATGGATTAAAGGCCTGGGATCTTTGCATTGAGGCAGGCTCAATGCCCCGCGAGCCGCCAGAAATGTTGGCATTTTTGCCACATTAAAATTTTTGACAAATTTTTGCCTAAGTGTGAAGCGCACTTCGCCAGCGAAATCATCTGGAGCTTTAGATCAGCGAAACGCATGCAGAAGTGTTGGCATTTTCGTGGGCCCTAAAAGAGGATGATAAATTGGATGAAATGATCTTTGGATATTTCATTATTGTAGATCTTTTCGTAAGCTTTCCGGCGATATATTACAATAGGCGATCGGGTCAACGGATCAAAAGTTATGGCCCCGGGAAGCTGTAACACCAAAAATCATTTTCGGGCCAGTTTTCAAGCACATCTGGTGCGAAAATCCCCTGCGCACATCTCTGGTGCGAAAATCCCTTGCGCACCACCTCTAGTGCGAAAATCCCCTCCGCACATCTCTAGTGCGAAAATCCCTTGCGCACCACCTCCGGTGCGAAGATCCCCTGCACACCACGAAGATCCCTTGCACACATCTCTGGTGCGAAAATCCCTTGCGCACCACCTCTGGTGCGAAGATCCCTTCCGCACATCTCTGATGCAAAAATCCCTTGAGCACCACCTATGGTACGCAAATCCCTTGCGCACCACCTCTCGTGCGAAAATCCCTTGATTTGAGCGCAATGCCTTTTGACTTGTCAAAATTCAGCATTGTTTCCGAGGCACCAAGGTGTTGCGCTCCATTTCTTGAGCACAAGGCAAATGCGCAATAAGTTGATGCGCTTCGGCCGTTGACTTTTCAACGCCGACGTGCCTCCCAATGCCCCAGACGCTTGAACTTTGCTTTTCGGGCGCAAGGCATTTGCGCTTCATTCCTATGCGCTTTGGCCGTTGACTTTTCAACGCCAGCGCTATCTTCAGAGTGCCAAGTACTTGCGCTCCATTTTCAAGCGCCGGGCAGGTTCGGGACAAGTTAGCTGCGCTTCGTCCTTTGACTTTTCAACCACTGCATTGTTTTCAAGGTAGCAAGTGGTTTGGCTGCATTTTTCGAAGCTCAAGCATTTCTCATCTTTTGGACCAGGTGCATCCTTATCCATCCAAGCAAAGTCGGTCTAGGAAGCTTCCGGGATTGACTTTCCGGGGATGAAGAATCCTATCTTTCACCAGGGCGGTTCCAACAAGCAAGGATACGGCGCCACCGGCTGAACCTGTCAGAGCATTGAAGGGGTGCGGCTACATTCCAGTGAGTCATCAGTTCCAGCCCATGCCCGCCTACTATTTCATAAATGTTTTCCTTGCAAATCTTATCTTGGCTGCCACTGCCATATTTTGTAGGTGCGCATTAAATATTTCAAGCGACAAAATTCTCTATATAAGCTTGCTATTTTATTGTAAAACCATGGATGTTTGCTAGAAGCTTGATGTAATCCGAATTCTGCTATCAATACAGCTGATGTCTGGCTCTAACTCTGGACTTCTACTTTGTGTGTATGTCTTCTATTGCTTATCTTCTATTAATTTCTTTGATTTATCTGTAGGCTTGAATTCTAATATCTGGATTTAGCTTTTGATAAAACGTGAACCTTTGGAGTAGCCTTGGAGATTACGCATGTTAGATGCCTAGTTTTAATTTATGTTAGTTGTCTGTATTTGAGGGCTATTTGATTCGGCGTGCAGTAGAGTTATCGTGTTGTTAGTCCATCACCCCTGTTCTATCTGGCCTGTGGCCATATTTCCCATCCCTTTCAGTCATTTCCCATCTCTTTCCAGTTCCTTAATCTCAAATCCCCCCAGTTAGAATAGCAAGGGAACCAGCCCCTCTCTGGAGATTGGCACGGGAGGCATTTCTTCCTCTCGGCCTTTCAATGTTGGCCGGGTCTAGGGCACATGAATAGACCAATTCATACCTAAGGCAGATCTCTAACCAACAAGGAGTCCACTTGATAAGATGAATCCTTATGAAGCATGGTTTGAGAAGCAACCCAATGTTAATCATTTTAAAGTTTTTGGTTGTTTAGCCCATAATAGCAAAAATAGGCAAAAATAACCAATTTTTTCCGATTCCGATTTCAATTTGACTTCGGCGAGTTAATTAGGATCGGGAATTGGACTGTTGAAAATATCACGTTTTTTTCAACAAATCATAAAAAATTGACCGCGGCAGCACAAGTTAGGGAAATGGCATAAGTTGCTTGTTTTTTTCATTTTGTTTTTTCCAAACTGGAAAGAACCACACCAAACAAAACACTAAAGTGCATCCTAACAACAGATTTTTTGCAGTTTGAAGGAAACTACAAGCCACCAACAGCCACCCAATTGATTCATTTGAGGTAAGAAAAACTCTAGCAGCCCTCCCCCCCTCTGCTCTCCCTTTTCTTTTCTTTTCCCTTTCTCTTTGGCCCGTTTGTCGGGTTTGATCTTGTATTTTTCTTAGTTCTTTTCTTTGTTGTGATTCTTAGCCTGCTAGCTGGCAGTCATTATTGTACTTCTTATAGTCCCTTGGGTCTTATTTTGGCCCACCGCGGACATTAATAATATTTCATTTCATTTCATTTCATTTTCTGTTTCAAGCATGTTTTTTGTTCTTTTTTAAAGATTCAAACCAAATGCAACAGCCACCCAACTGTTGCATTTGAGCTAGAAATCTGAAAAACTCTTTCAAAGTTTAGCTGTCTTTTTTTTCTCTTTCAGCTGTCTTGTTTTTTTTCTCTTTTTAAGTAATGCTTCATAAGTATTGTTGCCTGATAACTATGTATGCAAGCCCATCTTTTCAGCTGTCAATGTTTAAACTTTAAACTAAGGTTTAGGGTTTAGGTTTTTTTTAAGTAATTATTTGTTGTTACTTGTTTCTATGTGCAGCCACAAGAAAATGTCAAAAAGAGATCCAACATGGAAGTATGCAAGGGAAGGGGATAAGAAAGGGGAGGTTTATTGCAATTTTTGTGGGGCTCTCATTCATGGAGGCATAAACCGCCTCAAATACCATTTGGCAAAGTAAAGAAGGCAAAATGTCAAGACATGCCCACAGGTGTCAATTGATGTTGAGAGAGAATGCAATGTCATCCTCTCAAGATATGAGGAGAAAAAACAATCTCAAACGAAGACAAAGCGAGGCCATGTCAATCCCCCCTTCTTGACCTCGTATAGACTATACCGGCAGCACCTTTACCCAGTTTCACAATGAGAGATTGAGTCCATCAGTTGCACACCCATGGAGAGGAACGCAAGAGTCCTATTTTGCGGAACATTTTGTGCCAAGGGCACAACCCACACTTGAGGGTATGGCCACGTAACCAAGAGAGGCATAGTGCAACGAGGAAGCCGTTGTCAGTTTTTGGCATTTTTCCAACCTTCCCTTCAATGTGGCAAGGCCTCTATACTGGGGGGTAATGGTAGATGCCATCACAAGTTGCAGCGCAAGATTTAAGCCGCCAACTTATGACAACCTTAGGGGCCCTCTCCTTCATGAGTCCCTAGACAACATTCAGGTTTTGCTTGAACACCAGCGCACGGTGTGGAGGAAGAAGGGTTGCACTAACATGTCTAATGGGTGGACTGATGGGAGGGGAAGAACCTTAATTAAATTTTTTGGTTGCTTCTACAAGACAAATTGTATTCCTCAAGGATGCATCGGCACAAGTTAAGAGTGCCGAAATGCTTGCAAGGTTGCTAGAGGAGGTTGTGTTGGAGGTTGGGCAGGATAATGTTGTCCAAGTGATCACAGACAACCCAACAGCGTATGTAGCAGCTTGTAAGATTTTGGAGGAGAGATTCCCCATCGTTTTTTGGACCCCATGTGCAGCCCATTATCTCAATTTGCTACTCGAAGACATTGGAAAATTACCTTGGGTGTCAAAGGTTGTACAGAAGTCCATAGCTATTACAAAATTCATCTACAACCATACATGGGTCCTCCACCTCATGAGGCAATTTACTAGTGGAAGGGAGCTGTTGGTTACGAATCTGCCACTAGGATAGGATTTTAATCTATATGCGCCCTAGATTCGCCTAGCAGATTGAAAGGCCGGAAGGAAGGAATGCCTTCCATGCCAATCTCCGGAGTAGGTCGGCTTCCTATATTTTCTCAATTTGGGTTTTAGCTCAAAGTGCAGGAAAGAGATTATAAATTACTGAAAGAAACATAAATATGCTTGTTTCGGGTGGGGAAGATAAGCAGCACGGAAACAAACCAATCACCACTACTAACAGCAATTTAAACAGAATATGTAACAAAAACCATTAATGTTACTTTATCCTGTGTATCCCTCACTTTAAGCATTCCAGGTAGACTTAATTGCCAATACAGATATCCAGATGAGCAAAATCAAAGTAATCCAGAGGCCTTCCCGACTGCGCTCATCGGCCCGACTGCGCTCATACAAAGGCTGAGCTTAAAGATGATTTCTTCCCCCTCCATCAGATGCTGACAGGTGTCCAACCTCGAGATTCGAGTCAAAGATGTGACAAAAGGTGTGTCGCCAGGGTACCGGACAGATGAGCGTGAACTAACAAATTGTACCGCATCTGCCCCCATTCAAACTGACTCAACTTCCCACCTACCGAATTTCCACGGAGCTGCCACGTTTTCAAGAGGACCTTGCTGCAAGTACATTCTTTACCCGTAGAGATCAACATCAACCGCTTTTGTCAGCTTTTGCAACTTTTGTCAGGTCTGGGATTCTGTGCCCAAAATGTAACCGGGGGGGAAAATTGCACTATAAATAGCAGCCTCATTTCATTGTACAAATGTGGTGGGGGAACATATTGCTAGAGGACTCTACTGTGACGGATCACCTTCTAATTAATTCAAAGCATCCTTGGCTCTGCTTCTTGTCTCTGTCTTTTATGCTGCCTTCTGCTAGTATTTCTGCTTCATGTCCATTTATATTTCGTTTGTTTGAATTCTGAATCCTGGATTTGAGCATTTGTGATTACTTGGATCTGGAATACAAAACAGAAGGATATATAGGACAGAATAACAGCTGCAGTTTCTGTTACATGCTTTTTTTTAATTGTTGTTGGTTCGGATGCAAATTTGCGATCGTGTTGCTTGTTCTCCCCCCACCCGAAACGCATGATATTTACATCTTTTTCCTGTTCCCTTATCTTTTTCAATTTCTTTCCAGTTCCCTTTACCCCTTTTTTTTTTTAATCTCTTTCCTGCACCCTTATCTAAAAACCCCCAAATAGGTTAGGAAAGGAGCCAGCCTTCTCCAGAGATCGGCACGGGGGGCATCCCTTCCTCCTGGCCTTTCAATGTTGGTCTGCGGGTCTAGGGCGCATTGACACACCAAGTCCTTCCCAGGTGGTGGATCCGTGGCCAACAGGTCCCCTTTGCAAACCAGCTCCGAGTCACTTCAGCATGCTTAGTAAAGGCCTGATACGCCTTCTCCCTTTCCTCTTCTAGCTGCAACAGCTGACAAAGTCGGGCATCCACGGGGTCTCCATCACCTTTCTCATCTTCTAACAACCAGAGTGCGAGCATTTCTATGTAGGTGGGCAGGACAGCCTCCTTGTCATATACAAGCGCGTAGGGGGACGACCTGATGGATTTTTTGAAAGATATACGGTCCGCCCATAACGCTCGGTCCAGAAGCAGGTGCCACAACCTCTTATTCCTTTCCACAGTCTTCTTTATGATTTTCAAGAGGTTTTTATTGGTGGATTCGGCCAGGCCGTTTCCTCGCGGATAGTAATTTGAAGACATCTTGTGGTAAATGCCATACTTGCTGGTAAACTCAGTGAGTACCGCGCCTGCAAATCCTAGACCATTATCTGTGACAATTGCCTTTGGAATCCCGAAACGGGTAATGAGGCTCTCAAGGAACCCAATGACCGTCTCTTGGTCAGCATGCTTTGTAGGCAATGCCTCAGCCCATCGGGTAAAGTAAACAGTGGCAATTAGGATGAACTTATGCCCCGCCGAAGAGTTGGGCGTTATTGTCCCGATGAAGTCCAGACCCCACTGCTGAAACGGAGTCTCGGCTTGAATTGGCTGGAGGGGCAAGGATGCCTTCCTATTTCTTCCAGCGAACCTTTGGCATTTTTCACATTTTATACAGACCGCATGTGCGTCTGTGAAGAGGGTGGGCCAATAATAGTCGGCTCTGATAATTTTTAAGGTCGTAGGCCTTCCTAAATGATGTCCTCTGGGCATCCCAGACTGAAACTCTCCGAGAACTTTTGGCTTGTCTGATTCCTTGACGCACCTCAACAGGATGCCGTCAATATTTCTAAAATACAACCCCTCGGGGCGCAGTACATACTTCAAGGCATTCAGCCTAAATCTCCTTCTTTGTGAGGCGTTGAGATGATCTGGACATCTCCTTGTGTTAAAGTACCACACTAGGTCATTTGTCCAATCATTCTCCTCTGGTAAGGAGTTGGAAAGGTTGGCCTCTGTTACTGGATTCTCCCACTGGCAGGCAGAGATTTCGGCTGCAGCGCTCCGGGCCAACTCTTGGCATAGAGCCCGACCTCGGATTAGCTTTGTTGGCCGTACCTCTATGTCAAGCTCTTGTATCTTGGCAATCCATCCTGCCCTCTTGTGACCCGGCTCCCCTTGGATGATGAAATTTTTGACGTCCAGGTGTATCACGAAGACAGTTATCCGACTCTGGGAGAAAGTGCTTGAACTTTCTCAGGGATCTCATAACTGCGTGCGCTTGTCGCTCAATAAAATTGTATCTTTCTTCGTGCAGCTGAATCACATGGCTTAGAAATGCTATGGGGTGCTCCTCGCCATCATCTCCCTTCTGCGTCAGAACTGCAGCGTAGCTTTCGGGCTCTCCCACTGCATACAGGATGACATCCTTGGAGTAGTCTGGATTTATTAATGCTGGAGCCTGGGCGATTCTGGCCTTAATTACTTCAAAGGCTTGTTTCCTCTCGTCAGTCCATACAAATTCAGCATCCCTTTTTCAGGAGCTCAGCCATGGGCTTAATTACTTGTGCAAAGTCTGGCACAAACTTCCTTACAAAGTTGATTTGACCAAAAAATGATTGCAGCCCCTTTTTGTCGACCAGGATGGACAAGCGAAGAAGAGCCTCCGCTCTGACAGGATCAACTGCAAGGCCCTTTTCGGAAATAACATGGCCCAGCAGCTTGCCTTCCTTCACCGCAAAGCCTGATTTCTTCGGGTTGATGGAAATGCCGAATTCACGACATATCTCAAATACTTGCCGCAAGTGGGAGGCATGGTCCTCTCTCTTGTGTGAAAACACAGTCATGTCATCCAAGTAGATGACAATGATCTTGTTGAGCAACTCTCGAACGCCAAGTCCATAGCCCTTTGAAATGTAGCCCCGACATTGGAAAGACCAAAGGGCATACGCTGATATGCAAACGTTCCCCATTTGGTGGTGAACGTCGTCTTGTGCTGGTCTTCATCTTTCACCCAGATTTGGTTATAGCCGGAGAAACCGTCCAAGAGAGAAAATCTCTGAGATTTTGTGACCACGTGAAGGATTTGATCAATTTGGGGGAGCGGGTAATGATCCCTCAGTGAAGCCTGATTGAGGTTTTTGAAATCCACGCAGAGACGGATGTCTCCATTCTTTTTCCTCACGGGGACCAGATTTGCGACCCAAGAAGAGTGCTTGATGGGATAGATGATTTTGGCCTCCAACATCTTCAAGAGTTCAGCCTTCATCATGGCTTCAATTTTCGGGTTCACCGACCTTTGCTTTTGCCTGAAATGCTTTGCATTATCTTCCAGTTCTATAGTATGTTGGATCATCTCTCTGTCGTACCCCTTCAGGTCTTGGTAGCACCAGGCTACAATATCTGGGTACTCTTTGCATAGAGCTCGGATCTGCTCTAACTCTTCATCAGTACAATCTGTCTCGACCTTAATCACCTTTTCGGGTTCCAATTCCAGGTCCATGTACTGCTTGGGGTCTACTTTGATCCTGTGGGATATGGCTCTATCATTCTGATCAAAGAGGCTCTCTAGGGTAATCAGTCCTTTCGAGACATGATTATTTTTTAACTGTATCAACCCCTCATATTGCTCGTCATCAGGGTCTCTACCTTCGATTGTACTAGCTTCATTTATCAAAAAGGTGATGATATCCTCGTCACAGTCGAACACCTGCCAGTGGGTGTCCTTGTCAGGCACAGAAGGCCTATAAATGGTACGGACCGGCTTCGGCTTCTGGATAGTGTCATCAGCCGAGACATACCTGGCTCCAACAGACACCAGAATGTTAGCATGCTTATTCTTTTCACGAGATATGGCTTTGACATTCAAAGAGTCAAATGACTCCATCAGATCCCAAACACGGTTGTGGTACGCCTTGAGGTAATGCTTCTTGGAGGCGCACTTATTAGTAATCTGGTTGCACACCAACTCTGAGTCGCCAAAGATCTGCAAATGTTTTATCCCAAGCCTCTCTACCTTCCTCAAGCCTAAGCACAAGGCTTCATACTCCGCCGCATTGTTAGTGCAACTCCAGGCCAGCCTATAATAGTAGTCCTTTTGAATGTCGAATGGTGAAACCAGAAGTACACCTGCCCCGGCGCCATTCTTACATCGGGCACCATCAAAGTACAGCTTCCACAGCTTTTCTAGGGCAGGTCCAACATCCTTCTTTGAAGACTAATCAAGTCTTTCAGGTTGGGTGACAGAGTAGCAACCTTGTTCGGTCTCAATCATGGCATTGAAGTCCAGTAAAGAGAACTCATCCTCCACTTGTAACAGTTCCAGGGTCTCTTCCGCCAAGTCTACTTCTACCAGTTCCTCAATCGTCAGATGAACCATGTCATTTTGCTGTTCTTCCCCAGGTATCTTCTCGACCAAAAAAGTGGAAGGCTTTTCATTATAAATCTTCAATCTCCTTCCTTTGAAAGGCACTTCCATATGTGAATAATCCAGCGACAGATATCCACCCAACTTCGCAGTGAACTCCCTAGAGAGACATGTTGAAGTAGGGTTCCAAGTCCACCACTACGACTTCTTGGATAACCACGATGTCGAGTGCTTTATGCAGCCGGATTGGGATGTCCTTGATGACTCCGACTGTCTTCACAGGAGTGTCGTCTAGCTGCAACACACCTTGGCTGCTCCTTGTGTATTCCATACCAATCTCTTCGCAGACAGCCCTTGGCATGATAGTAGTGGAGGCACCAGAGTCCACCATGCAATTATGTACTATGTGGCCTTCCATTCACAGAGACAGATAGAAATGTGGCGGCCTGTGTTTCCCGGTAGCAGAAACTGTCAAGGGTTGAGCTAACACAGCGGGCTGCGTCGGCTTTCTATCTTTCACATTCTTCAAAGATTCCTGCAACAGGTCCACCTGTCCTGGGAGCAGAAGAGCATCATAAATGCTTATTTTTGTTGGAGTTTTCTTGAGCTTGTCCCCTATATTGTAAGTTGAAGTGTCGGCTCCCTCTGTCACTTTTGTTGTCTCGTACCTGGTTCGGTATTGTTGCGTAGATTCAACCCTCTGTCTCTTCGTCAGCGACGAGTACCTCAGATTTTCTTGAGCTTGTTCTTTCGTTTCAGCTAGAGGTTGGGCCGCCAGAGCCTTGGCCATGGGAGCCTTAAGCGTTGGGAGCTTTTCTTTGGCGATAGGAGGTAAAGGCGGCTTATCAGGAGCTAGCACAGCAGGCTGCGTCCTCTCCCTTATTGCATATACCTTCAATGGATTTATCTGGGTCGTGGTGGCCTCAATCGGCCTTTTGCCCTCCTTGGTCAAGAGGGACACAGGATCTTCTTCAGGGACTGCGAAGTTACCTTCATCGTCACGGATCGTGTATGCTTCATCTTCCACGGTGTTGCCCGCAAGGGTCTGAATATAATGTTGATGCAACATGCAACCCTCCTCTCCATGTGGATTGTTGCAAGTAGAACACCAGTTAACATGGTCAGAAGTGCCTGGTTGAGCATTGTTGGCAACATTCCTTGTCGGAGGCCTTTGCGCTTGAGCGGCTTGATCTTTTGTCAACGCGGGAGGAGGATATGGCCTCCTAGGAAGAAACTCCATCTGAGCTTGCTTCTTCTTCATGATCGTCATGTCGTTGGAGATAGTATGGTAACCGAAGGCAAGAGCCCGCACTTCCTGAAGGATCTTATTCTGAATATCATTATCAGCAGGCGCCGGCCCGGCCGGCGAAGGTAATGCGACTAATGGTGGAGGAGCAGAATATGCCGGGTATTGAGGGGGAGCTGGGAGTGCTGGATATTGCGGAGGTGGCGGATTAGGATAATGGACCTGGGGCGGACCATACGGGTTTATAATTGGCGCTGGGTTCCACGGCTGATGGGGGTATTGATTGGACGATGATGACGTTCCACCAGACGAGGGCGAATACTGTGATTGAGGGAAATCAGGATAAATGGGAGGCTGCATGCTATGAGGAAGTCTGCCTATAGAAATTATGTCTAATTCTGCTTACTGAGCAGCCTCATACAAGGCGGGAAAAGTGTTGACCCGAGCTATCTTAAGAATTAGAAAAATGTCTGAATTAAAAGACCTCGGGTAATAGTGAGCAGCTTGTCCTGCAGAAGGACACAGCTCAGGGGGTACTCTTTTCCAGGACCTCGCAAACCTCACGTTGAAGTCTGATATCTTCTCTTGCGGATGGCGTTGGATACTTTGAAACTGGTGCAACAGTGAGGAGGGATCAGCGGACTCATTGCATCCCTTCACTAGTCTACCCGCTAGCTGGGGCCACCCCGTGATAGCTCCCTCCGACAAGGATCTCCACCAGTAGAGAAGATTTCCCCTCAGAGAGAGAGCTAACAACCGGGTCTTAATACTCTCATTAGTGATAGAGTGCAATGCAACCAAGGCCAGAATGTCTTGGATGTGCTCGTATGCTGTCTTCCCGAAGCCATCATACGTAGGAATGGATTTCAAGGCAGCGGGAGGAACAGCTTCTTGTCCAACTAGAGCCAAGGGGCCTGTGGAATCAACGGCTAGGAAGAGATCATCATCATTTTGCTGATTCTGGGCAGCCATGTCTTCTTCCTCTTCTTCAAGCTGATCAGTGGTATAATCAGTATCAGTGCTATCCAAAGTTGTAGGCTGTTCTTCAATTTCGGCCTCTCCAACTTCTTCAGCTTCTTCAACTTCAGCTTCTTCTATTTCAGCTTCGGGTTCGTGCTTGAACCTATCGTCTTGGGGAGCTTGGTAGTCAGCCAGCCTTACTCGCTCTCCAGGAGCGTTGATGTCGATTTCGTAGATATCAGGCTGTTGTCCTGGGTTCCTTGCTCTCCACCTTCTTGTATGCATGAACGCGCTTTCGATATTGGACCAGTCTCACGGACTCAGAATATTCAGGTACAACAGAGTCGCCAGGTGTCCTGATTTGACATCAGTGAAGCGAACACCGATGCTTCAATTTTGTTTTGGGGTGGGAAACTCCCGTGTCCCACCGGGCATGCCAGAGAAATTGTTGGTTACGAATCTGCCACTAGGATAGGATTTTAATCTATATGCGCCCTAGATTCGCCCAGCAGATTGAAAGGCCGAAAGGAAGGAATGCCTTCCGTGCCAATCTCCGGAGTAGGTCGGCTTCCTATGTTTTCTCAATTTGGGTTTTAGCTCAGAGTGCAGGAAAGAGATTATAAATTACTGAAAGAAACATAAATATGCTTGTTTCGGGTGGGGAAGATAAGCAGCATGGAAACAAACCAATCACCACTACTAATAGCAATTTAAACAGAATATGTAACAGAAACCATTAATGTTACTTTATCCTATGTATCCCTCACTTTAAAAAATTCCAGGTAGACTTAATTGCCAATACAAATATCCAGATGAGCAGAATAAAAGTAATCAGAAATATAAGCAACATGAGGCAGAAATGCTTAACGAAGGCAGCATACAAAATAAATACAATTTATGGAGCCAAGTATATTTTCATTCAAAAGCAAACGCACAGCTACAGAAGTCTCCTAGCAATATATCTCCCATCCACCCTTATACAATGATATGGCGCCGCTATTTATAGCGCAATTTCCCCCGATTACAACTTTGGGCACAGAATCCCAGACCTGACAAAAGCTGGAAAAGCTGACAAAAGCGGCAAAAAGCGGCTGATGTTGACCTTTGCGGGTATGGAATGTACTTGCAACAAGGTCCGCCTAAAAACTTAGCAGCTACGTGGTAGTCCGATAGATGAAACCTCGAGTCAGTTTGAATGAGGGTAGATGCGGTACAATATGTCAGTCCACGCTCGCACACCTTCTGTCACATCTTTGACTCGAATCCCGAGGCTAGACACCTGTCAGCATCTGATGGGGGGAAGAAATTGCCTTCAAAGCTCATATTTTATCTCCCGCCCAACTTCGCACAAAATTGGAGCACAGCCGGGCAGCACAGGGTGGAAGCAGCGCAGTCGGGAAGGCCTTCGTGCCTTAGAAATTTCCTGGGCAGCATCTTCTTATCCTCCGCCCGAGTGCGCATAAACTTGTGAGCGCAGCCCGACTTCGTTGCTAAGTCGGGCGGCTCAACACTTGGTCAATTTCTGATGTCTCCAAAAAAGCCAGCCCTACTAAGCACCATCTTTAGAGCGCCGCCCGACTTTGCTGCGAAGTCGGGCGGTGCTCAACACTTAGAATTTTTCTGAACAGTTTTCAATCGGATGCCGCCCAAGTGCGCACTAACTTTAGAGCGCAGCCCGACTTCGCTGCGAAGTCGGGCGGCTCAACACTTAGTCAATTTCTGAGCTCAGTTTTCAATTCCGCCCAGGTGCGCACAGATAGGCAAGCGCAGCCCGACTGCGCTGCGCAGTCGGGCGAACAGCATACTTAGAAGATTTTGGGGCATTTTTGCCCACTCAGAGAAACGGTTAGAAACATAGACAAGGAGCTAGAGAAAATGAAACTGATGGCAAAAAAGAAAGGGGATGGTGGAGAAGGGGAGAGAAGAAAGAGGGAAAGGAAAGCAGCATCCTTACAAAAATTTGAAGACAGCACCCCGTGCAAAATGTGACAACAGGAGCTAGTGCAGGCTGGAGTTACACACTTCGCCACAAACTTTGTGACATTGTAGAGCTTCTTTGACGCAAGGGGGCATTGAAGAAGATGTTTGTCAGCGATGAGTGGAATTCCAAAGACGTTGCTAGATATCGACTCTCCAATGAGGCGAAGAAGGCATATGACTATTGAGGAGCTCTTCTAGATAGCCATGAATGAGGCCATCAAAACACAAGACTATGTTTTTTATTTTATTTTTATTTATTTTTTTAATTTAAATTATTTTTCCATTTGCAAATCCTGTATTGTTAATTTTTTTATTGTAAAATATCTTCATTTATATTATTTTCTCTTTTTTTTTCAGTTGTCAGAGTCTTTGGTGAGGGTTCTTCGTCTTGTTGATGGAGAACAATCAGCAATGGCATGTATATATAAGGCTATGGATAGGGCAAAAAAGGCAATTGCTTTATTTTATGGATATTCCCACACCAAATATGGTCCCATTTGGGATATCATTGACAAGCGATGGACATTGTACGGGGTACTTTAATGCAGATTGTTTTCGTGTCTCCCTACTCTCCTTCCACAATGATGAAATTGGTGCCATAGTCTACGTGGTTGTAGATAACTCAATCAATGGTCCCTCATTTAACAGTGGTGATCCAAATCTATCCACTGCATCTGAATACTTCCTAAGTGGTGTTGTATTGTAACTTTCATGTGTATCTACATTATCTACATGCATTGAAACATCTCCAGCAAAGCCTCCTTCCAATACTTCGTCCAATGGTTCCACTGCATCTACTGCAATTTGAACCTCCTTGTCCACATCTACAATTACCAATGTCTCCTATGCATGTTGTTGCACAGTTCTTCCTTCAGACTGTTGAGCTACTCTTTCCACACACTAAACGTTCTGCACAACAGGTGCATCTGACTTTGGTTGCTGTCCACCAATGACAACCTTACTCGAAGCCACTCCTCTAGTACCCACAATGCCTGCTCGCACAATCTAGCTTCCTGGTTGTGTTGGATTTCCCTTTTGCACTACATCCTTCGACATTCCACGCACTTGAGTTTCCTAACCCACCACCACTTTCTGCACATTGCCACCAACTATCATTTATGTGGCCTATTGTGGGGGTCCTGAATAGATCATCTTGGCACCTTGCCTAGCTGACTATTGTTGCTACTCTTGTTTCTACAATTGTGCTCCCATATACTGCCACTGCTACTCCAACTATCTATGCTTCTCCTTCCTAACTAATTCCTCCGCATGTGGCAGTTATTCCTCAACTCCACCAGATTCTTCATTTCCTTCAACTATAGCATCCATCTTATCTCTTGATGCTTCTTGTGCCTTGCTCTTTTTCAATGCACTCTTTTTCTTCTTTCTTGGGGTACTAACCTTCATTAATGGGGCAACATGTACCCAATGAAAAATTGTAGGTGCATTTTCCAAAAGATTATGGGTATTCAACCCTAGTAAATGATACCACATTCAAAATCAAGGATATAGCATGGAAAGCCATTAAAAAATTCTTTGTATACCACGTCAGAAAATTTTGAATACAATCGGACAAAAAGGTGGCCCAATCATACTGCTCTCTAGCCATGATTCCTTCCATGTAAAGTATGAGCCAAGTGGGCATTTTCAAGGCTCTTTGCTCACCGAATAGTCTGGACATGATCACGTTCATCATACACTGCAACTCATCTAACATAAGATGTTCCATTTTCAATCCATAGCTACCATGATTTGTTAGCTTCGCCACTTCCTACGGATTGAGATTTGTGACCTTATCAACAAAAATATGTAACCAGTAGAGCTCCACTCCCTCCTTCACCGTGGAATTTGGCAAACCGAAAATTCTCTGAAATTTGTTTAGGAAAAATAATACTCGTACCTCCTTATCACCAATTATTACTCTATTCTGATTTTGCTCAACATCATATGTTTGCAACAATTCTAGCAGGTACGGCTTAAAATAATCTTTATCAAAGCCAGAAACCTGCAAATATATTGCACTCCTACATTTTGTAACGCGCTTTTTAGCAGGTGCTCCAACCAGCAAGTTTTGAAAAACTCTCCCGCTAGTGTTGCCCAAGTAATTTCTTCCAAGGCGATTTGCATCCTCTCCTTTCACTTATTCCTCACCTAAGGTGAAGCTGTTGACTCTTTGCCATATCCTTGGCATTCATCAAGGCTGCCAATCCATGATCTTGACTTTGACTCCATTTCGTGTTGCCACATTCTCCCTTGATTAGCATCCATTTCCTACTCTCTCTCTCTCTACCACACACGATGAGCTAGACCTCTCCCAAAGCCAACTCCGACACAACCTATGGGTGCAAGGTCTTGCCTACAACATAGCCTCAACTGGAAACATCCTCTATATTTCCACCCGTTCAATTCACTCTATAATTCGTGGCCTTTTGTGCATTCCTTCTGCAATCAATCTTCTTAGCTTTGAATTTTACCAACTTCCAGCAACAATTACCTCCAACTATTGCAATTGTCTTCTTAATGACTTGTCTTCTTTTCACTGCTCCCTGTGGCATGTTGCTCCATTTTGTTTCTTGTGCCTCCACTCGATATTTTTTGTATGGCCTTGATTGTCCGTACGCTTCAAATCCTGATAGCCTACCTTCAGATGGTACGGTCTTGGATGGCCTTCTACTAAACAACCCCACCTCAAACGACCCTACTATAGATGGTCTGGTCTCAAACGGCTCTAACCTTGGCGGCTCAATTTTGGATAACACTTTTTGCACAAGCTCTCTACATCCTTACGACCACGTTTGTAACTCCTTGGATGGCCCATACACTTGTTCTCAGCTCTGATTTTCTTCCTTCCTCAACAGTCCATATCGCTTGTATGTTCCGTACAATTTAGGAACAAATTAGTCAATAATCAGGCACTTTCTCCTTTGCACAGATTGATTGCAATCTCTTCTTTTGTCCTCTTTTATTACAATCTTTTGCTGCAACCTTTGTACCTACAAAACATAAATATGTTTTGCTGGCTTTGGGGAGAGATTTTCAATAAAAAAACCCTCTTCGACACTTCTTCCAGGCAGCTTTGAACTTCTTCAGTCTAGTCATTCACTTTTGTAATGTAGCCTTCTTCTTCGGGGCAATCTACCTTCGCACTATAGCTCCAATCTGCTACTTCCTCTGTGCAATGTCTTCTATCCGGGGCACTCTTGTCTGTACGATCTCCAATTTCCTCCTCTTGCGATGTCTAGCTCGCACTCCCTGTAGCTTCTCTCTGATGTTGTGCATTAGAATGTTTCATGGCCATCTCCCAACACCTATTAAGAATATGGAGGTGGTAGGGGGACAGTTGTCTTGCATGTGGTAACTGCCTGCCAACTACCATTTTGCCACCTTTAACTACCTTGTATGTAATTGAACATTGTGCTTTCTTCATATTTTCTTCCTTATCTTTGCCACCTTGTACATGTTTGTTTTGCACTTTTTTTTTATCATCTTGCGCATGTTTGTTTTGCACTTTATCCATTGTATGGCAATAATCTAATTTTTCCTTTCCCTTGTGCATATAGCCTAAGCAGCCGAACAACTCTCCTAACCAACCTATCCATGCCTCTATTTATTCTTGTAAATGGTTCATCTATTCGGACGACCTTGATTTTTGACTCGAACAACCCTATCTGACTAGTGGTCGTGTACAGCCTGGATGGCCTAGCTACTCACCACCTGTCTTGACTGCCTTCTCCTTTGCTAGCTCCTTTGCAATGGTCTTTTGGGCTTAAGTTCTACTCCATTCTATCTTTTAGTTGGCACTCCCATAGTATTTCCTTCAAATAGCCCAACCCCTCTTTTTTCCATTTCACCTCTATCGGACGACCTTGGTACTGCTGCTAGTTGAACTAGTTCTCCAGATAGTTCGGTTGCACTTGGTCTCTCATTCCTTCCTCCTAGACGGCCTTCAACAACTTCTAATGGCCTGGCCCTTAGCTCAGACAATCTAAGGGCCATATGGGGTCTCCTCCTATCTCCCAGACGACCAGGGGGTGGCACAAACAGCCCACCCTATTGGCTAAAGGACCTAGGGGCAGTCTGAGGGAAAACACTTCCCCTTAGACGATTGGGAAAGAGGCCAAACAACCTCCTCCCTTGGCCCAATGGATCCAAATGGCCCAGGGGTCCTGACCATCCTCCTAGATTGCCTGAATTGCCTAATTCATAAGCACGCCTTGGGTCATCTAGTAGTCTTTGCAATGAAACTACTTCGACTTCCCAAGATACCATTCAAGTTAGGCGGATCCTAGTTTCTCCAACTCCTCTGTTTGCCTGCCTCAAAGGCATTCCAGCTCTGAGTTACTATTGTCCAACCCCATTGTCTATGGCATAGTTGAGAAAATCTGCAAAAAATCCCAATTTGAGCCGACTTTTCCGATTCACAGCCTGGCCGATTTTTGCCCCTTTTTTTCCAAAAAATTGCAATATGCAAAAGCTTTTTTCCAATGAAAATTTGCATTTTCTTCAGTTTTTCCAATGAAAAATTGCTGATTTCTCTTTATTTTTTTGCCAATTCCCAATTTTTCCCAATTCTTTTTCCATGTCGATTCTGATCCGATTCCAATTTTCTCAACTATGGTCTATAGGTTGGGTGATTTGGTGTCTTTGTGGTGTTCTCCTCCTTACTCTTCTTCCAAGTTCCAAGCCAAGGCTATCACTGTTCCAATCCTCTTCATTATTGCTTGAACTTGTTAAGGATACACTACTCGACTCTTGTCTTGAGTTCCCAACTTCTCCTCCCCTACTTGGCAATGGTACTTCATGTATGTCTCTCCATTCTACCTCACTTGCAGTAGGTCTTCTTGCTGAATTGGTAGTTTGTCTCCAGAAACTCAACTTTCTCTGCACAACCATTAGCAACTCCCAACACTTGTTTGTTGCACACCTCCAAGAGTCTCCTCCGGACTTGTCTCATTTCTAAAAAAACTTCTCCTACCCATTGCTTGAATATCCTGCCACATTCTTAGCAATTCTCGTGCACATTGTCTCCTTAACTCCGCAATTTGATTATTCAGTTGCTCACTTTGCTCACGCAACTATTGTGTTTCTTCTCTCATTCTTTGTTGTGCACAACCAATAGCTGCAAGCAAACTCATTCCTTCATACTCACTACCCTCACTCCAAGGCTCTTGTTTTGGTGGTTCTCCTTGCCCAACATATATCATCGCCAGCCACTATATGTTTTCTGTATTTAGTGATCTCATTCATTCTTTCTCTTCTACGTCTAGGAATCTGACACCTGTCTATGCTTAATGTAAAAACGAAACATGGCGAAGCAATACTCTAAAAACATAAACTAATTTCTGATTCACCAGATTGCAAATGCGCAAGTGAAGAGCATACTCCTAGTGCTACAAGCTTTCTGGTTCACCAGATAGCATTACACGAAAGTGAAGAGCATAATACCAGCAGCAAAAACGTATTAGAAAACATAAGGAAGAAAAAAGAGGGATTATAAACTTAAAGAAAGAGATGAGTTAGGAAAGGAACAAAAAACATTTGATTGAATTTTTATTCCGAAAAAATGAAGTGATACATCTACAAAACTCCGAACGTGTTTCAACCTATAGGTCTCATCAGCAGAGTGAGCTTCAAAGAGGTACAACCTCTCTTTATAAAGACATGATTCTAGGGGGGCAACCGAAGAGTAATGTATGTAGCATAAAAACACCCAAGCATTGTTACAAACCGCAAGTTTATAGACCAAGACGGTGAAAAGAAGAGAAGTCTTAGGCTCAACCCCCTAAAAAACCACCCACCCAAAAAAGAGAAGAAACGCATTAAAAAATGCAAAAATACAATTCCATGTAGATTCTGATCCGATTCCAATTTTCTCAACTATGGTCTATAGTGTATGTTATAGTTGTTATTACATTATTAGTAGGTTAGTATATTATTGTTAATTGTTAGACTCATTTAGCGTATTGTTAGCTACTTTCTAGGTTGTGGTTATCTAAGTCTATCCTTAGCCTTTGCATTATGTATTTAATCAGAGCCTTGATTAATATAATTTGATTTGAATGGATTCTCTAACATGGTATCAGAGCCGAGAGAGGTTCTCGGCCATTTGGCTTTCTTTGGGAAGCACCTGATTTTTTGACGGATAAATTAGACGTAGATCGTGCTGAATCGCGCAGCAGCACCTTTTGCAAAACCAGGCAGTGGTTGAGCGGAGTGTCCAGGTGGAGAAAATAAGCCGCACAGCCATAGTAGTGCAGGTGAGAACGTTAGCACAGGCTTCCAATTGTGCAGCCGCCAGAAGAATCCAACAGTGCTAAAAAAAAGGGTGTTAACCTAGTTGATAACTCTGGTGAAAACATTGCTTTAGCTTGGGTTCTATGGATTTCTTGGCCATCATGATCTTGGACCTAATGGAGCTCTCCTGACATAGTTTTTATTGCTGTGGAAAATTGCAACAAGCGGAGGTGGAAATCGCAAGAGTATATAACTCCTTGCAAAATTCATTTTTGGAGCACACGTCCAGAAAAAAAAAATTGTGCAGGCAATCGTGAGACTGCAACTCGAACGATTTGTTGTTGATAACACAGAGGCTCGCAGACCAAAAATATTTGGTGACCAATACCGTTTTACAGCAGATTTGGTGGCGTCACTGCTCGAAGGTTCGCTGGCTGCCGTAGTAAAAAAAAAAAAAAAACCGTCACCGCTGGTGGAGCGGAGGCAAAGCGGCGGAGCTCGTTGGCGAATGTTCTATTGAAAGCATATTGCAGTCGGTGGGTTTTCGATTTGCAGAAGGAGACTTCAATTTTTTATTTTTTTGGAGGAGGAATGTTTTCGGTGCTGAACTAGCGACGTCACATATGAGCAACACGCGGACAAGATTAAGATTGGGCTTTTGCCCCTTCACTTTTACCGGCGATGTTTGCCGGGACGGTCAAGCGCTCATGTGCTAAGGCGTTTCTGACCGTCAGGTCGGGGGATCCAAACCCCTCGACGCTCCACATAAAGGTAATTATTTTTGTATATATATTGTTTTGTTAAAGCAATTTTTTTTTTTATGATTATCATATTTTTATCAATTAAAATTATTTCTTAATCATTTTTTTTAATTAATATTAAATTGTTTTCATTAAACATTTTTTTTGCTTTGCACATAACAATTTAATATATATATACCTTTGGAGCAAAGTCCACTTTGCAAAACTAAGAAGGGACACCTTCACAATTTGCCTAAGAGGCACGATTTGAAAAATCAAAGCTATCCCAAATGCCTCAATTCATCACAAAATTACCTCTTTTTTAGGTTTCATAAATAGCAAACTTCTTTTGTTTGAAGTACTTCACAGGGGGATTTTTTTATGACATTTTTTGTGCTAATCTGCCTAAGAGGCAAATATTGTAATTTTTTACAAACCAGTGAAAAAAAGCCTTCTGGAGCCGGGCGCTGCCCCTTGGAACCCCGTACAGGGGAGATATAATTTTTGCAAAACCAAGGGGGGAAGACTTATAAGGGTGCATTTTCGGCAGTGACCGACACCTTAGTCAAATTTACTTTTGCAAAATTCATTGTAAAAGGTGCATTTTCGGCAGTGACCGACATCTTAAAAGATGGGCAGATCAAAGAAGAAACCTATCCCAAAACCAACTGATGATGTTGTTAAATCAGTTAAAGGCCCATACTTTTCCCCACACCTGGAAGGGATAGATTATTATGAAGATGGCACATTTCTTACACTAAGGAGTGGTGTAAATGCCATAATCAATGATTCTGCGTCTTGTGGAGACATGCAGAAAAATGGTGTTCTAATCCCTATTGGTGCTATAATGGGCATATTCTTGTCATTTTATGCTCTTGACAAAGCACAGCAGAAAAGGGACATTAGTGAGGAAACAGAGGTCAAACCCCTAATGGTCGATGCTTGTAGTGACACAAGTGATCTTCAGCCCATGGTGGCGAATGCTTGTTGTGACACATGTGACCTTAAGCCCATGATGGCCAATGCTTGTTGTGATACAAGCGACCTCATATCTTCTATGGTAGATATCAGTTGTAGCACAGGTGATCTCATTTTAGTAGCAAATTTTGCTTGTGACACTAGTGACTTAAAAACTGAACCTCCTAAAAATGAACTCCATAATCTCATCAATAGTGACAAATGCCATATTGTTAAAAACATTGATGAAGATGATGAAATTGGGTGTTTTGAAAAACACACCAAAGGATATGGATCCAAACTGATGAAGAAGATGGGATTCAATGGTGAGAGATTAGGTAAAAATGAACAAGGCATTAAAACTCCATTAATGCTAAATGTCAGGGCAAAGCATGAAGGCCTTGGCTATTCTAGTCAAGCAAGTACCAGTAAGACCATATTTGTAAATCCTAAATCTCCCACATCTCCTAAAAAGCATTGTTGCAATCATTGTGGCAAAACAGGTCATGTTGCAGCTAAGTGTTGGAGATTACATCCTTGTGATTTTTGTGGATGTACTAATCACTCTTCTTCACAATGTTGGCATAAAATGAAAATGACCAACAAGGTTCATATTGATTGTGGATGGACAGATTTCACACAATGGACCATGATGAAAGAAATGTTGTATGGCTTCTACCGAAAAGGTAAAACCTATGGTAGACCCCGAGGCAAATCCAATGACAGACCGAGTGGCAGTCCCAGAGATAATGACCCAGAGACAGACCTAAAGATAGACCCAAAGACAAAGTTCCAGAGGCAGATCTACAGGCAGATCCAGAGGCAATGATCCAGAGGCAGATTCATAGGCAGATCCCGAGATAGACCCAGAGGTACAATTCCAGAGGTATGCTTAGAGCCAAAGCCATGAGCCAGATCCAGAGCCGAAGACAAAGCATGAGCCACCATTATTTCATTTCTCTTCTTCTTCTTCACTGTATTGGGGCAGTTATATACTTTACCCAAATATTGTTGTATGGGGGGATGATAGTGTAGCTAGTAGTTATATTATTACCAAAATAATGTAATAAGGGGGGATGTTAGCGTATGTTATAGTTGTTATTACATTATTAGTAGGTTAGTATATTATTGTTAATTGTTAGACTCATTTAGCGTATTGTTAGCTACTTTCTAGGTTGTGGTTATCTAAGTCTATCCTTAGCCTTTGCATTATGTATTTAATCAGAGCCTTGATTAATATAATTTGATTTGACCGGATTCTCTAACAGGTGGGAAATACAGTCCCTCAAACAATTTTATTTTTACAAAGATAAGATCGAAGAGGTTTTTGGTTCCTCCAAGAAATGATGCCTCGAGCCATGTGTTTGAGCTCTCTATCTTTTCTCCATTTTTCAAAAATTGGAGAAATAGTATATGTGCCAATTCGAAGATTTGTAACAAAACTGTAGTTGTCCAGCTTCAAAATAAGAGGAATCGTTTTTATTTTGGTTCCATGTCTGCGTGTTGCTCGCTCCAAAACTTTAGCCAAAAGTGAAGGCCTACCATCAAATTTAACTTTCTCAAACAAAGGCAGGAGAAAATTAATTTGATATCCCCTAGCTCTGAGTCTGTTAAAAAAATTATTTTTAACAGAAATAAATCCATCCTTGGAGCTTTCTCTAACCAGAAATCTGTTGAGTTCACTCATGATAAAGGCCTTTTGTTGATGAATTGGATGATGGGAGGAAGCAAGGATGTATTGATAGGCGTTCATCGGCTTTTGAAACAATTTGGTGCAAAGAATTCCAGTCTGAGCAAAATCAGGCCCTTTAAAAAACACGGTACCTAGAAATGTTACTTCAGAATCAGAAACAAAGGAAGTAATTTTAATATCAATAAGAAACTCCTTAGGGCCATGCCAAACTCCAATGGCATCATCAATGTATTTTTTATAAAATAAAATATTTTCCACATCAACATTATTAAATACCTGTTCCTCTAGATGACAGAGAAATAATCAATCATAAACCATAGCAAAATTACTTCCCATGGTTGTTCCTCTAATCTACCTATACGTTTTCCCTTTGAATTCCAAGTAGTGTTGTGTTAACACTATCTCTACAAGCCTTACCACAAAGTTTGTCTTGGCCAGATCAAATTCGTTCCTCAAAAAATGAGAGGGTTGCCAATCCTTGAGAGGTGGGGATGCTAGGATAGAGGCTCTCAACATCAAAAGAGAAAAGAATGATGTCCTGAGGAAAAGTACAGCCATGCAGATCTTTAATTAGAGATATAAAATCCAAGAGATGGTTTATCTACTTCAACAAAATTGGCAAGAGCAGATGATGAAGCCATTTGGAGGCAGGTTTGAACATGAAACTGTTGCCACATTTTGCACGGGGTGCCATGTTTTCAAGATCTGTAAGTGTGCTGCTCTTCCTTCCCTCCTCTTTCTTCCCTTTCTCCATTTTTCCCTTTCTCCCTTTCCTGCAGTTTCATTCCTCCCTTTTTCCCTTGTACTTCCCCCATTCAAGTTCCCAAAACTGAGCAAGAGCCGCAGAGGGTTCCGCCTCTTTCCTTCAGGGCGTCAGGCGCAAAAGGGCCGAGGAAATAGCTGCCCCAGTGAAGCGCACCAAGTACGACTTGGACAGGAGAGTGCTTACAACTGAGAAATTGATCCCAAAAGTGAAGAAGCCTCTCCGGGAGATGACCGACGAGGACTATGAGCACCAAGTCAAGGAGAAGAGCTTCGATGACATAAATGAGGAGCAAGAAATCAACGGTATTCGTCGCAAAACCAATAATCTCCTTGTCAAGCGGCTTGAGACCCAGGAGGCGCTGTTTCAGCTGCAGAATAGCGCAAGGCAGCTAGAAGAAGATCTGGCTAGGGCCACCGCGCAGCTGGGATCTGCACAGCAAGAGATAGACGAACTGAAAGCCCAGCTAGCCGCCTCTCAGCAGGAGGCCGCAGCGCAGAAACAGACAGCCGAGCAGCTGTCAAAGGAGAAAAGGGCAGCACTGGAGCAGGTCTCTCAGCTCCAGGATTCGTTGAAACAGGCTCAGTCGCAGCTAGAAGAGAAAACATCACAGACGGCGGCCTTTTCAAAGAACAAAGTTAAGGAGATGCGGGCTGGTCTGCTGCAAGGATGCAAGCCCAACGTTGTTAAATCTGTATCGGTCCTAGATTTCGCGTCCAGGATCGAAGAAGTATCTGCCCAGGGAAATCCTGTGGTAGAGGAGGCCGAACACCAGGCGAGGCAATGGCTAGACCTGGCTATGAAACTTGAGGAGTATGAGCGCAAAGGCCTCCGATTTCCCCCGATGTCCCAACTTGCCTCAGAGTGGGCAGATGCAAAGGTTAACCTTGCATATTTATTTTCATAAGACAGAGAAGATAAGGACTGCCAGAGAAGATAAGGACTGCCAGGAAGATGTTGGACGCATTAGAACATGAAATGAGCATTTGCCTGGCCCCCTTTCACACTCTGTCCGAACACGGGTGCCCGAGCTTCATCAAGGATGGCGAGTTTTTGACCCTTGAGCAGGTAAAGCAGAATTGGCTGTCTTTCGAGGCAGACACAACAGAAATTGATAGTTGGGCGAGCCGATCCAGGAAGCTCAGGTCACCCAGATGGTGTCAAAATATCGCAAAATCAACTCCTCCCTTAAGGAGTTGGGAAAAGATACAACACCATCGACCTGCACGCAGTTGCTGCATTCCACGCAGCGCTAAGAGAGGTCAGCGACCTAGGGCCCTTCCAAGCAGGAGTCTGGGACCAAGCCAAGGCTGCATATGAACGCATCCGCGAGCGGGAGGCCGACAGTGAAGAACATTCAGGTTCAGGAGGAGAAACAGAAGAGGCAACTGCCGGAAGTGATCCTGAAGAAGAACGGTTGCCCGAGGAGAAGCCGTCAGAGCAGCGGAAAGCAGGGGAAGGAAGTTCCTCTGCACCCAATGGATGAAGGCCTGGTTCTTTGCGTCGAGGCGAGCTCGACACCCCGCGAGCCGCCAGGAATGTTGCCACATTTTGCACGGGGTGCCATGTTTTCAAAATCTGTAAGTGTGTTGCTCTTCCTTCCCTCCTCCTCTTTCTTCCCTTTCTCCATTTCTCCCTTTCTCCCTTTCCTGCAGTTTCATTCCTCCCTTTTTCCCTTGTACTTCCCCCATTCAAGTTCCCAAAACTGAGCAAGTGTTCCCTGAAAAATTCTAAGTGTTAGAGCGCAACCCGACTTCGCAGCGAAGTCGGGGTGCGCCCTCAAGTTGGAGCGCACTAGGGAATGCGAAGTGCGAAAGCAGACAGGAGCTGATCAGAATTTGGCTAAGTGTCAGAGCGCAACCCGACTTCGCAGTGAAGTCGGGGTGCGCTCTTCTTCCTGTGCGCACTTGGGAAAGCAGTGTGCAGAAAATCGGCTAAGTGCTGGAGCGCAACCCGACTTCGCAGCGAAGTCGAGGTGCGCTCCTCTTTTTGTGCGAAGTCCGAACAGCGGTAAAATCAGCTAAGTACTGGTGCGCAACCCGACTTCGCAACGAAGTCGGGGTGCGCCCTTTGACCGGTGCGCAGTTGGGCAAGATTCATCAAGCAAGCCCAGAAATTGGCTAAGGCACGGAGGCCTCCCCAACTGCGCTGTTTCCCGCCTGCGCTACCCGACAGCGCTCTGATTCCGGGCGAAGTTGGACAAACTGCCTTTCAAGGCAGACATGTGTCACTCATCAAAATCCGACAAGTGTCCAGCCTCGGGATTCGAGCCAAGACGTGACGGGATAAAGGACAAGCATGGACCGCACTGCCTATGCCAACTGCCCCTATTTAAGTTGATGTAAAGTTCCATCTACCGCAGCTACCCGCATTCCCGCTGACTAGAAGTTTGACCCAACGCGCTGCCACGTAGCTGTACAGCTTTCAGGGAGACCTTGCTGCAGGTACAGTCCTCGCCGACAGGAGTCAGCATCAGCAGCTCTTCTGCCGCTTTTGTCAGCTATTGTCTGGTCTGGGACTTTGTGCCCGTAATTGTAATCGGGGGGAACTTGGGCTATAAATAGCCATACAACTTCATTGTAATGGGTGGAAGGGGAATATACTGCTAGGGAACCATTGTAGCTATACGTTTGCTTCTGAATACAAGATATATACTTGGCTCTGCTTACTGTCATCATCTTGTATGCTGCCTCTCCTTGTCATTTCTGCCTCATGTTTCTTATTTCATTGCTTACTGTTGTACTGAACTCTGGACTCCGGTATTTGATGATTAAGTATTCCTGGAATGCATAGATAGAGGATACATAGGATGCATGATAGTTGTAGTTTCATTATGTGTTCTGTATAGGACTGTTGTTAGTAGTGGTGATTGATCGTTGTCGTGCTGCTTATTCCCCCCACCCAACTCCAATCACATTTGGATTCTCTTTCCGCAATTTATCTCTTTCCTGCACTCTTAGCTTAAACACTAAAAACCCACAGGAAGCCGGCCTTCTCCGGAGATTGGCACGAAAGGCATTCCTTCCTTCCGGCCTTTCAATCTGGTGGGCGAATCTGGGGCGCATTATACCAAAACCTTTCCTCATGGCAGATTCGTAACCAACAGTTTCTCTGGCACGCCCGGTGGGACATGGAAGTTTCCCACCCCAAAACAGAATCGAAGCACTGGTGTTCGCTTCATTGCTGTTAGAATCTGAACACCTGGCGACTCTGCAAGTACCCGAATATTCTCTGAGTCCGTGAAGACCGGTCCGAACGCCTTCATGCAAACGAGAAGGTGGCGAGCAAGGAATCCGGGAAATCAACCTGACCTTTACGAAATCGACATTGCCGCTCCAGGAGAGCGCGTCAGGCTGGCTGATCACCAAGCTCGCGTAGAAGAACCTGAAACTGAAATCGAAGAGGTTGATACTGAAGAGGAATCCACATCTTCGGACGGTACCGATACCGAGTACACTATCGGAGGAGAAGAAGACATGGCTGCCCAGCAGAATGATGATGATCTCTTCCCGGCGGTGGACTCTACGGGGCCCTTGGCCCTAGTCGGACAACAAGCTGTGCCCCCCGCTGCCTTAAAGTCTATCCCTACATACGATGGCTACGGCAAGACGGCGTATGAACACATCCAGGACATTCTGGCCCTGGCTGCGCTACATTCCATTACAGACGAAGGTGTGAAGACCCGTCTGCTGGCCCTTTCCCTAAGGGGAAAGCTTCTCTACTAGTGGAGATCTCTGCCAGAGGGATCTATCATGGGGTGGCGATAGTTGGCTGGCAGGCTCGTGAAAGGATGCAACGAGTCTGCTGATCCCTCTTCTTTGTTGCATCAATTCCAAAGAATCCAGCGACACCCCCAAGAGGAGGTGTCGGACTTCAACATACGGTTTGCGAGGTCTTGGAAACGAGTACCTCGCGAACTTCGACCTTCAGCAGGTCAGGCTGCGCACTACTATCTGAGGTCTTTCAACTCAGACATTTGCCTGCTGCTGAAGATAGCCCGAATCGACTCATTCCCTGCCCTGTACGAGGCTGCCCAGCAAGCTGAAATGGATATCATCTCCATAGGCAGGCTCCCGCATAGGGTACAACCACCCATTTACCCAGACTTTCCACAATCCCAGTACCCATCAGCTTTCGGTGCGATGCCGTCAACTTCAGGACAGCATCCCCAGCAGCAATGGAATCCGGCGCCGGTTGTAAACCCCTACGGCCCGCCACAAATACATTATCCTAACCCGCCGCCTCCTCCTCCGCATTATCCAACACTCCCAGCTCCCCCTCAGTATGCGCAGTATTCTGCACCTCCTCCATTGGCTGCATTACCTCCGCCAGCTCAGTTGCCGCCTCCAGATAATGATATTCAGAGCAAAATCCTTCAAGAAGTACGGCTCTGGCCTCTGGATATCACACCATGTCCAATGACATGACTATACTCCAAAGAAGACAAAAGGCCTGCTGAAGCTGCTGCCAAGCCCTTGAAAGTATACGCCAGGAGAGAAAAGGCGCAACCTGCTGGGCTGCCACCTGACAAGAGGTTGTGGCCTTACACAGCCAAAGAAAAAGCTCCCGCAGTCAAGCCTCCCGCAGCAAAAGCAGCTCCTTCTCCAGCCAAAGCTCCCGCTGCTCAGCCTCCAGCTGAAACAAAAGAACAAGCTCAGGAGAAGCTGAGATATCCGTCTCTGACAAAGAGACAAAGAGTTGAGGCCACGCAGCAATACCGCACCAAGTATGAGCCTGCGAAGGAAACGGAGGGAGCTAGCACTTCAGGCTACAGCATAGTGGATGAGCTGAAGAGGACCCCCGCAAGGATAAGCATGTATGATGCTCTTCTGCTCCCAGGGCAAGTCGATCTGCTCGCAAGAATCTCTGAAGAGCATGAAAAATGGCAAGCAGATACAGCCTGTTGTTCTGGTTCAACCCCTGACAGTCTCAGCCACTGGGAAGAACATACCACCTCCCTTCTATCTGTCATTACGGATGCAAGGGTATATTGTACACAACTGTATGGTGGATTCTGGCGCCACCACAACTGTTATGCCAAGAGCCGTCTGCGACGAAATCGGGATGGAATACACAAGGAGCAGCCAAGGTGTGCTGCAACTAGACGGCACCCCTGTCAAGACAATTGGTGTCATTAAAGATATCCCGATCCGGCTGCACAAAGCTCTTGACATAGTGGTCATTCAAGAAGTCGTAGTTGTCGACTTGGAACCCTACTTTGGCATGTGTCTCTCCAGGGAGTTCACAGCGAAGCTGGGTGGGTATTTGTCTCTGGATTACTCGCATATGGAAGTGCCCTTCAAAGGAAGGAGACTGAAGATCTACAACGAGAACCCTTCCACATTTCTAGTGGAGAAGATACCCGGAGAAGAGTCGCAGGACTGCATGGTTCAGCTGACGGAGGAAGAACTGGTGGTGGTGGACATGACGAAGCAAGCTCGTGAGCTGTTGAAAACAGAGGATGAGTTCTCCTTGCTGGATTTCAATGCTATGATCGAGACTGAGCAAGGCTGCTACACCGTCATTCAGCCTGAGAGGCTTGACAAGTCAGCCAAGAAAGAAGTAGGACCTGCACCAGAAAAGCTATGGAAGCTTTTCTTTGATGGCGCCCGATGCAAAAATGGCGCCGGTGCAGGCGTGCTCTTGGTTTCCCCGACCAGGATCTAGAAGGACTACACCTACAGGATGGCTTGGAGTTGTACCAATAACGCGGCGGAGTATGAAGCCCTGTGCTTGGGTTTGAGAAAAGCGGAGAGACTGGGGATAAAGCATCTGCAGATCTTTGGAGACTCAAAGCTGGTGTGCAACCAGATTACGAACAAGTGCGCCTCCAAGAAGCACTACCTCAAGGCGTACCGTAATCGGGTCTGGGACCTAATGGAGTCATTTGACTCATTGAATGTCAAAGCCATATCACGTGAGAAAAACAAGCACGCTGACATTCTAGCGTCTGTTGGAGCCAAGTACGTTCCGGCTGATGACACTGTCCAGAAGCCGAAGCCGGTTCGTACCATTCGTACCATTTACAGGCCTTTTGTGCCTGATAAGGACACCCACTGGCAGGTGTTTGATTGTGACGAGGAAATCGTCACATTTTTGGTTACCGAAGCATGTTCAATCGAAGGTAGAGACCCTGATGACGAGCAATATGAGGGGTTGATACAATTAAAAAATAATCATGTCCCAAAAGGATTGATTACACTAGAAAGTCTCTTTGATCAGAATGACAGAGCAATATCACACAGGATCAAAGTAGACCCCAAGCAGTACGTCGACCTGGAGCTTGAACCTGGAAAGACAATTAAGGTCGGAACGGACTGCACCAAAGAGGAACTCGAGCAGATCAGATCATTGTGCGGAGAGTTCCCCGATATAGTAGCCTGGTGCTACCAGGACTTGAAGGGGTATGACAGACAGATAATCCAGCATACCATTGAGCTAGAAGATGGTGCGCAACCATTCCGGCAGAAGCAGAGGGCTGTAAATCCGAAGATCGAAGCCATGATGAAAGCCGAGCTCCTGAAAATGCTGAACTTGGTTCCTGTGAGGAAGAAAAACGGAGAAATTCGTCTCTGCGTGGACTTCAAAAATCTAAATCAGGTCTCAGTAAAGGACCATTACCCGCTTTCCCAAATCGATCAGATCCTCCATATAGTTGTTGGAGCGTAAAGATTCTCAATCTTAGACGGATTTTCTGGGTACAACCAAATCTGGGTCAAAGATGAGGACCAGCATAAGACGGCGTTCACCAAAAAAAGGGGAACGTTCGCCTATCAACGCATGCCCTTCGACTTGTCTAATGCTGGCGCCACATTCCAGCGAGCCATGGACTTGGCCTTCCGAGAGCTGCTTAACAAGATCATTGTCATCTACTTGGATGACATGACTGTATTCTCTCACAGAAGAGAGGACCATGCTTCCCACCTGCAGCAGATATTTGAGAGATGTCGTGAATTCGGCATTTCCATTAACCCGAAGAAATCAGTCTTCGCGGTAAGAGAAGGTAAGCTGCTGGGACATGTCATCTCCAAGAAAGGCCTTGCAGTGGATCCAGATAGAGCCGAAGCTCTCCTCCGCTTGCCCACCCCAGTCGACAAGAAGGGGCTGCAGTCCTTCGGCAAGATCAACTTCGTGAGGAAGTGCATACGGGACTTCGCACAAGTGATCAAACCTATGGCCGAACTGCTGAAAAAGAATGCAGAATTCTTGTGGACTGACAACAGGAGGCAGGCCTTCGAGGAAATCAAGGCCAGAATTGCACAAGCTCCGATGTTGATAAAAACGGATTATTCCAAGGACTTCATCCTGTACGCGGTGGGAGAACCCGAGAGTTACACCGTAGTCCTGACACAGAAAGGAGACGATGGCGAAGAGCGCCCCATAGCGTTCTTGAGCCAGGTGATTCAGCCGCACGAGGAAAAGTACAATTTTATTGAACGGCAGGTTCACGCAGTCATGAAGTCTCTCCGAAAGTTCAGGCACTTGGTCTCCCAGAGCTAGACAACTGTCTTTGTGATACACCCGGACGTCCGGAACTTCATCATACAAGAGGAGCCGGGTCACAAGAGAGTAGGATGGATTGCCAAAATCTAGGAGTTTGACATCGAGGTACGGCCAACAAAGCTGATCAGAGGCCAAGCCTTGTGCCAGGAGCTGGCCCGAAGCGCTGCAGCCGAGATATCCGCCTGTTAGTGGGAAGATCCGACAGCAACCACCAACCTAGCCAACTCCTTATCAGAGGAAAGTGACTGGACAGATGACCTAGTGCAGTATTTCAGCACCGAGAGATGCCCAGATCACCTGAATGCCTCACAAAGAAGGAGGTTTCGGCTAGGTGCATTGAAATACACTCTTCGCCCCGAGGGGCTTTACTTCAAAAACATTGACGGCATCCTGTTGCGGTGTGTCAAGAAAACCGACCAACCCAAGGTCCTTGGAGATTTTCACTCCGGGATGCCTGGGGGACACCATTCTGGAAGGCCTACGGCCTTGAAAATCATCAGATCTGGGTACTACTGGCCCACTCTATTCACAGACGCACATGCGGTCTGTGTAAAATGTGACAAATGCCAGAGATTTGCTGGCAGAAACATAACAGCACCCCTGCCCCTTCAACCAATCCAAGCCGAGACTCCGTTTCAGCAATGGGCTCTGGACTTCATCGGGGTCATTACGCCTAACTCTGCAGCGGGGCACAAGTTTATTCTTACCGCCACCGGTTACTGTTGGTTACGAATCTGCCATGAGGAAAGGATTTGGGTTAATGCGCCCAGATTCGCCCACCAGCATGAAAGGCCGGAAGGAAGAGATGCCTTCCGAGCCAATCTCCGGAGAAGGCCGGCTCCTTTTGGGGGGGTTTTCTGATTTAAGCTAAGAGTACAGGAAAGAAATAAATGTACAGAAAGAGATTTACAAATATATTCAAAGGTTGGTGGGGGGAACTAACAGTACGGGAACACACCAATCACCGCTACTTACTGCATATAAACACAAAGCATGACAAAGAACTGCAAAATCTAACGTATACTTCCGATACCCAAGCAGTGTACGCACGGCTACAACGGCTCCCTAACAGACATTCCCTACAAGGAACTAACAGTACGGCAACACGTCAATCACCACCTACGGACACTGACATGGGTAGAAAGCAATCATAGAGATATCAGAGCCAGGTATATGTGTTTATGTAGAGAATTTAACCGCACAGCTTCAATGGCCCCCTAACAGACATTCCCTACAAGGAACTAACAGTACGGCAGCGCACCAATCACCAGATACGGACCAGCAACAAAACACACAACTGATGGAACTGCTACTACAGCTATTCTATGTATCCTTTTAATTCATGAAGTACAGGGGGTGCTTTAAACAAGCAATGCTAGAGGCACCTGATCATCAAATGCTGAAATGAATCAACGAGCCATGACACAGGTTAGCCTAAGGCATGAATATAAAGAAAGGCAGCATAAAAAATAGAAGCAGCAGAATGTAACCAAGCATACAGATTATATTTATAAGCAGAAGCACGGTTACAATGGGCACAGTGGTTCCCTAACAGACATTCCCCTTCCACCCTTTACAATGAATTCACGTTGGGCTTTTATAGCCCGAGTCCCTCCCGTTACATTAATGGGCACAAGGTCCCAGTCAAACATAAGCTGACAAAAGCGGCGAAAGAGCTGCAAATGCTGACCTTTTGTCGGACCGGACTGTACCCGCAGCATGGTCTTCCTGGAAGCTGGACAGCTACATGGCGGTGTGTTGGGCAGAACTTCAATCTGGCAGTGATGCGGGTAGCTGGAGCAGGTGAAACCTCAGATCAGCTTTAAATGAGGCTACTGGCGCAGGCAATGCAGCCCATGCTTGTCCTTTTGCTCGGCACGTTTCGGCTCTAATCCCGAAGCTGGACACTTGTCAGATGATGGATGATGTCGTGTGACACGTGTCTGCCTTGGAAGGCGATCCATCCAACTTCGCTTGGGATCAGAGCGCCTCGGGTTGCGCGGGCGAAAACAAGGCGCCGGGAAGGCCTTCATGCCTTGGTCAAATTATGGGTTTGTTCCCCTACTGCGCACCCGTCAGGGGCGCACTCCGACTTTATCGCGAAGTCGGGCTGCGCACAGGTGGAAACTGGTGTCTGCCGCCGTACGGACTCTGCTCCGGCCTTTTGTCGTCTTCTGTCAGCCTGCCAGCCTGTCAATCTGCTAGTTGCAAGGTGCGCCCAGAAAGTGGGGCGAAGTCAGACTTCGCACCAAAACTGGGCGAAGTGCGCACTTCGCACCAAAACTGGGCGAAGTGCGAACTTCGCACCCAGACTGGGCGAAGTGCGAACTTCGCACCCAGACTGGGCGAAGTGCAAACTTCGCACCCAGACTGGGCCAAGTGCGAACTTCGCACCAAGACTTAGCCAATTTTTTGGGTAACCTGCTGGAAAGTTGAAAAATCAACTGGGGACTCCAAGAAAGGGGGGAAAGAAAGAGAATGCGGGAAAGAAAAGGAAAGGGAGAGGAGAAGGAAGGAAAATAGGGGAAGAGGGAAAAAGAAGAGCAAGACATTTACAACACTGAAGACATTGCACCCCGTGCAAAATGTGACAACATTTCTGGCGGCTCGCGGGGTGTCGAGCTCGCCTCGGCGCAAAGAATCCATGCCTTCATCCATTGGGTGCAGAGGAACTTGCCTCCCCTGCCTTTGGCTGCTCTAATCGTCCTCCTTGTGGCAACCGTTCTTCAGATTCATCTTTGTCACTGCCCCTCGTAATCACCTTCCGAAAGCTCTCCATCTCCTGCTTCTGCTTCGCAAATGCGATCGTATGCGGGCTTGGCTGGGCGCCAAGCTTCTGCTTCAAATGGCCGGCGGTCAGCTACATCTTCTAATGCTGCATGGAAAGCAGCGACCGCGTGCAGGTCGATGGTGAGGTATCTCTTTTCTAACTCCTGGAAGTAGGAGCTGATCTTGGAATATTTGGCCACCATCTGAGTGACCTGACTGTCTTGAATTGGCTCAACCCAGCTGTCAATTTCAGCTGTATCTGCTTCAAAGGACTGCCAATTCCTTTTCACCCGATCTAGGGTGAGAAGCTCGCCATTTTCAACAAAACCTGGGCACCCTAGTTCAGAAAGAGCGTGAAAGGGGGCCAGACAGATATCTCTTTCATGTCCGAATGCATCTAGCATTCGTCTGGCAACTCTCACCTCTTCAACTTTTTTGAAATATTTGTGCAAGGTCACCCTTGCACCTGCCCATTCTGCAGCGAATGAGGACACGGGAGAAAATTGGAGGCCGTTGCGCTCGCGCTCCTGAAGATTTACCGCCAGGTCCAGCCATTGCTTCGCCTGACGTTCGGCCTCCTCTACCACAGGCTTTCCCTGGGCAGAAACTTCTTGAATTCTGGATGCGAAATCCAGAACTGCCATCGCCTTGAAGGTGTGGGGCTTGCATTCCCGCAACAAACCAGCCCGCATCTCCTTAACCTTTGTCTTTGAAAAGACCGTCGCTTGAGATGCTCTCTCTGCAAGTTGCGATTGCGCTCGCTTCAAAGACTCTTGGAGCCGAGAAATCTGCTCCGAGGCCGCTTTCTTTTCGGTTGCGGCTTGTTGTCGAGAAGCGGCCAGCCGGGCTTTGAGTTCATCTATTTCTTGCCGCGCCGCTTCAGCTTGCTCGGTGGACCTAGACAGGTCCTCCTCAAGCTGCCTTGTTTTATCCCGCAACCCGAAAAGTTCTTCCTGCTCCTCCAGACTTTTGACAAAGAGATTATCAGCTTTGCGCATGATTGACTGAATCTCATATTGCTTGTTAATGTCGTCAAAGCTCTTCTCCTTTGTCTGGAGCTCGTAGTCCGCCCCCGGTCATTTCCCGGAGAGGTTTCTTTACTTTTGGGATTATTTTCTCTGTTGTAATCACTCTCCTCCCGAAATCATACTTTGCGCGTTTTGCCGGGGCGGCTATCTCTTCATGTCTCCTCCGCTTCAGGTCCTGGAGGAAAGAGACAGAATACTCTACAGCCCTCGTTGCCGTGGGCAAGTCGTCTGTATTCTGGAGGTCGTCCATAAAATCTGGTTCCCCCAGCCTAGGGTTCTGCTGAGACGTCTCTCCTGCGGGGATGGGACCAGGAGGAACCGGACGGACCTTGGAAGAATCGGCCGCTTGTGGGGGCGACCGGGAAATGGAGATGGGAACGGCTGACACTGCAAGGGTTTGAAGCGGCTGAGACGGAGGATGTGACGGTGAACGGACAGCCTCAGCACTAACCTCAGGCGAAGGGTTTGGAGTTGTGCTCAGAGAAAGAGAGACGTTAGGGTTCTGAGCAAACTGATCAAAAGAATGGGGGCCGCTAGAAGGGCGTGGAGACGGGGAGGGGGATGCGGCCATGACTTGCTCGGATTGAGCGGGAGACGGAGTGGGAGTGGGACTGGATGAGACCAAAGAGACAGGGGCAGCAAACGTACCTGCGGGCTCCGCCTGAGCCGATGCCGGATGGAGTTCTGTGCTTCTGATTTCGGCGGCTGGCTTAGGACTGCCTGCAGACACTGTCTCTGCGGCGGCAGGACGCGGCTGCGGCTCTGCAACCGGTCGCTGCACTATCAGGCTAGGGTCGCCTGATTTTCTCAACTCTCTTCCGCCTCTTCTCTTCTGGAATAACAGTCTGATCAGGGGAAGGAGATGAAGCAGGTGCAGCAGGCGCTGATGCTCCCACGGTAAACTTGTACCGGGGTTTGACTTGCAGAAGGTCTGCCGCAACCGGTCTGCCCTCTGACGGCGCTGGCGCTTTTCGTGCCTGAGGGATTGCCTCGGGCGTTGCCTTGACTAACTCTTTCGCCTTCTCAGGCGCCGTCTTGGAAGCCACGGGCTGCATTGGATCGACCTGGAAGTTTGCTGGGCCCACGCTGGTAGTTGCCGAAGTGTACAACTGTTGGGAGGGAGACCCTCCTTTATAGTCTTCAAAGGGACCTCGGGGAACGTAACCTTGATATGCGAACGGCCGCCAACTGTCATGATGCTGGTCATAGAGAACCGAAAAGTCGTCATCTACGCCAGGTTTCTCCTTGTTGATTTGTCGTGCCGCGTGCGGCATCTCATCTTCCAAAGATTCGAGAATCTTTTCTTTAGACCAGCTTAAGGCCTCGCTATCTTGGATAGAAATTTTTTGAACCCCGGAGATGAAAACCGGTGGTCCGGGTTTCGCTTGGGGTCATATGTCACCTCCTCGCAGAGAAATCCCGCCAGGGAGGAGAAGCTTCCATCAATTCGATTTCCCACCAAGATCCACATGGACCACATCGCATCTATCTTCGGTTATATCTGCCCGGGGGCAGAGATGTGTGAACTTTCCCCTTATTCCATATGGGTCATACTTCCAGCGTTGCGGCAACAAAACCAGGCCAATCCGGGAAAACTCTTGCTCAAGGTAGGAATGCTGCCCTACCTCAAAAATCTCAACATTTGCCCAGGAAAGAGGATATTGAAAAATCTGTCCTCTCTTCTTTCCTAGGCCGAACTCCTCTTCAACATAGTCCATTTGTCGGGCAACCTCCATCCCGAACAGGTGCTCCGAGCACCAATAGGGCAGCAAATGGGGTTTGCCCTTGAATCCGTAGATTCTGACCACAATTCCCTACGTCAGTCTGAAAATGTCCCCGAGCTTCTGATTTATCAAAGCGCTCGTCATTTCTCTCGGGGCGAGGAATTTCGCTTTCATCGAAGATCGACATGACGAATCCCGTAAAGTTGAAGTTGAACTTGTAGTAGGACCCTTTCCGGTATAAGTCATCCGTCCAGTTATAGACGGGCTGTGGCTCTCCCCTCTCGTTGACCTTCTTCAGGTTCAGGATCGGCATCAGGGAGTGCAGATGGTACAAACAAAGCCAGGCTAGAACAGAACTGAAACGAAAATCGGTAGACTGCCTCTTCTGGATTTTTACCAGGCTGGAATGAACGGCGTAAGCCAGCCAGTCTGCCCAGTCGAAAGAGATGGGACGCTTCCCACTTCTCTGTGCTGCCGGTTCGTAGGACTCTCCACATAGGAGACATTCTGCCAGCGCTAGCTGGTACGGCTGTACCAGCTCATCAGAATCGCAGCCAAGAATAGATGCCAAAATGATGTACAAGTATTTGTTCTGGAATTGTGCCAAGGGCATGGGGCCGGTTGGCCACTGTCCAGCTGCAAGCGGGGCGTTCAGCTCTGAATTGAGGAAATCCCTCATCCGTTTTGTTGGCGTGAAACGTCCCGCCTGCTCGCCCAAATTTACCTTTCTGAGAATGGCGCTGGAGTCATACTCCAACCCTGGGGCGAAAGTCGGCCGGGATGCTCTCCCGCGCAGATGTGAACAAGGGTTTACCGCTGGAGCTGCAAATTTGCCGGGTAGCTGGTCTGTAGTGTCTGACAATTAGGTCTACCAGTTCCGGGCATTGGTGGACAGGAGGGCACAAGAATCTGAACAGATTGGATTTGTACGCCGCTCCGAAATGGTGGGAGGGCGAAACTTTGTCAGCCCAACTTTCCACATTTGCCCGCAGCTTCGTCAGGCTCATAGAAAAAGAGCCGTCCTTGTATCCCGACAAATAATTCACCGGAGGTGGTGGGGCTTGCCCACGCTGTACTTTTTTCGTCCGGGACTTTGACTTTCTTTCTGGCGGGGTTTCACTTCTGAAAACGCCCGGCCGCGGTAAATCCTTTGGTTCGCCACTTTCGCTGGACTGCGCTGACACTGGCATCTTTCCTCTGTCCATCTCTCCGAATCAGCAATAATTGCAAGTTCAAGGCGTCTGCAGCAGATTTCGTTATCACAAGAATAATTTGCACTGTCCGAGGAATAATCTGCATAGTCTGGAATGTTTAAAAACATCTGACCCCCTTTTCTAGATAAAGACAGCGCCATTAATGCCGCGCAGGAGGAGGTAGGTCGGCTGAGTTAAGGCTCTTTGGTGGCTGCGCAGGAGAATGTTTGGAAAAAGCGCGCTCCGGCAGACGTGCCATGCTCTTTTGCTTGCACTTTCGTTGAGGAACGTGCAATCATCAATTCTGTCTTGGACGCTGCGCCATGGCTGACGTCATCGCCGGAGCGCGGGCACACTGCTCAAGAAAGAATCATTGGTGCGGAAACCCACTTTGGAACGGCTACAAACGCGCCTTGGGCCCAGCTTGGGACCTTTTTTGAATTTTTTATTTATTTTTAAACGCTGCCCCAAACTGGCCCAGAAAACGAGGCGCAGCCGGACTTCGCCCGAAGTTGGGCGCGGCCAGACTTCGCCGGCGAAGTCGGACTTCGCCCGAATTTCGGGCGAAGTTCGAACTTCGCGCGAAGTGCGCGTTCGAACTGTTCCTTCTTTTTTCTTGTTTGCTGCGCCCAAGGTTTGGGCGCAGTCTGGGTCCTTTGCAACCTTCGGGCCTTTGACCACACTTATCATTTTCCTTTAGACTGACTTGGACAAGCCGCGCAGTGCAAACGCTGAGGCGGGTTCGGACTTCGGCCGAACTTTGGGCGAAGTACGAACTTCGCGCGAAGTTCGCACTTCGCACGAAAGTTGGGCGCAGCGCGGACTTCGCGCGGAAGTTGGCCGAAGTCGGGCTTCGCTCGGAAGTTGGCCGAAGTCGGACTTCGGCCAAAGCTTAGCGAAGCCTGTCTTTAGTGTGCCCTTGTGGCTTTCCTCTCGGTCGCGCTTCGCACCGTGGCTGGCCCGAAGCCCGACTTCGCTGCGAAGTCGGACTTCGGCCAACACTTAGCCGATTTTTTGCCTTTTTTTTTTTTTTTTTTCTCTTTTCTTTGCACAGCCGAACTTCGCCCCTCCTGAGGGGCGACGACAGACTTCGCTGCGAAGTCTGTCCTTCTCTCCCATGCCGCAGTTAAGCTCAAAAAACGAAGAAAAACAATTTAAAAGCTGAAAACTGGAAACTGTACATGCCGGGAAATGAAAAAGCACAAGGAAATTTTTACAAAGAAGGGCCACTCGGGCACCTTCAGCAGCGGTAAAGCTTCAAGTGGAACCCGTTAACAGGGATAGGCAGGAGCTGACCCTCCATATCCCGCAGTATGTAGGCATTGAACTGGTTTACCCGGGAAATCTGATAAGGGCCCTCCCAGAGGGCATCAAACTTCCCGTGATTACCTGGCTTTGCTTTATATGAGTCCCACTTCAGCACCAGGTCCCCGACTTCGAAAACTCGGGCAGTGGTGCCTTTTGCAAACCAGCCTTGAGTGGCTGCAATGTGATTCGCGAAGGCCTGGTATGCACTTTCTCTGTCTTCTTCCAACTGCAAGAGTTGGCACAGTCTGTCATCCACCGGGTCTCCGCTGCATCTGTCTTCGTCAATCATCCACAGGCGGTGGATCTCAATGTGTGATGGCATGACAGCCTCTTTGCCGTAGACGAGCGCGTAGGGAGACGTTCTGAGGGATTTCTTGAATGCAACTCTGTCCGCCCACAGCGCCCGGTCCAGGAGCAAGTGCCAAGTCCGCTTGTTTCTGTCAATGGTCCTCCGGATGATTTTCAGGAGGTTCTTGTTAGTGGACTCGGCAAGGCCATTCCCCTGCGGGTAGTAGTTAGAAGACATCTTGTGATAGATGCCAAGTCTGCCGGTGTACTCCGTGAGTACAGCGCCTACAAATCCCGGACCGTTGTCTGTCACAATCGACTCTGGAACCCCGAAGCGGGTAATCAGGCTCTCAATGAACCTGATGACCGTTTCTTGGTCTGCGTTCTTGGTCGGGATCGCCTCTGTCCACCGCGTGAAATAGTCGGTAGCCGTAAGAATAAACTTGTGGCCGGCAGAGGAGTTAGGAGAAATCACCCCAATAAAGTCTAAACCCCATTGCTGGAACGGAGTCTCGGCCTGAATCGGTTGAAGGGGCAGGGGTGCTTTTCTGCTTCGGCCAGCAAACCTTTGGCATTGATCACATTTAGAGCAGACCGCATGCGCGTCTGCGAACAAAGTGGGCCAATAGTACCCAGCCCTTATTATTTTTAAGGCCGTTGGCCTTGAAGAATGGTGACCCCCAGGCATCCCGGAATGAAATTCTCCGAGGACCCTAGGCTGGTCAGATTTTAAGACGCACCGCAACAGGATGCCGTCGATGTTTCTGAAGTAAAGCCCCTCGGGGCGAAGAGTGTACTTGAGTGCACCTAGCCGAAATCTCCTTCGTTGTGAGGCGTTCAGGTGATCGGGACATCTTCCGGTGCAGAAGTATCTCACCAGTTCATCTGTCCAATCACTCCCCTCCGATAAGGAGTTGGCTAGGTAGATGCGTGTCGCCGTGTCCTCCCACTTACAAAGCGGAGATGCCGGCTACAGCGCTTCGGGCCAATTCCTGACACAAGGCTCGGCCTCTGATAAGCTTGGTGGGCCGCACTTCAATGTCAAACTCCTGGATCTTGGCAATCCATCCCGCTCTCTTGTGACCCGGTTCTCCTTGCAAGATGAAGCTTCGAACATCCGGGTGAATCACAAAGACAGTGGTCTTGCTCTGGGAGACAAAGTGCCTGAACTTTCGAAGGGACTTCATGACAGCATGAACTTGCCGCTCTATAAAATTGTACTTTTCTTCATGCGGCAGAATCACTTGGCTGAGGAATGCTATGGGGCGCTCCTCACCATCGTCTCCCTTCTGAGTCAGGACTGCAGCGTAACTTTCGGGTTCTCCCACTGCATACAGGATGAAGTCTCTGGAGTAGTCCGGGTTTGTCAACACCGGAGCTTGTGCAATTCGGGCCTTGATTTCCTCGAAGGCTTGCTCTCTCTCATCAGTCCATTCGTAACGTGTATCTTTCTTAAGCAGTTCGGCCATAGGCTTGATCACCTGTGCGAAGTCCGGAATGAACTTCCGCACGAAGTTAATCTGACCGAAGAAGGACTGCAGCCCTTTTTGTCGATGGGGCTGGCAAGCGAACGAGGGCCTCTGCTCTGTCAGGGTCAATGGCGAGGCCTTCCTCGGAGATGACATGTCCCAGCAATTTTCCTTCCTTTACCGCGAAGACAGACTTCTTCGGGTTTATAGAAATGCCGAATTCTCGACAACTCTCAAATATTTGCCGTAGGTGCGAAACATGATCTCCTCGTTGGTGAGAGAAAACAGTCATGTCATCAAGGTAGATGACGATAATCTTATTGAGCAGCTCTCGGAAGGCCAGGTCCATGGCCCTTTGGAACGTGGCACCAGCATTAGATAAGCCAAATGGCATGCGCTGATAGGCGAACGTCCCCCACTTGGTGGTAAACGCCGTCTTATGCTGGTCTTCGTCTTTGACCCAAATCTGGTTGTAGCCGGAAAATCCATCTAAAAGTGAAAATCTCTGGGCTCCAGCAACGATATGTAGGATCTGGTCGATTTGGGGAAGCGGATAGTGGTCCCGGAGGGAAGCCTGATTTAGGTTTCTGAAGTCGACACAGAGACGAATGTCGCCATTCTTTTTCCTCACGGGCACCAAATTCGCGACCCAGGATGAATGTTTGATGGGGTAGATGATCTTGGCCTCCAGGATCTTCAAGAGCTCGGTCTTCATCATGGCCTCAATCTTTGGATTCACGGCTCCTCTGTTTCGTCGGAATGGCTTGGCGCCATCCTCTAGCTCAATGGTATGTCGGATGACAGTTCCGTCATACCCCCTCAAATCCTCGTAGCACCAGGCCACGATGTCGGGGAACTCCTGGCACAGTGATCTGATCTGCTCCAGTTCCGCCGACGTGCAGTCTGTTCCGACCTTGATGGTTTTACCAGGTTCAAGTTCTAGGTCAGCATACTGCCTCGGGTCTACTTTGATCCTGTGGGATATTGCTCTGTCATTCTGATCAAAGAGACTTTCTAATGTAATCAGTCCTTTTGGGACGTGATTATTCCGTAACTGTATCAACCCCTCATATTGCTCGTCATCAGGGTCTCTACCTTCGATTACACACACTTCGTTAACCAGGAATGTGACGATTTCCTCGTCACAACTGAACACCTGCCAGTGGGTGTCCTTATCAGGCACAGAAGGCCTGTAGACAGTACGAACCGGCTTCGGTTTCTGGACAACGTCTTCAGCCGGAACGTACCTGGCTCCAACAGACGCCAGAATATCAGCGTGCTTGTTTTTCTCACGCGATATCGCTTTGACATTCAATGAGTCGAATGACTCCATCAAGTCCCAGACCCGATTGCGGTACGCTCTAAGATAGTGCTGTTTGGATGCGCACTTCTCCGTAACTTGGTGACACACCAGCTCTGAATCTCCGAAAATCTGGAGGTGCTTGATTCCGAGCCTTTCCGCCTTTCGCAAACCCAAGCACAGGGCTTCGTATTCCGCCGAGTTGTTAGTGCAGCTCCAGGCCAACCTGTAGGCATAGTCCTTCTGGATTCCGGTTGGAGAAACCAACAGCACTCCTGCACCGGCGCCATTCTTGCATCGCGCGCCGTCAAAGAAGAGCTTCCACAACTCCTCGGGTGCAGGTCCTACTTCTTTTGCAGCCGACACGTCAAGCCTCTCGGGCTGTACAATGGAGTAACAGCCCTGCTCTGTCCCGATTACGGCATTGAAGTCCCGCAACGAGAACTCATCTTCGAGCTGTAGCACTTCGAGGGCTTGCTCAGTCAGCTCCACTGTCACCAGCTCTTCCTCTGACAACTGGACCATGCAGTCCAACTCTCCTCCGGGTATCTTCTCTACTAGGAAGGTGGAAGGCTTCTCATTAAAAATTTTCAGTCTCCTTCCCTTGAAGGGCACTTCCATGTGTGAGTAGTCTAGAGACAGTACCCGCCCAACTTCGCAGTGAACTCCCGAGAGAGACACATGCCGAAGTAAGGCTCCAGGTCAACAATCACGACCTCTTGGATGACTACGATGTCGAGAGCTTTGTGCAGTCGGATAGGGATGTCCTTTATGACACCAACTGTCTTGACAGGGGTGCCGTCTAATTGCAGCACGCCTTGGCTGCTCCGTGTGTATTCCATCCCGATCTCATCGCAGACGGCCTTCGGCATCACAATCGAGGAAGCACCAGAGTCCACCATGCAGTTATGAACTATGTGCCCTTGCATCCGTAAAGACAGATAAAAGGGTGGCGGTCTGTTCTTCCCAGTGGCGGAGACTGTCAAAGGTTGAACCAGGACAGCGGGCTGCATCTGTCTGCCGTTCTTCATGTTCTTCAGTGATTCTTGCAGCAGATCTACCTGGCCTGGGAGCATAAGAGCATCGTACATGCTGATTCTAGCAGGTGTTCTTTTCAACTCGTCTACAATGCTGTAGCCCGAGGCACTAGCTCCTTCTGCTTGTTTAGCCGGCTCATACTTTGTCCGGTACTGTTGGGTGGCCTCAACTCGCTGTCTCTTGGTCAGAGACGGGTACTTCAGCTTCTCCTGGGCTTGTTCTTTGGTTTCAGCTGGAGGCTGAAGTACAGGAGCCTTAGCCGGAGTTGGGGCCTTTGCTGGAGGTTTGGCTGGAACAGCGGCAGCCTTTGCCGGAGAAGGCTTGACTGGAGCTTTATCTTTGGATGCCTTCTCCTGGGCTGTGTAGGGCCACAGCCGCTTGTATGGTGGCAGCCCACCCGGCTGCGGTTTTTCTCTTCTCGCGTAGACTTGCAAAGGCTTGGCCGCATCCGCGGCCTTCTTTTCTTCCTTGGCGGGTGGCGCTAGACTTTCTTCCGGGAGGGCAAAGTTGGCCTCGCCGTCCAAGATCATGTACAGCTCATCGTCTTCTATAGCGCTGCCGGCCAAGGTCTGAATGTAGTGCTGGTGCAAAGTGCAGTCTTCCTCCGAATGCGGGTCATTGCACGTAGTGCACCAGTTAACCTGGTCGGGAGGACCAGGCGGGTCTTCTATAGCAGCATTTCTTGGAGGCGGACGCCTCTGCGGCTGGTTTTCTGGCGCTTTGTCTTTCGTTAGCGCCGGGGCGCATATGGTCTCCTAGGAGCGAGGTCCATCTGGGCCTGCTTCTTCTTCATAGCGGTCATGTCATTGGACATGGCATGGTATCCGGAGGCCAAAGCCCGCACTTCTTGTAGAATCGTGTTCTGGATGCTGCTGTCGGGTGGCGGCAACTGTGCCGGTGGAGGCAATGCGGCCAATGGAGGAGGGTTAGAATAAGATGCGTACTGTGGAGGAGCGGGAAGTGCTGGAAAATGCGGAGCAGGAGGCGGCGGGTGAGGGTAATGCAACTGAGGCGGGCCGTAAGGAGTTACGACCGGCGCCGGATTCCACTGCTGCTGGGGTTGCTGTCCTGATGTGGACGGCGAACCGCCAGAAGCAGAAGGATACTGAGATCTGGGGAAGTCGGGATGGATGGGCTCCTGCACTCTGGACGGAAGCCTGCCGATGGAGATAATGTCAGCTTCAGCTTGCTGGGCAGCCTCGTACAGCGCAGGGAACTCGTCAATTCTGGCGATCTTCAGCAGCAGGCATATGTCTGAGTTGAAGGATCTCAGATAGTAGTGAGCAGCCATGCCGGCTGAAGGCCGAAGTTCGCGAGGTACCCGTTTCCAGGATCTCGCAAACCTAATGTTAAAATCAGACACCTCCTCTTGAGGATGTCTCTGGATAGCTTGGAACTGATGCAGTAGAGAAGTAGGGTCAGCAGACTCGTTGCATCCTTTTACGAGCCTCCTGGCAAGCTAGGGCCACCCTGTGATGGATCCCTCTGGCAGCGATCTCCACCAGTAGAGAAGCTTTCCCCTCAGGGAAAGGGCCAGCAGACGGGTCTTCACACTTTCATCGGTGATAGTATGCAATGCGGCCAGGGCAAGGATGTCCTGGATGTGCTCGTACGCCGTCTTACCGTAGCCGTCGTATGTGGGAATAGACTTTAAAGCAGCAGGGGGCACAGCTTGCTGTCCGACCAGGGCCAAGGGCCCCGTAGAGTCCACAGCCGGGAAAAGATCATCGTCATTTGGCTGTTGAGCAGCCATTTCTTCTTCTTCTTCTTCTTCTCCGCCGTCGGTTGTGTACTCAGTGTCGGTACTTTCCGAGGATGCAGGATCTTCTTGTTCCTCGGCCTCTTCTATTTCGTACTCGGCTCCTCCGACTTCAGCTTCGGCCTCTTCTTGGATCTCAGCCTCGGCTTCGTCGAAACGAGCTCGCGGGTCAGCCAGCCTGGGGATCTCGCCTCGAGCGTTGATGTCCAGTTCGTAGAACTCAGGCGGGCTTCTCGGATCCCTTGCTTGCCACCTTCTCGTGTGCATGAAGGTGCTGGGACCGGTCTTCTAGACTCAGAGGATTTGTTCGTGCAGAGTCGCCAGGTGTTCAGATTTGGAACAGCAATGAAGCGAACACCGGTGCTTCAATTCTGTCGGGGGTGAGAAACTTCCTTGTCTCACCGAGAGCTCAGGAACTGTCAGCGCCAGGTGGAGACTGATCAGAAAATCTCTCTTCAAATGTGGGACCAGGGTCCCACCGGGCGTGCCAGAGAAACTGTTGGTTACGAATCTGCCATGAGGAAAGGATTTGGGTTAATGCGCCCAGATTCGCCCACTAGCATGAAAGGCCGGAAGGAAGAGATGCCTTCCGAGCCAATCTCCGGAGAAGGCCGGCTCCTTTTGGGGGGTTTTCTGATTTAAGCTAAGAGTACAGGAAAGAAATAAATGTACAGAAAGAGATTTACAAATATATTCAAAGGTTGGTGGGGGGAACTAACGAAGACGGGAACACACCAATCACCGCTACTTACTGCATATAAACACAAAGCATGACAAAGAACTGCAAAATCTAACGTATACTTCCGATACCCAAGCAGTGTACGCACGGCTACAACGGCTCCCTAACAGACATTCCCTACAAGGAACTAACAGTACGGCAACACGTCAATCACCACCTACGGACACTGACATGGGTAGAAAGCAATCATAGAGATATCATAGCCAGGTATATGTGTTTATGTAGAGAATTTAACCGCACAGCTTCAATGGCCCCCTAACAGACATTCCCTACAAGGAACTAACAGTACGGCAACGCACCGATCACCAGATACGGACCAGCAACAAAACACACAACTGATGGAACTGCTACTACAGCTATTCTATGTATCCTTTTAATTCATGAAGTACAGGGGGTGCTTTAAACAAGCAATGCTAGAGGCACCTGATCATCAAATGCTGAAATGAATCAACGAGCCATGACACAGGTTAGCCTAAGGCATGAATATAAAGAAAGGCAGCATAAAAAACAGAAGCAGCAGAACATAACCAAGCATACAGATTATATTTATAAGCAGAAGCACGGTTACAATGGGCACAGTGGTTCCCTAACAGACATTCCCCTTCCACCCTTTACAATGAATTCACGTTGGGCTTTTATAGCCCGAGTCCCTCCCGTTACATTAATGGGCACAAGGTCCCAGTCAAACATAAGCTGACAAAAGCGGCGAAAGAGCTGCAAATGCTGACCTTTTGTCGGACCGGACTGTACCCGCAAGCATGGTCTTCCCGGAAGCCGGACAGCTACATGGCGGTGTGTTGGGCGTAACTTCCTCCGGCAATGATGCGGGTAGTCGGAGCAGTGAAACCTCAGATCAGCTTTAAATGAGGCTACTGGCGCAGGCAGTGCAGCCCATGCTTGTCCTTTTGCTCGGCACGTTTCGGCTCTAATCCCGAAGTTGGACACTTGTCAGATGATGGATGACTGTGTGACACGTGTCTGCCTTGGAAGGCAGTCCGTCCAACTTCGCTTGGGATCAGAGCGCCTCGGGTTGCGCGGGCAGAAAACAGTGCAGTCGGGAAGGCCTTCATGCCTTGGTCAAATTCTGGGTTTGTTCCCCATCGCGCACCTGTCAAGGGCGCACTCCGACTTCGCTGCGAAGTCGGGCTGCGCACAGTGGAAACCGGTGTCCGCCGCCGTACGGACTCTCGCTCCGGCCTTTTGTCGTCTTCTCGTCACCGCCAACTCGTCAATCCGCCAGCTGCAAGGTGCGCCAGTAAAGTGGGGCGAAGTCGGACTTCGCACCAAAATCGGGCGAAGTGCGCACTTCGCACCAAATCGGGCGAGTGCGCACTTCACAAACGGCGAGTGCAACTCGCACCAAAACTGGGCGAAGTGCGAACTTCGCACCCAGACTGGGCGAAGTGCGAACTTCGCACCAACACTTAGCCATTTTTCAGGTAACTTGCTGGAAAGTTGAAAAATCAACTGGGGACTCCAAGAAAGGGGGGAAAGAAAGAGAATGCGGGAAAGAAAAGGAAAGGGAGAGGAGAAGGAAGGAAAATAGGGGAAGAGGGAAAAAGAAGAGCAGCACAGTTACAACACTGAAGACATTGCACCCCGTGCAAAATGTGACAACAGTTACTTCACCCGGTGGGCAGAGGCGATACCCACAAAGAATGCGGACCGGGAGACGGTCATTAGGTTCCTCGAGAGCCTGATCACCCATTTCGGGGTCCCAGAGTCAATTGTGACAGACAATGGTTCGGGGTTCGCAGGCGCTGTACTCACGGAGTACACCAGCAACTACGGCATTTATCACAAAATGTCTTCTAACTACTACCCGCAGGGGAACGGCCTGAGCGAGTACACTAACAAGAATCTACTGAAAATCATCAAGAGGACAGTCGAGAAAAACAAGAGGACTTGGCACCTACCCCTGGATCGGGCGCTATGGGCGGACAGAATATCATTCAAGAAGTCAATTAAGACATCCCCCTATGCGCTCGTATACGGCAAGGAGGCAGTCCTGCCAACCCACATAGAAATTCCCGCCCTCTGGATGCTTGATGAAGAGAGAGGCAACGGGGATCCAGTGGATGACAGACTGTGCCAGTTGCTGCAGTTAGAGGAAGACAGAGAGAAAGCATACCAGGCCTTCACCAAACACGCTGAAGCGACCCAAGGCTGGTTTGCAAAAGGCACCACCGCCCGAGTTTTCAAAATCGGGGACCTGGGGCTGAAGTGGGACTCACTGAAGGTGAAGCCGGGCAATCACGGCAAATTTGATGCCCTCTAGGAAGGTCCCTATCAGATTGCCCGGGTGAACCAGTTCAACGCATTTGTGCTCTAGGACATGGAGGGACAGCTTCTCCCCATTCCCGTCAATGGGTTCCACCTCAAAATTTATCACCGTTGAAGGCACCCAACGGGTCCTTCCTTGTACAGTTTTCTTTTCCGCATTTTTTAAGTTTTCAGAATGTACCTATTCAGCTTTCAATTTTTTAGGTTTTAAGAGCCCAAGAAAAACTTGAAGCAAACCCCGACTTCGCAGCGAAGTCGGGTATCGCTCCTTGGATCGGGCGAAGTTTGAGAGAAAGCGGCTGACAAGAGGGGCAGAAATAACTAAGTCTGGGTGCGCAACCTGACTTCGCAGCGAAGTTGGGCTGCACACCATCTTGGGAGCGCAGTCGGGGAACATGAAGCAAAAATGAGTAAGTGTCATCAGACTGCGCAACTTTTTGGGCGAAGTCTGACTGCGCAGTCAAACATGGGCGAAGTCGGAGTGCGCTCATTTTCTGGGCAAAGTCCGAGTGCGCCCTCAGTTTTGGGCGCACCCTGAGCGACCTATCACGAAAAAAAATGAAAAATTCTAAGTGTGGGCCCAGAGCGCAGTACGGCACGGTGCGAAGTTGGGTCATGGGCCAGAAATTCTCCCTTGAAAGGTGTGCCCAGACGGCGGCTATGACGTCATCAAAAGCACGAGGTCCAAAGAATGTTTAATGATTGCGCGACTTTCAATAACGATGTCATTAAGAAAGCAAGGCGCATTTGGACCAACTGCAACTTGGGTGCGCTTTTCAAGATTAAACCCATGCACTGCCACCAAAATATTATAAAGCTTCCACCAACTTCAAGTTAACCGCCTTAACTTCCCCCCTAGCGCCATTAAAGCTGCAACCCTTGCCTAGAAAAAGGACCCTGGCATACTCAGAAAATTCAGATTGTCAAGCTGACTCCGAGACTGCAAAGCGCAGAACTGAGAAGCCAGAAGCCGTAATTTCCTGTCTCCGCCCATTCTAACAGAGAAAATGGACAAGGGGAAAACGCCCGTACAGGCGCAATCCAGTGACGCAGAGCCCGAAGCTGAGGAACAAACTGAGTCAAGCGCCCATGAGAGCGAAGTACCGCAGGAGCAAAAAAAGAAAACCCGGACGAAGAGAAGTCGAGGGCAAACTCCGCCGCCACCCGTCAATCACCTGGCCGGGTACAAAGACGGCGAATTTTCTATCAGCCTCACCAAGCTACGGCCGAATATTGTGAAGTGGGCTGACAAGGTTTCGCCCTCACATCACCTCGGGGCTACGTATAAATCGAACCTATACTGGTTCTTGTGCCCTCCTGTCCACCAATGCCCGGAGCTGATTGAATCAATTGCAACATATTACAAACCAGCTGCCCGGCAAGTCTGTGATAACAAGGGGAGAGTGTTGTTCACACTCTTCCGGGAGAGCATCCAGCCAGCGTTCGCCCCAGGGCTTCGGTACGACCCCGGCGCGATTGTCAGAAGGATAAATCTGGATGAGCAGACCGGCAGATTTACGCAGACAAGGAGGATGAGGGAATTCCTCGACTCGGAGCTGAAGACTCCGCTGGCAGCCGGACAGTGGCCGACAGGCCCCATACCACTGGACAAATTTGAGAACAAGTACATTTACATCATCTTGGCATGGGTACTCGGCTGCGATTCTGACAGAATGGTATGCCCGTACCAGCTAGCGCTGGCAGAATGTATCCTGCATGGGGAGTTTTACAACTCCACGACACAAAAGAGCGGGAAGCGCCCCATTTTCTTTGACTGGGCGGATTGGCTGGCATACGCGATTCATTCAAGCCTGGTCAGACTGCAGCAAAAGCAGACAACGGATTTCCGGTTTTGCTCCTTCCTTGCATGGCTGTGCCTGTATCACATGCACTACCGGATGAACGTTCCTGACTTGAAGAAAGTAAACGAAAAAGGAGAGCCGCTGCCCGTGTACGAATGGACCGAGGTCTTGTACAGAAAAGGGTCATTCTATGAGTTTAATCTTAAATTTCTGTGCATGGTCCTGGGGTTGTTCAATCGTAAGGCATCCCGCCCGCCAGAAGTCATGACAAGTCATCTGAGGAATCAAAAGCTCGGGGACACCTTCCGGCTGACACAGGGAATCGTGGTCCGAATCTATGGATTCAAGGGGAAGCCGTTCCTGCTGCCCTACTTCTGCACTGACCACCAGTTCGGGATGGAGATTGCGCGTCAGATGGACTATGTCGAAGAGGAGTTCGGCCAGGGCAAAAAGAAAGGTCATATCTTTCAGTACCCTATTACCTGGGCGAACATCCGAGTGCAAGAGATAGGACAGCACGTCTACCTCGAGCAAGAGCTCATCGACATGGGTCTGATAATGCTGCCGCAGCGCTGGAAGTATGACCCAATTGGGGTCAGGGGTAAATTCACGCATATCTGCCCCCGAGCAGAGGTTATGCAGGAAAGGTGTAACAAAACAGGCGCAGACCTAGAATGGCACATCGAGCAGATGCAATCATGGCCTCCATGGCATGATTTTTACTGCGAGGAGGTGACGTACGACCCAGAGCGAAACCCGGATCACCGGTTGGAATCTACGGGCTTCAAAAAATTCCTCGCCAAGGTGGCGCCCCTCAACTGGCAAAAGGACAAAGTCGTCGAATGCTGGAAGATGAGATGTCGCACGCAGCACAACAAATCCAACCGGAAAACGCTGGCCGTTGATGATGAGTTTTCGGCCCTATATGATAAATACGCTGACACGTGGCGGCCTTTCGCATTTCGAGATTGCGTTCCTCGAGGCACTAGGAAAAGGTATACAAGGAGGCCCCCGTCCCAGCAATCGTCAACTCCCGCAACTTCCAGCGCGACGCCAACAAGCAGTCAAGTGGGCCCAATGCAGCCTTCAGCTCCTGAAGCAGCACCCGAAAGGGCACAAAGATCAAAGAGGTCAACTCCTGAGGTGGCCTCTGAAGCAAAAAAAGCGCCCGCACTACCAGCTAGCAGACCTGTCGCGGCAGGCATCCTTCCAACTAGACCCAGGTACAAGTTTACCGTGGGGACATCACTGCCTGCCGCCCCAACCTCATCTCCTTCCTTCGAACCAGCCACAGCGCCAGAAGATAAGAAGAGGAAGAGAGGTGAAAAGGCCAAACGGCCTAGTCAGTCGCAGCGCAGACGGAGACAGCTACGCCAGAAATTGTCTCGCTGGACAGCCCTGAAGCAGAAGCAGAAGCAGAAACTCGGGCTGCAAGTGCCCCTCGAACAACGACTCAGGCGGAGCCCGCAGGTACGTCTACTTCCCCACTCCCCAAAGTCCCAGTCGGCCCTGCCATAACGTCGTCCCCCATTTCATCAGGGCAAGCCGTAGCTGCATCTTCCTCTTCCCAAACTGTCCAGCCATCCAGCAGCCCCCATTCTTTCGACCAGTTTGCCCAAGACCCTAACGCCTTCCAGTCCCTGAGCCAAACCCTGGAACCCTCGCCCGCGGCCAGTGTCGAAGCTGCACATATATCGCCGCGCCGCTCACCTCATCTGTTTAAAACCCCGCCAACGCCATCCACGCAGCCGCTCGCTTCCCCTAGGACCCGGTCGCCCTCAAAAGCGGCCACTCCTTCTGGAATCCCTCCTGCTTCACTGTTTGCAGGAAGAATGCCGCAACAGGACCAGATGTTGGAAGACCTCGACTTCATGCAGATCGCAGATGACCAGCCTCTGGCAGCAAGAGCCGCAGGGGGTTCCGCCTCTTTCCTTCAAGGCGTCAAGCGCAGAAGGGCCGAGGAAATAGCTGCCCCAGTGAAGCGCACCAAGTACGACTTGGATAGGAGAGTGCTTACAACTGAGAAATTGATCCCAAAAGTGAAGAAGCCTCTCCGGGAGATGACCGACGCGGAATATGAGCACCAAGTCAAGGAGGAGCTTCGATGACATCAATGAGGAGCATGAAATCAACGGCATTCGCCGCAGAACCAATAATCTCCTTGTCAAGCGGCTTGAGACCCAGGAGGCGCTGTTTCAGCTGCAGAATAGCGCAAGGCAGCTAGAAGATCTGGCTAGGGCCACCGCGCAGCTGGGATCTGCACAACAGGAGATAGACGAACTGAAAGCCCAGCTGGCCGCCTCTCAACGGGAGGCCGCAGCAGCAGAAACAGACAACCGAGCAGCTGTCAGAGGAGAAAAGGGCAGCACTGGAGCAGGTTTCTCAGCTCCAGGATTCGTTGAAACAGGCTCAGTCGCAGCTTGAAGAGAAAACATCACAGACGGCGGCCTTTTCAAAGAACAGAGTTAAGGAGATGCGGGCTGGTCTGCTGCAAGGATGCAAGCCCAACGTTGTTAAATCTGTATCGGTCCTAGATTTCGCGTCCAGGATCGAAGAAATATCTGCCCAGGGAAAGCCTGTGGTAGAGGAGGCCGAACACCAGGCGAGGCAATGGCTAGACCTGGCTATGAAACTCGAGGAGTATTGAGCGCAAAGGCCTCCGATTTCCCCCGATGTCCCAACTTGCCTCAGAGTGGGCAGATGCAAAGGTTAACCTTGCATATTTATTTTCATAAGACAGAGAAGATAAGGATTGCCAGGAAGATGCTGGACGCATTAGAACATGAAATGAGCATTTGCCTGGCCCCCTTTCACACTCTGTCCGAACACGGGTGCCCAAGCTTCATCAAGGATGGCGAGTTTCTGACCCTTGAGCAGGTAAAACTAAACTGGCTGTTGTTCGAGGCCGACACAGTAGAAATTGATAGCTGGGCGAGCCATCCAGGAAGCTGAGGTCACCCAGATGGTGTCAAAATACTGCAAAATCAACTCCTCCCTTAAGGAGTTGGGAAAAAGATACAACACCATCGACCTGCACGCAGTTACTGCATTCCACGCAGCACTAAGAGAGGTCAGCGATGATCAGACAGGAGATGATCAGAATTTGGCTAAGTGTCAAAGCGCAACCCGACTTCGCATCACTAAGAGAGGTCAGCGATGATCAGACAGGAGATGATCAGAATTTGGCTAAGTGTCAGAGCGCAACCCGACTTCGCAGCGAAGTCGGGGTGCGCTCTTCTTCCTGTGCGCACTTGGGAAAGCAGTGTGCAGAAAATCAGCTAAGTGTTGGAGCGCAACCCGACTTCGCAGCGAAGTCGAGGTGCGCCCTTTGACCGGTGCGCAGTTGGGCAAGATTCATCAAGCAAGCCCAGAAATTGGCCTCCCCAACTGCGTTGTTTCCCGCCTGCGCTACCCGACAGCGCTCTGATTCCAGGCGAAGTTGGACAAACTGCCTTTCAAGGCAGACATGTGTCACTCATCAGAATCCAACAAGTGTCCAGCCTCGGGATTCGAGCCAAGACGTGACGGGATAAAGGACAAGCATGGACCGCACTGCCTATGCCAACTGCCCCTATTTAAGTTGATGTGAAGTTCCATCTACCGCAGCTACCTCCATTCCTGTTGACTAGAAGTTTGACCCAACGCGCTGGCACGTAGCTGTACAGCTTTCAGGGAGACCTTGCTGCAGGTACAGTCCTCGCCGACAAGAGTCAGCATCAACAGCTCTTCTGCCGCTTTTGTCAGCTATTGTCTGGTCTGGGACTTTGTGCCCATAATTGTAATCGAGGGGAACTTGGGCTATAAATAGCCATACAACTTCATTGTAATGGGGGGAAGGGGAATATACTGCTAGGGAACCATTGTAGCTATACGTTTGCTTCTGAATACAAGACATATATTTGGCTCTGCTTACTGTCATCATCTTGTATGCTGCCTCTCCTTGTCATTTCTGCCTCATGTTTCTTATTTCATTGCTTACTGTTGTACTGAACTCTGGACTCCGGTATTTGATGATTAAGTATTCCTAGAATGCATAGATAGAGGATACATAGGATGCATGATAGCTGTAGTTTCATTATGTGTTCCGTATAGGACTCGTTGTTAGTAGTGGTGATTGATCGTTGTCGTGCTGCTTATTCCCCCCACCCAACTCCAATCACATTTGGATTCTCTTTTTGCAATTTATCTTTCCCTGCACTCTTAGCTTAAACACTAAAAACCCACAGGAAGCCGGCCTTCTCCGGAGATTGGCACGGAAGGCATTCCTTCCTTCCGGCATTTCAATCTGGTGGGCGAATCTGGGCGCATTATACCAAAACCTTTCCTCATGGCAGATTCGTAACCAACAGAAACCACAGTGGGAACAGACGGGTCGACGAAAAAGCCTGGGCTTGTGGATTTTGGGGAGCAGATAAAAGACACTCTGGCAAAGGATGGTGTTACCTAAAGCATAAAATTCTTGTGGTTTTTTGAAAGCAAAATTCCTCCTAAAAGCCCAACCAAGCAAGTCCTAGAGCTGATAAAAAATATCCTGCCAGGGGACTCTATTCACTTCAAATTACACATTCTGATCTGAAAGTTGGGAAAAGTCTTATGAAATGTACTAGGCCATGGACAAAACACGATCACCCAAGTTTTTATCTGCAGGCCTAATGACAATGGATTTGTCATTGGAAAGGGAATGAATGGCAAACCAGATATGGGGCGAAAAGGCACATTGGCGGGTGGGATTGGCAACAGATAATTTGCTTTTGAGAAATCTTTCACCCAATGCCAATAATTTTTTCCAAAGGCCTGTGAAACTGTGAGGGATTAAAACTTGGGTTGGAAACACAAAAAGGACCAATGGGCTTAGGCGGTTTTGAAGGGTCGCCTCTCAGTCCAAAGAACCATTCGAGACGAAGACGTCTAATAAGGCTGAAAACTCCTGTTTTAATACCTCTTTGGCCATGGGAGGAGGAACAGGGAGGAACGTTAAACCCAGGCTGAGGGCCTCAATTTCATTCTGGGTAAGTTTTCAAGAGGAAAATTTATCGACAGCAGGATTTGTGATTTTGCCATTCACATCCCAGACAAGACTCGTGTATAAATACCAACGGCCAAAATCCTATGGGCTGAAAATTGCGGAGCAAGGGGTTATTTTTGGTTTCCACCACCATTTTGGCAACGGAAGAACCCCTGCCCTTGCTGCTTCTGAACAAATGGGGCAAAAACCTGTCTTGGATTCCCGAAACCAGAGTTGCAAAAATTTCTTCCATTGTCCTGTCGCAATTGGTATTGCACAGAGGACGTGCAGTTCTATAAGTTTCTCCCTTTTTTTCGTCTTCTTGGAGAAGGGCCCTGAAAGTTTAAATTACGCCCCTGTTGTTGTTGTTGTCTTTGTTGTTTTTGTTTTGGTTGTTTATTGCTTTGTTGTGGCTATCATTGTTGTTGTTTGTTTCTATGTTGTGGATGTTGTTGTTGTGATTGTCTTTTCTATGTAGTAGAGGCTCTCTGGTTTGGCCCTCTACTACGACTTCTATTCCTGTTGTGTTGTGCAGGAAAGTTCTTTCGTGCACCTGTGATTAGTGTTTCCAGACGATCGATTTGTTGTTTGATTTCTCCTTTAACCAAGTCGGCTACGCTTTTGTATCTTCTGACATATTAACTTTTTGGATTTGCATTTCAACTCTCCAAGCCTAGAGCTTTCCCTCAAAAAGCACTTTAATCTGGGATTCCCATTCCAAAGCAATTTCCTGAGAAATTGTCGTGTATATTTACGGAATCTGCAAGAATTTCCTTAACTGTAGGCAAAAAAATGTTAATAATATAATCATTGGCTTGAGTAGCTAATTTATCTGTGTATTTTTCCAAGCGAAATTTTTCTAAGTGCCTCCGACTCATCAGTCACGAGCTGCATATTTCTCTTGCCTACTTTCGTTTTCCTCTTCATACAACCATGCTAGTTGCTTTTCAAGTTCATTTTCTAAGTCATTGTTCTCTACTGCACCATCTTCCTCCTTAGTACGATTTGTCGCCCAAACTTCCTAAATCAAGATTCCTTGAAAGGATCCCAAAGATTGACTTGGAACCACTATTAGCCTTCCCCTACTTGTTCCTTCATTTGTAGGTTCAAAGTTTACCAAGTTCAAAGTTTACCACTATACGGCTTGAACCTCAAACTGTTAACTGATTCGAGGCACAATGTCCCATCTAGTTTCTTCAATCTTACTACGCCATTGATCATTACTTCATCTACTTGGAAGGGTCCAAGCCATAAGTTCTTCAACTTACCCAGCTTGATTTCTCTCTTGCCATTATACTTCAAGACTAAGTCACCTGGCTTCAAATCCATCTTCCCCAAGTGCTTGTCATGCCATTATTTTCTACGATGTTGGGCAACCTCTATGGCCCACTAATCCATCATTCTCTCCTCGTCCAGCTTGACAAGTGCCATTAGCCTCTCCTCTAGGTTCTTTTGGTCACCTAGACGGATCTATACCGCCACCCTCAAACTTGGTACTAGAAACTCCATTGGCACAACTACTTCTTGACCATACATCAACTGGAACGGAGTGTGGTTAGTCGTTGGCTTAAACGTAGTCCTATATGCCCACAAGACCACTAGTAGTCTCTCCTCCCAATTAGCATCTTCAATTCCACACATCTTATACATTATTGAGACGAAGACCTTATTCATTGCTTTTCTTGCGCATTTCTCTGGGGTAATATGAAGTAGACAACAAATGCATGATCTTAAACTCTGTGGTTAAGTTCTGAATAATCCCATTGACGAAGTGTCCTCTATAATCACTTTTCAACTAAACAAGTACGCCGAATCTTGTAATCACCTACTTGTACAAGAAACACGCAATGCTCTTTGTGGATTTGTTAAGCAACACCCTTACCTCAAACCATTTTGTCAAATAGTCAATAGCTACCACAATATATTTACATCTTTTGCGGGTCTTCAATGGTCCAACAAAATCTAGACTCCCATCTCTGAAACAACTCCTACGACTCTAACGAGTGCAATGGCATAAAGTCCCTCCTCAACGGCTTCCTAGCTCCTTGGTACCTTCCGCATGCGGTCACAAACTCCTTCGCATCACAATAGAGGGCGGGCCACCACAACCCTACCAAAAGCACCTTCCTTGAGGTCGCATCTATTCCCATATGCCCTCCTGCCAACCCTTCAAGAGCTTCCTTCAACGCTACGTTCACTTCCTCTTCCGTTACACACCTCTGCGATACTCCATCAAGCCTGATCTTCTACAACAATCTAGCTATCAAATTAAATGGTGTTGATTTCACAATGATCTTCTTAGTTGTCATCAACTCCTTCGATAGCTCTACCATTGACAAGTATTCACCCACATACTTGTACCATGACGGTAATGCACTAATTGAAAATAAATGAGCATCCGAAAATTCATCTAACACTCCTACAGGCTCTCCTGAGTGAATCCTTGACAATTAATCCACTATTGCATGCTTCTTCCCTAGTCTAACTACCACTCGAAACACGAACCCCTGCAACGTGACAACCCACCTGCTAACTCGTCCATAAATAGTCGACTTGTTGATCAAATACAACAATGCCTGATGGTCCACATAAAAAGCAAAGGGATTGGCGAGCACATAATGTCTTAACTTTTGCACCGCACACCATTCCAAAGCTTCCAGCTTTGTAGTGCTACAATTTTTATCCACATGGGACAACAACCAACTTTAAAATTTATGGGTTGATCCAACCCAAATTGCCCCTCCTAGGCCAAGCCACATCCGATTGCAAAATTGGATGCATCAATATGGACATGAAACTCCTTCCAGTCTAGAAATACCATAATGGGTGTACAAAAAAACTTTGCCTTCAGCTCCTCGAAGGCCTTCTAATACTCCTCTATTCATTGAAAAGGAACATTCTTGTGTGTCAATACATCTAAAGGGTGTGCAACTTGTGCGAAGTTCTTGATGAAGCGTCGATAATACCGATATGTCCCAAAAAGGACTTCAATGAACTTAGGTCATTCACCACGACTCGCTGAAGGCCTTCTAATACTCTATCCATCGAAAAGGAACATTCTTGTGTGTCAATACATCTAAAGGGTGTGAAACTAGTGCAAAGTTCTTGATGAAGCGTCGATAATACCAATATGTCCCAAAAAGGACTTCAATGAACTTAAGTCATATGGCTCTTCCATGCTCATGACGACTCATATCTTATCAGCATTGATCTTCAAACCCTCTTTATATACAACATGCCCAAGTAAATTTCCATATGATACCAGCAGCCTGAACTTCTTCGGATTCAAGGACAATCAAGCATTCATACACAACTTCATGCATTCCTCCAATGCCTTCAAATACTCGTCCTTCTTTCCATACAACGACCAATCGTCCAAGAATACTTTGAACTTGTCCATGGACATCTGTTCGAAAATATACAGAATTATTCATTGAAATGTGGTACAGGCATTGCACAAACAAAAAGGCATTTGATTATATGCATAAATGTCATTTTCCACTACAAAAGTGGTCTTCAACCTATCTTTCTCAACTATATTGATTTGATTGTAGCCCGAGAATCCATCCAAAATTGAATAGATCTTGTAACCTGCTACCTCCAAAATCAAATCAATAAATGGTATAGTAAAGGGATCTTTAATAGTCATTGCATTCAAAATTCGGAAATCGACGTAGATGTGGATATGATTGCTTTCTTTCTTCAAGCATATCACAAATGGTGACACCCATTCACTCACAGTCACCTTGAAAATCATCTCAATGTCCAGCATCTTCTCGATTTCTACATTAACTAAGGCCACATACTTCGAGTTCATTTTGTACAAACTTTTCTCACTGGCTATGCACCTAGGACCAACGGAATCCAATGCACACATAGTTCAGGCAAAATCCCTTCCTAACCCTTATAAGTCCATGTGAAGACCTTGTACTGCATAAAGTTTTTAAAGGTTGTCGCCTTCGAAACTAGGTCCCACTCATCCCTACAATGGATAATCTTTTCTTATCACCTTCATCTTTGGTCCTTCATATGGTATGGTGTCAAGCTTTGTCGCCACTTTTGCCACATCAAATGGCTATGCTTGCTTTTCATTAATCAATGCATCACCAACATTACATTTTGCAAATTTCCATGGAAACGTCCACTTCTTTTTTATCTTAGTTGCAAACGTGGTATTTGACTGCATTCGCCAATCTCACATATACTTCATGATGATTCATCTCGGCTCTCTTCCTCTACATTAATACACATGTAGGTTGTCTAAAAAACTTAGTAGTCTTCCATCTGTGAATGTAGAAGTCTGCTATCAAGAGTGCTCCTCGTCTTCCATACACTCTTCCAACTCTAGCACTCCATTCGGTTCACGTTCGTTCTCATCCTCTGAAGATGAACTCCCAAACTCATTGGATGTCACCAATTCCTTACGGAGTGATTCTTCAGATTAATCATATACTTGTGCTAGCCCTTCTTAAATGTCAAGCCATCCTTTTCCCAATTGTGGTTTTACTTTCGCCGTGCATAGCCATCCACGTCCCAACAACGCATCATAGGCTGGTTTTTGCATAGCGATCACCACAAAGTCCATGATGAACACCTGATCAGCAATCTTTACTTTCCATGCAATCAATACTCCCTCCATTTCTATTCAATATTGGTCTACACCATACAACCAAAAATTGGGATACCACAAAAATGGTGCCCCCAAATCTTTCCACATTTTTCCAAACATTACGTTCATACTCGAATCTCCATCCAGGATTAGTTGTGTCAACTTAAGGTTCAACAACTCATTGTGGATCAACACCGGTTTCTTCCCTACATCTATCGTTAAGACTATTGGGTGAATGAACTAAGCTCTTTGTATTTGCATTGCTTCGAGTTGGCATCGCAACTCCTCTACTCTTCTTGTCGGCATTACCTCTCCTACCGTTACATATAGCTCTAGTACTAAGCATAGTAAACTGGATACTTTCACTTCAATACTTGTATTTGTAGACACTCAATTTTGGAATGTTTCACCAACCTTCAAGTCTACCAATCTCAACAATTAACCCTCAATAATCCCTGCCCTTGGATCCTGTTTTCCAATTTTGTGTCCAAATTCCAAGGTTCTCCTTGGGTCTATTTATGAATAGGAGATCCATATTGTGCTTAACAAGGAAGGGGAATGATCCTATCAAACTACTTACTTACAAGAAGAACATGAAGAAGATAGGTACAGTCATTTGGAAAAAAGACTCAGGTAACCCTTTAAAGCAACCCCAAATTGAAGACGTCAACTTAGACCTAGAGGAGGAGAAACTAGCATCATCCATGGACATGATAACTATAGAAGCTATTTTATAGTGGCAGGATCCTGATCCAGTTGTAGAACAATTGCATCCCTATCCTCAAGTAGGACCATTGAGTGGGTCACAGAACTCGCCATAAGATACAAAAACAGTCAAAACCCTTCAACTTGGTCTTCCTCCTGGTTTCTTAGGCACACCTACCCCAAGTGGGCAACAACATCAAGTAGTGTAATCATCCCAGCAAACACCGATGTCCCAATAAATGGCACAAGGCTCGCAAGTTGCACTCCACCAGCCACCCAATTCAAAAAGTCGTCAATTTCAACAACATGGGCAGCAAATCGTGCAATGGGTGATGCAACAATACCAAAATCCTTAATTGTTGCAAGGTTAGCAAACATACGTTGGGCAGAATCAACAAGTTCCTGAAGCGCAGCTACAGAAAATACCTCAAAACCCTTAAGAACCAGCATTGTCACAACTGCAACAGACGACCGTTGCACAATATCAGCAAATAATGCAAAGCCCATAGAAATAGGCTGTGTATAATCTATCGCCACAGGTCGCACAAAATTTATCGCAACAGGTTGCACAGACCATAGCAACTAGTGGCCCAAAACCTGCCATCAAAAGTGCCTCAAAATACCCAACAAGTTGTGCGAAATCCGCAACAAGCAGCTCAAAATGTACATTTGTATCAATTGATGCAGTCAAAATAGATGATGCAAAATCCTAATGCTGCTTATAAACCCATTTATACAAATGGGCAAGCCACTATAAGTTGCTCCTCTCTAGCAGTTCCAACCACATTAGATTGTTCAGAATCAACTGACAATAATTTTTGCAAAAAGTACCATAACAATTTGCTCAATACCCAACGCAACAACCCCAAAATTTGAATACTACTTTTGGGTAAAATCTTCAGATGGCATAGAACCTTCCACTACAAATGTATAGAGGACAAGCACCATACCAAGCACTCTATTTTAAACAGTATGTACATTAGATATATAGAGAGAGTCATCGAGAGCGCTGCATCTATACTAGGAAAAGAATCGATAGGAGCCAGCTGAGCTCGCAGGATACAAAGCTACAAGCAGAACTCCTAAATTTGTGTACAAGATAGACAACAGAAGGGGAGGAAAGGGGAACGGGGGTAGCAAAACTATAAAACAGAATGAGATCTGGGGGCTTCACAGCTTCCCTCTGATAGCCCTTAACTTTTTTTTATTACATAAATTTTTATTACGTAAGGTTTTTCATGGGCCGTCCGAGTCCGAACGTTGGAACTCGCGAGTCCTGGTCGGACTCGGACTCGGTAGAGTCCAAAAAAAACGAGTCCGAGTGGACTCGATGCAGCTGAGCCCACTCAGACTCGGACTTGGCCGAGTCTGACTACAGAGGTTGAGACAACTAGAGGGGAATAGATGAAATCTCAACAGGACTGACACTAAAACGAATGAGAATTTGAGCCAGGTGTTTGGGTTTTCTTGAAGTTGCATCTTTATAAGCAAAAGACTCTTAATGGAAAAAAAGGGTAGAAACTTGGGTCTGAGATACTATGAGCCCTTTAAGGCCCCCACAAGCATGGGGCAAGTTGCTTATACTCTTTAGCTGGTGGTGGTTTCCAGACACACCACATTTATGTATCATGCTTGACGAAGGTGGTGGGACAAGAGGTTAAACCTTTGAACATTTTGCTATCCCCATACGATGAGAGGTTTGTCCTTTTCATGCCACCCCCAGATGATAATGACATCTCCTTCTGATTCTAATGTACATTCCAACAACTAGGAAGTGAATATTTTATTTAACGGAAAAGTCTGCCTCCAAACGATGCTACAAGGCAGGGTCCTGCATCATCTAACACTCCAACTGCTTCGTAGACAAACTAATTGAAGGAAGGGACTGTTATTGTGCCTTAAAAATAACACCTGTGTTAACAACTCAGCTGTGCAACGAAAAGAAAATAGTGCAGGAGCACATCAATTTTTCAAAAGTAAAACAGTTAAGATGGAATAAATCGGTTATGCTGAGATAAGTTAGTTATGTTAAATATGGCAATCATGATGAAACATGAGTTAGGCTGGAATAAACCATTTGTGTTGGATCATATCAGGTATTATGGAATGAATCAGTTATATTTAACCATGACAACCATGCCAGAATCTATCAGAATCTATCAGATACTTCCTAACGTATTCATCAGTTACCAATCAATTATGTAATAATCTACTCCTCATATTTCAGCTATGATAACTGGCCTTACAACCAGGAAGAGGAATCTGAGGTCAATTACACTAAGGTTGGAAACTGTGCAAGTTACAAAATAGGGCCTTAAGTCACAAGGGGAAGGTTTCTGTTCTAACAAGTAAAATAAAAACAATGGGACATGCCTGCACGTCACAGTTGGACCAAGTCCTCGGCACGAAGATACTGGATCACGGAATGATCTCAAGCCCCTCCGGGCCAGAGACCATTTTGCATACCACCCCTTGGCACACTTGCACTCAGTGGACCATGCACCCATAGCATCCATACTAGCTTGAATTGGATCTGATTGGGAAACCTTGCCTTCTAAGGAAATTTGTTGATCTCTCTGTCCATTCTGTTGGCAGAATTACATTATTTGGTCATGTAATAGTTTAGGAAGTGTGTTTATTAGTTTAGGGAGTGATTAATATTTAGGAGTGAGTTTATAAGTATGTGTCAATGTGTGAAGTGTGTGAGGTGTCAAGAGTGCAAGTGTGAGTTGTGTGAGATAGTGAAGAGTCATGTAAGGTGTCATGTGTGAGAGCTATGTAATTATGAGGAACTTTGTCATTATGAGAGAAGAGGGAAGGTCAAGAGACATGCATGTGGAGAGTCACATGTAATTATATATTGATGACAAAGCATTGTAACAAGCATCGAATTAGCATAGCTTCATGCATGCTATAGTAGACTTTATTAATAATATTATCAGTATTTTGTGTGCACTTTATTGTAAGTAATATTTGTAAGATCCTGTGGAAATTTACCTGTGAGATGATCAGGCTTATTTGTCAACAGTGGCATCAGAGCCATGTTGAGTGGACTCTGTGAGAACCATCTTGGTTCATAGCTACAGTTGAGAGATTGCTGATTGTTAGAGTGATTGTTGATTGCTGGATTGGAAAAGCTACGGTGAGAGAGATTGCAGAATTTGAGAAATATAATATTGAGAAGATTGTGTTTTTTTTAAGGAGTCAAGCCTTGTAGAAGGAAGATTCATATTTGTGGAAGACAAGCAGTGAGAATACCATACTTGTAAGAAGTCAAGCCTTGAAGACGGAAGGTTCCCGGTTGCACTGAAGTTATCTATGATAATTCAAAGATACAGCTACAAATATTGAAGATTGGAGATTGAAGGAGAAGAAGAAAGAAGATTGAAGGAATGAAGAAAAGAAGGGCTGAGGTAGTCCATATTGCAGAAGATTGAAGAAAGAATTGCCAGGTAAGAAAGACTTAATTTGAAGGAAGTTTTTATTGAAAGAAAGATTGAATTTTTGAAGAAGAAATTATTTTTTGGAGGAAGAAAATTGATTGAATTTGGAAGGAGATATAAGGAGATTAAAATTTGAAATTGATTGAGTTTAGCAGGAGATATAAGAAAATTTGTTTTTTAAAAAAAAGAAGAAAGAGACGGATGAATCATTGGAAGAAGAGATATTTTGGAAGGGAAACATTATGAAGAAAAGAGAGATGTCAGTGATATTAACATTGTTTTCATTTTTAAATATCATGTTCAGAAATAAAGGGATTGCAGGCAGGAACAGACATTATTCTGAAGGAAAATTTTGGCATGGCAGTAAATGGGAGAGAGGTCGCTTTAAATTAAAGCGATGTACAAGTTAGAAAGAAAGGAATAATGCTTTGAGCGGTCTTGTCGTTATGAGTACAACTGTGGAAGCAGAAAAATTTCAAACATATTTTAATAGGGGCCCCTGATGAAGGTACCTGGAAGATTACATGCTGTTAAGATATTTTACACTTAAGAATCTGAGAGATTATTTAAAAGCAGCAATAAAAACAACTCCAATGCATAGAAAGGGGGCCCCTAAAGACAAGTTTAAGCATGACAAATTTATCTGCAAGTTAAAAACCTTGTTGACAAAAAATGCAATGCAGAAAGAGCCAACTTCCAAAGACATGGCCTGGCTTTCATCCCTTTCAGAAGACGACCTGGATATGTTGATCAACATTAAAACAATTGCCTCAAAACGTGCAAAAACCATTCAACATGAACATGCACACAGTGTTTTCAGTTTTAGAGTACTTCGCACCATAGGAATACTCTAAAAAGCATTTAGAAAGGAGCATTTGAAGAATGTCCATTTCACAACAAATGTGACTGAGACTCAAAATATTCAACCAGAGAAGAATGCGCATGGGATTCCTATAGAAAAAGAGGGAGAGTGTAATGACATTAAACCCGATTTTAAAGCAAACTTGGAGGAGACAACAACTTTGGAAACTCAGAACATTCAATTGGAGTTTTTGAACTATTTGCGTGCTTTGGATGAAGATGAAATTTGTGTGAAATTGAGCATATTAGAATAATAAGTTGCCCTAATTGACATAAAGTCTTCTATTTTAACATGTGGTGATCAACAGAAATGGCAGAGAGTCCGCCTGGATACCGTTACTCTTCACAAGATTCTCTTTTCAGACCTACTCATGCAACTTGTCAAAAAGACAAATCATGGTGTTATTTGCCAATTTAAGTTACTCAGTGGATTTCTGGATGAAACAGGGGCTGAATTAATGTTTTTGAATATGAGTTACCAAGTAACACAATTCAAAAAAAATTCAGATCAGCTAATTAACGAGCATGGGGCTGAGGAAGCCACTTCCTACTTGGGCAACTCTTCATGTGGAGGCAATGATCTTATTACCTACTTCAAAGCCATATTGAACGTTCTCGGAAGAAGAAATACCACGAAATTCATTTTGTTGCCGCTCGACAAATTTGAAGAATACGTAGAAAAGGACCTTACAGAAATACCGCAAGCAAACTTAAATAACATCGGAGAGAGACATGATTTATTAATTAATTACTGTGACAAGGCTTTTAAAATTTTGTGACGTCCAATGGAAAAGGTTCGATGAAAATTATGAAATGTAATTGCAAGTGGAATTGGACTTTGTTAAAGTCCAAACTTTGGATTAAGAGTTTTTTTTATAATTTGGAAGAAGTTTTTACCAAATAATGTAATACGGGGAGATGTTCGCAGTATTACATTATTTGGTCATGTAATAGTTTAGGAAGTGTGTTTATTAGTTTAGGGAGTGATTAATATTTAGGAGTGAGTTTATAAGTATGTGTCAATGTGTGAAGTGTGTGAGGTGTCAAGAATGCAAGTGTGAGTTGTGTGAGATAGTGGAGTCATGTAAGGTGTCATGTGTGAGAGTTATGTAATGATGAGGAACTTTGTCATTATGAGAGAAGAGGGAAGGTCAAGAGACATGCATGTGGAGAGTCATATGTAATTATATATTGATGACAAAGCATTGTAACAAGCATCAAACTAGCATAGCTTCATGCAGAGGGAAGGTCAAGAGACATGCATGTGGAGAGTCATATGTAATTATATATATAATATATTGATGACAAAGCATTGTAACAAGCATCAAACTAGCATAGCTTCATGCAGAGGGAAGGTCAAGAGACATGCATGTGGAGAGTCATATGTAATTATATATATAATATATTGATGACAAAGCATTGTAACAAGCATCAAACTAGCATAGCTTCATGCAGAGGGAAGGTCAAGAGACATGCATGTGGAGAGTCATATGTAATTATATATTGATCAAACTAGCATAGCTTCATGCATGCTATCATAAACTTTATTAATAATATTTTTAGTATTTTGTGTGCACTTTATTGTGAGTAATATTTGTAAGATCCTGTGGAAATTTACCAGTACGATAATCAGGCATATTTGCCGACACATTCTTAAGATGTTGTTACACATTTTGGATTTTTGTGTTTCTTCTACAGTTTTTCTCTTTCAAATCTCTATATTTTTTACTCAAAAAATAGTAAGGAAAAAAAAAACAAATTTTCCTTCCCAAATGCTTCTTCTTCATTCCTATTGGGTTTACAACAATATTATCACAGAAGATTTCCAAGTCCGATACAGTTTTTTATTTTCAGATTCAGATTCCAAGTTTTTTGTTATTTTGGTGATCTACAACACAATAGTATATGTATCATCTAGGCCCTTATTTAAGCAACACCAAAACAGTATTGAAATTAGAAGAATGATAAGGCAATAAATGCAAATAATATCCACTTGAGGTTGTTGCACCTTTAACATTGTAATGAATGCTTATGAAGTGTACAACATGTATCAGTGATATGATACTTGTTTGATGCAAAGCCCTTTAGTTGACAAACTTTAGATGAGTCTCAAAATGAAAATAAGCTTGAAACTGAAAGTCAAGGTTCAAATCGTCATCTATTTGAAATCAATTTGGGGAGAAAAATCACAATCAAGGTTCAACTTTTTTAGTATATACTTTCAACTTCTTCAAACTAAAACATAAACATGCTTTTGGAAAAGCAAGGAGTCCAACTGCAATTGATGGGCATTACTAAACATACCAATTCCAAAGTACTGACCAATCTGAGCTTGAGCCCACTTTTCAGTATCTACTCCACATCCACAGTAAAGATCACAAACCTGCAGGCATGAATGATCAATTTTTGTAAAAGAAAAAGACAACTGAAAATTAAACAGACAATGTAAGCATACTCTCAAATAAAGCATCGATTATGAGTTCTAATTCAAATCATTGCAAAAACATCCCACTAATACTTTTGTGAATGCCACGGGACATGATATGTACCAGCAGTGATATTATAACAGCAGCAAGCGCTTACTGGAATGCAATCAGCAGAAAGCACAGACTGAGGAGCAAATTAGAAAAGATATCTACCAATACTGATGATTCACACTCTAAATTGGAATGTATTAAAAATATGTACAAGGTTAAAGTGGCTGGATGACTCAACAACGCACATGCAAAAGTTAGTAATTGGAAAGTCTTGATGAGAAAGATAGTAAGTTCTAATTAGAAAGAGAAAAAGTTTTAACTAAAAAGATGCTAATTTAAATGGATAGAAAGTATGCTACAAAGCAGAAAAACATTCTAATATACAACTATAAAAAATCACACATTTTGATCTTATTATTTCCTCCCTAATTTATTGAAAGTTGTCCCCAACTTCTACAATGGGTGAGGAATCCGAACATCAAGCAAAATATCATCCACCAAAGGTTGCTAAAAATCAGGAATGGAATCTCCAGGATGGATGACAGAAATCTCCTCCAAGCAACATGGCTGTCAGACCTATGTTTGTCCAACTAGCCAAACACGGTCATCGACTTGGAAAAAATTAGGTACTTGAAGTCAGTCTTGAAGTGCCTTGAATGTGGTTTGTGGATGCCAAAGAATAACCAGAACTTTGGTGTGAAGCTTTGCAAAATTGTGTGCAAAGTAAGAAGTCTTGTCTTGCTCCTTTTGTTTGCAGCTCAAATGTGGAGTTGGAGGAGCTATTGAAATAGGGGGCAAGGGTTGAAATCCATCACAGGCTGGATGTCCTCCCTACTTAAGAACCACATCAATGGCATACTGAGAAGTGTTTGTCTCAAGGATGAACAGTTGTTGTAGGTGAGGATCAAGCATAGGAGCAATGCAATGAGCATCTTCTCGAAGGATGGGACCTCTGTGATCACAATGCAACGACATGTCGCAATGTCGCAATGCTTTCTGTCTTCAAGTTTCCCCAATCTTGCACGACTGCGACACAGCGACATATCACAATGTCACGATGCCACGCCTGACTTCACCCTTGAGAAAATTGGACCTTTTGGTTTTGTTCTTCATACTTATCTGCAAATGGCTCCATTTGCTTCGTGCCGCTGAAACAAAACACATCCAGCTACTGCCACCCTTGCCTCTACCATCTCTGTTTGTAGCCTTAGATCATCTTGTTACAAAAAAGAGTCGGGTGGGTGAGGAAAACACAAAAATCACCCACAAGATCCTAGGATCAAATCTTGTTAAGCGATATGTGATGTCATGATAATATGGTTTGTTGTAATACCAATACGTGGTTCGTTGAAATACCGTGGTAACAAAGTCATGATGTAATACATGTGGCGCCCATTTCAATCCCATATAACCAATTTAAAAGAAAGGAAAAAAAAATTGTCTACCTATTGGAAACAGATAGTAGTGAGACATTATTATTTCATGTTGGATCAAAGCAAAAATACATCAGTAAGTACTCTAGCGTGTTTATGTTATTGTCAATGATATGCTACGTCTGCATCTATTATAATTTATAATCTGCATCTATTATAATTTATAACAACACCATAATTTCATCCCTTATATGAGTTTTATTATTTATTACATTTTATTTTTTTTGTATTTATATTATTCTAATCAAGATTTCTATTATATTTATTAAATATCCATACACACCATGCATTCCCTCTTGAAAAGGCTTCACCCTTAAAAGCATTGTTGAAACTTAGATTTTTCTAGTTTGTTAACAAAGAATTAGAAAAACATAAACATCCATCACAAGTAAAACATGTGGCCGTGATAAGAAACCTAAGACGACACAAACAGGATAGAACCAATGATGTTCATCTTGTCACCCATTTCACATGAATCTTATATATTGTTGTTGTTTAATTAATCTGCTTCAACAATGATGTCAAAACCTTTTAGCAGAGTGAATGTGGTGTTTAACTAATCTGCTTCAAGAATGATATCAAAATATTATAGGTGTTTAACTAATCTGCTTCAAGAATGATATCAAAACCTTTAAGCAGAGTAAATGTGGTGTTTTCAAGAAAATAGACCTGCATCAACGAATTGACCTTACAAGATTTCTTGGAGAATAGAGCTTGATGTAATCAGTGACATTGACTTCTAAATTTGGTTTTCCAGACAGGAATAACTTTAATCATGAAGCCGATGAGGTGGCGATAAAATTGTGTGCTACCAAAGACAATGAACTATTACTCTCACATTTCTTAATTTTCCTTGGGCCCTTTGAGAAAAAATAGTCACAACTGCCAAGGATAAGTTCACAAAGTCATTTGTAGAATTTTGACATATCCCCAATTTAGTTGTTTGCAATCTTTAAAAATATGCTTTTGTTCATCTTCTTTTCGATTGAACTATCTAGATTTATACCCTCGTTATTTTCTTGTCCTTTTTATTCTTTCATTTCCTTTTCAAAAGCATTTATGTGAACATATGCCAAAGAACCTTTGATATATTGTTGTCGTTTAATTTAATCTGCTTCAAGAATGATATCAAAACCTTTTAGCAGAGTGAATGTGATGTTTAACTAATCTGCTTCAAGAATGATATCAAAATATTATAGGTGTTTAACTAGTCTGCTTCAAGAATGATATCAAAACCTTTAAGCAGAGTGAATGTGGTGTTTTCAAGAAAATAGACCTGCATCAACGAATTGACCTTAAAAGATTTCTTGGAGAATAGAGCTTGATGTAATCAGTGACATTGACTTCTAAATTTGGTTTTCCAGACAGGAATAACTTTAATCATGAAGCCAATGAGGTGGCGATAAAATTGTGTGCTACCAAAGACAATGAACTATTACTCTCACATTTCTTAATTTTCCTTGGGCCCTTTGAGAAAAAATGGTCACAACTGCCAAGGATAAGTTCACAAAGTCATTTGTAGAATTTTGACATATGCCCAATTTAGTTGTTTGCAATCTTTAAAAATATGCTTTTGTTCATCTTCTTTTCCATTGAACTCTCTAGATTTATACCCTCGTTATTTTCTTGTCCTTTTTATTCTTTCATTTCCTTTTCAAAAGCATTTATGTGAACATATGCCAAAGAACCTTTGACATACTTTATTTAATCACAAAACATGACCTCAAGAAGAATATGTCTTTGACATGTAATCTCACCAAGATTGAGGATTTAAGTCCATTCATTTGTCGCTGGCATAAAAAATAACCACTTTGTATTCTTGTTAGCATTTGCAACATATAGCCCCCAAGGGCTAGGTGGATTGGTAATTGTTTGTCTGGTCAGGCACTTACCAAGAAGAGACCTAGGTTCAAACCTTGGGGGTATGCCTGTTGCAAAGGTAGTAGTTTGATCTGAATTCTCTGAGTGCATGCTAAAGCGATGACGACGGTACGAATCCCGATCGATCGGTGGTCCCCCTCATGCCGGGTCAACAATAAAGAGGTGGTATAGGCTTGTTGGGAGCAGCCCTTGTGGTTTGAACCCTGCACTTGGCAGTTACTAGAAATAGTGTGGATGTAACCAACTCCCTTATGTATCAAAAACAAAAAAATACCTTTGCAACATATTGCCTTATCTCTACTTTTTTATTCTTCCAAATCTTTTTGAAATACCACTTTTACATTGAATAAGAGGCCTGGCCTTCGTAAGAATAGGGATACTTCAAACAAGGGAAGGATAATTAACAACATAAAGAAAAGAAGGCTTTAGAAAGAAATTAAGAGAATTCATTAAACTAAATGGTGTAATGGTACATGCTCAAGATACTGAAAATGGGGTATCATTTCAAGTCAACCCAAATCGTTTAAACGTAAGCGTGTGTGTGTGATGTTTTAACTTATTATATAGACACAACCATAAAAATGTTGAAATATCAGTAGACAACACAGAAATGACAAAGAAAGATGTAACTAATAGATAGGGGATTGAGAAATGAAACACCCTAGACTAAATTGAGGAGATGAGAGCTACTAGTGAACCAAGAATACACGCCAAAAAGGGTGCAATTGGGGGGCAGAATTTTTTGTGAATGGGTGTAAGATGAAAGCATGTTAGGATAAAAACTTTTATATTGCAACAGATTAGACGCCTAAATCCTTACTTTGGAGTACTCGAACACAAAACATTCTATTAAATCATGTATTCACAAATTGTTTGATATACAAAAGATATAAACACTTACATACAGTAATGATCATCACAAATAGATAGAAGGAACAGGAATGTATTAATTATCTGTGAATGCAATATACATGGTATCCAACATATACAATCATGTGTGCCAATTACAAATCCCTCAGAAGTATCAAACTAAAGAGTATAAATAGGAAAGAATCATAATAGGCATGACGGTTGTGACCACAATTCTCCATTTTATTTGTAACCATGCCATAACAATTACAAATATCCAAATTTTAAAGCGGGCCATGCATTTACAATCATTCTTTTTATTCAAAATATACTTTGTTTATTAACTATGCATATGTAGTGTACAAGCCTAACAAAATATAATTATAATACTAATTTTTTTTCTGCATCTATCTTTCACTTTAAATTGCCCAGCCTTTGTGTCAATACTACTTATGTACCAGTGTTGGATATAGACGTGGGATAAGATTCAACAGGCAACTTAGATTAAAAAGTTTGAATAGCAGGAGTAAAAGCACCACAAGTGTCGGATGCAAAAATTGAAATTGGTATTTATAAGAGCACTAGTTATGGCTCTATCGAGGCTACTGTAACCAAGTGTAGTATTTGAGTCCCATTGACCTACTTTGGCACCCATGGTTTCTTTCTTTCTTTCTAATTTTATTCTACTGTTTTGGTAGCTTGCATTCCAAACTCAAAGTATTCTTGCTAAGTGCAAAATTCCTTCAAAACAATGTATTTTCATTTTTTGAAAAAAATATGTAATCATTTAAATTAAAAGACCTTTGTAATACTGAAATATTTAAAAACATTATGTCAAACATGGTCAGGTCATGGGAACCAAATGGCTTATTTATTTTTGTTAAATAATCTTTCATAACATTCGCCCTGTTTAAAGTGGTGGAATTGTAGAAATAGTGTCTGGTATATTAATTATCCTGGGAATAACAACTTATATCCAAGTTGTTATAATCCTAAGAGTTTAATACCTTGGTTCCTAGAGTGGTCCTTCTCATTTTGCAATGTGTTATTTCTCACGAATGTATGCCCATTTCTTGCAAAAGAGGTCCTGCCATGTCGAATTGCAGCATGATAAATTTTTGTCATGCTTGAGGGATTGAGTCGGCATAAAGCAAAGGTGCAATATGTGTCATTTGATTATTTGGATTGACAACAGGTATGCTAGAGGGTGACAAAGACAAGGGCTGAGAGCCCTGAAGATCCACACCAATCTAGATCTGCCATCTAGAAAATCTACCAATAAGGGAGAATGACGACTGACAACTGAAGCAAAGACTTGTCCCATTTGGGGTCAACATTTCCTTTAGGCTAAGGCCCATTAGGTCCATGTCATCCGATTATTTTAATCGGGTGAATGACAAAAAATTGGGAATGAGTGATGTAAAGCAAATACCAAACAAGGTCATGCCTACAAAGAGGTGCCACATGGCATACAATCCCCACTTACGGAGGATGAAGTTGTTAAGGGAAACCCACCCTCTAGTCATCGATCATTCCATGCCCTTGGATTGGGTTGAGATCAATGGATTGTCCTGGTGTGGACACAAGCATGGAAGGTTAAAGCTTTGGGAATCCCATACCAACCAGCATCAGGGATGTGGCATGCTCAAGAAAGAAAAAGAAAAAGTGCTTGGCAGCCCCCTCAACATCAAAGGATTTTACAGACACAATATATGCTTTGACACCTACGTTATATAGGCAAACCGTTTGAAGCATGAATAAATGTAACGTCTCAGTGAGCGCATGAACATATGTGCCATGTAAGTTATAACTTATTGTTGTGTAAATAGATTTGTATATAAGTGTTGCCCTGCAATATTGTCATATGTGTGTATGTGGAAACATTTGTAATAAATGTAATGCAATGGGGTGTTTTAATGTTTTATGTCTATAGGCAGTTCGGTGGTAGTTTAGTGGTTGCTAACCTCCTACTAGCCCTGTTATATCTTTATGTATGCCATCTACCTTAATGTAGGTATGTTGGTTGGAATTGATGGTCTATGTGTGATGTTGGTCAATGCTGGTCATAGCAAGTTTGTGTGTTTAACACTTGACCAGACCATGCCATATTGCAAATAACTAGGTTGTGAAGGATGCATGTTGTGTGCACAATGTATCCACATGTATCTATAAGTTATTCGCATTATGCACCTTTGTTTATAATTATAATAGAATTATATTATAGTGTTCCGTATTATATTTCTACATTTTGGCATATAAAGTTGGCTAGAACTTTGTGACATGAATTTGTGATAAGCATCTCGCTCGAGATGATATGCAACAACAATAGGACAATTACAATGGGGTGAACGAGTTATGTAGTCTAAGTGCATCCTTGCCCCCTCAAGAGTAGAGAAGATTGGAGTTTGCAATAAAAAGTGATGTGGACTTGTTCATTGACATCAACAAAGGGCCAAGTAACAAAATCGTCCATAAGGATAGGTGTGATGAAGTTGTTTGCAACGAAGGTGTGAGTGATGTTGCAATGTGCAAAAAGGCGCGCTCGATGACACAAGGCATGACAAAGGCATGCATGACGATGCAAGGCACAACGAAGGGCCAAGCAATGAGCCTGACACTAGAGAAAACCCAATTCAATAATAAAAGCTAATAGTAATTGAAATGGGTTGTATGTCAAATAGTGAGAAGGACGATAATCCAACATCAGAGCAACTACAAGTTAGCATGTTCAATGGTGAGCGGATCAAGTTCACCATGAAAGCAACTGCAGGTTGGCATGTCTAATGTTGAGCAAGACAAGAGTCCAACATTCGATGGTGAGCAAAACAAGAGTCCAACATCAAAGTAACTATAGGTTGGCATATCCAATGGTGAGCAATATCGGAGTCTAATGTTGAAGTAGCTATAGATTGACATGTTTGATGGTGAACAAGACCAAAGTCCGACATCGAAGCAATTGAAGGTTAGCATACCAGATGGTGAGCAAAACATAAGTTTGACATTGTAGCAACCGAGATTGGTGTGTTCAATGGTGAGCAAAACATGAATCCAAATCTACAAGTTGGCATGTCTTGATGATGAACAAGACAAAAATCCGACATTACAATAACTGCAAGTTGGTGCATCCGATGATGCACAGGATGGGAGTCCAACACATGAGCAACTACACTTTGGTGTGTTCGACAATGAGTGTGATGAGACTAAGATACAGTAACAACCATTCCCTAAGTCGAATCAACCACTCACGAAAACAACCAATATCGACGTGACATACAAGTGTCCCACGTCTTATGGTGGTGGAACAAGGGACCCAATTATACACTAGATGTTGCCTTATTCTGTGCAAGGTGAATGAGCAAATGAATAAAGCAAATTAGAGAAGGTTATTCCTTGTGACACTGCATAGAATTGTAATGAACCGATACAAGGAATCGCTAAAGGGCAAGTATCAAACCTAAGAGGCATTGCAGGAAGCCCTTGTGAAGAAATTTAAATTGTTTTATGATGACGATAAGGTCATTACTGAAATCTGCAAAACGGAGCAAAGTGGGTAAGAGTTTGCTCTACCCCATGATTGGAGATTTAACAAGCTGATCACTTATTTAGAGGATGAGGAGTCAGACGCAGTAAAGAAAAGGTGGTTCCTAGAAGGCCTTCTTCCTTCACATAGGAAGAAGATCAAGTTGGTCCCTCTGACGTCTTATCAAGAGGCCTTTGAGCAGGCCATGAACTTGGAAAGCAATGTGAAGACATCATCTCAATGTTAGGGTTGGGAGGACACTGACAAGCGTAACTTCAAAGACAATAATGACTTTGAAAACGATAGTGATGACTCTAAGAATGAGAATAACTCAAAGAATGATTCAAGGATATCATCTAAATGTTAGAGTTGAGAATTTATTGATTAGAGCGATGAGAATGATGTTCAAGTTTGACACAGAGAACGAGTGTGAGGAAGCAAGAACATCAGTGAGTGCTCTCCATAAGAAGATGATGCACATATTTGAAGAATACAAATATGAACAAGATTCAGGTTATCATGATTTCAAAAGAAGAAAAGAGATGTCCTACAATAACTATGAGGAAGGATGGTCAATGAAGAAATGCTCCTGGAATTTGAAGAATGCTTGACGGGTATACACGACACAAAGGAAGATTGTTGTAGAAAGAGGTTCCAATTGTGGTATATTTTGTGACAATCGCAATAGCCATAGTCGAAGATGAATTGAGTATGATACTCAAGGCAAACCCATTATGTAGTGTCACAAGTGATATTTATGAGGACACTTCACACAAGAATGTCAAAGTGACAACACGCCAATTATGTGTAAAGGACTCAAGAAACCTAGGAAGAGTCACAATCCCACAAATAAAGAAGTGAGCAATGTAAACTAGACTGCATTCAAAGAGGTAGAGTGCACCATCATGGATGTGCGATAACTTGTGCAAACATCAATGCCAACATCACCGGAGACATAACCAAAGGCGTACTCTTCCAACTCTTACATGGATGTGTAAACCTTGGGAAACTTTGATATTTTTCCTTTTGAATGTTTTCATTTATAGATAGAGGACCAAAATAGGGAAGAACCACCCACTTGTCTAAAGACAAACGTGAAGAAAAGTGCAATCCAAACAATGGAGAATGCATCTAGACATGCAAACCTAACAAGTTGAGGATACCAACCTCAAGATTGAGGACGACAACCATCTAGACAGATGTCATCTAGATGAGGTCATAAGATGTTTGGATGATGGAGTCATCCATGCAAGGAAGCTTACCGTTTGGAGAAACAGACTATTTGAGATGCTATAGTCATCAAGGGTTGTGAAATTTGTCTAATGCACCCATCTACAAGCCATTTGCATAATCATCTTCCTAGTGCAATTGCTACTTGTTGTCCCAATGCAGTTATTGTCTAGGTTTTCTGCCTATTGGCCATCAAGGTCGTTTGCATGTTGATTGTCCAAGGATTGAAGGGTGTTGCCCATCTATGAGAGCAAGCGTATGTCATTTGTGAGAAAGAGACAACCATCTAGGTAAGGAGAGAAAGTGTCGCCAACCATGCTCTTGTCGTCTAGCTTGTCCATACCAATGGAAGAGAGATAATTGTTAGTCAAGACATGTAGAGAACTGATGAAGGATTTAATAGAGTTGTTAGAGACATGGATCATTAAATTAGAGACATGGTGAACATCAGTTGTGGCAAGGACAAAACTATCTAACTGTAGCACAAAATGTCTAAGAAATAAATTTTGTTCAACAGCTTGTTCATGTCATCTACAGCATAGAAGGCATCGTCTAGCATAAAACCCTCCCATTGCAAGTTAGGAATTGTTCTAGAGGAAGACCAAGTCATCTAGGATCTCACCCTAGTCATTTGTGAGAAAGAAGAAGTTGTTTGGGAGAAATTTGATGCAACATTAAGACTTTGATGCCTAGAACTCGAATGGAGTCGTCAATGTCCAAAATCTTATCGTCTGAGGCCTAAGGGATGTCATCTAAGGCATGAGAACACTAACTGAGTGCAAGTCCATGTTGTTTGGGTGATTATTATTGTCGTCTAGATGATTATTGTTGTCAATGAAGAGATTTTACGTGACATTTGACAAGGAGTGGATAATTTTATGAGAGGTCATGTGATGGATTTGAAGGGTGTTGTTTGAGACAAGCACCACGCCATTTGAGTGTATTACAACTTTGTCTGGGCCTGCCACGAGAGGCTTGTCAACAGCCCTTGTCGTCTAAGACAAGTTGTCTAGTCTTGCAAACAAATCGTCCAAGACAAGCCATTTAGGCAAGGTTGTTTGGGCCTACCACTAGACACTTACTGATGAAGATCACCATCCTAGAAATAACCTTTGGGGACTCCTCTTTTGCAAGTAGATGCTTTCAACTAGAAGATGGACTTATCTAAGTGTTAACTTGCATCCAATAAACAAACCAGCATATGGAACATGGAATCTCCCTTTTCAATTATAACTTCTATGTGCCAAAAATCTACAATCCATAACCTTCAATGCAATAATACTGAACAGACTTCAATCAATCGCAAATGGTTGATGTATGGCATCTCCACCAAAATTTTATGACAAAATGTATGAAAGTGACATGGTTGTGGGGCCCAAAATTGCAAAAAACAATGCAATGCCAAACCCTCTCTTAGACGAGGAAGCTTTCCTTTTGCTTGTGTCAATCCGCCATGCACTCATTTCAACCTTTTTTTTCACATGTTGAACAACAACATAAACATCTTGAATAGCAAATGAAACACAAATTTCTCATATACCAATACAAATGTGTTCATAATTTTCTTCACTCCAACACTCAATTATGTCTTCAACATGAAAAAGGAGATTAACATCTTCAATATAGAAATGGAAGTGTGGAAATGGCCTCCTCATTCAATGTTTAGCATGTTTTAATATCCTTTAATATGACACAAACTGTTAGCTTTCCAAGTAGATTAACTCACAGAAAGCTTTATCCAGGATCAAGTATAAATCAAATATATGCCACTAATCAAAATAACAATGAATCTCAATATTGGAATAACAACAATATCTCACAAATATAACTCAAATATACACAATATCAAAAGATTACAAGAATGATTCAGATTGATTACATTGCATGGAGCTTTGTCTCCAATATATAATTTTACATGACTTTTCAGTACTCTAACTATTGCTCTCCTCAAACATCTAGGAGATGCATCCTTTCATATTCCTCTCATTAAGACAAAACTCTCATCTTGCCACATATCAATGTGACTCTTCATTCTCTCTCTTGACACCTTGCACTTTCTCTCATATTGACACATACATTATATAAAATATAAATCATTCTACCAAACTAATATTTACAAGGGGGCCAAATAATGTAATACTTCCAACACCCCCCTTGTATTACATTATTTGGTAGGAAGGCTTTTTGCCTTCATTCTCTGATTCTTCTTTCTTTGATCTTCATTCTTCAACACTGCCTTTGGTACTGCTGAATATACGCAACCTTCAATGTATCTGAGTGGCCTCTAGGTCTTTGCCTCTGGGTCACTGCCTCTGGGTCTCTGCCTCTAGGTCGCCTCTAGATCGTCTCTAGGTCATCCACTAGAACAATCATAAGACCATCATTTCTATATAATCATCACTATAGGTGCTTTCACTGTAGGTCACCTCCCAAGCTATGCTTGGGTCATAATCATTCATTTCACATTTCTTCATGGTAAGACCAATATCATTCTTTACATTCAATAAACTTTGATTTTTCATCACACTTGGTTTCCTTTTGTAGAAACCATACAACATTCCTTTCATCTTATTCCATTCATTCATACTTATCCATCCACAATCCATTTTTATTTTCAATTTTCCTTCTCTTTATGTAGACAAGATTTTTGAGAATGATTATGTCCTCCACAAGTTTCACAACAATGGAGATTCCAACATTTCTCTATCTTATGTCCATATCTACCACAATGATTACATTTGTTCCCCATTACAAAATTCCTTTTGCCATTTTGTCCTTCATTGTTACTGATTTGATCAGTCTCTGTCACTAATTTGATGTCACTATTTCTTGTCATGAATTTAGTTCTTGATTTATTACTGCTCATTTGTCCTATATATCCAAGACCTTCATATTTTGGTCTTATTTTTGGTACAATTGGCTCTTTCATTCCTTGTCCATGTTTTCCCAAACCTGTGTCTCTATATCCCATTTTATTTAACAATTTTGAACCAATTCCTTTAGTATACCTTTCAAAATAACCAAAATGATCATCACACTGATCCCTATCAACATCAACACAACTTTGAGCATCACTATCCCTGTCATCATTTGAATCTCTGTCATCATCAATTTTGATAGCATAAGCTTTTTCTGACCAATCATGAACTATACTCAAATCATCTGAGCTGCACTCTATATCTTTTCTTTTTGTGTCACAACATGCATTTACTATCATAGGTTCCAAGTCCTTATTGGATTCCTCATTACTTGATAACAGACATATGTGATTTGCCATAAGATTCCTATGTACACATTTTGATTGTGCAACATACCCTAGCTGATTACTCTGATCTCTTTGATTCCCTTTAGGAGATTCTTGGTCTTGATCCTTCCTAGTCAATGCATTATACTTACAAGATTTTGTATTATGTCCTTCTTTTTCACAAATATGACAATACTTCTTTTGTTTTTTATTTTGTGATGAAGTGCAAGATCCTTTTTCTACTACAAGAGCCTTATTGGATGACTCATTTCTCAATTGATTTTCAAGTTCATATTGTTGAAGAATATTTATTAATTCCTCAAATGACACCTTTCTGTTTGATACTAGAAGAGATGTGACCAACATTTTGAATGATTCAGGAAGTGCTCTAAGTACAATTGAAACTAGGAGTTTATCTTCAACCTTTTCTCCTAAGGTATGCAATTTTGATTTTAATTATGATATCCTTCGAAGAAAATGTTCTATGTTTTCTCCATCATGAACTTTTAGTGCATACAATTGTGATTGTAGGTGTAAAATGGTTGCCTTATTCTTTCCTTCAAATATCATACACAATTTTTCCCATGCAATTTTTGAAGTTTCTGCTTCACTAATGTGTGCTTGAATTTCATCAGATATGCCAAACAGAATTAACATAAGAGCTTTAGCATCATCATCTTTGAATTTTTGAATTCCTGTTTTATCTTCTGGAATGTTTCTTTGTCCATTCACCACATCCTAGAGTTTTTCAACAATAAGTATTGACCTCATCTTATTTTTCCATGGGGTAAAATTAGGCCCCTTTAATAATTGAGATTCAGAAAAGAAAATTCTTGTATTTGCCATTTCCTTTGAAGTTGACAACCTTATAGCTCCAAAATTGAAATTTCAAAAACTAAATTTTGCAAATTTTTAAATTTAATTTTCTAAACCTTTGAAGTAGTAATCCTTTTAACTCCCTATTAAATTTGCAAAATCTCAAAAAGACTTTAAATAACTTCAAAAATACAATTCTTAAAAACTTTCTACTAACTCTTCAAACTTTGAAAAAAAAAATCAAATCCAAAAGCTCAAATCCTATTTGAAGTAGAAAACCTTATTTCTCCAAAATTTAAATTTTCAATTGCAAACTTCAAATATTAAATTTCAAACAAATAAAAAAAAAAACTTTTGAAAGTATAATTCCTTATGACTCCCTAATTCTTTCTTTCCTTCTTTTCTTTTTTTTCCTTTTTTTTTTAATTTATTTATTTATTCTAACAATTTCTCAAATTTTCAAAAATTCAAAAAAACTTTAAATCTTCAAATTTTATTTTTCCACTTCAATTTAACTTCTTATAACTCCTATTTAATAATAAAATAAATTTCTTTTCTTTTATTTTTTTTTAACTTCTTTAAAGACTTTTCTCCCTTATGTCTCCCGTTCGAAAATATATATATTTAATCTTTTAAACTTCATTTTAAAACTTATTCCAAATCAAAAAAGATTCTTTAATCTTTTAAACTTCACTTTAAAAAGATTCTGAATCATGCTCTTGCTGGCATAAAGATATCTTTCCCTTTTTTTTTAAATGCATTCAAAAAAGATGTTTCCAAAAAGCATGCATACTAACTAACCTATTTTTCCAATTAACGCCATATTCTCTCATTTTTGTCTTATTCACCTTAGTAAAAAAATATTCTTCTCCTTAAACTTTATAGCCCATGCACATATGCTTTTTGAATAAAAAACTCCAAAGATTTTTTCTTTTGTTTAAAAAAAAAACTTTTGATTTACCGTGCTTACTCTGACATGGCAATGGAAAACTAATTTGGGTAAGATGTTATTTTAGTCTTTTGTGTTCTTTATTTTTCTTTTCTTCCTTCCACGTATATTTGGGCAGCCGTTATGATTCTTCTTCCTCCTTAAGAGATGTTACATATTTTGACCTTGCACACTCGACCTGAACTTGCATGCACTTCAAATGTTGCTACTGTTGCTTTTTAATAAATACTGCACTCAGATGAGACATTATACCTTAGTGTAACATTTAATGCAAACGTTTCTTAACTTCCAACTTCCTCACCATGCTGGTTAATCTTTCGCAACAACGAATGGCACTTCAACTGGTTCACTCTTTATTCTGCTTTGTTGCTTCAATTGGCCTGGTTCGTCTGATCTGGTTTTCTACCAGAAACTTCGCACTATTAATACTAAAATGTACCTTTAATATTTCTCTTCTTCTTTTTCCGGTAATCACAAACACTGGTTTTTTTTTTTTTTTTTTTTCCAGGTTCTTCGACTGTAGCTACAACTTTCGACCTCTATATTTTTTTAAATTTGCTACAACAAATCTGGTCTATACTTTGACTTTGAAGGACTCTTGTCCATATTTCTTTTGCTTTTGATGGCTTTTGAGATTATTGCTATAAAAAAACCTGCTTTATCTTTTAGAATAATCTTTGCTTTCAATTACACTCTTAGCTTCTTAGATTGATATATTTCTTCTGCTCTATATTCGGCTCATATAGCACCTTCTTTGATGCTTTGGTTTCTTTTATTCAAAAGCCAATAATCTATATGAGAATTTCTTTATACATTAATAAATTGATTGTTGTTGGGCACTTCCTCCAACGCAATATATAAAAAGACTCTCTTTACTTTTCTACTCTTTCTCTCATATTCAAACCTGAGATCTATATTCTTTCTCTTCTCTTTATCTCAGGTTTTAGCCTGAGTTCTTCTTGTTTCTACAGGTAGCTTTTCTTTTCTTTTCTTTTCTTTTCTTTTACCGGCTATGTCTGCGTAACTTACTGGTTCTTTGGACCAGATATCACAGCAATTTTTCGAAGGCTTTTCAAAATAATGACTCTTGCCTTTATTTATTTTTTTAATAAGCTCTTTCTCCTTCAATAATTAAATTCTCTGAATTTCACTTTCTTTAAAAATTTTCCAAATAATTCTTATATTTCCCTTTTTTTTTCCAAATAATTAATTGATCTATCTTTATCAAATTTCTAAAACTTATATCTTCCAAGGAGTATACGTGCTCACTTTAAATAAATGGAAGAGATTTACTTTGTACCTTATTCTTGGCGCTTATGCACTTGCAACAACAAACGTTTTGTCCAAACAATACTCCTCAGGTGCAACAAACACTTCCGTGACAAGATGCTCGAAAAATCTCTTCAAATGCTTTCCAAACAAGCAATCAACCAAAAAGTTGATCAACAAGCAAACTTTCTCTCAATTGGGCTTGTCGTCAAACAATGACGATTGTCCCAATACTTTCATTCAGATTCTTCATGACTTTTCATAGCACTCCCCCAATACTTTCATTCAGATTCTTCGTGACTTTTCATAGCACTCTGTGGCTCTGATACCACCATTAGCTTTCCAGGTAAATTAACTCACAGAAAACTTTACCCAGGATCAAGTATAAATAAAATATATGCCACTAATCAAAATATCAATGAATCTCAATATTGGAATAACACCAATATCTCACAAATATAACTCAAATATATACAATATCAAAAGAATATAAGAATGATTCAGATTGATTACATTGCATGGAGTTTTTTGTCTCCAATATATAGTTTTACATGACTTTTCAGTACTCTAACTATTGCTCTCCTCAAACATTCAGGAGATGCATCCTTTCATATTCCTCTCATTAAGACAAAACTCTCATCTTGCCACATATCATGTGACTCTTCATTCTCTCTCTTGACACCTTGCACTTTTCTCATATTGACACATACATTATATAAAATATAAATCATTCTAGCAAACTAATATTTACAAGGGGCTCAACGCACAGTCGCTTTACGAAGGATTAGGGCTTTTTTTTTAAATATCTCATCTTTTAGGAGCCATATCTTCGCGAAGGGTTATCTGATTCAGTTGATTCTTGGACCAACTTGTGCGGAATTTGAATAGCTTTAAAATGAGTGGTCATATGAAGGAATCCAAGCAATATTGAGGGAGATACGACCTTGTGAAGTCAACCATCCGGAACAAGGGCAGTGACGATTTTTCAAGTCGCGAAAAACGAAATTGCAAATATTTGTCAGCTAGGGTTCGGATGATGGGAAGAGCAATGAAGGGCTAGGACTTCAGTGAGGCAAGACATTCTATTTGGACATAGAATTTTTCAGCTAAGTTTTTTTTCCCTTCTTTATCTTAGAAATTTTGCATGCAAATTATTATAATTTTTATCAAATATTATATTTGCTATAGGACATTCTGATAAATTTCAATAGATTTTGAGTTTTAGTTTCCTTTCCATGGACCGATTTATAGTTAAATCCTTAGAATCATCTCTAGTGGTAGAGGTTAGTGAGCGCACCTCAGAGAGATCCTCGTTGCTCCAAGATAGGGCGGTTTTTGGTAAATTTAATGGGTATTGGCCAGGGGCTTCAGCCTTGAGAAAATGGATTGATAGGAGTTGGAAGTCTCCAGGAGTGATTCTATCCTTTCTTCCCAAAGGTTTCTTCCTAGCCATTTTTTGTTCTAGGGAAGAAAGAGAAAAAATCCTAAAAGGGGGTCCTTGGTTTATGGGAAGAGCAGGACTCTTCCTTACCCACTGGTATGAAGGCTTTTCACCTGAAAATGTAAATCTATCCCTAGTACCAGTCTGGGTTAGGATGTTTGGGTTACCCATTGAATTTTGGGAAATAGATACCTTCAAGGCAATAGGCAACACTCTAGGAGAATTCCTTGAGATTTCAGATACTATGAAAGATGGATTCTTGGCTATTTATGCTCGGATATTGGTCATGATTGATATAAGTAAAGCTTTACCAGAATCAATCATTCTTAAGTATGGGGATAAGATGTGGATCCAAACCATAGATTATGAAAACATATCTTTTAGATGTAGAAGATGTCATGAGGTGGGGCATATTGAGAGATCATGCCCTAAGAAGAGCCCAACAGAATCATATGTAGAAAACCGCAAGAGAAACTTACAAATGGTTATGGATGAAGATGGTTTTCAACTTCCAAAAAATAGATCTAGAAAAATGAAAGAAAATAAATAGTGGAGACCAGTAAGGAAGGATATTGGAAGAAATACCAACTCTTTTGAGGCTTTAGCCTATGAAGAAAAAGTAGATCAAAACTTAGAGGACATAGTACAACAAGTTCAACATATTAACAAGGAACCGTCTATTCAGTATGATCTTGATTTAAGGAAGAACATTCTCGATGAACCTAAGGAATGTGTCTCATCAGATTTTGAAGACTCTCTTGAAGTACCATGCACCATTCAGGAGAAAAAATTGGTAAAGAAAATGCAGTTTTAGAAGTTAATACCTCTGCCATTAATAAGGAAATACTAGAAAATGAGCAGGACAAGTCAAAAGCTTCTGTAGTAGAGCTAGGAGAGGATAAATATGATGAAAAATAAAATTGTGAAAGAATATTGAGGAATAGAATAATAAGACCTACTCCTGATATAGGCAAGGCAAAAAGAGGAAAACCCTCAAATTATCAAGCAAGATCCAGGGAAGCAAGAGCAAACATAGAGAAAGGAACACAAACTAAGTTGGTTGAACTTCTCTTTACCAAACAACAAAATGATATTGGTAATACGTAAGTAGGGCCAATAGCCCCTAATGAGACATGATTATCATCTCATGGAATATAAGGGGTGCTAATGCCCCCTCAAAGCAGAGGTGTATCAGGGACCTATGTTTAAGTAATAAGCCTGATATTCTTTGTATCCAGGAAACTAAAATGACAAAAGAAGTTTCAAAAACTATGAAAGTAGTATGGGCAAGATGTGAATGGGATGCTATGGATTTTGAAGGAGTGGTAGGGGAATTCTAACTTGTTGGAATCCTTCTAGAACCTCTTGTGTAACCATTCATAAAACTAGGCATTGGATAGCCTCTTTAGTCACTTGCTACTTTGCAGATATTCATTTCATCCTTATCAATGTCTATGGACCTACAACTCAGTCAGGTAGATTAGAAGTTTGGAGTGGGATTGAAGCCTTTATGAGAAGTAAAGACCAAGAAACCCGATTCATGATCATAGGAGATTTTAATGCCATAACCAAGTTGGATGAAAAATTTGGGGGAATTAGGAAATTAACCCAAAGTATGAGAGATTTCTCAGCTTTTATTCAAAATAATAATCTATGGGAGGTTGAGTTTGAAGAAGACAACTATACTTGGACCAACAATAGGAGAGGCTAGAACCTAATAGCAAAAAAATTAGATAGATGCATACTCTCAGATCATTGGCTAGATGAAGGAACTTGTGCTAAAATTAATACCTTAACAAGGATTGGTTCAGATCACTTGCCAATAAGAGTTAAAATGGTGGTAAGTGAATTCAAAAAATATCATATTTTAAATATGAGCAGATGTGGGAAGACCATCCTCAATTTGTTGATATGATAGCTCAAACGTGGAATTCTTCAGGAAATGGTGGGTTGTATGCTCTTCCAAATCAAATTAAATCTATGACATCTAGATTAAAAGAATGGAACAAGAACACTTTTGGAAATATTTTTGAGAAGAAAGAAGAACTAAAAGATAAACTTTCAAAATTCTAAAAAGGTGATCATAATAATCCAAGCTTAGAGGAAAGGGAGTTGCTTAGTGAATATCATAATATTTTGAGTAAGGAAGAGAAATTTTGGAGATTAAAATCAAGACAGACTTGGTTAAAAGGAGATAAAAATACAAAGTTTTTTCATAGGATGGCTATAGTACAGAGATCAACATCTAGAATTAGTAGAATTAAATCAATAGAAGGGGTTTGGATTGAAGATCAGAGTGAAATTAGAAAAGAGGTAAAGTCTTTTTATCATAATATTCTAGGATCAGAGGAGACTGAAGTTCTTAATGATAAACTTCTTCAAGATGTACCTTCAGTTATAATGAATGAAGACAATAGGAAATTGATGGAGCCTATTACTCTAGAAGAAGTTCATTTAGCTCTTTTCTCTTTTAATAAGGATAAATCCCTAGGTCTAGATGGGCTCTCTACAACTTTTTACCAACATAATTGGGATATAGTGAAGGATTCTTTATTGGTGGCAGTGGAACAGTCTAGGGTAAAACAATACATACCTTATAAAATAAATGCAACATATCTTACCCTAATTCCAAAAAAGAAGGATGTTGAATTGTTTGATTCTTTTAGACCCATAAGCCTATGTAATATGGCATATAAGATTATCTCCAAAGTGATGGCGAATCGATTAAGGCCATTGTTAGACAAAATTATTTTAGAAGAGCAAGGAGGATTTGTGAAAGGGAGACAAATTTTGGATGGGATCATAGTAGCTCATGAAGTTATACATTCAACAACTTCAAGAAAAGAGAAAGCAATGATCTTAAAACTTGATATGAGTAAAGCCTATGATAGGGTTAAATGGGATTTTCTTTTTGCAGTTTTAGAAAAGTTTGGATTTGGGAAGAAATGGGTTAGATGGATTAAAGCTTGTGTCTCTACAGTTTCTTATTCAGTGTTGGTCAATGGGTTAGTAATATAATATTTTAAAGCCAAGAGAGGCCTTAGACAAGGAGATCCTCTATCTCCTTATTTGTTCATTATTATGGTAGAGGTTTTGAGTAGGAACTTAAAGAAGGCTTACAAATATGGGCTTATAAGTGGACTTAAGGTTAGTAATAACATCGACAACATCACCCATCAATAGTTTGTAGATGATACAACCCTTTTTGGAAGGGCAAGGATAAATGAGGCTAGAGCTTTGAATAAATTTTTAAAGGAATATGAAAGAGCATCAGGGCAAAAATTTAATAGGACAAAATCTAAAATTTACTTCCTTAACACTCCAACTAATATCAAAGCAAGAATTTGTAGGTTACTTCAAATGGAGGAGGTAAATTTACCAACAACTTATCTAGGGATGCCTTTATTTGAGGGGAGAATGAGGATAGAATTATGGAATCTAGTTATTAGTAAAGTTTAGAATAAACTTCCAGCTTGGAAAGGTAGATGGTTATCATTAGTAGGAAGAGTGTAGTTAATTAAGTCAGTCTTACAGGCCATTCCAACATATTATATGTCATTGTATTCTATGCCAAAATCAGTTGAAAAAAGTTTAATCTATATTATGCGATCCTTTTTATGGTCAGGTTTACATGATAAAAGGAAATTTCCTTTGGTGAAATGGAGCAAGGTGTGTGATGATAAAACTAGGGGAGGTCTTGGTTTAAGAGTTCTTATAGATGCAAACTTAGCTCTTAGGGGAAAAGTAATCTGGAGATTGTACAAAGAGAGTCAAAGACAATGGGCAAGAATTCTTCTAAGTATGTTGAGCCCAATGACCCAAGTTTAATATTTATTGCATTCTCTCTACCAAATGGTTCTGCTCTTTGGAATGGTTTAAAAAATCTATTGATCTAATGATTAAAGGTTTAAGATGGGTGGTGGGAACTGGAGAAAAATTTCTATTTGGATGGATACTTGGTGTGATAAAAAACCACTCAATTTAGATCCAATTTTGAAACCTTGGATGAGATTGCTTCAAGATAAATATGGTGATAGGGTTTCAAACATTTTGTACAAGGATCAAGAAGGAAGATACAAATGGAAAGAGATTTTTTACAAGTATACAAGACATTGATGCTAGGAGGCAATTGAGTAGAAAGATAACAACTATGATTATTTGAGGGGAGCCAAGGATAAATTGATTTGGGAGTTGAATAGCTCAGGAGAATACACAACAAGAAGTGGATATAATGTACAACACCAACAAAATAGTAATATCACTAGAATATGGAGAGATATTTGGGATAGCCCAAGCATTCCTAAAGTCAAAATGTTTGTTTGGCTAGTAGGTCATAGAAGAATTTTATCTTGGGATAACCTTATGAAAAGGGGTTTTCATGGCCCCTCTCAATGTGTTCTTTGTAAAAAGGAGGAGAGTATAGACCATCTCTTGGGACATTGCTCAATAGTCTGGAAACTATGGCAATGGATTCTTAATATGTTTGGTAAATGCATGGTGATGAATAGCAGAATTGAAGATTGGTTAAAGCAATGGTAGAGCACTTATAAAAGTGAGGCTTTATAGACAATATGGGATATATCAAAAGATATAATACTTTGGACTGTATGGCTAGAAAGGAATAGAAGAATATTTAAAGGAAAGGAAAGTAGTTTAGAGGTAATGAAAAGGAAGATATGTTTAGCCATAGAGGAGTCTAAACCAACCCTATCAACTCACCAGTCCCTAATCTAGAAGTAGAGAGCCTTGATAGATGGAGTCAAGTCATTAAATGGAATTATGATGTTGGGTAAAAGAAAAGAGTTAAAGTGGCTTATAAAAGTGAGGCTTTAGACAATATGGGATATATCAAAAGATACAATACTTTGGATTGTATGGCTAGAAAGGAATAGAAGAATATTTAAAGGAAAGGAAGTAGTTTAGAGGTAATGAAAAGGAAGATATGTTTAGCCATAGAGGAGTCTAAACCAACCCTATCAACTCACCCAGTCCCTAATCTAGGAAGCAGAGAGCCTTGATAGATGGAGTCAAGTCATTAAATGGAATTATGATGTTGGGTACAAGAGAAGCAAAAAGAAGGCAAAGAATATAAAGTGGAAACCACCAGATGTGGAGTTGGTTAAATTGAATTTTGATGGAGCATCTAAAGGAAATCCAAGACCAGGAGGAGGAGGAATAATTAGAAATAATAGAGGAGATATTTGTCTCATTACGCTTTCAATAGTGGATTTAAGACAAATAATGAAGTTGAAGCTTGGGGGCTTTAGAAGGGTTAAAAATATGCAAACAAATGAAATGGAATAGAGTATGGATGGAAGGTGATTCTCTCATAGTAATAAATGCAATTTTGAGGAAAGCAAAGGCTCCATGGAACATACAAGAGATAATTGTGGAAATTCAAGATCTTGCTAAAGAGTTTGAAGAAATCAGGTTTACACATACTTTAAGGGAAGGAAACAAATGTGCAGATAGGCTAGCCAATAGAGGGGTTTTGATTGAGGATCATGAAGTTAAATTCTCCTTTCCATGGTTAGAGGAAGTAGTAAGTTTAGCTGAAGCTGACAAGAAAATGTTGATTGCCTGAATCAAATAATGATTAAGATTTACTTTAATGTTTTCCATTGGTAATATCTGCTTTATTTTATAACAATAATGTGTTTTCATATAAACTATTTATTATAATTTTTGTGGTTGCACTTGTGTTTCAGGAAGGAAACTAGCAATCCAGATTTGGTAAAGCGGACTATGATAGTGCGATGTTTTGGAAATATTACTCTACTAAGATGCAATGCATAGATAGTAGAGGTGAAGTTTTGGTATTGTGAAGGCTGCTATAGAAAAATGTCAAGAAGGATGCTGAATTCTGGAATATTTGTATTCATACAGAAAATTGAAAAGATCCAAAAAATGAAAATCAAGAATTCAGACATTTTATGTAAAATGATGTAGGTTTCTAGCTATAGCATCTCAATTGAGATGAGAAGTGTATCTATTTGTAAACTCTCAAGCTCTAAAGAAGAGAGTTGTAATTTGTCAAGGGTGGGGGACCCGAGTACAACCCCTTATTATCCAACCAAAAAAAATATTTCCAAGGAGGGCAAATAATATAATACTTCCAACACATACAACATTACCAACACCTACGTATCCTTTCCTCAATGTTTTGTGGAGTTTCTTGACATCTACAACTTTGGCAAAGTTCCTTTCACAATCAAACAAAAGGCATGGTGCAGCAACTGTGGCAGTTACAAGTGCCCTCCACTCCTCATTCAGCAAAGGTTGGTGCAGATAGACTTCTCTTCCATCTTCCCAAAAACGGCCAGAGTAAAATAGAATAGGCGACTCTTTTGCTCCCGCAATGTAGATCTTGTTCTTTCCTCTAGTGCAAGTCAAAAATCAATGCAAATGAGTGCAATCTCCTTTTGTGTGGGAAACAAAGGCTTTTGCACTCATTGCTGATGGCAGCACATTATGAAAGCTATTCCTTATTCAATGAATTGACAAATTTACCCTCTACAATGTTTTGTAACACCAATAGACTCTTCTCTATGTCGCCCCCAGGAAACGTTCTTTGTCATTCCCATCTGCATCACATTTACGTTCCTCCTTAGAAGCGCCTCATCTAGAGAGAGCTTTGTGTAGAATGAACGAAAGTTTTTAATTCACAGATATGGTGTGGTAATTATGCAGAGATTTGCAAAGTCATTGCTGTAATACCAATGATATAGACATAGATGTGATCAAGAACTTGACATTTGATGTAATTGTATGTTTTCATATACATGAAGATGATAACAAATCATTGTCTAGCAGCCTCCAAACTACCTCAACGGTCTAAATAACATCCTACATACGAGAGGGAAATTAGTTTTGCATAGATAATGCAGGGATTTTAACTCAAGTTGTGCTTATACAATTGCATCTCATTTACCATTGTCTCCACAATGCCGTGGACCAAAAATTGGTTATTTTTCTCCACTTAAGAGCCACATCGAATAGCCAAAGATGCCACATTGCTCATGAAACACCTCAAGGGGATTAAGAAGGTGCCACCAGTGGTTCAAACGTGGGATCTAACCCCTACCCCACAATTATTACCAATGTGGAAGAACTCATATATATTTTAAGAAAATAGGCTTTTTCAGCATGGAACAACAATATCAAAAAATTACCTTGCTAAAACCCTCCCTGTTAAAATGTAAGAAAATTGTTATATGCAGATTTGTATTTAGATCTCAACCATATAGCATAGTTAGTAGCACATCTAATCATATAAATTCAGAAGAAAATTGTTACAACAAAATGTAATATGCATATTTGTATTTAGATCTCAACTATATAGCATACTTAGTAGCACATCTAATCATATAAGTACAGATCATGCATGCAACAGTGAACCATGCATTCGACAACATGTGTCCAAAAATAATTTAAGGGAAAATTCAATGCTAAATTCATTATTACATGAACTTACTATTTTAAATATAAAACCCTTTTGAGGGGATAACCTCCCACTAGCCAATCATGTTGCAGATGACTCCCATAGAGAACAAGAGATGAACTTCATCAATGATCAAAATGAAAAACATAATCTTGTTTTCAAACATATATAAGTAGGGAATAACCCTAACCCTAATTAATCACTCTCTAATATTAAAATATAACCACTAATAACCCCAGCTCTAAGTAGTGGATTGCCAATAACAACTCTTTCTATCTAATTGTCAATGTACCAAAAACATCCAAACCTCAACCTTAATGAACCATGACAATATAACAACTTTGATTAACTATCATGCATGCCAAAAGTCCAACCCTAAAGCTAATGACCCATAATAACCGACCCGAACATAACACAAACTCATAACTCAATACTACATAGGATTATCCAAGGACTCAATTTTTTTAAATATGACTTGTCTGTTGAAAAGGGATGCAATCAATGCTAAGTCGTTAACCAAACTATAGATTATTTTCCTTCGAGACTTCAAGTTTGTACCAGCATAAGGCAAGAATACACTGAAGTATGTTTGTTTAGTTTGCTGAAGAGTAAAAGGTGAAGTAGTAAGTTTGCAAGGCTATGGGCCATATAGGCCAACCCTTATTGAGGATGTTCTTTACCTAATATATGGGTATCCAACCATACTCGGTTCCCAAAGTATGGTGTACAACCCTATAGATTATTTTCCTTTAAGTCTTCAAGTTTGTACCAGCATAAGGCAAGAATACACTGAAGTATGTTTGTTTAGTTTGCTGAAGAGTAAAAGGTGAAGTTTGCAAGGCCATGGGCCATATGAGCCAACTCTAATTGAGATGTTCTTTACCCAATATATGGTTATCCAACCATACTCGGTTCCCAAAATATGGTGTACAACCCTACATCCTAAAGATTCGAACCTTAGACTTCTATTTAGAATTCCAAAGCATGAATAAAACTACTACACCCTACAGGATTCAAACCTTAAACCTTAATTCATAGTTCCAAAGCATAACGAAAATTACTTAAGATGTTATAAAGTAAATTACATCATTAAAATATTCTCTCCCTCACACACATATAGATATATATACCCTCAAGTAGCAGCATCACTCCAGTCTCACTTCCCTGATGATTTAAATGCATTCGAGAAAACTAAGGGTTTTGCCACCCAAACTATTATCCAAAATTGTTGTCATACTATTGAACTAAGGGTTATTTTCTCAATGTACTCGCCAAATACTTTATAAATTTGTTTGAAAAAGGATATTGATCAATTTAACTGTAATGTGGAAAAAACTTCGGAAAAGTTTATGTCCCAACATATATATCAGTTCGAGGCGATTCTATAATCAAATAATGTTATTTATACACTCTAAATGACTTAACTAAGCCCTAACCTTAATTGGAGGAAGAGTAGGAGAGACCTACAGTAGCATATGGATCCACCAGTATTTTAAGTAGACTTGTTTTAGCGAACTCGAGAAGGTGAGTGTGCACTGCTCCTGACCATGCCATCCTCGTTCCGCAATACCAACTGTTTATTTATTGTGCACGCAAGCTGAAAGCGACTCTTCAAACCTAAACTGAAGCAATATTTTCAGAATTCAATTTCATGAGAAGAGAATCGAGAAAGCAACACAAACAGAGTCGTCACTTACCTCTCACTATTCGTGGTCTGCACATTCTCCGGTAGATGTCCAAATCACGCTCATTTCCATGAGGAAAAAATTTAAGAACAATTTGCAGCATTGGAATGACATTGCTTGTTTCTAATATAATTTAGGCTATTAGCAATTATTTAATAGTATAGAATTTTACAGCAGACCCAAATTTAAATATTATAATTATTAAGATATGGTTATAACTTTATTATGTGGTTATATGCAATATGTAAGGTTAGGTAATTGTTAACCAATTAAAAAATAATTGTAATATAATTTTATTTTATTTTTTATTAAGAAAATAAAGGGTTGTATTTGGTTTTTTATTTCTGAAAAATTAGAGTTATAAATAAATTATATTTTTATTTCAATTGAGTTGTTATAGCTATAAATTTGCATTATTTTATATTAAATGCTTGAATTTTTTATTTTATTTTATTTATTTATTTATTTTTTGGATTTTTTCAATTTTCTAGGTGAATACAAATATTTTAGAATTCCGCAACCCTTTGGGTATTTTCTTACAACAGTCTTCACAATACTAAAAATTCACATCCCACTATTATAGTTTGCATCTTAGTAAAGTAATATTTCCAAAAACATCTCACTATTATAGTTTGCTTTACCATATCTGGATTGCTAGTTTCCTTCCTAAACACAAGTGTAAACACAAAATAATAATAAATGGTTTATATGAAAACACATTAATGTTATAAAATGAAACATATATTACCAATAGAAAACATTAAAGTAAATTTTAATCATTATTTGAATCGGGTAGTCAACATTTTCTTGTCAACTTCAGCTAAGCTTACTACTTCCTTTAATTATGGAAAAGAGAATTTGACTTCTTGATCTTTAATTAAAAGCCCTCTATTTGCTAACATATCTACACATTTGTTTCCTTCCCTCAACTTATGTGTAAATCTGATTTCTTAAGACTCTATAGGAAGGTCTTGAATTTTCACAATTATCTCTTGTATGTTTTGTAGAGCCTTTGCTTTCCTCAAAATTGTATTTATTAGTATGAGTGAATCACCTTCCATTCATACTCTACTCCATTTATTTTGTTTGCATATTTTTAACCCTTCCAAAGCTATCCAAGCTTTAGTTTCATTATTTGTCTCAAATCCACTATTGAAAGCATAATGAGATAAAAAAAATTCCTCTATTATTTCTAATTATTCCTCCTCCTGTCGGTCCTGGATTTCCTTTAGATGCTCCATCAAAATTCAACTTATCCAACTTCACATCTAGCGATTTCTATTTTATATTCTTTGCCTTCTTTTTGTTTTTCATGTACCCAACATCATAATTACATTTATTGACTTAACTCCATCTATCAAGGCTCTCTACTTCCATATTAGGGATTGGGTAAATTGATAGGGTTGGTTTTGACTCCTCTATGGCTAAACAAATTTTCCTTTTCATTACATCTAAATTGTTTTCCTTTCCTTTAAATATCCTATTATTCCTTTCTAGCCATACAATCCAAAGTATTGTATCTCTTGATATATCCTAGATTGTTTGTAAAGCCTCACTTTTAAAAGTGTTTTACCATTGCTTTAACCATTTTTCAATTTTTTCATTCATCACCAAGCATTTACTAAACATATTAAGAATCCATTGTCATAATTGTCAAACTATTGAGGAGTGTCCCAAGATATGGTCCATACTCTCCTCCTCCTTTTTACAAAGAACACTCCTTTTCATAAGGTTATCCCAGGACAAAAATTGTCTATGACCTACTAGCCAAACAAACATGATGACTTTATGAATGCTTGGGCTATCATAAACATCTCTTCGTATTCTTGTGATATTCTTATTTTATTGGTGCTTTATATTATATCTACTTTTTGTTATGTATTCTCCTCAACGATTCAACTCCCAAATAAACTTATCCTTGGCTCCCCTCAGAAAAATCATTTTTCTTATCTTTCTACTCAATTGCCTCTTACCATCAATGTCTTGTTTACTTGTAGAAAAATCTTCTTTCCATTTGTATCTTCCTTCCCGATCCTTGTACAAAATGTTTGAAACCTTACCACCATATTTGTCTTGAAGTTAATCTCATCCATTGTTTCAAAATTGGATTTAGGTTGAGTGGTTTTTTTTTTGGTATAAGGTAGAGGTGGTTATAAGGTCCACAAACCTTTTACAAAGTCAAAATGGGCTGGTTCTAGCATCAAGCCCGTATAATCAAAATACAAAATGGATCTTTCTAAGACTCACATTAAGCCATACTTAGAGTCCAGAGTCCTATACTTGTCGCTTGACTATTCAGGATAAAACAAAAACCAAACAACACCTAGCACTTACTAACACTAGGTTGTCTGTATCGTACACTTGTCACCTCCCGAGCCCCAAGCAAATGGGATGCCTTTTCTCGCCTAATTCCATCCTGTCGGATTACTCATCATCGACCCCTCCGATCTCCCTGATGCTCTAACGGGTTTGATCTTAGCTCTTCTCTAGCAACCAACACCAATAGTTCTTGAGGGAAGTTATCCTTCCAAATTTGCATCTCCCCAACGAAACGCAATATTTGCCATTATATCCGCCGCTTTGGTTCCCTTCTCTCGAAGGTGTGTTGGATTCGGGCATTAACCAAATGAGATTTATGAATCTTTGCTTCTAGGATAAGCTCCAATATGGTCCAAGTGGGGTCTTTATCCTCCTTAATTGCCTTGATTATATTAAGCGAATCCCCTTCAAAGATAACTTCCTTATAACCCTCAAGTCTGGCAATTCTCATTGCCTACATGCAGGCTCGGGATTTTGCAAAATGATTTGTTTGAGTTCCCAAAGGCTTTACAAAGGCAAGGACCACTTTTCCTTCCTCATTTCTCAAAACTCCTCCTCGCTCCTGCAGCCCCGGATTTCATTTAGTTGCCCAGTCAAAATTAAACTTAACTCACTTTTGTGTGGGGGTATCCACTTAACACCATCCCGTGGGTTGGTTGTAATGTCTAGGTCTGGAAGTTCCTCTCCCCAGTTCCGCAAAATCCTCCTTTCCCTTAGAGACATGGTCTCATTTTTGAAGAAGAAAGTTTTCCAGTTTTCTTTCAAAGCTCCGATTATTTTATTACCACATAACCTAGGATCTTTCTTACGTCCTTTAAATACTCTCTTATTTCTCTCATTCCATATCCCCCATAAAAAATGGGGTAAGATGAGCTTCCAGAGCCAAGTCAAAAGCTTTGCCCGGAAGGGGGAAGCCCATTGTATGCAGAAGTCAGACATGCTATTTGGAGAGACCCAATCTATATGAAATTTGGACGGGATCATTTGGAAGACTGTACAAGAAAAATCACAAGTTAGAAATATATGACTTACAGATTCTATTGCTTTCTCACACAAGATACATCGATTGATGAATTGGAAACCTCTCCTTTGCAGATTATTTGTTGTCAAGATCTTATTTTGAACTGCCAACCAAAAGAAGAAAGCTATTTTTGGGGTTAAATTATTTAACCAAATAACAGAAGTCGGAGTCCAGCCATTGAATCCTGAGTGGATTAACTTATAGGCAGATTTTACTGAATAGATCCCACTTGTAGTTTTGCCCCAAATCGCCTTGTCTCTTCCTCCCCCAAGAATGATCGGGAACACCCTTAAAGCATCATTGAGTTTGGTTAGGGCCACCTTCTCTTGCTTTGACAGATTATGAACTGTGATTTTCTTCTAAGAAGAAGTTTCCTGTGCTACAGCAATAAAATCCCCTACTTTTCCTCCCATTTCCTTCGAAAGTTTATGTTGGAGGATCTGAAGGTCTAAGTTATCTTTCAGAGGGGCCTCTTCCAACCACGGGTCTTTCCAAAAGTCCACTTGTCTTCCATTACCAATTCTCCATCCGATGCCTTTCCCGACTACCTCCCGACATTCGAGCAAACAATTCCAAAAATAGGATCCTCTAGGGAGATTATCGGCTTTCAGGAAGTCCCGATTATTTCTGATATATTTTTCCTTAAGAAGTTTTACCCATCCCAATTGATCATTATTGATAAATCTCCATACCTGTTTGCCAATCAGAGCTTGATTCATTTCTTTCATTCTCTTTAGCCCTAGGCCCCCTGATCCTTGCTTGCACACACCGATTCCATGCTACCAACAAAATTCTCTTTCTCTCCTCTGAACCTGACCACAAGAAGTTGCGTTGAATTAGCTCCAATGTAGCTTGGACCTTTGCGGGCATTCTAAATAGAGACATGCGAGAAATTAGAATGCTCCGTAAAGTAGTTTGAACTAATAAGGCTTTTCTCACGGAGCTAAGAAGGTCTGCCCTTCCACCCCTGCTAACTTTTTGGAGATCCTGTCAATGACCGAGTTCCACAAAGTAGCCTTCATTCTTCCTTCGAACATAGGCATGCCTAGATAAGTCGTTGGTAGAAGCTCCTTTCCACAAGCGAAGAGGTTAGCTATTCTTTCCTCCCTCCCACCAGGCATGTTAAAGAAATAGATGCTACTCTTCTTATAGTTTATGTACTTGTCCTGCTTCTGTCTCATACTTGGTTAGAATTCTCTTCAACTTCCTAGCTTGAGGCACCGAGGCTTTGGACACAATGATTGTATCATCCACAAACTGTTGGTGAGACACTGGCTCTGTTGTTGAGGCTGGTTTAAAACCTTCCAATTGACCATCTGCCATCGCTTCTGAAATGTTCCTACCCAATGCTTCCGCTAAAATAATAAACAAGTATGGAGACAAAGGATCTCCTTGTCGCAACCCCCTTTCACTCTTAAAGTAACCGGAGGGTGACCCATTCGACATGATAAAAAATCTTGTAGTAGAGATACAACTAAAAATCAACTTAATCCACTGGGGACAGAAACCAAACTTACCCAAAATCTTGGTGAGGAACCGCCATGAGACCCGGTCGTAGGCTTTATTCATATCAAGCTTTAGTAACATACCCGCTTCCTTACTAGTCACCATTGAATGAATAACCTCATGAATTGTGATGATACCATCCAATATTTGTCGCCCTTTCACAAAGCCACCTTGGTTCATATCAATGATGAAAGGAAGGATAACCTTCAACCTATTGGCGATTATTTTTGTGAGAATCTTCATCGAGTGTTACATAAATTGATAGGGCGAAAACTGGAAAATTCCATTGCTCCCACTAGTTTAGGGATGAGAACTAAAAAAGTAGCATTAACTCCTTCTGGGATTTCCATGTCCTTTTGAGCCTCAATTATAGCTTCCACTACATCATTGCCTAGGATATCCCAAAAATTCGGAAGAAAGCTGCAGGGAAGCCATCCGGTCTCGGGGAGGTCGTTACCATCCATGTCAAAAATGACCTTCTTGATTTCCTCATTTGTGAAAGGACTAAGTAAGAATCCATTAAGATTATCAGTTACGAGGGGTGGAATGGCTGCCAACAAAGAGTCCTCTTCTTCAATAGTCGGATTTACATCTTCTAGCAACGATTTAAAGTACTCAACTGCTTCCCTCCTTATGTCTTCCATATCTTTGGTGTTAGACCCATCGACCATCTTGATCTCCTTAATTTTGTTAGTACTCTTGTGGCAAAGAGTAGAGACATGGAAGAACTTTGTATTTCTATCACCCTCCTTTAACCAACGCAGTCTGGATTTCTGCCTCCAAAAGGTTTCTTCAAATCCTAGCACCATGTGGTATTTGGCTAATGGCTCCCTCTCCCCGGTTTCTCGGATCCTCCGTAAGTTGCTCCGACTTCGACTTTCTCCCGTAGTTCATTGATCTTGTCTTTTAGTTTCGCCTTTTTAACAAAAATATTGCCAAAGGAAGTTTTGTTCCACTCTCTAATGTTAGCCTTCAAATTCCTTAGTTTACATGCCACTTGGGCCAGTTTCGAACCATTATACTTTTTGTCCCACCATTGGGCAACCGAGATCCTTGAGATCCTGATGTTGGAACCACATAAGTTCGAATCGAAAGGGTCTGATGTATCTTTTCTTAGAGTCCTCCCCTGTTTCCAACATAATTGGGTTGTGATCAGACCCGATTCTTGGGAGTGCCGTTAATGAAGAGTCCCCAAACCTCTCTAGGCATTCTTGAGAAAGAAGAAACCTATCTAATATTATCTGAATTTGGTTTTCCTTCAATCTTTTGTTAGACCATGTATAGGAGAATCTACGCAGTCCACATCCATCGACTCATGTTGCTCAACAAAATATCTAAACTCGTAGATATCAGCAATTATTCTTTGAGAGCCCCCCAATTTATCTACAGGATTAAGGTAGCAATTGAAATCCCCCGCCATAATCCAAGAGTAGTTGGGGACCGTCTCCCTCAATTCAGCTAGATGACTCCAAAGAACCCTTCTCAGTCCCTGTCTAACTGGAGCATATACATTCGTTAAGATCCACTCTTCCTGCGTGGTTTTATCCACACATAAGAGACAAATAAACCAACTAGACATCGGAATCACTCTACTATCAATCACATTTTTGTTCCACATAACCAGGTAACCCTCCTCGTTGTTCCGGTGGCCTCTTGGCCTACTACTTCAACTTCTCGCCAAGTCCTATTCTTAAAAGGAATAACTCTACTCTCCTCCATTTTAGTTTCTTGCAGTAAAATCATATCCGATTTGTGTTCTTGTCTAAGAGCATACAAAGCTCTTATTTTTGCAGGATTACTCCCACGAATATTCCATGAAAGAATCTTCATTTATGGGCTTTGGATCCTCGAGCCTTCGCCCCAAAGAGCAATCTTGCTCAAGTGCCATCAGTCACTCCTCGCTCCGCTTCTTTTTGCCTTAAGGCGGCATTGCTAGGTTTCCCTCTTCCCTACCGAACCATATCCCCATACATCCGCTCTAGGTTGAAGTTCCTTGGGATTCACTTGGCTTCTAGTAACCATCTTGGGTAGGTCGGTCTTGGTCTTTGGGGTAACAATCCGGCTTTCCGGGTTAACCGGTCTTTTTGACGGTGGAGATGATTTCGTGCTCTTAGCTTCTTGATTAGTAGATTCTTTTTTCCCCGCTTTGGGGTTACACCGATCTTGGTGGTTCACCTCTTCCTCCCGAGTATCCTTGCTCGTATTATTAGTTTCCTGCTCCTTCCTCCGATTTTTCTCCTCTAAATCCTTCTCTTGAGTCTCCTCTACCTCGGATTCCACTTCTTAGTCTGTCCATCCGATCTCCCTTCAAATGATTTAATGCATCAAAGCTGTTCTCCACTCGGGATGTTGATCTCCTTGGAATTTCTTCCCATAAATTCCTCTGCAGTACATGGGACCACTTCCACCGAGCCTCCATAGGCCTCTCGTATCACCCAATCAAACTTACTTTCCCCCGGGCGTTGATCTATGGGGTTCTTTCCTTTGTGATTTGGCTCTGAGGCTTGCTGTATCATCTTAGGAGCAGGTTGAGCTTGAGGGTTCCCATCAAAGGGACCAGCTCCCCTGTGAGAGGGTTTCGAGGCATAGGAATTTTTGGGAGGAGGGTTAAAACGTTGCCTCTTGCTTACAATAGGGCGAACAGGGGTCTCTGATATTCGAATTTCGAGCTCCACGTCCTTGAGGCCCAGGTTGGGTAGGAATGGAGATCTGCAGGGGAGGGATATTATTCTGGGTTTGAGGATCAGTATTTTGGAGTGGGGGTTGGTTCTTGGAAATGCAGTGGATACCCTGGTGCCCTACCTTCCCACAAAAACTACACTTAAAAGACATATTTTCATATTCAAAGACCTGAGTATGAAGGCCAAACATAGACGACAAAATAATGGATTTAGGGAGCTCTTTACTCAGGTCCGCCAACACACACATGCGAGCAGACGGGAGTCTTGTTTTGCTCAAGGTTGCGGGATCAATAGCTATTAGTTCTCCAATCTCTGTAGCTATCCCAGCCAAGATTTGTTCGTTCCAGAAAAGCAGAGGTAATCCTGGCATCTTAACCCAAATAGGAGCCAAATCCAGCACTCGAGTGCGGGGTTGAAATCGGGGGACCAACGCTTCAGATACAAGCCCCTTTTCCCAAAAAACCAAGGACCTCCTTGGAGAGTCCTTTCCATGTCCTGTTCACATTGAAATGTCACCAAAAGAAAACTCTTGGGTAAAGCCTTAATCATCATACCGGCCCTTGGCTGCCATTTTTGGATGGCCCATCTCCTTATGACTTCCATGTCCGGCCTCACCCCCATAAATTTTACCACCAGATATGTTCCGCCCTCCATAGCCACATGCTTGAGCTAAGGAATCCGGGACGTGCAACCTACCATTGACGAGATTTTAGATTAAAACAAGAGTCGGATAATTTTTGCTTATCGCGAAGAGCATTAAGATATGAAGGTCTCTAGTTGCCAGGTTTCTCTTTGTCTCCTTCTTGGGTCTTCCTTTGATCCTGATGCATAGAGTCCTGGTCCCCCTCAGAGAAATCTTCAACCGCATTCGCCCAATGCCCTTGGACCGGTTCCAATAGAACTTCCTTGTCCACATCCTCCGCCCGGGGGCCTGCTATCTCGCCAGAGCCCCCACCTGCCGCGTCTGCTGATCTGCCCTCTGAAGTCCCACACCTAGGGTTTGATGCCCCTAGACCTCTCGCTCCTCCTCCTTGCTGCTCCATCCGTCACAACTTGTTGCCTCCAAAATTTGCCATTTTTTTTTTTAGGGCCAAAATTTTTGTGACCGCTACCGTGCACGGACTGCTAAAGTGGCGGCTACTACAGTATGCAGGCTTCTACAGTGTCGGCTGCTACAATGGCGAATTTGATGGGAGACTGCTGCTCCCCTCTCCGACTGATGGCGGCTGCTGCTTCTGTTGCACTATTGCTGCTGCACTGCTCCTAATAGAGAAAAATTTTAGCTTATGAAGAAACCAAAGAATATAGCAAAGAAGAAAGCAAGTAACATAGAAGTTCAGGTTGAGTGGTTTTTTATCACACCAAGTATCCATTCATATAATTATAACATTATTTTATTATCTAGATAGTGTGATAAGATATAGGAAGCCTCTTTACAATTTAAAATTGTGAAAAAATTGTTTAAAGGCAAGTGATCTTCAACAATTCGAGGGAAGAATGTTCAAGATGGAAGTTTTAAACTATCATAAAATCAAGAGAATATATACAACATAGTTTGGTTAGTAGGTTGTGTTTATGATAATTATAAGTTAATAAATTTTCTTTTGGTCGTAATCGATAATATTTATTAAAAATATATAAATAAATAATTGTAATTGAGGATTGAAATGAGTCTTACTCGTATTGCATCATGATTGCATAGTGATATTATAACATTATAACAATTTGACAATTAGGTATACATTATTTTCCTAAAGTTGAGGAATATAACTAGTTGAACTAATGTCATTTGATAATGTGTTAGATAACATAATATTTTTTTTATATATAAATTTATTGTTTTATATTAAATTATTTATAGTAAAAATATCAATGGTAATCAAATGACATCGATTTAATCAATTAAAATTTTCAAAAATGGAAAATATATCTTTTCGTGTTCAAATTTTTCTTTTTTTCTTTTTCTCTTTTCCTCTTCCCTTGAGATTGTATGGATAAATAGGGACTCAAACCCATTCTAGTTCAACTAATAGGTTTCCAAGTAAGTTTAGTACCTCGCAATCAACAATTTGACCTTTTTTCTAAAAAGTAGAAGGAAGAGACCCATATTTGAATTTTGTCAAGTTGTTGTAATGCCTCAGGTGATGATGGAATATGTGTGAAGGTATTTCAATTCCATAAAGAAAAAAATGTCAATAATAAAATATAAGTATGTTTGAGAGTTAAATATTCAAATCCATATATCTATCTATAAATAATTTATCACATAAGTGTTGGGTTTACTCTTCAAAGTTATAAAGAATGAGAATTTAAAGTTGAAGTTAGTTTTTAAAAGTGTATATATATACATGTGCAAGTAAGTATTCACTTTTAAAGTTAGAGTTATAATAATAAAAGTTTCTAAAGAGGTATAAACATAGCATTATAGGAAGAATTTTGTTTTGTATTAGGGTAAATACATGGTATTTTGAAAGGGCCCATACCTTTTCTCAATTGGGAGCACAACAGGGGCCACCCTCCCTATGATTTGAACTTGGGTTTCCTAGATGAAAAACCAAAAACATACCAATTTGATATCCTAATAGGGATAAAAGTTTAGGGTAAAGCATGAGTTTTTTAAAAGGGTCCTAGTCCCTTGTATGGTTTGAACTTGGGTCTCCAAGATGAAAATCCAAAGACATACCACCACAACGTCCCAACAAGAACATAGGGAGAATATATTAATATTCATCAAATTGTATTAGCTTAAGTGGTTTAAAATGTGGACTTCTAAGGTAGAAGTCCAAATTCAAATTTTGTTAACCAATGGATATATAGGTGTCAAAATGTTGTCATATTAATACCAATATATGGTGAGTAAAGATAACGTAATAATGTAATCTTGATGTAATACAAGGGATATATATATATATATATATATATATATATAATTAAACATGTATGGTATAAACCAATAATTATAAAAATAAATGGTTAAGTGGTTTATATTATGTCATTAGTAGTAATATAAGTGTTAGGCATAAATTGACATATAAATCATTTCATATTAAATGTCATAGTTGTTGAAATTGTGGAAAGGTATTTCTTATGCGCCTATGATTCCAGTGTCAAAAATAGTTGAATGGAAGGATTTAAAACCTCTTCCAACCTTTGGATTCAAGTTGGTTACCTAGTATCCTTGCTAAATTTAAATATAACCTAATATAAGATCAATTGGTTCAACCAAACCCTGTAAGGGGGACGGAGGTCCAAGGTTCAAATCTCGAGCCTCGTCAGACTGATGCTTGTCCCTTTCCTAGTGCTTTCAGCAGCGTAAAAGGTTTTAAATGATTATGGCATGGTGGTTATAGGGGTAGATTACGCGAAGAATAATGTGATGGCTTCTGAGGCAGACAACGCAAAATATTATGGCGGCCATAAAAGTCGGACAACCTATCTGGATTCATGATGACTATCATTTCCACCATGTAAATTCAAACAAAAAAAATTACATGAAATTAAAATGCATAAAAGTAATTTGCGAAGTTTAGGATGTGAGATATTAAAAGTAAATATGACTAAAACCATAGTAAGGGGAGTGTGTGATCAATTAACATATGAGAAATTTGAATAACAACAATGTTCTCATTTACAACTTGAAATTATGAGAGGAATGATAAGATGGGAAAAAGGATTGTGCCACAATCACCATGCATTTTGCAATCCAAGAGGGCAATGACATTGATGGGGGGAAAAAATATCAATTTTCTACCATTTTCATGAATCATGGGAGTACAATGTGGGTCTCTCAAAGTGTAGCTCTAAATTATTCAAGGCCAAAACATGTTTAGAATGGAGCCTATGGCTCCTATTTGTAGAAAAAATTTACCCTTTGAGTTACCTAGGGTGAGAAACTATTACTCCTAGTGCAAAATGTTGGGGTATTTTTAACAAAATGATACACCTCCAGATGTTACATGCCTTTAATTAGACCTCTAAAAGGTTTAGAAGGATTTCAAAATGAGTTATGGTGCCACTACATGCCAAAATATCACTTTTTAAAGATATTTCCTAAGTTTTGTGCTTGTCTTTTTATCCCTTCACTAATTTATGAGTGATTTTCTCTAGGAGGAGAGAAAATTTCTCTAATATGTTAGAACTTTGCATTATTTTCTTTGTGGTTTGCTCTTGTAAACAATCATTTTATTTTTATTTTTTGATTAGGGTGAAAAGAAGGGTTTTTTGAAAGGGCCCCAATCCTTTTTATAATATCACTCCTCTATATTAAATCAAACAATGAAGACTTAGAAAAAACAAAAAGAAACCAAAACATCAACAATTATAAGTTGTAGCAGTAGAACAAGACAAGAAGTCATATAGACCCCTTATAGAAAAAAAATTAAAATGCTTCACTTCTTATGATTACAAGAGGTGAATAATTCTTTCAACGACTGATTAATAATTTAACAATAATTATGTCTATCACAAGCTTACAACTCCTTCTCAACTATACTCCTCAACTCATTAGGAAAATCATCCCTCTATAGAATTGGTTCAATATTGTCTACACCATTATTGGCCAATCAATCTATCGCTTGGTTGCTCTATCAACAGATATACACTATGTTAACCTCTTCCAAGGCTGCAATGATATCTCTTGCATTTGATATAATGTTTGATATGTTTCAACTAGCTTCATTCTTATCCCTTGAGAAATTAATAATATTTAAAGAGTCGCCTTCAATAACGAACCTATTTATATTCAGTTGTTTCATTAAGCTCATGCCTGTGAATAGGGCCTTTGTTTCTATAATATGGTTGGATTGAATACCATAAGATTCTACAAATGCTACTATGATATTCCCACATGGTTTTTTGAAAATTCCCCCTCCTCCTACCCTACTAAGGTTTACCTTGGCTATCCCATAAAATTTTATTTTAACCCAACTGAGTTGAGGTGGTTTCTAAACTGTATTCCATCTAGCCAAACTTTTGGGGTCAATATCATAATTTTGGCTTGCAGGAAAGCCCCTTTTTAAAGTAATTATGGATTCACCATCTTTCCCCCATCATTTTATTGAGGTATAATAGAGATATTATCCTTAACTATAGCCAAAATTATGTTGAAGGTTGAGATTTCATTCTTGTACATTTTTTTAAAAATTTTATTATTTATTTCCTTCCAAATACCCCCAAAAAGGAGAGGTAGGGCAAGCTTCCACACTTGAGATAACTTAAAATTGGAAAGAGGAGATTTTCTTTGTTCTAATAAATTTGTAACATCCTTTGGCTTCACCCACTAAATTTTAAATTCCTTCATCATCAATTCAAAAACCTTTGAAGAGAAGGGACACTCCATAAACATATGCTTGACTGATTCTTCACTTTTAAGACAACACACATCTATTATGGAGATAAAATCCCCTTCTCATTAAATTATTCAATGTTAAAATTTTATTTTGTATAACCAACCACAGGAAGAAGGCAATATTTGGAATTAAAAACTTATTCCAAATGTTATTTGCATCAAAGTTACCTAAGGAGGGAGAGATCTGAGATTCATATCCTAATTTAAATAAATAGCTACCAGAGGGATTGGTAACCCAAATAATAATAGTATCTTTGCCTTCTTTTGGCTTAAATTATATCCTTGTAGCAATTGATTTATCCCTATAATTTCTTATTGAATGTCCCTCGAACTAAAATGCCTATCGATCTTTTTCCATTGCTTGCCATCAATTCCTCTATTTATAAAATATTTGACTTTTGTTCCAAAGGAATCAACCAAAATATTTTAGTTAGGATTCAACTCATCAATCATACCTAGAGGAGTATCCATGACCATGAGTCTTCCTAGAAATTAATCTAAGAGCCATCTCTAACTTTCCACTAATTCCCTTTCCAAATAAGTGATCTCATCTTAACCAAATTATTCCAAAGAGAGGAACTTGGAGGAGGGTTTGCACATCTTAGAAAAGAGTTATCATTCTCCAGATATTTATATGTGATTATATTTATCCATAAGGCCTTATTATCTTGAATCAATGCCCATCCAATTTTGTTGACCAATGCTTTATTAAACCCTTTCATTTTACTCAGTACCAATCCTCCTTCATTTTTAGGATTACAGACCATATCCCAAGTAAGGATATTATTTTTTTTCCTCTATACTAGTCCATAAAAATCTCCTTTGATTTTTTTCCAACCTATTTGCTACTTTATTCGACATTTTAAATAAATACATGTAGTAAATAGGTAAGCTTTGCAAAGTTGTCTTCACCAACTGAAGCTTCCTAGCTTGGCTTAAAAGCACCCCTTTCCACCCTACTAGCTTTTTCTAAAATTTATCAATTCTTCCTTCATTTTACCTTTAAATATGAGCATCCCTAAGTACAAGGAGGGCAAATCCTCTACTCCATAGTTGAGAAGTCTAAAAATTATTTGTTGCTTCATTATCAGAGTATTAATGAATTCAACCTTGCTCTTAACAAAATTGATCTTTTGAATAGAAGTTTGTTCATAATTTTCAAGAATACCTTTTATCTCCCTCATCTCAATTACCGAATGTTGGCCCACTAAAATGGTATCATCAACAAATTATTGATGAGTAACTACCTCAATATTTGAAGCTAGTTCAAAATCCTTAAGCCTTGTAGAAACCCTAGTTGTAAAGAATGTTCTCCCTAATGCTTCTGCCTTGATAATAAAAATATACGGAGAGATTGGGTCTCCTTGTCTTAATACTCTCTCACTACTAAAATACCCTATAGGTGCCCCATTAACAATTATTGAGAACATGGCAGAAGAAATATAGGTTCTAATCCATTGTCTCCAGTGGTCATGAAAGCTGAATTTTTCTAATATTTTGTTGAGGAACCCTTTCACACACTTTATTCATATCCATTTTAAGAATCATCCTAGTATTTCCACTTTTCTCCATGGAATGAATAACTTCATGAATATAAATTACTCCATCTAGAATTTGCCTTCCTTTCACAAACCCTCCTTGCTACTAATAGATCACTAGAGGGAGGAGTCCCTTTAATCTATTTGCCATATGTAACATCCCTCCTTGGTAAGACTTATTCTTGACATTAACTTATATTTTGTATTGAAAATTTAATGCATAGTCTCATTTTATGATATCAGCAAAAATGATAGTGGTACTGTATGGTTGATTTTTATTCTTGGAATATGGTATTGTTCATGTGTATGTGGTTGTAGGACTAGGTACTCTCATCGATGGATTGAACAAGAACAACCATCGAGTTGAGAGAAAATTTGAGAAAATGATGGTTGATGACTTGTTCATCAATAGCTTTGGGGTAAAGTATACCCTTCATGTAGTTGCATTGCATTCTACTTGTTGTTTGAATACATCATTAGGCCATGAGCTTGCTATTGGCAAAGAAGTCATTCTTAGTAGGTAGGGGTTAAAGTATGGTTATCTTAAAAAGTAGCCTACTCAAGGATAAAGAAACACAATGTATTATAAACTTGGTTAAGTTTTGTATTGTTTGAAGCATGAGATCAATTAATGCAAAAGAGTATTATTATAACTAGCCTTATTAATATTTGAAAATGTTATTACTAAGATTAACAATTTTTTTCTCTTCAGTTGGTTAGATGGGATTGAAACGGGTCCCACCCATATTACGTCATCACCACATAGTGGTATTGCAACAAAGCTTGGATATTATCAATGTATCGCTTGGCAAGACATGAACCTTGGTCTCCTCTTTAAATAACAAGGAATCTAATCGATTGATCTATTGCCACTTGATAGGTTAATAATTAATATTAACCATTGGTATTAACTAATTAATTCATTAATTCAATTTGTTCATAGTTATTATAATAATAAACAATGTGGTGCTAAGGATTGGTAAACCTTTTTAACACCAGGCTTAGTGGCACTTTAAATCAAGAGAGCAAATATGGTAAGATTAATCAATGTCACCTTGAAAATGCTCTTATGTTACTTTGGCCATGCAAGAGGTCGTGCTCCAAAACCTATTTGAAAATTTTTTGGATGGGTTTTCTCGAGAGGTTCAATGTTGTAGGAAAGTAATATCGAGCTTGAGGAGAAAGGAGGTTTGCAACACGATTGAGGACAACAAATGTTGGGAATCTTGGCAAAAAGGTAGATTTGTTATTTTGATGCTTTGTATTCTCCTTTCTTGTTATGTATGGTAGCACCTTAGATTATGTCTTTTGTGTTATTTTGGTTGAGTCGGTTGCTATGTTAGTGGCACTTCCTTAAGAGTTTTCTTGAAGAGTCATCACATACCTATGTTGGATTCGATTGTTGTTTGTTTTTAGCCTTACACCGATCACTCCTTGTGCTTGCTATTGTTTAGTTATGTTTTCTTCTATTGACTAGTGTTTTGCTTAGGCTATTCATTTTAGTTGGCTCTGTGTTCCAGTTGCAAAAAACTCATAGTAGGTTTAGGCTTAATGCTCATCCTAGCTTTCTTAAGCCTTATGGAGAAGTTTTGGTTGCTTTTTTGGGGTTTATTGTGTTGTGTAGACTATCTTCCTCTCTTGGATAGCTTGTTCTATCGCCTTCGTATAGAGCCTAGTCATCCTTGGATCGTGTGATAGAGTAACGCTCCCTTTGGTGCTTGGATAGGACCCAAGTTGGCACTCATCTTCATTCGTACCTTGGCCACCCCTGTGTATTGTTGTTGTTTTATTAGTTGGATGATATTTTGCTTTGGAAAATTGGGCGGGTTCATTAAAGTTACCCTTTTTAAAAATTGGGTTTAAAGGTTTGATAGATGTAGCTATTAAATTATTATCAAACCATTTAGTTGAGAATATAACATGTTCTTTCCTTAGTAGTAGAGAGAGATCATTATTGAATTAATGTTGGAAAGAACATTGTTATGTTTCTATTCTTATTTAAAAGAGATCATTATTGAATTAGTGTTGGAAAGAACATTGTTATGTTTCTATTATTCTTTAAAAGAGATCATTATTGAATTAGTGTTTGAAAGAACATTGTTATGTTTTTGTTCTTCTTTAAAAGAGATCATTATTGAATTAGTGTTGGAAATAACATTGTTATGTTTTCTATTTTTATTTAAAAGTAAAGATGATTCTCTTTTAGTCTTATTTTGATTTGATGTTGGAAAGAGTATTGTTATGTTTCCATTCTTCTTAAAAGAAAAGTTTAATTTCTTTCAGTATTATTATTGCAATGAAAGGTGAAGCTTTATGCTAGTAATCCCATGTTAAGTTAATACTCTTACTTCATAAAAGCTTTGGTTATGGATGAATGTTCTTTAGGAAGAAAAGTTGGATGGTTCTTTGCTTGAAAGGATTGGAAATAATTATAGTGGTTTCTTGAGACTTGAGTAGGTAAGGGAACCATTATAGAGAGAAGTATGAGATTCTCTCCTTGAGTGTTGTATTGAATTTATGCATATTTTCTTGATGGAAGAACTTTAGTTTGGAATAATTATTAAGGGAACCATTATAGAGAGAAGTATGTGATTATCTCCTTATTTTTTTATCAATGTTTAATGCATGGTTGCTTGCATTATACTAGAGCATAATTGAATGGATTGCATATGGATCTATCCTTATCCTTAAGTAATTCTCAATATTGCAGGTAATCCTTTTCATGAAGAATATTGTGGTAGAAGGCGACATAGAGATCTCTTAGACGAATTATGACTTGGAATTGTTTAAGAGCTACTTAGATGAAACTTTCAAACTAGTCAAGTTTTGTAAGACAATGAGAGCTTGATCATTGTACAAAATCATGGATTGATTTATTTGCCTAGTACTCTCAATGTTGAAAAAGTTAAATGTTATCTTCTTTTGATGTGAAGTTATTGTAATCTTTAAGTGGAGTAGATAACATTGTAATTTATCGTTATTATTTCTAAAGTAATGCTTCTTTACATAGATTTATGATAGCACTTGGATCGAATAAATCATGGCTTTAAAATTTGATGAAATGTTGCTAGAGGTAAAATTATTTTTAGCTTATGTTATTTTGAGTTATGATATATCATCCTTTTATTTCACATGCTCAATGCTCTATTATAGCTTTAAGCATGTTATTTTCAAGTGAAGCATTTGATTATAAAGTGATTTTATATTACTTAAATGCTATATTGGGGTTCATAAAGTTCTTGGGGATGGATCTAGAACTGCTTTTAGGACCTGAGCCAAAAGAATAGCCCAATCCAGGAAGGATTTGCGAAGATGCAATAACTAGGTAGATATGAGTCCTAGAAGGAGTTACAAGGATGCAATAGCTAGGAAATCATGAATTTGGAAGGAGTTATGTGGATGAAATAACTAGATTCTTGTGAATCGATGTACCTTGAATGTAGAGGTTGGGTGTACCACAACTATAAAGTGTGTGGGATCATTCACAAGACAACAATGGTGGTCCCTTGACCGTGTAGGTTCAAGAGATGATGTTCATTGCCAATTGAGTGGTAATGGCCTTAGTTAACCCATGGAGGTGTGGTAACCAAGCACCAATGCTTTATGCATGATTAACCTACCTATATGGACTTAGGATAAGGTTAGGGAATAAGAATTATCCTTTAAGTGTTATGGGCCTTAAAGGATAATCCCTATGTTGTGGTCACATTGTCGTATTCCAATGAGGGTATGGGAAATTTGGGGGGACCACTTTGGCATCCTTTTAAACGATGAGGTTTAGTAAGGTGATGTAACACCCCTCATTAGAAGAACTTTTGTGGAAAATAAACTATGTTTTGATGTGATTATATTATGGCATAGTTTCTTTCGTGATAATTAAATAATATAATGATTGCTTTCTTTAAAGCATGAAACATGGTACATATGATGTATATGTGGGTGTAGGATCAGGTACCTTCTCCTTGGTGGGGCTATGGGTAAACCACCTACCATGAAGGATATCTAGGAAAATGATGATGATGGCTTGCTCATCAAAAAACTTAGGGTAACAAGAAAAATTACTCTTCATGTAGATGCATTGCATTTGTTTGTCCCCCATAATTCACACCCTTGGACCAGGAAGTTGCTTGCAATGAGCCTCCTTAAAATTGGTCAATGATAGCATTAGTCTATCTTAAAGGAGATCATCCATTTGAGGATAAAACAATGGTGTGAAGCATTGATGGGTGCATATTTATGTTTGTTTATGTTATACTTAAGCTTTGCTAAGCTTTTTTTGGTCTACCTTTGATTAGATTTATTATTTTTCTTGTAGGATAGATTTAATGCTTTAATTGAGTAAAGTATTAAATAACTTAATAATTATTAAAGTCAATTTAATTGATTGTTTTGGTAAAGCTATAATTTTATTAGTATCTTGAAGCTTTTGGAATAATGAGCATGAGTGTAGCTCATTAAGGAGCATGTCATCCTAATAGTGACCAGGATGGCAAAAGCCTTTTATGTTAATGCCTTCTTGGGCATTACAAGGTGACCACCTCCATGCATGTCTAAGGTCCTCCCTCCTTATGCTTCTTAAGAAGGATGGCCACCCATTTTTGGACTACTAGGTGGTGGAAATGCTGAAGAGCGTGAGGAGTGCAATGTCCCATTAGAGAAGCGAAGGAAAGCTTAAGGAGTCCAGATGCTATTTTGAGGTTGGCAACAAAAAATGTACTTGCTTTCATTTTTGTTACTGTATGTGCTTGGTTGTTTTGTTTGGTGTGTGTGGTTTTACGTTTGATGTCAATTGCACCTTGGTTTGAACTTTGCCTTGTTGCTTTTGTGTTCTTCTCCTTTGTGATGTTTTTGGGTTATCATTTTGGGAGTGAGTGTTGTTAGCTATGGGTTGTAGAGTTTCATTTTGTTGTTCCTCGTGTGTGTGTCTCCTTGGATGTTGTATTATGCGTTAGTTGCTATCTGGGCTTGCATACCCAATTAAGTCTTTTATAGTCATGTAGGATATCACCAATATATGAGTTAGTAACTCTTAGATTTTCACCCCGCTTTGTCCTCTTGAGTTTTGTTGTCATCCATCGTTTGACCTAGTTGAGGAAGAGTTGAGCAGTAACTTGCATCGAAGTTTGTATTTCTAAGTTGGTTCACCTACAAGTTTGATGGATGTTGCATGTGGCCAGTACTATCCTTCCTTGCTCTTTGATTGTTGTGAGTTGGGCTTTGTGACTTGCTTCCATGCGTGGTTGTGCACCCAATTTTTGTGCCTTTCATTTTAGGGTTGCTTGGCTTTGTGTTTGCTACCTTTACGTTGTTGAGCATCGATTCTCACACAATTCCTTTTAGGATTGTTTAGCTTTACTTTTGTTTTATTTTAACGTGATAACATTGCCATGCCTTGACTATTTAATTATTTAATTAAAGTACTTTGTTGCATGCATTTTAACTTAGGGTAATTTTTGTGCCTTTCTAGCTAAAGTAATTAAAGAAAGGAACCCTTATTTTAAGTTATTGTTTTGGATTGTGAGAATATTGAATTGTTCTTATAAGAGAAATTATTTATAGTGATTCCTGAGATCCATGTGGATTAAGGGATCATTATAAAGAGAATTATGGGCTTCTCATGTTTGTTATGTTTGGTTTACTTGATTTTGTAATAGAAATTATTTATAATGATTCCTGAGATCAATATGGGTTAAGTGACCATTATAAAGAGAAGTATGGGCTTCTCTTGCTCTGATATGAATTGATTAATCTGGCTTTGTAAGAAGAATATTATTTATGATGTTTCTTGAGATCTATGTGGATTAAGGATCATTATAAAGGGAAGTATGGGCTTCTCCAAGAATTGATATGGGATGTTTTATTTAAAAGAATGTTGGGATCATTTCTAAGAGATGTAGGATTCTCTTCTTTTAGCTTGCTTGTTATGTGCATGGTTGTTGCATATTAGAGTAAGATATGATTTAAGTTGCATTGCATTTAGAGTTGTTTTTATCCCTAAGTAAACTTCATAAATGGTGGGTGGTTCTTTCCATCAAAGAAGCTAGCGAAGACTTAGTTGGTTGGAGACTTTAAAATATGTTCTTAAGCCCTTAAAAATAGAGGGATATTATTGTAACTAAGCAAAGGCTTGAATTGCTTGAAATAATTGTAATCTTGACTCTAGTTTCCAAAGATGATTTATGATGTTCTTTTTATGCAATGAGGAGTTGCTTTAATATTGATGAATGGTGTTGCTTTAAATGTGGTTATTGAATTGGTTAAGCATTAAATGTTGGTTTTGTGTAGCTGAATGATTATGTTGTTTATTATTAACTGGGATTTTCATTCCTAAGTAATATCCAGAATTGGTTTTAAATGTGCTTCATGATCTAATTGAAATGCATGCTTATGTTAGAAGTAAAGGTTATCTTGCTAATGCATACATGTTTATGGAAAAGCTTTTGAGTTTTGTGTTTGATAATAGCATAGTTTTAGTTTATGGTTAAGAGGAATCCTTTGTCGAACCAAATTGGGACATGTTTCATCAAAATGAAGTATTGTTTTCATTGAGAAACTAAGGGTTTTGGAAAGTGAATGACTATGTAAGGGTTTCATCTGTGTTGAGCGCAAGTGGTGCTAGAGGTTGTTTTTTGGGGCCTTCAGGCCCTAGTGACCAATATTATTGTGGTTTTTACTCAATATTTTAGCAAGATATGTTGTAGGGGACCCAAGATGGGTTAGAAATCTATCTTTCAATAGATCTTCATATTGCAAACTTGATTGACAATAGATTCCAATTTACCGCACAAAACAAAAAGTGGAAATCATACCTTTCCTCGATGTCCAAGGCATGGATTAAAGAGATATCAAAACAAGTTTCAAGTAGTTTATCAAAAAATAGTTTAGATCTCAAGTGAATCCAAAACTAAGGATCACCTTCAAAACAAATCCACAATGGAAAACCCTTTCAAGGGCAAGGATTTCAAAGACACAACCCTAAAAATAAATTTTAGGGATGCCCTTCGGGGTGGACAACCTCAACCTAATGCTAACATTTTTTTGAATTTAGCAAAAAATCCTTTGCGGGGCTGCCTTGGTTTGAGAAACCATGACCAGGGGGTTCTACACCGTTAAAATCACCCGAGAGTCATGCTCGACCTTGATCGCACCAGCATTATCAATTGGATTTTGGATACCCAATGTTTGTTTGGTAGGGTGGAGATTTGAACCAAAGACCTTCCTTGGAGGATTGCCTTACCCTCTCCAACTCACCTACAACACATGGGTGCAATGCTAACATTAATCTTAGGGCTTCTTGTAAACCTTTGAGAATGCCTAAGATTGATTCTAGGAAAATTGAGTCGAGATGTCTTAGGGTAGCTGATGAATCTTTGATTGTTAAGCTAAACATGGGCGTCATTCATAATGGTATATAAGATCTGAAAAATAGGACTAATTTGTTGTTTCTTGGATTTTTGTCCGATTCTATTTGATTTTAAAGTTTGGTCTACAAAAAACTAGAAAAAAAAGGTGAATTACCAATCTCTGTTTATCCAAATGGTTATTTTCTTATTTCATTTGTTAATAATGAAGATAGAGAGAAAATATTTCAAGGAGGTCCTTGGTTCTTTGGAAGGGTGGGGCTTTTCATTAAGCCTTGGCATACTAAATTTAAAGCCAAATAAGAGATGCCTTCTACAGGTCCTATGTGGGTTAGACTCTTTGACCTCTCGATTGAATCATGGAATTCGACTATTTTTTCTTTAATTGGAAACTCTCTGGGAAATTTTATGATGATTGTTGATTGTACTAAAAAACATGAACATATTATTTATGCTCGGATTTGTGTTTTAATGTATTTTGACAAACCCCTACTTGAAAATATCTCATTACAATTTGAGGACACTTGGGAGAAAGTGGTGGACTATGAGAACATTCCTTTTCATTGCAAAATTTGCCATGAATATGGTCATTTGACTAGTGTCTACCCAAATAAAATTCTAGATCAAAAGAAAGAGGATATAAAATTAGTATGTTTTCAAATGCCTAAGAAGAAAAATGCTAAAAAAACCAGTTATGAAGGATCAATCGAAGTTATCAACTAATATGTTTAAAATTCTTTCCACAAATAATATCCTAGGTGAGGAAGAGGAAATAATGGAGAAAAAAATCTTAGAAACGCAATTTAAAGGTGCAGGGAAGGACACAAAGACAATCCAACAAATCAAAGGTTTTCAATAGGAAAAAAATAGGAGGAAATATACACAAGAAAAACAATATTTTAAATGTTGATACTTGAAATAATACAGGTCCCAAGATAGACTCTATTAAAAATTCCAATAATACTTTGGCTTTGTACACGCATTATTTGAGGTTAGAACCCATTCCAGATTCAATTGGGGTAATTCAAGAAACAGGAAAAAAAACTAAAGATGGATTCCAACCAAAAGGTAGGTTGCAAGACCAATCAGTATCATATGGTAAAAGAAGGTGAAAAGCTTGTAGAGGAAGGTAAGATTAATGCCCTTACCAATTTCTTTAGCCCTAATATTAATGAAGATCATCACTTGGAATATTAGAGGACTCAAAGGGAGTCCTTTAAAACAAAATAAAATTAGAAAAATGATTTAGACAAATCATCCACATCTTGTTTTTCTTTAGGAAACAAAGATGTCAATAGAGGAAATGGATTCAATTGCTAGTAAAATATGGCCAACTGGAAAAGTTGCTTCCCTTAATTCCCAGGGAACTTTTGGTGGTATTTTTTACCTTTGGGACTCAAAAGAGGTAGTTATTCACCATATGGTTGGTAGTTGGGGTCTTTTGGCTGTAGCTATTCAAAGTAGACATTCTAACTAAATTATGCTTTACATAATTGTTTATGCTCTGACTGCTTTGGAGGAAAAGAGAAGACAATGGAAGGATCTCATTTTCCTGAAGCTTGGATTGTTAGAGAATATATTACATTATTGGGTACATATCAATATACCACCTTTGGTACATTACTAGAGTAAGAGTTTACTTTAGAGTAAAGTTAAATAGTTACTTCAGCATGTAATAAATGCACAAGTATTAGAATGTGCAATAATATAAATGTGCATGTAGTCCACATGTACTTGAGTCATAGGATAAAGTCAAAGGTAGAGTGAGGGCCAAGGAACTTATCTTCCTATATAAAGGCCTTACAATGAGTGAAATAAGGGGGAGAGAATATAGATAGTGCATAGTATAGATTGGTAGAGGAGTACAATGTAGTTCCTTTAAAAATAGTTTTTTGAGTGTTCATATCCTCCATTATATTGCATTGTACTACTTTTGTAAGCTTTCATTAATGGCATATTTCTAAGTTATTACAAGTTTATCTCTTTATTTTCCTACATATTATAGTGTCATTATCATATAGATATCATAGTTTGCTTATCTTGCATATTGTGGTTGCATTTTCTATATCATATACTCATCAAAAGCTAACAGTGGTATCAAAGCACATAGTAGATCGATAGGAAATAGGGATATCCACAAGTTAGATTTAGAGGAATCCAAAAATATTATTTTCAAAATTTCTGAGATTGCATTTGGCTAGAGTTTTTTCACAGGGTTGTAGAAAAACTCGTGAAGACTATGACTCAACATTAATACCACTAGATTGACAAATCAACTAGTGAAGATTGATTATCTCTAGACTTAGAATTTCTTTTATTAGAGTCCTAAAACTTTGTTGCAGGAAAAAGAGATTCAAAGAAAGTTGGGAAGATTCCTAAAAAAGAGCTAGGAATAATATCTTCTTTAGAATCAATCCAGCACCAGAAGCAACAAATGGAAGAACGAAGATTTGGAGGCTTGAAGAAAATATCCCATTGATAGAGATTGTAGAAGAAGAAAAGGCCATAGGAGCCTTATTACAGATTCAAGGAAGAGACTCCAACGAAGAGTCCAACAAAAGATTGGAGGTTGGTGATCTCCATTGAAGACTATAAATAGAAGATTGAAGAGACTCCAGAGAAGATTCCATGAGAAGATTCCAAGAGAAGATTGGAGGTTGGTGATCTCCATTGAATACTGCAAATAGTAAGTTGAAGAGACTCTAGAGAAGAGTTCCAATGAAGATAGGAGATTGGTGATCTCCATTGAAGATTGAATATTTCACCTTGAAGGAGTTGAAGAAATCAGCTTGAGAAGCTGAAGAGACCTGTAAGAGGTCCCAATGAAGAACTAGTTTTGGAAGAGATAAAAAAGGACTAGCAAAAGTCTTGTTCCAAAAATAGTAGATTTTAGAGATCCGAGAGGGAGATCTTATTGCCAAAATTCCATAGTATAAGGTTGAAGAAAAGGTCTTATTGAGTAGAACAGAGAAGTTGTGAGAGTAAAGACCCTAGAGAAGAGGTCTCAAGGAGAAAAAAGGAGAAATCTTGGAGAGCCTCATTGAAGGAGATTTAGAGAAGGCCACTAAAGGAGTTCCTAGGATAACTCATTGGAAGAAATTTAGCACCAAGGAGAATTTCTTGATAAAGGAAGAACTTGGGAAAATTATCGCCATCTGACAACAAGTCCAAGGGAGAAGGATTAGGCAAGAAGCTTGCCAAATTTTGAAGGAAAATGGTGAAGACCTCAATACTTTTAGATTCTTAAGAGGAAGGCCTAGATTGAAGTTAGAATTTGATAAGGAGGTTGAAGGAAAAGGAGCCAAAAATTACTACCAAACCTAAGAGGTTTGAAGATTACCTTTGAAGGCTAGAAGACTCATTTGAAGAAAGGAGATTTGTTGGTTTCTATAGCAAAAAATTGAAGGGTTCTTGAAGGAAAATCTTAGTTGCGATTTGGAGGAGTTCCCTACCAAATTTTTGAGATTCAAGGACAACATTTTAGTGGAGATATTGAATGCTTTACAATATACAAATTTTAGATTTGAGGACAATAGGAAAGCAACAATTAAGTAGCATCGATAGCTACTAAGTTTTAGATTTCCAAGATACATCCTGAATGTTAAAGCCACCAAACTATAGTATCAGGAACCGAGATATAAGGAGGCACAAAGCTGGAAATTGGTGTGTTGAGAAGTTGTTTTGGAAAACAAAGAAGACTTGCAATTTCATCCAGTAAAAGGAAGAAATAAGGTGAATTTAATCACCTTACAATCCTTTATCTACATATTTTGTTATGATAATCAAATTTAGTGCAAAAGGTTCATTAGTTGAATTTTAGATTTTTGGTTCATTGTTAAGATTCATTAAGCACCATATTAGAGTTAAAAATTTGCAAGGAGAAGGTTGCATATTAAAGTCTTCAAGGGAGTGCAAAAGATAGTTTATTTTAAGGTTAATACCTACAAATTAAAATAGAAGTTAGATATATTTTTAACAAAAGAAAAATATCATCTTCCTATTATCCAGTCAAAGCAAAGAAGACATTACTCTTAAGTGAAATTTGCAAAGATTATAGTGCATTTAAAAGTTATTATTGATACATCTTACAAGTTCTTTTACATGAGTGATAAGGTGAGATCAATACTGCACTATACTAGTTGTTCTTAAGAGTTTTTTTAAGGTGCACTAAGTACTTTAGTTACAGTGAAAATTAGTGCAAAGTTAAACCTTTAAAATAGCATATTAGTTGCATGGTTAAGAGTTTGGATTCAGTGTTACTAAGTTATCCAAGAAAAAAAGTTAGAGGTTAGTGTTGTTTAGTAAGGAAGACAACAATACATTACTATTTACTCTCAAGTATTAGAGTAGAGAGTCACCATATCTAAGAAGTAAGGAATATATTCAAAAGGAGATGTATAACTTTGATGTAAAATAAGGGACTTAATTCTATCTATTGCAAAGGTGTTTGCATTACATTGGCACCAATTTTATCCTTTCAAATACAACAAGTAGGGACAAAAGAAAGAGTGTCTTAAAGACACCAAAATAGTTAGCATAGTACAGTCATCGAGTAGCCACATCATTGACATCAAGGGGTAGACATCAATGCATAGAGGTAGAGCCATCAAAGGGCTCATAAGATGAGTTTTTCAAAGGTGTATAGAGACACAAAATTAGTGCCTAAACAATAAGAATCTTGCAACATCAAAAGAAGAATAGCACTCATTGTAAGGTAGATAACACTAAGGATAATGAAGAACAAGTTATGTAAAATCAATAAATAGATAAGGAGTGCATGACCCAAATGACTACTTGGACAAATTGCTAGATAAAGCTCTCAAGAGCTACCAATGATTGGAGATGAATTTCCAGTTAGGAAGATAGTGATCAAAGCGACCAAGAATGACCATCGATTGGAGATAAATCATTAGCCAAAAGGGCAATGTTGGAGCACCCTAGAATCACCATAGCTGGAGCCAACCTTGTGGAGAATATCATCATCGCTCACTGGAAAAGCATAGCTTGCACTCATTGGCAAGAAGGAGAAAAGCATTGAAGCCAAGATTGAACAACTTGCACCCGCTAGGAAGAAGTATTGAAGGTTAAAGAGACATTGAAGGTGTCCTCACATGCAAGTGCCACTTGGCATAATGAAAGAAGGTATTTCATAATTCTTCTAACACATGCACAAGAGAAAGTGCTCAGAATAGATGTAACACTCATCTTGGAAGTGTTGAAGGCATATTTCGAAGGTTGAAGGCATAGTAATCATTTCATTCAAAAGGGAGAGCATTGAAGGCTCATCAACTAACATTCGAAGATATTATAACATCTATTTGCCACCTATATACTTGAGCAATGTATGCACCAAGTGTCAAGAGCATAAATAAGGGCGAAGGTATAGTAATGTGCAAAGCAAATTACATCCCAAGAAGGGACGTATCACTATTAATAGCCCAAGTCGAAATGTGCACAAACATCTAAGTGAATATCTTTAGCCAGCATTGAAGTGAAGATCGAAGCACACAAATTTAGTAGCGAAGTCCATATGCACAAAGAGGTCAAAGCATAATTAAAGAAGAGACGACCTAGATTATGAAGGTTGAAGACCAATTAATATTTAATCAATCATTTACATAATATTGATTATACATTGGATATAAATACAATGAACCTTGGCTAAAGATAGCTAAATATTAGCATAAAATAATATCTCCTGAAATATCTAGGAAATGTCGCTAACAACTAACAATATTGCTAACGCTAATATTCGCTAACCAAAATATATTAATGAATATCTAACCTAGGATAGAAAACCTACTACCTAGGAAAATCTACATATTACCAAATAAGGTAATAGTAGTAGTTACTAACATAGTAACTCTAACATCCCCCCTTATTACATTATTTGGGTAATGTATATAACTCCCCCCATATAGTGAAGGAGAGAAATGAAATATGTTGGTATGTTGGCTCTTGCTCTGGCTCGAGCTTTGGCTCTGGCTCTAAGTGTACCTCTGGATGAGTACCTCTGGATCTATCTCTGGATCTGCCTATGAATTTTCCTCTGGATCATTGCCTTTGGATCTTCCTATAGGTTTGCCTTTGGATCTTTGTCACTGGGTTTAATTTTAGGTCTATCTCTGGATCATTGCCTTTAGGACTGCCACTCGATCTATCACAGGATCTGCCACTGGGTCTACCATAGGTTTTACCTTTCTTATAGAAGCCATACAACATTTATTTCATCTTGGTCCATTGTGTGAGATATATCCATGCACAATCGATACAAATATTGTTGGCCATTTTCACTTTGTACCAAAAATTTGAAGAGGAGTGATTTGTACATCCACATGAGTTACAAGGATGTAGTTTCCAACACCTAGCTACTACATGTCATGTTCTACCACAATGACTGCAATAATGCTTTGTAGGAGTTGTAGGAGATTTAGGTTTTACAAACATGGTTTTACTGGTACTTGCTTGTCCGTCATAGCCAAGGCCTTCATTCTTTTGCCTGACAATTGGTATTAGAGAAGTTTTAATGCCTTTCCCATGTTTACCTAATACTTCACCATTGAATCCCATTTTGTTCATCAGTTTGGATCCAATGATTTTGGTGTGTTTTTCAAAACACCCAAGTTCTTCATCTTCATAAATACTTTTAACAATATGGCATTTGTCACAATTGATGAGATTATGGAGCTCTTTTTGAGGAGGTTCAGTAATTAAGTCACTGGTGTCGCAAGAAAAATCTACCTTTGTGATGAGATCACATGTTCTACAACTGATATCTACCATTATAGGTAGGATTTCGCCTGTATTACAACAAGCATTGGCCATAATGGGCTTAAGGTCACTTGTGTCACAACAAGTATTAACCACCATGGGATGTTCACTTGTGTCACAACAAGCATTCGCCACCATGGGTTGAAGATCACTTGTGTCACAACAAGCATCGACCATTAGGAGCATGACCTTTGATTCCTCACTGATTTCCCTTTTCTTTTTACGTTGGGCAATGTCAAGTGAAACAAATGACATGTATATTGCATTTACAATGCCAATAGAGATTAGAGCACCATTGTTCTAAAGATCTTCACAAGACTCAAAATATTTGAGAATGGCTTTTACACCACTACGTAGTGTGAGAAATGTGTCATCCTCATAAAAATCCATTCCTTCCATCCCTAGTGGAAAGTAAGGACCTTTAACTAATTTTTCAACATCATCAATTTGTTTTGGGGCATTTTTCTTCTTTGATCTGCCCATTTTTAAGGTGTCGATCTCTACCGAAAATGCACCTTTTACAATAGAATTGTGCAAGAAGTTTGACTAAGGTGTCGGTCGTTGCCGAAAATGCACCCTTACAAGTCTTCCCCCCTTTTTGCAAAATATTATTTGATGGAATTTTGCAAGAAGTTTGACTAAGGTGTTGGTCGCTGTCGAAAATGCACCCTTACAAGTCTTCCCCCCCTTTTTGCAAAATATGTTGTAATGGAATTTTGCAAGAAGTGTGACTAAGGTGTCGATCTCTGCCGAAAGTGCACCCTTACAAGTCTTCCTCCCTTTTTGCTTGCAAAATAGTCTATGAGGTAGAAATTTTTTTTATCCCCCCTAAGTGCAAAAAAATTGTAACTTATGAAGCCTCTAGGGCTTTTACAAAGATTGTCTCCTAGGCAAATTTAAAAAATTTCACCAAAAAATCCTCCCTTATTACAAGTACTTTAAGCAAAAAATTTGTTGTTATGAAGCTTGAAAAGAGGTTTACACTGGTGTTGCCGAGGTTTACAAATCTGTTCCCCTCAAGTAATTTCTAAAATATTCCTTTTAGTGCACAAGATTTTGTACAAAAAACTTTTCCTCCTAGGCAAATTATCAAAAATTTCACCAAAAAATCTCCCCTTATTGCAAGTACTTCAAGCAAAAATTTGTTGTTATGAAGCCTAAAAGAAAAGGTATAATTTGATGACTTCTTCCTTTCTGATTGCCTTTACAAGTTTTATCTCCTTTTTTGCAAAATATGTTTTGAAGAAAAAAATTATTCCCCCCTTAGTGCAAACAATTGCTACTATGAAGGTTCCTTATTTCACCAAATTGGTCTCTCTTTCGATATACCCAAATGAGTACTGAAAGAGAATTCACTCAAAAAGATATTTAATGGCACCTGCCTAAAAACCCTTCTGAAGAAGGATGATCAGTTTGAGGAATTTAAGCCAAACAAGAAGAGTGAATTTAGGGTATTTATGGAGTGAATATCAAAATAAAATTGGCGTTTACCTGTGCAATAAATTGCACAAATGGGTGTAAAATTTGGGGTCTTAAGTGCTTTTGATTTTTAACTTAAGATGTAATTGCAAAAAATAGGAAAATAAATACAATAAACCATCAAAAGAGCCCATAATTTTTTTAACACTTAGGTGTCATATTCCATCGAAAATGCACCTAATTTAACAATGCTAATTTTAATAAAGGTGTCGAATGCTATCGAAAATGCACCTAATTACAATAATTTGTGCACAAATGTTTTTATTTGTGTTTGCAAAAATTTGATATTTCACAATTTCTCCCCCTTGTGTTACAATTTTGCAAAGAAGAATCCAATTCTGTTTGTCCCCCCTTTTGTTTGTAAAATTAACAAGGTTTTGGAAATGTTTAGATAACCCCTTAAGTTTGCAAAAAAAAGAATGTGCAATGATTGTTTTGTATCCCTCTTTTTGAGAAAAATTGTAAAATTTACTTTTGAATTTGTAAAATTTATTTGTCTTAATTTGTTTGTTTGCAAAAAAAATGTGCAATTATTTTTGTCTTATATCCCTGCTTTTGAGAAAACAAAAAATGCACAATTTTGATTTTGTAATTTTGCAAAAAATTGAGTCTCCTTTTTGTTGAAATTTACAACATAGAGGTTTAGAGTGCAAAATATATTTAAATTAAATTAAATTGAAAAAACTATAATTTCATAGTTCAAAATTTTAATATTTTAAATAAAATCAAATTAAAAAACAAATATAATTATAAAATTTATTTAATTTTAAAAGAAATAAATTTTTTATTTATCTTAAAAAATGCATCACTCTTTTACAAAATGTTGCGTGTAGGGTTCGATCTTGGGACCTCGTGCACAACAACATACGAACTCACCGTTTAGCTATTATGCTTTGCTTGGAAGCAAGGAAACATCACTTCCTTTTATTTTTGTGAGGCACATAGTTTTATTTTTTAAAACATTGGAACATTTAGTCCCACATTCATCCTACTGAGGATGATTTCACCGTTTAAAATCACATATTCTTAACTTCAACTCTGATTACCTGTGGGTAATCAAGAAAATCGAGGAGATATTACACCACGTGTTCGAAGGAGGAGGTCACCATGTCAGCGAGGGAGAGTCCATGTGGAGTTACCACATCAAAGAGAGGTTACCACATCAATGCAAGCTCACCATGTGTCACCTCCAACTCAGCCCCTATGTCAGTCGTCTCAATTTGCATACTACCAGGTCAGAAGTGCCACGTTAGTCGCCAGGTGTTTGCCACGTCAACACCTCTGAATCCATGCCTAGGGTGACATCAATAAGGGATCAACATCTATAGGGAATATGTTAGTGCTTAGTTGATGTTAGCATCGAAGAGATAGTTCCATAGATTCATGTAGGCTAAGGGGATCAGTACCATATTTGAGGGGTCTATCATTGTCAATGAGCGACCAACGACTGTTAGAGATAGATCACGTGTTCAAGGGGCTTCTAGGGAGACATGTTCCATCTCACATGGTTTAGATCATCGATTCAGATGCCATGCAAGGTTAGAGTTTTTGGTTGCAACAGTCACATACCAAGGTCTATGCCCATAGATTCTCTCAGTTCAGAGGGAGATCTGCATGTTCGCTACCCAGATCACCTGCAATATTGTTAGTAATTCCAACCACAAAGACTTTTGTGCATCCAATAATAGAATTCGCACCCATGAAATTCGAAGCTCACCTAGAATTCAATGGTTCCAAATGCCTTGATTTTCGTGTTGTTCTAGCATAAAATTCTATGCTACCTCGGGAAGCATGCTATGCTGCTCAAGATCTGCCTTGGGATCCATTTTGAGTAGTATAGTGTTGGAGGGGATCCCATATCAGGATTTGTGTCCCATTAGTCCAGTTGCTAGTTTGCTTTTGCTCAGGTAAAGTTGTGGCTCTGATACCAGTGAAGGTTGAAGATCAAATAATATTTAATCAACCATTAACATAATATTGATTATACATTGGATATAAATACAATGAACCTTGGCTAAAGATAGCCAACGATTAGCATAAAATAATATCTCCTAAAATATCTAGGAAATGCCACTAACAACTAACAATATTGCTAACGATAATATTCACTAACCAAAAGATATTAACAAATATCTAACCTAGGATAGAAAACCTACTACCTAGGAAAATCTACATATTACCAAGCAAGGTAATAGTAGTAGTTACTAACATAGTAACTATAATAGATTAGACATCCATAAAAAGGGAGCATTAAATGCACATTATCATTCAACAAATATAGTGCCTGAAGGATCCGTTGGAGGAGCGAAGATAAAGGTATATCACATGCAACTTTATAAAGTTAATATCAAATTAATTACTTGCTTTTATTAAGGTTAAAAGGAATTATAAGGTGAACCATATAAGGTTTAATTTACTTATACATTAGAGCAATAAGAATTAACCAAGCATTAGTGAATTATAAAGCAAGTTTATATCTTCAAGTGACATTTCAAGGTACATTAGTTGAAGTACACATATATTAAAATATTTGCAAATATTCATAGAAGGAGATATAAGTTTTTCAACATTGGATAATTGAGATATTAGTTTGCAAATATTATTGTCTTCTAAATTTCTACATTAGGGAGATATAAGGAATACTACACCAAACTTTAGAAAATTGAACTATTGAGAACTAAAGGTTGAAAAGAAGCAAAATTATTGTTTGCTTGAAAGAGTTGGAATTAATTGCTTATACTTGTATCATAGATACATTAAAGAGATAAAAGAAATCCAACCATAGATAACTTCATCAAATTGATAAGTGCATAGTTCAATAGAAGAAATAAGGTAAAATAGGAGTTGATTATTATCATTCCCAAAACATTACCAAATCAACTCAAAAGGTGAACTATTACCAAGATTAGAGTATATTTTAATCACTAGGAAGACATAAGGATCCTACAAAACCTAAGTCTTAGAAAGGTTTTATCAAAATGGTTCACATACTCTAAACTAGGGAGTCATAAGGTAGTCTACTACAAAGGATCTATCAAAAGTGTTCTTAAAATATAAAGAGCTAAAACTAAGGAAGATGTCTACCTCAAAGAATACAGTGAACAATGATATGAACAACACTATTAGAAAGGAAAGGGCAAATGTCATAAAAATTGGAATCAAGAATTTACTTATAAAGTCTGAAGGAGACTTAGACCTTACTTCAAAAGTGATTCATAGTGAAGCTTTAAAAGATAACTTTGAAACCATGGAATATTATCTACATGCTTGACTCACTGAAGCAATTGATAATGGAAAGAGTGATATTCAAATTCCTTTCAACTTTGGTAGCATATTATATATGGCATTAATTACATTCAAATGTTACAAAGATGAGAATGTAGAACAAAAATGATCGATAGAATCACTTAAAAAGAAAAGAGAAATGGATGAATCATACCTAGAGAAGATATTTCAATCCTCATGCAGTATTAATACTTCAATTTCTACTAACTCAAAATCTTATCATGATGCCTTAAGTGTTTGTTCAGAAGCTTCTATATAGAACCTAAAAAATGATTAAAGGACAAAGGCAAAGAGAAGAAACTTTTGCAAGAATCAGATGATAGTACATCCACCTATGAAAGTGCAATAACTGACTTCAAAGATAAGAATAAAGAAGAAGAAGAAGAAGAACCAAAACAAGATACACATCCAGATTCAGACAAAGAATACAATGAAGGAAGCAAGAGATAAGAGCTCAAATTCCAGAACCAAGACTAATATCAATACCCAAATAATTTAATACAAAGGAATGTTAGAGAATATATTATATTATTGGGTACATATCAATGTACCACCTTTGGTATATTACTAGAGTAGGAGTTTACTTTAGAGTAAAGTTAAGTAGTTACTTTAACATGTAATAAATGCACAAGTGTTAGAATGTGCAATGATGTAAATATGCATGTAGTCCACATGTACATGAGTCATAGGATATATTCAAAGGTGGAGTGAGTGCCAAGGAACCTATCTTCCTATATAATGGCCTTATAGTGAGTGAAATAAGGGGGAAAGAAAATAGAGAGTGCATAGTATAGATGGGTAGAGGAGTACAATGTAGTTCCTTTAAAAATAGTTTCTGGAGTGTTCATGTCCTCCATTATACTGCATTGTACTATTTTTGTAAGCTTTCATTAATGACACATTTATAAGTTATTACATAAGTTTATCTCTTTATTTTCCTGTATATTATAGTGCCATTATCATATAGATATCATAGCTTACTTATCTTACATCTTGTGGTTGCATTTATTATATCATATACTCATCAAAAGCTAACATGGATCTTGATCGAAAAATATTTCAATACCATCCTCTCTCTAGATGAGAAAATGAGGGGAAATATAAACTTGGACAGGAGCACTCGCCTCATGAGTGAATATATTACAAACCTTCATCTTGTGGATATTGTTAGCATAACATAGCATGCATATTACATTTTTGGTTTAAGTTGAGCACCATTGTGTTTAAGCACTTTAGGGGGTAGTTCCAAAAGGGTGGTTGGTTGGTTCAACTAACCAAACCAACCAACATGAATTGTATATATTTCAAACCATTCAATATATCAAATGCTTTGTCAGAATTCAACATGGTATCAAAGCCACGGTGATCGCAAGACGTTGGGGAAGGTAGTTTTATTATTAGCAACTACTCCAACTGCTGCAGGGACAGTTGATCTTGGTGAACGTGATGGAAGCAATCTGGTGAATGCGAGGGAAGCAATACTTAGGTAGAAGACAGTCGATCTTGGTGAATGTAATGAAAGTAAACCATACAAAGGATAATCGATCTCAGGCAAAGGACAATCAACTAGATCCACGCTCAAGCAGAGACACAGGACACAGTTTGAGGAGACACGTAGGACGCAGTTTGAGGAGACACGTGGGTCGAAGAGACTAAGGACATAGGACGTGGTTCACAGTTTGAGGAGACATATGGGTCAAAGAGATTGAGGACACAAGACGTGAGTTGAAGGTTGTTGTAGAGGAAAAATGGAGGGTTGGTTACCCAAAGTTAATCGAAAGCCATTGTGGTTTTTTGAAGTTTTTAAGCCTCTCATCACCGCAACATAGCGCATGTGTGGTTAAAGTTTTTTCCCTTCTTTGTGCTGGACGAAGATAAGAAACCCCTTCTGCTTGCATATCCTCGTCGAGGCCTCTAGCTCGAGTGGTACATATTGTGCTTGTTTGGCAAGAGCTCACTAGTTCAAATCCCATTAGGAGTTATAAGGGATTTTTTCCTTTTGATGCCTGCATTGCGCACTTGATGCCGAGTGCCGCCTGGTGATGCCCAACAATACCTTTTGATGCCCGCTACCACTTGTTGATGCTCTGCACACACAGTTTGATGCCCGAGCATCACAGTTTGATGCCCTAACAGAAAAATTTGATGCTCAAACAGAAAAAATTGATACCCTAAGCATTTTTGTTTTTGTCAAATTTTTTAATTTTTTTGCAATTTTTGCATAACTTCATTTTTGCCCCGGAGGGTCATTTTCTTGGCAACTAGGAGCGTATTTTGGGTCAAAGGAGAGCACATGAGTTCTTTTTCTACCACGAGTTAGAGGAAACACTCATTTTTTTGAGGTATTCTTCCATACTTCGATTTCTTCCTTTCAAAGCATTTTTTTTGGAGGGATAAGTTGTTTTTTTTGGAATTAGAAAGGGTCCACATTCATTTTTTTCCTCCTTGTTTATTTTGCAACAAAAATGGGGGATCTCATAAGCATTTATTTTTGCAAAATTCTAAGACAAAGGGGGGAATAAAATTATGGAAAGTGAATATGTTTCATCTAAAACTGACATTGTAATAGGTGCATTTTTGGTGGAAACCGACACCTCAAGTAGTTAAATTTGTGGGTATTTGTGGTTGTATTTTGCATTTAAATTTCCTATTTTCTTGCATTAACAATCACACAAATAAAGCAAAATAAAAGACCCCAAATTTATACACCTATTTGTGTAATTTATTGCACAACAACGTTCGGTATATATGATACCTCTGGTCCACACTTACAGGTTATGTTGTCATGCTTGGACTACTGTATCTAACGCCTAATATAGCTGCAACAATGACATATGAGCTTGTTCTCTATCAATCATCGGGGAGAAATAAGGCAATCCAATTATGATATTCACTTCATTTCATACCCACATCGTTATTGTTGTTAGACGTAAATCCTGACGAAGGGCTTTTCGAAGTGTTTAGGGGAAGTTACACCCCATGCATGAGGAAAAGACCTTCTATGGTAGGTGTCATAAACAAAATGATGCCCTTTCAGTATCGCCTAAGTTCCACGTATCGTTCTGCTCATATATACTTATAGTCTCCCTCACGTAAGGGCGGGTATATATAGAGGAGTTTCGATATAAAGGTCTAGCAGGTATAAAGAAAGGGAGACCAATTGGTGTTATAAGGAACCTTCACAATGGCCACTGTTCACAAATATCTCTCAGATTCACAGTTGTTGAAAGGTTCTAACTTCGCACCATGGAAGACAAATATGTGTGCTATTCTTCAAGTGGAAGATTTATGGGATGTAGTGATTGGCACTACAAAATGCCCTACAATAGCAGGAGAATATCAAGAAGCTTTTGATAAGAAGGACAAAATATGTCTCATGTTTATCCTACTTGCTACTACAAATGAGGTCCAACCTCATATATGTGATGCCAAAACTAGTAAGGAAGCTTGGGATGCTTTGATTACTATTTATGAAGGTAAGAATCGATCCACTATTCTACACCTTCAAACTCAACTACATACACTCAGTATGAAATCTGGTGAGACAATTGACCTATTCCTATGCAAAGTGGCAGAATTGAAAGCCAAATTGAATGCTATGGGACAACCAGTGGATGATACTCTCTTGACCTCTGTCATCTTGAGAGCATTGCCAGAGTCTTATAAGATGTTGATAACCTCTCTTAATGTATATGGTAGACAAGTATATTTTGTGGAATTGGTGAATTTGCTTCAAACTAAGGAGGCAAATCAGTTTTAGAAGGATGAAGTGCCAGATAATGCCCTCTACACCAAACAAGGGGGTAAGAAACAAGGTCAGTTTCAAAAAGGAGGATCTTCATCAAAGGGAAAAGGAAAACAACATCAACATAAAGACAAACAATATTGTAAGATTTGTGATATGAATAACCATGACACCAACAGGTGTTGGTTTAAGAACAAGCAACAAAATGACCATGATCATAAGAAGAAGAAAAAGGGAAATACAAACCATAGAAAAAGGATAAGCAACCCAAGGGGCATGTTGCTTATGCTGAATCAAATTCATCCTCAGATTTTGGAGAATCCAACTCGGACTCAGAATATGAGCGAGCACACAAGGTGCTCATGACTCATACTTCATCTCCACAGATAGATGTTGTATGGTATATTGATTCAGGTGCTAGTAAGCACATGACTGGTGATAAATCGTGGTTTGAGACATTTGAGGAGAAGGAAGGTAAGCCAGTAACAATTGTTGACAATCAAGTCTACCAAGTGAAGGGTGAAGGTGATGTTTCTATCACTCTTCCAGATGGCAAATGTCAGATTGAGAAGGTACTCTATGTTCCTGGATTGGCTAATAATTTGTTGTCAGTCCCTCAGATGTTGGATCGAGATATGGATGTTGTGTTTCGTGTTGCAAAAGGAAAAAAATAGATGTTTTATAACCAAAAAAGGAAAACATGTAGCAACCGGATCATACAAGCATGGCTTGTTCATTTTAGATGTCGTTTCCACACCTCATGTTGCCCTGGCAGCAACTACAAAGGAGGATACTTCTCTGTGGCACAAGAGATATGGGCATCTAAGTTCAAGATATTTGCTCGAGTTGAGCAAATATGAGATGGTGAGAGGACTTCCCAACCTTTCATCCACATTGCCAGTTTGCTCGGATTGTTTAGCAGGGAAGCAACACCGGGTACCATTTGAAGTTAGCTCTTCTAGAGCTAAGAAACCTTTGGAGTTGGTACACATCAATCTGTGTGGTCCTATGCCAACCAACTATGGTGGAAAGAAGTATTTTCAATTATTTGTTGATGATTACTCATGAAATATGTGGGTTTTATTTCTTCAATTGAAGTCAGAAGCATTTATGTATTTTCAACAGTTCAAGAAGCTTGTTGAGAAGGAGTCAGGATGTTCCATCAAAACCCTCCATTCAGATCGAGGGGGGAATATACTTCCAAGGAATTTTCATCATTTCTAAAAGAACATGGGATTAAGAGACAACTGACTACAACCTATACTCCATAGAAAAATGGAGTTGCAGAGAGGAGAAATCGTTCCATTGTGGAAATGGTTCGATGTATGCTAAAAGGAGCACATCTTGAGCATGAGTATTGGGTAGAAGCAGTAAACACAACATCATACCTCCTGAATAGAGCACCCACAAGAGCTCTATAGGGTAAAACTCCACAAGAAGCATGGAGTGGTAAGAAACCCTCCATTTCTCATCTAAGGGTTTTTGGATGTAAGGCATTCATGCACATACCAAAATAGAAAAGGAAGAAGTTAGATGAGAAGACCCTACAATGTATCTTTCTTGGTTATGATGAGCATTCAAAGGGATATCGATTGATAGATCCTATGACCAAGAAGACACATATAAGTCGAGATGTGGTATTTGATGAAGATTTCACATCAAATAACACTTCTACAGTTGTATACCTTGAGGATGATGAGCCTAAGAAAGAGGTTCCTTCCCTACAAAACAAAATTCCAAAATGGTATACAAGTACATTGAGAGATTCCAAGTTGACATCACTTCCAGATCTAACTCTAGATCGACCTTGTACTCATAGTATGACTCAGAAGATGAGAGCAGAAGCATCAACTTTAGAGGTTGACGAGCTTTACCAACAATTTGATGAACTATCTGTAGATGCAGAGGAAGATAGAGAAACATATATGGAGGATGAAAGGGTTTATATGACAACATTGGATGAAAATGAGCCCACAATAGTTCAGGATGCACTTAGTGAGCCTCAGTGGAAGGCTGCTATGGAAGCAGAACATACATCTCTCATGAAAAATCATACATGGAAGCTAGTAAATCTGCCTTCAGGAAAGAAGCCCATCGACTGCAAATGGGTGTTCAAAGTTAAGTATAAGGTAGATGGTACTATTGATAAGCATAAAGCCCATCTTGTTGCAAAGGGCTATGCTAAAAAATAAGGCATATATTATGAAGAGACTTTTGCCCCTACTACAAAAATGACTACCATTCGAGTACTTTGTGCCATGGTAGCTCAGTTTGGGTGGAAGTTACATCAGATGGATGTAAAAAGTGCTTTCTTGAATGGTGACCTACAAGAAGAAGTGTACATGACCCAACCCGAAGGATTTGTTGTTCAAGGGCAAGAACAAAAAGTTTGTAAGTTGATCAAATCCTTGTATGGGCTAAAACAAGCTCCTCGAGCTTGGTACATAAAAATAGATAGTCACCTAGTGCAACATGGTTTTCAAATAAGTCCTTCAGATGCAAATATCTATATCAAGAACAATGGTTCTGACATAGTGATTTTGGTGCTATATGTAGATGATCTGATCATAACAGGGAGCTCAGAGAATATGATTGATACAGTCAAAGATGATTTGAAGCAGTCATTTGAAATGACAGATCTAGGACTTCTTCACTATTGTCTTGGTTTGGAAGTGACTCAAAAAAGGTATCATATCAGAGTCACACAAAAGAAGTATGCCAAGACATTGGTTGATAAATATCATATGACTGATTGTAAGTCTAAGGTAACTCCAATGGATCCTGGACTCAAGCTATCATGATATGATCAATCACCTCAGGTAGATGGCACTCTCTATCGCCAACTGATTGGGAGTCTCATATATCTGACAAATACCAGGCGAGACCTCAGTTTTGTTGTAGGTTATCTTTCATGATTCATGCAAGAACCAAAGGTGAGTCATTGGAAAGTAGTAAAAAGAGTCCTTCATTATGTCTATGGTACTACAAATTTTGGCTTGGAGTACAAAAAGAATAGCAAATTCTATCTACAGGGATACATGGACTCAGATTATGTCAGATCTATTGATGATCACAAATCAACTTCTGGATATATTTTTCATCTTGGATTTGGTCCTGTCTCTTGGCACAGTAAGAAGCAGCAGGTGGTTGCCATATCTTCTACAGAGGCAAAATATCATGCAGCTAGTGGAGCAGTCTACGAGATAATTTGGTTAAGTCGCATTCTTACAAACATGGGTCTTCCAAAGAATCTTCCACTACATTTATTTTATGACAATCAAGGTGTTTTGAATCTTGTCAAGAATCCCATATTTCATGATCGTACCAAACACATAGACACTCGATGTCATTTCATTCATGATGAAGTTCCAAAGCATCACATATAGCTCCACTACATTCCCACTGATGAGAAAATTGTAGATATTTTCACCAAGGCACTTGCACGTGTCAAATTTGAATTGTTTCGCAATGCTCTTTGTATTTCCCAATAATGTAATAAGGGGGGATGTTAGCATAACATAGCATGCATATTACATTTTTGGTTTAAGTTGAGTGCCATTGTGTTTAAGTGCTTTAGGGGGTAGTTCCAAAAGGGTGGTTGGTTGGTTCAACTAACCAAACCAACCAACATGAATTGTATATATTTCAAACCATTCAATATATTAAATGCTTCATCAGAATTCAACAGATATCCATCCAGATAATAGTCTTATGACTTAGTATGACATAAGGCAAGGCTTATATTGTATCATGGAGAGACTGGATAGGTTATTTTTCTCTAATAATTTCTTAATCCATGGTCATATTCCTAAGGTGGAAACTCTTAAAAATGTAGGTTTGGATCACTAGCCAATCATGGTGGAAATATGGAAAACCAATATGAGTTTCATGCCTTTTCAATTTTAGTTAATATGTCTTAGAGATAGTTCCTTCAAACCTCGAGTGCAACAATAGTGGAAGGAAGGTAAACCAAGGTATGGGACTAAGATGTTTTATTTTACCAAAAGGTTGCAATACATTAAATCCAAAATCAAGATTTCGAATTAGGAGTTTGGAGATGTCTGGAAAAAAAACATGAAGTGATTGCTTAGCTTGAAAATTTGAATAAGAAAATCCATTTAGATAACCTTATAGAGAGTACAAGTACAGAGGAAATTAGACTCACAACTCAGTTAGATGAATGGAAAAAAAAAGAACTCTTATGGAAGCAAAAATCTAGGATCCAATGGCTCAAAGAAGGAGATCAAAACATAGATTTCTTCCACAAATCTCTTCTAGCTCAAAGATCTCACAACTTTATTTCTTCCCTGAAATATGATTATGGAGATGTTTTCTACACTTGGGATGGTTTGAACTTTGTTGTTGTCAATTACTTTTCTAATATTTTTGTTGTTACACCTCTTGAATCGGCTTCTCAATAGAATTTTCTTCAAGCGATCACTGCTCTTGTCACTTATGAGAACTCTATTTTGATTGCTCCAATTGCTATCAATGAGTGTCAACAAGTGATTTTTAAAAAGCAAAAAGGAAAAATCCTAGGTCCTAATGGTTTTCCCATTGAGTTCTACCAAGAGTTTTGGGATATCCTTCATGCTAATTTATTAAAGGTGGTGGAAGAAGCCAAGAAAGCCAAAGAAATTTTGAACGTTATCGATAAAACGTATATAGCTCTTGTCCCAAAATCTCAAGAGGTAGATCATATCTCAACTTTTAGACCTATAAATTTATGTAATGTTCTTCTCAAAATCATTACAAAGATCATGGCAGAAAGGTTGAAGCCTCTTTTACATAAGATTATTTTCCTTGAACAAGGGGGTTATGTGGAAGAGTGTCAAATAGTGGATAGGATAGTTGTTGCTTAGGCAGCCATCCATTCTATGGAAATACAAAAATCCCCATCTATGTTCATTATTTTAGACTTATCAAAAGCTTATGACATAGTGGATTGACACTTCCTTATCAAAGTTTTGAGGAAATTTGGCTTCTCTCGGGATTGGATGGACTGGATTATGGGATGTATCTTTTTAGTGTCCTACTCTATTCTTATCAATGGTAGCCCTTCTCAGTTGTTCCCAACTTCCAGAGGTATTAGGCAAGGTGACCCCCTCTCCCCTTATTTATTCATCATTCTTGTTGAATGCTTGGGTAGGACTATAACCAAAAACAGAGAAAATAGAACCCTTGAGGGAGTTACCATTGCTCATGGAGCTAGGCCCATTTCTCATCTTCAATTTATTAATGACTCTACTCTGTTAGGTAAAGCTACAGTTAAGGAATCTTCTAAAATTTTAGCAAATCATCAACTTTTTTTCTAATGCTACCGGATAATTGATCAATGAAGACAAATCTAAAGTCATTTTCTTTCACTGCTCTCCCAAACATGAATCTATGGTTTTGGATAAATTAAGATATAATAAGACCTCCCTTTCGATCATTTTTTTAGGCATTCCTATCAATATTAAAATATAGAAAAAAAAATTAGAATTGGTTGTTGGACATAGTTAAGAAGAAAATTGGAAAGTGGACCAATATGTGGCTTTCATTTGGGGGTAGAATTACCTTGGTTAAATTTGTCCTTCAAGCTATACCTATTTATGTTTTTGTTGTGTTGAATATCCCAAAGGTAGTTCTTCAAGATTTAGATCAAATCAATCATTGGTTCCTTGGTGAAATGGGATACTTTATGCCTTCCAAAGAATGAAGGGGGGTTAGGATTTTAGTCTGCTAGATAACAATAAGGCTTTAGCTACTAAAATGCATTGGAGGATTTTGCATAACCCCAATGCTCTTTGGGCCAAAATTCTTCATGCTAAATATGTTGAGAATAAAAGTCTTGAAGACCTTATTCGCTATCAATTTCCTACCAAAGGTTCTCCCATTTTAGGAGTTCTTAAGACTAGTGAGGATTTGATTAAGCAAAAGTTATTTTGGATCATTCATAATGGTCAATAGATAAATTTTTGGAAAGGTTCTTGGGATGGTCACCAATCTTTGATAACTTAGTTTCCTAATTGGAGGCCTTGGATTGAGGAGCTTCATCGAGCTAACTACATAAAGGTAACTAATTACTATCGGTACCATACTAGTAATTCAAAGGTTCATATATATTGAATATCTATTGAGGACTATCCTATTCAAATGCTAGAAAGGCAAAGAAAAGACATCCAAAGCATCCTTAATATGAGATCTCTCTCTTGGTCCCATGATAAATATTGTTTTGGATATAATAACACTACTAAGGGTGAGTATTAAATTTCTCAAGGTTATTTGGCCTTATGCCATAATCATCCCAACCAATCATATGATATATTTACCTAGTTGTGGGATCAAAATCTTTGGCCTAAGTTGAGGTTATTTACTTGGCTTTTATTGCATCACAAGGTGCTTACTAGTGAGCAACTTTTAAAACATGTTTTTCATGGCTTGCTTAGATGTAAAATGTGTGAAGAGAATGTGGAAACTCTTAGCATTTTTCTTTAAGTGTACCTTAGCCTCTAAGCTATGGAGCAGAATGGCCATCTTACTTGGCTTACAATGGTATAATTTTTTCTTTTGAACAACTTTGGAGAGATTGGCCTAATCATCAACATGTTGATCATTTTATTAGGTATTTAGTTTGGATGGTTCTACCATTCTACCTTGGAATATCTAGAAGGAAAGAAATATTCAAATTTTTAATTAGGAAAAAAAGGAAATTCACTATATCTGGAAAAATACCATTGCCAACTTAGTTGAATCGGTCCAACAGATCCTTAATCACCCCCAAAACTCCCACCAAAGATGGGATCAAGTGATGCAAAGATTAAAGATTAACTCTAGGGAATGTGAGTAATAGAAATATGGATAGAATAAGGAATTTAAAGACTCCTCCTAAGGATTTTGGAGAAGTTAATACCAATGGAGCCTCTAGGGGGAACCCTAGAAAACCTAGTGCAGGACTTTCATATGGTTCCTTGGTTTTCACTTTTGCTGAGAATTTGGGTATCCTTTCCAATAACCTTGCTAAGGGGTATGATATCATTAGAGGCCTTCAAGAGGATGCTAAGGGCAGATGGAAAAATATGTTGGTTGAATATGACTCCTAAGTCATGATTAATCTATTGAAGACTCCTAAGAATCATAAGGTTGATTGAAGAGTAAAAATAATTGTTGAGAGAATTCAATTAATCTAGATGGGATTTTTGAAAGTTACATACAATCATGTGGTCAGTGATCACAATAGGAGTATTGATAATTTAGCTAATAGGATATTGGAAAAATGTGATATTACTTACTATGGCCACCCTCCCAAATGGTGGGATTCACAAATAAGGGAAGCTCTTCTTTTTATCCTTTCTCTGGATTACTCTAGTACTAGAGGTACCTAGTTCCTTTTTACTTTGTTTTTGCTTCTCTTTGGTTCGGTCAAGGTATTTTAGTTCCCTTGATCAGACTAACAATTCTTATGTTTCCTTTGTTGAATCTTGCTTGAATAGCCTATTGGCCTAGAAAGGTCAAAGTTGCTATATGTTTTTCCTTTCTTTTTAATTTTTTGGTGTGTGTGTTGTTTTGTATTGTTTTTGTGGTTTTTTATGTGTGTTTTGTGTTTTATTATTTTTTGTTTTTTTTGTGTTTGTTTTGTTGTCTTTTGTTGTTTTTGTGTTTTTTTTTGTGTCTGCTTTTTCATGTTTTTGTTGTTTTAGGCATGATATTTGAGTGTGTCAAAGGGGGTAGGCCAAGTACGATCCTTGGGAATTTTTGGTGGAATAGATACCCTTGCCTCCTTAGGACTTACCCAAAAGTGGCATCCCAATTGGGGTGTTTTCCACAAAAAAAATATGAATTCTTTGTTTGGAATTTTTCATTTGAGATGAATCATACTAAGTGATTTTATGCTTAATGCTTCAATTTAGCTTTATGATATTTATGATGTTGTTATCTATCCTTGGGGAGGGTAGGGTTTTCCTCTTGTTAACCATGAAACCCAATCTTGGAAGGAGTTGCATGAATGTAGTAGCTAGGTAGTTGAGAGTCCTAGAAGGAGTTGAAAACATGCAATAGCTAGGACCTCATGAACATGGAAGGAGTTGTGTGAATACAATAGTCAAGGTACTTATGAATAGTTACACCTTGATCGAGAAGGATCAAGTGTGTGGGAAAAATCTATTCACAAGACAACAATGATGACTCCTTGATCGTGTAGGATCTGAATATCATGTTAGTTGTATTTGGATTGGCAATAATTTTAGTTAGCACATGGACGCATGGTAACTAAGCACCAAGGCTCTACATATAATAACCTATCTAGGAGGAGCTAGAGTCAGGTTAGGATATTGGCGTTTCCCTTTAAGTGTTATGGGCCTTAAAGGGGTAATACCTACGATGTGGTCACATGGTATTATATTGATAAGGATATAGGAAAGGTGGGAGGACCACTTATGATGTCCTTCTAAATATGTAGGTTTAGTAAGGTGAACCCCATAAACTATGGGAGTTGGCCTCTCCTATCCATTGAGTGTTGTCTGCAGTGACTTGGAACTCAAATGTGGTGAAGCCTTGTATGTTGAAATATTTATAGCAAGGGTGTTTCCCTTGAGAGCCTTTGTCTTATAAGTGCTCTTTAAAAAAAAAATGGGTTGGTAGTTTTGGGATGTTACAGGTGACCCCTACAAAATACAAGATATTGGCCACTCTTGTCCACTAAGTGTCATCTATAGTAACATTGAACTCAAATGTGGTGAAGCCTAAAAGAAAAATATTGGGACTCTTGAGAACCTCACTTGTATTTTTTTAATAAAAAATCTCTCTTTCTTGGGTTGTTTTTGCGGGTTGTTACAACACAAGTTTGGTTACAAATAGTAGTACAGATATTGATCAACCAAAATACTTGAATTGTTTGTCCCCTATTTTTTAGGAATTAAGACCAAAAAGGTAGAGATAATATTTCTTGGAAAATTGCCTATAACCTAGAATTCCCATACAGTCACACTAACATCTTCTCCAATTATATGCCAAAATGATTGAAAAAACTAGTTGGAAATCCATCCAGCCTTGGAGCCTTTTCCTTTGGCATGTCGAACACTACATTCTTCACTTCTTCCCATGAGAGGGGTGTTAAGATATTTTTATTAATTTATTCTATAATGACTCTTAGAATATGTTGTAGTTATTCAATTACTCACACATTCATCTCTTGTTCCTTAAAGAGTAAGTTTTTGAAAAATAAGACTTCATTTCGGATTTTTATTTCATCTTTGGTCAGGTTGCCATCATCCTTAATTATTATTTTTATTTTATTCACCCTCTTATGGTAAAGAGTACAAGTGAAATTTTTAAATTTCAACCACTTTCTTTAAGCCAAAGAGCCTTAGACTTTTGCCTCCAAAAGACTTCTTCTTTATCTAAGGTAGAGTGAAAATTTGATAATAAATTTTTTTCTTTCATTAATATTTCCTTTGTCATTCCCTGCACCTGAATTTGGGTTTCTATATCCTTTAAATTCTAGACCATATTTTCTTTCTATTGTAGAATACTGTCAAAAACTCCCTACTCTATTTATTTAGATTATATTTAATATTTGTTAACTTCATGGAGACCTTGAACATGGTCGTACCTGGAGTGTCAATATTCTACCATTCTTTAATTTTTTCCTTCCAACCTAAAATGGAAAAGCCATATTAATTCAAAATGAATGGGCTTTTGAAAATTTTCTTATTATCTTCAATTTAAAGGAAAAAGAGGGTTATGGTCTGAACCAATCTTAGAAAACGCTAATAGACAAGCATTACAATTCCATACAAAATAGTATTGAGTAACAAAAATTCTACCTAATCTATTTTGAATGAGACTTTCACCTTGTCGCCTATTAGACCAGGCATACTTGGCTCCCTTTAAATCCAAGTCTAGCAACCCACAATGAGAAACAAAATTTCCAAATTCTTCCATACTATCTAAAAAGGATTGATTCCCTCCCTTATTGTCACTCAAAAATAAAGTTGTATTGAAGTCACCCACAACCATCCATGGGATATCTAACAAGTTTTTTCTAACCTATATGAGTTCCTCTTGTAATTTTATTCTTTCAACCAAATTATTTTCATAATATGGTGGACTAGAATATGGTTCTTTGTTCTTTCATGAAATACTAAATTCTTGGCCGTTTTTAGAACACCTTGATTATCATAAATTAATAATGTCAATAATTTATATTGTACACCCATATCTAATAGTATGTGATGTAACCATATCTCTTCACATACAAATTCTCATGCAACGTGATATTTTGCCTCTATGGATGACAATGTTACTGCTTGTTGTTTCTTACTATGCTACGAGATAGGTCCAAATCCTAGATGAAACACATATCCATACATTGACTTTATTCATCTAGAGATCCAACATAATCAAAGTACATGTATCCTTGTAAGAAGAATTTATCCTTTTTATATTCCAAGTCATATTCCATTGTACCATGGACATAATGTAGTATCCTCTTTACTAACTTCTAACAACTCTCATTAGGTTCCTACATGAACCTTGAAATATAACTAATAGCAAAGTTGATATGATAATTAGTATTTGTCAGGTATATGAGACTCCTAATCAATTGATGATAAAGAGTACCAAATACCTGAGGTGACTTGTCATATCAAGATAGTTGTAACCCTTCCTCCATTGGTGTTACCTTAGGTTTACAATTTGTCATCTAATATTTTTCCAATAGTGTCTTAGCATACTTTGTCTATGAGATAAAAATGTGATTCTTTCTTTTCCAAATTTCCAAGCCAAGATAATAGTGCAAAAGTCTAAGATCTATCATATCAAAAGACTTTTTCAAGTCATTATTTATAGCATCCACCAATTCATCTAAAGTGCTAGTGATGATTAGATTGTCAACATACAATACAAGTATCATTATCTCAGATCCAACTTTCTTGAGATAAAGATTTGTGTTATAGGGGCTTCTTGTGAAACAACACTACAAATAGGTGATCTTCAATTTTTATGTACGAGGCTCTGGGAGCCTACTTCAACCCATACGAGGACTTTATTAGTATACAAACCTTTTGATGTTGTTCATTGACAAGAAAGCCTTCAAGTTGTATCATATACACCTCTTCCTAGAGATCACCATTAAGGAAGGCACTCTTGACATCCATTTTCTATAGATTCCAATCGAGTTGTATTGCTGGTGTATAGAGAATATGGATGGTTTTCATCTTTTCTATGGGTGCAAATGTCTCTTCATAGTCAATTCCCTCCTATGCATAGCCCTTTACAATGAGTCATTTATTATATTTATCAATGAATCCATCTACCTTGTACTCTATTATGAAGACTTACTTATAGCCTGTGGGCTTCTTATCTTTAGGCATATCAACGAGATCCCATGTTTTGTTTTTCATCAGAGAATTATACTTTGTATCCATAGTTGCCTTCCACTATGGCAAGCTAAGTGCATCCTTCATTGAGGTTGGTTCTAAATTATCCATTACTAAAGACATCAATCCCATATTTACTTTACAACATAACATACTATAAGTACACAGTCATGTGGATGAGATTAGGAGGTGCATCAAGTTTGGCATCTCTGATAGTACTTGTGAGAAATTTTGGAGTTTTTTTATCATGAAGAAGCAACTACTTTAGGTTCATCAACAACTGCTATAACTTCTTCATGAACTTCCTCATTAATATTTATGCTCACAACTAGAGATGTGGCATCTTTAGGCTTGGTAGAATTCTTAGTATTTGACTTAGGTTCAAATGCTTCATCAAATACCATATTTAACTAATATGTAATTTATTGGTGACTAGGTCTAGCATTCAATAACCTTTTGACTCATCATTTGGATCTCATCTCTAGAGTGAAAGCTTCCTCTGGTGGTTTGATTATATTATTTTTTGTCTCTCTAGGACCCAAGAAATATGCATGATAGGGTTTTTACATCCGATCTGGTCCTGTGATTCTTTGGCACATGCATTAATGCTTGTTATCAAAGACTCTAAGATGTGTGATTTAAGGCTTCCTTCTAGACTAGGCTTCTTCAGGTGTAACTTCTTAGAGTGCATTTGTGAACACTAGATTTAGATGATATATCATAGTGGTGACAAATTCAACCTAATACTATTGCTTTATATTGGATCTTGTGAGCATATAATAAAAAAATTTCATGATGGAATGATTTCTTCTTCAATAAACCCATTCTTGTGGAGTATAGGTTATATTGAGTTTTTGCTTCATCCCATTTTGTGCAAGAAACCTTGAAAATTCATTGGATATATATTCCCCTCGATCTAAGAAAAGGACTTTAATTGAACACCCAGTTTATTTTTTCACACACATCTTGAAATATTGGAAATGCTAGAATGCTTCATACTTTAGTTACAAGGACACCCACATCTTCCAAAAGTAGTCATCAATAAACAACTAGAAGTATCTTTTGCCACCAAAATTAGCTATCATGGCTCCACAAAAATTAATGTGTATCACATCCAATGGCATTTTGGCTCTATGAGTATTCAATTCAAAGGGTACTTGGTGTTGCTTCATTTTTAAACAACCCGAGTAAACTAGAATTATGGGTTAAAGGTTTGCTATACCTATCACCATTTTATGCTTACTGAGTTGAAGTAAGTATATTGAACTGATATGACCATATATTTGAAGCCAAAGAGAGGTTGCATCTATCATTTCTACTAACAATGCTATATTAGGAGAAGATAGAACATCTAGGGAAAGAAATCCATTTTTGTAGGATCCAATTGCTACATTCTTATCATTTTGGGTGATGAAACATTTCTTATATCCATAAAAAAATTTGAAGTCAACCATCATGTTTCAATCTAGCACTTGTGATACAAATAACAAGTTTTTTGCCAATCCTAGTACATATAGTACCTTTTTAATTTTGCATTGTCCATTTAGAAGATTAAGAGAAACATCACCTACTCCTTGATCTTATAGGTTTTGTCATTAGAAATAGTCATTGATTTCCCTTCTTTGGATTCTAAATAATCAAATAATGCTTTATCCCCTATCATGTGCTTTATAGAACATAAATAAATGTACCAAATAGTATTCTTTGGTTTGGTCATGACCTTGGATATTAGTACCTTGTGTGCATGTTCATAATCTAAAGCTAGTTCTTCAAATGCAATATGCCCTTGTTGTTTTTGTTTGGGATGTGGCTTGTATTGTATCTTCTTCTCCTAAGGTTTATGAACTCAATATTCTTATTCTAAGGTGTACAATATTCTAGGGAATACAATCATTCCCTATAAAAGATCACAACATATCCCTAAAAAAGGATGAATTAAACTCATAAGGGAAGTAGCATCCAAACCACAATAGGGACAACCCCAAATCTAAAGTGATAAATACAAACATCTTTTGCACCTAGATTATGAGAATCCCCAAAAATGGTATATGGAAATAATGGTGGTATCTACTCATCCAAAGACTTATAATCATTTGATATTTATGATTCTAGATCTAAATACCTCAAGAATTTCAACATCTTAAATGAAGATATGACCTGACACCCAAAACAATAATCATCTTGAAATCTCTACATGATTTTTGAAGGGAAATCTTCCTCCTTGTAATCTATAAATAGTAGTAGTTATAGGATTTTAAAACATAAACAAGTTATGTAAACTTTCCCTCCATTTCCATTTGCATAGTAGTACGTGTATCTCTGGGCGATCTTGCAGGAAACCTAAACCCCCGCTCTTGGCATAATCTTTGAAATGCTTTTGCTTGCATATATATACTATAGTACTACATATCTATTTTATTCTAAACCTATTTGGTTATCGTACCCCAACTTTTCTTCTTTGTGTGTGTGTGATTTTTAATCTATTTTCATGTATGTTGAGGAGAGGAAGTGTTCATGCTAATGCATTACGATTAAAATTATTGTGTAGAGGGATCTTATTTAATATTTGATGCATATTCACTTTGTTAGGTTTGTTTTTTTCCTTACCACTACCTTTGTTTTTATTTCTCTAACCCTTTCCCCCTAACCTATTAGATTAGAAAATATAGATCCAAGATCACATCATATATAGGAATTGGCCTTTTCCAAAATCTCAGAGCCCCTAACTGAGCCAAATCCTATGCTCTTGAGAAAGGCCCTATTGTATCACTTTACATGAGGTGTGATAACCTTGAATGCCTACTCCACACCCCATACAATGTCTGGGACAATTAAAGAGAACAATAGTTTAATGGCATGCATGATGGGATATCATTAACTTATATTTAGTCCCATAATCATAAGAACAAGTTAGTATTAGACTCTAGTGAGGGTCTCTACCTATTTTTTCTTGTTGAAGCACTTCAAAGTCACCTGGGGACTTTGCTCAAGAATGAAGATCCATAAGTAGCCTTTGTAAAGGACACTAGATTGGGGTTCTATTGAAGGCCTCAATCCATCTACTCTTAGAGTACCAACTACATTCACTTGGTGACTCTGCTACAAAAAAAGGACCCAAAGGTACATAAACATAAACTCATTATTAGATCCTTTACTAATATCAATAGTACCTTTTCTTCCCTAATAAGAAGCGCACAAATCTCAAACATGGCCTCTTTGCCCCCCAAATCACCCTTGAATTGGATCAATGTAAGCTTGATGTGGTCTCCAAAACCACCAACTATATGGAAAAAATTCCAAGGTCAATGCTATAAACCTTTCCAGAGTACACCAATGAAGGCTCAAAAACCCTACTAGAACATCTATAGGAGATGCTATTTTATATCAAATACATAATATTATTGAGCAAAATGTGGCTTTTAGACTGTTGGTGGCTTAACTCAAAGTCAAAGCTTATAAGGGATATGAATCTTTGCCTCCACACTCAATTATTGAATAGGATAAACTAGATACCCTATTCATGGATAAATTTCAAGAAAGGGTAGGTAAAATATCACTCCTAGAGAAGCAAGGGTAGGTCAATCAAATTGATCTTAACACCTTGAACAAGCCAATGGATCCTAAACAAGGTACTCTCTCTATGGTCACACTTGACCAAGTGATGCAAAACATATCGATGGATGTCTACAAGACCCCTAAACAACAAGGGCTAATTCCAATAGAGTCTCTATATTCATCAGGTAGAACATGTGCATTCAACTAGATTGGGTACTAACTAGGCTCACTTTTTAGAAAAATAACAATATAGGTTGGATGACCTCTACCTTCTTGACAACCAAATGCGCTATTAGATGGTCATTTTGGGAGGTAGATACCTTTCGAATCATTGATCCAATAAAGAGGGACACCAATCAGATCCAAGCAAAGATCCTCTTCATCCTTGAGGGCATAGAGATAACAAAAGGCTTGATTGACAAATGGAGGTTGTACTTGGAGGGTGCCCGGAGCAAAATAAGGGTGGTTGTTGTTGAATACAAAAATTTGGTAAGAAGGCTTCTCAAGAGTATTACTCTAGTATGGATGAAGGCATTTCACAAAAAGAACTAGAAAAGAAGAAAAAAGTGAAGGACTCAAGAAACAATTGAGGGCCCTTTTTAAATCCATGCACAATGGATAAATGTCACCCATGTAATCCTTGTACATATACATATTATTTAATGCTTGTTTTAGTTTGTTGAAGGCTCTACTATAGGAAGTTTTCATCGATTGAGAGTAATCCTAATTTTTTAGGAGCTGCAAAATTTTGAAGATTGATCTAATTCCCCTTGCTTCTTCTTGACTCCATGCTTAATGTAAAAGGCTATTTTTTATTGGGTTATTTATCTTCATCAAGATGAAAATCCTTTATGAGTCACTAGAATTATAGTGAATTCTCACTACACTCATTTGTTGCCTTAAGAAAATCTTAAACATAGGGAAAACAAGCCAGAAGTAGAAAATCAAGTGTCGAACAAAATGCAAACAAAAGTTTTGATCAACAAGATCTAAGAATTAGAATGCAAAAAGTCCTAAAAGGTACAAGTAAGTGAAGTGTGCAAAATTTGAAAGTTAATACAAGTGTTTTTCTTAGATGCAAGGCAAATTTTTTGATGTGATAAGTTAAGAGGTTAAATAGTGAAAAGTTTTGAGGTTGGAAGATGATAAAAACATCATGGTTAGATGGTGATAAAAGTTTTGAAAGCTAGAAACCCATGCTTTGAGAATAAAGAGGAGCAATTGTGCTAAGGTATACAATCTTCTAGGGATTATTGTCCTTCCCTATAAAAAATCATGACATATATTGTAGAAAGGATAGATGAAATTTATAAGGGCTATAGTATCCAAACTACAAAAGGGACAACCCCACATTTGAAACAATAAATGTAGAAATATTCTACACCAAATTATAGGAATCCTTGAAAGGGGTAGATGGTAGTAATGGTGGTAGTTGCTCATCCAAAGACTTAGAACCATTTAGCATTTATGATTCTAGATCCAAAGACCTCAGGAAGACCAATGTATTAAATGAAGATATGACTTGACACCCAGAACAATAATCATATTGAAATATCTACATGAGTTTTGGAGGGAAATCCTCCTTGTAATCTATAAATAGTGGGTCTTAGCATTATAAGCATTCATAAGTTGTATAAAATTTCCCTTTATTTACCTTTATATAGCAATACATGTATCTCTAGGTGATCTTGTGGGTAACTTGAACCCCCACTCCTAGCATAATATTTGTAATGCTTCTGCTTGCATATATATATATATATATATATATATATTGGAGGTCTACGCATTTATTTAGTTCCAAATATATTTGGTTCTCATACCCTAACCCATCTCCTTTGTGTGTGTGTGTGCACTTTTATTTTAATCTATACTTATGTATGTCGATAAGAGGAAGTATTCATATTGGTGCATTACAGTCAAAGTTGTACAAGGGGAAATTATTTGATCTTTGGTGTATCATCGCTTTGTTGGCTTAGGTTTTTTCCTTTCTATTATCTTTGATTTTTATTTCTATAACCCTTTTTCCCTGAAGCTTTTAGATTAGGAAATGTGTACTCGAGATCACATACAATAAAAGAATCAGTCTTTGTCAAAATTCTAAAGGCCCCTACCTAAGTCAAACTCTACGTTCTCGAGAAAGATTCTCTGTGTTGCTTCATTTGAGGTGCAATAACGCCTACCACATAGTCTACAATCCATTCAATGGTCTGGATAATTGGAGAGCATAATATATCTTAGGATAATATAGTCATCCCTTGAGCATTGAGGTTAGGGTTATTATTAATTTGGTCTATAAATAAAAAAGAGATATATTGTAGTTGTAATCATATTTCATATTCAAATATTAATCACATATGTTGCACATATGAGACTTTGACCTCTCTAAGTGGCTATAAGACTTTTCCCTCTTTGAGTAGCTAGGTGGTAGAACCCTGAAGGTTCTAGATAATATTTAATAAATGAATAAATAAAATAACATTAAAAATAATCATTTTTAGGGTTGAATCACTGTTGCATTGGAATGGGGAATCCCTCCAATGGGTTTAAACAAATATATATTCTTATTCTTGGATGATTTGTGTGAATGGCCAACCTAATATATATCTACCCTAAATATACATTGGTGAAGAGACGTGATGGTTCATGTTATGAAGAGATGTGATGGTTCACTTTATGAAGAGATGTGATGGATCACTTTATGAAGAGATGTGATGGATCACTTTATGAGTTAATAATATAATAATTAAATGATTAATAATACTAACTAATACTAACTAATAATGTTAGGATGGAGGATCCTAACATGCCACCCTCCTTAAAAAGAGCTTTGTCCTTTGTTTTCCAAGAAGGATTTGCATAAGTTCTTGGAATATTTTAATGTCATCCTTCCGTAGGCAGGGATATCGATAAGGATGAAGCGTTAGCGGGGGGTTACCAAAACAATTAGTCAATGTGTGATGATGACGGAAGGGCAACCATTGGGGTTCTTCAAACGCCTTAAAATGATGCATAAAAAGAGGTGGTAAAACTTCTACATTATCCTATTGTTCCCTAGGAGAGGCAATGGAGGAGTGTGTAGTCACCTTTTTGCCTTGTTTTTTAATAGGTTTGACCCTGTGGCAATAACTCACTATTGGAGAGGAAATTGAGTGTAGTTATTGTAGAGTGCATGTTTGGCCATAATGAGTCACTTCAAGAATGTCTACCTCATCCTTACCTGATGTATCGATCACTTCTAGTATATCGACCTCATTGTATTTATTGTTGTGAGTAGGTGTGCCAGGAACTTCGGACACAACTACCTCATCTTCGCCTTTTAGGGATTGACAAGGATCAACTTCCTTCAATAAATACAATGTTAGTGTAACACATTTTTGATGGGATCCAAATTGCTCATCATAATTATCGTAGAGGTCTTTTGCTCATCGTTCCTTCACTTCCTTCGGGCTGAGGTACTCAACCTACAAGGGTCGGTTAGGTTTTGGGGCATCGTAAGTGGTTTGTGCTTTCAAAATAGGTGTTTTTCCTAATCGATGTTGAGTATTGAATTTGTTTTTGAATAATTTAGCCAATCCATCGGTCTGCATCATGGTATAGGGATTGAACCTTGTCACCTCCATTCTAATTTCCTCTTTCAATCCACTAATGAAACTATTGATGAGAATTGATTCATCCAACCCTGTGTTGTGTTTGGTGATATCCTCAAACCGAGTTTGATACTCACGCATGGAAGTGATTTGATAAATATCTTTGAGCAATTCCCACATGATTGGGTCCCACATGGCTCTGATACCAAATGGTAGAACCCTGAAGGTTCTAGCTAATATTTAATAAATGAATAAATAAAATAACATTAAAAAGAATCACTTTTAGGGTTGAATCACTGTTGCACTGGAATGGGGAATCCCTCCAATGGGTTTAAACAAATATATATTCTTATTCTTGGATGATTTGTGTGAATGGCCAACCTAATATATATATCTACCCTAAAGCTACATTGGTGAAGAGACGTGATGGTTCACGTTATGAAGAGATGTGATGGTTCACTTTATGAGTTAATAATATAATAATTAAATGATTAATAATACTAACTAATACTAATTAATAATGTTAGGATGGAGGATCCTAACATGCCACCCTCCTTAAAAAGAGCTTTGTCCTCAAAGCTCAAAGTGAGGAGCTTTGTCCTTTGTTTTCTAAGAAGGATTTGCATAAGTTCTTGCACTCTTTTAATGTCATCCTTCCGTAGGCAGGGATATCGAGAAGGATGAAGCGTTAGCGGGGGGTTACCAAAAAAATTAGTAAATGTGTGATGATGAGGAAAGGGCAACCCTTGGGGTTCTTCAAACGCCTTAAAATTATGCATAAAAAGAGGTGGTAAAACTTCTACATTCTCCTGTTGTTCCCTAGGAGAGGCAATGGAGGAGTGTGCAATCACATTTTTGCCTTGTTTTTGAATAGGTTTGACCCTATGGCGATAACTCACTATTGGAGAGGAAATTGAGTGTAGTTCTTGTAGAGTGCATGTTTGGCCATAATGAGTCACTTCAAGAATATCTACCTCATCCTTACCTGATGCATCGATCACTTCTGGCATATCGACCTCATTGTATTTATTATTATGAGTAGGTGCACCAGGTACTTCAAACACAACTACCTCATATTCACCTTTTAGGGATTGATAAGGATCAACTTCCTTCAATAAATACAATGTTAGTGTAACACATTTCTGATGGGATCCAAATTTCTCATCATAATTATCATAGAGGTCTTTCGCTCGTCGTTCCTTCACTTCCTTCGAGCTGAGGTACTCAACTTGTAAGGATCGGTTAGGTTTTGGGGCATTGTAAGTGGTTTATGCTTTCCCAATAGGTGTTTTTCCTAATCGATGTTGAGTATTGAATTTGTTTTCGACTAATTTGGCCAATCCATAGGTCTGCATCATGGTATAGGGATTGAACCTTGTCACCTCCATTCTAATTTCCTCTTTCAATCCACTAATGAAGCTATTGATGAGAATTGATTCATCCAACCCTGTGTTGTGTTTGGTGATATCCTCAAATCGAGTTTGATACTCACGCACGAAAGTGATTTGATAAATATATTTGAGAAATTCCCACATGACTGGGTCCCACATGGATATGATACCAAATGGTAGAACCCTGAAGGTTCTAGCTAATATTTAATAAATGAATAAATAAAATAACATTAAAAAGAATCACTTTGTTGCACTGGAATGGGGAATCCCTCCAATGGGTTTAAACAAATATATGTTCTTATTCTTGGATGATTTGTGTGAATAGCCAACCTAATATATATATATATATATATATATATATATATATATATATATATATATATATATATATATATATATATATATATCTACCCTAAAGCTACATTGGTGAAGAGACGTGATGGTTCACTTTATGAGTTAATAATATAATAATTAAATTATTAATAATACTAACTAATAATTTTAGGATGGAGGATCCTAACACTAGGGTTTATATTTATTTAGAATCTACTGGTATTGAACTTGAATTACTATGTTCAATGGATGTTTACTTTTGTGCATCATTGAATTGTTATTGCTATTACTATATTTTTGGAAGTTATTTTGTTACAAGTGGTATCAAAGCATTGATTTGAACTCATGTAGCAATACAAAATAATGATAGAGGAGCATGCAAACCACTTTAGAACTTCTAATAATCAGTTTTTATTTTTGTTGCCTTGTAGTTTTTATCAATTTTTGTTGGCTCAAACGTTCACTGCAATTTTCTTTTTGTAATATTATGAATGAGTCATTATCGTTTCCTATTTCCAAAATTGATTTTAAAATGTGTAATAGGACCCTTGTTGGAGATCCAAATCATTGTATTTGTCTCTTTGAGTTGATAAAATTAAGGGGTATCTCTAGTAACACTTTTCCAAGAATTAAGTGTGTCAAGACCCTTGTAGGGTACCCATCATTGCAATTGTCTGATTGAATCAATCAACATAAGGAGTATTTATTACAACATTTTTTTAAAGTGACCCAAAGGATCATTTTGGATTTTATTTCACTACTAGTATGTGAAAAAACCCACTACTTCTACTAATTAGTTGTGAATCAATAGTCATTTGCAGGGCAATAGTCATTCAAAGGTTGTGTGCATGAGAAAAAATAAGCATCAACCTAAAAATATTAGTAAGGATCATACCCACCAAATGTTAAAAACTTTATCAAGTGTGTCCATTGTTCTTTAAATGACATGGCTTTGCTTCCTCTAAATATATATCCCCCTTCCACTCCTCCTCCATCTACTCCTTTGATTAGTGATGCTTTACTCAATAACATTGACTTTGACCTAGAAAACTATCTTGAGCACTAGGAGAAACTAATTAACTCCATCGTTGTATCTTAATACAAAATAAATAAGACTTTAGATGCCATTAAAAGACATTATGTTCTTTCCCATACTAAGCATTCCCTTGAACAATAGATTCAACATCATTAGATAGTAGCCATAGGATATACAATAGGTAACAAATTTGAAGGGACACTAGTATTAGGACATAAGTTTCTAATAACAACAACCATTTGGACATAGACCTCTAGTTTACCATAATAGTTAAATAACTTCTTATGCTACTAGGAGTGCTCTTATAGGTTTGAGTGGTTTTAATTTAGCCTTTGCTATTGATCTTGATCCCTCTTTAGGAGTTGCTACTAATTTCCTTTCATGTACTCATGATGTTCCTATTCCATGCATTGACATCCCAATATTTAAGGGTGTGTATCCACATATCTGGATAGCCAAGATGGATAACATTATCTACCTATACTATGTGCCTAAAGAAAGTTATATTACATTAGCTTCTACTAAGTTGGAAATCCATGCTCATTGGTGATTGCTATGGGAGTTGTACTAACATGCTACCTCTCTTCTATGGGCCAAGTTCAAAGTATTATTTATCCAGGGTTATATTACATTGGTTGCTAGTAAATTGGAAATCTATGCTCATTAGTGATTGCTATGGGATTTGTACCAACATGATACCTCTCTTCTATGGGCTAAGTTCAAAGCATTGTTTCTCCATAAGTCTAAGAAAGGCTCTTCTACTTTGTATGTGGTATATTTAATGAAAACTAAGCAAACGTGATCGATTTAGGATTACTACATAGAGTTCATAAGTCGGCTCACCTACACCTATTAATTAGATCTAAAGGCAATGGTATTAATATGCTGCCATAGCCTTTAGGATAAAATTTAGTAGGAATCAATATGCATGATCCACACACCCTACAGGATGCTAAATATGTAGCTTTTATGGTAAAAAACAAGCTCCAATTGCCATATACCCAAAATCAACATGATTTCAACCTTGAGTGGCCTTACTTCAATAACTACAACAAACAAAACTTATAGGTATTCTTCTATTTTAGATGTTGTTCACTCCAATCTAAATATTAGGTCTATGAAGAATCTTGTAACTTCCAAGTGGAAGGTCAGGAATTATGTAACAACCCTCCTTGGAAGGACTCATTATTGAAAAAATTATTTATGTATTGGTAAGGATGTCTAATGCATATATTTATTTTATAATGTCAGTATTATTGGGTAATTGATTATACTCTTGGAATATGGTACTGTTGATGCATTTGTGGTTGTAGGACCAGGTGCTCTCATCGATGGATTAATAAGGATAACCACCTAAGTTGAGAGAAATTTTGGGAAATTATGGTGATGACTTGCTCATCGACAACTCAGGGTAACAAAATACCCTTCATATAGATGCATTACATTATGCTTATTTCATGTTCACACCATTGGATCAAGAAGTTGCTTGTGCAATGAGTCTCCTTAATAGGTTGGTGATAGCAATAGACTATCTTAAAAGGGCCACCTACTTAAGGATAAAATAATGGTGTGTAATATTGTTGGTGTGAATATCATATATACTTGTGTGTGGTATGCATAAATTTATAAACAAGAACTATTATAGTATTAATTTGTTGATAACCTTAATACTTGAGAATATATATTTTTTAGTAGGTTAAAATTATATTAAAAGTGGGTTTTGAAAGGACCCCAAAACATTTTTACAATAGGTCAACCGACCAAACCAAAGGTTAAAAACAATTGATTTGAAAAATCCCATCCAAATGGGAAACAAATAGTTTGGAAAAACCCGCCCAACGGGAACAAAAAAATTTGAAAAATCTCACCCAGTGGGAAACCACCAATTTTGAAAAATCCCATTTAGCGAGAAAACATGCAGGAAGATGAATTTGAAAATCTCACCGAGCGAGAAGTAGCCAAAAACCACCAAATCAAAAATTTTGCCCAGTGGGAAAACTAGCAGGTTTGGAAAATCCCATCCAACAGGAAAACCAGTAGAAAAAATGAATTTGAAAAATCCCACCCAGTGGGAAAACCAGTAGGTTTGGAGAATCCCGCCCAACGGGAAAACCAACAGAAAATGGATTTGAAAAATCTTGCCCAGTGGGAAAACCAGCAGGTTTAGAAAATCCCACCCAGCGGGAAAACCAATAGAAAAACGGATTTGAAAAATCCCACCTAGCAGGAAAACCAGTAGGTTTAGAAAATCTTGCCCAACGAGAAAACTAGCAGAAAAATGAATTTGAAAAATCGCAACACTGGTATCCTGCCAACAGGAGTATGAGGTAACTAGGTTGGGGAAAGGTCTAGAAATGGAACAACAAAAATGGAAGATCCCCAAGACCACCGGATCTCCCCTGTAACCAGACTGGGAATGCAACTGCAAAGGAGAAACAGGGAAACTATCACATGAGTGCCCATGACTAGAGAGGATTTCTTGCCCAGGTTGAAAAACATGGTAGTGCCTTTGTAGTAGATGATGAATCATGAGGTCCCATCCCAAGACCTTTAAACCTGCAAAGAAACATACCACATAAACAACCAGCAAAAAATCTACCAGTCCCACCCTTACCTGTAAAAGGATGTATTCAGGGAAAGTCGTAGCTGCATAAAGAAGCTCAGGGTCCCCCTCCAAGACCAAAAGGATAGACTATAGGAAGAAACCAAGGATCCATCCAAAAAACAAGCAACCACTGGATCTACAAGGAGATCCCGAAGGTAGAGAGTTCCTGGAATGACTGAGAAGGAAAGTCATCTGCGGGAATGAAGCCCAAGCCCCCTTCGAAGTAAAAAAGAGTGCATATGAGAATCCCGAGTAGTGAATAGGAAATCAGAGCCAAAACCTCTTCCAGAAGCCACCCCCAAGCTAGCCGAAAACCCACCAAACTAGGGTACTCAGGGACAGAAACCACAACACACTCCTTGTAGTGAAACAATCCAGTCAAAAATAAGAAACCCAAGAATCCTGAGAACTAGGCTAGAGAGTAGCCCAAGGAGGGGGGTAGGGAAATGGAAAATTGGGACTGGATAGTCCCAAGAAACCTTGCACTAGTGCCATCCCGCCCTGCCCCCCATATCAAGTTCTTAATACTTGAGAATATTAGTGTCAATGCTAGTAATTAATATTATCAATTGAAACTAATAAAGTGAATTATTAAATTAGTTCATTGCATTGTTTCTCCTAAAATATTGGAATAATATTAAAACTTAGAAATTTTATTTATTTATTTATGTTTTATCATGCTTTGGTGGTACTTTAATTAAATAAAAAGGTGGCATTAGTTGAGTAACATATTCTTGAGCATTTCATACGTTACCTCAACCATGCAAGAAGGCACCCCTAGCCTATTTGAATTCGGTGGGATGTGTTGGGTGGGGAAATATTTTGGGAAGAAAGGAACCAAAGGCTTGGAAAAAGGAAGGACTTGGCAACGCAACTCTAGAGTGGGAGACATCGGGAAGGCTTGGCAAAGGTAGCACTTTCTAAGTGCAATATTGCTTGTTATGGTTGTAGAATTACCTTCTTGCTTTGTTTTGTAGATTACTTCCTTGCTTTGGTGCAACTATGGTTTTCTTTCTTGCATTTGTTGGTAAAGTTTCCTTCTTGTTGATTGTAATTTGGTGTAGTTAAGTTTGTGTTGCTTGTAAGCTTTCTTGAGGTGTTGTTCTGACCAAAACAATCTCCTTTTTGCTAGTCTAAGTTATCGCCATGGCACTTGGCGAGATGTGTTCTCTAGATCTATGTATTGTTAGCTTGTTCTATATTGAGAGTGGTAGGTTAGCCTTTCATGTAATTTTTGTATACATTTATTTTTTTGTAGTAGGTGCTATTTGTTAACGCGTTGAATTCTTTATGGTCATGCACCCCTTCTAAAACTTGGCTTGAGCATTCTTATTTAATATTTTGGATGACCAAAGTGTTGTTGCTCGAGGTCTCCTTTGTTAATCTAGTTAGATTAGGTTGATGTCCTTGTTAGTGCTTAGACATCTTGTTCTAGACCCGTGTTCCATATTTGGTTTAGTTGGAAGTTGGGTAGGTTTTGTGTCTCATATTCTGTTGGCCGCCTATGTGTTGTACTATTTTCAAAGGTTGTTTCTTTGGAGATCGACCCTTTAATATTAAAGTTGCTATACTTTTTTATTTTTGAAAATTATTCTGACTTGGTCTAAGTAGGAATTAAAGAGGAATCATATTTGTCTTTTTATTTTATGTAGAGGAGTTGGATCCTCTTGTATAAATGTTGCAAAAGATCTAGTTGGAATTTTTTTACCATCTATTTTCATTATAAAGAAAAGTTTTGTGAAATGAAACTCTTTTAGTTTTATGGAAGTTGAAGTTTATTTAAATAAAATCTCTTCAAGATTATATAAGTTAAAGTTTATTTAAAAGAAAAATCTTTTAAGTATTATCTTTGCAATATGAAGTTGAAGTTTTAGGAAGAAAACTCTTTTAATATTATGCTTTAGCTCGTGTTGTAAATACAACTTTTCTCTGGGTGATGGCTTTTTAGAATAGTAAGAATGAGAGTTTGGATCTTTTGCTTTATTGAAAAGAAAGAGAAACTATTATAATGGTTCCTAAGACTTGTGTAGGTAAAGGAACCATTATAGAGAGAAGTATGGGATTCTCTCCTTATTGGTTTGTTTTATTATGTTTTAGTATTGAAAGGAAAGATAAACTATTATAATGGTTTTTGAGATTTTTGTAGGTAAAGGAACCATTATAGATAGAAGTATGAGATTATCTCCTTGTTGGTTTATTTTGTAATATTTTATGCATGGTTGCTTGCATAGTTTTAAGATCATGATTATAATGCATTCCGTTTGGAATTGTATTGATCCCTAAGTATTCCTCAAGTTTATGGGTATATTCTCTTTCATAAAGAATATTGCAAAAGGTAGATGACTTAGAGACTTTATGTAGATGGCTTCATTGTTCATTTGAATGTAAAGTTGTTATGTAAATAGAAGCTATATACAGGAATTTTCTATTAGCTAGTTTTGTAAGCTTGATATATGTACAAAACTAAATATTGTTTAATTACTCTTAGCATATTTGAAGGCTAAAGGTTATCTTGTGTACTACTTTGAGATGCTTTTGTACATAGTTTTATGACTAGTACTTGAATCAAATAAAGTATGGCATTTACATTGAAGATATGCTTCTTTATGTAGCTTATTATTAGTGTTTGGATTATCTGAATTATGACATTTAAATGGATGAGATGTTTCTATACATAGCTATATGATTAGCACTTGGATAATATAAATTATGGCATTTAACATGATATAGCTTTTTTTTAGCATTTGGATCATTTAAATTTCATATTGCTTTTGAGTTATGAGATGTGTTCTTTAATTCTCATATTCATTATGTTGCTATATCTGGAAATATGTTATTCTTCAAGTGTAATTTTTAATTCTAGAGAGAGCGATATGTCTTGGGTTGGATTTAGAATCACTTGTAGGACCCAAGTCAAGAAAAAGTCCAATCCTATGAGGAGTTGCAAAGATACAATAACCAGGTAGATGATTCCTAGAAGGAGTTGTTAGAATACAATAATTAGGAAATCATGAATCTAGAGGGAGTTGTGTTGATGCAATAACCATATTCTTGCAAATCATTGCACCTTGAATGTTGAGGATCGGGTGTACCACAACTAGGAGTTGTGGGATCAATCACAAGATAACAATGGTGATTACTTGAACGTGTAGGTTTGAATAATCATGTTCATTGCTAGTTGAGTGATAATGAAATTAGTTAGTCTGCAAATGTGTGGTAACTAAGCACCAAGGCTTTACACTTAATTAACCTAACTAGATGGACTTAGGATAAGGTTAGGTAAAAGAAATTCCACTTTAAGTGTTATGGACCTTAAAGGATAATTCATATGTTGTGGTCACATTGTTTTATGTCATTGAGGGTATGGAAAAGCTAGGGGGACCACTTTGATATCCTTCTAAACAATGATGTTTAGCAGAGTGAATACTAGAAAATATGAGATGTTGGCCACTCCTGTACACTTAGTGTCACCTGCAACAACATCGAAATCATATATGGTGAAGCCTTGTGAATGCTGAAAAGAAAATATATTACGATACCTTTTGTGTACCTTGCAAAATAAAATCTCTCTTGGATTGGTATTTTTGGGTTGTTACAGTTGGTATCACTTATCAAAGCTCTAGGTCATAGGGCTAGAAGCTTCCATGGAGTGTGCCTAGGATGAGCCTTGATTTGATGTGCTACTTTAGGGAGACTTACTCTTCTAGGGACATTAACATGATTTGGAATGCAACGAGTATTGCATGGCGTTAGAACCAATCAGACCAAGGAGAAAAAATACTATAAGGTATAGTTTCTTATTAGGATAGGGCACCTTACAGTAAGGTAAACGTGATCTTGGTCATTATCTAGTGAGTGATAACGATCTAAGTTAGTGCATGGCGAGAATAAAACTAATTATAAGTAGAATTGAGGGAAAATTGTAACTTACCCAAACTATTTGTATGGAAAGGAGATGGCACCTATATTGATATCATCCAAAAGGTTAGGACCAATATTGCAAAAGGAATTTTGGAAGGACCAAGAATAATGGTAAGAAAACTAGGGAAGTAGAGAATCCCAAAAAAGAAACTAGGAAGGTAGAAGATCCAAATAGGAGCACAGTGGATATCACCCTATTGGTTGGGATGATATAAGAAGAAATAAGACAACTTTATTCCTTGGTTAGGATGCTACAAGGTTAGTTAGAGCATCAAAAGGTGATGCTGGAAAGGTTGGTTGAACTAAAAAATGAAAACAATAATGAAGGACCCAAATTCAGGAAAAAGCTAAGGGTTCAACCACCCAAGATGGGTTGCTATACTTGTGGGGTTCCCATAATATCAAAGGATGCCCTTGATAGATTCAGGCAAGTAACATAGTAGAGGATTAGTTGCACCAAATATATGCCACCACTGAGAGTCAAAACCTGAATGGACAAACAATATTGATGTTACTGAATGGTAAATTGTTTGACAAGGATGTTAAAGTTTTAATAGATAGTGGAGCTACAAATAGTTTTATTTCCACTAGTATTATTGGGGATATGCTAAAAATATCAAGATTTTTGGAACAATGGTGGAAAGTCGAGTATGGTTCTAGAAAAATCTACTTGATGGATCAATGTTTACCTATAGATGAGATAACCCTACCCAATGGATCCACTCTATGGAACTTATATGTGACACCACTTTATGCTTTTGATATTTTCCTAGAGATGGATTGGTTAAAATCTCATGGAGATTTAATCAACTTAAAATAAAGATGGATGGAGTACACTAACAAGGAAAAGAGGAGAGTAAGGGTTCAAAGTAGGCAAGGTTATTTTCAACCTCACCTATTATGAGCTATGCAACTAAAGAAATCCATTAAAAGAGGTGGTATGTTGTATGTAGTGAAGATCAATGGAAAGAATGGGGAAAAGAGGGATGAAGTATTTAAGAAAAATCTAATTCTACATGAATTTTGAGATGTATTCCCTGAGGATCTTCCAATTTTTCCACCTCAAATTGAATTTGAATTCACTATAGGGTTAATGCTAGGGGTTAAACCTATTGCAAGGATACCTTATAGAATGATCCCAATCAAATTGCAATAACTAAAGGTGCAACTTCAAGATTTGTTGGAAACAGATCTGATCAAACTTAGTGTGTCAGATTGGGGTGCTATGATATTATTTGTGAAAAAAGAAGGATGGTTCCTTGTGGTTATGCATACACTATAGGATGATGAATAAGGTAACCATTAAAAATAAGTATATTTTACCAAGGATTGATGACCTCTTCGATCAACTAAATGATGCTATCATATATTAAAATAGATATAAGATTGGGGTATCATAACTTAAGAATATAAGAAGAGGATACCCATAAGACAACCCTTAAGACCAAGTATAGGCACTATGAGTTCATAGTATTGCCATTTGGGTTAACAAATGCATTGATAGCTTTTATGAATCTGATGAACAAAGTGTTCAAAAAATATATAGATCAATTTGTCTTTGTATTCTTAGATGATACCTTGATATATTCTCACACCAAAGAAGAGCATGACTATCATTTTAGGTTAGTGTTATAGGTGTTGAGGAAAAACCAAGTATATGGAAATTTATCCAAGTGTTAGTTTTATACCTCATAGGTACAACATTTGGGACACATTATCTCAATAGAAGAAATTGTCGTGGATCCAAAGAAAATTGAGGCTATATTGAGTTGACCAACACCAACAAATGTGTCTAAAGTTAGAAGCTTCATGACACTCATTGACTATTATAGGCATTTTGTGAAAGATTATTCTAAGGTTTCCTATTCAATCACTTATTCAATCACCAAACTTCAGATAAAAGGGAAAGAGTTCAATAGGATGAGTATAAAGCCATGTTTGAGGATCTAAAGAATAAGTTAACTATGTAACCAATTATCAATATACTAGATCCTCTTGGAAATTTTATCGTGTGTACAAATGCTTTATTAGAAGATTTGGGTAGGGTTTTATCCCAAGAAGAGGCTATAATAGTCTATGAGTTTAGAAAATTCAAGAACAATAAGGTAAAGTATGCTACACACGACCTAGAATTGGTAGTAGTTGTGCATGCCCTAAAGGTCTAGAGACATTATTTGTTGGGCAAACCATTTGAGCTAAGGATAAACCATCAAAGTTTAAGGTATATTTTTACCCAACCTATGTTGAATGCAAGATAGAGAATATGGATAGAGTTCTTAGCAGAGTACGACTTTGGTATTAAGTATATCAAAGGAAAATAAAATAAGTTCGTTGATGCCTTAAATAGGAGAAGACACATAACAACACTAACTTAGAGTCATATAGACTTGATGGATAAAATCAAAGAAATGTAACTATAGGACCCCTATTGCATTGAAATCTAGGATAAATCCTAAAGAGAGTAAGTATTCCAACATTAAATATGGACTTTTATACTTCAAGGATAGGGTGGTTATACCCAAAATTTGTGATCTAATATTGATTATGTAGGAGGCACATAATTATCCCTATTCTACTCATGCAAGATGGTGTAAAATGAGGAAAAACATGAAAATACCTTATATTGGGAAGGAATGAAGTAAAATATCACTAGTTTCATTGCAAGATGTTTAGAATGCCACAAAGGTAAGGTAGAACATCAACACCCAACATGAAAATTTTAGTGGTTGATAAGTTGACCAATTTCACACACTTAATATGAGGAAACATCAAGGATGATGCATCGATGGTGGCAAATAAATTTACTAAAGAAAATTTAAAGCTATACGGGTTTCCTGAGGTGATCATATCAGATAGGGATTATAGTTTAACATTAGAGTTTTGGTTCACCGGACTAAACACTTGTCCCTTTCCTGGTGCTTTCAACGGTGTAAAAGGTTTAAAATGATTGTGGCATGGTGGTTATAGGGGTGGACTGCGTAAAGATCTGTGTGGTGACTTTTGGGGAGGATAGCACAGAATACTGTGGTAACCATAAAAAACTAAAAAACCTGCTTAGATTTGTGGCAACTACCGATTCCACCATGTGAATTCAAAAAAAAAAACATTAGAGTTTGGTAGGCTCTACACCGTGTAGTACACACTAAGCTAAATATCAGTTCTACATATCATGTTGAAATAGATGGTCAAATGGAGAGGGTGAACCAAGTTTTAGAATATATGCTTTGCATGTATTGCATGTACCAAAAGTCTAGGTGGGAAGACTTTTTGCATCTCGTTGAATTTACATATAATAATGGGTACCATGCATCCTTGGGTATGGCCTCATTTGAAGCCTTGTATGGTAGAAGATGTATAATTCCTCTATCATAAGACAATCTGAAAGATTGGATGGTGATCAAACCAAACACTATCTAAGAGATGAAGGAATAGATCAAAGAAATTTGTGTTAGCTTTTGATGGGAGGTAGTACAACCATAAGATGTAGGATAACTAATCCGAGATAACTATAAAACTAATGGCACAATAATATGCAAGAAAATAAGAAAATGAAAATTTGTAAATAACTCATAAATATGCCATTAATGAGAGTGACAAAAATAGTACAATGCTATATAATGGAGGAAATGAACACTCCATGAAAGTATATGAAAGAACTACATTGTACCTTACTACACACACATACACTGTGTAGTTACTATATCACTCTCTCCTAAGCTAAGAAATTTTAAAGCTACATGGGTTTTCTGAGATGATCATATCAGACAGGGATTGTAGTTTAACATTATATTTTTGGTAGGTTCTACACCGTGCAGTACACACTAAGCTAAATATTAGTTCTGCATATCATCTAGAAATAGATGGTCAAATGGAGAGGGCGAACCAAGTTTTAGAATATATGATTTTTATGTATTGCATAGACCAAAAGTCTAGATGGGAAGAATTTTTGCATCTCGTTGAATTTGCATATAATAATGGGTACCATGCATCCTTGGGTATGGCCTCGTTTGAATCCTTGTGTGGTAGAAGATGTAGAAATTCTCTATCATAGGATAATATGAAAGATTGGATGGTGATCAGACCAAACAATATCTAAAATATGGAGGAATAGCTCAGAGCAATTTGTGTTAGCTTTTAATGGGATGTAGTAAAACCACAAGATGTAGGATAACTAATATGAGATAACTATAAAATTAATGGCACAATAATATGCAAGAAAATAAGGAAATGAACATCTAAAAATAACTCAAAAATATGCCATTAATTAGAATGATAAAAATAGTACAATGCTATATAATGGAGGACATGAAAACTCCATGAAATTATATGAAAGAACTACATTGTACCTTACTACACACACTGTGTAGTTACTATATCACTCTCTCCTACATCTCTCATAAACACAATACCTATGAGGTCTTTATATAGAAATATAGATTGGTTGGCATTTATGTTGGCAATTTTGGGTTTGAGATCCTAGCTTCTTGTCTATGAGTTGTCATTGATGTCAAAAGGAAATGGCATTAATGTTAAGAGGATGTGTTGGCTTCAAAGGTGGAAGATTCCAAGAGAATATTTTTAAGAGAATCCGAAGAGATTCCATTGGCAAGGGTTTTTCATTAAAACCAAACCGGTTTTTATTAAAACCAATGGAGGTTCTCTTTATTATTTATTTAATTATTATTTAAAACCCTTCAAGGTTTTAATTAATTAATTATTTAATTAATTAAGGGAGAAATTATTTTTAATTTATTAAAAATACTTAAAGGTTTTTAAACCTTTTTTTATTCTTAATTTATTAAAATTATTTAAGGGTTTTTAGACCCTTTTTGAAAAGACTTTTGATTAATTTCGAAATGGTCTTTATTTTCGTCGACGTCAAGGTGTCTTCGAAGAGACTATTTATTCTCCAACTCCTAAGGTTGGAAGGCTAATTAATTTGAAATTCCCCAAATGCAATTTGCGGTGTTTGTGTTCTGTATTTGCTGCGATCGAAGGAAGACTTAGAAGCACGTGCGGTTGAAAAGTCTTCGAGAGTTTTTTCAAGGGTGAAGTGGAGGGAAGTTCACTTGTGAACTTCGTAGCCTGCGTGGGCTAGTGGCAGCGAAGGCTGTTGTTGGGCACTGCATTGGTGGAGGTCACCGTTTCGAGTCTTGCGGGGGTGCTTTGCTAGAGTAACACACGTTTTTATTAAAACGTCTTTATGCCGCGAAATTCGGAGTTTCTTGGACAGCGATTTATAAGATGTGATTAAAGTTTATGAGTTTTGGCTTTTGTGATTAGCATTGAATAAAAGCTTAGGAGAAATAAGGGCATATTTCTTTGGATGTATTTTTAAGATTATTCTTTGCTATGCTAAAATTAAAAATGGAGGTATAAGGTGTGACTCTGTGATTGTTGATTTATTGGCATATTATGGTGGTTGTGTTTAAAGAAGTGGAGCTAAAAGGTGTAATAAAGGAAGTTTATATTATTGCTCATTTCTTTTTATTCTAACCCTAACTTGGTTGGAAGTTTGAGAGTTGTGTGTGGTGACAGCTTGAAGGTTCAATTATCTTCTACTCCAATAAGGTATGGGCACATTCTTCTTATGAGTATGATTGGTGTATGTTTTCTAAAATAAGGTTGGAGTGAAAAGGTATTCTACTAGGTATCCTTTGGCTAGGTGTAAATCCTATTTTCTGGTTTGTTGAAGACTACTTATGCATTGTTATCCTTAAGGAGAGTTTTTGGTGAATGCATAATTTTTGGTTTGAGATAGTGGAGGCTTTGTGCACTAGGGTTTATATTTGTGAGTCTAGCTACTTGCATTGAGTTGGTGGAACCCTTGGTTGGTCTGTTTTGAGTTTGATGGTTGAGTTGCTTCCATAGAGGTTGTTTGATCAAGTTATTGCTTTACTTGATTCATGATATTGGGCTTACTCCATTGAGTTGATTTAAGCAAGTTATTCTTTGCATTTGGTGATATTGTGTTGGTGGTTGTTTTGTTCAAATATCTTTGGAGGGAAAAGGATTTCTACTTGTTTCCTTTTCTTGTGATGATTGGTTGAATGCTTCAAGGTTGATGTTGAGTTGAATGGTGTTGGTTGACTAAACCTTGTTTGATGAGCATTGTTGTTGAAACCCTAATTGATGGTGAAAAGAACATGAGTATCATTGTTATGTGATTCTTTACATAGTTGGCAATTGTTGGGGTTTCATGTTCTTGAAAGAAAACATTCTATCCTATCCATTTTAGATATTGAGTTGAGTTTTTAGATTTGAGATTGAGATTGAGTTGAGTTGATTTGAGTTGAGTTTTGAGATTGGGATTTGAGTATAGAACATATTGAGTCTCTAACAATTCTCTTTATGCTTCTATGAGTTTGACAAATCACATTGGGTCTTTAACAATTCACTTTGTGATTTCCTACTAAGAAATTTTTTCTTGGTGAGCTTGCTGAGTTTTTGGACAGGTTCCAATGGGGACTTGTGAGCAGTTTTTGGATAGGTTCCGGTGGGGACTTGTGAGCGGTTTTGGACAGGTTTCGGTGGGGACTTGTGAGTAGTTTTTGGACAGGTTCCAGTGGGGACTTGTGAGCAAATTTTTGACAGGTTTCGGTGGGGACTTGTGAGCAGTTTTTGGACAAGTTTCGATGGGGACTTGTGAGCAGATTTGGACAGGTCCTAGCAGAGGACTTGTGAGCTGAGTTTGTTAGTTCTATCAGAGAACTTGAGGACAAAGGTGCATTGGTTCTATGAGAAGAACCTGAGGACAGATTTGGCAAGTCTTTGAGAAGGCTTGTATGCAGAGGATTGATTTGTTCAAGAGTTGGACTGATCTAACAGATAGAGGAAGACTTGTACTAGACCGACTGACTGTGTTTGGTATAGGTTGCTGAGCTACTGTGGACGTGATCATAGAAGGCAGAGGTCTCTTAGGCTAAGCATTGAGGATAGGAGGTCTTCGATGGAAAGGAGTTCCACATGCTGGCAAGAGGTAGAGGTAGTTGATCTTCTAAGGGATCATTTCCAGAGCATAGGGGAAGGTATCTCCTTTGAGCAGAGGCTCATAAATTTTGATTGGGGGAAGGTATCTCCTTTGAGCAGAGGCTCATAAATTTTGATTGGGGGAAGGTATCTCCTTTGGGCCGAGGCTCATAAACATTGTAATTGGGAAGGATTCCAAAATAACTTTGAGATAAATTTTAGAGAAAAGTTTTGTGGACGTAGCCCAGCCATTCTGGGTGAACCACGTTAAAATTGGTGTCACTTTGTGGATGATATTGTGCATTGCTTTGATATTGCTTTGGGTATATTGCTTTACTATTTTGAAGTATAAAAGAAAAAGTAAAAAGAGGTCTTATACTATTCACCCCCCTCTCAGTATAAGCTTGTGTTCTTCAATTTACTCTATCTAGGACTCATGTACATGTGGACTACATGCACATTTACAACTTGCACATTGACACTTGTGCATTTATTATAATACTTGAAGTAACTAACTTTACTTTGAAGTAAAATCCTACTCTAGATATGTACCAAAGGTGGTACATTTACATGACCCAAATGATGTAATATACTCTAACACCCTATGTATTACATTATTTGGGTATTGAATACTTTAATATTCAATATGGATATTTATCTTTAGAATAATCTTCAACTTGGTCAGGTTCTTCTCCTTGTTCTTCTGCTTCAGTTTTCGTGTTGTTTCTTTTGGTTATTTTTGTTTCGTTGCATTTTGATGTTTCTAAGTGTATGGAAGAATCTTTGACCATGTAGTCTTCTAAGTATCCTTGATGGACTAGTGATCTCATAATTTTGCAAGTCATAACTGGATCATAACTGCTTCCTTTACTTGTTCAGTGGTTTCTTGTATGACCTATTTTCTTGATCTTCACAAAAGTCAAGCTTGAGCTCATTGTTAGTGGATACTTCTGAAAAAATAGATTGGAAGAAAAAATATAATCTGAATATTAATCTCCTCAAATATTTTATAGTATTTGTCTTTGTTGTAACAATAGTAAGAAGGATGATATTTTCCTCCACAATATTTACATGGATGAAAACTCCAGCAGTTAACCTTATCATGACCATATTTCCTACGGTAGGTGCATAGTAAAGATATCTCGATGTCTTTGTTATCTATTTTAGGAATATCATGTTTATCTAATTCTTTTATGAAATAGTTGAACCATGTGTGTGCAATTGAATCTATTCTAACTTTACCTTTTTCATAGATATGTATGAGATCTTCTTGATCAATAGTCTTTTCTACCTTTTGAATATGATTTTTTTATCACCTCTCTTTATTGTCTTATTAGAAGGTGTGCTTGAAGAATCTACTTTAACAAAATTACTAGTATGTGATTTTTTAGAAATTATTTTACATTTTATTGATCATTCTATTTCATTTGCATATTCTATTAAGTTTTCTGAATCATCAATCATGCTTTTAAGCCATATTGGTATTTTCCTTGCTCATTTTCTTATTACATTACTTAATGTGTTCTTTGGAGTAGACATCCTTATAACTCCCTAACTTAATAAAGTGCTTAGTAATTAATAGTTCACTTTTGAGTTGATTTTGTAATGTTTTGTAAGTAACAATAATCAACTTCTATTTCACCTTATCTCTCCTAATGAACTATGCACTTAATTTGAAGTTCTCTATGGTTGGATTTCTTTTGTCTCTTTAGTATGAGTATGAGACAAGTTTAAGTATATAATTCCAACTCTTTTAAGTAAATGAAGAACTTATTTTTATACCCCTTGATATTAATAGTTTAATGTTTCTAAATTCCAATAATATATTTTTGGTGTAGTATACCTTATAACTCCCTAATTTGGAATATTAGAAAACAATAATATTTGCAATAATAGAATTTAATTTCTCCAAGTAGAAACCCTTATAACTCCTATGGTTTTAATTGCAAATATTAAACTATTTAAGTATATAAACTTCCTTTAAATTTGCTTTCAAATGTATGGTTGATTTTTACATATAAATGTGAATGCAAATGGTGATAATAGTTTCAACCTTATACTATCCCTTATTACTCCTTATGAAAGCAAATAATTAAGCCTTATGAGATAATACCTTCGTATGGTAGATGGGTGCTATGTTTGACTTCAATCACCTTGAAATCTATTGTACCTCCTTGCTGGTTTATGATAGGCTTGGTGGATATCCCTTATGATAGTCTTAAATGTGCCTTTGACTCCTGACTTCGTGCCTTCAATACATTCTCCACTTAGTGCCAATTTTGGATATATTTTCCTCTACGAGTGCTCCTCTTTATGGTAGTTGCAATCATGCTTCTACCTTCTTGATGTGTGTGCCAAGTGGCACAAGGCATTACCAAGACTCTACCATCTCCTCTTTCACTCGCATTGTTCCTTGAAGGTGTTAGACTTCATGGCGTAGGTAGGAATTCTTCTTGGTAGGCATTGAAGATTCTTGGGCGTTAGAATGATGATGAAAGGCGTTACTCCAATGGGTGCCTTTCTCTTGAGCATTAGGAATGAGAGGGTGAAGATGCCCTTTGTGCCAAGTGGCACTTAGGTTTCATGCATGTAAACCTTCATCTAACATCTCCTTCTTGTATATTGTTTACCAATAAATGCCCTTCGTTGCTTATCTTCAATGTCTTCTTTCTAGATGAGCTTAGTTGTTGTGTGGGTATCTCCAGCTAAGGTGAATAAGGGTGCTCCAATGGTGGCTTCATTTCAGTTGGTGGTTCTTCCAAGTTCTTCCTTGGGTATAGCTCCTTGCTTATTCATGCTCATCCTTAGCATTGTTCTATCCACGTAGGTAGATGATAGATGATAGCTATTTTATGTATGCCTTGGTGCTATATTTTACGTAGAAGTGCAAGAGATAAGCAACTTCTTACATAGGCCTTAATGTTATCCTTTTTCCACATAGATATCAAATGATGATGGCCTCCTTACTGGGTATTGCACCTTCATTTTTCTCCTTGATATTCCACTATTATTCACTACCCTTGCCTTTATCCTTATGTAGGTACTTGTGCTACAGGTTGATGCAATCGTGGGCACTAGATAAGCTGCTGAAGATGGTGTCTTTTAGACACCTCAAATCGATGTTTGTGCCCTAGGTCAGCTCACCTTCTCTGTCTTCTATGTTTTAATAGATCATGGATGTAGGATACTTGCTACCTTTAGTGTCTTGGGACACTCTATATTATGTCCTCTTTAGGAGGGATATGGTGCATCTCTGTAACATAAATAAGATACCTTATTTTTGCACCAAATTTTTGAGAGTTCTTTGTCTCCCTTTTATGCTATTCTTCTCCTTTGATATGGTATCTCCTCGTTGTATAGCTTGAGGATAAATGAAGATAGATTTTTGAAGCTTTTCTTTTGCTTCTTAGATATGTCGATTGCTTGCTCTAATCCCTGAGAGCAATGTATTGTTACCTTTATTTTCAGACAACACTAACCTCTAACTTGGATAATTTTAACACCAATGAATCCAAGCACTTAACCATGCAACTAACATTTAGAGGTTTAACTTTGCACTAATGTTCACCTTAACTAAGAATCCTTAGTGAACTTTGAATAACTAATATAGTGCAGTAATAGTTTCTCCTTATTACTCCTGTAAATGAACCTTAAATCATGCACTAGTAATTGCACTATAACTTATGTAACTTAATGTAGTCTTCTTTGTTGTAACTGAATAATAGGAAGATATATATCTAACTCCTATTTTAATGTGCAGGTATAAACCTTAAAAGAACTTCCTTCTGCACTCCCCTTGAAGACTATAATATGCAACCTTCTTTTGCAACTTTTAAAGAACTTAAAATGGTGCTTAATGGAACTAGATAATAACCCAAATTAAATTTCAACTAATGAACCTATTTGCACCCAAGTTGCTTACCTTAATAATATTTGTAGATGAAGGATTGCTAGGTGATTAGACTCACCTTATTGCTACCTTTAACTGGATGGATTTGTAACTATTCTTGGCTATCCACAACAACTCCTTAACTCACCAATTCATAGCTTAGTAACTCCTCTATCTTGCTACTTTGAAACTATAGTATGGTGATTTTGATTCTCCTTCAGAATGCTCTCTATCGATCTAAAGTTTTGTAGCTAGTAATGTTGTCCTGATTGCTGCTCTCTCATAGTCAATTTTTGTACTGAAATGTTGTTCTTGAAACTCATAAATTTGGTAGGGACTTCCCCCAAATTGTAGCTGAGTTTTCCTTCAAGAACCCTTTAGTATTTTGCTGAAGATTCAACAAACCCCTATCTTTGAATGAGCCTTCTAGCCTTTAATGGTAATATTCAAACCTTTTAGGTTTGGTAGTAAAGTTAGGCTCCTTTCTCCTTGTTGAATTTTGACTTTGATCTCGACCCTCTTCTCAAGAATCTGAATGTCTTGAGGTCTTCAACAATCTCCTCCAAAATTTGGCACTCCTTTCCAAATTCTTCTCCTTTTGGGCTTGTTGTCGGATGGTGATAATTGTCCCAAATTCTGCTCTATTAGTAACTTCTCCTTGCTGGTAGATTTCTCTAGTGAGTTCTCCTAGGAACTCCTTTAATGGCCTTCTCTAAATTCTGAACTAAGGCTCTCCAAGCCTTCTCCTTGTTTCTCCTTGAGACCTCACCAAGGTCTTCAATCTCATAGCTTCTCTGGTCTTCCAAATGAGACCTTTCCTTCAACCTTCTACTAAGGAAGTGTTGGTAATGAGATCTTCTTCTCGGATCTCTATAAATTATTATTACTAGAATCTAGAATAGGACCTTTGTTGGTCCTTCTTTACTTCTGCAAACTGTAGGCTTTAATGGAGATCACCAACCTCCAATCTTCCAAAATTGGGAGTTTTGTAACTAGACCTTCTAAGGGTCTCTTCAGCTTCTTCAGGGTGAAGTATTCAATCTACACTGGAGATCACCAATCTCCTATCTTCATCGAGACTCTTCACTAGAGTCTTCTTCTCTCCCTTGAATTTGTAGCAAGGCTCCTATGGCCTTTTCTTCTTCTGCACTCCGTAGGTTTTGATCTTCAATGGAGATCACCAATCTCCTATCTCCTTCTGGGCTCGTCTTTGGAGTCTTCTTCTTCCTTGAGTCTGCAATAAGGCTACTATGGCCTTTTCTTCTTTTCTACAATCTGCAGGTTCATAACTCTTGTAATGGGACCTTTTTTTAGGTCACTAAAATCTTCAGTATTCTACTTGTTGTTACAAGTGTTGGAATAATTCTAATGAATATCTTCTTCCTAACTCTATTGTAGGAAGCTTCCCAACTTTCTTTGAATATCCTTTTCTTGCAACAAGATGTTAGAAACTGGAATGGAAGAATTTATAATTTTGGAGATAATGAACTTCACTAGTTGATTTGTCAAACTAGTGGAATTTATGTTGAGTCCTAGTCTTCACGAGTTTTTCTATAACCCTGTGGAAAGACTCTAGCCAAATGTAATCTCAAAAATTTTGGGACTAATATTTTTGGATTTCTCTCAATCTCTCTTGCAATGACATGTGTGCAAAGATGTAGTAGAGTTCCTTGTGGCTCTCCCTATTCCTATTGATCTACCATGTGCTCTGATACCACTATTAGCTTTTTATGGGAGGTAGTACAACCACAAGATGTAGGATAACTAATATGAGATAACTATAAAACTAATGGCACAATAATATGCAGGAAAATAAGGAAATGAACATCTACAAATAACTCAAAAATATGCCATTAATGAGAGTGATAAAAATAGTACAATGCTATATAATGGAGGACATGAACACTCCATGAAAGTATATGAAAGAACTACATTGTACCTTACTACACACACATACACTATGAAAGCATGTCTATGGAAGCACTGGCATACCGGTTGCGATGCAAACAAAAGTGGATGTAAACGAAATGCTAAATGCATGAAAAAGGGAAAGCGAACGAAATGAAACGAGATGTAAAGCAAAAGCAAAGGATGCAACCTCTTTTATTAAATTTTCTTGTGATCCAGTTACAATACGTCTCCCCCCATTTTTAGGGGCTCGGAGCGTTCGATACAATTTTGTTACACCAACGGATGGTACGCTTCCCTTCGGGATCTTCCGCGTGCCCACATTCGAAATGGGCAGGCCAAACGTCGCCATCGCTTGCATGAGTGCATCCGTCGTTCCTTGCTGCCCCTCCGATGTCGAGATCCTATGTACAGAGAAATAGCAAATGATTAATAGCATATGCGGATGGAGGGAAACATGCAATCCCCAAGGCCTCCGGCTAATGAATACATGAAATAATTAAAATAGTGATCAAAACATGTCAGAACAGAATGAAATTTAAATAGAAGCATGTAAACATCATCAGGGACACATTGCAAAAAGAACAATCAAGAAATCTATTGTAGATTTCTAATCACTCCGGGGTGGGACGATTAGGACTGTCATAAAATGTGCGAAAGTGACCTCCCAAATGTCCCATCCAGAGGCCTCCAAAACACCTACAAACTTGGGGTTAGGAAAAATAGGGCATTTTGAGATGACCCAGAAGGTCGGATTTGGCAGATTCTACCCATATTGCCCTGTATCCGAAGGCGCTCCCTATAGGTTAGTAAAAGCGTAAAACAATGAAAACATAGTCAAAACAAGTCAGAATGCTTTCAAATTTGAACAACAGCATATATGAAACACACAAAACATGATGCAAAAGAAATAGTGAAGAAATCTTCTATAGATTTCTAATCACTCCGGGGTGGGGCGATTAGGACTTTAATAGTGTGGGGGCGCCCGGGGCAGGACGCCCACCGTTTGGGGCTTGGTTTTGACACCAATCCACTTGGGATGGGTCCAAAACCTCCTAGGGGGTTGTGTCAAAAAATTGGGTGTGGGATTGTGGCCAATTGTTTGGGTTTTGGGTCCGGATTGCGCTCCTAGTATTCACCCGATAACCTCCCTTCCAAAAGAGAGATCAAGGATGTAGGAAGCACAATGAGGGGTGAGGATATAATTCGGCAGCACTCCATTGCTCCAAATGCTCCTGCTCTATCCTCTATTTTGGGGTGAGAAGACTCACCATTTTATAGACCTGAGGGTCTCCTTTGAATGTGCATGCAGGGGCGCCACTTGGCCATCATGCCTTCCCTGGGCAGAGAAGATTCCTCCCTGATTAAGGGCTCCATGACTGCCTCTATGACTGCCTCTTTGAGCTCAAAAATGCTCACTCGCACTCCCATGCATTGAAGGTGGAGTTGAGTGGTGGATCTGAGCTGCCATTTGTCAAGGTTTGACCTTTTTCCCGTCAAACTTGCTATTCGCCCCACCCTGGAGCGATTGTTGCTAATCATCCCGGGGTGGGGCGAATAGCATTCTAATCGTCCTGTTCTAATCCAGGGTGGAACGAATAAGGAGGAGAGTGCTTGAAAGGTGCCAAATTGACCTCTGACCTTCCAAAACTACTTTGGGAGTGGTTAGGACCACTGTTTAACCTCTGGGGGCTGCCCTAGGGGCTATGTATGCCAATTCGGTCAGTGCTTGTAGCCACATAATCGGATTGGTGTTGTTTTGGTGTCTATAGATGCCCCTTTTTGGGATGCGCTGTGCGTGGCATAGTGTTGAGCAAAAATAGATAACCAAAGCACTTAATGATTAGGGTTTCTCAGTAACCTAACCAAATTTTGATGCCCCAAGTATGGAAAGGGCACGCATTCTTGAATCCTTGCTTCGACGAGCTAAGGAGCTTAACTCAAGTGTTAACCTTTTTCGGTGAGGTGTTACTTGATCTTGGACATTGTTCAGTCATGAATAGGCAAAGGGCGCAACCTTTTGTCTATGGGAACCTTGAGTTCATGATTCTAGAATGCCAAGTGTTTGATCAGCTTGTGATTATTGCTTGTTTGCTGCCCCAAGCAGGAGCGTGATTGTCTTTGTCAATGATTCTTTGAATGCATGCCATTTCCTTGATTGGGTGTGTATTTGTTGATTGGTGACTAAGTGTGACTACCCCCTCAAGCGACGAATCGATGAGGGAATGACCAGACATGAGAAAAGCGATGAGTCGCTTGACCCAAGATGACTTTTGTAAGGGTGCCTTTAGTTGTTTTTCATTGATCGCTTATGCAGTTTCCCAACAATCGGACCTATTTTTGGTGGGTTTTAACCCTTTTTGTGACGTCGTTTGGGGTTGAAATTGTCAAAAATCCGTCCTCCCGTGGAGTGGTCCGGCTATGGTAGCCTTCTTAGGGAGTAGGATAGTGATAATTTGTGACCCCAACGTCAGTTTTGCTCCATGAATGTGCGCAAGGCGCTTTTGTTCGGGTTTTTTATTTTTGGGTTGGGTTTGGGTTTGGACCCTTTTGTGAGTGTTTGGGGTTGAAATTGAAATAAATTTGAAAATCTTCCTCCCGTGGAGTGGTCCGATATGGTAGCCTTATTAGGGAGTAGGATAGTGAAAATTTGTGACCTTGATGTCGGTTTTGCATGCCAAGAATGTCAGGCACAAAGGCACTTTTGTTCGGTAGTTTTATTGTTGTTTTTGGTGCATTTTGGATGCAGTTTTGGTTGTTTTTTATTTTCTTGCTTTGTAATCATCCTAGGGTGGGATGAATACTAGTTTTGTAATCGTCCTAGGGTGGGATGAGTGCTAACTAGAGTGCTCATCCTAGGGTGGAATGATTATAGGCCTAAGAGCCTATATAAGGGCCAAAACTAGGTTTTGGGCTCATTTGCAATTGTTTTTTCTAGCGATTTGGAGCTGTGAGGAGGAGTTCGAATTTGCGTAGCGGAGCTCTATCAAATTTTTATGGACACCATGAGTTCGAGGACCGGATATTCGGGTGGTGGAGCTGAGGCGAGGCTGGTAGGTGCTCCTTCTCTTTACTTTATTTGTTTTTATTTTGTTTTAGTACAGTTTTAGAACCGTAATTAATTTGTTTTGTATTTTGTTTTTCTGTTTAGACTAGGATGAAAACCCTAGTGAAAATATATTTTTTTTTGTTTTTTTGTATTTTGTGTGTGTTCAGACTAAGGTTAAAACCCTAGGTTTTTTTTTGTTGTTTTTTATTTTTTTTTGTATATATTGTTGTACATTTTGTTAATGTTGTTGTACAGTTTATTTTTGTTGTCATGTTTTAATGTTTTTGTGTTGTTTTTGTTTTTCAGGTGGTGAAGAGTCGTTACCGTCAGCCGACGGTATTTGTTGATGCATGGGATGCGTTGACTATGGCGGATTGGGAGTGGCTTGATGCCCTTGGGCTCAAGCAGGTGATGTGGCTGGAGCCTATGGTGGGGGATCGGGCATATCTGATTGCCTTGATCAATTTGTGGGATCCTTGCACCAACACCTTTCATCTCCCAATAGGGGAGATGACGGTGACTCTGGAGGACGTGTATCGGATTCTATAGATTTTGATAGATGGGCTGCCCATTCGGATGACTCCTCATGATCAGTGGATGATGGTGCTGACATGGTGCTTTGGGCATGCGATGAATATGGGGGTGGATAGGGCGATGGAGAGGGCAGAGGGGGACTGCCTGATTGGTAGGATTCTGGTGCGATGGTGGCTGGAGAAGGGCATGTTGGGGGTGAGGCATGCGTTGCTTATGACCCTCATCTCCAACATGCTGCTTCTCGACTCCTCAAGTGTGAGGTTCCCTTGGAACCTGCTTGAGGTAGTGTTCAGACTTGTGGAGTGTCCGACGACAGCACCACTGATTATGAGGTGGGGTCAGATGCTATTGGCATAGCTTTATGATGAGTTGTACGAGGTCCGCTACTAGAGGCAGAAGGGGATTGGGTGCAGCTACTTGTTGCAGTGCTTGGGGTGGTAGCACATAGCTATGGAGCGGCCATAGGGGTTGCCTTGGACCACTCGGGGAGAGATGGTGGATAGGGAGATTGGGTATGCTGCTCTATGGCGGAGGTCAGAGGAGCATGGGCAGAGTCGATGGTGGGCAGGTGACGTTAGGCACTATACCGATGCCTTCTCACGTCTTGCTCTAGGGGAGGTGTTATGGCGGCCATACCGAGACTGTCCAACTTGGCCTGAGGCTGGAGAGTGGCTTCGACGGGTGCATAGGGGGAGGTGGTTGATCGGGTAGCATGGGACCGAGTAGGAGTACTTCTCGTACGTCCGGGTGACTCGACAGTTTGGGGTGCACTAGGGATTGCCTGGTGAGCCCTTGATCTATCGACGTTGGGGCGACGAGAGGACTCTGGCTTGGCCGATCATTGAGCCATTGGGTGAGGATTTGGATGTAGTGATTGATGTCCTCGACGTGGACAATGTCGGGGTGACTGCGAGTATGACCAGTGGTGGACGATGCGGCGATGGTGGGGTGAGGGGCCTCTAGGAGGTCTGGATGTGGCAGTAGTAGGTGGTGGGGGTGTAGAGGCACCGGGGGAGGGTTGGGGGGCTCCGCTCGATGATGCGGATATGGTGGAGGTTGATGACTTTGTTAGGGATGATTTAGGGGTTCCAGAGTAGCCGGATACATAGGACATCCCGGAGCAGTGGGTGCTAGAGCAGCATGCCATCCCGGAGATGCCCATGCCTCAAGCAGTCCTAGGGGATATGGAGGCTCGGTATCATGCTGAGATAGCATGATTGGAGGAGCTACTATGGAGACGGGATGAGGAGCACAGAGTCGAGAGGGATCTCCTACGGGCTCAGTTGGCATAGCGGGATGACGCATTGGCTGTGTACCACCGACGGGATGTGGAGTGGGGTCGGTGTCGGGTGGAGTTGGAGGTAGAGATTATCCACCTCGATGGATAGTTACCTGAGCTCATTGGAGGTGGATCATCATGTCGTATGAGAGGCAGCGAGACTGAGCAGTCTGCATCCTCTCGTCGTAGGCGGGTGGGTGAGGGTAGCGTTAGTGGGCATGATGCGGGGTTGGCAGTAGCCGCCTTGAGAGGTCCCATAGGACCCACACCACTGGGGGTAGTTCCAGTCGCACCGATCCTGCGTGATCATGGTGGCCGACTCCCTAGGCTTTGGGGATTTTGAGTTTTTGATTTTTTTGTGAGGTCAGAGGACCGTTTTATTGTAGCCTGATGGCATTTTGACTCGATATATACATGACTCATTTTTTGGATTATTTACGTGTTATGGTTTATTGTTCCTTTTATGCACATTTATTTATGTTGATGTATGCATATGTTATTATGAATGCGGATGTTTCTAACTATATGGATGTATGCATATGGAATGGATGAAATGATTTGTTGATACATTGGTGGTGGCACCATAGACTGTACAGGATTTACTGGCTTTCTGTACTATGTGATTGCTTTGTGAAATGACTTTTCATGTGTAATTTTTGTTTTGTATTTTTTTATGGTGATGTAAGTAATGAAATGTACAACAATTGTTTTAGAATGTAGTTAAGGTTTTTTTGAGACTCAGATGTTTTAACTAACTAGCCAAGACTGTACATTTATCTTACAAGACTTTTGAACAAGGTATGAATCAGACTTGAGTTTGACCAAGTTATTTCACATCCCTGTGTGTGCGATTGAATTCGTTTATGTGGTATTTGTCAGGATACCGCCAGTGCCAGATAGGCTATCAACCAAACCTGTACTGAGGATCACCTAATTAGCTCCACTAACTCCTTTGTTGTATTTAGTAAGATTAATCTACGATGCAATCTAGGATACCATAAGCTAGCTCATCCACATGCAAACATTGATCTGTGCATAATTTAATGCGACAGATATATCGTCATGCGAGAGGTTTTGCCACCAGTGACCAGTAGGCTATCCACCAAACCGATACTGAGGATCACCTCATGACCTTTCGAATGTTGAGAGTTCCAGGGATTCAAGTTTGACTCCCTTCTTTTCTTCAATTTTATTGGGATACTTGCTCTCATATATAGTGATAAAAATCATTGTTTATTTTTGTTTGTTTTTTTCTTTTGAGCAAGGGATTTGAATTTTGAGTGATGAGGATCACTACTCCTTGTGCTTTTTGATGTGTGCACTTGGAGGGTTTTGATGCAAACTTTTGAGGTTTGTACTTTGACTGTTGCAGTTTTTTGATGTTTGCAACCTTTTGATAATTTGGGATATGGGGAATTGGGTAGGGAAGATGCTTGTCCTTTTGCCAACTCTCAGCATTCTTGGGGTCATTCGCATAGGGGGATGAGCGAGATAACCTTTTCACTGTATGGTATCCTGGATTGCTTATGCAGGTTTCATCTTTCATTCACACAACTTGGGAATTTTTATGTGTTTTAAACTTGTGTTGGGATGCTATGTAACAAGGTGTGATCCAAGTAAAACTCTACCTTTGTAAAATATTGTCTGACTTTGTACAATTTTTGGCTAGAAATCTAAAGACAGTTGAATGACGAAAACCCTAAGTACATTAGAAGACAACTGACTATGATATGGTGAAAAATGTGGATGGCGTTATTTTTGTTGGATTATTTACAAAGTGGAAAAATGTGGAGAATGATGGAATTGCCGAGTAATTACAGTCTATGGTGCATTTGACATGTATGACCAACAAATATGCAATGTATGTATGCGATGCCTAATGCAACTTATTTTTTTGTGTTTTGATTTTTAAGAGTATGCATGGAAGTGAGATGCAATTTTTTTTGTTATTTTTTATTATTTGCTATTTTTTTGAATTTTCGTTTTTGACCAAGCGATTGTGGGAACCCTTGGAGCTTTTAATTTTGACCAAAGGGATTATGGATACCTTTGGGGCATTTTGTTTGACCAAAGGGATTATAGACACCTTTGGGGCATTTTGGGTGACCAAGCGATTGTGGGAATCCTTGGAGCTTTTGGTTTGACCAAAGGGATTATGGATACCTTTGGGGCATTTTTGGTTTGACCAAGTGAATCTGGAATCCTTGGAGGGCTTTTGGTTTGACCAAAGGGATTATGGATAACACTTTGGGGATTTTGGTGACCAAGGATTGTGGAATGAGCTTTTGGTTTGACCAAAGGGATTATGGGTAATCCTTTGGGGCAATTTTGGGTTGACCAAAGGCGATTGTGGGAATCTACTTGGTGGGGATTTTGGGTTGACCAAAGGATTGTGGGAATCCTTGGAGCTTTTGGTTTGACCAAAGGGATTATGGATACACTTTGGGGCATTTTCTGTTGGCCTTGGTTTGTTGGTTTGACAAGGATTGTGATCTTGGGTAGGTGACCAAGCGATTGTGGGAATCCTTGGAGCTTTTGGGGTGGGCCATGGCTCTTTTAAATGTGGAATGGCCTCAAATGACTGATGTTCAAGGGTTCTAGTTCCTTGATTCCTTCAAGAGAGGTGAGCCGGTATGTTCCAGGTCCTATTTTACTATCAATTACATAAGGACCTAACCAGTTTGTCATGAACTTGTCCCTTAGATGGGGCGGCAAGTTAGAATTTTGTTGGTTCTCTTTTAAGACCAAGTCACCAACCTAAAAGTCCCTCGGGTGAACTTTCATGTTGTATGCTTTCTTAAGTCGCTCTTGATAGATACGTAAATGCTCGAGAGCATTGACGCATCGTTCATCGAGTAACGTAAGCTGGTCTAACCGGGCCTGCCATGCAGTGTCATCATCGATGAACTCTTGCATTGATATGCATAGGGAAGGTATTTCCAACTCGAGAGGCATGACTGCCTCGGAGCCATACACCAACGAAAATGGAGTTGCCCTAGTGGGCATCCGAATGCTAGTGCGATAAGCCCAAAGAGCAAGTGGGATTTGAATGTGCCAATCCTTATGACTATCTATGACTATCTTTTTAAGGATGGCAACTAGCATTTTGTTTGACGCCTCTGCTTGCCCATTTGCCTACGGATAATAAGGTGTCAAAAAATTATGCTAAATTTTGTACTTTGTTGTCAAAGCACGCACGTCTTTGTTCTTAAATGACGTCCCATTATCCGAGATGATCTTGGATGGAATACCAAAATGACATATGATGTTATGTAAAATAAACTCCGCAATGCGGGTCCCAGTCGTAGAGGTAAGCAGAATTGCTTCCACCCACTTGGTGAAGTACTCTGTGGCCGTTATGATAAACGTGTGACGACCTGACGACGTAGGGGAGATCTTTCTGATTAGATCTAAGCCCCACTATGAAAATGGCCAAGCCGATTGGATCGGCTGCAAGGCTTGAGAAGGTACGTGTGTCAAGTTAGCATGGTGTTGACACTTTCATGCACTTCCTCACATACGCGCAACAATCTCGCTCTAAAGATGGCCAATAATAGCCCATGCAAAGAATGCGCTTTGCGATGGCCATACCACTGAAGTGGCCACCGCATGTACCATCGTGCACTTGGGTGATCGCCCAAGTGGACTCTTACTGGTCCAAGCAATGGAGGAGGATTCCTTCGTAGCTTCGATGGTACAAAATGTCTCCTAGCAAGACATGTTTTGCCGCTTTCTGTTTGAATGATATTTTCATGGTGTGCGACAATCCAAGTGGGAGGTTACCTAGCTTGAGGTAGTCTCTTATGGGTGTGTACCAATCCTGCTGATCAGAAACCTCGATGGTATGAATGGCCAATCCCTCTTGAAGTTCATCCCTAGCAAAAGCTGAGCGGGAAAGAACTTGTAAGAATAGCGTTGTGTTGCTATTAAGGGGAATAGGGGAGAACAAGGACCCCTAGTTGGCATGATTCAGACTATCATGGATTCGAGAGAACTTATCCTGAGATGGTTCAATCTGGATCAGGTGGATTCCTGGCGTTAGGTCAGAGCTTGCACGCTCCATCATGGATTGCGATAATGTTTTGACTTGAATGGTTGTCATATCACCAGAAATGTCTTGCAGGATGAGTGACCCCAAGGAGGCCATAGTGTCCACAAAATGATTCGATGATCGAGGGAGTGCCTCGATGTCGTACCATTCAAGCTTTGCTAGGAATTTATCCACAAGGGCTTTGTAGGCCTGCAGAACTGGGCATTTGCATTGGAATACCCCTTTCACTTGGTTGACAATTAACAGTGAATCACCAAAGATGTTCAAGCATTTGATGTTCATGGTGATGGCTGTCTGAAGACCTATGAGCAAGGCTTCGTATTCAGCATTGTTATTGGTGCATGAGAAATCAAGTTTAAATGATAGAGGCATTGGAGCCCCTTGTGGTGTGAAGAATATGATTCCCGTGCCACCCCCTTGCTCACATTTAGAACCATCAAAAAATAAGGTTATGTCGGCTTGTGACTCAGGCTCATCAGAATCTGGCGATTCTGAGACATGGAAGACCCCATCATCGGGTAGCTCTATGGTCAGAGGCTGATCGTCTTCGAGAGGAGCCTCTGCTAGTTGATCGGTGATGACTTGACCTTTGATGGACTTTTGTCCAATGAATTCGATGTCAAACTCCATCAACAACATGATCCATTTCACCGTGTGACTACTATGATAAGTATGACTCATCATGTACCATAATGGATTCTCCTTAGACACAACATACGTCGTATTGCTCAGCATGTAATGGCATAGCTTTTTGGTGGCAAATACCACCGCTAAGCATAGCTTCTCAACGTATGCATAGTTAAGTTCATAACTGACTAGGGTGCGGCTAAGATAATAATTAGCCTGTTCTTTATGTAGTTCATTTTTCTGGGCTAGCATGGCACCCAGTGCCACCTCAGTAGCTGAGATGTATAAGTAGAATGACACTCCTGGTCTAGGTGGTGCCAATACCGGCAGTGAAGCCAAGTATTGTTTGATGTCATCGAAGGTGGACTGGCACTCGTCATCCCAGTGAAATGCTACCCCTTTGTGTAATAATTTATTCATGGGTCGGCACTTGTCAGATAGCTGTGCTATGAAGCGCTTGATTGACGTGACCTTTCCCTGCAAGCTTCTGAGCTGCTTGATGGTGGTTGGGGGAAGCATTTCAAGGATTGCCTTGACTTTATGTGGATCTACCTCGATGCCTCATTTTGAGACTATGAAACCCAAGAGTTTTCTAGATGTGATGCCAAATACGCACTTCTTGGGGTTTAGTCTGACTTTGTGTTCGATGAGGCGATCGAGGATCTTGCTTAAGTCATCGAGATGATCTGGGCACAAAAGAGATTTGGCCAACAAATCATCCATATAATCTTCCAAAGTTTTATGCATGTGATCATGGAAGATGTATGTCATAGCGTGTTGGTAGGTGGCGCCAACATTTTTAAGGCCAAAGGGCATGACCTTATAACAAAATGTCCCCCAAGGCATTGTGAATGCCATTTTTAGTTGATCATCGGGATTGATACGAATCTGGTTGTATCTCGAGAAACCATCCATGAGGGAAAGCATTTCGTGGCCTACTGTAGCATCTACCAATGCGTCGATGCTAGGCAAGGGGAAATCATCCTTGGGACTCGCTTTGTTTAGATCTCAAAAATTAGTGCATATGCGAATCCTCCCATCAGGATTTTTGATGGGCACCATGTTGGACAACCATGGTGGGTAATCTATGCAGATGACAAACTATGCATCCAATAGCTTTTGTAATTCATATTTTACCATTAAGGCCACTATTGGGTGCATCTTACGTAGTTTTTGCTTGACTGGCTTGACTGTCGGATCAAGCGTTAGATTATGCATGACTAGCTACGGGTCTAGCCCCGACATGTCTTTGTAGGACCATGCAAAAACCTCCTTCTTCTCTTTGAGAAGGGCAATGTAATCGGCTTGCTCTTCGAGGGATAGACTTACCCCCAACTTGATGATTTATGGATTCATTGGATCAGAATCGATGTCTACGTCAACCGTCTCTTCGACTGACATGTGGGATCCGTCCTCCAACTGGTGTGGAGTTGGGATCAAGTGGATATCATTTTCTGAATTTAAATCTATGTTTGGAACGTCGGGTTCCTCTTCAGCATGGAAGATATCCTGAGTTGGTCTTGGGGTGAAATGAAGCATCTCACCGCAAGGCCAGTACTCTGATGGGGATGGTGGTGAGTTAGCATGATCCCAGTCTATGGCATCTAGGTTTAGATACAATGGTCATGTTGGATCGGCTGGATTGTGGATGGGGGCGGTTAAGTCAATGGAGATCATGTTGATGAAGTGAATTTGGTCTCCATTACCATGCGGGTGTTGACTCGGACTTCCTTGGTGATCTTTATACCCCGGATCTGGCTCTGTGGGTATTGGCACAAATGGATCGGCCCTATGTGCAGATAAAAGGATAGGGTCTACCCTTGGCACTGATGGCTCTATAGGGTCTCTGGGTGGAGGGTGCTCTCTGTATGCCTGAAGTGGCGGGTGCAGTACTTGGTCCAACTATGCTTGGTTTAGGTGCCACCTATGCCTTGGCCCCATGTTTAGCTATTCAAACATATCATCAATGTCCATGGGGTATTCTCGTTGCCGCATATGGTTGAGATATGCCATCTCAGTCTCATCTTCATAATCACTATCAGAGATCCATAGGCCTTCATTGGCTCCAACAACTATTTGCGGCATGTGGGGCTCGCTCTGCTCGAGCAAGTTAATTTGGTCCCATCGGGGTTGTTCCGCTCTCTGTGGGAGGACCTGATTCTCTTGAGGTGGCAATTGCTCGATTGGAGCATTCAAGGGGAACATCGCCATGAAGTTCTCCTGATAGTCATCTATGGGCGTCACTTGCGAGTGATTGCTATCGGACTCGAAAGGGTCCCAAGGTGCTACCTCATACTCTGACTCATCTTCTGAAGATCCTTCTTGGCCTTGTCTATATCCCTCTTGGAGGCAAGTTCTTGAACTTTCCCCTTTCTCGATCGAAGGGGAGGAGTTGTTGAGGCCCACAAGGTTGGTTGTTAACAATGGGAGATAATCCCCCAATGTGTATGTTGTGTTAGGATTGGCATATGGATCTTGTGCCAACCCATCCTTGTTGCCTAGCCCTAGGCCTTGCATGTTTTCTACCAAGATGTCAAGGGGTAGAGGGTGGTTGAACCCTACTCCTGATTTGTCGTATGGCATCTGATATCTTGGTTGACAAAGAACGCGCACCCCTTGTTCATATCTGCCCAACCCATATCCATGCCAATTACATTGGCCAAGGTATTTCAAAGTGAAGTTCGGGTTGGACAGATAGTTGACATTCTCAGCAAAGGGCTCTTCATCCTCTTCCTCTTGTAGGTAAGGTTCAATGCCATTGTCGAGGCCCCCATATACAAAATTTGTCTGATTTGGTGGGTAGCCCAAAGGGACAATAGTGCCGATGGGGAGGCGAGGTCTCCCCATGTCCTGCATGGACTCAAGCGTGGGTGTTGCTACAATGTTCCGCACTAGATACTCCCCCAGGCCCGTATTGGCCATCTCAATGGTGATCATTGGCGGTTGAGGGGGAGGGAATGGGAGTTCTTCCTGGGTCCACTCCATGTTGGGTGAACCAGGCATCTCGACTTCCATTCGGCTGGGCACCTCTTCGATAGAGATGGTTGAGACCAATGGTGGTATCTCTTCCAGGGGCTTCTTCCCATTGTCCTTCGGTGTGGCCACCGTAGGTGGTGTCGTTGGTGAAGGACCAGATGATGAAGATGGGCCCGATTGGTGATTTGAGGGACTTAATAGTGGGGATGTATGCAGAATCGGACCCTGTTTGGATGGATTCAACTGAAAGTCCAAATGTGTCGATGGGAGGGTCGATTGTGGCATCAGCTGCACCGCATTGCAATACTTGAAGGGCTCTAAGTCTGCCGGGACTACATGCACTTGCCCTTCGTATGTGTACTTTAGGCATTGATGGGCTATCGAAGGGACACACTTCATGTCCCTGATCCAAGGCCGGCCCAACAAAATATTGTAGGCCATCTCACCTTCCAGGATGTGGCACAATGTAGGAATAGTCTTTTGTCCCACTTGGATGGGTAGGACAATTGTGCCAACCGTCGAGCATATCGCGTCATTGAATGCTCGAAGAGTATAGGTGGAGGCCACAATGTGAGATGCTGGCAACTTGAGGTGTTTCAATGCCATTGTTGTGATTATATTGTTGGACGAGCCAGTGTCCACCAACACCCTCTTAAATGGAATCTCGTTGACCCATGCAATGACGTGCAGGGGTGGATCCACCATATCACCAGTCACCGATTTTAGTTCATCTTCTCTAAAGGTGATGACTGGTTCTGTACATCATTTTACATGTCCCACAAAGTTGTTGAAAGAGTTTGCTTCATGGGGTTGTAGCTCGATGGCTTTGAGTATCTCCATTAGAGCCTCCCGATGGGGCGGTGATTGTTGGATGAGCTCATAGATGGAGAGCCTAGCCGACGTGGTCCTTAAACTTTGGGTAAGTTTAGTCTGAATCATGGCCACTGGTCTAGGTGGAGGAGGTTGCGTAGGGTGTTGTTGAGGTTGTGACATTGATGGAACCTCTCCTATAGCTGCAGCGAGGGCAGCTGTGCTTGGGTACCTCTTGTTCCATGTCACTATGCTTATCATCCCTACATACCCCTGCATGGGGTAGTTTTGTGTCACCTCATTGACTTGTAGAGTCTTTGCCTACGCATCATGGGTAGGCAGGGGGTCTTTGAAGACCTCCATCTATTGGTTGCTTGGTGCTACGGGATTATCCACCACTAGCATTTTGTTGTCTATTAGGTCTTGCACTAAGCTTTTGAACTTCCAACATGCGTAAAGGTCATGTCCTTTCTATCGATGAAATCTACAGTACAAGTCTTCCCTATAGCCCTTGGGTTTTGGCACGTTGGGGTCTACGGGTCGACTTTCTAGCAGGTTTATCAAGTTTTCCATGGACAAACGGTCAAACAAGGAGTCTTTAGACTCTGTGAAGGGTGTGAATTGTCGCCTAGGGTGACGCTACTGATTTTTCTCTTGCCTATGATTTTCCTTTTCATAGCTGTCAAGAGGAACTACTTGATAATTAGCCTTTGGGGGTTGTGTCATCTGTGCAGGCTTTGGTATGTTTATGGCAACCTGATTGACCGCAATGGGTTTCGGTTGCGTGGACCCAATTTTGGCATTTTTGGGCCACTCTTTCTTGCATGGCTTGGCAATCTCGCCATCCTGTATCTTGATCTCCTCAATGATTCTGGCTTGCACCAGGGCTTCCTCGAGAGTGGCATATTGTTGCAGCTGCAATAGCATGGAGATCGACCTTAGGCAACTTTTTGAGAACATTTGGGTCAGGTCGGCCATGGGAGGGAGGTAAGGAAGCTTTGAAAGCAACGTTCTCCACTGATTTCCATAAGCCGCCATGGTCTCCTCCTCATACTGTCTGAGGCTAGCTAGGTCACTTAATGATGCCTTCTTCTTGGTGTTGAAGGCGAAACGTTCGAGGAACACATCCACTAGCTGGTCCAGGTTACTGATGCTATGCTTCAGCAACTGGGTAAACCAATCCGAGGCAGGGCCTACGAACATGGTTATAAATGTTCTTAGAAGCAATGCATCATTGTCCTGAATGCCAAAGCATTGACTTAGGAATCTTGTCACGTGCTCTTGGGCATCTTCATCCCCTCTAAAGATTGCCAATTGAGGCATTTTGAAGTGTTCAAGGTATGGGGGTGCCGACATTGAAGGATGCACAGGGTGACTACGGAGCTAGCGTAAAGTGGGCTTTTGGGGCCTAGAAGTCTTGGTCTCCATAGACTCTAAGCACTCTAGCAACGCTTTGTATGCATCGGAGGATTTGATCTCTTCCTCCTTGGTTTGTTCCCATTGTGAATTACGGGGAACTTGAGGCCTATGGAGGGGTAACCGGATAGCGCCCCCTGCCTTGGTAGGGCATTTCAGCCCACTCTTCTTCTTGCTCGAATTCCTCATAGGCTTCTTGAGGAGTTCCTGGGCATGACCTATAAACATGGGTGGGTGCCCGAGGAGGGTGCCCATCATTGGCTCTAGGGGTGGCCTCCCGCTCAGGTCTAGGAGGTCTTGGAGGCAACGCTTGATAAGGTCATGGAGACCTGTCTCACACCAAGGGGTTGTGCCTCTCATAAAGCTCTGTCTTATGTGTGCGAGGGGTTGGAATCCTCTCATGCATAGTGTTGTGGAGCAACTCATCTGTCTAACGCTGAATGCGCTCTTTGCTAAGATGATACAGGTGCTCTAACTATTGTTGATCTTGCTCAAGCTACATGATTTGCGCTTGGCGGGCGGCATGTTTGGCAAATGCCAAGTCGATTTGTTCCATCGTCTTAGGTCTAGGGGGCCTAGATGCTTCCCCTACATGTCTATCTCGGTCGTGGTGATCCGAGATCTCTATAGGTCGCTTCCCTCTATCGAGGTTAGCGGCATTCACCCGAGGCTCTGGCCTCAGTAGGTGATCTTGATAATTAGCAGGTGCGGAGGCGCATTGCTCCCATGCTGTGTATTGCTCTTGAGGAATATAGTGGTTTTCCTCGTGCTCCCTTTCATATATGTGAAAGGGGCAGGCAGAGTTGGCTCGCCCTATCTGAAGAGCCTTGCGCTCTAGATTTGGCCTATTGTTTCTGACAGTAATGAGGGGTAGAGGAGGGATGATGTAATCATGTGGCCCCTCCTTATGGACCCTATGTTGTTCTAGCACTTCATCGTGCGGTGGCCACTCATAATGAGTGTCTAAGGGGGCCTTCCCATGTATGTACTCCTCCTGAAAGGGTCTATGTTGAATGGGAGTGCCCCTCGAAGGGGTGCCTCTATAGTCCTGTTCTGTCATGGTATGATGTGGACTATGTTGTGGGTCAGGCCGCCAAGGTGGTATGACCAAGTCCTTGGGGCTATAACGGAGGTGACTTGTGCCCCCTTGTACACTTTCTGTAGCTTCTGCCCATGATTGGGCTTGGCTATGGGTGTACACCATGGTGGTGGTTCTCTAAAAGATATGTATGTTTTTATCTTCTTTATGATTTTTTTATGCTACACTAAACAAAAGGGGCCACACAAACAAAGAAGTGATTATCTCGTTTATAGATTAAATGTGTGCCCTAAATCTGGTTCAGTGTGTTTTGATTTTTGTTTTGAAAGCCTTGTAAAGAAAATTTTGTTGTACATGCAATATGAGGGCTCTTATATCTCCCAAAATGGTCACCCCTTCAATATACCACTGCCGAGGCCATTATACCGAACCTCTCAATATACCCGCCCTTACGTGAGGGAAACTATTGGTACGCGAGAGCAGTAACGAGTACGTGGAACATAGGCGGTACGAAAGGGGAATCACTCTATTTTTGACACCTACCATAGAAGACTTATCCTCATGCACTGGGAATCACCCCAGCTACACTTGGTCAGCTTTCGTCAGGATTTACGTCTAGCAATAGTCGCGATCGGGGTTATGTATGCAAAATTCAAGCCAAGGTGGTGATGAAATCCACCGTTGGTCTTGATCAAGTGTTGGGGTTTTATGACCAACTCCTTGATGTTTATATTATCATGTGGTGTGTGTGGTTCTTTTTACTTGTGCAAAGAAAGAAAACATGTAACAAACTTCTCTATGCAAGCAAAGAAAATAGAAAAATCATAGAAATAGAGATAAAAAATTACAGAGGATGTTCAGAAAACCTACCTCTTCTCTGCCCACACCGGATGCCCCTAAGTTTCTGCTTAAAAAATGCATAGAGAGCTAATCATCTTGGGGTGGGATGAATAGCAGATCTGTATTCTTCATAGGGTGGGATGAATGCCTATTCATCCCTGGGTGAAACGAATACCAGCTCTGTATTCGTCATAGGGTGGCACGAGCAGTAGTCCAGCGCTTGAAGGATTAACACCTACAAGCAAAAACACAAAATTTTGATTAGAAAATTGATCCCAAAATTAGGGGATAGGGTCCCACCATGATCTCCACTGAAAGCATGTCTACGGAAGCACTGGCGTACCGGTTGCGATGCAAACAAAAGCGGATGTAAACGAAACGCTAAATGCATGAAAAAGGGAAGCGAACGAAATGAAATGAGATGTAAAGAAAAAACAAAGGATGCAACCTATTTTATTAAATTTTCTTGTGATCAGGTTACAATACGTCTCCCCCCATTTTCAGGGGCTCGGAGCGTTCGATACAGTTTTGTTACACCAACGGATGGTACGCTTCCCTTCGGGATCTTCCGCGTGCCCACATTCAAAATGGGTGGGCCAAACGTCACTCGCCACTTGCATGAGTGCATCCGTAGTTCCTTGCTGCCCCTCCGGTGTCGAGATCCTATGTACAAAGAAACAGCAAATGATTAATAGCACATGCGGATGGAGGGAAACATGCAATCCCCAAGGCCTCCGGCTAGTGAATACATGAAATAATTAAAATAGTGATCAAAACATGTCAGAATGAAATGAAATTTAAATAGAAGCATGTAAACATCATCAGGGACACATTGCAAAAAGAATAGTCAAGAAATCTATTGTAGATTTCTAATCGCTCCGGGGTGGGACGATTAGGACTGTCATAAAATGTGCGAAAGTGACCTCCCAAATGTCCCATCCAGAGGCCTCCAAAACACCTGCAAACTTGGGGTTAGGAAAAATAGGGCATTTTGAGATGACCCAGAAGGTCGGATTTGGCAGATTCTACCCAGATTGCCCTGTATCCGAAGGCGCTCCCTATAGGTTAGTAAAAGCGTAAAACAATGAAAACACAGTCAAAACAAGTCAGAATGCTTTCAAATTTGAATAGCAGCATATATGAAACACACAAAACATGATGCAAAAGAAATAGTGAAGAAATATACTATAGATTTCTAATCGCTCCGGGGTGGGGCGATTAGGACTGCAGCAGTGCGAGGGGCGCCCGGGGGCAGGACGCCCACCGTTTGGGGCTTGGTTTTGACACCAATCCACTTGGGATGGGTCCAAAACCTCCTAGGGGGTTGTGTCAAAAAATTGGGTGTGGGATTGTGGCCAATTGTTCAGGTTTTGGGTCCAGATTGCGCTCCTAGTATTCACCCGATAACCTCCCTTCCAAAAGAGAGATCAAGGATGTAGGAAGCACAATGAGGGGTGAGGATATAATTCGGCAGCACTCCATTGCTCCAAATGCTCCTGCTCTATCCTCTTTTTGGGGTGAGAAGACTCACCATTTTATAGACCTGAGGGTCTCCTTTGAATGTGCATGCAGGGGCGCCACTTGGCCATCATGCCTTCCCAGGGGAGAGAAGATTCCTCCCTGATTAAGGGCTCCATGACTGCCTCTTTGAGCTCAAAAATGCTCACTCGCACTCCCATGCATTGAAGGTGGAGTTGAGTGGCGGATCTGAGCTGCCATTTGTCAAGGTTTGACCTTTTTCCCGTCAAACCTGCTATTCGCCCCACCCTGGAGCGATTGCTGCTAATCATCCCGGGGTGGGGCGAATAGCATTCTAATCATCCCAGGGTGGAACGAATAAGGAGCAGAGTGCTTGAAAGGTGCCAAATTGACCTCTGACCTTCCAAAACTACTTTGGGAGTGGTTAGGACCACTGTTTAACCTCTAGGGGCTGCCCTAGGGGCTATGTATGCCAATTCGGTCAGTGCTTGTAGCCACATAATCAGATTGGTGTTGTTTTGGTGTCTACACACCGTGTAGTTAATATATCACTCTCTCCTAAATCTCTCATAAATACACTACCTATGAGGTCTTTATATAGAAATATAGATTGCTTGGCATTTACTCTATCTAGGACTCATGTACATGTGGACTACATGCACATTTACAATTTGCACATTGACACTTGTGCATTTTTTATTATACTTGAAGTAACTAACTTTAATTTGAAGTAAATTCCTACTCTAGATATGTACCAAATGTGGTACATTTACATTACCCAAATGATTTAATATACTCTAACAATTTGGATTAGACTCAAGGGAGTGATCGATCTCCAAAAGAACTATACTATTTTGAAAAGATCACCGAGATAATTATCTATGGAGGATAGATTTTTCTTATGAGGAAGACCCATGAAAAGTGCCATCAAGTAAACTAAGTTGGATCCTCACTATGTTGGACCCTTTGATATCATTGATAATATTATTCTAGTAGCCTATAGGCTCGTCTTGCTGCCCAACCTATCAAAGATCCATGATACTTTCCACATATCTCTATTTAGGAAATATGTTGTTGATCCTACTCACGTTTGGAATGTTTCTAAATTGAAAATGGTAGATACCTCAACCATTGAGGTGAGACCAGTAATGGTTCTAGGGCTTTATTCCAATATTTTGAGAAAAAAACCCTAGATCAATGTAAGGTCCAATGAGACTAGTATTTTGAAAATTGCGCAACATGGGAAGATGCTAAAGATATGAGAAAGCAATTCCCATTTTTATTTGAATGAAACATTTATTGAATCACTTGCAGGAAACATAGAGGATTGTGCTTAGCCTAGGGGGGAGTATGTAACAAATATCATTGGTAGGACTCGTTATGGATAATAAATTATGTATTGATGTTGATGTATAATGCATAGCTTTATTTTATGATGTCAATATGATTCAATAATTGATTCTACTCTTGGAATATGGTACTACTGATGCATTTGTGGTTGCAGGACCAGGTGCTCTCACGATGGATTAATAAGGATAACCACCTAAGTTGAGAGAAATTTTAGGAAATGATGGTGATGACTTGTTCATCGACAACTCAAGGTAACAAAATACCCTTCATATAGATGCATTGCATTATACTTATTTCATGTTCACACCATTGGGCTAGGAAGTTTCTTGTGCAATGAGTCTCCTTAATAGGTTGGAGATAACAATACATTATCTTAAAAGGGCCACCTACTTAAGGATACAATAATGGTGTGTAATATTGTTGATGTGAATATCATATATGATTGTGTGTTGTAAGCATAAATTTATGGACAAGAACTACTATAGTATTAATTTGTTGGTAACCTTATGTAGACATAAAAATTTGACCCATCAAAATGAGTCATTTTACCTTATAATCCCTAAAAAATCCCTCCAAGTTGCTAATTGCAAGTTTGGGTTTCTTTCCCCTCATTTTCTTTGCTTTTCTCCTAGCCTTGTCAAATTCACAGTCATCCTAAGACGGGGTGTGAATGGTAATTTTGGATTTTTCTCTCTAAAAATCCAAGTTTTTAGCCAACCTTTATGGCATCGTTTCTCGGCCAAGGTTTTTTTTTATTTTCTCATCTAAAACCCCCCAAATATCCTATAAATAGAAGGATTTGGACTCCTTTTTGTGATCAGATAATCTAGATGAGACTTGTATTCTTCTAATGCTCTCAAGATTTTGATGCTTTTTGGAATGCTCTAGTGCTATGCTTCTAGTGTGTCTCTTGTGATTTTTTTTGGGGATAAGTAGGTGGAGAAGCCTTGACAATAGATTGTGCACATCATTTATCCTCTAGAGAAGGATAAAATGTCTTCCACCTTGGTTGTTGCCTTTACTCTCACTTCCTCCATAGGCCTATCAGGTTTTTTGTATGCATTATTAGTTTTTAGATCATTGTAATTGCATTTTGCATTTATAGGTCAATTTTAAAAGACTTTATACAAATTTGTACCCCTCCCATATGGGGCAAAAATTTGGTTTTTCTTATTTGTTTTCAAATTTGTGACCCCTAATTATGGGCCATGAATTTAATCATAGTAGCTTGGATGTAAAATTTTGCTCCCAAAACACTAGGTTCTCATTTGCATACTTGTTTTCCATTGCATCCGTTCTGTTTGCACTCTGATTTCACTATTTCATATTTTTATATTGTTTTTTCTTGTTCCTAAAAGGCAATAATCATTTTCATTTTTGAACAGTTAGATAAAAGGACCAAGGGGGCTTGACTGCTGCACCTCCTAGCTCAATCACATAGCGGCCCACGTAGGCCCCCAAAAACTGATCAAAATTTTTAAGGTTTTGAAGCTGTTTTGCAGGTCTAACTAAAATCATGGTTATTGATTTATGGGATGTGAATTTGACTAGGATGAATCACTAGATCAAGTAAGTGCTTTGATAGATCTGTTAGGCTATTTTCTATGCGCGTGTGTCCATTTTTATTCATTTCTAGATATAGATCATAAGGAAAAGAAGATCTTTTGATTTTATTTCTAGGCATCGAAAAAGAAAAAATATATAGTTTGCATTTAGGCTAATATTTTTTATGCATTATTTTGGTCTCTTGCTTTAAAATAACAAAATATTTACTTTCTTGCAAAATTAGGGATAGTCATCATTCAACCAAAGAATAATTCTAGGAATAAATTCTTGTTTGTTTGCATTATTGTTTATCCTATATTGTTGTTGTTCAATTATTTTCTAGTCTAGATCTTAATCAAGACCAAAACTTAGGTGCTTGTTAAAATAAACACATCAAACCTTCCATCTCAAAATTGGAGTGAGTCCTTAAACCGTTCCTGGTGAACCCTTCAATCCCCAAGCCCCCGAGTGTAGAGAACCACAATAGCCTCGCAGTCACCTTGACTCCCAGTAGATCCAGTCGAGAATCATCCATGGGGGGTATTTTCCCCCTCTACATATTTGGTGAACCCAATGTGAAACATATCCTTAGTGGCCATATAGGAAGCCTATTCCCTTTGTCTCCTTTTATTTTGGTTTTAAACTATAAGCAAGACCATTTAAATTTATTTGCATAGATTAGAAAAATTAAACAAAAAACTTAATCAATTCTTTTGTGTCCTTTATGTGTTGCGTTTTTTTTTCTCCCTTCCTCTTTATCTTAAATTCTATGGCCCCAAACCTTAGGAATAAGATAAATATGATTAGCCATAAGAGAATATTTTATACCATGAGGATGATCAGGTTGATAGGGAGGATCCCAATATAGAGGAAGAAGAGGACGTAGAGACTAGTGATTAATTTTATCCCATTGAAGGACCTTAAAAAAAACTCAACCTTCAAATCATATAATCATTTCATGAATTTCTTTAAGAAAAATAGGCAAGCCCTGAATGAAGCCATGTATTGGGACACCTACTCCAAAGAAGCGGAAACATCTCATCCTAAAATCAAATCTCCTCAAAATATTCACATTAATCCTCTGTTTGAATCTTCTCATAATGTTAATCCATTTCATAAACCTACATATGCTACTACAACAACCACCAACATTGAGAGAATCTAGCAACCTCCTACAACTGGTAGCATTCCCAAAGTAATGTTCAATTTCCTCCTCATAACATTTCTTCTTCTATTCCACCAAATACAAATTTCATCCCAAAAAATATGCTACACAAAACATCCTATATCATAACCCATACCATAACAATGTTACTACCTCCAACATTAACCAAGTTCCATTTCAACAACCTTCCTATAACCCACCCTTAGGGAATCTAGAGGCATTGCACAACAACAATATCAACATGTAAAGTTTGAAAACTATAGTGAAACATTTAGCATTGAGAATGGATACACTTTAGGCTCTAAGTTTCACTTATAACCATAAGGAAATGTGCAATCAACCCCTAGATCCTATGGTTGCCACTAGGTCCTATCCTAAGAATTTTCTAATGCCGATCTTACCTATTTATAAGGGAACAAAGGACCCAATAGAAAATTTAAGGATGTTTAGAACAACATACCATGATATTGTATATGATGATATGTTGTTGCTAAAAACATTCTCTAAAAACCTTGGTGATATGCCATTGGAATGGTATTATCAACTACCTCATCATTCTTTGAGAAAATTTGAGAAAACAATTGAGTTATTTGTTCAAAAATTTGGAGCTTATGTAGAGAAAGGAGTAACCATTCAATATTTGTACCTTTTAAAACAAGGCAAGGATGAAAATTTATTGTAATTTTGATCTCGATGGAGAAGTTTAGTTGGAAATTTAAGATACACCTTATATCCTTGAGACATGTTAGAGATCTTTATTGGTAACTTGCAAGAGCAGATCTCATATGAGTTGGAAACAACAATCATTACCTCTTTTGAACAAGTAATAGATTGTGAAAGAAGATTCAAGAAATCTCTTATTCAAAGAGGTCAACTTAAGTTAAGGAAAGAAGAAGAAAGGACCATGAAGACCCAATATAAGAACAAGCACATAGTTCTTGATGGGGTAACAAATAACAGGTAAACCAACAATGTCAACACCAATGGTACCTTGCAAAAGTTGGTACTTAGCAAACCCTAAAAACCTCGATCAAGAAATTTCACTAGAAAACCAACCTATTTCATCGATCCTTAAGCAAATTTTGAAAGCCAAGATGATTGAACTACCTTCCATAAGACAACCTGATACAATGATAGTTTGGTATAAGCCTGATCAACATTGTGAGTATCATAGAGTAGGGGGCACATGAAAAACTCATGTAAGAGGTTGAAACACGTGGTTTATGATTTAATAGATGAGTATCAACTTTTTGTGGATGATTCCCAACCCAATTCTAACCACAAAATTCCAACTAATCAACCTCCTATTCAATAGATATCTACAACTAATTAATATATGGGGATCTTCCAAAATCCCCTACTTAACCATGCATATCAGACAATTAATAAAGTATCATATCATAATGTGCAACCTCCCTATAACAACATGGTTGGTATGATAGCAACTACTACAAGGCAACAAGCTCAACCTCAGCCAACTTAACCATCTTAACAACAGATAACGTCCACCTCCAACCAACCCTCTAGACCACCTTTAGTTCTTAAGAGTACCCAAAAAAGAAGCACAAGTGTAGAAAAACCAACCTTAGTGTTGAAGCCACAAAAAAAAGTCTCCTTTGAAATCCAACAACAATTAAGTAACACACCTACAAAGATATTTCTCTTAGAACTTTTAAATACTTCTCCTATTCATAGGAAAGCCTTGTTGAAGCTTCTAAGTTAACAATATATCCCACAAGATCTTCTCCTTAGTAACCTAACCAATGTTGTAAGTACTATTAGGATAAATCATATATCCTTTTATGATGGCGATATTCTTTCCTCAAATTTACAAGGAGATTATCCCCTTTACATCACAATATATATTGGAAAGAAGTTCATCAAGAGTATCTTGGTGGACAATGGTTCCTCCCTCAATATATGAACTTATAAAATTTTCCAAAATTTTGGACTAAAGGAGGAAGATTTAACCAAATATTATTTTATCATAAAAGCTTTCAAAAATGAGTCCCAATAGGCCTATGACATTTTATCCCTTCCCCTTAGGGTAGGACTATTAGTCTAAAAAGACCACACTGAAGATAATGAAGATTTTGAAGCCCAAACCAGTTTTCAATTTTTGCGAAGGAGAGACAAAGAAAAGACTAAGGCACGAAGAATGTCATGATGTCATGACATGTTGGAGTTTCATGGGCTCAAAGGAGAAAAGAGAGCCAAGGCACCAGAATGTCATGATTTCATGACATGATGGAGTTTCGTGGGCTCGAAAGGAAAAAAGAGCCAAGGCGCCAGAATGTCACGATTTCACGACATGATAGAGTTTCACGGGCTCAAAGGAGAAAAGAGAGCCAAGGCACCAAAATGTCACGATTTCATGACATGACAAAGTTTTATGGGCTCAAAGGAGAAAAGAGAGCCAAGGCACTAGAATATCATGATTTCATGACATGATGGAGTTTCATGGGCTCAAAGGAGAAAAGAGAGCCAAGGCACCAGAATGTCATGATTTCATGACATGATAGAGTTTCATGGGCTCGAAGGAGAAAAGAGAGCCAAGGTACTAGAATGTCATGATTTCATGACATGTTAGAGTTTCATTGAGTATATGAACATAAATAGAAATAAGTAAATGCACTTTCAGAAGGACATGTCTTGGCAACCAATGGCAGACGGTGATTGAAGCATCAAATCTTAACCTCTTGTTGTTGGTGATTTGATTCTCTCCTGAACCAATAGAAGCTATGCAGAAATAGACTGGCATATTTTTAGTAATAAATTTGTTGTAACTGATTGTAGATCATAGAATTTGTTAGCTGTCAAAAGATGCTTACAATAGAGTATATATAATAGGGAGCGCACCCAAAATAAGGGTCGGCTCTTAGATGTTTACAGGACTGGATGTATGTACTCTAGATTTAAGCAATAAAATATGCTTCTATTGGCTTCTGGTTCATTGTGCGCAAATGTATGTATGAATGTTTGATGCTTCTATTTACATTACTAAAATATACGTTGTATTTGTTCTATTATCTGGATTCATGCACGTTATAAATAGTATTGTTGGAGTTAATAATCTTATACATGCATGTGTTAGATTAATATCTAAATCACATTAAGGAACCATGATTTCTGCATGAAGGTATAGAAAATGCTTAGATTATGAGTTACATGTATTTGTCATTGTTGTTGTTTAATCTGCACCCTAAGAAAAGTTCTAGCAGTAGCTATATTTCCCTTCCTTTCAGTAAATTTCTCCCTTCCCTTTTCTCATAAAAACCACCAAGGAACCAACCTTCTCTGGATATTAGATGGAATCCCTCTGAACTTAGTCCATCTACTCAATGTTGGCAAGGTCATGGGTGCAATCACAACCATAGGCTGATTTTGCACCAATAGTTTTTGGCATACCTGGTGGGACCAAAATCCCATAATATTTTACATTTCAAAGGTTCGATGTTTGTCTTTGTTCTATTTAGATCCAAATCAATCACCTGGCGACTCCGTTCGAAGGTATAGACCCAAGAAATACCTTATCTATTTGTCTGGTTAAATATTGCAAACATCCATATTTATGATAACCAGATCCAAAGCAAAAAACTTCGAAGAGCCCATTGAGTTCTTCGAGTTACACCTTGGTAGCCTTAGGGTTCATCCAGTTTTGTCTACTAGATCAAACCCACCTGCTACCAATATCACCACCCTCGTACCTACTATTTTACCCAGCACCATTATCGATGTATCTTCAAGTGTGACCACCAATAGTTCTACGGCACAAGCAAGCATAGTAGCTATAATGGCTGCACCTCCTCCAACTTACCTCACATGGAATCACATGGGTCCTTTGAACCTGATGGCTCAGAATCTGATCCCTACTGTAGCTTTGAAGGTATTGCCCTCCTATGATGGTACAGGTAAGACAACTTATGAGCATTATCTAGATGTTACCTCTTTGGCAGCCATATACAACATCACGTAGGAAGATGTGATGATCAGATTGTTGGTCATTTCCCTAAAAGGAAAAATGCTCTACTGGTACAGAGCACTTCCTATTCAAACTATTACTAGTTGGGCTGAACTCATTGGTAGGTTGGTAGATGAATTTAACCAACATGCAGATCCTTTCTCCTTGCTCAGTTAGTTCACTATCATTTGAAAGCATCCTCAAGAGGAGATAGTAGATTTTAACATCATATTTAGTCGTACTTGGGAAAGAGTGCCTGATGGGCTGAGACCGACTAGCGAACAAGTTGTATACTATTATTTAAGGGCTTTTGATTCTGATATCAGTATGATTATAAGGCAATCATGGGTACTCACTTTCCCTAATATCTTTCAAGAGGTATCCAAAGTAGAGAAGGACCTCATTGCTACTGGAAGGTTCCCACCAAAGGTAGTAATGCCAATTTTCCTAGATATTCCCCAAGCTTCTAGTGCTAGCCCTTCAAGTTCTTCTCATTATCCTAGCATAGAGCTTCCAAAATGGAGTGGGAAACCATCTATTCTAATGATACAAATACCTCAAAATTTCCTAGCACTACCCCCTAGTCCTACGGTTCCTTTGCTACCTGCACCACCTACTCAGTCAACCCATGAACCTCAGCTTGCCATCTTACTCGACATGCAATCAATAATGAAGAATTTGACTAATGAGATCACATCGATGAAAAGAAGGGAAGCTAAAAGAAGTTTTCAACCAAGAATATTTCCACAAGTGATGAGGGACCAAGCCTCTTCAAGTAACAAGGGTCAAGAAAGATCGAGTGTGGTTTATGCAAATGATGATGAAGAATCTGTGGCTCCTTCTATAGATTCTAACTACTGGTGTTCTACGTGTAATGACCCACATGGGGAAAGTTCATGTATGATTCATCAACACTATGTACAAAAAATAGCTATTGAAAAGGTAGAGAAAACCTTGAAGGGACATGTGAACATGATCAGAGAAGAGAACCACAATTTCATGATGCCTTCAGTAGAACAAGTAGTTGTTCTAACAAGATCAGGTAAGAAACCTCTGCAAGTAGATCCCTAGGAACTCCAACCTTTGAGTTTTCCCTCGGTCCCTAAAGCTCTACCTAAAAGGGATACCCCTATGAAAAGAAGCCTCAAGTCCCTACCCAGAACACTGGATCAGAAGTACGTAAAGAATCTATCCCACAAAAGGAGGCTGAAACTCAAGAGCAGGCTAAGGAGAAGTTAAGATTTCCTTCTCTGACTAAGAGATAGAGAATGGAAGCAACTCAAGGATACAGAAGTAGATATGATACTTTTGCTAAAGAAAGAGAGAAGAATACCGATTCAACTTCCTTCAATATAGTAGAAGAGATGAAGAAGACCCCTTCGAAAGCAAGTATGTATGATGCCCTACAGTTTCCTGGCCAAATTGACCTATTGCAGGAATATTTGAGATCAATGAAAAGCAAAGGTAGGAATCCCTCTTACTCAAATACAGTTCAAGCAAATCTGACATCTACTACTGGAAAGAATAGACCACCCCCTTTTTATCTATCCCTTCAAATGGAAGGATGGGTTGTACATAATTGCATGATTGATTCAGGTGTTGCTACCATAGTAATACCAAAAGCAGTGTGTGACATCATGGGAATGGAATACACTAGGAGCAGCCCAGGAGTTCTGCAGTTGGATGGCACTCCAGTCAAAATTGTAGGGGTAATCAAAGATATCCCTATAAAGCTTCATAGAATGCCTCAAATTGTAGTGATACAAGAAGTGGTAGTAGTGGATTTAGAACCATACTTTGGCATGTGTTTATCTAGAGAATTCATGGCTAAGATAGGAGGATATCTATATTTAGACTATTCACATTTGGAAATACCTTTCAAAGGTAGAAGAATCAAGATATTTAATGAAAAACCATCCACCTTCCACATAGAAAATATAGAAGAGATCGGTATTGTAAACATGATGATAGAGGAATTGGAAGACCTTGATCTAATGGAAGAGACCTTGGAGGAACTTCAAATAGAAGACCAGTTCTCTCTAAAAAACTTCAATGCTATGGTAGAAATCGAGATGGGAAGTTACTCTATTATGAAGCCAGAAAAAAGCCAAGTGGCTCCTACTCCCAGAGAAGATAAGCCTACTAATCAGCTCTGGAAACTTTTCTTTGATGGTGCTAGATGCAAAAATGGAGTCGGTGCCGGCATAGTTCTAATTTATCCTATAGGTAAAGAAAAGGTTTTCTCTTATAGATTGACTTGGAGTTGTACAAACAATGCAGCTGAGTATGAAGCACTTTGTTTGGGTCTAAGAAAAGCTAAAAATCTAGGTGTCAAGCAGTTACAGATATATGGAGATTCAGAACTCATTGTGAATCAAGTCATAGAAAAATGTGTAAGTAAACAACACTATCTTAAAGCATATAGGAATAAGGTGTGGGACCTCCTGGAAACCTTTGAAGCTTTGAACATTAAAGCGATTCCTAGAGAGAAAAATACCCATGTTGATCTGTTAGCATCTGTAGGAGCAAATTTTTGCCCCATCAGCAATGTCATCCAGAAGTCCAAAATAGTAAGGCTCATATACAGACCCTCTGTGCTAGATAAAAATATTTTTTGGCAAGTATTTGAAAGTGATGAGCAGATATTAGATTTCTTGACCTATGAAATGAATTGCTCAAGTGGTAGAATGCTAGAAGATGAAGAAGAAGAAGGCCTAATCCAATTAAAGAATAACCATATTCCAAAGGGGTTGATCACCCTTGAAAGCCTTTTTGATAATAATGACAGAGCAGTAGGTCACAAAATAAAGGTTGATAAACATCGGTACAAGGAAGTTCAACTAGAGCCAAGAAAAGTGATCAAAGTTGGGGTTAATTGTATAGAAGAAGAGTTAAACTAGATCAAGGAATTATGCAAGAAATTCCTAGATATTATTGCTTGGGTGTATAGCGATCTCAAAGTATACAGGAAAGAAACCATACAACACACCATTGAGTTGGAAGAAGATGCAAAGCCCTTCAGGCAAAAGCAAAGACCTATTAACCCAAATATAGAAGCATTAATGAAATAGGAGTTGTTAAAGCTCCTTGAAGCCAAGATAGTATACCCTATTAAACACTCTACCTGGGTAGCTAATCTAGTCCCAGTTAGAAATAAAAATGGGGATATTAGATTGTGCATTGACTTCAAAAACCTGAATCGAGCTTCTCTGAAATATCATTACCCTCTTCCATAGATAGATCAAATTCTACATATAGTAGTAGGGGTAGAGAGATTCTCCTTATTGGATGGATTCTCTAGTTACAATCAGGTATGGGTTAGAGATGAAGATCAATACAAGACTACCTTCACCACCAAGTGGGGGATATTTGCTTATCAGAGGATACCTTTTGGTTTGTCCAATGCAGGAGCAAATTTTCAAAGGGTAATGGATGTGGCTTTTGGGGAACTTGCTAATAAGGTCATAGTCATCTATTTAGATGATATGATAATCTTCTCTCACCATAAAGAAGACCATGTAGAACACCTTGAGCAAGTATTTGAAAAATATAGAGAATTTGGCATATCTTTGAACCCAAAGAAATCCATATTTGTTGTAGAAGAAGGAATTATACTCGGCCATGTCATCTCAAAATTTGGATTGGCCATCGATCTTGATAGAGTAAAAGCACTCCTAGAGCTTCCCCTACCAGCAAACAAGAAAGGCTTGCAATCCTTTTTTGGATAGATAAATTTTATACGTAAGTTTATAACATATTTTGCACAAATTTTCAAACCAATGATAGAACTTCTAAAGAAAGATGCCCAGTTCAAATGGATAGACCCAAGAAAAGAAGCCTTCAAAAAGATAAAGGAAGAAATAGCTCAAGCACCTATGCTTGTTAACCCTGATTACTCCAGAAGCTTCATTTTATATGTTGTCAAAGAGGAAGAAAGTTATGTTGCAGTTCTCACCCAGAAAGGAGCTGATAATGAAGAAAGGCCTATAGCCTTTCTAAGCCAGACCATGCAAAATCATGAGGAGAGATATAACTTCATCGAAAAACAAGTATATGCAGTTATGAAGTCACTAAAGAAGTTTAGGCACTTCCTATCACAAAGCAAGACCATTGTCTATGTGATACATCCTGATGTTAGAAATTTTGTAATACAGGGAGAACTTGGTGAGAAAAGAGCAGGTTGGGTAATGAAGATACAGGAGTATGATGTAGAGATACATCCAACCAAGTTAGTAAGGGGTAGAGCCTTATGCCAAGAGTTGGCTAAGCAAGCTCCAAATGATCATATAGCCTACCAAGGCCTAATGTTGAATTCAAAACAAGATCAAACTCTGGAGAATATTGATTGGACTGATGACCTTGTGGAATATTTTTAGACTAGGAAATGCCTAGATAATCTGAATGCTTCATAGAGAAGAAGGTATAGAACCCAAGCTTTGAGATACACTCTTTTACCAGAAGGGTTGTATAGGAAAAACATAGATGGCATACTGCTAAAGTGCATAAAGGGGGATCAAAAATAGAGAGTTCTGGAAGAATTTCATGGAGGTCTATCTGGTGGACACTACTCAGGGAGGACCACCACATTAAAGATACTTAGAATAGGTTGCTACTGGCCCTCCATTTTCTTAGATGCTTTCAAAATGACTAGGAAGTGTGAAGAATGCCAGAGATATGTAGGGAGAAATAGAAATGCCCCTATGCCTCTAAAGTCTATCCAAGTTGAAGAGCCTTTCCAATAGTGGGGGTTAGATTTCATCGGAGTAATAGAGCCAAATTCATCAGCTGGTCACAAATATATACTCACTGCTATAGATTATTTTACTAGGTGGGCTGAAGCAATTCCCACTAAGAAAGTCGATCAGGAAGTTGTGATTGAGTTTTTAGAAAGCTTGATTACAAGGTTTGGCATACTAGATGCATTGGTCATAGATAATGGATCAGCCTTCATCGGAGCAAATATGATTGAATTTTCTGGAAAATATGGTATATACTTGAAGACCTCCTCCAATTACTACCCACAAGGGAATGGTCTGGCAGAGTCTACAAACAAAAATCTTCTCAAAATTTTGAAGAGGACTCTGAAGGATAACAAGAGAAGTTGGCACTCCTTGATAAACCAAGCACTGTGGGTTGATAGGATTTCAATTAAAAAATCTATTGATACATCACCCTATTATTTAGTCTATGGAAAAGAGGCTATTATGTCCATACATATAGAGATACCAACTTTGAAGTTTCTCAACCAGATCGATGTTGAAGAAAGTCAACCAATGAAGGCTAGATTGATGCAACTCCTACAACTAGAAGAGCAAAGAGAGTAGGCTTATAACCACCATCAAAAGCACATGGCTGACACCAAAGGATGGTTTGATAAAAAGACTACTTTCAGGAAGTTTAAAGTTGGAGATTCAGTTTTAAAATGGAATGTGAAAAAGGCCAAGCTAGGCCACCACTAGAAGTTTGACGCCTTTTGGGAGGGTCCCTTCGAAATAATCTCTGAGAAACAATTCAATTCATTTCAGCTAAAAGACAAATAGGGTGAAGTTCAACCCATTCCAGTGAATGGTTTTCACTTAAAACTCTACTTCGGATAGATAGAAAAAGATTCTTGTATATTATGTATATTATATGGTATTTTTCTAAACTTTTCTAGTTTTCGGATTGTAAATATTTTTATCACAATTTAGCGATCATCCAAAGTCAACCAACAAGAGGATAAAATAGAAAAAGTGCCACCTTGTCGGGATGTAATGACTAAAATTCAAATTCTACCATGTAACCTTTCGATGATTGGTGGGAAGGCACCTCCTTTGCAAATGATTGAGACTTTGAAGAGCATGATATTTTATTTAATGCAGCAGCCAGTGATTGGCCAAAAAATTTAGCATGCGGGAAGATGGTAGAAATGACATGCTAGGAAGATCCAAGAAATCCAAATCCACCAACCATAGTTAATGCAATCCATGCATGTTCTTTCTAATCGATGAGAAAAACCCTAATTCACTCTCGAGTGAGTTCTTCTACTACAACTTACTTTCTATTTTCATTTTCAAGCTCGAACCTAGTGCAAATAGTCTCTGTAAGTGTTTTCCCATGGCCCCAAAGAAGAGTAGCCAAAAGACAACAATGGTGGCATCATCTTCTGCTTCCCTGATAGCGAGATGTGAGGATGAAGTAGGCAAAAAATTCATCGACAGAGATGCCAAAATTGGTGATACTACTGTAACATGGAAAAACCTAAAAAAATTTGGAGGGATATCGAAGAGAGAATGACCATAGGTATTACTACATCTTCTCTCACTACTTTCACCTTCAATTCTCTACTCTACTGGTATGTTTATATTCCTGTTCATCCCTATCCCAAGTTGATTAAGGCCATGGCAAATTTTTATGATGCAAAAGAGAGGACTGTAAGAAATTCCCAGGGTAGAGCCCTTTTCACCCTAAGCCCAGATGCTTTCATTATCACCTTTGCTACTGGTCATGTGCCTACATTAAAGCCAAAATATTTCGACCTCGTAGACCAGGCAAAATATTTTATCCCATCCAAGAGCATAAGAAATTTCCTGGCACTACAATTAAAGAAACCACCTACTGGAGGGACCATGCCTGAAACCCCCATTCCTCTAGTAAGATTTCAAAAACCTAGAGTTATTTTCTATCTTGGCTATGGTGGTGGGCCTGAAGTCTGATGAAAAGGTCTATGGGTGGCAGATTGCATTAGTCAATTGCCTTTCAAACCCTAAAAATTATGATTCTTCAGTTATGGATAAAAGCGTAAGGCCCATGTTTTTTGATTGGTCGGGGTATATCTTTCACCAAGTTCATGAGGGTTTGTCTTTGATGAAGAAGGGTTCTCAGGCTTCTTTCAAATTTTCTTCATATTTAGTCTAGATTTTCTTTTATTTTATGGCTCAAGAGCTCACTTTTATTTTAGTGCATGATAAATATGAGCAAGGAAGAACCCTACCTGTGTGTGAATGGACTAATGTGTTGTATAAGATAGAGTCTTACTATGATTTCAATAGGGAATTTTTAGGGCCAACCCTAAAAATTATGTATGAAGAAATAAGAAGACTGACCCCAAAAGCTATAAATTTTTTGTAGAACAAACATGCAGAGGAGGGTGACTGGTTCATTCTCACTCAGGGGGTTGTTATCAGACTCTATGGGTTTATAGGAAAACCCTTTTTGCTTCCCCATTATGTCATAGATAGGTTGTTCACCTTGGAATATGTTAGGCAAATAGAGCAGATCAATTTTAGATATGGTATAGGTATAGGTAAAACTAGTACCTATACGATGCCATTCCAGTTTGAAGGTATTATTATCTCCAAGAAAGGGCAACATGAGTAAATTACTCAAGCCCTAAAAGAATTGGGGTTGTTGGAGATGCCACAACCATGGAAGTATGACCCTATCAACAAATTTGTAGAGAGGTAGGCCATTCTAAATCGAACCCCTATCAAAAGTTACCACATGTCCCCCAGGAAGGACATTGAGGATTGTAGGAATAATGTTGAGGATGAAGAATTAGAGTGGCATGTAGAAAGGATGCAACCACTGCCTCCATGGCATGATTTTTATGAACATGTAGTTGACTATGACCCCAAGAATGATCCTAAGCACTTCTTAGATGACAATACTATCACTAGGATGCAAAAGAAGGGGCCATAATGGATAGAAGGGAAGGTCCATGCATGGTGGATGATGAGAGTCTAAACAAATATGATCGACTCTAGGTGGTCCTATTAAAAATGACCTTGAGTTTTTGGTCCGCTATGACCATTACCAAGCTACCTGGTCAGAAACCTTCATCGAGAAAGTACCACCGAGCATTCGTAGCAACAAAGAAGTAAACCCTGAAGTTGTTAAAAAATAAGAGGTAGACCAGAGCAAAGGAAAAAAGGTTGCAATTGAGCAACAACAATCCCCTGCACATACAAGGCTCAAGTCCTCTAAGAAGAGGACTACTAAAAATATATTTATAGAAGAGCAGAGAAAGACATATGGGAAGGCGACCCAAATGATGGTAAAAATGGGATATGATGGCAGAGGACTAGGAAAGTATGGGCAAGGAATCACCGAGCCCCTACAAGTAGAGAAAAGAGGGAAGCATATGGCACTCGATGCAGACTCATCAAGAGGTAGAGCCCCATCTTCACAGGCCCCAAAATTTGTTCCCCCTTCTCCCTCGGATACTGAATCAGATGAAGTGCCTCTTGTCGTTAAGAAAAGAAAGCTAAAATCCATGGTAGAGAATCGATAGAAGAAGAACAAGCAAGTTGAAATGACTCAGAATGTTGAAGAGGCCCCTCATAGTGGTAGATATCAACAACAAAAAACTATTGAACACACTGAAACTGCTAAAGAAAGTGAGCAAGTTGCTCAAGATATGGGGGATGTTTCTCAAGATGTTGAAATGACAAGAAGTGATAATACATAGGAGGAAGCCCAACATGATGTAATTGACAATGATGTTGAAGTTACTCAAGAGAAACAAAACCCAATCATTTTTGAAAATGTAACTATTAAGAGAGAGATCGTTGAGCACAATAAAAACCAACGTGGGGAAATCCCCAAAGATGTTGAAGTAATAAACCTAGAGGAAGATATAGATGTCAAAGAAAAGGATGATGAAAGAAGAGAAGTAGAAAGATCCTCTCAACAAGATGAAATTGATAATTCTGGTGCAAATGAGACTAATGAAGATCACATTGCAGAAGATGAACACCAACACGTGCTCCCGATAGGATCAGGTATGGCCTCTCTATTCTCTCATACTTCTCTTCCTCCTCATTCCAAAGTTGAATCTCCTTCCATTTCTATTCCAAAAAAGGATATAATATTTCCTTTGAAACAATGACTTCCTTCTCCAGAGCCAACATCATCTTCACAAGTTCAATCTAAAATTGGCCAATCTTCAAAGTTGCTTACTCATTCTATAGTTTCTCCTTTGGATGGAAATACTACATTGGTCTCGACCCCTTTTCTCCTCAGTGCATGCATCCTAGCTATGAGATCCACCTCCACCATGGCTACTAAAAATCATCCTACTATTTCAAAGTTGAAAAAACTAGGAAAGGCTAACAAGAATACCTTAGATTGGTGGGAATCCCACTCCGCTGAAGCCTCCAAGGCTCTAGCCCACACCCAGGAGATGATAGCACTTGATCCCACCACTATGCAATAGTAGAAGGTAAAGTTGATATCAACGATAAGGAAGCCCGAAGGCAAAATGATGATAGAAGATTACCAAGCGAAAAGTATAACAGAAGATATTACTCAGCTTCACATGCAAGATGAATGGGGAATGGCCCAGGCTCACTTGGGAACTATCTACTTGCATGGGGAATACTTTAAAGAAAAATTCATCAGAGAACAAGAAGCTAGAAAGGAGTTAGAGTCTGCATTGCAAGAACAGAAGCTTGTAGAGAAAGCTTTGAAATTAGAGGTAAAAAGGTGGGAAGACAGGTTTAGTGAAGCTACAAGTGAAGCAGCTAAGTACAAAGAAGAAGCTAAAAAAGTAGCTGAATAGATTCAATCTCTGAATCAATAGATACAAGAGCTCCAAAGGCAAGTCCAGGAAGATCAGAACAAAGCACACAACCTATCAAAAGAAAAGGCCAAAGTAGTTAGAAAGGAAATGTTTGAAGATATCTTGCAGTTGAGTCTAAGAACAAGGCCTATGTTGTTATACTTGGCCAAAGTAAAAGAAGTGCTCAGGATGGTTGAAGATGAGCTTAAAGCTTCAGTGAACTTTTTGAAGACAAGATCAGATGCTACAATGAGAATACAAGTCTTATCTAAAAACATGCCAGAAAATATTGCTACCAAGATACGAAGTGAAGCCTGGTCACAGGCTAAAATTGCAGCTAGGAGTTTCTTCAGAAGATTTAAACTTGTCAACCAAGGGGTAAAACTCCTCCAGGAGCTCGAAGTCGAAGCTAAAGGGCTAGTAAAACATTTGAACCTAGCAAACAAATGTGGTCTTCCATATCTTTGGGATGAAAATTCAAGCGTTCTAAGTGAAGATGCACTCACAACGTCCCTGAGATCCTTTATGGATGATGAATCAGAGATAGAAGGTTGGGAAGAACCTATCCAGGAAACACATGTGTTTGCTATGATTCAAGATCTCACACAGATTAAGTCATGCTTACAAGAGTTGATTCTGAGGTAGAAGACATTATCTCATGATAAAGTAGAAGAGTTGCAATATGTGTATCATTTGTTTATGGAATCTTCAGACCCTGATGATGAGACTTGGAAAGAAGTCTGCCTCACTTATGATGAAGTCATTAAAATGATAGAAAAATAGAGAAGGTCCAAGAGAACTGAGTAGAACCAGCTGACAGAAGGTGGGACCAGTGGCCAGACATAAAGAGGTTTACAAAAATTTAAGTAAAATTGGAGGTTTGATGTAATATAGTAAGGTATACGTAAGCTAGCAAGAGGTATTTTGAAAGGTAATGTTTTTCTTATTCAAGAAATTCTTTTCTGATTTTCCAAAACTCCCTCTTCCATATTGTTTTGACTCCGTTTCCCAATGGATGAAGGTCCTGGATTCTAATATTTTGCTAGCAAAATTCCCTAAGAAGGCACCAATAATGTTAGTCTAAAAATACCACACTGAAGATAATGAAGATTTTGAAGCCCGAACCAGTTTTCAATTTTTGCGGAGGAGAGACAAAGAAAAGACTAAGGCACGAAGAATGTCGCGATGTCATGACATGTTGGAGTTTCATGGGCTCAAAGGAGAAAAGAGAGCCAAGGCGCCAGAATGTCGTGATTTCGCGACATGACAGAGTTTCGCGGGCTCGAAGGAGAAAAGAGAGCCAAGGCACCAGAATGTCATGATTTCATGACATGATGGATTTTCACGGGCTCAAAGGAGAAAAGAGATCCAAGGTACCAGACTGTTAGGACCCTCCTAACATACCTTAATACTTATATTATTTATTAATTATATTTTAGGGTCACAACCATTCACTCTTACAACTATTAGACTAGGTATTTAAATGCAATTCAAATATGATAATAAGACATCATCGAACAAATATATAAATTAAGTCTATTGTGGGTTTTCTACCTTACAATCAAAAAGCGATTCAATATAAAAAATGATCCTGCTTCCCGCACCATTTAGTTTCATACCATCTGGATCAGAGCTAGATCAAGGAGCAAATTCACCATTAAAATTTTTTCCCATCGCACATTTCAGCCAGTCCACATTCATGAGGACGACATTCACGCTTCACGGATCCGTGTCAAAATCCTTGTAGAAAATTAAACCTTCTCCTAAGGTACGAATTAAGTTGTATTACACCCAAATTGCTTGATATTTCGCGTGGTGACCAGGGGATGTTTTGAAAAAGCTAAAATCTTCAACGTAGCATCAAGGTTTTCGACGTCCGAAACGCAAAGGAAAAAAATTAAAATTAATTTTTTATTTTTTATTTTTTGCTCACCTGTACCAAGTCATATTGATCGTTACCTATACCAACCACAATGGCTGAAGGACGACGATCACTAGATTCCATTCATGAGAAACACAAAAGGCTCGCTGAAGAAGTTCAATAGGAAAGAGAGGAGAATACCCGTAACACAAGAGAACTCTTTGAGGTTATATTTGCAATGGATGTTAAACTTGATGCCATTAGTCAAAATTAGGCAACAACACATGCAAATTCACCCAACCATGGGTCATCAAACCGAGCAATATTAGGAGGTCCACAAACTTCCATTCTACTACGGACGACCAAATTAGACTTCCCAAAATTTGAAGGAGGAGACCCTACAAACTGGATCACCGAGTAGATCAATATTTCTCACTAAATCAAATTCCAAAAATGCAAAAAGTGCATATCGCTTCCTTCCACTTGGAAAACGATGCCATACAATGGTACTAATGGTTTGAGAAAACTAACAACACTTCAACGTGGTCAACCTTTACACAAAATCTATTAGTGCGATTCGGCCCTAGCAAGTTTCAAAGCTTTACAGGGGCCCTCACTAAATTATGCCAAACCACTTCGGTAAGCGAATACCAAGCAGAATTTGAAAGGCTAGCTAATCAAACATTCAGATTAGATGCTGCATTCTTTCAAGATTTTTTTGTCAGTGGATTAAAAGAAGAAATTCGAATAGAGGTGCAAATGTATAACCCTACAAACATGTTAGAGACCATCGGCTTGGCGAAATTAGTGGAGGACAAAATCAAGGCACAAAATCGGTTCACAAAACCAACTTGGGGGAAACCATCAAACACTTATACCAACCCCAAACCAATGCAAAATGGATGAACCCAAAACTCCTACACAGCCCCCAAAATTAACCCCGCTCTACCAATTAAGCGTCTAAGTTTTGAGGAAATGAAGGAAAGACAAGCTAAGGGTATTTGCTACCATTGAGATGAGAAATTTGACAGAAATCATAAATGTGCCTCACAAAAATTATATATTCTAGATGCCACAGAGGAAGGGAATTCTACTAAAGAGGAACCTGAACTCGAAGTAGAGGTATTATCCAACACACTTGAAAGTGACGAAGAAAATGCACCAAAGGTTTCCTTCAATGCCCTTGCCGAATTTTCTGCCCCTCAAACAATGCGAGTAAAAGGGTATTTTAAGAAACAAAGCCTTATCGTGCTCCTAGATTCTGATAGCATGCACAATTTTATCAATCCAAAGGTGGCTAAACAAGCAAATTGTTTTATATACCCTTGCAATAACTTCAAAGTGATGATTGGAAACGACAAAAAAATTGCATGCAAAGGAAAATGCAAAAATATAAAACTAACTATGGGGGTTTATAACATGAAAGGCGACATGTACATCCTACCCCTAGGTGGGTGCGACATTGTACTAGGCGTACAATGGTTACGAACCTTGGGCATAGTCCAATGGGAATTTGATGAACTATGGATGAAATTCATAGCAAAGAACCAAACCTATATTATCCAAGGCTTGAAATCAAGACCTTCCCAAATCGTCAGCTCGCATCGAATGGAGAAAATTATCGAAAAAGGAAACAAAGGAATGGTCGTCCAATTATTTTCAATTCAACCTAGTCACAAAGAAGATGAGACACCAGAGTTACAAAAGATTCTAGACCACCATAAGGCGGTATTCAATAAACCAAAAGGACTACCTCCACAACGAAGTCACGATCACACTATTCCACTATTTCCAAGGCATCAACCTCCTAATATTAGACCTTATCGTTATACATACCTCCAAAAGACCGAAATAGAGAAATTAGTACAAGAGCTTCTTAAGGAAGGAGTCATTAGACCTAGCAAAAGCCCTTACTCCTCTTCAATTATTTTAGTTAGAAAAAAGGATGGTTCGTGGCGTTTATTTGTCGATTTTTGAGCACTTAATAAAACGACCATCAAAGATAAATTTCCTATTCCGGTCATAGACGAGCTATTAGATGAACTCCATGGGGCAACTTATTTTTCCAAGTTAGACTTACGGTCAGGCTACCACCAAATACGAGTCAATGAAAAGGACATTCCTAAGACGACCTTTCGCACTCATGAAGGGCACTACGAATTCTTGGTGATGCCATTTGGCCTGACCAATGCTCCTTCTACCTTTCAAAGTCTAATGAATAAGGTATTTCACCCTTTTCTTTGTAAATTTATATTATTTTTCTTTGATGACATTTTGATTTATAGCAAAACATGGGAAGAACATTTGGACCATATTAGACAAGCGTTCCAAATCTTGAAGGAAAATCAACTTTATGCAAAAAGATCAAAGTGTTCCTTTGGAAAACAAGAAATTGAATACTTAGGGCATATTGTCTCAAAGGAAGGAGTTATGGTAGATCCTTCCAAAATCGAGGAGGTGAAAAATTGGCCTATTCCAAAAACCTTAAAAGCTCTACGTGGGTTTCTTGGACTAACGGGATATTATAGAAAATTTGTCCAAAATTATGGTAAAATCGCTGCTCCTCTAACAACATTACTTAAGAAAAACACTTTCAAATGGTCGTCTAAAGCGGATGAGGCCTTTATCACCTTGAAAAATGTAATGTGTACCACCCCTGTTCTAGCCATGCCCAACTTTTCTAAACCGTTCGTCATTGAAAGTGACACTTCAGGAATAGGAATGGGAGTCGTACTCATGCAGGATGAAAGGCCTCTAGATTTTATAAGCAAAGCATTTTCTCCTCAGAATTTAGCTCACTCTACATATGAAAAAGAGATTTTGGCAATTTTCCATGCTATTCAACATTGGAGGACTTACCTTATTGGCCAATATTTCATTATATGCACTGACCATCATAGCTTGAAGTATTTTTTGGAACAAAGGACTAATACCCCGAAACAACAAAAATGGGTTACTAAACTTCTTGGCTATGATTATGAAATTACATATAAAAAGGGAAAGGACAACATGGCAGCCGATGCACTTTCTAGAAAATTTGAAGATATGCCTCAAGTCCATGCTCTTTCCTCCCTTATTCCTAAATGGGTAGATGAGGTGCATGAAGAATGGATAAATGATCCTACTATCCATGCCTTAATTCAACAACTTCAACATAATCCTAGTAGCAAACCTCCTTACACTTGGAAGGACAATATATTAAGATACAAAGGGAGGATGGTCCTCACCCCCAATTCAACTTATCATGAAAAAATTCTTCATGAGTTACATACCTCACCCACTGCAAGCCACTCAGGGTTCTTAAAAACCTATAAAAGAGCCACTACCTCCTTCTATTGGGTAGGAATGAAAAATTACATCAAAAAATTTGTAAAAGAATGTGAAGTTTGCCAAAGACAAAAGGGGGAGACCCTCGCTATTCCAGGATTACTTCAACCTCTTCCTATACCCACCAAAACATGGGCAAATATTTCTATGGACTTTATTGAAGGATTACCAAAATTAGGAGGAAAAACAACCATTTTCATAGTCGTTGATCGTTTATCTAAATATGCCCATTTTTGTTTCGTGGCTCATCCTTATACCGCTAGCACTATAGCCCACCTCTTCCTAGATAACATATTTAAATTACATGGTATGCCCTCCACAATTGTTAGTGATCACGACCCAACTTTCACTAGCACCTTTTGAAAGGAATTGTTCAAATTACAAGGTACTCAACTTCGTATGAGCTCTGCTTACTATCCTCAAACCGATGGCCAAACAGAAGTTGTAAATAAATTCTTGGAAACATACCTTCGATGTTTTGTTTCCACTCAACCACTCCATTGGGTAAAGTGGCTTTCACTAGCGGAATGGTGGTATAACACTTCATACCATACATCCATCAAAATGACTCCTTATGAAGCACTATATGGTCAAACACCACCATCCCTCACTTCCTATATTCTAGGGACTACAAAAGTCCATGTGATGGAAATAGAACTTGCTAATAGAGATGACATACTATAGATCCTAAAAGAGAACCTACACACTGTCGAACATCGCATGAAGCAGCAAGCCGATCAACATAGAAGCAAACGTAGTTTCCACAAGGGTGATATGGTTTTCTTACGTCTCCAACCTTACCATCAATCCTTTCTTAAACAAAAAGGTTCTTAGAAGTTAGCACCCAAATTTTACGGGCCGTATAAAGTTCTCCAACGTATTGGGACCATTGCTTATAAACTAGAGCTTCCTCCCTCTTCCAAAATTCACCCCGTATTTCATGTATCTTGCCTTAAGCTCACAGTTGGAGCCCATATCACGACATAAACCACTCTCCCCGAACTCTCCGATTATGGAGTACTTCTAGTCGAGCCAGAAGCTATCTTGGATCGCCGCCCTCGTCACCTTCGTACTCGCGATATCACGAAAGTTTTAATCCATTGGAAGGTCTACCTTTAGAAGACGCAACGTGGGAAAATTTTCAAGATATCCAGCAACAATTTCCAAATTTCCAGCTTTTAGGATAAAGCTCCTTTAAGGGGGGTGGCATGTTAGGACCCTCCTAACATACCTTAATACTTATATTATTTATTAATTATATTTTAGGGTCACAACCCTTCACTCTTAAAAATATTAGACTAGGTATTTAATTGCAATCCAAATATGATAATAAGGCATCATCGAACAAATATATAAATTAAGTCTATTGTGGGTTTTCTACCTTACAATAAAAAAGTGATTCAATATAAAAAATGATCCTACTTCTTGCACCATTTAGTTTCATACCACAGACTGTCATGATGTCCCGACATGACAAAGTTTTGTGGGCTCTAAGGAGAAAAGAGAGCCAAGGTGCTAGAATGTTGTGATGTCATGACATGATGGATTTTTGTAGACTCGAAGGAGAAAAGAGAGCCAAGGTACCAGAATGTTGCGATGTCACGACATGACAAATTTTTTCTGAGCAGATGATCATAAATAGAAATAAGTAAATGCATTTTCAGAAGGACATGTCTTGGTAACTAGTAGCATACAATGATTGAAGCATAAAATCCTAATCTGTCACTGTTGATGATTAATTCTCTCTTGAACCAATAGAAGCTATGCATGAATAGACTAGCATATTTTTAGTAATAAATTTGTTGTAACTGATTGCGGATCATAGAATTTATTGTAATTGATTGTAGATCGTAGAATTTTTTAGCTATCAAAAGATGCTTACAATAGAGTATATATAATAGGGAGTGCACCCAAAATAAGGATCAACTCTTAGACATTTACAAGACTAGATGTATGTACTCTGGATTTAAGCAGTAAAATATACTTCTATTGGCTTCTGGTTCATTGTGCGCAAATGTATGTATTAATGTTTGATGCTTCTATTTACATTACTAAAATATACACTATATTTGTTCTATTATTTGGATTCATGCGCGTTATAAACAATATTGTTGGAGTTAATGATCATATACATGCATGTGTTAGATTAATATCTAAATCACATAAAGTAACCATAATTTCTGCATGAAGGTATAGAAAACACTTAGACTAAGGGTTACATGTATTTGTCATTATTTTTTAATCTGCACCCCAAGACAAGTTCTAGCAACAACTATATTTCCCTATCTTTCGGTAAATTTCCCCCTTCTCTTTTATCATAAAAAAACCACCAAGGAACCAACCTCCTCTAGATATTAGACGGAATCCCTTTGAACTTAGTTTATCTATTCAATGTTGGTAAGGTCGTGGGTGCAATCACAACCATAGTCCAATTTTGCACCAACAAGGACCCAATATCTTAGATACTTTGTTTTATGTGGTATCTTGCCCAAAATATTTTAATATTCTTCTAGGATGCGCTTGGATTCATGCAATGAGGGTTTCTCCTTCTACTTTTCATCAATGTTTGAAATATGAATTAAAAAAACAATTTATCACCATCTAGGGTGACCCTCATCCATTCCAATATTATTCAATGATTAAGCAAGCACAATTTGCAATCAATTTCTAACCATCTATTTATCTTCAATAAGTTTCTTCTTCTCCATTCATTGTTAGAAATAAGATTATATTACATTATTTGGGTCATGTAAATGTACCTTCCTAGGTACATACTTAGGACATTATATAACTTTAGAGGGAAGTTATCTAGTTACTTCATGTAATGTAATAAATGTACAAGTGTCAATGTGCAAGTTGTATATGTGCAAGGTGACCCTTTCACAACTAGGTAGAGTGTTGACCAAGGAACCTATATTCCTATATAAAAAGGGCCTCATTGTAACAAGCAGAAGACATAGAATTTTTAAGCATATTCGTAGGTAGTAGCATAGTGTTGTGTATATCACCATATATTGGTGATGGGTGCAATGCAATCCAGTAACTTTGTTCATGGAGTGTCCATTTCCTCCATAGCTACATTGTATTCATTTTCATTATTTCTATTTATTGCATATTTTAGTTATCTCACAGATTTAATTTATTTCATATTATTTAGCATCTTGTGATTGCTATCTCTCATTATATACTGCATCAAAATCTAACAGTGGTATCAGAGCCACGATAGATCTAGATATAAGTAGATCAATAGGAAAACCACCATTATCATTGAGCCTGAGTTTTTTGTCAACCTGACGTATTGTTGGACCAGCCACTATCAAAAACTCTCAAAAGAGTCTAGGTGGTAGAATTAGGGAGAGCCACAAGTGAGGACTAAAAGAGATCTTAGTTCCAAAAATATTAAGATTATATTTGGCTAGAGTCTTTCCATAGAGTTGTAGGAAAAACTCGTGAAGACTAGGACTCAAAATTCAATCCACTAGATTGACAAATCAACTAGTGAAGATCATTCAGGATATTTAGAATTTGTTAACTATTACCCAAAGTTTCTTTTATTGTAGAAAATTAATTCTCAGATGATTAGGACACCTCCTACAATAAAAATCTAGGAGACTTCAACTTTATTGCCCGAAGATCGATGTGCCTTCATAGTGTAGAGATTAGTTCCTTGTAAAAGAAAAAAATACTGCAAAAGAATACTTCTAGAGAAGAATCATGGTGAAGTTAGGAGACTGGAGATCTCCATTGCTAGATTGAGAACTTCATAGAAGGAAAAAAGTCCATAGAAGCCTTGTTCGAAAAGAAAAGACCATAGAAGCCTTGATCCAGAATAAAAGGCCACAAAAGCCTTGATCTAGAATAAAAGGCCATGGAAGCCTTGATCTAGAAGAAAAGACCACAAAATCCTTGTTTTAGAAGAAAATGCCATAGAAGCCTTGATCCAGAAGAAAAAGCCACAAAAGCCTTGATACTGAAGAAAAGGCCACACAAGCCTTATTCAAGAAGAAAAACCCACAAAATCCTTGATACTGAAGAAAAGGCCATAGAAGCTTTGATAAAGAAGAAAAGGCTATAGAAGCATTGATATTGAAAAAGGCCACAAAATCCTTCATTCTAAAGAAGACTCCAGAAGAGAGTATCTGATTTAGAAGTAGATTAAGATTTTAGTACTAATACTTTGCTGCAGGGAAAGGAGATTTAGTGAGTTGGGAAACTTCCTACAACAAAGTTTAGAAGAGTATCTTCTTCAAAATTAATCCAACACCTAAAGTAAAATTGAAGGTAAAGAGATCATGAGATCTCATTGAAGAACTTACAGTCTTGGAAGAAGAAGAAGAAGGACTAGGGGAGTCCTGCTCAAATGTAGAAGTAGTAGAATCAGAGATCTAGAAGATCTCACCAACACTTCTAGGAGCAGAAGGTTGAAGAAAAGGTCTCAAGGAATACCAAAAGAAGTTGTAATATCAAAGACCTTGGGGAGGTATCAATGAGCATCCATTAAAAGGTTTGGAGAGCCTTACTAAAGAAATCATCAAAGGAGAACTCATTGGAGAAATTCACTACAAAAGATAGTGAAATATTTGGAACAATCATCGCCATTCAATAACAAGCCCAAAATAAGAAGAATTTGGCAAAGAGTGTCAAATATTAGAAGATCTCAAGAAATTTAGAATCTTGAGAAGAAGATTTGGGATAATTATCACCATCTGACAACAAACCCAAAAGAAGAAGAATTTGGCAAGGAGTGCCAAATCTCAGAAGACCTCAAGACATTCATAATATTAAGAAGAAGATCTTGCTTGAAGTTAAAATTTGACAAGAAGACTTGAAGATAGGAGAAGCCTACCAAATCCAAGATATTTGAATATTACCTCTCACAACAAAAAGACACTATTTCAAAGATAAAGACTTCTCCAAATATATAAAAAAATGAGAAGATTACTTAAAGGATCAAATCATCAAAACCTAGGCTCGTAAAAAAAAGTTTGAGACCACTTTTTGGTGAAGAAGAAACTAAGCAACAAGATCCTACTCAAAGTAGCAACTTGGTGATCTTAGAAACCAAGATCTACATCCTCTAAAAAATCTACAAAAGAGCTACAAAATATTTCAAAAAGGTAAGCAACTATTGGTGCAAGTAGATTCATTAATTGGATTACTTATCAATTTTTTTAAAGCACCTTAATTTGGATTAGAGTTGCAAAAGAGGAAAATTGAATTATAGTCTTCAAAAGTCTAAAAGGGAAAATTTCCTTTTAAGGTTCATTTGCACTTTATCTTTAGAGTTGATTAGATCATAAAATTACAACTACCTAAATATCTACTATGGAAATAAAAAGAAGACTAGTTCCTACAACTTTGTTTGTAGTGAAATTGCAGAATAACTCTTGAAGATTCATTTCGGATTATTTTTTATTAGCTGCAGTAGATTGATTAAGTGCACTTATAAGTTATTTTGAGAGTTGATTGGATTGATAAGGTTTAATTGTTAATGCATTAAAGTAAAATATTAGTGGGTTCATTTGCACTACTATATTACTCTAAAAAATCTTGGTGTTTGTGTTCTTGAGAAAGGCATAAAATCATATTAGCATCAAGTTTCTAAAGATACCATTAGTTCACCAAAATCTACAATTTTTAGTGGAAAAAGAAATCCGCCAAAAACAACTCAATCCTTCAAGTTTTGGAGAAGAAAATAGCCACAGAAAAATAGCAAAGGATTACCTCAAATCGAGACTTGGTGAATCTCAGGTTCAAAGAACTATAAGTGCTATATTGCATCTACAAAAGTGGTTATAAGTTGGGTTCATAAAATAAAAAAAAGGAGAGTTGCATGTTCAGAAGAACTCCAAAAATCTACCGTAAAATAAAAAAATTAGGAGTGCAAAAAGGTGCAAAAGGAGTATTTTTATATTCCAAAATTATTACATATTGTTGCACCATTCTAAGTTGTTTTACATAGATGGTAAGACAAACTTTGAGGTGACACAAAGGCATATTATACAAGGTTAAAACAATTGGATACTAGCACACTCTGAGCGTAGCAAAGAAGCCTCTCAAATGACTCACAATTCCTCCATTTTGGATGGTTGAACCTGCAAGAAAAGAAGATACAATACAAAGTAAAGAAAGAACATTACATCTAAGGTAATCTCATATACAAAGGAGCATACAAAATAGGTTAAAAAATGAGGGAAACCATAACAATACACGTACATCCAAGGAGCTTCATCAAGGTACCACCAAAGCTCCACCAAGGCATCATTAGAGCTCCACCAAGGCACCACCAAAGCTCCGCAAAAAGCTACTCAAAAGCATTAGCTGGAACCACCTCATCAAACATTCATAACAAAGAAAGAACTAGCCAAGGCACATTGCTAATAGTAAAATTTGCAAAGGCATGTTTAAAGGGAATTACGTAGAAGAATCATGCACAAGGAGGTGATGACACTTGTTATCTAAAGATAACCCTAACATCTCTCACACAAGCATCCACACAAGCGTCCTTCCATTACAAGATTTACCAAGGAGCATTACACAAAGGAGGTTAGAACATTAGAAAAGAGATACTTGAAATGGAAAATAATGCGCGCTCATCTTAGAACATAATATTCCTTTTAGACTTGACAAAATGTTTACAAGTAGTAAGAGGTATCTCTACTTCTTTTAAGCGCTCATTAGAAATGGTTGTGACACTTGTTACAAGGTCCAATATTCCTCCTTCATAAAAAGGTGCCCAAGTCCAAGGAGTCTGTATTCATAGCACATTCAAGGCAAGCCAAAGTGTAGTGTGGAAGCAAGGAGAAGAGAGCATTAAAATCTTTGGTCAAGGGAGGTCAAAGACCCCATAGTTTGACACACCAACGTTCATGCATTGAAGGCAAGGAGATTCCAAATTTTGAATAGTATTTTTAGTGCCAAATGAGAGCAGTACATTGTTGTCATATTTAACCAAAAAAGGCACCAAACATTGTGATAATGCATCGTTTAAAGGTAAGAAATATCCCTTATTTAATATTGCTTTTATTCTTAGGGAGATATAAGGATTGTAAACTAAGATCAAATTCTAGAGAAAATATCAATATTGAAAGCAAAAATAAAAGGATGAAATATAACAAATCAAAATAATATTTGCAAAATAATCCTAGGAGAAATAAGGGTTACTACTGGAAAAATCAAATTTATAATATTTGTAATTATTATTGTATTCTACTTTTCTATATTTGGGAGCTATAAGGATTAAATGTTAGCTTTTGATGAATGAGCCATGAGAGATAACAATCACAAGATGCAAAATAACATGAAAGAAAGTAAATATGCTAGATGACTGAAGTATGCTAAAATATAAATCATATAAAATATTACAATGTAGCTATGGAGGAAGTGAGCACTCCATTAACAAAGCTACAGATCTACATCATATCCATCACCAATAAATGGTGTGGAACATAGAACTACACTATCCACTAACCTACGCTATCTGACTATGTCCCCCGACTATCTTATCAATCTATCTAAGAGGCCATCCTTATATAAGCAAAATAGGATGCTTGGCCAACACTCTATCTAGTTGTGCATAGGACAACTTGCACATTGACACTTGTCCACTTATTACATTGCATGAAGTAACTAGATAACTTGCACAGGAAGTAATCTAGATATGTATCTTGGAGGATACATTTACATAACCCAAATGATGGAATAGACACTATTTCCAACACCCCCCTGTATTACATTATTTGGGTATTGAAGGCTTTAGTCTTCAATATGGATTTTCTTCATCTTCTTTTGATTGATCTTCGTAGTCTTCTTCCTCTGCATTCTTTGTATTCAAGTTCAGTAGGTAATTTGTGTCTTCATATGATGTAGAGTAGGCTGTAGCTAGGCCTTCTATTCTCATTGGATAATCTTTGACATGTTCTAGTTCATATTCTATCCAACCACCTTTGTAGTCCTCCTTGCAAGTATCTTCATTTGATTTTGATTGTTGATGAATAAGTAGGGCATGATGCAATTGTCCTTTCTTTCTTCTATGCTTACCTTTTTGGTGTGCTAGTTTTTCCTCTGTTGATTTAATCTTCATGTCTTGATTCCCTTTTGTATGTCTCTTCTTCTTAGTATCCTTACTTCTAGGGCTTCACTATGGATTATGCTTTGATGCTAGGTGAAACCTCTTCAGATTTAAAATAAGTTAGTCTATCATGACAAAAGTATTGTTCTTTAACATCAGCTTATTTCTTGTGTTGAGTCATCATTAGTACAAGACATAATTATATGATAGCTCCTTTATTGAAATCATCGAGCATTATTCTGGAGAAAATTTATAACCATATATTTGTGAGCTACCTTAACTCCCACCTAATTTTAGGTTTTGAAGAGAGCTTATTTCATGCCAACTTGATAGTCTGGAATATAATGCCGTAAAGCTGCCATATTTGGTTTCCTTAATAAATAAGAGTATGATATAGTGCTTTTTGTAAAAATGTAGTTCAATTTTGGTTGATTTTGTACAAGTTTTGCAAGAATCAAAAATCAACTTTTTAACACCTTATTACTCCTAATTGAACTAAGCACTTTTTCAATTTTGAAGAGGTTTTGATGTTGGAATTCTTTTGTCCCCTTTTTAGAAATTTGAGACAAGTAAAAATATGTTTATCCAACCTTAATAAAAACCCTTAATAACCTCTTTTATATCCCTTGGATTATTTCTAATTTCCAAATAAAATAAATTTGATGGAGTAATCCTTGTGACTCCCAAGTTTGGAAAATTAGAGAAATGATAATAATATTTGCAATATAGTTTAATCCAAGTTGAATTCCTTATTCCTCCTAAGTAAGATTGCAAATATTAAATTAATAAGATAAGTCACCCCTTTAGCTTTCAAAATCTAAGTTTTAACCTTAGTTTATAACCCTTATAACTCCAACTTATGAAAGCAATAATAAATGAGATTTAGACCTTACCTTATGGATGCAATATCTCCTCAATATTCGATGCTTTCTATGGTTGAGTATAACAACGTATAAGAGGTACCTTGGGCACTCGGTTTAATGGAGATTCCTTGGAGTGGTAGGACTTGAATGTTGTACGTATGGCGCTGAATGTTGACCTTCAAAAATGGGGAGCTTTTAATGCTCCTTCCCCTTGTCTTCCACGCTGCACTTCGAACATTTCTGTTGCGCTTCTCTCACACCTTGATTGTGCTACGCTCCTCCTTCGGACGTCTTTGACTATGCTTCACTCATGCATGTTGATCTTGGACTTAAGATACCTTTTAAGCACTGTTGATCATAGGCATTGTGACAAGTGTCACGTCCGTTACACGTGAGCGCTCCCTTCTTTACGTAACGCTCCAAAACCTTTGTTCAACGCTCTTGGAGAAATTAGAAAATGTATGGGCACTTGTGTGAAGCTGGTGGAGAATACCAAGTGTCACGTCTTTGCTTGTAACTCCTTCATGGGAGTTTCTAGAATGTTGAGAGGAATGATGACCAGAATGCCAAGTGTTATTTCTGCATGGAGTCCATTCTTGTAACGCCTTCGAAGATGGATATTATAACTCCATGACCCTTTTTCTTTGCAATGTTGCTTGGGCAGCAAGCAAGATTTTTCTCTGTAGGTGGATGGGTGATGCGCTATGGAGCTTGGATGGTGATTTGAGGCTTCCCTTGGTGAGTGGTCTTCTCCAAGTTAGAGACCACGAATGTAACACCTTCCCTCTTTATTTTATGCCTTCAAACGTATTGATTTCCTTGTAGATATTTTGACATATTTTTTGAGATCGATATGCACTCGCCTATCTACGTAAATGTGGCTCATGAATGATCTGAAATGAGCTTTGATTCTGTAGGTACGTACATCCAAGATGAGCCCTTGAATGGCTCCTTCTAGCTTGGGAGGAAGAGTGCTGACGCCCGGCCTTTGATGGTTGTTCTTTCCCTGTAGAATACATGCCCTAATGTGGCACTTCCAAATCTGCTCTTATGCTGTCAAAAACCAGATTAGAGTAGTGCAAGATAATGTATTATAATTTTGTAAAATAAGGCTTTTTAATATACCTTCTTTTGCACTCTATTTCCAGATTTTAAATTCTAGTTTTGTGGTAGATTTCTTGCAATACAAGGGTTTGAGGTTGTCTTTAAAGAGTAGACACACATTTCCCTTTTTTCTTGGACACTTTTGATAACAAGTCCAAGTTTCAATAACAATAGATAGAAGCTTTTTAATTGATGCAAATTTTTTGCATTTTTTTCTGCATTCAACTTGTAATGCTTTTGATTTTGAGACTCACCAAGTCTCACTTTCATAAGCTTCTATTTCTATTTTTGGTTAGTTAAGTTCTTCTCCAAATTTTGGAGGATTCTAACCCTTTTTGGTGGCTTCTATTGGCCACTTCAAGTTGCAGATTTTTGTGCTTCAATAGTGTCTTTAGACACTTGATACAAATCAGACTTTGTGCCTTTCAAGAAACACAAAACTAATTTTCTTTTTGAGAGTGGTATAATAGTACAAGTTCTTTACTTTTAATGCACTAATATTACACCTTATCACTCCAATCAACTCTCAAAGTCATGCACTAATAATCTACTACAACTAATCAAGAATAACCTAAAATGAATCTTTAGGAGTTATTCTGCAATTTCACTACAATCAATGTTTGTAGGACTTAGTCTTCTTTTTCAAAAATAGATAATAGGTAGTTGATAGAAGCTAATCTAAAATCTAATCAACTCCTAATAAATGTGCAATTGAATCCTTAAAAATAATCTATTTTCTTTTGCACTTTAGAAGACTGTAATCTAATTTCCTTTTTGCAACTTTAATCCAAATTCAAGTGCTCTAATAAATCTGATAAATAATTCAATTAATGAATATTTTTGCACCATAAGTTGCATACCTTTTTTTGTAGCTCTTCTCCCACCTTTGTAGAGGATGTAGACCTTGGTGTCTAAAAACACCAAGTTGTTGCTTCAAGTAGGATGTCCTGAACAACTCCTTCTTCACCAAATGATGGTCTCGAACTTTCTTTCATGAGCCTAGGATTTGGTGGCTTGTTCTCCTCTTGTGTTCTCCTCCTGCTATAGATTTGGATAAGTCTATGTCTCTAGAGTGGTGCCTTCTTTCTGTGAGAGGTAATCTTCAAATCTCCAAGATTTGGTGAGCTTCTTCTATCTTCAAGTCTTCTTGTCAAATTCTGACTTCAAGCAAGATCTTCTTCTAGGGTTTGGCTCTCCTTGCCAAATTCTCCTTCATATATTTGGCACTCCTTGCCAAATTCTCCTCTTGGGCTTGTTGTCATATGGTGATAATTGTCCCAAGTCCTTCACTATCAGGGACTTCACCTAGATAGTGGATTTCTCCAATGAGTTCTCAAAGAACTCTCTTGATCTTCAGCAAGGCTCTCCTAGCCTTTCTTGGATGCTCGATGAGACCTTCACAAGGTCTTTGATATAGCAACTTCTGATGGTCTTCCTTGAGACCTTTTCTTCAACCTTCTACTCTTAGAAGTGTTGGTGGTGAGATCTTCTCTTGGATCTTCTGATTCTGCTACTCTTGGCTTTGAGTAGGACTCTCCTAGTCCTTCTTCTTCTTCCAATACTGGAAGTTCTTCAATGAGATATTCTCTTGATCTCTTCTCTTTTGCTTCAGGATTAAGCTGATTTTGAAGAAGATACTCTTCCTAAATTTCTTGTAGGAAGTCTCCCAACTCATTGAATCTTCTGTTCCTACAACAAATATATTAGTACTAAAATATTTAGTGTACTTCTAAATCAGATATTCTTCTTTAGGATCAAGGCTTCTGTGGCCTATTTCAATGTCAAGGCTCCTGTGGCCTTTTTAGTACCAAGGCTCCTATGGCCTTTTTAGTATCAAGGCTTCTATGGCCTTTTAGTATCAAGTTGGAATTTTATCAAGGCTTCTATGGCCTTTTTAGTATCAAGACTTTTGTGGCTTCTTCTTCAAGGCTTCTATGGCCTTTCTATATCAAGGCTCTTCTGGCCTGTTCTTCAACTATGGAATTCTACAATCCAATAATGGAGATCTTCAGTCTCCTATCTTCACCATGATCCTTCACTAGAAGTCTTCTTCCATAGTATTCTTCTCTCACATGATGAACTAACCTCTACACTATGAGGGCACATCGACCATCGAGCAATGAAGTTGGAGTCTCCTAGCTTTCTATCGTAGGAGGAGTCCCAATCCTCTGAGAATTAATTTCCTACAACAAAAGAAACTTTAGGCACTAGTTAGAAAATTCTAGATAACCTGGATGATCTTCACTAGATGATTTGTCAATCTAGTGGATTGAAATGTTGAGTCCTAGTCTTCACGAGTTTTCATAACAACTCTATGGAAAAGACTCTAGATGAAAATGATCTCAGTATTTTCTAAAACTAAGATTCCTTTCAGTCCTATCTTTGTGACTCTCCCAAAATCTACCACCTAGATACTCTTGAGATCTTTTGCCAGTGGTTGGTCCAATGGCACGTCAGTTTGAAAAAACTCTCAGGCTAACCAACAATGGTGGTTTCCCTATTGACCTGCACAGATTAGATCTATCATGGCTCTGATACCACTGTTAGCTTTTTATGAATGAGCCATGAGAGATAACAATCACAAGATGCATAATAACATGAAAGAAAGTAAATCTGCTAGATGATTGAAGTATGCTGAAATATAAATCATATAAAATATTACAATGTAGCTATGGAGGAAGTGAGCACTCCATTAACAAAGCTACAGATCTACATCATATCCATCACCAATAAATGGTGTGGAACATAGAACTACACTATCCACTAACCTACGCTATCTGACTATGTCCCCCGACTGTCTTATCAATCTATCTAAGAGGCCATCCTTATATAAGCAAAATAGGATGCTTGGCCAACACTCTATCTAGTTGTGCATAGGACAACTTGCACATGTACAACTTGCACATTGACACTTGTCCACTTATTACATTGCATGAAGTAACTAGATAACTTGCACAGGAAGTAATCTAGATATGTATCTTGGAGGATACATTTACATAACCCAAATGATGGAATAGACACTATTTTTAACATACAACACCAAATTAGGTTATTAAAAATTAGAAACACTAAAATTAAATCCTAAGGAATATTGAAAGAGGTTATTAAGGTTTTTTCTAAGGTTGGAAATTTATAATATTCTTGTCTCAAAATTTTTCAAAAGGGATAAAAGAAATACGATATTAGAACCTCTTCAAAATTGAAAAAGTGCTTAGTTAAATAGGAGTAATAAAGTGTTAGAAAAGTTGATTTTTGATATTTATAGAACTTTAAAAAATCAACTAAAAATTGAACTAAATTTTACAAGAGCACTATATCATATTCCAAAATCACTAGGGAGACATAAATAAGTCCACAAAATCTAAGGATTGATATTAGGGAATTTAAATGACATCAAATGAATTCTTCCTTGCAGAATCTCAACTACTCAAGGGTCCTAATTATTTCTTCTTGAAGAATAAAGTAAAAGCAATCCTGGTATATGAAAAAATTTGGGATATTGTCAAAGGGAAACACAGATACCTACCACAAATGATATTGAAATCCTAAATTTTGAGGAAAATGATTCAAAGGCTCTAATGATAATAACCTTTGCTATCACTGATGAGATACAACCCTATATTAGTTTAGCAAAAACATCTTTAGATGCATGGACAAGCCTAGAAAAAATATTTGAAGGAAAGAATAAGACAACTATTATTCATCTTCAAACTCAACTTCACTCATTCAAGATGAATAATGGAGAAAGCATAGAATTGTTCCTAAGGAAGGTAGCATATATTAAAGGGAAATTATTGACCTTAGGAGAAATAATTAAGGATGAACTTCTTACTCAAGTAACCATGAGAGCACTTGCAGACAACTATAAACATTTGGTAACATATTTACAATTCTTAAGTAAAGATACTTATTTTGATGACTTCGTCAATATTCTATAGGAATATGAAGTGGAAAATACAATTAAAGATGAAATGACTAACACTGCATTGGCATCTAAAGATATCCATAATGAAACATTGCTTCTTCATAAAAAGGATGAAAACCATGGTACAATAGGTATTGTTAGATATGCAAGAGAAAAGGCCATAGTACCAGCTATTGCAGGTCCAACCCCAAAAATCAAAATCAAGAAAATCATATGAACAATGGGAATCAACTCCAGCCATGATAATATCAAAATACTCATCAACAATAATTTTAGTGTCCAAACAATTATACCCAATTGGAGTATCAAAAATAAAATAAAAAATGACATCTAGCTGAGAGGATAGAAGAAATAGAAGAACTTGAAGAATCTACAGATGATTATGAAGTCAAAGCCCTTTCAGCAAGAATGATAGGTTACGAAGATACTAACTACTTGCTTGAAAATAGAGAAGAAGAATCTGAATATCAAGATCAAGAAGGAGATTCACATTGAAGACTAAAGTCTTCAATACCTAAATAATGTAATACAAGGGGGTGTTAGAAATAGATAATATGACATCATTTGGGTCATGTAAATGTACCTTCCTATGTACATACTTAGGACATTAGATTACTTTAGGAGGAAGTTATTGTTGGTCTTCAAATATGCCCAGGAAAGGATTTGGGTAAGTGTACGCGCCCTAGACCTGGACCAGCATTGAAAGGCCGAGAGGAAGATATGCCCCTCATGCCAATATTCGAAGAAAGGTCGGCTCCTTTACTAAACTACTTCGGTGTTCTAAGACAAGAGTGCAGGAAAGAGATAAAAGAGTAAGGGTGTAGGAAAGAAATAAATAGGGTAAGGGAAGAAATACCAATGATTTAAAGTGGGAAAGAACCAGAAGCACAATCGTTGGCTAATAACTCAAAACAACAGCAAGGAATACCAAGAATAAAATGAAAAGAATGTGATATTAACCCCCCTATGTATCCTCTGGACGAGTTCTAGGATTACCATTCCCCTTACATCAAAATCTAGAGTTCAGAATTAAGGCGACCAGGAAAAAGTGAATATAACAGAAACACTATCCACAAGCAGCATAAAAGAAAGCTAATACAACGTTTTCCTCCCCTATGTATCCTTCAAGAAAATTTTAGGGGTCTATCCCCAATCGCACACCTAAATCCAGAATGTAGAATTACAGTATGCAAATGAAGAAAAAATAACAGAAATAATCACAAAAGGCAGCATACAAGAGAGAAATTGAGGCCAAAGCTCTTTAGTATTAATCACAGGGATTCAAGTTACAACCGCTTTCTAGCAGAAAGTTCCCCCCATTTTTACATTACAATGCTTGGGTTTTTATAGAGGACCCGATCCTTTGAGCCATCAATGCACAAAATGGAGGAGTACATCCTCAAAAACCAAAGAAGTTGGCCCTCGCAGCTCTTGTGACTAGGTTTTCAAATCCTTTTCTATATCTAGCAACTGTGACCGGGTAAGCTGGGGAAACATGCATTAATGAGCCGTCTGATCATCCTTGGTCTCCACATGCAGAGCTTGAGTGACCGCCATGTCTGTCGGGTTATCCTTTAGGGACTGAGACTTCCTTTCCAATTGCCAAAAATGAGCAGCGAGTTCAACGGGCACGTAAAAATACATTTATGAGTCACTTGATTGCCTCAAAAAAATACTTGGCTTGGAGTGTGTGCCTTGGAAGTGCTTCAACGAATTTTCGTTCGCAATTCCGCTTCGCAATGGATTTGAGCTGAAGCAGGTCTTCCTTATTGGTTTTACACTTCTCGTGAATGAACTTCGCAAGACAGCTTCAAGGATATAAAATGCTGAAGTAAATATTCCTTCTTAAGATGGCTCTCGATATTTGCCACTTCGATGGAAAGGCATGCCAAAACTGCTTCGTTGAGGTTCTCCACCTGAAGTGGATGCTTCGTTGGTGAGTCTTCAAAATGCTTCACTATGAACCTCCTTCAAAACCGCGGTTCGGCAGGGTTTCGATCGAAGTGCATTCTTGCCTCCAAAAAATGTTCTGCTTCTTCATGGGCTACTACCACTTTGGGTGAAAGCACTTCGCATGAAAGCTAGCTGAAGCAGATGCTTCATGATGACTTTTGGTGAAGTGAAAATGGTTCACCGATAGGGAGGCCCGAAGCGGGTGCTTCGTTGATTTTTTGGCGAAGTAGTTCTCAATGTTTTCACTCCAAATTTCGCTTCGCTAGTTTTTCACCCGAAGGAACTGCTTGAAGCGCTTTGGGTGCGAAGCTCTTTTCATGCCTTTCTTGCCTTCCTTCTTCAGCAAAGCTATTTTTTAGCATTTGAGATTCCTTGAATGCCACTTCGCAAAACTTTTTACCGAAGTAGCTGCTTGAAATGCTTCGGGTGCGAAGCTCTTTTTGTCCTCTACTTCTTTTTGGCGAAGCTATCTTACTTTTCTTGTGAAGCTCTTACATCTCCATTCTATATACAAAGGAGGTGGCAATAGAAGCAAAAATTGCTGCAACTTACAAATATTTTCAAAAGCAACAAAAAAAGTACTTTACAAAAAGAAACACTTTACAAATTTTTTTATTTTTCTACTTCTCTATGCAATGTGACAAGATTTTCAACATTCTTGGTGGCTCACGGGGCAACGAGATCGTCTTGGTGGAAGAACCCTCAGCCTTGATCCATTGGGCCAGAGTTACCTCCAAAACCTTCTCCTTTTTCTCTTTTTGGGGGCACTTCCATGGCTTCTTCTTCTTCTTCCTCTTCTTCCTCTTTCGATGAGGCTTCCTGTTGCGGTGATTGGGGCAAACGATCGTGGATGTGTTCCATGGTTTGGCGAACATGAGCCTAGGTGCCCTTTTGAAAAGGCTCTCGGTCTTGTAATGCTTTTACCAGAACATGGAACCGATCAATTTGCCCTATGTCGGCATGTTTGGCTCTTGTGCTTAGATCATTTAGGCAGGCTGTGATCTTGCAATGTCTTAGAATAAAATTTGTGACTTACCCTTCTGTAATTGGCTCCTCCCATCCATCTATCTCTGAGACATCACCTTCAAACTGAAGCCATGTCGGCTTGAGTTCTTCCTTGGTCAAAAGGTTCCCATCGTCATCAGTGAAGCTAGGGAAACCTAATGAAGAGAGATCTTGAAAGTAGCCCAGTGATGCATGTTGCTCATGCTCAAATATATCCAAGAGATATTTCACCTTCTGTACTTTCCTCACCTTGGAGAAGAAAGCACAGACCATGGCCTAGGCTATAGACCAATCCTTGGCTATCCAGATCATCGCGACAACCTGTAGGTCCTAATATTTGACACATTGGACCTCAAAAGCTAGTTTGAGTCACCTTCTGATTTTTTGGATAATATCATCTACTATTGGCCCTTCTTGAGTAGCATCATACTGGGCTTCGATAATGTAGGTCAAAATTTACAGGGCACTAGAGGTCCGAGATCTAAAGTTTTTTAGCAGGTGTGAGCGAATTTCTTTTATTCTGCCTCTGTCAAAAAACTCTAGGCTTTATTTTTCATACAACTGCTACTGCATATGTAGGATCTTGATTTCAAATTCTTTGGCCTTCATATCAGCTTCAGCCTGTATTTGGCTCTAGGTTTTAGTTGCACTCTACAGTTGTCTTACTTGCTATTTCAAGGCATCTGCTTCCTTCTTCAGCAGCTCACACTGCTTCTCTGTGTCCTCTAGCTTGGAGTGAATCTTGGCTAGCAGTAGTAGTGACTTCCTGTGTGATCGGCTCCTGTTCCTTTTGAACTTCGGTACTTTCGACCTCCATGACTTCTTCTTCGGGGACCCCTTCTTGTTGGAGGAGTTCCTCCACATCGATGACATCCATGTCCGGGGTTGCTTCGGCTCTTGGTGACGTCGTCCCTTCGATATTTGCTTCGGTTGGGCCGATCGTAGGTTGTCCGATAGAAGCACCTGGAAGCTTTGTGCGTGGTCACTTCGGGTGGGTTGGAGGCACTTGAGCTTGCTCCTGCCTCTTTCTTTTCTTCTTCTCCGATGGTTGTGCCGATCCCGTAGCACTGGTGTCATGGCTCTCCATAGGTTCCTGAGGTAGTTCTTCTGGTGCAGCTTCTGCCTCCTCCTCTTCTTCTTCTTTCGAAGCATCATCGGCTCTCCTTGGGCTTTCGCCCGAACCTGGGGCACTTGGGGGAATGAAGTCGGTGAAGGAGGTGGGCTTCCAAGTCCCAACATTGGCTTCGTAAACAACCGCGAAGTCCTTATCCGCCTCCAAGAGTCCGTATGATTTCATCTTCTGTCGATGAACTCTCATTTTCCACCACTCCTTTAATTGTTCTACACCCCAGTCCTTCAACTCCTCCCTCAGCTCGTCTTTCATCTTCCTCCAAAAAGTGGAGTCTGGGCTTGGGAAAGGATGTTGAACAGGATCAAACTCAACTTCCATAGGGTAGAATTCATGCCATGGAGGCAAGGTCTTCATCCTTTCTAAATGCCACTCCAGATCCCTCCCATTGGGGTTATTCCTTTGCTCCACGATTTTTGGGTGGGGGCAGACATGAAAATTCTTGAATCTGAGGTGGTCCCTCATCACTCCCAAGGGATCGTAGAGCCACCTTTGAGGAATCTGGAGTAGACCAAAGCTGGCAAGCTTCTCCTCCAGGAAAACGTGTTGCTTCAGGGCAAACACTTCAATTACCCCCATTTTGAAGGGGAAGTCGCAAGTGTGCACCCATTTTCGACCATGGCCATAGACGGCATTTGTTGCGTCGCTCTATCGAGCGACCTCTAATGCGAACTGGTACTCGAAGGGGTAGACAGGTAGCAGGAAGGGCTTCCCCGTGAAGCCGAATAGGTGAACCACAAGCCCCTATGTCAGTTGGAAGACGTCTCCCTTCTTCTCCATCACTACTCTATCTCTTAAACTGAGGGGCACCCGAGGGCAAGAACCCTTCAACAAATGAATGGTAGGTCCCAAGAATTGTTGATTAAAAGAATAATATGACTCCGTCCTCGCCAGGAGGGGAGTCCACTGGTACACAGGCAGAGGAGTTCCATCCTTGCCGCTTGAAGAAATGGCAATGTGGGGGAAATTCTTATGTACATGGTAGAAAAATAACCAGACTAGGAAAGAGCAGGGTGCGAAGTACTGGCCCGTCCCAAAATTCTTCATGCTGGTAAGCCGCGTGTGCAAGGTTCGGGCCACCCATTCTGCCCAGTCGAAGAAGACTGGGTTGGTGTTTGGCCTTGAAGCATCAGGGGCATAAAATTCCCCTCTTGAAATACATTCGGCCAAAGACACCTGCCAGGGGTGCACCGAAGCATCGGTTGATAGGCCCGCGACCCACGCAATAATGGAGAAGATGTCCATGCTCTTGAAATCTATCAATGGGCGAGGCATCTGAGGAAGCTTGCCTGAAGGGAGCCCGTCCTTGAGGTTCTCTCTTAGAAATTTCAAAATATAGGTGGAGGAGGTGAACCTCTCCATTTGTTCGCTCAGGATGACATTGCGAACGGAATAGCCCTTGGGCGGCCCCTGTTGTGGCGTGAAGGCTGCTTGCACATCTTCTTTCAAGATTGAAAACAATTTATGGCCAGTGGCATCTAGCACTTGTCTGGAGGAGGGCTGGTAGTTCTGCGCGATGGCACAGATTAATTTGGGACAATGGTGCATGGGTGGGGTTAGATACCAGTAAATCTATGAATAATACGTAGCGACCCTCTTGTTCTCCGGGGAAAGTCTGCTTGTCATAAACTCAATAGTGTGTCGGAGCTCGGCCACGCTCTTTGAGAGTTCGGTGTCCCTTATTTTCTCCCACCCATCAATTGGTGGCTCTTCAAGTTGCTCCTCCTCTGAATCCTCTCCTTCCTCCATCGACTGTTTTTCTAGGCAGGAATTGAGGTTGATCTTCTTAGGTCTATGTTTTTGCTCTTCTTTGCCCTTCTTCATTTTCTCTGGGGGTGTTGTCTCAGGCTCCTTCCCCTTCTCTTTAGAATTTTTCTTCCCCATTCTGGATATGGGCGGTGGCAGAGTCCTTGATGCAGAGAGCTTTGATGCGAAGGACTTCGATGCGAAGGGTGAAAGAAATGCAGGCTATCAACGAGAGCTCTTAATCCTTGCATTAACAGTTGGCAAACATCCCTTTTACCGCTAAGCCCCACGTTTTATAGCCTTAAAAGGCAACTACCCCAATTTATGGCACCTACCAAAATTAAACCTTCAACTCAGATGAAAGAGGTCATTTCGCCATTTGATTGGCTTTACGATGGCGTGGTACGCGGGCCCATGTGGTTCGATGATTTGCTCTGCATTGGGAGTTTAACTTCCTGCCACCTCGTACCTGGGCGCAAGATTTTTTCACAACAAAATCTTCTCGGGATGCGCTCCGCCACCTTGGCATTAAAATCATTCACCCCGAACATTCCCCTAGGTTGCCATTGGTGCGTCTCTCAAGACACGTTTTAAATGCTCCTCGTCTCGCGTGCCATAGGGTTGGCAAAGTGGAAACCGGTGCTGAAGTTGCTTCGCAGCGAACCTCCGATGCGAGCCGATATTTTATGCTTCGAGCCCGAAGTAGTTTTACTTCGCCGCATCACCACTTTGCTTCACGGAAGGTTGCCTCCGAAGCTTGTTCCTTTTGGAAAATGGTTCGCTAGATTTTCTTTGAAAACTGCTTCGCTCAAACTCCTTTTGCGAAGCATTTCTCAAGCCTTGTTTCTTTTGAGGACTCCTTCCAAGCCAAAGTGCTTCACTGCGAAGCATATCGCATCAGTTACTTCACACACAAAATCCCCGAAGGAGATCCTTGCTAGGTCCAGCGAAGCTAGGGCTCGTTGCTATGGTAGTCTGGTGTTGAACCTTCTGGCAATCATGGAATAGAGTATATACAAAGATAAAATTTTACATACAAAAGTAAAACTTGAAACATATATTTTTTTTGTTTTTGTTGTTTGTTTGTTTCGTCTCAGCGATGAAAAGTCTTCAAATGAAGACCATTGACAGAGATCGGCAAGATCTGACCATCGACATCCTTGAGGATGAAAGAGTTGGCCGAGTTTACCTTCACAATTTCGAACGGTCCGTCCCAGAAGGCGTCCAATTTGTCATGATTCCCAGGCTTGGCCTTCCAAGAATCCCACTTCCATACTAGATCTCCCACTCTAAAAGTGCGGTCGAAGGACTTTTTCTTGAACCAGTCTCGGGTGATCTGAGCATGCTTAGCGAAGCTCTGGTAGGCCTTCTCACGATCTTCCTCTAGCTGTAGTAGCTGAGCCAACCTATTTTCCATTGGGTTAACTTCATCTTCCTCTCCTAACAGCTGCAATGCAGGGATCTCTATGTGGGTAGGTAAGATGGCCTCCTTGCCATACACCAGGGCGTACGGTGATGTCTTTATTGACTTCTTGACGGAAATTCGATCGGCCCACAAGGCCCGATCTAGAAGGAGGTGCCAAGTTCTTTTGTTTTTCTCCATGAGCTTTCTTAGCACCCTTAACAGAGTCTTGTTGGTTGATTCCGCCAATCCGTTGCCTTGTGGATAGTAATTGGAGGAGACTTTATGATATATCCCATATTTGTAGAGGAACTCGTTGATTTTTGTGCCTGTGAAGCCAGGACCATTGTCCATAATGATTGCTTCTGGGATGCCGAATCGGGTGATCAATCCCTCTAGGAAGGCGACTACAGTCTCCTGATCGACATGCTTCGTGGGAACTGCTTCGGCCCATCTGGTGAAGTAGTCGGTTGCGGTCAGGACAAACTTATGCCCAATGGAGGAGTTCGATGATATAACCCCTATGAAATCCAACCCCCATTGTTGAAAGGGCATTTCTACTTGTATCGGTCGGAGAGGCATAGGAGCACTTCTGTTTCGGTCGATGAACTTTTGACATTGCTCGCATCTGCGATAGACCGCAAAGGCATCGACGAAGAGTGTAGGCCAATAATAACCAACTTTAATTATCTTCAATGTCATTGTTCTTCCTGCGAAGTGGCCCCCAGATAACCCTGAATGGAATTCTCCCAGGACTCTCCTCTTATCATCTTCTTTTATGCACCTGAGAAGAACGCCATCGATGTTTCTAAAAAATAGGCCTTCGGGGTGCAATGTGTATCGGAGGGACCGCATCCTGAAGTGCCTTCGCTGCGAAGCATTTAGATGCGAAGGACATCTACCGGTGTTGAAGTATTCAACTATCTCATCGACCCAGTCCTTCTCGTCCTCTTCTTGGTTTGCGAAGCACCCTTCTACTGCTGAGTCATCCCACTGACAAGCTGTCACTTCGGCTGCTACGCTCTTCGCTAACTCTTGACATAGCGCGCGACCGCGAACCAGTTTTGTGGGTCTGATTTCGATGTCGAATTCTTGTATCTTGTTGACCCAACCGGCTCTTTTGCTTCCCAATTCTCCTTGGATAATGAAATTGCGCACATCGGGGTGAATGACAAAGACCGTAACCCGACTTTGGGAAATGAATTGCTTGAATTTCCTAAGAGACTTCATTACTGCATGCACCTACCTTTCTATGAAATTATATTTTTCTTCATGGGGATGTATTACCTGGCTTAGAAATGCGATGGGGCATTCTTCGCCGTCTTCCCCTTTCTGTGTCAGGACGGCAACATAGCTCTCAGGTTCTCCTATGGCATATAGGATGAAATCCCGATTGTAGTCAGGGTTGGTCAGGACTGGTGCCTGAGCGATTCGGGCCTTGATCTCTTCAAATGCTTCTTTTCTCTCCTCCATCCAGATGAATTCAGCACCCTTCTTTAAAATTTTAGACATTGGCTTGATGACCTAGGCGAAATCTGGGACAAACTTCCTCATGAAGTTGATCTGGCCAAAAAAATATTGAAGTCCTTTCTTGTTCACTGGGAGTGGGAGCTTCAAGAGAGCCTCAGCTCTATCAGGATCTACGGTGAGACCCTTCTCTGATATCACATGTCCCAATAACTTCCCTTCGCTGACTACGAATATGGACTTCTTTGGATTGATTGAAATGCCAAACTCTCGATATTTTTTGAATACCTGTTGTAGGTGAAAAGGATGATCCTCCCTTCTTCGGGAGAAGACGGTCATGTCATCCAGATAGATAACAATGACCTTATTCAAGAGTTCACCAAAAGCTAAATCCATGGCCCTCTGAAAAGTGGCCCCCGCATTCGAAAGGCCGAATGGCATTCGTTGGTAAGCAAATGTTCCCCACTTGGTAGTGAATGCGGTTTTATGCTGGTCTTCATCCCTAACCCAGATCTGATTATATCCGAAGAAACCATCGAGTAGGGAGAAGCGCTGAGCCCTAGCCACTGAGTGCAAGATCTGATCTATCTGTGGGAGAGGGTAATGATCTTTGAGCGAAGCCTGGTTCAGGTTGCGAAAGTCCACGCATAACCGTATATCTCCGTTCTTCTTTCTAATAGGGACTAGATTCGCTACCCAAGAGGAATGCTTTATGGGATAAATTATCTTTGCCTCGAGCATCTTTAGGAGCTCGACTTTCATCAGGACCTCGATCTTTGGATTGACAGGCCTTTGCTTCTGTCGAAAGGGTTTGATCCCCTCCTGCAACTCAATTGTATGCTGGATCAGTTGTCGATCGTATCCCTTCAGGTCTTGGTAAGACCATGCCACTATGTCGGGATACCTTCTGCACAGAGATCGGATCTGTTCTAGCTCTTTCGAAGTGCAATCTGTTCCAACTTTTATTGCTTTTCCAGGTTCAAGCTCCAGATCTTGGTACTACTTTGCATTGACTTTGATCCTATGAGAAACTGCTTGATCATTCTGATCAAAGAGGCTCTCAAGAGTAATTAATCCCTTGGGGACATGATTATTCTTCAATTGAACTAGCCCTTCATATTCTTCATCCTCAGGGCTTCTTTTTTCAACTGTGGCTGCTTCTTGAATCATGAAATTCACAATCTGCTCATCACTATCAAAAACTTGCCAATGCAGATCTCTGTCTGGGATAGAGGGCCTATAAATCATCCTCACAGCTTTAGGCTTATGCACCATGTCTTCTGTTGGAGAGTACTTTGCTGCGATGGATGCTAGAACATCGGCATGTCGGTTCTTTTCTCGTGGAATGGACTGCAGATTGAGAGATTCGAACTGGTCAAACAAGTCCCATACCCTGTTACGGTATGACTTGAGATAGTGCTTCTTTGAAATGCACTTGTTTGTGACTTGATTGCATACCAATTCTGAATCTCCAAAGACTTGGAGATGCTTTATGCCTAACTTTTCTGCTTTTTTGAGTCCTAGGCATAATGCTTCGTATTCTGCTGCATTGTTGGTGCAGCTCCATACCAACCGGTAGCAATATTCCTTCTGCTCTCCTGATGGTGATACCAAAAGAATGCCTGCCCCAGCACCATTTTTGCATCGGGCACCATCGAAGAACAACTTCCATAGTCCTTCTTGGGCACATGTTTTATTCTCTGACTTGATGTGTTTCTCAGGCTTGGTGATGGCATAACATCCCATCTCGGTTTCTATCATGGCATTAAAGTCAGCCAATGAAAACTCATCTTCACAACTTAACTATGCAAGGGATTCCTCGACCAGGTCCACCTGCTCTATCCCTTCCACTATCGCTTGCACGGGATCGCTGCTCTCTTCTTCGGACATCTTCTATACAAGGAAGGTAGAAGGCTTCTCATTGTAGATCTTCACCTTCTTCCCTTTGAATGGAATCTCTAAGTGTGAGTAATCCATGGATAGATATCCTCCCAGCTTCATCGTAAACTCCCTTGACAAGCACATACTGAAATATGGCTCGAGGTCTACGACCACCACCTCTTGTATAACTGTGATTTGAGGCATCTTGTGTAGTCGGATAGGTATATCTTTAATCACTCCTATAGTCTTCACAAGAGTACCATCCAACTGGAGCATGCCATGGCTACTTCGCGTATACTCCATCCCTATCTCTTCGCACACTGCTTTGGGCATGACTGTCGTCGTGGCCCCGGAGTCAATCATACAGTTATGTACAACATACCCTTCCATCTATAGAGACAGGTAGAATGGAGGTGGTCTGTTCTTCCCCGTAATGGATGTGGACAGGGTCTGCACTAGGGCAAGTGGTGCTGACTTTCTTGCCTTGGCCGTCTTCAACGATTCTTGTAGCAAGTCCACTTGTCCGGGTAGTTGCAGTGCGTCATACAGACTGATCTTGGCCGAAATATTCTTCAGCTCATCTACAATATTGTAAGCTAGGGAGTTGTGCACCTCAGGTTCCTTTCTCGCCTCATACCTGGTGTGATACTGCTCCGTAGCTTCGACCCTTTGTCGTTTGGTCAGCGAAGGAAGCTTGAGCTTCTCTCTAGCTTGTTCTTTAGTCTCCACCTGAGGTGGATTTGTAGGGGCCTATTGGGCCTTCTCTTTGATTGGTGCAGGCTGAGGAGCTTCGCTCAGGGCTTGGGAAGGTTGTTGTCCCTTTTCATGGTGAGCATGCACTTTTAAGGGAGCCATTTGAGTAGCATCTACCTCTATCGACCTTTTTCCTCCTCTGGTAAGGACTGCAACTTGCTCTTCTTCATCAATTACCAGGTTCTGATCCAATTGCCTAATAATGTTGACTTGACCACCATGACTACTGCTCGCCAGTGTTTGTACATAATGTTGGTGCAACATGCAAGTATTCTCTTCGTGAGGATCATTACACGTGGAGCACCAATGTATGTAATCGAAAGTGCTCGGAGCTTCGTCAATCATGACATTTCTTGTCGATGCTCTCCCTTGCTGGACTGCTTGATCTTTAGTAAGCGCGGGTGTAGGATACGACCTTCTCGGTAGAAACTCGTGTTGCGCTTGCTTTTTCTTCATAATGGTCATATCATTGGACAGGGTTTGTACTGTGGAGTTCAGGGACTGCACCTCTTGTAGTATTTTGGCTTGCATATCATCGGCTTTGGGAATAGGTGGCAATGGAGCCATCGTTGGTATTGGAGGTAGGGCGGGGTGTTGAGGTGGCACTGGCAGTACAGGGAATGCCAAAGAAATAGTGGGCTACAAAGTCAAAAATGTAGGAAAATGGATTTGTGGAGTAGCAATTTGTGATACAATGGGATTCGGGTTCCAAGACGAGATCGGGTATGCAGGGGTTGCAGAGATCTACGAAGTGGCTGCGCTCACATACTGAGATTGAGGGAAATCAAGGAGTATGGGCATCGACATCCTTTGGGGGAGCTTACCCATAGCTATTAAATCCATCTCCACTCTCTGGGCTAACTCGTACAACTCGGGGAAGGTATTAATGTTCGAGTACCTTACCATGACACTGATATCAGGGTTGAAAGCCCGAAGGAAATAGTATGTTGTAGCTTCGCTATTTGGCCGAAGTCCAACTGGTATCCTTTGCCAGGTTCGAGCGAACCTAACATTGAAATCGGTGATCTCTTCTTGTGGATGTCTCTGAATCATTGTGAACTGATGCAGGAGAGAAGATGGATCGACGGACTCATTGAAGCTTCTCATCAATTGTTCGGCTAACTGGTCCCATCCCGTTATAGTACCGGGTGGTAAAGATCTATACCAGTAGAGGAGCTTCCCTCTAAGAGATAGAACCAGAAGCTTTACCATAACTCGCTCTTCTGTGATGTCATGAATCACCGCCAGAGAAACTATGTCCTGGATGTGCTCCAGAGCAGTCTTCCCAGTTCCATCGAACGTTGGGATCTTCTTCATAGCAGCAGGCGAAACTTGCCCTTGTCCCGCTAGATTTAGCGGTCCCAAAGAATTCCATGTCGAGAACAGTCTAGGTGGCGGTTGCTACTGCTGCTGCATTTGTTGTTGTTGTTGTTGTTGTGCCATATTTGCTCCTGGATTCTGAGAAACAGGGATTCCCAAAGCTCCTCCTTGGTTGCTAACAGGACGACTAATGTGAATGGAGGCACTAGGATGCTTCGGTGAGTTGGGAGGATTAGGAGGAAAGCTAGCTATTGTACTATCCGAAGTTAATCCTTGTTCATCAACAGCAGCCTCTTGCGAGGATGTTCCATGTAATAATGACTCAGGGGTGACCAACCTAGAACGTTCCCCGAAGGCATCAATATCAAGCTCAAAGAACTCAGTTTCCTCTCCTCTATTCCTAACTCTCCATCTTGTTTGCATGAAGGCACAGACTTAGGTACCGGTCTCTATGACTTAAATATTCTCGGTTAAACAAAGTCGCCAGATGCTAAGAGTCTTTCGGCAATGAGACGAGCATCGATTCTCACTACCACTCACAAGGTGAGACTGACCGGGTCCCACCGGGCATGCCAAAAATTGTTGGTCATCAAATCTGCCCAGGAAAGGATTTTGGGTAGTGTACGCGCCCTAGACCTGGACCAACATTGAAAGGCCGAAGGGAAGAGATGCCCCTCATGCCAATCTCCGGAGAAAGGTCGGCTCCTTTACTAAACTACTTCGGTGTTTTAAGATAAGAGTGCAGGAAAGAGATAAAAGAGTAAGGGTGCAGGAAAGAAATAAAAGGGTAAGGGAAGAAATGTCAATGATTTAAAGTGGGAAAGAACCAGAAGCACGATCGCTGTCTAATAGCTCAAAATAGCAGCAATAAATACCAAGAATAAAATGAAATGAACACGATATTAACCCCCCTATGTATCCTCTGGACGAGTTCCAGGATTACCCTTCCCCTTACGTCGAAATCCAGAGTTCAGAATTACGATGACCAGGAAAAAGTGAATATAACAGAAACACTATCCACAGGCAGCATAAAAGAAAGCTAATACAACATTTTCCTCCCCTATGTATCCTTCGGGAAAATTTTAGGGGTCTATCCCCAATCGCACACCTAAATCCAGAATGCAGAATTACAGTATGCAAATGAAGAAAAGATAACAAAAATAATCACAGAAGGCAGCATACAAGAGAGAAATTGAGGCCAAAGCTCTTTAGTATTAATCGTAGGGATTCAAGTTACAGCAGCTTTCTAGCAGAAAGTTCCCCCCCTTTTACATTACAATGCCTGGGTTTTTATAGAGGACCCGATCCTCTGAGCCATCAATGCACAAAATGGAGGAGTACATCCTCGAAAACCTAAGAAGTCGGCCCTTGCAGCTCTCGTGACTGAGCTTTCAAATCCTTTTCTATATCTGGCAACTACGATCGGGTCAGCCAGGGAAACATGCATTAATGAGCCGTCTGAACGTCCTTGGTCTCTGGGTGCGGAGCTCGAGTGGCCGCCATGTCCGTCGGGTTCTCCTTCAGGGACTGAGACTTCCTTTCCAATTGCCAAAAATGAGCAGCGAGTTCATCGGGCACGTAAAAATACATTTATGAGGCACTTGATTGCCTCAAAAAAATACCCGGCTTGGAGTGTGTGCCCTGGAAGCGCTTCGCCAAATTTTCGTTCGCAATTCCGCTTCGCAATGGATTTGAGCCGAAGCAGGTCTTCCTTCTTGGTTTTGCACTTCGCATGAATGAACTTCGCAAGACAGCTTCGGGGATGTAAAACGCCGAAGTAAATATTCCTCCTTAAGATGGCTCTCGATCTTTGCCGCTTCGATGGAAAGGCGTGCCAAAACTGCTTCACTGAGGTTCTCCGCCCGAAGTGGATGCTTCGTTGGTGAGTCTTCAAAATGCTTCGCCGCGATCCTCCCTCAAAACTGTGGTTCGGGGTATTTTGGCCGAAGTGCATTCTTGCCTCCGAAAAATGTTCTGCTTCTTCATGGGCCACTACCACTTCGGGTGAAAGTGCTTCGCACGAAAGCTATCCGAAGCAGATGCTTCACAACGACTTTCGGTGAAGTAAAAATGGTTCGCCGGTAGGGAGGCCCGAAGTGGGTGCTTCGCTGATTTCTTGGCGAAGTAGTTTTCAATGTTTTCACTCCTCCAAATTCCGCTTCGCTAGTTTTTCGCCCGAAGGAACTGCTTGAAGCGCTTCGGGTGTGAAGCTCTTTTCACGCCTTTCTTGTCTTCCTTCTTCAGCGAAGCTATTTTTCAGCGTTTGAGGTTCCTTGAATGCCGCTTCGCAAAACTTTTGCCCGAAGTAGCTGCTTGAAATGCTTCGGGTGCGAAGCTCTTTTCGTCCTTTACTTCTTTTTTGGCGAAGCTATCTTCCTTTTCTTGCGAAGCTTTTTTCCTTAGCTTGCTTGGTAGCGAAGCTCTTGCATCTCCATTCTATATACAAAGGGGATGGCGATGAAAGCCAAAATTGCTGCAACTTACAAATATTTTCAAAAACAACAAAAATAAATACTTTACAAAAAGAAACACTTTACAAAATTTTTGATTTTTCTACCCCTCTATGCAATGTGACAAGATTGTCAACAGTTATCTAGTTACTTCATGCAATGTAATAAATGCACGAGTGTCAATGTGCAATATGCATATGTGCAAGGTGTCCCTTGCACAACTAGGTAAAGTGTTGTCCAAGGAACCTATCTTCCTATATAAAAAGAACCTCATTGTAACAAGCAGAAGACATAGAAGCTCATAGCATATTCGTAGATAGTAGCATAGTAATGTGTAGATCACCAGATATTGGTGATGAGTGCAATGTAGTCCAGTAGATTTTTTCATGGAGTGTCCATTTCCTCCATAACTACATTGTATTCATTTCTATAATTTCTATTTATAGCATATTTTAGCCATCTCATAGATTTACTTTCTTTCATATTATCCAACATATTATGATTGCTATCTCCCATTGCATACTGCATCAAAAGCTAACATTCATTTCTTCTCATCATTCCCAAATCACCAAGAAGTTTGATAACTTCAAAATTAGTGAGGAACCACCAATCATAATATCATCACAAGATCAAGCCAATCATCTATTTGAAAGTCCTCTTCTAGATCTAGCCAAGCTACCACCTTCACCCTAATCTATGGGTTTGCATCATAAAATGATGTAGTGCACATCGGTATGTGTATCTTTATCTATGCAAGAACATCCCACAAAGAAAATATCCATAGTAGCAATCCCTTTCCAGTAGATAGAACCTTTGCTCGTTGTTAACTATCCAATGATTACCCACTTCCTAAGCAGATCCTACCAAGTATGGGATATGTAGGTAAGGGTTTGGGACCATGACATAAAGGCATTTAAGAGCCTTTGGAGGTTGAGCTTTGGTTTGAGAGATGTGGTATAGGTTACATCCCCAACAAAAATTGGTTACCAACTGTGATAATCAAGTTATCACCTTTGTTGAATTCATGGATCATCATGGCTTAGAGTGGAGTAATGAGAATGAGGGACCGCCTTCTCCCTCCAACATATTATTTTGCAATGTGATAACTTTGGTGCACCTTGAGCTAGTTGCAATCCTAGGAGAGTATTCTAAGAGGGATACTCTTTGAGATATAGATCATGAATATATTTTCCAAAATAACTTCTTCTTTGATGGGTCGATCCCTTATGTTTCTCATGTCAAGTCTTCTAGTTCTCAAGTTTATCCTATTCCTATGTCTCCCAGAGAACTTGATAAACTAGGATTGATCCCAACCCTTCTTCATTATGATGATGAATCCCACATCCTCAATGAGGAGAACCTCGATGTTAACATAGGAACCGATAAAATTCCTAGAATCCTTAAGCTAGGAAAAGCCTTGTCCATGAACAAGTATGAGCAATTGATCAAATTATTGATAGAATTTCAAGATATTTTTGCTTGGTCATATGTTGACATGCTAGGGCTTGATCCCTCCCTAGTTATGCATCACCTAGTGGTTAGACCCAATTCTAAACCCGTTAAGCATAAGCTTAGGAAGATGCATCCTAAGGTCACTCTATTAGTCAAGAAGAAGCTCCAAAAACCCCTTGACATCGGTTTTATCAATGCCATAAACTATTTTGATTAGATCTCCAACATCATTCCTATGGCTAAGAAGGAAGGGATAATAAGAGTATGTAGCAGCTTTCAAGAAATTAATTTAGCATATCCCAAGGAGGACTTTCTCCTCTCTAATATAGGTATGATCATAGATTTTATCGCTGGATGTGGAATACTATCACTCAAGGATGGTTTATTGAGATACAATAAAATTAGGATTACCCTCGAGGACCAGTTTAAGACAACTTTCATAAATCCATGGGGTACCTTTTGTTATAAAGTAATACCTTTTGGCTTGAAGAACATTAGTTCCACATACTAAAGGGCCATGAAATATATTTTTCATGACATGATGTATGATATTGTTGAAGACTATGTGGATGATATTCTTGGTTACTCCAATAGAGAAACTCATACTCAAAATTTAAGATGTATCTTTGAAAGAATTTGTAAATAAAAATTTCATCTTAAGCCTTCTAAGTGTGTTTTTGAAGTCACATCTAACAATATTTTAGGCTTCATAGTGTCTAGGTGAGGCATTGAAGTGGATATCACTAAGATAGTGACTACTACTGACATACCTCTTCCTCGTAACCTAATCGAGCTACATAGCTTGTAAGGAAAACTTCAAGCTATCCATTGCCTCATCACCCAGTTAGCTAATAAGTGTCAACCCTTTCTTAAGCTTCTTTAGAAAGATGTGTTCAAGTGGGATTCTAAGTGTCAAAGATATTTTGATGAACTCAAGAAGTATCTTACTTTCTCACTTGTCCTTATTTCTCCTAGACCAAATAATAATTTGATGCTTTACATAGCAACCACAACCCATGCTTTGGGGGCCATGCTTACTCAACATGACGTTAAAAAAAAATAGTGAGTTATCTACTATATTAATAGAACCGTGGTTAGATATGAAACCCAATACACTCCCTTAGAGAAGCTTTTCCTCTCTATAGTGTTTACCTCTCAAAATTTGAGACATTACATGCTTAGCCATAAGACATTGGTAGTCACAAAGTTTGATCCTCTCTACTACTTAATGCCAAAGTCCCACCTCTTAGGTCGAGCTGCTAAGTGGTTTCTAGCACTTAGTGAATTCCATTTAACCTTTATAAGTAAGAAGGCTATAAAATATCAGGTGATTATTGACCAGCTAGCTGCTACTCTATTAGATTCTACCCATCTCCTAGTCATCGAGTTTCCTAATGAGTACCTTAGCTTAGAAGTAGAAGAGCCAGAGTCTTGGACTTTGTTTTTTGATGGAACTTAATGCTTAAAGGGTGCTAGTGTTGGAATTATTCTAGTCATCCCACAAAAGCACTCACCCCCCTTCAATATTCGTTTCTCTTGCACTAATAACACACTACATAGTGTGAAGCCTTTATCCTAGGTCTTAGGGTAATTTTAGCCTTAAAAGTTAGAGTCCTCTCCATATTTGGTGATTCTTAACTTGTGGTTGATTAGATCAATGCTATTTATCAAACCAAATATGATAAACTAAAACCTTGCAAAGATATTGTCAATAAGCTCTTGATCACTTTTGATAAGGTAACCATAGATTCTATCTCTAGATCTTCCAATTACCATGTAGATGCCATGACTGCTACTATATACCTTATCCCCTTAGAGCTAGAATATGATAAAGAAATGATTATTATTCAACAACTTTGAGATATTGCATCCCTTTGTTCCAACCTAAGTCCCTTATTGTTCAATAAATTTGTGCTAAGTACGATATTAAAAAAAGATGGTCAACTCCATATTACCCTTAGTATAGTGGTCAAGCTGAAGCATCCAATAATTTTTTACTTAATATCCTCAAGAAGTTGGTAAGTAAGACCTGTCATGTTTGGCATATCCAGTTGTACCCTACCTTTTGGGCCTATCATACTAATGTGCAAACTTGTACAAGTGCAACCCTATATGTCTTGATATAGAGGTAATTTTTTCCTTTGAGCTAGAAGTCTCATCCTTGCATATCTTGTTGCAAGAATTATCAGCCAATGATGAGTAACATTTGGATGATTTAAACCAGTTGGAGCTATTAGATGAGAAGCACATACATACCTTAGAGCATCTTTGAGCCTATAAAAATAGGCTCAAGCAATATTACTCTAAGAGAGTTTGCACTCATTATTTTGAGGTTGGGGATCTTGTTCTCAAGGAAAACCAAAATAACACAAATGCTCATACAGATTTGAAGGAAAATTTTTATCCCAATTGGCTAGGACCCTTTGTCATAACAACCAAGTTTGGGTCAAAATCCTATCGCTTGGCAACATTAGATGGTAAATAACTTAAATAAACAATGAACATAACACATCTAAAATGATATTATGCATGATTTCACATCTTCCTTCTTCATCATGTATTTTTTTGCTTGCTCATACTGCATGATTACTTGTCATACTTTACATGAATTACTTGACATTTTGTTGCATTTACATCTTTTCTTTTCATATAGATTCTTTGCTTCTTGATCATACTTGCATCTAACTACTTGAGCATATATATTATTATGGATTTCATAATGAGGCAAGTGATGAAACCTAGTTAGGTTTTAGCTCACATGCACTGCACTCATACTAGGTAACTAATGCTTAGTGAACCCCCAACCTAGGGCACAAACCCATACATTTTTCATCATTACATTTGTTGTCGTCAATCATTCTTTTCTTCTCTTCTCTTCTCATATATTCCTTGACCTTATAAGTTTCAATAATCATAGATTTTTCTCCAAGTCAAGGGATATAGTTCTTCATATCTTGTATATATTTTATCCTTTGAAAGTTTTCAATCATTTTCCTCTTCTCCAAGACAAAGGATATACATTCCTTCTTCTATCTGTGCATCTTATTTTTCTCACACTTTTTCTTATTGATATTTCAATTGTTAAGGGACCCTTATGAGATAGGGTAGATACTGCATGAATATATTTTATGGTGTTCATACTACCATTGACTATCTTATACACATCTCTTAGCTATTGAAATTTCAAATAGGACACACACGTAATACCGATTACTCACTTCTCTCATCCTTCTATCTTCCTTCTGTCTAACACATGCACACACACACACACATGTTTTTTGCTATGATTTTCTTTGCTCACCCATATTTTTAGACACACCACACTGCTACTAGGTTACACTCCTTTTGGAAAATCAATCAAACACTATACCTCATACGAGATAGCTTCATGGTCGCCAACAAGCACCAGTCTCCACATCAGGCCATTTGTGAGCATACATCCTTGCAGATATCTCTCCACATACAACCTATAGTGAGCATCACACCCATAGTGGGTATTGCTCCATACCTGTTATTTTCTAGTGAGAATTACACCCTTACGAGATAACTTCATGGTCACCAATGAGCACCATCCTCCACACCAGGCTATTTGTCAACATACATCCTTACAGGGTTTTGCTCATTTTCACATTTTAAATTTTTTTTTTTTACCTTTTTGGAAATTTGATCCTTATTATTCTCTCTTATTTTCTTATTTTTTCCCCTCCTATTGCAAATTTGTGCTCCACCCTTATGAGATACAAATTTTCTCTCCACCAAATTCATGTTTGTTATTTATGGGGTACAAATTCAACTAGAGAATTGTTTTCTCATTCTTCTTTTTCTTCCATCACCTTTTCTTATCTTCATTCACTCCTCTGATCCTTTTGTCATGCATTTCATTTAGTTTGATTCATTTATTTTACATTCATTAGTTAAGCCCATTTTACATTTATTAGTTAAATTTCATTCATCATGCATTGCATTCATTCACCATGTTTATGGATAGTCATGCATAAACAATAAATAACAACACATAATCAAATACACATTAAAAAATAAGGAACATGATATATTGCTCAAAAGTGGTGGGTACATTTTGGCTAGATTATTGTACCACAATCCAAGCCCAACATACTTGATCCTCCCTAGGGATGCATTCCACACTCAAAATTGACATGTCACCCTGATCCCTGCCCTAGTCCTATGAGCTAGACTCCATTGTCTCACCTTTTGGAGGTTGTCTTGGTGGAGGTATGCTCATGGACCATGATATAGATCATTTCCATAATCGATTCCATGATCGTAAGGAGGATGGTGGAGGAACCCTTTGCTCTATGGATACTTCCTAATAGTGCATCATCTAGTAGCAGTTCTACCTTTACATCAATGATTATAAGTCCTCCCTCACCCTCTATAGCTCCTACAATAGTTGTATCCCATATCCCTCCTAGCTACCAGTAATGATAACCATTCCATATTCCTGGGCCTATTGTCACTCTCACTCTAGTCAGTGCATCTCTTCACTGAGGTGGTCTACCTTTGCCCTCACCGTGTCTTTCTTTGATGCTATCATGGCCTATGTTGCAAGGGCCAGATCTTGCTCTAAAAGTATCATGTTTAGGGCTCCCTATATTCCCTCTATCCTCTTGGACTTATCCTCTCATAGTATGTCCATATCCCTTTACATGGCCACCATATTGACCTGCATCACCTCCATCTCCCTCACTGGGTCATCTTGACCTAGGGTCCTGTTAGGTCCTACAACCACCGCTATTTGGGCATATTTCACTATCCTTATTGGCCTATCCATTTTATTTGTGGAGGAACCTCTTGATGTCCTTGATCCCCCTATGCTTGGGATGGTGATGTTCATCCTAGTAGTTGTCACCACATCCACCCAAACCTATACCTATGTTTTTCTAAGAGGGTTTGCACCCCTCTTCCATCACTTAGCTATGCATCAAGTAGCCTCTCAAAGTGCCAATTGCATCCATTGGATCATGATCTAGAACCTCTACACTGGCATCAATGGGGAGATCCTTGGGGCACAATACCTCTCTACCATATTTGGTACCCAAGGGATGCCCTGACATCATCCACTCTTGGGCGTGTATAGAGTGGGTCATTTATGTCCTCCTCCATGAACCTCCACACATTAGGGTTCCCTTTGACTCTTTATGGATCCCTCCACACTTTTTAAACTAATAGTCTCTCAAGTTTGGTATATCTTGTTGGATACCAAATTGTTGCTATACTCGATAAAATCAATGTAGCTCTAGCTCATCCCTCTTTGTCACCACCCACCTAATCCTCTATACCCTTTCAAAATCATCCCCATTCTTAGCCCATCCAGGGTGTCTAAGCCACAATTGACATATGATCATGTGCTCTCATAGATCATCTATCACCTACCTCCCTAGTGGTAGGATCCTGACATATGTCCTTTGGACGTGCTCGAACTCTTGAGTCCACCTGTATATTGATAGCCACTTTGGATTGGGAAATGTCCCTGGTAGTGCATATGGTTGATAGTTTTTACACTATTCTATCTACTTAAGAATCATAAAGAAAAGAGAGGAAAGTAGATCTTCATGAACATGACTTGTAATATTATTAAAGTAGAATGATACAATCCGAATGGAACTATGAGTCCATTATATAGAAGAATAGGTTTCTTGTTCCTCACTCTACCTATGACACTTGGTACAACTTGCATGACACTTGTCATGACTACAATACTTGAAGCAACTAACTAAATTTACTTTGAAGTAAACTCCTACTCTAGTTATGTACCAAAGGTGGTACATTTACATGACCCAAATAATGTAATATACTCTAACACCCTCCTGTATTACATTATTTGGTATGAAGTTCCCTTGAATTGCATAAATGATCCCTAAATATTTGAAACTTGGTTTTCCCAAGTGCCTTTGTAAAAATATCTGCTAGCTGATCTTCTGTTGGAACATGCTTTAGGATGATATGATGGTTCTAAAAATGATCTTTGATGAAGTGACATTGTGCCTCAATATGTTTAGTTCTTTCATGTACAATTGGATTTTTTATCAAGTTGAGTACTCCTTGATTGTCACAAAATATCAATGTTGGAGTTCGTATGATGCCCATATCTGATAATATATATTGTAACCACAATGCTTCGTAGGTCGTATCTCTTGCTACCCGATATTCTACTTCAGTAGATGATTGTGCCACTGTATTTTATTTCTTACTATGCCAAGATATAGGACCTGACCCAAGATAGAATACATACCCTAAAGTAGATTTTCTATCATCAATAGAACCTACATAATCTGAATCTGAGTAACCCTATAGGAAAAAATATTTAACATTCTTCATATAGGTTAGTCCATAATCAGTAGTCTTCTTGATATATTGTAGTATTCTTTTTGTAGCTTTCCAATGACTCTCTCTTGGTTCTTGCATAAAACGTGAAAGATAGTTTACAACAAAGGCTAAATCGGGTCGACTATTTGTTAAGTACAGAAGACTTCCAATTAACTGTCGATACATAGTTGCTGAAACCAAAGGTGTTTCATATTTTTTGGATAACTGAATTCCTTGTTCCATTGGTGTATCTTTCAACTTACAATCCTTCATTCTATATTTTTCAAGTAAGGCTTCTGCATATTTTGTTTGAGTAATAGTGATCTTATCCTCACTTTTTTGGATCTCTAGACCAAGATAATAATTCATCAGACCTAGATCTGTCATCTCAAATACCTTTTCTAGATCTCTTTTTATATCACTTATTAGTTTTTCAAAACTTCTAGTAATTACTATATCATCAACATATACTATGAGAATTAGTATACTATTTCCAATTTTCTTTGTATACAAACTTGGATCGGATGTACTTCTTTTGAAACTATGTTGTAATAAGTGATTGTTGATCTTTATATTCCATGCTCTAGGAGCTTGCTTTAGACCATATAGTGATTTTTTTAATTTGCACACTTTATTTTCTTATCCTTTAATAACAAACCCTTCTGGTTGTGACATATAGACTTCTTCTTCTAAGTCACCATTAAGAAAAGCACTTTTTACATCCATTTGATGAAGCTTCCACCCCTGATGAGCTGCTAGTGCACAAACTGTTCTGATAGTAGTCATTCTAGTTGTTGGTGTGAATGTTTCTTCATAGTCAATTCCCTCAGTCTAAGTATATCCTTTAGCTACTAATCGAGCTTTATATTTGTCAAGTGTTCCATATGCTTTATATTTGGTCTTGTAAACCCATTTGCACCCCACTACTTTCTTTCCTAGAGGTAATTTCACTAAATCCCATGTTTTATTCTTTTGGAGTGATGTATATTCAGATTCCATTATTGCCTTCCAATGTGAGTGATTTAGTGCTTGGATAGTTGATGTTGGCTCTATTGTATTGCTTAGTAATCCTCTATTTATTCTACTTTGACTATGGGTTTGAGGTCTAGTAGTGGTAAGATCTGGCAACCTTTCTAGGTTTGAGTCCCTGAGAGTGTCTCTGAGCCATATTGGTTCTTTCCTATGAGAAATTGTAGATGGTTCTGTATGCTCTCTATATTCTTCTTGAGATTCTGATTCTGACTCTTCACTTGTTATATCTTCTTCTGAGTAGTTTAGAAGAATTTTTGTATCTTTATTATTTTTTTTTGTGTCAGTTTTAATTTTTTCATCAAAGATTACATCTCTGCTTATGTAAACCTTCTTTGTATGTGGATCTAATATTTTGTATCATGTAGACTCGTTATCATAGCCAAAAAATATTCCTACCATAGTTTTGTCATCTAATTTTGTCCTTTTTTGTTTTGGAATATGCATGTAGGCTTTGCATCCAAAAATTCTTAGTTTTCCTATATTTGGTTTTTGTCCTGACCATGCTTCTTTAGGTGTGATATGTTTGAGTATTCTCATTGGTAATCTATTTTGTATGTATACTATTGTTTGAACTACTTCTGCCCAATATTGATGATCAATATGAGCTTCTTTTAACATACATCTCACCATTTCCATTATTGACATATTTCTTCTTTCTGCAATTCCATTATATTGAGGTGAATATGTTGTAGTGAGTTGTCTTTTAATTCCATTTTCTTCTAAAAATGAATCAAATTCTTTAGATACAAATTCACCTCCTCTATCTGAACGAAGTGCTTTAATAGTATTTCCTAAATCTTTTTCTACTTGAAGTTTGAATTGTTTAAAATGACTAAATGCCTCTGATTTGTACTTCATGAAATATACCCATATTTTCTTGGTGTGATCATCAAAAAATAATTGAAAATACTTATGTCCTCCAATACTAGTGACATTCATTGGCCCACATAAATCTGTGTATATTAACTCTAGTGGTTGTTGAGTCTTGTGTTGATGAAGTTCAAAAGGGATTATGTGTTGTTTTCTTGCTAAAAATTCTAGACAAATTGTAGATTCTAAAGATAGATTTGGTATTCCTTCAACCATTTGATATTTGAGCATTTCATTCATAGTAGATTCACTAGTATGTCCTAGACGCTTGTGCCATAGATCTAAAACTTTAATTGAAAGGGTTGAGTATGTAGTGGTGTTTAGAACAAATAGACCACTTTTATAAGAGCTTGATGCTATCTTTTCCTTTTTTTTAAGAATATGACACTATTTTCTTCCATTGGAAACTTTGAACTCTACAGTCATGTTTTGATCCATGAGTTGAGAAACTAAAAGAATATTGGTAGACAATCCTGGTACATATAATACATTTTTTATTATCCCTTTTCCATTTGTCAGATCTATTAAAATATTTCCAATCCCCTTTACCTCATAAGTTTTACTATCTGCTATAGCAACTGGTTTCTCTTTTACCTTTTGTAGAGAATTAAACCAATGTATGTTTCCGGTCATGTGTTTGCTTGCCCCTGAGTCTATATACCAATAATCCATGACTTATGATACCTTAGTGTAGAGAATGTGTACTTCTTTCTAAGGTTTAAGTTTTGTAGAATCCTTATGTCTCCCTAGTGATTAGAATAAGTTATAAGCTTAATAAAGTGCTTAGTAAATAATAGTTCACTTTTGAGTTGATTTTGTAATGTTTTGTAAGTAACAATAATCAACTTCTATTTCACCTTATCTCTCCTAATGAACTATGCACTTAATTTGAAGTTCTCTATGGTTGGATTTATTTTGCCCCTTTAGTATGAATATGAGACAAGTGTAAGTATATAACTCCAACTTATTTAAGTAAATGAAGAACTTCCTTTTATAACCCTTGATATCCAATAGTTTAATATTTCTAAATTCCAATAATATATTTTTGATGTAGTATACCTTATAACTCCCTAGTTTGGAATATTAGAAAATAATAATAATAGTATTTGCAAATTTAATATTTTGGTTTTACTAAGGTTGACAACCTTATATCTCCTACTTGGTGATTTGCAAATATCTATAATTTCTTCTACCTTTGTTAGGATGGCTTCCTTGCTTTCTAAGGTTGTTATTTTAATAATAGTAATCAACCTTATGCTTAACACCTTATAACTCCAATTTTTAGAAAGCAAATAATTGAATAATATACTTATCTTCCTTCAACGTAGGCGGCTTGGTTGGTAGTGAGTATTTTGAGATAGGATGCTCTCACTAGATGATGGTAATGTAACCGGTTTTGTTCTCCCTTGATGATTGTGATGTAGGTGGTTTTTCTCTCCCTTAACCATGGTGATATAAGTGGTTTAGCTCTCTCTTGATGGTGGTGATGTAAGCTTTCACTGGATGCTGGTATTATCTTTTCCACCCAAACATTTAACACCTGATGGGCGTTGGAATCACTGATTGATGATAGGATTTTAGTGGATGTCCTTTGACTCCTTGGCTTTAGGCTTTCAATGCATCTTCACTGTAATGCGACTGACTCCTCTCCTTGAACTTTGCTTACAATTGCTTACACTTGCTTGGACTTCATCGTAATTGCTTGGACTTGGGCGCTTATGTAGCTTCTCCTCTCCTTAGACTTGCACCCACATGTTACTCTAGGCTTGTGAGGTGTTATAGTAACACTTTGGTCTTTGAGTAATGCTCCTTCCTTCTTTAATCGATTGGTGATGATGATTATGCTTGCAATGATGCCTTTCAATATTCAAAACTTAGATGTTATCTTGAGCATTTCCTTTGTGAGCGTTATCGAATGCTCTATTGCATGTGACAAGTGGTAGCCTTCTCAATTGCATGTATGGTCTCTTCCAACGTCTATTGAGCTTTATAAAAATCCTTTGACGAGTACACATTTGTTTTTCCTTGCTCAACACTTTCTTTAGGTGGAAGAAATGTGCTTCCCTTCACAACATTGGCTCTTGTTTGATGAGGCTAATTCTATGGTGCTACTCTCGACTAGAAACTCTCCCACAATAATGCACCTCTTATGTTAGCTAGAAGCCCTCTTCTATTTACTATATCATGTTGTAATGAATGCATTAATATACTATCATATTTTAGATTCGACGCTTGTAGATGTTTGTTGTTGTAGATGTCAATTTTATGGATGATAGTACATCATAATATGCGTTGGATGTTGAGCCCTAGGATGGCTCTTTGCTATAGCACTCTTACGTTCTTTCTAAACAGTACTTGTTCCTTGTGGATGATAGATGTTGAAGCTCTTTCAAATCGCTTAAATTAATAATTCTTGTAGATAGTTGTAGACAAGAGCTATGTATACTTAATATCTCCCTTCGATGTAATAGAGGGAGGTAAGTTTGGTGCTCACATACAAATCTATAAAACTTTATTTACACCTTAAATATGAGATACTTCAAGTCTCGTTTTGTAGATCCTTTTATTTTAATGGTTCCCTTTTTCTTCTCCACTTCTTGGGGTAATTTTTATCTTCTTGGTTGCTTCTATAGGCCCTAATAACTTGCAGGTATTGAGTACTAAATAGTGTCTTTAGACACTTTGATATTTGCATATTTTGTGCTCTTTGGTTTTCTCCTCAAGTTAATAACCAATGCACATAATGATCTTTAAGAGTAAATAAGTTAAACAATCTAGAATAGTGCAATAGTAGAATCACCTTATTGCTCCTATAATGCACTAATAGAAACTCTTAAAGTACTCTCAAATGCACAAATAATTTTTTCAACTCTATTAAGAGTAATTATAAATAACCCTTAAATGTAACTTCCTTTTGCACTCCTTGAAGACTATAAAATGCAACCTTCTCTTTGCAACTTTTGAATTCTAATAAGGTGCTTTAATGAAACTAAATAATAACCCAAATTATAGTTCAACTAATGAACCTATTTGCACCCAAGTTGCTTACCTTACTGATCTATAGATGAAGTATTACAAGGTGATTCAATTCACCTTATTGTTTTCTAGAACTATAGTTTGGTAGCTTCAACTTTCCTTCAATAGCCTTCAATTTTTTGTTATAGAAATCAATAATTTTCTTTTTGGGCTTGTTGTCATATGATGACAACTATCCCAAATAGATCTTGTAGGATTTTCTTCTTCTTTTAATCCTTTTCAGGTTACTCGAACCTTGCTTATATCACTCTCTCTCTTATGGCAGTGTTTGCATGCAGCGATGCATAACAATGGGTCTGGTTTGCAAAGATGCAATAGATTTTAGGTAGATAGTAGCAATAATTCTCTTTTGTGGATTTCCCTATTCCTATTGATCTATAGTGTGATCTAATGCCACTGATAGTTTTTGCACTATTATATCTACTTAAGAATCATAAAGAAATAAGAGGAAAGCAAATCTTCATGAACATGAATTATAATATTATTAAAGTAGAATGATACAATCTGAATGGAACTATGAGTCCATTATATAGAAAAATAGGTTTCTTGTTCCTCACTCTACTTATGATACTTGGTACAACTTGCATGACACTTGTCATGATTACAATACTTGAAGTAACTAACTTTACTTTGAAGTAAACTCCTACTCTAGTTATGTACCAAAGGTGGTACATTTACATGATCCAAATAATGTAATATACTCTAACAATGGTCTCTTGACTGTTATGTGCTCCTATCACTACACCTAGAGCAAAGTCATACAAACTATCCATGTTTATCATCTATACACTATATTGTACAATATCCTTTACAAGTAGGCCAGTACATACAAACACCATGTAAACCACACTTGTTGGTCTTGCATATTTCCATTACCCATTCCAATGTCCATAGTAAGTGTTGCTTGCTCATGTGGCATGCTAGGAACCCATCCAATAACCCATAGAGTATTACCATCAATGCGTCGACTCCATATTATATGGGCATCTCATCTACATGGAGTCCACTCTGCTAGACCTCATGAGTCAGGTCCCTCAATAATCGCTATAGTGTTACCCAATGCCCTCATGCTTTGTAAAATACTCTCATTCTAATAGGGATGCACAAGATCTACCACACATCCTCTAGTGTGATGGTTATATCTCCCATTGGTAACCAGAAGGTCAATGACTCTGGATACCACCTCTTTGCTAACATTGTCAGTAGCACTTTGTTACCCTCCATATAAGTTATGTTTGTTAGATGCAGTAGCCCCATTGCCTATAGAGTGTCTCTCTCTTCTATCATGAACTATCATAATACCTCCTCTAAGGTTCTCAACCACCACTCATTACTCTCAAGTACATCATTCTACAAACACAAAAATTAACAAAATTTCATCAGTTTTATCATAAAAAAAGAAAAAGAAAAGAAAAAAAGCAACATAAGCAAAATTTTAAGCACATGCATCTAATTTCCCTATCTCTTTCTTATTCTCTCTCTCTTTCCTCTTTTTCTCTTCTACAAATTTGTGTCCTTACTTTTCAGGGCATAAATTTGTGAATTTATACCCTGTACTTTTGGGACACAAATTCGATCATCACCGATGTACAACCAAATTTGTGGTTGACCCCCAAATTCATGTCAAGCACCCACATGACAAATTCCTCTAAAAATAAAAATAAAATACATTATAAAATTAATTAATGTAGTAAAAACCTAGTCTAGAAGTTGGGTTTTGATCCTTACCTGTGCTCGCTTTGTTGTTGTGTTAGCCTTGTCCTTCACAATGATTGAACGATGTGTGGGAAGCACCATTTTAATTTTTCTCTAGAGCTATTTTCTACTTCATTGCATGATTATTATGAATTCATTTTCACCCTTCCCTCCCCTTTTATCCCTTCTTTTCTCTCTTGCCTTCATATTTTTCTTATTTTGTTTTCTTGTTTGTTATTATGCGTTTGCCATTTCAAGTTTCTTCAGGAATATGACATTCCTTTTGAAACTCGAGGGAACAACCTAATCTCAAGGGCATTAATGTCATTAATGCCTTGAGAAGCATGAAAAATTTCAAAGTGTCTAGAATGATACCATTTTTACCCCAACCCTACATCTAAACCAACCATCCCTTTTTTATGTTTGCCATTTTCACCCGTAGGAGTCTACATATTTCTTTGACACATTTATTAGGCCATAAATGCATCAAAGGGAGATAAAAATGTAGACACAAAATATTGACCCATAAAAATGAGTTATTTTCCCCTTCGAATCCCTAAGAAGTCCCTCAAATTTGCTAAGTGCAAGTTGGGGCTTCTTTCCCCTCTTCTTTGTTTTTTCTCCTAGCCTTACCAAATTCATGGTTGTCCCAAGACGGGGGCACAAATTTGATAATTTTTTATTTTTCTCTTCAAAAACCTAAGTCTTTGGTCGACCTTTGTGATGTCAGTTCTTGTCCAAGGTTGTTTTTTATTTTTTTGCCTAATCCCCCCTTCAAACCACCTATAAATAGAAGAATTTAAACTCCTTTTATGAATAGATAACCTAGATGATATCCATATTCTTCTAATGCTCTTAATATTTTGATGTTTTTTGGAATGCTTTGGTGCTCTACTTGTAGACACTAAAATCTAGGCATTTGCATTTCATCACACAATTTTGCATAATAATATATGTCTAAGTCTAAACCTAGGCATATAATTCCTGCACATCATTCACCCACATTGCACATCACAATTGTGCATAATAATATATGCCTAAGTATAAACTTAGGCATATAATTCCTACATATTATTCATCCACATTGCACATTTTAGTTCTGCATAACATTATGTGCCTAAGTTTTGACTTAGGCATAAAATCTTGCACATAATTATATTTTCTAGATTTTATTAAATCTGGGAAATATCCTCCTAGGATACCCTCTCTCCTCACTTAACATGTATTCTGGCCACATCACCATCACTCCTTTGCCACCTCTCGTACACCCTTTTTCCCTTTGCCCCTTCACATGGGGTAACCCTCCACACTTCACTCCACTTCCAACTACCCACTTGCCACATCTCACAACCCTCCATACTTCACTCCACTTCCAACTACCCACTTGCCACATCTCACAACCCTCCACACTTCACTCCACTTCCAACTACCCACTTGCCACATCTCACACCTCACTCCACATTTCACTCCACTTGCACCTACCCACTTGCCACATCTCACACCTCACTCCACACATCACTCCACTTGCACCTACCCACTTGCCATATTTCCCCAGTTAAGTAAGATACTTCTAGTGACTCATTGCAACTATCCAGGGTAGGTGGCTACCTAGTCCCTGCCACTTGGCAACACTAGGTTTCCATCTATCCTTCCCTCTAAAACCCTCAAAGACCTATAAAGGCAACATCACATGACCAAGAAAAAGAGGAGGGGATGCTAATGTTATGCTGCCCGGATTGTTCTATGTAAGCCATATCCATTGTTCATATTCTTCTATATTCATTTTACATTAGTCATTTTTATTACATTTATCATATTCATTGTGATAGGTGCTACTAAACCCTTGTCCGTTTGCATGTGTGCAGATTTCAGGTTCAGGATTCAACAAGCTCGCATTCAACATGGTGGTCACAAAAAACCCACCTCCGACATTGTTGTAGCATGAAGAAGCGAATGACACCATTTTTTATTGTAAAAGGGGATCACCCCCTTCGAGCATTTTTATTGTGAAGCACCCTACAAAGGGGCTTATTGTATCACAAAACTCATTTTATGAAATATAATGCAATGCTTCATTTTTAATTCAATGATGTTCTTCTTTTATGTATATAATTTGGCGATCACGGTGGGACAAGAAATCCAAACATGGTTGAAGATTTTACCACACATTTTGCACATCAACGAAACCAAAGGCAAATTCGCAAGAACACAAATAATCCTAAACTTGGGGCATCAAGTTGGTCAAAATGACATACATTTGCATCACATCCACATCATTCAATCATCCACCTCCTTTCATTATCCACATTTGGTTAATTGGCTCGTTACCCATTTGCCAATTGAGGGGGTAAGAAAACAAATAAAATTAATAATAAATAAATAAATAATAACAAAAATTTTAATTTAAAAAAAAATCAATTCAGATAAAACAAACAATGAGACTTAGCTTGCGGGTATCTTATTCACTTTTTGGCTGAAATTACCACACAATTTTTCAAAAATATAGTCAAAACAAAACAAAAAATAAAAAATAAAAATTCAAAAACAAACAAAAGAAAATTGTACTATGCCAACCTCAACTCCATTGCATGTTTTTTTTTATCTTAGGAATATTTTAGGCATAATATTTGCTTTCATAACACTTTACATCTTTAGCTTTCATTTTGTATTATACATAGAAAATAAAAGGCTAACATAAAAAAAATAACAAAAATAATAATAATAATACAAAAACATGTTAAACAAGTTTTTTTTGTCAAAATATTAAAAAAAAATGTCAAAACAAAATTATCAAAAATTAAGTCAACTTTACATTTTTGTGTGTTTTTTTGTGTTTGGTGTGATTTTTTTGCATTTTTAGGCATCCAAAATCGAATTGCATCCTACATTGCATACTATCTTGCTTTACAAAACAATAGAAAACAAAAAATCTCCACACACTTGCACGTTTTGCAATAACATTGGTAAGGTTGGATTTCATCACCAACCCTTAATTCAGACCGGTGATGTTGGAATTCACCTCCTTCCACCGGCTTGCCCCTTAAATATCATTAGATATAATAGGGAACTCCTTTAAGTCAGTGTAGGTCACTTGTGTTAAAACTACCTCCCACTGTTGGAGCAATTGTTGATTCATAGTGGAAGAGCTAGGCAAACTCTCCACTAGGTTTTAAGCAGTGTACCCTAGAATCTTTTGAGAAATCATGTTTGGCACTAGTGTTCATAATCACTACCTTAATCGAGTTTCTGTATTCTAATCCAAAAAAACATCTTCAAAATTCCAACAACACCAAAACACATCGAAACTCAAAGAAAAAAAATAAATAAACATACAAAAACTTAGAAAAAATTATTTGTTTATTTGATTTGTGTGTTATTCATTTGTATTTCCATCACATTTTCACACACATACCTTCACATTCACCACTTGATTTCACCTGAACCACATTCCACATTTATATCAAATTTCAAAATGCAAAAAAAAAAAAATCAAATCAAAATGCTCCAAAGGAACAAAACCCTTTGGTAAATTCAATTCAAAATGCTCCAAAGGGGACACCTCTTTGGTCAAATCAATCAAAAAATCCCCAAAGGAACTTAACTCCTTTGGTCAAATTTCATTTCAAAATGCTCCAAGGTGGGACACTCCTTTGGTCAATTCAATTCAAAATGCTCCAAAGGAGGCACCCCTTTGATCAAAAAAATTCAAAAGGCCCCAAAGGAACCTAATCCCTTTGGTCAATTCAATTCAAAATTCTCCAAAGGGGATATCTCTTTGGTTAAAACAATTCAAAAGGCCCCAAAGGAACCTAATCCCTTTGGTCAAATTTCATTTCAAATGCTCCAAGAGGGGACACTCCTTTGGTCAATTCAATTCAAAACCCTCCAAAGGGGACACCCCTTTGGTCAAATCAATAAAAAACACTCCAAAGGGGTATCCCTTTGGTCAAATCAATTCAAAAGGCTCCAATGGTACCAACACTTATTTGGTCACATATAATTCAAAAAGCTCCAAAGGAACCAAACCCCTTTGGTCACATTTCATCTCAAAAATATCAAAAGACAAAAAAAAACAATAAAAAAAATATAAAAACAAAAAAATTCTCATACACATTGCATTTATAATAAATTGCCTTCACAATACAACTTCCATTGCATTCACACATTACAACTTTCATAGTATTTGCACATTCATACCATTTGTATTCATTAAAGTCAAGAATAATTGATAGTGCATTGTCTTGTTGCCTTAATGAGGGGCACCTCACATCAAACATCACCAAACCCATCACTCATAATAATACATTGCTTTATAAGCATAATCCTAATATTTTCAATCACTTAGCCATCGCTAGTATCTTAAGCAACCTCCAAAAAATATGTTGAATTATTTTAGGACCATTGCACATATATACACTAAGCAAATCTTGAAGTATTGGGAATTGATCTCAAAAACATTCTCGAAACAAACACAATTTCACATCTTAAAAACATCTTGTGTCAAAAATGGATAACACCATACTTGATAGGAACCTTGAGGTGAAAAGAGTCATCCTTGCTTGTCCCATTATGCAACATAGTCTATGACAATAGTGGTTTTCACCACTATCACAGTTGCTTCAAATTCAAAATATAGAGTGGTAAGGATAGGGTAAAATTCTCATCACACCTAGTTAATAATCTGATTCTCCAAAACTCTAATTCCTTTACATTACACACCACTGATTAATTGGGTTGTAAGAATCGTACTACATTTCCAATCAGATGGTTAAGTAGTCATCCCCAAAATTCAAGAAGTCAAAAACAAAAATCATGGACTATGGAGTTAGCCTCCACTGGAGCTATAGACTCTTGACTGGTAGTAGAGTATGCTCATGCATGGTGATATGTATCTTTTAAAAAGAGACCTCTAATCTCTCATACGGACAAGCTAGCTTCTAGGTTAAAACCATAATAGGTTTACCCAATTTACTCAATATGAGTTAATGAACTCAACTACACACACACTGGTTCTTGATTGTCTTGAGTCATTACCATGCTCTTGATTTGGTAAATGAATTCACTACACACACATTTGGTCCTAGAAGAATTAGGTAGATTTAGTGAGTTTGTTCGATACACTAGGATGTTTGAGTCTTTGCAAAACAACTCTAGATCCTTTATCCCTAAGGACAATAAAGTCATAAGCAAGCCTCCATTCCACACCACCATAACATAGTCATAAATATCATAATCTATTTCATCCATGTAGTCATACCAGTAGTATCATATTAGTACCCCTGATTAAACAATAAAGACAAAGTTTGTTGAATAATGGTTCAAAAACCTCTTTGAAAAACTATAAATAAAGCAAAACCATTCATTCAAACAGTTTAAAATATCTTTGAACAATGATCAATAAAGCAACACCATTCATTCAAATGGTTCAAAAACCTCTTTGAACAATGATCAATAAAAATACCATTCATTCAAATGGTTCAAAACCTCTTTGAAAAACAATCAATAAAGCTACATCATTCGTTCAAATGGTTTAAAATATGTTTCAACAAATATCAACAAAGAATCACCATTCATTCAAATGGCTCTAAACCTCTTTAAACACCGATCAATAAAGCAAAAACATCCACTCAAATGGTTCAAAATATCTTTGAACAATGATTAATAAAGCAACACAATTCATTCATTTGCATTCATTCATAACACATTCATTTCATAACATGTACAAAAAAAAAATTAAACAACCAATCATTGCACATATACATAAACAATCACAAAACAACTTAGGGGGGGTTAAATGTCTCACACCTTTCCCATTAATCACATAAAACAATCAATCAAAAAAATTGGGGGGATTTAAGGTCTCACAGCTACCTAAAAATCACATTAAACATTCACATATCAAATAATCAAATTCAAAAAGCTTCAAAGGAATCAAACTCCTTTTGTCACATTCACTTCAAAAAGCTTCAAAGGAATCAACCCCTTACAAAACAATCATGCATATTTTATCTTACAAAAAAATACTTCCATGCATATTTTGTCTTACAAAAACATAAAACACCAAAAATATTTGCATGCATCTTTTGTCTTACAAAACCATAAAACAACAAAAAAAATTCCATGAATATTTTGTCATATAAAACATAAAACACCAAAAACATTTCCTGCATATTTTGTCTTACAAAAACATAAAACACCAAAAACATTTCCATGCATATTTTTTCATACAAAAACATAAAACACCAAAAAAAAAAAAAACACAAAACAATCATGCATTCCCCCCGCAAAAAAAAAAAAAAAACAAAAGCAAAAAAAAAAATAGAAAAAAACTCCAAAGATACCTCAATTCCTTTGGTCAAAAACAAATTCAACAGGCTCTTGAAAGAATAGAAATGCTCTCATCTCAACTCCCTAATAATACCATGTGGTTGGACTGCTCCAAGGGATAGAGATGTACATTTCTTTCTTCCACTTAGTCTCAAGTGATCCTCGTATACAATGACTTATCTTATATACCTGGCAGTTGCAGTGATTGGCAATCCATGTAATTCAGTAGGATGGATAAGTTACCATAATACCCTTGAAAAGTGATTCACCTCATGCAAGAAATGAATTGTTATCATCTCAATTTCCTAAGAAATCCTTACGGTTGGACTGATCCAAGGGATAGAAGTGCACAATTATCAACAATGGTCGAAATCACAGTTGAAAATAAAAATAAAAATATCCATCTCATCAAACCATTATCATTTGTTTCATCTCTTTCATAATTTTATATCTTCTCCATCAACTCATTGCTTGAAGGAAAAGATAAAATCAAAAAATTCAGTTTCATAATCAAAGTCAGCACTCAAAACACTTAATCATGAAAATTAAACTCATTAAAATGAGCATCTTTTCCATGATTGGGGCAACACAAGTTGACTTTTATTTGTGACCATCTTACACAAACTCCACTTCAAATGCAAAGGGCTAAAAAAACATTGTAAAACACTCAAAATCATCATCTTACATCATCATCATCTCAAGTGAACCTTGTACCTAGTGATTTACTCTAGAAACCTAGTGGTTGCAGTGATTGGTTGTCCATGCAATCTGGTAGAATGAATAAATTACCATAAGGACACTTATTCAAAATCATTTCGCATAATCACATTTAAAATTAAATAAGGTTGATCCTTCAAATTTTGAGTGACTTGCATTCAAGTAGATTTTTCCAAGGTTGTCATTGACGCCTACTTCATGGGGTTACAAAACATGGAAAACTTATACTTCATTACTTTGCATTAAGGAATTGCTAACAGTCACTAGGACAAGCCCCTAGTGTGATTGGTTCCTTTACCTCATCGTCTTGCATGTCAATCAAACCAAAAGGTAAATTTGCAACAACACAGGTCCACCCCAAACTTGGGGCATCCAACTTGATCTTGATTTCTAAAATTTGCATCCATCACATCATGCATTTTCATAATCATCATCATCAATCACATCATTTAGTGAACCTTGTATCTAGTGGATTACCCTATACACCTAGTGGTTGCAACGACTAGTAATCCATGCAATCCGGTAGGATGGGTAGCTCACCATAAGGACACTCATTCAAAAAAATATATCAAATCACTATGGCATTAAATTAACTAGGTCTCTCAATCTTTGAGCTTAGATGTGTTCAAAATAGATTTACACAAGGTTATCCTTCAACCCATTTCATTGGGTCAAAAGCAAAAAAAAGTCAAATAAATTTTGGTATAATCAAAAATCACTCGAGTATTGAGGTCTTAGTGCATTGGCTCCGATGCACAGGAGTGACTAACAGTAGTGGGACTCATGAGCTCACAAACATGGTTAATTATTTTACCACAACATTTTGTGCATCATTGAAACCAAAGGTAAATTTACAAAAACACAAACAATCCCAAACTTGGAGCATCAAGTTGATCAAAATGACATACATTTGCATCACATCCACATCATTTAATCAACCACCTCCTTTCATCATCCACATTTGGTCAATTGGCTCATGGGTTTCATCCTTTACGCATTCACCAATTGAGGGGGTAAGCAAACAAATAAAAGTTTTCAAAAACAGTCATTCATTCTTTGCATCAAGAAGATTTGAGTTCATTCCTCCATCAAATAAAACCAGCTGCGGGAAAGTCCCTTTTGATACACTTTGACCCTTTTAGGGTGCATTTTACAAAGAGATGTGCCAAAGGGTAATCCCTTTTACAAATCAAAGGTGGTGTCCTTTTTTCTTCTTCATGCTACAACAATATCAGAGGTGGGTTTCTCGTGACCACCATTTTGAATGCGAGTTTGTTGAATTTTGAACCTGAAATTTGCACACATAGAAATGATGAACAAGGGTTTAGTAGCACCTGTCACAATGATAATGATAAATGTAAATAAAATGACTAATGTAAAATGAATATAGAAGAATATGAACAATGAATATGGCTTACATAGCACAATCCGGGCAGCATAACATTAGCATTCCCTCATATTTTTTTTCTCTTGGTCATGTGATGGTGCTTTTATAGGCCTTTAAGGATTTTGGAGGGAAGGATAGGTGGCAAGTCAGGGTTGCCAAGTGGCAAGGACTAGGTAGTTGTAGTGAGTTACTAGAAGTGTCTCACTTAACTAGGGAGATGTGGCATGTGGGTAGTTAGAAGTGGAGTGATGTGTGGAGTGAGGTGTGAGATGTGGCAAGTAGGTAGGTGCAAGTGGAGTGAAGTGTGGAGTGAGGTGTGAGATATGGCAAGTGGGTAGGTGTAAGTGGAGTGAATTGTAGAGAGTTACCCCATGTGAAGGGATAAATGGGACAAAGGTGTGTGAGAGGTGGTAAAGGGGTGATGGTGATGTGGCCAAGACACATGTCCAGTGAGGAGAGATGGTATCCTAGGAGGATATTTCCCAAATTTAATAAAATCTAGAAAATATAATTATGTGCAGGATTTTATGCCTAAGTCAAAACTTAGGCACATAATGTTATGCAGAACTAAAATGTGCAATGTGGATGAATAATGTGCAGGAATTATATGCCTAATTTTAGACTTAGGCATATATTATTATATACAGTTGTGATGTGGAATGTGGGTGAATGATGTGTAGGGATTATATGCCTAGGTTTAGACTTAGACATATAAAATTATGCAAAATTATGTGATGAAATGCAACTGCCTAGATTTTGGTGTCTACACTACTTTTGGTGTGTCTCTTGTGATTTTTTTTGGGGATAAGTAGGTGGAGAAGCCTTGAAAAAAAAAATATGCATATCATTTTTCCTCTAAGGAAGGAGAAAAGGTCTTCCACCTTGGTTGCTGCCTTTAATATTGCTTCCTCCATAGGAATATTAGGTTTTTTTTATGCATTATTAGTTTCTAGATCATTGTAATTACATTTTACATTTATAGGTGAATTTTTAAAAGACTTTATATAAATTCGTGTCCCTCCCATATGGGGCAAAAATTCCATTTTTCTTCTTTGTTTCCAAATTCATGACCCCTAATTATGGGGTGTAAATTCAATCAAAGTAGTTTGGGGAAAATATTTACTCCCAAAACCTTAGGTTCTCATTTGCATACTTATTTTCCATTGCATCCATTTTGTTTACACTTTGCTTTCACTATTTCATGTTGTTATATCTCATTTTGCTTGTTTCCAAAGGTCAAAAATCATTTTCATTTTCAAACGATCAGCTAAAAGAACCAAGGGGGTTTGAATTTTATGCCTCTAATCTCAATCACATAGTAGCCTAAGAAGGCCCTCAAACACTGATCATTTTTTCCAAGGTTTTGAAGTTGTTTTGCAGGTTGGACCAAATGTGTGGTCATTGATTTATGGGATGAAAATTTGGTAAGGATCAACCACCGGATCAAGTGCTCTTTTATATTTTTTAGGCTATTTGATGTGTGTCTGTGTCCATTTCTATTCATTTCTAGATTTAGATCATAAGAAAAAGAGGACATTGATTTTATTTATAGGCATCAAAAGAGATAACGCATATAGTTTGCATCTATGCTAATATTTTTTGTGCATTCTCATGGTCTCTTGATTGAAAAGTAAAAAATATTTAAATTCTTGCAAAATTAGGGATAGTCCTCATTCAACCAAAGAATCATTCTAGGAATAAATTCTTGTTTGTTTGCATTATTTTTTGCCCTACATTGTTGTTCTTTAATTATTTTCTAGTTTAGATCTTAATCAGAAGCAAAACTTAGGTTCTTGTTCAAATAAATACATCAAATATTCCATCTTAGACTTGGAGTGAGTCCTTATGGTGAACGCTTTGATCCTCAAGCCCTCGAGTGTAGAGAACCACAATAGCCCCATGGTCACCTTGGCTCCCAATGGATCCAACTGGGAATCATCTACGAGGGGTATTTTCCTCCTCTATACCTTCATACTTGAGAATATTAGTGTCAATGCTAGTAATTAATATTAGAAATTGAAACTAATAAAGTGAATTATTAAATTAATTCATTGCATTATTTCTCCTAAAATATTGGAATAAGATTAAAACTTAGAAAGCCTTTTTATTTATTTATGTTTTGTCATGCTTTGGTGGCACTTTAATTAAAGCAAAAGGTGACATTAGTTGAGTAACGTATTCTTGAGCATTTCGTATGTTACCTCAACCATGAAAGAAGGCACCCCTAGCCCATTTGAATCTGGTGGGATGTGTTGGATAGAGAAATATTTTGGGGAAGAAAGGAACCAAAGGTTTAAAAAGAGGAAGGACTTGGCAACACAACTCTAGGGTGGAAGACGTCGAGAAGGCTTGGAAAAGGTAGTACTTTCTAAGTACAATATTGCTTGTTATGGCTATAAAATTACCTTATGATGTGGGAAACACTCTTAATAAATGACACGAAATGACACAAATGAAAACTTACAATTGCATTAATCAAAAACATATTTATAGGCATGTCTGCCTTTACAATTCAACATTTAATACACACAATCCGTGTGAGTATTAAATGCAATATCATACTAATCCCTATCATTCCTCCCCACTAAGGAAGCATTGGTCCCCAATGCATACAAGTGTGGAAGAGAAAGATGGGTAGCTAAAGAGTGTCGGGTACAACAAAAAATGCACTCTTATTACAAAAAGAAGAAGATCCAAAATGGTGAAGTTGAACAGGTCTTCATAAAACCAAAATCTGGCACTAGATCTAAGTTTGGCTTGAAAAACACTCTCCAATAATTGTAAATACTGCTATACCAACAAACAGCTAAAATGTGTCCTAAAAATTGGTAGAAGAAAGCAACAACTAAAATTTCAAAGAAGATGTAGCAGAAGATGCCTCAAACCATGTGCCAAACAAAAAATTTAATTGTTGCGGTCTTTAAGACAAGCGGGCATGCATTGAATTGGCTAAGCCATGCATTAATGGTTATGGAAAATATTAAATTAAATTAAAAATATATATTTAATTTAATTTAATAAATTCGTGGTTAATTGTGGGCTGCTTGCATTAAATTATTGGTGGACTAGGACAACGGTCAAGTGGACAGTATTTGGCTTGCATTAAATTATTGGTGACCAGGACAACGATCAAGACTAAAGGTGGGGTGATATGCATTTAATGGGTGGAGAAAAATTAAATTATATTAAAAATAATATAATTTAATTTATGGTTGAAAATTGAATGTGGGTTTTAATGGAGTGGTGCAAGATTTTAATGAAAATGGTCAAAATGAATATGTATTTGGTGGTCGTTGGAGGATGGAAGCGAGAAAATTAAAAATGGGTATTTAAAAATTAAATTAAATTAAAAATTAATTTAATTTAATTTATGGAATGGTGGAGGCCATGGCGGATCATGGGTATGCAAAATTGAGTGATGAAAATGAAAATGGAACGAGAGACGGTGAAAATGCCAGGATGGTGGTAGATTCGATAGAGGACGCACAATGGCAATCCAAATATTATTAGAAACACATGATCTACAGTGATGATGCATAGGAGGAGTTGAAAAATTGACTGTGAATAAAATATCATCAATCGTAGTGTCTTTGAATGGTGAACATGAAGCAACAAAGCGACGAACGTAAATAATGGTCAAAAGACTACACGATATGGCCAGGAAAAGCTACAGATCGATGTTGTAAATGTCAAAAAATAGTAGAAAACACAAGTGGTCAACGTGATCTACAAGAAATGATGGTAGCAATGGTGGAGACCATGGATCAACATCGCAGAGCTCATCAGGCATCAAGAAAAATGTGTGTGCATCAATGGCAGTAGTAGTGGAGATGAATCATGATAAATGGACTCAGGCGGTGGTGGTCAAATATGACAATGATTGTTGTGATGAAGTATAGTGTGGAATCTAGTGGTAAGATGCAGTAGATCACATGAAGAAATCACCAAAAAACTATAGATTTGTAGAGCCACCAAGGATGATGGCATGAAAATCGTATGCAATGGATCAACGTTCAAAATCAAGAGATCATCGCCAAGAGGAATGGGTGGATCATTAGGTGCAATAGGCACGATGACAATGGCAACAAAAATATCTTGGTATTTAGTGGAAATAACATCTAAAGAGCTTATATCTACAAAATCTGGATGGGCATGATCTGCATCAAGAGCTTCATGTTCCATATTTGGTTTAGTTGGAAGTTAGATAGGTGTTGTATATAATATTATGTTGGTCGCCTGTGTTGTTGAAAAATTTTCCAAGGTTTGTGTTTGGAGATTGGCCCTTTAATATTAAAGTAAGTTAATCCTTGTTGTTGTACTATTTTATTTGTGAAAATTTTTTTGACTTGGGCTAAGTAGGAATTAAAGAGGAATTATATTTGTATTCTTCCTTTATGTAGAGGAGTTGGATCCTCTTGTATAAATGTTGCAAAAGCTTTAGTGGGAGTTTGTTTACCATCTATTTTCATTAGAAAGAAAAGTTTTGAGAAATGAAACTCTTTTAGTTTTATGGAAGTTGAAGTTTATTTAAAGGAAAACTCTTCTAGATTATAGAAGTTAAAGTTTATTTAAAAGAAAACTCTTTTAGGTATTATATTTGCAATATGAAGTTGAAGTTTTAGAAAGAGAACTATTTTAGTATTATGCTTTAGCTCTTGTTGTAAAGAAAACATTTCTATGGGTGATGGCTTTTTAGAATAGTAAGAATGAGAGTTTGGATCTTTTGCTTTTTTGAAAAGAAAGATAAACTATTATAATGGTTCTTGAGACTTGTGTGGGTAAAGGAACCATTATAGAGAGAAGTATGGGATTCTATCCTTGTTGGTTTGTTTTATTATGTTTTAGTATTGAAAGGAAAGATAAACTATTATAATGGTTCTTGAGACTTGTGTGGGTAAAGGAACCATTATAGAGAGAAGTATGGGATTCTCTCCTTGTTGGTTTGTTTTATAATATTTTATGCATGGTTGCTTGCATAGTCTTAATAACATGATTAAAATGCATTGCATTTGGAGTTTTCATGATCCCTAAGTATTCCTCAAGTTTGTGGGTAAATTCCCTTTCATGAAGAAGATTGATAAAGGTAGATGGCTTAGAGACTTTATGCAAATGGCTTCATTGTACCTTTGAATGTAAAGTTGTTATGTAAATAGAAGCTATATAGAGGAATGTTCTATTAGCTAGTTTTGTAAGCTTGATCTATGTACAAAACTAAATATTGTTTAATTGCTTTGAGCATATTTGAAGGTTAAAGGTTATCTTGTGTACTACTTTGATGAGATGCTTTTGTACATAGTTTTATGACTAGTACTTGGATCAAATAAATTATGGCATTTAAATTGAAGATATGCTTCTTTATGTAGCTTATTATTAGCGCTTGGATTATCTAAATTATGGCATTTAAATGGATGAGATATTTTTGTACATAGCTATATGATTAGCACTTGGATAAAATAAATTATGGTATTTAATGTGATGTAGCTTATTGTTAGCATTTGGATCATTTAAATTTCATATTGCTTTTGAGTTATGAGATGTGTTCTTTAACTCTCATGTCCATTATGCTGCTATATCTGGAAATATGTTATTATTCAAGCATAATTAATTAATTCTAGAGAGAGTGGTATGTCTTGGGTTGGACTTAGAATCACTTGTAGGACCCAAGTCAAGAAAAATCCCAATCCTAGGAGGAGTTGTGAAGATGCAATAACCAGGTAGATATGAATCCTAGGAGTTGTGAGAATGCAATAGCTAGGAACTCATGAATCTAGGAGTTGCATTGATGCAATAGCTAGATTATTGTGAATCATTACACCTTGAACATTGAGGATTAGGTGTACCAAAACTAGGAGTTGTGGGATCAATCATAAGACAACAATGGTGATTCCTCAAACATGTAGGTTTGAGTAATCATGTTCATTACTAGTTGAGTGGTAATGACCTTAGTTAGCCCATGAAGGTGTGGTAACTAAGCACCAAGGCTTTATGCCTGATTAACCTACCTAGATGGACTTAGGATAAGGTTAGGGAATAGGCGTTCCCATTTAAGTGTTATGGGCCTTAAAGGATAATCCCTATGCTGTTGTCACATTGTCCTATGCCATTGAGGGTATGGAAAATTTGGGGGGACCACTTTGGCATCCTTCTAAATGATGAGGTTTAGTAAGGTGAACCCCAAAAAATATGATATGTTGGTCACTCCTATCCATTGAGTGTTGTCTGTAGTGACATAGAACTCAAATGTGGTGAAGCCTTGTGAATGCTAAAAATATATATATATTGGGATCTCTTTTATGTCCCTTGAAAATAAAATTATCTCTCTCTTGGGTTGGTATTTTTGGGTTGTTGAAAAAAGTAATAGTGTCAAAATATAAAGATAAAGATTCATTGTAGTAGAAAATATCAACTAAATTAATAAATATGAAAACAAGGTTGATACCATTGATCTCTTTGCATTTTCCCTTATAGGGATCCAAAATTACCACACCACCAAATTCTAAGGGTTAATTACATGTTAGTTCATCAGTGTGTCAATTGATTTAGGTAGAACATATAACTTTATTGAAAATAAAATAACAAAGTCTTTGAGACCATATATCAATATTTTGACCCAAAATAAATTTCAATTATTTATTATAAATAGGGTAACAACTAAATGTTTGGATCAAAAGACTAAGTTAATAACTAAATTGATGATTATACTTTATCTTATTATTTTTTCACCCTAAATCTAGAAAGTGCCAATACCATATCGGGATTACAATGGTTGTCCCAACTTGGTATTGTTACTATTAATTTACAATGACTATATATCACATGGATAGATAAAGGCAATGTCATTTGTATCCAAGGAATCTAACCTCCTCCCTCCAATATGGTTAGTTTCCACAACATGGAAAAAATATTGAATAAATATAGTCATAAATTCTTTGCATGGTTCATTATATGGAAGTCCAATTTTAGAGCCACTTCTTGTAACTCTTTCTTCTAACTTGCAGACTATTATGGATTGTTATGTGGATGCCTTTAGTGAACTCATGGGTATTCCTCTAAGTACACAAATAACAATAGCATCCATCTGATTTTAGGATTTATCCTCTAAATGTTCATCCTCAATGCTATCCCCATCCCCAAAAGTATGAGATTAAGAAGCTTATCTAGGAAATGTTGGATCAAGGAATTATTTTAGTATAAGTCCTTATTTCTTTGGTTGTATTGGTGCAGTATAAGGACAATATTGGTGCATATGTCCTAATTTATAACCTCTCAAAATCACCATCAAATATATGTTTCCTATCCCTATTATAGATTATTTATTGTATGAATTACATGGTTCTAAATACTTTATAAAACTTGAATACCACTCTGGGTTCCATAAAATTTGGATCATAGAAAAGGATATCCCTAAGACTTTTTTGTGTATAAGGGTGAATATGAGTTCTTAGTTATCCCTTTGGCATTATGTTCCTTTCACTTTCCAAAGTATCATTAATTTTATCTTTCATCCTTTTCTCCACAAGTTTATACTAGTATTTATCTATGATATCTTAGTTTATAGCAAGTCCTAGCAATCTCATTTAGTTAATGTGGACCAAGTTATCCACCTCTTATATAAGGAAAAACACTTTTTCAAAAGTTATAAATATTAATTTGGGTTCCATGAGGTAGAATACTTGAGAGATAATGTATCTCGGGAAAGATTCAAAGTGGATACTAACAAGATCAAATCCATGCAATACTAGCCCTTACTTAAATTCCTCAAACATATCCATGGATTTTTAGATCTCACTTGGTACTATGAAAAATTTATTCATAAATATGGTAAGATTGTAACTCCTCTTACCACTCTCATTAAGAAGGATGTCTTTGTTTAGTTTGAAGTAACTTTCCAAGCCTTTTATGCCCTAAAGGAGGCTATGTGTACCACCCCTATGATGATCACTCCTAATTTTATAAAACCCTTTGTCATTGAATGTGAGGTTTAAAGAATATTTATTGGGGTTGTTTGGATGTAAGATGGATATTTCTTGACTTTGAAAAACAATCATCTATCTAGCAAGAATTTGGGTTGATCCACTTATGAGAAGAAAATACTAGTTTTTTGCATGCCATAGACAAATGTTGACCATATTAAGTATTTTATAGTAATGTTAAGCATGACATTTCTAGGTGATACTTCATAAACAAGACTAACTATAGTAATGTTAAACATTTTATAGAATAGATCTCTCATGCGTAGAATAAAAAATATATTTGACAAAGCTCTTGGGATATAATTTTCTATAGTATAGAAGTATAATCTAGTGGTTGATACTCTATCTTATAAATATGAATAAATTCTTATTGTTGACGCTATCTTGTCCTCTTCCACAATGGTTTTCCTACCATTAAGATAATTTAATTTATAACCTAGAGATGGATAAAGTCATTAATGAAGTGGATTTTATATCTTCATTGCCATATTTTTTCTCATATATATATGGGATTCTATATAAGAAGGATGGTATTTGTTTTTCTTAATCCTAGGTTGTCAACACTAGTTTCATCCAAGAATTTCATACACCTACAAAGCTAGACATTCTAGATTCTTAAAATATGCTAATGGATGAATCAAAAATTTTATTGGAAATAATTAAAAGTAAATGTTAAATACTTTATGCATAAATGTGATGTATATCATAGGACATAAAAAAAAAGTTAAATCTCCTAGTTTGTTACAACCCTTTCCTATTCCTAATCACCAATGGGAGCACATTTCCATGAATTTCATTAAGGGCCTTCCAAAATCTAAGACAAAAGGGTGATCTTTGTGGTATGTAATTGCCTTTTAAAGTACACTTATTTTTGTGTCATGCATCATCCCTTCTTAGCCAACAAGGTTGCCAAGATATTCCTCAAATTTATTTTCAAATTGCATGGCATGCCCATGTTCATTATGAATGATCATTACCCTATCTTCACCACTATTTTTTAGAAGGAATTGTTCCATCTCAATGGTACTTAATTGTTAAGAACCTTCTATTTTTTCAAATTTTTATATGGGATTGAAACGGGCCCCACCCTATTACATCATCACCACATAGTGGTATTATAACAAATCTTGGATATTATCCATATATTGCTTGGCAATATTTGAACCTTGGTCTCCTCAAATGTTGAGGAATCTAACTAGTTGAGCTAATACCACTTGATTAAGAACCTTCTAATTAAAATAAGCACATTCACATAAATATTGCAATAAAAACAGAAATTCATGAAAGAACAAAATATTGCAATACAAAATGTAAATGCAGAAATATAATAATCTCACAAACACAACACAGAATCATGGGCCTCTTCGAGGGGGCAACCTCCTTCAATACTTTCATTCAATATGCAAAAAGATACATTCATTTATGGACCCTTGTATTTTAAAGATACACTTCATGCAACCCTAACCTAATGCTCAAGAGTTGGCTTACATGCAAAGTGCCACTCGAGCTAGAATCTTCTACCAAACAATAGTTACATTCTTGATAATGGTTACATGAAATGGCCCCACTTGTCTAGGTGCCTCAATTACCACATACCATTACAAAATATCATTATAATGGGGTCCCCACGTTGGAAAGGGGTCATTACATAATAATATGAGAATTACATAATAATGTTAGGATGGGGTCCTAACATGCCCTTCCCCTTCAAAAATATTTGTCCTCAAAGTTGGAGATGAGGAAACTAGTGTTGTAGCTATTGGAGAGACTCCCAAGTGGCATATTCTGGTTGTAATCCATGCCATTGAACAAGAACCTCAGTGATGACATGGTTTCAAAGAGTGCGTGATCTACGGTCCAAAATTTGTTCAGGCTCGAGCAAGATGGAACCCTCTTCATCTAGTTCTAGTAAAGTAGATTGAACCTGTACCTGATTACCCATAACCTTCTTGAGAGAGGAGACATGAAAGATAGGATGGAGCTTTGACATAGCTAGAAGGGCCAATTTGTAGGCCATTGCACCAATCCACTGTAAGACCTAGTAGGGTCCATAGTATTTGGTAGCTAGTTTTTGGCATCTACGAAGCTAGAGTGAGGACTATTTATATGGCTATAGGTAGAGAAAAACCATATCTCCTACTTCAAAGTTGCGCTTAGAATGGTGATGATCAACTTGTTGGCGCATATGGTTCTAGGCCAATTCTAGATTCATCTTTAGTTGATGGAGGACTATGACATGTTGGTTGAGTGTAGTGTCAACAACATGAACCTTGGAGCTTCCTAGAATGTAGGAGGAGGGTGTTGATGGAGGATGACCATAAACTACTTCAAAAGGGGTAACCTTGGTCATGGTGTGATATGAAGTATTATACCACCATTCGGCCAAGGGAAGCCACTTCGCCCATTATGTAGGATGTTCAGAGGTAAAGCAACGAAGGTAGATCTCCAAGCATTTGTTAACAATATTTGTTTGACCATCCATTTGTGGATGATAGGCTGAACTCATTTTGAGTTGAGTTCCCTACAACTTAAACAATTCTTGCCAAAAATGACTAGTGAAGGTAGGGTCTCTATCAGACACAATAGATGTGGGCATGCCATGAAGGCAAAAAATGGAGTCTAGAAAGATTTGGGCTACTACTAAGGCTATGTAGGGATGGGAGAGGGAACAAAAATGAGCATACTTTATGAGATGATCCACTACCACCAAAATAACTGATTTTCCTCCTGACTTAGGTAACCCTTCAATAAAATCCATGGAAATATCTATCCATACTTGTTCTGGAATTGGCAAGGGCTGAAGAGTTCTAGGGGAATGCACCATTTCTCCTTTCATTCTTTGGCACATGTCACATTCAACCACAAAATTTTGAATATCCTTCTTCATTCCCTTCTAGAATAAAGTATGCTTAATCCTTTCATAAGTCTTGAGGAACCCAAAATATCCCATGGTTGGTGAGGCATGCATTTCCTTCAAGATGAGTTCTCGTAGTTGTGAAGTTTGGGGAATAACAAGGTGGTCAAGGTATCTCAAATCTTGTCCATCCCAAGTGTATCTTAGGCATGAGTTAGGCTCTATTTGAAGTTTGGTGATCAAAGTTTGCAATCTTGAGTCCTTGATCACGTCCTCTCTGAGAGAATTAATCCATTGAGGTATGGGAGAAGAGATAGCATTTAACATACTTTGATCCTCAAATTGTTGAGAGAGTGCATCAGCCATGATGTTCTCCTTTCCCTTTTTATATGTAATCTCATAGTCATAGCCCATTAATTTAGAGACCCACTTTTGTTGTTTAGGTGTGGCGACCCATTGCTCTAGGAAGTATTTGAGACTTTGGTGGTCTGTTTTGATGGAAAAATGATGCCCAATGAGATAGGGTCTCTAGTGATTAACCACATGCAAAATAGCTAGCATCTCCTTTGCATAAGTAGATTTACCCAAATTTTGACCTAAAAGTGCTTTACTAGTGAAGGCCAATGGTCTTCCCTCCTGCATCAACATGACTCCTATGCCATTTCTTGAAGCATCACTTTCAATTACAAAAGGTTTTGAAAAATTAGGCATGGCTAACACTAGGGTGGTTGTCATGGCATGCTTTAAGTCAAAGAAAGCCTTCTCAGTTGGGCTTGACCAAGTAAAAGAATTATTTTTCAACATGGTTGTTAAAGGAGTTATTATTTTTCCATAGTTTTTGATAAATTTGTGGTAATACCTTGTGAGTCCCAAAAATCCTCGAAGTCCCTTGAGAGTGTGAGGCTTCGGCCAATCTTGAACAACTTGAATCTTTTTAGGGTCAACTTTAACTCCATATTTGGTGACAATGTGTCCCAAATACTCCACTTCTATCATCCCAAAAGAACACTTAGACCTCTTAGCATAAAGTTTATTCTGAGATAAAAGTTGTAGAGTCTGATCCAAATGTATGAGGTGCTCCTCCCAAGAGCGACTATAAATCAAAATATCATCAAAGAAAACTAGAATAAATTTGTGAAGGAATGGGTGGAAGATGTTATTCATGAGGCTTTAAAATGTGGATGGTGCATTCATTAGGCCAAATGGCATAACCAAAAATTCATAATGGCCCTCATGAGTTTGAAATGTTATTTTGGGAATATCCTCCTCCTTGAGCCTTATCTGATGATAGCTCGAGCGAAGATCCAACTTGGAGAAAAACATTGCACCATGTAGCTCATCCAACAATTCATCGACCATTAGAATAGGAAATTTATCCTTAATGGTGAGCTTATTGAGCTCATAAAAATCTATACACAATCGCCATGACCCATATTTCTTTCTAACCAATAGGATTAGAGAAGAATAAGGATTATTACTAGGCTGAATGACTCCTACTTGTAACAATTCTTGTACCAATTTCTTAATTTTTGACTTAAGGGCATAGGGGTACCGATAAGGTCTGATGTTAGGTGGCACACTATTGGGTACCAATGGTATTGCATGATCATGGGAATGATGTGGAGGTAATTCTATCGGTTTCACAAAAATTGCATCATGCTTAGTCATAATGAGTTGCAAATCTTCTTGGGGCTTGTCTTCATCTAAAGTTTGTGGTTGAATTGCAAATATTTGAGCTACTACCCCATGGGAATATTTTTTTAACTTCTCCATACAACTTGAACTGATAATCTGTGGAGATCCTGTTGGTGAACCATGGAGAGTGTAGGACCTACCATTCTATGAAAATTGCATCCATAATTCTACAAAGTTCTAGGCTATTGTTCCCAAGGTACCTAGCCATTGAGCTCCTAGCACAACATCACATCCTCCTAGTTGAAGAGCAAACATATCAGTTTTGAGTTCATAATCCCCTATCTTCAACTTAACATTGTAACATTTACCTTTACAAGGTAATGTTCTACCATTTTCCACCATAACCTCAAAGGAGTTGCAAGCATGTATGTAACAATTTGCTTGCTTGGCGACTTGAGGATCAATAAAGTTATGTGTACTTCCTGAATCAATGAGAATTGTAAGATGTTGTCCTTTGAAGAATCCTACTACCTTCATCGTCTGAGGGGTAGAAATTCTTGCAAGTGCATGGACAAAGATTTTTGGTTATGGTTCTTCTTGTGTTTCACCCTCATCCTTAAGTTGTTCCTCTGATGGTTCTACTTCATCATCAAGTTGTTCACTACTTACTGATTCCTCTACATCCAACAAAAATAACTTCTTTTGGATGCATTTATGCCCTAGTGAATACTTCTCATCACAATTATAACATAAGCCTTGTGCTCGATGGGCATCCATCTCTTCCGTAGTCAAACACTTGTATGGGGTAGATTTATTGCCAATATTTGGTGTGAACTTGGAAGGAAATGTGGGTTTGGCCTATGGAAATTTAGGTGGTCTCCTTTGAGCCAAAATTTTTCTTTTGCTAATCTCGCCAATCCTATGGCTTGCATCATAGACTATGGTTTGAACATTTTGACCTCAGCCTTGATATCATCTTTCAATCCATTGATAAAACAACTCTAAAAAATCCTTCATTCAACCCCTTTGTCCTATTAGCCAATTTCTCAAATTGGGTCTGATAGTCATAGACCATAGAGGTTTGTTTCAATTTGGTTAAGGCTCCTATAAAGTCCTCATACTCACTAGGGCCAAAATGAGTGAGTAATTGTGACTCAAAATATTCCCAAGAAGGGTCAGGAGTTATGTTTTGTAACCATTGATACCATTGTAAGGCTTCAGATTCAAAGTTGAAAGATGCCATAGTGACCCACAAATATTTAGGGACATTATGAAGTTTGAAGAACTGATCTGCTCGACATAACCACCCATCAGCGTCCTTTCCATTGAACTTAGGAAAGTCTAATTTAGGCATCTTAAACCAAGTATTATTAAATCTAGAAAATCCTCCTAGGATACCTTACCTCCTCATTGGACATGTTTCCTAGACACTACTACCCCTCACCTTTCCATTTATCACACCTCACTCCACTTGCACCTGCCCACTAGCCACATCACCCCAATTAAGTGAGATACCCTGGGTGACTAACTGTAACTGCCCCTTCCATTTGGTAACCTAGGCTTACCACTTGTAAATCCTGGCTTACCACCTCCCTTTCCTTCAAACCCCCCATGGGGCCTATAAATGCACCCTCATCCCATCATCCAAGAGAGGCTAGAAAAATATACCGCCACACTGTCAAAATCACTGCAAAAGGTCACCAATGTTCATGGAGTTTGAACCATCGAGGTTTCGGATCGTGCCACTTAGGTTTTTTGCCACTTTCATATTAAACATCGATGGGTATTTACATAGTCTCAAATGTGACAATGAATTCACTCAAATGCCATACCATGTTTACATAGACATAAACACGGCTCTACATTTGCCAAACATGACCCGCATTTACGTAGGACTACCAAATTTGTTTTGGCCATATCTCACTCATCCGAACTTGGATTGAGTTAAAATTTTAAGGGTGGGTTTTTAAAATTCCCTAGATAATATCCACCAATTTTTAGATCATTTATAGTAGCAAAGAGCCAAACACCTACCCACATTTAGCCAACCTCAAATGCACACCCACATTTGCTTAGGAGCACTTCCAATCGGCGATAGACACTAATAAAGTCAAGTAAAATCAGCAAGGTACTTTATTTCATTTTTTTCTATCTTATACACTTTTTTTCATGTTCTAAAATCATTTAAATTAGGGTTTAAATAGCTTTATTTTATACCAAAATAGGCCTCATACAGTGAAGGCTCTTCATATGCTATTGACTTTCTTTTGGCAGGACATGTGTACAGGAGATAGGTTCTTGGGCTACTGTTGAAGCAAGGATGGTCTGCAAGGATACTCAAATTCATACAAAATATTAGTTGAGAAGAATATTTACACCCACCATTCCACTGGATTTTTCAAACGGGCTTCACCCCTTTGTGCACATTGTACTTTGATGAGAACAAGAATTCTTTTGTAATCAAGCTTCCTTTGCAATTTGGGGCAAATTACTATTGTAAAAAGAGGAGATCAAGGCTCCCAAAAGTTTAATATAAAATAACTCTGTATTTTTATTCATTGAAATTAGCTTGTATTAATTTTTTTTTTTCTTGGGTGTCAATTATTTGCTTACAGTCTAAAACAAATCTTTAGCTCACCTATTTGCAGCTTTGAAACCCTCTAACTTGTTGCCCTGAAACTATAGTTTGGTGGATTTAATTCTCCTTCTCAATTATACCTTGAATTCTATAAATTAGTGTCTAGTAATGCTACCCAAATATTGGCATTTTTGTATTCAATTTCTCCTTCAAAATTTTGTCCTTGAATCTCTCAAATTTGGTAGGAAACTCCTCCAAATTGTAATTGAGATTTGTCTCCTAGAAACCTTCAAATTTTTGCTATAAAATTCAGCAATCTCCTATCTCCAAAATAACCTTCAAGCATTCAATGTAAATCCCTAAATATCTTAGATTTGGTGGCTTCAACCTCCTTGTCAAATTTTGGCTTCAGTCGTGGCTTATTTTTGGCCTTCTCAAGATTGTAATTATCTTGAGGTCATCACTATTCTCCCCCAAAATTTGGCAAACTCCTTGCCAAATTCTTCTCCTTTTGGGCTTGTTTTCAGATGGAAAATTTTATCCCAAATTTTGTTCTATCAAGAACTCCTACTTACTAGTAAATTTCTCCAATGGGTTCTCTTAGGAGCTCCTTCAATGGTCTTTTCTAAAATCTGCTTTAATGACCTTCTTGAACTCTATAATAAGGAATTTCTAGCCTTCTCCTTCTTTATCATTGAGACCTCTTCTCTAGGGTCTTCAATCTCATAGTATCTTAGGTCTTCTCAATGATCCCTTTTCTTCAATCTTCAACTATAAAATTTTTGCAAAGAGATCTCCCTCTTGGATCTCTGAAATTTACTGCTATTGGAATCTAGAATAGGACTTTTGCTAGTATTTCTCTATCTTCAATATTACAAAATTGGAAGTTCTTAAATGGGACCTCTTGTACGTCTCTTCAAATTATTAGGATGAATTCTCTTCTCCTTCAATCTGCAATCTATAGTCTTCAATATTCAATGGAGATCACCAACCTACAATCTTCTCTTAGACTCTTCTCTGGAGTCTCTTCTTTATTCAATCTACAATAAGGCTTCTCTGGACTTTTCTCTCTTTTGAAATATATAGATCTGCAATACATTAATGGGACCTTTTTCTAGGCCTCCAAGTCTTTGATCATTCATTTTTTACTTCAACTACTAGATTGATTCCAAAGAAGATATTCTTCCTAGTTTATTTTAGGAAGCTTCCCAACTTTCTTTGAATCTCCTTTTATTGCAAGAAATATTAGAAACTATAATAGAAGAAACTCTAAATCTATAAATAATCAATCTTCACTTGTTGATTTGTCAATCTAGTGGAATCAATGTCGAGTCCTAGTCTTTACAAGATTTTTTGCAATTTTATGGAAAGACTCCAACCAAATGTATTTTCAAAAATTCTAAAAATGAGATTTTTGATCTTCTCTCAATCTCTCTTGTGGCTCTCCCTATTTCCTATCGATCTATAAGATGCTCTGATATCACTGTTAGATTTTGAGGATGTATATTAAAGGAAATGCAACCACGAGATGTGAAATAAGTAAGCTATGATAAGTGTTAGTCTTACAATGACACTGAGAGGGGGGTGAATCAGTGTAGCTCTTTAAACTTGAATTTACAGCTCTTAATACCGCAACAATTAAAACTTATTACTAGATACAACAAGTATAACAAAAGAGCATCACACAACACAAGATTTAACGAGGTTCACCAATGTGGCTACTCCTCAAAAATTGACTTCTTGGACTACCATCCAAATCCAGCCTTTGCAAAGCACCAACTTTACAATCAATTTACCAAGACCCACCGGAAGGAGCACCAACCCCCGATTTATCTCGCACCAACAGAAAGGAGCACCAACCCTTGATTTATTAAAGACCAACTGGAAGGAGCACCAACCCCTAATTTATCTGCACCAATAGAAAGGAGCACCAACCCCTGATTTACTAGCACCAACTAGAAGGAGCACCAACCCCTGATTTATCTACACCAATAGAAAGGAGCACCAACCCCTGATTTATCTGCACCAATAGAAAGGAGCACCAACCCCTGATTTACTAGCACCAACTGGAAGGAGCACCAACCCCTGATGCCAAGCACCAACTTGGACTTCAATTCTGAATCTATAAGTTTGTCAGTAAGATACCTTTGCTTTTGCAAGACCCTGACTGGTCTTCTTCACCTTTGCGTTCTCTACACACTCTACTTTCTCTGTGCAATCACAACAACACCTGGTCGAACTTCAACCTTTTTTCTCTCTATGCACTCTGCTCTCTCTACGCAATCACTTCGCCCACTCTGCTTCGTTACAGTCGAACTTCATGATCATCTTCTCCCTTTTGTGCACTCTACTCTCTTTGCAAATTTTGCACTTAGCATGATTCGACATGACTTGCTCTCTACGCACAATGACCGTATTTCACACACATTCGACCCCCTTCAATTCTCCAAACAACCCTCCTTTTATAACAATATTTTTTATGATGAAAACCCTAATCTTAGTCGACTGTAAATCCTAATCTTAGTCAGCTTTCATAACAATTGTAAACCCTAATTTTAGTCGGTTGTCATCGGTCTTCGTCGACTTCAACTCAAGAAGATGTTCGGTTTATCCATCGCTTGATGATTTCATTCTGGATAGACCCTGTAATCGCCATACTGACTTTTGATCACTCTTCATATTTTAGCAGTATGAAATCACTCTATAATTGCCCCTGTAAATGTCGTAGTGATGTCGGTCCACTGTCATACTTCTCATTTCAGTCGGGTTCTCCTTCTTGACTTGCGCATTTACGACCTATCATGAAATCATGACATTTTTGCCTCTGTAGCTTCTTTTGTTGTTGTTGCCATGAAAATACAATATGTCATGATATCATGACACTTTCACCTCCGTACGCTTTCTCTATTCTTTTGTCATGATATCATGACATTTTTGCCTCTGTAGACTTCGTCTTTTCTTTTGTCATGATATCATGACATTTTTGCCTTCGTATACTTCGTCTTTGCTTTTGTCATGATATCGTGACACTTCTGCTTCCATAGACTTCGACTTTGCTTTTGTCATGATATCGTGACACTTCTGCCTCCGTAGTCTTCAACTTAGCTTTTGTCATGAAATCGTGACACTTCTACTTTCGTACTTAGCTTCTTTGCTTTTGTCATGAAATCATGACACTTCTGCCTTCGAAGTCTTCTTCTCTGCTTTTGTCATGAAATCGTGACACTTCTGCTTTCGTACTTTACTTCTTTGCTTTTGTCATGAAATCATGACACTTCTACTTTCGAAGTCTTGCTTTCTATTTTTGTCATGAAATCATGACAGTTCTACTTCCGTACGCTTCCTCTCTTTCTTTTGTCGTGAAATTGTGACACTTTTCAAACTTACTTTCTCTCTCCTATTTTAGTCACGAAAATGCGACATGTCATGAAATCGTGACACTTTTCAAACTTACTTTCTCTCTCCTATTTTAGTCACGAAAATGCGACATGTCACGAAATCGTGACACTTTTATTACTTGTTCTCTTTCTTCGAACTTGTCACGAAATCGTGACACTTTTTCCTGCTTTCTCTTTCTCTTCCAACATGTCATGAAATCATGACAGCTTTTCCACTTGCCTTTTTCTCTTCCAACATGTCACGAAATCGTGACAGTTTTTCCTGCTTTTTCTCTTCCAACATGTTGCGAAATCGTGATAGTTTTTCCTTGCTTTTTCTCTCTTCCAACATGTCACGAAATCATGATAGTTTTTCCTGCTTTTTCTCTCTCTTCCAACATGTCACGAAATCACGACAGTTTTTCTTGCTTTTTCTCTCTCTTCCAACATGTCACGAAATCGTGATAGTTTTTCTTGCTTTTTCTCTCTCTTCCAACATGTCACGAAATCGTGATAGTTTTTCCTGTTTTTCTCTCTCTTCCAACATGTCACGAAATCATGACAGTTTTTCTTGCCTGTTGTATATGTCACGATATCATGACACTTTTCTTACTTGTCTTTTTTCTTTGATCTTTTGCATATGGGCCACTTCGGTCTTCTTGGAAAATCACTGTACATACTCCGAATAACCTTTGAACTCCTGTCTTCTGCATCTGAATAGCTTTTGAACTTCCTGTCCACTGCATCAACAGATCTATCTGACTGTGTTGACAACAATGACAATACTGTTGCTTCACCTTGCTCAACAATCTCCCCTTTGGAATTTTTGGCAACACATGTGCAATTTCCTGTAACTCTTCTCCCCCTTTGACAATAATACCAAAGGGCTACCGCAGACTCCCCCGAGTCCATGCACAACATTCTCGTGCAAAATTTATTACACTTAGCAAAAATCATGAACATGAGCAAAAAGATAATCAAATACTTAAATGCTCCCCCCGAGAATGTGATCCCCGTAGCTAGTCAATTCTTGGGAAGTGTGACCACTCCCAATTTATTGCGAAGGTACTCAAAAACTTCCTTGGGCAATGGTTTTGTGAAGATATCTCGCTACTTGCTCTGTAGTTGGAACAAAATCCAACTTAACCTCACCTTCCGCAACTTTCTCCTTCAAAAAGTGATACCTGATAGCAATGTGTTTTGTGCGTGAATGCATAACCGGATTCTTGGAGATGTTAATGGCACTCGGTGTTATCACACTTAACCGATATTGGCTCACCGAAGCTAATACCAAGATCTTTCAGGGTTTGTTTCATCCACAATACCTACGTACAACATGTTGTCACTGCAATATATTCTCCCTCTCCTGTCGATAAAGAAACCGACTCTTGTTTCTTACTATGCCACGCGACCAATCTGTCTCCAAGATAGAATGCACCTCCACTGGTACTCTTTCTATCATCGACACCTCCTACCCAATCTGCATCTGAATACGAAATAAGGGTGAAGTCTTTACCTTTCGGATACCATAACCCATACTCCATAGTACCCTTGAGGTACCGAAGAATCCTCTTCACTACTGTCACATGAGTCTCCTTGGGATTAGCCTGAAATCATGCTACCATGCATACTCGCCTGCAAAATATCTGGTCTGGTAGTCTGTCAGTACAGTAAGCTCCCAATCATAGATCTGTACATGGTTTGATCAACAGGTGGAGATTTTTCATCCTTGCTCAACTTGCAACCTATCATCATGGGAGTGCTAACCGGCTTACAATCCTCCATTGTGAACTTTTTAACATCTCTTTCACATATTTAACTTGAGAAATAAATATGCCCTTCTTATTTTGATTAACTTGCAACCCGAGGAAATACGAAAGTTCACCAATCATTGACATTTCAAATTCTTTCTGCATCTTATTTGCTAAATCTTTACATGACTCATCTTTGCTGCTGCCAAATATGATATCATCTACGTATACAACAAGAACAATAAGATGCCCATTTTCTGTTTTGACATACAAATTACTATCCACCATACCTTTCTTAAACCCTTGTTGAGTGAGATAGTTGTCTAGCCTTGCATACCATGCTCGAGGTGCCTGTTTTAAGCCATATAATGCTTTCTTCAACTTGCAAACCAAGTTGGGATCATCACCAAGTTGGAAACCATCTGGTTGCTCAATATAAACCTCTTCTTCAAGTTTCCCATTCAAAAACGCTGATTTCACATCCATTTGATAAACTTTGAAATTCTTGTAGACTCGCTAAAGCCGAAAACATTCTAATTGCCTCTAGTCTAGCTACTGGTGCAAAAGTTTCCTCAAAGTCAATGCCTTCAACTTGTGCATAACCCTTACATACCAATCTTGCTTTATTTCTGACTACCCGTCTGTCTTCATTCAATTTGTTTCAAAAAATCCATTTAGTCCCGATTATATTTTTATTTGCAGTGTCTAGGTACTAACTCCCAAGTTTCGTTTTTCTCGATCTGATCTAATTTTTCATTTATTGCCTTCATCCAACTTTCATCTTTGCTTGCATAAGCAACATTTTTGGGCTCAATGTTGGATAATAGAGAGTAGTTACTTACTACTCTTCTTCTTGTCTCGAACACCAACTTTGGGGTCTCCAATTATTTGCTCTCTAGGATGATTTTTCTCCCACATCACTGCTTTGAATTTCTTATTTTCTTCCACTTCTGAATCACAACTTAAATCATCTGAGTCAATTTTTTGTATCTTTTCCATTTCGTTTTCCTCATCTCCTTCAATAACCTCTTCATAAATTGGGTAGTTCTTTTCATAGCTAATTACTCGTTCTCTACCTTCATCAAATTTAACATCGACACTCTCCACAATTTTCTTTAGCCTCTTGTTGTAGCATTTGTAAGCTTTGCTTTTTGATGAATAACCAACAAAAATACCTTCATCCGCTCTATCTTCAAACTTACCAAGATTATCTTCAGCTTCTTTTGATGTAGCACTTGCTGCCAAAAATTTTGAGGTATTTTGTTGTTGCCCTTTTACCGAACCACAACTCATAAGGAGTTTTGCTTTCATGTGTTCTCAACATGTACCTATTTTGGATATACACCGCAGTATGGACTGCTTCTTTCCAAAATCTGTTTCCTACTCTGCTTTCAGCCAACATAGTCCATGCCATTTCTTGCACTGTCATGTTCTTTATTTCTACCACTCCATTCCGCCGAGGTGTCCCGGCTCGCTGAAAACTGTCTCCTAATACCATATTTTTCATAGTACTCCGTAAAATCCTCTGAAATGAATTCTCCTCCTCTATCTGATCTTAAACATTTGATCCTCTTTCCTGTTTCATTCTCAACTTGGTTTTTGAAAGTCTTGAACATTTCAAAAGCTTCCGATTTATGCTTCAAGAAAAATATCCATGTCATTCTGGAATAGTCATCAATGCACAACATAAAATATTTGTCACCATTTATGCTTTGTGTTCTCATGGGTCCACATAAATCAGTGTGTATTAGTTCCAAAGGTTTGCTTGTGTAGTACTCTTTTGTTTTGAATGTGACTCTAGTTTGCTTCCCCTTTTGGCATGAAGCACAAATGTTGTTTGCAGGTTTGTTGATGGTGGGAATATCTCTCACCGCCCTTTTTGAGTTGATTTTTACTAGATTATCAAAACTGATATGACCGAGTCTCTTGTGCCACAACCAATTTTCTTCTTCCTGTCCAATAAAACAAGCTCCTTCTGAAGTCTCTGAGAGCATGTACAAGTTGCCAGATGTCCTTGATCCAGCTTCTATCAATTTTCCACTGTTTGTTTTTATCGACTTCACAACCCTCCTTCTTAAAAACTACTTCATGACCTTTATCACAAATCTGACTTACGCTCAACAAGTTATGTTTCAAACCATCCACAAACAAGACTTCTCCTGACTTAATTTTTCCATCACTAATTTTAACTGAACCTTTGCCAACTATCTTAGCTCCATCATTATTTCCAAACTTTATCGAACCACCTTCATATTTCTGTAACTTCTCAAATTTTTGTTTGTCACCTGTCATATGACTGGAGCATCCACTATCAAGTATCCATGGTACATATTTATTCTGTGCTTTAAATGTTGTTTGTACGATTAAGGATTCCTTTTCTTCCTTAAGTCACTCTTTTTCTTTCCACTCCGTTTTGATAGTAGTTTTGGGCTCTTGTTTTGCCTTTCCCTTATCAATAGCTTGTGCATGTTTTTCGAGAAGTTTTCTATTTTGTCTTATCCTATTTGGTTGAAATTTTCTTCCCCGAAACTGATTTGATGCAAATGTACTTCTACAGTTTCTTGCAATGTGCCCAAAATTATGACAGTTATAACATTCTACCATATAATTCATCAAAGGAGAAAAAGCATTTCTACCAGTGAAATTCCTTGGTCTTACATTATATTTGTAGTCTGAGATTTTATGTCCATAGCCATTGCATTTAAAACAGAAACCAGAAAAGGGATAATTGAACCTGGGTGATGGTCTTTGCCATGTTGTCGTAGGAGCCATAGGTCTTCTTCTTCTTTGATGTGTGACATTGGTGAATCCATCATTGTCAATTCTCCTTTCGTGCCTGGCATTATTGCTTTCTTTTGCATGAGACATTTTTCCTTGATCAACCTATTTCTTATCTTCATTCTTTATGGATTCTACATTTCTGGCCTTTGATCCATTTGATGATTCTCCTTCGATGAAACCTAGACCAAATTTGATGCCTGTAGGCCTTTGGTCATTTATAATCTTATCCAGCTTCATAGAACTTTCTTCGCATTTGTGATAGCAACTAATTTTGTGATTCATCTCTTCTATCTGCGTCCGTAAACCAACATTCTCTTCTTCTAGTTTGTAGCAATAATCTATTTTCATGGTAATTTGTACTTCGAGATCTTTAGATATTTTCTTGTATTCTTCTGTCTGTACTTTTAGACTGGTTATGATTTCATTTGCATCCTCAAGATTTTTTGAAATTTTCTTATTCTTTTTCCTCTCTATTTTCCACTCTTCAAGTGCAGAGATCAACTCACCTTCTAGATCTACTTCAGCCTCAGGGTTTTCACCACATACTTCAGAGTTCACTCCTTCCTTTTCTGATTTTACTTCTTCAAATGCCATGAAAAGAGCTTCACCTGTTTCCTCTTTAGAATCCTCTTTTGGAGGAGTGATGGGTATTGTGTATCCACTAACTACTGAATCCTAGATGTCGTATCCCAAAGCATAGAGATATGTCTGCATCTTGATTCTCTAGAATGCGTAATTAGATCCATCAAACAATGGTGCTTTGTTTGATGAGAAGCCTTCACCACCTGCCATTGTGTTACTTCCAAGATCACCCTAGCCGATTAAGCTTGTATAGGAACTTAGCTCTGATACCAATTGTTAGTCTTACAATGACACTGAGAGGGGGGGTGAATCAGTGTAGCTCTTTAAACTTGAATTTATAGCTCTTAATACCATAACAATTAAAACTTATTACTAGATACAACAAGTATAACAAAAGAGCATCACACAACACAAGATTTAACGAGGTTCACCAATGTGGCTACTCCTCAAAAATTGACTGCTTGGACTACCATCCAAATCTAGCCTTTGCAAAGCACCAACTTTACAATCAATTTACCAAAACCCACTGTAAGGAGCACCAACCCCTGATTTATCTGCACTAATAGAAAGGAGCACCAACCCCTGATTTATCTGAAGCACCAACCCTTGATTTATCTGCACCAATAGAAAGGAGCACCAACCCCTGATTTACTAAAGACCAACTGGAAGGAGCACCAACCCCTGATTTATCTGCACCAACAGAAAGGAGCACCAACCCCTGATTTATCTGCACCAACCCTTGATTTACCAGCACCAACTGGAAGGAGCACCAACTCGGACTTCAATTTGAATCTATAAGTTTGTTAGTAAGATACCTTTGCTTTTGCAAGACCCTGACTGGTCTTCTTCACCTTTGCATTCTCTGTGCACTCTACTTTCTTTGTGCAATCATAGCAACACCTAGTCGAACTTCAACCTTTTTGCTCTCTGCACACTCTGCTCTCTCTACGCAATCACTTCGCACACTCTGCTTCGTTACAGTTGAACTTCATGATCATCTTCTCCCTTTTGCGCACTCTGCTCTCTTTGCAAATTTTGCACTTAGCATGATTCGACATGACTTGCTCTCTACGCACAATGACCGTATTTCACACACATTCGACTCCCTTCAATTCTCCAAATAACCCTCCTTTTATAACAATATTTTTTATGATGAAAACCCTAATCTTAGTCGGTTGTAAATCCTAATCTTAGTCGGCTTTCATAACAACTATAAACCCTAATTTTAGTCGGTTGTCATCGGTCTTCATCGGCTTCAACTCAAGAAGATGTTCGGTTTATCCATCGCTTGATGATTTCATTCTGGATAGACCTTGTAACCGCCATACTGACTTTTGATCACTCTTCATATTTCAATAGTATGAAATCACTCTATAATTGCCCCTGTAAATGTCGTAGTGATGTCGGTCCACTGTCATACTTCTCATTTCAGTCGGGTTCTCCTTCTTGACTTGCGCATTTATGACCTATCATGAAATCATGACATTTCTGCCTCTGTAGCTTCTTTTGTTGTTGTTGCCATGAAAATACAACATGTCACGATATCATGACACTTTCACCTTCGTACGCTTTCTCTATTCTTTTGTCATGATATCATGACATTTCTGCCTTCGTAGACTTCGTCTTTTCTTTTTTGCAGATATCATGACATTTTTGCCTCCGTATACTTCATCTTTGCTTTTGTCATGATATCACGACACTTCTGCTTCCATAGACTTCGACTTTGCTTTTGTCATGATATCGTGACACTTCTGCCTCCGTAGTCTTCAACTTAGCTTTTGTCATGAAATCGTGACACTTCTACTTTCGTACTTAGCTTCTTTGCTTTTGTCATGAAATCGTGACACTTCTACCTTCGAAGTCTTCTTCTCTGCTTTTGTCATGAAATCATGACACTTCTGCTTTCATACTTTACTTCTTTGCTTTTGTCATGAAATCGTGACACTTCTCTTTCAAAGTCTTGCTTTCTGCTTTTGTCATGAAATCGTGATAGTTCTGCTTCGTACGCTTCCTCTCTTTCTTTTGTCATGAAAATGCGACATGTCGCGATATCGCGACACTTTTCAAACTTACTTTCTCTCTCCTATTTTAGTCACGAAAATGCGACATGTCACGAAATCGTGACACTTTTCCAACTTACTTTCTCTCTCCTATTTTAGTCACGAAAATGCGACATGTCACGAAATCGTGACACTTTTCTTACTTGTTCTCTTTCTTCGAACTTGTCACGAAATCGTGACACTTTTTCCTGCTTTCTCTTTCTCTTCCAACATGTCATGAAATCATGACAGTTTTTCCACTTGCCTTTTTCTCTTCCAACATGTCACGAAATCGTGATAGTTTTTCCTATTTTTCTCTCTCTTCCAACATGTCGCGAAATCACGACAGTTTTTCCTGCTTTTTCTCTCTCTTCCAACATGTCACGAAATCGCGACAGTTTTTCCTGCTTTTTCTCTCTCTTCCAACATGTCACGAAATCATGATAGTTTTTCCTGCTTTTTCTCTCTCTTCCAACATGTCGCGAAATCATGATAGTTTTTCCTACTTTTTCTCTCTTCCAACATGTCACGAAATCGCGATAGTTTTTCTTGCCTGTTGTATATGTCGCGATATCGCGACACTTTTCTTACTTGTCTTTTTTTCTTTGATCTTTTGCATATGGGCCACTTCGGTCTTCTTGGAAAATCACTGTACATACTCCGAATAACCTTTGAACTCCTGTCTTCTGCATCTGAATAGCTTTTGAACTTCTTGTCCACTGCATCAACAGATCTATCTGACTGTGTTGACAAAAATGACAATACTGTTGCTGCACCTTGGCTCTCCCTATTTCCTATTGATCTATAATATGCTTTGATATCACTGTTAGATTTTGAGGATGTATATTAAAGGAAATGCAACCACAAGATGTGAAATAAGTAAGTTATGATAAGTATATGATAATGACACTATAATATGCAGGAAAATAATGAGATAAAATTTTGTAATAACTCAGTAATATGCCATTAATGAAAGCTCGTGAAAATAGTTCAATGCAATATAATGGTGGACTTAAACACTCCAAAATTTTCAATGAAGAACTATATTGTACCTACTCACTACCATAGTAACACTATCTCTCATACATTCTCTCCATTCTCTTCTCTCTATCCTCCATCCTCACTACCTTAAAGGCCTATATATAATAAGATGTGTCTTGGCCTATACTCTATCCATGACTCTTTATCTATGTTATCCTATGACTCATGTACATGTGGACTACATGCATATTTACATCATTGCACATTCTAACAATTGTGCATTTATTATATTGTATAAAGTAACTCAAAATTTACTCTAAAGTAAAATCCTACTGTAGTTATGTACCCAAGGTGGTACATTTACATGTACCTAATAATTTAATATAATCTAACACTTCTAAGTGCAAGATGCAAACTGATTATTTTCCATATTATAGCAATTTTGACCCTATAAAGGAGCTCCTTAGAGATCTCAAGAGAAATGCTAATCATATCCTATATCTGGTTAAAGAGCTCTCTTAGAATTTTAACATAGCACCAGGAACTCTGATGGCTTTCAAAGGTGGATATTCTTAGGATTAACCTTTTGATCTGGGCTCTTTTTGGCAATTTTTTTCAAATTCTTTCTTGCTTTAGCTCTACTTTTCTATCCTTGTTTGGACCTTGTCCTTGTTGGTTTTTTTGTCTAATAGTTGGTTTCTTTTTGCTTTTATTTTTGGGTTCCTTTTGTAAAATGTTAGGGGAGCCTTTCAAAACCCTTTATTTTTCCATCTAATAAAAAAAATATATAGTTCTTATCCAAAAATCTATGCATACCACATACAAACATACCAAAAATATTACACACCATTGTTTTATCCCTAAGTAGGTGGTCCCTTTTAAGATAGTCTAATGCTATCGCCAACCTATTAAGGAGACTCATTGCATAAGCAACTTCCCAACCCAATTATGTGAACATGAAATAAGAAAAATACAATGCATCTACATGAAGGGTGTTTTGTTACCCTGAGTTGGCGATGAGAAAGTCATCACCATAATTTTCCAAAATATCTCTCAATTTAGGTGGTTCACCCATACAATCCTATTAATGAGAGTACTTGGTCTTGCACCCATAAATACATCATTAGTACCATATTACAATCACAAAGTGCAATTATATAATCATATTGACATCATAGAATAAGGCTATGTATTTAAACATTCACACCAATACATAATTCAAGGTAGTAAGCTATGACTACCTATCCATTTAGAAAAATTGGTGAAGAAGGAGAATAAGCTCAAGAAAATGATAGATACCCTAAATAACTATTGATTGGAGGTCAAATTATTCTAATAATATGTGGACCAACTCACCAACCAATTGGTTATACAATCACTAGCCTCTCTTATAGATGCAAAAAATGGCAAGGACTAGAGCCTTGAAGATTAGCTTGGTATGCAAGAGGTTGAGTTCAATAAAGAAATGACCATCTTAAAAGGGGAGCTTGAGGAGGAGAAGAAAAATATAGAGCTCACACAACAACTAGAGGGCATATAGTTAATAAAAGAGGTTTACAAAGTATACTAGGAGGATATTGCTATGACAACATTAGCATTGTTCCACGTGCTAAAATTCATCGATGCAACCACCATTCAAATATCACAATTCGGTCAACAAGTTGAGAAAGCCCTAGCTAAGACTTCTATGAGATTGATTGAAGAAATAGCATACAAATCCAATTTAGCTACCTATCTTGATCATTAATTAGTTTTTATAAATATTCAAGATAAAGGAGTATTTCAATAAAAAGGAATTGACCTCCTAGAGAAATAACAGGCTACACAACGATGCAAAAGCCAAATAGGTTCTCTAGCCACCACCATAACAAACCTAAACAGTCACATTAACTCACTAATTCAAAAAGTCCTTTCCTCTCCTATATTGCAAATAATGAACTCCTCTTCGAAAAAGAGTATATTCAACTAGGAAAGCAATGGAAGGAGGATCAAACCCTTTTGAAGCTTGGTCTAGTCCTTCTAATTTAGATGAAATAGCTCAAGTTAACAAACCACTGGTGGAGATCAAATCATAGTTACAAGAGGGCATGGGTAGGACAAAGAATTTCTCTTATGACAACCAATTAGACCTCCAAAAATACTATCAACAATTCAAATAGTTCAAGTTGCCCTTAAATCATGAGTGGAGAGGAATTAAGGCCTTGATGGACAAACTGCCCCCTTAGCCTTGCATCTTTTGTTTCATCTCTTCATAATATTTTTTTATTATTTTTCAAACTTTCCATCATTCCATTCTTTTATTTTGACTCTATGTCCAGTAGATAAGGTTGAAATCCTTTGGAATTCTTTATCTTTAGTGAGTAGAATATCCCCTATAAGTCACCAGAACTATAGTGAAAATTCACTACATCAAGGAAGAATTTTTTCCTTGGCTAAATTTTGCAAGTTTGCCTTGACAAGAAGCCAAATAGGAAGAGCTAAGGTAAAGCACACTATAATTTTTTATATCTACAATAGGTTCTACTTTTGTTGCATGAAAAGAATTTTATAGTATTGGCATAGAATAGGTTATCTGATTGTTGATCCACAACGAGTGTTGATTCAAGGAGCTAAGAAAATTCCCAAGCTTGCATGGCCCATTGATCAAATTAATCTAATGATAGGCACTAGTTCCTAGAGGAAATAATTTATGAAAGAAGTAAAGGTCGTGTTCACTGTCAATATTTCAAATTTAATGACAAGTCCTAATTTCCATAGGAAAAGCATCCTATAGAGGCAACAAAATGATGCACACTTTTGATTATCCAAGATCTATGGTGGGCAACTATTCCATAAAAGGGAGGTCCATAAAGAGCCTCAAATTTGTGCAAACCTTTGATTGTTCATCCAACATCCTATACTCTCATACAACTACCTAAATAGTATCAAAGGGGATTCTTGTCCTTGGTCAAAGCCTAGACACATGGCAAACATATCAACGGTTCTCAAAAAAAGCAAGTAGTTATCCTATCAAAGAGTGCATCTAAGGAGGATCTACCATTGAGATTAGATCCAATGGTTTGTGGAATTTTAGAAGGTTCATAAGACATGCAAGTTATAATATTTACATGATCCTTTCAATTATAATTATCAATGGCCTACATTATCTTCTCCAAAATTTTAGTAACAATCAAAGTGTCTGTCATTGATCAAAATGCAGCTAAGTCAATACCCGTAGATCAATATTTCCATCGCTGGTTAATCCCATAGAAATTGTATCATCCATACATTATACAATCAAGCCTAATCCTACAACTCACCTAGATTGAGAGCAGGCCTAAAGAAGCCTTGACAATCATTCGATCAAGAAGAAAATCATCTAACCTAGCAAGCCTTAATTTTGAAAATGAGTGGCACTAGCCAATTTGAGCTCATCATCAACCTTCTACCTTCCATATCAAGGAACCCCCATGACAAACAGGTACTTCTATTATGGGCACAACATTCCAGGGAAGTGGTTTGCATCTTAAATATAGTGGTAGAGGAAGCTCTAGTTATAGAGACCTCAAGTCTAGTGAAATCTATTATAGATGGATATTATACCTACTCTCTAGGGGAATTTTAAGTAACGGTAGTTGGTGATAGTAGTGAAGGCTTCAAATCTAGAGGCCTCAGGTCTCTTAGCATTAATGGCTCCAAATCTAGAGACCTCAAACCTATCAACACTGAATGCAAGCTCATTCCTCACTCAATATTAAATAGAAATTTTTGAATCCTTATATAACTTTTAAGAAAAGTAAGACTTAGTTATGGGCATATAAATAGTACTTTTAGCGACATTGTAAGGATACAAAATTTTCTTACTCATACCTAATACATGGCCTTGTGAGTGTTTTTTTTCTTTCACTTTATCCTTTTGTGTATAGTCTAGAATCGAACCTTGAGTTGTTTTGTTAATAGTATTGAGCCTCTTTTAATTTGGCATCTCTATAAATAAATTTTGTGATATATGTAGGAAATCATGTCTAATTTTTCTCTACCCTTATGTGTATTCATTTTGTGCATAAATGCTTATGTTAAATTAAGACATTTTTCACTTTGTAACTATTAGCAAATGATGAATGTGTTCATTTTATTTTAATTATGCATAGGAGGAGCTCTTGATTTTTGGTGCATCATCTCTGTTAGTTTAGGATTTTATTTTCTGCATTTCTTTCCCATTTTTCTTTGATAATGTAAGCATTTTAGGAAGGTGTATTAAATATCACATCTGATGAGAAGTCGATATCTAGAAAAATCATAGAGGTTGCCTTGCATCCCTCACTCACAGAGCTTCCTAACTATGTCACTCAACACAAGGTACAAGTATCGATTGCACCCAATTACTGCCATAGGTGCCCCCAAACATCCTGAACATACAAGTAGTATAAGTTCAAGAATTTAATTCATACTTATAATGTATAGCTTTGATTATCACAAATGATTAAAATATGTTTATAATGAAGCCCTTAGATCCTATTTATAGTTAAAGTTTCACCTAAAAGTAACTTGAAGTAAGATATTTCTACTCCTGCTAAATCCTCTAATTTAGTAGCATCTAAAAAAATTGATGCTTTACTAAATCTAATTACCTTCAAATTGATTCAACATGGCTTTAGCATCCTTTGACTCTTTATTATCAATACTTGCAAATAAAATTTTATCTTCTAGGATGTTACCTTAGATTCTATGTAACCCTTTTTGGACCTAATACCTTAAAGAGTGATTCACTTTACGAAAGATTGATTTGCTCTATGAGAGAGAAATTCACTTTTTTTTAACATTGTGATTTACTATTTTAGACATAAGTTAATTAGCCCTTTAAAACGGGTCATACTATTTTCCACTTAGAGAAAATTCAAAAATCTTGCCAGATTTCCTTCTATATCATTTTTTCTAGGGCTATAAAATTTTCTTTTGTTCTCATCCATGGATGATCCTCTTCTATATTACAATGGTAGTAATTGATATACTAAATTTCTCAAGTTGAATTTAGGAATTTGTCCCCTATGCCACTATGTTAGACCCTATTGATGCAAATTAGTGGTATCAAAGTAGTTTATGCTCCAATATGTTCATCTCTATTCATCATGGGAAGGGTGCAAAACCTAGAATAGTAGAACCAAATAGAATATAAGGAGCCTCAACCTTTGAATAATTAAAAGAAAAAAGTTATTATTTTATGCCTGAGTAAAGTAGGAGATTCTCCATTTTTCCATTCCATCCAGGGTAGAGTTATAGTTCACATTGGGAAGACTTGATTATTAAAGGTATCTAGAAGATTGATGAGCAATACAACCATACAATAGAGCAATTTTAGTAAGAAATAAAGAAAAAAATAACATCTATGATACCATCAACACACACAACTACATATATAAAATGAGTTTGACAAATTGCCCATAGAGTAACCACATCACTAGATATTTCACACACAAATAGATGCATGTTCAGTAAGTTTTATACCTTCAAAATAATCAATTTGCTCCTCTAATATATTCAGCCCCTTTAGAAATACACAAAAGGAATTAATTTAGGGCTCTTGAAAAAGTTGGGTTACATTGGTTAAATATTAGAAAAGCATAGCCAAGGCACGAGCCACCCCATAAAACTTGTACAATGACCTAATAATTGGGTAGGTATGCAATCACTATTGAACACAAGGATATGAATCCATTATATGCTTCAATATCTATCCATATGATATTTTCAATAGGTATAACCACATTTTCTCAACCTAATGGTTCATCAAGGTCCTCATCCAAAGGTAAAAAAAGCTAGTACAAATACATTTTGGATGGGATCCTTCTAATAGTTAGAAGAAGTTCAACTCAATAGAAATCCAAGTTTAAATATGTGTATCTCTCCTACACATGTATTATTTTCACATACCTTGGTAATGCTCATGCCCAATACCCATACTTAGGTATCCTTTTCACAGTCATAGGGTACTAGGGAGCACAATTCCTCTACCTTTGTACATACACTTTATTTTAAGATTTATTACTTTATGTTTTGTAAATTAGTCCTATGGACACCACTCTTTATTCTCACCATCATTCTCAAGAAAAATAAATATTCTTAATAATATCTCTTCATAAGTATAATCTATTTTGGATGTGTGATCATTGGATGTCATTCTTTACACCATGTAGATAGATTAATTACAATTTGAACTAGGAGTAGGGACCATTTCTTCCTAAGGGGGATAAATTATTTGATCAATTCAAGGGCTTCTCAAATCCCTCAAGGGTTTTAATGTTAAAACAACACCAACTTATAGGTTTTGGCACCCATTATGACTTCTTAATCAATGGTCTAACGACATAGCAACCTATGATGTCACATCTATTTATGGCACCCATGTTGCCTATTGTGCCAACCTCATCTATAGTGTTATAGCATCCTGTATTGTGGTACCAACACCAACACATAGGCACAAAAAATATCAATACCCTATGGAAATTTTATTTTGGTACTATAGTGGACCCATGTATGCTTGTTATAACAAGATATGTTGAACCATCTATTGATTGGACATAACTTGAGTATTTTGAGGGACCATCAATTTTTCTTGTATATTTTATTGTGGGATGAACTATTAGTTTGAATTGTGTACCAATTTTTTATTAGGATATACCTAATACATATAAGATTTTTGCATTATTTTTGGACTAGGTACATTTTACTAGAACTAATAATTCAAACAATATTGTAATACTAGTTGATTCTATGGACTTTATTATGGATTGATATGAGTTTTAACATAGGTAGAGAATGGTTGATTCTATACCATACCTTGAATCATTAGAGCTCGTTGTTGGCTTGATAGGAATTACCAATTTTTCATAACATTATACTTTTATTGAGGCTTTATGTAACTAATTGACCCTGTATATAATCTGAATTTTGTTGACCTTGTGTCTATAGTCTAATTTGGTGGTTTAGGTGGGACTTGAGTCCCTAGTTGTCTTAGTACAACTTATGGAATTGGGACATTATCATATTGACTTTTTCTGACTTGTAGTTAACTAGTATTCACTTGTGGTTTAGATCTAACTTATTAGTTTTGGATATACTCTTGGGTTGGTGTGCTTGCTAGTAGCTAGCTAATACATGAGGCTATTAATTTTTGTATTGGACCAATATAGGTTGGCATATTAGGGTCTATCAAACTAGATTGTGGGTTAACGACAATAAATTAGGTTTGCACTACATGTGGCATATAACATTGTTTGAATGGAAGGATTTATGGAAATTCAATTTTGGCTAACTTTCATGGTTGTGTACTACTAGCCACTAGGTTACCCTATACTAGTGTATTGGTTAACTTGTATCAAAGGGGTCAAATAAGGTAGTGATGGTGGTGTATGGGAATATATTAGTTTTAATTATATTTCAATTGGAGTTGTCATTGATCATTTTTCCTTTGAACAAATATTAGTTCTTGGAATTTTGTGTATCTCTTCTAACTCTTGAACCTAAATTATTATTGTAGGCTTCTTCCCTTTGGTGCCTTTATCAAGTATATGAAAATATCTACTAGCTAAATTTCTTTACTAGACTAATGTGATTTAGACCTATTCATATTCATCTATCTAATCTTGATTTGGCTATCAAAAATATAAAAGTAGATCAAAAAACTTCAAAAGATAATAGTTTGAGTTCAATGAGTGAATTTCTCATTTGGGCATAAAATCACATTTTTGAAGAATGAATCACTCTTTTTACGTATGAACAATTGCTTTCTTTATGCTTGAGCATAAATTTGACCCTTTATTAGCAAATTCACCGAGGAAATAAATCACTCTCCTAAGCACTTTAAGAAAAATTCACTTCTTTTAAAAGGAGATAAACAAATAACCCTTTATAGAATGAATCACCGTTTATCCAAGAAGTGAATTACTTTCTTATAAGTGTGTCAAATTTTAGCATTTTGAAAATAAAATTCTTGTTTAATTGCTTCTACAAAACAAAAATTAGTCAATTTTAAGCAAATCACTCAACTAGCTCAAAATATGTGATTATTGTAAGAAAGAGGGTGAATCATTTACTAAAGAAGTAAATTTATCTTATGCAAACTTGATGAAAATTTTCAAGAAATAAATTTTTGGCTAATGAAAGGATGGAGAAAGCAAGAATAAAAATGGGATGGGATCAAATGACTAGCAAAATGATATGGCATGGAATTAAGGCCTTGGTATTGAAAGTGGATATTCCTTTGAGGGGAGAGGACATGTTGATTCTTTGGAATAAACCTAGTAAAAAACCTACCTAGAGATAGCCCCAAAAGAAATATTCACAAGTGGGGTGCAGAAGCTAGTTAGGATTTTCACTCAATCAAGGAAGGATGTTGTGACTGGTGGGGCTAAAGACCTACAAGATTAAAAATCACTTCCTAGTGTGGAGTAAAATCAAACAAACAAAAAACTATGCTAGAGGTAGTGGGAGGCATAGAGAAGGATCAAGCAAAGAAACATAAATAATTTATAGATATTATAACTAATTCAATGTAACCTATCCATTACTAAAAATAGGTTATTTTAGTGTATGGAAGCTAAATATTTTGAAAGGAATTTTATAGAATGCATCTCATGATCTTTCAAGGTCCCTAATAGGAAAGTTTGTAGATGAGCAAGTGACATTGGAAAGTATTCAAAAATGGATTTTGGGGCATTGAAAGTGTAGGGAAGAGGTTAGTGTATCTTCCCTTAGAAATTTTCCACTATTTTTTTTCACTTGTGAGGAAGATTTACAAAGAATTCTTAATGGGGCCCCTACTTTTAGGGATGAGCAAGCTTATACCTGAGACATTATACATGTGGTTTTAAGCTAGAACTAGAGTCCATATAGAGATCCCTTGTTTAGATCCATCTTTTAAGCCTTCCCTTAGGGTTTTAGAAAGCAAAAATTTTGATGGTTATAGGGAATTAGGTAGGAACTTTTCTAGCAATGGATGATACCACTAGGACTAGATCAAAAACCTCTTTCGCTAGAAAATATATCAACTATAATATACATGAAACATGCAAGGAGGAATTTATCCTCATGGATGGATTAGAATAAATTTTGCAAATCAAGTATGAGAACAAAACCTTTTCTTATAGGGTGTGTTGCGAAAATAGACCATTTATCCAAGAGTTTCTTTGATAAACAACTAACTAGGGAACCTAGCGGGAGAAAAGTCTAGAAAAAAAGTAAAATTGGATGAAGACTCTACCCCACGAAAGAATTATGGCCAAAATGTGCAGAAAAAAAGGTCAAGGAGGAAAGACCCAGAATCACAAGTCCATGGTTTACCCCAAACCAAGAAAAAAATAGAAGATAAGGCAAAACCTAGAATAGGACAAGTGTTTTAGGTACATGACTAGAAAGTGGAAACTATTATTTTTAAGAGCAAAGGGTAGCAAAGGAGGTTTTATTTAAATAAAACCAAACTTGTGGCGTATCAGTAAGATAAATAACTATACTAGACCTTGAAAGAGAAGTGGTGCCATAAACCCAATTTTAGGGAAACCAAGGGACTATCATGGAAAGTCCTCTTAAACCACTAGATGATAGGAAATACCTTTTTCTAATTACTAAGGGTAGTGGTGAGAGATGTATGAGATACTATTTCAAAATGGAAACTAAAAGTCACCTAAGGACTTCCCATCAATGTTAGGATTAAAACAAGCCAAGAAAGGAATACCCCCAGTGGAAACATAAAAGCGGGCTTTCCCAAAGAAATATGATGGATGAGTAACCAATTTACAACCTATAAAATCTAGAGAAAAATACCAAATTTTGAAGCAAATAAAAACAAACCGAGAGGGAGAACTTTGAGTCTAGAATTAAGAATAAACAAGATAGAGAAAGAGATAGAAGAGGGTAAGCATAGAACATTATTTGGGATGTGTGTATCCACCAATAGAAAGACTTTAGTTATAATTCCAAGGGAATTAATACTTTTAGAAAAAAATGCCATTTAAATCCTTAAGAATGCATTACCAGCCATAAATGTATTATTACAAAACTATATGAGATGGAAAGTAGAAAATTAAGAGATTTTTTAGAAACAAGCAAACTTTGCAGATGTAAACTCTAGAGGAACAACTATGTTTATTGGAAATAAAAATGGTGAGAATATTGTAGAGACTATTGTTGCACCTATTGAGGTTGTTGCTAGATATTCTATTGATGTGGTTGTAATTGTATAGGTTGTGGTTGCAATTATACAAGTTGTAACTATTATGACTATTGAACTTGCAACTAGTGAGGTGGTATTTGTAATGGCTATGGACTTTGATGTTGTTGTGTTTGCTCTTTCTATCGATGTTGTTATGGAAAAATTATTATAATTATTGCTACAACTATTACATGGACTATATTTGTGACTACTATAGGGATTGCTACAGTTGAGTTTCTTATTGTGTCAATAGTAGAATGTGATTCAATTGATCTAGCAAAGTTCTTGGATATGACTATTTACTCTTTTAAGGATATGTCTTATTCAAGAAACATGTAGGTCTTGCTAGACTGAGTAACATGCCCTTGTTATTGTAAGGAAATATAAAGATATTTTTAGTGTTGTGATTGTGGTTATGCTTATTGTTGTGTTTGTGTCTATGACTATTGTTGTGGTTGCATTTGTACTTGTGGATATGTTTGTGTCTATGGTTATCCTTGCATTTGAAGCTACTATTTTGGTTGTCTATGACTATAGCAAGTAATGTAGTTGCTATAGAGCCGCTATTGACAAATGTTATTGCAGCTAAAAAATATAAGGAACCTAATATAGTGCTAGGGTGATATGTGGTTATGCCTAGAGGCTGTGAAATTAGTATTTTATCATATAATAACAATGATTTTTGTTATGATAATTGACCAAGAGAATATTATGGTTGTACTTTTACCTGTGCCATTCAAATATGTTGACCAGATTGTTGTAGAAGTTGCTAGATTTGTTGCACTTGAGAGAATGATTGTTGAGCATGTTGATGCTATTGCATTTAAGGGAGGAATTGTTACTATAATTTAGGGGGGTTCCATAGTTATGTTGGTTGTTGACCATAAGCTTGAATTTATTGTTGATGCAACTATTGAGGTGGTTGTTGTATTTTGATTTATAGTTATTTATTATAAAATAGTAGTATTCTTATGCACTTACCTATTTATTATTTGTTTATAGAATAGATTAGAGGTACTATGGAACCCCCAATGGATTTTAGTTGGGGAGAAGTTAAGACATATGCTCATACATAGTATTTTTAACATGAGGTGAAGACTTGGACTTTCACAATGCAAGGGAAAAAGAAAATGAAAGTTGATATCTGGTTTTGAAAATACCTCTTTTGTAAAAGATAAAGGGAAACCCTTTCAAAATCTTACCTTATAATTAATACAAAAAAAATCAATAAATATAAGGAATGAATTACCTTTTAGACTTGTTGAAAGTGTAATTTGATTCATGGCCAAGGCCAATATTATATGATGTAATATTAGATAGGCCTAAAGGCATTCATTGTACAATGTATTTAATTTATTGTAATATTTTATTATGTAATCCCTATAGGCCATAGTTGACCTTGTTTTAAACCCACCTTATAAAATTATAGTTAACCTTAAAGTCCTCTTGTTAAGCTGACTTAGGTTAAGATCATTAATGTAATTGGGGTTTGGGTATTTATATAAATATCCCCCACCATTCCATCATTATATTATTGAGTATAATGATTCTTATCTATTGATAATACAATGATTATTTATTGTGCCTATGAGTACCCACCAATATTTGTGTCTCTTTTTCTTTCTTTCATCGTTTTATGCTTTCTATATAAGATTTGAGTGAATGGATTGCTTCTATTTGTTTTTAAAACATATTGTGAATTCCAACAAGACCTTCAAAATAATATTAGTTAAAAGTGTATAAAAATTACTGATTTGATCAAGGATCATGGAATTTTGTTTTACACTTTTGATAGGTAATGTTGAATTCAATTGAATTGCTAAGTTTTTATGATGGAGTTTTCATTTCATGAAATCCCTATAGACCAAAATAAAAATGTAAAACAAATAGATTTGAAGTCATAGCAACCAAATATGACAAAATAATTTTGGGTTATGACTAATTTAGTATTATGAACAAACCCTTTAATATATCCAATGCAACTCTAAGCTTATTTGTGTAGATTTAAAAGATAAAATAGGAGTGGTGTAGGCATAATTCCCCATTGATATCATGCCTCTAATCCCATAAACCATGCCATAAAATTTTGAATTTGTAGAAGTGTATGTGTTAGTGGAGTCATTTTTTAACAACTAGAAGGAAAAGGTTTGATATTTCCAACCTCTAGATTCAAGTTGAATCCCCACTAATATAACTAATTAAATCTAATATAATACATGTAAAGTAAACCTAATAGGAAAATATATGTGAAGGATAAAGAAAATATAATAAAATAAATATATTCATGATCATAATGAGATTAGTATTCATCAGCTTATAGCAATTGGAGGGGATACCATGACATCAATGTGATCCAATCTAAGCATAATATTATATTCATAAAAGAAAAGACTAATATAAAGTGAGAGGGTAGTGCCACAAATAATATTCCTCCATAAATAAAAATATCCAATGATACAATTGATCTATAAATATCATACATAATCTTTATATTAATAGTAGTATAGGTTCAAGAGCAGAATTCAACCTCACAAAGCGTAGCTCTGACTAACACAAATGATAAAAATAAACTTGCAATGGATCCCTTAGCTCCTATTTATACCTACAGTTACACGTAAAATTTATTTCTACTCCTATTCAATCCTCTAATTTTATAGCATGTTTAACAAAGATCCTCAACTAGAAGCTAGAATAGCATAACCAAAAACTAGAAAGATCCTTAGCTTTTGAGGAATAAAAACCAAAAGATGCAACTTGATGCTTAAGAAAAGGAGGAGAGCCTTCATTTTTCCATTGCATCCATGGTATATCTACAAATGAAGTTCTTAGATCTTGAATACTTGATTTTTGGAGCTATATAGAAGATCAAGGAGTAATATAACCAGACAATAGAGTAACTTTAGTAAGAAATGAAGGATAAAAAATCCATTTGTGATACCATCCAACAAAATTTTCTACATATAAAAAATGAGTTTGACAAGTTTCCCATAGAGAAACCACATCTTAGGAATATTATACAAATTTATGCATATTTTTTTAGTTTTAGCCCTTCTCAAGAATCAATTTACTCCTCTGATTTATTCTTTTACAAGCACACAAAAGGCATCAATTCAGAGCTCTTGAAGAACATGGGTTACACTAACCAAGGATTTGGAAAGCATGACAAGGCATGAGACACCCTATCAAATTTCAACAATGACCCAAGAATTGGATATGTATACAGTCACTATAGAAGACATACACATAAATCCATCAAATGCTTCAATCTACATCCATGCAGTATTTTTTATACGCACAACCACAAATGCTCAACTTTTTGGTTCATCAAGGTCCTCACCTAGAGGTCATGCAAGCTGGTATAGATACATTTTGGATGATATCACTAACATAGTTGGATAAAATATCTATGACCATTTGAAACACCTACACTCACAAGGAATCCAAGTTTGAAATTTTGTCTTCCTTTCGTAAACAAGTATTTTTTTCACATTTGTTGATTGCACTCAATACTAGTACCCATGCTTAAGGGTCCCCTTTGTACTCCTAGGGCACTAGGGGGCATAATTGTTTCACCTTTGTATGTGTACTTTTTTTCTTTATTACTTTATGTTTTGTATATTAATTCCATGGACACCAATATCTATTATCACGACTATCTCTTCTTGATTATGAGTCATTCAAGACATAGATGTCGCTCTTTGTACCTTGTAGATAAACTATTTTTAGGTTGAACTAGGAGTAATGGGGAACAATTTCTTCCTAAGGGAGGACAAATAATGTAATCAAGGTAGGTGTTGCTCAAAGTCCTCATAGGTCATAGCACCATAACAATGATAACTCAATATTTGGTACCTATCATGACTTCTTAGTCAATGGGTTAACACCACAACAACCTACAACATTACATATATTTGTGGAACCAATGACACCTATGGTTTCAGCCTCATATTAAGTTTTATGGCATCCCATTTTGTAACAACAACATCAACATATAGAAGCACAAAAAATATCAACACCCTTTGTAAACAATAGGTACCAAAACCTTGCAACCACCCTAATTTAGTAACCAAAGCTCGATCAACTTTACAACTTGGATGATGCCTTAGTAGGTAATGTTTTTAATGTTGTTGTGTTTGAAATATGAAAGATACAAGATGGCCAAACTTCACCTTAGCTATTTTTTTATGTAATTAGTATGTTGGCTAGCTTCAAGTTCTAATTAATAACACATCCAAAGTTTTAAAAGTAGCGTAGGATAGAACTTTGAACTTCAAATTTTAAATTTTTTACTTGGAAATTTGATGTCTTGTATAGAAAACTTATTAACACACCAACATAAGCATAAGTTGCTAGCTTGGGCCTCAACTCTGAACTCTAAACTTCATTCTTATATGTCTTGTATAGAAGGCTTCTTGACACACCAATGCCAGCACTAGTTGGTAGCTTGAGCTCAAATTTTGAACTCCAAACTCTAAAATTTAAACTTCAAAATTTGGACTCCAACATCTTGCATAGAAAGCTAATTTGTACACCAATGCCTACACAAGTTGATAGTTTGGTCCAAAACTTTGAACTCTAACATCTTGCATAAAGGGCTTCTTGGCACACTAATCATAGCACCAATTGTTAGATTAGGTCTAAAATCCAAACTCTGAAGTCTAAACTCTGAACTCCAAACTTTGGACTTGGATATCTTATGCAAAATGCTTCTCAACACACCAACTCTAGCACTAGCTACTATTAATCCCAAACTTTGAACTTTGAACTCTAGAATAAAAACCATCAAAACCTAAATTGTTGGTCATTCTAGAAGTTGAACCATTTTTTCTTTCAACATTGCACTTTCTTAATCCATTGCATCCTTTTGCATATAGTAAGGCACCAAGTATAGCATAGACAATAAAAAAGAAGTCAAAACAAAGAATAAAAGAGAAACACCATTCCACATCTCAATGTTGATATTGACTACAAAGATAAACACCATTCCACATCTCAATGTTGATATTGACTACACTCATACACTAGAGCTATAATCAACACCACCACATCTTGACATAGGGATTCAAGTTTTATCCTCTTGCACCCCTTCTCTCGTCTTCTCTCTCTCTTTCTCTCTATATAAGAGAATAACCATTATAACATTCTTCTATAATATAATGCTTATGCATTTCATGAATATGATGTTCACCTTCAATTGTATGTGTTCCATCCTATGTATACCTTTTTTGTCATGTTTTGGTTATACTTAATGCATTCTTCCATAGCTCTTGGTTTGTAGTTCTGTTAGCCCCAATCCTAACACCTCAAATATTAGCATCAAGATGTATCCATGTCTTCATTTTTAGACAATGAAATCCTTGCTCATAAAGAATCTATCTTTTTTTTATAGAGTAGTCTTGTCAATTGTGCCCAATATTGTAATGCCACTTTATGTCATAAATATCTTAATACCATAAGCTAATTTATGGGAGTTATACCCCACGTCACTATCCTAGGGCCATGGTGTGGATAAAAAATAGAGTGACAAAGTAAAAAATTATATTATGGATTAAAAATATTTATAAATTTAATCTAAATGTAAATTGGTCCAAAAAATACAAGATTAGACAGTCATCTAGTAAGAAGCAACTCAAAATATAATACACTAAAACATAGTAGCACTTTAGGATGCCTCAACTCATCAAATATGTAAGGTTTTTTGGAAAAATTTATGATTACCCTATGAAACATGAGGACACCAACTTGAGATGTACTACAGCATACCATTCACTAATGGACAATCAAATCAAAGTAAGCAATTCAACATGCATGTGTGACCACAATCAAAAGGAACCTTAGAGTTGGGAGAGAAGTTTTTATTTCAATTAGTCGTATAAGAGCTAAGGTATTTTCTAGGCCTTAACCAAGCTAGAAGACTTCTTGGCCATATGAAACCTTCTTCGAAAGGAATGGGAATATTTTTATTTATCTTTAGATCAATTATGTGCCTCTTTGAATTGTAAGCCTTCCACCAAACTTGTGATATGTTGAGTCTTCATGAAAAAAGATGTGTTTACATTATAGTTCATTTATCTTCGTTAAAGATATATTTTGACCACTTCTAGATACTTCAAATGGAACATCACTTGGGACTTTACCTATATTAGCTTCTCAAATGAATAGGTAAGCAAGGCTATTTATTAAGGTAAAATTTTGAATCGTTGTTTTTAATTGAAGACTTTATGAAAAGCATAAACTACACAAAATGGATTTTTCATAATGGAGTCTTTCACATAGAAAATATGAGAATTCCAACACCTTTTTTAAAATCACAAGTTTTCCAAAGATTTGTGGTTTAAAATTGGGTAATCTTACTTGGTGATCCCACACTTGGCCAGGATCCTATTTAAATGCTTTGGATGTAATACAACTATGTACTCTCCTTTTCCTCTTAAAGGTGATGCATATACATAGGAACATTTTGAAAAGGATTTTCATGTCATAATATAAACTATAACACTCACTTTAATACTTTAGAAATATACAATGCATGTGAAATAGAATTATTCATATAGTATGTCATTTATTCTTTTCAATTGGTGCTTATGAAATATACAATGCATGTGAAATAGAATAATTCATATGGTATGTTATTTTATTCTTTTCAATATGTTATACAGGATTCAAATTATTTCATTTGCATCACATTATCATTATATTATTATGGTATTTCAACCAAACCCCTAATGGTATTTTTTTTTGCTAAATAATAAGGGGTTGTACTTGGGTCCCCTACCCTTGAAAAATTAAAACTCTTCTTTAGAACTTGATAATTTACAAATAGATACACTTCTCATCTCAATTGAGATGTTATAGCTAGAAACCTGCATCATTTTACATAAAATGTTTGAATTCTTGATTTTTATTATTTGGATCTTTTCAATTTTCTATATGAATACAAATATTCCAAAATTTACCATCCTTCTTGATATTTTCTATAGCAGTCTTCATAATACCAAAAATTCACCTCTACTATCTATGCATTACCACTTAGTAGAGTAATATTTCCAAAACATTGCACTATCATAGTGCGTTTTACCAAATCTAGATTTCTAGTTTCCTTCCTAAAACACAAGTGCAACCACAAAAATTATAATAAATAGTTTATATGAAAACACATTAATGTTATAAATAAAGCAGATGTTACCAATGGAAAATATTAAAGTAAATCTTAATCATTATTTGATTCAAGCAGTCAACATTTTTTATCATCTTTAGCTAAACTTCCTACTTCCTCTAACCATGGAAAGGATAATTTAACTTCATGATTCTCAATCAAAACACCTCTATCGGATATACTATATGCACATTTGTTTCCTTTCTTTAATGTATGTGTAAACTTGATTTCTTCAAACTCTTTAGCAAGATCTTGAATTTCCATAATTATTTCTTGTATGTTCCATGGAGCCTTTGCTTTCCTAAAACTTGTATTTATTACTATGAGATAATCACCTTCTATCCATACTTTATTCCATTTCATTTGTTTACATATTTTTAACCCTTCTAAAGATGCCCAAGCTTCAACTTCATTATTTGTCTTAAATCCACTATTGAAATCATAATAAGATAAAATATCTCTATTATTTCTAATTATTCCTCCTCTTGTTGGTCCTGGATTTCCATTAGATGCTCCATAAATTTAACTAGCTCCACATCTGGTGGTTTCCATTTTATATTATTTGCCTTCTTTTCGCTTTTCTTGTACACAACATCATTATTTCATTTAATGACTTGACTCCATCTATCAAGGCTCTTTTCTTCTAGATTAGGGATTGGGTGAGTTGATAGGGTTAGTTTAGACTCCTCTATGGCTAAACATGTCTTCCTTTCCATTACCTCTAAACTTATTTTCTTTCCTTTAAATATTCTTCTATTTGAAGAACACAAGCTTATACTGAGAGGGGGGTGAACAGTATAAGACTACTTTTTACTTTTCTTTCCCAAATAGTATTATCCAATATAAACAATGGAAATATCAATAGCAATAACCAAAGAAATACATAAATTATCACACACAATAGAGACACCAATTTAACATGGTTCACCCAATGTGGGCTACTCCACAAAGAAAATATTTCACTAATATTTTCTCAATAAATATCTTGGTAATCCTTTCCCTATTACAATGTTTATGGACCTCTGTCCAAAGGAGACATCAATCCCCTAATCAAGTTCATGGATATCTATCCATAGGAGAACTCCTTTCTCCTTATCTCTGGCTGGTGATATTTTAGAAGAATTATTGTCCCCACTGCTCCGGCTAATGGATCTCTATCCACTGAAGACACATGTCCTCACTGCCCTGGCTAATGGATCTCTATCCACTGGATACTATCGTCTTCTATACTCTATCACCTTCAAATCTCTATCTCAAATCTACACTAAACATAGTCCTTCGGTCTAGCACAAATCTACTCAATCTCTATTTTTGGTTTGGCACAAACCTATCCTTAAATCTGCACCAAACTCTGTCCTCAAATCTCTATCCTCTAATCTGCACTAAACACAGTCCTTTGGTCTAGCACAAATTTGTCCTCGATCTATGTCCTATGATCTATACTAAACATAGTCCTTCGGTCTAGCACAAATATATCCTCAATCTCTATCCTCTAATTTGCACTAAACATAATCCTTTGTTCTAGCACAAATCTATCCTCAATATCTATCCTCTGATTTGCACTAAACACAATCCTTTGTTCTAGCACAAATTTGTCCTCAATCTCTATCCTCTGATTTGTATTGAACACATTCCTTTGGTCTAGCACAAATTTATCCTCAATATCTATCCTCAAGCCTTAACACAAAGCTTGAATCAATCTCAAATCAACTCTTCTAGATCTGCCCCAAACCTTAACTCAAGGTTTGAAAAAATCAATCAACTCTGCTCACAAGTCTTCTCAAAGACTTGTCTCAAATATACCTTGTAAGCTTCCACAAAAGCTCACACTAATATTTCCACAAGTCCTCTCGAATACTTACCTCAAATCTTCTCAAAAATCCCACACTAGAACTTGTTCAATCTCATAGAAACACAAAGAGAATTGTTAGAGACTCAATATACTTCACATTCATCACAATGCTCAATCACTTTCAATCACTCTTTTAGAAACATATAGAGAATTTTTAGAGATTCAATATGCTTCATATTTACCTCAATGCTTAATAATTGTCAATCACTCTTTTAGAAACATACTAATAATTGTTAGAGACTCAATATGTTTCACACTCATCAAAACTCAACCTCTTTCTCAAATCAATTTCAGTATATAGAAAATTTTGTTTTATAGAACTTGAACTATCACTTCACACATCCATTTGACTAGGTTCTACCAACTCTACTCAATCAATCACACGATAAAATAATCCTTGCTCACAAACCCTATTCTAAGCATATGAACACTCACTCAAAATGTTTTCAATAATTCTTATCAACCAATCTCACATAACAATGATACTCATGTTCTTTGCAAACCCTAGTTCAATATCTTCACTCAACTTTAATCACTTCAACAACAATGCTTATCAAACAAGGTGCATAGCATTCACTTCACAATAGCTCAAAAACTCAATAAGGAAACCTAATCAAGTCCTTTTCACTCCAAAGTTGTTTTCCAAAAAACCAACCAATCAACTCAACCAAGGAAGAATGTACCCATACCTTTTATTTGATGTAAAAGTGTCCTTTAGAAAAAACCTGTTTCAATCACAATTTTCTTCTCTCCAATTCTAATGGTTAGATAACAAAATATTATTCCAACATTTTATAAAAATATTCCTTGGACAAAAATACTCAAAGCTCAATTATGCCTTATGGATCCCTTTTAAAATAATATTCAACATCATAACCCTTTAATCAAAATTCTTCCTTCACAACTTTGACTCATCAAAACAATATCTTAATTTTATCATAACCCTTATTACTCCTAATAATCACTTTTATAAAACCCACAATAACTATTTTTAAAACCTTAATGCCAAATAAAAAATTATAAAATCAAACCCTTATGTCTCCCACAGTCAACAATGCTCACCACACACGAATACACCACAATAGTCTATATAATACCTTATAACTCCTTAGATCACATTAATTTTTGACAAAAATAATACTTACATGCATTCGTCGTCGTCACTGTCATGAATTGATCAAGCGCCTCACTCTTTGCTTACACCCTAACTTGAGTGGAAAAATCCACATGGGATACTGGCCCTCATAGCACACAATCCTCACGTTCTGATAGATATCTTTGCCACTCAAAAAATTAATCAATAAAAAATTTATACCAACTGAAGGCGATGAATTTTGAACATGCGTTGTATCTTATGCTACAACTTACACACTGTTCCAACAACCACTCTAACCATCCTGTCGGATGAAATCAAATGGAAGGTGATAGTATTTGAATCTTCAACATGCATGTCTTGATTCTTGAACTACCTCCCTTGACCACTTGGTAAATTGACATGTTCTAATCGTTGCTTTGCGTAACCCAAAAAAATTGTCTCTACTTCTACTGTGTCCCAAGGGATAACATCTGCTTTTTATACACACAACTTAATGAAGGAATTTCATTTTTGAAGGAGGAGTCAATTTCTTTCGTCGTGTCAAAATATATTTTTCCCTTGTTCACATAATCATCCTTTTATTAAAATCGCATCGCACTTCCTTTCATTGTCTTACAAAAACCTTTTTGGTCTCATTTATATATATCACATGCCATTTAAATTGATCCATCGGTATTTGAGATGTCGACACTTACTTTGAAGAATTTTTTTTCTTTCGAAACATAAAGTTGTGGTCCATGATAATAAAGGATTAAATGTTTAAATATTTAATTTTAAATTATTTAAATAAATAATGTAAATATTAAATAATAAATTACTCTTGGCTATGATTACAATTTTGAGTAATCAACCTCTCTTTGAACCTTGGGTCCAAATGATAAATTAAACTTTTCTCTTTTATCCAAATATTATAATATTATTAAGTTTGCTTCTTATTATCTTTTGAAGACACCACTTGATGACATTAATGATGACACAGTTGGATATCAACCTCTTTAAATCGGCGACCACTCACTCTTGACATCAATGACAACTTCATTCCTTGACATCAATGACGACTTCATGGACTCAAAATGTCCAAAAATATCCCCCTTTATCATTGATGGCAACCCAAATCCATTTTACCAAACACTTGACCTTTTTCTTGTTCTGCTCCCCTTGGGAAACTGCTCCCCCTGACTCAATGTTGTCTCCTTAAACCAAATCTCTCTCCCTTACTCAAATATCTCCCCTTTGAAATCAATGGCAAAGGGTCACCTTTGGGGCTCGGGGCTAATAATGAGTCTCTTAGCTTAGCCCCTCTCCCACCTCCTCTTGAGGTGGTTAATTCTGGGGTGGGAGTATTTCTACTCCCAGTAAGCATTGGTCTTTACCTTTGTCCTCTTTCCTTCTTATCTGATCCTCCTGATTCTTTTGACTTTTCCTCTCCATGTCCATGTTCTTGTTCCTGTCCATGTCCATATTCCTATTCATGTCATGAACCTTGCAATTCATTGCCTTATGACCAAACTGATTATATGAGTAGCAATATCCATTGAAAGGTTGTCTATTCTTGAAATTTCCATATTCCTATCTTTCATGTGTCCTGCACTGTGAAGCCATGTGCCCAAATCTGTGACATGAGAAATATCATCCATTAAAACTTCCTTTTCTTGACCTCATTGGTCTCTTAGTCTCTCTTAACCTATTCTGATTTTTGTTCCATATATTTCTTCTTTGTGCATTGTTCCTTTCCTTGTTGAACTTTTTATTGTCCAACACATCCTTAGAAGTCTCACTCTTTCTTTTACTTTCTTCTTTTGATGCTTCTTCTTCTTTGGTGCTTGAGCTTGACTCTCCTTTTTCTGCTTCATGTTTCCCTTATTCTTTTCAAAACTAAGTCTTGTTTTGGTGACTGATGATCTTTGTGCATTGACAATCCTATACAAAGTCTTTGAATTTTCTCAACCTTGTGTAGCTTTTCCTTGGAGCTTTTTACTTCCATCCTTAGTGAAACTATCTCATGTTCTAATTTTTCACATTCTAGATCTTGTCTTTAATTCTTCAGTCATACCTTCTTTCATTTTCCTTGCTTCTTCAACCTTAATTTTGAAGCTAGTAAGCTCTTGTAAACACTTTGCTTTTGCTTTCTCATCTTCTTGAGCTTGAACCCTTAATCCTAAGTTCTCCATTTTTAATTCTTTGAGATCAACAATAAGTCTTTCATATTCTAGCTCTTTTACCTTTGATTGTTCAACCATATATTTTTCAACTTTCCTTGCCTCTTCAACCTTATCTTTCAAGTCAAAGAGATCTTGTAGAAGCTTTGTCTTACATTTCTCATCCTCTTGTATTTGAGCCTTTAATTCTAAGTTCTCCTTTTTCAACTTAACAAGTTCCTTAAGAGTAGCTTACTCTTTCTCTTTTTTCTAAATTTCTCTCTTTTATTTGGTATTCAATAGGAGTATTTTCTTCTATTAGTGAAAGTAGAGTCTCTTCTTCATACCTAATTTGATTTTCCCTATTATCCTTTTCTGAACCAACCTCTAGGATTTCAATTCTAAGAGTATCATATTCATCTTCACCGCTACTAAACCCATTACAATAACCTGCATCATGACCAAGTTGACCACAAAAAAAAGATTCTTCACCTTCTTGTAGATAATAAGTTGCATGGTGACCTATATTCCTACATCTGGTACAAAACTTTATCAATTTGATCTTTTCTCAACTGCTTGATTCATCTCTTGAATCTATTTCCATTTTTCCTCCCAAAATAAAAATATCAATTTCATATTATTTTTCTTTCATGACCATATGTGTTCTTTTATTCTTGTATCTCATGGTTCTACCTTTACCTTTCTTTACAATTTGTGTTCTTGTAAGATCTTCCTTCAAGTTGTTAAACTTTTTCTTAAGGAACCAGCTCTGATACCAATTAAAGAACATAAGCTTATACTTAGAGGGGGGTGAATAGTATAAGACCACTTTTTACTTTTTTTCCAAATAGTATTATCCAATATAATCAATGGCAATATCAATATAAATAACCAAAGCAATGCACCAATCATCACACACAATAGAGACACAAATTTAACGTGGTTCACCCAATGTGGGCTACTCCATGGAGAAAATATTTCACTAATATTTTCTCAATAAATCTCTTGGGAATCCTTTCCCTATTATAATTTTTATGGACCTCTATCCAAAGGAGACACCAATCCTCTAATCAAGTTTATGGATATCTATCCACAGGAGAACTCATTTCTCCTTAGCTCTGACTAGTGATATTCTAGAAGAACTGTTGTCCCCATTGCTCTGGCTAATGGATCTCTATCCACTAAAGACACTTGTCCTCACTGCCCTAGCTAATGGATCTCTATCCACTAGATATTGTCGTCCTCTATACTTTGTCACCTTCAAATATCTATCTCAAATCTGCACTAAACATAGTCCTTCGATCTAGCACAAATTTGCTCAATCTCTATTTTTGGTCTGGAACAAACCTATCCTCAAATCTACACCAAACTCTATCTTCAAATATTTGTCCTTTGATCTGTACTAAACATAGTCCTTCGGTCTAGCACAAATCTATCCTCAATCTATGTCCTCTGATTTGTACTAAACACAGTCCTTCAATCTAGCACAAATCTATCCTCAATCTCTATCCTCAATATATGTCCTCTGATTTGCACTAAATAGAGTCCTTTGGTCTAGCACAAATCTATCCTCAATATCTATCCTCTGATTTATACTAAACATAGTCCTTCGGTCTAGCACAAATCTATCCTCAAGCCTTAACACAAAGCTTGAATCAATCTCAAATCAACTCTACTAGATCTGCCCCAAACCTTAACTCAAGGTTTGAACAAATCAATCAACTCTGCTCACAAGTCTTCTCAAATACTTACCTCAAATCTACCTTGTAAGCTTCCATAAAAGCTCACACTAATATATCCACAAGTCCTCTCAAAGACTTACCTCAAATCTGCTCAACAAGTCCACACTAGAACTTGTCCAATCTCATAAAAACATAAAGATAATTGTTAGAGACTCAATATGCTTCACATTCATCACAATGCTCAATCACTTTCAATCACTCTTTTAGAAACATATAGATAATTTTTAGAGACTCAATATGCTTCATATTTACCTCAATGCTCAATCATTTTCAATCACTCTTTTAGAAACATACAGAGAATTGTTAGAGACTCAATATGTTTCACACTCATCAAAACTCAACCTCTTTCTCAAATCAATCTTAGTATATAGAATAATTTGTTTCATAGAACTTGAACTATCACTTCATACATCCACTTGATTAGGTTCTACCAACTCTACTCAATCAATAACTCAATGAAATAATCTTTGCTCGCAAACCCTAGTCCAAGCATATGAACACTCACTCAAAATGTTTTCAACAATGCTTATCAACCAATCTCACATAACAATGATACTCATGTTCTTTGCAAACCCTAGTTCAAGATCATCACTTAAATTTAATCACTTCAACAACAATGTTTATCAAACAAGGTGTATAGCATTCACTTACCAATAGCTCAACAACTCAATAAGGAAATATAATCAATTCCTTTTCACTCCAAAGTTATTTTCCAGAAAACCAACCAATCAACTCAACCAAGGAAGAATGTACCCATACCTTTTATTTGATGTAAAAGTGTCCTTTAGAAAAAACCTGTCTCAATCACAATTTTCTTCTCTCCAATTCCAATGGTTAGATAACAAAATATTATTCCAACACTTTTCAAAAATATTCCTTGGACTAAAATACTCAAAGCTCAATTATACCTTATTATTCTCTTTTAAAATTATATTCAACATCATAACCCTTTAATCAAAATTCTTCCTTCACAACTTTGACTCATCAAAAAAATATCTTAATTTTATCATAACCCTTATTACTCCTAAGAATCACTTTTATAAAACCCACAATAATTATTTTCAAAACCTTAATGCCAAATAAAAAATTATAAAATCAAACCCTTATGTCTCCCAAAGTCAACAGTGCTCACCACACACGAATATGCCACAATAGTCTAGATAATACCTTATAACTCCTTAGATCACATTAATTTTTGACAAAAATTATACTTACATGCATTTATTGCCATTACTGCCATGAATTGATCACACGCCTCACACTTTGCTTACACCCTAGCTTGAGTGGAAACAACCACATGCGATACCGGCCCTCATAGCACACAATACTCATGTTTCGATAAATATCTTTCTCACTCAAAAAATTAATCAATAAAAACTGTATACCAACCGAAGGTTATGAGTTTTGAACCTGCATTGTATCTTGTGCTACAACTTACACACTGTTCCAACAACCACTCTGACCAACCTATCGGATGAAATCAAACGAAAGGTGATAGCATTTGAATCTTCAACATGCGCGTCTTGATGCTTGAACTACCTCCCTCGATCGCTTGGTAAACTGACACGTTATAACCATTGCTTCGTACAACCCGAAAACTCTGCCTCTACTTTTACCATGTCCCAAGGGATAACATCTGGTTTTTGTATGCATAGCTTAACGAAGGAATTTCATTTTCTAAGGAGGAGACAATTTTTTCATCGTATCGAAATATATTTTTCCCTTGTTCGCATAATCATCCTTTTATTAAAATCGCATCGCACTTCCTTTCACTGCCTTACAAAAACCTTTTTGGTCTCTCATATATATATATATATATATATATATATATATATATATATATATATATATATATATATATATATATATATATATGTATATATATATATATGTATATATATATATATCACATGCCATTTAAATTGATCCATCGATATTTGAGACGTTGGCGCTTACTTTGAAGAAATTTTTTTTCTTTCGAAACATAAAGTCATGGCCCATGATAATAAAGGATTAAATGTTTATTTATTTAAACAAATAATTTAAATATTAAATAATAAATAACTTTTGGCTATGATTACAATTTTGGGCAATAAACCTCTCTTTGAACCTTGGGTCCAAATGATAAATTAAACTTTTCTCTTTTATCCAAATATTATAATATTATTAAGCATGTCTATCCTTGTCTTTTGAAGACACCACCTGATGACATTAATGATGACACAACTGGATATCAACCTCTTGACATCAATGACCACTCACTCTTGACATCAATGACAACTTCATTCCTTTACATCAATGACAACTTCATGGAATCAAAATGTCCAACACTATTCCTTTATAGCCATACAATCCAAAGTATTGCATCTTTTGATATATCCCATATTGTCTGTAAAGCCTCAATTGTATAAGTGCTCTACCATTGCTTTAACCATTCTTCAATTTTATTATTCATCGTCATGCATTTACCAAACATATTAAGAATCCATTGCTATAGTTTCTAGACTATTGAGCAATGTCCCAAGAGATGGTATATACTCTCCTCTAATTTACAAATAACACATTGAGAGGGACCATGAAAACCCCTTTTCATAAGGTTATCCTAGGATAAAATTTTTCTATGACCTACTAGTCAAACAAACATTTTGACTTTAGGAATGCTTGGGCTATTTCAAATATCTCTCCATATTCTAGTGATATTACTATTTTGTTGGTGCTTTACATTATATTCACTTCTTGTTGTGTATTCTCCTGGGCTATTCAACTCCCAAATCAATTTATCCTTGGTTCCCCTCAGAATAATCATAGTTGTTATCTTTCTACTCAATTGCCTCCTGGCATAAATGTCTTGTATACTTGTAAAAAAATCTTCTTTCCATTTGTATCTTCCTTCCTGATCCTTGTACAAAATTATTGAAACCCTATCACCATATTTATCTTGAAGCGATCTCATCCAAAATTTTAAAATTGGATCTAAATTTATTGGTTTTTATCACCAAGTATCCATAGAAATAGAATTTTTTTCTCCAGTTTCCACCACCCATCTTAAACCTTTAATCATTAGTTTCCACCACCCATATTAAACCTTTAATCATTAGATTGATAAAAAAATTTAAACCATTTAAAAGAGCAGAACCATTTGGTAGAGAGAATGTAATAAATATTAAACTTAGGTCATTGGGCTCAACATACTTAGAATAATTCTTTCCCATTGTATTTGACTCTCTTTGTACAATCTTCATATTACTTTTCCCCTAAAAGCTAAGTTTGCATCTATAAGAACTCTTAAACCAATACCTCCCCTAGTTTTATCATCACACACCTTGCTTCATTTCACCAAAGGAAATTTCCTTTTATCATGTAAACCTGACCATTAAAAATATTGCATAATATAGATTAAAATTTTTTCAACTAATTTTGACATAGTATACAATGGCATATAATATGTTGGAATGATCTATAATATTGACTTAATTAACTACACTCTTCCTGCTAATGATAACCATCTACCTTTCCAAGCTGGTAGTTTATTCTGAACTTTACTAATAACTAGATTCCATAATTCTATCCTTATTCTCCCCTCAAATAAAGGCATCCCTAGATAAGTTGCTAGCAAATTTTCCTCCTCCATTTGAAGTAACTGTTGTCAATTTTGACACACAGTTGTTGAAATTCATTTTGTATCCAGTTTTGAGACCATTCATTGTAAAAACTTCTCTTTTTCCATAAAAAATGGTTAAGATGTGGTTATACTACTGTGCTTTCATCGGTTTTCTCGTTTAGTTTAAAAACTATATTTTCTTGCATTATGATATTCCTCATCTTTGTTGTACTTTTCTCTATTATGTTGAATGCAAAATTGTGAATGTTTTAGCATGGGCATTTTTCTGATGCTTTTGTTTCCTTATCTTTATCTTCAAATCCTTTCATATTTTGCACATATACCTATAATTTCTAGCACTTAGGTGTTTTGTTTAATTTTTCTTATTAAGTTGTAAAATCGCTCTGGTAGTAAGCAAAGATAGGAAAAATGACTAAGTGTGGAAAAGGAGTTTTGAGCATAGTCAAGACTGCAGCACTCCACTCCAAGGATGATTTTAATTTAATGTAATGTAGCTTATTGTTAGTATTTGGATCATTTAAATTTCATATTTCTTTTGAGTTATGAGATGTGTTCTTTAATTCTCATGTCCATTATGTTGTTATATATGGAAATATGTTATTATTCAAGTATAACTAATTAATTCTAGAGAGAGAGGTATGTCTTGGGTTGGATTTAGAATCACTTGTAGGACCCAAGTCAAGAAGAAGTCCAATATTAGGATGAGTTATGAAGATGCAATAACCAGGTAGATATGATTCCTAGAAGGAGTTACGAGAATACAATATCTAAGAACTCATGAATATGGAAGGATTTGCATTTATGAAATAGCCATATTATTGTGAATAATTGCACCTTGAACATTGAGGATCGAGTGCATCTCAATTAGGACTCGTGGGATCAATCACAAGACAACAATGGTGATTCCTTAAACGTGTAGGTTTGAGTAATTATGTTCATTACTAGTTGAGTGGTAATGACCTTAGTTAGCTCACATAGGTGTGATAACTAAGCACTAAGGCTTTACGCCTAATTAACCTACCTAGATGGACTTAGGATAAGGTTAGGGAATATGTGTTCCTATTTAAGTGTTATGAGACTTAAAGGATAATCCCTATGTTATGGTCACATTGTCCTATCCATTGAGGGAAGGAAAAGTTGTGGGGACCACTTTGCCATCCTTCTAAACGATGAGGTTTAGTAAGGTGAACACCAAAAAATACATGATGTTGGCCACTAAATGTTGTCTGTAGTGACATAGAAGTCAAATGTGGTGAAGCCTTGTGAATGCTAAAAAAAAAATATATTGGGATCTCTTTTATGTAACTTAGTTGTAAAAATAAAATTATCTCTCTTGGGTTGGTATTTTTGGGTTGTTGAAAAAAGTAGTAGTGTCAAAAGATAAAGATAAAGATTCATTGTAGTAGGAAGTATCAACTAAATTAATAAATATGAAAACAAGGTTGATACCATTTATCTCTTTGAATTTTCTCTTATAGGGATCCAAAATTACCACACCACCAAATTCTAAGGGTTAATTACATGTTAGTTCATCAGTGTATCAATTGATTTAGGTAGAACATATAACTTTATTAAAAATAAAATAACAAAGTCTTTGGGACCATATATCAATATTTTGACCCAAAACAAATTTCAATTATTTATTATAAATAGGGGAACAACTCAATGTTTGGATCAAAATACTAAGTTAATAACTAGATGGATGATTATACTTTATCTTATTATTTGTTCACCCTAAATCTAGAAAGTGCCAATACCATCTCGGGAGTACAATGGTTGTCCCAACTTGGTATTGTTACTATTAATTTACAATGACTATATATCAATTGGATAGATAAAGACAAGGTCATTTGTCTCCAAGGAATCTAACCTCCTCCCTCAAATATGGTTAGTTTCCACAACATGGAAAAAATATCGAATAAATATAGTCATAAATTCTTTGCATGGTTAATTATATGGAAGTCTAATTTTAGAGCCAATTCTTGTGACTATTTCTTCTAACTTGCAGACTATTATGGATTGTTATGTGGATGCCTTGAGTGAACTCATGGGTATTTCTCTAAGTACACACATAGCAATAGCATCCATATGATTTTATGATTTATCCTCTAAATGTTCATCCTCACCGCTATCCCCATCCCCAAAAGTATGATATTAAGAAGCTTATCTAGGAAATGTTGGATCAAGGAATCATTTGAGTATCAATCCTTATTTCTTTGTTAGTATTGGTGCAGTATAAGGACAACTCTTGGTGCATATGTCCTAATTTATAACCTCTCAAAATCACCATCAAATATATGTTTCCTATCCCTATTATAGATTATTTATTGGATGAATTACATGGTTCTAAATACTTTATAAAACATTAATACCACTCTGGGTTCCATCAAATTTGGATCATAGAAAAGGATATGCCTAAGAATTTTTGGTGTATAAGGGTGATTATGAGTTCTTATTTATCCCTTTGGCATTATGTTCCTTTCACTTTCCAAAGTATCATTAATTTTATCTTTCATCCTTTTCTCCTAAAGTTTATACTATTATTTATCTATGATATCTTAGTTTATAGCAAGTCCTAGTAATCTCATTTAGTTAATGTGGACCAAGTTATCCACCTCTTATAGAAGGAGAAAATAACTTGCTCTTATTGTCAAAATATGGTCAAAAGGTAAATTCAATATGGTCAAAAGGTAAAGTGCTCCACTAGTAGAGCACCCCTCAAAAGTGCTCCATCAGTGGAGTGCCTTACCCAAAAGGCTTAAAAGAGAAACAGACTTGGCTAAAATAGCAAGTAAAAGTCAAAAGCAATCAAAGCCTAAAGTGCTCCATCAGTAGAGCACCTCCCTAAGACAAAGGAAATATAGATCAAGTGTTGATCGAAAAGATAAATAAGAGTCAACCTGTGGTCAAAATACAAAGCACTCCACTTAGGGAGCACTTCTCCAAAGCCCACCACTTCGAGAGCACTTGAGGGAAGAGAAAATGCAAACCATAAAAATAACCTTTTATTGAGGGTGTAGTAAAATAAGTCAAAAGGTCAAAGCGCTCCACAAGTGGAGAGCCTCTCCAAAGTGCTCCACTAGTAGAGCACATTTCCAAGGCAAAGGTAAAACGAAATAAAAATGAGTTATAACACAAGTGAGAAATTTAAACTCCAAAGTCAAGTCAATGCAGTCAAAGAGGAAAGTGCTCCACAGCTGGAGCGCTCCTTAAAAAGTGCTCCACAACTGGAGCGCTCCTTCAAAAGTGCTCCAAAGCTGGAGTGCCTCTCCGTAGCAAGAAACATAAAAGCAACCAAGGCAGGAAGGGTCAATTTGGTTAAAATGAAAAGTGCTCCACTAGTGGAGCACCTCTCCCAAGCGCTTCACTAGTGGAGCAGACTCCTGAAGCAAGTGGCTAAGAGAAACTATTGCAAATATACCATGGACAATTCAAACCAACTCCAAGTTGCATCTGGTAAATTCAAGTTGACTATTTCAAGTCATTATCGAAACCTTCTATCTTCAATGCTCAGTTATTTGAACCGTCCAAATTAACTATTTCATGTTGTTACCAGGATCAAGTCTGTCTGTCACAGGAGTGGTTGGGTATTAATGTTTTAAGTGGTAGATTTATTCTATAAAATTTGGCTTCTTCTCTATAACTAAGGATGGATAATTTTTGCTAGAGAAGAAGCTCTGTACTTTGAATTATGCTTTCGAAATAAAGGCTTTTGACTTTAGTTCTAATTTCTCTGTCCCTGTGTATAACTTCTATTCTATAATTTATATTAAATTAGTCCCTTTATTGCACAGTTTAATTCTATTTTTAGGATTTCGCTGTCAATAAATGACTAGTCCTTAGAATACTTGCTGGAGTTTATACAGTTCTGAGGATTTTATACTAGTTTCTATTAAAAGTCTATTGTTTTGATTATTTTTTGTTCAAGTAGTTAGACTGTCTATCGTGCTTCTGGTTCATCACCCTGCATTTCTGGATTTTTAGCCATTTTCCAATCCTTTTAGTTATTTTATTCCTTTAAGTATCTTCCTAACCCTTATCTCCAATCCCCCATTTTTACTTTTGAAATCAGTCCTACTGGATATTGCCATGGAGGACATTCCTTTCCTTTGAACATTCAATGCTTAGCAGTGGGCCTAGAGCACTGTAGACTTAGAAAACCTGTATCTAGGCCAATTCGATTGCAAATAGTTTTTGGAATTCCTAGTGGGACTTAAACATTCCACATTTAATCAGTATTAAGAAGTTATGGTCATATTATTGTTGTCCAATCTGAACATCTGGCGACCCTTGTAAACTCAGATACCTCTGAATATTGTAGACTAGTGTAAAAACTCATGCCTTCATGCGTACGAGGTGGAGAACTAGAAACATATAAGGAACTGAGTTCTATGAGCTTGAAATTGACACTTTAGGAGAACATCCTAGGGTGGTCGGGTCAAAAATTCTTCTTGTTGGGACATCATCACAAGAAGTTATTCTTTATTTTTAGAATCCAAATCCTGACAACACAATGACCAGCTTGCCTCCAAATCCACCGAATTCTCTGGATCATCAGTATATTGTGGCTCCACTGAATGTTCAACCAGGTGCCTCGAGTATTTTTACTATTATAGCTCAGCAAGTTCTACCAACTCCACCACTCCATACAAATTTTCCACCCCATATGGCACAGCCAAATCCACCCAGGTTGTTCCCAACCTAGAATCATACGAGATCGCTCACCTTGCAGTATTAGCATATTGTACCTCATGTGGCCTTGAAAGATTCATCAACTTATGATGGTATGGGAAAGACAGTGTATGATCATATCCAAGACATCATGAGACTGGCAACTATTCACCAAATCACTGAATAATATATCATGGTGAAGTTGTTGGTTCTTTCACTGAGAGGTAAGATCCTTTACTGGTACCAATCGCTTCCACCTGATACCATCACCTCATGAGATCAATTGGCAGGACAACTTATAAGGGGCTTCAATGAACAAGCAGATCTCTTCTCTCTATTTCAATAATTTACCATTATTCAAAGGTATCCTCAGGAAGAGCTAGCTGACTTCAATATCAGGTTCACCCAAACTTGGCAAAGAGTCACCGATGGCCTTCGGCCTACACTTGAGTATACTATGTTCTATTACTTTAGAGCATTTAACTTGGATATTAGCATGAGCATCTTATATGCTAATATCAGTACATTCCCCACTCTATATGAGTAGGTGCAGAAGGTGAAAGCTGACCTGATAGCTATCAGGAAGTTACCTCCTAAGGTGACAACTCCGATTTACCAAAACTTTTCGTAAAATATGTACCCAAGCACATTCGCTCTGCCTACATCTTAGATGTATCCTAGCCAATCATGGAATCCTACCCCTTAGTATCAAGTGGCACACTCTCTATAATTCCAAGTACCTACACCACCATATCAAGCATCTGCCATCCCTCAACTTCCAGATCCTACCTAATATTCGGTATTACCTGCGTCATTGGCTCCATTACCATTATCTATAAGTCAGGCAGCCACTAATCAGGTAGCTATAAATGAAGCATAGGCCAAATAATTTCAAGAGGTAAAGGCATACATAAATATTATGGTGAATCATATGACCGTCATGAGGAGGCAAGACGACCAAGGCTTCCAGTAGAGAAGATTCCCTCCTCCCTCGATCATGAAATAGAAAGCAACATCCACTCATAGATAGTGATGCAGGAGCATCTCGGGCAACACAGCAATCTTGCATCACCAAAAAAATTCAAAGTTTGAAAAAGTTCACAATTTGCAAAATTTGACTAAGTATAAAATTGGTCGCGATATCGCGACGCAAATATCGTCGCGATATCGCGACGTATTTCGAGCACCGTGGCAAAAGCAACTATTGGTCGCGATATCGCGACACAAATATCGTCGCGATATCGCGACGTATTTCGAGCACCGTGGCAAAAGCAACTATTGGTCGCGATATCGCGACGCAAATATCGTCGCGATATCACGACGTATTTCGAGCACCATGGCAAATGCAACTAATGGTCGCGATATCGCGACACCAAAGTTGTCGCGATATCGCGACACCTTGGCCGCCAAAGCCAAAGCACAAAGAAGTGTCGCGATATCGCGACACCTTGGCCGCCAAAGCCAAAGCACAAAGAAGTGTCGCGATATCGCGACACCTTGGCCGGCAAAGCCAAAGCACAAAGAAGTGTCGCGATATCGCGACACCTTGGCCGGCAAAGCCAAAACACAAAGAAGTGTCGCGATATCGCGACACCTTGGTCGGCAAAGCCAAAACACAAAGAAGTGTCGCGATATCGCGACACCTTGGCCGCCAAAGCCAAAACGCAAAGAAGGGTCACGATATCGCGACACCTTAGCAGACAAAGCAAAGTGGCAGTTCCAGGTGGCGTTCCAAGTGGCAGTTCCAGGTGGCAGTTCCAAGTGGCAGTTCCGAGTGGCAGTGCCTGAGATCGTGAAGGCCGTTCCAAGCGGCAGTTTCAAAGGCCGTTAAGGCCGTTCCATATGACCGTTCCAGAAGCCGTTAAGGCGGTTACGAACGGCGATGCAGCACGAAGCATAGAGCATAAAAGGGATTTCTTTGAAGGATTCGGGAGGCTGGAGGAAGAGAGGAAGGCTGCGGCTGTATTTTGCATTTAAAGCACTGTGTATTTATTTTCATGGTGATTTATTGTAAAAGCTTCCATGCTTCGAATTAATAAAACTGCGTCTTTCAAATAAAATTGCGTCATTTTATTTGTGGTTAATTTGGTTCCCCATCAAGTGGTATCAGAGCAGTAAGATTCTGAGCGTGTTGAGCAGAACGCCGAACGTGAGGCAGCTCACACCAGGATCTGGGGTTACGGGTTTCTGAGAAACTGTGAGACAGAATGCCACCGCGAAGAAATCGTGGTGCTGGAAGGAACGTGGTTCCTGAAGGAGATTTTCGTGCATTGCAGAGACAAGTGTTGGCATTGCAGGAAGAATTGCACAGGGGAATAGAGCCAAGAGGAGAAGATCGCAGTGATGATGACGGCGTTGAAGACCCGTCTGAAGAGGAAGAAGAAGAAATGAGTGCCGCAGAGTCGCGAATGATAAAAGCCATTTCGTAGATTGGGAAAAGGCCAAAGATTGACGTTTCTACGTATTCTAGAAATTTAAATCCAGAAGAATTAATTGACTGGATTAATGATATGGAAGAATATTTCGATTATGAGGACGTTGAAGATCCAAATCGAATAAAATTTGCCAGAACAAAATTAAAAGGGCATGCTGGCATTTGGTGGAAAGGAGTGCAGTTAGAAAGAAACCGGAGAGGAAAAGAAAAGATCTCCAGGTGGGATCGAATGGTGGAAAAATTAAAATGGCAGTTTATCCCAGCAGATTACGAATTAGATCTGCTGAGAAAAATGCAGAGTTTGCGACAGTCCAGCAAAACTGTTAAAGAGTATACCGAGGAATTTTTTAAAATTTCTATTAGAACCGGTCATACGGAAGCAAATAAGGAAAGAGTAGCCCGTTACATTAATGGGTTGAGGACCAGCGTGCAAGAGGAATTGAGTCTGGTTCGAATGCACAGCATTGAAGATGCTTATCAGTTTGCTCTGAAAGTAGAAGAGAAACTGAATCGCAGATTTGACAACAAGCAAAGAGGAAGAGGTCGTGGTGGAAGAACCAGTGGAATCAAATATGATGATCAAAAATAGAATGGTGAAACCAGCAATCGCCAGGAACAGAAGGAGGAGAATGCTTACCGACCCCGTAACCAGAACAATGATTATCAAAGGGGCAGAGGTAGAGGTGGACGCGGATATGGCAGAGGCAGATTCCGTGGAACCTATTTTAATTGCGAAGAAGAAGGGCATCGATCATATGAGTGTCCCAAACACCAAGAAGCACCAAACAGAAGGCCTGAAGGAAATGCCAGAGCTGCAGTTGCTGAGGATGGTGTTGAATCCGAGCATTCTGAAGAAGCAGAGCACGGAGAAGTGATGATCACAAGAAGAACTTTGTTGAATGAAGAGAAGGAACCAGATCAGCGGAAAAGCCTGTTTCGCACGAGGTGCAAATGTTCAGGTAAAATCTGTAATATTATTATTGATAATGGTAGTACAGATAATTTGGTTTCTGAGGAAATGGTAGCTAAATTAAAGCTAGAAAGAAAACAGCACCCGCATCCATACCGGATTGCATGGTTGCAGAAGGATCATAGAGCATTGGTCAGTGAACAATGCTTGGTCAAGTTCAAAATTGGAAGATACCAGGATGAGGTCCTGTGTGATATTTTGTCGATGGATGCTTGCCATTTGTTGCTTGGAAGACCATGGCAATTTGATAGACGTGCAGCGCATGATGGACATGCAAATACCTATTCCCTGACAAAATATGGAGTACGCCACAAACTGAAGCCATTAAAGGAGGTTGAGGAAAAGGTATGCAATAATGCTAGAATTTGTTTAGTAGATGGCAAAAAAATTTTGGATGGTATAAAGAGGGATTCAATGTGTTATGCATTAATTCCTCATGTAAAAAGAGAAGATACTACTAACATTCCAGCAGAAGTTGAACATCTGTTAGCAGAATTTCCTGATATTATATCAAAAAATGTGCCTGAGGGTTTGCCGCCAATGAGGAAGATTAGTCATCAGATTGACTTAATGCCAGGATCTAGCTTACCCAACAAGGCAGCTCATAGAATGTCTCCTGTTGAGAATGAAGAATTGAACCGACAAGTTCAGGAATTGTTGAGGAAGGGTTTGATTCGGGCAAGTTTGAGCCCTTGTGCAGTGCTAGCGATACTTGCACCAAAGAAGAATGGCGAATGGCGAATGTGCATTGATTCCCGAGCCATTAATAAAATTACTATTAAATATCGCTTTCCATTACCCAGAATGGACGATATAATGGATTGCTTGAGTGGAGCTAAATACTTCACTAAGATTGATTTGAAGAGCGGATATCATCAGATACGTGTTAGAGAGGGTGATGAATGGAAGACAACCTTTAAAACCAGAGAGGGTTTGTATGAGTGGTTAGTTATGCCATTTGGATTGACTAATGCACCCAGTACATTTATGAGGTTGATGAATGAATTATTGCGTGACTTCTTGGAAAAGTTCGTAATAGTGTACCTAGATGATATTCTGATTTTTAGTAAAACATTGGATGAACATTTGTTGCATGTTCGGACAGTTTTTGAAAAACTGCGTGAGGAGCGATTATTGATAAATATACAGAAGTGCAGTTTTGTACAAAAAGAGTTGATTTACCTAGGATTTGTCATCTCAGAGGAGGGTCTGAAAATGGATCCTGAGAAAGTGAAGGCTATCCTTGAATGGCCTGCTCCAAGGAATGTGACAGAGGTAAGATCATTTCACGGTCTTGCAAGTTTCTATAGAAAGTTTATTAGAGACTTTAGCAGTATTTGTGCACCCCTAACAGAAACTATGAGAGGGGATAAGAGAGAATTTAGGTGGACTGCCAAAGCAGATACCAGCATGAATATATTGAAGAAGAAAGTGACAGAACAGCCCATTCTGGCACTTCCAGATTTTAATAAAGTGTTTCAGGTTGACTGTGATGCCAGTGGCAGTGCCATTGGAGCTGTGTTGAGTCAAGAAGGTAAACCTGTTGCATATTTTAGTGAAAAATTGAATGATGCTAGAAAGAAATACTCTGTTTATGATCAAGAATTCTATGCTATAATTCAGGCTCTTAAGAAATGGAGACATTATTTGCTAACCAAAGAGTTTGTTTTATATACTGACCATCAAGCTTTGCAGTATATCAATAGTCAAGGTAAACTTAACCAACGGCATTTGAAGTGGGTTGAATTCCTGCAGAGTTATACCTTTGTACTAAAGCATAGAAGTGGCAAATCTAATAGAGTTGCAGATGCCTTGAGTAGAAGGCATAATTTGTTGATGGAAATGAGAGTGCAGGTTGTTGGGTTTGATGAACTCAAGAGTTTATACCCAGCAGATCCAGATTTTGCAGAGGCATGGACCGCATGTGTGTCTCCTACTACCGTGGATCGCACTAAGTGGTTAGATTTCATGATCCAAGATGGGATGCTGTTTCGGCAGAATCAGTTGTGCATTCCCCGAAGTTCCATGAGGGAAAATTTGATCAAAGAGAAGCATAGTGGAGGACTAGCGAGGGCATTTTGGCCGTGATAAGACCATTGCTCTTGTTAGTGAGAATTACCATTGGCCACGAGTTACGACGGATGTGACCAGATTTGTGCGGGGTTGCAGAGTGTGCCAGATGGCAAAAGGAGTCAGCTAGAATACAAGAATGTACCAGCCATTGCCTGTACCAGGAAGACCTTGGGAAGATATCAGCATGGATTTTGTTCTTGGTCTGCCAAGAACACAACGTGGAAATGATGCCATTTTTGTTGTTGTTGACAGGTTTTCGAAAATGGCCCATTTTATTCCATGTCAGAAGACAAGTGATGCGGTTCACATTGCCGGCTTGTTCTTCAAGGAGGTAGTCCGACTTCATGGTCTACCCCAAAGCATTGTTTCGGATAGAGATACCAAATTTGTGGGTTATTTCTGGAGAACTCTATGGAAGAAGCTGAAAACAGACTTGAAATTCAGTTCTGCGTACCATCCGCAGACTGATGGACAGACCGAGGTAGTCAACAGAAGTTTGGGTAATCTTCTACGATGTTTGGTAGGAGATAAACCGAAGGGATGGGATCTGATTTTACCTCAGACAGAGTTTGCTTACAACAATTCTATCAATCGCAGTATATTGGTAAATCACCATTCCAGATTGTGCATGGGTACAGCCCTAGAAACGCTTCTGAGTTGAGACCGATGGATAAAGCAGACAAGTGCAGTGCTGAAGCTGAAGACTTTGCAGCACACATGAAGACTTTACATGAAGAGGTACAGCAGCATATCAGTCAAATGAATGCTACTTACAAAGCCAGAGCAGATCAGAAGCGGCGTTTCAAAGAATTCCAAGTAGGGGATGAAGTCATGGTTCACTTGCGTAAGGAACGTTTTCCTAGAAAAACTTACAATAAGTTGAAGATGAAGAAGTTTGGACCATGCCGGATCATAGGCAAACGAGATTCAGGCAATGCCTATGAAGTTGATCTCCCAAGTGAGCTGAATATTTCACCTATCTTCAATATTTCAGACTTGGTTGAATATCATGCAAGAAGTTGTAGTGAACCACCCAGTCCGGATCTGTGGAACATTCCTGCATCCACTCCAGACAAAGAAGAAATTGAAGACATACTCGACACTCGTACAGGCAGAAGTACCCGAAACAAGCAATATTCGGAGTATTTGGTCAAGTGGAAGAACAGACCTGTCGAAGATGCCACATGGTTGTCCAAATCAGAGGTTGATCGTTTGGGTTTTCCTCTGACCATCCAGAAGTGAGGATCACTTCTAAAACATCTACCCCGGGTGTCTGATGCAGGAGCATCTCGGGCAACACAACAATCTTGCATCACCAAAAAAATTCAAAGTTTGAAAAAGTTCACAATTTGCAAAATTTGACTAAGTATAAAATTGGTCGCGATATCGCGACGCAAATATCGTCGCGATATCGCGACGTATTTCGAGCACCGTGGCAAAAGCAACTATTGGTCGCGATATCGCGACGCAAATATCGTCGCGATATCGCGACGTATTTCGAGCACCATGGCAAAAGCAACTATTGGTCGCGATATCGCGACGCAAATATCATCGCGATATCGCGACGTATTTCGAGCACCATGGCAAATGCAACTAATGGTCGCGATATCGCGACACCAAAGTTGTCGCGATATCGCGACACCTTGGCCGCCAAAGCCAAAGCACAAAGAAGTGTCGCGATATCGCGACACCTTGGCCGCCAAAGCCAAAGCACAAAGAAGTGTCGCGATATCGCGACACCTTGGCCGGCAAAGCCAAAGCACAAAGAAGTGTCGCGATATCGCGACACCTTGGCCGGCAAAGCCAAAACACAAAGAAGTGTCGCGATATCGCGACACCTTGGTCGGCAAAGCCAAAACACAAAGAAGTGTCGCGATATCGCGACACCTTGGCCGCCAAAGCCAAAACGCAAAGAAGGGTCGCGATATCGCGACACCTTAGCAGACAAAGCAAAGTGGCAGTTCCAGGTGGCGTTCCAAGTGGCAGTTCCAGGTGGCAGTTCCAAGTGGCAGTTCCGAGTGGCAGTGCCTGAGATCGTGAAGGCCGTTCCAAGCGGCAGTTTCAAAGGCCGTTAAGGCCGTTCCATATGACCGTTCCAGAAGCCGTTAAGGCGGTTACGAACGACGATGCAGCACGAAGCATAGAGCATAAAAGGGATTTCTTTGAAGGATTCGGGAGGCTGGAGGAAGAGAGGAAGGCTGCGGCTGTATTTTGCATTTAAAGCACTGTGTATTTATTTTCATGGTGATTTATTGTAAAAGCTTCCATGCTTCGAATTAATAAAACTACGTCTTTCAAATAAAATTGCGTCATTTTATTTGTGGTTAATTTGGTTCCCCATCAGATAGCCCAAAATAAATTCAATTGTTATGGGCAATGGAGAGGCTAGTGTTTTGGATCCAACATATTGGTGTACCACGTGTAATGATCTGCATAGTGAAGAAACCTACATGGTGCACCTCAACTATGTTTAGACACTGTCCAATGGTGCTTACGAGCAAGTCAACATGATCAGGGAAGCTGGTCATAATTTTATGATGTCTTCTATGGAGCAAGTCTCAATCCTTACCAGAGCTAGGAAGAAGCCTATTGAGGTAGATCCGGCTCAGATGGAGCTACTGAAGGTACCAATGCCACCCAAGCCATGGAACCAAAAGATCCAACCTCTGGCAAAATCTTCAAATCCAGCAATGACCTCAGAGCCTCCTAAATTGTTGAAGGACTACCTATCGCCTCATGCTAAAGAAAATGTGCTCCAGCCTAGAGCTCTGACTTCTCAACAGTAGGCCGAGACACAAGACCAGGCTAGGGAAAAACTCAAATACCCCTCACTGACCAAGCACCAGTGGGTAGATGCCACACAATAGTACCAAAAAATGTATGAATCTGCAAGGGGAGCAGGAGAGCCAAGCACTTCGACATACAATATAGTCAAAGAAATGAAGAAGGCCCCAGCCAAGGTAAGCCTCTATGATGCCCTCCAACTCTCGGGTCAAGTTGACCTTTTGTAGGAATCTCTCAAGTCTGCTAAGGATAAGGAGAGTAAGCCGACACAGACGGTGTTTGCATCACCACTCATGACTTTGACCACAGGTAAGAATCAGCCCCCACCATTCTACCTTTCCCTTTGGATGGAAGGGTGGATCGTGCATAATTGCATGATCGACTCTAGCACCATGACAACCGTCATGCCCAAAGCAGTATATGAGATCATGGGCATGGAGTATACCCAGAGTAGCCCTAGAGTGTTGCAGTTAGATGAAACTCCCGTAAAGATGGTAGGAGTTATCAAAGATGTTCCCATCCAACTCCACCAGATACCGTAGGTTATGATTATCCAAGAGATCATGGTGGTCGACTTAGATCCATACTTCAGTATGTGCCTCTCACGAGAATTCATAGCTAAGTTGGGAGGCTATCTCTCCCTCGACTACTCACACTTGGAGATCCCATTCAAGGGGAAAATATTCAAGCTCTTCAATGAGAAGCCTACCACTTTTCATGTTGAAAAACTTGAATATGAGGAAAAGAGCTCGGTCTCTGTCAACCTAATGGCAGAAGAAATGCAAATGGTGGACCTGATGGAAGAATCTCTTGGCGAGCTCCGGGTCGAAGATGAGTTCTCTATGACTGATTTTAATGCTATCATTGGGATCGATTTGGGTTGCTATTCACTGACAAAGCCTAAAAATTCTGAAATAGAAGCACCCGTAGAAGAGTCCCCGACACCCGATCAGCTATGGAAGTTGTACTTTGATGGTGCCCGATGTAAGAATGGAGTAGGAGCTGGCATCACACTCATTTCTCCATAAGGCAAGCAAAAGACTTATTCGTATAGGCTCGCATGGAGTTGTATAAATAATGCAATAGAGTATGAGGCTTTGTGCCTCGGACTCAAGAAAGCCAAAAAACTCAGCATCAAGCAGTTGCAGATATTCAGGGATTCTGAATTAATCTGCAACTAGGTTACCAGTAAGTGCATCTCCAAGCAACACTATTTGAAGGCATACCGCAACAAGGTGTGGGATTTGCTCGAATCCTTCACTATGTTGAACATCAAGTCAATTTCATGAGAGCGAAATAAGCTTACGGACATCTTAGCCTCCATCGATGCCCGATTTTCACCAGTGGATGATATGATGCATAAGCCAAAGATAGTGAGGCTGATCTACAGGCCTTCTATGCCTGATAAAAAACTCCATTGGTAGGTGTTCGACAATGATGAACAACTTGTCAATTTCTTGGTAAATGAAGCATCCTCCATTGAAGAGTGGACTCTCAATGAGGAAGACCATGAGGGATTGATTCAGTTGAAAAATAACCACATATCAAAGGGTCTTATCATGCTGGAGAGTCTCTTCGACCGAAATGATAGGTCTATCAGCCACAAGATCAAAGTGGACCAGAAAGAGTTCATGGACCTGGAGTTACATCCAGGAAATGTTATCAAGGTAGGGGCCAACTGCATAGCCGAAGAGCTTCAACAGATTCGGACCCTGTGCAAGGAGTACCCTGACATCATTGCTTGGTGCTACCAAGATCTAAGGGGGTACGATAAGAATATCATCCAACACACCATCGAGCTGGAGGAAGGAGTCATACCATTCAGGCAGAAGCAACGACCCGTCAACCCGAAGATCAAAATATTGATGAGGGTTGAGCTTCTGAATATGCTTGAAGCTAAGATCATATACCCGATCAAGCATTCCTCCTGGGTGGCCAACCTTGTTCTAGTGTGAAAGAAGAATGGTGACATCCACTTGTGCATTGATTTCCAAAATCTCAACCAAGCGTCACTCAAAGATCACTACCCGCTACCTCATATTGATCAAATCCTTCACGTGGTGGTGGGAGCATAGATGTTTTCCTTGCTAGATGGTTTCTCTAGCTACAACCAGATCTGGGTCAAGGATGAAGACCAACACAAGACTGCATTCACCACCAAGTGGGGGACCTTCACCTACCAACGCATGCCCTTCGGCCTTTCAAATACCGGAGCGACTTTCTAGAGAGCGATGGACCTCACCTTTGGTGAACTATTGAATCATGTCATCATAATTTACTTAGATGACATGACAGTCTTCTCCCATAAGAGGGAGGAACATGACCTACATTTACGATAAGTTTTTGAAAAATATCGGGAGTTCGGGGTCTCCATCAACCCCAAGAAATCAATCTTCGTAGTGAAAGAAGGAAAGCTACTCGGGAATTTAATCTCTAAAAATGGGTTAACTATTGATCCCGCTCGAGCTGAGGCACTTCTCTGCCTTCCACTACCAATAAATAAAAAAGCCCTATAGTCCTTTTTTGGATAGATAAACTTCATCAGGAAGTTCATCGTCGACTTTGCCCAAGTAATAAAGCCGATGGCCGAGCTCCTGAAGAAGGATGCCGAATTCAAGTGGACCGATGAAAGGAGGTAGGATTTTCAAGAAATTAAGGAGCGGATTGCCCAAGCTCCCATCCTCATCAACCTCGACTATTCATGAGATTTTATCTTATATGCAATCGGGGAGCTAGAGAGCTATGCAATTGTTCTGACATAGAAGGGCGAAGATGGAGATGAGCACCCGATAGCGTTCCTCAGCCAAATCATCCAGCCACATGAAGAAAATTTCAATTTCATTGAACAACAAGTGCATGCGGTGATGAGGTCACTCCAGAAGTTCCAATATTTCATCTCTCAGAGCAAGACGATAGTGTACATAATACACCCTGATGTTCAGAATTTCATCATCCAAGGTGAGTTGGGCAATAGGAGAGTTGGATGGGTTACTAAGATCCAAGAGTTCGACATCAAGGTACGCCCCACCAAGTTAGTTCGAGGTAGAGCACTCTGTCAAGAGTTGGCCAAAAATGCCATAGCTGAAGCTACAAACCCTGACTTGGACAGCCCTGCCCTCGATAGCAATCTTGCCAATTTATCGATCGACAGTCCAGATTGGACAAACGATCTGGTCAGATACTTTGATACAGGTAGGTGCCCTTCTCACTTCAATACTTCATAGAGAAGGAGATTTCACCTACAGGCTAGCAGGTATGTCCCAACGCCTAACAGACTGTATTATCATAACATCGATGGAGTTCTCCTGAGATGTATCAAGGAGTCATAGAAGGCAAAAATCTTGGAGGAGTTTCACTCTAGGATTTTGGGAGGATATTTTATAGGTAGATCGATGGCGCTGAAGATCATCAAAGTAGGCTATTATTGGCCCACCCTTTTCTCTGATGCTTTCAAAGTTAGCCAGTGTTGTGACAGTTGCCAGTGCTACTCGGGTAGGACTAGGAATGCATCGCTTCCTCTCCACCCCATCCAAGTGGAATCCCCATTCCAATAGTGGGGTCTAGACTTTATTGGGATCATCAACCCCAACTCCTCCACCAGCCACAAGTACATTTTGACCACCACAGACTACTTCACTCGGTGGTCAGAAGTAATTTTGACCAAGCAAGCTGACCAAGAAGTGGTTATCTCTTTCCTTGAAGGACTGATCACTCGCTTCGGGGTGCCTGAAGCCATTGTGTCTGATAATGGCTCCCCTTTCACCGATGCAAAGATCTATGATTTTACAACCAGGTATGGAATCTATTTGAAAACCTCGTCTAACTATTACCCATAGGGCAATGGACTGGAGAAATCCACAAATAAGAACTTGCTATGGATATTGAAGAGGACTCTACAAAAAAATAAGTGGAGCTGGCACCTACTCTTGGACCAGTCGCTTTGGGCCGATCGCATTTCTATCAAGCGATCAATCAAGACTTCGCCCTACTCACTAGTGTACGGGAAGGATGCAGTCTTACCCATGCACATCGAGCTACCCATGTTGCAGTTGCTTAAGTGGCTCGACATCGAAGAGGGCCAATTCAATCTGATGGATGCGAGGTTGGCGCAGTTGTTGCAGTTGGAGGAAGAAAGAGAGAAATCTTACGAAGCCTTCGCCAAGCATACCAAATCCACCAAAAGCTGGTTCAGAAAGAAGACTTCTGACCGAACCTTCAGTGTCGAGGATTTGGTCTTAAAGTGGAATGAAAACAAGTCCAAGTCGGGGAACCACGAGAAGTTTGACGCCTTCTAGGAAGGCCCATTTTGAGTCTCCGATGTTAACCAGCTCAACTCATTCATTCTACAAGATATGGAAGGTTTCACTCTTCCAATTGTAGTGAACGACTTTCTTCTGAAATTTTATCACCCATCGAGCTCTGAGGAAGATCGTTGATCCACCAGGTATTTCTCGTGTATATAATATTTTTTAAAGTCTGTACAGTTGGTTGTCGCTCCAGTTTTTCAAGCACATATAGAAAATTTGATAAGGGAGAGGGAGTTTTATGCCACTCCATTTGTGGAGTGAAATTCCTTCGATGCTCCACTAGTGGAGTGATGGCTTTTCATCTCTCTCTCAAAAAAGAAATTCCTAAGTCTAGTGGAGTGTTTCCCCAAAGCGCTCCACCCATGGAGTGCTCCTCTAAAAGTGCTCCACCTAGGGAGCACTCCACCCATGGAGTGCTTCTCCAAGAGTGCTCCACCCATGGAGCGCTTCTCCAAAAGCGCTCCACCAAGGGAGCGCTTAAAGAGCCCATCAAGTTTTTTATGGCATCAAGTTACCGATATTCAAGGGTGTCATTCCAGAAATAGGTAAATGTTCCATGACGATAAAGTGGGGCAATTGGTTGGCAAGGTTGGAGATTTTGTGTCCTCTTTTTCAGTATTTTATCGAGAGTTAAGCAGTTCTCGATGGAGTAGTGCTCGGATGGGTGACCTTCTAGGAACTATCCTGGTTGGTGCATGCCATGGTAAGAGTTGAGCATGAAAGTTGAGAAGCTACCATGAGAGTTAAACTATTATTGAAATAAGAGGCAAGTTGGTCGTTGAAGAGAGTTTTGCAGCTAGGATGAGATAGTTGGTAGTAGTCTTACATTAGGTGAAGGCATGGATGATCTCTAAGGAGAGGACCAGTTCTATTATAAGATAAGAGCAAGATGTCCTATCGAAAGGAAAGGGGCTAATGTTTGAGCTTGACAAATCAAGGAAAGTCGATCGTGAGGGAGGACACTTGTGAGGCCGAGCGCTCATGAGAAAAGTGTTAAGTGTAGCGTTTCCCCAAAGTGCTCCACCTATGGAACGCTTCTTGGAAAGTGCTCCACCTAGGGAGAGCTTCCTCAAAAGTGCTCCACCTAGGGAGCGCTTCTTCAAAAGTGCGCCCCCTAGGGAGCGAACGTCCCCTCCCCTTTTAAAAAGTTATTTTTTGTTTTATCTTAAGCTATCCATTCAGATCGCGCCAAGTGTCGCGGAGGGATAAGATCATTTTAAAAGAGGTCATCTTCAAACCCTAAAAGCATAGTTTTTTAAGTGAGGGTCGTACGACTACCCAATCAAAACATTTTCGCTCTCCATCAGCCAAGGCGCGTCCTCCAGGCAGATTAGTATGGGCTCCCCTCCCAATAAGCAGCACGTGCCCCAAGGAAGTGTCCTTGTCCACCGTCATTATTTGCCATTTCCAAAAAGCAACCACCAACACGTGGGTAATTCAAGGCACACGCTTACATGCACGTCCTCCATCGACATTAACTTCAGGTACTCGACATTAAAAGGTGGCAGATTAAAAGTTGATGCTATAAGGTGGCGAGTTTATTATTAAGATTTCAAAATCATCTGTAGCATTTTCTATTTTCTCCTCCGCCCTAGCATCCTACGTCCATCTAAAAATCCAGGTTATTCCAAGTGTGAGTTGTTGTGATACATTCGGCAACCATGGATAAAAATAGTAAATAATATAAGGGGAAGGTGCAAAAGGAGAAGGCGCCCAAGGAGAAGGTGGTGCCTGTAGAGGCATCCGACACGGAGAAGCCGAAGAAGTCGTAGAAGTGAGAGAAAAAACTAGTAGAGTTGACAACTCCACAACATACTCTCTTTCGGTACCGGGATTGCCTGGTCACACACAAGGACATCGAACAACTATGCCAGGACATCAAAATGGTATATAGGGAGGCCCCGACCGAGAATCCACTGGCTATCATCTACCATTCGCACTTGTACTTTTACATGTGCACGCCCGTGCATCACTGTCCAGATTTTATAAAGGTCGTATCAATTTTCTACGATGCCCAGTCGAGGATGGTTCGAAATGCCAAGGCAGAGGTATTGTTCGCTATCACAGCTGACACCATTCGGGATGCTTTCACTTGTGGGAGAAAGCACTCATCCAGTTTTATCCCGAGGAAGATCCACACTAATGAAGAGGGCACCAAATATCAACCGATGCCAAAAATGCAATGTTTCATAAGGGATCAGTTGGGGAGCACGACATCACCTAATGAATTTCCCCAAATTTTGAAGCCCCTGGCAAAATTTGTCCACCATGATATCTACTCCATTATTGCGTGGGTAATGGGGCTTCCAACAGATGAATGGGTATCTAACTAGCAAGTTTCCATGGTGCAGGCCATACTTGAGAATGAGATCTATTTTCCCTCCAAAGTAAGGTCGGGCGCTATTCCAAATTTTTATGACTGGGCGAAGTTCATGGCGCGATAGTTACATGCATGTTTGGCCTATGTTCAAGGCCCTAAGGCTGACCAGTTCAGACTCTCTTCCCTGTTAGTGTGGTATTTCTTTTGGCACATGCACGAGAAATTTCACTACATAACAAAAAATCAAACAGATGAGGAGGGTAGAGCTTTGCCAGTCTATCTCTGGACAAACAACTTGTCCAGGAATGAGTCGTACTATATCTTCAACCAGGTTTTCCTAGGGCCAGCGTTGGAGATGATATATGGCCAATGCGAACGAGTTCCAATGGAGTTGAGGAACAAGGTGGTAGACGAGCGATTGGGAGATACTTTTCTGCTCACCCAGGGCCTGGTTATCAAAATTTATGGGTTTACAAAAAAGCCTTTTCTGTTACCCTATTATGCCATGCCCTATCTGTTTTCCCTAGAAGTCGCTTGGTAGCTTGACTACACCAATGAGGAGTACGAGAAAGGTCAGGGTAGGAGAGTGATAGTCTCTACTCCTTTCGAGTTTGGAGACGTTAAGATAACACAGTGTGGTCAGAACGTTGTTCTGATGGTGACGCTTTCGGATTACGGGTTGATCGAGCTTCCCCACCGCTGGAAATGGGACCCACTTGGTATTATCCAAAAAAACCTTGGGGTGAGATATTTTCATTCTTGCCCTAATTATGACATGGAGAGGCAACATAACAATCCACTGGACCTCGAGCTAGAATGGCACGTGGACGAGATGAAGCCTCTGCCTCCGTGGCTGGAATTTTACACTATGGAAACTGAATATGACCCGAACGTCAATCCAGAGCATAGACTGCCCAGGTCTATCTTAGTCAAAATCAAGGTCAGACATCCGCAATGGTTTGACCATAAAATCCAATAGTGGTGGATCATGAGGGTCCACAATGATAAGACGTCCTCAGACAACCCGCTGGGGATTGATGACAAGTTCTCAATGTTTTATGATGAGAACATTAATACTTATCAACCTCTTTCATTCGTTGATATTGTTCCCCATGGCGGATGCAATCCTGATGAAGTGGATGACTTGGCACACCCAAGACATGAAGGCAAGGGCAAGGCCATCCTGGGTGCCTCATTATTTAGCGAAGAGAAGAGTCCATTGCCTCACTAGAAAATGAGCGCCTCCTCGAAGAGAAAGGTAGAGGCACCTTTCTTACAGCCAGCCACAAAGAAGCCATGCACTAGTTCCCAGAAACCCTTTGGGATAATCATTCAAGATAGCATCTGAGCCCCCTCCGATGAGCTCTACCGGAATGACTATGATTGAGGAGCACAGGGGTGGAGACGAAGAGCGCGTTAGCATGGCTGAGGAGCAAAGGGATGAAGACACAGAACGCGTTAGCGTGGATGCGCCAAATATAGAAGAAAAGGAAGAAGCACAAGCATAGAGCATAGCTTCCATGGCTCCTTTGATCATGGAGCCCCAAGGTACGCATTTATCTCTTCCTTTTTCTTCTTCCTCATCTACACTATCAATTTATCTAACTCTAGTGTCTATTTACTCGACACCTGAAATATCTGTGCCAATACCAATTTCGATGGCCCCTGCATCAAGTGCGGCTCCATTACCCCAGTCCACTTCCCCAAGTTTATCTATTTCCCAACATCATCCGTACCACTATCCAAGTCATCTTCTGTTCCTTCATCCGTAACGTTTGAGTCCTTCGTGGGAAACCCTAATGCATTCTCAGTCCCTACCTCATTCAGTTTTCCCCTTTCTGGTTCAGAGGACCACATTACGGACATCTTTGCCACCAGAGAGCTGGATCCACTTTTAATCACACCTCCTCTTGCTGGTTTCTCAATGCCCCAGCCGACCATTCCCGTGGTGGTGACCCAAGCACCTCCGAGGGTTAGCACAGTCGCTTCCCCTTCGGCTTCCCATGTAATTTTTGATTTCTAGACCCCTCTCCCACTTCTTCCCTTCATGCCAGTTCTTGGAATAGGCATACAAGAGTCGTTGGAGTCTGAGCTGGAAATGACCCAGCAGCTCATTATCGCATAAAGCATCCGCAAGGCATGCATGAATACAATGTGCTATCTAAAGGACCATAGGAAGAGAGAGGTGTAGGCTCTAGCGCAGACTCAGAAGGCTTGCATAATCGACCCAAAAATGATGAAGTTGCATACCATTGAAAAAATACCACTAGTCCAGAAGCCCTTGGGGGAAATGACCCCGATCGATTATGCCATCCACCATATTGAGGAAGACGTGGCCAGAATGAACACTGCATAGAAAATGGGTGATGTCCAAGTTGGCATGGGCTCCATTTATGCTCATGGTGAGTATTATAAAGACCGCTTCTTCAAAGCGTAGTCCAAAAATGATGAGCTCGAAGAGGCCCTAGCAACGGTGAGAAGGTAGATTGAAGCACTGGAGTCTAAGTCCAAGAAATAGGTTGAAGCACTGGAGGCTGAGATTGAGTAGTTGAAGGAAAATATTTAGTTGCTTGAAGATGAAAATAAGGAAGCATCCAAGCTATGCGACCACCACATCTAAGGGCACGCACCTAGGTAAACCAAGAAATACAGGCGCTCACTATCCAAAGAAATGAGTTATAGGCTAAGTTGTCTGAGAGGAATGAGCAGCTTGTTCTACCTTCTAGGGAGCACCTCAAGGAGATGCGCCTAGACTTCCTGCAAGATTTCCCAACAAGAGCAGTAAAAGGAATTACAGTCTTGGCATTCTTTAAGGAAGCACATGAGGCAGTCGTTGTTGGCAGTCCTATCTTGGAGTCCACCCAAGCAGATGTCAACTATTGGTTAGATTTGGCCACCCAACTCAGAAAAATAGAATATGTACCTATTCGCCTTACCCCTATGAGTGATTTGGCTCGATCATTGGCAATGGTAAAAACAACTCTGCATTACTTCTTCACAAAGGTCGAGCTGGCCAAGAAAGTGTGTCTGCTCTCAGATTCCCTTATGCAAGAGCGAGACATTTCACTGTGATACTTTGATGCTCTTGTCAAGATCAGCATCCCGAGTTTCACCGACCCTAAGGGGCCCATTCCATCAGTTCAGGAGTTGGAGCCTATGTGGGCCACCTTCGTTGATAATGCCTCAGACATCGACGCTTTGGAAGCCTCAAGTTCTGATGCTCAGATAATCCTTCTCATGGCCAAGTATACCCAGATTCAATCTTGCTTGACAGAGTTTGATAGAATACTAGAATTCGCTGAGGTTGAGCGCATCAAAACATATCGTTGCCTAATCCAAGAGCTAGAGAAGCAGTCGACTTTCCCTTTGGAATGATGGGTTGATGCTTCCATGGTGTACAAGCATGTCTTCAACAAGTCGTTGGACCAATATCTCCCTCAGTCGCCCAAGCAGAATGAAGAAAATGAAACAGACAGTGCTGCAGATTCAAAGGCTGGAGAGATAGATGAACATGAACATGAAAAGATATTTGAAGAGGAAATGACAGATAGTGACACAGATTCAAAGGGCGAAGAATCGAAAGATGCAGATAAAGAATCCAGCAGTAGTGAGGAAAAATTAGAGGAGCAGTCTGAAGGCTCTGAGAGTAAGGAGGACTCTGCTGCCCAAGGATAAAGGCTGGGATCTTCACATTGAGGTAGGCTCAATGCCCCACGAGCCGCCATATGTGTTGCCAATTTTGCCACACAGTTGTTGAAATTCATTTTGTATCCAGTTTTGAGACCATTCATTGTAAAAACTTCTCTTTTTCCATAAAAAATGGTTAAGATGTGGTTATGTTGTTGTGCTTTCACCGGCTGTCTCGTTTAGTTTAAAACTGTATTTTCTTGCATTATGAGATTCCTCATCTTTGTTGTACTTTTCTACATTTTTTGTACTTTTTTCTATTATGTTGCATGCAAAATTGTGAATGTTTTAGCATGGGCATTTTTTGATGGTTTCGCTTCCTTATCTTTGTCTTCAAATCCTTTCATATTTTGCACATATGGCTGTAATTTCCGGCACTTAGGCGCTTCGTTTCATTTTTCCTGTTAAGTTATAAAATCGCTCTGGCAATAAGCAAAGATAGGAAAAATGACTAAGTATGGAAAAGGAGGTTTGAGCATAGTCAAGACTACAGTGCTCCACTCCGAGGATAATTTTTCAAAGCGCTCCATCCATGGAGCGACATTCTAAAAACAGCAAAAACAAGTGTAAAAATGGCTAAGTGTAAAAGTCAATATGGTCAAAAGGTAAAGCGCTCCACTAGTAGAGCGCCCCTCAAAAGCGCTCCATCAGTGGAGCACCTTTCCCAGAAGGCTTAAAAGAGAAACAGACTTGGCTAAAAGAGCAAGTAAAAGTCAAAAGCAGTCAAAGCCTAAAGCGCTCCATCAGTGGAGCGCCTCCCCAAGACAAAGGAAAGATAGATTAAGTGTTGGTGGAAAAGACAAAGAAGAGTCAACCTGTGGTCAAAAGACAAAGTGCTCCACTCAGGGAGCACTTCTCCAAAGTGCACCACTTTGGGAGCGCTTGAGGGAAGAGCAAACGCAAACCATAAAAATAACCTTTTATTAAGGGTGCAGTAAAAGAAGTCAAAAGGTCAAAGTTCTCCACAAGTGGAGCGCCTCTCCAAAGCGCTCCACTAGTAGAGCGCATCTCCAAGGCAAAGGTAGAGCAAAGTAAAAATGAGTTATAACATAAGTGAGAAAGGCAAACTCCAAAGTAAAGTCAATGCGGTCAAAGAGGAAAGCGCTCCACTGCTAGAGCGCTCCTTCAAAAGCGCTCCACAGCTAGAATGCCTCTCTACAGCAAGAAACATAAAAGGAACCAAGGCAAAAATGGTCAATTTGGTCAAAATGAAAAGCACTCCACTAGTGGAGTGCCTCTCCCAAGTGCTTCACTAGTGGAGCAGACTCCTCAAGCAAGTGACTAAGAGAAACTATTGCAAATCTACCATGGACAGTTCAAACCAACTCCAAGTTGCATCCTGTAAATTCAAATTGACTATTTCAAGTCATTGTCAAAACCTTCTATCTTCAATGCTCAGTTATCTGAACCGCTCGAATTGACTGTTTCAAGTCATTACCGAGATCAAGTCTGCCCGTCACGGGAGTGGTTGGGCATTAATGTTTTAAGCGGTAGATTTCTTCTATAAAAGTCGGCTTCTTCTCTGTAACTAAGGATGGATAACTTCTGCTAGAGAAGCAACTCTGTACTTCGAATTTTGCTTTCAAAATAAAGGCTTCTGGCTCCGGTTTTAATTTCTCTATCCCTGTGTATGACTTCTATTCTGTAATTTCTATTAAATTAGTCCCTTTATTGCATAGTTTAATTCTATTTTTTGGATTTCACTGTCAATAGAGGACTAGTCCCTGGAATACTTGTTGGAGTTTACACAGTTCTGAGGATTTTATACTGGTTTATGTTAAAAGTCTATTGTTTTGATTGTTGTTGGTTCAAGTAGTTAGACTGTCTATCGTGCTTCCGGTCCATCACCCCGCATTTTTGGCTTTTAGCCATTTCCCATTCCTTTCAATTATTTTATTCCTTTCAGTATCTTCCTAACCCTTATCTCCAAACCCCCATTTTTATTTTTGGAACCAGCCCTACTGGAGATTGCCACGGAGGACATTCCTTTCCTTCGGGCATTCAATGCTTGGCAACGGGCCTAGGGTGCTGTAGACTTAGAAAACCTGTATCTAGGCCGGTTCGATTGCCAAAAGTAACCCGTAAATTCTTGCTTTGATATTAGTTAGTGTTAAGGAAGTAATTTTGGATTTTGTCTTGTTAAATTTTTGCCCTAATGCTCTTTCATATTCCTTTAAACATTTATTTAAAGCTTTGGCCTAATTTATCCTTGTCCTTCCAAAAGGGTTGTATCATCTACAAATTGTTGATGGATGATGTTGTCGATGTTATTACTAACCTTAAGTCCACTTATAAGCCCATATTTGTAAGCCTTCTTTAAGTTCCTACTCAAAACCTTTGCCATAATAATCATAAAATAAGGATATAGATGATCTCCTTGTCTAAGGCCTCTTTTGGTTTTATTCTATTACTAACCCATTGACCAACACTGAATAAGAAATTGTAGAGACATAAGCTTTAATCCATCTAACCCATTTCTTCCCAAATCCAAAGTTTTCTAAATTGCAAAAAGAAAATCCCATTTAACCCTATCATAGGCTTTACTCATATCAAGTTTTAAGATCATTGCTTTCTATTTTCTTGAAGTTATTAAATGTATAACTTCATGAGATACTATGACCTCGTCCAAAATTTGTCTTCCTTTCACAAACCCCCCTTACTCTTCTAAAATAATTTTGTCTAACAATGGCCTTAATCAATTCGCCATCACTTTAGAGATAATTTTATATGTCATATTACATAGGCTTATGGGTCTAAAAGAATCAAATAATTCAGCATCCTTCTTTTTTGGAATCAGGGTAAGATATATTGCATTTATTTTATAAGTATGTATTCTTTTACCTTGGACTGTTCCACTACCACCAATAAAGAATCCCTCACTATATCCCAATTATGTTGGTTAAAAACTACATCTGGACATGGGGATTTATCCTTATCAAAAGAGAAAAGAGCTAAATGAACTCCTTCTAGAGCAATAGGCTCCATCATTTTCCTATTGTCTTCATTCATTATAACTGAAGGTACATCTTGAAGAAGTTTATAATTAAGAACTTAAATCTCCTCTGATCCTAGAATATTCTAATAAAAAGACTTTACCTCTTTCCTAATTTCACTTTGATATTCAATCCAAACCCTTTCTATTGATTTAATTATACTAATTTTGGATGTTGATCTTTGTACTATAGCCATCCTATGAAAAAACTTTGTATTTTTATCTCCTTTTAACCAAGTCTATCTTGATTTTAATCTCCATCTTCCTTACTCAAAATATTATGATATTCACTAAGCAAATCCCTTTCCTCTAAGCTTGGATTATTATGATCACCTTTTTGGAATTTTGAAAGTTTATCTTTTAGTTCTTTCTTCTCAAAAATGTTTTCAAAAGTGTTCTTGTTCCATTCTTTTAATCTAGATGTCATAGATTTAATTTTTTTTGGAAGAGCATACAACCCACCATTTCCTGAAGAATTCCACGTTTGTGCTATCATATCAAAAAATTGAGGATAGTCTTCCCACATCTGCTCATATTTAAAATATGATTTTTTTTAATTCACTTACCACCATTTTAACTCTTATTGGCCAGTGATATGAACCAATATTTGTTAAGGTATTGATTTTAGCACAAGTTACTTTATCTAGCCAATGATCTGAGAGTATGCATCTGTCTAATTTTTTTGATATTAGGTTCTGGAATCTCCTATTGTTGGTCCATGTATAGTTATCTTCAAACTCAACCTCCCATAGATTATTGTTTTGAATAAAAGTTGATAAATCTCTCATACTTTGGGTTAATTTCCTAATTCCCCCAACTTGGTTATGGCATTAAAATCTCCTACGATCATGAATTGGGTTTTTTGATCTTTACTTCTCATAAAGGCTTTAATCCCACTCCAAACTTCTAATGTACCTAACTAAGTTGTAGTTCCATACACATTGATAAGGATGAAATAAATATCTGCAAAGTAATAAGTGACTAAAGAGGCTATCTAACGCCTAGTTTTATGAATGGTTACATAGGAGGTTCTATAAGGATTCCAACAAGTTAGAATTTCCCCTATTGCTCCTTCAGAATCCATAGCATCTCATTCACATCTTGTCCATACTACTTTCATAGTTTTTGAAACTTACTTTTTTATTTTAGTTTCCTGGATACAAAGACTATTAGGCTTATTACTTAAACAAAGATCCCTAATACACCTCTGCTTTGAGGGGGCATTAGCACCCCTTATATTTCATGAGATGATCATCATGTCTCATTAGGGTATTTGGCCCTGGCTACGTATTACCAATATCATTTTGTTGTTTGGTAAAGAGAAGTTCAAGCAACTTAGTTTGTGTTTCTTTCTCTATGTTTGCTCTTTCTTCCCTGGATCTTGCTTGATTTTGAGGGTTTTCTTCTTTTTGCCTTGCATATATCAGGAGAAAGTCTTATTATCTATTCTTCAATATTCTTTCACAATTTTATTTTTCATCATATTTATCCTCTTCTAGCTCTGTTATGGAAGCTTTGACTTATCCTGCTCATTTTTTGGGATTTTCTTATTAATGGAATAGGTATTAACTTCTAAAACTGCATTTTCTTTACCAATTTTTTTCTCTTGAATGGTCCATGGTACTTCAAGAGTCTTCAAAATCTGATGAGACACATACCTTAGGTTCATCGAGAATGTTCTTCCCTAAATAAGGATCATACTAAATAGACGATTCCTTGTTAATATGTTGAACCTATTGTATTGTGTCCTCTAAGTTTTGATCTATTTTTTCTTCATAGGCTAAAGCCTCAAAAGAGTTGGTATTTCTTCCAATATCCTTCCTTATTGGTCTCCATTGTTTATTTTCTTTCATTTTTCTAGATTTATTTTTTGGAAGTTGAAAACCACCTTCATTCATATCCATTTGTAAGTTTCTCTTACGGTTTTCTATATATGATTATGTTGGGCTCTTCTTAGGGCATGATCTCTCAATATGTCCCACCTCATGACATCTTCCACATCTAAAAGATATATTTTCATAATCTATGGTTTGGATCCACATCTCATCCCTACTTAAGAATGATTGATTCTGGTAAAGCTTTACTTATATCAATCATGACCAATAGCCAAGCATAAATAGCCAAGAATCCATATTTCGTAGTATCTGAAATCTCAAGGAATTGTCCTAGAGTGTTGTCTATTGCCTTGAAGGTATCTATTTCCTAAAATTCAATGGGCAACCCAAACATCCTAACCGAGACTAGTACTAGGGATAGATTTATATTTTTAGGTGAAAAGCTTTCATACCAGCAGCTAAGGAAGAGTCTTGCACTTCCCATAAACCAAGGACCCTCTTTTAGGATTTTTTCTCTTACTTCCCGAGAACAAAAAATGGCTAGGAAGAAACCTTTGGGAAGAAAGGATAGAATCACTATTGGAGACTTCCAACTATCAATCTATTTTCTCAAGGTTGAAGCCCCTGGCCAATACCCATTAAATTTACCAAAAACGGCCCTATCTTGGAGTAACAAGGATCTCTTTGAGGTGCGTTCACTAACCTCTACCACTAGAGATGATTCTAAGGATTTAACTATAAATCGGTCCATGGAAAGAAAACTAAAACTCAAAATCTATTGAAATTTATCATAATGTCCTATAGCAAATATAATATTTGATAAAAAAATTATAATAATTTGCATGCAAAATTTCTAAGATAAAGAAGGAAAAAAAACTTAGCTGAAAAATTTTGTCTAGATAGAATGTCTTGCGTCACTAAGTCCTAGCCTTTCATTGCTCTTCCCATAATCCGAACTCTAGCAAACAAATATTTGCAATTTCATTTTACGCGATTTGAAAAATTGTCACTGCCCTTGTTTTGGATGGTTGACTTCATAGGGTTGTATCTCCCTCAACATTGCTTAGATTCTTTCATATGACCACTCATTTTAAAGTTGTTCAAATTTCGTATAAGTTTGTCCAAGAATTAGCTAAATCGGATAACCCGTCGTGAAGATATGGCTTCTAAAATATGAGAAGTTTTTTTAGAAAAAAAATGCCCTAATCCTTCGCCAAACCAATTTTGTACCATTTTGTCAAACCAATTTTATACTATTTCTCCTCTCAATGTGGAGATGTCGATTTAGAGGATCAATCTCCAGCGAAAAATAAGGGAAAGATGTCGGAGGAGTCGACTGATGCCAAAGAGAATTCTTCAATGCCGATTATTGATACCTCCTATAATCTTTTACCATTCCTCAGTAAACTGGAAGAGAAACATCAAGCTCTAATCGAGTCTCTGCAAGTGGCCATCTCGTTTATTGAAGAGATTCAGGGTATGACTCTTTTACAGTGTGGAGAAACGAGAACTTCCAAAAAATACGTGGGAGACTTTGGAAAATTGTCTCCTAAAGCTTAATGTTTTTATCCAAGTGGTTTTGTTGTGACATTGTTGAATCGTGGTCCTAAGGTTCTTTGCCTTTGTTGGGTTGGGAGTTCCTATCTTGTGGTGGTTCTACCTTTTGAATGGCTAGGTGTTTTGTAATTGGCGTTTGTTGTTCTAGTCTGTTGGGTTCTTTTCGTTAGGGCCTATAGGGCTTGGCCTTGGGCTCTTTCAGTTTCTCCTTTTGAGGATCCTTTCAAAACCCCTTCTTTTACCAAACCAAAATAATAATATAAACCCATAGTGGTGTCAAAACTAGTAATTCTACATAATTATGTATATATCATTGGCAAAATTTAAATGTGGTACCGGCAAGGACGCCACTTGCATTATCGGTGATGTGACCCGGGTTCAATCCCCATGGTGGATGTGTATAAGAAGTATTACTCAAAAAAAAAAAATTAAATGTGGATCTCCATGTTACAAGTCCATGTTATTAACCACTTAACCTCATGCAATTTGATTTATCTATATCATTTTTATTCATGCAGGATTATCTTAATTTTTTTTTTAGGGATCTTCAAATTTCAATACTACTAGCACAAAACCTTATTTAAAATCCGTGAAAGATAAGTTCTATATATTGAAAGAAGAAAGACATAAAGAGTATCTTAAAACATTTTCTAACAATTGTCTAAAGAGACTAGTCCCTCTAGTTATAAATATATTTATGTTTAAATTTTGCATATGTATAATATTTAGTGCAAATAAAAAGGAAATTTATTTAACGACCACGTTTAGAAATATTCTTATATTTAAAATTTATACATGGTTAAATACTTAGTATATACATAAAAGATATCCAATGAATCTATATTTATATTTAATTCATATAAAAATAAATATTGTACCTATTTCCTTCATTTTATCTTCATTCATCTTCTTTACATACAATAAAAAGAGTAAACTAGTATGAGTTGTATATTGTTTGCCCAATATATGGTTATTCCCAACCATATATCAAACGAAATTTGTTTACCTAATATATGATTATCCCTTTCAGAAGCATGGTCTACAACCTTACCCTCCTCAAGATTTGAACCTTGGATCTATATTCAAAATTCCAAAACTTATGGTGTACAAGCCTACCCCCAAAATTTGAACCTTGGACCCCTATTCAAAATTCCAAAGCTTATGGTATATAACCCTACCCTCCTCAAGATTTGAACCTTGGACCTCTATTCAAAGTTCCAAAGCCTTCACCTATAAGCTATAAAAAGTTATGTGCATTCTCCCTCATAATTTTGAAAAATAGCATTCATTTAAATAGAGAAGTTTTTTAAAGTAATACCAATACTTTATTTTATTTTTATATAATTTTCATTGTTTTATATTTTATTAAATTTTGTCAATAAATTTATTTTTATTTTTATAGTAAATATATTATTTAAGTGAATTGAATGGCAAGAATTAAAAATAAATTTTATATCTTGAATAAAATCAACAATAAAATGTTAAGATTTTCAATTTAATAATAAAATTTAAATTTTTGAGCAACATAAATGAATGACCTTGGAATCAAGTGGCATTAGTTTAACCGGTTAGATTCCTCAACATTTAAAAAGGAGAACAAGGTTCAAATCTTGCCAAGAGGTACATGGATAATATCCAAGCTTTGTTGCAATACCATTATATGGTTATGATGTAATACGGCCAGACCCGTTTCAATCCCATATAACCAATTGAAAAAATGAATGGCCTTGGAAATTATCAAAATTTGATTAGGTGGATTGATTATAACCTTTTATGAGGTGTACACTATGAAAAAACTATAGTCAAATAGATAAATACAATATAAATTAAAGGTTAAAAAATTTTATGAAAGACCATTCAATTCGATTGGTTAAACTGTTAGTAATCTTTTAGAAAGTATGCACTATGCAGAAACACTAGGGTGTTAAGGGATTAATAACTATCTTGAACCATAAGATAAAAGCATAAATTCTTTAAACGACATCTTAAATAAAGAGTTAACAACATTCATATATCAAACAAGCTGCTAGCTAACTAAAACAAATAAAGTTCCAATATAAATCAAAGGCCTATTGCCAATACTAGAGTGGTCCATATAATTCAGAATAGGGATTCTAACAGACACTCCAAAACATTTTTTAAATTAATACCTAAAGCCATGGCCTGGTGGTAGGTTAGGTTCTTTATCAGCATGGAATAGGCCAAGGTTCAAATCAAATCCTATAGACATAGTCTGTGATATCTTGATGTAGAAGGGTTGACCACTTGCTAGATAAAAGGTCCTTCGATCAAAAATAAAGTTATAAACACATGTTTCAACCATCCAACAAACTGTCTGATAATACATTTTTATGAGTATTTAACTACCTCCAAAAGCCCCTTGTAACATCTTTAAATAAAAAATAAATATAATGGATGAGAACACACTTGTGTGCATGCATATATATATACATAAAAAGATCTTATCTAAATATAAATTATAGAAGTTATTTTTTTCTAATTATTGATTAACAATCTTTGTGGAATCTCAGAGTATAATCAATATTTGTGGAATCTCAGAGGATTATGCAAAAACGTAATGCTTAAAATAGAGCTATTAGATTTTTTGAAGTTCAAGAAATTGTGATATTTGTTGTCTTCTTTTAGATTGTTGGGATTGAATGCACGAGAAAAATCTAGTATAGTACACTGACACAACATTATTCAAACTAAATAAGATACTTTACCTCTGACTACTTGCGATGTTTAGTGACCAAAACATTGCAATATGCAAAGGGATTGTTAACAGTCGTTGCCACTAAAAAAAAATCATTCTGCAAATAATGACTATTTAGATTTGACCTTTCTCTAAATTGTTTGTTAGTAGATCAACAAAAAAAAGTAGGAATATGCGACAGCCATATGCAGTAACTTCAAATATAAGTTGAGATTGCAAACCGCCCTTCTTATCCATTGTTAGAAAATTCAATATTTTTCTTTGTTAACAATTTACATGAACAAAATGTTTGAAGCCAGGAACAATTGCATTACATCCAACTAGGACCATATATGTAGATACCCATTCTTATCAGCAGAAGCCAATGGTTTCCCAACACTATTCCATGTGCATGAAAGCACTGAAGCAGAGTGTCCCTTTAGTGTACACACAATATTAGCTGAAGACCTGTCCCAAACATATACTGTACCATCTGCAGAACCAGCTGCCACATAATTCTCATCAGCACTGATGCATGAGCGACTCCAATTAGTAGAGACTCTGTGACCCTGTGCTCTGAAAGTTGCACAAACTTCCAACGTGCGAAGATCAAAAATATTGTGCAAGTTGTCCCTCCCACTAGTGAGAACAAGCTGACCATTGCGTGACAAAGAAATGGATGTTATACTGGAAGCATGAGCAGCAACTTCATTGACTAACTTTGCAGTTCGTGTGTCCCAGAAACGAAGATTTCCATCTATATGCCCTGAGTATATGTGTTGGCCATCTGGAGTAAGGGACACAGCATTGCAGTTGCTGTGACACATTATGGTTTTTGACATATACCCTTTGTGAAGATCCCAAACTTTAATGGTTCGATCATACGCAGCACTCACAGCTAGCCTATTTGACAATTTGCTGATATCTGTAGCACAAACCTTATCTAAATGACCTGTTAAAGTATGACAAATTCGACCAGACTGCACATCCCAAAGATATAATTTGTAATCACTGCCAGCTCCAATGACAAATTTATTATCGCCAGAGACACCAAGGTCCAAAACAGAGCCAAGGCAACCATGTAATGTACTTATCAAGGTGCCTGAGTTAGCATCCCACAGTTTAACTAGCATGTCTTGTCCACCAGTAATTAGCCGATCATTATTGTTTTGAAAGACCAAAGAATGGCAACCACCTTCATGGGCACGGATAGCATGTCTTATGGTAGAGGGAATACTTGATTCTACATAATTGTCAACTCCTGCCTCACTTTGTCGTACTATGCCATCCACTTGCTGCCGTGCCGATTCTTCTATCCTGCTACCTCTAAGACGATCCATCATATCTTCATACATTGCATTGGCCTGAAAACAACATAATGCCACTCATCAATGTTCTCAAGGAAACAAATATGAGTTATGGGCTCCAGTGAAATAAGTTTGAGTTATGGGCTCCAGTGAAATAAGTTTTTTCTGAGACGTCATTGGATTAAAACAAATCTTAGTAATTTGTTGCTACAAAGTAACCTTGTGTTGTCCAGTGTTCTCTTAGAACAAAATAATTAGATCTGAATCCATACATGAACTATTATGGTTAGCACACACTTATGGAAGACAGCCCCACTGCAATCAAAAGGAAAGATCCCAAGCTCAAAGGAAGAAGAAATCTTCAGCAACCCTTAGGTTCACAAGCTTAACCAAACTTAACAAAAAATTCTGTGTGAAGACAGGTCAATGTCAAAGAACGTCGTGACAGAAACTCTGGCATAAATAGAAAACAGACCATCTATTGTTTGTTTAGACTTGGACTTAACTGAAATCTTCACTTACATATAGAGAAACTTGTACTACAAGACCTAATTTGCAAACGCTTCGTTTAAACATACTATTCAAGTTAAATTTGATATTTTGTGCTTAAGAAACTGAACATATCATTGTTAACGGAATTTCTTATAAATTAAATGCATAAGCATTAGCTGCAAAGCCCTATGATGGGGAGTGATACTCCAGGGCTGATACACTATTTTTAACATATTATAGTTATTCCATAAAAAGATCTTTGGTAACCCATTCAGTGAATTGTTGAGCACGCCTGTTGTGTTCCTATTTAATCCCAGAAGGAAATATTAGTACCATGGTTAAGACTTGTGGTTCCATTTAAACTCTCTCAGATCAAGGTGTAAACAGCTTTCTTATTTAATCTCGTTTGTTGACTGATGTTTGTCCGGTTATGAAAAACTGAAGTTTCCCAGATGAGGACCATCTGAGACTATGAAATGTGTTTCTGGGACAGCCAGGATGCATCGCTGTGACAGCCACTAGGGCCCAAGATGTAACAGCCCAAATTTATTTAATTTATTTGTAGCAATTTAATTTCAGCATGTGATTAAATTTTGTATAACATGTGGCTATGACATGGCATTAATGTGAATTGTGACATGAAATGATGATTTAATCATTTATGGTTTTATGCTTACACTTGATTGTTTATGCAGTTCAAATTGTACAGTTTTACAAGACTAAATACAAATGCAATTTCTGAGTGTTTGACAGGGGCTGCCCTCGGCCAAGTTCGAGAGGAAGGGTATCGTTGGGGAGAGGATCACAGATGCCGGATCATTAGCCTAACAGAAGGAAAGAAAATCGGACACACACATTAGCTTGCATTTTTGCATGTAGGCATGATTGTATGTTTGCTTGGTCTGATTTTCAAATTAAATTACATTGGAAAAATGGAAATGTTGCACATGAGTTGCTTTGCATCTAGATAGCTTTTGCACCTTGAATGAACGCTTGCGAGTGGTTGGATGCAAATATATAAATTGTGCATAATGGTGTTTGTAAAAATACCATCTATTTATATTAAAATCCTTCATGAAGTTTAACTAAGAGTCTACGACCAGGAGGCATGAGCAAACAAGTATGATGAAATCCTCCTTTTGTAAACCTTAAGAGTGACTACTTGCTTAGGTTCCAAGACACCTTGTCAAAGTTGTTAGAAAAAGGAAAATGTGGGATGGTCCATGGCACTAAACTTTTGATTTTAATGAAATTATCTCACTTGCCTTGGCAGGAGAAACTAATCTTTGGGTGCCCAAACCCCACCACCAAAGATAAAAGCCTCTTCTAGCGCCCTCATTTTGTCATGCGCTTTTGGGAAGAGGAGAGAAACGGGTAGAAGAGAAGCACCTGGACATAGTTCATGATGGAAGAAACCCAAATGTATAGAGATAAAACCATAAGAAAACCCATCAACCATTTATGGGGAGAATGATCTACTCCTGGAGAAAATTATTTTGGGAGTAGTTGGAGGCAGTAATATGATTGCAAAATCTTTATTTTAACCCTGCCCTATTTGCAATTAGGGGGAAGTCTGGTCCAAGCTGACAATACATGCATATTAGAGAGTTTGTGAAGGGAGAAGAGCAAAAACCTTCACGAGATAGCAGCAGCCATTTGGGTAATTCCGCCTTGGAATGTGCATTTTGACCGCTAACAAGTATTGTTGTAGACCTCTCACATGAATTCACTGTGTAGGAATGAAAAGATAGAATTTTTTCTTGTTTTTTCTTTTTACATGATTAGCTGTTGGTTACGAATCTGCCATGAGGAAAGGATTTTGTGTGAATGCGCCCAGATTCGCCCACCAGCTAGAAAGGCCGGAAGGAAGAGATGCCTTCCGTGCCAATCTCCGGAGAAGGCCGGCTCCTTTGGGGGGTTTTATGGTTTAAGCTAAGAGTGCAGGAAAGAGATAAAGGAACGGAAAGAATTTACAAATGTGATTGGAGTTGGGTGGGGGGAACTAACGATGCGGCAACACATCAATCACCATTACTTACTTGCATCATAAATACAAAGCATGACCGGGAGCTGCAAAACCTAAGTATACTTTCTGTATAAAGCAGTGTACGCACAGCTACAATGGTCCCCTAGCAAACATTCTCCCTACAAGGAGAACTAACAGCACGGCAATGCATCAATCACCACTACGGACAGCAACATAAACAGAAAGCAACCAAGAGATGTCAGAGCCAGGTATATGTGTTATGCAGAGAATTTATACGCACAGCTACAATGGTCCCCTAGCAAACATTCTCCCTACAAGGAGAACTAACAACACGACAACGCATCAATCACCACTACGGACAGCAACGTAACACACAACTGATGGAACTGCTACCACATCTATTCTATGTATCCTCTAATCTATGAAGTTCAAAAGTGCTTGGCCACCAAATGCTGAAATGAATCAACAAGCCATGACACAAGCAATGCTTTAGGCACCTGATCACCAAATGCTGAAACGAATCAACGAGCCGTGACACGGGGAAACATAAAGCAAAAATGAGATAAAGAAGCAGATAGAAACCAGAACCAGGCATACAATTTATATTTATAAGCAGAAGCACGGTTACAATGGTTCCCTAACAGACATTCCCCTTCCACCCCTTTACAATGAAAACATGGTGGGTTTTTATAGCCCGAGTCCCTCCCGTTACATTAATGGGCACAAAGTCCCGATCAAACACTAGGCGACAAAAGCGGCGAAGGAGCTGCAAATGCTGACCTTTGTCGGACCGGATGTACCCGCGGCATGGTCTTCCTGGAAGGCTGGACAGCTACGTGGCGGCGTGTTGTGTAGAACTTCTTCTCGGCGGGAATGCGGGCAGGCTGGAGCGGGTAGAACCTCCAATCAGCTTTAAATGAGGCCACTGGCATAGGTAGTGCAGCCCATGCTCGTCCTTTTGCTCGGCACGTCTTGGCTCAAATCCCAAGGCTGGACACTTGTCAGATGATGGATGATCTTGTTTGACACGTGCCTGCCTTGAAAGGCAGTTTATCCAACTTCGCATGGGATCAGAGCGCCATCGGGTTGCGCGAGGCAGAAAACGGCGCAGTCGGGAAGGCCTTCATGCCTTGGGTGTATTTCCGAGTTTGTTTCCCTACTGCGCACTTGTCAAGGGCGCACTCCGACTTCGCTGCGAAGTCGGACTGCGCACAGGTGAAAGCTGGTTTCTGCCGCCGTACGGACTTCGCTCCAGCACTTAGTCATTTTTCTCCTGCCAGCCTGCTACAAGGTGCGCCCAGAAAGAGGGGCGAAGTCGGACTTCGCACCAAGCGGGCGAAGTGCGAACTCGCACAAAGCGGCGAAGTGCGAACTTCGCACCAACACTTAGCCATTTTCCAGGGCAACTGCTGTCAAATTTGAGATCCAACCGAGGGGCTCCAAGAAAGGGGGGGAAAAAGAGAATGTAGGAAAGAGAGAGAAAGGGAGAGAAGAAGAAAGGAAAATAGAGGAAGAGGGAAAAGGAAGAGCAGCACTGCTACAAAATTGAAAACATTGCACCCCGTGCAAAATGTGGCAACATTTCTGGCGGCTCGCGGGGTGTCGAGCTCGCCTCGGCGCAAAGAATCCATGCCTTCATCCATTGGGTGTAGAGGAACTTGCTTCCCCTGCCTTTTTTTGCTCTAGCTGTTCTCCTCGCGGCAACTGTTCTTCAGATTCACCTTCGTCAGTTGCCTCCTCAGAACCATCTTCCGAAGGCTCTCCAGCTTTTGCTTCTGCCTCGCAGATGCGGTTGTATGCGGCCTAGGCTTGGCCCCAGGCTTCTGCTTCGAATGGCCGGCGGTCAGCAACTTCTTCTAATGCTGCGTGGAAAGCAGCGACCGCGTGCAGGTCGATGGTGAGGTATCTTTTTCCTAGCTCCTGGAAGTAGGAGCTGATCTTGCAGCATTTGGACACCATCTGGGTGACCTGACTTTCTTGAATTGGCTCAGTCCAGCTATCAATCTCAGCTGTATCTGCCTCAAAGGACCGCCAATTCTTTTTCACCTGTTCAAGGGTGAGAAACTCACCATTCTCAACAAAGCCCGGGCACCCTAGTTCGGAAAGAGCGTGAAAGGGAGCCATACAAATGTCTCTTTCATGTTCAAATGCGTCCAGCATTCGTGCGGCAACCCTCACCTCTTCTACTTTCTTAAAATATTTATGCAAGGTTACCCTTGCATCTGCCCATTCTGCAGCGAATGAGGACATGGGGGAGAATTGGAGGCCATCGCGCTCGCGCTCTTGAAGATTTATTGCCAGGTCCAGCCATTGCTTCGCTCGGCGTTCGGCCTCCTCTACCACGGGCTTTCCACAGGCGAAACTTCTTGAATTACGGATGCGAAATCCGGAGCCGACATAGCCTTATACGTGTGGGGCTTGCATCCCCGCGGCGGATCAGCCCGCATCCCCTTAACTTTGCTCTTCGAAAAGACCGTCGCTTGAGATGCTCTCTCTGCCAGTGGCTTGCGCTGTTTCAAAGACTCCTGGAGTGAGAAATCTGCTCCAAGGCTGCTGCTTTTCCGTTGCGGCTTCTTTTTGAGAAGCGGCCAGTGGGCTTTTAGTTCATCTATTTCTCGCTGCGCCGCTTCCGGTGCTCGGTGGACTGGACAGGTCCTCTTCAAGCTGTCTTGTCTTATCCTGCAACCCGAAAAGCTCTTCCTGTTCCTCCAGACTCTTGACAAGGAGATTATCCGCTTTACGAATGATTCCCTGAATCTCGTATTGCTTGTCGATATCGTCAAAGCTCTTCTCCTTTGTCTGGAGCTCGTAGTCCGCCCTGGTCATTTCCCGGAGAGGCTTCTTCACTTTCGGGATTATCTTCTCTGTTGTAAGCACTCTCCTCTCGAAGTTAAACTTGGTGCGCTTTACCGGGGCGGCTATCTCTTCAGGTCTCCTCCGCTTCAGGTTTTGGAGGAAAGAGATAGGGTACTCTACAGCTCTCGTTGCCAGAGGCAAGTCGTCCGTATTACGGAGGTCGTCCATGAAGTCTGGTTCCCCCAGCCTAGGGTTCTGCTGAGACGTCTCTCCTGCGGGAATGGAATCAGGAGGAACCGGACGGACTTTGGAAGGATCGGCCGCTTACGAGGGCGGCCGGGAAGTGGAGATGGGAGCGGGCGATCTTTGAAAGGGTTTCAAGCGGGCGAGGCGGTGGATGTAACGGTGAATGCACGACTTCAGCACTAACCTCAGGTGAAGGGTTTGCGGTTTGACTCAGAGATAGGGAAACGTTGGGGTTACGAGCGGGGCCGCTAGAAGGGTGTGGAGACGGGGAGGAAGATGCGGCCACGGCTTGCTCGGATTGAGCGGGAGATGGAGTAGGAGTAGGGCTAGATGAGACCGAGAGAGAGTGGGGCAGCAAACGTACTGCGGGCTCCGCCTGAGCCGATGCTTTGGATGGATGTCTGCGATTCTGGTTCCGGCGGCTGGCTCGGGACTGCCCAGAGAAACAATCTCTGGAGCGGTTGAACGCGGCTGCGGCTCTGCGACTGGCTGTTGCACTGTCAGACTAGGTCGCTTGATCTTTTCAACTCTCTTCCTCTTCTTCTCTTCTGGAACAATGGCCGGATCGGGGGAAGGAGATGAAGCAGGTGCAGCAAGCACCGATGTTCCCACGGTGAACTTGTACCGGGGTTTGACTTGCAGAAGGTCTGCCGCAACCGGTCTGCTCTCTGGTGGTGCTGGCGCCTTTTGTGCCTGAAGGGTCACCTCAGGCGTTGACTTGACTGGTTTCTGCGCCTTTTCAGGCGCCGCCTTGGAAGCCACGGGCTGCATTGGGTCCACTTGGATGTCTGCTGGGCCCGCGCTGGCAGTTGCCGAAGTGTACAACTGTTGGGAGGAAGACCCTCCTTTATAACCCTCAAAGGGACCTCGGGGAACGTAATCTTGATATGCGAATGGCCGCCGAGCTGTCATGGTGCTGGTCATATAGAGCTGAAAAGTCGTCATCAACGGCCAGATTTCTCCTGGTGGATTTGTCGTGCTGCGTGCGGCACCTCATCTTCCAGCATTCAATAATCTTTTCTTTTGGCCAGTTAAGGCCTGCTATCTTGGAGATGAATTTTTTAAACCCTGGAGAAGAGAACTTGTGGTCCGGGTTTCGCTTGGGGTCATATGCTACCTCCTCGCAGTAAAAATCCTGCCACGGAGGCGAAGCTTCCATCAAGTCAATTTCCCAGTCAAGGTCAACATGGACCACATCGCATCTGTCTTCGATTATATCCGCCCGGGGGCAGAGATGCGTGAACTTTCCCCTTATCCCGTACGGGTCGTACTTCCAGCGCTGCGGCAGCAGAATCAGACCAATGTCAAAAAGCTCCCGCTCGAGGTAGACATGCTGTCCTACCTCGGAAATCTCAACGTTCGCCCAGGAAAGAGGATATTGAAAGATCTGGCCCCTTTTCTTTCCCTGGCCGAACTCCTCCTCAACGTAATCCATCTGACGGGCAACCTCCATCCCAAACTGATGATCCGTGCACCAGTAGGGCAGCCAGATGAGGTTTGCCCTTGAATCCGTAGATTCGACCACAATCCCTGCGTCAGTCTAAAAACGTCCCCGAGCTTCTGACTCAGCAAAGAGTTCGTCATTTCCCGCGGGGGGCGAGGGATCTCGCCATCGCTGAAGACTGACATGACCAATCCCAGAAAGTTGAAGTTAAACTTGTAGTAAGACCCTTTCCGGTATAGGTCATCCGTCCAGTCATAGACGGGTTGTGGCTCTCCCTTCTCGTTGACCTTCTTCAAGTTCGGGATCGGCATCCGGGAGTGCAAATGATACAAACATAGCCAAGCTAGGACAGAGCGAACCGAAATTCGGTGGGTGCTTCTTACGGAGCTTCACCGAGTGGAGTGGATGGCGTATGCAAGCCAATCCGCCTAGTCAAAAAAGATGGGGCGCTTTCCACTTCTCTGCGCTGCTGGTTCGTAGCATTCTCCACACGGGAGACATTCTGCCAGTGCTAGCCGGTACGGCTGTACCAGCTCATCAGAGTCGCAGCCGAGGATCCATGCCAGAATGGTGTATAAATATTTGCTCTGAAACCTCGCCAAGGGCATGGGGCCGGTTGGCCTTGTCCGGTACAAGCGGGGCGTTCGGCTACGAATTGAGGAAATCCCTCATCCTTTTGGTATGCGTGAAATGTCCCACTTGCTCGCCCAGATTTATCTTTCTGACAATTGTGCTGGAGTCATACTCCAACCCTAGGGCGAAAGCTGGCTGGACAGTCTCCCTGCGCAGCGCGAACAAGGGTTTACCGTTGGAGCTGCAAATCTGCCGAGTAACTGGTCTGTAATGTCTGACAATCAGGTCTACCAGCTCCGGGCATTGATGGACAGGAGGGCACAAGAACCGGAAAAGGTTTGACTTGTACGCCGCTCCGAAATGGTGAGAGGGCGAAACCTTGTCAGCCCAACTCTCCACATTTGTCCGCAGCTTAGTCAGGCTCATAGAAAACGAGCCGTCCTTGTATCCCGCCAGGTAATTTACCGGAGGTGGTGGGGCTTGCCCACGCTGTACTTTCTTTGGCCGGGACTTTGACTTTCGCTCCGGCGGTGTTTCACTTCTGAAAACACTTGGCCGCGGTAAATCCTCGGGTTCGCACCCTTCGCTGGATTGCGCTGGCATTGGCATCTTTCCTCTGTCCATCTCTCCGAAACAACAATAATTACGAATTCGGGCGTCACGATCGCGGGGAATAATCTGCACGTTTGGCATGTCTGGATGCATCGACCCCCTTTTCTAGATAATGACGGCGTCATTAATGTCGCGCGAGGAGGGGTAGGTCGGTGGCAAGTGAAGGAGTTATGTTTCTTGGGTGGGCGGGGGGAGAGAATGTTTTGAAAAAGGTATCCCGGCTGCCGTGCCATGCTTTTTGATTGCACTTTCATTGAGGACTGTGCAATCATTAAATTTATCCTGAACGTCGCGCCATGGCTGACGTCACTGCCGCAATCTGGGCACACTGCTCAAGAAAAAACCCCTTGGTGCGGAAACCCATCTCAAAACGGTCGCAATGCGCCTTGGGCCCAGCTTGGAGCTTTTAGAATATTTTATTCATTTTTTTTTTTAAACAACTGTCCAAGCTGGCCCAGAAAACAAGGCGCAATCGGACTTCGCCCAAAGTTGGGCGCGATCCGACTCGCGGTTGATCGGACTTCGCCCAAAATCGGGCGCGATCCAGCTGGACTTGCATTGAGGCTTTCTCTCTTCTTTTCTTACCGCGCCCAGGGTTGAGCGCGGTCCGGCCTTTGCAAACTTTGGAAGAAGGCGAGATTAGAATTTTTGCCTCTTGGGACCGGGTGCACGAGTGCGCTTAAAAAATGGAGCGCGTTCGGACTTCGCCGAAGTTCGGGAAGTTCGAACGGGAAGTTGCACTGCGCGGAGGCGGGATTCGTACTCGCGCGAAGCGGCAAGTCGGACGGAAGTCGGACTCGCTCAAAGCGAGCGGGATCCGATCACTGTGCCCTTGCAGTTTTCTCCCTTCAAACTTCGCTCTTTTGGCGCGCAGCCCGACTTGCGAAGTCGGGCAGCGGCCAACACTTAGACGTTTTTGCTTTCTTCTTCACTCAAGCGGCCCCTTCACGAACTTCGCCCCTTCGAGGCGACAACGGATTCTTGCGAAGTACGTATTCTCTCCCATGTCGCGATTTGGCTCAAACAAAATAAAAAACTGAAAGCTGGAAAGCGTACATCTTTGGAAAACAAAAATGCATAAGGGAAATTTTTACAAAGAAGGGCCACTCGGGCACCTTCGGCAACGGTAAATTTTTAAGTGGAACCCGTTAACAGGGATAGGTAGGAGCTGACCCTCCATATCCCGAAGTACATAGGCATTGAACTGGTTCACCGGGCAATCTGATAAGGGCCCTCCGAGAGAGCATCAAACTTCCCGTGGTTGCCGGCTTCGCCTTATATGAGTCCCACTTCAGCACCGGGTCCCCGATTTTAAAAACTCGGGCGGTGGTGCCTTTGCAAACCAGCCTTGAGTGGCTGCAATATGATTAGTGAAGGCCTGAGTATGCTTTTCTCTGTCTTCTTCCAAGCTGCGGGAGTTGGCACGGTCTGTCGTCCACCGGGTCTCCTTGCTCCTGTCTTCGTCCAACATCCATAGGGCGGGGATTTCAATGTGGGATGGCATGACGGCCTCTTTGCCATAGACGAGCGCATAGGGGACGTTTGATGGATTTCTTGAATGAAACTCTGTCCGCCCACAGCGCCGGTTCAGGAGTAAATGCCAAGTCCGCTTGTTTCTGTCAATGGTCCTCCGGATGATTTTCAGGAGGTTCTTGTTAGTAGACTCGGCAAGGCCATTCCCCTGCGGGTAGTAATTAGAAGACATCTTGTGATAGATGCCAAGTTTGCCAGTGTACTCCGTGAGTACAGCGCCTACGAATCCCGGACCATTGTCTGTCACAATTGACTCTGGAACCCCAGAGCGGGTAATCAGGCTCTCAATGAACCTGATGACCGTTTCTTGGTCTGCGTTCTTGGTCGGGATTGCCTCTGCCCACCGTGTGAAGTAATCGGTGGCTGTAAGAATAAACTTGTGTCCGGCAGAGGAACTAGGCGAAATCACCCCAATGAAGTCTAGACCCCATTCTTTGGAACGGAGTCTCGGCTTTGAATCGGTTGAAGGGGCGGGGGTGCTTTTCCGTTTTCGCCGACAAACCTCGGCATTGATCACACTTGGAAAAGACCGCATAAGCGTCTGTAAATAGAGTGGGCCAATAGTACCCAGCTCTAATTATTTTTAAGGCCGTAGGCCTTGCAGAATGATGACCCCCAGGCATCCCGGAATGAAAATCTCCGAGGACCCTGGGCTGGTCTGATTTTACGACGCACCGCAACAGGATGCCGTCGATGTTTTTGAAGTAAAGCCCCTCGGGGCGAAGAGTGTACTTAAGTGCACCTAGCCGAAATCTCCTTCGTTGTGAGGCGTTCAGGTGATCTGGACATCTTCCGGTGTAGAAATATCTCACCAGTTCATCTGTCCAATCATTCCCCTCCGATAAGGAGTTGGCTAGGTAGATGCGTGTCGCTGTGTCCTCCCACTTACAGGCGGAGATGCCGGCTACAGCGCTTCGGGCCAATTCCTGACACAAGGCTCGGCCCCTGATAAGCTTGGTGGGCCGCACTTCGATGTCGAACTCCTGGATTTTTGCAATCCATCCTGCTCTCTTGTGACCCGGTTCTCCTTGTATGATGAAGCTTCGAACGTCCGGGTGAATCACAAAGACAGTCGTTTTGCTCTGGGAGACAAAATGCCTGAACTTTCGGAGGGATTTCATAACAGCGTGAACCTGCCGCTCTATAAAGTTGTACTTTTCCTCATGCGGCTGAATCACTTGGCTCAGGAACGCTATGGGGCGCTCCTCGCCATCGTCTCCCTTCTGAGTTAGGACTGCGGCGTAACTTTCGGGTTCTCCCACTGCATAAAGGATGAAGTCCTTGGAGTAGTCCGGGTTTGTCAATAACGGAGCTTGCGCAATTCGAGCCTTGATTTCCTCGAAGGCTTGCTCTCTCTCATCGGTCCATTCGTAAATTGTATCTTTTTTCAGCGGTTCGGCCATAGGCTTGATCACTGTGCGAAGTCCGGAATGAACTTCCGCACGAAGTTAATCTGACCGAAGAAGGACTGCAACCCTTTTTTATCGATGGGGGCCGGCAAGCGAAGGAGGGCTTCTGCTCTGTCAGGGTCAATGGCGAGGCCTTCCTCGGAGATGACATGTCCCAGCAGCTTTCCTTCTTTTACCGCGAAGACAGACTTCTTCGGGTTTATAGAAATGCCGAATTCTCGACACCTCTCAAATATTTGCCGCAGGTGGGAAACATGATCCCCTCTTTGGTGAGAGAAAACAGTCATGTCATCAAGGTAGATAACAATGATCTTATTGAGCAGCTCTCGGAAGGCCAGGTCCATGGCCCTTTGGAATGTGGCACCAGCATTGGATAAGCCAAAAGGCATGCGGCGATAGGCGAACGTCCCCCACTTGGTGGTGAACGCCGTCTTATCTTGGTCCTCATCTTTGACCCAAATCTGGTTGTAGCCGGAAAATCCATCTAAAAGTGAGAATCTACGGGCTCCGACAACGATGTGTAGAATACGGTCGATTTGGGGAAGCGGATAGTGGTCCCTGAGGGAAGCTTGATTCGGGTTTCTGAAGTCGACACCAGAGACGAATGTCGCCATTCTTTTTCCTCACGGGCACCAAATTCGCGACCCAGGATGAATGTTTGATGGGGTAGATGATTTTGGCCTCCAGCATCTTCAAGAGCTCGGCTTTCATCATGGCCTCAATCTTCGGATTTACGGCCCTCTGCTTCTGTCGGAATGGCTTGGCGCCATCCTCTAGCTCAATGGTATGCTGGATGACATTTCTGTCATACCCCCTCAAATCCTCGTAGCACCAGGCCACGATGTCGGGGAACTCTTGGCACAGTGATCTGATCTGCTCAAGTTCCTCCGAGTGCAGTCTGTTCCGACCTTGATAGTTTTACCAGGTTCAAGTTCCAGGTCGGCATACTTGCTCGGGTCTACTTTGATCTGTGAGATATTGCTCTGTCATTACGATCAAACAGACTCTCCAATGTAATCGGTCCTTTTGGGACATGATTATTTTTAAGCTGTATCAACCCCTCATATTGCTCGTCATCGGGGTCTCTACCTTCGATTGAACCAACTCGTTAACCAAAAATGTGACGATCTCCTCGTCTCAGCCGAACACTGCCGGTGGGTGTCCTTATCGAGCACGAAGGCACGTAAATAGTGCGAACCGGCTTCGGTTTACGGACAACGTCATCGGCCGGAACGTGCACGGCTCCAACGGGACGCGGAGAATGTCAGCGTGTTTGTTTTTCTCACGCGATATCGCCTTGACATTCAACGAGTCGAACGACTCCATCAGGTCCCACACCCGGTTGCGGTACGCCCTAAGATAGTGTTGTTTGGAGGCGCACTTGTTCGTAACTGGTGACACACCGGCTACGAATCTCCAAAGATCTGCGGGTGTTTAATCCCCGACCTCTCCGCCTTTCGCAAACCCAAGCACGGGGCTTCGTACTCCGCCGAGTTGTTAGTGCGGCTCCGGGCCAACTTTGTAGGTATAGTCCTTACGGATTCCGGTCGGAGAAACCAGAAGCACCCCTGCACGGCGCCATTTTTGCATCGCGCGCCGTCAAAGAAAAGCTTCCACAGCTTCTCAGGTGCAGGTCCTACTTCTTTTGCAGCTGACTTGTCAAGCCTCTCGGGCTGTACGATGGAGTAACAGCCCTGCTCTGTCTCAATTACGGCGTTGAAGTCCCGCAAAGAGAACTCATCTTCAAGCTGTAGCACTTCGAAGGCTTGCTCGGTCAGCTCTACTGTCACCAGCTCTTCCTCCGACAATTTGGACCATGCAGTCCAACTCTCCTCCGGGTATCTTCTCTACTAGGAAGGTGGAAGGCTTCTCATTGAAAATTTTCGGTCTCCTTCCTTTGAAGGGCACTTCCATGTGTGAGTAGTCTAGAGGCGGTACCCGCCCAACTCGCGGTGAACTCCCGAGAGAGACACATGCCGAAGTAGGGAGCCAGGTCAACAACCACGACCTCTTGGATGACCACGATGTCGAGAGCCTTGTGCAGCCGGATAGGGATGTCCTTTATGACACCAACTGTCTTGACGGGGGTGCCGTCTAATTGCAGCACGCCTTGGCTGCTCCGTGTGTACTCCATCCCGATCTCATCGCGACGGCTTTCGGCATCACGGTCGTGGAAGCACCGAGAATCCACCATGCGGTTGTGAACTATGTGCCCTTGCATCCGTAAAGACGAGATAAAGGGAGGCGGTCTGTTCTTCCCGGTGGTGAGGCATCGGAGGTTGAACCGGGACAGCGGGCATGTATCCCTTGCCGCTCTTCATGTTCTTCGAGAGATTCTTGCGACGGATCCACTGGCACAGGAGCGAGAAGAGCATCATACATGCGATTCTAGCGGTGTTCTTTTCAACTCGTCTACTATCTTGTAGCTCGAGGTACTAGCTCCTTCGCTTCTTTTGCCGGCTCATACTTCGTCGGTGCTTGGGTAGCCTCAACTCGTGTCTCTTGGTCGGAGACGGGTACTTGACCTTCTCCTGGGCTTGTTCTTTGGTTTCGGTGGAGGTGAGTAGGGAGCTTTAGCCGGAACTGGAGCTTTTGCTATAGGAGGCTTGGCTGGAACAGGGGCAGCCTTTGGCGGAGGAGGCTTGGCTGGAGCTTTATCTTTGGATGCCTTCTCCTGGGCTGTGTAGGGCCACAGCCGTTTGTACGGTGGCAGCCCACCGGGCTGCGGTTTTCTCTTCGGCATAAACTTGCAAAGGCTTGGCGGCATCTGCGGTTTTCTTTTCTTCCTTGGCGGGCGGCACTAGATTCTCCTCTGGGAGGGCAAAGTTGGCTTCGCCGTCCAGGATCATGTAGAGTTCATCGTCCTCTATGGCGCTGCCGATAAAGTCGGATGTAGTCTTTGGTGCAATGTGCGGTCTTCCTCCGAATGCGGGTCATTGCACGTAGTGCACCGGTTAACTGAGTCGGAAGGACCGGGCGGGTCTTCTATAGCGGCATTTCTCGGAGGCGGACGCCTGCAGCGGTGCTCGGGGGCTTGTCTTTTGTCGGCGCGGGGGCGCATATGGCCTCCTAGGAGCGAGGTCCATCTGGGCCTGCTTCTTCTTCAGAGCGGTCATGTCATTGGACATGGCATGATATCCTGAGGCCAAAGCCCGCACCTCCTGGAGGATTGTATTTTGAATGCTACTGTCAGGAGGCGGCAACTGTGCCGGTGGAGGCAATGCGGCTAATGGAGGAGGGTTGGAATAAGGTGCGTACTATGGAGAGCAGGAAGTGTTGGAAAATGCGGAGCAGGAGGAGGCGGGTGAGGATAATGCAATTGAGGCGGGCCGTAAGGAGTTACGACCGGCGCCGGATTCCTCTGCTTTGGGGTTGCTGTCCTGATGTGGACGGCGCACCACCAGAAGCAGGAGGATATTGGGATCTGGGGAAGTCAGGATGAATGGGTTCCTGCACCCTGGACGGGAGTCTGCCGATAGAAATAATGTCAGCTTCAGCTTGCTGGGCAGCCTCGTACAGAGCAGGAAACTCGTCTATTCTGGCAATCTTCAACAGCAGGCATATGTCTGAGTTGAAGGATCTCAGATAGTAGTGAGCAGCCATGCCGGGTGAAGGCCGAAGTTCGCGAGGTACCCGTTTCGAGGATCTCGCAAACCTGATGTTAAAGTCAGATATCTCCTCTTGAGGGTGTCTCTGGATACTTGGCCCGATGCGGCAAAGAAGTAGGGTCGGCGGACTCGTTGCATCCTTTCCACGAGCCTTACGGCAGGCGGGGCCACCACTGTGATGGATCCCTCGCGGCGATCTCCACCGGTAGAGAAGCTTTCCCCTCAGGGAAAGGGCCGTGCGATGGGTCTTCACACTCTCATCGGTAATGGTATGTAATGCGGCCGGGGCAAGGATGTCCTGGATGTGCTCGTACGCCGTCTTGCCGTAGCCGTCGTATGTAGGGATAGACTTTAAAGCAGCAGGGGCACAGCTTGCTGTCCGACCAGGGCCAAGGGCCCTGTAGGAGTCCACCGCCGGGAAGAGATCATCATCATTTCTGCTGGGCAGCCATTTCTTCTTCTTCTCCGCCGTCGGTTGTGTACTCAGTGTCGGTACTTTCCGAGGATGCAGATGCCTCTTCTTCCTCGGCCTCTTCTATTTCGTACTCAGCTCCGCCGACCTCGGCTTCGGCTTCTTCTTGAATTTCAGCCTCGGCTTCGTCGACACGAGCTTGCGGATCGGCCAGCCTGGCAATTTCGCCTCCAGCGTTGATGTCCAGTTCGTAAAAGTCAGGCGGGCTTCTCGGATCCCTTGCTCGCCACCTTCTTGTTTGCATGAAGGTGCTGGGACCGGTCTTTCGGACTCAGAGGATTTGTTCGTGCAGAGTCGCCAGGTGCTTCGATTTTGAACAGCAATGAAGCGAACACCGGTGCTTCGATTACTGTTGGGGGTGAGAAACTTCTTTGTCTCACCAAGTGCTCGAAACCTTGTCGGCGCCGGGTGGAGCGGATCGAGAAAATCTCTCTTCAAATGTGGGACCCTGGTCCCCACCGGCGTGCGAGAGCTGGTTACGAATCTGCCATGAGGAAAGGATTTTGTCGTTATTGCGCCCGATTCGCCCACCAGCTAGAAAGGCCGGAAGGAAGAGATGCCTTCCGGGCCAATCTCCGGAGAAGGCCGGCTCCTTTGGGGGGTTTTATGGTTTAAGCTAAGAGTGCAGGAAAGAGATAAAGGAACGGAAAGAATTTACAAATGTGATTGGAGTTGGGTGGGGGGAACTAACGATGCGGCAACACATCAATCACCATTACTTCTTGCATCATAAATACAAAGCATGACCGGGAGGCGCAAAACCTAAGTATACTTTCTGTATTAAGCAGTGTACGCACAGCTACAATGGTCCCCTAGCAAACATTCTCCCTACAAGGAGAACTAACAGCACGACAATGCATCAATCACCACTACGGACAACAACATAAGCGAAGTAACCAAGAGATGTCGAGCCGGTATATGTGTTATGCGAGAGAATTTATACGCACGGCTACAATGGTCCCCTAGCAAACATTCTCCCTACAAGGAGAACTAACAACACGACAACGCATCAATCACCACTACGGACAGACAACGTAACACACAAGCGATGGGCTGCTACCACATCTATTCTATGTATCCTCTAATCTATGAAGCTCAAAAGTGCTTGGCCACCCCAAATGCCGAAATGAATCAACAAGCCATGACACAAGCAATGCTTTAGGTATCGACCACCAAATGCTGAAACGAATCAACGAGCAGTGACACAGGGAAACGTAAAGCATAAAGAATAAAAGCAGTAGAACAGAACCAGGCATACAATTTATATTTATAAGCAGAAGCACGGTTACAATGGTTCCCTAACAGACATTCCCCTTCCACCCCTTTACAATGAAAACATGGTGGGTTTTTATAGCCCGAGTCCCTCCCGTTACATTAATGGGCACAAAGTCCCAATCAAACACTAGCTGACAAAAGCGGCGAAGGAGCTGCAAATGCTGACCTTTGTCGGACCGGACTGTACCCGCAGCATGGTCTTCCTGGAAGCTGGACAGCTACGTGGCAGCGTGTTGTGTAGAACTTCTTCTCGGCAGGAATGCGGGCAGCTGGAGCAGGTAGAACCTCCAATCAGCTTTAAATGAGGCCACTGGCATAGGTAGTGCAGCCCATGCTCGTCCTTTTGCTCGGCACGTCTTGGCTCAAATCCCGAAGCTGGACACTTGTCAGATGATGGATGATGTTGTTTGACACGTGTCTGCCTTGAAAGGCAGTTTATCCAACTTCGCCTGGGATCAGAGCGCCATCGGGTTGCGCGGGCAGAAAACAGCGCAGTCGGGAAGGCCTTCATGCCTTGGGTGTATTTCCGAGTTTGTTTCCCTACTGCGCACCTGTCAAGGGCGCACTCCGACTTCACTGCGAAGTCGGACTGCGCACAGGTGAAAGCTGATTTCTGCCGCCGTACGGACTTCGCTCCAGCACTTAGTCATTTTTCTGCCAGCCTGCCAGCCTGCTACAAGGTGCGCCCAGAAAGAGGGGCGAAGTCGGACTTCGCACCAAACCTGTGCGGACTTCGCACCAAAATTGGGCGAAGTGCGAACTTCGCACCAACACTTAGCCATTTTCCAGGGCAACTGCTTGTCAAATTTGAGATCCAACTGAGGGGCTCCAAGAAAGGGGGGGAAAAAGAGAATGTAGGAAAGAGAGAGAAAGGGAGAGAAGAAGAAAGGAAAATAGAGGAAGAGGGAAAAGGAAGAGCAGCACTGCTACAAAATTGAAAACATTGCACCCCGTGCAAAATGTGGCAACATTAGCCCAACTTTCTTTTAGAGAAGACCTTAAATGAATTTCATTTCTGTGCTTTCAAAATGTTGAATTGTGTTGGGGGTTTTAGTTGAACAAAGAAAAAGGGAACTGGGTTGGAATCCATTTGGGAAAATTTGAGTGCTTAATACAGAAATTAGGTGGGTGCCTTGCTATTCTATTGTGTGACTAATTCTCCAGCTCTGATACTGAAAAAAATGAAAGGACTCTGTCATGTTGTTTTCCTTTGGCTAAACAAGTGAAACCCTGCAATTTGGAAGGTAGATAGTTATGTCTGCATTTGTAGAATATGAAATGGATTCTCTCATGTCCCTTTGGGCACTTAAACTCCATGCTGTTGTACTGGTGAATGCTTTGTTAATCCTTGTGACGATTTTCTTCCTTTCTAAGATGGACAAAAATGAATGTCTGTTAATGTGTCCATGTCTAAAGTTTGGAACAGGGGTTTTATTTGAAACACCGAACATGAACTGGGTTGGTAATAATTTAAAATTTGAAACACTGAACATGAACAGGGGTTTTATTTAAATTTGAAATTTGCCAAATTGGTCATAATTTTGATGGAATGTTTTGTTCATGACCTAAACTCCTCTAACCCGAACAATGGTAGTTCAAAGCTGTATAAGAAGAGGAAAGTCCGTTGTTTGCTTTTGAAAAGAGAAGTGGTATGAAGCATATACTTTCGATGGTCTTGCTTGTTTAGGTAACAAACTTTAATAGGAATAAAGCCCTGCCTAAACCTGGCATTTCAGACTATAGTCACCTCGTTGGCAAAGGGAGTTGAATCTACCAAACTCAGAATGTTTGAAGGCCTGAGTGGAGACCAGGATAACCTTGAAACTCTGCTTTAAAGGATAAAAGTGGACCCCTCTATTGGAACTTCCTTTTTGGGAATAATATGGGAATAAAAAGGCTATAATTGTTGGACCAGTCTTGCAAAAGCACTGGCTATAGATAAACTCAGGAATTTCGATCGGCTATACTTGGTGTGAATTTCTTACACTATTTCCTTAATGGGACTGTTGGTATCTTCTTTGATAACAAAACAGAGTTGTGACCAAACCATTATAAACCTTGCAAGTCTTAGTGTTCATGGAAAACTTGACATATTTGTGTTGTGACTCAATGCTGCAACTTGTGAACCTATCTTTACAATTTAATTGTAATTATTGTTAAAAGATGCTTGCATAAGCCATAATGAATGTACAGAGTGCTTCTTGTTTGAGAGTCTTGGTGTCGCGTTGCCTACTCTTATGCTTGAGACATGACTCAATGCTACTTGTATGATGCTAAAAGAGATGCCCTGATTGAATGCCACTTAAATGTAGATTAAAAATTGTCAATGAGTGTTAGACATGAACGGTTGAGGCTACTCTGTATGCCAAGATATCCCACATACCCAGTTGCTAGGAGGGTTGTAAATGTTGCTTGCATATTTAAAGCGCTTGAGTTGCATTTTGTTTGCATGGATGCCTAATTGTCAAATGTTGGCTGTGGCTAGCAATGAAGAGTAACCTGCTGTTAAAACTGTATGAATCTGCCTGGCTGCAGAAGTAGGGGGCAATTGCTTATACTACTTGCATACCCAAATTTTGATATTAAGTGCATTTTGAATTACACCTGTGCAAATGTGAGGTTTTAAGTTGAGCAAGAAGAGAGGACATAAATAGATTATTCAACTTATAATCCAGGCTTTAAAGTGGAATGAACGAAAAGGGTAGGCATGCTAATTAGCATCAATATGTGCCTTTGCAATGCAAATTAATTGCACCCTGAGGTACAGATCAGGTAGACTATGCTGAAAAAAGGTTGGCCAAGCTATAATTAAAGAAATTATTTTGTTCATATGCTACATGATTTATTCATGATATTGTAATCATCTTGCATGATTTGATGTTGACTTCATGTAGATTGATTTGTTTCCTTGCATGAGTGACTGCTTGAATGCTGCATGATTTTATGTTGACTTCATGTAGGCATAGTCACACTCCACAATTTTCTCTTCTGTTATGTTGGTGCTTGGTATCTGCCTTTGTCACAGAAGGGTTGGTTCTCTCAGGTAAAAAAAACTGATGGAATTCCTCACAAGAACTCTATGGTTGGGTAGTAAATCACCCCAATGATGCTCTCCCTCCTCACAAATCTAGCAATCTCGGATATATTCCTTCTTTGGTCATCTCAAATAGAGAAATGCACAATGGGTGCAGTGATTTCGATGAGATGATCTGAGAAAAGGATTTGCCTAAGCGAATATACCTTGATTTCTTTTGACGGTTGGACTAATCAAAGTGTTTGAACTTCATGAATGTAAGCATCACTTCATAGAAGCTCATGTATGAATGTGTGAATGTCATCAACTAGAAATGTTGCATTTCTTGACAGCATAGCAGTTGATCTTTTGATTGAAGACTTTTGGAATGAACTCTGTGAGTACTTGTGACTTTGTGTTACTTGCACTTCGCAGTATATGCATTATATATGGACTTTCTGTATACACTTGGTATTAGAACAGTCAACTGGTTTGAGTGAATAACCATCTTGCATGCAAAGCTAGGATAGTCGTAAAACATGGTAGGCCTTGAGATTGAGGAAAACCCCGAAATGATGTATTTCAGCTGCATTTGTAACCTTGCATACTATCAGGACCTGTCGCACTCCCCATTGCTAATGATGGTATTCATAGAAGTTTGGTGAAGATGGATTTCTGTATAAAATCTATTTCGCGATTGGTTTGAAATTATGTAATAAACAAAGCTTAGAAGTGAACCTAAGCCATGTTAGTATGAGAATATATATCTCAGTTTGACCTAGTATTGTGTATAACCTTGTTATAGCAAAACTTTTTTGTGAATATTATGTGATGTCTGCTTCATGTTTGAGATTCTGTAACAAACCATGCTGTGAATCACCTAATGATTTATCGAAGGACTGTAATGTGGTATGAGGTTGAAGTGACTTCAGTCTAATGTACCTGGTTATTCATTGAGGTGAAATTAGTTTGATATACCTTGTTATTCATTGAAGTGAATTCAGTTTGATGAACCTTGTTATTCATTGCAGTGAAATCAGTCTGATATACTTTGTTATTCATTGAAGTGAATTCAGTTTGATATACCTTCATATTCATTTGAGGAGAAATCAGTTGTAATCATTGTTATAAAAGGGACTTTGTTATAACTTCTTGGAAGTTTGTATGATTTGTTTCCCAATAGATAAAAGGAAGACATTGCGTACTAATTTTGAATAAGCATGAATGAGTTTCATTTTATGTTGATTCTTGCAATTAGTCCTTTTGGAAATGATAAAGCTATAGCTCCACAAATGTACTGCTACTTATAATTGCAGACCCTCTTTGATCCAAATAACTTGCTCATTTACTTTTGCTTTTGTATGGCAGCAATATAATTAAGGTCCTATTCTGATTCTCAATCTCCTTGTGAATAGATGTGAAATTTCTAGATATGCAAAATAAAAATTGCTAATTTACGAAGTCGTCCTAATTCTGGTAAATGAAACATGTGAATCCTTTATAGGTAAATACTAAATAGAATAGGATATGAACCTGTTGTGAACATCTAATAGAGCTGAAGTGAAACATAATCAAGATTATCAGAATGGGATTTGTGCTTTACCCCATGGATGCTAGGAAGAGATGTAACTCTGCCTTATAGGGAAATTCTATTTGCTCTTCCAAATGATAATTGATGTATGCTTAATGAAATACAACCTGCAGTTAAACACTTATTAGTAATGCTGCAGTTTGTATTTAGATAGCTTATGAGATGTATGCTTAATTGATGTATGATAATTGATGTATGCTTAATGAAATACTCTCATAAGAGAAGACCATATAGAAAAGGGTCTCCTCAATCATCCCAGAAACTTGAAAGATGCCTAGATATCTAACCTAGCTTGAATGGCGACCTTGGAAATGTTTGTTAACATTTATGAAAAGCCAATTTGGTTTTATGCATAACAGCATAGAATGGAAATGTAACTTGCTATCTCGAATTCATAGAGTAACTAGTTGGAGGTTCTATACGAAGCCCACTTTGGTAGATTATGTTACCAAAGGTCATTGAAGCTGCTCTAGCTAAAACAAATGAGGCTTAGGACCAGGATGATGGTCTCACGTGAGTAAATTACAAGGTTACACAAGGCTGGGGGACAGGGGAACGGGGACGGCAGGGGACAGCAAGTATAATAGTATTAAAAAATTTAGAAATTTAGGTGGAATTTTAATACACACAAAATCCTCCTTGGCTATTTTCTTTTTCATAGGATTGGGTTTGTAAAGTGTCAATGAGAACACTTTACTATGGATTTGCAGGTGCTTTTGCACAAGTTTTTTCATTATTAATAAATGGCATATCACAATCCCTTATCAAATCAACAATGAGACACGGAGGAGACCCAATACTGCCACATCTTTTCATTATTCTTCCAGAAGGGTTAAGCACAGCCCTTAACCATGTCAGATCCAAGTGTCAAATTCAGGGACTGAAAGCAGATACTCAAGGAAGCAGTTAACACAGATTTACAATTAGCAGATGACCCATTGCTATTATCTGTTACTAAGCCTGACAAGGTTAAAAGGCTAGAACAATATATAAGTTTATATCTGGAGGCATCTGCAAAGTAGGCAATCTCTGAAAAAATCCTACATGCTTTTCCAGAACACCTTGGTGAAAGCACTCATTGATCACATCCATTGGATTTATAAGGTTACTCTGTCCACCACGTATTTGGGATTTCCACTAGTATGAAAATTTCACAAGAATATAGTCATTGATTTGTTCCAGATGACAAAGCATATATAATCTGTAGCTGTTAATTTATTCCTCTAATTTCTGCTCTTTACTTTCAATATTTGCAAGTATAAAGAACTTACCTAAAGACTCTGAATCTTGTCCGACATTTGCTTTGCCTATGTCTTGATCAAACCATCTTCTCTTGCCAATTTTAAACCTTTCTTTTATAGTAAACTCTTTTTGTAAAATCTTATCATAAACTCTCAATGTTCTCTGTTGCAATTGTCCAAGTATAGATGGTCATTGGTGTGTTTATGTTAGAGGGATGCCAAGGCACCCCCCGGCCATCCCCGGAGACAGTCCCCTGTGGGCTGCTTGTGTCAAGGGGACGCCCCGCCTGCCATCCCCCATTCTGGGGACGGGGGATGGGGGGATGCTTCCCCGTGTAACACTGGTTGATTATGAGTGATGAGAAAAGCAATGGAAAATAAGTAGCCTGAGATCATATTAATCTGATGGATACTCAAGCCATAATTGGCAATTGGATCTTAATCATGATAGAAGAGGAATAAATGGAAGATGGGCCTTTAACTAGAATAGTAATCTAGTTTGAAATCTATATTGAATGTATGCAAGCTATGTTAGCTTTTGGGTCAAAACTAACGACTCTCCCATCCTTGACGGATTGACCATGTTGATATGGTGGCTCGGCACAGTTAAGAAAGGAGGAAGACATCGGTTTCAAAAAACAGACCATGAGTCAAATTCATCCCATGGCATTGATGGATATTTTGAGGCTAGTAGACTTGGTCTTTGCTTAAAGATTAGTGAAACAATTTAAGCCGAGTAGATTATCGAGGACCGCGGTGACCCTCAATAAGATTTTGACAAACCTAGTGTTGACTGAATATTTTTTAACATATGAGATGGATACATTAAAGGAATAATGATATTTGCATTTTAAAAAGAATATATTCTGACAGGTGGCAATTATTTTTAATTGCAATTCCTCATGATGAAAAAGAGAATTGAAAAGAAGAAAAAAATATTGCTATTTTGACCAATCCTGAGGAAGGGGGTTGTTACACATGATGCATCCCCATGAAACGTACTCACCAAAATATGAATACTTTTGAGAAAATTTGGTGAACGAAGCAACAACTATGCATTATATATAGAAGGACGGGGAAAGTAATTGTGGTATAATGTATCTGACAAGACAATGCAGGAAACTTGAAGATTCTTTTGAATGATTAATCAACTTATGGCGAGAAAGAGTCACACTCTTGTGGAATTTAAAAATAATGCAGGGAAGAAAAAATTTCACTAAATCCAACAGTGTTCTTCAAGATGCAAGATGGGAAGTTGTTTGGATATTTGTACACAATTGGATTGTTCATGGATCACGGCAAGATCAAGATGAAAGTGGTTATAAGGACTCCTCATGGTAACACCGCACAAAGCCTTCATAGGCCATATTGGGTAAAGCGTCAAACATTTGCAAACTTGACCGTTCTTTGCATCTACTAATGATGAAATGTATGACAATAAAATGAAAAGAACCAAGGTTGGTCTTTGACAAAATGAAACCAAGGCTAGCAAAAACGCCTATAGTTGGATACCCAAATTAAAATAAGTTTTATATTTGCATTGATGATATGAACGGGTAGCAAAATTGTAACAACAAAATCCATTAATTGTAAGAGTGGCTACTAGGGCTTCAGTTTTTTATTCTTGCTTGCAACAAGACGAGACTGTAGTTCTTCAGTATTGGGTTTTGACCACCCATCACGTACCAAGGAGTTGTAGACAGACGCACTCTTCCATTGGTGCCACAATCATGGATGTTGGAAGAGTCCTGAGGGGTCAAACTCCATGTCCTTCCACAATTATCCAACCAGGCCCTCTTAGTCCTAGCTGTTCTCCTAGATGCATCATTAGATCATATTTCAGCCCTTTGAGATGGTGATGACGATTGTGCTTCTACTTTACATCCCACTATAGATTAATGTTGACACTTGGATCCACTGGAGCTCCTTTGAGTGGGTAGCGGTAAGACTTTGGAACTCCCAATAGGAGGTTCAAGATTCAAATCCAATGGGGGTAGAGTTGTACATCATACTTTGGTAACTGGAGTTTGGTTGGATAAACATATATTGGATAAATAGATCCTCTATGAGGGTCGTCTCATATGGTCTATGGTCTTGTAGATGTTAAAAACTACTTTAGCTTTTACTTTACCTTTACCTTCTATATTTGTTGTACCTCAACTTCTAGCTCTCTCTTAATCATTACTTTTAGCGTGTTAGGGTTTATCCATTTGGGTAGAGGCTGTAATTTTACGACATCCAGTTGCTTACATGAATTGTCAATATAGCTAGTATAAGCAGTACAATTTTCTCATTATTCCCTTTCTTTTGATCTTAGTATGTTTCTTCAATACAAATAAGATTTTACCTCATTAAGACGTTCTGATTCTTGCATCTTATGTAACATCCACCTTTCAATCAGCATGTGGTTTTCTGCTTCTGTACTACTTAGTTTGGATGTCAAAACTGCCACTTGCTTGCGGAGCGCATCATTTTCGCTTTTAACAAGATCAAAAGCACTTGATTTTTCTCCCAAATCTTCTTGTAATTTCTGGACCTTTTTCCTGCAACCATATGTTATGTAAGCATCACGAATCTACAGCCATGTTGTTGCAGCAAATTCATACTAGAGGGAAAATAATAAACAATAGACTTCCATTGAGTATTGCTCTGTATAGAAAAAGATCTCAAACTTGCATGATGAGGACCTAGCTGAAAGAAGTTCACTCTGAAGCTGATTGATCAGTGTATCTTTTTCTTGGTTTTCTGCCTTCAACTTCCGACATTCTGAGACTTCCTCCACAAGTTGTTCTGAAAGCCTTGCTTGTGCTTTGTAGCATGCTTGTAACTCAAGTTCCAAGTTTTCTAAAGTTTCCTTTGATACCTGCTCCTATAAATAAAACTGGAAAAGATGAATATATGTCTGATATCTAACTATTTGAAATATATACATCAGACTTTTTACACGACTTGTAACAATAAAATCTCTCTCATAGCATGATGTCAATTCCCATAGCACACCTAATATAACCATTTTTTCCTCCTCTGTATATACTTAAAGATTTGCTAAGAAATAATTTATTTTACTTTATGCACAAAAAAAGTGGACATAATCAATTTCTTAAAACAAAATTAAGACAGAAAATAAAGTACTTAGGACACGAACAAACTCAATAACCACAAGAGGAAAATCAAAGCAAAAGCAAAGAACAGGAATGAGATGCTTTATCACAAGAATTGTTAAAAACTACATAAAAAATGCCGGTCAAAAGTCTGAATAAGGACACGGAACAAAGCATACTAGATCCAGATATTAGCAATCAAGGTAAAAGATTAGGGCACTCATAGTCTTAAATTTCTTGCTGAGACACTGCCTGGGATGGGAGAGTTTTACATCACCCTGCACATTCAACTTGCCTATCTCTGTAGATTCATACTTGTTCATGCCACAGGATTCAAATAATAACAGGTTGAACTCAGTAACTTCAGTGTTAGAACGGAATGCACAGTCAAGAGGGCAGGAGGACTGACTAACCCAAATAGACACCAAATAGCATACAATATGAAAGATATTGGTAATTAGGGATTGGCATAATGTCAATGGAAAATAACAGCCTGTTCATACCATGATGACTAGTATTCACTAATGCTGGAACAGTCCCAGAATAAAATTTAATCGTAGCTATTTAACCAGCATTCAGGAGAAATAAATGACCAATCCTTCCCAACCTTGTATCATACACTCTATAATATGCATTGTTGACCCTTGTAAAATTTAATAATGGATAAAAATTATCAAGACTTATCTCTTCGGCTGTCAAGGTTTGGGTCTTATTAATGGTATCCAATCATACATCCACATTCGCTAACCAATCAGCAACCTCATTAAGCTTTCTGGAACAATGTCAGAAGGTAGTATCTTCAAACTTTGTTACTAGATCCTTAGCCCCTTCAAGGATGGTATCTAGGCGTGAATCTTTACAATCACCCCTTCTTCATACCTGTGATGACTAGATTTGAATCATATCCATCACAAGTTTACTAACACCTTTGCAATGAGCAACCTTTAGGCCTTCCAGCAAAGCCATCAAGTCAGTAGATTTATTTTCATGGATTGCATAGATCCAAATCATCTTGCCTGTAAAATCATAGATGATAACCTCTCTCCCTGCAAATAAGTTATGGCTTTGAAAGCCCCATTAAGTTTAAGTTTCATAAATTCAAGACAGCTAGTGATTACATTCAGCACTTGAAGGGTCATTAACAAAATCCTCGTTAAAAGGTCGCATCCATAGATATATTGACAGTCGAAGGCTTGGTTCTATTGTGCACAAACTCCACACGCAGAGGTATTTCTTTCCACGGGCTCTTATGTGTAGCATCATAAGATCAAAACATGTCCTCGGTTGATTATTTCACCTGCTCTGTCTCTCAATTAGTCAAAGGATGATCCTTACAAATCATATTTTGCCAAGAATCCACATCATTGAACAATATTTCTAGAAACTATGGAAGAACCATGAATCCCTATCATTTCTAATAATTTTAGGTAAGCCTTATACATTAAAGATTTTGTCTATGAATTTCACAGCCCCAGTCTAAGCAGTATTAAATCTAAATAAACTCCTTATCAACCTGCACTTGAATGGATAATAGACCAAGGGAAATATTAATAACTAAACTGATACCTGATCTATTCTTGTGAAGTTCAAGTGTGACTATGTTAGTATGTAAATGGGGAAGAGGCATCACCATCAATAAAGTCATGACCTTCAATTGATAGTTATTATACAATTATGATATATGACATGCTCGTTCCCTTTGAAGATGGTTTGTCCTTCAATCATGCAACAAAAGTCATTTCAACTTCAAACCAATAACAGACTACCATATAACCTCTGCTAAGATCTGATGTTTCTTTCTGATAATGATTGATAAAGTCCAAGGTATATTCCATTTAGGTCACACTGATTTGGCATATGGCAATCTTTATTCTTGGAGATGGAAAGAGACAAAATTTGCAATTATGATCTCCATTGTATATTTCAAATGAAACAAGGATCCAACACATAACTTGTCTCCTTAGTTTTCTGATGTTAATTAATAAACCTACTATATGATTTTGCCTTTTATGATAGTTGCAAAATCCTTCTCTTTCTATGCATGCATGCATAATTTTTACGCATACATTTTATAGGAAAGATGTACTTGCATGTGCATGATTCCCCATGGCTATTGATAGCTATGGGTTATAGCAACATCTGGGGCAGTAGGGTTATTGTCTTTAGAAGGAGATAGTTGATGTCCTAATTTAATTATTATATGGAAATTCATTGGAAGGGCCTGGCTAAGGTGTAAAATAAATCCTTTATTTCTATTTTTGTTAGTACTGCTCACTAGTGACACAAAACAAGCCAGGCTTTGGAATTTTTATGCGCAATATGTCCTACAAACTAGATGAGGTCCAAGAGAAGTGTGACACCCTTCATAATCATCATATGTAGCAGAACAAAACCATGACTCTACACCATAGGTGGCTGTAGCTGATAGACATTAACAATGTCCACCAATAGAATGATATAGACCCAACAGAAAAAGTTACAAAAGGACGGTATCTCCATCTTGGCCCCAGTATCATATACATTGGGCTGTTTCATATAAGTAAAAAGCTTAAGCACTGACTTTGAATCCGAGTTCCTATAGACAGATTAACAATGTAAGTAGGGTCTTCAAAGATGGTGTATAAAATAGCTGACAGCATTAGTTTCTCTTTTACCAACCACTTAGAGTATTCTTGATCTAATTTTATCATAGTAAAAAAGAACATCCCAAATGGGGAAAACCATGACTCTACGCCATAGGTGGCTGTAGCTGATAGACATTAACAATGTCCACCAATAGAATGATATAGACCCAACAGAACAAGTTACAAAAGGACGGTATCCCCACCTTGGCCCCAGTATCATATACATTGGGCTGTTTCATATAAGTAAAAAGGTTAAGCACTGACTTTGAAGCCGAGTTCCTATAGACAGATTAACAATGTAAGTAGGGTCTTTAAAGATGGTGTATAAAATAGCTGACAGCATTAGTTTCTCTTTTACCAACCACTTAGAGTATTCTTGATCTAATTTTATCATAGTAAAAAAGAACATCCCTAATGGGGAAAAACAAAAAAAAAAACTCATTTCTTAAACAAAAGACCATTTTTTAAACACTATAGACTCAATAATTGTTTAACATGTTACCATTTTTTAAACACTATAGACTCTATAATTGTTTAACATGTAATAGGTATTTGCTAGGAATGTCTTTGTTTCTGGGTAAAAGCACTTCTTTCCAAATTTGTCTAGATTGCAGTATATGAACCAGTATTGAAAATATCTTGAAAAAGTTGCGTGTATCACAATTTTTTCCAGCCCCTCAAGTATCCAACATTTTCAAAGATTTGTCAATATTTTCAACAAAAGGTGGGGCATCACAATTTTGCAGATATTTTCCTGATTAATTGCTGATCCAATTTTTCCAGGCCAAATTGCAGGTCACCGAGAAATATACCAGAACTCAAAGAAAAAAGATTTTCGAGGCTGATATATGTCTATCAATTCAATTTGGTAGGCAGACAGAATCTACATAGTAACAGAACGAAATGATAATGCTTAAAGATCTCATAAGATAAGGGCATAGCAGTAGGATCAACGAAGAATAGGTTGATTACAGAGTGAAGCCCAGTAAATGTCGGTGATCTATTATAGGAATGCTGGCTCATGATGGTAAAACAATTGCATGCAAAAGAAATTGGTATAAAAAAAATTGATGCCAGATAATTCAAGTGATTAATATTTCTGTTGTGCAAAGCTTGTCAAATAAGAAATTTCTAGAATGTTTTATGGCGAGTTCTGAATACTCAACATTAGCAACTATCCACAGATGGATGATAAGATAGAATAAGTAAGTAATCAGGTTGCAGAAGGCATTACAGTGTCATGTGGCAAGCAAAGAAAAAATTTGGGAGGAAACAGTTATGATTATGAAGTTTTCTTAGAATAATGGCAAAAAATTTCCAACAGATGAGTTCACTCAAGCTTCGTTTTGTTTTGATCACAGTTAGAAGTGATTGTAAAATATTTCAAGTTAAAATAAATATATATAATCATGTTTTCTTCGAGGTGTTGAATGTTGTGCAAGAAAAATAAAATAAAAGAATGTTACCCAAAGAACCAATATGGAAATAAGTTAAACTTATTTCAATGAGTTATATAGGATTTGAACACTCGTATTACATCATAACTATATACAACATTTTAGTAATTATACATATAAGTCCAAAAATTTAATTAATTGAACTAGTTTTATTTGATAAAAATAACTTATATTTATCACTGAAACAAGATCACTTTCTGTCCACTGAAAAGAGTGCAAAGTATTTTTTTTTGTTGGGATTGATAAAAAAGGGGTTGAAGGACCCCCACCCTTTACAAAGAGCTTGAAAGATGTACAGGAAAAAAAACAAGAGAAGATCAGACAAATGCAAGATAACCCTATCTTAGTAAAACAAACAAACCTGGGTTAAACCTGCTGATGGAGAAGCTGAAATAATATCCCTCCTGCTATCCTTTTACTTGACAAGGCTTATGCAGTGCTCAATGCTTTACATAACTGATAAAAAAACTGCTGACAGCAATGTAATTTAGTGTGCTCAAATCCTTCATCGCATGTTTCCAATAAGTATTCTGCTTTTCTCTGCCCTCTTTATCTGCTAGCTTCATTATCAATTCTTATAATATCTTTCAATTTCATGGGGGCGTATGACCAGACCTTGAAATTCTCAGATCTAACTGCCATATTGGCCATTTTATCAACAGCTTTGTTTTCCTCTCTATAAATATGTTTAATTTGACTTTCTTTTAGGTTTCCCAAAATTTCCCTCTCTATAAATATGTTTAATTTGATTTCCCAAAATAGTCCTCGCATCTGTACTTATTTGTAAAGTGCTAGAATCATTTAGCTCCCCTTTTGAAAGGAAGTTATAATATTCTTTGAATCCCCTTCGAGAACAATTCTCCTAAAACCCAAATTCACCACAATTCACAGGCCCTTAAGCATCGCTCTTGCTTCAGCTTGCTGATTTGTGGTAATTCGTAAGCATCGCTCTTCCTTCAGCTTGCTGATTTGTGGTAATTCGTAAGCATCGCTCTTGCTTCAGCTTGCTGATTTGTGATAATTCCTAGATCTACAGCCTATGCAGCCACTACTTGACCTCTGTCATTATTGATGAGGCCCACCACCAGCATGACCCGGGTTGCCTTTCATAGCATGATAATTTTTAACGTTCCCATCTAGCCTTTCGTAGCCCGTTAATTTTTAACTGTCTTTGTGAAGACGTTCCCATCTAGTATCTACGAGTGCAAAGTTATTGAAAAGGTCTTTGATGATTCTTAATATTTTGGGAAATTTGTAAATAGAAAATAAAGTTAGTTACAAGCACTAGTTGCCCACGCATGTCAAATGCATAAAATCTTCAATTTAGGTTTTTCAAAAATCACTTCAGACATTTCCTATGCTCTGCTAACAACCCTTGGTGTTAAAGAGGTGAAGTAGCATGCACACGATCCTGTGCGTACTCCAAACAAATCAAACAGAAAGCTCTACAACAGAGAGCAGAATTTATTGAAATCAATTGATGCCCTAGCTATTTAGTAAAATAGGTTGTGTTGTAAATCCTACGAATTTTATGATTTAATTTTTCTTTAGATTTGAATTTTCAAATCAAAAATATGTATTTGTCAAGATTTATATTATATATAATACAAATAATCTGTTTATATAACTAATTTTAAATTAATAATTTTCTGACCATAAATACGTATTTACATACAAACCTACATGAGGGTGGGAAGGAAATCCTCTGGAAAGGGAGAGCGCCGCAATTGCTGGAGCGTGCGCTCCCTCCTCCACGGCATGCCGCCGCTTCAGTGCCTTTACTGCCTCCCGGATTGCCACCCTGCACTTCTCCCTGTTCCTGTTTCCATGTCCATACCTCTCCCCTTCCTCCATTCCTACGTTACTACTACCTAGCGGTGATGATATGACCATGGTGGCCTTTTATAGCTGCTGTCGTCAAAATCAAGCTTTTCATTCACTCACCCAAGTAACTTTTTTAAATTCAATCGTGGATGCGTTTTTGGCTGCTTTTCGGAGCCCGTATTGGTAAAGTCGAAGAAAAAGGATTTTAACACATGACCAAAATGATACATGGACGGTAATTTTTTTTTAAATATATATATATATATATATTTAATTTATTTTAAATTTTAAATTTTTTTTTATAATAAGGAAGGTTTTGAAACTTTTAATAAAAATCTAAGATTCAAATTTTGATAGGATAGGTTATATATCATGCTTATAAATGGAGTATGGTTAAATAATTATATATTAAGTAAACAATTTATAAGGGTTGTCTCATATAATCTATGGTTTTTTGGACATTAAAAACTACTTTACTTTTACTTAACTTTATTTTCAATTTTGAAGTTGCAAGCTTACTACAGTGGTAAGAGCTTTGAGCTTTGGTCTCTCTTTGAGTGGATAAAGGTTCAAACCCTACTCGGGGACTGAGATCCTCATGTAAACTCATTGAAAAAAACTCTACTTTTTTCATTGTGATCTTCTTATTATACTATTTTGAGTGGTATATTCCTATGATTGAGTTTTGCTCCATATTAATACCTCTTCTTCTTACAAAATAATTAATCTTTTGCTACGTTACTTTAGTGGCAAGGGCTTTGGCTTCTCTTTGGGAGGTCTAAGGTTCAAACCCCACTCAATATGAGGGAACGAGACCTCTCATAAAAATGTGTGTAAACTCATTGACAAAATAATGAAAAAAGTTGCAAGCTTATTGCAATGGTAAGGGCTTTGGTCTCTTTTTAAGAGGTCCAAAGTTCAAACCCCACTCAGTATGGGCTTTGGCCTCTTTTTAAAAGGTCCAAGGTTCAAACCCCACTTAAAACAATAAAAACGTGTAAATTCATAAAAACAATAAATCTTTTTCTACTTATTTTGTTGCTAAATTTTTCTAGTTTTTTTCAATTCTTAATGAGACAATTCAAATATATAATATTTGTTATTAATAAGTAATTCAAATATATAATATATTACGTAACTATCAAATATTATTATAAGCTTTGAATTTTTTGATTAGGGTGAAAAGAAGGGTTTTTTGAAAGGGTTCCAACGTTTTTTTACAATACCACTCTTCTACATTAAATCAAACAATGAAGAATTAGAGAAGTGTAGTAGCAAAACAAGACAAGAAATCACATAGTCCTCTTATAGGGAAAAAAAACTTAAATGCTTCACTTCCCATTACTATAAGAGGTGAATAAATCTTGCAACCTCTGATGAATAATTTAACCATAATTTTATCGATCATAACCTTACAACTCCCTCTTAACTATACTCCTCAACTCAAGAAATCACATAGTCCTCTTGCAGGGAAAAAAATTTGAAATTCTTCACTTCCCATTACTACAAGAGGTGAATAAAGCTTGCAACCTCTGATGAATAATATAACCATAATTTTGTTGATCATAAGCTTGCAACTCCCTCTTAACTATACTCCTCAACTCACTAGGGAAATCATCCCTCCATAGACTTGGTTCAGGATTGTCTACACCTTTATTGGTCAACCAATTGGTTGCTTGGTTGTCGTCTTTATAGATATGCACTATATTAACCTCTTCCAAGGCTACAATGATCATATTTGTTGCACCGCTCAATAGAAACCTACCACAAAACAATATCCTATTGTCATACTGCACAACAAAAACCCTACTACATAACAGTATCTTATCGTCGAGACTGTAGTTGTTGCACTGCTCAACAAGAACCCTACCGTATAATAGTAACCATACCACAAAATAGTATCCCATGAAATTTCGCATGGGTCATGCTAACACCACATCCTGTAACAACCATTGTCGAGATTGTAGTTGTCGCACCACTTAATAGGAACCCTACCATAGAACAGTATAGTATCTCACAGCCACACCGCTCAACATGAAACCTACCACAAAATAGTAACCCTACCATAAAATTGTATCTTACTGTTGAGACTGTAATCGTCGCACCACTCAAAAAGACCCCTACCCATATATTCACAAGTAATAATCTCACTATATATATTTTATAATGAACAACCATCATTTATTTTGAAGGGTCATTCATGCCCCTTATATTCCAAGACATGGTTTTTATTTTTTACCCCTTGTGGAAGTCTTCCTTTCACTTAAATTCAAAATAGTTTATATTCCAAGTGCAATATTTCTCATTGCTTCTTTGTTTTCAAGCTCATTATTAGTTGGTCTACTTGTTGGCTTCAACCCCTACATTTGTTATTTTTTCTAGTATTCCTAGTAAGTCTCAGTGAAATATCATCTTGTTTAGAGGTCAAGGGTTTGTTTTCAGCAGAATTTTTTGACTCATACAGAGAGTAAGGAACATAATCAACATTTTCCATACCTTGGATGGGAGCATTCTCTAGCTGAGATTCTACTGTAGACTCTTGTGGCTTTGTTCCTCTAAAAATTGAAGTTTCTAAAATTGAGTCACCTCCTCCTCCATTGCTTTTGGTTGTTTTTCCACCTTGTCTTCATGTTCTTCCAATTTTTCATCTTCTCCCGCTAGGGTATCCTTCTAGGCATTATTCCATGTCTCTCTTGATCCTTCTCTACAAATTCTCCTTCCTTAGGAGTTTTAGCAAAAATACTAAACTTATTTGCATCTGAGGAAGGGAACTTAGGAGGCTCCTCTTTAATTGTATCATTTTTGTTTGGTTGTTCTTTCCTCCTCCATACCTTATTAACCAGTTCTTTAGATGGGTAATTTTTCAAAAAATATCTCGTTATTTTACAAACTTTGCAAAGTGTTAGAGAATTTTCATATTCAATCAATTGTCCAAAATTGATACTTAGACATTAGCATAATAGAGGTTGGGAGCTCATTCCCCAAATCAACATTAACACGGAATTGGGCAAATATAAATCTAGTTTTTACCTTTGTTGCTAAATTGAAAGTTATTAATTGTCCCATCGCTTTAGCTATATCTTCTAGAATATCTTCATTGAAGTATTTGACCCAAAATCGAGGAGCAAAAAAGTGCAGCAAAAAATTGCAACAAAAATTGCAACAGTGGGACAGTCAAAATTTGAGGGACCAAAACTACTCAGAATTCAATGAAATTTTGTGAGTAGATTCTACACAAAATAACCTTTCCAACGGTGTATGACACACAAAACAGAGCTGTAAAACAAAAGTTATAAGCTCTGCAAGTTGACTGCAGGTTTCAGGAAATCAGGGACAACAAGCATGTATTTCACAAAATGAATGGAATAGAATGTTATTTTTCATTCCAAATGAACTCAGAAGTATTACAATGCTTTCTCCATGTTCTTCTACAACTATTTTACACTATTGTACATTTACAAGAGAGAAAATGATGTTACAACCCTTCATTTCACATTCTGGAAGTCCAACAGTCATAGTGACTCTTCAAGGCCTATAGAAACTTTTGGGCTTCTTCAAATTCATGGGAGAACTTTTGATTTTGTCTTTTTCTTGGTCAACATCAATCTCCAACATACTCCCCCTTGATGTTGAGTGGTGAGACAAGTTTATCTCTCAATCTCAAAAATTATTCTTTATTGACACCTTTGGTAAACAGGTCTGCAAGTTGTTGTTTGGTGCTGCAATATTTCAAATCTACAACCTTATTTTCCACCATGTCTCTTATGAAATGAATCTTCAAATCAATATGTTTAGTTTTACTATGATGGACTGGATTTTTTGCAATCTTGATTGCACTTGTGTTGTCACAAAAAATTGTTGTTGGACTGTTTTGAACTTCACCAATCTCTTCAAGTACCTTTCTCAACCAAAGTGCTTGTGTACTTGCTGCAGTAGCTGCAACATATTCTACCTCTGTAGAAGATAAAGCAATAGTACTTTGCTTCTTTGAGCTCCATGTTATCACTCCTAAACCAAGTGAAAAACAATTTCCAGAAGTTGATTTTCTATCATCCAAGCAACTTCCCCAATCTGAGTCATTGTATCCAACAAGCTCCATTTTGTTGTTAGCATCATAATGTATGCCAAAATTCAAGGTTCCTTTGACATACCTCAAGATTCTCTTGGCTTCTCTCATGTGGTTTTGTGAAGGTTCATTCATGTACCTTGATACAAGTGAAACTGCAAAAGCAATATCAGGCCTTGTTGTAGTAAGGAACATTAAGCTCCCAACAATGCTTCTAAACAATTTTTCATCAACTTTCTCTTCTCCATCATCTCTACACAACACTTCTCCATGTGCCATAGGTGTCCAAACTAGTTTGCAATTTTCCATGCCATATTTCTTCAACATATCCTTTGCATATTTTGATTGACAAATGAAAATTTTACCATCACCTTGATGTACTTCCACACCAAGAAAGTATTGCATCAGTCCTAAATCTTTCATATCAAATTCCTTCATCATAGCATGCTTAAAATCATTCATCATCTTTGAACTACTTCCCATGTAGATCAAATCATCAACATATAGGCACACAAGAAGAATATCATCACCTTCATTCTTGAAATAGAGTGTGGGGTCATTCTTACTTTTCTTGAAACCACAATCTTGGAAGTACCCATCAATTCTTGAGTACCATGCTCTAGGTGCTTGTTTCAGTCCATACAATGCTTTCTTCAATTTGTAAACATGGTTTTCCTTTCCTTCCACTTCAAAGCCTTGAGGTTGCTGAACATAAACCCCCCTCATCTAGATAACCATTCAAGAATGCACTTTTCACATCCATGTGATAAACTTTCCACTGTTTATGGGCTGCCAATGAAAGAACCATCCAGATTATCTCTTGTCTTGCAACAGGGGCAAATGTCTCTTCATAATCCACACCATATATTTGAGTGAATCCTTTTGCAACCAACCTTGCTTTGTATCTTTCTATGCTTCCATCACTATTAAACTTTGTTTTGTAGACCCACTTGGATCCAACAATCTTCTTGTCCTTGGGCAATTCCGCAAGTTCCCAAGTGTCATTTTTTTCAATGGACTGAATTTCTTCTTTCATTGCTTGCACCCAAACATCATTAGTACAAGCATCTTCATAACATGAAGGTTCCAAATCAGCTTCAAAAAATAGAGCATAATTCACCAACTCACCTTTTGGTTCTTCTTCATCATCACCATACATTTGGAGCTTCTCCAATCTTGAAACAACTTGGTCCAACTCTTGCAATTGGCTTCTTGTTAACCTCCTTTGAAAGTTCTTGTCCATCATTTGGTTGGTTGGATGTGCTTTGAGTATTCTCTTTCCTTTATTTGTATTCTTGGTGGGACTTGTAGATGAGTTGCTTGTGCTTGAACTTGGTGTAGTCTCCTTTGAACTTGTTGATGGGCTGCTAGGTGGGCTTGGAGAAGTAGAGGGAACATTTGAAGGTTGTCCCCCAATTGTATTATCTTCTTCAACATCAAATATATTTTTCTGTAGATTTTTTATGACTATACACTCCCCCTTCATCAAAAATTACATCTCTAGAGACTACAAACTTGTGAGTTTTTGGATTATATAGTCTATATGCCTTACTTGTTTCAGAATATCCCACAAGAATGCATGGCTCACTCTTGGGGTCCAACTTCTTTCTCACTTCATCATTCACATGTGCATATGCAAGACAACCAAAAACTCTCAAATGACTTACAATGGGTTTTGTGCCATACCATGCTTCATGTGGAGTCTTCTTGTGTAGTGCTCTTGTGGAGCATCTATTGAGAATGTATATTGTTGTATCAACTGCATAAGACCAATAAGAATTGCTCAAACCTTTTGTTTTCAACATGCTTCTTGCCATTTCTACAATGGTTCTATTTTTTCTCTCAGCTACCCCATTTTGTTGTGGTGTATAGGTTGTAGTGAGCTGCCTCTTGATGCCATATTGTTTGCAAAAATTATTGAACTCATTTGAACAAAATTCTCCTCCATGGTCAGTTCTCAAACACTTTATTTTATGTCCACTTTCATTCTCAACCAATGCTTTGAAATTCTTGAACATGCCAAAAGCTTCATCCTTATGTTTCAAAAAATACACCCAACACTTCCTTGAAAAATCATCAATGAATGTGAGAAAATAAGAAGACTTACCCAAACTTTGTGTTTGCATAGGTCCACAAATATCAGAATGTACAAGTTGGAGTGGGTATGAGGCCCTCCATGCTTTTCCTTTTGGAAACTCCTTCCTTGCATGCTTTCCAATCACACATGCTTCACACACACCCTTGTGCTCTCCAACCTTAGGTAGTCCATTTACCATGTCTTGTGAAGACAAAAATTCTAGACTTCTAAAATTCAAGTGTCCAAATCTGAGATGCCAAAGCCAATTCTTATCTTCAAGTGCCATGTGTGCCATGTTCATACTCCCTCCAAACTTCAAAGGAAACATCTGGTTCTTTGACATAGGAACATTGGTGACCACATGGTTCCTATTATTCTTATCATAAATGATACATTCATTGTTATCAAACACAACTTTATAGTTCTTTTCTACAAGTTGTCCAACACTTAACAAATTATTCTTCAAATTGGGAGCATAATAGATATCATGAATTTTCTTTGTACCTTCTTTAGTGCCAACCTCCATGGTGCCTTTTGTAGCCACATCCAAAGAATTATTGTTCCCAAGAATGATCTTGGTCTTGAAATTCTCATTCACATCAGCAAACAACTCTTTCTTTCCAGTCATGTGGTTAGAACAACTAGAATCTAGATACCAAACTTCTTGACTAGTTTTTTCAGCCATGTCACTAGTCAAAAATAAATTACCTTGTGCAACTTCATCCTCACATACATAGTGAGCTCTTCTATCTCCATTTGTGGTCTTCACTCTACAATATCATGCAATGTGGCCCATTCTATGACAATTGTAGCATTCAACTCTTTTTTTATCAGCTCTTCCTTGTCCTCTTCCAGCAGCAACAACTCCTCTTCGTCTTCCTCCTCTACCTCTTGAGTAATTATAATTTCTTCCTCTTCCATATGCTTGTTTACTCATGCTTGGACCAACTTCATCATTCTCAAAAATTTTCAATTTAGAATTAAAAGCATTCTCCTCATTTTCTTTACTAGTTTCTCTTAGTCTTTCCTCATGTGACATAAGAGAACCAACTAGGCAATCAAATTCAAGTGTAGACAAATCTTTACTCTCCTAAAAAATTATTGCAACATGATTCCATTTAGGGGTAAGATATCTCAATACCTTCTTCACAACTACCTCCTTTTTCAAGGTCTCTCCAAGGGTGGCCATCTTGTTCACCACATCCTTCACTCTAACACAATAATCACCCACACTTTCAGCCTCTTTCATCTGCAGATTCTCAAACTCTTTCTTCATGGTCTACAACTTTACCATTCTCACTTGGTCACTTCCTTGGTAAGCCTCTTGAAGAGACTTCCAAGCCTCCTTGGCTGATGTAGCAACAACAATACGTGGAAATAAACTCTTGTCAAGAGCAGACTGAATATGGTAGAGGGCTAATGAATTCTTCTTCTTTGTTTCCCTTTTTGTTGTCCTATCATTCCCTTGTAATGTGTTCCAATCAGGTGGTTCTTCATAACCACTCTCCACTACCTCCCAAAGATCTTTGCCAATTAACAATGTCCTCATCTTTATGCTCCAATAATCATAATCTTGCCCATTAAATTCTGGAATGGGTAATGAGTTGTTGAAGTTGGCCATTAGACTCAAGCAACAACAAATGAAGTTTTTCTTCAATGAACTTGTCCAAGAACCACGAACCCAAGTTCACTCAAACCCAAAAACCATCCAAGCTCTGATACCAAATGAAGTATTTGACCCAAAACCGAAGAGCAAAAAAGTGCAACAAAAAAATTAGCAACAAAAATTGCAACAATGGGACAGTCAAAATTTGAGGGACCAAAACTGCTCAAAATTCGATGAAATTTTGTGAGTAGATTCTACACAAAATAACCTTTCCAACGGTGTATGACACGCACAAAATAGAGCTGTAAAACAAAAGTTATAAGCTCTGCAAGTTGACTACAGGTTTTAGAAAATCAGGGACAACAAGCATGTATTTCACAAAATGAATGGAATAGAATGTTATTTTTCATTCCAAATGAACTCAAAAGTATTACAATGCTTTCTCCATGTTCTTCTACAGCTATTTTACACTATTGTACATTTACAAGAGAGAAAATGATGTTACAACCCTTCATTTCACATTTTGGAAGTCCAACAGTCACAATGACTCTTCAAGGCCTATAGAAACTTTTGGGCTTCTTCAAATTCATGGGAGAACTTTTGATTTTATCTTTTTCTTGGTCAACATCAATCTCCAACACTCATCTCAAAACTCCAATGGAATCCTTGGTAGGTGGACCCAAACTAGAGTCAAAATTATATTTTCAAAATCTAGGTTAAAACCCAATCTCCACTTCCTTAGAAAAAGGCCTCTTTTTCCATAAAACCAAGGCCTTTGTTAGGGTATGGTCTAAGTATTCACAATTTGTAAAGAAAACAGAATAAAGCCCTTTGGGAGAGTGGTAATATCGATATGCCCCCTTGTATTTCATTTATCAGCAAATCATTTTCTTACCATATCTAAGCCTCGATAAATTTCTTAACAAGGCTATTTTTTTTCTGGTTCACTGGTCTATCTACTAGCTAATTGGGATTTTTAAGCAAATTTTCTTATATATATCCTTCAGATCAATATCAAATTTATCCTCTTGATAAAAATCACCAGCCAAAATTTTATCTATCTAATACATCTCTTCAAAGGCTTCTTAACATCCTTCATTATCTCGATGTCCTTGGTTCCCTTAGCAAATCCATTGCCAATATCACTAACAAGGCACATATCCTCCATCATCGAAGCCTATTCACCCTAGATCCATTGAAGTTGAAGCCCACTATTATAAGCTTTGAGTTGAACATAAAAGGAATTTAGCTGATAAGTTTATACCTTGCCAATATACACTCCTTTTGGTATATGAGCCAAAAGGAGTTTTGGACAAAATTAAATAGTTAAGCTATAGGTTTTTATGGACAGGGAAAAGGGAAAGGGAAGGTATTCCCTTGGTTAAATAGAAATCCTTAGCCAAGCCTAGGAAAGTGGAAGATGAGGATTGTTGCTACAATTTTCTAAGGGGTAAAATTTTGAAAAATTGCTGCACTTTTTATGTTCGAATCCTCTCCTTTTCCTCCTTTCTAAGCATCAGTCCAAGCAGTCTTCAGGGTCGCACTCAAAAACATCCGATCTCAAGTTTACCCGAATCATCAGGGAAGCATAGAGGAAGGTCAGGTTTTTTCTAAGGACGGATAACTTTGAGGATCGCTCCATTTTGGATCAATTCTCGACATCGCAACAACCTTCATGCAACCCCCAGTTTCATCCTAGCTTCCAACGATCACCAACAAATCTAGGAATTTCAAAAAAATGTCTAAGGCATTGGGCTCCCCAGTATCACTCCCCCATACGATGAACCTCAAAATTGCTCCTCTTCATCAGCGAGCCCTGACGACCTTCGAGTTCGCTTCGACTGCCCTATGATCCCCGACCTCGCTCCGTCAACGAGCAATCCTCGATATTGCTCCCCTTCGTATGCGACTCCCAGTTTCGCCGCTATCCCACTATGACCCCCAACCTCACCCACTTCCCCAGTGAACCTTGACATTGCACCTTTTTTAGCAATCAACGATAGGGTATCAAAATTTTCTAAGGTATGGTAATAGCTCCCAAGTTCGACCCCACTGCTGTGCGATTCTCGTCATCACTCCCTTACCTAGTGAACCCTAGAAACAACTTTTTTTCGAGCAAGGAGGCATCGGGACTAAAGGCTCGATGTTCACTCGATTCCTGAGCGACCTTGGGAGTCACTCTTGCCCTCATGCAACTCCCGAGTTTACTCCTTTATGGAGCGATTCTCGTCATCGCCATTCCATTGTGATGAACCATGATTGTGTAAATCCCAGGACATAGAGGCTCCCAAGTTCGCTCAAAGCAGGTTTGCTCGGGTAACGAGCAGTTCTCAACATTGCCCTTCTTCGAAGGTGATTCTCAGCTTCGACCTAAGTCATGAGCGACTCTCAGCAAATTTTTCAAACAGACTCAGGAGGCAAGGTAGGTGGCTGGTTAAGGTGCATTGATGGCACATCGATTCAAGATAAATCCCAGGACACCATGTCAGGTCCTTTAGTTATTCCAAGGGGTAAATTGTACCTTTCGCATTAATGGGATTTGCCTTCTCAACTACTAGAACAATTCAAATCCGTTCTAAACATGGGTAAGCCTTATTTTAGGTACGTTGACAGCTGACGGAGGTTAAATCTCAACTACTTTGATAGTTTTAGGGATCTAAATATCAATTTAATTATGGATGCAAAGACATGACACTTGAAAATAAAATGGTAGAATCAAATAAAGCAATGAGACAAAACAGATTGCACAAAAGAAATATGTATTCAATGGGGGGCCAATAGACTCCTTTGTTACAATCAGTATCCAATGCGAATATTTGATACAATAATTTACAATGAAACTAGGGTTCTCCGAAACCCTAGTTAGATATAACAGAAGTGTCTTCAAATCTGAGTGTGTCCTTGATCCCAACAGGTTGAGTGGGCTTTGAATATCCAATGTGGGGCCACTCCAGCTTCAATAGTCATCAAAGAATATGTTGAATTCATAGATCTACATGCAAAACAAAACACAAGAGCATCGGTAATACCTATGAGGGCTCCATAGTGTGAAACCTCAGACATTAACAAAACCCTAGTTTAAGAATCAATTTTAAATGCATGTCAAACCAACGAATAAATGAAATAAAACAATACTAAATATACCTTACTTTGTTGTTGCAAATTTCGTGATGTAGCAGATTCAGATCTTCGTTTCAGTGTCACAACAAGCTCTGATGCGAGCTTCACAAGCTTTGGTTCGCACCTGAGACTATCGTAGGCTCTGGAAGGTGCTAGGCAGGCTCTGCAGTGAGCTTGGCAAGCTCTGGTGTGCACTTGCAAACAAAGCAAGCTCTGGTGGGCACTTGGCAAGCTCTGTAGTGAGCTTCGCAAGCTTGACACAGTGCTCCCAGGGTAGGGCAGATAAAAAATAGATCAGGAAGGATGGCGACAGAGGCAGCAGATGGAATACGACTATGGCGATGAGCGAGGATGGATGGATGATGGCTGGAACGGTAGAAGTATTTTTGGCTTAGCTAGGGCATCAGATCTTCAATTATCTCTATCTCCACTTCACTAGGGCATCAACAAATGCTTCTCCAAGTATATCTCTTAATATTTAGGTTCTAGTGTTTGGGCATTTGCAAAATACCCTATTTATAATCCAATCTAGGATTTTCTTAGGGTTTTAGCCTTGCAATTTTGATTGTGTGGCTAAGATTAATACATATCCTAGGGTTGAGATTACTTTTTGAATGTGACATGGATTAATGAAAATGGATGGTGGAGATTAAATGAAATCGGACGACTAAGGTTAATTGAGTTTATTTATATATATTTTATAATAAATATATTAAAATATAATAAAATATAAAATATTATAAAATAATATTAAAATAACCCCAATTAGGCTAGGAAATCACGGGAAGGTGGATTTGGGCCAAATAATTGGCAAGATGGAATGGAAGACAAGTGGGTGGTGGGATGGTTAGGATGGAGGTTTAGTGGCTGCGATTTGGTGTCTACAGATGCCCCTTTTTGTACCATGTTGTGTGAAACACAATGTGGTGCAAAAATACGAGACACCTGCTTGGGCTATGGGCATAGAAGCAGCTTCTCTCAGTTGTTGGATTTGTGCACTGATGTTGAAGACAAAAGAATAAAGAAATTTTGTTGGAGTTTTTGTAGCTTACCCCCTCAATTGGCGAATGAGTTATGAATGTATCTCACAAGCCAATTGAAAATGAATGATGTAGTGAATTTGTGCAATTGATGAATGAATGATATGAAATGCAAATGATTGTGGGTGATATGAATGATGTAAAATGTGATACCGTTTTTGCCGCAACAGTGGGAAGGGGGTTGGTGTATGATACCATGTGAATGTAGATGATATGAATGATGTAAATTGTGATACCATTTTTGCCCCAAGAGTTGAGAGGGGTATTTGTCCAGTGTAGATGTTATGATCACGTGAGATATATCCCGTCATGGGAAAATCATAATGTAACGTGGTTGCCCCAAATTTTGGGATGATTCGATGCTTGTTGAATAAGCTGCCACAATGGCATCATTGAGTATGCAATGTATGAAAGATGCATGATGACTAAGTCAATCATAGGGGTGGGGTAGTGACTGTAGAAATTTCTTCGTCAATTCCATCATGGAACCAATCAACCTATCGACATGTCCTATACTTTGACTGTTGTCGAATGAATGAGTGTTTGAGATTTTGATTTATCTGTGTTTTCTTGCCCCACAGACAAGGACATCAATGATTAATTACGAGCAAATTTTTCTTGGCAAGGTTGCATTCAAAATATGAGGTGCCACATGTGATTGTGATTTTTGATGACGAGATAATTGATTATGATCATGAGCAAGTGTTCTTATTGTACATTATTCATCTTACCCAATTGCATGGATTATCATCGCTGCAATCGCCAAGTTTATAGAATAACATACTAGATACGAGGTTCGCTTGGATGGCCTGGACAAAATAAAAATGATGAATGATATATGCATAATGATGATGGAAGAATATGATGACGTAGATGATGAAGAATTGTGGGATGTTTATTTTGCGAAAATGTGACCTTGGTTGGCATGTTTTCGCAATGCAATATGTATTTGTGAAGAATTTTGCTTTTTCTCAAAAAATATGCATGCAAAACTATTTGTAATTTTACAAAATCAACTTTTATGATGTACATGATGTATGGATGAATTTTGGTTCAAATTTGATGATGGAAGCTACCATTTTAGGAGTTTTTGTCCTCATTCTCTTTTCCTGCCAGGCGTGCGTGTGCGCTTGGCATGTTTTGCATGCACCCACATGCGCCTGCAATATTCAGGCGTAGCTCTGCGCCTGAATGCGCTAGTTAAAGTTATAAAAAGCTTTCTAAGGAATTTTTAGGCTCATTTGTGCACTGTAAACTTTGAGAAGTTGCGTCTGAGGAGGGAAGTGATTTAGTGAGCTAAGTGAGGCTTGCAAGTGTGCGGAGGCGATGGTGACGGAGGGCCTTGGTGCTCCTGGTGGAGCAGAGGTGATATTTGTTCCGGTAATACCCTTTTTTTTCTTTGTGCAAAAATTTATTTTTAGTTTGTTTTTGAATTTTTAAAACTAACAAAGTGTTTTTATTTGTTGTAGATGAGGGATATTGAGCCTCGACATTGCTTCTCTCCTCTCGTTTTGGGGATGAGGAAGAAGCTTTCAGGGGAGGATTGAGGGCTGTTGAGTAGGGTAGGCCTAGATGGTGTGGCCCGATTGGATGTGGTGAGGGCTAATGAGGGCTACCTCTCGATTTTGATCGAGAGGTGGGACCCGGATAGAGGGAATTTCCAACTGTTGACTGGAGAGGTTACTGTCACTCTTGAGGATTTTTATTGCATTCTCAAGGTGCCAATAGAGGGAGATAAGGTGATGGTGGGGAGGGATAAGAAAGCAGATATGGAGAAGATGCTTGGGGATTAGTGGTAGGAGGCCCAGATAGGGGATGGAGGGATATTGTACCTGAGCATGTACAAGGTGAAGGAGTTAGATACACTCCCCATCTTGATCATGTTTGTGCTGGCCAACATAGTGATACCTAATAGCATTGGGTGTAGGTTCCCTTGGAACCTATTGGGATTAGTGAGTGATCTACTGATGGATCCTCAGGAGTACGCATGGGCACCTACTTTATTGGTGCAGCTATATCGGGAGCTATATGAGGTGGCATGGAGGGGGAGAAAGGGGATTGGGTGCAGCTTTCTCCTTCAGTGTTGGGCTTGAGAGCATTTTGTGGTAGCTCATACTGAGGGGTTGCCATGTGAGTCATGGCAGATGGATGAGTTGTATGCAAGGCAATGGGCTATGGCTAAGGAGGTTTAGTCTAGTCGAGAGATACATACTAGGCAGTGGTACCAAGACATGTGGTCAGACTTAGCTCAGGTGGACATGCGGTGGAGGTCATGGCGAGGAGCTAGGTGGGATGAAGATGGGAGAAAGCTATGGTAGGTGCGACAGGGTCGATGGATAGTTGGGCAAAGGGATGAGGAGGTGGAGTACTTCTAGTACTCGTGGGTGTTGAGGCAGTTTGGTTTGCCTCAAGGAGTTCTTGATGAGCCGATGTTGTATCGACGGGTGAAGGATGAGGTGACACTACCTTGTCCCAAACCATGGCGGGTGCCATTGGAGGACAATGAGCAGCTGGAGGTGGCTGATGAGATGGCCTAGAAGAAGTGGTTGTAGTGGAAGAAGTTTTTGCGATGTACGATGTGCTAACGGAAGCTTGTCCGCAATTACATGTACAAGAAGAAATGGATGATTGAGAAGATGATGTGATGGGTAGCTCCTCTATGATGGGAGCCTTAGAAGAAGATGAAGGTGGATTAGAGGAAGAAGATGGATTGGAAGATGACGTTGATAGATCTGATGATGTCACCAAGAACAAATGTGTGGAAGGTAACATGGATTCATAGGAATTTGAAATGAAGTTACAATACTTAAAGGGTTCAACATCCGTGGGGATGCAATGGACTTGTCCATCATGAACATATTTTAAGCATTGATGAAGAATTGATGGGACACATTTCATTTCATTTTATTTCACCTTCCAAGATGTGAAACATGGTGTGCAAGGTTTTGGCCTCTATTTCTATAGGTAAAATGATAGTGCCAACTGTGGTACACAAAGCATCGTTAAATGCTTTGAGAGTGAGTGATGACTTGGTAATGTGGGATGGCGGTAAGTTGATATGGATAAGGGAAATGGTAGTAATGATGTTGATTGATGAGCCAGTATCGATTAACACTATTTTTAAGGGCTTTTTTTCTATTAAGGCCATTATATGCAATGGAGGGTCCATCGATTCTGAACTCATTGGTTTTATCTCAAAGTCATAAAAGGTGGTTGATGGGTCCATGCATGTTCTAACACTCCCTACAAAATTGTTGAAGGCATTGGAGTCTTGGGATTCTAACTCAATTGACTTGAGTATTTCCATAAAAGCTTCTCTATGCCTAGGGGATTGTTGAATGAGCTCATAGACAGAAATTTTGGCCGATGCCATCTTCAAACTAGTGGTTAACCAGCTGGTTAAGGTTACCACTAGCCTAATCGGATGAAGGATAGGTGGATGGGATGGGTTGGACAGATTGATGGGAGGAGATGGATTCGGCGATGTTTGAATGGGTGGTCTGTTTGAAGGTTGTTGATCATGTTGTTGATTTTGCCTTTGCCCTCTAGTGACCACATTGACTGCTCTAACAAAGTTTTGATATTGTTGGACATGATTTACTTGATTAGAAGGTTGTTGTTGATTGTTACCTCCTTCATTGTGTTGAACCTCCCCATGGTTAGGTAGAGGTGTCTGATATATACCCAAATTTTGATTTTGTGGAGCTAAGGGGTTATCCACGTTGATGGTCCCTAAGTCTATGAGGTATTGCACTACGTTTTTGAACACATTACATGAATTGATATCATGCCCATTTTGTCGATGGTATGGACAAAACAAGTGCTCTCTAAAAGTCCTAGGCCTTTTGGTGGGATCAAGGGGCCTAATGTCTGGCAAGGCTAATGCTTATCTAAGTATATCTCTTAATCTCCAGGTTCCAGTGTTTGGGCATTTGCAAAATACCCTATTTATAATCCAATCTAGGGTTTTATTAGGGTTTTAGCCTTGAAATTTTGATCGTGTGGCTAAGATTAAGTAATATCCTAGGGTTGAGATTACTTTTTGAATGTGACATGGATTAATGAAAATGGATGGTGGAGATTAAATGAAATGGGATCATCCTCGTCTACTTCATCAATGCGAATTTCTTGAAGGGCTTGTTCAAGAGAGGATGTTGATGGCAATGGATGCATGGAGGGCTCTTCATTATTGAGGCTAATATTTTTGAAGGCTTTCTCAAGAGAAGCGATGGAGGAAAATGGGGTATAACCTAATCCGGAATGATCATGAGCACCTCTATATGGGACATCTAGGATATCATGCATTCCTTGTTCATGGGAACCTAAACCTTGACCTTGAACATATTGAAGTATCTGGCTGGAAACTCTTCCACATGAGGTATATTGGCGTGCCTAGGATCTTTTAGTTCTTCGGGTGGGTTTGCCCCAGTTGAGCAATCCAACCCTCCGTAAACAAAGTTAATTCTATTTGGAGTGGTACTTATGTCATAGACAAAACCTATGGATAGAGAATGGTATTTGGGACATCCAAAATCCTTGGCTGTTGGAATGGCTAAGGGGGTGATGGTGACATCTTGGACCTATTGGCCACAGATCCTCCACCTGGGAAGGACTTGGTGTGTCAATGCACCCTAGACCCGCAGACCAACATTAAAAGGCCGAGAGGAAGGGATGCCCCCCATGTCGATCTCTGGAGAAGGCCGACTCCTTTCCTAACCTACTTGGGGATTTTTAGATAAGAGTGTAGGAAAGAGATTAAAAAAAGGGGTAAAGGTAACTAGAAAGAGATTGAAAAATACAAGGGAACAGGAAAGAGATGTAAATATCATGCGTTTCGGGTGGGGGGAGAACAAGTAGCACGATCGCAAATTTGCATCCGAACCAAAAATAATTAAAACAAAGCATGTAACAAAAATTGCAGTTGTTATTCTACCCTATGTATCCTTCTGTTTAGTATTCCAGATCCAAATAATCACCAATGCCCAAATACATAATTCAAAATTTAGACAGAAAAAAATATAAATGGACATGAAGCAGAAATACTAGCAGAAGGCAGCATAAAAGATAGAGAAAAGAAGCAGATCCAAGGATGCTTTGAATTAATTAGAAGGTGGTACGTCACAGTAGAGTCCTCTAGCAATATGTCCCCTCTCCACCTCTTGTACAATGAAATGAGGCTGCTATTTATAACACAATTTTCCCCCCCGATTACATTTTGGGCACAAAATCCCAGACTTGACAAAAGCTGCAAAAGTTGACAAAAGTGGCTGATGTTGACCTCTATGGGTAAAGAATGTACTTGCAGTAAGGTCCTCCTGAAAATGTGGCAGCTCCGTGGAAATTCGATAGGTGGGAAGTTGAGTCATTTTTGAATGGGGGCGGATGCAGTACAATCTGTCAGTTCACGCTCATCTGCCTGGTACCCTGGTGACACACCTTCAATCACATCTTTGAATCGAATCTCGAGGCTAGACACTTGTCAAAATCTAATAAGGGGAAAAATCTGCCTTAGGAGCTCATCTTTTCTTTCTTTCTCGACTTCGCCCAAAATTGGAGCACAATCAGGCAGCGCAAAGGGGAAGTGGTGCAGTTGGGGAGGCCTCCGTGCCTTAGAAAATTTCTGGGCAGGCTTCGACATTCTTTGCTCTAGTGTGCACAGGTAAGTGAGCGAACCCTGACTTTGCTACGAATTCGGGTTGCTCATCCAACACTTAGTCGTTTTTCAAATAAGTTGCCCAACTATGCATGAACTTAAGGGCGCAACCCAACTTCGCTGTGAATTCAGGTTATGCACCCAACACTTAGCCATTTTTCAAATAAGTTGTCCAATTGCGCATGAACTTGAGGGCGCAACCTGACTTCATTGCGAAGTCAGGTTACGCACCCAACACTTAGAAACTTTTGGGCTCCATTGATGCCCAGGTGTGCACAAAATTGAGAGCGTAACCCGACTTCACTGCGAAGTCGGGTTGCAGCAACACTAACACTTAGAAAATTTTGGGCCTTTGTATGAGCGTAGTCGGGCGAATGAGCGCAGTTGGGAGGATGAGCGCAGTCAGGCGGGGCTTGACACTTAGTCAAATTTTTGGCCCAAAATTGAGCTTCCTTGTCCTGCTTCCTGGGTCCATAACTTTTGATCCGCTGACCCGATCACCTATTATAATATATCGTCGAAAAGTTAGCGAGAAGATCTACAATGATAAAATATCCAAAGCTCATTTCATCCATTGTATTGCCCCTATTTATGGCCTGCAAAAACCCAAACACCTCTGCATGCTCCTTGTCGCTCTAAAGCTCCATACTTAGGCCAAAGTTTATCAAAAAATTTAATGTGGCAAAAATACCAACAGGACCACATACTCACCTATACCAGGATTGGTGATGTGGACTTTGACTTGGGTTTATGAGGTCGATGGTGAAGGCTCGAATGGCTCTAGATTGGTTGTGGATGGCGAGGAATTAGATATGTCACAATCAAAATTTTTGACTTGTGACACATCGACTGATGGAGTTGGATTGGATGGTGGCGGGGCATGATTAGATGGTGGTATGGAATGGTTAGGATGGAGGTTTAGTGGCTACGATTTGGTGTTTATAGTAATTTGGGGGAAAAACTCTTTTATAAAAGGGAGTTTATTTTTAATGTAAAAGGGGGGAACATATTTCTAGAGAGCTATTGTAATCAGATGTTTGCACCAATACGTTGCCACTCTAGCTACCATTCACGACATCATTGAAGAAAATGTCATGGTAAGGTTTCTAGTTTTGTCCCTCCATGGAAAGCTCTTGTACTAGTATAGATCCCTACCACCTAGCACCATTGCTACATGGGATGAGTTGGCGGGAAGGTTGATTCAGGGGTTCAATGAATCGGCAAACCCATACTCCCTACTGCACCAGTTCATGACTATCAAGATACATCCATAGGAGGAGGTCCCTGATTTTAATGTGAGATTTGCTCAAACCTGGCAGAGAGTCCCTGATGGCCTATGACCAACTCCTGATTAAGCTGCATGCTACTTCCTTAGAGCATTCAACTCAGACCTTAGTATGGATATTCGATACTTTGTAATAAACACTTTCCCAGACCTGTATACACAGGTGCAGAAGGCTAAGGCTGATTTTATCACCATTTGAAAAATCTCACCGAAGCCAATAATACCCATTTACCCTGATTTGTTACAGTATCAATACCCTAGAACATCCACTCAATTCCCTCCTATACCTTCCATGTATTCAGTTCCCTCGTGGAATCCAAGCCAACTACCTAGTTTTGCATAGGCTCCTACTCCTCTAGTCCCACATCTTCCTCCATCCCTACAATTTATAGATTTACCACTACTAATCGCACCATTGCCATTACCTGCTCCTCCAACAATTGACCCATAAACTAAGCTTTTGCAAGAACTAGAGTCACTTAACTCTACCATGAGAATATTGTCCAATGACATGGTAGTGATGAAGAAGAAGCAGGCTCAACAAGAATTCCTACCAAGAAGACCCTATCCTCCTCTGACGCTCACCAAAGACCAAGCCGCTCAAGTCGGAAGACCTCCTGCGAGGAATTGCTGCTATTAGTGAAGAGCCAATAACCTCAGATAATGTGCATTGGAGCTCCACGTGAAATGATCTGCATGGGAAGGATACATGTATGGTACACTAGCACTATGTTCAAACACTAGCGGGTAGTATCCCTAGCAGCCAAATCAACATGATTAGGGAGGAATACCATAACCTCATGATCCTCGAGGATGAACAAGTTTCAATTCTTACCAAGGATGAAAAGAAACCAATTAAGGTGGATGCAACCCAAATGGAGCCCTTGAAGATGTACACTCATCGATAAAAGGAGAAACCCCCAGCAAAAGCTCTTGATAAAGCTCCTTTTCCCCGCCAACAAAGAAGAAACCCTTACCCGTGAAAGCTCCAATATCGTAACCTCAAGAAGAAATAAGGGAGTAGGCCAGGGAGAGGCTCAAGTACCCCTCACTGACAAAGCGATAGAGAGTTGAATCCACGCAGTAGTATCGCACCAAGTACGAGGTTGTGAAGGAAGCAGAGGTATCCACCTCCATGGCCTAAAACATTGTGGATAAACAAAAGAAGACTCCAGCCAGGATAAGCCTGTATGATGCTCTGCAACTCCTCGGATAGGTGGACCTACTGCAAAAATCGTTGAAATCTATCAAAAAAAAAAATTTGACGACGCAGCTTATGTTAGCTTAGACTCTAACCACTTTGGCCATGGGGAAGAACTGACCACCTCCATTCTACTTGTATCTTCGAATGGAAGGGTGTGTAGTCCATAATTGCATGATTGATTTCGATGCATCGACCATCGTCATGCCAAGGGCAATTTGCAAAGAGATAGGCATGGAATACACGTGAAGTAGTCAAGGTGTTCTCCAACTAGATGGCACTCCTATGAAAATAGTGGGCATCATTAAAGATATTCCCATCCAGCTGTACAAGGTGCCTCAGATTGTTGTGATACAAGAGGTTGTGGTTGTTGACCTGGAGCCATACTTTGGCATGTGCCTCTCAAGGGATTTCACTGCTAATCTCGATGGTTATATTTCTCTTGAATACTCACATATGGAGGTCCCCTTCAAGGGAAGGAAAGTGAAGATCTATAATGAAAAACCCTCCACCTTCCTCATTGAAAGGATGTCTGAAGAGGGACAACAATATGACTCAGTTCACCTAATGACAGAGGAGTTGGAAGAAGTGGACCTAGTGGAGGAAACCCTAGAGGAGCTGCAGGTAGAGGATGAGTTCTTCGTGATCGATTTTAATGCCATGATTGAGTTTGAAATAGGTTGTTATTCCATCACCCACCCCAAGAAGCCAAAGGAGATAGTGCGGGAAAATAAAGACCCTACACCAAATGATCTATGGAAGCTATACTTTGATGACACCTGATGTAAAAATGGTGTCAGGGCAGGGGTTCTTCTAGTTTTACCCTCTGGAGAACAAAAAGATTACTCCTACAGGATGGACTGGAGTTGCACCAACAATACGGTGAAGTATGAAGCACCGTGCCTAGGGTTGAAGAAGGTTGAGAAGTTGGGAATCAAGTAACTTTAGATATATAGAGATTCAGAGCTGGTCTGCAAGCAAATTAGCAATAAGTGCATCTCGAAAAAGCACTATCTCAAGGTGTACTACAACAGGGTCTAGGACTTCCTAGAATCCTTCGAGGCCTTTAATATCCAAGCTATTTCTTGAGAAAAAAATAAGCACACAGATGTCTTAATGTCTATCAAAGCCAGATACTCCCCAATTTATGATATAATGCAAAAGCATAAGGCGGTAAGAACCATTTACAGGACTTCTGTGCCTGATAGGGATACCCACTGGCAGGTGTTTGAATTTGACGAGAAAATCATCAATTTTCTAGTTCATGAAGCAAGTACTATAGAAGGTAGAGACCCTTATGATGAGGAGTATGAGGGTTTAATACAATTGAAGAACAACCACATACCAAAGGGGCTAATCACTCTGGAAAGCCTATTTAATCAGAATGATAAAGCGATATCTCACCAGATCAAAGTAGACGCCAAGCAGTATAAGGACCTGAAGCTTGAGCCTGGAAAGGTAATAAAAGTCGAAACGAACTATACTCCAAAGGAGTTGGAGCAAATTCAAGCTTTGAGTAGAAAATATCCAGACATTGTGGCTTGGTGCTATCAGGACCTAAAAGGGTATGATCAAGAGATCATCCAACACACCATTGAGTTGCAAGAAGAGGTCAGACCCTACAGGTAGAAACAAAGGCCTATTAACCCAAAAATAGAGGTTTTTATGAGAGTCGAACTCTTGAAGATTCTACAGGTAAAAATCATCTACCCTATTAAGCATTCTTCTTGGATCGCAAATCTGGTCCCTATCAGGAAGAAGAATGGGGATATTCACTTGTGTGTCGATTTTTGTAATCTGAATCAGGCCTCGCTAAAGGACCATTACCCACTCCCATAAATTGATCATATCCTCCATGTAGTAGTAGGAGCGTAATGCTTCTCTCTCCTAGATGGCTTCTTTGGATACAATCAGATCTGGGTGAAAGATGAAGACCAACACAAGACAACGTTCACCACCAAATGGGGAACGTTTGCCTACCAACGTATGCCCTTTGGATTATCCTATATGGGATCCATGTTCCAAAGAGCCATGGATCTAGCATTCAATGAATTATTGAACAAAATCATTGTCATCTATTTGGATGACATGAATATGTTTTCACACAAAAGAGAAGAACATACCTCGCATCTGCAATAAGTGTTCGAGAGATACCGGGAGTTTGGCATATCCATTAACCCAAAGAAATTTGTCTTTGCAATGAAGGAAGGAAAGTTGCTAGGCCATGTTATCTCTAAAAAAGGGCTCACCATTGACCCCGACAGGGCAGAGGCTCTCCTTAAACTTCCACTCCTAGTAAACAAGAAGGGGTTGCAATATTTCTTCGATCAGATCAACTTCATAAGAAAGTTCGTGCCTGATTTTGCTTAAGTCATTAAACCAATGGTCGAACTTCTGAAGAAGAACGTCGAGTTCATTTGGACAAAGGATAGAAAGAAGGCGTTTGAAGAGGTAAAGGCTTGAATCCCCAAGCGCCTATGCTAGTCAACCTGAACTATTCCAAAGACTTCATTCTTTATGCAGTCAGGGAACCTGAAAGTTATGAAATAGTTCTAACACAAAAGGGAGATGATGGAGAAGAGCACCCAATAGCTTTCTTGAGCTAGGTGATCCAGCCCCATTAGGAAATATACAACTTCATAGAACACCAGGTACATGCAGTCATGAGGTCCTTGAAGAAATTTAGGTACTTTATCTCCTAGAGTAGGATGACGATGTACGTGGTTCACCCAAATGTCAAGAGTTTCATCATCTAGGGAGAACTGGGTAACAAGAGGGTTGGATGGATCGCTAAGATCCAAGATTTTGACATTGAGTTCCAAACCACAAAGTTAATCTGAGGTCATACATTGTGCCAAGAGTTAGCGAAGAGTGTTGTCATGAAAGTAGCTGCCTATCAATGGGAGGACCCAATCCTAGAGGGCAACTTCGCTAATAAATCGGTGGAGGATGGCAACTATACTGAGGATATAATTTAGTATTTCAATACTGGGAGATGTCCAGACCATCTTAATGCCTCACAAAGGAGGAGATTCAGACTTCAGTCCTAGAGATATGTGCTGCGCCTCGAGGGGTTATTTTTCAAAAATGTTGATAATGTTCTCTTGCGATGCGTCAGGGGAAACAAAGAAGGAGAAAATCCTCTATGAATTCCATTTTGGGATGTCGGGGGTACACCTTTCAGGAAGGCCTATGACCTTAAAAATGATTAAAGTGGGCTATTATTGACCCATTATTTTTGTTGATGCTTTTGTAGTCTGCCAAAAATATGAGAAATGTCAGAGATTTGTCGACCGAAATAAAAATACCCCAATGCCCTTCTAACCGATCCAAGTTGAAGCTTACTTCCAACAATGGGGCTTAGACTTTGTCGGGGTGATATCACCAAATTCTTTGATGGGTCATAAATACATTCTGACCGCCATGGATTATTTCACTCGGTGGACCGAAGCGATGCCTACAAAGCATGCTGACCAGGAGACGGTCATCGCCTTCTTGGAGAGCTTAATAACCCACTTCAAAATTCTAGAGGCAATTGTGACAGAAAATGGTCTAGGGTTCATAGGTGCCAAACTCACCGAGTTTGCTTGTAGGTATGGAATCTACCTTAAGGCCTCCTCCAATTACTACCCATAGGGAAACGACTTAGCGGAATCAATAAATAAAAATTTGATGAAGATCATAAAGAGAACCCTGGAAAGGAACAAAAGACCCTAGAACTTGTGCCTGGACCAAGCACTATGGGAAGATCGCATATCTATAAACAATCTATCAAAATGTCACCGTACATGTTGGTCTATGGGAAGGAGACAATTCTACCCACACATGTCGAGATGCCCGCGCTTTGGTTGCTAGATGATGAAAGAGGGAACCTGGATCCCATCGATGCCAGACTAGCTCAGTTGTTGCAACTTGAAGAGGAAAGAGAGAAAGCTTATGAAGCTTTCATGAAGCACACGGAGACTACCCAAAATTGGTTTGGAAAAGGGACCACGATCCGAGTCTTCCAGGTTGGAGATCTAGTGCTGAAATGGGATTCATGGAAGGCCAAACTAGGGAATCATGACAAATTTGATGCCTTCTGGGAAGGCCCCTTTCAGATTTCCCGGGTTAATCAGTTCAATTCATTTATATTTCGGGACATGGAGGGCCATACTCTCCCCATACCAGTCAATGACCTTCATCTGAAGGCCTATCACCATTGAGAAGCATCATGAAATTTCCCTATGTACATAGTTTTATTTCTAAAGTTTTAGTTTATCTTTTCTGAATGTAAATATGTTTTCCCACTTTAAGATCAAGTTTTTGGCTCTTTAGTTGAGCAATTTTATCCCAAGAAGTGCAGAGCCAGGTTTTCCAATAGAGGAAATCCCTTAAACAATCGATTGAAGATGCCCCAGATTACAGGGTCCCATGCCCGAAGACGAGTGCCACTCATGAAAAGGGGGGGGGTCGTGTTTGGCTGGGGGGGCTAGTTTTTCTCCTTTCTGGGAGCATCGCTCATTATCTGGGTGAAATTGGGATTTGGCTTAGCTCAAAGCGAGAAAGAAGTCCAGCAAAAGACTAAGAAAAAAAATCCCAAATGCATAAAAAAACCCCCCCAACCCGGAGGGAAAGAGGTGAAATCTATTGAGTTTTTCCCGAGCATGGTGGTGATAATGGGATTTGTAGGGATTTTGAGCAAACTACGGATGTATTCAGAGGGTCAGGACCTCCATCTTGCTAAGGTTCTCATGGCCAAAATTTTGGGCAACGATCAACGCAGTAAGGGCCGAAGCACAAGTTGAAAATTAGGATAAAGTTCGCTTAGACTTTGAGTTACTCCAAGAATCACTCGAAGTATTGATAAAAACCTGGAGTCGTCTAACCCGTGAGTGAAGAACATCCAAACTATAAGGGCCAAAAAATTGCTAAGTCCACAAACAAAACTAAGGTTCGCTCCACCCTAGGCAAGAACGGGACTTGCTCATAGTTTTTGACGAGAATGGTAATCGCTCGAATTTTGAATGAACTGTAGGTAATGTTAGGTTTGGGCTGGGTTTGAAGAGGACGGTGGTCACCTGAACCAAGATGCGAGGATGGGCTTCGCTCTGATTTTGAGTGAGAACCAGGTTTCACCCCAAGTACTAGCAAGATCACTATTATAGCCAAACAATAAAACCACATCGAGGTTCGCACGGTCCCACAAGAGCGAATCCTAGTCCAAGGCAAAGGAAAATGAAGGGTCCTAAGTTCACTAGTAGCTCGAAGATCGCTCTTCACCCGAGCGATGACTAGAATCACTCGGGGTTGCGGGCGACTCCAGGAATCGAGAAGGGCAAAAGAGTAATGAAATTTTTTTGAAGTCCTTCCCCAACACTATTTTCTCACCTCTTGAGCAAGCGTCGGGGTTCGCCCACCAGTGTAGCGAATGCAAAACTTTGCTAGAATTTTGAGCGAAGTTGGGAGTTGCCCAAAGTTTTAAGCGAAACATGTCCTAGGTGATACCCAATCACGGTGAACCTCAAAGTGCATGAAAAAGGGAAGTGACATGTTATACTCCCAAGGTGCACATTATAAATGAGGCACCTACATGCATTTCTAAGCGGATCATTGATGAATAAGGACGAAGCCTCGGGATCGGCGATCAAGGTGTTTTTGCGCCTCCAAGGAAGATCTTGTGCATGACCACCAAGGAATAACGACTGTGTCCACCAACTCCGTGCTCCTGGCATTTACCCCAAGTACTCACCATTAATGGCGAAATCACTACCCACTCCCATAAAAGGTGCGATGCCCTAGTTCACTCTGTTAACCAACTTAGAATTCACTCTGAGCTACACTAGAAGCCGAATACAGAGCAATTTACTAGCGAACAGTAGGGTGCTTGAATTCCCCTACAAATCACCATGGGTAAAAAGAGTGTCGAAGAGAAGGGTAAGGCGCCCAAGGGAGGGGCTTCGGGAGCTTTAGAAAGTAGGAAAAAGAAGGCCAAGAGTGGAAAAGAAAGGAAATATAAGAAAAAAGAGCAAGCGCAGAAACTAGAGGCAACTGTCGAGCCAAAAGGAGAATCGGGGCTAGCTAAGGAGGTAAAATTCCCCGTCGATGGATAATTGGGCAAAGTATAGAGATGGCACTCCCTCCCAAAGCATCGAGCAACTACAATGGACCATTGACGAAAGGTGAGAGAAAGTTTTTGTTGCTAGTCCAAGGGCTACAACTTATCATTCTCACCTGTATTGGTTTTTATGCCCGCCCATGCATAATCGTCCAGAGCTCATTACCGTGGTCACACAATACTATAACCCGAAGACCAAACAGGTCCAAGAAAGAGAAGGGAAGGTCCTATTTTTATTTTTTTCTGACACTGTCTAGATGGCATTCACTCCAAATCAGCTACCCAACATAGATTATACCATCAGGTACATCAACCTTGATGAGCATTATGATAGATACCACGATAAACCATCGATGTAGCTCTTCATGGAGTCTCAGCTGTGAGACCCGATACCATCTAATCAATGGCCAAAATTGCCTATGTCCCTGAGGCATTTCAAGAGCACGAGCATATATACAATGCTAGCCTGGGTGCTAGGACTCGCTACAGATGTCGTGGTGTTCCCCTACCAGGTCGCCCTTGCAGAGTGTATATTACACGGGGAATTCTATGACCCCGGGGCCATGGGGCCAAATACAAAATAGGTGTTCTTTGACTAGGCTAACTGGATAGTGCACAGTTTGCACTCACAACTGTAGAGCCTAATACAAGATAAGGCCCAGTACTTTAGACAGAGCTCATTCCTGGTCTGGCTCTTCCTCTTCCACATGAATAATAAATTGAAGTCGATCCCCATCCAATGCATCGATGATAAGGGTGCACCACTGCTAGTTTACCAATGGACTCAGGTGTTGTTGAAGAAGGAATCTTATTACAAGTTCAACCATGCATTCCTTGGCCCTACCTTGGAGCTCATTCATGGCTCCTACCCGCATGTCCCCCGCAATATGAGATATGATGTGGTGCGATGCAACATGGGTGATACTTTCCAGTTGACCCAGGGCTTTGTAATCAGAGTTTTTAAGTTTATAGGTAAACCCTTCCTTCTGCCCTATTACACCACTAAATACCTATTTTCCCTGGAGATAGTGCGACAAACCGACTATACCAATCATAATTACAACCAAGGGAGGAAGTGGGGACATACATATATTAAAATTCCCATTCAGATGAAGAGAAATAGAGGTCAATGCCACTGGATAAAATGAGTTCCTCGTTGCCACACTCTTAAGCTTTGGCTTGGTTGAGCTTCCTCAACGATGGAGATATGACCCCTTGGATGTGATGAAAATTTTTGTTGAGATGAAGAGCTTCCACGCTTGCCCTCGCCTAAAAATCATGGAAGAACGCAACAACCCGCCTAGGCAGGACCTCGAATGGCACATAGAGGAGATGCGGTCCTTCCCGCCATGGCATGATTACTATCACGTGGAAGCAGAGTATGACCCGACTCACAACACAACCCACAATCGTGAATCCAAAGTCTTCAAAAATATGGAAGCCAAATTGAAGGGGATGGGCTGGAATCTAGAGAATATTGCAGAATGGTGGGTTATGAGGGCTCATACAAAGAAGGAGACATTAGAAAAGGTCCTTGTGGGTGATAACCAGTTCTTCAATCTTTATGATAAAAATCATGCCACATGGCGGCTAATCATGTTCGGAGACCTCATGCCTCGAGGTGCCCAGGGCCTACAAAAGGTATAATACCCACCTCAGTAGCCCAAAAAGTTGCTTAAGCAGAGCAGGGGAGCTAGCAACAGAGCAAAGAAGATTCAGGCGGTTGAACCTAAAGTACAGCAAGCCGTAGAAAAATAAGGAGGGTCATTAAAGTGACTAGCTAAGGAAACGTAAGCGGTGCCTCTAAAGAAGAAGATAAAGGTACCATAAAATTGCCCAAGGCTCCTACAAAAAAACCATCGATTCGACCCCAAGTGCATCCATCCCAACCGTTGTCCTGAAGAAGGAGGTCGCACCATAGAAAGAGAAAAAGGCTGTACCACAAAGGGAAACCATACAAAAAAGGGAGGTTGCACCGTAGAGGGAGGTCACCCCCAAAATCCCTCTAAAATAAATTATTAATGTAGAAGAAGACACTCCCCTCGAGGAAGAAGAGTGGGTGGGCCAAAGATCCATAACTCATCTATTCACCACATCTACTCTAACTGAGCACGCAAGTACACACTCTCTTTTTCCGCTCCAATATTTTGAGCTATTATCCGTGGCACCATCCACTACCACTATTGAGTCCCTATTCACAACATTACCTTTAGGCAACGATTCTCCATCTTCCATCCCCCTTAAAGTATCTCACCCTACCTTGGAAGAAGCCCAACCGTCCTCCGCTGCCCGCATCAACCAACAGGCATTTGGCCTATTCGCTTCTGACCCCAATGCATTTGAAACCCTTGCCCCCATCCAACTAGGTGCTGCTATCATGGGCCTATCATATTCAATCGGTGTCTTAGTTGAAAATCTGCCCTTGAACCCGGATAGTCCTCCCACCACCATCCAGACCATGACGTCCCCAATAGTGACTGAGCTCCCAGTCTCCACTGCCCCATATCTGTTCGTAGAATCCATGCCTCAGTAGGATCTACCTTTGATCACCCCCATGTTTGAAGGAATGGAACTCATCGAGCAAGAACTGGAGATGGTGGAAGGTCACCCTGCAACAGAAAGATTGGCCCAAGAAGAATAGAGCTCCTTCAAGTGGATCAAGAATCTCAAGAAAAGGAAGGTCCAAGAACCTGTGGGGATTAAAAAATGTGTCAGGTTTGATCTGGAGAAAATGGTGCTGCATAAGGAGAAGAGGATTTTGAAAGTTCAAAAAACTTTGCAAGATATGACCCTTGAGGATTACACCTACCATTGGGTGATCAAGGACTTGAATACAGTCAATGTAGAACACACAGTAGGTGCGATCCAACCTAAGGTGAGCACACTTTATGTGAACCATCAACAGTTGAGAGAGCACTACTATGCAATTAAGAATGAGAATCTGAAGCTGCAAGAAACCATAGTAAAGATGCATGTCCAGATGGATGACTCCAAGAATGAATCTGAGTAGCTGAAGGGGCGAGTGGCAACTTTGGAAAAGGAACTAGCTGAACATAAAGAAGCTACAAATCACCATGTCAAGGAGGGCAAGGAGGCACAGGCCAAGATAGGCCAGCTGGAGGCCTAGGTCCAGGAAGTACAGTAGTAGCTAGAAGAGAGAGCAGCATAGGTTGAAGTCTTCTCCAAGAACTGAGTCAAGGAGGTTCGCGTCGGCTTTCTAAAAAATTTCTAAACCAAAACCTCAAGGTCCCTATCTATTCTTATGTTCGTTTGGGAGGCAAAGGAAGTATCCGCCCAGGGTAAACCTGTTGTAGAGGAGGTCGAACATGTAGTAGACCACTGGCTCACCTTGGCCTTTGAAGTCGAAGCCTATGAGCGCAAGGACCTCCTAGTGCCGCCGATGACTCAGATCGCCCGAGATTGGGCCATTGCAAGATCAACCCTGCATACTTTCTTTGAAAAGTTAGAAAAATTTAGGAGGGCCAGGAGATTGCTGGATATGATTGAAAAAGAAAAGAGCATCTGCCTGGCACATTTCCAGACCCTCGCACAACTCGGATTTCCCAGCTTCACGGATGATGAAGGAAATTGCTTGCCCAGGGAGGAATTGAAGCTGGCATGGGACTCCTTCAAGGAGGACACCTCTGAAATTGATGGTTGGGCAGACCCTATTATGGAGGCATAGGTAACTCAGTTGATATCTAGATTCTGCCAAATTAGCACCTGTCTGGTTTATTTGAGCCAAAGGGTCGATCAAGATGATATGCTCCAAATTGAAACCTTCAGGTGCCTACTAAAATATCTCCATGACCTCGAACCCTTCCAAGAGGAGGCCTAGACTCAGGTCCAAGACACCTATGAGCGCATTCACGACCGCCTTGCTTCCTATGATACCAACCAAGAACAAGAAAAAGAGGGAGAAGGCGAGGAGCAATCTGAAGGGGAGACAAAGGAAGGAGAGGAAACAAAGGATGAATCCACAAGTGGTAGTAGTGAAGCAGAGCAAGAAGTAGAGCAGGAAGCAGAAGAGGAGGTAGGAGATGAAGGGTGACTCTGAGCCCAAAGGATGAAGGCATGGGTCCTTGCATTGAGGTAAGCTCAATACCCCATGAGCCGCCAAGAATGTTGCTACATTTTTCTAAGGGGTAAAATTTTAAAAAATTGCTGCACTTTTTATGTTTAAATCCTCTCCTTTTCCTCCTTTCTAAGCATCAGTCCAAGCATTCTTTAGGGTCGCACTCAAAAATAGCCAATCTCAAGTTTGCTCGGATCATCAACGAAGCATAGAGGAAGGCCAGGTTTTTTCTAAGGATGGAAAACTCTGAGGATTGCTTCATTTCAGAGCAATTCTCGACATCATAATAGCCTTCATGAGATCCTCGGTTTCACCCTAGCTTCCAGCGATTGCCATAAAATATAGGAATTTCAAAAAAATGGCTAAGGCATTGGGCTCCCTAGTATCGCTCCCCCAGCTGGCGAACCCCAGAATCACTCCTCTTCATCAGTGAGCCTTGGTGACCTTCGAGTTTGCTCTAACTGCCCAGTGATCCCCAGCCTTGCTTTGTCAACGAGCGATCATAGGTATCGCTCCCTCTGTATGTGACTCCCAATTTCATCGCTATCCCACTGTGATCCCTAGCCTCGCTCGCTTCCCCAATGAACCCCAACGTAGCACATTTTTCAAAAATCAATAGGAGGGTATCAAAATTTTCTAAGGCATGGTAATAGTTCCCAAGTTTACCCCCACTACTGTGTGATTCCTTTCATCCCTCCCTTTCCCAATAAACCCTAGCAATAACTTTTTTTCAAGTAAGGAGGCATCGGGGCTAAAGGCCTGAGGTTCGCTCGATTCTTGAGCGACCCCGGGAGTCGCTCTTGCCCTCATGCGACTCCCGAGTTTGCTCCTTTATGGAGCGATTCTCGTCGTCACCCTTCTATTATGGTGAACCATAACTGTGTAAATCCCAGTACATAGAGGCTCCCAGGTTTGCTCAAAGCAGGTTTCCTCAGGTTCGCTCAGGTAACGAGTGGTTCTCAACATCGCCCTTCTTCTGTAGTGATTCTCAGATTCAGCCTAAGTCATGAGCGACTCTCGGCAGTTTTTTTCAAAAAGACTCAAGAAGTGGGGTAGGTGGGCGATTAAGGTGTATTGATGGCACATCGATTCAAGATAAATCCCAAGACACCATGTCAGGTCCTTTAGACATTCTAAGGGGTCAATTGTACCTACCGCATTAATGGGATTTGTCTTCTCAACTACCAGAGTAGTCTAGAGTCATTCTTGACATTGGGTGAGCCATGTTCCAGGTACACTGATAGCTGATGGAGGTTAAATCTCAATTGCTTTGGTAGTTTTAGGGATCTGAACATCAATGTAATTTGGGGGGAAAACTCTACTATAAAAGGGAGTTCATTTTCAATGTAAAAGTGGGGGGAACATATTGCTAGAGAGCTACTATAATTAGATGTTTGCATCAATATAAAGGATCCTTGGCTCTAACTCTTGTCTCTTTCTTGTATGCTGCCTTCTGCAAGTATTTCTGCTAAATATTCATTTATTTTTTTTGTTGTTGTAATTTTGCATTCTGGATTAGAGCATTGGGCATTAAGTGAATATGGAATTCTTACAAGAGGATACATAGGGAAGAATCGCAATGTTAGTTTTTGTTACATGCTTTGTTTTGATTGTTGTTAGTTTGGATATTAGTTAGTAATTGTGCTACTTGTTCTTCCCCACTATTACTGCAATGCCATTTACATTTCTTTCTGCACTTTTAGAATCTCTTTCCAGTTCCTTTATCTAAAAATCCCAATCAGAATAGAATAGGAGCTGGCCTTCTCCAGATATTGGCATGAAATGCATCCCTTCCTTTCAGCCTTTTAATATATTGGACGGGTTTAGGGCGCATAGATAGACCAAATCCCTTCCTTGTGGCATATTCGTAACCAATAGGGACTTAAGAATATCTTCCTATTTAGCAAGGCTCTAGCAACAAAGTGTGTTTGAAATATAATATCAAAGGAAGACTTATGAAATAAGATCATACATGAAAAGTATTTATAACCACTCATAGTTGAGGAGCGAATAAGGGCCCCAATAAAGCAAACCCATAATGTTTCAATCTGTTGAAAGGTAAAAATTCAGGCCTTTTATATTACAGGTGATTGGATTACCTAGAAAATAAGGAATGGTTTAAGGATAAGACTAGGATTAGACCCTTGGATTGGTTGTGGTGATATGCACAAACTGTCAAATAATGTAATTCAAACCCTAAGAGCTTAGAGGATTAGAAATCTTGCCCAAGAAGCTAACCTACAATATTTTACAAACTCGAGTCATGGATGGAAGGAAGCAATAGTGTTAGGGCTTCAGGGCCAGAAGGCACACTAGTGGGAATAATATGTGGGGAGACCTAAAGCTAGACATATCATGTTGCGAGAGGAAACTAGTCAATTGGTCTGGATAAAGAATGGAGCTAGAGGGGAGTACACTCCAAATTTGGGGTACAATACTCTATTGGAAGATAGCAATTATGATTCAACATGGTCGTGGAAGACACTATGGAAGTAGAAATCCTCACTGAAGACAATATTTTTCCTATGACTTGCCATAAAAAATAAGGTTCTAACATGGGAAGTATTACAGAAGAAAAATTGGAATGGCCCAAGAAGGTACCATTTATGTGGTCAGATAATGAAACAATTAATCATTTACTAGTAGCTTGCTCCTTTAATAGATAGGTTTGGAGGGAGGTTATAGCACAATTAAATCTTACTATAAGATGACAAGAATATTCCTTAAGAGAGTGCTTAAAATCTTGGTTTGAAAATAGGTCATACAAAGGTTTTGTATCTCTCCCATTGTTTGTGTCTTGGGAAGTATGGTTATCTAGAAACACAATAAATTTTTAGGATTATGAGAAGCCTACTTGGCAAGTTTTCTCCTAAATATCGAAAGTTTCAATAATTGCATGGTTTTGAAAACAATAGAGGTAAATAGACAAACCATCCCTCCAAATATCGATAAACTAAGGGCTTGGGATTTTTTTTATGGGGCTAGAAAAGGGGTCCCTAGAGTTTGTGCAAGAGAATTAATATATATTTTTACTCTCATTCTTTTAAATTCAAGGATGGATTGAGAGAAGGTTCTAATAATTATGCTAAAATTATGGCCCTCAAATTGTTGGCTCAGTTGGCATAATCAAAAGGAATACAAAAAATTTAGATTTACAAAGACTCATAAGTGGCAATAAACTAAATGCTTGGTGTTTTTAGGATGGAAAACATGATTCTACAACCCATCTTCTTGCAAATAAAAGGAGATGTAGATTGAAGTGAAGCTTTTACTTTTTGGCATATTTATAGAGAACTAAATAGGAAAGCAGATAAAATCTCAAAGGAGGCACTTTATATTAAACCAGGTACGTGCTTAGTATAGGAATTTAGTGAGGGCAATGTACTGTAACTGGTCCATATCTCTATTTGAGGGGGATTAATTCACTCTAGTTAAAGCAAACATAATTAAAGCAACTTTTTCAAAAAGCTCAGAAGTCAATGATTTAAAGGATATTGGTTGACAAATTGGAAAGGTGTCTAAGGATATACCTTAGCCTGATAGAGATAGCTAGATATTATGTATAGGCGACCTGACTTTTAGGTCATTATTAGAACTTTAAATAAATGCCAAAGAGGCATCTAATAAAGGAATTTCATATTATGACTTTTTTTTAGGAAAAAAAATAATTTTATCAAAATTGTATTAGTTTAATTTAAAAATATTATAAATAATTTTAATTTTTAGAAATTTGTAAATAAATGTTTAAATACTTTAGAAAAAGCATGACAAACTCAACAATAGTCTAAAAAGTTTGAAAAAATCAGGTTTACACATACATTAAGGTAAGGGAACAAATGTGCAAATAGACTAGCCAACAAAGGGGTTTTAATAAAACATTGTGAAGTTAAATTCTCTTTTCCATAGTTAGAGGAAGTAGTAGCTTTAGTTGAAGTTAAAAGAAAAATTTGAAAGGAGCAAATTCAAAATATTTTTATAGAGGAGTAGAAAATATTTCAAGGGATTCATTTATAGATCAATGCATTGGAGGAAACTAAGAGTCCAAATTTGGTAAAGCAGACTATGATTTCATGAAGTGAGTAGAAGTTTTGTATGATGAAGCAAAAGAAAATGATATCAGATGGACTTCATGGCTGAATAGATCTTTTGAGTTGTTCGTTGTTGGTTGGATTATGAGATAAAGTATGGATTAGAACTTTTAATTTTTTGAGACTGTTAAACTATTTATTAAAATAATACCATTATGATTTATTAAAATATCATTATAATATGAATAAGATTTATTTCATAAATCCTTAAAATGACAAAATGTTTTTTAATTGGTTATTTAAAATTAAAATGAATTCTATTTGTATTAAATAATGACTCATAGTTTAGTTATCATGCATATATTCCTTGATAAAAATTAATCAAGAATTTTTTAACTATTTGAGACTACTAAACTATTTATTATAGTTCTTGTGGTTGCATTTATGTTTCAAGAAGGAAAATAATAGTCTGGTAAAGTGGACTATGATAAAATGAAGTTTTGAAAATATTACTCTACTAAGATGCAGTGCGTAGATAGTAGAGGTGGATTTTTGGTATTGTGAAGGTTGTTGCAGGAAAATATCAAGAAGAATGTTGAATTATGGAATTTTTGTATTTAAAAAATATAAAAGACCTAAAAAATGAAAATCAAGAGTTCAAACTCTTTATAAAAAAGGTGTAGGTATCTAGCTATAACAACTCAATTGAGATGATAATTGGATTTGTTTGTAAACTATTAAGCTCTAAAGTAGAGAGTTATGATTTGTCAATGGTGGGGAACCTAAGTACAACCCCTTTTTCTCAAGCAAAAAAAAAAATATATCAACAATAGTATTAAGAAAACAAGTGAGAACAACCTCCACAAATTATAAGGAAGGAAAAATGTACAAACTTTGCAATGAAAGGTTTTAACAAAAATAAAATAAAATCCTCTATGATGTCAAAGAATGATTCTTCTACATCTTATAATTTTTATATAATGCATCTCAATGACTATTCTTCTAAATATTATACCTATATATACATGAACATATGGAATAAAAAGGTTAAAAGATATATGCGTAAATTCCTTGACTATTAAGAAAGAAACAAAGGTTTGAATCTTGTCAAGCAATACATGTTTACTTTTAAAGCTCTGATAATACCACCACATGGTCATAATGTCATTAGTTTCAATTCCATATAACCCAATAGAAAAAGATAAAATATTTGTTTACCTCAATTATGTTTACACAACTTTTAATTATGACATTGTCTCTTGAGGGAACCATGGAACCTCTATTTATAGAAGAGTTGTTAGGGATTGGTACGCATTATAGTTAAAAGAGAACAATGAGCATAATAGTTTTTTATGTATGCCTCCAAATCCTATAAAGATCAGGAATTAGATTCCAAAATATATATACATAATATTATAAAGGGCATTACAACATACAAATGTATCTAAAATAGTAGTGTTTCTAGGTAATTCTAATGTTAGGACAACAAAAGAAACAAGGAAACACCTTGAGAAGGGAAAAATATATAGATAGGAAGTAGTAGACTAATTATTAACAAGGGTATTAAAAATAGATAAAATATTATTACACATTATAAGGAGAAATTATTTGAATTATGCAACATACATAATATTATGAATCATAAATATTTAACACATAAAAAAATTCAAAAGAATAAAAAATTATATGTAAAAAGTGTAATGGATACATGAGGGGTTTGGGATAAGTAACAAAACGAGAAGTTATATACAATAGAATAGGGTGTCGATCCTATAGGTGAATCTTAACACTTGTCATTCAATAAAAATGTTGTTGCAATGCGAGCAAGGAATTAGGGCCAATAGGAAGCGAGTACAATCAGGAAGCGAGACTCACCTTCATAGTTCCTAATCTAAACCTTTGGAGAAATTAAAAAAATTAAAATTTCTCATGCAAAAAAATCTAGATATCAAGCGAAAACTACTTATTAAGGTCCTAATGAAAGTGTAGATGTCCTATCTAAGAGTAAGGATGCTCGAGTTAGGTAAATAATTACAAATCTATGGTAGTCCCTATCTATAAAGTGATTACTATGGATGAGATGATTGAGCACAATATAATGGTTCTTAAAAATAAAGCTTTAATATGTAAGTTTAATGGATACTAACTAACTTATTTGGAGATTTATAAGTGTATAAAATGGAAGTGGGATTGAGTTCACATTATTTCTTAAATTTCCTTTTGAAAGGGTTTATTTTCTCATCATCTTCTTCGTTTCAAAATTTGAGGATAAAGTAATGGGTGGCAGGCCATGATTTAAGGTGAGAGATGGCTTGTATTTAAGACCATGGAGTGAAATTTTTTCCATGGAGATAAAAACTCCTAAAAGACTTTAGGTATGGGCCAAGTCTTTTGGAATTTCATATTAGCTTATGATATTTTTTTAGGAAGGTCATTACATATAAAACAAATTTTACTATTGTTGACTAGCTTTCTTGATTAAAACTCAAAGTTCTTAATACATACATGATATTGTTGAAAGATAGCCTAGTGTGGTTAGGTACTTGCATTATCAGGTTGTATGTATGAGATATTGCAATTAATTAAAAATGGTGTACCACCATATATGTGGTGGCAAATATGTCTAATAATATCACATGTAAATTCCATGGGATCATAATAATAGTGCACATACAAAAATATCAAAAATATTATTAATGAAGTCTACTATAGCATGCATGAAGCTATGCTAGTTCGATACATTTTACAATGCTTTGTCATCAATATATAATTACATGTGACTCTTCACATGCATATCTCTTGACCTTCCCTCTTCTCTCATAATGACAAAGTTCCTCATTATTACATAACTCTCACACATGACACCTTACATGACTCCACTAACTCACAACTCACACTTGCACACTTGACACATCTTCACACTCCACAACATGACACATACTATTAAACTCACAAAATTGAATGACAACCATGATAAATTCATGGTTGTAATATAACAAAATCCATGTTTTAGCCCTAAAATAATGCCATATGGATTATAGATAATTTCCAGGTTACTTAACCTTACACATTCTTCTTTGAGAAATAATGATGTATTTAATAATACCATCAGAGTATCTTACGACATGTTATGATGTTGTTGCACTTCTTTCAAGTAGTAATTACAACTATTGAATATGGTTTAAAATGATAAAATTGATAAATATAGATATATTGGCTGAAGTATCATTACTATGATAAGCTCATGGTCATGAAATTTTTACATCAAACTCACTAACCCAAAAAAGAGGTATGGAGGGGATTTAAATCTAAGAGGGTACTAGTCCTCCATGGATGGAGGAAATATATCAATTAGCTTACAAGTTTTAAGGAAGGACATTGGTGGAAGTCAAATTAAAAATATCATTAGTTCCAAAAAAGAGTTTAAAAGCAAAATTTTGGCTCTCAATTCTAAGAAGGGCATAGATGGGGGTCTAAAAATAAAAAAAATCACTAGTCCTATTTTGGAAATTAAAGCTGGATAGAAATTAGCTCTAGTCCAAGCAATAGACATAAAAAGGGAAGTGAGTTCTAAACAAACATACTTTATTGGTCCTTTAAAGAACATATAAGTGAAGTATTAATATACCACTAGTCCAAGCAACGAAAATTAGCTCTAGTCCAAGCAATAGACATAAAAAGGGAAGTGAGTTCTAAACAAACATACTTTATTGGTCCTTTAAAGAACATATAAGTGAAGTATTAATATACCACCAATCATACTAAGATGTAGAAGGTGAAAAAATAAAATAAATCTCATTGGTCCAATAAATACTAAAGCAAGCCAATCCATTAGTCTTATATTAGGATATAGAAGGTGGAGGTCTTATAAGGAGCATAGAAGGGAGATAGACTTTTATATTTAATAAATCACTAGATCATGAAATGAAACTCATCAATCTCAATAGTGACATGGAAGTAAGTAGTAGAAACTTAAACTCTTCCTAAATGGGAAGGAGGTCATAGTAAGAGTTGTAGTATTATAGAATAATTTTGAGAATGGGATAAAGGACAACATCACTAAAGGCACTTTTGAAACATTAGTTTTACCTTATATGGCATTATAAAAGAAGAATATCTAAAGAATTTTGTATAGTGCTATTTTTAGAATATTTAAATAATGAGATGTTACATGTGGAATCAAAGCCCGATTAGAAATATAGGGCCCTATAGATTCACTAACACTGAAATACATTATTTTTGATCAAGAAGATGGTTGAGATAGATCCACAAACTAGAACCAGTAAATAAAATCAATTCCAAATTCTAATGAATAAGATGTAGGAAAGGATAGTTGCACTGAAAACCAAAGATCAAGTAAGGTCAAAGAGGAAAGAAAAACCTCATTTTGAGGATACAAAATCTTCTAGGTATCTGGATGATAAAAGGGATAAGTCAAAATTTGTGCAAGTGGAAGAAGGCTAGGATGAATACCGTGTGTTCAAAAGTCTCAGTTTGAGGCAAAGGCATCTAAGGATTTAAAGAAGATTGTCCCACCTAAGTATGATGGAAAAAACATTAGGGATGGAGTTGAAGCTTTGTTCATCGAGATGACCACGTATTTTAAGATATATAATTTTATTGATGAATCCAAAGTTGCTTGGGTAGCATACTAGTTGATAAGTGAATCAGTATCTTGATGTGATAACTTGAAAGCTGAAAAGGTCCTAAAAGTAGAGAGTATCACTTGCGAATACTTCATTACTTTCTTCAAATAGTAGTAGTTATCCCAACTATATTATGATAAAAATATGATAGAATTTTAAAACTTTAGTCAAGGGAACTTATTAGTGATCCAATATTAGGAAAATTTTACAAGAATTCTAAAATGTCCTTAGTACTATAGGATAAAATGTTCAAAATCATAAAATTCATTATAGAATTGAACCCACAAATGGATGTTGATGTGGACCTATATAACTCTCTAACCATGGAATAAATATTTGATAAGGTCATTAAACAAAAAATAAAACTAATTTTACTTATCATAAAGACCTAAAGAAAAAACATAAGATATATTAGTAGCATACTCCACCTTTCAAGAAAATGTTTTTAACAGTTAAACCATTTAACGAGAGAAAATGAGGGGTAGCAAAGATATATTTTTTTTAATGGAAAAAAGAATCAACAACATTCTTAGTGTAAGAGATCATAAAAATATAGAAATGATTGACAAAATGGAAGAAAGATGCATGCTTTACATAAGATAGATTAGTATCATACTCCACCTTTCAAGATTTTTTTTTTTGAAAGTAAAACCATATAATAGGAGAAAAGGAAAGGTAGGAAAGAACAATTTTAAAATGGAAATAAGAATCAACAATATTCTTAGTATAAGATATCATCATAATATAGAAATGATAGACATAATGGAAGAAAGACCAATGCTTTATATAAGATAGATTAGTAGCATACTCCATATTTCAAGAAAATGTTTTTGAAAGGTAAACCATTTAATAGGACAAAAGGAAAGGTAGGAAAAAAATGAAAATGAAAATAAGAATCAACAATATTCTTAGTATAAGAGATCATCATAATATATAAATGATAGATAAAATGGAAGAAATATGGGTGCTTTACATGTGGCAGAGATCATTATGCAAGTCGATGTTTCTAAAGAAAACTGGATCAAGTGTCAAATCACCTCCACTACCCACATAGTAGACACATCAATTCCATGCAACAATGGACAATTGAAGTGGAATGCCAAAATGTTCTAATATAGGCATGAACTAAGTTATATGGAAGACCTATTTCTATACTAATTGATACTAGTACAACCAAACACTTTATCTTTCCACATGTTTTAAATAAGATAAACAAAAAAGCCATTTATGTATCTAAATATTGGACTATTTAATATGGGAATTGGACATAAAGGAGAGTAGAGCAATGTCTTTGCATGGCCAAGCTAGAATTTTCTAACTTTACCATTAAAGTAAACCTCTTTGTGGCTCCTTTAGGATCCTATGATTTCATCATGGGAAAATATTAGATTTATCAATATAGGGCCAAAGTTGAGTATTTAGCCAAGACAATGGGATTTCTTAATGATTATTGATATAGTACTATCATTCAAGGAATCTTAAAACCCAATAATTTAAGGTAGATTTCTACCATGTAATTAAAGAAGACCCAAAGGAAGGGTTTTTTGTTGTATGTGATACACATATGTGAACTATAATATGAGAAAGCTTCCACTTTCGAGGATTATCTTTTCCTATGTGAATATTAGGATGTGTTTTTTAAGGAGCTTTTAGGACTACCTCCTCCATGAAAATTTAACTTTTTATAGATGTTTTATCAAGGGAATAACCATGATCTAAAGATCCACATAGAATGACCATAATTGATTTATTTGAACTGAAAACACAGGTGAATTAACTTCTATCACAACAGGGAATTATGAATATTAGAGTATGAAAAAAAAGAAATAGCTTCACAAAGGATTAGGGCATTTTTTCTTAAAAATATCTCATCTTTTAGGAGCCATATCTTCGTGAAGGGTTATCCGATTCAGTTGATTCTTGGACCAACTTGTGCGAAATTTGAATAGCTTTAAAATGAGTGGTCATATGAAGGAATCCAAGAAATATTGAGGGAGATACAACCCTATGAAGTCAACCATCTAGAACAAGGGCAATGACGATTTTTCAAGTCACAAAAAATGAAATTGCAAATATCTGTCAGCTAGGGTTCGGATGATGGGAGGAGCAATGAAGGGCTAGGACTTTAGTGAGGCAAGACATTCTATCTGGGCATAGAATTTTTTAGCTAAGTTTCTTTTTCCCTTCTTTATCTTAGAAATTTTGCATGCAAATTATTATAATTTTTTTATCAAATATTATATTCGCTATAGGATATTCTGGTAAATTTTAGTAGATTTTGAGTTTTAGTTTCCTTTCCATGGACCAATTTATAGCTAAATCCTTAGAATCATCTCTAGTGGTAGAGGTTAGTGAGCGCACCATAGAGGATCGATCCTTGTTGCTCCAAGATAGGGCAGTTTTTGGTAAATTTAATGGGTATTGGCCAGGGGCTTCAACCTTGAGAAAATGGATTGATAGGAGTTGGAAGTCTCTAGGAGTGATTCTATCCTTTCTTCCCAAAGGTTTCTTCCTAGCCATTTTTTGTTCTAGGGAAGAAAGAGATAGAATCCTAAAAGGGGGTCCTTGGTTTATGGGAAGAGCAGGACTCTTCCTTACCCATTGGTATGAAGGCTTTTCACCTAAAAATATAAATCTATCCCTAGTACTAGTTTGGGTTAGGATGTATGGGTTGCCCATTGAATTTTGGGAAATAGATACCTTCAAGGCAATAGGAAACACTCTAGGAGAATTCCTTGAGATTTTAGATACTACAAAATATGGATTCTTGGCTATTTATGCTCAGATTTTGGTCATGATTGATATAAGTAAAGCTTTACCAGAATCAATCATTCTTAAGTATGGGGATAAGATGTGGATCCAAACCATAGATTATGAAAACATATCTTTTAGATGTAGAAGATGTCATGAGGTGGGGCATATTGAGAGATCATGCCCTAAGAAGAGCCCAACATAATCATATGTAGAAAACCACAAGAGAAACTTACAAATGGATATGGATGAAGATGGTTTTCAACTTCCAAAAAATAGATCTAGAAAAATGAAAGCAAATAAATAATGGAGACCAGTAAGGAAGGATATTGGAAGAAATACCAACTCTTTTGAGGCTTTAGCCTATGAAGAAAAAGTAGATCAAAGCTTAGAGGACACAGTACAATAGGTTCAACATATTAACAAGGAACCGTCTATTCAATATGATCTTGATTTAGGGATGAACATTCTCGATGAACCTAAGGAATGTGTCTCATCAGATTTTGAAGACTCTCTTGAAGTACCATGCACCATTCAAGAGAAAAAATGGTAAAGAAAATGCAATGTTAGATGTTAATACCTCTACCATTAATAAGGAAATACCAAAAAATGAGTAGGACAAGTCAAAAGCTTCTGTAGTAGAGCCAGGAGAGGATAAATCTGATGAAAAACAAAGTTGTGAAAGAATATTGAGGAATAGAATAATAAGACCTACTCCTGATACATGTAAGGCAAAAAGAGGAAAACCCTCAAATTATCAAGCGAGATCCAAGGAAGCAAGAGCAAACATAGAGAAAGGAACACAAACTAAGTTGGTTGAACTTCTCTTTACCAAACAACAAAATGATATTGGTAATTCGCAGGTGGGGCCAATAGCCCCTAATGAGACATGATTATCATCTCATGGAATATAAGGGGTGCTAATACCCCCTCAAAGTAGAGGTGTATTAGGGACCTCTATTTAAGTAATAAGCCTAATATTCTTTGTATCCAAGAAACTAAAATGACAAAAGAAGAAGTTTCAAAAACTATGAAAGCAGTATGGGTGAGATGTGAATGGGATGCTATGGATTCTAAAGGAGTGGTAGGGGGAATTCTAACTTGTTGGAATCCTACTAGAACCTCTTGTGTAACCATTCATAAAACTAGGCATTGGATAACCTCTTTAGTCACATGCTACTTTGTAGATATTCATTTCATCCTTATCAATGTCTATGGACCTACAACTCAGTCAGGTAGATTAGAAGTTTGGAGTGGGATTGAAGCCTTTATGAGAAGTAAATACCAAGAAACTTGATTCATGATCATAGGAGATTTTAATGCCATAACCAAGTTGGATGAAAAATTTGGGGGAATTAGGAAATTAACCCAAAGTATGAGAGATTTCTCAACTTTTATTCAAAACAATAATCTATGGGAGGTTGAGTTTGAAGAAGACAACTATACATGGACCAACAATAGGAGAGGCTAGAACCTAATAGCAAAAAAATTAGATAGATGCATACTCTCAGATCATTGGCTAGATGAAGGGATTTGTGCTAAAATTAATACCTTAACAAGGATTGGTTCAGATCACTAGCCAATAAGAGTTAAAATGGTGGTAAGTGAATTAAAAAATATCATATTTTAAATATGAGCAGATGTGGGAAGACCATCCTCAATTTGTTGATATGATAGCACAAATATGGAATTCTTCAAGAAACAATGGGTTGTATGCACTTCCAAAACAAATTAAATCAATGACATCTAAATTAAAAGAATGGAACAAGAACACTTTTGGAAATATTTTTTAGAAGAAAGAACTAAAAGATAAACTTTCAAAATTCCAAAAAGGTGATCATAATAATCCAAGCTCAGAGGAAAGGGAGTTGCTTAGTGAATATCATAATATTTTGAGTAAGGAAGAGAAATTTTGGAGATTAAAATCAAGACAAACTTGGTTAAAAGAAGGAGATAAAAATATAAAGTTTTTTCATAGGATGGCTATAGTATAGAGATCAACATCCAAAATTAGTAGAAGTGGTTTGGATTGAAGACTAGAGTGAAATTAGAAAAGAGGTAAGGTCTTTTTATCAAAATATTCTAGGATCAGAGGAGTCTGAAGTTCTTAATGATAAACTTCTACAAGAAGTACCTTCAGTTATAATGAATGAAGACAATAGAAAACTAATGGAGCCTATTACTCTGGAAGAAGTTCATTTAGCTCTTTTCTCTTTTAATAAGGATAAATCCCCAGGTCTGGATGGGCTCTCTACAACATTTTACCAACATAATTGGGATATAGTGAAGGATTCTTTATTGGTGGTAGTGGAATAGTCTAGGGTAAAACAATATATACCTTATAAAATAAATGCAACATATCTTACCCTAATTCCAAAAAATAAGGATGTTGAATTGTTTGATTCATTTAGACCCATAAGCCTATGTAATATGGCATATAAGATTATCTCCAAAGTGATGGTGAATCGATTAAGGCCATTGTTAGACAAAATTATTTTAGAAGAGCAAGGAGGATTTGTGAAAGGGAGATAGATTCTAGATGGGATCATAGTAGCTCATGAAGTTATACATTCAACAACTTCAAGAAAAGAGAAAGCAATGATCTTAAAACTTGATATGAGTAAAGCCTATGATAGGGTTAAATGGGATTTTATTTTTGTAGTATTAGAAAAGTTTAGATTTGGGAAGAAATGGGTTAGATGGATTAAATCTTGTGTCTCTACAGTTTCATATTCAGTGTTGGTCAATGGGTTAGTAACATAATCATTTAAAGCCAAGAGAGGTCTTAGATAGGGAGATCCTCTATCACCATATATGTTCATTATTATGGTAGAGGTTTTGGGTAGGAACTTGAAGAAGGCTAACAAATATGGGCTTATAAGTGGACTTAAGGCTAGTAATAACATTGACAACATCACCCATCAATAATTTGTAGATGATACAACCCTTTTTGGAAGGGCAAGGATAAATGAGGCCAAAGCTTTGAATAACTTATTAAAGGAATACGAAAGAGCATCAGGGCAAAAATTTAATAGGACAAAATCCAAAATTTACTTCCTAAACACTCCAACTAAAATCAAAGTAGGGATTTGCAGGTTACTTCAAATGGAGGAGGCAAATTTACCAACAACTTATCTAGGGATGCCCTTATTTGAGGGGAGAATGAGGATAGAATTATGGAATCCAATTATAAGTAAAGTTCAGAATAAACTACTAGCATGGAAAGGTAGATGGTTATCGTTAGTAGGAAGAGTGCAACTAATTAAGTCAGTCTTATAGACCATTCCAACATATTATATGTCATTGTATACTATGCCAAAATCAATAGAAAAATGTTTAATCTATATTATGCGATCCTTTTTGTGGTCAAGATTACATGATAAAAGGAAATTTCCTTTGGTGAAATGGAGCAAGGTGTGTGATGATAAAACTAGGGGAGGTCTTAGTTTAAGAGTTCTTACAGATGCAAACTTAGCTCTTAGGGGAAAAGTAATCTGGAGATTGTATAAAGAGATTCAAAGACAATGGGAAAGAATTCTTCTAAGTATGTTGAGCCCAATGACCCAAGCTTAATATTTACTACATTCTCTCTACCAAATGGTTCTGCACTTTGGAATGGTTTAAAAATCTATTGATCTAGTGATTAAAGGTTTAAGATGGATGGTGGGAATTAGAGAAACAATTTCTATTTGGATGGATACTTGGTGTGATAAAAAACCACTCAATCTAGAATCCAATTTTGAAACCTTGGATGAGATTACTTCAAGATAAATATGGTGATAGGGTTTCAAACATTTTGTACAAGGATCAGGAAGGAAGATACAAATGGAAAGAAGATTTTTTACAAGTATACAAGACATTGATGCTAGGAGGCAGTTGAGTAGAAAGATAACAACAATGATTATTCTGAGGGGAGCCAAGGATAAATTGATTTGGGAGTTGAATAGCTCAAGAGAATACACAACAAGAAGTGGATATAATGTAAAGCACCAACAAAATAGGAATATCACAAGAATATGGAGAGATATTTGGGATAGCCCAAGCATTCCTAAAGTTAAAATATTTGTTTGGCTAGTAGGTCATAGAAGAATTTTATCCTAGGATAACCTTATGAAAAGGGGTTTTCATGGCCCCTCACAATGTGTTCTTTGTAAAAAGGAGGAGGAGAGTATAGACCATCTCTTGGGACATTGCTCAATAGTCTGGAAACTATGGCAATGGATTCTTAATATGTTTTGTAAATGCATGGTGATGAATGGCAAAATTGAAGAATGGTTAAAGCAATGGCAGAGCACTTTTAAAAGTGAGGCTTTATAGACAATCTGGGATATATCAAAAGATACAATACTTTGGATTGTATGGCTAGAAAGGAATAGAAGAATATTTAAAGGAAAGGAAAGCAATTTAGAGGTAATGAAAAGGAAGATATGTTTAGCCATAGAGGAGTCTAATCCAACCCTATCAACTCACCCAATTCCTAATATGGAAGTAGAGAGCCTTGATAGATGGAGTCAAGTCATCAAATGGAATTATGATGTTGGGTATATGAGAAATAAAAAGAAGGCAAAGAATATAAAGTGGAAACCACCAGATGTGGAGTTGGTCAAATTGAATTTTGATGGAGCATCTAAAGGAAATCCAGGACTAGTAGGAGGAGGAATAATTAGAAATAATAGAGGAGATATTTTATCTCATTATGCTTTCAATAGTGGATTTAAGATAAATAATGAAGTTGAAGCTTGGGTGATTTTAGAAGGGTTAAAAATATGCAAACAAATGAAATGGAATAGAGTATGGATGGAAGGTGATTCACTCATAGTAATAAATGCAATTTTGAGGAAAGCAAAGGCTCCATGGAACATACAAGAGATAATTGTGGAAATTCAAGATCTTGCTAAAGAGTTTGAAGAAATTAGGTTTACACATACATTAAGGAAAGGAAACAAATGTGCAGATAGGCTAGCCAATAGAGGGGTTTTAATTGAGGATCATGAAGTTAAATTCTCTTTTCCATGGTTAGAGGAAGTAGTAAGTTTAGCTAAAGTTGACAAGAAAATGTTGACTGCTTGAATCAAATAATGATTAAGATTTACTTTAATATTTTCCATTGGTAATATCTGCTTTATTTTATAACATTAATGTGTTTTCATATAAACTATTTATTATAATTTTTGTGGTTGCACTTGTGCTTCAGGAAGGAAACTAGCAATCCAGATTTGGTAAAGCGGACTATGATAGTGCGATGTTTTAGAAATATTACTCTACTAAGATGCAATGCATAGATAGTAGAGGTGAAGTTTTGGTATTGTGAAGGCTTCTATAGGAAAATGTCAAGAAGGATGTTGAATTCTGAAATATTTGTATTCACACAAAAAATTTAAAAAATCTAGAAAATGAAAATCAAGAATTTAGACATTTTATGTAAAATGATGTAGGTTTCTAGCTATAGCATCTCAATTGAGATGAGAAGTGAATCTATTTGTAAACTCTCAAGATCTAAAGAAGAGAGTTGTGATTTGTCAAGGGTGGGGGACTCAAGTACAACCCCTTGTTCTCCATCCAAAAAAAAATTCTATCACAAGGGATAATAAGTCCAAGTATACAACCATAGGGTACAACAACCATATTTATCAACAAGAAGGATGACACATACGAGCCTATATTATCTATATAATGTAAAATAAGGCTACAATAAAAAATAGATACCCCTCCCTAAAATCGATGATCTATTTGATCAGATGAATAAGGCAACCATCTTTTCAAAAATAGATCTCAAATCTATTCATTATCAGCTACGAATAAAAGAGGAAGATAATCCTAAAACAACTTCTAGGACCAAGTGTGGTCACTATGAATTAATTGTAGTACCCTTAGGACTCATAAGTGCACCTATAACTTTAATGAATTTGATGATCAATATATTCTAGGACTATTTGGACAAATTATTATTATTCTAGATTATACTTTGACAGAATCATGCAATTAAAGTAAACATTTTGAGCATATCATAATGGTAATGAATAAATTGAGGGAGCATGAATTATATGGGAAGTTGTCTAAATATGATTTCCTATTAAAAAAGATACATTATCTTCAATATGTTGTATGAACTAAGGGAATAGTTATAGATCTAGCAAAGTTAAAAGCCTTTTTAGAATGGCCAACTTTTAATACTATTCATGAAGTGTGTAGTTTCATGGGATTGGAAAGATACTATAGAATTTTTATAAAGGGGTCCTCTAAAATATCCAATCCCATCAATCATTTCAATGAAACGATAAAAATTTGTATGGATTGAGCAATGCAATTAGGTTTTTCAGCTTCTTACAAAAAAATCAATAGCACTAAGTTTGAAGGCATTTAACCAAATGGTGACTTCATAATTACCACTAAAGTAGAAGAAGTTTTATGTGGGGTAATAATACAACATTTGTAAGTGATTGCCCATGAATCACATAAACTTACGACCTATTAGAAAAATTATGCCCCTATGACTTAAAGCTCATATTTGGACGCATTATTTGATGGAAAAATCCCTTGAACTAAAATAAAACCATCAAGGTTGTAAGTAAATTTTAATGCAACCCAATTAAAATGTTAGGCAATGAAGGTGGATCGAATTCATTTATGAGTGTGTATCAAATATATAAAATGGAAATAAAATAGAGTAAAGACGCCTTAAAACATAACAAAATGCATTTCAACTATCACCAATATGAAAATAACCTTTAAAGAATATGTTTTGGGATAATTGGAAGAAGGTGAACACCATAAAATAGTAAAGTCTAAGGAAAGTCATAGATTTGATGGCAACCATTTTGAATCTAATGGACTATTTAAATTTCATGGGTGTATGCATGTGCCAAATGTTAGTAATGCAAGAGAAATTATGCTAGAAGGGAAACATTGTGCTCCATACTTAGGCCATCTTGATGTAAGGAAAATGGTGATAGATTTGAAAAGGTTGAACTTTTGGTTTGGATTAAAAATATATGTAATAATTTTCATTATTTTATTCTTAGAATTTTAGCAAGTCAAGGTTGACCATATATATTTGATAGGTATGTTATACCCTCATGATATACGACAATGGAAGTGGTAAAAAGTTAGTATAGATTTTGTGCAAGGATTATCCATGTCTGAGAATAAGCATTATGTTATCTTAGTAGTAGTAGATAAGTTAACAAAAGTAGCACATTTTATCCCTAGAAGGACAATTCCCCAATTTTGGCATGGTTGTCCAAGCGGTTTTAAATTGCATGGAGATCCTAAAAAAATTATACCAGATAAGGATACTAAGATAACCTCCAGGTTTTGGTAAATTTTAACCATAGCCTTAGGAACCTAATTAAACATTATTTCTTCTTACCATCTTGAGACATATGGGAAAACTAAAAGAGTAAACCAAATATTGGAAGATCTTCTTAGAATATACCGTATGGATTAGCAATATCAATGGGAAGAATACCTATCCTTGGTAGATTTTACATGCAATAACTTCTATCAATATAGTACATGGATGGAACCTTTTGAAGCCCTATATGGTAGGAAAAGTAGAAGACAATTAGTTGGGACATAATAAAGGATAGACTGATTTTTGGACTAGATATGTTAAAGGAAATGGAAGTGCAATTCAAGATAATTAAGTAGTGGCTAAAAAAGGTTGCAGATAGACAAAAGCATTATGTTGTCAGGAATATTATGCCTACATAATTTTTAGTAGAGGATAAAGTGTTTTTTAGATTCAAATCATAAAAAGCTCTATTAAATTTGGTAAATCTACTAAACTTACTCCCATATTTGTGGGACCTATTGATATACTAAATTGGTAGATTCATACACATTGGCTTGCTTTAACTCCCACATTTTTTAGATTCATAATGTTTTTCATGTTTTATTATTAACACCTTATAGTGTTGATGTCACATACTTAAAAATTAGATTCATTGCACATTCAAGATGTGGGGATGCTTCCAGTTGAGCAAATCAAAATTGTGGATACACATAGGCTACAACTAAAAATTCAAGAAGTACCTCAGTGTAAGGTCCATATAGACTAGTAATTTATAGACAATACTACAAGGGGTAATGCTGAGGAATTTTAGAAAATCTTTCCTCACCTCTTTACTTGAATGATAAAAGAACAAGATTTTATTTTTAGCAATAGTATGTATATGTAAAGACTTACTCTTTGCTTGTAATTAAGTGCTAAGTACAATTAGTTGTATTTAATTTTCTAGATATTATATTAAAAATACTAGGAGGCATTAATTTTTTTAATGGGTTATATGGGATTGAAATGGGTCCCACCCATATTACATCATCACCACATAGTGGTATTACAACAAAGCTTGGATATTATCCATGTATCATTTTGTAATATTTGAAACTGGGTCTCCTCCTTGAAATGTTGAGGAATTTAATCGATTGAGCTAATGCCACTTGCTATTGTAGAAGGCATTAATTATATATAAATATTTTAATTATTTTCTCTTGTAGTCATCTAGGTAGTGACTCTTTCTAGAGAGAAAGTATGTCATATCTCAAATTCTCTAGTTTTAAATGATATATTATTTTTTTTTTTGAAAAATTTGAAAAAAACTTGTATTAAAACAAAGATCAATTACAAATTGGGAAGGGAATTTTCCCAGCCGAAATCATAGAGAACACAAGCTTACAATAGAAAGGAAGATTTGCAATGGGGCCAAATCTCCTGAACCATTAACTAGCTAACAGTGGGATCAGATTGGTCTGTAGATGCAACTTGTTGCGATATCGCGACACACTTACCCTCTTCTCCTTTGGCCGCGAAAAAGCAACATGTCGCGATATCGCGACACTTTTCTCCTTTGGGCGCGAAAATGCAACATGTCGCGATATCGCGACACCTTTTCCTCTTCTGTCCGTGACATTGCAACATGTCGCGATATCGCGACACTTTTTCCTCCTTTGGCCACGACGAAGCAACATGTCACGAAATCGCGACACTTTTTCTCCTTGGGCAGCGACGTTGCAACATGTCACGAAATCGTGACACCTTTTCCTCCTTTTTTGCGATGCAGCAACATGTCACGATATCGTGACACTTTTTCTCTCTTGGCCGTGGAGATGCAACATGTCGCGATATCGCGACACTTTTTCTCTCTCGGCCGTGACGAAGCAACATGTCGCGATATCGCGACACTTTTTCTCTCTCGGCCGCGATGAAGCAACATGTCGTGATATCGTGACACTTTTTCTCTTTCGACCGTGATGGAGCAACATGTCGCGATATCGTGACACTTTTTCTTTCTCGGCCGTGATGAAGCAACATGTCGCGATATCGTGACACTTTTTCTCTTTCGGGTGCGACGAAGCAACATGTCGTGATATCGTGACATTTTCTCTTTCGGGCAAGCAACATGTCGCGATATCGTGACATCTTCCCTCCATTGACCGCGACCAAGCAACATGTCACGAAATCATGACATCTTCCCTCCCTTGGCCATGACCCAGCAACATGTCATGATATCGTGACACCTTTCCTCCCTTGGCCGTGACCAAGCAACATGTCACGATATCGCGACACCTTTTCTCTTTGGCCGTGACAAAGCAACATGTCACGATATCGCGACATCTTCCCTCCATTGACCATGACCACGCAACATGTCATGAAATCGTGACACCTTTCCTTCCTTGGCCGTGACCAAGCAACATGTCGCGATATCGTGACACCTTTCCTCCCTTGGCCATGACCAAGCAACATGTCACGATATCGTGACACCTTTCCTCCCAAGGTCGTGACCAAGCAACATGTCACGATATCGTGACACCTTTCCTCCCAAGGCCATGACCAAGCAACATGTCACGATATCGTGACACCTTTCCTCCCATGGCCGTGACCAAGCAACATGTCATGATATCGTGACACCTTTCCTCCAGTGACCGCGACCAAGCAACATGTCACGATATCGCGACACCTTTCCTCCCTTGGCCGCGACGAAACAACATGTCGCGATATCGCGACAACTTTCCTCCCTTGGCCGTGACGAAGCAGCATGTCGCGATATCGCGACACCTTTCCACCCTTTGCTTTTTCTTTGATCATTAGCTCAGGGACCTTTCAAGACCCTGCCTAATCACCTCATCCTCAATAGCCATGTCACTGTGCAACTGAACCCCTACCTCCTTCTCAGCACCCATCTTAGCCAGGAAGTCGGCCGCTTTGTTTAAATCTCTACTCACGTAGACTGGAATCACATCATCTAATTCCCTCCATAATTCCTTAATTTGAGTGACAAGAATCCTCAACCTCCAAGCTTTCAAGGCAAAGTTCCTCATGCAATCTAGAGCTCCAACCATTATTTGAGAATCTGATTCAAGGATTATCCTCCTGTGGCCCTGTTTAATCGCCCAAATAGAAGCAGATTTGATAGCTATGGCTTCTGCTTCATTGTTTGTAGCTCTTCCCAAGCCTTGCAGTTCCCAATAGAGCACTGTTCCAACATGATTACGGCAAACCACTCCAATTTTGGCTCTACCCGGGTTGCCTTTTGCAGCTCCATCAGTATTAATTTTAATCCAACCTTCTGGGGGTGGTTTCCAACTAGCTCTGATCTGTCCCTCTTGCACTTCAACTCCTTCTTCCCTTGCCCCAATCACAACCTGAGTTTCCTCTTTAGCATAGACGGCCACAGTTTCAGAGACTTTGCTCCAAATGACCTGCCAAACTCCATCTAACGAAGAAAAAGTTTCTCTAAAAATTCTAGCATTTCTCTCCAACCACACTTGCCACCAAATAAAGTTTAATCCAAGCTCCCAACCAAGACGAAGAGCTTTAGATTTAAATCTACCCCTCTTCCATCTTTCCCAGATATTAATCCGATTCAAGTCACCATTAACTTGAATTTTAAAACATGAAAACCATCTCTTCCAGATTTGACGCGTGAAAGGGCACTCAAACATCAAGTGGTCAGCTGTTTCCTCGCTCTTGTAGCATAAGACACATTGGGAAGGACCGATGATTCCTTTACATCTGAGGTTATCAAAAGTGAGAATTCCATTGTGCATGAACTGCCAGGCAAAAAAGTTAACTTTCAGCCAACCTTTGGGATGCCAAATCTTTCTCCAATCCTCAACCTGAAAAGTATGCGGGGGAGGCTCTGGAAGGATCTTGTCATATCCGTCCTTCACTGTGTAGACACCAAGGCTCCCATAGCCCCAAGCTAATTCATCCTCCTCGTCTCTACCTGTGAGAAATATTTCTATCAAGATTTTAGTCATGATGGGTGCCAAATCCGGAGGGATTGAAATTGGCCACTCATCCAACTTCTTAAACTGCTTAAACTTGTAATCCCCCAGCTGCCTAGTGGTGAAATAACTTTCAATTTGGACCCATCCCTTGGTTTCAATGGCTGCTTTTATTGGTTGCAATTCAGGAAAATCAACAATGATAGGTGGGTATTGATCCCAAGAATCTGTCCAGAAACGTGCCTTCTCCCCTCTCCCCACTTTCCAAAATAATCGATCTTTTACTACCTGAGATCCTAACTTGAGAGCCTGCCACACTAAGGATCCAGTACCATCCAAAGGGAAATGACCCACCTCATTTGGGTTAACATGTCCCAAATATTTATTGGTTAGGATTCTACTGAATAAGGAAGTTGGCTGGGAAATCCACCTCCAGTAAAGCTTTCCAGCCAAAGCTTTATTGTTTATCTTGGATCTTCTCAGACCCAAACCTCCTTTTACCTTGGGCTAGGTTACTTTGTCCCAACCAACTAAGGCCCATTTCCTCTCTCCTTTTACTCCTTCCCATAAGAATTTTCTAGCCATCTTGTCCAACTCTTTCCATATAGTATGTGGGGCAGCCAGGATAGAGAATTTATAAATTGGCATGGCCTGAATGACTGACTGTAAAAAAGTTAATCTACCCCCATAGCTTAACCATTTGTGAGACCAATGATTAATTCTATCCTTGATACAATCCAAAATATTCCTCCAGATATCTATTTTTAGTTTTTTGAAGTGCAAAGGAACCCCCAAGTAAACCACTGGGAGAGAAGTCCTTGTGAATCCCAAGATCTCTAAAACTCTGTCCTGAAGCCTCTGATCAAGATTGAAAAAGACCACTTTGGATTTTTTATCATTGATGACTTGGTTTGTAGCCCTAAGGTAGACACTAAGAGTATCTCTTGATCATTCTTGCTTCCCTGAAGCTGGCCACTCCCACCAATCCAGTATCATCCACAAACTGTAGGTGAGTCAAAACTTCCTCACCCACCTTGATACCTGTTAGCAAACCTTGTTGTCTTCTCTTCAAGAAAAGTCTACCTAGTCCTTCAGCCAATATGAGAAACAGGTAGGGAGAGCAGGGATCCCCTTGACGAAGGCCACGAGTGGCTCCAAATGGTTGCGAGGGAAGACCCTTGATTAACACTGAGTATGTCGGAGTAGAGACACAACTCATGACCCATTCTATCCAATCTTGAGAGAAACCAAAGGCTGCCATCATCTTTGCCAAGAAGCTCCACTCCACCCTATCATAGGCCTTTGACATATCTAATTTTATGAACATTCCTTTATTGCCAGATGTTTGCATTGAATGGATTGCCTCCTGAGCTAGAACCACCCCATCCAGGATCTGCCTACCCTCTACAAAACCCCCTTGCTCAGAGGAGATAATGTTATGTAAAAGAGGTTTTAGCCGCTCAGCCATTACCTTTGTGATTATTTTATATATCACATTGCATAAGGCAATAGGTCTATAGTCTGAAATATGGACCCCCTTCTCCCCTTTTGGAATTAAGGTGATGAAAGTATGATTTAATGCTTTAAGCATTCTTTTATTACCTCTGGACTCCTCTATAACAACCATTACATCCTCCTCCAAGTTATCCCAAAAGGCCTGAAAAAACTCAATTGGAAAGCCATCTGGACCTGGAGTTTTTCCGGTGCTCATTCCAAAGACCACATCCTTCAGTTCCTCTCTATCAATGGGTTTGAGAAGGGACTGATTTTCTTCTTCAGAGATAACAGAAGGTATGACAACAATAACGTCGTTTTGAGCCTCTTCATCTTGCACCATACTTTCCTTAAAAAGTTCAGAAAAATAATCCATTGCATGTGAATGCATACCTGGAAGAGTATCAAAGGAGTGTCCGTTCTCATCTTGAAGGGCTTCCATGTTATTCATCTGTCTCCTAGCACAAGCAGTCCGATGGAAAAATTTGGTATTTCTATCACCTTCTAATAGCCAAGTGGTTCTTGCTCTCTGTTTCCAGAAGGTCTCCTCTTGGTTGTCAATGTCCTCAACCGCTTTACGCAAGGCATCATCCTCGGCTTTGAGCTGCTCAGTAATTGTTCCTTCCCTAAAGTGTTTTTGAACCTCATCCCATCTGGCCACCAAAGGAGCTTTTTGGACCTGGAAGTCTGTCTTGTTAGCTCGCCTCCAAAGTTTCAGTTGAGCTTTGACATAATGAAGTTGTTTGTGGAATCTAAACATTGTTGTCCCATAGGCTGGGCGGCCTTCTTCCCACCACTGTGGAATTTGCTTTCGAAGTTCCTCTTTTTGTAACCAAAAATTCTCAAATTTAAATGGTTTGTGATGCTGCCTTGTCTGAGTCCCTCCTTCCAACAAAATGGGAAAGTGATCTGAAACAGGACCCTCCAAAATCTAAAATTTTGTATTCCATTTTACAAATGCCTCCTCTGAAACCAAAAAATGGTCTAACTTTACCTTCCTGCTATGTGGCTCCCTCCTCTTATTAGTCCAAGTATAGTTTGTTCCCGGGCCTTTGATATCCACTAAGTGTAAAGCCTGGACTTGGGCAATCATAAGTCGATCCCCTGGGTCCAAAATTGGGGTTCCCCCTTCCTGATCTCTAGAGGATAATTTAGCATTGAAATCTCCAGCAATAATCCAGTCTAAATCTTCCCTTGAGATTCTCATGTTATGCACAACTTTCCATTGAAGCCGCTGACCATCAAGGTTTTGAGCCCCATAAAAATTTGTGATTAAAACATGTTCAGCTGTGACATTATTCCTAAAATGTGATGTGAGAACACCCCTCCAGGCTAGATGTTCTATTGCAGTCCATTCAAGAGAGTTCCAAAGAGTAACAATCCCCCCTGAGGCACCTTGGGCAGCCACATCCATATGACCAACACCCCTCCAAATTCTGTTAACTGTTTTACACATAAGATCTAACGACATTTTTGTCTCCTGAATAAGCAAAAAATCTGTTTTGCATTTTTCTAAGAGTCTTCGAACAACAGATTGATGGGTTCTACTGTTTAAACCCCTAACATTCCATGATTGTATAATCATTAGTTACCTTGAGAGCAGTAAGAATCTATTGGCCTCACCGATCCTCCAGTGATCAGTTTGTCTCCTTGAACTGCTAGCAATTCCTTATTTGATTTTCTACCCACTCCTTGAGAGTTGCCATTCTTTGATCTCTTTTCCACCTGAGTTATCCCTAAAGTTGGCCTTTCTCTATTCTTTTCTGCTATTCCCATGCTTACATCCTTAATCATTGGCTGCTCTTGGTTATGAACTATCAATGCCCCAACACTCTCTGACTGCGGTAACCCACTGTGGTCAATTACCTGCTCTATGACGGGGGGAGAAGAAAGAGGAGCTTGAACGTGGATGTTATTATTTTCACTATTACCATCCACTCCTTCCATGAATTGTTCCTCTTGGTCCACTAGTGTCTTGAATATCTCATACCTATTGGCGGGCTTGAGTTGGGTTTGCTCTTTGCCATATTTTTTCTTTTGCCTTCTCCTTCTTTTGGGCTGTTCAAAACCATCTCTCTGAGCTTCATTGCCCTGGGAAGTACTGGCTTGTTCTTTGTTTGTTGTTGCCTTACCCTCCTTAGGAAGATTTGACATTCCTAGAGGAGCCTCCATTTTTGTGTTCATATTATTTGGGCAAAATCGGGCCAAATGCCCGTATTTGTGGCAAACTCTGCATCTAAAGGGCAGAGCCTCATAATCCAGCTGTTGAATCCAAGATAGTCCTGCAAGTTCAAGTTCCACCTCTGTCGGTAGAGGCTGGCTAAGATCCATTTCCACACATATTCTTGCGTAAACAGTTGTGTTCCCTTCTATTGTGTCTTTGGAGACACCCAAATGTCTTCCAAGGGAATTACCGATCATCTCCAAAACCTGCTCGCTCCAAAATTCCATTGGAAGTGCATACAGCCGGATCCAGACCGGGACAACAGTGGGTTCAATTCGAGGATCGAATCCCACTCTCCAGGGTTGAACAAATAATCTTGTCGGACCATAATTCCTCTTTTCTGATTCGAAAGCCCTATTTCTATCGGCCAGAGAAGAAAAACTAACAATAAAATACCCATTGCTAATAAACCACAAAGAGTACTCACCATGAGGCTCCCAGTTTTTCCGGACCCAGGAGTGCAAAAAATTTAGGGTAGGGCGAATACCCATGAATTTGCAGATCAAATCGTGATTGGCTCTGTATAGGACTGTTTCTTCGACCATCCTTGGCTCAATGACAATCTTGGGCCGTGATTCGGACTGTGGCAGGCATCCATTAACTCGATGCGCTGTTGATCTGTTTCCCGCAGCCGTAAAGAGCATTTTAAAGGCAGTTCTTTGAGCTTCGTCAGTCTTGGATGGAGATTTATCTTTTAGCATATCTGCATAAGAGCTATTTCTCCCTAGGAGAGGATCCGGAGAAGTCCCCATTGGACCCTCCTGGGGCAGCAATCTTGCCTTCAGATCCACAGTAACCAGAAATCTCTTCGAAAACCCAACAGATGCCCTAGATTTTCCTTAGCTTCAGAAACCCTAGTTCATCCTACACATACTTCAGTGTTAGAAGCTATCCCAAATTCAATTCATTTTTATATTCTCATTATTGGATTCACCAATGATATATTAATTTTAGTAAATGAATAATGTGGAATTTTTGAGTCATCATTTATAACTTAACTTTATATTAAAATTTGAAATAATAAAGATAATAATGAAATTAATAAACTAACTTGTTTTTACCATTGCAAGAGTTGATAGGTCACTCCCCATGGAGCAAAATGAGAGAAGGTATAACTAGGGAGAGATGATAGATCTATGAGAAGTGAATAGTTTAAAGAAATGCTTTGAAACATACCACCTTAAGAATATTATTTCAATATAAATTGCGTGGTTGCTTGCTAAACAAGAATATTTTTTTAATTATGTATTTGAAAAGGACAAAGGTGGATGGTTTCTAGGAAGTATTCGGTTGAACAAGAATGAATAAGTATGTTTGAATAATATGTGTTCTCATTCTTTGATTGAGTTTGAATGAGAAATATCATTTTATTACAAAGTGACATAAATATGTAAGTTTATGTTACTTTCACCATGGCGTTTGGTATTGAGGCAACCAAAATTTTGATATGTTCAATTTTTTATTTCCCTCCTTGGTGTCATAATAGTGGATCCTTTCCATATATACATATATAAGTGCTCTTTTTAGGGCACACACCATATATTGATCTCTTATGGCCTTGGTTGGGTGGAAATTAAAGGATTTGAGATAGAGTGGTAGTGTGGGATTTTGTTTTCCATCCCCACTCAAATGAGTGCATTCATGTCTAAACCTTGAACTCTAACGAACTTCCATTAATGCTTGGCCTTGAGACCTTGAAAGAAAATAAGGAAGAGGCATTTGAAGTTCCATAGAGAATGTATTTTAAGGACCTCTTTGACTGTTAATTGGGGAACAAATTGGGGAAAAAAGAGAAGATATTTAGAGTTTGGCTAGAAAATGATTTTAGGTTATGCACCTCTATTTTCTTTGGAATTGATAGTGTTTTAATATTGTAAAGGAATAGTTTAGCTTACCCATTTCATGATTGAAAAAGGAATAAATAAATTTTACCTTTTTGGTTAAATCCCTAATGGTTATGATTTATGTGGTCAATGAACTTGAATTAAAAAATGTATGTGTGTTGTTTTGCAATTATAGTGGTTTTGTGAATTATTGAGTTTAAGGGGTAACCCTATTTTAAATGAATTTTTTTTTTAAATATCCCATGATCTCTTTTTATTCTTGGTAAAAAATAGCTAAAAAAAAAAGAAAATAATACCCTCCTATGTTCTTGATTTTATTGTAAATATCAAGGGTTTTCTTGTGTTTTCTCCTAGGCTTAAAGTTGAGAAAGTGAAGTATAGTATGTATTTGTTTAACTCACATGAAGAAATGAGATGCTTGAACTAAAATTCATAGTATTTTCTTAATTAGAGCATGTGGGCATGGTAGATAGGGAAATAAGACCTAGAGCCTTAATCTTGTTGCATATAAGTCTTCCTTTTGTTTAGTATATATACTTCCATAGAGTTTTCTTAATATAATTAGGTAATGGAAGTAATATCATGAGGTTATTCATAATAGATGAGGAGTTCTCAACTATTTTACCTATGTGTTTAAAGGATCTAAATTGGCATATCCATGATTATATAGGGTTCACTTGATTACTTGGAATCAAAGACGTTATTTATTTAAGATTCTTGTATGTCCATTTTTATGGCATGTTACAAAGTGAGTGACTATAACATATCCATTAATACGTATATGTTCATTTTTGTGGCATGGTACAAGTGAGTGGTTGTATCTTATCCATGAATGAAAGTGTGTTAATTTTTGTGGCATGGTACAAAATGAGTGACTATAACAGATCCATGAATGAGTATGTGTTCCTTTTATTGTTTGTCTACAAAAGTGGGTGAATGTAGAATATCCATGAATGAATGTACATTCAATATGTTGTATATGTACAATATAATTGGTTGTAAGCTATCCATGAAGTATAAATGTTCATCATGTTGCTTATGTAAAAAAAATTAAGTATAGACTACCAATTAAGGAGAAATGTCCATCACATTTATGAGTGTGTAAAGCAATTACTATAGCATAAATGTGCAAGTGAATGTCCAATATACTTGCATGGAATATAGTTGAAATTTGCATACTATTGTAGAATGTGATGCATATTAGAATACTCTCATAGAATTTGAAAGCATTGATTGAACCCTAATTTATCCAACTTATGGACAACTTGATTGAGTTGTACCTATGAGATAACAATAAACCTTAGCTTTTATCATAAATAGATAGAATATTTTATACCATACTTAGGGTTCACCAAAATCCACTCACTAAAATGTACTTAACTATTGTTAACATATATACATATATATATATATATTAAAATACATAGAGTTCTTGTGTGAAGTATTGAGGGTAAAATACCTTTATAGTTGGAAGTACAAAACCATCCTATCTAGATAGAGAGAAGGTTTAGTATGATGACATATGCACAATGAACTAGGGATGATATGTTGACTTGTATATTTATAGGAGATTTTATTCATCATAAGAAGTATGAAATGTTAAACAAATATTGATGGGTATTATAAATAAATAGTAACAATATTAACTAAATGTAAGTTCATCAATGTACTAAAAGCTATATTTAGTTGTGATTTTGTACTCATAAGTTCAATAAAAATGTCTACATGTGTGAATAATGCAAGAATTTTTTTTCTTTGATTATTGTCTCTCTAACCGGATTGGTTCTATGTATTTGTCCCTTTGTGAAAGGTCAAAACTTTGTAGGTGAATTTTAGACCAAGGTGTTGAATAGAATATCACTTGGTTGGGTGATAAAACATTCTAGTGATGCCCTTGCTCTAGAATTCAATAAAAAACAACAAGAATCACCTTCAAACATATTGTACCTTTGTATATATTAAGATGATTAATTCATTGTACTATTGATGATTTAGTATTGTTGTACCATTAATGGAATTACTCTATTGAGCATGAGCTAAATAAAGCATTAGTTAAGTGTAATGATTTTAGAAGTAGTGGTAAACATTAGTGAATGATGACTATACCATATTCTAGTTATTTTTGGAATGGAGATCACTTTGTTAGAATTTTGTACTTTTTTTAAATTTTTATAAGCTATATATGGCTTCTATTGGGGGCCACTCCCATTACAAAAATAAAACATTACATTGCTCTCATTACATTTCTAACAAGTTAATTAAAGTGTGTCTAACTTTACCTTTCTATCAAAAATATTCTTCATTTGTATTTTTGTCAAAGATATTTTTTATCTTCCTCAAATTGCTATGTTTTCACAATCAACTCCTTTTATATCAGATGCCTTCCGAAATTTAAATTATGTTAAGATGAAATTCAACACTACAAATGACTAAAATATTTGTTGCCTAGCTTCTATATCTATAAATATATTGTCTATAAGATTTCTTAATACCTTTTTTTAGGGTTCTATTTTATTCCCTTAATATTCCAAGATATTATTTTCATTGTTATTTTTTGTTGTTATTTGTGGGTTTAGCCCTACTTCTTAATACTTGTGATATTTGCTTTTATTTTCCCATATAAATATCCCTATGGGTTTCTTTTTCTTTTCATTTTTGAGACTAATAACTCATTAGATTATCTTCCTTGCTAAAACATACAGTATATATAGTGCTGAGATCTAACAAATCATAGCATAATCATCAACAGCTAACCTTACACTCATAATGATAAACAAATTGCTCAACCTAAACATAAACTAAGTCTAACAATACAACTATATTATCTCAACCAATTCTAACACTATCAACGTAATACATATGCTAAATAAATATACAATCAAGGGGTAATTCCAACATTCTCCCCCTTAAAGTTGAGAGGGCTGACAAGATAGTCTCTCAAATTTATAAATTGATCTTTAGCAACTCCTTTGGTGAAGATGTCCGCCATGTTGTCCAAAGTGCTGCAATGTTGAAGCTCAACCACATGTTTCTCCACCATCTCTCTAATGAAGTGATACTTCATGTCAAAGTGCTTGGACCTGCAATGGTGAATAGGATTATGTGCCAACTGGATGACACTCATATTGTCACAATACAATATGGTAGGACCACTTTGTCTCTCATGTATTTCTTCAAGAAATTTTCTCAACCATAAGGCTTGGGTACTAGCATTTGTAATTTCTATGTACTCAGCCTTAGTAGATGATAATGCTACAACAATTTGCTTTTTGGAACTCCAAGTAATTAGTTTTGACCCAAGAATAAAACAATTCCCTAAAGTAGATTTTCTATCATCTATATTGCTGCCCCAATCACTATCACTAAAGCCAACTAATTTTATAGAATTACATTTGTGGTAATGAATCCCAAAATACAATGTACCCTTTACATATCTCAAAATTCTTTTAGTTGCTTGTAGATGAAGTTCAGATGGATCAGCCATATACCTTGAAACTAGAGAAACAACATATTTGATATCTGGCCTTGTGTTGGTGAGGAACATTAGACTCCTAACCATGCTTCTGTAAGTGGTCATGTCAACTTTTGGTGCTCCATATTCTTTGCTCAATTGGATCCCATGACCCATTGGAGTTGCAACAGACTTGCATTACTCCATAACAAATTTCTTTATCATGTCTTGAGCATATTTATGTTGACATATGAAGATCCCTTTACCTGTTTGATGTACTTCCATGCCTAGGAAGTAATGCATCAAGCCTAGATATTTAATTTGAAATTCTTTCATCATGGAGTTTTTGAACTCTTTATTCATCTTAGCACTACTACCCATGAATATTAGATCATCCACATATAAGAATACAATGAGAATGTCCTTACCTTGTTTCATGTAGTAGAGAGTAGGCTCAATTTTGCTCCTAGTGAACCCATACCTTTGAAAGTAGCCATCAATGCGTGAGTACCATGCCCTTGGTGCTTGCTTGAGACCATACAATGATTTCTTCAATTTTTAGACAAGGTTCTCCTTACCTTGTTCTTCAAAACCTTGAGGTTGTTGCACAAAAACCTCTTCATTCAAGTACCCATTAAGAAAGGCAATTTTAAAATCCATGTTTTGAAATTTCTACCCTTTGTAAAGGACTAATATGATGGCCTCCTGTCTAGTAATAGGAGCAAAGGTCTCCTCATAGTCAATTCCATACTTCTGAGTAAATATTTTTGCTACTAGCCTTGCCCTATGTCTTTCAATGCTACCATCAGCATTGAACTTGGTCTTGTAGACCCATTTACATCCAACACATTTCTTACCTTTAGGAAGCTCCACTAGCTCCCAAGTATCATTATTTTTTATAGAGGTCATTTCCTCTTTCATGGCATGTTGCCATACATCATGAGTGCATGCTTTTTCATAACTATATGGCTCTAGTTCTATACTAGTCATTAAATCATAGTTTACAACATCACCCTTAGGATCTTGAGAGTCATCATCACCATACATGTGCACATTTTCAAGTCTTTTCAAAACTGCATTCATCTCACTAGCTTGGCTTCTAGTGTACCGTTTTTGGAAATTCTTATCAAACATTTGAAAATAAGGATGGTGCTGAAGTGTTCTCTTACCTCTTTATGGAGAATCAATATCCATTGGTGAAGAACTTACTAATATTTGTGGAGAAGGACTTGGAGTAAAATTATGTTTTACTTGAAGTAGTACTCATACTTGGGCTTTGAGGACTTCCTTTGCTATTTTTGGGCTGCACTTGCTACAATTGAGAGGAACTTGCATCATGATATCCATCATCAATTTTTTTTTGATGATCCCATACTCCCCCTTAATCAAAAATCACATCTCTGGAAATTACAACTTTATGTGTTTTTGGATTGGAGAGCCTATATGGTATGAAAATAAATGGTGCGGGAAGCAGGATCATTTTTATATTGAATCACTTTTTGATTGTAAGGTAGAAAACCCACATTAGACTTAATTTATATATTTGTTCGATGATGCCTTATTATCATATTTGGATTGCATTTAAATACCTAGTCTAATAGTTGTAAGAGTGAAGGGTTGTGACCCTAGAATATAATTAATAAATAATATAAGTATTAGGACATGTTAGGAGGGTCCTAACATGCCACCCCCTTAAAGGAGCTTTGTCCTCAAAGCTGGAAATTTGGAAATTGTGCTGGATATCTTGAATATTTTCCCATGTTGCATCTTCTAAAGGTAGACCTTTCCAATGGATTAAAACTTTTGTGATATCGTGAGTACGAAGGTGATGAGAGCGGCGATCCAAGATAGCTTCTGGCTCGACTAGAAGTACTCCGTCATCGGATAATTAGGGAGAGTGGTGTGTGTCATGATATGGGCTCCAACTATGAGCTTAAGGCAAGATACATGAAATACGGGGTGAAGTTTGGAAGAGGGAGGAAGCTCTAGTTTATAAGCAACGGTCCCAATACGTTGGAGAACTTTATACGGCCCGTAAAATTTGGGTGCTAACTTCTGAGAACCTTTTTTTTTAAGAGAGGATTGACGATAAGGTTGGAGACGTAAGAAAACCATATCACCCTCATGGAAACTACGTTCGCTTCTATGTTGATTGGCTTGCTACTTCATGCGATGCTGGGTGGTGTGTAGGTTCTCTTTTAGGATCCATAGTATGTCATCTCTATTAGCAAGTTCTATTTCCACCGCATGGACTTTTGTAGTCCCTGGAATATAGGAAGTGAGGGATGGTGGTGTTTGACCATATAGTGCTTCATAAGGAGTCATTTTGATGGACGTATGGTATGAAGTGTTATACCACCATTTTGCTAGTGAAAGCCACTTTACCCAATGGAGTGGTTGAGTAGAAACAAAACATCGAAGGTATATTTCCAAGCATTTATTTACAACTTCTGTTTGGCCATCGGTTTGAGGATGGTAAGCGGAGCTCATATGAAGTTGAGTACCTTGTAATTTGAACAATTCCTTCCAAAATGTGCTAGTGAAATTTGGGTCGCGATCACTAACAATTGTGGAGGGCATACCATGTAATTTAAAGATGTTATCTAGGAAGAGGTGGGCTATAGTGCTAGCGGTATAAGGATGAGCCACGAAACAAAAATGGGCATATTTAGATAAACGATCAACGACTACGAAAATGGTTGTTTTTCCTCCTGATTTTGGTAATACTTCAATAAAGTCCATAGAAATATCTGCCCATGTTTTGGTGGGTATAGGAAGAGGTTGAAGTAATCCTAGAATAGCGAGGGTCTCCCCCTTTTGTCTTTGGCAAACTTCATATTCTTTTACAAAGTTTTTGATGTAATTTTTCATTCCTACCCAATAGAAGGAGGTAGTGGCTCTTTTATAGGTTTTTAAGAACCCTAAGTGGCCTGCAGTGGGTGAGGTATGTAACTCATGAAGAAGTTTTTCACGATAAGTTGAATTGGGGGTGAGGACCATCCTCCCTTTGTATCTTAATATATTGTCCTTCCAAGTGTATGGAGGTTTGCTACTAGGATTATGTTGAAGTTGTTGAATTAAGGCATGGATAGTAGGATCATTTATCCATTCTTCATGCATCTCATCTACCCATTTAGGAATAAGGGAGGAAAGAGCATGGACTTGAGGCATATCTTCAAATTTTCTAGAAAGTGCGTCGGCTGCCATGTTGTCCTTTCCATTTTTATATGTAATTTCATAATCATAGCCAAGAAGTTTAGTAACCCATTTTTGTTGTTTCGGGGTATTAGTCCTTTGTTCCAAAAATACTTCAAGCTATGATGGCTAGTGCGTATAATGAAATGTTAGCCAATAAGGTAAGGCCTCCAATGTTGAATAGCATGGAAAATCGCCAACATCTCTTTTTCATACGTAGAGCGAGCTGAATTATTAGGAGAAAATGCTTTGCTTATAAAAGCTAGAGGCCTTTCATCCTGCATGAGTATGACTCCCATTCCTATTCCTAAAATGTCACTTTCAATGAGGAACGGTTTAGAAAAGTTGGGCATGGCTAGAACAGGGGTGGTACACATTGTTTTCAAGGTGATAAAGGCCTCATCCATTTTAAACGACCATTTGAAAGCGTTTTTCTTAAGTAATGTTGTTAGAGGAGCAACGATTTTACTATAATTTTGGACAAATTTTCTATAATATCCCGTTAGTCCAAGAAACCCATGTAGAGCTTTTAAAGTTTTTGGAATAGGCAAAATTTTCACCTCCTCCATTTTGGAAGGGTCTACCATAACTCCTTCCTTCGAGACAATATGCCCTAAGTATTCAATTTATTGTTTTCCAAGGAACACTTTGATCTTTTTGCATAAAGTTGATTTTCCTCCAAGATTTGGAACGCTTGTCTAACATGGTCCAAATGTTCTTCCCATGTTTTGCTATAAATAAAAATGTCATCAAAGAAAACTAATATAAATTTACGAAGAAAGGGTGTAATACCTTATTCATTAGACTTTGAAAGGTAGAAGGAGTGTTGGTCAGGCCAAATGGCATCAACAAGAATTTGTATTGCCATTTGTGAGTGCGAAAGGCCGTCTTAGGAATATCCTTTTCATTGACTCGTATTTGGTGGTAGCCTGACCGTAAGTCTAACTTGGAAAAATAAGCTACCTCGTGGAGTTCATATAATAGCTCGTCTATGACCGAAATAGGAAATTTATCTTTGATGGTCATTTTATTAAGCACTCGAAAATCGACACATAAACGCCACGAGCCATCCTTTTTTCTAACTAAAATAATTGGAGAGGAGTAAGGGATTTTGCTAGGTCTAATGACTCCTGCCTTAAGAAGCTCTTGTACTAATTTCTCTATTTTGGTCTTTTGGAGGTATGGATAACGATAAGGTCTAATATTAGGAGGTTGATGCCTTGGAAATAGTGGAATAGTGTGATCGTGACTTCGTTGTGGAGGTAGTCCTTTTGGTTCATTGAATACCGCCTTATGGTGGTCTAAAATCTTTTGTAACTCTAGTGTCTTGTCTTCTTTGTGACTAGGTTGAATTGAAAATAATTGTGCGACCATTCCTTTGTTTCCTTTTTGGATAATTTTCTCCATTCTATGCTAGCTGACGATTTGGAAAGGTCCTGATTTCAGGCCTTGGATAATATAGGTTTGGTTCTTTGCTGTGAATTTCATCCATAGTTCATCAAATTCCCATTGGACTATGCCCAAGGTTTGTAACCATTGTACGCCTAGTACAATGTCACACCCACCTAGGGGTAGGACATACATGTCGCCTTTCATGTTATAAACCCCCATAGTTTTATATTTCTACATTTTCCTTTGCATGCAATTTTTTCATCGTTTCCAATCATCACTTCGAAGTTATTGCAAGGGTATATAAAATAATTTGCTTGTTTAGCCACATTTGGATCGATAAAATTGTGCGTGCTACCAGAGTCTAGGAGCATGGTAAGGTTTTGTTTCTTAAAATACCCTTTTACTCGCATTGTTTAAGGGGCAAAAAATTTGGCAAGGGCGTTGAAGGAAACCTTTGGTGCATTTTCTTCGTCACTTTCAAGTGTGTTGGATAATACCTCTACTTTGAGTTTAAGTTCCTCTTCAGTAGAATTCCCTTCCTCTGTGGCATATAGAATATATAATTTCCATGAGGCACATTTATGATTTTTGTCAAATTTCTCATCGTAATGGTAGCAAAGACCCTTAGCTTGTCTTTCCTTCATTTCCTCAAAACTCAGACGCTTAATTGGTAGAGCGGGGTTAATTTTGGGGGCTGTGTAGGAGTTTTGGGTTTGTCCATTTTGCATTGGTTTGGGGTTGGTATAAGTGTTTTATGGTTTCCCCCAAGTTGGTTTTGTGAACCGATTTCGTGTCTTGATTTTGTCCTCCGCTAATTTCGCCAAGCTGATGGTATCTAACATGTTTGTAGGGTTATACATTTGCACCTCTATTCAAATTTCTTCTTTTAATCCATTGAAAAACATTCTTGAAAGAAGGCAACATCTAATCCGGATGTTCGATTAGCTAGCCTTTCAAATTCTGCTTGGTATTCGCTTACCAAAGTGGTTTGGCATAATTTAGTGAGGGCCCCTGTAAAGCTTTGAAACTTGCTAGGGCCGAATCACACTAATAGATTATGTGTAAAGGTTGACCACGTTGGAGTGCCGTTAGTTTTCTTGAACCATTGGTACCATTGGATGGCATCATTTTCCAAGTGGAAGGAGGCGATATGCACTGTTTGCATTTTCGGAATTTGATTTCGTGAGAAATATTGCTCTACTCGATAGATCCAGTTTGTAGGGTCTCCTCCTTCAAATTATGGGGAAGTCTAATTTGGTCGTCCATGGTAGAATGGAAGTTTGTGGACCTCCTAACATTGCTCAGTTTGATGACCCGTGGTTGGGTGAATTTGCATGTGTTGTTGCTCGATTTTGATCGATGGCATCAAGTTTAACATCCATTGCGAATATTTTCTCGAAGAGTTCTCTTGTGTTACGGGTATTCTCCTCTCTTTCCTGTTGAACTTCTTTAGCGAGCCTTTCATGTTTCTCATGAATGGAATCCAGTGATCGTCATCCTTCAACCATTGCGGTTGGTGTAGGTAACGATCAATATGACTTGGTACAGGTGAGCAAAAAATAAAAAAAAATAATTTTAATTTTTAAATTTTTTTCCTTTGCATTTCGGATGTCGAAAACCTTGATGCTGCGTTGAATATTTTAGCTTTTTCAAAACAGCCACCGGTCACCACGCGAAAGGTCAAGAAATTTGGGTGTAAGACAACTTAATTCGTACCTTAGGAGAAGGTTTAATTTTTTGCGAGGATTTTGACACAGATCCGTGAAGTGTGAATGCTGTTTGCATCCTCGCGAATGTGGACTGGCTAAAATGTGCGATGGGAAAAAATTTTAATGGTGAATTTGCTCCTTGATCTAGCTCTGATCTAGATGGTATGAAACTAAATAGTGCAGGAAGCATGATCATTTTTATATTGAATCACTTTTTGATTGTAAGGTAGAAAACCCACAATAGACTTAATTTATATATTTGTTCGATGATGCCTTATTATCATATTTGGATTGCATTTAAATACCTAGTCTAATAGTTGTAAGAGTGAAGGGTTGTGACCCTAGAATATAATTAATAAATAATATAAGTATTAGGACATGTTAGGAGGGTCCTAACACTATATGCATTTGAAGACTCACAATACCCAATGAAAATACATGCTTGACTTTTGGGGTCAAGTTTCTTTCTTGTTTCATAAGGAATGTGTGCATATGCAAGACAACCAAAAAATTTGAAGTGTTTTACATTTGATTTTTTGATACCAACCCTCATAAGGAGTCATCCCATCTAAACTAGAAGTAGGAATCCTATCAAAATGTAAACACTTGTTCTAACAACATCAACCCAATACATGTTACTGAGTTTCTTTGTTTGAAGCATTGATCTAGCCATTTCTAAAATAGTGTGGTTCTTTCTTTCATCCACACCATTTTGTTGTGGGGTGTAGGTAGTAGTTAATTGCCTTTTGATCCCACAATATTTACAAAATTTGAGAAATGCATTTGAAAAAAACTCCCCTCCTTTATTAGTCCTTAATATCTTTACAACATACTCACTTTGATTCTTTACATTATTTTTAAAATATTTAAAACATTCAAAAGCTTCATCTTTAGTTTAAAAAAAATAAATCTAACACATTCTAGAGAAATCATCAATGAAAGTGAGAAAGTAAGAATTGTTACCCAAGCTTTTGGTATTCATTGGACCACAAATATCCGAATGTGCCAATTGTAGTGGATGGCTTGCTATCCATGCTTGTCCTCTTGGAAAATTGGTTCTTGAGTGTTTTACCAAAACACATCCTTCACACAGCTCCTTGTGCTCTTAAAATTTTGGTAATCCACATACCATAGCTTGTGAATTCAACAACTTCAAGCTTGCAAAGTTAATATGACCATATCTCAAGTTCCAAAGCATACTTGAATTTTCTATGGCCACATTAGCAAGTTGGACACCACCTTGTTCCCCAAAATTAAGAGGAAACAACCTATTATTTTTCATAGGCACTTGTGTAACAACTCTATTACAATTGTTTTTGTCAAAAAATACACATTTTCCATCTTCAAAAACAAGCTTGTAGTTATTTTACATTATTTATCCAACACTAAGCAAATTATGTTGGAGTTTGGGGGTGTAATAGATGTTGTTTACCTTCTTTGTGCCTTCTTTTGTTGGAACCTCCATGGCTCCCATGCCTTCAAATTGTAGGGATTTGTCATATCCCAATTTGATCTTTTACTTGTAGGTGGAATCCATTGTAGCAAATAGCTCTTCTTTGTCACTCATATGATTTGAGCAACCAGTATCCAAAATCCAATTTTCATTGAGAGTTTGATATGATTTTCTATAAGTAAGGAACATATTTGAAGAAGTTCCCTCCTCTTATCCATAGTTTCCATATTGACCTCTCCCTTATTGAGAAGTCTTGGACCAATAATATTTAGAAAAGTGACCAAGATTACCACAATTGTAACAAGCTTTCTTTGATTTATCACTTCCTCTTCCTCTGCCTTGGTTGCCACCTCTTGAGATACCTCTTCCTTTGCCTCTCCTTTGTCCTCTTCCTTGTCCTCTTCCTTGGCCTCTTCCTTTTGGCTCACCCTCGGATGAGAATGCTTTGTCATCACCTCCATAGCTTGTTGATGTAGAACCCTATAGTCTTTCTTCATAAGACATCAAATAACCAATAAGAGCATACAAATTTAGAGTAGATAAATGTTATACTCATCAGTAATGATTGCAATATGGTTCCATTTATGAAGAAGTGTTCTCAACACTTTCTTCACAACTACTTTAGTTTTGATGTCTTCTCCAAGGATTTGCATTTTGTTTACAATGGATTTCACTCTAATACAATAATCACCTCCATTTTCATAATTTTGTATTTTGAGATTTTCAAAATCTCTCTTCAAGGTTTGAAGCCTAACTTGCTTCACTTGATCACTACCTTGATAGCTATCTTTCAAAGCTTTCCATGCTTCTTGGGCTGATAAACAAGAAGTAATCCTTGGAAAGATGCTCTTCTACAAAGTTGCTTGGAGATGGTAGAGAGAAAATGAATTCTTCTTTTGGGCATCCTTCTTAGCAGTTTTAGCAGTTGCACTCAAGTCTATCCAATATGCAGGTTCTGCATAGTCATCTTTGACTATGTCCCACAAACCTTTGCCAATGAGTAAGGTCTTCATATTGATAGACCAATACTCATAATCCAACCCATTGAACTTAGGAATGGGAAGATTATTGTTATTAGCCATTAAATTAAATGCAAAAAATAAATCTCTGCTGTTATAATGCAAAACAAAAAAAACACTTCTAATGAAGCAAATAACACATTTTTATGTCCAACACTGCTGTTTATTTTGCTATTTACAACAAACAATTTCTTTCTCCTGTATTTCTTATTTTGATATCTTGCTTGCTGCAAACAATAGTTATATTTTGCCTTTCTAAGGTTTAAGACAAGGTTGTCTCACCAGACAGTTCAAAAAGTAAACAAATAGGTAACAATAGTGAACTATTTGTTAATGCATTCAAAACCACAGTGCATTGGTTAACACAATCTCCAACTTATAATACTTAGAGCATCAATTTTGATATCAAATGCAATGTACTCTAAAACTCAAGATAAAACTTTGTTAATCATGATGATCGTCAAGCATTTTGGGACTACTTCTCTCACTTATCAACAGTACTAGCAATTCATTTTGGGACTGCTTCTTTCATAGGACGTTCATCGTCCAAATGATGGACTCCTAATTGATAGCTCGTGGCTTGCCAATCTTGCCACTCGCAAAAAAAAAGCATTCGCAACCTAAGTTACATAGTCAATAGACTACGGTCAAGCATTCACTACCTACATGCTCCGTCATATGATTTGAACACCGCTGCCATGTGATTATAAACGCTGCCTCCACGCAATTTTATTTTAACTTAGCCTTGCATAGCTAATGATTAAAATTTATTTGACTTTGTGATTAAAATCAATATACCACTACCACTTTATGATACGTCATGATTTACTTCATGCATTATGTTTAATCGCTACTCAAATACTTTACTCGTTTAAACATCGCTTGATCAAAAAATTCACTCAAACTTTGATCAAAGGCTTGTCTTATCCAGGGATGATATTGCACTCCTCCGACAATCTAATCGACTGTCAAAATAATTTTATATTCTCCTTAGCACGGTGACCTGCATTTGAATCCACAAGCTTCTTATGGTAGTCTGTCCACCTTCTAACAACACAGTCTGACCAAACTCGATGAAAATTGTTTGACAAAACCTCTCAGATCTAACACAGATCTGCTGCCCTTCTTTGCAGCCTCCATGAGCCTCACACAAAACTCAATAGCCATATTTTCCAACAAAATGAACTCACGTAATGTGATGGGCAACCCTTTGAAGAATAATTTTTCACACCAACTCTAATACCAAAATGAGACTAATAACTCATTAGATTATCTTCCTTGCTAAAACATACAGTATATATAGTGCTGAGATCTAATAGATCATAGCACAATCATCGGTAGCCAAACTTACACTCGTAATGATAAACAAATTGCTCAACCTAAACATAGACTAAGTCTAACAATACAACTATATTCTCTCAACCAATTCTAACACTAGCTACGTAATACATATGCTAAATAAATCTACAATCAAGGGGTAATTCCAATAATTTTTGCTTCTTGGGTATTCCTCTCTTTTTTCCATTCCCAAAAATACTTTCATCTTCATCAATCTCTTCAATATTATCACACTACTCATAGTAAGACTTATCATTTTTAGGTTTACCTTGTTCTAAAAGATATGAAGTGCAAGGAACAACCTCAAAAGCACAATCTTCTTATATTGTCCTAGAAATCCTAAAGTGCAAGGATGCTATTCTATAGCAATTACATTCTTATTTTACCCTAAAAACCCTAAATTGTTATTGGTTTCCTCCAATCTCATTTCTTTATTTTTCTACTCTTGAAACCTTGAAGTGCGAGGGAGAACATCTTCACCACTTTCACTTTTATTACTTTGAGAGGATTCTATACTACTTGAGAAAAATGAAGATGATTTACCTAGAATAAACTTGACCTCTTTTGCCATATTTGTTTTAGGATTTATCTCCATATCTTCTTTTTCACCTTTAATTACTTCTAAAGTTGCCAAATTATACTGTAGATAGGTTTTCTTTGCCTCTTATTTTGGAGTGGAATATCCTTGGTCTGATATAGCTTCAATTACTATATGATTTTATTGCTTCATCTTGAATTTTATCTCATGGCTAGAATTTTGTATCTCTTTCTTCATAGTTTTAACTTTGCAAAAATGTTGCCATGTGTCCAATCTCATTACATTTGTGGCAACAAAATATGATATTTTTATAATCTACTTGTTGATCCCATTATCTTGATTCAAAATTAATATTAATAGATTATGGAAAAGGTTTTAAAACATCCTTAGCAATACATATTCAAGTATATATAGCATGCATTTGCTTCTTAGTAGTTAGTTCTTCCTTGATGAATTCCCATAGGGTATTTCCAATATTCTTCAAAACATCCTTATTTATAAGTTGATATGGAAGTCCAAAAAGACTAACCCACACTAGAAGCTTCTTAATAGTTTCTATCTTAATTGAATAAATTCATTCCATTGTTTCATTCATTACAGAGTGTGTCACGTGTTGTTGTTGGAAGGAGCTTATGCAATTATGCAAAGTAGGCTTAATTATCTCAATCTCAATCTACAACATTACTATATGTGTCTCAATATAGGAGAGGATAAGTTCTTTTGGGGTAATAATACTAAAGGAATATTTAGTGTTAACTCTACTTTTGCCTTTGAAGGGATAAGGAGAATCAAAATTTTCCCTCACATAGAGTTTGGATTAAAGACCTCCTGTCGAAGGTGTATTTCTTTCTTTGAATGACATTACAAAATTGGATATTAATGGTGGACAATCTTAGAAGAAGATGGATGATAATTCCTAATAGGTGTTATTTATGTTGTAGGGATGAAGAGTCAGTTGATCATCTTTTTGTCCATTGTCCTCTTTATTTGGAGGTTTGGCACACACTTCTTTAGTTGCTTAAAATTCAATGGATGACAACAAAGTCTTTGGAGGCCTTATGAGAAAGATAGGTTAATATTTATCATAACCCCCAATTAAAGAAAATTTGGATCTTTGTATTACCTCATTTTATTTTGCAGATATAGAGGGAGAGGTATAAACAAGTGTTGTAGAATAATAATGGTAGTGTAGAGGTCATTATCAGTAGTATCAAAGTGTTATTGTTAAAAATGTGGTTGTTAATATGGATAACCAAATCTATGAAAATGAGTTGGAGGAAGAAATATAAATAGACTAGGGACTATTGAGAGCTACAAGAAATCATATTAGTTGGCTAAATAGAAAGGTGAGATGGACCCCTCCCCTCCAAAGTGGGTAAACCTAAATTTTGATGGAGCCTTTAAAGGTAATCTATGGAAGGTTAGAGGGAAAGGGGTTCTAAGATCTAGCTCAAGGGTAGTGATATATTATTATGTGGTGAACTTTGGCCATACATCAAATCATGTAGAAGAGGTGAGAACCATGATTACAGGAGTAAGACTTACAAAAAAGATGAATGTTAAGAAGATTATAGTGGAAGGGGATTCTATGAATATCATTAATAGTTTGAATGCCAAGCAAACCACTAGTTAGAGCATTGAAAGTATTATTTAGGATGTAATGAATGTACTATCATGAATGGAGTCATTTGTGATCCAACATATCTACAAGGAAGGTAATATTGTGGCTGATGTTATGGCAAACATGGAAGTTCAGATGGATGGATCCAAGGTCTAAATGGTGTTTTCCCAAAGACTTTGATGATAATAACTCTAAAAGAGAAAAATACTTATGATGTTATTGAGTTAGAAGTTTAAAAGCCTTAGGGGAAACGATCACTACAAAATATCTATTAGCATGGGGAAAATTTCATGAAAATTAATTTGAGATTTAGGAACTGATTTAAAAAGGTTGCATATTGAATGAAGACTAGGTGAAAGCTTTTGAAGTTCTTAGGAAAGACATAATTGGAGATTTGATATGAAGCTAATATAGAATTTATTAAAGCTCCCAAAGATTCTAAAGAACTAGATGGATAGAATTTAAAAAATTATGAAACCCCATGAGATAGAGTTAAATCAAAATTTCTATATCTAAGTATGCAACATTCTCCTCTTTAGTCCAAATTTTGTAATATGTAGGTGTTGGAAGTGATTTTTCTCTTTGAAAAATGTAAAATATTTGGGGCCGTTTTAAAACCCCTTCATTTACCATAATAATAGAAAAAGTGCATCTCTTCACCTAAACCATGGGCCACCAACCATTATTTTATCCCTAATTTCTAAACTAGAAAATATGATGAGGAAAAATGCTTAGGAAGAAAAGTCATTGAATAATTTGAATTCAATCCCCATTTCCACTTGATCTAATTTTGAATATCCAAAAACCCTAGCCATTATCTATAGAACTAATATATTAACCCTCTACTTTTCAGAACCTTTATATCATGCTAAATCATCTCATCCTTGATATTTTCTTTTGGTGTAACATCTGCTACCTGGATCAAACATGCCATGTATTCACTCTTTTTCTTAAGTCCAACTTGGGCCTCCATACTTCTAGCTAGGGCATACTAACTTTCCATTAGGGCTTTCAAATATGAATTTACTTTCATACTAGCTAATGGGGCTTGCTCTTGGCTTGCACTCCCTCTTGGTTCATACTCCTTGACTTACACTTGCTCCCAACTTGTACTCTCTCATGCCTCATACTTGCTTCTTACTTGCACTCCCTCCTAGCTCATAATTACCCCTATCTCTCTTTTTTTTGATGTTCCTTCATTTCATTTTTTTTTGGAAATAATATTCTATGCATTCATGGTAAGAATTTGAAGCATTAATGCACTCTGGATGAACCTGCCACTCTTCTACCATGATTGGATCTTGGATCTCACTCCCTCTTAGATTGCATTTCCTCTCTACTTGCACTCACTCTCAACTTACACTCTTTCTTGACTCACACTTACTTCTAGCTTGCACTCTCTCCTGGATCACAATTGCCCCTATCTCTTATTTTTCCTCATGTTACTTTGCTACAACAATTTTTTGGAAACAATATTCCATGCATTTGTAGTAAGGGGTTTGAAGCATTGATGCACTCTAAATGAACCTGCCATTCTTCCACCATTGTTGAATCCTGAATCACACTCCCTTTTGGTTTGCACTCCCTTTCAACTCATATTAGTATGTTTTACTTTAATAAGGATGATCAATAAAATTTTACTTAACAAATTGGCTTGAATGATTTGTGTTAGATTGAATCTAGTAGCAAAAACAAGCAATTGATCATTAGTTTATATCAACGAAGGATTTTAAGATTTTGTACTATTTTGAATGAATATTTATGTTCTATGTTGACAAATAAGTAAGGCCATTGAATCAAAATGTTGAGTTAAACTGTTGACTTATTCCAAGTGTAGTTTAAGGTTTATAACATTTTGTTTAGAAAGTTAATTATGTACAAAAGAGCTTTTACTTATGCTAATTGTTTTTATGACTAAATCACAAAGCTCTTAATACATACTTATCTTATTCAAATATAACCCAACATGGAGTTAGGTACTTGTCTTACTAGTTTGTATGTATGAGATACAATAATTACTTATGCTAGAAATTTGTGTACCACCATGGATGTATGAAATCTATTACGACCCTTTAAATTGAATGATAGTCATAGTAGTCCCATAGTTGTAATGGAACATAATCCATATTTTAAACCAAAAAAATAACATCATATGAATTATAGATAACTACCGTGTTAGTTAACCTTGCACATCCTTCTATGATGCCTTTGATAATGCTATTAGAGTATCCTATAACATGTTATGATGTTGTTGCATTTATTTTGAGTAGTAATTAAAACTATTAATTTTAATCTAAAGTGATCGAAGAGTTAAATATAATTATATTGACTAAAGTAACATTATCATAATAGGCTCTTCATCATGACCTTTTCACACCAAACTTGTTGGCCTAAAAAAGGGATATAGAAGGGAGTTAAATCTAAGAGGAGCCAATGAGACCTTGGTTCAATGGTTGGGACATATGGATGATGTAGCCTACACCAAGGTTCAAATATTGACAACATAAAATAAGCTATGTATCTCAATCTGACTAAGTTGATGTAAAAGAGAAAGGGAAACCATTTCAAACCCCTACTTCATTAAAAGAAAAAAATATAAGACACTAAACCTACCTAAATGTGGGAAATATATAATTTAACTTACAAGTGCTAAGGAAGAACATTATAGAAAGTCAAAATTTATAATACCACTAATTCTAAAAAAGAAATTTTGAAAGTGGAAAATTGGCTCCCAATCCTAGAAAGGACATATATTGGGGGTGGGGGTTAAAAATAAGAGAACTCAACGGTCTTGATTTGAACATCAAAGGTGGATAAAATCAACTATCTAGTCCAAGATGGGCATAAAAAGAGAATAATATAAATAAACATACTTCGTTGGTTCCTTAATGTACATTGAAGTATCAATATACTTCTTGTAGGGAATTTTCACTACACTTGGGTGGAGTAAGGCCTTTCAACCATTGTTGAAAGATGGCTCTAATAGAAGATCGGGTCGCTCAAGAATCGGATGGAGGTCCATTGAAAACTGGGTGGACTAGATCCTTAAGAAGCATGTAGGAGGTAAGTGTGGAGGACCCAATAATCAGACCCACATGGCAAAGACTCATAGCAAAAGGTGCAACAAAAATTTTGACAAAAGCCACAAGGTCCATGATGCATCAAAACTGAAATAAAATTTTAACCCAAGGATGCCTAACCAGATCAAGCATTCAAACACATATAGTCAATAGTGGTGATAAAAAATGGGTTATAATGAAAGAGAGAGACTATCATGATGGACTTCAATTGGATTGGAGGATGCAACTAGATCCCAACTGGACTACCTTCAACAATGCTCTAAAATTTAGGAAGGAAATTTTTTCTTAAAGGTTTCTCACTCCCAAACCCCTTCATGGAGGGTCATTGGCCCCCCATCCCCCCTAGTTGGGTTGTTGCGACTACGTTGATTCCTTGCAAATGGTGCAAATATGTATAATTTCCTAAATGTATGGGCTTTTCTTTGAAAGGAGGTACTACATTTAAGATACCATCATTAGACTTCTATAGGAGGGATCACAAATTAAGAACATTAATAACATGGGATATTTGTAGCAAATCTCTAGCATGGGCAACATGATATCACTTTCAACGTCTCTAGATATAACAACCTTGGTATTGCACATCATCATTACAGAGTACCCTGAGCAAGAATTTTCAAAACAATAATTTTAAATCTTAAAAGGGGAAAGGATTTTTTGTTGTATTTGATTGTACTTGCCATGATAATTGTGCCTCATATAAGAGAAACACAGTGGGCCATAGTTGAGAGCATGGGGTTCAACTCAATTAGGAGCCTCCAAGAGTTTTTTCAAGGTTGGCTCCTTGTTAAGATTTGATATTAAAGGCAATTGCTACTCTACCAAGGGAAAAGAGGTGCGATAAAGTAAGAAAAATTAACAAACAAAAGGAAAATGGGGTAATGCGCTAAGATATCCACTAAGATATTCTTGCAAAAAGAACTCTAAATGCTATGTGCCAACGATGAACACTTCCTCTCTTCGATACAGTGAAGTGCAATCAAGATCTACTAGTTATATGTATATATGAGCAAGCGGGTCCTACTGGAGAGCCAAGATAATAAGTGACTTGGTGTAAAAATATATGCAAGCCCCTCATACACACATACACTTAACACACTTGATATTCACGTAAAAGAATACAAACACACATTCATACAATTCCACAATTTTGCTAGCAAAGGCCAAAAAATAGACACAGACTATCATGAATATATAAATGTAGGTAAACGTTTACATAGATTGTGCCATAAGCTGGGGTTAAAAATTTCCCACAAGCCGCTCAAAAGCCATAATTATTTTTATAGAGAGAAATAAAAGGAAAACCTAAAAATACATGGAATTGTAAACTTATCGATAAAATTTACAAAGCTAAGACTACTACTATTTATAGATTTACAAGGGAGGATTTTCCCTCTAAATTATTTGTAGTTAGATTTGACAATCCTATATATTTTTGAAGAACACAAGATTATACTGAGAGGGGGGTGAACAGTATAAGACCACTTTTTACTTTTCTTTCCCAATCAATATTATGCAATGTATAGATAGCAATATCAACAACAAGTAATCAAAGCAATGCACAAATCACCACACACAATAGAGACACCAAATTTACGTGGTTCACCCAATGTGGGCTACTCCACGGAGAAAATATTTCACTAAAATTTTCTCAATCAATCTCTTGGGAATCCTTTCCCTATTACAATGTTTATGGATCTCTATCCAAAGGAGACACCAATCCCCTAATCAAGTTCATGGATCTCTATCCATAGGAGAACTCCTTTCTCCTAAGCTCTGATTGGTGATCTTCTAGAAGAACTATTGCCCCCACTACTCTGGCTAATGGATCTCTATCCACTGAAGACTCCTATCCTCACTACCCTAGCTAATGGATCTCTATCCACTGGAGACTATCATCCTCTATACTCTATCACCTTCAAATCTCTATCTCAAATCTGCACTAAACTCAGTCCTTCGATCTAGCACAAATCTGCTCAATATCTATCTCTGGTCTGGCACAAACCTATCCTCAAATCTGCACCAAACTCTATCCTCTGATCTGTACTAAACACAGTCCTTCGATCTAGCACAAATCTATCCTCTAATCTCCACTAAACATAGTCCTTCAGTCTAGCACAAATCTATCCTCAAGCCTTAACACAAAGCTTGACACAATCTCAAATCAACTCTTCTGGATCTACCCCAAACCTTAACTCAAGGTTTGAACAAATCAATCAATCAACTCTGCTCTCAAGCCTTCTCAAAGACTTGTCTCAAATCTACTTGTAAGCTTCCACAAATCAAACTTTCCTCAAGTCCTCTCTAGAACTTGTCCAAATCTTCTCAATAAGTCCTCACTAGAACTTATCCAAATCTGCTCTCAATCTGTATTGTAAGCTTCCACAAAAGCTCACCCAAATCTATCCACAAGTCTTCTCAAAGACTTACCTCAAATCTGCTCAACAAGTCCACACTAGAACTTGTCCAATCTCATAGAAACATAAAGAGAATTGTTAGAGACTCAATATGCTCTACATTCATCACAATGCTCAATCACTTTCAATCACTCTCTTAGAAACATATAGAGAATTGTTTAGAGACTCAATATGCTTCACATTCACCTCAATACTCAATCACTTTCAATCACTCTCTTAGAAACATATAGAGAATTGTTAGAGACTCAATATGCTTCACATTCACCTCAATACTCAATCACTTTCAATCACTCTCTTAGAAACATATAGAGAATTGTTAGAGACTCAATATGTTTCACACTCATCAATACTCAACCTCTTTCTCAAATCAATTCATAATATAGAATAATTTGTTTCATAGAACTTGAACAATCACTTCACACATTCACTTGACTAGGCTTAACCAACTCTACTCAACCAATCACTCAATGAAATGATCCTTGCTCACAAACCCTAGTCCAAGCATATGAATACTCACTCAAATATTTCCAACAATGCTTTATCAACCAATCTCACATAACAATGATACTCATGTTCTTTCCAAACCCTAGTTCAAGTTCTTCACTCAACTCAAACACTTCAACAACAATGCTTATAAAACAAGGTTTTATCAACAACTCTTAATTCCAGAAAACCTTGAAGCATTAATTCAAAACACTCTCAACAATGCAAACCAAACAATCCTTTTCACTCCAACTTTCCATTCACAATTTTCAACAATCACTCACTAGGAAGAATATGCCCATACCTTTTGTTGGATGTAGAAGTGCCTTTAGAAAACCTGTCTTAATCACAATTTTCTTCTTTCCAATTCCAATGGTTAGACACAACAATATTACTTCAACACTTTCCAAAAATATTCCTTGGACATAAAACAATCACAACTCAATTTATGCCTTATTGCTCCCTTTTAAAATAACACTCATCATACCATACATAAAGATAATTTCCTTGATACACCTTATAAACTCCAACTTAAAATAATATCCAACACCATAAAAATATCAACCAAAACACCTTACAATATTTTCAAAACATTTGAGCAAACAACATTAAAAATTTAATTTTGCAAAAACCCTTATAACTCCTTTAGCAACCTTAGAACCAATTTAAATATGCAAAAATTAATTTTTAAATGCCCAAACTATATTTCCAAAAATTTTGGCGACCAATTTACAAGCATACCTCATTCTTCCCACAAAAGGGGATTCGACGAGATTCGATCCGCCGTCTCCTCTATCCTAAGCACCTTAGCGCTTGGGAGCCCACCACATGGGCTACTAATGCCCACGTGAAGGAAGGTAGAGCCCCTTCCTCTTATGCCTTCACTCATCGTCTATTCCTTTCAAAACGTGCACACTCCTCCTTGCTTTGGATGCAATGCAATTCGTATAGCTCTCAATTCTTAAGCTCACATTAATTTTTGAAGGCATGGTAAGTTTGGTAGGGTGGGAGTTCCCCCCTTTTATACATACTTTTAATTTCTCCTCACATCGGTGGTACTTTATTCGAAATCAAATTTTGAATTTCAAATTTGATAACCCACCTTAGGGTTATTTAACCTTAGCTTAAATTAATTAATAATTAATAATTAATAATTAATTTAAATAACTTTATAAGTTAAGTAAATTAACTAATAAATTAATTTATAATTAATTTTAAACTTCCTTTGCATAATATTATAAAATAATATTATAATATTATTTATTTGGACTTTTTCTTGCACTTTGGACCTCATCTGACTTCCTTGAACTGGGTCTTGAAACTAAAATCGAGATGGATGCTGCCAACTAAAACTGCCACTGACTGGTGCTGAAAGTTTGACATCAATGACCACTCACTCTTGACATCAATGACAACTTATCACTCAAAATGTCCAACAATCTCCCCCTTTGTCATTGATGGCAACCCAAATTCTTTTTACCAAATCTTGACCTTTTTCCTGTTCTGCTCCCCCTGACTCAATGCTTTCTCCTTAAACCAAATCTCTCCCCCTTACTCAAATCTCTCCCCCTTTGACATCAATGGCAAAGGGTCACCTTTGGGGCTCGGGGCTAAGAATGAATCTCTTAGCTTAGCCCCTCCCCCACCTCCTCTTGAGGTGGTTAATTCTGGGGTGGGAGTATTTCTACTCCTAGCAAGCACTGGTCTTTACCTTTATCCTCTTTCCTTCTCATCTGATCCTTCTGATTTCTTTTACTATTTATATCACTTTCCATGTCCAATTCTTGTTCCTATTCCTATCCATATCCATATTCCTGTTCCTATTTATATCCATATTCATATTCCTATTCCTGTTCCTGTTCATTTCCATATTCTTGTTCCTATTTTTGTCCATGCTCATATTCTTGTTCCTGTTCTTATTCCTATTCCTGTTCATTCTTGATTCTGGAATGTCTTCTCTACATCTCATTATTGCACTTATAACACTTAATGTTATTATTCCTTGGAGGTGCAAATATCTTAGGATTTCTCCTAGTGAAACCATATCCTTTTCTGTCATGAACCCTGCAATCCATTGCCTTGTGACCAAACTGATTACATGAGTAGCAATACCCATGGAAAAGCTACCTATTTCTGAAATTCCCATTTTCTTGTCTTTCATGTGTCCTGCACTATGAAGCCATGTGTCCAAACCTGTGACATGAGAAACACCTTCCATTGAAATTTCCTTGTCTTGACCTCATTGGTCTCTTAGTCTCTCTTAACCTATTCTGATTGTTGTTCCATCTGTTTCTTCTTTGTGCATTGTTCCTTTCCTTGTTGAAATTTCTATTGTCCAACTCATCCTCAGATGTCTCACTTTCTCTTACAAGTTGTCTTCTTTCAAGAACTTGAGGTTGACTTTTCTTCTTGTTTCTTTTGAGCTTATTCAAAACCAAGACCTATTTTGTTTGTTGACCTTCTTTGTACTTTGATCATCTTATCCACAACCTTTGAACTCTTTCCAAACTTGTGTAGCTTATCCTTAGATTTTTCTAAATCTTCCCTTAGTAGAGCTACTTCTTGTTCTAACCTTTCACATTCTAAGACCTTTGCTTCTAACTTATCCTTGAACTTCTTTGTCTTAGCCATTGACTTGTTTAGATCCTCTATAAGCTTTCTTCTCTCTTCATCGCATTCTTGAAACTGAAACTCAAGTTTAGAGTTTTGCTTTCTTACCTTCTTTATTGTGTCAAGAGCATAAATAAGTTCTGCCTTAAGATCAAATCCTTCTTTATCTGATTCTTCCTCTATTTGTTTGCCTTTGTCTACATCTTCATTTTCTTTTGACTTGTCTACTATAGGATCACCTTCTTCTTCTTCTAGTGCCATTAGAAGATTTTCTTCTGGTCCTTCAAGTGCATCCTCATATTCATCATCACTGAAACTATAACCATTCCTTGTACAACTATCTTCAAGATGTCCAAAGTTACCACATCTAAAACACTTGAGAATTATTGGTGACCTTTTCTTGACTTCTTCTTTTTCTTCAATCATAAATAGGACTTCATCTCTATCATTATCTAAAAAACTAGCATCACTATCACTTGAGTACTTACTTGCCTTGTCTGCATAGTAGCTCCTCTTTTGTCTTTGAAAGAACTTCTTCCCTTGTCTGCTTTGTCCATCCTTACCTTTCTTTTGGTACCTGTATTTTTTGATTCCCTATTCCTGTGATCCTATTTTTCTTCATCATTGTTATTTTTAGCTTCTTGAAAATCAGTTGCATAGTGACCATACTTTCCACAATTGAAACATCTAACATATTTTACATCTTTGAATTTTCTTGAATCCTTGTTCCTTCTACCATAATTTGCTTCTTCATCACTGGATGACTCATTGCTTGATTCTGACTTCTTACCCTTTGTCTTCTTAATTGCTTTGAAGGTTGCTTCCTTCTGGGGATTAGGTTCTTTTGTTCTTAACTCAAAAGCTGTAAGAATACCAAGCAACATATCTCTTGTCAAAGAATCACCATCCTTTGCTTCTTCTATAGCTAAAATATTTTCACTAAACCTTGTTGGAAGAGACCTTAAGATCTTATCACAAACATCTGATTCATCCACATTAAGTCCAAGTCCTTGCATAGCATTAACAACCTCATCTACCCAAAGTAGATAAGAACTAATGTCTTCCTCATTCTTCATTCTTAATTCTTCAAATTTTCCTTTGAGATTTCGTATCTTTGCCTTTTTGACACTTTTATCTCCTTCATATATGCTTTGCAACTTATCCCAAATTCCTTTTGCATCTTTACAATGCATAACTTTTATTGATTATGTTCTATGCAAACCTCTCAGAAGTGCATTCATTGCTTTTGAATTGTAATGTTGTAGAAGCTTACCTTCCTTATCTTGTAGGTGGATCAACTGGTGGTATGTATCCATTTTCAACTGCTTCCCAAATTTCATTGCCAAGTGCCATCAGGTGAACCTTCATTCTCATACTCCAATATATGTAGTCACTTCCATCAAATATTGGTGTTGAATTATCTGAGGACACATTCTTAGAATCCATTGTGTTCTTTGAAAGCTTTTCCTTCAAGCTGTTAAACTCTTTCGAAGGAACCCACTCTGATACCAATTGAAGAACACAAGCTTATACTGAGAGGGGGTGAACAGTATAAGACCACTTTTTACTTTTCTTTCCCAATCAATATTATGCAATGTATAGATAGCAATATCAACAATAGTAATCAAAGCAATGCACAAATCACCACACACAATAGAGACACCAAATTTACATGGTTCACCCAATGTGGGCTACTCCACGGAGAAAATATTTCACTAAAATTTTCTCAATCAATCTCTTGGGAATCCTTTCCCTATTACAATGTTTATGGATCTCTATCCAAAGGAGACACCAATCCCCTAATCAAGTTCATGGATCTCTATCCATAGGAGAACTCCTTTCTCCTAAGCTCTGACTAGTGATCTTCTAGAAGAACTATTGCCCCCACTACTCTAGCTAATGGATCTCTATCCACTGAAGACTCCTGTCCTCACTACCCTGGCTAATGGATCTCTATCCACTAGAGACTATCATCCTCTATACTCTATCACCTTCAAATATCTATCTCAAATCTACACTAAACTTAGTCCTTCGATCTAGCACAAATCTACTCAATCTTTATCTCTGGTTTGGTACAAACCTATCCTTAAATCTACACCAAAATCTATCCTCTAATCTATACTAAACATATTCCTTTGGTCTAGCACAAATCTATCCTCAATATCTATCCTCTGATCTGTACTAAACATAGTCCTTCGGTCTAGCACAAATCTATCCTCAATATCTATCCTCAAGCCTTAACTCAAAGCTTGACTCAATCTCAAATCAACTCTATTAGATCTACCCCAAACCTTAACTCAAGGTTTGAACAAATCAATCAATCAACTCTGCTCTCAAGCCTTCTCAAAGACTTATCTCAAATATTCTCAATATTTCCTCAAGTCCTCTCTAGAACTTGTCCAAATATGCTCAATAAGTCCTCACTAGAACTTATCCAAATCTGCTCTCAATATGTATTGTAAGCTTCCACAAAAGCTTACACAAATATATCCACAAGTCTTCTCAAAGACTTACCTCAAATCTGCTCAACAAGTCCACACTAGAACTTGTCCAATCTCATAGAAACATAAAGAGAATTGTTAGAGACTCAATATGCTCTACATTCATCACAATGCTCAATCACTTTCAATCACTCTCTTAGAAACATATAGAGAATTTTTAGAGACTCAATATGCTTCACATTCACCTCAATACTCAATCACTTTCAATCACTCTCTTAGAAACATATAGAGAATTGTTAGAGACTCAATATGCTTCACATTCACCTCAATACTCAATCACTTTCAATCACTCTACACAGAAACATATAGAGAATTGTTAGAGACTCAATATGTTTCACACTCATCAATACTCAACCTCTTTCTCAAATCAATTTAGAATATAGAATAATTTGTTTCATAGAACTTGAACAATCACTTCACACATTCACTTGACTAGGCTTAACCAACTCTACTCAACCAATCACTCAATGAAATGATCCTTGCTCACAAACCCTAGTCCAAGCATATGAATACTCACTCAAATATTTCCAACAATGCTTTATCAATCAATCTCACATAACAATGATACTCATGTTCTTTCCAAACCCTAGTTCAAGTTCTTCACTCAACTCAAACACTTCAACAACAATGCTTATAAAACAAGGTTTTATCAACAACTCTTAATTCCAGAAAACCTTGAAGCATTAATTCAAAACACTCTCAACAATGCAAACCAAACAATCCTTTTCACTCCAACTTTCCATTCACAATTTTCAACAATCACTCACTAGGAAGAATATGCCCATACCTTTTGTTGGATGTAGAAGTGCCTTTAGAAAACCTGTCTTAATCACAATTTTCTTCTTTCCAATTCCAATGGTTAGACACAACAATATTACTTCAACACTTTCCAAAAATATTCCTTGGACATAAAACAATCACAACTCAATTTATGCCTTATTGCTCCCTTTTAAAATAACACTCATCATACCATACATAAAGATAATTTCCTTGATACACCTTATAAACTCCAACTTAAAATAATATCCAACACCATAAAAATATCAACCAAAACACCTTACAATATTTTCAAAACATTTGAGCAAACAACATTAAAAATTTAATTTTGCAAAAACCCTTATAACTCCTTTAGCAACCTTAGAACCAATTTAAATATGCAAAAATTAATTTTTAAATGCCCAAACTATATTCCCAAAATTTTGGCGACCAATTTACAAGCATACCTCTTTCTTCCCCAAAAGGGGATTCGACGAGATTCGATCCGCCGTCTCCTCTAGCCTAAGCGCCTTAGCGCTTGGGAGCCCACCGCGTGGGCTACTAATACCCACGTGAAGGAAGGTATAACCCCTTCCTCTTATGCCTCCACTCATCGTCTATTCCTTTCATGAAACTTGCACACCCTTTCCTTCGCTTTGGACGCAGCGCAATTCGTATAGCTCTCAATTCTAAGGCTCGCATTAATTTTCGAAGGCATGGTAAGTTTGGTAGGGTGGGAGTTCCCCCCTTTTATACACGCTTTTAATTTCTCCTCACGTCGGTGGTGCTTTATTCGAAATCGAATTTCGAATTTCAAATTTGATAACCCACCTTAGGGTTATTTAACCTTAGCTTAAATTAATTTATAATTAATAATTAATTTAAATAACTTTATAAGTTAAGTAAATTAACTAATAAATTAATTTAAAATTAATTTATAATTAATTTTAAACTTCCTTTGCATAATATTATAATATTATTTATTTGGACTTTTTCTTGCACTTTGGACCTCATCTGACTTCCTTGAACTGGGTCTTGAAACTGAAACCGAGACGGATGCTGCCAACTGAAACTACCACTGACTGGTGTTGAAAGTTCGACATCAATGACCACTCACTCTTGACATCAATGACAACTTATCACTCAAAATGTCCAACAATATTTTCTTGGGATTTTGATCATTGATTGATGTACCTCCTTGATCATAATGATTAACTAGAACATGACTATCAAAGCCATACTTATTCTTGAATGCTCATCCAAGATAATAGCTGAGATTATCTTTAGGTAGGTGGTATTTGTTTCTTCAATCAAGGAAGTCATTAATTTTGCTCAGCTACCCTTGTCGCTTGATTTGACTCAGTCATATGTGTCTACTTGGTCTTTCGATATCTCTCATAAACTGATCAAGAGTTTTCTCTATCACATTTACTATCTCTCATAAAACATCTAATATTGGGGTTTATCTTGAAGGCAGGCTCCTTTGGTGCTCTTTTGATCATCTATTGGAACTTCTATTGAATGGACCTTTATAAAAGTCTCAATTTTTAAGGGTTCTTTTGAGCTTGTTCTCCATAGACTTAGACAACACTCCAACCATTGGTTATCAAAATTTTGCCTTAGTCGCAAGTGGGTAGTGGTGGACCATTACAATTTTAGTGGCTCATAGGGGCCTTCTATCCTGTTGGAATGAGAACTCAATTTTTTTTATCCTTGGGCTTGAGGTCAAAATTTATTGCAAAAGAAAACACAAAAAATTAAAAGGTATTAAACAAAATGGTGATCTCTAATGGATATTTTGGCAAGTGCTCTCCTAATTTCTACCCACTCCTCATCCGATGGATATTGAGTATGCTTGAATTGAATATATAGAACCAGAAACTCATGCTTATAATTCTAGAAGAAATATTTGGTTTGGTTTATTGCTTCGATGATTAGCACTTTGAGTTTTACTGGTGGCTCGATGATCTAGGTTATCTCTTCTCGATAAAGGGGGGAATTATGTTTGCTTGAGATAATTAGAGGTTCTTTAGTTAATCTGATTATTCCCATATATTATTATCTTTAACATAGCTTGTTGCTCAAATAATTCCATGGTGAATGGATCCCCACTGCTATTAGAGAGTCTACCTCATCCTTCAATTTTTCCATAGTGTTGTATAAGTTATCCACCAACTTTATACACTGCTTGACTGCTTAATCCATTTTGAAGAGGTTGATTACCCCTTATGCCATGACTTCTCTATCTAGTATCCTGGTAGGGAGGATCTTAGAGTCTGGGGTTTGGGCCAATAGGGTTCTATAAGTCTTGGCTTCTTCTATCTTCAGGATGATCTTGTCTAGGTCATCTTTTGCCTTCCCATTTATTTTTAGGCCTAAAAAGGCTACCGAATCTACAAACTCAAGAAATAGGAATAATTCTAATGTCGTTCCTCTTGTATCTTTCCAATAAGCCTCTCGAGTTTGTTTGATAATCTCTTGAGTTTTTTGTAACTGTTTTTTTTTGTTTTGTCGCTTGAAGTCCTCCAACTCTTTTAATAAGATCTCTTTTTCTAGTTCATATTGGGCTTACTATATGGTCAACTGACTAGATATTTATTTTAACCACTCCTCTTGTACTTTTAGAATGATTTTAGATCCTCTTTATTTTAATTATCTAGTTAGCAAGTTTATTTGATTTTTAAGGGCCTTGACCTCTTTTTGTGAATCCTCGAGGGTCTTCCTGGTTTGTTCAATCTCTCTCTTTTATTTTTATTTTTTGGGTAGTCAACTCAAAATCATGCTCTACCATTCTATTGACTTCCTTGACGAGATTTAATACATCCCAGGGTTGAGCATCTTTTAATTTATACCTATTATCGATGTGTGCCAATATAGCTTTGCCAATTCTTACATTAGTTTAGACACTAGTGGAATTTTTATTGAAAGTACTAATGCTCTTCTCTAAGGAGCAAAATGGAAGTCCACTTGGGTAGTGGTAATCTATTGAGATTGTTGAGGTTGTCTTTCCTAATTGTATTGATCCATTTGTTGCTTGACTCTCTAAAAAAAATTTCCACGGGTTGAGGGCTTCCAAATTTTTTGATACTCCCTCCTAAAATTCTACTAGTGAGAGAAATACCTCCACAGGCTTTATCAATCTAGGGAGTGCTTTACGGGTTATTAGTGTAGCTAGTGCTGAAGCTAGGGAAAAAATTCTATAAGAAGGCATTATTTGCCTCGCCTCATGCTTTGGGTAGGTAACTGGGTGTGTTTGGGATAATGCAACCTACTTAAATAGGAAGTTTTAAGCCTTTTCTAGAGGAGATGTTATTGAATTTTGAGATATTTTTTGGTTGTATGGAGGGAGACATGGCTTGTCCTTGATATCATAATATCAAATTTTTATTTTATTGCCACATCATGGCTTGGCCTCTTCTTTTCCTTAGGTCTTTCTGCGTGTTCTCCTTCTTTATCCCTCTTCTTCTGGGGTATTTTATTAGATGGCCTTGGCAATGCTTGTTGTTGGGTATATGAAGAAGGTATAACCCTCATTTTTTGAGTGATATGGCTTGTAGTTTCTCCCAAAGGATCGAATAATAGTTCTAAAATCTTCTCTTTCTCTATTATTGCCTCCCCTATTCTTTGGTGTGTTTCACTAGTTGTTCCTTCTTCACTAGACTTTTCATTCACAAAGATTTTTGCATCTGAATGTTCGTCATTTTATATTTCATTGAACATTATATCTTCTTTTATTGAGCCAATTTTAACTTTTTTTTGTCTAGTGAGATGCCTCATCTTCCACCATGCCTATATTTTAGGCATCTTTCAGTGTCGATTTCTTAATTCCCTAATGTCTTCTTGCTTCACTTTATTCTAGGGACTGAAAATACCCTTAATATCATAAAAGGATTTATAATATTTTAGGGTAGGTGGAGGCATGGTTAGTTCAGTGAGAGGATAGATTGATGTTCCATCCCTAGGGCTTTCGAGTCTTTCAATTTTAGGAATCCCCTCATGTGTGAACTTTATATGTAGTGAGTTTTTTCTCGAGGTCATGCTCCCAATTATCTCTTAATTACTCAAGGCCTAGATTCCTCAACTTGCCTTCTACTAGGGAAGCTCCTCTTTTTATTTGCACCATTATTTCCCCTAGTTTGAGAGGTTGTTGGTAATATTATACCTTTTGTTTATCGCTACCATGTTTGAAGCCCTGAGTATTAATTTTTCTAAAGACTTCTAAGGCAAATAACCTATTAGGAAAATCTCAATAACATATAGACAGGGAAGCTATAGCTATGCATCCTAACCAAATTTTCTTCTTCGACAAAAAAGTAGTCCCCTAGGATTGTTCCTTCTATAAAAATTTTACATTCTTCTAAAATTTTGGGAACTTGAGCCCCTATTATTGCATAAATAAATGGAGTAGAAAAATTATCTATCAAAATATATTATGAAGAGCCCTTCCTTAGGTCCTTGGCCTAATTATGTACTGGAAGATCACTTCCCTTTAAATATTTACAATTTATTCTCAATTTGGGGAACATGTTCAAATGTTGGTACAAAATAAGGTATGTTGAAATTGAGTAATACCTAAACATCTACATTGTCTAGAAATTTCAGAGGCCTTCTCGGATTTGATTTGCTATCAACTCAATAAAATATAGGGTTATTACCCCTTGCCTCATTCTATGTAGAATACCCAATTGAGTTGTGTCATTTTCTTGGCCCAAAAGGAATGCCATCATGCTTAATGCATCCTTCACATCTTCACTAAGATTGTCAATGGAAATAAATTTGTGTGGTTGGGTCACTTTTCCCTGCATTTTTGTATTTTGACCATAGAAAGGTCATTTTCTCATTCTATGATAGATTGCCAAAATTTCCATTTTCTTCTTCCTCATTAATATGTACTTCACCTTATGGTAATAGTAACATTCTTTTGATGCTAGGACCATCAATTCTTACTCTAAATTTTTTATTCACAACCCTAATTTCTTGGGCACTTTGGTCATAACATTTTGCATAGGCACTTATTAGTTTATAATAAGAATGTACCTTAGTTGCCATATATTATGCCAAAAAAGCTAGTCCATATCTAAGCTTCAAAACAAAGAAGATCGACTAGCTTTGAAGTACCTGTAAGCATTTATTCTTAGCTTTATGGTTCCCTTGTAGACTTCAGGTTCAGTGTAATCTTCAGCTATGTCCGTTAGAACCTTGATGTTAGAGGAATATATGGTCAAGGGTACTTTTGGTGTTTCTTGTGTGGGAATCCTTTGTCTTCATCATTCTGAGCTTGATATTGTCTTTCTCTTCCGTTGAATAATGAAGTGCAGAGGCTTTAGTTAGGGAGTGAAATTATCTATATTTTGAGGTCATTACTCCTCTCAACCCTATTAGGATATAGTTTATTATTTCTTTTATTTGATTCACATCAGGTTGTCCTTATAGAATCCAACGTGTTGTAATTTATTTTTTAGCCAGTGCCTAAGATAGTTTAGCTAAGTTGGGAGTGCAAATATTTTCTATTTATTATTAGTAGTTTGTTAATGGCTAATCTCAACTAGTTATCTTTGTATATATTCATTTGTACATGAATAAAATATTGGTTCGTTTATAAAAATTGGTAGCATATTAGATTGGTTATGGCTCTCATATTTTATCTTGCTCTTGCCAGCTGATTGTGAGCTCATCTTGGTAAACCTGAAGCTTGGCATCGAAGGCAAAAATAGATCAAACCATCACACTATTTTGTTACCCTATAAAACCTGTATCAAATTGCTCTATTTAGTCTATTTTGAACTTCAAGAACAAATTTTTAAATTATTTTTTGTTGTTTCAACCGCTTTTTACTGATTCCCAAAATATAATTAATTTTTTTTTGCCACCGCGTGGCTTTGCTGCAGCCTAGGTAATAGCATGGCCTATATCAAGCCATACCCTTGCTCATCCAAGCAAGGTTGTTAGTATCCAAAGAGATCAGCCCCACATAGCCAGTATGGCCACAGTAGGTGCTACCTCTAACAACCGTAACTATGCAGCCCAGGGGCTATAGAACAATGAGTGCGTAACATAGGGTCACACAACATGCAGTGCACAACTACGTAACCACAAGGCCACAATCGAGCAAGCCCAGATTGAGCATAGAGGAGGAGCCCCCACAACCTTAAAAACAATTAAAAAATATTACTAGCTAGATATTACTGGCTGTGCCATGCCAGTGAATTCATTCGCATAGTCAAATTCCTCTACAAGTAGATCGATTGACTCAATCATAGTAGATCAACTCAAGCTTGATCATAGCAGATCATAGGTATCACAAAGGAGAAGTATTATGGATTGTGTAGGGTGATCATCAATTGCAGAACCCTCTTTCCAGTTCAAATTTGGACAACAGGCAAAAATAAAAACAAAACATTGGATTAATATGAGTTTTTTATCTGAAACCTCCTGATTGATGCGCAGAAGAAATTCGTGCAGTGCAAACCGAAAAAATTAATTTTTATTTTTTGCTTAAGATTTTATAGTAATCATTAACTAGCAATAAGATTGTGTAGAGCTCCAACTGGTGAATATTGGCCATGTAGTAGTTTCCAATAGGCTCGGGTGCGTGTGGTTTTTTTGGTTTGTTTCAGGCAAGACATAACACTTTGCTAAAGTTTTTTTCATTGCGAGAATTGTCCCACATGCAAGTTTCTATGGCTTGCACTACCATTTTTAGTGCGAGCGTGCATGGTACTGATGGAATAACCACAGGTCGCTCCTGCATGGGACTCATTGGAATCTATATTGTTGAAAATCATGCCTATTTGCCTTGATACTTGTTGACTCTATTGGAGAAGTGGTTGACTTTGCAATCCATTGAAATCAATGCACGATTACTTCTTACCTAGTCAATCCATTGAAATCAATGCGTGATTGCTGCTTGCCTTCATTGGAGGAGTCAACGCCTATAAGGTGCAAAATATTTTTTATGCCAATCGTATTTTTTTAAATCTAGAATTATTTAGTTGAATAATTTTTATTTAAATTTAATTAATTACTTAATTAGTTAATTAATATTTTTTTAATTAATTAATTAATGATTAGTTAAAATGATTTAAATTATTTAGCTCAATAAATTCTATCTTAAAAAAAAATACAAGGGGCTACAAAAACAACAAACTCAATCCAAAAATCACAAAGGCAAAAACAAAAGGTATTTTTTTGCAAAGTAAAAATCATACAAATCAAATGAAATGACATGATTTTTTTGCAAAAATTAAGGCAAATCAACATTCAAAAAGAGGGCTACACAATTGGCACAAAACCTTGTTATTTTTTGCAAAACCAAAACACAAGGTGGGGTAACACAAATTTTTGTTGTTTTTTGCAAATCAAACTCAAGACAGGGGCAAAGCAAAAGCAAGATTGTGAATATCAATTTTTTGCAACTCAAACATTATTGCAAAAATAATTTTGGAAAATTTGGCATTGTAAAAGGTGCATTTTTGGTGAAAACCGACACCTTCAAAAACTCATAAGTTTGTGGGTATGATGAAATTGTAATATGCATTTAATTCTTTGTTTTATGCATTGAAATATATATATATCTTGTGGCAACAAAAGACCCCAAATTTATACCTATTTTTGTGCAATTTATTGCGCAAGGTAGCGTTCGGTAAAAATGGTACCTTTGGTCTTACAAGTGATGATTGTTAGATTTTGAGGATATACGCAGTAGGAGAGATCTATCATAGGTCCTACTAAGATACCAAAAATATAAAAGAAAATATTTTTGCAATATGAGTGAAATATACTATAAATAGAAAGTGACAAAAATACAATGCAATATGGAGGTAATGGTCACTCCATTAATATAAGCTAAAGAACTACATTGTACTCCATACATGAGTTCTACTACTATCTACTACTCTCTACTACAATGCACTTGATATCTGATATGTCTCTATGAGGCCCTTTATATAGGAAGATAGATTCCTTGGCCAACACTCTACCTAGCTATACAAGGGGACACCTTGCACATTGATACTTGTGCATTTATTACATTGCTTGAAGTAACTAGCTAACTTCCTCCTAAAGTAATCTCCTACTCTAACTATGTACCAAAGGTGGTACATTTACATGACCCAAATGATGTAATATAATCTAAGTCTAACACCCCTTGTATTACATTATTTGGGTATTGAAGATTTCAATCTTCAATATGGATCTTCTTCTATTGGGTACTACAACTTGTATCCTTCTTCATTGCTTGCTGTAATTTGATTGAGTAGGTAGTGAGTGTCTTCATATAATGCGAAGAGAGATGTATTTGAGGGTTCTTCAGTCTTTTGAAAAAACCTATCTGGTTCAATATTTATTTTTTCTTTGACATTCAAGTCTTCTTTTCTATGATCTTCTTTAGCATGTATTTTCTTCCTTTTCCTCCTCCTACGATTTTGTATTGATACTAGTGGAATTTATGCTTCATGAGGAGTTAGTCTATCATCATAATAATATTGATTTGTATTTCTAGCTTGCTTCATGTGTTGAGTCATTATAAACATAATTAATGATAGGTAAATCATCAAACATTCCTCAAATGTGAATATAACTATCTTTTGTGAATTCCACCATGCCTTGAAAACATTTTCATGAAGATAACCAATTAATGCTTCAAAGCTACCCTCTTTTTCTTCTTCAAGAAATAAGGAGAATATCTCCTTATTATTAGTTGATATATTCTCATATCCTTCAAGGGTTCTATCAAATTATGAGAATTCAATTCCATTTCATGAAATAGTTCTTTATTAATAAAGGTATTTCTTACTATTTCATCCATATTCTTTCTTGATAGGTTTGAGGTAGTGTTTCTTGCGATTACTATGGGTTTGATAGAACCATTGTAGTAGTCTACATTATAACCCTCTATTCTAGTATATATGAGTCAATTTGATAGACCCTTTATAGATCTTAGGTTTTGTAGGTTTCCTTATGTCTCCCTAGTTAAGAGATAAAATTCGTGTAGAATTTAAGTTTTGTAGAGACCTTATGACTCTCAAATAGATTGAGTACTTGATAAACTTTGAATGCTATTATTATAAAATTTTGTAGAATACCTTATGTCTTCCTAGTGAATTAAGTACTTGATAAAATTTGATGAATGGTACTATTATCAAGTTTTTTAGAATGCCTTATGCCTCCGTAGTGATTTTGGATATGTTGTATGAGTGATAAAATATTTTTTGTGAATAGTAGTTCAATTTTAGGTTGATTTTGTAAAGTTTTGTAAATACAAAAATCAACTTTTATTACTCCTTGTTTCTCCTATTGAACTAAGCACTTTCTAATTTGATAAGGTTTTAATGGTTGGATTTCTTTTGTTCCTTTAATGTAGTTTTGAGACAAGAATACCAGTTAATTTCAAACTCTTGATAATTTTTAATGAAACTCTTCTTTATAGCTTTTGATATTTGATATTTCATGTTTCTAAATTCCAGTATCCTACTTTGGTGTAGTATTCCTTATAACTCCCTAATTTGGAATATTAAAAAAAAATAATATTTGTAATAATTTTAAATTTTCCAAGTAGAAATCCTTATTTCTCCTATATTTTAATTTGCAAATATTAAGCTATAATTCTCTTTCAATTTGCTTTCAAATATGGTTTATTTTCTTATAATTTCAACTTTATATTATACCCTTATAACTCCTATTAATGAAATCAAATTAGAATAAGGTAAATACTTACCTTTATAATTCCACAAACTCCTATGTACTCAGTGCTAAATTTTAGACATAGATAACAACAATATTTAGTATTCCTCTTAACCATTATGACCAATGTATTCTCCAATGTATGGATGTAGATGAGATCGATAGTCTTTAATGCTTATCTTGACCTTGAACGATGATTTATTTTATTTTGTTTTGACTACAATATTTGGACAGTGGATACCTTAAGTTTGACCACCTTGACCAAGAGCTTTAAATGCTCTTTTTGTTGTTATCCCTCACTGCTACGAATGCGCTACCAATGTTGCTTTGAATATGCTTTCTCCTTAGTCTTTGACACCTAAAATAGGGATAAATTATTTTAGTGGGTGACAAGTGTCATGATATCTTCTCTTTAATGCCTAGAGCATTATAGTCTTGTACGAGTGCTTATATTCCTTGGTGACATGTGCTATTTTTATTCTAACACTTCCAACCTCCTTCTGTGTAATGACTACTTGGAATTTCTTTCAAATGTATAAAGGATGAGCGCTTGTGTGAGAGACGTTAGTATTTCATTCAAGGTGACAAGTGTCACCTTCACTTTTACATGGGCTTTCTCTTCTCAACATCTCTCAACGTATTATTTGCAAGGTTCTTTTACCAAAAAATTATGGATAACTTCTCCTTTCTTGTATACTTTTGATGGTGCTTGATGCAAACTAGTTCTAGTTAGTGAGAAATGCTTTGGTTGCTATAGGTAATGCTTTGGTGGAGTTATGAGATACTCCAATGGTGACCTTGAGTGCTCCTTGTGGACGTACGTCTAGCTTGTATAGCTTCTTTTGTGCTTTGTTTTCCTCCTCATTTCAACCTACTACATATTTACCTTTGTAGATGATATTTCTCCTTCCTTGCATTATGTTGTATTTGCTTGCAGGTACCATGATATGACTATCCAAAACCATGGATGATATGAGATCTTTGAGAGGCTCTTCTACCTTGCTTAGAGGATGCTCTTTACACGATCTATTTGAGCTGATTTCTCTTGTGAATAATGTACCTTTGTGGCACTTAAACTTTGTCCTTACTCCTATGTAGGATAGATTGGTATGGTGCAAGATAATGTAAACAAACTTGTAAATATAATACCTTCTTTTGCATCTTCTTTTTCACTCTATTATTTTGGTTTTATTGGAGTCTTTCTTGTAGGAAAGGGCTGATTTGATATTATATCCTTTGCTAGAAAACTCTCTCCTTTGCTTGATTACTTTGGTGATAAACCTGAGATAATAACCACGTAGATAGAAGCTTTTGTAGAAGTAATTTTTGCACTATTTTTTTTGTAAATATCCCTTAGTGCACCTCGAATATGAGACTCACAAAGTCTCGATTTGTAACTTTTTTTACTGATTTTTGATGGTGGCTTTCTTCTCCACTAATTAGAGGAATTTGATTCTAATTTTGGTGGCTTCTTTGGGCCATGAAATGCTGCAAGTTCTATGCACCAAATAGTGTCTCTAGACACTTTGATAATCTGCTAGTTTTGTGCTCTCAATTTTGAGCAATCAAAAAACACAAACTAACCCTTTTGAGACTAACTAGTTAATAATTAACTAGTATAGTGATAATTGATTAATAATGCACTTTAATGGTAACAATAATCTTAGATTATTGCTCCTGTAAATAAACTCTCAAAAAAATTTTAAATGCACCTAATAATCTCTACATCTTTTAAGAGTAATCTATAAAGAACCCTTAATGAATGTTCTACAATTTTCACTACAATCAATATTATAGGATGTAGTATTCTTGCTTTCTGGATAGATAATAGGTAGGTAATACTTTTATTTCTTTCAAAAAATATCCAACTCCTATTTAATGTGTAAATAAAACCTTAAAATGAACTTTCCTTTTTGCACTTTCTTGAAGACTATTATATAAGCCCTTTTTCTTTGCAACTCTAATCTAAATATGGTGCTTAATGAAATTTGATAATGAACCCTTATTGAAGTCAACTGATTGCACCCTAGGTGCTTACCTTTAATGACTTATGCAGTAGATGTATATCTTGGTGTTTTGATTCACCAAGTTGCTTCCTTGTAATGTATGAATTCGTAGCTTCTTGTTGGTTATCCTAAACAGATTCTTGCTTCACCAAATTGTGGTCTCGAACCTTCTGTCTTGAGCCTAGTGTTTTATGGGTTGATCCTTCTAGTGATATTTTTTCCTACTATAAATTTAGAGAACTCTTATCTCTGATCCGTGCCTTGTTGTAAGAGGCAATCTCAAAATCTCTTGGATTTGGTAGGCTTCTTCTATCTGAATCTTCTTTCAATCTTCTTGTTGAATTATGAATTCAAATAGGATATTCTTCTTCTCAAAATTTTGAATATCTTGAGGTCTTCATTGGATTCTTCTTTGGGGTTTGACACTCTTTGCCAAATTCTTTTTCTCTTGGGCTTGTTTTTGTATGGTGACAATTATTCCAAATTCTTCATTATCAGGAGCTTCTCCTTGGTAGTGGATTTTTTTGATGAGTTCTCCTAGGAACTCTTTTGATGATGCTTCCATGAGATCTGCAACAAGGCTCTCCAAGCCTTCTTATTTTTCCTCCTTGATACCTCTCCAAGGTCTTCTATCTTGTAGCTTCTATGGTCTTCCAACTGAAACATTTTCTTCAACCTTCTACTTCTGTAAGTATTGGTGATGAGATATTCTTCTCGGATCTCAAAATTTTTTTGCTTCTATATTCTAGAATAGGATCTTGTTGGTCCTTCTTTTCTTCTACAATTTGCAGGCTTTAATGGAGATTACCAATCTCCTATGTCACAGACTCTTCTCTAGAGTCTTCTTTAGGAACTCTTCTCTGGAGTCTTATTCTGAATAAATTTTTTTCTTCTAAATTAGGAATTTTTCTCTAGAGTATTCTTATTAATAAGGAATTATTCTTCTAAATTAGGAATTCTTCTCTAGAGTCTTATTTTGAATTAGGAATTATTCTCTTAATTACTCTTCAAAATTAAGGTTTTTGTGGCCTTTTTTGCTTCTGCACTCTACAAGTATTGATCTTGAATGGAGATCACCAATATCCTATCTCCTCCTTGACTCATCTTCTAGAGTCTCTTCTTCCTTGAGTTGTTGTTAGGCTATTGTTAAATTTTCTTTACATCTATAATCTGTAGGATTTACAACTCTTGTAATGGGACATTTTATTCAAGGTCTTTAAAATATCCAGTCTTCTCCTTGTAGCTGCAAGTGCTAGAATGGTTCTAAGAATATATTCTTCCTATATCTCTTGTAGGAAGCTTCCCAACATTTTTCCTGAATCTCCTTTTTCAGCAACAAGTTAAAAACTTGATATGGGCACCCTAGAAGGGCTAGATTTGGAAATGAAAAACTGATATTGTATTAATCAAACATCACAATATAGGCATGAAATACCTATTACAAGCACTATGCCATTATGAGGTGGCATAATAAAATATTAACCCACTATGATAGTGGACTAATAAACTAATGTCCACGAAAGGTAGTGGACTAATAAAATAATGTCCACTAAAGGTAGTGGACTAATAAACAAACATGTCACTATGAAAGTGGTTACATGTGCATAATACTTTATGAGGTCAATTATGACTTTTCTAGAAGGTTTTTATTTAATATTATGGATCCCTATAATTATTGATAAGGATATCAAACTTCGAATATATTACATTTATCAAACATTATAATTTATAGGCATGAAATACCTTTTACAAGCACTATGCCATTATGAGGTGCTATAATAAAATATTAACCCACTATGATAGTGGAATAATAAACTACTATCCACAAAAGGTAGTGGAATAATAAAATAATGTCCACTAAAGGTAGTGGACTAATAAATAAACGTGCCACTATGAAACTGGCTACATGTTCATAATGCCTTATGAGGTCATTTATACCTTTTCTAGAAGGTGTTTATTTAATATTGTGGATCCCTATCATTCCTCCCCACTAAAGAAGCATTGGACTCCAATGCATACAAACATGAAGGAGAAAGAGGTGGAATACAAAGGAGTGTCGGGTGCGACTAAAAATGCACTTCAAGATACAAAGAGAAGAAGATCGAAGATGAGTTGGAGTAGGTCTTCACAAAATAGGAAAATAATGTTGCCATTGAGTCAGGATATGAAAGAGATTTTGAATGACTTGAAATATGCCTATGCTTGTTGATGGAAAAACAGTCCCTTGAGGTGGTAGTAGAGCACTCGATAACATATTTTGTATGGTTCGACATAATATTCCAATTGGAAATGAAATTAAATGAAATTTGATTTATTTTTTATTTACTTAATTAATTATTATTATTATTTTATTAAATGAATTTATGTGTGATGCACGATCAAAATGGATTGATCGTGCATTCTATGTGCTACACATGGTGCATTGAGAGCTAGACGTGGTATGCATTGTGAGGGCCTATTATACTTGCATGTGCTGCATAACCAACATTGTGCAAGCCATGTAGTGCACTGCACATGGGCTACGTAGCCTACACTGTGTGGACCACATAGTGTACCACACATGGGTTACATAGCTTACACTATGCAGGCCTGTGGTGCCTATATGTGCTACATAGTTCATGCTATATGGGCCGCCTACATAGGGGTCTATGCAATTTTGGCCATGTGCCCTGTGCTATGCATGCTGCCCACACAAGGGCACACGTAAGCTAATGGGTGTGGCCCTATACGTTTATTGGCATGAAAGTTGAGCATGCATAATCTAGGGGGATGCATTGGCACCTGTACAAGGAGTGTGTAGGCCAAAGGGAAGGTTGCCGTATTTTTTTTACATGGTTAACAATGGATGCACAAATAGGTAGTGTGCATCCATTGGCCTAGAATGAGAAGGGAGTGCCCATTTGCTAGAAATGAGATGAGGGTACCCAAAGAAGATGAAGAAAAATATAGAGGCCTAAAATAAAGAATTGGCAGGTCTGCGGTTGGATTAGTTGAGCCAAAAATGTAGATGGGAGAAAAAAACAAGGGTGTGTAATAGGTTCCTCTTCTTCCCAATCTACAATAACAATATCACCATTAAAGGAAACAACAACAAGAATGTTTCCTTCAAGAGGTAGTGAATCCTCTTCTTTTGTTGAATATTCAAATTCATGATCTACAACAACCACTTCATCAGCTTCAACAACAAGATCTTCATCCATGAGATCTTCAATAATTTCTTCTTCCTCAATAGGAGGAATTTCTTTTGCTACCATAGCAGATTCAACTTCTTCTTCAACAAGAAATATTTCAACAACTTCTTCCATTTTTGTAGGAAGAACTTCTTCAATAATTTCTTCTTCAAATTACATTTCTTCTGCTAGCATGGCACCTTGGATTACCATTGCTTCTGCTAGCATGGCATCTTGGATCGATTGGATTGCAATAATGATCTCTCTACATCATAGAGATATTTCATATAGCACATGATTCAGGATCGACAACATGGTGCCTAATACGAAAGCAAAAATAGGAGCAAACCCATGGTGGATTGGGGTGCTCTGATACCACTGATAAGAATATCAAACTTCGAATATATTACATTTACAATTCATAGGCATGAAATATCTATTATAAGCACTATGCCATTTTGAGGTGGCCTAATAAAATATTAACTGACTATGATAGTGGACTAATAAATTAAGGTCCACAAAAGGTAGCGGAATAATAAAATAATATCCACTAAAGGTAGTGGACTAATAAAAAAACATGCCACTATGAAAGTGTCTACACGTGCATAAGGCCTTATGAGGTCATTTGTACCTTTTCTAGAAGGTGTTTATTTAATATTGTGGATCCCTATCAAAATTGGAACGAAAAGATTTATAATTTTTGAACCAAAGCTTTTATTTCCTTCTTCTAGATCAAGGATTCTATGGCCTTTCTTTTGGATCAAGGCTTCTATGGTCTTTATTTTTGATTAAGGCTTCTATAGCCTTTATTCTAGATCAGGGCTTCTATGGCCTTTTTGCAATGTGAAGTTTTTCAATCTAGCAATGGAGATCTCCAATCTCCAAACTTCACCAAGACTCTACTCTTGGAGTCTCTTCCGCAATGTATGTTTTTTTGCAACAAAGAACTTTAGATAATAATTAGCATGAAAATATCCAAATATCTTGAGATCATTAGTCTTCACTAGTTGATCCATCAAAATAGTGGAATGAAAGTTGAGTCCTAGTCTTCATGAGTTTTCCTAGAACTCTGTGGAAAGACTCTAGTCATATGTAATCTCAAAATTTTTGTAACTGAGATTTATTTCAATCCTCACTTGTGACTCTCCCTATTCCTATATTGATTCATCACGGCATTGATACCACTGTTAGCTTTTGAGGATATATGCAGTGGGAGAGATCTATCACAGGTTCTAATAAGATACCGAAAATATGAAAGAAAGTATTTTTGCAATATGACTAAAATATAATATAATTAGAAATTTATGAAAATACAATGCAGTATGGAGGTAATGGTCACTCCATTAATATAAGCTAAAGAACTACATTGTACTCCATACAAGAGTTATACTACTTATCTACTACTCTATACTATAATGCACTTGATATCTGATGTCTTTATGAGGCCCTTTATTTAGAAAGATAGATTCCTTGGCCAACACTCTACCTAGTTGTACAAGGGGACATCTTTGCATATTACAACTTGCACATTGACACTTGTGCATTTATTACATTACTTGAAGTAACTATCTAACTTCTCCCTAAAGTAATATCCTTCTCTAATAATGTACCAAAGGTGGTACATTTACATGACCCAAATAATGTAATATACTCTAACTCTAACAATGGTGTCATGCTTTGGGCTACTGTATCTACTGCCTAAAATAGCTGTAACAAAAATGTCTGGGCTATTGTTCCCTATAAACCATTAAGGAGAAATAAGGAAAGCTATTTTTTTGATATTCACTCCATTATTACCCCATTCACTACTATCGCTTGACGTAAATCCTGAAATTAAGTTCTTCCAAGTGTTTAAGGGACTTGGCACCCTATGTATGCGAAAGGTTTTTTAAGTAGGTGTCAAAGATAGAGTGAATCCCTTTCAATACTGCTTATGTGCCATGGATCGATCTATATACAATACCTTCGAGTCCTCCTCGTGTACGATCACATATATTGAGGGGATGAGCTTATTCCACATACCGATGGGTATTATAGGAAAAGTAGGTATATTCAATAGATCAAGTCTATCGATCTAGCGGTATAAATAAAGGGGGACCATTTGGTGTTATAAGGAACCCTCACAATGGCCATTGCAAAAGCATACTTGTCAGATTCACAGCTACTCAAAGGTCCAAATTTTACTCCATGGAAGACAAATATGAGAGCAATATTGCAGGTTGAAAATATGTGGGATGTTGTGACTAGAAAAGTCAAACACCCAACTATAGTAGATGATAAACAAGAAGCATATGATGATGTCGATGCTAGAGCACTGATGATCATAATTCTTGCCACTACTGATGAAGTTCAACCACACATTTGTGAAAAGGAGCACACAAAATATGCATGGGATACATTATCAAAAATATATGAGGGAAGGAATCAAGCCATGATCCTTAACCTTCAATCCCAACTTCACACTCTTAGCATGAAAAATGGAGAAAGTGTAGAAGTGTTTCTTTGCAGAGTTGTTGAACTGAGAGCTAAGATGCATGCAATGGGTGAGAAAGTAGAAGATAAGCTCTTAACCTCAATCATTTTGAGAGCTTTACCAGATTCTTTTAGAATGATGGTCACTTCCCTTCAAGTGTCTAATAGACAAGTCTCTTTTGAAGAGTTAGTTAATTTGCTTCAACAACACGAAGCAGATAACAACCAAAGAGATGAAGTGTCCAACAATGCACTTTTTTCTAAGAAATATGGAGCTAAGAAAAAAGGCTACTTTTAGAAGGGATCTTCCTCGAAGGGTTCAAACACCACTTCCTCACAAAAGACACCTCAAAAATAGAAGAGGTACTACCATATTTGTGAGATGGAAAATCATGACACCAACAAGTGTTGGTTCAACAAAAGTGACAAGAATAAGCAACCACAACAGAAAAAGGGCCAAAACAAACCATGAAGAAGAAATAGACAACAAAAGAGAAATGTTGCTATTGAAGAATCAAATTTAGATTCTAAGAGGGCACACAAGGTGCTCATGACTCAAAAAAATCCCAAATAGAAAGATAATGTTTGGTATATTGATTCTGGTGCCAAAAAACACATGACTAGTGATAAAATGTGGTTTGACACATTTGAGGCAAAATAAGGTAAACCAGTAACAATTGTTGATGATAAGACCTATAAAGTCCAAGGAGAAGGTAATGTTTCAGTAACTCTTCCCGATGGAAAATTCCAAATTGAGAAGGTCCTATATGTGCCAAGATTGGCCAACAACTTGTTGTTCATGCCTCAAATCTTGGACAAACATATGGTGGTTGACTTCAAAGTTGTTAATGGAAAAAAGTGTTGCTTCATTACCAATAAGGGTAAACATATAGCAATAGCTTCCTATAAACATGGATTGTTTGTATTAGATGCTATCTATACCCCTCATGTTGCCATGGCTGCCAACTCAAAAGAAGCTACTTCCTTATGGCACAAATGGTATGGGCATCTAAGTTTAGGCTATCTACTCAAATTGAGTAAGCATGATATGGTGTTAGGTCTACCCAACCTTTCCCATACTTTTCCTGTATGCTCGGATTGCTTAGCAGGGAAGCAACACCGAGTTCCATTTGAATTGAGCTCTTCATGAGCCAAAAGACCATTGGAGTTGATACACATCGATATGTGCAGACCCATGCCAAATAGTTGTGGTGGAAAGAAGTACTTTTAGTTGTTTGTTGATGATTACTCCCAAAATATGTGGGTTTTCTTTCTACAACTGAAGTCAGATGCATTCCTGTATTTTCAGTAGTTTCAGAAGTGTGTTGAGAAAGAATCAAGATGTTCAATCAAGACCCTCCACTCAGATCGAGGGGGGAATTCACCTCCAATGAGTTTTCAAGATATCTCACTAAACATGGGATAAAAATATAGCTTACTATAGCCTATACTCCTTAGAAAATGGAGTTGCTGAAAGGAGGAATCGTTCCATCATGGAGATGGTTCGATGTATGCTCATAGGTGCACATCTTGGGCAACAATATTGGGTAGAAGTTATCACTACTATTGTGTATCTCCTAAATCGAGCACCAACAAAAGATCTTCAAGGAGTCACACCACAAGAAGCATGGAGTGGAAGAAAGCCCTCCATTTCTCATCTAAGGATATTTGGATGCAAAGCCTTCATGCACATTCCAAAGAAGAAAAGGCACAAGTTAGATGAGAAAACTCTACAATGTATCTTTCTTGGTTATGATGAAGAATCCAAGGGGTATCAATTGATTGACCCTAAAACCAAGAAGATTCATATAAGTTGAGATGTGGTATTCAATGAAGCTCCCAAGTTGGATACACCAGAAACTAGAAAAGACACATCTCCTGCTATATACCTAGATTTTGAGGAGCCTAAGGCAAGGACTCCCCCAAAATAGAAGAAAATTCCAAAATGGTATACTAGCACTATAAGAGATGCAAATTTGGATGCACCTCTTGATCTCAATTCAGATCAACCACGTACTCGAAGTATGTCTCGTCAAGAAAGAGAAGAAGCAAAAGATACAGAAGATACATAAGATGATGAAGAAGAAGATAGGAGTGAAGAGGAAGACTACAGTTTTATGACTATAGTTGTAGAGCATGAACCCACTTTAGTGCAAGAAGCCCTTAGTGTGCCTCAATGGAAGGTAGCTATGGATGTAGAAAATATATCTCTTATGAAGAATAAAACATGGGAGCTAGTTGATCTACCTACTGGTAAGAAACCCATTGGCTGCAAATGGGTATACAAAGTCAAGTATAAGGCAGATGGAACTATTGATAAGCATAAATCCCACCTTGTTGCAAAGGGCTATGCTAAAAAATAAGGCATAGATTATGAAGAGACATTCACACCAACTATAAAAATGACAACCATTCATGTACTCTATGCAATGGCAACTCAGTTCAGATGGAAGCTTCATCAGATGGATGTGAAGAGTGCCTTCTTAAATGGTGATTTAAAAGAAGTGTACATGACTCAACCTGAAGGATTTGTTGTACAAGGACAAGAGCAAAAAGTTTACAAATTGATCAAGTCCTTGTATGGGTTGAAACAAGCTCTGAGAGCTTGGTACATAAATATTGATAATCACCTCCTGCAACATGGTTTCAAGAGAAGTCCCTCAGATGCCAATCTCTATTTCAAGAAAGTTGGTTTTAAAATAGTGATCCTTGTGCTCTATGTTGATGATCTGATCATCACTAGTAGTTTAGAAGAGATGATTGAAGCAGTGAAGGGTGACTTGAAAAAGTCATTTGAAATGATAGATCTAGGACTTCTCCATTATTATCTTGGCTTGGAAGTTGTGTAGAAAAAAAACCACATCAGGGTTACACAAATGAAGTATGCCAAGGCATTAATTGAAAAATATTGAATGACAAATTGTAAGCCCAAAGCAACTCCAATGGAAATAAGGTTACAACTATCTCGATACGATAAATCTCCTTAGGTAGATGGAACTCTCTATCGATAGTTGATTGGGAGTCTCATATATCTGATGAATACTAGGTCGGATATCAGCTTTGTTGTAAGATATCTTTCGAGGTTCATGTAGGAACCTAAGGTCAGTCATTGGAAGGTAGTGAAGTGAGTTCTACACTATGTCTATGGCACACCAGAATATGGCCTAGATTACAAGAAGAATGATAAGTTCTTCTTGCAAGGATACACGAAATCAAATTATGTTGGATCTATAGATGATAGAAAATCAACATCAGGATACATATTTCATCTTGGATCTGGTCTTGTCTCTTGGCACAACAAGAAGTAACAAGTTTGCACTTTCATCTATAGAGGCAGAATATTGCACAACATGAGGAGCAGTGTGTGAAGTGATATGGTTACGTCGCATTCTTTCAAGTATGGGTCTTCCAAAGAATCTTCCAATACACTTGAATTGCAATAACCAAGGTGTTTTGAAACTCATCAAGAATCTAGTGTTCCATGAATGAACAAAGCATATTGACACTCAATGTCACTTTATTCGAGATGAAGTTCCAAAGCACAAGATTTAGCTCTAGTACATTCCCACCGATGAACAGGTTGCAGATATTTTCACTAAGGCACTTGCACGTGTCAAATTTGAGTTGTTTCACAACTCTCTATGTACATAAAATAATGTAATAAGGGGGGATGTTAGGATATAGTTTATTATTTCATTTATTTGATTCACGTTAGGTTGTCCTTCCAAAAGCCAACATGTTGTAATTTATTTTTTAGCTAGTGCCTAAGATAGTTTAGCTAAGTTGGGAGTGCAAATATTTTTTGTTTATTATTAGTTGTTTGTTAATGGCTAATATCAGCCAGTTCTCTTTGTATATATTCATTTGCAAATGAATAAAGTATTGGTTAGTTTATCAAAAAACCTTTCTTTTTTCGTGATCCCTCTTGCATTCCTTGCATTTATTGCTCCTTAATTGCTTTTCATTGAGGAGTATATAAATGCATATTCATACCTTCCAAGGTTAAATTATTCCCATAATCTTTCTTGTAAGTCCTTATTAACAAATTAGGCTTTGTTATGAGGAAGAATTTAATGCAAAATTTTTGCCCAACTACTAGCTTTCCTTCTCAATTTTTTTTTGTGGGGAGGCTTTTAAATTTTTAAATTTTCCTATTGCTCTATGGTTGGTGTATCTTGGACTATGTGCCATAACTCATGTCCCTAATTGTTTTTTATAAGAAAACATGGTTGTTAGCTAGCCGATGTCTCCAAAATTTACACATGCTTGGACCAAGATCCCATTTTAGAATTGTTTGTTGGTGCTTATTCTTATTACAATTGCTAAGGACCTTGGTCATTCCTGTTCTTGATTTGGATCCCTCTTTTTTTGTCTATTTCAACATCATAATAGAGTTGCCTTGCCATTTTTGTCCTTTTGCATTACACAAGATTTGAGACCTCATTTAAATATTCTTTTACTTGTAATAGTATTTCTTCATAGTAATAGATCTTCTAGTCTAGTTTGTATTGATGTTGTTTCTATGGCCACCTTGTGCTTGATCCTTTCAACTTCCCAACTTGGTTGGATTTGGATGGCTATTTCTTTCACAATTCCACCCCATTCTTGTTCGTTTTCCTTTAGTTGGGAAGATCTTGGTTGGTTTTTGTGCTTGGTATAATGGCTTCCTCATGGGTTGGCTCATCTTTAGTTACAATTGGCTCCTTTTTTATGAAAAAGTCATTCATGATCAATGAATCTAATTGGTCCCATTCTATGACTGAATAAGGAGGGAAAGACTATTATTTTTATAGTGCTTCCCCTTTGATAGATACCACTAACAATCCTAATGCTACATCCTATTCCACTATGTTATGTGTCTAGTATATGAATATTAGTTCCTTGACGTGTTCTAGTGAAGTTCTCTAGCCTTTGTTAGCGTATTTTGGTGATATTGGTAATATGTACTCAGGTAGCTTCTTACATCTATTAGGTGGATTTTGAGGGCATAAGGGGCTTGATCCTACCTTATTTGAAGGGATATGTTTTGAGGGGGTAGCCATATGAGCTATGTCAACAAATTTCAACAACATATTTTGTTTATGTACCTTTGGGATTCTTCTGTTGATGCAAATTTTCCAAGGGAATGTAAATTTTTGCTTCTCAAAGCAAATAGACAAAGGTCTTCACCCGAACCTTAGTTTGGTACCTTCAACAATGAATTATTTTTGTGTTCATTCTAGAGCAGAGTTGACAAGTGAGAAAGAGGCACTTCAACAAGTGAAAAATAGACTAAGACCCTCACCAAGTCTCAACCTTACTCCTTGTTATAATTTTGGGACCAATGATGTATCACTAGGGTTCCATCAAGTGTGCAATTAAATTGTTGTTGTCTTTGATTATCCTTATCAAGGACAATTGTGCCTTGTGTTGGAGTGACACAGTGGGACACAATTGAGAGCATGAGGTTTGGCTCAATTGGGGGTCTCCAAGAGTTTTTACAAGGCTAACGCCTTGTTAATATGTGATATTCAAGGTGCTTGCTACTCTACCAAGGACAAAAGGGTCCAAAAAAGTAAAAAAAATCAATGAATAAAAGGAAAAGGGGATAATGCATCAAGATATCCACTAAGATATTCCTATAAAAATAGTCTTGAATGCTATGTGTCAACGATGAACACTTCTCTCTTTGACACAGTGAAGAGCAATAAAGATCCACCAATTATATGCATATATTAGAAAGCGGGTCCTATAGGAGATCCAAGCTAATAAGTGACTTAATTAAAAAATATACATAGGTCCCTCACTCACACATACACTTAGCACACCTTATATTCATTTAAGAGAATATAAACACACATACATACACTTCCATTGTTCTACAGGCAAAGGCCAAAAATAGATATAGACTTTCATGTATATAAATGCAGGTAAAATTTTACATAGATTGTGCCAAAAGTGAGGGTTTGAAATTACCCAAAAGCCGATTAGAAGCCACAACTATTTTTATAGAGAGAAATGAAATAAAATCCTACAAATTCATGGAATTATAAACTTGTCGATTAACTTTATAAAGCTAAAACTACTACTATTTATAGATTTACAAGAGAGGAATTTCCTATCTACAATTAGATTTGATAATCCTATCTAATTTTACTTGGTATTCTGATCATTGAATGATATACCTCATTAATCATAATGATTTACTAGCACAAGATTATCAGAGCCATACTTCTTGAATGCTTGTCCAGGACAACAACTGAGGTTTTCTTTAGGTAAGTGGTCTTTATCTCTTCAATTGAGGAAGTCATAAATTTTGCTCAAGTATCCTTGTCACTTGATTTGACTCAATCATATGTGTCCACTTGGTCCTTTGGCATCTCTCACAAACTAATTAGGATTTTCCTCCATCGCATTTTACTATCTCTCACAAAACCTTTGATGTAAGGGTTTATCTTGAAGGCAGGCTCCTTTGGCGCTCTTCTAGCCATCTGTTGAGACTTTCATCGAATGGAATTTATAAAAGTCTCGATCATTTGGAGTTATTTTGAGCTTGTTCTCCATGGACTTAGACAAAAATTTTACCATTAGTTATCAAGGTTTTGCCTTAGTCGCAAGCAGGTAGTAGTGAACCACTACATGCTCTAAATATAATCTATAAATATATTCCTCTTCTCATTGTAACTATCAAAACCTCTCCCAATCTTCTAAGAGGTGCTATATTTTATTCTTCTCCACATCCCAACCTAGATTGAGCCTAACATGGCATGTCGGTTAGTTTTTAAACTTCTTCTCTCTACATGTATGTAACTCAAAGTTCACGTTAATAATTTGACTATTTATAAATCTCTATCCTGGTTTTGGCATGGATGTTATATTTTTGCTGCATGTTCTTGGGGAAAGATGTGTTCCTTGTGCAGTATCAGTTGTTGTGCATGTTTTCATTAAAACCCATTAGGACATTGATGAGATATTTTTCTTTTTATTTAGTGCATCGTCACTCGTATGCTAGGCTAGATAGTTTTATTTTATTTTTGCATTCCTTTACTTTCTTTTATTTTATCACTTTCCTACAATTTTCTTTACTTTAAGTTTTATCACTTTACCTCTCTTTTCCTTTTTCCTCTAAAGTAGCCTAGGTTAGGAATAGATTAGCATAGTAGTAGAACAACAAGCACGAAAGAAGACATCCAAAAGAAAAGAACTGACCTTGAATAAAAAACCTCGAAGGTCATTTAATGGGAACCACATCCTATGCTTCCCTAGACTTCCCAAGGTTGGTACCCCCACATGATATGCAAGGCACTAGATGCACCCACTCCATCAAGGCAATTATAGACACCAAGGCCATAGTTATGGAGGGTCATGATGCTAGAAGAGTGTAAGGGGATCACAATTATCCTTCTAGAGTTCAAACTAGCACGCTCGATGGGACCCAAATTCAAATACATTCATCCCCTAATCTAGAAATTAAACTATAGTTTCAATGAAGGCCATGGTTGTCAGATTTTTAAAGTACTCTACAAATTCACCTAAAAACTTTGTTACTAAAGGAAAACCTAGATGAAGAAAAAAACATCATCCTTAGACCAAGGTTATGGTGGGAACCACCATCTAGTAGCAACATCCTACACCTAGTGACTCTACTATAAAGGAAGGACCCAAAGAAACCACCAACAGGATCATGAGGTTGAGGTTTTGTTGAAAGCCTTGATCCACCTACTTTCAAGAATAAAATGTACATTCACCTTTTTTGAAAACAAAGAATCCGACATGGATACCTTGTTATCCCCTTTAGTACAAAATGGTGATAAAATCCCACTAAAATGCCCTAAGTGGGAAAAGCTACCAATATCAGCACTTGAAGTACTACTTGAGTACAAAAATGAAGGGCCAAACACTTCCTTAAAGCACTTGCATGAGAAGGTCTTCATGTACTATATACATTATCACAAAGTAGGATTTGGTACTTAGGCTACTGGCAGCCTCACCCCAAGGGAATGCCCATTAGGATTTTTAATCCCTCCCTCCCCATTCAATTACCATTTGGGATCAACTAGCTAACCTCATCATGTATGAGTTTGTGAAGGAGGTGATCACCAAAGAAAATTAGGACCAACCAGAGATGCCAACACCTCCCCAACATGAGCATACCTCCTCTAGTGAAGATGTCACTCTAGTAGAAAGGATGAACCAAGAAAAATAGGAAATTCGATTGAAACCACACCAAAATAAACCCAAGTATAATGACCATATTTGCTCTAGGAAAGCAACTTAGTTTTGGTTGTGCATCTTCATCGCTTGAGAGAAAATGGTCCTATCGACCTTCCTAAAAGGAGCATCAAACACTATAGACTGATAATACAAGAATGAGAACCCATACATGTTTGGAAATGGTGTGAGAGACCCAAGTCTCCTAAGAGAGGAGCTACTTGTGCCAAACTCCAATGCAATATATAGCACAAGCTTAGGGAATCATTCTCTAACATGGAAAACCAACAGGAACCCTTGGAAAACAACAAATCATGTGTTCAAGAAGATAAACATGTGGGAGAAGCAAAATTTTAGGTCACTTTGTTCTAGGCATTGCAAATTCTAATAATAGAACTACACGTGATAGAATTGACACTAGAAGGGGTTCCAAGTTCTATGTACTATAGTGTAAATATTAAACTACTATAAATAAAGCTGGCAGTGCCAAATATCACTTAGATATTGATAGAGGCAAGTGACACCATGTATAAGAGGGACTTGTTCAGAGCTAGTGTGCATATGAGGAGTATTGGATGATATGCCTAGAAGTTCACATGTGAAAAAAATGGACCATAGAGGCTAGGAGATCAATGAAGATCTAGAAAATCTAAAAAATAACTTTGTCATTGACTCACTAAGCAAAGATCACCATAAAAAGAGAATTGTATTAGAAAATGATGACAACTCACCTATCTAGGGGGTCTATATAAGGATGATATTCTCTTGACATCCTCCCAATCCCTAGGGAAGGAGGTCCTTTCTAGAAAAACTATGTTATTCTATTTGTCTTTCCTTCACTCAACTAAAGGAAGAGGATTTTGAGGCAAGATGAGAGGGTCATAAGACCATTCTATATCTAAAGTAGCTGATGCCATGAAGATGTCTAAGATGTTGAAAGAAGAGGACTTCCAAAGTAGCATCCTAAAGCTCCCTACTCCATAGAAGCAAGCTAACTCATCGAATTAATAAAGAGGGTAACTCATAGCCTATTTAGTATTAGCTAAGTTTGGTCCTATCAAAGGACAAGACCTATTAGCTAACATAAAAAAGACTTTGAGTCTCATCTATTTGGTGGGGCTTCTTCTTTAGACATGGTCTAGCACTCCCTACTCATACTACTAGGTGGGTGCAAAACCCAATCCCTCATTCCTGTATGATTGACATCATAAATCTTGGTGAAGATTAGAAAATATGAAGGAGGATGAAGGGACCCAGGGTGGCCTTGCATAGGACTACTAATGTTGGTGGTGACATATGACCTATGGGAAAAATGACCAAGCTTCCATGGAATAAATATTTTCCTTATTTCTAAAGATTGGCAAACCCAATCCTTACTCTAAAGAAGGGATAACCTCTAGGTCTTTACAACAGAAAGTGTAATAATTATCCAAGGTTAATATAGAGGTATAACAAAAAACATTAGGGCAACATAAAAAAATAGGTAAAGGAAAGAGAAAATGGAGGGATAGGAGCAATCTAGAAAGAAATATTGAGGAAAGAAGTGCATCCTAAACTCCTCACACCTTTAAAAGGCATGCAGACCCTAAAAATAAATTTCCAATTTTATCAAAAGCAAGGACTCCCTCAAAAGTTTGACTCTATTCCCAATGGATAAGGTATTGGATTTTTGAGTTCCTTTTCCTCATCGAGTTGAAAATCCCCTATGAGTTTCCAGAATTATAGTAAATTCTCACTAAAATTGGGTGGAGTAAGGCCTTTCAACCATTGTTGAAGGATGTATTTGGTAAAATATTGGGTCATTTAAGAATCATTTGGAGGTCCATTGAAAATAGGGCTAATTGGAACCTTAGAGAAGCACACAAGAGGCAAGTACAAAGGACCCAATAAGAAGAACCACATGGCAAAGACTCATAGTAAAAAGTGTAACCAAAATTTTGATGAAAGTCATAAGGCTCCATGATGCAATAGAACCAAAACAAAATTTTGGCTGGAGTATGCTTGACCAGATCAAGCATCCAAATACATACAACTAAAAATGATGATCAAAATAATATGTTATAATGAAAGTGCAAGACTACCATGAGAGACTCTAACTAGATCAAGGGATACAACTAGATTCTAATCGGACTACCTTCAGTAATGATCTAAAATTTTAGGAAGGTAAATTTTTCTTTGGGGGATCTCACCCTCAAACCCCTTCATGAAGGGCCGCTATCCCCCCATCCCCCCAGATGGGGTTGTTGTCACTATCTTGGATCCTCACAAATAGTGTAAAGATATGCAATTATCGAGATGTACAAACTTTTCTTTGAAAGGAGGTACTATATTTAAAAAACCATCATTAGACCTTCAAAGGAGCAACCACATATTTGAAAACACTAATAGCAGGTAACTCTGCAACAAATATCCAAAATGGGCAGCATGATATCACCTCCAACGACTCTATATTTGAGAAAACTTGGGATTACACATCATCATTAAAGAGTACCCTGAGCAAGAATTTTTGAAGCAATAAATTTGAATCTCATAAGGGAAAAGGTTCTAAATGTAATCTATAAATATGTATCCCTCTTCTCATTGTAACCATTGAAAGCTCTCCCACTCTTCTGAGAGGTGATTTATTTAATTCTCCTCCATGTCGTAGCCTTGCCCAAGCATTGTATGGTATACCAAGTGGTTTTTGAATCTCTTCTCTCTGCATGTATGTAACTTAGAGTTCACGTTAATAAGAATCTGACTCTTTATAAATATTTATCTTAGTTCTGGCATGGGTGTTCTATTTCTACTGCATGTTCTTGAGGAGACTTATGTTCCTTGTGCATTATCAACCACTTCTTGTGTGTTCATTAAAACTTGTTGGGGTATTAAGGGATATTATTCTTTTTCTTTGGTGCATTTCCACCCGTAGGCTAGGCTAGATAGTTTTCATTTTTTGTATTTATTGCTTTCCTTTACTTTCTTACATTTTACCACTTTCTTGCAATTTGCTTTGCTTTAATTTTTTTTTCTTTTCCTCTATTTTCTCTTTTCCCCTAAAGCATCCTAGGCTAGGAGTAGATTAGCGTAGTAGCAGAATAACAAGCACCAAAGAAGACATCCAGAAGCAAGGAACTTGCCTTGGGTAAAAAACCCCAAAGGTCATCTGATGGGAGTTGCATCCCATGCTTCCCTGGACTTCCTAGGATTGGAACATCTGCACGAGTCATAGGGCACCAGATGCACCCAATCAAAAAATGTGGTAGTAGACATCAATGCGTAGAAGGTCATGATGCTCGGGGAGTGTAAAGGGGTCACAACTGACTCCCCAACACTTATAGTCATACTAAAACATGGAAGATAGAAAATAAAATTAATCTCATTAGTCTACTAAATATGGAAGCAAAAAAAACCATTAGTATTACATAAGGACATAAATGGTGGAGGTAAAACAAGGAGAATAGAAGGCAGTTAAAATTTTAAACTCACTAGCTCATTGGATCATGAAATTAAATTCACCAATCTCAATAAGGACTTGGAAGTGAGTAATGGAAAACTATAAATGTACCTAAATTGAAATAAGGTAATGGTAATAGTTGCACTATTATAAAATTTTTTTAAGCATGGGATAAATCACACTATCAGTAAAGGTGCTTTTGGCTTAGTAATTTAAATAGATTGTAATTTTACCTTATATAGCATTATAAAAGAAAGGATTTTTTTTTCAAATTGTTATTTTTAGAATATTTAAAGGTTGATTTGTTACAACTATGTTTAAGTCCATCCAAGAATCCATAGATTAAAATTATAAATCATCATTTAGTTGAAAAACATGTTGAGGTCCTTCTAACATATTTTACAAGGAGTAACTATAGTTTCACATATACATTTTATAACCCCAACTTTGATATTTTCCTCTTTTCTATAAAATAGACTAGTAACCCAATTACCTTTTACTTCTAGAAATGATTCATCCTATTTTTATTTGTATTATATTGTTGCAATACTTCGAAGCTCTTATATAAGAAACTTCTAAATAATCCCCTATTTTTAAAATATTTTTTAATGCATCCTTACATTTCTCACTAGCCAGTTTTATTTCTTGCAATAAAATAAACTCATGACTATAACAACATATTAATTTCTTAAGAACTAATTTCTAGTGGTCATATTCCATGATACCATTTCCCCACTTCTTATTATTAATTGTGGACATATTCCCACTTATTTTTAACTCCTATGATATTAAATTTTGGTTTCCCAAATTGATATCCCTTTAAAATTCATTTTTTATTTGCTCTTGTTTTGAGGGTCTTCCTCTCCTTTTTTCATTTCTATTAACACTTTCAATATTTATCAATCTATTATATTTTTCATATTGTTCATAATGAGACTTATATTATAAATATTTATGCTACCTTGGAGAATCTAAAGTGCAAAGAATAGCCCTACAAGAACTTTCTTCTTTATGTTGCCCCATAACCCCTAACGTGCAAGAATAGTTCTTCATAGTAATTGCTTTCTTTTATTACCATGGAAACCCAAAGTGCAAGGATGATCCTCCATAGTAAGTACTCTCTTATGCTATCGTAGAAACACTAAATTTCTATGGATATCCTCCATACTCATTTCTTTATTATGCTACTCTTGAAACCCTAAAATTCAAGGGATATGCTCTATACTATTTTTTTTATGACAAGGAGAAGATTTGTAGTACTCGAGGAAAACAAAGATTATTTACTTGGATTAATCTTGACTTCTTTGATCTCCTTTAATTTAAAATTTATCCCTCATCTTCCTTCATAACTTTACTTCCTTTTGCATCTGAACTTGCATATTGTACTTCCTCATCCTTGAGGTCCTTTATTTTTCTAATGATTGGTCTGAATAAGTTGTAATAGACGTCATCATTTGATGATACAAAGGGGTTTTTTTTCCACTTTATTGGGAGTGGAAAATTCTTAATTTATTTTAACTTACACTATGGTATGAGTTCATATTAAATATTGTCTCATGTACAAAATTTTTCCATATATTTCTTTGCAATCTCTTGTCATGTTGTAGAGACCCAATTTTGAGTATATTGTCAGCTATACAATCAAGACAATATTTATCCTATTAAGAATGTCAAAAATTATAAATAATTAATAAAGGCTAAAAAATGATCAAAGGTGTATTTAATGACCTTAGTTAGAAGTGTTGCACATGAAATAGTAGCACCAATAGTGCTTTTGAATTAGGGTTAGTGCTTTTGTCTAAAATTCAAATAAGATATTTTCCCACCCAATTGACTTATTGACACTCATGTTAGGAAGAACCTTCTAATAAAAATAAGTACATTCACATAAATATTGCAATAACAACATAAATTCATGAAAAGAACAAAATATTGCAATACGAAATGTAAATGCAAAAATATATTAATCTCACAAATCACAACATAGAATCATGGGCCTCTTTAAGAGGGCAACCTCATTCAATATGTAAAAAGATACCTTCAATTTTGTCCCTTGCATTTTTAAAGACTTCATAACACTACCTATCACTCAAGTTTGGCTTATATGCAAAATGCCACCCAAGCTAGAATCTTCTACCAAAACAAATAGTTGCATTCTTGATAATAGTTACATAAAATGTTTCCACTTGTCTAGGTGCTTATAGTGCCACAAACTATTATAAAATATTACATAATATCATTATAAAATATTATAATGGAAGTACCGCATTAAGAAAGGGGTTATTGCATAATAGTGTTAGGATGGAGTTTTAACATGCCCTATCCCTTCAAAAATATTTGTCCTCAAAGCTAAAGATGAGGGAACTATGGTTGAAGTTGTTGAAGGGGATCCCAAGTGACATCTTTAGGTTGTAATCCTTGTCATTGAACAAGAACATAAGTGATGACATGGCAGAAAAGAGTGTGCAATATCCTATCCAAAATGCATCTAAGATCAATAATGATGAATCCTTCTTCATCAAACTCTGGTAGTGTGGATTGTACCTAGACCTTAAGGCCAACAACCTTCTTAAGAGAGGATAAATGAAAGACTAGGTGAATTTTGAAAGTGGTCTAAAGGGCCAGTTTGTAGGCTATGGACTTGATCCATCTTAACACCTGGTAAGGACCATAGTATTTGGTAGTGATTTTTTGACATACATGAAGCTAAAGAGATGACTATTTGTAGGGTTGCAGGCAAAGGAAAACCATGTACCTGATTCCAAAGCTACACTCAGAGTGTTGTTGATCAGCTTGTTGATGCATTTTATTATGAGCCAAGTCAAGATTAACCTTAAGTTATTAGAGAAGGAAAACATGTTTTCTAAGAGTGGAATCCATAGATTAAACCTTGGAGCTTCTTGGAATGTAAGTGGAGGGTGCTGGTGGAGGATGACCATATACTGCTTTAAATGGGCTAAACTTAGTAATGGTATGATATGACATGTTATACCACCATTATACCAAAGGAAGCTACTTGGACTATTGTGTAGGATGTTTCGAGGCAAAGAAATATTGAAAATTTTAGTTTGACCATCATTTTGATGGTGATAAGCCAAACTCATTTTGAGTTGAGTTCCTTACAACTTGAATAGTTCCTACCAAAAATGACTAGTAAAAGTAGGATCCTTATTGGAGATAATTAATTTAGGCATTTCATGGAGACAAAATATGGAGTCTAAACATACTTGGGCAACAATGGAGGTGGTGTAAGGGTGGGATAAGGAGAAAAAATGAGCATACTTTGTAAGATAATCCACAATCACCAAAATAACATATTTTCCTCCAAATTTAGGTAACCCTTCAATGAAATCCATAGAGATATTTATCCATATTTTTTTGAAAATTAGTAAGGGCTGAAGGGTTCTATGGGAACACACATTTTATCCTTTCATGCATTGGCACTTGCCACATTCTACCACAAAATTTTGAATGTCCCTTTTCATTCTCCTCCAAAAAAAGTATGCTTGGTCCTTTCATAGGTTTTGAGAAACCTTGAATGCCTAGCTGTTGGTGATGCATGCATTTTCTATAGGATGAGGTCCATAATTTATGCATTTTGAGAAATGAAAAGTTGATCATGATATTATAAATATTTACCATCCCAAGTATATCTAGGGCATGAGTTAGGATTTGCTTAGATTTTGGTGACCAAATTTTGTAAATAAGAGTCCTTGGTCAATTATTCCCTTAGATGATGGATCTATTGCGAAAGTGGTGTAGATATATCATGTAGAATTTCCTACTCTTAATTTTATTTGGATAAGGCATCATTCACCATGTTCTCCTTACCTTTCTTATAGGTGATTTCATAGTCATAACCTAAAAATTTAGAAACCCTTCTTTGTTGTTTTGGTGTGGTCACCCTTTGTTCTAAGAAATATTTGAGACTTTGATGATCAGTCCTGATGTAAAAGTGTCACCCAATGAGATATGAATGCCACATTTTCATAAGTAGACTTGCCCAAAATTTGACCAAAGTGTTCTCTACTAGTGAAGGCCAATGATATTATTGCATCAAAACTATCCCAATGCCATTGCCAGACACATCACTTTCAATTACAAAAGGTTTAGAAAAATTAGGTATTGCTAACATGAGGGTGGTGGTCATAACTTGCTTCAAATTTTTGAAAGCCTTCTCTACTAGTTCTGACCACATAAAAGATTTTTTCCTCAACATGGATGTCAAGGGACTTGCTATATTCTCATAATTTTTCATAAATTTTTAAGTGAGTTCCAAAAATCTATGAATTCCCTTTAAAGTTTGAGGCTTAGGCCAAATTTGCATAGACTATTTTTTTTTTGGGTCCACTTGAAATCCATCTTTGATTACAATGTGACACAAATATTCAACTTCATATAATCCAAAAGAAAACTTGGACCTCTTGGAATAAAGTTGTTTCTTAGACAAAAGTTGTAGTGTTTGATCCAAATGTAGGAGATGCTCCTTCCATGAATGACTATAAATAAATATATCATCAAAGAAGACTAGAATAAATTTGTGAAGGAAAGGTCAAAAAATGGAATTCATCAAAGTTTGAAAAATGGAAGTTGCATTGGTCAATCCAAATGATATAACTAAGGATTCATAATACCCTTTATGAGTTTTAAAAGTTATTTTAGTAATGTCCTCATCCTTGATTTGAATCTGATGATATCTTGATCAAAAACCCCATTTTAAAAAATATTAGGCCCTATGCGACTCATCTAGCAATTCATCAATTATTGGAATACGAAATTTATCTTTAATAATGATTTTATTAAGATCCCTGTAATCCACACACAAGCACTAAGACCCATCCTTATGTTGTACCAACAACGTAGGAGAAGAATAGGGACTAAAATTGGGGTGAATAACCCCTACAACATGAAGTTCCTATATCATTTTCTCAATTTTTGATTTGTGAGAATACATATACTAGTAGGGTGGATATTTGGGGGAAGACCACTAGGTAGAAGCTGAATTGCATGGTCATGAGAATGGCAAGGAGGTAGTTCATTGGGTTCCTCAAAAACCTGAGCATGTATTTGCAATAAAACTTGCAATACCTTTTGATGATCATTATCCCTTTCCTTAGAAGATTCTATAGCAAATAATTGAGCTACAAACCCATGGGAAGAATTTTTTAACAAATTTTCCATATTATGGGTTGAAATAAAATTAAGAAACTCCAACCTTCATGCCTCGTAAGATGTATTATGTTATTATTGGTTAAATTTCATCCATAACTCAAAAAAATCCTATAATACTGGACCTAACATCTGTAGCCATTGTGTCCCATAATTATACTACACCCACCTAGTGGTAAGACAAACAAATCTACCTTAAGATTATATTCTCCTATTGCATTTTGATATTACAACACTTCCCTTTACATGTCAGGATGCCTCCATTAGCAATCATAACTTCAAAGGTATTACAAGTAGTCATGTAACAATTCCCTTATTTGGCCACAAATGTATCTATAAAGTTAGGTGTGCTTCCTAAGTCAATAAGAATTATGGCCCTTTGTCCTTTGAAGTGTCCTATCACATTCATCATTTGAGTTGATATTCTTGCTAAAGCATGCACTAATATTTTTTTTTGGGGTTCATTTATAACTTTTAACTATTTTGAGAGTTCCTCCCCTTGATGATCCTCTTCTTCCTTCGAGATTATATGGTTTATGCCTCATACAAATCAATAAAATACATTTTTTGTACAAACTTATGTCCTAGAAAATCATTTTCATCATAGTTATAGCATAGCCCTTGGGCCCTTTTGGTTTCCATCTCTTCTCATGTAAAATTTTTGATGGTAGGGGTTTTTTTGGCAGGAGTTGGTGTAGGTTTGGACGAGAAAGGTGGTCAAGTTTGAGAAAATTTGGGGATGCATCCTTGAGCCTTAAATTTTTCTTTTGCTAATCTAGCCAAAGCCATTGCCTATTTTTTTTTTATTTGATAGAAGGGGTTTTTAAAGTGTCCCTAAAAATTTTACAAGAGGGGTTTTGAAAGGCTCTCCCAAACCTTAGATCTAATAATAAAATAACTAAAATGAAAATATAGTGGATCACCAGCTCTGGAATACAAGAACCCAAAATTTGGGTTGGATCCATGAATCCAACACAAAAAACAAACTCACCTTAACCATAAGGAGTTGAAATTTACCCCAAATTAAAATAACCAATGAGCATCGAGGGCCATCCTAAGACAATTTCAAAGCATTTCAACAAAAAATGACTACCTAAATTTTAATTCAAAATTCAAAATTTAGATGATACTATCGAAAGTTGGAACCTTGAAACTAGCAACTCAGGCCACTAGGGTCTGATACAAAAAACTTGAAGAGGTATCATAAACAAACAAAGAAAATATACCCCAAAATAGAACAACCATCAAGCATTGAGGGCCAACCAAAGAGAAATTCTAAAATATTTTGACCAAAACCAAGCACTCAAAATTGAATTTAAATCAACAACTAGATGAACCCACCTATATCTAGAACCCTAAAAATATAGGATCTGATATAGCAAACCTGTAGCTGGAACCCTGAAGTAGCCGCATAGGAAACCTATAGTCGTGGTTCCATTTAATCCTCTGATCCATATTTTTTAAAATCCTTTAAAATTATAGAAAAGAGAATTCATTTAATATATTTGAAACATAGTTTCTTTTCACCAGCCAAAGGTTGGGAAGACAGCCTGAAGGAATCAAGTTTCAATTGTCTACTACCTGAATCCTTAGATTTTCCATCTTCAGTAGGGCCTGAGAGCCATTAGTTATCTCAAATTCTACTTCTTTTTTTCTTAAATATTTATTAGTGGGTTTGTCCACTTTCTTATCTATTTCTATGTCAATGCATCTCTTCCTGTAAATTCTAGTTTTAGGGCTAGGGGACCTGAAATAATTATTGAACCACAAGTTCAACCAGATTGAGGTATTCAAAGAAATTATGGAGAATAAGGTATTTTAGACTTACCTTCGCTAAACTTGGGCCCATATTGTGCACAAAAACCGAGCTTGAAAACTTAGATTTTTTTTGAGAAGGGAAACTAAAGCATTCAACTTCTGGTCTCCTTCAATAATACCCTTTTCAATATCTTCAACCAGATTTGAAGGAAGATTTGGTTTTTTCCCCAAGTATTAGTGTAGAAGTTGGAATATTTGCTTCATAGGACTCTTCAATAATTTTAGATTGGTAGCTTTTAGGGATCCAAATCTATTTCTTTCTCATTGCCTTTACCTTTGTAGTGGAATGTTGAGCAGGATAATTTTCCAACCTATGGCCATGCTTACCACATCCCTGGTACTTCACAGGCCTATTCTCGTATTTGATAGGATGAAACTAGGTACCTAGGTCTAATATGAACTTAGTAGAGCTAGAAATGTTTGCTTCAGTATCAACCATGACACACATTCTAGCAAAGACCATATGTGACTTCACCCTTGTTACTACATCTATCGATACAAGATCACCGATACCTTTTGCTATACCTTAAAGGATGTTAGTATACCATACGTAGAATGACAAGCTAGGAAACCTAACCCAAAGAGGAATAAAGTTGACTTTTTTAGTGTTCAAATTAAAACTCGTTTCCCATCTATGGAGGAATAAACCTCACTTCCAAAAAAACCATAATCTTCCTTCCAGTATGTGCTTGGAATCCTCTTCACAATTGAGTTTAATGAGGAAGAAGAACTTGGGAATAGCCACAATCTCTAAGGAACCTAGGGGTATCCATTTAGAAAGATCCCATCTCCTGATATAGTCTAGATCAGATTTACCTCCATGAAATTTACCCACTAAGTCCCACAAGCCTTCCTCGCAAGCCATACTAGAAAGTAACTCAAAATCTGAAGTTGAATTGAGACTAGGGGGAAATCAAATTGAATGGATGTCTCAGCAAGACTTATCATATTTATTAGCCACTTTGGCATATGAAAGGGAAGGATTCACGTGATTCCCAACTGGTTTTTTTACCTGATTATAGGCCAAAGTCAAAATCATAGGTTTCCCACTAGACCACCCTAAAAAGGCATGGGTCCCACATTTGAACTTGCTAGGATACCAAACCTAACATTCCATAGGGACCAAAGGTCCTTTAAGATTTAAATGGACCCCATATTCAACATCCAACCTCTCTACAACAGGATCACCACCATCGACTTGACTAGTGCACACTTGCTTCTCCACACTACTGCGCTTACTCATTTCAAATTCCCACCTCCCAAAATTTCTCATTTAAAATTCCATGGTAGGCCCAAATCTATTGCCTATTATAATGATTGTGGCCTCAACATTTTAACTTTAGCTTTAATTTCATCCTTCAAACCACTCAAAAAATAACTTTGGAAGAATATGAGACTCAAACCAATGATATGGTTGACCAGTTTTTTAAATTGAGTCTGATAATCTTGAATGGTTGAAGTTTATTTGAGTTTAAAAAGGGCTCTTGTAAAATCATTAAACTCATTAGGACCAAATTCAGTGAGTAGTTGTAGCTCAAATTCAAGCCAAGTAATATGGGGATGTGCTTTCTTGATCCACTGAAACCAATGTAGTGCATCTGATTCAAAATTAAAAGAGGTAATTGTTAGGTGCATATAATGGGGAACATTATAAATACTAAAATATTATTCTCCCCTACATATCCATCCCTTTATATCCTTTTCATCAAACTTTGGAAAGTCTAATTTGGATAGCTTAAATCCATTGTTATTAGGGGTATCCCACTGATGATTACTAGTTCCTTCATCCTTATGATCATGAGAATCAAATAGATCATATGTGTGGGGATTATTAGATATACAAATATCCACATATTAAATTTTTCCATATAATTATGCCTTCATTTCCCTCTATTCCCCAACTATGCAGTTCAAGGATTCATGTAAAGATTTAATATTCGACCTTAACTAGTTTAAGCTATTAGATAACTGTTCTCCCACATGATTCCCGTAAGACACTACATGAGTGATAATTCTTATATCTAATTCTTGTGCCTTTTGTTATTCCCTAGTACCTATAGCCATGTTCTATGATTTGTAACCTTTTGATGATACATACTAAAAATATAAGTGTGATTTTAGGAGTTACTATTTTTAGTAATGAGCTAGAAAAAGTAAAATTTTGATGATACATACTAAAAATATAAGTGTGATTTTAGGAGTTAATATTTTTAGTAATGAGCTAGAAAAGTGTTTGGGTGCTATATATCAAAATGATCAGCTCAAAAAGAATATCATAATGGACTAGGTCCAGTAATGATGTTTTTTTGGCACTCCTACAAAAATTCATAGAGGCTATATACCGAAATGACTAGCTCGATGAGACAATTACAATGAGGTATATCCCACAACACTACTTTTTGGTACCCTAGACATTTTTTTCAAGGGACTAAAATATTCAAGTGTTAGTTTTACTCCTAGATTCTTAGTTCACTTAGAAAATAAACTTTTGTCAGACAAGACCTTCCTGACTCGACATTTCCTATTACTGACACTATTATGTCAGAACTATTCTATCATGGAAACTATAACTCACTATCTCTGACAACTATATAGGTTGATTTTGTTACTCATAAATTCCTTATCCATTATGATTTTTGAATATCATAGGCAACTATTATTGATGTTGGAAAAATTTGTGTTGATTGTTACTACCTTTAATTATATTCATACTTGACTATTATTAACTAATCTTAATAGAACTTGTCTTGACTGTTATATTTCACACCAATTCATTTGTTTGTTTCAAGTAGTACTTTTGGGATAATGCAGTCTACTTAGTATGATTAATTTTTATGGTAGGATTTTTGGTTTCAGGTTAAACTTCCAACAAAAATAGGATACTCTAATATAGGGTGTGTAGTGCCTATAGACCCTCTATTATATCACAATGATGAATGATAGTGCTCAAACCAATATTTTATGCCACTACTTAAGGAGGATTCCATACATACCCTTGAGCATACTACCTGTCTCTTTGATAGTACATGTGGGTGATCTTTTTGGATTCTATTCCAAATGTACCATGGATAATACATGGTTGAAAATATTCCTAGGGCTAAATATTTCTCCAAAGACTAGGGGGTTTCCTGATATACCCAAAGATACATGGGAGCTCAATTCTGTATAGGTGTTGTTTGAGGCTTGGATATTGGAGCCTGATCACCCCTCACTTCACTAGATATTTTATGGGCAATATAGCCTACCTAATAATGAGAACTCCTCTATGATATTTTAAAACCCTTGATATAGGGTTTCTAACCTAATAAACTAATACAAATAAAAAATGGCTAGATTTTTTTTAATAAGGAAACAGGTAGAAAAAAGAAAACACAAAAAAATTATACCTAACAATCAAAATGGTAGGGTAGAAACTATTGTAGTCGCAATGGAACATGACCCTAGAAAGTGCTCTAATACCACTTGTTAGCAACCTTTTAATAAAAATAAGCACATTCACATAAATATTGTAATAAAAGCAAAAATTCATGAAAGAACAAAATATTGCAATACAAAATGTAAATGTAGAAATATATTAATCTCACAAATCGCAACACAGAATCATAGGTCTCTTTGAGGGGTCAACCTCCTTCAATACTTTCATTCAATATGCAAAATATACATTCATTTATTTCCCTCACATTTTTAAAGACTTCATCACACTACCTAATGCTCATGGCTGGCTTAATGCAAAATGCCACCCAAGCTAAAATATTCTACCAAAAAAAATAATTACATTATTGATAACAATTATATAAAATGGTGCCACTTTCCTAGGTGCTTCTAGTACCACAAAATATTACAAAATACTACATAATATCATACAACACATTATTATGAGAGTTCCATGTTAAGAAAGGGGTTATTACATAATAGTGTTAGGATGGATTCCTAACAAATCATTTTTGGTGTTAGCACTGGAATCTTTAGCTTCATTGAGATTTTGATCCTAATGTTATTGCCTAATCACAAACTCAAGAAAAAGAATAAGTAGCTAGATGATATTAGTTTTTTATTAGCATGATCTCTTGTCTCCTCCACTATGCCTAAATCTCCATCTAATATTATCTGACTACCAATCATATCATATAACTAACAATCACACATCTATATTATCCTATAACTATTATTCTAATCTAATTAGCTCAGTTGAACCCTCAATCAAAATATCATATAGATATGTCAACTTCCAGTCACTCCTTATGTAGTCGCCTAATGGATTTTCCAATCACACATCTTTCAATGTAGTAGGGGTAGTAGTTGAAAATCTTCAATTAGTAATTTTTAAAAATATTTAGTCAAAAATATTCAATGATCTTTGAATCAATAATCAAAAAGTAAAGAATCATACCAAAGGCAAGAGAGAAGCTTCCAAAATCACACTGAATCCCTACTAAAATTGCTACAGGAATAGACTTTTGAAATACAAAGATATCCAATATTTATAATTGGTTGCACATAAAGACAAAAACCTCATTCATATCTACATGAACCATAGAGGCAGTTGATCCACTATTTCCAAACCCCTTTGGATTTATATTTAAAATCATATCTTTGTAATTTTGGTATATTTTATTCATTCAATTAGCTTAATTTTGAATGTTCTCATTTATCTCTTTTAGCATATCTTAGTTATCTAGTTAGCTTGATCCTAGTTGTTTATTTTGCTTTTATCTACAAGGTTTTCCTCTAAAATTCAATCATCATGTTAAAATCAAAAAATTTTCTAATGTTTTTTGTCTAGGGTCTCAGGTTATTATTTATTTTATAGTCTATCAGATTAAGATATTAGGTCTACAATAATTTTAGGTAGTAGCATTGTTGTTTGGGAGTATTGTTGATAGCTACACTAGCACTAGTGATAGTGCCACTATGACATAGTGCTTTCATTGATATGATAAAATAAACCAAAAATCTCCATTTCATTTTAAATTTTTAATATTCTTACATCTATTATAGAAAAGTGGTTTGATTAAGACAAACCCTTAAAAATGCTAACTATTTGTTGAGTTTGCATGTGTGCAGGTCAATGTTTGCATGGAATAGCAATCTTTAAGCTAAGGAGCAAGGTGATATCCAATGGTAATTGGAATGAAAATAGGTTCTACGCTTTTTAACCCCACTCTTTTAGATATGTATCTCCTCTTCATTTTAGTTGCATTGTTAGTTTTGTGGTCTTGATTGTTTTATTTTGTATGTCATTTAGAATAGATCTATATTTACAAGAAATTGCAAAGCATATAGTCTAGGTTAACTTGATTTTTTGATTTTTATATCTTGTTGTTTATGAATAGATATTTAGATTTGTTCATACCTTAATTAGATTGCATTAGCAAGGAACTAAAATTGCATGTAGCTTAGGATTTGTGTGTTTTGTATAATATCCTAAACCCAAGCATTTTTCATTATAGATTTGTTATTTTAGTTACATCACTTTTTTATTTTGCATGTGAATTATTACAAAGAAAATGAAGAGGTGCATATAGTCTAGTAATATAGTTATTCATTTTGGCATTTTATCTTAAATATCAGAATCAATTATTATATCTTCAAGGTAAGTTGAATTGCATGTAGAATATTATTGTGTTTGCTACATAAAATTCCTTTAACCCTTGATCTAAAGGAAAATAAAAAAATATATTTTTATTTGTATCGACAAAAAAAACATTTAGTCTAAGGATCTTGTTTGTTTGCATTACCATATATTTGCATATTAGTTTAAGAATAGATAATTTAAAATATTATAGAAATAGAACATTTTACTACAATCTTGGGGAGTACAAATAGGGTAAATTTTGTATTCCAACAATCAAATGCTTTAAATAATGTCATTGGGGTGGCTGAGAAAGAAAAATAAGTCTTTATTGCTATATGATGTTATGTTGCCTAGTTGCATAAAAGTGGTGACCCAAATCTTTGAAGAAGGAAATTTAGAAGAAAAAGATTAATTTCCTAGGATTTCATGTAATATTCAAATATCTAGTATATCTAAAGCACTTGTGGTTACCAAATATCATCTTCCTCTCCAAGATGACATCATGTGTAGTCCTTATAAATCATCAAAGGAAGGTAAAATATTGGATAAATCATAACATGAGACACTTTTATTAGAGTGAACATTGATACTAGAGGTTGAGGATAAAATCCTAGAAGTATATCCTATGCAACAATGAAGGACTCACCTATTACTCTTGCGATTGCTCAAATATTTACAAATAAATGGGCTACATTGAGTAATAGAGAAACTATGATTTCAAAAATGGGGTGTTTTCCTACAATCTTGGGAAGCAAAACTAGGATAATAATTATACTCCAATAGTTTGTTACTTTAGATAATGGCATTGAATTGGTCTAGAGATAACAATAAAAGGAATCATTATTTTTGAGTGATGCTATGTTACCTGGTTGCCTAAAATTAGTTACCTTAACTACCAATCAACATCAAGTTCTATCATGGAATGAGGTAAAAGGTAGAGAGACAATCATAATAAAATAAATTTTAATGCCCACCTTTAATTCCCATCACTCTATAATAAAAATAAGGTATCAATTCCAAAATAGTTAGCATAAAAAGGTAAATAAGAAGGTAATGATAAGATAAAAGGTTGTTTTAACTCTATATATCATGATACCTACTTAGGGTTTTGATTATTTGGATAAGAAATATAATATCTCCTAGAATGTCCCCATGAGTCTCTAAATTGGAGGAACCCCTTGGAAAATGACCTCCATATGTATAGTTAATGCTATTCAACTTTCTATGTTTGTATAGGTATTGGAAAATCCTGAGATGGAACATTGATGTCAAAAGGATGGGCAACTGTTTTCCTAAGCTAATGAATGGAACTCTCTTTCACTCATAGATATAGCTATTTTTCCTATAAATTTTATCTTAAAAGAAAATAAGATAAAACACCATCTCACCTGGGTAAAAATATCTCAAGAGACACTCAGATCCCCATTTATTTACATCCCGTTCCTCTAAGATTAGTTAAAGATATTTTTAAGATTAGTTGTTTCTTTCACTAAGCTAATAATATGAGATGCCAACCAAATAATACAATTATAGCAAGGTAATGCCTAATATCTAGACTATTTTAGGGTAAGTTGGAGTTTCCTTCCTTCTAATCTCACAACTCAATGGATAAGATAGATTTTAAGATAGATTTTGGTGATAGTATAGTGTTATAAATATTTGTTAACATGAGGGTTTTTAGAAATGGATCAATCAATGAGACCTTTTATGACTCAGGGAAATGAGGGATAAAAGGATTAAGAGAAATGATAGATGACCCTAAAGAGAAGGGCAATGAAAAATATGGTTTACAAGGAAAAGAGTGGTAAGAATGGAATCTACTAACCTAGAAGAATAAATTTCTTCTACCATATTTCCCATGATCATATTTACTTCACTTCCAAACTCTATTTCTTATTCCCCTATATCTTATGTATTTCCTTATTAGTTATTGTAATCCCACTTCTCTAATCCCTTTAAATTCTTCTATTGCACCCATACCACCTCAAGTAACCACAACCCTAGTATTAGGATTCCCAACAAGTTTTACTATTCATAATGTAGGGTCATTTCATACACCATCTCTACTCTAGTTTGTCCTATCATAAATGATGTTATCACCAACTATTCCATATCCCCTAAACCCATCCTTTGGTGCCCCATGTAATAAGTTGCATTGTGCCCTCCCTCGTGTCATCATTTTAATCCCTCTCATCATTCATTACCATTTGGTTCATACTGTAATCCATGTCATCATGTAAAATTGGTATCCTCATATTTATTGGTCCACTATTTTATTATAGGTATAGTGATACCTCTTCTTTTGATAGCATCAAATATATTTAAGGTAATTCACACTATGGAGGAGCATATTGACATGGAAATCCATTAATTGTTCCGAAAAAGTATCCCCTAAGAGGAAATATATAATATAAATATTAGACATCATGCAAAACATAAGAAATTAGGATTGATCAAGATGACACTGATGAAAAGAGCTTTAGCATATGCTATACCCATGATCCATCAATTCTGGTTGATGAAAGGAAGAGAGGAGCTATTTTTCATCTACACACATTTAATACAAAATTTAAAATCTAAGATCTCAATGGTGGGACAAGTTGAGTCCTTTTGGGGTCAAGTGTATTAAGTTATCCCTACCATTTCTCAAGTCAAGTTCCTTTGTGTTAAGGTGCACCCCACATATCTCAATAAATGTGAGATCTTACTCTTCAAAGATAACCAAAATATTATAAGAGGAATAACATCCATGATAAAGGAAATTGAATAACTCCTCATACAATAAAATATATGAAGTATATAGGTAGGTTAGATATGGTAATCATGCAGTTGAAGGACATATCCTACATGCAAGGAAGACCCCAACGATGCAAGCTATTTATAATTCTCTTACATGACAATTGAAGAATTAAGAAAGGGGATGCAAGAACTACTAAATGAGGTATTGCATGAGGTACTCTCTTGTCAAGGATAACTTCATAGGTGATGTCAATACCATTGATAAAGAAATCCAAAGTGGAGGTACCCACAAAGAATGTAGCTTGGTGCTTTAAAAGAGATCATTGTACTAGAAAGTCAATTGTGGAAGTTAAGAAATTGAAGAGGATCAAGGGAATATCCCCTCATAGAAGCAATATGAGGAGTTAGTATTAAACATAAATATGTAAATGACTAAGCAAGAAGGATTTTAAGACTCCATTCCCAAGGATAAAGGCAATATCTAGGATCTCTCACCAATCAAGATTAATATCCCGTGAAGTAAGCAAAATGTAGTATCTTGGCTACTACCTTCTAATACAAAATAATTAACCATAGAAAATATATTTTATAAACCTAGAAATAAAATTGCAATACATAAAAGTTTATAAACTTGACAAAATGTGGCGAATTATCTAAAGTGGGTCTAATTGCTCAAGTGTCGATTTGCTCATAAATTGGACCAATTGGCTTGTAGAAGTGATTTGCTCATAAAATTAGATCCATTGACTTGTAAGAGTGATTAATTCATAAAATTAGATCCTTTGGCTTGTAGGAGTGTTTCAATTCCAAAAAGATATTGATTGGCTCCAAGAAGTGATTCACTTGCTCAATTGGAATAAACTATGTAGAAAATCAGGAAGGTGCATTTAAGGTATGAATCTTGAGGCAAATATTCTCAAAGTTGATATTTTGGCATGTTGTGGCACACTAAGTCATTTTGGAAGCCTTCTAAGCCTATTAGATACATAATTAGAGGTATGTAACATTTGGCAATACATCATTTAGCTAAATATACCCCTAAATAGTTACTTTTATCAAGAGTAATTCTTTCTCATCCCAAGTAACTCAAGGGTAAAATTTTACTATAAATAGGGGCCAGGGTCATTGTTGCATTCATATTTTGACAATGAGAATTTAGATCTACACTTTATAAAAACCACATTGTTTTTTGACCTCATGAGATTGTAAGAAATTAGCAAGCCCTTAGGCATTCCATTAGTGAACCATCCTCTTGCTTTATTAAGTGCATGGTGGTTGTGTCAAAATCCTTCTTATCCATGTTTCCATTTGCTTATCAATTTTATAATTTAATGAATGGATGGATATTGATGTTATCTGAATTCTCATGTATCGATGGATCACACACTTTCCTTACTATAGTTTAAACCCATATTTGCTTGAATCTCTTACTCTAAAAATTTATTCATTTTTATTTCTATACTTTACTTTTCTACATTTTATTTTGTACTTTCTAATTTCAATTCAAGTTAGTGTAAGAGTATTCCATGATGAATAGTGGGAGAAGCCATTGAAAATACTTTTCAACTTTGTTGAAACTCAATTTTGGGTGCAAATCTTAATTAGAAGTTAGAAAAAATCCCTGGTTCAATAGTAATAAAAGTAACTTACCTAATTTGGGGTTCAACATATTAAAGTATTTCTAATATGATCTTATAAGACCATGAATAAAAGTTTTAGAGAGTGCTTATGAGCATAAATAATATAACATATGGACACGTTTTTATGTAACCCTATGGGAATTATTCATGTAAGCCTATGAGCATATTTTATGTAAGCCTTTGAGCATTACTTAAATAAGCCTGTAGGCATTATTTATGTAAGCCTATGGATAGTTTTGATGTATTCACCCTTAGTGATATTGGTTAAACCACCTATGTGGTTAACCTTGATTAAAGGGTTTAATACATTAATTATATTATAATTTAACCTTAAAGTGATGTTATGTCAGCTTGAGGTTAATCTCTAATTGGGGATTTTGTGTCACTATAAATACCCCCAACAATTGATCCATTGTATCAATTTGTGATATGTTATATTGTGGAGTGCCTATAGGAACCCACCCCTTATTCCTTCTATATATTCATATAATTTATCTCTTTCTATTTTTTTTATCATGCTATATTTATTTCTCTCTTTTATATTTTCTACATATGATCACAACGAACGTATGTTTAATGTTTCTACTCTATATATGGTACTCAATTTTTTGTTATTTTTGGAGATGTTAATTCGAGTTTTATTAAAATTTTAGGTCTTACCAAGAGTCGTAGAACTATAACTATAATTTTATTCTTGTTCTATCAATATAATTTTTTACCTTTTCAAAAAAAAAGAACATACAATAGCCTAAATATAATAAACTCAAACCTCAAGAAATTTCATAGATTACAATACCTTTATAAGATAAATGCTGGTGATACATATCATCATATAAATGACATGTGTCATGTGGAAATAACACACATGTTAAGTGAAAAAAGAGAAAATGTACATATTATAATATTTTTAACATTAATGCATACTTTCCTAAAAAAATAAGTCAACATTAGATACATTCCCCCTTAATGTTGACTTCCATTAGAACATACATAAGCATTTTGCTGAACTTGGAGAATTTGTCAAGTCCAAGTGACTTGGTGAAGATGTTTGCCACTTGATATTGAGTAGGTACATACTCCAACTGTATGATGTTCTCTTGGACCATTTCTCTAATGAAGTGATGATGGATCTCAATGTGCTTTGTTTAGGCATGGAAGATTGGATTCTTTGTCATCTTAATGGTACTTTGATTGTCATAATATATGTGTGTTGGACCATCTATGAGTAGCCCAATATCATTAAGTAGTTGCCTCAACCAAATTACTTTCTTAGTTACCTCAACCAAATTACTTCCTTAGTTACCTCAACCAAATTACTTCCTTAGTTGCCTCAAATGTTGCCTTATACTCTACTTTTGCTAAAGACAAGGAAACTGTATGTTGTTTCTAGGTGCTCTATGAGATGGTAGCCTAACCCAATTGAAAGCCATAACCACTAGTTGATCTTGTAGTTTATGGAGAAATAGCCCAATATGAATTTGTGTACCCAATCAATGAAAAGTAATCACATGATATATACATAAGACCATGATGAGGGGTCCCCTTGAGAAATATCAAAATCCTCTTAGCTACTATCCAGTTACTCTTAGGACATTGCATGAATATGGAAACAAGGCCCACTAAATAGGTGATATCTGGTCTAGTTAAAGTTAATTAGATCAAAATTCCAACTAGTTACCTTTAAAGGGTGTCATCAACCCTTCCTTCATCATCACTATTAATCAGTTTCAATCGGGTTTCCATGGGAGTGGGGGATTTTTTACACTTCTACATGTGAAACCTCTCCAAGAGAGACTGAATATACTTATCCTAGGAGACAAATATCTTATCGAGCTTTTGCAATTAGTTCTATGCCTAACCAGTAGTGAAGGAGGCCCAAATTAGCCATTTCAAAATTTTTGCATAAGCCCTCTTTGAGAAACCTTATTCCATCTATGTCATCACCTGTAATGAAAAGATCATCCACATACAATATCACCAAAGTGATGCGGTTCCTATAATGTTTCACATAGAGAGTATATTCTATTACAGATCTAGTGAAACCAAGGTTGATAAAATAAGAATCTATTTTGGCATACCAAGCTCTTGGTGCCTGCTTTAACCCATATAGAGCTTTCTTCAATCTAAGGACTTTGTTTTCTTGGCCTTTGACTATGTACCCTGGTGGTTGATCAACATATACTTATCTCAAATCACCATTAAGAAAGGTACTCTTTACATCCATATAATACATAGGCCAATGTTTCTAAGTGGTAAAAGTAATAACAATGTAGATTGTAGTCATTTTTGCCACAGGAGCAAAGGTCTCCTCATAATCAACCCCTTATTGTTACTTATAGTCTTTAGTTTTTTTTTGGTAATTAAGGATCAAATTCATTGCAAACGGGTTTTCTAGGTTGACCCAAAACCTTTTACAAGAATCAGCACAGAGCTATTACGGATCAAAAAAACAATAGGGACAAACTGTCCTACGCTATTAGAACCCATCTGAAGCCCCCTTCTGATACAGCTTCACGCACCTCAGCCATCTGCATTCATCTACCCTCACCTCCGCGATTTCGCGACAAGTCACGAAAATGAGACATGTCACGAAATCGCGACATCAATCAGCCTTATGCTTCATTTTCCAGCATCACCGCGATTTCGTGACAAGTCACGAAAATGCGACATGTCACGAAAATGCGACATGTCACGATTTCGCGACATCAAACAACCACCTGCTTCCTTAGCCAGCAACTCCACGATTTCGCGACAGGTCACGAAAATGCGACATGTCACGAAATCGCGACAACAAACTGCCTTCTGCTTCAACTTCATGCAACACCGCGATTTCGTGACAAGTCACGACAAAGCGACAAGTCACGAAAATGCGACATGTCACGATTTCGCGACATCCTATTGCCTTCTGCTTTGCCTGCAAGCCCCTCCGCGATTTCGCGATAGGTCACGAAAATGCGACATGTCACGATTTCGCGACATCTTTCTGCCTTCAGCTACAAATCCCAGCATCTCCGCGATTTCGCGACCAGTCACAAAAATGCAACATGTCACGAAATCGTGACATCTTTCTGCCTTCTGCTTCATTTTCATCATCTCCGCGATTTCGCGACAAGTCGCGAAAATGCGACATGTCACGATTTCGCGACATCTTTCAGTCTTCTGCTTCGATGCCGCCTCCACGTCGCGAAATCGTGACATTCTAGCTGGGCGCTCCCCTCTGCCGCTGTCGGTCGTGAAACCGCGACAACTTTCCATACTTAACTTTTTCCAGCATTGAGCACCGCGAAACCGCAACAGGTCACGAAAATGCGACAAGCCACGAAATCACGACAAATTCCCTCTAAGCTCTTCACTGCTTCTTTTGGGCGCGATAACGCGACATGTCACGATATCGCGACATTTTTCGGTCAACACCTCTCCTGCTCTACTTTGACCGCGATACGACGACACGTCGCGAAATCACGACATTCTTGCTGGGCGCTCCCCTCTGCCTCTGTCGATCGTGAAACCGCGACAACTTTCCATACTTAAACTTTTCCAGCTTTGAGCACCGCGAAACCGCGACAGGTCACGAAAATGCGACAAGCCACGATATCGTGACAATTTTCCTCTAAGCTCTTCACTGCTTCTTTTGGGCGCGATAACGCGACATGTCACGATATCACGACATTTTTTGGTCAACACCTCTCCTGCTCTACTTTGACCGCGATACGACGACACGTCGCGATATCGCGACAGTTTCCTTCTGTGCTCTTCACTGCTTCTTTTGAGCACGATAACGCGACAAGTCACGATATCATGACAATTATCGGTCAAAACCTCTCCTGCTCTACTTTGACCGCGATACGACGACACGTCGCGATATCGCGACAGTTTTGGTCCGTGGTCGCACTTGTCTTTTTTTGTCACGAAATCACGACAGGACTGCTTCGGGAGACAGAAAACTCCTCTTCCTTTTTCCAAACCCCACAGATGCATCAACATTGGCGATCATTTTGAATAATCTTGTCCACATCACTTGGAACCCCGAGTTCCCAAGTGACCAACCCATCGGCTTCCACCCCTAAATTGGCTAAGATATCAACAGTTTTATTAGCTTCCCTAAACACGTGCTGGGCCCTTCACTCATTCCTGGCTTGGTAGAGGATCCTAGCCTCTTCGATGACAGTCTTAAACCGCCACGGAGGAATTTTCCCATTGCTGATAAGGTTTATGACGTGTAGGGAATCTCCTTCGATGATAAGATTATCTTCAATCTCCTGAGCCATCTGAAGACCCCTCCATAGCGCTCTTGCTTCCGCCTCGTTGTTAGTCCTTGTTCCCAACTGCTCAGAAAAGGCCATCACCAGAAAGCCTTGATGGTCTCTCACTACTCCTCCAGCCCCTGCTCTGCCAGGGTTACCTTTAGAAGCCCCATCAAAGTTAAGCTTGAGCCATCCAATTCGGGGCGGTTTCCACCTGACATCTACTCTAGGATTGATCTTGGGGGACAAGGGTTTCTCAACCAGGGTAAGATTTAAAGAGTGAGCGATCAGTCTCTCCCAGAGGGGGGGATTGCGAGCTTCATGAGGAATAAGGCTAACGTTTTCACGGGCAAAGGTAAGGATCTTATTGGTGATGGAGGTGGCATCATGGCTCGACTCATGGAAAGCTCTATGGTTTCGTTCAAGCCAAATCTGCCATAAAAAATGGTGGAGACAGATCTTCCAAAAAAACCTCAACCTAAGGCTAACGAAGGGATTTGGCCATTGGTGGAAGAGGTCAATGATGGTGGCCGGTCTGACCCAGCAAATGCTAAAGGCTTGAAATAACCTATTGAGGATGCTCAAAGAGACCGGGCATTCAAGGAAAATATGGAGGGTGGACTCCCAATTGGCCCCCGCACAAACAACAACGGTTAGCAACTATCATACCTTTCCTTATCAAGTTGTCAATCGTAAGAATCCTGCCTTGGATCGCCATCCACGAGAACATTGCAACTTTAGGAATAAGCTTTTTGACCCACACCAACTGAGTCTGGAGAATGGGGTCCTCAGAATCTACCATTAGCATGTAAGCAGATTTGACTGAGAACTACCCATTTTCGAAAGTTGCCCAAATTACATGATCCTGCCCAGGACTCATGGAGATGAATTGTTGATGCAATATGCTTTGGATTTCTTCTGAAATGGCTTCAAATCCTAGGATCCTTATCTATTTCCAAATAAGCCTTCCTCTGTCCTACCTCATGAAGTCAGCTACTTTCCTCCCATAGAGATCCTCTATGATTCTTTTGACCCTCGCTAGGTGAGGAACCTGAGATAACGCTTCATCCTTGGCCCACCTGTCATCCCAGAACCTGATCTTCTGTCCATTACCAAGGACCCATCTTAGGCCTTTCTTTATGACCTCTCTACTTCATAAGATTGCTCTCCGGAACGCAGTAACCTCTCCTGTGCACCGTATCATCTAGGAAATCAGAACCTTGAAGATATTTCCTTCTAATTATGGCAGTCCACTCATTCTCCTCATTGTTAATAAGACGCCAAGCTTGTTTAGCTACTAAAGCTGTGTTTAGATGAGCAACTCTTCTCAGTCCTAGCCCCCCGTATTCTTTCGGCCTACAAACCTTGCCCCAGCCCACAAGGTGGATCCTCTGTTTTTCCTCTGATCCAGACCAAAGAAAGTTCTTTTGAATCTGTTCAATTTTTTGGTGAATTCTGGTCGGAGCCCTAAAAATAGAAAGAAAATAAACCGGAATGCTCTTTAAGGAAGCCTTAGTGAGGGTGAGTTTCTCGGCCTCGAGATAAAAAATGTCCTTTCCAACCACCCAATTTTTTTTGGATTCTTTCTACCACTCTATCCCACATAGATACACATGGAGAACCGTAGAAAAGGGGAAGGCCTAGATACGTGGTAGGGAGAGTCGCTATCGAACATCCCAAAATTTGAGCTATTCTGGCTTGCCTCTGATTTGGGGTGTTAAGGAAGTAGAGCTTACTCTTGTTGAAATTCACCTTCTGACCCGCCGCATCCTCGTAGAGTTGGAGAATGTGCTTAATCCTTCTAGCTTCAACCACAGACGACTGGGTCAACATCAAAGTGTCATCCACAAATTGTTGGTGACTAATAGGGTTGATGAGAGAGGTGGCTTTGATCCCCGAAATTAATCTAACATTGCAAGCCGCTTTAATAGTTCTACCCAAGTGCCTCTGCCACAATGACGAACAACATTGGGCTTATTGGATCTCCTTGTCTGAGCCCTCTGTGACTCTGAAGTACCCAGCTGTCGTGCCATTGACCAGAACTGAGAACCAGGGTTCGGATATGCACTCTTTTATCAGCCTGACCCACTGAGGATGAAAGCCAAACTTCAGAAGAACAACCGTCAAAAAATCCCAGTTAATGCGGTCAAAAGCTTTGTTCATATCGAGCTTTAGGGCTAAGACCGCCTTGTTGGTTTGACTTGCAGAGTGCAAAGCTTCATGGACTGTGATCACACCATCCAAAATTGATCTCCCCTGAATAGAGCTGCCTTGGCTAGGGTCGATAATGAGGGGCAAAATTTCTTTCATCCTATTAGCAATGGCTTTTGATAATATCTTGTAGGACACGTTGCATAGACTAATCGGTCTGAAATCTGCCATTGTCTCTGGAGTTGGGCCCTTAGGAATCAGGGCGATAAAGGTGGACTTGAACCCTCTCGGGATATGTTTTGAAGCCTAAAATTCTTTGATAGCAGAGATGACATCCGCTCCTACAGTGTCCCAAAAAGCTTGGTAGAACCGAGGAGGGAACCCATCAGGGCCAGGGGTCTTCTCAGGATCCATGCTAAACAGAGCTTTTCTGATTTCTTCATCAGTGAAGGGAGCAAGAAGCTTACCATTTATGGCCTCATCAACCAAACTCGGAATGGACTGGAGGAGGGATTCCTTGGCTTCCTCTCTACACTGGGATTCCTCCCCGAGAAGGGAGCTGAAGTAAGTTGCTGCTTCCTCCCTGATCTCAATTAAGTCTTGGGTTTTGGATCCATCGGCTTTGGTCAACTCTCTGATCTTATTATTACTTCTGTTCCTCAAGGTAGAAACATGAAAGAACTTTGAGTTCGAATCACCATCCTTTAGCCATAAAGCCCTAGATTTTTGTCTCCAGTAAGTCTCCTCACAAGCTAAAATATTGTGATATTCTGATAGATTGGCTTGTTCCTCCTTCCTAGTAGCTTCATCACTGATACCATTCTATATCGTGTTGTCAATGACCTGCAGCCTTTCCCCCACTTGTTTCTTGTTCTCAAACAGGTTCCCAAAAACCTCCTTATTCCAAGTTCTAAGGTTATTCTTTACTAATTTCAGCTTTTGAGCAAGAATGAAACCTGAACTTCCGTGAAAGGGTTGCTGCCACCATTTGGAAATACTTTCTTTTAAATCCGGGTGTCTGATCCACATTGACTAAAAATGAAAGGGTTTTTTGAAAGAGTTTGACTTTGGGACCTCCAAGAGGATGGGATTGTGATCGAAGGAAATTTTGGGAAAGGTTTGCAGGGTAGAGTCTCCAAACCCAGCAATCGCCTCTTTGGATAAGAAGAACCTGTCAAGTCTTTCCTGGATAAGTTGGCTTCCTGAACGCCTATTGCTCCAGGTATACTTGGCTCCTCTTAGCCTCACATCCATCAGTTGGTTCGAGTTAACAAAATCATTGAAGTCTTCCATACTTCTGGTAGGGAGCCCTGATCCACCCTTTTTGTCTGATGGGTATAGAGGCGTGTTGAAATCTCCTACCACCACCCATGGGATGTCATGGAAAGCATCACCCAGATTGCCCAGATACTCCCACAAAGAAGCTCTCCCCTGAACAGTATTAGGAGCGTAAACATTGGAGCAGATCCACGATCTATTGATGTCAATATCATGGAAAAAAACACTCAACACCCTATCGTCCTTTTGGATGATACTGCCTTCCACTACCCGAGGGTCCCACAAAACCATGAGCCCCCCAGACGTTCCTCTAGCCGGTATAAACACCATTTCCCCTTGACTCCACATCTTTTTTGCTATTGATTTTGACTGGGCTTCGTCTAATTTTGTTTCTTGCAACATCAAAATTGTTGGATTGTATTGCCTTCTTAGCGAACTAACCACTCTCTGAGTGGGCCGGCCATTGAGGCCTCTCACATTCCATGAGAGAACCTTCATTTAGATTGTTTAGAGTTTTTCCCTTTCCCCCTTCCCCGAGGAGGTTTTCCTGATTTGTTATCTTCGAGCCCCGGGATAACTTGTTGTATCAAAGTTTTCTGCTTACCACTGGCAATCTCATTGTCAGTCCTCATTCTGTTGTGCTCTGCATTTGAAATCCTCCCCTTCTTTCTCTCATAGCCATAGTCAATAGGTGACTTAGTCGTACTCCTGGTCTTCTTGGGGCTAAATTGAGGGGGATCTAACTGTTGAAGAACCGGACTCACGCATTCCTCAAAATCATCCAATTCTACCATCTCAGTCCTTGATTCTAACTCCTCCATATTTTTCCTGTATTCTCCTGATTTATGAGAAGAATCTTCTAGCTGGTTTGGCGGGCTTCTGGCTATGATGTTGGGGAGGTCTGGTTTCGAAGACACAATCTCCTCCACCCTTTTTCTATATTCTCTAGGGCTTAGCCTTACCCCTCCCTGGGGGATTGAGGGGTTATTTGTTATGGGATTTGAAGGACCCGCCCTTGATGGGGATTCTAGGGTTTCAGGGAGAACACATTGCCTGTTTCCCTCTTCTAATTCCTCGATCTCCCCTTCTACCGATAGATCGGCTAAAATATTGAACTTATTTGAGCTTGGAAATTTAGGGCTTACCTGATTTTCCTGTTCTTCGATGAGATGTTGCTTGTCTTTGCTCTGATTTTGCCCTGCACCCTGTTTGTCCTTCTCCTAAAAAAGAAGTTCTTTTTAAATGGCCTAGACCCTCCTTTGCCAACAGGGCCTCTTTTTAGAGGGGGGTTCCTAGGAAACCCTTTCTCATTTGCATGTTTGCCTTCCGATCTGTGGATGTCTCTACTTGCTGCTAGAGTAGGGCACTGATTTTGCAGGTGGCCTTGGGATTTACACTCAGGGCAATAAGTTGGCTTGTTTTCATATTCCACCACCTGATATCTTAGGTAGTTGTCATACTCTAGCTCCACAACATTTGGCAGCTCAGATTCAAGATTGGCGTTGACGCAAAGTCTTGCATGTGTCATCCTTGTCCTAGCCAAGGTTGCATGATCTATGGACACCAGTTCTTCGATCATTCTGGCAATGCCATGCAGCCAATACTCATTGACAAACTGAGCTGGAAGGTTGGGGAGCCGAACCCAAATGGGAGCAGTATTGATATTTTGTTTTTCAGGGTCAAAATCCTCCCCCCATTTCCTGAGGAAAAGACTGTGTTTCCCTAAAAACCAGGGTCCTCCAGTGAGAACGCGGCTCGCATCCTCCTTATTGTTAAATATTATGATAAAAAACCCCCTGGACAGGGCAACAACCTCCATGCTACCCACCGTCCTCCATTTGGATAGGGCCCAGGACCGAATAGTTTCTATATCTGGCCTTCCACCCAGAAACTTGCCCACTAATGAAAACTCTTCCATGGCTAAACATGGCCCCATCGAATCAATAGGTGCCTTTATCCTATTATTTACCGGGATGAGGGGCGGGAGTGAAAGAAAAACACTCTTTCTCCCCTTGACAGTATCCGCAAAGGACCGGCCACCTCCGGGACCCGCACCGCCCATCTGGGTCCCTTTGTCCGGATCTTTTTGGGGAGGGTCGCGCTCTCTCTGGACAACCCCTCCTGACGCCGCTGGCCTCCCATCCTCTGGATCCTCGCCTGGGTCAATCTCGAGGGTCCTACCCAAACCCTCTGAGCCATCTCTGCTCTTCCCGCCTAAAACTTTCGAAATCTCTCCGCTGCTCCTCTCCTCCATGCCGCTGGAACTTACAAGTACTTATAGTCTTTAGTTACTAGGCAAGCCTTGTAGCGATTTAATGAGCCATATAATTTGTACTTTTCCTTGTGCACCCATTTTGTGCCAATGGTGGATTTACCTGGGGGTAAATCAACTAAATCCCATGTGTGATTCTGTTCAATAGAATCCAATTATTGCTTCATAGCAAGAGTCCATTTAAGATCACAAAGTGCTTCTTTGACATTAAAAGGTCTTGGTTGGCTCAAGAATTTGACCATGAGAGTATAGTTAACTTGGTGTCTTAGGGTAGAAGGCCTTTTACCTGTATAAGTGGGTAAGTGGCTTTGGGCTACATCTATGGTAGATTGAACCCACTTAGGTAAAGAATTTGATGATGTGAAAATATTATTAGATGGAGGTAAAGTAGGAGGGGAAGAAGGACAAGGATCATGAGTGGGGAGGTCCTCATGTTGAGGAAGGCTTTGACTTGTGACGAAAGAGGAAGGATCAGGTGAGGGAGTGGATGCCAAGGGAGAAACTATTCCTTATTTGGTCTAAGTGAAGGGACCATAGGAGAAGGATTTGGTGGGGAATACTCATTGAAGGTAACATACCTAGAGAGAAAAATCCTCTTGGAAATATGCTCATATAACTTATAGGCCTTGGCATTTTCACTATAGCCAACAAAGATGTATTTTTGAATTTTATCATCAAATTTCTTTATTTTATGATAAGGTATGTGGGCATAAGCATCACATCCAAAGACTCTAAAATGGCCCACAGAGAGTATATTTCCACTCCATATTTCCTTCATTTTTATATCATGCAAAGCCTTAGTGTAGGACCTATTGGTCAAGTATGCAACAATAAGGACAACTTCTCCCCAAAATTTATTTGATAATGTAGCAACAACTAGCATAGATTTGGCCCTATTTGTGATGGTCTAATTCATCCTCTTAGCTACTCTATTTTGTTGAGGTGTATAAGGAGTTATGAACTACCTCCTTATCCCATGATTCTTACAAAGACTAAAAAAATATTTGGAGATGTATTCTCCACCATTACCTGTCCTTAAGGTGGAAATTTTATAGCCACTATCTCTTTCAACAAGTGCCATGAATTCCTTGAATGTATCAAGGGTTTGCCATTTATATTGAATGAGATAGATCTAGATTATTCTATTTTAATCATCAATGAAATTGATGTAATATCTAACCCTAATATGATAAGGAACAAACATTGGCCCATAAATATCTAAATGCACTAGTTGTAGTGGCATGTTGGCTCTTCAAGTATTTCCTGACTTAAAAGGCTATCTATGGTGTTTGGCAATAGTAAAAGGTTCATAAAAGCATTTAGAATCCTTTAATTAAGGAAGTCATTTTACCAAACCCATTATTTCCATCATTTGAAAATTATGAAAGTTTAAGTGATCCATTATTTCATGCCACATATACTCCAAATATAAAGTAGTAGTTGTATGCAAAGATTGTTGAGTTATAGATTAGGTAAGGAGGTAATAGACACCTTCTATTTTAACTCCTATTAATTTTATAGAGCCATCTGGTTCCTGAATGTAGCACTTATCTTTATCAAAAAAGATATTATAACCCTTATCTATAAGTTGCCCAATAGAAAGGAGTCTCCTTTTGAGGCCAGGCACATACAACACATCCTTGATAGGGAAATTATTCCCAGTGTGTAAAGCAAGTGGTGCATCTCCTAAAAATTCAATGGAAAGAGTTCGTTCATCTCCAAAAGTAATGAACTAGTTATGGGTAGGTTGAATCTTGGTCAACCAATCCTGCCTTCCTGTCATGTGTTTAGTTGCCCTTGAGTCTATATACCAACAATATTTATCTTGAATATTGACTTGATTTATTGCATACAAAGTATTAATATTTTGGTCTTGTTGATCCCTTTGATTTGTATGTCTAATTATTTGATAGAAATCATTTGTAGAATGACCCTATTTTCCATAATAGTCACACCCTTGTTGGTTTTTGGGTTGATTTTGTTGTTGTTGAGGCCTATAATTTTGAGGTCTTCTATTTTGAAAACCCTCTTGGGGAGGTCTTGATTGTCATCTTGGTTATTGTAGATACTGATGTTGTGGTTTTTTTTTTTTGTTGATTTGACGTGGTTATTGATGTTGTTGACATGGTTGAGACCTCTGTTTGCCTCTATGATTTTGCTGATTTGGACCCCTATTGGGTCTATGCTAAAAAGTTGCCTTGGTGGTAAAGGTTGCTGCTATAGAATCAATCTCTTCATCTTTGATGAGTGCTTTCTCATGTTGCTTAAGGAGAACTTCAATCTCCTCAAATGGAGCACTCAATGTTTTACTAGTTAAATTTAACATGGTAGCATATGCATAAAATTTGGAAGGGAGGCCACGTAGCATGATAGGAACCAACTCACTATCAGGAAGAGTTGAACCAAAAACTAATAAATCATTCCTAATAGACTTCACTTCCATGAGGTAATTGGTAAGTGAGCCTTTCATAGAAATATTATGCAACTTATGTTTCAAATACAATATTTTATCTTGACTAGGCCTATCAAATAGTCTCTTAAGTGCATCCCAAGATTATTTTGGTGTTGTGATAGCCCTTACTATTTTTCTACATGGAATTCTAGTAGATAGCTTGATTAAGCTTAATGTTATATTTGAGTTCTTTTCAAATAGATCTCTAGTTGCAACATTTGTATATGGGATCAATGGTGGTTCATTTTGTTGTCTATCTCTCACATAATCCCACATGTTATTCATCATTAATATGGATTCCATTTCAAATTTCTAGTTTACAAATGAATCATCTCCTTCAAGTTTTTGTGTGAGGCCACTAAGGAGATTTGTTGTTGCCATGATTAGAAAATGGAGGGAGCTCAACCAAGGAGGTAACTAGGAACACAAGTGTCAAGAAAGAGGCCCTCAAAAGAGTCTAAGGTTCACCACTTAAGATCCATGATGTATGGAGGGTTCACTTAGCTCTTCCACTCTTAATCAAGAATTATTTCCAATATTGGGAGGAATATTGAGCACAAATGACCTATTCCAATATAGGAGAGAAGAAGTGGTAATGAATTGGGGGTTGAAATATTTGTTGTTACAAGAGTGCTTGCTTGCTTAAGAAATAAATTTCACAATTTTATGTGCCAAATAGAAATTCAAGTGTGTATATGCAAATGGAAACTACACTTGATTACAATATGAAATAAACCCTAAAGGCAAGTGGGGGTATAACAAGCATAGACTTAAAATGAAAGGTAAGCACAAGTGAGATGCAAGCACAATGTGGCTAAGACAATGCCACAAAAAAACTCCACAAGCAAGAGGTAAGGGGCCCTAAAACACCCCTTGTGATGATGATTTCTATTGAGAAGATGGTTGAAAAATAGCCTCAAGTAATGCTTCCAAATGTGGTACAATATCAATACCTCAAGGATAATAATGATGCCTCCAAGCCAAAATACAATGATTAAGTTTTTTCAATATGCTACTTTACCCATTAAAATATCCTACAATATGCACCCAAATGGTGCCTTAAAACAACTCTTTGGAAAGATCTTTGAACTAGATTTCCAACACAACTTATAGAATAAAAATCGAAGTCCTTTGTGAGAAGTTATGCTGAGAAAAGGTGCTAAGGGGTCCGTAATTTGACTTAATAATACCCTGAGGATATTAAAATATAATTTCTCCAAAGAAATATTTTCCAAAAATATGTCCCCCTTAGTATGATGCTCTAAAAAAATTTATTTTTTAAAAACGAACATGCACATTTAAAAATAAATCCCCCATTTTATTTATTTATTATTATTATTTTTAATTTTCCTTTGAAGTAGGAAATATTTTACCTCCCTAATTAAAATTTTTAAATTAAAAAAATTCAAACCCTAATTACTGACAACATAATTACAATCCATGCGCTTATACATTCTATTTCTAAAAGTGGTAAAACTAGACTTTTCCTCAAATTGGACATGAACAAGGCTTTTGATAGAGTGTCTTGGAGTTTCCTCTTTTGTGTCTTGTCTAGATTTGTTTCCATCCTAATTAGATCAACCTAGTCAAGGCATACATCTCAGGAGACAACTTCTCTATCTTAGTTAATGGCTCCATTGCTAGTTATGTCCAGGGCATCAAAGATCTAAGACAAGGTGACCCTTTGTCCCCTTTTTTGTTTATCATTATGGTGAAAGCCCTAGGGAGAACTTTGTGGTCTTCCTATTCCAAAGGAGAAATATCTGGAATTAAACTTGCCTTGTCTCTCATGCCCATATCCCACCAGCATTTTGTGGATGACACTATTCTAGCCACTCATACCTTTGTTTCCCAAGTCAAAATCATCAAGTTCATTCTTCTCTCATTTGAGTCTGATGCTGGCCAAAAAAGTCAACTTATCCAAAAGTAAAATGTATTTTCTCAATATGCCCTCCAGACGACAAACCAACATAGCTAATATCCTTGGTTGTACCTTCCTACTACCTACCTTGGTTTTCCACTTTTTGTTGGTTTATCCCAAAAATCTCTTTGGTTTCCACTCATTGAGAGAATTCACAAAAAAATGGTAGGATGGAAATAAGGGCTTATTAGTTAGGAAAGAAAGGCCACCTTAGTCAAAGCCACTCTCTAGAGCATCCCTATTTTCTTTTTGTCCATATTTCACATTCCGATTGAATTTTGTAACAAGATTGAACAACTCTAGAGGAATTTTCTTTGGTCAGGCTCATAACACAAACAAAGATTCCATTTAGTTGCAGAGGACCAGGTTTGCTCCAAGAAAGAATATGGTGGTATTGGGCTCAGGAAGGTCAAGCAGATGAACCTAGCTCTCATTGCTAAGCAAGGATGGTGGGTCCTTCAAAATGAAAAGTCACTATGGGTTGATATCATCAAGGCTAAATAACTCTAGCATCAACCAATTTTTTTGGATGATCATTTGTCTATTCAAGGTTCTGTCGCCTGAAATTTTATCTTGTGTACGAGGGAGATCATCAACAAAGGAATCTTTGAAAACTTAGTGATGGCCAAAATATACACTTTTGGGAGGATAAGTTGTTGGGTTCTTGATTTGATCTGCCTCAAACCTATGACTGACATATTTTTTGTTACAAAGGTGTGCAATTCCATTGATGCCGATAGGAAGCATTGGAAAACCATTCCTCATAGTAATCTGAATGAAGACCAAAAAAGAGCTAATCTTGTTTTGTCTAACATATTGTATATTTATCCATTCAATTAAAGATAAGAACCTATGGGCTCCCAATGAAAACAAACTTTTCTTGGTCAAATCTGCTTATTTTCTTAATGAAAACCTCGATCATCCATGGTTCCCTTCTAAGATCATTTGGAACAAGCACCTTATTCCCAAAGTCACTTTCTTCTTTTGGCTTGCTATTCAGGATAAAATCCTCTCCATTCCAAATCTCCAGATTCGAGGGCTCCCCATTCCTAACTGTTGTTACCTTTACAAGTAGGAGTGTGAATCCACCCAACATATTTTCCTCTCTTATCCTTTCTCCCTCAAAGTTCTTTGCTCATTATTTTCCTCTATGGTTATTGCCTAGGTTCCACCCTTTTATTTTAATGACATCTATTTACAGTGGCCTAATCCCTTTAAAATTTTTTATGTCAAAAAATTTTGGACCTTCTATCTCCCCCATTTCTTTTGGGAAGTTTGGCGTGAATGAGATTCAAGAGCCTTCAATAACTCCATCCATGATTCCAACTATGTTCTTTCTAGATTTATCCATGCAACAACTAAAATTCTCTCTGTTATTCAAGGCACTGGGTGGTTGGAGTCCCCAAGTGAATCTTGGTTAGTTAAGTCCCTCTAGCTTCCTTCTTGTAATCTTTCCTCTCCCTCTTCTATGGTTTATCACTCGCTTATCAAGTGGTATCCTCCACCTTTGGGATGGATCAAGTATAATTTTGATGGTGCTACCAAGGGCAACCCAAGGTCGGCTAGAGTAGGAGGTATCTTTCAAGATCATACAGGGAAGATATTACTGGCCTTTGCAAAAAATCTTAGCATCCAAACCAACCATTTTTCTAAATCTTGAGCTCTCTTACAAGGTTTGTCTCTCCAATCCATATTAAACTACCCTGAACTTATTGTCGAAGGTAACTCTATGAACATTATTAGAAGCATTGTAGGCACCCAGTTAGCTTCTTAGAACATCTCCAGTTTAATATTCGAGGCAAAGTTTTTTTTGAGCTCTTCCCAAAATGTCACCATTCAACATGTCTTTAGGGAAGGAAACCAAGCCACTGACTTTCTAGCTAACCTAGGGGTTTCTTTGCCTAACCTCACCATTTGGAATGAATGTTCTCCTCCCCCTTGGTTAATGACAATCCCATGCCTGTATCTCTTTTGTGAGTTTTCTCAGGATTCAGGTTTCTTGGGTAGCCACATCTTCTCCATGTTATGGGAATCCACCTCAGATTGGATAGCATTTTCAAGACACATCATTGGAGGTTTCATCGATCCATGGAATTTTTCTAAGTTCATAAGATTTATTTTCAACATACACTCTCATGCGTGGCTTCAATTTTTAGGGCACGTGGAGCTTATGGCTCAACACGAAGAATGTCTTTGTGAGCCATACTTGTAGACATTGTAACCATACCATTTTCAATGAAAACCCCTTGTAGGTTTTTTGTTGCATGATAGATAAAAAATGGAGTCATATGTTGTCTTACCTAGACACGTGAGTAGGCTTTACTCCAGACCAAATTCAGAAATCATTGTTACTGGTCTCTTTTTACGGATGAGGGATGACTTTTAGTTTCCAGGGTAAATTTTTGTTTCAAATTTCTATCTGCATGTGAGCTTGCAGGAAGCTAGTGGTTAAATAGTTAGTATCCATCACGAGATGTGTGATACCAAAATTGGAAAGGATCAAAATATCATTTTTTCTACCAATGACAACTACTACCTTGTGAGAAGTGCCACCAAAATGTTTTCTCACACCTTGACTATAGCTTTTTATTAAGATTGGTCGATGGTTGGACTTACAATATCTTGAATGGAACTTCTATTTTTCTCATGCCTCTCTTATTACCTATTGAGGCTTCCTCTTTTGCCCTTGCAAGGGTTTATCTATCTATTTTTGTCTTTCTTCTTGGTTATTTTAAAGAAGGTGCTTCCTTTTTGTTTCAGATGATTGGGAGCTTTTTTCCTAACTAGATTTTTTTTGTAAAAGGTTATGATAACCTTTAAAAAACCCTCTTACCAATAAAAAAAATTCAAATCCTAAATTTTTCCTTGACATCCCATAATTATCGCTACATAATTACAGAATCTATAGGACTAGGCTAGGAATCTCTACACAACTCGAAGGGTGGACTTTATGCTCCTTGACATTGAAAAATCATAGCCTGACTGGGATAGAGAGTTGAGCACATCCACTTCGGCTTTCGTAGTGGTGGTGGTGGTGACTACAATGGTGGTCGTAATTTTCATCGGTGGGCATTCAACGACACAGAGTAAGATTTATTGCACTTCATGAGGTTTTGATCATCAGATCTAGTGCACTTGTGAACAAAACTCGGGACCACTGCAACAACATGATGCCTATAGATTTGATGGGAATGCCTTGCATGGGAATGAGGATATGGTTATCCAATATGTTGATTGTTTTGTAGCTCATTTTTGTCCAATCGTCATTATAGTAAAAAACTCATGATATACTTCGCTCTTGCTATGAGGGGCGTGTGAGATTATATTTTTTAAATATGGGGGCGTATGATATTAATTATTATTTTTTTTCAGATGAGGGTGCACAAGATTAAATATATTTTTTTGAAATCAAAGGATCTTGTCTGCCTTGAAGTTGGGCATGTGATGCACATGACCAGTGCACACTATGGGCATGCACTATACGTGTTGCCTAGAGGTATGCACTACTTACACAATGGATGGTGGAGTGGGTCATCGCCCAATGTGTTTTGCTCCAGGTTGGAGAAAAGTCACAAACACCTATTTCATTTGTTAAAAAACAAGAACAAAAAAAAATATCAACAAGCAATAGTCTAAACTTGTGTGGCGTACGACTGCATTGGCTTGGCTCCCTCCATTGTACAAGTTATAGGTGCTTAAAATGACCAACTCAAGTTTGAGGTGCATCTGTTGCTGCTCATAGGGTTGAATTATAAAATTGTACAAAATTAGAGCCAAAAAAGGAGTAAAAAATCAACGTATCAACTCTTCATTAAAACTTTCGATGGCTGAAACAACATTTGCCAAATGTCTTCCACATAAGTGTGGATATTGATAAAACCTAGAAACTAGCACTACACGAGCAAAAAGAAAAGGTCCTTCCTGTGATTACAAGATTTTATTGTGGCAGTGGATCCCATTAGAACTCCTTTGTTAAGCATGATGGACTGTAGTAGGATTGTGATGGGTGACCTCCTGGGAAGTCTTAGTTTTGCACCCTCTTTTTTTTAATAATGAATACCATTATTTTTCAGCAACATAGACTCTCCCTAAACTCAATGACCTAGCTACAAGAACTGTTGCAATTGTGGGTTTGGCCTTTACACTTAAAAATAAATTAAAAAGTGGAGAGCATACTCTCTAGGATCTAATACCAAATGTTGGGATTCTACCCTATTCCACTATGACAAATAACAATACATAAAATGAAGATAAGAATAGGTAATAACTTGAATAGAATAAACTCAAACCTCAAGAAATTTCATATATTATAATACCTTTATAAGATAAAGGTTGGTGACACATGTCACCATACAAATGACATGTGTCATGTGGAAAGAACACATGTCAAGTGCAAAAAGAGAAAAGGTACACATTATAATAATTTTAACTTATTTTTAATAAGTATTGTAAATTTTAACATGGTATTAGAGAAAGAACTAGAGTTATGTCACTCGACTACAAAAAATAATCTCTTTAATTCAAGTTATTGATGAAGCAATCCTCAAGTTATAGAATTTAGAGGGAATCCATTAAAGTTCAAAATTTAAATTTATTTTAGTACCAATATTTCCCACCATATTTCATATGCCATTCATATCTAATTTATGGGCTATTCACACACTATTTGCATGCAAATATATGGTATTTGATGATCATCCAATAGTGAAACTCTTTGAGAGCTAGGATAGTGGTAAAGGCATTGTATTTTTACAAAGGCATTGTGTTTTTGAATCCCTCACACTATGTTTTTAATTTTATTTTGTACTTATATCTTGTTTTCCATACACAAATTCTAGCCACATTATCTTCGTCTACAATAAAGAGAATAATATGATGGTAAGACCTTTGGAAGGGAAGGCTAATGTCATGGGTTCAAGTCTTCGAATTTTATTTTTTTGTGCAAGAAACTCCTATTTTTATAAAGGAACTAACTTATGGTGGCATAAGGGTTTGTGTAAGTTCCCCTCTTAACCATTTATGATATAACAAAGGAAGTTGCACCTTAACTCTAAATCATTGTTGTAGTGCAATGGTTGGTATCCTCTTTTACTTAGTAGAGGTCAATGGTTTGAAACCTATAGTTACTCATTTTTTACACATATCAAGGTATGGTGTTACCTTTATTTAAAAGTCATTTTTTCTCTTCCCTAACTCTAGCCATCCATGGTGGTGCAATGAATGATCAATTAGTTTGTAGCAAGGAGGTTGATGGTTCAAAAAATTTAAGCAATATTTTTTTATCACAAATGGATAGTGTTAGCATGGGCATACACATGCTAAAATAGCCAGTGGTACTATGTATTTTTTCCCATAACTCTAACAATATGCTATGGTAAATTGGTTGGTACTCATGCTTGTGGCTGATAGGTCCTTAATTTGATCCACTATGACTAATTTTTATTGGTATGCTACACTTAAGGTAGCTCTTAAGGGAAGAAAGGCACTATCATTTTTAAAGTGTATAGTGGCATATTGGCTTGTATTTTATCTTACATAAACAATGACATAGGTTCAAATCCCTTTAACTAATGAACCATTCACAATCGAGAGAGAGAGAGGGGGGGAAGATTTCTAATGATTAATATTATAAAGTGGAGGCCCACTAGAGAATCCACTATGAAGAAATGTTATTATCTCTAATATATCTTCTCCTTTCCTATTAGGACAAGGATAAAAGTGCTAGAGAGTGCTTATGAGAACTATTGATGTAGCCTACGAAAAGGTGTTTATGTAATTCTATAGGCACTCTTCATGAATACCTATTAATATCATTTATGTAAGCCTTTGGGAATAACTTATGTAAGCCTTTGGGAATCATTTATATAAGCCTATGGGTAGTTTTAATGTATTCACCCTTAGTGATATTGGTTATACCACTTATGTGGTTAACCTTGATTAAAGTGTTCAATACATTCATTATACTGTAAAATAACTTTCATGTAAAGTTATGCTATATCTAGGTTAATATCTAAGTGGGTATTTCATATAAATATAAATACATTCAATAACTAATCCATTGTATTATTTTGTGATATGTGAGATTGTGGGGTGCTTATGGGAATCCAACCCTTATCCCTTCTATCTGTTCATATAATTTATGTCTCTTTATTTCATTCATCATACTATCTTTATTTTTCTCTTTCATATTTTCTACATATGATTATGATGAATGTATATTTAGAATGATTTTAGAAAACATTGTGAATTTCAACACATCATTGATGAATTAAAAAAAAAACCCCATCAAAGTAAGCATGTTAGAATATTTTACATTACCTAGTCAAAGAGATTATTATCTGTTATTTTCTCCTTTTCAACAAAAGTATTTTATTACCAACTCATGTTATTATCATTCACACCTTTAAGGATGGTGTGTTGGTTAGAGGAAGGCCTCTAACATGGAGAAGACTAGAGTTTGATTTTAGTCATGGGATTTTCAAAGACATTTGATTGAACAAATTTTTTTGTTGATGTGGCACCTAGAGGTGCCACATGATCAAGTATTTTACATATATACCCAATAAACCAATAAAAAAAGAATAACTATCATAGTTATGTAGGTTTAGATGCATTGAAGTGGTAATATATATATATATATATATATATATATATATATATATATATTGATTTAGTTAGTGTGAGAAACTCCTACGACCAACACAAAGGGCTGAGTAGTCTCCTCCCAACCATGACCCCTCGTAAATCCAAGATCTATGCTTATCAATAGGAAATTTAACACACAACCACCACACATCCACCCCCTCACACACTCGCCCATGCCACGGTTTGAACCTTGGACCTACCAAAGAAGAGCCAAAGTTCAAACCGTTGCACTGTCCCCCCTAGGACTGAAGTGGTAAAATATTAGTGGAAGTATTTAATTTTTTTTTTGATGTCCATTAGGGCAAAACTTTTAAAGGTCATAAATTTTGTTTCTGGAAGCATTTGGAGCCCTTTTTTAAATTACATATTTTTTTTAACTCTATTCACTGGTGGTATTATTTCAAGTACTTGTAGTATTAGGAATCATATTGTGTAATATGGATCATCAAACCCTAGTTACTCTCCTCAATGGAAAATAATATATTATCTGTGTTGGAAATTTTGAGTAGATGAGTTTTAATTGATGTCAAGAGTGAGTGGTCATTGATGTTAAGCTTTCAAGCACCGATCGATGGCGCTTCAGTGGGCAACATCGGCTTGTGTTCTCTAATAAGTGCAAAAGGATAGTTTGCCTTAAGTAAGGGTAGTCTACCTTTAGTTGATCAAGACCCTGTTCCAGGAAATCAGATGAGGTCCAAAGGGCAAAGAAGAGGCCTAGGAAAATAATATTATAATAGTTTATTATAATATTAAAAAGGAAATTTAAATTAATTATAAATTAATTAATATAATTTTATTATAAATTAATTTATTAATTAATTTAATTAACTTTCATGTTACCTAAGTTAATTATAAGTTAATTTTAATTTAATTATAAATTAATTTTTATTAATTTAAATAAACCCTAAAAAGGGTTATAAAGCTAAGTTTATAAATCAAATTTTTAAATTCGATTTGAGCGCCGACGTGTTATGACAATAAGGCATCATATATATAAAGGTAAAACCTTTGCCTTAAGTCATCCCTCTATGATTTATTTGAATGCCAATGTTTTGATTTATGCGCAGAAAGAAAGCAATGATTTTCGTGTTTGAAAAGTCTTTGGCGAAAGAGAAGGAACAAATAGGAGCAAGGCTCCTCTCACTTTGCACATGCGCCACGTAGCACAAATGGCAATGACGAAAGGTGTTAAGATGTTTGTTGGTAGGGAGGACGTAGGTTCGAATCCTGTGGGGTTCACATTTTGCAAGGAAGGAAGGTCTCCATTTTTGGAAGCGAAACCAATGAGGAAACAAAGGGGGGCAAGCACCTTCCCCTCCTCATGGGAGCACATAGCCCATGTGGTGGGCTAGCGCCTTGGTAAGGCGCTTGGTGGAAAGGTTTCAGGGTCAAAATCCATCGAGGCCTTTTAGTGGTTGAGAGAAAGGTATGCACTGTTGATTGTTATGTTGGTCGCTTAATTTGGATGTGCTAAGGTTGAAGAAAAATATAAATATTTTTATGTGCCTAAGGTTGAAAAATAAATTTTTTATGGTTTGTAAGATTTAATTTTTGCCTAAATTAAAATTGGTTATTAAGTGTTTTGAGGGAGATAAAAGGGTAGGCAATTATGATTTCTGAAGGGTTATTTTTGAAAGATTGATGTATTAAATTGGAGATTATAAGGAGCAATTTGAGTGATTCTTTTTATGTGTGATTTGATGATTGCTAATTTCAAGAAGTAATAAGGTGTATTTGGGATTGATTATTTTTGTGTTTGAGAAATATTTTGAAAGAGAGTTAAGTGTGATATTTTGTCATCTAACCATTAAAATTGGTAAAGAAGAAAATTGGGATTGAGACAGGTTTCCTAAGGGCACTTCTACATCAAACAAAAGGTATGGGCACATATTCCTAGTGAGTGATTGTTGAAAGTTGTGAATGCATAGTTGGAGTGAAAAGGATTGTTTGGTAAGCATTATTGAGTATTTTTTGAATTAATGCTTCAAGGTTTTCTAGAATAAAGAGTTGTTGATAAAACCTTGTTTTATAAGCATTGTTGTTGAAGCACTTAGTTGAGTGAGGAAATTGAACTAGGGTTTACAAAGATCATGAGTATCATTGTTATGTGAGATTGATTGATAAGCATTTTTAGAAATATTCGAGTGAATGTTCATATGCTTGGACTAGGTCTTGTAAGCAAAGGTTAATTCATTGAGTGATTGGTTGAGTAGTGTTGGTTGAGCCTAGTCAAGTGGATGTGTTGAAGTGATAGTTCAAGTCATATGAAACAAATTGTTCTATATTCTAAATTTATTTGAGAAAGAGGTTGAGTGTTGATGAATGTGAAGCATATTGAGTCTCTAACAATTCTCTATATGTTTTTGTGGTAAAGAGAGTAATTGAAAGTGATTGAGCATTGTGGTGAATGTGAAGCATATTGAGTCTCTAACAATTCTCTTTATGTTTCTATGAGATTGGACAAGTTCTAGTAAGAACTTATTGAGCAGATTTGAGGTAAGTCTTAGAGAAGACTTGTGGATAGATTTGGGTGACCTTTTGTGGAAGCTTACAATACAGATTTGAGGACAAATATTTAGGATAGATTTGAGGACAAATATTAAGGATATGTTTGAGAACAAAGATTGAGGATAGATTTGAGAAAAAATATTGAGGATATATTTGAGGATAGATTTTGGTGCAGATTTGAGGATAGGTTTGTGCTAGACCAAAAATAGAGATTGAGTAGATTTGTGCTAGACCAAAGGACTGTGTTTAGTGCAGATTTGAGATAGATATTTGAAGGTGATAAAGTATAGAGGATGATATTATCCAGTGGATAGAGATCCATTAGCCAGGGCAATGAGGATAGGTGTCTTCAGTGGATAGAGATCCATTAGCCAGAGCAGTAGGGGTAGCAATTATTCTAGAAGATCATTAGTCAGAGCTAAGGAGAAATAGTTCTATTATGGATAGAGATCCATGAACTTGATTAGGGGATTAGTGTCTCCTTTGGACAGAGGTCCATAAAAATTGTAGGGAAAGTATTCCCAAGAGAATTTATTTGAGAAAAATCTATAAGGAATATTTTCTCCATGGAGTAGCCCACATTGGGTGAACCACGTTAAATCATGTCTCTTATGTGTATGATGCTTTGTGTGATGTTTACTACTTTAATATTGTTGATGTTATGATGGTCAAATATCTACCTAATCATACAAAACTATGTTTGTGCACCCTAGATACGACCACTATTGAAAGGCCGAAGGAAATAAATGTCCTCTATGCCAATCTCCAAAGAGGGCTAGCTCCCAAACTAAATCCTACACTGGTTGAAGACTAGAGATGTAGGAAAGAAATTAGAAAATGCAGAAAGAAATGGGAAATATGGCCACAGGATGAAAGCATAGGATTTGGGGCAGACTAACAATAGGAAATTCACCCAAGCATGAAATAGCATGTAATAGAAGAAAGGCAACAAAATTCACTTACAAAATTACAGAAACAACCTTTAGAACAATACTCCAAAACTCACTCTATCACCAACAATATTTAAATCCAAATGTTGAGCAAGGTGCAGAAAAAGTATTGTCATTGTTGTCAACACAGACAGATAGATCAATTGATGATGCAGTGGATAGGAGTTCAGAGGTCAGTCAGAGCATGTACAGTGAATTTCCAAGAAGACAAAAGTGGCCCAGATTCAAAGGATCAAAGAAAAAGACAAGTAAGAAAACTGTCGCGATATCGCGACATGTTTTCTATCGCGATTTCGCGACATATCGAAGGAGAGAGAAAATGTTGGAAAACTGTCATGATTTCACGACATATTGAAGGAGAGAGAAAATGTGGAAAACTGTCATGATTTCGTGACATATTGGAGGAGAGAGAAAATGGAAAACTGTCACGATTTCATGACATGTTGAAGGAGAGAGAAAAGTGAGAAAACTGTCATGATTTCGTGACATGTTGAAGGAGAGAGAAAAGCAAGAAAAACTATCATGATTTCGTGACATGTTTGAAGAGAGAGAAAGCGCAAGGAAAATTGTCATGATTTCGTGACATGTTGGAAGAGAGAGAAAGCAAAGAAAAGTGTCATGATTTCGTGACATGTTTGGAGAAAAGGCGCAAGCAAAGAAAAATGTCATGATTTCGTGACATGTTTGAAGAGAAAGAGCTCACAAAGAAAAGTGTCATGATTTCGTGACAATTTGCAAGAGAGACAGTACGGATGAAAATGTGTCATGATTTCATGACATGTTTGAGAGAAAGAGCTCGCAAAGAAAAGTGTCACGATTTTGTGACAATTTGCAAGAGAGACAGTACGACAAAAAGTGTCATGATTTTGTGACATGTTCGAGAGAAAGAGCTTGCAAGAAAAAGTGTCACGATATCGTGACATGTCATGTTTTCATGACCGAAGGGAAGAAAAGCGCTAAGGAGAAAAAGTGTCACGATATCGCGACATGTCATGTTTTCGCTAGTGCAAGCCTAACAATGAAATAAGGTAGCAAAAGTGTCACGATTTCGTGACATGTTCCATTTTCATGGGCGAAAGGCAAAGAAAGGCATAAGGCAGCAAAAGTGTCACGATTTCGTGACATGTCATGTTTTCGCGGATGCATGCCGAGAAGAGTGCAAGGAAGCAAAAGTGTCACGATTTTGTGACATGTCATGTTTTCATGGATGCATGCCGAGAAGAGTGCAAGGAAGCAAAAAGTGTCATGATTTCGTGACATGTCATGTTTTCGTTGGTGCATGCCGAGAAGAGTGCAAGGAAGCAAAAAGTGTCACGATTTTGTGACATGTCATGTTTTCGTTGGTGCAAGCCAAGTAGAGTGTACGGAGGCAAAAAGTGTCACGATATCGTGACATGTTGTGTTTTCATGCATGCAGGCCGAGAAGAAGACAAAAAGGCTATCAGAGCGACGGTTCTACTGTCAGAGCTGTAAGAGAATAGAAAAGGTTGTCAGAGCCGTAAATGAGTAGATAAGACGGTCAGAGTCATAAATGAGAAGATAAATCTGTCAAAATGATGGATATACTGTCAGAGCATAGAAAAGGCTGTCAGAGCCGTAAAGTGGGTAGATAAGGCTGTCAGAGCCGTAAGTAAGCATTTAAGGCTATCAAAAGCATAGTAAGCAGAGCCAAAAGAATGTTTTCATGTATAGTAAGTTAGGGTTAGGGTTGAGCTCTACACGTGGCATGAGTGTTGTGGATTGTCGAATAAAAGGAAAAAGGAGCTGTGAAAAGAAATAGGGATATAGTGCTAAAATAGATACAAAAGAGAGGGTTGTAAGAGAGAATAGTAGAGCTGAAAGAGAAAAATATAATAGAGTTGTAAGTATATGCAGTTCTTGTTAAAGGGCATTAGACCAGTGAGGGTCTTGTAGAAGAGAAGGCATTTTTATGTCATTGAAATAGTTCAGAACTGAAGTCCAAGTTGGTGCTTGGCATTAGGGGGTTGGTGCTCCTTTCTGTTGCTGCAGATAAATAAGGGGTTGGTGCTCCTTCCTGTGGGTGCTGGAAAATTGTTTGTAAAGTTGGTGCTTTGCAAAGGCTGGATTTGGATGGGAGTCCAAGCAGTCTAATTTTTGAGGAGTAGCCAAAACTGGTGAACCTCGTTAAATCATGTGTTGTGGAATGCTCTCTTGTTTAATTGCTTTATCTATTTTTAAGTTCTCCCTGCTTAAGTTTTAAAGAGTTGTAGATCTAAATTTAAATAGCTACACTGATTCACCCCCCCTCTCAGTGTCATTGTGAGAATATCAATTGGTATCAGAGCAAGGTTCTTGAACAAGCTCAATCAGCTAAGGTGATCTTGGAAGAAACACAATGGCCGATGGTGAAGGATTTTCATCCAACAAAGCTCCTTTGTTCGATGGAACTAATTACTCTTTCTGGAGACTCAGGATGCAGACATATCTGTGTGCTTTGGGATATGACATTTGGGAGTCAGTAGACAGTGGATACACAATACCCTCTACTCCTCCAACAGATGCTGCTGAGAAGAAAAAGTTTGAGAATAACTCTAAAGCAAAGAATGCTATAATGTGTGGGTTAGTAGACAGTGAACTGATAAGGATCATGAGCTGTAAAATGGCAAAAGACATGTGGGACAAACTGTAGAGCATTCATGAAGGAGACGACAAGATCAAGGAAGCCAAGCTACAAACGCATCGAGCTCAGTTCGAAGCATTAAAAATGAATGACGATGAGAACATAGAGGCCTATATGCTGAGAGTCAATGGAATCATTAATGCGATTAGAGGACTCGACGAGGAAATGGAAGATGCGGTCATCATGAAAAAGGTACTAAGAACTCTTCACAAAAGATTTGATTCTAAAGTTTTCTGCTATAGAAGAAGCTAAAGATCTAAATACTTTTAGCATGGATGAAATGCATGGTTCTTTAACTGCATACGAAATGAGAATAGGACAAACTAAGCCCTCAGACAGAGAAGCTGCTTTTAAAGCACACAAAAATATAAAAGCTAAACAAGAATCTGAGGAAGAAGAGTCTTCAGATGAAACAGAAGCAAACTTTGTTAGGAAACTAATAAAGGGAAAAGGAAAGTACAGAGGAAAGTTACCGTTTAAGTGCTTCAACTGTGGAGGCATCGGGCACTTTGCAGCTAAATGTCCAATGAATGAGAAAAACAAAAATGATGAAGGGTCACACCAAGAAAGAAGTGACTGGAAGAAGAAACCACATTTTAGAAAAAGCAACTTCAAGAAGAAAAGTTTCATATCCAAGAATGTCAGCTCTTCTGAAGACTGCTCCGGTGAGGATTCTGAAGAAGAAGCAGGTGAAGCTCTGTTCATGGCATTTGAAGAAAGAAAAACAGAGGAAAAATAGGAATGTAATGAAAAACCTGAGGATGAGGCTGAAGTATATCTGGAAGGTGAGTTGGTTGCTGCACTTAAAGAGCTGAGCACAGAAAGGAAAAAGAATAAAAAGGTTTCAAGAAAGCTTGAGGATGCCAATGAAATAATAAACAACTTGAAAGTACAGACAAACGAATTTAAGAAAATGTCTGAAGTTCTCGAAGTACAATTAACCATAAAAATAGATGAGTGCAGCAAGCTAGAAGAAGACATTGTTAGGTTAAGGATGCAGCTAGAGGAGATGAATCAGAAATTGAGTTGTTATCATAAGTTTGAAGAAAGTTCTGTAAAGTTGGATAAAATTATAAATAACCAAAGGCCTTCAGGCATCAAATTTGGTTTGGGCTTCGATGAAGGAGAATCATCAAAGGGATCAAAGGCCATAAATGTAGAACCCATAAAGAAAGAAGATAAGATCAGGGTTGATCAAGAAAAAACAAATCATGCCAAAGAAAGCAATAATGCCAGACTCAAGAGGAGTACTGACAAAGATGGATTCACAAAAGTCACACATCCAAGAAGGAGAAGATTCATGGCTCCTACTTCAAAATGGCAAAGACCTTCACCCAGGTTTAATCATTCCTTTTCTGGTTATTGTTTTAAATGCAATGCTTATGGTCATAAGATTTCAGATTGCAGTTATAATGTAGCACAAAGGAATTTCACCAGTAGAAATGTCTTTTCACCATTGATGGATTATGCAGTAGAATGTTATAACTGTCATAATTTTGGACACATTGCAAGAAACTGTAGAAGCACTTTTGCAGCAAATAAATATCAGGGTAGAAAATCTCAACCAAATGGATTGAAACAAAACAAAAAATTTCTTGAAAAATAGGCACAAGCTAATGAAAGGGGAAAGGCAAAACAAGTAGCCAAAACTGCTATCAAACCAGAATGGAAAGAAAAGGAGAAACTCCAAAAAGAAAAGGAGAAACTCCAGGAAGAAAAGGAATCTTTGATTGTTCAGACTACTTTTAAAGCACAGAACAAATCTGCACCATGGATACTTGATAGTGGATGCTCCAGTCACATGACAAGTGACAAGCAAAAATTTGAGAAGTTACAGAATTACGAAGGTGGTTCTGTGAAATTTGGAAATAATGATGGAGCAAAGATAGTTGGCAAAGGATCAGTCAAGATCAGTGATGAAAAGATCAAATCAAAAGAAGTCTTGTTTGTGATTGGTCTGAAGCATAACTTGCTCAGCGTAAGTCAAATCTGTGACAGAGGTCATGAAGTAATTTTTAAGAAGCAGGGTTGTGAAGTGAGAAAAGCTAACAGTGGGAAGTTGATTGCTACTGGATCAAGGACTTCTGGAAACTTGTATACTCTCTCAGAGACTTCAGAAGGAGCATGCTTGATTGGACAGGAAGATGAAAATTGGTTGTGGCACAAGAGGCTCGGTCATATCAGCTTTGACAATTTGGTAAAAATAAGCTCAAAAAGGGCAGTAAGAGATATACCCTCCATTGGCAAACCACTAAATAGTATTTGTGCTTCATGCCAAAAGGGGAAGCAAACTAGAGCCACATTTAAATCAAAGGAGTACTTTACCAACAAACCTTTAGAACTAATACATACTGATTTATGTGGACCCATGAGAACACAAAGTATAAATGGTGACAAATACTTTATGTTGTGCATAGATGACTATTCGAAGCAAAAATCTGAAGCTTTTGAAATGTTCAAGACTTTCAAAAACCAAGTTGAGAATGAAACAGGAAAGAGGATCAAATGCTTAAGATCAGATAGAGGAGGAGAGTTCATCTCAGAGGAGTTTGCAGAATACTATCAAAAATATGGGATCAGAAGACAGTTTTTAGCAACAAGGACACCTCAACAGAATGGTGTTGTAGAAAGAAAGAACAGAACTATGCAGGAAATGGCACGGACGATGTTGACTGAGAGCAAAATTGTAGACAGATTTTGGAAAGAGGCAGTCCATACTGCAGTTTATATCCAAAATAGGTGCATGTTGAGGACGCATGAAAGCAAAACCCCTTATGAGCTATGGTTCGGCAAGAAGGCAACAACAAAATACTTCAAAGTCTTTGGCAAGCAAGTGTTACATCAAAAGAACTGAAGATAATCTTGGTAAGTTTGAAGATAGAGCTGATGAAGGTATTTTTGTTGGCTATTCATCAAAAAGCAAAGCTTACAAATGCTACAACAAAAGGCTAAAGAAAATTGTAGATAGTGTCGATGTTAAATTTGATGAAGATAGGAAACGAGCAGTCAGCTGTGAAGAAAACTACCCTATTTATGAAGAAGTTATTGAAGGAGATCAAGAAAAGGAAATATAAGAGAATCAAAAAATTGACCCAGATGATTTAAGTATTGATTCAGAAGTAGAAGAAAACAATAAATTCAAAATAGGAAGCTGGCAGAAAAATCATCCCAGAGAGCAAATTATTGGGGACCCCACAGTTGGTGTTAAGACAAGAAGAAGAGTAGTAAGTAACTACTCCCTATTATCCAACATTGAGCCCAAAAATATTGCTGAAGCAAGCACAGATGAAAGTTGGATGAAGGCAATAAATGAAGAACTAGATCAGATTGAGAAAAACAAAACCTGGGAGTTAGTACCAAGGCCTGCAAATAAAAACATAATCGGTACTAAATGGATTTTTCGAAACAAATTGAATGAAGACGGACAGGTTGTAAGGAATAAAGCAAGATTGGTCTGTAAAGGCTATGCTCAAGTTGAAGGTATTGATTTTGAGGAAACTTTTGCACCAGTGGCTAGACTCGAGGCAATCAGAATGTTTCTGGCTTTAGCAGTCCACAGGAATTTCAAAGTTTATCAGATGGACGTGAAATCAACATTTTTGAATGGAAATCTTGAAGAAGAAGTTTATATTGAGCAGCCAGATGGTTTTCAACTCGGTGATAATCCCAACTTTGTTTGCAAGTTGAAGAAAGCTTTGTATGGCTTGAAACAGGCACCCAGAGCATGGTATGCAAGACTAGACAACTATCTCACTGAACAAGGGTTCAAGAAAGGTATGGTGGATAGTAACTTGTATGTCAAAATAGACAATGGCCATCTTATTGTCCTTGTTGTTTATGTAGATGATATAATTTTTGGCAACAACAATGATGAGTCATGTAGAGACATAGCAAATAAAATGCAAAAAGAATTTGAAATGTCTATGATTGGTGAACTTTCATATTTCCTCGGATTGCAAGTTAACCAAAATGAAAAGGGCATTTTTATTTCTCAAGTTAAATATGTGAAAGAAATGCTGAAAAAGTTCACAATGGAGGATTGTAAACCTGTTAGCACTCCCATGACAACAGGTTGCAAGTTGAGCAAGGATGACAAATCTCCAGATGTAGATCAAACCATGTACAGATCTATGATTGGAAGCCTATTGTATTTGACAGCTACTAGACCAGATATCTTACAGGCAGTATGCATGGTAGCAAGATTTCAGGCTAGTCCCAAAGAGACTCATGTGACAGCTGTGAAGAGGATTTTTAGGTACCTCAAGGGTACTATGGAGTATGGGTTATGGTACCCAAAAGGTAAGGACTTCACTCTTATTGCATATTCTGATGCAGATTGGGCAGGATGTATAGATGACAGAAAGAGTACCAGTGGAGGTGCATTCTATCTTGGAGACAGGTTGGTAGCATGGCACAACAAGAAACAAGAATCAGTCTCTCTATCCACAACAGAGGCAGAATACATTGCAACAACATGTTGTACACAGATTTTATGGATGAGACAAACCCTGAAAGATCTTGGTATTAACTTCAAAGAGCCAATTTCAGTTAAATGTGATAATACCAATGCTATTAACATCTCAAAGAATCCGGTTATGCATTCTCGCACCAAACATATTGCAATCCGGTATCACTTTTTGAAGGATAAAGTTGCAGAAGGTGAGGTTAAATTGGATTTTGTTCCAACTACAGAGCAAGTAGCGGATATCTTCACTAAACCGTTGCCCAAGGAAGTTTTTGAATACCTTCGCAGTAAGTTGGGAGTGGTCACACTACCCAAGAACTGACTAGCTATCGGGAACACATTCTCGTGGGGAGCATTTATATATTTGATTATCTGTTTGCTCATGTTTGTAATTTTTGCTAACTATAATATTGTGTGCTTGAGAATGTTGTGCATGGACTCAGGGGGAGTCTGCAGTAGCCCTTTGGTATTATTGTCAAAGGGGGAGAAGAATTACAGGAAATTGCACATGTGTTGCCAACAATTCCAAAGGGGGAGATTGTTGAGCAAGGTGCAGAAATAGTATTGTCATTGTTGTCAACATAGATAGATAGATCAATTGATGATGCAGTGGACAGGAGTTCAGAGGTCAGTCAGAGCATGTACAGTGAATTTCCAAGAAGACAAAAGTGGCCCAGATTCAAAAGATCAAAGAAAAAGGCAAGTAAGAAAACTGTCGCGATATCGCGACATGTTTAAAAAAAAAAAAGATATCGACATAAGAAAAAAGAAAAGTCACGATTTCGTGACATTTGAGAGAGAGAAAATGAGAAAGTCACGATTTCGTGACATGTTAGAGAGAGAAATTGATGAAAACTGTCATGATTTCGTGACATTTTGAAGAGAGAGAAAGAAAACTGTCAGATTTCGTGACATGTTTGAGAGAAGAAAAAATGTCATGATTTCGGAACATGTTGAAGAGAGAGAAAGCAGGAAAAGTGTCATGATTTTGTGACATGTTTGAAGAGAGAGAAAGCAAGAAAAAGTGTCATGATTTCGTGACATGTTCGAAGAGAAGGCGAAGAAAGAAAAGTGTCGCGATTTCGTGACATGTTTGAGAGAAAGAGCTTGCAAAGAAAAGTGTCATGATTTCGTGACAATTTGAAGAGAGATAAGACGAAAAAAAGTGTCATGATTTCGTGACATGTTTGAGAGAAAGATCTGAAAGAAAAGTGTCACGATTTCGTGACAATTTGCAAGAGAGAAGTAAGAGAAAAGTGTCACGATTTCATGACATGTTCGAGAGAAAGAGTGAAGAAAAAGTGTCGCGATATCGTGACATGTCGGGTTTTCGTGACTCGAAGGGAAGAAAAGTGCAAGGAAGGGAAACTGTCACGATTTCGCGACATGTTCATGTTTTCGTAGTGAAAGCGAAGAAGAAATAAGGCAAGAAAGTGTCACGATTTCGTGACATGTTCCATTTTCATGAGCGAAAGGCAGAGAAAGGCATAAGGAGAAAAGTGTCACGATTTCGTGACATGTCATGTTTTCACGGATGCATGCCGAGAAGAGTGCAAGGAAGCAAAAGTGTCACGATTTCGTGACATGTCATGTTTTCAGGTGCATGCCGAGAAGAGTGCAAGGAAGCGAAAAGTGTCACGATTTTGTGACATGTCATGTTTTCGCTGGTGCATGCCGAGAAGAGTGCAAGGAAGCAAAAAGTGTCATGATTTCGTGACATGTCATGTTTTTGCTGGTGCAAGCCAAGTAGAGTGTACGGAGGTAAAAAGTGTCATGATATCGTGACATGTGTTTTCATGCATGCAGGCCGAGAAGAAGACAAAAAGGCTGTCAGAGCGGTGGTTCTACTATCAGAGCTGTAAGAGAATAGAAAAGGTTGTCAGAGCTGTAAATGAGCAGATAAGACGGTCAGAGCCATAAATGAGAAGATAAATCTGTCAGAATGATGGATATACTGTCAGAGCATAGAAAAGGCTGTCAGAGCCGTAAAGTGGGTAGATAAGGTTGTCAGAGCCGTAAGTAAGCATTTAAGGCTATCAAAAGCATAGTAAGTAGAGCCGAAAGAATGTTTTATGTATAGTAAGTTAGGGTTAGGGTTGAGCTCTACACGAGGCATGAGTGTTGTGTATTGCCGAATAAAAGGAAAAAGGAGCTATGAAAAGAATAGGGATATAGTGCTAAAATATATAGAAGAGAGGGCTGTAAGAGAGAATAGCAGAGCTGAAAGAGAAAAATATAATAGAGCTGTAAGTATATGCAGTTCTTGTTAAAGGGCATTAGACCAGTGAGGGTCTTGTAGAAGAGAAGGCATTTTTATGTCATTGAAATAGTTCAGAACTGAAGTCCAAGTTGGTGCTTGGCATTAGGGGGTTGGTGCTCCTTTCTGTTGCTGCGGATAAATAAGGGGTTGGTGCTCCTTCCTGTGGGTGCTGGAAAATTGTTTGTAAAGTTGGTGCTTTGCAAAGGCTGGATTTGGATGGGAGTCCAAGCAGTCTAATTTTTGAGGAGTAGCCAAAACTGGTGAACCTCGTTAAATCGTGTGTTGTGGAATGCTCTCTTGTTTAATTGCTTTATCTATTTTTAAGTTCTCCTTGCTTAAGTTTTAAAGAGTTGTAGATCTGAATTTAAATAGCTACACTGATTCACCCCCCCTCTCAGTGTCATTGTGAGAATATCACCAAATGCATAATTTAAATTCAACAACAAATAAAGAGCATAAGTGTAAAATAGAAGTGTATAAAGCAGAAGGAAATCACACAATATCACTCACAAATTTAGAATCCTAGTGTCTTCTATTGATGTAGAGAACTTGGAGAGTTTTCTCGTAAAATGCCTAACCTCATTACAATGAAAATTTGATTAGTATTTATAGAGGTTTTTATCTCTTTCATTAAATACACATGAGAACAAAATGATCGCAGATCAGGAACAAGAGTGAGGAAATTCCTCCTTGGAATTAGTAAAAATCCATCCTTTTGGGGCAACGATCCATATTTCAAGCAGGTTATGCATAAGAGGTAGGACCCGAAAGGTACTTATAAAAAAATGGCGAAACTATTTCGAAACGACGATGAAATCTGTCGAACTGCATGTATGCTGGCATGGCGAATGATTTTAATTTTTTTCAAAAAATTGGAAAAAAGGACAAATTTAAAAGTTTTTTCGAACTAGGCCAAAAAGATACCGACTATGTTTAAAATCTTGGCAAAATATTGGACGCGAATTGCGGTACGATCATGGAACGGATGCATAATATGATCCGGTTTTTGACCTTTGTGGTTTGTCCCCTCAAATGGGTTGCAAAACATGAAACGATCTCAAGCCAGGTGCATAATAAGTTTTGGTCTCTAACCGGATGCATTTTAATGATTGACAACATTCAAAATTTGGGTATTCGAGTAAGAGATATGATATGGCATCTAGTAAACATAAGGATTGTAGCATGACGCAACTTATCGCTATTGACGTTGTTAGGGGGAAAACACATGCAATATTGGCAAAGTTGATCCCACATAACTATCTATCCCACATAACTATTTATCCCACATGATTTAGTGTACTCTAATTTCAAAGCTTAAATAAGAAACTTCCTTCATAGTAAAGTAGGCGAAGATTCAAGACAAGAAGGGTGGCCTCTTTCTGATGGGTGTAGTAGGCAAGAAATCAACTACACTCATCAGGAAGAAGACCAACGTGTCTTGTCCTAGATCTTAGCCTTTTACGACCATGGACCGGATGCAATAGATGGATGCATTTAATGTCATGATGGTACAATGGTCCCAGACATCGAAAGAGTGCATTTATGCATCCGGGCACCGGACGAATGCATTTATACATCTAGGCATCGGGCGGATGCATTTATGCATTCGGGTCTCGGGAGGATGCATTAATGCATCCAGACATCGGGCGAATGCATTTATGCATCCGGGCATCGAGTGGATGCATAAATGCATCTGGGCATCGGGAGGGTGCATAAATGCATCCGGGTACTGAGCGGATGCATAAATGCATCCGAAAACTGGGTGGATGCATAAATTCATCTGAACACTAGATGGATGTATTTTATGCAACCGATTTAAAATTGGAGCATATTATGCATCCAGGTGCTAGATGAGTGCATTTTATGCATTTGGGTGCTAGGCGGATGCAAACCATACTCCAGTATTAAATTGGTTGCATAATATGCATTCGCTCGGTGCCTCGGATGCATACTATACTCCATCATTAAATCGGATGCATATTATGAACTGGTAGCATAGTTTAGTCCAACCGCCACCATACTGCCATGTGTCTAATACTGCATGTCCTATCTTGCATGTCTAATATGATGTTGCCACGTGTCAAATATGTTTTAAGTCTATAAAAGGGCATCAACATTTCATTTTCCCATTTCATTTCTACGATAGCTACAACCAGAGCTAACCTTTCTGATCGACCTTTCAATTTCCATTCCCAATCCTTTTTCTTCCACTTCCAACTACTTCCAATGGATACCCCTTCCACAATCCAACCAAAATTCAAGAATTTTGCATGCACTTTGATATCAGATCTCATGACAACGCTAGGGATGAACTTTTAGTGGTTGTATAATGTAGGTTTATCAACCCTCATTTCCATGCCACATTTTAGAATAGACAAAGTGCTCCTGCAACATATTATCTCTGGTTATGACCACGACAGGGGTACTGTAAGCATTAATCTACGATCTAAAAATGTTGTTTTCAGCATCACCCCTGGAGATATTCACAGATTGATAGGTCTTCCATTTATTGGTTTTAATCAAGTGTCATCGAGGTCACAACTTTCTCCAGATGACAAAGAACACCTCGATAACAATTACGGTCTTTCATCAGAAGATTTGGTAGGTATAAATCTTGTTAAATGTATTTTATTAATTTTCAATGTTTTAAATTTCTAAATTGACATCGAATTTTTTTATGCAGCTTCTAATGCCAAAAAAAAAAGAGGTTTAACGATTAATGATGTTAACCATAAAAATTTGAAGGCCATTATCGAGTTTTTCCAGGCCAGGATTATTCTATTGGGAAGACCGAAAATTCTATTTTGGGCACTATATTATATTGTTCAGTCTAAAAAAAATCAAAAGTTTGATTGGTGTACCTATATTTTTGATCGAGTCAGGATTGAGTTGCACGCGGTCCAACTTGCAACCGCCAAGACTCAACCCCCCAAGACTCAGCCCATTGTGGGTAGTGTAAATTATCTTTTAGCTTTATATTTTGAGTCTTTTCATAATTTGTCAACTGCTCCTGTACCAACTGTTATGCATTCAAAACTATTGTCTATTGCCATGACACCAGAGGAATTGAGGGTAATAACTACATCATTGTCTTTGACATACTATTTTATAGTTTACCATATTTATTTTTTTAATTTTTTTCATCTATATGCAAGCGAAGGCAAAAATTTCAAGGACTAAACAGATTGTTGCCAATAGGGGTCACAGGCCGAAGCAAATAGGTGATTCTAAAGATACGGGCTCTAAAGCAACACCTGTTACTATGCAGAGGTCACACAAACATGCCAGGCAAGTAGCTACTCATGGGGTGTCTCGTACACCTAGGTTTGCACAAAATATGGAAGTCGAATCTAGTGTGGCCAACCCCTCCCCCAATGTAGAACAATTGCATCACATTTCATCTGGTAAATCTATGATTCTATGTGTAGTTAATTAAAATTTAGATTTCTTTTTATTTTAAGTAGAATTGTAACAATTTTTTTTTACTATTTTTAGTTGATTCTCGTGATCAAGTAGTAACATCACAAGTTAGAGGGCATATGCCGCCACCACCTCCTCCACAAGCATCACACTCATCGGTTACACGCAATCAACAACATGGACAGTCACCCGTTACACACAATCAACAACAGGGATAGTCACAACCTCAGCCTATGCGAGGGCAAGTCGATGTTGGAAAACATTTGTTTTCACAAGCCACTTCGCAAAGTTCTGGGCGTGGGATTTCACAACCACAGAGATCACAAAGACCAGCACCAAGTTTGGCGGGAATTGGATTCTCTCAGTTTACATTTTCTTCAAATTCACAGGCACCTGAATGTTCTGGATAGGGATTGGAAAATATTCCACTTGATGATGATTACATGATGTAGGGCCTGATTGAAGGCTTCGGGGCAACAAATGTGCTTAAAGATAGAGCACGAGAAGAAGTCCCTATAGCTCAGCAGACATCAGAACCACCCACCCAAGGAGACAACCGTCATCCTCAAGGTCCTCAAACTGAGGATGATGTTGTCAATTTTAATGAAAATATTTCATTGGCAACCAGTACCGAGTCAACAATTTAGGAGTTTGTTTTGAAATATTTGCAAGAGTTGAAAGAATGGGAATATCGGGAAAAGGTCCTTATTAAGGAAATTAATGCCCGATATAAAAATTATGAAAAAAGAGATTCTATTTATTCTTTAGTCAAATATGAACCTGAAAAACTTGATGGCTTGCTAAAATAGGCTACTTCAGGAATAGTTAAATCTAATTTTATTTATGAAGATGATGTCTTAAATGTTGTTGTTGGTAGATTGGAGAATGTTAATGTTGAAGCCCAAGCATTTTACAACTTATGGGCTTCTGATAAGAAAAGGGTTGCAGTTGTTGAGGCTGCAAAAGAATTGGTTGAGGTAAAAAAGTTATATATATTCCAATTTTCTATTGCATTTAAATTTTTATATTTCTTGAAAATTTGTAATAATTTCAATATATCCCTTTTGAATAAAGTTTTCAATTTGTTTTGCAATCAAACTTTGAAAACTTGAAAACACAAGTTAAGAGCATGGATGTCAATATTCTTACAGCAAAATCATGTTTGATGAAATCAATGGAAATGAAAAAGAAAATGCAGTCAAAGATTGCAGAAAATAATAAGTTAAAAAAATTCATCAGAGAGAAGCTGCATGAAGATCCGAAAATGGTGCTTGATAAAATGAAAGAAACACTTCCAACAATACTTGAAGATCCAAACAAAGAAGAAGTTGCATGTGTGTCAAGTATTGTGAAAGTACGTGACAACCTTGTTAGAGTTGGAGCATTGCCAGAAGAAACAAAAGTTGATAAAGGAAAAGAAATGGCAACTCCAAACACTAGTGAAGCATCCATGCACCAATCAAAAAATTGAAATTTGAAAATGTTGACAATGTTTTTAAAAGACTGAAATATGTTATTTCTATTTGAATTTGGTATGTGATATTTGAGACTTGAGTTTGAAAATGTTTTCAAAATACTGCAATATATTAATTTCTCTTTGAAAATTTTATGTTATATTTGAGTTTACAAATGTTTGAACGATGTAATTTCTGTTTGATAATGTTTTAAAAATATTGGAATATTTATTTTCTGTTTGAAAATGTTATGTAGTAGAGTTAGAAAATGGTATGTAATATTTGGGTTTAAAGTGTTTGAAAGATGTAATATATGTCTTTTTGAAATAGTTAATTTGTAGTTATGATGCACAAAATTTGGGTTTGAAAATGTTATGTAATATTTGAGTTTGAAAATGTTATCTAATATTTGGGAATTTCTGTTTGAAATTGGTATGTAAAATTTGAGATATGAGTTGGAAAATGTTTAAAAAAAGATTGCAATATATTAATTTATGTTTGAAAATGTTATGTTATATTTATGTTTACAAATGTTTGAATGATGTAATATGTTTCTTTTTGAACTAGTTGATATGAAACATTCTGTTTGAAAATGTCATGTAATTTCTATTTGATAATGTATTAAAAATACTGGAATATTTATTTTCGGTTTGAAAATGTTATGTAGTAGAGTTAGAAAATGGTATGTAATATTTGGGTTTAAAGTGTTTGAAAGATGTGATATATGTCTTTTTGAAATAGTTAATTTGTAGTTATGATGCACAAAATTTGGGTTTGAAAATGTTATGTAATATTTGAGTTTGAAAATGTTATCTAATATTTGGGAATTTTTGTTTGAAATTAGTATGTAAAATTTGAGATATGAGTTGGAAAATGTTTTAAAAAATATTGCAATATATTAATTTCTGTTTGAAAATGTTATGTTATATTTATGTTTACAAATGTTTGAATGATGTAATATGTTTCTTTTTGAACTAGTTGATATGAAACATTCTGTTTGAAAATGTCATGTAATTTCTGTTTGATAATGTATTAAAAATATTGGAATATTTATTTTTGGTTTGAAAATGTTATGTAGTAGAGTTAGAAAATGGTATGTAATATTTGGGTTTAAAGTGTTTGAAAGATGTGATATATGTCTTTTTGAAATAGTTAATTTGTAGTTATGATGCACAAAATTTGGGTTTGAAAATGTTATGTAATATTTGAGTTTGAAAATGTTATCTAATATTTGGGAATTTCTGTTTGAAATTAGTATGTAAAATTTGAGATATGAGTTGGAAAATGTTTAAAAAAAGATTGCAATATATTAATTTTTGTTTGAAAATGTTATGTTATATTTATGTTTACAAATGTTTGAATGATGTAATATGTTTCTTTTTGAACTAGTTGATATGAAACATTCTATTTGAAAATGTCATGTAATTTATGTTTGATAATGTATTAAAAAGATTGGAATATTTATTTTCGGTTTGAAAATGTTATGTAGTAGAGTTAGAAAATGGTATGTAATATTTGGGTTTAAAGTGTTTGAAAGATGTGATATATGTCTTTTTGAAATAGTTAATTTGTAGTTATGATGCACAAAATTTGGGTTTGAAAATGTTATGTAATATTTGAGTTTGAAAATGTTATCTAATATTTGGGAATTTATGTTTGTAATTGGTATGTAAAATTTGAGATATGAGTTGGAAAATGTTTAAAAAAAGATTGCAATATATTAATTTATGTTTGAAAATGTTATGTTTCTTTTTGTACTAGTTGATATGAAACATTCTGTTTGAAAATGTCATGTAATTTATGTTTGATTTAAAAATATTGTAATATCTAATTTTGAATGATGTAATATAAATATTTTTGAACTAGTTAATTTGAAATTTTTTGTTTGAAAATGTTTTAAAAAGACTGCAATATCTAATGTCGGTTTGAAAAAGATATGATGCACATAATTTGGGTTTGAAAAAGACTGCAATATCTAATATCTAATTTGTAGTTATGATGCAATATCTAGTTTTGTTTGAAAACATTTTAAAAGGACTACAATAGCTTATTTCGGTTTGAAAAAGTTATGATGCACATGAAAGTTATGAAAAAAATAATTCATTTAAATAATATCAATTTGGAACAATATACAAAAACTTGCTATCAAACCAATTTGTGTTTATCATTGTCAATGAAATGAGAGTTCAGAAACTAAGACCCAAACATAAAATTTTACAATCTACAAAAATGATTTAAGCCATGTAATTTTAAAGCAATAACGTGATTTAATAAAACAATTCCTTGAAATAATATAAATCTGGAACAATATTCCAAAATATGCTATCAAATCAATTCGTTATTATCATATTCCATGAAATGAGAGTTGAGACACTAAGACCCAAACATAAAATTTTACAATCTACAAAAAATGATTTAAGCCATGTAATTTTAAAACAATAATATGATTTAAAACAACAATTCATTGAAATCATATAAATCTGGAACAATATTGAGAAATTTGCTATCAAATCACTTTGTGTTTATTATTTTCAATGAAATCATGGAAAATTATCACTATGGAAGCTAAAACATATCAGCTTGTCCAGAATCATTATGAAGCATAAAAAAAATGTGTCTCCACCATCTGATCACTAAAAGCATCATCATCATCGTTATCAATCGTATTCAACGTTCCTCTTCTGTCTACCAAGGAACTCCAGTATTCCAATGCCCTATCATACAAAAATGTATCCAATTGATATGAGGACACATAAATTCTTAAACAATTTTCTAAATTCTTGTCAAGTCTATTGCGGATTTTAGATTTAACAAAAGCAAGTGCATTGAAAACTCTTTCATCTTCGACTGACCCCAAAATCATTGTTTCACATAATTCATATAAATGAAAGTATTCACTTATAGTATCTTTTAAGACTATGCTTGGATACAATTTTTGCCACAAACGTGTAGTGGAACCAATCTCATGGATATCTATCATAAGTGATGTTTGCAAAACCATTGTTCTTCCAAAATGCGATGACTGTTCTTTCAAAAGTTCACTGTTGAGTAGACCATTAATTGCTACACCATTGACTTCCACACTCTTACTGAAATGGTCAATGAGATTACCCATATATTTAATAAACAACTCATTTGCAGAACTGTATTCAATACAAGGCCCCCAAAACATGGGGTTAACCACACCCATGGACTCAAGCAACTCATCTCTCTAAAATCGTTCTCTTATCTCACCTATCAAATTTTTTGCTATATTTGACAAATTACTCTTTGTTTTCTATATTACAACATGAAATCTATTATGTGTTACAAGAACTTCTTCAAAATATTCCACAACAATACTTGATTGCCTTTCAAAACAATAAACATGTATCATCTTTTCATGAACATTAATACAGAGATGATCATTGATGTCAAACTTCAAAAAGCTTTTTGGATTGTTCACGTTTATCAATGTATTCCAACTATCAAATACAGGTTCTGTAAAATCTGCATTAGACACATATAATGAATCAAGAAGCATGCATATTTATTTTCTCATCCTCATAAAATCAATGATATAGATAGATCTCTCTTGTGCAAGATTAATTAATCTGTTCATTTCTTTTAACATTGGAAGAATACCACATAATGTCAAAAGTGTTTCCAAGTCAATCAAACGGAACAACATATCTTTTGCCTTATCAACTATTATGCGATTTGCATGCATAAACCCTATCAGTGATTGATATTCTGCCAAAACTCTCTGAGTAGGTTGAAACAGTGAAATCCATCTTGTATCCACATATTTTAACAATTTTTTCCCTTCTATAACTCCTAGTGCAAATTGCTGAAACTCTACAAATCTTTTCGGACTTAATGAGAAATAAGAATGAATATCACGAACAAGGTTTTCAACTTTAGCAACATTTGAAAATGTGCTCACAATTTTATATGCAAGATTTACTCTATGAGCCATACAGTGAATGGGGATCATATATGGTGCAACTGTGGTTTGGAGTCGAACACATAGACCAGACCTATGACCTTGCATAATAGCAGCTCCATCAGCTCCAACACAAATTAACTTTGTTGCAATGTCTATATCATTCATTCCCGCAATATTCTTTAAAATTTTAACAACAACATTATAAATATTTTTTGCATTTGAACTTTCCAACATCTTATGTATTCCCAAAAAAATAGGCCTTCTAACATGATTTTGAAATGTGTACACATGCATGCAAATCCAAGAAGTGTTATCCACAACTCGTTACCTCATCAATAGAAAGTGAAATGAATTTGGCAAGTTTTACTTGCTGCCTTAGGTCTTCTTTCTCAACCAAAGATAAACATTTTACCATTTCCCAACCACTTCGGTCTGACCAATGAGAACTAGGAAGGTTTTGCACATTAAAAAGGCATAATAGCTACTTATAATCAATAAAATCAGACATTGGTCTACCTTTCTTGAGAATATTGTAAACAATGGCAAACTACTTACTTTTTGAAGCTAAAATAGTCTTTTGTAATTTGTCAAATTGGGCTCCAATTGTTCCACCTTTCTCAACAAGAGATTGTTGTTGCTTTAAGTGATTGTCATATTCTATAGCATATCTTAAATGCATACATTCTGATGCATCCTTCCACTTAACTTCTTTACTAACTTCACCATTACTTTTTATAACTTTAACATAACATTTGCCAACATGTTTTTCAATTGTATCAATATTGTTTTGAAGCCTATGATCCTTACCAAGTCTCCAACTGCAAATTTTGCATCTACATTATTTTTCATCAATTTGGTTATCCTCAGTCATGAAAGGCTCAAGCCAGGGAAATATTTCTGCCCATTCTTTCCTAAATCCCCTTCCAAGTATCCAGAGAGATGCTTTTCTTTTTTTGGAATTTTTGGTTGAAGATTCAATTGACGCTTGTAATGATTTTGATTTATCACTTTCATTTTCAATTGTGATGTCATTTTGCGTGTTGTCATTAGGTGTTTGTTGGATGTCATTTCTAAGGGAATTTTCAATGAAATTCATCTCTTCTTGGGGAATATCTTCAAGTGGAGGCATATCGGGATCAACAGGGTATTCTACATAGTAGGATACCATAATATTTTTTATCACTATTGGATGAAAAAATTTACAAAAAAATATACAAATCGTCAATCAAGCACATACTAGGAAGTAAAAAATCATTTGTACCTTGAATTTGCATAGATGTCATTGGCTCGTCGCATTTCGAAGTTTGGCTAAAATATTTGATGATACTCTTTTCAGCAGAAGATTTGATGCCCTTCTTTCCATCACTAGGTGGCAATTTACTGTTGGTCATCAAATCCGCACAGGAAAGGACTTTCGGTGGGTTTGCGTGCCCTGGACCTGCGACCAACATTGAAAGGCCGAAGGGAAGAGATGCCCCTCGTGCCAATCTCCGGAGAAGGCCGGCTCCTATACTAATCTACTTTTGGGGTTTGAGATAAGAGTGCAGGAAAGGGATAAAAGGAGTTCGGGTTAGAGAAAGAAATAAAAAGGGGTAAGGGTTAGAGATTGATGATTCAAGGTGGGGAAGAACAGGAAGCACGATCACTCACTAATAACTCGAATAGCAGCAAAAAACACCAAGAATAGACGAAAGAAACATAGTGCCGACCTTCCTATGTATCCTCTGGACGGGTTCGCAGGGTTCTCCTCTCTCTCTCGCTGGAATTCAGGGTTCAGAGTAACAACGATTAAGACGAGGGAATAACAGAAACCTCGATCCACCAGGCAGCATAAAAGAAAGCAACAAATACGTTTTTTCCCTCCTATGTATCCTTCAGGGCGAATTTTAGGGTACAGTCCCCAATCGCACACCGGATTCAGGATTCGAAGTCTCGATATACGAATGCAGACAGACAAAAGAATTAAGCACAGAAGGCAACATAAAAGAGAGAAATAGAGCACAAAAGATCTTTAGTATTAGACGCAGGACATCAAGTTACAACAACTTTCTAGCAGAAAGTTCCCCCCCTTTTACATTACAGAGCCTGGGTTTTTATAGAGGACCCGACCCTCTGAATCATTATTACAAAAATGGCGGAGTACGCCCTCGGGCCCTGAGAAATCGGTGCCTCGCTGCTGCTGCGAATGATCCTTCAAATCGGCTACCAAAACTGGCAATGGCGACCGAGTCAACCGGGGAAAGATGCATTAAATGAGCCACCTGGGTGTCCTCGGATTGCAGGTGCGGTGCTCGAGTGGCGGCCATGCTTGTCGGGCTCTCCTTCTCGGACTGATACTTCGCATCCAATTACCAAAAATGAGCAACGGGCTTATCGGGCAAGAAAATACGCATTTATGAGGCTCTCTGACTGCCTCGAGAAAAATGCCCAACTTGGGAAGCATTCCTGGAAAGCGCCTCACTGATTTTCGCTTCGCAGAATTACTTCGGGGGCGTGGCATGCCGAAGCCGATCTCCTTCCATCTTTCGCTGCTTCGCCGACAAAATTACTTCGCTGACGGGTCGGGAAAAAACGCTTCGGGCCGATCTTCTTTTGAAAAGGCGGCTCGGGGGAGTTTCGGCCGAAACACTTTCTCGACTTGTACTACTTCGGGAGAAATCTGGCCAAAGTGGATATTAGAAATACCTCGGGCCCGAAGTATTTTCCTTGCCTTAGCCGATTCGGGCTGTCTTTTCTTCTTCGACGAACTTACTTGGATGCCGCTTCGCAAAATTTTCACCCGAAGTAGCTGCTGGGCATGCTTCGGGTGCGAAGCGTTTCTTTTGCTTTCTCGGCAACTTCTCGCCCGAAGTGATGATTTGAAGCGCTTCGGGCCCGAAGTTCTTTTCTTTTCATTTTGTCCACCAGGGGGTGATAGGGAATTCAAAATTGCTATAACTTGTACACAAAGAAAACTTTCAAACAAAACAAATATCATACAAAGTTTTAATTTTTCTGCCCCTTGGTGGAATGTGACAATATTGTCAACATTCTTGGCGGCTCGCGGGGCAACGAGCTCGTCTCGGTGGTAGAACCCTCAGCTTTCATCCATTGGGCCAAAGTCACCTCCAGACCCTTCTCTTTGTTCTTTTTCTGGGGATGCTTCCACAGCTTGTCCTTCTTCCTTCTCTTCTCCTGCTTCTGCTTCTTCCTCTTCTGTCGCCATTGCTTCTGCTACTTCTTCGGCCATTGGCAATGGGGCCAGGCAGACGCGGATATTTCTCAGGGTTCGGCGAACCTGAGACCAGACTTTTTTGTGAACAGCTCCTGATCCCCCAGAGATTTGACCAAGGCACGAAACCTATCGATCTGCCCGATTTCTGCATGCTGGGACCTGGTATACAGATCGTTTAGGGAAGCGACGATTCTACAGTATTTCAGTATGTAATCAGCAACCTGCTTCTCTGTTATAGGTTCGGCCCACTCGTCTATCTCCGAGACGTTGTCTCCAAACTGCTGCCACTTCGGCATGATTTCTTCCTTGGCTAAGGGCTTTCCATCATCATCCGTGAAGCTCGGGAAACCTAAGGAGAAGAGGTCTTCGAAGTAGCCCATCGACGCGTGCCTCTCGCTTTCGAATGCATCCAGTAGGATTTTTGCCTTTTGAGCCTTCTTGGCTATGGAGAAAAAGGCACGAACTGTGTCCTGGGCTGTTGACCAATCCCTTGCTGTCCGACTCATTGCTGCGAGCTTCAAATCCTGATATCCTGCATCTTGGATTTTTAGGGCCAGCTTGAGTCGGGCTCTGACATTCTGAATGACTTCTTCGACGATTGGTCCTCCTTCGGCGATAGCAACTTGGGCTTCTACGGTGTAAACTAAAACTGAAAGAGCACTGGCAGCCCGAGACCTAAAATTTTTGAGCAGACATGAGCGAATCTCTTTGATTTTGCTCCTGTCAAATAGCCCTAGGCCTTCCTTCTCGTGCAGCTGGATCTGAGCTTGCAAGATCCTACTTTCAAGCTCCTTGACCCTCAAATCATTTTTGATCTGCCTTTGTGCCTGATTCTTAGCTGTGCATCCCATCTGTGCTATATGCAGCTTTAGGGCGTGTGCTTCTTTTCGCATCAGCTTGCATTGTCCTTCGGCTTCTACCAATTTGGAGCGAGTCCTTGCTAGCTCCTCCTCTAGCTTGATGTTAGCACTCTCGGCTTCGAACCTGCGCTTGTTGGCAATGTTGGCGTGCGCCTTGAAGGTCTCGATTCCAATGTGCATAGAGGCGGACTCCTCGTCCACGTTCAGATGCTCCAGGTCCTTTTCTTTATCTTGATATTCATAGTCCGCTGGAGTCATTTCATCCAGGGGCTTCTGGACTTTGGGTATTTTCTTTACTTTATGCATCTTTCCCGCCTCGAAGTCGAAGACGACACATTTCTCAACTTGAGCGAGCGAACGCCCTCTCTTCTTTCTTGCCTCTTTCAACATTCTCTCTGTGTTCTGTCGGGCTTGGAGGAGTTTTTTGGCCAAGGGGGACTCCCGTATTGAGGACAGCTCGGAGTCGAATGCGGTTGGGTCTAAAGCCGAGGGATTGAACAAATATAGGGAGCTGAAAGGGATAGCCTCACCCGAAGGTTCGGCAACAGGGGTGACGGGGGCTTCGACGAGTGGGAGCACGTTATGTATAACGGAGGAACGAGCTTCGAGGTTCGGCACCGGACTATTAGCTTCACCCTGGTTGATGACTGGAGGATTGGCGGTGTGGCTGGGCGAAGTGGTTTTGATGGGTTTGTCCTGGCCGAAAGACTCAGGGGGAGTAGTTAGGGGCACAGCGTGAGGAGGTGACTGACTTCATGGAGGCAGGGCGGATGGGTGAGAGCTTTCGGCCAGGGCTGGGGTGGACTTACGAGCAACCAGAGCATAGGATGAAGAAAACGTACCTGCGTGCCCTCCTGGCAGAGCGGCCATGGCGATCTCCTGGGTGATTGGCGTTTGTTCCTTCTGGGCCTCGGTACTCTCGGCTTCCACGACCTCCACGAGTTCCTCCACGTCGATGACATCTATGTTTGGGATTGCTTCGACACTTGGTGGAGTTCCTTCGTCATTTACTTCGGTCGAAGTCGATATTGATCTTTCGATAGGGGCGCTCGGCATGCCTGTACATGGTCATTTTGGGAAGTTCGGGGGTGCCGGGGTAGGTTCCCGCTCCTTTCTTTTCCTCCTCTCGAGGGGTTGCTCTGATTCTTCTATCGTCGTCTCGAGATCTTTGGATGGACTCTGTGGTAAAGCCTTAGGCGCGGGCCTGGCTGCTTTTTCCTTGGGGACACTATCAGTCCTCCCGGGACCTTCGTCTAAACTTGGAGTGGCCGGTGGAATGAAATCGACGAAGGACAAGGGTTTCCAAGACCCAATATTGGTCTGATACACAATTGCGAATTCCCTGTCCATTGTTAGAAGCCCGTAAGAATTCATCTTTCGACGATGGACTCTCATAATCCACCATTCTCTCAACTGCTCCTCGTCCCAATCCTTCAACTCCGCTTTTAAATCGTCCTTCGCCTTTCTCCAGAAAGTGGAGTCGGGAGTTGGGAATGGGTACTGGTCTGGGTCGAATTCGACCTCCATAGGATAGAAGTCATGCCAAGGAGGCAACGTCCTCATCTCCTCTAAGTGCCATTCGAGATCCGTACCATTAGGGTTATTCCTCTGCTCCAAAATTTTGGGGCGAGGACAGGCATGGAAATTTTTGCTTTTCAAATGATCTCTCATCACCCCCAACGGGTCGTAGAGCCACCTCTGTGGTATTTGGAGCAGACCAAAATCGGCGAGCTTCTCTTCCAGGTATATGTTCTGCTTCAGGGCAAAGACTTCGATGACTCCCATCTTGAAAGGGAAATCGTAGGTGTGTGCCCACTTTCGCCCATGGCCGTAGGCTTCGTCGGTCGCGTCACTTTGCCGAGCAACTTCCAGGGCAAATTGGTACTCCGAAGGGAAAAAGGGCAGTAAGAAGGGCTTCCCTGTGAAGCCAAAAAGGTGGATCACAAGCCCTTGTGTCAATTGAAACACATCCCCTTTTCTCTCCAGTACCACTTTATCTCTAAGGCAGAGAGGCACCCGAGGGCTAGACCCTGTCAGAATGTGCATCGCAGGTCCCAAAAACTGCTGATTGAAAGGGTAATAAGACTCCGACCTCAGCAAGAGTCGGGTCCATTGATATACAGGCAAAGGGGTCCCATCCTTGCCGACTGGTGAAACATCACAATGGGGAAGGGCTTTATGTACATGAAAGAAGAAGAGCCAAACCAAGAAAGAACAAGGCTGGAAGTGAGGCTCCTTGCTAGCTTCCTTTATGGATGACAACCGCATATGCAGATTTTGGGCCACCCATTCTGCCCAATCGAAGAAAACTGGGTCGATGTTCGGCCGTGAAGCGTCGGGAGCGTAGAACTCTCCTCTGGAAATGCTTTCGGCTAGCGACACCTGCCATGGGCATACCGAAGTATCGCTTGACAAGCCCCCTACCCATGCAATGATAGAGAATATATCTGTGTTCTTAAATGCCTCCAGGGGCAGGGGCATCTGGGGTCGCTTGCCGGAAGGAAGTCCGCTCTTGAGACTTTCGCGCAAAAAACTCAGAATGAAGGGATTAGAGGCAAACTTATCCGTTTGTTCGCTCAGGCTGACCTTGCGAACGGTATAGCCTTTTGGTGGCCTTTGCTACGGTGCGAATGCTGCCTGCACATCCTCCTTCAGAATGGAAAACAATTTTTTACCCGAGGCGTCAAACACCTGCCTGGTTTCTGGCTGATAGTTCTGAGCAATGGCGTATATGAGCTCGGGCAGTGATGTGTAGGAAGAACCAGGTACCAGTATATATGGGAATAATATGCCATGGCCCTCTTGTTCTCAGCTGAGAGCCTGCTTTTCATAAAATCGATGGTATACCGAAGCTCGGCCACCGTTCTTGAGAGCTCTGGGTCTCTGATTTTTGCCCACTTGTCGACAGGTGGTTCTATGCTGGGCTCGTCATCGGATTCTTCCCTTTCTTCCACCACTTGTTTTCTTGTGCGTGGGGGAGGATTGACCCTCTTGGGCATCTATTTCTTTTCTTCCGTGGCTCTCGCCTTCTCTGGAGTCGTTGCCTCTGGTTCTTTTCCCTTCCGCGTGGGGTTCTTCCTTCCCATTGTGAGCGATTGCAGTAGAAGAGTTCAGCGCCTCAAAACAAAGGATGGGGTAATCACGGCGAACAACGGAACCCTTGATGCAGGAGTTCTCCGAGGTGGCAAAATGCAGACTCGACTCTCACACTTGCAAATGGTCTGTTCTTAACTGGCACCTACATTTTATAGCTTCGGAGGGCAACCTCCGACATTTATGGCAACCACCGTAATTACTTTGCTGGCCTGGCCCGAAAGTATCACTGCGGCATCTGATTGGCTATATGGCGGCGTCGTACGCGGGGCCATGCAATTCGGCAGTTTGATTTTGTATCGAGAGCACGGATTGCTGCCACCTGGTACTTTTGCGTGGCTTTTTGATCAACTAACCGCCTCGGGATGAGTGCCACCTCTTTCGTATTGAGTTTGTCTGATTCGGTCCCCGAGGCACATCTTAAATGTGTTCGCCCCGAAGCGGGGTTCGGCAAAAATACTTCACCGCGAAGCTCTTCTTCGGGCTGATTTTCTTCATTTCGGGCCCGAAGTTCTTCTTTGCCATGCTGTTGCTTGGGTTTATGAATACCGTCGACCGAAACCCATTTCATCGAGGAGGGCTTCGCCAAGGATTACTTCGGACAACGCCTTCGGCACATTCCTTTAGCGAAGCATTTTCCACGTCCTTGGCTTGCATGTGGTTTGGCTCTCCGAGGATGAACTGCTTCACGGTGAACTTCCCTTCATCGGGTACTTCGGGCCGAAAATCCCCCGAAGGCGATTCCGACCGTGCTTTGTGAAGCCGAGGCCAGGAATCTAGCTTTTGCGGTTGAAGAGGCGCTTGCTCGTCAACATCTTTTGAACAGAGTATATACAAAGCATCGAAATCCTATATACAAAATATATGCAAGATTTTTTTTTTGGAGCTGTACATACTTCAGCGATTGAAGGTCTTCAGGTGAAGACCATTGACTGAGATTGGTAAGACTTGGCCATTCGCATCCTTGAGGATGAAGGAGTTGGCCGAATTCGCTTTTACTATTTCAAACGGTCCGTCCCAGAACGCGTCCATTTTGTCATGATTCCCAGGCTTGGCCTTCCATGAATCCCACCTCCATACCAGGTCTCCTGCTTTGAATGTGCGATCGGATGACTTCCTTTTGAACCATTCTCGGGTGACTTCAGCATGCCGTGCGAAGTTCTGGTAGGCCTTTTCACGTTCTTCTTCTAGTTGTAATAGTTGAACCAGGCGTTCCTCCATCGGGTTAACTTCATCTTCTTCTAGCAGCTGCAATGCAGGTATCTCAATGTGAGTGGGCAGAATGGCCTCCTTGCCGTAGACCAGAGCATAAGGCGAAGTCTTGATTGACCTTTTGACAGAAACCCGATCGGCCCACAAGGCCCGATCCAGAAGGAGGTGCCAAGTTCTTTTGTTTTGATCGATCAGCTTTCTTAGAATCCTCAACAGGGTTTTGTTGGTGGATTCTGCTAATCCATTGCCCTGGGGGTAATAGTTGGAAGACACCTTGTGATATATCCCATACTTGTATAGGAATTCGTTGATCTTTGCGCCTGTGAAACCAGGACCGTTATCTGTAATAATTGCTTCGGGGATGCCGAAGCGGGTAATCAATCCTTCCAGGAAGGTGACCACAGTATCTTGATCGACATGTTTTGTGGGGACTGCCTCGGCCCACCTGGTGAAGTAATCCATCGCAGTCAGAATGAATTTGTGCCCAGCGGAGGAGTTCGGCGATATGGCTCCTATGAAATCCAGTCCCCATTGCTGAAAGGGAGCTTCCACTTGTATTGGTCGGAGTGGCATCGAAGCATTTCTGCTTTGGCCGACGAATCTCTGGCATTGCTCGCACCTTCGACAAACGGAGAAGGCATCGACAAAGAGGGTGGGCCAATAGTAACCCGCCTTGATTATTTTTAGCACCGTCGCCCTTCCAGAAAAGTGTCCTCTAGATAGTCCTGAATGAAATTCGCCCAGGATTCTCCTCTTATCATCATCTTTTATGCATCTGAGGAGGACGCCGTCAATGTTCCTGAAAAATAGGCCTTCTGGGCGCATAGTGTATCGGGCGGACCGCATCCTGAAATGTCTTCGCTGCGAAGCATTCAGATGTGAGGGGCATCTGCCGGTGTTGAAATATTCCACTATTTCGCTGACCCAATCTTTCTCGGCCCCTTCCTGATTGGCGACGCATTCTCCCGTTGGCAAGTCATCCGACTGACAGTCCGTTATTTCGGCCGTTGCGCTCTTCGCCAGCTCTTGACATAGTGCGCGACCGCGAACTAGTTTGGTAGGCTTGATCTCGATATCGAACTCTTGGATTTTGCTCACCCAACCAGCTCTCTTGCTTCCCAGTTCCCCTTGGATAATGAAACTACGCACGTCGGGGTGAATGACGAAGACTGTCGTGTGACTCTGAGAAATGAACTGTTTGAATTTCCTGAGAGACTTCATTACTGCATGCACTTGACGCTCGATGAAATTGTACTTCTCTTCATGGGGATTGATTATCTGGCTGAGGAACGCGATGGGACGTTCCTCTCCATCTTCTCCCTTTTGCGTCAAGACTGCGGCGTAGCTTTCAGGTTCTCCTATTGCATACAGGATAAAATCTCGAATGTAGTCGGGGTTGATCAAAACCGGTGCCTGAACAATTCGGGCCTTGATTTCTTTGAATGCTTTTCTCCTTTCTTCTATCCAGACGAATTCTGCGCCCTTCTTTAAAAGCTCAGACATCGGCTTAATGACTAGGCGAAGTCTGGGACAAACTTCCTTACGAAGTTAATCTGACCGAAGAAATATTGAAGGCCCTTTTTATCTGCTGGGATTGGGAGCTTCATCAGAGCTTCGGCTCTGTCGGGATCCACGGCGAGACCCTTTTCTGAAATTGCATGTCCCAGCAGTTTTCCTTCACTGACTGCGAAGATAGACTTTTTTGGATTGATTGAAATGCCAAATTCTCGGCATTTTTCGAAAATTTGTTGAAGATGTTCTGGGTGGTTTTCTCTCCTTCGGGAGAAGACGGTCATGTCATCTAAATAGATAACAATAACCTTGTTCAGAAGCTCGCCAAAAGCAAGGTCCATCGCCCTCTGAAAAGTAGCTCCCGCATTCGAGAGACCAAAAGGCATCCGCTGGTAGGCGAATGTGCCCCACTTGGTCGTGAATGCGGTCTTATGCTGGTCTTCGTCCCTGACCCAGATTTGATTGTATCCGGAGAAACCATCGAGCAGGGAGAATCGTTGAGCTCCAGCCACAGAATGCAAGATCTGATCGATCTACGGGAGAGGATAGTGGTCCTTGAGGGAAGCATGATTCAGGTTGCGAAAGTCCACGCATAACCGGATGTCTCCGTTCTTTTTTCTGACAGGGACCAAGTTCGCTACCCAGGAAGAATGCTTGATGGGATAAATGATCTTTGCTTCGAGCATTTTTAGCAGTTCGGCCTTCATCAGGACCTCGATCTTTGGATTAACCGGCCTTTGCTTCTGTCGAAAAGGTTTGGCCCCTTCTTGTAATTCAATTGTATGTTGGATCAGCTGTCGATCATATCCTTTGAGGTCGTGATAAGACCAAGCCACAATATCTGGGTACCTCTTACACAGACATCGGATTCGCTCTTTTTCTTCCGAAGTACAATCGGTCCCGATCTTTATTACTTTCCCAGGCTCCAGTTCTAAGTCTTGATATTGCTACGTGCTGATCTGGATCCTGCGGGAGAGCGATCGATCATTTTGATCGAAAAGGCTCTCAAGCGTGATCAATCCCTTGGGAACGTGGTTGTTCTTCAACTGGACCAATCCTTCGTATTCTTCCTCATCAGGGCTTCGGTCTTCGACTGTAGCGGCTTCTTGGATCATGAAATTAACAATCTGCTCATCATTGTCAAAAACTTGCCAGTGTAAATCTCTGTCCGGGACAGAGGGTCTATAGATCATCCTTACAGCCTTCGGCTTATGCACCATATCATCCACTGGAGAATATCGGGCTGCGATGGATGCTAAGACATCTGCATGTCGATTCTTTTCTCATGGAACAGACTGTAGATTGAGAGATTCAAACTGGTCAAACAGGTCCCATACCCTATTGCGGTATGATTTAAGATAGTGTTTCTTTGAAGAGCATCTATTGGTGACCTGGTTGCAAACTAGTTCGGAATCTCCGAAGATTTGAAGATGCCTTATGCCTAACTTGTCAGCTTTCTTGAGTCCTAAGCACAAGGCTTCATACTCTGCTGCATTGTTGGTGCAGCTCCACGTCAATCGGTAGCAATATTCTTTTTGCTCACCAGACGGGGAAATCAGAAGGATTCCTGCCCCAGCGTCGTTCTTACATCGGGCACCATCGAAGAACAATTTCCATAGTCCTTCTTGAGCAGAAACCTTCCCTTTCATTTTGGCTGGTTTCTCGGACTTGGCGATGGTGTAGCACCCCACCTCAGTCTCTATCATGGCATTGAAATCTGCCAATGAAAATTCATCTTCACAACACAACTGTGCGAGGGATTCCTGGACCAGATCCACTTGCTCTAGCTCCTCCGCGATCGTATGCACAGGGCCACTGCTTTCTTCTTCGGACATCTTCTCAACCAGGAACGTAGAAGGTTTTTCATTATAGATCTTCACCTTCTTCCCTTTGAAGGGGATCTCCAGATGAGTGTAGTCCATGGACAGATATCCGCCCAACTTTGCCATGAATTCCCTTGACAGGCACATGCTGAAGTAGGGCTCAAGGTCCACGACTACCACCTCTTGTATGACTACGATTTGAGGTGTCTTATGTAGCCGAATAGGAATGTCTTTAATGACACCTACAGTTTTTACTGGGGTACCGTCCAACTGGAGGACTCCATGACTACTTCGTGTGTATTCCATGCCTATCTCCTCGCATACCGCCTTCGGCATTACTGTCGTCGCAGCTCCAGAATCTATCATACAGTTATGCACAATATATCCTTCCATTCGTAAGGATAGGTAGAACGGTGGAGGTCTATTTTTTCCTATGATGGACGCGGACAAGGTCTGCACCAGGGCGAGCGGCTCTGCCTTCTTTGTATTGATCTTCTTCAATGATTCTTGCAATAGGTCTACTTGTCCAGGAAGCTGGAGAGCATCATACAAACTGATTTTGGCTGGGATCCTCTTTAATTCTTCCACAATGTTGTAGGCTGGGGAGCCATGCACCTCGGGTTCCTTTCTTGGTTCGTACTTGGTGCGATATTGCTCTGTCGCTTCGACCCTTTGTCGCTTGGTGAGCGAGGGAAACTTGAGCTTTTCCTTAGCCTGTTCTTTGGTCTCCACCTGAGGTGGTTCGGCAGTGGCCTTTTGGGCCTTTTCCTTGACTGGAGCTGGCGGAGGAGCTTCGCTCGGGGCCGAAGAGGATGGTTGTCCCTTTTCAAATCGAGCATGTACCTTCAAAGGGGCCATCTGAGTAGCATCCACCTCTATCGACCTTTTACCTCCCCTGGTGAGGACCGCGACTGGCTCTTCCTCGTCGATGGACAAATTTTGATCCGATTGTCGGATGACATTGACTTGGCCACCTTGACTGCTGCTTGTTAGCGTCTGCACGTAGTGTTGATGCAACATGCATGTATTCTCCTCGTGAGGATCATTACATGTAGAACACCAGTATACATGATCGAAAGTGCTTGGGACTTCATCTATCGCAACATTTCTTGCCGAAGCTTTTCCTTGATGGGCCGCTTGATCTTTGGTAAGTGCAGGCATGGGATAAGACCTTCTTGGTAGAAACTCTTGTTGCGCTTGCTTCTTCTTGACAACGGTCATGTCGTTGGACAAGGTCTCGCACTGTGGCATTTAACGATTGCATTTCTTGCAATATCTTGGCTTGCATATCATCGGCCTTAGGAACTGATGGTAAAGAAGCCATAGTCGGTATCGAAGGCAGGGCAGGATGTTGGAGGGGTGCTGGCAACATTGGAAATGTTGGAGTAATAGTGGGTGGCATAGTTGAAAGTGTGGGGAAATGTATCTGTGGAGCGGTGATCTGCGACACGACAGGATTCGGGTTCCAAGATGAGATCGGATATGCAGGGATTGCAAAAATCTACGGAGTGACTGCGCTCGCATACTGGGCTTGAAGGAACTCGGGGAGTATGGGCATTGGCATTCTTTGAGGGAGTTTACCCATGGCTATGAGGTCCATTTCTGCTTTCTTGGCTAACCCATATAACTCTGGAAAAGTATTGACATTGGAATACCTTATCATAAGGCCGATATCAGGGTTGAAGGCCCGAAGGAAGTAGTATGCCGTGGCTTCGTCAGTTGGGCGAAGTCCAACTGGGACTCTTTGCCAGGTTCGAGCGAACCTAACATTGAAGTCTGCAATCTCTTCTTGTGGATGTCTTTGGATTGAAGTGAATTGCTGCAGAAGAGAAGTTGGATCGACGGACTCGTTGAAGCCTTGCATCAACTGCTCGGCTAACTGGTCCCATCCCGTAATAGTGTCGGGTGGCAGAGATCTGTACCAATAGAGGAGTTTTCCTCTAAGGGAGAGAACCAGGAGCTTCACCATCACTCGCTCTTCTATGATATCATGGATTGCCGCCAGGGAAATGATGTCCTGGATATGCTCCAGAGCAGTCTTTCCAGTTTCGTCGAACGTCGGGAGTTTTTTGATTGCAGCAGGTGGAACTTGCCCTTGGCCCACGAGATTCAACGGTGACGAAGAATTCCATGCTAGAAATAATCTAGGCGGTGGTTGTTGTTGTTGTTGTTGTTGTTGTGCCATATTTGTGCCTGGGTTCTATGGAACAGAAGTCCCCGAAGTCCTTCTTGGGTTGCTCGTCGGAAGGGCAATGGGAACGGAGGCACTAGGATGCTTCGGTGAGTTGGGAGGATTCGAAGGAAAACTAGCTGCTGTGCTATCGAAAGTTAGGCCTTGCTCGTCAACAGCAGCCTCTTGCGAGGATGTCCCGCGTAAGAGATATTCGGGGGTAACTAACCTAGAGTGTTCCCCAGAGGCGTCAATATCAAGCTCAAAGAAATCGGTTTCCTCTCCTCTATTCCTAACTCTCCATCTTGTTTGCATGAAGGCACAGGCTTTAGTACCGGTCTTTACGACTTGAAGATTCTCGGGTAAGACAGAGTCGCCAGATGCTAGGAGTCTTTTAGTAATGAGAGCATCGATTCTCACTACTACTCAGGGGATGAGACTGACCGGGTCTCACCAGGAACTTGTTAGAACCACTGGCTCCGGTGAAGACGGGCTAGGAATTTTCTCAAATATGGGACCTTGAGTCCCACCGGGCATGCCAAAAACTGTTGGTCATCAAATCCGCACAGGAAAGGACTTTCGGTGGGTTTGCGCGCCCTGGACCTGCGACCAACATTGAAAGGCCGAAGGGAAGAGATGCCCCTCGTGCCAATCTCCGGAGAAGGCCGGCTCCTATACTAATCTACTTTTGGGGTTTGAGATAAGAGTGCAGGAAAGGGATAAAAGGAGTTCGGGTTAGAGAAAGAAATAAAAAGGGGTAAGGGTTAGAGATTGATGATTCAAGGTGGGGAAGAACAGGAAGCACGATCACTCACTAATAACTCGAATAGCAGCAAAAAACACCAAGAATAGATGAAAGAAACGCAGTGTCGACCTTCCTATGTATCCTCTGGACGGGTTCGCAGGGTTCTCCTCTCTCTCTCGCTGGAATTCAGGGTTCAGAGTAACAACGATTAAGACGAGGGAATAACAGAAACCTCGATCCACTAGGCAGCATAAAAGAAAGCAACAAATACATTTTTTCCCTCCTATGTATCCTTCAGGGCGAATTTTAGGGTACAGTCCCCAATCGCACACCGGATTCAGGATTCAGAGTCTCAGTATACGAATGCAGACAGACAAAAGAATTAAGCACAGAAGGCAGCATAAAAGAGAGAAATAGAGCACAAAAGATCTTTAGTATTAGACGCAGGACATCAAGTTACAGCAGCTTTCTAGCAGAAAGTTCCCCCCCTTTTACATTACAGAGCCTAGGTTTTTATAGAGGACCCGACCCTCTGAATCATTATTACAAAAATGGCGGAGTACGCCCTCGGGCCCTGAGAAATCGGTGCCTCGCTGCTGCTACGAATGATCCTTCAAATCGGCTACCAAAACTGGCAATGGCGACCGAGTCAACCGAGGAAAGATGCATTAAATGAGCCACCTGGGTGTCCTCGGATTGCAGGTGCGGTGCTCGAGTGGCGGCCATGCTTGTCGGGCTCTCCTTCTCGGACTGATACTTCGCATCCAATTACCAAAAATGAGCAACGGGCTTATCGGGCAAGAAAATACGCATTTATGAGGCTCTCTGACTGCCTCGGGAAAAATGCCCAACTTGGGAAGCGTTCCTGGAAAGCGCCTCGCTGATTTCCGCTTCGCAGAATTACTTCGGGGGCGTGGCGTGCCGAAGCCGATCTCCTTCCATCTTTCGCTGCTTCGTCGACAAAATTACTTCGCTGACGGGTCGGGAAAAAATGCTTCGGGCCGATCTTCTTTTGAAAAGGCGGCTCGAGGGAGTTTCGGCCGAAACACTTTCTCGACTTGTACTACTTCGGGAGAAATCTGGCCGAAGTGGATATTAGAAATACCTCGGGCCCGAAGTATTTTCCTTGCCTTAGCCGATTCGGGCTGTCTTTTCTTCTTCGACGAACTTACTTGGATGCCGCTTCGCAAAATTTTCACCCGAAGTAGCTGCTGGGCATGCTTCGGGTGCGAAGCGTTTCTTTTGCTTTCTCGGCAACTTCTCGCCCGAAGTGATGATTTGAAGCGCTTCGGGCCCGAAGTTCTTTTCTTTTCATTTTGTCCACCAGGGGGTGATAGGGAATTCAAAATTGCTATAACTTGTACACAAAGAAAACTTTCAAACAAAACAAATATCATACAAAGTTTTAATTTTTCCGCCCCTTGGTGGAATGTGACAATATTGTCAACATTTACTAGTGACAAAATAAAGTTAAAGAGGGTGTATTTTTTGGAGGTCTTTAGATATTATTGTAAATAGATACATACTTTTTTTCTAGCCATTCTTTATTGTGAATTTATCAGGTTATGCCACTAGTTTTTATTCTGGTGAAAGCACTCTAATAGAGAAAAAGAGCATTAATATGTCAATAGAGAACCAAAGCATTTACTTATGTATAATCTTAGCAATAAAAAAAGATCTTAATTAAAACTAAGAATAAAAACAAAAAAGAGAAAACAAGGGAACAAAATCAACAAAGCAATGAAAAACAGAGAAAAAAAAGGGAACACACTCAACAGAGCAATGACATTCAAAACCTGGAAAAATAACAAGCATAACATGGCAATATAAATAAAAGCAAAGAAGTGACAGAGAACCTGGTGCTAAAAGATAGTATGTCTGTATGCAAAGATATTGGTTTCGATCAGAGGCAGACAATGATCCTGATAAATATAGGTCCGTCTGATTGCACTAAAGTGTTCGAACTCAGAAATGGTTTCGTTCGATTATAGGTTACAAATACAAAAGTGTCTAGTTAGGTGCACAGCAGGTTCCATCCAGTTGCATAAAAGGTTTCATCCGGCTGCACAAAATATTTCATCTAGTTGCATAGAAGGTTTCACCCGACTGCATAGAAGGTTCCATCTGGTCGATTGCACAACAAGTTCCATCCGGATGCACAGCAGGTTCCGTTCGGTTGCACAAAATTAGTCTCGTCCGGTTGCAGAGCAGGACACTATTCCGATCGATTGTAGAATTAGTTTCATCTGATTGCAGAGCAGGACACAATTTTAGCTGATTTTAGGATTAGTTTCGTCTAGCTGTAGAGCAGGACACTGTTTCTATCAGTTGCAGAATTAGTTCCATCCGATAGTAGAACAAGACATTCTTCCGTTCGGTTGTTGAATTTGTTGTTGTTGATGGCAAAAAAGGTTTTGATGTTGTGATGAATTGTGTAGGTATTTTCCCTAGGGTTTTAATTATATATAGAGGTATACTTGGCGAGTTTGGCAAGATAATTTAGAAATTCTAAAATTTTAGGGCTAAAAGGGTACTTTATTTAGGCGAGATTACTTGCAAATTTTTTAAAATACTCATGATACTTTCATCAAAGGACAGCTAACCGACATCAAAAATTTATTTTTTTCCAAAAATTTCGGCTACATGGCCGACGTCCGTGTCTCAAAAATTTCACAAATTTGAATTTTTGAAAATGGGTTTTTTCGCCCCAATGGCAAATTTTTTCCGCTATGCATAACGTTGCTTTCAAGGGAACATTCCAAGGAAATCAGCAACTTGGGTGTCGATGTACTGAGAATTAGGAGATATTCAGTATCTTGGAAACACACTCCCACCTTGGAAATCATGAAAAACACCACTTGTGCTTCTATACGACTTTGTCCTTCACTTGAGATTCACTATTTGAGTTACTCGTGATCACCATTATTTAATGCTTGTAAAATCTCCCCAGGGTGCTATTGAAATATTTGAATATATTTCTCATAGAATATGGTGAAACTATACAATTGGATGACTCTATTGTCATAATCACTTTGCCCCCTTTTACCCTTTTTCTCAAAAACTGAATTCGTTCTTTCAACAAAAAATAGCTTTTCCCAATCGTCTGTCACCCAAAATGCTCACATAATTCCCTTAAAAATGTTTTCGCCCAAGGGAGGGGTGAATAGGATGTTCACCACTCAACCAGAGTGAATGCGACAACATTCCATTCTTAAAATATGTTTACCCTATGGAGGGTCAAACGAGACGTTCACCCCTTAATCAGGGTGAACGCGATCACGTTTCAAATGTTGGGGCATGTTCACCCATGGGAGGGGTGAATAGGACGTTCCTCCCTCAACCAGGGTGAATGCAACTTTGACTCATCGTAATCCTTTTAAATTGTTGAACCTTTCTTCGACCGCCTTTTACTATTACATTCGTCCCAACATGGGGTGACCGGGGCGTTCACCCCATCCTTGTGGCGAACACGCCTCCATGTTCCTCTACCTTTTTTGAACTTTTTAAAGTTTTCTAAATTCTTCATCTTGACTTCTTCTTCCATTTTGCAGGCCCGAAAACGCATTGATTTTACAGTGCACTTTGAATATAGCAGATTTGAATACCAAATAAAATTTGCATTATTTTTTAGATATTTATAATACTGATGCAATCAACTTTACATTTGCAAATAAAATAACAACATAGGAAATTATTTTCACAATAAATATTACCGACTACAATAAAAAATATTCTATCAAAATATTCCAACAAAATTCCCAATATGGCATAGTGCAAAATTTCCAGTCAAATATCTACCTAATCATACAAAATTGTGTTTGTGCATCTTAAATATGACCAATATTGAAAGTCAGAGGAAAGAAATGTCCTCCGTGCCAATCTCCAGAGAGGGTTGGATTCCAAACTAAATCCTACATTAGTTGAAGACTAGAGATGCAGGAAAGAAATTAGAAAATGCGGAAAGGAATGGGAAATATGGCCACAGGCCGAAAGTGTAGGATTTAGGGTAAACTAACAATAAGAAATTCACCCAAGCATGAAATAACATGTAATAGAAGAAAAACAATAGGATTCACATGTAAACTTACAAAAACAACCTTTAGAACAATACTCCAACACTCACTCTCTCACCAACAATATTTAAATCCAAATGCAAAATTTAAATTCAACAATAAATAAAGAGCATAAGCGTAAAATATAAGTGTATAAAGCAGAAGAAAATAACACAATATCACTTGTAAATTTAGAAGCCTGGTGTCTTCTATTGATGCAGAGAACTTGGAGAGTTTTCTCGCAAAATTCCTAATCTCATTACAATGAAAATTTGATTAGTATTTATAGAGGTTTTTGTCTCTTTTATTAAATACACATGAGAATAAAATAATCGTAGATCAGGAACAAGAGTGAGGAAATTCCTCCTTGGAATCAGTAAAAATCCATCCTTTTGGGGCAAGAATCCATATTTCAGGGGAACATTCCTAGGAAATCAACAACTTGGGTGTTGATGCACTGAGAATTAGGAGATATTCAATATCTTGAAAACACACTCCCACCTTGGAAATCATGAAAAAAAACCCTTGTGCTTCTATAAGACTTCGTCCTTCACTTGGGATTCACTATTTGAGTTACTCGTGACCACCATTATTTAATGCTTGTAAAATCTCCCTAGGGCGCTATTGAAATATTTGACTATATTTCTCATAGAATGTGGTAAAACTATACAATTGGATGGCTCTATTGTCATAATATCTTCGCACCATTTTACCCTTTTGCTCAAAAACTGAATCCGCTCTTTCAAAAAAAATCAGCTTTGCCCCATTGTCTATCGCCCAACATGCTCGTGCAATTCCCTTAAAAATGCGTTCGCCCAAGGGAGGGGTGACCAGGATGTTCACCCCTCAACTGGAGTGAATGCGACAACATTCTATTATTAAAATATGTTTACCCTCTTGAGGGGTGAACAAGATGTTTGCCCCTCAATCAGGGTGAATACGATCACATTTCAAATGTTGGGGCACGTTCACCCATGGGAGGGGTGAACAGGACGTTTGCCCGTCAATCGGGGTGAACGCGATTTTGACTCATCATAATCCTTTTAAATTTTTGAACCTTTCTTCGACAACCTTTTACTATTATGTTCACCCCAACATGGGGCGAACGTGACGTTCACCCCATCCTTGGGGTGAATGCACCTCCATGTTCCTCTACCTTTTTGATGCTTTTTGAAAGTTTTCTAAATTCTTCATCATGAATTCTCCTTCCATTTTGTAGGCCCGAAAAAACCTTGATTTTACAGTGCACTTTGAATATAGTAGATTTAAATCCCAAATGAAATTTGCATTATTTTTTAGAAATTTATAATACCGATGCAATTAAGTTTACATTTGCAAATAAAACAACAACATAGAAAATTACTTTCATAATAAATATTGCCGACTACAATAAAAAATATTCTATCAAAATATTCCAACAAAATTTCTAATATGGCATAGTGCAAAATTGCCAGTCAAATATCTGCCTAATCAACAAAACTATGTTTGTGCACCCTAGATACGACCAACATTGAAAGGTCGGAGGAAAGGAATGTCCTCCGTGCCAATCTCCAGAGAGGGTTGGTTCCCTTACTAATCCTAAACTGGTTGAAGACTAGGGATGCAGGAAAGAAATTGGAAAAATAATAGAAAGAAAGGGAAATATGGCCACAGGCCGAAATGTAGGATTTGGGGTAGACTAGTAGCAAGAATTCCACCAAGTGTTATAACAACATGTAACAGAAAGAAAGCAACAGAATTTTACTTACACCTTTGCAGTAACAACCTCCAGATTGCATTCCAAAACTAACTCATTCACCAACAATGTTTTAAATCCAGAAATAGAATTTTAAACTCAACAACAAGAACATGAGCATAAACAAAAATGCTTAAAAATAGAAGGAAATCACACACATAAGAATGCTTGCAAATTTTAGAAGCCAAGTCTCTTCTATTGATGCAGAGAACTTAGAAAGTTTTCTTGCAGAATGTCCAACCTCCTTTACAATAGAAATTTGATTAGTATTTATAGAGGATTTCACCTCTTTCATTAAATACACATGAGAACAAAATGATCGCAGATCAGGAACAAGAGTGAGGAAATTCCTCCTTGGAATCATTAAAAATCCATCCTTTTGGGGCAGCGATCCATATTTCAGGGGAACATTCCCAGGAAATCAGCAACTTGGGCGTCGGTGCACAGAGAATTAGGAGATATTCAATATCTTGGAAACACACTCCCACCTTGGAAATCATGAAAAACACCCCCTGTGCTTCTATACGACTTCGTCCTTCACTTGGGATTCACTATTTGAGTTACTCGTGACCACCATTATTTAATGCTTGTAAAATCTCCCCAGGGTGCTATTGAAATATTTGACTATATTTCTCATAGAATGTGGTGAAACTATACAATTGGATGGCTCTATTGTCATAATCACTTTGCCCCCTTTTACCCTTTTTCTCAAAAATTGAATTCACTCTTTCAACAAAAATTAGCTTCGCTCAATCTTTATTACCCAACATGCTCGCGTGATTCTCTTTAAAGAATGTGTTCACCCATGGGAGGGGTGAACATGATGTTCACCCCTCAATCGGGGTGAATGCGATAACATTTTATTCTTAAAATATGTTCACCCATTGGAGGGGTGAATGGGATGTTCACCCCTCAATCGGGGTGAACGCAATTGTGTTTAAATGTTGGGGCGCGTTCGCCCATGGGAGGGGTGAACGGGATGTTCGCCCCTCAACCGGGGTGAATGCAACTTTGACTCATCATGATCCTTTTAAATTGTTGAACCTTTCTTTGGCTACATTTTACTATTACGTTCACCCCAACATGGGGTGAATGGGGTGTTCACCCCATCCTTGGGGTGAATGCGCCTCCATGTTCCTCTACTTTTTCGGTGCTTTTTGAAAGTTTTCTAAGTTCTTCATCTTGACTTCTCCTTCCATTTTGTAGGCCCAAAAATACCTTGATTTTATAGTGCACTTTGAATATAGCATATTTGAATCCCAAATGAAATTTACATTTATTTTTTAAACATTTATAATGTCGATGCAATAAAGTTTACATTTGCAAATAAAATAGTAACATAGGAAATTACTTTCACAATAAATATTGCCGATTACAATAAAAAATATTCTATCAAAATATTCCAACAAAATTTCCAATGTGGCATAGTGTAAAATTGCCAATATTTTTGGTGACTCACGGGGTATCCAGCTCGCATGGATGCAAGCGATCCTAGGCCTTTATCCATTGGGCTATTAAGGAGTCTTCTTTCTAGCCACCTTGGCTGGCACCTTCGTTGATGTCGTAGATGCCTTCCGATGTGCCTCCTCCTTAGCACACTCCTTCTCTTCCACTTCAACCGCTACTTTGAGCACTTTGGCTCGCTCAACTTCTTCCAACGTTTTCTCTTCTGTTGTGCGCTCTGCTATTGCCTATTCCTCCTACTCTTTGATAGTCTCAGAGATGACTTCATAAGCTATGACTACCTCCTTCCAAGCATGAGTCGTGAATAAGCATGGGACACTAAGGGATTCATAAATAAAGTGAAGATTCTGAATATCTATCAAATTGAGGCGCTTCGCTCATTGAGCCAACTCATACAATGATAACTCTAAGCACGTATATTTTTGCATCAGGGCAATACCTATGCTTCTATGAGAGGCTCTTCCCATGCATCAATCTCAGAGGTATCTTCCATGAACTTCCTCTAGAGTGCCTCCAGTTGTTCCATTGGCAAGGGTTCACCCCACTCATCTATAAAGGTCAAAAATCCCAACTCAACAATAGTCTCAAAGTGAGACATGGAAATGGTATGCTCACGCTCGATAGTGTTGAGAATTATCCACCCTTCTCTTACCAGGTCCATTCTTTGGAAATAACTATGCAACGTGACCTTGGCCTTGGACTAGGCGTGATCCATTTCGTTGAGAGGGTGAATATGCAAGTTGGCATTAGCTAGGGCTTGGATCTTTATTACCATTTCCATGTATGGCTCGAATCATTCTTCTGTATTATCAATCAACTGCTACCCTAGTTGTATCTGTATCTGTACCTCCCATAAATAGTGTAACACTTTGACTACTTGTGCGGCTAACTTCTCATAGTTCTGTGCTGAGCGAAGATGGGTCTCCTTGATGCTTTGCGATGAAAAACTAGTAGCCTGTGCAACCTTCTCTGCTAATTATTTCTTCATATCTTCAAGTTATTATTGGAGCTTATGCATTTCTATCTTAGTGGTATCTCGTTCCTTCAAGTGCACTTTGACCTATTGGTACAAATATTCATTTTTAGTGGCAGTCTTCTCCTCCTCGCTCTGCTTTTTGCTAGGGTAGTTTTGAGCTCAATAATTTTATTTTCATTTTCAAAATACTTCTCCTTATAATGCTCATCATGCAAGTATACTGAGCTCATATCAACCTGTATATTGCCCATATTCTCTATCGGATTTATCTTGGTGAGATCTTCTGTGATAGTCTCACTGATGTAGTCACTCGACAACATTTCTCCTTGCGACTTCTGGACCAAGGGAGTGAGCTTAGTGATGTGGGCTTCCATAGCGATAGGATCAAAGGTGACTTTCTTAATTGGTCGAGCTAGAGCCAAGGCCTCCTTGCACCTCATGCTCTTCAACCACTATGAAGAGCTCAAGTGTGCTTGATTAATCTTCTCCATGTCGGGCTACTTGTGGGCCACCTGCACATCAGGTACTATCTACAACTCCAAAAATGGGGTGAATGGAACCAAAACATCTGAGCGACTAGGCTCAGTAGAAGTAGATGATACAGTCAAAAGGGGTAGAATGGAAATGGTGGACTAGATGGAGGAACTGGGTTTGGCTGCAGTTACGCTTACTCTAGGAGGAGCTTGCATACTTATAACTTCAATGGTGGTGGTGGCAGCAATGGAAGGGGAAGGGTGCAAAAAGGGATTCGACTTTGATGCATATGAACTAAAAGAAATGGAAGATGAAGGAATGGGAATAGAAGAAGGAGCAGTAGTGACTTTGGGGGTGGAATAAGATGGAAGTAAAATGGATGTGGAAGGCATACCGAATGGTGGAGAAATGGAGATGGATGATGATGGAAGTGAAACATATGGAAATGAAATAGAAATCACTACATGCTCTAGAGAAGAAGAAGAGGGAAGAGAAGATGTACCTTCGGGTGTGGGCATCATGTGATGTGGTGATGGGGGTGGCTATGAAATTACTTCTTGTTGTGCTTCTACCCTCTCCTCGAAGTTCACATTCCCTTCACCATCCATGACTTCTACGTGAGAGCTCTCTGACTGATGTTCCTCCTCTTGTTCTTGGACCATCAAAAATACTTGTGCAACCTTAGTCGGGAGCGCTTCTACTGGTGAAGGATTTACAACTACCACCGACACATTAGTAACTATAGGAACCATTACAACTGGAACTATAGAAACTATGACAACCGAAACCTTAGTGGTAGAAGTAACAACAACACTGGTCCTTGGTCTTTTGGCCACCTTTGGAAATGGAGGCACCTTCGGGATATTTTGTTTCTCTAGTGTAGGTGCCTCTTCCACCTTTCGCTTTGTTCATTGAGATCTCTATTTAAACACATATTGTTGTTCTTCTTCCTCTGGAGTCTCCTCTTCAACCGTTGGGTGCTCTTGTTCAGTTTTACCTTCACCACTATCAGAGTGTTGGAAGCTTTGTGGTAAAATATTGGTAAAGGTGATAGGCTGATATGAATCGACATAATCATCATAACTTTCTAAAAATTGCTCATCTAATTTTAGCCCGTAAGGGGTAGTTGGCTTCCCATGATGAATCCACATTATCCACCAATTCATTATCTTCTCTTCAGTCCAGGTGGGCTCACTTTCTTGAACTTGACTGAATAAACTTGATGGAGGAATTTGGGTCTTATATTTGGCTGGATTATATTCTGCCTCCTGCTCATAATAATCGTGCCAAGGCGGGAGCATTGTCATCTTCTCAATGTGCTAGTTCATGTCCGACCCATCAAAATTATTTCTATTCCTCTGGATATCTGGTCGAGGGCAACAATGAAAATATTTAGCCTTCACAATAGCTAAAAATTTACCCAGAGGGTCATATCTCCAACATTATGGTAGTTCTATCAAGCCCAAATCTTGCAGTGCCACTATCAAGAGCTGATTCTGTCCAACTTGGCTCACCTCTATACTATCAAATTTGAATGACATGTTGCATGTTGTCTTCTTTCCGTGCCCAACTCCATATACATCATTTACATAATCTGACTAGTGCACAACTTCCATGGTGAACACATGCTCTATGGTAAAATATGGCAACAAAAATGGCTTACCCGTGAAACCAAAAATTCTCACAACTATGCCCTGGGTAAGCAGAAAAATATCACCCTTTTCCTGCGCAACAATTGCATCTCTTAAATTCTATGACACTCTTTCACACGTACCACAAAGCAACTCTATTTCTGGTCCCAAAAACCAACTATTAAAGTTATAAAATGACTCCCTTCTTGACAAAATGGGAGTCCACATATAAACTGGTAGGGGTTCATTTTTCTCGCCCACCTGCATTACTACAATAAAAGGGAAGTGCCACTGTAGTTGAAAGAAGAAAAACCATACCAAAAATGACATGTGCTTAAACGATCTTAACTCCCTGGTCTGCATCTTCTCCAGTTGAAAGTTTAACCTCCAGGAAATAAAGTCGGCCCAATCAAATAAAATGGGGTTGTTGCCTTACCTCATTGTTGCAGGAGAATAAAATTTGACTTTGCAAATACATTGAGCTAAGGTCGCCTACCATTTATGCATAGTCTCATCTGAAGGCAACCCAATGACCCATGCCAACATCGAATATATATCCAAGCTCTTAAAATCTGACAGCGGCTTCGACAAATTGGGAAGCTACCCCATTGGTGGCTCTTTAATTAGTTGAGTCTCCATAAATTGGTGCATTGTCACCGTGGAGACATATCTATCTTCTTGTTCATCAGTATGTAGTTTTTTATTAACTGCATATGAAGGGGGCTTCAATCCATAAGAAAAAGCTTCCCGAACCTCATCTGGAGTGATGGTGAACAAAATCTCTCTTCTAGCATTTTTGATAGCTTTGGTGAATGGATCATAGAACTGGGCAATGAGTTGCACTAGCTTGGGGTATGGATGAATAGGTGGACATAAATACTAGAATAGCTATGAATGATAGGGCACTATCAGCCAGTTGTTTGACGTTACTCCTTGGCTCACCACCATTTCTACATCCTGCCTTAACCTCTCCACGCCTTTGTGAGTAATGAGGTAGTCACCAATTTCTGCCATAGTGTCCTCGTATGGGTCCAAATCAACATAGTCATTTTTTTGAGCCCTTTTTGCTCTAGAGCCTCCTTCCTTATTTTTTGACTTCTTGGGCTCTGTAGCCTCTACGACATCCTTGGGCTCCTTGCTTCACTTTCCCATTCTCTTTTTAATCTGACAAATATTCTGAGCACTCTCTGGACTCTTCTACAGCTACAATGTGAAACATAGTAAAAAATTTTAAAAGAAAAATAAACTATAGGCTTTTTACCTCATCATTTATATAGAGCCCTCCCACAACTGCGCAATAAATGTTGAATTAATTTTGGGTGCTTTTGGGAGAATGTGGGTATTGATCCACTAGCCTGACACCATTACCAATGTTCCAATGGTTTTTCTTTGATTCACTACCAAATATTCCTGGAAAAGAGTGCCCTTTTTATCGTGTAACTTCGTTGAAAGTTGTGCCCTAGCGCTTAAAGCTTGCTTAGAAAAATAAATCGGCCGCTTACCAACCAATGATAAATATTTTTTGCTCCTTGGGAAAATAAATTTGACATAGTGCACATTTTAAATTAAATGCCCTTTTACCTACACTCCAGCTCTTCGATCACTGCCACGTATCCAAGGGCATGATTTGTTTTACAACGTGCTTCTAAAACTGATGCAACTACTCCTTTCTCTTTGGTGAAAATACTTTTGGGTGCTGAGTAATCTTCCCTTTTCTTGGCATCTTCAGAGTCAGAGCAACATGTCTCCCTTTTCTTCATTCTAGGGCACCTTCAAATTATTTGGAATCCTTATGGCGAATTCCCTCCTTAAATAAATTTTCCTCTTCAAAGTTTTCACCCATATTTAGAAAAAAGTTGAAATTGCTTTTCTAAAACAACGTCCTCTTTTTTTCTCTTTTTTTTTTTTTTGCTTTTTGATTTTTCCTTCTAAAAGTGCTCATTAAAATAAATAATAAGGCTTCAAAAACAAAGTGCATGAGCTTTCTCCCTTTTCTTCTCTCTTACTTTTTTTTTTTTTTTAAACATATACAAAAAACAAAATCTCCATCGCCCTGCCTGACGCGTTCGCCCAAAGCAAGGGTGAACGGTCTTTCACATCCATCTTCTAGGGTGAACGCACTATGGAGTCTGATTTTGTCTTCGCCTTAGGATATCCAAATCACCTTCGCCCCATCCTTGGGGTGAACGGTCGCGTCGCCCCTATTTTAGGTGAACGCGACTTGTACATATTGTGTTGCTTTACGTCCATTCCTTTTGCTTTAATTGGAATGTGATATCACCAACTATTTTGCTTTGTCCCAAAGGTGAGTGTCATTGTGCTCATCACCAGGGGTGACCGAGATCTTTTGAAAATTCCTTGTTTTTATTTTATTTACTCTTGTGTAGGCGCCTGAGGTGTTGTATTTTGCTTTCGAGCGAAAACGCCCAGGAGTGTCATTTTGTTTTATCTTTGAGAGAGAATGCAACCTTGCTTTTCAATGCCCAATTTAATTCTCAAAGGGGGCACTTTCTAGGAATCATTCAATATTTTTTTTATATTTTTATATTAAAATAGCATCAACAATTAAAATCAAATAACACATTGAAAAGGATATTTACATATGTACAAGTGGATACCTCCTCAGAACATCATCATTGAATATAGGCCTTCAGATGAAGACCATTTACTGGAATAGGAAGGTCACAACCCTCCAGATCATGAAGATGATAAGCATTTGCCAAATTTACTACAAAAATTTGAAAAGGACCTTCCCAGATAGCATCAAACTTATGGTGTTTTCCTGGCTTGGCCTTCTTTTCATTCCATTTTAAAACTAAATCTCCCACTTGGAAACTGCGTTTAGTTGTTTTCTTTCCAAACCACTTCTGCATTTCTTTTGTGTACTCAAAAAATACTTGATAAGACTACTCCCTATCCTCCTCTAACTACAACAACTATGCCAACCTTGCACTCATAGGATCATATTCTTCATCTTCATCTTGGAATAACTGTAATGTTTGAAGTACCGATAACTCAATATGAGTGGGAAGAATAGCTTCTTTCCCATAGACCAAGGCATATGGAGAAGTTTTGATAGATTTCTTCACTGAGATATGATCCACCCAAAGCGCTTGGTTCAACAACAAATGCCAACTTCTTTTGTTACTGCCCATAGTCCTTTTTAAAATCCATAACAAATTTTTATTGGTAGATTCGGCCAACCCATTCCCTTGTGGATAATAGTTGGATGATGTCTTCAAATAAATACCATATTTTCTAGTGAACTCTATGATTTTAGCCCCAATGAATGGAGTGCCATTATCGGTTATAATTGAATCTGGGATGCCAAAGTGAGTAATGATCCCTTCTAGGAAAGAAATAATAGTAGCTTGATCAACCTTCTTGGTGGGAATGGCCTCCGCCCATCTAGTGAAATAGTCAGTCATCATCAAGATATACTTGTGTTCTATGGAAGAGTGTGGATCAATGACTCCGATGAAGTCAAGACCCCACTACTGGAAAGGTGCTTCCACTTGAATTGGGCGTAGAGGTAATGCTCCTTTTCTTATTCTACCAATGTACCATTGATAGCTATCACAATGCTGACTTACTCTATGAGCATCGATGAATAGAGTGGGCCAATAGTAGCCTACTCGGATAATATTTAAAGCCATAGGCCTCCCTGCATAGTGACCACTAGATAGTCCATAGTGAAATTCCTCCAATATTTTCTCCTTCTCAGAATATTTCACACACCTGAGAAGAACTCCATCAATATTCTTGTGATACAGTCCATTTGGCAATAGAACATACTTGAGCGCTTGCAGCCTGAACCTCCGATGTTGTGAAGCATCAAGGTGAGTTGGACATCTCCTAAAAGTAAAATAGTCAACCAACTCTTCTATCCAATCCCGATCATTCATAGTATGATTTGCACAAATTCTTTCACCAATGTCCTCCTCATGCACTGCATCCAATATCTCCAAGGCAACACTTTTAGCTAACTCTTGACATAAAGCTCACCCATGAACTAGCTTTGTTGGTCAGATCTCCACATCATATTCTTGAATTTTTGAGACCCAACCTACCCTTTTATCACCTAGTTCTCCTTGGAGTATAAAATTTTGAACATCAGGATGAATAACATAAACAATAGTTTTGCTCTAAGAAACAAAGTGTCAAAATTTCTTCAATGATTTCATCACCGCATACACTTGTTTCTCGATAAAATTATACTTCTCCTGATGTGGTGCAATAACTTGGCTCAAGAAGGCAATTGGTTTCTCTTCTCCATCTTCTTGCTTCTGTGTCAACACTGTAGCATAGCTTTCTTGCTCACCCACTGCATAGAGAATGAAATCTTTTGAATAATCAAGATTAATTAAAACTGGAGCTTGTGTGATTCTTTCTTTGATTTCTTGAAAAGCTCATCTCCTGGCCTCCATCCACTTAAATTCAATATTCTTCTTTAAAAGCTCAATCATGGGCTTCACAACCTGAGCAAAGTCAACAATAAACTTGTGGATGAAATTTATTTGATCAAAGAAATATTGAAGGTCCTTTTTGTTAGCAGGTAGTGACAACTTCATGAGTGCTTCAGCTCTTGCAGGATCGATTGCCAATCCTTCTTGTGAGATCACATGACCCAACAACTTCCCTTATTTAATAACAAATATTGACTTCTTTGGATTAATAGAGATCTTAAACTCATGATACTTCTCGAACACCTACCTCAAATGAGCAACATGGTCTTCTCTGTGATGCGAAAACATAGTCATATCATCAAGATATATCACAATAATTCTATTTAGTAACTCATCGAAGGTGACATCCATGGCTCTCTAGAAGGTAGCACCAACATTTGAGAGCCCAAAGGGCATCCGTTGGTAGGAAAATGTGCCCCACTTGGTGGTGAATGTTATTTTATATTGGTCCTCATCCTTCACCCATATTTGATTATATCCAAAGAAGCCATCTAATAGTGAGAACCTCTATGCACCAACAACCACATGAAGAATTTGATCAATTTGTTAGAGGGGATAATGATATTTTAATGATGCCTAGTTTAAGTTGTAAAAATCGACACACAACCGAATATCTCCATTCTTCTTCTGAACTGGGACTAGATTCACCACCCATGTTGAGTGCTTGATCGGATAAATTATCTTCACCTCCAACATTTTTAACAATTCTACCTTCATGAGCACTTCGATTTTGGGATTGACAGGGCATTGCTTTTTCCAAAAAGGCTTTACCCCCTCCTACAGCTCTATGGTATGTTGGATCACATTCTTATCATATCCCTTTAAATCTTGATAGCTCCATGCCACAATGTCAGGGTATTCATAGCACAAATTCTTAATGCCTTCTAGTTCATCCGGCACACAATCAATTCCAATTTTGATAACCTTTTCAGGTTCCAACTATAATTCCTTGTATTCCTTGGCATCTACCTTAATCCTATGCTTTTCAGCTCTATCATTTTGATCAAATAAACTCTCCAATGAGATTAAACCTCTGGGAATATGGTTATTCTTCAATTGAATCATTCCTTCTTTCTCTTCTTCAACAAGCACTCTATCATCTACGCTAGTAGCTTCTCTAAGTAGAAAATTGACTATTTGTTCATCATTGTCAAATACTTGCCAATGAATATTCTTATCTAGAACCGAAGGTCTATAGATCACTCTAACAGTCTTGGGCTTTCAAACCACTTGCTCTATGGGAGAATAATTTGCACCAAGAGAGGCTAAAATATCTGCATGTTTATTCTACTCTCAAGAAATTGCTTGAATGTTCAAAGTGGTGAAGGATTCAAACAAATCCTAGACTCTATTGCGATAGGCTTTTAGGTAATGCTACTTTGACACACACCTATTAGTGGTCTGATTGACAATAAGCTCGGAGTCACCAAAAATTTGTAGTTATTTAATGCCCAACTTTTCAGCTTTCTTCAACCCAAGGCATAATGCCTCATATTCAGCTGCATTATTTGTGCAACTCCAAGTCAACCTATAAGAATAAGTCTTTTGCAACCCCTTAGGAGAGATCAATATGACACCATATCCTATGCCATTCTTACATCTGGCACCATCAAAATATAGTTTCCATAACTGATCCATGTTGGACTCTTGGGAATTAGGGACTTCTTCTTTAGTTTGCTCGGGCTTAGTTATTGAATAACAACCAATGTCTATTCTGATCATTGCATTAAAAATGAGAGAAAACTCATCTTCAAGGTGAAGCTCACCCAATGCTTCTTCCATCAAATCAACCTCTTCTAGCTCTTCAGTCATCATGTTAACTGCACCTGGAGCTTCTTCTTCCTCTTCCAACTTTTCAATGTGAAAAGGTGAGGGCTTTTCATTATGAATACGAATCCTCTTTCCTTTGAATGGTATCTCCAAATGTGAATAGTCTAAGGAAAGATATCCTCCCAGCTTAGTCATGAACTCCCTTGAGAGGCACATGCTAAAGTATGGCTCCAGGTCAACTACTACCACTTCTTGGATGACCATGATTTGTGGCATACTATGAAGGACAATAGGAATATCTTTGATTACTCCCACTATCTTGACCGGAGTCCCATCCAGCTGCAACACTCTTGGGCTACTCCTTGTATATTCCATCCCCATCACTTCACATACTACCTTTGGCATGACAGTAGTCGCAGCTCCAGAGTCGATCATACAGTTGTGTACAATCCACCCTTCCATTCTGAGTGACAAATAAAATGGGGGCGGTCTATTCTTTCCTATCGCTGAAGTTGGTAGCGCTTGCACTAGGACTATTTGAGAAGGATCCTTCTTCTGATATTTAGTAGTCTTCAAGGACTCTTGCAACAAGTCAATTTGCCCTAGCAACTGTAGTGCATCATACAAGCTAACTTTTGCAGGTATCTTCTTCATTTCTTCCACAATATTGTAACTTGAGACGGTTGAAACCTTCTCTTCTGTAACCCATTCATACTTTTCTCGATACTGCTGAGTAGCTTCTACTCTTTGTCTCTTTGTCAATGATGGGTACTTGAGTCACTCCTTGGCCTACTCTTTTGTCTCATTCGATGCTTGAGCAACTATTACAGGTTGCAAAGTTGATGCCTTAGTTTACACCTTTTCTTGAGCTTGCTTAGGCAATAAATCTCTTAACTTGATAGAATCCTGCTCCTTAGTCCTTACACCAGGCGCTTTCGCTGGAGGTTATCATTTTTCATCCTGCACCTTTGGCTCTGTAGGCACCTTCAAAGGTTCGAGCTCAGCTGGATCTACCATTACTAGCTTCTTCTCGGATCTCGTAAGAACCAAAACTTGCTCCAAAGAAGGCATCATAAGATTGTGATCAGCTTCCCTGATCATATTGACTTGTCTGCCAACCAAACTCTCTGCTAGCATTTGCACATAATTCATATGCACCATGCAGGTTTCTTCTCCATGAGGATCATTGCATGTTGAACACCAATACGCCTTTTCTATCGTGCTAGTCTCCTCATTTTCTAGCACTGTCATGCTTTTCTCAGGGCCTCTACTGGTAGATGCTTGCTCTCGAGTAATCGATGGAGTTTGAAATCTTCTTGATCAAAAATCAGCCTCGACTTGCTTCTTCCTCACCGTCGTAAGCTCATTTGATATAGTCCTTAAGGCTGAGTTATTAGATTTTACTTCTTGCAATAATGTCGTAAGAGGATCAGGATTAGAAGATGTGGTCGGTGCTGGCAAGGGTAAAGGCACTTGCGGTGTAGGTAATGGCAACGGGGTCGAAGGCATTGGCAATGTTGGGAAAGGAATAGATGTCGACAGTTGGGGTACTGATTGATTGGGCAACTATGGAAAACTTGGAGTCGAATGTTGTGGGATAGGGATCAGAGCCATATGAGGTGGGCTTGAACTCCATGAGGGAACTGGGTACATGGAAGGCATGGGTTGCAAAAATGCACTTGAATACAAATACTATGGGAGATCAGGAAGAATGGGCATAGTCATTTTTGGGGGAAGCCTACCTACTGTGATCAAATCAGATTCGACTTTCTGGGCTTGTGTGTACAAATCTGGGAATGTAGTCACATTGGCTTGTCGAACGACCATACCAATTTCAGTGCTAAATACCCTGAGATAGTAGAATGTAACTTGCTCATGTGTGGGCCATAAACCATTAAGAATTCTCTACCAGCTTCATGTGAACCTGACATTAAAGTCAACTATCTCTTCTTGCGGATGCCTTTGAATTATTGTAAACTGGTGCAGCAAGGAGTATGGATCAGCTTGTTCATGAAAATTTTTAATCAACAACTCCACCAACTGATCCCATGAGGTAATAGTGCCCGATTGTAGCGATCGGTACCAATACAACAATTTCCCTCTCAATGACAAGACCAACAACTTTATCATTACATCTTCATCTGTTATGTCATGGATGGTCACCAAAGAAGCCACATCTTGGATATGCTCATATGTTATTTTACCGGTACCATCATAGGTCGACAAAGCCTTCAAAGCATCTTGGGGGACTAGATTTTGTGCTTGCAAGTTCAAAGCCCCTGAGCTATTCCATGTTGGGAACTACCTTGGTGGAGGATTCTGAGCCATATGGACTGGTATATGAGGTGTAGTGTGAGGAAGGCTCATGGTCGTGTGAGGCGGAGGTTGAGGAAAACTCGTGGTAGTACTCACTAGGCTTACAGGAGCGGAGAATACACCAGCTAATCGTGAGGATGTGATAGATGGTATATGAGATATGTGGGGTAATGAGGATGTACACCAAAAAGTGGCTAATTGAGGATGTTCCCCTAGCCTTTGAATATCAAGCTCATAGAACTCAATTTGATGATCTAGATTTTTGGCCTTCGATCTTGTATTCATGAGACACAACTTTCGTTGCCCTCACGTTTGGAGATTTCTGGGTGAAATCGAGTCACCAGATGTTCTAATTTCATAGCACAAAGGTGAACATCAAACCTTAATACTATTGAAAGTGGAACTTTTGAAGTCCCACCGGGCGTGCCAAAAATTATTGGTCAAATATCTACCTAATCAACAAAATTATGTTTGTGCACCCTAGATACGACCAACATTGAAAGGTCGAAGGAAAGGAATGTCCTCCATGCCAATCTCCAGAGAGGGTTGGTTCCCTTACTAATCCTAAACTAGTTGAAGACTAGGGATGCAGGAAAGAAATTGGAAAAATAACAAAAAGAAAGGGAAATATGGCCACAGGCCAAAATGTAGGATTTGGGGTAGACTAGTAGCAAGAATTCCACCAAGTGTTATAATAACATGTAATAGAAAGAAAGCAGTAGAATTTTACTTACACCTTTGCAGTAACAACCTCCAGATTGCATTCCAAAACTAACTCATTCACCAACAATGTTTTAAATCCAAAAATAGAATTTTAAACTCAACAGTAGGAACATGAGCATAAAAAAAAATGCTAAAAATAGAAGGAAATCACACACATAAGAATGCTTACAAATTTTAGAAGCCAAGTCTCTTCTATTGATGCAGAAGACTTAGAAAGTTTTCTTGCAAAATGTCCAACCTCCTTTACAATAGAAATTTGATTAGTATTTATAGAGGATTTCGCCTCTTTCATTAAATACACATGAGAACAAAATGATCGTAGATCAAGAACAAGAGTGAGGAAATTCCTCCTTGGAATCATTAAAAATCCATCCTTTTGGGGCAACGATCCATCTTTCAGGGGAACATTCCTAGGAAATCAGCAACTTGGGCATCGGTGCACTGAGAATTAGGAGATATTCAATATCTTGGAAACACACTCCCACCTTGGAAATCATGAAAAACACCCCCTGTGCTTCTATACGACTTCGTCCTTCACTTGGGATTCACTATTTGAGTTACTCGTGACCACCATTATTTAATGCTTGTAAAATCTCCCTAGGGCGCTATTGAAATCTTTGACTATATTTCTCATAGAATGTGGTGAAACTATACAATTGGATGGCTCTATTGTCATAATCGCTTCACCCCCTTTTACCCTTTTGCTCAAAAACTGAATTCGCTCTTTCAACAAAAATTAGCTTCGCCCAATCGTCTATCGCCCAACATGCTCGCGCGATTCCCTTAAAAATGTGTTCGCCCAAGGGAGGGGCAAACAGGATGTTCACCCCTCAACCGGAGTGAACACGATAGCATTCCATTCTTAAAATATGTTCACCCATTGGAGGGGCGAATGGGACGTTCACCCCTCAATCGGGGTGAACGCGATCACGTTTCAAATGTTGGGGTGCGTTCACCCATGGGAGGGGCGAACGGGACGTTCACCCCTCAACCGGGGTGAACGCGACTTTGACTCATCGTGATCCTTTTAAATTATTGAACCTTTCTTTGGCCACCTTTTACTATTACGTTCGCCCCAACATGGGGGGAACGCGCCTCCATGTTCCTCTGCTTTTTCGGCGCTTTTTGAAAGTTTTCTAAGTTCTTCATCTTGACTTCTCCTTCCATTTTGCAGGCCCAAAAATGCCTTGATTTTACAGTGCACTTTGAATATAGCAGATTTGAATCCCAAATGAAATTTGCATTATTTTTTAGACATTTATAATGTCGATGCAATAAAGTTTATATTTGCAAATAAAACAGCAACATAGGAAATTACTTTCACAATAAATATTGCCGATTACAATAAAAAATATTCTATCAAAATATTCCAACAAAATTCCCAATGTGGCATAGTGCAAAATTGCCAACATGTTATAATTTGGATTAAAAAGAAAAATTTTTTATCTTATATTGTTCACCCCCCCTCTTAGTATAAGCACATGTTCTTCAATTGGTATCAGAGCGGGTCTCTCCATGAAAAGACTAACAACTTGGAGGAGGATCCATAAGAAACACACATGACTTCAGAAAATGAAGAAGAGACCATGTTTGATATAAAAGAGGAATTATTTGCTGCTCTCAAAAAATTGGAAAGAATTAGAGAGAAGAACTCAAGCTTGAAGGAACAAATTCAATAGGATGAAGAAGCAAGGATGGAACTTCTACAAAATCTCACAGAACTCAAGATAAAGGTAGAAAAAGGAAAGAAAATTGAGCAGGATATGATAGATATATTAAGAACAAGAGAAACATAATGTGAAATATTGGAAGTAGAAATTGTTTATCTAAGGAATGAAGTTGAAAGGACCAAGGTACTACAAGATGTAGAGTATGAGAAATAAAAAAAGGAATCAAGTATTCAAGAAGCAGAAACTTCAAACAAAGATAGGCAAACAAAGGATATCATAAAGGAAGAAAGCAAAGAAGAACCTTGGATGAGAGTTAATCACAAGAGGAGAAGCACTCCACCACAATCTCAAAGGCATCCAAATAGGTTACATAATTTCTTCCATGGTCATTGCTTTTCTTGTAATAAATATGGTCATAGAGTTGTACACTATATTGGTCATGCAAGAAACAATGTCAATAGAAATTTCAATTCTTTTGCACCTCTTATGGATAATGATATTATATGTTACAAATGCAATAATTTTGGGCACAAGGCTAGATGGTGTAAAATGATACTTCCTGAGTCTAGTAAAAGAAAAACAATTTCAACAACTAGAGAAAGATGAAAGGGAAAATGTAAAGGCTAGATCAATGTTAGTTCAAACAACCCTTCATGCTCAGGATAAAGAAGAACAATGGTATCTTGATAGTGGTTGCTCTAGTCACATGACAGGAGACAAAGACAAATTCATTGTACTAAAAGAAACCAATAGAGGATCAATAAGTTTTGGTGATAATGGATCAACAAGGATTGGTGGAAGAGGAACTCTGAGTTTAGATAATGGGAAAACAAGAACATAAAATGTGTTGTATGTTAAGGGGTTAAAACATAATCTGCTAAGTGTAAGTCAACTTTGTGATCAAGGGCATATGGTTACATTCCACCCAGATAGATGTGAGATAAGAAAATCAGAAACTGGAAAAGTCATTGCCAATGCAAGAAGAACTCCAAACAATCTATACATGCTTAGTGAGATCAAAGGGGAAAAGTGCTTTCTATCACAAGAATATGAGAGTTGGTTGTGGCATAGAATATTGGGTCACTTGAATTTTGACAACATAGTCAACATAAGAAATAAGCAAGATGTCATAGATTTACCCAAAATAAAAAGGCCACAAAACACAATCTGTGCACCTTGTCAACATGGAAAGCAAACTAGAACAAGCTTTAAGTCAAAAGGATATATGTCATATGAGCCATTAAGTCTAATACATACTGATCTATGTGGTCCTACCAGAACATAGAGTATTCAGGGTGAGAGTTACTTTATATTTTTTATAGATGATTACTCCATAATGGTTTGGGTAGCTTTCTTGAAAGAGAAGTCAGATGCTTTTGAAAAATTCAAAGCATTTAAGGAACTAGTTGAAAATGAAACCGACAAGAAAATTAAGTGCTTGAGGTCTGAAAAAGGAGGAGAATTTACCTCAAATGAATTTGTAGAGTTTTGTGAACAACATGGGATCAAGAGAGAATACTCAGCAACAAGAACTCCTCAACAAAATGGAGTAGTTGAAAGGAAAAATAGGACTATTGAGAATATGGCTAGAGCTATGTTAAATGAGTCTAAACTCTCAGATGGATTTTGGAGAGAAGTAGTCAACACAGTAGTATACATAATCACTAGGGCTCAAATGAGGGTAAACCATCACAAGACTCCATATGAGCTTTGGAAAGGAAGACCGACCACTGTAAAACACTTCAAGATTTTTGGAAGCAAGTGCTACATAAGACGAGAAGATCAAAACTTAGGCAAGTTTGACCCAAGATGTGATGAGGGAATTTTCCTTGGTTATTCCTCTAAGAGTAAAGCCTATAGATGCTTCAACAAGAGAACACACACTATTGTAGAAAGTATAAATGTAACAATTGATGAGAAGATAGATTTAAGAGAACCAGTTCAACAAATTGTGTATCAAGAAGATGGAAGTTGTCAAGAAGAGTTTCATGAGGAATCATATGAAGAAGAAGAAGAAACACAAAAACTTCTTCCTAAAACTCCATCCAGATATGTACAAAAGCATCATCCAAAAGATCTAATCATTGGAAATCCAGATGAAAGGTAGACAAGGAGAAGGATAATAACACCATCTCAACAAGCAAATTTTTCTTTGCTATCTAAGATTGAGCCAAAGGACTTCAATCAGACAAGTGGAGATGAGTTCTGGATTAAGGCAATGGATGAGGAATTAGATCAGATAGAGAAAATCAAGACTTGGGAACTTGTTCCATGACCAAAGGACAAAAATGTGATCGACACAAAATGGGTATTCAAAAACAAGCTAAATGAATATGGACAGGTAGTAAGGAATAAAGCAAGGTTAGTGTGCAAAGGTTATGCACAGGTAGAGGGAATTGAATTTGATGAGACATTTGCTCCAGTTGCATGACTTGAAGCCATAAGAATATTTTTAGCCTTCTCAAGTTTTAAAAACTTCAAGGTATATCAGATGGATGTTAAGTCAGCATTTCTAAATGGTGTTCTAGAAGAAGAAGTCTACATTGAACAGCCAGAGGGATTCATATTAACAGATAAACCAGATCATGTATGCATATTGAAAAAGGCATTGTATGGTCTAAAGCAGGCTCCTAGAGCATGGTACTCAAGATTGGATAAGTATCTTCAGGAATAGGGATTCAGAAAAGGAATAGCAGACAACAACTTATACATCAAAAATGAAGGGAATGATCTACTAATTATGGTTGTTTATGTTGATGACATCATTTTTGGGGGAAACAATGATAAGATGTGTAAAGAATTTGCTAAGAACATGCAAAATGAATTTGAGATGTCTATGCTTGGTGAGTTGTCCTTATTTCTTGGACTTTAGATTTCACAATCAGAGAAAGGAGTATTTCTCTCACAAACCAAGTATATAAAAGAGATGCTAAAGAAATTTAGGTTAGAGGATTGCAAACCGGTAAGTACCCCCATGGTCACAGGATGTAAGTTAAGTAAGGATGATGAATCTCCAGAGGTAGATCAAAGATTATATAGATCTATGATTGGCAACTTGTTGTATGTTACAACTACAAGACCAGACATAGTGCAGTTAGTGGGATTAGTGGTAAGGTTTTAGGCAACACCTAAGGAGACACATGTGGCAGTAGTAAAGAGAATTCTTAGGTATCTAAAAGGGACTATGGATTTTGGGCTCTGGTATCCCAAAAGTGATAGTTTCACACTCACAGCATATACAGATGCAGATTGGGCTGGCAATATTGATGATAGAAAAAGCACAAGTGGAGGAGCATTCTTTCTTGGAGACTGTTTAGTCTCTTGGCTAAGTAAGAAGCAGGTTTTAGTATCCTTATCTATAGTAGAAGCAGAATATATTGTAGCAGTAGCCAGTTGTACACAGGTATTATGGATGAAGCGAACTCTAGAAGACTTCAAGATAAAACATGATCATCCTATTCCCATATTATGTGATAATACAAGTGCTATAAGTATCTCAAAGAATCCAGTGATGCACTCTAGGACAAAGCACATTCTGATCAAGTATCATTTTTTGAGAGAACAAGTGACAGATAAATAGGTCAGGTTGGAATATGTTACTACAAAGGAATAGATAGAAGATATTTTCACTAAGCCACTTTCGAAGGAGACCTTTGAGTATCTTCGAGGAAAATTGGGAGTAATACTCCCACCCCAAAATTAACCACCTCAAGAGGAGGTGGGGGAGGGGCTAAGCTAAGAGACTCATTCTTAGCCCCGAGCCCCAAAGGTGACCCTTTGCCATTGATGTCAAAGGGGGAGATATTTGAGTAAGGGGGAGAGATTTGGTTTAAGGAGAGAGCATTGAGTCAGGGGGAGCAATTTCCCAGGGGGAGCAGAATAGGAAAAAGGTCAAGTTTTGGTAAAAAGAATTTGGGTTGCCATCAATGACAAAGGGGGAGATTGTTGGACATTTTGAGTAGATGAGTTGTCATTGATGTCAAGAGTGAGTGGTCATTGATGTCAAGCTTTCAGCACTAGTCAGTGGCAGTTTCAGTGGGCAACATCAGTTTCAGGTTCTCCAATAAGTGCAAAAGGATAGTCCACCTTTAGTTGATCAAGACCCAGTTCCAGGCAATCAAATGAGGTCCAAAGGGAAAAGAAGAGGCCCAAGAAAATAATATTATAATAGTTTATTATAATATTAAAAAGGAAATTTAAATTAATTATAAATTAATTTATTAATTAATTTAATTAACTTTCATGTTACTTAAGTTAATTATAAGTTAATTTTAATTTAATTATAAATTAATTTTTATTAATTTAAATAAACCCTAAAAAGGGTTATAAAGCTAAGTTTAAAAATCGAATTTTAAATTTGATTTGAGCATCGACGTGTTATGACAATAAGGCATCATATATATAAAGGCAAAACATTTGCCTTAAGACTCCCTCTATGATTTATTCGAATGCCAATGTTCTAATTTATATGCAGAAAGAAAGCAACAATTTTCATGTTTGAAAAGTCTTCGATGGAAGAGAAGGAACAAATAGGAGCAAGGCTCCTCTCACCTTGCACATGCACCATGTAGCGCAACTGGCGATGGTGGAAGGTGTTAAGACATTTGTTGGCAGGGAGGACGCAGGTTCGAATCCCATGGGGTTCACGTTTTGCAAGGAAGGAAGGTCTCTATTTTTGGAAGCGGTGCCAACAAGGAAACAAAGGGGGGCAAGCGCCTTCCCCTCCTTGTGGGAGCGCCTAGCCCACGTGGTGGGCTAGCGCCTTGGTAAGGCACTCGACGAAGAGGTTTCAGGGTCAAAACCCACCGAGGCCTTTTAGTGGTTGAGACAAAGGTATGCGTTGATGATTGTTATGTTGGTCGCTTAATTTGGAATGTGCTAAGGTTGAAGGAAAATAAAAATATTTTTTTGTGCCTAAGGTTGAAAAATAAATTTTTATGGTTTGTAAGATTTAATTTTTGCCTAAATTAAAATTGGTTATTAAGTGTTTTGAGGGAGATAAAAGGGTAGGCAATTATTATTTCTGAAGGGTTATTTTTGAAAGATTGATTTATTAAATTGGAGATTATAAGGAGCAATTTGAGTGATTATTTTTATGTGTAATTTGATGATTGCTAATTTCAAGGAGTAATAAGGTGTATTTGGGATTGATTATTTTTGTGTTTGAGAAATATTTTGAAAGAGAGTTAAGTGTGATATTTTGTCATCTAACCATTGAAATTGGCAAAGAAGAAAATTGTGATTGAGACAGGTTTTCTAAGGGCACTTCTACATCAAACAAAAGGTATGGGCACATCTTCCTAGTGAGTGATTGTTGAAAGTTGTGAATGCAAAGTTGGAGTGAAAAGGATTGTTTGGTAAGCATTGTTGAGTGTGTTTTGAATTAATGCTTCAAGGTTTTCTTGAATAAAGAGTTGTTGATAAAACCTTGTTTTATAAGCATTGTTGTTGAAGCGATTAGTTGAGTGAAGAACTTGAACTAGGGTTTGCAAAGATCATGAGTATCATTGTTATGTGAGATTGATTGATAAGCATTGTTGGAAATATTTGAGTGAGTGTTCATATGCTTGGACTAGGGTTGTGAGCAAAGGATTATTTCATTGAGTGATTGGTTGAGTAGAGTTGGTTGAGCCTAGTCAAGTGGATGTGTTGAAGTGATAGTTCAAGTTCTATGAAACAAATTGTTCTATATTCTGAATTGATTTGAGAAAGAGGTTGAGTGTTGATGAATGTGAAGCATATTGAGTCTCTAACAATTCTCTATATGTTTCTGTGGTAAAAAGAGTGATTGAAAGTGATTGAGCATTGTGGTGAATGTGAAGCATATTGAGTCTCTAATAATTCTCTTTATGTTTCTATGAGATTGGACAAGTTCTAGTGAGGACTTGTTGAGCAGATTTGAGGCAAGTCTTAGAGAAGACTTGTGGACAGATTTGTGTGAGCTTTTGTGGAAGCTTACAATACAGATTTGAGGATAGAGATTGAGGACAGATTTGAGGACAGATATTGAGGACAGATTTGAGGACAGAGATTGAGGATAGATTTTGGTGCAGATTTGAGGACAGGTTTGTGCCAGACTAGAAACATATATTGAGCAGATTTGTGCTAGATTGAAGGACTGTGTTTAGTATAGATTTGAGATAGAGCTTTGAAGGTGATAGAGTATAGAGGATGACAGTCTCCAGTGGATAGAGATCCATTAGCCAAGGCAGTGAGGACAGGTGTCTTCAGTGGATAGAGATCCATTAGCCAGAGCAGTGGGGGCAGTAGTTCTTCTAGAAGATCACCAGTTAGAGCTAAGGAGAAAGGAGTTCTCCTGTGGATAGAGATCCATGAAATTGATTAGGGTATTGGTGTCTCCTTTGGACAGAGGTCCATAAACATTGTAGGGAAAGGATTCCCAAGAGAATTTATTTGAGAAAAATTTATAAGAAATATTTTCTCCGTGGAGTAGCCCACATTGGGTGAACCACGTTAAATCATGTCTCTCATGTGTGTGATGCTTTGTGTGATGTTTACTGCTTTAATATTGCTGATGTTATCATTTGGATTAAAAAGAAAAAATTTTTATCTTATACTGTTCACCCCCCTCTCAGTATAAGCACATGTTCTTCAATTTGGTCAACTAAAATGATTAACCTATTACATAGTAAGATTAGATGGTGCATCTTTGAAAAATATAAAGAAAGAAACCTTGATGAAGAAACTCATAACCAAAGAGAAGAAGCTCTTGGAACATTTTCCTTGCTGATTGAACCAAAATTACTTTTCCACATCAAAGAGGAAAGTGAACCTATTAAGGTATGGTCAAAATTGCATGAGTTATTTGGAAAAGTTAATACTACTAAAGTAAGCCACTTGAATTAGAGGTTTTCTAATCATATAAAAAAAAAAGATGATGCAAAATATATTAAGATTGTCCTTACTAGTCTCTCCTCTTCTTTTCATATGTTGAACCCCATGTTTCATATTATTTCTATGTTCTTGGAATCTAAAAAAAACTCTTACTCTTGATAAATATTTTTATCTCTTAGTTTATTTTTAGGTGGCAATGAGTAATTGTGGTAGCACTTCACAAATACAAGCTCATGCAAAGGACTTAAGACCTAAAGAGTCTAAGACCCACGGGCTTAATGGCTAAGCTAAGTCTTCAAAGAACTCAAAGACCATTTATTGATACTACATGAGGGAAGGATATCTAACAAATAATTGCTTGCTAAAATTGGAGAGGAATGAATTTGAGTTCCTAAATATGGGTAGACGTCTTCTATATGATGATGGAGATTATAAAGGATCTATATCATCTACAAAGTACCACTAGAGAATCCATGATAAGGGGAAGATATTTTTATCACTAATATATTCTCTCCTTGGCCCCTCTTTTTTATATTATGAGGGGTGTTGAAAGTCTAATATAATCATGTCCAAGGTTGACATTGTACGATACAATAATGTATAGGCCTAAGGGAAATCATTGTACAATATATTTAATTTATTGTAATATTTTATTATGTAAAGCCTTATGGTCCATGCTTAGCCTTATTATGGTTAAACCCATGTTATAATTTGTAATTAACCTTAAATACCTCTTTTTATGTTGGATTAGGTTAAGTTTATTTATGCAATTAGGGATTTGGTATTGGTATAAATACCCCCATCACTCCATCATTTATTGTTAGAGTGTAATTAGGCCTAGGCTTCCCCTTGGAGAGCTAATTTTATAGCTACTATTATACCATGTGTATCATATGATGATTGTATATGATGTGCATAGATTTGATCTATATATACATATCAACCTTTATTATGATGTCAAATTTGTGTTGTTTTTTTTTGTTATGGTTATTTAATTTTGATTATGTTATATGTTTATGCTATGTTATATGATTTAAATGATGAATGCTGATGTTATGTGGATTGTTAATGTGATTGATGATGTTTTAATATATTGAACTAAAATAAATTTTAATTTAAGATACAAAAAATATAAGCTTTACATTAGATATTTGGTTTGGTTTTTATGATACAAGTATAATACAAATTTAATACAAATATGTACAAAAGAGATGTGCCCAAGGCAAATTTAGGTAATGCCATAATATATTGTTATAGTACAAGACAAAAATGGATGTGACTAATGGGAATTTAGTTAGTTCCATGATGCATTATGATGATGCAATATATGGTAGAAAATATACATGCCTAGGGGGACTTTAGTTAATGCTATAATGCATTGTTATGATACAAGATAAATTAATTTTTTTGTGCCTCTTGAGAAATGGTAAAGCAATATTTTTTATTTTATTGCAAGTTGTATATATATCCCTCAAAGCAAATATTTTTGAGGACTTTTTAATGTACCAAACAACAACATATTACCTCTAGAAAAATGCCATAGATGAATTTTGCTAGTATAATTAGTTGTAGAGGAATGACATAAAGGAATTCTACCTTGCCTATAAACAAATGTCATAAATGAATTCTAATGATAGACTTGCATCATGAACAAATATTGTAGATAATTTTTAGATGTTCTAAACAAATATGGATTTGCATATAAACAAAGGTCATAGAGGATTTTTAGATGTGCCAAATAATGATGGATTTACCTCTATACAAATATCATGGAGGACTTTAGATGCGTGATTTGATTATGACAATGAATTACCCCCAAGTTGGATTTTTAGGGGAGACATTTTTTAGTGACATATTGCATATTACCCCCATGATTATATATTATTAGGTTGGTTTTGATGACCCTACATAGAGGATCGATACACTTATGTTAAGGCCATCCAACATTGCACATGGGCACAAGAGCAATATGACTTTGATCTGAGAGTGACTTGGAGAAAGAGATGTGGTGGCTATTAGCACCTATAAACCTCATAGTTTTCATCATGTCATAGTATTATAATAGAATATAGATAGATGAAGGTTACCATTAACACCTATGAATCTCATAGTATTCATCATGTGGTGGGTTGGATATTTTGAAATATCAAATTTTAAATTGATATAGATTTAAAATTAAGAAGTTTTACGTCCTTATCAACCTCAAGAATTGAAATTTAACAAGAGAAACCTTCAATTTGTTGCTTAAATTAAATACAAAGTCATATGGATGAAACACTTATGAGTGATGATGATATGGTTGCATTGGTATTAGATACCCAACTAATAGTATACTAACTTTATATAATCTAATTATAATAATCACATGCCAAAGTGATGAGATGAAATATGTGTAGATAAGCTAGATTTTATGATATGAGATGTATGATAAACTTGATGCATTGATCTAATCCTTTTATTCATGAGTATGGATATGAATATATAAAATCATTCCTAAAGTTATGTGCAAAAGGGATAGAGTGGAATTTACATTATAGAATATGATTTAAGGTTGCGGTGAAATAGGATGTCCACATGTGACTCTTATTAATATGTACATAAGTGAAAGGATAAATGTCTCGTTTCTTGGATACAAATCCCACAAGATTCATAGGTTGGAAAAATGATAGACACTTAAAAGGAAATAAAGGATAGGAGTTGCTGCAAGAATGATGATAAGACCCACTCATGCCTTGAAGACACATATCATGGTGGGGAAAATAAGGTCTGAAAACTATCATAAGTTTGTGTTCACATGTCATATTATATGTATGTCATGGTAAATAGTTTGAAAAATAGATAAGAGAGGATCTACTGGGATTAGTCACCTAGTAACAAGGGGAATAATCTATCCTAATAGTATAGTCATTTGAAACATATTTCCCTACATATCTATACTACGAGTAATCAAAGTAAAGATAAATGAATGCATATAAACAAACAATTCTAAAGCAAATAGTCATACCTAAGTAGTTAATAACAAGTGATTAAAGAAATTAGTTTAAATATTGAAGTTTTTAGATATAATATATTTTAAAATATTTTATGCTCATTGGTTACTTAAGTTATTTTCTATCAAGTATGACAAGGTGAGAGTCACCTAAACCATACCTAATGTTTATGATGTATGGACCTAGCCAGTTGGGCTCAAATTTACCTTTGAGATCAATTTTGGTATTAGTATTTTTTGTTCTATTTTGAACTAGGTCACCAAATTTAAAGGATCTAGATCATACCTTCTTGCCATAGGATTGTTTAAGCCTTTGCTGGTAGACCCTCAGGTGTTCTAAGACGAATTCACTTTTTATCAGCTAGTTTTGATTGGCTAAGACAAGATAGATGATATTTATCTCCTATAAAGGTATCCTACAATAGAATGTAGAAGGAATAAACCTCTAGATAAAAGGAGAAGAGTAATTTAGTTCCATAGACCAAAGCATCGGTCATTGTGTTAGTAGGTGTTCTAACACTAGTGTGATATTCTTTATGGATGCCAATCTCTACAAGTTTTATTGATGAGCTTCTTGAGGATTTGGAAAAGGGTTTTGTTAGAGGATTCCATTTGTCTATTACCTTGAGGATAATATGGGATGGACCATTTGTGCAATATATTGTATTTATCATAAAAATTTGAAACATATTTATCCTTGAAAGGTGTTCTATTATCTAACATAATAATGAAAGGGAAACCATAACATTTAAGGGTTTGGTTAAGGATAAAATTGGAGACTTTGACTCCAATGGTTGAGGTTAAAGGCATAACTTTAACCCATTTGGTAAAGTATTTAGTAGCCATGATAATAAATTTATGTCCATCAAAAGACATGAGGTTTATCTTCCCAATGATGTCAATCCCCAAATGGAAAAAGGCAAAGGTGAGGTTAAGAATAAAAGGGCTTGGGAAGAGGCATGAATAATATTTTCATTATTTTGAAACTTATTACACTTCTTGAAATAATCACAAGATTAATTTTTTATGGAAGTTCAATAATAACCCATTTAGAGGGGTTTCTTAGTGATGGAAATGCCATTAAAATGGCCACCACATGATCCATCATGGCCTAATTGGACTACAACTTGAATTTTTGAATGGTCTACATATCTAAGTAAGATTCCATCAAGGTTACGATGATATAAAATATTGCCAATGATAACATATCTATAGGCTCATTGCTTGAGGTTTGTACACTCATTATAGTTCAAACCATTAGGAAAGGTACCACCCTTAAGGTAAACAAAAATACCCTTAAACCAAGGACTATGGGATGAGGTAATTCCAATAAGAAAGAACTCAAAGGGAATTTGGATGGAATTTAAGGTTGATCCAATAAGAAAGAACTTTAAGGTTGATGGATCCCTAACTTGGTGGACGATGATGGTGGCTTTGTTATCATCCAACTCTAATAGGATGAGGGATACAATCAAATTCATAGCATCATTAGAGTGGTTACTAGACCTAGGGATGATATCAATGGTGACTTTATCAAAAGTAACCATTATCCTATCAAAAATTTATTTATATGGCTTTAGTTTATTATCTTTGGTTTGATATACATTATTTACTTGGTTGATGACTAGTTTGGAATCCAAAAAGATTGAAATAATTTAAACTTTAAAGGCTAAAGCAGAACATAGCCCTAGGAAAGGGCTTCATATTTTACAACATTATTTGTGCAAGAAAATTTAAGATTAAAGTACAAAGAGATAAACTATTGTTTATAAGAGAAAAATATAACTACTATCATTTCTCTTTCAACACATTTTGTGCCATCAAAGTGTGAGGTCCAAGAGTCTTCTTGATTTGTTTATAGACCTTGGTTAAATATTGACTCATTAGGAAGTCTACCACTAAGAGTTGGCTAGCTTCTAAGGATGAAACTATTTATTGGTTAGCAATAACCTAACCTTTCATAAAATTTCAATTGATAAACTCAAGATAAAATTCACTAAGTGCAATAAACCACTTAGTAGTTCTTCTTAAGAGATGAGGTTTGAACATGAGATATCATAAAGGGTCAAGATGACCAATGTTATATGACTAAGAAAATAATGCATGAGCTTCTAGGATGCAAATACTACAAATAGGCAAAGCTTCTCTAAGGGAATATATTTGACTTCATAATTAACCAAATTTTAGCTAATGTATAATATAGCCATTTCTCTATGGTAGTGATCATATTGAGCCAACATATCTCCTAAGGTAGTCTATGCCTACTATATATAGAAACAAGGGTATAAGAGGATTATGTAGGACAAGGATAGGAAGATATATAATATAGGATTTTAGGGAATCAAATGTGGCTTAAAAACTTATAATCCCATTTAAATACCACATCCTTTCTCAAAAGCTTGGTAAAAACATGACACTTGTCAATGAGTTAGGAGATGAATTTCCTAATGGATCTAACATGTCCATAGAGACTATAAATTTGGGTTAATGTTTGAAGGGGTTTTATATTGATAATAATTGATATTTTACTCAGGTTGACTTCAATGACCCTTTAGGATACAATAAATTCCAAGATATTTCTTGATGTTACCCCAAAGATGTATCTTTGAGGCTTTAGGCATACCTTGTAATCCCTTAGTCACTCAAAAATACATCTTAGATCTTGAACATGATCTCATTTTAGATATCAACCTAGAATATCATCTATTTATTCTTCCATTTATCATGCATCATGTCATGGAAGATATATATCATGGCTCTATGATAGGTAGATATTATTTTATTTATCCCAAAGGGCATAAATTGATAGTAGGAGGTTCCTCATAGGGTGGTGAAAGTATTTTTGGATTAACTAGAGAGATATATTTATTTGAATATACCCTAAGAATTTGTCTATCAAGGACAAAATTCTACAACCTATGGTGAAATTAAAAATCATGTCAATGCTGGAAATAGATAAATTATGTTTAAAATATGCTTTTTTGATGTCCCAAAAGTTGGTGCATACTCTAACACCTTGATTTTTTGGAAATGGGGATGATGTTAGATATCTAGTTAGAATAGTATATAGATCTGATAAATCTAAAATCAAGGAGTTTTTAAAGCTCCTATTTGACTAGAAGTGTAATTTTTTAATGCATTTTTTAAATTTTATACATTTTGGCATCATTGGTGACAAACAGGTGATGGAAAGCTAGGGAAGGGTCTCAACCAGGCATGTAAGTGTAGGATAAAGCAAATATATCCTTGAATTATTTTAACAACTTGATGTATTAATTAAATTTTTCCAAATTTAGGACTTTTCCTAATTCAAAGGTATTGGGATTATCTAATGTCCCAATAATTTTTTTTGATGAAAAAGGTTTATATGATTTAATATAATATAGAGATTACAAGTTGGCAAGATGCTACATCTAATATTCCAATATTGACATCTATTATTTTCTCAATTCAAATACAATATTCACCTTCTAATTAAGAGGGGAGTGATAAACTCCTAGTCTCTTTAAGTTAGTGGGATCTATGGTCAACTAATCATTGTCTAGATTTTATAATATGACCATATTAGCAATTTGGAAAAAATTTCATCAAAAATAGAAGTGTATTTGATCAAGGTAATATGAAGGATGACCTTTGGAAGGATCATATGTAATATCCCCCTATTCACAAAAGTCCTTGCTAGCAATCAAATTTGGGTATTTTATGGTTAAACAATTTACTCTAATAAACTGAGTAAATTAACAAAAGCTAGGGTCTAAAAGATGTGATGATGCATAATCATCATCATCATCCCATTCCAACATTTTTTAAGGAAAGGGTACTATATAGGGATGCTCTATCATAATGATCATGATGATCAAATTCCTCTTCATCAACTAAAGAAGTGAGATAAGGCTCATTATGGCTAGGGATATGTTGGCAGTTTTGTACTTTGCCACATTGGGATTTTGATTTCACTTATAGGAGCATTTTGATTGTAATACAAAAAAATATTATGTTAATCCAATGAATATAATATTTTGACCATTGCAGTTATTTTTTATTTTTATTTTCTATTTGTATTTACCTTCTCTTTGGGCTTGGTGCTTGGAAACAATGCATTGTATGGAAAATTCAGATTTTATTAAGTGGTTAAATATGGAGATGCTAATATCACTTTAAAAATGGAAACACATTCGCTTTGAGCCAAAGACTCTATGCAATATTCATTAAGGGAAAGAAAAAGGAAAGGAATGATAAAATGGTGAAGCTACGATAATGTCCGAAGATAAAATATGCAAGTCACATTCACCCCACTTTGGGAAAATTTATTAAGATTGCCGTCACGAAAGAAAATATGTTCACCCCAAGGTTGGGGCGAAAGCTCCATTCACCCCAACTACGGGTGAATGAAGTACTATGGGTGAAGGAAGTCAAAAAGAGACACAACAATTAAAATTCACACAATAAGTCAATATCACGTTCACCCTGGTCAAGGGGTGAACATGTTGTTTGCCTCTCCTATGGGCGAATGCGACCCAAAAACAAAACATCACATTTGTCCTAGTTGAGGGGCAAACATCACGTTTGCCTCTCCCATGGGTGAATGTGTTCCCAAGAATGAAATCACACGTGAAAATTCCAGTAAAGAAAAATTAGGTGAACACACCTAAGATGAGGTGGCATTGACAAGTCAATATCGTAGTCACCCCAATAGGGAGGTGACTGTCTTTGTCACCTTTTTGAGGGGCGAACATGATTTTTAAGGGAGAAGGGTGAACACGATTACAAAGATAAGGATGTTCAGTTGTTAAATATTTTTGCCTAAAATGAGAAGAATGGTTTTGCCATGGTCAATGGGGAATGTAATCAATCAAAAGTGTATTCTTTAGTGATGCCCAAATTTCAAAGGTGCCCAGAGCAGGTTTTGACAAGCATTAAATAATGGTGGCGATGAGTAACTCAAATTGTGAATCCCAAGTGAAGAAGAGAGCCGTGTTAAAAGCACAGGAGGATTTTCATGATTTCCAAAGTGGGAGTGCATTTTCAAGGCATCAAATGTCCCTTAATTTTCTGTGCATCGATGCCCAAAGATGCTGATTTCCTGGGAATGTTTCCTTGAAAGATGGATCGTTGTTCCAAGAGAATGAATTTTCAATATTTCCAAGGAGGAAGTTCCTCACTATGGTTCCTGATCTACGATCATTTTGTCTCCATGTGCATTTAATGAAAGAGGTGAAATCCTCTATAAATACTACTAAATTCTCATTGTAAAAGGAGGTTAGACATTTTGTGAGAAAACTCTCCAAGTTCTCTGCATCAATAGAAGACACCAGGCTTCTGAATTTGCAAGTGATCTTGTGTGCAATTTCCTTCTGTATTCATGCACTTCTATTTTACATTCATGTTCCTTATTTGTTGTTAGATTTGAATTCTGTATCTGAATTTAAATGTTGCTAATGAGGGAGTGAGTGTTGGAGTGTTATTTTGAAGGTTGTTCTTGCAAGTTTATAAGTAGATTCTGCTACTTCTCTTTTGTTATATGCTATTTCATGCTTGGGTGAATTTCCTACTGTTAGTCTACCCCAAATCCTACACCTTCGGCCTGTGGCCATATTTCCCATTTCTTTTCACAATTTCTAATTTCTTTCCTACAACTCTAGTCTTCAACCAGTGTAGGATTTAGTTTGGGAGCCAACCCTCTCTGGAGATTGACACGGAGGACATTCCTTTCCTTCGGTCATTCAATGTTGGCCATGTCTAGGGTGCACAAACATAGTTTTGTTGATTAGGTAGATATTTGACCAATAGTTTTTGGCACGCTCGGTGGGACCCCAAAAGTTCCACTTTCGATAGTATTAAGGTTTGATGTTCACCTTCGTGTTGTATAGTTAGAACATCTGGCGACTCGATTATACCCAGAAATATCCAAATGTGAGAACAACAAAAGTTGTGTCTCATGAATACAAGATCGAAGGCCAAAAATCTAGATCATCAAATTGAGTTCTACGAACTTGATATTCAAAGGCTAGGAGAGCACCCTCAATTAGCCACTCTACATCGTACATCTTCATTACCTTATACATCCCATATATCATCCACCACATCCTCATGACTAGCCAGTGTATTTTCTGCTCCTACAAGTCTAGTTAGTACTACCACTAGTGTTCCTCAAGCTCCACCTCATACACCAGTTCACATGGCCCAAAATCCACCACCACAATAGCCACAACCACCAAGGCAGTTCCCAGCATGGAATAGCTCAGGGGCCTTGAACTTGCAAGCACAAAATCTAGTGCCCCAAGCAGCTTTGAAGGCTTTGCCAACCTATGATGGCACTGGTAAGATGACCTATGAACATATTCAGGATGTAGCTTCTTTGGCTATGATCCATGGAATAACAGATGAAGATGTAATGGTAAAGTTGTTGGTATTGTCATTGAGAGGAAAGTTGTTGTATTGGTACCGATCATTGCAACCTGGTACTATTACCTCATGGGATCAGTTGGCAGAGTTGTTGATAAAAAATTTTCATGAGCAAGCTGACCCATACTCCTTGTTGCATCAGTTTACAATGATCCAAAGACATCCACAGGAGGAGATAGTTGATTTCAACGTCAGGTTCACTCGAAGCTGGCAAAGAGTTCCTGATGGTTTGTGGCCCATGCATGAACAAGCTACATGTTCTATTACCTTAGGGTATTCAACACTGACATTGGTATGGTTGTTCGGCAAACCAATGTAAATACCTTCCCTGATCTGTATACGCAAGCCCAAAAAGCTGAATCTGACTTGATTGCCATAGGTAAGCTTCCTCCAAAAATGATGATGCCTATTCTGCCTGACCTACCATAGCATTTGTATTCGAGTGCATTTTTGCAACCCATGCCTTCCATGTACCCAGTACCCTCATGGAGCTCAGGCCCACCTCAAATCACTTTGATCCCTATCCCACAACATCCGGCTCCAAGCTTTTTCGTAGTTACCCACTCAGTCAGTACCACAATTGCCATCATCTATTCCTTTTCTAGCATTATCGGTGCCATCGGTCCCATTACCATTTCCCACACCGCTAGTACCTCTACCTTTGCTAGTACCCCTCGCATCTTCTAACCCTGATCCTTTCATGACATTGTTATAGGAAGTGAAATAAAATAACTTAGCCTTAAGGATGATATCAAATGAGCTTACGATGGTGAGGAAGAAGCAAGTTGAGGCTGAATTTTGGTCAAGGAGATTTCAAACTCCATCGATTACTCGAGAGCAAGCATCTACTAGTAGAGGCCCTGATAAGAACACAATTGTGTTAGCAAATGAGGAGACTAGTATGATATAAAATGTGTATTGGTGTTCAACGTGCAATGATCCTCATGGAGAAGAAACTTGTATGGTGCATATGAACTATGTGCAGATGCTTGCAGAAAGTTTAGTTGGTGGACAAATCAACATGATCAGGGAGGTTGATCATAATTTTATGATGCCATCCTTGGAGCAAGTTTCGGTTCTTACAAGGTCTGAAAAGAAGCTAGTAACTATAGATCCAGCTGAGCTTGAACCCTTGAAGGTGCCTGCAGAACCAAAGGTGCAAAATGAAAAAGGGCAACCTACAGTGAAAGTGCCTAGTGCAATGGCTAAGAAGCAGGATTCTATCTTGTTAAAGGATTTACTACCTAAGCAAGCTCAAGAAAAGGCACAAACTAAAGCATCAACTTCACAACCTGCAGCAGCTACTCAAACACAAAATGAAATGAAAGAGTAGGCTAAAGAATGCCTCAAGTACCCATCATTGATAAAGAGATAAAGGGTAGAAGCTACTCAGTAGTACGGGACAAGTATGAGTGGGTCACAGAAGAAAAGGCTTTGACCATCTCAAATTATAATATTATGGAAGAAATGAAGAAGATACCTATGAAGGTGAGCCTGTATGATGCACTACAGTTGCCTGGACAAGTTGACCTGCTGCAAGAATCTTTGAAGACTGCTAAAGATCAAAAGAAAAATCCTTCTCAAATAGTGTTGGTGCAAGCACTACCAACTTCGGCCACTGGAAAGAATAGGCCACCCCCATTTTACTTGTCACTCAGAATGGAGGGGTGGATTGTACACAATTGTATGATTGATTCCGGTGCTGCAACTACTATCATGCCAAAGGCAGTATGTGAAGTGATGGGGATGGAATACACAAGAAGTAGCCCAGGAGTGTTGTAGCTGGATGGGACTCTGATCAAAATGGTAGGAGTAATCAAAGATATTCCTATTGTCCTTCATAGTATGCCACAAATTACTGTCATCCAGGAAGTAGTAGTGGTTGACCTGGAGCCATACTTTAGCATGTGCCTCTCAAGGGAGTTCATAATGAAACTAGGAGGATACCTTTCCCTAGACTACTCACATTTGGAGATCCCATTCAAAGGAAAGAGAATTCACATATATAATGAAAAGCCATCAAATTTTCATATTGAGAAGTTGGAGGAGGAAGAAAAATCTCCAGGCACAGTTAACATGATGATTGAAGAATTAGAAGAGGTTGACTTGATGGAAGAAGCACTTGGTGAACTTCACCTTGAAGATGAATTCTCACTCATAGATTTTAATGCAATGATTGGAATAGACATTGGTTGTTATACGATAACCAAACCAGAGCAGATTGAAGAAAAAGTCCCTGATTCCCTGGATCCTATCATAGATCAGTTATGGAAGCTTTATTTTGATGGTGCTAGATGTAAGAATGGTGCAGGAGCTGGTATTATTTTGATCTCCCCCATGGGGTTATAGAAGACTTATTCTTACAGATTGACTTGGAGTTGCACAAATAATGCAGTCGAATATGAAGCGTTGTGTCTCGGATTGAAGAAAGCTAAAAAGTTGGGCATCAAGCAGCTGCAAATTTTTGGTGACTCCAAACTCATTGTCAACCAAACCACTAATAAATGTGTGTCTAAGCAACATTACCTAAAATCTTATCACAACAAAGTGTGGGATTTGTTTGAATCTTTTACTACCTTGAACATTCAGGCGATTTCTCAAGAGCAAAACAAACATGTAGATATTCTAGCCTCTCTTGGCATGAATTATTCTCCTACGGAGCAAATAGTCAAAAAGCCCAAGACTATCAGGGTGATCTATAGACCCTCAGTCCCTGACAAGAACATCTATTGGCAAGTATTCGACAATGATGAGAAAATAGTCAATTTTTTGATCAAAGAAGTTGCAAGCATAGATGATAGAAAGCTCGTCGAAGAAGAGATGGAGGGGATGATACAATTGAAGAACAATCACATTCCTAAGGGACTGATTTCATTGGAAAGTTTATTTGATCAAAATGATAGGGCTAAAAAGCACATGATCAAGGTGGATGCTAAGGAGTATAAGGAGTTACAGCTAGAACCTAAAAAGATCATCAAAATTGGAACTGATTGCATGCCAAAAGAGTTGGAAGACATTAAGAACTTGTGCTATGAATACCCCGACATTGTTGCATGGAGCTATCAAGATTTGAAGGGATATGACAAGAACGTGATCCAACATACCATTGAGCTACAGGAGGGAGTAAAACATTTTTAGTAAAAATAATGGCCTATCAATCCCAAGATAGAGGTACTCATGAAGGTAAAATTGTTGAAGATGCTAGAGGTGAAGATAATTTATCCAATTAAGCACTCGATATGGGTGGCGAATCTGGTGCTAGTGCAAAATAAGAATGGAGACATTCGACTATGTGTTGATTTTCGAAATCTGAATCAGGCATCACTAAAAGATCATTACCCTCTATCGTAGATTGATCAAATCCTTCACGTTGTTGTCGATGCATAGATATTTTCATTGTTAGATGGTTTCTCTGGATATAATCAGATATGGGTGAAAGATGAGGACCAACATAAAACAACATTCACCACTAAGTGGGGCACATTTTCCTACCAACGGATGCCATTTGGACTCTCAAATGCTGGCGCTACTTTTCAGAGGGCTATGGACATCGCTTTCGGTGAGTTATTGAATAGAATTATTGTAATCTATCTTGATGACATGATTGTGTTTTCACATCACAGAGAAGACCATGTTTCTCATTTGAGGTAGGTGTTCGAGAAGTGTCATGAGTTTGGGATTTCTATTAATCTAAAAAAGTCAATATTTGTTGTCAAAGAAGGGAAGTTGTTGGGTCATGTGATCTCACAAGAAGGATTGGCAATTGATCCTACAAGAGTTGAAGCACTCCTAAAGCTACCATTTCCTTCTAACAAAAAATATCTGCAATCATTCTTCGACCAAATAAATTTCATCCACAAGTTCATTACCGACTTTGCTCAGGTTGTGAAACCCATGATTGAGCTCTTAAAGAAGAATACCGAGTTTAAGTGGATGAAAGCCAAAAGATGAGATTTTTAGGAAATCAAGGAAAGGATCACCCAAGCTCTAGTGTTGATTAACCCTGATTATTCAAAGGACTTCATTCTCTATGCAGTAGGTGAGCAAGAGAGCTATGCTGTAGTTTTGATGTAGAAGCAAGAAGATGGAGATGAGAAGCCAATTGCCTTCCTGAGCCAAGTCATTGCGCCCCACCAAGAGAAGTACAATTTTATTGAGAAGCAGGTGTACGTGGTGATGAAATCATTAAAGAAGTTTCGACACTTTGTTTCCCAGAGCAAAACTATCATTTATGTTATACATCCTGATGTTCAAAACTTCATACTCCAAGGAGAACTAGGTGACAAAAGGGTAGGTTGGGTCTCAAAAATTCAAGAATATGATGTGGAGATCCGACCAACAAAGCTAGTTCATGGATGAGCTTTATGCCAAGAGTTAGCTAAAAGTGTCACATCTGAATCGTTCGATATGATGCAAGAAGAAGAGGTTGGCGAAAGCATTTGTGTAAATCATACTGCAAACAATCATGACTGGACAGAAGAGTTTGTTGATTATTTTACTTCTAGGAAGTGCCCACCACACCTGGATGCTTCACAGCATCGGAGGTTTAGGCTGCAAGCCCTCAAGTATGTTCTGTTGCCTAATGGGCTATTTCACAAAAATATTGATGGAGTTCTCCTTAGATGCGTGAAGGAATCTGAGAAAGAAAGAATATTAGAAGAATTTCATTCTGGGCTATCCGGTGGTCACTATGCAAGCAGGCCCATGGCCTTAAAAATTATCCGAGCTGGCTATTTTTGGCCTACTCTGTTCATCGATGCTCATAGAGTAAGTCAACATTGTGACAACTATCAGCGATACGTTGGCAGAATCAGGAAAGGAGCACTACCTCTATGCCCAATTCAAGTGGAAGCACCTTTTCAGCAGTGGGGTCTTGACTTCATTGGAGTCATTGATCCACATTCTTCCATAGAACATAAATACATCTTAACGACAATTGATTATTTCACCAGATGGGCAGAGGCTATTCCCACCAAGAAGGTTGATCAGGCGACCGTCATTTCTTTTCTGGAAGGAATCATTACTCGCTTTGGTGTCCCAGATTCAATTGTAATTGATAATGGAACTCCATTCATTGGGGCCAAAATCACCGAGTTCACTAGCAAATATGGAATCTATCTCAAAACATCATCCAATTATTACCCACAAGGGAATGGCTTGGCCGAATCTACCAATAAAAATTTGCTACAGATTTTGAAAAGGACACTCAAAAATAATAAAAGGAGTTGGCACTTGCTATTGAACCAAGCTCTTTGGGAGGATCACATATCTATAAAAAAATCTATCAAAACATCTCCATATTCTTTGGTGTATGGAAAAGAAGTTGTCCTGCCTACCCACATTGAGCTTCCGGTCCTTCAAACATTGCAGTTATTTCAAGGTGAAGATGAAGAGTACGATCCTATGAGTGCAAGATTGGCACAATTATTGCAGTTGGAAGAAGATAGAGAACAATCTTATCAAGCATTCATCGAGCACACTAAAGAAATGAAGAAGTGGTTCAGAAATAAAACTACTGAGCGCAGATTTCAGGTGGGAGACTTAGTTCTCAAATGGAATGAGAAGGCTAATCTGGGGAAACACCATAAGTTTGATGCTATCTGGGAAGGCCCTTTTCAAATTTCCATGGTAAATTTGGCAAATGCCTATCATCTTCGTGACATGGAGGGTTGTGATCTTCCTATTTCGATAAATGGCCTTCATTTGAAGGCCTATATTCAATGATGATTTTAAAAAGAGGTACCATCTTGTAAATATGTACATATTTTTTCTAGCATTTTATTTGCTTTATATATATAAAAAAAAAAAGAGAGAAAAGTGTTGCTTTTTAAATTAGTGTTGTCCTGAACTTATGTATAAAAGTTTTTTGGGCCAAGGATACAGTGTTATAAGTTCCTAGCAAAGAAGACATCACTGAAAATATAGGTTATATGTGAGCAAAAATGGAAGTGCTTTCGTCCCTCTCAAACAAGTGTATCCGTGATTTAAAATGAAGAGGCTTTTGGGCGCTTTCGCCCAAGAGAAGAGTGCAAGGCCTCAAGCACTTTTTAAATTCGAACAAACAAAGTAGGTGGATGAAAGCATCGGGTCAATGCGCTATTAGAAAATTTCAACAGTGCGTTCACCCCTAAAAGGAGGCAAAACGGCCGTTCACCCCCAAATGGGGTGAACGTGTTAAAAAAAAAGCATAAGCACCCAGAAAGCTAGATTAAAATCATGTTCACCCTATAAAAGGGGCGACGTGTTCTTTCGCCCAAGGACGGGGTGAACGTATTGATTTAAATATGCCATGCTGCCATAAAAGAGTTCGTGATAAGATTAAAAGTGTCTTCGCTTGGCATAGGACAATGAGTTTTAAAATGCAATTGGCATTGGTGCCTCACTTTTTTGGGCTAAAAGAGTTTCAAAATTTAATTTGAGGCGCTATTAAAATAAAAAAACAAATCTAAAAATAAAATCCCTAAAAGCTGTGTTGTTTTTTTTTTTCTAAGAAAAACAAACTTTTCCAAATTTGGACGAAAAGAAGAATGAGAAGGATCTAAAGGAAGGTCATTCACCGTAAGGATTTATCAGAAGATACAAAGTCATTTTGGAACAAAAGATAAAAACTCAGAATAGGAAGACAAGTGCACTCTGAAAATGTTTTCGCTCCATTCTATTTCGAGGATGTGCTTACTGAAGAAGTTTCATCCCCGGACGCTTGTCAGTTATTGGAAAGTGTGTATGCAAGTTGAAGAGTGTGTTGAAGGAATTTAATTTGAACGTATGCTTGGATATGTGAAGGAGAATTTTGTCTTCCCAAGGAACATAAATATATATCATTGGTTTTAGGTGATCACTTTGTTTTTTCCAAGAAGGCTTCAATAACCAGGGCACAGTTTACAATAAACTTACGCGGTAAGGAGGGCTCTCTTTCCCAGGAAAATTTGGTAGCGAATAAAATGCGACACTGTTAGGACATTGAGAATGGTGCCAAGCAAGCGAATCAATTCTTATGCTCTTTTGAAAGTGCCCAGATTAATTTGGTATTTATTATGGCAGATGGGAGAGTGCTCTATATAAGGATGAGGTAAAAAGCCCACAGTTTAATTTTTTTAAATTTTTACTGCTGTGTATTTCAAACTGCCATTGCAAAAGGTCCCAGAGTGTATTTAGAAATTTTTTCAAGAAAAAAGAACAATGGGGAAACACAACAAGGAGAATAAAGACATGATAGAGGTTGCAGAGATCAAAAAGTCAAAGAAAAGAGAAGGAGGATCTAGATCTAAGAAGACCCGAAAGAATGACTACGTCAATTTAGAGCTATATGATGATACAATGGTAGAGATTGGTGATTGTATCATTACTCACAAAGGGGTGGAAAGGTTGCGGTAGGATGTTGAGTTCGTAGTAAACCAGGGGGTTACATCAGAAAGCTGGCTCATAGTGCCTTATCATTCATAGCTGTTCTGGTACCTGTGCCCGCCAGTTCACCCTTGTCCTGAGCTAGTGCGGCTTATTGCTTAGTTTTATGACCCATTCACCAGAGTTGTGAGAAATACTAGGAGGGAAATACTCTTCACTATCACCCCAAACGAGGTTCGGGAGGCATTCACTTGTGGACTAAAGCCCCCTTCCTATGGGGTTCATAAGAAACTGCATACTGATGAGCAGGAGGATAGATATATCTCCACGGTAACAATGCGACAGTTTATGGAGACCCAACTGATTAAGGAGCCACCGATGGGGCAACTTCCTAATTTGCCAAAGCCGCTAAATTTTTTAAAAGTCTGGATATTTATTCAATGTTGGCGTGGGTCGCGGGTTTACCTTCAGATGATACCATTCATAAGTGGCAGGCGGCCTTAGCACAATGTATTTGCCGGGTGGAATTCTATTCTCCTTCAGCTATGAGATAGGGCACCAATCCAATATTCTTCGATTGGGCCGATTTTATTTCCCGGAGGTTAAATTTTTAGTTGGAAAAATTGCAAATTGGGGAGGAAAAGTCATTCAGGCATGCTTATTTTTTGGTATGGTTTTTCTTTTTCCAGCTCCAGTGGCACTTTCCTTTCATTGCAGTAACACAGAAATATGAGAAAAATGAACCTCTGCCAGTTTATATGTGGACTTCCATCTTGACAAAAAGGGAGTCATTTTATAGTTTTAACAGTTGGTTTTTGGGGCCCGTGATAGAGTTACTTTGCGGTACATGTGAGAGGGTGCCACGAGAATTAAGAGACGTAGTGGTTGCCCAAGAAAAAGGAGATATTTTTTTGCTTACTTAGGGCATAGTTGTAAGAATTTTTGGTTTCACGGGTAAGCCATTTTTGTTGCCCTATTTTTCTACTGAGCATGTTTTTGCTATGGAAGTAGTGTGCCAGTCGGATTACGTGAATGATGTGTATGGAGCTGGATGCGGGAAGAAAATAACATGCAATATGCCATTTAAATTTGGTAGTATAGAGGTGAGCCAAGTAGGACAAAATCGACTCCTTACAGTAACATTGCAAGATTTGGGACTCATAGAGCTACCACAACGTTGGAGGTATGACCCATTGGGAAATTTTATAGCTATTATAAAATCTAAATTATTTCATTGTTGCCCTCGACCTGATATTTAGAAGAATCAAAATAATTTTGATGGGCCTGATATGAATTGGCACATTGAAAAGATGACATCACTTCCACCTTGGCACGACTGTTATGAGCAGGAGGCTGAGTATAATTCGGCCTGGTATAAATCTCAAATCCCTCCACCGGGTTTGTTTAGCCAAGTTAAATAAAGTGAGCCTAAATGGACTGAGGAGAAAATTATGAATTGGTGGATAATGCGGGTTCACCGAGGGAAGCCAAAAACTCCTTACGGGCTGAAGTTGGATGAATCATTTTTGGAGCTTTACGATGAGTATGTTGATTCATATCAGCTCATTGCCTTCACCAATATTCTACCATAGAGTTTTCAACACTCTGATAGTGGTGAAGGTAAAATAGAGGGAAAACATTTGTTGGTTGAGGAGGAGACTCCAGAGGAAGAAGAGCAACAATACGTGTTTAAATGGAGATCACAGTGGATGAAACAGAAAATTGAAGAGGCACCTGCGTTAGAGAAGCAAAATGTGCCAAAAGTGCCACCACTTCCCAAGGCGGTAAAAAGACCAAGGACTGGTGCCATTACTACTTCTACTATGGAGGTTTTAGTTGTTGTGGTTCCTATAGTTCCTATTGTTTTAGTAGCAGTTATTAATCCCTCACCAAAAATAGAGGTCCCAACTATGGTTGCACAAATATTTTTGATGGCTCAAGAGCAAGTGGAGGATCATCAGTTGGAAAGCTCCCAAGTAGAGGTCATGGATGGCGAGGATAATGTGAACATTGAGGAGAGGGCATAAGCACAACAAGAAGAAGTGATTTCATAGCCGCCCCCGTCACCACATCACACGGTGCCCATGCCCAAAGGTACATCTTCTTTTCCCTCTTCTTCTCCAGAGCATGTAGTGACTTCTGTTTCACTCCCATCATCTTCTATCTCCATTTCTCCACCATTTGGTATGCCCTCCGTATCTATTTCACTTCCATATTCTTCCATTTTTGAAGTCACTACTGCTCCTACTTCTATTCCCATCTCTTCGGCCTCCATTTCTTTTAGTTCGTATGCATCAGGGCCGAATCCCTTTTTGTGCCCTTCCCCTTCCATTGCCACCACCACTACCATTGAGGTCGTAAGTACGCAAGCTCCTCCCAGAGTAAGCGTAACTACAACTAAACCCGGTTCCTCCATCCAAACCACCATTTTAGTTCCCCCTCTTCTAGCCATCTCATCCACTTCCATTGAGCCTAGCCGCTCAAACATTTTGATCCCATTCACCCTATTTTTGGAGATACAAGCATTACCCAATGTACAAGTGGTGCCAAAACAGCCCGATGTGGAGAAAATCAATCGAGCACACCTGAGTTCTTCACAATGGTTGAAGAGCAAGAGGCGAAAGGAGGCCTTGGCTCTTGCTCGGCCGATCAAGAAAGTTGCTTTTGACCCAGTCGCTATGGAGGCTCACATGACTAAAATCACTCCCTTGGTCCAAAATCCACAAGGAGAAATGTTGTCGAGTGATTATGTCTGTGAGACTATAACTGAAGACCTCACCAAGATAGATCCGATGGAAAATATGGGCAATATACAGGTTGATATGAGCTCGGTATACTTACATGGTGAGTATTACAAGGAAAAATATTTTGAGAATGAAAATAAAATTATTGAGCTCGAAAATGCCTTGGCAAAAAGCAGAGCGCAAGAAGAAAATACTGCCACATAAAATGAACACTTGCACCGACAAGTCGGAGTGCACTTGAAAGAAAGAGATGCTGCCATAATAGAGATGCATAAGCTCTACCAAAAACTTGAGGACATGAAAAATTAGCTAGCAGAGAAGGCTACATAGGTTGCTGGTTTCTCATCGAAAAGCATCAAGGAGGCCCGTCTTCGCTCTACCCAGAACTGTGAGAATCTGATCACACAAGCAGTTCGAGTGTTACATTATTTATGGGAAGCCCAAATACAAATCCAGCTGGGGAGCAGTTGATAGACACTATGGAGGAGATGCTAGGGCCGCACATGGAAATGGCTATCAAAATTTAGGCCTTAGCTAATTCTAACATTCGTATTCACCCTCTAAGTGAAATGGATCACGCCTGGTCAACTACCAAGGTCACGCTGCATAGTTATTTTCAAAGGATGGACCTGGTAAGAGAAGGCCAAAAAATTCTCAACACCATCGAGTGAGAACATACCATTTCCATGACTCACTTTGATACTCTTGCCGAGTTGGGATTTCCGGACTTTACGGATGAGTGGGGTGAACCCTTGCCACAAGAGCAATTGGAGGTGATCTGGAGGAAGTTCGTGGAAGATACCTTTGAGATTGATGCATGGGAGGAGCCCCTCATGGAAGCATAGGTATTGCCCCTAATGCAGAAATATACATGCCTGGAGTTATCATTGTATGAATTGGCTCAACGAGCGAAGCGCCTCAGCTTGATGGATATTCAAAATCTTTGCTTCGTTTATGAGTCATTAAGTGTTCCATGCCTATTCACTACTCATGCTTGGAAGGAGGTAGTCACAGTCTATGAAGTAATTTTTGAGAGCCTCAAAGAGCAAGAGGAGCAGGCAGTAGTAGAATGCACAAAGGAAGAGAAGGAAGTAGAGAAAGTAGAGCGAGCTGAAGTTCTCAAAGTGGTAGCCAAAGCTGAAGCCAAGGAGAAAGCTGAAGAGGAGGTGCATCGAAAGGCATCTACAACAAAGGTGCCAACTAAGGTAGCTGGAAAAAAGACTCCATGAGTAGCCCAATGGATAAAGGCCTAGGATCGCTTGCATCCATGTGAGTTGGATACCCCATGAGTCACCAAAAATGTTGGTAGTTTTGTACTTTGCCACATTGGGATTTTTATTTTACTTTGATAGGAGCATTTTGATTGTAATACGACAAAATATTATGTTAATCCAATGAATATAATATTTCGATCATTGCAATTATTTTTATTTTTTATGTTGTATTTACCTTCTCTTTGGGCTTGGTGCTTGGAAATAATGAATTGTATGGAAAATTCAGATTTTATTAAGTGGTTAAATATGGAGATGCTAATATCACTTTAAAAATGGAAACACATTCGCTTTGAGCCAAAGACTCTATGCAATATTCATTAAGGGAAAGAAAAAGGAAAGGAATGATAAAATGGTGAAGCTACGGTAGTTCCCGAAGATAAAATATACAAGTCACATCATCCCACTTTGGGCAAATTTATTAATATTATTATCACGAAGAAAATATGTTCTCCCCAAGGTTGGGGTAAAAGCTTCGTTCGTCCCAATTACGGGCGAACGAAGTACTATGGACGAAGAAATTCAAAAAGAGGCACAACAATTAAAAGGTGTGCAATAAGTCAACATCGCGTTCACCCTGGTCAAGGGGCAAACATCCCGTTTGCCTCTCCCATGGGTGAATGTGCTCTATAAACAAAATGACATCGCGTTCACCCTAGTTGAGAGGCGAACATCTCGTTCACCTCTCCCATGGGTGAATGCATTCCCAAGAATGAAATCACGCGTGAATGTGCCAATAAAGAAAAATCGGGCGAACATACCTAAGATTAGGTGGCATTGACAAGTCAATATCGCAGTCACCCCAATAGGGAGGTGACTGTATTTATCGCATTTTTGAGGGGTAAACACAATTTTTAAGGGAGAAGGGCAAACGTGATTACAAAGATGAGGATGTTTAGTTGTTAAATATTTTTTCCTAAAATGAGAAGGATGGTTTCACCATGGTCAAGGAGGGATGTAATCAATCAAAAGCGTATTCTCCGGCGATGCCCAAATTTCAAAGGTGCCCAAAGCAGGTTGTGACAAGCATTAAATAATGGTGGCGATGAGTAACTCAAATTGTGAATCCCAAGCGAAGAAGAGAGTCGTGTTAAAAGCATAGGAGGATTTTCATGATTTCCAAAGTGGGAGCGCATTTTCAAGGCATCAAATGTCCCTTAATTTTTTGTGCACCGACGTCTTAAGATGCTGATTTCCTGGGAATGTTTCCTTGAAATATGGATCATTGTTCCAAGAGAATGAATTTTTAATATTTCCAAGGAGGAAGTTCCTCACTATGGTTCCTGATCTGCAATCATTTTGTCTCCATGTGCATTTAATGAAAGAGGTGAAATCCTCTATAAATACTACTGAATTCTCATTGTAAAAGGAGGTTAGACACTTTGCGAGAAAACTCTCCAAGTTCTCTACATCAATAGAAGACACCAGGCTTCTGAATTTGCAAGTGATCTTGTGTGCAATTTCCTTTTGTATTCGTGCACTTCTATTTTACATTCATGTTCCTTATTTGTTGTTAGATTTGAATTTTGCATCTGAATTTAAATGTTGCTAATGAGGGAGTGAGTGCTGGAGTGTTATTTTGAAGGTTGTTCTTGCAATTTTATAAGTAAATTCTACTACTTCTCTTTTATTATATGCTATTTCATGCTTGGGTGAATTTCTTGTTGTTAGTCTACCCCAAATCCTACACCTTTGACCTGTGGCCATATTTCCCATTTCTTTTTGCAATTTCTAATTTCTTTCCTGCAACTCTAGTCTTCAACCAATGTAGGATTTAGTTTGGGAGCCAACCCTCTCTGGAGATTGACACGGAGGACATTCTTTTCCTTCGGTCATTCAATGTTGGCCATGTCTAGGGCGCACAAACATAGTTTTTTTGATTAGGCAGATATTTGACCAATAGGATATAACCTATAGGTTCTTTAACATCCTATTCATATAGGCCTAGTCCTTTACCTTGGTATCCCATATTAGCTAACATTTTCTTAGGGATGAGATAAAAAATTGATAGAAAGCATAAAGCAAATTATTATTTAGCTGGATAAGAGTTACTACTGTGGAGTTTATCATCATTAGGAGTTCTAGTGCAAATAATTTATCAAATTCCTATTTGAATTGTTTTACCCTTAATATTGGAAGATAAATCTAAGGTTCTAGGAGGTAGAGGAAGCTTGTATAGGTATAAAAAAATATTTATTATTATCTAGATTAAGGTTATAATTAATGATAGTTGATTTTTTGTCATTTTTATTAATTATGTATAGGTTGATAATTTAAAGTAAATGATATTTATGCATCTATGATGGGAGGTTCAAAAGAAAAAGACTCAAGAGATGGATTTGAAGAAGGGCAAAGACTAGCCTTTTCATTCTCAACCTAGATTACCTTAGAATAATTGAAAGGTTTAAAATCAATAAGAATGTAATAAGTCTTTCCTTTATACTCATATTCAAGACATTAAAGTAAAATTGATGGAACAACCAACATATCATGGATCCATGGCCTTCCTAGAAGTGGGTTATAAGATAGATCACATGGCATGAAATAGAAGAGTGTATTGAGAGTACAAGGTTTGAATTTGAGAGGTAATACTATTATGCCACTAGCCACATAGTTACCATTATCAAAATCCCTAATAAAAATATCAAAATTCTATAAATATTGCCTAGTTGGACCAAAATTATTGATAAACTTCAAGCCACATATATTTTGACCAGAATTATTATTGACTTAAATACTTTTTATGAATTTATCATCTATGTTTTTTGTAATGTATAATTATGGATTGTTGTCTAAAGGTATATCATCCTCATAGAAGGAAATATTAGTTTGATTAACCCTAATTGATCCTATAATGAAAGCAAAGTAATCAAGATTGAGGTGTTGAGGGTTGTTTTATTTACTCAAAACCTTGATTAAGATATCTTGGTAGACCAAAGAGGACTCCACAAGTTCAAATAAAAATATCTTAGCATGAGTGTTTTTAATTTGGAAATCAAAATGAAAATCATGTTTAGGTTTGGTCTTATATTGGATGATTAGAGTAGGTCCTTCTGATGTAGAAGATATTTTTAATAAAAGGACCAAAAGAGATCTTAGTGGTTGACTAATTGATGTTTGTTTTATGAATGATTATTGTGTTGTTATATTGTTATAACATAAATATGAAAAATATGATTAATGTGATGAGATTGATGAAGGGTACTAACCATAACTTGATTTTGAGGTGGTACACTTTTTTAGTTTATATTGTTTGCTACACTTATGCTTTGATTTTGATTTGGAAGAAAATTTTAAAAAAATATAATATCCCAATCTCAATATGGTTGGGATTAGAGATATTGGTGATAATTTAGTAATTATTAATAAGTTCTCGGACCATATTCTTGAGGACCATGCATCTATTAGTTGAAATACCATTGACATGATGGTACATTGCTCATTTGGTCAAATCCAAGAAGTTATTTTCCTTATTGGTTCTACAATATTGATGGGCAAGAGTTATATCATCTTAGATCGAAGGTATTAATATAGGATAGTAGAAAGAGGCTCATCCAATCATATGTACCTCCTCTTAGGATTTTATTGGTTGGATTTCCATAGAATGAGATTTTAGAGGTTTTTAGCAATGCTAACATTGTTGGCTTTGTGGGAGTCCGTAACTTTATCACCAACAATGTGATTATTTTATACTATTCCTTTAGGTTTGAGGAGGACTTTTTTCATCTTTGGTGATCTTTATTTTTGTTTTTTCTCATTTAATGAGAGTGTTCTCTCCTCTCTTGGCCATAATAATGACATATTCAAATGAAGATACATTATATATTTCTAAATAGAAAGCTAATTGATCATGTAGGTTGGATATGAAAATATCAAGTAGGTCCCTAGGAGGGGAAATATATTATGATATCCCAACTAAGGTTCACCATATTCCTAAAATGTTGAAGATAGTCGTGTATGTTGATTCCTTGATTTGGTATAGGTCACTTATGGTGATCTTACCTCAATATAGACTAAGAACTATTGACAATTTTGTCACATTGCCTAGAGGGGTAGTTTAATCAAAAATTTTGTAAAGTGTTTCTTTTGTAAAGTGTTTATTTTTATTGTTTTTGAAGACATTTGTAAGTATTGCAGCAATTTTGGCTTTCATTGCCACCCCCTTTGTATATAGAATGGAGATGCAAGAGCTTCGCTACTGAGCAAGCTAAGAAAAGAGCTTCACAGGAAAAGGAAGATAGCTTCGCTAAAAAAGGAAGTAGAGAATAAAAAGAGCTTCGCACCCGAAGCAACCCAAACAGATGCTTCGGGCGAAAGTTTTGCGAAGCGGCATTCGAAGAAGTCTAAACAAAGAAGAACAGCTTCACCGAAGAAGGAAAGCAAAGATTAGATCATGGCTCAATTGCTAAGGCATGAAAAGAGCTTCGCACCCAAAGCATTTCAAGCAGTTCCTTCGGGCGAAAATCTTGCGAAGCGGAATTTGAAGGAGTGCAAACATTGAAAACTACTTCGCTAAGAAATTGGTGAAGTATCCACTTCGGGCCTCCCTACCGGTGAACCATTCTCACTTCACCGAAAGTCATCGCGAAGCATCTGCTTTGGCTAGCTTTCGTGCGAAGCGCTTTCACCCGAAGCGGTAGTGGCCCGTAAAGAGCAAGACATTTTTCCAAGGCAAGAATGCACTTCGGCCCAAAAAACCCCGAACCATAGTTTTGAGGGAGGATCACGGCGAAGCATTTTGACGGCCCATTAGCGAAGCATCCACTTCGGGCGGAGAACCTCAGCGAAGCAGTTTTGACACGCCTTTCCAGCGAAGCGGCAAGAAATTGAGAGCCATCTCGAGGAGGAATACTTACTTCGGCATTTCACATCCCCGAAGCTGTCTCGCGAAGCTCATTCGTGCGAAGTGCATAACCAAGAAGGAGGATCTGCTTCGGCTCAAATCCATCATGAAGCGGAGTTGCGAACGAAAATTCAGCGAAGCGCTTCAAAGGCACGCACTCCAAGCCGGGTATTTTTTTGAGGCAATCAAGTGCCTCATAAATGAGTTTTTACGTGCCCGGTGAACTCGTTGCTCATTTTTGGCAATTGGAAAGGAAGTATCAGTCCCTGAAGGAGAGCCCGACGGACATGGCGGCCACTCGAGCTCCACACCCGGAGGCCAAGGACGTTCAGGCGGCTCATAAATGCGAGTTTCCCCGGTTGACCCGGTCACAGTTGCCAGTTATGGGAAAGGATTTGAGAGCTCAGTCACGGGAGCTGCGAGAGCCGACTTCTCAGATTTTTGAGGATGTACTCCTCCATTTTGTGCATTGATGGCTCAGAGGGTCGGGTCCTCTATAAAACCCAGGCAGTGTAATGTAAAAGGGGGGAACTTTCTGCTAGAAAGCTGCTGTAACTTGAATCCCTGCGATTAATACTAAAGAGCTTCGGGCTTAATTTCTCTCTTGTATGCTGCCTTCTGTGATTATTTTTGTTATCTTTTCTTCATTTGCATACTGTAATTCTGCATTCTGGATTTAGGTGTGCGATTGGGGATAGAACCCTAGAATTTTCTCGAAGGATACATAGGGGAGAAAAACGTTGTAATAGTTCTCTTGTATGCTGCCTGTGGATAGTGTTTCTGTTATATTCACTCATTTCCTAGTCGTCGTAATTTTGAATTCTGGATTTCGACGTAAGGGGAAGGGTAATCCTGGAACTCGTCTAGAGGATACATAGGAGGACTAGTATCGTGTTCATTTTGTTTTATTCTTGGTATTTCTTGCTGTTGTTTTGAGCTGTTAGCTAGCGATCATGCTACTGGTTCTTTCCCACTTTAAACTATTGACATTTCTTCCCTTACCCTGTTTATTTCTTTCCTGCACCCTTACTCTTTTATTTCTTTCCTGCACCCTTACTATTTTTATCTCTTTCCTGCACTCTTGTCTCAAAACACCAAGTAGTTTAGTAAAGGAGCCGGCCTTTCTCCAGAGATTGGCATGAGGGGCATCTCTTCCTCTCGGCCTTTCAATGTTGGTCTAGGTCTAGGGCGCGTACACTTCCCAAAATCCTTTCCTGGGCAGATTTGATGACCAACAGTTTTTGGCACGCCCGGTGGGACCCGATCAGTCTCACCTTGTGAGTGGTAGTGAGAATCGATGCTCGTCTCATTGCCGAAAGACTCTTAGCATCTGGCGACTCTATTTAACCTAAGAATCTTAAAGTCGTAGAGATCGGTACTTAAGTCTGTGCCTTCATGCAAACAAGATGGAGAGTTAGGAATAGAGGAGAGGAAACTGAGTTCTTTGAGCTTGATATTGACGCCTTTGGGGAACGCTCTAGGTTGGTCACCCTTGAGTCATTGTTACGTGGAACATCCTCGCAAGAGGCTACTTTTGATGAACAAGGGCTAACCTCAGATAGCATAGTAGCTAGCTTCCCTCCCAATCCTCCCAACTCACCGAAGCATCATAGTGCTTCCATCCCTATTAGTCGTCCTGTTAGCAACCAAGGAGGAACTTCGGGAATCCCTGTTTCTCAGAATCTAGGCGCAAATATGGCATAACAACAACAACAACAACAACAACAAATGCAGCAGTAGTAGCAACCACCACCCAGACTATTCCCAGCATGGAATTCTTTCGGACCGCTAAATCTAGCGGGACAAGGGCAAGTTCCGCCTACTGCTATGAAGAAAATCCCAACGTTCGATGGAACTAGGAAGACCGCTCTGGAGCACATCCAGGACATAGTTTCTCTAGCGGTGATTCATGACATCATAGAGGAGCGAGTTATGGTAAAGCTTTTGGTTCTATCTTTGAGAGGAAAGCTCCTCTACTGGTATAGATCTTTACCACCTGGTACTATAATGGGATGGGACCAGTTAGCCGGACAGTTGATGAGAAGCTTCAATGAGTCCGTCGATCCATCCTCTCTCCTGCATCAGTTCACAATGATTCAGAGACATCCACAAGAAGAGATCATCGATTTCAATGTTAGGTTCACTCAAACCTGGCAAAGGATACCAGTTGGACTTCGGCCAACTAGCGAAGCTACAACATACTATTTCCTTAGGGCTTTCAACCCTGATATCAGTGTAATGGTAAGGTATTCAAATATCAATACCTTCCCCGAGTTGTATGAGTTAGCCCAGAGAGCGAAGATGGATCTAATAGCTATGGGTAAGCTTCCCCAAAGGATGTCGATGCCCATACTTCTTGATTTCCCTCAATCTCAGTATGCGAGTACAACCGCTTCGTAGATCTCTACAACCCCTGCATACCCGATCTCGTCTTGGAACCCGAACCCCATTGTATCTCAAATCGCTACTCCACAAATCCATTTTCCCACATTCTCGACTTCATAGCCCACTATCTCTTCGGCATTCCCTGTATTTCCAGCACCACCTCAACACCCCGCCCTACCTCCAATACCAACGATGGCTCCATTGCCACCTATTCCTAAAGCCGATGATATGCAAGCCAAAATACTACAGGAAGTTCAGTCCCTGAACTCCATAGTGCAAACTCTATCCAATGACATGACCATTATGAAAAAGAAGCAAGCACAACAAGAGTTTCTACCAAGAAGGTCTTATCCTACACCCACGCTTACCAAAGATCAAGCGGTCCAGCAAGGGAGAGCATCGACAAGAAATGTCGTGATTGATGAAGCTCCGAGCACTTTCGATTACATACATTGGTGCTCCACGTGTAATGACCCTCATGAAGAGAATACTTGCATGTTGCACCAACATTATGTACAAACGCTGGCGAGCAGTAGTCATGGTGGTCAAGTCAACATTATCAGGCAAATGGATCAGAACCTGGTAATTGGTGAAGAAGAGCAAGTTGCAGTCCTCACCAGAGGAGGAAAAAGGTCAATAGAGGTAGATGCTGATCAAATGGCTCCCTTAAAGGTGCATGCTCACCATGAGAAGGGACAACAACTTCCCTAGGCCTCGAGCGAAGCTTCTCAGCTTCCCCCAGTAAAAGAAAAGGCTCAACAGGCCCTTGCAAATCCACCTCAGGTGGAAACTAAAGAACAAGCTAGAGAGAAGCTCAAGCTTCCTTCGCTGACCAAGCGACAAAGGGTCGAAGCCATGGAGTAGTATCGCACTAGGTATGAGGTAAAAAGGGAACCTGAGGTGCCCAACTCCCTAGCTTATAATATTGTAGATGAGCTGAAGAAGACTTCGACCAAGATCAGTCTGTATGATGCACTGCAACTACCCAGACAAGTGGATTTGCTGCAAGAATCATTGAAGATGACCAAGGCAAGAAAGTCAGCACCGCTCGCCCTAGTGCAGACCCTGTCCACATCCATCATAGGAAAGAATAGGCCACCTCCATTCTACCTATCTCTACAAATGGAAGGGTATGTTGTACATAACTGTATGATTGACTCCGAGGCCGCGACGATAGTCATGCCCAAAGCAGTGTGTGAGGAAATAGGAATGGAGTACACCCGAAGTAGTCATGGCATGCTCCAGTTGGATGGTACTCCCATGAAGACTGTAGGTGTAATTAAAGATATACCTATCCGACTACACAAGATGCCTCAGATCATGGTTATACAAGAGGTGGTGGTCATCGACCTTGAGCCATATTTCAGTATGTGCTTGTCAAGGGAGTTTACGGTGAAGCTAGGAGGATATCTATCTATGGATTACTCGCACTTAGAGATTCCATTCAAAGGGAAGAAGGTAAAAATCTATAATGAGAAACCTTCTACCTTCCTCGTACAGAAGATGTCCGAAGAAGAGAGCAGTGATCCCGTGCATGCGATAGTGGAAGAGATAGAGCAAGTGGACCTGATCAAGGAATCCCTTACACAGTTAAGTTGTGAAGATGAGTTTTCATTGGTAGACTTTAATGCCATGATAGAAATGGAGATGGGATGTTATGCCATCACCAAGCCTCAGAAACACACCAAGTCAAAGAATAAAACATCTGCCCAAGAAGGACTATGGAAATTGTTCTTCGATGGCGCCCGATGTAAAAATGACGCTAGGGCAGGAATTCTTTTAGTGTCACCATCAGGGGAGCAAAAGGAATATTGCTACCGGTTGGTTTGGAGCTGCACCAACAATGCAGCAGAATATGAAGCTTTATGCCTAGGACTGAAGAAAGCAAAAAAATTGGGCATAAAGCATCTCCAAGTCTTTGGAGATTCAGAATTGGTATGCAATCAAGTCACAAACAAGTGTATTTCAAAGAAACACTATCTCAAGTCATACCGTAATAGGGTATGGGACTTGTTTGACCAGTTCGAATCTCTCAATCTGCAGTCCATTCCACGAGAAAAGAACCGACATGTCGATGTTCTAGCATCCATCGTAGCCAAGTACTCTCCAGCAGAAGACATGGTGCATAAGCCTAAAGCTGTGAGGATGATTTATAGGCCCTCTGTCCCAGACAAAGATCTGCATTGGCAAGTTTTTGACAATGATGAGCAGATTGTGAATTTCATGATTCAAGAAGCAACCACAGTTGAAAGAAGAAGCCCTGATGATGAGGAATATGAAGGGCTAGTTCAATTGAAGAATAATCACGTTCCCAAGGGGTTAATTACTCTTGAAAGCCTCTTCGATCAAAATGATCGAGCAGTTTCTCATAGGATCAAAGTCAATGCGAAGCAATATCAGGATTTGGAGCTTGAACCTGGAAAAGCAATAAAAGTTGGAACAGATTGCACTTCGAAAGAGCTAGAACAGATCCGATCTCTGTGCAGAAGGTATCCCGACATAGTGGCGTGGTCTTATCAAGACCTAAAAGGATACGATCGACAACTGATCCAGCATACAATCGAATTGCAGGAGGGGATCAAACCCTTTCGGTAGAAGCAAAGGCCTGTAAATCCAAAGATCGAGGTCTTGATGAAAGCCGAGCTCCTGAAGATGCTCGAGGCAAAGATAATTTATCCCATAAAGCATTCCTCTTGGGTAGCGAATCTAGTCCCTATTAGAAAGAAGAATGGAGATATACGGTTATGCGTGGACTTTCGCAACCTGAACCAGGCTTCTCTCAAAGATCATTACCCTCTCCCGTAGATAGATCAGATCTTGCACTCAGTGGCTGGGGCTCAGCGCTTCTCCCTACTCGATGGTTTCTCCGGATATAATCAGATCTGGGTTAGGGATGAAGATCAGCATAAAACCGCATTCACTACCAAGTGGGGAACATTTGCTTACCAGCGAATGCCATTCGGCCTTTCGAATGCGGGGGCCACTTTTCAGAGGGCCATGGATTTAGCTTTTGGTGAACTCTTGAATAAGGTCATTGTTATCTATTTGGATGACATGACCGTCTTCTCCCGAAGAAGGGAGGATCATCCTTTTCACCTACAACAGGTATTCAAAAAATGTCGAGAGTTTGGCATTTCAATCAATCCAAAGAAGTCCATATTCATAGTCAGCGAAGGGAAGTTATTGGGACATGTGATATCAGAGAAGGGTCTCGCTGTAGATCCTGATAGAGCTGAGGCTCTATTGAAGCTCCCACTCCCAGTGAATAAGAAAGGACTTCAATATTTTTTTGGCCAGATCAACTTCATAAGGAAGTTTGTCCCAGATTTCGCCCAGGTCATCAAGCCAATGTCCGAACTTTTGAAGAAGGGCGCCGAATTCATCTGGACGGAGGAGAGAAAAGAGGCATTTGAAGAAATCAAGGCCCGAATTGCTCAGGCACCAGTCCTGACCAACCCTGACTACAATCGGGATTTCATCCTATATGCCATAGGAGAACCTGAGAGCTATGTTGCAGTCCTGACATAGAAGGGGGAAGATGGCGAAGAGCGCCCCATCGCGTTTCTAAGCCAGGTGATACACCCCCATGAAGAAAAATACAATTTCATAGAAAGGCAGGTGCATGCAGTAATGAAATCTCTTAGGAAATTCAAGCAATTCATTTCCCAAAGTCGGGTTACAGTCTTTGTCATACACCCCGATGTACGCAACTTCATTATCCAAGGAGAATTGGGTAGCAAAAGAGCCGGTTGGGTCAGCAAGATACAGGAGTTTGACATCGAGATCAGACCCACAAAATTGGTTCACGGTCACGCACTATGTCAAGAGCTTGCGAAGAGCGTAGCGGCCGAAGTGACAGCTTGTCAGTGGGATGACTCGACAGTAGACGGGTGCTTCACAAATCAAGAAGAGGATGAGAAGGACTGGGTCGGTGAGATAGTTGAATATTTCAACACCGGTAGATGTCCTTCACATTTAAATGCTTTGTAATGAAGGCACTTCAGGATGCGGTCCCTCTGATATACGTTGCGCCCCGAAGGCCTATTTTTTAGAAACATTGATGGCGTTCTTCTCAGGTGCATAAAAGAAGATGATAAGAAGAGAGTCTTAGGAGAATTCCATTCAGGATTATCTGGAGGTCACTTCGTAGGAAGAACAATGACATTGAAGATAATTAAGGCTGGTTATTATTGGCCTACACTCTTCGTCGATGCTTTTGCGGTCTGTCACAAATGCGAGCAATGTCAGAAGTTCATCGACCGAAGCAGAAGTGCTCCTATGCCTCTCCGACCGATACAGGTAGAAACGCCCTTTCAACAATGGGGGTTGGATTTCATAGGGGTTATATCACCGAACTCTTTCGTAGGGCATAAGTTCATCCTGACCGCAACCGACTACTTCACCAGATGGGCCGAAGCAGTACCCATGAAGCATGCTGATCAGGAGACCGTCATCGCCTTCCTAGAGGGATTGATCACCCGGTTCGACATCCCAGAAGCAATCATTATGGACAATGGTCCCAGGTTTTTAGGCACCAAAATCAATGAGTTCCTCTACAAATATGGGATATATCATAAAGTCTCCTCTAATTACTATCCACAGGGTAACGGATTGGCGGAATCAACTAACAAGACTCTGTTAAGGGTGCTAAGAAAGCTCATGGAGAAAAACAAAAGAACTTGGCACCTCCTTCTAGATCGGGCCTTGTGGGCCGATCAGATTTCTATCAAGAAGTCAATCAAGACGTCACCTTACGCCCTGGTGTATGGCAAAGAGGCCATCTTACCTACCCATGTAGAGATCCCTGCGTTGCAGCTGTTAGATGAGGAAGAAGAAGTTAATCCTATGGAAAATAGGCTGGCTCAGCTACTGCAGCTAGAGGAAGATCGTGAGAAGGCCTACCAAAGCTTCGCTAAGCATGCTCAGATCACCCGAGACTGGTTCAAGAAAAAATCCTCCGACCGCACGTTCAAAGTGGGAGATCTGGTATGGAAGTGGGACTCCTGGAAGGCCAAGCCTGGGAATCACGATAAGTTGGACGCTTTCTGGGACGGACCGTTCAAAATTGTAAAGGTAAACTCAGCCAATTCTTTCATCCTCAAGGATGCAGATGGCCAAGTCTTGCCAATTTCTATCAATGGTCTTCATCTGAAGACTTTCCATCGCTGAAAAAAAAAAAAAAAAATGTTCAAATTTTACTTTTGTATGTAATTTTTCATTTCTGTATATATACCCTGTTTCAAGATCTCCGAGAGGTTAAGTGTCACAGTGACAAACTCCAGCTTCGCTAAGCCTAGCCAGAATCTCCTTCGGGAACTTTTGATGCGAAGCGACTAATGCAAGATGCTTCGCAGCGAAGCACTTTAGCCTGGAAGGAGTCGTCGAAGAACCAAACAAGAGCATGATGAAGGCATAAAAAGTACTTCGCAAAAGAAGTATGAGCAAAGCAGTTTTCAAAGAAAATCTAGCGAACCATTTCTCAAAAGGAATGAGCTTCGGAGGCAGCCTTCCATGAAGCAAAGTGGTGACGCGACAAGGTAAAACTACTTCGGGCCCGAAGCATAGAAAATCAGTTCACACCGGAGGTTCACTGCGAAGTATTTTTAGCGTCGGTTTCAACTTCGCCAAATCAACAACGTGCGAGGTGGGAGCATTTAAAATGTGCCTTGGAGAACGTGCCGATGACAACCTAGGGAAACGTTCGAGGTGGGTGAGTTTAATGCAAAGGTGGCGGAGCACATCCCGAGAGGATTCGGTTATGAGAAAAGCTCGCGCCTAGGTACGAGGTGGCAAAAGGTTAGGTTTTCGATGTCGAGCATAATCATCGAAGCGCATGGACCCGCGTACAACGCCGTCGAAAGGCCAATCAAAAGGCAAAGCAACCTCCCCCATCAGACTTGTAAATTTAATTATGGCAGGAGCCATAAATAGAGGTAGTTGCCTTCTAAGGCTATAAAACTCAAGCCTCAACAGTGAAAAGGTTGTTCGCCTACTGGTTCATGCAAGATTAAGAGCCCCGTTGTTACCCTGCAATTCTTTCGCCCTTCGCATCGAAATCCTTCGCGTCGAAGTCTTCTACGCCAAAAACTCTGCCGCCGTGAATATCCACAATGGGGAAGAAGAACTCCAAGGAAAAGAGGAAGGAGCCAGAAGTAGCAGGCCCTAAAAAAATGAAGAAGGGCAAGGAGGAGAAAAAGCAGAGACCCAAGAGGGTCGACCTTAACCTCTGCCCTGAAAAGCAAGCCATGGAGGAAAGAGAAGATTCTGAAGAAGAACAGCCCGAAGAACCACCAATTGATGGGTGGGAGAAAATTAGGGACACTGAGTTTTCAAAGAGCATGGCCGAACTCCGATACACCATCGAGTTCATGAAGAGTAGGCTCTCCATAGAGAATAAAAGAGCCATCGCCTATTACTCGTAGATATATTGGTATCTGACTCCGCCCGTGCACCATTGTCCCGAATTAATTTGTGCCATCGCACAAAACTACCAGCCCTCTTCCAGACAAGTGTTGGACGCCACGGGCCATAAATTGTTTTCAATCTTAAAAGAAGATGTGCAAGGAGCCTTCGCACCCCAGCAAGGGCCGCCCAAGGGTTATACCGTTCGCAATGTCATCTTGAGTGAGCAAATGGAGAGGTTCACCTCCTCCAGCTATATTTTGAAGTTTTTGAGCGAGAACCTCAAGGACGGGCTCCCTTCAGGCAAGCTGCCCCAAATGCCCCTACCCCTGATGGATTTCAAGAGCATGGACATCTTCTCCATCATTGCTTGGGTAGCGGGCCTGTCGACTGATGCTTCGGTGCACCCCTGGCAGGTGTCTTTGGCCGAATGTATTTCAAGAGGGGAATTTTACGCCCCTGATGCTTCAAGGCCGAACACCAACCCAGTCTTCTTCGACTGGGCAGAATGGGTGGCCCGAACCTTGCACACGTGACTAACCAGCATGAAGAATTCTAGAACGGGCCAGTACTTCGGACCTTGCTCTTTCCTAGTTTGGTTATTTTTCTATCATGTACATAAGCATTTTCCCCACATTGCCATTTCTTCAAGCGGCAAGGATGGAACTCCTCTGCCTGTGTACCAGTGGACTCCCCTCCTGGCGAGGACGGAGTCATATTATTCTTTTAATCAGCAGTTTCTAGGACCTGCTATTCATTTGTTGAAGGGTTCTTGCCCTCGGGTGCCCATCAGTCTAAGGGACAAAGTGGTGATGGAGAAGAAGGGAGACGTCTTTCAATTGATGCAAGGACTTGTGATTCGCTTGTTCGGATTCATGGGGAAGCCCTTCTTGCTACCAATTTACCCCTCGAAATACCAGTTCGCATTGGAGGTCGCTCGATAGAGCGACGCGACAAACGTTGTCTACGACCACGACCGAAAATGGGCGCACACATGTGACTTCCCTTTCAAAATGGGGGTAATTGAGGTGTTTGCCCTGAAGCAACATGTGTACCTGGAGGAGAAGCTTGCCGACTTCGGTTTGCTCCAGATTCCTCAATAGTGGTGCTATGACCCTTTGGGGGTGATGAGGGATCACCTCCGATTCAAGAATTTTCATGTCTGCCCTCACCCAAAAATAGTGGATCAAAGGAATAACCCCAATGGGAGGGATTTGGAATGGCATTTAGAAAGAATGAAGACCTTGCCTCCCTGGCATGAATTCTACCCTATGGAGGTCGAGTATGATCCAGTTCGGCATCCCTTTCCAAGCCCAGACTCCACATTTTGGAGAAAAGCAAAGGATGATCTGAGGGAAGAATTGAAGAGTTGGGGTGAGGAACAATTGAGGGAGTGGTGGATAATGAGGGTCCATCACCAAAAGATGAAATCATACGGACTCTTGGGGATGGATAAGGACTTCATGATTGTTTATGAAGCCAATGCTGGGACTTGGAAGCCCACCTCATTCATCGACTTTGTTCCCCTGAGTGCCCCAAGTTCGGGCGAAAGCCCAAGGAGAGCTGATGATGCTTCGCAAGAAGAAGAAGAGGAGGAGGCAGAAGCTATACCACAAGAACTACCTCAGGAACCTATGGAAGGCCATGACACGAGTGCCATGGGGTCGGCGCAACAATCAGAGAAGGAGGAGAAGAAGAAAAGAAAGAGGCAGGAGCAAGCTCAAGTGCCTCCAACCCACCCGAAGCGACCACGCACAAAGCTTCCAGGTGCTTCTGGTGGACAACCTATGACAGGCCCAACCGAGGCGAATATTGAAGGGACGACGTCACAAAGAGCCGAGGCAGCCCCAGACGTAGACATCATCGATGTGGAGGAACTCCTCCAACAAGAGGGGGGCCCTGAAGAAGAGGTCATGGAGGTCGAGAGTGCAGAAGCTGGAAAGGAGCAAGAGTCGGTCACACAAGAAGCCACCACTTCTGCTCTACCGGGAGGGCACGCAGGTACGCACTCTTCACCCTTTGCCTTGGTTTCTCACATGTCCACCATGGTCCCGATCGAAGGTCCTCATCAGTCTCCCCATCACTCTCTTTCTCCCCCACAAAGTCAATCACCCCATCGCGTGTCGCCCTTCACCGCTTCGAGTTTGTCTCACGATCCCGTTAGCCCCACACGCATGTCCACTCCATTTGAATCGTCTGGCCGGGACAGGTCTGTCGACACTACTTCGCTCACCCATGCCACCATTCCCTTGGTCCTCAGTCAGGGCGAAGGTAGTACTCCAACGCCGAACCCCGTTCCCCACTCCCCTATTACACACGACATTGTTTCACTCGTCGAAACTCCTACCACACCCGTCGTCGAACCTACTGGTGAGGCATCCCCCGTTCATTCCTTATATTTGTTTACCCCCTTGGCTGGAGACCCAGCCTCATTTGAAACTGAGCTATCCATGATAAAGGAATGTCCTCTAGCTGAAAAGCTACTCCGAGCCCGACAGAACACAGATAAGATGCTAAAGGAGGCGAGGAAAAAGAGAGGGCGCTCTCTGGCCCAAGTAGAAAAGTGTGCTGTGTTCGATCTGAAAGCCAAGAAATTACATAAGGTGAAAAATATTCCTAAGGTCCAAAAGCCCCTGGACGAAATGACCCCAACGGATTATGATTATCAAGATAAGTCCAAGGACCTGGAACACTTGAATGTAGATAATGAATCTGCATCCATGCATGTAAGAATTGAAACTTTTTGCACACATGCAAACATCGCCAATCAACGTAGATTTGAAGCAGAGAGCGCCAACATCAAGTTGGAAGAGGAGCTAGCCAGGACCCGCTCCAAGCTAGAGGACGCAGAGAAGCAGTGTGAGCTGATGAAGAAGGAAGCAGACGCCCTGAAACAACAAATAGAACAACTACAGGGTACAACTGAAAACCAAAGCAAGATACAGGCCGAAGCTGATCTGAAGGCCAAAGAATTTGAAAGTAAAATCTTGCAGATGCAGTAGCAGTTGTACGAAAAAGAGAGCCTGGAGCTGTTTGACAGAGGCAGAATAAAAGAAATCCGCTCACACCTGCTCAAGAATTTCAGATCCCGGGCCTCCAGTGCCCTATCAATTTTAACCTACATCACCGAAGCCCAGTATGCCACTGCTCATGAAGGGCCAATAGTAGATGAGATCATCTAGAAGATTAGAAGCCGACTCAAACTAGCTTTTGAGGTCCAAAGTATCAAATATCAGGACCTGCAGGTCGCTGCGATGAGTCGGACGGCTAGGGATTGGTCTACGGCCCAAGCCATGGTCCGCGCCTTCTTCTCCAAGGTGAGGAAAGCACAGAAGGCAAAAGACCTCCTGGATGTATTTGAGCACGAGCAACGCACATCACTGGGCTACTTTCAAGATCTCTCTTCCTTAGGTTTCCCAAGTTTCACGGATGATGATGGGAACCTTTTGACTAAAGAAGAACTCAAGTCGGCTTGGCTACATTTTGAAGGTGACGTCTCGAAGATAGACGAATGGGAGGAGCCAATTACAGAAGGGCAAGTCACAGATTTTATTCTGAGACATTGCAAGATCGTGGCCTGCCTGAATGATCTAAGCACAAGAGCCAAACATGCCGACATAGGGCAAATTGATCGGTTCCATGTTCTGGTAAAAGCACTACAAGACCGAGAGCCTTTTCAAAAGGGCGCCTGGGCTCATGTTCGCCGAACCATGGAACGCATCCGCGATCGTCTTCCCCAATCGCCACAATAGGAAGCCTCATCGGAAGAGGAAGAAGAGGAAGGAGAAGAAGAAGAGGAAGTTGTGGAAGCACCCCGAAAAGAGAAAAAGGAGAAGGGTCTGAAGGTAACTCTGGCCCAACGGATCAAGGCTGAGGGTTCTTGCACCGAGGTGAGCTCGTTGCCCCGTGAGCCGCCAAGAATGTTGACAATTTTGTCACATTGCCTAGAGGGGTAGTTTAATCAAAAATTTTGTAAAGTGTTTCTTTTGTAAAGTGTTTATTTTTATTGTTTTTGAAGACATTTGTAAGTATTGCAGCAATTTTGGCTTTCATTGCCACCCCCCTTTGTATATAGAATGGAGATGCAAGAGCTTCGCTACTGAGAAAGATAAGAAAAGAGCTTCGTAGGAAAAGGAAGATAGCTTCGCTGAAAAAAGGAAGTAGAGAATAAAAAGAGCTTCGCACCCGAAGCAACCCAAACAGATGCTTCGGGCGAAAGTTTTGTGAAGCGGCATTCAAAGAAGTCTAAACAAAGAAGAACAGCTTCATCGAAGAAGGAAAGCAAATATTAGATCATGGCTCAATTGCTAAGGCGTGAAAAGAGCTTCGCACCCGAAGCATTTCAAGCAGTTCCTTCGGGCGAAAATCTTGCGAAGCGAAATTTGAAGGAGTGCAAACATTGAAAACTACTTCGCTAAGAAATTGGCGAAGTATCCACTTCGGGCCTCCCTACCGACGAACCATTCTCACTTCGCCGAAAGTCATCGTGAAGCATCTGCTTCGGCTAGCTTTCGTGCGAAGCGCTTTCACCCGAAGCGGTAGTGGCCCGTAAAGAGCAAGACATTTTTCCAAGGCAAGAATGCACTTCGGCCCAAAAAACCCCGAACCACAGTTTTGAGGGAGGATCACGGTGAAGCATTTTGATGGCCCATTAGCGAAGCATCCACTTCGGGCGGAGAACCTCAGCGAAGCAGTTTTGACACGCCTTTCCAGCGAAGCGGCAAGAAATTGAGAGCCATCTCGAGGAGGAATACTTACTTCGGCATTTCACATCCCCGAAGTTGTCTCACGAAGCTCATTCGTGCGAAGTGCATAACCAAGAAGGAGGATCTGCTTTGGCTCAAATCCATCGTGAAGCGGAATTGTGAACGAAAATTCAACGAAGCGCTTCAAAGGCACGCACTCCAAGATGGGTATTTTTCTGAGGCAATCAAGTGCCTCATAAATGAGTTTTTACGTGCCCGATGAACTCGCTGCTCATTTTTGGCAATTGGAAAGGAAGTATCAGTCCCTGAAGGAGAGCCCGATGGACATGGCGGCCACTCGAGCTCCGCACCCAGAGGCCAAGGACGTTCAGGCGGCTCATAAATGCGAGTTTCCCTGGCTGACCCGGTCACAGTTGCCAGTTATGGGAAAGGATTTGAGAGCTCAGTCACGGGAGCTGCGAGAGCCGACTTCTCAGATTTTCGAGGATGTACTCCTCCATTTTGTGCATTGATGGCTCAGAGGGTCAGGTCCTCTATAAAACCCAGGCAGTGTAATGTAAAAGGGGGGAACTTTCTGCTAGAAAGCTATTGTAACTTGAATCCCTGCGATTAATACTAAAGACCTTCGGGCTTAATTTCTCTCTTGTATGCTGCCTTCTGTGATTATTTCTGTTATCTTTTCTTCATTTGCATACTGTAATTCTGCATTCTGGATTTAGGTGTGCGATTGGGGATAGAACCCTAGAATTTTCTCGAAGGATACATAGGGGAGAAAAATGTTGTAATAGTTCTCTTGTATGCTGCCTGTGGATAGTGTTTCTGTTATATTCACTCATTTCCTAGTCATCGTAATTCTGAATTCTAGATTTCGATGTAAGGGGAAGGGTAATCCTGGAACTCGTCTAGAGGATACATAGGAGGACTAGTATCGTGTTCATTTTGTTTTATTCTTGGTATTCCTTGCTGCTGTTTTGAGCTATTAGCCAGCGATCGTGCTTCTGGTTCTTTCCCACTTTAAATTATTGACATTTCTTCCCTTACCCTATTTATTTCTTTCCTGCACCCTTACTCTTTTATTTCTTTCCTGCACCCTTACTATTTTATCTCTTTCCTGCACTCTTGTCTTAAAACACCAAGGTAGTTTAGCAAAGGAGCCGGCCTTTCTCCAGAGATTGGCACTTAAGGATGGCCCTTAGATAATAGCCATTTATTGCATTAATTGCTCTAGTTAAACAATTAGAGCATGAAATTTGGGAGAAATTAGGTTGGATAATGATGGTGGGACAAAGGTACATGTTATGGTGGTGGCTAAAAGAAAGGTTGAGACGTAGGAGGGATTTGTTGATAATTTATTTGAGGTGGAGGTTGAGATATTTGGTAATATGATGTTGAGATCAACATCACATAATTAGTTTCTAAAATATTTGAAATTAAATAATTAACTTGATTAGCATATTAAGGATGCCAGATGGGAAAATTATGGCTTTGTCTTGCTCCCAATTATAACTTTTCCTATCTATTAAGATGTAGGGAAATTGGATCTATCATGTAATAACTCTTCAATAGTAGAAAAATATCAATGGTGTACCAGTATATGAGGAAGGAATTGTTTCCTAGTATCCATTGATGTTGATATGGAAGGAGAGGTCAAATAAATAGGATGATAACTTGATGCATTAACATTTATATTAATAGACACAAAGGATTAGTCCATATAATTTAGTTACAAAGGGTTAGAGTTAGGTTTTTGGGTGTAACCCAATAGTGAATCATCCCCTATAGAGGTTTCTTAGGTTTCACTAGAATCTTTCGAGAAAGACCCTATAACTCCCTTATGATTTTGCAAGAAGTAAGACATGTGAGTTGTGGATTAGAATATTAATGTTCCATGTTCCTCATGGGTTAGGCTTAAGAAACCTTGAGAGGATGAAATTTTCTCTTCTTGGTCAAAGGTTGAGTTCTCAAGGCTAAAATATTCATTTTGACCCTTTATTGGAGGGTTAAGATTATTATCCAACTATTGAATGACTCTATGGGTTAAATATCATTTCTTGGCCATGGGATTTGGGCCTAGAGAGAAAAGAGGATTATTTAAGATTTTAATTTTTATAGAGTTGTTTAAAATAATAAGTTGTATGTCCTTATGTTACCTTCCCTTGATATACCTAATCCAACCGATATACCTCAAAGGCCTCTCTATATATTGAAGGCTCCTAATATATCAAAATCCTCTCTCTATAGCCATCGATATGTGAGAGACAATTGATACATGGAATTTCAATAGTATATGAAAGTGATCATTAGAATATATGTTCCATATGGTATATGAGGGCTAGTAATTTTTTCTTTTATGAATCCCACTAGTTTGTTGTGATATACTCCATACTAGGAATAAGTATGTGCGAGACCCTATGTGGGTGGCTAGTAGCCCAGACTTGCTATATACCCAGTATAGCCTAGTAGTTTGTACTAGACCTACTATGAAAATCAAGATGATATGTAGTAAGACTAAAATTTAGTCATTTTATTATTATATTTTTTTAATGTGATTTAATTAATAAAAAAATATTAAACTAGTCTTGATTAAAGTATAAAATATTTTTATGTTTAATTAAAGAAATTTTATTCAAAGGGGGATATTGGGACCTATTGTGGTGTTCATGTTGGGTTCATAAAAGTGTGAGATAGAAAATTGTGGATGACCTCTAACTTGTAGATGGTGATAGACATGTTGGATCCTTTATCTCCATTTGATATTATATCCATGACATCTCATCTAGAGGATAGGGGAAGTTTTCTTAAGAGGTTTTGTGTTTGAAAACATCCATGTGTTTCTAATATACCCTATTGGCTACTTTTTCTTAATTTGAAAGTATTTAATTACAAATAAAACCATGCAAGATACAAAAAATAGATCTAAGTCTTTATGTATTTTAATTTTAAGTGAAGTAGAGACATTTTTTATCTAAGCAAGGGTCCAATAAAGAATGTGACAACCAATCCTAGTCTATATGTTATTTGGTTTCAAGTGATGATAAAGACTAATCTAAGTTTTAGCTTTTAAGAAAATGTCGTGTTAAAAAAATTGATCCCTTAAGACAATAATGATTGCAATTTGTTTTTATTTTTTGTTTTTCCTTTATAAATAATAGAAACAAATAGCAAACAAAAATAACAAAAGATAGTAAAAGCTAAAAGAGTTAGAAGGAAGGAATAAATTTGCTTCTACTTCCTAGAAATAACACTACAATTGTAAAACATTATTAGTGCTTTCATTCTATGGTGCTTTGATCTATAGTTGTCTTACGATTCCACAAGCACCTACAAAAAATTAAATAAAAAATGACTATATGCTTAGGAATATAATTGAATTAGAGGATGGTTATCACTCCCTTAGATGACACTAGAACCCTTGTTTATGAAAAAGAGATAAAGCTAGAACTTGTAAATCATATCTATTGCATAAACAATAAAATAACCACAAGAAATCAGTCTTACCATTGACGCTTTCAACTATGGATGGCACTTTTGCTTTCTATAACAATTTTTTTGACTATAAACATTATAATATATATTACAAAAAAACTAGAGTCTAGTAGCACCACTGGTGTTGTAATTCTATAGTGTTTTTTTCTTACAAATGCATAAGATAGGTTTCTAAATTTAGAAACCCAAAATGGACTTTGGGATCCAAACTAGGAGGGTATAGGGATCCCAACTGTGATGATATTTTATTATTTAGATATAAAATATATAGAAATAAGAGAGTTTTTATGCCAAGTTAAAGGTGTATAAAATATTAAACTAAATGCACAAAATATGAAATACAATGCTAAAAAATATCAAAATTAAGGTTGAGAGTCAATTATTATTGGTTCAATGGAGACTCTACCTTAATGCCTATGCAAACATAAATATAGCATAAAATCAAGAGCTCCACCTTGCACACAATATCTAATTGACCTCCTAATGAGAGACCAATGGACAAAAGGGTAGCACTTCATCTTCATGGGATCAAGCTTTAAGTATAGTAAAACTTGGTATACAAGATATAATAATTGTTATAAAATATTGCAAATATTCACTATGAAAATCTGGAATTTGAATGTACTAACAATTTGGAAGACCTTCACTAGTCAAAATAATAGATTTATTGGGATTCCCCAAGGGCTAGCTTTATAGAAGCTATGTCTCTATTGAAGGAACTAATGGAGGATCTATCAGAATTGGTAATTTCTAGAGGTGGTAGGATTCATGAAGAGGGGTAGCATTATTAGAGGAGATTGATAAAATTATAGAATACAAGGAGGGTGGAGGATATTTATTTTAAATCATGTAAGGTAATAGGTAATAAGAGATGATAGGTGTGATTGGTATGTTAGGTCCTAGATTTATTAGGAAGTTGGTTCCTATCAGCTACCAACCTTTCTTTTTTATATTTTGATAGTCAATAGCATTGGAATAATGAGTGTTGGTAGCAATAAGGATATGATAGTAATTTCAAAATGACTATTGCCCAAATAAATAGGTGGGAAATATGAGATTTAAAATTTTAGAAGTGCTACCAGTCATTTAATACTACCATTGATGCCACCATCTCAAGTACATAACTTTTAGTTTATGATATTAAATTCCTCTTAGACTGGTCTTTAGCTGGTTGAGTTAATCAAGGGGGTGTAAGTGCTACCCGTTAATTAAAATAGGTAGCATCCTTACTTATATCATAACCAATTTGTACGTATTATGAGCTTGAACTTTGTTGATCTAGTAAAGCCCACTTTAAAAATAATAAAATATATTGTGCTATCCTAGCTTATTCCTATATTCATCCCACTTTATCACCAAATATTCTTCTTTGAATTAAATGTGAGTGGTTCTCTTATCAAGCCATATCTTGAGAATTTGATGATGATACAAAAATAATTGAAAGTATTTCTCTCTCTATTTTATTCCAAATGTAATAACACATTAAGGCAAGCCTACATGGGAAAGATATAGGTATATTCTAGCTCCTCTTGCTAGAATATTTGGAGTGATATTGATATATAATATTGATTCCTTCCCAAAACACCAAATTATAAGGGGAGGTCCCAATTGATATTTTTATGGTAATTCTATCAACCCACAAAGCATTTTCTAATTTAGTATGTCAAATTATTTTGACTCAATGATTTCACTTTTAAGGATATTGATTATATTCTTATTCATGGATTCAACCAAGCCATTTCCTTATGGGAAATATTTCAAAGGTGTTTTGAGAATGAACTCATATTCTAGTACAAATTGAAGCAACTTTATTCTTGTGAATGGAGTAGTGTTGCCAATGATGATCACCAATGGTGGTCCAAGTCTAGTTATTATAACCTCCATTATTTGGATGACCACTTCTTTGTTTACTATTTTGACTAGGACCACTTCCACCCACCTAGTAAAATAGTTAGTAGCTATCAAGACCCAACCATGTCCTACACTAAACATTGTATTTATCTTTTTGATAAAGTCTAGTTGCCACTACTAGCAAGGTTTAGTCACTATAATTATATTAAATGGTATATAGGTCTTCCTCCTTTGATCTATGTATATATGACATGCTTTAGAAATTTTCACCCATGCTTTAGAAGTTTGGGCTCTCATTTATGCTAAATAATGGTCACCTTCATCATGATATTTAGTTATGATGTCTGTTACTCTTTCTTCCTTGATACATATTAACAAAATCTTATCATATCCCTTATTGAATAGAGTGTTATCAATCCAAATGTAATCCATGGCCTTCTATTTGACTATCCCATTGATTCACTATTAAAACATTGGATAATTAGCCTATAGTATATATATATATATATAACTTTATACCACTGATCTATTTGGTAAATTATTGTAGACCAATATCTTTAAATAATGCTATATGATTACTTGAACATGCCATTGCTATACTCTCACCAAGGGATATCTCTCTCACTAGTTTGATAGGTTTTATCATGGTATAAAATTATTGTGTTTTGTTTATCCATCCTATTTGTTTTTCTTCTAATTCTTCATAGAATGCAAACCTAACATATGGATGTATGAAAAAAATAGTAGTTTTGATTTGGGATAGATAGTACTAAATTTACTCAAGTATTTCATCATAGAAAACACTTATTTTCTATAAAATTATACCTTTTTATAATTATGGACCACCTGACTCATAAAATATAAGGGATGTTCTTTGTATTTATCATCCTTTCGATTCAATATTACAAGTAATTTCATCAATGCCAAATACATATAATCTAAAGTATTTTGTTAAATTAAGTTTGATAAGGATTGCAACTTTTGTGATAGCCTATTTAATTTCCTACAGTGCCTTTTTTCCTTCCTCAGTCCACGTGAAAGTAGCATCTTTCTTCAATATCTTGGTGATAGGCTTGATTAGTTATGTAAAATTGGTGATGAATCTAGGTATAAACTAAATCTAACCCAGAAGAACCTGATGCCTTTGACTAATTATGATAATGGCAGTTCTTGTATAGCATTATTATGATCAAGATTGATATTAAGCCCATATTTTGGATGCCATATGGCCTAATAATTTTCATTTTTGCATGAAAGTTGTACCAAATTCCCATACACCTTTTAAAAACTACCTCTATATGTTCAGTATGTTTGGATCTCTATTTTTAAAATATAGTAAGATCATCAAGGTATACTAGGGTTATCTCATCAATCAAATCTACAAAGGTGATATCCTTTCTCTTTAGAATATTGATTTTGTGTTTAGTATCCTAAATGGTATTCTTTGAAAAGCAAACATCCCCCATTTGGTTATGAAGGTAGTTTTGTGATAATCATAATTTTTATCCAAATCTAATTATACCCTAAGAAACCACCAAGCAATGACAATATTTGTGAACCTACCCCATTTGGAGAATTTGATCCATGGATGGAAGAGGCGTTGATCTTGTATAGAGTATTTATTTATATTTCTAAATTCAAGACACAACCCAATGTCTCTAATGTTTTCCTTATAGGTACTAGGTTGGCAACCCATTATGAATATGATGATATAATCTTGTAGTACTTTGAGGAGTTTATTTTTATTATGAATTTTATATTCAAATTCACTAGTCTTTGTTTCTACTAAATGATTTTGTTTTTGGTTCTAGATAAATGGTGTGTTCAATAATCTTCCCATCATACACCTTTAAATATTTATAGCTCCGAACAATCACATCATTATACCAATTGCATAATTACTTGAACACATGGACTTCTCCTTTAGTGTATTCTTTCCACATTAATAGAGTCTTATGTTTGGTTACCTATACTAGTGGTAGACTAATAATTTGACCTTGATGTTAGATTTCTTAGCTATGGTCATCCCATGGATTACCTTCCACCACCCCTTCATCGACATCCATCCTCAAGAAAGGAAATAACATCGTAATTATTAGTTATTTTTCCTATGGTTTTAAATCTATTGTTGGAGCACTAAAGATACCCTATATGAACAAGAACCATTAAAGGAAGCCCCTAAGACCACAAAAGAACCAAGGATTTAGAGGCAACCTCAATAACTAGTAAGCATAAACTAATCTCTAGATAATATCAAGTCTAGCCCGTAAAGTGGGAATTATAGAGGGCATTTTAACCTTTCATAGACTTTTACCTAGTTGTCATTATATTTGTCCTTATATCTAAGAAAACAAGCACATATTTCATATAAAAAATACCTCTAGAAGTCCCAATAGGTTATAGATCATATATCTATAGGTTACTTTGTCATGAAGGAAGGAATGCCTACCTAGTAGGAGGTAGGGGGATGATAGGAGAAACATAATTCTATTTTCAAAGGCACATATTGTCTATCTAAGATACTCTTCCACTATGTCTTATAACTATGTGGATTGGTTATCAAGCATAGACCTATAATAGGTAGGCCACATTACTCTTATCCAATTTTTAGAGTAGAAAATCCTAGCCAAGTCCTACCTCTATTAGAGGCTAGTCATTGAGAACCAAATCTACACAAATAAAAATAAGAAGCTCATAGTGGCATTAGAATAGGTAAATACCAGTACATTTTAGGTGTAAGAAGAAACAACTAATCTAAAATCTAAGCTAAAAGCCATGAGAAAGGAGTGAGAATCAAAATTAGCTAATAGAATAGTTAAAGCAAGAGCAATAGAAATAGTAGCAAGAGAAGGTTGAGGTGTTGAAGTAATTATAAAAGAGTTAAAGGGAATCCTAAATTATGTCAAGCATGCCAAGATCTACCTACAATATATCAAAGCATGTGATGGGCTATTGTCAAAAGCCCATTCTACTATTAGCAACATGGAATCCAAGTTAACCTCTAAAATTAACCATATGCAAATCATAAGGCATACCCAAAAATAAACTAGAAAATAGTTGTAGCAATAAGGGCTTCTAGAAAATTAGGTCATAGAGGTGGTGTTGATGAGTGTGCCACTCAAATAGTAAGCCCCCACCACCTACAAGGCCTCCTTGTAACAACCCCAGTTGTTACTTCTCTTCCACTATTTTTTTGTACCCATATAATAATCATTTGTCCTCCTTTCAATGAGTCAAGAGTATAATAATGATCTAATACAAGGATATCCCAAATGAAAAGTAAGTAATCCAAGTCACAAAATATTAATCCAAAGTCACATTTAAGTTCATTCACAACCATTCATAAATAGGAGTACCATATCCTTTAATTCCTCCATACCATCACCATTTGATGTGAGGATAATACAATGGCTAAGTCCTTCATGAGGATATCTCAATGGTTTTACCAATAATTGTGAGTTTTACCTAAAGGTAATTATCCCCTCCTCTCCATACTATCCATAAATTTTAGTATTAAGGAGAGAGTCCTTAATCTATTATTCCTCATGATAACTTACAAGTGACTTGGAATATTGTCTTAAGTATCATTATAGAATTTACTCATTTACTAGGTGTAGATGGTTTGGTGATTGATTGTCATATTTCCAAATGTATTGAGTGCTTGGTTTGCTTCTAATTATCTTGGATTTATGGTATTTTTTTATCTCATATTGTTGTGTAGATCATCCATAAGTTTCCCTCTATACTATTGTAATCCATAAGAGATAGAAATTATAAACATTCATTAAACATCAAAAATTTGATAGAATATATATTAACCAAATAATTCCCATTACTTAATCAATTTCCAAATCATATATCACCTAACATATATTGGAGGTGAGTACTACACTAGAAGTCTTCTTTTCAATACATACATAAGCATGTAATCCAAAATACATCAAATATTACAAATATTGGTTGTTTATACATCAATAACTTTAGCCATCCATAATTACAATGAAACTATATCAAAACATGTTTATACAAAATGAATATTATAATAGTCTTCAATTTATTTTTGTTCGGTCCTTTTCTGGAATATCTTGAATATCCATGGTGTGAGAGATGATAGTGAAGGGATCGGGACAACTCGGATGCAAAGTATACCAAATGAATTTAAATAAAATGTGCTAATCAAATATATATGCAATCATGATCCAAACATTTGCCCAATGTATAACACATTCTAAGAAATCACCAAACATGAATCACATAATCATCCATATTTAATATTTTCACAATAAGGATTAATTCATAATTCTATTCATCATTCATTTGGATTACCACCAAAAAAAAGGAAGAGTCCCATACCCCTTCCCAAGGAAAGGACACCAATCCACCCTTTTCCAAAAATAGAAAATATTCCATCCTTCTAGTTGAGATATATTTATTTATAAAATTCCTCAAACACATAATAGTTTACTGTTTGTTTTCTAGAATTATACAAAGACTATGATTTCACTTGTTCATTCTACTTGTCTATCTAATAGACCTCAAATCATAGTTGTTTTTTTTCTTATTTTATAATCCATTCAAATTTTAATAAAACAAAACCAATATTTACAAATCTAATTGATTTCAATCTGATTTTCCAATCATTCCAAAAATAAAGGAAAATGCTTTAATTTTAAATCCATTCGGATTCATTATCCAAATTAATTAAATTTAGTATGCAAAAGTCTTGTATTCAATATAAAACAAACTCCTATTCCATATGGAATAATCATATGACATCAAAACATAAAGGAGCTTCTATTAAATTCAGACTTCAAATATACATACTTACATTAACAAATATATTTTCTCTCATATACAAAACATCATTCAATATTACAAAAGAAAGATTCTTATAAATTTAAAGTAGGAAAGGGAACAAAATCACTTTTATACTACTTGTAATTTCACCATTTTGTTTTTTGAGATAGTTAAAATTCAAACCCCTTAAGGTAATTTATAAAGTATGATAGGTTTGTTTAATGCTTTCTAAACCTATCGTAATAAGCATACTTATTTTATAATATTTATTCTAAATAGAAAATCAAATTCTCCTATTAAGCTACATTAACTATGTAATAATTATTAACATTACTACCATAGTATTATTACAATGATGCAGCTCAATATTGAATCATTACAGGTGGTATAGTCACTAAATAGCCTAGCCATAGTTGAATGGACAAAAAATAAATAGCATACAACACTCTTATTCAGACCTCGACGTTACTGAATGAATGTGGACATAGTAGCTGGATTTACACAGTCAAAGGAAGAATCATTCACAAAGGTTTCCTCCATCCAATTTTTCATTCATAGTTCTGAAGCATGCAGTTAAAATGGTTATATAGGTTTGGTTTGAAATTGACGTAATGGCATTTGTAGACTGGTAATCGCATCTCAATTTCTCAAATTATAACTTCATGAGGTGTTGGAATCTGGCACAAACAATAGTCTAATACAAATTTCTTACCTAAGATTCATCTAGCCTTAAAGAAATAATCTTTACGACACCATTCCTATGGAACATTGGAGAGGGTGTCATTTCATGTAAACAAGCAAAATGTACCATAGTTGGGATGATGGTACCATGGTCCAGATTCAACAAAATTTATAACAGGATCTAAAAATTAAAGTATGACCCAACCACAACCAGACGAAGAAGAATTAAAGTGGAATGAAATTCCAACATAAGATTAGACTGGCAAAAATAGATAGTTTGAATTTGTCCAGAGATCAGGCGTAGCAATTGGAATACACCAGGAAGTAATTACAAGATTCAACATAACATGGGCATCCTGAGGGAGAAGGTTATTTTATCAATCGAGACTATAACATTTTGAAAGCACCATAATAAACAGGTTAAAATACAGTAGCTTTAGATAGGGTTTCTAATACAGAATCAAATTTCCAAAAAGGGCCATCCATTACAGAACTAATCAGTCAATATCTATCACTCTTAATAGTTGGTCTAATTATGCAAACCCAGGTTTAGACTAATATAAAGATATTCGTAGAGAAAACAAAAGGAGCACATGTATTTATTTATTTTTTTAAGGGGGCCTTCGGCTTAGCTCCAGGGGCAAAATGGTAGTATAATTTTGTAGCAACGCGTAAATCGAGTTACAGAGGACTTTAAAACATTACATAGGAAGGGCCTTTATATTTTAAAGTAATCATTCATATATTGGTCAACAGACAAATCGGAGATCTCCCAAATCATAGATCTAAGTCCTCCATTAAAGCAATACCATAATAAGTCAACTAGGGCTAGCTTAATATTCTATTCAAGGGACTTTCAAGATTTATCAAGATAAACTCTACAACCAGAGATATTAAACAAGCATCCAATAGATTCATAAATTCAACATAATGGAAAGTTCCAACCTGGGCCTTCCGCAAAATAAAGCTTCCCTTGTATCCAAGCTCTTCTTCTTCTCCCGTCTTCTCCTTTCCACATAACATAGCCTCCTTTTTTCCCAATCTCAATGGTAATTTATAGCTCTCTTTCTTCTTAGACAAGAAAGATGTTTCTAAATATATATATATTTTATTTATTATTATTTTTTTTGCTTTCTTTCTTTCAAAAAAGATGCTTCTAAATATATATATTTTTTTATCTTCTTTTTCTCATCCCATGTTAATGCTTCCTTTAATATATATTATTTTAATGGAAAGGGAATCCATAGAGATAAGAGAAGAATCTTATCCACCATTTCAACCTTCCCAAAGTAGCCATGCATGTGTAGGAAAAATTGATTATTTAAATCTACAAGGTAGTTTTTTTTTCATGTTTTAATCCAATTTAAAATTGAACAAGCTCATAAAAACAAACTACCTAATTTCCTTCTAAAATAGGATCAACTAGATCAAATAAGCATGCTCAACAAAATAAATCCTTTACTTTAAAAATTGCTCAATTTAAAGATTTCACAAAATCATAATAAATTGCATGATATTCTTTTCAATATTTTCTAGAATAATTTGTAAAATGCAAAACATTATTAATGTGCATTTTCAAAGTAAAATTCAATTAAACCAATCTCATGCAAATTAATCATGAAATCAAATATAAATCACACACAAATGGCATACAAGCACTCGATGCATGTGCCCAGTATCCCCCATCACCATTTTTCCTTTGATTGGGTGGGACTTTTTTAGAGTAATACTCAAGTAACACCACCATCAGGGAGGTAACTAGTGATGATAGGAATATGAGCTTTACCTTGTTGAGTTGTCATAGTCATCATTTCCCTTCTCATCTCTTGGTGGTCAGTCTTCCACCTACGAGAATAAATGTTCCTGCAATCAAGCAACGCAACATCATTTTCTTTTGACAAATACAATGCAAATATATTAAGCATTAAAACCAGCTATCACTACACAAATAGCATCTTAAAAATAGTCCTCCAAGGTGGGATGTGACATACTCCCCCCTTAGATTAAACACAATCCTCTGTGTTTTCCTGCAATTATTACATAACAATCAATAAAACATAGTTTTTGGCATAGTTTCCACTTTGCATAAGTGGTCCATAGTTCAACCTGTATTATTACATAGCATCATTAAATAAATAAGGAAAGTGTCTTTTCATATCTTCCACTTTTTCCCAAGTGGAATTCTTTTTAGAATATTGGTCCCACTGGACCTTGCACTGATCAATATTATGCTTCCTCATAGTCTTGGAATGAAATTCCAAGATCTTCACAGGTCTCACTTCAAAGGTTGTCGGATCTGCCATCTATAAATTAGAAACATCTAACACATGATCAGGATCAAAAATATATCTCCTAAGTAGGGATACATGAAAAGTATTATGGATCTTTGATAGGTTAGGTGGTAAGTCAAGCCGATAGGCTACAAGACTTATCTTCTCCACAATATCAAATGGACCAACAAATCTAGGATCCAATTTTGTTGATTTAATGGCACTCTTCTTAGGTTTTACCCTTAGAAACACTCTGTCACCTACGAAGAATTCTCTAGGGGTTCTTTTCAAATCTGCATAACTCTTCTGTCTATCCGTGGCTTCCTTGAGCCTTTGACGGATTAGTCCTAGTTGCTCTTCCATTATTTTGACCATTTTTGGTCCAATGACAACCCGATCCTCGGGATTGTCCCATGATAATGGAGTTCTACACCATCTGCCATACAAAGCTTTGAAAGGGGCCATCTTCAAGGAAGAATGATAGCTATTATTATAAGCAAACTCAACTAGATACAAATAGTCTTCCCAATGAGACTTTTGGTCCATGCAATACATGCGTAACATATCTTCTAGAACTTGGTTAACCCTTTTTGTCTATCCATCCATTTCAGGATGGTATGCAGAATTGATATTTAAAGTTGTGCCAATTGCATGATGGAGAGCCTTCCAGAACTTAGAAGTAAACCTAGAATCCCTATCAGAGATAATCATCTCCAAAAATCCATACAACCTAATTTTTTTTATATAAATACATCTTTCATGAGGCAAGGTACATAATCATGATCTAAGATAGAATCATTCCATTTGGATTGTAAGTTATCAAGGCAAATAGCATCAAGAGATATTAAGACTTGATCAGAGTCACTCTTGAGTAGAAGTGATCAGCTTCTACGAAACCCTCATACCACTCGGATATGAGAACACTGGCCAAGCGTTAGGTTTCATCCCACATAAAAGGGAAATCACCCTAAACCATCCACCAGGACCAGTATATAGGTGAATGCCTTGAAGATGGAAACCCATCATAATGAAATAACCTCAACAATGGTTATTCATAGATCTTAGATCCAACCCACATCTTCCCGATGGGGTCACTAAGATAACAAAATCACTATACGTGATCAACTCATAGAATCCTTGGAATGTCATCTTTAAGCATGATTATATAACCTTGTACCTCTTAAGGCTTATTTGTCCACCCTTTTATTTAGGCATCCCTTTTGTTATATACATGAATTAATTAAGTTCATTACAAAAGGGTATTATTTAACCATCATGGGAGTACCTACTCCTCATGTACATTCATTTATCATCATCTATAGTACATCCTGGTATGAAATGTGCAACCTTAGTGAGTTTATCTACTATAACAAATATTGCATCATGATGATATTTTTTCTTTGGCAAACCGACAATAAAATCCATTGATATTACTTGCCATTTGTGAGTGGGTATAGCATGTGAAAATAATTTTCCTGCTGGATGCTGATGTTCAGCTTTCACCTTCTGACATTGTAAACATCGTGCCACAAAATCAGTGATATCTTTCTTCATGCCCAACCAGTAAAAGGTCTTTTTCATATTTTCCCTCATCTTGGCTCCTCTAGGATGAGCGGAATAAGGAGAATTATGAGCTTCACGCATGATCAATCTCCTCAAATCACCCATTTTAGGTATGACTACTCGATCTCTAAAGCATAAAAGTCCATATTTCATGCTATAATCTTGGTTTTCATTCAAGTTTTGCTCTATCTTAACCCGAATTTCACTACATTCAGGATCCTGACACTGCATCTTTCTGACTTGCCCCATTAAATCCACATGACTACGAGTCAATGCAGCTATGTGCTTCCTCCTACTTAAGGCATCAACGACTTTATTTTCTTTTCCTTTGATATACTCAATACCAAAATCATATTCTACTAAGAACTCTATCCACCTTCTTTGTCTAGCATTTAGTAATGGTTGAGTGAAGATATACTTCAAACTATGGTGATCGGTTCTTAACTCAAATGGTCTACCAACCAGATAATATCACCAAATTTTCAAGGCATGCACAACTGCAGCAAGTTCTAAATCATGAGTAGCATAGTTAACTTCATGCTTTTTGAGTTTCCTAGACTCATATGCTACTACAAAACCATCTTGGGATAGGACTCCTCCTAACCCTTCCAAAGAGGCATCGGTGCAAACTAAAAATTTTCTTGTGGGATCTAGAATCTTCAGAATAGGAGCTGAGGTTAGTTTCTATTTAAGCAAATTAAATGCTTCTTCACACTTTTCTATCCATTTAAACTCCTTCCCTTTCTTCTGAAGGTTGGTTATTGAATAAGTAATCTTAGAGTAGTCTTTAACAAACCTCCTATAATATCCTGACAAACCCATGAAGCTTCTTACTTCTATCACATTTTTTGGAGGTGGCCAATTCAAAATGGCTTCTATTTTCTTTGGATCAACAACGATCCCATCCATTGATATAATATGCCCCAAGTAATGCACTTGTGGAACATAGAATTCACATTTAGACAAATTCCCGTAGAGTTGGTTCTTCCTTAAAATTTCTAGCACTATCCTCAAGTGCTTATCATGTTCCTCTCTATTACGAGAATAAATCAAAATGTCATCCAAGAATATCAACACAAATCGATCCAACTATTTTCTAAACACACTATTCATCAAATTCATGAAAGTTTTTGGTGCATTAGTCAATCCAAATGGTAGGACTGTAAATTCATAGTGACCATATCTAGTCTTGAATGCGGTTTTATGTGTGTCTTCTTCTCGGATTCTCAGTTGATGATATCCAGATTTTAGATCAATCTTTGTGAAAATGGTGGCATCTTTTAGTTGATCAAATAAATCTTCTATCCTTGGCAATGGATATCTGTTCTTGATAGTTGCCTTGTTTAGCATTCTATAATCTATGCATAGCCTTAATGAACCATATTTCTTCTTCACAAATAAAATAGGTGCTCCCCAAGGTGATACACTTGGTTTTATCAACCCTTTTTCTAGCAACTCTTGAAGTTGCACTTTCAATTCCTGCATCTCGATGGGGTTCATTCTATAAGGAGCTCTATGGATAGGCTCAGTACCTAGCATCAATTCTATGGTGAAATAAAATTCACATTTAGGTGGTAATCCAGGTATCTCATCAACAAAAACATCATGAAATTCCTACAATAGTGGAAATTTTCCAATAATTTCTTCCTTTGGAATTTCCTCTTTTTCCTTGAGTTTAACTACATAAACCAATCCTCCTTTTCTAATAGTTTTCTTCAGTTGCATTGCTAAAATTAGCATTGGTTGAAATTCTCTTGGTTCACTATACATCCTTTGCCTTTCTTTGTCTTCATTGGTAAACTCAATCCATCTCTCCTAGAAATTTACCAAGGCTTCATTCCTAGGATAAATTTATGTATTTTCATCTCATTATTCTGATTATAGGATGACACATATTTAAGGAGTCTCACAAACTATTCATAGTATTCCTCCATAGATCTTGATCCTTGTTGAAATGCAAAGAATTCCTTAAATTTATTCAAATAAAATTGCTTTGTAAGGAATCTATCCTTAAAAGCTTCCACAAAAACTTCCCACTTCAACTTGTTAGGTGAGATCTTATGTTCATCTTTATAAGCATTCCACCAGTCAATTCCTATTCCTCCCAGATGAGAAAGAGCAAATGCTATTTTAGTTTTAGAGGAGTAGTTTCTTATGGAGAAATGAAGTTCTAGTTCATCTAACCATGACTCAGCTGCATCTTCTCCTCCTTTTCCTATGAACTTAGTCACTTTAATATGCTTTATGTCATTGCCCATTTCTTTCTTCATGCGGGCCTTGTTTTCACGCTCTTCGGGATCTTCATCCTCTCTAATCTCAACCTCTGGATTTTCCATCTCATGATTGTTGTTGTGGTGATGTTGTGAATTTATAGCTTGCAAAATCTGTTGAATTTGATCTTGCATTATGGAAACCATGGCAGTAAGGTTCTCCATATCTTTATCTAAATTCCCAGAACTTTCTCCTATCTATCTAGCTTCAGGACTATCGGGACTAGCTTGTTGCAAGGTTCCTTTCTTCTTACTTCTCAAGCTTGTTGCCATGTTTACTTGGAGTAAAAATTTGTATTAATTCTCACTGATTTTTGTAGTTGAAATTCTAGACAACTAGATTTCATCATAATTTCTCAAGTAATCTATTACTACTAGGTTCATTCCCTAGTTTAGTCCACTAACTCTGTTGTTGTTCATACACACTTGAGAATAAGGAGTAAGTAAGTCAAAAGACATAGATGTCGAGTAATTTTCCCAAAAGAGTCTAAGGTACACCGCTTAAAACCCATAGAAGGAGGGTTCGCTTAGCTCTTCCACTTTCGAATGACTATGGATCTATTCATGGGGGATAGGAACTCAGACATCGGTAATCTCAAGTACTGACCTTGTCCTTACCAAGTGTGCATCATTTAGAGTTATGGAACTTATGTTTGAGTTGTTTTATTTCATGCCCAAATATTTTGCTAACCTAGATCTAGCTAGAGTCTACTAGTTAGCCTGGGCTCTGATACCAACTGTAACAACCCTAGTTGTTACTTCTCATCCACTAATTTTTTTTAAACCCATATAATAATCGTGTTCACCTTTCAATGAGTCAAGAGTATAATAATGATCTAAGACAAGGATATCCCAAATGCTCAGTAAGTGATCCGAGCCATAAAATATTAATCCAAAGTCACATTTAAATTCATTCACAACCATTCATAAATAGGAGTACCATCTCCTTTAATTCCTCCATACCATCACCATTTGATGTGAGGATAATACAATGGCTAAGTCCTTCATGAGGACATCTCAATGGTTTTACCATTAATTGGGAGTTTTACCCAAAGGGAATTATCCCCTCCTCTCCATACTATCCATGAAGACTAGTATTAAGGAGAGAGTCATTAATATTATTATTTCTCATGAAAACTTACACGTGACTTGGGATATTGTCTTAAGCACCATTATAGAATTTACTCATTTACTAGGTGTGATGGTGTTGGTGATTGATTGTCATATTTCCATTGCATGAAGTGATTGGTTTGCTTCTAGCTATCTTAGGTGGATGGTGTGGATATTGTTTTGTCTCATATTATTGTGAAGGTTGTCCATGAATTTCCTTCTACACTATTATAGTCCATGAGAGATAGAAATTAAATACATCCATCTAATCTACTAGAGTAACATAAATCCCAATGCCATACATTTGACAATGTATAATATCTAAAAGTAATTCCATTACTTGCTCATATTCCAAAACATATATCACCTAGCATTTATTAGAGGTGAATACTACAATATGAAGACTTTATCTCTAATTTACAAAGCTTGTAATCAAATACATAAAATATTACAAATCATAGCTGATTTTACATAAATTATATCAGCCCTGCATAATTACATTGGAACTATATCAATACAAGCTTATACATGATGAACATTGCAATAGTCTTCAAAATGTGTTGTCCGGTCCTTCTCTAAAATGTCTTGAGTTCTTCATGGTTGGAAGAGATGATAGTGAAGGGATCAGGACAACTCGGATGCAAAGTATGCCAAATGCATTACAAGCAAGCCATGCTTATCAAATTTAAATGCAATCATGCATCACACATTTGCCAAATGTATAACACATCTCAAGAAATCACCAAGCATGAATAAAAAATTCATCCATCTTTAATATTTTCATAACAAGGATTAATTCTTAATCCCATTCATCATTTGTTTGGATTACCACCAAACATAAGGAAGAGTCCCATACCTCTTCCCAAGGAATGGACACCAATCCATCCTTCCCAAAACTAGAAAATATTCCATCCTTCTAGTTGAGATATATTTATTTATAAAATTCCTCAAACACATAATAGTTTACTATTTGTTTTCTAGAATTATACAAAGACTATGATTTCACTTGTTCATTCTACTTGTCTATCTAATAGACCTCAAATCATAGTTGTTTTTTTCTTATTTTATAATCCATTCAAATTTTAATAAAACAAAACCAATATTTACAAATCTAATTGATTTCAATCTGATTTTTCAATCATTCCAAAAATAAAGGAAATTGCTTTAATTTTAAAGCCATTCAAATTCATTATCCAAATTAATTAAATTTAGTATGCAAAAGTCTTGTATTCAATATAAAACAAACTCCTATTCCATATGGAATAATCATATGACATCAAAACATAAAGGAGCTTCTATTAAATTCAGACTTCAAATATACATACTTTTTTTTTCCGGGGCGCCCGCCCCTTTTTTAAGAAATATCATACTTACATTAACAAACATATTTGCTCTCCTATTCAAAACATCATTCAATATTACAAAAGAAAGATTCTTATAAATTTAAAGTAGGAAAGGGAACAAAATCACTTTTATACTACTTGTAATTTCACCATTTTTTTTGAGATAGTTAAAATTTGAACCCCTTAAAGTAATTTATAAAGTATGATAGGTCTATTTGATGCTTTCAAACCTGTCATAATGAGTATACTTATTTTATAATATGTATTCTAAATAGAAAACTAAATTCTCCTATTAAGCCACATTAACTATGGAATAATTATTAACATTTCTACCATAGTATTATTACAATGATGCAAATCAATATTGAATCATTACGGGTGGTACAGTCCCTAAATAGCCATAGTTGAATGGAGAAAAAATAAACAACATACAACACTCTTATTTAGACCTCAACATTACTGAATGAATACAAACATAGTAGTTGGATTTACACAATCAAAGGAAGAATCATTCACAAAGGTTTCCTCCATCCAATTTTTCTTTCACAGCTCTAAAGCACATAGTTGAAATGGTTATACAGGTTTGGTTTAAAATTTACATAATGGCATTTGCATACTGGAAGCCGCATCTCAATTCCACAAATTATAACTTCATGAGGTGTTGGAATCTGGCACAAACGACAGTCTGATGCAAATTTCTCACCTAAGATTCATTTAGCCTTAAGGAAATAAGCTTTATGAAACCATTCCTATGGAACATTGAAGAGGGTGTCATTTCATGTAAACAAGCAAAATGTACCATAGTTGGGATGATGGTACCATGGTCCAGATTCAACAAAATTTATAACAGGAACTAAAAATCAAAGCATGACCTAGCCACAACTAGACGAAGAAGATTTAAAGTGGAACAAAATTCCCACATAAGATTAGACTAGTAAAAATAGACAGTTTGAATTCATCCAGAGATCAAGCATAGCAATTGGAATACACAAGGCGACAATTACAAGATTCAACATAACATGGGCATCTTGAGGGAGAAGGTTATTTTATCAACCGAGCCTATAACATTTTGAAAGCACCATAATCAACAAATTCAAATCCAAAAAATTTAGACAGGGTTTCTAATATAGAATCAAATTTCCAAAAAGGGTCATCCATTACAAAACTAATTAGTCAATATGTATCGCTCTTAATAGTTGGTCTAATTATACAAACTAGGTTTGGAATAATATAAAGATATTTGTAGAGAAAACAAAAGGAGCACATGTATTTATGTTTTTTTAAAGAAAGGAATAGCCTTATTGGCTCAAGCATCTAAGATAAAATGTAGGTCAAAATGGTAGTATAATTTTGTAGCAACGCGTAAATCGAGTTACAGAGGACTTTAAGACATTGCATATGAAGGACCTTTATCTTTTAAAGTAATCACTCACAAATTGGTCAATAGACAAATCAAAGATCTCCCAAATCATAGGTCTAAGTCCTCCATTAAAGCAATACCATAATAAGTCAACTAGGGCTAGCTTAATATTCTATTCAAGGGACTTTCGAGGTTTATCAAGATAAACTCTACAACCAGAGATATTAAACAAGCATCCAATAGATTTATAAATTCAACATAATGAAAAGTTCCAACCTGGGCCTTCTGTAAAATAAAGCTTCCCTTGTATCCAAGCTCTTCTTCTTCTCCAGTATTCTCCTTTCCACATAACATAGCCTCCATTTTTCCCAATCTCAATGGTAATTTATAGCTCTCCTTATTCTTAGACAACAAATATGTTTCTAAATATTATTTTTTTGTTTTCTTTCTTTCAAAAAATATGCTTCTAAATGTATATATATTTTGTTATCTTATTTTTCTTATCCTATGTCCAGGCTTCCTTTAATATATATTATTTTAATGGAAATGGAATCCATAGAGATAAGAGAAGAATCTCATCCACCATTTCAACCTTCCCAAAGTAGCCATGTATGTAGGAAAGATTGATTTTTTTTTTAAATCTACAAGGTAGTTTTTTTTTCATGTTTTAATCCAATTTAAAATTGAACAAGCTAAGGTCCAATGGGCCAATGCTGGTCCCTTTCCTGGTGCTTATGGGCATAAAAGGTTTAAAATGATTGTGGCATGGTGGTTATAGGTGCGGACTGCACGAAGATTTGTGTGGCGGCTTCCGAGGAAAACAACGTAGAATATTGTGGCGGCCATAAAAGTTGGACAGCCTACCCGAATTCGTGGTGGCTACCGATTCCACCATGTAAATAAAAAAAAAAAAATTGAACAAGCTCATAAAAATAAACTATCTAATTTCCTTCTAAAATAGGATCAACTAGATCAAATAAGCATGCTCAACCTAATGAATATTTTTCTTTAGAAATTGCTCAAATTAAGATTTCACAAAATGCTAAATAATATTTTGCATTTTACAAATTACTATATATATATATATATATATATATATATATATATATATATATATATATATATATATATATATATATTAGAGTAATTTGTAAAATGCAAAATATTATTTAGCATTTTCAAAGTAAAATTCAATTAAACCAATCTCATGCAAATTAATCATAAAATAAAATATAAATCACACACAAATGACATACAAGCACTCGATGCATGTGCCCAGTATCCCCCATCACCTTTTTTCCTTTGATTGGGTGGGATTTGTTTTAGAGTAAAACTCAAGTAACACCACCATCATGGAGGTAACTAGTGATGATAGAAATATGAGCTTTACCTGTTGAGTTGTGATAGTCATCATTTCCCTTCTCATCTCTTGATAGTCAATCTTCCACCTACGATAATAAATGTTCCTACAATCAAGCAATGCAACATCATTTTTTTTGACAAATACAATGCAAATATTTTAAGCATTAAAACCAACGATCACTACATAAATAGCATCTTAAAAATAGTCCTCCAAGGTGGGATGTGACACTCCTATGATGGCTTAAAAAAAATTATAGAGAATATTAAGAGCCACATTATCTAGTTGGTCTAAGAAGGACTTCCCATTCCTCTTTTAGATCAAGAAACTATATTATCTAAAGAAAAATATGCCAAAATTATTGAAAATAAGAAAAAGGCAGTCACTTAGGAAGAGAAAGCTTCTTCTAGATATAGAAACCAACACGTCTAACATTATTTCCCAACTTGAAAATATATTAGAAGTGATCCCAAAATTAAAAAAGAGTATATGCCTCAAGAAGAACTCAATGACCTAATGGGAACAATAGCCTAGCTTGATAACATCAAGATCCCATTTAAACATAATGGTCTTCCTTGCAAAATTTGCCAACCAAGTAAGTGTTTATTATCAATTTTAAAATTTTGATGACTCCTTAGCCCATGGATAATATATTTTTTGTTCTTCATCAACTAGGCTTGGTATCCCAACAAGTTTCCATAAAGAGGTACTACCTTGATCCATAATGAGAAACAACTTGACAGTAGAATCTAAGCATATGCAATGAGGATTTTCAATCTAAAATAAGGAGTCAATAATTTTGGATCCATTGTTGATTTTATGATACCTCGATTGTGAAAGAGAAAAATAGTCAAGTTAAATGATTGGTGATACATTAAATTATTATCTATTAAATTTTCAATTTGTCTAATTCTAGTAAATAAGTCGCATTATATCCTATAACAAGGATTAAAGGTTGAAAGATATATTATTATCTATTTGTTTTATATGTAATTATGAAATATTTTCAGTCATGGTGAAAGGGGTAAATCCCCTTTTATAAATAGGATCCTTGGGTTCATTGTAAACATATTTTGGATATTTTATAAAAGGATAGAGCTACACTCTATCCTTAATATCTCATTTTCAATTAATAAAAAATTGTGATTGCTCTTCATACAAGACTATTTCCTAATTGGTCAGACCTATCTTTGTATGTATGTGTAAGTGGTGATTCTTCATATTTTCCTATTATTCCTCTATTAATATACATGTATGCTTGATATGAATCATTTTTTTATTTGGCCCTCTTGATATAGCATAATTGATCATACACTAGCCTTGATGGTCTCTAGATGTATTTAGTTTTATTATAGACTTTCAACTTCTATAGCTTCACCTTACAATATTTTACTTTCCTATAGTAGAGTATATTAGCATAGATTGGTGGGGATTCAACCTAAATCTAGAATATAAGGAGACTAAAAACCCCCTTTCCCAAGATGATGGATGTAGGTTATAGGCTTGATCTCTAATCAATTATCCCTATGGATTAGCAATCACCTTTTGTAACTTAGCCATCTATAAATTTAGGTAAATCATTCTAATTCACAATATCATCTTCATATAGATTATATTGGAAGTAGTTACATGGTGGTTCATTCTATTTTATCATATTTCTAACTGGATGCACCTTCATATGGGTATAGTCCATTGCCAAGTATCAATATCCAATAAATTGAGTCCATTCCCTTGAAGGTAACATTCCAAAATATGGAGGGATATTAACAACAAGAACTTCTTGGACAACTACCAATTCAATTTACCATGATTATCATTAAGTCCTTCAAAACCCTATATCATTCACCCTAATGTCACCAATTGGATTGGGTTCCTCGTAGTTTTAGTGTATGGCAAGTCCATTTATTCATAGACAACCTTAGGAATTGTAGTCATAGTAGCTCTTGAATCTACTACCCAACTCCAAAGTAAATAATTATCAATTTTAAAGTTAAAAATAATGGTGGCATATTTAGGATCTTTAGTTCTAGAGCATTTAAAATATCTACTACGTTGACCTAGATGCTCGAAGGATCCTATTTTATTAGGTTGTATTGGTTTCCTAAACTTAACCAATTTTGTTTTAACTATTCATTCTTGGCATAACTCCTTTCTTTATCTTTGAGGGATTCTTGGATAAAATATCTTCATCTTGAAAATGCTAGGGCTTCCAAAATACTTATTTTGTTGGTTAATTCTTCATATCCTATGCTATGTTGAATTTAAACTCAATAGAACTACTTTCACCATGCAACATGAACTAAGGTCATTATTTGTCCTTCATTGGTGATGGAAGGGTATTTCAAATAGTGTTCAGTCTCTTTTATTCATTTATCCTTTTTTTATCTTATGGTTTACTATCACCTACTAGGTCCATTTTCATTTTTGGGCTTCTTCCTCTTATTAACTTTCTCACCCTTTTCAATTTGTTTTCCATTTCTAGCTTGGGTTCCATTCTAAGGGGTCATGACTGGATCTTTTTCAATTCTATCTTTCTACTTTTCTTATTTCATAGTTGTTATTGGTCCCTTATATTTCACATGTAGTGGTGATCTTCCCTTCCTCAATATTGTAGTACCCATATTACCCATGTCTCTAAGTTGGTTCCTATTCCTCAATCATTTTTTTTTGCTTCTAGTTCCAACCCCTTGTTGTTTAGTGCATATAGTGTTGTCCTTAAATGATAATTTTTATTTTCTTTGAGTAGAAAAAAGTTAACAAAGATAACATTGTTTGGGTTTGGTAAAATCAAGACTACTTCTTACACTGTATATGGAGCCTAGTAGATTGGTTTATTTATCATGGGCAGTTGATAGACTACACAATACTAATTCATTAGAGGTACCATTTTTCCCATGGCAATGGTCTATTGAGACTAGCATTTATAATCATATTGATTAGTTTGGGAATGTCTTATAGCCATCAAAAAACCTATATCATCATGTTTGACATTACATGGGAAGCACCACAAAGTGTTAATTTCTAATTTTACATTCACTATATTATTTTTCACTTGATTGCTATTTTACCTAACATTCTATCATGGTACCTAATATTTTATAAGGTAAGGAGTTTTTATTTGTTGTCAAATTTGTCATTGCCATCCAATATTTGGTTTTCACTACCTCCTTTCCATGTTATTCTAATTACCATTATCTTCACTATATCCACCATCTCCTTCTTACTAAGTTTATATTCATCAAATATTTCAGTAATAGCCTTAGTGTCATCACTATTTTATAGCGGAGAGAGTAAAGTAGATAATTGAGGCTAAAAAGTGACAATAAAAGATGTATTTTGACTTAGTTATATAACAATGTATAGGGAAGGACTAGTATTAGTAGATTATTATGTATTTGTAATGAAAGACATGGTATAATAGATCTAATAATTTGATAATTCTTTATTGTATGAACAATATAGGCCATATGTGGGGAAGGTGGTAGATTACCTACTCTAATTAGAACATCTTAAACATGGGCTCCCTCTTCAAAGGTTTTAGCTAAAGTGACATAATTAGTATAAAAAATCATTAGTGCTAAATCATATTGTAAACCTTTGATCTAGTATAAAAATACCTATTCCTCTTTGGATTTAACATTCAAATGAATTAGATACAAGGTCCTCATGAATCTAGTATTGTAATCATGAATATTTTCTTGAGTATGTATTTGCATAATATTTTATTGAAATAAAATAAAATACCCACTATCCATGTTTCCAAATCTCTGCACAAAAGGTTTTACAATTGATGTCCAATTAGTAAAAATATTATTTGGTAGTCCCCTATACCATAAAACAACCTTATACCTTAATGAATAGATGAGAAAATATACCATGATGTTTCCTCCTAAATATGGTGAATTGACTTCAATGTTGAAAGCTTGTTCAAATAATCCATCATGATTTTTGTCCCAATTTCATTAAATTTGGTAAAGCTTTCATGGCAATGGTAGCAATGGGGAATAGGTCTTCAAGTTCAAAGTTCCTTGGTAGGCCCAATTTGAAAGTTGATTATGAGGTATAGGTGGTGGAGGTGCCTAATTTTTTGAGGTGGTTAACCATATTGCATTGGGTAATGATATACCACATAACCTTGAGGTAAGGCCATGGATGCTTGATATGGAGGTATTTGAGGGATAATTTATTGGCAAAAATCTTGAGGGTATTATTATGTGGTATAATAAAACATTAGGAGTATTTAGATTTTTTATTTGTGTTGTGTTAGGATAGGCAAGTGTTGATTAGAAAAAAATACAAATTTGGATTAGAGAATTATATTGCAAGTATTGTTGAGGGAATTGGTGATTTTGAGGAGACAAGTATTGCTATGGGTTTAGTTATGGCTAACTAGATAGAGGTGAAATTAGGTTTTAGGTATTGAAGAATATTGCATTATTTGGTATATGCTATTGTACCCCTATGGTACCTTTGGTTAGGGTGTGAGTGTATAGTTAGGTGTGTGATTTATATTTTTCCTTATGTATGTGTTTGCGTAGGATATGCACAAATATCATGTAACAATGTTTGAAAGTATGTAAAATGAGAAAATATGCAAGTTTCATATAGTAAAGTGTGAAAGTGTCATAGAATAAAGTATGCAAGAAAATAGAGAGTCAAGATTCATGTATACAAGTGGTAAGATATGAAGTCAAGAGACATGAGAGATTTATCTTATGTGTGGAATAGGAAATGATGCATCTCCTAGATATGTTAGGAGAGCAATAGAAAAAGAGTCCAAAAGTCAAGTTTCTAAGGTTATATTATGGAGAAAAATCTCCATGAAAAGTATCACTTGATGTAATATATTCAAGCATTGAATATATTGAAGCTTGTATATAGTTTGAGCAATATTATTGTAATTTTTCTTCATGTTATTTCATGAATGATATTGGCTATTTATTTCATATTATTGTTGTTATTTTCATGAATGTTATGTTCATTGACATTGGCCATTTATATTGAATACTCAAATATTGATTTTATATTTGATCCTAAATATTTGAACTTGTGATAATCTAGCTAAAAACCCATCATTGATGTCAAATCTACTTCAAGTATTTTATATTAGAGCCACCTTGAGTGGAGAGAGGTACAATAAAACAAAGTAACATGGATAATTATCTACAAAATTGATTTTCAGACCAAGCAAGAATATCGGTAGAATTATCTAACATATTGAAATTCAATCCAAGACAAAGCTTGAATAATTATGCTTGCATAGCTAAATATTCATACTCTTTTTTGAAAAAAAAAATTAAAGGACCAAAGGATTATCAAGAAAAGATTCAGATTGCAGTAATATTAGAGAAGACTACTAAAGTTTCCTAAAAAAGGAAGATTTAATATCTGGAAGTTTTTTTTTTGTTTCTAGTTGATATTTCATAAAGAAACCACAAAAAAATAATATAATATGATAAGAAAAGTCATGTGAGTAAATGTAGGTAAAAAGAGAAAGAGCACTTTATAAATTCGAACATAGTAGACCCTAACTGAGAGAACAACACCTATCAAATTTTTTAAAAGTAAAATATTGTAACAATTTGAGAAAGCATTATTGACTGTGTTGAAAAAGCATATACCTAAGAACATTCAAGAGATTGAGCACCTGAGAAAATAGTATCGAAAGCAAGTAATCAAAGAAGAAAATTGCATGGGTGATAGAAAGTATCATTGAAGAATACCTACCATAAAATATGTGAAGATCACCTACATTAAAGATCACCTATTATGAAATATTCAAGAGCACTTATGAAATTTTGAAGAGTGCCTACATTAAAGAGCACCCACTAGAATTTGAAGAGCACCTATTAATTTGAAGAGTGCCTATTAAACGAGATAGCACCATTGATTGAGGTCATTTGAAACCATCTACTACCCATAAAATTGATTCAAGCTATTATAGTCTAAGTTGCCTACAAAGTGGAAAGATATAGCTCATTTTCTAGATAGTTCCAAAGGTAGAAACATCTCTTAGGATATCTCTATGAAGCAGGAAGGAGGAATCATCTAGAAAATAAGACTAAGAAGGAATAAATATCTCTCTGAGTGCTAAAAGGTGAAATACCAGAGTATAAAAATGCATTTGGTAATGAATTTACTTGAAAATCAGTGGAGAAAGATCATGGACACATGAATGTTAGAAAAAGAGATAAGACTTGAATTGATGGGCTAGAGAATATTAAGGTAAGAAACTTTACCTGAGCGCTAAACCAAAGACCTAAGTTAAGATTAGTTGAAGTGATAAGACTTAAAGAAATTTGAATTTGGATTTTGAAAACTGATTACTGATTAGGGAGCCATGAAGAATTCTACTCCAATAAGATTTTCTGAAGAATTATTGAATGTGATTCAAATTTGATTTGATACTTTGAAGATTGAATGCAAAATTGAATTTTCTGCATATTGACAATTAAGAATTGAAATTTGTGATTTGATAAATTGATAATGAAATTTGAAACTTTGGAGAGATAAGGTTGTCTACTCCAAAGAAATTGATTTTGTGAAATTTGAAAAAGATTTTTGTAAATTAAAATTTGGAGAGATAAGTAATTCTACTCCAAAAAGAATTTGAAGAGATTGAATTATTGCATATTGCAATTTGAAATATTGATAAATTTGATTAAAGAATTAATTATTTGAAATTTAGGAGACAAAGGGTCTTCTACTCCAAAGGAATTAAAATAAAAATAAAAATCGCATATTTAAATTTGTTTTTGAATAAATGGAAAGATGACAAAGAATGGATGCATCAAGACATTCATATGAATTTAAAGGGTGAAATAATAGGAAAAATTTTCAAATTTTTTATCAAATATGTGAAGTAAGACCACTTAAGTCTCATCAAAACATGCAAAAATAAAAAGATACAAGGTATGTATATTTGGGTTCTAGTCATCATATGACTACAAATTTGCATTTGTTTGATTCAATAGAAGTTAGACCTAACATTCCACTAAATATTGTAGATGATAAGATTTATTATGTGCAAGGAGCTGGAAAAATTATACCTAGCATGCCATTTTCAAATTTTGTGCTAGATGATGTTTTATATGTTCCAAGATTATCAAATAATCTTATCTTAGTTGCTCAATTAGTTGAAAAAGGAAGAATAGTGGAATTCAAATATATAAATGGAAATAAGAAATGTGTCATAAAGAATCAAAATAAAATAGAGGCTACAATTTTTGTTAAGAATATAATATTTTCTTTAGACATAATGGGATTTTTAGAAGAAATATTAAACCATATTTTGCCTCAAGAAAGGATTAATGATGAATTTTTTTATTTCTCCAAAATACAAGTAAGAATATGAGTTGAGCACAATCCTAGATTGTCTAGAAACTGACAATAGACAAAGGCAATGAATGAAAACAAGGTACAAATGAAGACCAAGATTAAAGACTAAAGTCTTCAATAACCAAATAATATAATACAAAGGGTGTTAAAGAATATTATATTATTTGGCACATGCTAATGTACCCCATGGTACCTTTGATACTATTGTAAATACATAAATATTAGAATAGGGTGATAGTCTATAGTTTAGGTGTGTGATTTATGTTTTCCCTTATGTATGTGCTTATGTGTAGGATGTGCACAAGTGTCATGTAACAATGTGTGCAAGTATGTAGAGTGAGAAAGTGTGCAAGTAAATAGAGAGTCAAGAGTTATGTATACAAGAGGTAAGATGTGAAGTCAAGAGACATGAGAGCTTTGTCTTATGTGTGGAATAGAAAAATATGCATCTCCCAAACATGTGAGGAGATCAATAGATAAATATTGCAAGAGTTACCTTTCTAAGGTTATATTATGGAGACAAATCTCTATGAAAAGCATCACTTGATGTAATACATTCAAGAATATATTGAAGCTTGTATATAGTTTGAACAATATTATTGTAATTTTTCTTCATGTTATTTGCATGAATGATATTGACCATTTATTTCATATTATTGTTGTTATTTCCATAAACGTTATGCTTATTGGCATTGGCCATTTATATTGAATGCTCAAATCTTGATTTTATATCTGATCCTAAATATTGGGACCTATGATAATCTAGTTGAAATCCATCATTAGATATTCTTTAAACTCCTCACATCCCTATTTTACCAATTGGAAATTATAAATTTTGAGTGATACCCTAACTTTGGATTGAGGTAAATTTATCCAAAAGTATATCCTTTGGGTGATGTAGACTATCATACTAATTGGATTTATACTTTGGAAGCATTGTTATATTGACTAAAATCTAGTAAAATTTGAGTCAAGATTAAACTTATCAGGGGGTTTCTTTGGATATTAGAAATCAATGGTTTACTTACCCTTGCTTCACTATTGGAGGTTACCAAAATTTAATTATTTGAATGATTATTCACATTGATCTAAGTAATTCCATATAAAGGATTGGTGTGAGTCCTAGTGGGTCTCATAGTGGCCTAAACTTGGTTTGAAGAATTTGAAATGAGAAATATATAAGGATAAGATCATGGAAAACTACCTCTTAGGATATGAGGTTTTTTTTTCAAATTGTTTGATTAACCATGGGACCTTTTTTTTATGAAGTAGGATTTAGTGTCAGATCAACCTCAAGTTCATTATCTTGGCATACCAAAATGACAAGTTGTTCCTTCCTTTTTACTTTTGAGGTCTTTAATTGGTTTGATATCAACTCAGTTGGTCAAAATTATTTGGCTAATGGTTGTATCTTCAAGTGCATATTTATAAACTTGGGTGTTCCTATGAATGTACCTACATGGATAGAACTTTGGGGCCAAAATTTAAAAATTCTAAAAAAATTGATAGGGAAGTGAATTGTTCTACCAGGTGGAGAAAATTGTTCCAAAAATGTAAATAAAATTTTGAAAAATGGGTCAAAAAAATCACTCTAGATTTCAATGAAAATCCTATTAGCTTCATAAGCCTTACTACCACAAAATATCATAGGCAATCTCACAATATCATACATGAACCAAATATAAAATAGCCACAATTTTAGAAGATAATATGAGTAGAATAATATGAGCAAATTAATATGTATATCAAGGCTTATATAATAAAGATAATAAAATTCATTTATATAATAAAATTTGAATGTAAAAAGTCCAACAAATTAATTAACTATGTATGAAGAAAACTTACAATATTAATTGCTCAAAAATGTATACAAGCTTTATTACTTCTCTTCCTCTTACAATCAGATAATGAATATCAGATTGTATTTCTTATTTTTACATTCTATGGAGCATTATCTCCATAATATAGCTATAGTAATATGACTCTTCAAGTACTTGACTATTTCTCTCCATATGTCAAGTCTCGTGACTCTTGGCTTATCAACTTATCACTTGTATACTTAATGGACACTTGACTCTACAACACTTGGACACATATACATGAATCTTGGACTCCTACATGCACTCCTAATGTAGGATACTTGTAAATATCCTCACATTACATATTTGCACTCTTATATACAAGACACTTGTGCATATTCTTTCTTACATGACACTTGTGCATTTCCTACACATTGACACTTACATGACACTTGTGCATTTCCTGCACATTCACACTTACATAAAATGGGAAATATAACTCACACTCTAAACTATAGAATCAACCCTAATCTATTATATATTTACAAATGTACCATGAAGGTACCGTGGGGGTACATTAGCATGTACTAAATAATGTAATATATCTCAAAAAATCCATGGAAAGAGGGTTTGAAGGATTTAAATGCTCTGCTAGGGTTTTATTGCAATGATCTAAGTAGAATTTAAAAATGCTATATTCTTTCCCATGGCTACATGTTAGGGCCCTTTTGGGGCCCTCCCTCTACTCCCTTATCCCAAGAAGTCCTTTGTAGACATAGTTGGGGAGAGATAAGAACTTGAGGATGAATCTTTGAGAATCGATGCTTTAAAATTCATATGCTCTACTACTAACAACAAGATGCCCATGGATAAACGTTTATAGTCTAGAATTAAAGGTTGTCTTCTCTAGATGACCCACCATCCCAAGATTTCTATTAAATAAATTTTTGTGGTTGAAAGAATTTCGTATAGGAGTAGCCATGATCTAATATGCAAATGTATTGACATGAGAGCATCTTTAGGGTTTATGACCTCTTGGGTTTGAAATAATTGGGAGCCTTTAGGGGATTTTTCAATAGTCCTCATCAATAATAGATACTATATAGTGAGTTTCTCTTCAAGAGCAAATAGGGATAAAGCTTTTGAATCAGGGAAGAGAAGCTATGGAGAAACAAGTCTTTTTATGCAACCCTAGAATCTAGGATTTGATCCATGAATGGAACCCACTATAGTGTTCATTTAGGTTTGATTATATGCTCTACCAATGGAGTATTGGTGTGAACCAGTATTTGAGATATTGGATAATTTCTTAGGAAACTATAGCCAAAGATATGAAAATGGGAGCTTTAAACATTTATGTTAGGATCTATGTTGAGATGGATATTAATAACCCAGTGCCAACTAAAATAGAAATAGATATAGGATATTTAACCTGGATCTAACAAGTAGACTATGAAACAATCCACTTTCAATGTAGGATTTGTCATAAGCATAGACATCTTGCTTGTTTCTTCCATGAGACTATCTAGAAGAATCCCATCCCATCAGAGGCTAATGAAACTTACAATAAGATTCTTAAGAAGCAGGTAAAAATGCAACCCATAACCTCAATCCTAAATATACAAAAAGAGGTTTTTGAAGCACCTAAGAGGATGAAGAAAAAGGAGGAAACATGATCAAACTAGACATAAGGTATAAACCTAAATAGATATGAAATTCTTAATACCCTAATGGACATGGAGAATGAGATAGTTGTAATGGGGGAACCCTAAGGGGGAAAAAAACCCTTTGAAAATATAGTAGTATAGCAAAGGAGAACTCAACCAATATTGGAGACCAATACCCAACCAACCCCAAACCATATTTCCATAACAAACTTTAGAGAACCTCAATGAAAGATAGAGATAAATATAGAGGTAAGACTCCTCTTGGAATTTAGCAAGCAAATAAAATATTAAAAAACATCCAAGCTAAGAGCGTAGGAAAAAAATAAAACAAGGAGTAAATGGCAATGAAGGGTGACCAACTAGCAAAGTAGGGAAACATTAAGTAGAATGATACTTATTGGGTTTTAGGTTCCCAATGAATGTACAATCATGGAATATTAGAGGCTTAAACAATAGGTTTCATCAAATTGTTGTTCATAGTTTAATTGAAAGCCATCATTCATATTTCATTCTCCTTGAAGATAAAAAATATTCATTACAAGTGATGGATATAATAGCCAAGAAAATATGAAGACAGATAGATAATATATGGTTGTAGCATCCTAGGGTGATTCAAGGAGTATAGTGACTTTGTGTAACCCTCTAAACTAGATAGCAATTGATAATGTTGTAGAAATGGGGGTTCCTACATATCTCTTCAAGAGTAAGAGTTTGGGAGAACTTTTATTTATTTTAAATTTCTATGGTTCAAAATTTTTTGGAGAGCAATACCTCTAATGGGCAATTTCACAAGCAAGTAGGATAGGAAATGAAGAGGTGAATTGGATATTGAGAGTGATTTCAATGTTAAGCTCTTAGGTAGGGATTAGGAATGGCGCATCCCATATTTAAATCAAGGGTATAAAATTATGATATCTTAAGTAAATTAGCTCAATTTGATTGATGTTTAGTATGTGGGGCCTTCTCATACTTGGACAAATAAACAAGTGGGGTTGGCAAACAAAAAGGTAAAGTTGGATAGATTCTTGGTTTTTGAAGAGGGTTTTCTATAATGGTAACTTATGCTAGAAATCCTCAATTGTATAGAATTAGACCACTTTCCAATTCTCTTGGAATGGAATATGGTCCATAAATTTTTCTCTAGATCACCATTTCAATTTGAGAATTTTTGGATGGAAAATGAGTAGATTAAGGATAAAATCCTAGTTTGGTTGGAGAAAGGGTGACCTACCCATGGGAAAGCATTATTTGGAGTATTTAAAAAACTTTAACATGTAAAATACCAACTCAAAATTTGGAAAAGAAATAATAAATTAAAATTTTAACTTTAGCAGGTTTCGTTGGTTGCTAGGATAGAGGACTTGGTCACACTCTTTTGGATTAAAACAAGAACATAAGACTTGAAATAGGAAGATGAGTTGGTAAAAAAAGAGTTAGATAATATAGAAAAATACGAGGAGATCTATTGGAAATAAAGAGATAGAACTTCTTGGTTGCTATAGGGGGACCAAAACACTAAGTTCTTCCACCTCTCGGCCTCAATAAGAAGACACTCTAACACATTACAAAGCCTAAAATACCTTCATGGTAATGTGATGGACACTATCCTAGGTATGTAGCAAGCTGCAAATATCAACTTTGAAATTTTTTCTCTAATTTTTTACATATTAATCTTGCAGCATAAGAACAAATACTTAATTGTATTCCATAAACTATTAAACCAAAAAAAATTAGGCCCTCTTCAAAACTATGGATCTAGAGGAGGTGAGAGACACTTTTCAACATGAGAATTGAAAAGTCCACAAGCCATAATGGGTCCCCAATTGATTTTTTCCAATATTCTTAGGATGACATAAGGAAATATGTAACTAGGGCAGTGGAGGAATATCATGCAAATAAAATCATGTTATGGGCTATGAACCAAAATTTTCTTGCTTTAATTCCTAATGTGGGAGAGACTTCCAACCTTGGAAATTTTTGCCCAATTGTATTTTGCAATGTAGTATGTAAGATCATTACCAATATGATGGTTGAAAGGCTCAAGAAGGTACTAGATAATATTATATCTCTAAATTAAGGAGGATTTGTAGAGGGTTGACAAATTGTGGATGGAGTAATCTTGGCACAAGAAGAAGTTCACACATTGCATCAAAAATGTTGAAGAGGTATGTTTATCAAATTAGACATATCTAGGATAGAATTTTGTTATCTAATACATGGTTGCAAATGAAGCTGAGAATTTAACATCGGAGCGGGGAGGAATGGAGGAGAGGAGCAGTGGAGGAAGTTTGAAAGTTTCGGGCGGGAACAGCAGAGAAGGCACGGAGGGTTTGGGAAGGAACCTCGAGAAGGAATCAGGCGAGGATCCAGAGGAAGGGAGGCCTTCGGCGACAGGTGGGGCTGCCCAAAGAGGGCTCGACCCTCCTCAAAAAGATCCGGACAAAGGGACCCAAAAGGGCGATGCGGGTCCCAGAGGAGGCCGGTCCTTTGCAAAAATTGTTAAGGGGAGAAAGAGTGATTTCCTTTCACTCCCGCCCCTCATTCCGGTGAATAATAGGATAATGGCTCCTACTGCTTCGATGGGTTCTTTTTTATCCATGGAAGAGTTTTCTTTAGTGGGTAAGTTTATGGGTGGAAGGCCGGATATAGAGACTATACGATCCTGGGCTCTATCCAAATGGAGAACGGTGGGGAGTATGGAGGTTGTTGCCCTGTCCAGGGGGTTTTTCATCATAATATTTAATAACAAGGAGGATGCGAACCGCGTTCTAACTGGAGGACCCTGGTTTTTAGGGAAACACAGTCTATTCCTCAGGAAGTGGGGGGAGGATTTCGACCCTAAAAAATAGAATATCAATACTTCCCCTATTTGGGTTCGACTTCCTAACCTACCAGCTCAGTTTTTCAATGAGTATTGGCTGCAAGGCATCGCCAAAGCGATTGGAGAACTGGTTTCCATAGATCATGCAACCTTGGCTAGGACAAGGATGACACATGCAAGAATATGCGTCAACGCTAATTTAGACTCTGAGTTGCCAAATATTGTGGAGCTAGGGTACGACAACTACCTAAGAAAATAGGTGGTGGAATATGAAAACAGGCCAGCTTTTTGCCCTGAGTGCAAAACCCAAGGCCATTTGCAAAATCAGTGCCCTAATCTAGCAGCTAGCAGAGAAAACCAAAGGACGGAAGGCAAACGAGCAAATGAGAAAGGGTTTCCTAGGAACCTCCCTCTAAAAGGAGGCCCTATGGGCAAAGGAGGGTTTAGGCCATCTAAAAATAACCACATTTATCAGGAGAAGACAAAACAGGGGGTAGGGCAAGGTCAGAGCAAAGACAAGCAACATCTCATCGACGAACAGGAAAATCAGGTAAGCCCTAAAATTCCAAGCTCAAATAAGTTCAAAATTTTAGATGATCTAATGGTAGAAGGGGAGAGTGAGGAATTAGAGGAAGGAAACCTACAAGGTGAAATCCCTAAAACCCTAGAATCCCCATCAAGGGCGGGTCCTACAAACCCCATAACCAAGAACCCCTCAAGCCCCCAGGGAGGGGTAAGGCAAAATCCCAGAGAATATAGAAAATGGGTGGAGGAGATAGAGTCTTCGAAAATAGACCTTCCCAACATCATAGCCAGAAGCCCGTCAAACCATCTAGAAGGTTCAATACAAAAATTAGGAGAATACAGGAAACAGATGGAGGAGTTAGAATCAAGGATTGAGGTGGTAGAAATGAATGATTTTGAGGAATGCGTTAGTCCGGTTCTACAATAGATAGTTCATCCACCTTTTAGCCCCAAGCAGACCAGGAGTACTACTAAGTCACCTATTGACTATGGCAGTGAGAGAAAGAAGGGGAGGATGTCAAATGCAGAGCACAACAGAATGAGGACTGACAATGAGATTGCCAGTGGCAAACAGAAAACACTGATACAACAAGTTATCCCAGGGCATGAAGATAACAAATCAGGAAAACCTCCTCAAGGGAGGGGGAAGGGGAAAAACTCTAAACAATCTAAATGAAGGTTCTCTCATGGAATGTGAGAGGCCTCAATGGCCGACCCACTCAGAGGGTGGTTAGCTCGTTAAGAAGGCAATACAATCCAACAATTTTGATGCTGCAAGAAACAAAATTAGACGAAGCCCAGTCAAAAACAATAGCAAAAAATATGTGGAGTCAAGGGGACATGGTGTACAAACCGGCTAGAGGAACTTCAGGGGGGCTCATGGTTCTTTGGGATCCTCGGGTGGTGGAAGGCAGCATTATCCAAGATGATGATAGGGTGCTGAGTTTTTTTCCATGATATTGACAACAATAGATCGTGGATCTTCTCAAATGTCTATGCTCCCAATTCTGTTCAAGGGAGAGCTTCTTTGTGGGAGTACCTAGGTAAACTGGGTGATGCTTTCCATGACATCCCGTGGGTGGTGGCAGGCGACTTCAACACGCCATTATACCCCTCGAACAAAAAGGGTGGAACAGGGCTCCCAACCAGAAGTATGGAAGACTTCAATGACTTCGTAAACTCGAACCAACTGATGGATGTGAGGCTAAGAGGAGCCAAGTATACTTGGAGCAACAGGCGAACAGGAAGCCAACTTATCCAGGAAAGACTTGACAGGTTTTTCTTATCAAAGGAGGCAATTGCTGGGTTTGGAGACTCTACTCTGCAAACTCTTCCCAAAATTTCCTCTGATCACAATCCCATCCTTTTGGAGGTTCCAAAGTCAAACTCCTTCAAAAAACCTTTTCGATTCCAGTCAATGTGGATCAGGCACCCGGAGTTAAAAGAAAATATTTCCAGATGGTGGCAACAACCCTTTCAGGGAAGTTCAGGTTTCAAACTTGCTCAAAAGCTGAAATTAGTAAAGGATAATCTTAGAACTTGGAATAAGGAGGTTTTTGGGAACCTGTTTGAGAACAAGAAACAAGTGGGAGAAAGGTTGCAGGTCATTGACAACTCGATACAAAATGGTATCGGTGATGAAGCTACTAGGAAGGAGGAGCAAGCCAAGCTTTCAGAATATCACAATATTTTGGCTTGTGAAGAGATATACTGGAGACAGAAATCCAGGGCATTATGGCTAAAGGATGGTGACTTGAACTCAAAGTTCTTTCATGTCACAACCTTGAGGAACAAAAGTAATAACAAGATCAGAGAGTTGACCAAAGTTGATGGATCCAAAACCCAGGATTTGATTGAGATCAGAGAGGAAGCAATTGCTTATTTCAGCTCCCTTCTCGGGGATGAATCCCAGTGTATAGAGGAAGCCAAGGACACTCTCCTCCAGTTCATTCCTAGCTTGGTTGATGAGGCCATTAATGGTAAGCTTCTTGCTCCCTTCACTGATGAAGAAATCAGAAATGCTTTGTTTAGTATGGAACCCGAGAAGGCCCCTGGCCCTGATGGGTTCCCTCCTCGGTTCTTCCAAGTTTTCTGGGATATTGTGGGAGAGGATGTCATTTCTGCTATCAAAGAGTTTTAGGCTTCAAAACATATCCCGAGAGGGTTCAAGTCCACCTTTATAGCCCTGATTCCTAAGGGCCCAACATCGGAGACAATGGCAGATTTTAGACCGGTTAGTTTATGTAACGTATCCTACAAGATCTTAACAAAAGCCATTGCTAACAGGATGAAAGAAATATTGCCCCTCATTATTGACCCTGGTCAAGGAAGCTCAGTTTAGGGGAGATCAATTGTGGATGGTGCGATCACAGTCCATGAAGCTCTGCACTCTGCTAGGCAAACCAACAAGGAGGTCTTTGCCCTAAAGCTTGATATGAATAAAGCTTTTGACCGCATTAACTGGGATTTTTTGATGGTTGTTCTTCTGAAGTTTGGCTTTCATCCTCAGTGGGTCAGGCTGATAAAAGAGTGCATATCCGAACCTTGGTTCTCAGTTTTGGTCAATGGCACGACAGCTGGGTATTTCAAGAGCCATAGGGGGCTCAGACAAGGAGATCCGATTAGCCCAATGTTGTTCATTATAGTAGCAGAGGCATTAGGTAGAACTATTAAAGCAGCATGCACTGCTGGATTAATTTTGGGGATTAAAGCCACCTCTCTCACCAACCCAGTTACTCACCAACAATTTGTTGATGACACTCTGATGTTGACCCAGTCGTCAGTGGTTGAAGCCAGAAGGATTAAGCACATTCTCCAACTCTACGAGGATGCGGTGGGACAGAAGGTGAACTTCAACAAGAGTAAGCTTTACTTCCTCAACACCCCAATTCAGAGACAAGCCAGAATAGCAGAGATTTTGGGATGTTCGATAGCGACTCTTCCTACCTCTTATTTAGGCCTTCCCCTTTTCTATGGTTCTCTGAGAGAATCTATGTGGGATAGAGTGGTAGAAAGAATCCAAAAGAAACTGGTTGGCTGGAAAGGACATTTTTTATCTCAAGCCGAGAAACTTACTCTCACTAAGGCATCCTTACAGAGCATTCCGGTTTATTTTCTATCTGTGTTTAAGGCCCCAACCAGAGTATACCAAAAAATTGAACAGCTCCAAAAGAATTTTCTCTAGTCTAGGTCAGAGGAAAAATAGAGGATCCACCTTGTGGGCTGGGGCAAGGTTTGCAGGCCGAAAGAAAATGGGGGGCTAGGACTGAGAAGAGTTGCTCACCTAAACACAACCTTGCTAGCCAAACAAGCTTGGCGTCTCATTAACAATGAGGAGAATGAGTGGACTGCCATAATTAAAAGAAAATATCTTCAAGATACCGAATTCCTAAATGACACGGTGCACAGTAGAGGTTCGACATTCTGGAATGCAATCTTAACAAGCAGAGAGGTCATAAAGAAAGGCCTAAGATGGGTTCTAGGTAACGGGCAGAAGATCAGGTTTTGGGATGACAGGTGGGCCAAGGATGAAGCTTTATCTCAGGTTCCTCACCTAGCGAGGATCAAAAGAATCACAGAGGATCTCATAGGAAGGAAAGTAGCTGATTTCATGAGACAGGACAGAGGAAGGCTTATTTGGAAACAGATAAGGATTCAAGGATTTGAAGCTGAATCAGAAGAAATCCAAAGCATCCTGCATCAACAATTCATTTCTATGAGACTTGAGCAGGATCATGTAATATGGGCAGCTATCGAAAATGGGCAGTTCTCAGTCAAATCTGCATACATGCTAATGTTAGATACTGAGGACCCCACACTCCAGACACAGCTGGTGTGGGTCAAAAATCTTATTCCTAAAGTTGCAATGTTCTCGTGGCTGGTGATCCAAGGCAGGATTCTTACTATTGACAACTTGATAAGGAAAGGTGTGATAGTTGCTAACCATTATTTTTTGTGCAGGGGCCAATTGGGAGTCCACCCTCCATATTTTCCTTGAATGCTCGGTCTCTCTGAGTATCCTCAATGGGTTATTTCAAGCCTTTAGCATTTGCTGGGTCAGACCAGCCACCATCATTGACCTCTTCCACCAATGGCCAAATCCCTTTGTTAGCCTTAGGCTGAGGTTTTTTTGGAAGATTTGTCTCCATCATTTTCTTTGGCAGGTTTGGCTAGAAAGAAACCATAGAGCTTTCCATGAGTCGAGCCATGATGTCACCTCCATCACCAATAAGATTCTTACCTTCGCCCATGAAAACGTCAGCCTTATTCCTCATGAAGCTCAAAATCCTTCCCCCTGGGAGAGGCTGATCGCTCAATCCTTAAATATTACTCTGGGCGAGAAACCTGTGTCTACCAAGGTCAATCCCAGATTAGATGTCAAGTGGAAACCACCCTCGGTTGGTTGGTTCAAGCTCAACTTCGATGGGGCCTCTAAAGGTAACCCTGGCAAAGCAAGGGCTGGAGGAGCAGTGAGAGACCATCAAGGCAAGCTGGTGATGGCCTTTTCTGAGCAGCTGGGAACAAGGACTAACAACGAGGCGAAAGCAAGAGCGTTATGGAGGGGTCTTCAGTTGGCTCAGGAGATTGAAGGTAAACTAATTATCGAAGGAGATTCGATGCATGTCATAAACCTTCTCAACAATGGGAAAAATCCTCCGTGGCGGATTAAGACTGTCATCGAAGAGGCTAGGATCCTCTACCAAGCCAGGAATGATCGGAAGGCCCAGCACGTGTTTAGGGAAGCAAATAAAATAGCTGATATCTTGGCCAATATAGGGGTGGAAGCCGATGGGCTGGTCACTTGGGAACATGGGGTCCCAAGTGATGTGGACAAAATTATTCAAAATGATCGCCAATGATGATGAAACTGTGGGGTTCAGAAAAAGGGAGAGGAGTTTCATTTTTGTTTTGTCAGTATTGCTTCGGTCCTTCTTGTGATGGCTTTAGTTTTCTTTGCAATGGGGGAAGGATCCAGGTGGCATGGTGGCCTCATGTTATGGGGTTAGGGGCAAAGGCAGCTGCCAAGGACCGATGTCACGATTTCGTGACATGTCGTAGTTTAAGGAAAAGCAAAATACAGCAAGAAAGAAAAAGTGTCACGATATCGCGACATGTTGAGCAAGAAAGAAAAAGTGTCACGATATCACGACATGTTGAGCAAGAAGGAAAAAGGGTCACGATTTTGTGACATGTTGAGCAAGAAAGAAAAAGGGTCACGATTTCGCGACATGTAGAGCAAGAAAGGAAAAGTGTCACGATATCGCGACATGTTGAGCAAGAAAGAAAAAGTGTCACGATATCGTGACATGTTGAGCAAGAAGGAAAAAGTGTCGCATATATCGCGACATGTCGTCCGACCAAAAGAAGAGAAAGAGCAAGAGGAAAAGTGTCGCGATATCGCGACATGTCGCATTTTTCGCGACCAAAAGAGAAGAGAAAGAGTAAGAAGGAAAAATGTCGCGATATCGCGACATGTTGAGCAAGAAGGAAAAAGTGTCGCGTTTTGGCGACATGTTGAGCAAGACGGAAAAAGTGTCGCGATATCGCGACATGTCGCAGTTTCATGACCAAAAGAGAAGAGAAAGAGCAAGAGGGAAAAAGTGTCGCGATATCACGACATGTCGCATTTTCACGACCAAAAGAGAAGAGAAAGAGTAAGAAGGAAAAATGTCGCGATATCGCGACATGTCGCATTTTCATGACCAAAAGAGAAGAGAAAGAGTAGGAAGGAAAAAGTGTCACGATATCACGACATGTCGCATTTTCGCGACCAAAAGAGAAGAGAAAGAGTAAGGAGGCGAAAGTGTCACGATATCGCGACATGTTGGATTTTCGCGAGCAAAAGCCAAGAAAAGGAGCAAGGAGGCGATTGTGTCGTGATATCGCGACATGTTGCTTTTTCGTGTCCAAAAGCAACAAAAGAGGACAAAGAGGCAGAAGTGTCGCGATATCGCGACATGTCGCATTTTTGACATGTCACAGTTTCGTGACTTATAGCAGAAAAGGAGCAGAACGAAGGCAGAATGTCACGATTTCATGACATGTCTCATTTTCACATGTCACCGTTTCGTGACTCTCTAGAGCAAATGAAGGAGAAGACTTAAGGACGTCGCAATTTCGTGACAGGTCACATTTTCGCTGTTGGGGTAGCAAGAAAGCAATGCGGTGGGCCGCTGCCTGTGTTCTAAGGTGTTCGTAAATATGTGTAAGGGGCCATGCTCTTTCTTGGTAGGGTGGCCTCAGAAGGGTACTAGTAGCGAAGGACAGACTATCCCTATTGAGGTTTTTATCCGTAATAGCATAGTGCTGATTTTTGTAAAAGGTTTTGGGTCAATCTGGAAAACCCGGATGTAATGAAACTGTACCTTAATTACCAAAAAAAAAAAATTAGACATCTCTAATTCCTATGATCGAGTTCCTTGATAAATTTTGGATTGAATGTTAGAGAACTTTGGTTTCTATCAGGGTTGGAGAGAGTGGAACATGAGTCATATCTCTTTGGCCTCCTTACCAATCCTCATCAATGGTATTCTCTCAACTCCCTTTTAGGACTCTAGAGGAATTTGGTAAGGATATCCTATATCCCCATACCTTGTTATTATTCTTACTAAAATATTGGAAATATTTCTTTGAAGGAATAGGCAAAAAGGATTTATCTCAATAGTGAAAGTGGGAGTGGTGAATATAATCCAATTAAAATTAGTGGATGACATAGGTTTGTTGGGGGTGAACATTGCTAGGAAGGAAAGAGTGCTCAATGTTGCTTTAGATACATATCTAGAAGCCACGTGCTAGGAAGTTAAAGCAACAAAGTTAGATACACATATTGAATTTTTTCTTTAATACTAAGGAGGATCCAAGATCAGATTCTAAATATCTTATGCTTCTTTGAAAGATACCTCCTATTGAACTACCTAGGGTTTCCACTCCACCATAAAAATCTAAAGGTGTGGGAATGGAAAAAACTTATGAATAGAATTGGTGCAAAGATAAATCATTGGATGCATTGTTGGATTTTTTTGGATGAAAAATGACTCTTCTTAAATTAGTAGTTCAAGCAATACCATTTTCTAAGTACTCTATCTTTGTTACTTCGATTGGAATCCTAAAGGAGTTAGAGTCTCTCATGTAAAACTTCCATTGGAATAGCCCAAGGATAGGTAAGAAATGGGATCTAGTAAGTTGGGATAAAATTTATAGTCTAAAAGAAATAGAGGATTAGGAATATGAAAAGTAACGCTAAATATGGATCTCCAATCAAGAAGCATTGTTTAGAAAAGTCATTACTAGTAAGTGTTGGTCATCAAATCTACACAAGAAAGGACTTTCGGTGGGTTTGCGCGCCCTGGACCTGCGACCAACATTGAAAGGCCGAAGGGAAGAGATGCCCCTCGTGCCAATCTTCGGAGAAAGGCCGGCTCCTATACTAATCTACTTTTGGGGTTTGAGACAAGAGTGCAGGAAAGAAATAAACAGAGTAAGGGTTAGGAAAAGAAATAAAAAGGGGTAAGGGTTAGAGAAAGAAATAAAAAGAGTAAGGGTTAGAAGATGATGATTTAAGGTGGGAGAGAACAAGAAGCACGATCACTCGCTAACAACTCGAATAGCAGCAAGAAATACCAAGAATAACATGAAAGAAATGAAATGTCGAACTTCCTATGTATCCTCCGGACGGGTTCGCAGGGTTCTCCTTTCTCTCTCGTTGGAATTCAGGGTTCAGAGTAACAGCGATTGAGATAAGGGAATAACAGAAACCTCGATCCACCAGGCAGCATAAAGGAAAGCGACAAGGCATTTTTCCTCTCCTATGTATCCTTCAGGGCGAATTTTAGGGGTTCGGTCCCCGATCGCACATCGGATTCAGGATTCAGAGTCTCGGTACGCAAACGAGAAAAGACAAAAGAATTAAGCACAGAAGGCAACATAAAAGAGAGAAATAGAGCACAAAAGGTCTTTAGTATTAAACGCAGGACATCAAGTTACAGCAGCTTTCTAGCAGAAAGTTCCCCCCCTTTTACATTGCAAAGCCTAGGTTTTTATAGAGGACCCGACCCTCTGAATCATTATTACAAAAATGGCGGAGTACACCCTCGAGCCCTGAGAAATCGGCTCCTCGCTGCTGCTGCGGATGATCTCTCAAATCGGCTACCAAAACTGGTAATGGTGACCGAGTCAGCTAGGGAAAGTCGCATTAAATGAGCCACTTGGGTGTCCTTGGATTGTAGGTGCGGTGCTCGAGTGGCGGCCATGCTTGCCGGGCTCTTCTTCACGGACTGATACTTCGCATCCAATTGCCAAAAATGAGCAGCGGGCTTATCGAGCAAGAAAATATGCATTTATGAGGCTCTCTGATCGCCTCGAGAAAATGCCCAACTTGGGAAGCGTTCTTGGAAGCGCCTCACTGATTTTCGCTTCGCAAAACTACTTCGGGGGCGTGGAGTGCCGAAGCCGATCTCCCTCTATCCTTCGTTGCTTCGTTGGCAAAAGCTGCTTCGTTGATGGGTCGGGAAAAATGCTTCGGGCCGATCTTCTTTTGACACGGTGGTTCGGGGAGTTTTGGCCGAAGCACTTTCTCGACCTCTACTGCTTCGGGTGAAAATTGGCCAAAGTGGATTTTAGAAATACTTCGGGCCCGAAGTAATTTCTTTGCCTTAGCTGATTCGGGCTATCTTTTCTTCTTCGACGAAGTTGCTTGGATGCCGCTTCGCAAAACTCTTCACCCGAAGTAGCCATTGGGAATGCTTCGGGTGCGAAGCGTTTCCTTCGTACTTTTTTCGACAAAGTTCTCACTCGAAGTGATGATTTGAAGCGCTTCGGGCCCGAAGCTCTTTTCTTTTTCATTTTGTCCACCAGGGGCGATAGGGAAAACCAAAATTGCTATAACTTATAAACAAAAGAAAACTTTCAACAAAACAAATATCATACAAAGTTTTAATTTTTCTGCCCCTTGGTGGAATGTGACAATATTGTCAACATTCTTGGCGGCTCATGGGGCAACGAGCTCGTCTCGGTGGTAGAACCCTCAGCTTTTATCCATTGGGCCAGAGTTACCTCCAGACCCTTCTCTTTGTTCCTTTTCTGGGGGCGCTTCCACAGCTTGTCCTTCCTCTTCCTCTTCTCTCTCCTCTTCTTTCGCTACTGCTTCTTCTCCTCCTATCGCCATTGCTTCTGCTACGTCTTCAGCCATTGGCAATGGGGCCAGGCGGACGCGGATGTCTCTTAAGGTTCGGCGAACCTGAGACCAGACGCTTTTCGTGAACAGCTCCTGATCTTCCAGGGATTTGACCAAAGCGTGAAACCTATCGATCTGCCCAATTTTTGCATGCTGGGACCTGGTATACAGATCATTTAGGGAGGCGACGATTCTATAGTATTTCAATATGTAATCAGCAACCTGCTTCTCTGTTATTGGTTCGGCCCACTCGTCTATCTCCGAGACGTTGCCTTCAAACTGCTGCCACTTCGGCATGATTTCTTCCTTGGCTAAGGGCTTCCCATCATTATCCGTGAAGCTCGGGAAGCCTAAGGAGAAGAGGTCCTCGAAGTAGCCCATTGACGCGTGCCTCTCGCTTTCGAATGCGTCCAGTAGGATTTTTGCCTTTTGCGCTTTCTTGGCTATGGAGAAAAAGGCACGAACTGTGGCCTGGGCTGTTGACCAATCCCTTGTTGTCCGACTCATCGCTGTGAGCTTCAAATCTTGATACCTTGCATCTTGGACCTTGAGGGCCAGCTTGAGTCGGGCTCTGACATTCTGAATGACCTCTTCGATGATTGGCCCTCCTTCGGCGGTGGCAACCCGGGCTTCTATGGTGTAAGCTAAAACTGAAAGGGCACTGACAGCCCGAGACCTAAAATTCTTGAGCAGATGTGAGCGAATCTCCTTGATTTTGCTCCTGTCAAGTAGCCCTAGGCCTTCCTTCTCGTGCAGCTGGATCTGAGCTTGCAAGATCTTACTTTCAAGCTCCTTGGCCCTCAAATCATTTTTGGCCTGCCTTTGTGCTTGATTCTCAGCTGTGCACTCCAGCTGTGCTATCCGTAGCTTTAGGGCATGTGCTTCTTTCTGCATCAGCTTGCACTGCTCCTCGGCCTCTGCCAATTTGGAGCGAGCCCTTGCTAGCTCCTCCTCCAGCTTGATGTTAGCACTCTCGGCTTCGAACCTGCGCTTGTTGGCAATGTTGGCATGCGCCTTGAAGGTCTCGATTCCAATGTGCATAGAGGCGGACTCCTTGTCCACGTTCAGATGTTCCAAGTCCTTTTCTTTATCTTGATATTCATAGTCCGTTGGAGTCATTTCATCCAGGGGCTTTTGGACTTTGGGTATCTTCTTTACTTTATGCAACTTTCCCGCCTCCAAATCGAAGATGGCGCACCTCTCAACTTGAGCGAGCGAGCGCCCTTTCTTCTTTCTTGCCTCTTTTAACATTCTCTCTATGTTCTGTCGGGCTTGGAGGAGTTTTTTGGCCAAGGGGGATTCCCGTATTGAGGACAGCTCGAAGTCGAATGCGGCTAGATCTCCAGCCGAGGGATTGAACAAATATAAAGAGTTGAAGGGGATAGCCTCACCCGAAGGTTCGACAACAGGGGTGACGGGGGCTTCGGCGAGTGGGAGCACGTTGTGTACAATGGAGGAATGAGCCTCGGGGTTCGGCATTGGACTATTAGCTTCACCCTGGTTGATGACTGGAGGATTGGCGGTGTGGTTGGGCGAAGTAACTTCGACAGGTTTGTCCTGGCCGGAAGACTCGGGGGGAGTAGTTAGGGACACGGCGTAAGAAGGTGACTGACCTTGTGGAGGTAGGGTGGACAGGTGAGAGCTTTCGGCCAGGGCTGGGGTAGACTTACGAGCAACCAGAGCATAAGGTGAAGAAAATGTACCTGCGTGCCCTCCTGGCAGAGCGGCCATGGTGATCTCCTGGGTGATTGGCCCTTGTTCCTCCTGGGCCTCGGTACTCTCGGCTTCCATGACTTCCACGAGTTCCTCCACGTTAATGACATCTATGTTTGGGATCGTTTCGGCACTTGGTGGAGTTCCTCCGTCGTTTGCTTCGGTCGAGCCCGATACTGATCTTTCGACAGGGGCGCTCGGAGTGCCTGTACGCGGTCGCTTTGGGAAGTTCGGGGGTGCCTGTGTAGGTTCCCGCTCCTTTCTTTTCCTCCTCTCGAGGGGTTGCTCTGATTCCTCTATTGTTGTCTCGAGATCTTCGGATGGCCTCTGTAGTAAAGCTTTTGGCGTGGCCCTGGCTGCTTTTTCCTTAGGGACATTATCAGTCCTCCCGGGGCTTTCGCCCGAACTTGGGGTGGCCGGTGGAACGAAGTCGACGAAGGACAAGGGTTCCCAAGACCCAATATTGGTCTGATATACAATTGCGAATTCCCTGTCCATTGTTAGAAGCCCGTAAGAATTCATCTTTCGGCGATGGACTCTCATAATCCACCATTCTCTTAACTGCTCCTCGTCCCAGTCTTTCAACTCCTCTTTTAAATCGTCCTTTGCTTTTCTCCAGAAAGTGGAGTCGGGAGTTGGGAATGGGTACTGGTCCAGGTCGAATTCGACCTCCATAGGATAGAAGTCATGCCAAGGAGGCAACGTCCTCATCTCCTCTAAGTGCCACTCCAGGTCCGTACCATTGGGGTTATTCCTCTGCTCTAGAATTTTGGGGCGAGGACAGACATGGAAGTTTTTGCTTTTCAAGTGATCTCTCATCACCCCCAACGGGTCGTAGAGCCACCTCTGTGGTATTTGAAGCAGACCAAAATCGACGAGCTTCTCCTCCAGGTATATGTTCTACTTCAGGGCAAAGACTTCGATCACTCCCATCTTGAAGGGGAAGTCGCAGGTGTGTGCCCACTTTCGCCCGTGGCCGTAGGCTTCGTCGGTCGCGTCACTTTGTCGAGCAACTTCCAGGGCAAATTGGTACTCCGAAGGGAAAAAAGGCAGCAGGAAGGGCTTCCCCGTGAAGCCAAAAAGGCGGATCACAAGCCCTTGTGTCAATTGAAACACATCCCCCCTTTTCTCCAGTACCACTTTATCTCTAAGGCAGAGAGGCACCCGAGGGCTAGACTTTGTCAGAACGTGCATCGCAGGTCCCAAAAACTGCTGATTGAAAGGGTAATAGGACTCCGACCTCATCAGGAGACGGGTCCACTGATATACAAGCAAAGGGATCCCATCCTCGCCGACTGGTGAAACATCACAATGGTGAAGGGCTTTATGTACATGAAAGAAGAAGAGCCAAACCAAGAAGGAACAAGGCTGGAAGTGCGGCTCCTTGCTAGCATCCTTCATGGATGTCAACCGCATATGCAGATTTTGGGCCACCCATTATGCCCAATCGAAGAAAACTGGGTTGGTGTTCGGCCGCGAAGCGTCGAGGGCATAGAACTCTCCTCTGGAAATGCATTCGGCTAGCGACACCTGCCATGGGTATACCAAAGTATCGCTTGACAAGCCTCCCACCCATGCAATGATAGAGAATATATCTATGTTCTTGAAGGCCTCCAAGGGCAGGGGCATCTGGGGTCGCTTGCCGGAAGGAAGTCCGCTCTTGAGGTTTTCACGCAAAAAGCTCAGGATGAAGGGATTAGAGGTGAACTTCTCCGTTTGTTCGCTCAAGCTGACATTGCGAATGGTATAGCCTTTTGGTGGCCTTTGTTGTGGTGCGAATGCTGCCTGCACATCCTCCTTCAGAATGGAAAACAACTTTTGACCCGAGGCATCCAACACCTGTCTGGTTTGTGGTTGGTAGTTCTGAGCGATGGCGTACATGAGCTCGGGGCAGTGATGTGTAGGAGGGACTAGATACCAGTATATGTGGGAATAATACGTCGTGGCCCTCTTGTTCTCCGTCGAGAGCCTACTTCGCATGAAGTCGACGGTACCTCGAAGCTCGGCCACGGTTCTTGAGAGCTCTGGGTCTCTGATTTTCACCCACTTATCGACAGGTGGTTCTATGCTGGGCTCATCATCGGACTCTTCCCTTCCTTCCATCACTTGTTTTCCTGGGCGTGGGGGAGGATTGACCCTCCTAGGTCTCTGTTTCTTTTCTTTCGCGGCTCTCGCCTTCTCTGGAACCGTCGTCTCTGGTTCTTTTCCCTTCTGAGTGGGGTTCTTCTTTCCCATTGTGAACGATCATAGCAGAATAACTTGTGATGTAGAAGAGTTCAGCACCTCAAAACAAGGGACGGGATAATCATGGCGAACAGCAGAATCTTTGATGCAGAAGCTCTTCGAAGGGACAGAATGCAGACTCGACTCTCACACTTGCAAATGGTTTGTTCTTAACGGGCATCTGCATTTTATAGCTTCGGAGGGCAACTTCCTGCATTTATGGCAACTACCGTAATTACTTCGCGGGCCTGTCTCGAAAGTATCGTTGTGGCATCTGATTGGCCATATGGCGGCGTCGTACGTGGGGCCATGCAATTCGGCGATTGGATTTTGTATTGGGAACGCGAATCGCTGCCATCTGGTACTTTAGCATGGCTTTTTGGTTAACGAACTGCCTTGGGATGAGTGTCATTTCTTTCGTATTGAGTTCATCTACTTTGGCCCCCTTTCGACATGTTTCTCGAGGCACATCCTAAATGTGTCCGCCTCGTATGCGAGGTTCGGCGATATGGAGTTGGCGTAGAAAATACTTCGTCGCGAAGTTCTTCTTCGGGCTGATTTCCTTCATTTCGGGCCCGAAGTTCCCCTTTGCCATGTTGTTGCTTCGGTTCACGAATACCGTCGACCGAAACCCGTTTCATCGAGGAGGGCCTCGCCAAGAATTACTTCGGACAACGCCTTCGGCACATTTCTTTAGCGAAGCATTTTCCACGTCCTTGATTTGCATGTGGTTTGGTTCTACGAGGATGAACTGCTTCACGGCGAACTTCCCTTCGTCGGCTACTTCGGACCGAAACCCCCCGAAGGCGATTTCGATCATGCTTTGTGAAGCCGAAGCCAGGAATCTAGCTTTTGCGGTTGAAGTGGCGCTTGCTCTCCATGATATTTTGAACAGAGTACAGACAAAGAACTGAAACCCTATATACAAAAATATATGCAATTTTTTTTTTTTTGAGTGTACATACCTCAGCGATTGAAGGTCTTCAGGTGGAGACCATTGACGGAGATTGGTAAAACTTGGCCATTCGCATCTTTGAGGATGAAGGAATTGGCCGAATTCACTTTTACTATTTCAAACGGTCCGTCCCAGAATGCATCCATTTTGTCATGATTCCCAGGCTTGGCCTTCCATGAATCCCACCTCCATACCAGGTCTCCTGCTTTGAATGTGCGATCGGATGATTTCCTTTTGAACCATTCTCGGGTGACCTCAGCATGCCATGCGAAGTTCTGGTAGGCCTTTTCACGTTCCTCTTCTAGTTGTAGTAGCTGGACCAGGCGTTCCTCCATCGGGTTAGCTTCATCTTCTTCTAGCAACTGTAATGCGGGGATCTCGATGTGAGTGGGCAGGATGGCCTCCTTGCCGTAGACCAGAGCATAAGGCGAAGTCTTGATTGACCTTTTGACAGAAACCCGATCGGCCCACAAGGCCCGATCCAGAAGGAGGTGCCAAGTTCTTTTGTTTTGATCGATCAGCTTTCTCAGCATCCTCAACAGGGTTTTGTTGGTGGATTCTGCCAATCCATTGCCCTGGGGGTAATAGTTGGAAGACACCTTGTGATATATCCCATACTTGTATAGGAACTCGTTGATCTTTGCGCCCGTGAAACCAGGACCGTTATCTGTAATAATTGCTTCGGGGATGCCGAAGCGGGTAATCAATCCTTCCAGGAAGGTGACGACGGTATCTTGATCGGCATGTTTTGTGGGGACCGCCTCGGCCCACCTGGTGAAGTAATCAGTCGCAGTCAGAATGAATTTGTGCCCAGCGGAGGAGTTTGGCGATATGGCCCCTACGAAATCCAGTCCCCATTGCTGAAAGGGCGTTTCCACCTGTATCGGTCGGAGGGGCATCGGAGCATTTCTGCTTCGGCCGGCGAATCTCTGGCATTGCTCGCACCTGCGGCAAACGGAGAAGGCATCGGCAAAGAGTGTGGGCCAATAGTAACCCGCCTTGATTATCTTTAGCGTCGTCGCTCTTCCAGCAAAGTGTCCTCCAGATAGTCTTGAATGAAATTCGCCCAGGATTCTCCTCTTATCATCATCTTTTATGCATCTGAGGAGGACGTCGTCGATGTTCCGAAAAATAGGCCTTCTGGGCGCATAGTGTATCGGGCGGACCGCATCCTGAAATGTCTTCGCTGCGAAGCATTCAGATGTGAGGGGCATCTATCGGTGTTGAAATATTCCACTATTTCATCGACCCAATCTTTCTCGGCCTCTTCCTGATTAGCGAGGCATTCTCCTGTTGGCGAGTCATCCGACTGACAGTCTGTTATTTCGGCCGTTGCGCTCTTCGCCAGCTCTTGACATAATGCGCGACCACGAACTAGTTTGGTGGGCTTGATCTCAATATCAAACTCTTGGATTTTGCTTACCCAACCAGCTCTCTTGCTTCCCAGTTCCCCCTGAATAATGAAACTACGCACATCGGGGTGAATGACGAAGACTGTGGTTCAACTTTGAGAAATGAACTGTTTGAATTTCTTGAGAGACTTCATTATTGCATGCACTTGACGCTCGATGAAATTGTACTTTTCTTCATGGGGATTGATTATCTGACTGAGGAACGCGATGGGACGTTCCTCTCCATCTTCCCCCTTTTGCGTCAAGACCGCGGCGTAGCTTTCAGGTTCTCCTATTGCATACAGGATAAAATCTCGACTGTAGTCGGGGTTGATCAAGACCGGTGCCTGAACAATTCGGGCCTTGATTTCTTTGAATGCTTTTCTCCTCTCTTCTGTCCAGACGAATTTTGTGCCCTTCTTTAAAAGCTCAGACATCGGCTTAATGACCTGGGCGAAGTCTGGGACAAACTTCCTTACGAAGTTAATCTGATCGAAGAAATATTGAAGGCCCTTTTTATTCGTTGGGATTGGGAGCTTCATCGGAGCTTCGGCTCTGTCAGGATCCACGGCGAGACCCTTTTCCGAAATTGCGTGTCCCAAGCAGCTTTCCTTCGCTGATTGCGAAGATAGACTTTTTGGATTGATTGAGATGCCAAATTCTCGGCATTTTTCGAAAATTTGTTGAAGATGTTCTTGGTGGTTCTCTCTCCTTCGGGAGAAGACGGTCATGTCATCCAAATAGATAACGATAACCTTGTTCAGAAGCTCGCCAAAAGCTAGGTCCATCGCCCTCTGGAAAGTAGCTCCCGCGTTCGAGAGGCCAAAAGGCATTCGTTGGTAGGCGAATGTGCCCCACTTGGTTGTGAACGCGGTCTTATGCTGGTCTTCGTCCCTGACCCAGATTTGATTATATCCGGAGAAACCATCAAGCAAGGAGAATCGTTGAGCTCCAACCACCGAATGCAAGATCTGATCGATCTACGGGAGAGGATAGTGGTCCTTGAGGGAAGCATGATTCAGGTTGCGGAAGTCCACGCATAACCGGATGTCTCCATTCTTTTTTCTGACAGGGACCAAGTTCGCTACCCAGGAAGAATGCTTGATGGGATAAATGATCTTTGCTTCGAGCATTTTTAGCAGTTCGGCCTTCATCAGGACCTCGATCTTTGGATTAACCGGCCTTTGCTTCTATCGAAAAGGTTTGGCCCCTTCTTGTAATTCGATTGTATGTTGGATCAGTTGCCGATCATATCCCTTGAGGTCATGATAAGACCAAGCCACGATATCTGGGTACCTCTTACACAAACATCGGATTCGCTCTATTTCTTCCGAAGTACAATCGGTCCCGACCTTTATTACTTTCCCAGGTTCCAGTTCTAAATCTTGATATTGCTATGCGCTGATCTGGATCCTGTGGGAGAGCGATCGATCATTTTGATCGAAAAGGCTCTCAAGCATGATCAATCCCTTGGGAACGTGGTTGTTCTTCAACTGGACCAATCCTTCATATTCCTCCTCATCAGGGCTTCGGTCTTCGATCGTAGCGGCTTCTTGGATCATGAAATTGACAATCTGCTCGTCGTTGTCAAAAACTTGCCAGTGTAAATCTCTGTCCGGGATAGAGGGTCTATAGATCATCCTTACAACCTTCGGCTTATGCACCATATCATCCATTGGAGAATATCGGGCTACGATGGATGCTAAGACATCTGCATGTCGATTCTTTTCTCATGGAATAGACTATAGATTGAGGGATTCAAACTGGTCGAACAGGTCCCATACCCTATTGCGGTATGATTTAAGATAGTGCTTCTTTGAAGAGCATCTGTTGGTGACCTAGTTGCAAACTAGTTCGGAATCTCCGAAGATTTGAAGATGCCTTATGCCTAACTTGTCAGCTTTCTTGAGTCCTAAGCACAAGGCTTCATACTCTGTTGCATTGTTGGTGCAGCTCCATGTCAATCGGTAGCAATATTCCTTTTGCTCATCGGATGGCGAAATCAGAAGGATTCCTGCCCCGACGCCATTTTTGCATCGGGCACCGTCGAAGAACAATTTCCATAGTCCTTCTTGAGCAGAAACCTTCCCCTCCATTTTGGTTGGTTTCTCGGACTTGGCGATGGTGTAGCACCCCACCTCAGTCTCTATCATGGCATTGAAATCTGCCAATGAAAATTCATCTTCACAACACAACTGTGCGAGGGATTCCTGGACCAGATCCACTTGCTCTAGTTCCTCCACGATCGTATGCACAGGGTCACTGCTCTCTTCCTCGGACATCTTCTGAACTAGGAACGTAGAAGGCTTTTCATTATAGATCTTCACCTTCTTCCCTTTGAAGGGGATCTCCAGATGAGTGTAGTCCATGGACAGATATCCGCCTAGCTTTGCCGTGAATTCCCTCGACAGGCACATGCTGAAGTAGGGCTCAAGGTCCACGACTACCACCTCTTGTATGACTATGATTTGAGGTGTCTTATGTAGCCGAATAGGAATGTCTTTGATGACACCTACAGTCTTCACTGGGGTACCGTCCAACTGGAGGACTCCATGACTGCTTCGTGTGTATTCCATGCCTATTTCCTCGCATACTGCCTTCGGCATGACTGTCGTCGCGGCTCCAGAATCTATCATACAGTTATGCACGATATACCCTTCCATTTGTAAGGATAAGTAGAATGGTGGTGGTCTATTTTTCCTCGTGATGGACGTGGACAGGGTTTGCACCAGGGCGAGCGGCTCTGCCTTCTTTGTATTAATCCTCTTCAATGATTCTTGCAGCAGGTCCACTTGTCCAGGAAGTTGCAGAGCATCATACAAACTGATTTTGGCTGGAATCCTCTTCAACTCTTCTACAATGTTGTAGGCTGGGGAGCTATGCACCTCAGGTTCCTTTCTCGGTTCGTACTTGGTGCGATATTGCTCTGTCGCTTCGACCCTTTGTCGCTTGGTGAGCGAGGGAAACTTGAGCTTCTCCTTAGCCTATTCTTTGGTCTCCACCTGAGGTGGTTCGACGGTGGCCTTTTGGGCCTTTTCTTTGATTGGAGCTGGCGGAGGAGCTTCGCTCGGGGCCGAAGAGGATGGTTGTCCCTTCTCAAATCGAGCGTGTACCTTCAAAGGAGCCATCTGAGTAGCATCCACCTCTATCGACCTTTTACCTCCCCTGGTAAGGACTGCGACTGGCTCTTCCTCGTCGATTGACAAGTTCTGATCCAATTGTCTGATGACGTTGACTTGACCGCCTTGACCGCTGCTTGCTAGTGTCTGCACGTAGTGTTGATGCAACATGCATGTATTCTCCTCGTGAGGATCATTACATGTAGAGCACCAATATACATGATCGAAAGTGCTTGGGGCTTCATCTATCGCAGCATTTCTTGCCGAAGCTTTTCCTTGATGGACCGCTTGATCTCTGGTAAGTGCAGGCGTGGGATAAGACCTTCTTGGTAGAAACTCTTGTTGCGCTTGCTTCTTCTTGACAATGGTCATGTCGTTGGACAAGGTCTGCACTGTGGCATTTAACGATTGCATTTCTTGTAGTATCTTGGCTTGCATATCATCGGCCTTGGGAACTGATGGTAAAGAAGCCATAGTCGGTATCGGAGGTAGGGCAGGATGTTGGAGGGGTGCTGGCAACATTGGAAATGTTGGAGTGATAGTGGGGGGCGTAGTTGAAAGTGTGGGGAAATGTATCTGTGGAGCGGTGATCTGCGACACAACGGGATTCGGGTTCCAGGATGAGATCGGGTATGCAGGGATTGCAAAAATCTTGGAGCGACTGCGCTCGCGTACTGGGCTTGAAGGAACTCGGGGAGTATGGGCATTGGCATTCTTTGAGGGAGTTTACCCATGGCTATGAGGTCCATTTCTGCTTTCTTGGCTAACCCATACAACTCTGGAAAAGTATTGACATTTGAGTACCTTATCATAAGACCGATATCAGGGTTGAAGGCCCGAAGGAAGTAGTACGTCGTGGCTTCGTCGGTTGGGCGAAGTCCAACTAGGACTCTTTGCCAGGTTCGAGCGAACCTAACATTGAAGTCTGCAATCTCTTCTTGTGGATGTCTTTGGATTGAAGTGAATTGCTACAGGAGAGAAGTTGGATCGGCAGACTCGTTGAAGCCTTGCATCAATCGCCCGGCTAATCGGTCCCATCTCGTAATAGTGTCGGATGGCAGAGATCTGTACCAATAGAGGAGTTTTCCTCTAAGGGAGAGAACCAGGAGCTTCACCATCACTCGCTCTTCTGTGATATCATGGATTGCCGCCAAGGAAATGATGTCCTGGATATGCTCTAGAGCAGTCTTTCCGGTTCCGTCGAACGTCGAAAGCTTTTTATTGTAGTAGGTGGAACTTGCCCTTGGCCCATGAGATTCAACGGTGACGAAGAATTCCATGCTAGAAATAATCTGGGCGGCGGTTGTTGCTGCATTTGCTATTGTTGTTGTTGTTGTTGTTGTTGGGCCATATTTGTGCTTGGGTTCTATGGAACAGAGGTCCTCGAAGTCCCTCTTGGGTTGCTCGTCGGAAGGCCAATGGGAACGGAGGCACTAGGATGCTTCGGTGAGTTGGGAGGATTCGGAGGAAAACTAGTTGCTGTGCTATCGAAAGTTAGGCCTTGCTCGTCAACAGCAGCCTCTTGCGAGGATGTCCCGCGTAAGAGATATTCGGGGGTAACTAACCTAGAGCGTTCCCCAAAGGCGTCAATATCAAGCTCAAAGAACTCGGTTTCCTCTCCTCTATTCCTAACTCTCCATCTTGTTTGCATGAAGGCACAGGCTTTAGTACTGGTCTTTACGACTTGAAGATTCTCGGGTAAAACAGAGTCGCCAGATGCTAAGAGTCTCTTAGTAATGAGAGCATCGATTCTCACTACTACTCAGGGGATGATACTGACCGGATCTCACCGAGAACTTGTTAGAACTACTGGCTCCGGTGAAGACGGGCTAGAAATTTTCTCAAATATGGGACCTTGGGTCCCATCGGGCATGCCAAAAATTGTTGGTCATCAAATCCGCATAGGAAAGGACTTTCGGTGGGTTTGCGCGCCCTGGACCTACGACCAACATTGAAAGGCCGAAGGGAAGAGATGCCCCTCGTGCCAATCTCCGAAGAAAGGCCGGCTCCTATACTAATCTACTTTTGGGGTTTGAGACAAGAGTGCAGGAAAGAAATAAACAGAGTAAGGGTTAGGAAAAGAAATAAAAAGGGGTAAGGGTTAGAGAAAGAAATAAAAAGAGTAAGGGTTAGAAGATGATGATTTAAGGTGGGAGAGAACAGGAAGCACGATCACTCGCTAACAACTCGAATAGCAACAAGAAATACCAAGAATAACATGAAAGAAATGAAATGTCGAACTTCCTATGTATCCTCTGGACGGGTTCGCAGGGTTCTCCTTTCTCTCTCGTTGGAATTCGGGGTTCAGAGTAACAACGATTGAGATAAGGGAATAACAGAAACCTCGATCCACCAGGCAGCATAAAGGAAAGCGACAAGGCATTTTCCTCTCCTATGTATCCTTCAGGGCGAATTTTAGGGGTTCAGTCCCCGATCGCACACCGGATTCAGGATTCAGAGTCTCGGTATGCAAACGAGAAAAGACAAAAGAATTAAGCACAGAAGGCAGCATAAAAGAGAGAAATAGAGCACAAAAGGTCTTTAGTATTAAACGCAGGACATCAAGTTATAGCAACTTTCTAGCAAAAAGTTCCCCCCTTTTACATTGCAAAGCCTGGGTTTTTATAGAGGACCCGGCCCTCTGAATCATTATTACAAAAATGGCGGAGTACACCCTCGAGCCCTGAGAAATCGGCTCCTCGCTGCTGCTGCGGATGATCTCTCAAATCGGCTACCAAAATTGGTAATGGTGACCGAGTCAGCCGAGGAAAGTCGCATTAAATGAGCCACTTGGGTGTCCTTGGATTGTAGGTGCGGTGCTCGAGTGGCGGCCATGCTTGCCGGGCTCTTCTTCACGGACTGATACTTCGCATCCAATTGCCAAAAATGAGCAGCGGGCTTATCGGGCAAGAAAATATGCATTTATGAGGCTCTCTGATCGCCTCGGGAAAATGCCCAACTTGGGAAGCGTTCCTGGGAAGCGCCTCGCTGATTTTCGCTTCGCAAAACTACTTCGAGGGCGTGGAGTGCCGAAGCCGATCTCCCTCTATCCTTCGCTGCTTCGCTGGCAAAACTGCTTCGCTGATGGGTCGGGAAAAACGCTTCGGGCCGATCTTCTTTTGAAACGGTGGTTCGGGGGAGTTTTGGCCGAAGCACTTTCTCGACCTCTACTGCTTCGGGTGAAAACTGGCCGAAGTGGATTTTAGAAATACTTCGGGCCCGAAGTAATTTCTTTGCCTTAGCTGATTCGGGCTATCTTTTCTTCTTCGACGAAGTTGCTTGGATGCCGCTTCGCAAAACTCTTCACCCGAAGTAGCCGCTGGGAATGCTTCGGGTGCGAAGCGTTTCCTTCGTACTTTTTTGGCAAAGTTCTCGCCCGAAGTGATGATTTGAAGCGCTTCGGGCCCGAAGCTCTTTTCTTTTTCATTTTGTCCACCAGGGGCGATAGGGAAAACCAAAATTGCTATAACTTATAAACAAAAGAAAACTTTCAACAAAACAAATATCATACAAAGTTTTAATTTTTCTGCCCCTTGGTGGAATGTGACAATATTGTCAACAGTAATGTTGTGGCTGATCCACAACACACCCCAAAATTGGGGACTCCCTTTTTGCACACTTTCCAAGAATATTGCAGTGGCCTAGATATAAAGGAGCAAAGAAGAAAGCAAGAAATGAAAAGTTGTCGCGATATCGCGACATGTTGCTCCATCGCGACTAGAAATGAAAAGTTGTTGCGATATCGCGACATGTTGCTCCGTCGCAACCAAAAATGAAAAGTTGTCGCAATATCGTGACATGTTGCTCTGTCACGGCCAGAAACAAAAAGTTATCACGATATTGCGACATGTTTCTCCATCACAGCCAGAAATGAAAAGTTGTCGCGATATTGCGACATGTTGCTCCATCGCTGCCAGAAACAAAAAGTTGTCACGATATCACGACATGTTGCTCCGTTGTAGCCAAAAATGAAAAGTTGTCGCGATATCGCGACATGTTGCTCCATTGCAGCCAAAAATGAAAAGTTGTCACGATATCACGACATGTTGCTCCATCGCGGCCAAAAATGAAAAGTTGTCGTGATATCGCGACATGTTGCTCCGTCACGGCCAGAAATGAAAAGTTGTCACGATATTGAGACATGTTGCTCCGTCATGACCAAAAATGAAAATTTTTCACGATATCGCGACATGTTGCTTCGTCGCGGCCAAAAACAAAAATTTGTCATGATATCGCGACATGTTGCTCCGTCGCGGCCAAAAATGAAAAGTTGTCACGATATCGTGACATGTTGCTCCGTCGCAGCCAGAAATGAAAAGTTGTGATATCGTGACATGTCGCGTTTTCGCGACTGAAAGCAACAGAATGCTGCATGAAGAGAAAATGTCGCAAAATTGTGACATGTCACAAAATCATGGTCAAAGCAGTCAAGCAAGGCAAGGCACTAAAGTCGTCGCAATATCATGACATGTCATGTTTTCATGGTAGGAAAGCGAGGAAGGAGCAAATGACAGAAATTTTCGTGAAATCATGACATGTCTCATTTTCGCGATCTGTCGGCGGCAATGGAAGTGAACGTAGAGGAAAAGGTGTCACGATTTTGCGACAGAAAGCAGCGAATGGTATGGAAGGAAAAGGTGTCGCGATATCGTGACATGTCACGTTTTTGTGGCCAAGTGCAACGAGATAGAGCAAAATGAAAAGCATCACGATTTTGCGACAGGTTGCATCCGAGTGGCCCGAAAGAGAAAAATGTTGTGATATCGCGACATGTATCATTTTTGCGATGCATGAAGAAGAGTTAAGCTGCTGATAGAAAAATGTCGTGATATCGTGACATGTATCATTTTCGTGATGCATGAGGAAGAGTTAAGCTGCTGACAAAAAAATGTCGTGATATCGTGACATGTCTCATTTTTGCGATGCATGAAGAAGAAAAGGTTGTTGACATAAAAACGTCGTGATATCGCGACATGCTATTTTTGTCATGATTCATGGCCGGCCGTTACAGAGTATGCAGGGAAGCACTGAACACGTGGCACAAAGGCATAAGGGTTATGATAATGCTTCAGATCGACAGTTACAGTTAGCAAAGAAGACCGAACATTTCATGACCAAGCAAAAAGCCAGAATAATGAAGGAGCGAGACAAAATGAATCAATCTAGAAGATGAAATGAAGCGTCATAAGGAAAATTAGAGAGCCGTAGTAGAAAGTTTAAAGGCACAAGCGAAGACAGACACGAGGGGTCAGAAACAACTGGGAGCAAGGTTGTAGAGCTGAGGGTGATGAGCCATTCTGGACCTGCTTTGGAGTGCTTTTCTTCCACTTGTTCTGGTTTTGGATAACCAGATATCTGCTATTGTAAAATGACCAATATTTAATGCAGATAACATTTCAAAAATTTGCGTCTTATGGGCAAGAAAGAAGGAGTCATTTTTTGCATGCAAGATTAAATGTCTATTTTCCCTTTTCAGATTTTAGGCTTGTAAATGTAGTTGATACAAGTTTTTCTTGGTTGCTGCATGCGAATGCTTAAATATGAAAACCTCATTCAAATCCTTAGGAGCTAGCACTTAGCTTATCAGGATTGTGCATGTTTTGTAGGTCCAATAGGTTAGGTTGCATGCATGGAAACCTCATATCTTCGATTTTGTCGAAATAGGATAGCATCAGACTGAATGTGTTCTATTTTTAATTTTTTGCATTTCTTTTTCATTTTATTTTATTTTTCCAGAAGGTTTAATTTATTTAAAATGAACATTTAAAAATTACAAAATCTAAAAAAAAAACAATGAACAATCACTAAAGCTTCATGATGAAATAAACCAACATTGCCCCTTGTTTACAGTTACTTGCAATCACTAAGGTGTTCCAAGCATTTAAATTGATTATCTTCATTTGAGATTAGTAATACACAGTTGCAAATGCTAATACAGCGGAGACCTTGGAGAATTTGTTTGTTTGACTTCTTTGCAAGAGGGGATTTGGGACCCAAATCCTAAAGGAAAGTTGTACTTTCACAAATGGGTGAAAATACCACTCAACAAGTAAGTATTTGCGTAACATTCCCCATGAGGAAGCAGGTCACATCCCTATGGGTGGCTAAGGTTCTATTGTTTGAAAGGTGCTAAAATTATGAGAGAAAGTGGTAAAACCAAAACTATTTTGGAAAGTGGGTAGAGGGGATAAAGAAAATTTTTGGACTAATTCTTGGGACCAATACCCCCCCTTAATTTTAGAATTTCTAGAGCTACAACCCCTTCAATAGAGCCTTGAGTCTAAAGTCTCGATCAAGATAGAATGGTATCTATATACAAGGAATATTGGGACCTTCTCTCTTATGCAACACAAGTAGTGGGAAGAGTGGCCAGTCCAAATCTCTCTGAATTTTATGTTGTTTTTAGAGAGGATATTAAAGAAACACCACCTTATAGGAGAGGAGGAAGAGGACAAAATAGCATGGGGTCATGGGAATTTAGACATATCTAGTTTTGGAAGGTTATAATGAATTTCTCCCCCCCCCCCCACTAGTGCTACTAGATGTTCCATGGGATAGAGTATGGTTGGAAAAGGGATGACCAAAAATCAATTTCTTTACCTAGCAAGTTATGCATTAGAGCTTCCTCACCTATGATAATTTATAGAAGAGAGGTTTTCATGGCCCCTCTAAATATATCATGTGCAATACCCAAGAGGAGACAATATATCATTTACTATTTTAGTGTAACTTTGCCCTAGAATTATGGAGATGATGGGTTGATCTCTTCAAGGCCCATCTCAACCAGCAATTAACACTTACTAATGTATGAAATATCTAGAAATAGAGAAGGTTAAAAAATAAATCAGTTCAATTGGGTTGGTCTTTGGGTTTGAGATTTATTTGGTGGCACTTATGGTTGGAAAGAAATGCTAGAATTTTTAGAGGAATACACTCTGATAGAGCTAGTTTGGTAGAAAATAGTAAACAATGCTACTGAAACAGTAAAATATCATGTGGAGGAGAAAAAAACTAGGAGGGAGAGAACACTACCATGAGTTGAACTCATGGGGATTGGTAACCCCAACCCCTAGGATGGAAAAAAATCAACATGAATAGAGTAGCCAAGGAGAACCTAGAGGTAGTGGATATTGGTTTCCTCATAAGATACTACAAGGAGAAGGTCCTTCATTAGAAATTGGAAGGCCTAGGAGTAGCAATAAATAATGAAGTAGTCTTTGGAAATTACACAAGGCTCTCTCAATGCTTTGGAGAATGGAGTTCAAAAGGTCATAGTGGAGTCTAACTCACAAATTTTTGTGGGATTTCTAGATGGATTTAGGAATTTTAGATTTAGTGTGTGGTAGATCAAGAATATAGTGAGTCAGATTGGATCCATTTGGTAGTAGTTTAAGGATGCCATTAAAATTCATGTAGGCAGAGGGAAGAACATTGTGGATAACTTTTTGGCTAAAAAGGGAAGCAAGCATCTTGTTGGTTACTTGTTGAAATTTGATCAAAATAGGGATATTGTAGATTGGATGGAGGTGAACCAACAAGTTTTATTACTAGCCAACAAGGATCTAGGCAATGAAGTGTGTTGGACCAGGGTAGATGATTATGATTATTAGCCTCTTGTTTGATATCACACTACTACTTATAATGCTCTTATTACCAATTTGGGATATCTAGAATTGTATTAACCAAAATTACAATTTGGATAGGAGTTTATGCTCTTTGGATTGCACTAAGAAATTTGTGGTCCAAGAAGATGTTAGAGTTAGTTTTATTAGGATATTGGGGCTAGACAAAAATGGTAGGCCAATTATTGTAACTTTTGACATATCTTCTTAATAATATTTTATATTTTTCAACAAAAAAAATATTTCAATAAAAATCACTCCTTTGGTAGGAGTTGAGAAAATTTTTGTTCTCTCAAGATAATCACTCTTCAAAATTGACTTGGAGATATTTTACTTTTTTATGGTTTACTTGTTGGTCTTAAAGTGAATAATTTTTTTCTTTTTTATATGATTGTCCTCAAATAGGGCAAATTGATCCACATTTGAAGCCAATTACTTCTTAAGTAAAGACTTTACAAAAATTTCTCAAAATTTGGCAAAAATCTTTTTGCCTTTGGTGGATGCAATTTTGGTGCCAAAATTAAAGAAAGTTTCTATTTTGTGAATGCCCTCACTACTGCTTCACAAAAATTTCAACAATTTAAGGTTCATAATGGATTTTTCATTCATAAAGAACCTATATAATTGAATGCCAAAAATGAAATATTAGTAAAACTGGAGTTCAAATCAAGACTAGGTTCAATCTCATAAAGGAAATCAAACCCTTCATCCCATTGAGAGTGCCAAAAACATATTTAATGGTGGAAAGGTCTAATTTTTTATGCATTCACAATTCCATTTCAACATATTGTAAGAAATAAAAGTGTACCCCTCTCAAGCTTCAGACTCAGGCTAGCTCCACAATACCCTCACTAATTCTAACTAATCTAAACTAAATACATAAAGTAATTATGAAAATTAAAATGCATGAAAGTAAATTCAAAATTTTAGGGTGTGAAATTGAAAAACTAAAGGTAAAATACAACCAAAACCATATCAAGTAGAGTGTATGATAAATCAACACACGAGAAAATTGAACAACAAAAATGGATCCTACATGTATGAAATAGAACTTACAAGGAATTATAACAGGAAAAAAGTTAGTGCCATAATCATCACACATTTTATAATCCAATAAGACAATGTCACTGATGGAAACCAAAATTCTCACCAAGTTCTCATTAATCCAAGAGGAAATAACAATTATAATGTGGTGCCTATAAAGTGTAGCTGTAACTCTCTCAAGGCCAAAATATGTGTATAATGGATATCATGGATCCTATTTATAGAAAGAATTCACCTCTAAGTTACCTTGGGTGAGAAATTATTACTCCTAGTAAAAGTAAACATTTTGGGGTATCTATAGCCAAATTATGCACCTCTTAATGTTACATGCTTCTAAATACATATGTAAATAGCTTATAAGTCTTCTAGAATGCTTAGTTGTAGTACTACATACTAAAATATCACTTTATAAAGATCTTACTTAGTATTTGTGTGCTTTATTTTTTTACATTTACTTGTTTATGATCGATTTGTTCTAGGAAGGAGAGTGAATCACTCCTGTATAGGGATATGTCACACTATTCTACTAGCATTTTTTTCCTTTGAAATTAATCACTTTATTATGCTAAGTGATTCACTCCTCAGATGCCAATCACACCACTTTGAGAAAATCACATTTTACAAAACATAGTTTTTAGAGTCATCAATTGATCAATTCAAAGGTTGTATAAATCTTCAAGATGTGGGGGAATCCCAAGGTAGTAACTAGATTACTAAAATTATACTAATGGAAATGCCCATATTGCATTGGTAGAGGATACACCATCTACCTATGAGTAGGGGGCACACATGCCTGAGGATGTGGAATATATGGATAAATTTGTTGTTGTGGGAGACACTATGGATTTTGGGGGTATCACAATATTATAGTGGAAACTAAGAATTCATATATTATGCTAGAGGGTATTAGATAAGTTTAGTTTTGATTAGATATGGCTTGTATGTTTTGCAGAGGTGGAGGGTTTATTGTGAGATTTATTGATTTTGTAGAGGTATATATTACTATAGATTTTGCATTGAATGATTTGTTGGGGTTAACATGTGATTCGAAGTAGTACCTTGAATTCCTTGTCCTCATTTGATTAGATGAAACATAAAAATTTAGTGTGATGCCTTGGCTTATCATTTGCATATTCATTTGTTCTAAAACATTGTTATCATCAATATTGAGTGAACTTGATTGACCTAGAGATGGAGGTTAATTTGGAAGAGTTATCACATTTGAAATATAGATTTGATTGCTTGATCTAGGAAATGAGTTACTCAAAATGGTACTACTAAAAGAATTTTTCTAATACTAGTAGATTTTAGAGATTGACTCATTCTAACTTGATTAGTTAAAGATGTCGATAATATGAGATATTGACTACTTGGAGCATTAGGTAGACCAGTCAAGGATCCTATCCGATTGGTAGGTTGTGATATGTTTGATAATGCTTTCTATGATTGAGGTATTCCATATAAAGGATTCACAATTAAAATTTTAATGGTAGGTTCCATGAAATCCCAATTCTAATTAAAATTAGAAAAATTATAGTCAAAATCCCTACAAGATTTAACTCTCTAGACCATTAAGGGGTTATAGAAAAATAATTTTAACCTTTATTTGATAAATTATTCATTTGGTATTTGTCTTTGATGGAGTTGGATTTATGGCTATTCCATACTCTTCTTCTTAATATTTCCACACAAGTTACTTTTTTTCCTTTTGTGTTCTTTCTTTGATACAGGATGATTTTGACTAGACAAAATTCATTGCCTAATTGTTGTATCTTTGAGTACATATTCATAAGCCTATATCATTACATATACATACATGTATTGATATGGTTCTTTGGTTTAAAATTAAATTTTTAAATAGATAAGTGAATCACTCTATGATGTGGAATAAATTGATTCATGTTGGCATCCCTGCCACATTGTTTTCTTTTGTGAGAAATTTTTCCATGTAATAATCTCTTCTTCCCTAAAAAGTTCTTCTTTTTAAGAATGTGTTCCTTTTTCATGTTTTGCTATCAAGATTTTTTGGTTGTGCTCAAGGGAGCATGCAGTCCTTTTTTTCACTCATCATGCAGGGTATTTCTTTGAGCTCTCATAGTGGGGTCCAAGTAAATATATGGTTTTGATAAGCTCTGCTCATGCAAGCCTTTTCATGCCCGAAGGGCAGATCATCGCGCAAAAGCATTCATGGAGCCCTTTTGTTTTTAAGTCATGGGTGAGAGTATTTTCATGCCATGCTTCTACCGAAATTTCATTTTGGTCTCAAAGGTGGCAATGGAGATTGGTTAAGTTGGCCAATGAAACTTGATTTCGAAGAAAGAGTATAGTGAAAGCCCTTTTTGAGCTAAAATTCAACCAAAAACTAAGTGGGGCCCAAATGTTTTCGCTCCCACTCAAGAGCGCAAACCCATTTTGAAGCTTGTATGGGTGAAACACCTTTGTCGTTTCCTAAGGCCATGCATTGGGTCCCACCTTTTCAGCAAGGCAACAAAAGGTTTGGGTAGGGTCAGAGTGGCATCCACGTGGCATTCAAAGCCACATTCAGCGATCCCATTCCAAGCGAAGAAAGGAGCGAAAGTATTTTTGAGCCAACATTTGAAAAAAACAAAGTCAGGGCCCACCACAGCGAATCCCCCTTTCGCTCAAATAAGGCGGTGAAACTCCCTTTCGCACCTCTATTCAGCGAAACTCCTCTTTCTTAGTGAAACTCCCCTGCTTCAACAATAATCCCTTGGAAGTGCTTTTCAATGATGAAATTGAGTTTTGAAGGTATGCTTTCACCCATTTAAATGTAGTTGGTCTAGGAAGAATCGAAATCTTATCTCAGAATCCGATCTTCGCCATTGAGGCGGTCCTAGCAAGTGAGGAGATATTGGGACATGTGGATCATGTTGCTACATTAAGTGATGCAACCTCTTTTCAAGGAATCATTAAATTGAGCCATGCCTCATAACTTTTGGATAAACTCTGAAATCACATCTTGGCTGCCACAGTGATATTTTGTGGTTAAGCATTTATGATTTAGAGGCGGAATCCTCTATAAAAACTAGCAAGTTTAATGTAAAATGATGGATGTTTTGCTAGAAAACTATTGTACCTAAACTCTGCTATGAACACAAAGAATCCTTGGCTCTAATTCTGGATCTCTTTTATGTGTATGTCTTCTATTCTTTATTTCTATTAAATTCACTTGCTTATTTGTCGATAGCTATAATTCTATGTCTGGATCTAGCTTCTGATAAAGGGTGAACGCTGGAATAATTCTGGAGGTTGCATATTTAAAGATATCTAGCTTTAATTTCGATTACATTCCTTGTGTGAAGTGCTATTGGTTTAAGTATAACTAAGTGATCATGTTGTTTGTTCATCACCCCCTGTTAATCTGGCTCATAGCCACATTTCCCATCCCTTTCAGTCATTTATCATTCCTTTCCTATTTCCTTAATTCCAACCCAAGTTTAGAGTAGCAAGGGAACCAACCCTCTCTAGAGATTGGCATGGGAGGCATTTCTTCCTTTCGGCCTTTCAATGTTGGTCGGGTCTAGGGTGCATGGATGAAACATTCCATACCTAAGGTAGATTCTTGACCAACAATTTTTGGCATGCCCAGTGGGACGCAAACGTTCCACATCAAATGGTATTAAGAATTGATGTTCATATTTTTACTGTCAAATAAGAACATTTGGCGACTCAGTTGAACCCAGAAGCCTCTGAATCTTGAAGCTGATTAAAAGCCCTCCCCCTCATGATCACAAGATCGAAGGCTAGAAATCCAGAAGATACAATTGAGTTCTTTGAGCTTAACATCGATGCTTTGGGAGAACATCCTAGAGTAGTTCCCTCGACTATCCCATTAGTCGGACATCCTCGCAAGTAGCTGGTATATTTTCACAAACTCCAAGTTCTTCTAGCACCATAGCTAGCTTGCCCCCTCAACCAAATGCTCTAGTTCAGATGGCACAAAATCCACCCAGGCAGTTTCCAACCTAGAATCATTCGGGACCGCTCAATTTTCAGGCTCAGAACCAGATCCCAATCGTAGCGTTAAAGGCTCTACCCACGTATGATGGTACGAGAAATATAACTTACGAGCATGTCCAAGATGTCACTTCACTGGAAACTATCCATGGCATCACAGAAGAAGACATCATGGTAATACTGCTAGTACTCTCGCTCAGAGGTAAGCTTCTCTACTGGTACCGATCGTTGCTGCCCAATACCATTGCTACATGGGACCAGTTAGCAGAATAATTGATAAGGGGTTTCAATGAACAAGTGGACCCTTTCTCCTTGTTGCACCAGTTCACCACCATTCAAAGGCACCCTCAAGAAGAGGTAGCAAATTTTAATTTCAGGTTCACCCGAACCTGGTAGAGAGTTACTATCGGCCTTCGGCCCACCCTGGAGCAAGTGATATTTTATTACCTAAGAGCTTTCCATTCTGACATCAGCATGAGCATCCGACATGCTAATGTCAACACATTTCTAGCCTTGTACGCTCAGGCACAGAAGGCTAAGGCTGACTTAGTCACTATTGGTAAGTTACCTCCGAAAATGACTATGCCAATTTTTTTGGACTTACCCCAACATCTATATCCTAGTGCATCCTCTCAGTCATTGCCTACATCCCCAATGTACCCTATTCTATCATGGAATCCCAATGCTTCTCAGAACCAGATGGTACCCATATCACAATTTCAAGCACCTATTGTTCCCCAACTTCCAGCTCCTATCCCATATCCGACATTACCTGCACCATTGGCACCATTGCCATTACCCGTGCCTCTGACACCTACAAATCTGGACCAAGCCAAAGAATTGTAGGATATGCGATCATCAATGAGGGCAATGGTGAATGAGATCACCATCTTGAAAAGGAGGCAATATGATCAAAGTTTCTAGCCAAGGAGATTTACTCCTCCTCCCTCGATTACTAGGGAACAAGTTTCTTCCACTAGTAGGGCTCTCGAGAGAAATGCAGTGGTGTTAGATAATGAAGAAGTTGGTCTATCTGATAGAGCTTATTGGTGCTCCACCTGCAATGACCCGCATGATGAGGAGACTTGCATGGTCCATTTGAACTATGTGTAGACCCTGGCAGATAATGTTCCTGGTGGGCAAGTGAATATGATCAGAGAGGTGGACCACAACTTTATGATCCCCCCTATCGAGCAAGTTTCTGTTCTTACGAGGGTAGGTAGAAAACCCATTGAAGTTGATCCGGTTCAAATGGAACCGTTAAAGGTACCTGCTAGTTCCAAGATGTCGAGCGAGAAGACGCTACCACCAGTAAAAGAGCCTGCCCAAGTGTCGAAGCTAGAGGGACCCATCCTATTGAAGGATCTCTTACCTCTGAGAGCTAGGGGGAGAGTTCCTCAACCATAGGCTTCGCCCTCCCAACCCCAAACCGAGATAAGGGACCAGGCAAGAGAAAGGCTCAAGTATCCCTCATTGACCAAACATTAGAGGGTAGAAGTGATACAATAGTATCGAACCAAATACGAGACTATGAAGGAGGGAGGTGAGTCTGGTACAGGGGCATACAATATTGTTGAAGAACTAAAGAAAACTCCAGCTAAGGTAAGCCTCTTTGATGCGCTTCAGCTACCCGACCAAGTGGATCTATTACAAGAATCGTTGAAGTCTGCTAAAGGCAAGGGAAAGCCGACTCAAATTGTCTTGACTCAGACATTGACTACCTCGGCCATCGGGAAGAACATGCCACCACCATTCTATCTATCCCTCAGGATGGAGGGGTGGGTTGTGCATAATTGCATGATCGACTCTGGCGTCGCAACTACTGTGATGCCCAAGGTTGTTTGTGAGATTATGGGCATGGAGTACACGAGGAGTAGTCCTGGAGTGCTCCAACTGGATGGAACTCCGGTCAAGACAGTAGGGGTGATCAAGGATATTTTGATCATGTTGCATAAGATGCCATAAATCACCATGATACAAGAAGTTGTGGTGGTGGATTTAGAGTCGTATTTCAGTATGTGCCTATCAAGGGAATTCACCACCAAACTAGGAGGCTATTTGTCTCTGGATTATTCGCATCTGGAAATCCCCTTCAAAGGAAGGAGAATTAAATTTTTTAATGAGAAACCCTCTACCTTTCATATCGAAAGGATCCAAGATGCGGAGAAGCAAGTGGACTCAGTCAATCTGATTGAGGAAGTGGAGGAAGAAGAAGGAGTAGAACTGATGGAAGAAGCCCTGGATGAGCTCCGCATAGAAGATGAATTTTCCATGCATGATTTCAATGCCATGATCAAAATAGAAATAGGGTGCTACTCGATCACCAGGCCCGAAAAGGCTAAGGTACCAAGTGATGAAGACCCTATTTCTGATCAACTGTGGAAGCTCTTCTTTGATGGTGCATGATGTAAGAATGGCATAGGGGTAGGGGTTGTCCTTATCTCTCCTTCGAGAAAGCAGAAAACCTACTCCTACAGACTCGCATGGAGTTGTACTAATAATGCAGTTGAGTATGAAGCCCTGTGCTTGGGGTTAAGAAAAGCAGATAAACTTGGAATCAAGCAGTTGTAGATCTTCGGAGATTCAGAGTTAATCTACAACCAAGTCACCAATAAGTGTGTCACAAAGCAACATTACCTGAAGGTATACCACAACAAGGTATGGGACCTGCTCGAATCTTTCACAACATTGAATATCCAAGCTATTTCATGAGAGCAAAATAAGCACGTTGACCTCTTGGCATCTATTGGAGCCAGATTCTCCCCGGCTGAACACATGATGCAAAAACCAAAGATGGTAAGAGTGATTTATAGGCCTTTAGTGCCAGACAAGAATATCCACTGGCAGGTGTTTGACAATGATGAGAAAATTGTCAATTTTTTGGTTAATGAAGCCAACACTATCGAAGATAGGACCCTTGATGAAGAAGAGTATGAGGGATTAATACAATTGAAAAATAATCACGTCCCAAAGGGCTTGATCACGCTTGAAAGTCTATTTGATCAAGATGATAGGTCACTTGCTCATAAGATCAAAGTAGATGTGAGAGAATATAAGGAACTGGAGCTAGAACCCGGAAAGGTAATCAAGGTTGGAACCGATTGTACGTCGGTAGAGCTCGAGAAAATCAGGACTCTATGTAAGGAGTACCCATATATTGTCGCTTGGAGTTATCGGGACCTGAGAGGATACGATAAGAGCGTCTTCCAACATACAATCGAGCTACAGGAAGGGGTCAAACCTTTCAGGCAGAAACAAAGGCTGATCAACCCAAAGATTGAAGTACTTATGAAGACCGAGCTCCTAAAGATGTTGGAGGCAAAAATTATTTATCCCATCAAGCACTCTTCTTGGGTGGTGAACTTGGTCCCAGTGCAAAAAAAGAATGGAGACATCCGCTTGTGCGTTGACTTTTGAAATCTCAATCAAGCATCTCTAAAGGACCACTACCCGCTGCCCCAAATTGATCAAATTCTTCATGTAGTGGCGGGAGCACAGAGGTTCTCTCTACTAGATGGCTTCTCCGGATACAATCAAATCTGGGTGAAGGATGAGGATCAGTACAAAACTGCTTTCACTACCAAGTGGGGTACTTTTGCCTACCAACGAATGTCATTCGACCTCTCGAACGTCGGAGCGACTTTCCAAAGAGCGATGTACTTAGCTTTCGATGAGTTACTAAATCGCATCATTGTAATTTATTTAGATGACATGACTATTTTCTCCCACAAAAGGGGGGAACACGGTCTACATTTGCGTCAAGTATTTGAAAAGTGTCGAGAGTTCGGAGTTTCCATAAATCCAAAAAAGTCCATTTTCACGGTGAAAGAAGGTAAGCTCCTGGGCCATGTAATCTTAGAGAAGGGACTAGCTGTCGATCCTACTAGGGCTGAAGCCCTCCTCAAGCTACCTCTACCAACAAATAAGAAAGGCCTCCAATCCTTTTTTGGGCAGATCAATTTTGTTAGGAAGTTCATATCCGATTTCGCTCAGGTGGTAAAACCAATGACCGAACTCCTAAAGAAGGATGTTGAGTTTTAGTGGACCGAGGAAAGGAAGTGGGCATTCAGAGAAATCAAAGAGAGAATCACTCAAGCCCCTATTTTGGTGAACCCTGATTACTCTAAAGACTTTATCCTTTATGCCGTCGGTGAACCAGAGAGCTATGCAGCTGTCCTTACTCAGAAGAACGAGGATGGGGATGAATGGTCGATAGCATTCCTAAGCCAAGTCATCCATCCGCATGAAGAGAAGTATAACTTCATTGAGAGACAAGTACATGCAGTGATGCGATCATTGAAGAAGTTTTGCCATTTCATCTCCCAGAGTAAGACAATAGTGTACATGGTACACCCTAACGTCAGGAACTTCATCATCCAAGGTGAGCTTGGTAATAAAAGAGTAGGATGGATCTCCAAGATCCAAGAATTTGACATAGAAGTTAGGCCCACTAAACTGGTCCGCGATCGAGCATTGTGCCAAGAACTTGCTAGGAGCACCGCATCCGAAGTAATAGCATGCCAGTGGGATGATCCAACACAAGAAAGCGATCTTGCGAATCGGTCTGTAGACGATAAGGATTGGACATAAGACCTTGTCGAATACTTTAATATTGGAAGGTGCCCTCCTCGCCTCAATGCTTCCTCAGAGGAGAAGGTTCAGGCTTCAAGCCTGTAGGTATGTGTTGTTGTCAAATGGTTTGTTTCACAGGAACATAGATGGGGTTCTCTTGAGGTGTGTCAGAGGGATAGAGAAATAGAGGATCCTTGATGAGTTCCATTCTGGAATGTCAAGAGGACATTTCATAGGAAGGCCTATGGCCTTAAAAATCATTAAAGTGGGCTATTATTGGCCCACTATTTTTGTCGATGCCTTCAAGGTCAGCCAAAAGTGTGACAAGTGCGAGAGATACGTCGATCGAAGCAGGAATGCTTCTTTGCCTTTGCACCCAATTCAGGTCAAGGCTCTATTCCAATAGTGGGGCTTAGATTTCATTGGAGCAATAGATCCTAATTCCTCTGTAGGGCATAAGTATATCTTAACAGCTACATATTATTTTACCCGGTGGATGGAAGCAGTGCCAACCAAGCAAGCTAACCAGGATGTGGTCATTACCTTCTTGGAAGGATTGATAACTCACTTTGGAATACCGGATGCAATTGTAATAGACAATGGCACTCCCTTCATCGATGCCAGAATATATGAATTCGTAAGTATGGAATTTACTTAAAAAATTCATCTAACTATTACCCGTAGGGCAATGGTCTAGCGGAGTCCACAAACAAAAACTTACTGAAGATCCTGAAGAGAACCTTGGAAGGGAACAAGTGAAGCTGGCATCTGCTCCTGGACCTAGCCTTATGGGCTGACCACATCTCAATTAAGAAATCGATCAAGACATCTCCATATTCCCTGGTGTATGGGAAGGAAGCAGTTCTCCCCACACACATTGAGTTACCCGCATTGCAGTCTCTTCGGTCGTTAAATGGTGAAGATGAGGAGTTTGATCCCATGAGTGCCAGGATGGCCCAATTGCTGCAGTTGGAAGAAGAAAGAGAAAAGGCCTATGAAGCTTTTATGAAGCATGCAGAGACCACAAAAAATTGGTTCGACAAGAGAACCTCCGATCGAACCTTCCAGGTTGGTGACTTGGTGTTAAAATGGAATGAGAGAAAATCTAAACCAGGAAATCACGACAAGTTTGATGCATTCTGGGAGGGTCCATTTCAAATTTCTGGTGTTAATCAGGTAAACTCTTTCATTCTTCAAGATTTAGAGGGTTTCACTCTCCCAATATCAGTCAATGGCCTTCATTTGAAGGCATACTACCAGTGAGAGGTAGTAGTAAAAGTTCCTCAACTGTGTATATAATTGTTCCTTTGTTTGTATGTATATATATTTTCTCTCGGAGAATAAGTCTCTTCGCTTCCCTTCCCTTCGCGCTCTCAGTAGTGCAGTTTTGGCCAAACTCCTCACTATGGTAAGGAATCGAGTTGGCAGGGAAATGTAGTAGAAGAGTTTAAATCAAAAGCCTTTTTTTAGTTTGCATGTTTTCTAGCGCTAGAAAAAGAAAAGAACAGTTTCGGGCACCAAAACCGGCTAAAAGCATTTTCGCTCTCCTTTTGAGTGAAAGGAGTTCGTTTCACTGTTTTAAATGCGTCACCTGGAAAAGTAGTTCAACAGATAAAAGGTGCCTTGTCATTTTGATGTCTCAAGGTTGGATAAAGAGGAGTTTCGCTCTTGCATAGGAGCAAAACTATGTTTCGATGCCTTAAGGAGCGAAAGCTACAACTGAGGCGGGGCCAACACAAAATGTTTTTGACCCCTAGAGGTTCCGAAAAGAAGTTTCGCTGACATTGTTCAACGAATGCCCGTAGTCAAAGTTAAATGCATGAAGTTTTGACAAGCTCATGCTTTTGAGCACCTCGTGTTAGAGAAGAAAGAAAGAAGCGCTCTAACGTAAATCGTTTTCTTTTCGAACGTCAAATATTGGTCAAAGGCACTTTCGGGTGCTTTGTTGAGCGAAAAGCGCTTTCACTCTCCTTTATTAGTGAGATCTAAATTATGGCCCTTAAAGTTGCTTTTTGTCCAAATGCCACGTGGCAAGGAATTAAAAGAGATGATTTTCACTCCAAAGAAAGAGTATATTATGAGCCTCTCCCAATTAACAAAAGCTTTGCATAAATTGCGGTGCTTTTTTCTATTTTGGGCATTGATACGACCAAAAAGGGGGTTTCGCTCCTATGATAAGCGCAAAGAAGTTTTGCTCTATTTTTAAAGCGAAGATCAGTTTTCCACTTTTTGATCTCTTAAATTAGAAAGACTCACTTCCAAAGTGCCTAAATTAGCAACAGGATATGGCAAGGATTGCAAGAGAACATGCACACACTTTTTTCTATTTCGGGTGATCAAATGAGCGAAAGGGTTTTTTGCTTGGCTTTTTAAGCGAAAGCCATTCCGTCCCTTAAAGATAATGAAAGTGTTTGCAAGAGCGAAAGGGAGTTTCACTTTTCCAATATCTCGAAACACGCATTTCAAAGCAAAAGTGAGCGAACGTTCATCCCGAGGAAGGTCATTGGAGCAGGAATTTACGCCTCGAAAAGTGGGAAGCGGTGAATCATGATTTACGAGCAAGATTGCGGCCCACGCAATTTTTCATCATTGGAGAAACTGCTCAGCCACCTGTTAAGGCAAACAAAAGATCTCCATTTTCACCCACGATCTCCACATGCATTTATTTCGCCTCATGCACAATTAAAGTGGTGGGTCGATTACAGTGCTATAAGAAGGCCAACGTTGCAGCCAAAAGAAAAGGAGAGAAATCATGAAGTATTCCCTAGGAGTGCTGGTCACTTTGCTACAGTTGTGAGTGCAAGAATTCTTGGTAAAGCATAGTGCGCCAAGCTCTCGAGAGTCGTTGTCCATCTCCAAGCAAGCGCCTTGGTTATCCCAAAAATTAAAAATGGGCAAGAAAAGCACCGAGCCCAAGAAGGAGAAAACCTCGAAGAAGGGAGAAGGCGCGAAGAGGTAGAAAAAAGAAAAGAAGCAAGTAGAGTTGCCACCACCCGTCGATAGGCTGGGAAGAATCAAAGATTGTATGCTCATGAACAAAAGTGTTGAGAAGCTGCGCCAGATCATTGATGCCATGCTGACAAGGGTGTCTACTAAAAGCAAGTGGACTACCGCATACTATTCTCACCTCTATTGGTACCTGTGCACACTTGTGCATAACTACCCAAAGTTGGTCTGCATGATCGCCAAATTCTACGACCCTCAGACCAAGATGGTCCGAAATGCCAAAGGGGGTAAATTATTTGCAATTTCTACCAATACCATTCGAGAGGCTTTCACTTGTGGAGAAAAGCCACCTACCAACTACATCATAAGAAAAATCAATATAACTGAGCAGAATGAAAGGTACAAGTCAACAACACCGATGCGATAGTTTATGGAGACGCAGTTGGTGGAGAAACCAACATCCGAGGAATTGTTGAAGTTGCCCAAACCCCTAAAGCAGTTCAAGCATCCTGACATATACTCCATGTTGGCATGGGTTATGGGGCTCTCCACAGATGCAATAGTGTACAAATGGCAAGTTTCTCTCATCGAATGTATTTTGCATGGCAAATTTTACTCTCCCACCACCATGACACCAGAAACAAAACCTGTGTTCTTCAACTGGGTAGAATGGGTGGCCCTATAAATGCACATATTATTGAGCGAAGTGCAGAGTGGTAAGGATATGTCGTTCAAACACCGCTCCTTTATTTCTTGGTACTTTTTCTACCACATGCACAACTGTTTCACTTTTATTGCCAAGAACTGCACTAATGAGGAAGGCAAGGCACTACCAATTCACCAATGGACTCAAAGTTTATCTAAAAGGGAGCCTTATTACAACTTCAATAGGATGTTCCTTAGCCCTACTCTAGAGCTCATCTATGGTGTTTGCAAATGAGTTACAAAGTAGATGAGAGATGAGGTAGTGCAAAAGAGGTTGGGCGATGTTTTCCAACTCACACAAGGCCTTGTCGTCAAGATTTATGGGTTTATTGGAAAACCCTTCCTGCTACCATACTACACCATGGAGTACCTTTTCGCCCTCGAAGTTTCTCGGCAAAGTGACTTCACCGATGATACATATGGGCACGAAAGAAGGAAGTCGCACACGTGCGCCTTGCCTTTTCAGTTCGACGATATTGAAGTAGCAGTCACCGGGCAGAACTCTTTCCTTGCTATAACGTTGTATGATTTTGATATAGTCGAGCTCCCCTTGTATTGGAGGTATGAAAAATTTGATATTTTTTGATAATTTATCGAAGCAAAAATCTTCCACAGTTGTCCACACCCAGATATTGAAGCACAACGTAATAATCCCATGGGGTACGATCTAGAATGGCACGTAGAGAAGATGATGTCACTTCCTCTATGGCACGACTTCTACATGATGGAGGCCGAATATGACCCTACGCACAACCCAACGCACGTACCTGACAAGGAGTTGTTGCAGGAAACAAATGACAAATTGCCCGATTGGTTAGACGACAAGATTGCCAACTGGTGGATCATGAGGGTCCACAACAAAAAGTAGGCATCCAAATAGTTCCTCATGTTGGATGAAAATTTCTCCATGATATATGATGCAAATGTTGACACGTACCAACTTGTCTCATTTACCGATATCATGCCTCGGAGCACTCAGAGCCCTGGCAGAGTGGAGGACATGGCAATGAAAGAACAGAGGTAGTCAATTGAACAAGATCCACTTGTCATGGAGAAATATGAACAACTACCCCCTAAGGAATAGGTTACTCCGATGAAGAGGAGCGTTGATACAACACTTTCACTTCCTCATATTGCAAAGAAGCCTCAGACTGGTGCAATCTGATCCCTCAACACAAACCCTTCTACAATGTCAGCAACCATGGAATCAAGCATTCCTTGAAGTCCCTGTTCCAACACAACAAGAGCGGCAAGAGGTGGAGCTGATTGACCTAGAAGCAGATGCATTAGGAATGAGAAGGAGGAAGAGCAAGCCCGATCACACAACAGTTCACTATTTTGGCTCTACCAACATTTGAGCCCATAGGTATGCTATCTCTCTCTCCTTCCCTCGCTTCTGAGCCTCTGGTGACTATGTCCTCCAATGCTGAATCCCTCATTTCCACTCAACCTCCATTTGGCGTCCCCATGTCTGCCATGCCTTTCCTTGCATCCCAGTCGTTGCTCCCCTCATCATCCCCTCTTATCTCCTAGATGTTTAGTTCCTTTGCGTCTATCGCCAATGCATTTGCATTTCCCCCATCATCCACCCTCACCCCTCCTCAGGTTTCTATCGATCCAGTCACTACATCCACCATCACCATCAACCCAAACCCATTTTTTCTCTCACTCACCTCCTTAGTTATAGTAGCATCCTATGATATTCCACTCCCAGATCCTAATGCCTCGATCAAAGCCATCCAAACCCCAACATCACCAAGGGTTAGCCTAATCGTTGCCTCATCTATTCTTGATCCATCCATCAAAGCAAACCCCCAACGTGCTCTTTTCCCCTTCATGCCACTCTTTGGAGTATAGGAGCCACTAGAAATGGAGCTAGAAGTTCTACAGGAGCGCCCGATTATGGAGAGCATACGTCGAGCGCGTCAGAGTTCCTCAAGCTGGCTCAAGGGTCGAAAAAGAAAAATGTGCAAGCTCCAGCCAAGGTGGAAAAAAGGGCTATGTTTGACCCGGAGAAGATGGAACTCCACAAGATGGAGAAGGTGCCCAAAGTTCAAAAGCCCTTGGAGGAGATGACGCCAATGGATTACTCCTATCATCATACGGTTGAAGACTTGAGAACCATTGATACAACAGAAATGATGGGGAATATCCAGGTCGAGATGGGCTCCATCTATTTCCATGGAGAGCACTTCAGAGCTCGCTTCTTTGAAGCTGAGGCTAAAAACATGGAGCTCGAGGAGACCTTAGCGCATATAAGGGCACAACTCAAGGAGGCTCAGTCCAAATCTGAGCAGTTGCAGCAGCGCATGGCTAGTTTGGAGCAAGAGGTGGGCAATTACAAAAAGGCAACTGAACATCACCTCAAGGCACACGCAGAGGCGGAAAGCTAGGTGCAAGCCTTGAATGCTCAGATCTAGGAACTACAAGCTCAGTTGATAGAGAAGATGGTGCAAGCAGAGGTCTTCACAAAAGACCGCATTAAGGAGGTTCATTGTCACTTCTTGGCTAACTTTCGAGCTAGGGCATCAAAAGCAATAGCAGTGCTCACATTCATTTGGGAGGCTAAGAAAGCAGTTACTCATGGTGGACCTATCATGGAGGATGCCAAAAAGGACATAGACCACTAGCTAGAGCTAGCTATGAAGGTGCAAATTCTAGAAAAAATGGACCTCCAACTCACTCCTATGAGTCCACTCGCTCGATCATGGGCAACTACAAAGGTGACACTACGGGCTTACTTCGCAAAAGTGGAAAGAGCCCGAGAGGCTAGAAGGCTGTTAGAAGTGTTCGAGCAAGAAAGGCGCATTTCTCTGATGTATTTCGAAGCCCTCGTGCAACTCGACTTCCCTGGCTTCACTGACGATGAAGAGGCTATTTTGATGAAGGAAGAACTGAACCCAGCTTGGGATACCTTTGAAGGCGACACTTCTGAGATTGACAGTTGGGGTGAGCCTATTATAGAAGCCTAGGTAATGCAATTAATGACAAAGTTCATGCAGATCGAATATTGTTTGGTGGATCTCAACCAGAGGGCTAACTTCGCTAACGTAGACCAACTTGAAACTTTTGGGTACTTGGTTAGGGAGCTCCAAGACCATGCTCCGCTCCAAGGAGATGCCTGGGCCCTGGTTCAAGCAACCTATGATCACATCTATGAGCATCTCCCACAATCGGAGTCTTCCCAGCAACATGAAGATCAAGGAGAGAAAGAAGGAGACCAAGAAGAAGAAGGGGACCATGAGCACAAAAGAGAAGAAGAAGGAGAAAGGGAGAAGTTGGAGGAAGAGTCCGCTACCAGCAGTGAACATTTAGAAAAAGACAACGATGATGACTCTGAGCCCAATAGATAAGGCCTGGGATCTTCACATTGAGGTGAGCTCAATACCCCCATGAGCCGCTAGAGATGTTGGCATCCCTGCCACATTATTTTCTTTTGTGAGAAATTTTGCCATGTAATAATCTCTTCTTCCCTGAAAAGTTCTTCCTTTTCAAAATGTGTTCCTTTTTCATGTTTTTCTATCAAGATTTGTTGGCTGCGCTCAAGGGAGCATGCAGTCCTTTTTTTTCACTCATCATGCAGGGTCTTTCTTTGAGCTCTCATGGCGGGGTCCAAGTAAATATATGGTTTCGATAAGCTCTGCTCACGCAAGCCTTTTTGCGCCCGGAGGGCAGATCACCATGCAAAAGCATTCATGGAGCCCTTTTGTTTTTAAGTCATGGGTGAGAGTAGTTTCACACCATGCTTCTATCGAAATCTCATTTCGGTCTCAAAGGCGACAATGGAGATTGGTTAAGTTGGCCAACGAAACTTGATTTCGAAGAAAGAGTATAGCGAAAGCCCTTTTTGGGCTAAAAGTCAACCGAAAACTAAGTGGGGCCCAAATGTTTTCGCTCCCACTCAAGAGCGCAAACCCATTTCAAAGCTTGTATGGGTGAAACACCTTTGTCATTTCCTAAGGCCATGCACTTGGGTCCCACCTTTCTAGCAAGGCGACAAAAGGTTTGGGAAGGGTCAAAGTGGCATCCACGTGGCATTCAAAGCCACATTCAGCGATCCTATTCCAAGCGAAGAAAGGAGAAAGAGTCTTTTCGGGCCAACATTTGAACAAAACAAAGTCGGGGCCCACCACAACGAATCCCCCTTTCACTCAAATAAGGTGATGAAACTCCCTTTCGTGCCTCTATTCAGTGAAACTCCTCTTTCTTAGCGAAACTCCCCTACTTCAACAATAATCCCCGAAAGTGCTTTTCAAGAATGAAATTGACTTTCGAAGGTGCGATTTCACTCGTTTAAATGCAATTGGTCTAGGAAGAATCAAAATCTTATCTCAGAATCTGATATTCACCATTGAGGCAGTCCCAACAAGTAAGGAGATATCAGGATAGGTGGATCATGTTGCTACATTAAGTGATGCAACCTCTTTTCGAGGAATCATTAAATTGAGCCATACCTCATAACTTTCGGATAAACTCTGAAATCAAATCTTGGCTACCATGACGATATTTTGTGGTTAAGCATTTATGATTTAGAGGCGAAATCCTCTATAAAAACTAGCAATTTTAATGTAAAATTGATCGGTTGTAGAGCTTACATTTAATTTTTTTCAATCCGAGGGAAATCAAGGTTAGATTTAAAGAGTAGGAATCTAGTATAGATTGTACCATGGGGATTAATACTAAGCTTAGCTCAAGTCTCTTTCTGGTTTCATGTGTTACAGAAAAGTAATAAACAAAATTTAAACTATGCAGAAATGAATAATGCAAAATATGATAAGTAATTAATACAATGATGAATTACTTTATTGATGAGCTAATTTATTTGTGAGGATCCTCGTGCAGTCTATTTTATTTGTCTATTTAAAATGCAATTTGATTTATTCTAAGGCTAACTATTTCTAACCTATTGTAGGGGCGAGAGCTCAGGGACTGGCTATAGGAGTGGGCCCTGCCTCCTAGAGGGCAGTGTAAGTCTTTCTCCCCTAGTTTACTTTATCTCAGTAACTAGATTTTATAACTAATACTAATATTATTTTCATTCTGTAAATGTAAGGAAAATACAAGTATAATTACATAACAAAAATTAAGCAATACACATAATTGACACAGTTACCATTTACGAAGAACAAAATGCTACTTTTATTACTAGAGATTCAGTCGTACATGCTGGCACATTTCTTTAGAATTGTAGACTTAGAACATTACATTCACAATATTTTCTGGCATTCTAGACCTTTTCAAAGGTCGCCCCTTTGTAATTTATAGTGTGACTAATACAATTCCAAACAATATTTCTCCACGTATTTTGCCATGTGGAATTTGTGGACTTCCCAATATGACAACTATGCATCAACCAAAATAATCTAAACTTAACATAATACCTATTCCTACTTGGACTTGGTAAACATTCTGAATGGTCCAAGTGGCATCCTACAAACAAACCTAACAAGACAATACTATTTTGAATAATTTGCAAGATGTACATTAGAACAATATGTCCTATATTCCAGGAAAAGGTCTAACGATCTTGCGTCCATATCTAAGAATTCTCATAATAGTCTGATTACAAACTTTATTAAATAAAGCAATAACGACTTTATCAACTGAAATATTCTCGTGGATAATATGTGATAAATGAAATACTTTGTTGATTGGAAATGTTTGTTGCCACATTAATACATCATTTTGTCACTGATGTGGTATGCTACATAAGTTAACGAACTTTATTCATCCTTCAATAACTATTGGTAAAAATCCTTTGGTAACTTACTTCAGTAGTTACCTTTCGTAACATGTTTCGATAACATACTTCTGTAACATGCTTCTGTAACTGAGGTTAGCTACTATCATTATTGTGCTCTAGGTTTCCTTTATCCCTAGTCCTTACATTCATCTTATTCTCATCTGAGGTATACTTCCAAAGCTTTGTGCTCCCTGCATCATTCATCAACAATTTTCTTGTATTTTTACTCAAGACTCAGATGAATTTTGCATAAATCAAACACATTTGTTAGATTACTGCATTCAACATATTTTCTAGAATATACAATAATAATTCACATAAAACATATTATAATTACCATATAATCATAAGAATGAAACAATTTTGTTACAAAAATATGTGTCAAATAACCTCTCATCATTTCCTCCCAAACTGAAATCTATGCATGTCCTCATGCATACAAGAAGATAAGATAAACATAATATGATAGTCTCATACATGCATCAGATGTTTATCATTCAAAATTTTACAAATAACTGAAGGTTCTAAATACATTTGTATTTCATAAACAAAACAATATGAATATCAAAATCATTATCAGATAGCAAACATGAGATCCAGAACTGAATCATTGATGCTGAGATTTTCCAAAAATAGGAAAAATAAACACTGTCCAGAAATACATAAGATACCTGCCAACATACTATCAGAATATATCAAAATGCACAAAAACTAAGAATCAAACATTTGTATAGAATATATCAGCAAGTAACAAATTAAAATTTCTAAAAAAAATGTCACCACTGTTCATGACTACTTCCAGAAATCAATTCCCACAATTTCACATATATAAAATAACATCATTTTTCTAATTAGTTTTTTTTCGTAATATTATATAAACATATCAAATAACATTTGTACAAAAGATAATATCATCTTCTATCAGAAGAAATATTTACGTATGTCATCATAGAAAAATACAGATAAAACACTATACAAACATCACACTGATAACATCAATAATATATTAAAAATAAGTCTAAATAATAAAATAATAGTTTTTTAGTTTATCCAACTTGTGCTTGTCGAGAAGAAATCCAGGATGACCGTGGTCTTGGCTATGGTAATCTATGCTCACGTTTTACTTATTGTACCTATTCTTTGGCCTTCTATTTTGCAATTGGTGTTTCCACCATGACCATCCTGATGTGCTCAACCTCATGAGAATTTTCTTTCTGCTCTGCATCCTTTGTCTGGGAAGGATGAAGTTCCTCAATAGATGCGACAACATCGTTTATCACTGCATTGATTTTCGGAGGCATCCCCACATCCAAGACAAGATCCCTTGATGTCGTTCCTACCTTGGTGGGAATATCTGATTTCTTTGGCTGATTCTGTTGAGTAAAGCTAATAATCTGTTGATAATTCTCTTCCTCGAGGATATTTGAAAAGTCAAGTGGTTTATTGGTGTACACCTTTTTACTGAAGTTCACATATTTTTTAGGATTTTTAGCGAAAGTAGAGATTTTATGTAGGGAAACTTTGACAGGTGGCGGTCAGTTGACAGAGTCCACGGTTCTCATCACCCTATCCACTAAAGACTGCTTAATCAATTCTATCTGCATAGCAAGGGCTCACTGGATTAGTTTGGAGGTCTTTGTAAAATCTTCCTGCAATTTATCAACCTTCATTTGTAAAACGACATTCTATGCATGAAGGTGGGACAAGATTGCTACAGTAGACTCAATTGCAGGTAAATCAAATTCATGCCCTAGTGCATCCTCTTTTTCAAAAATTTCTATAGTCTTCTTCTGACGTCTGACATTCGACAGGGGTTGTTTACTATTTTTCATAATTCGACGTTTTCATTTTGGTATGTCATGCTCTTCTTCCTGACTATCAGAGTCATTTTCCTCTTATGTCAAGTGTTCCTCCTCAAATTCAGTGGATTTCGAGCATTCAGGTAAGTTAGATTCATTCACAAAAATAACATAAATATAGATTTAAAAGATTTTAATAAAATATTATAGCTTTAAAAAATATATACTTATCTATTTATTTGAAGCATATAAAATTACAAGATTTGAATTAATTAGAATTACACATTTGAATAAAAAATTTAAACAACTTTGAAAAGCATCAAAGTCATGACTAACTTCTAGAACCATTTCAAATTCAAAGATAAGAGTTTCATCTAATTATCTTGCCTACTTATTTTATATATTCATATGGATAATGCATGAAAAATATTATATGAATCCATTAACAAACGACTTTTTGGTACTTGATTCACCTAACCATCTTACCTACTCACATGGATATCCATCAAGCATTACATTCAAAAAATATTTTTTTTTTGTTGAAGTCTAACATAGATATTAAAATTATCAACTTTTGAAAATTGGAATCAAACATCTATAGAACAATAAAAAAGTGGGGCTAAGCCCACTAATAAAAAAAGTGTTGATGATGAAAATGATATCATGGAATATTAGGGGTATGGATAAAACTCCTAAAAAAGAGCTATTAAGGAATTAATGTGATGTTATAGTCCTAAGTTTAGTTTAATATAAGAAACAAAATTAAGCAGTGAGGAATGTAAGGATGATTTTAAGAAGATTTGGAATATGGGTGATTGTTTAGTAGTTTCTTCTATAGGAGCTTCAAGCGGTATTGCAATAATATGAGACAAATGCAAATGGGATGGGCAATTATTAGAAGCAAAAATTAATTGGGTTGTTGGATTATTTTGCAAGAGGAAAATATCAAATTTGAGGTTATAAATGTATATTCTCCAGCTATAATTACTCATGAAAGATGTTGGAGGGACCTTAGAATATTTTGTTAAATACAATGATTATTCATTGTGATCTATGGATTCTTGGAGATGATTTTAACATTGTACTATATCCTTTGGAAAAGAAGGGTCATATTCCAAGATGGTCTAATCAATGCAATATTTTGCATCATTTATCAATTCAAATGACCTTAAGGATATTAGTCCTCCAAGTTTTCAATATACATGGGATAATAGACGCATTGGCAAAATCATATAGTAGAAAAACTGGATAGATTCTTGTTATTCAATAAATTTTTGTAAACAAAGTATACAATCTCTTTAGATATTTTATTGCAAGCAATATTAGATCACAAACCCATTATTTTGACTTGTGAGTTACCTAATAATGGTCATCCAAATCCATTTTGCTTCTAGTCTATGTGGCTCCAAGACCTTAATTTTTTCCAAATGGTTATGTTATGGTGGGATGAATCAAAATTTGAAGGATCATGTATGTACATGTTTGTTCAAAAGATGAAATATTTAAAGGAGAAAATGAATATTTGGAATGCCAAATATTTTGATAATATTTTTAAAGAAAAGAAAAAAATTGAATCCAAGCTCAAAAATTTATAATATATAGTAGAAATTAATGGAATGGATCAAGATTCTTATGTGAAAGAAAAACAATTACTTTCTTATTATCATAATACATTGAAAAATGGGTCATATTGGTTCTAAAAATCTAGAGAGAAATGACTCAAGGAAGGAGATAGAAATATATATATATATATATATATATATATATATATATATATATATATATATGTATATATATATATATATGTATATACATATATATATGTATATGTATATACATATATATATGTATATGTATATACATATATATATGTATATGTATATACATATATATATGTATATGTATATACATATATATATGAATATTTATATATGTGTGTGTGTGTGTGTGTGTGTGTGTGTGTGTATAGAATTTACATGGTGGAATTGGTAACTGCCACGAATTTGGGCAAGTTGTTCGGCTTTTTATGGCCACCACAGTAATTTGCGTTGTCCTCCCCGGAAGCTACCACACAGATCTTCACGTAGTCCACCCCTATAACCACCATGCCACAATCATTTTAAACCTTTTACATCGTTGAAAGCACCAGGAAATGGACAAGCATTCAGATGAGGCCCGAGATTTGAACCTTGGACCTCCGCCCCCTTACGGGGTTTGGTCGAACCAATTGGTCTACAACTCAAACCTAAAAATATAATTTTTTCATGCTAGAAAAAAAACAATTTTTTCTTTTCGTCACATCAAAATATTTTAACTCTAGATGGAAAAAATATTGAGGATGAAGAAGATGTAGGAAGGAAGAAATTAATTATTTCAAAAATATTTTATTAGATACTAGGAAAGATAAGGAGGCACAAGATAAAATTCTATATAATATTCCATCAATTATCACATAAGTACATAATGAAAGCATGATGAAGAAGATGTGTATGGAGGAGCTCCATGAAATAGTTTTCTCTTTCCATCCTAACAAGGAACATGGCCCCAATGCATTTTCTACTATTTTCTTTCAAAATATTTAGGATTTATTGAAGAGTGATATGTTAGTTGTGGTTGAAGAGGCCTTGAAAAGGAAGGCTATAATAAGTGACATCAATGCTACTTTTATTGTGTTGGTTCCCAAGAAAGGTGAGACAAAAAATTTTGATAAATTTTGTCCAATAAGCCTTTGTAATATGATTTATAATATATCATTTAAAAAATTATGGCAAATAGGTTGAAAGGCATTCTAGGTTGTGTTATCTCAAAGGAACAAGGTGGTTTTGTTTGTGGTAAACAAATTCTTGATGGTATAATTATTGCATAGGAGGTCATACATTCTCTTTATTCCATGAAAAACTAGGTATGCTTATGAAATTAGATATGAACAAATTATATGATAGAGTTTCCTAGAATTTTCAACATGTTATTCTCAAAATATTTTGTTTTGATTATAGTTAGTGTAAATGGATTAAATGTTGTTATAGCACTGCCAAATTTTCTATTTTGATCAATGGTTCTTGTTGGTTATCCTAAGTCATCTTGTGGACTTCAGCAAGGTGATCCACTTTCTCCTTATCTAGTCATTATTCTTGCGAAAGCATTAGGGAGAGCTTTTTCAAATGCAAAAATGTGTTAGCTTTCCTAATAGGTTAACTCATAGAAAGCTCTATCCAAGATCTAAAGACAAATCAAATCAATGCTACTAACAATGAAACTCAATAATGAAAGCACAATAATATTTTACAAACAATATCTCATAGAATATAACTTAGATGCACACAATATTATAAGATTACATTAATGATACAGATAGATTACATTTTTTTTCCACAAAAAATCATAATTTCTATTCCAATTGAGAAAATAAGATTGCAATGTATAGTTTCCCAAGGCTTACAAAGAGAAACAAAGATAGTCTTAACTGCCTCGCACCATCAATAGAAGAGAACCCTATAGTAAAAAGTGCCCAATTTATGGGCCAATAAGTAGATGTCTTAAATAAAGAAAAGGTATAAGTTATTTATATATATATATATATATATATTATAGATCATAGATAGAAATCGCTGCGTCCTGAAAAATCACACCATCCTAATTTTCACTCCACTCCCACATCCCCTGAGTCAACATTAATTCTTCTTTAGACATAGCATCTGCAAGAGAATTGTGTTCTCTATATACATGTTGGTAAGTGATAAGGTTGATAACATACGCTATGAGATTCACTTGTTCTAATATGGGCTGCAGAGTTTTGTTCTCCAATCTGAACCGATTATTCAACGAATTGATGGCCATCAAGGAATCTCCCAAAACTTGGAGTTGTACATTATGATCCAATGCAAATTTCAACAACAACTTCAAAGTAATTATTTTAGCATAGTTATTGGTGCCCATACCCAAGCATACCTTGAACTATAAAATGAGAATCATGAAAATAGAGGATTATCCCTACCCCACACAAAGGGGGATACAGATAAATTACATTGCATGGAGCTTTACCTCCAATATATCATTTTGCATGAATTTTTAGTTCTCTAACTATTGCTCTCCTCTTTCATCCAGGAGATGCAACCTTTCATATTCCTCTAATAAAGACAAAGCTCTCAACTTGCCACATATCATGTGACTCTTCATACTCTCTTGACAATTTGCACTCTTTCTCATATTGCCACATACATTATAAAATATAAATCATCTACTAAACTAATATTGCAAGGGGGCCAAATAATGTAATATCTCCAACAAAATGGAAGGAAAAATCAAAGATATTCAAGTTGCAAAAAATGATCCCTCTAAATCTCCTCTCCAATTTGTTGATGACAATTTTCTTTTGGGCCATCCCTTCTTCAATGGGGCCAAGGAGTTAAATCAATATTATCATGCTATGAGAAGGCTACTGGACAATTGGTTAATACTACAAAATCTAGGATTTTTTCATTAATATCACCCTAGATTTATAAGTTATTGTGAATATTTTAGGGTTTAAAATTGAAAATTTTCCATCAACCTACTTATGTGTTCCTTTTTTCGTTAATGGGAAAAAAAAATGAGCTTTGGATATATTTTTTGGATATAATTAAAGCTTGCTTTGCATTTTGGAAAGGTAAGTTCTTAACCATGGTGGGAAGGCTACAACTCATAAAGACTACATTGTAATCCATCCCTATTTATATGATGTTACTTTCAATATTGCTAGTAGGTATAGAATAAAAATTTGATAAAATTCAAAGAGACTTTCTATGGAAATGTTGTGAGGAAAAATTTAGGTTTCCTCTTTGTAAGTGGGATATGATTTGAAAAAGAAAGAATATTGGAGGAGCATGCTTGCAAAATTGTAAATTTATAAATTTGGCATTAGGAGCAAAGATTGGGTGGAGATTATTCAAAGATCAATGAGAGAATTGGACAAAAATATTACTTCAAAAATATATAGGTTCTCTTGATGCAATAAAATTATTTAGGAAAATAACTCTACCCAAAGGATTGTCAACATAGAACTTCATATCAGATAGTTTACAATTGATAAAGAAACATATTATATGGTCAATAAATAAGGGGAGGTATGCAAATTTTTGGTCTAATGTTTGGTTTAATCCTTATCCTCTTATCTCTAAATCAAAATGTAAACCATTGGCTCAAGCATGCCTAGCATGTAAAGGTCCATAGGTCAAATATTATATTATTATAAGAAACAACTCTATAACATGAATTTATTTTAGTAACCTGGTTGAAGGAGATGACCTCAAACAAATTGCAAATGAACTTCAAAAGATGCTTCAAGAGTTTTATCATCAATTTTTACATGAAAGGATGAGTTGGTTTGGAATTTATCAAAGGATGGTGAATACTTGGTCAAGTCAGGATATGAGGATTTAGAACAAAAAAAAACCTTCTCCAAAATATTTTTCTTAGAGGAACGTATGGTCATTAAAGGCTCTCTCTAAGGCCTCAACATTCCTTTGGTTAGTAGTTCAAAGTAATATTCTTATAGGAGAGATTCTACAAAGAAGAGGATATTATGGACCTTTTAGATGTTCCTTGTGTGAGAAGGATTTAGAAACATTAGACTATTTACTTCTTCATTATCCATTTGCTCACATCATTTGGGGTTATTTTTTTATAAATATGAAATTATATTGGGTACCTCCATCAACATTGATAGAGTTGATGAAATATTAGATTAATTTTTTTAAAGTTAAAGCATTGGCCTGTTGGCAATCGAACCAGCCTAAATACAGGTTTTCTAAGTCTGTAGTGCCCTAGGCCCACTGCAAAGCATTGAATTCCCTAAGGAAAGGAATGTCCTCTGTGGCAATCTCCAGTAGGGCTAGTTCCAAAAAAAAATGGGGGATTGGATATAAGGGTTAGGAAGATACTAAAAGGAATGAAATGACTAAAAGGAATGAGAAATGACTAAAAGCCAAAAATATGAGGTGATGGACTGGAAGTACGATAGACAGTCTAACTACTTGAACCAACAACAATCAAAACAATAGACTTTTAACAAAAATCAGTATTAAATTCTTTGAACTATGTAAAATTTAGCAAGTATTCCAGGGACTAGTCCTCTATTGATAGCGAAATCCATAAAACAAAATTAAATTGTGCAATAAAGGGACTAATTTAATATAAATTACAGAATAGAAGTCATACATAGGGATAGAGAAATTAAAATCGGATCTAGAAGCCTTTATTTCGAAAGCATATTTCAAAGTATAGAATTGCTTCTCTAGAAGAAGTCATCCATGATGGTTACAGAGAAGAAGCTGACTTATATAGAATAAATATGTCGCTTAAAACATTAATGCTCAACCACTCTTGTGACAGGTAAAATTGTTCTCGATGATGACTTGAAATAGTCAATTTGAGCTTTTTAGATAACTGAGCATTGAAGACAGAAGGTTCTGGCAATGACTAAAAACAACCAATTTGAATTTACAGAATGTAACTTGGAGCTGGTCTGAACTGTCCATGGTATATTTGCAATAGCTTCTCTTTGTCACTTGTTCGAGGAGTTCATTCCACTAGTGGAGTGCTTTTGAAGAGGTGCTTCACTAGTGGAGTGCTTTATGTTTTGACCAGATTGACCCTTTTTGCCTTGGTTTCTCTTACATTTCTAGCTCTGGAGAGGCGCTCCAGCTATGGAGTACTTTTGAAGGAGCGCTCTAGCTATGGAGTGTTGTTGAAGGGGCACTCCACCTATGGAGAACTTTTGAATGGGTGCTCCACCTATGGAATGCTTTTGAAGGGGCACTCCACCTATGGAGCACTTTTGAAGGGGTGCTCCACCTATGGAGTGCTTTTGAAGATTTGACCATTTGGTTGACCTTTTAGGATTTTACCTTTTTCACTTATGTTATAACTTGTTTTCTCTTTACTTTACCTTTGCCTTGGAGATGCGCTCCACTAGTGGAGCACTTTGGAGAGGCGCTCCACTTGTGGAGCACTTTTACTCATTGACCCTTTTAGTTCTCTTATTGCATCCTCATCCTTAGTGCTATTTTTCCTCTATCTAGTATTTGTGCTCCTTCTTATCTCAAGCGCTTCCTAGGTGGAGCGCTTTGGAGAGGTGCTCCTTGGTTGGAGCGCTCTGTCTTTTTACCAAATTTAAATTTTACACTTAGCCTTTATACTTGATTTTGTTGTTTTTAGAATGTCACTCCATGGGTAGAGTGCTTTGGGAGCCCACTCTAGAAGAGGAGCACCTACAATTCTAACTATTTATATTTTCATACTTAGTCACATTTTCCCTTTTATATTCCCTTTTGGCCTCCCGCTCCCATTACCGAAGTGATTTTACAACTTATCATAAAAATGAAAACAAGCACCTAAGTGCTGGAAATCAAAGCCATATGTGCAAAATATGTAAGGTTTTGAAGACAAAGGTAAGGAAGAGGAAATAACAGAAAAATACCCATGCTAAAACATTCATAATTTTTCATTCAACATAACAGGGAAAAGTACAAAAAACGTAGAAAATTACAGTAAATATGAGGAACCAAATAAAGCAATAGAGTATAGTTTTAAACTAAATTGAGACAACCTACGAAAGTACAGTAGCATAACCACATCTTAACCATTTTTCTATGGAAAAAGAGAAGTTTTTACAATGAATGGTCTCAAAATTGTATATAGTATATATTTCAACAAGGATTGGTAAAATTGGCAACACATCTAGCGGCTGGCGGGGCATTGAGCCTGCCTCCATGTAAAGATCCCAATATTAATCCTTGGGCAGTAGAATCCTTCTTACTCTCAGAGCCTTCGAACTGATCCCCTAATTTTTTCCCACTGTTTTTGGACTCTTTATCTTATTCTTCTTCTGCATCTTCTTATTCTTTGCCCTTTGAATTTGTGTCACTATCTGTCTCTTCTTCCTATTCATCTGTCTCTCCAGCCTTTGAATCTGTAGCACTGTCTATTTATTTTTTTTCATTCTACTTGGGTGGTTGAGGGAGATATTGATCCAATGACTTTTTGAATATATGCTTGTACACTACGAAAGCATCAACCCAATGTTCCAAAGGGAAATTCGACTGCTTTTGAAGCTACTAGATTAGACAACAATATATTTTGATGCGCTCAACCTCAACAAATTCTAGTATTCTATCAAAATTTGTCAAGAAGGATTGAATCTAGGTATACTTGGCCATGAGAAGGATTATCTGAGCATAAAAACTTAAGGCTTACAAAGCATCGATGTCTAAGGTATTATTAATGAAGGTGGCCCACATAAGCTCTAACTCTTGTACTAATAGAATGGATCCCTTAGGGTTAGTGAAACCTAGGATGTCGATCTTGACAAGAGCATTGAAGTATCATAGTAAAATGTCTCACTCTTACATAAGGGAATCTAAGAGCAGATGAGCTTTTTTGGCTAGCTTGACCTTTGTGAAGAAATAATGCAGAGTTATTTTTTCCTTTGCCAATGACTGAGCCAGATCGCTCATATGGGTAAGGCAGATAGACACATATTCTATTTTTTTGAGTTGTGTGGCCAAATCCAACCAATAGTTGATGTTTGCTTGAGATTACTCCAGGATAGGACCACCAACAACAACTGCCTCATGTGCTTCCTTAAAGAATACCAAGACTATAATTCCTTTCATCGCTCTTGCTGGGAAATCTCATAGGAATTCTAGGCGCATCTCCTTAAGGCACTCCATAGAGGGTATTCCTTTCATAAAACTTAGCTTACATCTCATTTCTTTGGACAGTGAGCACCTGTATTTCTTGGTTCACCTGGGTGTGTGCCCTTACATGTCTATCACACAACTTGGATGCTTCATCATTTTTATCTTGAATAAATTGAATCCTTTTATTTAATTTCTCGATATCAAACTCCAATGCCTCAACCCATTTCTTTGACTCGAACTTTAGGGATTCAATATTCCTTCTCACCGCTGCTAGGGCCTCCTCGAGCTCATCATTTTTGGACTGCGCTTGGAAGAAGCGGTCCTTGTAATACTCACCATGAGCATAAATGGATCCCATGCCAACTTGGACATCCCCCATATTTTATGCTATGTTCATTTTGGTGATGTCTTCTTTGGTATGGCGAAAGGCATAATCCACCAGGGTCATTTCCCCAAGGGCTTCTGGACTAGCAGTATTTTTTTAATGGTATGCAGCTTTGTCATTTTTGAATCAATTATACAAGCCTTCTAAGCCTACACTAGAAATTGCACCTCTCTCTTTCTGTGATCCTTCAGATAGTGCATCGTATTCATGTGCACCTTGTAGATGCTCTGTCTAGTAGCTAGCTACTGGGTCATTTCTAGATCAAAATATAATGGCTCTTGAATGCCTATTCCAAGGACTGGCATGAAGGGAATAAGTGGGAGATGGGGCTCAAAATCAAACATTGCCCAAGAATCCATAGGGGAAGTGACTACACTAACTCTCAGAGATGTTTGGGTCACCACTATAAAAATGGTCAGCTAGGGCATTGAGGAACCAGCGGAAGGAGGTCTGATGAAAAGTGTATTTAGCTCTCTAGTGAAAAAGATGTTTGTAATGTGGTCCTTGTTGTAATCACAATGACACTGAGAGGGGGGTGAATCAGTGTGATCTTTAAAAATTCTAAAACATATAGTTTTAAATCCAGCGATGATTTAAAGCGATAAAAGAAATATCAAAATGCGAGCAAGAAAGCATGACACACAACAGAGTAATTTAACGAGGTTCACCAATGTGGCTACTCCTCAAAATGACTGCTTGGACTACCATCCAAATCCAGCCAATGCAAAGCTACAACTTTACAATATCTTTTACCAGGAGCACCAACCCCTTTGCTTTATCTGTTTTAGGCAGATTGGAGCACCAACTCCTAATTTACCAGCACCTACTGGAAAGAGGCACCAACCCCTTATGCCAAGCTACAACTTGGAAGACAATAATAAAAATTACAGAATAAAACTTTCACCTCATTTCTCATAGTCTGCTATTTTTCTGCATTATGTTGCTTCTGCGCAAAACGATTCGCACTATCCGATCGCTTCTCTGTACTTCTTCGCACTCTCTGCTGCAATCAGATGATCGATCACTTCTACAGTCTACGCACTATCACTTTGGACTTAGAACATGACCTCTGCACATCGCGCTCTTAATTCACGAAGATTCGATATGCACACTTCACTTCGTCACAAAAGAAATATCACTTCAGCCTTAGCTCAAATCGAAACGACTCACTCTCTACGCACTACAAATTTCGCATACACCTTCTCTTTGCACAGTCCCCCTCCATCTTGAATTAGCCCTCCTTTTATAGAAGAAATATTCAAGAACAATATTGATACTGGAGTCGGCTTAAACCCTAAAGAGCGTCGGCTGTCAAACCCTTATGAATATCGGCTTCAAACCCTAATGAATGTCGGCTTAAAACCCTAATGATTGTCGGCTTCAAACCCTAATGAATGTCGACTTCAAACCCTAATGAATGTCGGCTTCAAAACCCTAAAAATCGTCGGCCTCGATTCGACTTTGTCGGCCTCAACCGCTACTGCCACCTCTATCACCTTTCTGTAACTGTTGCCGCGAAACAAAAACATGTCGCGATATCGCGACGCCTTTTGTAGCCGTACGCCTTCATGTCCTTGCTGTCGCGAAATCGTGACCATTTTGGCCTTTGATAGCTTTGCCACCGTTCTTGTCACGATATCGCGACACTTCAAACTTTTGCTGACGTCATCCTCATTCTTGTCGTGAAATCGCGACGCTTTCGGCTTCCAGCTGCCTTTCTTGCACCCTGTCGTGAAATCGTGACACTTTCAACTTTGCTGACGTCATCCTCATTCTTGTCGTGAAATCGCGATGCTTTCGGCATCCGTACGTTTCTTGCTTCATGCGGTAGCGAAATCGCTACAACTTTGTGCCTTGTGCTTTCGACATGCTTCATCTTTGAGTTCTGCGCTTTTGACTGGTAGCGAAATCGCTACACCTTTGCGTCTTGCAGTTTCGACTTGTAGCGAAATCGCTACAACTTTTCACTTAACACTTTCTCCCTGCTTTGGCCAGTGAAAATTCAACATGTAGCGAAATCGCTACAATTTCTCGACTTAGCTTCTTGGCCTCCAACATGTCGCGAAATCGTGACAGTTTGCCTTGCGCCTTCTCTCTCCTCATTTTTGTCGTGAAATCGTGACATTTTCAGCTGCGTCTTCTCTCTCCTCATTTTGGTCGCGATATCGTGACATTTTCAGCTACGTCTTCTCTCTCCTCCGACTTGTCACGAAATCATGACATTTTCGGCTGCGCCTTCTCTCTCCTCCGACTTGTCGCGAAATCGCGACAGAAAACATGTCGCGATATCGCGACAGTTTTCTAACTTGTCTTTTTCTTCGAATTTTTTCTGTCTTCTGCATCTGAATGACTCCTGAACTGTCTGTCCACTGCATCATTAGATCTAACTCGCTTGTGTTGACAACAATGACAAACTTCTTGCACCTCCTTGCTCAACAATCTCCCCCTTTGGAATTGTTGGCAACACCTGTGTACATTCCTGTAACTCTTCTCCCCCTTTGTCAATAATACCAAAGGGCTGCTGCAGACTCCCCCTGAGTCCATCCTCACACTTCTCAGGCACAATTTGTTGCATCCGGCACAAATTATGATCATGAGCAAAAGAATAGTCAAATACTCAAATGCTCCCCCTGAGAAAGTGATCCCTGTAGCTAGTCACTTCTTAGGAAGTGTGACTACTCCTAATTTGCTTCGAAGGTACTCAAAAACTTCCTTGGGCAAGGGTTTTGTAAAAATATCTGCTACTTGTTCTGTAGTTGGGACATAGTCCAATTTAACTTCTCCTTCTGCAACTTTCTCCTTTAAGAAATGATACCTTATAGCAATGTGCTTTGTCCGTGAGTGCATTACTGGATTCTTAGAGATGTTAATTGCACTGGTGTTATCACACTTTACTGATATTGGTTCACTGAAATTAATACCTAGATCTTTCAAGGTTTGTTTCATCCACAAGACTTGTGTGCAACATGTTGCTGCTGCAATATATTCTCGCCTCAACTTGTAGATAAAGAAACCGACTCTTGCTTCTTACTTGTGCCATGCAACCAATCTGTCCCCCAAATAGAATGCTCCTCCACTGGTACTCTTTCTGTCATCAACGCATCCAGCCCAATATGCATCTGAATATGATATAAGAGTGAAGTCTTTGCCTTTTGGGTACCACAACCCATACTCCATGGTGCCCTTGAGATACCGAAAAATCCTTTTAACTGCTGTCACATGAGTCTCTTTGGGGCTGGCCTGAAATCTAGCTACCATGCAAATTGCCTACAGAATATCAGGTCTAGTGGCTATTAAATATAGTAGACTTCCAATCATAGATCTGTACATGGTTTGGTCTACAGGTGGAGATTTGTCTTCTTTGCTCAATTTGCAGCTTTGTTGTCATGGGAGTGCTTGACTGGCTTACAGTCCTCCATAGTGAACCTTTTTAGCATTTCTTTCACATATTTGATTTGGGAAATGAATATGCCTTTTTCATTTTGATTAACTTGTAGCCCAAGAAAGTAAGACAGTTCACCAATCATAGACATTTCAAATTCATTCTGCATCTTATTTGCTAAGTCTTTACAAGATTCATCTTTGTTGCTTCCAAATATGATATCATCTACGTAGACAACTAGAACAATGAGATGCCCACCTTCTGTTTTTACATACAGATTATTGTCCACTAATCCTTTCTTGAATCCCTGTTGAGAAAGATAATTATCTAGCCTTGCATACCATGCCCGTGGTGCTTGTTTTAATCCATACAGTGCTTTCTTTAATTTGCAGACAAGGTTAGGATCTTCACTAATTTGAAAGCCATCTGGTTGTTCAATATAGACCTCTTCTTCAAGTTTCCCATTTAGGAAGGCAGATTTTACATCCATCTGATAAACTCTGAAGTTCTTGTGAACTGCTAGTGCCAAAAACATTCTAATAGCTTCTAGCCTGGCCACTGGCATGAAAGTCTCTTCAAAATCAATGCCTTCGACCTGTGCATAGCCTTTGCAAACCAGTCTTGCTTTGTTTCTAATGACCTGACCGTCTTCATTTAATTTGTTTCGAAATATCCATTTGGTGCCGATTACATTCTTATTTGCAGGTCTAGGTACCAGTTCCCAAGTTCTGTTCTTTTCAATCTGATCTAACTCTTCATTTATTGCCTTCATCCTATCTATCATCTTTGCTTGCTTCATCTATGTTTTTGGGCTCAATGCTAGATAAAAGAGAGTAATTACTTATTACTTTCCTTCTTGTCTGAATGCCAGTTGTGGGATCTCCAATTATTTGATCTCTAGGATGATTTTTCTCCCAGCTGCCTGTTTTGAATTTTCTGTTTTCTTGCACCTCTGAGTCATCGGATAAGTTATCTGCATCAACCGCAGACGTATTTTCTGTTTCATGCACCTCATCTCCTTCAATTACTTCTTCGTAGATTGGGTAGTTTTCTTCAAAGTTAACTGTTTGTTTCCTCCCTTCATCAAATTTAACATCTGCATTGTCCACAATTTTCTTGAGTCTCTTGTTGTAGCATTTGTAAGCTTTGCTTTTTGGTGAATACCCAACAAAAACACCTTCATCTGCTCTATCTTCAAACTTCCCAAGGTTGTCATCAGTTTTCTGATGTAGCACTTATAGCCAAAAACTTTGAGATGTTTTGCTGTTGCTTTTCTACCAAACCACAACTCATAAGGTGTTTTGCATTCATGAGTTCTTAACATATACCTGTTTTGAATGTATACTGCAGTGTGAACTCGCTTCTTTCCGGAATCTATCTCGCTATTTTGTTTTCTCGACAAGCATGGTGCGTGCCATTTCTGTATAGTTCTATTCTTTCTCTCTACTACACCATTCTCACTGGGAGTTCTAGCTACTGAATATTGTCTCCTGATACCGTATTTTTCGTAGTATTCTATAAATTCATTCGAAATGAATTCTCCTCCTCTGTCTGATCGCAAGCATTTGATCCTTTTTCCTGTTTCATTTTCAACTAGCTGTTTAAAAGTTCTGAACATTTCGAAAGCTTCTGTTTTATCTTTTAGGAAGAATATCCATGTCATTCTGGAATAATCATCGATACACAACATAAAGTATTTGTCATCGTTTATGCTTTGAGTTCTCATGGGTCCACACAGGTCAGTATGAATAAGTTCCAAAGGCCTGCTAGTGTGGTACTCTTTTGTTTTGAATGATACTCTGGTTTGCTTTCCCTTCTGACATGAAGCACAAACACTGTTTGAAGGTTTCTTAATGGTTGGAATATCTCTCACTGCTTGTTTAGAGCTGATTTTCACCAAATTATCAAAACTTATGTGTCCAAGCCTCTTATGCCACAACCAGTTCTCTTCTTCTTGTCCAATGAAGCACATACCTTCTAAAGATTCTGAGAGTGTGTACAGGTTGCCAGACGTCCTTGAGCCGGTTGCTATTAATTTCCCGTTGTTTATTTTTCTGACTTCACAACCCTGCTTCTTGAAAACTACTTCATGTCCTTTATCACAGATTTGACTCACACTTAACAGGTTATGTTTCAAACCATCCACAAATAAAACTTCTTCTGACTTGATTTTCCCTTCACTAATTTTGACAGATCCTTTACCTATTATTTTGGCTCCATCATTATTGCCAAACTTCACAGAACCACCCTCATATTTCTGTAGTTTTTCAAATTTTTGTTTATCACCTGTCATATGACTTGAGCAACCACTGTCGAGGATCCACGGTACACATTTATTCTGAGCTCTAAAAGTTGTCTGCACTATTAAAGATTCCTGTTCTTTCCTGAGTTGTTCTTTTTGTTTCCATTCTGTTTTAACTGTGGTGTTGGGTTCTAGCTTGGATTTCCCCTTTTCAAATCTTGCACATATCCTTCAGAAGAAATTCTATTTTGTTTTGCCCTATATGGTTGAATTCTTCTTTTCTGAGATTGATTTGAAACAGAAATACTACGATAGTTTCTAGCAATATGCCCAAAGTTGTGACAATTAAAGCATTCTACTGCATAACTCATTAGAGGAGCAAAAGCATTTCTACTAGTGAAACTTCTTGGACCTATATTGTACTTGCAATCAACAATTTTATGCCCATAACCATTACATTTAAAACAGAAACCATAGAAATAATGATTGAACCTGAAAGATGGTCTTGGCCAAGTTGTTGTAGGAGCCTTAGATCTTCTTTTCTTTTGATGTGTGACCTTGGTAAAGCCATCATTGTCAGCTCCTATTTTAGGACTGGCATTACTGCTTTCTTTTGCCTGATTTGTTTTTCTTTCAATAGCCTGTTTCTTGTCTTTACTCTTTTCACATTCAACATTGCTTGCCTTTGGTCCATTTGATGATTCTCCTTCAGTAAAGCCCAGACCAAATTTGATACCTGTGGGTCTTTGATCGCTTAGGATTTTGTCCAGCTTCATCGAACTTTCTTCACGTTTTAAATGACAGCTAATTTTTCGATCCATCTCTTGTATCTGTATTCGAAGACTAACATTTTCTTCTTCCAATTTGCAACAGTAATCTATCTTCATGGTTACCTGTACTTCAAGATCTTCGAACATTTTCTTGTACTCTTCTGTCTGTGTTTTTAGACTGGCTATAATGTCATTTGCATCCTCAAGCTTCCTTAACAGTTTTTTATTCTTTCTTTTCTCATATTTCCATTCCATAAGAGCAGAAACCAGCTCACCTTCTAAATCAACTTCAGCCTCACCTTTTTCAATAGATACTTCAGAGTTCATTCCTTCTCTCTTTTCTGTGTTTTCTGCCTCTTCTGATTCTTCTACTTCAAACGCCATAAAGAGAGCCTCACCTGTTCCTTCTTCAGAGTCTTCACTAGAACTGTCCTCTGAAGATTCTGCATTTCGGGAGATAAAGCTTTTCTTTTTGAAATTGCCTTTTCTGAAGTTTGTTTTCTTCCTCCATTCACCTCTTTCTTGATGCTGAGTTTCTTCACCTTTGTTCTTGTCATTGAGAGGACATTTGGTAGCAAAGTGTCCAATGCCTCCACAATTGAAACATTTAAAAGGTAGCTTTCCTTTGTATTTTCCTTTTCCTTTTCTCAGCTTTTTGACAAAATTTGCTTCCATTTCATCTGAAGCATCCTCTTCTTCAGACTCTTGTTTTGTGCTTTTGCCTTTTAGGGCTTTGAAAGTTGCTTCTCTATCTGTGGGATTAGACCTTCCTATTCTCATTTCAAAAGCAGTCAAAGAACCATGCATCTCATCCATACTAAAATGATTTAGATCTTTGGCTTCTTCTATGGCAGAGACTTTAGAATCAAATCTAGGGGGGAGCGATCTTAATACCTTTTTCATGATAGCAGCATCGATTAATTCTTCGCCGAGACCTCTGATTGAATTGGTGATCCCATTGACTCTTTGCATGAAAGTCTCTATGTTCTCATTATTGTCCATCTTTAACGATTCGTATTGAGCTCGATGTGCTTGAAGCTTGGCCTCCTTGATCCTATCATCTCCTTCATGAATGTTCTCTAGTTTATCCCATATATCTTTTGCTGATTCACAATTTATGACCTTGACTAGCTCACTCGTCCACTAGTCCACACATGATGGCATTTTTTGCTTTTGAATCATATTCAAATGCCTTTTTACCAGTAGTGTCTGTTGGAGCGGTGGCAGGAGCTTTGTAACCATTAACTACCGCACCCCAGATGTCAAAACCCAAAGCACCGAGATATGTCTGCATTCTAATTTTCCAGAACGCATAATTAGTCCCATCAAACAATGGTGCTTTGTTCGAGGAGAAACCTTCACCACTTGCCATTGCGTAACTTCCAAGATCACCTTAGCTGTTTAAGCCTGTTCAGGAACCTTGCTCTGATACCAATTGTTGTAATCACAATGACACTGAGAGGGGGGGTGAATCAGTGTGATCTTTAAAAATTCTAAAACATATAGTTTTAAATCCAACGATGAGTTTAAACTGATAAAAGAAATATCAAAATGCAGCAAGAAAGCATGACACACAACACAGTAATTTAACGAGGTTCACCAATGTGGCTACTCCTCAAAATGACTGCTTGGACTACCATCCAAATCCAGCCAATGCAAAGCTACAACTTTACAATATCTTTTACCAACACCAACTGGAAGGAGCACCAACCCCTTTGCTTTATCTTGCTTTGAGCGATTGGAGCACCAACTCCTAATTTACCAGCACCTACTGGAAAGAGGCACCAACCCCTTATGCCAAGCTACAACTTGGAAGACAATAATAAAAATTACAGAATAAAACTTTCACCTCATTTCTCACAGTCTGCTATTTTTTTGCATTATGCTGCTTCTACGCAAAACGATTCGCACTATCCGACCGCTTCTCTGTACTTCTTCGCACTCTCTGTTGCAATCAGATGATCGATCACTTCTACAGTCTGCGCACTATCACTTCGGACTTAGAACACGACCTCTGCACATCGTGCTCTTAATTCATGAAGATTCGATATGCACACTTCACTTCGTCACAAAAGAAATATCACTTCAGCCTTAGCTCAAATCGAAACGACTCACTCTCTGCGCACTGCAAATTTCGCATACACCTTCTCTTTGCACAGTCCCCCTCCATCTTGAATTAGCCCTCCTTTTATAGAAGAAATCTTCAAGAACAATATTGATACTGGAGTCGGCTTAAACCCTAAAGAGCGTCGATTGTCAAACCCTTATGAATATCGGCTTCAAACCCTAATGAATGTCGGCTTAAAACCCTAATGATTGTCGACTTCAAACCCTAATGAATGTCAACTTCAAACCCTAATGAATGTCGGCTTCAAAACCCTAAAAATTTTTGGCCTCAACCGCTACTGCCACCTCTGTCACCTTTTTGTAACTGTTGCCGCGAAACAAAAACATGTCGCGATATCGCGACGCTTTTTGTAGCCGTACGCCTTCATGTCCTTGTTGTCACGAAATCGCGACCATTTTGGCCTTTGATAGCTTTGCCATCGTTCTTGTCATGATATCGCGACACTTCAAACTTTTGCTGACGTCATCCTCATTCTTGTCACGAAATCGCGACGCTTTCGGCTTCCAGCTGCCTTTCTTGCACCCTGTCATGAAATCGTGACACTTTCAACTTTTGCTGACGTCATCCTCATTCTTGTCACGAAATCATGACGCTTTCGACATCCGTACGTTTCTTGCTTCATGCGGTAGCGAAATCGCTACAACTTTGTGCCTTGTGCTTTCGACATGCTTCATCTTTGAGTTCTGCGCTTTTGACTGGTAGCGAAATCGCTACACCTTTGCGTCTTGCAGTTTCGACTTGTAGCGAAATCGCTACAACTTTTCACTTAACACTTTCTCCCTGCTTTGGCCAGCGAAAATTCAACATGTAGCGAAATCGCTACAATTTCTCGACTTAGCTTCTTGGCCTCCAACATGTCGTGAAATCGTGACAGTTTGCCTTGCGCCTTCTCTCTCCTCATTTTTGTCACGAAATCGTGACATTTTCAGCTGCGTCTTCTCTCTCCTCATTTTGGTTGCGATATCGTGACATTTTCAGCTTGCTTCCCCCTCATTTGTCGCGATATCACGACATTTTCAGCTACGTCTTCTCTCTCCTCCGACTTGTCGCGAAATCATGACATTTTCGGCTGTGCCTTCTCTCTCCTCCGACTTGTCGCGAAATCACGACAGAAAACATGTCGCGATATCGCGACAGTTTTCTAACTTGTCTTTTTCTTCGAATTTTTTTTGTCTTCTACATCTGAATGACTCCTGAACTGTCTGTCCACTGCATCATTAGATCTAACTGCCTGTGTTGACAACAATGACAAACTTCTTGCACCTCCTTGCTCAACAGTCCTCTGACATAGAAAGGGGAAAACTAAATGAGTTAGGTATTGATAATGCATTATGGTTTCCTATGAAGGACTCAAACATTACGGACGGAGGAACAAAATATGACTTGGATAATGGTACAGATAATGTTGGGCAAACAGATAAACTTGGGAAAGTGGACTGTGGCAATGGAGCCGCACTTGATGCAGGGGCCACTAAAACTGATATTGTCATAGACACTTTAGGTACCGAGCAGACAGACACCAGAGTTAGAGAAACTAACAGTGTAGATGAGGAAGAAGAAAAAGGAAGAGATAAATGCATACCTTGGGGCTCCGTGATCAAAGGAGCCATGGAAGATATGCTTTGTGCTTGTGCTTCTCCCTTTTCTTCTATATCTGGTGCATCCACACTGACACGTTCTGCGTCTTCATCCCTTTGCTCCTCAACCATGCTGATGCACTCCTCGTCTCCACCCTTGTGCTCCTCATCCTATGTTGCCACAGTCATTCTGGTAGAGCTCACTGGAGGGGGCTCGAATGCTTCTTGAATTATTGTCCCAAAGGGTTTCTGGGAACTAGTGCATGGCTTCTTTGTGGCTAGCTGTAAGAAAGGCATCTCAGCCTTTCTTTTTGAGGAGGCGCTTGTCTTCTGATGATGCGATGGCCTCTTCTCCTCACTAAATAATGGGGCACCCAGGATGGCCTTGCCCTTGCCTTCGTGTCTTGGGTGTGCCAAGTCATCCACTTCATCAGGATTGCGTTCACCATGGGGAACAATATCAAAAAATGAAAGAGGTTGATAAGTATTTATGTTCTCATTGTAAAACACTGAGAACTTGTCATCAATCCCCAACGGGTTGTTCGAGGATACTTTGTCATTGTGGACCCTCATGATCCACCACTATTGGATTTTATGTTCAGACCACTGTGGGTGTCTGACTTTTATCTTGGCGATGACAGACCTAGGCAGTCTCTGCTCCTGATTGACAGTCGGGTTGTACTCCATCTCCATGGTGTAAAAATCTAGCCAAGGAGGCAAAGGCCTCATTTCTTCCATGTGCCACTCTAGCTCGAGGTCCAGCGGATTATTACGTTGCCTCTCCATGTCATAATTAGGGCAAGAATGAAAAGATCTCACCCCAAGGTTTTTATGGATAATACCAAGTGGGTCCCATTTCCAGCGATGGGGAAGCTCAATCAACTCGTAATCCAAAAGCGTCACCGTAAGAACAGCGTTCTGACCACACTGTGTTATCTTAACATCTCCAAACTCAAAAGGAGTAGAAATTATAACTCTCCTACCCCGACCTTTCCCGTACTCCTCGTTGGTGTAGTCAAGTTGTCGGGCCACTTCCAGGGAAAACAGATAGGGCATGGCATAATAGGGTAACAGAAAAGGCTTTTCTATAAACCCGTAGATTTTGATAACTAGGCCCTGGGTGAGCAGAAAGGTATCTCCCAATCGCTCGTCTACCACCTTGTCTCTCAACTCCATTAGAAATCATTCACACTAGCCATATATCATCTCCAGTGTTGGCCCGAGGAAAACCTGGTTGAAGGTATAGTACGATTCATTCCTGGACAAGTTGTTTGTCCAGAGATAGACTGGCAAAGCTCTACCCTCCTCATCTATTTTATTTTTAGTTATGTAATGAAACTTCTCGTGCATATGCCAAAAGAAAAACCAGACTAATAAGGAAGAGAGTCTAAACTGGTCTGCCTTAGGGCCTTGAACATAGGCCAAACATGCATGCAACTACCACACCACGAACTCCACCTAGTCATAAAAAATTGGAATAGCGCCCGACCTTACCTTAGAGGGGAAATAGATCTCATTCTCGAGTATGGCCTACACCATGGAGACTTACTAGTCAGATACCCACTCATATGTTGGAAGTCCCATCACCCACGCCAAAATGGAGTAGATGTCATGGTGGGTGAATTCATCCAAGGGCTTCGACAGTTGGGAAATTTCATCAGATGATGTCATGCTACCTAGTTGATCCCTTATGAAACATTGCATTTTTGGCATCGGCTGATATCTGGTGCCCTCTTCATTAGTGTGGATCCTCCTTGGGATAAAATTGGATGAGTGCTTTCTCCCATAGGTGAAAGCATCCCGGACAACGTCAGCTATGATAGCGAACAATACCTTTGCCTTGGCGTTCCGCACCATCCTCGACTGGGCATCGTAGAAACTTGATACAACCTTTATAAAGTCTGGATAGTGATGCATAGGCATGCACATGTAAAAGTATAAGTGTGAATGGTAGACAGTAGCCAATGGGTTCTTAGTTGGGTTCTCTCTATGCGCCTCTTCAACCTCCAGGTGCAATTGCTCCATATCCTTGTTTGTGACCAGGCAATCCCGGTATCGAAAGAGAGTATGTTGTGGAGTTGTCAACTCTGCTGGTTTTTCTCTCGCTTTCATGGCTTCTTCGGCTTCTCTGAGCTGGATGCTCCTACAGGTGCCACTTTTTCCTTGGGCGCCTTCTCTCTCTGCGCCTTCCCCTCAGTTTCTTTACTCCCTTTACCCATGGCTGTCGGATGTATTACAACAACTTACACTCTGAATAGCCTGGCTCTCTGGACGAACGCAGGGTGCTAGGGCAGAGGAGAAAATGGAAATGCTACAGATGGTTTAAAATTTTTCTAATAAATTTGCCACCTTATAGTATCAACTTTTGATTTACCACCTTTTAATGTTGGGTACCTGAAGTTAATGCCGGTGGAGGACGTGCATGTAAGCGTGTGCCTTGAATTACCCATGTGCTGGTGGTTTCTTTTGGAAATGGTGAATAACGGTGGTGGACAAGGACACTTCCTTGGGGCACGTGCTGCTTATTGGGAGGAGTGCCCATACGAATCTTCCAGGAGGACACGCTTAGGCTGATGGAGAGCGAGAATGTTTTTGATTGGATAGTTGTACGACTCTCACCTAAAAATACTATGCTTTTAGGGTTTGAAGATGACCTCTTTACAAATGATCTTATCTCCCTGCGACACTTGGCACAATCTAAATGGATAGCTTAATATCTATCATAAAAATAACACTTTTAACAGGGGACAGGGCAAGCACTCCCTAGGTGGAGTTCTTTGGGGAAGCGCTCCCTAGGTGGAGTGCTTGTCAAATTAAAGAAACTTCTCCCCTTAACCTTTTTAAGCTTCCCCACAAGCGCTCCCTAAGTGGAGCACTTTGGGAAAAGTGCTCCCTAGGTGGAGCACTTTGAAGAAGTGCTCCCTAGGTGGAGCACTTTAGGAGGATTTTTCCATGGGTGGAGTGCTTTTGGCTTAGAAGCCCCCTTTTCTTTTGGCTGAACAACCTGCTTCTGGCTTATCACTTGGCGACAATGGGACTGGCCTGCTCCCTGGAGATCATCCATGCCTTCACCTGGTGCAAGACTACTACCAACTATCTCATCCTGGCTGTAAAACCCTTTTTAATAGCCAACGTGCCTCTTATTCCAACAATAGTTTAACTCCTATGGCAGCTTTTCAACTCTTACGCTCAACTCTTACCATGGCGCGCACCAACCGGGATAGTTCCCATAAGGTCACCCATCCGAGCACTACTCCATCGAGAACTGCTTAAATTTTGGTAAAACACTGAAATGAGTACACAGAAGCTCCAAACTCGCCAACCCATCGCCCCGCCCCATCATCGTGGAACATCTGCCTACCTCTGGGATGAAACCCTTGCACTTAGGCAACTCGGTGGGCCCAAAATTGCTATGCCTCCTTGGGCTCTTCGGGCGCTCCCTGGGTGGAGCGCTCTTGGAAAAGCGCTCCATGGGTGGAGCACTCCCAAGAGAGGTGCTATTGGAAAAGTGCTCCCTAGGTGGAACACTTTTTGAAAAGTGCTCCCTAGGTGGAGCGCTTTTAGAGGAGCGCTCCACGGGTGGAGCACTTTGGGAAAACGCTCCACCGGACTTAGAGATTTTTTTTTTTAGAGAATAGGAAGTCATTGCTCCACTAGTGGAGCATCGGAGGGCCTTCGCTCCACAAATGGAGCGACAGAGAACTCCCTCTCCCTTATCAATTTTTCTAGCTGTGCTCAAAAAACTGGAGCGATAGGCAACTGTACAGACTTTGAAAAATATTATATACACGAGAAATACCTAGTGGATCAACGATCTTCCTCAGAGCTCGACGGGTGATAAAATTTTAGAAGAAAGTCATTCACTAAAATTGGGAGAGTGAAACCCTCCATGTCTTGCAGAATGAATGAGTTGATCTGGTTAACGCTGGAGACTCGAAATGGGCCTTCCCAGAAGGCGTCAAACTTCTTGTGGTTCCTCGGCTTGGATTTGTTTTCATTCCACTTTAAGACCAAATCTTTGACAATGAAGGTTCGGTCTGAAGTCTTTTTTCCGAACCAGCCTTTGGTGGATTCGACATGCTTGGCGAAGGCTTCGTAAGCTTTCTCTCTTTCTTCCTCTAACTATAGCAACTGCGCCAACCTCACATCCATCGGATTGAATTGGCCCTCTTCGGTGTCGAGCCACTTAAGCAACTACAACATGGGTAGCTCGATGTGCGTGGGCAAGACTACATCTTTCCCGTACACCAGTGAGTAGGGCGACGTCTTGATTGATCACTTGATAGAAATGTGGTCAGCCCAAAGTGACTGGTCCAAGAGTAGGTGCCAGCTCCGCTTATTTTTCTGTAGCGTCCTCTTCAATATCCATAGCAGGTTCTTGTTTGTGGATTTCGCTAGTCCATTGCCCTGCGGGTAATAGTTAGATGAGGTTTTCAAATATATTCCATACCTGGTTGTAAAATCATAGATCTTTGTTCCGATGAAAGGGGAGCCATTATCAGACATGATGGCTTCAGGTACACCAAAGCGAGTGATCAGTCCTTCAAGGAAGGAGATAACCACTTCTTGGTCAGCCTGCTTGGTCAGAATTGCTTTCGACCACCGAGTGAAGTAGTCTGTGGTGGTCAAAATATATTTGTGGCCAGTGGAGGAGTTGGGATTGATGATCCCAATAAAGTCTAGACCCCACTGTTGGAACGAGGATTCCACTTGGATGGGGTGGAGAGGAAGCGATGCATTCCTAGTCCTTCCCGAGTAGCACTGGCAACTATCACAACGTTGGCTGACCTTGAAAGCGTTAGAGAAAAGGGTGGGCCAATAGTAGCCCACTTTGATGATCTTCAGTGCCATCGGTCTACCTACAAAATGTCCTCCCAAAATCCTAGAGTGAAACTCCTCCAAGATTTTTGCCTTCTGCGACTCCTTGATACATCTCAGGAGAACTCCATCGATGTTCTGATAATATAGTCCGTTAGGAGTCAGGACATACCTGCTAGCCTGTAGGTGAAATCTCCTTCTCTGCGAAGCATTGAAGTGAGAAGGACACCTACCTATGTCAAAGTATCTAACCAGATCATCTGTCCAATCTAGACTGTCGACCGATAGATTGGCAAGATTGCTATCGGGGGCAGGGCTGTCCGAGTCGGGGTTAGCATCTTCAGCCGCGGCATTTTTGGCCAACTCTTGACAGAGCGCTTTGCCTCGGACTAACTTGGTGGGGCGTACCTCGATGTCGAACTCTTGGATCTTAGTAACCCATCCAGCTCTCCTATTGCCCAACTCGCCTTGGATGATGAAATTCCGAACATCTGGGTGTATCACGTACACTATCGTTTTGCTTTGAGAGACGAAATATCAGAACTTTTGGAGTGACCTCATCACCGCATGCACTTGTCGTTCAATGAAATTGAACTTTTCTTCATGTGGCTGGATGATTTGGCTGAGGAACGCTATCGGGCGCTCATCTCCATCTTCGCCCTTCTATGTCAGAACAATTGCATAGCTTTTTGGCTCCTCGACTGCATATAAGATAAAATCTCATGAATAGTCAGGGTTGATGAGGATGGGAGCTTGGGCGATCCACTCCTTAATTTCTTGAAAAGCCTACCTCCTTTCATCGGTCCACTTGAATTCGGCATCCTTCTTCAGGAGCTCGGCCATCGACTTTATCACTTGGGCAAAGTCGGCGATGAACTTCTTGACGAAGTTTATCTATCCGAAAAAGGACTACAGGGCTTTTTTATTTGCTGGTAGTGGAAGGTAGAGAAGCACCTCAGCTCGAGTGGGATCAATAGTTAATCCCTTTTTAGAGATTAAATGCCCGAGTAGCTTTCCTTCCTTCACTATGAAGATTGATTTCTTGGGGTTGATGGAGACCCCAAACTCCCGATATTTTTCAAAAACTTACCGTAAATGTAGGTCGTGTTCCTCCCTCTTATGGGAGAAGACTGTCATGTCATCTAAGTAAATTATGATGACATGATTCAACAGTTCACCAAAGGTGAGGTCCATCGCTCTCTGGAAAGTCGCTCCGACATTTGAAAGGCCAAAGGGCATGCATTGGTAGGCGAAGGTCCCCCACTTGGTGGTGAACGTAGTCTTGTGTTGGTCTTCATCCTTGACCCAAATATGGTTGTAGCCAAAGAAGCCATCTAGCAAGGAAAACCTCTGTGCTCCCACCACCACGTGAAGGATTTGATCGATCTGAGGTAGTGGGTAGTGATCCTTGAGCGATGCTTGGTTGAGATTTTAGAAATCAATGCACAAGCGGATGTCATCGTTCTTCTTTCATACTGGAACAAGGTTGGCCACCCAGGAGGAATGCTTGATCGGGTATATGATCTTTGCTTCAAGCATTTTTAGAAGCTCAACCCTCATCAACATTTTGATCTTTGGGTTGATGGGTCATTGCTTTTGCCTGAATGGTCTGACTCCTTCCTCTAGCTCGATGGTGTGTTGGATGATATTCTTATCATACCCCCTTAGATCTTGGTAGCACCAAGCGATGATGTCGGGGTACTCCTTGCATAGGGTATGAATCTATTGAAGCTCTTTAGCTATGTAGTCGACCCCTACCTTGATAACCTTTCCCAGTTCTAACTCCAGGTCCATGAACTCTTTCTGGTCCACCTTGATCTTGTGGTCGATAGACCTATCATTTCGGTCGAAGAGACTTTCCAGCATGATCAGACCCTTTGGGATGTGGTTATTTTTCAACTGAATCAATCCCTCATGGTCTTCCTCATTTAGAGTCCACTCTTCGATGGAGGATGCTTCATTCACTAGGAAATTAACAAGTTGTTCATCATTGTCGAACACCTACCAGTGGAGTTTTTTATCAGGCACAGAAGGCCTATAGATCAGCCTCACCATCTTCGGCTTATGCATCATATCATCCATTGGTGAAAATCGAGTGCCGATGGAGGCTAAGATGTCTGCAAGCTTGTTTTGCTCTCGCAAAATTGACTTGATGTTCAACGCGATGAAGGATTCGAGCAAATCCCACACCTTGTTGTGGTACACCTTCAAATAGTGTTGCTTGGAGATGCACTTATTGGTAACTTGGTTGCAGATTAATTTAGAATCCTCGAATATCTACAACTGCTTAATGTCGAGCTTTTCGGCTTTCTTGAGTCTGAGGCACAAAGCCTCATACTCTATTGTGTTATTCGTACAGCTCCATGCGAGCCTGTATGAATAAGTCTTTTGCTCACCTGATGGAGAAATGAGCGTGATGCCAGCTCCTACACCATTCTTACATCGTGCACCATCAAAGTACAACTTCCATAGCTGATCGGGTGTCGAGGACTCTTCTACGGGTGCTTCTATTTTAGCCTTTTCAGGCTTTGTGAGTGAATAGCAACCCAAATCGGTCCTGATGACAACATTAAAATCAGTCATAGAGAACTCATCTTCGACTTGGAGCTCGCCAAGAGATTCCTCCATCAGGTCTACCGTTTGCATTTCTTCTGCCATTAGGTTGACAGAGATCGAGCTCTTTTCCTCATCTTCAAGTTTTTCAACATGAAAAGTGGTAGGCTTCTCATTGAAGAGCTTGAATCTTTTCCCCTTGAATGGGATCTCCAAGTGTGAGTAGTCAAGGGAGAGATAGCCTCCCAACTTAGCTATGAATTCTCATGAGAGGCACATACTAAAGTATGGCTCTAAGTCGACCACCATGATCTCTTGGATGATCGTAACCTGCGGCATCTTGTGGAGTTGGATCGGAACATCTTTGATAACTCCTACCGTCTTCATGGGAGTTCTATCTAGCTGCAGCACTCTAGGGCTACTCTGGGTATACTCCATGCCCATGATCTCACACACTACTTTGGGCATGATGGTTGTCATGGTGCTAGAGTCGATCATGCAATTATGCACGACCCACCCTTCCATCCAAAGGGAAAGGTAGAATGGTGGGGGCCGATTCTTACCTATGGCCGAAGTCGTCAGCGGTGATGCAAACACCGTCTATGTCGGCTTACTCTCCTTGTCCTTAGAGACTTGAGAGATTCCTGCAAAAGGTCAACTTGACCTGAGAGTTGGAGGGCATCATAGAGGCTTACCTTAGCTAGAGCCTTCTTCATTTCTTCGACTATACTGTATGTCGAAGTGCTTGGCTCTCCTACTTCCTCTTGCAGATTCATACATTTTTTGGTACTGTTGTGTGGCATCTACCCACTGGCGCTTGGTCAACGAGGGGTATTTGAGCTTCTCCCTAGCCTGGTCTTGTGTCTCGACCTACGGCTGAGAAGTCAGAGCTCTAGGCTGGAGCACCTTTTCTTTAGTGCAAGGTGGCAGGTAGTCCTTCAGCATGTCGAATCGCTCTGAGGTCGCTGTGGATTTGGAGCTTTTGTTGGAGGTTGGGTCTTTTGGTTCCATGGCTTGGCTGGTGCTGGCACCTTCAGTGGCTCCATCTGAGCTGGATCTACCTCAATAGGCTTCTTCCCAGCTCTGGTAAGGATTGAGACTTGCTCCATGGAAGACATCATAAAATTATGACCAACTTCCTTGATCATGTTGACTTGCTCGTAAGCACCGTCGGATAGTGTCTGAACATAGTTGAGGTGCACCATGCAGGTTTCTTTGTTGTGTGGATCATTGCACATGGTACACCAATATGTTAGATCTAAAATATTGGCCTCTCCACTGCTCATCATAGCTAAATTTCTTTCGGGCTGTCGGTGAGTAGATGATGCTTGCTCTTTCGTGATCGGGGGAGGAGGGAATCTTCTCTGCTGGAAGCCTTGGTCATCTTGCCTCCTCCTCATGATGGTCATCTGATTCACCATCATCTTCATGTATACCTTTACCTCTTGCAGCTCCTTGGCCTGGGCCTCATTTATAGTTGCTTGATTAGCGGTTGCTTGACTTGCGGATAATGGCAATGGAGTCAATAATGTAGGTAATGTCGGATATTGGATAGGAGTTGGAAGTTGAGGGATGGCAGGTGCTTGATATGGTGGTGTAGGTGCTTGGAATTGTGGAGTGGGTACCACTTGATACTGAGGGGTTGGATTCCATGGTTGGCTAGGATACATCTGAGATGTAGGTAGAGCGGATGCGCTCGGGTACATATTTTATGGAAAGTCTAGGTAAATCGAAGTCGTCACCTTGGGAGGTAACTTCTCGATAGCTATTAGGTCAGCTTCTACCTTCTGTGCCTACTCATATATAGTAGGGAATGTACTGATATTAGCATGTCGGATGCTCATGCTAATATCCGAGTGAAATGCTCTCAAGTAATAGAACGCGACCTACTCAGGTGTAGGTCGAAGGTCGTCGATGACTCTCTGCCAGGTTCAGGTGAACTTGACATTGAAGTCAGCTACCTCTTCCTGAGGATGCCTTTGAATAGTGGTGAACTGGTGCAATAGAGAGAAGGGGTCTACTTGTTCATTGAATCCCCTTATAAGTTGGCCCGCCAGTTGGTCCCATGAGGTGATGGTGTCGGACGAAAGCGATCGGTACTAGTAAAGGAGCTTACCTCTTAGTGAAAGAACTAATAGCTTCACCATGATGTCTTCTTTGATGATTTGGTGAATAGTTTCCAGTCCTACGACGTCTTGGATGTGCTCGTGCATCATATTTCCCATACCATCATAAGTAGGTAGAGCTTTCAAGGCTATGAGAGGTACAATGTGCTGAGCCTATAGGGCGAGCGGTCCCGTATGATTCCAAGTTGGGAACAGCCTGGGCAGATTTGGTTGTGCCATATGGGGTGGTAGATTTGTATGGAGTGGTGGAGGTGGTAGAACTTGCTGAGCTAGAATGGTCAGAACACTCAGAGCACCTGGTTGAACGTTCGGTGGAGCTAGAGTATACTGATGATCTAGAGAATTTGGTGGATTTGGGAGGTAAGCTAGTCGTTGTGCTATCAGGAGTTGGAGTCTATGTAGCAATGATAACTTCCTGTGAAGATGTCCCATCTAGCGGGTTATTCGGCCTGACCACCCTAGGATGTTCTCCCAGAGCATCGATGTCAAGCTCGTAGAACTCGATTTCTTCTTCTTGTTCTACATTTCTAACTCTCCATCTCGTACGCATGAAGGCATGAGTTTTTAGATTGGTCTTCGAGACTTGGAGGTATCTGAGTTCAACAGAGTCACTAGATGTTCAGATTTGATAGTAATAAGATGAACATCACTTCTTAATACTATTTTAACATGGAATGTTTGCGTCCCACCGGGCGTGCCAAAAACTGTTGGTAATCGAACTGGCCTAGATACAGGTTTTCTAAGTCTACAGTGCCCTAGGCCCACTACCAAGCATTGAATGCCCAAAGGAAAGGAATGTCCTCCATGGCAATCTCCAGTAGGGCTGGTTCCAAAAATAAAAATGGGGTTTTTGAGATAAGGGTTAGGAAGATACTGAAAGGAATGAAATAACTGAAAGGAATGGGAAATGGCTAAAAGCCAGAAATGCGGGGTGATGGACTGGAAGCACGATAGACAATCTAACTACTTGAACCAACAACAATCAAAACAATAGACTTTTAATAAAAACCAGTATAAAATCCTCAGAACTATGTAAACTCCAGCAAGTATTCCAGGGACTAGTCCTCTATTGACAATGAAATCCAAAAAATAGAATTAAATTATGCAATAAAGGGACTAATTTAATAGAAATTATAGAATAGAAGTCATACATAGGGATAGAGAAATTAAAACTGGAGCTAGAAGCCTTTATTTCGGAAGCAGATTTTGAAGTACAAAGCTGCTTCTCTAGCATAAGTTATCCATCCTTGGTTATAGAGAAGAAGCCGACTTTTATAGAAGAAATATGCCGCTTAAAACATTAATGCCCAACCACTCCCATGATAGGCAGACTTGGTCTCGGTGATGACTTGAAATAGTCAATTCGGGCTTTTTAGATAACTGAGCATTGAAGATAGAAGGTTCCGGTAATGACTTGAAACAGTCAATTCGAATTTATAGAATGTAACTTGGAGTTGGTCGAACTGTCCATGGTAGATTTGCAACAATTTCTCTTAGTCACTTGCTTTGAGGAGTTCGCTCCACTAGTGGAGTGCTTTATATTTTGACCAAATTGACCCTTTCTGCCTTGGTTGCTCTTACATTTCTTGCTTTGGAGAGGTGCTCCGGAGCGCTTTTGAAGGAGGTGGAGTTGAGGGACCTCCACCTGTGTGAGCGCTTTTGAAGGTAGTGGAGTTTTGAGGGGGAAGGGCTCCACCTATGGAGCGCTTTTGAATTTGACATTTAGTTGACCTTTTAGGAGTTTGCCTTTTTCACTTATGTTATAACTTGTTTTCACTTTGCTTTTCCTTTGCCTTGGAGATGCACTCCACTAGTGGAGCGCTTTGGAGAGGCACTCCACTTGTGGAGCACTTTACTCATTGACCCTTTGACTTCTCTTACTGCACCCTCATCCTTAGTGCCTTTTTTCCTCTATCTAGTCTTTGTGTTCCTTCTTCCCTCAAGCGCTTCCTAGGTGGAGCGCTTTGGAGAGGCACTCCCTGGTTGGAGCGCTCTACCTTTTGACCACATTTGACTTTTACACTTAGCCTTTATACTTGCTTTTGTTGTTTTTAGAATGTCGCTCCATGGGTGGAGCGCTTTGGGAGCCCGCTCTAGAAGAGGAGTGCCTACAACTCTAACTGTTTAGATTTTCATACTTAGTCGCATTTGCCTACTTTTATATTCCCTTTTGGCCTCCCACTCCCATTGCCGGAGCGATTTTACAACTTATCATAAAAATGAAACCAAGTGCCTAAGTGCTAGAAATTATAGCCATATGTGCAAAATATGAAAGGTTTTGAAGACAAAGGTAAGGAAGAGGAAATCATCAAAAAAATGCCCATGCTAAAACATTCACAATTTTACATGCAACATAACAGGGAAAAGTACAGAAAACGTAGAGAAGTACAACAAAGATGAGGAACCACATAAAGCAACAGAGTACAGTTTTAAACTAAATCGAGACAGCCTGCGAAAGCACAGCAGCATAACCACATCTTAACCATTTTTTTATGGAAAAAGAGAAGTTTTTTACAATGAATGGTCTCAAAACTATATATAAAATAAATTTCAACAAGGTGTGGCAAAATTGGCAACATGGCCTTGTCATTATTTATTGGAATCATGGCTTGAAAAGAATAATAGAATTTTTAAAAATAAAACTCAAAATCATGCCTAGTTTTGGAACCATATTATTGCCTCTCTTAAAGAATGTCTACAAATATGGTGCTCATCATGGGAAGCCTCAATTGTAGAAAAGGAAGTGCTAATAACTTGGTTACAAGATTTGAACATACATGGAAGAGTTATCTGTGATAATGGAATTAAAACAAAATATCTACTTCAATCTAGGGTAAAATGAAAATGTCCAAAAATTGGGTTTATCAAAATTAATTTTGATGGTGTTTCTAAAGGAAATCTAGGAAAAGCTAGTGGAGGTGGTGTTTTTAGAAATAGTGAAGACAAAATTCCCCTCACTTACTTAGAATCATATGGAACTTCAACTAAAAATTATATAGAGGCTATGTCACTTCTTATAGGGATCAAAATTACAATAGAAAAAGGATGGAAATATATTTTAATTGAGGGGGATTCACAAATTATCATCAATGTTATTAACAAAAATGGATGTGGAGACTAGATAAAAAATAATATTATTGTTGATGTTCATCACCTATTACTAGAGGTAATATCTTGGAAGTGTGAGCATATTTATAAAGAAGGAAATTGGGTAGCATATAATTTAGCCAATTGTGGTGTTAATCTTCATCTAGGTGAAATTTAAATTTTAGAAGGCAATTGGCCAAGTGAGATTTTATCTCTTAATAAAAATTATTCGAAGGAGCTAATTGTGGAAACATAGCACTTAAAGGAAGTTGAAGAATATATTTAATAGAAAAATAAATGAAAAAAATTGTGATAAAAAAGTGTGTTGGATATGGTTTAATTGACATAACAACAAATGTAATGTTTTGGCATTTTGATGGGAGTGGCCCCCAATATAAGCCACATATAACTTATTAAAAAAAGAGGATATTATGTGATTAGTTAATACAAGAAAATAAAAAAACAATATTGTGTTCCCATGCATGTGAAGTAGAAATAACAAGTAATGGAAAAATGACAAAAGGAAAGTGCTCTAATCACCATGCATTAGAAAATCCAGAAGAGCGATGTCATAATTAGATAGAAAAAAATATTGCACAATTTGTTTATTATTTCTAAAATTAGAGTAATTATATATGGGTCTCATAAAGTGTATCTTTGATTTCCTCAAAGACCAAAATATGTTTACAATAGAGCCCATGGATCCTATTTATTGGAAGAACGCAACTAGGATTCACTTCAAATGAGAAATTTTTACTTTAAATAATCTACCAATTTAGAGGTATCTTTAGCAAAATGACACCTCTAAATGTTACATGTCTTTAAATGCCTCACTAACTAGCTTAAAATCCTTCTAAATGAGTTATACCATCATAATAAGATAAAAAGTTTCTTTTCAATAGATCTTCCTTGGCATTTGTGTATACTTGTCCCGCTTGGTATGCCAATGACCAATTTGCTCCTAAGAGGGGAGTGATTCTTTTTGTTTCAACTAGAAATTCACTCATGTAAAGCCAATTACATCTCTAGAATGGATTGCATATATAGGCTCCACTTTACCAAAATATTTTCTTAGAGGCTTTAATTGTTCAATTTCTTGGTTTTACAAACCTCTTCACTATCAAGAATACCAAGGTAGTAACCGGTTACTATGCTACCCAGTATATTTTCATATTTTTAGAAATAGCCCTAAATGGCATAAGAAAAGAGACAATGAAGAAGTAAATAGTTTTATGTTTATATATCCTTCTCACACAAGGCACACTTGAAAGGTCTATGATATTCTCTTCCTTTTAGACCCTCCTAGAAGAATATTTTTTGGATTGCTAACCAAAGGAATGTTGAGGCCTTGGGGATGGCCTTTTGTGGCCAAACATTCTTTGAAGAAATCATTGATAGTAGGAAATTTTGATTGCTTTAAATCCTCATATCCCAACTTGATTGAGTATCCTTCGTCTTTTGATAAATTTCAAACCAACTTTTTTTTGTGTAAAAATAGGTAAATGAAACTCTTGAAGCACCTTATGAAGCTCATATGCTATTATTTTGAATTATTTTCCTTCAACTAGTTACTAATAGAAATTTATGTTTTGGAGTTATCGCTCACATTAATATAATCTTTGATTTTAAGACCTTTATAAGATAGCCATGCTTGAGTCAGTGGTTTCTATTTTAAATCAAAGATAAGAGGATAATACTTCAACCAAGCATCAATCCAAAAATTTCATAATCCTGCTCATTGGTTGGCCATCTAATATATATTTATTGATCAATTGTAAACTATTTGATAAAATTCCATGTTGAAAATCCTTTACATAAGGTCCGAGGTGTAGACCAATTGGTTCATCCAAACCCCATAAGGGGGCGAAGGTCCAAGGTTCAAATCTTGGGCCTTGCCGGACTAAATGCTTATCCCTTTCCTGGTGCTTTCAGTGACATAAAAGGTTTAAAATGATTGTGGCATGGCAGTTATAGGGGTGGAATACGTGAAGATATGTGTGGTGGCTTTTGGGATGGAGAACACAGAATATTATGGTTGCCATAAAAGCTGGACAGCCTGCCCAAATTCGTGGCGGCTACCGATTCCACCATGTTAAAAAAAAAGAAAATCCTTTACATATAGTTTTTTTCCTAAATAATTTCATTATATCAAGAGAACTTGTATACTTTTGAAGTAACATTTTTCCCAACACTTTCCTTGATCTTTGAAAAATCTCCAACTAACTTTACCCCTAAGGCTAAACTCATTAGTCTGCAATTTTGCAAGACTACCCCTCTAATATTTTTTCCTTTGCAAACCTTATCCCACTTACAAAGAGGAAATCTATTTTTTCCTCACATCCTTTCCATAGAAAATCTATTTAAATTTTATCAAATTTGGATGTTATACCTATTGGAAATCTTGAAAGTGATATCATACAAATAGGGATTGATTTTAATGCAGATTTTATGAGTTGTAACCTTCCAACCATGGTTAAGAAATTACCTTTCCAACCTACCAAATAATATTTTATTCTATCCAAAATTGAGTCCCAAAGCTCCTTGTCAGGGTTTTGCATAGTGGTGAATTTCGCAATTTAGCACGAATATTGGGATTTTCAAAATGTTAATTTTGCAGATTTTGGGGCCATAGACATCGGCCCGTTCGCACAAAAATTTCAGGATAAAATTTTTTTAAGGGTAAATACATGTCATTGTCATAAGGTTTCCTGCCTATTTTTTACCCTAAATTTATTAAAAATAAGAAATATCCCGCCCAAATCGCCCCTTGTACCCCTATATATATAGCTAACCCTGACAACGACTCCCATACAATTACAACATTTTTTTTGGATAGCGAGCGATACAAAGCAGAATGCGACTAGTAGAAGGTGACCGACATAAGGCGAGTGGCATAAGGTGAGTGGCATAAGATGACTGACATAAGGTGACTCATAGAAGGTGACTGGCATAAGGCGACTGGTAGAAGGTGACTGGCAGAAGGCAACTAGCAAAAGGCGACTGACATAATGTGATCGACATGAGGCGATTGGTAGAAGGCAACTAGCAATAGGCGACTAGCATAAGGCAACCGACATAAGACGACCTACATAAGGCCACCAACATAAGATGACTAGCATAAGGTGAGTTGTAGAAGACGAATAACATAAGGCGAGTGGCATAAGGCAAGTGTCATAAGGTGAGTGGCAGAAGGAGACTGGCATAAGGCGACTAGCATAAGGTGAGTGTCATAAGGCGAGTGGTAGAAGGCGACTGGTTGAAGGTGACTGGCTCAAGGTGAGTGGCATAAGGCAACTGGCATAAGGCGACTGGTAGAAGGCGACTGGTAGAAGACGATTGGTATAAGGCGAGTGGCTGAAGGTGAGTGGCTTAATGTGACTAAATTTATTGGTATGTTTCTTTTACCATTAAATTTCATTTAACATTTTATTCATGGACACTCAATAAGGAGGTTTATTCTGCTTGTGAATGATATTCTTGGGATAGATATTCTACTGTCTCTAGTAGTAGTCTTTTTTATACCAGTTATTTTTATTTTTAATAATGATGTTCTTTGTTCATGTTATTCTTCTGTTCATACAGGTAAAATTTCAACTACAGGTAGTGGAAAGAAGGGAGGCCAATCTTCCAATAAAAGGAGTATCCTCAAATACTTTCATAATATTTCTAAACCCGGTCAACCATCAACATCTGCACAAATTGAAGGTATGAACACCTTTACTCACTAGTTAATTTTTTTACTTTGTTAATTTTAAATATAATGTCTTCATTCATAAATAAGTGTGCTTTTTGGTTGATGGTTTTGTCCATTTTTATCTGTATAAGGTATGCTTTTAAATGCCATAGTGATAATGAACCTACTATTGACACTAGTATTATCCCTAAGAAATATTGTTAACCCCGGTATGCCTCCACTTCCACATATCCAAGTTAATGAATAGTCCACAGATGAAAATATTCTCAATCAAATCGAACAACAACATGAAGAGATTCCTGAATCTAACACGCCAAGTGGAAAAGAAACTAATAGTTCTTATGCAGTCCCTACTTCCAAAGAATCTTCATCAAAAAAATAAAAGTGCAAGGTTATCTAGGTGGACAATTAACAGATCATTTCAGTCTGATTGGATATCAAAATTTCTATTTATTGAGCAAGTGCTACTAGAGAATAGTAGTGATGCTATAATAGAATTGAGATGCGTAATTTGTAGTTGGAAACATGGAAAGGAGCATAGATTACAACTTAAGAAAGATACAATAGAAAAACATTGTGGAAAGGTTTATATCAAAACAAAAGAAGGTGATCCACCAAAACCAAAAACTTATAGGTGGAAGGATGCATCATAGTGCGCACATATAAGAAATGCGCAAGAATATGATAAAGAAATGAAACAAAAGCAAACATTGGTTGAGAAAGGTGCAACGATTCAAGCCCAATTTTGAAAAATGAATAAGTTAACTTTAGCTTCAAAAAGTTTGCAGTTTGTTGTTGTGTTCTCTATTCTTAATATGGGTAGACCTATGTCTGATTTCATGAATTATAAATCTCTATTTCGACTAGCTGATGTGCAGAACTTACCCAACACCCATTGGTCAGATCGAAGTGGTTGGGAAATGGTAAAATGTCTCTCATTGGTTGAGCAGGATGACCTCAGAGAGAAAGTAAAAAAGGTAAAATTCATTTCACTTTCAATTGATGAGGTGACTATTGTTGACAATACATATTGGATTTGCATGCATGTTTACACATTGGAAAATCATTTAAGGCAACCTCATTTACTTGGAATACACAAAATGGTGGAAAATTGTAATGCAGAAAATATTTACAATGTTGTTGTAACTAGTTTAAAAGAAGAAGCAGGAATGAATAAAATTGAAATAGCCACTAAGTTAATATGTGTAGGAGCTGATGGTGTTGCTACAATGCAAGGACACATGAATGGTCTTTGTGTTAGACTACAAACATCGATTACCCCATATTTGATCCCTATTCATTGCATGGCTCATAGAATGAATCTTGCATACAAAATTGTGGATACATTTACAAATGTTGCAAGAGTGGAAGAGCTTGTCCATGAAATTCATGAATATTTTTCACGTAGTCCAAAAATATTTTTAGAGTTTCAATAGTTTGCACTAGGACTTACCGAAGGTAAAAAACTGTTGAAATATGTGGATACTAGGTGGATTTCGATGTATCAATCGACATTAAGAGTTTTCAAAGAATATCAATCCTTGATAGGGTTTATGTATGCAAATCATAGGGCAGTTGATAAGGCAAAATATTTACTTTTTTGAATGAGTGACTTTGAAACTCTTCTCACATTGTGTGGAATTCTTCCAATGTTGGAAAAAATGAATACTTTGATCAAAATTGCACAAGAAAGATCAATTTATATTGTGGATTTCATCAGGGTGAGAATACAAATTTGCATGCATATTGATATGATGTACTGCATCTGGTCAAATTTTTATGGATCCCATGTTTGAGAGTTGGAGAGCATTAACAAATGTGAATGGTCCTCAGAGTTTTTTGAAGTTCAATATAAACGATCATCTATGTATTAATGTCCGTGGAAAGGAAATACCTTTATATTGTTATGGTGTGCAAATGGATATAGCTACAAATGAAGTTGAGCAAATGCCCATAACCTACAACAGATTTCATGTAGTTGTAGACGATACAAAAATTAAACTGAAACAAATAGCAGAATCATTGACAAAAGAAATAAGAGACCGTTTTCAAAGAGATGAATTGCTAGAGGCTATGGGTGTGGTTAATCCGATGTTTTGGGATCCTTGTAATGAATACCAAAATATAAATTCTTTGTTTCTCAAATACATGGGCAGTCTTGCTAGCCATTTTAGTAAAAGTGTTGTAGTCAATGGTATTGAAATCAATGGCATTCTCAACAGAGATCTTTTGATGAAACAATCAAACTATTTTGGAACAACAATGTCTACTCAAGTTTCACAGCTCTCTAACCATCATGAAGCAGGTTCTATTTCACGTTTGTGGAGATTATTACAACCAAGTACTATCTTACAACATACTATGAGTGAATATTTTCATTTATATGAATTATGTCAAACGATGATTTTGGGATCCATGGAAGATGAAAGGGTGTTCAATGCACTATCATATGTAAAATCTAAAGTTCGGAATAGGTTGGACAAAAATTTGAAGAATTGTTTGAGATTATATGTGTCGACCTATGAGGTGGAGGAGTTTCCTTATGAAAGAGCAATGTCACATTGGAATTCTTTGGCAGAGAGAAGAGGTGTAATGAATATTGATGATGATGAGGATGATAGTAACACTGGTCAGATTGTGATGATAGAAATTTTGGGAATGAGTGCAGAACATTTTGTACAATCTGAAAAGAGTTTGTTCCAACTTCTAGCACTATGATGCAAGGATGCATTCATTTGATTTGATTTGAGTTCACATATTATAATTTGATTTGATTTCACATATTATCATTTGATTTGATTTCACATATCAGAATGAAAGGATGCTTTCATTTGATTTGATTTGAGTTCACATATTATTATTTGATTTGATTTCACATATTATCATTTGATTTGATTTCACATATTATCATTTGATTTGATTTCACATATCAGAATGAAATGATGCTTTCATTTGATTTGATTTGAGTTCACATATTATTATTTGATTTGATTTCACATATTATCATTTGATTTGATTTCACATATCAGAATGATTGAGTTCACATATTATTATTTGAAATTTTGATTTGATTTCACATATTATCATTTGATTTGATTTCACATATCAAAATGAATGGATGCCATTGGATACTCTGTATAGCATAGCCCTTTGATTTGATTATGTATTATTTGATTACACATGTGTTACACATATTATTTGATTACACATGATTTTATTATTGGATTATCTAAAATGTGTTCTTGGATATTTTATATATCATTTTACAATAGCCTTGTTATTGAAGTATTAGTCTAAAGTTTCTATTTTTCTTGTAGATTTGTAATGTATAAATCGTTATAGGCAACTTGTGAAAGTAAATGTCTATACTGCATTTTTTGTCATTTCAAATTAATTCATATAACATAAAATAACATCTTATTGCATCCACATACTTCAAAATTACTTAATATATCAACAAAAACAATCAAAACATAACAACATTCAAAACAAAGTTTCCTAGAGATAACACATTTTTTTGGAAATGTTCTCTTTCAAAAAATTTACCATTCATTCACAATTTACAAAATATATCAAACATTATTTCTTCCACTTCAAATTAAAAACAACAAACTTCTACATCATCATAAATAATCAAAACATAGTAATAATTAAAACAAAATAGTCTCTTTCATTGAATTCAATTTTTAAAGAAGATACCATTCGTTCACAAATTACAAAAACTATCAAACATTATTTCTTCCACTTCAAGTTACTTAATACATTAAAACATATAATAATAACATAACAACATTCAAAACAAATTTTCCAATAGATAACACATTTTTCAAAAATAGTCTCATTCATTGATTTCAATTTTCAAAAAGGATACCATTCATTCGATATTTACAAAACATATCAAACATTATTTCTTCCACTTCAAATTAAAACATAGCAATAATTAAAAACAAAATTTCAAAATGATAATACGATTTTTTCAAAAATTGCCTCTATCATTGATTTCAAATTAAAAAAAAATACCAATCTTAATAATTTATAAAAATATAAAGAGTTTTTGTTTCACTTCAAATGCAACACAACAAACTTCTATTCTTTTCCAATGTTTCCTGAAGGTCCACCCACATATACCTCAATATCTTTTTCTTATAATGCCCCAGCCCTAACCAAAATTTCTATTGTAGTGTTGATCCCCGATAACAAGGCACCCTCTTCCTTCGCTGGATCTTCTTTGAAAGGTGCATTCATATCCTTCTCATTTTCTTTTAGTTTAGCCTCGACATCCAGTCCCCCTTCTCTGATAATCCTCTTCAGCAAATTATTTTCTCTAACCATCTATTGTAACCTCTTCTTCAATTCAATAGCATTATTAATGCTAATTTTGGTATTCTTGATCAAAATTTTCATGGCACCAACTTGTTGCTTTAGGTGCTGGAGATTAGACTACAAAACAAAAATGAAAAAAGGTTAATATTTATAAATAAAACATATTTAACAAAAAAAATTAGTTAGATGTAAAACTTACATCAGTTGTAAGTCATGTTGTTTCTGCAACTGCTACTTTATTCTGATCTAGTGCCCATTCATTGAAATATGCTTGGGCTTCTACATTGAGGTTTTCCAAATGATTCAAAACAACGACCATAATTTCATCTCTGTATGTAGACTCGGCCTCCATAGTGCCAGATTCAACTTTATGTAGCAAGGCATTGAGATTTTGGGGCTCATTCTCAATCTTTAAAAACAACTCTTTTCTTTTTGAAAATTTCTTATATCGGTCATTGATGGCTTTAATCAAAACCTTGGCCCGATATTCCCATTCTTTCAATTTATCAATATCCGAAAGAAGAGTATTATGAACTACAACTTTACATCTATCGGCTAATAACACATTTTTAGAAAATTTTAGGATATCATCTTTTGTAACACTACGGGCGATGACTTGCTGTGGGGCGGAGGGGGAAACTTTGGTGGCATCTACATTGACATCCTCTTCTCCATAAATGCCCTCTTCATCCTCAATAATATCACTTGCCTTTAAAGGGTAATTTTTAGGATTCATACCCTGATAAAGAAAGTCACATTCTAGAGTTCCCGAGGGCATTTGAGATGCACTCTCAACATTTGAAAAATTCTCCAAGGTTAATATCGGTACAATAGAAACATTAGATGATGACACATTTTGTGTCTCTGTAGCACTTCTTGCTTGATGAGTTGGTGGTGTGAGGAACACTTTACCACGTATGTGTGATTGGTTCCTCATAGGTGGAACCTGCTATGGATGGACAGGAACTGGCTGTGGCTGTGGCTATGGTCATGGATGATCAGATGGTGGAGCCATCATTTTTTTAGCCTTTTGAATCTAGTAGGTCCCTCTATTAAATTTCACACAAAAACATAAAATTAATCTTGTGTAAATAACAATAGCATTAAAAAATATTTATTTAAACCATACATACCGGACTCGGACTCTACAGCCATTGATGTTTCAACCATTTGCCCTTTGTCTGAAAAATCCATAAAACACATTAAAAAACATAATTTTAAGTCATTAAAATAAATTATTTAAAAAAACATTTTTGAACAATGAAGAGTAAGGTTACCTTGTGGGTAGGAGGTAACCTCTTCGACGTCGACAATAATTGTTTCTCCAATAAAAGGTGTCATAGGTGTATGCTGAATCCGATCACCATGAGACCTCACACGTTTGGTGGGAGTTATTGGTGATGACTACGAATGCATGTTAGAATCAGCCGATACTTCCTGAATCCTAAATGCGGCATCCCTTTTACTTGAATATTGAGATGCTCTTCTCTATTTTCAAAACAAAATTAGAGAATAAAAAGATAGAATGAAAAAAAGAAACAAAGATATTTCAACAAATATGTTTACTTGTATCTCATCATCAGACATGCCAATAGACAAAAAATTGGGGTGCAATGCAGTGGGAGGACTGCTTTGTTGAAGGTTGAAATAAGCTTCCTGAAATAAACAAAGAATAAAATTGTTGGTAGTCACTATATAAGTAGAAGATTGAATTTTCTGGGCACTCAAAAGGTCATGTTTCAGGCGGTTGGAAATGTGCGTGGACTAGTCAAATCTACCACCACCAATACAATGAAGCAATAAATAAAGTGCCCAAAAAGGTATTTTTGTAGGTCGCCCCTGCAAAATAAGCCTTTCCTAAAAAAATTCAATGCAAGCATGTAGAAATTTGTCTCCAACATTCAAAATGTTTAAGCCCCTTTTGGACTTAGAAGAATTAACTAAAAAAAGAGACAACATTATTAGAAAATAAAAAGTACAACAAGGAGAACGTTTTTAGAGAAATGAAACTACAACGGAATAATTTTTAATGTTAAATAAAAAATAAATTTTCAAATTATACCTTTTATATTGTTAGAATGAACAGAGTAAACGGTTCCTAGGGTGGATTTATCATCGTCGGTTAAGGCATACTGGTTGTTCATCAGTAGACCATCCAAAAATGGCAGCCTTGTTAGTCGTTGCACATCAGAGGGTTTAACCAAAAAAATAATGTCCTTGTTATCCAAACACATTGAAACAGTGGACACGTCATGGTTGTAACAAGAAACAATTTGTTGCATCCACTGAACGTTAATGTTCAACTGTGGCATCTTCAACACACCAGTAAGTCAAGTGGTGTAAACCCATTGGGAATCTCTATCAAAAGTGTTGAAAATGCTCTTTATATTGGGGTAGAAGATGTACTTGAAATGCACTTTATAAGGAAGAGGAGAGAAGCAACTAGCCATATCTGAAAAGAAGTAGGAAAACACTTAGAAATGCTTTGAAAAACACTACCAAAACCTTCTGGAAATGCTACCAAAACATTTTAAAAATACTTCTAGAATGCTCTAAAAATGATGCCAAAATGTTGAAAACGCTGAAATGCCGCAAAATGTCAAAATGCTTGGAAACGTATGGAAAAACGCCTAAAAATACTAAAAAAGGTTTAAAATTGCTCGGAAAATGTTGTGGAAGAGGAAAAAATGACCTTGCAAATGAATTTATAGATTTTTGCATGGTGGAAGTTAACATATTAATGCACTGTCATCTAAGACAAATTATGGGCTCGCATCTTACTGCATCCACATCCTTCAAAATTACTTAATATATCAACAAAAACAATCAAAACATAACAACATTCAAAACAAAGTTTCCTAGAGATAACACATTTTTTTGGAAATGTTCTCTTTCAAAAAATTTACCATTCATTCACAATTTACAAAATATATCAAACATTATTTCTTCCACTTAAAATTAAAAACAACAAACTTCTACATCATCATAAATAATCAAAACATAGTAATAATTAAAACAAAATAGTCTCTTTCATTGAATTCAATTTTTAAAGAAGATACCATTTGTTTGCAAATTACAAAAACTATCAAACATTATTTCTTCCACTTCAAGTTACTTAATATATTAAAACATATAATAATAACATAACAACATTCAAAAAAAAATTTCTAATAGATAACACATTTTTCGGAAATAGTCTCATTCATTGATTTCAATTTTGAAAAATTATACCATTCATTCGATATTTACAAAACATATCAAACATTATTTCTTCTACTTCAAATTAGAACATAACAATAATTAAAAGCAAAATTTCAAAATAATAATACAATTTTTTCAAAAATTGCCTCTATCATTGATTTCAAATTTAAAAAAAAATACCATTCTTAATAATTTATAAAAATATAAAGAGTTTTTGTTTCACTTCAAATGCAACACAACAAAATTCTATTCTTTTCCAATGTTTCCTAAAGGTCCACCCACATCTACCTCAATATCCTTTTCTTCTAATGCCCCAGCCCTAACCAAACTTTCTGTTGTAGTGTTGATCCCCGATAACAAGGCACCCTCTTCCTTCCCTGGATCTTCTTTGAAAGGTGCATTCAGATCCTTCTCATTTTCTTTTAGTTTAGCCTCGACATCCAAGCCCCCATATCTGATAATCCTCTTCAGCAAATTATTTTCTCTAACCGTCTGTTGTAACCTCTTCTTCAATTCAATAGCATTATTAATGCTAATTTTGGCAGTCTTGATCAAAATTTTCATGGCACCGACTTGTTGCTTTAGGTGCTGGAAATTAGACTACAAAACATAAATGAAAAAAGGTTAATATTTATAAACAAAACATATTTAACAAAAAAAAATAGTTAGATGTAAAACTTACATCAGCTGTAAGTCGTGTTGTTTCTGCAACTGCTACTTTGTTCTGATCTAGTGCCCATTCATTGAAATATGCTTGGGCTTCTGCATTGAGGTTTTCCAAACGATTCAAAACAACGACCATAATTTCATCTCTGTATGTAGACTCGACCTCCATAGTGCCAGATTCAACTTTATGTAGCAAGGCATCGAGCTTTTGGGGCTCATTCTCAATATTTAAAAACAACTCTTTTATTTTTGAAAAATTCTTATATCGGCCATTGATTTCTTTAATCTAAACCTTGGCCCGATATTCCCATTATTTCAATTTATCAATATCCGAAAGAAGAGTGTTATGAACTACAACATTACATCTATCGGCTAATAACACATTTTCAAAAAAGTTTAGGATATCATCTTCTGTAACACTACGGGCGATGACTTGCTGTGGGGCGGAGGGGGAAACTTTGGTGGCATCTACATTGACATCCTCTTCTCCATAAATTCCCTCTTCATCCTCAATAATATCATTTGAATTTAAAGGGTAATTTTTAGGATTCATACCCTGATAAAGAAAGTCACATTCTAGAGTTCCCGAGGGCATTTGAGATGCACTCTCAACATTTGAAAAATTCTCCAAGGTTAATATCGATACAATAGAAACATTAGATGATGACACATTTTGTGTCTCTGTAGCACTTCTTGCTTGATGAGGTGGTGGTGTGAGGAACACTTTACCACGCATGCGTGATTGGTTCCTCATAGGTGGAACCTACTATGGATGGATAGGAACTTGCATTGAATGGATAGACAATGGAACCTATTGTGGATGAACAGGAACTGATTGTGGTTGTGGCTGTGGCCATGGCTGATCAGATGGTGGAGCCATCCTTTTTTTTAGCCTTTTGAATCTAGTAGGTCCCTCTATTAAATTTCACACAAAAACATAAAATTAATCTTGTGTAAATAACAATAGCATTAAAAAATATTTATTTAAACCATACATACCAGACCCAGACTCTTCAGCCATTGATGTTTCAACCATTTGCCCTTTGTCTGAAAAATCCATAAAACACATTAAAAAACATAATTTTAAGTCATTAAAATAAATCATTTAAAAAAAAATTTTTGAAAAATGAAGAGTAAGGTTACCTTGTGGGTTGGAGGTAACCTCTTCGACATCAACAATAATTGTTTCTCAAGTAAAAGGTGTCGTAGGTGTATGCTGAATTTGATCACCATGAGACCTCACACGTTTGGTGGGATTTATTGGTGATGACTACGACTGCATGTCAGAATCAGCCGATACTTCCTGAATCCTAAATGCATCATCCCTTTTACTTGAAGACTGAGATGCTCTTCTCTGTTTTCAAAATAAAATTAGAGAATAAAACAAAATTAGAGAATAAAAAGATAGAATGAAAAAAAGAAAACAAAGATATTTCAACAAATATGTTTATTTGTATCTCATCATCAAACATGCCAATAGACAACAAATTGGGGTGAAATGTAGTGGGAGGACTCTTTGTTAAAGGTGAATAGCTTCGAAATAAACAAAGAATAAAATTGATGGTAGTCACTATATAAGAAGATTGAATTTTTTGGGCACTCAAAAGGTCGTGTTTCAGGCGGTTGGAAATATGCGTGGACTAGTCAAATCTACCACCACCAATACAATGAATCAATAAATAAAGTACCCAAAAAGATATTTCTGTAGGTCGCCCTTGCAAAATAAACCTTGCCTGAAAAAATTCAATGCAAGCATGTAGAAATTTGTCTCCAACATTCGAAATGTTTAAGCCCATTTTGGACTTAGAAGAATTAACTAAAAAAAAGAGACAACATTATTAGAAAATAAAAAGTACAATAAGGAGAACATTTTTAGAGAAATGAAACTACAGTAGAATAATTTTTAATGTTAAATAAAAAATAAAATTTCAAATTATACCTTTTATATTGTTAGAATGAACAGAGTAAACGGTTCCTAGGGTGGATTTATCATCGTCGATTAAGGCGTACTAGTTGTTCACCAGTACACCATCTGAAAATGGCAGCCCTCTTAGTCGCTGCACATCAAAGGGTTTAACTGAAAAAACAATGTCCTTGTTATCCAAACGCATCGAAATAGTGGACACGTCATGGTTGTAACAAGAAATGATCTGTTGCATCAACTGAACGTTAATGTTCAATTGTGGCATCTTCAACACACCAGCAAGTCCAACGGTGTAAACCCATTGGGAATCTCTATCAAGAGTGTTGAAAATGCTCTTGAGATTAGGGCAGAAGATGTACTTGAAATGCACTTTAGAGGGAAGAGGAGAGGAACAACTAGCCATCTCTGAAAAGAAGCAAGAAAACACTCAAAAATGCTCTGAAAAACACTACCAAAACCTTCTGGAAATGCTGCCAAAACCTTCTAAAAATGCTTCTAGAATGCTCTAAAAACGATGCCAAAAGGGTGTCAAAATGTTTTCAAAACACTCTGAAAATGCTGCCAAAACGCTCTAAAAACACTGCCAAAACGCTCTGAAAATGCTTGGAAACCGCTGTGGAAAATGCCCTAAAAATACTGGAAAAAGGTTTAAAATTACTCTGGAAAACGCTGTGGAAGAGGAAAAAAATGACCTTGCAAATGAATTTATAGATTTCTACATGGCGGAAGTTAATAGATGAATGACACATGGTAGAAGGGAGGACACGTGGCATCATCTAATTGATAAATTATGGTGATCACCTTGTGCCACTCGCCATCTGCTAGTCACCACATGCAACATGACATCTACCAGTCACCACATGCCACATGACATCTTCTAGTCACCTTGTGCCACTCACCATATTCCAGTAACCTTCTACCACTTACCATCTACTAGTCACCTTCTGTCAGTTGCCTTCTGCCAGTCACCTTCTATCAGTCGCCATCTGCCAGTCACCTTCTGCTAGTCGCCTTCTATCGATCTCCTTCGACCAGTCACCTTCTACCAGTTGCCTTATTCCATTCACCTATTTCCAGTCACCTTCTACCACTCACCATATTCTAGTCACCTTCTGCTACTCGCCTTCTACCACTCACCTTTTTCCAGTTGCCTTCTACCTCTCGCCTTCTGCCACTCACCTTCTGCCACTCACCTTCTGCCACCCACCTTCTGCCACTCATCTTCTGTAACTCACCTTCTGCAACTCACCTTCTGCCACTCACCTTCTGCCTATCGCCTTATGCCACTCGCCTTCTGTCACAAGCCATATGATAATTTTATTGATAATTTTAGTGGGAAAAAATAAAAAATCACCATGTTTTGAAAAATTTTCTTCAAAAATATGAAAAATTTGCCCCAAAGTTTATACAGTTTTCACGTTGATGCGTCCCAATTTGATAAATAATTTTTTGGTACTACCCCTTATGCATAACCATGCTCCTTGTTTCCTTTATTAGACAAAGGAATACCCATATAATATGATGGAAAATTTATAATTTATACCCTAAAATATCCAAAATAAATCATTGGAAGTTTAGGGTAGTGCTAGTAAAAAATATCATAGGATTTACAATATTAACCTATTGTCTAACTGCCTTCTTAAAGCATGCAGATAATGATGTAAAATCAGTGGCTTCATTGATTGAGGAATGATCCAAAAAAATAGTATCATCAACAAACTGGAAAGGAGATTTCAAGGGACTATTTATTGCAACCTTAATACCTTTGTTTTTCCTTATATTTTTGCCTTTGAGAAAGCTCTTCCTAATGCCTCCACGAGAATAATGAATAGATATGGAGATAGTAGATCTTCTAGAGGAGTCCACATGATGACATATAGAATCCAATATGGTATACATTGATCAAAATATAATATTTTGGAGTGCTAAGCTTACATCTAATTAATTCACACCAACATTGATTAAAACCCAACTTATTGAGAAAATCATGTAGAAACCTCCAAAAAATCCTATCATATGCTTTGTTCATATCTAATTTCATAAGAATACTTTTTCATGGATTGAAGAGAGTGTATCGCCTCTTGAAAAATGATTACATTATCAAGAATTTGTTTATTGCAAACAAAAACACCTTGTTCCTATGAGATACCACAATCTAGAATGCTTTTCAACCTATTTGCCATAATTTTTAAATGATCTTATAAATTGTATTATAAAGGCTTATTGGACAAAAGTTATCAAAATATTTGGTCTCGCTTTTCTAGAAACCAATGTACTAAAAGTGTCATTGATCTCAATTATTATAGCCTTCCCTTTTTGGGTCTCTTAAAATAGTACCAACATAACACTCTTCAATAAATACCAAATTTTTTGAAAGTAAGTTATAGGAAATCCAAATAGCCCAATGCCTTGTTAGGATGGAAAAAAAATTGCTTCTTGTAGCTCCTCTATAGATATCTTCATCATAAAGCTTTTATTTTTTCCTGTGTGATAATTAATGGAATATTTTATAAATACTTATCTTGTGCCTTCTTATTTTTTCTAACATCTAAAAAAATGTCTTTGAAATAATTAATTGATTTAAAATTTATCAAAATATTTGGTCTCGCTTTTCTAGAAACTAATGTACTAAAAGTGTCATTGATCTCAATTATTATATTCAAAAAGAAATAAAAACTTCGTAGCAGTACCTTAGCGCAACAGAAATCAAATAATGAAGAGGAAGTAGAAGCACAAGCGATCAATGCTAAAAGGGCACTTCACAACATAAGAACAAGAGAAACTGAAATGAAAGGGAAAACTCTAAAAATGTGTTTCGCACCTTAAGTGCTCATCAGTTTGGCTGATGACCAAACATTACAATCCATCTTGTTTATATAGATTTCTCAAGCCAGTGGGTGCCCTAGCTGACATGCCACGTGGTGAGAATCAAGAAAAACGGACCGTTACCTTAGGATATGCGAAAAAAGGTAGTGATTGCCAAGGATAATGATTGAAAGTGCCTTAAAACATTAAAAAATGCTCCTCAAGATGTGCACCCGTGAATACAAGGCATTGATTGCCAAAAAGAGACGTTACAAACAATTCTAAACTTTAAAACTCATTTTTGAGGGGTCTAGAGGCCCCAAAAAGGGCTTGTTGCTTAAAAAACCAATGGGTTTTGTTCGTTGCCATAGAAAATTTTATAAGCTTTCCAACGCTTCAGACAGTTCAAGAATTGGAGCCCTGTAGCAAAATTTATGGCTAATTGAAGTTGGGTTGGGTTCTCACGACCCGACTATGACATAGAAATTTCTTCATATTTTTGTTGTTTCTCCAATATATGATGTTGCGACCGATATGGGAGAGCTGAGGGTCTTTGCTCCATTTTTCGTAGAGAGGTCCAAGCATGTTTTTGTTTAGACGAAGATCACGGGCAAATTGGCAGTTGTACAACTTCATCAGAACTGGGGGAGATTTCTTTAGACCTGGTTGTCTTAAAGAGATCTTCTGGAATATTTTTTGGAGCAGTGCAGGTCGGTGTCAAAACTCTACCTGGGAAAAGAGTGGAAATAAGAAACGAGACGGGTAGCCCCGGGATCTCAACCTGTGAAAAAATTGATGCTTCATCTTTCTGAATCCTTCATCATCTATCTCTCTAACCAGAAACCTGTTGAGTTTGCTGACTATGAAGGCTTTTTTTTGGTGGGATGGATGGAATGAATAGAAAGGGATATATTGATACACATTCATTGGTTTTTGGTACATTTTAGTACCCAGACGACTTGGAACAGTCATGGAGGATGGTTTGACCACCATAATATGCAGGATGTTAACTTTAGAAGTGGAAATGGCAGTAGTAATGTTGATGTTGGGATAAAAAGAACCATAAGCATCAAGGAGAGCTTGAATACTCTCATTAGTACCATTCAAAACTCCAAAAGCATCATCAAAATATCGTTTATACAAGCAAATATTTTTTGAAATAGATGGAAAAAGATCAAAAACTTGCAATTCCAAGTAATAAAGAAATAGACAGGCATAGACAACTACAAAATTGCTCCCCATTGTTGTACCTCTTTTCTACCTGTAGATCTTACCATCAAATTCCAGATAATGTTTGTTCAAGACCAGTTTTGCAAGTTCGAGGATTTACAATATTAACCTATTGTCTAACTGCCTTCTTAAAGCATGCAGATAATGATGTAAACTCAATGGCTTCATTGATTGAGGAATGATCCAAAAAAATAGTATCATCAACAAACTGGAAAGGAGATTTCAAGGGACTATTTATTGCAACCTTAATACCTTTGTTTTTCCTTATATTTTTGCCTTTGAGAAAGCTTTTCCTAACGCCTCCACAAGAATAATGAATAGATATGGAGATAGTAGATCTTCTAGAGGAGTCCACATGATGACATATAGAATCCAATATGGTATACATTGATCAAAATATAATATTTTGGAGTGCTAAACTTACATCTAATTAATTCACACCAACATTGATTAAAACCCAACTTATTGAGAAAATCATGTAGAAACCTCCAACAAATCCTATCATATGCTTTGTTCATATCTAATTTCATAAGCATACTTTTTCATGGATTGAAGAGAATGTATCGCCTCTTGAAAAATGATTACATTATCAAGAATTTGTTTATTGCAAACAAAAACACCTTGTTGCTATGAGATACCACAATCTAGAATGCTTTTCAACCTATTTGCCATAATTTTTAAATGATCTTATAAATCGTATTATAAAGGCTAATTGGACAAAATTTATCAAAATATTTGAACTCGCTTTTCTAGAAACCAATGTACTAAAAGTGTCATTGATCTCAATTATTATAGCCTTCCCTTTTTTGGTCTCTTAAACTAGTACCAACATAACACTCTTCAATAAATACCAAATTTTTTGAAAGAAAGTTGTAGGAAATCCAAATAGCCCAATGCCTTGTTAGGATGGAGAAAAAAATTGCTTCTTGTAGCTCCTCTATAGATATCTTCATCATAAAGCTTTCATTTTTTCCCGTGTGATAATTAATGGAATATTTTGTAAAAGCTTATCTTGTGCCTTCTTATTTTTTCTAACATCTAACAAAATGTCTTTGAAATAATTAATTGATTTAAAATTTATCAAAATATTTGGTTTTGCTTTTCTAGAAACCGATGTACTAAAAGTGTCATTGATCTCAATTATTATAGCCTTCCATTTTTGGGTCTCTTAAACTAGTACCAACATAAAACTCTTCAATAAATACCAAATTTTTTGAAAGAAAGTTGTAGGAAATCCAAATAGCCCAATGGCTTATTAGGATGGAAAAAAATTGCTTCTTGTAGCTCCTCTATAGATATATTCATCATAAAGCTTTCATTTTTTCTTGTGTGATAATTAATGGAATAATTTGTAAAAGCTTATCTTGTGCCTTCTTATTTTTTCTAACATCTAACAAAATGTCTTTGAAATAATTAATTGATTTCTTCTTAATATCTTCTTCTTCCTTAATATATATTCCATATGGAATTGAAATATTTTTTATCAAACAAAAAGAACAAATTTGTTTTGGTTGTAGAATGAAAAAATTGGTACTTATATCTCCTTCCTTGATCTATCTCTCCCTTGATTTTTGAAACCAAAATGACTCCTCTTTCAATACATTATGATAATAAGAAAGATTATATTTCTTGAACATAAGAATAATGGTCCATTCTATTAATTCTAGTATCTCTTGTAATTCTTGAGCTTGGACTCAATTTCCTCCTACTCTTTAAATATGTTACCAAAATATTTGATGTTCTAAATATTCATTTGCCCCTTTAATTATTTCATATTTTAAACAAATTCGTACACATTTGATCCTTCAAATTTTACTTCATTCTACCATCTGGAAAAAACATAGGGTCTTGGAGCCTCATAGATTAAAATTGAAATGGATTTGGATGACCATTATTGAGTAAATCACATCTTATGAGAATGGGTTTTTGATCTAATCTCATTCACAATAAAATGTTTGAAGAGATTGTATATTATTTTTGCAACCATCTGTTGGATAACAAAAATATATCCAATATTTTTGTTATATGAGTTTTCCTAATGTGTCTATTATCCCATGTATATTGAAAACTTGAAAGAAATGACATCTCAAATGATATTAGAATTGACAAATGAAGCAAATTCCTACATTGACCATTGAGGAATACCATGAGATAGAACTATGTTGAAGTCCCCCCACAAAAAAAAAATCCATAAATCACAATTTTGAAACATCGTCGTGTTTGAAAAAAATATGTTAAGGTCCTTACAACACCTTTCATGAGGAGTGACTATAGTTGGAGTACATTTAATCTATAAACCCAACTTTGATGTTTTCCTCTTTCTTATAAAATAGACTAGCAACCCAATTACTTTTTGCTTCTAGAAATTATCCATTCCATTCGAGCTTTTGTTAGATTATTATTATAATGTGCACTATGCCTTAGTTTGACAGTTTGACACTTGTCTTCTACCACTTGTTCTATGTCTTCAGTTTGAGTTGGAGTTGTGTCTTCTGTTTTGACATTTGGAGTGGAGCTTATGACACTTGTCATATATTCCTCATAGGCTTTATGCCTATATACTGTAACACAACTTGTAAATATATTATGCCTTTTGTTCATCTTATTTTAGTCCCAACATCTGGTATCATTTTGAGGATGTTGAAAGTTGCACCATCATACCGTCGACGATTTTTCATCAAAATCCTAGTGATAAAATTTTGAACACTGTTCTTTTATCCATCCCTAGATTGTAAAAGTTTGATGAAGCACAAGTAAAGCATTTATGATCCCGTGTTCAAGGTGGATTTTATGTTTTATCTTTTTTTCACCAACTCGAATCTTAGCCACAAAGTAAGGCCACTTTTGTGCCTATAGCATGTGTCATCCTCGCTTGGTGGTGAGCGTGACCAGTGACTGCAATAATCAGGAGGGAATATTAAAATTAAATATCCAGTCGCCAATGTGGGTGCTATTTTTGCTATCAATATTTTTGATAAGGCATCCATAGCACACCTGCACACCACTAAAAGCTCATTGGGCATTGCCAAGGAGGAGCGCAATGTTCTATTATTTTTAATTGACATGAGAGTAGCGAATGGTCACAACCAATCACAAGGTGAAGTAATTTTTTGAATTGGTGCTAAGTGAATGATGCACATGTCGAGGCATTGAATATTTAATGCCTGCGTGTTTGTTTAAATCAAACTTAATTGATACTATAATTACCTTTAATGACGTAAAGTTCGTGCAGGAGGTGTGGTTCAAAAGGAGCCTAGGAGGTGGTGGTTCAAAAGCAACCTTATTTATTTATAAGCTTTAGTTGTTGACACATGATTAAAATGTTTTTGACTAGTTAAATAGTTGATTTTTTAATTCCAGTTTGGAAGGTTGATTTTTTGGCAACACATTTTATAAAAACTCTCAAGTCAAGCATAATTTTTTAGAGCACAACTCAGATGGGTGACCACTTGGGAAGTCCTAGAGCTGCACACATCTTTGAGGGTCATTGTTTTTTGCCACCAAGGCATATTTACAACCTAAACAAAACAAGGGTCAAAATCAGCATAATCAAAATCAAAGAGGTAAACAACATTAGAGATACCCACAATACCAGCAGTAGCCAAATCAGCAGTACCAATAGCAGCCACGTCAGCAGCAGTACCATCAACAGCCAAGATGGCAAATAAGACCTCAAGGGGGTCAAAAAAACAATCAACAAGGGTGTGAATATTGTGGAAAATAGAATCATAATGTTGCTAATTGCTATCAAAGGCAAAGAGAATAGGGAGAACCACAAAATAATAATCTGAACACATTGTATGTAGCCAACCAAGTTAATGTTGAAGATAAATAATGTTGGTATATTGATTCTGGAGCAGCAAAGCACATGATAGGAAGGCAAGATTGGTTGACCAAGGTTCAGCCTACATCAAATCAATTCATTACTTTTGGTGATGAAAGTGCTCTTCCCATTGAAGGTGTTGGGGAGGCACCACTTACTTTGCATGATGGGAATAATGTTCCTGCAATAGATGTTTTGTATGTTCTTGGTCTTAAAAGGAGCCTTCTTTCTATTGGGCAACTTACAGATAAGGGCTATAATGTCTATTTTGAAAAATACAAATGCTACATTAAGGAACCCAATGGCAATGTCAAGGCCATGGGAGTAAAAAAGGATGGTGTTTACTACCTCCTTACAAAATCTGTAACACAAACATCTTTGCATACAACAACTACTTTCTCTTTGGAGTACATGTGGCATGAAATATTGGGACATTTAAATTTTAATAATCTTCAAATGATGGCTAGGAAAGGATTAGTTAAAGGACTTCCACATCTTAAGGAGTCAAAATGTTTTTGTGAGCCATGTGTAATAGCCAAACACCATAGGCAACCTTTTGAATCAGGAAAGGCATGGAGAGCCAATAGACCTTTGCAATTGGTTCATTCAGACATTTGTGGGCCAATGTCTGTTCAATATTATACTGGGGCTAAATACTACATCACTTTCATTGATGATTACAACAGAAAGGTATGGATCTACCTAATTCAATATAAGTGGCAATCCCTTGATAAGTTCAAAGAATTCATGGCACTTGTTGAAAGAGAAAGTGGCTATCAAATCTCCACCTTAATATCAGATAATGGTGGAGAATATGTCTCCAATGAATTCTTCAAATTTTGTAAGTACCATGGGATAAGGAGGCAATTCACAACCCCTTATACCCCGCAAAAAAATGGAGTTACTTGAGAGGATGAATCAAACAATCACAAATAGGGCAAAATAAATGTTACATGCTGCTATATTACCTAACTCATTTTGGGGAGAAGTTGTTCTTACTGCTGCATACTTGACTAATAGGTCATACACAAAGGCCTTACATGAAAGAACACCTGAAGAAGCATGGAGTGGAAGGACGCCCTATGTGGGCCATTTGAGAGTCTTTGGATGTGATGCCTATGCTCATATTCCTCATAATAAAAGGAAGAAGTTTGATGATAAGAGCCAAAAATGCATCTTTGTTGGCTATAGTGATAGTGCCAATGCATATAAATTATATGAGCCTGTTTCCAAGAAAATCATTTTATCTAGGGATGTTACCTTTCATGAGTATCCCCCATATAATCCTCCAAAGGCCCCCACTTTAGAAATAACTAATGAAATAGTTGCTCCATTCATGCATACAATATCATCTACCCCTTCCCCTTCACTCATAAATCAAGAAATTCATCCACAAGAAGAACTTCCCACAAATGATCCATGTCCTCCATCTCCTCCTAGTCCTCCATATAATGATCAAGCAACATCATCCAATCCTTTACCTAAGTGGGTTCAAGCCACAATAGATGAATCCCAAGGTCATTTGCCTACTTATACAGGTAAAAGGCCTTCAACCCTAAGACACCAAGTGAATTATGCCCTCATGGCCAAAGTCCTTAGCCAACCTGAACCTTCTAATGTCAAAGAAGCACTTGGTGATCCTAAATGGGTTCATGCCATGGATCAAGAATTGGATTCCATTGAAAGGAATCACACTTGGGAGTTAGTTGATTTACCCAAAGGTAAATATACCATTGGCACAAAATGGGTGTACAAGGCAAAGTATAAAGCAGATGGCTCACTAGATCGCTACAAGGCTCGCCTAGTAGCTCAAGGCTATAAGCAACAAGAGGGAATTGATTATGAGGAGACCTTTGCTCCTGTGGCAAAAATGACTACAATCAAGACAATTATTGCTATGGCAGCTCAAAAGCATTGGCCCATATATCAAATGGATGTCAAAAGTGCATTTCTCAATGGTCACTTGAAGGAGGAAGTGTATGTGAAACAACCACCAGGGTACACAGTTGAAGGCCAAGAAAACAAAGTCCTTAGATTGAAGAAAGCTCTATATGGGTTGAAGCAAGCACCCCGAGCTTGGTATGCAAAGATTGACTCATATTTCCTCAACCTTGGTTTCACTAGATCTACAGCAGAATCTACTCTCTATGTGAAACATTGGAGGAACCACATCATTTTGGTTACATTGTATGTGGATGATCTTCTCATTACAGGTGATGACATAGAAGGAATAAGGTTGCTCAAGGAGGACTTATGCAAGAATTTTGAGATGACAGATTTAGGCCTCCTCCACTATTGCTTAGGCATAGAGGTATGGCAACAACCAGGTAAGATTTTTATCTCACAGGCTAAATACATTCAGTCTATTTTGGAGAGGTTTCGCATGGAGGAGTGTAAGCCCTCTCTCACTCCCATGGAAACTAGGTTGAAATTGGTCAATAGTGATGATGAAGAAAGGGTTGATGGCACCCTTTATAGGCAGCTAGTTGGAAGTTTGATCTACTTAACTTCAACTAGACCAGATATTTGCTATTCAGTTGGCCTTATTTCCAGATTCATGCAAGATCCTAAGAAGAGCCATTGGATAGCAGCTAAGAGGATTGTGAGATTCCTCAAGGCCACACCTCATCATGGCCTTATGTATACATCAAGTGATGATTTTTCTTTGATTGGATACACAGATTCAGATTGGGCTAGTTGTCCTAAAACTAGAAGATCCACATCAGGTTATTGCTTTCAATTGGGCCAGGGCTCTATTTCATGGAGCACAAAGAAGCAGAACATAGTTTCATTATCTTCAGCAGAAGCTGAATATAGAGCAGCAATTGAGGCAACTAAGGAGGCAATATGGTTGAGGCAATTACTTCAAGACATTGGGCTATTCATACATGGTCCAACCTATATATATTGTGACAATCAAAGTACCATCAAGATGACCAAGAATCTAGTTTTCCATGCTAGAACAAAGCACATTGAGATCCATCATCACTTCATCAGAGAAATGGTCCAAGAAGACATTATACACATGGAGTATGTACCAACTCAATATCAAGTGGCAGACATCTTCACCAAGTCACTTGGGAAAGACAAGTTTTCTCAGTTTAGCAAATTTCTCTATCTATGTAATAGAAGTCAACATTAAGGGGGAATGTTATCTAATGTTGACTTAATTTCCTCTTTCTATAGTTAGGATAGTGCACATTAAGGGGGAATGTTAGATTATTATTATAATGTGCACTATGCCTTAGTTTGATAGTTTGACACTTGTCTTCTGCCACTTGTTCTATGTCTTCAGTTTGAGTTGGAGTTGTGTCTTCTGTTTTGACACTTGGAGTGGAGCTTATGACACTTGTCATATCTCCCTCATAGGCTTTATGCCTATATATTGTAACACAACTTGTAAATACATTATACCTTTTGTTCATCTTATTTGTAGTCCCAACAATTTTTCCCATATTGTTGCAATACCTCCAAAAGCTCCTATAGAAGAAACTATCAAACCATCCTCTATCTTTCAAATCTTTTTGAATGCATCCTTACATTTATCACTACTTAATTTTTTTTCTTGTATTAAAATAAAATTAGGATTATAATAAACTATCAATTCTTTGATAACTCTTTTTTTAGGGATTTCATTCATATCCTTGATATTTCATTATCCTATTTTCATCATCACTTTTTATTTTCATTAGTGGTCTTAGACCCACTTCTTGTTAACACGTGATATTTATTTTTGGTTTTCCAAATTGATATCCCTTTTTGTTTCTTTTTATCTTTGTTCTTACTTTGAAAGTCTTCCTCTCATTTTTCCATTCCTACCTACACTTTCATTTTCATCAATCTCTTTAGTTTTTCCATACTGTTCATAATGATACTTTTCTTCTAAAGATTTATATTACCCTAGAGAATCTAAAATGAAAGGAATAACCTCACAAACATTTCTTCTTTATGTTGCCCTAGAAACACTAAAGTACAAGGATGATATTCCATAGCAGCTATTTTCTTATGTTACCCTAAAAACCCTAAATTTCCATGGATATCCTCCATATCCATGGAAATTTAGGGTTTCTAGTATAGTGTTTATTTATTATGCTACTCTTGAAACCCTAAAGTGCAAGGGATAAACTATTTACTACTTTCATTTTTATTGCAAAGAGAATATTTTATACTACTTATATTTAAGAAAGGTTGGTATAAAAAAATAGATTTTTTGGCGTTTTACACGTTTACTCATCTTCTCTTTCTCTCACTTTATGTTTACCATGTGGTAGATTATTATTCAACCATTTTGAGATTTTGTTTCCACGGAAATACACCTCTTCTTAAGCGACGGAAGACTTTAAAATTACGAATAAAATTCGAATTTAATAGAAGAAAATAAAGATAACTTACCTAAATTAAACTTCACCTCTTTTGCCTCCTTTGCTTTAAATTTACCTCTCCATCTTCCTTTGCACTTTTAAATCCTAAATTTGAACTTGTGCATTGTACTTTCTCATCCCTTGTGTCATTTTTTAATGGTTGATTTGAGTAAACTATAATGGTCTTTATCATTCAATGATGTAAAGGGATTTCTTTACCACTTTTATGGGAGTGGAAAATCCCTGATTTGACCCCGTGTTTGCTATTATATGATCTACTTACTTCACATTGAAGTATATCTCATACCTAGGATTTTTCATCTCTTTTCCCATCAATTTCACTTTGCAATTTATTCCCATGTTTCTAGTTGATTGAACCTCCCCAATCAAAACAACTATATCCAACCAACTCAATCTTATTTATTGAAGTATAATGGATTCATAATTTAAATTTCCTTCCACATACATCAAGTTCTCTTAGATACTCTCATAAGATATTCTGATGGCTCATTCATTAATATTAAAACCAAAAATCCTACATATACAATATCTAATCTTGATATTGTCAGGTACATAAGGATACCATTCACACTGATATACTTCATCTCATCCACTCTTCCACTTCCATCATCCTTGCACATTATTTTACCTTGTGCAAGTGGGACAACATCTTTACAACTTTTCATGCCAAACTTCTTCAACATATCATGTGCATATTTAGATTGGCAAATAAAAATCCCATCATGTGCTTGATATATCTCCATGACAAGAAAATAATGCATCAAACCCAAATCGCTCTTTTCAAATTCTTACTTTGGGGCTTGCTTGAACTCTCCATTCTTTTTTAACTTCCTATGAAAATTATATCTCCAAAACACAAGCAAAAAATCATAATATAATACCTTCCATTTTGCAGTACAAAGTGTGTTTTTTCATACTTCTTACAAATCCACACTTCAATAAGTATGCATCAATTCTTGAATACCATGCACATGGAGATTTTTTGAGTCTATATAACATTTTTTAATTTGTAGACATATCTTTATGTTTTTGGAATTCACAATATTTTCTAGAAATAAACATAAGCAATTTATCCACTCAAATATTATATAGAAAGTGTAAAGAGACAAAATAAATAAAAAGAGACACAATTATTGAGGGGTTCCCATGAGCACCATAAATAATCACTATATCCATAGATAAAATTACACATACTTCAATAATCAAATGAAAGGTAGGAGGGAATATTTATACCAGTTCCAAAATCCCAATTACATGATAAAGTTTAACCTAAGTTGACATAATGAAAGGGCTTAATGTTAAGTACAAGTTATAAAGTGGGTTTAACCATAACAAGGTTAAGTACATGGCTTACATAATAAAATATTATAATAAATTCAGACATTGTATAATGAAATGCCCTTAGGTCTATCTAATACATCATAGAATGTTGGCCTTGGCCATGAATAATATTATAATTTCAACATATTTAATTTTCACTTCAAATCCTTGTGGTTGTTCCACAAATACTTATTCAATATTGTCACTCAATAACACATTCTTTACATCAAGTTGACGTATAGTCCATATTTTTTGAGTTGCCAAATTTATGACCATTTTTATTATGTCTTGCCTTGCAATAGGTGCATATGTCTCATCATAATCTATGTCAATTTGTTGTTCATATACAATTTACATTATGCTTTGTGCCTTTCAATTGATCCATCACTATTGTACTTGGTCTTCAATACCCACTTCACTTCAATCACCTCCTTTTTCTTTGGAAGTTCATACAACTACCAAATATTATTATTTATGATTTTGTCTACATATTTCTTTGTCTTACTTAATCAAAACTTAAGGACCCTAATTCAATCTTGTACAATAGTGCACAATGTTAGAAAATAGACCCAATGATATCATAGGATAAATTCCACAGGATCACAATATTTCTCACACAATAATGCACACATAAAGTACTGAAATATTATTAATAAAAATCTACAATAGCATGCATGAAGCAATGCTAGTTTGATACTTTATTACAATGCTTTGTCATAAATATATAATTACATGAGACTCCTCATATGCATGTCTCTTGATCTTCTCTCTTCTCTCACATATTACATAGTGACAAAGTCTCGTTATTTATCATAACTCCTAAACATGACACCTAACCTGCATAACTCTTCACTTGCCTACTTGACACCTCACACTCTCACACTTTCACACATACTATAAACATAATTATAAAACACACATCCTAAACTAAATAATAACATGCTCCCTAAACTATTATGACCAAATAATGTAACATCATCAACCTCCGCATTACATTATTTGGTAAATAATTTTTTCTCCCAAATAAAATAAAGTCACTTGGACTTTAGACACATTCCTATTAAAAATTTAGCAGTAGACTATAAAATTCTTCATTATTAATTTTCATGGAGGATAGCCATTCAACCCATCTCTATATGCTTTCTCATATTTCTCCAGACTATCAAAACCAAAGGAAGATGTAAAGAAACATGATAAAGTATAACCTTGCATATTCTTTTCTTTCATATCTTCAATCTACACTTTATTAGCTCCAATTTCCCTTTTTAAAGTTGAAACCCTAGCAATCTCTTCATGCATGTGATTTTCCTCTGCTTCCATAATTCTTTTCATCAAACCCTAAGATTCAACATTCTTTAACTCCAAATTTGCTCTGATTTCCCACTCTACTTCATAATCTATGACCCACATTGTACCCCTTATGTTTTTTCATCATCATTAGATCTCTTCAATAAAAAATGGATTCTCCCAGTGAGTCGTGTCCCTTCTGATGGACCACAAGTTTACTACTACCCTCATCTTTGCTAGAATATGGTGGCTTTTGATTATGTAGTCTTCCATGGATTCTCACACTATCATTGGTCTAGGTTCATAAATTTTCTTAACTCTTGGAATTTCCCACCAAATTCACCAAGATCTTTTATATGTGTATGACTTCCATCACTTTTCTGATAATCTCCATTGGGATGATCAAAACACTGATGTTCCCACTTTTCACGTCTTCTCCCATTTTCTCTTTCAGTTCATCCTTTTCAAATTTTATGGCCATTTGGATTATATCAAGCAAATTGGACCTTCATGGTTCTATCATTGACAACTTTGTTGTATCGAACGAGAAAATAAAATATTTTCAAGGTTGCCTTGTTATTTCCACTACAAACATATCCTTCAATGATGGGTTTTCCATGACACTATGGATATTTTAAGTAATAAAACAATTATTGTACTTCCTTCATTCTCCCATTCAACGCATAACCTGTGAGCAATACATTATTTTGGGACTTTTTCCAGGCAATTGGTATGCTTCGTCTAGCTGCTCATTTCTTGAATATGTAGTCACCATAGTATTCCACAAAGCTTAATTTCGTTGTGGAATTTTGTAACAACCCACAAAACCAACCTAAGATATATGTATATATATATATATATATATATATATATATTTATATATATATACACACACACTAGCATCCTATGTTTTTGGGGTTCACATTTCTAAACCTCACCATTTAGAAAAGATGCCAATAGTGGTCCCTCTACCTTTCCCATATCCTCCTTGACATAAGAAAACTTAACCACGACGTAGAGATTATCCTTTAAGGCCCATAATACTTAAAGGGAGACACTTATTCCCTAACCCAACATACATTCATCTATGTAGAATTGTTCTAGCATTATGACTTAGTACTTACTTACCACACCTCCACGGGCTAAGGCTATTACCACTCACCTGGTAGTGAACATGATAAAATTATCCTCACTGATCAAGGTGTCACCACTATACTGATTTATGAACGATATCCCAAGGCCTCAAAATTTTTAGAACACTCGAGCCTCACCGTTCAAGGTGCAACATTCACAATATTTGGTTATTGCATCCCTGCAAATCCTCCCAAATTTATAAATTTTTGGTTATTACATCACTGCAACTCCTTCCAGGATTCACAACTACATGGATATTACATCATCACAACTTCTTCCAATATTGGGTTATCTTCTTGAATCAAGGGTTCTAATATGGCTTTAAATCTCACTCAAGATCTCCCAAAAACTGAAGAATCATTCATAAAATCAAAGTATTTACATATCTCAAAATTAAATTAATCAAGAATTACTAAAAACATACTTAGATAATGCATTGTTGGAATTAAAATACTAAATACTCCAAATATAACACTTGCATTCAAGTTTCCTTTATACATACACATTTTTCTTTTAAAAGAACAAGTGAATGGAATATTATTCTAAGGAATTATCAATTTCATTTTGTTGATATCTAAGTATTCCATTCATCTACATAAAAGCTAACAACAATTTAATCTTTCATCTTTTTTTTCAAGTTTTTGAGATACAAGAGTAATTATATTTAGCACTTGCTTCAAAATATTACAATATCATAACATAAATAATGATATCACTTTGCTTTCCAATCTCACTATTATAAAAATCCACCATAAGTGGTCTTAGCTTCATCCTCTTTCCATGCCTTCTTCATGAATAAAAGTCTTCCCATGAATTTTGAGAAGAACTTGGGATCAAGACAACTCATGAATTTCTTATGCAAGCTTAACATGAGAAAAAACATACAATCATGCAAATATATCCATGCAAAAAAAAAGAGAGAATCCCATACTTCCATCAATAAATGGCCCCTTTATCTACTCAAGCTTTAAGAACAATTTATTTACATAAATCATACAATATCTCACAAAAACTTACTAAATAAAACCATTATATTGCAACATATCGATTACCAATAAGCATGAATACATTAATAAATACTCTAATATATAAACATAATTCTTATTATTCAAATGTTATTGAGTAATGTTAAACATTAAACAATAACTAAATTCCTTTTAACAATTCATACATTTTCTTTTAAAATTCCAAAGTAAGATATCCTTTAAAACTATTGAAATATATTCAAAGATAACACCTTAATCTACAATATAAAAGCATTCAAATAATCGACGTTTCCAAACAACAATAGAGGAATTAAGAACGAAGGCACTATCAACTCCAAACATGACGCACACAAAAGTAAACCTATAGGTACAACTCAAGGTGATCGAATCTTCTAAAAGCAAAACAAAAGATGCAAGGCACTTCTAGAGTGTCCCTCTGGAGTTGTAACCCTACATTAGAACTAGCTAGACCTACCAAACTCTAACTAACTCAAAAATAAAATGACTTATGCATCTCACAGACCATCTAAAAGCAACCAACACTATGAAAAACAACACAAACAACCACATAGGGCACAAAAATAAACATAGAGAGTGTAATGATACAACTAAGAAATGCAAATCAAACTTGAATGGGGTAAACAACAATGAAGCACCTTAAAAGGAACCTGCAACACTTTGTATACCAAAATAAAAAGCACCTACACGCTCTGAGTAATGACTTCAGGATCAAATACAAACATGTGAAAGCTACCTTCATAGTTTACAAAATGAAAGTGCAAACAAACAAACAACAAGGCATCAAGTCCACTCAAGTTGAAGCTTCCAAAGGAAAGATACTAAACTTTCTTAATATTGAAGCAACACAATGAAACATAAAAAATATACATAGAAATAAATACATTCACCACATGAAAGTGATCACATAATGAAGATAACCAAAGAAACCTAGTACCTCTAAGGTAGCCCTTTTAGATATCTTCTTCTGCATCTCCAAATATTTTACTCAACCAATACTTTTTCCCCATGTTGCTAGCTTCTCCACGGTCGTTTTCTCCTTTCTTTTGTTACCCTTGAATTGGCCATTCCCTCAATGTTATAAATCCTACAAGATTTATGTTGAAGGTCTCTCTTCTTGCATGCCCTCGATGAGCATAAAAATAATGTAGATTCTCTATGTTACAAGAACTTACTCACTTCGCCATCCGATGCAATGTTATAAAAGCACTTGCCACCCTTTTATTTTTCAAATATTATAGATTAAATAAATCTCATACTTTTATAGCTGCAAGCTTACTGTAGTGGTAAGGGATTTGGCTTCTCTTTAAGAGGTTCAAGGTTCAAACCCACTCAGTATGAGGGGACCATGACCCCTAATAAAAACATGTGTAAACTCATTGAAAAAAATCTCATTTACTTTTATTAAAAATATTAAAGCAATCCTATAAATACTTATTAGAAAGGTTGTTCATTTAATTCTTGGAATAACATTTTTTTTTTTTTTTTTTGTGGAAAACATCCCAAAAGGGATGCCACTTTCGGGTAAGACCCAAGGAGGCAGGGGTATCCATTCCGCCAAAAACGCCTAGGACTCGGACTTGGCCTACCACCTTTGACATACTCAAGGAGAAAACAAACACACAAAACCAAATTAAAAAAAGTAAATAACAACAAAAATAATAAAATAAAATAAAAAACATGCTCCTTGAGTGTGTCAAAACCAAAAGCACAACCAAACATGCACAATAAGATAAAAGAAACCACAACACAAACCACATAGAAAAACACAAGAACCACATAACAAAACACAAACAAGACAAAAACAACATAACACTACAAAGACATAACCCAAAAAAACATGAAAAATAAACACAACCAAAACCTAAAAAATAAAATAAATAAAATAAAAAATAACCAACAACAGACAATAAACAAAAACAAAAAACATAGAAAACACTCACACATAAAAAAATGAAATAACACAAACAAAGAGAAACCCAAGAACAAGAACGAAAAAAACACAAGAACAATAACAAAAAACATAAAAAAAAAAACAAAACAACAAAAACACAAGAACAACAAAAAACAACACAAAGAACACAAAAACAAAACAAAACAAAAAAACCCACCCACCTAAAAAAACTAAACAAAAAAACAAAGAAGACAAAAGAAAGAAAAAATGAACAAAACAATGACCTATCTAGACCAGAAGACTATAAAAATAAAGAATAGAATGAGCTAGGGACCTAAAAAAACTTAATGAACCAAAGAGAAACAAAAAAAAAAAACAAGAAGAAACTAGGTACCTTCAGAACTGGAGCCATCCAAAGAAATGATAGAAAGAAGAGCTTCCCTAATTTGAGAAGCCCACCATATAGGAGGGTGGCCATAACAAGTAAGATCACCTTTGTCCAAATCCCAATTAGCTAAAGCATCAACACTCTTGTTTTGATCTTTGACCACATGATTGTAATCAACTTTCAAAAATCCCATCTGGATTAACTGAATCTTCTCAATAATTCTTTTTATTCTCCAATCCACCTTATGATTCTTAGAAGGAGTCTTCAAGAGATTAATCATAAGTTGAGATTCAAACTCAACTAACACATTTTCCCATCCAACCTTAGTAGCCTCCTGAAGGCCTCTAAGGATACCATACCCCTCAACAAGGTTATTGGAAAGAATACCCAAATTCTCAGCAAAAGTAAAAACCAGGGAGCCATCTGAAAGTCTACCAATTCCTCCCACATTGGCTTTTCCAGGGTTCCCTCTAGAGGCTCCATCAATATTGACTTTTCCAAAATCCTTAGGAGGAGGTTGCCAATTTCTAGTCCTATCCATCTTACTAATACTCACATTCCCTTTAAGTTGGTTTCCCTTAGAAGTTTTAATCTTCAATATTTGCATCACTTGATCCCATATTTGGTGGGAGTTTTGGGGGTGATTAAGGAGTTGATGGACTGATTCAACTAATTTGGCTATGGTCTTTTGCCAAATATAGTGAATATCCTTCCTATCTTGATTAAAAATTTGGTTGTTCCTTTCATTCCAAATATTCCAAAGAAGAATGGTAGAACCCATCCAAACTAATTGCCTAATAAAATGATCAACACCCTCTTGATTAGGCCAATCCCTCCAAAGCTGTTCAAAAGTGAAAAAATTGGACCATTGTAAGCCAAGTAAAGTTGCCATTCTCCTCCATAGCTCAGAGGCTAAAGTACACTCAATAAAAATATGGTTGATATTTTCTACATTCTCTTCACACATTTCACATCTAAAAGGGCCATGAAAACCATGCTTCATAAGTTGCTCACCGATAAGCACCCTATGATGCAATAAAAGCGAATTAAAGAACCTCACCTTAGGCCAGAGCTTTTGAGCCCACAATTGAGAAAATATGTCAGAAGAATGGTTGGGATTATTATGGCATAAGGTCAAATAACCTTGAGAAACTGAATACTCACCCTTAGTAGTGTTGTTCCATCCAAAACAATATTTTTCATGGGACCAAGAGAGGGATCTCATATGAAGGATGCCTTGGATATCTTGTCTTTGCCTTTCTAGGATTTGAATAGGCCAGTCCTCAATAGGGATCCAATATCTACCAACCTTTGAATTACCAGTATGGTATCGACAGTAATTAGCCACCTTTATCCAATTAGCTCGGTGAAGCTCCTCCATCCAAGGCCTCCAATCGGGAAACTGAGTTATCAAAGGCTCATGACCATCCCAAGAATCTGTCCAAAAATTTGCATGATGACCATTATGAATGATCCAAAATTATTCTTTATCAAATCCTCACCAGTCTTAAGAACTGCTAAAATGGGAGAACCTTTGGTAGGAAGTTGATAGCGAACAAGGTCTTCAGGACTTTTGTTCTCAACATATTTAGCACGGATATTATTGGCCCAAAGAGCATTGGGGTTATGCAACATCCTCCAATATAATTTAGCAGCTAAAGCTTTGTTGTTATTAATTGAAGACCGGAATACTAACCTCCCTTCACTCTTAGGAAGACATAAAGTATACCATTTCACCAAGGCCCATTTTCTTTTCTCCTTAGTACCACTCCAAAGGAAACGATGACTAATTTGATCTAATTCTTGAAGAACAACCTTTGGGATATTCAAAACAAAAGAAACATAAATAGGAATAGCTTGAAGGACTGATTTTACCAAGGTGATTCTACCCCCAGAAGAAAGCGACTTGTTGGTCCACTTTCCAATTTTCTTCTTGACTTTGTCCAACAACCAATTCCAATATTTATTTTTCTGCCTTTGAATATTTATGGGAATACCTAAATAAGTGATTGGAAGAGAGATATTATATCTTAATTTATCCAAGACCATGGATTCCTGTCTAGCAGAGCAGTGAAAGAAAATAACTTTAGATTTGTCTTCATTGATCAACTGCCCAGTAGCCTTAGAAAAATAGCTAATGATTTGCTTAATATTAGAAGTTTCCTTAACTGTAGCTTTACCTAAAAGAGTAGAGTCATCCACAAATTGAATATGAGAGATAGGTCTAGCTCCATGAGCAATGGTAAATCCCTCAAGGGTTTTGTTTTCCCTCTTTTTGGTTATAGTCCTACCCAAGCATTCAGCAAGAATGATGAATAAATAAGGGGATAGCGGGTCACCTTGCCTAATACCTTTGGAAGCTGGGAAAGACTGAGAAGGCCTGCCATTGATAAGAACTAAGTAGGAAAATGAAGAGATACATCCCATAATCCAATCCATCCAATCCTTAGAGAAACCAAATTGCCTCAAAAATTTGATAAGTGCCAATCCACTCTGTCATAAGCTTTGGATAAGTCTAACCGGATGAACATAGAGGAGAATTTTGCATATCCATGGAATGGATCGCTTCCTGAGCAAGAACTATCTCATCTACTATTTGACGTCCTTCCACATATCCCCCTTGCTCTAGGGAAATAATCTTATGCAAAAGAGGCTTCAACCTTTCTGCCATTATTTTAGTAATAATTTTGAGAAGAACATTACATAAAGCAATAGGTCTAAAAGCTGAGATATGATCAACCTCTTGAGCTTTTGGAACAAGAGTAATATAAGTTTTATTAATAACCTTCAAAATTTCTTTGGATTTCCTGGCTTCTTCCACCACATCTAATAAATCAACATGAAGGATATCCCAGAACTCTTGGTAGAACTCAATAGGAAAACCATCCTGGGGTTTTCCCTTTTTGCATTTTAAAAACTACTTGTTGAAGCTCATTGATAGTAACAGAAGCAATCAAAATAGATTTCTCCTCAGAAGTGATAAGAGAAGGGATTTCTTGAAGAAAATTTTATTGAGAAGCTGATTCAAGAGGAGTAGCAACAAAAATATTGGAAAAGTAATCAACAACAATAGAGTTCATGCCCTCCCAAGTATAAACAACATCTCCAGAATCTGATTTTAAGGAAGAAATAAAGTTGTGAGATCTTCGAGCTAGAAGAGATTTGTGGAAGAAATTTGTGTTTCGATCTCCTTCTTTGAGCCATTGAATTCTAGATTTTTGCTTCCATAAGATTTCTTCTCATTTTTCCCATTCCTCTAGCTGAGTTGTGAGTTTAATTTCATCTGCACTTCTCTTCTCTGTGAGGCCATCTAAACGGATTTTCTTATTCAAATTTTCAAGATGAGCAATAACTTCATGTTTTTTTTTATGAACATCCCCAAACTCTTTCCAGTTCCAAGTCTTGATTTTGGATTTAATGTATTGCGCTCTTTTGGCAAAACAAAACATCTTAGTCCCATGCCTAGGTTTACCTTCCTTCCACCATTTTTTCACACGAGGTCTGAAGGAAATGTCTCTAAGCCACATTAATTGAAAACGAAAAGGAAAGAAACTCACATTGGTTTTCCACATTTCCACCATGACTGGCCAATGATCCGAACCAACATTATTAAGAGTCTTCACTTTAGGAATGTGAACATGGATTAAGAAATTTTCAGAGAGCAAAAACCTATCCAATATCTCCATTATACAAGCTAAGCCTTGCCTTATGTTAGACCAATTCATAAGGCCATTATTTGGTTGGATATCCACAAGATGGAGGTTTGCAATATATTCGCTCATGAGGTCAGTACTTTTGTCCAAATTTCTATTTCCCCCCCTTTTCTCATCTAGAGAGAGGATGGTATTGAAATCTCCTCCGATCAAGATCCAAGCTTTAGGAAAATGAGAGATAATATGAGTAATATCCTTCCACTGTCTTATTTTTTCCTCCAAAGAAGTCGGGGCATAAATAGTAATGCAGAGCATAATCTGGTTGGAATGTCTAATTTGAATAGCTATAGCCAACAAAACCCAACTGCCAACCATATGGTGAATAACTACCTCTTTTGGGTCCCAAAGACAAGCAATGCCACCCGAAGTCCTTGGGAACTGAGGGAAACCACTTTTCCAGCTGGCCAAATTTTACTGGCAATTAAGTCCATATCCTCCATTGACATCTTTGTTTCTTGAAGGAAAACAAGATGTGGATGATTTATCTGAATCATTCTTCTAATTTCATTTTTTTTTAAAGACTCCCTTTGAGTCCTCTAATATTCCAAGTGATGATCTTCATTAATACCAGGGCTAAAAAATTTGGGAAGGGCATTAATATTACCTTCCTCTACAAGCTTTTCACCTTCTTTTACCATATGATATTGATTGGTCTTGCGACCTACTTTTTGATTAGAATCCATCTTCAATTTTTTTTCCCTGTTTCTTGACTTATTCCAATTGAATCTGAGATGGCTTCTAACCTTGAAGAATGCTCATACACAACCAAAATTTTACTAGATGGTTCAATGGAGTCTATATTGGGACCTACATTATTTGAATTTTTGACATTTGAAATATTGTTTTTCTTGTGTAAATTTTCTCCTTTTTTTTCTCGTTGAAAACCTTTGATTTGTTGGTTTGTCTCTGAGTTCTTTCCTTTATATTTAAATTGTGTTTCTAAGATTTCGGTTTCCATTATTTCCTCTTCCTCACTTGGGACATCATTTGTGGAAAGGATTTCAAACATATTAGCAAATGACTTTGATTGATCCTTCATTACTAGTTTTTTTTAGTGTTCTTCTTCTTAGGTATTTGGACAAAACTAATTTATAGTGGAAAACACCCCTTTCAAGGTGCCACTTTCAACAGGTTGGGCATAGGAGGAATGGAGCCTTGTCGGCCTCTACCAGCACATAGGACATTCCTAACTATACCATATATCTGCAGGATGGAGACAAGGGGAATAGAACCTGGGTCGGCCTCTACCAGCACCCAGGGCATTTACCATTGCACCACAACAAGCAGATTCTTGGAATAACATTATTATCCATAATGTTAGTGCTAATCACTAATCATATGTTAATTTTAGCCATTAACATCGATATTAAGAATCTAAGTATTAATAATACTACAAATTCATACTTCAAGAAGCATCCAATAAGCAATCAATAATTATTATTTCAAAAGCTATACTAATTATTCATAATTGATCATCGGTGTTAATATTAACCATTAACAATGATATTCAATAATTATTTGATATTAATTAACTCACTTATTAATATCATTCAAGTTAACAATTCTTATATTTAGAATACAAGTACACATACATCTAAAAGCAATCAATAATGCACACAACATTATTTGTCCTTAAGTAGATGGATTTTAAGATAACTAAAACGTTTTCACCTACCTACTAAGGATGGCTCTTTTGCTAATAGCAACCTCTTGGCCCAATGGTTTAATCACACAACAAGCATTTATGCAATGCATCTATATGAAGGGTATTCTTTTACCCTTGATCTGTCGATGAGAATGACATCTATCATTTCTCAAATTTTCTCTCAACTTTGGTGGTTGTCCCATACCAATCCACCGGTGAGAGTACCTGGTCTTGCAACCATAAAATTTATCGGTAGTACCATATTCCAAAATAGTATAATCAAAGCATAAAGTGCAACTACCAACACATATTGGTAACATAAAATAATATTATGCATTAGATATCCACACATCAATACATAAATCAAATTTCAATAATAATTCCTGCCAAGGAGGGTCGTGACACATTTTGTCAAACATTTTTGAGTAACTTTAATTATGTCATCATATCTTGAAATTAACGTGTTCCATGAGATAACATATCCTCTTTTAGGTCACAAAATAGGAATTTTGTACTTCTCCATAATAGATACCTCACTTTGTAACCACATGGTATTATACATGTTATTATTTTCATAATATCCCTTGCATGTAATGCTTTTCCCTTCAAATTTGTTTGCATGTAAAGCTTTTTCATTCACCTGCACATTCCAGTTTGTTGGATTCTTTTCTTACTTTTCTAAAATAATCTATTGGTCATTTTTTTAAGCTTTGATAAATCAATGATATTGAGACTCACCTAGTTTTTATGCAGGCCCATTGGTGTTCATTGTTATTGATTCTAGTTCCTTTAATAGTCATGACTCCTCACAAAAATTTGAATGTTTTTCAACTTCGCTCATAGCTTTGTATTTTAGTTTCTCCTACAACTTCTACTCGTCTTCTTCTTAATATTTTCTCTTTCAATATTTTTTTTCAAAACTTTCAAATATTTATTCTTTCAATATATTTTTCTCTTTAGTCAATTCAAACTTCTTCCTCAAATATATAAATTTGCTCTTCTTATAACTCTCATAATTTTCTTCCTCCAAAAATATTTTTCTTATATCTCCAATATTAATTCCTCCAAATAATAATTTCTCCAACAATTGAAATCACTTTAATTCAATCTTCTTCCAAAATAACTTTCTCAAATAAATTTAATTTTTCCTTGCGTGGCACTTTTTTAATATTTGGGTGAAATGAATCCAACTTCTTTCTTCTTCTTCTTTAATCTCAAATCTTCAATCTTTGTAGATGCATCTTTGATTATCATAGATAACTTTAGTGCAACCATGAGCCTTCCTTCTTCAATGCTTGGATTCTTACACTTACGATATAACCATGAGCCTTCCTTCTCTAAGGCTTTGTTAGTTTTTGATGCTTAATACTTAAAGTAAAATAACCAAAAAGTTGCTATATGAAATATAAGATAATGATAATATTCTAATCATATAAAAATCATAAATAACTTTTGCAACAACTCATAAAATTGTCATTACCAAATGCTCAAAAAAATAGTATCTTGATATAGAATAAAGATATTAAATACACCATACTTCCACACACTCTCACTCTACATTATGTCTTACACACAGACACATAGTCAAATATATAATGGGATGTGACTCTTCATATGGAGTACTCTTGACATTCACTTTTCTTAAGACTCTTCACTTTCCTACTCTAAGGACACGTGCACTCTTACATAATGGACACTTGTGCACATATACACTCATCATACTTGCACTCTTAACTACAAGACACTTGTGCACATATACACTCATCATACTTGCACTCTTAACTACAAGACACTTGTGCATTTCTTACACATTATTACATTACATAAAATATTTACTCACACTCTAATCTAAGACACACTCATAATCTAAATATGTATCCAAGGTGGTACATTAGCATGTACCAAATAATGTAATATACTCCAACACCCCCTTGTATTACATTATTTGGTTATTTAAGACTTTAGTATTCAATACTATATTTATATTTTATCTTCAATCTATCTCCATTAAATTTATAATTGGAGCCTTCAAATAAGTATCTCCTTTTTTTTTGTTTAGTCTTCATCTTGCCTTATTTCTGATTCTTTTTTTTGCTTTGCTTTTTCTTTTGTTTCTATATTTTCATTGATGATATGTCTTTGACACAATGAGTTAGTAAATCATCACAATAATATGAATTTTTCCAATGACTCTTCTTTGAGATCATTTCTTTCAACTTGTATCTTTTCTTGAAAAAGTTCAAATATAATTAATGAAAGATACATCATTAGACATTCTTATGAAGTGAGTACAATGATATTTTGAGATTCCCAACAAGACCTAAAAATCTTCTCATGGAGATATCCCATAAAAGTAGTAAATTTTCCTTCTTTAGCTTATTTAAAAAATAAAATCAATTTATCTTTTAGAACATCAAATACTCGATCTCCATCAATGTTGGGTATTAAGCCATGTGAATAAAACCTGAGTGCATGTAACATTTCTTCACTATATTCATTAAATACTTTCTTCACTATTTCATCCATGATTCTTTTAACTTTGAATAATGAATCTTTAAAATTTCTATCCTTTGAGGTTGACTACCTTATGTCTCCCTAGTGTTTTGATGAAATACAAAATATTTTATGTTGTAAACCTTATATCTCCAAATTTTGAATATATTGATCAACTTTGATGAAATATTTTCAATTCTCAATTTTTTGTAGAATACCTTGTATTTCCTAATGTTTGGATAATGATCAAACAATAGTTTTGACAAAGGTTTCAATTATTCAAAACTCTAGGTGGAATTCCTTTAATCTCCCAAATTTCAATAATATGGTTTCTAAATTTCACAAACCTAATTTGATGTTGAATTCCTTATAAATCCAAATTTAGAAATTTAGTAAAAGGATATTTGCAAATTTTGTATTCCTAATTTGATGTAGGAAACCTTATTTCTCCAAAATTCAAAATATTTGCAAATATTAAAAATGCTTCACAAAATTTAATAATTCAATTCCAAAACTTGAAATGGATTCAAAAATATTTCAAGGCTTCTCAAAAAAATTCTAAAAATAACTAATAATGTTTCTAAGGTTTCAAATTTCACTTTTATACCTTATCTCTCCAATAATTAAATTAATCTTATAAGCAACTAGATTAATTTTCCTTCAACCTTAGAAAAATAATAATATTACCTAACCTTATAACTCCTAACTTGGGTAAATAATCAAATTTTAAATAACTTGCTTTACCTCCCAACTTGAGGCATGAAATATTCGGTCAAAGATGTTTTACCTACCGTAGAAAGACGCTGCTCCTTGAAATATCTCCTCTCTACTGCACGTATGGTGATTATCTTCACTTTACCGCACACTGCCTTGATTTTGGATGATAATGTATCAAATATACTTCAAATTCCATGCATTTATGAAGATCTGAGATGTTTAAAACTCCTCCAAAGACAATTGGTGCTTCTCCTTCCACTTCAACAAGTGAAACTTTTTCTCTTTAGATTCTGGATGTTACACATGGCACTTTAATTCTCTAATGCCCTTGGTGATGGTTGGTGCTCCTTGTGATGTGACAAGTGTCACTTAAACTCTTGGCATGCTCAAGAAGACATTATGTCTTCATTTGGTGCTCCTCCTCCTTGCAATGTTTCTCCTCTCATGTAGCTTGGTAATGTTTCTTTCAACAACTCTTCATCATGCAAAATGCTTTGCTTTGTCGTATCTTGAGCTCTTCAACTTCTCAATGTTTGGCTTTCTTAATGCATCACCTTCTCAATGCTTGGCTTCACCCAAAAATAATTTACCTTGCACCTGAATCAATTGTTGTACTGGATGACACTTCATATAATCTTCTCTTGCCGACTGAACACTCTTACATGTTGCTGGTTTGATGACAAAAATTCTAATTGGTTTGATGCCTGAAGTACTCCAAATTTGACATCACTTTGGGTAACTTTTAACACTTGATTTCTACCTAGATTTTGAATGATATTTCTTCTTAATTTTTTGCTCTTAAACCTTTGCTTATTTGATCTCCATGACTTTTGTAAAAAAAGTACACCTTCTTGTGCACTTATCACCTTGACGTTGGATTCCTTTGGTGCTTAGGAAAACAATACTCACTCTTTGCTTTTGATCAATATATTATCCTTTCTTTACATATTATTTATACCTTCTCTTTATGCTAGATTCTAACTTATATTCCTACTTTAATATGATGCAAGTTTAATGGTGGTGAAGATGCTTCCTTCTCAACTTAAAAAATACAATGCCTCCTTCCACTATTTTTTCAACCTTGGATATAGCACTTGCAAATTTACTATAAAAAAAAAAATTGATACTTAAACAAAATGTACTTTAGACATATAAATTTGCAGTCTTCTTTCAATATCCTTCTAACTTGCTTTCTTTCTTGCTTTATTTTTGTCCAAGCTTGTAGAAATTTGCAGCTTCTCTCCTTTACAAAATTCTGCCAAAAACTATCTTCTTCCTCCTCCAATAATGTTGTTAAAAAATCTGCTCTATATTTTAACAAATCTTGTCCAATTTTTTTTAAACTTGCAGCTCCTTTGCTTCTTAAAATGATGTCAAAAAATTGAGCTCCTATCTCCTTTCAAATATGATGTTTGAAACTCTAAAATTTGTAGCTAATTTTCTTCTCCAAATGTTGTCCAATATTTATGGAATTTGTAGCTTTCAATGCTGCCCAAAAAACTACTTTCCTAATTTTAATTTAATGCCTCAAACCTTCTCCTTTCTCCTTGCAAAAAAATTCGAAGAAACTCTAAAATTTATAGCTCAAATTCTCCTTCAAATGTTGTCTAAAATACAACTCTATCTTCTTCAACTTGCTGCTTTTTTGTTGTTCATAAACTCTATTTTTTTGCAGCTCCAAATGTTGCCAATGTGCTGCCTTTTTGCTATCCAAAAACTACCTTCGTCTCCTTCAATTATATGTCTTAAATTACTGTCAATTCCTCCAAGCAACTATCCAAAATCACTTCCAAATATGCCCAAAAATTCTCCAATTAGCAGCTCTTATATCTCCTGATTCTGTCCAAATTCGTAGTCCAAAACTCTTCAAATGCTGCTCCAAAAATATGATTTCTTCTCCTCTATATTGTTGTCCTGAAACTCTTCAAATTTTGCCCCAAAAATATGCAATCTTCTTCAAAAATCAGCCTTCAAAACTTTAATGGCTATCTCCAAAAATATCAATTTGTGGCCTCTTTCAATCTTCTTTCTCCTCAGCTTCTGCTGAATTCTATCTTCAAATTTGGCCTCTTTGTTGACCTCTTCTTCAAGAATCTTAATGTCTTGAAGTCTTCAAAAATACTTTCTCAAATTTGGCAAACTTCTTTCCAGAAATATTCTTCTTGAATTAGTTTCACAAATCCTCTTGGGCTTGTTGTTGCATGACAACAAATTTTCCAGTTTTGATGTGATTACCTCTTTTTAGGAGTTTCTTCTCGCAATATTCTTCCTCAAAATTTCTTCAAATCTTATCCAATGGCCACTTCTTCAATTTCTCAACATGGCTTCTCTATTCTCCTAATTTCTCCTTCAAAATTTCAATGGACCTTTTTCTTAGGCCTCCTCATTCTTCTTTCTCAAATTTGCAATGGGGACCTCTTTTCTTGGGTCTCCTTTTCCTCAATCTTCAATAGGGATTATTTAGCCTTTTTCTCTCTTCTTCCTTCAATCTACAGTCTTCAATATTCTATGGAGACCTCTTTCTTGGGTCTCTTCAATATTCAATCTTCTATGGGTCTTTCTTAGGTTCTCCTCAATCTTCAATATTCTATGGGACCTCTTTCTTGGACTCCTTAATCTTCAATGTATACTCTTTTACTACAACTCCAAAACTAATCCCTGCACGAGGAAAGCACATAGAATTTCAGGCAATATAAGGTGAAATTCTTCTCTATCTATTTTAGGAAGCTTCTCAACTTCTGAGAACTAATTTTTTGCAATAAAATCTTAGATAGTAGTAATTAAATACATCCAAATATCTAGAATTTTGAAATCAATAAACTTCACTAGTTATTCTTCAATCTAGTGGAAAGAAATCTATGTTGAGTCCTAGTCTTCATGAGTTTTCCTACAACCCTATGGAAAGACTCTAGCCAAATAACAAATTTCAAATTTTGTAAACAAAATCTCCTATCAATATCCCTTGCGGCTCTGATACCACTATTAGATTTTGATGCTTAATACTTAAAGCAAAATAACCACAAGATCTAAAATAAAGTTGCTATATAAAATATAATATAATGGCAATATTCTAATCATATAAAACTCATAAATAACTTCTGCAACAACTCATAAAATTTCCATTAACAAATGCTCATAAAATAGTATCTTGATATAGAATAAAGATGTCAAATACACCATACTTCCACACACTCTACATTATGTCTTACACACACACATAGACACATACATAATGGGATGTGACTCTTCATATGGAGTACTCTTGGCCTTCACTCTTCTTGAGAATCTTAATTTTCCTACTCTAAAGACACATGTGCACTCTTACATAATGGACACTTGTGCACAACTATACTCATCATACTTACACTCTTAACTACAAGAAACTTGTGCATTTCTTGCATATTATTACATTACATAAACTATTTACTCACACTCTAATCTAAGACACTCTTAATCTAAAGATGTACCCAAGGTGGTACATTGGCATATACCAAATAATGTAATATAATCCAACATGCTTGGATTCTTAGAAGTATGGTATTCTCATTGTTTGTCTTTTGCAAATATGGGTCTTCCTTCTACAAGGCTTGGCTCCTTAAAAAAACATAATCATCTCAATACTATCTCTTTCATTGTAATTTATCCAATCCAACAACCAACAATCACTCTCACAATCCAACAATCAACAATCTCTTCACCGTAGCTCTAATACCATGTTAGAAAATGTACCTAATGATATGACAGTATCACAATATTTTTCACACAATAATGCACACATAAAGTATTACAATATTATTGATAACATTATACAATAGCATGCATGAAGCAATGCTAGTTCAATACCTTGTTACAATTATTTGTCATCAATATATAACTACATGAGACACTTCATATGTGTGTCTCTTGATCTTCCCTCTTATCTCACATATTACATAATGACAAAGTCTCTCATTATTGCTCATAAATCCTTCTAAACATGACACCTAACATGCATAACTCTTCACTTGCGTACTTGACACCTCACACTTTCACACTTGCACATATATAATAAATCTAAATATAAAACACACATCCTAAACTAAATAATAACATACTCCATAAACTATTCCATGACCAAATAATGTAATATTGCTAGCACATAGTTCACCATATTATCTTCTTGTTCCTTTTGCCTTTTTTCTTGGGCTTGTTGGCTTCTTGTGAATCTCTTATCAAAATTTTGATCCAACATTTAGTGGCTTATATGTGATTGTAATGTTCTCTTCCCTCTTATGATTGCCTTTGGATAAATGTTTGTGTCTGCAATTGATGTTTGTGACACACCTAGATCTTCAATTATGATTGTCTTCTCATAGTTTTTTATGCATTGTTTAGATTTGGTGTCATAAAATATATATGTCTTGCTTTCTTCAAAATAATCAACAAAAATGCATGCTTGAATCTTTGGATTTAACTTTTTTCTTTTCTTATCTTCAACATGAACATAAGCCAAACAACCAAACACTTTCATGACTTATCGAAGAATTCTTTCCATGCCATCATGAAGAGTCATATTCTTTATTGCAATTGTGGGACTTCTATTGAGGATGTACATTGTTGTTGCAATTGCTTCGACTCATAAATGATTTCCCACACTTTTTTCTAGTACCATGCTTCTTGTAATCTCCATGATTATCCTATTATTACTTTCTACCACTCTATTTTGATAAGGTGTATAGGTTGTCAATTGTCTTATCCCATGCTCATCACACAATCAAATAAATTACTTGAAATAATACTCACCACCATGATTAGTCTTTTATGTTTAGATTCTATGTCCACTTTCATTCTCTATTATGGATTTGAAGCTCTTGAATACTTCAAAAGAATCACTCTTATTCTTCAAAAATTATACCCAAGTTTTTCTAGTATGATCATCAATAAAAGTGATAAAGTAGAAGGATTTACCAACACTTGGTGTGTGCATTAGACTATGAATATCTGAATGAATTATCTACAATGGATATGATGCTCTCCATACTCTTCCTTTTGAAAAACTCTTTGATATTTTCCCTTTGTGAAACCTACACTTCACTTCATGCTTTTACACAAGGCAGTCCAAGGACCATTTCTTTAGCATTCATCATATACAAGCTTTAAAAATTAAAGTGACCATACCTTTGATGCCATAACCAATTGTTATCCTCAATGGTTATATGACACAAATTTCTTTATTCTCATCCAAGTTTCAAAGGAAGCATTTTGTTCTTTGGCATAGGTACAACCCTTGCATAGTTCTCATTTGCTTTATCATAGATAATGCAATCCTTGTTCTTAAACACCACTTTGTAGTTTTCTCTACAAGTTATCCCATATTCAACAAATTGTGCTTCAACCCTCATATGAAGCAAGTATTTTGGCATCTTTTGTGTCAATTTGTAAGATTATTTTTTTTTTTCAACCTCCAGTGCATTGTCCAAATTTCACCTTGCTCTTATATGAGTCATCAAACTCCACAAACAACTCCTTATTATTGATCATATAATTTGAACAATCAGGATCAAAGTACCAAGACCCTTTAGTTGAAACTTCTACCATATTACATGACAAAAACATAAATTTTGAGCTTTCACCTTCTACATGTGAAAAATTTACCTTTTTCCTCCTTTATTCTACTTTATCTTTCATAGTGGACATAACTTTTGCAATAATGTCATATGCCTCTACATATTCTACTATAGCCTCCTCTTCTACCATGGTCTCTTCCTCTTATAGAATATTGATTTTGTTGCTCCCCTATTTGACCTTGGGAATTGGATCTTGAGCTAGTCCAATTATTGTTTTACACTCTTGCCTTGGAAGCAAAAGATTATTTCAAGTTCTTCACTAATTTTAATTCTTTCTTTATGGTACAAAAGTGATCCCACCAATTAATCAAACTACACCTTTAAATCTTTACTTTCTTCAACAATCGTTGCACAAATTTTCACTTTGGTGTCAATGTTCTCAACACCTTTTTGACATCTCCTTGTGTTGGTTCTTAGTCAAAAATATCCATTTTGTGCACAATGTTATGCACCTTTATGCACTAATCTCTCATATTCTCATTATCCTTCATTCTTAGATTTTTAGATTCTCTCTTCAATATCTATAACTCCAATAGTTACACATGAGAAAAAACTTGATAGATGTCTTCAAGGTATCCCAAGATCCTTTCGTAGTCTTGACACTTGCAATTATTGGGAAAATACTTGTAGTAAGAGTTGCTTGTATATGATACAAAGTTAAATGCATATTTTCTTTGTGGTTCCTTCATATTCCTTTGTCTTGTGACTGATAAAACAAACTAATTTGTAGGTTCCTCATATCCATTTTCACAAAACTCCACACTTCTTAGTAATCAACAAAGTTTTCATCTTTATGCACTAATAATCATAGTTTTTTCCTCTAAATTCTGGATTGAGCAATGAAACATTACCATGATCCATGATAGTTACAAAAACATATGAAGTTTTCCTCCACAAACTTGAATATTGATTTATTTAGTTAAAAATAATCAAATTCTCAAGGTCTCTACTTCTCCAATTTCCAATATCCAAGCTCTAGTACTAGTTTGTGAGATATGGTGGTATTCTAAAACACAGATTAATGCAACATAGAAAGAAGAACATGAACAAGAAATAAAATTGTACAAAAACCCTCTAATAAACACTTCATCAATCTTCAAATCTATACATTCTAATTCAATACAATACCCTATACTTATATATATATATACACACACACAATAGGATCTCTTGATTCTTCACATTCTCTCCAAATATTGGTGAAAATATTTTCATTTTTATTTTCTTTTTTTAACTTTCACTTGCAATTCAAAAAATTTCTTATTACAACGTTTGTCTTATTCTTAAACTACTATATTTTTTTATCTCATTTAATATCACAATTTCTAACACTTCTCCAGAGAATTGATAATATTATTCAAAACCTCCTTATTGATAAGTTAATATGGAAGCCTAAACCATATCAAAAACCTCTTAATAGTCTCTATTTCCATAAAAAAATTCACTCCATAGTCTTATATAATATGTACCCCTCTCCTAAACCATGGGCCACCATCCATTATTTTATCCTTGAATATCAAACTAGAGAAGGTGATGAGGAAAAATCCTTTTGGAAGAATATTCTTAGAGTAATTGGAATTCCCAACTTCCACTTGATCCAATTTCGAATCTCCAAAAACCAAGCCACTATCCACAAATACTAACCCTCTACTTTTAGGAACCATTATATCATGCTCTATGCTCTCATCCTTGATAGTCCCTCCTAGTGTAATATTTTCTACCTTGATAGGGTTTGCCACAAATTCACCATGACTTTCTTGCCTTTGACTAGGGCCTCCATACTTCCAACTAGGGCACTCTTACTTTTAGTTAAGACTTTCAAAAATGACTTTCTTGCCATGCTACCCATATTTTCTTCATAAAAATCCTATAATATTTGAATTTTCCCTAAGATCTAAAATAAGAAAAGTGAAACTCGTTCCTTGCTCATACTTGCTTGTTGCTACAACTTCTACTTGCTTTGTAAAACAAAAAATGTGAGGCTCACTCATGGCTCACAATTAAACATATAATAACTTTTAATGCCACATTTAATTAAAATTATATATATTCCTAAAAAAAAATTGTAATTTTCATTTTTAAGTTTGAAAAATTACAATACTACAAGTATTAAGTACCCTCAAGAATTTTAGTTACACCCTATCTATGAGTTGGTAAACTAAACTGAGAGGAGTATTGGCCTCCCTACTGTAATACATTACAATCAACTTACAATTTAGAAACAAAATCCTAATAATAGGATTGACAGGTGGAAAATAGGAATAACTTCCTGATCAATCACAGTTCTTGAATGGCTCTTACCTAAGTATAAAAACTGAGGATGGCTCGAGTTTCAATTCCGGAGACAAACTCTATTTGAAGCCTGTATTTCTATAAAATAAAGGCAAGGGTTCTTTTCAAAACCCTTTTTTTCGCTATTAATAGATCTTTGAAATGATCCTTAATAAGATGAGGATTGTGAGGAAACCCTAGGTCCTCTAAGTACTTTTTCCCTATGCCAAGTGTTTGTTGGAAGGTTAAAACCATCTTTTGAAAGACCATATGCTTCTACATTTAGTTCCCTATAGATGTGCTTATATAAATTTTTTGTTATAAAAGATTCTAATAATTTCACTTGCTCATAAAATGGACAAAGGAGTAGGTTTTTCATCTCAACATGATTTGCAACCCAACTTATCACTAATTTTGAATCTCCATAAATCTGTGAAGTTGTAATTCCTTGCTCCACTACTATTCTCATCAAAAGGATCAATGCTTTCCATTTTGTCATATTATTTGTTCCTTCCCCTAAACCTGCCTTGAAAGTGATCTTATGATTTTTATTTAAGTAAAGTGCTCCCCTTGCCCCACACCTACCTAGGCTGCCCTAACAAGCTCCATCAAAGAAAGCCTATGGATTCATAGGATCCACTATTAGTGTTCCTATATGCCTACTCACTTTTGGTTTTGGAGATATTTTTAGACTTTTAAAAATGGATTTAATATGCATTTGCACCTAACTTACTGGAATTTCCTTACTTTCAATCAACTTGGCATTTATAGCCACCCATAAGCCCCATCCCACTATCAAAGGGACACATCTATACTCCTTTATTTATCTTTCTTTGAACCATTGTTACATATTATTAGAAACATTTCAAGCAAGCCATTATCCTTTCCCTTGAGTCAAAGGTAGAATTAAATTCCACACATCTCTTATGAAAGGGCAATGAATCAAAATATGGTCCTTTGTTTCTTTTTCCATTCTAAACATGACACATTGACTTGGTCCTTACTAAGAGCCCCTTTGAAGAACATCCCATGTTAGTACTCTTTTAGCTAGAGTTAACCAAGCAAAGATTCTAGTTTTTAGGGGAGCTTTTACTTTCCATAGTCTACTCCACCACAAAAGCTTTTCCTCGTTATCAAAGCTTACCTTATACTCTTCTCTAACTGGATTCTTGGACCATATTACGTCTCTTTGTTTACTCTTATATTTTATCTTTCCAGTTACTTTATGTAATCATGCCAAATATGTGCATCATTTTCCCTCAATGTTAGCTCTTTTTGCTATGAGCCATCTTTGTTTCTATAAATTAGTACTCTTTGTTGATACCACATGTGCCAATATCATCTTTCCTTCTATATGGAGATGATCTATTATGATTTGTGGAAGCTAATAGTCTCCTTTGGTTCCTAGAGAATGATCTTTGCCTATCCTTACTTCCTTTACATTCCTTATTTTCCAAGCAAGAAATTTCCAACTAATGGAAAAGCTCTCAATAGTGCTTTCCAATTAGTTGTGGCTTTTGAAAGTGATTTATTGTACAATCTTATATAATCTACAAAGGACAAGGTGCCTATATATTTCTCTTAAATTACTTCCTTCCATAATCCTTTATCGGTTATCAATCTCCATAAACTTTTTGTTGCTAAAGCTTTTCCAAAATTATGTATATTCTTGAGGCCCCATCCTCCATCTAATTTTGGTTTAGCTATTTTGTTCCATTTAACTAGTGCCATTACATCCTTCTATTTGTTCCCTAACTGAAGAAATTGGAAACACTTCCTTATTTTCTCTATTGTTGTGATGGGAATGTAAGCCAGGGAGCTCCAAGAGACTGGGGTGGTTTCCAAAAATGATTTCACCAACGTAAGGCGACCCTCAATGATAGCCACCTAGTGCAACAAGTGTTGATCATCTTCTCTAGTTTGGTGTATAGCCAGATCCAATCCTAGTACCCATAGTTGTTAGGTTTCAAATGAAAGCCTATATATTTTATCCCGTCATCAAAATCTACTTGCTTGAAACCAACAATTCTCATTATTGTTTTTTTTTGCCTTAGCTAAAACCTACTGAAGGCTATTTTTTATTTTTTGTATATTTATTTTCATTCCTATAGCCATACAATATAGGTCCACCACTTCTTTATACTTTAAGGCTTCCTTCAATGTCATGTTTCCAAAAAGTAAAACATCATTTGCGAAGAACAAATGGGTTACCTTCAAAGAGTTACCAATTTTGATACCCTTGATCATTTCTTGTCTTTTCTATTCCCTGATCAATCTACTCAAACCTTCGGCTACCAAAACAAAAAGGAGAGGAGAAATAAGACACCCTTATCTCAAACCTTTGGAAGCCTTGAAAAATCTAGAAGTTGTCATTGATAAGTACAACAAAAGAGGCTGAATTGATACATCCCATCACCCAATTCACAAAGGGAATGCTACATCCAATTTGAATTAGACTCAACCTGATATATAACCAATTTACTTTATCAAAAGCTTTTGATAGATTTAATTTTATTACCATTGCTTGTTGCTTCCTTGTCTTTATTGAATGTAGTTCTTCTTGGGGTACCCCTATCACTCCACGAATCTGCCTTTTACTTAAAAATCCAAATGGTTCTTCTAAAAAATTGTGAAAGAATATACCTTTAAGTCTATTAGCTATAATCTTTGAGATGATTTTGTAAAGGGTATTACATAAAGAGATAGGTCTATAATCCTCGAAAGATTCTCGATTGTCTTTTTTTGAAATCAAAGCCAAGAAAGTGGAATTTATGGATTCTAGCAATTGTCCCTTAATCCTTGATTCTTCTACCACTTTTAACAGATCCTCAAAAAGTTCATAAAAATCCAAATAAAAATCAATTGTCCATCCATCTAGACCTAGACATTTCCCTTTTTTAAATAATTTGATTAATAGGCCCCACCCGTATTACTTCATGAGCACATAATGCTATTACAAACAACTTGACTATTACTGGTCTCACTTTTAAGGTTCAAAACTTGGTCTCCTCATTGAAAGTCAAATAATTTAACTAGTTGAGCAAATTCCATTTGATAAAAAAAATTCAAATGTAAATACATAACTTAATAAAATATACTTTATAAAAATTTGTAGAGAATCAAAGAGATATAATATTCAAATTATTTGGTGATTCATCATCAAGATACATCATGGTAATCAAAATTGTGAGAGTATATCTTTAAACAAATTAAGAAGAAAGACTTAAAATTTATGCTTATAAAATACAAAGTAAAGACTTTTATCGTTATTTTTTGGTTTAAATAAAATCTTAACTAAAATCTTGTGTTTTTATACTTTCTAGTACTTGTCAATTATTTTTCTTTTGCTTCAACTAGAGAATAGAGTCCTTTTAAAATTTAGAGAACTTGTAGAAAATGATAATAATAGATGCTCAAATAAAAATTGTGATAAAGAAAATTATAAAAAAATGTGCATAATCTTCTATTTTTAGAGTATTTATTTATTTACTATTTTTCTACATATAATATATCTTCAAGTAGCCTCGCCGGACCGAACGTTTGTCCCTTTCCTGGTTCTTTCAGCTGCGTAAAAGGTTTAAAATGATTGTGGCATGGTGGTTATAGGGGCGGACTGCACGAAGATCTATGTGGCGGCTTCCGGGGTGGACAACGCAAAATACTGTGGCAGCCATAAAAACTAGACAGCCTGCCCGAATTCGTGGCGGCTACCGATTCCACCATGTAAATACAAAATATATATATATATATATATATATATATATATATATATATATATATATATATATCTTCAAGTAAAGTTGCAAGCTTACTGCAATGGAAGGGCTTTGGCCTCTCTTTGGAGAGGTTCAAGGTTCAAACCCCACTCAATACGAGGGGATTGGGACCCCTCATAAAAACCCATGTAAACTTCAATTTTTATATCAAGTGGCATTAGCTCAATTGGTTAGATTCCTCAATGTTTAAAGGGGAGACCAAGGTTCAAATCTTGCCAAGTGATACATGAATGATATATATATTTTTTATTTGGTTAGTGTGAGAAACCCCTACAACCAACACACAAGGTTGAACAGTCTCCTCCCAACCATGACCCCTCGTAAAGTTGAGAGCTATGCTTATCAATAGGGAATTTAACACAAAACCACCACACACTCACCCCCTCACACACTCGCCCATGCCACGGTTTGAACCTTGGCCCTCTCGAAGAAGAGCCAAAGTCCGAACTGTTGGGCTGAGCAATCTCCTCCCAACCATGACCCCTATAAATTTGAGAGCTATGCTTATCAATAGGAAATTTAAACAAAGCCACCACACACTCGCCCATGCCGCGGTTTGAACCTTGGACCTCCTGAAGAAGAGCCAAAGTCCGAACTGTTGTGCTATCCCCCTGGAACAACATGGATGATATTCAAGCTATGTTGTAATACCACTATGTGGTGATGATGTAATACGGGTTGGAGCCCCTTTCAATCCTATATAACCAATTGAAAAATATATATCTTCAAGTGATTCTTTTTAATTATTATTATTTTTTAAATTAAACTTTTGTTGGCTTATTTTTCAAATATCCATTATTTAAAATTTTAATGGTTTTATGCCTTGTAAGAATAAATTCAATAAACAAATTGAATGAACATCAACTAAAAGCAAATGAAACAAAAACAAAAAAATTAAACTAAAACCTGCCTGGCTTTTCTCACCCATTTCATTCTCATATTCTGTTAACTCCCTTTCCTATGAGGGCTTAATAGTGAAGACTTTGGAACTCTAAATAGGAGATCCAAGGTTCAATCCTATAGGGGATAGGGTTGTACACCATGCTTTGGTAGATGAAGTATGGTTGGATAACCATATATAGCTTAAAAAACATATTCCATGATGATTGTCCCATATTTCTGGACAGTTAAAACTACTTTACTTTCATGGCTAAAATAATTGGAGGACAAAAACAAAAACTTTGAACAATCATGATACGGGGAAATCATCTCAATAGGTCAACACATTCACAAAGGCACACATTTCCATCTTAGTGTTAAATCAGTTATGAATCTCTTCACATATATTTATATTTTTCCAGTGGTACATTTTGCTTTATTAGATTCAAACATAAATTTTAGCCAGACGACTTATAAAAATTACCTTAACACAAAATATGGCTATTCTTGTAGCCTTTCACCCGAAAAAATTACATCGAAAAACATTTAGACCCTGAGTGCTATATCATGCTATAAAATAAAAATTAAAAATCCACTACAACAGAAGAAAATAATTCTACAATTGCATAAGGAAATATTTCTGTAAGATTTGAAATTTAAGGCTTCAAACTGGTTACACAGTCAAATACTAGAAAAGACCAATGCCATTGTTGTTACTTGTATATGAACTTGTCTTCAGCTTAAAGGTTTAAGCCAAACACAATAGGAGAATCAGCATCACAATGAGATCCTGAAGCAATAAAACACATATATTGAACCAATGACAAACATTATATTGCATACAAAATTTAGTAGTGTATATAATGGAACAGTTTCACAGGGGAGTCCTCTTCTTGTTCTTGTGTAGACAATATGCTAGCCTGAAGATTTGCCTTCTCAATGCAGTTTTTCTATTTTAAAAATTTGAACATAGAACCAACTAAACTTATCTGGTTGAACCATATGTCTCAATTGACCAATTGAGAGACACATGACTATATGTCATAACTAATCACATATTATATATAATATAATGATTTTATTATCACAAGAAGTTTGTGTCCAACTCACGTTTGCATTGAAAGGGGCTCTCATGAAAAGTAATCACTCTTTGCTCAATATTTGGGGCAAAAAGAAAAAAGAGTATAGGAATTTGAAATTGACAAAATAGAGCATGAAAATATTTTTAGGGTTTGATATACAGAATTGACTATTCTCAAGGTCGGGCTTTCTTTTCTTCACTCTTAACTAATTGCTATCAATTACTTTGCTTAGATGGCCAAACCACAGTTATCTAATGGGTTGAAATCTGCAATGTAAGACTTAAGCTGGTTTTCACCTTCAGAGGCTAATGTGCTATGTGAAAGTTGTTCACAAACATTGAGACATACTAGACAGTACTTGCAGACATGAAATCCTTCAGCTCCAAATATCGACAGAACTTTGCAGTCAATTGAAAACATATAAACAGCAATGGCCATTGCATTCTCTTAATCAAAATATGGCACTTAAAAAACCCCTGCAATACAAAACATCAACGAGGAAACCATTTATTCAGAAATAGTAGAAAGAAAGAACTGCAATAGAAAAAAATTATTTACTATTACCATATTCCTGTGGACTCGAGTTCTTTCTTCCTGTAGGATGCATAAACACAAGAAAAAACGACCAACGTGAGATAGCGAATTAATGTGAAAATGTTTTAGGGTAACTCTACTAGCAGGAACACCATCAACACATTTAGGAGGAGAATGGATTCCTCTAATAAACTAAAATTGTCTTCATATACAGGAAAATCTTAGTATGGACACTTCGCAAGAGTAAAAGAAACCTCGATTTGCCACTAAAGGTGTCATTTATTTCTTCTGAAGTCGGATTTTTTGTGAATGTTGCAATCCTAACATACTCCTCCTTTCCAGGCTCAGTATCTATCCTTTTGTAAAGTTCATAAGCATATGGATAAGACATCCTGTAATCAAGGCAGAGTTAAATCAATCTTCAATTTATACACCCATTAATTTCCTTGTAACACAATATCTAATTCAAGAATATGATATTTCAAAGCGGGTTAGGTCAGAGTATATTAAAAGACTCAAGAGGTTCCTAATGTAACCATAATCATTAAGCAAAGTGCCACCAGGTGATGGGCATGTCTTGAGTTTACTTCAAGAGTAAGCTTGAAGGTAGGTAAAGAATTTCTTATTCTTTTGTTCTTTTCATCTATATTACATATTCATTCCTTGTTTATATGACATCTTCATGTATATCTACAGAATGAAGACAAAAGAAATTTCTTGGATACTGGATGAAAAGCAAATGGGAAAAGTCAAAACTCTTCTGAACTAGTCAACATATTGATTCTAAGTGGATTGTATTTGTGACATGTATCATCTAAACAGCATATTGAGAAACCAAGGAAATTAGATGTTCTTGGCTGGTCAATAAATCAGTTGACGTAGTGGATCTTCTTGTGGAGAAAGTAGATTTTTCATAAACCAGCTAGGAACTGCTGAATTGCAGAAAGGTCCGACTCTAATTGTTCCATTTCAACAATTGCAAGGAGAGATTGCGTTCTCTCCAACCTCCAGATTTAGGCCACCTCCCCACTAGCCATGCTATACCAATCTAATCTAAGTATTGAAAAGTAAATTTGAGAATGGTGCAAGAGATTGAAATAAAATGCAAAAAAAGAAAATATGACCGTAACCATAGCAGGATTAATGTGTGATCAATCAACACATACGCAGAACATTGAATAACATCGGTGCATGCCAATACATGTGAAATTGACAATAATAGAAGGAAGGACTAATAGAAAGCGAAAGGGTAGTGCCACAATCACTATACATTCCACATATCAAAAGGATAGTACTGTTGGTAGCATTTTTTGCCATTATATTTCAGAAAAAAAAAAAAAAACAGCTACGTAAATTTTAGTGCCATAAGTCATGGTGGCTTCTAGAAGTAGGTTGTTAGTACATTGCTTTGTACTGTGATTTCACACCGCGGTTTTAGTACATGGGATTAGAACATAGTTTGTTTTGTATTGTGATTTTCACACTGTGGTTTTAGTACATGGGATAAAAACATAGTTCGTTTTGTTTTGTGGTTTTCACACTGTGGTTTTAGTTCACGGGATTAGAAAATGGTTTGTAAAATATTAAATAGCATCTTATCTTGTAAAGGCATATGACATGCCTATTTATACTTGGGTCCATGAATAAAAGAGGAGGAAGATTTTTCAAATCCAAAGAAAAAAGAATGAAGCAATAAGATATATCAGAGCAGTCAATCTATTTTCATCAATCAAAGTGAGTTAACTTAGAAATCTGTGATTCTTAGTTTAATTTTCTTTCATGATCTATGCTATTTGCAAGTGTATGGAAGGTTTTCATTTCTGTTGATGAAATGTATTATATGCATTGGAATCAGTTATATTTATGAGAAAATGGCTTATTCCCATATTTGTGCTTGAAATCCTAAGGGTTACTATTATCATCAAATTAGCAATTTATCTATTAATTTCATTGTAATCAAATTAGTAGTTTATTTATTTTACAAATATTTAGAAAAGGGAAACCGTCTCTAAAGCGGAAGAAAACTTATTTTGTTTATATTTTTCCCTGACTGCCTCACAAAAACAAATTTGTGAGCCAACAGTTTTTGGCAACTCTGCTGGGGAACAAAGGTGCTTTGTACATGTAAATCCCACCATTTGTTTTTTTTTGCATTATTTTCATTTAAAAAAATAAATCAGAAAATTAAATTCTAGTAGACCTTTTACCAGGTCAAGTGTTGCACATGCTGGTTTCAATCCAGAACAATCTACAAGAAGGGTTTCCACCTCTGTTTTAACTTCTGAAGTTTCCTCACTAGCACCATTTCCTTGTTCTAATAGTTTTTCAAATCTTGTTTTTGAACTTTCTTAAGAGTTTCACAATTTATTGTCTCATCTTGAAGAAGATTTATTTGAAGAATCTGGTGAAGGAGAGTTTCTTGATAGTCAAATGGCTCAACAACAACAGCAGCAGCCTGTACAACCCAGATTTAAATCATGGGGTAACCAAATCGGCCATCTTAATATTCTGCAACCACACCCAATGCCAAATGGCTATAGAAAATGTTTACCAAGATTTTCTGGAGATGGCACAATCAATTCATAAGATCACCTGAAGGCATTTGTGACTACATGAAGCACTCTGATGGTAGAACACGAAGATGTGGCAATGAGGATGTTCATAGAAACATTAATTGGTGCTACTACTGCATGGTTTCAAGAATTGCCAAGAGGTAGCCTTTATACTTGGCTTGATCTTGAAACATGTTTCTTGTAGAGGTTCCCATCAATTGTTGATGAAAAATATGTCTTATATCAATTGTCCCATATTAAAAAGGAAGACAAAGAACCAATGCGGAAGTATATTGAAAGATTTTACAAGGTTTGAAATAAGGTTCCTGCAAGAATCAGACTTGGAGAAGAAATGGTTGTTTGTCTTTTCATAAATTCTCTTAATCCAAAAATTTTATTTCTTCTCAAGTAGAGTAATGTGTAGAATATGGATGATGCTAGAACTCATGCAGTAATGATTGAAGATAATTTATATCAATCAAGAAAATGGAAAAGGGCATCTTCAATCACAAGAAAAGGAAAGAAGCAAGAGAATGAGAATCAGGGAACGCAAGATGAAACTTCTATACTGAAGCTATTACAGAATTTGAGTAATGAAGTGAGTGCCCTCAAAAGGCAGCAAACAAATAGACCTCTTCTAGTACCATCAAATAAGCAAAGGCCTCCTTTCAGGCCAAGGTATCCTCCAGCTCCTCAACAAAGACCTCCTTTGAGGTTACCTACTCCACCACCGCCACTCCCCTGTAATGTGCCAACTAAGGAAAAACCCTAACTATGCAATTTATATCAAATAAAATTCTGAATCATGCAGATATCAATCAGATCTACAAATACCCAGAAAAGACTGAATCATGCAGATATCAATCAGATCTACAAATACCCAGAAAAGTTCACCACAAAACTCTAAGATTTCTCACAAACATACCACAATATTTTTATTATTTTTCCTGGAATCACAATTACATAGATCATACCCAAAACATTAATATAAAATCCTGGATGCTGAATAAACAACACAACCTCTGCTAAATTATTGAATGAAAACAACTCACAAATGCCCAACCACAACACTGCTAAACTCTGTTGCAAAAATCTGAAACTATAATGCCACACCAAATATGAAATACCACACAAAGAAGGGTTCCCAAAACCCCAAATCTGATATGAATGCTGCCCAAGAAATCTTCAATAAATGATGCAGAATGTCTCAATAAACCCAATTGTAAACCTTGGCTGGATTTACCTCAAAGAAACTCTAGGGTTTTCGTCCTAGGTTTCTAGCCAAGAGGGTTTTCGTCCTCAAAGCTATCATTTGCAGGGTTTCGTCCGCAAGAGAGAATTCTCTCGTAGGGTTTCGTCCACAAGAGAAAAGTGTATTAGCTGCAAAGCCAAATACAACAATGTAGAAGAGATAAAATGATCCAAGATCCCTCAAATGAGCCCCCTACTCCTCTTTATATAGACATTCTTTTAATTCTTTATTGAGGTGGCACTTTTTGATTTCATTTAATAATACCTTAGAAAATAATAATAAAATGATATTTATTCTCCTAATGGGGCATACACCCTTATTTCCCCCTTTTTATTATTTAATTGCCAAATTTCACCAAAAATACTCTCAACACACCAAAACACATCAAGACTCCACTCCACAACTATGTATAATAAAAATATGAAAAAAGGGGACATTACAATACCACCCCTCCCAAAATTGCTTGTCCTCAAGCAATTCCAACACCATCTTCTCATCATCAAGCTGAAACCAATGGTGATTCCAGGATCCCAAATAAATGTTAAAGGAGTAGGTCTTGTTGGTTACGAATCTGCCATGAGGAAAGGATTTTTGGTTGATGCGCCCAGATTCGCCCACCAGCATGAAAGGCCGGAAGGAAGAGATGCCTTCCGAGCCAATCTCCGGAGAAGGCCGGCTCCTTTTGGGGGGGGGGATGATTTAAGCTAAAGGGAACAGGAAAGAAATAAATGAACGGAAAGAGACAAATGTACAGAAAGAGATTACAAATATGTCCAAAGGTTGGTGGGGGGAACTAACAGTACGGGAACACACCAATCACCGCTACTTACTGCATACAAACACAGAGCATGACAAGGAACTGCAAAACCTAGGCGTACTTCCGATACACCAGCAGCGCATGCACAACTTCAATAGCTCCCTAGCAAACATTCCCTACAAGGAACTAACAAGCAGGGATCGTATCAATCACCGGATACGTACACCGACAGGGGTAGAAAGTAAACCTAGAGATGTCGTGAGCTGGTATATGTGTTAGGCAGAGAGTTTAACCGCACAGACTTCAATGGCTCCCTAGCAAACATTCCCTACAAGGAACTAACGAGCAGGGATCGCATCAATCACCAGATACGGGCCAACAACGTCACACATAACTGATGGAACTGCTACCAGATTTATTACATGAATGCTTTAAATTAATGAAGTACAGAAGGTGCTTTAAACAAGCAATGCTAGAGGAACCTGATCGCCAAATGCCGAAATGAATCAACGAGCCGCGACACAGGTGGGCCTAAGGCATATAATGAAAGACAAAGATAAAAGAATAAAAACAGAGAGAATGGAACCAGGCATACAGATTGTATTCATAAGCAGAAGCACGGTTACAGTAAGCACAGTAGTTCCCTAACAAACATTCCCCTTCCACACCTTACAATGAATTTCAGATGGGCTTTTATAGCCCGAGTCCCACCCGTTACATTAATGGGCACAGAGTCCCAGTCAAACATGAGCTGACAGAAGCGGCGAAAGAGCTGCAAATGCTGACCTTTTGTCGGACTGGGCTGTACCCGCAGCATGGTCTTCCTGGAAGCTGGACAGCTACGTGGCGGAGTGCTGGGTAAATCTTCAAGTCGGCAGGCTTGCTAGTAGCTGGAGCAGGTGAAACCTCAGATCAGCTTTGAATGAGGCTATTAACGCAAGCGGTGCAGGCAGCCCATGCTTATCCCTTTTGGTCGGCAGTCTTGGTTCAAATCCCGAAGTCGGACACTTGTCCGATGATGGGTTATGTCGTGTGACACATGCCCGCCTTAGAGGGCGCTCTATCCATCTTTGCTTGGGATCGGGGCTCCTTGGGATGCGTGCAGAAATCGGTGCAGTCGGGGAAGGCCTTCAAGCCTTGGTCAAATTCCGGGTTTGTTCCCCTACCGTACACTCGTCAAGGGCGCATTCCGGCTCGTTGAGAAGTCGAATCGCGCACGAGCGAACACCGGTGTCCGCCGTCATATGGACCTGCTCCGGCATTTTATCTTTCTTCTGCATTGACCTGCCAGTCTGCCCCAGTGCAAGGTGCGCCCAGAAAGTGGGGCGAAGTCGGACTTCGCACCAAAACTGGGCGAAGTACGCACTTCGCACCAAAACTGGGCGAAGTACGAACTTCGCACCAAAACTGGGCGAAGTGCGAACTTCGCACCCAGACTTAGCCAATTTCAGATAGACCTGCTGGAAAGTTGGAAAATCAACTGGGGGAACTCCAAGGAAAAAAGGGGGGAGAGAAAGAGAATGGGAAAGAAAAGGAAAGGGAGAGAAGGAAGAAAAACGGAAGGAGGAAAAGAAGAGCAGCACTGTTACAAAACAATATTGAAGACATTGCACCCCGTGCAAAATGTGACAACATTTCTGGCGGCTCGCGGGGTGTCGAGCTCGCCTCGGCGCAAAGAATCCATGCCTTCATCCTTTGGGTGCAGAGGAACTTGCCTCCCCTGCCTTTTGCTGCTCTAACTGTTCTCCTTGCGGCAACTGTTCTTCAGATTCATCTTTGTCGCTTGCCTCATCAGTATCTCCTTCTGAAAGGTCTCCATTTCCTGCTTTCGCCTCGCACATGCGAGTGTACGCCTCTTGGGCTGAGTGCCATGCTTCCGCTTCGAATGGCTTGCGGTCAGCTATGTCTTCTAATGCTCCGTGAAAAGCGACGACCGCGTGCGTGTCGATGGTGAGGTATCTTTTCTCTAACTCCCGAAAATAGGAGCGGATCCCGGAATATCTCGGACACCATCCGAGTGACTCGACTGTCTTGAATTGGCTCACCCAGCCTATCAATTTCAGTCAGTATCCGCTTCAAAGGACCGCCAATTCTTCTTTACCCGATCTAGGGTGAGGAGCTCGCCATTCTCAACAAAACCTGGACACCCAAGTTCTGAAAGAGCGTGAAAGGGGGCCAGACCGATATCTCTTTCATGTCCGAATGCGTCAAGCATTCGTCTGGCCACTCTCACCTCTTCAACTTTTCTGAAATATTTGTGCAAGGTCACCCTTGCACCTGCCCATTCTGCAGCCGAATGAGGACACGGGGGAAAAAGGACGCCGTCGCGCTCGCGCTCCTCGAAGGTTTATCGCCGGGTCCAGCCATTGCTTTGCTCGGCGCTCGGCCTCCTCTACCACAGAGCTTTCCCGGCGTAAACTTCTTGAATCCCGGATGCGAAGTCCAGGACCGCCATCGCCTTAAAGGTATGGGGCTTGCATTCCCTAAGCAAACCAGCCCTCATTTCCTTAACTTTTGTCTTTGAAAAGACAGACCGCTTGAGATGTTTTCTCCGCAAGCCGCGATCGCGCTCGCTTCAAAGACTCCCGGAGCCGAGAAATCTGCTCCGAGGCTGCTTTCTTTCGGTTGCGGCTCGTTGTCGAGAAGCGGCCAGCCGGGCTTTGAATTCATCTCGTTTCTCGCCGCGTCGCTTCCAGCCTGCTCAATGGACCTAGATAGGTCCTCTTCAAGTTGCCTTACTTTGTCCCGCAACGCGAAAAGTTCTTCCCCGCTCCTCCGCACTCTTGACAAAGAGATTGTCGCCTTGCGCATGATCGTCCGAATCTCATACTCGTTTATCAATGTCGTCAAAGCTTTTCTCCTTTGTCCTGGAGCACGTAGTCCGCCTTAGTCATTTCTCGAGAGGCTTCTTCACTATTGGGATTATTTTCTCCGTTGTAATCACTCTCCTTCCGAAATCATACTTTGCGCGTTTTGCCGGGGCGGCTATCTCTTCATGTCTCCTCCGCTTCAGGTCTTGGCGGAAAGAGACAGAATACTCTACGGCTCTCGTTGCCAGGGGCAAGTCATCTGAGTTCTGAAGGTCGTCCATAAAATCTGGTTCCCCCAGCCTAGGGATCTGCCGAGACGTCTCTCCCTGCGGGAATGGGATCAGGAGGAACCGGACAGACTTTGGAAGAATCGGTCGCTTGTGGGGGCGACCGGGAAATGGAAATGGGAGCGGCTGACACTGTGAGGGTTTGAAGCGGCTGAGGCGGAGGATGTGATGGTGAACGGACAGCCTCAGCACTGACCTCGGGCGAAGGGTTTGGAGTTGTGCTCATAGAAAGAGAGACGTTAGGGTTCTGAGCAAACTGATCGAAAGAATGGGGACCGCTAGAAGGACGCGGAGACGGGGAGGAGGATGTGGTCATGGCTCGCCCAGATTGAGCGGGGGACTGAGTGGAAGTAGAACTGGGTGAGACTAGAGAGACAGGGACAGCAAACGTACCTGCGGGCTCCGCCTGAGCCGATGCCGGGTGAATGTCTTCGCTTCTTGTCTCGGCGGCTGGCTTGGGACTGCCCAAAGGAATTGCCTCCGCGGCGGCAGGACGCGGCTGCGGCTCTGCGATCGGTCGTCGCACCATCGTGCTAAGGTCGCCTGATTTTCTCAACTCTCCTCCGCTTCTTCTCTTCTGGAACAACTGTCGGATCAGGGGAAGGAGACGAAGCAGGTGCAGCAGGCACTGATGCTCCCACGGTAAACTTGTACCGGGGTTTGACTTGCAGAAGGTCTGCCGCGACCGGTCTGCTTTCTGGCGGCGCTGGCGCTTTTCTTGCCTGAGGAAGTGCCTCGAGCGCTGCCTTGACTAACTTTTTCGCCTTTTCAGGCGCCGCCTTAGGAGCCACGAACTGCATTGGATCGGCCTGGGTACTTGCTGGGCCGGCGCTGGCAGTTGCCGAAGTGTACAACTGTTTGGGAGGAGACCCATTTTTATAATCCTCAAAGGGGCCTCTGGGAACGTAACCTTGATATGCGAACGGCCGCCAGCTGTCATGATGCTGGTCATAGAGAACCGAAAAGTCGTCATCTACGGCCAGGTTTCTCCTTGTGGATTTATCGTGCTGCGTGCGGCATCTCATCTTCCAGCATTCAGTAATCTTTTCTTTAGACCAGCTTAAGGCCTGCAATCTTGGACAGAAATTTTTTGAACCCCGGAGATGAGAAGTGATGGTCCGGGTTTCGCTTGGGGTCATATGTCACCTCCTCGCAGAGAGAAATCCCGCCAAGGGGGAGAAGCTTCCATTAATTCAATCTCCCGACCAAGGTCCACATGGACCACGTCGCATCTATCTTCGGTTATATCCCGGGGGCACAAATGTGCAAACTTTCCCCTTATCCCATGAGGGTCATACTTCCAGCCACTGCGCAGCAGAAACCAGGCCAATCCGGGACAGCGCTTGCTCTAGGTAGACATGTTGTCCTACCTCAGCAATCTCAACGTTGGCCCAGGAAAGAGGGTATTGGAAAATCTGTCCTCTTTTCTTCCCTAGGCCAAACTCTTCTTCCACATAGTCCATCTGTCGGGCAACCTCCATCCCGACCGTATGCTCGAGCACCAATAGGGCAGCAAATAGGGTTTGCCCTTGAACCCGTAGATTCTGATCACAATCCCCCGCGTCGCCTCGAAAACGTCCCCGAGCTTCTGATTTATCAAAGCACTCGTCATTTCTCTCGGGGACGGGGGATTTCACTTTCGGTGAAGACTGACATGACGAATCCCAGAAAGTTGAAGTTGAACTTGTAGTAGGACCCTTTCCGGTATAAGTCATCCGTCCAGTTATAGACGGGCTGGGGCTCTCCCTTCTCGTTAACCTTCTTCAGGTTCAGGATCGGCATTTGGGGGTGCAGATGGTACAAACAAAGCCAAGCCGTAACGGAACCGAAACGAAAATCGGTTGATCGCCTCTTCCGAATCTTCAACAGCTGGAATGAATGGCGTAAGCCAGCCGACCTGCCTGGCCGAAAGAGATGGGGCGCTTTCCGCTCCGCCGCGCCGCCGGTTCGTAAGATTCTCCACACAGAGGCATTCTCGCGCCGCCACTGGTACGGGTGCACCAACTCATCGGAGTCGCAGCTCGAGGATCCATGCCAAGATGGTATATAGATACTTGCTCTCCCAAAGGCATGGGGCCGGCCATTGTCCGCCGGGAAGCGGGGCGTTCAGCTCCGAATTGAGGAAATCCCTCATTCGCTTGATGTGCGTGAAACGTCCCGCTTGTTCGCCCAGATTTACTTTTTCGAGGATGGTGCCGGAGTCATACTCCAGCCCTGGGGCGAAAGCTGGCTGCACAGTCTCCCTGCGCAGTGCGAACAAGGGTTTGCCAACGGAACTGCAGATTTGCCGGGAAGCTGGTTTATAATGTCTAACAATTAAGTCTATCAGCTCCGGGCATTGGTGGACAGGAGGGCACATGAATCTGAAGAGATTTGATTTGTACGCCGCTCCAAAATGATGGGAGGGCGAAACTTTGTCAGCCCAGCTCTCCACATTCGCTCGCAGCTGAGTTAGGCTCATGGAAAACAAGCCGTCCACATATCCTGCCTGGTAATTCACCGGAGGTGGTGGGGATTGCCCACGCCGTACCTTCTTCGTCCGGGCCTTTGACTTTTTCTCTGGCGGAGGATCGCCTTTGAAAACTCCCCGGCCGCGGCAAATCCCCCCGGTTCGCTGCTTTCGCTGGACTGCGCTGACACGGGCCTTTTTCCCTTGTCCATCTCTCCGAGTCAGCAATAATGACAGGTTCAGGCTGTCTGCAACAAATTTCGCTATCAGAGGAATAATTAGCACTGTCCGAGGAATAATCTCTGCAATCTGGAATGTTGGCATGATTCTGACCCCCTTTTCTAGATAAAAACAGCGCCATTAATGCAACGCAGGAGGGGTAGGTCGGCTGAGTTAAAACCCTTGGTGGCCGCGCAGGAGAACGTTTAGGAAAAGACGCGCCCCGACAGACGTGCCTTGCTTCTTTAGTTGCATTTTTCCTTGAAAAACGCGCAATCATTAATTCAGCGTTGGGGACTGCACCATGGCTGACGTTGCTGCCACCATTTGGGCACACTGCTCAAGACAAAACCTTTGGCGCGGAAACCCAGATTAAAACAAGTGCAAGCGCGCCTTGGGCCCAGCTTGGGGGTTTTTGAATTTTTCATTATTATTTTTCTTTTGAAACGCGTCCCAACGCTGGCCCGGAAAACTAGGCGCAGCCGGCTTCGCCCGGGTTGGGCGTGGCCCGACCTCGCCGGCGAAGTCGGACTTCGCCCGAATTTCGGGCGAAGTTCGAACTTCGCGCGAAGCGCGCGTTGGAACCGTTCCATTTCTGCTTTTTTGCTGCGCCCAAGGTTTGGGCGCGGTCTGGGTCTTTGCCGCCTTGGGGCCTTCGAACACACTTAACATACCCTGCGACCTTTGGACTTTGAACAAACTGCGCAGTGCGACGCTGGGGCGGGTTCGGACTTCGGCCGAAGCTTGGGGCGAAGTACGAACCTCGCGCGAAGTTCGCACTTCGCACAAGCGTTGAGCGCAGCGCGCACTTCGCACGGGCGCTGGCCGAAGTCGGACTTCGCTGCGAAGTTCGCACTTCGCGCAAACTTTGCGCGCAGTGCGTACTTCGCACGAAGGGTTGCGCAGTGCGGACTTCGGTCTGCTTCAGTGTTTTCTCGAACAAACTTCGCAATTCGGCTGTGCCGAAGTCAGGCTTCGCTGCGAAGTCGGGCTTCGGCCAACACTTAGTCGATTTTTTGCTCTTTTTTCTCCTTTCTTTCTCTGCATAGCCGAACTTCGCCCGTCCTGCGAGGCAACGACAGACTTCGCTGCGAAGTCTGTCTTTCTCTCCCATGCCGCATTTAAGCTCAAAGAAGGAAAAAAAACTGAAAGCTAAAACTGGAAACTATACATGCGGGGAAAAATAAAAACACAAGGCAAAATTTTTACAAGGAAGGGCCACTCGGGCGCCTTCAAAAGCGATAAAGCTTCAAGTGGAACCCGTTGACGGGGATGGGGAGGAGCCGACCCTCCATATCCGAAAGTATGTAGGCATTGAACCGATTCACCCGGCAATCCGATAAGGGCCCTCCCGTAGAGCATCAAATTTTCCGTGATTACCCGGTTTTACCTTGTATGAGTCCCACTTCAACACCAGTGTCCCCGACTTCGAAAACTCGGGCAATGGTGCCTTTGGCAAACCAGCCTTTAGTGGCTGCAATGTGATCCGCGAAGGCCCGGTATGCACTTTCTCTCGTCTTCTTCCAACCGGCAGGAGTTGGCACAATCTGTCGTCTACCGGGTCTCCGCCGCTCCCGTCTTCATCAACCATCCACAGGGCGGGGATTTCAATGTGTGATGGCATAACAGCTTGCTTGCCATAGACGAGCGCGTAGGGGGACGTCTTGAGGGATTTCTTGAACGCAACTCTGTCCGCCCACAACGCCCGGTTCAGGAGCAAGTGCCAAGTCCGCTTATTCTTTTCAATGGTCCTCCGGAGAATTTTCAGGAGGTTCTTGTTAGTAGACTCGGCAAGGCCATTCCCCTACGGGTAGTAATTAGAAGACATCTTGTGATAGATGCCAAGTCTGCTGGTGTACTCCGTGAGTACGGCGCCTACAAATCCCGGACCGTTGTCTGTCACGATCGACTCGGAACCCCGAGCGGGTAATCGGGCTCTCAATGAACCCGATGACCGTTTCTTGGTCGGCGTTCTTGGTCGGGATCGCCTCCGTCCACCGTGTGAAATAGTCGTAGTCGTGAGAATAAACTTGTGGCCGGCGGAGGAGTTAGGAGAAATCACCCCAATGAAGTCTAGACCCCATTGCTGGAACGGAGCTTCGGCTTGAATCGGTTGAAGGGGCAGGGGTGCTTTTCTGTTTCGGCCAGCATACCTCTGGCATTGATCACATTTGGCGCAGACCGCATATGCGTCTGCGAACAGAGTGGGCCAATAGTACCCAGCCCTTATTATTTTTAAGGTCGTTGGCCTTGAAGAATGGTGACCCCCAGGCATCCCGGAATGAAAATCTCCGAGGATCCTAGGCTGGTCAGATTTTATGACGCACCGCAACAGGATGCCGTCAATGTTTTTGAAGTAAAGCCCCTCGGGGCGAAGAGTGTACCTTAATGCACCTAACCGAAATCTCCTTCGTTGTGAGGCGTTCAGGTGATCGGGACATCTTCCGGTGCAAAAGTATCTCACCGGCTCATCTCGTCCAATCACTCCCCTCCGATAAGGAGTTGGCTAGGTAGACGCGTGTCGCCGTGTCCTCCCACTTACAAGCGGAGATGCCGGCTGCGCCGCTTCGGGCCAATTCCCGACACAAGGCTCGGCCTCCGATAAGCTTGGTGGGCCGTACTTCGATGTCAAACTCCCGGATCTTGGCAATCCATCCCGCTCTCTTGTGACCCGGTTCTCCTTGCAAGATGAAACTGCGAACATCGGGGTGAATCACAAAGAAAGTGGTCTTACTCTGGGAGACAAAGTGCCTGAACTTTCGAAGGGACTTCATGACCGCATGGACCCGCCGCTCTATAAAATTGTACTTCTCTTCGTGCGGCAAAATCACTTGGCTTAGGAACGCAATGGGGCGCTCCTCACCGTCGTCTCCCTTCTGAGTCAGGACTGCAGCATAACTTTCGGGTTCTCCCACTGCATACAGGATGAAGTCCTTGGAGTAGTCCGGGTTTGTCAACACCGGAGCTTGCGCAATTCGAGCCTTGATTTCCTCGAAAGCTTGTTCTCTCTCATCAGTCCATTCGTAAGGTGTATCTTTCTTCAACAATTCGGCCATAGGCTTGATCACCTGTGCGAAGTCCGGGATGAACTTCCGCACGAAGTTAATCTGACCGAAAAAGGACTGCAGCCCTTTTTTATTTGTGGGGGCTGGCAAGCGAACGAGGGCTTCTGCTCTGTCAGGGTCAATGGCGAGGCCTTCCTCGGAGATGACATGTCCCAGCAGCTTTCCTTCCTTCACCGCGAAGACAGACTTCTTCGGGTTTATAGAGATGCCGAATTCTCGACAACTTTCAAATATTTGCCGCAGGTGCGAAACATGATCTTCTCGTCGGTGAGAGAAAACGGTCATGTCATCGAGGTAGATGACAATAATCTTGTTGAGCAGCTCTCGGAAGGCCAGGTCCATGGCCCTTTGGAACGTGGCACCAGCATTGGATAAGCCAAACGGCATGCGCTGATAGGCGAACGTCCCCCACTTCGTGGTAAACGCCGTCTTATGCCGGTCTTCGTCTTTGACCCAAATCTGGTTGTAGCCGGAAAATCCATCTAAAAGTGAAAATCTCTGGGCTCCAGCAACGATATGCAAAATTTGGTCGATTTGGGGAAGCGGATAGTGGTCCCGGAGGGAAGCCCGATTTAGGTTTCTGAAGTCGACACAGAGACGTATGTCGCCATTCTTTTTCCTCACGGGCACCAGATTCGCGACCCAGGATGAATGTTTGATGGGGTAGATGATCTTGGCCTCCAACATCTTCAAGAGCTCGGTCTTCATCATGGCCTCAATCTTTGGATTTACGGCCCTTTGCTTTTGTCGGAACGGCTTGGCGCCATCCTCTAGCTCGATGGTATGCTGGATGACAGATCTGTCATACCCCCTCAAATCCTCGTAGCACCAGGCCACGATGTCGGGGAACTCCCGGCACGTTGATCTGATCCGCACCAGCCTCCTCCGACGTGCGACCTGTTCCGACCTTGATGGTTTTACCAGTGTTCGAGCTCCAGTGTCAGCATACCGCCTCGGGTCTACTTTGATCCCGTGGGATATTGCTCTGTCATTTCGATCAAAGAGACTCTCTAATGTAATCAGTCCTTTTGGGACGTGATTATTCCCTAACTGTATCAACCCCTCATATTGCTCGTCATCAGGGTCTCTACCTTCGATTACACACACTTCGTTAACCAGGAATGTGACGATCTCCTCGTCACACCTGAATACCCGCCGTAAGGTATCCCTATCGTGCACGTAAGGCCCGTAAATGGTGCGGACCGGCTTCAGCTTCGGACGACGTCTTCACCGGAACGTACCTGCTCCAACAGTACGCCGAATATCCGCGTGCTTGTTTCTCTCACGCGATATTGCCTTAACGTTCAATGAGTCAAACGATTCCATCAGTCCCGCACCCGATTGCGGTACGCTCTAAGATAGTGATGCTTAGACGCGCATTTATTCGTAACTTGATGACACACTAACTCCGAATCTCCGAAAATTTGGAGATGCTTGATTCCGAGCCTTTCCGCCTTTCGCCGACCCAAGCACAGGGCTTCGTACTCCGCCGAATTGTTAGTACAGCTCCAGGCCAGCCTGTAGGCATAGTCCCTCTGGACTCCGGTTGGAGAAACCAGGAGGACCCCTGCACCGGCGCCATTCTTGCAACGCGCGCCATCAAAGAAAAGCTTCCACGCCTCTTCGGGTGCAGGTCCTACTTCCTTCGCAACGGACACGTCAAGCTCCTCGGGCCGCTTAATGGAGTAATGACCTCGCTTCCGTCCCGATTACAGCATTGAAGTCTTGCAACGAGAACTCGTCTTCAAGCCGTAGCACTTCGAGAGCTTGCTCGGCCGGCTCTATCGTCACCAGCTTCTTCCTCTCGACAACCGGACCATGCAGCCCATCTCTCCTCCGGTATCTTGTCTACTAGAAAAGGGGAAGGCTTCTCATTGAAAATTTTCAGTCTCCTTCCCTTGAAGGGCACTTCCATGTGCGAGTAGTCTAGAGACAGGTACCCGCCCAACTTCGCAGTGAACTCCCGAGAGAGACACATGCCGAAGTAAGGTTCCAGGTCAACAATCACGACCTCTTGGATGACCACAATGTTGAGAGCTTTGTGCAGCCGGATAGGGATGTCCTTTATGACACCAACTGTCTTGACAGGGGTGCCGTCTAATTGCAGCACGCCTTGGCTGCTCCGTGTGTATTCCATCCCGATCTCATCGTAGACGGCCTTCGGCATCACAACCGAGGAAGCACCGTAATCCACCATGCAGCTAGTGAACTATGTGCCCTTGCATCCGTAAAGACGGATAAAAGGGTGGCGGTCCTGTTCTTCCCGATGGCGGAGACTCGACAAAGGTTGAACCAGGACAGCAGTCGCATCCGCTTGCCGTTCTTCATGTTCTTCGATGATTCTTGCAGCAGATCTACTCGGCCTCGGAAGCGTAAGAGCATCGTACATGCCGATTCTCGGCAGAGTCTTCTTTAACTCGTCTACAATGTCGTAGCCCGAGGTACTAGCTCCTTTCGCTGGTTTAGCCGGCTCATACTTGGTCCGGTACTGTTGGGTGGCCTCAACTCGCTGTCTCTTGGTCAGAGACGGGTACTTCAGCTTCTCCTGGGCTTGTTCTTTGGTTTCAGCTGGGGGCTGAGGTACAGGAGGCTTAGCGGGAGTTGGGGCCTTTGCTGGAGGCTTAGCTGGAACAGCAGCAGCCTTTGCCGGAGAAGGTTTAGCGGGAGCTTTATCTTTGGACGCCTTCTCCTGGGCTGTGTAAGGCCACAGCCGCTTGTACGGTGGCAGCCCATCGGGCTGCGGTTTTTCTCTTCTCGCGTATACCTGCAAAGGTTTAGCCGCGTCCGCAGCTTTCTTTTCTTCCTTGGCGGGCGTCACTGGATTCTCTTCTGGCAGGGCAAAATTGGCCTCGCCGTCCAAGATCATGTACAGCTCATCATCTTCTATAGTGCTGTCGGCCAAGGTCTGGGATGTAGTGCTGGTGCAAAGTGCAGCCTTCCTCCGAATGCGGGTCATTGCACGTAGTGCACCGCTTGACTCGGTCGGGAGGACCAGGTGGGTCATCTATAGCAAGATTTCTCGGAGGCGGACGCCTCTGCGGTTGGTTTTCCGGGGGCTTTATCTTTTGTCGGCGTCGGTGGCGCATACGGCCTTCTAGGAGCAAAGTCCATTTGGGCCCGCTTCTTTTTCATAGCGGTCATGTCATTGGACATGGCATGATATCCGGAGGCCAAAGCCCGAACTTCTTGTAGAATCGTGTTCGGATGTCGTCAGTCGGGAGGCGGCAACTGTGCCGGTGGAGGCAAAGCGGCCAATGGAGGAGGGTTAGAATAAGACGCATACTGCGGGGGAGCAGGAAGCGCTGGAAAATGCGGAGCGGGAGGAGGCGGATGAGGGTAATGCAACTGAGGCGGGCCGTATTGAGTTACGACCGGCGCCGGATTCCACTACGGCTGGGGTTGCTGCCCCGAAGTAGACGGCACACCACCGTGGCGTAAGGATACCGCGATCCGGGAAAGTCGGGATGAATCGGCTCCCGCACTCGGACGGAAGCCCGCCGATGGAGATAATGTCGCCTTCAGCTTGTCGGGCAGCTTCGTATAGTGCGGGAATTCGTCAATTCGGGCGATCTTCAAGCAAGAGTGCATATGTCCGAGTTGAAAGACCTCGGATAGTAGTGAGCAGCCATGCCGGCCGAAGGCCGAAGTTCGCGAGGTACCCGTTTCCAGGATCTCGCAAACCTAATGTTAAAATCGACACCTCCTCTTGAGGATGCCTCCGGATTGCTTGGAACCGATGCGAGAGAGAGGTAGGATCAGCGGACTCGTTGCATCCTTTTACGAGCCTCCCGGCAAGCCGGGGCCACCCAGTGATGGATCCCTCTCGGCAGCCGATCTCCACCGAGAGAGAAGCTTTCCCCTCGTGGAAAGGGCCGCGAGACGGGTCTTCACACTTTCATCGGTGATGGTATGCGTGCAGGCCAGGGCAAGGATGTCCTGGATGTGCTCGTACGCCGTCTTACCGTAGCCGTCGTATGTGGGAATAGACTTTAAAGCAGCAGGGGGCACAGCTTGCTGACCGATCAGGGCCAAAGGCCCTGTAGAGTCCACCGCCGGGAAGAGATCATCGTCATTCGGCTGTTGATCAGCCATTTCTTCTTCTTCTCCGCCGTCGGTTGTGTACTCGGTGTCGGTACTTTCCGAGGATGCAGGATTTTCCTCTTCCTCGGCCTCTTCTACTTCGTACTCGGCTCTTCCGACCTCAGCTTCGGCCTCTTCTTGGTTCTTCCGACCTCAGCTTCGGCCTCTTCTTGGATCTCAGCCTCGGCTTCGTCGAAACGAGCTCGCGGATCAGCCAGCCTGGGTATCTCGCCTCGAGCGTGGATGTCTAGTTCGTAGAACTCAGGCGGGCTTCTCGGATTTCTTGTTCGCCACCTTCTCGTGTGCATGAAGGTGACAGGACCGGTCTTCTAGACTCAGAGGATTTGTTCGTGCAGAGTCGCCAGGTGTTCAGATTTGGAGCAAGCAATGAAGCAAACACCGGTGCTTCGATTCTCGTCGGGGTGAGAAACTTCCTTGTCTCACCAAGAGCTCAGGAACTGTCAGCGCTGGTGGAGACTGATCGGAAAATCTCTCGTCAGATGTGGGACCCGTGTTCCGCCGAGCGGGTCAGAAGAACTGTTGCGCTAGGTGGAAACTGGACGGGTACTCTTTCTTTAAATCGTGGGACAAGCGTCCCACCGGGGTGCTGGAGAAACTGTTGGTTACGAATCTGCCATGAGGAAAGGATTTTTGGTTGATGCGCCCAGATTCGCCCACCAGCATGAAAGGCCGGAAGGAAGAGAAGGCCGACTCCTTTTGGGGGGGGGATGATTTAAGCTAAAGGGAACAGGAAAGAAATAAATGAACGGAAAGAGACAAATGTACAGAAAGAGATTACAAATATGTCCAAAGGTTGGTGGGGGGGAACTAACAGTACGGGAACACACCAATCACCGCTACTTACTGCATACAAACACAGAGCATGACAAGGAACCGCAAAACCTAGGCGTACTTCCGATACACCAGCAGCCGCATGCACAGCCTTCAATAGCTCCCTAGCAAACATTCCCTACAAGGAACTAACAGAAGGGGATCGTATCAATCACCAGATACGTACACTGACAGGGGTAGAAAGTAAACCTAGAGATATCAGAGCCAGGTATATGTGTTAGGCAGAGAATTTAACCGCACAGCTTCAATGGCTCCCTAGCAAACATTCCCTACAAGGAACTAACAAGCAGGGATCGCATCAATCACTGTGATACGGGCCAGCAACGTCACACATAACTGATGGAACTGCTACCAAATTTATTACATGAATGCTTTAAATTAATGAAGTACAGAAGGTGCTTTAAACAAGCAATGCTAGAGGAACCTGATCGCCAAATGCCGAAATGAATCAACGAGCCGCGACACAAGTGGGCCTAAGGCATATAATGAAAGACAACATAAAAGAATAAAGACAAGAGAACGTAACCGTGCATACAGATTGTATTCATAAGCGTAAGCACGGTTACAAGTAAGCTACGTAGTTCCCTAACAAACATTCCCCTTCCACACCTTACAATGAATTTCGGATGGGCTTTTATAGCCCGAGTCCCACCCGTTACATTAATGGGCACAGAGTCCCGCCAAACATGAGCCGACGTAAGCGGCGAAAGAGCCGCAAATGCTGACCTTTTGTCGGATCGGGCTGTACCCGCAAGCATGGTCTTCCCGGAAGCCGGACAGCTACGTGGCGGAGTGCCGGGTAAATCTTCAAGTCGGCAGAGCTTGCTAGTAGCCGGGAGCAGGTGAAACCTCGATCAGCTTTGAATGAGGCTATTAACGCAGCGGTGCAGCAGCCCATGCTTATCCCTTTTGGTCGGCAGCCTTGGTTCAAATCCCGAAGCCGGACACTTGTCTGATGATGGGTTATGTCGTGTGACACATGCCTGCCTTAGAGGGCAGTCTATCCATCTTTGCTTGGGATCGGGGCTCCTTGGGATGCGTGCAAAAATCAGTGCACTCGGGGAAGGCCTTCAAGCCTTGGTCAAATTCCGGGTTTGTTCCCCTACTGTACACCTGTCAAGGGTGCATTCCGGCTCTGTTGAGAAGTCGAATCGCGCACAGTGCGAACACCGGTGTCCGCCGTCATATGGACCTCGCTCCGGCATTTTATCTTTCTTCTCGCATTGACCCGCCAGCCGCCGCTGGCAAGGTGCGCCCATAAAGTGGGGCGAAGTCGGACTTCGCACCAAAACTGGGCGAAGTACGCACTTCGCACCAAAATCGGGCGAGTACGCACTTCGCACCAAAATCGGGCGAAGTGCGAACTTCGCACCTGGACTTAGCCAATTTCGGATAGACTCGCTGGAAAGTTGGAAAATCAACTGGGGAACTCCAAGGAAAAAAGGGGGGAGAGAAAGAGAATGGGAAAGAAAAGGAAAGGGAGAGAAGGAAGAAAAACGGAAGGAGGAAAAGAAGAGCAGCACTGTTACAAAACGATATTGAAGACATTGCACCCCGTGCAAAATGTGACAACAGGTCTATCATGCTGATGCTGCACCACTGTCTTCTTCTTGGCAGCATCAAAATGTAGAGACACAATTCTCCAAGTATCCATCAAGGCCACTCCAAGGTCCATATATGCTGATTTCTGAAGTACTATCTTTACCATATATGCTTCATCTTTCATGTTTTGCAAATAAGTGTATATGAAGTCTACCAATTCATGTTCCTCAATTCCCCTTTTCGAAACAAACTCAGTTCTGATTTCTGAATGAAAAGCAGTCTTTGACATCATGAAAAACATTCCTGCACACTTTCTATCATGAACAATTTCATTCCCCCTCTCAATCAAAATTGAAATTTGGTGTGATGTAGCAGCCCTTCTAATCAAGTAAAACACAGCAAATAAGAGAAAATCAAAGCTGATATGAAGTGCAGCCCCTGATGTCTCACCAATTAGCCTATACAAAGTCAAAACTGTTTCCAATTCTGTCTCACAAAGTGTTGTAGGTGCAGTCATAGTTTGAATGCAAAATGAATCCCAATGAATTACCAGTGATGCCAACTTTTTATTCCCAAAAACAGTTCCAATGGCTGCCCAAAAATCAGTTCTGAGAATTAGCAAGATATCATCTCCAAATGCTAATGTCCTGCTCTCAAAAATACTCCATAATGCAGCCCAATTTCTTCCACATGACGTGATTATGCCATACCAATTACCAGCTCCATCCATCATCAATCTTTCATTCCCATAACTTATCAATGTAACCAACTCATGAATGCCAAAACTCTTCAAACAGCTGTCATAAAAATCAGAATGAATGTCATACCTTATGGAAGTAGTATCATGGCTGATCCATGTCTTCAAGTGGTGCAAAAGTGACCCCAAGAGAAGAACGTTTTCCCCCAAACACCCCAATACTGAAGATGTGTTCCCAAGATTATCCAAGAATGAAATGGTATCTTCCTCCTCCTTATCAAAACAATCTAAGCAAGGCTGATCAGAATGTAATGTCCCATGGCTGATCAAAATTGCAGTCCTTCTTATAGAAATGGCAGCCATCAATGTGTTATCAGCAGAATAAATTATGGTTGCTTTCATGATGCCATTAGCAACCTTCCAAGGCTCCCGGGATGCAACGTCTATCTTCCCAATGTTTGCAGTCCCTATTTTCCATCCGAGGGATGTTTCTAAGGCCCACCATGTGATAATACCAATGCCAAACTTGCCATTTACCTCAAATGCCCTTACCAATGCTGCCCAAAATAGCTCCTCAAGAAACACAGCTCTGATTTTTGAAGAAAAGACAGTCCTAAAAAACATGCAAAACACCTTCTTATACATCATGTAAAGTGCCAATTCATACCTCATGAAGATCTCAATTAGCTTGGGAGGAATTGTCCCAAACAATGTGTCACATGTAGCCCCAAAACTCATTGCCAACGCAGCTGCATCAGTGATCATTATTGCAGTCCTATTTGTCATAGAGTTTGCAGTCTTCTTAATAAAAAACTCGGCCAAAGCTTCCCTCAAAAGTGCTGTCCAATGAGTCAAAAACACAGCCCCATCCGTCATAAAAAATGCGGTCCAGTATGTTGTCAACATTTCAGTCTTAACTCTCTCAACAGATGTTGCCTCCAAAGACAAATATGCAGTCTCACAAATCAACCAACATTTAGTCCCATACATCTCCAACTCTACCCCAGAATTCATCACAAAAACAGTCCTAAAAGACAGAGAAGATGCAACCTCAAAAATCAGCGAACAATCAGTCCAAGTTGCCCTTAGAAAAACAGCCTCATTAGTTATGAAAGATGCAGACCAAGGCGTCTGTAATGAGCCGAAATAGAAAAAATAGAAACACACAACACGATTCTTACAATATTTGAGCAAATGAAATATTTTTGTGAATTTTAATTATTTTTCTTCAAAGACCCAAAACTGGAATTACAATAATAATGCTGATAAATAACCTCCAATATGGGACGTCTCCTTTTCTAGACTGAAATTCTGCAATTCAACCTTGAAATCTGCCACTGAATATGTATAAAATCTGCCCCAATGCTGGATGTTGCAATCACAAGACTTACAAACACTGAATAACCCACAAACAATGCAATATAACTGCTGACAATGCTGAATAAATTCTCCTAAAACTTCCACGGTATCACCAAACCCTCAAGAAGAGGGAACTCCTCCTAGATAGAGAATTAGATCTGAATAATACTGGAAGCCCTCTGAAGCACAAAAGGTAAACCCTGGATGGATTTACTCCTCAACCACAATAGTTGAGCACCTCCCAACTACTGGATTGGAATCCCCTGCAAACTTTGAGCACCTCTCGAAAGCCACAGAAGAAGAGAAGGGTTTTGCCCTCACTCAATTTTCATAAAACATCAAAACATAATGAGAAATATGAGCGCTCATGTATATATAAGCCTCATGTTATAATCCTTCGTTGAGTTGGGCCCACATTGAAGTTGCATATATAAAATGTATTTTAATAATAATAATTATTATTTTCTCTCACACCACACATAATAATAATAAAAATAATTATTTCTCTCACACCACACATGATATAATAATATTTACCAAAAATATTTACATGACCCTATTTCTTCAAAAAGGGTCATGACAAATCTCCCCCTCTCACATTGCTTGTCCTCAAGCAATATGAGCATAACCTCAACATTTCCAAACTGATCCAAATCATAACCAACTGTAATTCCAGGGTCCCAAATCAGTCTCCAAGCAGTTTTGATGAAAAACCTACCATGCCCAAACTGTACTTTCTTCCCATTAATGTTTAGGATGATCAAAGTAGCTAATGTTTTAACCCATGGAAGGTCAAAGCAAATACCAATCAGGATTAGATCTGAACTTCTCATGGAGGAAGGGCTGGTTGGTTGTTCAAAACCAATCTTAATTGTTGTCCAAAGATTCCCAAGGGTCTCTAAAGTGTCATTCACAGCCATCAAAACAGTCTCAAAAGAACCAACAACAATCCAAGCAATGTCCCTTTCTTCCTCATACTGAATGACAGTCCACTCACCATCCATTACAATCCATGACAAGGTAGAAACAACTTTCAAAACATCACTAGGAAAGACTATAATAGTCCTTTCACCCACAGCAGTCAATATATCAGCATATGCAGCCCAACAAATGGCAAAAGAAGCAATCCCCATAGTGTGAACAACATCCAATGATGTGCTAATTGCAAGGGTTGTTATGGTTGCTTTCATAGCTCCCCAATGATTTGCTAAAAATACTTTGCTGCTGTTCCACCAAAAACTGTCAACAAGTTGGTTGTAAAGTGTTGGCCTGATCTTAATCTTTGGCTTTGGAAAGACACCTGCAAGCATGCAAACATTAGCGAAACAAAAACATATCAGATATGAATTTTTTTCCCCAACAGTGTTTGTTGGCTGTTCCAACCTCCCAAATGCACCCAAACTCAGATATCCTCCATCCTCCATGGCTGTACAATGAAATAATTTGGCAAACCCAACAGTACAAAAGGAGCTTAAGGGATAAGATGAATCAACAAAATTTGACATTCTAATCATATCATCAACATCCTCATTTATGGTAGTATTATCTCTTTTCAACATTCCACAACCATGATCAACATCAATAGTACCATCAAGAGTAAACATTTCAGCCCAAGTTTGACAGTCCTGTATACATACTTCAGTCATTGTTTGATCGCCTATATCAGAAGTAAAAGAACAATCTACTAACCAAGTGTTGCTATGCTCAAATGTCTCCTCACACCCAACATTCCTATGCTTATATTGTAGTTCTAACCACCACCAAACTTCCCTTTTATACTGCTGTTCTATTAACCTTACAATCTCATTAAAACTGTCTACACAATTTAATCCATCAGCATCCAGATAATTAAGAACCAAATTGTTACCTCCATTTTCTGAGGTTTGGGCAGCTTCTATCATGGTACCATACTTGCTTTTGAAGTAATCTGCGTATGTAGAAAGTTCTTTTTCTCTACCTCCATTTGCACAAAAAAAGCTTCTTGAGTTTGAATCCTTTGAGACATGTGACATACAATAAGCTTGTCTGTTGTGTATGGTTATTATAATTGAATTTTGTAACAAGCCTAGAGGAAAATGTCCACCAGGTGTTCTTTGAATACCCCTTTCAGATGGTGAGAAAATTTGAAATACAACCGTAGTGATGCATGTCCAATTTATCATGGTTGACTTTAATGCTTCAAGTATACCAGTGGTTTTCCTTGGCAACAACAGGTACATGATATGTGAATTTGATATTGAAACGGGGTGATCTAAATCAAGTAAATTGACTATGCTGTCCAAAATTCTCTCTCTCAAAATACTGAATATAATTTCTTGAAATTTCCTTGCAATATCAACCTGATTGTTATCCAATTTGTAAATGCCATCTGCTCTAATTTGGACTGTAACAGCACCAGTATCCATTTCCAAACACTGTCTCATGTTAACCACACTTGGAGGAATAGCATGACAAACAAGGGGTACCACATTTCTAGGTTTTGGATACAATCCAAAATTGCTTTCTTCAATTTCATGTTGATCTTCTTCATATACTTGTTCCTCTTCTTCAACAGGCAAAAGATTATCTGTCAAAGCTCTAGCTGCATGAGGTTCCTTGCAAGCTTTAAGACAGACTAACTTCCTCAATAAAGAAACATTTCCATGAGCCTTCACATGTAAGACAAGAGATTTCATCAGGAGCTCTAGGATGCAGATGCCATCTTCATTTTTTATACGGAAATAAGACCTTGGTTTGTAATACCTATCCTTTGGCGGTTGAGAGCAATAATAGTAGATTAATGGCAAAGAAGAATTTAATGTGACAATCGCTCCTATAGATTCCACACAATACATATCTTCTTGCTGTAGGTCTTCTCTGTAAGAATTTGAAGAAACAAGATCTTTGTTCAAGGCACACTCTCTTATTATTTCTCCCCTAGCAATGACCTTCTCAAGTCGTCTTTTTTCCAACTCATCGCCTCTTCTTGTGAGTATAAGATAGTCAGAACGTTGCATTTGCCCACACCCACAAGATTGTATATAATTCCGCAGTGTTACTGGCATATCAAAACAAATAATTAAATAGCATCCAAGGACATCTAAACCTTCTTCTAGAACATTAGTAGCAACAATTCCTGTTACCATTCCTTCACGAAATTGATGAATGATTTGGTCCTGTTGATGACGGGTTTGACTATTTTTCCCTGAGGCAGATGCAGCCAAATAATTAAAGTGCAAATATGAGAAGCAATCCATATGTCCTGAAAACATAGCAGTTATCACCCTCTCAACAAATATAATGCACCTCATCTGTCCAACATGCCTAGCAAATTCAAGAAAATTAACCATGCATGAACAACTACAAGTGGAAAAAATAGCAGTAAACAGTATAAATTCAGATTCGATGTGAATCACAGCCTCTAGAGATCCAAAAACAGTTTTATGCACCACAACAACAGTCTTTTTTTTTGTTGTAAGGACTGCTCCTGTTTTGCATTGAAGAATGGGTTCAAGGAACATCTGAAATGCTGTCCCCTTTGTTTCTAACCAAGTTGTCAATATTTTGCCTTCAATACTGTCTTCAACTGCTATCCAAGATGTCTCCAACTGTGCATTATCATCCTCTTCCTTAATCAGTTCTTCATCATAAACTCTAAACAGTGCTGATTTAGGTAAGATTGTTGAGACCCACTTAGGCAACTGATACATAGTAGTTTTATTTAGAAGGCAGGTGCAATATAGAAGTTGTGAAGCAAGATAAGTGTCAATTGTTAGAGCAAAATTTGCTTCTTCACCATGAGATCTAAACAACTGTTGATCATCACTCAATAGTTCTGAAAGCTCAGCTCTGGTTTCTAAAGACTGGGGATAAAACACATGAAGATAATCACCTTCAGAGTTTACTTCATCACAAATCTCATGAATGCAATACCCTTCATTCTTTCTAGTGATGCCTGGATCCCATGCATTCAAAGACTGAAATCTTTCTTTTGAAAGAATTTGCTCACTGTGAGACTCATGCTCACTTTCCAGATCAAAGAAACTGAAACTGCTGTGAACATTCATAGGCATAGCTAGCAAATTTATCCAACATCCATCAAAATTATCATTGGTAACAATTCTTTCATTGTCATCAATTTTATGAAAAATATTTTCCCTACATACCTCATGTGGCAAGGGAAATTCTCGGCCAACAATTTCTGGTTTTTCTCCACGATCTAAATCAGTTACTTCCATGACATGTTCTTTGCATTGCTCTTGAGACAAGGCATATTCTTTCAAATTTGGAACTGATGAAACTTTCTCTTCAGGACTTGTCCCATATTCACTGCAGGAATAATTCTGATCCAGATCAGCTCCATGCAGTAGTAATTTTGTTTTATTTTTCTTGGCATAATGTTCAAAATCAACAACATTGCACTCTTCTATCCCGTAGATTGAAGATAGGGCAGATTCAGACTCAAACCATAAATCATCCAATGGATGCATATCATCATCAGCTGCTATTTTTGCAATTGAAAAATAATTTTCTGAATTCTCTTCACACAATTCCTCTTTTTCTGAAACTAGGGCATCCATTTCTGAATTTTCACTCTGAACTGGTGGAGAACTCCTACCTTGATCCAGCTTTGCCAGTAATTGAGACAACTTATCCAATAGTGTATCCATTTTCCCTTTATCGACTTGAAATATCATGTCAAGAAATTTATCATTCCCCATAATCTGCAATTAAGTCCTCAAAAACCCTAGATCTGAAAACGACAACAAAACCCTAACTTCCGAATCTCTGAAAATTACTGAATCAATCCACAGGCTGGCAAGATCATGGCTCTGATACCACTGTAATGAGCCGAAATAGAAAAATAGAAACACACAACACGATTCTTACAATATTTGAGCAAATGAAATATTTTTGTGAATTTTAATTATTTTTCTTCAAAGACCCAAAACTGGAATTACGATAATAATGTATATTATTTTTTTAATTTACAATAATGGAATGCTGATAAATAACCTCCAATATGGGACGTCTCCTTTTCTAGACTGAAATTCTGCAATTCAACCTTGAAATCTGCCATCGAATATGTATAAAATCTGCCCCAATGCTGGATGTTGCAATCACAAGACTTACAAACACCGAATAACCCACAAACAATGCAATATAACTACCGACAATGCTGGATAAATTCTCCTAAAACTTCCACGGTATCACCAAACCCTTAAGAAGAGGGAACTCCTCCTAGATAGAGAATTAGATCTGAATAATACTGGAAGCCCTCTGAAGCACAAAAGGTAAACCCTGGATGGATTTACTCCTCAACCACAATAGTTGAGCACCTCCCAACTACTGGATTGGAATCCCCTGCAAACTTTGAGCACCTCTCGAAAGCCACAGAAGAAGAGAAGGGTTTTGCCCTCACTCAATTTTCATAAAACATCAAAACATAATGAGAAATATGAGCGCTCATGTATATATAAGCCTCATGTTATAATCCTTCGTTGAGTTGGGCCCACATTGAAGTTGCATATATAAAATGTATTTTAATAATAATAATTATTATTTTCTCTCACACCACACATAATAATAATAAAAATAATTATTTCTCTCACACCACACATGATATAATAATATTTACCAAAAATATTTACATGACCCTATTTCTTCAAAAAGGGTCATGACAGCGTCTCAAACAGAGTGTTAAGATTAGACACAGCAGTCACAAACACAGCCTCTTTTATAAAGAAGTGTATGTCCTCATAGAACATGAAATGTGCAGCCTCAATCTCCATCAGTGATGTAGTCAATTTTCCACAGAAACTCAGTCCATTCTATCATCAAAGATGCATCCTCATTCATTACCAAAAATGCAGTCTTAGGTCTCAACAAGAATGCAACCATAGGTGCCATCAATGTCTCTTTTTCCACAATGCTAATGCTGCCCATAAATGGAGAACTACTGTTATATTGCCAACAAAAATCAGAACTGATAACATACCTTCTTGCAACTTCCTTAAGGCTGCTTTGTGCCTCCCCATGGCTCAAGAGTGGCTCCAAGGAGGGGATGTTTCCCAAGCTCACCCAAAGACTCTCAAAAATAGGACGAACTTCTTGGAAATTCAAAACTGAGTTTTTGGAACTCTGAAATGAAATGTGGATGGTATTGAAGTCAATAGGGCGTTCATTCCCCATGGGTACTTCCTCACATCTGGGTGCCAATATACCCGGATCCCAAGGTGTGAATCTGCTGTCCCAAATATTCACAATATCCCCATGTATGCTATGAGATCTACACACCCTTCCAAAGAACAGATGAAACTCCTCTATTGTTGTTAAGACAACTGTAACAATAGGGAAATGAGCAAATTCATTCATTACAACCCTCATATAATTGTTACCTCTATCTTTGGCCAATTTGGTGATGTAATCCATGGCCATGTTTCCTTGTTTTAAGGCTGAAATAGTTACTCCTTCAAAGTTTACCTCCTCTTCTTCTTGATCATAATCAGCCCTATGAAATAACAGTTTGGATTTGTCTTTAATGCAAGGATCAGCCATCTCAATGTCATTTCCTTTGCATGATTTTTGAAATAAATTTTGGGCAACTCCTTGTTCAAGATGAAATTCATCCCAAACCGGTTCCTCATCATAACTAGGTGCTGAAATACTTGGATCCCATGCGTCTAATGGCTGATGTCTTTTTGGTGTTGCATGTTTATTGTAAATCTCATGTTCATTTTCCAAATCAAACCAATACTCACTGTTGCCACATTTTGCACGGGGTGCCATGTCTTCGGATTTTTTGTAAGGATGCTGCTTTCCCTTCCCTCTTCCTTCTCTCCCTTTCTCCACTATCCCCTATCTTCCCTGCCATCAGTTTCATTCTCTTCATTCCCCCCCCCCCTTCTTTTGACTGTTTCTCCGAGAGAGCAAAAGGCCCAAAATTTTCTAAGTGTTAGTGTTGCCGCAGCCCGACTTCACAGCAAAGTCGGGCTGCGCTCTTAATTTTGTGCGCACTTGGGGTGCTGATGTGTGGAGCTGAGCCCAAAATTTCACCGTCTTGAGCCACACGACTTCGCAACGAAGTCGGGTTGCGCTCTCAATTTTGTGCGCACCTGGGCATTGTCAATGAGGGCCATCCAAAAAATGCCTAAGTGTTGGGATCACCCGACTTCGCAGCGAAGTTAGGCTGCGCCCTCAAACTCGTGCGCAGTTGGGCAGCTCACTTGAAGAAAATGGCTAAGTGCTGAGACTGCTCGACTTCGTAGCGAATTCGAGGTTTGCTCACTTACCTGCGCGCACTCGGGCAAAGAATGTTGAAACCTACCCAAAAATTTTCTAAGGCACGGAGGCCTCCCCAACTGTGCTACTTTCCCCTTGCGCTGCCTGGTTGCGCTCCAATTTTGGGCGAAGTCGGGCGGGAGAGAAAGCATGAGCTTCTAAGGCAGATTTTTCCCCTTATCAGATTCCGACAAGTGTCCAGCCTCGAGATTCGAGTCAGAGATATGACGGGAGGTGTGCGAGCGTGAACTGACTTATTGTACCTCAACTGCCCTCAGTCAAGCTGACTCGAAGCGTCATCCACCGCACTACCACGTAGCTGCTAATTTTTCAGGTGGACCTTGCTGTAAGTACATTCCATGCCAGCAGAGGTCAACATCAGCCGCTTTTTGCCGCTTTTGTCAGCTTTTTCAGCTATTGTCAGGTCTAGGATCCTGTGCCCAAAGTTGTAATGGGGGGAAAATTTACACTATAAATAGCTCCGCCATATCATTGTAAAAAGGGTGGAAGGGGGATATATTGCTAGGGAACCGCTGTAGCTATGCGTTTGCTTCTAAATACAGAATATACTTGGCTCTATTGATTGTCTTTATCTTGTATGCCACCTTTACTGAGCATTTCTGCCTCATGTTGCTTATGTTATTGCTTACTGTTATTCTACTTTCTAGATATCGGTATTTAATAATTAAGTATTCTTGGAATGCAAAAGTAGAGGATACATAGGATGAATGGCGTTGATAGTTTCTGCAACATATATTGTGTTTAATTGTTGTTAGTAGTGGTGATTGGTTGTTGCTGTGCTGTTTATCCTCCCCACCTAGAACAATCACATTTATATTTCTTTCTGCATTTCTAATTTCTTTCCTGCACTCTGAGCTTAAACCAAATTGAGAAACAATAGGAAGCCGGCCTCCTCCGGAGATTGGCACGGAAGGCATTCCTTCCTTCCGGCCTTTTAATCTGCTGGGCGAATCTAGGGCGCATTACACTAAATCCTATCCTAGTGGCAGATTCGTAACCAACACTCACCAACTCTATCATTACTGAAATCTGATTTGTAAACTCCTATGTGTTCACTCTCATCATACTCTCCATCATGCTCTTCAAAGGCTTTGAATGTCACTTGTGTTTCATTGAACACATCAATGTCCAGAACAGAATTTGATTCCACAGAGCTGTCTACTTCATATTCATACTGCTGTACTATGCCATCAATTTGTTGTCTTGCTAATTTTTCATTAATTGCATTTGGGACTGATATCTGAGACAAAGGAGCTGAACTTGTAAGGTATCCAGAAGAAATATTATTCTGCTGCAAAACAGAATTTGTTGTATCCATATTTGATAGAGGTCCTGAAACTTGTTGGGAAAATTCTTGATTTTCTTCATAGTATTCAAGACTAGATGTACTGCCATGGCTATCTTCACCTTCACCATCTTCAATGGTGTCCAACTCAGAAACAGGATTATTATTATTCGATGTAGCATCCATTTCAAACAGAGGAGTATCCACAAAACAATATGAATTTTTGCAGGCCAAAGGAAATTTATCATATTTAAGTGCAGATACCTCACCCATTTCAGTTGTGCCTTCTTCACTGAAATCTCCATTGCTAGGTATTAAAGCAGGACTGAGCAAATTTGAATTGCTCTTAATATTTTCTGTTTTACCATCTTCATTTCTTTCCTCTCTTGGCTGCTCATTAACTGTGTGAATGTCTTCATCTTTATCTTTTGCAACCATTGCTTCAGATTTAGGGTCATCAATTTTTGCTTCAAGATCCCTATTTGATTCCATTTGTTTGGGTTTGGCAATCATCTTCAAAAAATGCTCTTTAAAGTATGGGTCCTTCATTATATTATACAAATCTCAGAATATCTCACCCAAAGATTTATCAACTGTAGACATCTTCACTGGCTAGTAGGATCCGCTGAATCAAAACTTGATCTGTAATATGCTAGTTCTGCAGAGATTCTTCAGAAATTTTTCTCAAAACCCAAAATTGTCAGATCTGATGAATCAACAATACTCAAAACTCTTAAAACCCAAATAAACCAAATGGGTATTCAAATCGCCAATACCCAGAAGCTGAAAACTCTAAATCTGCAATACCCAGAAACTAAAAACCCTAGTTCTGCAATACCCAAAAGCTGAATTCACAAAATCTATAATATCCAGAAACTGGAAACCCTATATTTGAAAACGACAACCAAACCCTAACTTCCAAGTCTCTGAAAAATACTCACGGCTGTTGAATTTTTTTTTTTTTTTTCACAGAAAATCCTCCACAGGCATGCAAGATCACAGCTCTGATACCACTGTAATGTGCCAACTAAGGAAAATCCCTAACTATGCAATTTATATCAAATAAAATTCGGAATCATGCAGATATCAATCAGATCTACAAATACCCAGAAAAGACTGAATCATGTAGATATCAATCAGATCTACAAATACCCAAAAAAGTTCACCACAAAACTCTAAGATTTCTGACAAACATACCACAATATTTTTATTATTTTATCTGGAATCACAATTACATAGATCATACCCAAAACATTAATATAAAATCCTGGATGTTGAATAAACAACACAACCTCTGCTAAATTATTGAATGAAAACAACTCACAAATGCCCAACCACAAAACTGCTAAACTCTGTTGCAAAAATCTGAAACTATAATGCCACACCAAATCTGAAATACCACACAAAGAAGGGTTCCCAAAACGCCAAATCTGATCTCCCCAAATCTGATATGAATGCTGCCCAAGAAATCTTCAATAAATGATGCAGAATGTCTCAATAAACCCAATTGTAAACCTTGACTGGATTTACCTCAAAGAAACTCCAGGGTTTTCATCCTAGGTTTCTAGCCAAGAGGGTTTTCGTCCTCAAAGCTATCCTTTGCAGGGTTTCGTCCGCAAGAGAGAATTCTCTCGTAGGGTTTCGTCTACAAGAGAAAAGTGTATTAGTTGCAAAGCCAAATACAACAATGTAGAAGAGATAAAATGATCCAAGATCCCTCAAATGAGCCCCCTACTCTTTATATAGACATTCTTTTAATTCTTTATTGAGGTGGCACTTTTTGATTTCACTTAATAATACCTTAGAAAATATAATAAAATGATATTTATTATCCTAATGGGGCATACACCCTTATTTCCCCATTTTTATTATTTAATTGCCAAATTTCACCAAAAATACTCTCAACACACCAAAACACATCAAGACTCCACTCCACAACTATGTATAATAAAAATATGAAAAATGGGGACATTACATCCCCATACAAAATAATGCAGAAGTAGAACAATGGTGTGACCTCCATCAAATGGATGAGCATGATCAGATCAATTGTGAAATTTTTAAAAGGGCAGTTGATATTGGCTTGGTTGCTAGCACATCAGGCCAAGAAGAATATGTATCTCATGATGATGCAATTTCCCAAGTGCAATCCGACTCCAACTGTGCTTCATGGATCAGACCTGGAATAATCCATTTTTAAAATGATGAGATCACAGGAGTTGCTACGGATACTGAGAACTATGCTGTCCAAACTAGGGGCCAAGCAAAAGTTCTTGAAAGAAATAATGGAGTAACTAGAAGGAATGAAGAAGCTAGTACTAGTAGAGATACTGATTTAAATAGAGGCAAAAAGGCAACACAAGAAGAAATTTTGCCAAAGCCATTACTCAAATACAACATTATTCATGATCTTGCTAAAACATAGGCACACATTCCATTGCTGGAAGTGTTACAGAAATGTCCTGACCAGTAACAAAATGTTTTGAATTTTTTCAGGGACAAGGGTAGCACAGATTCATCTATGGGAAATAGACTAGCAAGTTCCAGTCTGAATAATACTACATCATTTGCAGGTGATAAATCTCCCCCTTTTTATATTTCTTTGGTGATCAATGGTAGAAGGTTGAATAATTGCATCCTAGATAGTGGTGCAACAGATAACATTATGCCTATCAGGGTTGCTAAGTTATTAGGTCTGCCCTATCAAATGACTGAGCATAAATGTTTCCAGCTTGATTCCAAATCAGTTACAGTAGCAGGTATGGTTAAGGATTGTGTGGTACAATTAGCTAAGTTTCCAGCTAAAAAGATGTTAATGAATATTGTTGTGGTAGAAGTCCCAGACAACTATGGGATGCTTTTGAGCAGGAAATTTGCAGCAAGAATGGGAGGCCACATAAGCCTTGACTGGTCCTACGCCATGATTCCTGTTCAAGATAAAATGGAGAGATTAAAACCTAAACAGAAATGGTGAGATAACATTGTTGATAGAGCAAACAGCAAAAATCAAGTATATTTTGAGGAAGACGAAATCAGCACATATATTTCAACTTCTTTTCAGGATCAGGAAGAGAAAGAAGAAAGAAAGGCTCCAGATGCTTCTATTGATCAAGTATGGGAGATGAACTTTGATGGAAGCATGAGCAAAATAGGAAATGGAGCAGGTATTGTCTTCAAAGATCCAAAAGGAGAATTGCATCCTTATGTTCTACGGTTGCAATTCAATTGTACAAACAATACTGCTGAATATGAGGCTTTGCTCCATGGGCTTAAAATTGCCTGAAACTTGGGAATTAAATGTCTGTCAGTATATGGAAGAGTTGAACTGGCGATTAATCAAATAAAGAAGAAGTTCTAAGTGAAAAATATTAGGCTGAAATGTTATAGAAATAAAGTTTGGGACGAAATTGAAATGTTAGATGCCTTTAACATCCGCGCAGTATCAAGGATTGAAAATAGAATTGTGGATGCATTAGCTGTTTCAGCATGTGTTTTTATGCCGAATGCAAAATTGCCAATGCTCAGATATTCAATGGAAATTGTTCAGAGACCACAAGTACCTGACAATGTCAATTATTGGCAGGTTTTTAAGGATGATGGACATTCAAAATTTTCTTACTCTATCACAAGGGTATGAAAATATATGTTTTGAAGGGGATATGAAATCTCAAATGATTGGAGTACCTGATGCAGAATGGAATGAGGAAGAAGGGGTATTGCAGTTGAAATCTAATCGACTCCCTAAAGATTTTATCAGTTTGGAGGACCTGTTTGATTAGCATGACAGGTTCATTAAAGAAAAGGCCTCCACAACCAGCAATTGCTCGCAGGAGACCAAAATAGTGAATATAGGATCTGAAGAAGATCCTGAGTTGATTAAAGTTGGTAAAGTATGCACAATGGAAGAGAAAAGGGCTTTGACAAATTTATTTCAGGAATATTCAGATGTCTTTGCTTGGTCCTACGAGGATCTCAAGGGATATAAATTAAAGGACCTGGTGCACACAATTCCTATTAAAGAGGGAGTAAATCCTTTTAAACGGAAGCAAAGACACTTTAATCCAGCCATAGAAGAAGTCATTTATAAGGAAATAAAAAAATGTTAGATGCCAGGATCATTTTTCCCATCAGACATTCTGTAAGGGTGGCAAACATTGTGCCTGTCAGAAAGAAAACAGAAGAAATAAGAATCTGTGTGGATTTTATAAATCTAAATCAAGCATCCATCAAGGATAATAATCCTGTTCCTATGATGGAACAATTGTTACAAGCAATGAATGGGTCTCAAATGATGTCAATGTTAGATGGTTTTTCCGGGTATAATTAGATATGGTCTAGAGGACCAATATAAAACAACATTTATTACACCTTGGGGGACTTTTGCATATAATAGGATGTCATTTGGATTGATCAATGCAGGTGCTACTTTTCAAAGGGCCATGGACTTTGCATTCAAAGATCTGAAAGGAAAGGTGATTGTAGTCTACCTCGATGATTTGATAGTGTTTTCTAAAAAGAGGCAAGACCACCTTGAACACTTGAAGATGGTTTTTCAAAGGTGCAAAAAATTTGGAATTGTTGCCACATTTTGCACGGGGTGCCATGTCTTCATTTTTCTTGTAAGGATGCTGCTCTCCCTTCCCTCCTCCTTTCCCTTTCTCCACTATCCCCTTTCTCCCCTTCCATCAGTTTCATTCCCTTCATTTCCCCCCTTTTTTCCTCTTTTACTTTCTTCTGTCATTTTCCCCAAAAAGAGCAAAAGGCCCCTAAAAATTCTAAGTATAAGAGTGCAACCCGACTTCGCAGCGAAGTCGGGGTGCGCCCTAAGTTTGAGCGCACTTGGGGAGCCGAAGTGCGGAGAAATGATCAAAATTTGGCTAAGTACAAGAGCGCAACCCGACTTCGCAGCGAAGTCGGGGTGCGCTCTCATTTCTGTGCGCACCTGGGAAGCAGCGGACCCCTGAAAATTCTAAGTGTTGAGTGCGCAACCCGACTTCGCAGCGAAGTCGGGGTGCGCTCTCATCTTCATGCGCAGTCGGAGCGGTATGAGCAAAATTGGCTAAGTGTTGGGTGCGCAACCCGACTTCGCAGCGAAGTCGGGCTGCGCCCGCTTACTTGTGCGCACTCGGGCAGGATGTTGAAGGCAGCCCGAAAATTGTCTAAGGCACGGAGGCCTCCCCAACTGCGCTACTTCCCCCTTGCGCTGTCTAATTGCGCTCCAATTCCGAGAGAAGTCGGGCATGAAGGAGAGACGAGATTCCAAGGCAAATTCTACCCTTATCAGATTTTGACAGGTGTCCAGCCTCGGGATTCGAGTCAGAGATGTGACGGGTGGTGTGCAAGCGTGAACCGAATTATTGTACCGCAACTACCCTCATTCAAGCTGACTCGAAGTTTCATCTACCGCAGCTACCCTCATTCAAGCTGACTCGAAGTTTCATCTACCGCACTGCCACGTAGCTGCCAAGTTTTCAGGTGGAATGTGGCGCCAACATTGGATAAGCCGAAAGGCATGCGCTGGTAGGCGAACGTTCCCCATTTTGTGGTGAATGCCGTCTTATGCTGGTCCTCATCCTTGACCCATATCTGGTTGTACCCAGAAAAGCCGTCTAGGAGGGAGAATCTTTGTGCTCCAAAGAACTATATGGAGGATCTGATCGATTTGGGGAAGCGGATAATGGTCCTTGAGGGAGGCCTGATTTAGATTTCTGAAGTCCACACAGAGACAAATGTCTCCGTTCTTCTTCCTCACGGGAACCAAGTTCGCAACCCAGGATGAATGCTTGATGGGGTAGATGATCTTGGCTTCCAGCATCTTTAGGAGCTCGGCTTTCATCATGGCCTCGATTTTCGGATTTACAGCCCTTTGCTTCTGCCGGAATGGCTTGGCGCCATCTTCTAGCTCAATGGTATGCTGGATTATATTTCTGTCATACCCCTTCAAGTCCTGGTAGCACCAGGTTACTATGTCAAGGAACTATCGGCACAATGTTCTGATTTGCTCAAGTTCCTTTGTGGTGCAGTCTGTCTCGACCTTGATTGCTTTTCCAGGTTCAAGATCCAGGTCGGAGTACTGCTTCGGGTCTACTTTGATCCGATGTGATATTGCTCTGTCGTTCTGATCAAATAGACTCTCAAGTGTAATCAGTCCTTTTGGGACATGATTATTCTTCAGCTGTATCAACCCCTCATATTGCTCGTCATCAGGGTCTCTACCTTCGATTGAACATGCTTCGTTAACCAAAAATGTGACGATCTCCTCGTCACAGTAAAACACCTGCCAGTGGGTGTCCTTATCGAGCACTGAAGGCTCGTAAATGGTACGAACCGGCTTCGGCTTCTGGACAGTGTCATTAGCCGGAATGTACCTGGCTCCAACAGACGCCCGAATGTCAGCATGCTTGTTTTTCTCGCGTGATATAGCCTTGACATTCAATGAGTCGAACGACTCCATCAGATCCCAGACCCGATTACGGTACGCTTTGAGATAATGCTTCTTGGAGGCGCACTTGTTCGTAATCTGGTGGCACACCAGCTCTGAGTCGCCAAAGATCTGCAGATGCTTAATCCCCAGCCTCTCCGCTTTTCGCAAACCCAAGCACAGGGCTTCGTACTCCGCCGCATTGTTGGTACAGCTCCAGGCCAGCCTGTAGGTGTAGTCCTTCTAGATCCCGATTGGGGAAACCAAAAGTACACCAGCACCGGCGCCATTTTTGCATCATGCGCCATCAAAGAAAATCTTCCACAGCTTTTCAGATGCAGGTCCCACTTCTCTTTTGGCCGACTTGTCAAGCCTCTCAGGCTGAACAACAGTGTAGCAGCCTTGCTCAGTTTCAACCACGGCGTTGAAGTCCCGCAAGGAGAATTCATTTTCTACTTGCAGCAGCTCAAGAGCTTGCTCTGTCATGTCCACCACCACCAGTTCTTCCTCCGTCAGCTGAACCATGCAGTCCTGCGACTCTTCTCCGGGTATCTTCTCTACTAAGAAAGTGGAAGGCTTCTCGTTGTAAATCTTCAGTCTCCTTCCTTTGATGGGCACTTCCATGTGCGAGTAGTCTAGAGACAGATACCCTCCTAACTTCGCAGTGAACTCCCTGGAGAGGCACATGCCGAAGTAGGGTTCCAAGTCGACGACCACAACTTCTTGAATGACCACGATGTCGAGAGCTTTGTGCAGCCGAATAGGGATGTCTTTAATGACACCGACTGTCTTGACAGGGGTGTCGTCCAGTTGCAGCATGCCTTGGCTGCTCCTTGTGTACTCCATCCCGATCTCATCACAGACGGCTCTCGGCATAACAGTCGTGGAAGCACCAAAATCCACCATACAATTGTGTACTATGTACCCTTGCATCCGTAATGACAGATAGAAGGGAGGTGGTCTATTCTTCCCAGTGGCTAAGACTGTCAGAGGTTGAACCAGGACAGCGGGCTGTATCTGCTTGCCATTCTTCATGCTTTTCAGAGATTCCTGCAGCAGATCAACCTGCCCTGGGAGCAGAAGAGCAACATACTATGTTGTAGCCCGAGGTGCTAGCTCCTTCCGCTTCTTTTGCCGGCTCATACTTCGTCCGGTACTGCTGAGTGGCCTCGACTCTCTGTCTCTTGGTCAGAGACGGATATCTCAGCTTCTCCCGAGCTTGTTCTTTGGTTTCAGCTGGAGGCTGAGCAGCGGGAGCTTTAGGCACGGGAGATTTCACTACGGAAGGCTTGACTGCGGGAGCCTTTTCTTTGGCTGTGTAAGGCCACAGCCTCTTGTCAGGTGGTAGCCCAGCAGGTTGCGCCTTATCTCTTCTGGCGTATACCTTCAAGGGCTTTGGAGCAGCTTCAACAGACTTTCTGTTTTCCTTGGCAGGAGGCGGCAACGGATCTTCCTCTGGGACGGCGAAGTTGCCTTCGTCATCCAGGATCATATAGAGTTCTTCATCTTCTATGGCGCTGCCGGCCAAGGTCTGGAGGTAGTGTTGGTGCAGTGTGCAGTCATCCTCAGAATGCGGGTCGTTGCACGTGGTGCACCAGTTGATCTGGTCAGAGGTACTAGGTTGGTCTTCAATGGCAGCATTTCTCGGAGGGGGCCGCCTTTGATCTCGCCGTTCTGGGGCTTGATCTTTTGTCAGTGTCGGGGGTGGATATGGCCTCCTTGGAACAAGGTCCATCTGGGCCTGTTTTTTCTTTAGAACGGTCATGTCGTTGGACATGGTGTGATATCCGGAGGCCAAAGCTCATACCTCCTGGAGGATTTTATTCTGAATATCATTGTCAGGAGGCGGCAACTGAGCTGGGGGAGGTAATGCAGCCAATGGAGGAGGTGTGGAATATTGTGCATACTGTGGGGGAGCAGGGAGTGTTGGATAATGCGGAGGAGGAGGCGGATAATGAATTTGTGGTGGGCCGTAAGGATTCACGACCGGCACCGGATTCCATTGCTGCTGGGGTTGCTGTCCTGAAGTGGACGATACTGGACCGGAAGCTGATGGGTACTGAGATCGGGGAAACTCAGGGTAAATAGGCGGCTATATCCTGTACGGAGTCTGCCAATGGAAATGATATCCATTTCAGTTTGCTGGGCAGCCTCATACAGAGCAGGGAATGAGTCGATTCTGGCTACCTTCAGCAACAGGCAAATGTCTAAGTTGAAGGACCTCAGGTAGTAGTAGGCGGCCTGACCTGCTGAAGGTCGAAGTTTGCGAGGTACTCGTTTCCAAGACCTTGCAAACCTGATGTTGAAGTCGGAAACCTCCTGTTGGGGGTGTCGTTGTATACTTTGAAATTGATGCAGCAAAGAAGAAGGATCAGCAGACTCGTTGCATCCTTTCACGAGCCTGCCGGCTAACTGTCGCCACCCCGTGATAGATCCCTCTGGCAGTGATCTCCACCGAGAGAGAAGCTTTCCCCTTAGGGAAAGGGCCAGCAGACGGGTCTTCACACCTTCGTCAGTGATGGAATGTAGCGCAGCCAGGGCCAGAATGTCCTAGATGTGTTCATACGCCATCTTGCCGTAGCCGTCATACGTAGGGATAGACTTTAAGGCAGTAGGAGGCATAGCTTGCTGTTCGGCTAGGGCCAAGGGCCCCGTAGAGTCTACCGTCGGGAAGAGGTCATCATCGTTCTGCTAGGCAGCCATGTCTTCTTCTGACCCGGTGGTGTACTCGGTGTCGGAACTGTCCGAAGATGTAGATTCTTCTTCGGCCTCAACTTCTTCGATTTCAGCCTCGGCCTCTTGAATTTCAGCCTCGGCCTCTTGGATTTCTTCCAGGCAAGCTTGATAATCAGCTAGCCTGACGCGCTCACCTGGAGCGTCAATATCGATTTCGTAAAAGTCAGGCGGGTTTCCCGGATTCCTTGCTCGCCACCTTCTTGTTTGCATGAAGGCGTTAGGACCGGTCTTCACAGACTCAGAGAGTATTCAGATATTTCGAGAGTCGTCAGGTGCTCTGATTTTTAACAGCAATGAAGCGAGCACTCGTGCTTCGATTCTGTTTGGGGGTGGGAAACTACCATGTCCCACAGGGCGTGCCAGAGAAACTGTTGGTTACGAATCTGCCATGAGGAAAGGATTTGTTGTTATTGCGCCCAGATTCGCCCACCAGATTGAAAGGCCGGAAAGAAGGAATGCCTTCCGTGCCAATCTCCGGAGAAGGCCAGCTTCCTGTGGGGATTTTAGTGTTAAGATAAGAGTGCAGGGAAAGAGACAAAAGTGCGGAAAGAGAATCCAAATGTGATTGGAGTTGGGTGGGGGGAATAAGCAGCACGACAACGAATCAATCATCGCTACTAACAACATTCCTTTACAAAGCACACATTGAAACTACAACTATCATTAATCCTATGTATCCTCTATCTATGCATTCCGGGAATACTTGATCATCAAATACCGGAGTCCGGAGTTCAGTACAAAAGTAAGCAATGATACAAGAAACATGAGGCAGAAATGACAAGGAGAGGCAGCATACAAGATAAAAGACAGTAAGCGAGAGCCAAGTATATGCTTGTATTAGAGGCAAACGCACAGCTACAATGGTTCCCTAGCAATATATTCCCCTTCCCCCTTTTTACAATGAATTGCATGGCTATTTATAGCCTCAAGTTCCCCCCGATTACATTCTCAGGCACAAAGTCCCAGACTAAACATTAGCTGACACAAGCGACTGAAGAGCTGCTGATGCTGACTTCTGTTGGGAAGGACTGTACTTGCGGCATGGTTTCCCTGAAAGATGTACAGCTACGTGGCGGTGTTTCGGGTCAAACCTTTGGTTACCAGGAATGCGGGTAGTTGTGGCGGATGGAACCTCTTATCATCTTTAAATGATGGCAGTTGGCGTAGATAGTGCAGCCCATGCTTTGTCCATTTCACGGTCATGTCTTGGCTCGAATCCCGAAGTTGGACACTTGTCGGATGCTGATGAATGACACGTGTCTGCCTTGAAAGGCAGTTTATCCAACTTCGCCCAGGATTAGAGCGCTGTCGGGTTGCGCAGGTGGAAAACAACGCAGTTGGGGAGGCCTCCGTGCCTTAGTCAATTTTTGGACTTGCTTGCCCAACTGCGCACCGGTCAGAGGGCGCACCCCGACTTCGCTGCGAATTCGGGTTGCGCACCGGTACCTTGTTGTCTTCTCTGCTGTTCGGATTGCGCACCAAGAGGGGGGTGCACCCCGACTTCACTGCGAAGTCGGGTTGCGCCCCAACACTTAGCTGATTTTCTGCTGCACTACTTCCCTAGTGCGCCCAGGAAGAAGGGCACACTCCGACTTCGCTGCAAAGTCGGGTTGCACCCCAACACTTAGTCAAATTTCGCTCATTTTCCTGTTCTGTCACACTTCGCACTATCCCTACTGCGCTCCAACTGGAGGGCGCACTCCGACTTCGCTGCGAAGTTGGGGTGCGCCCTGACACTTAACCATTTTCAGGGGCCACTTGCTGGAAACTTTGTTGGGGGAAGTTAAAGGGGAAGAGGGAGGAATGAGACTGCCAAGAAGAGGGAGAAAGAGAGAAATGAAGAAAGGGAAAGAGAGGAAGGAAGGAAAAGAGCAGGTCACTTACAAAAACTGAAAACATGGCACCCCATGCCAAATGTGGCAACAGTGTCCACGGCTAGGCCTTTCTCGGAGATGACATGCCCCAGCAGCTTACCTTCCTTTCCGCGAAGACAGATTTCTTCGGGTTTATGGAAATGCCGAATTCACGACATCTCTCAAATATTTGCCGTAAGTGGGGAACATGGTCCTCTCTCTTGTGAGAGAATACAGTCATGTCATCCAAGTAGATGACAATGATCTTGTTGAGCAGCTCTCGGAAGGCCAGGTCCATAGCTCTCTGGAATGTGGCGCCAGCATTGGATAGGCCGAAAGGCATGCGCTGATAGGCGAACGTTCCCCATTTGGTGGTGAACGCCGTCTTATGCTGGTCCTCATCTTTGACCCAGATCTGGTTGTAGCTGGAAAAGCCGTCTAGGAGGGAGAATCTCTGGGCTCCAGCAACTATATGGAGGATCTGATCGATTTGGGGAAGTGGATAATGGTCCTTGAGGGAGGCCTGATTCAGATTTCTGAAGTCTACACAGAGACGAATGTCTCCATTCTTCTTCCTCACGGGAACCAAGTTCGCAACCCAAGATGAATGCTTGATGGGGTAGATGATCTTGGCTTCCAGCATCTTCAGGAGCTCGGCCTTCATCATGGCTTCGATCTTTGGATTTACAGCCCTCTGCTTTTGCCGGAATGGCTTTGCACCATCTTCTAGCTCAATGGTATGCTGGATTATATTTCTGTCATACCCCTTCAAGTCTTGGTAGCACCAGGCTACTATGTCAGGGAACTCTCGGCACAATGTTCTGATTTGCTCAAGTTCCTCTGTGGTGCAGTCTGTCCCGACCTTAATTGTTTTTCCAGGTTCGAGCTCCAGGTCGGCGTATTGCTTCGGGTCTACTTTGATCCGGTGTGATATTGATCTGTCATTCTGATCAAATAGACTCTCAAGTGTAATCAGTCCTTTTGGGACATGATTATTTTTAGCTGTATCAACCCCTCATATTGCTCGTCATCAGGGTCTCTACCTTCGATTGAACACGCTTCGTTAACCAAAAATGTGACGATTTCCTCATCATAGTCAAACACCTGCCAGTGGGTGTCTTTATCAGGCACAGAAGGCCTGTAAATGGTACGGTCCGGCTTCGGCTTCGGCTTCTAGACAGTGTCATCAGCCGGAACGTACCTGGCTCCAACAAACGCCAGAATGTTAGCATGTTTGTTTTTCTCACGTGATATAGCCTTGACATTCAATGAGTCGAATGACTCCATCAGGTCCCAAACCCGATTACGGTACGCCTTGAGGTAGTGCTTCTTGGAGGCGCACTTGTTCGTAATCTGGTTGCACACCAGCTCCGAATCGCCGAAGATCTGTAGGTGCTTAATCCCCAGCCTCTCTGCTTTTCGCAAACCCAAGCACAAGGCTTCGTACTCTGCCGCGTTGTTGGTGTAGCTCCAGGCCAGCCTGTAGGTGTAATCCTTCTGGATCCCGGTCGAGGAAACCAAAAGTACTCCTGCACCGCGCCATTTTTGCATCATGCGCCGTCAAAGAAAAGCTTCCACAGCTTTTCTGGTGCAGGTCCCACTTCTTTCTTGGCCGACTTGTCAAGCCTCTCAGGCTGGATGACGGTATAGCAGCCTTGCTCAGTTTCGATCACGGCGTTGAAGTCCCGCAAGGAGAATTCATCTTCTACTTGCAGCAGCTCGAGAGCTTGCTCTGTCATGTCTACCACCACCAGTTCTTCCTCCGTCAGCTGAACCATGCAGTCCTGCGACTCTTCTCCGGGTATCTTCTCTACTAAGAAAGTGGAAGGCTTCTCGTTGTAGGTTTTCAGTCTCCTTCCTTTGAAGGGCACTTCCATATGTGAGTAGTCTAGAGACAGGTACCCTCCCAGCTTCGCAGTGAACTCCCTGGAGAGACACATGCCGAAGTAGGGTTCCAAGTCGACAACCACGACCTCTTGAATGACCACGATGTCGAGAGCTTTGTGCAGCCAAATAGGGATGTCTTTAATGACACCGACTGTCTTGACAGGGGTGCTGTCCAGTTGCAGCACGCCTTGGCTGCTCCTTGTGTACTCCATCCCGATCTCGTCGTAGACGGCTCTCGGCATTACGGTCGTGGAAGCACCAGAATCCACCATACAATTGTGTACTATGTACCCTTGCATCCGTAATGACAGATAGAAGGGAGGTGGTCTGTTCTTCCCAGTGGTCGAGACTGTCAGAGGTTGAACCAGAATAGCAGGCTGTATCTTCTTGCCATTCTTCATGTTTTACAGAGATTCCTGCAGCAGATCAACTTGGCCTGGGAGCAGAAGAGCATCATACATGTTGATTCTTGCGGGAGTCCTCTTCAGCTCGTCTACTATGCTGTAGCCCGAGGTGCTAGCTCCTTCCGCTTCTTTTACCGGCTCATATTTTGTCCGATACTGCTGAGTGGCCTCAACTCTCTGTCTCTTGGTCAGATACGGATATCTCAGCTTCTCCTGAGCTTGTTCTTTGGTTTCAGCCGGAGGTTGAGCAGCGGGAGCTTTAGCCGGGGGAGCTTTCGCTACGGGAGGCCTGACTGCGGGAGTCTTCTCTTTGGCTGTGTAGGGCCACAGCCTCTTGTCAGGTGGTAGCCCAGCAGGTTGCGCCTTATCTCTTCGGGCGTATACCTTTAAGGGCTTTGCAGCGGCTTCAGCAGACTTTCTGTCTTCTTTGGCGGGAGGCGGCAACAGATCTTCCTCTAGGACGACAAAGTTGCCTTCGTCGTCCAGGATCATATAGAGTTCTTCGTCTTCTATGGCGTTGCCAGCCAAGGTCTGGAGGTAGTGTTGATGCAGTGTGCAGTCATCCTCCAAATGCGGGTCATTGCACGTAGTGCACCAGTTCACTTGGTCAGAAGTACCAGGTTGGTCCTCAATGGCAGCATTTCTCGGAGGGGGCCGCCTCTGATCTCGCCGTTCTGGGGTTTGATCTTTTGTCAGTGTCGGGGGCGGGTATGGCCTCCTTGGAACAAGGTCCATCTGGGCCTATTTCTTTTTTAGAACAGTCATGTCGTTGGACATGGTGTGATATCATTGTCACGAGGTGGCAACTGAGCTGGGGGAGGTAATGCAGCCAATGGAGGAGGTATAGAATATTGTGCATACTGCGGGGGAGCTAGGAGTGCTGGATAATGCGGAGGAGGTGGATAATGAATTTGTGGCGGGCCGTAGGGGTTTACAACCGGCGCCGGATTCCATTGCTGCTAGGGTTGTTGTCCAGAAGTTGACGGCACCGCCCCGGAAACCGATGGGTACTGAGACCGGGGAAAGTCAGGGTAAATGGGCGACTGTACCCTGTACGGGAGTCTGCCAATGGAAATGATATCCATTTCAGCTTGCTGGGCGGCCTCGTACAGAGCAGGGAACGAGTCTATTCTGGTTATCTTCAGCAGCAGGCAAATGTCTGAGTTGAAGGATCTCAGGTAGTAGTGGGCAGCCTGGCCTGCTGAAGTTCGGAGTTCACGAGGTACTCGTTTCCAAGACCTCGCAAACCTGATGTTGAAGTTCGACACCTCCTCTTGAGGGTGTCGTCGTATACTTTGAAATTGATGCAGCAAAGAAGAAGGATCAGCAGACTCGTTGCATCCTTTCACAAGCCTGCCGGCTAACTGTCGCCACCCCGTGATAGATCCCTCTGGTAGTGATCTCCACCAGTAGAGAAGCTTTCCCCTTAGGGAAAGGGCCAGCAGACGGGTCTTCACACCTTCGTTTGTAATGGAATGCAGTGCAGCCAGGGCCAGAATGTCCTGGATGTGTTCGTACGCCGTCTTGCCGTAGCCGTCATACGTAGTGATAGACTTTAAGGCAGCGGGGGGCACAGCTTGTTGTCCGACTAGGGCCAAGGGCCCCGTAGAGTCCACCGCCGGGAAGAGGTCATCATCATTCTGCTGGGCAACCATATCTTCTTCTCCTCCGGTAGTGTACTCAGTATCGGAATTGTCCGAGGATGTAGATTGCTCTTCAGCCTCGTCTTCTTCGATTTCAGCCTCGGCCTCTTGAATTTCAGCCTCGGGTTCTTCTACGCGAGCTTGGTAATCAGCCAGCCTGACGCGCTCGCCTGGAGCGTCAATGCCAATTTCGTAAAAGTCAGGCGGGTTTCTCGGATTCCTTGCTCGCCACCTTCTTGTTTGCATGAAGCCGTTAGGACCGGTCTTTACGGACTCAGAGAGTATTCAGATATTTGCAGAGTCGCCAGGTGCTCTGATTTTTAACAGCAATGAAGCGAACACCAGTGCTTCGATTCTGTCTTGGGGTGGGAAACTACCATGTCCCACCGGGCGTGCCAGAGAAACTGTTGGTTACGAATCTGCCATGAGGAAAGGCTTTGATATTATTGCGCCCAGATTCGCCCACCAGATTGAAAGGCCGGAAGGAAGGAATGCCTTAAGTGCCAATCTCCGGAGAAGGCCGGCTTCCTATGGGGTTTTAGTGTTTTAGGATAAGAGTGCAGGGAAAGAGATAAAAGTGCGGAAAGAGAATCCAAATGTGATTGGAGTTGGGTGGGGGGAATAAGCAGCACGGCAACGATCAATCACCACTACTAACAGCATTCCTATACAAAACACACATTGAAACTACAGCTATCATTCATCCTATGTATCCTCTATCTATGCATTCTAGGAATACTTGATCATCAAATACCAGAGTCCAGAGTTCAGTACAATAGTAAGCAATGATACAAGAAACATGAGGCAAAAATGACAAGGAGAGGCAGCATACAAGATAAAAGACAGTAAGCGTAATCCAAGTATATGCTTTGTATAAGGGGCAAACGCACAACTACAATGGTTCCCTAGCAGTATATTCCCCTTCCACCACCTTTACAATGAAATTGCATGGCTATTTATAGCCTTAAGTTCCCCTCGATTACAATCACGGGCACAAAGTCCCGGGCCAGACAATAGCTGACAAAAACGGCCAAGGAGCTGCTGATGCTGACTTCTATCGGGTAGGACTGTACTTGCGGCATGGTCTCCCTGAAAGCTGTACAGTTACGTGGCGGTGTGTCGGGTCAAACCTTTGGTCAGCAGGAATGCGGGTAGCTGTGGCGGATGGAACTTTACATCAGCCTTAAATGATGGCAGCTGGCATAGATAGGGCGGTCCATGCTTGTCCTTGTTCCCGTCATGTCTTGGCTCGAATCCCGAGGCTGGACACTTGTCAGATTTTGATGAGTGACACATGTCTGCCTTGAAAGGCAGTTTATCCAACTTCGCCCAGGATCAGAGCGCTGTCGGGTTGCGCAGGTGGAAAACAATGCAGTTGAGGAGGCCTCCGTGCCTTAATCAATTTCTGGGCTTGCTTACCCAACTGCGCACCGATCAGAGGGCGCAGCCCGACTTCGCTGTGAAGTCGGGTTGCGCAGCGCACTGGCACTTTGCTGTCTTCTTCGCTGTTCGGATTGCGGACCAAGAAGGGGGCGCACGCCGACTTCGCTGCGAAGTCGGGTTGCGCCCCAACACTTAGCTGATTTTTTGCCAGACTGCTTCCCAAGTGCGCCCAGGAAAAAGGGCGCACCCCGACTTCGCTGCGAAGTCGGGTTGCGCCCTGGCACTTAGTCAAATTTCGCTTGTTCCTGTCTGCTTGCGCACTTCGCATTCCCTACTGCGCTCCAACTGGAGGGCGCACTCCGACTTCGCTGCGAAGTCGGGTTGCGCCCTGACACTTAGTCATTTTCAGGGAACACTTGCTGGAAACTTTACTGGGGGAAGTTCAAGGGGAAGAGGGAGGAATGAAACTGCAAGGAAGAGGGAGAAAGGGAGAAATGAAGAAAGGGAAAGAGAGGAGGGGGAAAGGGAGAGAGCAGCTCACTTACAGAAACTGAAAACATGGCACCCCGTGCAAAAATGTGGCAACAGGGCCCAAGAACCCTTCTGAAAGGGTTCACGATCTTGCAGCGCCTTGACAAGAATATGGAACCGATCAATTTGCCCTATATCGGCATATTTGGCTCTTACACTCAAATCATTCAAACAAGCCGCAATTCGGCAATACTTAAAAATGAAATCCGTGACCTGCCTTTCCGTGACTGGCTCCTTCCAGTCATCTATTTCTGAAACATCATTTTCAAACCCGACCCAGGTTGGTTTGAGTTCTTCTTTGGTTAAAAGGTTATCGTCATTATCGGTGAAACTCGGGAAACCCAATGCTGAGAGATCCTGGAAATATCCTAGTGAAGTGCACTGCTCCTGTTCGAACATGTCTATGAGATTTTTAGCCTTCTGAGCTTTCCTCACCTTGGAGAAGAAGGCGCGGACCGTGGCCTGGACAGTGGACCAATCTCTTGTTGTCCGACTCATGGCAGTTACCTGTAAATCCTGGTACTTAATGCTCTGTACCTCAAAGGCCAAATCGAGTCGGCTTCTTATTTCCTGTATTATTTCATCAACTATAGGTCCTTTTTGTGCAGCAGCATTCTGGGCTTCTGTGATATAAGATAATATTGACAGGGCGCTGGAGACCCGGGATCTGAAGTTTTTAAGCAAGTGCGAACGGATGTCCTTAATTCTGCCCCTATCGAACTATTCCAAGTTCTCTTTCTCATACAACTGTTGCTGCATCTACAGGATTCAAACCTCAAATTCCTTGGCCTTTACTTCAGATTCGGCCTGTATCTTGCTTTGATTTCCTGCTGCGACTTGCAGTTGATCTACTTGTTGTTTCAGGGCATCCATCTCTTTCTTTACCTGCTCGCACTGCTTCTGAGCATCCTCAAGTTGTGAGCGAGTTCTGGCTAGATCCTCCTCTAGCTTGACGTTTGCGTTCTCTGCTTCATAACGGCGCTGGTTGGCAATCCTCGCGTGTGCGCGAAATGCTTCTATTCTCACATGCATGGATTCAGACTCATCATCTACATCCATATGCTCCAGGTCCTTGACCTTCTCTTGATATTCATAGTCAGCAGGGGTCATCTCATCTAGGGGCTTCTGGACCTTAGGTATCTTCTTTACTTTGTGGAGCTTCCCATTTTTCAAATCAAACACAACGCATTTCTCTTCTTTTGCCAGAGACCGCCCCCTTCTTCTTCTTGCCTCCTTGAGCATTTTGTCAGTATTCTGACGGGCCTGGATTAATTTTTCTGCTAGAGGACGCTCTTTGATCATTGCCAATTCATTTTCAAATGAGGCTGGGTTACCAGCCAGGGGTGTGAACAAATACGACTGTATGGACGACGCTTCGCCAGTGGGTTCGGCGATAGGTGTGGTGGGGGTTCTAGTGGGTGAAGCGATGGTATGTGAAACCGTGGAGCGGGTGTCGGGGTTCGGGAGTAAAGCGTCACGGCCTAACGACTCGGATGAAGTGGAAACGTTTGTTGGACCGGCGGGGTTACGAGACGGGTCTGCGACAGCAAATGAGACCGTGCGAATGGGTGACTGTACAGTGTGAAAAGTGCTTCGGGGAGATTTATCTGAAGGGACAGAAGACCCTAGGGGACCTTGGCCGGGACTACTATAGACGCGACTTGGGAAAAAAGAGTAGAGGACAGGGGGTGCGTCCCTGCGTGCTCTAGAAATAAAGCAGAAGTGGTAAAATCCTGTGTATCAGGTTTGCATCCACCTCTAGCTTCAGCTCCTTTGACATTCTCAGCTTTCTCTTCTCCAACATTTTCTTCTCTTTGGAGGTATTCCTCCACATTGATGATATCAACTTCGGTAATCTCCTCCTCTCCCTGCAGTGGTGGTTCAAGCGCTGTTTCTCCAACATTTAACTCAACTAAGCCTGTTGTAAGCTGCTCGCCAGAAACACCGGAGGGTCTGCTACGAGGTCGTTTTGGGTGCGGGGGAGGCATTTGAACTTGGTCAAGTCTCTTTCTCTTCTTCTTTTCCTCCTTTTCTTGCCGCTGCACCGCCCTCCCAACATCTGTATCAGAACCTCCAACAGGCTCATTTGGCAGCTCTTGCTGCGTTGCTACTGTCTCCTCCTTTTCTTCCTGCTCAGAAATATCTTCAATTCTCCTTGGGCTTTCACCCGAGCCCGGGGTACTAGGAGGAATGAAGTCAGCGAAGGAGATGGGCTGCCAGGACCCAATGTTGGCTTCGTAAAAAATGCTAAAATCTTTGTCCATCTCTAGAAGACCATGCGATCTTTGCTTCTGTCGGTGGACTCTCATTATCCACCATTCTCTCAGCTGATCTTCGCGCCAACTTTTAAGCTCTTCTCTCAGATCATCTTTCATATTTTTCCAGAATGCAGAGTCTGGTCCCGGAAAAGGGTGTCGGGTGGGATAATATTCGACTTTAATGGTATAAAATTCATGCCATGGCGGCAATGTTTTCATTCTCTCAAGCTGCCACTCTAGGTCCCTTTTGGCAATTTTGCCACATTAAATTTTTTGATAAACTTTGGCCAAAGTATGGAGCTTTAAAGCGGCAAAGAGCATGCAGAGGTGTTAGGTTTTCGCGGGCCATAAACGGGGGCGATAAAATGGATGAAATAAGCTTTGGATATTTTATCATTGCAGATCTTCTCGCTAGCTTTCCGACGATATATTATAATAGGCGATCGGGTCAGCGGATCAAAAGTTATGGCCCCGGGAAGCAGGACCAGGAAGCTCAATTTCGGGCCAGAAAATTGACTAAGTGTCGGGCCCCGCCCGACTGCGCTCATCCTCCCGACTGCGCTCATACAAAGGCCCAAAATTTTCTAAGTGTTAGTGTTGCCGCAACCCGACTTCGCAGCGAAGTCGGGTTGCGCTCTCAGTTTTGTGCGCACTTGGGGAGCTGACGTGCAGAGAGCTGAGCCCAAAATTTGACTAAGTATTGAGCGAACCCCGACTTCGCAGCGAAGTCGGGTTGCGCTCTCAGTTTTGTGCGCACCTGGGCATCAGTGGAGCCCTAAATTTTCTAAGTGTTGGGTGCGCAACCCGACTTCGCAGCGAAGTCGGGTTGCGCCCTCAAGTTCATGCGCAGTTGGGCAACTTATTTGAAAAACGGCTAAGTGTTGGATGAGCAACCCGACTTCGCAGCGAAGTCGGGGTTCGCTCACTTACTTGCGCGCACTCGGGCAAAGAATGTCGAAGCCTGCCCAAAAATTTTCTAAGGCACGGAGGCCTCCCCAACTGCGCCACTTCCCCTTTGCGCTGCTTGGTTGCGCTCCGATTTTGGGCGAAGTCGGGCAAGAAAGAAAATATGAGCTCCTAAGGCAGATTTTTCCCCTTATCAGATTCCGACAAGTGTCCAGCCTCGAGATTCGAGTCAAAGATGTGACAGAAGGTGTGCCGCCAGGGTACCGGGTAGATGAGCGTGAACTGACAGATTGTACCGCATCTGCCCCCATTCAAACTGACTCAACTTCCCACCTACCGGATTTCCACGGAGCTGCCACGTTTTCAGGAGGACCTTGCTGCAAGTACATTCTTTACCCGCAGAGGTCAACATCAGCCGCTTTTGTCAGCTTTTGCAGCTTTTGTCAGGTCTGGGATTCTGTGCCCAAAATGTAATCGGGGGGGAAAATTGCGCTATAAATAGCAGCCTCATTTCATTGTACAAGGGGTGGAGGGGGGACATATTGCTAGAGGACTCTGCTGTGACGGACCACCTTCTAATTAATTCAAAGCATCCTTGGCTCTGCTTCTTGTCTCTGTCTTTTATGCTGCCTTCTGCTAGTATTTCTGCTTCATGTCCATTTATATTTCTGTCTCGTTTGAATTCTGAATCTCGGATTTGAGCATTGGTGATTATTTGGACCTGGAATACAAAACAGAAGGATACATAGGATAGAATAACAGGTTGCAATTTCTGTTACATGCTTTGTTTTAATTGTTGTTGGTTCGGATGCAAATTTGCGATCGTGTTGCTTGTTCTCCCCCCACCCGAAACGCATGATATTTACATCTCTTTCCTGTTCCCTTATCTTTTTCAATCTCTTTCCAGTTTCCTTCACCTTTTTAATCTCTTTCCCGCACCCTTATCTAAAAACCCCCAAGTAGGTTAGGAAAGGAGCCGGCCTTCTCCGGAGATCGGCACGGGGGCATCCCTTCCTCCCGGCCTTTCAATGTTGGTCTGCGGGTCTAGGGCGCATTGACACACCAAGTCCTTCCCGGGTGGCGGATCCGTGGCCAACAGCTTTGGCACGCCCGGTGGGACGAACAGTCTCCATATTTTAAGGAAGCCCGAGTTGGTGAATCTCTGGCTTGCCTTCATCTGGCAAAATCACCTGGCGACTCTGATTGAGCTGAAGATCCAGATTTCTTGATCGCAGGCGCCCTTTTTTTAAGCTAATAGAAGACACCCCGGAGGAATCAAGGTTTGGTGAGCAGCCTTGACCTCACAAGCGGAGAAATGAATGTTCACCTACAGTCTCCATATTTTAAGGAAGCCCGAGTTTGGTGAATCTTTGGCTTGCCTTCATCTGGCAAAATCACCTGGCGACTCTGACTGAGCTGAAATATGGAAGCCCGAGTTGGTGAATCTCTGGCTTGCCTTCATCTGGCAAAATCACCAAGGCAAATCCCTCATACTATGCAAAGCCCTAGAATGCAGTTGTGTGGAGCTCGAGAGGCAGATCTCGTCCAAAGTCACCAGTGGGAATATGCAAACACCGCCCAAATGATGAATAATATGGTTGCTTGCATTTTCCATCGAGAGACGGGCCAAGAGGAGGAACAAAATCCAGTGGCAAATTCTGAACACAAAGAGGGCACATTTTTGCACCCTTTTTGTGTCCCAGGGCATAGCACGCAAGCATTCAGCCAAAGCCCAATAGGCATTCCTCACCAGGAGGTTGATCCTGAGGAGACCCCGCAAAAGGCCTATCGCCGGAAAGCTCTTGCTATCGCATCAAGGAGTTGGAGGAACTCGTGCTCGAGAGCCCACAGGTGGTGGACTCTCTAGAGTGGTGGTATTGGCTCCAACCATCACCGCAACCGGTACCCGAAGACGGCTCCCGTATGGCAAATCTCCTTGCCACATTGTTCATCAATTGTATGGGTACCGGCATGAATGATAACCTGCCACGTTGCACCATGTTCGCGACCTGGCAAACTTTGGGAGGCCAGCCGGACTTCAAAGATCAACTGAAGTACAATCAGATCTGGTCCGGACACTGCAGGTTCACCGGATAGGCAACCAAAGCTAGATTTGTGTTGGCGGCATGCCAATCATGCCGCAAAATTTTGTGTAAATAATATAAATAAGCCGGCTAGTATGCAAAGTTTTAGTTGTTTTCTTAGTTTAGTTTGTGCAGTGTTTTTTTTTTAGTGTTCCAAGAGGGCCATGGGTGCCAAGGGTTTGAGAAAGAGGTTGCTGCCGACAGTGAGTATCAAGAGGACGGCGAGGGTGACTCTGTTGCCCAATGGATAAAGGCTTGGGTCCTCACATTGAGGCGAGCTCAATGCCCCGCGAGCCGCCAGGAATGTTGGCAATTTTGCCACATTAAATTTTTTGATAAACTTTGGCCTAAGTATGGAGCTTTAAAGCGGCAAAGAGCATGCTGAGGTGTTCGGGTTTTCGCGGGCCATAAACGGGGGCGATAAAATGGATGAAATAAGCTTTGGATATTTTATCATTGCAGATCTTTTCGCTAGCTTTCCGACGATATATTATAATAGGCGATCGGGTCAACGGATCAAAAGTTATGGCCCCGGGAAGCAGGACCAGGAAGCTCAATTTCGGGCCAGAAAATTGACTAAGTGTCGGGCCCCGCCCGACTGCGCTCATACAAAGGCCCAAAATTTTCTAAGTGTTAGTGTTGCCGCAACCCGACTTCGCAGCGAAGTCGGGTTGCGCTCTCAGTTTTGTGCGCACTTGGGCATCAGTGGAGCCCTAAATTTTCTAAGTGTTGGGTGCGCAACCCGACTTCGCAGCGAAGTCGGGTTGCGCCCTCAAGTTCATGCGCAGTTGGGCAACTTATTTGAAAAACGGCTAAGTGTTGGATGAGCAACCCGACTTCGCAGCAAAGTCGGGGTTCGCTCACTTACCTGCGCGCACTCGGGCAAAGAATGTCGAAGCCTGCCCAAAAATTTTCTAAGGCACGGAGGCCTCCCCAACTGCGCCACTTCCCCTTTGCGCTGCCTGGTTGCGCTCCGATTTTGGGCGAAGTCGGGCAAGAAAGAAAATATGAGCTCCTAAGGCAGATTTTTCCCCTTATCAGATTCCGACAAGTGTCCAGCCTCGAGATTCGAGTCAAAGATGTGACAGAAGGTGTGTCGCCAGGGTACCGAGTAGATGAGCGTGAACTGACAGATTGTACCGCATCTGCCCCCATTCAAACTGACTCAACTTCCCACCTACCGGATTTCCACGGAGCTGCCACGTTTTCAGGAGGACCTTGCTGCAAGTACATTCTTTACCCGCAGAGGTCAACATCAGCCGCTTTTGTCAGCTTTTGCAGCTTTTGTCAGGTCTGGGATTCTGTGCCCAAAATGTAATCGGGGGAAAATTGCGCTATAAATAGCAGCCTCATTTCATTGTACAGAGGTGGAGGGGGGACATATTGCTAGAGGACTCTGCTGTGACGGACCACCTTCTAATTAATTCAAAGCATCCTTGGCTCTGCTTCTTGTCTCTGTCTTTTATGCTGCCTTCTGCTAGTATTTCTGCTTCATGTCCATTTATATTTCTGTCTGTTTGAATTCTGAATCCTGGATTTGAGCATTGGTGATTATTTGGATCTGGAATACAAAACGAAGGATACATAGGATAGAATCACAGTTGCAATTTTTGTTACATGCTTTGTTTTAATTGTTGTTGGTTCGGATGCAAATTTGCGATCGTGCTGCTTGTTCTCCCCCCACCCGAAACGCATGATATTTACATCTCTTTCCTGTTCCCTTATCTTTTTCAATCTCTTTCCAGTTCCCTTCACCTTTTTAATCTCTTTCCTGCACCCTTATCTAAAACCCCCAAGTAGGTTAGGAAAGGAGCCGGCCTTCTCCGGAGATCGGCACGGGGGGCATCCCTTCCTCCCGGCCTTTCAATGTTGGTCTGCGGGTCTAGGGCGCATTGACACACCAAGTCCTTCCCAGGTGGCGGATCCGTGGCCAACAGTCCCTTCCAGTGGGGTTATTCCGCTGCTCCACTATCTCCGAGCGGGGGCAAATATGAAAATTTTTGAAACTGAGGTGGTCTCTCATTACCCCCAAGGGGTCTGTTGGTTACGAATCTGCCATGAGGAAAGGATTTGTTGTTATTGCGCCCAGATTCGCCCACCAGATTGAAAGGCCGGAAGGAAGGAATGCCTTCCGTGCCAATCTCCGGAGAAGGCCGGCTTCTTGTGGGGTTTTAGTGTTTTAGGATAAGAGTGCAGGGAAAGAGATAAAAGTGCGGAAAGAGAATCCAAATGTGATTGGAGTTGGGGTGGGGGGAATAAGCAGCACGGCAACGAATCAATCACCGCTACTAACAACATTCCTTTACAAAGCACACATTGAAACTACAGCTATCATTAATCCTATGTATCCTCTATCTATGCATTCCAGGAATACTTGATCATCAAATACCGGAGTCCAGAGTTCAGTACAACAGTAAGCAATGATACAAGAAACATGAGGCAGAAATGACAAGGAGAGGCAGCATACAAGATAAAAGACAGTGAGCAGAGCCAAGTATGTGCTTGTATTAGAGGCAAACGCACAGCTACAATTGTTCCCTAGCAATATATTCCCCTTCCACCACTTTTACAATGAATTACATGGCTATTTATAGCCTCAAGTTCCCCCCGATTACATTCATGGGCACGAAGTCCCAGACTAGACAATAGCTGACACGAGCGGCTGATGAGCCGCTGATGCTGACTTCTGTCGGCGAGGACTGTACTTGCGGCATGGTTTCCCTGAAGGCTGTACAGCTACGTGGCGCTTTGGGTCAAATCTTTGGTCAGCAGGAATGCGGGTAGGTGCGGCAGATGGCACTTCACATCGGCTTAAATGGTGGCAGTTGGCGTAGATAGTGCAGCCCATGCTTTGTCCTTTTCCCGGTCATGTCTTGGCTCGAATCCCGAAGTTGGACACTTGTTGGATGCTAATGAATGACACATGCCTGCCTTGAAAGGCAGTTTATCCAACTTCGCCCAGGATCTGAGCGCTATCGAGTTGCGCAGGTAGAAACAACGCAGTTGGAAAGGTCAACTTGCCTTAGTCATTTTCTAGTCTTGCTTCCCCAACTGCACACCGGTCAGAGGGCGCACCCCGACTTCGCTGCGAAGTCGGGTTGCGCACCGGCACTTGCTGTCTCCTTTGCTGTTCGGACTGCGCACTAAGAGGCGGGCGCACTCCGACTTCGCTGCGAAGTCGGGTTGCGCCCCAACACTTAGTTTATTTTCTGCCATACTGCTCTCCAAGTGCGCCCAGGAAGAAGGGCGCACCCCGACTTCGCTGCGAAGTCGGGTTGCGCCCCAGCAGTTAGTCAAATTTCGCTCATCTCCTGTCCTGTTGTCGCACTTCGCCTTTCCTACTGCGCTCCAACCTGAGGGCGCACCCCGACTTCGCAGCGAAGTCGGGTTGCGCCCTGACACTTAGAAACTTTCAAGGAACACCTCTGTTCTGGAAACTTTACTGGGGGGTAAGAAAAGGGAGGAAGGAAGAGGAATGAAAACTGCAAGGAAGAGGGAGGAAGGGAGGGATGAAGAGCAGGAAAAAGGAGGGAAGGAGCAGAGCAAATCACTTACAAAAACGGAAAACATGGCACCCCGTGCCAAATGTGGCAACAGGGTCATAGCACCATCGTTGTGGAATCTGCAACAGGCCGAAGTCGGCAAGCTTATCTTCCAGGTAAACATATTGTTTGAGGGCGAAAACCTCAACGACTCCCATTTTGAAGGGGAAATCGCAGGTTGGTGCCCACTTTCGGCCATGGCCGTAAACTGTATTCGTCACGTCGCTTTGGCGAGCGACTTCCAATGCAAATTGGTATTCAAAAGGATAAAATGGCAGCAGGAAGGGTTTTCCTGTAAACCCGAACAGGCGAACGACAAGCCCCTGTGTCAGCTGGAAAACATCGCCCTTCTTCTCAATAACGACCTTATCCCTGAGGATCGTGGGCACCCGAGGGCAGGAGCCTCGCATGAGCTGCATAGCAGGTCCTAAGAACTGTTGATTGAAAACATAGTATGACTCCGTCCTTGCCAGGAGGGAAGTCCACTGATATACCGGCTGGGGAACTCCATCTTTGCCCATTGGAGTAACAACAATGTGGGGGAAATGCTTCTGAGTATGGTAGAAAAAGAGCCAAATTAGGAAGGAGCAAGGCCCAAAATACTGGTCTGTCCCAGAATTCTTCATACTGGCCAGCATGTGTGTAAGGTTCGGGCCACCCATTCCGCCCAGTCAAAGAATACCGGGTTAGTGTTCGGCCTCGACGAGTCTGGAGCGTAAAACTCTCCGCGCGAAATACATTCAGCCAGTGCCACTTGCCAGGGGTGCACAGAAGCATCAGTAGATAGGCCCGCCACCCACGCAATGATAGAGAAGATATCAGTATGCTTAAAATCACTAAGAGGGCGAGGCATTTGTGGCAGTTTGCCTGAAGGGAGCCCATCCTTCAAATTATCGCTCAAGAATTTAATGATGTGGTCGGAGGGGGTGAACCTCCCCATTTGTTCGTTCAAGCTAACGCTGCGAATGGTATACCCCTTGGGCGGCCCTTGCAGAGGAGCGAAAGCCTCCTGCACATCCTCCTTGAAGATTGTGAACAGTTTGTTACCTGCCGCGTCCAGGACCTGCCTGGTAGAGGGTTGGTAGTTCTGCGCGATGGCATGGACTAATTCGGGACAGTGGTGCGCTGGCGGAGTCAGGTACCAGTATATGTGGGAGTAATAGGCAGCGGCCCTTTTGTTCTCCGCAGACAGCCGGCTTCTCATGAAATCGATAGTATACCGGAGCTCGGCTATGCTCTTGGAGAGCTCAGTGTCCCTTATCTTATCCCACCCATCAATGGGCGGTTCCACGAGTTGCTCTTCTTCAGAATCTTCCCCCTCTTCCATGACCTGCTTTTCAGGGCGAAGGTTAAGGTCGACCCTCTTAGGTCTATGCCTTCTTTCCTCCTTAGTCCTTTTAGTTTTTTCTGGGCCCCTTATTTCAGGTTCTTTTCTCTTCTCCTTTGAATTCTTCTTTCCCATTCTGGTTCACAAGGGGCAGCAGAACTTTGAAGCAGAGTGATGAGAATACGGCAGAGTTCTGGTCAGGGCTCCTACGCCTTCTAGCTTCACACTCGAAATTATCAGCGGGTAAATAGCTTTTTGCTGATGGAGCTTGGCTTTTATAGATGTGGATTGAAACTACTACCATTTATGGTACCTGCCAAAATTAAATTTGCAAATCGGGCCGAGGAGATCGTCTTGCCCTTTGATTGGCTTTGCGGCACTGGTGCACGCGGGCCAATGTACTTCGAAGACCTGACCATGTTTCGAAAATTTAACTCCCTGCCACCTCGTACCTGAGCACGACTTTTAATCATAACTAAATTCCCTTGGGATACGCTCCGCCACCTTTGCATTAACTCCGCACGTTCTGAGCGTTTTCCTAGGCCGCCGCTGGCACATGCCTCGAGGCACATTTTAAATGCGTTTTCATTTCATTTTGCTGCTTCGCAAAATTTGGGAGCGACTCAGGAGTTCGGCAAGCTTTTTTCCCGAAGTGAATTTTGCGCCTACAGTTTAGCGAAGCGGACCTTAGCAAAAGGCACTTCGCTGGAGCCTTGAGCGATCCACAGGTTCACTATGCCTCGGACCCGAAGCTGTTTTCTTCACGGCATTAAGATTATCTTGCTATTTCGATGACTGCTTCGCGAAGAATTAGCCCCGAAGTGGAGGTTCGGCTGCTTTTCGAGCGAAGCATTTACTTCGCGCGTCCTTCCAACTTTGTTTTTACGGACTTGGGGAATGGTTCGCTAAATTGTTACCAAAATGTTGCTTCGCCAGGTCTTTTTGTGCGAAGTATCTCTCGTGCCTTAGTCAATCGGAGGCTTCAAAGAGGTTATCTATTCCTTCGGCGAAGCTTGCTTCTGGGCGAAGCTATTCGTATCTGCTTTCTCCCTTCGGCCCTGGGCTTTATGAGCCATCCCTTGACATTGGTTTTGTTGGCGAAGCGCTGTACTTTGGTCGCGAGCTTCACTTTGACGTTGTTTGGTCTTGGAGGAACCTCCTTCACGCCATTCCACCCTTCGATGCTGAGACACTTCGCGGCGAACCAACTCACGACAGCCACTTCGCGTAAGAAATTTCCGAAGGAGATTTCACTAGACTTGGTGAAGCCGGACTTAGTGGTTTCGAACCGGAATCAGCTGTCATTGCGGCGTGAGGCCGCGATCCTTTTCTAACTACGTTTCTAACTCTAAAAGGCCTTGAAACAAGGTATATACAGGTGTAAATGACAGAATGCTATATACAAGGGCAAAAGTTTTGGGGTACCTTTTAATGATGAAAGGTCTTCAAATGAAGACCGTTTACAGGGATCGGCAAGGTCTGGCCGGCCGCATCCTTAAGGATAAAGGAGTTAGCCGAATTCACTTTTGCAATTTCGAATGGTCCTTCCCAGAACGCGTCAAGCTTATCATGGTTGCCAGGCTTAGCCTTCCATGAGTCCCACTTCCATACCAAGTCTCCCACCTTGAATGTACGGGCAGAGGACTTCTTCTTGAACCAGTTTCGGGTGATTTGCGCATGCCTTGCGAAGTTCTCGTAAGCTTTTTCTTGGTCCTCCTCCAGCTGCAACAATTGAGCTAGTCTAGCCTCCATGGGACCAGATTCCTCTTTCTCATCATTTAGCATCCATAAGGCGGGAATTTCTATATGGGTTGGTAAGACAACTTCTTTGCCGTACACCAGGGCGTAAGGTGAGGTTTTGATTGACCTTTTGATAGAGATCCGATCAGCCCACAGGGCTTGATCCAGGAGGAGGTGCCAAGTCCTCTTGTTCTTTTCTACGAGCTTCCTTAGTAATCTCAACAGGGTCTTATTTGTTGATTCTGCTAACCCATTACCCTGTGGATAATAATTGGAGGTGACCTTGAGGTATATCCCATACTTGCAGGCGAATTCATTGATCTTGGCACCAGTGAACCCGGGACCATTATCTGTTACTATTGCTTCAGGGACGCCGAACCGGGTGATCAAACTTTCCAGGAACGCAATAACCGTTTCTTGGTCGGCGTGTTTTGTGGGCACTGCTTCGGCCCATCTGGTGAAATAGTCAGTCGCAGTCAAGATAAACTTATGTCCTGCTGATGAATTCGGCGAGATGACTCCCACAAAATCTAATCCCCACTGTTGGAACGGTGTTTCTACCTGTATTGGTTGGAGGGGCATGGGAGCATTCTTGCTTCGACCGGCGAACTTCTGACATTGTTCGCATTTTCGGCAGACTGCAAAGGCATCAGCGAAGAGGGTAGGCCAATAGTAGCCTGCCCTGATTATTTTTAAAGCTGTTGTCCTTCCTGCGAAGTGGCCCCCTGATAACCCGGAGTGAAATTCACCAAGGACCCTTTTCTTATCATCTTCTCTTATGCATCTCAGAAGAACGCCATCAATATTTCTGAAGAATAGGCCTTCGGGGCGTAAGATGTAACGGAGGGATCGCATCCTGAAGCGCCTTCGCTGCGAAGCATTCAAATGCTGGGGACATCTCCCAGTGTTGAAATATTCGATTATTTCACTAACCCAGTCCTCTTCATCAGTTTCCTGATTTGCGAAGCTCCCTTCTGCTATTGGGTCATCCCATTGGCAGGCTATCACTTCGGCGACGACGCTCTTTGCAAGCTCCTGGCATAGCGCGCGACCGCGAACTAATTTTGTGGGTCGGATTTCGATATCGAACTCTTGTATTTTGTTTACCCAACTAGCCCTTTTGCTGCCCATCTCTCCCTGGATAATGAAGTTCCGCACGTCTGGGTGGATAACAAACACTGTGACCCGGCTTTGGGAGATGAAGTGCTTGAATTTCCTCAGGGATTTCATAACCGCATGCACTTGGCGTTCTATGAAGTTGTATTTTTCTTCATGGGGCTGTATTACTTGACTTAAGAATGCGATGGGGCGTTCCTCGCCATCTTCTCCCTTTTGTGTTAGGACTGCGGCGTAACTTTCAGGTTCCCCTACGACATACAAAATGAAGTCTTGGCTGTAATCAGGGTTGGTTAGCACCAGGGCCTGAGCGATTCGGGCTTTGATCTCCCCAAATGCTCTCTTTCTATCATCAGTCCAGACAAATTCAGCGTCTTTCTTCAAGAGTTCAGACATCGGCTTAATGACTTGAGCGAAGTCCGGAACGAACTTCCTTACGAAGTTAATTTGACCGAAAAAAGACTGCAGCCCTTTCTTATTCATCGGGAGTGGAAGCTTCAGGAGAGCCTTGACTCTATCAGGGTCTACGACGAGCCCCTTTTCTGATATGACATGTCCCAGTAGTTTCCCTTCATTTACCGCAAATATGGATTTCTTCGGGTTGATTGAGACACCGAATTTTCTGCATTTTTCAAATATTTGTTGCAAGTGTGAAGTGTGGTCCTCTCTTTTTCGGGAAAAGACAGTCATGTCATCTAAATAGATGACGATGATCTTATTCAACAGTTCGCCAAATGCTAAATCCATAGCCCTTTGGAAGGTGGCTCCTGCGTTTGAAAGACCAAACGGCATTCGCTGATAAGCGAATGTTCCCCACTTAGTGGTAAATGCCGTTTTGTGTTGGTCCTCATCTCTAACCCAGATCTGGTTATACCCTGAAAAACCATCAAGTAAAGAAAAACGCTGGGCTCCAGCTACCGAATGCAAGATTTGATCAATCTGCGGGAGGGGGTAGTGATCTTTTAACGAAGCTTGGTTTAGATTGCGAAAATCTACACATAGGCGGATGTCCCCATTTTTCTTCCTGACGGGGACTAGATTCGCAACCCAAGAAGAATGCTTTATGGGATAAATGATTTTAGCTTCAAGCATTTTCAGAAGTTCGGCCTTCATCAGGACTTCGATCTTTGGATTGACTGGCCTTTGCCTCTGTCTGAAAGGCTTGACTCCTTCTTGCAGCTCGATCGTATGTTGAATCATTTGTCGGTCGTAGCCCCTCAGGTCTTGATAAGACCATGCCACTATGTCTGGATATCTTTTGCACAAAGATCGGATCTGTTCTAGTTCTGCTGGGGTGCAATCTGTCCCGACTTTTATCACTTTCCCAGATTCAAGCTCTAGATCTTGGTATTGCCTAGCGTCAACTTTGATTCTGTGGGAAACTGCTCTGTCATTCTGATCGAACAGGCTTTCTAAGGTAATCAGCCCCCTCGGAACATGGTTGTTTTTCAGCTGGATCAGCCCTTCATATTCTTCATTTTCAGGGCTCCTTCCTTCAACAGTGGCTGCCTCTTGGACCAGGAAATTGATGATTTGTTCATCATTGTCAAAGACTTGCCAGTGAATGTCCCTATCCGGCACGGAGGGCCTATAAATCAACCTCACGGCTTTGGGCTTGTGTACCATGTCATCATCTGGAGAATATCTAGCCCCGATGGAAGCCAAGACATCAGCATGTCTATTTTTCTCTCGTGGGATGGACTGCATGTTAAGTGATTCAAACTGCTCGAACAGGTCCCATACCCTGTTGCGGTATGCTTTAAGATAATGCTTTTTGGAAATACATTTATTGGTGACCTGATTACATACCAATTCGGAGTCTCCAAAGATTCGGAGATGCTTGACGCCTAATTTTTCCGCTTTCTTCAGTCCTAGGCACAGGGCTTCATACTCGGCTGCGTTGTTGGTACAGCTCCAAACCAACCGGTAGCAATATTCCTTCTGTTCGCCAGACGGTGATACTAGGAGTATCCCTGCCCCGACGCCATTTTTGCATCGGGCGCCGTCAAAGAACAATTTCCATAATTCCTCCTGGGCAGCCGTCTTATCCTCCGGCTTAGTGTGCTTCTCAGGTTCGGTGATGGTATAACATCCCATTTCTGTCTCTATCATGGCATTGAAATCTGTCAGTGAAAACTCGTCTTCGGTATTCAACTGCGCAAGAGACTCTTCCACTAAGTCCACCTGCTCTATCTCTTCGGCTATTGTATGTATGGAATCATTACTTTCCTCTTCGGTCATCTTCTCTACGAGAAACGTAGAAGGTTTCTCATTGTAAATCTTGACCTTCCTTCCCTTGAATGGGACTTCTAAATGCGAATAGTCCATGGAAAGATATCCGCCTAGCTTAGCCGTGAATTCCCTTGAGAGACACATGCTGAAATAGGGCTCCAGGTCAACAACTACCACCTCCTGTATCACTACAATTTGGGGCACTTTATGCAGTCGAATGGGTATATCCTTGATCACGCCAACTGTCTTTACAGGGGTGCCATCCAGCTGGAGCACGCCGTGACTGCTTCGCGTATACTCCATTCCTATCTCCTCGCAGACCGCCTTAGGCATGACTGTTGTTGCGGCACCGGAGTCAATCATACAGTTGTGAACGATATGTCCTTCCATTTGTAGGGACAGGTAGAACGGAGGAGGCCTGTTTTTTCCTGTAATGGAAGTGGATAGGGTTTGAACCAGAGCGGGTTGTGTTGACTTTCCCGCTTTCGCTGACTTCAAGGACTCTTGCAACAAGTCCACTTGTCCCGGCAGCTGTAACGCGTCGTATAGACTGATCTTAGCAGGGGTTTTCTTTAGCTCGTCCACGATGTTGTACACTATGGAGGCAGGTACTTCTGGTTCCTTCTTTGCTTCATACCTTGTGCGATATTGCTCCGTGGCTTCGACTCTTTGTCGTTTTGTTAGCGAAGGGAGTTTAAGCTTTTCCCTAGCTTGTTCTTTGGTTTCAGCCTGGAGTGGGGCCACGACGGCCTGTTGGGTTTTCTCTTTTGCCGGCGAAGGATGGGGAACTTTGTCTGGAGCCTTGACAGGTTGTTGCCCCTTTTCGCGGCGAGTATACACCTTCAAGGGGGCCATTTGAGCCGCGTCTACCTCCATTGGTCTCTTTCCCTCCCTGGTAAGGACTGAAACTTGTTCTTCTTCGTCGATTACCAGACTTTGATCTGCTTGCCTTATTATATTGACTTGACCACTGGGGGTGCTACCCGATAGCGTTTGCACGTAATGTTGATGCAACATGCAAGTGCCCTCCTCATGTGGGTCATTGCAAGTGGAGCACCAATGTACGTAGTCAGAAGTGCTCGGTTCTTCGTTAATTGCGGCATTCCTTGCTAGAGGCCTTCTCGGCTGTACCACTTGATCTTTAGTGAGCGCTGGTGGAGGGTATGACCTTCTTGGCAGGAATTCCTGCTGTGCTTGCTTCTTCTTCATGATGATCATGTCATTAGACAAGGTCTGCACAGTAGAATTCAAGGATTGAACCTCCTGCAATATTTTAGCCTGCATATCCACGGCTGTGGGGGCTGGTGGCAATGGGGCCATCGTTGGTACCGGAGGCAAGGCAGGGTATTGGGGTGGCGCTGGTAACGCCGGAAATGACGAAGGGACGGTGGGCTGTGGTGCCGAAAATGTAGGAAAATGTATTTGTGGGGCAGCTATCTGGGACACAGTGGGGTTCGGGTTCCATGATGGGATCGGGCACGCAGGGGATGTGGAGGTCTGCGAAGTAGCTGCACTAGGGTACTGTGACTGGGGAAATTCTGGGAATATGGGCATCGGCATCCTTGGAGGAAGTTTACCAATGGCTATCAAATCCATTTCCGCTTTCTGGGCCAGCTCATATAGTTCAGGGAAAGTATTAATATTCGAAAATCTTACCATCATACTGATGTCAGCGTTAAAGGCCCTAAGGTAGTAATATGCTGCAGCTTCGCTGGTTGGTCGAAGTCCGGTGGGTACTCTTTGCCAGGTTCGGGCGAACCTCACATTGAAATCAGCTATCTCCTCCTGCGGGTGCCTTTGGATCGTTGTAAACTGGTGCAAGAGAGAGGACGGATCGGCAGATTCATTGAACCCCCTCATCAGTTGTCCGGCTAATTGGTCCCATCCCGTTATAGTGCCGGGTGGCAGGGATCTGTACCAGTAGAGGAGCTTTCCTCGGAGAGACAGAACCAGAAGCTTCACCATGACTCTTTCTTCTGTAATGTCATGAATCGCAGCCAGAGAAACGATATCTTGGATGTGTTCCAGAGCCGTCTTCCCTGTGCCATCGAACGTAGGGATTTTTTTCATGGCAGCAGGCGGAACTTGCCCTTGTCCCGCTAGATTTAACGGTCCGGAAGAATTCCATGCTGGGAACAATCTGGGCGGTTGCTGCGGCGGCGACTGTTGTTGTTGCTGCTGTTGTTGTTGCATTTGTTGTTGATGTTGTTGGTGTGCCATACCTGCGCCTGGATTTGGAAGGACCGAAGCTCCTGGAGTTCCTGATTGACTGCTAAGTGGAACAGAGGTGCTTGGGTGATCCGGAGAGTTTGGGGGATTAGGGGGAAAACTAGTCGCAGTGCTGTCGGAATTTAAGCCTTGTTCGTTAAAGACAGCTTCTTGCGATGACCCTTCGCGTAGGAGTGACTCAGGCGTGACTAACCTAGGACGCTCCCCGAATGCGCTAACGTCAAGCTCGAAGAATTCAGTCTCTTCTCCACTATTCCTAACTCTCCATCTCGTTTGCATGAAAGCACGAATATTTTAGTACCGGTCTCTAAGGCTTTGAGATTTTCAGGTTGAACAGAGTCGCCAGATGCTAGAGTCTTACGGCAATGAGATGAGCATCGGCTCTCACTACCACTCACAAGGTGAGACTGACCGGGTCCCACCGGGCGTGCCAGAAACTGTTGGTCACAAATCTGCCACAGGAAAGGATTTTGTATGTATACGCGCCCTAGACCTGGACCAACATTGAAAGGCCGGAGGGAAGAGATGCCCTCCGTGCCAATCTCCGGAGAAAGGCCGGCTCCTTTACTAACTACTTGGTGTTTTAAGCTAAGAGTGCAGGAAAGAGATAAAAAGGGTAGGGGTAGAAATGTGGATGATTCAATGGGAAAGAACCAACAGCACGATTACTAGCTAATACCTTGAAGTAGCAAGCAATAAATACAAAGAATAAAACATAAATGAACACCACGCTAACTTCCCTATGTATCCTCTGGAAGAGTTCCAGGATTCAACTATTTTCCTACGCCTAAATCCAGATTTCAGAATTACAGCAATTAGGAAAATATATGAATGTAGCAAAAACCACTAACCACAGGCAGCATACAAAGAATTTAACGCAGTATTTTCTCCCCTATGTATCCTTCAGGAGAATTCCAGGGTCCAATCCCCAATCACACACCTAAATCCAGGATGCAGAATTACAGTATGCAAATGAAGAAATGGAATAACAGAAATAATCACAAAAGGCAGCATACAAGAGAGAAATGAGGCCCAAAGTCTTTAATATCAATTGCAAAAATCAAGTTACAACAGCTTTCTAGCAAAAGTTCCCCCCCCTTTTTCATTACAATACGTGGGTTTTTATAGAGGACCCGACCCTCTGAGCCATCAATGCGCTGGATTTGAAAGTACGCCCTCGGCCGTCTAAAAAATCCGCGCCTGTCCCCTTCTGCTACTGAGGTTTCACATCCATTTCCACAATTAGCAACCATGGCCGCATCAGCCGGGGAAATCTGCATTTATGAGCCGTCTGACTTGTCCTAGGTTTCTCCGGGTGAGGTGCTCGAGTGGATTTACAAGTTGCCCTGGCTTTTCTTCTGCAACTGATAGCTCTTTTCCTATTGCCACAAATGGGCACCGGGTCTTTCGGTCAAGAAAAAATGCATTTATGAAACACTCAAATGCCTTGGAAAAATACCCGGCCTTGGGATGTGTGCCCTTGAAGAAAGCGCCCTTCGTCGGTTGAGCCCTAGAAGGAGCTTCGCTAAATTCTAGTTCGGGGCTTTGCTTCGCAACAGGTGTGGGCCGAAGTGGGGATGATAATCATGTATGAATGCTTCGCCCGAAGGGGCCCTTAAAAACGGCTTCGCAAAGATCTTATGCCGAAGCAGATGTCTCCTGCAAAAGCATGGCCTCTACCCTTTTTATCACTTCGCCAGGGATGTAGGCTGAATGCCGCTTCGCTAAAGATTTTGTCCGAAGCGACGGATGATTGCCAACGGACTACAAACTACTTCGCCGCGAACCACCTCAAAAACAGTCGTTCGGAAAGGTTTTGGCCGAAGCTAATTCCTGCCTTAGAATATTTCCTTAGCTTTTCGGGGGAAGCAAGGCCTTGGATGGGGAAGTTTCGCACAAGAGGTGGCCGAAGTAGATGCTTCGCAACGGCTTGGGGCGAAGTAGAATTCACCGGAGAAATGGTTCGCCAGAGGAGGGGGCCGAAGCGGGTGCTTCGCTTAAATTTTAGCGAAGCACTTTCACACACTTAGAAAATTTTAGCAATTTGCACTTGCCGCTTCGCAAAATTTCTGCCCGAAGTGACTGTTTTGGTAGCTTCGCCAGCGAAGCTCCTTCTATGCCTTAGAAAATTTTTGGGCTTCTATCTGGGCTCTCCTGTTTTTCCTTTGCGAAGCTGTCCTCCTTTCTTCCTTTGCGAAGCTTCTTGTCCCGGTTAATGCTGTGGGCGAAGTTCTTGCATGCATGGTTTATTTACAAAGGGGGGCAAAAATGACAGCCAAAATTGCTGTAATGCTTGATAAAAACAAAAAAACAAATTCATGGAAAAATAAGAAAATTCTTTACAAAATTTCAATTTTCACTACCCCTTCAAGCAATGTGACAAAATTGTCATATGTGTAGCTAAGGTCAAAATCCATTTATTTTGATGAAATATTAAACAAGAGGTGGCATTTTTCACTGAAAATGATCTTAATTATCACATGCACTATTCACAGCACAAATAGATTGATTTATGTTCAAAATTCCTTTGCACATATCTAATATGCACTGTAAAAGTACAAATTTCTGTTGTTTACTATATCAAAAGAATTCCTGTATTAACAAATTTTCTTTCTTTTGTTGTCTTGTAGCTATAGTAGCACAAATAAGGCTCATGATTTTGAACAATGCAAATAAGGTCCTTGTTGGTTACGAATCTGCCACTTAGGATAGGATTTTAATCTTATTGCGCCCTAGATTCGCCCAGCAGATCGAAATGCCGGAAGGAAGGGATGCCTTTCGTGCCAATATCCGGAGGAGGCCAGCTCCTATGGTTTTGGTTTGGGGTTTAGCTCAGAGTGCAAGAAAGAAATTAGAAAATGCAGAAAGAAACATAAATATGCTTGTTTCGGGTGGGGAAGATAAGCAGCACAACAACTAACCAATCACTACTACCAACAACAATCAAAACAATGTATGTAGCAGAAACTATTAGAGTTATTCCATCCTATGTATCCTTTATGTCAGTATTCCAGATATACTTAATTACCAATACTGATATCCAGAAGTGCAGAATAACAGTAATCAGAAATATAAGCAACATGAAGTAGAAATACTTAATAAAGGCAGCATACAAGACAAAGACAGCTAATAGAGCCAAATATACTTTGCATTTAAAAGCAAGTGCACAGCTACAGAAGTTCCTTAGCAATATATCCCCCTTCCACCCTTATACAATGAAATGAAGCTGCTATTTATAGCAGAATAAACCCCCCCGATTACATTTTGGGCACGAAATCCCAAACCTGACAAAAGCTGCAAAAGCTGACAAAAGCGGCAAAAGGCGGCTGATGTTCGACCTCTGCAGGCAAGAAGTGTACTTGTAGCAAGGTCCACCTAGAAACGTTGCAGCTCCGTGGCAATCTGGCAGGTGAAAAGTCGAGTCTGGTTAAATGGTGGCAGGTGCGGCATGTTCTGGCTCTTCACGCTCATATACTCTATACGTGGGTGGCACACCTTCTGTTGCATCCCGACTCTAATCCCGAGACTGCACACTTGTCAGCATCTGAAACCGTTGTTGAAGGAGGGGGGTATAAGACTTAGGCGTTCGGTCATCGTCTTCTTAGCTCGCCCAACAGCGCACAAAAATGAAGCGCAGTTGGACAGCGCAAGCCGAAAACAGCGCAGCTGGGCGGGTCATGCCTTGAAACTCTTTTCTACAGTTTATCCTTTTTCCCGTCCGATGGCGCACCAAAGCAGGTGCGAAGTCGGGTTGCACAGCGCAGTTGGGCGGGCCTCCATGCCTTAGTCATTTCTTCAATGCCTTCCTCATCTTCCGCCCAAGTGCGTACCAAGACAGGCGCGCAGTCGGACGGAGTCCGACACTTAAAATATTTTGCCATATTTTCGACAGGCATCCTCCCACTAGCGCACAACTAGATGAGCGCCGCCCGACTTCGCTACGAAGTCGGGCGGCCCCAACACTTAGTCGATTTCTCGGCTACTTTCTCATCATGACCGCCCAGGTGCGCGCCGAACCCCGGGTGTCGCCCGACTTCGCTGCGAAGTCGGGCGGCCCCAACACTTAGCCATTTTTGGGCCTTTCTTCGTGAGACCGACCGGGTGCACGCAGAATGATGAGCACCGCCCGACTGCGCTGCGCAGTCGGGCGAACTCCATACTTAGGCAAATTTTTAGGCTCATTTTCGGCTTCTTGCAGAAAACATCAAAACATGAAATGGATGATGGGGAAACGAAAACTGACAGCAGAAGGGGAAAAAGAGAATAGAGAAGAATTGGGAAGAAGGAAGAGGGGAGGTAAAGCAGCAAACTTACAAAATCTTCAGAATTTGGCACCCCGTGCAAAATGTGGCAACAGTCCTCTCGAGCAAAGACAACTCAAATTTCTCATATGTGTAGCTAAGGTCAAAATCCATTTATTTTGATGAAATATTAAACAAGAGGTGGCATTTTTCACTGAAAATGATCTTAATTATCACATGCACTATTCACAGCACAAATAGATTGATTTATGTTCAAAATTCCTTTGCACATATCTAATATGCACTGGAAAAGTACAAATTTCTGTTGTTTACCATATCAAAAGAATTCCTAAAGTACATTCACCATTATGCCACTATAAAATGCTATGAGAAATGCTGCCTGGTAATCCCTTCTAACCCCAACACATTCTGCCATTCCAAGGTTAACATTTGCTACTATGCCAAAATTCATTTTTTAACTGCCTCTGAGATGAAAAGATCCAAATCTCTTTGGGGATATTAACTTTGCCGCTAGCAGCTAAAAGAAGGCTAACCTTACCCTTGCATGCCTACAGTCCTTATAGAAATACATGCTTTATGCATTATAGTACACAGTGCAGATGCATGTGCTGGCATGTTCTTGTGTGACATGTAGGTAACATGATTAGTTGTATCTATAGAAAGTCTATCCATATATTTTTGGCGGAATAATTTGAGTCATCTAATGTCTAAAGCCATTTGCGAAACTGAAGGCTTTTTTTTGGTATACTGGGACTGTTACAGTTCATATTTGTAAATGGCTTCTGATATATGTCATTGCTAATTGTGACAGAAGTCTTAAGTAATTATTTTAACGTTATTTATATGCCAAGGGAGGATATAATATTATGTTTCAGGGATACCATAAATTATTAATAAATAATTTTTTTGAGATTTTCTGCTTAAGACCTGTTATAGGAAAGGAGATTTGCACTATGTAAAATTAACTCTTACAAAATAAATGAAAACATGTATCCTGAATTCCTGCTGCTTACAATTCCCATTTACCATATCCAAAAATGAAAAATGCATGCATTTTACCTTAGACCACCCACTATCGGATATTGTGTGCCTACTTTGTAAAGCAGACGGAAGGAGTAGCAAGTCAAAAAGGATGCTGCAAATTCCATTCTCTCCTCTCTTCCTATGGTCTTCAATTCGGAAATAACATTTTCAAAGTTAATTATGATAGAAAGCTACTACTCTTTAAAAGAAAAAAAAAAATTACATATTCAAAGATAATTATGATAGAGCACTGTCAACATTGTTTTCAAAAGATGATAATGTTACCAAATATAAAAACTGCATCTATACTGAAAACCATGTATTTCAGGTTTAAATGCCCACATGTCAGCTACAACTTTCATTACTAACTATAATTCAGATGATACGTACTTGCATTATGCCCCCTGCGCTTGGCAAGTCCTGAAAACATGAACAATGAATTAAAGATTTACAGAACCTTCATGGGACAGTTAAAGAGAAAATGCATGCCTGGTTGTCTACATGCTCTAGCAATTTATAAAGAGTATAGTTGTTTCAATTCAAAATTTTATCACATAAATTTCATGCATGCATTTGTAAGGGGATCAAATCATGTCCTAAGTAACTTAAATATTATGATATAAGTAGATACAACAAAACATTTACAAATAATCCTCATAACAAACTTTATTTGACTAGAAATTTCTGTATCCTTTGTGCTTCCAAGGTTGGCTGCATCTAAGATTATAAACTTTCAACGCTGACTTAACTGACATATTGGAGAGTCCAGTCTCCCAACATACATTCTAAGTCAGACATTCCTCCTTGACAATAACAGAATGGGCATGTTCAACACTTTTATGCATGATATATCACATTCCTCAAACTACATGACTGTTCAGGTTGTGATGCTAAGCTCAGCTCCTGTAAAGGAAACACATAGCTGTGCAGCATCTGAATTAATCTAAGATGATTGGCTTAATGGAAAGAGCACATATTAAATTAATGCAAATCAATTCTCTTATCTTGAAGATTTTTTTTTGTTGTTTTAAAAAATAAAATTATATTAAGGTATTCAAATAGAAGAGGTACATCGCCTGTCTTTCCACGTAAATAGGCTTTTGATCCAGGATTTAACAGATGATGTAGTGCTACATTCTCTATCAACTGATCTGCTATAGTAACCCATGTGTAATAGGAACAACCTAATACAGTGAATTACAGAACTAAATACATCTAATGCTGCTACCATCAAGAGATAGGATAGAAAGAAGATCTTCCCTGATCTGCGTTGCCCACCATCTAGGGGGATAGCCATAACAAGTGAGGTTGCCTTTGTCTAGAGCCTAGTTGGCCATCGCATCTGCAACTCTATTTTGTTCTCTAGGGATGTGATTGCATTCCATAGACAGGAAGCTTGCCTGTACCATCTGAATCTTCTCTACAATTCTCCTTAGTCTCTAGTCAAGCTTCCTATTCTCCCTTGGATTCTTCAGATGGTTGATCATGACTTGTGAGTCGGATTCTATCTGGACCTTCTTCCAGCCTACCTTCACTGCCTCCTGGAGCCCTCTAAGGATGCCACAACCCTCCGCTAGGTTGTTGGAAAGTATGCCAAGATTCTCTGCAAAGGTGAATACCGGGGTCCCATTCGACTGTCTTCCTATCCCTCCCGCACTAGCTCTTCCTAGATTCCCCCATGATGCTCCATCCATGTTAACTTTTCCCCAATCCTCTAGGGGAGGCTGCCACTTTCCCTTTCTGACTACTTTTGGGTGCCTTATGGTCACCATTTGTTGATTATCAACCTTAGGAACAATTTTTAGTCTGGTCATGATCTGTTCCAATCGTTGGTGGGGTTCCTGGGGATACTTCAGCATATGTTGGACTATCTCTGCTATGTTGGTTGTGGTCTTTTGCCAAATATAGTGGATGTCCATAGACTCTTGTTTGAATATGTGGTTGTTCCTTTCCTTCCATATGTTCCAAAGTAGGAGAGTAGTTCCTACCCATACTATCTTCCTAACATACTGGTCTACTCCATCCTGTGTAGTCCATTCCCTCCACATATGCTCTAGGGTGGTAAAGCTAGACCAATTAATACCAAGTAAGGTAGCCATCATCTTCCACAACTTTGAGGCTACAGGACACTCAATAAATAAGTGGTAGAGCATTTCAAGGTTCTCCCCACACATCTCACACCTGAAAGGACCATGGTAGCCTCTTTTCATAAGTTGTTCCCTTGTTAGTACCCTTTTATGTAGAAGAAGCCAAATGAAGAATCTCACCTTAGGCCATAACTTCTGTGCCCATATTTGTTTGAATAAGTCTCGAAGTGGGTTAGGAGTACTTTGGCATAGAACTGCATATCCACGTGCTATTGTATACTCCCCTTGACTCGTGTTGCCCCATCCAAGGGAATCCTCCGCTTGAGACCATGAAAGTGATCTCATTTGTAGAGTTCGTTGGATATCCATCTTCTGCCTCTTTGGGATTTGAGTTGGCCATTCGATTGTGGGGACCCAATTTCTCCCAACTTCTGAATTTTTGGTTTGGTACCTACATTATTTTGCTACCTTTATCCAATTTGCTCTGTGTAGCTGCTCCATGAAAGGTCTCCACTCTGGAAATTGAACCACCAAAGGTTGGTGCCCATCCCAAGAGTCTGTCCAAAATTTTACATGTTGACCATTGTGAATTATCCAAAAGAGCTCCTTCTTTATCAGCTCCTCTCCTGTCCTCAAAACTGCTAAGATGGGGGATCCTCTGCTAGGGAGTTGGTGGTGAATAATGTCTGCTAAAATTTTATTTTCTGCATATTTAGCTCTCAGATTTTGGGCCCATAGCGCATTGGGGTTGTTCAACATCCTCCAATACAACTTAGCTGCTAGTGCCTTGTTGTTCTTGACCGCCGATCTGAATCCTAGTCCCCCTTCATGTTTGTGAAGGCATAAAGTTTCCCATCGCACCAATGCCCATTTCCTTTCCTCCTTAGTGCCCCTCCAAAGGAATTGATGATTTATTTGATCCAACTCTCTCAACACTACCTTGGGAATGTCCAAAACTGTGGAGACATAAATAGGTGTAGATTGAAGGACTGATTTAACCAGGGTTATTCTTCCCCCTGATGATAGCCATCGATTAGTCCATTTTTCTATTTTCCTTTTTACTCTATCCACTAGCTAGGCCCAATCCTCCTTCTGTCTCCTTGTTTTAAGAGGAATGCCTAAGTAGGTGATGGGGAGGGAGGTCTTCTGGTATCATAGTTTTTCAAGAACCATGATCTCCTGTCTAGGTGAGCAATGGAAGAAAATGACTTTGGACTTTTCCTCATTGATCTGTTGCCCCATGGCTCTTGAGAAACAACTTATAATATGTTTAATTCTTGAGGCTTCCTTCATTGTTGCTTTCCCTAACAGAGTAAAGTCATCAACAAACTGGAGGTGAGTGATTGGTCTGGCTCCATTTGCAATAGTGATTCCTATTAATGTTTGGTTTTCCTTGTATTTGGCCATTGTCCTTCCTAGGCATTCAGCCAGAATGATGAATAAATATGGGGAGAGGGGATCTCCCTACCTAATACCTCTGGATGCAGTGAACAATTGTGAAGGGCAGTCGTTGATCAGAACTGAATAGGACACTGATGAAATACATCCCTTGATCCAATTTGTCCATTCCTGCGAGAAGCCAAATTGACCCATTACTTTGAGGAGGAAATGCCAGTCCACCCTATCATATGCTTTGGACAAGTCTAATCGGATGAACATGGATGGGGATTTCTGTGCTTCCATGGAGTGAATAGCCTCTTGAGCCAAAACTATCTCATCCACTATTTGTCTTCCTTCCACAAAACCACCTTGTTCTAGTGAGATAATCTTATGCAAAAGTGGTTTGAGCCTCTCCGCCATTACCTTGGTGATTATTTTGAGCAAGACATTACATAAAGCTATTGGTCTAAACCTAGTAATGTGCTCTGCATCTTGTGCCTTTGGGATCAATGCTATATACATTTTGTTGATTTCCTTCAGCACATATTTAGCTTTCCTAGCTTCCTCAACCACATCTAGAAGGTCCTCATGCAGGATATCCCAAAATTCTTGGTAGAATTCAATGGGGAATCCATCCGGCCTAGGAGTCTTGCCTTTCTGCATTTTGAAAACCACCTGTTGTAACTCTTTGGTAGTTACTGGTGTAGTCAAAACTAAATTGTCCTCCTCTATTATTAGTGCAGGTATCTCCTGTAACACTTCCTATTGGGCTTCAATATCCAGAGGTTCTACTGTGAATAGACTTGCAAAATAGTTTACTGCAATAGACCTCATACCTTCCCATGTGTGGATAGTATCTCCTACTTCTATTCTCAAGGAGGGTATGAAGTTGTGTGATCTATGGGCTAGAAGAGATTTGTGGAAGAATCTTGTGTTTTGGTCCCCCTCCTGGAGCCATTGGATTCTAATTTTTTCTTCCATAATAGCTCTTCCCTTTTTTCCCATTCCTCTAGCTGGGATGTAAGTCTGATCTCTACCATACTCAGACCCTCCATGAGGCCATCCATGTAGATTTGTTCATTCAAATCTTTGAGTTGGGCTATCACTTCCAACTTTTTCTTCTTGACATCTCCAAACTCTTCCTAGTTCTAGGTCCTTATCTTGGATCTGATGTATTGAAGCCTCCTCACAAAGTAGTACATCTTGGTTCCATGTTGAGGTTTGCCTTCCTTCCACCATTGTTGCACTCTAGGCCTGAAAGAGTTATCTTTGAACCACATCAGTTGGAATATGAATGGCGAGTGTCTGGCCTTGGATTTCCACAATTCTGTCATGATCGGCCAATGATTTGAGCCTGCATTGTTTAGGATCTTCACCCTAGGAATGTGTCCATGAATTAGAAAATTGTTTGATAGTAGGAACCTATCTAATCTTTCCAGAATGCAGGTAGAGCCTTGCCTCCTGTTAGACTAGGTCATCAGGCCATTGTCTGGCATGACATCCACAAGGTGGATGTAGACAAGCAAATTGATATGTCTGTATTTGCTTAATCAGTTTTGGGTATTATGTGTTATTTTGTAATTGTACACAAAGTGTTTGAAAAAATGAGCGTACATATATTTAATAGTGTTATAAAGTGCAATTAAATATTGTACGTAATAATAAGTTATATTAAGTCACATAAGTCAACAAAGTCATGTTATAAGTGAGTTTGTCCTATAGTGGGAAATGTCATGTAAATGCATATGAAATGTAATTTGGATAAGTTATGAGGTAGTTGGAGGGTAACTACTTTTTGGGTGTATAAATAAGCCCTCCCCTCATTCATTCAAGGGGTTGTTGTTCATTCATTCAGCCAGGGCATTGAGGAGAGTCATGCAGGTTGATGGATTAATGGAACAACATTGGTACGTGTGAGAGTTGATGCATATGTGCGTAGGGCATGGTGCAGTCCAATCTTGTATGCAGCCATGGAGAATATTCTGCATAGGGTTTGCAGAGTACAGATTGTAATGCTGAAACTGTATCGCTGTATATGCCATTGTTAATATAAAATCTGTGCATTTATGTATCATCTTCTATTGCTGTTATTGCCATTGCTGCTGCTATTGTTATTGTTGTTGCTGTTTCCTGTATATTGTACTACAATGACTGCAGATCTGTAAAATTATTTAAGTAGAAATGGAATTGTGTGTAAGCATGTTAAATTTCATTTCTACATTCTGGCGCCGTTGCCTGTACAAAGTTGGGTCCAATTTGGTGACATGGAGTTCTAAGAAGCAAAACCCTTGGGGAGATGCGCAACGAGAACAATGGAGTGCAGCCAAAGACGTAGGTGAAGACGCACCAGATTTGTTTGTTGATGCAGATGAAGGGCCATCCAATGAAACGTGCATAACAGACGTGCAGACAGGATGCCAAAATGAAGATGAAGACTTTGCAAATCAAGGATTCGCAGACGCAAAAGCTTCAATCACGAACGCAGAAATTTTAATCACAGACATACAAACCCAGCCAGAAGACGTCTACAGTCTAGATGTCTACAGAACTAGTCTAGACGTCTGCAGCACCAATCTAGACGTCTGCAGTCTAAACGTCTGTAGCACCAGTCTGGACGTCTGCAAGACTAATGGAAAAAGCGCAATTAAACGTCAGGATGATGATTGAAGCACAATCAGCGATCAGAATGGCAGCAGAATAGGTAGACCCGTTAGTCGTCTGGAAGACGACAGAACAAAAAGAGGAGCAGTCAATGCGAAGTTGTATGCCGACGCAAACTGTTTGGTGTTGAAGCAATTGCAAGTTGTGGTGCACGATGGTGAGCAGGACACGAGTCCGACATCGGTGCAAAAGAAAAATGACATGTCCAACAATGCGCGAGATGGGAGTCCGGCACTAGGGAAACTGTAGGTTCATGTGCTCGATGGGGACCGGGACGAGAGTTCGACATCGGAGCAACTGCAGGTTGGAATGTTTCATGGTATGAATGAGAGTACAACGAAAGAGCAATTGCAAGATGATGCACATCATGCTTTGCATAAGGGAGCAATATGCCAAGAATCACTATCGAGGTTTAGTCAACCTGTGAAATTGAAAGCCAATTTGGGCATACCGTGTAAGTCCCCACTATTTCATGGCGAATTAAGAGAAGACCCAGTAAGGCATTGGAGAATTTGTTACATGCTGTGGACAGTGGTTGGACAAAATACTGAAGCCGATTGGAGGTGGTGGTTTCCTACAACGTTTCGTGGATTCGCAATTGATTGGTACATGAAATTCCCTACGGATAAGTACCTGACATGGGAAGATTTGCGTGATGCATTTGTGCAAAAATTTCGATTCTTTGACAATGATGATGCAATCATTAAATCTATAGCCTAAAACAGGGTGAGAATGAGTCTATTCGTTCCTATAACAGGAAGATGAGTGGGCTATTTGACCATTTTGAAAACGACAATCAGACGCATTGAAGAGAAGATGGTGCATAGATGGACTTCTTACATACCGGGAGAAGATGACTAGGATCCCTCCAACGTCATACCAAGAAGCTTTGAAATACGCCTTGATTTGGGAGAGTGATGCAAAAATATTGAAGTATTGGCATCATTCCAATGAGAGTGATTCTAAGGATGGAAGTGATTATGATATGGAGCATGCCTTAGACACCGAGGGTGAGGATTTTAGGGAGGAGAATAGTTCATTGCTACAGTAATGGGGTCAAGAAGTCAAGGAAGGAAGCGAATCCCAAGATACGACTGATGACTCTGAGGACGAGTATGACTTAGAGAGTGCAAGATCATCACTACAAGTATACGCACCACCAAGGGAGATGGTACAACAAAGAGATACTTGTTGGTTACGAATCTGCCATGAGGAAAGGATTTTGGGTTAATGCGCCCAGATTCGCCCACCAGCATGAAAGGCCGGAAGGAAGAGATGCCTTCCGAGCCAATCTCCGGAGAAGGCCGGCTCCTTGGGGGGGGTTTTCTGATTTAAGCTAAGAGTACAGGAAAGAGATAAATGTACAGAAAGGGACAAATGTACAGAAAGAAATTACAAATATGTCCAGATGTTGGTGGGGGGAACTAACAGTACGGGAACATACCAATTACCGCTACTTACTGCATTATAAACATAGAGCATGACAGGAACTGCAAAAACTATGTGTACTTCCGATACTCATGCAGTGTATGCACAGCTCCAATGATCCCCTAGCAAACATTCCCTACAAGGAACTAACGGCATGGCAATGCACCGGTTTACCAGATACGTACACTAACATTAGTAGAAAGCGAGACTTAGAGATATCGAGACCGGGTATATGTGTTTATGTAGAGAATTTAACCGCACGGCTCAATGGCTCCCTAACGGACATTCCCTACAAGGAACTAACGATGACGGGATCGCATCAATCACCAGATACGGACCAGCAACAAAACACATAACTGATGGAACTGCTACCATATCTATTCTATATATGCTTTAAATTAATGAAATACAGAGGGTGCTTTAAACAAGCAATGCTAGAGGGACTTGCTCACCAAATGCTGAAATGAATCAACAAGCCGTGACATGTTAGCCTAAGGCATATAATGAAAGACGAGCATAAAAGAATAAAGACAACGAGAACGAGAACCGGGCATACAGGATTATATTCATAAGCAGAAGCACGGTTACAATAAGCACAGTAGTTCCCTAACAGACATTCCCCTTTCCACCCTTTACAATGAATTCATGATGGGCTTTTATAGCCCGAGTCCCACCCGTTACATTAATGGGCACAAGGTCCCGGTCAAACATAAGCTGACAAAAGCGGCGAAAGGGCTGCAAATGCTGACCTTTTGTCGGACCGGACTGTACCCGCGGACATGGTCTTCTCGGAAGGCGGACGGCTACATGGCGGTGCGGCGGGCGGAACTTCAATCCGGCGATGATGCGGGTAGGCTGGAGCGAGTAGAACCTCGGATCAGCTTTGAATGAGGCTACGGCACGGGCGGTGCAGCCCATGCTTGTCCTTTTGCTTGGCACGTTTCGGCTCTAATCCCGAAGGCTGGACACTTGTCGGATGATGGATGATCTTTGTTTGACACGTGTCTGCCTTGGAGGGCAGTCTGTCCATCTTCGCTTGGGATCGGAGCACCTCGGGATGCGCGGGCAGAACGTAGTGCAGTCGGGAAGGCCTTCATGCCTTGGTCAAATTCCGGGTTTGTTCCCTACTGCGCACCTGTCAAGGGCGCACTCCGACTTCGGTGTGAAGTCGGAATGCGCACAGGCGAAAACTGATGTCTGCCGCCGTACGGACTTGCTCCAGCACTTGATTTCTCTTTTGTCAGCCTGCCAGTCTGCCAGTTACAAGGTGCGCCCAGAAGAGGGGCGAAGTGCGAACTTCGCACCAAAACTGGGCGAAGTGCGTACTTCGCACCAAGGCGGGCAGGGCGGTGCGAACTTCGCACCCGGACTTAGCCATTTTTCGGGTGACTTCTTTGGAAGTTGAAAAATTAAGCGGGGACTCCAAGAAAGGGGGAAAGAAAGAGAATGCGGGAAAGAAAAGGAAAGGGAGAGAAGAAGGAAGGAAAATGGAGGAAGAGGGAAAAGAAGAGCAGCATTGTTACAACACTGAAGACATTGCACCCCGTGCAAAATGTGACAACATTTCTGGCGGCTCGCGGGGTGTCGAGCTCGCCTCGGCGCAAAGAATCCATGCCTTCATCCTTTGGGTGCAGAGGAACTTGCCTCCCCTGCCTTTTGCTGCTCTAGCTGTTCTCCTTGCGGCAACTGTTCTTCAGATTCATCTTTGTCAGTTGCCTCCTCAGAGTCGCCTTCCGAAAACTCTCCATCTCGTGCTTCTACCTCGCAGATGCGAGTGTATGCCTCCTTGGCTGGGCGCCAAGCTTCTGCTTCAAACGGCCGGCGGTCAGCTGCATCTTCTAATGCTGCGTGGAAAGCAGCGACCGCGTGCAGGTCGATGGTGAGGTATCTTTTTTCTAACTCCTGGAAGTAGGAGCTGATCTTGGAATATTTGACCACCATCTGAGTGACCTGACTGTCTTGAATTGGCTCAGTCCAGCTATCAATGTCAGCTGTATCTGCTTCGAAGGACTGCCAATTCTTTTTTACCCGATCTAGGGTGAGAAGCTCGCCATTTTCAACAAAACCTGGGCACCCAAGTTCTGAAAGAGCGTGAAAGGGGGCCAAACAAATGTCTCTTTCATGCGTGAATGCGTCTAGCATTCGTCTGGCCACTCTCACCTCTTCAACTTTTTTGAAATATTTGTGCAAGGTCACCCTTGCACCTGCCCATTCTGCAGCGAATGAGGACACGGGAGAAAAATGGAGGCCGTTGCGCTCGCGCTCCGAAGATTTACCGCCGAGGTCCGGCCATTGCTTCGCACGGCGCTCGGCCTCCTCTACCACGAGGCTTTCCACGGGCGAAAAACTTCTTGAATTCTGGATGCGAAATCCAGAACTGCCATCGCCTTGAAGGTGTGGGGCTTGCATTCCCGCAGCAAACCAGCCCGCATCTCCTTAACCTTTGTCTTTGAAAAGACCGTCGCTTGAGATGCTCTCTCTGCAAGTTGCGACTGCGCTTGCTTCAAAGACTCCTGGAGCTGAGAAATCTGCTCCGAGGTTGCTTGCTTTTCGGTTGCGGCTTGTTGCTGAGAAGCGGCCAGCTGGGCTTTGAGTTCATCTGTTTCTTGCCGCGCCGCTTCCAGCTGCTCAGTGGACCTAGACAGGTCCTCTTCAAGCTGCCTTACTTTATCCTGCAACCCGAAAAGCTCTTCCTGCTCCTCCAGACTTTTGACAAAGAGACTGTCAGCTTTGCGCATTATCGACTGAATCTGATACTGCTTGTTAATGTCGTCAAAGCTTTTCTCCTTTGTCTGGAGCTCATAGTCCGCCCTGGTCATTTCCCGGAGAGGTTTCTTTACTTTCGGGATTATTTTCTCTGTTGTAATCACTCTCCTCCCGAAATCATACTTTGCGCGTTTTGCCGGGGCGGCTATCTCTTCATGTCTCCTCCGCTTCAGGTCCTGGAGGAAAGAGACAGAATACTCTACAACCCTCGTTGCCAGAGGCAAGTCGTCTGTATTCTGGAGGTCGTCCATGAAATCTGGTTCCCCCAGCCTAGGGTTCTGCTGAGACGTCTCTCCTGCGGGAATGGGATCAGGAGGAACCGGACGGACCTTGGAAGAATCGGCCGCTTGTGGGGGCGACCGGGAAATGGAGATGGGAATGGTTGACACTGCAAGGGTTTGAAGCGGCTGAGAAGGTGGATGTGACGGTGAACGGACGGTCTCAGCACTGACTTCAGGCGAAGGGTTTGGAGTTGTGCTGAGAGAAAGAGAGACGTTAGGGTTACGAGCAAGCTGATCGAAAGAATGGGGGCCGCTAGAAGGACGCGGAGACGGGGAGGGGGATGCGGCCATGACTTGCTCGGATTGAGCGGGAGACGGAGTGGGAGTAGGACTTGGTGAGACTAAAGAGACAGGGGCAGCAAACGTACCTGCGGGCTCCGCCTGAGCCGATGCCGGATGGATGTCTTCGCTTCTGGTCTCGGCGGCTGGCTTGGGACTGCCCAGAGGAACTGCCTCTGCGGCGGCAGGACGCGGCTGCGGCTCTGCAACTGGTTGCTGCACTATCAGGCTAGGTCGCCTGATTTTCTCAACTCTCTTCCGCTTCTTCTCTTCTGGAATAACGGTTGGATCAGGGGAAGGAGATGAAGCAGGTGCAGCAGGCGTTGAGGCTCCCACGGTGAACTTGTACCGGGGTTTGACTTGCAGAAGGTCTGCCGCAACCGGTCTGCTCTGTGGCGGCGCTGGCGCTTTTCGTGCCTGAGGGACTGCCTCGGGCGCTGCTTCGACTAACTCTTTCGCCTTCTGAGGCGCCGCCTTGGAAGCCACGGGCTGCATTGGATTTGCCTGGAAGTCTGCTGGGCCCACGCTGGTAGTTGCCGAAGTGTACAACTGTTTGGGAGGAGACCCTCCTTTATAATCTTCAAAGGGACCTCGGGGAACGTAACCTTGATATGCGAACGGCCGCCAGCTGTCATGATGCTGGTCATAGAGAACCGAAAAGTCGTCATCTACGGCCAGGTTTCTCCTTGTTGATTTGTCGTGCTGCGTGCGGCATCTCATCTTCCAGCATTCAGTAATCTTTTCTTTAGACCAGTTAAGGCCTGCTATCTTGGATAGAAATTTTTTGAATCCTGGAGATGAGAAATGGTGGTCCGGGTTTCGCTTGGGGTCATATGTCACCTCCTCGCAGTAAAAATCCTGCCAGGGAGGAGAAGCTTCCATCAATTCTATTTCCCAGTCAAGATCCACATGAACCACATCGCATCTATCTTCGGTTATATCTGCCCGGGGGCAGAGATGCGCAAACTTTCCCCTTATTCCATACGGGTCATACTTCCAGCGCTGTGGCAACAAAACCAGGCCAAATCGGGAAAGCTCTTGCTCTAGGTAGACATGCTTGTCCTACCTCAAAAATCTCAACATTTGCCCGGGAAAGAGGGTATTGAAAAATCTGTCCTCTCTTCTTTCCTAGGCCGAACTCCTCTTCAACATAGTCCATTTGTCGGGCAACCTCCATCCCGAACAGGTGCTCCGAGCACCAATAGGGCAGCAAATGGGGTTTGCCCTTGAATCCGTAGATTCTGACCACAATCCCTTGCGTCAGCCTGAAAACGTCCCCGAGCTTCTGATTTATCAAAGCGCTCGTCATTTCTCTCGGGGGACGGGGGATCTCGCTTTCGGTGAAGACTGACATGACGAATCCCAGAAAGTTGATGTTGAACTTGTAGTAGGACCCTTTCCGGTATAAGTCATCCGTCCAGTTATAGACGGGCTGTGGTTCTCCCCTCTCGTTGACCTTCTTCAGGTTCAGGATCGGCATTTGGGGATGCAGATGGTACAAACAAAGCCAGGCTAGAACAGAACTGAAACGAAAGTCGGTGGACTGCTTCTTCTGAATCTTGAACAGGCTGGAATGAATGGCATATGCCAGCCAGTCTGCCCAGTCGAAGGAGATGGGACGCTTCCCACTTCTCTGTGCTGCTGGCTCGTAGGATTCTCCACATAGGAGACATTCTGCCAGCGCTAGCTGGTACGGCTGTACCAGCTCATCAGAATCGCAGCCAAGAATAGATGCCAAAATAGTGTACAAGTACTTGCTCTGAAACTGTGTCAAGGGCATGGGGCCAGTTGGCCACTGTCCAGCCGCAAGCGGGGCGTTCAGCTCTGAATTGAGGAAATCCCTCATCCGTTTGGTTGGCATGAAACGTCCGCTTTGCTCGCCCAAATTTATCTTTACGAGAATGGCGTTGGAGTCATACTCCAACCACGGGGCGAAAGCCGGCTGGAGCGATCTCCTGCGCCGGTGCGAACAAGGGTTTACCGCTGGAGCTGCAAATTTGCCGGGTAGGCTGGTCCGTAGTGTCGACAATTAGGTCTACCGGCTCCGGGCATTGGTGGACTGGAGGGCACAAGAATTTGAACAGATTGGATTTGTACGCCGCTCCGAAATGGTGGGAGGGCGAAACTTTGTCTGCCCAGCTCTCCACATTTGCCCGCAGCTTCGCCAGGCTCATCGAAAAGGAGCCGTCCTTGTATCCCGACAAATAATTCACCGGAGGTGGTGGGGCTTGCCCACGCTGTACTTTCTTCGTCCGGGACTTTGACCTTTTTTCTGGCGGGGTTTCACTCCTGAAAACGCCCGGCCGCGGTAACTCCTTTGGTTCGCCACTTTCGTTGGACTGCGCTGACACTGGCATCTTTCCTTTGTCCATCTCTCTGAATCAGCAATAATTGCAAGTTCAAGACGTCTGCAGCAGATTTCGCTGTCACAGGAATAATTTGCACTCTGTCCGAGGAATAATCTGCATAGTCTGGAATGTTTAAAAACATCTGACCCCCTTTTCTAGATAAAGACAGCGCCATAAATGTCGCGCAGGAGGGGGTAGGTCGGCTGAGTTAAGGTTCTTAGATGGCTGCGCAGGAGAATGTTTGGAAAAAGTGCGCTCCGGCAGACGTGCCAAGCCTCTTTTGTTGCACCTTCGTTGAGGAACGTGCAATCATTAATTCTGTCTCGAGCGCTGCACCATGGCTGACGTCGCTGCCACCAACCGGGCACACTGCTCAAGGAAGGACCATTGGTGCGGAAACCTATTTTGGAATGGTTGCAACGCGCCTTGGGCCCAGCTTGGGACCTTTTTTGAATATTTTATTCGTTTTTTAAACTTCACGCAAGCTGGCACGGATTACAAGGCGGGGTCGGACTTCGCCCAAAGTTGGGCGCGTCCCGACTTCGCCGGCGAAGTCGGACTTCGCCCGAATTTCGGGCGAAGTTCGAACTTCGCGCGAAGCGCGCGCTGCATTGTTCCTCCTTCTTTTCTTCGCTGTGCTCAAGGGGTGAGCGCGTTCTGGTTTCCTTGCCACCTTTGGACTTTGGCCAGCACTTAAACTCTTTTCTGCTCTTTAGACTGAACTGGGCTGCGCAGCGCGTGCGTTGAGGCGGGTTCGGACTTCGCCCGAATTTGGGGCGAAGTGCGAACTTCGCGCAAAAGTTGCGCGCAGTGCGTACTTCGCACGGAAAGAGTGCGCAGTGCGTACTTCGCACGGAAGCCGGCCGAAGTCGGACTTCGCGCGCGAAGTCAGTCTTCGCTCAAGGCTGAGGGGGTTGCTTCTTTGTGTCGCATGCTTTAGCATTCTCCCTTGATCGGACTTCGCAATTTGGGTGGGCCGAAGTCCGACTTCGCTGCGAAGTCGGGCTTCGGCCAACACTTAGTCAATTTTTTCTTTTCTTTTCTTTTCCCTGCATTCTTTGCTTATTTTCTTCCTTTGCACAGCCGAACTTCGCCCTTCCTGAGGGGCGACGACAGACTTCGCTGCGAAGTCTGTCTCTCTCTCCCATGCCACAGTTAAGCTCAAATAAGAATAAAAACAATTTAAAAGCTGAAAACTGGAAAATGTACATGCTGGGAAATAAAAAGCATAAGGAAAATTTTTTACAAGGAAGGGCCACTCGGGCGCCTTCAACAGCGGTAAAGTTTCAAGTGGAACCCGTTAACAGGGATAGGCAGGAGCTGACCCTCCATATCCCGCAGTATGTAGGCATTGAACTGGTTCACCCGGGCAATCTGATAAGGGCCCTCCCAGAGAGCATCAAACTTCCCGTGATTACCCGGCTTTGCTTTGTATGAGTCCCACTTCAGCACCAGGTCCCCGATTTCGAAAACTCGGGCAGTGGTGCCTTTGGCAAACCAGCCTTGAGTGGCTGCAATGTGATCCGCGAAGGCCTGGTATGCACTTTCTCTGTCTTCTTCCAACTGCAGGAGTTGGCACAGTCTGTCGTCCACCGGGTCTCCGCTGCTCCTGTCTTCGTCAATCATCCACGGGGCGGGGATCTCGATGTGTGATGGCATGACGGCCTCTTTGCCATAGACGAGCGCATAGGGGGACGTTCCGAGGGATTTCTTGAACGCAACTCTGTCCGCCCATAGCGCCCGGTTCAGGAGCAAGTGCCAAGTCCGCTTGTTTCTTTCAATGGTCCTCCGGATGATCTTCAGGAGGTTCTTGTTAGTGGACTCGGCAAGGCCATTCCCCTGCGGGTAGTAATTAGAAGACATCTTGTGATAGATGCCAAGTCTGCCGGTGTACTCCGTGAGTACAGCGCCTACAAATCCCGGACCGTTGTCTGTCACAATTGACTCTGGAACCCCGAAGCGGGTAATCAGGCTCTCAATGAACCTGATGACCGTTTCTTGGTCAGCGTTTTTGGTCGGGATCGCCTCTGTCCACCGCGTGAAATAGTCGGTAGCCGTAAGAATAAACTTATGGCCGGCAGAGGAGTTAGGAGAAATCACCCCAATGAAGTCTAGACCCCATTGCTGGAACGGAGTCTCGGCCTGAATCGGTTGAAGGGGCGGGGGTGCTTTTCCGTTTCGGCCGGCAAACCTTTGGCATTGATCACATTTAGCGCAGACCGCATGCGCGTCCGCAAGACAGTGGGCCAATAGTACCCGGCCCTTATTATTTTTAAGGCCGTTGGCCTTGAAGAATGGTGACCCCCGGGGCATCCCGGAATGAAATTCTCCGAGGACCCTAGGCTGGTCAGATTTTACGACGCACCGCAACGGGGATGCCGTCAATGTTTCGAAGTAAAGCCCCTCGGGGCGAAGAGTGTACTTGAGTGCACCCAGCCGAAATCTCCTTCGTTGTGAGGCGTTCAGGTGATCGGGACATCTTCCGGTGCGGAAGAATCTCACCGGTTCATCTGTCCAATCACTCCCCCTCCGATAAGGAGTCGGCTAGGTAGATGCGTGTCGCTGTGTCCTCCCACTTACAGGCGGAGATGCCGGCTACAGCGCTTCGGGCCAATTCCTGACACAAGGCTCGGCCTCTGATAAGCTTGGTGGGCCGCACTTCGATGTCGAACTCCTGGATCTTGGCAATCCATCCCGCTCTCTTGTGACCCGGTTCTCCTTGCAAAATGAAACTTCGAACATCCGGGTGAATCACAAAGACGGTTGTCTTGCTCTGGGAGACAAAGTGCCTGAACTTTCGGAGGGACTTCATGACAGCATGAACTTGCCGCTCTATAAAATTGTACTTTTCTTCATGCGGCAAGATGACTTGGCTCAGGAACGCTATGGGGCGCTCCTCACCGTCGTCTCCCTTCTGAGTCAGGACTGCAGCGTAACTTTCGGGTTCTCCCACTGCATACAGGATGAAGTCCTTGGAGTAGTCCGGGTTGGTCAACACCGGAGCTTGTGCAATTCGGGCCTTGATCTCCTCGAAGGCTTGCTCTCTCTCATCAGTCCATTCGTAAGGTGTGTCTTTCTTGAGCAGTTCGGCCATGGGCTTGATCACCTGTGCGAAGTCCGGGATGAACTTCCGCACAAAGTTAATCTGACCGAAGAAGGACTGCAGCCCTTTTTTGTCGATGGGGGCTGGCAAGCGAACGAGGGCTTCCGCTCTGTCAGGGTCAATGGCGAGGCCTTCCTCGGAGATGACATGTCCCAGCAGCTTTCCTTCCTTTACCGCGAAGACAGACTTCTTCGGGTTGATAGAAATGCCGAATTCTCGACAACTCTCAAATATCTGCCGTAGGTGCGAAACATGATCTTCTCGTTGGTGAGAGAAAACAGTCATGTCATCAAGGTAGATGACAATGATTTTATTGAGCAGCTCTCGGAAGGCCAAGTCCATGGCCCTTTGGAACGTGGCACCAGCATTGGATAAGCCAAACGGCATGCGGCGATAGGCGAACGTCCCCCACTTCGTGGTAAACGCCGTCTTATGCTGGTCTTCGTCTTTGACCCAAATCTGGTTGTAGCCGGAAAATCCATCTAAAAGTGAAAATCTCCGGGCTCCAGCAACGATATGTAGGATCTGGTCGATTTGGGGAAGCGGATAGTGGTCCCGGAGGGAAGCCTGGTTAAGGTTTCTGAAGTCGACACAGAGACGAATGTCGCCATTCTTTTTCCTCACGGGCACCAAATTCGCGACCCAGGATGAATGTTTGATGGGGTAGATGATCTTGGCCTCCAGCATCTTCAAGAGCTCGGTCTTCATCATGGCCTCAATCTTGGGATTCACGGCCCTTTGCTTCTGTCGGAATGGCTTGGCGCCATCCTCTAGCTCAATAGTATGCTGGATGACAGTTCTGTCATACCCCTTCAAATCCTCGTAGCACCAGGCCACGATGTCGGGGAACTCTTGGCACAGTGATCTGATTTGCTCCGGCTCCTCCGACGTGCAGTCTGTTCCGACCTTGATAGTTTTACCAGGTTCAAGTTCCGGGTCGGCATCTTGCCTCGGGTCTACTTTGATCTGTGGGATATTGCTCTGTCATTACGATCAAAGAGACTCTCTAATGTAATCGGTCCTTTTGGGACGTGATTATTCCGTAATCGTATCAACCCCTCATATTGCTCGTCATCGGGGTCTCTACCTCCGATTACACACACTTCGTTAACCGGGGAATGTGACGATTTCCTCGTCTGGGCCGAACACCTGCCGGTGGGTGTCCTTATCGAGCACGAAGGCCTGTAGACAGTACGAACCGGCTTCGGTTTCTGGACAACGTCTTCAGCCGGAACGTACCTGGCTCCAACAGACGCCAGAATATCAGCGTGCTTGTTTTTCTCACGCGATATTGCTTTGATACTCAATGAGTCGAACGACTCCATCAGGTCCCATACCCGATTGCGGTACGCTCTGAGATAGTGCTGTCTGGATGCGCACTTGTCCATCACTTGGTGACACACCAGCTCCGAATCTCCGAAAATTTGGAGATGTTTGATTCCGAGCCTCTCCGCTTTTCGCAAACCCAAGCACAGGGCTTCGTATTCTGCCGAGTTATTAGTGCAGCTCCAGGCCAGCCTGTAGGCATAGTCCTTCTGGATTCCGGTTGGAGAAACCAGGAGTACCCCTGCACCGGCGCCATTCTTGCATCGCGCGCCGTCAAAGAAAAGCTTCCACAGCTCTCCGGGTGCAGGTCCTACTTCTTTTGCCACTGACACGTCAAGCTTCTCGGGCTGTTTAATGGAGTAGCAGCCCTGCTCTGTCCCGATTACGGCATTAAAGTCCCGCAACGAGAACTCATCTTCGAGTTGCAGCACTTCGAGGGCTTGCTCGGTCAGTTCCACTGTCACCAGTTCTTCCTCTGACAATTGGACCATGCAGTCCATCTCTCCTCCGGGTATCTTGTCTACTAGGAAGGGGGAAGGCTTCTCATTAAAAATTCTCAGTCTCCTTCCTTTGAAGGGCACTTCCATATGCGAGTAGTCTAGAGACAGGTACCCGCCCAACTTCGCAGTGAACTCCCGAGAGAGACACATGCCGAAGTAAGGCTCCAGGTCGACAATCACGACCTCTTGGATGACTACGATGTCGAGGGCCTTGTGCAGCCGGATAGGGATGTCCTTTATGACACCAACTGTCTTGACAGGGGTGCCGTCTAATTGCAGCACGCCTTGGCTGCTACGTGTGTATTCCATCCCGATCTCATCGCAGACGGCCTTCGGCATCACGGTCGAGGAAGCACCAGAATCCACCATGCAGTTGTGAACTATGTGCCCTTGCATCCGTAATGACAGATAAAAGGGTGGCGGCCTGTTCTTCCCAGTGGCTGAGACTGTCAAAGGTTGAACCAGGACAGCAGGCTGCATCTGTCTGCCGTTCTTCATATTCTTCAGTGATTCTTGCAGCAGATCTACCTGGCCTGGGAGCAGAAGAGCATCGTACATGCTGATTCTTGCGGGAGTTCTCTTCAACTCGTCTACAATGCTGTAGCCCGAGGTACTAGCTCCTTCTGCTGGTTTTGCCGGCTCATACTTCGTCCGGTACTGCTGGGTGGCCTCAACTCGCTGTCTCTTGGTCAGAGACGGGTACTTCAGCTTCTCCTGGGCTTGTTCTTTGGTTTCAGCTGGAGGCTGAGGTACGGGAGCTTTAGCCGGAGTTGGGGCCCTTGCTGGAGGTTTGGCTGGAACAGGGGCAGCCTTTGCCGGAGAAGGCTTGGCGGGAGCTTTATCTTTGGACGCCTTTTCCTGGGCTGTGAAAGGCCACAGCCGCTTGTACGGTGGCAGCCCGCCGGGCTGCGGTTTTTCTCTTCTTGCGTAAACTTGCAAAGGCTTGGCCGCATCCGCAGCCTTCTTTTCTTCCTTGGCGGGCGGCACTAGATTCTCTTCCGGGAGGGCAAAGTTGGCCTCGCCGTCCAAGATCATGTACAACTCGTCATCTTCTATAGCGCTGCCGGCCAATGTCTGGATGTAGTGCTGGTGCAAAGTGCAGTCTTCCTCGGAATGCGGGTCATTGCACGTAGTGCACCAGTTAACCTGGTCGGGTGGACCAGGCGGATCTTCTATAGCAGCATTTCTCGGAGGCGGACGCCTCTGCGGCTGATGTTCCGGGGCTTTGTCTTTTGTCAGTGCGGGCGGCGCATAAGGCCTCCTAGGAGCAAGGTCCATCTGGGCCTGCTTCTTCTTCATAGCGGTCATGTCATTGGACATGGCATGGTATCCGGAGGCCAAAGCCCGCACTTCTTGTAGAATCGTGTTTTGGATGCTGCTGTCAGGTGGCGGCAATTGCGCTGGTGGAGGCAATGCGGCCAATGGAGGGGGATTAGAATAGGACGCGTATTGTGGGGGAGCAGGGAAGTCTTTGGAAAGTGGGGGAGCGGGAGGTGGCGGATGAGGGTAATGCAGGCGAGGCGGGCCGTAAGGAGTCACGACCGGCGCCGGATTCCACCTTCGTTGGGGTTGCTGCCCTGATGTGGACGGCGAACCACCAGAAGCAGAAGGATACTGGGATCTGGGGAAGTCGGGATGAATGGGTTCCTGCACTCTGGACGGAAGCCTGCCGATGGAGATAATGTCAGCTTCAGCTTGCTGGGCCGCTTCGTACAGCGCAGGGAACTCATCAATCCGGGCGATCTTCAGCAGCAGGCATATGTCTGAGTTGAAAGACCTCAGATAGTAGTGAGCGGCCATGCCGGTTGAAGGCCGAAGTTCGCGAGGTACCCGTTTCCAGGATCTCGCAAACCTAATGTTAAAATCAGACACCTCCTCTTGAGGATGTCTCTGGATAGCTTGGAACTGATGCAGTAGAGAAGTAGGGTCAGCAGACTCGTTGCATCCTTTTACGAGTCTCTCGGCAGGGCGGGGCCACCTCGTGATGGATCCCTCGGCGGCGATCTCCACCAGTAGAGAAGCTTTCCCCTCAGGGAAAGGGCCAGCAGACGGGTCTTCACACTTTCATCGGTAATAGTATGCAGTGCGGCCAGGGCAAGGATGTCCTGGATGTGCTCGTACGCCGTCTTACCGTAGCCGTCGTATGTGGGAATGGACTTTAAAGCAGCAGGGGGAACGGCTTGTTGTCCGACCAGGGCCAAGGGCCCCGTAGAGTCCACCGCCGGGAAGAGGTCATCGTCATTTGGCTGTTGGGCAGCCATTTCTTCTTCTTCTTCTTCTTCTTCTCCGCCGTCGGTTGTGTACTCAGTGTCGGAACTTTCCGAGGATGCAGGATCTTCTTCTTCCTCGGCTTCTTCTATTTCGTACTCGGCTCCTCCGACTTCAGCTTCGGCTTCTTCTTGGATCTCGGCCTCGGCTTCGTCGAAGCGAGCTCGCGGATCGGCCCGGCTGGGGATCTCGCCTCGGCGTTGATGTCCGGTTCGTAGAACTCGAGGCGGGCTTCTCGGATTTCTTGCTTGCCACCTTCTCGTGTGCATGAAGGTGACGGGACCGGTCTTCTAGACTCAGAGGATTTGTTCGTGCAGAGTCGCCAGGTGTTCAGATTTGGAACAGCAATGAAGCGAACACCGGTGCTTCAATTCTGTCGGGGGTGAGAAACTTCCTTGTCTCACCGAGAGCTCAGGAACTGTCAGCGCCAGGTGGAGACTGATCAGGAAATCTCTCGTCAAATGTGGGACCCGTGTCCCGCCGAGCGTAGCAGGAAAACTGTTGCGCCAGGTGAAGACCAAACGGGTACCCTTTCTTTAAAACGTGGGACAAGTGTCCCACCGGGCGTGCCAGAGAAACTGTTGGTTACGAATCTGCCATGAGGAAAGGATTTTGGGTTAATGCGCCCAGATTCGCCCACCAGCATGAAAGGCCGGAAGGAAGAGATGCCTTCCGAGCCAATCTCCGGAGAAGGCCGGCTCCTTGGGGGGGTTTTCTGATTTAAGCTAAGAGTACAGGAAAGAGATAAATGTACAGAAAGGGACAAATGTACAGAAAGAAATTACAAATATGTCCAGATGTTGGTGGGGGGAACTAACAGTACGGGAACATACCAATTACCGCTACTTACTGCATTATAAACATAGAGTATGAGAGGAACTGCAAAAACTATGTGTACTTCCGATACTCATGCAGTGTATGCACAGCTCCAATGATCCCCTAGCAAACATTCCCTACAAGGAACTAACAGCATGGCAATGCACCGGTTTACCAGATACGTACACTAACATGAGTAGAAAGCAGACTTAGAGATATCAGAACCAGGTATATGTGTTTATGTAGAGAATTTAACCGCACAGCTCCATGGCTCCCTAACAGACATTCCCTACAAGGAACTAACAGTACGGGATCGCATCAGTCACCAGATACGGACCAGCAACAAAACACATAACTGATGGAACTGCTACCATATCTATTCTATATATGCTTTAAATTAATGAAATACAGAGGGTGCTTTAAACAAGCAATGCTAGAGGGACCTGCTCACCAAATGCTGAAATGAATCAACAAGCCGTGACAGGTTAGCCTAAGGCATATAATGAAAGACAGCATAAAAGAATAAAGACAGCGAAACAAGAACCAGGCATACAGATTATATTCATAAGCAGAAGCACGGTTACAATAAGCACAGTAGTTCCCTAACAGACATTCCCCTTTCCACCCTTTACAATGAATTCATGATGGGCTTTTATAGCCCGAGTCCCTCCCGTTACATTAATGGGCACAAGGTCCCGGTCAAACATAAGCTGACAAAAGCGGCGAAAGGGCTGCAAATGCTGACCTTTTGTCGGACCGGACTGTACCCGCGAGCATGGTCTTCCTGGAAGGCGGACGGCTACATGGCGGTGCGCTGGGCGGAACTTCAATCTGGCAGTGATGCGGGTAGCTGGAGCAGGTAGAACCTCAGATCAGCTTTGAATGAGGCTACTGGCACAGGCGGTGCAGCCCATGCTCGTCCTTTTGCTTGGCACGTTTCGGCTCTAATCCCGAAGCTGGACACTTGTCAGATGATGGATGATTTTGTTTGACACGTGTCTGCCTTGGAGGGCAGTCTGTCCATCTTCGCTTGGGATCGGAGCACCTCGGGATGCGCGGGCAAAAAACAGTGCAGTCGGGAAGGCCTTCATGCCTTGGTCAAATTCCGGGTTTGTTCCCTCATCGCGCACCTGTCAAGGGCGCACTCCGACTTCGGTGTGAAGTCGGAATGCGCACAGGCGAAAACTGATGTCTGCCGCCGTACGGACTTGCTCCAGCACTTGATTTCTCTTTTGTCAGCCTGCCAGTCTGCCAGTTACAAGGTGCGCCCAGAAGAGGGGCGAAGTGCGTACTTCGCACCAAAACTGGGCGAAGTGCGAACTTCGCACCAAAACTGGGCGAAGTGCGAACTTCGCACCCAGACTTAGCCATTTTTCAGGTGACTTGCTGGAAGTTGAAAAATTAACTGGGGGACTCCAAGAAAGGGGGAAAGAAAGAGAATGCGGGAAAGAAAAGGAAAGGGAGAGAAGAAGGAAGGAAAATGGAGGAAGAGGGAAAAGAAGAGCAGCACTGTTACAACACTGAAGACATTGCACCCCGTGCAAAATGTGACAACAATACTATTAATGAACTAGTCTATAACAACCATCAGAGAACTCGCAGATGAAGACTTCAATATGATAGTGAGGAAAGGCCTATTGTGCAATGTTGGCAATGCCAATTGTTGTGGCATTTTGCACGTGATTGTCAAATTACTGCAAAGCAAGATGAACTAGTTATTTGTCAAGAGTTTGAACAGTCAGAGGAGAGTTCTAGCCCTTGCCAGGAAGCAAAGGTAGTGAAGCCAATTGCATTGGAGGAAGTGAACCTATTTGAGATGGTTAATCTAAGGAGCTTGATTCAAATTGACCAAGTTAATCTGATTTCAATTGATGACAGAGACTTTCTGCAAGAAGACCAGACGATAGAGTGTGGTCAGGAAGAAAGCCAGATGATAGGGCTTTGTCAGGAGACTGACCATATGGATGAGTTTAGGACGGCTAGAGAATGCAGTCAGATGGCGGAGTCATCATGTCTAGACCCGTCTGAGGATGACCTGTCTAAGGTGAAGACGTTTGAGGACCCGTCTGAGGTGAAGATGTCTGAGGACCCGTCTAAGGTGAAGACGTCTGAGGAGGAGTCGTTTGAGGAGAACCTGTCTGAGGCGAAGCCATATAAAATGGAGCCATCTAGAGGCTACAGTCTATCTAAGGCGTACCCATCTGGAACCTACCCATCTGGCAAGTACATGTTTGGCAAGTACACATCTACAAGCTACCTATCAGAGGCGTACTCATCTAAGGCGTACACGTCTGGCAATTACACGTCTGAAGAAGTTAGTCGTCTGGAAAGCTACCCGTTTGAGTCATCTATCCGTCTAGACCTATTGAGACGTCTACCCATCTACATTGTTCGCCTTGTTTGTCCTAAACGTCTACTTGTTTGTCCTAGACGTCTACTTGTTTGTCCTAGACGTCTACTGTCTAGACGTCTAATCTGTTGTACTCAACGTCTACTGTCTAGATGTCTACTTGTTTGTCCTAAACGTCTACTATCTAGACGTCTACCATGTTGTCCTAGACGTCTACTTGTTTGTCCTAGACGTCTATTGTCTAGATGTCTACTTGTTTGTCCTAGACGTCTACTTGTTAGTCCACGTCTACCCTGTTGTCCTAGACGTCTACTGTCTAGATGTCTACTTGTTTGCCCTAGACGTCTACTATCTCGACGTCTACCCTATTATCCTAGAAGTCTACTGTCTAGACATACCCTGTCGTCCTAGACGTCTACCGTCTACAGTTACCCATTTGGAGTCCAACCCATCTAGCTCGTACACGTTGACTGGCAACCCGTCTAAGTTCGTACCCATCAGGCTTCTCAATTCGTCTAGCCTACTCAGTCAAAGACTAAGCCATCAAGGATTGTCATCATGGAAATTGTCATTAGAGATGTCGTCTAAGGCAATGCAGTCAAAGCAGTTGTCGTCAAAAGTACAATCCAAAAAGGGATGTCTATCAGAGGTTGATAAGAAGTCAGTTGGATCACGAAAGCAGTGAATTGGAGCTGAGGAGAAGCAATTTCAATAGGTTGAGTGAAAGCTTCGAAATGGTTGACGAGGGGAAAAATTTGACTTCGACAGTGATGGTTTTCATAGTTTCACCGTTGACACGCGAGGGATGCTGCCCCTTGACCCTGCAAGGGATGCTATCCCTTGACCCTGCAAGGGGGCTCCTGCACCCTTGACCCTCGACACAGGTGGCGATGGGCATTGCCAGTCATGTTCACGATGATGATGGCATTGCTCATGCTGATTGTATGGCTTATTGCACAAAGTGAAGTGCCTATTCAGAGAATCATGGTCGTAACGAAGTGCCATGACGAAAAGAAAAGTATTGTGCAACAAATCGATGAATGCAGTCAAAGGAAATCTACACCAAAGAAGGATGAAGAAAAAGAAAAATGGACATTTCCAAAGAACTTTGCAGAGTACACAATGGGAGATGCGATGATTGATGAGAAACCAGCCCAGCTGATAGATATACTCAAAGTGATAGAACCTGAAACCATAAAGTATGAAGGACCAAAGATGGTGCAAGTGAACCTCAACGAAGAAGGATAAGAGAAGATCATTCACTGTGGAGATGAATGGGACCCAGTGTTGAAAGCAACAACTTTCAGAATTTTCTTGCAGTACAAGGATGTATTTGCATGGAAATACAAGGATCTAAAGGGATACCACCACAGTTATGCATACACCGAATTCCATTAATTCAGGGTAAGCAGCCAGTGCGAAGATGGCCATATAGAATGAACCCAAAGGATGTAGCTCTGGCGAACGCAGAAATTGAGAATATATTGGACGCAAGCATTATCTTCAAGGTGATAGTCAGTGAGTGGGTGCCACCTATAGTAATCACTTTTAAGGAGGCAAACCAGATCCGTATCTGTGTATATTTTTGAAGCTTGAATACGATAACCATAAAGGACCCCTTTCTCATTCCTTTTACAGACTCCAGACTAGAAGAAATGGCAGGACACAAGATCTATTCATTTTTTGATGGATTCTCGGGGTATAACCAAATCAGTATTGTCGAGGAAGACATGTTGAAGACTACCTTTGTAGTGGAGAATGACATCTATGCATATAACCGAATACCTTTTGATTTATGCAACGTGCCAACCACTTTTCATAGGATGATGTATATTTTTGATCAAATTTCTGTAGAAATGAAATTTAACATGCTTATACACAATTCCAATTCTACATAAATAATTCTACAGATCTGCAGTCATTGGCAATTATAATACACAGAATCAGAAACAGCATCAGCAATAGAAGATAAAAAATAAATATGAAAATTTATATTAACAATGGCATATACAGTTTCAGCATTACAGTTTGCAACCCTTGTGCAGAATCCTCTTCAACGCCATGATCGAGACCGAGTAAGGCTGCTACACCGTCACTCAGCCTGAGAGACTTGACCAGTCAGCCAAGAAAGAGGTAGGACCAGCACCAAAAAAGCTATGGAAGCTTTTATTTGATGGTGCCCGATGCAAAAATGGCGCCGGTGCAGGTGTACTCTTGGTTTCCCCGTCTGGGATCCAGAAGGAATACACTTACAAACTGGCTTGGAGCTGTACTAACAACGCGGCGGGGTATGAAGCCCTGTGCTTGGGTTTGAGAAAAGCGGAGAGACTGGGGATAAAGCATTTGCAGATCTTTGGCGACTCAGAGCTGGTATGCAACCAGATTACGAATAAGTGCGCCTCCAAGAAGCATTATCTCAAGGCGTATCGTAATCGTGTCTGGGACCTGATGGAGTCATTCGACTCGTTGAATGTCAAAGCCATATCACGTGAGAAGAACAAGCACGCTGACATTCTGGTGTCTGTTGGAGCCAGGTACGTTCCGGCTGATGACACTGTCCAGAAGCCGAAGCCGGTTCGTACCATCTACAGGCCTTCTGTGCCTGATAAAGACACCCACTGGCAGGTGTTTGATTGTGACGAGGATATCGTCACTTTTTTTATTATCGAAGCATGTACAATCGAAGGTAGAGACCCTAATGACGAGCAGTACGAGGGGTTGATACAGTTGAAAAATAATCATGTCCCAAAAGGACTGATTACCTTAGAGAGTCTCTTTGACCAGAACGATAGAGCAATATCACACAGGATCAAAGTAGACCCCAAGCAGTACGTATACCTGGAGCTGGAACCTGGAAAAACAATCAAGGTCGGGACAGACTGCACTGAAGAGGAACTCGGGCAGATCAGATCATTAATGCAGAGAGTTCCCCGATATTGTAGCCTGGTGCTACCAGGACTTGAAGGGGTATGACAGACAGATGATCCAGCATACTATAGAGCTAGAAGATAATGCAAAACCATTTCGGTAGAAGCAAAGGGCTGTAAACCCGAAGATTGAAGCCATGATGAAAGCTGAGCTCTTGAAGATGATGGAAGCCAAAATCATCTACCCCATCAAGCATTCGTCTTGGGTTGTGAATTTGGTCCCTGTGAGGAAGAAGAATGGAGACATCCATCTCTGCGTGGATTTCAGAAATCTTAATCAAGCCTCGTTGAAGGACCATTACCCGCTTCCCCAAATCGATCAAATCCTCCACATAGTTGCTGGAGTGCAAAGGTTCTCTCTCTTGGATGGATTCTCTGGATACAACCAAATATGGGTAAAGGACGAAGATCTGCACAAGACAGCGTTCACCACCAAATGGGGAACGTTTGCATATCAACGCATGCCCTTCTGCCTGTCTAATGCCGACGCTACATTCCAGAGAGCCATGGACTTGGCCTTCCGAGAGCTGCTCAACAAGGTCATTGTCATCTACTTGGATGGCATGACTGTATTTTCTCACAGGAGAGAGGACCATACCTCCCACCTACAGCAGATATTTGAGAGATGTCGTGAATTCGGCATTTCCATCAACCCGAAGAAGTCAGTCTTCGCGGTAAAAGAAGGTAAGCTGCTGGGACATGTCATCTCCGAGAAAGGCCTTGCAGTGGATCTTGACAGAGCAGAAGCCCTCCTCCGCTTGCCCATCCCAGTCGACAAGAAAGGGCTACAGTCGTTCTTCGGCCAGATCAACTTTGTAAGGAAGTTCATACTAGACTTCGCACAAGTAATCAAACCTATGGCCGAACTATTAAAGAAGGATGCCGAATTCTTGTGGACTGACGAAAGAAGGCAGGCCTTCGAGGAGATCAAGGCTAGAATTGCGCAAGCTCCGATGTTGATCAATCCAGACTATTCCAAAGATTTCATCCTGTATGCGGTGGGAGAACTCGAGAGTTACGCCGCAGTCCTGACTCAAAAGGGAGATGATGGCGAAGAACGCCCCATAGCGTTCTTAAGCCAGGTGATTCAGCCGCATGAAGAGAAGTACAATTTGATTGAGCGGCAGGTTCACGCAGTCATGAAATCCCTCCGAAAGTTCAGGCACTTCGTCTCCCAGAGCAGGATAACTGTCTTCGTGATACATCCGGACGTCAGGAATTTCATCATACAGGGAGAGCCTGGTCACAAGAGGGCAGGATGGATTGCCAAAATCCAAGAGTTTGACATCGAGGTACGGCCAACAAAGCTGATCAGAGGCCGAGCCTTGTGCCAAGAGCTGGCCCGAAGCGCTGCAGCTGAAATCTCCGCCTGCAAGTGAGAAGATCCGATAGCAGACACCAACCTAGCCAACTACTTATCAGAGGAAAGTGATTGGGCAAATGACCTGGTGCAATATTTTAGCACCGGGAGATGCCTAGATCACCTCAGTGCCTCACAAAGGAGGTTTAGGCTAAACGCCTTGAGATACGTACTTCGCCCCGAGGGGCTTTATTTCAAAAACATTGACGGCATCCTGTTGCGGTGCGTCAAAGAAAAAAACAAGCCCAGGGTCCTCGGAGAATTCCTCCGGGATGCCTGGGGGACATCATTCTGGAAGGCCTACGGCCTTGAAAATTATCAGAGTTGGGTACTATTGGCCCACTCCCTTCACAGACGCACATGCGGTCTGTGTCAAATGTGATAAATGCCAGAGGTTTGCTGGCAGGAACAGAAAAGCACCCCTGCCCCTCCAGCCAATCCAAGCTGAGACTCCGTTTCAGCAGTGGGGTCTAGACTTCATTGGGGTCATCACGCCTAACTCTGCAGCGGGACACAAGTTTATCCTTACCGCCACCGATTACTTCACTAGGTGGGCAGAGGCAATCCCCACTAAGAATGCGGACCAAGAAACGGTCATTGGGTTCCTCGAGAGCCTCATCACCCGTTTCGAGGTCCCGGAGTCAATAGTGATAGACAATGGTCCGGGGTTAGTAGGCGCTGTACTCACGGGGTTAGGTGAGAGAGAGCAAGCCTTCGAGGAGATCAAGGCCCGAATTGCACAAGCCCCGGTGTTGACCAACCCGGACTACTCCAAGGACTTCATCCTGTATGCAGTGGGAGAACCCGAAAGTTACGCTGCAGTCCTGACTCAGAAGGGAGACGACGGTGAGGAGCGCCCCATAGCGTTCCTGAGCCAAGTCATCTTGCCGCATGAAGAAAAGTACAATTTTATAGAGCGGCAAGTTCATGCTGTCATGAAGTCCCTTCGAAAGTTCAGGCACTTTGTCTCCCAGAGCAAGACCACTGTTTTTGTGATTCACCCGGATGTTCGAAGTTTTATTTTACAAGGAGAACCGGGTCACAAGAGAGCGGGATGGATTGCCAAGATCCAGGAGTTCGACATTGAAGTGCGGCCCACCAAGCTTATTAGAGGCCGAGCCTTGTGTCAGGAATTGGCCCGAAGCGCTGTAGCCGGCATCTCCGCCTGTAAGTGGGAGGACACAACGACACGCATCTACCTAGCCGACTCCTTATCGGAGGGGAGTGATTGGACGAGATGAACCGGTGAGATACTTCGCACCGGAAGATGTCCCGATCACTTGAACGCCTCACAACGAAGGAGATTTCGGCTAGGTGCACTAAGGTACACTCTTCGCCCCGAGGGGCTTTACTTCAGAAACATTGACGGCATCCTGTTGCGGTGCGTCAGAAAATCCGACCAGCCTAGGGTCCTCGGAGAATTTCATTCCGGGATGCCTGGGGGTCACCATTCTTCAAGGCCGACGACCTTAAAAATAATAAGGGCTGGGTACTATTGGCCCACTCTGTTCGCAGACGCGCATGCGGTCTGCGCTAAATGTGATCAATGCCAAAGGTTTGCTGGCCGAAACAGAAAAGCACCCCTGCCCCTTCAACCGATTCAGGCCGAGACTCCGTTCCAGCAATGGGGTCTAGACTTCATTGGGGTGATTTCTCCTAACTCCTCCGCCGGCCACAAATTTATTCTTACAGCTACTGATTATTTTACACGGTGGACGGAGGCAATCCCGACCAAGAACGCAGACCAAGAAACGGTCATCAGGTTCTTTGAGAGCCTGATTACCCGCTTCGGGATTCCAGAGTCAATTGTGACAGACAACGGTCCGGGATTTGTAGGCGCTGTACTCACGGAGTACACTAGCAGACTTGGCATCTATCACAAGATGTCTTCTAATTACTACCCGCAGGGGAACGGCCTTGCCGAGTCTACTAACAAGAACCTCCTGAAAATCATCCGGAGGACCATTGACAGAAACAAGCGGACTTGGCACTTGCTCCTGAACCGGGCGCTATGGGCGGACAGAGTTGCGTTCAAGAAATCCCTCAGAACGTCCCCCTATGCGCTCGTCTATGGCAAAGAGGCTGTCATGCCATCACACATTGAGATCCCTGCCCTGTGGATGATTGACGAAGACAGGAGCAGCGGAGACCCGGTGGACGACAGACTGTGCCAACTCCTGCAGTTGGAAGAAGACAGAGAAAGTGCATACCAGGCCTTCGCGGATCACATTGCAGCCACTCAAGGTTGGTTTGCCAAAGGCACCACTGCCCGAATTTTCAAAGTCGGGGACTTGGTGCTAAAGTGGGACTCATACAAGGCAAAACCGGGTAATCACGGAAAATTTGATGCTCTCTGGGAGGGCCCTTATCAGATTGCCCGGGTGAACCAGTTCAATGCCTACATACTTTCGGATATGGAGGGTCAGCTCCTCCCTATCCCCGTCAACGGGTTCCATTTAAAACTTTATCGCTGTTGAAGAGGCCCGAGTGGCCCTTCTTTGTAAAAGTCTTTTCCTTATGTTTTTTCCATTTCCCGGCATGTACAGTTTCCAGTTTTAGCTTTCAATTTGTTTTTCTTCTTTTTTGAGCTTAACTGCGGCATGGGAGAGAAGGACAGACTTCGCAGCGAAGTCTGTCGTTGCCCCTCAGGAGGGGCGAAGTTCGGCTATGCAAAGAAAGAAAGGAGAAAAAGAGGGCAAAAAATTGACTAAGTGTTGGGCGAAGCCCGACTTCGCAGCGAAGTCGGACTTCGGCCCAGCCAAATTGCGAAGTTTGATAAAAAATGTTAAGGCACACTAAAGGGAAGCCCCGCTCAAAGCTTTGACCGAAGTACGCACTGCGCATACTTTCCGTGCGAAGTACGCACTGCGCGCAACTCTTGCGCGAAGTGCGAACTTCGCAGCGAAGTCCGACTTCGGCCAGCGTTAGTGCGAAGTGTGCACTGCGCTCAATTCTCGAGCGAAGTGCGAACTTCGCGCGAAGTTCGCACTTCGCTCCAAGCTTCGGCCGAAGTCCGAACCTGCCTCAACGCATCAGCACTGCGCAATTTGTTCAAGGTCCAAAGGCCGCGGGGAGTATTAAGTTGTTCCAAAACGCCCAAGGTTGCAAAGGACCCACGCTGTGCCCGAACTTCGGGCGCAGCGGAAAAGAATGAGAGCAGAACAGTTCAAGCGCGCGTTTCGCGCGAAGTTCGAGCTTCGCCCGAAATTCGGGCGAAGTCCGACTTCGTCGGCGAAGTCGGACCGCGCCCAACTTTGGGCGAAGTCCGACTGCGCCTTGGTCTTCGGGCCAGTTTGGGGCAGCGTCCAAGAAATGAATAATAAAAAATTCGAAAAACCCCAAGCTGGGCCCAAGGCGCGTTTGCAACTGTTTTAACATGGGTTCCCGCACCAAGGGTTTTGTCTTGAGCAGTGTGCCCAAGTGGTGGCAGCGACGTCAGCCATGGTGCAGTCTTCGAAACAGAATTAATGATTGCACGTTTTTCAAAGGAAAGTGCAACAAAAGAAGCATGGCACGTCTGTCGGGGCGCGTTTTTTTCAAACATTCTCCTGCGCAGCCACCCAAGGATCTTAACTCAGCCGACCTACCCCCTCCTGCGTTGCATTAATGGCGCTGTTTTTATCTAGAAAAGGGGGACAGAAGCCTGCAAACATTCCAGATTGCACAGATTATTCCTCGGACAGTTCAAATTATTCCTGTGATAGCGAAATCTGTTGCAGACAGCCTGAACCTATCATTATTGCTGATTCGGAGGGATGGACAAAGGAAAAAGGCCCGTGTCAGCGCAGTCCAGCGAAAGTGGCGAACCAAGGGATTTACCGCGGCCTGGCGTTTTCAAAGGCGATACCCCGCCAGAGAAAAAGTCAAAGTCCCGAACGAAAAAAGTACAGCGTGGGCAAGCCCCACCATCTCCGGTGAATTACCTGGCGGGATATGTGGACGGCTCATTTTCTATGAGCCTGACTCAGCTGCGAGCAAATGTGGAGAGCTGGGCTGACAAAGTTTCGCCCTCCCACCATTTCGGAGCGGCGTACAAATCAAACCTCTTCAGATTCTTGTGCCCTCCTGTCCATCAATGCCCGGAACTGGTAGACCTCATTGTCAGACACTACAGACCAGCTACCCGGCATATCTGCAGCTCCAGCGGTAAACCCTTGTTCGCGCTGCGCACGGAGACTGTGCAGCCAGCTTTCGCCCCAGGGCTGGAGTATGACTCCGGCACCATCCTCAGAAAGGTAAATCTGGGCGAACAAGCGGGACGCTTCACGCACACCAAGCGGATGAGGGATTTCCTCAATTCAGAGCTGAACGCCCCGCTTCCAGCTGGACAGTGGCCGACTGGCCCCATGCCCTTGGCAAAATTTCAGAGCAAGTATCTATATACCATCCTGGCATGGATTCTCGGCTGCGACTCCGACGAGTTGGTACATCCGTACCAGCTGGCGCTGGCAGAATGTCTCCTCTGTGGAGAATCTTACGAACCAGCGGCGCAAAGGAGTGGAAAGCGCCCCATCTCTTTCGACTGGGCAGACTGGCTGGCTTACGCCATTCATTCCAGCCTGCTGAAAATTCAGAAGAGGCAGTCTACCGATTTTCGTTTCAGTTCTGTTCTAGCCTGGCTTTGTTTGTACCATCTGCACCCCCAAATGCCGATCCTGAACCTGAAGAAGGTTAACGAGAGGGGAGAGCCCCAGCCCGTCTATAACTGGACGGATGACTTATACCGGAAAGGGTCCTACTACAAGTTCAACTTCAACTTTCTGGGATTCGTCATGTCAGTCTTCACCGAAAATGAAATCCCCCGTCCCCCTAGAGAAATGACGAGTGCATTGATAAATCAGAAGCTCGGGGACGTTTTCAGACTGACGCAGGGGATTGTAGTCAGAATCTACGGATTCAAGGGCAAGCCCTATTTGCTGCCCTATTGGTGTTCAGAGCATCTGTTCGGGATGGAAGTTGCCCGGCAGATGGACTATGTGGAAGAAGAGTTCGGCCTAGGAAAGAAGAGAGGACAGATTTTTCAATATCCTCTTTCCTGGGCCAACGTCGAGATTACTGAGGTAGGACAGCACGTCTACCTAGAGCAAGCGCTGTCCCGGATTGGCCTGGTTTTGCTGCCGCAGCGCTGGAAGTACGACCCCTATGGGATAAGGGCAAGATTCACACATTTGTGCCCCCGGGATATAACCGAAGATAGATGCGACATGGTCCATGTGGACCTTGACTGGGAGATTGAATTAATGGAAGCTTCTCCTCCCTGGCAGGATTTCTACTGCGAGGAGGTGACATATGACCCCAAGCGAAACCCGGATCACCATTTCTCGTCTCCAGGATTCAAAAAATTTCTATCCAAGATAGCAGGCCTTAACTGGTCTAAAGAAAAGGTTACCGAGTGCTGGAAGATGAGATGCCGCACGCAGCACGATAAATCAACAAGGAGAAGCCTGGCCGTAGATGACGACTTTTCGGTTCTCTATGACCAGCATCATGACAGCTGGCGGCCGTTCGCATATCAAGGTTACGTTCCCCGAGGCCCCTTTGAGGATTATAAAAATGGGTCTCCTCCCAAACAGTTGTACACTTCAGCAACTGCCAGCGCAGGCCCAGCAAGTACCCAGGTCGATCCAATGCAGCCCGTAGCTCCCAAGGCGGCGCCTGAAAAGGCGAAAGAGTTAGTCAAGGCAGCGCCCGAGGCAATCCCTCAGGCAAGAAAAGCGCCAGCGCCGCCAGAAGGCAGACCGGTCGCGGCAGAACTTCTGCAAGTCAAACCCCGGTACAAGTTTACCGTGGGAGCATCAGCGCCTGCTGCACCTGCTTCATCTCCTTCCCCTGATCCGACCGTTATTCCAGAAGAGAAGAAGCGGAGGAGAGTCGAGAAAATCAGGCGACCTAGCCTGATAGTGCAGCAGCCAGTCGCAGAGCCGCAGCCGCGTCCTGCCGCCGCAGAGGCAGTTCCTTTGGGCAGTCCCAAGACGGCCGCCGAGATAAGAAGCGAAGACATTCACCCGGCATCGGCTCAGGCAAAGCCCGCAGGTACGTTTGCTGCCCCTGTTTCTTTGGTCTCACCCACTCCCACTCCGTCCCCCGCTCAATCTGAGCGAGCCATGACCACATCCTCCTCCCCGTCTCCACGTCCTTCTAGCGGCCCCCATTCTTTCGATCAGTTTGCTCAGAACCCTAACGTCTCTCTTTCTCTGAGCACAACTCCAAACCCTTCGCCTGAAGTCAGTGCTGAGACCGTCCGTTCACCGTCACATCCTCCGTCTCAGCCGCTTCAAACCCTTGCAATGTCAACCATTCCCATCTCCATTTCCCGGTCGCCCCCACAAGCGACCGATTCTTCCAAAGTCTGTCCGGTTCCTCCCGATCCCATCCCCGCAGGAGAGACGTCTCAGCAGAACCCTAGGCTGGGGGAACCAGATTTCATGGACGACCTCCAGAATACAGACGACTTGCCCCTGGCAACAAGGGTTGTACAGTGTTCTGTTTCTTTCCTCGAGAACCTGAAACGAAGGAGACATGAAGAGATAGCCGCCCCGGTAAAACGCGCCAAGTACGATTTTGAGAGGAGAGTGCTTACAACAGAGAAGATAATCCCAATAGTAAAGAAGCCTCTCCGGGAAATGACTAGGGCGGACTACGAGCTCCAGACAAAGGAGAAGAGCTTTGACGACATCAACAAGCAGTATGAGATTCAGACGATCATGCGCAAAGCTGATAATCTCTTTGTCAAGAGTCTGGAGGAGCAGGAAGAACTTTTCGCGTTGCAGGATAAAGTAAGACAGCTTGAAGAAGACCTGTCTAGGTCTACCGAGCAGGCTGGAAGCGGCGCGGCAAGAAACGGATGAACTCAAAGCCCAGCTGGCCGCTTCTCAGCAATAGGCTGCAACCGAAAAGACAGCAGCCTTGGAGCAGATTTCTCAGCTCCAGGAGTCTTTGAAGCAGGCGCAGTCGCAACTGGCAGAGAGAGCATCTCAAGCGACTGCCTTTTCAAAGACAAAAGTTAAGGAGATGCGGGCTGGTTTGCTATGGGAATGCAAGCCCCACACCTTCAAGGCAATGGCAGTCCTGGATTTCGCATCCAGGATTCAAGAAGTTTCTGCCCAGGGAAAGCCTGTGGTAGAGGAGGCCGAGCGCCAGGCGAAGCAATGGCTGGACCTGGCGGTAAATCTTCAGGAGCGCGAGCGCAACGGCCTCCAATTTTCTCCCGTGTCCTCATTCGCTGCAGAATGGGCAGGTGCAAGGGTGACCTTGCACAAATATTTCAAAAAAGTTGAAGAGGTGAGAGTGGCCAGACGAATGCTAGACGCATTCACGCATGAAAGGGATATCTGTCTGGCCCCCTTTCACGCTCTTTCAGAACTAGGGTGCCCAAGTTTTGTTGAGAATGGCGAGCTCCTCACCCTAGATCGGGTAAAAAGAAATTGGCAGTCCTTTGAAGCAGATACAGCTGAAATTGATAGCTGGACTGAGCCAATTCAAGACAGTCAGGTCACTCAGATGGTGTCCAAATATTCCAAGATCCGCTCCTATTTCCAGGAGTTAGAAAAAAGGTACCTCACCATCGACCTGCACGCGGTCGCTGCTTTCCACGGAGCATTAGAAGATATAGCAGACCGCAAGCCATTCGAAGCAGAAGCCTGGCGTTCAGCCCAGGTGGCATACACTCGCATCTGCGAGGCAGAAGCAGGAGATGGAGAGTTTTCGGAAGGCATTTCTGATGGGGCAACTGACAAAGATGAATCTGAAGAACAGTTGCCGCAAGGAGAACAGTTAGAGCAGCAAAAGACAGGGGAGGCAAGTTCCTCTATACCCAAAGGATGAAGGCATGGATTCTTTGCGCCGAGGCGAGCTCGACACCCCGCGAGCCGCCAGAAATGTTGTCACATTTTGCACGGGGTGCAATGTCTTCAATATTGTAACAGTGCTGCTCTTCTTTTCCTCCTTCCGTTTTCCTTCCTTCTCTCCCTTTCCTTTTCTTTCCCGCATTCTCTTTCTTTCCCCCCCTTTCTTGGAGTCCCCCAGTTGATTTTTCAACTTTCCAGCAGGTTACCCTGAAAAATTGGCTAAGTCTGGGTGCGAAGTTCGCACTTCGCCCAGTTTTGGTGCGAAGTGCGTACTTCGCTGAGTGCGCACTTCGCCCAGTTTTGGTGCGAAGTGCGCACTTCGCCCAGTTTTGGTGCGAAGTTCGCACTTCGCCCAGTTTTGGTGCGAAGTCTGACTTCGCCCCACTTTCTGGGCGCACCTTGCACTGGCAGGCTGGCAGGCTGACAGAGAGAAATGACAAGTGCCGGAGCAGGTCCGTGCGGCGGCAGACACCAGTGTTCGCCTGTGCACGATCCGACTTTTCAGCAGAGTCGGAATGCGCCCTTGACAAGTGTACAGTAGGGGAACAAACCCGGAATTTGACCAAGGCGTGAAGGCCTTCCCAACTGCACTGTTTTCTGCCCACGCATCCCAAGGAGCTCCGATCCCAAGCGAAGATGGATAGACTGCCCTTCAAGGCAGACATGTGTCACATAGCATAACCCATCATCCGACAAGTGTCCAGCTTCGGGATTTGAACCAAGACTGCCGACCAAAAGGGATAAGTATGGGCTGCACCGCCTGTGCCAGTAGCCTCATTCAAAGCTGATCTGAGGTTTCACCTACTCCAGCTACCAACATGCCTGCCGACTTGAAGATTCTACCCAGCACTCCGCCACATAGCTGTCCAGCTTTCAGGATGACCATGCTGCGGGTACAGCCCGGTCCGACAAAAGGTCAGCATTTGCAGCTCTTTCGCCGCTTCTGTCAGCTTATGTTTGACTGGGACTCTGTGCCCATTAATGTAACGGGAAGGACTCGGGCTATAAAAGCCCATCGTGAATTCATTGTAAAGGGTGGAAGGGGAATGTTTGTTAGGGAATCACCGTACCCATTGTAACCGTGCTTCTGCTAATGAATACAATCTGTATGCCTGGTTCTGTTCTGCTAATGTTTGTTAGGGAATCACCGTACCCATTGTAACCGTGCTTCTGCTAATGAATACAATCTGTATGCCTGGTTCTGTTCTGCTGTCTTTATTCTTTTATGCTGTCTTTCATTATATGCTTTAGGCCCACCTGTGTCGCGGCTCGTTGATTCACTTCGGCGTTTGGCGATCAGGTTCCTCTAGTATTGCTTGTTTAAGCACTTTTCGTACTTCATTAATTTAAAGCATTTATAGAATAGATATGGTAGCAGTTCCATCAGTTATGTGTTTTGTTGCTGGTCCGTATCCGGTGATTGATGCGATCCCGTGCTGTTAGTTCCTTGTAGGGAATGTTTGCTGGGAGCCATTGAACAGTGCGGTTAAATTCTCTACATAAACACATATACCTGGCCCTGATATCTCTAGGCTTGCTTTCTACCTATGTCAGTGTACGTATCCGTTAATCGATGCATTGCCGTGCTGTTAGTTCCTTGTAGGGAATGTTTGCTAGGGGATCATTGAATGGTGCATACACTGCTTATGTATCGGAAGTACGCGTAGATTTTGCAGTTCTTTGTCATACTTTTGTATTTATGATGCAGCAAGTAGCGTTGATTGGTGTGTTCCCGTACTGTTAGTTCCCCCCCACCAACCTCTGAATATATTTGTAATCCCTTTCTGTACATTTGTTTCTTTCTGTACATTCATCTCTTTCCTGTACCCTTAGCTCAAATCAGAAAACCCCCCAAAAGGAGCCGGCCTTCTCCGGAGATTGGCTCGGAAGGCATCTCTTCCTTCCGGCCTTTCATGCTGGTGGGCGAATCTGGGCGCATTAACCCAAAATCCTTTCCTCATGGCAGATTCGTAACCAACAGGTACTCGGCTGCGATTCCGACAGAATGGTACGACCGTACCAACTGGCGCTAGCAGAATGCATCATGCATCCTGCATGGCGAGTTTTATGACTCCACGACGCAAAGGAGCGGGAGGCACCCTATTTTCTTTGACTGGGCAGATTGGTTGGCGTACGCCATACACTCGAACCTGGTCAAGTTGTAGCAGAAGCAGACAACAGAATTCCGGCTCTGCTCGTTCCTCACATGGCTGTGCCTATACCACACGCACTACCGGATTAGAGTTCCTGACTCGAAGAAGGTAAATGAAAAAGGTGAGTCGATGCCTATGTACGAATGGACTAAAGCCCTGTACAGGAAAGGGTCATACTACAAGTTCAACTTCAAATTTCTAGGTATGGTCTTGGCGTTGTTCAACGGTGAGGCATCCCGCCCGCCAGAAGCCATGACGAGCTATCTGAGGTACAAGTACGGGGACACCTTCCGGCTGACGCAAGGCATTGTAGTCAGAATCTACGGTTTCAAGGGGAAGCCGTTCCTGCTGCCCTATTTCTGCACTGACCATCAGTTCGGTATGGAGATTTCGCGCCAGATGGACTATGTCGAGGAAGAATTCGGCCAGGGAAAGAAGAGAGGTCATATTTTCCAATATCCCATTACCTGGGCCAACATTCAAGTACGCGAGATTGGACAGCATGCCTACCTCGCACAAGAACTCATTGACATGGGCCTGATACAGCTACCTCAGCGCTGGAAGATTGACCCGATTGGGGTCAGGGGAAAGTTTGTGCATATCTGCCCCCGAGCAGAGATCATGCAAGAAAGGGGCAATAGAACAGGCGCAGACCTGGAATGGCACATTGAGCGGATGCAATCATGGCCGCCATGGCATGATTTTTACTGTGAAGAGGGGGCGTATGATCCAAAGCGAAACCCGGATCACCAGTTAGACTCAGCGGGCTTCAATAAATTCCTCTCCAAGGTGGCGCCCCTCAACTGTCAAAAGGACAAGATCATTGAATGCTGGAAGATGAGGTGCCGCACGCAACATGATAAGTCTACCCGGAAGACGTTGGCCATCGATGATGAGATTTTGGCCTTATATAATCAATACGCTGACACATGGCAGCCTTTCGCATTTCAAAATTGCATTCCTCGAGGCGCCAGGAAAAGGTATAGAAGGAGGTCCCCGTCTCAGCAATTGCCCACTCCAGAGACTTCCAGCGCAACACAAACAAGCAGCCAAGTGGGCCCAATGTTGCCTGAAGCATTACCTGAGAAAGAACGAGAGCCAGAAAAGTCAACTCCTGAGGTGGCCCACCAAGAGGAAAAGGCGCCAGAACAGCCAGCTAGTAGAACGGCCGCGGCAAGCATCCTCCCGTCTAGACCCAGGTACAAGTTTACAGTGGGAACATCGCAACCTGCCACCCCAACCTCCTCTCCCTCCTTTGAACCAACTGCAGCGCCAGAAGAAAAGAAGAGGAAGAGGAGCGAAAAGGCCAAGCGGCCTAAGGAGCCTGCGTAGCAAACAGCCGCAGCACAGGCAGGGACAACCATGCCAAAAATTAATTCATTAGACAACCCTGGGGAGGAAGCAGAAACTTGGGCTGTAGGCGTCCTTCAATCAACGGCTCAGGCGGAGCCCGCAGGTACGTCCACTTCCCCGCTCCCCCAAATCCCAGTCGGCCCTGCCATAACGCCGTCCCCCATTGTATCAGGGCAAGCCATAGTTGCATCATCTTCTTCTCAGACCGCCCAACCCTCCCATAGCCCCCATTCCTTCGACCAGTTCGCCCAGGACCCGAACGCTTTCCAGTCCCTCAGTCAAACCCTAGACCCCTCGCCCGCGGCCAGTGCCGAAGCTGTGCCTACATCGCCGCGCCGCTCACCTCCATTGTTCAAGACCCCGCCTACGCCTTCCACTCAGCCGCTCACTTCCCCTAGGACCCGGTCGCCCTTAAAAGCGACCACGACTTCTGGAATACCTCCTGCTTCGCTGTTTGCAGGAAAAATGCCGCAGCAAGATCCGATGCTGGAAGACCTTGACTTCATGGGAGAACAGCTGCAGATCACAGATGATCAGCCTCTGGCAGCAAAGGCCATAGGGTGTTCCGCCTCTTTCCTTCAGGGCGTCAAACGGAGAAGAGCCGAGGAGATAGCTGCCCCGATAAAGCGCACCAAGTACGACTTGGACAGGAGAGTGCTGAGAACTGAGAAGTTGATTCCGAAAGTGAAGAAGCCTCTCCGGGAAATGACCGAGGCAGACTATGAACACCGAGTCAAGGAGCAGAGCTTTGATGATATAAATGAGGAATACGAAATCAACGGTATTCGTCATAGAACACATAATCTCCTTGTCAAGCGACTCAAGTGTCAGGAGACGCTGTTTCGGTTGCAAAATACTTCAAGACAGCTGGAGGAAGATTTGGCTAGGGCCATCACGCAGCTGGAGTCCGCATAGCAGGAGATCAATGACCTGAAAACCCAGCTCGCCGCCTCTCAGCAGGAGGCCGCAACACAAAGACAGACAGCCGAACAGCTGTCAGAGGAGAAAAGCCAGCGCTAGAGCAGGTCTCCCAGCTCCAGGATTCGTTAAGGCAGGCTAAATCTCAGCTCGAGGAGAAAACATCCCAGACGGCGGCCTTTTCGAAGAATAAGGTCAAAATGATGCGGGCTGGTTTGCTGCAGGGATGCAGGGCCAATGTTGTCAAGTCCATATCCGTCCTGGATTTTGCGTCCAGGATCCAAGAAGTATCTGCCTAGGGAAAGCCTGTGGTAGAGGAGGCCGAACACCAAGCGAAGCAGTGGCTGGACTTGGCATTAAAATTTGAGGAGTACGAGCGCAAAGGCCTCTGATTTCCCCCAATGTCCCGAATTGCCTTAGAATGGGCAGATGCAAGGGTAACCTTGCACAATTATTTTGAAAAAACAGAGAAAATAAGGGCCTCCAGGAAAATGTTGGACGCATTAGACCACGAAATGAACATTTTCCTGGCCCCCTTCAACGCTCTTTCTGAGCACGGTTGCCCGAGCTTCGTCCAAGATGGAGAGTTTCTGACCCTTGAGCAGGTGAAGATGAATTGGCTGTCTTTTGAGGCAGACACGTCAAAAATTGACAGCTGGGCCGAGCCAGTCCAGGAAGCTCAGGTCACCCAGATGGTGTCGAGATATTGCAAGATCAACACCTCCCTTAAGGAGTTGGGAGAGAGATACAACACCATCGACGTGCATGCGGTTGCAGCATTCAGAGCAGCGCTGAAAGATGTCAGCGACTTAGGGCCATTTCAGGCAGCAGCCTGGGACCAAGCCAGGGCCGCATACAATCATGTCCGTGAGCGGGAGCAGCCGGCCGAGCAAGAGGGTGACAGTGGCGACCATTCAGACTCAGAAAGAGGAGGAGAAACAGAAGAAGCAACTGCCGAAAGCGGATCTGAAGAGGAGCAGTTGCCCAAGAAGAAGCCGTCAGAGCAGCGAAAGCAGGGGAAGGGAGTTCCTCTGCGCCCAAAGGATGAAGGCTTGGTTCTTTGCGTCGAGGCGAGCTCGACACCCCGCAAGCCGCCAGGAATGTTGCCACATTTTGCACGGGGTGCCATGTTTTCAAATTTTGTAAGTATGTTGCTCTCCCTTCCCTCCATCTCCTTTCCCTTTCTCCACTGTTCCCTTTCTCCCCTTCTATCAGTTGCATTCCTCCCTTTTCCCCTTGTTCTTTCTTCGGCCAAAACAGAGCAAACATTCCCTGAAAAATTCTAAGTCTAAGAGCGCAACCCGACTTCGCAGCGAAGTCGGGGTGCGCCCTTAGGTTCAAGCGCACTTGGGAATGCGAAGTGCGGAAGAAGACAAAAAATGATCAGAATTTGGCTAAGTATGGGAGCGCAACCCGACTTCGCAGCGAAGTCGGGGTGCGCTCTTCTTCCTGTGCGCACTTGGGAAGCAGTATCCAGAAAATCAGCTAAGTGTCAGAGCGCAACCCGACTTCGCAGTGAAGTCGGGCTGCGCCCTGATTCCTGTGCGCAGTCTGAACAACGACCAAATTGACTAAGTGTCGGAGTGCGCAACCCGACTTCGCAGCGAAGTCGGGTTGCGCCCTCTAGCTTGTGCGCAGTTGGGCAATATCTTTCAAGCAGCCCAAAAACTATCTAAGGCACGGAGGCCTCCCCAACTGCGCTATTCCCCACTTGCGCTATCCGGTTGCGCTCCGATTCCAGGCGAAGTAGGGCACAAAAGAGAGACTGCCTTCCAAGGCGGATGCGCCCCCATCAGAAGTTGACAAGTGTCCAGCCTTGGGATCCGAGCCGAGATGTGATGGGAAAAAGGACAAGCATGGGCCGAATTACCTACTCCAGCTGCCCCCATTTAAGCTGACACAAAGTTCCATCTACCGTAGCTACCCGCATTCATGCTAACTCGAAGTTTCATCAACCGCACTGCCACGTAGCTGCCAAGACTTCAGGTGGACCTTGCTGCCAGTACAGTCCCTGTCTGCAGGAGTCAACATCAGCAGCTCTTTTGCCGCTTTTGTCAGCTATTGTCGGGTCTGGGATTTTGTGCCCAGGATTGTAATCGGGGGAAACTACGCTATAAATAGCCGCACTACATCATTGTAAAGGGGTGGAAGGGGGATATCCTGCTAGGGAACCATTGTAGCTATACGTTTGCTTCTGAATGCAAGAATACACTTGGCTCTATTTTGCTATTATCATTCTTTATGCTGCCTTTACTTAGCATTTCTGCCTCATGTTGCTTATTTCATTGCTTACTGTTATTCTGAATTCTGGATTCCGGTATTTGATGATTAAGTATTCCTGGAATGCATAGATAGAGGATACATAGGATGTATGATAGTTATAGTTTTTGTAGTGTGTTCTGTATTTAATTGTTGTTAGTAGTGGTGATTGATCGTTGTCGTGCTGCTTATCTCCCCCACCCAACTCAAATCACATTTCAATCTCTTTTCGCATTTTAATCTCTTTCCTGCACTCTTAGCTTAAAACACTTGAGAAAACCCATAGGAAGCCGGCCTTCTCCGGAGATTGGTACGAAAGGCATTCCTTCCTTCCGGCCTTTCAATCTGGTGGGGGAATCTAGGGCACATTCCACGAAATCCTTTCCTAATGGCAGACTCGTAACCAACAAGTCCAAAGACAAATATCCGCCTAGCTTGGCGATAAACTCCCTCGACAGGCACATGCCAAAATAGGGCTCTAGGTCTACAACTACGACCTCTTGGATTATTGTGATCTGCAGAGCTTTATGCAGTGGAATGGGGATGTCCTTTATGATACCGACAGTCTTCACGGGAGTGTCGTCTAACAGGAGTACACCTTGGCTGCTCCGTGTATATTCCATGCCAATCTCTTCACAAACTGTCCTGGGCATGACTGTAGTTGAGGCGTCGGAATCAACGATGCAATTATGCACCACGTATCCTTCCATCCGCAAGGATAGATAGAATGGCGGTGGTCTATTCTTACCGGTGATTGAACTGGTTAATGGTTGGGCCAGTACTGGTTGCTGCGCTTTACCTCCTTTTACAGACTTCAAAGATTCCTGCAGCAAATCAACCTGGCCAGGGAGTTGAAGGGCATCATACATATTGATTTTGGCCGGGGTCTTCTTCAGTTCCTCAACAATGTTGTAGGCCGAAGCGGCAGGCCCTTCTATCTCCTTTGCAGCTTCGTACTTGCTAAGGTACTGCTGCATCGCTTCAACCCTCTGTCGTTTGGTCAGCAAAGGGTACTTGAGTTTCTCCCTCGCTTGTTCTTTTGTCTCGACTTGAAGTGGAGTCGTGGGAGCTAGAGCCCTCTGAGGGACATTCTTTTCATTTTCCGGCGGCGGTACAGGGTCCTTGTCGGGAGCTTTAGCCGTCTGCTGCTCTTTGTTCCTCCTCGTGTACACCTTTAAAGGTTGCATTTGAGCCACATCTGCCTCAATTGGCCTTTTGCCATCTTTGGTCAGAAAGGACACTTTCTCCTCTGGGACGACTAAGTCGTGATCCTCTTCCCGAAGCATATTCACTTGGTCCTCCAGGTCACTGCTCGGCCGAGTACCCGCCAGGGTCTGCACATAATGTTGATGAAACATGCAGGTAGTTTCGCCGTGAGGATCATTACAGGACGAAGACTAGTGCACAGTGTCAGAAGTGCTCGATCCCTCGTTAATGGCAACGTTCCTTGCAGGGGGTCTATTATCTTGGGCTGTCGCTTGATCTCTTGTCGTTGGACAGCGTCCGACAGACAAAACTAAGATTTTCCATCCCTTATAGCAACTTTTCTTGGATATCAATGACTAGAGGAGCCGCTGAAGCGGGTGGTGGCAATGGAGCCAACGGCGGGGCCGAAGGCAATGGAAGGTATAGCGAAGCGGCGGGAGGAGCAGTGAGGGATACAACGGGGCCATTGTAAGCGGTGGTGGAGGTGGAGTAGACTGATGTATTTGAGGGGGAAAGTGAGTAATCGCAGGCGTAGGATTCCACGACACAACAGGCTGCGAAGAGGAAGAAGATGTTGAATATGGCTGAGTGGATGCACTAGGATACTGAGTGGATTGTTGGAAGTCAGGATAAATCGGCGTCGGCATTCTATGTGGAAGCTTGTCGACTGAGATTAAGTCCTGTTTCGCTGTAATGAGCTGCCTTGTTCTGTGTTTGGTGCTTTTGCAATAACTATGGATTAATTTGAACATGCAATAATACCCAAATGAAAGAAGCCAATAACAACAGCATGCAATGATACCCAGATGGATTTCACACTGAATAATCGATTTTTATGCAGAACCCATAATCAAAATAGCTTATTAATTCATATCAGCAAATTAACAACAATGTTTAGAAATTCCATATGGATAAATGTCTTCGAATATCATTATAAACATACCAATTTGCTATTATCTCCAACTGATGGACTATAAACCTCTCGAATCTTTGATTGAATCACATAAGCGTGAATCCTGAGTGAATTCACCAGCCAAGAACTGGGTTTTCGTCCAGCTCCTTTCTCCAATACTGAGGGTTTCCGTCCTCGCAACTTCAACAATCTTCACACTGTCGATACCTGAAATGGAACTGATCTACCCTTCGGGGTTTCGTCCGTCGGGTTATCGATTGGGATTTGCGCTTTAAAAACTCTGCCTTATGAAACTCCGAATGACCAACTGAAACCTGTTCTGGATACCCATTTTGTTGTAGAACAACATCCCCCTGTCCGCTCGACAAGAAACCCTAAAACCCGACACTGCTAAAAATAGCAATTCCAACATCCTAGCTCCGTTTGATCCCGAACGACCACCAAAACTGAGCTCTAAGAATCCAAAAGTTATCTCAAATATCTCCAAAGGCTCTCATCCATATGACAGCCTATGGGAACCCGTGTATAGGCTAGTCTCAATGTGCTCCCACTAGCTGATTAGAAGGGGACATTACATCCGCTAACTGAGCTAGCTCATAGAGCGCAGGAAAGGTATTAACGCGAGCAGCCTTGATCTGCATGGACACATCGGCATTAAAATATCTGAGATAGTAATGCGCCGCTTGACCGTCGCTTGGTCGCAGCTCCTTGGGCACCCTTTTCCATGATCTAGCAAACTTTACATTAAAGTCCGCTATCTCCTCTTGCGGGTGTCTTTGGATTGACTGAAATTGATGCAGGAGGGACGATGGATCAGCGGATTCATTAATGGATCCGGGCTGTAAGGACTGATACCAGTATAGGAGCTTTCCTCTTAGTGAAAGAGCGAGCAATCGAACCATGACGCTCTCGTCTGTGATGCGATGAAACGCGGCCAAAGCTTCGATGTCTTGCATGTGTTCATAGGCCATCTTTCCGTTTCCATCGAACGTGGGCAAGGCCTTCATGGCCACTTGCGGAATTGGATCATCTCCCAATAGGTTCAGCGGAGAAGCAGAATCCTAAGCAGGAAACAGGTCATTCCGCTGATTTTCATCTTGATCCACCATATTGGCGTTTTGATTTGGCGGTAATGGCGGAGGCTGCAGCGGGTCCGGTTGAATAGGTTCTTCCGGCACTTGTTGCCAATTGAATTGCTCAGGAGAAATCGGATGATCTGGAGAGTTGGGAGGACCTGGAGGGCAGCCGGTCGCAGTGCTATCTGGAGTTGGACCTTGCTCTCAACTTCAGCTTCCCTTGATGATGATCCGTCCCGAGAAATGTGTGTTCTTACTAGCCGGGGACGCTCTCCAAAAGCGTCGATGTCGAGCTCGTAATACTCGGGTTCTTCAGAATTTCTTACTCTCCATCTCGTTTGCATGAAGACAGGATATGCTTGGACCGGTCTGCGAGACTTGGAGGGTGTCTGAGTTCGACAAAGTCAGAGTCGCCAAATGTTCAAAAAACTGTCAGCAATGAAGTGAACATTGACACCTTCAACGCTGCTTATGCGATGGGATTGGTCCCATAGGGCATGCCAGAAAAGTACTGTTGGTTACAAATCTGCCATGAGGAAAGGATTTGTTGTCGTTGCACCCTCGATTCGCCCAACAGCTTGAAAGATCGGAAGGAAGGAATGCCTTCCGCGCCAATCTCCGGAGGAGGCCGACTTCCTATGTAACTTTTCGGTTTCAAGATAAGAGAACTGGAAAGAAATAAAAGAGATAAGGGATAGAAATAGTGGTATTCAGCTTTGGGAAAGAACAAGCAGCACAGTCACTAACTAGCAACTAAACCAACAACAATCAAAACAATACATGTAACAGAAACCAGCTATGAGATTCTTCCCTATGTATCCTTAAACATGCATTCCAGACTCAGATAATTGCCAATGCTGCGATCCAGAGTTCAGAATGACAGCAATCAGAAAAATAAATGAGTAAATGCAGAAATGACACGAATAAGGCAGCATAAAAGAAAGAGGCACAATTGGAGCCAAAGTATGGATTGTATTGAAGCAAACAGTCTTAGTTACAACAGCTTTCTTTAGCAATATGTTCCCCCCCTATTACAATAAAATGAACTGCTATTTATAGCAGAACTTCCCCCCAGATTACAACGTGGGCACAAATACCCAAACCTGCAAAAGCCGTAAAAAGCGGCCATATTTGATCTTTATTGGCCGTAGCTGTACTTGACGCATGGTTCTCCCTGATTCTGGTATGGCCTTTGACAGATTCGGTAGCTGGGAGGGGATGGCCCATTAATGTGGTGGATGTAGCGGTACTTTGCCTCAAATGCCCGCTACTGTTTGTCTTCAATGGTCACCCACCGTGATACTTGAGTATGGCCTTGGCTGTACTGAAACAGGCTCTGATCCCGAAAAATCTTGACTTTTTACCTTAGGGGAAAATAGCTGCTTAGCTGGCAAAATTTGGGCGGGAAACCACCTCAAAATGCTCGAAAAGAAACGTTGCTTGCTACCCTGGAGCTGGCTGGCTACTTCGGTTTTGGACAAGGAAAAGTTGCCCTGAAGCACTCCAGAAGGAGAGACTTGCCCTTTAGCGCTTTAGGGCACATTTTGTCCCTTAGCCAAAATTGACCCTTTCCCAATTTTTCCACTAAGTGCCGAAAAATGACCCTGGAGCGCTCATCCTCAACAAATTTGCCCTGGAGCGCTCAAGACTGCAGCGATCTGGGGCACTTTTATACTTAGGAAACTTTGCGCTCCTTTGTTTTCTTCTTGGCGACACCGAAATTGCCCTAGAGCGCCTCGGAAGGGAAAAAACACCCGAAAGCGCTCCAGACTGCGGCGATATAGGGCAGAATTCCACACTTAGCCAAAAAAGGGACTTCTTGCTCATTTTCACAACTCGGCCGAAAAATGCTCCATAGCGCTCGGGAAAGGAGAATCTGCCCTGGAGCGCTCCAAACTGCAGCGCTCTGGGGCAACTTTACACTTAGGAAATTTTGGGGCTGCTTTTCTCCTTCTTTCTCCCGACTGCCCAAAAAATGCTCCATAGCGCTCCAGGCCGGCAAAATTACCCCAAAGCGCTCCAAACTGCAGCGCTCTGGGGAGAATTTTACACTTAGGCAAAAAAAACAAACAAACAAACATCAATTTTTAAAACCCTCCCAGATTTGCTCTACAGCGCCCTAAACCGGAAGGTCTGCTTCAAATCGCTGCTTAGCTGCTGCGATTTAGGGCCGAATCTGGAAGATAGCAGAATTTTCAGAAATTTTTCAAATTTTACACCCCTTGCAAAATATGGCAACAATTGCAAATAACTGTTAACAAGGGGCATGTGTTGGTTTATTTTATTATGCCATAATAATGATTGTTCATGAAACTTAAAGAAAAGTAAATGTGAATTGGCCCTCATATGACCACGATGTAAGCCTTAATTATTTTTATCTTGAATGTTCTTAGGTAGATTTTATCTTCTTTTGATTAAGTAGATTTTAAACAAGTTTTTATCTTGCATTAAACCCTACTTTAAACATGAAAATGAAGATTAAAATCTATCTATGAATGTGAATCTGAAATGATAAATGGATTCATTAAATGTAGCTTCTATCATGAAGATAAAAATAGCCTTTGATATAATTAATAAAGTCCCTATTTGATAAAATTAATTTTCATAAAGAGACACCAATTTATTTCTTTAAAATAATGGCCTCAAAATGTCATTATGAATTATCCCTCTTTAATGAAATCAAAATTTTCATAAAGAAGAAATAATTTAATGCTTTAAAACGATAAACTTTGATGTAATGTATAAATTACCTCTCTTTAATGAAATCAAAATTTTCATAAAGAAAGGCAAATTTATTGCTCCGAAAATGATGGCTTATGGAATGCCATTAAAAATCACCCCCCTTTTATGAAATTGGAATTTTCATAAAGGGAAGTTCATTTATGCTTCCAAATAAAAAACATAAAGCTGAAAAATCTGATTTGCCTTTAAACTGTGAAAAAATGAAATTTCAAAATTATAAAAATCTGCATAGAACAACACTTTTAAATAATTTTTATAAATTCAAAATAGCTTCAGAATGAAAACGTAAATGTGCAAGATGAAACTTTGAAGTTCATTCTACGTAGACGTACAATTATTTTTGGATTTTAAATTTTTTTCGATTTTTATTTTAATCTCTGAAAATTAAAAAAATCTGCAAAGAAAAGTTAGAAAAATAAAAAATAAAATCTAAAACGAAACCAAAAGCTGAAAATGTTAAACATGCTACAGCCAGTATGATGCCATCCTATTCCTGCAAAACCGAAGATGTGAGAGATCCATGCATGCAACCTAGTCTACCCGAATCTACATTTGCACAACTCGCCATAACCTAGGTGCGAGCTTCTAAGGAAAACGAAAAATAAATTTCATGTTTTAAGATGTTCAATGATGCAACCATTAAAAATGCATTCAACATCATCTACAAATCCTAAAACGTGAAAGGGAAAAATAAGCATTAAAACAAGCATGCATAAATAAACTCCTATTTTGCTCATAAAATGTAATTTTTGGTGTATACATGGTCAAAATAATTTCTCTGTTTTACAACTCATTTCCAATAAAATCTGGCCTCACCAAAAGAACCATCAAACCTGTACATTTTAGCAGCATGTGGTCTCCAAGAGGTCCAGACTTTCCTTCATAATTTTGAGGCGTATTTAAAATTTCATAATGTCTTTTCGTTTCCATCCTTTTTGCTTTGGATTCGTAGTTTCATTTTCCTTATTTTCGTCTGTTTCGTTTTCCAATGCGAACTTGAGCGTTTGATTTTTTTTTTTTTCCCTCCTTTGACCTCCGAAACGCTCTTTTTCATGAAGATGCTCACCTTCCTTAATAACAGACGCTTTCTATTAATTATGGCCTTGCGACTTAAACCAATATTCCATATTAATGAAAAGCTATCAGATGTTCAATTTGAACCTTTGCATCTTCGAAATATATGCAATCCTTGCCCTATTCAAATCTCATGTTTGTCATCATACTACCATAATTAATGAGTTTATTTTAGCCCCATTGGCTCTTCGTTATTTGTCAGCATTTAGGATGAAAGATATACTAAGACTCCAAAACCCTTATGAAGCTTCAACTATCTCTGTTCGTATGTTCGAGAACTACTCATAAGGCAACCTTAATATAGCTCGTTCACCTATTTGCTTTTACTAAAATCATTATGGCTTCCGGCAATATCGAATGACGTGTCGATTTTGTGAATTTTAAGATGTATCCGTAGAATCACTGCATACAGTCGTATCTCTACCTGCTGTTACACCAACGCCAACTTTGTAGGTGTTCGCTTCCACGTATGAAGCCTCGAGCCTTATCCCGTCGCATTGCCACGGTGCCCATTAACCATGTCTACGCCCACCGATTAGTCCAAGCTGTCATCAGCCGTTTTCCTCGTACCCAAACTCTGTCGGTCACCCAAGTTATCCAGCTGTGCCGATTGCTGTCCAACCTGCTAGTAAAGACACTCCTGTTGCCGTGTCTAGCGATTTCATATCGACCCCTCTCTGGAGCCACAACTACTGTCCATGCCTCTCAATCGCTGCCTGTGCTACATTGAAAAACTGCCTCGGACCATTGTTGGACGCTATGAAGAATCGACGATTTCTCCGTGCGATTCACGTGAACTCCGTGACTCATCGTCTACGTTTTCGCTTTCTGTCGATGAAACCTTGTACCGCTGGCAATAATCGACGCAAAATTATGTCTTAATGTTTAGTAAACAAGTTATTACCGTGCGAGGGTGGAGTATTAAATGGCCACGTCCATTTGCTTGTTTTATTGATCTATGAGAGGACATCAACTGCGGCCGAAGGTGTTATCTTTCCCAACACAGGAGCATCAGCTTCAAGCCCCTTATCTCGAGCAACATGACCTAAATCAGGGCATATTGCCATATTCCTATGTTGGAATTTCGTTCCACTTTACCGAGCGTCCTTCGAATCCACACATGCGTCCAATCTGTCCATTCCATTGCATAGCATGGCCATGCCTCTTGCTCAAGGTTTGAATTCACCATCATTTTTGGTGACTCGTCCTGTGATGTCGCCTGCGTTGATGATGTCCCCTTCACCATGTCGCGCGAGTCACATTGCTCAGTTCCTTGGCTCTCAACGACAAATGAAAATCTTTCACCTGGAGAGCTTGCGTCACCTCGCGAATGTGTGAATCATGCAGCATATTTTTCGCACATTGCCCCAGTTGTATTCGATGCAGTCGTCGGTTGGCCGAATCCCTAAGTCCACGCGGGTCAACGAACGTCTGAGGACGGCTCCACTTCGTCGTCCAGTGTCACATACCCATTGGTTTACTCCGTCCCTCTGGCTGCCACATCTGTTCCGTCGACATCTAGCAGTCCCTGTCCTTCGTTAACTACATCCGGAAAGGGTGTTGCTGGTATCGAAAGTCCCTACCATGTCCTTTAACCTGCCACAGGGAAGCATTAAGTAAAACCTTACTTTAAATAAAAGAAAATGTAACACTTTGAAAACAACACATTAAGACTATGATATTTCGAAAGAACTAATGGCCTAATTTCCATATATATTTATATATATAAATATATAAATAAATACATATTTTATTTTTATTTTATTTCATTTTATTTTTATTATTATATTTTTTATTAAATATATATATATATATATATATATATATATATATATATAATTTTTATTATTTATTATTTTTTTATTTATTATTATTTGAAACATACAAATGAAAGAAAACACAAAACTTTAACAATAAAAATCGTCGACAACAAATTGACGATAAAAATCATCGACAACAAATTGACGATAAAAATCATTGACAACAAATTGACGATAAAAATCGTCGACAACAAATTGACGATAAAAATCGTCGACAACAAATTGACGATAAAAATCATCGACAAGAAATTGACGATAAAAATCATTGACAACAAATTGACGAAAACTACAAACCCAAAACAAAGCAAAGCATTAGACACTTAAAACAAAATGCAAACACCCAAATACCAAAACAAAAGGTGGGTCCCCAATTTTGGGGCGAGTTGCACAACAGTCACAACAGGACATCACCTGCTATTTTTAGCTACTTACTATTTTTAGTAAGTATGGTTTCCGAGCGTGGTCCTGATCAGGGTCGGCAGTGAGTGGTGTTCGAGGTGTTTTGAGACCATGTTCTTCTCAGTTGGATCATTATTTGGGTCTGGTGTTTATTATTTAATATCTAACGTTATATTAAATAATAAAGTTGCTTTTTCCTAAGTCAAGTGAATTATTTATTTAAATTATAAAAGTGACTTAGGAGTTGTTTTAAAAGGGGGTCGACTTTAAAAGAAATATTAAAATATTAAAAAGTCACCCTAAACCCTAAAAGTGACGTGGGATTTTTGGGAGTTATAAGGAGAGTTTGGAGCTCATTTTCAATTATTCAGGTTATTTGATATTTTTCTCTCTGGCGAGAACTTGCAGCTTTGGCAGCAGGATTTCATGGCTTTGTGAGGACGAAAACCTTCACAGGGAACATTGCTTGCGGATGTGAAAGACCATTCCCTGAGCAATCATCAGTCAGTTTCATTCAGAGACTGGGATTCGTGCTTCATCGGTTATTTCAGAGTTAGTTTCATTTGCTTCAGCAGAGGTTTTGACAGATCTAAAGTTTACAGAGATCGAGGGTTTGATTTTTGCTAGTCGTACACCTCCTTGGCCAGCCGCACCTTTGCCTGTGTGACGTGAGGCTTGGAGACCCAATTGCAGCCCTTATCCTGAGGGTATGACACTGATTTTGGACGCCATTCTTGTTCTTCGACTTCGCTGTCCGTGGATACAGAAAAAACAGCAAATGGGTATGCATATCTTTGCATACTAAATCAATCGACCCATCTGGGTATTGTTACTTTGTACCCTAGATTGTTAAATTCTTCAGAATCAGTTGCATGTTATTGGGTATTCGTGAAAATTGATTTTAAAGTGCTTAATGTATCTGGGTACTATTATTTGTGTATTCTCCGATAATAATCTCTAGCAACAGTTGCATGTCGTTCTTTTCTTTAGAGATTTCAGTTGTATGTTTGTGAGTTCTCCTGAATCTTAATTTAGAAGAGTTTTAAGCATCTGGGTATTGCTGCATACAACTCTGTTTTGTTGTATTATCTTATATGTTGTTACTTCAGTCAAAAAACACAAATAAAAAACAGAAAAACTGAAGCTTTCAAAAATTCAGAAAAATATAGCACAACAGGGGTGGGTTATTACAAAGCAAGACTGCAATCAATGCAATTTCACACTAACTCAACTTTCTACTTGAACGACAGTCAAATGACAATGCACTTGTACGACAATCAAGTGATAATGCACTTGTACGATAATCAAGTGATAATGCACTTGTACAACAATCAAGTGATCGACTTGTACAATAGGTTATAGTCTTCACTAGTACGAAAAGCACTTGAACGAAAACTAACTTACTCACTTGTACGACAGCTGAGCAAGTGACTTGTATGATGGTCACTCACTTAAGCGACACTCCCAATTGCTCCATTCGTATGGAAACTCTTCTACGATGTTTTGGACTGCAATTTCTCATACAATAATTTGACTACAACTCTGCTTCACACCTGCATACAAAACTTGACATAACCACAATCTAACAATCTACTAACAACAACATCTTACAAAACACATATCACACAGATGAAGGATGAATCATTGTATTAGTCTGCCTATACAACATTCACATTACAGGACATCTGCCTTGGCAATACAATGCAACAATGGATATACAGACATAGACTATAGATGCTCTCTTGGCACTTCCTCTTTGATGGTGTCTACAATGATAGTCTCCTCGTGATACATGGTACTGCACAAATGAATGGAGGGTCCTATTTAACTTTGGGGTTTGGCAATTGCCAACAATTGCTACCCGGGACACCTCACCCATAACTACTTCCCCATTTGCATATGCATAATACATACATTAGCCGCACATTACATTTGCAATTAATCAAACAATGATGTCATCACCCTTGACATCACACTACAAAATTGCATTTCATTTACATTTACATTTACATGTGCATTTCACACTTATTACTACTATGTACACTACTTCGCCTGGTCAAAATTTTCTCCTACACCAATCAACATCCCTTTTTATTTTTGTTCCACAATTCAATGTTGTATGAGGAAATTTTCAATTTGTCTTGTTTCATTACACAACTTTAGAACATGATGCATCTAGCTTCACTAGTTGAACTAGGAAGTTCTCTTCTACGCCAACACCCTAGGCACTTGTGGGTGCAAATCAGATCTAGCTTCCTTTGAATCTAGCCTGGGCATAACTAGAAGTTGTTGTCCGTCAAATACCTTCCCACATTGCGAATGCACAACAAACTAAGCCATTCTATCAAAGAGTCAATAGCCACATCTCAAGTATATGAAATTACTACACAACCTCTTGTGAAAGCCTTGTTTGCTTTACAAGGAATCAATCTTGTCTAAAAAATTCCTTATGAAGTCTCCTCAACACTCTTGGTTGGGATCGTCAAATTTTCACCACAAACCAAACTAGCATCTGACATAGATTATGACCACTTTCCTACCTTGATTGGATAAAGATCTAAGTGTTCACACCCTCTCATACCATGTTGAATTTTGGAATGTTCAGAATATGGATTGAACATGAACTCTAAAGCAAATCAAGCAAGAGATCACAAGTACATGAACATTAGGCAATGTCTATAAACACTATAATGATATGGATGACCTAAGTCTTGATCAAAGGAGTACAAGAAATTTGTCGTGGATGGATGCATACTAGTATATATGTACACCCGAAATCATAGAATCACAAATCCCTATACACCACAGGTTTGTGATCCATGGACTCCATCCAATTATATGGGTTTACATGATAATCCATAAAATAAACCACAATTATCGTATTCGGAAATCATCCTCGGATACCCGTACCTGCAAATCAAATATGAAAATTGATACAATATTTCTCAAATACTATATCCAGATGTGTCCAAATACATGGATGTCAAATCCAAATTTATCCAAATACATGCCCATATTTCGTCCATATCTAGGCACATCTAGCATTGTATCCACAACATGAGATAAAAAGAAGATCACACAATGTTCAAAAAATAAATTTTAAATTTTAAAGACAATGACAATTGCCTTTTTAATTAATGAAAATATCCTAATAAAACATTTTTGTGTTGTATGGTTTTTCTATTATTATATAAAATACATATGCTTTTTATAATGTTGTGTCCAGCCGTATCCATATTAGGGGGTCTTGTAAATTTGCCATATCCATATCTGATACTGTTTCCATAACAGATACCACATCCGTTTGCATACAACTTATAAACAAACCCTAGAGAGCTCTAAAAATTGGATTTACTAGCAACACATTTACCACATTTAGACTTGTTCAATTACAAGGTAAATCACTCCTCACATATAAAGTACAAGAAATTGGTGAGAAGCTTAAAAGAACAAGCTAAAACAATGATTATAGTTACAGAGAATCCAAACTAACCTTAAGTCGAGGGTTGACAAGTATCATAGGTCGAGGGCCAGCTGCTTCAACCATAGCTTGCAAGTCCTGCATTCAATTAGAATATACTGATCATAAATGAAATGGAAAGAACATCATTTTTTAATTTTCTATTTGGTAGCATTTATAATTACAATGTAGGCTATATTGAAGTAATATATAGCAGGATATGATTTCATTATGCAAATCCACATAAAGAATTGTATGAGAGATACATCAATAATACAGTTGCCCATAGCATTTTGTGGAGCCACCAAAATGAACATGTTGTCTTGGTCATTTACTTCTTTTGCACCTGTAGTGAGAAAGGATGTTAGATGAATTAAACTATATTCAATTGATGCAAATAATAACCAAAAAATCTTTGTGATAAGCGCATAATAATTACTTTTCAACATATGCAGCTCAGAATATGTTTGTATATTCTCATACCACTATCATGACCAAGAACAGAAATAAATAAATAAGTGGCCTTCCATTGAAAAGGCATTTCATCATTCAAATATTGAGTCTGGAAAACGACAGAACTCCTTGGCCACATGTCAAACTGATGGGACAAACAATAAAGAACTACACATCTGTCACAACAACATACAGTTCACTTATAAACAAATTTGTGGGTTTCTATGAGGCTGTGCTTCCTATATACAACAACTAGTAGAATCATAAAAAAATTCAAACACAGTTATTTAAAATAAGCAAAATTTTAGTAGTGTCTAAGTAGAGACAATATAGACTTTTGTCTATGAGAGATTCTAAGCAAAATCAAATCAAGAGAGTAATATTGACACAATAAGGAGAAACTCAATTCATATTCCAATTTTGTAAACATGCATGCATGTATATACGCTAACACTTCTGCCTAAGCAATTGGTAGCTTTGAAAACAATTTCCACATTCTGCTAGCAGAATCATCAAGGCCCACATGATGCTTGGGGATTTTGTTACTCAACACATAAGGACATTTCATTTCTTTCATGATCAAGTTAAGCTTTCCCCCTCATTGTTGGTAGACTAATCTTATAAGATCATCATAAATTTTGATGCCACCTTACCCTCAAGGTCACAGAAAACAAAGAGACGAAAACAAGACAAAAGACAAGGGAAGGAGAAACATATATAATAAAATGCAAAATCATTCCCACTAAATATCCCAAAAATGTTTTCCAGCTGCAAAAAAGGAAGAGGAAGAGCCGGTTGTTCATTTCTCATGCCTAGCCTATAGGTGATCAAAGTGATCATACTAGGTGGGTATGGAACTAGCTCAAGCACCACCCAAGTGAGATGGCACAATGCATTTTTGTTGCATATATGTGTTTTTGGTTTGTTTTATTGTATATGTCACAAGTTGTTGTATGTGTGTGACACCCAGATTTAGTAATGAATGTATGTTTTTTATTTAGCTGGAGAACAAGGGGTTGTACTTGGGTCCCCCACCCTTGACAAATCACAACTCTCTTCTTTAAAGCTTGAGAGTTTACAAACAGATTCAATTATCATCTCAATTGAATTGCTATAGTTAGAAACCTACATTTTACATAAAATGTTTGAATTCTTGATTTACATTTTCTGGATCTTTTTCAATTTTCTATGTGAATACAAATATTCCAGAATTTAGTATCCTTCACATTTTCCTACAACAGCCTTCACAATACCAAAACTTCACCTCTACTATCTATGCATTGCATCTTAGTAGAGTAATATAGTAATGAATGTATGTTTTGCATAGTATCTCTAAATTTTTATGCATGCAGTTGGGCATGGGAGACAGTGGGTTAGTAGTTGTAACCATAGTTGAGAATATTGCAAAAAAACTCGTGGAATCGTGATTCATTCGACAAACGAGTCAATCGGCATCGTATCATTACATTGCCGATTTATTTCCGATCGTTTGACAAAATCGGCATCTGCGATTTTTTGCCGATTTTTTATTTTTTAATTTCTAAATTTTTTTATTTTTTTTAATAATAATTTTTTTCAAGATGTGGCCAATTTAAGGTTTTTTTATGCAAGCCCATTTTTCAGCTGTTAATGTTTGACCTTCGAAGTTTAAAGTTTAAACAATACAACTGAAACCCTAGTTTAGGGTTTTTTTTTTTCTTTTTTTAAGTAAATATTGCTGCCTGATAACTATGTATGCAAGCTCATTTTTCAACTGTTAGTGTTTGAAAATTTGAAGTTTAAACCCTAAACCCAAAGTTGGGTTTAGGGTTTGTTTTTTTTTCCTCCTCTTTTTAAGTAAATAAGTAAATATTGCTGCCCGGTAACTATCCATGCAAGCCCATTTTTCAGTTGTTAGTGTTTGAATTTGAAACTTTGAACTTGAAGTTTAAACCCTAAACCCTAGTCTAGGCCCTAGGGTTTTGGGTTTAGGTTTTTTTTCCTCCTTTTTTTAAGTAAATATTGCTGCCTGATAACTATGTATGCAAGCCCATTTTTCAGCTATCAATGTTTCAATTTTAAACCTTAAACCCTAGCCTTTTGGTTTAGGGTTTAGGTTTTTTTTCCTTTTTTTCAAGTGATTGTAACTTTGTTGTTACTTGTAACTTTGTACCTTTTCATATTATAAGCAATACAAGATGTGTTTTGTCACTTTCATGTGTACTTAAAGCTTGAGCCTTGTATGATGTCTTGACTTGAATTGTTGCTTTTATTGCAATATTTGATTTGCATAATGATAATTCATTGTAATATGCATGAAAAAATAAACATTAAGAAAAAAAAATCATTGTCTTCGTTTTTTTTTTCCTGATTCATTGCCGATTTTTTCCCCGATTTTTTGTGGATTCTGGTTCTTTGCCGATTTTTAAACCAGCCGATTTACTACCCGATACCGATTTTCTCGACTATGGTTGTAACAACTTGATCCTATCATTCATTATATATTTCACATTAGACCAGTCTAATGATATTGTATGAGAAGAGGATCTATTCATGTATGCATGAGTTAAGTTATGTGATTGTGTTGATTACAGAGGTTATGCATATATGCTATGACTAGTTGGGCATGGGAGACAGTGGGTAACAACTTGACCCTCTCATTCATTATATATATTTCACATTAGACCAATCTAATGATATCGTATGAGAAGAGGATCCATTCATGTATGCATGAGTTAAGTTTTGTGATTGTGTTGATTACAGAGGTTATGCATATATGTTATGACTATACATCATGATGAAAGCAATGAGATGGACTTGCTGTTCTAATTTCCATTGCTGTTCCATTTTTTTACTGCATAATGTTTTTGTTATCTTTTGCTCAAATTGTGGGATACATAAACTATATTAAATTTGCCGTTCTTGCCACAACGAGTCAATAGATCGGGAGAATTGGTATAAAAGAGTGAACATAACAAGAAGTGAATGAGTGATGCACCACAACATGTGCATGGACGTGGATGCAGATGCACGGAGTGACAACAACAAGGTGAATCAGTGCAAAGGTCTTGTTGTCACATTTTGCACGGGGTGCAATGTTTTCAATTTTTGTAAGAGAGCTGCTCTTCCTTCTCCCCCTTTCTCTCTCTTCCCTACATTCTCATTCTTCTCAAAATTGACAGTAGTTGCCCTGAAAAGTGGCTCAGTGTCAGGGCATGCTGAGGTGTTCGGGTTTTCGCGGGCCATAAACAGGGGCGATAAAATGGACAAAATGAGCTCTGGATATTTTATCATTGCAGATCTTCTCGCAAGCTTTCCAACAATATATTATAATAGGCGATCGGGTCAGCGGATCAAAAGTTATGGCCCCGGGAAGCAGAACCAGGAAACCCAGTTTTTTGTGCGAAGTCGGTCCGACTTCGCCCAGTTTTGGTGCGAAGTCCGTACTTCGCCCAGTTTTGGTGCGAAGTCCGACTTCGCCCTTCTTTCTGGGCACACCTTGTAGCAGGCTGGCAAGAGAAATTGACTAAGTGTTGGAGCGCAACCCGACTTCGCGCGAAGCCCGAACTGCGCTCCCTTGTCTGTGCGAAGTCCGAACGGCAGTGAGAATCAGCAAGTGCCGGTGCGCAACCCGACTTCGCAGCGAAGTCGGACTGCGCCCTTGACCGGTGCGCAGTAGGGAAATAGGTCAACCCGATCGCGCTGTTTTTCACCTATGCTACCCGATTGCGCTCTAATCCCGGGCGAAGTTGGATAGACTGCCTTTTAAGGCAGACACGTGTCAAGCAGCATCATCCGACAAGTGTCCAACTTTGGGATCCGAGCCAAGACATGCCGAGAAAAAAGACAAGTATGGGCCGCACTACTTATGCCAGCAGCCTCATTTAATGCTGATGTGAGTTTCCACCTACCTCAGCTACCCGCATTCCCGTCAATATAAAGTTCTACCCAATGCGCCGCCACGTGGCTGTTCAACCTTCGGGAGACCATGCCGAGAGTACGACCCAGCCCGACGAAGTCAACATCAGCAGTTCCGCGGCTGCTTTTGTCAGCTAATGTTTGACTGGGACTTTGTGCCCATTAATGTAACGGGAGGGACTCGGGCTATAAATACCCACCACGTTTTCATTGTAAGGTGGTGGAAGGGGAATGTCTGTTAGGGAACCATTGTAACCGTGCTTCTGCTTATAAATATAATTTGTATGCCTGGTTCTGTTCTGCTGCTTTTATTTCTTTATGCTTATGCTTTACGTTTCCCTGTGTCATGGCTCGTTAATTCGTTTCAGCATTTGATGATCAGGCGCCTTTAGCATTGTTTGTGCCATGGCTTGTTAATTTTAGCATTTGATGGTCAAACACTTCTGAACTTCATAGACTAGATGTGGTAGCAGTTCCATCAGTTGTGTGTTACGTTGTTGTCCGTAGTGGTGATTGATGCGCTGCCGTGCTGTTAGTTCTCCTTGTAGGGAGAATGTTTGCTAGGGGGCCATTGTAGCTGTGCGGTTAAAATCTCTGCATGACACATATACCTGGTTCTGACATCTCTTAGTTACTTTCTGTTTTGAGTTTCCGTACGTAGTGGTGATTGATGCATTGCCGTGCTGTTAGTTCTCCTTGTAGGGAGAATGTTTGCTAGGGGACCATTGTAGCTGTGTGTATATTGCTTAGTACAGAAAGTACACTTAGATTTTGCAGTTCTCAGTCATGCTTTGTATTTATAATGCAGTAAGTATTGGTGATTGCTGGTTGCCGTACTATTAGTTCCCCCCCACCAACTCCAAGTACATTTGTAAATTCTTTTCGTTCATTTATCTCTTTCCTGCACTCTCATCTTACTAACCCCCGCAAGGAGCCGGCCTTCTCCGGAGATTGGCCCGGAAGGCGTCCCTTCCTTCCGGCCTTTCAATGTTGGTTTGCGGGTCCAGGGCGCAATAACGACAAAATCCTTTCCTCATGGCGGATTCGTGACCAACAGGTCTCAATGCAATGCACAATGCACAAACAACAGCCAATGACACAAAGTGTGCACACAAGTGCAAGAATGTCTAATATATCCTCTTTCGCCTACGAAAGGGAGTATAGAATGTATGCCTTCTATACAACCCCCTCGTCATGAGGGAAGAGAAAGTGTGGAAATACTGTGTGAATCCTAATATTTGGACAAAGACGCATGCATAACAATGTCAACGATGCTGTCCCAGCTGTCTGGGTGATAGAGAGAATATTGTCACCAAAATTCCAATGCATATGGCCCCTCAAGAAGAGGGACATCCTCAGATGGAAAACTTGGTCTTTGAAGGGGAACAAAGTGTGACACAAGATCAATGCAATTGGTTGCAAACATTTTTGTTTTCAACAAAAGACAACAATGCAAATAGATATAGTGTTGTCAATGGCAAGGGTGTTAATAACAAATGTCACACAAAAAACACAGGATGCTGCCAATGACAAAGATCATGTTGTTGACAATGAAGGTTGTGCCTGTTGGTCACGAATCTGCCACAGGAAAGGGTTTGGTTTGTCTATGCGCCCTAGACCCGTCCAACACTTTGAAAGGCCGGAAGGAAGGAATGCCTTCCGTGCCAATCTCCAGAGAGGGTTGGCTCCCTTACTACTCTAAATTGGGGGTTTTAGATTAGGGAATTGGAAAGAGATTGGGAAATTGCTGAAAGAAAGGAAATGACTAAAAGAAATGGGAAATATGGCCACTGGACAGTGAAATCCGAAGGGGAAGAACAAGCAGCACAATTACTAACTTCTACTTAAACCAGCAGCAATCAACACCAAGAATATAATAGAAACTAACACTGAACTTTTCCCTAATACGTATCCTTCAATAACTCCAGCTTTTGCTCTTTATCGTATACTTAAATCCAGATTGCAGAATTACAACATACACATAAAGAAATAGAATAATAGAAATAATGATAGAAGGCATCATACACAGAAAAGGAGTCCAGAATCAGAGCCAAGAGTCTTTAATATTGATGCAAAGTTTAAGTACAGCAATTCTCTAGCAGAACGTTCCCCCTTGATTACATTACATTGAGTTGATTTTTATAGAGGAATTCACCTCTGTAACATTAATGTTAGACCCTGAATCCGCTGGGGCAGCTGAGATTTGACCCTTGTCAGATGACAGTGTATTCATGGAATGCGGCTCACCCGTATTTGCAGTTATGAGGAGTGGCTTCGGACAGGTTTTACAGCTGGGACTGCTTGTCTCATTACTGTGGTTGGTGGAGTTTGTCCTTAGGGGTTTCCCGGAACTGATAGCGTCGTCTCGATGGGATGGGCAGGAGACCCAAATTCGTGCGCCATGGAGGCGCCTTAAATTCCCACCTACCTTCTCCTTCTCTGGAAGCGCGCCCTCCGGATGCAGCCTTAGTGCTGAAAAAATGCTCTGGGGAGGCTTTGCTAGGCCTAAAATGCAGCTCTTCGCCTTTGGCATGGTCCGGCAGGGAAGGTTCGCTCAAACTGTGCTCGAAATGGGCTTTCGCCGGAGTTGAAGCCCGAAATGGGCCTTCGCTAGAGCTGGGGGGAGGGGCGCTTCGACTTGCTGCTTTTGTCTAAGTCCGGAATGAACTCTCACCGGATGGAGTTTCGCTCCAGCTAAGCCCGAAATGGATCTTTGCCAGAGCGGGGACCCGAAATGCAGCTTCGCCTTGCTAAGGAGCGAAGATAAGCTTGTCTTCCTTGACCTTTTTGCCTTAGACAATTCTTGCCCGAAATGCTTCTTCGCTAGTGATGGAGGTTTCGCTGGAGACAGCGCCCGAAGTGGGGTTTCACTAGCTTCCTGGGCGAAAGTGAGCCTGATTTTGCCTTAGACTTTTTTCCTTGGCTAAGGCAGCGCCTGGAGTGGGCTTTCGCCCCAGTTAAGTCCGAAGTGGACTTTCGCTCACATTGGGGCCCGAAATGCAGGTTCGCCAGCATTATGGGCAAAGCAGTTTTGAACTTTGCCTTAGACTTCTCCTGCCCAAACTAAACTTCGCTCCTAGCAAGGACTGAAGTTAAGCTTTGCTACCTCCAAGGGCGAAAACGCCCTGTCCGTGCCTTAGCCATTTTCAAGCCCGAAATGGGCTTTCACTCTAGTTCCTCAGCGAAGCTGTCTTTCGCCTTGAAAATGGGCGAAACTCAGGTTTAGCCTCCCTTTTGAGCGAAGCTGCTCTTTTACTCCTGTTTTTGTGAGCAAAGTTGCTCCGAACTTGGATTGTGCACAAAAGGTGAGCGAAAGAGGATTTCTAGCTGCGCCTCAGCGCCATGAAAATGCCAGAGAAGAGTTTTTGCCGGAGAAAGTTGTTTTTAGAGGAGAAAATGAATCTAAACAGGAAAATATTGCAGCAGCAGTTCAAAATTTCATCTTAGACAAAATGTGGCAAAATTGTCAACATTCCTGGCGGCTCATGGGGTATTGAGCTCGCCTCAATGCAAGGACCCTAGGCCTTTATCCGTTGGGCTCGGAGTCATTGTTGGTTACGAATCCGCCACTAGGATAGGATTTAGTGTAATGCGCCTGTTGGTTACGAATCTGCCATGAGGAAAGGATTTTGGGTTAATGCGCCCAGATTCGCCCACCAGCATGAAAGGCCGGAAGGAAGAGATGCCTTCCGAGCCAATCTCCGGAGAAGGCCGGCTCCTTTTGGGGGGTTTCTGATTTGAGCTAAGGGTACAGGAAAGAGATGAATGTACAGAAAGAAACAAATGTACAGAAAGGGATTACAAATATATTCAGAGGTTGGTGGGGGGGAACTAACAGTACGGGAACACACCAATCAACGCTACTTGCTGCATCATAAATACAAAAGTATGACAAAGAACTGCAAAATCTACGCGTACTTCCGATACATAAGCAATGTATGCACCATTCAATGATCCCCTAGCAAACATTCCCTACAAGGAACTAACAAAGCACGGCAATGCATCGATTAACGGATACGTACACTGACATAGGTAGAAAGCAAGCCTAGAGATATCAGGGCAAGGTATATGTGTTTATGTAGAGAATTTAACCGCAGCTTGCTCAATGGCTCCCAACAAACATTCCCTACAAGGAACTAACAAAGACGGGATCGCATCAATCACCGGATACGGACAAGCAACAAAACACATAACTGATGGAACTGCCACCATATCTATTCTATAAATGCTTTAAATTAATGAAGTACAAAAGTGCTTAAACAAGCAATACTAGAGGAACCTGATCGCCAAACGCCGAAGTGAATCAACGAGCTGCGACACAGGTGGGCCTAAAGCATATAATGAAAGACAGCATAAAAGAATAAAGACAAGCAGTAATGTAACCAGGCATACAGATTGTATTCATTAGCAGAAGCACGGTTACAATGGGTACGGTGATTCCCTAACAAACATTCCCCTTCCACCCTTTACAATGAATTCACGATGGGCTTTTATAGCCCGAGTCCCTCCCGTTACATTAATGGGCACAGAGTCCCAATCAAACATAAGCTGACAGAAGCGGCGAAAGAGCTGCAAATGCTGACCTTTTGTCGGACCGGGCTGTACCCGCAGCATGGTCATCCTGAAAGCTGGACAGCCACATGGCGGTGCGCTGGGCAAAACTTCAAGTCGGCAGGTACGCTGGTAGCTGGAGCAGGTGGAACCTCAGATCAGCTTTGAATGAGGCTACTGACACAGGCGGTGCAGCCCATACTTATCCCTTTTGGTCGGCAGTCTTGGTTCAAATCCCGAAGCTGGACACTTGTCGTATGATGGGTTATGCTGTGTGACACATGTCTGCCTTGAAGGGCAGTCTATCCATCTTCGCTTGGGATCGGAGCTCCTTGGGATGCGTGGGCAGAAAACAGTGCAGTTGGGAAGGCCTTCACGCCTTGGTCAAATTCCGGGTTTGTTCCCCTACTGTACACCTGTCAAGGGCGCATTCCGGCTCTGCTGAAAAGTCGGGCTGCGCACAGGTGAACACTGGTGTCTGCCGCTGTACGGACCTGCTCCGGCAGTTATCATTCTTCTTTGTCAGCCTGCCAGTGCAAGGTGCGCCCAGAAAGTGGGGCGAAGTCAGACTTCGCACCAAAACTGGGCGAAGTGCGCACTTCGCACCAAAACTGGGCGAAGTGCGCACCTCGCACCAAAACGGGCGAAGTGCGAACTTCGCACCCAGACTTAGCCAATTTTTCAGGGTAACTCTCTGGAAAGTTGAAAAATCAACTGGGGACTCCAAGAAAGGGGGGAAGGAAAGAGAATGCGGGAAAGAAAAGGAAAGGGAGAGAAGGAAGGAAAACGGAAGAAGGAGGAAAAGAAGAGCAGCACTGTTACAATATTGAAGACATTGCACCCCGTGCAAAATGTGACAACATTTCTGGCGGCTCGCGGGGTGTCGAGCTCGCCTCGGCGCAAAGAATCCATGCCTTCATCCTTTGGGTACAGAGGAACTTGCCTCCCCTGTCTTTTGCTGCTCTAACTGTTCTCCTTGCGGCAACTGTTCTTCAGATTCATCTTTGTCAGTTGCCCCATCAGAAATGCCTTCCGAAAACTCTCCATCTCCTGCTTCTGCCTCGCAGATGCGAGTGTATGCCACCTGGGCTGAACGCCAGGCTTCTGCTTCGAATGGCTTGCGGTCTGCTATATCTTCTAATGCTCCGTGGAAAGCAGCGACCGCGTGCAGGTCGATGGTGAGGTACCTTTTTTCTAACTCCTGGAAATAGGAGCGGATCTTGGAATATTTGGACACCATCCTGAGTGACCTGACTGTCTTGAATTGGCTCAGTCCAGCTATCAATTTCAGCTGTATTTGCCTCAAAGGACTGCCAATTTCTTTTTACCCGATCTAGGGTGAGGAGCTCGCCATTCTCAACAAAACTTGGGCACCCTAGTTCTGAAAGAGCGTGAAAGGGGGCCAGACAGATATCCCTTTCATGCGTGAATGCGTCTAGCATTCGTTTGGCCACTCTCACCTCTTCAACTTTTTTGAAATATTTGTGCAAGGTCACCCTTGCACCTGCCCATTCTGCAGCCGAATGAGGACACGGGAGAAAATTGGAGGCCGTTGCGCTCGCGCTCCTGAAGATTTACCGCCAGGTCCAGCCATTGCTTCGCTCGGCGCTCGGCCTCCTCTACCACAGGCTTTCCCTGGGCAGAAACTTCTTGAATCCTGGATGCGAAATCCAGGACTGCCATCGCCTTGAAGGTGTGGGGCTTGCATTCCCGCAGCAAACCAGCCCGCATCTCCTTAACTTTTGTCTTCGAAAAGACCGTCGCTTGAGATGTTCTCTCCGCAAGCTGCGACTGCGCCTGCTTCAAAGACTCCCCGGAGCCGAGAAATCTGCTCCGAGGCCGCTTTCTTTTCGGTTGCGGCTTGTTGCTCGAGAAGCGGCCAGCCGGGCTTTGAGTTCATCTCGTTTCTTGCCGCGCCGCTTCCAGCTGCTCGGAGACCTAGACAGGTCTTCTTCAAGCTGTCTTACTTTATCCCGCAACGCGAAAAGTTCTTCCCCGCTCCTCCGCACTCTTGACAAAGAGATTATCGCCTTTGCGCATGATCGTCCGAATCTCATACCGCTTGTTGATGTCGTCAAAGCTCTTCTCCTTTGTCTGGAGCTCGTAGTCCGCCCTAGTCATTTCCCCGGAGAGGCTTCTTTACTATTGGGATTATCTTCTCTGTTGTAAGCACTCTCCTCTCAAAATCGTACTTGGCGCGTTTTACCGGGGCGGCTATCTCTTCATGTCTCCTCCGTTTCAGGTTCTCGAGGAAGGAAACAGAACACTGTACAGCCCTTGTTGCCAGGGGCAAGTCGTCTGTATTCTGGAGGTCGTCCATGAAATCTGGTTCCCCCAGCCTAGGGTTCTGCTGAGACGTCTCTCCTGCGGGGATGGGATCAGGAGGAACCGGACAGACTTTGGAAGAATCGGTCGCTTGTGGGGGCGACCGGGAAATGGAGGTGGGAATGGTTGACACTGCGAGGGTTTGAAGCGGCTGAGACGGAGGATGTGACGGTGAACGGGCTGCCTCGGCACTAGCTTCGGGCGAAGGGTTTGGAGTTGTGCTCAGAGAAAGAGAAACGTTAGGGTTCTGAGCAAACTGATCGAAAGAATGGGGACCGCTAGAAGGACGCGGAGACGGGGAGGAGGATGTGGTCATGGCTCGCTCAGATTGAGCGGGGGACGGAGTGGGAGTAGGAGTGGGTGAGACCAAAGAAACAGGGGCAGCAAACGTACCTGCGGGCTCCGCCTGAGCCGATGCCGGGTGAATGTCTTCGCTTCTTGTATCGGTGGCTGGCTTGGGACTGCCCAAAGGAACTGCCTCTGCGGCGGCAGGACGCGGCTGCGGCTCTGCGATCGGCTGCTGCACTATCGTGCTAGGGTCGCCCGATTTTCTCGACTCTCCTCCGCTTCTTCTCTTCCGGAATAACGGTTGGATCGGGGAAGGAGATGAAGCGAGTGCGAGCGGCGCTGATGCTCCCACGGTAAACTTGTACCGGGGTTTGACTTGCAGAAGGTCCGCCGCGACCGGTCTGCTTTCTGGCGGTGCCGGCGCTTTTCTTGCCTGAGGGATTGCCTCGGCGCCGCCTTGACTAACTCTTTTCGCCTTTTCGTGCGCCGCCTTGGGAGCCACGGGCTGCATTGGATTGACTCGGGTACTTGCTCGGGCCTGCGCCGGCGCTTCTTGAAGTGTACAACTGTTTGGGAGGAGACCCATTTTTATAATCCTCAAAGGGGCCTCGGGGAACGTAACCTTGATAAGCGAACGGCCGCCAGCTGTCATGATGCTGGTCATAGAGAACCGAAAAGTCGTCATCTACGGCCAGGCTTCTCCTTGTTGATTTATCGTGCTGCGTGCGGCATCTCATCTTCCAACACTCGGTAACCTTTTCTTTAGACCAGTTAAGGCCTGCTATCTTGGATAGAAATTTTTTGAATCCTGGAGACGAGAAATGGTGGTCCGGGTTTCGCTTGGGGTCATATGTCACCTCCTCGCAGTAGAAATCCTGCCAGGGAGGAGAAGCTTCCATTAATTCAATCTCCCAGTCAAGGTCCACATGGACCATGTCGCATCTATCTTCGGTTATATCCCGGGGGCACAAATGTGTGAATCTTGCCCTTATCCCATAGGGGTCGTACTTCCAGCGCTGCGGCAGCAAAACCAGGCCAATCCGGGACAGCGCTTGCTCTAGGTAGACGTGCTGTCCTACCTCAGTAATCTCGACGTTGGCCCAGGAAAGAGGATATTGAAAAATCTGTCCTCTCTTCTTTCCTAGGCCGAACTCTTCTTCCACATAGTCCATCTGCCGGGCAACTTCCATCCCGAACAGATGCTCTGAACACCAATAGGGCAGCAAATAGGGCTTGCCCTTGAATCCGTAGATTCTGACTACAATCCCCTGCGTCGCCCTGAAAACGTCCCCGAGCTTCTGATTTATCAATGCACTCGTCATTTCTCTAGGGGGACGGGGGATTTCACTTTCGGTGAAGACTGACATGACGAATCCCAGAAAGTTGAAGTTGAACTTGTAGTAGGACCCTTTCCGGTATAAGTCATCCGTCCAGTTATAGACGGGCTGGGGCTCTCCCCTCTCGTTAACCTTCTTCAGGTTCAGGATCGGCATTTGGGGGTGCAGATGGTACAAACAAAGCCAGGCTAGAACAGAACTGAAACGAAAATCGGTAGACTGCCTCTTCTGAATTTTCAGCAGGCTGGAATGAATGGCGTAAGCCAGCCAGTCTGCCCAGTCGAAAGAGATGGGGCGCTTTCCACTCCTTTGCGCCGCTGGTTCGTAAGATTCTCCACACAGGAGACATTCTGCCAGCGCCAGCTGGTACGGATGTACCAACTCGTCGGAGTCGCAGCCGAGAATCCATGCCAGGATAGTATAAAGATACTTGTTCTGAAATTTTGCCAAGGGCATGGGGCCAGTCGGCCACTGTCCAGCTGGAAGCGGGGCGTTCAGCTCTGAATTGAGGAAATCCCTCATTCGCTTGGTGTGCGTGAAGCGTCCCGCTTGTTCGCCCAGATTTACCTTTCTGAGGATGGTGCCGGAGTCATACTCCAGCCCCGGGGCGAAAGCTGGCTGCACAGTCTCCCTGCGCAGCGCGAACAAGGGTTTACCGCTGGAGCTGCAGATATGCCGGGTAGCTGGTCTGTAGTGTCTGACAATGAGGTCTACCAGTTCCGGGCATTGATGGACAGGAGGGCACAAGAATCTGAAGAGGTTTGATTTGTACGCCGCTCCGAAATGGTGGGAGGGCGAAACTTTGTCAGCCCAGCTCTCCACATTTGCTCGCAGTGAGTCGTGCTCATAGAAAATGAGCCGTCCACATATCCCGCCAGGTAATTCACCGGAGATGGTGGGGCTTGCCCACGCTGTACTTTTTTCGTTCGGGACTTTGACTTTTTCTCTGGCGGGGTATCGCCTTTGAAAACGCCAGGCCGCGGTAAATCCCTTGGTTCGCCACTTTCGCTGGACTGCGCTGACACGGGCCTTTTTCCTTTGTCCATCCCTCCGAATCAGCAATAATGATAGGTTCAGGCTGTCTGCAACAGATTTCGCTATCACAGGAATAATTTGAACTGTCCGAGGAATAATCTGTGCAATCTGGAATGTTTGCAGGCTTCTGTCCCCCTTTTCTAGATAAAAACAGCGCCATTAATGCAACGCAGGAGGGGGTAGGTCGGCTGAGTTAAGATCCTTGGGTGGCTGCGCAGGAGAATGTTTGGAAAAAACGCGCCCCGACAGACGTGCCATGCTTCTTTTGTTGCACTTTCCTTTGAAAAACGTGCAATCATTAATTCTGCTTTGGAGATTGCACCATGGCTGACGTCGCTGCCACCACTTGGGCACACTGCTCAAGACAAAACCCTTGGTGCGGGAACCCATGTTAAAACAGTTGCAAACGCGCCTTGGGCCCAGCTTGGGGGTTTTTCGAATTTTTTATTATTCATTTCTTGGACGCTGCCCCAAACTGGCCCGAAGACCAAGGCGGAGTCGGACTTCGCCCGAATTTCGGGCGAAGCTCGAACTTCGCGCGAAACGCGCGCTTGAACTGTTCTGCTCTCATTCTTTTCCGCTGCGCCCGAAGTTCGGGCACAGCGTGGGTCCTTTGCAACCTTGGGCGCTTTGGAACATACTTAATACTCCCCGCGGCCTTTGGACCTTGAACAAATTGCGCAGTGCTGATGCGTTGAGGCAGGTTCGGACTTCGGCCGAAGCTTGGAGCGAAGTGCGAACTTCGCGCGAAGTTCGCACTTCGCGCGAGAATTGAGCGCAGTGCACACTTCGCACTAACGCTGGCCGAAGTCGGACTTCGCTGCGAAGTTCGCACTTCGCGCAAGAGTTGCGCGCAGTGCGTACTTCGGTCAAAGCTTTGAGCGGGGCTTCCCTTTAGTGTGCCTTAACATTTTTTATCAAACTTCGCAATTTGGCTGGGCCGAAGTCCGACTTCGCTGGAGTCGGGCTTCGCCCAACACTTAGTCAATTTTTTGCCCTCTTTTTCTCCTTTCTTTCTTTGCATAGCCGAACTTCGCCCTTCCTGAGGGCAACGACAGACTTCGCTGCGAAGTCTGTCCTTCTCTCCCATGCCGCAGTTAAGCTCAAAAAAGAAGAAAAACAAATTGAAAGCTAAAACTGGAAACTGTACATGCCGGGAAATGGAAAAAACATAAGGAAAATTTTTACAAAGAAGGGCCACTCGGGCCTCTTCAACAGCGATAAAGTTTTAAATGGAACCCGTTGACGGGGATAGGGAGGAGCTGACCCTCCATATCCGAAAGTATGTAGGCATTGAACTGGTTCACCCGGGCAATCTGATAAGGGCCCTCCCAGAGAGCATCAAATTTTCCGTGATTACCCGGTTTTGCCTTGTATGAGTCCCACTTTAGCACCAAGTCCCCGACTTTGAAAATTCGGGCAATGGCGCCTTTGGCAAACCAGCCTTGAGTGGCTGCAATGTGATCCGCGAAGGCCTGGTATGCACTTTCTCTGTCTTCTTCCAACTGCAGGAGTTGGCACAGTCTGTCGTCCACCGGGTCTCCGCTGCTCCTGTCTTCGTCAATCATCCACAGGGCAGGGATCTCGATGTGTGATGGCATGACAGCTTCCTTGCCATAGACAAGCGCGTAGGGGGACGTTCTGAGGGATTTCTTGAACGCAACTCTATCCGCCCATAGCGCCCGGTTCAAGAGCAAGTGCCAAGTCCGCTTGTTTCTGTCAATGGTCCTCCGGAGAATTTTCAGGAGGTTCTTGTTAGTAGAATCGGCAAGGCCATTCCCCCGCGGGTAGTAATTAGAAGACATCTTGTGATAGATGCCAAGTCTGCTGGTGTACTCCGTGAGTACAGCGCCTACGAATCCCGGACCATTGTCTGTCACAATCGACTCTGGAACCCCGAAGCGAGTAATCAGGCTTTCAATGAACCCGATGACCGTTTCTTGGTCTGCGTTCTTGGTCGGGATTGCCTCCGTCCACCGTGTAAAATAATCAGTAGCTGTAAGAATAAACTTGTGGCCGGCGGAGGAGTTAGGAGAAATCACCCCAATGAAGTCTAGACCCCATTGCCGGAACGGAGTCTCGGCCCGAATCGGTTGAAGGGGCGAGGGTGCTTTTCTCGCTTCGGCCAGCAAACCTTTGGCATTGATCACATTTAGCGCAGACCGCATGCGCGTCTGCGAACAGAGTGGGCCAATAGTATCCAGCCCTTATTATTTTTAAGGCCGTCGGCCTCGAAGAATGGTGACCCCCAGGCATCCCGGAATGAAATTCTCCGAGGACCCTAGGCTGGTCGGATTTTCTGACGCACCGCAACAGGATGCCGTCAATGTTTCTGAAGTAAAGCCCCTCGGGGCGAAGAGTGTACTTTAGTGCACCTAGCCGAAATCTCCTTCGTTGTGAGGCGTTCAGGTGATCGGGACATCTTCCGGTGCATAAGTATCTCACCAGTTCATCCGTCCAATCACTCCCCTCCGATAAGGAGTCGGCTAGGTAGATGCGTGTCGCTGTGTCCTCCCACTTACAGGCGGAGATGCCGGCTACAGCGCTTCGGGCCAATTCCTGACACAAGGCTCGGCCTCTGATAAGCTTGGTGGGCCGCACTTCAATGTCGAACTCCTGGATCTTGGCAATCCATCCCGCTCTCTTGTGACCCGGTTCTCCTTGTAAAATAAAACTTCGAACATCCGGGTGAATCACAAAAACAAGTAGTCTTGCTCTGGGAGACAAAGTGCCTGAACTTTCGAAGGGACTTCATGACAGCATGAACTTGCCGCTCTATAAAATTGTACTTTTCTTCATGCGGCAAGATGACTTGGCTCAGGAACGCTATGGGGCGCTCCTCACCGTCGTCTCCCTTCTGAGTCAGGACTGCGGCGTAACTTTCGGGTTCTCCCACTGCATACAGGATGAAGTCCTTGGAGTAGTCCGGGTTGGTCAACACCGGGGCTTGTGCAATTCGGGCCTTGATCTCCTCGAAGGCTTGCTCTCTCTCATCAGTCCATTCGTAAGGTGTGTCTTTCTTGAGCAGTTCGGCCATAGGCTTGATCACTTGTGCGAAGTCCGGGATGAACTTCCGCACGAAGTTAATCTGACCGAAGAAGGACTGCAGCCCTTTTTTGTCGATGGGGGCTGGCAAGCGAACGAGGGCTTCCGCTCTGTCAGGGTCAATGGCGAGGCCTTCCTCGGAGATGACATGTCCCAGCAGCTTTCCTTCCTTTACCGCGAAGACAGACTTCTTCGGGTTTATGGAGATGCCGAATTCTCGACAACTCTCAAATATCTGCCGCAGGTGCGAAACATGATCTTCTCGTTGGTGAGAGAAAACAGTCATGTCATCGAGGTAGATGACAATAATTTTGTTGAGCAGCTCTCGGAAGGCGAGGTCCATGGCCCTTTGGAACGTAGCACCAGCATTGGATAAGCCAAACGGCATGCGCTGATAGGCGAACGTCCCCCACTTGGTGGTGAACGCCGTCTTATGCTGGTCTTCGTCTTTGACCCAAATCTGGTTGTAGCCGGAAAATCCATCTAAAAGTGAAAATCTCTGGGCTCCAGCAACGATATGCAGAATCTGGTCAATTTGGGGAAGCGGATAGTGGTCCCGGAGGGAAGCCTGATTTAGGTTTCTGAAGTCGACACAGAGACGTATGTCGCCATTCTTTTTCCTCACGGGCACCAAATTCGCGACCCAGGATGAATGTTTGATGGGGTAGATGATCTTAGCCTCCAGGATCTTCAAGAGCTCGGTCTTCATCATGGCCTCAATCTTTGGATTTACGGCCCTCTGCTTTTGTCGGAATGGCTTGGCGCCATCCTCTAGCTCAATGGTATGCTGGATGACAGCTCTGTCATACCCCTCAAATCCTCGTAGCACCAGGCCACGATGTCGGGGAACTCCTGGCACAGTGATCTAATCTGCCCCAGTTCCTCCGACGTGCAGTCTGTCCCGACCTTGATGGTTTTACCAGGTTCGAGTTCCAGGTCAGCATACTGCCTCGGGTCTACTTTGATCCTATGTGATATTGCTCTGTCGTTCTGATCAAAGAGACTTTCTAACGTAATCAGTCCCTTTGGGACGTGATTATTCCGTAACTGTATCAACCCCTCATATTGCTCGTCATCAGGGTCTCTACCTTCGATTACACACACTTCGTTAACCAGGAATGTGACGATCTCCTCGTCACAGCTGAACACCTGCCAGAAGGTATCCCTATCAGGCACAGAAGGCCTGTAAATGGTGCGGACCGGCTTCAGTTTCTGGACAACGTCTTCAGCCGGAACGTACCTGGCTCCAACAGACGCCAGAATATCTGCGTGCTTGTTTCTCTCACGCGATATTGCCTTAACATTCAATGAGTCGAACGATTCCATCAGGTCCCAGACCCGATTGCGGTACGATTTAAGATAGTGATGCTTGGAGGCGCATTTATTCATAACTTGGTGACACACCAGCTCTGAATCTCCGAAAATTTGGAGATGCTTGATTCCGAGCCTTTCCGCCTTTCGCAAACCCAAGCACGAGGCTTCGTACTCGCCGAGTTGTTAGTACGACTCCGTGCCAGCCTGTAGGCATAGTCCTTCTGGATCCCGGTTGGAGAAACCAGGAGTACCCCTGCACCGGCGCCATTCTTGCATCGCGCGCCGTCAAAGAAAAGCTTCCACAACTCTTCGGGTGCAGGTCCTACTTCTTTCGCAGCTGACACGTCAAGTCTCTCGGACTGTTTAATGGAGTAACAGCCCTGCTCTGTCCCGATTACGGCATTGAAGTCCCGCAACGAGAACTCGTCTTCGAGCTGTAGCACTTCGAGAGCTTGCTCGGTCAGTTCCACTGTCACCAGTTCTTCCTCTGACAACTGGACCATGCAGTCCATCTCTCCTCCGGGTATCTTGTCCACTAGAAAGGGGGAAGGCTTCTCATTGAAAATTTTCAGTCTCCTTCCTTTGAAGGGCACTTCCATGTGTGAGTAGTCTAGAGACAGGTACCCGCCCAACTTCGCAGTGAACTCCCGAGAGAGACACATGCCGAAGTAAGGCTCCATGTCAACAATCACGACCTCTTGGATGACTACGATGTCGAGAGCCTTGTGCAGTCGGATAGGGATATCCTTTATGACACCAACTGTCTTGACAGGGGTGCCGTCTAGTTGCAGCACACCTTGGCTGCTCCGTGTGTATTCCATCCCGATCTCATCGCAGACGGCCTTCGGCATTACGGTCGAGGAAGCACCAGAATCCACCATGCAGTTGTGAACTATGTGCCCTTGCATCCGTAAAGACAGATAAAAGGGTGGCGGTCTGTTCTTCCCAGTGGCTGAGACTGTCAAAGGTTGAACCAGGACAGCAGGCTGCATCTGCTTGCCGCTCTTCATGTTCTTTAGTGATTCTTGCAACAGATCTACCTGGCCTGGGAGCAGAAGAGCGTCGTACATGCTGATTCTGGCAAGAGTCTTCTTCAACTCGTCTACAATGCCGTAGCCCGAGGTACTAGCTCCTTCTGCCGGCTTAGCCGGTTCATACTTGGTCCGGCATCGTTGGGTGGCCTCAACTCGCTGTCTCTTGGTCAGAGACGGGTACTTCAGCTTCTCCTGGGCTTGCTCTTTGGTTTCAGCTGGGAGCTGAGGTATAGGAGGCTTAGCGGGAGTTGAGGCCTTTGCTGGAGGCTTGGCGGGAACAGGGGCAGCCTTTGCCGGAGAAGGCTTAACTGGAGCTTTTTCTTTGGACGCCTTCTCCTGGGCTGTGTAAGGCCACAGCCGCTTGTACGGTGGCAGCTCGTGGGGCTGCGGTTTTTCTCTTCTTGCGTAGACTTGCAAAGGCTTAGCCGCTTCCACGCCTCTCTTTTCTTCCTTGGCGGGCGTCACTAGATTCTCTTCTGGCAGGGCAAAATTAGCCTCGCCGTCCAAGATCATGTACAACTCATCGTCTTCTATAGCGCTGCCGGCCAAGGTCTGGATGTAGTGCTGGTGCAGAGTGCAGTCTTCCTCCGAATGCGGGTCATTGCACGTAGTGCACTCGGTTGACTCGGTCGGGAGGACAGGTGGGTCTTCTATAGCAGCATTCCTCGGAGGCGGACGCCTCTGCGGCTGGTTCTCTGGGGCTTTATCTTTTGTCAACGCTGGTGGCGCATACGGCCTTCTAGGAGCAAGGTCCATCTGGGCCTGCTTCTTCTTCATGGCGGTCATGTCATTGGACATGGCATGATATCCGGAGGCCAAAGCCCGCACCTCTTGTAGAATCGTGTTCTGGATGCTGCTGTCAGGAGGTGGCAACTGTGCCGGTGGAGGCAAAGCGGCCAATGGAGGAGGGTTAGAATAAGGCGCGTACTGCGGGGGAGCAGGGAGCGCTGGAAAATGCGGAGCGGGAGGAGGCGGATGAGGGTAATGCATTTGAGGCGGGCCATAAGGAGTTATGACCGGCGCCGGATTCCACCGCTGCTGGGGTTGCTGCCCGGAAGTGGACGGCGAACCACCGTGGCGTGAAGGATACTGCGATCTGGGGAAGTCGGGATGAATTGGTTCCTGCACTCTGGACGGAAGCCTGCCGATGGAAATAATATCAGCTTCAGCTTGCTGGGCAGCCTCGTACAGCGCAGGAAACTCGTCAATTCTGGCGATCTTCAGCAGCAGGCATATGTCTGAGTTGAATGATCTCAGATAGTAGTGAGCAGCCATGCCAGCTGAAGGCCGAAGTTCGCGAGGTACCCGTTTCCAGGATCTCGCAAACCTGATGTTGAAATCGAACACCTCCTCTTGAGGATGTCTCTCGGATAGCTTGGAACCGATGCGATAGAGAAGTAGGGTCAGCGGACTCGTTGCATCCTTTTACGAGTCTCCCGGCAAGTCGGGGCCACCCCGTGATGGATCCCTCCGGCGCCGATCTCCACCGAGAGAGAAGCTTTCCCCTCAGGGAAAGGGCCAGCAGACGGGTCTTCACACTTTCATCGGTAATAGTATGCAGTGCGGCCAGGGCAAGGATGTCCTGGATGTGCTCATACGCCGTCTTACCGTAGCCGTCGTATGTGGGAATAGACTTTAAAGCAGCAGGGGGAACAGCTTGCTGACCGACCAGGGCCAAAGGCCCCGTAGAGTCCACCGCCGGGAAGAGGTCATCGTCATTTGGCTGTTGGGCAGCCATCTCTTCTTCTTCTTGCTCTTCTTCTCCGCCGTCGGTTGTGTACTCAGTGTCGGTACTTTCCGAGGATGCAGGATCTTCTTCTTCCTCGGCTTCTTCTATTTCGTACTCGGCTCCTCCGACTTCAGCTTCGGCTTCTTCTTGGATCTCAGCCTCGGCTTCGTCGAAACGAGCTCGCGGATCAGCCAGCCTGGGGATCTCGCCTCGAGCGTTGATGTCCAGTTCGTAGAACTCAGGCGGGCTTCTCGGATTTCTTGCTTGCCACCTTCTCGTGTGCATGAAGGTGACGGGACCGGTCTTCTAGACTCAGAGGATTTGTTCGTGCAGAGTCGCCAGGTGTTCAGATTTGGAACAGCAATGAAGCGAACACCGGTGCTTCAATTCTGTCGGGGGTGAGAAACTTCCTTGTCTCACCGAGAGCTCAGGAACTGTCAGCGCCGGGTGGAGACTGATCAGAAAATCTCTCTTCAGATGTGGGACCCGTGTTCCTCCAAGCGGGTCAGAAAAACTGTTGCGCTAGGTGGAGACAGAACGGGTACCTCTTTCTTTAAAACGTGGGACAAGGGTCCCACCGGGCGTGCCAGAGAAACTGTTGGTTACGAATCTGCCATGAGGAAAGGATTTTGGGTTAATGCGCCCAGATTCGCCCACCAGCATGAAAGGCCGGAAGGAAGAGATGCCTTCCGAGCCAATCTCCGGAGAAGGCCGGCTCCTTTTGGGGGGTTTTCTGATTTGAGCTAAGGGTACAGGAAAGAGATGAATGTACAGAAAGAAACAAATGTACAGAAAGGGATTACAAATATATTCAGAGGTTGGTGGGGGGAACTAACAGTACGGGAACACACCAATCAACGCTACTTGCTGCATCATAAATACAAAAGTATGACAAAGAACCGCAAAATCTACGCGTACTTCCGATACATAAGCAGTGTATGCACCATTCAATGATCCCCTAGCAAACATTCCCTACAAGGAACTAACAAAGACGGCAATGCATCGATTAACGGATACGTACACTGACATAGGTAGAAAGCAAGCCTAGAGATATCAGGGCCAGGTATATGTGTTTATGTAGAGAATTTAACCGAGCCTGCTCAATGGCTCCCAAAGAAACATTCCCTACAAGGAACTAACAAAGACGGGATCGCATCAATCACCGGATACGGACCAACAACAAAACACATAACTGATGGAACTGCCACCATATCTATTCTATAAATGCTTTAAATTAATGAAGTACAAAAGTGCTTAAACAAGCAATACTAGAGGAACCTGATCGCCAAACGCCGAAGTGAATCAACGAGCTGCGACACAGGTGGGCCTAAAGCATATAATGAAAGACAGCATAAAAGAATAAAGACAGCAGAACAGAACCAGGCATACAGATTGTATTCATTAGCAGAAGCACGGTTACAATGGGTACGGTGATTCCCTAACAAACATTCCCCTTCCACCCTTTACAATGAATTCACGGTGGGCTTTTATAGCCCGAGTCCCTCCCGTTACATTAATGGGCACAGAGTCCCAGTCAAACATAAGCTGACAGAAGCGGCGAAAGAGCTGCAAATGCTGACCTTTTGTCGGACCGGGCTGTACCCGCAGCATGGTCATCCTGAAAGCTGGACAGCCACATGGCGGTGCGCTGGGCAAAACTTCAAGTCGGCAGGTACGCTGGTAGCTGGAGCAGGTGGAACCTCAGATCAGCTTTGAATGAGGCTACTGACACAGGCGGTGCAGCCCATACTTATCCCTTTTGGTCGGCAGTCTTGGTTCAAATCCCGAAGCTGGACACTTGTCGTATGATGGGTTATGCTGTGTGACACATGTCTGCCTTGAAGGGCAGTCTATCTATCTTCGCTTGGGATCGGAGCTCCTTGGGATGCGTGGGCAGAAAACAATGCAGTTGGGAAGGCCTTCACGCCTTGGTCAAATTCCGGGTTTGTTCCCCTACTGTACACCTGTCAAGGGTGCATTTCGGCTCGCTGAAAAGTCGGGCTGCGCACAGGTGAACACTGGTGTCCGCCCGCCGTACGGACCTGCTCCGGCGCTTATCATTCTTCTTTGTCACCGCCACCTGCCAGGCAAGGTGCGCCCAGAAAGTGGGGCGAAGTCAGACTTCGCACCAAAACTGCGAAGCGCACTTCGCACCAAAACGGGCGAAGTGCGCACTTCGCACCAAAACTGGGCGAAGTGCGAACTTCGCACCCAGACTTAGCCAATTTTTCAGGGTAACCTGCTGGAAAGTTGAAAAATCAACTGGGGGACTCCAAGAAAGGGGGGGAAGGAAAGAGAATGCGGGAAAGAAAAGGAAAGGGAGAGAAGGAAGGAAAACGGAAGAAGGAGGAAAAGAAGAGCAGCACTGTTACAATATTGAAGACATTGCACCCCGTGCAAAATGTGACAACAGCGCCCTAGATTCGCCTAGCAGATTGAAAGGCCGGAAGGAAGGAATGCCTTCCGCGCCAATCTCCAGAGGAGGTCGGCTTCCTATGTTTTCTCAATTTGGTTTAAGCTCAGAGTGCAGGAAAGAAATTAGAGATGCAGAAAGAAATGTAAATATGATTGTTCCGGGTGGGGAAGATAAGCAGCACGGTAACAGCCAATCACCACTACTAACAGCAATTAAACACAAAATATGTTGCAGAAACTATCAACACCATTCATCCTATGTATCCTTCATTTTTGCATTCCAGGAATACTTAACTATCAAATACCGATATCCAGAAAAGCAGAATAACAGTAAGCAATAACATAAGCAACATGAGGCAGAAATACTCAGTAAAGGCAGCATACAAGACAAAGACAATCAATAGAGCCAAGTATATTTCATATTCAGAAGCAAACGCACAGCTACAGCAGTTCCCTAGCAATATATCCCCCTTCCACACTTTACAATGATATGGCGCAACTATTTATAGCGCAAATTTCCCCTCCCATTACAACTTTGGGCACAGGATCCCAGACCTGACAAAGCTAACAAAAGCGGCAAAAAGCGGCTGATGTTGACCTCTGCGGGTATGGAACGTACTTGCAGCAAGGTTCACCTGAAAGCTTGGCAGCTACGTGGCAGTGCGGTGGATGAAACTTCGAGTAAGCTTGAATGAGAGTAATTGCAGTACAATAGGTCAGTTCACGCTCACACACCTTCTGTCGCATCTCTGACTCGAATCTCGAGGGTGGACACCTGTCAATATCTGATAAGGGGGAAAAAATCTACCTTTGAAGCTCACACTTTCTCTTCTGCCAGACTTCGCCCAAAATTGGAGCGCAACCGAGCAGCGCAGGGTGGAAGCAGCGCAGTGTGGAAGCAGCGCAGTTGGGAGGGAGCGCAGTTGGGAAGGCCTTCGTGCCTTAGAAATTTTCTGGGCAGTTTTCAACGTCCTTTGCCCGAGTGCGCACAAGTCAGTGAGCGCAGCCCGACTTCGCTGCGAAGTCGGGCGGCTCAACACTTAGCCGATTTTCTGAGGTCACTATGGCAAATCGCCCGGCTGCGCAACTCTTTGAGGGCGCCGCCCGACTTCGCTGCGAAGTCGGGTGGCGCCAACACTTAGCCGTTTTCTGGATCTTTCTCATTGACGTCGCCCAGGTGCGCATAAAATTGGGAGCGCAGCCCGACTTCGCTGCGAAGTCGGGCGGCTCAACACTTAGCCGTTTTTCTGGGCTCAGCTCCACACGTAGGCTTCCCAAGTGCGCATGGAACTAGGAGCGCAGCCCGACTTCGCTGCGAAGTTGGGCGGCTCCACACTTAGAGAATTTCTGGGCACGCTTCTGACAATCCTGCCCAGGTGCGCACAGATAGGCGAGCGCGGCCCGACTGCGCTGCGCAGTCGGGCGAACAACAACACTTAGAAAATTTTGGGCTCTTTGCCCTCTCAGAGAAACAGTCAGAAGTATGGGGGGGGGAAATGGAGAAAATGAAACTGATGGCAGAAAATATAGGGGATAGTGGAGAAAGGGAGAGAAGAAAGAGGGAAGGTTAAGTAGCATCCTTACAAAAATTTTGAAGACATGGCACCCCGTACAAAATATGGCAACATTCCTGGCGGCTCGCGGGGTGCCAAGCTCGCCTCGATGCAACGAACCAAGCCTTAATCCTATGGGCGCAGAGGAACTCCCTTCCCCTGCATCCTACTGCTCCTGTTGCTGCTGCTGAGCTCCCTTTTTGGGCAACTGTTCTTCGGGCTTGCTCTCAGCAGTCTCTTCTTCCGATCCTTCATCCTCTTCTCTTTCTGAGCCTGACTGCTCAACACCACCATCGCCCTCTTGTTCGGCAGGCTGCTCCCGTTCACGGACGTGCTCGTATGCGGTCTTGGCCTGATCCCAAGCTATTGCCTGGAAGGGCTCTAAATCGTTGATATCCTTCAGCGTTGCTTTGAACGCCGCAACCATGTGCACGTCAATGGTGTCATACCTCTCTCCCAGCTCCTGGAGGCAGGTGTTAATTTTGCAAAATCTTGACACCATTTGGGTCACCTGTGCCTCTTGGACTGGGTCAGTCCAGCCATTAATCTCTGATGTATCTGCCTCAAAAAATAGCCAGTCTTGCTTTACCTGCTCTAGGGGCAGAAATTCCCCATCCTTGACAAAGCTCGGAAATCCGAGCGTAGAAAGAGTGTTGAAGGGGGCCAGGCAGATATTCATTTCATGGTTCAGTACATCCAACATCTTCCTGGCGGCCCTAATCTTCTCAGTTTTTTCAAAGTAATTTTGCAAGGTTACCCTCGCATCTGCCCAGTCTAGGGCAATTCGGGACATAGGAGGAAATCGGAGGCCCTTGCGCGCAAATTCTTCAAGTTTTATTGCCAAGTCCAGCCATTGCCTTGCTTGCCGTTCAGCCTCCTCTACCGCAGGCTTTCCCTGGGCAGATACTTCTTGAATTCTGGATGCGAAATCCAGGACGGACAAGGACCTGACCACATTAGTCCTGCAGTCCTGCAACAAACTAGCCCGCATCTCCTTGATCTTGTCCTTTGAAAAGGCAGCCGCCTGGGACGTTTTCTCCTTCAGCTGGGATTGAGTCTGCTTCAGCAAATCTTGCAACTGAGCAACATGCTCCAGTGCTGCACTCTTCTCTTCTGACAGTTGTTCGGCTGTCTTCCTCTGTGTTGCCGCCTCCTGCTAGGACGCGGCAAGCTGATCTTTTAAATCTTTAATCTCTTTCTGAGTAGATTCCAGCTGCGTGGTGGCCTTGGCCAGATCCTCTTCCAACTGTCTTGAATTGTTTTGAAGCTGAAACAGCTTCTCCTGATTCTCGAGCCGCTTAACAAGGAGATTATCAGTATTTCGACGAATACCATTGATTTCTGTTGGTTACGAATCTGCCATGAGGAAAGGATTTGGTATAATGCGCCCCAGATTCGCCCACCAGATTGAAAGGCCGGAAGGAAGGAATGCCTTCCGTGCCAATCTCCGGAGAAGGCCGGCTTCCTGTGGGTTTTTAGTGTTTAAGCTAAGAGTGCAGGAAAGAGATAAATTGCGGAAAGAGAATCCAAATGTGATTGGAGTTGGGTGGGGGGAATAAGCAGCACGACAACGATCAATCACCACTACTAACAACAGTCCTATACAGAACACATAATGAAACTACAGCTATCATGCATCCTATGTATCCTCTATCTATGCATTCCAGGAATACTTAATCATCAAATATCGGAGTCCAGAGTTCGAGTACAACAGTAAGCAATGAAATAAGAAACATGAGGCAGAAATGACAAGGAGAGGCAGCATACAAGATGATGACAGTAAGCAGAGCCAAGTATGTGTCTTGCATTCAAAAGCAAACGTATAGCTACAATGGTTCCCTAGCAGTATATTCCCCTTCCACCCTTTACAATGAAATTGTATGGCTATTTATAGCCCAAGTTCCCCCCGATTACAATTACGGGCACAAAGTCCCAGACCAGACAATAGCTGACAAAAGCGGCAGAAGAGCTGCTGATGCTGACTCCTGTCGGCGAGGACTGTACTTGCAGCAAGGTCTCCCTGAAAGCTGTACAGCTACGTGGCAGCGCGTTGGGTGAAACTTCTAATCAGCGGGAATGCGGGTAGCTGTGGTAGATGGAACTTTACATCAGCTTAAATAGGGGCAGCTGGCGTAGGTAGTGCGGTCCATGCTTGTCCTTGTTCACGTCACATCTCGGCTCGAATCCCGAGGCTTGGACACTTGTCGGATTCTGATGAGTGACACATGTCTGCCTTGAAAGGCAGTTTGTCCAACTTCGCCCGGGATCAGAGCGCCATCGGGTAGCGAAGGTGAAAAACAGCGCAGTTGGGGAGGCCTCCGTGCCTTAGCCAATTTCTGGCTTGCTTGATGAATCTTGCCCAACTGCGCACCGGTCAAAGGGCGCAGCCCGACTCGCTGCGAAGTCGGGTTGCGCACCGACACTTAGCTGATTTTGCCGCTGTTTCAGCTGCGCACAAGAAGAAGAGCGCACCCCGACTTCGCTGCGAAGTCGGGTTGCGCTCGACACTTAGCCAAATTCTGATCATCTCCCAGTCCGGCTGCGAAGTCGGGTTGCGCTCCCACTTAGCCAAATTCTGATCACTCCTGTCTGCTTTCGCACTTCGCATTCCCTAGTGCGCTCCAACTGAGGCGCACCCCGACTTCGTTGCGAAGTCGGGTTGCGCCCTAACACTTAGAATTTTTCAGGGAACACTTGCTCAGTTTTGGGAACTTGAATGGGGGAAGTACAAGGGAAAAAGGGAGGAATGAAACTGCAGGAAAGGGAGAAAGGGAAAAATGGAGAAAGGGAAGAAAGAGGAGGGAAGGAAGAGCAGCACACTTACAGATTTTGAAAACATGGCACCCCGTGCAAAATGTGGCAACATTCCTGGCGGCTCGCGGGGTGTCGAGCTCGCCTCGACGCAAAGAACCAGGCCTTCATCCATTGGGTGCAGAGGAACTTCCTTCCCCTGCTTTCCGCTGCTCTGATGGCTTCTCCCCGGGCAACCGTTCTTCTTCAGGATCACTTTCGGCAGTTGCCTCTTCTGTTTCTCCTCCTGAACCTGAATGTTCTTCACTGTCGGCCTCCCGCTCGCGGATGCGTTCATATGCAGCCTTGGCTTGGTCCCAGACTGCTGCTTGGAAGGGCCCTAGGTCGCTGACCTCTCTTAGTGCTGCGTGGAATGCAGCAACTGCATGCAGGTCGATGGTGTTGTATCTTTTTCCCAACTCCTTAAGGGAGGAGTTGATTTTGCAGTATCTTGACACCATCTGGGTGACACGAGCTTCTGGACTGGCTCTGCCCGGCTATCAATTTCTGCTGTGTCTGCCTCGAAAGACAGCCAATTCTGCTTTACCTGCTCAAGGGTCGGAAACTCGCCATCCTTGACGAAGCTCGGGCACCCGTGTTCAGACAGAGTGTGAAAGGGGGCCAGGCAAATGCTCATTTCATGCTCTAATGCGTCCAGCATCTTCCTGGCGGCCCTTATCTTCTCTGTCTTATCAAAATAAATGTGCAAGGTTACCCTTGCATCTGCCCACTCTGAGGCAAGTCGGGACATCGGGGGAAATCGGAGGCCTTTGCGCTCATACTCCTCAAGTTTCATAGCCAAGGTCTAGCCATTGCCTCGCTTGGTGTTCGGCCTCCTCTACCACGGGGCTTTCCCTGGGCAGATACTTCTTCGATCCTGGACGCGAAATCCAGGACCGATATAGATTTAACAATGTTGGGCTTGCATCCTTGCAGCAGACCAGCCCGCATCTCCTTAACTTTGTTCTTTGAAAAGGCCGTCGTCTGTGATGTTTTCTCTTCAAGCTGCGACTGCGCCTGTTTCAACGAATCCTGGAGCTGAGAAACCTGCTCCAGTGCTGCCCTTTTCTCCTCTGACAGCTGCTCGGCTGTCTGTTTCTGCGCTGCGGCCTCCTGCTGAGAGGCGGCCAGCTGGGCTTTCAGTTCGTCTATCTCCTGCTGTGCAGACCCCAGCTGCGCGGTGGCCCTAGCCAGATCTTCTTCTAGCTGCCTTGCGCTATTCTGCAGCTGAAACAGCGCCTCCTGGGTCTCAAGCCGCTTGACAAGGAGATTATTGGTTCTGCGACGAATGCCGTTGATTTCTTGCTCCTCGTTTATGTCATCGAAGCTCTTCTCCTTGACTTGGTGCTCATAGTCCTCCTCGGTCATCTCCCGGAGAGGCTTCTTTACTTTTGGAATCAGCTTCTCAGTTCTGAGCACTCTCCTGTCCAAGTCGTACTTGGTGCGCTTCACTGGGGCAGCTATTTCCTCGGCCCTTCTGCGCTTGACGCCCTGAAGGAAAGAGGCGGAACCCCCTGCGGCTCTTGCTGCCAGAGGCTGGTCATCTGCGATCTGCATGAAGTCGAGGTCTTCCAGCATCTGGTCCTGTTGCGGCATTCTTCCTGCAAACAGCGAAGCGGGAGGTATTCCAGAAGGAGTGGCCGCTTTTGAGGGCGACCGGGTCCTAGGGGAAGCGAGCGGCTGTGTGGATGGCGTTGGCGGGGTTTTAAACAGATGAGGTGAGCGGCGCGGCGATGTATGTGCAGCTTCGACACTGGCCGCGGGCGAGGGTTCCAGGGTTTGGCTGAGAGACTGGAAGGCGTTAGGGTCTTGGGCAAACTGGTCGAAAGAATGGGGGCTGCTGGATGGTTGGACAGTCTGGGAAGAGGAAGATGCAGCTACGGCTTGCCCTGATGAAATGGGGGACGGCGTTATGGCAGGGCCGACTGGGACTTTGGGGAGCGGGGAAGTGGACGTACCTGCGGGCTCCGCCTGAGCCGTTGTTCGAGGGACGCTTGCAGCCCGAGTTTCTGCTTCTGCCTCAGGGCTGTCCAGCGAGACAATTTCTGGCGCAGCTGTCTCCGTCTGCGCTGCGGCTGGTTGTTGTACAGGTTCCTTAGGCCGCTTGGCCTTTTCACCTCTCTTCCTCTTCTTTTCTTCTGGCGTTGTGGCTGGTTCGAAGGAAGGAGATGAGGTTGGGGCGGCAGGCAATGATGTCCCCACGGTAAACTTGTACCTGGGTCTAGCTGGAAGGATGCCTGCCGCGGCCGGTCTGCTAGCTGGCAGCGCGGGCGCTTTTTTGCTTGGGGGGCCACCTCAGGAGTTGACCTCTCTGACCCTTGCGCCCTTTCGGGTAATGCTTCAGGAGCTGGAGGCTGCATTGGGCCCACTTGACTGCTTGTCGGCGTTGCGCTGGAAGTTGCGGGAGTAGGCGTTTGCTGAGAAGGGGGCCTCCTTGTATACCTTTTCCTAGCGCCTCGGGGAACGCAATCTCGAAATGCGAAAGGCCGCCACGTGTCAGCGTATTGATCATATAGGGCCGAAAACTCATCATCAACGGCCAGCGTTTTCCGGTTGGATTTGTCGTGCTGCGTGCGGCATCTCATCTTCCAGCATTCGACGATTTTGTCCTTTTGCCAGTTGAGGGGCGCCACCTTGGCGAGGAATTTTTTGAAGCCCGCAGAATCTAACCGGTGATCCGGGTTTCGCTCTGGGTCATACGTCACCTCTTCGCAGTAAAAATCATGCCATGGAGGCCATGATTGCATCTGCTCGATGTGCCATTCCAGGTCTGCGCCTGTCTTGTTACACCTTTCCTGCATAATCTCTGCTCGGGGGCAGATATGCGTGAATTTACCCCTGACCCCTATTGGGTCATACTTCCAGCGCTGCGGCAGCATTATCAGACCCATGTCGATGAGCTCTTGCTCGAGGTAGACGTGTTGTCCTATCTCTTGCACTCGGATGTTCGCCCAGGTAATCGGATATTGAAAAATATGGCCCCTTTTCTTGCCCTGGCCGAACTCTTCTTCGACATAGTCCATCTGACGCGCAATCTCCATCCCGTACTGGTGGTCAGTGCAGAAGTAGGGCAGCAGGAACGGCTTCCCCTTGAATCCGTAGATTCTGACCACGATTCCCTGTGTCAGCCGGAAGGTGTCCCCGAGTTTGTGATTCCTCAGATGATTCGTCATGGCCTCTGGCGGGCGGGACGCCTTACGGTTGAACAGCCCCAGGACCATGCACAAAAATTTAAAATTAAACTCATAGAATGACCCTTTTCTGTACAGGATCTCGGTCCATTCGTACACGGGCAGCGGCTCTCCTTTTTCGTTTACCTTCTTCAAGTCAGGAACTTTCATCCGGTAGTGCATGTGGTACAGGCACAGCCATGTGAGGAAGGAGCAAAACCGGAATTCCGTTGTCTGCTTTTGCTGCAGTCTGACCAGGCTTGAATGAATCGCGTATGCCAGCCAATCCGCCCAGTCGAAGAAAATAGGGCGCTTCCCACTCTTTTGTGCCGTGGAGTCGTAAAACTCCCCATGCAGGATACATTCTGCCAGCGCCAGCTGGTACGGGCGTACCACTCTGTCAGAATCGCAGCCGAGGACCCATGCCAGGATGATGTAAATGTACTTGTTCTCAAATTTGTCCAGTGGTATGGGGCCTGTCGGCCACTGTCCGGCTGCCAGCGGAGTCTTCAGCTCCGAGTCGAGGAATTCTCTCATCCTCTTTGTCTGCGTGAATCTGCCGGTCTGTTCATCCAGATTTATCCTTCTGACAATCGCGCCGGGGTCGTACCGAAGCCCTGGGGCGAAGGCTGGTTGGACGCTCTCCCTGAAGAGTGTGAACAATACTCTTCCCTTGTTATCACAGACTTGTCGGGCAGCTGGTTTGTAATATGCTGCAATTGATTCAATCAGCTCCGGGCATTGGTGGACAGGAGGGCACAAGAACCAGTACAGGTTCGATTTATACGCAGCCCCGAGGTGGTGTGAGGGCGAAACCTTGTCAGCCCACTTCGCAATATTCGGCCGCAGCTTGGTGAGGCTGATAGAAAATTCGCCGTCTTTGTACCCGGCCAGGTGATTGACGGGTGGTGGCGGAGTTTGCCCTCGACTTCTCTTCGTCCGGGTTTTCTTTTTCTGCTCCTGCGGCACTTCGCTCTCATGAGCGCTTGATTCAGTCTGTTCCTCAGCTTCGCGCCCTTCGTCACTGGATTGCGCCTGTACGGGCGCTTTCCCCTTGTCCATTTTCTCTGTTAGAATTGGCAGCGACAGAGAATTACGGCTTCTGATTTCTCAGTTCTGCGCTTTGCAGTCTCGGAGTCAGCTCGACAATCTGAATTTTCTGAGTATGCCAGGGCCCTTTTTCTAGGCAAGGGTTGCAGCTTTAATGGCGCTAGGGAGGAAGTTAAGGTGGTTAACTCGAAGTTGGTGGAAGCGTTATAATATTTTGGCGGTCGTGCATGGGTTTAATCTTGAAAAGCGCACCCTAGTTGCAGTTGGTCCAAATGCGCCTTGCTTTCTTAATGACGTCGTTCTTGAAAGTCGCGCAATCATTAAACATTCTTTGGACCTCGTGCTTTTGATGACGTCATAGCCGCCGTCTGGGCACACCTTTCAAGGGAGAATTTTTGGCCCATGACCCAACTTCGCACTGTGCCGTACTGCGCTCTGGGCCCACACTTAGAATTTTTCATGTTTTCCGTGATAGGTCGTTCAGGGTGCGCCCAAAATTGAGGGCGCACTCGGACTTCGCCCAGAAAATGAGCGCACTCCGACTTCGCCCATGTTTGACTGCGCAGTCAGACTTCGCTCCAAAAAGTTGCGCAGTCTGATTTGACACTTAGCCATTTTTGCTTCCTGCTCCCCGACTGCGCTCCCAAGACGGTGCGCAGCCCGACTTCGCTGCGAAGTCGGGTTGCGCACCCAGACTTAGTCAAATTTTTGCCCCTCTTGTCAGCTGCTTTCTCTCAAACTTCGCCCGATCCAAGGAGCGATACCCGACTTCGCTGCGAAGTCGGGGTTTGCTTTAAGTTTTTCTTGGGCTCTTGAAAACTAAAAAACTGAAAGCTGAATATGTACATTCTGAAAACTTAAAAATGCGGAAAAGAAAACTGTACAAGGAAGGACCCATTGGGTGCCTTCAGCGGTGATAAATTTTGAGGTGGAACCCGTTGACGGGAATGGGGAGAAGTTGTCCCTCCATGTCCCGGAGCATGAATGCGTTGAATTGGTTCACCCGGGCAATCTGATAGGGACCCTCCCAGAGGGCATCAAATTTGCCGTGATTGCCCGGCTTTGCCTTCAGTGAGTCCCACTTCAGCACCAGGTCCCCGATTTTGAAAACTCGGGCGGTGGTGCCTTTTGCAAACCAGCCTTGGGTCGCTTCAGCGTGTTTGGTGAAGGCCTGGTATGCTTTCTCTCTGTCTTCCTCTAACTACAGCGCTGGCACAGTCTGGCATCCACTGGATCCCCGCTGCCTCTCTCTTCATCAAGCATCCAGAGGGCGGGAATTTCTATGTGGGTTGGCAGGACTGCCTCCTTGCCGTATACGAGCGCATAGGGGGATGTCTTAATGGACTTCTTGAATGATATTCTGTCCGCCCACAGCGCCCGATCCAGGAGTAGGTGCCAAGTCCTCTTGTTCTTCTCTACTGTCCTTCTGATGATTTTCAGTAGATTCTTGTTGGTGGACTCGGCCAGGCCGTTCCCCTGCGGGTAGTAGTTAGAAGACATCTTGTGATAGATGCCGTACTTGCTGGTGTACTCCGTGAGTACAGCGCCTGCGAACCCCGGACCATTGTCCGTCACTATTGACTCTGGGACCCCGAAACGGGTGATAAGGCTCTCGAGGAACCTAATGACCGTCTCCTGGTCCGCATTCTTCGTGGGGATCGCCTCTGCCCACCGGGTGAAGTAATCGGTGGCGGTAAGAATAAACTTGTGCCCCGCTGCAGAGTTAGGCGTAATGACCCCGATGAAGTCCAGACCCCATTGCTGAAACGGAGTCTCGGCTTGGATTGGTTGAAGGGGCAGGGGTGCTTTTCTGTTTCTGCCAGCAAATCTCTGGCATTTATCACATTTTACACAGACCGCATGTGCGTACGCGAAGAGAGTGGGCCAATAGTACCCAGCTCTGATGATTTTCAAGGCCGTAGGCCTTCCAGAATGGTGTCCCCCAGGCATCCCGGAGTGAAATTCTCCAAGGACCCTGGGTTGGTCGGTTTTCTTGACGCACCGCAACGGGATGCCGTCAATGTTCTTGAAGTAAAGCCCCTCGGGGCGAAGAGTGTATCTCAAGGCATTTAGCCGAAACCTCCTTCTTTGTGAGGCATTCAGGTGATCTGGACATCTCCCGGTGCTGAAATACTGCACCAGGTCATCTGTCCAGTCACTTTCCTCTGATAAGGAGTTGGCTAGGTTGGTGGTTGCTGTCGGATCTTCCCACTTAGAGGCGGATATCTCGGCTGCAGCGCTTCGGGCCAGCTCCTGGCACAAGGCTCGGCCTCTGATCAGCTTTGTTGGCCGTACCTCGATGTCGAACTCCTGGATTTTGGCAATCCATCCTGCTCTCTTGTGACCCGGCTCCCCTTGTATGATGAAGTTCCGGACGTCCGGGTGTATCACGAAGACAGTTGTCCGGCTCTGGGAGACGAAGTGCCTGAACTTTCGGAGAGACTTCATGACTGCGTGAACCTGCCGCTCAATAAAATTGTACTTTTCCTCGTGCGGCTGAATCACCTGGCTTAAGAACGCTATGGGGCGCTCTTCGCCATCGTCTCCCTTACGTGTCAGGACTGCGGCGTAACTCTCGGGTTCTCCCACCGCGTACAGGATGAAGTCCTTGGAATAATCCGGGTTTATCAACACCGGAGCTTGTGCAATTCTGGCCTTGATCTCCTCGAAGGCCTGCCTCCTCTCGTCAGTCCACAGGAATTCGGCATTCTTTTTCAGCAGTTCGGCCATGGGTTTGATCACTTGTGCGAAGTCCGGTATGAACTTCCTTACGAAGTTGATCTGGCCGAAGAAGGACTGTAGCCCCTTCTTGTCGACTGGGGCGGGCAAGCGGAGGAGGGCTTCGGCTCTGTCAGGATCCACTGCAAGGCCTTTCTCGGAGATGACATGTCCCAGCAGCTTACCTTCTCTTACCGCGAAGACTGATTTCTTCGGGTTAATGGAAATGCCGAATTCACGACATCTCTCAAATATATGTCGCAGGTGGGAAGCATGGTCCTCTCTTACGTGAGAGAATACGGTCATGTCATCCAAGTAGATGACAATGATCTTGTTAAGCGGCTCTCGGAAGGCCAGGTCCATGGCTTGCTGGAATGTGGCGCCAGCATTGGACAAGCCGAAGGGCATGCGCTGATAGGCGAACGTTCCCCATTTGGTGGTGAACGTTGTCTTATGCTGGTCCTCATCTTTGACCCAGATCTGGTTGTACCCAGAAAATCCGTCTAAGAGGGAGAATCTCTGCGCTCCAGCAACTATGTGGAGGATCTGATCGATTTGGGGAAGCGGGTAATGGTCCTTTAGTGAGGCCTGATTTAGATTTCTGAAATCTACACAGAGACGAATGTCTCCGTTCTTCTTCCTCACGGGGACCAAGTTCGCAACCCAGGATGAATGCTTGATGGGGTAGATTATCTTGGCTTCCAGCATTTTCAGGAGCTCGGCTTTCATCATGGCTTCAATCTTCGGGTTCTGACCCTCTGCTTCTGCCGGAATGGTTTCGCACCATCTTCTAGCTCAATGGTATGTTGGATTATCTGTCTGTCATACCCCTTCAAGTCCTGGTAGCACCAGGCTACTATATCGGGGAACTCTCCGCACAATGATCTGATCTGTTCGAGTTCCTCTTCGGTGCAGTCCGTTCCGACCTTGATTGTCTTTCCAGGTTCAAGCTCCAGGTCGACGTACTGCTTGGGGTCTACTTTGATCCTGTGTGATATCGCTCTGTCATTCTGATCAAAGAGACTTTCTAGTGTAATCAGTCCTTTCGGGACATGATTATTTTTTAACTGTATCAACCCCTCATATTGCTCGTCATCAGGGTCTCTACCTTCGATTGTACATGCTTCGGTAACCAAAAATGTGACGATCTCCTCGTCACAGTCAAACACCTGCCAGTGGGTGTCTTTATCAGGCACAGAAGGCCTGTAGATGGTACGAACCGGCTTCGGCTTCTGGACAGTGTCATCAGCCGGAACGTACCTGGCTCCAACAGACGCCAGAATGTCAGCGTGCTTGTTTTTCTCACGTGATATGGCTTTGACATTCAATGAGTCGAATGACTCCATCAGGTCCCAGACCCGATTACGGTACGCCTTGAGGTAGTGCTTCTTGGAGGCGCACTTGTTCGTAATCTGGTTGCACACCGGCTCTGAGTCGCCAAAGATCTGCAGATGCTTTATCCCCAGTCTCTCCGCTTTTCTCAAACCCAAGCACAGGGCTTCGTACTCCGCCGCGTTGTTGGTACAGCTCCAAGCCAGCCTGTAGGTGTAGTCCTTCTGGATCCCGGTCGGGGAAACCAAGAGTACGCTTGCACCGGCGCCATTTTTGCATCGGGCGCCATCAAAGAAAAGCTTCCATAGCTTTTCTGGTGCAGGTCCTACTTCTTTCTTGGCTGACTGGTCAAGCCTCTCAGGCTGAATGACGGTGTAGCAGCCTTGCTCAGTCTCGATCATGGCGTTGAAATCGAGCAAGGAGAACTCATCCTCCGTTTGCAACAGCTCACGAGCTTGCTCCGTCATGTCTACCACCACCAGTTCTTCCGCTGTCAGCTGAACCATGCAGTCCTGCGACTCTTCTCCGGGTATCTTCTCCACTAGAAATGTGGAAGGCTTCTCGTTGTAGATCTTCAGTCTCCTTCCTTTGAAGGGCACTTCCATATGCGAGTAATCCAGAGACAGATACCCACCCGGCTTCGCAGATGAACTCCCTGGAGAGACACATGCCGAAGTAGGGTTCCAAGTCGACAACCACGACTTCTTGAATGACCACTATGTCAAGAGCTTTGTGCAGCCGGATCAAGATATCTTTAATGACACCGACTTTCTTGACCAAGGTGCCGTCTAGTTGCAGCACACCTTGGCTGCTCCTTGTATATTCCATCTCGATTTCGTCGCGAGACGGCTCTTGGCATAACGGTCGTGGAGGCACCGAGAATCCACCATACGGTTGTGTACGATATACCCTTGCATCCGTAATGAGAGATAGAAGGGAGGTGGTTTGTTCTTCCCAGTGGCTGAGACTGTCAGGGGTTGAACCAGAACAGCGAGTGTATGTTGCTTGCCATGCTTCATGCTCTTCAGAGATTCTTGCGGCAGATCAACTTGCCCTGGGAGCAGAAGAGCATCATACATGCTTATCCTTGCGGGGGTCCTCTTCAGCTCATCCACTATGTTGTAGCCTGAAGTGCTAGCTCCCTCCGTTTCCTTCGCAGGCTCATACTTGGTCCGGTATTGCTGCGTGGCCTCGACTCTTTGTCTCTTTGTCAGAGACGGGTATCTCAGCTTCTCCTGAGCTTGTTCTTTGGTCTCAGCTGGAGGCTGAGCTGCGGGAGCTTTTGCTGTGGGAGCTTTCGCTGCGGGAGGCTTGGCTGCAGGCAATTTTTCCTTGGCCGTGTGAGGCCACAGCCTCTTGTCAGGTGGCAGCCCAGCAGGCTGCGCCTTTTCTCTCTTGGCGTATACCTTCAATGGCTTTGCGGCAACTTCAACAGGCTTTCTGTCTTCTTTGGCAGGGGGCAACACCAAATCTTCCTCTGGGACGGCGAAGTTGCCTTCATCGTCCGAGGATCATGTAAAGTTCTTCGTCCTCTATGGCGCTGCCCGCCAGAGTACGGAGGTAATCTTTGGTGCAGTGTGCAATCTTCTTACGAATGCGGATCGTTGCACGTGGTGCACCAGTTATCCTGGTCAGAAGTGCCAGGTTGGTCCTCGATGGCAGCATTTCTTGCAAGAGGGCGCCTCTGATCTCGCCGTTCTGCGGCTTGATCTTTTGTCAGTGCCGGAGGAGGGTATGGCCTCCTTGGAACAAGGTCCATCTGGGCCTGCTTCTTCTTCAGTATAGTCATGTCGTTGGACATGGTGTGATATCCAGAGGCCAGAGCCCGTACTTCTTGAAGGATTTTGCTCTGAATATCATTGTCTGGAGGCGGCAAGCCGAGCTGGCGGAGGTAATGCGGCCAATGGAGGAGGTGCGAGAATCTGCATTTGCATGCGGGGGGAGCTGGGAGTGTTGGATAATGCGGAGGAGGAGGCGGCGGGTTAGGATAATGTATTTGTGGCGGGCCGTAGGGATTTACGACCGGCGCCGGATTCCATTGCTGCTGGGGGTGCTGTCCTGAAGTCGACGGCATCACACCAAAGGCCGATGGGTATTGGGATTGAGGAAAGTCAGGGTAAATGGGTGGTTGTACCCTATGCGGGAGTCTGCCTATGGAGATGATATCCATTTCAGCTTGTTGGGCAGCCTCGTACAGGGCAGGGAATGAGTCGACTCGGGCTATCTTCAGCAGCAGGCAGATGTCTGAGTTGAAAGACCTCAGGTAGTAGTGCGCAGCCTGACCTGCTGAAGGTCGCAGTTCGCGAGGTACTCGTTTCCAAGACCTCGCAAACCGTATGTTGAAGTCCGACACCTCCTCTTGGGGGTGTCGTTGGATGCTTTGGAACTGATGTAACAAAGAAGAGGGATCAGCAGACTCGTTGCATCCTTTTACGAGCCTGCCAGCCAGCTGGCGCCACCCCGTGATAGATCCCTATGGCGAGTGATCTCCACCAGTAGAGAAGCTTTCCCCTTAGGGAAAGGGCCAGCAAACGGGTCTTCACACTCTCGTCTGTAATGGAATGTAGCGCAGCCAGGGCCAGAATGTCCTGGATGTGTTCGTACGCCGTCTTGCCGTAGCCATCGTATGTAGGGATGGACTTTAAGGCAGCGGGGGGCACAGCTTGCTGTCCGACTAGGGCCAAGGGCCCCGTGGAGTCTACCGCCGGGAAGAGATCATCATCATTCTGCTGGGCAGCCATGTCTTCTTCTCCTCCGGTAGTGTACTCGGTATCGGTACCGTCCGAAGATGTAGATTCTTCTTCGGCCTCGGCCTCTTCGATTTCGGTTTCAGGCTCTTCTACGCGAGCTTGGTGATCAGCCAGCCTGACGCGCTCTCCTGGAGCGGCAATGTCGATTTCGTAAAGGTCAGGTTGGTTTCCCGGATTCCTTGCTCTCCACCTTCTCGTTTGCATGAAGGCGTTCGGACCGGTCTTCACGGACTCAGAGAATATTCAGGTACTTGCGAGTCGCCAGGTGTTCTGATTTTAACAGCAATGAAGCGAACACCAGTGCTTCGATTCTGTTTTGGGGTGGGAAACTTCCATGTCCCACCGGGCGTGCCAGAGAAACTATTGGTTACGAATCTGCCATGAGGAAAGGATTTGGTATAATGCGCCCCAGATTCGCCCACCAGATTGAAAGGCCGGAAGGAAGGAATGCCTTCCGTGCCAATCTCCGGAGAAGGCCGGCTTCCGTGCCCCGTGCAAATTGTGACAACAATTTCATATTCCTCGCTTATATTGTCGAAACTCTTCTCTTTGGTTCGGTGCTCATAATCTGCCTCGGTCATCTCCTGGAGAGGCTTCTTGACTTTCGGGATTAGCTTCTCCGTTCGTAGCACCCTCCTGTCCAAGTCAAACTTGGTACGCTTCACAGGGATGGCTATTTCCTCGGCTCTTCTTTTCTTTATGCCTTGGAGGAAAGAGGCAGAACATCCTGCGGCCTTCGCGGCTAGAGGCCGGTCGTCCGTAACTTGCAGTTGCTCTCCCATTAGGTCCAGCTCTGCCAGCATAGGGTATGCCGAGGCCAAATCCTGCTGCGGCATCCTTCCTAAAAACAATGAAGCAGGAGATATTCTAGAAGATAAGGCCACTTTTGAGGGCGACCGGGTCCTAGGGGAAACGGGCGGCTGCGTAGGAGGTGGAGATGGGGTTTTGAATGAGGCTGGTGAGCGGCGCAGCGATGTAGACACAACTTCAGCGCTGGCCGCTAGTGAGAGGTTTAGGGTTTGACCCAGGGTTTGGAAAACGTTAGGGTCCTGGGCAAAACATCCAAAGGAATGGGGGCTGTGGAGGGACTGGGCGATAGGTGATATGAATGATGTGACTAAGGCGTGCCCTGATGCAGAGGGGGAAAGCGTTATGGCAGGGCCAACTGGGGTTTGTGAAACAGGGGAAGAGGACGTACCTGCGTGCTCCGCCTGAGCCGGTGCTTGGATGACGCCTACTGCCTAGACCTCTGCTTCATTCTCTGAACTATCCAGAGATTATTCTGGGTGCGACCGCTCCTACCCGTGGGGCCACTACTATCTACTGCTGCTCTGTCTCCTTTTTTGGCCGCTTTATCTTGGTCTTCTCGCCCCTTTTTCTTTTCTTTTCTCCTCGGGCGGCAGTTTGTTCGGTGGAGGCAGAGGCGGTTGGCGCGACGGGTAACGAGGCGCCCACGGTAAACTTGTACTTGGGCTTTGACGGAGGGATGCCCGCTACTGCTACCTCGCCAGTTGACCCTTCTGGCTCCCTCTCCATTTGAGACGATTTTTCGAGAGCTGGCGACAACATTAGGCCCACCTGAGTGCCTTTTGGCTCCTTGCTGTTGGGTGGCTTTCAAATGGACAAATGCTATGGTGGGGGTTTCCTTTTATATCTCTTACTGGCGCCTAGGGGAACGCAATCTCGAAATGCGAACGGCTCCCATTTGTCGGCGTATTAATGGGCACAAAGTCCCAGTCAAACAATAGATGACAAAAATAGCCGCAGAACTGCTGATGCTGACTTTTGTCGGGCTAGACTGTACTCTCGGCATGGTCTCCCTGAAGGTTGAACAGCTACGTGGCAGTGCGCTAGGTAGAACTTCACATTGACAGGAATGCGGGTAGCTGAGGCAGGTGGAAACTCACATCAGCCTTAAATGAGGCAGCTGGCATAAGTAGTGCGGCCCATGCTTGTCCTTTCCTCGGTCATGTCCCGGCTCAAATCCCGAAGTTGGACACTTGTCGGATGCTGACGCTTGACACGTGTCTGCCTTGAAAGGCAGTCTATCCAACTTCGCCCATGATAGGAGCGCTAACGGGTTGCGCAGGTGAAAAACAGCGCAGTTGGGGAGGCCTATTTCCCTACTGCGCACCGGTCAAAGGGGGCAGTCCGACTTCAGCTGCGAAGTCGGGTTGCGCACCGGCACTTGCTGATTCTCACCGCTGTTCGGACTTCGCACGGACAAGGGAGCGCAGTCCGACTTCACTGCGAAGTCGGGTTGCGCTCCAACACTTAGTCAATTTCTCTGCCAGACTGTTTCCAAGTGCGCTCAGGAAGAAGGGCGCAGTCGGACTTCGCACAAAAAACTGGGCACAGTCGGACTTCGCACAAAAACTGGGCACAGTCGGACTTCGCACAAAAAACTGGGTTTCCTGGTTCTGCTTCCGGGGCCATAACTTTTGATCCGCTAACCCGATCGCCTATTATAATATATCGTCGGAAAGCTGGCAAGAAGATCTGCAATGATAAAATATCTAGAGCTCATTTTGTCCATTTTATCGCCCCCGTTTATGGCCCGCGAAAACCCGAACAACTCAGCATGCTCTTTGCCGCTTTAAAGCTCCATACTTAGGCCAAAATTTATCAAAAGATTTAATGTGGCAAAATTGCCAACATTCTTGGCGGCTTGCGGGGCATTGAGCTCGCCTCGATGTGAGGACCCAGGCCTTTATCCATTGGGCAACAGAGTCACCCTCGCTGTCCTCTTGATATCCACTGTCAGCAGCAACCTCCTTCTGAAACCCTTGGCACCCACGGCACTCTTGGAATACTGAAAAGAAAACACTGCACAACCTAAACTAAGAAAACAACTAAAACTTTGAATACTAGCCGGCTTATTTATACAAAATTTTGCGGCATTATTGGCATGCCGCCAACACAAATCTAGCTTTGGTTGCCTATCCGGTGAACCTGCAGTGTCCGGACCAGATCTGATTGTACTTCAAATGATCTTTGAAGTCCGGCTGGCCTCCCAAAGTTTGCCAGGTCGCGAACATGGTGCAACGTGGCAAGTTATCATTCATGCCGGTACCCGTACAATTGATGAACGATGTGGCAAGGAGATTTTTCAGACGGGAGCCCTCTTCGGGTACCGGTTGCGGTGATGGTTGGAGCCAATACCACCACTCCAGAGACTGTAGGCGAACATTCATTTCTCCGCTTGTGAGGTCAAGGCTGCTCACCAAACCTTGATTCCTTCGGGGTGTCTTCTATTAGCTTAAAAAAAGGGCGCCTGCGATCAAGAAATCTGGATCTTCAGCTCAGTCAGAGTCGCCAGGTGATTTTGCCAGATGAAGGCAAACCAAAGATTCACCAACTCGGGCTTCCTTAAAATATGAAGACTGTTCGTCCCACCTCACGGATTCGTCTATGCGAGCTTGGTAATCAGCCAGCCTGACGCGCTCGCCTGGAGCGTTGGTATTAATTTCGTAAAGTCAGGCTGGTTTCCCGGGTTCCTCGCTCGCCACCTTCTCGTTTGCACGAGGGCACTAGGACCGGTCTTTTGGACTCAGAGAATATGAACGTGCAGAGTCGCCAGGTGCTCTGATTTTGAACAGCAATGAAGCGAGCACCAGTGCTTCGATTCTGTTTGGGGGTGGGAAACTTCCTTGGCCCACCGAGTATTCAGAAATAAACTATCAGCCCGAGTGAGGACGAGCTTGAGATCTTCCAAATGTGGGACCCAGGGTCCCACCGGGCGTGCCAAAAACTGTTGGTCACGAATCCGCCATGAGGAAAGGATTTGTCGTTATTGCGCCCTAGGACCCGCAAACCAACATTGAAAGGCCGGAAGGAAGGAATGCCTTCCGTGCCAATCTCCGGAGAAGGCCGGCTTACTTTGGGGTTTTGAGGTTCAAGATAAGAGTGCAGGGAAAGAGATAAAAATTACAGAAAGAAATCCAAATTAGATTGGAGTTGGGTGGGGGGAACTAACAGTACGGCAACGCATTAATCACCACTACTAACACTAATATAACCATAACACACCACTATTGATGCTGTCACTCGCCAGTAAAACAGAGCCAGGTATATGTTTTGTGTTAAGAGCCAGAAGCACAGCTACAATGGTTCCCTAACAGACATTCCCTCCAAGGAACTAACAGTACGGCAACGCATCAATCACCACTACTAACAACACTATAACACAAAAACATAACCAGAAAACTGCCGCTAACGTTTACCCTGTATATCCTTTAATTTATGAACCTTAGGAATACCTGACCACCAAATGCTGAAGTGAATCAACAAGCCATGACACAGGAAAACGTAAGGCAGGAATGTCAAGGAGAGGCAGCATACAAAATAAAAACAGTAAAACAGCACCAAGTGTATGTATTTAATTAGAAGGCAGAAGCACAGCTACAATGGTTCCCTAACAGACATTCCCCTTCGACCACCTTACAATGAAAACGTGGTGGCTATTTATAGCCTGAGAACCCCCGTTACATTAATGGGCACAAAGTCCCAGTCAAACATTAGCTGACAAAAGCAGCCGCGGAACTGCTGATGCTGACTTTTGTCGGGCTAGACTGTACTCTCGGCATGGTCTCCCTGAAGGTTGAACAGCTACGTGGCAGCGCGCTAGGTAGAACTTCACATTGACAGGAATGCGGGTAGCTGAGGCAGGTGGAAACTCACATCAGCCTTAAATGAGGCAGCTGGCATAAGTAGTGCGGCCCATGCTTGTCCTTTCCTCGGTCATGTCCCGGCTCAAATCCCGAAGTTGGACACTTGTCGGATGCTGACGCTTGACACGTGTCTGCCTTGAAAGGCAGTCTATCCAACTTCGCCCAGGATAGGAGCGCTAACGGGTTGCGCAGGTGAAAAACAGCGCAGTTGGGGATGCCTATTTCCCTACTGCGCACCGGTCAAATGGCACAGTCCGACTTCGCTGCGAAGTCGGGTTGCGCACCAGCACTTGCTGATTCTCACCGTTGTTCGGACTTCACACGGACAAGAGAGCACAGTCCGACTTCGCTGCGAAGTCGGGTTGCGCTCCAACACTTAGTCAATTTCTCTGCCAAACTGTTTCCAAGCGCGCTCAGGAAGAAGGGCGCAGTCGGACTTCGCACAAAAAACTGGGCGTAGTCCGACTTCGCACAAAAACTGGGCACAGTCAGACTTCGCACAAAAAACTGGGTTTCCTAGTTCTGCTTCCCGAGGCCATAACCTTTGATCCGCTAACCCGATTGCATATTATAATGTATCGTCGGAAAGCTGGCGAGAAGATCTGCAATGATAAAATATCCAGAGCTCATTTTGTCCATTTTATCGCCCCCGTTTATGGCCCGCGAAAACCCGAACACCTCAGCATGCTCTTTGCCGCTTTAAAGCTCCATACTTAGGCCAAAATTTATCAAAAGATTTAATGTGGCAAAATTGCCAACAGTACCCCACTACATGAAGTGGGCTATGGAGTTGAGAAGTCCATTGTCGGGTAATAATTTCCCAAATAGGATTGTATATGGGCTCAAAATAATTATAAACTGAGGCAATTGCCTCTTTCACCCCATCCATAGCCTCATTAGTCATATACAGATCCCATTGGTGATTTTTCTCCATCAACAAGGTGGAGAACCCTCATCAAAGGCTTTAACAACTAAGTAAAAAAATGGAAAAATAATTTACAATAAAAGAAATAATTTACAATTCAAAATTTGCATGTGGAAAAATAATTTAAATTAAAAAAATAAATAATAAAATAAAAAACTTGGTCTTGTACCTTGATTTCCTTATCCATGGTTGTCTAGAAGGCCTCTTCAAATATATAGTCATACACATTTTGGGCCTCAATGTTGAGTCAGTATCTAGTAGTTTCTTTGATTTTCCACTCCTCGCTCACAAACATCCTCTTCAATGCCCCCTTTACATCAAAGAGGCTCTACAATCTAACGAAGTTTGTGGCGAAGCGTTAACTCCAAGCCGCACTAGCTCCCTCCCACCAGTAAATTGCCTCATCGGTTGGAGGACCCATGTAAGGTTGTAGATAAATTTTGCAATACATTTGGTCTTCTATACAACCTTCGACACCCAAGGTAATTTCCTAATGTCTTTGAGTAGAAAATCAAGACAATGGGCTGCACATGGTGTCAAAAAAATGGTGGGGAATCTCTCCTCCAACATATTACTACTAGTTGCTACATATGTTGTTGCATTTTCCATGATAAATTGGACAACATTCTCCTACCCCACCTCTAACACAACCTCCTCCAAAAACCGTGCAAGCATATCGATGCTCTTAACTTGTGCCGATGCATCCACTAACTCGAGCAATACAATTCCTCTTATAGAAGCAACCAAAATTTTTTTATCAATGTCCAATTCTTCCCATCGGTCCACCCATCGAACATGATTGTGCAACTCCTCTTCCTCCATACCCTACATTGCTCTTCAACCAACACCTAATTATTCTCATTGGATTCACGAAGGAGAGAACTCCTAAAATCATCATAAGTTGGCAGCTTAAATCCTGCACCGCAAATTGTTAGGGCATCTACCATTCCCTGCCAATATGAAGACCTCGCCTCATTAAAGGGAATGTCAAAAAAATACCAGAAATTTGCACAAGACTTCCTCATGGCCTAGAGCCTCTCCTCGTTCCATGTAGTCATACCCTCAAACGTGGGTTGTGACCCTGGGGTGGATTGTTCCACAAAATAAGACTCTTCCATCCCACTCCTCGGGTGTGTAACTGATGGACTCGACCCACTCTAGCAGTAAAACTTGCTATAAGTGTTGTCGATAACCTTTGTACGAGGTCGAGAATGGGGGGTCCCATGGCCTCGCTTGTTCTTCGTTTTAGTTCTTTTTTCTCAGTGTGGTCTAACAAGAGGGCATTGCATTCCCTCTCAACCTCGCTAGGCACCTTGAACAAAGCCTGACATCTTGGCTTCATTTCCTCGCCAAGTGGTATTTGTGGTGGTTTACGCCTCCATGAATTTTTTCCCCTCAAAAATTGCAGTAAAGCACCCCTTTCTTTTCCCTATCCCTTGCACACTTCCGCACTGCATTTCTTTTCCCCATAATTTTATTCATCAATGGATGTGGTTGAACATGGAAACAACACACAATTAGTTAGTGACTTTAAAAAAAGAAAAAAATGCCCTAGGGTTTAAGCATTGACAGCTGAAACCGAGTTTTTCTACCTCAGATGAAACAGTTGGGTGGCTGTTGCAATTAGTTAGAAACTTTAAAAGAGAAAAAAATGCCCAAAATTAAAAAAAGAAAAGAAAAAAATGCCCTAGGGTTTAAGCATTGACAATTGAATCTGAGTTTTTTTTACCTCAAATGAAACAATTGGGTGGTAATTGGGTGGCTGTTGTGTGGCTGTTAGATTCTTTAAAACTGAAAAAAAAATTGGATTTAGGATGCAATCTAGTGTTTTTGTTGGTCTGGTTTCAGCTTGTCTCTACTCTCTTTGCAACTTAGAACAGCAAAAATGAGGGCCATTTGAAAAAAGAGAAAAAGCTTTTTGTCATTTCCCTCTGTGTGCACAGACAACTAAGTTTTTTTCAGGGACTTGGCAAGTTTTTTTAACTCACAAGACCTGCGTATTCAACGAGTAAAAAAAACCTCGGCTGAGTCAAAAAAACTCGCCAAGTCGAGCCCGAGTAACTTCGAAAGGCTGACTTAAACTTGGACTCGGTGTTGGTCAGAGATCTGCCTTAGGTAAGGGTTTGGTTATTAATGCGCCTTAGACCCAGCCAACATTGAAAGGCCGAGAGGAAGAAATGCCTCCCGTGCCAATCTCCAAAGATGGGCTGGTTCCCTTGCTATTCTAACTGGGGGTTTTAAAGATTAAGGAACTAAAAGGAATGGGAAATGACTGAAAGGGATGGGAAATATGGCCACAGGCCGGATAGAATAGGGGTGATGGGCTAACAACACGATAACTTAACTGCAGGTCGAATCAAATAGCCATTTAACATAAACGCTAACAAAAATTAAAACTGAACAGCTAACATGCATAATCTCCAGTGCTACTCCAGAATTCACGTTTTTACCAGAAGCTAAATCCAGATACTAGAATTCAAGCCTACAGATAAAGCAGAGAATTTAAATAGAAGATAAGCAATGGAAGACATACACACAACCAGAAGTCCAGAGTTAGAGCCAGACACTATTTATATTTATAGCAGAATCCGAGTTACAACAAGCTTCTAGCAAACACCCATCATTTTTACAATAAGAAGGCAGGCTTATATAGCAAATTCTGCCGCTTGAAAATTAAATGCACACCAATCAAACTATGGCGGTGGTCATATAGCTGCAGCTAGATTCAAAATTGAAGATTCCATGGCATCATCATCAAATGCATCAAATAATTAAACACAAGATCTGATGATGTCCATTGGGGAATGTCCTAGGATAAAAGAGCCAAGTTGGGTGATGGTTGATGGAAGCAAGGTACTCTCTGTGGAGCCTCTTCTAACATTTAAATTTGACGAACGTTTAGAAGTAAGATGAAACGAGTTGTATATGTTTGCACCTGAGAAGGTCTAGGAAGTCCAAGATATAGAAGAGCAGCAATATCCTGCTTCTTCCAATTAGAGTGAGAGTGTCATGCCATCAATGTGGCAATCCATATAAAAAAAAGCTTTTGTATCACTGCTCTATCTCCACCAATATATGGAACAGCAACTTAAAAAAGGCAATTAACATTTGTAGAGTAAAACAGGCTGAAAGGAGGAGGTAATTAGCCTGGTGGTCCTGGATGTGTTCCTTAGTGCCCTACACCAAAAGGCAACAAACTTTTTGAGGATGAAAGCCAAGGACCTGTTGCCACATTTTGCACGGGGTGCCATGTTTTCAGTTTTTGTAAGTGAGCTGCTCTTTTCCTTCCCTCCTCTTTTTTTCCCTTTCTTCATTTCTCCCTTTCTCCCTCTTCCTTGCAGTTTCATTCCTCCCTCTTCCCCTTGAACTTCCCCCAGTGAAGTTTCCAGCAAGTGTTCCCTGAAAATTTCTAAGTGTCAGGGCGCAACCCGACTTCGCAGCGAAGTCGGAGTGCGCCCTCCAGTTGGAGCGCAGTAGGGAATGCGAAGTGCGCAAGCAGACAAGAACAGGCGAAATTTGACTAAGTGTCGGGCGCAACCCGACTTCGCGGCGAAGTCGGGGTGCGCCCTTCTTCCTGGGCGCACTTGGGGAAGCGGTGTGGCGGGAAAATCAGCTAAGTGTTGGGCGCAACCCGACTTCGCGGCGAAGTCGGGGTGCGCCCCCTCTGGTGCAGTCCGAGCGGCGGAGAAGACAGCAAAGTGCCGGTGCGCAACCCGACTTCGCGGCGAAGTCGGGCTGCGCCCTCTGACCGGTGCTGCGATTGGGCAAGCAAGCCCGAGAAATTGACTAAGGCACGGAGGCCTCCCCAAGCTGCGCTGTTTTCCACTGCGCAACCCGACAGCGCTCTGATCCTGGGCGAAGTTGGATAAAGCGCCTTTCAAGGCAGCCATGTGTCACTCATCAGCATCCGACAAGTGTCCAACCTCGGGATTCGAGCCAAGACATGACCGGGAAAAGGACAAGCATGGACCGCACTATCTACGCCAGCTGCCACCATTTAAGGCTGATGTGAAGTGCCATCTGCCACAACTACCCTCATTCCCGCTGATTTGAAGTTCCACCCAACGCGCTGCCACGTAGTTGTACAGCTTTCAGGGAGACCATGTTGCAGGTACAGTCCTCGCCGACAGAAGTCAGCATCAGCAGCTCCTCTGCCGCTTTTGTCAGCTAATGTCTAGTCTGGGACTTTGTGCCCGTGATTGTAATCGGGGGAACTTGGGGCTATAAATAGCCACCACATTTTCATTGTAAGGGGTGGAAGGGGAATATATTGCTAGGGAACCATTGTAGCTGTGCGTTTGCCTCTAAATACAAGATACATACTTGGCTCTGCTTACTGTCTTCATTTTGTATCTTGCCTCTCCTTGTCATTTCTGCCTCATGTTTCTTATTTCATTGCTTCTTGTTGTATTGAACTACGGACTCCGGTATTTGATGATTAAGTATTCCTGGAATGCATAGATAGAGGATACATAGGATGCATGATAGTTGTAGTTTCAATGTGTGTTTTGTATAGGAATGTTGTTAGTAGTGGTGATTGATCGTTGTCGTGCTGCTTATTCCCCCCACCCAACTCCAATCACATTTGGATTCTCTTTCCGCATTTTTATCTCTTTCCCTGCACTCTTAGCTTAAAACACTAAAAACCCACAGGAAGCCGGCCTTCTCCGGAGATTGGCACGGAAGGCATTCCTTCCTTCCGGCCTTTCAATCCGGTGGGCGAATGCGGGCGCATTATACCAAATCCTTTCCTCATGGCAGATTCGTAACCAACGGTTTCTGCGCACGCCCGGTGGGACATGGTAGTTTCCCACCCCCAAACGAGAATCGAAGCACGGGTGTTCGCTTCATTCCTTGTTAAAAATCGAGCACACGGCGACTACGCACGTACCTGAATATTCTATGAGTCTGTAAAGACCGGTCCTAACGCCTTCATGCAAACAAGAAGGTGGCGAGCAAGGAATCTGAGAAACCCGCCGACTTTTACGAAATTGACATTGACGCTCCGAGGCGAGCGCGTCAGGCTGGCTGATCACCAAGCTCGCGTAGAAGAACACGAGGCTGAAATCGAAGAGGTCGAGGCTGAAGAGCAATCTACATCCTCGGACGGTTCCGACACTGAGTACACCACCGGAGGAGAAGAAGACATGGCTGCCCAGCAGAATGATGATGATCTCTTCCCGGCGGTGGACTCTACGGGGCCCTTGGCCCTAGCCGGACAGCAAGTTGTGCCCCCCGCTGCCTTAAAGTCCATCCCTACATATGATGGCTACGGCAAGACGGCGTACGAACACATCCAGGACATTCTGGCCCTGGCTGCATTGCATTCCATTACAGACGAAAGTGTGAAGACCCGTCTGCTGGCCCTTTCCCTAAGGGGAAAGCTTCTCTATTGGTGGAGATCACTGCCAGAGGGATCTATCACGGGGTGGCGTCAGCTGGCCGGCAGGCTCGTGAAAGGATGCAACGAGTCTGCTGATCCATCTTCTTTGTTGCATCAATTTCAAAGTATCCGACACCCCCAAGAGGAGGTGTCGGACTTCAACATCAGGTTTGCGAGGTCTTGGAAACGAGTACCTCGCGAACTCCGACCTTCAGCAGGTCAGGCTGCACACTACTACCTGAGGTCCTTCAACTCAGACATTTGCCTGCTGCTGAAGATAGCCAGAATAGACTCATTCCCCGCCCTGTATGAGGCTGCCCAGCAAGCTGAAATGGATATCATTTCCATAGGCAGACTCCCGCACAGGGTACAGCCGCCCATTTACCCCGACTTTCCTCAATCTCAGTACCCATCAGCCTCTGGTGTGATGCCGTCCACTTCAGGACAGCAACCCCAGCAGCAATGGAATCCAGCGCCGGTCGTGAATCCTTACGGCCCGCCGCAGATACATTATCCTAACCCGCCTCCTCCTCCGCATTATCCAGCACTCCCTGCTCCCCCGCAGTATGCACAATATTCTACACCTCCTCCATTGGCTGCATTACCTCCCCCAGCTCAGTTGCCGCCTCCTGACAATGATATTCAGAATAAAATCCTCCAGGAGGTGCGGGCCTTGGCCTCTGGATATCACACCATGTCCAACGACATGACCATTCTAAAGAAGAAACAAGCCCGAGATGGACCTTGTTCCAAGGAGGCCATATCCGCCCCGGCACTGACAAAAGACCGAGCCCCTGAGCAGCAACTGCAAAGGCGCCCCCCTTCAGAAATGCTGCCATCGAGGACCAACCTGGTACTTCTGACCAGGTCAACTGGTGCACTACGTGCAATGACCCGCATTCGGAGGATGACTGCTGCACCAACACTACCTCCAGACCTTGGCCGGCAGCGCCATAGAGGACGAAGAACTCTACATGATCCTGGACGACGAAGGCAACTTTGCCGTCCCAGAGGAAGATCTGTTGCCGCCTCCTGCCAAGGAAGACAGAAAGTCTGCTGAAGCCGCTGCAAAGCCCTTGAAGGTATACGCCCGAAGAGATAAGGCGCAACTTGCTGGGCTACCACCTGACAAGAGGCTGTGGCCCTACACAGCCAAAGAGAAGACTCCCGCAGTCAAGCCTCCCGTAGCGAAAGCTCCCACGGCTAAAGCTCCCGTTGCTCAGCCTCCAGCTGAAACCAAAGAACAAGCTCAGGAGAAGGCGAGATATCCGTCTCGACCAAGAGACAGAGAGTTGAGGCCACTCGGCGGTGCCGGACGAAGTACGAGCCGGCAAAAGAAGCGGAAGGAGCTAGCACCTCGGGCTACAACATAGTAGATGAGCTGAAGAGGACCCCCGCAAGAATCGGCATGTATGATGCTCTTCTGCTCCCGAGGCCGAGTTGATCTGCTGCGGGAATCTCTGAAAAGCATGAAGAATGGCAAGCAGATACGACTGCTGTCCTGGTGCAACCCACGACGAGTCTCGGCCATGGGAAGAACAGACCACCTCCCTTCTATCTGTCATTACGGATGCAAGGGTACATAGTACACTGTATGGTGGATTCTGGTGCTTCCACGACCGTTATGCCGAGGGCCGTCTGCGACGAGATCGGGATGGAGTATACAAGGAGCAGCCAAGGCGTGTTGCAACTGGACGGCACCCCTGTCAAGACAGTCGGTGTCATTAAAGACATCCCTATTCGGCTGCACAAAGCTCTCGACATCGTGGTCATTCAAGAGGTCGTGGTTGTCGACTTAGAACCCTACTTCGGCATGTGTCTCTCCAGGGAGTTCACTGCAAAGTTGGGTGGGTATCTGTCTCTAGACTACTCACACATGGAAGTGCCCTTCAAAGGAAGGAGACTGAAGATCTACAACGAGAAGCCTTCCACTTTCTTAGTAGAGAAGATAACCGGAGAAGAGTCGCAGGACTGCATGGTTCAGCTGACGGAGGAAGAACTGGTGGTGGTGGATATGACGGAGCAAGCTCTTGAGCTGCTGCAAGTGGAAGATGAGTTCTCCTTGCGGGACTTCAACGCCATGATCGAGACCGAGCAAGGCTGCTACACTGTCATCCAGCCTGAGAGGCTTGACAAGTCGGCCAAAAGAGAAGTGGGACCTGCACCAGAAAAGTTGTGGAAGCTTTTCTTTGACGGCGCACGATGCAAAAATGGCGCCGGTGCTGGTGTACTTTTGGTTTCCCCAACCGGGATCCAGAAGGACTACACCTACAGGCTGGCTTGGAGCTGTACCAACAATGCGGCGGAGTACGAAGCCCTGTGCTTGGGTTTGCAAAAGGCAGAAAGGCTGGGGATTAAGCACTGCGAGATCTTTGGCGATTCGGAGCTGGTGTGCAACAGGATTACGAACAAGTGCGCCTCCAAGAAGCACTATCTCAAGGCGTACCGTAATCGGGTGCAGGACTCGATGGAGTCGTTCGACTCATTGAATGTCAAGGCTATATCACGTGAGAAAAACAAGCATGCGACATTACGGCGTCTGTTGGAGCCAGGTACGTTCGGCTGATGACACTTCCGGAAGCGAAGCGGTTCGTACCATTTCGAGGCCTTATGTGCGATAAAGACACCTTCGGCGGTGTTTGGGTGACGAGGAGATCGTCACATTTTTGGTTAACGAAGCGTGTTCAATCGAAGGTAGAGACCCTGATGACGAGCAATATGAGGGGTTGATACAGTTAAAAAATAATCATGTCCCAAAGGGACTGATTACACTAGAAAATCTCTTTGATCAGAATGACAGAGCAATATCACATAGGATCAAAGTAGACCCTAAGCAGTACGTCGACCTGGAGCTTGAACCTGGAAAAACAATTAAGGTCGGGACAGACTGCACTGCAAAGGAACTCAAGCAGATCAGAACATTGTGCCGAGAGTTCCCTGACATAGTAGCCTGGTGCTACCAGGACTTGAAGGGGTATGACAGAAATATAATCCAGCATACCATTGAGCTAGAAGATGGTGCCAAACCATTCCGGCAGAAGCAGAGGGCTGTAAATCCGAAGATCGAAGCCATGATGAAGGCCGAGCTCCTGAAGATGCTGGAAGCCAAGATCATCTACCCCATCAAGCATTCATCCTGGGTTGCGAACTTGGTTCCCGTGAGGAAGAAGAACGGAGACATTCGTCTCTGTGTGGACTTCAGAAATCTGAATCAGGCCTCCCTCAAGGACCATTATCCGCTTCCCCAAATCGATCAGATCCTCCATATAGTTTTTGGAGCCCAGAGATTCTCCCTCCTAGATGGCTTTTAGGCTACAACCAGATCTGGGTCAAAGATGAGGACCAGCATAAGACGGCGTTCACCACCAAATGGGGAACGTTCGCCTATCAGCGCATGCCTTTCGGCTTATCTAATGTTGGCGCCACATTCCAGAGAGCCATGGACCTGGCCTTCGAGAGCTGCTCAACAAGGTCATTGTCATCTATTTGGATGACATGACCGTATTCTCTCACAGGAGAGAGGACCATGTTCCCCACTTGCGGCAAATATTTGAGAGATGTCGTGAATTCGGCATTTCCATAAACCCGAAGAAATCTGTCTTCGCGGTAAAAGAAGGTAAGGCTGCTAGGGCATGTCATCTCCGAGAAAGGCCTAGCCATGGACCACGATAGAGCAGAAGCCCTCCTCCGTTTGCCCGCTCCAGTTGACAAGAAGGGGCTACAGTCCTTCGGCCAAATCAACTTCGTGCGGAAGTTCATACCGGACTTCGCACGGGTAATCAAGCCCATGGCCGAATTGCTGAAAAAGGATGCAGAATTCTTATGGACTGATGAGAGAAGGCAAGCCTTCGAGGAGATCAAGGCCCGAATTGCACAGGCTCCGGTGTTGATAAACCCGGACTACTCCAAGGACTTCATCTTGTACGCGGTGGGAGAACCCGAGAGTTACGCCGCGGTCTCGACCCAAGAGGGAGACGATGGCGAAGAGCGCCCCATAGCGTTCTTGAGCCAAGTGATTCAGCCGCACGAAGAAAAGTACAACTTTATAGAGCGGCAGGTTCACGCGGTCATGAAGTCTCTCCGAAAGTTCAGGCACTTCGTCTCCCAGAGCCGAACAACTGTCTTTGTGATACACCCGGACGTCCGAAGCTTCATCATACAAGGGGAGCCGGGTCACAAGAGAGCGGGATGGATTGCTAAAATCCAGGAGTTCGACATCGAAGTGCGGCCGACCAAGCTTATCAGAGGCCGAGCCTTGTGCCGGGAGCTGGCCCGAAGCGCGGCAGCCGAGATTTCTGCCTGTAAGTGGGAGGATCCGGCGACGACCACCAACCTAGCCAACTCCTTACCGGAGGAGAGTGGGGACCAGATGACCTGGTGAAGTATTTCTGCAACGGGAGATGTCCAGACCACCTGAACGCCTCACAAAGAAGGAGGTTTCGGCTAGGTGCATTGAAATACACTCTTCGCCCCGAGGGGCTTTACTTCAAGAACATTGACGGCATCCTGTTGCGGTGCGTCAAGAAAACAGACCAACTCAGGGTCCTCGGAGAATTTCACTCCGGGATGCCTGGGGGTCACCATTCTGCAAGGCCTACGGCCTTGAAAATAATCAGAGTTGGGTACTACTGGCCCACTCTCTTTACAGACGCGCACGCAGTCTGTACAAAATGTGATCAATGTCAGAGATTTGCTGGCAGAAATAGAAAAGCACCCCTGCCCCTTCAGCCGATCCAAGCCGAGACTCCGTTTCAGCAATGGGGTCTGGACTTCATTGGGGTTATTACGCCGAACTCTGCAGCGGGGCACAAGTTCATTCTTACCGCCACCGACTACTTCACACGGTGGGCAGAGGCGATCCCCACCAAGAACGCGGACCAGGAGACGGTCATCAGGTTCCTCGAGAGCCTCATTACCCGCTTCGGGGTCCCTGAGTCAATAGTGACGGACAATGGTCCGGGGTTCGCAGGCACTGTACTCACGGAGTACACCGGCAAATACGGCATTTATCACAAAATGTCTTCCAATTACTACCCGCAGGGGAACGGTCTTGCCGAGTCCACCAACAAGAACCTACTGAAGATCATCAGAAAGACAGTAGAAAAGAACAAGAGGACTTGGCACCTACTCCTGAATCGGGCGCTGTGGGCGGACAGAATATCATTCAAAAAATCCATTAAGACATCCCCCTATGCGCTCGTCTACGGCAAGGAAGCAGTCCTGCCAACCCACATAGAAATTCCCGCTCTCTGGATGTTGGACGAAGAGAGAGGCAACGGGGATCCGGTGGACGACAGATGTGCCGATGCTGCAGTTAGAGGAAGACAGAGAAAAAGCATACCAGGCCTTCACCAAACACGCTGAAGCAACCCAAGGCTGGTTTGCAAAAGGAACCACTGCCCGAGTTTTCAAAATCGGGGACCTAGTGCTGAAGTGGGACTCACTGAAGGCAAAGCCGGGCAACCACGGAAAATTTGACGCCCTCTGGGAAGGCCCTTATCAGATTGCCCGGGTAAATCAGTTTAATGCATTCGTGCTCCGGGATATGGAGGGACAACTTCTCCCCATTCCCGTCAATGGGTTCCACCTAAAAATTTACCGCCACTGAAGGCACCCAAATGGGTCCTTCCTTGTACAGATTTCCCTTCTGCATTTTTAGTTTTCAGAATGTATATATTTCAGCATTCAGTTTTTAATTTTCAAAGAGCCCAAGTAAGACTTAAGGCAAACCCCGACTTCGCAGCGAAGTCGGGTGGCGCTCCTTGAACGGGGGAAGGGGGGAAAAAATGACTAAGTCGGGGGTCGCGCAACCCGACTTGCGGGAAGTCGGGCTGCGCACCATCTGGAGACGCGAGTTGGGAAAAGGCAAGAAAACGAGCTAAGTGTCAAATGGGTCCCGGCTCCGCGACTTGGGATTAGCAAATTAGGCGAAGTCGGAGTGCGCTCGTTTTCTGGGCGAAGTCGAGTGCGCCCTGAATTTTGGGCGCAGCCTGAATAACCCATCACGGAAAACGTGAAAAATTCTAAGTGTGGGCCCAGAGCGCAGTACGGCACGGTGCGAAGTTGGGTCAATGGGCCAGAAATTCTCCCTTGTAAAGTGTGCCCAGACGGCGGCGATGACGTCAGCAATAGCACGACGTCCAAGGAAGGTTTAATGATTGCACAACTTTCAAGAACGATGTCATTAAAAAAGCAAGGTGTGTTTGGACCAACGGCTACTAGGGTGCGCTTTTCAAAAATAAACCCATGCACAGCCGCCAAAAAATCATAACGCCTCCACCAACTTCGAGTTAACCGCCCTAACTCCCTCCCTCGCGCCATTAAGGTTGCAGTCTTTGCCTAGAAAAAGGCCCTGGCATACTCAGAGAATTCAGAGTATCGAACTGCTTTCGAGACTGCAAAACGCAGAGCTGACAATTCAGAAGCCGTAATTCCCGCCTCTGCTGTTTCAGAAAGGATGGACAAGGGGAAAGCGCCCGTACAGGCGCAATCCAGCGAAGAGCGGCGCGAAGCTGAGGAATCACCAGAGTCAAGCGCTCATGAGAGCGAAGCGCCGCAGGACCAGAAAAGAAAGACCCGGACGAAGAGGCGCGTAGTTGGGCAAATTCCGCCGCCGCCAGTTAATCACCTGGCCGGGTACAAGGACGGCTCTTTCTCCATCAGCCTCACCAAGCTGCGGCCGAATATCGCAAAGTGGGCAGACAAGGTTTCGCCCTCGCACCATGTCGGGGCTGCATATAAATCAAACCTATATTGGTTCTTGTGCCCTCCTACCCACCAGTGCCCGGAGCTGATTGAAGCAATTGTAGAATATTACAAACCAGCTGCCCGACAAGTCTGCGCCAACAAGGGGAAGGTGTTGTTCACACTCTTCAAGGAGAGCGTCCAGCCAGCGTTCGCCCCGGGGCTTCAGTACGAACCCGGCGCAATTGTCAGAAGGGTGAATCTGGATGAGCAGACCGGCAGATTTACGCAGACAAAGAGGATGAGAGAATTTCTCGACTCGGAGCTGAAGACTCCACTGGCAGCCGGACAGTGGCCGACTGGCCCCATACCCTTGGACAGATTTGAAAATAAATATATCTACATCATCCTGGCGTGGGTCCTCGGCTGCGACTCTGACAAAGTGGTACGGCCGTACCAGCTGGCGCTGGCAGAATGTCTCCTGCACGGAGAATTTTACGACTCTACAGCGCAAAAGAGTGGAAAGCGCCCTATTTTCTTCGACTGGGCGGACTGGCTGGCGTATGCAATACATTCAAGTCTGGTTAGGCTGCAACAGAAGCAGTCAACGGATTTCCGGTTTTGCTCCTTCCTCGCATGGCTGTGCCTGTATCACATGCACTACCGGATGAACGTTCCTGACTTGAAGAAAGTAAGCGAAAAAGGGGAGCCGCTGCCCGTGTATGAGTGGATCGAGGTCCTGTACAGAAAAGGGTCCTTCTATGATTTTAATCTTAAATTTTTGTGCATGGTCCTAGGGCTGTTCAACCGTAAGGCATCCCGCCCGCCAGAAGTCATGACAAGATACCTGAGGAAGAATGAGTACGGGGACACCTTCCGGCTGACTCAGGGCATCATGGTCAGAATCTACGGATTCAAGGGGAAGCCGTTCCTGCTGCCCTACTTCTGCACTGACCACCAGTTCGGGATGGAAATTGCGCGGCAGATGGACTATGTTGAAGAAGAGTTCGGCCAAGGCAAAAAGAAAGGCCATATCTTTCGGTATCCCATCATCGGCGAATACCCAAGTGTATGAAATCGGACAGCACGTCTACCTCGAGCGGGAACTCATTGACATGGGTCTAATAATGCTGCCGCAGTGCTGGAAGTACGACCCAATTGGGGTCGGGGGTAAATTCACGCACATCTGTCCCCGAGCCGAGATCATGCAGGAAAGAGGCAATAGAACAGGCGCAGACCTGGAATGGCACATCGAACAGATGCAATCGTGGCCTCCATGGCATGAGTTCTATTGCGAGGAGGTAGCGTACGATCCGGAGCGAAACCCGGATCACCGGTTGGAATCCGCGGGCTTCAAGAAATTCCTCGCCAAGGTGGCGCCCCTCAACTGGCATAAAGACAAAATCATTGAATGCTAGAAGATGAGGTGTCGCACGCGACACGATAAATCCAACCGGAGGAAGCGGCCGTTGATGATGAATTTTCGGCTCTATATGACCAGTACGCTGACACGTGGCGGCCTTTCGAATTTCGAAATTGCGTTCCCCGAGGCGCTAGGAAAAGGTATACAAGGAGGCCCCCGTCCCAGCAATCGTCAACTCCGGCAACTTCCAGCGCAACTCCGACGAGCAGTCAAGTGGGCCCGATGCAGCCTGTAGCTTCTGAGGCAGTGCCCGAAAGGGCGCAAGGTTCAGAGAAGTCAACCCCTGAGGTGGCCCCTCCAGCAGAAAAGGCTCCCGCGCTGCCAGCTAGCAGACCGGCTGCGGCGGGCATCCTTCCAGCCAGACCCAGGTACAAGTTTACCGTGGGGACGTCAACGCCTGCCGCCCCGACCTTATCTCCTTCCTCCGGAACAGCCACAGCGCCGAGAAGAAGAAGAGGAAGAGAGTTGAAAGGGCTAACCGACCTAAGGAGCGGTACGACGGACGGCCGCGGCACGGACGAGGGCAACGGCGCCGGAATTGTCTCCTTGGATAGCCCTGAATCAGAAGCAGACACTCGGGCTGCAAGCGTCCCTCCAACAGCGGCTCAGGCGGAGCCCGCAAGTACGTCCACTGCACCTCTTCCCCAAGTCCCAGTCGGCCCTGCCAAAGCTCCATCTCCCATTTCATCAGGGCAAGCCGTAGCCGCGTCTTCCTCTTCCCAAGCTACCCAGCCATCTAGCGGCCCACATTCCTTTGACCAGTTTGCTCAGGATCCTAACGCCTTCCAGTCACTGAGCCAAACCCTAGAACCCTCACCCGCAGCCAGCGTTGAAGCTGCGCATTCACCACCGCGCTCCTCACCCCAGCCGTTTAAAACCCTACCAGCACCATCCACTCAGCCGCCCGCTTCCCCTAGGACCCGGTCGCCCTCAAAAGCGGCCACACCTTTTGGAATACCTCCCGCGTCCGCTGTTTACGGGGAAAATGCCGCGACAAGATCCAATCTTTGGAGGACCTGGACTTCATGGGCGAGCTGCGGAGCGCGATGACCGGCCTTTGGCAGCAAAGGCCTCGGGATGCTCCGCCTCCTTTCTCCGGGCGTGAAACGAAGGAGAGCCGAAGAGATAGCTGCCCCGGTAAAACGCACCAAGTTCGACCTAGACAGGAGAGTGCTGACAACTGAGAAATTAATCCCGAAAGTAAAGAAGCCTCTCCGGGAGATGACCGAGGCAGACTACGAGCATCAGAGGAAGGAGAAAAGCTTTGATGATATCAACGAGGAATACGAAATCCATGGTATTCGTCGTAGGACAGATAATCTCCTTGTCAAGCATCTTGAGACCCAGGAGGCGCTGTTCCAGCTGCAGAATAACACAAGGCAGCTTGAGGAGGACCTGGCTAGGGCCACCGCGCAGCTGGGGTCTGCGCAGCAGGAGATAGATGAGCTTAAGGCCCAGCTGGCCGCCTCTCAGCAGGAGGCCGCAGCGCAGAAACAGACAGCCGAGCAGCTGTCAGAGGAGAAAAGGGCGGCGTGGAGCAGGTTTCACAGCTTCAGGATTCGCTGAAACGAGCGCGATCGCGGCTTGCAGAGAAAACATCACAGGCGGCGGCCTTTTCAAAGAGAAAGTCAAGGAGATGCGGGCTAGTCTGCTGCAGGGTTGCAAGCCCAACCTTGTTAAGTCCTTATCAGTCCTGGATTTCGTGTCCAGGATCGAAGAAGTATCTGCCCAGGGAAAGCCTGTGGTAGAGGAGGCCGAACACCAGGCGAGGCAATGGCTGGACCTGGCTATGAAACTTGAGCAGTTTGAGCGCAAAGGCCTCCAATTTCCTCCTATGTCCCAACTTGCCTCAGAGTGGGCAGATGCAAGGGTAACCTTGCATATTTATTTCGATAAGACAGAGAAGGTAAGGGCTGCCAGAAAGATGTTGGACGCATTAGAACATGAAAAGGACATTTGCCTGGCCCCCTTTCACACTCTGTCCGAACACGGGTGCCCGAGCTACGTCAAGGATGGCGAGTTTCTCGCCCTTGAGCAGGTAAAGCAGAATTGGCTGTCTTTTGAGGCAGACACAGCAGAAATTGATAGCTGGTCAGAGCCAATTCAGGAGGCTCAGGTCACCCGGATGGTGTCAAAATACTGCAAGATCAACTCCTCCCTGAAGGAGTTGGGAAAAAGATATAACACCATCGACCTGCACGCGGTTGCTGCATTCCATGCAGCACTAAGAGAGATCATCGACCTCGGGCCCTTCCAAGCAATAGTCTAGGACCAAGCCAAGGCTGCATACGAGCGCATCCGCGAGTGGGAGGCCGACAGTGGAGAGCATTCAGATTCAGAAGGAGAAACTGAGGAGGCAACTGCTGAAAGTGATCCTGAAGAAGAACGGTTGCCCGAGGGAAGCGGTCGAGCAGCAGAAAGCAGGGGAAGGAAGTTCCTCTGCGCCCAATGGATGAAGGCATGGTTCTTTGCGTCGAGGCGAGCTCGACACCCCGCGAGCCGCCAGGAATGTTGCCACATTTTGCACGGGGTGCCATGTTTTCAGTTTCTGTAAGTGAGCTGCTCTTTTCCTTCCCTCCTCCTTTTTTCCCTTTCTTCATTTCTCCCTTTCTCCCTCTTCCTTGCAGTTTCATTCCTCCCTCTTCCCCTTGAACTTCCCCCAGTAAAGTTTCCAGCAAGTGTTCCCTGAAAATTTCTAAGTGTCAGGGCGCAACCCGACTTCGCAGCGAAGTCGGGGTGCGCCCTCAGGTTGGAGCGCAATAGGGAATGCGAAGTGCGCAAGAAGACAAGAACGAGGCGAAATTTGACTAAGTGTCAGGGCGCAACCCGACTTCGCAGCGAAGTCGGGGTGCGCCCCTCTTCCTGGGCGCACTTGGGAAGCGGTGTGGGAGGAAAATCAGCTAAGTCTTTGGGCGCAACCCGACTTCGCGGCGAAGTCGGGGTGCGCCCTCTCTGGTGCGGGTCCGAACGGCGGTGAAGACAGCAAAGTGCCGGTGCGCAACCCGACTTCGCGGCGAAGTCGGGCTGCGCCCTCTGACCGGTGCGCGATTGGGCAAGCAAGCCCGAGAAATTGACTAAGGCACGGAGGCCTCCCCAACTGCGTTGTTTTCCACCTGCGCAACCCGACAGCGCTCTGATCCTGGGCGAAGTTGGATAAACTGCCTTTCAAGGCAGCCATGTGTCACTCATCAGCATCCGGCAAGTGTCCAACCTCGGGATTCGAGCCAAGACATGACCGGGAAAAGGACAAGCATGGACCGCACTATCTACGCCAACTGCCACCATTAAAGCTGATGTGAAGTGCCATCTGCCACAACTACCCGCATTCCCGCTGATTTGAAGTTCCACCCAACGCGCTGCCACGTAGCTGTACAGCTTTCAGGGAGACCATGCTGCAGGTACAGTCCTCGCCGACAGAAGTCAGCATCAGCAGCTCCTCTGCCGCTTTTGTCAGCTAATGTCTAGTCTGGGACTTTGTGCCCGTGATTGTAATCGGGGGGAACTTGGGGCTATAAATAGCCACCACATTTTCATTGTAAAGGGTGGAAGGGGAATATACTGCTAGGGAACCATTGTAGCTGTGCGTTTGCCTCTAATACAAGATACATACTTGGCTCTGCTTACTGTCTTCATTTTGTATGCTGCCTCTCCTTGTCATTTCTGCCTCATGTTTCTTATTTCATTGCTTACTGTTGTATTGAACTCTGGACTCCGGTATTTGATGATTAAGTATTCCTGGAATGCATAGATAGAGGATACATAGGATGAATGATAGCTGTAGTTTCAATGTGTGTTTTGTATAGGAATTGTTGTTAGTAGTGGTGATTGATCGTTGTCGTGCTGCTTATTCCCCCCACCCAACTCCAATCACATTTGGATTCTCTTTCCGCATTTTTATCTCTTTCCCTGCACTCTTAGCTTAAAACACTAAAAACCCACAGGAAGCCGGCCTTCTCCGGAGATTGGCACGGAAGGCATTCCTTCCTTCCGGCCTTTCAATCTGGTGGGCGAATCTCGGGCGCATTATACCAAATCCTTTCCTCATGGCAGATTCGTAACCAACAGGACCCTTCGGCAAGGTAGCAAAAGTTGGAGACTGAGCCACCAAAATTCTGAATAAATTAGATACTGATGTCATAGGAGAAATAAGAACTGCATAATACCTTTTTCATCTAGACAACTTGTTAGTATCTAAAAAAGTTACTGGATATAGCACCTAGTTTGTAAGATCTCATCATGTTTAGTGCCAATAATTAACAACCATGGAAGCATAACAAATGGTAGTGACAAAAGGCATTCCTAAATGCAAGCCTAGAAAGATATAAGCTAGTTATTTTGGTAAACGTCCAACCAGCTAAGTATCACTGACATTTGGCCTCAAGCATGTAATTTGTTTCGGGACAGTCACATATCATGATTAATTTTTACAAATGTCCACTAATTATAATATGTAATTACCAATTATTATAATATGTAGACATGTTTATCATAATTAGAATATCAATATAGTCCCAATCTGAGTATTAGAAAAGCCTGCAAAGGGAAATGTTGGAGCTTCCAATTGATTTTGACTTGCATTCTTATGTGAGTGAGTTATCATTTATGGAAGGGAATAGATTCCACGTATTTTGAGTTCTTTTTTTTGGTATGTATACTGTGTGCATCTCTTCACATCCCAAGAAGTATTCATGTGCATACATCTTCTATCAATAATATCTCCCTTGTTACATTCTCCATCAAGTATGCTTTCATTCGAAACAGTAGAAGGATGCCTCCATGTGATCTTTAGCTAACCATTGCTACAGTATCAATTACCTCCATGCATGAAAGAGGTAAAAAGATGCCTTCAAGTTTACTTTAAGAACTACCCATTGCAATTGTTTTAATGTCAGACTGAAAGGATTTGATGGTACTTGTTCAAAGCATGTTTTAATCAAGGCATTAAACAAAGGATCAACCTCCGGATCAAGAAGCATATAGTCAGATTAGAAATACTTTTTGTCATATTTGGAAAAATATTCTCCAAATGAAATAAGCTTTCTTTTATTGGAATCTAAAACAAAGAAACCATAGAGAGAAGAAGGTCAGAGCAAGACTTCTACATTTTGGTTCAGGAACGATGTTTGTGTGATGCTGTGCTTCTTCAGAAGCAACTCAGGTAGTTATGTTGCAGTATAAAATCCAGTGTCAATTTCAATAAGGGTATGCTCATATGACTCCTTCAGCAAAAGGCATTAAGACAAAAGGGGAATGCTTAGATGGACCATACTTGCACCAAGTCTACCTGGATTACAAGTTATTAATGAGACATTTGTGAAACAACTAAATATTATCTATGCTTCCTTGCAGTTTTACGTAATTTTGTAGCAAAATCTGTTCTTGCTTGTTATGAAATATATAGCAACTCAAAACAGAAATTCTTGATGTGGATTCAACCTATAGAACCAATGTTAATGAATGTTCCCTTTGCATCATATTCTCCCCAGTCCATGAATTCTAATATCTTCCTAGTTCCAGCAAGTTGTAGCGGCATTCCTGCAAGTACACCTTCACCCATGGATCCCTGGACACATACCTGTGAACAGTCAAGCAACAAAAGGTCCTAATCAGAAAAGGGATGGAAGAAGGCAGAGCAAATGATCAACCACCTTTCCACTATACAAAAGGAGCATTCATTTGCCAAGTTACCTTGACACGCTTTCCATCATCGGCAAAAGTCAATGCAATGACTCGCACAAGCTCCATTAGAGTGCCAATTCTGTACACATCCTGCCATTGACATAAATTTTGAAGTAGGTTTTAAGTAGAGAACATGATTTCTACAAAATTTGCTATGACATATAATAATGAACCCCATACCATATTAGGATTCAACTCTGGAATATTTATTTCAACCTGCACAATAAGACAGATGATTAGTATAATATTTTGCCAATATGCTCCTTTTATGCATTGGTTAAAGTACAAGTTTAGGAATCTCTTCTGGTTTTGATGCGTTCAATTTTAAAGATCAAACGCTTCCACAGTTTGTCACATTGATAATAGTTCTTCTGGATAATTCTGCATTATTATTTTTGTCCTTATGTTTTAGTGGAATCTTTGATTCTCAGGGGACTATTCCATCCACAAATCTGGGGACTATTCAGATCTGAATAACTACAGAAATATCATGATTGGGCACACATTTGCTATGCTTTGTGCAACAATTTTGAGTATGAAACTCTCAACATTGTTGCATCAAGGCAAGATTAGAGTGAGAGAGCAGACTGGTTTTAGAAGGGATCATCATATCATCGATCATGTTCTCACTCTCAGAGCTATTATTGAGGAGGCTCGCCAATAGTCCTCTAAAGTGTTTTGTTGTTTTGTGGACTTTAGAAAGGCCTTTGACACCGTTCCTAGGCATCTTTTATTTCAAAGACTACATGACATCAGCATCTCAAAGCTCTTTATCACTGCCATCAAGAGACTATATGAGGTAGTTGTTGGTCGTTTTCAGACAACTTTTGGTTTCTTCAAGGATGTCTAGAGAACCATTGGTGTCAAACAAGGTTGTCCTCTTTCTCCTTCACTCTTTGGGATCTACATTGATGAGCTTGAAGAATTTATTTGTCAATATACACATGTTGATGACGGTTGCCTTCTACATCATGTCTTGATAGATATATTGCTTTTTGCAAATGATGTTCTTCTTACTCATACTATGAGGGCCTACAAAGACATTTGGATGCTCTTGCTTGCTTTTGTGACTTAAAACAGCTGGAAGTCAATCTTAGCAAGACTAAGGATGATCTTTAATGCATCAAAGAGTACAACCAAAGTAGCTGTCCAAGGGGTAAAATTTTGAAATGTTGTTTATTTTTCATGTTTGAATTCTCCTTCTCCTCCATGTTTAGTTTCCTTCGCTCTTCTGTCATTTTTATGGCGCTTCGGCACAGCCAGTACCCGCCTTTCGGCGACCCCCATGTCCATTTCAGATGCAGGAACAGCTTCGCTGACAAAAACAGGCAGAAGAGGCAACTTCGCTCAAGACAGGAGTCAATCGGCAGCTTCGCTGAGAAAAACAGGAAAAAAGTCCACTTCAGACTTGGAAAAAACTCTAAGGCATGGAGGGCGCTTCGCCCAGAATGCTGCCAAAGTTGCCACTTCGGGCACTATGGCTGCCGAACCTTCACTTCGGCTCCAACTCCAGCGAGCCTCCCCGCCCAGATGATGAAAAAGAGTCTAAGGCATTTAGCTTGCTTCGCCAAGAAGGTTGCCGAAGTGCCACTTCGGCCCACGTCCTCAGCGAACCGCCTCCAGGAAGGTGCCAGTTCGGGCCCAAACTCAGCGAAGCAGGCACTTCGGGCGCCAGGTCTGCCGAACCTCCACTTCGGCCCCAGTATTGGCGAACTTCCACTTAGATAATGGAAAAAATTCTTAAGGCAAACAGGCACTGTTGTCACATTTTGGTACAGGGTAAAATTTTGAAAAATGCTGCAATTTTCTATTTCTAGGTCTGCTTCTTCCCTTTCCTCTGGTCAATCTCTCCAGGCAGTTCGTAAGGTCGCAGCCCAACCAGGTTTCAGGCCCATCTAGCTTCCGGGTGATATCCCAGTTCCGGCAGAAAATTCATGAAAATTTGTCTAAGGCATGAGCAGCTCACGGGTCGCTCCACTTTGGGCGACTCCCGGGAGTCGCTCCTCTCCATCTGCGACCCTTCAGCTTCGTCAGGATTCGGGCTAGTTTTAGCCCAAAAAAGTTTAAAAATTTGTTAAGTCCTTTTCCCAGAGTTCGCTCCCCAGTACAGCGACTCCCGGGAATCGCTCCAGCTGCCTGCGACCGGCAGGCAGAGTCCAAAATTTGTCTAAGTCTGAGTTTGCCCAGGATTCGCTCCTAGGGGCAGCGACTCCCGGGAGTCGCTCCGTTTTCCAGTGACTGGCGAGCATGGTTAAGGGCTGCCCAAATTTCGCTCAATCCTGATTGATGGAATATCCCAGCTAATGCATTATTCTTTCGGCATGAAGTCTGCAAAATAGGGTCAGTCAAAAAATAAAATTTTCTCAAAATTGTGAGGCCATACATTGCTTACATACGTGTCAAATTGGTGGTACTAAGATAAGCTGCATCTCCTGGTTAGTGACTAAAGGAATTTGGAACTTATCCAACATTGAGATGTTGGATACCAGGTCATTGTATTGATCTCTGGGGAGATCTTTTGCTGTCTACAACCTGTTTAACCTTGTTTAACAACTCTTCAAGGTTGCTAGTCATATTAGGTAGTTGATCTAACTAGGCGCCCCTTATCTTCCTTTCTTCAATTGCCTCACCTAATTGATCTGGCATGAGATCTTCTCTATAGTCTGAAAAAGGATTCGTAATCTGTCATTCACCAATTATTGTACGTCCTTTTGCATCCCTATCACTAAGTCTTCCATAGCAGGAAGCATCTCTTTGCAACTCTCCAAACTTATTTGTTTATCAGGAATGTTCTTTATCTAGGTGATGGTTTCCATTTTGTCTAATAGGTCAAGTTGCTTCAGTTGATCACTTGTCATCTTACATACTTGACATTGCACTTCAACATGCCTTGTCTTGGCCTCCTAGTTCTTTCTTGCTCAATCCTGGAGGTAGTCTAACTGACATTCAACCTACAATGGGGCTTACCCCAATGTCATCATCTTCATCCATGAACAAATTGTGCATTCTCACTCATCCATTTGTATCATGGACACAACTTCATCTCCGCAACGATGCCAAAAATGTAATATCATAGAGTATTCCAAACATGTATAGGCCAGAGAATCTAATAAAATAGAATAGCAATGAAATTAAAGCAAATTTCTACTCTATAACTCCCAACTATGATATAGTAACAGCAGTATCTCATTGATAGCTCGTTTAAATATACATCAGCAATATCTCATTGATAGCTTGTTTAAAATGAATGGGTTGAATAGAGTTGACGGGAAAGGGTAGGTGGTTGGTAACTGTTGCCACATTTTGCACGGGGTGCCATGTCTTCAGTTTTTTTTGTAAGGATGTTGCTCTCCCTTCCCTCTTCCTTCTCTCCCTTTCTCCACTATCCCCTTTCTTCCCTGCCATCAGTTTCATTCTCTTATTCCCCCCCCTTCTCCTTCTTCTGACAGTTTCTCCAAGAGGGCAAAAGGCCCTAAATTTGACTAAGTGTTGGTATTGCGCAACCCGACTTCGCAGCGAAGTCGGGCTGCGCCCTTGATCTTGAGCGCACTTGGGGAGCCAACGTGCGGAGAGCTGAACCCAGTTTTTCTAAGTATAGAGCGAACCCCGACTTCGCAGCGAAGTCGGGGTGCGCTCTCAGTTCTGTGCGCACCTGGGCATCAGTGGAGCCCTAAAAATTCTAAGTGTTGGGTGCGCAACCCGACTTCGCAGCGAAGTCGGGCTGCGCCCTCAAGTTCATGCGCAGTTGGGCGACTCATCTGAAGAAGCGGCTAAGTGTTGGGTGCGCAACCCGACTTCGCTGCGAAGTCGGGGTTCGCCCCGGAAGAAGAGCGCAGTTGAGCAGCCCATCATGGTACCTCCAAAAACGGCTAAGTGTTGCGCAACCCGACTTCGCAGCGAAGTCGGGGTTCGCCCACTTACGCGCACTCGGGCACAGAATGTTGAAGCCAGCCCAAGAATTTTCTAAGGCACGGAGGCCTCCCCAACTGCGCTACTTCCCCCTTGCGTTGCCTGGTTGCGCTCCAATTCTGGGCGAAGTCGGGCAAGAAAGGAAATACGAGCTCCTAAGGCAGATTTTTCCCCTTATCAGATTCTGACAGGTGTCCAGCCTCGGGATTCGAGTCAGAGATGTGACGGGTGGTGTGCGAGCGTGAACTGAATTATTGTACTTAAGCTGCCCTCAGTCAAGCTGACTCGGAGCATCATCCCCACACCGCCACGTAGCTGCCAATCTTTCAGGTGGACCTTACCGCAAGCACGTTCCATACCGGCAGAGGTCAACATCAGCCGCTTTTTGCCGCTTTTGTCAGCTTTGTCAGCTTTTTCAGTTATTGTCAAGTCTGGGATCCTGTGCCCAACGATGTAATGGGGGGAAATTTACGCTATAAATAGCTCGGCAATATCATTGTAAAAGGGTGGAAGGGGGATATATTGCTAGGGAACCACTGTAGTTGTGCGTTTGCTTCTAAATACAAAATACACTTGGCTCTATTGACTGTTCTCATCTTGTATGCTGCCTTTACTTAGCATTTCTGCCTCATGTTGCTTATGTTATTGCTTCTTGTTATTACGCTTTATGGATATCGGTATTTAATAGTTAAGTATTCCTGGAATGCAAAGGTAGAGGATACATAGGATGAATGGCATTGATAGTTTCTGCAAAGTATTTTGTGGTTAATTGTTGTTAGTAGTGGTGATTGGTTGTTGTTGTGCTGCTTATCCTCCCCACCCATAACAAACACATTTACATTTCTTTCTGCATTTATAATTTCTTTCCTGCACTCTGAGCTTATAAACAATTGAGAAAACATAGGAAGCCGGCCTCCTCCGGAGATTGGCACGGAAGGCATTCCTTCCTTCCGGCCTTTCAATCTGTTGGGCGAATCTAGGGCGCATTACACTAAATCCTATCCTAGTGGCAGATTCGTAACCAACAGTTTCTGCGGCACGCCCGGTGGGACACGGGAGTTTCCCACCCCAAAACAGAATCGAAGCATTGGTGTTCGCTTCATTGCTTGTCAAATCGGAACACTCGGCGACTCTGCAAGTACCTGAATATTCTCTGAGTCCGTGAGACCGGTCCAAGCGCCTTCATGCATACAAGAAGGTGGAGAGCAAGGAACCCGGGAAACCAGCCTGATCTCTACGAAATCGACATCAACGCTCCTGGAGAGCGCGTAAGGCTGGCTGACTACCAAGCTCACCTAAACGAACTCGAAGCTGAGATTGAAGAAGCCGAGATCGAAGAAGCTGAAGTCGGAGAGGCCGAAATTGAAGAACAACCTACAACTTCGGACAACACTGATACCGAGTATACGACCGGAGAGGAAGAAGACATGGCTGCCCAACAAAACGATGACGACCTCTTTCCAGCAGTTGACTCCACGGGGCCCTTGGCTCTAGTTGGACAAGAGGCTGTGCCCCCCGCTGCCTTGAAGTCCATTCCTACTTACGATGGCTCTGGGAAAACAGCATACGAGCACATCCAAGACATTCTGGCCTTGGCTGCACTGCACTCTATCACGAGTGAGAGTGTTAAGACCCGTCTATTGGCCCTTTCTCTGAGAGGGAAGCTTCTCTACTGGTGGAGATCCTTGCCAGAAGGAGCTATCACGGGATGGCCCCAGTTAGCAGGCAGGCTCGTAAAGGGATGCAACGAGTCTGCTGATCCTTCTTCATTGTTGCATCAGTTTCAGAGTATTCAACGCCACCCGCAAGAGGAGATATCAGACTTCAACGTGAGGTTTGCGAGGTCCTGGAAGAGAGTACCTCGCGAACTGCGACCTCCGGCGGGACAAGCTGCGCACTATTACTTGAGGTCTTTCAATTCGGATATTTGCCTACTTCTCAAGATAGCCCGGGTCGACACTTTCCCTGCCCTATATGAAGCTGCCCGGCAAGCGAGAATTAGACATAATCTCTATAGGCCAGACTTCCACATAGGATGCAGCCTCCCATTTACCCTGATTTCCCTCAGTCACAATACCCATCGGCGTCTGGTGTAATGCCATCCTCGTCAAATCAGTACCCCCAGCAGCCATGGAATCCAGCGCCGGTTATAAACCCCTATGGTCAGCCTCAGATCCATTATCCTAATCCGCCACCTCCACCTCCGCAGTATCCCGCACTCCCGGCTCCCCCTCATTACGCGGCGTATTCTGCACCTCCACCATTAGCTGCAATACCTCCGCCGGCCCGGCCGGCGCCTGCTGATAATGACATTCGAGAATAAAATCCTTCAGGAGGTACGGGCTCTGGCCTCTGGTTATCATACTATTTCCAATGATATGACAATAATGAAGAAGAAGCAAGCCCAGATGGAGTTTCTTCCGAGGAGACCATACCCTCCCCCGGCGCTAACAAAAGATCAAGCTGCGCAAGCGCAAAGGCCCCCGGCAAGGAATGCTGCCAATGAGGTTCAACCTGGCACTTCTGACCAGGTTAATTGGTGCTCCACATGCAACGATCCACATGGAGAGGAGAGTTGCATGTTGCATCGGCATTATCTTCAGACCCTTGCGGGCAACGCCATGGAGGACGAAGCATACATGATCCTGGACGATGAATGCAACTTTGCAGTCCCAGAAGAAGATTCTGTGTCACTCTTGACCAAGGAAGGCAAAAGGCCCATTGAGGCTGCCACGGCCCAAACGAAGCCGTTGAAAGTATACGCCAGAAGAGAGAGGACGCAGCCTGCTGGGCTACCACCTGACAAGTCACCTTTACCTCCTACGGCCAAAGAGAGGTTCCCGACGCTCAAGGCTCCCGCGATGAAGGCCCCCGCAGCCCAACCTCTAGCCGAAACAAAAGAACAAGCTCAAGAGAAGCTGAGGTATCCATCGGCGACGAAGAGACGGAGAGTCGAAGCCACGCAGCAATACCGGACCAGGTATGAGCCGGCGAAAGAGATAGAGGGAGCCGACACTTCAACCTACAATATAGTTGATGAGCTCAAAAAGACCTCGGCAAAGATAAGTATGTACGAGGCTCTTACTGCTCCCAGGGCAAGTAGACCTGTTGTAGGAATCCTTGAAGAGCGTGAAAGATGGAAAGCCGATGCAGTCTGCTGTGTTAGCTCAGCCCTTGACAGTATCCGCTACTGGGAAAAACAGGCCGCCACCTTTCTATCTGTCGTTGCGAATGGAGGGCTATATAGTACACAACTGCATGGTGGATTCTGGTGCTTCCACTACTGTCATGCCGAGGGCCGTCTGCGAGGAGATTGGTATGGAATATACAAGGAGCAGCCAAGGTGTGCTTGCAGCTAGACGGCACTCCTGTCAAGACAGTTGGTGTCATCAAGGATATCCCGATCCGACTGCATAAAGCCCTCGACATAGTGGTCATCCAAGAGGTCGTTGTGGTCGACTTGGAACCCTACTTCGGCATGTGTCTCTCTAGGGAGTTCACTGCGAAGCTGGGTGGATATCTGTCTCTGGATTATTCACATATGGAAGTGCCCTTCAAAGGAAGAAGATTGAAGATCTATAATGAAAAGCCTTCCACATTTCTAGTAGAGAAGATACAAGGGGAGGAGCAGCCGAACGGCATGGTTCAGCTGACAACCGAAGAACTGGTAGAGGTGGATATGGCAGAAGAGGCCCTCGAGCTGTTACAAGTGGAGGATGAGTTCTCCTTGCTAGACTTCAATGCCATGATTGAGACCGAGCAAGGTTGTTACTCCGTCACCCAGCCTGAAAGACTTGACCAGTCAGTAAAGAAAGATGTTGGACCTGCCCCAGAAAAGCTATGGAAGTTGTACTTTGATGGCGCCCGATGCAAGAATGGCGCCGGTGCAGGTGTACTTCTGGTTTCCCCATCCGGGATCCAAAAAGACTACACTTACAGGCTGGCTTGGAGTTGCACTAACAACGCGGCGGAGTATGAGGCTTTGTGTTTGGGTTTGAGAAAGGCGGAGAGACTGGGGATAAAACATTTGCAGATCTTTGGCGACTCAGAGCTGGTGTGCAACCAGATTACGAATAAGTGCGCCTCCAAGAAGCATTACCTCAAGGCGTACCGTAACCGTGTCTGGGATCTGATGGAGTCATTCGACTCTTTGAATGTCAAAGCCATATCTCGTGAGAAGAATAAGCATGCTGACATTACGGCGTCCGTTGGAGCCGAGTACGTCCCGGCTGATGACACCTTGTCCAGAAGCCGAAGCCGGTTCGTACCATCTACGAGGCCTTACGTGCTCGATAAAGACACCCACTGGCAGGTGTTCGACTGTGACGAGGATATCGTCACTTTTTTGATAAACGAAGCGAGTACAATCGAAGGTAGAGACCCTGATGACGAGCAATACGAGGGGTTGATACAGTTAAAAAATAATCATGTCCCGAAAGGACTGATTACTCTGGAGAGTCTCTTTGATCAGAACGATAGAGCCATATCCCACGAGAATCAAAGTGGACCCCAAGCGGTACATGGACCAGGCTGGAACCTGGAAAAGTGATCAAGGTCGGGCGGTACTGCTTGAAAAGGAGCTAGAGCAGATCAGATCTTTATGCGAAGAGTTCCCTGATATTGTGGCCTGGTGCTACCAAGACTTGAAGGGGTATGACAGAGAGATGATCCAGCATACTATAGAGCTGGAAGATAATGCAAAACCTTTCCGGCAGAAGCAAAGGGCGGTGAACCCGAAAATTGAAGCCATGATGAAAGCGGAACTCTTGAAGATGTTGGAGGCCAAGATCATCTACCCCATCAAGCACTCATCTTGGGTCGCGAATCTGGTCCCTGTGAGAAAAAAGAATGGAGACATCCGCCTCTGCGTGGATTTCAGAAACCTCAATCAGGCTTCACTAAAGGATCATTATCCGCTCCCCCAAATTGATCAAATCCTCCACGTAGTTGCTGGAGCTCAGAGGTTCTCTCTCTTGGACGGGTTCTCTGGATATAACCAAATATGGGTAAAGGACGAAGATCAACACAAGACAACGTTCACCACCAAATGGGGAACGTTTGCATATCAGCGCATGCCCTTCGGCCTTTCTAACGCCGGTGCTACATTTCAAAGAGCTATGGACTTGGCGTTCCGGGAGCTGCTCAACAAGGTCATTGTTATCTATTTGGACGACATGACTGTGTTTTCACATAAGAGAGAGGACCATGCCTCCCACTTACGGCAAATATTTGAGAGATGTCGTGAGTTCGGCATTTCCATCAACCCGAAGAAGTCAGTCTTCGCGGTAAAGGAAGGCAAGCTGCTAGGACATGTTATTTACGAGAAGGGCCTTGCAGTTGATCCCGACAGAGCGAAGCTCTTCTTCGCTTATCCATCCCAGTTGACAAGAAGGGGCTACAATCATTTTTTGGCCAAATCAACTTCGTGAGGAAGTTTGTACCAGACTTCGCACAAGTGATCAAGCCCATGGCCGAGCTCCTAAAAAAGAATGCTGAATTCTTGTGGACTGACGAAAGAAAGCAAGCCTTCGAAGAAATCAAGGCCAGAATCGCACAAGCTCCAGTATTAATAAATCCAGACTACTCCAAGGATTTCATCTTGTACGCGGTGGGAGAGCCCGAGAGCTACGCCGCAGTCCTGACTCAGAAGGGAGAAGATGGCGAGGAGCGCCCCATAGCGTTCCTAAGCCAGGTGATTCAGCCGCACGAAGAAAAGTACAATTTTATTGAGCGGCAAGTGCACGCAGTCATGAGATCTCTCAGAAAGTTCAAGCACTTTGTCTCCCAGAGCCGGATAACTATCTTTGTGATACATCCGGATGTCAGAAATTTCATTATACAAGGGGAGCCAGGTCACAAGAGGGCAGGATGGATAGCTAAAATCCAAGAGTTTGACATAGAGGTACGGCCAACGAAGCTAATCCGAGGTCGGGCTCTGTGCCAAGAGTTGGCCCGAAGTGTTGCGGCTGAAATCTCTGCCTGCCAGTGGGAGGATCCAATGACGGAAATTAACCTTGCCAACTCCTTATCAGAGGAGAGTGACTGGACGAATGACCTGGTGTGGTATTTTAGCATTGGGAGATGTCCGAGATCATCTCAACGCCTCACAAAGAAGGAGGTTTAGGCTGAATGCCTTGAAATATGTACTGCACCCCGAGGGGTTGTATTTTAAAAATATTGACGACATCCTGTTGCTGTGCGTCAAGGAATCGGACAAGCCAAAGGTTCTCGGAGAGTTCCACTTTGGGATGCCGGGGGACATCATTCAGGAAGGCCTACGGCCTTGAAGATTATCAGAGCCGGCTATTATTGGCCCACCCTCTTCACAGACGCACATGTAGTCTGTGTAAAATGTGAAAAATGTCAGAGGTTCGCCGGCAGAAATAGGAAGGCACCCTTGCCCCTCCAGCCAATTCAAGCCGAGACTCCGTTTCAGCAGTGGGGTCTGGACTTCGTCGGGACCATCACGCCCAACTCTTCGGCGGGACATAAGTTCATCCTTACAGCCACTGATTATTTCACTCGGTGGGCTGAGGCGATTCCTACTAAGCATGCAGACCAGGAAACGGTCATTGGGTTCCTCGAGAGCCTCATTACCCGTTTCGGGGTCCCAGAGGCAATAGTTACAGACAACGGTCCAGGGTTCGCAGGCGCTGTACTCACGGAGTTCACCAGCAAATACGGCATCTACCACAAGATGTCCTCAAACTACTATCCGCAGGGGAATGGCCTAGCCGAGTCCACTAACAAGAATCTGTTGAAGATTATAAAAAAGACAGTAGAAAGGAACAAGAGGTCGTGGCACCTACTTTTGGACCGGGCGTTATGGGCGGATCGCATATCTTTCAAGAAATCTATCAAGACGTCCCCCTACGCGCTTGTATACGGCAAGGAGGCAGTTATGCCTACCCACATAGAAATGCCCGCACTACGGTTGTTAGATGAAGAGAAAGGCGACGGGGATCCAGTGGATGTCAGACTTTGTCAACTGTTGCAGTTAGAAGAGGAAAGGGAGAAGGCATATCAGGCCTTTACCAAACATGCCGAGGCAACTCAGAGCTGGTTTGCAAAAGGGACCACCACCCGAGTTTTCAGAATCGGGGGACTTAGTGCTCAAGTGGGATTCACTCAAAGCGAAGCCGGGCAACCATGACAAATTTGATGCCTTCTGGGAAGGCCCCTATCAAATCGCTCGGGTAAACCAATTCAACGCGTTCGTGCTCAGGGACATGGAGGGACAGCTTCTCCCGATCCCTGTTAATGGCTTCCACCTGAAGGCCTATCACCACTGAAGGTTGCCGAAAGGTCCTTCCTTGTACATACTTTTCTCCTTTTATTTCCTGCAGTTCAGTTTATTTCAGAATGTAAATATTTCTTTCAGTTATTCAGTTTTCAGCTTTTGAATCCGAAAAGGGCTAAGTGTGAGAAAAGGAGCAAAATTTTGCGCTGCTTAAAAGTCTGACCAAGGCAGAAAATCGCCCGACTTCGCAGCGAAGTCGGGCGTCGCTCTATAAATTGTGCGATGTCGGGAGTTTGGGAGAGAAAAGAGCAAACAAAAAAGCCTCAAATTTTTCTAAGTGTTGGGTGCGCAACCCGACTTCGCAGCGAAGTCGGGCTGCGCACCATCTTGGGAGCGCAGTCGGGCAGCAGGAAAAGGAAAAAATCGCCTAAGTGTCGAATCCCTACTGCGCAACGTTTTCCGGGCGAAGTCGGATTGCGCACATTTTTTGAGCGAAGCCCGGTTGCGCTCTTGGTTTTGGGCGCACTTCGAACGACCCGTCAGGGAGAACAAGGGGCATGACGAAAAGTTTCTAAGTGTGGGCCCCAGAAGGCGCAATGTGTATAGCGCGAAGTTAGACCGCGTTCCTTCTTGGGCCCTGGGCCAGAGTCTCCCTCGAAGTGTGTGCCCAAGCGGCGGCGGTGACGTCATTAGAAGCACGAGGTTCAAAACTTTTAAGGAATGATTGCGCGGATTTCAAAGTAGATGTCATTAAGAAGTGAGCGCATTAGGACCAACCGCGTACGAGGTGCGCCTTCCAATGAAAAATCCCACGCGCGGCCGCCGAGGAATAACGGCGCTTTCTACCTACTTCGGGCAAAACACTTTAAACCCCTCCTCGCGCCATTAATGTTGTGTTTCCATTCCTAGAAAAGGGCCTTGGCGTACTCAGAACACCTGCATTATCAGTGTAAATCAGAGCTGCGCGGTTAAGAGGAAGAAAGGTGCAGAATCAAGGTCTACGGCGACTGAAATTCCTGTCTCTGCCACCACGAGCGAAGAACAGAAAATGGACAAGGGGAAAGCGCCAATGCAGCCGCAGTCCAGCGATACGGAACAGGAGGCTGAGGAACGCACGGAGTCCAGCGCTCATGAGAGCGAAGCGCCACAAGAGCAGACAAGGAAATCCAGGTCAAGGCGAAGCAAGGGGCAAGGTCCTCCGCCGCCGCCCATCAATCGCCTGGCCGGGTATAAAGATGGCGAGTACTCCATTAGCCTCACCAAGCTGCGGCCCAATATTGCAAAGTGGGCAGGCAAAGTCTCGCCCTCGCACCATGTCGGAGCTGCGTATAAGTCGAACCTATATTGGTTCTTGTGCCCTCCCGTCCACCACTGCCCGGAGCTGGTTGAGTCAATTGTGACATATTACAAACCAGCTACCCGGCAAGTCTGCGACTACCAAGGAAGGGTGTTGTTCACCCTCTTCAAAGAAAGCGTCCAACCAGCCTTCGCCCCGGGGCTCCAGTACGACCCCGATGCCATTGTCAGAAGAATTAACTTGGACGAGCAGGCGGGCAGATTCATTCAGAGCAGAAGGATGAGAGAGTTTCTCGATTCAGAGCTGAAGTCCCCACTGCCAGCAGGACAATGGCCGTCAGGCCCCATACCCCTGGAGAGGTTCGAAAACAAGTACATTTATATTATCCTTGCATGGGTACTCGGCTGCGGCACGGACAGAATGGTGCACCCGTATCAGCTGGCACTCGCGGAGTGTATCTTACATGGAGAGTTTTATGACTCCACTGCGCAAAGAAGCGGAAGGCGCCCGATTTTCTTTGATTGGGCAGATTGGGTGGCGTATGCCATACATTCAAACCTGGTCAGGATACGACGAAGCAGACAACCGAGTTCCGGCACTGCTCATTCCTCACATGGTTGTGCCTTTACCATACGCACTACCGAATCAAAGTGCCTGATCTAAAGAGGGTAAATGAGAAGGGAGCGCCGCTGCCGGTGTACGAGTGGACGGAAGCCCTGTACAGAAGAGGGTCTTACTACGACTTCAATTTCAAATTTTTAGGTATGACCCTGGCGCTGTTCAACGGCAAGGCATCTCGCCCTCCTCTGGCCATGACGAACTACCTGAGGAAGTACAAATGTGGGGATACCTTCCGGTTGACTCAGGGCATTGTTATCAGAATCTACGGATTCAAAGGGAAGCCGTTCTTGCTGCCCTATTTTTGCACTGAGCATCAGTTCGGCATGGAGACATCGCGCCAAATGGACTATGTTGAAGAGGAATTCGGCCAGGGAAAGAAGAGAGGCCATATTTTTAAGTATCCTATTACCTAGGCGAACATTCAAGTGCATGAAATTGGGCAGCACATCTACCTAGAACAGGAACTCCTCAACATGGGCTTGATACAACTACCGCAGACTTGGAAATACGACCCAATTGGGGTCAGGGGAAAGTTTGTGCATATTTGCCCCAGAGCGAGAAATCATGGAGGAGAGGTGCAACAAAACAAGCGCAGACACTGGAATGGCACATCGAGCGGATGCAATCATGGCCACCATGGCAGGACTTTTACTGTGTGGAGGTGGAGTATGATCCGGAGCGCAATCCAGATCACAGGTTAGACTCGGCGGGCTTCAGAAAATTCCTCACAAAGGTGACGCCCCTCAGCTGGGAAAAGGACAAAATCATTGAATGTTGGAAGATGAGGTGTCGCACGCAACACGATAAGTCTAACCGGAAGACATTGGCCGTAGATGATGAGTTTTCGGCCTTATATGATAAATACGCCGACAAATGGGAGCCGTTCGCGTTTCGAGATTGCGTCCCCCTAGGCGCCAGGAAGAGATATAAAAGGAAACCCCCACCCCAGCAATTGTCCATTCGAAAACCTCCCAGCAAGGCGCCAACAAGCAGTCAAGTGGGCCCGATGTTGTCTCCAGCTCCCGAAGCGTCGCCTCAAAAGGAACAGGAGCCAGAAAAGTCAACCGGTGAAGCAGTGCCTCAAAAAGAAAAGGCGCCAGAAGGGTCAACCGGTGGGCCAGCGGCAGTAGGCGTCCCTCCGTCAAAGCCCAAGTACAAATTTACCGTGGGAGTGCCATTGCCCGCCGCATCAACCGCCTCCGCCTCCTCCGAGCAAACTGCCGCTCCAAGAGAAAAGAAGAGAAAAAGGAGCGAGAAGACCAAGACAAAGCGGCCGAAAAAAGAGGCTGCGAAGCAGACAGTTGCGGCTCCACGAACAGAAGCAGCCGCGCCTGAAATCATCTCTCCGGATAGCCCGGGGAAAGAAGCGAGGTTTGGGCAGCAGGCGTCCTCCAAGCATCGGCTCAGGTGGAGCCCGCAGGTACATCCTCTTCCCCAGTTACCCAAATCCCTGTTGGCCCTGCCGTAACACCGTCCCCTCTCGTATCAGGGCAAGCCTTAGTCGCATCATCCCTGTCGCCTATCTCCCAATCCTTCCGCAGTCCCCATTCTTTCGAACAGTTTGCCCAGGACCTGAACGTTTTCCAAACCCTGGGTCAAACCCTAGACCCCTCATCCGCGGCCGGTGCTGAAGCCATACCTACATCGCCGCGCCGCTCACCCGCATCATTCAAGACCCCGTCTCCGCCTCCCACTCAGCCGCCCGTTTCCCCTAGGACCCAGTCGCCCTTGAAAGCGGCCTCATCTTCTGGAATATCTCCTGCTTCATTGTTTGCAGGAAGGATGCCGCAGTAGGATTTGGCCTCGGCGTACCCTATGCTGGCAGAACTTGACCTCATGGGAGAGCAGCTGCAAATTACAGACGATCAGCCCCTAGCCGCGAAGGTTGTAGGGTGTTCCGCCTCTTTCCTCCAGGGCGTCAAACGAAGAAGAGCCGAGGAGATATGTAATGTCCCTTTTTTAGGAACAGCAAACCCTTACTACAAAAATGCAGAAATTAAGTACAGCAAGGAAATAACTCAGAAATTGCTCATAAAATAACACAAGTATGAGGAGAAATCAGCCAATATCATATATTAAATATTGCCAAACCAATATAACAGCTGGAATGGACAAATGGGTCCTCAAAGAACTCAAAATGCAGATACAAACTCCCACAAGTGGGACGAACTAACCCCAAGGCTGAACAGATGCAAAAACTCCTCAAAAATGACCCCAAATACAAGTGTAGGGTTTGGGGCTGCCAACAGATCTGAAACACATGACACAAATGCTCCCAAAAATGCCACGAACTCCTCAAAGATGCCTCTTTTTGTATTTTTGATATTTTAGGGCAATAACACCTGCAATGATATTGCCAAGACCCCAACCATGCACCTCCAATGCACTATGGGAATGAGCAAGACCTGCAATCTCAACTCATGGAACCTCTAGGGTTTCAATATTCAATTCTGATATCAACATAACATGCCCAAAATGGGACGTCTCACTCCCTTATATAGGGTGAGGTTCTAATTTGGAGTTGACATCTCCCAAACCTAAAATCACTTAAAGTGCCTTATTACAACATAAAAACATAAAACATAAATAAACACAACTTAAGTTATGTCTCCTAGTCACATGAACCCCTGTTTCACTTTTATAATTAAGTGTAGGAGACATTTACAAAAAATATTTATTTTTGGGACATTACAAGTCCACCCTCCTCAAATTGCTTGTCCTCAAGCAAAGTCAAAGTTGGAGCATCTAAAATTTCTGCACCTTCCCAAGTAGCATCCTCCATAGGCAAGTCCTTCCACTTCACAAGATATTCTTTGACAGTCCTGTTGGTTACGAATCTGCCATGAGGAAAGGATTTGGTATAATGTGCCCCAGATTCGCCCACCAGATTGAAAGGCCGGAAGGAAGGAATGCCTTCCGTGCCAATCTCCGGAGAAGGCCGGCTTCCTGTGGGTTTTAGTGTTTAAGAGTGAAGGGAAAAAGATAAAAATGCGGAAAGAGAATCCAAATGTGATTGGAGTTGGGTGGGGGGAATAAGCAGCACAACAACGATCAATCACCACTACTAACAGCATTCCTATACAAAACACACATTGAAACTACAGCTATCATTCATCCTATGTATCCTCTATCTATGCATTCCAGGAATACTTGATCATCAAATACCAGAGTCCAGAGTTCAGTACAACAGTAAGCAATGATACAAGAAACATGAGGCAGAAATGACAAGGAGAGGCAGCATACAAGATAAAAGACAGTAAGCAGAGCCAAGTATATGCTTTGTATTAGAGGCAAACGCACAGCTACAATGGTTCCCTAGCAGTATATTCCCCTTCCACCCTTTACAATGAAAATGTGGTGGCTATTTATAGCCCCAGTTCCCCCCGATTACAATCACGGGCACAAAGTCCCAGACTAGACAATAGCTGACACAAGTAGCTGAAGAGCTGCCAATGCTGACTTCTGTCGGCGAGGACTGTACCAGCAGCATGGTCTCCCTGAAAGCTGTACAGCTACGTGGCGGTGTGTTGGGTGGAACTTCAAATCAGCGGATATGCGGGTAGTTGCGGCAGATGGCACTTCACATCAGCTTTAATGGTGGCAGTTGGCGTAGATAGTGCGGTCCATGCTTGTCCTTTTCCCGGTCATGTCTTGGCTCGAATCCCGAGGTTGGACACTTGTTGGATGCTGATGAGTGACACATGGTTGCCTTGGAAGGCAGTTTATCCAACTTCGCCCAGTATCAGAGCGCGATCGGGTTGCGCAGGTGAAAAACAGCGCAGTTGGGGAGGCCTTCGTGCCTTAGTCAATTTCTGGGCTTGCTTGCCCAACTGCGCATCGGTCAGAGGGCGCAGCCCGACTTCGCTGCGAAGTCGAGTTGCGCACCGGCACTTTGCTGTCTTCTCTGCTGTTCGGACTGCACACCAGGAAGGGGGCACACCCCGACTTCGCTGTGAAGTCGGGTTGCGCCCCAACACTTAGCTGATTTTTTGCCATACTGCTTCCCAAGTGCGCCCAAGAAAAAGGGCGCACCCCGCTGCGAAGTCGGGTTGCGCCCTCCAGTTGGAGCGCGGTAGGGAATGGAGTGCGCACGACGGAATGAGCGAATTTGACTGTGCGGGCGCACCCCGACTTTTGCTGCGAAGTCGGGTTGCGCCCTGACACTTAGTCAAATTTTGCTCATTTCCTGTCTGTTGCGCACTTCACATTCCCTACTGCGCTCCAACTGGAGGGCGCACTCCGACTTTGCTGAGAAGTCGGGTTGCGCCCTGACGCTTAAAAATTTTCAAGGAACACTTGCTGGAAACTTTACTGGGGGAAGTTCAAGGGGAAGAGGGAGGAATGAAACTGCAAGGAAGAGGGAGAAAGGGAGAGATGAAGAATGGGAAAAAAGGAGGAGGGAAGGAACAGAGCAGATCACTTACAAAAACGGAAAACATGGCACCCCGTGCCAAATGTGGCAACATTCCTGGCGGCTCGCGGGGTGTCGAGCTCGCCTCGACGCAAAGAACCATGCCTTCATCCTTTGGGCGCAGAGGAACTTCCTTCCCCTGCTTTCTACTGCTCTGACCGCTTTCTTCCGGGCAGCAGTTCTTCTTCAGGATCACTTTCGGCAGTTGCCTCTTCGGTTTCTCCTTCTGAATCTGAATGCTCTCCACTGTCAGCCTCCCACTCGCGGATGCGTTCGTATGCAGCCTTGGCTTGGTCCCAGACTGCTGCTTGGAAGGGTTCGAGGTCGCTGACCTCTTTTAATGCTGCGTGGAATGCAGCAATTGCGTGCAGGTCGATGGTGTTATATCTTTTTCCCAACTCCTTAAGGGAGGAGTTGATTTTGCAGTATTTCGACACCATCTGGGTGACCTGAGCTTCTTGGATCGGTTCTGACCAGCTATCAATCTCTGCTGTGTCTGTCTCGAAAGACAGCCAATTCTATTTCACATGCTCAAGGGTCAGAAACTCGCCATCTTTGACGTAGCTCGGGCACCCGTGTTCGGACAGAGTGTGAAAGGGGGCCAGGCAAATGTTCCTTTCATGTTCTAGTGCGTCCAGCGTCTTTCTGGCAGCCCTTATCTTCTCTGTCTTCTTGAAGTAAATATGCAAGGTTACCCTTGCATCTGCCCATTCTGAGGCAAGTTGGGACATAGGAGGAAATTGGAGGCCCTCGCCCTGACACTGCTCAAGTCTCATAGCCAGGTCCAGCCATTGCCTCGCCTGGTGTTCGGCCTCCTGTACCACAGGCTTTCCCTGGGCAGATACTTCTTCGATCCTGGACACAAAATCCAGGACTGATAAGGACTTAACAAGGTTGGGCTTGCAACCCTACAGCAGACTAGCCCGCATTTCCTTAACTTTGCTCTTTGAAAAGGCCACCGCTTGTGATGTTTTCTCCGCAAGCTGCGACTGCGCCTGTTTCAATGAATCCTGAAGCTGTGAAACCTGCTCCAGCGCTGCCTTTTTCTCTTCTGACAGCTGCTCGGCTGTCTGTTTCTGCGCTGCGGCCTCCTGCTAAGAGGCGGTTAGCTGGGACTTAAGCTCCTCTATCTCCTGCTGCGCAGACCCCAGCTACGCGGTGGCCCTAGCCAAGTCCTCCTCAAGCTGCCTTGTGTTATTCTGCAGCTGGAACAGCGCTTCCTGGGTCTCAAGATGCTTGACGAGGAGATTATTTGTCCTACGACGAATACCATGAATTTCGTATTCCTCGTTGATGTCATCAAAGCTTTTCTTCGGTTGTCTGTTGTACCGGCTCCTTAGGCCGTTTGGCCCTTTCAACTCTCTTCCTCTTCTTCTCTTCTAGCGCTGTGGCTGTTCCGGAGGAAGGAGATAAGGTCAGGGCGGCAGGCGTTGACGTCCCCACGGTAAACTTGTACCTGGGTCTGGCTGGAAGGATGCCCGCCGTAGCCGGTCTGCTAGCTGGCAGCGCAGGCACTTTTTCTGCTTGAGGGGCCACCTCAGGGGTTGACTTCTCTGAATCCTGCGCCTTTTCGGGCACTGCCTCGGAAGCTACAGGCTGCATCGGGCCCACTTGACTGCTCGCCGGAGTTGCGCTGGATGTCGCCGGAGTTGACGATTGTTGGGATGAAGGCCTCCTTGTATATCTTTTCTTTGCGCCTCGGGGAACGCAATCTCGAAATTCGAAAGGTCGCCATGTGTCAGCGTACTGGTCATATAGCGCCGAAAATTCATCGTCAACGGCCAGATTCCTCCGGTTGGATTTATCGTGCTGCGTGCGACACCTCATCTTCCAGCATTCAATGATTTTGTCTTTATGCCAGTTGAGGGGCGCCACCTTGGTGAGGAATTTCTTGAAGCCCGCAGATTCCAACCGGTGATCCGGGTTTCGCTCCGGATTGTACGCTACCTCCTCGCAGTAGAATTCATGCCATGGAGGCCACGATTGCATTTGTTCGATGTGCCATTCCAGGTCTGCGCCTGTCCTGTTCCTTCTTTCCTGCATGATCTCGGCTCGGGGACAGATGTGCGTGAATTTTCCCCTGACCCCAATTGGGTCGTACTTCCAGCGCTGCGGCAGCATTATCAGGCCCATGTCGATGAGTTCCCGCTCGAGGTAGGCGTGCTGTCCGATTTCGTAAACTTGGGTATTCGCCCAGGTGATGGGATACTGAAAGATATGGCCTTTCTTCTTGCCTTGGCCGAACTCTTCTTCGACATAATCCATCTGCCGCGCAATTTCCATCCCGAACTGGTGGTCAGTGCAGAAGTAGGGCAGCAAGAACGGCTTCCCCTTGAATCCGTAGATTCTAACTATGATGCCTTGAGTCAGCCGGAAGGTGTCCCCGTACTCATTCTTCCACAGGTATTTTGTCATGACTTCCGGTGGGCGAGACGCCTTACGGTTGAACAACCCCATGACCATGCACAAAAATTTAAGATTAAATTCATAGAACGAGCCTTTTCTGTACAAGAATCTCGGTCCATTCGTACACGGGCAGCGGCTCTCCTTTTTCGTTTATTTTCTTCAAGTCAGGAACGTTCATCCGGTAGTGCATGTGATACAGGCACGACCATGCGAGGAAGGAGCAAAACCGGAAATCCGTTGGTCTACTTCTGCTGTAGCCTAACCAGACTTGAATGTATTGCATACGCCAGCCAGTCCACCCAGTCGAAGAAAATAGGGCGCTTTCCACTCTTCTGCGCTGTAGAGTCGTAAAATTCTCCGTGCAGGAGACATTTTGCCAGCGCCAGCTGGTACGGCCGTACCACTTTGTCAGAGTCGCAGCCGAGGACCCACGCCAGGATGATGTAGATATATTTATTTTCAAATCTGTCCAGGGGTATGGGGCCAGTCGGCCACTGTCCGGCTGCCAGCGGAGTCTTCAGCTCCGAGTCGAGGAATTCCCTCATCCGCTTTGTCTGCGTAAATCTGCCAGTCTGTTCATCAAGATTCACCCTTCTGACAATTGCGCCGGGCTCGTGCTGGAGCCCGGGGGCGAACGCTGGCTGGACGCTCTCCCGGAAAAGTGTGAACAACACTTTTCCCTTGTTGTCGCAGACTTGCCGGGCAGCTGGTTTGTAATATTCTACAATTGCTTCGATCAGCTCCGGGCACTGGTGGGTAGGAGGGCACAAGAACCAATACAGGTTAGACTTGTATGCAGCCCCGACATGGTGTGAGGGTGAAACCCTGTCCGCCCACTTGGCAATGTTCAGCCGCAGTTTGGAGAGGCTGATGGAGAAAGAGCCGTCCTTGTACCCGGCCAGGTGATTAACTGGTGGCGGCGGAATTCGCCCAGCTACGCGCCTCTTTGTCCGGGTCTTTCTTTTTTTGGTCCTGCGGCGCTTCGCTCTCATGAGCGCTTGACTCTGGTGATTCCTCAGCTTCGCGCCGCTCTTCGCTGGATTGCGCCTGTACGGGCGCTTTCCCCTTGTCCATCCTTTACGAAACTTTGAAACAGCGAGGACGGGAATTACGGCTTCTGAGTTGTCAGCTCTGCTCTTTGCGATCAGGGAGTCAGCTTGAACGATTTGAATTTTCCGAGTGCGCCAGGGCCCTTTTTCTAGACAACGTCGCAACATTAATGGCGCGAGGGAGGGAGTTAGGGCGGTTAACTTGGAGTTGGTGGAGGCGTTATGATTTTTTGGCGGCTGTGCATGGGTTTATTTTTGAAAAGCGCACCCTAGTAGCCGTTGGTCCAAACGCACCTTGCTTTTTTAATGCATCATTCTTGAAAGTTGTGCAATCATTAAACCTCCTTGGACGTCGTGCCATTGCTGACGTCATCGCCGCCGTCTGGGCACACTTTACAAGGGAGAATTTTTGGCCCATGAAGTCCAACTTCGCACCGTGCCGTACTGCGCCCTGGGCCCACACTTAGAATTTTTTTACGTTTTCCGTGGTGGGTTATTCGGGCTGCGCCCAAAATTCAGGGCGCACTCGGACTTCGCCCAAAATGGCGCAATCCGACTTCGCCCAGATTTGACTGCTCTAACACTTAGCCGTTTTTTAGCTTCCCGCGACGGATCACCCAGGGTGCGCCCGAGAATGGGAGCGCACTCGGACTTCGCCCGAAAAATGGGCGCAATCCGACTTCGCCCAGGTTTGCTTGCGCAGTCTGATTTTGCACTTCGTTTTCGCTGCCTGTTTCCCAACTGCGCTCTCCAGATGGTGCGCAGCCCGACTTCGCTGCGAAGTCGGGTTGCGCACCCAGACTTAGTCATTTTTGCTCCTTTTTTCAGCTGCCTTCTTCCGAACTTCGCACTGTTCAAGGAGCGCTACCCGACTTTGCTGCGAAGTCGGGGTTTGCCTTAAGTCTTACTTGGGCTCTTTGAAAAAAATAAAAACTGAATGCTGAAATATATACATTCTGAAAACTAAAAATGCAGAAGGGAAATCTGTACAAGGAAGGACCCATTTGGGTGCCTTCAGTGGCGGTAAATTTTTAGGTGGAACCCATTGACGGGAATGGGGAGAAGCTGTCCCTCCATATCCCGGAGTACGAATGCATTAAACTGATTTACCCGGGCAATCTGATAGGGGCCCTCCCAGAGGGCATCAAACTTGCCGTGGTTGCCCGGCTTTGCCTTCAGCGAGTCCCACTTCAGCACCAGGTCCCCGATTTTGAAAACTCGGGCGGTGGCGCCTTTTGCAAACCAGCCTTGGGTTGCTTCAGCATGTTTGGTGAAGGCCTGGTATGCTTTTTCTCTGTCTTCCTCTAACTGCAGCAACTGGCACAGTCTGTCGTCCACCGGATCCCCGTTGCCTCTCTCTTCGTCCAACATCCAGAGAGCGGGAATTTCTATGTGGGTTGGCAGGACTGCCTCCTTGCCGTATACGAGCGCATAGGGGGATGTCTTAATGGACTTTTTGAATGATATCCTATCCGCCCACAGCGCCCGGTCCAGGAGTAGGTGCCAAGTCCTCTTGTTCTTTTCTACTGTCTTTCTGATGATCTTCAGTAGGTTCTTGTTGGTGGACTCGGCAAGACCGTTCCCCTGCGGGTAGTAATTGGAAGACATTTTGTGATAAATGTCGTATTTGCCGGTGTACTCCGTGAGTACAGCGCCTGCGAACCCCGGACCATTGTCCGTCACTATTGACTCAGGGACCCCGAAGCGGGTAATGAGGCTCTCGAGGAACCTGATGACCGTCTCCTGGTCCGCATTCTTTGTGGGGATCGCCTCTGCCCACCGGGTGAAGTAGTCGGTGGCGGTAAGAATGAACTTGTGCCCTGCTGCAGAGTTCGGCGTAATAACCCCAATGAAGTCCAGACCCCATTGCTTGAAACGGAGTCTCGGCTTGGATCGGTTGAAGGGGCGGGGGTGCTTTTCTATTTCTGCCAGCAAATCTCCGGCATTGATCACATTTTGTACAGACTGCATGCGCGTCTGCGAAGAGAGTGGGCCAGTAGTACCCAGCTCTGATTATTTTCAAGGCCGTAGGCCTTGCAGAATGGTGACCCCCAGGCATCCCGGAGTGGAATTCTCCGAGGACCCTGGGCTGGTCGGTTTTCTTGACGCACCGCAACAGGATGCCGTCAATGTTTTTGAAGTAAAGCCCCTCGGGGCGAAGAGTGTATTTCAGTGCACCTAGCCGAAACCTCCTTCTTTGTGAGGCGTTCAGGTGGTCTGGACATCTCCCGGTGCAGAAATACTTCACCAGGTCATCTGTCCAGTCACTCTCCTCGGGTAAGGAGTTGGCTAGGTTGGTGGTTGTTGTCGGATCCTCCCACTTACAGGCAGAAATCTCGGCTGCTGCGCTTCGGGCCAGCTCCTGGCACAAGGCTCGGCCTCTGATAAGCTTGGTTGGCCGCACTTCGATGTCGAATTCCTGGATTTTAGCAATCCATCCTGCTCTCTTGTGACCCGGCTCCCCTTGTATGATGAAGCTTCGGACGTCCGGGTGTATCACAAAGACAGTTGTCCGGCTCTGGGAGACGAAGTGCCTGAACTTTCGGAGAGACTTCATGACCGCGTGAACCTGCCGCTCTATAAAGTTGTACTTTTCTTCGTGCGGCTGAATCACTTGGCTCAAGAACGCTATGGGGCGCTCTTCGCCATCGTCTCCCTTCTGGGTCAGGACTGCGGCGTAACTCTCGGGTTCTCCCACCGCGTACAGGATGAAGTCCTTGGAGTAGTCCGGGTTTATCAACACCGGAGCTTGTGCAATGCGGGCCTTGATCTCCTCGAAGGCCTGCCTCCTCTCATCAGTCCATAAGAATTCAGCGTTCTTTTTCAGCAGTTCGGCCATGGGCTTGATTACCTGTGCGAAGTCCGGTATGAACTTCCGCACGAAGTTGATTTGGCCGAAGAAGGACTGTAGCCCCTTCTTGTCAACTGGAGCGGGCAAACGGAGGAGGGCTTCTGCTCTATCAGGGTCCACGGCTAGGCCTTTCTCGGAGATGACATGCCCCAGCAGCTTACCTTCTTTTACCGCGAAGACGGATTTCTTCGGGTTTATGGAAATGCCGAATTCACGACATCTCTCAAATATTTGCCGCAAGTGGGGAACATGGTCCTCTCTCTTGTGAGAGAATACAGTCATGTCATCCAAGTAGATGACAATGATCTTGTTGAGCAGCTCTCGGAAGGCCAGGGTCCATGGCTCTCCGGAATGTGGCGCCAGCATTGGATAGGCCGAAAGGCATGCGCTGATAGGCGAACGTTCCCCATTTGGTGGTGAACGTTGTCTTATGCTGGTCCTCGTCCTTAACCCAGATCTGGTTGTACCCAGAAAAGCCATCTAGGAGGGAGAATCTTTGCGCTCCAGCAACTATGTGGAGGATCTGGTCAATCTAGGGAAGCGGATAATGGTCCTTGAGGGAGGCCTGATTCAGATTTCTGAAGTCTACACAGAGACGAATGTCTCCGTTCTTCTTCCTCACGGGAACCAAGTTCGCAACCCAGGATGAATGCTTGATGGGGTAGATGATCTTGGCTTCCAGCATCTTCAGGAGCTCGGCCTTCATCATGGCTTCGATCTTCGGATTTACAGCCCTACGCTTCTGCCGGAATGGCTTGGCACCATCTTCTAGCTCAATGGTATGCTGGATTATATTTCTGTCATACCCCTTCAAGTCCTGGTAGCACCAGGCTACTATGTCAGGGAACTCTCGGCACAATGTTCTGATTTGCTCAAGTTCCTCTGTGGTGCAGTCTGTCCCGACCTTAATTGTTTTTCCAGGTTCAAGCTCCAGGTCGGCGTACTGCTTCGGGTCTACTTTGATCCGGTGCGATATTGCTCTGTCATTCTGATCAAATAGACTCTCAAGTGTAATCAGTCCTTTTGGGACATGATTATTTTTTAGTTGTATCAACCCCTCATATTGCTCGTCATCAGGGTCTCTACCTTCGATTGAACACGCTTCGTTAACCAAAAATGTGACGATTTCCTCGTCACAGTCAAACACCTGCCAGTGGGTGTCTTTATCAGGCACAGAAGGCCTATAAATGGTACGAACCGGCTTCGGCTTCTGGACAGTGTCATCAGCCGGAACGTACCTGGCTCCAACAGACGCCAGAATGTCAGCATGCTTGTTTTTCTCACGTGATATAGCCTTGACATTCAATGAGTCGAACGACTCCATCAGGTCCCAGACCCGATTACGGTACGCCTTGAGATAGTGCTTCTTGGAGGCGCACTTGTTCGTAATCTGGTTGCACACCAGCTCCGAATCGCCAAAGATCTGCAGGTGCTTAATCCCCAACCTCTCCGCTTTTCGCAAACCCAAGCACAGGGCTTCGTACTCCGCCGCGTTGTTGGTACAGCTCCAAGCCAGCCTGTAGGTGTAGTCCTTCTGGATCCCGGTCGGAGAAACCAAAAGTACACCTGCACCGGCGCCATTTTTGCATCGTGCGCCGTCAAAGAAAAGCTTCCACAGCTTTTCTGGTGCAGGTCCCACTTCTCTTTTGGCCGACTTGTCAAGCCTCTCAGGCTGGATGACGGTGTAGCAGCCTTGCTCGGTCTCGATCACGGCGTTGAAGTCCCGCAAGGAGAATTCATCTTCCACTTGCAACAGCTCGAGAGCTTGCTCCGTCATATCCACCACCACCAGTTCTTCCTCCGTCAGCTGGACCATGCAGTCTTGCGACTCTTCCCCGGGTATCTTCTCTACTAGGAAAGTGGAAGGCTTCTCGTTGTAGATTTTCGGTCTCCTTCCTTTGAAGGGCACTTCCATGTGTGAGTAGTCTAGAGACAGATACCCTCCCGACCTTGCAATGAACTCCCTGGAGAGACACATGCCGAAGTAGGGTTCCAAGTCGACAACCACGACCTCTTGAATGACCACGATGTCGAGAGCTTTGTGCAGCCGAATAGGGATGTCTTTAATGACACCGACTGTCTTGACAGGGGTGTCGTCCAATTGCAGCACGCCTTGGCTGCTCCTTGTATACTCCATCCCGATCTCGTCGCAGACGGCTCTCGGCATAACAGTCGTGGAAGCTCCAGAGTCCACCATACAGTTGTGCACTATGTACCCTTGCATCCGTAATGACAGATAGAAGGGAGGTGGTATGTTCTTCCCAGTGGCTGAGACTGTCAGAGGTTGAACCAGGACAGCGGGCTGTATCTGCTTGCCATTTTTCATGTTTTTCAGAGATTCCTGCAACAGATCAACTTGGCTTGGGACCAGAAGAGCATCATACATGCTGATCCTTGCGGGGGTCCTCTTCAGCTCGTCTACTATGCTGTAGCCCGAGGTGCTAGCTCCTTCCGCTTCTTTTGCCGGTTCGTACTTCGTCCGATACTGCTGAGTGGCCTCAACTCTCTGTCTCTTGGTCAGAGACGGATATCTCAGCTTCTCCTGAGCTTGTTCTTTTGTTTCAGTTGGAGGCTGAGCAGCGGGAGCTTTAGCCGGGGGAGCTTTTGCTACGGGAGGCTTGACTGCGGGAGTCTTCTCTTTGGGTGTGTAAGGCCACAGCCTCTTGTCAGGTGGTAGCCCAGCAGGTTGCGCCTTATCTCTTCGGGCGTATACCTTCAAGGGCTTTGCAGCGGCTTCCGCAGACTTTCTGTCTTCCTTGGCGGGAGGCGGCAACGGATCTTCCTCCGGGACGGCAAAGTTGCCTTCGTCGTCCGAGGATCATGTAGAGTTCTTCGTCTTCTATGGCGCTGCGCCATAAGGTGCGGAGGTAGTGTTGATGCAGTGTGCAGTCATCCTCCGAATGCGGGTCATTGCACGTAGTGCACCGGTTGACCTGGTCAGAAGTGCCGGAGTTGGTCCTCGATGGCAGCATTTCTCGGAGGGGGGCGCCTTTGATCTCGCCGTTCTGGGCCTTGATCCTTTGTCAGTGCGGGGGCGGATATGGCCTCCTTGGAACAAGGTCCATATGGGCCTGTTTCTTCTTTAGAATGGTCATGTCGTTGGACATGGTGTGATATCCAGAGGCCAGAGCCCGTACCTCCTGGAGGATTTTATTACGAATATCATTGTCGGGGAGGCGGCAAGCGAGGCTGGAGGAGGTAATGCGACCAATGGAGGAGGTGTAGAATATTGTGCATACTGCGGGGGAGCTGGGAGTGCTGGATAATGCGGAGGAGGAGGAGGCGGATAGTGAATTTGTGGTGGGCCGTAAGGGTTTACGACCGGCGCCGGGTTCCATTGCTGCTGGGGTTGCTGTCCTGAAGTGGACGGCATTGTACCGAAGCTGATGGGTACTGGGACTGTGGAAAGTCTGGGTAAATGGGTGGCTGTACCCTGTGCGGGAGTCTGCCTATGGAAATGATATCCATTTCAGCTTGCTGGGCAGCCTCGTACAGAGCGGGGAACGAGTCTATTATGGCTATCTTCAGCAACAGGCAAATGTCTGAGTTGAAGGACCTCAGGTAGTAGTGTGCAGCCTGACCTGCTGAAGGTCGGAGTTCGCGAGGCACTCGTTTCCAAGACCTCGCAAACCTGATGTTGAAGTCAGACACCTCCTCTTGGGGGTGCCTCTGGATGCTTTGGAATTGATGCAACAAAGAAGAGGGATCAGCAGACTCGTTGCATCCTTTCACGAGCCTACCAACCAATTGTCGCCACCCCGTGATAGATCCCTCTGTCAGTGATCTCCACCAGTAGAGAAGCTTTCCCCTTAGGGAAAGGGCCAGCAGACGGGTCTTCACACCTTCGTCAGTGATGGAATGTAGCGCAGCCAGGGCCAAAATGTCCTGGATGTGTTCATACGCCGTCTTGCCGTAGCCGTCATACGTAGGGATAGACTTTAAGGCAGCGGGGGGCACAGCTTGCTGTCCGACTAGGGCCAAGGGCCCCGTAGAGTCCACCGCCGGGAAGAGGTCATCATCATTCTGCTGGGCAGCCATGTCTTCTTCTCCTCCGGTAGTGTACTCGGTATCGGAACTGTCCGAGGATGTAGATTGCTCTTCAGCCTCGGCCTCTTCAATTTCAGTTTCAGGCTCTTCTTCGCGAGCTTGGTGATCAGCCAGCCTGACGCGCTCGCCTGGAGCGTCAATGTCGATTTCGTAGAAGTCAGGCGGGTTTCCCGGATTCCTTGCTCGCCACCTTCTTGTTTGCATGAAGGCGTTAGGACCGGTCTTTACGGACTCGGGAGAATATTCGGGTACGTGCGAGTCGCCGGGTGCTCCGATTTTTAACAGCAATGAAGCGAACACCCGTGCTTCGATTCTGTTTGGGGGTGGGAAACTACCATGTCCCACCGGGCGTGCCAGAGAAACTGTTGGTTACGAATCTGCCATGAGGAAAGGATTTGGTATAATGCGCCCCAGATTCGCCCACCAGATTGAAAGGCCGGAAGGAAGGAATGCCTTCCGTGCCAATCTCCGGAGAAGGCCGGCTTCCTGTGGGTTTTAGTGTTTAAGATAAGAGTGCAGGGAAAGAGATAAAAATGCGGAAAGAGAATCCAAATGTGATTGGAGTTGGGTGGGGGGAATAAGCAGCACGGCAACGATCAATCACCACTACTAACGACATTCCTATACAAAACACACATTGAAACTACAGCTATCATTCATCCTATGTATCCTCTATCTATGCATTCCAGGAATACTTGATCATCAAATACCGGAGTCCAGAGTTCAGTACAACAATAAGCAATGATACAAGAAACATGAGGCAGAAATGACAAGGAGAGGCAGCATACAAGATAAAAGACAATAAGCAGAGCCAAGTATATGCTTTGTATTAGAGGCAAACGCACAGCTACAATGGTTCCCTAGCAGTATATTCCCCTTCCCTCCCTTTACAACAAAATTGCATGGCTATTTATAGCCTCAAGTTCCCCCGATTACAATCACGGGCACAAAGTCCCCGGACTAGACATTAGGCGACAAAAGCGGCGAAGGAGGCTGTCGATGTCGACTTCTGTCGGAGAGGACTGTACCTGCAGCATGGTCTCCCTGAAAGCTGTACAGCTACGTGGCGGTGTGTTGGGTGGAACTTCAAATCAGCGGGTATGCGGGTAGTTGTGGCAGATGGCACTTCACATCAGCTTTAATGGTGGCAGTTGGCGTAGATAGTGCGGTCCATGCTTGTCCTTTTCCCGGTCATGTCTTGGCTCGAATCCCGAGGTTGGACACTTGTCGGATGCTGATGAGTGACACATGGCTGCCTTGAAAGGCAGTTTATCCAACTTCGCCCAGGATCAGAGCGCTATCGGGTTGCGCAGGTGAAAAACAGCGCAGTTGGGGAGGCCTCCGTGCCTTAGTCAATTTTTGGGCTTGCTTGCCCAACTGCGCACCGGTCAGAGGGCGCAGCCCGACTTCGCTGCGAAGTCGGGTTGCGCACCGGCACTTTGCTGTCTTCTCTACTGTTCGGACTGCGCACCAGGAAGGGGGCGCACCCCGACTTCGCTGTGAAGTCGGGTTGCGCCCCAACACTTAGCTGATTTTTTGCCATACTGCTTCCCAAGTGCGCCCAGGAAAAAGGGCGCACCCCGACTTCGCTGCGAAGTCGGGTTGCGCCCTGACACTTAGTCAAATTTCGCTCATTTCCTGTCTGCTGCGCACTTCGCATTCCCTACTGCGCTCCAACTGGAGGGCGCACTCCGACTTCGCTGCGAAGTCGGGTTGCGCCCTGACACTTAGTCATTTTCAGGGAACACTTGCTGGAAACTTTACTGGGGGAAGTTCAAGGGGAAGAGGGAGGAATGAAACTGCAAGGAAGAGGGAGAAAGGGAGAAATGGAGAAGGGGAAAAGAGGAGGAGGGAAGGAAAAGAGCAGGTCACTTACAAAAACTGAAAACATGGCACCCCGTGCAAAATGTGGCAACAAGTCCTACTCCTAAGATTTTTCTCCCTTGTCTCAAGGATCAATTCAAGTTCAAGAATGAGCTTTCCTTCATCATCAAGGGGTGGCAAATCTGAATATGGCTAAATATGTTGGCCCAAGGCCTTCTTCAAACAAGAAACATGGAAGACATTATGTATTTTACTTCCACTTGGAAGTTCCAAAGCATATGCAACCTGTCCAACCTTACTCAACACCTTGTAAGGTCCATAAAATTTGGGTTTGATTTTTTTTGCTCCACTTCTTTTCAATGTAGACTGTTTATAGGGCTGCAACCTAACATAAACCAAGTTTCCCACCTCAAATGAGCGCTCACTATGCTGCTGATCTGCATACTTCTTCTGCTGATTTTGTGTCGTAAGAATATTGTCCTTCAAAGCATTAAGAATATCTTGATTTTCTGCTGCAAAGTCTAGCTTTTTGGACCCTTGAATCACCAAAAATCAGATCTGAAAAGTGTGGGGCATCATAACCATAAAGTGCCTTGAATGGAGACATTTTTATGGACATATGATAAGTAGAATTGTAGCAATATTCACCAAGGTGCAGCCATTTAACCCATGTCTTTTGTTGACCTGAAACATAATTTCTCAAATATCCTTCAAGCCATTTGTTAACAATTTCAGTTTGCCCATCAGTTTGGGGATGGTAGCTAGTAGTAGGAGTCAATTTAGTACCACATAGCTTAAACAATTCTTGCCAAAACATGCTCAAAAATCTGCTGTCCCTATCACTCACAATGGATTTAGGCAAACCATGCAATCTGAAACCTTCTTTAAAAAACAAATCAGCAACTTGTATGGCTGTACAAGTTGTTGAAATGGCATAGAAATGAGCAAACTTTGTCAATCTATCAACAACAACAAATATGCAATCCTTCATGTATACCTTGGGCAAACCAGTAATGAAGTCCATGGAGATACTTTCCCATTTCTGATTGGGAATAGGAAGTGGCTGAAGTAAACCAGCTGCAAATTCATGTTCCCCCTTGTTTTCTTGGCAAATAACACATTCCCGAACATGCAAGAAGACATCCCTTTTCAAACCCTTCCAATAGAATCTTTCTCTAACCTGTTTGTAAGTCTTGTAGAAACCTGGATGGCCTACAAGTGGAGCATCATGCATGGCTGTAATTAAAGCTTGTTTCAGCTTCGATTCAGGTACTAAAAACACTCTTCCCTTGCAAAAAATCAGTCCTTTATGGCTGAACCTGTCATCTTCAACTTGCCCATTTATTAGTTTAGAACAAAAATCATTCTTTGCATATTCAGCCATAATTTTCACCTTCCAATCAGCAGAAATAATGGAAAGAGAATGAAAAGTAGGGTGCCTAGAAAGTGCATCAGCAGCTGAATTCTTCTTACCCTTTACAAACTCAATTTCAAAATCATATGATTGCAACTTTGTTACCCATTTTTGTTGTCTTTCATTCAGTTCAACTTGCCCCAAGAAGTATTTCAAACTGTTATGATCAGTTTTGACCACAAACTTGCCACACACTAAGTATTGCTTGAATTTGGTCGAGGCATGCATGATAGCTAGCATCTCTTTATCATAGATGTTGAAAGTTTTCTCCACATTTGAGAGCTTTCTACTCTCATAAGCAATGGGGCGTCCTTGTTGCATAAGTACAGCTCCAACTCCAACACCTGAAGCATCACAAGCAATAGTAAAAGCAATAGAAAAATCAGGAATAGCAAGTAAAGAAGTGGAAGTCATTACATCTTTCAACTTTAGAAAAGCTAAAAGAGCCTCATTGGACCATGAAAAGGCCCCTTTCTTAGTTAATTCAGTAAGGGGGGCAGCCAAAGAAGAAAAACCCTTAATGAACATCCTGTAGTAACTGCATAAACCCACAAAACCCCTCAATTCCGTTAGGTTGGATGGTATAGGCCATCTTTGTACAGCTGAAACTTTAGTTTGATCAACCTTCACCCCATCTTTGCAAATAATGTGCCCACTCTCAAGTAAATCAGCAATGGTCTTTTCAATCTCATCTTTGAAAACCTTAGGATGCCTATAAGGTTTAATTATGACAGGTTTACTATTTGCTTCCAATTCAATAACATGTTGAAAACCTCTACTAGGTGGCAAACCTTTAGGTAGGTCAGAAAATACCTTAAGATGTTTTTGTAGTAAACCTTGAATTTGAGGATGATAGGTGGCTGATTTTTTCCCTTCTAAACTGAAAATTACAGCTGCCCACTCAACGTCCTTATGCCTTATCATCTTCTCCATTCTTTTGTATGAAACCTCCAAAATTTTGCAAGAATATTTTGACCCATTTTCCTTGATTCCTTGCAACACCACATCTTTCCCTTCAAGCACAAATTTCAGTTCTAATTTCTGATAATTAGTAACATAATCACCAAGTGAATACAACCATTGCACACCCAAAACCATATGTGGAATACCTCCTAAGGGACAAACAAAGAATTGCTCATCTACTTCCATGTTGCCAAAATTATTTTTTATGTTTCTTACCACTTTGTTGCATGTGATAAGATCACCATTGCCAATAGCAACACTAAAACCAGGAATGATAGCTGTAGGAAGATTCTTTCCAGTGGCAAACTTCTCATCAACAAAATTGTAAGTAGCACCACCATCTATTAAAACAATAACCTTTTCATCAAAAGATCTACCTGGTACCTTAATAGTGTGAAACTGATTCATCCCACTTAAAGTGGCTAGGGAACCTTCAGGAACTTCCTCATACTCCCTTTGTGCTTCCTCTTCCAAGGGTGTCTCATCTACCTCATAAAAATCAGGATTATCATAATCAGAATCAGAATGTAATTCAATGATTTTCATACCTCCTTCTCTGCATTTTTGACCTCTTTGCCAAGGAGACTTGCAAATGAAACACTTGTTTTGTTTCCTTAGCTCATCTTTCTCTTTTTGTGTCAAGCATGGGCCATTTGGGGGCTTACTAGGTGGCTGAAAACCAGATCTGAAACCTTCTCCATGCGTGGGATTCCTGCCATAAAAATTTCTCTCATTTCCACCGTGCTGCGTGAGGTTTCCTTGCTGCCCATACTGCTGTCCAAAAACTGTTTTTCTGGCTGCAAAAGGTGGTCTAGCAGGTGGATTATGTGCAAAATATTTATGTCTAGGAGGTAAAACAGATTCTAAGCTTAAAGCTCTCTTAATGGCATCTTCAAGAGTGGCTGGTTCAAAAGCTTTAACTAATCCCTTCACAGGTTCCAACAAACCATCCATAAAAAGAAAAATTACCCTCTTGGGTGAAATATTTTGTACCTGATGAAAGTTGTTCAAACTCCTCCACATAGGCATGAATGGATGAAGTTTGCTTCAAAGTGGCAAGCTCCTTGAAATACTCTTCCACATTCCTCCTTTCAAACCTGTTCAAAACCCCGGTACAAAATTCATCAAATGTATCAATATCACCATGCCCTTGGGTTACTAACCCATGATGCCACCATGAGTAAGCACTACCCTCAAGGTGGAGTGTAGCAATCCGAGCTGCATCGGCTTCGGAAATAGGCTCCAAGGTAAAATAAGTCTGCAATTTTTGAAGCCATGCCCTAGTTGTAAGACCATCTTGACCATTAAATGAGGGAATGGTCACCTTTTGATGCAAAAAGGGCTTCTTTTTCTCTTTTTTAGCCTCAACAACAGATTTACCCACAATCTTCAAATATTTATCAAAAGAAACTGCTGCCCTAAAACCCTCAGATTTATTACTATAAGCAGCAAACCATTCATCTAATTCATCAGTTACCTCATTTTCCTCCGATGGAGGTGGTGGAACAAGGAACATAGGCTTGGATGGCCTAGGCAAGGGAGTGTGTGAGTTAGATGATGACTCATGCCCATTGTTGTTGCCTCCCCTTTCTCCTTCCCTCCTTGTGCCATTTGGGTTGCCCAAAGCTGCCCTCAATTCTTGCTGATTTGTCTCTTGTAAGGACACCATTCTTTGCAACATGTCAAGTAGGGCATCGAATTTTTGCTCAGTCCTATCAACCGGCCTTTGGGGCTCCTCAACCTCTTCCCTGTTTGACATTTCCAAAGCGAGTCTGTTTCTCCTAGTAAAATACTGATGAACAGGAGGACGATGCATAAAACCCTATCAAACCCTAAAAAGATGGAAATCTGAAATTCTGACCACCAAAAAAAAATTTCTGAAACCACAAAACTGCAAATTGGTCAAAAGGGTATCCAAATCTGCAATTTTTATTTTCTGAAAAAAATCCCTAAAAATCCGCGATTTTCACTAGGGCACAACTTTTCACCACAAAAACACACTTATCACCACGAATCACAGGCTGGCAAGATTCCAGCTCTGATACCACTTGTAATGTCCCTTTTTTAGGAACAGCAAACCCTTACTACGAAAATGCAGAAATTAAGTACAGCAAGGAAATAACTCAGCAATTGCTCATAAAATAACACAAGTATTAGGAGAAATCAGCCAGTATCATATATTAAATATTGCCAAACCAATATAACAGTTGGAATGGACAAATGGGTCCTCAAAGAACTCAAAATGCAGATACAAACTCCCACAAGTGGGATGAACTAACCCCAAGGCTGAACAGGATGCAAAAACTCCTCAAAAATGACCCCAAATACAAGTGTAGGGTTTGGGGCTACCAACAGATCTGAAACACATGACACAAATGCTCCCAAAAATGCCACGAACTCCTCAACGATGCCTCTTTTTGTATTTTTAATATTTTAGGGCAATAACACCTGCAATGATATTGCCAAGACCCCAACCATGCACCTCCAATGCACTATGGGAATGAGCAAGACCTGCAATCTCAACTCATGGAACCTCTAGGGTTTCAATATTCAATTCCGATATCAACATAACATGCCCAAAATGGGACGTCTCACTCCCTTATATAGGGTGAGGTTCTAATTTGGAGTTGGCATCTCCCAACCCTAAAATCACTTAAAGTGCCTTATTACAACATAAAAACATAAAACATAAATAAACACAACTTAAGTTATGTCTCCTAGTCACATGAACCCCTTTTTCACTTTTATAATTAAGTGTAGGAGACATTTACAAAAAATATTTATTTTTGGGACATTACAAGATAGCCGCCCTGGTGAAGCGCACCAAGTTCGACTTGGACAGGAGGGTGCTGCGAACAGAGAAATTGATCCCTAAAGTTAAGAAACCTCTCCGGGAGATGACCGAGGCCGATTATGAACACCGGATCAAGGAGAAGAATTTCGATGATATAAGCAAAGAATACGAAATCAATGGTATTTGTCGCAGGACTGACAATCTCCTTGTTAATCGACTCGAGAATCAAGAGAAGTTGTTTCAGCTTCAGAACAACTCGAGACAGCTAGAGGAAGATCTGGCCAAGGCCACCACGTGGTTGGAGTCTGCCCAAAAAGAGATTGAAGACTTGAAAGCTCAGCTCGCCGCGTCCCAGCAGGAGCCTACAGCACAAAGGAAGACGGCCGAACAGCTGTCAGAAGAAAAGAAGGCAGAACATATTTCCCAGCTGCAGGATTTGTTGAAGCAGGCCCAATCTCAACTGAAGGAGAAGGCATCCCAGGCGGCTGCATTTTTGAAAAACAAGATCAAGGAGATGCGGGCTGGTTTGCTGCAGGGTTGCAGGGCTAATGTGGTCAGGTCCCTGTCCGTTCTAGATTTCGCATCCAGGATCCAAGAAGTATCTGCCCAGGGAAATCCTGCGATAGAGGAGGCCGAACGCCAAGCGAAGCAGTGGCTGGACTTGGTGATAAAACTTGAAGAGTTTGTGCGCAAGGGCCTCCGATTCCCCCCTATGTCCCAGATTGCCCTAGATTGGGCGGATGCAAGGGTAACCTTGCATAATTATTTTGAAAAAACAAAGAAGATCAGGGTCGCCAGGAAGATGCTGGACGTGCTGAGCCATGAAATGAATATTTGCCTGGCCCCCTTCAACACTCTTTCTGCGCTCAGATTTCCGAGCTTTGTCAAAGACGGGGAGTTTCTGCCCGTTGAACAAGTAAAGCTATATTGGCTGTCTTTTGAGGCAGATACATCAAAAATTGATGGCTGGACTGAGCCAGTCCAGGAGGCGCAGGTGACCTAAATGGTGTCAAGATTTTGCAAGATTAATACCGCCCTTCAGGAACTGGGAGAAAGGTATGACACCATCGATGTGCACATGGTTGTAGCATTTAGAGCAGCGCTGAAAGATGTCAACGATTTAGAGCCCTTCCAGGCAGCGGCTTGGGATCAGGCCAAGACTGCATACAAGCACGTCCGCGAGCGGGAGCAACCTGCCGAGCGAGAGGGCGACGGTGGTGAGCATTCAGATTCAGAGAGAGAAGAAGAAGAAGAATCAGAAGAAGAGACTGCTGAAAGTGAGTCCGAAGAAGAACAGTTAGCCAAGAAGGGGACTCAGCAGCAGCAGGAGCAGCGGGGTGCAGGGGAAGGGAGTTCCTCTGTGCCCAAAGGATAAAGGCCTGATTTGTTGCATCGAGGCAAGCTCGACACCCCGCGAGCCGCCAGGAATGTTGCCACATTTTGCACGGGGTGCCATGTCTTCAATTTTTTTGTAAGGATGCTGCTCTCCCTTCCCTCTTCCTTCTCTCCCTTTCTCCACTATCCCCTTTCTTCCCTGCCATCAGTTTCATTCTCTTATTCCCCCCCTTCTCCTTCTTCTGACAGTTTCTCCAAGAGGGCAAAAAGCCCTAAATTTCACTAAGTGTTGGTATTGCGCAACCCGACTTCACAGCAAAGCCGGGTTGCGCCCTTGATCTTGAGCGCACTTGGGGAGCCAACGTGCGGAGAGCTGAACCAATTTTTTCTGAGTATAGAGCGAACCCCGACTTCGCTGCGAAGTCTGGGTGCGCTCTCAGTTCTGTGCGCACCTGGGCATCAGTGGATCCCTAAAAAATTCTAAGTGTTGGGCGCGCAACCCGACTTCGCAGCAAAGTCGGGCTGCGCCCTCAAGTTCATGCGCAGTTGGGCGATTCATCTGAAGAAGCGGCTAAGTGTTGGGTGCGCAACCCGACTTCGTTGTGAAGTCGGGGTGCGCTCTCAGTTCTGTGCGCACTTGGGCATCAGTGGAGCCCTAAAAAATTCTAAGTGTTGGGCGCGCAACCCGACTTCGCAGCGAAGTCGGGCTGCGCCCTCAAGTTCATGCGCAGTTGGGCGATTCATCTGAAGAAGCGGCTAAGTTTTGGGTGCGCAACCCGACTTCGCTGCTAAGTCGGGGTTCACCCCGGAAGAAGAGCGCAGTTGAGCAGCCCATCACGGTACCTCCAAAAACGGCTAAGTGTTGCGCAAACCGACTTTGCAACGAAGTCGGGGTTCACCCACTTACGCGCACTCGAGCACAGAATGTTGAAGCCAGCCCAGGAATTTTATAAGGCACGAAGGCCTCAGCAACTGCGCTACTTCCCCCTTGCGCTGTCTGGTTGTGCTCCAATTCTGGGCGAAGTCGGGCAAGAAAGGAAATACGAGCTCCTAAGGCAGATTTTTCCCCTTATCAGATTCTGACAAGTGTCCAGCCTCGGGATTCGAGTCAGATATGTGACGGGTGGTGTGCGAGCGTGAACTGAATTATTGTACTTAAGCTGCCCTCAATCAAGCTGACTCGGAGCATCATCCCCACACCGCCACGTAGCTGCCAATCTTTCAGGTGGACCTTACCGCAAGCACGTTCCATACCGGCAGAGGTCAACATCAGCCGCTTTTTGCCGCTTTTTGCCGCTTTTGTCAGCTTTGACAGCTTTTTCACTTATTGTCAGGTCTGGGATCCTGTGCCCAACGATGTAATGGGGAGAAATTTACGCTATAAATAGCTCGGTAATATCATTGTAAAAATGTGGAAGGGGGATATATTGCTAGGGAACCACTGTAGTTGTGCGTTTGCTTCTAAATACAAAATACACTTGGCTCTATTGACTGTTTTCATCTTGTATGCTGCCTTTACTTAGCATTTTTGCCTCATGTTGCTTATGTTATTGCTTACTGTTATTCTACTTTCTGGATATCGGTATTTAATAGTTAAGTATTCATGGAATGCAAAGGTAGAGGATACATAGGATGAATGGCATTGATAGTTTCTACAAAGTATTTTGTGGTTAATTGTTGTTAGTAGTGGTGATTGGTTGTTGCTGTGCTGCTTATCCTCCCGACCCATAACAAACACATTTACATTTCTTTCTGCATTTATAATTTCTTTCCTGCACTCTGAGCTTATAAACAATTGAGAAAACATAGGAAGTCGGCCTCCTCCGAAGATTGGCACGGAAGGCATTCCTTCCTTTCGGCCTTTCAATCTGCTAGGCAAATCTAGGGCGCATTACACTAAATCCTATCCTAGTGGCAGATTCATAACCAACAGTAACTGTCACACTTGCTCGACTACCAAAAGACTACCCGATACCTTTATACATGAACCACTGAAAAGTACCTCCATAATATTCAACATACTATTTCAGTACATAACATGTCATCATGAACACATCATTGTCACCGATATAAATGACAAAGCTCTTTATGCACTGACTCATCACAAAGGTAGCTCTTGATATAAAATATGATCAATCTGACTGTCTACATGGATGAGTTAAGAACCCTGAGGTGTTGCAATGAGTGATCTCATTGGAAATTGCTCAACCAAGTCAATTCTGAAAAGGTAAGTCGTGATTGTTGGCCACGAATCCGCCTCCTGGGAAGGACTTGGTGTATCAATGCGCCCTAGACCCGCAGACCAACATTGAAAGGCCGGGAGGAAGGGATGCCCCCCGTGCCAATCTCCGGAGAAGGCTGGCTCCTATGTGAACTTTCGGTTTTAAGATAAGGGTGTAGGAAAGAAATAAAAGGGATAAGGGTTAAGTGTGGTGCGTTATCAACTTTGGGTAAGAGCACTCAGCACGGTAACTACTAGCAACTACGCCTAACAACATTCAAAACAATACATGTAACAGAAATCACTCCCCTATGTATCCTTGACCTTAAATTCCAGGCTCAGATAATTGCCAATGCTGAAATCCAGGATGCAGAATAATCACCAAGCAGCAATATAAATGAGTAAATGCAGAAATAAAAGCGACAAGGCAGCATAAAGAGAAGAGACACAATTGAAGCCAAAGGATGTATTATCAGAGGCAAACGGTCTTAGTTACAGCAGCTTTCCTAGCAATATGTTCCCCCCGATTACAATGATATCAACTGCTATTTATAGCAGTGCAGACCCCCCGATTACAATGCGGGCACAGATACCCAGACCTGCAAAAGCTGCCAAGGTGCCTGCAAAAGCTGCCAGGCTTGACCCTTTTCGTCCTTGGTTGTACCTGCGGCGTGTTTTTCCTTGTCGTCGGAAAGAAAAGGGTGCAACACTGGGACTTCCCAAGAGGTCACCCATCCTAGTACTACTCCGGCCCAACTTGCTTAATGACGGAGCCTGATGGAATCCGGCACACTAATGTCGGTATGGCCGCACCCAAATGCATCTCGGGGTAGGTGTCGGCCATATCTGTCCTCGCAGCATGCTCTTCCCTGATTCCAGTACGGCTTCTGACAGATTTGGTAGTTGGAAGGGGATGGCCTATTAATGCGGTGGGTGCGGCGTAATTCGGTCTTGAATGTCCACCACTGTTGCCTTCAATGGTCACCCACCCTGCTGCTTGAGTATGGCCTTGGCTGTACCTTAACGGGCCCGGTCCTTGAAGACCCTAACTTTTCCGCCTCGGGAGCCGCTCTGCTTAGCTGGTTGGATTCGGGCGGGAAACGACCTTGAAGACTCAAAAATGGAAGACTGCTGCCCTGGAGCCGCCCTGCTGTCACAAAACCCTGAAATCTTCTAACTGCCGGAAATCCTCCCTGGAGCGCTCATTTTGTCATTTTTCTCCTTCTTGAAGGCGCCAGCAATTTCGGCCCTTGAGCGCTCGTGAAATGTCTTTTAACCCTGACGCGCTCCCAATTTGCAATTTTGCCCTAGAGCGCACATGCCTTTTAGCGCTCTAGGGAGATTTTTTCACTTAGGCAAAAAGGACAAAAAAAAATCACCTTTTTTCATATTTTCCCTAAAGCGCACGTGAGTGGGAAATTTTCCCCAAAGCGCACATGCTTTTTAGCGCTCTAGGGAGGATTTGGCCGTTAGTAAAAAAAAAGACAAAAAAAAAATTCACCTTTTTCATATTTTCCCTAGCGCGCACATGAGTGGGAAATTTTCCCTAAAGCGCACATGCTTTTCAGCGCTGTAGGTAGTATTTGGCCCTTTATAAAATCTCCACCCGTTTGCATACTTTCCCTAGGGCGCACATGAGTGGGAAATTTTCCCCAAAGCGCACATACTTAGAGCGCGCTAGGGAGGATTTTGCATACTTAGGGTTTTTCAGCCCCTTTTCGCCCTAGCTGCTCGGAATCTGCTCCAACGCGCCCTGAACTGGCCGATTTGCTCCATAGCGCTCCCGGGCTGCAGCGACCTAGGGCGGGTCTCATACTTAGAAATTTTTTCAAATTTTTAAATTTTGCCCAGTTGCTCCGGAACTTCCGGGGAGGTGTCCTTGGCCCTAAAAACTGGATCTTAGGCACCGAAACTGGCAAATTGACAGGGGAAGGAGGTCTGCTCGGACTTTTTCAAATTTTTCAAATTTCTCAACCCTGAACAAAATGTGGCAACAGTGACCAGCATGCCAACTCTGTACTTTCACTTTCCAGATTGGAGCTTGCAAGTACGCTCTAACAATGGTCCTATTGAAGTCTGCAGTCTATTTTGGAATCGAAAGATGAATTGAAAAATAGATTCAAATTGCAGCCCATTTTCCCTTGATACGGAACCAGTAATCAATGAAGCCAGGTACTAGTAGATTCCAATAGTAAAAAATCATATAATTTGGTTCCATCATTCCATAACATGCTTTGAGGGAAAAGGATACTAAGGGAAGTGGAATGCTATGCACCCAGGCCCATGCTCTAATGATATACACTGGGTTTGCATCAAATGGATTTAAAGCATTCCTTGTGAGTTAAGGCTCTATTCTCCCCTAATGTCAGTAGATTACATAGTATGTTGTCTAGGGAACTGATATCATAGTCTGCTATCAGTTAGGTTCATCTGTTACGTTAGAACTTGTGAGATATTCCTTCCTTAAGTACTATATGGCGCTGCCCTATCTTACCAAGGTTATTGAGTATTTAGGCATATCAGTACTTGTCATATATCTTGTGTGGGGCACTACTAAGATATTTTTTGCTACTTGTTATTTTTCTCTGTAACAGCTTTTGTCTTCGTGTCGTTTACTGTGCTTTATATACAATGTTTTCAGAAGTGGTTTACTGAAATCTTACACCAGATTTTCTGAACCTGTAATTTTGTGCTTAAGTTGGTAATAGTAAGAAATACTTCTGTTGCTGATCAAAAGAAAAGTTCTTGCCCGCCAAGTCTACTTCACTCCATGATTAAGATTAAGCTTCTCCACCAAATTATCCTCATTGGTACTAAAGACAAACCAGTTCGTTTTTACCAATCCATTGTTTAAAAACAATTTGAATTAAATTAAAAAGGAAAAACAAAAAATGAAATTAAGCTCCAAGAAATGCTAGATAAGAATGTTAAATGGAAGTAACTAACCTTTAGTCTAGTCATACCATCTTCGACTGCCCTTATTGTTGCACGACGCACATCTTCATAAAAATATTTGCGTATCTCTCGCGAATGAGGAATGTTATTGAGCTTTGTAGGTATTCCTTTCCAGTTATTCTGATAAGGAGTGAATGAATTTAAGGAAAGATTCAGTCGGATTAGACAGATCTTTTCATGATCTTCTTATGTTCCTTTCTTGGCTTTCTTTTTCGACACTATTATTCTTCACAAGATTGATGCCTTCAAAAGGGAAACAGAGGCAATAAAAGACCTACAGTATTATAATAAGGAGAAAATTGTAAGGTACCATGCTCCGGAATGTGCCATCATCCATAACTGCATCTTTGGTTAGTACATCTGATCCAAAAAAAGCAGCCAAAAAACAGAAATTTAGAATATTTAAAATAGAAATAAAAATTAGACATACTCTGCAAGGTAATCACCATTCTCTTCATATTATACTTATGATAAACTAAATACATCACCACTGAAAAGAAGCAGCAATGATAGGTTGTAAATATGGAAATGAACTCACAACTTCAGAGATTGCTTATCACATTTCTACCTTTTCATAAATTAGCATTATTAACCATATTAATTAGAATAGCAAATAAATAAATGCGAAGCACAGACACGCCAAGTCCAAAACCCTTCTCAGCTCATTGTATGAGTGATATTTATCACATCAGTGGCCACATTAAGAGTTCATATTGAGAAATCCTGTGTTCATCCTCTAGTATGTAGAAAGTATTCCCAATGAAAATAGATGAAAAAAGAGAGAGCAACACGGTTGAAAGAAATGTATTCAAGTATACAATCAATGAATGTAACAAGGCGTGAGTCTTTATTCAATGTCAATTATTCAACAACTACACCAATACCAAATAGAGAGGATCCAAAAAAGAGCTCTTTATTTAATGTCATCATAGATAGATATGGTCATGGAGGAAGGAGGTAGTGAAGGAAATAACTATACCCACTCCCCCACCACTTGTACAATAAAAATTGAAAAATGAATTCTCTAAACAAAACATGACTATCCCAAAGAAAATACATTATACAATTTATTTCTTCTTTTATTTTAAGTGCAAAACATAGAAAATGTGTCAAGACTCGTGACTCGTTGACTATGCTTATTCCCTATTTACATCTTCCTTCTCTTCTACTTTGTTGGCATAAATCTGTAGAAGGAATAAATCTGTAAAAACAACAGTCTGCATGTTAGATAGAATTCATACTAAATCAGTTTGTAATGTTAATCCCAAGGAAGCATGGATAGATAGGAAACCCTCTATTGTTTTTGGATTGTACTACTCACGCACATGTACCTAACAAAAGAAGAAAAAGTAGATGCTAAGAGTGTTGAAATGTATTTTTATCTGTACGAGTCTTCCAAAGCAAATAGGATCTCGACTCCTTTTGAGACCAAGATTGTAATCAGTAGTGATGCTTTGAGAAGTATGATAAATGGATTGTACCTATTGCCAATGGGAGGTGTATGTTGAATGATGTGATGAGTGAAACTGGGAAACACTAGCAAAGTGAGTGAAGACAAAAGTGACGAGACGGGTGAAATGCAACTGCATGTCCTCTATCACACTTTCTCCACTGTCACACTCCCTTTCAATTCCCCACCCCCTTCCTCCACTCCCACCCCTCGGGTTTCTATAGATTTTGACTACTACTATTTGTTTGCTTGCATGGACAGTTTATGTCAGGTTCTTCCTAGGCTGTCTTCTCTCCCCACCACTACCAAGCGTTTTGCTTTCTTAGTCCAAGCAATTTGGAGGGCAGTGATGGACTCTTATCCCCACACCATCAGCCCCCCTCCTTGCCCTCGCCCCCCCGGTCATTGTCCCATGAACATTTGGTACGACGAGGACTGTAAATCTGCCCACTGAAGGTTGAAACTCTAGTTGAGAAAATTGGCAAAAAATCGGCGGAATCCCAATTTTTTTGATACGGCATTGCAATCAGCAAAAAATCTGCAGATGTTAAATTTTTTTTTTTTTAATAATTTTTTCTTTTCTTTTGTTTAGGGTTTAGGGTTTTTTTATGCAAGCCCATTTTTCAGCTGTTAATGTTTGAAATTCAAAGTTTAAAGTTTAAACCCTAGACTAGGGTTTCTGGTTTAGGTTTTTTTGTTTTCCTCCTCTTTTTAAGTAAATATTGTTGCTTGATAACTATGTATGCAAACCCATTTTTCAGCTGTTAATGTTTGAAACTTTGAAGTTTAAACCCTAAACCCTAGGCTAGGCCCTAGGGTTTTGGGTTTTTTTTTTTCCTCTCTTTTTAAGTAAATATTGCTGCCTGGTAACTATGTATGCAAGCCCATTTTTCAGCTATTAATGTTTGAATTTGAAACTTTGAACTTGAAGTTTAAACCCTAAACCCTAGTTTAGGCCCTAGGGTTTTGGGTTTTTTTTTCCTCCTCTTTTTAAGTAAATATTGTTGCCTGATAACTATGTATGCAAGCCCATTTTCCAGTTGTCAAAGTTTCAATTTTAAACCCTAAGCCCTCGCCTTTTGGTTTAGGGTTTAGGTTTTTTTTTCCTTTTTTTCGAGTGATTGTAACTTTGTTGTTACTTGTTTCTATGTGCAGACATATAAAAATGAAACCCTCTTTTCCTTCTTGTTACTTTTAACTTTGTACCTTTTCATATTATCAGCAATACAAGATATGTTTTGTAGCTTTCATGTGTACTTAAAGCTTGAGCCATGTATGATGTCTTGACATGAATTATTGCTTTTATTGCAATATTTTATTTGCATAATGTTAATTCATTGTAATATACATGAAAAAAAAAAATCAATGAAAATTTTCGTTTTCTTTAGTTTTTTTTTTTGCCAATTCTTTCCTCGATTTTTTGAAGATTCCCGATTTCTGCCTATTTTTAAAAATGCTGATTCCAATTTTCTCAACTATGGTTGAAACATACCATTCGGTACTCTCCCCAACTCACAGCGACCTCACACAGAGACTACAGGTCTCTCTCCCAGAAGAAGAAACGACTCTTTGTCTCTCAAAGTAGAGTGGATCTCATTCATTCCCTCCACCACGCCTTATCCTCCCCCAAGACCAGGTCAACCATGGGATTGTTGTCACATTTTGCACGGGGTGCAATGTTGTCAATTTTTGTAAGAGAGCTGCTCTTCCTTCTCCTCCTTTCTCTCTCTTCCCTACATTCTCATTCTTCTCAAAATTGACAGGGCTAAGTGTCAGGGCATGCTGAGGTGTTCGGGTTTTCGCGGGCCATAAATGGGGGCGATAAAATGGACAAAATGAGCCCTGGATATTTTATTATTGCAGATCTTCTCGCCAACTTTCCAACGATATATCATAATACGCGATCGGGTCAGCAGATCAAAAGTTATGGCCCCGGGAAGCTGAACCAGGAAACCCAGTTTTTGTGCGAAGTCGGTCCGACTTCGCCCAGTTTTGGTGCGAAGTTCGTACTTCGCCCAGTTTTGGTGCGAAGTCCGACTTCGCCCTTCTTTCTGGGCGCACCTTGTAGCAGGCTGGCAGGAAAATTGACTAAGTGTTGGAGCGCAACCCGACTTCGCAGCGAAGTCGGACTGCGCTCCCTTGTCCGTGCGAAGTCCGAACGGCGGTGAGAATCAGCAAGTGCCGGTGCGTAACCCGACTTCGCAGCGAAGTCGGACTGCGCCCTTTGACCGGTGCGCGATAGGGAAATAGGCCAACCCGATCGCGCTGTTTTTCACCTGTGCTACCCGATTGTGCTCTAATCCCGAGCGAAGTTGGATAGACTGCCTTTTAAGGCAGACACATGTCAAACAACATCATCCGACAAGTGTCCAGCTTCGGGATCTGAGCCAAGACATGCCGAGAAAAAGGACAAGCATGGGCTGCACTACCTATGCCAGCTGCCTCATTTAATGCTGATGTGAGTTTCCACCTACCTCAGCTACCCGCATTCCTGTCAATATAAAGTTCTACCCAACGCGCTGCCACGTGGCTGTTCAACCTTCAGGGAGACCATGTCGAGAGTACAGTCCAGCCCAACAGATGTCGGCATCAGCAGTTCCGCGGCTGCTTTTGTCAGCTAATGTTTGACTGCGACTTTGTGCCCATTAATGTAAAGGGGGGGACTCTGGGCTATAAGTACCCACCACATTCTCATTGTAAAGGGGTGGAAGGGGAATGTCTATTAGGGAACCATTGTAACCGTGCTTCTGCTTATAAATATAATTTGTATGTCTGGTTCTGTTCTACTGCTTTTATTTCTTTATGCTTATGCTTAACGCTTCCCTGTGTCACGGCTCGTTGATTCATTTCAGCATTTGGTGATCAGGCGCCTTTAGCATTGTTTGTGTACTTTTAAATCTTATATAATAGATGTGGTAGCAGCTCCATCAGTTGTGTGTTACGTTGTTGTCCGTAGTGGTGATTGATGCGTTGTCGTGCTGTTAGTTCTCCTTGTAGGGAGAATGTTTGCTAGGGGACCATTGTAGCTGTGCGGTTAAATTCTCTGCATGACACATATACCTGGTTCTGACATCTCTTAGTTACTTTTTGTTTTGAGTTTCCGTACGTAGTGGTGATTGATGCATTGCCGTGCTGTTAGTTCTCCTTGTAGGGAGAATGTTTGCTAGGGGACCATTGTAGCTGTGCGTATAAATTCTCTGCATAACACATATACCTGGCTCTGATATCTCTAGGTTACTTTCTGCTTATGTTATTGTCCGTAGTGGTGATTGATGCATTGTCGTGCTGTTAGTTCTCCTTGTAGGGAGAATGTTTGCTAGGGGACCATTGTAGCTGTGCGTACACTGCTTAAGTACAGAAAGTATACTTAGGTTTTGCAGTTCCTGGTCATGCTTTGTATTTATGATGCGATGAAGCAATGGTGATTGATGTGTTGTCGTCTTCGTTAGTTCCCCCCACCCAACTCCACTCTCATTTGTAAATTCTTTCGCATTTTTATCTCTTTCCTGCACTCTCATCTTACTAACCCCCGCAAGGAGCCGGCCTTCTCCGGAGATTGGCCCGGAAGGCATCCCTTCCTTCCGGCCTTTCATGCTGGTGGGCGAATCTGGGCGCGTTAACCCAAAATCCTTTCCTCATGGCAGATTCGTAACCAACAGTTTCTCTGGCACGCCCGGTGGGACCCGGAGTCCCACATTTGGAAGATCTCAAGCTCGTCCTCACTCGGGCTGACAGTTTCTTTCCGAATACTCGGTGGGACAAGGAAGTTTCTCACCCCCAAACAGAATCGAAGCACTGGTGCTCGCTTCATTGCTGTTCAAAATCAGAGCACCTGGCGACTCTGCACGAACAAATCCTCTGAGTCCAAGAGACCGGTCCTAACGCCTTCGTGCAAGCGAGAAGGTGGCGAGCGAGGAACCCGGGAAACCAGCCTAACTTTACGAAATTAATAACAACGCTCCAGGCGAGCATGTCAGGCCGGCTGATTACCAAGCTCGCATAGACGAATCCGTGAGGTGAGATGATCAGTCTCCATATTTTAAGGAAGCCCGAGTTGGTGAATCTTTGGCTTGCCTTCATCTGGCAAAATCACCTGGCGACTCCGATCGAGTTGAAGATCCAGATTTCTTGATCGCAGGCGCCCTTTTTTAAGCTAATAGAAGACACCCGGAGGAATCAAGGTTTGGTGAGCAGCCTTGACCTCATAAGCGGAGAAATGAATGTTCACCTACAGTCTCCACCGTGGTGGTATTGGCTCCAACCATCACCGCCACCGGTACCCGAAGAGGGCTCCCGTCCGACAAATCTCCTTGTCACATTGTTCATCAATTGTACGAGTCCGGCATAAATGACAATCTGCCACGTTGCACCATGTTCGCAACCTGGCAAACTTTGGGAGGCCAGCCGGACTTCAAAGATCATCTGAAGTACAATCAAATCTGGTCCGGGCACTGCAGATTCACCGGATAGGCAACCGAAGCTAGATTTGTGGTGGCGGCATGCCAATAACGCTGCAAAATTTTGTATAAATAATCCGGCTATTATTCAAAGTTTTAGTTGTTTTTCTTATTTCAGTCTGTGCATTGTTTTCTTTTTAAGTGTTTCGAGGAGGCAGCTGCCGGAAGTGGATCTGAAGAGCAGTTGCAGCAAGGGTGACTCTGTTGCCCAATGGATGAAGGCATGGGTTCTTTGCGTCGAGGCGAGCTCGACACCCCACGAGCCGCCAGAAATGTTGTCACATTTTGCATGGGGTGCAATGTTTTCAATTTTTGTCAGAGAGCTGCTCTTCCTTGTCCCCATTTCTCTCTCTTCCCTACATTCTCATTCTTCTCAAAATTGACAGCAGTTGCCCTGAAAAATGGCTAAGTGTCAGGGCATGCTGAGGTGTTCGGGTTTTCGCGGGCCATAAATGGGGGCGATAAAATGGACAAAATGGGCCCTGGATATTTTATTATTGCAGATCTTCTTGCCAGCTTTCCAACGATATATCATAATACGCGATCGGGTCAGCGGATCAAAAGTTATGGCCCCGAGAAGCTGAACCAGGAAACCCAGTTTTTTTGTGCAAAGTTGGTCCGACTTCGCCCAGTTTTGGTGCGAAGTCCGTACTTCGCCCAGTTTTGGTGCGAAGTCCGACTTCGCCCTTCTTTCTGGGCGCACCTTGTAGCAGGCTGGCAGGCTGGCAGGAAAATTGACTAAGTGTTGGAGCGCAACCCGACTTCGCAGCGAAGTCGGACTGCGCTCCCTTGTCTGTGCGAAGTCCGAACGGCGGTGAGAATCAGCAAGTGCCGGTGCGTAACCCAACTTCGCAGCGAAGTCGGACTGCGCCCTTTGACCGGTGCGCAGTAGGGAAATAGGCCAACCCGACTGCGCTGTTTTTCACCTGTGCTACCCGATTGCGCTCTAATCCCGGGCGAAGTTGGATAGACTGCCTTTTAAGGCAGACACATGTCAAACAGCATCATCCGACAAGTGTCCAGCTTCGGGATCTGAGCCAAGACATGCCGAGAAAAAGGACAAGCATGGGCTGCACTACCTATGCCAGCTGCCTCATTTAATGCTGATGTGAGTTTCCACCTACCTCAGCTACCCGCATTCCTGTCAATATAAAGTTCTACCCAACGCGCTGCCACGTGGCTGTTCAACCTTCGGGGAGACCATGCCGAGAGTACGATCCAGCCCGACGGATGTCGGCATCGGCGATTCCGCGGCTGCTTTTGTCGACTAATGTTTGATCGGGACTTTGTGCCCATTAATGTAAAGGGGGGACTACGGGCTATAAGTACCCACCACATTCTCATTGTAAAGGGGTGGAAGGGGAATGTCTGTTAGGGAACTATTGTAACCGTGCTTCTGCTTATAAATATAATTTGTATGTCTGGTTCTGTTCTACTGCTTTTATTTCTTTATGCTTATGCTTAACGCTTCCCTGTGTCACGACTCGTTGATTCATTTCAGCATTTGGTGATCAGGCGCCTTTAGCATTGTTTGTGTACTTTTAAATCTTATATAATAGATGTGGTAGCAGCTCCATCAGTTGTGTGTTACGTTGCTGTCCGTAGTGGTGATTGATGCGTTGCCGTGCTGTTAGTTCTCCTTGTAGGGAGAATGTTTGCTAGGGGACCATTGTAGCTATGCGGTTAAATTCTCTGCATGACACATATACCTGGTTCTGACATCTCTTAGTTACTTTCTGTTTTGAGTTTCCGTACGTAGTGGTGATTGATGCATTGTCGTGCTGTTAGTTCTCCTTGTAGGGAGAATGTTTGCTAGGGGACCATTGTAGCTGTGCGTATAAATTCTCTGCATAACACATATACCTGGCTCTGATATCTCTAGGTTACTTTCTGCTTATGTTATTGTCCGTAGTGGTGATTGATGCATTGCCGTGCTGTTAGTTCTCCTTGTAGGGAGAATGTTTGCTAGGGGACCATTGTAGCTGTGCGTACACTGCTTAAGTACAGAAAGTATACTTAGGTTTTGCAGTTCCTGGTCATGCTTTGTATTTATGATGCAGTAAGCAATGGTGATTGATGTGTTGTCGTACTGTTAGTTCCCCCCACCCAACTCCACTCTCATTTGTAAATTCTTTCTGCATTTTTATCTTTCCTGCACTCTCATCTTACTAACCCCCGCAAGGAGCCGGCCTTCTCCGGAGATTGGCCCGGAAGGCATCCCTTCCTTCCGGCCTTTCATGCTGGTGGGCGAATCTGGGCGCGTTAACCCAAAATCCTTTCCTCATGGCAGATTCGTAACCAACAGGGATCAATCTTTCCTCTTGGACCACTCACGCCTCATCCCTCTATACCATCCCAAATCAACCTCCTAATAGGGTTCCTTCCCCCCTACTTCCTGCCACATCTTCTCTACTGGACATATTAAACAGGCTATTTGAAAGCTTTGCATGAGCAAAGCAATAGATTTGGATGGGTTACTGTTGGCCACGGATCCGCCACCTGGGAAGGACTTGGTGTGTCAATGCGCCCTAGACCCGCAGACCAACATTGAAAGGCCGGGAGGAAGGGATGCCCCCGTGCCGATCTCCGGAGAAGGCCGGCTCCTTTCCTAACCTACTTGGGGGGTTTTAGATAAGAGTGCAGGAAAGAGATTAAAAAAGGGGGTAAAGGGAACTGGAAAGAGATTGAAAAAGATAAGGGAACAGGAAAGAGATGTAAATATCATGCGTTTCGGGTGGGGGGCGAACAAGCGACACGATCGCAAATTTGCATCCGAACCAACAACAATTAAAACAAAGCATGTAACAGAAATTGCAACTGCGATTCTATCCTATGTATCCTTTCGTTTTGTATTCCAGATCCAAATAATCACCAATGCTCAAATCCAGGATTCAGAATTCAAACAGACAAAAATATAAATGGACATGAAGCAGAAATACTAGCAGAAGGCAGCATAAAAAGACAGAGACAAGAAGCAGAGCCAAGGATGCTTTGAATTAATTAGAAGGTGATCCATCACAGCAGAGTCCTCTAGCAATATGTTCCCCCCTCCACCCTTTTACAATGAAATGAGGCTGCTATTTATAGCGTAAATTTTCCCTCCCGATTACATTTTGGGCACAGAATCCCAGACCTGACAAAAGCTGCAAAAGCTGACAAAAGCGGCTGATGTTGACCTCTACGGGTAAAGAATGTACTTGCAGCAAGGTCCTCCTAAAAACGTGGCAGCTCCGTGGAAATCCGGTAGGTGGGAAGTTGAGTCAGTTTGAATGGGGGCAGATGCGGTACAATCTGTCAATTCACGCTCATCTATCCGGTACCCTGGCGGCACACCTTCTGTCACATCTTTGACTCGAATCTCGAGGCTGGACACTTGTCAGAATCTGATAAGGGGGAAAAATCTGCCTTAGGAGCTCATATTTTCTTTCTTGCCCGACTTCGCCCAAAATCGGAGCGCAACCAGGCAGCGCAAAGGGGAAGTGGCGCAGTTGGGGAGGCCTCCGTGCCTTAGAAAATTTATGGGCAGGCTTTGACATTCTTTGCCCGAGTGCGGACAAGTAAGTGAGCGAACCCCGACTTCGCTGCGAAGTCGGGTTGCTCATCCAACACTTAGCCGTTTTTCAAATAAGTTGCCCAACTGTGCATGAACTTGAGGGCGCAACCCGACTTTGCTGCGAAGTCGGGTTGCGCACCCAACACTTAGAAAATTTAGGGCTCCATTAATGCCCAGGTGCGCACAAAACTGAGAGCGCAACCCGACTTCGCTGCGAAGTCGGGGTTCGCTCAATACTTAGTCAAATTTTGGGCTCAGCTCTCTGCACGTCAGCTCCCCAAGTGCGCACAAAATTAAGGGCGCAGCCCGACTTCGCTGCGAAGTCGGGTTGCGGCAACACTAACACTTAGAAAATTTTGGGCCTTTGTATGAGCGCAGTCGGGCGGATGAGCGCAGTCGGGCGGGGCCCGACACTTAGTCAATTTTCTGGCCCGAAATTGAGCTTCCTGGTCCTGCTTCCCGGGGCCATAACTTTTGATCCGCTGACCCGATCGCCTATTATAATATATCGTCGGAAAGCTAGCGAAAATATCTGCAATGATAAAATATCCAAAGCTTATTTCATCCATTTTATCGTCCCCGTTTATGGCCCGCGAAAACCCGAACACCTCCGCATGCTCTTTGCCGCTTTAAAGCTCCATACTTAGGCCAAAGTTTATCAAAAAATTTAATGTGGCAAAATTGCCAACATTCTTGGCGGCTCGCGGGGCATTGAGCTCGCCTCAATGTGAGGACCCAGGCCTTTATCCATTGGGCAACAGAGTCACCCTCGCCGTCCTCTTGATACTCACTGCCGGCAGCAACCTCTTTCTCAAACCCTTGGCACCCATGGCCCTCTTGGAACACTAAAAAAAAAACACTGCACAAACTAAACTAAGAAAACAACTAAAACTTTGCATACTAGCCGGCTTATTTATATTATTTACACAAAAGTTTGCGGCATGATTGGCATGCCGCCAACACAAATCTAGCTTTGGTTGCCTATCCGGTGAACCTGCAGTGTCCGGACCAGATCTGATTGTACTTCAGTTGATCTTTGAAGTCCGGCTGGCCTCCCAAAGTTTGCCAGGTCGCGAACATGGTGCAACGTGGCAGGTTATCATTCATGTCGGTACCCATACAATTGATGAACAATGTGGCAAGGAGATTTGCCAGACGGGAGCCCTCTTCGGGTACCGGTTGCGGTGATGGTTGGAGCCAATACCACCACTCTAGAGAGTCCACCACCTATGGGCTCTCGAGCACGAGTTCCTCCAACTCCTTGATGCAATAGCAGGAGCTTTCCGGCGATAGGCCTTCTACCGGGGTCTCCTCAGGATCAGCCTCCTGGTGAGGCATGCTTATTGGGCTTTGGCTGAATGCTTGCGTGCTATGCCCTAGGACACAAAAAGGGTGCAAAAATGTGCCCTCTTTGTGTTCAGAATTTGCCATTGGATTTTGTTCCTCCTCTTGGCCCGTCTCCCGATGGAAACTGCAAGCAACCATATTATTCAGCATTTGGGCGGTGTTTGCATATTCCCACCGTTGACTTTGGACGAGATCTACCTCTTGAGCTCCACACGGTTGCATTCTAGGGCTTTGCATAGTATGAGGGATTTGCCATGGTGATTTTGCCAGATGAAGGCAAGCCAGAGATTCACCAACTCGGGCTTCCATATTTCAGCTCAGTCAGAGTCGCCAGGTGATTTTGCCAGATGAAGGCAAGCCAGAGATTCACCAAACTCGGGCTTCCTTAAAATATGGAGACTGTAGGTGAACATTCATTTCTCCGCTTGTGAGGTCAAGGCTGCTCACCAAACCTTGATTCCTCCGGGGTGTCTTCTATTAGCTTAAAAAAAAGCGCTGCGATCAAGAAATCTGGATCTTCAACTCAGTCAGAGTCGCCAGGTGATTTTGCCAGATGAAGGCAAGCCAGAGATTCACCAAACTCGGGCTTCCTGAAAATATGGAGACTGTGTGTCCCACCGGGCGTGCCAGAAACTGTTGGCCACGGATCCGCCACCTAGGAAGGACTTGGTGTGTCAATGCGCCCTAGACCCGCAGACCAACATTGAAAGGCCGGGAGGAAGGGATGCCCCCCGTGCCGATCTCCGGAGAAGGCCGGCTCCTTTCCTAACCTACTTGGGGGTTTTAGATAAGAGTGCAGGAAAGAGATTAAAAAAGGGGGTAAAGGGAACTGGAAAGAGATTGAAAAAGGTAAGGGAACAGGGAAAGAGATGTAAATATCATGCGTTTCGGGTGGGGGGCGAACAAGCGACACGATCGCAAATTTGCATCCGAACCAACAACAATTAAAACAAAGCATGTAACATAAATTGCAGCTGCGATTCTATCCTATGTATCCTTCTGTTTTGTATTCCAGATCCAAATAATCACCAATGCTCAAATCAAGGATTCAGAATTCAAACAGACAGAAATATAAATGGACATGAAGCAGAAATACTAGCAGAAGGCAGCATAAAAAGACAGAGGCAAGAAGCAGAGCCAAGGATGCTTTGAATTAATTAGAAGGTGATCCGTCACAGCAGAGTCCTCTAGCAGTATGTTCCCCCCTTCACGCTTGTACAATGATATTGCAGAGCTATTTATAGCGTAAATTTTCCCTCCCGATTACATTTTGGGCACAGAATCCCAGACCTGACAAAAGCTGCAAAAGCTGACAAAAGCGGCTGATGTTGACCTCTGCGGGTAAAGAATGTACTTGCAGCAAGGTCCTCCTGAAAACGTGGCAGCTTCGTGGAAATCCGGTAGGTGGGAAGTTGAGTCAGTTTGAATGGGGGCAGATGCGGTACAATCTGTCAGTTCGCGCTCATCTGTCCGGTACCCTGGCTGCACACCTTCTGTCACATCTTTGACTCGAATATCGAGGCTGGACACTTGTCAGAATCTGATAAGGGGAAAAATCTGCCTTAGGAGCTCATATTTTCTTTCTTGCCCGACTTCGCCCAAAATCGGAGCGCAACCAGGCAGCGCAAAGGGGAAGTGGCGCAGTTGGGGAGGCCTCCGTGCCTTAGAAAATTTCTGGGCAGGCTTCGACATTCTTTGCCCGAGTGCGCGCAGGTAAGTGAGCGAACCCCGACTTCGCTGCGAAGTCGGGTTGCTCATCCAACACTTAGCCGTTTTTCAAATAAGTTGCCCAGCTGCGCATGAACTTGAGGGCGCAACCCGACTTTGCTGCGAAGTCGGGTTGCGCACCCAACACTTAGAAAATTTAGGGCTCCACTGATGCCCAGGTGCGCACAAAACTGAGAGCGCAACCCGACTTCACTGCGAAGTCGGGGTTCGCTCAATACTTAGTCAAATTTTGGGCTCAGCTCTCTGCACGTCAACTCCCCAAGTGCGCACAAAATTAAGGGCGCAGCCCGACTTCGCTGCGAAGTCGGGTTGCGGCAACACTAACACTTAGAAAATTTTGGGCCTTTGTATGAGCGTAGTCGGGCGGATGAGCGCAGTCGGGCGGGGCCCGACACTTAGTCAATTTTCTGGCCCGAAATTGAGCTTCTGGTCCTGCTTCCCGGGGCCATAACTTTTGATCCGTTGACCCGATCGCCTATTATAATATATCGTCGGAAAGCTAGAGAAAAGATCTGCAATGATAAAATATCCAAAGCTTATTTCATCCATTTTATCGCCCCCGTTTATGGCCCGCGAAAACCCGAACACCTCCGCATGCTCTTTGCCGCTTTAAAGCTCCATACTTAGGCCAAAGTTTATCAAAAAATTTAATGTGGCAAAATTGCCAACAGTTACAAGATTGTCTACTCGGGTTTCCCTGACTCTTGGACTCAACATATCATCCACCCCATCCATAAGGTGGGAGATCCTCACGAAACCAACAATTACGAGACCTCAAGCTTTATGCCACAGCATTAGACGTGCTTCTTTCTCACAGGCTAGAGGAGAAGGGACACAGGGCCATGGGCCAAGCTCGTTTTCGACAAGACCACCAGACCACAGATCATATCCTAGTCCTTAGGGCTATTATTGAGGAGGCGCGTTCTAGGTCCTGTTGCCACATTTTGCACGGGGTGCCATGTCTTCATTTTTCTTGTAAGGATGCTGCTCTCCCTTTCCTCCTCCTTTCCATTTCTCCACTATCCCCTTTCTTCCCTTCCATCAGTTTCATTCCCTTCATTCCCCCCCTTTCCTCCTTTCCTTTTTTCTGTCAATTTCCCCAAAAGAGCAAAAGGCCCCTAAAAAATTCTAAGTATTAGAGTGCGCAACCCGACTTCGCAGCGAAGTCGGGCTGCGCCCTTGAGTTTGAGCGCACTTGGGGAGCCGAAGTGCGGAGAGATGATCAAAATTTTGCTAAGTGCTGAGTGCGCAACCCGACTTCGCAGCGAAGTCGGGGTGCGCTCTCATTTCTGTGCGCACTTGGGCATCAGTGGAGCCCTGAAATTTCTAAGTGTTGGGTGCACAACCCGACTTCGTAAGACGACGATCCAGAAGGAAGGGGTGGCGATGGGCGAATGCAGGAGGACGCCCAGGAAGCGGAGAAAGGAGCTAACCCGGATCCTACCACGTAGGAATTTATTTCGGCTGCTCTCTTCGAAGAGCACGCAGGTACGCTCTTTCTCCCTTGCCCTCTACTGAAATGCATTGTGTAGCAGCCCCAGCCGGCCAACCTCCAGTGTCTGCCCTGCCTCTTGGCAGTGAGTCCCTATCGACTCCCCCTCTTGAAGTATCGCATCCGTTAGTCGAAGAAACTCAGTTGTCCATCGCCTCCCAATTTACTCAGGTTGTACTCGGTTCGTATGCCGCTGCCCCCAATGCTTTCACATCTTCCGTATCACTTAGCCGGGGTGCCTCCAATGAACCATCATCTTCTCACACTAATCCCGTAGCTTCTGAACAGACCGAGGGTGATTCTTCACTCCCAGGCCACAACAACCCTGTCACGGCTATTAAGCCCGCTATTTTTCCTTTAGCTGCTAAAACCCCCATTGCCTCTATCACCAATCCGTCTAGTGAGGCCTATACTCATCAGCCTCTGTACCTGTACACTCCCATGATTGGAGATCCAACACTTTTGGATTCCGAGTTAGCAATGATCGAAGAACGCCCTCTAGCGGAGAGTTTGCTCCGAGCCTGACGAAGCACAAATAGGTATCTCAAAGATGCCAGTCAAAAGAGGGCGCGAACCCCAGCTAAGGTTGAGAAATGCGCTGTATTTGATCCGCAGGGAATGAAGCTTCACAAAGTAAAAAAGGTGCCCAAAGTTCAAAAGCCTATAGAAGAAATGGCACCTATGGACTATTCTTATCACCGGAAGATCAAGGATTTGAATAGGCTCGACGTGGCGCAGGAGACCGGATCCATTCATTTCAAGGTTGACTCGATATATCTTCATAATGCGCAACTCAGCGAGCGCTTTTTTGAAAAGGAGAATGCCAAAAATGCAGTTGGAAGAGAATTTAGCAAAGTCCCATGCCCACCTGGAGGACACTCAGAAAGGGTCTGAGCGGCCCTCAAACAGCAAGTAGCCGAGCTCCAGAACGCTGCTGAGCAGCACCAAAAAGCACACGAAGAAGCAGAAGATAAAGCGAAGAAGCTGGAAGCACGAATCCAGGAGATGCAGCAGCAGTTTGATGAAAAGGAAGCAAGTATGGAGCTCTTCACCAAAGACAGAATTAAAAGCATACGCGCTCACTTGTTGAGAAGCTTCAGGCCCAGAGCATCCAGCGCCCTTTCCATTCTGCTGTACATCACGGAGGTCCAACGCACATCTTCCCAGGAGGGGCCCATTGTAGATGAAGTGATGAAGGAAATACAGCGTCGGCTTACTTTAGCCGTTGAAGCACAAAGCATCAAGTATCAGGATCTGGAGGTTCCGGCTATGAGCCGAACTGCAAGAGATTGGTCCACTGTCCAGTCAACCCTTCGCGCCTTCTTCTCTAGACTGAAGAAAGCTCAGAAGGCCAAGCGGTTGATGGATATTTTCGAGCAAGAGCAGCGCACTTCGCTGTCATACTTCCAGAATCTCTCGCGGCTAGGGTTCCCCGATTTCACTGATGATGATGGGAACCTGTTAACAAAAGATGAACTCAAGCCAGTGTGGACCGTCTTTGAGAATGACACATTTGAGATAGATGATTGGGTGGACCCCATCACGGAGGCGCAGGTGGTGGACTTCATATCTAGATACTGTCAGATCGAGGCCTGCTTGACAGACCTGAGTAACAGGGCCAAACATGCGGATATTGATCAAATCCAAAGGTTCCAGGACCTGGTGAAAGCGCTCCGTGACCGCGAACCTTTCCAGGAAGGGGCGTGGGCCCACATCCGGCGTACCCTAGAGTGCATTCGCGCACGTCTTCCCCAGCAATCAGAGCAAGAGCAAGACCTGCCTGAGCAAGAACAAGGCGAGGAGGGAGAAGGAGAAGTATCAGGAGAAAAATCCCTTGAGGGCGAGAAGCAACAAGAAGGGAGAGGAGGTGACTCCTAACCCAACGGATGAAGGCTAGGGGTCCGTGCATCGAGGCGAGCTCGATACCCCACGAGCCACCAGGAATGTTGACCATTTTGTCACATTTCGTTCAAGGGGTAAAATTTTGAAACATTGTTTGATTTCCATGTTTAGATTCTTCTCCTCCACGTCTTGTCTTTCTGATTTTCTGTCATTTTTATGGTACCTCGGCACAGCCAGTTCCCTCCTTTTGGTGGCCCCATGTTCATTTTTGTCATAGGAGCAGCTTCGCTGATAAAGTGGGCAGAAAAAGGCAGCTTCGCTTAGGAGAGGAGCAAATCGGCAGCTTCGCTGAAGAAAAACAGGAGAAAAGCCCATTTTGAATAGAAAACGTTCTAAGGCATGAGGGGTGCTTCGCCCACAATTTTGCCGAAGCTGCCATTTCGAGCAATGCAACAGCGAACCTCCCAATTTTGAACTTCGCCAAAAGGGATGTCAAAATGCCGCTTCGGCCCACTCCTCCAGCGAACCACCTTCAAAATAGGTGCCAGTTCGGGCCTAAACCCAGCGAGACAGTCACTTCGGCTAAGCTTCCTGCCGAACCAACACTTCAAAGCCCAATTGTTGCAAAGTACTTTTCCAGAAGCAAAGTACAGGTTCGAAAGATAGAAGTTTTACCATGCTTTATCGGCAGCTGCTGATCACTTCGGCCGAATTACCACTTCGGGTCTCTTCTATGGCGAAGCACCCGTTTTTTGCAAAGTGATAGAGCAAGGAGTCTGCTGCTTCGGCCAGATTCTAATTAAGTGGCCACTTCGGCCAGTTTCTCTTGCGAAACTACTCCTTGGGCCCAATTTCAGCGAACCATCCCCTCCAGTAAGGACATTTTTGACATGGGCAATTTTCTCTTCCCAGAATCCTCACTTCGGCCCAAATCCCTTGCGAAGCTACACTTCAGGAGCAAACCGGGAAAACCTCTCCTCGGTTGCAATAAAATCCGGATTTTAGCGAAGTTCCTCAAAGTCCTTCCTGACATCAGCACTCTTCCCGAGAGGGCACGCATTCATAGGCGAGTAGGCGGGGTATGAACCCAAGGTATTTTCGCGGCTCATAAATGCAGATCTTCCGCCGAAAACAAAATCATAACCAAATGTAGCAACGGGATGGGAAGTTTCATTTGCAAGAAGCGGCGAGTGTCAATTTTGAGCCGCTCTAGCGTCCTTATGTATCTCGGCCATTAATGTTCCAGAGGAAGGGTCCTCTATAAAAACCCATGCATTGTAATTAAAAGAGGGGGGGGACATTGCTAAAAAGCTGCTGTATTCAAACTCTTTGCATCAATACTGAGAATCCTTGGCTCTAATTTTGTCTCTTCTTTTTATGCTGCCTTCTGTGATTATTTTTGCTTATGTCATTTATTTTTTTGACTGTTGTAATTCTTATATCTGGATTAAAGCGTTAGAGGATAAGTGAATCTGGAATTTTCCTGAAGGATACATAGGGAAGTAAATGCAGTGTTAGTTTCTGTTACATTCTCTGTGTTGATAGCTGCTGGTTAAAATATAGATGGGTGATTGTGCTGCTTGTTCTTCCCCACTGTTACTGCTATGCATTTTACATTTCTTTCTGTAATTTTTCAATCTCTTTCCAGTTCCCTTATCTAAAACCCCCAGTAGTGTAGTATAGGAGTCGGCCTTCTCCGGAGATTGGCACGGGAGGCATCTCTTCCTTCCGGCTTTTCAAGGTTGGTCCGGGTCTAGGGCGCGTATCCAAACCAAAACCCTTTTTTGTGGCAGATCCGTGACCAACAGTTCTAACTTCAAACAACAAAGATGCCAAATGTAGCATGGCAATGATATTTCACTCTTGGAGGAACAATTAGGAATGACAGTTAGACCGCTCAACAACTCTACAAGATGTACCCTAGATGGCCTGCATGAACTCTCTGACAGACCTACACAACACCAAGTCAAACAACCTAGTTTGATGTCTACACGGCCTAGCACAACACCTTAGACTATAGAAATGAAATTTAACATTCACACAATTCCATTTCTACTTAAATAATTCTACAAATCTATAGTCATTATCAATAATAATACACATAAAACAACAATAGTAGATGATAAATGATATAAGCATATTTGTATTAACAATGGCTATACAATAGCAACATTATAGTCTCTGCAAACCCTATGCAGAATACCCTTCATGACTACACTACGCCATACCATACGCATCAACCACCACCCTATGCTCATATGCACCAACCTCCTCCTAAATGAATGAGGGGGGGACTTCTTTATACAACTAGAAATTAGTTGCACCCTCCAACTACCTAACACCTCATCATTTCCCTAAATTACATTTCATATGCATTTACATGACATTTCCCACCACAAGACAAACTAACTTATGACTTTACCGACATACATAACTTAACCTTACATTATTATGTATAATATTACATTGCCACTTTATAACATTATTAAATATATGTACGCACATTTTGTCAAACACTTTGCGTACAACTACAAAATAACACAAATGATAATAGTTATTCATTAATCGCAAACATATCAATTTGCCTACCTACATCTATCAATGACACATGAGCTGAACACTGGGAATAGAAGTATTGAACAACATAATGGAATCTCTTGTCATGCTCCTTCCGCTTTCTTCTATTCCATACATCTTTTGCAATGGACTTCACTTCAAATTGCTTCCAACCATACATTGGTCTTTGGTTGCTCATTGCAGTTGCTGCAATCAATCATAACATCAACTTGATCAACATGACCATTATTCTCTAATTGTTCATTCCACCTTTTGCAATCAACCATATCAACAACTTGATCAACATCACCAACATAATGAACATGATGGGCAACGCCCATCGCCACCTATGTTGGGGGACCAGGGGCAGCGCCCATTGTGGGGTCGAGGGGCAGAGCCCTTTGCACATACCCTTCGAGGTCAAAGGGCAGTGTCCCCACAAGGTTCAGGGCAACGCCCCAAAACCTCAATGGCAATACCACTGAAACCATCATTGCCTAAACTAAATTTTTCTCCTCGTCAACATTTTGGAAGCCTTCACTCCACCCATTGAAACATCTTTCCCTTAGCTCCAATTTACTCCTCTCTTGCTTCAACTAACTACTTGTCAGCTTGTGACAGACATCCTCTCTATGGATGATGCTTCTGATAGCAACTTTTCAGATAGTAGCTTTTATGACGATAAATCTGACAGCAAAACCTCTCACGACAGTATCTCTTATGACATGTCTGACGGAAACACCTATGACGATAGTACCTTTGACAACATGTCTAATGGTAACACCTCTGATGACGTCTGATGGCAGCATGTCTAACGGTAGTATCTCTGATGGCAACACCTCTGACAGCATGTCTAACCACAATACCTTTGATGGCAATATGTCTGACGGTAGCATCTCTGACGGCAGCTTGTCTAAAGGCAATACCTCTAACGGCGACTTCTCAAACGGCAAGTCCTCTAACAGCACTTTGTGAGCTGACAACATGTCCTAAGATGACACATTCCCTTCCTTCATATCACTGCACTCTCCTTCCGTCTTAGCCTCATCCATCTGACCATCCTCCTGACAACACCTGACTATCTGACCTTCTTCCTGATAGCATCCTGCCATCTAGCCTTCTTCCTGATAGCATCCTGCCATCTAGCCTTCTTCCTAACTACACTCTTCTATCCGGTGACCCTACTAATTGCACTTTGTTGTCCTATCACCCTCCTAACGACACTCTTGCAAACTGCACTGTGCCGACAGGCCAACCTCCTGACGCCACTCTACCGTTAGACCAACCTCTTGATGCTACTTTGCAACTCCTTCCTGTGTAATTTCAATGACTTGCAAGATTTTTGCTTCTTCAATTGAGATCAATTCTCTTGCTTAATTCAAATCAAGCTCATCAAGTTCACCTCTTCAAGCAAGTTCACTTCCTCAAATGCAAATGGCTTCACCACCTCTGCTTCCCAACAAAGGCTATAATTCTTATCTGAATCTTCAAACTCTCAATGAATCACTAGTTCATCTCGCTTTGCAGCACTTTGAAAATCACGTGCAAAGTGCCCCCACAAATGGCATTGCCAACATTGTACAATGGGTCTACCCTCAGAATCATACTAAATTCTTCATCTGCAAGTTCTTCGACGGTTGTCACTGATTGCTTCACCAATGGCATCCCTTTGTACAATCTCCCTTGGTGTTGCATATACCTATAACGATGATCTTGCACTCTTTGAGTCATACTCATCCTCAAATTCATCATTCGTCTACCTTCCTTGACTGCTTGACCCCAACACTTTAACAATGAACTACTCTCCTACCCAAAATCATCGCTCCCAATGTCTAAGTCCTCAATATCAAATTCATTTTCTCAGGGTCACTCTCATGAGTCATAATGATGTTTTTGCATCTCTTTCCCAAATCAAGGTGTAAGTAATCCAAAGCCTCTTGGTATGATCTTGGAGGGACCATCTTGATCTTCTTCGATACGTAGGAAGAAGTTCGTCTATGAACCACATCCTCTTCAATGCATCTGATTGGTCTTCCTCCAAATGGTTAAACAACCCACTCAACTTCCAGTTGTATGAACGAACAGACTCGTTCTCACCCTATTTCATTCTACAAATTTCAGCAATGACTACATCATCATTGTCAAACAACCGAAATTCTTGCACAAATGCATCGCACAACTCTTCCCATGGTTGTTCCTTTTCCTCTAGGAATTTCATATACCAGTCCATTACGAATCCACGAAATGCCAGTGGAAACAATTACCTCCAATCTGCCTCGTTATTCTGCCCAATTGCTCTCCACATCATACAGCAAATTCTCCAATGCCTAATTGGGTCTTCTGTTACTTCTCCATGAAATAATGGACACTTACACGTATGCCCAAATTGGCCTTTGGTTTGATAGGTTGGTCTGTTATTGACTGTAGTCATTTGCATCTCTCTCTTACGCAAAGCCTTAGGCACATCACCTTGCAATTGCTCTTTTGTTGTACTCTCATTCTTCTCACTAGGCAATGTTCCACCTTGCAGTTGCTTCAATGTCAAACTCCTATCCCGCTCACCATCAAGCATACTAATTTGCAATTTCCCTAGTGCCCAACTCCCTTCTCGCACACTATTGGACACATCATCCACCATTTGCACCGACGTCAGACTCCCACCTTACACACCATCGGGTATCTCCACTTGCAATTGCTTTAGCGCCAAACATTCCTCATCGGCATGCAACCTCTCATTGACACCTTTCATCAACTATTGCATTGTGTTTGTAGAGAAATCTGTTGTCTGACCATCCCTCTGATGACACCTTGCCATCTGATGACCCTCTTGATGACGTCCAGCCATTTGGCCATCCTACCGATGGCACCCTTTCGTCTGATGACCCTCTTGACGGCAGATTGCAGTTGCACTTGGACAGTAGACTACATTTTCCTTTGTATGGAATATTGAAATTGCGCTTGGACGACAGACTGCATTTTTCTTTATACGACAGAATGCATTTTCCTTTGTACGGTAGATTGTAGTTGCACTTGGATGGCAAACTATAGTTCCTCCGATTGCAGATTCTTCGTCTACAAATTCTTCGTCATATGGGAAACAGACTGCAATTGCCTCAAAATGGTAGACTTCCATTTCTTTGGCAGCAGTTCTTCGTCTGCAAATCCTCCGTCATCTGTAGATTCTCTATTTGCAATTCCTTCGTCTGCATTTGGATGGTAGTCTATCCTATCTCCCACCTGCGATGCACGTCCTTTTAGACAACCCTTCGTCTGCATCAATAAACAAATCTACTGCATTTTCACCTGCTTCTTTGGCTGCATTCCATTTTCACAACTCCATGTTACCAAGTTGGACCCAATTTTGTACACGCAACAATGCCAAAATGTAGTGAAATTTAACATACTAACACACAATTCCATTTCTACTTAAAATAAATCTACAAATCTGCAGCCATTTAGCAATAATAGTACACATAAAACAACAATAACAGGTGATAAATAAACATGCAAAGATTTAAATTAACAATGGCATATACAGTTACAGTATTTCATATAGTCTACAAACCCTATGCAAAATACTCTTCATGACTGCATACAAGATCCAATTGTATCCTACCATACGCACATATGCACCAATCTTCTCTGACATACCTATGCTCCTCCCTAAATGAATGAGGGGAGGGACTTATTTATACAACTAGAAATTAGTTGCACCCTCCAACTACCTGACACCTCATCATTTCCTAAATTACATTTCATATGCATTTAACTTGCATTTACATGACATTTCCCACTACAAGACAAACTAACTTATGACTTATGACTTTACTGACATACACGACTTAACCTTACATTATTATGTAGAATATTACATTGCCACTTTATAATATTATTAAATATATGTACGCACATTTTGTCAAACACTTTGCATATAACTACAAAATAACACATTGATAATACTTATTCACTAACCATAGACATATAAATTTGCCTTCCTACACAGACAACTTGGCACAACACCTCAAACGACTTACCTTCAAGTCACACAACCCAAGCTGCATGGGATGGCTTGGCACTAGCCTAGATGGCCCTATACAGTCAGAGTACGACAACCAAAATATAATAAAAAACGGTCTAGAAATTATATCTACTGCACTAACAATTAATATGAACACATGCAAACAATACAAAACAAAACAATGGCTGAATGATAAATTGATATTAACAAGATATCACATTATATATGAACCTGTACAGATGCACTGCGTATGTCTTCTCCCATCAACATACTATCTAAAACATGTACAAATTACAACCAATGCACTATCCCTCTTAGCATATACAATACATATCCTCTATGCAGAAGCTATCATGTGCATAATGTACCCAAGGTACTCTCCCTGGCATGTACAATGTCTCCCATGTGTATACAATGTACCGTGTATGTGCTCAAATGAATGAGGGGGTCTATTTAAACTTGAGGGAAGGTAGTTATTGACAACTACCAACCCCAACACCTCACCTTTTACATTACATTTGTCTTGCATTTCATTTCATTTCATCTCCTAACTACAAGACAAACTACATGACAACTAACTACTTATAACTTATCCGCACATGACTACCACTTAACTCATCATTACATTATTGCATGAATTATTACAACATTATCAAACTTTATCCAACTTTATCAAAACAATGCCAAAACTTCAATGTGTGTGTGTGCTTGACTTCCACACACATTTTATTTCTTTTGCTAATATGGCAAGTCAAAACTAGCGCCTACAGATGTAGATCTTCGGCATTAGGTTTTGACCACCCCTTACATAGCGAGGATTTTTAGACAAGTGCAACTTACTAGTTTATTGTCCTCTTTTATTGGTTCTGCAACCATGGATGCTAGAAGAGTCTTGAGGGGTCGAACTCCATGTCCTCCCAGGATTATCCAACCAGGCCCTCTTAGTCCTGGCCATTCTTCTAGGAGCATCATTAAATCTTGTGTTGGCCCTTTTGGGATAATTGGTGATGACAACAACTGTGCTTCTACTTTACATCCCACTATAGATTAATGTTGGCACTTGGATCCACTAGAGCTCCTTTCTATCTCTATTGTACCTCAACTTCTAGCTCTCTCTTAATCATTACTTTTAGCATGTTAGGATCTATCTATTTTGGGTAACCCTCGAGACCATAATTTTATGCCATACAGCTATTCCACTTAAAATTAGTTTACACTACATTATTTACTCTAGTTTAGCTTATTTTCATAGTACTTCGGGGTTACTACACTGCATTGTAATTTGTAACTATTTTCAATGAGTCCCACTGGCCTACATTGGCATCTATGGACATTAATAGAATTATCTTATCTACAACAGGATTGCAGATGAGACATCATCACTTTCTCTGCATTTCTATATTTTAAGGATTGCTTCATTGTCTGTTGCCTCTAGTTCTCTGACAGGACTCTGGATATCATGCATGTACTATAAAATGATTCCCTTTCTCCATCCCCTTTCATCATACACTAGGGCACAACTTCCTATATGCTCTCACTTTGACAAATTGTGACCCCTACACCTCTGAAATTTTGACCTCCCCAACTACAGACCTTCAGATAATCCTGCTTTGGTACTATAAGGATATCAATGCATACAGAACACTTATTAGAAGAAACTAGAGAAGATAAAAGATTAGATGTTTTTTAATTTTATCTTCTTCAAGTCATAGTGTTGAAGACAAAAATTGACTTCCTCAACCTGACTGACTCTATTTGTTACTTGATACCCATATCAATATCCAGACCCTAAATTTAGTTAACTTAATTATTCAAATAGGATGCTTACCATTCATTCCAACAGGAAACCCAACATCTTTTGGTCCTCCTTCAAGCATTTTCACCAAAATAGTGTCAATCTCCTCAAACACCTCTTCCTTAGGATGATTTCCATCAACCTGCACTAGTGGAAAAATCAGCCTTGAGGCCCTTGATATATCAATGGTGAACTTCTCCTGACCTTGTCCAACACATTAAAAACCATTTTTTCCAAGAGAAAGTGTGACAAGTAAACATATTGAAAGAGAACTTTTTCCAACAAGCAGTATAACAAGTAAATATACCGTCTTCAAGATATTTTTGTACACAGAAAGCACTGCTTCAACGTTTTGCTGATGTGTTTGCAAGCGTGATCTAGCCTGGATAAATTCCATATAAGAACTGCCTTCAGTCACAAATCATACTTTGAGCCCATATATGAAAAAAATACAAAATATCCAACATGTGGATCACTTATCTATACTTTATATGCATATTATACAGCACAAAAGACACAAAAAACACATGGTTCAGTTAACAATTAGGTCATAATCTATATTAAAATGAGAACATAAGAAGCCTTTCAAATTCACTGATCGAACATATGGATTGCCCTTCCCTATTGGCACTATTAAGCCATAAGAAGAAAGTTTTTCTTGAAGGCGCAGAATGTGAAGGAACATCAAGAATGTTCTTGGAGGGTCAAATTGTTATGCAGAATACAAGCAGTTATCTAAGTCATAAGTCTGATTTTGACTTCTAACATCCCCCACATGTGTTGAGAACATAAGCATGCAGTCCTTATTTTCTTTGGCATTCCCTAGTTGCAATGTTTGGAGATGGTCTATCTCAAAACAATTTTTACTTGTCCAAGTTTATGCTGAAAATAAATGTTGAATGGTTTCATTGGGCCCCCAAAGACCTCTCTGCTGATGATTCTTGGTGCAATGGAGGTATTAAAACTTCATTTCCCACTTTTTCAATGCCATTTTCTATCCTGTGGACTCCCCAAGGGTGCACGCAGTCTTTTGTCCTATACGTACGTGTGTGTTTCTTTATTAGTATAATGTTGATGTTCTCCTTATTTGCATGTATTATGTTCAGTTCTTATCCTTAGTTTGCCCCCATTTTATTAACTTGTTATGAAAATAATTGACCCTTTTTTTCCTATATGTGAAGTGAGGATCTAAGGTAAGTCATATGAAACAGACTTTGATGCTGAAAAGGAGAATTGTAGTAGAGGTAAAGAACACTCATAGACAACAGACTGACCTTATGTTTCACGTCCCTTTACTAGATTTCCCCTGTTGGCCCGTCACATGATAATTCCCAAACATAACCACCTTACATGCACTACATAAAAACAGGAAAACAACAGATAGAAGGTTATAATTTTGAGACAAGGAATAATTATGAGAGATGCCATATTTTTCTGGATTAATAAGATATGACAGGCCATTCTTTCAGGTCATGCATGTAGGTAAGGCCTTATGCGGAGGAAGCGGAGGCACCATAAGCTATAACTGTTGAACACAAGACCTCTTACAGTCGGTCAACAAAACCAAAAGCATCATAAACACAAACATCATACTCATATGCACATAATTTATATTAATGAATTCATAATACAGAAATGGTTATAAGGGGTGTTCACAGCTATCTACCAGTTAAGGAGATAAGATAGTTTTACACTTTTACTAATATCCATGGATGACCAAAGTAGGCCAATGGGACTCATTTAAGAAGATAAACCATAATCCCTCATGACATTAATTATATATACAATCTATATCCTCACTGGCTTTTCCTCATCACAACTGTATTGGCTAGTGGTAAGTGTTGCCACATTTTGCACAGGGGTGCCATGTTTTTGGTTTCTGCATATAAGCTGCTCTTTTCCTTCCCTTCTCCTCATGTTCCCTTTCTTCTTCTCTCCCTTTCTTCCTCTCCCTCGCAGCTTCATTCCCTCTTCTTCTTTCCCCCTTTTCTCCCCCAGCAAACTTCAGCAGGTGTACCTTGAAGAATTTCTAAGTGTTGGGGCGCAACCCGACTTCGCAGCGAAGTCGGAGTGCGCCCCTCAGTTGGAGCGCAGTAGGTAACCCGTGCGCAACAGGACAGGAAGTGACTGAAAATCTGACTAAGTGTCAGGGGCGCAACCCGACTTCGCAGCGAAGTCGGAGTGCGCCCTTCTTCCTGGGCGCACTATGGGAATGGCCAATCAGGAAAATGGCTAAGTGCTGGGGCGCAACCCGACTTCGCAGCGAAGTCGGACTGCGCCCCTGTTCCAGTGCGCAGTCTGTACAGCGGATGGAGACAGCCAAGCACCGGTGCGCAACCCGACTTCGCAGCGAAGTCGGGTTGCGCCCTTTGACCGGTGCGCAGTTCGGTAAAGTCAACTCTGAAAATGCCAAGGCAATGAGGCCTCCCAACTGCGCTGTCTTCCTCCTGCGCAACCCGGTGGCGCCCGAATTCCTGGCGAAGTTGGATAAACTGCCTTTCAAGGCAGATACGTGTCACGCTTCAGCATCCGACAAGTATCCACCTCCGGGATTCGAGCCAAGATTTGACCGCGCAAGGACAGAGTATGGGCTTCACTCCCGGCGCCAGTTGTCAACATTTAAAGCCAATGTGAAGTACCATCTGCCGCACCTACCCGCATTCCTGTTGACCGGAGACTTGACCCAACGCGCTGCCACATAGCTGTACCACCTTCAGGGACACCATGCTGCAAGGACAGTCCGGCCCGACAGAAGTCAGCATCAGCAGCTCCTCAGCCGCTTGTGTCAGCTGCTGTCTTGTCTGGGACTTTGTGCCCATGAATGTAATCGAGGGGAGTTTTGGGCTATAAATACCCACCACATTTTCAATGTAAGTGGTGGAAGGGGAATATATTGCTAGGGAACAATTGTAGCTGTGCGTTTGCCTCAAATACAGACACATACTTGGCTCTGCTTACTGTCTTTTATCTTGCATGCTGCCTCTCCTTGTCATTTCTGCCTCATGTTTCTTGTGTCATTGCTCGTTGTTGTCTTGAACTCCGGACTCCGACATTTGATGGCCAGGTATTCCTGGAATGCATAGATAGAGGATACATGGGATCGCTGATAGCTGTAGTTTCGATGTATGTCTGTAGATGAATGTTGTTAGTAGTGGTGATTGATTCGTTGTCGTGCTGCTTATTCCCCCCACCCAACTCCAATCCCATTTGAAATCTCTTTCCGCACTTTTATCTCTTTCCCGCACTCTTATCTCATTTTATCTCTTTCCTGCACTCTTATCTCAATCCAACCCCCATAGGAGCCGGCCTTCTCCGGAGATTGGCTCGGAAGGCATTCCTTCCTTCCGGCCTTTCAATCTGGTGGGCGAATCTGGGCGCATTGACGACAAGTCCTTTCCTCATGGCAGATTCGTAACCAACAGTTTCTCTGGCACGCCCGGTGGGACCCGAAGTCCCACGTTTCAAAAGCGAATTTCTAACCCGTCTCCACCTGGCACTACCAGTTTGTCTGGTCCACACGGTGGGACATGGTAGTTTCCCACCCTCAAACAGAATCGAAGTACTAGTGCTCGCTTCATTGCTGTTTAAAATTTGAGCACAAGGCGACTCTGCAAATTATCTGAACATTCTCTGAGTCCGTGAAAGACCGGTCCTGACGCCTTCATGCAAACGAGAAGGTGGCGAGCAAGGAATCCGGAGAACCCGCCTGACTTTTACGAAATAGATATTGACGCTCCAGGTGAGCGCGTCAGGCTGGCTGATTACCAAGCTCGCGAAGAAGAAAACCGAGAAGAAGCCGAGGCTGAAATCCAAGAAGCCGAAGCTGAAATTCAAGAAGTTGAGGCCGAAGAAGAATCCACATCTTCGGACGGTTCCGATACCGAATACACTACCGGGTCAGAATCAGACATGGCTGCCCAGCAGGACGATGACGACCTCTTCCCGACGGTAGATTCTACGGGGCCCTTGGCCCTGGTCGGACAACAAGCTGTGCCCCCTGCCGCCTTAAAGTCTATCCCTACGTATGACGGCTACGGCAAGACGACGTATGAACACATCCAGGACATTCTTGCCCTGGCTGCGCTACACTCCATTACGGACGAAAGTGTGAAGACCCGTCTGTTGGCCCTTTCCCTTAGGGGGAAGCTTCTCTACTGGTGGAGATCACTGCTAGAGGGATCCATCACAGGGTGGCGACAGTTAGCCGGCAGAGGCTCGTGAAAGGATGCAACGAGTCTGCTGACCCTTCTTCTTTGCTGCATCAGTTCCAAAGTATCCAGAGACACCCCCAAGAGGAGGTGTCAGATTTCAACATTAGGTTTGCGAGGTCTTGGAAACGAGTACCTCGCGAACTCCGACCGTCAGCAGGTCAGGCCGCCTACTACTACCTGAGGTCCTTCAACTCAGACATTTGCCTGCTGCTGAAGGTGGCCAGAATCAATACATTCCCTGCTCTGTACGAAGCTGCCCAACAAGCTGAAATGGACATCATCTCCATCGGCAGGCTTCCGCACAGAGAACAACCGCCCATCTATCCTGATTTTCCCCGATCACAGTATCCATCAGCTTCTGGTTCAGAACCGTCCACTTCAGGGCAGCAACCCCAGCAGCAATGGAATCCGGCGCCGGTCGTGAATTCTTACGGCCCGCCACAGATTCATTATCCGCCTCCCCGACCTCCGCGTCTTCCAGCACTTCCTGCTCCCCCGCAGCATGCACAATATTCAACTCCTCCTCCATTGGCCGCATTACCTCCCCCAGCTCAGTTGCCGCCACCTCCGAACCATGATATCCAGAATCAAATTCTACAGGAGGTACGGGCTCTGGCCTCTGGCTATCACACCATGTCTAATGACATGACTGTCCTAAAAAAGAAGCAGGCCCAGATGGACCTGGCTCCAAGGAGGCCATATCCGCCCCCGGCGTTGACAAAGGATCGGCCCCCCGAGCAACATTTGCAATGGCGGCCCCCTCCGAGGAATGCTGCCATAGAGGATGAACCTGGTACATCTGACCAGGTCAACTGGTGCACCACGTGCAACGACCCGCATGATGAGGAAGATTGTACCCTACACCAGCACTACCTCCAGACTTTGGCCGGCAGCGCCATTGAAGACGAAGAACTCTATATGATCCTGGGCGACGAAAGCAATTTTGCCGTTTCAGACGAAGTTCCAATGCCGCCTCCTGTCAAGGAAAACAAGAAGTCTGCTGAAGCTGCGGCCAAACCCCTAAAGGTGTACGCTAGAAGAGACAAGGCGCAACCTGAGGAGATACCACCGTACAAAATGCTGTGGCCCTACACAGCCAAATACAAGACTCCTCCGATGAAGACTCCCGCAGTCAAGCCTCCCATTGCCAAAGCTTTTCCGGCTAAAGACCTCGCTGACCAAGAGACAGAGAGTTGAGGCCACTCAACAATACCGGACGAAGTACGAGTCGGCGAAGGAAGCGGAAGGGGCAAGCACTTCGGGCTACAGCATAGTAGACGAGCTGAAGAGAACTCCCGCGAGAATCAGCATGTATGATGCTCTTCAGCTCCCAGGCCAGGTTGATCTGCTGCAAGAATCCCTGAAAATCATGAAGAGCGGCAAGCAGATACAGCCTGCTGTCCTGGTACAACCCCTGACAGTCTCAGCCACTGGGAAGAACAGACCACCTCCCTTCTATCTGTCATTACGGATGCAAGGGCACATAGTACACAACTGTATGGTGGACTCTGGTGCTTCCACGACCGTAATGCCGAGAGCCGTCTGCGACAAGATCGGGATGGAGTACACAAGGAGCAGCCAAGGCGTGCTGCAACTAGACGGCACCCTTGTCAAGACAGTCGGTGTCATCAAAGACATCCCCATTCGGCTGCACAAAGCTCTGGACATCGTGGTCATCCAAGAGGTTGTGGTCGTCGACTTGGAACCCTACTTCGGCATGTGTCTCTCCAGGGAGTTCACTGCGAAGTTGGGCGGGTATTTGTCTCTGGACTACTCTCACATGGAAGTGCCCTTCAAAGGAAGGAGACTGAAAATCTTCAATGAGAAGCCTTCCACTTTCTTAGTAGAGAAGATACCCGGAGAAGAGCCTGAGGACTGCATGGTTCAGCTGACGGAGGAGGAACTGGTGACAGTGGACATGACGGAGCAAGCTCTCGAGCAGCTGCAAGTAGAAGATGAATTCTCCTTGCGGGATTTCAACGCCGTAATTGAAACAGAGCAAGGCTGTTACACCATTGTTCAGCCTGAAAGGTTTGACAAGTCAGCCAGGAGAGAAGTAGGACCTGCACCTGAGAAGCTGTGGAAGCTTTTCTTTGACGGCGCGCGATGCAAAAATGGCGCCGGTGCTAGAGTACTTTTGGTTTCCCCAACCGGGATCCAGAAGGATTACACCTACAGGCTGGCTTGGAGCTGTACCAACAACGCGGCGGAGTATGAAGCCCTGTGCTTGGGTTTGCGAAAGGCGGAGAGGTTGGGAATCAAGCACCTGCAGATATACGGAGACTCAGAACTGGTGTGCCACCAGATCACGAATAAGTGCGCCTCCAAAAAGCACTACCTCAAGGCGTACCGAAATCGGGTCTGGGATCTGATGGAGTCTTTTGACTCGCTGAATGTCAAGGCTATTTCACGAGAGAAAAACAAGCATGCTGACATTCTGGCATCTGTTGGAGCCAGGTACGTTCCGGCTGATGACACTGTCCAGAAGCCGAAGCCGGTTCGCACCATTTACAGGCCTTCTGTGCCTGATAAGGACACCCACTGGCAAGTGTTCAGCTGTGACGAAGAGATCGTCACATTCTTGGTAAATGAAGCACTTTCAATCGAAGGTAGAGACCCTGATGACGAGCAATATGAGGGGTTGATACAACTGAAAAATAATCATGTCCCGAAAGGACTGATTACCCTAGAGAGCCTATTTGATCAGAATGACAGGGCCATATCTCATCGGATCAAAGTAGACCCGAAGCAGTATGCTGACCTGGAGCTGGAATCTGGCAAATCAATCAAATTCGGGACAGACTGCACCACAGAGGAACTCGAGCAGATCAGAGCATTGTGTCGAGAGTTCCCTGACATAGTAGCCTGGAGCTACCAAGACTTGAAGGGGTACGACAGAGAAATAATCCAGCATACCATTGAGCTAGAAGATGGCGCCAAGCCATTTCGGCAAAAACAGAGGGCCGTCAATCCAAAGATCGAGGCCATGATGAAAGCTGAGCTCTTGAAGATGCTCGAGGCTAAGATCATCTACCCCATCAAGCATTCATCCTGGGTTGCGAATTTGGTTCCTGTGAGGAAGAAGAACGGAGACATTCGTCTCTGCGTGGATTTCAGAAATCTAAATCAGGCCTCCCTCAAGGACCATTACCCGCTTCCCCAGATCGATCAGATCCTCCATATAGTTGTTGGAGCCCAGAGATTTTCCCTCTTAGACGGCTTTTCCGGCTACAACCAGATATGGGTCAAGGATGAGGACCAGCACAAGACGGCGTTCACCACCAAATGGGGAACGTTCGCCTATCAGCGCATGCCATTCGGCTTATCCAATGCTGGCGCCACATTCCAAAGAGCCATGGACCTGGCCTTCCGAGATCTTCTCAACAAAGTGATTGTCATCTACTTGGATGACATGACTGTTTTCTCTCACAAACGAGAAGATCATGTTCCCCACTTGCGGCAAATATTCGAAAGATGTCGTGAATTCGGCATCTCCATAAACCCGAAGAAATCTGTCTTCGCGGTGAAAGAAGGAAAGCTGCTGGGACATGTCATCTCCGAGAAAGGTCTGGCTATAGATCCTGACAGAGCAGAGGCTCTTCTCCGCTTGCCCGCCCCAATCGACAAGAAGGGACTACAGTCCTTCTTCGGCCAAATCAACTTCGTACGGAAGTTCATACCGGACTTCGCACAGGTAATCAAGCCCATGGCCGAGTTGCTGAAAAAGAACGCAGAATTCCTGTGGACTGAAGAAAGGGAGCAAGCCTTCGAGGAGATCAAAGCTCGCATTGCACAAGCACCGGTGTTGATAAACCCGGACTACTCCAAGGATTTCATCCTGTACGCGGTAGGAGAACCAGAGAGTTACGCCGCAGTCCTGACCCAAAAGGGAGAAGATGGCGAGGAGCGCCCCATCGCGTTCCTGAGCCAAGTAATCCAGCCGCATGAAGAAAAGTACAACTTTATAGAGCGGCAGGTTCACGCTGTCATGAAATCTCTTCGTAAGTTCAGGCACTTTGTCTCCCAGAGCAAGATCACCGTATTCGTGATCCACCCTGACGTTCGAAGCTTTATTATACAAGGGGAACTGGGTCACAAGAGGGCAGGATGGATTGCCAAAATCCAGGAGTTCGACATCGAAGTACGGCCAACCAAGCTAATAAGAGGCCGAGCCTTGTGCCAGGAGCTAGCCCGAAGTGCGGCAGCCGAGATATCCGCCTGCGAGTGGGAGGACCCAGCAACACGCATCAACCTAGCTAACTCCTTACCCGAGGAGTGCGACTGGACAGATGAACTGGTGAGATATTTCTGCACCGGAAGATGCCCAGACCACACGAATGCCTCACAAAGAAGGAGGTTTCGGCTAGGTGCACTGAAGTACACTCTTCGCCCCGAGGGGCTTTACTTTAAGAACATCGACGGCATCCTGTTGCGGTGCGTCAGAAAAGCAGACCAGTCCAGGGTCCTCGAAGAATTTCATTCCGGGATGCCTGGAGGTCATCATTCTGCAAGGCCCACGGCCTTGAAAATAATCAGAGCTGGGTACTACTGGCCCACTCTGTTTACAGACGCTCATGCAGTCTGTAGAAAATGTGATCAATGCCAGAGGTTTGCTGGCAGGAACAAGAAAGCACCCCTGCCCCTTCAACCGATCCAAGCCGAGACTCCGTTTCAGCAATGGGGTCTGGACTTCATCGGGGTGATTTCGCCGAACTCTGCAGCGGGCCACAAGTTTATCTTAACTGCCACCGATTACTTCACACGGTGGGCAGAGGCGATCCCTACAAAGAACGCCGACCAGGAGACGGTCATCAGGTTCCTCGAAAGCTTGATCACCCGTTTCGGGGTCCCGCAATCAATAGTAACGGACAATGGTCCGGGGTTCGCAGGCGCAGTACTCACAGAGTACACCAGCAAATTCGGCATCTATCACAAGATGTCTTCCAATTACTACCCACAGGGGAACGGTCTCGCCGAGTCCACCAACAAAAATCTGCTGAAGATCATCCGAAGGACAGTGGAGAAAAATAAGAGGACTTGGCACCTACTCCTGAACCGAGCGCTGTGGGCGGACATAATTTCATTCAAGAAGTCCATCAAAACGTCCCCTTATGCGCTCGTGTACGGCAAAGAAGCCGTCTTGCCAACGCACATTGAGATGCCCGCTCTTTGGATGCTCGATGAGGAAAGAAGCAGCGGGGATCCAGCAGACGACAGACTTTGCCAACTGTCGCAGTTGGAGGAAGATAGAGAGAAAGCGTACCAGGCCTTCACAAAACATGCCAAAGCCAGTCAAGACTGGTTCGCAAAAGGTACCACTGCCCGAATTTTCAAAATCGAGGACCTGGTGCTAAAGTGGGACTCGTTCAAGGCCAAACCCGGCAACCATGGGAAGTTTGATGCCCTCTGGGAGGGCCCCTATCAGATTGCCCGGGTTAATCAATTCAATGCATATGTGCTTCGGGACATGGAGGGACATCCTCTCCCCATTCCCGTTAACGGGTTCCACCTCAAGTTGTACCACCACTAAAGGCGCCCGAAAAGGCCCTTCTTTGTACAGATTTCCCTTTTTGCTTTTTAAAGTTTTCAGCATGTAAATATTTCAAGTTTTTTTTAGTTTTCCAAGTAGCCCAAGGCGGTCCGAGGCAAATGCCTGACTTCGCAGCGAAGTCAGGCAGCGCTCATCAAATGGGGCGAAGAAGGGAACAGAGCAGTTAAAAGGAGCTAAAAACGCCTAACTCTGACTGCCCACCCGACTTCGCAGCGAAGTCGGGTTGCGCCTTCTCCAAGGGGCGCAGTCGGGTAGCAGATTACAAGTAAAATGCCCTAAAGACGGACTGCGCCCATTTTTCAGCCGAAGTCCGTACTGCGCCCGCTTTCAGGGCGAACCTCGAACTGCGCCCATTCCCTGGGCGAAGTCCGAGTGCGCTCCGTTCCCTGGGCGAAGTCCGAGTGCGCAAGATGGCGTGAAAAATTGAAGTGCAAAAACCAAGCTGCGCCCGTCTTTTTTGCGAAGTTCGGATTGCGCCCAAATTCTGGGCGAAGTCCGACTTGCGCCCCTTTTTCGGGCGAAGTCGGATCGCGCCCCCCATCCCGGGCGAAGCACGAACGGCTCATCGCGGAAAGCGCCAAAAGTTCACAAGTGTGGGCCCGGTGTGAAATCCGACGCATGGCAAAGTTGGGTTAATTAAAAGGTCCTTTGAAAAGTGTGCCCAATGGTGGCAGCGACGTCAGCAACGGCACGACGTCCAAGAAAGCTTTAAATGATTGCGCAATAACCAAAGATGGCGCATTTAAAAGGCAACCTTGCGCGATAACCAAGGGTGACGTATTTAATGGGTAAGGTGCGCCCTGGGCCAACAAAGCACGTTTTTTTTAAAAAGAGGGCCCATGCGTAGCCGCCAAAATCACAGCGCCTCCACCAACCCATAGTTAACTGCTTTAACTTCCTCCCTCATGCCATTAATGAGCAGTCACCGTCTACAAAAGACCCTGGCGCCAGCCAGAAAATTTATAAGTTGAAGCTGACTCCCGGACTGCAGAGAATAAGCCTGACAAGTTCGGAAGCTGTGGTCCCTATCTCTGATTGTTTCGACAAGGATGGACAAGGGAAAAGCGCTCGTGCAGGCGCAATCAAGTGTAAGTCCACGCGAAGCTGACGAGTCTCCAGAATCTAGTGACCATGAAAGCACAGCGCCTCGGAGGGGCAAGAAGGAAAAATCCAGAACGAAGAGGCGCGTAGCTGGTCAGACTCCGCCGCCACCAATCAATCGTCTGTCCGGATACAAGGATGGTTTGTTCTCCATCAGCATCACGAAGCTGCGTCTGACTATCGCAAAGTGGGTGGGTAAGGTTCCACCTTCTCACCACCTCGGAGCCGCACATAATTCGAATCTTCATTATTTTATGTGCCCTCCGACTCACTGGTGTCCGGAGCTGGTTGAAGTAATTGTTGAATACTATAAACCAGCTGCGCGGCAGGTCTGCGATAACAAAGGAAGGGTGTTGTTCACTCTTTTCGGAGAGAGCATCCAGCCGGCGTTCGCCCCAGGACTTCAGTACAGTCCAGACGCAATTATCAGAAGGGTGAACATAGAGGAGCAGACCGGCAGATTTTCGCAGACGAAGCGGATGAGAGAGTTTCTTAACTCAGAGCTGAAGACTCCGCTAAATCCTGGACAGTGGCCGACTGGCCCCATACCGCTGGATCGATTCGAGAACAAATATATTTATATCATCCTAGCGTGGGTCCTTGGCTGCGATTCAGACCGAGTGGTGCGGCCGTTTCAGCTGGCAATGGCCGAGTGCATCTTGCACGGGGAGTTTTACGACTCCACGGTGCAGAAGAGCGGGAAGCGCCCAATCTTCTACGATTGGGCGGACTGGTTGGCCTACGCGATTCATGCGAGCCTAGTAAGACTGCAGCAAAGGCAGTCAACGGACTTCCGGTTTTGCTCATTCCTCACATGGCTATGCCTGTACCATATGCATTACCGGATGAACGTCCCTAACCTGAGGAAAGCAAACGAACAAGGAGAGCCGCTCCCCGTGTACGAATGGACTGAGGCCCTGTATCGGAAGGGCTCGTTCTACGAGTTTAATGTCGGTTTTCTGGGCCAGGCAATGGGGCTGTTCAACCGTGGCGCGACTCGCCCACCAGCGGCTATGACAAAGCATCTGACAGACAACAAGCTTGGTGATACCTTTCGGCTGACTCAGGGCACTGTCGTCCGAATCTACGGATTCAAGGGGAAGCCGTGTTTGCTGCCCTACTTCTGCACAGACCATCAGTTCGGGATGGAGGTGGCGCGGCAAATGGACTACGTCGAAGAGGAATTTGGCCAAGGGAAGAAGAGAGGTCACATATTCAAATATCCTATGACCTGGGCCAATATTCAGGTCTTCGAAATCGGGCAGCACGTTTATCTTGAGCAAGAGCTGCTGGAGATGGGCCTGATAATGCTGCCACAACGCTGGAAATACGACCCAATCGGGGTCCGGGGAAAGTTCACACACATCTGTCCGAGACCCGAAATCATGAAAGAAAGAAGAAATTTGACAGGTGCAGACCTCCACTGGCGCATTCATCTGATGCAGTCATGGCCACCATGGCATGAATTTTACTGTGAAGAGGTCACCTATGATCCTGAACGAAACCCGGACCACCAAATGGAGTCAGCGGGATTCAAGAAGTTCCTCGCTAAGGTGGCACCGCTTAACTGGCATAAAGACAAAATCCTCGAATGCTGGAAAATGAGGTGTCGCACGCAACACGACAAGTCAAGCCGGAGGAATCTTGCCGTTGATGATGAGTTTTCGGCACTATATGACCAACACGTCGACACGTGGCAGCCCCTCGAATTTCGAGTTTGCGTTCCCCGAGGCGCGAACATAAGGCATAAAAGGAGGGCTACCCCTCAGTCATCGTCAACCCCGGCGACTTCCAGCGCGACTCCTTCCAGCAGTCAGGTGGGCCCAATGCAGCCTGTTGTTTCTGTGGCAGCGCCCGAAGTAGCGCAAGGTTCAGAGCGGTCAATTCCTGAGCTGGCCCCTCCATCAACAGAGAAGACGCTCACACCGCCAGCCAGTGGACCAAGTGCGGCAGGTATTTTACCAGCGCGACCCAGGTACAAATTTACCGTAGGGACATCAGCGCCTGCCGCCCCTTTATTGCCGCTCCCTTCTGGACCAGCCACGGCGTCGGGAGAAAAGAAAAAGAAAAAGGTCGAAAGGACCAAACGATCGCTGGAACCAGTGCAACAGCCACCAGCAGAGCAGCCACAAGCAGCAGCGGCGGAGGTTGTCTCTTTAGACAGCCCCGAACCAGTAGCGGACATCCAGTGCGCAACCATTCCTTCGAGCGTCGGCTCAGGAGGAGCCCGCAGGTACGTCCTCTGTGCCATTTGCCCAAGTCCATGTCGGCCCTGCAAAAACCCCGACTCCCACTTCATCAGGGCAAGTCGTAGCCGCATCCTCCGCATCGCAAGCCACCCCGCCGTTCAACGACTTTCACTCTTTTGACCAGTTTGCTCAGGACCCCAATGCCTTTCAATCCCTGAGTCAAACCCAAGACCCTTCACCCGCGGTTAGTGCTGAAGCCGCTCCTTCATTTCCACATCTTTCGCCCCAGCCAACTGAAACCCTACCAGTGCCGTCTAGCCAAACCCCTGTCACTCCTAGGACCCGGTCACCCTCGAAGGTTACTACCCCCTCTGGTATCCCACCTACTTCATTGTTCGCGGGAAAAATGCCGCAGCAGGCCCAGGAGCTGGAAGACCTTGATTTCATGAGCATCACTGAGGACCAGCCTCTGGCAGTAAGAGCCGCAGGGGGATCTGCCTCCTTCCTGCAAGGAGTTAAACGCAGAAGGGCCGAGGGGATGGCTGCCCCGGTCAAACGCACAAAGTATGACCTAAATCGGAGAGTGCTTACGACAGAAAAGCTGATTCCTAAGGTGAAAAAGCCTCTCCATGATATGACCGAGGCAGACTACGAGCTTCAGATGAAGGAGAAGAACTTCGATGATATCAACGAAGAATATGAGATCCGCGGTATTCGCCGCAGAATAGACAACCTCCTTGTCAAGCATCTTGAAACCCAAGAGGCACTTTTCCAGCTGCAGAATACAACCAGACAGCTCGAAGAAGACTTGGCGAGGGCTACAGCGCAGTTGGGGTCAGCACAGCAAGAAGTTGAAGACCTCAAGGCCCAGCTGGCCGTCGCTCGGCAGACAGCCGAACAAGAAAGTAAAGAAGCGCTGGAGCAGATCTCACAACTGCAGGGTTCACTGAAACAGGCGCAGTCGCGGCTAGCAGAGCAAGCATTACAAGCGGCGGCCTTTTCAAAGAGCAAGGCGAAGGAGATGCGCGCAAGTCTGCTACAAGGTTGCAAGCCCAACCTTGTCAAGTCCTTGACAGTTCTGGATTTCTTATCCAGAATTGAAGAGGTATCTGCCCAGGGCAAGCCTGTGGTAGAGGAAGCCGAACACCAGGCAAGGCAACTGCTAGACCTGGCTATGAAACTTGAGAAGATAGAACACGATGGCTTCCAAATCTCCCCTACATCTTGTCTTGCCTCAGCGTGGGCAAATGCAAGGGTAACCTTGCACACTTACTTTGCCCGGACGGAAAGGATCAGAGCAGCCAGGTAGGCGCTGGACGCCTTAGAACAGGAAAGACAAATTCTCCTGGCTCCTTTTCATATTTTGTCCGAGCATGGGTGTCCGAGCTATGTCAGAGATGACGAGCTCCTCACCCTTGAACAGGTAAAAGAGAACTGGCTGTCCTTTGAGACAGATACAGCTGAAATCGATAGCTGGACAGAGCCAGTTCAAGAAGCGCAGGTCACTCAAATGGTGGCTAAGTATTGCAAAATCAACTCTTCTCTTGGGGAGTTGGGCAAAAGATTTCACACCATTGACCTGCACGCAGTCGCTGCATTCCATGCAATACTCAGAGAAATCAGCGACCCTTCTCCTTTCCAAGCCGCAGTCTAGGACCAAGCTAAGACTGTGGCCGAACGCATCAGCAAGCGAGAAGCCGGAAGCGGAGAGCCTTCTGATTCAGAAGGCGAAACTGAGGAGGCGACTGGTGAAAGTGAAGATGAAGAACAGTTGCCCCAAGGGAAACGACCAGAGCAGCAGAAGACAGGGGAAGGAAGTTCCTCTGTACCCAAAGGATAAAGGCATGGTTCTTTGCGCCGAGGCGAGCTCGACACCCCGCGAGCCGCCAGGAATGTTGCCACATTTTGCACAGGGGTGCCATGTTTTTGGTTTCTGCATATAAGCTGCTCTTTTCCTTCCCTTCTCCTCATGTTCCCTTTCTTCTTCTCTCCCTTTCTTCCTCTCCCTCGCAGCTTCATTCCCTCTTCTTCTTTCCCCCTTTTCTCCCCCAGCAAACTTCAACAGGTGTACCTTGAAAAGTTTCTAAGTGTTGGGGCGCAACCCGACTTCGCAGCGAAGTCGGAGTGCGCCCCTCAGTTGGAGCGCAGTAGGTAACCCGTGCGCAACAGGACAGGAAGTGACTGAAAATCTGACTAAGTGTCAGGGGCGCAACCCGACTTCGCAGCGAAGTCGGAGTGCGCCCTTCTTCCTGGGCGCACTATGGGAATGGCCAATCAGGAAAATGGCTAAGTGTTGGGGCGCAACCCGACTTCGCAGCGAAGTCGGACTGCGCCCTGTTCCGATCCTGCGATGCAGTACAGCGGATGGAGACAGCCAAACACCGGTGCGCAACCCGACTTCGTAGCGAAGTCGGGTTGCGCCCTTTGACCGGTGCGCAGTTGGGTAAAGTCAACTCTGAAAATGCCAAGGCAATGAGGCCTCCCAACTGCACTATCTTCCTCCTGCGCAACCCGATGACGCCCGAATTCCTCGCGAAGTTGGATAAACTGCCTTTCAAGGCAGACACGTGTCACGCTTCAGCATCCGACAAGTATCCACCTCCGGGATTCGAGCCAAGATTTGACCGCGCAAGGACAGAGTATGGGCTTCACTCCCGGCGCCAGTTGTCAACATTTAAAGCCGATGTGAAGTACCATCTGCCGCACCTACCCGCATTCTTGTTGACCGGAGACTTGACCCAACGCGCTGCCACATAGTTGTACCACCTTCAGGGACACCATGCTGCAAGGACAGTCCGGCCCGACAGAAGTCAGCATCAGCAGCTCCTCAGCCGCTCGTGTCAGCTGCTGTCTTGTCTGGGACTTTGTGCCCATGAATGTAATCGGGGGGAGTTTTGGGCTATAAATACCCACCACATTTTCAATGTAAGTGGTGGAAGGGGAATATATTGCTAGGGAACAATTGTAGTTGTGCGTTTGCCTCAAATACAGACATATACTTGGCTCTGCTTACTGTCTTTTATCTTGCATGCTGCCTCTCCTTGTCATTTCTGCCTCATGTTTCTTGTGTCATTGCTCGCTGTTGTACTGAACTCTGGACTCCAGCATTTGATGGCCAAGTATTCCTGGAATGCATAGATAGAGGATACATGGGATCGCTGATAGCTGTAGTTTCGATGTATGTCTGTAGATGAATGTTGTTAGTAGTGGTGATTGATTCGTTGCCGTGCTGCTTATTCCCCCCACCCAACTCCAATCCCATTTGAAATCTCTTTCTGCACTTTTATCTCTTTCCCGCACTCTTATCTCATTTTATCTCTTTCCTGCACTCTTATCTCAATCCAACCCCCATAGGAGCCGGCCTTCTCCGGAGATTGGCTCGGAAGGCATTCCTTCCTTCCGGCCTTTCAATCTGGTGGGCGAATCTGGGCGCATTGACGACAAGTCCTTTCCTCATGGCAGATTCGTAACCAACGGTAAGACCCCAAGGTCTTACTATAAAATTATTAACAAATTAATGTAAATGTAATCGCAGGCCACTCAAATGGGGCTCCCTTGTAATCGCTTTGCCACTATAGGGGGCTCCCTCCTTAGAATCTATGCTTATTATTCTTCTTCTTGGATGATTTGATATGGATGGCCAACCTAATATATATCTACCCTAAAGCTACGTTGGTGAAGAGACATGATGGTTCACTTATGAAGAGACGTGATGGTTCACATTATGAAGGGTTGTGATGATTCACTTTATAAGTTAATAATATAATAATTAAATGATTAATAATACTAACTAATACTAACTAATAATGTTAGGATTGAGGATCCTAACAGCTAGCCCCAAGACATAGTTGCTAGGGCCATATTATTTTAAAAATTTCAGGCTAGAGCTACACCTCATTTTGATATGAAAATTATACTTGAGTGGATGAAATATTTAGTATGTTACTGTTGGTTACGAATCTGCCACTGGGAAAGGATTTGGTCTATCTATGCACCCTAGACCCGCCCAACAGATTGAAAGGCCGGAAGGAAGGGATGCCTTCCGTGCCAATCTCCAGAGAAGGCTGGCTCCTTTGCTACACTACGCTGGTTTCAGATTAGGGAACTGGAAAGGAATCGGGAAATTGCTGAAAGAAATAAATAACTGAAAGAAATGGGAAATGTAGATTGTTCCAAGGGGAAGAACAGGCAGCACAATTACTAACTCCTACTTAAACCAGCAGCAATCAATATTATGAACGTAACAGAAACTAAAACTGAACACACACTGATATGTATCCTTTAGCAATTCCAGACTTCGTTCTTAATTCACACACTTAAATCCAGATTGCAGAATTTACTGTATGCAAATGAAGAAACAGAATTAACAAAAATAAGCGTAGAAGGCATAATACACAGGAAGAGATTCCAGAGTTAGAACCAGGAGTCTTAATATTGAAGCAAGAAGTCCAAGTACAACAGCTCTTTAGCAAAATGTTCCCCCCTATTACATTGCAATGAGTGGCCTTTTATAGAAGGGAATTCCCCTGATTACATTAATGCTCAACCCCCAAAACTAGCGGAGCAGTTGAGATTTGACCTCTGTCAGATGACAGAGGATCCATGAGATGCAGCTCACCCGTGTTTAGAGCGGCTCCGGACGACCTCTGCAGTTGAGACGGCATGTCTCATTAATGTGGTTGGTGCAGCTTGCCCCTTAGAGCTTTTTCGGGTCCTGACATAGCCGGCCTGATGGGATAGGCTGAGACTTGAATTCGTGCGCCATTGATGCGCCTTAGATGTCCACCTACCACCCTTTTCTACTGTGGTACATGTTGCTACATTTTGCTAAGGGGTAAAATTTTGAAAAATTGCTGCACTTATTTTTTATGTTCAAATCCTCTCCTTTCCTCCTTTCTCGGCGATCAAGTAAGACAGTCCTCAGGGTCGCACTCAGAAGCAGTCGGTCTCAAGTTCGCCCGGATCATCAGCAATGCCCAGCAGAAGAGTGTCAAAATTTTCCAAGGAAGAATAGCTTTAGGTTCGCTCCGTTGTTGAGCGACTCCCGAACTCGCCCCTCCCTGTGCACGAGCCCCATCCTCGCCGAATTTCAGAACAAAAGGTGGCCTAAAGGTGCCATCATACGTGGGAATGGCTTTTAGCGCCGCAGCTGGGATTTGGGCTTGTGCTGCTAGGTTCAAAGGCCTTGAATGGTTCCAGGCCGGGAACTGCCTGGGCGGAGCTGGCTGTGCCATATGCACGTTTGGATTCGTCGGATTTGGCGAGTTTGGCTGCAACGGCGGCTGCAACGGCTGGTTCAGTTGATCCGGGGGCATTTGCTAATCTGGAGCACTTGATTGATTGTTTGGTGGAACCGGAATATTCTGATGATCCGAAGAATTTGGAGGATTCAGGGGCAGGCTAGTTGTCGTGCTGTCTAGAGTTGGAATCCGCGCAGCAACAACAGCTTCCTGCGAATATGTCCCATCTAGCGGGATATTCAGCCTGACCACCCTAGGGTGCTCTCCTAGAGTGTCGATGTCAAGCTCCTAGAACTCAATTTCTTCTTCTGCGTTTCTAGTTCTCCATCTCGTACGCATGAAGACGTAACTTGTAGACTGGTCTTCGAGACTTGGAGGTATCTGAGTTCAACAGAGTCGCCAAATGTTCAGATTTGATAGCACTAAGACGAACATCACTTCTTAATACTGCTTCAACATGGAACGATTGGGTCCCACCGAGCGTGCCAGAAAAACTGTTGGTCACAAATCTGCCACAGGAAAGGGTTTGGTTTGTCTATGCGCCCTAGACCTGTTCAACACTTTGAAAGGCCGGAAGGAAGGGATGCCTTCCGTGCCAATCTCGAGAGAATGCTGGCTCCTTTACTACACTACACTTGGGTTTTAGATTAAGGAACTGGAAAGAGATTGGGAAATTGCTGAAAGGGATGGGAAATATGGCCACAGGCCAGTAGAATCCGAGGGGAAGAACAGGCAGCACGATCACTTATCTCTACTTGGTTACGAATCTGCCATGAGGAAAGGATTTTTGGTTAATGCGCCCTGGACCCGCGAACCAACATTGAAAGGCCGGAAGGAAGAGATGCCTTCCGGGCCAATCTCCGGAGAAGGCCGGCTCCTTTTGGGGGGCTTGATTTAAGCTAAAGGGAACAGGAAAGAAATAAAGGAACGGAAAGAGACAAATGTACAGAAAGAGATACAAATATGTCCAAAGGTTGGTGGGGGGGAACTAACGATGCGGGAACACACCAATCACCGCTACTTACTGCATACAAACACGAGAGCATGACAAGGAGCTGCAAAACCTAGGCGTACTTCCGATACACCGGCGGCGTATGCACGGCTTCAATAGCTCCCTAGCAAACATTCCCTACAAGGAACTAACGGCGAGGGATCGTATCAATCACCGAGATACATACAGCGACGGGGGTAGAAAGTAAACCTAGAGATGTCAGAGCCGGGTATATGTGTTAGGTAGAGAGTTTAACCGCACGGCTTCAATGGCTCCCTAGCAAACATTCCCTACAAGGAACTAACAGCAGGGGATCGCATCAATCACCAGATACGGGCCAGCAACGTCACACACAACTGATGGAACTGCTACCAAATTTATAATGAATGCTTTAAATAATGAAGTACAGAAGGTGCTTTAAGCAAGCAATGCTAGAGGAACATGATCGCCAAATGCCAAAGTGAATTAACGAGCGGCGACACGGGTGGGCCTAAGGCATATAATGAAAGACAGCATAAAAGAATAAAGATAGTAGAACGAGAACCAGGCATACGGATTGTATTCATAAGCGGAAGCACGATTCATGATAAGCACGGTAGTTCCCTAACAAACATTCCCCTTCCACCCTTTACAATGAATTTCAGATGGGCTTTTATAGCCCGAGTCCCACCCGTTACATTAATGGGCACGAGTCCCGATCAAACATGAGGTGACGAAGCGGCGAAAGAGCTGCAAATGCTGACCTTTTGTCGGGTCGAGCTGTACCCGCGAGCATGGTCTTCTGGAATAGCGGACAGCTACGTGGCGGAGTCTTTGGGTAATTCTTCAAGTCGGCGAGGCTTGCTAGTAGGCTGGAGCGGGTGAAACCTCGGATCAGCTTTGAATGTGGCTATTAACGCGGGCGGTGCGGGCAGCCCATGCTTATCCCTTTTGGTCGGCGAGTCTTGGTTCAAATCCCGAAGTCTGGACACTTGTCCGATGATGGGTTATGCCGTGTGACACATGCACGCCTTAGAGGGCGATCTATCCATCTTTGCTTGGGATCGGGGCTCCTTGGGATGCGTGCAAAAATCAGTGCGGTCGGGGAAGGCCTTCAAGCCTTGGTCAAATTCCGGGTTTGTTCCCCTACTGTACACCTGTCAAGGGCGCATTCCCGCTCCGTTGAGAAGTCGAACTGCGCACAGGCGAACACTGGTGTCTGCCGCCATATGGACCTGCTCCGGCATTTTACCTTTTTTCTGCATTGACCTGTCAGTCTGCCAGTGCAAGGTGCGCCCAGGAGGTGGGGCGAAGTACGAACTTCGCACCAAAACTGGGCGAAGTCTGACTTCGCACCAAAACTGGGCGAAGTGCGCACTTCGCACCAAAACTGGGCGAAGTGCGAACTTCGCACCAAAGCGGGCGAAGTGCGAACTTCGCACCCAGACTTAGCCAATTTCAGATAGACCTGTTGGAAAGCTGGAAAATCAACTTGGGAACTCCATGGAAAAAAGGGGGAGAGAAAGAGAATGGGAAAGAAAAGGAAAGGGAGAGAAGCGAGAAAAACGGAAGGAGGAAAAGAAGAGCAGCACTGTTACAAAACAACATTGAAGACATTGCACCCCGTGCAAAAATGTGACAACATTTACGGCGGCTCGCGGGGTGTCGAGCTCGCCTCGGCGCAAAGAATCCATGCCTTCATCCTTTGGGTGCAGAGGAACTTGCCTCCCCTGCCTTTTTCTGCTCTAACTGTTCTCCTTGCGGCAAGCTGTTCTTGATTCATCTTTGTCGGTCGCCTCATCGGTATCTCCTTACGAAAGGTCTCCATTTCTCGCTACGCCTCGCACATGCGAGTGTACGCCTCTTGGGGTGAGCGCCGAGCTTCCGCTTCGAATGGCTTGCGGTCGGCTATGTCTTCTAATGCTCCGTGAAAACCAGCGACCGCGTGCAGGTCGATGGTGAGGTATCTTTTCTCTAACTCCTGAAAATAGGAGCGGATCCTGGAATATCTGGACACCATCTGAGTGACCTGACTGTCTTGAATTGGCTCTGTCCAGCTATCAATTTCAGCTGTATCTGCTTCAAAGGACTGCCAATTCTTCTTTACCCGATCTAGGGTAAGGAGCTCGCCATTCTCAACAAAACCTGGACACCCAAGTTATGTAAGAGCGTGAAAGGGGGCCGACAGGATATCTTTTTCATGCCCGAATGCATCAAGCATTCGTCCGGCCCTCTCACCTCTTCAACTTTTCTAAAATATTTGTGCAAGGTCACCCTTGCACCTGCCCATTCTGCAGCGAATGAGGACACGGGGGAAAAAAGGACGCCGTCGCGCTCGCGCTCCTAAAGGTTTATCGCCGGGGTCCGGCCATTGCTTTGCACGGCGCTCGGCCTCCTCTACCACGAGGCTTTCCACTGGCGAGAAACTTCTTGAATCCGGATGCGAAGTCCGGGACTGCCATCGCCTTAAAGGTATGGGGCTTGCATTCCCTCGAGCAAACCAGCCCTCATTTCCTTAACTTTTGTCTTTGAAAAGACGGCCGCTTGAGATGTTTTTCTCGCAAGGCTGCTGACCGTGCTGCTTCAAAGACTCCTGGAGGTGAGAAATCTGCTCCGAGGCTGCTTTCTTTTCGGTTGCGGCCTGTTCTTTGAGAAGCGGCTACCTGGGCTTTGAATTCATCTGTTTCTCGCCGCGCCGCTTCCAGCTGCTCAGTGGACCTAGATAGGTCCTCTTCAAGTTGCCTTACTTTGTCCTGCAACGCAAAAGTTCTTCCTGCTCCTCCAGACTCTTGACAAAGAGATTGTCAGCTTTGCGCATGATCGTACGAATCTCATCTTCGTTTATCAATGTCGTCAAAGCTTTTCTCCTTTGACTGGAGCACGTAGTCCGCCTTAGTCATTTCTCGGAGAGGCTTCTTCACTATTGGGATTATTTTCTCCGTTGTAATCACTCTCCTTCCGAAATCATACTTTGCGCGTTTTGCCGGGGCGGCTATCTCTTCATGTCTCCTCCGCTTCTGGTCTTGGCGGAAAGAGACGAGAATACTCTACGGCTCTCGTTGCCGGGGGCAAGTCATCCGAGTTACGGAGGTCGTCCATAAAATCTGGTTCCCCCGGCCCTAGGGATCTGCCGAGACGTCTCTCCTGCGGGGATGGGATCGGGAGGAACCGGACAGACCTTGGAAGAATCGGTCGCTTGTGGGGGCGACCGGGAAGCGAGAAATGGGAGAGGCCGACACTTGTGAGGGTTTGAAGCGGGCGAGGCGGAGGATGTGATGGTGAATGGACAGCCTCAGCACTAACCTTGGGCGAAGGGTTTGGAGTTGTGCTGAGAGAAAGAGAGACGTTAGGGTTACGAGCAAGCCGAGTCGAAAGAATGGGGACCGCTAGAAGGACGCGGAGACGGGGGAGGAGGATGTGGTCATGGCTCGCCCCGGATTGAGCGGGGAGCCGAGTAGAAGTAGAACTGGGTGAGACTAGAGAGACAGGGACAGCAAACGTACCTGCGGGCTCCGCCTGAGCCGATGCCGGGTGAATGTCTTCTCTTATTGTCTCGACGGGCGGCTTGGGACTGCCCAAAGGAACTGCCTCTGCGGTGGCAGGACGCGGCTGCGGCTCTGCGGCCGGTTCGTTGCACTATCAGGCTAGGTCGCTTGATTTTCTCAACTCTCCTCCGCTTCTTTTCTTCTGGAACAACTGTCGGATCAGGGGAAGGAGACGAAGCAGGTGCAGCAGGCGCTGATGCTCCCACGGTAAACTTGTACCGGGGTTTGACTTGCAGAAGGTCTGCCGCAACCGGTCTGCGTTCTGGCGGTGCTGGTGCTTTTCTTGCCTGAGGAAGTGCCTCGGGCGCTGCCTCGGCTAACTTTTTCGCCTTTTCAGGCGCCGTCTTAGGAGCCACGAACTGCATTGGATCGGCCCGGGTACTTGCTGGGCCGGCGGCGCGATTGCCGAAGTGTACAAGCTTGTTTGGGAGGAGACCCACTTTTATAATCCTCAAAGGGGCCTCGGGGAACGTAACCTTGATATGCGAACGGCCGCCGGTTGTCATGATGCTTGGTCATAGAGAACCGAGAAGTCGTCATCTACGGCCGGGTTTCTCCTTGTGGATTTATCGTCTTTGCGTGCGGCATCTCATTTTCCGGCATTCAATAATCTTTTCTTTAGACCGGTTAAGGCCTGCAATCTTGGACAAAAATTTTTTGAACACTGGAGATGAGAAGTGATGGTCCCGGTTTCTCTTGGGGTCATATGTCACCTCCTCGCGGTGAGAAATCCTGCCAAGGGGGAGAAGCTTCCATTAATTCAATCTCCGAGTCAAGGTCCACATGGACCACGTCGCATCTATCTTCGGTTATGTCCCGGGGGCACGGATGTGCAAACTTTCCCCTTATCCCATGAGGGTCATACTTCCAGTGACTGCGGCATAAAACCAGGCCAATCCGGGACAGCGCTTGCTCTAGGTAGACATGTTGTCCTACCTCGATAATCTCAACATTGGCCCGGGAAAGAGGATATTGAAAAATCTGTCCTCTTTTCTTCCCTAGGCCAAACTCTTCTTCCACATAGTCCATCTGTCGGGCAACTTCCATCCCGAACAGATGCTCTGAGCACCAATAGGGCAGCAAATAGGGTTTGCCCTTGAATCCGTAGATTCTGATCACAATCCCTTCGTCGGTCCGAAACGTCCCCGAGCTTCGATTTATCAAAGCACTCGTCATTTCTCTCGGGGGACGGGGGATTTCACTTTCGGTGAAGACTGACATGACGAATCCCAGAAAGTTGAAGTTGAACTTGTAGTAGGACCCTTTCCGGTATAAGTCATCCGTCCAGTTATAGACGGGCTGGGGTTCTCCCTTCTCGTTAACCTTCTTCAGGTTCAGGATCGGCATTTGGGGGTGCAGATGGTACAAACAAAGCCAGACCAAACGGAGCCGAAACGAAAATTGGTTGGTCGGCGCTTCGGATCTTCGACGAGTCGGAATGAATGGCGTAAGCCAGCCAGTCTGCCCAGTCGAAAGAGATGGGGCGCTTTCCGCTCCATTGCGCCGCTGGTTCGTAAGATTCTCCACACGGGAGGCATTGCACGCGGCGCCGGTGGTACGGGTGTACCGGCTCATCGGAGTCGCGGCCGAGGATCCATGCCAAGATGGTATATAGATACTTGCTCTGAAATTTTACCAAAGGCATGGGGCCAGTCGGCCATTGTCCGGCTGGAAGCGGGGCGCTCAGCTACGAATTGAGGAAATCCCTCATTCGCTTGGTGTGCGTGAAACGTCCCGCTTGTTCGCCCAAATTGATTTTTACGAGGATGGTGCCGGAGTCGTACTCCGGCCACAGGGCGAAACGGCTGCCACCGAGTCTCCCTGCGCGGTGCGAACAAGGGTTTGCCGCTGGAGCTGCAGATTTGCCGGGAAGGCTGGTTTATAGTGTCCGACAATTAAGTCTATCGGCTCCGGGCATTGGTGGACGGGAGGGCACATGAATCCGAAGAGGTTTGATTTGTACGCCGCTCCAAAATGATGGGAGGGCGAAACCTTGTCGAGCCCGGCTCTCCACATTCGCTCTCGGCTGAGTTAGGCTCATGGAAAACGAGCCGTCCACATATCTGCCCGGGTAATTCACCGGAGGTGGTGGGGATTGCCCACGTTGTACCTTCTTCGTCCGGGCCTTTGACTTTTTCTGCGGCGGAGGATCGCCTTTGAAAACTCCTGGCCGCGGCAAATCGCCTGGTTCGCTGCTTCCGCTGGACTGCGCTGACACAAGCATTTTTCCCTTGTCCATCTCTCCGAGTCAGCAATAATGACAGGTTCAGTCTGTCTGCAACAAATTTCGCTATCAGAAGAATAATTAGCACTGTCCGAGGAATAATCTCTGCAATCCGGAATGTTGGCATGATTCGACCCCCTTTTCTAGATAAAAACAGCGCCATAAATGCAACGCGGGAGGGGGTAGGTCGGCTGGTTTAAAACCCTTGGTGGCCACGCAGGAGAACGTTTAGGAAAAGACGCGCCCCGGCAACCGTGCCTTGCTTTTTTAGTTGCGTTTTCGCTTGAAAAACGCGCAATCATTAACTCAGCGTTGGGGGCTGCACCATGGCTGACGTTGCTGCCACCACTTGGGCACGCTGATCAAGACAAAACCTTCGGTGCGGAAACCCACATTAAAACAAGTGCAAACGCGCCTTGGGCCCAGCTTGGGGTTTTTGAATTTTTTTATTATTCTTTAAACCGCGTCCCAATACGGCCCGGAAAACGAGGCGCGGCCGGACTTCGCCCGAAGTTGGGCACGGCCCGACCTCGCCGGCGAAGTCGGACTTCGCCGAATTTCGGGCGAAGTCCGAACTTCGCACCAAAGCGGGCGAAGTGCGAACTTCGCGCTGAGCGCGTGCTTGAGCTTGTTCTACCTCTGTTTTTAGCTGCGCCCAAGGTTTGGGCGCGATCTGGGTCTTTGCCGCCTTTGATCTTTAGATGGACTTCGCACGGGCGCTGGCCGCTTTGTTCGGACTTCGGCCGAAACTTGATGCGAAGTGCGAACTCGCGCGAGTTCGCACTTCGCCCAAGTGTTGAGCGCAGCGCGCACTCCGCACGGGCGCTGGCCGAAGTCGGACTTCGGTGCGAAGTTCGTGCTCGCACAAACTTTGCGCGTAGTGCGTACTTCGCACGAAGGGTTGCGCAGTGCGAACTTTAGTCTGCTTCAGCTTTTCTCGGACAAACTTCGCAATTCGGCTGGGCCGAAGTCAGGCTTCGCTGCGAAGTCGGACTTCGGTCAACACTTAGTCGATTTCTGCTCTTTTTTCTCCTTTCTTTTTCTGCATAGCCGAACTTCGCCCCTCCTGCGGGGCAACGATAGACTTCGTTGCGAAGTCTGTCTTTCTCTCCCATGCCGCATTTAAGCTCAAAGAAGGAAAAATAAAGCTGAATGCTAAAGCTGGAAACTGTACATGCCGGGAAAAATAAAAAACACAAGGCAAAATTTTTACGGGGAAGGGCCACTCGGGCGCCTTCAACGGCGATAAAGCTTCAAGTGGAACCCGTTGACGGGGATGGGGAGGAGCTGACCCTCCATATCCGAAAGTATGTAGGCATTGAGCTGATTCACCCGGGCAATCTGATAAGGGCCCTCCCAGAGAGCATCAAACTTTCTGTGATTACCCGGCTTTGCCTTGTATGAGTCCCACTTCGGCACCGGGTCCCCGACTTCGAAAACTCGGGCGGTGGTGCCTTTGGCAAACCAGCCTTTAGTGGCTGCAATGTGATCGGCGAAGGCCTGGTATGCACTTTCTCTGTCTTCTTCCAAGCTGCGGGAGTTGGCACAACTCTGTCGTCTACCGGGTCTCCGCTGCTCCTGTCTTCGTCAATCATCCACAGGGCGGGGATTTCAATGTGTGATGGCATAACGGCTTGCTTGCCATAGACGAGCGCATAGGGGGACGTCTTGAGGGATTTCTTGAACGCAACTCTGTCCGCCCATAGCGCCCGGTTCAGGAGCAAGTGCCAAGTCCGCTTATTTTTTTCAATGGTCCTCCGGAGAATTTTCGGGAGGTTCTTGTTAGTAGACTCGGCAAGGCCATTCCCCTGCGGGTAGTAATTAGAAGACATCTTGTGATAGATGCCAAGGCCGCTGGTGTACTCCGTGAGTACAGCGCCTACAAATCCCGGACCGTTGTCTGTCACAATCGACTATGGAACCCCGAAGCGGGTAATCGGGCTCTCAATGAACACGATGACCGTTTCTTGGTCGGCGTTCTTGGTCGGGATCGCCTCCGTCCACCGTGTGAAATAGTCGATGGTTGTGAGAATAAACTTGTGGCCGGCGGAGGAGTTAGGAGAAATCACCCCAATGAAGTCCGAGACCCCATTCTTTGGAACGGAGCTTCGGCTTGAATCGATTGAAGGGGCGGGGGTGCTTTTCCGTTTCGGCCGGCATACCTCGGCATTGATCACACTTGGCACGGACCGCATACGCGTGCTGCGAGCGAGTGGGCCAATAGTATCCAGCCCTTATTATTTTTAAGGCCGTTGGCCTTGAAGAATGGTGACCCCCGGGCATCCCCGGAATGAAAGTCTCCGAGGATCCTAGGCTGGTCGGATTTTATGACGCACCGCAACGGGATGCCGTCAATGTTTTTGAAGTAAAGCCCCTCGGGGCGAAGAGTGTACCTTAGTGCACCTAGCCGAAATCTCCTTCGTTGTGAGGCGTTCAGGTGATCGGGACATCTTCCGGTGTAGAAGTATCTCACCAGTTCATTTGTCCAATCACTCCCCTCCGATAAGGAGTTGGCTAGGTAGACGCGTGTCGTTGTGTCCTCCCACTTACATGCGGAGATGCCGGCTACAGCGCTTCGGGCCAATTCCTGACACAAGGCTCGGCCTCCGATAAGCTTGGTGGGCCGTACTTCGATGTCAAACTCCTGGATCTTGGCAATCCATCCCGCTCTCTTGTGACCCGGTTCCCCTTGCAAGATGAAGCTGCGAACATCGGGGTGAATCACAAAGACAGTGGTCTTACTTTGGGAGACAAAGTGCCCGAGCTTTCGAAGGGACTTCATGACCGCATGGACCCGCCGCTCTATAAAATTGTACTTCTCTTCGTGTGGCGAGAATCACTTGGCTTAGGAACGCAATGGGGCGCTCCTCACCGTCGTCTCCCTTCGAGTCGGGACTGCGGCGTAACTTTCGGGTTCTCCCCACTTGCATACGGGATGAAGTCCTTGGAGTAGTCCGGGTTTGTCAACACCGGAGCTTGCGCAATTCGAGCCTTGATTTCCTCGAAAGCTTGCTCTCTCTCATCAATCCATTCGTAAGGTGTATCTTTCTTCAACGGTTCGGCCATAGGCTTGATCACTGTGCGAAGTCCGGAATGAACTTCCGCACGAAGTTAATCGACCAGAAGAAGGACTGCAGACCTTTTTTATCGGTGGGGGCGGCAAGCGAACGAGGGCTTGTGCTCTGTCGGGGTCAATGGCGAGGCCTTCCTCGGAGATGACATGTCCCGGCGGACTTTCCTTCCTTTACCGCGAAGACGAGACTTCTTCGGGTTTATAGAGATGCCGAATTCTCGACAACTTTCAAATATCTGCGCGTGGTGCGAAACATGATCTTCTCGTCGGTGAGAGAAAACGGTCATGTCATCAAGATAGATGACAATAATCTTGTTGAGCAGCTCTCGGAAGGCCGGGTCCATGGCCCTTTGGAACGTGGCACCAGCATTGGATAAGCCAAACGGCATGCGCTGATAGGCGAACGTCCCCCACTTCGTGGTAAACGCCGTCTTATGTTGGTCTTCGTCTTTAACCCAAATCTGGTTGTAGCCGGAAAATCCATCTAAAAGTGAAAATCTCTGGGCTCCGGCAACGATATGCAAAATTTGGTCGATTTGGGGAAGCGGATAGTGGTCCCGGAGGGAAGCTTGATTTAGGTTTCTGAAGTCGACACAGAGACGTATGTCGCCATTCTTTTTCCTCACGGGCACCAGATTCGCGACCCAGGATGAATGTTTGATGGGGTAGATGATCTTGGCCTCCAGCATCTTCAAGAGCTCGGTCTTCATCATGGCCTCAACCTTTGGATTTACGGCCCTTTGCTTTTGTCGGAACGGCTTGGCGCCATCCTCTAGCTCGATGGTATCTTTGGATGACGGATCTGTCATACCCCCTCAAATCTTCGTAGCACCGAGGCCACGATGTCGGGGAACTCCTGGCACGGTGATCTAATCTGCACCCGCTCCTCCGACGTGCGATCTGTTCCGACCTTGATGGTTTTATCGAGGTTCGAGCTCCAGGTCGGCATCCTGCCTCGGGTCTACTTTGATCTGTGGGATATTGCTCTGTCATTCCGATCAAAGAGACTTTCTAATGTAATCGGTCCTTTTGGGACGTGATTATTCCGTAGCTGTATCAACCCCTCATATTGCTCGTCATCAGGGTCTCTACCTTCGATTACACACACTTCGTTAACCGGGAATGTGACGATCTCCTCGTCACGGCTGAATACCCGCGAAGGTATCCCTATCGAGCACAGAAGGCCTGTAAATGGTGCGGACCGGCTTCAGTTTCTGGACGACGTCTTCAGCCGGAACGTACCTGGCTCCAACAGACGCCAGAATATCCGCGTGCTTGTTTCTCTCACGCGATATTGCCTTAACGTTCAATGAGTCAAACGATTCCATCAGGTCCCGGACCCGATTGCGGTACGCTCTAAGATAGTGATGCTTAGACGCGCATTTATTCGTAACTTGATGACACACTAACTCCGAATCTCCGAAAATTTGGAGATGCTTGATTCCGAGCCTTTCCGCCTTTCGCGAGACCTAAGCACGGGGCTTCGTATTCCGCCGGATTGTTAGTACGGCTCCGGGCCGGCTGTAGGCATAGTCCCTCCGGACTCCGGTTGGAGAAACCGGGAGGACCCCTGCACCGGCGCCATTCTTGCAACGGGCGCCGTCAAAGAAAAGCTTCCACGGCTCTTCGGGTGCGGGTCCTACCTCCTTCGCAACGGACACGTCAAGCTCCTCGGGGTGCTTAATGGAATAACAGCCCTGCTCTGTCCCGATTACGGCATTAAAATCCCGCAACGAGAACTCGTCTTCTAGCTGTAGCACTTCGAGAGCTTGCTCGGTCAGTTCTACTGTCACCAGTTCTTCTTCGACAAGCTGGACCATGCAGTCCATCTCTCCGCCGGGTATCTTGTCTACTAGAAAAGGGGAAGGCTTCTCATTGAAAATTTTCGGTCTCCTTCCTTTGAAGGGCACTTCCATGTGCGAGTAGTCTAGAGACAGTACCCGCCCAACCCGCGGTGAACTCCCGAGAGAGACACATGCCGAAGTAAGGCTCCAGGTCAACAATCACGACCTCTTGGATGACCACAATGTCGAGAGCTTTGTGCAGCCGGATAGGGATGTCCTTTATGACACCAGCTGTCTTGACGGGGGTGCCGTCTAATTGCGGCACACCTTGGCTGCTCCGCGTGTATTCCATCCCGATCTCATCGCGAGACGGCCTTCGGCATCACGGTCGAGGAAGCACCGAGAATCCACCATGCGGTTGTGAACTATGTGCCCTTGCATCCGCAAAGACGAGATAAAAGGGTGGCGGTGCTGTTCTTCCCGGTGGTGGAGGCTGTCAAAGGTTGAACCGGGACAGCGAGCTGCATCCGCTTGCCGTTCTTCATGTTTTTTAGTGATTCTTGCGACGGGATCTACGGCACGGAAGCGGAAGGGCATCGTACATGCGGATTCCGGCGGAGTCTTCTTTAACTCGTCTACAATTCTGTAGCCCGAGGTACTAGCTCCTTCTGCTGGTTTAGCCGGTTCATACTTGGTCCGGTTCTGTTGGGTGGCCTCAACTCGTTGTCTCTTGGTCGAGAGGCGGGTACTTCGACTTCTCCTGGGCTTGTTCTTTGGTTTCGGTGGGGGCTGAAGTACGGGGAGCTTAGCGGGAGTTGGGGCCTTTCTTTGGAGGCTTAGGCTGGAACAGCGGCGGTCTTTCTTTGGAGAAGGTTTAGCGGGAGCTTTATCTTTGGATGCCTTCTCCTGGGTCGTGTAAGGCCACGGCCGCTTGTACGGTGGCAGCCCATTGGGCTGCGGTCTTTCTCTTCTCGTGTATACCTGCAAAGGTTTAGCCGTGTCCGCGGCTTTCTTTTCTTCCTTGGCGGGCGTCACTGGGTTCTCTTACGGCAGGGCAAAATTGGCCTCACCGTCCAAGATCATGTACGAGCTCATCATCTTCTATAGTGCTTTGCCGGCCAAGGTCCGGATGTAGTCTTGGTGCAAAGTGCAATCTTCCTCCGAATGCGGGTCATTGCAAGTAGTGCACCGGTTGACTGAGTCGGGGAGGACCAGGTGGGTCATCTATAGCGAGCATTTCTCGGAGGCGGACGCCTCTGCGGTTGGTTTTACGGGGCTTTATCTTTTGTCAATGCCGGCGGCGCATACGGCCTTCTAGGAGCAAAGTCCATTTGGGCTCGCTTCTTTTTCATAGTTGTCATGTCATTGGACATGGCATGATATCCGGAGGCCAAAGCCCGCACTTCTTGTAGAATCGTGTTACGGATCCTTGCTTTGTCGGGAGGCGGCAGCCGTGCCGGTGGAGGCAAAGCGGCCAATGGAGGAGGGTTAGAATAAGGCGCACTCGCGGGGAGCGAGGAAGCGGCTGGAAAATGCGGAGGCGGGAGGAGGCGGATGAGGGTAATGCAACCGAGGCGGGCCGTATTGAGTTACGACCGGCGCCGGATTCCATCGCGGGCTGGGGCTGCTGCCCTGAAGTAGACGGCACACCACCGAAGCGAGAAGGATCTTGCGATCTTGGAAAGTCGGGATGAATCGGCTCCTGCACTGCGGACGGAAGCTTTGCCGATGGAGATAATGTCGGCTTCGACTTGCTTGGGCAGCTTCGTACGGTGCGGGGAACTCGTCAATTCGGGCGATCTTCGGCGGCGGGCATATGTCCGAGTTGAAGGACCTCGGATAGTAGTGAGCAGCCATGCCGGGTGAAGGCCGAAGTTCGCGAGGTACCCGTTTCCGGGATCTCGCAAACCTAATGTTAAAATCGGACACCTCCTCTTGAGGATGCCTCCGGATTGCTTGGAGCCGATGCGGTAGAGAGGTAGGATCAGCGGACTCGTTGCATCCTTTTACGAGCCTCCTGGCAGGGCGGGGCCACCCGGTGATGGATCCCTACGGCGGCGATCTCCACCGGTAGAGAAGCTTTCCCCTCGGGGAAAGGGCCGGCGAGACGGGTCTTCACACTTTCATCGGTGATGGTATGCGGTGCGGCCGGGGCAAGGATGTCCTGGATGTGCTCGTACGCCGTCTTACCGTAGCCGTCGTATGTGGGAATAGACTTTAAAGCGGCGGGGGCACGGCTTGGCGACCGATCGGGGCCAAAGGCCTGTGGGAGTCCACCGCCGGGAAGAGATCATCGTCATTCGGTTGTTGATCAGCCATTTCTTCTTCTTCTCCGCCGTCGGTTGTGTACTCGGTATCGGTACTTTCCGAGGATACGGGATTTTCCTCTTCCTCGGCCTCTTCTACTTCGTACTCGGCTCTTCCGAGCCTCGGCTTCGGCTCGTCGAAATGAGCTCGCGGATCGGCCCGCACTGGGTATCTCGCCTCGGCGTGGATGTCTAGTTCGTAGAACTCGGGCGGGCTTCTCGGATTTCTTGTTCGCCACCTTCTCGTGTGCATGAAGGTGACCGGACCGGTCTTCTAGACTCGGAGGATTTGTTCGTGCGAGTCGCCGGGTGTTCGATTTGGAACAGCAATGAAGCGAACACCGGTGCTTCGATTCCGTCGGGGGTGAGAAACTTCCTTGTCTCACCAAGAGCTCGGGAGGCTGTCGGCGCCGGGTGGAGGCCGATCGAGAAAATCTCTCGTCAGATGTGGGACCCGTGTTCCGCCGAGCGTGGCAGAGACTGTTGCGCTAGGTGGAAACTGGATGGGTACTCTTTCTTTAAATCGTGGGACAAGCGTCCCACCGGGCGTGCCAAAAACTGTTGGTCACGAATCCGCCACGAGGAAAGGATTTTTGGTTATTGAAAGGCCGGAAGGAAGAGATGCCTTCCGGGCCAATCTCCGGAGAAGGCCGGCTCCTTTTGGGGGGCTTGATTTAAGCTAAAGGGAACGGGAAAGAAATAAAGGAACGGAAAGAGACAAATGTACGAGAAGAGATACAAATATGTCCAAAGGTTGGTGGGGGGGAACTAACGAGTGCGGGAACACACCAATCACCGCTACTTACTGCATACAAACACGAGAGCATGACAAGGAGCTGCAAAACCTAGGCGTACTTCCGATACACCAGCAGCGTATGCACGGCTTCAATAGCTCCCTAGCAAACATTCCCTACAAGGAACTAACAGCGGGGGATCGTATCAATCACCGAGATACATACAGCGACGGGGGTAGAAAGTAAACCTAGAGATGTCAGAGCCGGGTATATGTGTTAGGTAGAGAGTTTAACCGCACGGCTTCAATGGCTCCCTAGCAAACATTCCCTACAAGGAACTAACGGCGGGGGGATCGCATCAATCACCGGATACGGGCCGACAACGTCACACACAAGCCGATGGAACTGCTACCAAATTTATAATGAATGCTTTAAATAATGAAGTACGAGAAGGTGCTTTAAGCAAGCAATGCTAGAGGAAACTGATCGCCAAATGCCAAAGTGAATTAACGAGCGGCGACACGGGTGGGCCTAAGGCATATAATGAAAGACAGACATAAAAGAATAAAGATAGTAGAAGCGAGAACCAGGCATACTGATTGTATTCATAAGCGGAAGCACGATTACGATAAGCACGGTAGTTCCCTAACAAACATTCCCCTTCCACCCTTTACAATGAATTTCGGATGGGCTTTTATAGCCCGAGTCCCACCCGTTACATTAATGGGCACGAGTCCCGATCAAACATGAGCTGACGAAGCGGCGAAAGAGCTGCAAATGCTGACCTTTTGTCGGGTCAGGGCTGTACCCGCGAGCATGGTCTTCCTGGAATCCGGACAGCTACGTGGCGGAGTCTTTGGGTAATTCTTCAAGTCGGCGAGGCTTGCTAGTAGGCTGGAGCAGGTGAAACCTCAGATCAGCTTTGAATGTGGCTATTAACGCAGGCGGTGCAGGCAGCCCATGCTTATCCCTTTTGGTCGGCAGTCTTGGTTCAAATCCCGAAGTTGGACACTTGTCTGATGATGGGTTATGCCGTGTGACACATGCATGCCTTAGAGGGCAGTCTATCCATCTTTGCTTGGGATCGGGGCTCCTTGGGATGCGTGCAAAAATCAGTGCGGTCGGGGAAGGCCTTCAAGCCTTGGTCAAATTCCGGGTTTGTTCTCCTACTGCACACTGTCAAGGGCGCATTCCCGCTCCGTTGAGAAGTCGAACTGCGCACAGGCGAACACTGGTGTCTGCCGCCATATGGACCTGCTCCGGCATTTTACCTTTTTTCTGCATTGACCTGTCAGTCTGCCAGTGCAAGGTGCGCCCAGGAGGTGGGGCGAAGTGCGAACTTCGCACCAAAACTGGGCGAAGTGCGAACTTCGCACCAAAACTGGGCGAAGTGCGAACTTCGCACCCAGACTTAGCCAATTTCAGATAGACCTGCTGGAAAGCTGGAAAATCAACGGGGGAACTCCATGGAAAAAGGGGGGAGAGAAAGAGAATGGGAAAGAAAAGGAAAGGGAGAGAAGCGAGAAAAACGGAAGGAGGAAAAGAAGAGCAGCACTGTTACAAAACAACATTGAAGACATTGCACCCCGTGCAAAATGTGACAACACTTACCACAATCAACTGATTGCAAAAAGGGATGAGCAGCTAGCAATAGCAACTAGACAGGAAGTTGAAGCAGTGAAGAAATTTGTTGAAGCAACAAGGAAAGAAGCAAAAGTTGAAGCTACAAAAAGAGAGGTTGAACTGATGACAAAGTTGGCAGAAGTCGAGCAAAGGGAAAATCACTATGGTGTGCAATGGACTCGATATTAGGACTATGCCAAAATATTGAAAGGAGAGATGGAGGCATTGAAGCTACAAATCCAAGAGCTTGGAGATACCAGTTCCCATGCCTCAATACCAACAAAACCAAAGTCCCCAAGAGTAGAAGCAGTCGTCGACAAGGATGTCGACCAATCTAAAGGGGAGGGTAGATGTAGGAGCTAGTTATGACCAGACTAAGAAGTAATGGTGTAAATAGTGAAAATATGTGCAAATGTACATGAGATGCAAACCTAAGTGAAATGCAATTATTTAGTTTGACATCAAGGGTGACGCGTCATCATTGATAAATTGAAATTGTAATATATAGCTATTGTATGTAGTTAAGCATATACAAATGGAGGTTAATTAGTGGTGAGGTGCCATCCCTCAAGGATAAAAAGGACCTCCCATTCAAGTGTTCGTACACAAGATGGCAAAGAAAGGATATCATTACACCTAGAGAACATCATGCATGTAGAGTCAATGTCTATATATCCATTGTAGTATTGTATATTTCTAGTGCAGACGGTCTATAATGCTAATGTCGTATAAGCAAAAGTAATGTAATGATGATTCATCCTTCATTTGTGTGTTGTATGTAATCTGTGTGAAGCTATTGTTGTAGTAGATTGGTAGGTTGTTGTTCCAAGTTCTGTGTGCAGGTGTGAAGTAGGAGTTGCAATTCAAAATCGTCGTACGAGAGGTGTAGTTGAGAGTGTTGTTCAAGTGGATTGCAGAGTTGGTGTACAAGTGATTGCCATACAAGTCAGTGTTGGATAACTTGTCATACAAGTGGAAATGTTGAGTAAGTGTGGATCAGTATTGACTACAGTCTTGGTTGGTTGTTAAGTCTGTCACATCAAATTATTCCTCCGAGTGTTGGAATACTCGCCACCATGCCACATAGCAGGCCCACCATGTGCAAGAAGCAAGGAGTCAAATCACAAGAAAAATACAAAAACAGCCCAAGCAACAAGCAATTTCATTTAAAGCAGTTAATAATGTTGAAATGGCAGTTAAGAGAGTGTAGGGGCACTTGTTGCATGTAAGCCAAGTGTCCCCCTACCTCCCTCAACTTATAATAAAAGGTAAAAATCTCTCACTTGCTCATTCTCATGCACAGATCCAAGGTACAGCAAGGAGGAGCCAAGGGAGAGAGCATTAGTTAGATGAACTCGAATTAGCAAGAATGTAGCCTAGGGCATGCTTCGAGACGTCCAATAGGCAAACAAATCACATTTCACCATGCATAATTCAAAGGCAATAGAAGAGAAGGGCAAAACAACTGCAAAGGAGAGGTTGCATTAGAGCATTGGAGCAAGACCATGTCGAGACAACAACAAAAACAAGAGTTTTACTGAAAACCCTTGTCCAACAACCCAAAAATTTCAAGTTTGTCTGAGATGTTTGCAATGGAGAAATGAAGTTTTCGAAGAGGGGACTGCAATTCCAAACCCTTGCTGACAAAATCAGCCGAGGTTTCTAAGAAATTTGTGTGCCGAAAGTAGTGGAAGCACAAAGAAACAAAGGAAGGGACGCATGACAACAAGGATGTGTTTTGTGAAAAATAAACTTGCACAAGAGGAGTTGGGCTGTCCAAGGGCTAGAGAAGGTCGTCCAAAGCTTGAGCAATGTCATACAGACCATAACAAGCATTGTCCAGAGTGAGAAGACCTTTAGGGCAAAGTGGCACAAAGTTCGAAACAAGAAATTTGTTGGAAGAGTGCGCCATACAGACCATTTGGAGTAGGTTTGTCTGGAGCCGAGCCATCTAGAGCAAAAGTCTTGGTGCCAAAGTTCCAAACTTAAAAAAATTGAAAATTTTAAAGAATTCCCTCTAAAAAATAAAACGATGGATTTTCTTCTGACTGCTTCCATCTGTTTCTTCTAATTGATTGAATGGCGTTGTCCCGAGTTGGCTCTGACACCATGTTTGATTTCATTATAGTTACCAATAAAATATCTCGAAGCATTTCATCATGACAATCTTATGCAAAAGAGTACAAAATGGAAACGAGAAGAGCAAATAGACAAAATAGACATAGAGAAATGAAATAAAAGGAATAAGGGGTGGATGCCCGTAAGGACCCCCACGATAACATATCATGCACTGATACAATGGATCAATCATTGGGGGGTATTTATAGTAATACCTAATCCCCAATTAAATGTTAATCTCAAGCCGACATAACCTAACTTGAAGGTTAATTTACACTATATTAAATGTATTAAACCCTTTAATCAAGATTAACCTTAAAGATGGTTTAACCAAATATCGCTAAGGGCTAAGGGTGAATGCATTAAAAGTGCCCATAGGCTTACATAAATATGGTTGTAGGTTAAATCAAGAGCACTCGTAGGCACTTCATCATAGTCAGCCTTGGCATAATAAGATCAGATTACAAATATTCCAACAAAGTTTAAGGTCATATCTAATAAACAAAAAAGGTTGGAGAGTTGCAAAGCCACCGGCAATGCACTAATAGAACTCATGAAACGATATAAAATGGAAAGTGCACCAGCTAGTGGATGATGGGCTGTTGAAACCTCTTCCCGACCAAGAAGACCTTGCCAAAGATTAGTTTGCTAGTTTGACCAAGGTGGAGAAGAAGAAGGATGCACTGGCAGATAAATCATCATAAGGGACAATGATTGACTTTCCAATAGAATCACTCGGCTGGGAGGATAGCTAGAAAAGGCTAGACAAGTGGAAGATAAGAGATAGGACCCCTCCAAGGATCAACATGAAGACTTACCATCTGATATCACAATGCTAAACATAGTTCAAAATTTCCTCAAACACTCATTGGGAGGCCTTGTGGATACTAGTGCCACTGAATGGAAGAATGCAGGAGATGAGGCATGATCCTATAAATTTTACATAAATTTTGTCTTTTGAGCAGTTCAAAATTTTGTAGACTCCAATGTCCATAGCCCAATGGACAAGGCAAATATCTAGGTATGTCCATCAACCGAGCTTGATGCCTCTAGAGGTCACCAAAAATGTAATGGTTTCTCCACTCTCTTATGCGATTGATTACAAATCCATCGCTTGAATCCAAACAGGGCAAGAATCAACACAATAAGGACTTAAACAAACCAATCAGAAAAATCAAATGGGTCAAAACGGAACCAAGATGTCAAGTTACAACGAAGAGAAAGTCAAACATTCCCAAAATACTGAATAAGGCAAGACAACGTTCCGTTCTCACAGTGTGTCCCGCCTAAGTTTGGAATGCACCCCACCTATTTGGAGTGCACCCCATCTGAGTGCTTAAGTTTGGATTGTGCCTTGCTCTATCAGCAAGATGCCCCGCTCTGTCAGTTTTGTGCCCCACTTCGACACTAATTTGTCTCAGCTGAATGTTTAAGTCTAGAGTATGTCTTGCTCTCTTAGTAGTGTGCTTGGCTCTATCACCAATGCCCTCCACTCCAACACAAGCACTTGGTGCTAAGGCAATAATGTGCCTTGCTCCTAGACTTGTGCGCCTAGCTCCAAGGCAATGGTGGAGAATCGCTCGGAAATGGAGCGAAGCTAGGAATCGCATAGGGGAGGGAGCGATTCCGGGAGTCGCTCGGCAATGGAGCGAACTCGAGAACCTTTCATGCCTTAGCCGATTTTGATACCCTTGACCCTGTTGCTGATCGCTGGAAATCGCCCCGAAATCCATCGTTATGGCGAACCTGAGACCACATCTACCTTGACTGATTTTCACATCGCTCGAGCTGTGGTTCACTCAAAATCCTGGTGAGGCTGGGGTTCGTCGGAGACTAGGAGCGATATCGGGGCCTTTAGTGCCTTAGGGTTTTTTCGTCCTTAGTTGCGCCTCACTCTAGAGACAGCGAAGATGGGGTTCGCTCGCCCCTTGAGCGAACCCGAGGTACCCCGTCCTTAAATGATCCTCCCATGTTAAATGTTCTAGTTCGCCCGGGAACATCAGCGATTCCGGGAATCGCTGAGAAATGGAGCGATATTGGGGGCTCCTATCGCTTAGTCGTTTTCTGTGCCCTGGGCTACAGCTCGCTCCTGGCTCTGACGATGTTGGGGTTCACTAGTGAAGGGGAGCGATCTTGAGCTTTCGGGAGTTCGGGAGCGAACTTGAGCTTCGTGGTCGACATTTGACCGACATTTAGCCGACGTTGGTTCGCTCTAGCCGAAGTTCACTCCTGGCCGACGTTCACTCCATTTGTCACCTGAATCTGGGGTTCGCTAGGGTTTTGGGCGAACTTGGGATCAACTTTGCCTTAGCGATTTTTTGGAGCAGGTTAACCCCGAAGCCGAGGTTCGCTGGATTTCGGGAGCGATCTTGAGCGCGCTGGAATTCGGGAGTGAACCTGAGCATTGGGCGAACTTGAGCATTCTGGCTGTGCCTTAGCCAATTTTCTGGCCCGAAATTGAGCTTTCTGGTTCTGCTTCCCGGGGCCATAACTTTTGATTCGCTGCCCCGATCGCCTATTATAATATATCGCCGGAAAGCTTGCAAAAATATCTGCAATGAAAAAATATCCAAAGATCATTTCATCCACTTTATCATCCCCATTTAGGGCCTGCGAAAATGGCAACACTCCTGCATGCCATTTGTCGCTTTGAAGCTCCACACTTAGGCAATATTTTGTCAAAACATTTAATGTGGCAAAAATGCCAATAGGCACCTGACACTAAGGTAGTAGCATGCCCCGCTCCCAGACTGTGTGCACCTAGTGCCAAGGCAATATAGTGTGCCTCGTTCCCAGACTTGTGCACCTGACCCCAAGGTAGTGGCGTGCCCTACTAAAGGTATAGTGCACTCTGCTCCAACATAAGCTCTATAGATAAAGTGTGACATGCTCCTAGACTTCTGCGCTTGTCACTAAGGCAGTAATGCGTGCCACTCCTAGACTTGTGTGCTTGACGCTAAGGCAATAGTGTGTGTTACTTCCAAACTTGTGCACTTGGCTCCAAGGCAGTGGTGCGCCTCGCTCCCAGACTTGTACGCCCCACTCCTAAGCAAATGCACCAAGATTCCAAAATTGCGCCTTTGTCATAGTGTGCCTTACTTGCCAAAAGTGTGCCTCCTATGCTATAAGTGCGCTCCATTACTCTATAATGCACCAAGATAATGAAATTTTTGTCTACTACTGAAAACCACTATGTAAGTTGGGATTAACTTCTACTATAGTTAGAAGTAGAGTAGGCTCCACTTCCTCTATAAATAAGAGTTTCATACTTATTGTAAGGGTCCTTTGGCATTTTCAAGAAAGCTAGAGCTACTCTTTGCAATCGGCTGCTACTTTGTAAATTGTACTCAAATCTTCAATTAATGAGAAAGGAAGCTTGGCATTTGTGGATCAACTGTGTTGCATGACCTCTTTATTCATGAATATTGATGTTACTAGCTTTTCTCTTCCATTTTCCAATTAGTCTTCATTCTCATTATTTGTTGCGACTCTTCGTATTCTGATTTTACTTAAGTTGTTCAACCTCTGTCTGGAATTATTATTGGACCACACTAATCTTGATACAGTTTCGGCCGTATTTCCTTTATGCATTTGCTTGCTCTCTCGCATCCCTCTTTCAAACCAGAGTAGATTAGATTTACCTTGCTTAGCTTAGATTTGCATTATTCTAGTTAGATTAGCCAGGAACAAACCAGAATCCAGAGATTGAGAAGAGTAATTTTTTCTCATCCATTTGTTAAACTGTGATCACGGGTGCAAATCTCATTCAACAGTGGCTCATCCTAACCTTTCCTACACACCCTCCTATTGTTCTAGTCCCTCGGATGCAGCTTCCCTCAACATCCTTCAACGGATTAATTTATGGAAAACTGATCAAGCTTTAGAGGTAGGACTGTCTTGGCCAGACTTGGCACAAATGCTTGTTTGCTACATTTTGTCGAGGACAATATACAATAAGGGTGTTTATGCTGTGATTTATATCCTTGATAATATTTGTAGATATCTGATCTAAAAGAATCCTCATGTTACAATTAATATGCAAAACTGCGCTGTGATCCTGCTGCTGCAGGTGCTTGCAGCCTCGTCCAAACCTGAATTCAAGTTCGACTTTGAATATGTACAAAATCCTCTGCAGCCTGTCAGTCCAGAAAGAAAAACATGAGGGAAGGAATTATAATAAGGCAACCCATTCCCTAGTCAGGGCCACAGAAGAAAATTCGAAAGGAGCACAGCTTGAAAAGTGTGCAGATGCCAAAATCTTTATGGCAGATGCACAATGTGTAGCCTAGAGATTCTGTTTGCACTGAATTTGACACATATTTGCTTCTGTTCTCAGTAGAGGCTTAAAAAATTGCAGACCTCTTCTGGATCAATTTTGGGTATTTCCTTTTAACTTGAAACAACTATAACTGACTTTCAAGGCTGATATCACAATATCTTCTGCACAGAACATATTACTATACGACTCGAAATGGAAAATCTTTTCTGTATATGGAAGCAGAAAAATAAACTTATGTATTCAGAACCGAATTCTCTGATAATACTTGTTGTTCAGATATGGTATAAATATATACTTATTTGTATGGTGGAGAAATCATATTGATCAGATGATGATCAATCCAGGGCATAGCCATGGACTATAAATACAATGAGAGGAACCTATGAAGGGGTATCTCATATGCCCCTTGAGGTGCAGATTAGTTAAACATGAATATCAGTTCCAGTTAATGACATTGTCGAGACCAAGATGAAAGATAATTCTCTTTGCTTCTTCAAGACATTATGTTCCATGGGTTTTATTCCATTGGAGTAACAATTAAGGTCCTTTCTTTTTAATATGTTGGGAAAGAACATTCAAGATACATGTTAATAAAGGCATGAATCTATAACCCAAATAACAATTCAACTTTGATCATTAGACTTGTTTTTGGATTAGATCTTATAGTGGTACACATGCCTTTGGCCACATTTTGAGCTTCGGTTTTTATAACATTTCACTATGTTATATTTTATTCATTGATATGCATGATGGTTCCAAAACTTTGAAGACTTCATCTAAAACTACAATAATAATAATATTTTTAGCCAGGTTTTGGGGGCCAAGTATATCTGAACTTCACCTCTTTAGGAGAAAGACTGAATAGCTAGATGGAGGAATCAATCAACTTGGTTTAAGATTTCAATAAACAATCAAAGTCCATTGACCAGGATAAGTAGAAACCAATTGACAAAGCAAGGTTAACCAATTTGACAAGAAAAAAACAATTAGACAAGAAAATAGGAAAGGAAGCATGCAAAGTCGATTACCGAGGACAATAAAACCAAGTAGAATATCATATCATGCATTGCTAGGAACAATTTAGTAAGGAAAAATTTGTTTGAGGCATATTTAGTTCCAAAGTCATAGATCACAACTTGTAAAAATGGAGCACTTTGCCTTCCCAGGCAATTGGTATCAAGAGTTAAATACACAGAAGTGTACAAGTCTAGTAGATGATGAGAACAAATAAAATTACAAATAGGTTATCATAAAAACATTATAAGAAAATATACCTCATTTTTTATTATACAAACAATAGATTGTACCCATTTCTTGTCCGTATGTTGTTCCAATGGTATTAGATGCATGTGCACTTATGAATAGCATGACCTCTGTAGTCAATATGTGTACAAACTAATGACTAACTGTTGATAAGGTGAGATAACCTAATTGGATCCATGACTGTAAATAGCAGTAGGCTAGATACAGTTTTCATAATTAGATATGAGCAACTTGTATATACATGCAATGCGTGCATTAAGCTTTTCTTTGTCAGTCACCATGGGCGAAATGTGTAACATTCTTTTCCTTTTAAATGGAGTCTTAGATTTCTTAAAAAACTGACTACCCATTACATAATAAATCCAGTCTCACAAAACATTGTTCTTATGTTAATATACATACTTTTTCCTCAGTGTCATCGAAGCGTTGAGTGAGCCTTGCTGCAATTTCCTCAGTCTCTGGAGGAAGATACTTTAAGTGGTAAATTTTTCCTGTTATAGGATCAAGTCTCCTTCCCACAACTCTTTCAATAAGGATTTCATCAGGTACCTGCACACAAAATGCCAATTTGAAGGTTACAAAATATCCTATTAATGCATTGGAGACAACAAAAGACAAGTTTTTCATTTCAATATATTCTGTATGACAGGCAATATGATAATTTTACCAACCTTGTGCAACACAGCCAATCACACTCATAGAATCAAATGTAGAATGTCATTCACTATAAAGTGAGAGACAATCCTAAATGAAAATGACGACAATAAAATTTCAAATATAAAATTCATTACAGACTGTCTATGTTAGCATCACTTTATCTGCAAAACCTTGATATGGCACTAACAATAACAGAAGTGGGAGATCACATAGTTCATTGTACAAGAAATCAAGATTTAAATAAAATATAATGATTGGAGTGATATCAAAAGCAACAACGTGGAGCAATAACACATTTGACGACAACCACCACCAAGGGTAACTGTTGTCACATTTTGCACGGGGTGCAATGTCTTCAATATTATAATGTAACAGTGCTGCTCTTCTTTTCCTTCCTTCTTCTCTCCCTTTCCTTTTCTTTCCCGCATTCTCTTTCTTTCCCCCCTTTTTTGGAGTCCCCCAGTTGATTTTTCAACTTTCCAGCAAGTCACCTGAAAAATGGCTAAGTCTGGGTGCGAAGTTCGCACTTCGCCCAGTTTTGGTGCGAAGTTCGCACTTCGCCCAGTCTGGGTGCGAAGTTCGCACTTCGCCCAGTTTTGGTGCGAAGTACGCACTTCGCCCCTCTTCTGGGCGCACCTTGTAACTGACAGACTGGCAGGCTGACAAAAGAGAAATCAAGTGCTGGAGCAAGTCCGTACGGCGGCAAACATCAGTTTTCGCCTGTGCGCATTCCGACTTCACACCGAAGTCGGAGTGCGCCCTTGACAGGTGCGCAATAGGGAACAAACCCGGAATTTGACCAAGGCATGAAGGCCTTCCCGACTGCACTACGTTCTGCCCACGCATCCCGAGGTGCTTCGATCCCAAGCGAAGATGGACAGACTGCCCTCCAAGGCAGACACGTGTCAAACAGCATCATCCATCATCTGACAAGTGTCCAGCTTCGGGATTAGAGCCGAAACGTGCCGAGCAAAAGGACAAGCATGGGCTGCACTGCCCATGCCCGTAGCCTCATTTAAAGCTGATCTGAGGTTTCATCTGCTCCAGCTACCCGCATCACTGCCAGAATTGAAGTCCTGCCCAGCGCACCGCCATGTAGCTGTCCAGCTTCCGAGAAGACCATGCTGTGGGTACAGTCCAGTCCGACAAAAGGTCAACATTTGCAGCTCTTTCGCCGCTTTTGTCAGCTTATGTTTTACTGGGACTTTGTGCCCATTAATGTAACGGGAAGGACTCGGGCTATAAAAGCCCACCATGAATTCATTGTAAAGGGTGGAAGGGGAATGTCTGTTAGGGAACTACCGTGCTTATTGTAACCGTGCTTCTGTTTATGAATATAATCTGTATGCCTGGTTCTGTTCTGCTGTCTTTATTCTTTTATGCTGTCTTTCATTATATGCCTTAGGCTAACCTGTCACGGCTTGTTGATTCATTTCAGCATTTGGTGAGCAGGTCCCTCTAGCATTGCTTGTTTAAAGCACCCTCTGTATTTCATTAATTTAAAGCATATATAGAATAGATGCGGTAGCAGTTCCATCAGTTATGTGTTTTGTTGCTGGTCCGTATCTGGTGATTGATGCGATCCCGTACTGTTAGTTCCTTGTAGGGAATGTCTGTTAGGGAGCCATTGAAGCTGTGCGGTTAAATTCTCTACATAAAGACCGGTCCCGTCACCTTCATGGACACGAGAAGGTGGCAAGCAAGAAATCCGAGAAGCCCGCCTGAGTTCTACGAACTGGACATCAACGCTCGAGGCGAGATCCCCAGGCTGGCTGATCCGCGAGCTCGTTTCGACGAAGCCGAGGCTGAGATCCAAGAAGAAGCCGAAGCTGAAGTCGGAGGAGCCGAGTGTTAGCATAAATTAGTATTTCATTTATTGGCATATTAAAAGAAGCGCTCGTAGGCGCTCTCCAATTCTGGTGTCTAACCACCTAGGTGGTTAGAACAGTTTATATTGTAACCGCATGTATTTTCTATATCTTATGATTAATGAGAAGAAGAATTCTACCAAGCAATTGTAATCTTCTCATTAATCATAAGATATAGAAAATACATGCGGTTACAATATAAACTGTTCTAACCACCTAGGTGGTTAGACACCAGAATTGGAGAGCGCCTACGAGCGCTTCTTTTAATATGCCAATAAATGAAATACTAATTTATGCTAACATCCCCCCTTATTACATTATTGGCAAATCCCAATTGTATTCCGAAACTTTTCAAATTTGATGCGTCCAAGTGCTTTGGTAAAGATATCTGCAACTTGAGCATCAGTAGGAATGTAGTGAAGTTGGATATGGTGCTTTGGAACTTCATCTCGTATAAAATGACATCTTGTATCAACATGTTTGGTACGTTCATGAAAAATTGGATTTTTTACAAGATTCAAAACACCTTGGTTGTCGCAATGCAGATGAAGAGGAAGATTCTTTGGAAGGCCCATGTCTGTAAGAATGCGACTTAACCACATGATCTCACGAGTCGCTTCACTGGCTGCACGATATTCTGCTTCGTAGAAGATAAAGCAACCACATGCTGCTTCTTACTGTGCCATGAGATAGGTCCAGATCCTAGATGGAAAACATATCCGGAGGTGGATTTACGATCATCAAGGGATCCAGCATAATCTGAGTCTGTGTAGCCCAGTAAGAAAAATTTATTATTCTGTCTATATTCCAGACCATAATTTGTAGTACCGTGAACATAATGAAGAACTCTTTTTGCTGCTTTCCAGTGACTCACTTTAGGCTCTTGCATGAACCTTGAAAGATATCCTACAGCAAACTGAGATCTGGTCTGGTATTTGTCAGATATAGGAGACTCCCAATCAACTGGCGATAGAGAGTACCATCTACCTGAGGTGACTCATCATATCGGGATAACTTAAGTCCTTGCTCCATTGGAGTTGCTTTTGACTTACAATTAGTCATCCGATATTTTTCTACTAAAGTCTTGGCATATTTTTTCTGTGTTACTCTAATATGGAACTTTTGTTGAGTAATTTCTAAGCCAAGACAATAGTGTAGAAGTCCTAGATCTGTCATATCAAAAGATTGCTTCAAGTCATCTTTTACTAAATCAATCATTTTTTCTGAGCTTCCAGTGATGATCAGATCGTCAACATAAAGTACAAGAATCACTATATCAGAACCATTTTTCTTAATATAGAGATTTGCATCTGAAGGACTTCTAATAAAACCATGCTGCACAAGGTGACTGTCTATCTTGATATACCATGCCCGAGGAGCTTGTTTTAATCCATACAAAGATTTGATCAACTTGCACACTTTTTGTTCTTGCCCCTCAACCTCATATCCTTCTGGTTGAGTCATATATACTTCTTCTTGTAAGTCACCATTCAAGAAGGCACTTTTAACATCCATCTGATGCAATTTCCACCCAAACTGAGCTCCCATGGCACAAAGTACTCTAATGGTAGTCATTTTTGCAGTAGGGGCAAAAGTCTCTTCATAATCTATGCCTTCTTTCTGAGCATATCCCTTTGCAACAAGCCGGGCTTTATGCTTATCAATAGATCCATCTGCCTTATACTTTACTTTGAATACCCATTTGCAGCCGATGGGTTTCTTTCCTGTTGGCAGATTGACTAGTTTCCAAGTATTATTTTTAAGAAGAGAGTTATGTTCTACATCCATAGCCTGTTTCCACTGTGGTTGATTAAGGGCAGATTTAACCGTTGTGGGTTCATTTGTATTTAATGTAGACATATAAAGTTTTTCTTCATCCTCATCTTCTTCCCTGTCATATTTGGTACTCACTGACAAATCATCAAAGTGTTGACAAAGCTCATCAACCTCTGAAGTAGATGCTTCTGCTCTATTCTGTTGTGTCATACTGCGAGTACATGGCCTATCAAGAGATAGATCTGGAAAGGAGTTCAACTTAGCATCTCTCAAAGTGCTAGTATACCATTTTGGAACTTTTTGTGTTGACTTTGGAAGTTGAACCTCCTTTTTAGGTTCTGTATCATCTATGTATACAGTTGTTGATGTGTCTTTTGATGTAGGAGCTTCATCAAATACAACATCTCTACTCACATGTGTCTTCTTGGTCTTAGGATCAATCAATCGATAACCTTTTGAGTACTCATCATAGCCAAGAAAAATACACGGCAGGGTTTTCTCATCCAGCTTCCTTCTTTTCTGTTTTGGAATGTGCATGAATGCTTTACACCCAAACACCTTCAGATGAGAAATGGAAGGTTTCTTATCACTCCATGCTTCTTGTGGAGTCTTCCCTTGTAGAGCACGAGTGGGTGCTCTATTTAAGAGGTATGACGCTGTGTTTACTGCTTCTGCCCAATATTGATCCTCAAGATGTGCTCCTTTTAGCATACATCGAACCATTTCCATAATGGAACGATTTCTTCTTTCTGCAACTCCGTTCTGCTGAGGTGTATAGGCTGTAGTCAGTTGTCTTTTTATCCCATGTTCTTTAAGAAACTCTGAAAAATCTTTAGAGGTGTATTCCCCCCCTCGATCTGAGCGGAGGGTTTTTATCAAACATCCTGATTCCTTCTCAACAAGCTTCTTAAACTGTTGGAAGGTGAGAAGTGCTTCTGATTTCAACTGAAGGAAGAAAACCCACATCTTTCGTGAGTAATCATCAACGAATAGTTGAAAATACTTTTTCCCACCATAGCTGGTTGGCATAGGACCACACAGATCGGTATGTACCAGCTCTAAAAGTTTTGCAGCTCGAGACGAGCTTGCCTCAAATGGCACTCGATGTTGCTTCCCTGCTAAGCAATCCGAGCAAACCGGCAAGATAGATGAGAGGGGCGGAAGACCTTTCACCATCCCATATTTGTGTAATTCAAGCAAATATCCAGAACTGAGATGCCCATAACGCCGATGCCAGAGAGAGGTAGCCTCTTTTGTAGTTGCAGCCAAGGCAACATGGGAAGTGGAAATAGCATCGAGGATAAACAAGCCATGTTTGTAAGATCCAGTTGCTACATGTTTACCACTGTGTGTGATAAAACATCTCTTCTGGCCATTGACAACTCGAAACACGACTTCCATGTTTCTATCCAACATTTGTGTGACTGAGAGCAAATTATTGGCTAATCCTGGAACATAGAGGACCTTTTCAATTTGACAATTACCATCAGGAAGAGACACAGAAATATCCCCTTCTCCTTTTACTTGATAGACCTGATTGTCAGCAATTGTGGTGGCTTACCCTCTTTTTCAACAAACGTATCAAACCAAGATTTATCCCCAGTCATGTGTTTGCTTGCTCCTGAATCAATATACCATACAACATCTATCTGGGAAGACGATGTATGTGTCATGAGTACCTTGTGTGCCCGTTCAGAGTCAGAATCTGAATCGGACTCAGGAGAATGTGAGTCTGAGTTGGATTCAGCATACGCAACATGGCCTTTAGACTGCTTATGCTTATTGTATTTTTTCTTGTGCTTGCCCTTCTTTTGGGAACCTCTTTCATTTTGTTGCTTGTTTTTGAACCAACATCTGTTGGTGTCATGGTTATTCATATCACAAATTTTGCAATATTTTGTATCTTTTTGCTGAGATTGCTTTCCTTTTCCTTTGGAGGAACCACCTCCTTTTTGAAACTGCCCCTGTTGTTTACCACTCTGTTGTGTGGAGAGAGCATTATCTGGCATGTCATCTTTCTGGACCTGAGTTGCCTCCTCAGTCTGAAGCAAGTTTACCAGTTCCACAAATGAGACTTGTCTTCCAGAAACATTGAGAGAGGTGATCAACATTTTATAGGAACTTGGTAATGCTCTCAAGATAACAGAATTCAAGACATCATCATCCACAGGTTTTCCCATAGCATTCAATTTTGCTTTCAAATCTGCCACTCTACATAGGAATATGTCAACCTGTTTCTCCGTAACTCATACTTGAGATTATGTAGTTGAGTTTGAAGATGGAGAATAGTGGATTGATTTTTCCCTTCATATACTGTGAGCAAAGCATCCCAAGCTATCTTACTAGTTTTTGCATCACAGATATGAGGCTGCACCTCATCTGTGGTAGCAAGTAAGATAAATACAAGACTCTTCTGGTCTTTCTTATCCCAATCATCCTGATCTGTCCCAGTTGTTTGAGGACGTTTTTCAGTGCCATTCACTACATCCCATAAATCTTCCAACTGAAGTATGGCTTTCATTTTTGTCTTCCATGGAACAAAATTAGGACCTTTCAACAATTGGGAATCTGAGAGATATTTATGAATGGTGGCCATTATGAAGGTTCCTTATATCACCAATTTGGTCTCCCTTTCTTTATACCTGCCAGATCATTATATTGTAACCATTCAATATACACCCGCCCTTACGTGAGGGAAACTATAGGTATATAGGAACAGTATACTACTCAATATGTACTCGCCCTTACGAGAGGGAGACTATAAATACATATGAGAAGCATAATATATTGATCATAGGCGATACTGAAAGGGCATCGTGTTGTTAATGACACCTACCATAGAAAGTTTTATTCCGCATGCGTGGGGCGTAACTTCCCCTAAACACTTTGGAAAAAAGAGCTTTCGTCAGGATTTACGCCTAACAACAATCACGATGTGGGTATGAAATGAGAAATAAAAAACATGGTTTGCCTTATTTCTCCCCGACGATTTATAGAGAACAAGCTCAGACGTCGTTGTTGCAGCTATATTAGGCGGCGAATACAGTAGTCCAAAGCACGACAGCATTACCTGTAAGTGTGGACCAGAGGTATCTCAAATACCGAACGTTGTTGTGCAATAAATTGCACAAATAGGGTATAAATTTGGGGTCTTATATTTGTAATTTATGATTGATAATGCAAGAAAACAGAGTATTTAAATGCAAAAAAATAACAATCATAAATGCCCACAAATTTTAACACCTATTTTATTCTAGCAAAATTTTGTCTGCCAAATATCTTGACCCGCCTGGTCCACCCGACCAGGTTAACTGGTCCACCCGACCAGGTTAACTGGTGCACTACGTGCAATGACCCGCATTCCGAGGAAGACTGCACTTTGCACCAGCACTACGTCCAGACATTGGCCGGCAGCGCTATAGAAGATGATGAGCTGTACATGATCTTGGACGGCGAGGCCAACTTTGCCCTCCCGAAAGAGAATCTAGTGTCGCCCGCCAAGGAAGAAAAGAAGGCTGCGGATGCGGCCAAGCCTTTGCAAGTTTACGCAAGAAGAGAAAAACCGCAGCCCGGCGGGCTGCCACCGTACAAGCGGCTGTGGCCTTTCACAGCCCAGGAAAAGGCGTCCAAAGATAAAGCTCCCGCCAAGCCTTCTCCGGCAAAGGCTGCCATTGTTCCAGCCAAACCTCCAGCAAGGGCCCCAACTCCGGCTAAAGCTCCCGTACCTCAGCCTCCAGCTGAAACCAAAGAACAAGCCCAAGAGAAGCTGAAGTACCCGTCTCTGACCAAGAGACAGCGAGTTGAGGCCACCCAGCAGTACCGGACGAAGTATGAGCCGGCAAAACCAGCAGAAGGAGCTAGTACCTCGGGCTACAGCATTGTAGACGAGTTGAAAAGAACACCTGCTAGAATCAGCATGTACGATGCTCTTCTACTCCCAGGCCAGGTACATCTGCTGCAAGAATCATTGAAGAAAATGAAGACCGGCAAACAGATGCAGCCTGCTGTCCTGGTTCAACCTTTGACAGTCTCAGCCACTGGGAAGAACAGACCGCCACCCTTTTATCTGTCATTACGGATGCAAGGGCACATAGTTCACAACTGCATGGTGGATTCTGGTGCTTCCTCGACCGTGATGCCGAAGGCCGTCTGCGATGAGATCGGGATGGAATACACACGGAGCAGCCAAGGCGTGCTGCAATTAGACGGCACCCCTGTCAAGACAGTTGGTGTCATAAAGGACATCCCTATCCGACTGCACAAGGCCCTCGACATCGTGGTCATCCAAGAGGTCGTGGTTGTTGACTTGGAGCCTTACTTCGGCATGTGTCTCTCTCGGGAGTTCACTGCGAAGTTGGGCGGGTACCGGTCTCTAGACTACTCGCACATGGAAGTGCCCTTCAAAGGAAGGAGACTGAGAATTTTTAATGAGAAGCCTTCCCCCTTCCTAGTAGACAAGATACCCGGAGGAGAGATGGACTGCATGGTCCAGTTGTCAGAGGAAGAACTGGTGACAGTGGAACTGACCGAGCAAGCCCTCGAAGTGCTGCAACTCGAAGATGAGTTCTCGTTGCGGGACTTTAATGCCGTAATCGGGACAGAGCAGGGCTGCTACTCCATTAAACAGCCCGAGAAGCTTGACGTGTCAGTGGCAAAAGAAGTAGGACCTGCACCCGGAGAGCTGTGGAAGCTTTTCTTTGACGGCGCGCGATGCAAGAATGGCGCCGGTGCAGGGGTACTCCTGGTTTCTCCAACCGGAATCCAGAAGGACTATGCCTACAGGCTGGCCTGGAGCTGCACTAATAACTCGGCAGAATACGAAGCCCTATGCTTGGGTTTGCGAAAAGCGGAGAGGCTCGGAATCAAACATCTCCAAATTTTCGGAGATTCCGAGCTGGTGTGTCACCAAGTGATGGACAAGTGCGCATCCAGACAGCACTATCTCAGAGCGTACCGCAATCGGGTATGGGACCTGATGGAGTCGTTCGACTCATTGAGTATCAAAGCAATATCGCGTGAGAAAAACAAGCACGCTGATATTCTGGCGTCTGTTGGAGCCAGGTACGTTCCGGCTGAAGACGTCGTCCAGAAACCGAAGCCGGTTCGTACTGTCTACAGGGCCTTCTGTGCCTGATAAGGACACCCACTGGCAGGTGTTCAGTTGTGACGAGGAAATCGTCACATTCCTGGTTAACGAAGTGTGTGTAATCGGAGGTAGAGACCCTGATGACGAGCAATATGAGGGGTTGATACAGTTACGGAATAATCACGTCCCAAAAGGACTGATTACATTAGAGAGTCTCTTTGATCAGAATGACAGAGCAATATCCCACAGGATCAAAGTAGACCCGAGGCAGTATGCTGACCTGGAACTTGAACCTGGTAAAACTATCAAGGTCGGAACAGACTGCACGTCGGAGGAGCTGGAGCAAATCAGATCACTGTGCCAAGAGTTCCCCGACATCGTGGCCTGGTGCTACGAGGATTTGAAGGGGTATGACAGAACTGTCATCCAGAGATACTATTGAGCTAGAGGATGGCGCCAAGCCGTTCCGACAGAAGCAAAGGGCCGTGAATCCCAAGATTGAGGCCATGGTGAAAACCGAGCTCTTGAAGATGCTGGAGGCCAAGATCATCTACCCCATCAAACATTCATCTTGGGTCGCGAATTTGGTGCCCGTGAGGAAAAAGAATGGCGACATTCGTCTCTGTGTCGACTTCAGAAACCTGAACCAGGCTTCCCTCCGGGACCACTATCCGCTTCCCCAAATCGACCAGATCCTACATATTGTTTCTGGAGCCCAGAGATTTTCACTTTTAGATGGATTTTCCGGCTACAACCAGATTTGGGTCAAAGACAAAGACCAGCATAAGACGGCGTTTACCACGAAGTGGGGGACGTTCGCCTATCAACGCATGCCGTTTGGCTTATCCAATGTTGGTGCCACGTTCCAAAGGGCCATGGACTTGGCCTTCCGAGAGCTGCTCAATAAAATCATTGTCATCTACCTTGATGACATGACTGTTTTCTCTCACCAACGAGAAGATCATGTTTCGCACCTACGGCAGATATTTGAGAGTTGTCGAGAATTCGGCATTTCTATCAACCCGAAGAAGTCTGTCTTCGCGGTAAAGGAAGGAAAGCTGCTGGGACATGTCATCTCCGAGGAAGGCCTCGCCATTGACCCTGACAGAGCGGAGGCCCTCGTTCGCTTGCCAGCCCCCATCGACAAAAAAGGGCTGCAGTCCTTCTTCGGTCAGATTAACTTTGTGCGGAAGTTCATCCCGGACTTCGCACAGGTGATCAAGCCTATGGCCGAACTGCTCAAGAAAGACACACCTTACGAATGGACTGATGAGAGAGAGCAAGCCTTCGAGGAGATCAAGGCCCGAATTGCACAAGCTCCGGTGTTGACCAACCCGGACTACTCCAAGGACTTCATCCTGTATGCAGTGGGATAACCCGAAAGTTACGCTGCAGTCCTGACTCAGAAGGGAGACGACGGTGAGGAGCGCCCCATAGCGTTCCTGAGCCAAGTCATCTTGCCGCATGAAGAAAAGTACAATTTTATAGAGCGGAAAGTTCATGCTGTCATGAAGTCCCTTCGAAAGTTCAGGCACTTTGTCTCCCAGAGCAAGACAACCGTCTTTGTGATTCACCCGGATGTTCGAAGTTTCATTTTGCAAGGAGAACCGGGTCACAAGAGAGCGGGATGGATTGCCAAGATCCAGGAGTTTGACATCGAAGTGCGGCCCACCAAGCTTATCAGAGGTCGAGCCTTGTGTCAGGAATTGGCCCGAAGCGCTGTAGTCGGCATCTCCGCCTGTAAGTGGGAGGACACAGCGACACGCATCTACCTAGCCGACTCCTTATCGGAGGGGAGTGATTGGACAGATGAACTGGTGAGATTCTTCTGCACCGGAAGATGTCCCGATCACCTGAACGCCTCACAACGAAGGAGATTTCGGCTGGGTGCACTCAAGTACACTCTTCGCCCCGAGGGGCTTTACTTCAGAAACATTGACGGCATCCTGTTGCGGTGCGTCAGAAAATCCGACCAGCCTAGGGTCCTCGGAGAATTTCATTCCGGGATGCCTGGGGGTCACCATTCTTCAAGGCCAACGGCCTTAAAAATAATAAGGGCTGGGTACTATTGGCCCACTCTGTTTGCAGACGCGCATGCGGTCTGCGCTAAATGTGATCAATGCCAAAGGTTTGCTGGCCGAAACAGAAAGCACCCCCGCCCCTTCAACCGATTCAGGCCGAGACTCCGTTCCAAGCAATGGGGTTTAGACTTTATTGGGGTGATTTCTCCTAACTCCTTCGCCGGCCATAAGTTTATTCTTACGGCCCACCGACTATTTCACGCGGTGGACGGAGGCGATCCCGACCAAAAACGCCGACCAAGAAACGGTCATCGGGTTCATTGAGAGCCCGATTACCCGCTCGGGGTTCCGAGTCAATTGTGACGGACAACGGTCCGGGATTTGTAGGCGCCGTACTCACGGAGTACACCGGCGGACTTGGCATCTATCACAAGATGTCTTCTAATTACTACCCGCAGGGAATGGCCTTGCCGAGTCTACTAACAAGAACCTCCTGAAGATCATCCGGAGGACCATTGACTGAAACAAGCGGACTTGGCACTTGCTCCTGAACCGGGCGCTATGGGCGGACAGAGTTGCGTTCAAGAAATCCCTCAGAACGTCCCCCTATGCGCTCGTCTATGGCAAAGAGGCTGTCATGCCATCACACATCGAGATCCCCGCCCTGTGGATGATTGACGAAGACAGGAGCAGCGGAGACCCGGTGGACGACAGACTGTGCCAACTCCTGCAGTTGGAAGAAGACAGAGAAAGTGCATACCAGGCCTTCGCGGATCACATTGCAGCCACTCAAGGCTGGTTTGCCAAAGGCACCACTGCCCGAGTTTTCGAAATCGGGGACCTGGTGCTGAAGTGGGACTCATACAAAGCAAAGCCGGGTAATCACGGGAAGTTTGATGCTCTCTGGGAGGGCCCTTATCAGATTGCCCGGGTGAACCAGTTCAATGCCTACATACTGCGGGATATGGAGGGTCAGCTCCTGCCTATCCCTGTTAACGGGTTCCACTTGAAACTTTACCGCTGTTAAAGGCGCCCGAGTGGCCCTTGTAAAAAAATTTCCTTATGCTTTTTATTTCCCAGCATGTACAGTTTCCAGTTTTCAGCTTTTAAATTGTTTTTATTCTTATTTGAGCTTAACTGTGGCATGGGAGAGAGAGACAGACTTCGCAGCGAAGTCTGTCGTCGCCCCTCAGGAAGGGCGAAGTTCGGCTGTGCAAAGGAAGAAAATAAGCAAAGAATGCAGGGAAAAGAAAAGAAAAAATTGACTAAGTGTTGGCCGAAGCCCGACTTCGCAGCGAAGTCGGACTTCGGCCCAGCCAAATTGCGAAGTCCGATCAAGGGAGAATGCTAAAGCACACAAAAGACAAGCTCCGCTCAGCCTTGAGCGAAGACTGACTTCGCGCGCGAAGTCCGACTTCGGCCGGCTTCCGTGCGAAGTACGCACTGCGCACTCTTTCCGTGCGAAGTACGCACTGCCCGCAACTTTTGCGCGAAGTGCGAACTTCGCACTTCGCCCCAAATTCGGGCGAAGTCCGAACCCGCCTCAACGCACGCGCTGCGCAGCCCAGTTCAGTCTAAAGAGCAGAAAAGAGTTTAAGTGCTGGCCAAAGTCCAAAGGTGGCAAGGAAACCAGAACGCGCTCACCCCTTGAGCACAGCGAAGAAAAGGAGGAGGAACAATGCAGCGCGCGCTTCGCGCGAAGTTCGAACTTCGCCCAAAACCCTTGAGCACAGCGAAGAAAAGGAGGAACAATGCAGCGCGCGCTTCGCGCGAAGTTCGAACTTCGCCCGAAATTCGGGCGAAGTCCGACTTCGCCGGCGAAGTCGAGACGCACCCAACTTTGGGCGAAGTCCGACTTCGCCCAACTTTGGGCGAAGTCCGACCCCGCCTTGTAATCCGTGCCAGCTTGCGTGAAGTTTAAAAAACAAATAGAATATTCAAAAAAGGTCCCAAGCTGGGCCCAAGGCGCATTGCAACCATTCCAAAATAGGTTTCCGCACCAATGGTCCTCTCTTGAGCAGTGTGCCCGGTTGGTGGCAGCGACGTCAGCCATGGTGCAGCACTCGAGACAGAATTAATGATTGCACGTTCCTCAACGAAGGTGCAACAAAAGAGGCTTGGCACGTCTGCCGGAGCACACTTTTTTCCAAACATTCTCCTGCGCAGCCATCTAAGAACCTTAACTCAGCCGACCTACCCCCTCCTGCGCGACATTTATGGCGCTGTCTTTATCTAGAAAAGGGGGTCAAATGTTTTTAAACATTCCAGACTATGCAGATTATTCCTTGGACAGTGCAAATTATTCCTGTGACAACGAAATCTGCTGCAGACGTCTTGAACTTGCAATTATTGCTGATTCGGAGAGATGGACAAAGGAAAGATGCCAGTGTCAGCGCATTCCAGCGAAAGTGGCGAACCAAAGGAGTTACCGCGGCCGGGCGTTTTCAGGAGTGAAACCCCGCCAGAAAAAAGGTCAAAGTCCCGGACGAAGAAAGTACAGCATGGGCAAGCCCCACCACCTCCGGTGAATTATTTGTCGGGATACAAGGATGGCTCCTTTTCGATGAGCCTGGCGAAGCTGCGGGCAAATGTGGAGAGCTGGGCAGACAAAGTTTTGCCCTACCACCATTTCGGAGCGGCGTACAAATCCAATCTGTTTAAATTCTTGTGCCCTCCAGTCCACCAATGCCCAGAGCTGGTAGACCTAATTGTCAGACACTACAGACCAGCTACCCGGAAAATTTGCAGCTCCAGCGGTAAACCCTTGTTCGCATTGCGCAGGGAGACTGTCCAGCCGGCTTTCGCCCCAGGGTTGGAGTATGACTCCAACGCCATTCTCGCGAGCAGGCGGGACGTTTCATGCCAACCAAACGGATGAGGGATTTCCTCAATTCAGAGCTGAACGCCCCGCTTGCGGCTGGACAGTGGCCAACTGGCCCCATGCCCTTGACACAGTTTCAGAGCAAGTACTTGTACACTATTTTGGCATCTATTCTTGGCTGCGATTCTGATGAGCTGGTACAGCCGTACCAGCTAGCGCTGGCAGAATGTCTCCTATGTGGAGAATCCTACGAGCCAGCAGCACAGAGAAGTGGGAAGCGTCCCATCTCCTTCGACTGGGCAGACTGGCTGGCATATGCCATTCATTCCAGCCTGTTCAAGATTCAGAAGAAGCAGTCCACCGACTTTCGTTTCAGTTCTGTTCTAGCCTGGCTTTGTTTGTACCATCTGCATCCCCAAATGCCGATCCTGAACCTGAAGAAGGTCAACGAGAGGGGAGAACCACAGCCCGTCTATAACTGGACGGATGACTTATACCGGAAAGGGTCCTACTACAAGTTCAACATCAACTTTTTGGGATTCGTCATGTCAGTCTTCACCGAAAGCGAGATCCCCCGTCCCCCGAGAGAAATGACGAGCGCTTTGATAAATCAGAAGCTCGGGGACGTTTTCAGACTGACGCAAGGGATTGTGGTCAGAATCTACGGATTCAAGGGCAAACCCCATTTGCTGCCCTATTGGTGCTCGGAGCACCTATTCGGGATGGAGGTTGCCCGACAAATGGACTATGTTGAAGAGGAGTTCGGCCTAGGAAAGAAGAGAGGACAGATTTTTCAATACCCTCTTTCCTGGGCAAATGTTGAGATTTTTGAGGTAGGACAGCATGTCTACCTAGAGCAAGAGCTTTCCCGATTTGGCCTGGTTTTGTTGCCACAGCGCTGGAAGTATGACCCGTATGGAATAAGGGGAAAGTTTGCGCATCTCTGCCCCCGGGCAGATATAACCGAAGATAGATGCGATGTGGTTCATGTGGATCTTGACTGGGAAATAGAATTGATGGAAGCTTCTCCTCCCTGGCAGGATTTTTACTGCGAGGAGGTGACATATGACCCCAAGCGAAACCCGGACCACCATTTCTCATCTCCAGGATTCAAAAAATTTCTATCCAAGATAGCAGGCCTTAACTGGTCTAAAGAAAAGATTACCGAATGCTGGAAGATGAGATGCCGCACGCAGCACGACAAATCAACAAGGAGAAACCTGGCCGTAGATGACGACTTTTCGGTTCTCTATGACCAGCATTATGACAGCTGGCGGCCGTTCGCATATCAAGGTTACGTTCCCCGAGGTCCCTTTGAAGATTATAAAGGAGGGTCTCCTCCCAAACAGTTGTACACTTCAGCAACTACCAGCGTGGGCCCAGCAGACTTCCAGGCAAATCCAATGCAGCCCGTGGCTTCCAAGGCGGCGCCTCAGAAGGCGAAAGAGTTAGTCGAAGCAGCGCCCGAGGCAGTCCCTCAGGCACGAAAAGCGCCAGCGCCGCCACAGAGCAGACCGGTTGCGGCAGACCTTCTGCAAGTCAAACCCCGGTACAAGTTCACCGTGGGAGCCTCAACGCCTGCTGCACCTGCTTCATCTCCTTCCCCTGATCCAACCGTTATTCCAGAAGAAAAGAAGCGGAGGAGAGTTGAGAAAATCAGGCGACCTAGCCTGATAGTGCAGCAACCAGTTGCAGAGCCGCAGCCGCGTCCTGCCGCCGCAGAGGCAGTTCCTCTGGGCAGTCCCAAGCCAGCCGCCGAGACCAGAAGCGAAGACATCCATCCGGCATCGGCTCAGGCGGAGCCCGCAGGTACGTTTGCTGCCCCTGTCTCTTTAGTCTCACCAAGTCCTACTCCCACTCCGTCTCCCGCTCAATCCGAGCAAGTCATGGCCGCATCCCCTTCCCCGTCTTTGCGTCCTTCTAGCGGCCCCCATTCTTTCGATCAGTTTGCTCAGAACCCTAACGTCTCTCTTTCTCTGAGCACAACTCCAAACCCTTCGCCTGAAGTCAGTGCTGAGACCGTCCGTTCACCGTCACATCCACCTTCTCAGCCGCTTCAAACCCTTGCAGTATCAGCCACTCCCATCTCCATTTCCCGGTCGCCCCCACAAGCGGCCGATTCTTCCAAGGTCCGTCCGGTTCCTCCTGATCCCATTCCCGCAGGAGAGACGTCTCAGCAGAACCCTAGGCTGGGGGAACCAGACTTCATGGACGACCTCCAGAATACAGACGATTTGCCTCCGGCAACGAGGGTCGTAGAGTATTCTCGTCTCTTTCCTCCAGGACACCGAGCGGAGGAGACATGAAGAGATAGCCGCCCCGGAAAAACGCGCAAAGTATGATTTCGGGAGGAGAGTGATTACAACAGAGAAAATAATCCCGAAAGTAAAGAAACCTCTCCGGGAAATGACCAGGGCGGACTATGAGCTCCAGACAAAGGAGAAAAGCTTTGACGACATTAACAAGCAGTATCAGATTCAGTCGATAATGCGTAAAGCTGACAGTCTCTTTGTCAAAAGTCTGGAGGAGCAGGAAGAGCTTTTCAGGTTGCAGGATAAAGTAAGGCAGCTTGAAGAGGACCTGTCTAGGTCCACTGAGCAGCTGGAAGCGGCGCGGCGAGAAACAGATGAACTCAAAGCCCAGCTGGCCGCTTCTCAGCAACAAGCCGCAACCGAAAAGCAAGCAGCCTCGGAGCAGATTTCTCAGCTCCAGGAGTCTTTGAAGCAAGCGCAGTCGCAACTTGCAGAGAGAGCATCTCAAGCGACGGTCTTTTCAAAGACAAAGGTTAAGGAGATGCGGGCTGGTTTGCTGCGGGAATGCAAGCCCCACACCTTCAAGGCGATGGCAGTTCTGGATTTCGCATCCAGAATTCAAGAAGTTTCTGCCCAGGGAAAGCCTGTGGTAGAGGAGGCCGAGCGCCAGGCGAAGCAATGGCTGGACCTGGCGGTAAATCTTCAGGAGCGCGAGCGCAACGGCCTCCAATTTTCTCCCGTGTCCTCATTCGCTGCAGAATGGGCAGGTGCAAGGGTGACCTTGCACAAATATTTCAGAAAAGTTGAAGAGGTGAGAGTTGCCAGACGAATGCTAGATGCCTTCGGACATGAAAGAGATATCTGTCTGACTCCCTTTCGCGCTCTTTCAGAACTTGGGTGCCCAGGTTTTGTTGAAAATGGCGAGATCCTCACCCTAGATCGGGTGAAAAGGAATTGGCAGTCCTTCGAAGCAGATACAGCTGAAATTGACAGCTGGACTGAGCCAATTCAGGACAGTCAGGTCACTCAGATGGTGGCCAAATATTCCAAGATCCGCTCCTACTTCCAGGAGTTAGAAAAAAGATACCTCACCATCGACCTGCACGCGGTCGCTGCTTTCCACGGAGCATTAGAAGATGCAGCTGACCGCCGGCCATTCGAAGCAGAAGCTTGGCGCCCAGCCCAGGTGGCATACACTCGCATCTGCGAGGTAGAAGCACGAGATGGAGAGTTTTCGGAAGGCGACTCTGAGGCGGCAACTGACAGGGATGAATCTGAAGAACAGTTGCCGCAAGGAGAGTAGTTAGAGCAGCAAAATGCAGGGGAGGCAAGTTCCTCTGCACCCAAAGGATGAAGGCATGGATTCTTTGCGCCGAGGCGAGCTCGACACCCCGCGAGCCGCCAGAAATGTTGTCACATTTTGCACGAGGTGCAATGTCTTCAATATTATAATGTAACAGTGCTGCTCTTCTTTTCCTTCCTTCTTCTCTCCCTTTCCTTTTCTTTCCCGCATTCTCTTTCTTTCCCCCTTTTTCTTGGAGTCCCCAGTTGATTTTTCAACTTTCCAGCAAGTCACCTGAAAAATGGCTAAGTCTGGGTGCGAAGTTCGCACTTCGCCCAGTCTGGGTGCGAAGTCCGCACTTCGCCCAGTTTTGGTGCGAAGTACGCACTTCACCCCTCTTCTGGGCGCACCTTGTAACTGACAAACTGGCAGGCTGACAAAAGAGAAATCAAGTGCTGGAGCAAGTCCGTACGGCGGCAGACATCAGTTTTCGCCTGTGCGCATTCCGACTTCACACCGAAGTCGGAGTGCGCCCTTGACAGGTGTGCAGTAGGGAACAAACCCGGAATTTGACCAAGGCATGAAGGCCTTCCCGACTGCACTACGTTCTGCCCGCGCATCCCGAGGTGCTCCGATCCCAAGCGAAGATGGACAGACTGCCCTCCAAGGCAGACACGTGTCAAACAGCATCATCCATCATCTGACAAGTGTCCAGCTTCGGGATTAGAGCCGAAACGTGCCGAGCAAAAGGACAAGCATGGGCTGCATTGCCCATGCCCGTAGCCTCATTTAAAGCTGATCTGAGGTTTCATCTGCTCCAGCTACCCGCATCACTGCCAGATTGAAGTCCTGCCCAGCGCACCGCCATGTAGCTGTCCAGCTTCCAGGAAGACCATGCTGCGGGTACAGTCCGGTCCGACAAAAGGTCAGCATTTGCAGCTCTTTCGCCGCTTTTGTCAGCTTATGTTTGACTGGGACTTTGTGCCCATTAATGTAACGGGAAGGACTCGGGCTATAAAAGCCCACCATGAATTCATTGTAAAGGGTGGAAGGGGAATGTCTGTTAGGGAACTACTGTGCTTATTGTAACCGTGCTTCTGCTTATGAATATAATCTGTATGCCTGGTTCTGTTCTGCTGTCTTTATTCTTTTATGCTGTCTTTCATTATATGCCTTAGGCTAACCTGTCACGGCTTGTTGATTCATTTCAGCATTTGGTGAGCAGGTCCCTCTAGCATTGCTTGTTTAAAGCACCCTCTGTATTTCATTAATTTAAAGCATATATAGAATAGATGCGGTAGCAGTTCCATCAGTTATGTGTTTTGTTGCTGGTCCGTATCTGGTGATTGATGCGATCCCGTACTGTTAGTTCCTTGTAGGGAATGTCTGTTAGGGAGCCATTGAAGCTGTGCGGTTAAATTCTCTACATAAACACATATACCTGGCTCTGATATCTCTAAGTCTGCTTTCTACTCATGTTAGTGTACGTATCTGGTAAACCGGTGCATTGCCATGCTGTTAGTTCCTTGTAGGGAATGTTTGCTAGGGGATCATTGGAGCTGTGCATACACTGCATGAGTATCGGAAGTACACATAGTTTTTGCAGTTCCTGTCATGCTCTATGTTTATAATGCAGTAAGTAGCGGTAATTAGTATGTTCCCGTACTGTTAGTTCCCCCCACCAACATCTGGACATATTTGTAATTTCTTTCTGTACATTTGTCCCTTTCTGTACATTTATCTCTTTCCTGTACTCTTAGCTTAAATCAGAAACCCCCCCCCCAAGGAGCCGGCCTTCTCCGGAGATTGGCTCGGAAGGCATCTCTTCCTTCCGGCCTTTCATGCTGGTGGGCGAATCTGGGCGCATTAACCCAAAATCCTTTCCTCATGGCAGATTCGTAACCAACAGTAACCTTCTAATTATCCAACTAATAACTTTAGTTCAGAGTTTGACCATAAAGGTTTTGTACTTTGCAATTTAATTTGAAGTAAAATGGCCACCACAAATAGAAATGCTCTGTGAATCCTTCTAGGACAGCTAATTTCGCAAAGGTGACTTAGTAGAAATGATTTCCCTCCTGGACGTCTCTTGTACTCAGACAGCAGACTGCTCCAGACGGCTCGATCCTGCCAGACATCATTGGAGTAAGCCTTCCTGCTGCCAGTGGAGTAAGCCCTTGTCTTCATTGTACTCATCCTTCGTGCAATCTTCCAGGTGTAGCACTCCCTCTTTGTCTGGTTCTGTAATGTCCCCTTTCTAGCCAGATAGCTTTTCTGCAGTGGTTAGCCTCTTCACGAGGTCCCGTAGGCTAATTCCAGTGTGTAGGGGCCATTGGTGATGTTGTGTGCTTTCAGTTGCCCTTTTCCGATGGCCTTTCGGAGCAGTTTGGTCACCATTGCTATTTTTAGTAACTTACTATTTTTAGTAAGTTAGGTTTTGACCAGACAGTTTCTGGGTTTTTCTGGGTTTTCTGTTCAGTAAGATGAGTTGTTTTGATCTTGGTGTTTCGAGCTGTCACTTGCTATATTTGGACGCTTACTATTTTTAGTAAGTGTGTGTGTGTGGGATCGGAGTTTGTGCTTTGGGTTAAGTTTCTAGTCCTTGGTGACCAATTCAGAACGTTTGGAACTCAGAGCAGTTATTGGCTATTTTTAGCAGTACTTACTATTTATAGTAAGTCAATTTATTGGGGTTCTGGTTGGGCAAATAGTCCAGTATTCTTCTTTTCCGAATTGGGTATCCATTTCATCTTTCAGTGGCCAGTTCTAGAGGCTATTTTGGGCAGTGGTGCAAGGACTTACTATTTTTAGTAAGTTAGTGTTTTTGCTAGAGCAAGTTTTACAGGCGAATACTTTGGCCAAATGGGTATCCAAATCCGCTATCAGATGTTTGTTCGGGCGAACGATTGCAAATATTTTAATACCCACAGTTTATTTAAATGAAGTCAAATATTAATTATATTCATAAAGTTTATGACTTTATGTTATAAAGGGTAATTGTCACTTTTAAAATATTTAAAGTGACATTTTATTATATTAAGTGGGACGCCCAAAAAGACAATTATAAAGTGGAGTATTTAATGTTATTAAATGTTTATTTTGGCCAAGTGAATCAACCCATTGGGAAAAGGTATTAAAGTGCAAATTGAGAATCATTTTGGCATTCATGTTTTGGGAATTTGGAGAGCTTTGGCTTTGGAGAAGACATTTTGCAAGGAATTGCAAGGGTTTTCAAGCTTGCTGGAGACGATCATCTATAGCAAGGACATCCATTTCGATTGTGAGATAGAGATCAATCCTAGTGGATTCGAGGTGTGTGCATCCAACATTCACAATTGGGCTTCAAGACTTGATATTCCAAGGTTTTCGAATTATTGATTGGAGAATTATTATCAAATCATTTAAGGAATATTGTGGCTGTTTATATATCTTCTATTTCTCTTCCAGCCGTACCATTGCTGTCATTCTGAGCATTGGTAATCAAATATAGTGAGGGATTTGCTTATCATTGAAGAACTTTAATAAATCTGCCCTGCCGTACAATTGAAGGTATTTTGCAAGCAATTCCAGGGGTGTCGTACAAGTTATTAATTGTTGTTGGTCGTACAGTTACAGCAGCTTTCTAGCAAAAGTTTTTCCCCCCTTTTTTCATTACAATTCATGGATTTTTATAGAGGACCCGGCCCTCTAAACCATCATTGCGCAAAACCTAGCAGTATGCCCTCGAAAAACTGGAAAATCTGCCTTCACTCCTCCCGTGACTGAGCTCTCACATCCGTTTCTATATTTAGCAATTACGACCGCATTAGCAGGGGAAATTCTCATTAATGGGCCGCCCGACTCGTCCTCAATCTCTGGGTGCAATGTTCGAGTGGCTGCCGGGTCCATCGGGTTTTCCTCCTACGGCTGAACTTTCCTTTGCCATTGCTGAAAATGAGTCCCGGGTCTTTCGGGCAAGTAAAGATGCATTAATGAACCACTCAATTGCCTCGAAGAAATACCCAGTCTTGGGGTGTGTGCCCTGGAGAACTTCGCTGAATTCTAGTTCGGGAGCTGCTTCGCCATGGATGAGAGCCGAAGCGGGATAGACTTCTTTGTATTGGTGCTTCGCAGAGAAGGGACATCCAGAAACAGCTTCGCTGTGAACCGTTTCAAAGTGGCCGTTCGGGGAAAATTCAAGCGAAGTAGAATTTTGCCTTAGAAAATTTTGGGCATACAGTTAGGCTTCTACTGAGGGAGCTTCGCAAAAAAATTCAGCCGAAGTGGACCTACAAAATTGCTTCGTTGCGAACCGTTTCAAAAACAGCCTTTCGGGGAAAATTCAAGCGAAGCTCCTCCATGCCTTAGAAAATTTTCAGGGACAACCAGCCTTCGGAGGGGGAAGCTTCGCACTTGAGTCGCTTGAAGCAGGTGCTTCGGGAAGATTTTGAGAGAAGTATATTTTCCTGAGGAGTGGTTCGCCAAAAGGGATGGCCGAAGCAGGTGCTTCGCTAGCACTTCTGCGAAGTGTTTTTCCACACTTAAGAATTTGTTTTGGCATTTTACTTTACATTGTATGCTTCGTAAAACTTCGTCCCGAAGCTAGTCCTGTGGGAGCTTCGCTTGCGAAGCTCTTTCTGTGCCTTAGAAAATTTGGCTTGCACCTATGTTTTTTCCTGCCTGCTGTTTGCGAAGCTCCTTTTTCTTGCTATACCATGGGCGAAGCTCTTTCAAATTCAGTTATTTTCAAGGGGGATTCAAAAAATGACAGCCAAAATTGTTGTAACACTAGTATCAACAAAAATAAGGAAAACTATATCAAGAAAATCAACATAATCAAATTTCACTACCCCTTCAGAAGCAATGTGACAAAACTTGTCAACATTCTTGGCGGCTCGCGGGGCAACGAGTTCGCCTCGGTGTGAAAACCCTCTAGCTTTCATCCATTGGGCCAGAGTCACCTCCAGACCCTTCTCCTCGTTTTTCTGATTCCGAGGGCACCTCATCAACTGCTTCTATTCTTTTTCCATCTCCTTCGCCAAGTATCTGCTCCAACGGCGGCGGTGGAAGGCGGTCACGGATCCTCTCCATGGTTCGGCGAATATGAGCCCGCACACCTTTCTGGAAAGGCTCTCGGTCTTGCAATGCCTTAACCAGGACATGGAACCTGTCAATCTGCCCAATGTTAGCAGATTTGGCCCTAGTGCTTAAGTGATTTAAGCACGCCGCGATCCTACAATATCTCAAAATAAAATCTGTGACTTGGCCTTTCGTAACTGGCTCTTTCCACTGATCAATCTCAGAGACATCGCTCTCAAAGCTGAGCCAGGTAGGTTTCAATTCTTCTTTTGTCAAAAGGTTCCCGTCATTGTCAATGAAACTCAGGAAACCCAGTTCTGAAAGATTTTGAAAATACCCCAGAGAGGTATGCTGCTCCTGTTCAAATATATCCAGAAGTTGCTTCGCGTTCTATGACTTTCTCACCTTGGAGAAGAAGGCGTGGACTGTGGCCTGGGCGGTGGGCCAATCTTGGGCCATCCGACTCATAGCTGGGAATTGCTAGTCTTGGTACTGTTGGTTACGAATCTGCCATGAGGAAAGGTTTTGGTATAATGCGCCCCAAATTCGCCCACCAGATTGAAAGGCCGAAAGGAAGGAATGCCTTCCGTGCCAATCTCCGGAGAAGGCCGGCTTCCTGTGGGTTTTTAGTGTTTAAGCTAAGAGTGCAGGAAAGAGATAAATTGCGGAAAGAGAATCCAAATGTGATTGGAGTTGGGTGGGGGGAATAAGCAGCACGACAACGATCAATCACCACTACTAACAGCAGTCCTATACAGAACACATAATGAAACTACAGCTATCATGCATCTTATGTATCCTCTATCTATGCATTCCAGGAATACTTAATCACCAAATACCGGAGTCCAGAGTTCAGTACAACAGTAAGCAATGAAATAAGAAACATGAGGCAGAAATGACAAGGAGAGGCAGCATACAAGATGATGACAGTAAGCAGAGCCAAATATGTGTCTTGTATTCAGAAGCAAACGTATAGCTACAATGGTTCCCTAGCAGTATATTCCCCTTCACCCCTTACAATGAAGTTGTATGGCTATTTATAGCCCAAGTTCCCCCCCGATTACAATTACGGGCACAAAGTCGCAGACCGGACAATAGCTGACAAAAGCGGCAAAAGAGTTGCTGATGCTGACTCCTGTCGGCGAGGACTGTACCTGCAGCAAGGTCTCCCTGAAAGTTGTACAGCTACGTGGCAGCGCGTTGGGTCAAACTTCTAGTCAGCAGGAATGCGGGTAGCTGCGGTAGATGGAACTTCACATCAGCTTAAATAGGGGCAGTTGGCATAGGCAGTGCGGTCCATGCTTGTCCTTTATCCCATCACGTCTCGGCTCGAATCCCGAGGCTGGACACTTGTCGGATTCTGATGAGTGACACATGTCTGCCTTGAAAGGCAGTTTGTCCAACTTCGCCCGGAATCAGAGCGTTGTTGGGTAGCGCAGGCGGGAAACAGCGCAATTGGGGAGGCCTCCGTGCCTTAGCCAATTTTTGGCTTGCTTGATGAATCTTGCCCAACTACGCACTGGTCAAAGGGCGCACCCCGACTTCGCTGCGAAGTCGGGTTGCGCACCGATACTTAGCTGATTTTACCGCTGTTCGGACTGCGCACAAAAAGAGGAGCGCACCCCGACTTCGCTGCGAAGTCGGGTTGCGCTCCAGCACTTAGCCGATTTTCTGCACACTGCTTTCCCAAGTGCGCACAGGAAGAAGAGCGCACCCCGACTTCGCTGCGAAGTCGGGTTGCGCTCCGACACTTAGCCAAATTCTGATCAGCTCCTGTCTGCTTTCGCACTTCGCATTCCCTAGTGCGCTCCAACTTGAGGGCGCACCCCGACTTCGCTGCGAAGTCGGGTTGCGCCCTAACACTTAGAATTTTTCAAGGAACACTTGCTCAGTTTTGGGAACTTGAATGGGGGAAGTACAAGGGAAAAAGGGAGGAATGAAACTGCAGGAAAGGGAGAAAGGGAAAAATGGAGAAAGGGAAGAAAGAGGAGGGGAGAAGGAAGAGCAAAGACACTTACAGATTTTGAAAACATGGCACCCCGTGCAAAATGTGGCAACAGTACTTTATGCTCTGCACTTCAAAAGCTAAGCCGAGCCAACTTCTAATCTCTTGAATAATTTCGTCCACTATTGGCCCCTTTTGAGAAGCAGCGTTCTGGGCTTCTGTAATATATGATAATATTGAGAGGGCACTAGAGGCCCGAGATCTGAAATTCCTGAGCAAATGAGAGCTGATATCCTTAATCCTGTTCCTGTCGAACAGTTCCAAGCTCTCCTTTTCGTACAACTGCAATTGCATCTGCAAGATCCGGTCCTCAAACTCCTTAGCCTTCAATTCAGCCTCGGCATGGGTCTTGCTATGATCTCCTACTTTACTTCGCAATTGTTCTATCTGTTGTTTTAAGGCCACCCTATCATCCTTTAATTGCTCACATTGCCTCAGAGCATCCTCCAACTGAGAGCGTATCCTAGCTAGATCCTCCTCCAGCTTGACATTGGCATTCTCCGCCTCACAGCGGCGCTGGTTGGTGATTTGGGCATGTGCGCGGAAGGTCTCTATTCTCACATGCATTGATTCAGATTCATTATCAATGTCTATATGTTCTAGGTCCTTGACCTTCTTCTGATACTCATAATCTGCAAAGGTCATTTCGTCCAAGGGTTTCTGAACCTTGGGAATCTTCTTGACCTTGTGCAATTTCCCATTCTTCAGATCAATGACCGCGCACTTCTCTTGTCTTGCCAATGAACGCCCCCTCTTTCTCCTCGCCTCCTTGAGCATATTATCAGTATTTTGGCGGGCTCGGATCAACTTATTCGCTAGGGGGCTCTCCTTGATCATGGTTAATTCATTTTCTAATAAGGCTGGGTTGACAGCCGAAGGGGTAAGCAGGTACAAAGACTGAATCGGTGATGTGTCGCCAGTGGGCTCAGTGGTGGGTGTAGTGGATGGTGAAGCGTATGTGTGGATGCGAGGTGGGGGTCGGGATTTGGGGACGAAGTGTTGCCCTTAGTCTGGCCAAGTACCAACGGGATGGTGGTATGGGTGAGCGAAGCGGCGGCTGCGGACACGTCCCGGCCTGATGACTCGGACTGGGTGGAAACACATACGGGAGCGGCGGAACCATGCGACACATTCGTAATAGTTAGAGAAACTTCATGTTGGGGTGACTGCACAACTGGATAAGCAACTTTTGGAGAAGGCTCATAGGGACCTTCAGCCGGGACTAGAGTTGACACAAGTTGGGAAACGGGAGCAGGAGAAGAAGAATGCGTACCTGTGTGCTCTAACGGCAGAGCAAAAGTGGCAAATTCTTGCGTATTGGGTTCGCTGCTTCCCACGGTTCCTGCATTTTCAACATTTTCGACCCTTTATCCAACGTCTCTCGCCTCCTGTAGGAATTCCTCCACATCAATGACATCTATTTCAACACTTTCCTCGGCCTGTGGAGATGCTGTTTTTTGTCTATGAGCTTTCTCAGCAACCTCAGCAGGGTCTTATTTGTTGATTCTGCTAATCCATTACCCTGGGGATAGTAATTGGAGCTGACCTTGCAGTATATCCCATATTTGCAAGTGAACTCATTAATTTTGGCGCCTATGAATCCGGGGCCATTATCTATTACTATTGCTTCGGGGATGCCGAACCGGGTGATCAAGCCTTCTAGGAAAGTGACTACCGTTTCTTGATCAGCTTGTTTGGCGGGCACTGCTTCGGCCCATCTGGTGAAGTAATCGGTCGCGGTCAAGATGAATTTATGTCCTGTAGAAGAGTTCGGCGAGATGACCCCTATGAAGTCCAATCCCCACTGTTGAAATGGTGCTTCCACTTGTATTGGCTGGAGGGGCATGGGAGCATTTTTGCTTCGCCCGACAAACTTCTGACACTGTTCACACTTTCTGCAAACCGCGAAGGCATTGGCAAAGAGCGAGGGCCAGTAGTAGCCCGCCCTGATTATCTTTAAAGCAATTGTCCATCCTGCAGAGTGGCCCCCTGATAAACCTGAGTGGAATTCACCAAGGACCCATTTCTTATCATCCTCCCTTATACACTTTAGAAGAACGCCATCAATATTTTGATAGAACAGGCCCTCGGGGCGTAAGACAAAGTGAAGGGCCTTCAACCTGAAGTGTCTTCGCTGCGAAGTATTTAAATGCAAAGGACATATCCCAGTGCCGAAATATTCTACTATTTCATTGACCCAGTCTTTTTCATCCTCATCTCGGTTTGCGAAGCTTTCTTCTGCCGCTAAGTCATCCCACTGACAAGTTGTTACTGTTGCCACATTTTGCACGGGGTGCAATGTTTTCAGTTTTGTAGCAGTGCTACTCTTCCTTTTCCCTCTTCCTCTCTTCCCCTTTCTTCTTCTCTCCCTTTCTCTCTCTTCCCTACATTCTCTTTCTTCCCCCCTTTCTTGGAGCCCCTCAGTTGGATCTCAAATTTGACTGCAGTTGCCCTGAAAAATGGCTAAGTGTTGGTGCGAAGTTCGCACTTCGCCCAGTGTTGGTGCGAAGTTCGCACTTCGCCCAGTTTTGGTGCGAAGTCCGACTTCGCCCCTCTTTCTAGGCGCACCTTGTAGCAGGCTGGCAGGCTGGCAGAAAAAATGACTAAGTGCTGGGGCGAAGTCCGTATGGCGGCAGAAATCAGCTTCCACCTGTGCGCAGTCCGACTTCGCAGCGAAGTCGGATTGCGCCCTTGACAGGTGCGCAGTAGGGAAACAAACTCAGAAATACACCCAAGGCATGAAGGCCTTCCCGACTGCGCTGTTTTCTGCATGCGCAACCCAAAGACGCTCCTATCCCGAGAGAAGTTGGATAAACTGCCTTTCAAGGCAGACACGTGTCAAGCAGCATCATCCGACAAGTGTCCAGCTTCGGGATCTGAGCCAAGACGTGCCGAGCAAAAGGACGAGCATGGGCTACACTACCTATGTCAGCTGCCTCATTTAAAGCTGATTGGAGTTTCTACCTGCTCCAGCTGCCCGCATTCCTGCCGATAAGAAGTTCTACCCAACACGCTGCCACGTAGCTGTCCAGCTTCCAGGAAGACCATGCTGTGGGTACAGTCCGGTCCGACAAAGGTTAGCATTTGCAGCTCCTTCGCCGCTTTTGTCAGCTAGTGTTTGACTGGGACTTTGTGCCCATTAATGTAACGGGAGGGACTCGGGCTATAAAAACCCACCATGTTTTCATTGTAAAGGGTGGAAGGGGAATGTCTGTTAGGGAACCATTGTAACCGTGCTTCTGCTTATAAATATAAATTATATGCCTGGTTCTGTTCTGCTGCTTTTATTTTTTATGTTGCCTCTCCTTTATATTTCTGCTTTACGTTTTCCTGTGTCACGGCTCGTTGATTCGTTTCAGCATTTGGTGATCAGGTGCCTGAAGCATTGCTTGTGTCATGGCCTGTTGATTCATTTCGGCATTTAGTGGCCAAGTACTTTTGAACATCATAGATTAGAGGATACATAGAATAGATGTGGTAGCAGTTCCATCAGTTGCGTGTTACGTTGTTGTCCGTAGTGGTGATTGATGCGTTGTCGTGCTGTTAGTTCTCCTTATAGGGAGAATGTTTGCTAGGGGACCATTGTAGCTGTGCGTATAAATTCTCTGCATAACACATATACCTGGCTCTGATATCTCTTGGTTGCTTTCTGTTTATGTGACCGTACGTAGTGGTGATTGATGCATTGTCGTGCTGTTAGTTCTCCTTGTAGAGAGAATGTTTGCTAGGGGACCATTGTAGCTGTGCGTACATTGCTTAATACAGAAAGTATACTTAGGTTTTGCAGTTCTTGGTTATGCTTTGTATTTATGATGCAGTAAGTAGTGGTGATTGATGTGTTGTCGTACTGTTAGTTCCCCCCACCCAACTCCAATCACATTTGTAAATTCTTTCCGTTTCTTTATCTCTTTCCTGCACTCTTAGCTTAAACCATAAAACCCCCCAAGGAGCCGGCCTTCTCCGGAGATTGGCACGGAAGGCATCCCTTCCTTCCGGCCTTTCTAGCTGGTGGGCGAATCTGGGCGCATTCACACAAAATCCTTTCCTCATGGTAGATTCGTAACCAACAGTTTCTCTGGCACGCCCGGTGGGACCCGGAGTCCCACATTTGAAAAACTCAGGCTCGTGTTCACTCAGGCTGACAATTCTTTCTGAGAACTCGGTGGGCCAAGGAAGTTTCCCACGCCCAAACAAAATCGAAGCACTGGTGTTCGCTTCATTGCTGTTCAAAATCAGAACACCTGGCGACTCTGCACGAACAAATCCTCTGAGTCTGAAAGACCGGTCCCAGCACCTTCATGCAAACAAGAAGGTGGCGAGCGAGGGATCCGAGAAACCCGCCTGACTTTTACGAACTGGACATCAACGCTCGAGGCGAAATTGCCAGGCTGGCTGATCCGCAAGCTCGTGTCGACGAAGCCGAGGCTGAAATCCAAGAAGAAGTCAAGGAAGAAGCATCTGCATCCTCGGAAAGTACCGACACTGAGTACACAACCGACGGCGGAGAAGAAGAAGAAATGGCTGCTCAACAGCAGAATGACGATGATCTCTTCCCGGCGGTGGACTCTACAGGGCCCTTGGCCCTGGTCGGACAGCAAGCTGTGCCCCCTGCTGCTTTAAAGTCTATCCCTACATACGATGGCTACGGCAAGACGGCGTACGAGCACATCCAGGACATCCTTGCCCTGGCCGCATTGCATTCCATTATTGATGAGAGTGTGAAGACCCGTCTGCTGGCCCTTTCCCTGAGGGGAAAGCTTCTCTACTGGTGGAGATCGCTGCCAAAGGGATCTATCACAGGATGGCCCCAGCTTGCCAGAAGACTCGTGAAAGGATGCAACGAGTCTGCTGATCCTACTTCTTTGCTGCATCAGTTCCAAAGCATCCAGAGACACCCCCAAGAGGAGGTGTCTGACTTTAACATCAGGTTCGCGAGATCTTGGAAACGAGTACCTCGCGAGCTTCGGCCTTCAGCCGGCATGGCTGCTCACTACTATCTGAGATCCTTCAACTCAGACATATGCCTGCTGCTGAAGATTGCCAGAATAGATGAGTTTCCTGCTCTGTACGAGGCTGCCCAGCAAGCTGAAGCTGATATCATTTCTATCGGCAGACTCCCGTCTAGAGTGCAGGAACCCATCCGTCCCGACTTTCCCAGATCCCAGTATCCATCAGCTTCTGGTGATGCGCCGTCCACATCAGGACAGCAGCCCCAGCAGCAATGGAATCCAGCGCCGGTCGTAACCCCTTACGGCCCGCCACAATTGCATTATCCTCACCCGCCTCCTGCTCCGCATTTTCTAGCGCTCCCTGCTCCTCCGCAGAACGCCCCTTATTCTAATCCTCCTCCATTAGCCGCATTGCCTCCACCGGCACAGTTGTCGCCTCCTGACAATAACATTCATAATACAATCCTCCAGGAGGTGCGGGCTTTGGCCTCGGGTTATCATGCCATGTCCAATGACATGACCGCTCTGAAGAAGAAGCAGGCCCAGATGGACCTCGCTCCTAGGAGGCCATATGCGCCCCCGACGCTGACAAAAGACAAGCCCCCAGAGCACCAGCTGCAGAGGCGTCCGCCTCCGAGAAATGCTACTATAGAAGACTCGCCTGGCCCTTCAGACCAGGTTAACTGGTGCACTACGTGCAATGACCCACATTCGGAGGAAGACTGCACTCGCACCGAGCACTACATCCGGACCTTAGCGGCGGCGCCATAGAGGACGATGAACTCTACATGATCCTGGACGGCGAAGCCAACTTTGCCCTCCCAGAGGAGAATCTAGTGCCGCCCGCCAAGGAAGAAAAGAAAACCGCAGATGCTGCCAAGCCTTTGCAAGTTTATGCCAGAAGAGAAAAACCGCAGCCCGGTGGGCTGCCACCGTACAAACGGTTGTGGCCCTACACAACCCAGGAGAAGGCATCCAAAGATAAAGCTCCAGCCAAGCCTCCTCCGGCAAAGGCTGCCCCTGTTCTAGCCAAGCCTCCTATAGCAAAAGCTCCAGTTCCGGCTAAAGCTCCCATACCTCAGCCTGCAGCTGAAACCAAAGAACAAGCCCAAGAGAAGCTGAAGTACCCGTCTCTGACCAAGAGACAGCGAGTTGAGGCTACCCAGTAGTACCGAACGAAGTATGAGCCGACAAAAGAAGCAGAAGGAGCTAGCGCCTCAGGCTACGGCATAGTAGACGAGTTGAAAAGAACACCTGCTAGAATCAGCATGTATGATGCTCTTCTGCTCCCAGGCCAGGTGGATCTGCTGCAAGAATCTCTCGAAGAACATGAAGAGCGGCAGCGATACATGACCCGCTGTCCTGGTTCAACCTCTGACAGTCTCAGCCACTGGGAAGAACAGACCGCCTCCCTTTTATCTGTCTTTACGGATGCAAGGGCACATAGTACACAACTGCATGGTGGATTCTGGTGCTTCCACGACTGTGATGCCGAAAGCCGTCTGCGATGAGATCGGGATGGAGTACACACGGAGCAGCCAAGGCGTGCTGCAATTAGACGGCACCCCTGTCAAGACAGTTGGTGTCATTAAGGACATCCCTATCCGGCTGCACAAGGCTCTCGACATCGTGGTCATCCAAGAGGTCGTGGTTGTTGACCTGGCTCCCTACTTCGGCATGTGTCTCTCTCGGGAGTTCACCGCGAAGTTGGGCGGGTACCTGTCTCTAGACTACTCACACATGGAAGTGCCCTTCAAAGGAAGGAGACTGAAAATTTTCAATGAGAAGCCTTCCACCTTCCTAGTAGAGAAGATACCCGGAGGAGAGTTGGACTGCATGGTTCAGCTGTCGGAGGAAGAGCTGGTGACAGTAGAGCTGACAGAGCAAGCCTTCGAAGTGCTACAGCTTGAAGATGAGTTCTCTTTGCGGGACTTCAATGCCGTAATTGAGACAGAGCAGGGCTGTTACTCCATCGTACAGCCCGAGAGGCTTGACAAGTCAGCTGCAAAGGAAGTAGGACCTGCACCTGAGAAGCTGTGGAAGCTTTTCTTTGACGGTGCGTGATGCAAAAATGGCGCCGGTGCAGGGGTGCTTCTGGTTTCTCCGACCGGCATCCAGAAGGACTATACCTACAGGTTGGCCTGGAGCTGCACTAACAACTCGGCGGAGTACGAAGCCCCGTGCTTGGGTTTGCGAAAGGTGGAGAGGTCTGGGGATTAAACACCTACAGATCTTTGGAGATTCAGAGCTGGTGTGTCACCAGGTTACGAACAAGTGCGCCTCCAAACAGCACTATCTTAGGGCGTACCGCAAACGGGTGTGGGACCTGATGGAGTCGTTCGACTCGTTGAATGTCAAGGCGATATCGCATGAGAAAAACAAACACGCTGACATTCTGGCGTCTGTTGGAGCCAGGTACGTTCCGGCTGATGACGTTGTCCAGAAACCGAAGCCGGTTCGCACCATTTACAGGCCTTCTGTGCCTGATAAGGACACCCACTGGCAGGTGTTCAGTTGTGACGAGGAGATCGTCACATTTTTGGTTAACGAAGTTGGTTCAATCGAAGGTAGAGACCCTGATGACGAGCAATATGAGGGGTTGATACAGTTAAAAAATAATCATGTCCCAAAAGGACTGATTACATTGGAGAGTCTGTTTGACAGAGCTATATCTCATAGGATCAAAGTAGACCCGAAGCAGTATGTCGACCTGGAACTTGAACCTGGTAAAACTATCAAGGTCAGGACAGACTGCACTTCGGAGGAACTTGAGCAGATTAGATCACTGTGCCAAGAGTTCCCCGACATCATGGCCTGGTGCTACGAGGATTTGAGGGGGTATGACAGAAATGTAATCCAGCATACCATTGAGCTAGAGGATGGCGCCAAGCCATTCCGTCAGAAGCAGAGGGCCGTAAATCCGAAGATTGAGGCCATGATGAAAGTCGGGCTCTTGAAGATGCTGGAGGCCAAAATCATCTACCCCATCAAACATTCATCCTGGGTCGCGAATTTGGTGCCCGTTAAGAAAAAGAATGGCGACATTCGTCTCTGTGTCGACTTCAAAAACCTGAATCAGGCTTCCCTCAAGGACCATTATCCGCTTCCCCAAATCGACCAGATTCTACACATCGTTGCTGGAGCCTAGAGATTCTCACTTTTAGATGGATTTTCCGGCTACAACCAGATTTGGGTCAAATATGAGGACCAGCATAAGACGGTGTTCACCACCAAGTGGGGGACGTTCGCCTATCAGCGCATGCCTTTTGGCTTATCCAATGCTGGTGCCACATTCCAAAGGGCCATGGACCTGGCCTTCCGAGAGCTGCTCAATAAGATCATTGTTATCTACCTTGATGACATGACTGTTTTCTCTCACCAAAGAGGGGATCATGTTTCCCACTTGCGGCAAATATTTGAGAGGTGTCGAGAATTCGGCATTTCTATAAACCCGAAGAAGTCTGTCTTCGCGGTAAAAGAAGGAAAGCTGCTGGGACATGTCATCTGCGAGAAAGGCCTCGCCATTGACCCTGACAGAGCAGAAGCCCTCCTTCGCTTACCAGCCCCCATCGATAAAAAAGGGCTGCAGTCCTTCGGTCAGATTAACTTCGTGCGGAAGTTAATTCCGGACTTCGCACAGGTGATCAAGCCTATGGCCGAACTGCTGAAAAAAGATACAATTTACGAATGGACTGATGAGAGAGAGCAAGCCTTCGAGGAAATCAAGGCTCGAATTGCGCAAGCTCCGGTGTTGGTAAACCCGGACTACTCCAAGGACTTCATCCTTTATGCGGTGGGAGAACCGGAAAGTTACGCCGCAGTCCTGACTCAGAAGGGAGACGATGGCGAGGAGCGCCCCATAGCGTTCCTGAGCCAAGTGATTCAGCCGCATGAGGAAAAGTACAACTTTATAGAGCGGCAGGTTCACGCTGTTATGAAATCCCTCCGAAAGTTCAGGCATTTTGTCTCTCAGAGCAAAACGACTGTCTTCGTGATTCACCCGGACGTTCGAAGCTTCATCATACAAGGAGAGCCGGGTCACAAGAGAGCAGGATGGATTGCAAAAATCCAGGAGTTCGACATCGAAGTGCGGCCCACCAAGCTTATCAGGGGCCGAGCCTTGTGTCAGGAATTGGCCCGAAGCATTGTAGCCGGCATCTCCGCCTGCAAGTGGGAGGACACAGCGACACGCATCTACCTAGCCAACTCCTTATCGGAGGGGAGTGATTGGACAGATGAACTGGTGAGATATTTCTGCACCGGAAGATGTCCAGATCACCTGAACGCCTCACAACGAAGGAGATTTTGGCTAGGTGCACTTAAATACACTCTTCGCCCCGAGGGGCTTTACTTCAAAAACATCAACGACATCCTGTTGCGGTGCGTCAAAAAATCAGACCAGCCCAGGGTCCTCGGAGATTTTCATTCCGGGATGCCTGGGGGTCATCATTCTGCAAGGCCTACGGCCTTAAAAATAATTAGAGTTGGGTACTATTGGCCCACTCTATTTACAGACGCTTATGCGGTCTGTTCCAAGTGTGATCAATGCCGAAGTTTGTCGGCGAAACGAAAAGCACCCCCGCCCCTTCAACCGATTCAGGCCGAGACTCCGTTCCAAGCAATGAGGTCTAGACTTCATTGGGGTGATTTCGCCTAGTTCCTCTGCCGGACACAAGTTTATTCTTACAACCACCGATTACTTCACACGGTGGGCAGAGGCAATCCCGACCAAGAACGCAGACCAAGAAACGGTCATCAGGTTCATTGAGAGCCTGATTACCCGCTTCGGGGTCCCAGAGTCAATTGTGACGGACAATGGTCCGGGATTCGCGACGCCGTACTCACGGAGTACACCGGCAAACTGGGCATTTATCACAAAATGTCTTCTGATTACTACCCGCAGGGGAATGGCCTTGTCGAGTCTACTAACAAGAACCTCCTGAAGATCATCAGAAGGACAATTGAAAGAAACAAGCGGACTTGGCATTTACTCCTGAACCGGGTGCTGTGGGCGGACAGAGTTTCATTCAATAAATCTATCAGAACATCCCCCTATGTGCTCGTCTATGGCAAAGAGGCTATCATGCCATCCCACATTGAAATCCCTGCCCTATGGATGTTGGACGAAGACAGAAGCAATGGAGACCCGGTGGACGACAAACTGTGCCAACTCCTGCAGTTGGAAGAAGACAGAGAAAAAGCATACCAGGCCTTCACTAATCATATTGCAGCCACTCAAGGCTGGTTTGCAAAAGGCACCACTGCCCGAGTTTTTAAAATCGGGGACCTGGTGCTGAAGTGGGACTCATATAAGGCGAAGCCGGGCAACCACGGGAAGTTTGATGCTCTCTGGGAGGGCCCTTATCAGATTGCCCGGGTGAACCAGTTCAATGCCTATGTACTTCGGGATATGGAGGGTCAGCTCCTACCTATCCCTGTTAACGGGTTCCACTTAAAAATTTACCGCTGCTGAAGGTGCCCGAGTGGCCCTTCTTTTTAAAAATTTCCCTTATGCATTTTTGCTTTTCCAGCATGTACAGTTTCCAGCTTTCAGTTTTTTATTTTGTTTGAGCCAAACTGCGACATGGGAGAGAATAAAGACTTCGCAACGAAGTCTGTTGTCGCTCCTCAGGAGGGGCGAAGTTCGTGAAGGGGCTGCTTGAGTGAAGAAGAAAGCAAAGAAAAAAACGGCTAAGTGTTGGCCGCTGCCCGACTTCGCAGCGAAGTCGGGCTGCGCGCCAGCAAAAGAGCGAAGTTTGAAGGGAGAAAACTGCAAGGGCACGAGTGATCGGACTGCGCTCAGTTTTGAGCGAAGTCCGACTTCGCGCGCGAAGTCCGACTTCGCGCGAAGTCCGACTTCGGCCGGCTTGCGCGCGAAGTACGAACTGCGCGCAGCTCGCGCGCGAAGTGCAAACTTCACGCGAAGTTCGAACTTCGCCCGAACTTCGGGCGAAGTCCGAACGCGCTCCATTTTCTTAGCGCAGCTCGTGCACCCGGTCCCAAGAGGCAATAAAACTCTAAGTACTCGCCAATTCTTCCAAAGTTTGCAAAGGGCCGGACTGCGCTCAATCCTTGGGCGCAGTAAGAAAAGAAGAGGGAAACAGTCTCAATGCAAGTCGCAGTTCGGACTGCGCCCGATTTTTGGGCGAAGTCCGATTGCGCCTTGTTTTCTGGGCCAGCTCGGACAGTTTTTAAAAAAAAAAAAAAAATGAATAAAATATTCTAAAAAGTTCCAAGCCTGGGCCCAAGGCGCATTGCGACGGTTTGAGATGGGTTTCCGCACCAAGGGGTTTTTTCTTGAGCAGTGTGCCCAGATTGCGGCAGTGACGTCAGCCATGGCGCAGCGTTCAAGATAAATTTAATGATTGCACAGTCCTCAATGAAAGTGCAATCAAAGAAGCATGGCGCGGCAGCCGGGATACATTTTTCAAAACATTCTCTTGCGCGGCCACCCAAGAAACATAACTCCTTCACTTGCCAGCCGACCTACCCCCTCCTGCGCGACATTAATGACGCTGTCATTATCTAGAAAAGGGGGTCAGATGCATCCAGACATGCCAAACTGTGCAGATTATTCCTGTGACTGTGCAGATTATTCCTGTGACTGTGCAGATTATTCCTGTGACTGCGAAATCTGCTGCAGACACCCTGAATTTGTAATTATTGCTGTTTCGGAGAGATGGACAGAGGAAAGTTGCCAATGCCAGCGCAATCCAACGAAGGGTGCGAACCCGAGGATTTACCGCAGCCAAGTGTTTTCAAAAGTGAAACACCGTCGAAGCGAAAGTCAAAGTCCCGGCCAAAGAAAGTACAGCGTGGGCAAGCCCCACCACCTCCGGTAAATTACCTGGCAGGATACAAGGACGGCTCGTTTTCTATGAGCCTGACTAAGTTGCGGACAAATGTGGGGAGTTGGGCTGACAAGGTTTCGCCCTCTCACCATTTCGGGGCGACGTACAAGTCAAACCTTTTCCGGTTCTTGTGCCCTCCTGTCCATCAATGCCCGGAGCTGGTAGACCTAATTGTCAGACATTACAGACCAGCTACCCGGAAAATTTGCAGCTCCAACGGTAAACCCTTGTTCGCGCTGCGCAAGGAGACTGTCCAGCCAGCTTTCGCCCCAGGGTTGGAGTATGACTCCAGCACAATCGTCAGAAAGATAAATCTGGGCGAGCAAGCGGGACGCTTCATGCATACAAAAAGGATGAGGGATTTCCTCAATTCAGAGCTGAACGCCCCGCTTGCAGCTGGACAATGGCCAACCGGCCCCATGCCCTTGGCGAGGTTTCAGAGCAAATACTTATACACCATTCTGGCGTGGGTCCTCGACTGCGACTCCGATGAGCTGGTACAGCCGTACCAGCTAGCGCTGGCAAAATGTCTCCTGTGTGGAGAATCCTACGAACCAGCAGCGCAGAGAAGTGGAAAGCGCCCCGTCTTTTTCGACTGGGCGGATTGGCTGGCATACGCCATCCACTCCAGCTTGGTGAAGCTCCAGAAAAAGCAGTCCATTGAATTTCGGTTCAGTTCTTTCCTGGCTTGGCTATGTTTGTATCATTTGCACTCCCGGATGCCGATCCCTAACCTGAAGAAGGTCAATGAGAGGGGAGAGCCACAGCCCATCTATGACTGGACGGATGACCTATACCGGAAAGGGTCTTACTACAAGTTCAACTTCAACTTTCTGGGATTGGTCATGTAAGTCTTCAGCGATGGCGAGATCCCTCGCCCCCCGCGGGAAATGACGAACTCTTTGCTTTATCAGAAGCTCGGGGACGTTTTTAGACTGACGCAGGGGATTGTGGTCAGAATCTACGGATTCAAGGGCAAACCTCATCTGCTGCCCTACTGGTGCACGGATCATCAGTTTGGGATGGAGGTTGCCCGGCAGATGGATTACGTTGAGGAGGAGTTCGGCCTGGGAAAGAAAAGGGGTCAGATCTTTCAATATCCTCTTTCCTGGGCGAACGTTGAGATTTCCGAGGTAGGACAGCATGTCTATCTCGAGCAGGAGCTGTTTCGCATTGGCCTGATTCTGTTGCCGCAGCGCTGGAAGTACGACCCGTATGGGATAAGGGGAAAGTTCACGCATATCTGCCCCCGGGCGGATATAATCGAAGACAGATGCGATGTGGTCCATGTTGACCTCGACTGGGAAATTGACTTGATGGAAGCTTCGCCTCCGTGGCAGGATTTTTACTGCGAGGAGGTAGCATATGACCCCGAGCGAAACCCGGACCACAAGTTCTCTTCTCCAGGGTTTAAAAAATTCATCTCCAAGATAGCAGGCCTTAACTGGCCAAAAGAAAAGATTATTGAATGCTGGAAGATGAGGTGCCGCACACAGCACAACAAATCCACCAGGAGAAATCTGGCCGTTGATGACGACTTTTCAGCTCTATATGACCAGCACCATGACAGCTGGCGGCCATTCGCATATCGAGATTACGTTCCCCGAGGTCCCTTTGAGGGTTATAAAGGAGGGTCTTCCTCCCAACTATTGTACACTTCGGCAACTGCCAGCGCGGGCCCGAGTAGACATCCAAGTGGACCCAATGCAACCCGTGGCTTCCAAGGCGGCGCCTGAAAAGGCGAAGAAATTAATCAAGGTAACGCCCGAGGTGATTCCTCAGGCACAAAAGACGCCAGCGCCGCCAGAGAGCAGACCGGTTGCGGCAGACCTTCTGCAAGTCAAACCCCGGTAAAAGTTCACAGTGGGAACATCAGCGCCTGCTGCACCTGCTTCATCTCCTTCCCCCGATCCAGCCATCGCTCCGAAAAATAAAAAGAGGAAGAGAGTTGAAAAAATCAGGCGACCTAGTCTGACCGTGCAGCAGCCAGTCGCAGAGCCGTAGCCGCGTTCAGCCGCTCCAGAGATTGTTTCTTTGGATAGTCCTGAGTCAGTCGCCGGAACCAGAACCGCAGACATTCATCCAAAGATCGGCTCAGGCGGAGCCCGCAGGGACGTTTGCTGCCCCGCTCTCGTTGGTCTCATGTAGTCCTACTACTCCATCTCCCGCTAAATCCGAGCAAGCCGTGGCCGCATCTTCTTCCCCATATCCACACCCTTCTAGCGGCCCCCACTCTTTCGACCAGTTTGCTCAGAACCCCAACGTTTCCCTATCTCTGAGTCAAACCCCAAACCCTTCGCCTGAGGTTAGTGCTGAAGTCGTGCATTCACCGTTACATCCACCGCCTCAGCCGCTTGAAACCCTTTCAGCATCAGCCGCTCCCGTCTCCACTCCCCGGTCGCCCTCAGAAGCGGCCGATCCTTCCAAAGTCCGTCCGGTTCCTCCTGATTCCATTCCCGCAGGAGAGACGTCTCAACAGAACCCTAGGCTGGGGGAACCAGACTTCATGGACGACCTCCAGAATACGGACGATTTGCCTCTGGCAACGAGAGCCGTAGAATACCCTATCTCTTCTCCGCCGTTGGTTGTGTACTTAGTGTCGGTACTTTCCGTAGGATGCAGTGCAGGTGTCTACTTGGTTTTTAGATAAGAGTGCTGGAAAGAGATTGTAAAATGCAGAAAGAAACATAAATTTCATGTGTTTCAGGTGGGGAAGAACAAGTAGCACGGTCACTAACTTATTGCTAAACCAACAACAATAAAAACAATGTATGTAACAGAAACTATTACTGTGATTCCTTCCTATGTATCCTTCATTGAGTATTCCAGGTCTACTTAATTGCCAATGCTGATATCCAGAGTTCAAAATGACAGCAATCAGAAAAATAAATGACACGATGCAGAAATACTTGCAGAAGGCAGCATAAAAGAAAGAGACATACAATAGAGCCAAGTATACTTTGATTCAGAAGCAAATGTTTAGTTACAGCAGCTTTCCTAGCAATATGTTCCCCCCCGATTACAATGAATTGAACTGCTATTTATAGCAGAATTTTCCCCCCATTACATTGACATTTTCCCCCCAAAACTGGCGGGGCAATCGAAACTTGACCCCTGTCAGATGGCAGAGTATCCCTGGGATTTTGCCTCTTTGCGTTTACAGGTGCTCTGAAAGGGCGTAGTAGTTGAAACCTCGTATCTCATTGATGCGGCTGGTACGGCTTGCCCTTTGCAGGCTCTCTGGGGACCTGACATGGTCATCTTGATGGGATGGGGGAAGAGATTTGCACTCACGTGCCATGGATGTGCTTTAAAGGCTCACCTACCCCGTACTCCGAAGTATACTTTCAACTTCGCCAGGAGGGGCTCAGATCCCGAAATTATGCTCGCTTTTTACCTTGGGAGGTGTTCTCTGCCTTAGCAGATCTAAAAATTGGGGGGAATCCGGCTTTTAAAACTCTCTACTGATCTTTTCCGGAGGTCGCTGAAAAATGAAGAGATGCTCAGAATCACTGAATAGTGACGGCGATCTCGGGAGTTGGGGCTAAGAGCGACCTCGGGCACAAGCTGGAAAGCGTTCAAAAATTGAGCGATCTTGAGAAATCCTGGTCAGCGACGACGATCTCGGGCGGACTCCTTGCTGCAAATCGCTGAAAACCTGCAGCGCTGCTGGGAAAGGTGGGCGGCGACAACGATCGCGGGAGCAGGGACACTTAGACCTTTCTCTTCCTTGTTTTGCTCCCTTTCCGCGCGTCGCCGAAAAATCACGCGATGTCGGGCACAGGCGGCTTCTTCCATCCGTCACGCGCTAAAAAGCGCTGTGGCGACGGTCGTCGCCAGCAGGCGACGACGATCGCGGGCACGGCGACACTTAGCCAAATTTGGCTTTTCTTTTGATGGCGCTCCCTGTCGCTGAAAAGAAGTGCGACGACGGGCGTCACTGGGAAGCGACGGCGATCCCGGTCGTCAGCACTTGAACAATTTCTTAACCTCTGCCGCGGATTGCTCGAACTGCTCGCGCCGCTGGGGATCGCTCAGCAGCGACGGCGATCGCGGGAGCAGCTACACTTAGAAATTTTAAGCCTGTTCAATGCTGCTCTTGGTCGCCAAAACAGCTCGCGCTGCCAGGAATCGCTCGGAAGCGACGGCGATCGCCAGATAGCCATGCCTTAGAGATTTTTTGCATTCTCCTTTCAAATTTTACATCCAAATCTGAAGATCGCTCCGCTTAACAGAAAACTGAACAGACTGAAAATAGAACATAACAACTGGAAAATGAACTGAGGAAGGAGGGAGGCAATGACCTGCTCGAAATTTTCAAAATTCTTTTACCCCTAGCAAAATGTGGCAACAAGGACATTCATAGGCAATAACCATGGACCTATGTATGGGTTTTCTATAGCCTTCTCCTAGAATTAATTAGTTTATTACTCTCCTTCAGTTGAAACCAAACTACAACACTGACTCTGACTTTGATGGATATAGTTCAAAAGCGTCTCAAATCAGTTGTTAAAATAATAGATTAGAAATTAAAATGTTAAAAAGCATAAGAATTGATAATCATAATATGCTGATTGTATTGAATGTTCGACATTACAAATGCATTTAATCATTAGTGTCTAGAAACTGTTGGATTCTCCTAGGACCTTCATGTAAAGAATCAGGTACTTAACTCAATTTAGAAAAATATATTTAAAAATCATCCACTCCAAATCCTCATCCAGTTTACATACCATAATGTCATCAATGTGCACATCGTTGTCGACAACACACAAATGTTTAAGCTGAACAAATCATAATAAATTTTCAAGGGAAGGATTGGCATGACATACATCAAGTACAAGAAAGATATCTGGCTTGATCTCAAGACTCTCAAGAACTTGTGCTTGTGGTAAACTTCGTGGATATCCATCAATTAACCATCCTTTTTCTTGTGCATCTTGCTGTGCCAAGCGTCTCTTTACCATCTGTAGAACCCTCACATTTTTATGAGAAGAAAAAATGACAATAGAATAATTCCAAAAAACTACAACTAAAGTTGAATATAAATTAATATTACAGAGACAACAATTTCGTCAGGAACCAATGCACCCTTTTCCATGAACTCCTTGGCTTTTTTCCCATTTGCACTCCCAGCTGCAACTTCAGATCTCAGTAAGTCTCCAGTTGAAATATGTACTAGTCCATACTGCAAAAGTGTCAATAGTCCTCAATTCCCGACGATGCCTTATAAGTAAACAACAAAAAAGAAATATTTAATAGGATAACATAGAGCATCTCATATATGTCTAGATAAACTAAAGTTATCTTTCATTTAAGACATTAAAAAATATTTCCTTTTATTGTAAATATTGTCAAAGCCCAAGTATTGGCCCACAATTAGAAACAGCATATTCATGGAAAGCTCTAAAGCCTGGGGATGATTACAAAGGGTGAATTTCAAACCAATCACAAGGGAGAGATCCATATGCAATCACATCCAATGTGGCCATGTAAGCATCTAAGGATGGAGGGAGCCAGCAGGAAACCCAGGTTGAGCACCAAAGTGGCAGGAAAGAAGGCATCATAATCTAAGTGGGGTGAGGTAGCAATAGCAACTTTTTTAGTCTATAGGGGATTGCATTCAATCTGTCATGCAAGGAAAATGGACCATTTATATCAAATCATTTTTTTGCTTGGGCTGTGCTTTGGGTTAGAGGAAGAGCATGTCTTTGTATGGGAGACCAATGTGCATAAAAATGGCGGACTGATTGTGAAGGCTGACTTTTGGCATTTCTACAGAATCAAGATCCAAATTCAAACAACTTCTAAGGACGACCAACCTACAGACTTTGTGCTTCAACAATTGCTCTTAACTATTTTGTTTTTCCTATTATTCATGCATTTATGAGGAGTACTTACAGGTTTAAGTGGACTGAATTATTAATTAATCATTCTCACCTTCACAACTAGAATTTTGGATGAAAACCTATCCAGAAAAGGTCCCAAAATCACTGTTAAAAATTCTTACTTTTCCTGGGACAACAGATACATTGCATCTATTACAGGTTCAACAGACCAAGTGTGCAATACAATTTGGCCATCAAGTATTGTGATAAAGGATGATGGCATTTCTCTTCCCATCGAGGTCAATGGTACTAGTACTACACATGATAACAATGTAGCAACTTTATGATGTCACACTTTATTTTATGCATGGCTATTGAATCATGACAAAACATAGCTGAAAAATCCTAGAATTGTACGTGCAATTGGATAATTTGTGTAATGTCAGCTCAGATTTTCACCCATTCAAAATCTGAGCAGTTGGGAATAAATCCCTCTGCTCTCTTCCCTATGCCATAAAGAATAGTTTTGTACACCCTGATAAAAACTGTAGGTTTGTTTTCTTTTGTATTTTATTAAAATAAACATTCGAGCTCGGGCTTATCTAATTGTAGTGCACAATCAAACTATTAAACTCGATGTCAATTAATGAAAAAGTAATGCAGACAAGTCACCATTTGAGATAAGTTTGTAGGAAATAAAATAAAGTAAAGACAGGTACGATATTTAAAATAATAATAGACAACTCTTAACAGAATCTCAGAATTTTTAACTGACATTCATATTATTTTACACGATTATAAAGAAGAGTAACAGCTGCTTTCATTCATTGTCACTGCATCAATCTTCATAAAGACCCGTTATATATGACAACATTGTTACTCATCTACGGTCTCTGAATCTGTAAGACAACAAAGAAGTCATTTTTTTAATCTTACATGCGTTATTTATAATATGGTGGCTGAAAGATATTTTCCTACTTTTTCTGCCATAGCCTGACATTATATGGGGTCTACTTACCCCAAAACATTGAGACAAGCTTATGCATCCAAAATTGTGGTGCTGATGTTGTTGGCTTCTCATCCAATTCCTTGTAAATTTTTAGTGAATGTAGACGAGAAAATTCCTTAATGAAATAAACCTCAAACTTCTTTAGGGAGGTGTTGGTTACGAATCTGCCATGAGGAAAGGATTTGTTGTTATTGCGCCCAGATTCGCCCACCAGATTGAAAGGCCGGAAGGAAGGAATGCCTTCCGTGCCAATCTCCGGAGAAGGCCGGCTTCCTGTGGGGTTTTTAGTGTTAAGATAAGAGTGCAGGGAAAGAGATAAAAGTGCGGAAAGAGAATCCAAATGTGATTGGAGTTGGGTGGGGGGAATAAGCAACACGACAACGATCAATCACCGCTACTAACAACATTCCTTTACAAAGCACACATTGAAACTACAGCTATCATTAATCCTATGTATCCTCTATCTATGCATTCCAGGAATACTTGATCATCAAATACCAGAGTCCAGAGTTCAGTACAACAGTAAGCAATGATACAAGAAACATGAGGCAGAAATGACAAGGAGAGGCAGCATACAAGATAAAAGACAGGAAGCAGAGCCAAGTATATGCTTGTATTAGAGGCAAACGCACAGCTACAATGGTTCCCTAGCAATATATTCCCCTTCCCCCTTTTACAATGAATTGCATGGCTATTTATAGCCTCAAGTTCCCCCCGATTACATTCTCGGGCACAAAGTCCCAGACTAAACATTAGCTGACACAAGCGGCTGAAGAGCTGCCGATGCTGACTTCTGTCGGGCAGGACTGTACTTGCGGCATGGTCTCCCTGAAAGATGTACAGCTACGTGGCGGTGTGTCGGGTCAAACCTTTGGTCAGCAAGAATGCGGGTAGTTGTGGCGGATGGAACTTCTTATCAGCCTTAAATGATGGCAGCTGGCGTAGATAGTGCAGCCCATGCTTTGTCCTTTTCCCGGTCATGTCTTGGCTCGAATCCCGAGGTTGGACACTTGTCGGATGCTGATGAGTGACACATGCTGCCTTGAAAGGCAGTTTATCCAACTTCGCCCAGGATCAGAGCGCTGTCGGGTTGCGCAGGTGGAAAACAACGCAGTTGGGGAGGCCTCCGTGCCTTAGTCAATTTCTGGGCTTGCTTGCCCAACTGCGCACCGGTCAGAGGGCGCACCCCGACTTCGCTGCGAAGTCGGGTTGCGCACCGGCACTTTGCTGTCTTCTCTGCTGTTCGGACTGCGCACCAAAGGGGGCGCACCCCGACTTCGCTGCGAAGTCGGGTTGCGCCCCAACACTTAGCTGATTTTTGCTTTATGCGCGGGAGGAAGTCGGGTTGCGCCCTGACACTTAGTCAAATTTTGCTCATTTCCTATCTGTTGCGCACTTCGCATTCCCTATCGCGCTCCAACCGGAGGCGCACTCCGACTTCGCTGCGAAGTCGGGTGCGCCCGACACTTAGCCATTTTCGGGGAACACTTCTGGAAACTTTCTTGGGGGAAGTTAAAGGGGAAGAGGGAGGAATGAAACTGCAAGGAAGAGGGAGAAAGGGAGAAATGAAGAAAGGGGAAAAGAGGAGGGGGAAAGGGAGAGAGCAGCTCACTTACAAAAACTGAAAACATGGCACCCCGTGCAAAATGTGGCAACATTCCTGGCGGCTCGCGGGGTGTCGAGCTCGCCTCGACGCAAAGAACCATGCCTTCATCCATTGGGTGCAGAGGAACTTCCTTCCCCTGCTTTTTTCTGCTCTGACCGCTTCATTCCGGGCAACTGTTCTTCTTCTTGATCACTTCCAGCAGTTGCCTCCTCAGTCTCTCCTTCTGAACCTGAATGTTCTCCACTGTCAGCCTCCCACTCGCTGATGCGTTGGTATGCAGCCTTGGCTTGGTCCCAAACTGCTGCTTGGAAGGGCGCGAGGTCGTTGATCTCTCTTAGTGCTGCGTGGAATGCAACGACCGCGTGCAGGTCGATGGTGTTATATCTTCTTCCCAACTCCTTTAGGGAGGAGTTGATTTTACAGTATTTCGACACCATCTGGGTGACCTGAGCTTCTTGAATTGGCTCTGCCCAGCTATCAATTTCTGCTGTATCTGTCTCGAAGGACAGCCAATTCTGCTTAACCTGCTCAAGGGTCAGAAACTCGCCATCTTTGACGTAGCTCGGGCACCCGTGTTCGGACAGAGTGTGAAAGGGGGCCAGGAGAATGTTCCTTTCATGTTCTAGGGCGTCCAGCGCCTTCCTGGCAGTTCTAATCTTCTCTGTCTTATCAAAATAAATATGCAAGGTTACCCTTGCATCTGCCCACTCTGAGGCAAGTTGGGACATAGGGGCAAATTGGAGGCCTTTGCGCTCAAACTGCTCAAGTTTTATAGCCAGGTCTAGCCATTGCCTCGCCTGGTGTTCGGCCTCCTCTACCACAGGCTTTCCCTGGGCAGATACTTCTTCAATCCTGGACACGAAGTCCAGAACTGACAAGGACTTGACAAGGTTGGGCTTGCAACCTTGTAGCAGACTAGCCCGCATCTCCTTGGCTTTGCTCTTTGAAAAGACCGCCGCTTGTGATGTTTTCTCTGCAAGCCGCGACTGCGCCTGTTTCAGCGAATCTTGAAGCTGCGAAACCTGCTCCAGCGCCACTCTTTTCTCTTCTGACAGCTGCTCGGCTGTCTGTCTCTGTGTTGTGGCCTCCTGTTGAGAGGCGGCCAGCTGAGCCTTAAGCTCATCTATCTCCTGTTGTGCTGACCCTAGCTGCGCGGTGGCCCTAGCCAGGTCCTCCTCAAGCTGCCTTGTGTTATTCTGCATCTGGAACAGCGCTTCCTGGGTCTCAAGATGTTTGACGAGGAGATTGTCTGTCCTACGACGAATACCACGAATTTCGTATTCCTCGTTGATGTCGTCAAAGCTTTTCTCCTTCCTTTGAAGTTCGTAGTCTGCCTCGGTCATCTCCCGGAGAGGCTTCTTTACTTTCGGGATCAATTTCTCGGTTGTCAGCACTCTCCTGTCTAGGTCGAACTTCGTGCGTTTTACCGGGGCAGCTATCTCTTCGGCTCTCCTTCGTTTCACGCCCTGGAGAAAGGAGGCGGAACATCCTGAGGCGCTTACTGCCAAAGGCAGGTCATCAGCGCTCTGTAGTTCGCCCATGAAGTCCAGATCCTCCAGCATTGGATTTTGCCGCGGCATTTTTCCCGGCAAACAGTGACGCGGGAGGTATTCCAGAAGGAGTGGCCGCTTTTGAGGGTGACCGGGTCCTAGGGGAAACGGGCGGCTGAGTGGATGGTGCTGGTAGGGTTTTGGACGGCTGGGGTGAGGAGCGCGGCGGTGAAGGAGCAACTTCAGCACTGGCTGCGGGGGAGGGTTCTAGGGTTTGACTCAGTGATTGGAAGGCGTTAGGATCTTGAGCAAACTGGTCAAAGGAATGTGGGCCGCTAGAGGGCTGGGTAGCTTGGGAGGAAGAAGACGCGGCTACGGCTTGCCCTGATGAAATGGGAGAGGGAGCTTTGGCAGGGCCGACTGGGACTTGGGGAAGAGAAACAGTGGACGTACCTGCGGGCTCCGCCTGAGCCGCTGTTGGAGGGACGCTTGCAGCCCGGGTGTCTGCCTCTGGTTCAGGGCTGTCCAAAGAGACAACTTCTGGCGCTGCTGCTCCCGACTGCTCTGCGACTGATTGCTGCATAGGCTCTTTAGGCCGTTTTGTCTTTTCAACTCTCTTCCTCTTCTTTTCTTCTGGCGCCGTGGCTGGTCCAGAGGAAAGAGATAATGTCGGGGCGGCAGGCGCTGACGTTCCCACGGTAAACTTGTACCTGGGTCTGGCTGGAAGAATGCTCGCCGTAGCCGATCTGCTAGCTGGCAGCGCAGGCACTTTTTCTGCTGGAGGGGCCACCTCAGGGGTTGACTTCTCTGAATTTTGCGCCTTTTCGGGAACTGTCTCAGAAGCTGCAGGCTGCATCGGGCCCACTTGACTACTCGCCGGAGTTGCGCTGGAAGTTGCCGGAGTTGACGATTGCTGGGACGAGGGCCTCTTTATATACCTTTTCTTAGCGCCTCGGGGGACGCAATTGCGGAATTCGAAAGGTTGCCAGGTGGCAACATGCTGGTCATATAGTGCCGAAAATTCGTCAACGGCCAGATTCCTCCGGTTGGATTTATCGTGCTGTGTGCGACACCTCATCTTCCAGCATTCAATGATTTTGTCTTTATGCCAGTTGAGGGGCGACACCTTGGCGAGGAATTTTCTGAAGCCCGCAGACTCCATCCGGTGATCCGGGTTTCGCTCGGGATCGTACGTCACCTCTTCGCAGTAAAACTCATGCCATGGGGGCCATGATTTCATCTGCTCGATGTGCCATTCCAGGTCTGCACCTGTCCTGTTCCTTCTTTCCTGCATGATCTCGGCTCGGGGACAGATGTGCGTGAATTTACCTCTGACCCCAATTGGGTCGTACTTCCAGCGCTGAGGCAGCATTATTAGACCCATATCAATGAGTTCCCGCTCGAGGTAGACGTGCTGCCCGATTTCGTACACTTGGGTATTCGCCCAGGTCATGGGATACTGAAATATATGGCCTTTCTTTTTGCCCTGGCCGAATTCTTCTTCAACGTAGTCCATCTGCCGCGCAATTTCCATCCCGAACTGGTGGTCAGTGCAGAAGTAGGGCAGCAGGAACGGCTGCCCCTTGAACCCGTAGATTCTAACTATGATGCCCTGAGTCAGCCGGAAGGTGTCCCCGTACTCATTCTTCCACAGGTACTTTGTCATGACTTCCGGTGGGCGACATGCCTTACGGTTGAACAACCCCATGACCTGGCACAGAAATTTGAGATTAAATTCGTAGAATGAGCCTTTTCTGTACAGAATCTCGGTCCATTCGTACACGGGCAGCGGCTCTCCTTTTTCATTTATTTTCCTCAAGTCAGGAACGTTCATCCGGTAATGCATGTGATACAGGCACAGCCATGCGAGGAAGGAACAAAACCGGAAATCTTTTGTCTGCTTTTGCTGCAGCCTAACCAGACTTGAATGTATTGCATATGCCAGCCAGTCCGCCCAGTCGAAGAAAATAGGGCGCTTTCCACTCTTCTGCGCTGTAGAGTCATAAAATTCTCCGTGTAGGAGACATTCTGCCAGCGCCAGCTGGTACGGCCGTACTACTTTGTCAGAGTCACAGCCTAGGACCCACGCCAGGATGATGTAGATGTATTTATTCTCAAATCTGTCCAAGGGTATGGGGCCAGTCGGCCACTGTCCGGCTGCCAACGGAGTCTTCAGCTCCGAATCAAGAAACTCTCTCATCCGCTTTGTCTGCGTAAATCTGCCGGTCTGCTCATCCAGATTCACCCTTCTGACAATTGCGCCGGGCTCGTACTGCAGCCCCGGGGCGAACGCTGGCTGGACGCTCTCCCGGAAGAGTGTGAACAACACTTTTCCCTTGTTGTCGCAGACTTGCCGGGCAGCTGGTTTGTAATATTCTGCAATTGCTTCAATCAGCTCCGGGCACTGGTGAGTAGGAGGGCACAAGAACCAGTATAGGTTCGATTTATACGCAGCGCCGACATGATGTGAGGGCGAAACCTTGTCTACCCACTTTGCAATGTTTAGCCGCAGTTTGGTGAGGCTGATGGAGAAAGAGCCGTCCTTGTACCCGGACAGGCGATTAACTGGTGGCGGCGGAGTCTGCCCAACTACGCGCCTCTTCGTCCGGGATTTTCTTTTCTGGTCCTGAGGCGCTTCGCTCTCATGAGCGCTTGACTCTGGTGATTCCTCAGCTTCGCGCCGTTCTTCACTGGATTGCGCCTGTACGGGCGCTTTCCCCTTGTCCATCCTTTTCGAAACAGCAGAGGCAGGAATTACGGCTTCTGAGTTTGTCAGCTTTATTCCTTGCAGTCAGGAAGTCAGCTTGAACGATTTGAATTTTCTGGTTGCGCCAGGGCCCTTTTTGTAGACAACGACTGCAACATTAATGGCGCGAGGGAGGGAGTTAGGGCAGTTAACTTGGAGTTGGTGGAGGCGTTATGATTTTTTGGCGGCTGTGCATGGGTTTATTTTTGAAAAGCGCACCCTAGTAGCCGTTGGTCCAAAACGCACCTTGCTTTTTTAATGCATCATTCTTGAAAGATGTGCAATCATTAAACCTCCTTGGGCATCGTGCCATTGCTGACGTCATCGCTGCCGCCTGGGCACACTTTACAAGAGAGAATTTCTGGCCCGTTGACCCAACTTCGCCCTGTGCCGTACTTCGCCCTGGGCCCACACTTAGAATTTTTCATGTTTTCCGTGGTGGGTTATTCGGACTTCGCCCGGAAAATGGGCGCACTCCGACTTCGCCCAAATTTGCTTGCGCAGTCTGACACTTAGCCGTTTTGTCGTTGTCTGTTTCCCAACTGCGCCCTTTGGAGGGGGCACAGCCCGACTTCGCTGCGAAGTCGGGTTGCGCACCCAGACTTAGTTAATTTAGCTCCTCTTTTCAGCTGCCTTGCTCCGTACTTCGCACTGTCCAAGGAGCGCTACCCGACTTCGCTGCGAAGTCGGGGTTTGCCCTAGGTCTTACTTGGGCCCTTTGAAAAATTAAAAACTGAAAAACTGAATGCTGAAATATATACATTCTGAAAATTAAAAAATGCAGAAGGGAAATCTGTACAAGGAAGGGCCCATTTGGGCGCCTTCAGTGGTGGTAAATTTTGAGGTGGAACCCATTGACGGGAATGGGGAGAAGCTGTCCCTCCATGTCCCGGAGCACAAATGCATTAAACTGATTTACCCGGGCAATCTGATAGGGGCCCTCCCATAGGGCATCAAACTTGCCGTGGTTGCCCGGCTTCGCCTTCAACGAGTCCCACTTCAGCACCAGGTCCCCGATTTTGAAAACTCGGGCAGTGGTACCTTTTGCGAACCAGCCTTGTGTTGCTTCAGCGTGTTTGGTGAAGGCCTGGTACGCTTTTTCTCTGTCTTCCTCTAACTGCAGCAGCTGGCAAAGTCTGTCATCTACCGGATCCCCGCTGCCTCTCTCTTCATCAAGCATCCAGAGAGCGGGAATTTCGATGTGGGTCGGCAAGACTGCTTCTTTGCCGTATACGAGCGCATAGGGGGACGTTTTAATGGACTTCTTGAAGGATATCCTATCCGCCCACAGCGCCCGATCCAGGAGTAGGTGCCAAGTCCTCTTGTTTTTCTCTACTGTCCTCTTGATGATTTTCAGCAGATTCTTGTTGGTGGACTCGGCGAGACCGTTCCCCTGCGGGTAGTAATTGGAAGACATTTTGTGATAAATGCCGTATTTGCCGGTGTACTCCGTGAGTACAGCGCCTGCGAACCCCGGACCATTGTCCGTCACTATTGACTCAGGGACACCGAAGCGGGTAATGAGGCTCTCGAGGAACCTGATGACCGTCTCCTGGTCCGCATTCTTTGTGGGGATCGCCTCTGCCCACCGCGTGAAGTAGTCGGTGGCGGTAAGAATGAACTTGTGCCCCGCTGCAGAGTTCGGCGTAATAACCCCAATAAAGTCCAGACCCCATTGCTGAAACGGAGTCTCGGCTTGGATCGGTTGAAGGGGCAGGGGTGCTTTTCTATTTCTGCCAGCAAATCTCTGGCATTGATCACATTTTGTACAGACCGCATGCGCGTCTGTAAAGAGAGTGGGCCAATAGTACCCAACTCTTATTATTTTCAAGGCCGTAGGCCTTGCAGAATGGTGACCCCCAGGCATCCCAGAGTGGAATTCTCCGAGGACCCTGGGCTGGTCTGCTTTCTTGACGCACCGCAACAGGATGCCGTCAATGTTCTTAAAGTAAAGCCCCTCGGGGCGAAGAGTGTATTTCAGTGCACCTAGCCGAAACCTCCTTCTTTGTGAGGCATTCAGGTGGTCTGGACATCTCCCGGTGCAGAAATACTTCACCAGGTCATCTGTCCAGTCACTCTCCTCGGGTAAGGAGTTGGCTAGGTTGGTGTTTGTTGCTGGATCCTCCCACTTACAGGCGGATATCTGGGCTGCTGCGCTTCGGGCCAGCTCCTGGCACAAGGCTCGGCCTCTGATAAGCTTGGTTGGCCGCACTTCGATGTCGAACTCCTGGATTTTAGCAATCCATCCTGCTCTCTTGTGACCCGGCTCTCCTTGTATGATGAAGCTTCGGACGTCCGGGTGTATCACAAAGACGGTTGTTCTGCTCTGGGAGACGAAGTGCTCGAACTTTCGGAGAGACTTCATGACCGCGTGAACTTGCCGCTCTATAAAGTTGTACTTTTCTTCATGCGGCTGAATCACTTGGCTCAAGAACGCTATGGGGCGCTCCTCGCCATCGTCTCCCTTTTGGGTCAGGACTGCGGCGTAACTCTCGGGTTCTCCCACCGCGTACAGGATGAAGTCCTTGGAGTAGTCCGGGTTTATCAACACCGGAGCTTGTGCAATTCGGGCCTTGATTTCCTCGAAGGCCTGCCTCCTCTCATCAGTCCATAAGAATTCAACATTCTTTTTCAGCAATTCGGCCATGGGCTTGATTACTTGTGCGAAGTCCGGTATGAACTTCCGCACGAAGTTGATTTGGCCGAAGAAGGACTGCAGCCCCTTCTTGTCAACTGGAGCGGGCAAGCGGAGGAGGGCTTCTGCTCTATCAGGGTCCACGGCTAGGCCTTTCTCGGAGATGACATGCCCCAGCAGCTTACCTTCTTTTACCGCGAAGACAGATTTCTTCGGGTTTATGGAAATGCCGAATTCACGACACCTTTCAAATATTTGCCGCAAGTGGGGAACATGGTCCTCTCTCTTGTGAGAGAATACAGTCATGTCATCCAAGTAGATGACAATGACCTTGTTGAGCAGCTCTCGGAAGGCCAGGTCCATGGCTCTCTGGAATGTGGCGCCAGCATTGGATAAGCCGAAAGGCATGCGCTGGTAGGCGAACGTTCCCCATTTGGTGGTGAACGCCGTCTTATGCTGGTCCTCATCCTTGACCCATATCTGGTTGTACCCAGAAAAGCCGTCTAGGAGGGAGAATCTTTGTGCTCCAGCAACTATATGGAGGATCTGATCGATTTGGGGAAGCGGATAATGGTCCTTGAGGGAGGCCTGATTCAGATTTCTGAAGTCCACACAGAGACGAATGTCTCCGTTCTTCTTCCTCACGGGAACCAAGTTCGCAACCCAGGATGAATGCTTGATGGGGTAGATGATCTTGGCTTCCAGCATCTTCAAGAGCTCGGCTTTCATCATGGCCTCGATCTTCGGATTTACAGCCCTCTGCTTCTGCCGGAATGGCTTGGCGCCATCTTCTAGCTCAATGGTATGCTGGATTATATTTCTGTCATACCCCTTCAAGTCCTGGTAGCACCAGGCTACTATGTCAGGGAACTCTCGGCACAATGTTCTGATTTGCTCAAGTTCCTCTGTGGTGCAGTCTGTCCCGACCTTAATTGTTTTTCCAGGTTCAAGCTCCAGGTCGGCGTACTGCTTCGGGTCTACTTTGATCCGGTGTGATATTGCTCTGTCATTCTGATCAAATAGACTCTCAAGTGTAATCAGTCCTTTTGGGACATGATTATTTTTCAGCTGTATCAACCCCTCATATTGCTCGTCATCAGGGTCTCTACCTTCGATTGAACACGCTTCGTTAACCAAAAATGTGACGATCTCCTCGTCACAGTCAAACACCTGCCAGTGGGTGTCCTTATCAGGCACAGAAGGCCTGTAAATGGTACGAACCGGCTTCGGCTTCTGGACAGTGTCATCAGCCGGAACGTACTTGGCTCCAACAGACGCCAGAATGTCAGCATGCTTGTTTTTCTCGCGTGATATAGCCTTGACATTCAATGAGTCAAACGACTCCATCAGATCCCAGACCCGATTACGGTACGCCTTGAGATAGTGCTTCTTGGAGGCGCACTTGTTCGTAATCTGGTGGCACACCAGCTCTGAGTCGCCAAAGATCTGCAGATGCTTAATCCCCAGCCTCTCCGCTTTCCGCAAGCCTAAGCACAGGGCTTCGTACTCCGCCGCGTTGTTGGTACAGCTCCAGGCCAGCCTGTAGGTGTAGTCCTTCTGGATCCCGGTTGGGGAAACCAAAAGTACACCAGCACCGGCGCCATTTTTGCATCGTGCGCCGTCAAAGAAAAGCTTCCACAGCTTTTTAGGTGCAGGTCCCACTTCTCTTTTGGCCGACTTGTCAAGCCTCTCAGGCTGAACAACAGTGTAGCAGCCTTGCTCAGTTTCAATCACGGCGTTGAAGTCCCGCAAGGAGAATTCATCTTCTACTTGCAGCAGCTCAAGAGCTTGCTCCGTCATGTCCACCACCACCAGTTCTTCCTCCGTCAGCTGAACCATGCAGTCCTGCGACTCTTCTCCGGGTATCTTCTCTACTAAGAAAGTGGAAGGCTTCTCGTTGTAGATCTTCAGTCTCCTTCCTTTGAAGGGCACTTCCATGTGTGAGTAGTCTAGAGACAGATACCCTCCTAACTTCGCAGTGAACTCCCTGGAGAGGCACATGCCGAAGTAGGGTTCCAAGTCGACGACCACGACCTCTTGGATGACCACGATGTCGAGAGCTTTGTGCAGCCGAATAGGGATGTCTTTAATGACACCGACTGTCTTGACAGGGGTGCCGTCCAGTTGCAGCACGCCTTGGCTGCTCCTTGTGTACTCCATCCCGATTTCGTCGCAGACGGCTCTCGGCATTACGGTCGTGGAAGCACCAGAGTCCACCATACAGTTGTGTACTATGTACCCTTGCATCCGTAATGACAGATAGAAGGGAGGTGGTCTGTTCTTCCCAGTAGCTGAGACTGTTAGGGGTTGCACCAGAACAGCGGGTTGTATCTGCTTGCCATTCTTCATGCTTTTCAGAGATTCTTGCAGCAGATCAACCTGCCCTGGGAGCAGAAGAGCATCATACATGCTGATTCTTGCGGGGGTCCTCTTCAACTCGTCTACTATGTTGTAGCCCGAGGTGCTAGCTCCTTCCGCTTCTTTTGCCGGCTCATACTTCGTCCGGTACTGCTGAGTGGCCTCAACTCTCTGTCTCTTGGTCAGAGACGGATATCTCAGCTTCTCCTGAGCTTGTTCTTTGGTTTCAGCTGGAGGCTGAGCAGCGGGAGCTTTAGGCACGGGAGCTTTCACTACGGGAGGCTTGACTGCGGGAGCCTTTGCTAGAGGAGTCTTCTCTTTGGCTGTGTAGGGCCACAGCCTCTTGTCAGGTGGTAGCCCAGCAGGTTGCGCCTTATCTCTTCTGGCGTATACCTTCAAGGGCTTTGGAGCGGCTTCAGCAGACTTTCTGTTTTCCTTGGCAGGAGGCGGCAACGGATCTTCCTCTGGGACGGCGAAGTTGCTTTCATCGCCCAGGATCATGTAGAGTTCTTCGTCTTCTATGGCGCTGCCGGCCAAGGTCTGGAGGTAGTGTTGGTGCAGTGTGCAGTCATCCTCAGAATGCGGGTCGTTGCACGTGGTGCACCAGTTGATCTGGTCAGAGGTACCAGGTTGGTCTTCAATGGCAGCATTTCTCGGAGGGGGCCGCCTTTGATCTCGCCGTTCTGGGGCTTGATCTTTTGTCAATGTCGGGGGGGATATGGCCTCCTTGGAACAAGGTCCATCTGGGCCTGTTTTTTCTTTAGAACGGTCATGTCGTTGGACATGGTGTGATATCCGGAGGCCAAAGCTCGTACCTCCTGGAGGATTTTATTCTGAATATCATTGTCAGGAGGCGGCAACTGAGCTGGAGGAGGTAATGCAGCCAATGGAGGAGGTGTAGAATATTGTGCATACTGCGGGGGAGCAGGGAGTGCTGGATAATGCGGAGGAGGAGGAGGCGGATAATGAATTTGTGGCGGGCCGTAAGGATTCACGACCGGCGCCGGATTCCATTGCTGCTGGGGTTGCTGTCCTGAAGTGGACGACACTGGACCGGAAGCTGATGGGTACTGAGATCGGGGAAAGTCAGGGTAAATAGGCGGCTGTACCCTGTGCGGGAGTCTGCCGATGGAAATGATATCCATTTCAGCTTGTTGGGCAGCCTCGTACAGAGCAGGGAACGAGTCGATTCTGGCTACCTTCAGCAGCAGGCAAATGTCTGAGTTGAAGGACCTCAGGTAGTAGTAGGCGGCCTGACCTGCTGAAGGTCGGAGTTCGCGAGGTACTCGTTTCCAAGACCTCGCAAACCTGATGTTGAAGTCTGACACCTCCTCTTGGGGGTGTCGTTGTATACTTTGAAATTGATGCAGCAAAGAAGAGGGATCAGCAGACTCGTTGCATCCTTTCACGAGCCTACCGGCTAACTGTCGCCACCCCGTGATAGATCCCTCTGGCAGTGATCTCCACCAGTAGAGAAGCTTTCCCCTTAGGGAAAGGGCCAGCAGACGGGTCTTCACACCTTCGTCAGTGATGGAATGTAGCGCAGCCAGGGCCAGAATGTCCTGGATGTGTTCATACGCCGTCTTGCCGTAGCCGTCATACGTAGGGATAGACTTTAAGGCAGCAGGGGGCACAACTTGCTGTCCGACTAGGGCCAAGGGCCCCGTAGAGTCCACCGTCGGGAAGAGGTCATCATCGTTCTGCTGGGCAGCCATGTCTTCTTCCCCTCCGGTGGTGTACTCGGTGTCAGAACCGTCCGAGGATGTGGATTCTTCCTCAGCCTCGACTTCTTCGATTTCAGCCTCGGCCTCTTGAATTTCAGCCTCGGCCTCTTGAATTTCTTCCACGCGAGCTTGGTAATCAGCCAGCCTGACGCGCTCGCCTGGAGCGTCAATGTCAATTTCGTAAAAGTCAGGCGGGTTTCCCGGATTCCTTGCTCGCCACCTTCTTGTTTGCATGAAGGCGTTAGGACCGGTCTTCACGGACTCGGAGAGTATTCGGATATTTGCGAGTCGCCGGGTGCTCGATTTTTAACAGCAATGAAGCGAGCACTCGTGCTTCGATTCCGTTTGGGGGTGGGAAACTACCATGTCCCACCGGGTGTGCCAGAGAAACTGTTGGTTACGAATCTGCCATGAGGAAAGGATTTGTTGTTATTGCGCCCAGATTCGCCCACCATATTGAAAGGCCGGAAGGAAGGAATGCCTTCCGTGCCAATCTCCGGAGAAGGCCGGCTTCCTGTGGGGTTTTTAGTGTTAAGATAAGAGTGCAGGGAAAGAGATAAAAGTGCGGAAAGAGAATCCAAATGTGATTGGAGTTGGGTGGGGGGAATAAGCAGCACGACAACGATCAATCACCGCTACTAACAACATTCCTTTACAAAGCACACATTGAAACTACAGCTATCATTAATCCTATGTATCCTCTATCTATGCATTCCAGGAATACTTGATCATCAAATACCAGAGTCCAGAGTTCAAGACAACAAGTAAGCAATGATACAAGAAACATGAGGCAGAAATGACAAGGAGAGGCAGCATACAAGATAAAAGACAGTAAGCAGAGCCAAGTATATGCTTGTATTAGAGGCAAACGCACAGCTACAATGGTTCCCTAGCAATATATTCCCCTTCCCCCTTTTACAATGAATTGCATGGCTATTTATAGCCTCAAGTTCCCCCGATTACATTCTCGGGCACAAAGTCCCAGACTAAACATTAGCTGACACAAGCGGCTGAAGAGCTGCTGATGCTGACTTCTGTCGGGCAGGACTGTACTTGCGGCATGGTCTCCCTGAAAGATGTACAGCTACGTGGCGGTGTGTCGGGTCAAACCTTTGGTCAGCAGGAATGCGGGTAGTTGTGGCGGATGGAACTTCTTATCAGCCTTAAATGATAGCAGCTGGCGTAGATAGTGCAGCCCATGCTTTGTCCTTTTCCCGGTCATGTCTTGGCTCGAATCCCGAGGTTGGACACTTGTCGGATGCTGATGAGTGACACATGTCTGCCTTGAAAGGCAGTTTATCCAACTTCGCCCAGGATCAGAGCGTTGTCGGGTTGCGCAGGTGGAAAACAGCGCAGTTGGGGAGGCCTCCGTGCCTTAGTCAATTTCTGGGCTTGCTTGCCCAACTGCGCACCGGTCAGAGGGCGCACCCCGACTTCGCTGCGAAGTCGGGTTGCGCACCGGCACTTTGCTGTCTTCTCTGCCATTCGGACTGCGCACCAAGAGGGGGCGCACCCCGACTTCGCTGCGAAGTCGGGTTGCGCCCCAACACTTAGCTGATTTTCTGCCACACTGCTCTCCAAGTGCGCCCAGGAAGAAGGGCGCACCCCGACTTCGCTGCGAAGTCGGGTTGCGCCCAAGCACTTAGTCAAATTTTGCTCATTTTCCTGTTCTGTCGCACTTCGCACTGTCCCTACTGCGCTCCAACTGGAGGGCGCACTCCGACTTCGCTGCGAAGTCGGGGTGCGCCCTGACACTTAGCCATTTTCAGGGAACACTTGCTGGAAACTTTGCTGGGGGAAGTTAAAGGGGAAGAGGGAGGAATGAGACTGCAAAGAAGAGGGAGAAAGAGAGAAATGAAGAAAGGGAAAGAGAGGAAGGAAGGAAAAGAGCAGGTCACTTACAAAAACTGAAAACATGGCACCCCGTGCAAAATGTGGCAACAGGAGGGAGGATCTGCTTCAAGTTACTCAAGCTTAATTTCAAAGTAGTTCTCCATGTCCTTCATAATTTCTTCCATAGCCTATGTGGTTCTGTCATTCTCAAGCTGGATTTTAACATCAGCAGGATACTGCTTAAGATGTTTAACAGATTCATGGTCTTTTATACTTCTGTTTTCCAGATTTTTCCAAAGAATCCTTATAGGCTTGCTCCTTGAGAAATAAATCCTGAATGGATATGTTGAGCTGAGACATTTTAATAAACATATCCTGGAGAAACCAAAGATCATGAAAGTGTGTTGCTGCTGGAGAAACCAAAGAGAAGCAGATGTAAGTTTGAGCGAGGAGAAGACCTTCCCATTTCGAGAAGATTAAAATCCTTCTTTTTAATTCCTCTTTGTGTTTGCAAGTGTTGCAAACATTTATTTCATCTCAAAGGAGTTGCAAAGTTGTTTAAGGAAACTTCAATTCATGCCATAAGAATTGTAACGAAATTGATAGCTATCGCCTAAAAAAGAAAATATTGTTGTCGTCTGGTGCAAGAAATGTGTTGTCTAAAGAAAATAATGAGTCGTCTAGAGCATTGCATTGGATTTTGAATGCATTGCACCAGAGTTTGAACGTGTTGGAAATAGACTTTCGTCTGATGTTTTTGGTTGGAAGAACTGTCCGAAGTTGTTATCTAGAAAAGAGTTGCCATCTAGAAAAGAGATGTCGTGGAATTGCCGTCTAGAGTTGCTACCGTCTAGAGCTACTGTCGTCTAAAGTTGTCGTTTGGAACTACTGCCGTCTAGAATTGTAGTATAAAATTGCAACTGCCTAGAGTTGCCACCGTCTAGAATTGTCATCTAGAGCTGCTGCCATTTGAAGTTGCCATTAGAAAAAAAAAAGTGTTATCTAAAAATTTGGACTCTATCGTCTATTGACTGGGTAGTCTAGCAACAAGGTTGTTTGAAGATACACGAGGGTCGTCTATTGTGCAGTTGTTGTCTAATCAATGCATGGGTTGTCTGAAAGCTAACTTCTGGTGAAATGTTGCCAAATGAAGGCTTTTGTCAAAATTTAAACAAAAAAATTAAAATGAAAATTTAAAAAACACCTGTTACCTGCAGTCTACTGGGAGGAAAGAGTTGATCTACTGCATGTAAATAACACGCAGTCTAGAAATGGACAAGGGGCACCACTATATTTAAATAATAAATAAATTTTAAAAAACCCCGCATGCTCCATGGGAAGGCTATTTGAAGCCTTTAAAAACTATTTTTATTTTTATTGTTATTGAATGCAGGTGACAAGACAGTGACTAGGCATTTTTTAGTACCATAGAACATTGATGAAATATTCCAAGAATAGAACAAATTATTTATTCTTGAATTTGTGTCTTAATGGATTTTGACAAACCCCTTCCACCAAAAATCTCATTACAATTTGGGGAGGACGCTTGGGAGTAGGTGGTGGACTATGAGAACATTCCTTTCCGTTGCAGAATATGCCATAAAAATAGGTCATTTTTCTAGTGTCTGTCCAAATAAGATTCCAAATCAAAAAAAGGAGGACACAAACTTAGAAGGTTTCCAAATGCCTAAGAAGAAGAACACGCAAAAAAAACAGTTATGAATGATCTAGCGATGTTGTCAACTAATATGTTTGGAATTATTTCCACAAAAAACCTCATAGGTAAGGAAGAGGACATAATGGAGATAAAAACCTTAGAAACGCACTTTCAAGATGCAGGGAAGGACTCAAAGAAAAACCACGAAATAAAAGGTTTTCAACAGAAAAATAAGGGGGAAAACATAGACAAGAAGAACAATCTTTTAAATGCTAAAACTTCAAATAATTCAAACCCCAAGACAAACTTTGTTGAACCTTCCAATAATGCTTTGGTTGCGTATACACATACTTTAGGGTTAGAAGCTATCCCAGATTCAATTGGGGTAAGACAAGAAACAGGAAAAAAAATTGAAGATGGGCACTAACCAAAAGGCAGGTCGCAAGACTAATCAACATCATATGGTAAAAGAAGGTGAAAAGCTTGTAGAGGAAGGTAATATTAATGCCCTTACCAACATCTTTAGTCCTATTATTAATGAAGATCATCACTTGGAATATTAGAGGGCTCAAAGGGAGTCTTTCAAAACAAAACGAAATTAGAAGAATGATTCAGACTAACCAACCACATCTGGTTTTCCTTCAAGAAACAAAGATGTCTATAGGGGAAATGAAGTCTGTTGCAAGTAAAATCTTGTCGGCAAGAAAAGTGGTTTCACTCAGCTCCCATGGGGCTTCTAGTGGCATTGCTTGCCTCTGGGACCCAAAAGAGATCATTATTCACCATATGGTTGGTAGTTGGGGTCTCTTGGTTGTGGTTGCACAAAGTAGACAATCTAACCAAATTATGCTCTGCTTGACTGTTTATGCTCCAATTACTTTGGAGGAAAAGTGGAGACAATGGAAGGATATAACTTATATTATCTCCCATTTTCCTAAAGCTTGGGTCTTGATTGGAGGAGACTTCAATACCATCCTCTCTTTAGAAGAGAAGAGGGGGGAAATAGGAATCTAGATGGGAGCTCAGACCTCATGAGTGAATATATTGCAAACCTTCACCTTGTGGACATCTAGCCAGATAATGGCCTCATGACTTGGTCTAACATAAGGCAAGGCTCTGCTTGTATCATGGAAATATTGGATAGGTTATTGTTCTTTGACAATTTCTTAATCCATGGTCACATTCCTAAGGTGAAAACTCTTAACAATGCTGGTCCGGATCATTGGCTAGTCATGGTTGAAATGTGGAAAACCAAGGTCAGTTTTTCGCCCTTTCGATTTCAGTTAATGTGGCTCAGAGATAGTTCCTTCAAACCCTGAGTGCGGCAATGGTGGAAGGAAGGTAAACCAAGGTATGGAACTAAGATGTTTTGTTTCGCCAAAAGGTTGCAATACATCAAATCCAAAATCAAGATTTGGAGCTGGAAGGAGTTTGGAGACGTCAGGCATAAGAAACAAGAAGTGATTGCTCAGTTTGAAGAGTTGAATGATCAAATCCGTTTAGATAGACTCATAGCATAGTTGGAGGAATGGGAAAAAAGAGAAGAGCTCTTATCGAAGCAGAAATCCAGGATCCAATGGCTCAAAGGAGATCGAAACACGGAATTCTTCCACAAATCTCTTCTAGCCCGCAGATCCCACAACTTTATTTCTTCCCTAAATTCAGATTCTGGAGACTCTATCCACACTTGGGATGGCATGAAGTCTATGGTAGTCAACTACTTTTCCAAACTATTCACTGCTACATGTCTTGACTCGGCTTCTCAACATAATGTCCTTCAAGTGATCCCAACTCTTATCACTTCTAACGAGAACTCTATTTTAACTGCTCCAATTACTATACATGAGCTTCAACAAGTGATTTATAAGATGCAAAAAGGGAAGACTGCAGAGCCTGATGGTTTTCCCATCGAATTTTACCAAGAATTCCAGGATATTCTTCATGTTGATTTATTAGGGGTGATAGAAGAAGCCATGAAGGCCAAAGATAATTTGAAGGTTATCAATAAAACTTATATAGCTCTGGTCCCAAAGGCTCAAGATGCAAAACATATCTAATATTTTAGACCAATAGCTTTATGTAATGTTCTTCTCAAAATCATTACCAAGATCATGGCGAAGAGGCTAAAACCTCTTTTGCATAAGATTATTTCCCTTGAACAAGGAGGTTATGTGGAAGGGCGTCAAATTGTGGATGATATAGTTCTTGCGCAGGAATCCATCCATTCCATTGAAGCACAGGATTCCCCTTCTATGTTCATCCGTTTAGACCTATCCAAAGCTTATGATAGAGTGGATTGGCACTTCCTCATCAAAGTTATGAGGCAATTTGGCTTCTCTCAGGATTGGACAGATTGGATTATGGGATGTATCTCTTCGGTGTCCTACTCAGTTCTTATCAATGGCTGCCCTTCACAGGTGTTCCCAGCTTCCAGAGGTATTAGGCAGGGCGACCCCCTCTCCCTTTATTTATTCATCATTCTTGTTGAATGCTTGGGCAGGTCTATGACCAAAAACAGAGAAAACAAACCCCTTGAGGAAGTTATCATTGCTCATGGAGCCAGGCCTATCTCTCATCTTCAGTTTGTTGATGACTACTCTATTAGGTAAAGTTACGATTAAGGAAGCCTCTACAATTAATCAAATCATTCGTTGTTTCACTAATGCTACGGGGTAATTGATCAATGAAGACAAATCGAAAGTGATCTTCTTTCACTGCTCTCCTAGACAAGAATCCATGGTTCTAGATAAATTAAGATATAAGAAGGCCTCCCTTCCAATCACTTATTTAGGCATTCCTATCAACATCTAGAGACAAAAAAAAAAAGACTAGAATTGGTTGTTGGACAGAGTAAAGGAGAAAATTGGAAAGTGGACCAATAGGTGGCTTTCATCTAGGGGCAGAATTACCTTGGTAAAATCAGTCCTTCAAGCTATACCTATTTATGTTTCTATTGTGTTGAATATCCCAAAGGCATTTCTTCGAGAATTGGATCAAATCAATCAACGGTTCCTCTGGAGTGGTATTAAGGACAAAATAAAATGGGCCTTGGTGAAATGGGATACTTTATGCCTTCCCAAGCATGAAGGGGGGTTAGGATTTCGGTCTACTATAAAAAACAATAAGGCTTTAGCTGAAAAGTTGTATTGGAGAATTTTGAATAACCCCAATGCCCTATGGGCCAATAATCTTCGTGCTAAATATGCTGAAAACAAAAATCCTAAAGACCTTGTTCGCTATCAACTTCCTACCAAAGGTTCTCCCATTTTGGCGGTTCTTAGGACTGGTGAGGATTTGATAAAGAAGAAGTTATTTTGGATCATTCATAATGGTCAACAGGCTAATTTTTGGATAGATTCTTGGGACAGTCACCAACCTTTGATAACTCCGTTCCCTGATTGGAGGCCCTGGATGGAGAAGCTTCACCAAGCTAACTAGATAAAGGTAGCTAATTATTGTCAGTACCATATTGGTAATTTAGAGGTTGGTAGATATTGGATCCCTATTGAGGACTGGCCTATTCAAATTCCAGAAAGGCAAAGGAAAGATATCCAATGCATCCTTCATATGAGATCTCTCTCTTGGTCCCATGATAAGGACTGTTTTGGATGGAACAACACTACTATAGGTGAGTATACTGTTGCTCAAGGTTATTTGGCCTTATGCCACAATAATCCCAACCAGTCCTATGACATATTTACACAGTTGTGGGCTCAGAAGCTGTGGCCTAAGGTGAGGTTTTTTATTTGGCTTTTATTATATAGAAGGGTGCTCACTGGTGAGCAACTTATAAAACGTGCCTTTCATGGCCCGTTTAGATGTGAGATGTGTGGAAAGAATATGGAAATGCATAGCCCACTTTTTATTGAGTGTCTCTTAGCCTTTGAGTTGTGGAGGAGAATGGCTATCTTACTCGGTTTACAGTGGTCCAAGTTTTGTACTTTTGAAAAACTTCGGAGGGATTGGCCTAAATAGGAGGTTGTTGATCATTTTGTTAAACAATTAGTTTGGATGGGAACTACCATCCTACCTTGGAATATCTGGAAGGAAAGAAACAATCGGATTTTCAAACAGGAAAGGAAGGATATTCACTATATTTGGCAAAAGACCATTGCCAACTGAGTTGAATCATTCCAGCAACTCCTTAATCACCCCCAAGATTCCCACCAACAATAAGATCAAGTTATGCAAAGATTGAAGATTCACTCTACTATTGGCAACCATCTTAAAGGGAATGTGAGTAATCAAAATATGGATAGAACAAGGAGTTGCCAGCCTCCTCCAAAGGATTTTTGATGCTTTATATAATTGGGCATTGGATAAAGGTGATCTTACTTGCTACAGCCCCCCTCCTAGATGTTGGGCTTCGCATATCAGGGATGCTCTTCTTTCTATCCTTTCTCTGAATGGCTCTAGTACTAGAGGTACCTAGTTCCTTTTTCCTTTGTATTAGCCTCTCTTTGGTCCAATCAGGGTATTTCAGGTCCCTAGATCAGAAAGATCATTCTTATGTTTCTTGTGTTGATTCTTGGTTAAAAGGCATGTTGGCTTGGAAAGGCCATAGATGTAATCTGTTTTTTCCATCGATTTAATTTTTTGATGTGTGTTTTTGTGTTTTTTGTGTTGTGTTTTGTTTTTGTGTTTTGTGTTTTTTGTGTTTTGGTATGGTTTGTTGTTTTGTGTGTTTTTTGTGTTTTATTGTTGTTGTTTGTTGTTCTTGTGTTTTTTTTTTGTTTTGTTGTTGTTGTTTGTTGTTTGTTGTTTTTATGTTTTTTTCTTTTGTCGTTGTTTTTGTGTGTTTGTGTTTGTTTGTGTTTTTGTGTTTGTTGGTGTTTGTTGGTTTGTTTTGTTTATGTTTTTGTTTTTTTAGGCATGCTCCTTGAGTGTGCCGAAATGGGCAGGCCAGATGCGAGCCTTGGGCGATTTTGGCGAAATAGATACCCCTGCCTCTTTGAGTCTTACTCGAAAGTGGCACCCTAAAAGAGGTGTTTTCCACAAACAAAAATGTATATATTCCAAGAATATTCTTGAAGATTCAAGTTGGAGGGATAACAACTCAAACCCCTGCGCCTTATTTTTTGCTCAATGATACCCATTGTCTTATTGCAGTTAGAGGCATTGATCGTTGCACAAGTATAGGCTTTTATATACCTGTTAATAAGCTCTTGTCGTGCTCGTTCCAGTGGAAGCATTTGTTTATAGTATTGGGAAAATTTGACATGGTTGTTAACTCCCCAAAGATGTTGTCCGATTCTTGGTTGCTAAAAGGTGATAACTACTCTACTTGGAAGACAAAATTCAAGATCCACCTAGAGTTTGAACACTTACACAGAGTGGTATATGACGCTATGCAAAGACTTGCCACTAACCCAGATGAACAAAGAAAATTTGATAAAGCTGATTAGAAAGCCAGATTGATCACCATGTTCGACATATTTGATGAGATCCAACCATACATTCGTGATGCTGCAAACGCGTATGGTATTCGGTTCCAAGAACCGAAACCAAATTCTACACCTATAAAGCCAATTGCATTGCTTGAAGATGAGCGATGAGACGTTGGAAGGACTGTTATGACATATTGTTGAGTTGTGAGCCTCGCTACAAGCGTTGGGAAAAACCGTCAATGATAATGTGCTTGTTCCAATAGTGCTATGTGCACTATCACCAGCATTAAGCTTGGTAACAATTTTGAATGTGACAAATCAAAGTCCCACTTTTGAAACTCATGAATTTGCTTCAATAGGAGGAAGTGATCCGAGAGGCAAAGACTAAAGATGAACATGCTTTGCTCACGCATCAAAAAGGCAAGAAGCCAATGCAATCAAAGAAAGGTGGCGGACCCCCAACAAGTATCAAAACTAGCAAAAAGGTAAAGGGCAAAAAGAGCATCAACAAGATCAAGGACAATGAAATGTCACATGTATGATCTGTGGGAAACTAGGATACATTCTTTAGGAGTGTTGGTACAAAACATTCTCATAAGGATCATCCAAGAATCAACCAAATAATTCACCATGCGGCAAGCAGAAGAATTATCATTGGCAAAGGAGGAATGCACCTCAACGCCAACATGGCAATGTAGCTGAGGATGTTAATTCTGATGCAAAAGGACAAGACTATGTCTAGTCAGTTCAATATCTTGATGATGTTTCAAAATCAAGCCCAATTTGGTATGTTGATTTAGGAGCTACCACACACATGACAAGCCAGAAGGAATGGTTCGTGAGTCTTGACCATGCATCTTACCATGGGCTGCAGAAATGGAATACAACATATTGCAACACAATTCAATTTCCACTTAAATGAATAAATATACAATGCAAATAATTTACAATTACAATGCACACAACATTTATCAAACTGCCTTGCACAGTAGTTCAAACTACCTAGAACAACACCCAGATTGGTTGGAATAGCATTCAGGTTGCCTACAACAACACTCAGATGGACTGTAGCAGCATTCAGACAGACTGCACAACTATCTCACGCATACATGTTTGATACAACCAACTTCTACTACCATGGCAATGCCAACGTACAATAGCAACCTTCAATACAAATCCTCAATACCATGCCAATAACACCAACCACGCCAACAACATAAATGAATGAGGGAGGGTTCTTATTTATACAACTAAGAGGTAGTTGCATCCTCCAACTACCCGACACCTCATCATTTACATTTGACATGCATTTGACTTATATTTACATTTCATTTCATGAATTATCCATTCACAACTAATACTTCACTTAACATTACACATTGTCGCATGAAATATTATCTCTGTAGGAGCTAGTTGTAACCAGCTACCAAAGTAAATAATGTACATAGAAAAATAAGTGCAAATGTGCACAAAATGTGATGTAAATTCAAATGTACATGCAAAGCAAGTCAAAGTAAAATGAAATAAAATGCCAAAAGAAATATAAATGTAATGTGAAATGGAATGCCAAATGTCATTTTGTATATGACGTCAAGGGTGATGACATAATAGGTTAAAATATTGTATTTGTAATGTACGGTGGAGCAAAGGTGATTAAGGAGACGGTTGAGGGTGAGGTGTCCTAGGTGGTAGTTTGGTTAACTACCAACCCGTAAGCATAAAAGGACACCCCATCAAATTGTTTAGATACATTGGATACGCAAGGGTAGACCAATGCAAAGAGAGACAGGTCCCTAGTGTGAGCATTTGTGTGTAATCTGCAGACATTCTGTAATGCCATTGTCGTACAAGAAGATATAATGCAATGACATTCCAATTCCAATTTGTGTATGTGTCTGTGTGATGCCATTCTTGCAGTAGTCTGTTAGGTTGTATTGTCAAGTTCTATGTGTGCAAGGTTGCAGACAGAATTGTAGTCCAAGAACTGTGCGAGTAGTCGTACAAGTAGTGTTGTCGAAGTGTCGTATGATGGTCGTCACAAAGTGCCATATGAGGAAGGGTGTCGTCATACAAGTTATTGCCAACAATAGTGGAGTTGTGAGATTGCCATTCAAACTGGATTGTGATTGTATCATTCAAGTGTTGTCGTACAAGTGAGTGACCAGTTGTCATACAAAAGTTTGTCATACAATTGCATATGTCAAGTGTGTTTGGACCAACAATGACTGTAGTCTTGGTTGGCTCCTAAAATCTGTCATTCCAATTGTTCCTCCAATTGTCAGAATATTCATCACCATGCTACATCACCACTTTATGACTTTATTAATTATACGTATGCACATTTTGTAAAACACTTTATGTGAGGACTACAAAATAACGCAAAATGACAAAACTTATTCACTAATCATGCAGACAAGTCAATTTGCCTGCTTACATGGGCAAGCAACACTTGGCGACAATTAGACATACACATTTGCTGGAATCGGTGATGTTCGATTACGTCTTGGAGAGTGTACCTATCGTCTAATTCAGGTTCTTTATGTGCCTAGCCTCACGAAGAACTTGATTTTTGTGAATCAATTGCTTGATCATAATTTGCATGTTGAATTTTTGAAAATAGGTGCAAAGAAACTATCTCATTTGAGAAAAATCTAGAGGTTCGACGATCATTGCTCATGCTACTAGCATAGGCAAGATGTTTCAGCTCGGTTGTAATACAAGACAACCACGCATTGGCAGCAAAACCAGATGAAGTTGCATTACTATGGCACAGGCAATTTGAACGTCTACGCTTTGGCCATATGAAGTCACTCCTACATCATGACATGGTACGTGGGCTTCCATATTTGACGAAGCCTCGTGACCTTTGTACAAGTTGTTTGGCTGGAAAGCAAAATCGAACTCCATTTGTCTCAAGTAGTTGCAGAGCGGCTTGTCCACTCGACCTGGTGCTTACTGATTTGTGTTGGTCCACTCGACCTAGTGCTTTCTGATCTGTGCAGACCCATGGATTCAGGTTTAAATGGTTGTAGATATTTTCAATTATTCGTTGATGATTATACATGATGGATGTGGGTGTACTTCCTAAAGACAAAGGATGAAGCTTTTCACTATTTCCAAGAGTTCAAAGCTCGTGTGGAGAAGATTGTTGGTCATCCTATTCATACACTATGCTCAGTTCAACGGGGGAAGTACACCAGTAATCAATCTTTTGCTTTTCTAAAGCAACATGGCATCAAACGACAACTGACAAATGCCTACACGCCTCAACAAAATGGAGTTGTTGAGAGGCAAAATCGTACTATTTAGGATATGGTGCAATGTATGTTAAGCAATGCCAATTTGGAGCCAGCATTTTGGGCAAAAGTTGTTCGTACTGTGGTCTACTTACTGAACCACGCACCCACACTTCCATTTAATGGTGTCATACTTGAAGAGGTGTGGACAGGAAACAAACATTTCGTGTCACATATCCACGTGTTTGGATGCACTGCGTTCATGCACATTCCAACACAGAAGCGGATGAAGTTGGAGGAGAAATCCAAGTGATGTATCTTCATTAGATTCAACAATTAGTCGAAGGGATATCTCATGGATCCTAACACCAAGAAGTTGCATATCAACAAAGATGTTGTGTTTGATGAGAAGAACAAGTGTACCTCTTCTTCTAAGCCACATGATTTTGAGAAAGCACCTATTTTTTCCTGTCTAATGACGATGACAAAGCCTTTGAGAGAGGATGTTGATTTTTATAAATATGAAGGAGATATTCGTGATGGAGTTGAAGGAGCTCATGACATAGGACCATCCACTTCAAGTACCACTCATAGACCCAAGTGGTATCTCAATACAGTTCGAGGTGCAAACTTAGATCATGTTCGAGATGCATCTAGTTCTAGACCAAGAACTCGAAGTAGAGTTTGAAATGAGGTAAACCTAACCCTGATGAGCTCTATGGTGTAGACATATTAACCTTCAACAGTTCGTGAAGTTCTTGCGTCAAAGGAGTGGAAGGATGCCATGAATGTTGAGTATCAAGCATTGATGAAGAACAAGACGTGGCAACTTGTTGATCTTCCACTTGGCAAGAAACCCATTGGTTGCAAGTGGGTATTCAAGACCAAATACAAAGTTGATGGGAACATTGACAAATATAAAGCAAGACTTGTTGCAAAGGGCTATGCACAAAAGGAAGGAATTGACTATGATGAAACTTTTGCACCAACAATGAAGATCAAGACCATTTGGATGGTTTCCACAATGGTTGCACAGTTTGGATGGAAGTTACATCAAATGGATGTGAAGAGTGCATTTCTCAATGGTGACCTCGATGAAGAAGTCTACATGACACAGATAGAGGGATTCATCAAACCTAGTCAAGGGAACAAGGTATGCGGGCTCATCAAATCTCTCTATGGGCTAAAGCAGGTACCCAGAGCCTAGTATGTGAAGACCAATGAGCATATTCTACAACATAGATTCCATCGCAGTCCATATGGTCCAAACCTATACTTCAAAATGCAAGGAAGAAAGTTGGAGCAATAGTGGCAACAGATGGGAACACAGTTGTAGCAACAACAACCTTAGCAGCAACAACAACCAGTAAGTCAAGAACCCTCATAGTAGGCTAGGTGAGCTAGCAGAGTGAAAAGTGTGAAACATTGTAGCAAGCATTGCAAAGGGGAACTCCAGCACAACCAGGAAGTCAAGCTATGTGAGGAGGCACTGCAGGTGCCATTGTAGGAACCAGGCTGACTTCGAGTGAGGCTGCCACGAGTAGACAGTAGCCAAAGTTGCAAGAACCTACTGCGCAAAATGTGTAGTGTGTGGAGAAAACAACGCAACAATTGGATAAGAAGGTTGCATGGCAATGTACGCAAGAAACAATGGTGATTGTAGATGTAGATGCAAAAGCTCAGATTGCGGTCGATGCAATGGAAGCATCACCACCATTAGAGGAAGCATCAGGAGGAGGAGACTTTGTTGGTGATGTTTTGATACAGGTGAACAATGTTGATACACCAAAAAGTTACAACACCACATCGCTTAGGCAATATGCAGACATTGTGGATAGATGTGGATCACCTCCATTGGATGAGGGACCACCAATGGAGTTTACATCTACAACGCTGCAAACTATGACACCAAGTTCAACAGTGCCAAAGGAGAGTCAAGAGAAAGGTAAACAACTTGCATCAGAGTATAGACTATTGCAGGAAAGCCAAAGTAGTCAACCATTGGAGGAAGAACCTGAGAAAGGTAAGGAGATGGTGAAAATAACAGAGAAGACTATTGATGTAGATGGAGAAAAGATTTAAGAGATTCAGGAAGGGAAGGAAGCCAAACAGAAAATCAACCTGACAAGTCATGGTGGGGAGGATGTGGAGGAGACTACCACCGAGGATGACACAGATATAGAACTAGCAGAGGAGGAAACAAGTGAGCATTTCATTATAGAAGTGCCAAACTTGAGGAAACCACCAGTTCTAGGAGCAAATATCAATGAGCAAGTTGATACATTTTTTGAAAAGTGAGTGGATTGTTTGACATGGTCCGTAGTGAGTTCAAAGTTGGGTGTGTTGGTGACTGGAAACTATGGAAGTTGCGAATGGAATGTGAGTTGAGCAAATTGATGCATTGGGCTTGTGATGATGAGCGTATGAAGAAGTTTGTAGAAATATATCAAATGCAACCATGGGAGCTAGTGGTAGAACCCTGAAGGTTCTAGCTAATATTTAATAAATGAATAAATAAAATAACATTAAAAAGAATCACTTTTAGGGTTGAATCACTGTTGCACTGGAATGGAGAATCCCTCCAATGGGTTTAAACAAATATATATTCTTCTTCTTGGATGATTTGTGTGAATGGCCAACCTAATATATATATCTACCCTAAAGCTACGTTGGTGAAGAGATGTGATGGTTCACGTTAGGAAGAGACGTGATGGTTCACGTTATGAAGAGATGTGATGGTTCACTTTATGAGTTTAAAATATAATAATTAAATGATTAATAATACTAACTAATAATATTAGGATGGAGGATCCTAACATGCCACCCTCCTTAAAAAGAGCTTTGTCCTCAAAGCTCAAAGTGAGGAGCTTTGTCCTTTGTTTTCCAAGCAAAATTTTTGCAAGTTCTTGTACTATTTTAATGTCACTTTTTTAGAGGTAAGGATATCTTGAGGGTCGGAGTGTTAGTGGGGGGTTGCCAGGAAAAATAGTAGAATATTCTTTAGGAGAATCGTGATGACGATGGGAGGGCAACCCTTGGGGTTCCTCAAACAATTCAGAATGATGCATCAAAAGTGGTGGTAACACTTCCAAATCCTGTTGGTGTTCCTTGGTAGAGCCAATGGAGAAGGAGTGTGTAGTCACTCTGCATTGTTGTCGAATAGGTTTGGCCATGTGGTGATAATGCAATATTGGTGAGGAAGGTGTGTGTAGGTCTTGTAGAGTGTATGTTTGGCTGACATTGGTCATGTCGGGTATGTCTACCCCATCCTTGCTTGGTGCATCGATCACTTCGGGTATATCAACCGTATTGTTGTCATTGGTGTGATTAGGTATTTTGGGTATTGCTTGCTCATTGTCCTCATTTTCCACATCTTCATTATCTTTCTCATCTTCCTTAGCTTTCTCATCTTCCTCATCTTTAGTGCTATCGTCAGGTGAATCTGTCGCTACTTCTACCTCAATCGCAATTTCATCATTGGGAGAACTACAAGGAATAGTTGCATCCGAAATATATATTTTGGGTGTAATACATTGATGATTGCGATAAAATTTATCATCACAATGAAAGCAAAGGTTGTTTTCTCTTCGTGCCTTCATTTCTGCGGGGTTGATACGTTTAATGGGTAAGAGTCGGGTAAGTTTTGGGGTGGTGTACGTATTTTGTGATTCCCATACAGGTGGTTTTGTAATTGGGTCCTTCCACTGGCAAAAATCCTCCTTTGTAATAATTTTATTTGCAAGGTCATCCTTTTTTAGGGTTAACTCTGCTATTTTTCTTGCTATTTTTGTTTCAAAATCATCTTGCCATTTATTCATTACTTGCAGGATTTCTTTCGAGATGTCTTTAAACAAACTTCCCCACTTGTGTCCAGAATCGATGCTCTGATACCAAATGGTAGAACCCTAAAGGTTCTAGCTAATATTTAATAAATGAATAAATAAAATAACATTAAAAAGAATCACTTTTAGGGTTGAATCACTGTTGCACTGGAATGGGGAATCCCTCCAATGGGTTTAAACAAATATATATTCTTCTTCTTGGATGATTTGTGTGAATGGCCAACCTAATATATATGTCTACCCTAAAGCTACGTTGGTGAAGAGACATGATGGTTCACATTAGGAAGAGACTGTTAGAGTAATATTCCATCATTTGGGATAAATACCTATTTCCTACGTTAGGTAGATTTTATATTACCACATGGTAAAAAGTTATTTCTTGCTTTTTACCACATATATTTACTTTTTGCTACTTACCATGTAGATATTTACTGTTTCAAATATCTAATGGTAAACTATGGTTAATTCCTAAATATCCTAGGTTAACAAACCTAAACCAAACTCTCTACCTCCTATGGCGCGTTGGTTAGCGTGGATAGTGGGAATATAGTTTGGTATACTATTTTGTAACCTATATATATTGCTTAGTATTTCCTAAGCTAATGTTAATGAATATTTAATTAATCAATTGTCTTACCTTTCCGTTTTGATCACATTGGCATCAGAGCCAACTACGTTGGGGCTGGATCGAAGTTTTTTTTTTGCCACCACACTCCAAGCGACCTGCCAGGGCCTAGGCGTGCCCGATTCAACTGGCCAGGTCAAATCGACCTGCCAGTCACGGGCGGGCCTGCGGGCCACCATGGCGATCGCCGTCGCGGCCGTGCCGATCGTCCTAAGCCTGCCCAGCTGGACACCTGCGCGGGACCAGACCACCTCGGGATCCACGAGGGCAAGAGCGCCCTCCCCTCCCCGCGGACACCAGACCTCGGGATCTGAGAGGGCAGGCGGCCCTCCAATCCTTGACCGACATGTGGACTAACCTGCACGCACCCCGAGGTGCTGACTGGACTGGACCAAGACTGGACACGTGGCCGATAGCCACTGGACGATGACCCGACGCAGACTGGACCGAGATCGGACACGTGGTGGACAACCACTGGCCGATGACCCGACGCAGACTCGAACGAGACGAGACACGTGGCGGACTAGCCACGTGTCACAGGACCTGACACTGGCGACAAGTGGCGGACAAGCCACGTGTCGCGACTCTGACGGTCCACGTGACTGGCAGCAAAACCAGTCACGCGGTGGACTGACTGCCCGCAGGCAGTCAAAGTGCTATATGCGCTTTTGCTCTTTTAAAGAGCAATTCCATTGCCGCACAGGCAATGTGGGACTAAAAGTCCCGAAGGAATTTTGAATTCCTTCAAATTCCCGCCGTCCGCCGATTTTAACAGGCACCTCCTGTGCCTTATTACCCATCGGGCTCTCTAGCCCGACCGGTTGATCGGGTCGAGCTAAGGCCCTAGGCGGGGAGTCCAGGGTTCGACTCCCACCGGGTATAAAAGGCATTTTTTTGCCTTATTCGACGCCAAGGTAAACTTATTTCTTTAATTTTTTATTTTTTGCATATTTAATTCAAGTTTTTTTGTTTTATTATTTTTTTTAATAATTTAACTTTCAATAATGTTTTATTTTAAATCAATTTCTATTACACATTTAAATTGATTTATTTAAAACATATATTTTTAGTTTTTTATTATTAATTAAAATGATTTACTTAAACTTTCTTTAAATATTGCAAATTAAAATTAAAGAAATATTTTTTTTGCAACTTTGAAATTTAAAGGTGCTAGTGTTTTCTCACAAAATGGAGATATGAGACATAGCAAGAGCACATTTTTTGTTGCAAATTAGAAAACCTCTTCTCAAACCTTGTTAATTTAGCATACAAGAAAGGATCACACTTGATTTTTTTTTGCAAATTAGACAACAAGGAGACTGAAATTTTTGTAAGAATCAAAGTTCAAAGAGTGCATTTGTTTTCTCCAAGGAGATATAATACATAAAATTGCACATCTATTTTTTTTGCAAATTTGAGAAGACCTTGTAACCTTGGGCCCATAAAAACTAAGTCGTGTGTCGACTAGTATTGGAAGCCTTTCAAACGCGGGTCGTGTGTCGACTTGTCTTGAAAGGAGTGCTCTAAATTCTACATTTTGTAAACATTAAGGGGGGATAGAATTCATTTTTTTTTGATTCTATAGTTTGCAAAATTGTAACGAAAAAGGGGGATATTTCAGAGTAAGAAAGGTGCATTCTCGATTGTACTCGACACCTTCTCTTAAAAATTGCTTGTACTAGGTGCATTTTCGGTTGCATCCGACACCTAGAGTGATAAAAATTTGGGTTGCTCTCATGTTTTGATTATTGCACTAACACTCATGTTTTTGTGTGCAATTAAACAATCAAATACAACATTAGAAGAAGCATTTCACAAAACCCAAACTTCACTCAAAACACCATGCTAAACTTTGCATAGGTTAAAACAAGTCATTTTTTACTCCCATCAAAAGGTCAAAAATCCAAATCACCTTGATTCACTCTCTTTGTTTGGCTTAATATCCTCAAATTTTTCATCCTTCTTCAAGGGTGTTAAGGCAGGTGCCATTAAATATCCTAGAGGGCAAAATCAAAAGTTTTTTCACAAACCTACCCCTTTTTCATTTGCTCTATTTTGTTTGGCTTAATTTCCTCCAACTTTTCATCCCTTGGTAAGGGTGTTAAGGCAGGTGCCATTAAATATCTTATAGAGGCAAATTGAAAACAACTTCCATATACTCTTTTGAGGGTATAGTGCAAGATACAACCATCTTAGTCCTATCAAATTTGAAACCTAAACCATGGCCATGATACACAAGTATCTCACTGAGAGCCAACTGCTCAAAGGTTCAAATTATTCAGCTTGGAAGACTAAGATGAAAGCTATCTTAACTGTAGAGGATTTGTGGTCAATAGTGGATGGAAGTGTCACTAGACCTCAATCACCTGGAGCAGATCAAAGAGACTTTGATAAAAAGGATAAAAAACTATCCTTAATGATCTTGCTAGCTATTACTGATGATATCCAACCTCATATAAGTGAAGCTAAAACTGGAAAGGAGGCATGGGATGCCTTAACTACCATCTTTGAGGGAAAGAATCAATCCACGATTCTTAACCTTCAAACACAGCTTCATACACTTCACATGAAATCTGGAGAAACAATAGAGCTCTTCCTCTGCAGAGTGGCCGATTTGAAAACAAAACTGCAAGCCTTAGGAGAAACTGTGGAAGACAAAGTCTTAATCTCAATTATTTTGAGAGCTCTTCCTGACTCCTATCGAATGTTGATTACATCCCTTCAAGTCTCTGGTAGGACAGTGACTTTTGTAGAGTTGGTGAACATGCTTCAAACTGAAGAAGCTAATCAATTCCAAAGAGATGAGGCATCCAACAATGCACTTTTCTCACATAAACAACAAGGAAAGAAAAAGTGGAATCAACAACAAGGCTCTTCTTCTAACAAAAACAAAGGTCAAGGCCAAGACACTAAGAAGAAGAAGCAGTATTGTAAAATCTGTGACAAAGACACTCATCAAACCAAGAGATGTTGGTTTAAGAACAAGCCTCCCAAAGAGAAAGGTCAAAAGAAAAACCAAGGCAATGTTGCAAATGAGATGTCTAATACAGATTCTGATTCTGGTTCAGAGAAAGCACACAGAGTGCTAATTGCTAGAACAGTTTTGTAGAGGGAAAACACATGTGTCCCTTGGGCAAAAGCACCATTTTCTCTCTCTCCTCTTTTTGGCTTCATAAATAGCATAAGTATTTTGTTTGAAGACCTTGCAATAAGGGGTGCTTGTACCTCTTTTAGGCTTCATAAATAGCAAATTCTAGGTGTTTGAAGTACTTGTAACAAGAGGAGCGACTTTTTGTGATGTAAAATTGTCTAGGAGGCAATATTTGTAAAATCCTTCACAACACTCTTGTGTTGCACACTTTTTGCAATTGAGGGGGGATATAAATTTCTTTTCTTCACAATTTTTGTAAAAAGGGAAGATGGCTTATAAGGGTGCATTTTCGGCTTTGACCGACACCTTAGTCACACTTCCTTCAGAAATTAATTACACTATGTTTTGCAATGAGAAGGGGGAACTTATAAGGGTGCATTTTTGACAGTGACCGACACCTTAGCTACCTTATCTTTTGCAAATTCATATTGTAAAATGAATGAACCTTGTATGAAGTGATCTATTCTACTACACCTAGCGATTGCAGTGGCTGGTTACCCATGCAATTCGGTTGGATGATGTGATTACCATAAGGACATTCGTTGGCGTGAAGACAAAGTGAGGAATGACCCACTTTTTGCTTAGGAGCAGCCAGAGTACTATGACAGAGCAAAGAACCAGCAGATCAACATCTTCTTCACTGTATTGGGGCAGTTATATACTTTACCCAAATATTGTTGTATAGAGGGATATGTATGTATTACCAAAATAATGTAATAAGGGGGGATGTTAGAGTAATATTCCATCATTTGGGATAATTACCTATTTCCTACATTAGGTAGATTTTATATTACCACATGGTAAAAAGTTATTTCTTGCTTTTTACCACATATATTTACTTTTTGCTACTTACCATGTAGATATTTACTGTTTCAAATATCTAATGGTAAACTATGGTTAATTCCTAAATATCCTAGGTTAACAAACCTAAACCAAACTCTCTACCTCCTATGGCGCGTTGGTTAGCGTGGATAGTGGGAATATAGTTTGGTATACTATTTTGTAACTTGTTGGTCACGAATCCGCCATGAGGAAAGGATTTGTCGCTATTGCGCCCTAGACCCGCGAACCAACATTGAAAGGCCGGAAGGAAGGAATGCCTTCCGGGCCAATCTCCGGAGAAGGCCGGCTCCTTGCGGGGGTTAGTAAGATGAGAGTGCAGGAAAGAAATAAAAATGCGGAAAGAATTTACAAATGAGAGTGGAGTTGGGTGGGGGGAACTAACAGTACGGCAACACATCAATCACCATTGCTTACTGCATCATAAATACAAAGCATGACTGAGAACTGCAAAATCTAAGTGTACTTTCTGTACTAAGCAATATACGCACAGCTACAATGGTCCCCTAGCAAACATTCTCCCTACAAGGAGAACTAACAGCACGACAATGCATCAATCACCACTACGTACGGAAACTCAAAACAGAAAGTAACTAAGAGATGTCAGAACCAGGTATATGTGTCATGCAGAGAATTTAACCGCACAGCTACAATGGTCCCCTAGCAAACATTCTCCCTACAAGGAGAACTAACAGCACGGCAACGCATCAATCACCACTACGGACAACAACGTAACACACAACTGATGGAACTGCTACCACATCTAGTCTATGAAGTTCAAAAGTGCTTGACCACCAAATGCTAAAATAAATCAACAAGCCATGGCACAAACAATGCTAAAGGCGCCTGATCACCAAATGCTGAAATGAATCAACGAGCCGTGACACAGGGAAGTGTAAAGCATAAAGCATAAAGAAATAAAAGCAACAGAACAGAACCAGGCATACAAATTATATTTATAAGCAGAAGCACGGTTACAATGGTTCCCTAACAGACATTCCCCTTCCACCACCTTACAATGAAAATGTGGTGGGTATTTATAGCCCAAAGTTCCCCCCGTTACATTAATGGGCACAAAGTCCCAGTCAAACATTAGCTGACAAAAGCAGCCGCGGAACTGCTGATGCTGACTTCTGTCGGGCTGGACTGTACTCTGGGCATGGTCTCCTTGAAGGTTGAACAGCCACGTGGCAGCGCGTTGGGTAGAACTTTATATTGACAGGAATGCGGGTAGCTGAGGTAGGTGGAAACTCACATCAGCATTAAATGAGGCAACTGGCATAAGTAGTGCGGCCCATGCTTGTCCTTTTGCTCGGCATGTCTTGGCTCGGATCCCAAAGTTGGACACTTGTCGGATGATAACGCTTGACACGTGTCTGCCTTGAAAGGCAGTCTATCCAACTTTGCCCGGGATTAGAGCACAATCGGGTAGCACAGGTGAAAAACAGCGCAGTCGGGTAGCACTATTTCCCTACTGCGCACCGGTCAAAGGGCGCAGTCCGACTTCGCTGCGAAGTCGGGTTACGCACCGGCACTTGCTGATTCTCACCGCCGTTCGGACTTCGCACAGACAAGGGAGCGCAGTCCGACTTCGCTGCGAAGTCGGGTTGCGCTCCAACACTTAGTCAATTTCTCCGCCAGACTGCTACAAGGTGCGCCCAGAAAGAAGGGCGAAGTCGGACTTTGCACCAAAACTGGGCGAAGTACGAACTTCGCACCAAAACTGGGCGAAGTACGAACTTCGCACCAAAACTGGGCGAAGTCGGACCTCGCACCAAAACTGGGCGAAGTCGGACCGACTTCGCACAAAAAACTGGGCTTCCTGGTTCTGCTTCCCGGGGCCATAACTTTTGATCCGCTGACCCGATCGCCTATTATAATATATCGTTGGAAAGCTGGCGAGAAGATCTGCAATAATAAAATATCCAGGGCTCATTTTGTCCATTTTATCGCCCCTGTTTATGGCCCGCGAAAACCCGAACACCTCAGCATGCTCTTTGCCGCTTGAAAGCTCCATACTTAGGCCAAAATTTATCAAAAGTTTTAATGTGGCAAAATTGCCAACATTCTTGGCGGCTTGCGGGGCATTGAGCTCGCCTCGATGTGAGGACCCAGGCCTTTATCCATTGGGCAACGGAGTCACCCTCGCTGTACTCTTGATACTCACTGCCATCAGCAACCTCTTTCTGAAACCCTTGGAACCCACGGCACTCTGCTTCTGCCAGAAAACTTAAAAAGAAAACACTGCACAGACTGAATTAAGGAAACAACTAAAACTTTGAATACTAGCCGGATTATTTATACAAAATTTTGCGGTATTATTGGCATGCCGCCAACACAAATCTAACTTTGGTTGCCTATCCAATGAACCTGCAGTGTCCGGACCAGATCTGATTGTACTTCAGATGATCTTTGAAGTCCGGCTGACCTCCCAAAGTTTGCTAGGTTGCAAACATGGTGCAACGTGGCAGATTGTCATTCATGCCGGTACCCGTACAATTGATGAACAATGTGGCAAGGAGATTTTTTAGACGGGAGCCCTCTTCGGGTACCGGTTGCGGTGATGGTTGGAGCCAATACCACCACGGTGGAGACTGTAGGTGAACATTCATTTCTCCGCTTGTGAGGTCAAGGCTGCTCACCAAACCTTGATTCCTCCGGGGTGTCTTCTATTAGCTTAAAAAAAAGGGCGCCTGCGATCAAGAAATCTGGATCTTCAGCTCAGTCGGAGTCGCCAGGTGATTTTGCCAGATGAAGGCAAGCCAAAGATTCACCAACTCGGGCTTCCTTAAAATATGGAGACTGATCGTCTCACCTCACTGATTCGTCTATGCGAGCTTGGTAATCAGCCAGCCTAACGCGCTCGCCACCTTCTCGTTTGAATGAAGGCGTCAGGACCGGTCTTTCGGACTCAGAGAATATGAACGTGCAGAGTCGCCAGGTGCTCTGATTTTGAACAGCAATGAAGCGAGCACCAGTGCTTCGATTCTGTTTGGGGGTGAGAAACTTCCTTGTCCCACCGAGCATTCGGAAAGAAACTGTCAGCCTGAGCGAGGACGAGCTTGAGATCTTCCAAATGCGAGACAAAGTGTCCCATCGGGCGTGCCAAAAACTGTTGGTCACGAATCCGCCATGAGGAAAGGATTTGTCGCTATTGCGCCCTGGACCCGCGAACCAACATTGAAAGGCCGGAAGGAAGGGATGCCTTCCGGGCCAATCTCCGGAGAAGGCCGGCTCCTTGCGGGGGTTAGTAAGATGAGAGTGCAGGAAAGAGATAAAAATGCGGAAAGAATTTACAAATGAGAGTGGAGTTGGGTGGGGGGAACTAACAGTACGGCAACACATCAATCACCATTGCTTACTGCATCATAAATACAAAGCATGACTGAGAACTGCAAAATCTAAGTGTACTTTCTATACTAAGCAATATACGCACAGCTACAATGGTCCCCTAGCAAACATTCTCTCTACAAGGAGAACTAACAAAGACGGCAATGCATCAATCACCACTACGTACGGAAACTCAAAACAGAAAGTAACTAAGAGATGTCAGAACCAGGTATATGTGTTATGCAGAGAATTTAACCGCACAGCTACAATGGTCCCCTAGCAAACATTCTCCCTACAAGGAGAACTAACAGAACGGCAACGCATCAATCACCACTACGGACAGCAACATAACACACAACTGATGGAACTGCTACCACATCTAGTCTATGAAGTTCAAAAGTGCTTGACCACCAAATGCTAAAATAAATCAACAAGCCATGGCACAAACAATGCTAAAGGCGCCTGATCACCAAATGCTGAAACGAATCAACGAGCCGTGACACAGGGAAGCGTAAAGCATAAAGCATAAAGAAATAAAAGCAGCAGAACAGAACCAGGCATACAAATTATATTTATAAGCAGAAGCACGGTTACAATGGTTCCCTAACAGACATTCCCCTTCCACCACCTTACAATGAAAATGTGGTGGGTATTTATAGCCCAAAGTTCCCCCCGTTACATTAATGGGCACAAAGTCCCAGTCAAACATTAGCTGACAAAAGCAGCCGCGGAACTGCTGATGCTGACTTCTGTCGGGCTAGACTGTACTCTCGGCATGGTCTCCCTGAAGGTTGAACAGCCACGTGGCAGCGCGTTGGGTAGAACTTTATATTGACAGGAATGCGGGTAGCTGAGGTAGGTGGAAACTCACATCAGCATTAAATGAGGCAACTGGCATAAGTAGTGCGGCCCATGCTTGTCCTTTTGCTCGGCATGTTTTGGCTCAGATCCCAAAGTTGGACACTTGTCGGATGATAACGCTTGACACATGTCTGCCTTGAAAGGCAGTCTATCCAACTTCGCACGGGATTAGAGCGCAATCGGGTAGCACAGGTGAAAAACAGTGCAGTCGGGTAGCACTATTTCCCTACTGCGCACCGGTCAAAGGGCGCAGTCCGACTTCGCTGCAAAGTCGGGTTACGCACCGGCACTTGCTGATTCTCACCGCCGTTCGGACTTCGCACAGACAAGGGAGCGCAGTCCGACTTCGCTGCGAAGTTGGGTTGCGCTCCAACACTTAGTCAATTTCTCTGCCAGCCTGCCACAAGGTGCGCCCAGAAAGAAGGGCGAAGTCGGACTTCGCACCAAAACTGGGCGAAGTACGAACTTCGCACCAAAACTGGGCGAAGTCGGACTTCGCACCAAAACTGGGCGAAGTCGGACCGACTTCGCACAAAAAAACTGGGTTTCCTGGTTCTGCTTCTCAGGGCCATAACTTTTGATCCGCTGACCCGATCGCCTATTATAATATATCGTTGGAAAGCTGGCGAGAAGATCTGCAATAATAAAATATCCAGGGCTCATTTTGTCCATTTTATCGCCCCTGTTTATGGCCCGCGAAAACCCGAACACCTCAAAATGCTCTTTGCCGCTTGAAAGCTCCATACTTAGGCCAAAATTTATCAAAAGTTTTAATGTGGCAAAATTGCCAACAGTAACCTATATATATTGCTTAGTATTTCCTAAGCTAATGTTAATGAATATTTAATTAATCAATTGTCTTACCTTTCCGTTTTGATCACAGAGACGTGATGGTTCACGTTATGAAGAGATGTGATGGTTCACTTTATGAGTTACTAATATAATAATTAAATGATTAATAATACTAACTAATAATATTAGGATGGAGGATCCTAACAGTTAGGAGTTGGCGGTAGTAGTGTTAATTCGATGTTGAAGATCAAGAATCTGCCACTAAGAACTCAAGTACTCTATCAGTAACCACCACAGGTTTATGTTGATGAAAGAAATATAGTGCCCTATCCTGAACTTCCAGGTGTCAAGTATGTGAAGTTGGCACCCGAGTTGGTAAAATCTTATGCCATAATGAACATTTGGCATATCTTATTTAGTGGTTGGCAGCAGATTTAGAAACATTTCAGCAGATGGTTTATAGCCTAAAGCTAAAGGAGGAAGAATAGGCTAACCAAGTGCAAATGGTGAAAAGACAACTTCAGCAACTGTAGCAGGATGTTGAAGCTGACTAGTAGAGTTGAGGAAAGAAATAGAGGCTATGAGGCAAACGCAGGAACAATAGGATCAATTGATAAGACAGTTGAAGTCGAAATGTGTAGTGAGCGAGCAAACTCTGGAAGCGACGATGCAAAAGATTGCTCATCGGGATCAACTGATCATGGAATGGGCTGAGTTGAAGGCTAGACCAGCAAAAGTCAAGTAGAAGTCACATTATTATGACTTCCAGTGGGCTCATTACTAGGCCTATTCCAAAATACTTAGGGGGGCGAATGAAGCTTTTGTGCTACCGATACAGGAGCTTGGAGGAGTACTTGTGCCATTGCCTCAACCTCAACAGAGCCAAAGTCCCCAAGAGCAGCAAAAGTTGTCAACGAGGGCTCTGACCAATCTAGAGGGGAGGGCAGATGTAGGCACCAGTTCTGACGTGCCACCTCCACAGAGAAAATAGACTAGTTGAAAATAAAATATGTGTACGCATATTCCAAAGTTTTGTAAATTGAATAAAATTTTACGTTGTAATAATACATGTAATAAGGAATTAAGGACTCAAGTTGGAGATATATGTGAACGTAGCCATGCAAGGCTAGTTAACACCCAGTTTATCTTGTAGTTAAGAGCTGAGGTGTCAAAGGTGGTAGTTGTTTGTAACTACCTCCCCATGAGCTTAAGTAGACCCCTCATTCAATTGAGAGAGTACGAGAACATTGGGTACATTGAGGGTAAGTACACACACATGGGGGACAATGTATATGCTGAAGTGAGTCCATTGTAGTAGCATTTTGTATGCCAAGAGAGATAGTGTAGAGTAAATTGGAGGTATTCTACAAAGGATCAGATACTGTATATGCAAGAGAATGTCGTAACAAGCTATCATTAATGCAATGTCTGTTCATACTTGTTCATCGTTTTCTATTACTATTGTGTGTGATTTGCATGTATTGCTATTGATTGATTGTTGCAATAGATTAGATTCAATCCTATCATTTGTATTCTTTTCCACGTCCTGTAGTATAGGGTCGTCTAGACAGTTACTAGGCCATCCAATATAGTTGCCAAGTCGTATAGTGCAATTGCTAGGCCATCCAGTACAGTTTCCAAACCGTATAGTGCAGTTGCCAGGCCATCAAGACTAAAGGCAAGCTATCTTGCTAGTGCCATTCATCTAGGAAGAATGCAAGCCTCTGATTCTCAGATTGGACCATCTAGAGTAGTGAACAAGGCTATCAAAAACAAGGAGATGATGCAGGCCTTACAGCCGCATCACTGCAAGTTGTAGATAGTTAATCTGTCAATCGAAATTGTTCCTCCAAGTGTGGAACACCACCACCGTGCTACATAGCCCACTCTTACAAGGCCTCAATTGTTGCCCAAATATTCCTTGATTCCATTTTTCACCTTCATGGCATACCCCAATCCATCGTATCCAATCATGACCCCACATTCACTAGTCATTTTTGGCAGGAACTGTTCAAGCTACACAACACACAACTCAAAATGAGCTTGGCATGCCTGTTGCCACATTTTGCATGGGGTGCCATGTTTTCAGTTTCTGTAAGTGAACTGCTTTTTCCCTTCCCTCCTCTTTTCCCCCTTCTCCATTTCTCCCTTTCTCCCTCTTCCTTGCAGTTTCATTCCTTCCTCTCCCCCTTGAACTTCCCCCAGTAAAGCTTCCAGCAAGTGTTCCTTGAAAATGACTAAGTGTCAGGGCGCAACCCGACTTCACAGCAAAGTCGAGATGCGCCCTTCAGTTGGAGCGCAATAGGGAATGCGAAGTGCACAAGCAGATAGGAACAGGCGAAATTTAACTAAGTGTCAGGGCGCAACCCGACTTCGCAGCGAAGTCGGGGTGCGCCCTTCTTCCTGGGCGCACTTGGGAAGCAATATGGCACAAAATCAGCTAAGTGCTGGGGCGCAACCCGACTTCGCAGCTTCGCAGCGAAGTCGAGGTGCGCCCTTCTTCTTGGGCGCACTTGGGAAGCAGTATGGCAGAAAATCAGCTAAGTGCTGGGGCGCAACCCGACTTCGCAGCGCCCTTCTTCTTGGGCGCACTTGGGAAGCAGTATGGCACAAAATCAGCTAAGTGCTGGGGCGCAACCCGGCTTCGCAGCGAAGTCGGGGTGCGCCCCCCTCCTAGTGCGCAGTCCGAACAGCAAAGTGCCAGTGCACAACCCGACTTCGCAGAAAAGTCGGGCTGCGCCCTCTGACCGGTGCGCAGTTGGGCAAGCAAGCCCAAAAATTGACTAAGGCACGAAGGCCTCCCCAACTGCGTTGTTTTTCACCTGCGCAACCCGACAGCGCTCTGATCCTGGGCGAAGTTGGATAAACTGCCTTTCAAGGCAGGCACGTGTCATTCATCAGCATCCGACAAGTGTCCAACCTCGGGATTCGAGCCAAGACATGACAGGGAAAAGGACAAGCATGGACCGCACTATCTACGCCACTGCCACCATTTAAGGCTGATGTGAAGTGCCATCTGCCACAACTACCCGCATTCCCGCTGATTTGAAGTTCCACCCAACGCGCTGCCACGTAGCTGTACAGCTTTCAGGGAGACCATGCTGCAGGTACAGTCCTACCCGACAGAGGTCAGCATCAGCAGCTCCTCTGCCGCTTTTGTCAGCTAATGTCTAGTCTGGGACTTTGTGCCCGTGATTGTAATCGGGGGGAACTTGAGGCTATAAATAGCCATGCAATTTCATTGTAAAGAGGTGGAAGGGGAATATACTGCTAGGGAACCATTGTAGCTGTGCGTTTGCCTCTAATACAAGGAACCATTGTAGCTGTGCGTTTGCCTCTAATACAAGATACATACTTGGCTCTGCTTACTGTCTTCATTTTGTATGCTGCCTCTCCTTGTCATTTCTGCCTCATGTTTCTTATTTCATTGCTTACCGTTGTACTGAACTCTGGACTCCAGTATTTGATGATTAAGTATTCCTGGAATGCATAGATAGAGGATACATAGAATGCATGATAGCTGTAGTTTCAATGTGTGTTTTGTATAGGAATGTTGTTAGTAGTGGTGATTGATCGTTGTCGTGCTGCTTATTCCCCCCACCCAACTCCAATCACATTTGGATTCTCTTTCCGCATTTTTATCTCTTTCCCTGCATTCTTATCTTAAACACTAAAACCCACAGGAAGCCGGCCTTCTCCGGAGATTGGCACGAAAGGCATTCCTTCCTTCCGGCCTTTCAATCTGGTGGACGAATCTGGGGCGCATTATACCAAATCCTTTCCTCATGGCAGATTCGTAACCAACAATACCATCCTTAGACTGATGGATAAACTAAAAATATCAATAAGTGCTTGGAAACTTATCTTTCTTGCTTTACATTTGAGCAGCAGACTCATTGGGTCAAATGACTTCCTTTAGCTTAGTGATGGGATAACACTCCCTATTACTTGTTGGCAATTTTGGGTACTTTGGGTACATTGCTTTTGCTCAAGTGTATAAGTTGTCATTGATGTCAAAAGGCATTTTTGTGTTGATATCAAAAAGAGTGTGATGTCAAAAATATCTTGAGAAAGCTTCATTTTGGACTCATTAAGGGTTTTTATTAAAACCAAGCTTAACTTAATGCAAAGGTTTTTACTTCTTGAAAAACCTTGAAGGTCCATGTTTATTATTAATAATTAAATTAACTCAAACCTTTGACAAAGGTCTAAGTTTAATTTATTATTAATAAAATAATAATAATTATTATTAAAGGGTCTTTTAACCCTTAAGCGACGCAGATAAAGTTTTCTTTCGCCGACGTGTTGCCATCTTTGGAGGAGCGCCGACGTCAAACAGTTAAGGAGATTTGGCTATATAAGTGGGGATGATTTTCTAAAGTAGGTGTACCACCGATTATTTGGAGTCTTCGATTTGCGTTTGCTCTGTATCATTCGAATAGCGCTTGGTGTCTTCGATTTGCGTTTGCTCTGTATCATTCGAATAGCGCTTGGTGTCTTTGATTTGTGCTTGCTCTGTGTCTTCGAATCTCCAATTGACGTCTTTGAAATCGTGCTTGATCTATGTCTTGGAAACCGTGCTTGGCATACTCGGATTTGAGCTTGGGCTGCATCCTTACTTTTTTTGCTTGACGTTAGTGGATTGGCAATTGCACTTGAACTGTGTTTTTCCGTATCTGTTGTGAGATGATTAATGCAAGCATTCAGTGACTTATGTTTTGGACAGTGCTACGAAAACGAATACGTTTTCCATATCCTACGATCAAGTGAAGATAAAACAAAGGATAGTTTAATATTTCTTTGTCGGGCACTTGTGCTCCAACGGCGATGGAGTTTGAGTAAAGGCGCTCGCTAGGCAGAGATACAGGTTTCGAATCACATCGAGTGCATTTTTCCTTTTGTTGCGATGCACGAAGGAGAGCGGTCGTGATTGGGCTACGTAAGTAGAGGAGAATGCGCTTTAGCGCTTATAGTGGTGGCTCCTCTTTTCTCCTAAGGTTGGAGAACTAAGTATTGCCAAGGTAAATCCTTTTATTGTTGACTTGGGATATTTGAGTTGATTTGATCAAGAATTATTGATGGTGGTATAAGGTTAAGTTGTAATCTTTGTTTTGACATTGTTATTATTAATGCTTGATGCTTATGTGGAGTAATAAGGTGTAAAGAGATTTTACTTTGTATATTATATTTTTGGTGGTTAATATTAAGTTGGAGTAATAAGGTGTTATTTTGGATCTTTATTATTGTGTATTATTGTATAGTTGCTAACTCTAATTGGTGGTAAATTGAGAGTTAATGTTGTGATAGTTTTTGAGTTCTCCTTCTTCATCAAATTAAAGGTATGGGTACATTCTTCCATGGTTGTTATTGATTGATGGTTTTCTGAAAATAAGTGTGGAGGGAAAAGGATTTCTACTTGTTTTCTTTTTCTTGTGATGATTGGTTGAATGCTTCAAGGTTGATGTTGAGTTGAATGGTGTTCATGTTCTTGAGAAAAGCATACTACATCTATCTTATTCTGTTGAGATTGAGATTGAGTTGAGATTGATACTGGGAGTTAAGTATAGAACATATTGAGTCTCTAATAATTCTCTTTATGCTTCTATGAGGTTGATGAATCACATTGGGTCTCTAACAATTCTCTTTGTGGGTTCATGCTAAGCAAGTTTTTCTTGGTGAGCTTGCTGAGGTTTTGGACAGGTTCCGGTGGGGACTTGTGAGCAGGTTTTGGACAAGTTCCGGTGGGGACTTGTGAGCAGATTTGGACAGGTCCTAGCAGAGGACTTGTGAGCTGAGTTTGAGAGTTCTATCAGAGAACTTGAGGACTGAGGTGCATTGGTTCTTTGAGAAGAACCTGAGGACAGATTTGGCAAGTCTTTGAGAAGGCTTGTATGCAGAGGATTGATTTGTTCAAGAGTTTGACAGATCTGACAGACAGAGGAAGACTTGTACTAGACCGACTGACTGTGTTTGGTACAGGTTTTTGAGCTGCTGTGGACGTGATCATAGAAGGCGAGAGGTCTCTTAGGCTAAGCATTGAGGACAGGAGGTCTTCGGTGGAAAGGAGTTCCACGTGGCTGGCAAGAGGTAGAGGCAGTTGATCTTCTGAGGGATCATTTCCAGAGCAGAGGGGAAGGTATCTCCTTTGAGCAGAGGCTCATAAATTCAGATAGAGGGGAAGGTATCTCCTTTGAGCAAAGGCTCATAAATTCAGATTGGGGGAAGGTATCTCCTTTGGGCCGAGGCTCATAAACATTGTAATTGGGAAGGTTTCCCAAAGAATTTTGAGATAACTTTTAGAGAAAAGTTTTGTGGGCGTAGCCCGAGCTTTCTGGGTGAACCACGTTAAAATTGGTGTCACTTTGTGGATGATATTGTGCTTTGTTTTGATATTGCTTTGGGTATATTGCTTTATTGTTTTGAAGTATAAAGGAAAAAGTAAAAAGAGGTCTTATACTGTTCACCCCCCCCTCTCAGTATAAGCTTGTGTTCTTCATTACTCCACCGAGATGACGCCATATGAAGTAGTTTATGGACACCTTGCACCGTCACTTCTATCATACATTTCGGGTAGTTCCAAGGTACAAACAATGGATTCCACTCTCATGGAGCATGCACAACTACTCCAACATCTCAAAGATTATTTAGCCATGGCATAGAACCCTAAGCGACAACAAGCAGATCAACACCGTTCTAAGCACAGTTTTAACATCACGGGCATGGTTTTCCTACGCTTGTAGCCCTACAAGCAATCATAACTGAAACTCCATGGCATACAACAAATAGCACCAAAATTCTATGGAATGTATAAAGTGCTCTAGCAAATTAGGCCCCGTGGCCTAAAAGCTAAAATTGTCGCCTTATTCCATGATATGTCCAATTTTCCATGTCTAATATTTAAAGAAGGTCTTCGGAAACTGTATACAGGTCCAATCCACACTACCCCAGTTCGATGAGGAAGGCTCAATCATCTTAGAACCCACATGTATTCTAGACCGCCATACAAGCACACTTCACAACCACACTCTCACTGATGTTATAGTACAGTGGCATGAACTATAGCCAAAAGATGCCACCTAGGAGCCGCTCCAACTACAGCAGCAGTTTCCTCACCTCAAGCTTTAAGGACAAAGCTTCTTGAAGGGGAAGGGCATGTTAGGACCCTATCCTTTCATTTACTTTTATTATAAGTAGGAATTAGTAGCTCGAGTCCCCTATTTCATGTGGTCCAACCCTTGAGCATTAAGGTTAGGGTAAATAAGAGTCTATATAAGGACATGGGTTTGAAGTAGAATGTATCTTATATTTTTCTCAAATTGTATCAAAGCTCTGCTTCCAAGGAGGTTGCCCCCTTGAAGAGGCCTGCAATATCTATTCCGCTTGATTAATATAAGTTTGTTGTATTTCCAATCAGCTATTTTCTTAAGCACTTATGTTATTTCATTTTCATGGTCATTTAGTTTATAAGCATTTCCATTAATTCCTGCATTGCTATTGTGGTTATGCTTATTTTTATCGAAAGGTTCCTAACAGATGATGACATCATAAGTGCTATGTTTGAGGAGGAATAGAGCCATTCCGGCCAAGGTGATGGAGCTGAAATCTATGAGAGTCTAGAACCGATTCATGCCAAGTTGCAGAAGCTAGTTGCCAAGAAGGAAGAATTATTAGAAAATCCTTTTGAATACCTAATGGGGGAGGTAGAAGACCTTGTATCAGTACAGTTGTTAAAAGAGAAGTAGCAAAAATTGTTGGGAGTGTTGTGCCACAAAAGACCAAATAAGGAGAATCAACAATATTGACAATTTTGCTGCAAAGGTCCCAGTTTTTGTAGACTTTGTGCCCAAAGACAAAGGCAGGATCTAGGATCTTACACCAATCGAGCTTGATGCCCCATGAAGCCGCCATAAATGTAGTACCTTAGCACTATGTTGTCAATTCTTGCAAATTTTGAAGGATAACATGGAAACGGAGATCAAGTAACAGAAGCATCCCAAAAATCTCAAAATTTGACTAAGTATGGACATGGACCATCCGGTTGCAAAAACCGACCGATTGGCTCCAAGTATCAATTTGCTAGCTAAAAAGGACCGATTGGCTCAAGGGAACGATTTGCTTAGCAAAAGTGGTTGATCCTCCTGTAAATGCGAGTGATTAGATTGCCAAGCCAAAGCAAACTGCTTTGACAGTCACAAAGGTAAATTAAAGGTTTGGATCCTAAGGCAAATCTTATGGAAAGCAATATTTTGACATGTAGTGGCATACTAAATCATTTTGGAAGCCTTCTAAGCCTGTTAAAGGCATAATGGGAGCCATGTAACATTTGGTGGTGCAACATTTTGCTAAAGTGGCCCCCAAATCTTTACTTTTACTGTGAGTAATTGTTTCTCACCCCAAGTAACTCGGGTAAAATTTTACTATAAATACGGATCTAGGGCCCTAATTGTATTCATATTTTGGCCATGAGAATTCGTAGCTACACTCTATGAAACCCACATAATGCTTTGTCCTCATGAGGTTGTAAGAAATTGGCAAGTCCTTAGGCATTCCATTAGTGGCACTACCCTTTTGGTTTGTTAAGTGCACAACAGTTGTGGCATGGTCCTTCTAGCCCATCTTGTCATTTGCTTATCAATTTCATAATCTAATGAATGGGTGGACATTGATGTTATTCGACTTCTCATGTGTTGATTGATCACACAATTTCCTCTACAATTTAAGACGTTTTTTAAATCTCTCACACCCTTAGACTTTCATGCATTTTATTTTCCGCACTTTACTTTTCTGCATTTTCCTTTCCGCACTTTACTTTAATGTAAGTTAGTTTAGATTAGCATCGAAGTTTTCTTGTGAGGATAGTGGGCAGCCGGCCTAAATTTAAAAGTCTAGAGAAGCCATTGGCAATCCATACAACCTTGTTGAAACTCAAATTGGGGGCGCAAAATCTCAATTAGAAGTCAGGACAATTCCCCGGTTCAATAAATCTCTAATGTCTCCTCTCCTTGGCCTCTCAGCTCATAGGGGGTATTGGAATATATGTAATTTGATCTTATTGGCCAAGGCTAACAGCATGTGATGTAATCTTTATGCAAGCCTAAAGGCGGCATATGGGCATGTATGGTGTATTCTTTATGTAAGGCTACTGTTGGTCACGAATCCGCCACGAGGAAAGGATTTTGTCGCTATTGCGCCCTGGACCCGCGAACCAACATTGAAAGGCCGGAAGGAAGAGATGCCTTCCGGGCCGATCTCCGGAGAAGGCCGGCTCCTTTCGGGGGTTAGTGTTGGTTACGAATCTGCCATGAGGAAAGGATTTTTGGTTGATGCGCCCAGATTCGCCCACCAGCATGAAATGCCGGAAGGAAGAGATGCCTTCCGAGCCAATCTCCGGAGAAGGCCGGCTCCTTTTGGGGGGTTTGATTTAAGCTAAAGGGAACAGGAAAGAAATAAATGAACGGAAAGAGATAAATGTACAGAAAGAGATACAAATATGTCCAAAGGTTGGTGGGGGGGAACTAACAGTACGGGAACACACCAATCACCGCTACTTACTGCATACAAACACAGAGCATGACAAGGAACCGCAAAACCTAGGCGTACTTCCGATACACCAGCGAGCGCATGCACAGCCTTCAATAGCTCCCTAGCAAACATTCCCTACAAGGAACTAACAGCAAGGGATCGTATCAATCACCAGATACGTACACTGACAGGGGTAGAAAGTAAACCTAGAGATGTCAGAGCCAGGTATATGTGTTAGGTAGAGAGTTTAACCGCACAGCTTCAATGGCTCCCTAGCAAACATTCCCTACAAGGAACTAACAGCAGGGGATCGCATCAATCACCAGATACGGGCCAGCAACGTCACACATAACTGATGGAACTGCTACCAGATTTATTACATGAATGCTTTAAATTAATGAAGTACAGAGGGTGCTTTAAACAAGCAATGCTAGAGGAACCTGATCGCCAAATGCCGAAATGAATCAACGAGCCGCGACACAGGTGGGCCTAAGGCATATAATGAAAAACAGCATAAAAGAATAAAAACAGTAGAACAGAACCAGGCATACAGATTGTATTCATAAGCAGAAGCACGGTTACAGTAAGCACAGTAGTTCCCTAACAAACATTCCCCTTCCACCACCTACAATGAAAACGTGGTGGCTATTTATAGCCCAAAGTTCCCTCCGTTACATTAATGGGCACAACGTCCCAGTCAAACATTAGCTGACAAAAGCAGCCGCGGAACTGCTGATGTTGACCTCTGTCAGTCGGATCGTACCCTCGGCATGGTCTCCCCGAAGGTTGAACAGCCCACGTGGCGGCGTGTTGGGTAGAACTTTATATTGACAGAAATGTGGGTAGCTGAGGCGGTGGAAACTCTCATCAGTCTTAAATGAGGCAGTGACACAGGCGGTGCAGCCCATACTTATCCCTTTTGGTCGGCAGTCTTGGTTCAAATCCCGAAGCTGGACACTTGTCGTATGATGGGTTATGCTGTGTGACACATGTCTGCCTTGAAGGGCAGTCTGTCTATCTTCGCTTGGGATCGGAGCTCCTTGGGATGCGTGGGCAAAACAAGTGCAGCTTGGGAAGGCCTTCACGCCTTGGTCAAATTCCGGGTTTGTTCCCCTACCGTACACTCGTCAAGGGCGCATTCCGGCTCTGCTGAAAAGTCGGGCTGCGCACAGGTGAACACTGGTGTCCGCACTGTACGGACCTGCTCCGGCAATTATCATTCTTCTTTGTCAGCCTGCCAGCCTGCCAGTTACAAGGTGCGCCCAGAAAGAGGGGCGAAGTCGGACTTCGCACCAAAACTTGGCGTAGTGCGAACTTCGCACCAAAACTGGACGAAGTGCAAACTTCGCACCAAAACTGGGCGAAGTGCGCACTTCGCACCAAAACTGGGCGAAGTGAGCACTTCGCACCAAAAACTGGGTTTCCTGGTTCAGCTTCCCGGGGCCATAACTTTTGATCCGCTGACCCGATCGCCTATTATAATATATCGTTGGAAAGCTTGCGAGAAGATCTGCAATAATAAAATATCCAGGGCTCATTTTGTCCATTTTATCGCCCCTGTTTATGGCCCGAAAAAACCCGAACTCCTCAGCATGCCCTGACACTTAGCCATTTTTCAGGGCAAGTGCTGTCAATTTTGAGAAGAATGAGAATGTAGGGAACAGAGAGAAAGGGGGGAGAAGGAAGAGCAGCTCTCTTACAAAAATTGAAAACATTGCACCCCGTGCAAAATGTGACAACAGCTACAAGCATGATTTGATGTATTTAACCCTAGTGGCATTGGTTAAACCATTGGTATCGTTAACCTTGTAATTAAACGCAAAAGCCTTATGGTGTGTCAAGTGGGTTATGTAATAATTTGCATTGAGGATTTGATATAAATACCCCTCAACTAACTAATCCCTTGCATTGGTGTGACATCAATGTGATCTATCATTAGTGCCCAAGGGCATCCCACCGTTCTTTTTTGTTTATTGTATTCTTTTTTCATATATTGCTCTCTTCTTTCCCTTATCTACTCTTTCGCATATGATTCATTGATTTGTGGTGTCTCTTTTGTTTATTGGATTCCTTTTTCATATATTGCTCTCTTATTTCCCTTATCTACTTGTTCGCATATGATTCATTGATTTGTGGTGAATGCTCTGCTTCTGTTCGTTTCTCAAAAGTATTGAGAAATCTAACATAAATAAGTTCACCCAACATAAAGAAGTTTTTGCATATAAATATTTGAAGGGAGTACCATTGGACTTATAAAGCAGGAACAGTTTTAGGGACAGTACCAATAAAGAGGAGACCTTGTAAGATGAATCCTAAGTGGGATGGCCATGTTTATTGAAAAATTGAAAGGATATTTGAAGCTGGAATCATATTCAAAAAGGCAATAAACCAGATTCATCTGTAGTCATAGCACTAAAGTAAGAATACGCTGCAATGATGAAAATCTTAACACAGTTACCAAAAGGATCCTTTTGGATTTCATATACGAATATCATTCCAAACGAAGTATCAAATAGCAAACTGAATTCATTTTAAATGGACATTCCAGGTACAACTAAATCAACATAGCCGAAGACAAGCTGAAAACAACACTTATACTGGAGTTCAAAAATTTTGCTTATAATAATATTCTATTTGGGTTTTGCAATGCTCCTGCAGCATTTCATAAAACAATTTTACTTATATTTCACAAAAAAAATCGACAAAATATTTGGAAACCTTTTTAGATAATGGATGCTTCATGCATTACAACAGACTATCTAACACCATCATCACAATGTGAGCAGTGTTACAATGAGAAATTGCAATTTCCCTATACCTATCCAAAGTGCTTGGCCTCTGCAGTCTTAAGGAAAACGACATCAAAGGTAGCATTCAGAGCTTTCATAATGCTTGTAGATTGTCTATATTCGTCCTCAATCGCTGTGAGCTCATCTATGGGTAGGCCTAGTGTTGAAAATGAGATATGGGAAGCCATCTGGACCTGAAGCATTATCTCCTTGCCTGGTTGAAAAGAGCTAGTTGACTTCTTTATTGATCCCCGAACTGCTGCAGAAATAGCCTTATTTTGTGAATCCATAATGAATTTTGGGATGGATCACAGAATTTCTCCTGACATTTTTCTCTGCTAACATCATTCTTTAAAAGGAGATATTTGGAAAATCTGATTGTTTCCTTAACTCAGTCTAGACGTTCGACGTTACCCACAAAGGCCACTTCAATTTCTGAGTTCTACTCCAATGGTGATAAACCATTATTGTCCTGTGGAAGAATTTAGCATTTTGGTAAACTTCCTGCAACCAACAGACTAGAGGCTTTTGTCTACGAAAAATATTTTGTTTTTGAAAAAGTCCTCCAATTATTCGGCTTAACCGGCTCATCCACAACATTCTGAAAGACAATTTTTTTGAAGCTGACTCATCTGAACATCAAGCCCAGATCTCTGTTTTTAGGACTGAAGATTCTTTGACAAAGTGATTCAATGCTTCAAACTTGGTTTTTAGGACTGAAGCTTCTTTGACAGATTTTACATATTGCATCCCTGTTCTCTGTCCCTACTATTTGTTATTTGACAAGTTAGAAGAATGGATAAACAAATTTGGGGGAGAGGGTGTGCACTTAGCCAAATATGTGGTAAAACTCCTCATGTATGCAGATGATGTAATTCTTGTTGCCAAAACAGCCAAAGATATAGAAGATCACCTTCGAGCTCTAGAACTCTTTTGTAAGGAAGTTGGGATGCAGGTGAACACAATCAAAACAAAAATTATGATTTTTTCAGCAAAAAAGAAGAAGCAACAACTCGAATTTCAGTTTGCAGAAGAACCGCTTGAGGTAGTAGTAGAATACAAATACTCGGGCATAGACTTTCATGACAAACTTAATTGGAATACATGTAGGATGAAAAGAACTCAAAGTGGTTGGAGAGCACTATATGCACTTCAAAACAGGTGTAGGAATGCCGAGTTGTGGGACTAGAAGACCACCAAGGTCTTATTTGGCCTACTTGTTACACCAGTTTTGTTGTATGGTTGCGAGGTGTGGGCTAGTGGCACAACAAATGCAAAATGGAGGCAAATAGAAAGGATTCAAAAATATCTAATCACAAATTTTCTCAAAATTAAAGCCACAACCCCTTATAAAATTATTCTAGCTGAAACTGGAATGTTCCCTTTAGAAGCAATTGCTATGACCAAGCTGTTATGTTACTTGAAAAAAACAGAAAACATGAAAAACGACAGATGGCCTAGGGCAACTAGGGAAGAAGAGTTACATAGGCGGAAGAATACATGGATGAAACAAAATCAGAAATGGATGAAACGTTGGGAAATCAACATAAATGAATGCCCAAATGTCAACAAAGACAAAAAATTATGTGAATGAAAAGTTCAGAAGTGGAATGCGGAAAAATGCAAACAGGAAAAGACAATATTATATTGCAAAGTTTAACCCAACATATGACCACAAGGAAAAAATGTATATAGGCGCTGAAATCAAGTGGAAGGAAAAAATCCTCATTGCTCAGATAAGGACTAGCTCTCATAGGCTTAGATGTGAAACAGGGAGATGGACAACGCCTAAAGAACAATGGGAAGAAAGGATATGTACTCTATGCAGCACACGGACAATAGAGACAGAGGAACACTTCATCTATAAATGCCCGAGTTTTTCAGATATCCGGGGCAAATACAAAGAAACACTTGGGAACGGGTCTATGGCAGAGTTATTTAAAGACAGTTAAATAAAAAAAAAGTTGGGGAATTGCTAACCCAAATCAACAGGAGAAGGAACAACCTTCTCAAAGATATTAAAGATCATATGGTATGATTTTAGTAATTGTACTTCCATATTTGAGGTCCCATAGACCATATTTGGGTCTGGTAGATGTAATTAAAATCATTCTTTCATTCATTTCACCTTATATAAGTCTACATAATTTCACTGCAATATTCACTTCATAGAAGTCTAATTTGCTACTTTTCACGGCAAGATTATAGCATCTCAGTCGTCTTATAACACGAGATTATAACTTTGTCTAATACTATTTGACAGACTTTCATAGCAATATTCACCTTACAAAAGCCTAAATGACGATTTTTCTCTCCTCTTTTTAGAAAAAAAAAATGCAAGATTTCACAATTCCACCTGAGCTCCAAATTCAATATATTTAAATGATCATTCTCAACAAAGAAGTGTAAACGAAAGCTCAATCGACCAAATTACAAGACAATGCTTTCGCAATTTCTTACTTTCTTTACAATGAGTTCACATTGAGTCTCTTTGCCGGACGCAGGTGCCCCGGAAATAATCACTTTCAAAGGTCTTTGATTCGCCTTTGTCTCCGCACATACCTGATAAAAGTAAGCGAATGGGTGATCAACAGGTAAATATACATTGCGCAGCCGTTCTGCAAATATACATTGTATCCTTACCAGAGTTGTTGAACTAGGCCGCGGAATTCTTCGCTTGAGGCCACGCTTTAAAGTCGGGCTAATTTCATCGTTGAAGAGGCTGTGGTAACTTCCTAACTTGTTGCATGAACGATATAAATGTGTAGGCTGCTCGTGCTGGACGAGAATAGCAGAGCCGTAGCGAGGAGTATGAGCAAGAGTATATTTAGAGGGGCAGGGAGAGGGAACACACCACACCATTCTTTATTCTTTACTCTCTCTTCACTCGCGTGCTGATTTCGGATTATGCATGCATGTATGTAAAGTTGAAGTTGGCCCAATGTTTGCAGGAAAACGAAATTAAATGGAGAACGGCAGACTACGGGTGTTAACAACATTCCAGAGGATTGCCATCAAACTTCTTAGCCAATAAGTGGCTTGGAAACTTGTGGCGTTTATTAAAGCAATCTCTCCGTCGTAGTGTCAAATGCCTCAATATAATTCCACTTATGCGAAGACAAACATAATTTATATATAAATGGATGCTGGAAATTCAGAACTTTAATACTACCCGCGAGGCCCGCGAGGCTTGCGGCCTTGAAGTTCGTCATCACATTACCGACTTAGCACATCTCAATTGTGTAGTATAATAAGGCCTGAAATTTTATGTACGCTATTGTCCGTCGTACAAAATCTAAAGATATTTTAATCATCATAAATATTTTAAATAAAAATTTAATATTTAGTTTTAATTTTTTTTATATAATTAAAATAACAATTAATATTATTCTAATGAGTTTACCTATGAATTGAGCTTGATACTTACTCTAATGTATATGTAATATATTGTAATTACTTTTATAGTATCATGACTCTGTATACTCACTTGTTTAAAAAAAGAAAAGGTAATTAGGGAGTTTTCTATGAATTAAAAAATTAATATGCTTACTATCTTAATAATAAATTAATATATAATATGTCTTAATATAAATATTTTAAGATTTATTTTTTATAGTTAATTTATCTTTCGTGTATGTTTTCATTTTCTCTTATAATTATAATGGACAACAATTTTTTTTAAGAGTTGGTTAGTGTGATGTGAGGTTGAAGGTTGGGTATTCCCATCCCATCATGATCTCTTATAGAGAAGAGAGTTGAGTTTATCGATAGAGAATTTAACACACAGTGTAGAGAGTTGAGCTTATCAATAGAGAATTTAACACACAGTCTCGCACACTCGAGGTTTGAAATGAAATGAAATATTTTAATTACATCCGTGAGACCCAAACATGGCCTATGGGACCTCCAAATATGGAAGCATAGTTATTCAAATTATATGACCATTAATATCCTTGAGAAGGTTGTTCCTTCTCCTATTGATTTGGGTTAGCAACTCCCTAGCTTTTTTTATTTTACTGTCTTCAAATAATTCTATCATAGACCCTTTTCCAAGCATTTCTTTGTATTTGTTATGGATGTTCAAAAAACTCGGGCATTCATAGATGAAATGTTCTTCTGTCTCTATTGCCCCTGTGCTACATAGAGTACATATCCTTTCTTCCCATTGTTCCTTGGGCATTGTCCATCTCCTTGTTTCACATCTAAGCTTATGAAAGCTAGTCCTTATCTAAGCAATGAGGAATTTTTCCCTCCACTTGATTTCAGCATCTATATATGTTCTTTTCTTATGGTCATACATTGGGTTAAACTTTGCAACATAGTATTGTCTTTTCTTGCTTGCATTTTTCCACAATCTACTTCTAAATTTTTCGTTCACATAGTTTTTTATGTCTTTATTGAAATTTAGGCATTCATTTATGTTGATTTCCCAACGTTTCATCCATGTGTTCTTCCACCTATGTAGCTCTTCGTCCTTAACTGCCCTAAGCCATCTATTGTTTTTCATGTTTTCTATTTTTTTCAAGTAACATAACAACTTGGTCATAGCAATTGCCTCTAAAGGGAACATTTCAGTTTCGGCTAGAACAATTTCATAAGGGATTGTGGCCTTAATTCTAAGAAAATTTGTAATTAGACGTTTTTGAATCCTTTTTATTTGCCTCCATTTGTATTTGTCGTGCCACTGGTCCACACCTCACCATAAAACACAATCGGTGTGACAAGTAGGCCAAATAAGACCTTAGTGGTCTTCCAGTCCCACAACTCGGCATTCCTACACCGATTTTGAAGTGCATATAGCACTCTCCAACCACTTAGAGTTCTTTTCATCCTACATGTATTCCAATTGAGCTTGTTATGAAAGTCTATGCTTAGGTATTTGTATTCTAACACTACCTCAAGAGGTTCTCCTGCAAACTGAAATTTGAGATGTTGCTTCTTCTTTTTTGCTAAAAAATCATGATTTTTTTTCTCGTGTTCACCTACATCCAAACTTCCTTACAAAATATTTCTAGAGCCCGAAGTTGATCTTCTAGATCTTTAGCTATTTTGGCCACAATAATTACATCATCTACATACATGAGGAGTTTTACCACATATTTGACTAAGTGCACACCCTCTCCCCCAAATTTGTTTATCCATTCTTCTAACTTGTCAATGTACAACCCAAAAAATGTCGAAGATAAAGAGCAACCTTGTTTGATGCCTATGTCACTCCTAAAACATTCAGATAACCCTCCGTGTGTTTTGATTCTAGCCTTTACATGCTCACATAATTTGTGAATGGTTGCCTTGTAGTGAATTGGAACCTCTAGATCTTCTATTGTGCTCCATAATTTTTTCCATGGCATTGTGTCAAATGCCTTTTTGAAGTCTACAAAATAGTAGAAAGCCTCCTCTTTTTTGTCCCATATCTTTTCCATTGTGTCTAAGTGTGATACAATGATCAATAGTTTAGTGCTTAGGCCTAAAACCTGCTTGCCCCTTTGCTCTCTTTCCTTTTTCTTCCACCCATTTGTTGATCCTACGCTCCATCATACTCCCAAACAACTTTGCAAAGAGAGGGTTGATCATGATAGTTCAATAGTTTGAGGGATTATTTATACCTCCACTTTTAAACAAAGGAATGGTCAAGCTAGTTGTCCATTCGGTAGGGAAGCCATTTTGTATGACCTCATTGAAAATCTCTTTCTTGACAATGATAGTAGGGGGTGTCTCCTGCTGGTTACTACGCTCATACAATTGTTTTGAATACTCCAACCACTGACTAGTTGTTATGCTATTTTCAGTTTACATCTTTTTCATGCTTAGTTCCTTCTAAAAATTTTCTGGTTCATGCTTCCCTAAGTAAACTAGTTCTTTCCTCCTTGTTCTAGTGTATTATTTTTTTTTCCCTTACCAATTTCTCATATGCTTTTCTGTTTGCTCTTGTTTTACTCGTTGGTTCCTTTAGTAATCTTCGTGCTTCCTTGCAATCTTCATCGAACCACGAGTTGGTTGGGAAGCTATTTCTTTCTTTCTTTCTAGGTTTATCTCTCTTGCATTTGTTTAGAGCTTCTTAGATAACGTGCATTAACCATTCACTTTTATTGTAATCTCTGTTACTTTGAGGTAGTCCCTTTCTTTTCCTTTCCTGTAACTTGTTATTCAAAGTTGCCTTGAAAGTCTGTCGATTTTCTTCTATTAAGAGAATGTTTGCCTTGTGAGGAAATTTGTTTTGATTGCCTTGCATGTGTTTTTCCCTTGGTTTTTCTCCTTGCATTTGAAGTTTCATAACAATTGGGTTATGATCTGACTTAAGTTCCACTAGGAAATCACCCAGTTCGAGCTCCTCTATTTTTGATATGCAATTTTGTGAGCATATTACATAGTCTATTATACTTTGTCCCTTATATGTTTTGCATGTATACTTTCCTAAATCCCATTGCAAATAACCAAGTTGTGTATGTTGCAAAGACCTAACAACTCTTCTCTATATTGCGTGATAGCCCCATGCTCATCTTCTAAAGTCCTGGTCCATTGTTGATTTTCCTCTTTTGGCATCCAAAGAGGATTAATCTCAATATCTTCGTTACCTACTAGAATGTTAGCTTGCTTATTTGTTGTCCTTGCATTGAAGTCTCCAATTAATATAATCTCCCCCAACTTACTGTATGTCAAAATGTCTCTTTTTAGGGAGGAGTATGAGTCTTCTGTGTTAAGGTCATGTTTCTTATAAAATTTAGAATTCTTGAGAGCAAAATAACATGCTTTAATGCTAATAACTGACTTATTTTCTAGGATCTTTATCCAAATGTATTGTTTGTTTTCATCTTGTTTTTCAATTTTAATGACCCTATCCCACTCCTCTTTTATTAAAATCACAATACCCCATGTCCCTTGTCATTTTCTGTTGCTTTATTTCGTATTGCTACTTTCTTGTATTCCACAAAGTCTTGAGTCTTACATCCATCGTGCTCATGTGTTTTCGTCAGGATGATTATATCTTTGTCTCTAGCAATGGACCCTAACCCGGGTCCTCTTCTCCAAGGATAACCTCTACAATTCCAACTTACCATCGTAAGATATTCCCGGGCGGGCCATACTCCATATTTGTTTTAGGTTTGTTTAGATGTGATGCATGCCTTTCCATTTTTTAAATATGTCCATCTCCCTTCATTCTTTGTTGCCCTCACCTTTTCCCATTCCTTATTTCTTTCTTCTTGCTGTAGAAAGGTTAGGTCGTCATCTAAATAGAATTGTGACCTTCTCAACATGTCTTTGTTTCTTAGTAACCTTCTTTTATCCTCATAGCTCATCAATATGACCCAAATATACTTATCTCTGCCTTCTTCTTAGTTTAAACCTTAAAACCTTAATCCTTTCAGAAAAAACCAAAGCTCTATCTTTTTGCTGTCCTTCGGAAACAATGTACAACAAATTATTATCTAACACTTTAATATGTTTATGTTTTAATAATTATAATCAGTTTGATTTATAAGACCTCGAACCTTATAATTTATATGTTGCATCTGATGTGCGTGTTTAACAAAAACTTTGACAGCAGCAAATCAGTTTATATCTGTTTTAACAGAAGTGATGGGAAGCAGGGGAATGCCTGAATCCCATTTTATCATATGCCTTCCTAATTGGGCTTGTACTTGAAGCAATGCAACTATCCAGAGCAAAAGAATTGAGAAAGAATGACCTATAAATGCCGCTCTCAACATCATCGAAATCACTGTTAATGAGATCCGGTGGATACGAGCACCATAATTATTAGAAAAATTAGCATGTTTCAAAACTCAATCGAATGTATGATGGTTTGTTCGCTAAAATCGTTGATATTAATGGTACTAGATTTCAGGCTATTTACAATTTTACACAGAATTCGTGTTACTGTAATCCAACTATAATTAGCTTTTTAAGGACAAAAAACATAACTCTAGACCACAACTAAAGCATGAAAAAATCACAACTGTGTATCACAATTTGAAGTTTCCTCCTCTTTGGTGCTAAAGTACATGTACTCTCTTGGCAAGGCAACAAAAGGCATATGCTCGGCAGAGACAGATAGTGTAAATGCTTAAGAAGGGAGAGACATTCAACACCTTGACTGTGGCAGAGCCCCAGAGAACCAACGTAAGGGATATCTTCTGCGTGAACAATGGAAGCGGACAGGTGCACTGGAGTGCCCCGTTGAATCCTCTGGAATGATCGCCGTCATTTTACAGGCCCCATTCACAATAAAGGAAACGGAAGGACATGCTTTTTATTAATTTACAATCCGCTCTTTGCGTCTCCGCAGAATGGATGATAAAATCGACCTTTTTAAAAATGTAAAAATAAATTATTGCTAGCTTCGAAAGCAGAAGAAATGGGTTTTGTGATTGGTTGATTTAACACAGGAAAACGGGGCACAGCCCAGGACTGGAAAACCCGTATTTTTCTAATTTCTATTTTGCTTTCCTTATTTTAAAAGAAGCTTATAAACGATGCTACATATAAATTATAAGTCGACAGGTAATTCTCCTTCAGTGGTTTTGTGTTCAAATTTTTTGAGTAGGAAAAAAACATATAAATTATAAGGTTCTGGATCTTATAAATTAAATTGTTAAATTGTGTAGAGGTTAACTTAATTTTTTACACTAGAAGAAAAGCTAAAGCCAAAATCATTGCGCTGAACCTACAGGTATAAGTTAACTTATTTTTTAAGGTAACAATTTATTGTTTATTAAAATATTAAATAATAATTTGTTTTATATTATAATTATTAATATATAAAATATTAAGAATAATCGTAAATTAAAACAATAAAATATGTAAAATATATTATAATAATTTTTTATTTTTATTTTTACTAAGAATAAGAATGATGGTGGATTTAGATTTCTTATTAGGGAAGAAACGTAGCAAGGTCACTCCTTTAAAGCAGGTAATTTTGAAATAAAAAATGTAACTTGACATAGCATCATCGCCTTCATTATGTGTTCTCATTTAACTTCACAATTTTAAGTTGTTTTCCTCATGAAATATCCAACCCAATATCATGTATAAGGAAGTTGTGCTTAACCCAAAGAGAATTAGTGCAAGTAGTTTCAGTTCACCACGGCTTCTTCCAAGGGTTACTTGCAAAACCTCCAAAGACCATTTTTGGCAATGTTCATAATGTTTGTCATGGTGAGGGATCTCTCATGTTTTGCTCTTCTCCTGTTGTCGTTGCACTCTGGACAATGCAACCATTTTTTCTTAAGTCTCCGATATTGCTGCTCTGATAATTTCAAGGTGGATTGGACTTCTTACAGTTTTTGGTCTTCCCCTGCTGATATACCATATATTTCCATGTTATGGTCTCTTCCACTGCTCAATTTTTGTTTGTTGGTGTTGGGTAGTCTCATAAATTGAAGGCAAAGAATGAGGCTACATATAATTTTAAAACCCATTTTATCTCACAAACTTCAGTGGACGTCACCAGTATATGCTTTCTTCCCACCCGCTTTTATCCAGTTCTTCCTGAACAACGATGTAAACTTCACATGCAAAATCAAATCCTTGGCCTCCACCTTAGCTTAACAAATAGTCTGCGAATTCTTTCACAGATGGCATGCCTGAGAATTGGCCTGACAACATTCGCCGCTCATGAGCCTCCTCTTAGTAGGCAGCTCATGTTAGAAATATTAACCCATATTTCACGCCTCAGTCGGACTACGCTCGCGTAGTCAGGGATCCCGACAAAAGTTTGACATGATGTCGCACCTACCCTCTGACAGATGTGATGTTTGACATATCTGATCGTCGCAGAAGTAAATGTCAGTTCGACAATTGGTCAAAAACCCTAGTTGAGGGTCTATCAGAACCTGTCAGAGGACAACCCCTATCTTCCTCTCCTCGTGGCTATATAAGGCAGTTTAGGTCTTCAGACATGTGTGTGAAAAGGAGAGCAGAGAAAGAGAGGAGAGCGGGAGGTAATCTGGAGAAACAGCAGAATAGGAGACGAGATCGTTTCAGTGAGCAGTGTGGCTCATCTGTTTAATGTCCGAGCAGCAGGCTCGACATTTGTTTTCTGTCTCAGTTTATCCTGTAGCTTTAGTCTGCAGATGTTAGTCTTCCTCAGATGAGGATTTTTGTAACCCTCGTCTTATATGAATAAAATTTGTTGTTGTTTAATGCATCTATAGGGTTTGCAGTTATCTGTGTGCTAAAATTTGTTGTTCTCTGTACAAATCGCCTCAATGCAATTTCTTTCGGGTTCTATAAGTTTGAGCTCAGATTTGAAATATCGTATTTAGATTCGGTGTTTCTCTCCTCCCGTACAGTTCTTGCCAAGCCAGGCAAACCAATGCCGAAGCCGCGCAAGCCTCCGGATAGTAATAGTCTGCAAGGCAGAAAGATTTCGCAAAGGCGAAAATTTGGCGAAGTCTGGAGTTGTTGTCTTCCCAACTTTGTAGCGAAGTCGGACTTCGCTACCTTTGACCAGCGCAACCCGACTTCGCACCTCGATCCGTACGCAACCCGACTTTGCACCTCGGTCCGTGCGCAACCCGACTTTGGGCCCTCCCTACTTAGCACTTCGCACTTCGCATTGCGCTCCCAGACTTCGGCATCGCTCTCCCAACGATGGCAAATAAAATTTCAATTAAAACTTCAAATTGGTATCAGAGCCAGAGAATCATGGAGAAAATTCTCAGAAGTCTGCTTGCCAAGTTTGACTCGGCTGTGATAGCAATCGAAGAGTCGAGAGATCTGACAACCCTCTCGACAAACGAGCTCATGGGTTCATTGCAGACACATGAACAAAGGCTGAGTCGTTCGTCTCAGACCTCTCTGGAGCAAGCATTCAAGGCTCAGGTCTCATTCCAAGACAACGGCAGACAAGATTCCCACCATGGCGCCTCTAGTTCTCACAGAGCAAGAGGCAGAGGCAGGTGTGGGAAAGGCAATAAGCAAGGAGGACGGTCAAACCCTAGCGAAGGAGAGACCAATTGTAATTTCCATTAGGAAGGTGGAAGAGGCAGTTCAAAAAATCAGCAAGCTAGATCTGGTTAGGACATGTCAAAGGTCCAGTGCTATTTTTGCAAGAAGTTCGACCGTTACATCTCACAATGCAAAAAACGGATGGCCAAGGAGAACCAACAGCAAGCCCATTACACGGATGAAACCGGAAATGCGATAGGAGGAAATGTGTTGTTGACTTGCAACATTGAGGAAGAGTGCCAGAAGAATGTCTGGTATTTAGATAGTGGGTGCAACAACCACATGACGGGGAACAAGGAGATGTTCTCCCAACTGGATGAAATAGTCCAGTCTGAGGTGAATATGAGGAACAACAACAAGGTTCCCATAATGGGGAAAGGAAAGATCCTCATCCGCACCAGGCATGGTGAACGAAAGCAGATCTGTGATGTCTACTATGTGCCTGGCCTAAAGCATAACCTGCTGAGCATTGGACAACTCGTGTAGAAGGGACATATGGTCCAGTTCAAATACGGAGCTTGCACCATCAGAGACAAGTCGCATGGGCAGATTGCTACAGTGTCCATGACGAAGAATAAAAAATTTTTGTTGCAGATTTAGAACGAATCATTGATGTCTCTGAGTGTAGTTGTGAAAGATGCTACCTGGTTGTGGCATCTCAGGTTTGGTCACCTGAACTTCAGTGGCCTGAATCAACTGCACAAGAAGCAGATGGTGAAGGGTTTACCCCTGATAGAGCAGCAAAATCAAGTTTGTGAGGGCTGCTTAGTCGGTAAACAACATAGGGATTCGTTCCCTTCTAGTCAGTCTTGGAGAGCATCACAACCACTAGAGCTGGTGCACTCAGACATTTGCGGTTCGATGCAGACCAGCATGTTTTCCGGTAACAAATGCTTCTTAACGTTCATAGATGACTTCAGCCGAAAGACTTGGATCTATGCCATCAAGCTGAAGTCATAAGCATTTTCCAGATTCAAGGAGTTCAAGGCTTTGGTGGAGAAACAGAGCGGATATCAGATCAAGACTCTCAGGACGGATGGTGGAGGTGAATACATCTCCAACAAATTCCATAACTACTGCAAGCAGCACAGAATTCGAAGGCATTTCATTGCCAGATACACACCACAGCAGAACGATGTAGCTGAGAGGAAGAACCGAACCATCATGGAGATGGCACGAAGCATGTTGAAGGCGAAAGGATTGCAACACAAATTTTGGGCAGAGGCTGTAACATGTGCAGTCTACCTGCTGAACAGATGTCCCACCAAAAGCGTGAAGGAAAAAATCCCTCAGGAGTCCTGGAGCAGTGTGAAGCCAAGTGTGGCTCACTTATGTGTGTTCGGGTGCATTGCATATGCACATGTTTCAGAAGAGAAGCGGCAGAATTTGGATGATAGAGCTGAGAAGTGTATTTTCACGGGGTACAGTGAGCAAGCAAAGGCATATAAGCTGTACAACCCTGTGACGAAGAAGCTCATCATCAGCCATGATGTGAAATTTCTTGAAGATGAAGCCTAGAACTGGAAGTTGGATACTGGCCAGTCAGAGCCAATAATAGTACGAGTCTGTTGACTTGGAAGAAGGAAGTGTGCAGCCACCTACAACCTCTAGCAGTAACAACAGTGCTAGTAGTAGCACAACCACTCCATCTCGGTCGCCTCCATGTGCAAGTAGAATCCAGAACCTAGTGACGCTAGCAAAGACAAGGAGCTTGCAAGAAATCTACGAGGCAACCCAAACCCATGTAGATGAAGAGTACTCTGACTTTGCATTATTTACTGAAGTTGATCTAGTAGAGTTTGAAGACGCAATTCAGAATCAGAAGTGGGTGCAGGAGATGTACGAGGAGATTAAAGCCATTGAAAAGAATGATACATGGCAACTGATAGATCTTCCAGTAGGGAAGAAGACCATTGGGGTCAAGTGGGTGTATAAGACAAATTTCAATGCCCAAGGAGACGTTGACAAGCATAAAGCCAAACTGGTGGCGAAGGGTTACAAGCAGAAGTCAAGCATCGATTACCATGAGGTTTATGCACCTATAGCCCAACTTGACACAGTCAGGATGATCCTGGCATTGGCAGCCCAACAGGGTTGGAAGATGTACTAGATGGATGTCAAGTCAACCTTCCTCAACGGAGTGTTGGAGGAGGATTTCTACATAGACCAGCCACCAGGTTACGAAATTGAAGGCCAAGAGGGCAAAGTCCTGAAGCTGAAGAAGGCCCTGTACGGTTTGAAGCAAGCGCCCCGGCTTGGTACAGTCGGATTGACAGTTATTTTCAAGAAAATGGGTTTGTCAAATGCCCATATGAGCACACCCTGTACATGAAGACAAATGAAGTAGGTGAGCTCATTATCGTCTGCCTGTATATGGGCGATTTGATTTACACTGGCAACATCAATGCCCTGTTTGACCAGTTCAGAACAACCATGAAGAAGGAGTTCGAGATGACGGACTTAGGGTTGATGAAGTATTTTCTCGACATTGAAGTTGACTAATCGGTATATGGCATCTTCATTTCTCAGGGCAAATATGCAAAGGATGTCCTGAAGCGGTTCAAGATGGAGGACAACAAACCTGCCATCACACCTGTAGCCACAGGTTTGAAGTCGAGCAAGCTGGATTCGAGGAGGAATGTAGATCCAACCCTGTTCAAGAGGCTAGTTGGCAATCTGATGTATTTGACTACAACTCGGCCAGATCTGATGTTCAGAGTTAGTCTGATCAGCCATTTTATGGAGACTTCGAAGGATACGCACTGGCAAACAAGCAAGAGGATCTTACGCTATGTCAACGGTACGTGGAACAATGGCCTATTTTACGCCAGACAGGACCAGTTGGAGCTGGTCGGCTTCACAGATAGTGACTGGGTTGGCAGTACTAATGATCGAAAGAGCACCTCCGGGTATGCTTTCCATCTCGGATCAGGGGCAGTCTCATGGGCATCCAAGAAGCAACCCATCGTTGCATTGTCCACAACCAAAGCAGAATATGTCGTTGCCACGTCAGCCGCATGCCAGGCAGTTTAGTTGCAAAGAGTTCTGAGTGAACTGAACTATCCTCCGGAAGGCGCGACAATATTTTTTTATGATAACAATTCGGCCATTGCACTATCAAAGGATCCCGTGTTCCATGGTCGAACGAAGCACATCGATATTCGTTATCACTTCATCAGAGAGTTGGTGAAGTCCAAAGAAATTCAACTGCAGTTTTGCAGATCCAAGGAGCAGATTGGCAGATATTTTCACTAAGCCTTTGGAGGAAGACTTCAGCAGATTGCGAGAGCAGCTTGGATTCAAAGTGCTCGTGAAATCAGGTTTAAAGGAGGGTGTTAGAAATATTAACCTAGATTTCACGCCTCAACCGGACTGCGCTCGCATAGTCAAGGATCCCGATAAAAGTTTGACATGACATCGCATCTACCCTCTGACAGATGTGACGTCTGACAGATCCAATCGCGGCAGAAGTTAATGCCAGTTCGACGATTGGTCAGAAACCCTAGTTAAGGGTCTATCAGAACCTGTCAGAGGACAACCCCTATCTTCCTCTCCCCGTGGCTATATAAGGCAGTTCGGGTCTTCAGACATGTGTGTGAAAAGGAGAGCAGAGAAAGAGAGGAGAGTGGGAGGTAATATGGAGAAACAACAGAATAGGAGACGAGATCGTTTCAGTGAGCAGTGTGGCTCATCTATTTAATGTCCAAGCAGCAGGCTCGACATTTGTTTTTCATCTCAGTTTATCCTGTAGATTTAGTCTGCAGATGTTAGTCTTCCTCAGTTGAGGATTTTTGTAACCCTCGTCTTATATGAATAAAATTTGTTGTTGTTTAAGGCATCTGTAGGATTTGCAGTTATCTGTGTGCTAAAATATGCTGTTGTTCTCTATACAAATCGCCTCAGTGCGATTTCTTTCGGGTTCTATAAGTTTGAGCTCAGATCTGAAATATCGTATTTAGATTCGGTGTTTCTCTCCTCTCGTACAGTTCTTGCCAAGCCAGGCAAACCAACGTCGAAGCCGCACAAGCCTTCGGACAGCAATAGTCTGCAAGGCAGAAAGATTTTGCCAAGGCAAAAATTTGGCTAAGTCTGGAGCTGTCTTCCCAACTTCGCAGCGAAGTCGGACTTCGCTGCCTTTGACCAACGCAACCCGACTTCGCACCTTTGACCAGCGCAACCCGACTTTGCACCTCGGTCCGTGCGCAACCCAACTTTGCACCTCGGTCCGTGTGCAACCCGAATTCAGGCCCTCCTTACTTCGCACTTCGCATTGCGCTCCCAGACTTTGGCATCGCTCTCCCGACGGTGGCAAATAAAATTTCAATTAAAACTTCAACTCATTGATATCACTCAGATGTTGTAACTAAATACACTCATATTCAAAACAAGCAATGTTGTTTAGATGATTGGACATGTGACTTGCCACTAAAGTTGTTTTTGGAGATTCCAAGGAAAGGAGGACAATTATAGTTCGAATATTTTTAGAATTGCAATTCAAATTGAACATGGAAGAAATTGTATTGAACTTGAACAATGCCATAAGTTGAAGAATGTGTGTCTACACATTAGTGAGTTTAACTAAAATATAATAATAATAATAACTTTAGAAAGATAGAAAATCCAAACCCCACAAGGGGGGCGAAGGTCCAAGGTTCAAATCTCGGGCCTCGTCGGATTGAACGCTTGTCCCTTTCCTGGTGCTTTCAGCAGCGTAAAAGGTTTAAAATGATTGTGGTATGGTGGTTATAGGGGTGGACTGCACGAAGATCTGTGTGGCGGCTTCTGGGGCGGATAGCGTAGAATATTGTGGCGGCCATAAAAAGTCGGACAGCCTGCTCGGATTCGTGGCGGCTACCGATTCCACCATGTAAATTCAAAAAAAAAAAAACTTTAGAAAGATAGGTGGATTGGTAAGTGTTTATTTAGCTTTAAATATCGGAGGCAGCCTATTTGCAAAGGTAGTAGCCAGAATCCTTTGAGTGCATGTCAGATCGACGATGATGGTACGAATCACGAGATACCGACGGTCTCCTTCGCGTTGGGTCAACAACAACGAGGCAAAATAGGTTTGGACGATGATGGTACAAATCTCAAGCGATCGATGGTCTCCTTCACGTCGGGTCAACAATAATGAGGTGGAATAAGTTTGGTGGGAGCAGCCCTTGTGGTTTGAACCATGTACTTGTCAGTTACTAAAAATAGTGTGGTTGTGACCAACTCTCCTATGTAACAAATATATATATATATATATATATATATATATATATATAATAAAATAAATAAATAATATTCAATTAATAATTTATTTATTAAATAGAAAAAAGTAATTTGGAGATTGTATAAAGAGAGTCAAGGACAATGAGCAAGAATTCTTCTAAATATGTTGATCCCAATAACCTAAGTCTAATATTTAGTGCATTCTCTCTACCGAATGGTTTTACTCTTTGGAATTGTTTAAAAAAATCTATTGATCTTATGATTAAAGGTTTAAAATGGGTGGGAATTGGAGAAAAAAATTATATTTGGATGAATACTTGGTGTGATAAAAAACCACTCAATTTAAATCCAATTTTGAAACCTTAGATGAGATTACTTCAAGACAAATATGGTGATAGGGTTCAAATGAAAAGAAGATTCTTTTACAAGTATACAAGATATTGATACTAAGAGGCAATTGAATAGAAAGATAACAAGTGTGATTATTTTGAGGGAAGCCAAGGATAAATTTATTTGGGAGTTAAATAGCTGAGGAGAATACACAACAATAAATGGATATAATGTACAACACCAATAAAATAATAATATAACTAGAATATGGAGTGATATTTGGGATAGCCCAAGCATTCCTAAAGTCAAAATGTTTGTTTGGCTAGTAGGTCATAGAAGAATTTTATCCTGGGATAACCTTATGAAAAGGGGTTTTCATAGCTCCTCTCATTGTGTTCTTTGTAAAAATGAGGAGGAGAGTATAGACCATCTCTTGGGACATTGCTCAATAGTCTGGAATCTATGACAATTGATTCTTAATATGTTTGGTAAATGCATGGTAATGAATAGCAAAATTAAATATTGGTTAAAGCAATGGTAGAGCACTTATAAAAGTGAGGCTTTACAGACAATATGGGATATATCAAAAGATACAATGCTTTGGATTGTATGGCTAGAATGGAATAGAAGAATATTTAAAGGAAAGGAAAGCAGTTTAGAGGTAATGAAAAGAAAGATATATTTAGCCATAGAGGAGCCTAATCCAACCCTATCAACTCAACCAGTTCCTAATCTGGAAGCAAAGAGCCTTGATAGATGGAGTCAAGTCATTAAATGGAATTATGATGTTGGGTATAAGAGAAGCAAAAAGAAGGTAAAAAATATAAAGTGGAAACCACCAAATGTAGAGTGGGTTAAATTAAATTTTGATGAAGCATCTAAAGAAAATCCAGGACCAAGAGGAGGAGGAATAATTAGAAATAATAGAGGAGAGATTTTGTCTCATTACACTTTCAATAGTGGATTTAAGACAAATAATGAAGTTGAAGCTTAGGCAACTTTAAAAGGGTTAAAAATATTCAAACAAATGAAATGGAATAAAATATGGATGGAAGGTGATTATCTCATAGTAATAAATGCAATTTTGAGGAAAGCTAAGGCTCCATGGAACATACAAGAGATAATTGTGGAAATTCAAGATCTTGTTAAAGAGTTTGAAGAAATCAGGTTTACACATACATTAAGGGAAGGAAACAAATGTGCAGATAGGCTAGCCAATAGAGGGGTTTTTATTGAGGGTCGTGAAGTTAAATTTTCCTTTCCACGGTTAGAGGAAGTAGTAAATTTAGTTGAAGCTGACGAGAAAATGTTGATTGCCTGAATCAATTAATGATTAAGATTTACTTTAATGTTTTCCATTGGTAATATAGGTTTTTTTTTAAACAATAATGTGTTTTCATATAAACTATTTATTATAATTTTTATGGTTGCACTTGTGTTTTAGGAAGGAAACTAGCAATCCATATTTGGTAAAGTGCACTATGATAGTGCGATGTTTTGGAAATTTTATTCTACTAAGATGCAATGCATAGATAGTAGAGGTGAAGTTTTGTATTGTGAAGGTTACTATAGGAAAATGTCAAGAAGGATGCTGAATTGTGGAATATTTGTGTTCATACCAAAATTTGAAAAAATCTAGAAAATAAAAATCAAGAATTCAGACAATTTTTGTAAAATGATGTAGGTTTTTAGTTATAGCATCTCAATTGAGATGAGAAGTGTATCTATTTGTAAACTCTCAAGCTCTAAAGAAGAGAGTTATAATTTGTCAATGTGGGGGACCCAAGTACAACCCCTTATTATCCAACCAAAAAATAATAATTTATTAAAGGATAAACGAAAAATATTTAAGAAATAATTAATATCTAAGTAATAATTAATCTTATTGAATATGATATAAGGATTTTAAAGGAGAAGGTTAATATATAGGTTCAATGGATAATGGTATGGTTTTATAAATATTTTAAAAAGAATAGGATAGAATATAAGGCTTTTAACATTTGTACGACCAAACAATTTAGAAAATAAATCAGATTTGTTATTAAATATGCTATCTTTTTTGAATTTAGCGAAAAACCCCTTGCGGAGCTGTCTTGGTCTGAGAAACCATGACCAGGGGATAAATATGCCATCTTATTTATTTCTTATGAAGGAAACAGATCTAGATATTGTTCTCTTTGTTTTAACAATTTATCTTTTATTACAAATTTTACTAATAAATTAACCTAACCTCTTTATTCTTGTTTCTTCAAACAATTTAGGCATAGAGTCTACATTAACATCATTATAAGCCCTCTCTATTCTTGTTTCTTCAAACAATTTAGACATAGATTTCATTGTTAACATCATTATAAGCTTTGCATTTCAAGATAAAGTGTTCCTTTATTTTGATTGCCCTTAAAGTGTAATAGGTACATATTCCCTCTTTTCTATTTTTTTACGCATGTTTCATCTACTTGTATCACATCTAAGTTGATGTGAGCAGTTGAGTTATAAGCATTTTTGCTTTTCATATGATATTTATATCTATTGTGGTTTTTGATGTTGCTTGTATCTGGGGTTGAACTCGACAAGATAGTGCACCTTCTTTCTTCTTAGCTAATTTAATCAAACAGGATTGGAACAAGCCCTAATTGTATTACATCATGGATATATAGTGTTATTACAACAACTTGGCAATTATGCATGTATTATTTGGTAAGATTTGAACCTTGGTCTCCTTTTTGAGAGTCAAGGAATTTAACCAATTGAGTTAATGTCATTTGATAAAATGCTAAAAATCACCCATGGGATTTGAACTTTGGTCTATGGTATGAAATGCTTCACTCCCAACAAATTGCCTTAAGCCCCATAGACTTCCTAGCTCTTTTATATTTTTAATGGGTTATGTGGGATTTATATCATGACCACATAGTGGTATTACAATAGCTTACCAATTATGCATGTATCACTTGGCAAGATACAAACCTTGGTCTTCTCCTTGAAAATCGAGGAATATAATCAATTGAGCTAATGTCATTTGATTTCCTACTTCTCATAGATTTTTATATCATTCTTGTTATGTGAGCATTATATTAAATGATTACCCACTTATCCATAAATTTAACATTTTTTTGTCCAAGAATTTATTTTTTTGTTTGACTCATCTCTTACTATAACCTCAAGCTAGTTATTTACATCCATTTTTCAAATTTCTAAAGTGAAAATTGAATTCACATTATTTAATGACTTCTCCTAAAAGGATTTTTCTCACCATCTTCCCCAAATCCAAAAGTTGAGGATAAAATAGTATATTGCCTATATTTAAGAGTATGAAATGACAATTTCTCATGGAGATATTTTTTTTTGAAAGGCTTACATGGTTAAGCTTTTTGGACTTTTGTATCAACTCATCAATAAAGATGTGTGAAGAATATTGCAAATACTTTAAAGGAGTTCATCCAAGAAGCGTTGACTTTTATAAAAGAAAAGTCAATGCTATATGCCCAAGTATAAGTATGTGTTGTCATGACTATTTCAAAACCTTTACAATATTTATTATGATTAAATTTAATTCAAGACAATAGATTAAACAATTAAAACACAAAAACATTGTATTTCAATTTCGTCAATGCCATAAGACTGTTCACACATCACAAGGATTACAAAGTGAAAATAATCAAAAAAAGAGATGAAAAGTTTTGGTTATAAGACAAATTCAAAGTCAAAACAAGGGGATCATATTGTAGTAAAAGATGAATCACATCAATGATTTTTTACTTCTAAACAATGGCACAAAAAATCCTTTTGCCTCATTAGATGATAAAAGCCATTACCACTCATTCAAAACATGTTAGAATGTGTGGTCATAAGCTTCACTTGAGGCTATGACCAACTTTTGTGTTATTTTCTTTGTATAGCCCTTTGGGTCCTTGTACACCTTGTATAGGTGAATTTATTATAATATTTTATTATTTAACCTAAAGGTTGGTTCTTTAACCTTGACCTAAAGGTCTCTTGTAATTGGGTATTTATACCCCTTCCTACCAACTTTTTTTCTATTTGTTGGAGTGTATTTTTTTTTCTTTTAGTGAGATATTTTGGTGTTCACGAACATCCTTCTATATTATGCATATTTTTTCTATGAGTTATTTTTGCTTATATGGGTAATGTGTTAATTCCAATTATTTTTAAAAAGTATTGTGAAATCCAATATGGTACTAAAGGGGGTGTGAATATTTAATACTCGATTGCTTGTCTTTAGTAATTCATCTTTTGTGATAATTCTAAAGAGTAGCTTTGTTTGGAAGTAGTTAAAAGAAACTTTGTATGTTTTTGATAGCTTTTTCAAGGGTTTGTTTGTCAAAATGCATGGTGGTCATATATCACAACAATATCACTAGGTTGCAACATATTTGTTCTAAGATAAGTATTCAATGAGAGGTTCCTTTTGCCTCTCTTGATATTCAACCTACTATTTATTTTTTATTTGACCATATGGATGCCTGTTGGTCAAGAATCTACCTTAGGAATGGAATTTTTCATCCATGCGCCCTAGACCTGACCAACATTGAAAGGTCGAAAGGAAGAAATACCTCCCGTGCCAACATTTAGAGAGGGATTACTATTCTAACTTTGGGGATTTGAGATTAAGGAAATAGGAAATGAATGATAAATGACTGAAAGGGATGGGAAATGTGGCTATGAGCCAGATGAACAGGGGTGATGAACATGCATCATGATTACTTAGTTGTACTTGAACCAATAGCACTTCACACAAAGAATGTAACAAAAATTAAAACCTGATATTCTTATATATGCAATCTCCAGGATTATTCCAGCATTCACCCTTTATCAGAAGCTAGAATCAGATATATAATTATAGCCCTCAGATAAAAAAGCGAATTTAATAGAAATAAAGGATAGAAAACATACACATAAAAAGAGATCCAAAATTAGAGCCAAGGATTCTTTGCATTCATAGCAGAGTTCGAGTCCCACAGTTTTCTAGCAAAACGTCCATCATTTACATTAGAATTGCTAGTTTTTATAGAGGATTCCACCTCTAAGACATAAATGCACAACCACAAAATGTCGCGATGGATCAAAGATTGGATTCCAACACTCATCAAAAAGTAATGAAGCATGGCCCAAATTTGATGACTCATTGAGAAGTAGTTGCATGACTTCAGTGCGACAACGCGATTCACCTGCAATTTCGCCTCCCTGCTTGTTGGAACCGCCTCGATGGTGAAAATAGGATTCTGAGATCTGGGGGACTGGATTTGAATGCTTCTCTGAACAACCACTATTTTTTGAGCAAAAATGTGATGCTGAAGGTTGCTTCGGGCGATCACCATTGAAGTAGAGGAGGGGATGAGTTTCGCTAAAAAGATATGTGAAAGGGAGTTTTGATGCCTTTTTCAAGAAAAATAGGAATTTGTTGGTGTGGGCCCTAGTATGCAGATTTTATTTGAGCGTTGACCCAAAAAGGACCTTCGCTCTACTCTTTGCTCACAACAAGATTGACAACTAGTCATGGAATGCCACTTGGAAGTCGCTTTGCAAATAAGAAGAGTTTCTATCGCCTTGCTGGAGAGGTGGGACCCAATGCGCAGTCTTGAGAAATACCAAAGATGTTTTGTCCATACAAGGCCCGAAAAGGGATTGCGCTCTCCAGTTGGGGAGAAAAGGAATTGGGACCCACTTGGTTTCGGTTTTCTTCTAGCCCAAAATGGGATTGCGCTCCAAGTTGAGGTGAAAGCGCTTGGGCCCCACACTGCATATTTTGTTTGAAATGGAGTGGTGTTGGCCTTAGAAAAATTCAAAGGCACTTTCGCCCACACAAGGCCCAAAATGTGTTTGCATTGTCAAGTTGGGGTGAAAAGGAATTGGGCCCTACTTTGCATTTTTATCTGAAACTGGGTTACGCTCTTTAGCAAAAGACAAAGGTGCATTTGTCCAAACAAACTTCAAAATTGAGTTGCGCTCTTGAGTTGGGACGAAAGCACTTGGGCCCCACTCAGTTTTGGTTGAACTCTAGATCGAAATGGGCTTGCGCTCCACTCTTTCTCTGAAATCAAATTGCGTTGAAGCACGGCACAAAACTACTCTCGCTCGTGAAAAAACAAATACCCTACATGATGAGTGAAAGGAAGGGATTGCATGCTTCCTTGAGATTAGTCAACAAATATTGACAGGAAAACATGGAAAAGAAGGAATACATTCTAAAAAGAAGAGTTTTTTAGGGAAGAAGAGATTTATTACATAGAAAAATTTCTCACAAAAGAAAACAATGTGGCAGGGATGCCAACATCTCTAGCGGCTCACGGGGGATTGAGCTCACCTCAATGTGAAGATCCTAAGCCTTATCTATTGGGCTCAGAGTCATTGTCGCTCTCTTTTTTTGAATGCTCGTTGCTAGTAGCAGACTCTTCCTCCAACTTCTCCCTTTCTCCTTCTTCTTCTCTTTTGTGCTCACGGTCCCCTTCTTCTCCTTGATCTCCTTCTTGCTCTCCTTGATCTTCATGCTACTGGGAAGACTCTGATTGTGGGAGACGCTCATAGATGTGATCATAGGTTGCTTGAACCAGGGCCCAGGCATCTTCTTAGAGCAAAGCATGGTCTTGGAGCTCCCTAACTAGGTATTCAAAAGTCTCAAGCTGGTCTACGTCAGCAAAGTTAGCCCTCTGGCTGAGATCTACCAAACAAGATTTGATTTGTGCAAACCTTGTCATTAATTGCATTACCTAGGCTTCTGTAATAGGCTCACCCCAACTATCAATCTCTAAAGTGTCACCTTCAAAGGCATCCCAGGCTAGGTTTAGTTCTTCCTTTGTCAGAATAGCCCCATCGTCGTCAGAGACGCTAGGGAAGCTGAGTTGGGCAAGGGCTTCAAAATACATCAGAGAAATGTGCCTTTCCTGCTCAAACACTTCTAACAGCCTTCTAGCCTCCCGAGCTCTTTCCACTTTTGTGAAGTAAGCTTGCAGTGTCACCTTTGTGGTTGCCCATGACCGAGTGAGTGGACTCATAAGAGTAAGCTGGAGGTCCATTTTTTATAAGTTTTGCATATTCATAGTTAGTTCTAGCCATTGGTCTATATATTTTTTGGCATCCTCCACGATAGGTCCACCTTGAGTAACTATTTTCTTGGCCTTCCAAATGAATGTGAGCACTACTATTACTTTTGATGCCCTAGCTTGGAAGTTAGCTGAGAAGTGGTAGTAAACCTCCTTAATGCAATATTTTATGAAGACCTCCGATTGCACCACCTTCTCTATCAAATGAGCTTGTAGTTCTTGTATTCAAGCATTCAATGCTTGTACCTGATCCTCCGCCTTCACGTGTACATTGAGGTGATGATATTCAGTTGCCCTCTTATGATCAGCCACCTCTTGCTCCAAACTAGCCATACGCTACTGTAATTGCTCAGACTCGAACTAATCCTCCTCGAGTTGTGCCCTTATCTATGCTAAGGTCTCCTTGAGCTCCATGTTTTTTGCCTCAGCTTCGAAGAAGTGAGCTTTGTAGTCCTCCCCATGAAAATATATGGAGCCCATTTCGACCTAGATATTCCTCATCTTTTTTGATGCGTCGATTGTTCTTAAGTCTTCAATCGTATGATGATAGGAGTAATCCGCTGGTGTCATCTCCTCCAAGGGCTTTTGAACTTTGGGAACCTTCTCCATCTTGTGGAGTTCCATATTCTTCGGGTCAAACATAGCCCTTTTTTCCACCTTGGATAGAGCCTGCATGTTTTTCTTTTCCAGCCCTTAAGAGCTTGAGGAACTCTGACATGCCTGACATATGCTCTCCGTAATCAGGTACTCTTACAGAACTTCTAGATCCATTTCCAATGACTCTTGTACTCCAAAGAGTGGCGTAAAGGGTAAAAGAGCACGATGGGGGTTTGCTTAGATAGATAGATAAAAAACAAATGGGGCAACGACTATGGTGACTTTGGGAGATGTTGGGGTTTGGATAGCGGTGACCGAGGCATTAGGATATGGGAATGGAATATCATAGGATGTCACTACAACTAAGGAGGTGAGCAAGAGCAAAAATAGGCTTGGGTTGGCGGTGACGATGGATACAATGACTGGATCTACAGAATCATGAGGAGGGTCAGGAGTGGATGATGTAGGAAACACAAATGCGTTGGCCATGGATGAAAATGAACTAAATGTCTAGGAGATAAGGGGGATGATGAGGGGAGTAGTGACTGGGATGTAGGGAAAGGCATGGTGGACATGGGGACGTCAGATGGAGGTTGAGTGGAAATGAGGGTTTCGACGTTGGAAGACATAGTCGCTAGAGGCTCAAAATCAAGGGAAGGAGAAAGAGACAGCGTACCTACGGGCTCGAGCATTATCGAAGCTGAAATGGTGAACTACTATGTGATCGGGCTTGTTCTTCCTTCTTCTTTGTTTGATGCATCTACTTCTAGGTCAATCAACTCCACCTATTGGCGCTTTTATTGCATTAGAAAAATGACTTCAGGAGCGCTCACGTCCATGGTTACCTATGTTGCAGAAGGATTTGTGCTGAGCCGAGATGCACCAGTTCGAGTCTTCTTTGCAACATGAGAAAGCAAAAGTGCTACACCAATGCTCCTCTTCATCGAGGTAACCTGTTCTCTAAGGGGTAACTGCTTGTCTTTCTTTGTGACAAGTGGATCTTGTTCAATCGATTGCCACTGTTATTTCACTGCATCCTCCACTCTACCAAGGCTTTAAGTGCTTTGAGGCACAATATTAGAAAATATGATAGGTTGGTAAGTGTCAAAATTTGCATCATATATCATGGAGAAGTTCTTGTCCAACACGAGAAATTGTTTGGATACCTCATTTTTATTGTGGACCCTCATGATCCACTAGTTAGAAATCTTTTCATCTGACTAGTTAGGCAATTTGTCCTTCATCGCCTGAAACACTTCCTCATCAGGCACATGCATTGGGTTATGCGTAGGTTCATATTCAACCTCCATCATGTAGAAGTCATGCCACGGGGGAAGTGACATCATCCTCTCCACGTGCCATTCTAGATCATACCCTGAGGGGTTGTTGCACCATGCTTCAATATCTGGGTGCGGATAGTTGTGGAATATTTTTGCTTTGATCAATTGCCCATCCAGCGGGTCATACCTCCAACGCTGGGGGAGCTTGACTAGGTCGAAATCATACAACATAACTACAAGGAAAGAATTTTACCTGGTGACTACCATCTTAATGTCCTCGAACTGGAAAGGTGAAGCACACATGTGTGGCTTCCTTCTCCCGTGCCCATATGTATCATCAGCAAAGTTACTTTGTCGAGAAACTTCAAGAGTGAAAAGGTACTCCATGGTGTAGTATGGCAACAGGAAAGGTTTTCTAGTAAACCCATAGATCCTGACGATAAGGCCCTGTGTAAGTTGAAACACATCACCCAACTTCTTCTGCACTATATCATCTCTCATTTGCCTCTAAACTCATTCACAAATGCAATAGATGAGCTCTAGATTCGGGACGAGAAACATCCTATTACATTTATAGTAGAACTCGCTTTTGGATAAAATTTGAGTCCACTGATAAACTGGGAATACCTTACCCTCTTTATTAGTGCGGTTCTTGGCGATGAAAATGAAACGACTATGCATGTGGTAGAACAGGTACCAAGTAAGGAAGGAGAAGAGTCCAAATGACATATCCTTATCACTTTGTACATCGATCAATAGTATATGCATCTATCGCACCACCCACTCTACCTAGTCAAAGAACACAAGCTTAGTCTATGGATTCATGGCAGAGGGAGAGTAGAATTCGCCATGCGAAATACACTCTACGAGGGAAACTTGCCACTTGTAACCATCGCATCTATAGAGATTCCAATAACACATGCTAACATGGAGTATATGTCTGGATACTTGAACAAATTCAGGGGTTTGAGCAGGTCTAGAAATCCTCTAGGCACTGATTTCTCCAGTAACTGTGTCTCCATGAGCTACCACATTTGCGTCAGTGTGTACCTTTCATTCTGCTCAGTTATGTTGATTTTTTTGATTATGTAATTTATAGGGAGCTTTTATCCACAAGCAAAAGCCTCCTGGACATATTTAGTAGAAATGGTGAACAACTCGCCCCCTTTGGCATTTCAAATTGTCTTGGTTTGAGGGTCGTAGAACTTAGCAATTTTGCACATTAGCTCCAGACAATTATGCATAGGCGTGCACAGGTACCAGTAGAGGTGATAGTAATAGGTAGCCATCTGCCTACTTTTGATAGAGACCCTTTTCAACATGACATCAATAGTATGGCGCAACTTCTTCACACTCTTGTTCATGAGCATACAATCTCTGATTCTTCCCAGCCTGTATTTGGGTAGTGGCGGTGCTACTTGATTTTTCTCCTTTTTTTGCCTCTTCGCACCTTTTGCCTTCTTTGAGGTCTTCTGCTTCTTAGGCTTGGTGCTTTTCTTACCCATCATGATCATGCATTGGTCTAGGTGCTTACTCTTAAAAATATGGCATCTTGTTGTTGCTTAGCGCACCATGCTTTACCAGCAATCCTCACTTTGAACTTCGACAAAGTAAACAACGATACTGTAAAACCCAAAACCCTTAGTAATCCCCTTATAGTTTCATTTGAGCTGCAATGCTGGCCTTTTATAGCATTATAATTAACCCACCACCTTAATTACATATTGGGGTAGAGTAAATGCATGGAGAGATCATCGACAAAGTGGGAGATCTCCTGTTCATGTTAACCAGTGGTTGAGTGCTCCTCCCAATGATGGCCAACTGCATGGACTGCAATCTTACTAGAAAGACATGATGCATCACTTTTTTAATTTTCAAGGTGTTATTTCTTGCTCCAACAACCCTCCTCGGGGTGTGTGATCACTAGGTTTTTCTTCGGACTGTGTGCCTGTGGCATTGGAAAAGTGAAACTCTCTTTCGCTCTTGCAACAACTTTTGTTATTTTTAAAGTGCGAAATGGCTTTCACTCAAAACATCAAGCGAGAACCCTTTCAACCATTTAATGCCTAAAATAGATATATAGATAGATATAAAACATGCCGCAATCTGTGCAAGGCCTTTGTTAATTGGGAGAGGCTCATAATATATTCTTTTTTGGAGTGAAAACCATCTCTTTTAATTCCTTGCCATGTGGCACTTGCACAAAAATAGCTCAAAGGGCCACGATTTGAATTTTTCCCATAAAGGAGAGCGAAAAGTGCCTTTCGCTCCACACAACACCCAAAAGCGCCTTTGACCAATCCTTGACGTCAAAAAATAAAATGATTTATAAGAGTGTTTTTCCTTTGTTCTCTCACACGGGGTGCTCGAAAGCATGAGCTCATCAAAACTTCTTGCTTTTGACTTTGACTTTTGGGTTGGCCCTACCTCAGTTGTAGCTTTCACTCTTTAAGGCGTCGAAACATAGTTTCACCCCTATGCAAGAGTGAAACTCCTCTTTGCCAAATGACAGGGCACCTTTTATCCGTTGTGACCTGCTTTGCGAAGCGATGCTTAAAATAGTGAAACGAACTCCTTTTGCTCAACAGAAGAGAAAAAATGCTTTAGCCAACTTGGGTGCTTGAAACTGCTCCTTTCTTTTCCTTGGAACTAGAAAACATACAAACTTAACTAAAAAAGCTTTTATTTAAACTCTTCTGCTATTTTCCTACCAACTCAATTTCTTACCATAGCGAGGAGCTTGGCCAAAACTGCACTACTAAGAGCACGAAGAGAAGGGAAGCGAAGAGATTTATTCTTAGAGAAAAAATATATATACATACAAACAAAGGAATAGTTATATACACAGTTGAGGAACCTTTTACTACTACCTCTTACTGGTAGTATGCCTTCAGATGAAGGACATTGACTGATATTGGAAGAGTGAAACCCTATGAATCTTGGAGAATGAAATATTACCTAATTAACCCCATAAATTTGAAATGGGCCCTCCTAGAATGCATCAAAATTATCGTGATTTCCTGGTTTAGATTTTCTCTCATGCCATTTTAACACCAAGTCCCCAACCTGGAAGGTTCGGTCGGAGGTTCTCTTACTGAACCAATTTTTTGTGGCCTCCGCATGCTTCATAAAATCTTCATAGTCCTTTTCTCTTTCTTCTTCTAGCTACAACAATTGGGCCATCCTGACACTCATGGGATCAAACTCCTCATCTTCGCCATCTAACGACCGGAGAGACTGCAATGTGGGCAACTCAATGTGTGTGGGGAGAATTGCTTCCTTCCCATACACTAGGTAATATGGAGATGTCTTGATCAATTTTTTAATTGAGATGCGGTCATCCCATAAGGCTAGGTCCAAAAGCAGATGCTAGCTCTGCTTGTTGCCTTCCAAGGTTCACTTCAGAATTTTCAATAAGTTTTTGTTTGTGAACTCTGCTAAACCATTCCCCTATGGGTAATAGTTATTTGAAGTCTTCAAGTAAATACCATACTTACTTGTGAATGCACATATTTTAGCATCGATGAAGTGGGTGCCATTGTTGGTTATGATTACATCTGGTGTCCTGAAGCAGGTTATCAATCATTCCAAGAAGGCAATGAACACATCCTGATTAGCTTGCTTGATCGGCATTACTTTTGCCCATCGGGTAAAATAGTCTATAGTTGTTAGGATAAACTTATGCCTTGTAGAGGAATTAGGATCTATCACCCTAATGAAATCTAAGCCCGATTGTTGAAATGGAGCTTCGACCTAAATTGGGTGAAAAGGCAGAGAAGCATTCCTACTCTGGCTAGCGTATCTCTGGCACTTATCACACTTTTGGATGACCTCGAAGGCATTGAAAAAAATAGTGGGCCAATAATAGCCTACTTTAATGATTTTTAAGGCCATAGGCCTTCCTGTGAAATGTCCTCCTGACATCCCGAATGGAACTCATCAAGGATCCTCTATTTTTTGTCCCCCTAACACATCTCAGGAGAACCCCATCTATATTCTTGTGAAATAAACCATTCGACAACAACACATACCTACAAGCTTAAAGCCTGAACCTTATCCTCTATGAAGGATTGAGGCAAGAAGGACACCTTCTGGTATTAAAGTATTCGACAAGGTCCTTTGTCCAATCCTTGTCGTCTACAAATCGATTCGCAAGATCGCTTTCTTGTGCTGGATCATCCTACTGGCATGCTATTACTTCGAATGTGGAGGTCCTGGCAAGTTCTTGGTATAATGCTTGGCCACGGACTAGTTTAGTGGGCCTGAATTCTATGTCGAATTCTTGGATCTTGGAGACCCATCCTGCTCTTTTATTACCCAACTCACTTTGGATGATGAATTTTTTGATGTTAGGATGTACTACGTACACTATTGTCTTGCTATGGGATATGAAATGGTGGAACTTCTTCAATGACTACATCATTGCATGTACCTATCTCTCTATGAAGTTATACTTCTCTTCGTACAAATGGATGACTTGGCTTAGGAATGCTATCAATCATTCATCTTCATCCTCATTCTTCTTAGTAAGTACAACTGCATAGCTTTTGGGTTCACCAATGACGTAAAGGATAAAGTCTTTGGAGTAATCAGGGTTCACCAAAAGGGATGGGAAATGTGGCTATGATCCAGATGAACGGGGGTGATGAACAGGCAGCACAATTACTTAGTTGTACTTGAACCAATAACACTTCACACAAAGAATGTAACATAAATTAAAACTAGATATTCTTATATATGCAATATCCAAGATTATTCCAGTGTTCACCCTTTATCAGAAGCTAGATTCAAACATAGAATTATAGCCCTTAGATAAAGAAGCAAATTTAATAGAAATAAAGGATAGAAAACATACACAAAAAGAGACCCAAACTTAGAGCCAAGGATTCTTTGCATTCATAGCAGATTTCAGGTACCACATTTTTATAGCAAAACATCCATCATTTTACATTAGAATTGCTAGTTTTTTAGAGGATTTTGTCTCTAAGACATAAACACCCAACCATAAAATGTCGCGGTGGCAACAAATATTAGATTCCAGTGCTCATCAGAAAGTAATGAAGCATGGCCAAAATTTTGACTCACTGAGAAGTAGCTACATGGCTTCAATATGATGATGTGATTCGCCTGCAATGTTGCCTCCCTACTTTTTGGAACCGCCTCGATGATAAAAATTAGATTATGAGATCTAGGGGATTGGATTTGAATGCTTCTCTGACAAACCACCATTAACTGAGTGAAAATTTGATGCTGAAGGCTACTTCGGGCGATCACCATTGAAGCAGAGGAGGGGATGAGTTTTTCTAAAAAGAGGTGTGAAAGGGATTTTCGATGCCTTTTTTGAGAAAAACAGGAATTTGTTGGTGTGGACCATAGTATGCAGATTTTGTTTGAGCGTTGACCTAAAAAGGACCTTCACTCTGCTCTTTGCTCATAGTAGGATTGATAGCTAGTCATGGAACGCCACTTGGAAGTCGCTTTGCAAATACCAAGAGTTTCTGTCACCTTGCTGGAGAGGTGGGACCAAGCATGTAGCCTTGGGAAATGCCAAAGACGTTTCACCCATACAAGGCCCGAAATGGGCTGGTGTGCTCAAGTTTGGGCAAAAAGGAATTGGGCCCCACTCGCATTCTTTTCTATGTAATTGAGTTTCGCCCATACAAGTCCTGAAAAGGGATTGTGCTCTCCAGTTGGGGTGAAAAGGAATTGGGGCCCACTTGGTTTTGGCTATCTTCTAACCCAAAATGGGCTTGCACTCCAAGTTGAGGTGAAAGCGATTAAGCCCCACACTACATTTTTTGTTTGAAACGGAGTGGCACTGGCCTTAGGAAAAGTCAAATGTGTTTTCACCCATACAAGGCCCGAAATGGGTTTGCGTTGTCAAGTTGGGGAGAAAAGGAATTGGGTCCCAATTTGTATTTCTCTCTGAAACTGGGTTGCACTCTTTAGAAAAAGATAAAGGTGCTTTTTTCCAAACAAAATTTGAAACTGAGTTGTGCTCTTGAGTTGGGGTGAAAGCACTTGGGCCCCACTCAATTTTGATAGACCTCTAGCCCAAAATGGGCTTGCGCTCCACTCTTTATCCGAAATCAAACTGCGTTGAAGCACGACATGAAACTACTCTCACCCATGAAAAATAAAGACCCTGCATGATGAGTGAAAGGAAGGGACTGCATGCTTCCTTGAGCGCAATCAACAAATCTTAACAGCAAAACATGGAAAAGAAGGAATACATTCTGAAAAAAGAAGAGTTTTTTAGGGAAGAAGAGATTTATTACATAGCGAAATTTATCACAAAAGAAATTAATGTGGCAGGGATGCCAACAATGCCCTAACTACCAAATTAAGTTCTTTAAGGTTATTCAAAAACCTCATTTTATCTTTTATGAATTTTTAAAAAATATATTTCCTTTTCTTCTTTGATTTTTTTTTGTCTATATGCAACACAAATGAGAGGACTATTTGCATGCTTTATAAGGAAGGAAATAAGATATTGAACAATTTTTAGAAGACCCTATATGCTAGAGAAGTCATGGTGGAATTTCATGCAGGGAAAAACCTCCAAACCATTTTACAAAGTTGCTAAAATTGTTTAGTAACTTTTTTGTTGCATTGGCAAGACAAGATGACTTGATTGGTTGTGTCTAAGAATAAGGTTGAGTAGGGCAAACCATAATAGATATGGGTAAATAATCAACATTCTTAGATCCTTTGAAAATTTCCAAGGGTGGTCTTAATTCAATACTTTTTTAGTTTTGCCTTTAGGTACCTATTTTAGTACATCAAAGGTTTTTCCATTTCCCCTATATTTTTTGAAATTTGAATTTTAAATAAGAGTATACTATAGGATATTCCATGAAGGGGGAAAATGTAGTGTAAAAAATATGCATTGTCATTTAGACACGTAAGATGGATGTGTTGGTATGTGTCATGCTCCAAGAAAAATTGTGCCCTTTATGAGTTAGCTACAAGGCTTCCTTAAATTTCCTACCCTTCATGGTGTTCATAAGCACCTAGGTCATTGGCTAGAGGAAAAGTTATAGGCCTTGGGACCTAGGACATCTAGGGATCAAATCATATGCCTAATTTTTTGATAAGAATGATAATGAGACCACCCCTTTCAATACAAAATGCATGATGACATCACCACTTATGATATGGCATTGATTGATGATGTCACCCCATATGACATGGTGAATAATGATATCACCCCTTTCTTTGGTACTATGCATGATAACGTGGAATATGATGTCATCACACCAAGTAACATGGTACATGACGGTGTAATACTTGATGATGATGATCTCAAACCTAATGGCATGGCAATTGGTAATGTGGTAGAGGCCAACATGGTAGATAAGATGAGATGGACATCAAATTTAAGGTATAAAAAGAGATTTGACTAGTCACATCTTTCCAACTTATCAAACCACTTATTTTACCACTCACATAATTGACTATAGTCATGGTATATTACATATTCTAAAAGGCACCTAAAAGTGATATGTGACGTGCTTTGGTTTGTTGGTAGCCTATCCAATGGCCTAAAAAGTCATCATCCCAATGACACCCGCTTGCAAAAAATAATGACAGGTGGTGATAAAAGATCTATTGTTCCTTTGTCCAATCGGTGCCTAGTTGGCACCCCTAGTTGCTCAGAAAATAACACATGGCAGTATCTCAATTGTTGTAGGTATAATTATGGTTTTTTTAATATTTATAGTTTTTAGAGGCATCTTGTATGATTTTAGGGCCAAATTTTTAAAACGCCATAAGTTTTACAAAAGGAAGTGTTTTGAGGTCTTTTTAAATCACACGAATTTTCAAGCTATTTATATTGGCAATAATATTTATAGTCATAATTGCATGCAAGAGAATATTTTTTGATAGAAAATTTATGGATCAACTTGTGTCCTTATTGAATGGTCCAAACTATGCCACTTATAAAATCCAAATTGAAGCTTTGCTTTGGAGTAAGGGATTTCTCAGTTACGTGAATGAGGCCTCTCGAAGCAATTGTTCTCATGAGAGGAAGCATTTGTTCAAGGATAAGAAGGTTAGTAACTTGGTATATGACTAAGCACCACCATATTCTACATGACTATAGTACACAACCTTATAGAGAGTATGCTATAATTGATAATAATTCTTCTTTGTAGTTGGCTAGATGTGATGAGATAAGAGTCAGTTCTTTTCATTTAATGAGGTACTTCATGTTCCTAATATGGGTCCCAATATTTTATTTGTTTACTACATCACCCATATAATTACGAAAATAGAGTTTTTTTCGGATAGATGGGTTATAAATAATCTTAACGATGACTTCAAGACAATTGCCTTAGTATATTACAATGAGTCAAAATAAATTTACAACTGACATCTTATTCTCCCCCTCAAAAAAACTATTTTATGATTATGGTGGAATAGGTAGATGACATTAGTCAATGATGGCATCATATATTTAAGCAACTTGGCTATTGGGATTCCTCCTATTTCTACCTCATTTGTGTTTTTGACAAGTATATCTTGGGGAAGCATCATCAAGAGTCCTTTCCAACAAGGACTACTAGATGTGCCACATGACCCTTGGAGCTAATTCAGGTGATATTTTTGGACCCATGTGTATAACATCTCTTTCTAATAATAGGTACTCTCATACTTCCATTAATTATTTCTCCTAATATGTATGGTTATGCACTATTTGTACCAAATAGGAGGATTTTAGGAAGTTTAAGGACTTCAAGGATCTTTTGGAAAATAAATTTGAGCAAAATAAATGCTTGAGGATATATGAAGGAGGTGAATATGTGAGTAATGCATCTTTGGAATTCTTAACTCTTTATGGTATTATTTTTCTTAATTTTGTTTGTTATACCCCAAATCATAATGTGGTAGTTGAGTAGAAGAACAATGAATTATAGATATGGATAAATACATGCTAAATTATAATGGAATGGATCCAATATTAGGGTGAAGCAGTCACTTGTGCAACACATATTATCAATGGACTCCAACTCAAGTTATTCATGGTATGACTCCTATTAACATATTGATAGGTGAAAAGTCATATGTGTTATAGTTTTGTATGTTTAGATCTATAACATGGGCATATATACCCAAGAATATTTATAAGGAGACATTAAAGAGTCATAGATTTATTTTTGTGGTGTATTATGATACCTCCAAGGCCTATCAACTCTATGATCCTAAAAAGTGGAAATTTCATTCGACAAGATGTGATTTTTGATGAGGTTCTTCCAGTAATTCCTTTAGGTCCTCTTCCTACTCTTTTGGATGAGTATACTTCTCCTCTAGTTTATTTGATGGTTCTTGGTGCTCCTTAAGAGATACTTATTTGCACTATTCTAGTTGTTCTAGCTTTCTCATCTTCTTATGAATATTTTTTACTTGGGTATTCTAATGTGACTCTTCTTCTAATAGCATCACCTCTAGTATTTTTACTTTTGGATTCTTGGGTAAATAAGATTTATCCTTCTCATCCTTGTGTGATCATGATGGATGCTGAGTTTAATGGTGATTTTGGTATGGATACTTCAATTCTAGCTTCAAATGTTACTCTAGTTGTGCCACAATATTTCATGGTTCATATAATAACCAAGTGGGTTTATACCCTCATGCTCAATCCATTATCTCTTATGAGAGTCATGGGAAGGATCCCTCCTCTTAAGCCTTAGTATTGGAGGTTGATGATTTTAGAAATCCCCCCACGTATTCTTATACCAAGGTTCATTCAAAATGGGAGGATGTTATGCTTCCAAAGTATGAGTCCCTAATGAAGAATCAAATATAGGAGCTTGTTCCTTTTATAGAAGAGAAGAAAATTATTGGGTGTAAATGGATCTAAAAGACCAAGTACACCTCTTGTGGTTAGGTGGAGAAGCAAAATAAATGTCTTATTGCTAAAGGGTTATCTCAAAAGGAGGAAATTTTCTACTTAAAGATATTTTCCCCCATTGCACGAAGGGATTCATTTTAAATGATTATTTCCATACTTGCCTATTATGGTTGGAAGATACATCAAATGAATGTAAAGGGTTTCTTACTTCATGGTGAGATTTAGGATGAGATGTACATGCACAACCACCTAGTTTTAAACTTTATGGACCAACCCCCTTAGTGTGTCATATGAAAAACCCCTTGTATGGGCTTAACCAAGCACCTCAAGCTTGGTATGAGAAGATCCATTAATTCTTCCTTAGATATGAGTTATGGTCTTGTGAAGCAGAGCATGATTTCTACATTAAGCATTAGGATGGTTAAAATTTAGTTATTGTGTTGGTTGATGATCTACACATTACAAGCAGTTTGTCCTCTTAGATTCAAGATATGAAGTCACAACTTCATGATACTTTTGAAATGATAGACTTGAGAATTCTACATTATGCTTTGGATATTCAAATTTATTGGTCATAATTATGAATCACTATCTATCAGCCTAATTATGGCTTGGATCTTTTAAAGAGATTTAGGGTGAAGGTTTATAAATATACTTGGACTCCCTTTGCTTTTGACTTGAAGCTATGTGCAGACTACTCCCTTGATAGATTCTACTTTGTATTGGTATTCTACCTTATACATGGCCAGATGTTACATTTTTATCGATTATTATTCCAATTACATGCAAGCTCTTTGTGTGAGTCACTAAATAGTGGTCAAAGGGATACTTTGGCACATCAAAGGTACATATGAGATGGACATTCACTACTCAATTAACACACCTTTAATTGGAAAGGTCTCCCTATGATGATTTTCTAAAATGCGTCCATCACATGCACCGCTTGGATAGGATATGCATGGAAGTCTAATAGCCATCTCATGCTTATTCATGTACCTCAAGGAACTATAAATAAGATACCTAAGCGTATAATGTAAATTTTGATGCTCATTATCAACATGTGCAACCATTGCAATAAAGTTCTTACTAGAGGAAGAAGAAGAAATAGTGGGTCTTTCACCCAACTTATATATAATCAAATTCATCACAATATCTAGGAGTAGTCCTAAAACCATTTTTTATATCCTTAATCACCCATATATTGGGAAAAAATTCTACTTTCTTATTTGTGTGAGTAATGTGACAAATAGGCAAAAGATTAGGACCAACATTAGAAATACAAAGTACCTCATCAAATGACAAAGATCCAATCATGATATCTCCACTTCTAACCACCTGCAATGAAGAGTTATCTCCAATCACATCACATTCTCCTGCATGAGTTTCGTTGTAACCATGAATAAGGTGCTTGTACTTTATCATATGCCTAGTAGCCCTTAAACCAACTATCCCATCTAAAGGAATGGATGTCCAATATGCAAAATGAACCACAACATGTGCTTATGAGGTTTCTCCATCAAAATTATCCTCACATTGTGCATAAAAGAGAGTAGCATGAGCACCTCCTTTCTTATCGTTTCCTCTAATTTCTTGATCCAATTTTTGTAAAATTCTACCTTATGTCCTTCGTTTTTGTAGAACTCACAAGTAGATTTCTTGAAAAGCTTCTAGATATTCCAAGTGACATAGTTAGGACCACTTAATAAGGGTACATGATCTACAACCATTATAACAAAACTAAAAAAAATTGCATATGTTTGTAACCTGAAATAACAACACCAATGTAAAAAGCTCAAAAAATCATGTGATTTGAAAAATAGGGGCTCAAAATGATTTTGTATGCAAAAGTTATGGCCCCTAGAAGTTTGTCCCTAAAATCATAAAAACTACCTCCAAAACCTTTGAAATTTTTGAAAATTTTAGTACCTATAAAAATGGAAGGCTTCTGCATGTCCTTGCATTACTAAGAGGATGCTTATTGTGTGTTAATTATGTAGCATAATAATGAATCACGTTATATCACTTGTCACAATATAATTTGCTACCTTTTCTATAAACTACACTACACCACTTGTCGTTGTTTGATTCACTCCAAAATTTGTACATCACCAAGTCTATTGCTAACTATGTGAACTACTTGTTAGGTTTGATGAGATGCAAAAATGTGTTTGGTTTCCAACTTTTATAAGTTCCAAATCATGTATGGACATCCATGTTTATCACTATATGGACTACCATGTTTGCCCAACTAGAATATACCACATCAGCCCCTACATTAGCATGTACCACATGTCACCTCAATATTCATGCTATATTAGTGCCCTCATAGACTCCCACATGTCACCCTACATCACTAACCATCATGTGTCACATTAAGATTTATGCACCTCTTACCATATCACATGTATGGATTACCATATTAGCTACCACATGTTGCCTTAGGATGCATATTCCTAGCACCTCAATTGTATAGAATATCATATCTTGCCTTAAGATTCATGCATATGGTGCCATATTAGCTATATGAACTATGACATATCACTTTAAGGTGCATATGCCTAGTGTCACGTCAACTATATGGACTGCCATATTGTATTTCTATAGACTTGCCACATCATATACCATATCATCAGCCATGCCATTGGTCCTACTGGTGTCATCACATGCATCTATCATATTATTACACATGTTATCATCCATATTGTGGGTTCTACTAACATCATTGCATACAAAGGTAAAATGGTTGTTGATGTCATCATATTATTTTGGTAGTGCCTTGGCTAGCCTCTTGCTAGTCAACTCTCCAAGTTCCAAGCTTGGGAGGAGCAAGGCAAAGGTTAAATTCAACATTATCTTAATGGCTACCTACCATCTTTTCCTATGCCCATGGCACGATCCTATGTTAGCATGGCATAGGCATGTCCAATCACACACCTTCTGTCTATTGGATGAAATATTTGCAAGAATATTCCTTATTTAATTTTAGGAGGGAAAATGCCAATTTTGTTAAATACAATTTGTAAATGTCTAGAGGCAAAATGGCACAAAGTGCTGAACTAGAAGCCCCTAAAATTTTAAAAAAAATCCAAAAATATTGATGGTTCGTCCATACTTGTTATGGTTTTCCTTACATGTCCATTTTGTCGAACATAACCAATTAGGCCCTCCTCTCACTCATATTTAGCAAAAATGTTGTCAAACCATTTTTGCAACTTTGTCAAGTGACTTGGAGGTCTTTGTTAAGCGTAGAAGCCTTTCCATGACTTCTCTGGCAATAAGAATTTGTCTAAAAATATTACCCTCTTCTTTAATGATGGCCAAGTAGGCTTAGACTTGGTGATGATCTATGCATACCCTTGTTTTTTGAAGTGTCTTTGCACTCACTTAGTGACTCCACTCTAGAATGAACATAAATAGAAGTTGCTATTTGAAGACATCAGAATGATATTTCGGTGAAGGTCTTAATATATCTACTCTTGCGAGCACATGTTGAATTCACTTGACAACTCCATTACAATCCAAAGGACACATAATTCTAAGAATGACCTCTCTAACAACAAGACCATTCCTAGATGGGGAATATAAGAGCCCACTTTGACCTCTATAACCACCAGCTATTTAGAGAAAAATTCTAGAATCACTGCTAGAAATCCTACCAAAATGCACCAATGAAGAATTGCCATCTCCATTAAAGCACTTGTAGGAGATGGTCTTATTGTACCAAACACACAACATCATGGAGCAGGATGTGGCCCTCATGTTACTGATGGCTTGACTAAAATGTAAGGCTCATTAAGAATACGACTCTCTGGTTCCACACTCAATTATTGACTAGGACTAGCTTGCTCCCTTAATCATGGATGGATTCAAAATAAGGGTAGACAAAGTAGAATCTGAGTCAAGCACTTCCTCCATGAATGTTATAGAATATGAGATACAAAATATCCTTGTGGAGGTCAAAGAGGAGATCTATGAGATCCCTAAACAACAAGAGTGGATCTCAAAGGGGCCTCTCCACATGCATCCAGAGGAGCATGGACCTGCAACTCAACCTAAATCTAGCCAAACCCATGAAGAAGAGGAAAATTTTGGGTCAAACCTCTTCTACCTCTCTGATGATAAAGCAAGAAAATGGGTGGTTAACATATTGGATGAAGAACCCTATGAATAGGTTGAGTCAGCCAACATGGCTATCGATTAATTTCAAGAAAAGGTTATCTTCATCTATAAGGACAAGTAGATAGCAAAAGTCCCAACCGATGAATGGGGACCATACTTTGGTGGTGCCAACAACAAGGAAGGTACCATTACTTGCACCTACCTATTTTTGCTAGAAAGGTTGCTTCAAAGTCTCACTCTGATATAGGTAAAGAAGTTTTACCCAAGAAAATAGAAAAAGTGAAAGAAGAAAGGACTTGAGTAGCTAATGGGGGACCTCTTTTGACTCTGCACTCAATGGATGGGGCCACCTATTTAAACCTTGTACATATGTGTTATATGTAGTAGTCCCAAATTTAAGGGATTGAGGAAGATCTAATAGTTGTAGAGATATAAATATGTAGACTGATTGCTAAAATTTCCACATTTGCTTCCATTCCAAAATATGGGTTCTCTTCTTGACTCCATGCCCAATGGTCTAAGGCACCAATTTTTCTAGGTTTCTTATTTTTAGTAGGCTAAAGATCCCCTACGAGTCACTAGAATTGTAATGAATTATCACTACACAAAATTTTAATGATAGAAAGCAAAAGCAAAATGGAAGACAAAGTACAAACAAAACTTTTGAACAAAAGGTTTCAAGGATCAAATGGTTGTGTTTGAAAAATTGGAAGTTTATTAAGTCCCTATCGAAGATGATAAATAAAAGATTCGATGTGGGGGGTCTCAAGGCCAAAAGGTCTAAGTTAAAAAAGTCTTAATGTTTTGATGTCAAGTGGCAAGAATTTTTTTTGAAGGAAAAACCTATGCCCCAAAATTCAAAATTGTTGAGGTGTACGATGTTCTAGTAGTATCGTCCTTTCCTGCAAAATAATACTGCGTATATCTAGAGCATTAAATGAGAAAAATATTCTGCACCTAGATTATTGGAAACTCCCAAAAAGGGTAGATGGCAATAATGATGGTAGCTACTCATCCAAAGACTTAGAACCATTTGACATTCATGACTCCAAATCCAAAGACCTCGAGGAGACGAACAACATAAATAAAGATATGATTGGATGTAAAAAAGCATCAGTCATCTTGAAATATTTGCATGAGTTTTTGGAGGGAAACCCTCCTCTTTGTAATCTATAAATAAGAGTAGTTTTAGCATTGTAAAGAATTGACAAGTTTGCATTTGTAATCTCTTGTAAGCTTTCCTTTCATTTCTTCCTGTAGAGAAATTGACTCTCAAGAAACTTATGGGTAAATCAAACCCCTACTCTAGGAACAATATTTGTAAAATTTATTTGCACATATATATATATATATATATATATATATATATATATTGAAGGCCTACGCGCTATTTTTAAAACTAGTCATATGTGATTCTCCCACTGACTTGTCTTTATATGTGTGTGTATGCTCTTAAAGTTTTACCTATTTTTTAGTTTTATTTTACATGTGTATGGGAGGCCTATACATCAATTTTTAGAGTATCCATTTATGGTTCTCACACTGACCCATCTATGTGTGTGTGTGTGCTAGTAAATCTCATTTGGGCTCATCTATGTCGAGGAGAGGAAGTGTTCACCATTGGCACATAGTGTTTAGGCCTATTGTGTAGGAAGATCTTAGAGAATATTTGGTGCATCGCCATCCTAGTAGCTTAGGCTTTCCTTTTTTTGAGTTATTTTTATTTTATCTCTCACATCCCTTTTCCCCTTGAGTCCAAATGTGCCTAAATATCACATATTAACAAGGATTTGACTTTGTAAAAACTCTTAGAGACCCCCAATTTAGCCAAACCCCATGCTCTTGATCGAGGCCCTACTATGTCGCTCTGCACAAGGTGTAATTGTTCCAATCAAGATAATCAAAGAGGACAATAGTTCTATTATCAATAATCCATTTACCTCATAGATGACTATTTCCTTGATCTATCACTCCTTTCTCTTTCCTCCACTTGCATCTTTATTAGATAACCTATATGTTGCTTGTCTCTCTCTCTCTCTATCTATCTATATATATATACATATTATTTTTAGGTTAGTTAGACCATTAATAGTCCTTTTTTTTATCAAAAATATTCTTCATATTCCTTAATCTACTATGTTTTCACAATCAATTCCTTGATACCATTTTCATTAAGAGATCAAATATCCCTTAGAAAACTGGCTTCTAAAATGTAAATTTTATAAAGTAGAAGGTCAACATCATGATTAACTAATTTTATCTAGTACTCTATTTATTTCTCTATAGATATGCTAACATTTCTAAAATGCTACTTCCAACAAAAGTTAATGGGCATATACAATATTGTTATATATGATCTAATCCTCATATCCATTTTTCATAGCATTAGTTATTTTTTCAATGGGTTATATGGGATTGAAACAAGCCCCACCCGTATTACATCATCACCATATAGTGGTATTACAACAAAGCTTGGATATTATCCATGTATCGTTTGGCAATATTTGAACCTGGATCTCCTTGAAATGTTGAGGAATATAACCGGTTGAGCTAATGCCACTTGATTCATAGAACTAGTATTAAGTTGTGAATTTCCCTTAATTTAAATATCCTTCCATAATTTTCAATGAAAATCTTAATCCTTATAATAAGTGCCTTGCCTCTGCATCATCGTTACTTAAAGTTCCATTCTTAAATGAGGTGAATTTTTCCTTTATTATTTCCTCCACTTGCATCTTAACTTATTTTTCTATCATTTTTTGGTCAATTTTTTACCACTTTTTCCTATGTCTTGGTCTCTTCTAATAAATTTATTATATTAATCTCTTTCATTTGAATATTTCTTATTGTTATTTGTCCAATTTTGGTTCCTTCAACTCTATTATATAGATACATGCATATCTTTGTTGATTTTTATTTTGCTTCTATGTCCTATTAAACTCTACTACTTGTTCTTTAGAATTATCTTATCCTATTAGTACTTTTAATTTACCTTTATGATTTCCTCAAAGTTTATAGTCTTTCTCATACTCTCAACTTTCATGCACTCAACTTAATTTTACACATTGATTCTTGCACATACAAATTTGATGGTCAAGTAAGAAGGATTGATATAGGGTTATCACTCTCTTCATCATCCTTATAATTTTTTGTAAGTACCATGTTATTATATTAATCTCTTTCATTTGAATATTTCTTATTGTTATTTGTCCAATTTTGGTTCCTTCAACTCTACTATATAGATACATGCATATCTTTGTTGATTTTTATTTTGCTTCTATATCCTATTAAACTCTACTACTTGTTATTTATAATTATCTTATCCTATTACTAATTTTAATTTACCTTTATGATTTCCCCAAAGTTTATAGTCTTTCTCATACTCTCAACTTTCATGCACTCAACTTAATTTTACACATTGATTCTTGCACATACAAATTTTATGGTCAAGTAAGAAGGATTGATATAGGGTTAGCACTCTCTTCATCATCCTTATAATTTTTTGTAAGGACAATGTTCTTATATTAATCTCTTTCATTTGAATATTTCTTATTGTTATTTGTCCAATTTTGGTTCCTTCAACTCTACTATATAGATACATGCATATCTTTGTTGATTTTTATTTTGCTTCTATATCCTATTAAACTCTACTACTTGTTCTTTAGAATTATCTTATCCTATTACTACTTTTAATTTACCTTTATGATTTCCTCAAAGTTTATAGTCTTTCTCATACTCTCAACTTTCATGCACTCAACTTAATTTTACACATTGATTCTTGCACATACAAATTTTATGGTCAAGTAAGAAGGATTGATATAGGGTTATCACTCTCTTCATCATCCTTATAATTTTTTGTAAGGACCATGTTATTATATTAATCTCTTTCATTTGAATATTTCTTATTGTTATTTGTCCAATTTTGGTTCCTTCAACTCTACTATATAGATACATGCATATCTTTGTTGATTTTTATTTTGCTTCTATATCCTATTAAACTCTACTACTTGTTCTTTAGAATTATCTTATCCTATTACTAATTTTAATTTACCTTTATGATTTCCTCAAAGTTTATAGTCTTTCTCATACTCTCAACTTTCATGCACTCAACTTAATTTTACACATTGATTCTTGCACATACAAATTTGATGGTCAAGTAAGAAGGATTGATATAGGGTTATCACTCTCTTCATCATCCTTATAATTTTTTGTAAGTACCATGTTATTATATTAATCTCTTTCATTTGAATATTTCTTATTGTTATTTGTCCAATTTTGATTCCTTCAAATCTACTATATAGATACATGCATATCTTTGTTGATTTTTATTTTGCTTCTATATCCTATTAAACTCTACTACTTGTTCTTTAGAATTATCTTATCCTATTACTACTTTTAATTTACCTTTATGATTTCCTCAAATTTTATAGTCTTTCTCATACTCTCAACTTTCATGCACTCAACTTAATTTTACACATTGATTCTTGCACATACAAATTTGATGGTCAAGTAAGAAGGATTGATATAGGGTTATTACTCTCTTCATCATCCTTGTAATTTTTTGTAAGGACCATGTTATAAGACATATTTTTCATGTCTTGCTCTTGCCCTTGCTATTTTTGTTCCTTCATTATTAATTTGCATCCAAGAGGTCATCATAATTGATCTACCTACTTGCTTTAGGATATTGCTATCAAAAGAATGGACTAAGTTGTCTAAATATGGAAACTTGAAAATGGATTATACACACATAAAAGTTCCTAGGAATGGAAAAACTATTAGTATTGAAAATAATCCTCCATGCAACTACCTTTTGTAAACTAGATGATGATGGAGTGGTAAACTAGAGTGAGTTGCCCAAATTTTTGGATGAGTTGGCAATTTGAGTTATTTTGTGTTGTCATTGATGTCACATGGATCACATTGAGTTTTGGTGGCAAAAGCACTTCATAAATAATCATTTAAGATATTTTGGAGAGCATGGATATTTACAGGGTTTTGTGGCACAAGAGGCATATAATATTTAATTTTTTAAATATTATACTAATGGTTTTTATTAAAACCAATGGTAAAGGTTTTTATTAAAACCAATGATAAATGTTTTTTATTAAAACCAACGAAAAGGGTTTTCATTAAAACCATTGGAAAGGGTTTTTAATTAAAACCACTATGCTAAGACTTCTCCAAATTATGATGGATGAAAAGGTTTTCCAATAAAACCTAGGTGCAAAAAGTTTCATGACGAAATTCAAAAGAATGAAGGAGATATCCCAATTCAAAGTTAAGAGGTGAATTATTAAATTTTTATTTAATAATTCTAAGGTCTAAAGTTGTATTATATTATCCGCCAACGTGCAAAGGTTGGGGAGATTAATAAAGATTCACCGACGTCATTCGAAGGATGGAGGTGCATATAAATAAAAGGTGAAAACCTTTGTTTATTAGAAGACTTGACATAGCGCATGAGAGAGAGTCATCGAAAGGGGAGCAACGAAGAAAGAAGGATAAATAAATTTTGATTTGAGAGCAAGGTCAAGTAAACAACATGGGAAAGTGATGTCACGCAGGAGCCTATAGCGCAGTTGGTAGTGCACGAACTTTGCACAAGGTAGGTTCGTTGTTCGAATCCCGCCAAGGGCAAAGTGTTTTGCTAAGAAAGTAAAATCGAGTTTCAGATTTGAGCGCAGGTTAAAGTTGGGTGTTTGGGATTAAAATCCCAACATGGGCTAGCACCCATGTGGTAAGCGCTTCACAACGCTAAGCGAGAGGAATGAAGTTCGACTCCCGTGAAGGTGTGAAGGCGCATTAATTTTGGCAAGGCATTTTGGCAAAGATGATTTCAAAGGTTACGAAGGCAGCAAATTTCATATAAAGGTATTTATCTCCAGCGCATGGTAATATTTGTTATTACCAAAGTTTTGGTGCATTAAAATTATTTCTGTGATAACTAGGGAGTCATAAGGAGTTTAGGGAAATAAATGCTTGTTGTATGTGTTAATGTGCTTAGGGAGTTATAAGGTGTAGAATTAAATATTTGTTATTGTTGTGTGTGATTAGGGAGATATAAGGTGTGGAAATAAATATTTGTGATTGTTGTATGTGGAGTTATAAGGTGTGGAATTAAAAATAAAAGCATAGGTGCTTGTTGTATGTGTTAATGAAATTAGGGAGTCATAAGGTTGAAAAGTGTTGAACTTGTTATATGTCCTAGTGCATAATTTAATTATGAAATTAAACTAGGAACTTGAGACCTAGTTAATTGCTACCTTGAGTTAGAAGACATGCACATGAGTTAGGGTTTGAAGTTGAAGACAAATTGCTTGATTATGTGCCTTGGCTATTGAGAGGAAGTGGATGGATTAGAAAATCAATTTTATGGATAAAATTGATGCTTGAGTTTCATGATTGCTTTAGTGGAGTTCATTGAGAGTATTGCCATTATTGAGGAGATATTTGCTATTGCCTTGAGAAGCATATTGTTGGTTACTTGTTGAGTACATTGCCATTAGTTGAGACCATTGAGGAGATCATTTGCTAGTCACTTGTGGATACATTTGTCTTTCATTTTGAGGAGATCATTGTTGGCTATTTGAGAGCTCTTTGCTTGAGGGAGTTGTGCTTGTTTCTTGAGAGCTTATTGACATTGCATGAGGAAGATATTATTGAGAACCTATTGCTATCACTTGTGGAGATTGTCCTTGGTTGGTTGAAGTCCTCATTGTTATTTCTTGGAGAGGTTTCCATTTGAGAGATCATTTGTCATCCATTTGAGAGTACCTTGTTGAGCATTGTTGTCATCCATTTGAGAGTACATTGTTGAGCATTGTTGTCATCCATTTGAGAGATCATTTGTCATACATTGTTGAGATCATTGTGGATCATTGTTGTCATCCATTGAAGAGTACATTGCCATTCATTGTTGAGCACATTGTTGAGTATTGTCATCATTCATTTGTTATCCATTATTGAGTTCATCATTGAGCCTTGCCTTCGTTGATTTGTGGTTGAGATTTGAGTGCTACTTGAGAGTCATTGGTTGAGCCTTTGGGAAGGCTTTTGGGATAGAATTTTTGGACAGATTTGAGACAACTTTTGTGCATGATTGGTTGAGCCTTTGGGAAGGCTTTTGGGATAGAATTTCTAGACAGATTTGAGACAAATTTTGTGCATGATTGGTTGAGCCTTTGAGAAGGCTTTTGGGACAAATTTGTGGATAGATTTGGGACAACATTTGAGCAGGATTGTTTGAGCCTTTTGTGAAGGCTTTGAGAATAGATTTGGGATAACATTTGAGTAGGATTTTTTGAGCCTTGTGAGAAGGCATTGAGGTAGATTTGTGAGTAGTGAAAGAGACAGGACAGAAATAGAAAACACATCAACACCAGTTGCCTAGCTGAGCAGATCAGTGGATAGCCTAGCTGAGCAGATCAATGGATAGCCTAGCTGATTAGATTAGTGGATAGCCTAGCTGAGTAGATCAATGGAGAGCCTAACTGAGTATATTAGTGGATAGCCTAGCTGAGCAGATCAGTGGATAGCCTAGCTGAGCAGATCAGTGGAGAGCCTAGCTGAGCAGATCAGTGGAGCCCACCTGAGTAGATCAGGATAGCCTAGCTTTGAGAAGATCAAAGTAATCATTTGTATTAGGATAAGGATCCCTATTTCTTTGTGAAATATTATAAGGAGAATATCTTGTGGACTACCCCACATTGGGGGAACCATGTTAAATCTTGTGTCTCAATTGTGTGTGATGATTTGTGCACTTGCTTACTATTGCTATCTATGTTATTAATGCACACTGCTATATTTGGTTATTGTAATTGAGGACACTAATTGATATTGGTTTGGAAAGAAAGTAAAAAGTGGGCACTATACTGTTCACCCCCCCTCTCAGTATAAGCTTGTGTTCTTCATTTGGTATCAGAGCACGTTCGTTCGAAAAAACTAACAAGCTTGAAGGTAGATTCTACAGGATTACAAGATGGACAAATGGTATATTGACAATGGGTGCTCAAGTCATATGACTGGGTATAAGAATAAATTCATTTCTCTAAGAGAGAATAGCATTGGATCAGTGAGATTTGGTGATAATGCTTCATCTAAGATCAAAGGGAGAGGAACTTTAAGTTTGGATGATGGAAAGACTACTACACAGGGTGTACTCTATGTTGAGGGTCTAAAACACAATCTAATAAGTGTAAGTCAGCTTTGTGATCGAAGGTACACAGTTATTTTTTCCTCTATAGGATGCAAAATCATGAAAACAAAAATAGGGAAGCTTGTTGTAAATGTAGGAACAAGCAATAACAATATCTACGTGCTTAAAGAAATAAAAAGGGAAAAATGTTTTCTATCTCGAGAAGAAGAAAGTTTGTTATGGCATAAAATGTCATGTCATTTGAACTTCGACAACATAGTAAGGATAAGCAACAAACAGATTGTCGGAGATCTACCGAAGATAAAGAGACCTTCAAATATAATTTGTGCACAGTGTTAGTATGGAAAGCAGACAAGATCAAGTTTCAAGACAAAACAATATTCCTCTTCCAAGGTTCTAGAATTGATTCATACTGATTTATGTGGTCCTATGAGAACCAAAAGATTGCAATGTGAAATCTACTTCATGTTGTTCATAGATGATTATTCTAGAATGACTTGGGTCATTTTTTTGAAAGAGAAATCAGAGGCATTTGATCATTTCAAAGTATTCAAAGAAATGGTATAAAATGAAACATGAAAGAAGATCAAGTGTTTGCGATCAGATAGAGGAGGAGAATTCATCTCTACAGAGTTCATTGAGTTTTGTGCAGAACATGGAATCAGAAGAGAATACTCAGCATCAAGGACTTCTCAGCAAAATGGAGTAGTAGAAAGAAAGAATAGAACTCTTGAGAATATGGCCAGAGCAATGCTAAATGAATCAAGAATATCATATGGGTTTTGAAAGGAAGCAATCAATGCAGTAGTCTATGTTATGAATAGAGCTCAAGTTAGAATGAAGCATCATAAGACTCCATATGAGTTTTGGAAAGGAAGACCTCCCACGGTAAACTACTTCAAAAATTTTGGAAGTAAATGCTATATCAAAAGAGAGGATAAGGACTTGGGCAAGTTTGATCCTAGATGCAATGAAGGTATTTTTCTTGTATACTCTACAAAGAGTAAGGCCCGCAAATGCTACAATAAAATAACACACACCATGGTGGAAAGTATAAATGTCAGAGTTGATGAAAGAACAGGAATAAATGAACCATCTCAGGAAGATATTCTTGAAGAAGAAGAAAGCTGTCAGGAAGAAATGGGTGAAGATTCAGATGAAGAAGATTTGTAGAATATACCTTCCAAAACTTCATCAAGATATATTCAGAAAAATCATCCAGAGGACTTGATCATTGGAAACCCTGATGTAAGACGGACAAGAAGAGGAATCATAGGCTCAAAAAAACAAGCAAATATTTCACTACTATCCAAGATAGAAACAAAGGATTTCAGAGAGGCAAAAAGCAATGAATGTTGGATTAAAGCAATGAAGGAAGAACTAGATAATATTGAAAAAAGTAAGACTTGGAAACTAGTTCCACGATCAAAAGGAACAAAATGTAATTGGTACTAAATGGGTCTACAGGAACAAAATGAATGAAGATGGTCAAGTCATTAGAAATAAGGCAAGATTGGTGTGTAAAGGATATGCACAAGTAGAGGGAATTTATTTTGATGAGACCTTTGCACCAGTTGCAATATTGGAAGCTATACGGATGTTTCTAGCTCTTTCAAGTTACAGGAATTTCAAGGTATATCAGATGGATGTCAAATAAATATTTTTGAATGGTCACTTAGAAGAAGAAGTTTACATTGAACAACCAGATGGGTTTGATCAAGAAAATAATCCAGATTATGTATGCAAATTGAAAAAGTCTCTTTATGGCTTAAAGTAAGCTCCCAGAGCATGGTATTCAAGATTGGATATTCAGAAAGGGAACAGTTGATAACAATATACATATTAAAAATAAGGGAAATAATTTGATGATTGTGGAAGTTTATGTGGATGTGTAGCACCCTAAAATTGGCGCAGTAAAATTGTCATAATTACATTCACCTTAGTAAATAATTTAAAATTCAAATTTAACCTCCCAAACCGCCCGTTAACCGTCGGGTAATCCGTTTCCCCCTTTTTCGCTGCCATTTTTAGAGGTTGTTTTGACCGTTTGACGATATCGTCGCCGATCAGACGATATCGCCCCAGATCTGACGATTTCGTCTGGACTAGGACGTCCAGACGATCTTGTCACAAAACTGATTTTGCACAATTAGCTTCTGTTCCAACGGGTCTCCAATCCAGGCAGAAGCGTGTCTGCGTCGTTAGGGACCCTCCCCCATTGGAGATCTCCCAAATTGGGATGATCTCCAACCTCCTAACTACTCCCCTAAGCCTATTTAATCCTAAGCTATCCCCTTAGCACCCCCCTGGCTGAAATTCTCTGCAATTTAACTCCATCTACGTTGAACCATCCCAATTTTTCATTTGCACTGGTCCCATACCAATTTTGTTGCAGGTACATCACTATTTTTCAGTCGGAGCCAGCACACATCGTCGTCGATGAACCTGTTCAGATCGGAGGCGAACCTGTCGAATCCGAGGCGATTTCGTACTGATGCGAGACGATCTCGACTGCAGTCCATATTGAGGCAATCAGTGCCTGAAGTTTGCATTTCTCAACCTTTTCTCTGCTGTTTTATTCTGCAAATTAGATAGTTTATTCAGTGTTTATGTTATTTTGCATTTGGAGTTCACCCATTTAGCTTAGATTGCATACAAAGATCATGATTTGTCATTAGAATATCGTAACTTGCTTGAATTTCTGTTCATAACTATTATTCAGTATTCATACAATCATTTGGTGTTGTTTCCCTCTGTTAGCACAGTAGTATTCGTTGTATTTTGTATCTATTTTTTTGCTTGCAGGTCTCTGACGAATTCGTCTGACGAATTCGTCAGATCTCAGATGATTCTGTCAGATCTCAGACGATTCTATCAGATCTCAGATGATTCTGTCGAATTCCAGACGATCCTGACTGCTTCAAACATCAGAATCATCACCAGACATCTAGATCGGGTATTCCTCATTTGTATTCTGTAAATTCTCTGTTTTATGTCTTTAAATCTATTTTTTGTACTCATTGAATTTGCATTTTCATGTAGATTAATCTAGATTCATTTGGCCAAACCTAGGATATGAATGCTTAAAGTTAAAAACGAACACATTAAAACACATTCCAAACCTAGGCGTGGAAACTGCCCTTAAATGTTTCCTGGTGAACCCACCATCCATCGAAAAATCATCAAAATACACCTCCCTTGAGAGGCGGGACCTTCGCAAAGTCCTCTCAGTCCGAGGTACCGCGACATCCTTTTCCCATCCTCCTTTCGGGCACGGATCCAATAGCCTGAAGGTAAGGATGCGAAAAATTTGGAGCGATACATTTTGGTGAACCCGACGTGAATGCATCATAACCTTTTGAAAACAAAAAAAAAAAAAAAAAAAATATATATAGAACAACTAAAACATAGATGCATTTTAAATCCTTTAAGTTTGAAATCATGTTTAGATGGTAGCTCCTAAGAAAATATTAGCAGTTACTATAAATGTAGAAAACCAATTGGCAGCCGTAGAAATCAATTCTATGCTTAATGTGCCTGAAACAAGTAGGAATCAATTCTTGTGGAACGAACTTGATAGAAGACTTAGTCTCATCTCATCTAGGTCCACACAACTTAAGCAAATCAAGAGGCTAGTCCTAGATAGAATCCTGGATCCTCATCAACTAGTTTTTTATCATGAACTTCAGAGAGCCTGCCATAGATGGTTAGCTTATAGGAGAGCTCTAGTATCTTCAGAATTGTTCACCTTCGAGGAATACCTCGAGAACGCAGCCATTGTGCACCAGTTCCTAGGTTGTGTAGAAGACCAAGAGGTTGTTCTTACAGATAGGGAAATATGGAATAGAGTTCCGCGAGCTGTGCTATATCGAGAGTATTGCCACGAGCTTTACTTTTATCAACCAACATCTGAGACAGATAATATCACTATAGCTCTTTTCATCAAATTTTTAAAAGAAAACTTTCAATTTGAAGAAGAACACTTCATGACTCCGGAACAACTCGAACCTATTAATGATATTCATAAATTGTTTATAGAAAACTAGATTATTACTTTCAGTCTTATTTCTTGCATTTATTTGTGTTGATTGTCTTTACTATATTATTTCAAAAAAAAAAAAAAACCAAAAACTTAGCAAAAACTTAAAAATTTCATTTCAAATATTGTAGTAGGTATATAGTAAACATATACCTCTTAATTTGTTGCATATATATATATATATATATATATATATATATATTTTTTATATATATTTGCTGAAATCAAAATTAAAGCACCATGCCTAAACTTAGGAATGGTAAAGAAACTTTAGGAGAAGAAGAAGATTGGTTACAAGATACAACTAGAGACCCAAATGTCCTTCTTGGAGATCCAAATCCGGAAGGAGAAACTCTAGGTCAATCAGAAGAAGACTTAGGTGAAGATAAGGAACAAGAAGGGAGTGTTAAAGAGGATGGATCCTCATCCCCTAGAGTAGCTCCAAATGGAACTATTGCTTTTGACAATGCAGAGCATTTTCGGAAATTTCTCATTGATAACATTGATGACCTTAATGTGGCAATTCGTATTGATAAAGGGCAAATTAGTAACACTCAAGCAGCCATGGAATATATGTGTAATATGCGCACTAATCCCTTGTCTTTCATTGATCAAGAAAGTGACAAGGTTGGGCCATCCAATACGGATATGGTCACTATGGCTCAAAACATGTCAAAACAACAGGTTACCCAACCTCCTAAGGAACCTGTTATTCAACCTAAAATCACTCCCACACAAAAGAAACCTTCCTTCACTACTTTATTCCGCCAAACTATTGAGCAATATGCTTCAAGTAAACAAAAACCTAAAATAAAGCCAAATACAAACTTTCAACAATCTGGAATACAACATAATACAACTTCAAAATTCCTTCATAATACTTTTCCTACCAATAATTTACACAATAGTAACATGGCATCTAATCTGCATGTTCCTCCATCATATGCCCATAAAACCCATGTCAATGCCCTACCGAACCAATATGGGGGGCAAACTAGTAATCTGGAAGCCATGGTGAAACAATTAGCTTCGCGTATGGACCGAGATAGATCCCTACCGTCCCTCGTATAATTATCGAGAGATCTGTAGTCAACCTTTGGATCCCATAGTTGTAGCTCAACCATACCCTAAGCATTTTCCCATGCCCATCCTACCTATATATAAAGGAACCGAAGATCCCATAGAGCATCTTCGCATGTTTAGGATAGCATGTCATGATATATCACATGATGACTTGCTATTACTAAAAATGTTCCCAAAAAGTTTAGGTGGAATGGCATTAGAGTGGTACTATCAATTGCCCACTCATTCTTTGAGAAACTTTGAAGAAACAACTTGAATCATTTGTCCATCAATTTAGTGCCTACATCGAGAGGCATGTAACTATTAAAGACCTATACAATTTAAAACAAGACAAGGATGAATGTTTTGCCGATTTCTTAGCTAGATGGAGGCAATTGACAGGAAAACTGCACTTTGTGCTGCCTTATAGGGAAATGTTGGACATTTTCATCAATAATTTACAAGAACAAATATCTTATGAGCTATCAACCGCTACTTTAACTACCTTCGATCAAGCTATAGATTTAGCTCGAAGAGTAGAAGATGCCCTCATTAGGAGAGGCCAACTTAGGAAGAAGGATGATGAGAAAACATCCAGAAATCAATATAAAAACAAACAAGTTGTCGGTGATGGAGTCACTGACAGCAGAAATATTGCTAATGTCAATACAACGAAGACAACAAAAAAATTCATATTGAAACCTCCTGATAAGCCTCCTCGAGAATTCACTAGATTAAATCAACCCTTATCAACTATTTTACCTCAATTGCTCGAAAGAGGTTTGATCCAATTACCAGCCATCCGGGAACCTGATCCAACTATACCCGGATATAGAGCTGACTTACACTGTGATTTCCATAGAGGACCTGGACATTCTACCAACGCTTGTAAAAGGTTGAAACATAAAATACAAGATTTGATTGACAATAATGAAATGGAAGTGCAAGCCTTCCAACCTAAACAAAACCCTCCTAATAATACTCAAAAGACCATTCCTCAAAATCAAAATCAAAATGCCAATCAAACTCTAGACATATTTCAACACCCTTTACCAAGACATGGTAAAGAGGTAGCCAATCAAATCGAACATCATAATGTTCCCCCTCCTACCCGATATGTAGGAACCATTAGCGGACAATTACCTATTCAGGATCCTCAAATATTTGACACGACCTTATCCCGGGTTACGACCAGGCCCTTACATAATTTTCAAACTTCTGATTCTAGTGATATAGAATCAGATAGTGAAAGTGAACTAGACATTACTTCAAACCAATCGAATAGTTCTGAAAATGAATCAGATCCTATTCAACCCGTCACAGATGCTATGGTTCCAGAAGAACCATTTCCTAGAAGAGTTACTACTCGACCTTCTTCCAATATATTCCTTTCTAATGAACAAGCCATTAATGCTCAACCGAGACCAGTTCAACGTCTTCACTATAACATTGTAGGTACCATTGGAGTCGTTACTCGACAACAAGCTCAAAATTCTCAACAAGAACCAAACCAGAATGATGGATCAGCTCCATTCGTTTTGAAAAACCCCAATAAAGGGAATCATGCTCCTACTGTTCAACCTAAACCCCCTTACAATATTAATGAGCAATTGTCCAATACTACGGCCAGAATTTCCCTTTTGGATTTATTAAGATCCTCTCCCACCCATAGGGATGAGTTGATGCTTACATTGAGCCAAATGATGGTACCTCAAAACATTCAACCTGAAGCTATGGCCAATACTATCATCACTCGAGAGATTGATTGTATTGACTTCCGGGATAAAGATATCCCACAACACAGTTTACATAAGGACAATCCCTTATACATTACTGCTCTAATTGGAGATGTAGCTGTCAAAAGAGTTTTGATTGATAATGGCTCATCTCTAAACATTTGCACTTTTGACTTCTACCAACGATTTGGCTTTAGAAGTGATGAAATGAAGAAAACCGATATGATTATCAAAGCTTTTAATGACGAAACACAAGAAACGTGTGGAGTTATTACCCTCCCATTGCAAGTTGGTCCTAGAACCCTAGAAACAACCGTGTTTATTGTACATTGCCCAACATCGTACAATATACTTTTGGGTCGCCCTTGGATCAACGCCATGCGAGCGGTCCCATCAACTTTACACCAATGTGTTAAATTCGAGTTTAAAAATCAGTTGGTCACTATTCATGGTGACCCTAGACCTTTTGATATGTGTGCTTTGGCAGAACCCGTTGGAGTGCAATTTTGCCCTGCTCTGTCATCCACACATCCTAGTTCTTATTTTTCATCTAAAACTGTGAAACATACACCCATAACTTCACCTATTTCCCCTCCCTTAATTTCATCCTCCTATATAGATCAACAACCCTCTAAACAAATTACTCTAGAACCTCAAAAAGATCTTAAATCTACAACCAATCTTTCAAGTTCTACCCCTATAAATTCAAATCTTCTAGAAACAACTATCATACCTTCCACATCTCAAGACATAGGTAATAAGCCTTCTACATCTTATGCCCTTTCTGATGAACTTTTACCAGATTTATCCACAACCTTAATATCAGAAAAAACAAATGCTTTCATGCAAGATTCAAACCTTTTAAATAACTTACCGCCATCTCCCCGTACTTTGGGCCTCCCACAACCTATGGGAAGTACTTACCAAGTCGGGAGTTGTGCCTTCATCTATAAAGGATATGACTAGGGAAGAATCCCTCGGAATATCAAAACTCATCATGAAGGATATGCTCGGTGTTATTTTACCAATGAATATGGTAAAGCTAAACCCATGATGCTTAAAATGGGATATAAAGGGAAAGGCTTGGGACCTTTCCAAAATGGCATGAAAGAACCTTTCGAGGTAGAACCGTGGCCTGCCCGCTGTGGTGTGGGCCTATTTCCTAGTAAAGGTCAACCCTTTCCTTTTGAAGATGATGATCATCTCATATGCTATCAAGATTATTTGGATAGGCATGTGCATTTGCCTCTTAAAAATCAGTCGTTTTCATGTAACATGCTATCCATAGCTTACCCTGAAATGATTGTTGACCCCGATGAAGAGTTGGAAGGAGATATCTTCCATGATGTCTCTGTTGAAGAGATGTTACACAATGAATTTTATTTTGATGGTTCTATACCAACTATAGCCCAACTTGAGGCCACTAATCCTCAAGATGAATTATCTAAATTAACCTTACAAGAATTACAAGAATTGGGCGTTTCACCCGCCCCACCTAATTTTGAAAGAGATCTACACATGGAGGTAGAAAACGTCATTAAAATTAATATTGGAACTGAGGACAATCCTCACATAATCAATATTGGATCAGAATTAAGTCAAGAAAAACAAGAACAATACATTGCATTTCTTAAAGAGTATGAAGATGTCTTCGCTTGGACATATGAAGATATGCCAGGTCTAGACCCTTCCGTAGTCATGCATCATCTAGTGGTCCATCCGGATGCTAAACCCGTTAAACAAAAACTTAGAAAAATGCATCCCAAAGTGGCTCTGCTAGTCAAAGGGGAGTTAGAAAAACTCCCGAATGTTATCTTTATACAAGCTATTGATTATTCTGAATGGATCTCAAATGTAGTTCCAGTCACCAAGAAAGAAGCTACCAAAGTTAGGGTTTGCACAGATTTTAGAGATATTAACGTTGCATGCCCTAAAGATGACTTTCCTCTTCCAAACATGGATCAAATCATTGACTTTACTGTCGGGAGTGGGATGATGTCCTTAATGGATGGATTCTCTGGTTATAATCAGATCAGGATAGCTCCTGAAGACCAGGCTAAAACAACCTTTATTACCCCCTGGGGTACCTTTTGCTGGAAAGTGATGCCATTTGGCTTAAAGAACGCAGGTGCAACTTATCAACGAGCTATGACCTACATTTTTCATGATATGATGCATGATATCCTACATGATTATGTAGATGATATCATAGCTCGCTCTATTATTGAAGATAATCATTTAGATGATTTAAGAAAAGTTTTTAATCGATTACGAGAATATCTTATTCGATTAAATCCAGCAAAATGCATATTCGAAGTAAAATCCGGCAAGCTATTAGGGGTTTTAGTTTCTTTACGTGGTATTGAAATCGACCCTCTCAAGATTGCGGCCATCACTGATATGCCCGCACCTACTAATATATCTGAGTTACGAAGTTTACAAGGTAAACTTCAAGCTATCCGTCGCTTCATAGATAAGCTGGCGGACAAAACAGGTCCCTTTCTTAAACTCCTTAAGAAGGATGTCCCCTTTAATTGGGACACCGAATGTAGAGAAGCTTTTGCACTTCTCAAACAATACCTCCTTAATCCACCTGTGCTTTCACCACCTAAATCTGATCGCCCATTTCTCCTATATATTTTCGCTTCACATTCTGCCTTAGGAGCTATGTTAGCTCAGCTTGATGATGAAAAGAGAGAACGTGCTAATTATTACATTAGCCGAACTTTCATCAGTTATGAAACCCGCTATACAGCGTTGGAAAAACTATGTCTAGCAGTCATTTTTGCTACGCAAAAATTACGACATTATATGCTTAGTCAAAAAACTTATGTCATTGCTAAATACGATCCCTTGAGGTATCTCATGAGTCGACCTTATTTATCGGGTCGCACAACCAAGTGGGTTCTGGCTCTAAGCGAGTTTGATCTCACATTCATAGGACAAAAGTCTGTTAAGGGTCAAATCATAGCAGATCAATTAGCTGCTGCACCCTTAGAGTCTACCCATCCCCTCATCATCGAATTCTCGGATGAATGCCTTCAATTAGAGGCCGACCATACTGAACAATGGTCCTTATACTTTGACGGAGCCCGATGCATGAGTGGGGCTAGTGCGGGTATTATTTTAATATCCCCACAAAAACATCTTATTCCTCTGTCCTTCAAATTGACATTTGCTTGCACCAACAATATTGCTGAGTATGAAGCTCTAATCCTTGGATTACGAGCTGCCCTAGCGCTAAAAATTAAACACCTTTTAGTTTTTGGTGATTCCCAACTGGTTATAAACCAAATTAATGAAGTTTATCAAACTCGAGATGATAAACTGCGCCCATATAAGGCCTATGTTTTACAATTAATGTCTTTATTTGATCAAGTTACCTTGGAAGCTATTCCTCGAACTAGCAACCGTGCAACTGATGCTATGGCCGCAGTTGCATCTCTCCTGCCCTTGGAGTTAGATGACGAATATGCCACTATCATTATTCGTCGACTCCAAGAACCCGCTTCAAATAAGTCATGCTTAGAGCCTTTGGATGTGTTTCTAATCAATGAAACTACTCCTGAACCTTGGTACATGGACATATTTGATTTTCTCCAAAATGGGACTTTCCCTGCCAATTCTAATAGAAACCAACGTCGGTTATTACGTCGTCGAGCAAGTCGATTTGTAATAATTGGCAATACTTTATATAGGAGATCTTTTGAAGGTATCCTATTAAGATGTTTAAACTTAGAAGAGTCTAAATCAGCCTTGAGTGAAGCCCACGATGGATCTTGTGGAGGACACTTTAGTGGTAGTGTTATTGCTAAAAAGCTCCTTCGGATAGGATACTTTTGGCCTACCATGGAAACGGACGCACATGAGTATGTGCGCCATTGCGACAAGTGCCAGAAACATGCTGACCTTGTCCATGCGCCTGCTCAAGAGCTGCAGGCTATTTCATCTCCATGGCCCTTTTCTAAATGGGGTTTAGACATTATTGGCAAAATCAATCCTGTGTCATCTGATGGACACAAGTTCATCATAACCGCCACTGAGTATTTCATGAAGTGGGTCGAAGCTATGCCTTTAGCTTCCTGCACTGGCACACAAGTTTCTAAATTTATTTTTAATCAAATCATTTGCAGGTTCGGAATTCCCGCCAATCTCATCTCTGACAATGGAACTTGCTTCAAAAATAAAGATGTTAAAAAATTATGCCAAAAATATAAGATTCAACATCGCTGGTCCACTCCCTATTATCCTCAGGGTAATGGTCAAGCAGAAGCATCTAACAAAACCTTAATCAAAATTCTCAAAATATTAGTCAATAAAACTGGCCGTGACTGGCACATTCAATTATATCCAGCCTTGTGGGCTTATCGAACTAGTGTTCGAACCCCCACGGGAACTTCACCATTTGTTTTGGTTTATGGTGCTGAAGCAATTTTTCCATTTGAATTGGAAGTTCCTTCTTTGGCTCTGCTACTTCAAGATACTGAAGTAGGAGATGAATATCGAGCTGGCAGACTCAGTCAGCTGGAACTCCTAGATGAAAAATGCATCAATGCTTTGGAGCATCTCCGTGCTTACCAAAACAAGCTTAAAAGATCATATGCTAAAAAAGTTCGTCATCGATCCTTTGAGATCGGCGACCTTGTTTTAAAAGAAAATAAAAAAAATACAAATGCAACTAAGGACCTTAAAGGTAAATTTGAGCCCAACTGGCTTGGACCATATATTATTACTGCTAAATTTGCATCAGGAGCATACAAATTATCTACCTTAGATGGTAAAGAACTTAAAGAACCCATGAATATTTTGCATCTTAAACGTTACTATGCATAAACTTGGTCATTTCATCCATGTATATATTTGTTCAAAATCACTATCTTGTATTTCTTTCAATTTATTCAAAAACACCAAAAACATTCATAAATCTCCAAAATCTTCAAAACTATTTGTTGCATATATTTATGACACTTGTTACTTTTTTTTTTCTCAAAAACAAAAATAAAGAATAAAAATATAAAAACAGCTATATGCTTGACTCTTTCGAAACCAAAACAAAATAAAGAAGAAAGAGAGAGTCAACATTCTCAAAACTTCTCAAAAAATTATTTATATATATTTTCTTACAATTATTGCAGTTATACGTTTCAAATTATTTTGGATAAATTACCATTTATTTGGAATCCCTCACTTGCACACTCACAACAATAAATATCTTGATTTTATCTGGCATGATTACTAATCTCTCTTATATCAAAGTCCACAAAATTCAATTAAATAAAGTTTGAGCATAGAGAATTGATCTTGTTATTTACTTAAACCAAGCACATCTTTTCACAATAAAATGATTATATTTGTAATTTCCATGTTTTGCTACATAGTAGAAGTGATTTCTTGAGCGAAAAGTTTCCCTCGCTATCCTATCATGCACATGGTCTAGAATCTTTGAGAATTGGCAAAAGGACAAGCTCACCCCTACCCGAGAATAAAAATCCCTTGCTCTACAGCTAATCCGAGCAAGTATCCCTAGCAAAGAAAAAGAAAAGAAAAGTTCAAGAAAAAGAGAAAAGAAAAAAAAATGTTCTTTTATATCATTACAGCAATGTTCCAAGCATTATCAAGCAAAAAAATACAAAAAAAAAAAAAAGCAAAAGCAAGAAAGCAATAAAATTCCTTTCCCTACCCTTTGAAAAGAAAAGAAGGGTTGATGAGCTTGAATCCCTGGAATTCTCAATTATTCGAAAACTGTGAGGTAAGCCCCATAACAGGTGGTTTGTGCCCAACATGCTTGGCCTTGGGTAACTCCTAGCGTGGTGATATGTCCGTCACATTAGCGACCTTCTTTTGTACGGACCTATGTCTTGCTTATGGATTAGCTAGCTCTTGATAATCCGACCTACATAGTAGTCTAGTATGGTTATATGCATCTACATCATGGTTAATGAACACTTATTTGGTTTCTTCAAATCACTTGTATCATATTATCTTGCTCAAAACTGGTAAATGAACAATGCAATTGCACACACATTTGTATTTGAGAGATTTTGTGTATCATTATGATAAGTCAAGATTGGAAATGAATTCACATATGCACACGGGATTCCTTATAAATCTAACTTTTGTCTTCAAAATCCTTTGAAATATTATTTTTGCAACTTGTTTGGAATAAATCAAGTACAATTGTCTACCACAAAGACAACTATATAATAGAAAAATCAAAAATTTCTTTCAAACTATACAATCAAAACATATACATATATATCTGGTTGACTTTCGCGATGATGGTATAGTTTCAAAACCAAAATTGGAATTTTATGCCTAGCGCAAGTCCTCATTTTCATATTTTCTGTTCATCAAAAATCAACCATGCAATAAAACTATCTTTTTTGGATTTTCGCGATGATGGTATAAGTCTATACCTACATATTCTATGCCTAGCGCAAACCATTGTAACAATTTTTATTCCCCATTTATTAAAAATCATGAAAACCATATGACTTAATTCATTATGTTACACAAATTATGCTTTTAAAAAGCAAACCCATTTTCATTATTTCATGTCATTATGTCAACCTTCAATTTTGCAATGATGGTATAATTCCTAAAGAATTATCCAAAAAATTTATCACACTTAGGAATTTATGCCTAGCAAAAATCATTTTAAACATTATTTCATGCACAATATTTTTTATGGAAATCTGAAAACAAACCATCATTTTCATCATTGCACCAAAGTCTTAAGACAGTCTCTTAAGCATTCTTTTACTTTTAACCATATTTCTATACTGGGATTAGCTTGACGGCCGAGTGAGCAACGACTCCATGAAATGGTCTATAATAGCGACAATGTCCTTTGAAATTATTGTTAGAAGTCTCTTTTTATTTTTACATCACATTACAACCAATCAATTTGTTACATCAGATTATTTCATTTAAAATATTATAGCATGACATCAAAGTTATAAATTTCAAAATGACATAATTTCATGAATCATCAATCCAATTATCAAATCAATCAATCAAACATAAAAGCATCATAATACAAGCCACAGGTCATATGATCAAAAATATATCATATATATATCAACAGTATATACATCATCAAAACTGAATTGGTATGCCACAATCTGTACCTCGGCATACTCAATCCTCTATCAACATAATAATAAAACAATGTTAGTCTGTACACAGCTGTGCAGCCCTCTAGCCTCGAGAGCCCCTCGAGCTCTCCGCCTCATCTCCTCCCCCGCCCTGAGGTGGACGAGGTGGCCCCATCGCAGTCTGTGTAGTCCTAGTCCTCGATCGGGATGTGGTCCTCGATGACCCGATCCTGATCGGATCTGCAATGTTAGCTGGCAGGGGTAGTCTATCCGCCTCTGGCACCAGCTGATAATACAATGTCTGATAGAATGTAAGTTGGGCGATAGCCCATGTCAGCTCTCCAGAACTCGCCCCTCCGCCCCGTGCCCTGAGGCATGCAATCTCATCTCGCAGCTGTGCCACCTCAGCTCGATGGCATGCAGCCTCATCCTGTAGAGTCTGCACCTGGGCCTGGAGACGATCTCTCTCCGCCCGGAGAGTAGCCATCTCGCTACTCTCTCCTGTGTCGACACCCTTGCCCTTATCGGGCGATGGTGGCCTCTCCCTCTATGGAGATGGGGGTCTCGCCTCCCTCCTCTCCCTCTGTCGTGGCCTCTCCTGTGCCTGTGGCCTCCTCGGCTCTCTCCCATCGTGACCCTGGGCCGCCTCCATAGCCGCCTGGCATCGCCTCCCTATCCGACGCACAACCGCGTGTATCGGACCCTGTGCCCTCGTCATCCGAGGAGGGCGGATGCCTGCGTACCAGGCATCATAGCCATCGGCTACCCCTACGTCGTCCCCATCCACTGGCTGGATGGGGGCATCATCCGCGTCCTGGCTCTAGAACCGCTGCATGTCGGGAGCCCCGCTAACTGTGGTGTTATCTCGGATAGTCTAGGAAAACTCGTAATCCCTCAGAGATGGGATCCCCTACTGCAGACCGAACTACCACAAAACTCGGTCATAGCGATGGAGCTCCACCTCCCCCCTCTCCATCCGTAGCCAGCAGACTCGCCTGATGCGAGCCATCTCTTGTCCATCCTCGGCCCACCCTGGATGCTCCCTCCATGGTCTCCAGGTGATCTGGTCCGGGACTAGGTCATCCAGTAGTCTCCGGGACATAGGGAGGTCGATCCGCCGCTGTGACCCTCTCCGGAGCCACCAGTAGAAGACTCGGGGCCTCTCCCCGTCTACCCTTGTCAGAGGAAGCCCTACCGGCCTCCGCACTGCAATGTGCTCCCAACACCAAACCTGTAAGAGCGATGTCATGACCAGACATCGGCCGCCCTTGTACACGACCCCATACAGGATCCTGTACAACCGGCATAGTACATAGCTGCCCCAAGAAAACCTGTACCCATGGTCCCGCATATCGTAGATCACATCTACGAGCATCCACGGCACCCTGCACCCGCTCTGGTGGCACAGCAAAAGTCCACCAACCACTCCAGCTAGCACCCGTGTGAGCCTAGATGCCCCAGGCATCTGGCGTAGTGCCTCGATATTAACTCTGCCCTTCTCCAGGGTGAAGCTCGGGTCACCACACAGTCGTCCCATAGCATGGCCCTGATTGGCCGTAGGAGTAATCAACCGTCCTTGTATGGGGATTCTTAGAATCCTCCATACATCCTCTAGAGTGGGAGTCATCTCCCCTGTCGGTAGCCGAAAACATGAAGAGCCCGGATACCACCTCTCTGCCAGGGCCGTCAGTAGCCCCATATCTGTGGATACCTGTGGCATCTCTGCCACATGCTGCAAGCCGGCCTGTGCCAGCTGATCTCGCTCTGCCTGTGTGAGAGCGGCCAAGTCATCTCTCAACCCTCCATACTTCCATTCCCTGCTCTTTAGCAAACCTCTCTGCAAACATAAACAACAAAACAATAAACAATCATTAATAAACAATTCAAGTAATTAATAATGCAAGTTAAAAATCAATTTTTTTTGCAATTGATGATATCGCCCACTATTGGACGATATCGTCCCAAATTTGAGCAGAATCGTCTCCGATTTTGCAAGCCGAAATCGTCTCTAATTTGACGAAATCGTCCCCCTTTCGCCGATTTCGCCCTTGGACGAAATTGCCGAAATTGAGACGATTTCATCGAAATCGGGACGATTTCGTCCCGACGACGTCGACGGCCCAAAAACGGCCGCGATGCTCAAAAATCATCTAAAAATTACCTACAAAGCATGTAAATTCAAATTAAAGCATCCTAGTTAAGTCTAGACTCTTACCCGTAGACCGCGCTGGACCTCTGTCGATCTGTGCGTCGTCTCCACCATTTTTGCTTCAGAGCTCTAAAAACCAGAAAATGAACAGTAAAAATGAATTAGGGTTTTACCCTATTTTTCTTAATTTTATTCAAAAATAATTCAAAAATAATTTTTTGCTTTTTCGCGTTTTTACCTCAAACGTTCGATTTGGGTAAAAACACGGAGGGGGCACCATAGTAAGCTGTCGTACGATTCGACCAAGAATCGTCGCCTAAAAATGGGAATAATTTTTGCTTTCTCGTAGATCGAGAAGAACTCATCTTTAACGCATTTTCTTCAGAAAATTCGCTAAAGAGGGGGCAAAATGTAGCACCCTAAAATTGGCGCAGTAAAATTGTCATAATTACATTCACCTTAGTAAATAATTTAAAATTCAAATTTAACCTCCCAAACCGCCCGTTAACCGTCGGGTAATCCGTTTCCCCCTTTTTCGTGCCATTTTTAGAGGTTGTTTTGACCGTTTGACGATATCGTCGCCGATCAGACGATATCGCCCCAGATCTGACGATTTCGTCTGGACTAGGACGTCCAGACGATCTTGTCGCAAAACTGATTTTGCACAATTAGCTTCTATTCCAACGGGTCTCCAATCCGGGCAGAAGCGTGTCTACGCCGTTAGGGACCCTCCCCCGTTGGAGATCTCCCAAATTGGGATGATCTCCAACCTCCTAACTACTCCCCTAAGCCTATTTAATCCTAAGCTATCCCCTTAGCACCCCCTTGGCTGAAATTCTCTGCAATTTAACTCCATCTACGTTGAACCATCCCAATTTTTCATTTGCACTGGTCCCATACCAATTTTGTTGCAGGTACATCACTATTTTTCAGCCGAAGCCAGCACACATCGTCGTCGACGAACCTGTTCAGATCGGAGGCGAACCTGTCGAATCCGAGGCGATTTCATACGATGCGAGACGATCTCGACTACAGTCCATATTGAGGCAATCAGTGCCTGAAGTTTGCATTTCTCAACCTTTTCTCTGCTGTTTTATTCTGCAAATTAGATAGTTTATTCAGTGTTTATGTTATTTTGCATTTGGAGTTCACCCATTTAGCTTAGATTGCATACAAAGATCATGATTTGTCATTAGAATATCGTAACTTGCTTGAATTTCTGTTCATAACTATTATTCAGTATTCATACAGTCATTTGGTGTTGTTTCCCTCTGTTAGCACAGTAGTATTCGTTGTATTTTGTATCTATTTTTTTGCTTGCAGGTCTCTAACGAATTCGTCTGACGAATTCGTCAGATCTCAGATGATTCTGTCAGATCTCAAACGATTCTGTCGAATTCCAGATGATCCTGACTGCTTCAAACATCAGAATCATCACCAGACATCCGGATCCGGTATTCCTCATTTGTATTCTGTAAATTCTCTGTTTTATGTCTTTAAATCTATTTTTTGTACTCATTGAATTTGCATTTTCATGTAGATTAATCTAGATTCATTTGGCCAAACCTAGGATATGAATGCTTAAAGTTAAAAACGAACACATTAAAACACATTCCAAACCTAGGCGTGGAACTGCCCTTAAATGTTTCCTGGTGAACCCACCATCCATCGAAAAATCATCAAAATACACCTCCCTTGAGAGGCGGGACCTTCGCAAAGTCCTCTCAATCCGAGGTACCGCGACATCCTTTTCCCATCCTCCTTTCGGGCACGGATCCAATAGCCTGAAGGTAAGGATGCGAAAAATTTGGAGCGATACAGGATGATATTATATTTGGGGGTAGCAATGATAAAATGTGTCAAGAATTTGCAAGAAACATGACTAATGAGTTTGAGATGTACATGCTTGGTGAATTAACCTTTTTTATCGGACTACAGATTTCACAATTAGAAGAGATATTTCTTTCACAAACAAAGTATATAAAAGAGATGTTGAAGAAATTCAAAATGGAAGATAGTAAGCCAGTTAGTACTCCAATGGTTACAGGGTGTAAGTTAAGCAAAGATGATGAATCTCCTTATGCAAATCAAACTCTATACAAATCTATGATTGGTAGCCTGTTATATGTTACAGCTACAAGACCAGATATAATGCAGGCAGTTGGTTTAGTGGGAAGGTTTCAAGCAGCTCCAAAAGAATCACATGTAACATCAGTGAAAAGAATACTCAAATATCTCAAAGGAACAATGGAGTATGGTCTATGGTATCCTAGAAGTAGTAAGTTCACTCTCACAACATATACAGATGCAGATTGGGCAGGAAGTATTGATGATAGAAAAAACACAAGTAGAGGAGCATTATTTCTTGGTGATTTCCTAGTTTCCTGGCTAAGCAAGAAACAACCATCAGTATCACTTTCTATAGCAGAGGCATAATATATTGCAGTGGCAGCATGTTGTTCACAGGTGTTATGGATGAAACAGACTCTCAAAGATTTTAGTATAGAACATGATCATCCCATTTCTATTTTGTGTGATAATACTAGTGCTATAAGTATCTTGAAGAATCCAGTAATGCATGCCAAAACAAAGCATATTCCAATAAAGTATCACTTTTTGAGAGAGCAGGTTATAGAGCAACAAGTAATATTGGAATATGTTCCTACAAAATATCAGATTACAAACATATTTACAAAACCATTACCAAGAGAAACGTTTGAGCGTTTGAGAGAACAGTTGGGAGTAAAAGTACTTCCACCCCAAAATTAATCACCTTAAGAGAGAAGGTGGTGGGGGGCTAAGATTAAGAGTCATATATTTTAGCCCCATAGGTGTCCCTTTTGCCATTGATGTCAAAGGGGAGAGATTTGAGTAAGGGGGAGAGCATTGAGTTAGGGGGAGCAGCCTCCAAAGAGAGTATTGAGATAGGGGGAGCAGCCTCCAAAGAGAACATTGAGATAGGGGGAGCAACCTCCATAGAGAGTATTGAGTTAGGGGGAGCATCTTTGATTTTCAGAAATGGATTTTGCAGTGATTGTGGTGATTTACATTATAGGTGTTGACATAAATGACAAAGGCGAATATTGTTGGTAATTTGAGTTATTTTGTGTTGTCATTGATGTCACATGGATCACATTGAGTTTTGATGGCAAAAGAACTTCATAAATAATCATTTAAGATATTTTGGAGAGCATGGATATTTACAGGGTTTTGTGGCACAAGAGGCATATAATATTTAATTTTTTAAATATTATACTAATGGTTTTTATTAAAACAGACATAAAGGTTTTTTATTAAAACCAACGGAAAGGGTTTTCATTAAAACCATTGGAAAGGGATTTTAATTAAAACCAATATGCTAAGACTTCTCCAAATTATTATGGATGAAAATGTTTTCTAATAAAACCTAGGTGCAAAAAGTTTCATGGCGAAATTCAAAAGAATAAAGAAGATATCCCAATTCAAAGTTAAGAGGTGAATTATTAAATTTTTATTTAATAATTCTAAGGTCTAAAGTTGAATTACATTATCCGCCAACATGCAAAGGTTGGGGAGATTAATAAAGATTCACCGACGTCATTCGAAGGATGGAGGTGCATATAAATAAAAGGTGAAAACCTTTGTTTATTGATGACTAGATATAGCGCATGAGAGAGAGTCATTGAAAGGGGAGCAGCGAAGAAAGAAGGATAAATAAATTTTGATTTGAGAGCAAGGTCAAGTAAACAGTGTGGGAAATTGGCATCACGCAGGAGCCTATAGCGCAATTGGTAGCGCATGAACTTTGCATAAGGTAGGTTCGTTGTTCGAATCCTACCAAGGGCAAACTGTTTTGCTAAGGAAGTAAAATCAAGTTTTAGATTTGAGCGCAGGTTAAAGTTGGGTGTTTGGGATTAAAATTCCAACATGGGCTAGCACCCACGTGGTAAGCGCTTCACAATGCTAAGCGAGAGGAACGGAGTTCGACTCCCACGAAGGTGTGAAGGCACATTAATTTTGGCAAGGCATTTTGGCAAAGACGATTTCGAAGGTTACGAAGGCAGCGAATTTCATATAAAGGTATTTATCTCCAACGCATGGTAATATTTGTTATTACCAAAGTTTTGGTGCATTAAAATTATTTATGTGATAACTAGGGAGTCATAAGGAGTTTAGGGAAATAAATACTTGTTGTATGTGTTAATGTGCTTAGGGAGTTATAAGGTGTAGAATTAAATATTTGTTATTATTGTGTGTGATTAGGGAGATATAAGGTGTGAAAAATAAATATTTGTGATTGTTGTATGTGGATTTATAAGGTGTGGAATTAAAAATAAAAGCACAGGTGCTTGTTGTATGTGTTAATGAAATTAGGGAGTCATAAGGTTGAAAAGTCTTGAACTTGTTATATGTCCTAGTGCATAATTTAATTATGAAATTAAACTAGGAACTTGAGACCTAGTTAATTGCTACCTTGAGTTAGAAGACATGCACATGAGTTAGGGTTTGAAGTTGAAGACAAATTGCTTGATTATGTGCCTTGTATATTGAGAGGAAGTGGATGGATTAGAAAACCAATTTTATGGATAAAATTGATGCTTGAGTTTCATGATTGCTTTAGTGGAGTTCATTGAGAGTATTGCCATTATTGAGGAGATCTTTGCTATTGCCTTGAGAAGCATATTGTTGGTTACTTGTTGAGTACATTGCCATTAGTTGAGACCATTGAGGAGATCATTTGTTAGTCACTTGTGGATACATTTGTCTTTCATTTTGAGGAGATCATTGTTGGCTATTTGAGAGCTCTTTGCTTGAGGGAGTTGTGCTTGTTTCTTGAGAGCTTATTGACATTGCATGAGGAAGATATTATTGAGAACCTATTGCTATCACTTGTGGAGATTGTCCTTGGTTGGTTGAAGTCCTCATTGTTATTTCTTGGAGAGGTTTCCATTTGAGATATCATTTGTCATCCATTTGAGAGTACCTTGTTGAGCATTGTTGTCATCCATTTGAGAGTACATTGTTGAGCATTGTTTTCATCCATTTGAGAGATCATTTGTCATACATTATTGAGATCATTGTTGTCATCCATTGAAGAGTACATTGCCATTCATTATTGAGCACATTGTTGAGTATTGTCATCATTCATTTGTTATCCATTGTTGAGTTCATCATTGAGCCTTGCCTTCATTGATTTATGGTTAAGATTTGAGTGCTACTTGAGAGTCATTGGTTGAGCCTTTGGGAAGGATTTTGGGATAGAATTTTTGGACAGATTTGAGACAAATTTTATGCATGATTGGTTGAGCCTTTGGAAAGGCTTTTGGGATAGAATTTATGGACAGATTTGAGACAACTTTTGTGCATGATTGGTTGAGCCTTTGAGAAGGCTTTTGGGACAAATTTGTGGATAGATTTGGGACAGAATTTGAGCAGGATTGTTTGAGCCTTTTGTGAAGGCTTTGAGAACATATTTGGGACATCATTTGAGCAGGATTGTTTGAGCCTTTTGTGAAGGCTTTGAGAACAGATTTGGGATAATATTTGAGCAGGATTGTTTGAGCCTTGTGAGAAGGCATTGAGGCAGATTTTTGAGTAGTGAAAGAGACAAGATAGAAATAGAAAACACATCAACACCAGTTGCCTAGCTGAGTAGATCAGTGGATAGCCTAGCTGAGTAGATTAGTGGATAGCCTAGCTGAGCAGATCAGTGGATAGCCTAGCTGAGTAGATCAGTGGAGAGCCTAACTGAGTAGATTAGTGGATAGCCTAGCTGAGCAGATCAGTGGATAGCTTAGCTGAGCAAATCAGTGGAGAGCCTAGATGAGCAGATCAGTGGAGCCCACCTGAGCAAATCAGGATAGCCTAGCTGTGAGAAGATCAAAGTAATCATTTGTATTAGGATAAGGATCCCTATTTCTTTATGAAATATTATAAGGATAATATCTTGTGGACTACCCCACATTGGGGGAACCACGTTAAATCTTATGTCTCAATTGTGTGTGATGATTTGTGCACTTGCTTACTATTTCTATCTATGTTATTAATGCACATTGCTATATTTGGTTATTGCAATTGAGGACACTAATTGATATTGGTTTGGAAAGAAAGTTAAAAGTTGGCGCTATACTATTCACCCCCCTCCCTCTCAGTATAAGCTTGTGTTCTTCAGGATGAAGTGCTAGTTAAAGGTGACCATATAAAATATATTGATAGGATCATATGCATGCTCTAGGAAGATGATCATGTAGAAGTAATTTTTGAAGAAACTAAGCTTGGTAATTACCTAATATCTAAAAATCCCACCAATATCCCAAAATTGACTAGCAAACAAGACCAAGGATCAAATGGAATGTGGACTGTGCATTTTGACAATGCATGAACCAAAATTGGAGTTGGCATTGACATTAAATTAGTTGATCCTCTCAATTGAATTATGCTTGTAGGTTATTATTCAATTGCATTAAAAATGTTACTAAATATGAAGCACTTTGTATGGGCTTAAGGAAACCTAAAAATATAAGGGTTGATAAAATTAAGATTTTGGGTGATTTTGAGCTAGTCATATATCAGGTCAATTCAAAACATGTTATTAAGAACAAACACCTAAAGTCCTATAAGCATAGAGTATAGAATTTATTAGAAAACTTTAGTACCTATTAAATACTAAAGCAAATAAATTGGCTTACATGGCAACTAAATTTGATCTCGCAATTGATATGTTAGACAAATAAAATAACTTGAGATGGTTTTTAGACTAATTGTCCTTGATAATTTTGGTTAATGCTAGGTGTTTAACAATGATGATCATATTATAGATTTCTAACTAGAGAAGCTTATCATGTTGAAGATAAGAATGAGTATGGTGATGACATAAAAGATGATGTGATTTATATAAAAACCAACTAGATATCTAGGGATTATCTAAAATCTAAAGTTTATTCAACCTAGATGACAACTTCAATAAATCTAGCATTAAGGTAAAATCAAATTTATATTAACTAGTCAAAATGGATAAAGGTAAAAACTTGTTCCTAGGGAAGGAATGTACTAAAGAAGAAGTAATCCTATTCAAAGAACTATGTAGTATATATGGTGACATTATTGCTTGGTCCTATGAAGATTTAAAAGTTTATAATAGAAGTATCATCAAACATATGATAGAGCTAGATCCTAGAGCTAAATTCTTCTACCAAAAACAAAGACTTGTTAACCTTAATATTGAAGTGGTTATGAAGAAAGTGCTCCTCAAGCTTCTACAAGTCTAAATCATATTTTACATTATGCATTCCACTTGGTTGAAAAACCTAGTTTTTGTTAGGAGTTAATATATTATATCCCATACGGGAAGGTAAGTGGTATAACCACTTCTCATAAGCAATAGGCACATAGTATAAGAAAAATATGGTTGCAAGATAAGTTAAGAGTTTGTTATGCCTGAAATAGGTATTCTATGCACTTAAATACCTATCATTTCATAATGCAAAGCATCAAAGCATTGATTTTTAACATGTGGTGTCATATCTAGTAGAAGGAAGAAAAAATCTCCTTCTGATCCTCCTCTTGCTTCAACACAAAGAAGCCTCAAAGAACACTCTATTTGAGAAAATTAGTTTCAAGGGTAAAACAACTCTATTGAATATTGATTGAGGAAAACCTTGAAATAGAGGTAATAATATCCATGAAGCAAAATTCCATAGTAGATTCAAAGGTCTCAAGGTGAAAAACCCCTACCAAAGACCAGAAAGGTAAAATACTTCAAGCATAAAAAAGGGTTTCAATCCCTTCTAAGACCAATAAGGTCATAAGCCTACAAGTAACAACAAGGTCAATTTTAACAAGAAATAAAAAGGGTCATAAGTTTCTCCTAAAGAATTACCATTTCAAAAGGTATTAATGAATTCATAATAAACTCCTTAAAATTATAGAGAAGATAAAGAAATCGTTGAAGCTTCATAGAAGATTGCAAGAAGATAACTAGCAATAAGGAAGTCATTAAAGCTCATTAGAAAATTGTAAAGAAACACACTATCAACAAGAAAGAGATCCATCATTGAAGCTATTATTAAAAGTTGACAATTGTTATCATCTTTTTTCTAAAAATAGAATTACAGGGAGCTCTTAAGGAGATGTCATTGAAGAACGTCAATAAAAAACAAGGAGCAGTGAATTTATAAAGCCAAGCTAGCTATATCACACAAACAAAAGAATACTACAATCACAAAGATAATTAGCACATAAGTCATCAAACAATCAATTATGAGCTCATGTGAACATTGTAGTTGGAATGAAAAAGGCAAGATGCCTGTGATTGAAGAAACAAGGAAAAGACAAAATGTGCCTTGAAAATAATTAGTTTTAAAAGAAGAAGAATGTGAGTTAATTGTTGTTCTAAAAATAGAATAATCATGTAGGGTTTTCATGTATTTAAAAAGCAACCAAGCTTGATAAATCCTATGTGGAAAATAATAAATCAACATTATATAACAAAAGGACAAGAAGCAAATTGATTGACCTCTTTACATAAGTGAATCTCCATTTTAAAGAACTCAGAAAATCCAAAGAGAACTCAAAGTTGGACAACATGTTTTTTAGAAGTTAAATGTTGTTTGTTGAAGCTCAAACATTGTCTGCATTACTCAAGGCATCAAGATATATAAAGCACCAATCAATACAACTAAAGTTGTATTTAATGCTCAACCTCCTCAAACATGGTCCAAATCATTAGTCTAGCCCTAAAAAATATCATCCTTTAGATAAAAATAACAAGTATGAATTAAAAATGATCCAGGAAAGATGGCATACAACAAAGCAACCTTCACATCGCAACCTTAGACGAAACATGATGAATTAGTGGCAAAATAAAAAGGGATTGGTCTTGTTGAAACATAACAAATCTAGGTAAGATCAAACAAGAGATCCAAAGTTATCAAGAAAAAAAAAAGTATTTTTCGAACACTTATAAGAACATTTTTCAAGGTGCAAAATCAAGTTTCCAGTTTTCAACATGCAACAAAAATAATCTGAGCAAATTCATGTGCCCAAATGTTCAGATCATTGACATCTAAACATATTCACTCAAGACAAAGTCATTCCCAAAAGGAATTATATCTTTTCTTTTAGCATGAATGCATGGATAAAATTCTAAGATGTATGGGGGTAGCTCATCAATAATTAGAATTTAAATTTGTGCAAAGGTCAAGAAGTTCCACATTGATAAGCGGGTTAGATAAGTATTGCATAAATTTCACCCATTTCATCTAAATATTTTCAAGAGAAAAGGAAATATGAATATAATTTTAAAAAATAGTATTCTCAAAGAATAGGAGAACTCTTATATTTATGCCTAAAAAATAATATTTTATTTGCATTTTTGAAGCAAGAAATACAAGCTTATATATACTCAGCATAAAATATTTTTTGAGTCCAAAATAGTGAAAGAAAAATATTTAGAAAGTTTACTATGGTTAGTGGAGAACCAAAGTTCTTGTTGCCCGATTCCCAACTTCTAAGGGGGAATAATAATGCTGCCTGGAAAACCAAACTCATAATGTAGCTTGAGTTTGAAGAAGTATGGAAAGTAGTAGATATGACCTTTACCCGTCCAGAATAAGCAAATGAAGACTAAATAAATTTTAACAAGGTAGACAGAAAGGCAAGATTAATCATCATGTTTAGAGTAGTAGATGAAGTCTAAGCATACATTCGATATTTACCCATAGCCAAAGATGCATGGGAGATGCTAAATATAGTCTTTGAAGCAAAGAATTAAAATCAAATTGTATTCCTTGAATTCCAGCTCCATTATTTGAAGATGAAGAATAGAGAGAAACTATAATCCTTCATTGTTAAATTTCTAAGTCTTACTACCACAAAATATCATAGGTTCCAATATAAAGAAGCCACAATATTAAATGTCAAAATATAAATAATGAAGAGTAGAAGAATATATGAGCAATTTAATATGTATATCTAGGCCAATATATTAAAGAAAATAACATTCACTTATATAATCAACTATGAATGTAAATGGCCCAAGTAATTCATGAACTATGCATGAAGACTACTTACAATATTAATTACTCAAAATTTGTATACAAGCTTTATTTTTTTCTTCCTCTTACAATCAAATAATAGGATATTATGATATCCCATGTCTTACATTATTATGGATCATTATATCCATAATATAGCCATAGTAATGTGACTCTTAAAGTACTTGACTATTGCTCTCCATATGACAAATCCCATGACCTTTGGCTTATCATCTTGCCACTTGCATACTAGACTCTTCATTTCTTCTTGCATGCACACTTAAATCTATGACACTTGCACACTTCTATAAGACTCTTGCACTTCTACATGCATTCCTAATCTAAGACACTTGTGCACATTCTCACATATTTGCACACTTACATACATGACACTTGTGCATTTCTTGCACATTACACTCTTACATGACACTTGTGCATTTCCTGCACATTGACACTTACATAAAAGACAAATCTAAACTATAGACTCAACCCTAATATATTACATATTTACAATTGTATCATGAAGGTACTATGGGGGTACATTAACATGTACCAAATAATGTAATATTCCTCAACACACCCCTGTATTACATTATTTGGTTATTGAAGACTTTAGTATTCAATCTTGATTATCGTCTATCTTCAATCTTTGATCTTTTGTTAGGATCTTCAGTATGTGGTCCATCAGGTTCTTGTTCTGACACTTGATTTTGATTTGCATATATTTTTGCTATCTTCTTATTTAATTTCCTGATCTTCTTCTTTTGTTTCTTTATTTTGTTCTTTTAAGTCCTGGTCTTGATCTTCCCATGTTGTCTCTATGAAGTCTCTCCTCTTGTATCCTGATGTTCTATAGAATTTGCAACATTAGTATCTTTTAAATTATTTGAAAAATGAACATCTTCATTGACCAATAATTTTATTGTAAGGGTTTTGAATTCATTTTCTTTAGATAGTTCTTCTAATTCTTGAATTTCTTAAACTAAATTTCCTTTTTTTTTTCTTCTTTAAGTTGTAGTTGAGGTTGTTTTTGACGACCATATTGGTATTGAGGATGATATTGAATATGTTGATATTGAAATTGTTGTTGTCGTCAAGGATTATATTGATAATGAGATTGATATTGTCTTTGTTGGATTGGTTTATTCATTGACTTCCTTGATTCATATTCATCTAATTTCCTTGATTGTATCTACAAAAAATTGTACTATGACCCTCTCTTACATATATGACATAATATCAAATTCCATTTAGATATGTATTTGGAAGTCAAAGCTTTATTACTTGGTATATTCTCTTTAGATACCGAGGCATTATTAGTCATTTCATCCTTGACTAAGTTCTCTACTTCATATTATTGAATAATATTGACTAAGTCATCAAATGTAGTCTCCTTGCTTAGAACTTGTAAAGAAGTAACTAAATATTTATAACTTTCTGAAAGTGTCCTTAGTGTTACTTGAACAAGAAATTTATCTTATACTTTCTCTCCTAAATTTAATAGCTTTGCTTTTATATCTTCTACTTTTGAAGAAAGAGTTCTATACATTCTTCATTATTAACCTTTAAGGAATATAATTGGGATTGTAAGTTCAGAATTGTAGCTTTGTTTTTCCTTTCAATGTTTTTGCATAATGTATTCCATGCATCTGTAGAAGTTTCGCTCCACTAAAGTATGGTTGTATTTATTTCCAAATGTTATTAATATGAGAACGTTTGGATCTCCTTATTCAAATTTTTGTATTTCTCTTTCATCCTCACTAGGTTTATTCTTTGTTCCATTTACTATATCCCATAGTTGTTTTACAATTAGGATTGATTTCATTTTTTTTTCCATGATGCAAAATTTGATCCTTTCAATAGTTGAGCTTCAGGAAGGAAAATTTTATTATTTGACATAATGGAACTCATTCAAAATTTTGAAATCCTTTGAAGTAGTAAACCTTTTTTTTTTTGTGGAAAACATCCCAGAAGGGATGTCACTTTCGGTTAAGACCCAAGAAGGCAGGGACATCTATTCCACAAAAATCGCCCAGGTCTCGCACCTAGCCTACCACCTTTGAAATACTCAAGGAGAAAACAAATACACAATAAGAATTTAAAAAATTAAAAAATAAATAAAAATAAAAATAATTAAATAAAATAAAAAACATGCTCCTTGAGTGTGTCGAAAAGATAAAGCACAACCAAACACACACACAATAAGAAAAAAACACAACACGAACCACATAGAAAAAACACAAGAACAACATAAAAAAACACAAACAAAACAAAAACAACAAAACACTACAAAGACAACCAACAAAAACATGAAAAATAAAAACAACCAAAACCTAAAAAATTAAAAAAAAACAACCAACAACAGAAAATAAAAAACATAGAAAACACTCACACACAAAAATATGAATTAACACAAACATACAGAAACACAATAACAAGAACAACAAAAACACAAGGACAATAACAAAAAACTCAAAATAAAAAAACATAGAAAAAAAAAAAAAATTGAACATAATAATGACCTATCTAGACAAAAAGACTTTTAAGGCAAGAATTAACAGAGGAAACAAAAGAAATAATAGTTTGAGCTAGGGAACTAAAATACCCTGCCGAAGAAAAAGGAAGCAAAAATAAAGCAAGAAGAAACTAGGTACCTCTAGAACTAGAGCCATCCAAAGAAATGATAAAAAGAAGAGCTTCCCTTATTTGCGAAGCCCACCATCTAGGAGGGTGACCATATCAAGTAAGATCATCTTTGTCCAAAGTCCAATTAACTAAAGCATCAACACTCTTGTTTTGATCTCTGACCACATGATTGTAATCAACTTAAAAAAATTCCATCTGGATTAATTGAATCTTCTTGATAATTATTTTTATTCTCCAATCAACCTTATGATTATTAGGAGTGTTCAAAATATTAATCATGAGTTGAGAGTCAGACTCAACTAGCACCTTTTCCCATACAAACTTAGTATCCTCTTGAAGGTCTCTGAGAATACCATACCCCTCAGCAAGGTTATTGGAAAGAATACCTAAAGTCTTAGCAAAAGTAAAAACCAAGGAGCCATCTAAAAGTCTATTAATTCCTCCCACACTAGTTTTTCCAGGGTTCCCTCTAGAGGCTCTATCAATATTGAATTTTCCAAAATCCTTAGGAGGAGGTTGCCAATTTATTGTCCTATCCATCTTACAATTACTCACATTCCCTTCAAGTTGGTTGCCCTTAGAAGATTTAATCTTCAATATTTGCATCACTTGATCCCATATTTGGTGGGAGTTTTGGGGGTGATTAAGGAGTTGTTGGACTCACCCAGGTGTTGTAGGTGAGTTGGAGAGGAGAGGGAAATCCTCCAAGGGAGGGCCCAGGTTCAAATCTCCACCCTACCAAAAAGCTGAATTGGGTATCCAAAATCCAATTGATAATGTTGGTGCGGGCAGGGGTCGGGTGCGACCCCCGGGTGACTTTGACGGTGTAGAACCCCCTGTTCATGGTCTCTCAGACCAAGGCGGATCCGCAAGGGGTTTTTCGCTTAAAAAAAAAAGGATTTGTTGGACTGATTCAACTAAGTTGGCAATGGTCTTTTGCCAAATATAGTGAATATCCTTCCTATCTCGATTAAAATTCGACTGTTCATTTCATTCCATATTTTCCAAAGTAGGATGGTAGAACCCATCCAAACTAACTGCCTAATAAAATTATCAACACCCTCTTGTTTAGGACAATCACTCCAAAGTTGATAAAAAGTAAAAAAATTGGACCACTATAAGCCAAGTAAAGTGGAGATTCTCCTCCATAGCTCAAAGGCTAAAGTACACTCAATAAAAATATGGCTAAGAGTTTCTACATTTTCTCCACATATTTCACATCTAAAAGGGTCATGAAAACCATGCTTCATAAGTTGCTCACTAGTAAGCACCCTACGATGCAATAAAATCCAAGTAAAGAACCTCACCTTAGGCCAAAGCTTTTGATCTCACAACTGAGAAAAGATGTCAGATGATTGGTTGGGATCATTATGGCATAAGGTCAAATAACCTTAGCAACTGAATACTCACACTTAGTAGTGTTGTTCCATCCAAAATAATTTTTTCATGGGACCAAGAGAGAGATCTCATATGAAGCATGACTTGGATAGCTTGTCTTTGCCTTTCTGAGATTTGAATAGGCCAGTCTTCAATAGGGATCCAATATCTACCAACCTTTGAATTACCAATATGATATCGATAGTAATTAGCCACATTTTTCCAGTTAGCTTGGTGAAGCTCCTCCATCCAAGGCCTCCAATCGGGAAATTGAGTTATCAAAGGCTTGTGACCATACCATGAATCTATCCAAAATTTTACCTATTGACCATTATGAATGATCCAAAATAATTTTTTCTTTATCAAATCCTCACTAGTATTAAGAACTACTAAAATGGGAGAACCTTTGGTAGGCAATTGATAGCAAAAAAGGTCTTCAGGACTTTTGTTCTCAACATATTTAGCACAAAGATTATTGGTCCAAAGAGAATTAGGGTTATGCAACATCCTCCAATATAATTTAGCAACTAAAGCTTTGTTGTTATTAATAAAAGATCGGAATCCTAACCCCCCTTCATTCTTAGGAAGACATAAAGTATCCCATTTCACCAAGGCCTATTTTCTTTTCTCCTTAGTACCACTCCAGAGGAACCGATGACTGATTTGATTCAGTTCATGAAGAACAAACTTTGGGATATTCAACATAGAAGAAACATAAATAGGAATAGCTTGAAGGACTAATTTTACCAAGGTGATTCTACCCCCAGAAGAAAGCCACCTATTGGTCCACTTTCCAAAAATTTTCTTGACTTTGTCCAACAACCAATTCCAATATTTTTTTTTGCCTTTGAATATTGATGGGAATACCTAAATAAGTGATCGGAATGGAGGTCTTCTTATATATTAATTTATCCAAGACCATGGATTCTTGTCTGGAAGAGCAGTGAAAGAAAATGACTTTAGATTTATCTTCATTGATCAATTTCCTAGTAGCCTTAGAAAAATAGCTAATGATTTGCTTAATATTAGAAGCTTCCTTAACTATAGCTTTACCTTAAAGAGTAGAGTCATCAAAAAATTGAATATGAGAGATAGGTCTATCTCCATGAGCAATGGTAACTCCCTCAAGGGTTTTGTTTTCTCTCTTTTTGGTTATAGTCCTATCTAAGCATTCAACAAGAATGATGAATAAATAAGGGGATAGCTTGTCACCTTGCCTAATACCTCTAGAAGTTGGGAACACCTGAGAAGGCCTACCATTGATAAGAACTAAGTATAAAACTGAAGAGATACATCCCATAATCCAATCCATCCAATCCTGAGAGAAATCAAATTACCTCAAAACTTTGATAAGGAAGTGCCAATCCACTCTGTCATAAGCTTTGGATAAGTCTAACCGAATGAACATAGAAGGAGATTTTTGCATATCCATGGAATGGATGGCTTCCTAAGCAAGAACTATCTCATCTACTATTTGACGCCCTTCCACATAACCCCATTTTTGAGGAAAAATAATTTTATGCAAAAGAGGCTTCAACCTTTGTGTCATGATCTTAGTAATGGTTTTGAGAAGAACATTACATAAAGCAATAGGTATAAAAGCTAAGATATGATAAACCTCTTGAGCTTTTGGAACAAGAGTAATATAAGTTTTATTGATAACCTTCAAAATTTCTTTGGCTTTCCTAGCTTCTTCCACCACCTCTAATAAATTAACATGAAGGATATCCCAGAACTCTTGGTAGAACTCAATGGGAAAACCATTAGGACTTGGGGTTTTCCCTTTTTGTATTTTAAAAGCTACCTATTGAAGCTCATTGATAGTAATAAGAGCAGTCAAAATAGAGTTCTCCTTAGAAGTGATAAGAGAAGGGATTGCTTGAAGAACATTTTGTTGAGAAGCTGAGTCAAGAGGGGTAGCAGCAAAAATATTGGAAAAGTAATCGACAACAATAGAGTTCATGCCATCCCAAGTGTAGACAACATCTCCAAAATCTGATTTCAGGGAAGAAATAAAGTTGTGAGATCTTTGAGCTAGAAGATATTTGTGGAAGAAATTTGTATTTCGATCTCCTTCTTTGAGCCATTGAATTCTAGATTTTTGCTTCCATAAAAGTTCTTCTCTAATATAATTTATATCCTTCCACTGTCTTCTTTTTTCCTCCAAAGTAGTCGGAGCATAAACAGTAATGCAAATAATAATTTGGTTGGAATGTCTACTTTGAATGGCTATAGCCAAAAGACCTCAACTACCAACCATATGGTGAATAACTACCTCTTTTGGGTCCCAAAGATAAGCAATGCCACCAGAAGTCCCCTGGGAACTGAGGGAAACCACTTTTCTAGTTGGCCAAATTTGACTAGCAATTGAGTCCATATCCTCTATTGACATCTTCATTTCTTGAAGGAAAATAAGATGTGGATGATTTATCTGAATCATTATTCTAATTTCATTTTGTTTTGAAAGACTCCCTTTGAGTCCTCTAATATTCCAAGTGATGATCTTCATTAACACCAAGGCTAAAAAAGTTGGGAAGAGCATTAATCTTACCTTCCTCTACAAGATTTTCACCTTATTTTACCATATGATATTGATTGGTCTTGCGACCTGCCTTTTGACTAGAATCCATCTTCAGTTTTTTTCCCTATTTCTTGACTTACTCCAATTGAATCTGATATGGCTTCTAACCTTGAAGAATGCTCGTACACAACAAAAATTTTACTATAGGGTTCAACAAAGTCTATATTGGGACCTGTATTATTTGAAGTTTTGACATTTAAAAAATTGTTTTTCTTGTGTAAATTTTCTCCTTTTTTTCCTGTTGAAAACCTTTGATTTGTTGGTTTGTCTCTGAGTTCTTCCCTTCATATTTAATTTGTATTTCTAAGATTTTTGTTTCCATTATTTTCTCTTCCTCACTTGGAACATCATTTGTGGAAAGGATTTCAAACATATTAGCAGATGACTTTGATTGATCCTTCATAATTGTTTTTTTTTTAGTATTTTTCTTCTTAGACATTTGGAAACCTGTTGAGTTTATATCTTCTTTCTTTTGATCAGGAATTTTATTTTGGCAAGCACTAGCCAAATGACTATATTCATGGCAAATTTTATAATGAAAAGGAATGTTCTCATAGTCCACTACTTGCTCCCAAGTGTCTTCCCCAAATTGTAAAGTGATCTTTTTAGGTAGGGGTTTGTCAAAATCCATTAAAACACAAATCCGAGCAATAAATAATATGTTCAAAATTTTAAATACAATCAACATTCACCATAAAAGTTCCTAAAGAGTTTCCAATTGAATAAAAAACAATAGGATTCCAAAATTCAATAGAGACGCCAAAGAGTCTAACCCACATGGAAGCTGTAGAAGGCATCTCTTCTTTGGATTTAAATTTAGTATGCCATGGCTTCATGAAAAGCCATGCCCTTCCAAAGAACCAGGGACACCTTTGAAAAGTTATCTCTCTATCTTCATTATTAGCAAATAAAACAAGAAAATAGCCATTTGGATAAATAGAGATTTGTAACTCACCTTTAGTTTTCCAACTTTTGTAGCCCAAACTTTGAAAGCAGATAGGCTTGGACGAAAACCCATGAACCAAAAAATTAGTCCTTTTTTTTCCAGATCTTCAATGCCAGTCTGAATGTTACCCATATCAAGCTTAACAATAGGAGTTCCATCAGCTTCTTTAAGACATCTTGAATCTGTTTTCCTGGGATCAATATTAGGTATTCTTAGAGGTTTATGGGAAGCCCTAAGATTAATATTAGCATTGGGCTGAGGCTATCCACCACGGAGAGCATCCCTAAAATTCATTTTTGGGACTGAGTCTTTGAAATTATTACCCTTGAAAGGGGTTATCATAGTAGATTTATTTTATGGGTGCACCTTAGCACTAGATTCACTTAAGATCTGAGCCATTTTTTGATTAGTTGCTTGAAACTTAATTCTTGATCTCTTTAATCCTTGCCCTAGACACCGTGGAAAGGTATGGTTTTCCCTTTTATTTTGTGCAACAAATTGGAAGTCGTTGTCACTCAAGTTCATGACATGCTCTGTTGAAAGGCAAATTTCTAACCCATCTTGGATCCCCTACAACATATCCTACTAAAATCTTGAGTAGAAACCACAAAAATATTGGTCGCTAGGGCCCGAAGGCCCCGAAAACCAACCTCTGGAGCTGTTTGCACTCAACCTAGATGAAACCCTCGCAAAGACGCTTACCCAAAATCTCTTTCATACATAGGGATGCACTAGGATTTGTGTTGCTCCAAATGATCTAAAAATTGGTGGAGACATTCTAGGGTTTTTTAGGCTTCTACCCTCAAAATTTTATCTCAATTCAAGTCCAAATGAGTGAAATATGGCTGAAACAAGTTCAACAGTTTGGGTAGTCCTACGAAAAACGTCAATCTCTGCAAGTTTCTACTTAGACGAAGTAGCAAACCTTATATCTCCCAAGCTTAATATGCAATAAAAAAATGAAATTTGTAAATTTTAAATTTTCTAAATCTTTGATGTAGAAAACGATTTAACTCCCTAGTATTTTAAATTTAGAAATATTCAAATTCTTCTAATATTTTTTTAATATCAAAATTTCTCAAAATTGAAGAAATTCAAATATCTTCAAATACTAAAAACTTTAAACAATTAAATCAAATAAACTAATTGAAGTAGAAACCCTTATCACTCCACACTCGAAATAAAATATTTATATCTCTATCTAAACCTTATAACTCCAACTAATTAAATTTTAATCTCCTTATAACTCCTAAATCTTACTAACTTATGACTCCAATTAAAGCATTTAAAAACTTTAATTTTTAACTAACCTTGCTTATCACCTTGGTCGATTTGAATTTTATTCTTACTCTGCTTGCTCATTGAATGCGCTAACGACTCTTAATTTTAATTTAAGTAGCCCTTGTTTAAATGTGTTAGTCTAAACCATAATTCCAAATGGAACTCTACATGCTTTTAAATCGTTAGTAAGTAATGTTACATTGGCTTATTTTTGTATTAACGACCTTTGAGTATCCAATTTTAGGATATGTTTCTTCAAGTGGATACATAAAATGCAAGAAATATTACTTGACATTACTTATTATAGGTATAATGTGTACGTTGATATGCTCACTACAATATTCTCCTCACGTTGGTCTCCTCACCTTCTTCGTTGGTCTCTTTAATCTATCATTATTCTCATGTTGGTCTTCTAACTTTCTTCATTGGTCTCTTCACTTTGTCATTCTCCTCACTTTGATCTCAACACCTTCTCTGTGAAGAAGAAACGTTAGTCTCTTTGCTCCGTTATTTTCCTCATGCTGGTCTCCTCACCTTATTCTATGTGAAGAAGAAACAAATGCTCTAGATAGCGATCCTATATCATATGTTGTGTTCCTCCTCATACTTGTGAATGATAATGGCATTTAGACAATGCAATATCTCTGCTAATATTATTCTTTTAGAGAGGCTTTAGACAATACTCTTCTTCTATTGACTTCTACTAGAGGAACTATATAATGCCATCCTACTATTTTATTCTACTAGAGGCACTCAATCTGACACTCATATTACAACGTTTTAACATTATGCTAACATTATAGTAGTGCTCTCTATTATGTTTTTGTTTTGATAAATATTTCTTCCACTTTCTCCTTGATAGCTCTCTAGTCTGCTTTTGCCTTGATAGCTCTTTGATCCACTTTCGTCTTTATAGTTCTTTATTTTTCTTTCCTTATGAGAAAGCACTCTGATAGCACTTACACCTATTCGTTGTAGACTCTCTACTAGCAATGTTTAGCTTTGTTTATCTTCTAATAACCAACTCTTTCTACTTAGCAATGCTTATCCCTATCCAATTTCCTTTGCTAGTTACTGCTTAGGATAGTGTTTCTTACACCTTAGCAATCTTTATCTTGATAATCAAGGGACAATGCTAGTATACCTGCCAATTTTTTTTTTGATGACAATGGCACTTTAGGACAATGCATAAATGCTTGTCTAGTCTTCTTCTGATGATGCTCTCTTTCTTCTAATGTAGTAGAGACTTCGAGATTGATAGATTAATCTTCAATATTTTTCTAGTTCTTACTGAATTAAAGGCCAAGACTATATACTGATCTTAGTCAACCTTACTTTAACCATAATTATTTCTCTATGATTGTACTTCTCAATACTATCTTTCTCTATACTCTACTTCTCAAATCTAGTAGGAAGATTTTGAAGTCTAACTTGTCCCTCTATCTCTAAAAGCTGAACTTCTTTTTAAAATCTTAACTGCTCCTCTATATCCATACGTTGAAATTCTTCTCTATCTTTGTAGGAAGACTCTCAACCTCTAAAAGAAACTATCTTTAATGTATTAGGTTGCACCTAAGAATAAAATATAGTTATCCTCTTTTCTAGAGAACCCAATATCAATGTTAGGGTGACTATGAATGTCCTCGAATGACCAACTTTTCTTTTGAGTTGGTTCTTTTCAATCTTTAATAATGATTCTCCTCTTTTCTCTAGAGAATCCAAAATATTATCAAGGTGACTTTGTATGTCCTCGAATTTCCAACTATCTTCTGAGTTGGCTTCCAATCAATCAATATCCAACTTTCTTCTAAGTTGGCTTCCTCTATCAAATGTCCAACTTTTCTCCTAAGTTGGCCCTTTCTATCAATATAGTTGAGTCCTAGTCTTCATTAGTTTTCCTTCAACCAAGTGGAAATACCCTAGCATCCAAATAAAGGTGACTATTCCTTGTCCCCTCAATCTCTACTCAATCAGACCTTTAAAAATAGAGTCCAAGTTTGCACTACCTTCAAAGTGGACAAACTCTAAATTAACTTTATAAAAAATAGATAAAGTTAAATATTGATAATGGTGGCTAATAAAATTAACTCTATCAAAATGGACAGAGTTAGGTGGTAGCTCTGATACCACTATTGGCTTTTTAAGCCTTACTACCACAAAATATCACAAGTCTTAATATAAAGAAGCCACAATATTAAAGATCAAAATATCAATAATGAAGAGTAGAATAATATATGAGCAATTTAATATGTATATCTAGGCCAATATAATAAAGAAAATAACATGCACTTATATAATCAAATATGAATATAAATGGCCTAGGTCATTTATGAACTATGCATGAAGAAAACTTATAATATTAATTGCTCAAAATCTGTATACAAGCTTTATTATTTTCTTCCTCTTACAATCAGATAATAGGATATTTTGATATTCCACATCTTACATTCTTATGGAGCATTATCTCCATAATATAGCCATAGTAATGTGACTCTTAAAGTACTTGACTATTGCTCTCCATATGACAAGTCCCATGACCTTTGGCTTATCATATTGCCACTTGCATTCTAGACTCTTCATTTTATTCTTGCATGCACACTTAACTCTATGACACTTGCACACTTCTACAAGACTCTTACACTTCTACACATACTCGCACACTTTTACAAGACTCTTAAATTTATACATTCACTCCTAATCTAGGATACTTGTGCACATCCTCACATTACATATTTACACACTTACATACATGAAACTTGTACACATTCTCTCAATCTACACTTGCACTCTAACTTACATGACACTTTTGAATTTTGTACACATTGCACTCTTACATGACACTTGTGCATTTCCTGCCATTGACACTTACATAAAAGAGAAATATAAAACACTCCTAAACTATAGACTCAATCCCAATCTATTACATATTTATAATTATAGCATGAAGGTACCATAGGGGTACATTAGAATGTACCAAATAATGTAATGTTCCTCAACATTCATGAGGATAATAGTTGAGTTACGAGCATTACTACAAGTGTTAAAAGAAAATGTATCTAATGAAACTATAGTTCCATTATTTTGAGATCTATCCCATAAAAGTACAATGTTTTTGTGACAACATTAAATATCACTGAACAAACACCAAGTTTTGAAACCCTTATGAACCTAATTCAGAAAGTAGAGGCCTTGCATACAACAGATGAAGAATAATTACTTCTTACAAATCAAATGAGGAAGTAGCCATTTAGAAGAGGTATAAGACCTCCACAACACTTCCAATAGATAATTTTTTTTCAAGGATATCAGAATTAGATAAATGATTCTCAAAAAATAATTTCCACACACAAAATATGTATGAATATTATGGTAGAAAATCCCACACCATGAAGGAATGTAGGTATAATCCATTAAAAAATGGGTCACCTTCATGAGAGATGAACCAACAACAAGATAGGTCATCTTCAGAAAGTAAAATCAAAATTGTAGAAAGGCACTACAAAATTATGTAGCCAAAGAAAATCAAGTTAAATAAGAAGAAGAAGAACATGTGTTTGTTGCACAAGCACAACTAAGACAACACAAAAATATTTGGTATGACTCCAAAGCAACCAAACATATGATAGGTCAAGAAACTTGGATCCATCCAAATCATCCAAATTGCTATGCAAGAAATGATTCATAGGTTGATCACTCCAAGCCAAGGAACCAAATGGAGAGAACACTACCAAGATACGAAGGCTATCATTACAAGCACAAGCCATGAGATACCTCCAAGTCCAAGAAGTTGATTACCTTATGGAATGAAGAAGGTATATTCAAAGTTAATTTTTTTTACTCTTTTCTTATGTAAAGAGAAAAACATTTATAGGATAAATGACCTATTATGAAGAAAACTTTGAAGAATCATGACATAACTTGGAAACTCAATCTTGTCAAAATAAGGATATCTATTTCTACAACTCGAATAAGAGATCTATACATTATTATCAAAGCCCAGGTTCTCATAAAAATCTTATCGATGATCATACTAGCACTACAAGAAATCAAGATACTAAATGATAAGATGCATTATGATATCATAAATATTGACAACATAATATGAGATAAATAAATATATATATTAGATAACAACAACAGTTGTTGGGCCCCAATGGTTCAATTCTAAAGACTATAGAGCACTTGATCGGTTGCAACATTCTTGTTCAAGAAAAACTATGACAACTATGGGATCATTCAAAGGTCTAAGACAATTATGTTGAATTGCTAAAGATTGCATTTGAAATATACACCCCATTTATCATATCAAAGAATTTATGATAAAAGGATAACTTGAAAGAAATTCAAGATTTGATCACAATGAAAGAAATGAAAAAGTAGAAGAAAGGAAGGTAATAGAAGAAACCTTATATAACTTTCATTCCATCACATGCAAAACAAAAATTTGTGACCAATCAATCCAACAGGAAACATTGGATGCATGGTAGCACATGCTTCACTTGAATATATTGAAGGAAAAACATTGAATTCTATAGACATTGAATGCGTATTTTGTAACAAATATTTTTTTGGAGTGTATGATCAGTGGAATCCAACATTCCTAAGTATCAAAGTAGAAATTATACATTAAGGAGAGGAATTTCTCTCAAATTCCAACATCACCATAGAAATTAATTTTGGTCATACGCTAAAAATAGAGCTATGACTATGTTTTAATAAGGGGAGAATGTTAGGAGTTATTACATCATAGCCCATGTGAGAAGGCAAGTGGTATAACCACCCCTCACAAGGAATGTGCATGTAGTATAATATAGCGGTAGTTACAAGATTAGTTAAGAGATTTTTATGCCCAAAATAGGTATTCTATGTACTTAAATATGTATCATTGCATAATGCAAAGAATCAAAACATCAAGTTTTACCAGTTCTTGCATGTAAAAAGAATGGGGTATTAGACTATGTATTGATTTCAAGAACTTGAACAAAGCATCACAAAAGGATTATCACTCTTTACTAGTCATAGATAATATATTATAAAAGTGGTAGGGTCTTAGATGTTGTCACTACTTAATGTTTTTTAGGGTCTGAAAAAATACGGGTAAAGGATGATGACCAACACAAGACAATATTCACCACAAAATGAGGGAATTTTGCAAATCAAAGGATACCTTTTGGCCTATTTAATGTAAGAGCCACATTCCAAAGAGCTATGGATATCACATTTATAAGTTTAATAATTGAAATCATACTCATATATCTAGATGATTTGAATGACTTCTCTAAGGAGAGGAGCAAGTATATTGAACATCTCAAATTCATTTTCAAGAGGTGTAAGTGTTGGTCATCAAATATGCCCAGGAAAGGATTTGGGTAAGTGTATGCGCCCTAGACCTGGACCAACATTGAAAGGCCGAAGGGAAGAGATGCCCCTCATGCCAATCTTCGGAGAAATGCCGGCTCCTATACTAAACTACTTTGATATTTAAGATAAGGGTGCAGGAAAGAGATAAACGGAGTAAGGATGCAAGAAAGAAATAAAAGAGTAAGGGAAGAAATTTCAGTAGTTTAATGGTGGGAAAGAACCAAAAGCACGATTACTAGCCAATAACTTGAAATAGCAGCAAAGAACACCAAGAATAAACGAAATGAACACAGTATTAGCCCTCCTATGTATCCTATGGACGAGTTCCAGGATTCTCCTTTCCCTTTCGCCAAAATTCAGAGTTCAGAGTAACGGCAATTAAGAAAAGTGAATATAACAGAAACTCTATCCATAGGTAGCATAAAAGAAAGCCAACATAGCGTTTTCCTCTCCTATGTATCCTTCGAGAAAATCTCAGGGTTCCACTCCAATCACACACCTAAATCCAGAGTTCAGAATTACAGTATGCAAATGAAGAAAAGATAAAATAAATAATCGCAGAAGGCAGCATAAAAGAGAGAAATAGAGTCCAAAGCTCTTTAGTATTAATCGTAGGAATCCAAGTTATAGCAACTTTCTAGCAGAAAGTTTTTCCCCCCCCCTTTTACATTACAATGCCTGGGTTTTTATAGAGGACCCGACCCTCTGAGCCATTAATGCACAAAATGGAGGAGTACACCCTCGAAACCTGAGAAGTCGGTTCTTCGCAGCCCTCGTGGATCGAGCTCTCAAATCCGTTACCAAAATGGAAACTACGACCGGGTCAGTCGTGGAAACATGCATTAATGAGTCGTCTGAGCGTCCTTGGCTTCTAGGTGCAGTGCTCGAGTGGCCGCCATGCTCGTCGGGCTCTTCTTCAGAGACTAATACTTCATTTCCAATTGCTAAAAATGAGCAGCGAGCTTATCGGGCACGTAAAAATGCATTTATGAGGCACTTGATCGCCTCGGGAAAATACCCGACTTGGAGCGCGTGCCCTTGAAGCGCTTTGCTAGATTTTCATTCACAACTTCGCTTCACAATGGATTTGAGCCGAAGCAGATCCTCCTTTTTGATTCGTACTTCGCATGGTGGAGCTTCACAAAACTACTTCGGGGATGGTGGGTGCCAAAGCATATTTCCTCCTCAAGGTGAGGCCCTTCATTACTGCTTCACTGGAAGATGTGCCAAAACTGCTTCGCTGATGTATCATCAAAATGCTTCGCCACGATCTTCTTTCAAAATTGTGGTTCGGGAGGATTTTTGCCAAAGCGCATTCTTGCCTTTAAAAATGCTTTGACTGCTTCTACTTCGGGTGAAAGTACTTCGCACGAAGGTTTGCCAAAGTAGATGCTTCGCAACGACTTTCAGTGAAGTAGAAATGGTTCGCTAGTGAAAAGTCCCGAAGTGGGTGCTTCGGCGGTTTTTTGGCAAAGTATTTTCAATGTTGCGCTCCTTCAAATCCCGCTTCGCAAGTTTCTTGCCCGAAGTAGCCTTTTGAAGTGCTTCGGGCCCGAAGTAGTTTTATTCTTCTTCCCTTGTATTTTTTCTTCGGCAACACCGCTTCACAAAATTCTTGCCCGAAGTAGCTGCTGGGAATGCTTCGGGTGCGAAGCAGACTTTCCTTCTTCGGCGAAGCTGTCCTCTTGAAATGCCGCTTCGCAAAAATTTCGCCCGAAGTGGCTACTGGAAATGCTTTGGGTGTGAAGCTCTTATTTTACGCCTTCTTTGTATTCTTTCTTTGGCAACACCGCTTCGCAAAATTCTTGCCCGAAGTAGTTGTTTGAAGGACTTCGAGCCCGAAGTATTTTTCATCCTTCATTTCTTCCTTTGGGCGAAGCTATCTTCCTTAGCTTGTTCGGCAACGAAGCATTTTTCATTAATCCGCTGAATAGCGAAGCTCTTTCATTTTTATTTTATGTACAAGGGGGATGGCAAGGAAAGCCAAAATTGCTGCAACTTACAAATATTCTCAAAATCAACAAAGAAATACTTTACAAAAGAAACACTGTACAAAATTTTGAATTTTCTACCCCATTGTGCAATGTGACAAAATTGTCAACAGTAAGGAGTATATAATATCACTAAATCCAAAGAATTCTATATTCATGGTGTAAGGGAAGCTCCTAGGTCATTTTATATCAAAAGAAGGTCTTGCAATAATCTAAGACAAGATTAAGGTAATTTAAGAATTACCTTTAACAATATCAATCAAAGGCATCATGTCATTTCTCAAACAAATTTTGTGTGGCTAAGTTTAGAATAAGCTTCACACAATTGGTTAGGTCCATGACCAAGATGATAAAAAAGGATGTCACATTTGTTTAGACTGAAGAAGACAAGTGGTCTTTCAAGGAGATAAAGGATGTGATTATAAATGATCTAGTCTTCATTAACCTTGATTTCAATAAAGTTTTTTAGGTTGTATGTATTTAGTACAAATGCAAGCATTGTTGGTATCCTAAATCATAAAGATGGTAAAGAAGAGGAACATCCCATTTATTTTATGATCTAAGTACTCCACAATTATAAAAAGTGATATACATTAATAGAAAAATAGGTATTCGCTATGATGAAGGCTCTAAGAAAATTTAGGTACTATTTATCTTAGAGTAAAACCATAGTTTTTGTAGTACATACTAATATTAGAACTATCATCTTACATGGTGAATTGGGAGAAAAGAGGGTAGGTTGGGTAAATAAAATCAACTAGTTTGACAATGAAATGAAGCCAACAAATCTAGTTAAAGATAGGAATCTATGTGAAAACCTTGTCATATCAATTCCTAAGGAACACATTGCATTAGTAGAAAAAATTAAACCTGACAATAAACCAGGATGGATGAGAGACATTGCAAGGTTTATGGTATCAAGATAGGTCTAGAATCTTTAACACCAAAAGAAAGAACCAGATTTAGGCGTAAGGTAATGCACTACACCTGGTTAGAAAATGTGTTGCTTCAAAAGGGATTATGATGGAGTGTTGTTGCGATGTATGGAAGAAGAAAGGATGAGGATCTTAATCAAAGAGTATCATGATGAAGAAGAATACTATTCCACCCAAACTATGACTTACAAGATCTTAGGGGCAAGATATTATTGGCCTACCATATTTAGTGACTAATTCTAATGGGTTAAGGAGTGAAAAGCTTGTTGTATGTTCATGGGAAAGAGAAGAAAAGCACAATCAGACCTTAACTTAATTGGGAAAATCAATGCCTTATCAAGTGTTGGACATGGATGGATTCTAACCATTATCGACTACTTCACCAGATGGACAAAAATAATGCCTATCAAATTAGCAAACCAAGAAGCTATGCTTTAACCTTTGGAAGACATCATCACAAGATTTGGCACTTATTTCATAGTGATAACCAACAACATCATTGTATTCATAGGATTTAAAATGATGAAATTTACAATTTAGTATAGTTTTGTGTTGAAAACTACATCGAATTACTACCCTCAAGACAATGGTCTACTGAAATCCACAAATATAAATTTTTTTAGGATATTGAAAAAGATAATAGTTGAGTCAAAAATGGATTGGTACATAAAATTGTAAAAAGTACTATGGGAAGATAGGATAATACCTCAAGTTGCCATACAATCATCTCCATATAAAATTATCTTTAGGAAAGAAGTGGTATTTTCTATCAACTCAGAACTCCCTTTTTTATAAATATCTTTATAATTAGAGCTTGAAGATATGGACATTGAGCCAATGTCAGCATAATTAAATGCTCCACTAGATTTAGAAGAGGAATGAGAGAAGACCTTCAAAAGCTTTGTGTAACATCAACTAACTTTCAAAAGGTGGTTTGACAAGAAGGCAATCAAAATAGTACAATGGATATAATGTTCAAGTGTGATGAAGATAGGGCCAAGCTTGGATGTCACAGGAATTTTGATTCACCTTGGAGTGGACAATACTAAATCAAAAGGATATTGAATCTAAAAGCTTATAGACTCATAACACTTGATGGAATGTCATTACCTATTTTATTGATGGGAAACACTTAGGGCCCATCTAAAAAGGTCAAAAAATAAAAGCATATATATATAGTACTATTTCTATATCCACAAATTTTATTCTTGTTTCTATTTTCCTTTTTTGAAAGACCAAAAAATAAAAAATAAAAAATGAGATAAAATTAAAAATAAAATAAGTAAAAGCCTTGAAAAAGGCATCCAAATACCCCATTTCTGCTTTCTTTTTCTCGTTTTTTTGAAAACATTTGTTGCAAAATTTTATAAAAATCTAGGCAAAGTTAAAAGGATTGGAGTGATTCACTACTCTAGAAGTAAATAAATTTGGGTTAATGAGTCAGTCACTCCAGATAAAAGGAGTGAAGTGCTCCATGGTTACCAAAGGTCAAAACCTTCTTTGGAAGCAACAAAGATAGAACTTGTCAAGTGAGTCACTTTCCTATAATGAGCAAATTACTCCTTGGGTGTAATAAATGATTATTATAGGTGGTTGGGTACACATGATGTTGTTTTAAACCCCCTTATCCCTCTAACTGTTTTCATTTTTATTATGTTTCCTATTGAATTAATCCTTGAGCACTATAAAAATAAATGTGATATTATCTAAGCAATGTGTTATTGACTATAATCACCATAGGTATTATAACACAAATGCCCACCCACTATTATCATCATTTGTTTTGAACTTACATAGTTTAGCTTCTACAATCATCTCTAAAGACCTTTGTATTGAGGTGGTCTTTGCTATTTGCTCTTTGTCATGTGAGCAAGCCAAGTCGATCCCTACTTTCCTCTTGTGTAAGCAAATTATGCCTTGACACCATGAAAGTGCATTGTATTAGAGCTACTCATTTTGGGCTTTAATTTTCACAAGGGTAATCATTAGGTTGTGAATCACTCTAAAGAGAGTGAATCATGCCAACCTATTTTAAAAAATTCAACTAAGCCTGCAGGGAGTGATTGACTTATTTATAGAAAAAAAGAAAAAATCTAATTAATTGTAAAGCAATTCTCTCTTGCAGTATGATCAAATCATTCCTTGGCCCAACACTTGTGAAAAATTCTTGTAAAAAGTCCAAATTTCCAATGGACACAAGTGGAGCTTCTACAAGTGCCTCCATGCTTGAAGCAATTCATATAGCTCCCTCCACTACTACCACAACGCTTATCAATACACTAATCCAAATGACATCAACTCAAACATTGGCCATGCAACATGTACCTCAAAGGGTAAATCTAAAGGCAAGAAGAAAAAGAAGGCCCTTCCCCAACCCAAAAATTTGAAGGAGATGTTTGATGAGCCCTATCGTAAGGTAGTGGAATGAGAATATAAGCATTATTTGGTAGAGGTTAGGAAAGAAACACCGAGGAGATACAACTTGAGGCTAGGCACAAATTTTTAAAATATAAGCAAAATTTAGACCTCAAGGTTAGTAATGGATTTGATGTCATAGGCATGGGATTGCTTTGAAATCAAAGAAATTTTTGCCAAAAGATATGATTGAGAATGAAAGGATGTCAAGCCACACTCCTGGGAGGAAACTTCCTCCTTCATCCGAAAAGATGAGATTAGGAAGATGCTTAATGTTGAGGACAATCCATAAATGTAGGTCACATGCCATGCAAAAGTGCAAAGGGTGTATTGTCATCAATTTCATGTTGACTACTGGAAAAACTTCCTAGTACCACACTTGAAGGACTTGAGAAAGGTCCAATATTTCAACCTACCAATGGAACTTGACCATTTTAAGAATGATGTCCAACTAGTTTTGTTAATAATTGATTTAGTATTAGGTGAAATGACAGATAAGTTGGTTTATGAAGAGTACATGGCGCTTTGACGAGTGTTGGAAAATTATCCTAGGCACTTACAAATGATTGATTGTGTCAAGTATATAGTATATCATAGGAATTAATAACTATGTGATTTCAAGGAGACAAGAAAACTCACATATAATCATACCTAGTTTAGATGATCCAAAGTTAGAAGCAATGGTTTCTAACGTTGTAGTTAAACTGGGTGGGACTTGACAATAACTCCTCGCTCATTGTGCATAGACGTACACTATCAAGGAGAAGAGAAGACCTCCTATGACTTCTATGATGTAGTGTACCACCCCATCATGAAGAAGATAAGAGTAAATGTGCACCAATTATCAGATGAAGCCTGTGATTTGCTAAAATATGACCAAATGCCTAATGGAGACTTCTATCTTGGAAAACTCAATCCTTTATTTGGGTTTTCAAATTATTTATGATAAGGTCCAAGGTGTAGACCAATTGGTTCGACCAAACCCCATAAGGGGGCGGAGGTCCAAGGTTCAAATCTCGGGCCTCACCGGACTGAACGCTTGTCCCTTTCCTGGTGCTTTCAACGACGTAAAAGGTTTAAAATGATTGTAGCATGGTGGTTATAGGGACCGACTGCGCGAAGATCTGTGTGGTAGTTTGTGGGGTAGACAGTGCAAAATATTATGGCGATCATAAAATTTGGACAACCTACTCGGATTCGTGGTGGCTACCGATTCCACCATGTAAATTAATATATATATATATATATTATATATTAACGATATCATTTGAGTTACCTGCATTTGTTCCTGACTACTTATTCACTTTTGAGTATATGCAACAATTTCATTATGTGGACCTAAAATATTTCAAGGGCTAGAAAAAATCTATACTTTACACTACCAAGAAGAAGATGATGGTTATCACTCTAAACTTGAGAAGATTTTATCCAATCATTGATGAAAATTTAGAAAATATGGGATTAGCATAACTAAAATATATTTGGTCATATATCCTTGAAGGGTACTTCAAGAGACAACTAGAAGCTTGGGGATAAATACCTTCTATGTGTATGAATGAAGGTACATGATTTAGAAGAAGGTAAACTTGACCAAGGAACTAGCATTGGCAAAGTTGGAGGAAACACACAAAAATTCAGTAGTGGCATAAGCACCCTCTAGAATGGCTTGTCTTCTATGTTGACACATAACCTAAAGATAACTTCAATACCAACCATAAGATCAACCATCATATTAGATGTGCCCTAGAAAATCATGGTTATACCAAGAGGAAGGCCCTTGTGTGGAAAAGGATGAGATACAAGATAAAAACTTTAAAAATTCCATTCCACCATGAGCCTTTAGATGACCTTTCAAGTATCTAGGATCTAAGACATAGAAAGGCAACAAAAAGGGTTAGGATAGTTGAAAGTCTCTTGCTAGACCAAATATCACTTTGTTCGATGCTCCATCTATTTTGGTGATGATAAATAGTGTAGTCCAAAAAACAACCAGGGAGCTCATGGAAACAAAGTAAAAAGATCCAAATGACTCAACTTTTGATAAAATAGTTGCAAGAACAAAAGTGACAATAAGTGAAGGCCCAAGTGAAGGCATAACAACACTAGAAAAGAGAGCAATCCCACCTAAAGATACTCTTACAAAAGCTACTATCATTGGAACTACAAATTCTACTCTCTCCTTGCTCTCCTTAAGAATCTCCTTTATTCCCATCTTCTTCCTCTCTTCTTCTTCTCTCCCACTTATTTTTTTCTTCCCACCTCACAAATCTACCAACTTCTTCTATTGTTCTCCTTTTATAAGTCCAATTGTTGGTTCTCTAGGAGGTACATTACCTCCCACTTTTAGTCAATTTTTTGGTATCTCCACCATGCCCATCATGCCATTTCCATCATCTATAATCGAAGTCACCATCACTCCTTCATTGGTCATATATAGTACAACTCCATTATCATCTCCATTAATATCACCACCATTGACTAACACAAATCATTGTGGAAGTATCAACAACTTCACCATTCCCCTCTATTTTCATATATTTTTGCTGATCGGGGTATCATCTTTCTCACCTCATCTATTATTAAAGAAGTATGAACAACCACTTCACCATTCATCTCTATTTTCATACAATTTTACTCGTCCATTCTTTCCCCTTCATCTATCAAGTGTATCGTCCTGAAGAGGCACCTCGTAGCAAAAATGATGTTGCATACCACATATTCATATAACAAAATTTTGTTTCCAGGTTTTTTTTAAAATGAAAGGGACGTTATCGATTCCATGTGTATTAAAAAATATAAAAATTAAAAATGCTGGTTTTCCTCTATAACTTGTCATGGAAGCGGGCAATAATCTGTTCATGAAGGTCTTAACTTAGGCTTTTGATACTATTATATTATATTATTTATTATAATATTTTTTTGACAAAAAAATTAATATATTAATAAAATAATAACGGGTGGGATTATTACATCATGTAAACCAACACACTAACCATCCTGGTGGTTAGGAGTACACAAGAGTGTCAGGAATAGTAAAAAAAAAGCTAGATAACAACCACCAAAACAGTGTCAAATATATATTCAGAAAGAAAGGAGCCGAGAAATCACTGCCAGGTAGAAGGCTTCAAGTTTTCCTCCATAAGTTCATAAGTCCATCCAACGGTTGAACAAGCCGAAAACTTCATAAGTCCATCCAACGGTTGAACATGCCGTAAACTTCATAAGTCCATCCAACGGTTGAAGAAGCCGAAACCCTCCAACCATCAAGTGATACCACTAACAGTACGGGTCTATGCATTTGGTACAATTTCACCCCAACCAGGGGCATCATCTTGCTCAGGAGGCCGAACATCCCAACCAAAGGTCAGCTGAGATGGGTCTCCAACTCTAGATTTTCCACATTTGCGCTGTGGGGGGCTGGGACCAGTGTTCGGTAGCAGAGGGCTGTGGCCGACGACGGTCCCCCGTGAAGTCGACAACTGGGACCTGGAACCTCCCCTGGAATGGGAAGGAAGAGGCACACGACTCATACTGTAGGGCGCATTCCCCTAATGATCCATGAGGGTATGTAAGTAGGGTATGTAAGTAATGTAGCTTTACATGTACTTTTTAAACATGTACATAAATTTGAATATGTAAATATGTAACCAGAATATATCATATTTATCAGCAGCAGAGAAGACATACCGGACATCCTGCGGAGAAAAAATAGGTTTATTCCGGAACTTCTTTGATAAATAAAACAAGTACCAATTCTAAAAGTATTCCAAATAACACTTAATAACACCCAATTTAAAGAAAAAAAACAATAAGATCACCCAAAATAGTGTGCACCCATGTAAAATCATCCTTATGAAAAATTTAAAAAATTTAAAAAACCAACCAACTTAGCTCTCGATCGCAAAACCAAAAAACATTCAGTGGAAGACAAACCCGAGCAAATGAGATTATGAACACTAGAGAGCCTATTGAAAAGAGTATTGATTTGAAATTCCATTCAACAGTTGCAGAGAAAAACCAATCTTGGTTGTCCATGAGACGGTGGACTAATTATTTGCAGAAGATAAAGAACGCAAGGTCGGTAAGCGAAGCCAAGCAAATGCAAGCCCAAATGGTGATTAGGGGAAAGGGAGGCCACCTGAGTAATGATGATGACGACGATGGTTTGTGTGCAAGAGCAAAACTGATGAGCGTTTATGCCATGCATGGCAAACATGAGGAAGCTCGTTTGCTTTTGGACAAAACTGCAACAGTAGGCATGAGAATGAGAATATGGAACAACATGGTGAGAGGCTATGCGGAATCGGGGCTATGGGAGGAAGTGATCGAAGCTTTCATACAAATGATGGAAGAGCAGCAGGGTGATCCTTTTCCTGTTACGATGAACATGAAGACGAATGTGAGTTTTCCTTTAGTGCTGAAGGCGTGCGGAATGCTCAAACGTGTCCAACTGGCAACAAATATTCATCGATATATTCTTGTACATGGACTCGATTCTGACGTCTTTGTGGGAAATGCCCTTGTCGCCGTATACTCCAAATTTGGCCTCACAGACAGGGCGCGTCATGTGTTTGACAAAATGCCTCAACGAAATGTTGTTTCCTGGAATTCGATACTTGCAGGGTATGCTCAGAATGGGAAGGCCCATAAAGCCTTGGAAATATTTCGGCTCATGAGGATGATGTTGGAGTCGCCAGTGATAGTCATGGACTCTGTTACCCTGGCCACTCTCCTTTCTGCCTGTGCCACCTTAAGGGAACTAAAAAAAGGCAAGGAGTTTCATGCCTCTTCTATAAAAACTGGTTTACATTCAGATGCTTTCGTTGGCAATGCCCTCCTAGACATGTATGGTAAATGTGGCATTCTAGAATTGTCATGCAGGGTGTTTGAAAGATTGCATCACACAAACAAGGTCTCGTGGAATACAATGATTGGAGTTTATGCCCAAAATGGAAAGGGGCATAGAGCCTTGCAACTTTGCGGTGAAATGCAACAAGCACATTTAAAACCTGATGCTGTCACCGCTGCGTGCATTCTTCCAGCATGTGGCCTCTTAGATCGACTTCCTCAGGGAAAAGAGATCCATGCCTATACAATCAGAAGTGGATTGCAAGCATATGTTTTTGTAAGGAATGCTCTCCTAGATATGTACGCCAAATGTGGTCGTTTGGAGGTTACACGCCAGTTGTTTGACAAAATGCCTGACAGAGACGTGGTTTCATGGAATACAATGATTGCGGGTTTTGCTCAAAACGGGGAGCATGCAAAATCCGTAAAACTATTTAGTCAAATGCAGGGAGAAGGAACGAAACCCAACTCCGTCACTCTTGTAAGCATTCTGCCTGCATTCGCCTGCTTAGGTGCTTTAGACCAGGGTAAGGCAATTCACAACTATGCCATTAAAAGTGGATATGAGTCCAATCTGTTTGCTAGGAATGCTCTCATAGACATGTACGTTAAATGTGGATGTATAGAGGATGGGTTCCAACTATTTGAAACCACATCCCAGAGAGATGTGGTCTCATGGAATGCAATAATAGGGTACACCTTGACAGGACAGTATAGAAGGATTTTCAATCTGTCACGGATGAGATGGGAGGGCGTCAAACCTGATTCAATCACCTTTGCAAGTCTTTTGTCAGGTTGTGCGCGAGTAGGGGCTCTCCAGCAGGGCAAGGAGGTCCATTGTAACCTCATCATAACTGGGTTAGGGTCTGGGTCGCATGTTTCTGTGGGGAATGCTCTTATTGACATGTATGCTAAATGTGGGAGATTAAACGCTGCACACCAGGTATTTCTTGAAATGTCTTACAAAACTGTAATATCATGGAACACGATGATTGGAGGATATGGAATGCATGGACTTGGTGAAGCTGCCCTCAATCTCTTTTATACAATGCAATATCAAGGCGTTAAGGCAGACCACATTACTTTCATTGCTATCCTCTCTGCTTGCAGCCACGCAGGCTTGGTAAGCCAGGCTTTACAAATTTTTAGTTCTATGACGAGTGGCAATTATGACATTAGTCCATGTGTGGAACACTATGCATGCATAGTCGACCTCCTTGGTCGTTCAGGCTGTCTTGATGATGCGAATTGTTTGATTGCCAAGATGAGAGTAGAACCCGATGCTTCTGTGTGGGGAGCCTTGCTCGCTGCCTGCAAAATCCACAGCAATTTGGGATTAGCAAATTATGTGGCCAAGGGCCTATTTCAATTAGAGCCTCTAAATACTGGCAACTATGTACTCCTTGCAAACATGTATGCTTGCTCTGGAGAGTGGCAAAGGTCCACAGAAATAAGGACAATTATGAAAGACAAAGGGTTGAAGAAAACACCAGGATATAGTTGGATAGAAGTGAAGAATAGAGTTCATGTATTTCATGTGGGAGACCAATCACACCCACAATCAAATGAAATCTATGCAAATCTGAAGAGATTGACAATGCAGATGGAGACAGCAGGATATGTGCCTGATACAAACTTTGTGATGTTTAATGTGGAGGACGAGGAGAAGAATCACAACTTATTTGTGCACAGTGAAAAGTTGGCAGTTGTGTTTGGGCTCATTAACACGTTTTGCGGAACACCTATTCACATTACCAAGAACCTCCGAATGTGTGGTGATTGCCATAATGCCATTAATTTCATTTCTAAGATTGTTTGTCGCAAAATTATTGTCAGAGATGCACATCGCTTTCATTATTTTAAAGATGGTCTCTGTTCTTGCGGAAATTACTGGTGAGGATTTATTCAGAAGCAACAGTCTATAACCTTACATAGCCAAAATCTTAGGGATGTTATTTATTGCATGCTGTGCATCAGTTTCTTGCAGGTGAATTTCGTTTTGCCAGGAATTTTAAATCTTTTACATTGTTTAATTGTCCTGAATTCTACAGCATGATCTTAAATCAATGATTATCTAGTTGAAAAAAGTAACGTGTATTCTTTACTAATATGCAGTAATATATTATTATTAATAATACTGAACGGCAGTTCACTGAGTAGCCTCCCTCTCCATTTGAGCTAAATACTGAACTCAAGTTAGACATTCTCGGGTACTACTTCAACATATTACACCATATTGTCAAATCCTCCCCTCTTTTAAAGTAAAATCCATGCACAATCTCAATTTAAAATATTAAACCAAGTTTCATAGACCTAAACAGAACACTTAAGTTGTTGATTAGTGTTTTTTTTTTAATTTCACTCCTATAATCATCGTACGGCATCATTTTAAACCAAGGAATACGGACAAGCGTTCATTTTAAACCAAGTATTAGGAATACGAACAAGCGTTCATTTTAAACCAAGTATTAGGAATACGGACAAGCGTCATTTTAAACCAAGTATTAGGAATACGGACAAGCGTTCATTTTAAACCAAGTATTAGGAATGTATTAGGAATACGGACAAGCGTTTAATTAGGAATAAGATTTGAACCTTCCGTTCCCTACGGTTTTGGGATTTAGTTGTTAATTAGGTTTGAAAAAGCAGTGGAGAGAGGTTTTACATTGGAACCAACATTTTAATTTTATTTAGACCTTAAAAATTAATCTAAAAGATTTGGAAGTAGTGGGGAGTAAGGAATTTCCCGGGGTGGTGCCCTTTATAACTTAAGGTGAAGAGTGGTTTTCGTTCGCTGGCTGCCCGGCTCTTTCCTCTCGGAAGAGGATGCATGCTTCAGACGCAATTTGGACAAAGCTCACAGGTAGGGGCAGAGGGGGGTTCGGGGCATTGCTGCATCGCTCGCATTATAGGGGAGAGTTCATCCTCTTTAAAAAAGGGGGCTCTCTTTGCCCTTTCTATGTGAAATGGAACCCTTTATACCAATCAATTCTAAAGGTGAACCATACATTATTACATTATGGGTTTGGGACAGGTGTGAAGGTGTATCATAAGGCAATGTTCTTAAATTATGGTTCAACCCATACATTTTGTTGAATGAATTTGGTACAAGTTTCATATTCCGTAGGAAGTTTCAATTTTATAGGTGAATGTGGACATTATTGCTTTAAAAGGAATTATAGGAAATAACAAGTTTTATAATATAAGCCAAGTTGAACCTTTAATTTTTGCTTAATAAATTAGGTACAAGTGAGAATGGAAGTTTTACAGTATAACATGGAGTTTTACAATATAAGACCTGGTTTTAATGGTATGGATGACCCTTGATATTGCAAGTTAGGTTTCAATGGCATGGAGGTTTACAATATAAAAGATGGTTGTAATGGTATGGATGAAGTTAGTTTGGTGAATGTTTGATATGATTGCCATGATAATATATATATTTTTTTGGTTATATAGAGGAGTAGATTACAACCAATATTTTTAATAATTGGCAAGCGCAGGGTTCAAACCACAGGGATTGCTCCCAACAGTCTATTCGTCTCGTTGTTGTTGACCCGACGTGATATGGAGACCATCGATCGCTCGGGGTTTGTATCATCGTCGTCGGTTTGGCGCACACTCAAAGGATTCAACACGGACTACTACCTTTGCTAAAACTGGCAGCGTGTCCCTGAGGTTTGAACATAGGTCTCTTCTTGACAAGTACTTGACCAGTCAAGCCTTCACCAATCCACCTAGCTCTTGAAGACATGATAATATATATTATTGCTATACCACTAATGTGGTTCATTTAAATCTTGTGGTAAGCACCATTAGACCACTAACGGAGTTCATTCAAAATCCTATGGTATCATTATCATGATATATTACAAGCCGGTTCATTTTAACCCCATTTATTTACAAGAAAATAACCATTGAATAGATAGCCTTTTTCAAATTAATTCTCTTAGCTTTCTCTATCCACATATTTTTGCTTATGTGGTTGTTTAGTCTGCAATTTACAATAACGTTTATTATTGGCTTTGATTTTGTTGAGGATCTTCACTTCATAGTTGAGGTAGTATGATTCAAGTAAGTATGCCTTTAGTTAGTTATTATAATCAATCAACTTTTTATAATTGAGGTATTATGATTCAAACAAGTATGCTTAGTTTGCTATTACAATAAACTTTTATTAATGGCTTCCATTTTATTGAGAGTATTCACTTTATAATTGAGTTCGTATGATAAACAAGCATGTCCCATGACCATAGTGATAAAGTAATGAATAAAGAAACCTTCTTCTACCACAAGATATATACCAATATATCCTACCAATCTAATGGAAATCTATGGTGTAAAAATATTTAATATACAAATATATATTATATGCTCCCTTTACCTCCATCTATATATTAATAGATCCTAAGGTTCTCAAAGAAAACTAAGATCAAAATTTTATGGACATCAAATGTATTTTTTATGCAAATATTAAAAGGATCTCTTCATCTCTCCCATCCTAGGGAATTTTGATGCAAATAACATTTGGAGCAAGTTTTCAATTCCAAAGATTGCCTTCTTCTTGTGGTTGGTCGTACAAAATAAGATTTTAACGCTAGACAATTTAATGAGAAGGGGATTTTCTCTTCCCAATAGATGTGTGTTGTCTTAAAAGTGAAGAATTGGTCAAGCATATGTTTATGGAGTGCCCCTTCTCTTCAAATATTTTTGAATTGATGATGAAGGAATTTGAAATTCATTGGGTGAAGCTAAAGGACATTACATATTTATTAGAACAATGGAAATCTCCCTTTTCCAATTTAGGGTTATCTCAAGCTTGGAAGCTAGCCTTGCCTCACATTTTTTGGGGCATTTGGAAGGAAAGGAATAACAAAATCTTTAAGGAAATGTACAGGAATGAAATCTCAACCTTCAACAAAATTTTGGTTGTAGTTAAGGATAATCTCTCTATTATACCTCATCATAATGATGGAGGAAGGGTAGTGGAAGCTAGAATTGCTTTAAAATGGGGCTTTCCTACAAGCCAAAATTATGATATTGACCCCAAAAGATTGGCTAGATGGAATACAATATGGAAACCACCTCAAATCGATTGGATTAAAATGAACTTTGATGGGGCAGCTAAGGAAAACCCTAGTAGGATAGGAAGGGGAATTTTTCAGAAATCCAAGTGGGAGGATCATTGTGGCATTTGCATAATCTTATGGCATTCAATCCAACCTTATGGTAGAAATAAAGGCTCTATTCACAGGCATGAGCTTAATGAAGCAACTGAATATAAAGAGGGTCATTATTGAAGGTGACTCTTTAAATATTATTAATTGCTTAAAGGGTAAGAATGAAGCTAGTTGAAACATATTAGACATTATATCAAATGCAAGAGAGATCATTGCAGCCTTGGAGGAGGTTAATATATTGCATATCTATTGAGAGGGCAACGAAGCGACGAATTGGTTGGTCACTAAAGGTGTAGACAGTCCTGAACCTATTCTATGGAGGGATACTTTCCCTGGCGAGTTAAGGAGTATAGTTGAGAGGGAGTTGCAAGCTTATGATAAACATAATTATGTTTAAATTAGTAATCAATGGTTGCAAGCTTTATTCACCTCTTGTAGTCATAGGAAGTGAAGCATTTTAGTTTTATTTTCCTGTAAGGGGTCTATGTGACTTCTTGTCTTGTTTTGTTGCTACTCTTTGTAATTGCATATTGTTAATGTCTTAGATCCTTTTTTTTTCTAACTCCTCATTGTTTGATTTAATGTAGAGGAGTAGTATTGTAAAAAAGGGTTGGGTCCTGTTGGATCCTCAAAATCCAACTTAAAAGTTACCCCTAATTTCAAATTTTGATGAGTCTTGTGGAGTCTTAGGTCTAGGTTATTTTGTTGAGTCAAGGTTATGTGGCTTTCAAATTTTTGCAATAAAGATGGTCAGCACACTTCAAAGTGTTCCCTTTTTATATAGTCATGTCCAGTAGTCCTTTGCAAATTTTTGTTTTAGTCAAAAGCATGTTTGTCCTTAAACTGTCTTCAAAATTATATTATTTGCAAAGTCATAAAATCCCCAGGTCTTAATCCTTGAACTTTCACCATGGTCCCTAAAGTCGCTTTTGAAAAATCTATAGCCCTTGTCCCCCTTTAATTTTTTCCCTCATAAATCCATAAACCTAAGTTTCACCAATTATTATTTCAACCATCACATATTTAGGTCGTTCATATATTTCATTTCTCCCCTCGCATTTCAAATATCTCATAAAGCACGTACCCAAAAAATCCCTTTGCAATTTGTTATTCCCAATTATGCTGAAGCCCTAAGGACAAGATTCCATGTCAAGGTTAATATTTTTCCACAACCTTATTAAATAATGTCTAAGCCTAAGTCATGCGAATCAAAATTGAAGAAAACCACCTAAGCTTTCCCCTAAGTCATTCACGTCCATGCACCCCCCTTGCATTAAACCCACACATCTTCCCCATATCTAGTGATAAATCCAATGGTACACATGCATCCTAAGGAAACCTACCCACCCAGACTTTAATTCCAAAAAAGTTATATTTCTAAAATGTTTGCCCCTAAGTCATAAAAGCAAAAAATAAAATTAATTAAAAGTTTCCCTAAAGGTTTGTACATCCACTCATGTCTACGTGCCCCTTACATAAAGCTCATGCACATTCTCAAGATCTAAGGGTACACACAGATCATCACTAGATTTGATGATACACATGAATGAAGAAGGATGACCTTCTTAAGTCCAACACTGCTTTACAATTGCCACATCCAATGAATGCAAAGCACATGGAATCCACTAAGTTGAGTGTAAAGAGAGTAAAGTCGTAAAAACATGTAAAAATATTAACGGTCTGCAATGATCGTTGAGAGATCAACGATATGCATGAACCAAAGTCAATGAAGTATTTTTGAAGTTGTTTGACTTTTTGATGTAAGCTCAAAATTATTATTATTTTTTTAAGGTCTTGTTCTAAAATCCATGGGGCGTTGAAATTAATTATCCAATGTCTAAAAATTTTCTTATGTCTTCGGCCCCTCCCCCTTTCGTTAAAGAGCATGCATATTCCAAAGATCCTAAGGTACGTGTGTATCATAGCTAGATCTAACAGTACACCTTGATAAAAAGTGAACAAATTTTTTCTGTATTAAATGAATAGTGCCATCACCCAAAGACAGGTTTTTCCTACTTGACAAGAGATCTAATGGTACACATTCATCCTCATGAAATCCAATGACACACACAGACCAAAGGCTTACCAAGTGCGCTTTGAAGAAGTTTGACTTTTCCACATAAGACCTAGAACTTTTGTCTTATCTTCCTAAGATCAACATTACGTATTCAAAAAAATATGAGATGAAGGGTATGCATTACATAGTAGACAAAGATAGTATATTTCTCCTTAGAGCCTGACAGAACCTGATAGAGTCGTCAGAGTAAGTTGGAGGGCAGAATTATCAGAAATCAAAAGATACACACCAATCCACCTCAGATGGAATGATACACATTCATCGACCTGGAAAGACAAAATGACTTGTGGTCCATATTTTTATAAGAATACCAAATGGACAACACACATTGGGCCACGTATGTAAGTCTAGTAATTGTTAAATACATATATATATATATATATATATATATATATATATATTTGACTAATCATGCGTGGTTGGAATTGTGAAAAGCTTACAAAATTTATTGATTCCATAGCCAAGTAGGACAAAGGTCCCATTTCAAAAAAGCAAAAAATGCTTAGATGTCATGAAGGCTATCACACACATGATTAAAAGTGGCCCACTAATCTAAGCCTCGTCAGAAGCAGCTACAAATCATGCAACTATGTTTCAGTTAATATAATTAAAAGACTATGAAGTGGCAGAATTGGGGTGGCGGATTCAAATGATGTAGTCAATAGACATTAAAGACAACTCATGCGAAATTAACTCCCAAAAGCTATTTATTGTCTGCATGAAGCTTCAAACTCACTGAACCTCATTGGAGCTTACATTTGAGAAACCATTGACCATTTGCAAAGAAAGTAAGGAAAGTTGTGTGCAATTGACAGAGTCATTCAACCCAAAGAGAAACAACAATGGATTCTTCAAGCTCTTCTACTGTCTCTAAAGACATTGTGGCTACCATTAAAAGAATAACTACCGATTTTCCATAGAAACTAGAAGTTGAATTAGTTACCCTTGGCAAGGAGGTGTTAGCATTTTCAAAGAAGTCAGGGCCCGATAAAAGCCTCATTTATGCATAGCAGTGGGAAGCCAAAAATACGACTGTGGTTAGTTTTGAAATGGCGAAAAAAGACCACCAACATCATGTTGCCTTGTTCATGGATCTTTCAAGAGAGCACAAAGATCATAGTGGTAAAGAGCACTGAGTTGTAATAGATGGAATAACAACTTGCAAAAACTATGTCTACTTCTCTTCAAAATTGTTGGCCTGGCTGGCGATGACATATAACGCAAAAATTAGGGCTTTTAGAGATTTCAATAATTGACCAGTATTCAAGATGATGCCAAAAAGTTTCCAAAAAGTCTTTCAATTGAACAGGGCTGACTCTAACTTAAACAAAGAGGTAATTGAATACCAATCCCATCATATAATTTTTACTTATTACTATGTGACTCATTTGAAATAGTGTCCTATAATTTCCCAATCCAAAAGGGTGCATTGAAACCATGGGTTAGGGATTTTGCAGGTATGATCAATATAGTATTGGGGGTAGAAAATTTAAGTACAGTTAATAGGAAGGTAATGCACCTAATTATGCAATGTAATAGAACTTCCCCCCCAATGTACAAATGAGAGAATGAAATGAGTAACCAAATGCGTTATGGGTTGATTAAACTAAAAAAGGATATTATAAAAGAACACAAGAAAATGCCCTCGTTTTCTTACTATTCAATCCTCATCCACCTCATAGTAGGGTAGTTAGATACTCAAACCTTGCAAAAGCTAGGAGGGACAGATACCCACGATATACAGGAAAAGCTCCCATGGATACATGAGGGATGTTCAAGTTATGCATCGTTCTTTGACAACTTTCTCAGCACAATCCATAAATTTTTGTGGTTCCCTTCCACCAAGGATAGGCACTGGAATTGCATCCTTCCTGCAAGAGAAGCAAGTAGGGGATTACTTTTTGACAGGATATTTCACATATATAAGGCTATATGGCGCAAATATTCCCCCAAAAGCTTTACCCAAGTACTGTCCAATGTTAGTAGTTTCACTTGAGATAGCAAGGTAGATTGCAGAGGAAGCAAAAATACGGTTAGGAAGGAAAAAAAAAAATATCATGGTTAACAATCCCCTACAGGTTTGGCCATTATGTTTTTAAGAGGTATCCAAGCATGCTTAAGGTAATGGATATGGATGATTTTTGTTTTTTAGAACTGACATGGAGACCTTATGATCCAAAGGGGGTTTATAAGAAATAGGTCCAAATATGAAAATATACATGGGTACATCACATGACTAACACCTTTGAGGATGGGATCCAAAAAGCCATTCAAAATAATAAAGCTCTAGAGCCAGTATGGTTAAATTATGAATATATCAAGAGAGCTAACACTTAAATCCAACATGTAGGTGATTACCCTCCAAAGTTGGTTATGTTAAGAAGAAATTCAATTGAATCAATTGCTCCCCTTGTTCCAGATATTACTCTAGAAGAGCTTTAAGACCCTGTTCTAGAAATTTCCAGCCAGGAAGAAGATCAAGTAGAAATATTGGTTGATGCTAACGATATAACCGAGGCTATAACAAAACCCCCCAAGCAGTTCAACCTACTCCAAAAGGAGTGTCAAACATAGAGAGAGGAAAATAAATTGTCACAATACCTCAACCCACTACTCAGGATTCTGTTGGCAAATAAATGATTCTTGTTGCATCTACAAAAAGACAACTGATTGATCCCCTAAAAAGTCAATTTAATATAGAAATGTATAGGCCTCGATTGATATCAAAGGTGGTCACTAAGGCACTGATCTTCAATAACAAGGAGGTCAAAATATCTTCAATAATACATAATAGAATAATAGAAGTTGGAGGACTGAGTGAGCTACTTAGAGAACATCAACTAATATTGGCAAGCCTAGCTTCATCTCCAAAGCATAAAAGAGCCAGTGTCACCCTCCCATCCTTAGTTGAAACTCCAACAAAATTGACTCTGGCAAGGATAAATGAAGACATACCTTTCAATAGCCTTGGAGAAAGGTAATTTTAGGCTATAGAAAATGGGAAACTCCTAGAAATATTCGAAGTGCATATGAGGATGTCTAGACTTCATTGTCAGAAGCTGCAACAATCACAATCCCCATGCCAAAGAACATTACTATTGTCCAGATAAATCAGGAAACAAGGGATGTATAGGTGTTGGGGGACCCCACAAATTTTCTAAAAACAAGGAAAAAATACATGCACAAGCAACATAGCTTGTTCTAAATGAGAATAAAGAGTTGAAAGCAAAAATAAAAATAATTCAGACAAAGAAAGGGGAATTGCAAGCTGAAATAAACAACCTAAAAAAGCAGATATCAGACTCATAGGCCATAGCTTCACAGGAAAAATTCCAAATTATAATCAGAAACACTGATTTTTCCTGATTGCATTTTCAAGTATAAGGAGATGAGCTATAAGATATAAGACAAAGCAGAAGATCTATAAAAAATATTCAGAAATAACAATATGATCAAAGGCCACTATGGAAAACAAAAAAATCTCTTAGTACATGTAGAGGACAAAGTGAGCATAATCCTTCATGTCTTTCAACAGTTTGAAACATATTACCAAGAGGTTGAAGGATAACAAATAACACAAGAAGATGGTACCGAGCTAGAATGTGCAGTAGAATTCATCAACGTGTTTATGTTCTTAAAGAACAAAATTGGATGGTACAAATGGACCGAAGAAATGACCACATGGAAAGAAGAAATAAAATATGATATGGCTCAAGTGGGCCTTTTCCTTGAAGATTTTTTAGAATTATCTGATATAGAAGATCTTATCCTTAATAGGATCCAAGAATTTGACTGTGATTCGAAGATGAAGCTGAGTTGGCTAGACAGACTAGATTCTTGGCAGAAATAGTCAACTTTTTATGCACTTTTTGTGAAGAGAATAAAATATGGTCAAACAAGCAAAATAATAAAACTCTTCAAGACTTAAATACGATTAGATTTGCTATGTCCTTTTGTTATGAAACATGGGAGCTCATCAACATAATAATAAAGGATATTCAAATAGAGGAAAAGAAGAAAGTCAAGTTAGACAATGTCAGAATGTCTACTGAAATGCTTAAAGTTTTTGAGATAAGAACTATAGAAGAAAGGCAAAGTTCAAGAAAGGACAAAGTACAAGAAGTCAACCTAGATACTAAAGGGCCTACTATAGAAGAAAATAAGGAGCCAAAAGAAAAAGACACAGATCTAGCAGCAAACCAATCATAAGGATAAAATGCCATACAAATGTACTCTATTTTGAGTATCTAAGATCTTGGAGCAATCAATTAATGATTTTAAAATAAAAAAAGTTGAAGACAGGTGTAATTGCATCGTAACATACCCAACCAATCAAGGGCAAAGGATGATGATAGATGGAAGGCTCAGATGAAGGTAGTTATAATAGGAATAGGGCACCTAAAGACTATAAAAGGGACTACTACAACCAAGAAAGTATCAAGTTTTTGCATAGTCATTTTTGCCAGAGGTATACTAAGAGCACCTTTGTCTTGTTAATCATATTTTCTTTTGTGTCTTGTTTTCCATTCCCCATTCCTCCCCTTGATTGTGCAGGTCTTGTTTAGTATATATACCAGTTAGTTGTGATCATTTCCAACAATTGGATCGAAAGCTTGGAGATTATTTATCACTATTCTCAGGATGAAGAATGGAGTTCCTCTATTACATCATTTGAATAAAGAGAACCCTTTGTATTTTTTCAAAGAGATCTGAGCACTTTGCTAGACTCTAAATTGTAATATTTTTCAAGAAATTAGTACATATCCAACTTTCTCCTGGATATTTCTTTGGCTCAATTGTGTATCTGTGATCACATTTGTATGTTACATCATTTGAATGTATGAATATCACTTTATTTCACTATGTGTCTTAATTACATTTGTTACATTATTTGAATGGATCTAATTAACCCAATTATTTCTCTCTTTTTCTTTCTCATTAAAGATTTAAAAACTTCACTACAATTAATAATGAATAAGGCACCGATCAAGTGATAAGGCACAATTAAAGAGTTATTGTAAAATATCGATCAAAAGAACATCAAATTTTACATTTTGTTTATCTGTATGAACATGAGCATATAAATAAACATTATAAGCATATAAATAAACATTATAAACTCACTTCAGAGGTATCCTAACCCAATTAAGTATGTCTAGAGTCTTTTTGATAATATTTTCCTAAATTAAAGTGGCAGATCCACCAAAGTTTGTAATACTGCTTATGATCAAGAAATATCTTGTGGTGTGACTCATATTAAGGGACACAAAATATTTCCACAATAGATTTTGGCACCATTGTCGGGGAACAACTTGAGTTTTTATTTTTGAAATTTTCATGGTTTTCCCTGTATTTTCAAAAATTCAAAATACAATGGTCATGAGTTTTGTTGGGTTTTAAATTTTCTTCTCTTCTTTTACCACATTACCCAAATCCCTTAAGTGTATACTATTTTGTGAGGCTGAGAGTATCAAGGTTGAGCAATCTTGACCAAAACATCCCTGTTCTTTCTACACATACTGTGTTGGCGACTCCGACTGGTTAATACCCAAAATTCAAGAATTCAAGAAAGAAGGAGCAGCTTGTCTTGGAATCTACAAGAAGGAGTGCTCTAAAGCTTTATTTAGAGCTATCAAATCTAGAGATACTTCTCTAGACTAACAAAAGTCTTTCATCTAAAATTTATGTTTCTAGAAATAATTTTGATTCTATTATTGTTGATAATAGCTCCATTGTTTTTCCTTATGTAAGTGTTACTTTGAACCCTGTTGAAACTAACCCTGTAGTTAACATGGCCAATCCGCAATGTAATATGCATCAATGGAGAACCAATATGTACCTTCCTTTTGTCTCCCCTGCATTAAATCCCCTACCTGGAAAAGCTCATAGGTATCTATCCAAGTTTCAAGGGAATAATTTTATATCTGGGGAAGATCACATTAGATATTTTTTATATGCTATGGATAGCCTCTAAGTGAATGAATAAGATGTAGTACTTAGGCTTTTCTTTCAAACATTAACAAATTCTAAAGAATGGTTCAACACTATTTCAACCAGTACAATCCAAAATTTTCATGAGATGGAAGTTTTCTAAAGAAATACGGTGAAAAGAAGAATGAGCAATCTATTTTAACTGAACTAGCTATAACGAAAAAGAAAGAGAATGAATAAATTAAGGATTTTAACAAGAGGTTCATCAAAATTTAGAATAAATTCCCTATCGAGTTAAGGCCCAATGATGCTCAATCAATCTATTTTTACAAGAATGCATTTCCAAGAGAGTTCAATTATGAGCTAAGATAAGAAAAAGTGAATACTATTGATGCATGCATGGACAAAGCAATTTAGATTGAAAGAAATATGATCAATAGTGGTAAAATGAAACCTTACTCTTTAGAACTAAATCAGCTTGATAAGAAACCAAAGAAGGTAGGGTTCAATATATTAAAGAAAATAAAGCCAAACCCTATGGAAAGGCTAGCTAATCAGATGATAGAAATGTTCAATACCATGAACAACATATTAGCAAGGATAGAAAGAGAAAAATAAAATAATGCAAAATCTTCACACTCTCAAAGTGATAAAAAACAAGGGGATAATAGACCTCCTTTTAGGAGAAACTTCAATAGAGGTTGGAATAATAACAACTCAAAAGAAGGAAACATAAATAGAAACAATGGAAATGGTTGGAAAAAGAGAGAAATAGAAAAAGATCTAGATGTTGTCCCAAACCCCATCCCTTTTGTTAATGTAACAAAAAAAAATTCTTTTATTGTTCTGCTTGTGATGCTCAAAATTTAGCTGATTTTAGAATTTATCTGAGTATACATAAAAGTATAGATCTTTATGATGAATCTAAAGAAGATATAAGGATTAATGTATGGAATCAAGATGATAAGTCTAGAGAAAAATTATTTGAAGAAAATATGGATTTGTATGCTTCAAACCATAATCTTAAGATCTTGATCGCTGATAATGTAAAGATCATGCAAAGATCACAAGACTCTAGATATGAGAGAATGAAATAAGAAAATTTGATACCAACGGTAGAAGAGATAGAGGAACTAGAAAGGATTAATACCATTAATATAAGAAACAAAACAGTGCCAGATAAGGTAGAAAAGGGATCCACTAGTGAAAACAGAGGACAGACAAGTTTGAAAAAATATTTCTATAAAGAAAAAATTATAAAAAACATAAAGATAAAAAAAGGTATTCCTGAAGTAGTTGAAGTAGATGAAGATTTACATAAGAAACAAAAAGAGGAATATTTTAAGAACATTGGATGTCAAGAAAATCGAATTTGATGTTGGCTCATAAATAAATAGAAAAAGGTCAATATTACTTTTGATGAATTAATGGCAGCCCCAAAATATAGAGATCAAGTCTGCAAATCCTTTCGATTAATTGAATACACATGAGGTCAGACATGTAATACCCTAAGACCAAAAAGTCATGAGACAAGAACACCTTCCTCTGTCGCACCATTCTATATATCTCTCAAGTATAAACCATAATTAGGGGACCAATATGTCATTCACAATTGCATGCTGGATAGTGGTGCTTCACACAATATTATGCCTAAATAAATAACATATTAGTAAGGGCTTATTTGCATAAGAGATTCTCCTATTTTAGTAATGGATAATAGATAGATACCATGTGTAGGAGTAATATCTGGCTTGCTAGTATTCCTAGATCAATATCCAAAGAAAGGTATTGTCATGGATGTCGTAGTTGTAGATGTGGACCCTTTCTTTTCTTTGCTTCTAAGTAGACATTGGGATGAAAAACTAGGTGGACCTATCCAGTTAGATTAGTATTATGCTACCATTCCCTTGACAGAAAAAAAAATTACTCTTAGGGGAGAACCTTTTAACAAGTATTTTGTGGAACTAAGAAAATCTGATGATACTATGATAAATCTGGTTAATTCTATTGATAAAAAATAAATGAGAGTCTACTCAGTTTGACATACACCATTTCTAAAAGAAGTCCCTAATGCTAAATATATGGATCCAAAAATCAAAGCAAATGTTAATGTAGAATCTACTAGGATTCTAACTACAAAAATGTGGACTATGACTTTCGATGGGGTAAAGTCACAGATTGGGGCTGGTGCAAGGATTAATTTGACTGATATTAAAGGTAACTATTTGGGTATCCCTTATAGGCTTGAATTCCCTTGCACTAATAATGTGGCTGAATATGAAGCTTTTTTGTTGGGACTCAAAAAAGCCAAATAATTAGGCATCAATTACTTGACTGTTAGTGGAGATGCAAAATTAATTATGCAGCAGGTACAAGAAAAATATCAGGCCAACCATCCAAGATTGAAACCGTATAAACAAGCAGTACTAGTTGAAATAGATAATTTTTTAGTATTTAACTTGTATATTCTAAGAGAAAAAAATTATGTTGCAAATATGTTGGCCATAAATGCATCTGGTGTAGACTATCAAAAAATTGACACAAAGTACATGGAAAATTTTCCTACTATTTTTGTCTATAAACTGTCTATACCAGATAATGTTGTCTATCTTCAAGTATTCAGGATTTTGTAGACATTAAAGACTTCATGACTCTTCAGAATCAATTTGTCGATGTAATATGCGAGAAAAGAGAGATTAAAAGATGTAATTTGAGAACTAGTTGAAGTTATCCAACTGAAAAAAATAGAATCCCTAGGGGTTTTTTTTATTTAGAAAGCTTATTTGATTATTTTGACAAAGCTTATAAGCCACTCTTTCAAGAGTCTGAAGCTGATGATGTTAATATTGGAATAGAGGAAGAGCCTAGGCTTGTAAAAATAAATAATGTTTTTTAGGAAAGGAAAGACAATAGTACATTAGCTTTATAAAAAAGCATAAATATGTTTTTGCCTCGAGTTATGAAGATTTGAGGACATTCAGTACAAATTTTATGACTCATATAATACCTCTACAAGAATATGCAAAGCCCTTCAAGCAAAAGCAGAGAAAATTTAACCCCATATTACATCCAGTTATGCAAAAAGAAGTACAAAAATAACTGGATGCTAAAATAATAAGAAAGGTGAGATTTTCTTCTTGGATAGCAAATTTAGTACTAGCCTAGAAAAAAATGGAGATATTAGGATCTATGTTGACTTTAGGAATTTGAACAAAAGTTCACTAAAAGACAACTATCCACTCCCCAACATGGAACAATTATTACAAGTAGTAGTTGGATCAGCAAGAATGTCTCTACTAGATGGTTTTTCAGGGTATAATTAGATATTGATTAATATAGAAGATGAATATAAGACTGCTTTTACTACACCCTGGGGAACCTTTGAATATCTCAGAATGTCATTTGGTTAATGAATGCAGGTGCTACATTTCAAAGGGTTATAAATTTTGCTTTCAAAGACATAATTTTTGAAATAGTTTTTGTATACCTTGATGATATAACAATGTTTTCTAAGAATCTAGAAGACCACTTTGAACATTTGACTACTATTTTCAATAGGTGTAAGGAATTTGGGATATCTCTTAATCCAAAAAAATGTATCTTTGGAGCAACACAAGGAAAGTTGTTAGGACAAGTTGTGTTTAAAGAAGACATCAACATTGATCCAAAATGGACAAAAGCTATAGCTAAAATCCCTCCTAAAAATATAAAAGGAGTTAGATTATTCTTTGGCAATATCAACTTTATAAGGAGATTTATCCCTAATTTTACTGAAATTTCCAAGCGAGTTAATGCTACGATTAAAAAATATAGGGACATAAAGTGGATAGAAGAGAACATTAGAGATTTTCAAAGTATTAAAGATGCCATCACTACAGCCCCTGTGTTAAATTGTCCTAACTATTCTAAAGACTTCAATATATTCCTTTGCATCGAAACATACAATTGTTGCAGTCCTATCTTAGAAAGATGATGAGAACAATGAAATACCCATAGCTTTTATGAGTACAAGACTTAAAGGAGCTCAACTAAAATATTCTATGATAAATAAGCATGCTTATGTTTTAATAAGAGCATTGGAGTATTTTAAGAGTATATTTGGGTCAAGCAAAGTAATAGCCTACATTCCTTACATAGTTGTAAAAGATGTCCTTACTCAGTCTGAACCAACAAGCAATATTGCTAGATGAATGGTTAAATTGTTTTAGTATGATGTAGAGTTTAAAGTAGTTAAAATTGTTAGAGGGTAGGGTCTAGAAAAGTATATGGTTAACAAATAAGGGGAAGATATGAATAATACTATCATAATTGATGAACATCATAAAATTAGGAGAACTGACAATGTTGAGTGTAAATGGTATAATGATATATTGACGTATCTTCAAACATTATCCTTCCCTAGAGGAATATATCAAAATAATATGAGGTCTGTGTCATGACCCACCTTGGCAAGACCTTCTTTGCAAGATGGATTATGTATTAATGAATTATGTTTAATTCTTTGGTATGGTATATGCATTTACTATTGTGTCTACCTTATATAAGGATATGGTACTGCTGATTATATGCATGGATGTAGGATCAAGTACTCTCATAGGTGGACAAGGGAGTTGGCTACAAGAGATGAGATATCACATTATAAAAGGGAAATGACAGTGATGGATTGTTCATCAAACAACTCAGGATAACGTGGATGAATACCCTTTCATGTAGGAGCATTGTAATTGCTTGTACCATTGGACCAAGAAATTTGCTTCCAATGAGTCTCTTGAAAGTGAGTCAATGATAGCTTAGTTTATCTTAAATAAGGAGCCATCCACTTAAGGATAAAACTATGGTATGAAACATCAAGGAAGTGCAATTGTTCTTGCTTATGGCATGATGGTTTTTTATTTTCTCCTTATGTTGTTGAAGAATTAATTTGTGTATGCCTAAGGTTAGTAACTTAATCCATTAAATTAAGCATTGAGTTTTTAGATTTGAATGTTTGCTTTATGCTTGGTTGTGGTTAATTTAATCCTTAATGAATGCTTATATTTTTCCTCCATGATGCTTTTGAGTGGTTTTGGTTAAGGATAGATGAGCGTTGGAGAAACACTCTTGAGTGTTACACCATGAGCACTCCTTGCATGGTGGCGCTCAGGGTTGCTTCACCCTTTTATTAGAAAGAAGCGATTTAGAAGTGGGAGGGGGGATGAAGGAAATAGGAGCTGAGGAGAAGAAAGGAGTTATGTAGCAAAACACAACTCTTGTGGGGACTAAGTTTTGAGAGGAAGTTGATGTCACACTCTATCCTTGCGGTGTTATGTATGTTGTGGTGGCATTGTTGTGTTTTTACTTTCGCTATTATTTTCCTTGCACTTTTTCTCTTTAGTTTTTGTTTTTTTTCTAACACTACTTGCTTTTGGTTGGCCTGATTGTTGCCCACACACTTCCATAAGTTTCTATAACATTAGTGTGCTTGTGTTAAATCTTGGTTTGTTGTGCTTGGGGGTTCTCTGTGCTCATTCCATCAACTCAAGACATGTTTTCCTTGTGAGGTGAGAAAGAACACTATGGGTAGTGCAACATTTGGTTTGCTTTTGCTGGCCGAATCCCTTATAGTGTCTTTGACCTGTATGTTGTGGTTTTCACCTTGTTAGCTTGCTATAGGTTGTTTTTAAGTTTTAGGGTGTTGTTGGAGTCCTCTACGAGGATGGAACCTTGTGAGCTTTACGTTACATAAAGCTCAAAGTCAAGAAATCTACTTCTTTCCCTAAGGTTAGACTATAACATTTTAATCTTCCTTTGTGCATGTGATTAGAATGGTTTAATCCTTCCCTTTTGTTAGATTAGATAGATTTAATATTTGGTTGCTTTTTAAGGTTGGTTTGGAAAATATTAATCTGTTTGCTATGAATGGTTTAGAAATATCTAATCTTAGTCTAATATCGGATTTATATTAATAAAATAGATTGATTAATGTTAGACTTTTCTAATGTTAGATTAATCAAATGGATTGATTAATTAAAGATAGACTAATCTAATGTTAGATTCATATTAATCAAATAGATTGATTAATTTTATACTTTTATAATGTTAGATTAATCAAATGGATTGATTAATTAAAGATGGACTAATCTAATGTTAGATCTATATTAATCAAATGGATTGATTAATTGCTTTAGACTAACCTATTGTCAAATTAATAATATGATGGAATTATTTGAGATAACCTTAGACTAATATTGGATTGGTTATTACTCTAAGGATGGGTTGTTTTGGGAAATAATCTTAGGTAAAATTATTAATCTATCTGCCCTTAGATTTTTGGATTAAACCTATGATTTTTTATCTTCCAATATTTTGGTTTTAAATTATTCTAAGTGGTATTTTGGATTTGGTGATGGATTCAATAGATGTAATCCTTCAATGATTGATTCAAGTGTTTGTTCCTTTGATTGATAAAGAGAACTAATGCATGGATTGAGTAATGATAGAATACAATTTTGAAAAATATTTTGGGAAGAAGTATGGGCTTATTATGCATGTGTTGCTATAGTGAAATGAATCTTATAGATATGCATTTGTTGAGTAATTGTAGAAGATATTTGTGCAAAATATTTTGGGAAGAAGTATGGGCTTTTTATGCATGTGTTGCTAAAGTTAAATGAATATTATAGAAATACATGGGTTAAGTAATGATAGAAATATTTTGGGAAGAAGTATGGGCTTCTTATGCATGTGTTGCTATAGTGAAATGAATATTATAGAAATGCATGGGTTGATTAGTGATAGAAAAATATTTGTGGAAAATATTTTTGAAAGATGTATGAGCTTCTTTTTCTTGTGATTATTATGCACAAATCATATAGAAATGCATTCATAATTGCATATGAATTATTTTTATCCCTAACTTCCTACCAATATACTACGAAAGTTAAGGGAATAAGATGTTAGATCATGCTATCTGATTACTCAATTATTCTTGGAATCCTGTGAAGGATTAAGTTAGAAATCACTCTTGGTGAAAGATGATTTATTGTAATAAAAAGCAAAGACTATTCTTTTGGATGTATAATTTATACCTTATTATGAATGATTGCACTTGTATGGCTGTATATTCATGAATTATAATTATGCTATTGCTATGATTTTAGTTTGAATTAATGCTTGGGTTCTAAAATATTAACCTTGGTTTGATCATGCAATTCAAGTTTTACTTATATAACAAATGCTTGATTTAATACTCTTTCATGCAGGCTCTATATTTTGATGCTAGAGATAAAGAGAGAGAGAGAGAGAGAGTAGATTTAAGGGTTTGAAGGTCTTGGGAAAGGGCTACGTTAAATAAACGTTGTTTAAGACTTCTACCTAGGATAGTTACAAGGAGGCAACACCTAGGTCTCCTATGTCCATGAGGAAGTTATCACACGGAGTGATAATTGCTTAAGATTTCCATCACGAATATGGGGTGTTCAAGCATGAAAGTTTAGAAGACCATCACAAATGTGCAACGGACTAAACTCAAAGGCATTACAACCAAAGGAACCAACATAGATTGAATTATGTTGGTAGGGGAAAAGGTGTTCCCCCTTCTCTAAATACTGATAAGGGATAACCCCAACATTGTGGTCAAGTTGCCTTGCATTCATGGAGAGTGTAAGGAATATGGGGTGGCCATTTAGAGTGTCCTTTATACCATGGAGGTGTATAAGATAAACCCCAACATCTATGGGAGCTTTTCTTCTCTTGTCCACTTGAGAGACATCTTCAATGTCATAGACTTTAAATATGGTTATGCCATAGTATTCTCTCGCTTGGGTTTTTTGATTTTGGGTTGTTATAGTTGGTATTAGAGCTCTCGATTGTAGGACTAGAAGCTTCCCTGGAAAGAAATTAGAAAGGATCTGACTTGTTGGGTGACCTTTGGGAAAAAATGATTCTCCCTTAAATATGGCATATTGCATGGAGTAAGAATTTCCATAAACACTATGAGTGGATGATAGTAATATGTTGTTAGAACATCTGAAGATGTATCTAAATAGTGAGGCAAAATTATGGAGAACCTCACTGCTATTGTCTCCTTATTACAAGAGCAACTAGAACAATAGAGGGAATAAAGGAGTCAACAATAAAAACTGTTAGAAATTATAGTGAATCAAAATTCACAGAGTAGAGATTTTGAGTAAGGAAACTTTGCTACCCAAGAACAAGATGCTAGAGTGGCTATAGAGGTAGAAATTCAAATTCAATGGATAGGGTGAAGGTGAGTTAGCTGAGGCTTGGCTAAGTGAATGAGAAACTTACTTCTCTATGAAGAATTACTCTTCAATAACCCATAGAGTTTGGGCTACTCTCCATTTGCTAGAAATAGGTTTGTATTGGTGGGAAACCTTTAAAATTGATAAGAAAATTAAGGAAATAAATTTAAAATAAAAATGTTTTGTTTAAGCCTTAATTAACTTCCAATATAGATGGATAGAATTTACAAATAAATATAAGAGGAGGTTGAGAATGTTCAGTGAACAAGGGTCTTTTTGATCCCATCTGCTATCAGTTATGTAACTAAAGAAAGTTATTAGAAAGGGAGGAATGGTTTATGTTGTTAAGTTAAATGAAGTCAGGGATGATAAAAAGGAAGAAGTGTTTGGGAAACACCCAATATCACAAGAATTTAGAGATGTGTTCCTTGAAGAACTCCCTAGACTCCCTCCAAAACGTGAATCCAATTTCATAATTAAGCTAATATCGGGAACTGAACCTATTCATAGGGCCCCATACAGGATGAATCCTATAGAGATGTAGGAGTTGAAGGTGCAACTTCAAGAGTTGCTAGAAAAGGGTTTGATTAAACCTAGTGTGTCACCTTGGGGTGCACTAGTTCTTTTTGTTAAAAAGAAATATGGTTCGCTAAGGTTATACATAGACTATAGAATTTTCAATAAAGCAACCATAAATAATTAGTATCTCTTACCTAGGATTGAGGATCTGTTTGATCAACTTAAGGATGCCACTATGTTTTCCAAGATCGACTTGAAATATAGATATCACCAATTGAGGATCCATGAGGAAGACACTCACAAGACTACTTTTAAAACTAGATATGGGTACTATGAGTTCACAATGTTACCTTTCGAGCTAACCAATACTCCAAAAAATTTTATGAACATGATGAACAACATGTTTAGGAACTAGTTGGATAGGTTTGTCCTAATAATTTTGGATGATATTCTTATATACTCTGGAAATAAAGAAGAGCATTATAGACATTTGAGAGTCTTTCTTGAGTTGTTGAGGAATAATTGACTCTACAGGAATCTATTTAAGTGTGAATTTTATGTACCAAAGGTACAATATCTTAGATATATCATATTGATATGAAGGGATATCTGTGGATCCTAAAAATATTGAGGCCATTCATTCTAAACTGACCACCACCCACTAATGTGACTGAAGTATGGAGCTTCTTGGGCATGATAAGGTATTTTAGGTGTGTTGTGAAGGATTACTCTAAAATAACCTATGTTATAACCAACCTTCAAAGAAAGGGAAAGGAATTTAAGTGGACAAAAAATGTGAATAAACCTTTGAGTTGCTAAAGTAGAAGCTTACTACCCCACCTATACTTAAAATTTTGGATCCACAAAAGATTTTTTTAGTTAACACTGATGCATCCTTAGAAGGTTTGAGAGGAATTTTATCTCAGGATGAATCAATCGTAGCATATGAGTCAAGGAAACTCAAGAAATATGAGGTAAGCTATGCTACACATTATTTAGAGTTGGTAGCAATTGTACACACTCTTAAGAATTTGTAGCATTACCTGTTAGGTAAGTTTTTTTAGTTAAACTGATCATCAGAGTCTAAAGTATATCTTCACCCAACCTATGCTAAATGTGTAACAGAGAAGGTGGATTGAATTATTAGCAGAGTATAACATTGGTATATAGTATATCAAGGGCAAGGAAAATAAAGTTGATGATGCCTTGAGTAGAAGGAAGCATATAGATACCTTAACCCGTAGTCACATGGACTTTATGGATCAAGTCAAGGAAATGCAATCACGAGACCAATATTGCAATGAAATTTGGGCTAAAATGAAAAGGAATACTAAAGAGAACAAGGATTTCGACATAAAGGATAGACTCTTATGATTTAAATATAGGGTGGTCATAACTAAAATCAATGATTTAAGAAGATTAATCATGAAGCATGCTTGGCTGAGGGAACTATAAATCTACTTCACTATGAAGAATTACTCTACTGGGACTTAGATAGTATAGGCAACATTGCATCTACAAAAGACTAGACTGGAATGGTGGAAAACCTTCCAAGAAGAGCAAATAATCAAAGCAGTTGATTTAAAGTGGGAGTTTTTTATCACAACTTTCAAAAAAGGTTCCTTACAAAACATTTATATGCAACAAAGTTTGAGAAATTTACCAACTCACAACAAGGAACCAATTTGGTTGAGATGTACTATCATAAGTTAGTTAAGTTTTTGAAATATGTACCAACCTATTATGATAAGATGAAGATTCATAAATTTATCGTAGGAGTAGAACCTAAGATTAGGCTATAAGTAAATATGCATGAGCTAAAAACACTACAGAAAGCTATGACTTGGCTAGGAATGCAAAATCTCACCTCCAGTTTAACTATGCAATTTTATGAGTAAGATTGACAATAGCTCAGGAAGAGAAATAGTGCTAGTTTCATGAAGTGTGAAGGAGAGTAGAACCATAAGAGTAAAATATTTCCAAAGCCTGAAAGGAGGAATGACAGGAAGTAGGAAAAGCTTAAGAACTTTCAAAAGAGGAACAAAAACAACAGTAATAACAAACCTCAACCTCAAAAGCAACTAAATTTGATACCGGTGAGTAAAATAGAAGAACATAAACAAGGAGTGCACCCAAGACCCAAGGGTTGATGTTACAACTATGGAGGTCCACACTATGCTAACCATTGTCCACATCAACCAAGATCGAGTACAATCAGTGCGAAAGGAAAGGAACTTGCCCACAGGATTTATGTTGCGATAAAAAACAAAAAATTAGAAGGGCAAGCCACCCCTTTTCTCTTAAGGGGTAAGATTTTTAATAAAAAAGTAAAGATTCTAATTTATAGTGGAGCTATTGATAGCTTGATTTCTTCTAGTATAGGCAAGGATATATCAAAAAGATTAGGATATTTGGCACAAGGGTGGAAGGTTGATTATGGTTCTGGAAAAACCTCTTAATGGATCAATGTTTTCCTATGGTTAAAATTACCCTCACCAATGGTTATACTATAGGATGTCTTTATGTAGCGTCACTACATGCCTTCGATACTATTTTTGTAATGGACTAGTTACATGCTCATAGAGCCAAAATCAATTTCTAGGATATGTGGATAGAGTATTCGAAAAGGGACAAGGGAAGATTAAGGATCCATAGTGAGTAAGGATCTTTCAAACCCTAGTTGCTATCCAAAATGCAACTAAAGAAAACCATCAGGAAAGGAGGAATGATCTATGTTGGAAAAGTCAACAAATTCGAGGAGTATCAAAAGGAATAAGTGTTTGGAAAACACTCAATTTTACAGGAATTTAAAGATGTATTTCCCAAAGACTTACCCATAATTCCTCCTGTGTTTGAATTTAATTTCACTATAAAGCTAATGCTAGGAGTAGAACCTATCCATATAGCTCCTTATAGGATGAATCTTATAGAGATGCAGGAGTTAAAAGTATAACTACAAGGGATTCTAGAAAAGGGACTAATAAAACCTAGCATGTCACCATAGGGTGCATCAATATTTTTTGTTAAAAATAAAGATGGTTATTTACGGTTATGCATAGACTATAGAATGTTCAACAAATACACCATCAAGAATAGGTATCCTTTACCTAGGATTGAAGACTTGTTCAATCAATTGAAGGATGTCATGATATTTACAAAGATTGATTTCAAATTTGGGTATCATCAATTAAGGATACGTGAGGAGGAATCTCACAAAATGACCTTTAAAACTAAATACTAATATTATCAATTTATAGTATTGCCATTTGGATTAAATAATTCTCCAGCTACATTCATGAACTTAATGAACATATTCAGAAGGCATCTAGATCAGTTCATCCTCGTATTCCTAGAAGATATTCTATTATATTATTGGGATAGGAAATATCATGATAAGCATCTCATAATATTGTTGGAGTTGTTAAGAAAGAACCAAATATTTGGAAATCTATCAAAAAGTGATTTCTATGTCTTAGAAGTACAATATCTAGGACATATAATATCTGTGAAAGGAATTATAGTGGATCCAGAGAAGATTGAGGCTATTCTAGATTAGTTTTCGTCCACTAATGTATCTAAGGTGAGAAGCTTCACGGGCATGACATACTATTATAGGTGCTATGTAAAAAATTACTCTAAAATAGCCACTACAATAACCAATCTCCAAAATAAGGGGAAGGAAAGTGGATGACTAAGTGTGAAGCTACTTTTACATTGCTTAAGTAGAAACTCACCATAGTACCAATCCTAAAGATTCCAAATTTTCAGGGAAATTTCTCAGTGTGCACTAATGCATCACTAGAAGGGTTAGGAGGAGTGCTTTCATGAGATGAATCCATCCTAGCATATGCATCAAGGAAACTCAAGAAATATGAAGTTAACTATGCTACACATATCTAGAGCTAGCAGCGATTGTGCACACTCTTAAGATCTAGCATCATTACTTGGTTGGGAGACCCTTTGATTTAAGGACTGACCATCAAATCTTGAGGTACATATTTACTCAACGCAAGATAGAAGATGAATTGAGTTCTTCGCTGAATATGAATTTGATATTAAATATATCAAAGGAAAGGAAAATAATGTGGTTGATGCCTTAAGCAAAAGAAGACATATAATAAATTTGACTTGAAGTCATATAGATTTATTAGACCAAGTAAAAAAATGCAATCTCAAGACAAGTATTACAAGAAATTTTAGGCTAAAATGGGAAGAAATCCTAAAGAGAACAAGGATTTTGACCTAAAGGATGGTCTTTTATGCTTTATGGATAGGTTTGTACCAAAAATAGGTGATTTTAAGGAGATTGATCATGCAAGAAGCACACATATCTCCTTACTTTGCTCATCCTAGAGGGGCCAATATGAGGGAGAATATGAAAAAGATATTTTGGATAGGGATGAAGGATATCACTGATTTTGTTGCTTAATGCCTAAAATGCTAGAAGGTAAAAGTTGAACATAAACATCTTGTTGGGAAACTATATATACAAGATATACCTATGCATAAATGGTAGGTTATATCTATGGATTTCATAGTAAGTTTACCCAAGAGCAGGTATCAACATGGTGCAATCCTTGTGGTAGTCGATGTTAAAGTATATTATATTATTTGGTACATGTCAATGTACCACCTTGGGTACATTTCTAGATTAGGAGTTTATCTTATATTAAGGTTTGATTAGTTACTCCAAGCAAGTAATAAATGCACAAATGTTAGAATGTGCAATGATGTAAATGTGCATGTAGTCCACATGTACATGAGTCATAGGATAGGTATATGAAGAGTCATGGGTAGAGTAAAGGCCAAGGCACATATCTTCCTATATATATGCCTTGAGGTATAGTGAGAGTGTGTGAGAGAGACTGAAGTTACTATAGTGATTTATAGTTAGAGTGCAATGTAGTTCTTTCATTGAAATTATAGAGTGTTCATGTCCTCCATTATAATACATTGTACTATTTTCTTTAGCATCTATTAATGGTATATTTTTGAGTTATTACACAATTTTATCTCATAATTTTCCTACATATTATAGTGCTATTATCATATACTTATCATTGCTTTCTTATTTTACATCTTGTGGTTGCATTTCCTTTAATATAAATCATCAAAAGCTAACAATGGTATCAAAGCACAGTGGTATCGATAGAAAATAGGGAGAGCCACAAGAGAGATTGAGAGGAGATCAAAAAAATTATTTTCAAAATTTTTGAAAATACATTTGGTTGGAGTATTTCCACAGAGTTACAAAAAAACTTGTAAATACTAGGACTTAACATTGATTCCATTATATTGAAAAATCAACTAGTAAAGATTCAGAATATCTAGATTTACCAATTTCTAGATTCTAACACTTTTTCGCAGGAAAAGGATATTCAAATAAAGTTGGGAAGCTTCCTAAAAGAAATCTAGGAAGAATATCTTCTTTAGAATCAATCTAGTACCTGAAGCAAAAATTTGAAGACTGAATATTAGGAGACCTTAAAGAAAATATTCCATTACAAGAGTTGCAGACTTGTAGCTTGTAGAAGAGAGAAAAAAGGCCAAAGGAGCCTTATTGTAGATTGAAGGAAGAAGAGACTCCAAAAAAGAGTCCAGGAGAATATTGGAGATTGAAGATATCCATTGAATATTGAAGACTACATATTGCACATTGAAGGAGGAGAAAACAAATCAAGAAGCTGAAGAGACCCACAAAAGGTCCCATTGAAGAACTTCCAATTTTGAAAGATTGAAGGTATAGAAGGACTAGCAAAGGTCCTGTTCCAAATTCTAGAAGCAGTAGATTTTAGATATCCTAGTAAGGTGATATTATTGCAAAAATTCCATAGTTGAAGATTAAATAAAAGGTCTCATTGAGAAGACTAGAGAATCTATAAAATTAAAGGCCCAAGAGAAGAGATCTCAAGGAAGGATTGAAAGGAGAAAGGAAGAGAAGGCTAGGAAAGCCTCATTGAAGGAGTTTCATGAAGAACTCAAAGGAGAAGAATTTTGCAAGGAGCTAGCCAAATTTTGGAGGAGAATAGTGAATACCTCAAGACATTCAAATTATTGAGAAGAAGGCCACTAGATAGGCCAAGGTTGAAGTCAGAATTTGATAAGGAGGTTGAAGGAGAAAGGAGTTAGAAGAAGCCACACAATCTAAGAGATTTAGGGATTGCCATTGAAGGCTATTTCAGATTAAAGGATATTGTTGGTTTTACAACAAAAAAGTGAAGGTTTCTTGAAGGAAAATCTCAGCTATGATTTGAAGAAGTATCTTGCCAAATTTGTGAGATTCAAGGATAACACTTCAGAGGAGAATTTAACTGCTCTACAATTTGAAAAATTCAGATTTGAGAACAACAAGAAAGCAACAATTTGGGAAGCATTAATAGCTGCTAAGTTACAAATTTTAAGGGAATATATGAAAGGAGAATTTAAGCCACAAAAATACATTTTTGAGTGGAAAGTTAGAGGAGTACTAACGCTGCAAAATGGTGAGTTAAAGAGATATTTTGGACAGAAAATAAGAGATACGATTTCATCTAATATAGAGTAGTATTTTGGTGAATCTAATCACCAGGAAGTTCAACATCTACAAATTTATAAAGGTAACTAGGTGCAAAAGGTTCATTATTTGAACTTTTAGATTCATATTATTATTAAGTTTCATTAAGCACCACATTAGAGTTTAAAGTTGCAAGGGAGTAAGTTTCAAGTTTAAAGTCTTCAAGGAAGTGCAGAAGTTAGTTTCTTTAAGGATTAAAACCTACACATAAGAAAGGGGAATTAGATATATTTTGAAAGAAAGAAAAATATCAACATCCTACCTTCTATTGAAAGCAAATAAGACACTACTCTAAGAGTATAGATTGCATTTTCTATAGTGCAAAGTTATGCCATCCAGAAAGGCATATTAGTTGCTTGGAATTATTATTGTAGAGTTAACCAAACAAAGGAGTTAGAGGAGATAATTATCTAGTAAGGAAGGCAACATTAAATCTCCATTTACCATCAGGGAGTAAAGCATGAACCCATAATATCAAGGAAGCAAGATAGCTTCAAAAGGAGACTTAAGGTCTCAAAATTTTGGTGCAAATTAAGGTAGACTTATTTACAACATATATTTGCATAATGCTTGTTTTGTCCAATGTAGCAAAGGAGTACAAAAACTAAAGTATCTAAAGACACTAAAAAATATATATATATAAAAATCATCAAGAAACCATATCATCGAGGTTAAGGATTAAACTTTGAAGTATATAAAAGAGCCAAGGGCTCACTAGCAGAGTTTTCAAGGTGTCTAAAGACACCATGTACAACATCATAGGTCTCATGAAAGCATTTCTCATGGTGTAAGAAAAACTTGTAACAGAAAGGAGACCAAGTTGGGCAATGTAACGACAATGCAGTATAACACATCTCTAGGCAACAAGGAGAACAACATAAAGAAGTAACATAAAAAATCAAGGTGCAAGTAAAGAGTGCATTACCCAAGTGGACTACAACAATATCTTGGACAAACCACCAGCTAAGAGGACAACGTTGAAGCACCTTAGATCCACCATCGTTAGAGTAGAACCACCAGCTAAGAGGGCAGAGTTGAAGCACCTTAGAACCACCATAGCTAGAGCCAACTTCGTGAGAGAGGAGAACCACCATTCATTGGAGAAAGAAAATTGAAAGCTAAGCCAAAACAACTTGCAATTTTTGGAAAGAAGCATTAAGGAAATAGAAGATGTTGAAAACATAATTAAATGCAAGGGAAAGACATTCCACTTGCCACCTCAAGCTAAGGAATATTATGCCACTTGGCACAACAGAAGATAAGAGCCAACATATCCTTATAACATCAATATTATAATACCTATGCAGAGAAAGGTAATGCCTAGGCATGAGATAACGCTCAACTTGAGCATTGAAGGCATCATTTTGCAATGTTCAAAGGTTGAAGGTATCATAATAATTGTGCAACATTCAAAGGTAGATGATAGCATTGAAGGCTCACCTAAACTAATGCTCACAAAGAACATAACCTCCATTCACCACCTACATACCTAAGCAATGTAACACACCACTTGACTAGCATTCCAATAAGGGACAAAGGATATTAAAGAGCCTAGATTGAGAAGAGCGTAGAGAGTGTAGCATGAAGACAACATTGATATATCTCCAACAAGTCTTGAGTGTAGAGAGGTCAAAGCACATTAAAGGAGGAGAAGATTGTTATAGGAGAGCGCCACTCAAAGAAGAGCATTGAATGCTCACTATCATAAGGTGAAGACAAATATTTGGAGTGCTTCAAGCTTGGATAGTGAAGACAATACCAAAGTCAATCAACACTCAATATTAAGAGGTATATTTACGTTGATATTTGCTTTTATTAAAGTGAAAAGGAGATAAGTTGTTTCATGTATCTAAGGTTAAGATTATATTGCATTGGAGAAATTATAACCTTAGGATAGAATGCAATTAAATTGAGTGCAAAACATTAAGAAATATTTCAAGGTGTATTATATCTAATATTTGCAAATTAATTAAATAGGAGTTATAAGGGGTATATCCATATTATTTTCAAAAGGTCACACAACAATGAAATCAATTTTGGGTGTGATCTAATGGTCGCTTTTGACTTTCATGCCCTTTTGAACATCTCTCTCTTTGATGGCTTCTATGATGATAGGTGGATTTTCATGTGTGGTGGCTCCTATCAGGATGACATCATAACTTTTTTAATATCTTGCCAAATTCAATCTTCAACAAAGCAGGGCTTTGGAATTATAATATGCCAGATAGTTTTTCATCGGTGATCGAGGTGTGTGCCCAGACTCTAAACAATAATGGCAATTTTTCATCCTCTTCATTGGGACTCTGCCATGTTTCAAGTAATATTATTTTAGTCCTATTGATCGACCCCCATTCCACCCGTTTCGATTTGATCACTGGTTCAAGTTTGAGTTTCTCTGGGTTTCCTAGTTTTTTCTTGTCTTCAATTGAAGCACCCTGACTTATCATTGTTCTAAAACCACCCTTCTTAGTTGGTTTATGTGCAACTCTTGACTTGTCCTCCTTATGAGTATCCTTTGTCAAAGGGGTTTCCTTGATCCAAGCAGTCCCTTGGCCCTCATCCTCGTTAACCATGTAGTACACCTTTGCCATGTGCCCCTATCCAACAAGGATGTTTATCTCATTTATAGGCATCTGACTTAGCACACCCATTTCATTGACATGGTTGTCATATGTGTCCATCTTCATCTATTTCAAATTGTTGTTTGGTGTGCATTTTCACCCATGCCTATGGTTTTTATTTTTATGTGGATGGCATGGGCCACGAGCTACCTCATATTTCAATGACTTCTAGGTATTTCCACATGCCTCATTATCACCCTCACCATTCTGTATTTCGTTCATCCTCACCACCTTTCCTTTCTTGAGTCGTATCCCTTTGCTATGCATAAACCTTCTGCCATGGTCAAAGTCGAACCATCCTCCCCTTTAGCTTACCCCTTTGGTCGAAGATATCTTTAGAGACCATGGCCTCCTAAACTTTCTATAATTGTTTAGCAAAAATGAATCGAATTTGTCATTGGATTTCGGTCACACGTGGAATGGAGGACATGGTGTCCTAAGGGTCTTGATTTTCATCATTACAGTATATTTGCTGGCTAAGATCATTGGCCTCTCCAATAAAAAAACATTATTAACCATGAGAAGAATTCTCTCCCAGAGGAATTGACCCTCTTTAGGGATAGAGGAGATTCCTTGGGCATCAAGAAAGGGGGCATTATGAGAGAGACATTGTGATGCAGGAGCATCCATCAGCATCTGATGTAGAGGCATCAAGATTCGAGAAAGTCAGTGCTGAAGAGTCGAAAGAAGAGAAAGCAGAAGACAGTCGATAGGAGAGAGAAAGTGCAGCAGAAGGGGTTGCGATTTCGTGACATGTCATGAAATCACGACCGTCGTAAAATTACGATAGCGAAATAGCGGAGGGCGAGGAGGCAGAGGAGAGTAGCGAAATCACGACGTCACGAAATCACGACGTCAAGGCAAGGAGGAGGCAGTGGCAGGAAGTTGTAGCAAAATCACGACGTCGCGATTTTGTGACGTCATGAAATCGTGACATCTCAGCGAGGCAGGGGCAAAGGCAGGAGTCGATAGCGAAATCCTCGTGAAATCATGACGAAATTACGAGCAGAGGAGCGAGCGACAAAATGGTTGCGATATCGCGACGTCGCGAAATCACGACAAAAATTTGAAAAGCAGGTACGGAGGCAAAATGGTCGCGATATCGCAAAATGGTCGCGATATCGCAACATGTCGCGATATCGCGACCAAAATGAGAAGCAAGCGTAGGGATGAGGAAACGTCGTGATATCACGACGGAGAGAGAAAGATGCGACGAAGAAGGAGAAAGAGGTGGCAGGAAAACCGCAACAGGCGGTATTTTTAAAATTTGATCCAAAATGACACGTGGCACCCAGGGTACAGTAAATGGCGGACAAATACCAATAAGCGCGAAAGATGAAAAGGATGGACGTGCAGGGTATTGTGACCGAGTCAGCAGTGGCAGGGACCATGCGGAGTGCAGGAATTTAATCAAGTTGGTGTCCCAATTTTTGTGTAAATGTTTTTAATTGGGTTGGTGAACCCATTTGCGCGGGAGTTGATGCGTGAGAGGGTCGGGGCCTCTATAAAAACCCAGTTTGTTGTTTTAGTCAGGACGATGGATCGAAGAATGCACGCAGAGGTATAGAAGCGTGAAGCTAAGCCGGGAGCTAGCAATTGTAAGCCTGCGGGCAGTGTTATGTAAAGATTTTTAGAATTAATAGATGAAATTTTTTGGAACTTGTGAGTGTGAGTATGCGTGTGTTTTTTCGGTCCCCCGTCAGTGGTATCAGAGCAAGTGATTCTGAGTGCGTAACAGATCGTCGAACGTGAGGCAGTTACGCCAGGATCTATGGAGGGTTCTGAGAGAGAGTGAGTTCAGATCCCGGGCATGTTAGCAGATCACCGGACGTGAGGCAGCTACACCGGATCGTTAAAGCTTTGTAAGAAAAGAAAGAAAAAAAAATGCATTCCCGAAGAAGACGGGACAACAAGGAGGATATGGTGCCGGAGGAAGAAGTCTTAGCTTTGCAACGACAATTAAAAGCCCTGCAAAAGGAATGGCTCACAATAAAATTGTGGGAGAAAGAAGAGCAGCAAAGAAGGCGGGAAGAGAGACGAAGAAAGAAGGAGGAGAAAATGAAGAAGGCTGCAGAGGCGTGCAGCAGTGCCGGGACCTGCCCGAAAGAAGACAAATTTTTCTGTGCCAGAGGAGGAGTTAAAGCAGGCTGCAGAAGAAGTTTGCAACAGTAGAGAAATCTGTCTGAAAGAAGACAGAAGTATGGACCGGGAGCCGGGGTTGAAGCAGATTGCTGAGGCAAAGAAGGATTTGGAAGTGTTGCAGGAGGCAGCAACCGGACCAAGCAGAAGTGAAGATCACTTCTCCACTTACCCCGGGTGTCTGATGCAGGAGCATCCATCAGCATCTGATGCAGAGGCATCAAGATTTGGGAAAGTCAGTGCTGAAGAGTCGAAAGAAGAGAAAGCAGAAGACAGTCGGTAGGAGAGAGAAAGTGCAGCAGAAGGGGCCGCAATTTTGTGACATGTCGCAAAATCATGACTATCACAAAATCATGACAGCGGAACAGTGGAGGGCGAGGAGGCAGAGGAGAGTAGCGAAATCATGACGTCATGAAATCGCGACATCAAGGCAAGGAGGAGGCAGTGGCAGGAAGTTGTAGCAAAATCACGACGTCGTGATTTTGCGACGTCGTGAAATCATGATGTCTCAGCGAGGCAGGGGCAAAGGCAGGAGTCAGTAGCAAAATTGTGACGTCGTGATTTTGTGACATCGCGAAATCATGACAAAATTGCGAGCAGAGGAGCGAGCGGCAAAACGGTCGTGATATCACGACGTCGCGAAATCGTGACAAAAATTTGAAAAGCAGGTACGGAGGCAAAATGGTCGCGATATCGCAACATGTCGTGATATCACGACCAAAATGAGAAGCAAGTGCAGGGATGAGGAAATGTCGTGATATCGCGACATGTCGTGATATCACGACGGAGAGAGAAAGATGCGACGAAGAAGGAGAAAGAGGTGGCGAGAAAACCGCAACAGGCGGCATTTTCAAAATTTGATCCAGAATGACATGTGGCACCCAGGGTACAGTAAATGGCAGAAAAATACCAAGAAGCGTAGAAGACAAAAAGGATGGATGCACAGGGTATTCTGACCGAGTCAGCAGTGGCAGGGACCGTGCGGAGTGTGGGAATTTAATCGGGTTGGTGTCCCGATTTTTGTGTAAATGTTTTTAATCGGGTTGGTGAACCCATTTGCGCGGGAGTTGATGTGTGAGAGGGTCGGGGCCTCTATAAAAACCCAGTTTATTGTTTTAGTCGGGACGGTGGATCGGAGAATGCATGCAGAGGTATAGAAGCGTGAAGCTAAGCCGGGAGCTAGCAATTGTAAGCCTGCGGGCAGTGTTATGTAAAGATTTTTAGAATTAATAGATGAAATTTTCTAGAACTTGTGAGTGTGAGTATGCGTGTGTTTTTTGGTCCCCCGTCACATTGTCAAAGCTATGGGACACTGTCATGGTTACTGTTCTTCAATACTTCCCCCTCGACAACCCTAATGCAATTATAAGAAGTTTTCATCTAGCTTTTCTGAACCACCTCTGGGAAAAAAATGATCAACATCCCCGAGTACATGTTTCAATATATGGAAAGGTTAATCTTGAATTTCAAAATGGAAATTTCCTCTTCTCCCCTTCATCAGGATCTTCACCTTGTCCTCTTCAACCACATTTTTGTTGAGCAAAATCATTGAGTTGTTGGCCCTGTCGACCCCATCCTTATTGCTAGTGGTCCTGCTAATGTTGGTGGAGAAGCTAGGGGAGACAAACTTGTGTCTCCTCCTCCCAAATGTACTTAAATATTTGTGTCCAGAGTGGAAGATACTCCTAGTACTTAAAATTTTGAGCCTCAGCGCTATCCCCTCCATGTCAAGGTGAGGTGCAATAAATGTAAAGCTTTGCTAGTTATTGACGAAGTCTTGGATGATTATTTGTCTTTATAGATCAAGAAGGATAATCTGGATAAAATATTCATTCCCACTAAGGGTACATCTGATTAGGTACCGATGCTATTTTTACGGGTGACAATTATCCCAATCTCTCTGAACATGGGAAAATCTAGGAGATCTAAGACCTCCTCAAGGCCCTCAAGCGGGCGGCTAAGACAATGTCCTCTTTCTTGAACCAGGTAGAGGCTCTCATGGAGGAATACAAGGACAAATATGAAGTTCTTGAGGAGTTCAAAAATTTGGTGGGAGCAGGCACCACAGATAATGGCCAAGGATTAAGCAGTGCAAATGCTTAATCGGGCATCTTGGGTGTGGTTGGTTCTGAAGGGTTTGTTTTTTGCTGGTTTTGCCCCTGCATGGGTGTTTTATATGATTGATGGGCCTACCCCTACGTGTGTGTTTTCCATTTCTTGTGTTGTCTCATTGTGGCTCTTTTAGGGTGGTGTTAAACTTTTCCTGGGTTTCCCAGTCAGGGTTGTTGCTCCTATTCTTTTTTACCTCCACAGAGCTTTTTGTAATGGGTTTATTTTTGTAAAAAGGTTATGAGACCCTTTCAAAACCCCTTTTACCAATAAAAAATAGGAGTTATAAGATTGTATACCTTGGAAAAATTAAAGTATTACTCTTTTGCAAATGTTATCATTTCTAAATTTCCAAATTAGGGAGGTATAAGGAGTACTAGATCAAACTTTAGAACAATGGAATTTAAAAAATTGAATTATTAAAATTTAAGGATAAAAAATTAAAATCATTGATTGCTTAAACAAGTTGGAATTTATTGTTTATACTTGTCTCATATTCACATTAAAAGAGACAAAAGGAATCCAAATATAGAGTCTTGAATATAGAAAACTTCATCTAATTAAAAAGTGTATGTATCAATAGGGAGAAATAAGGTGATATAGGTGTTGATTATTATCTTCAAAATATTAAGGAATCAACTCAAAAGTAAATCTAATAGATTTTATGTACGCTATCAAAACCATAGCATACTATAATCACTTGGGATATATAAGGGATTCTACAAAATCTAATATTTGATAAGGATTTATCAAGTTAGTTCACATACTCTAAACTACAAAGTCAAGGTAGACAACTACAAAGTTTTGAGATACAAAAATTCTATCAAAATTGTTCTCTTGTAAATAAAGAAAGAAACAATGGAAAGGCTTATTAAATACACAGGTCTCAAAGAATCAAAGTGGTTCAAAGACATACTTGATTCTAGAATTGATAATAAGGAAAATGCAATTAGAAGAGAAGAACCAATATGGTTTAGAAAGACTTCTAAGAATTCACAAATCAATAGATTGGCAAAAGTAAATTCTTCAAAAATATATTTCAATGATGTCAACTATACCAATGAAGATATTGAGAACCATATTCAAAAGGTAGAAAATAATATTCATCAAAAATATATCCTACAAATTTATGAAATAAGTAAGGATGAAATAGCTTCAATTGTACATAGATGGTTTAACTATTTCATCAAGGAAATAGATGGACTTTATTCTCCTAAAAAAAATAACAAAGAAATTGGGATATCTTCACTATGCACTTATTGTAACAAATTTGGTCATGAGAAAGCAAATTGTTGGAGCCTCCATCCATGTAAATATTATGGAGGAAAATATCATTCATATTTCTTCTGTTACTATAAATACAAGTACTATAAAATATTTGAAGAGAGACTAATATTCAGATTAGATTGTTTCTTCCAAGTTTTTATTTCATAAGCATCCACTAACAATGAATTCAAGCTTGACATTTTGAAGATCAAGGAGACAGGTCATTCAGAAAAACAAAGGAAAGAAAATGGAGCAAACCTGACCCACCTGTGACCTACAAGATCATGAGATATCTAGTTCATCGAAAATACTTAGAAGACTCCAAAAACAAGGACTTTGTCAAGCACTTTGATGGTATATTTTGAGTTAATGTACAATTTTGAGTTAGTGTTCATGTCCTCCATTATAATACATTGTACTATTTTTATGAGCATCCATTAATGGCATATTTTGAGTTATTGCAGAAGTTTATCTCATAGTTTTCATGCATATTATGGTGCTATTATCATATGATTATCATTGCTTGCTTATTTTACATATTTTGGTTGCATTTCCTTTAATATAAATCATCAAAAGTTAACAGTTGACATATTGACTAAGGTTGCACATTTTATACCAAGGAACATCAAATACGATGTTCAAGTCATGGCTAACAGATTTACCAAAGATATATTCAGGTTACACAAATTTCCTAAAATGATCATTTCAGATAGAGACTCTAGATTCACTTCAAAATTTTGGAAAATCCTACATTGTGCAGTGGGAACAAAAATGAACATAAGCTCAACATATCACCTTGAGACTGATAGTCAAATCGAGAGGGTGAATCAAACCTAGAAGATATGCTTTGCATGTACTGCATTGATCAAAAGTATCAATCATAAGACTATCTACATCTTGTAGAATTTGCTTATCATAATGACCATTATATTATTTAAGGGTGGCCCCATTTGACGCTTTGTATGGCAAGAGGTGTAGAACACATTTGTCTTGGAATAATTTAGAAGATTGAGTCATGATTGGACCAGACATGGTCAAGGAAATGGAGGATCAACTTAAGATGATTAGGTAGAGTCTTAAGGAAGTCATCGATCGTTAAAAGATCTATGTTGATCTAAAAATATAACCAAGGAAATTATCTATGGAAGACAGAGTGTTCTTAAGGGTTACGTCTATGAAAAGTGCCATTAAATCCATGAAGTTGGATCCTTAATTTTTTGGACCCTTTGAAATCATTTAGAAGATTAGCCCAATTGCGTACAGACTCATCTTGCCCCCTAACCTGTCAAAGATTCATAACACTTTCCACATATCCCTACTTAGGAGGTATATTGCTAACCTTAATCATGTGTGGGATGTTTCTAAATTGCAGATGGTAAACCCCGAGGTAATTGAAGTGATGCTAGTGAATATTCTAGAGTTTCATTCCAAATCAATGAGGAAATGAACTCTAGAACAATGTAAGGTCCAATGGGACCGTTATTCTGAAAAGAGTGCCACTTAGGAAAAAGTGGATGATATGAAAATATATTTTCCCTTTTTATTTGAAAATATATTGTAATAACTTTTTAATGGTAGGAAAACACACGAGACTGTGTTTAGTCCAAGGGGGTAGTATGTCATGACCTGCCTTGGTAAGAATTTTTGCATGAGAGACTATGTATTGATGAATGATAACTTGATGCCTAGTTTTGATGCATTTAGATGGTTATGCAATATTTATATTGATTTGTATTTGGGGAATGTAGAATTATTGATGTATTATCGATTTGCAATACCACGTACACTCATGAGTGGAAGAGGTAGAATCAACCACCAAGAATAGGGTACTTGAAAAGGGAAATTATTATCATGGCAACTCAAGGTAACATGTATGATTACCTTCATATATATGCATGCATTTTTACTTTTGGTATGATCATCAACAACCCAACCATCCATAGATAGAAGTTGGTAACCTAGAAGTTATTGTAAGTCTTCGACTAGGATATACGATTGGATTACGATGACTTCACCCACCTTGTTTGATGCATTTGATTACTCACTTTTGTGCACATATGAGTTGTTGTGTAAGTGGATTTGGTAAAGAATCCCCTTTAGAAAGAATTAATAGATATAGAGGTTCTATTAATTCTTGGCCCACTTAAATACCATACTAATGTTTAATATTAGTATAGGTATTTTATTTGAATTAATCAAAATAGGAAATGATTAATGGCTTTTATGGTTTGAATTAAATTGAATTCAATATTATAAATATTAATGCTTTAAAGTTTTATTTAATTCTCCCTTTTTACCTTTTATGAATAAATAAATAAATAAATGGTTTTATTTAGAGCAAGATATTTTGAAAAAGGAAGAATTATTTTTAAATTCAAATATCTCCCCTCTTGATACCTTGCATTACTTTTGGGTAGATGACATTTATATCCAAGTAGAATTTGACGTTGGGATGGATAGATCTCCCTTTGTTAAGAAGGCCAAGGGAAGGAAAAAGGGGGATTCTTCCTTTTTAGCGATGAAAAGGCACGAAGCAAGTACAAAAGCAAGGAGTCAACCTTGAAGGAGAACTCCATTTGCAAAAGGATTCAGGTTGGAAGGTTTAATCTCATCTATTTTTATTACCTTTGTGCTATGCTATTAAAACCTTTTGAATTGTTAAAATAGTGGCACATTGTTCGACCTATGTTGGCCTATGATTTTCAATAGAAAAGCTTATTATTTTTAACCTTTGTTTTTGGCCTATGTTGGCCTACATATTTCCAAAAGAAAGAATTTACTTTAAAAAACCTTCATTGAATGCAAGTTAAGCTGTGTTTTAATTGAATGATTATTTGGTTTATCATTTTTGAAATTGTCTTCTTGCTAGTGTTCTTTGCATACTTTGTTTCATCCGTTGACTAACTGAGTCTATCTTTTGAAACCTAGGCTTTTGCCTCCTTTATGTTAGCACTCATTTTTACTTGTAAGGGTGTTTGCCCTCCTTGGAAATCTATGTTGGATCCTTCTATTGTTAGCAGTGTTTGGATACCATTTTTTGTGAACCATTTGGGTTGAAACCATGTTTGACCTCCATTTTCATTGTTGCTGAAGAGTCTTTAGAATTCTTTGTATCACCATTTAACCATACTTCCTCAGTAAGGTCTATGAGTGTTTGGTTTAGCCACTTGGATACTAGGGTTTTTGGTTTCTACACTGGTATGTCACCCTGCTCTATTTCTCTTAACAAGCGACATCGCATGTTTGTGGGTCAACGATGGTGAAAACTATTGCCATCACCTAGGTAAGCTCCCCTTAAGGTTTAACCTTAATGGGAAACCCAACCACCATTGCGATGTTTTTGAGCATGAGCGAGGGAAGACCAAACAACCTTTCCTGGAAAATATCCCGCATGGGATACGCTCTAGTGCTCTAAGCACATCAAAATGATTCAACCTCCCTTAGGTAGTCAACCATATGGATGTGGTCAAGGTGGCCACTCCATATGGTGGACCGCCCTATGCTAATTAGGGGGTACAAACGTTGACCTTGGCTTTTGTGGCATATGGCTTAATTTTTGTGTTCGACCATCGACTCTACTACTGACTTGGCTGTTTCAAATTACCGCATGGAATTTTTATGGTTTGCTTGTGTTTCGCTTGATTGTAGGTCTATAAAAACTTTTGTTAAGAGGTGGGGACTTAATACCACACACCTGGTGTGGGGAGTCTGCTTGTTGTCTAAAATGGGAAGGGGACATAGGTGGTCACAAGGAGCCCACTTAGGCTACCTCAATGGTGGCACCAGGGGTGGGCACTGACTGTGTTGTTGCTGGTAGGTCATGGGCTAGTTGACCACCTTGTTGTCATTGTTGACTGTGTGGTTAAGATAGTGGTCTTAACTGAAACCTTTTTTTTCTTAGAATGATGGTTTATTTATTAAATGAAATGAATGATATTTCATTTACTAGAATAAAAGAATGATATTGATTTATCTAAATTGAAGGAAGGATATTTAATTTATTTAAATTAAGGAAATGGTTTTTATAAGTACTTTAATTAGTTAAAAGTATGGGCTTTTAACTCATTAAAGGAAATGGTTTTTATAAGTACGTTAATTGGTTAAAAGTATGAGATGTTAACTGATTAAAATAAATAGATTTTATAAGTGTTTAATTAGTTAAAGATATGGCCTTTTAACTGATTAAAGACAAGAGTTTTTATAAGTACTTTAATTGGTTAAAAGTATGGGCTTTTAATTGATTAAGAAAAATGGTTTTTATAAGTACTTTAATTGGATAAAAGTATGAGATTTTAACTGATTAAAGGAAATGGTTTCTATTAGTATTTTAATTAGTTAAAAGCATGAAGGAAATTATTTTTTATGGATGTTTAATTAGTTATAGGTATGGCCTTTTAACTGATTAAAGGAAATCGTTATTGTAAGTATTTAATTGGTTATAGTATGGGATTTTAATTTATTAAAGAAAATGGATTTTTATGGATGTTTAATTAGTTAAAGTATGGGATTTTAATTGATTAAAGAAAATTAATAGTATGGGTATTTGATTAATCAAAAGTATGGGCTTTTGATTAATTAGAAGAATGAACTTTATGAGTATTTTGATTTATTAAAAGTATGGACTTTTGATTTATTAAAAGAATGTTTATTGAATTATTCCATGCATTGATAAATGATAAATGACTTTCATTCTTAAAGGATAAAATGACTCTCCTTCTATGATGAAATGAATGATAGATGACTTTCATTCTTGGATAATGAACACACTTTGTATGATTAATGAAAGAAGTATGCTAGTATAGAAAAAAAGAACATTAGGTGAAAGAATAGGTGTGGGAAATTATGGGGTTTCCTCCTGATGGTTTAATTGAATTTTTTATACATAATTACATTGTGTAGATTGTATAGTTTCAACTTGGCATCCAATTTATAAATACACATGTTCATAAGTCATATAATAAATGCATTTAGTTACATGCATCATGGAATCTATGAGCTGTAATAATCCCTTACTACCATCAAGTAAGCAATGGAGAATTAAGAAGGACCAAGGAGGACACCTAGAAATAAGACATTGACCTTTTTTATATTATAGTGAAGCTCTTTATGAAAACTTATTATGGAGTATACTCTAGAAAGAGTAATCTCCTAATTGGATAATGATGTAATGCTCTATTCACTAGTGTGGTGATAATTTTACCCTACTTGGGTTATGTAATGATTTAATTTATGAATGGAAGAGGTATCTTTTACTTGTTATAATTAAAGGACCTATGATGTTATAGTTTCATAAATTATCATGTTTTGTTAATGTTTTAGATAGAAATTACATCTTATTTATGTATCTTCCTTTGATGATATTATAGATGTTATCCAATGTTTAATTAAGTAGGTAGACTTAATCACAACCTTTTAAGGAATGAGAGATTTGGAGATCTTGATGTTTTAATGTAGTTTAGATGATTAGATTTGGTATCTAAAAATGCTTATGCTTGTGTTAGAAGTAGAAAAATAAACTTAAGGTATTATGAGATCCCTTAGGAAGGAACTTAGGGTAATCTTATTCTTCAAGGAACTCTTCTAAAAACCTAAACTAATTAGATGCATGAAACATTAGTAGAATTATGATAAAAAAATTTCTTTATCACTAGGAGTTATGGATGTAATAAGTTAGCTCATCATAAAGATGATACTGATAGGTTATTTGCATTATGCTTAGTGCACCTGTGTAGATGGACTTATGCATGGTGTAATGATTGGCATACCCTTTTAACTGATAAAAAGGGATAAGTTAACTCATTTTTGGGGATAATACTAATAGATTAATGTAACACACTTAGTATACCTACACAAATAGACTTATGTATGGTGTAGGGATGGGTGTATTCTTTGACATATTAAGGAAGGGTATAAGTTGACCCATCGTAGATATGAGACAGACAACTTAAAACTTTAGATTAAACCTTAGACAACTTTGTAGACTGACACATGTTGTATGGGGATATGTAAATCCCTATCAAGTACGTATTTGTAAAAAAAAAATTAGTTTCTTAGTTAGATTTCTAGGTCATTATAGTTGTGGCTAATTGATGATCCACCTTTAATCCTTAATGAATGCTTATATTTTTCCTCCATGATGCTTTTGAGTGGTTTTTATTGAGGATAGATGAGTGTTGGATAAATGCTCTTGAATGTTACACCATGAACACTCCTTGTGTGGTGGAGCTCAAACTTGCCTTACCCTTTTATTATAAGGCACCTGTTTGGAAGTAGGAGGGGGGATGAAGAAAACAAAAGCCAAGGAGAAGAAAGGAGTTGTGTAGCAAAGCACAACGCTTGTGGGGACTAAGTTTCAAGAGGAAGTTGACGTTGCACTTTATCCTTGCTATGTTACGTATGTTGTGGTGGTATTGTTGTGTTTTTACTTTCGCTATTATTTTCCTTGTGCTTTTTATCTTTAGTTTTTATTGTTTTTCTAGCATTGTTTGCTTTTGGTTGGCCTAACTATTGCCCACGCACTTCCATAAGTTTCTACAATGTTAGCATTCTTGTATTAAAAATTGGTTTGTTGTGCTTTGGGATTCTCCATGCTCATTTTGTTGGCTCGAGACCCGTTCCCCTTGCATGATGATAAAGAACATTGTGGGAAACACAACGTTCAGTTTGCTTTCACTAGCCAAATCCCTTACATTATCTTTGACCTGTATGTTATTGTGGTTTTTGCCTTGTTAGCTTGTTGTAGGTTTTTTTTAAGTTTCAAGTTGTTGTCAGGGTCCTCTATGAGGATGGCACCCTCTGAGATTTAAGTTACATAAAGCTCAGGGTCGAGAAATATTCTTCTTTCCCTAAGGTTAAACTATAACATTTTAAATCTCTCTTTGTGCATGTAATTAGAATGTTTTAATCCTTTCCTTTTGTTAGATTAGATAGACATAATATTTGGTTGCTTTTTAGGGTTGGTTTGGAAAATATTAATATGTTTGCTATGAATGGTTTAGAAAGATTTACTCTTAGTCTAACATCAGATTTATATTAATCAAATAGATTGATTAACGTTAGAATTTTCTAATGTTAGATTAATCAAATGGATTGATTAATTTAAGATGGGCTAATTTAATGTTAGATTCATATTAATAAAATAGATTTATTAATATTAGAATTCTCTAATGTTATATTAATCAAATAGATTGATTAATTAAAGATGGACTAATCTAATGTTAGATTCATATTAATCAAATGGATTGATTAATTGCTTTAGACTAATTGTCAAATTAATAATCTGATGGATTTATTTGAGACAACCTTAGACTAATATTGGATTGGTTATTACTCTAAGGATGGGTTGTTTTGGGAAATAATCTTAGATCAAATTATTAATCTATTTTCCTTTAGATTCTTGGATTAAACTAATGATTGTTTATCTTCCAATCTTTTGGTTTTAAATTATTCTAAGTGGTATTTTGGATCTGGTGATGGATTCAATGGATGTAATCCTTCAATGGTTGATTCAAGTGTTTGTTCCTTTGTTTGATAAAGATAACTAATGCATGGGTTGAGTAATGATAGAAGATATTTGTGGAAAATATTTTGGGAAGAAGTATGGGCTTCTTATGCATGTGTTGCTATAGTGAAATGAATCTTATAGAAATGCATGGGTTGAGTAATGATAGAAGATATTTGTGGAAAATATTTTGGGAAGAAGTATGGGCTTCTTATGCATGTGTTTCTATAGTGAAATGAATCTTATAGAAATGCATGGGTTGAGTAATGATAGAAAATATTTTGGGAAGAAGTATGGGCTTCTTATACATGTGTTGCTATAGTGAAATAAATCTTATAGAAATGCATGGGTTGAGTACCGATTGAAAAATATTTGTAGAAAATATTTTTGAAAGAAGTATGGGTTTCTTTTGCTTGTGATTATTATGCATGAATCATATAGAAATGCATTCATACCTACATATGAGTTGTTTTTATCCCTACCTTCCTACCAATCTACTATGAAAGTCAAGGGAAGAAGATGTCAGATCATGCTAGTTGATTACTCAATTATTCTTGGAATCCTGTGAAGGATTAAGTTGGAAATCACTCTTGGTGAAAGAGGATTTATTGTAATAAAAAGCAAAGACTATTCTTTTGGATATATAATTTATACCTTGTAATGAATTATTGTACTTTTATGGCTGCATATTCATGGATTGTAATTATGTTATAGCTATGCTTTTATTTTGAATCAATTCTTGGGTTCTAAAAGATTAACCTTGGTTTTATCATGCACTTCAAGTTTACTTATATAAGAAATACTTGATTTAATACTCTTTCATGCACTCTCTATCTTTTGCTACCAGAGAGAAAGAGAGAGAGTAGATTTAAGGGTTTGGGGTCTTGGGAAAGGGATATCTTAAAGAAACCTTGTTTAAGACTCCTACCTAGGGTAGTTGTGGAGAATCAACATATAGGTCTCCTATGTCCATGAGGAAGTTATCACGCGGAGTGATAAATGCTTAATATTTCCATCACAAAGGTGGGGTGTTCAAGCATGAAAGTTTATAAGACCACCACAGAGGTGAAATGGACTAAAGTCAAAGGCATTACACCCAAATGAACCAACATAGACTGACTTATGTTGGTCTATGTACCTTGTAGTGAATGATTGTACTTGTATAGTTGCATATTCATGTATTATAATTATGCTATAGCTATGCTTTTATTTTGAATCAATGCTTGGGTTCTAAAATATTAACCTTGGTTTGATCATGCACTTCAATTTTACTTATATAAAAAATACTTGATTTAATACTCTTTCATGCACTCTTTATATTTTAAAGCTAGAGAGAAAGAGAGAGAGTATATTTAAGGGTTTGGGAGCCTTGGGAAAGGGATGCCTTAAAGAAACCTTGTTTAAGACTGCTACCTAGGGTAGTTGTAGGGAGACAACACCTAGGTCTCCTATGTCCATGAGGAAGTTATCACATAGAGTGATAGATGCTTAAGATTTCCATCACGGAGATGGGATTTTCAAGCATGGAATTTTAGAAGACCATCGTATAGGTGCAATGGATTAAACTCAAAGGAATTACATCCAAAGGAATCAACATAGACTGAATTATGTTTGTAGGGGAAAAGGCATTCCCCCTTATCTAAATACTAAGAAGGGATAACCCCAACACTATGGTCAAGTTGCCTTGCATTCCCGAAGAGTGTAAGGAATGTAGGGTGGTCATTTATAGTGTCTTTTATACTATGGATGTGTAAAAGGTAAACCCCAACATATGCAGGAGCTTGGCCTCTCTTGTCCACTTGAGAGATATTCGCAGCATCACAAACTCAAAATGTGGTTATGCCATAGTCTTATTTCAGTCATGGATACTCCTTGTGAACCTTGTTGGGTCCCCTAAAAAAATAAAAAAATCTCTCTCGGGTTGTTTGGTTTTGGGTTGTTACAGTCTATCAAGCAACAAGCCCAAAATTATTATGTTTAAGAAGGTAAACTATATTGGAGACATTCAAATGGTGTGTTGTTGATTTGTTTATTTGAAAAAATCCCACATGTATTGAAAGAGTACCATTTTGAACTATGTGGTGGCCACTTTGCACCAAATTCCACTACCAATAAAATAATGAGAGCTAGTTATTATTGGTCTACCCTCTTTAAAAATGTTCATCAATTGGTAAGAAGTTGTCATAGTTATTAGGTTTTTGTAGGGAAGAAATATTTAGCAACTACACCTCTAAAGCCAGTAATCATCGAAGCTCCATTTACATAGTGGGGAATTGATATTATTGGTGAAATTAATCCCAACTCTTATGGAGGTCATAGGTGGGTCATAATAGCCACTGACTACTTTACTAAATGGATGGAAGCAACTCCCCTCAAGAAGTCAACCACTAAGGTTGTAGTAAACTTCCTTGAAGAAAACATATTGACTATATTTGGGGTCCCCAAGAAGATAGTTATAGGTAATGACAACTACTTCACCTCCTTTGATATTATTGAATTATATGCCAAATATAGTATAGAACTTTTGCATGCTGAAAATTATTATCCCTAGGGAAATGCTTTGGCTGAGTCCTCAAACAAGAATCTGATTACTAGGATCAAGAGATCACTAGGCAAGAACAAAAGAGGTTGGGAAAATGAGTTAAAATATGCTTTATGGATAGATAGAATATCTGTGAAAAATATAGGGAAGTCCCCTTATGAGCTAGTTTTCATGAAAATGCTCTATTAACTCCTTAAATAGAGAGAAATTTCTTATCCCCACTTCTCCAAGATCATGAAAATCCAGATGTTCTACAAAGAAGATTAGATCAAATTACACAGTTACAAGAAGATAGAAGAGAAGCCCTAATAAGAATGACTGAGTAAACATAGAAAACAATGCAACTTTTCAATAAGAAGGCAAGAGGTAAACCATTTCATGAAGGAGATATAGTGATATACTAGGACCCCAAGAATGATAAACATGGTGAAAAAGGTAAACTAGAGCCCAAATGGATCTAGCCATATCAGATAATTTAGACCGTTGGACATCACACTTACAGGTTGCAAAATCTGAAGGGAGAACAAATGCAGATTCCAATTAATAGCCAACATATGAAGCTATATCAACCCTATTTTTGGGTCAAAAGAGAATTAAGTTGTACTTATTTTAAAAAAATATGTTTCAAGTCCTTAAGCGATTAGGAATATTTATTTTTCAATGTATTTTTTAGTTTGTTTTAGGTGAATTTAGGAAAGAGTAACCAATATTCTAAGGTTCTCAAGTGCTTCAAGTTTTCATCATTGTTCCTATTTGAAGCCTGTGTTGGATCCTCAAAATCCAACTTAAGAGTTACCCCTAATTTCAAATTTTAATGAGTCTTGTGGAGTCTTAGGTCTAGGTTATTTTGTTGAGTCAAGGTTATGTGGATTTCAAATTTTTGCAATAAAGATGGTCAATACACTTCAAAGTGTCATTTTTTTTGTCATGTCCAATAGTCCTTTGCAATTTGTTTTTGATCAAAAGCTTGTATCTCCTTAAAGTGTCCTCAAAATTCTATTTTTTTCAAATTCATAAAATCCCCAAGTCTTAATCCTTGAACCTTCCCCATAGTCCCTAAGGTCATTTTTTAAAAATCTATAGCCCTTGGCCTCTATTAATTTTCCTTCATAAATCCATAAACCTAAACTTCACTGGTTATTATTTCAAACATCACATCCTTAGGTCATTCATATATTTCATCCCCTCGCATTCCAAATTATCTCATAAAGCACGTACCCAAAAAATCCCTTTGCAATTTATTATTCCAATTATGCTAAAGCCTTAAGGCCAAGATTCCATTTCGAGGTTATTACTTTTCCACAAACTTATTAAAATTTATTTACGCCTAAGTCATGCGAATCAAAGTTGAAGAAAACCACCTAAATTTCCCCTAATTCATTCATGTCCATGTGCTCCCCTTGCATTAAACCTCACACGTCTTCCCCAGATCTAGCAGTATGCATACATCAAAATAAATCCAATGGTACACATGCATCCTAAGGAAACCTACCCAACCCAGAGTTTAATTTCAAAAAATATACATTCCTAAAATATCCGCCCTTAAGTCATAAAAGCAAAAAAAATTAATGCAAAATTTCCCTAAAGGTTTGTACATTCACTCATGTTTACATATCATTTACATAAAGCTCATGCACATTCTCAAGATCTGAGGATACGCACATATCATCAACAGATGTGATCATATGTACAAATGAAGAATGACGACCTTCTTAAGCCCAATACTGCTTTATATTTGCCACATCCAATGAATGCAAAGCACATGGAATCCACTAAGTTGAGCACAAAGAGAGTAAATTCATTGTAAAAATATGCAAAAATATTAACGGCCTGCATTTATTGTTGAGAGATCAACGGTATGCACGAATCAAAGTCGATGAAGTATTTTCAAAGTTGTTTAACTTTTCAATGTAAGCCTAAAAATATTATGATTTTTATAAGGTCTTGTTCTAAAATCCATGGGGCATTGAAATTAATTATCCAAGGCCTAAAAATTTCTTTATGTCTTTGATCCTTCCCCTTTCGTTAAAGAGCATGCATATTCTAAAGATCCTAAGGTACGTGTGCATCATAGCCAAATCTGACGATAAGCCTTGATAAAAAGTGAACACATTTTTTTCTATTAATTTAATTGTGCCATCACCCAAAGATAGGTTTTTCCTACTCGATAAGATATCTAATAGTATGTATTGATCCTCATAAAATCCAACGACATGCATAGATAAAAGGTTTACCAAGCGCACTTTGAAGAAGTTTGACTTTTATACATAAGACCTAGAACTTTTATCTTATCCTCCTGAGATCAACGGTATGCATTCAACAAAATTTGAGATGAATGATATGCATTGTATAGCAAACAAAAATAGTTTATTTTTCCTCAAATCCTGACAGAGTCGTCAGAGTAAGTCAAAGTATGGTAGAATTGTTAGAAATCGAACGACACACACCAATCCACCTTATATTGAATGGTACGCGTTCATCAACCCCAAAATACAAAATGGTCAGTGTTCCACATTTTTACAAGAATACCATATGGACAAAATGCATCGGGCCACATCTATAAGTCTAGTCATTGTTAATTTTTTTAATTTTTGACTAATCATGTGTGGTTGTAATTATGAAAAAGCTAGCAAAATCTATTGATTCCATAGCCAAGTAGGGCAAAGATCCCATTTCAAGAAAAGCAAAAAGTGCTTAGATATCATGAAGGCTATTACACACATGATTAAGAGTGGCCAACTAATATAAGCCCTGTCATAAGCAACTATAATTCAAGTAACTATGTATCAATTAATATAGTTAAAAAACTATGAAGTGGCAAGATTGGGACGATAGATTCAAATGACGTAATTGGCAAACATTAAATATAATACATGTGAAATCAAATCCTAAAAGCTATTTTTTGTCTACATGAATCTTCGAACTCACTAAACCTCAGTAGAGAACCTACATTTGAGAAACCATTGAGCATTTGCAAAGAAACTAAGGAAAGTTGTGTGCAATTAACAGAGTGATTCGACCTAGAGAGAAACAACAATGGCTTCTTCAAGCTCTTCTACTATCTCTAAAGGCACTATGGCTACCATTAAAATAATAAGTAATAAATATCAGTACAAACTAAAGTCAGACCAATTACCCTTGGCAAGAAGGTGCTAGTATTTTCAAAGAAATCAGGGTCCGATAGAAGTCTCACTTCTGCACAGCAGTGGGAAGCCAAAAATATGAATGTGGTTAGTTTTGAAATGGTAAAATAAGGAAACCAATGTCATGCTGTCTTGCTCATTGGTATTTTCAAGAGCAAAAAAAGATCACAGTGGCAAAGAACCCCATATTATAATAGATGGAATAGCAACCTAGAAAAATTAGTATACCCAAGAGTCTACTTCTTTTCAAACTTGTTGGACTAGCTAGTGATGATATATGATGCATAAATTAGGGCTTTTAGAGATTTCAATCATCGACCAGTATTCAATATGATTCTAGAAAGTTTCCAAAAGCCTTTCAACTAAATAGGGTTGATGCTATCTTAAACAAAGAGTTAATTGAATACCAATCATAGCATATAATTTTTACTCATTACTATGTGACCTTGTTTGATCCATATGAAACAATGTCATATAATTTTCTAATCTAAAAGGGTGCATTGAAACCATGGGTTAGGGATTATGCAGATATGATCAATTAGTACTAGGTGTAGAAAATTTGAGTATAGTTTATAAGAAGGTAATGCACATGATTATGCAATGTAATAGAACTTCCCCCCCAATGTACAAATGGAAGCATGAAATGAGTAAACAAATGCATTCTGAGTTGATTAAACTAGAAATGGCTATTATAGAAGAACATAAGAAAATGCCCCTCTTTTTTTTTATTCAATCCTCATACACCTCATGGTAGGGTAATTAGATACTAAAACCCTACAAAAGCTAGGAGGGATAGACGCCCACGATATACAGGAAAAGCTCACCTGGATACATGAGGGATGTTCAAGTTATGCATCATTCTTCAACAACTTTCTCAACACAACTTCATTAAGTGCTATTTGGTTTCCTTCCACCAAGGATAGGCACTGGAATTGCATCTTTCCTACAAGAGAAGCAAGGGATTAATTTTTGATAGAATATTTCACATATATAAGGCTATTTGGTGCAAATATTCCATCAAAAGCTTTACCCAAGTACTATCCAATGTTAGTAGCTGCACTTTAGATAGCAAGGTAGTTTGTAGAGGAAACAAAAATGTGGTTAGGAAGAAAAACCAAAAAAATCTTATGGTTAACGGTCCCCTGTAGGTTTAGCCATTATGTTTTTAAGGGGTATCCAAGCATACTTAAGATAATTTGGGATATGGATGATTTTTGTTTTTAGAACTAACATGGACACCCTATGATCCAAAGGGGGTTTATAAGAAAGAGGTCCAAAAATGGCAATATACATGGGTACATCATAGAACTAATACCTTTGAGGATGAGCTCCAAAAAACCATTCAAAATAATAAAGTTCTAGAGCTAGTATGGTTAAATTATGAATATATCAATAGAGCTAACACTTAGATCCAACATGTAGGTGATTACCCTCCAAAGTTGGTTATGTTAAGAAGAAATTCAATTGAATTAATTGCTCCCCTTGTTCTAGTTGTTACTCCAAAAGAGCTTTAAGGTCCTTTTCTAGAAATTGTCAGCCAGGAAGTAGACAAAGTAGAAATATTGGTTGATGCTAATGATATGACCAAGGCTATAGAAAAACCCCCTAAGTAGTTCAACCTACTCCAAAAGGAGTGTCATATGTAGAGAGAGGAAAATGAATTGTCATAATACCTCAACCCACTACCCATGCTTCAGTTGACAAAGAAATGATTCTTGTTGCATCTAAAAAAGGACAATTGATTGATCCCTTGAAAAGTCAATTGAATGTAGCAACGTATAGGCCTCAACTGGTATCAAAGGTGGCAACTAAGGTACTGATATTCAATAACAAGGAGGTTAAAGTATTTGTAGTAATACAAAAAATAATAACATAAGTTGGAGGACTATGTGAGCTACTTAGAGAACATTAAATAATATTGAAAAATCTAGATTCATCCCTAGAGCATAAAAGGTCCAGGCTCACCCTCACATCCTTAGTTGAAACTCCAATAAAACTGACTTTGGAGAGGACAAAAGAAGACATCCCTTTTAATAACTTTGGGGAAAGGTATCTTCAGGCTATAGAAAAAAGGAAATATCCTATAAATATTCATAGTGCATATGAGGATGCCTAGACTTCACCATCACAAGCTACAACAATCACAATCCCCATGCCAAAGAACATTACTATTGTCTATATCAATCATGAAATAGGGGATGTATAGGTGTTGCAGGACCCCGTAGATTTGTTGGAAACTTGGAATAAATACATGCACAAGTAGCAAACCTTGTTCTAAAAGAGAATAAAGATAGATAGGGGATGCCATTACCGATTTTAAAATAAAACAAGTTCAAGGTAGGTGTAATCATACTGTAACACACCCAACCAATCAAGGGCAAAGGATAATGATAGATGGAAGGCTCAGATAAAGGTAGTTATAATAGGAATAGGGCACCTAGAGGCTATAAAAGGGACTGCTACAACTAGAAAAGTATCAAGTTTTTGCATAGCCATTTTTGCCAAAGGTATACTAAGAGTGCCCTTGTCTTGTTAATTGTATTTTCTTTTATGTCTTGTTTTCCACCCCTCATTCCTCCCCTTGATTATGTAGGTCTTGTTCAGGATATACCAGTTAGCTAAGATCATTTTCAATGATTGGATTGGAAGCTTGGAGATTCTTTATCACTATTCTTAGGATGAAGAATGGAGTTCCTCTATTACATCATTTGAATAGAGAGAACCCTTTGTATTTATTCAAAAATATTGGAGCACTTTTCTAGACTCTAAATTGTAATATATTTTTCAAGAAATTAATACAAATCCAACTTTCTCTTAGACATTTCTTTGGCTCAATTATTTATTTTTGGTCACATTTGTATGTTACATCAATTGAATGTATGAATATCACTTTTTTCACTATGTATCTTAATTATATTTGTTACATTATTTGAATGGATCTAATTAAACCAACTATTTATTTCCCTTTACTTATTTATCATTAAAGGTTTAAAAACTTTGCTATAGTTAATAATGGATAAGGCATCGATAAATTGATAAGGCACAATTAAAGAGTTATTGTAAAATCTTGGTCAAAAGAACATCAACTTTTACATTTTGTTTATCTAGATGAACATGAGCATATAAAGAAATATTATAAGCTCACTTCAGGGGTATCCTAACCCAATTAAGTATGTCTAGAGTCTTTTTGATAATATTTTCCTGAATTAAAGTGTAACAACCCAGATCTAACACATTTGGTTGTCCATTCTAGCTTTGCTCACTGGAATCACAAAATAATTTTTTTGGACTAGTTTAAACATGTCTCAACTAAAATTTTTGTTGTTCACCCAACATTTTATTAGTAAAGGCATAATGGAAATCATTTTGAGCTCATTGACTACTGCAGACAGTCTCTCAAAAGGCCAATATTGGCTAGATCCCGCATAAGATGTATTTTTGTGATCTCGTCTTCTCCTTTCTCAAGAATGTGGGTTCACTATTGGGTTTCTCCTCTAGGGAACATAACACCCAGAGGGTGGACGCATAGTTGTCCATTCTTTAACATGGAGGACTTAGGCTCTCTTGACCCAATATTAGTCTTGGTTTTTATTCATGCCAAGGAATTAACATAGAATATGCCTTGTGCCTAGTTGATAATCCAACTCCCCTTAGAGTCAACTAGGGCCCGCCATTACTCTAGCTCAAGACCTGGTGTCACTTGTCATGGTATGGTTAACGAAGAGTTGTCCCATATCAACTCGTCGCTGAGTCCACTAGCACCAGCTAGCTATCTCCTAGCACCGATATTCTACTAGTCTTATCCTAACTGTGCAATGCGTAAGGGACCCATACCACTCGTCCAACAGCCTAGAGGTGATGTCCCATACCGCCCCTTGTTACTTTCCCGTATTGACCTTGCTCGTCAAGAGTGCGACCGCTCCTGAATCATAGTAATCACCTACTTGCAATTATCAGTGTTGGATAATTTTATCATCCTCCTCAATGGTTAATTTTTTTTTATTATCTTTTGTGGTGATTTACCATGAGGTCTTCCAGGTTTTCTAGGTTTTAGAAGGTTATTTTAAAAGTAGTTTTTGTATTTCTAAGGTAAGTGAAGTAAACATCATTTAAATTATTTCATAAAAATTTTATAAGGCATATGCAGTAAATGATTTAAGGGTCTAAAATAAGATATTCTAATTAAGTTTAAGATACCAAATCGGAGGCAACAAGTTGTGATGGATGGAGCAACAAGGAGGAGGAGCGAGAGGTCTAGGGGCATCAAACCCTAGGTGTGGGACTTCAGAGGGCAGATCAGCAGACGCGGCAGGTGGGGGCTCGGCGAGATAGCGAGCCCCCGGGCGGAGGATGTGGACAAGGAAGTTCTATTGGAACCGGTCCAAGGGCGTTGGGCGGATGCGGTTGAAGATTTCTCTGAGGGGGACCAGGACTCTATGCGTCAGGATCAAAGGAAGACCCAATAAGGAGACAAAGAGAAACCTGGCAACTGGAGACCTTCATATCTTAATGCTCTTTGTGGTAAGCAAAAATTATCCGACTCTTGTTTTAATCTAAAATCTGTCAATGGTAGGTTGCACGTCCCGGATTCCTTAGCTCAGCATGTGGCTATGGAGGGCATAACATCTCTGGTGGCTAAATTTATGGGGGTGAGGCCAGACATGGAAGTCATAAGGAGATGGGCCATCCAAAAATGGCAGCCAAGGGCCGGTATGATGATTAAGGCTTTACCCAAGAGTTTTCTTTTGGTGACATTTCAATGTGAACGGGACATGGAAAGGACTCTCCAAGGAGGTCCTTGGTTTTTTGGGAAAAGGGGCTTGTATCTGAAGCGTTGGTCCCCCGATTTCAACCCCCAGACTCAGGTGCTGGATTTGGCTCCTATTTGGGTTAAGATGCCGAGATTACCTTTGCTTTTATGGAATGAACAAATCTTGGATGGGATAGCTACAGAGATTGGAGAACTAATAGCTATTGATCCTGCAACCTTGAGCAAAACAAGACTCCTGTCTGCTCGCATGTGTGTGTTTGCGGACCTGAGTAAAGAGCTCCCTAAATCCATTATTTTGTCATCTATGTTTGGCCTTCATACTCAGGTCTTTGAATATGAAAATATGTCTTTTAAGTGTAGTGTTTGTGGGAAGGTAGGGCACCAGGGTATCCACTGCATTTCCAAGAACCAGCCCCCACTCCAAAATATTGATCCTCAAACCCAGAATAATATCCCTCCCCCGTAGATCTCCATTCCTACCCAACCTGGGCCTCAAGGACGTGGAGCTCGAAATCCGAATATCAGAGACCCTGTTCGCCCTATTGTAAGCAAGAGGCAACGTTTTAACCCTCCTCCCAAAAATTCCTATGCCCCGAAACCCTCTCATAGGGGAGCTGGTCCCTTTGATGGGAACCCTCAAGCTCAACCTACTCCTAAGATGATACAACAAGCCTCAGAGCCAAATCACAAAGGAAAGAACCCCATAGATCAACGCCCTGGGGCAAGTAAGTTTGATTGGGTGATACGGGAGGCCTATGGAGGCTCGGTGGAAGTGGTCCCATGTACTGCAGAGGAATTTATGGGAAGAAATTCCAAGGAGATCAACATCCCAGTGGAGAACAGTTTTGATGCATTAAATCATTTGAAGGGAGATCATATGGACAGCCAAGAAGTGGAATCTGAGGTAGAGGAGACTCAAGAGAAGGATTTAGAGGAGAAAAATCGGAGGAAGGAGCAAGAAACTAATAATACAGGCAAGGATACTCAGGAGGAAGAGGTGAACCACCAAGATCAGTGTAACCCCAAAGCAGGGGAAAAAGAATCTACTAATCAAGAAGCTAAGAGCACGAAATCATCTCCACTGTCAAAAAGACCAGTTAACCTAGAAAGCCAAATTGTTACCCCAAAGACCAAGACTGACCTACCCAAGATGGTTACTAGAAGCCAAGTGAATCCCAAGGAACTTCAACCTAGAGCGGATGTATGGGGATATGGTTCGGTAGGAAGAGGGAAACCTAGCAATGCTGCCTTAAGGCAGAAAGAAGCAGAGCGAGGAGTGGTTGATGGCACTCAAGAAGTATTGCTCTTTGGGGCGAAGGCTCGAGGATCCAAAGCCCATAAATGAAGATTCTTTCATGGAATATTCGTGGGAGTAATCCTGCAAAAATAAGAGCTTTGTATGCTCTTAGACAAGAACACAAACCGGATATGATTTTACTGCAAGAAACTAAAATGGAGGAGAGTAGAGTTATTCCTTTTAAGAATAGGACTTGGCGAGAAGTTGAAGTAGTAGGCCAAGAGGCCACCTGGAACAACGAGGAGGGTTACTTGGTTATGTGGAACAAAAATGTGATTGATAGTAGAGTGATTCCGATGTCTAGTTGGTTTATTTGTCTCTTATGTGTGGATAAAACCACGCGGGAAGAGTGGATCTTAACGAATGTATATGCTCCGGTTAGACAGGGACTGAGAAGGGTTCTTTGGAGTCAGCTAGCTGAATTGAGGGAGACGGTCCCCAACTACCCTTGGATTGTGGCGGGGGATTTCAATTGCTACCTTAATCCCGTAGATAAATTGGGGGGCTCTCAAAGAATAACTGCTGATATCTACGAGTTTAGAGATTTTGTTGAGCAACATGAGTTGATGGATGTGGACCTGCGTAGATTCTCCTATACATGGTCTAACAAAAGATTGAAGGAAAACCAAATTCAGATAAGATTAGATAGGTTTCTTCTTTCTCAAGAATGCCTGGAGAGGTTTGGGGACTCTTCATTAACGACACTCCCAAGAATCGGGTCTGATCACAACCCAATTCCGTGGGAAACGAGGGGAGGACTCTAAGAAAAGATACATCGGACCCTTTCGATTTGAACTTATGTGGTTCCAACATCGGGATCTCAAGGATCTAGTTGCCCAATGATGGGACAAAAAGTATAATGGTTCGAAACCGGCCCAAGTGGCATGTAAACTAAGGAATGTGAAGGCTAACATTAGAGAGTGGAACAAAACTTCCTTTGGCAATATTTTTGTTAAAAAGGCAGAACTAAAAGACAAGATCAATGAACTACGGGAGAAGGCTGAAGTCGGAGCGACTTACGGAGGATCCGAGAAACCGGGAGAGGGAGTCATTAGCCGAATACCACACGATGCTAGGATTTGAAGAAACCTTTTGGAGGCAGAAATCCAAAGCTGCGTTGGTTAAAGGAGGGTGACCGAAATACAAAGTTCTTCCATGTCTCTACTCTTCGCCACAGGAGTACTAACAAAATTAAGGAGATCAAGATGGCCGATGGGTCTAACACCAAAGATATGGAAGACATAAGGAGGGAAGCGGTTGAGTACTTTAAATCGTTGCTAGAAGATGTAAATCCGACTATTGAAGAAGAGGACTCTCTATTGGCAGCCATTCCACCCCTCGTAACCGATAATCTTAATGGATTCTTACTTAGTCCTTTCACAAAGGAGGAAATCGAGAAGGTCATTTTTGACATGGATGGTAACGACTCCCCGAGACCGGATGGCTTCCCCTGCGGCTTTCTTCCGAGAAGTTTTGGGATATCCTAGGCAATGATGTAGTGGAAGCTATAATTGAGGCTCAAAAGGACATGGAAATCCCAGAAGGAGTTAATGCTACTTTTTTAGTCCTCATCCCTAAACTAGTGGGAGCAATGGAATTTTCCAGTTTCGCCCTATCAGTTTATGTAACACTCTGATGAAGATTCTCACAAAAACAATCGCCAATAGGTTGAAGGTTATCCTTCCTTTCATCATTGATATGAACCAAGGTGGCTTTGTGAAAGGGCGACAAATATTGGATGGTATCATCACAATTCATGAGGTTATTCATTCAATGGTGACTAGTAAGGAAGCGGGTATGTTACTAAAGCTTGATATGAATAAAGCCTACGACCGGGTCTCATGGCGGTTCCTCACCAAGATTTTGGGTAAGTTTGGTTTCTGTCCCCGGTGGATTAAGTTGATTTTTAGTTGTATCTCTACTACAAGATTTTCTGTCATGGTGAATGGGTGACCCTCCGATTACTTTAAGAGTGAAATGGGGTTGCGACAAGGAGATCCTTTGTCTCCATACTTGTTTATTATTTTAGCGGAAGCATTGGGTAGGAACATTTCAGCAGCGATGGCAGATGGTCAATTGGAAGGTTTTAAACCAGCCTCAACAGCAGAGTCGATGTCTCACCAATAGTTTGTGGATGATACAATCATTGTGTCCAAAGCCTCGGTGCCTCAAGCTAGGAAGTTGAAGAGAATTCTAACCAAGTATGAGACAAAAGCAGGACAGTACATAAACTATAAGAAGAGTAGCATCTATTTCTTTAACACGCCTGGTGGGAGGGAGGAAAGAATAGCTAACCTCTTCGATTGTGGAAAGGAGCTTCTACCAACAACTTATCTAGGCATGCCTATGTTCGAAGGAAGAATGAAGGCTACTTTGTGGAACTCAGTCATTGACAGGATCTCCAAAAAGTTAGCGAGGGTGGAAGGGCAGCCTTCTCGGCTCCACGGGAAAAGCCTTATTAGTTCAAACTACTTTACGGAGCATTCCAATTTATTGCATGTCTCTATTTAGAATGCTCGCAAAGGTCCGAGCTACATTGGAGCTAATTCAATGCAACTTCTTGTGGTCGGGTTCGGAGGAGAGAAAGAGAATTTCGTTGGTAGCATGGAATCGGGTGTGTGCAAGCAAGGATCGGGGGGCACGGGGTTAAAGAGAATGAAAGAAATGAATCAAGCTCTGATTGGCAAACAGGTATGGAGATTTATCAATAATGATCAATTGGGATGGGTAAAACTTCTTAAGGAAAAATATATCGAAATAATCGGGACTTCTAAAAGTTGATAATCTTCCTAGAGGATCCTATTTTTGGAATTGTTTGCTCGAATGTCGGGAGGTAGTCAGGAAAGGCATCAGATGGAGAATTGGTAATGGAAGACAAGTGGACTTTTGGAAAGACCCATGGTTGGAAGAGGCCCCTCTGAAAGATAACTTAGACCTTCAGGTCCTCCAACATAAACTTTCGAAGGAAATGGGAGGAAAAGTAGGGGATTTTATTGCTGTAGCACAGAAACTTCTTCTTGGAAGAAAATCACGAGTTCATAATCTGTCGAGCAAGAGAAGGTGGCCCTAACCAAACTCAATGATGCTTTAAGGGTGTTCCCGATCATTCCTGGGGAGGAAGAGACAAGGCAATTTGGGGCAAAACTACAAGTGGGATCTATTCAGTAAAAGCTGCCTATAAGTTAATCCACTCGGGATTCAATGGTCGGACTCCGACTTCGTTATTTGGTTAAATAATTTAACCCCAAAAATAGCTTTCTTCTTTTGGTTGGCAGTTCAAAATAAGATCCCGACAACGAGATAATCTGCAAAGGAGAGGTTTCCAATTCATCAATCGATGTATCTTGTGTGAGAAAGCAATAGAATCACGTAAGTCATATATTTCTAACTTGTGATTTTTCTTGTACGAGTCTTCCAAATGATCTGTCCAAATTTCATATAGATTGGGTCCGTCCAAATAGCATGTCCGACTTACGCATACAGTGGGCTTACCCCTTTCGGGCAAAACTTTTGACTTGGCTCTGGAAGCTCGACTTACCCCATTTTTTATGGGGGATATGGAATGAGATAAATAAGAGAGTATTTAAAAGGACGAAAGAAAGATCCCAGGTTATGTGGTAATAAAATAATCAGAGCTCTGAAAGAAAAGCTGGAAAACTTTCTTCTTCAAAAATGAGACCATGTCTCTAAGGGAAAGGAGGATTTTGCGGAGCCGGGAGAGGAACTTCCAGGACCTAGACATTACAACCAACCCACGAGATGGTGTCAAGTGGATACCCCCACACAAAAGTGGGTTAAGTTTAATTTTGACGGGGCAGCTAAAGGAAATCTGGGGGCTGCAGGAGCAGGAGGAGTTTTGAGAAATGAGGAAGGAAAAGTGGTCCTTGCATTTGCAGAGCCTTTGGGAACTCAAACAAATCATTTTGCAGAAGCCCGAGCCTGCATGTAGGCAATGAGAATTGCCAGACTTGAGGGTTATAAGGAAGTTATCTTTGAAGGGGATTCGCTTAATATAATCAAGGCAATTAAGGAGGATAAAGACCCCAGCTGGACCATATTGGAGCTTATCCTAGAAGCAAAGATTCATAAATCTCATTTGGTTAATGCCCGAATCCAACACACCTTTAGAGAAGGGAACCAGGCGGCGGATCTAATGGCAAATATTGCAGTTTCGTTGGGGAGATGCAAATTTAGAAGGATAACTTCCCTCAAGAACTATCGGTGTTGGTCGCTAGAGAAGAGCTAAGATCAAACCCGTTAGAGCATCGGGGAGATCGGAGGGGTCGATGATGAGTAATCCGACAGATGGAATTAGGTAGAAAAGGCATCCCATTTGTTGGGGCACGGGAGGTGACAAGTGTACGATACTGACAACCTAGTGTTAGTAAGTGCTAGGTGTTGTTTGGTTTTTGTTTTATCCTGAATAGTCAAGCGACAAGTATAGGATTGTGGACTCTAAGTATGGCTTAATGTGAGTCTTAGAAAGATCCATTTTGTATTTTGATTATACGGGCTTGATGCTAGAACCAGCCCATTTTGACTTTGTAAAAGGTTTGTGGACCTTATAACCACCTCTACCTTATACCAAAAAAAAAAGATACCAAATCTGTCGAGCCCGCTAATGGGTGGCTTTTCAATATAACATCTTTAATTTCTTCCACTTACTCTTAATATTAAATAAACAACTAAACTAATTACAACTATGGTACCTCAAATATATACATACAAAAGTTCTTTTATGTAAAAAATCTATAAATAAATCTATTTTAAAGCAAAGGTCAACAGTAGATGAAATTTCAAGCTAAAAGAGATTAAGATATATTACCACCTTAATATTCCGATTTCATCATGTCTTTAAAACTTGGATCAGGCAATCAAAAAAATCATTTATTCTAGATTAACTATCCACTTTCAAATTTTAGCAAACCATTTGAAAGTACTTACGCGTGTAACAATAATTGTTATATTTAAATAATGGAATTTAACTACCTCAAAAAGAAATCAATTATTCTAGCTTAAGTATCCACTTTCGAATTTTAGAAAACCATTTGGAAGTACTTACCCATGTAACAATAATTACTAAATTTAAATAATGGAATTTAACTACCTCAAAAAGGAATGCCAACTATTATATATAGTTATACATTTAAAAGATCTTCGTCTTAAAGTTCCACCTTTTAAAATAAAATTTTAAGATTACTATTTGGATCAACATCCCTGCATGTCGTTTGTTATTTAAAAAAATGATATTATAATTTTTAACTGTGCTACTCAGAGAGCAGTTTTCAATATTATTCTTTAAAACTTACAAGCAACCTGGAGAACATCAAGAGCGAATCAGAAAGATAATTAAATACAACAATTGACCTTTCTTAAATCGAGGTAAAACCATAATCTTATTTTATTAATTACCACAATCACCAACTAAATTCGATGTTGCGCTATTTATGAGGCTTCTCTAGAAGCCTTACCAATCGATTTATGGAGGCATATCACAATTAAGTTTACACAGGTATCATAGAAGTTTCCAACATTTGAGAGACCCATATAACGAATAAGAGTTTGGTTACTCCCTTGTTTTAGGTAAAAATTTAGTTTATTTCATTCTGCTGCCATCTTAATTACATTCTTAAATAATTATTTTAATTGATTGCATTGTTGGAGGTGGGTTACTGAAAATATTTGACATTATTATAGTTCCTCTTAAGCCTAATTAAAATATTTGACTCTAAAAAGAAGGAGATGTTAATATTTTGAAAGGAGAATGACATAGTTGCTTTTTGATAAACCTGAAATCTTTTGCACACAATTCAAAATGTTTTTTTCAATAAATCTATTATGTTTTTCAGCAGAAACATTTCTTCTCAAACATTTATCACAATAACTTTATTGAGCAATAACTAGATTCCCAAATTTAATAAAATAACTTTCAGTATCAATCATTTCAAATATATTTTATACAATACATATTTCCAAAAAATGGTGTGCTTATAAGTAATTGTTGTCAGTTTTGACACACCTTGTAAAATGCATAATAGATACAATTTTGAAAGCACTCATTGTAAAACTCCTTTTTTCCATAAAAAATGGTTAAGGTGTTGTTGTTCTAAAAGCTTTCTCTCATAAAACTCTGGATGAACTGTTACAGGTCTTTCTAAGCTTTTCTGTACTTTTCTAGCTTTCCTGTACTTTTCTTACGTTTTAGTTTTTTTGTATTTCTCTGAAGTTTTAGCTTGGTATGTTGCATGCAAAATTGTATATGTTTTAGCATGGGCAATCAAATGTTAAGTTGTCACTTCCAACTCTTCTATTTAGGATATTTTTCCTTCCTTAGCTAGAGGATTATTTGCAAAATGGTTAAGAGACTAAGGTGGCGAAATGGATGAAGTTACTAAGTAAAGATAAAATCTGAGCTTATCCAAAAGGAATGCTTCCAAAAATTCCAAGTCTTTTTCTTAAAGCAAAAAACGCTCCACAAGGGAGTGCTTTCCTAAAAAGTGCTCCACTTGGGAGCGCTTTGCTGAAAAGTGCTCCACAAGAGAGCGCTTTCCTAAAAAGCACTCCACAAGAGAGCACTTTCCTAAAAAGCGCTCCACTTGGGAGTGCTTTGTTGAAAAGCACTCCACTTTGGAGCGTTTTGCTGAAAAGTGCTCAAGGGAGCGCTTTGATGGAAAGTCCCCTCCAAAGAGCTTTATCAAAAGGTAGCTAGAGTACTACATGGGTAGACTCCAAAAAATGGCTAACTCTGAACGAAATCTACACATTGCTAGAAGTACTTCTCCTATAGGTATTCAAAGCGCTAAATCTTCACTTTGTTTAGAAAGTGTTCCACTTGGGAGCGCTTTGCTGAAAAGTGCTCCACAAGGGAGCGATTTGTCTAAAAAATCCAGGGGCATCTTGTTAAAATAAAGGAGAGGTCCATAATGCATCCTCTATTTCACCACTCTGAAGTTATCTTGAGACCGTCTGATCGATGATCGTCATCAAAAACTTCTAACTTCAATATCAAGTTACCTGTAATTCCGGCCTGACTGTTCCAAGTCTTCGCTGGAACATTTTGCTTTTAATGCTAAATTAGGATAAGGTAGACTATTTTTGGCTATCACCGGAATCGGATCAGCCCGTCATGAAAGTGGTTGAGCATTAATGTTTCAAGCGACAACTTTCTCCTATATAAACCGCTCCTTCTCTGTAACACGACATGGATAACTTCTGCTAGAAAAGCAGTTGTGTACTTGAAATATGCTCCCAAAATAAATGCTAGCTACGGTTTGAGTCCCCAATCTTTGTGTATGACTTCTATTCTATGATTTCTATTAAACTAGTGTCTCTATTTTGTAGTTTAATTTTGTTCTTTGGATTTTGTTGTTGATAGAATACTGGTCCCTGGAATTCTTGTTGGAGTATACATAGGTTATGAGGATTTTATACTGTTTTCTGTTATAAGTCATTGTTTTGATTATTGTTGGTTCAAATAGATAAGTTGTCTATCGTGCTTTTGGTCCATCACCACAAATCTCTGGCCTTCGACCATTTACCATTCCTTTTTGTAATTTTCCATCTCTTTAATTATCTTTCTATCCCTTATCTCAAATACCCCTTTTTTATTTTTCGAACCTAGCCCTCCTGAAGATTGCCACAAAGGAAATTCCTTTTCTTCGGGCATTCAATGTTTGGCAGCAGGTCTAGGGCGTTGCAGACTTAGAAAACTTGTATCTAGACTGGTTGGATTACCAACAGTAATATACTCAAGTAGTTCGATGCGGTCTATATGAATTTATTACAAAAATATTTTTGCTTATTAAACTCTTTCTCTCACAATGAAACAAATGGCACGATATTGATGATCCGACGAGCAGAAAGTTGCAAAAATACAGAATTCCAGATAACTAAGACCTTGCAGTTTTATAAATGAAATTAGGTACAGTATCATGAAGAATACTTCTGCAAGAAATTCCCAATGCACTTCATAACATATCATTTTTATCTAAGTTGTTTATCCTACTCCGGGTGCGACATACATAGAAGAAGTAAAGACTTTATAAAAGATTTTTTATTAAAGCCCTCAAGGTTCTTCTACTTAGTATTTCAGTTAGACATATCTGAGAGACTTTATTTTTTGAAGACATTGGGGGTATATGGTTTAACATATGATAAAAAAGATAGGTGGAGGAAAAAACTCATCTTCTGTCCGGTAAGTTACAGCCATACGCAACTTCAAACTGATATGCCTGAAACTGTTAAACATGGTTTATCTAAAGTTTGGTGACTCTTTATAGTGCAACCATTGTCTGCAGCTGCAAATTCTAAAATTGAGCATCGATCACTCAATACTAAAAGATATTATAAGTTTTTTTTTATTATAGAACGTTGTCAACAAAATGAAGGTTACTTCATCGCACATCATATCAAAAATAAAAAATAAAATAGAAGATTTAAACTTATTAAACTTAGGTATTTGGTCACAATCTTATTGGGTATCTCATTGTTTATTAAACCTAGTTAGCTTACTGGTTATCGCGAGGATTTTTTATTTTATTAACACAGTTAGCTTGTTGGTTATCTCAAAGATGAAATACTTTCATGATAAAATGTATTTTAATTAACATAGAAAAATAATTGAGTTTTGTATTAATCCCAATCACATATACAACTCAAAGAACATAATTTTCCTTTCCAAATTTAAATTATAGATTATTTATGGGCAACGCCCATTACATAGTCATTGTTCAGAATTTTCTACACCCTCAAATGTTCAAAAATTTTCTACTTACCCTCAAATTTTCTGAAAAATATTTAAGGAGTATTGTTAGTTCAACAACGCTACTCACCCAAGGTTCAACTTCGCTCAATAACAAGAATACTAAGTCTTTTCCAACACATGGGTAAGGGTGTTCGTCTATGTTGGACTCAACATATTTTGTCAACTTGACGAGGGTTCAACAATAATTTCCCTCACAAATATTTTGCACATACCAACAACTAGATAGTATACACATAGAGCACAATGCATGTAATATTCAATCCATAATTTTCTTCAGTATCACAGTAAAAGAAAGCACAACAATATTTTATTGGTACATAAGGATACTACGAATTTACTTGGCTTAACATACTTGTAAACAAAAGAATAAGCATTGGAATCCGACCAGTTGATTTACTGTTGATTTGCTTTCAAAGGAAAAGGCTTGCAAATGATGTACTCAACACCACTCGAAATCCCCAAAAAATGTTTATCTCCGTGTTTCGTTTCTTATTTACCTTTAATAGAAGATGCAACAAAGGTGTAGTTGACACTTGTTGGACTCATGCAACCACATGTCCTTATTATCCTACCAAGAGGTACTTCCAAGCATAATATTGGAATGTGAAATTGACCTATGTGTTATATATAAATATTTTATTTTTTGTTTCTAACATTAAATTTTACAATTTTAATTTAATATTTGTTATTCATTATTATAATCAAGTTGCTATCCATAATCAAGTTGCTATCCATCTTATTAACAAACATGTTACATCTTTGTTCCTTATAATATTTTTTTTTTGGTAATATTAAGATATGGGGGTTTTGACCAGGAATCCTCCAACCTGTTACAACAACTCCACCGCAGAGACACACACCCACCCCCTCACACACTCACCCATGCCACGGTTTGAACCTTGGACCTTCCGAAGAAGAGCCAAAGCCCAAACCGTTTGTTCTTTCTAATATTAACTTATATATATATATATATATATATATATATATATTCTTAATCAAATTTAATATTTATTTATTGTTTATTATTATCTAAATATACAGATAGTCTAAATGCAACTATATGGATGTAACTACATGAGAGTCATTTAACGGGTGTATTTCTAGTAGGGCCTTTTATCTCCACAACCGCAAATACCTAGTCGTAATGATATTTCACATCGTTATCATATCCCCATCTTATCTTTTCATGCTCACTCTTCATATGTCGCTTGTAGGAGGTGTCAGGTTCTCTTGATCCGCTTGTCTTAGGACAATTACTTGTTCCTGCAACCAAAAATTCATCAACAATATCGTACTCTAAAAATAAAAATAATTATAAATTGCCTAGCTTATTCTAGTAGGATTGTCACATAAAGTAGCAGATCCACTAAAGTTTGTAATACTATTTGTAATCAAAAAATATCTTATGGGGTGACTCATATTAAAGGATAGAAAATATTTCCATAATAAGCCCTTTCAAAAATCCTTTCTTTTCAGAGTCCGAGGTGTAGACCAATTGGTTCATCCAAACCCCATAAGGAGGGCGGAGGTCCAAGGTTCAAATCTCGGGCCTCGTCGAACTGAACGCTTGTCCCTTTCCTAGTGCTTTTAGTGGCGTAAAAGGTTTAAAATGATTGTGGCATGGTGGTTATAGGGGTGGACTACACAAAGATTTGTGTGGTGGCTTTTGGGGCGGACAACGCAGAATACTGTGGCGGCTTCTGGGGTGGACAACGCAGAATACTGTGGCGGCCATAAAAAGCTAGAAAGCCTACCCAGATTTGTGGCGGCTACCGATTCCACCATGTAAATTCAAAAAAAAAATCCTTTCTTTTCACTCTGATTCAAAAAAAACTCTTTGTATTCTTTCTATCTATAGATATATCAATGAATTTCGTAAGTCCCATAAAACTAGATATTCTAAACCTATGATAATTGAAAAAAACACATTAACTTGAGATGTATAAGCTATAGACACTATAGCCTTATATTAGCTCAAACTCTTTAAGCATAAATTTTTTGGTAATTATTTTAATAGATTAACAGTGGGTTTTTATAGAGGATCCCAAAACCTTATGTACAAAATTAGCCATACTTCTAATGATGTATCATGCCTCCTGGCTGGAAATATAAGCCTAATTGCAAGAAAAGCAGATCCTGGACTAATTGCCTTGAGGCTACAAAAAAGGCATTTAATCCTGATTAACCATATAACGAAACAAAAAATAATTGGGAAAACAAAAATTAAAAGCCGAAGAAACTGGAACCTGGAGAGCGGAAGCAAAATAGCCAAACACCAAAAATTGCTAATCTTGATCCTCCTGAACCTTCCGAAATCTATGCGGGGAACACCTCATGAAAGGATATCCACTCTGGCCAATCTTTCCACCTCGGATGGGAAGCGAGATCGCCACATGACCGTGCACGTGGTCACGAGCCCTTTGTTGGCCATGTGGTCAGCCACGCGATTTCCTTCTCTAAGGATATGACTTGCTTTCCACCTGCCACGTTGGGACATAAGCATTCTTGCTTCAAGAACGATGTTGAAGACCCTCCAGGACGGGTCTTTGGTGCCTAGAAGGTAATTCACAATGTTGAGCGAATATCCTTCAATAATAAGAGGCCGAAGATCCTCGGAGAGGATCTGGATTCCTTTCAGAGCTCCTTGGGCTTCGGCATAATGATTCTTCTGGGAGCCCAACTCTTCATAGTAGGCCACCACAAGATTCCTATCATGATCTCTAACAACACCCCCTGAACCAGCGGGCCCAGGATTACCCTTTGCCGCTCCGTCAAAATTTAATTTAATCCACCCCACGGGGGGCTTGGTCCATATAACACTTCTTCGACAGGGACTAGTAACAGCTTTCAGAAACGGGCAGAGATTCATCCTTTTGAAAATCGCTTCTTCGCTCGGAAGGTGGGGCCGAGGACTGGGAACAGCAATAGAGTTCTCAATGGCATAGGATAAGGCCCTTTGAGCGACATAAGGAGGCACTTTTGGGGCTCTGCCAAAGACTCTAGCATTCCTCTCTAACCAAATTTTCCAAATGGAGTGGTGGAAGGAGGCCTCAAGGAGGAAGCGGAGTTTAGGATTCTTGAAAGGATTAGGCCATTGATGGAAAGCATCTCTGAGGGAGCGAGGAGAGCACCAGAGGATTTGGAAGGAGGATAGGACAATGCTGAGGACCGAGTGGGAAAAGGGGCAGTGCAGGAATAAATGGTCCCTCGTCTCGCATTTCGCAAAACACATGTAACACATGTTGGGGAAGGCAAAACCCCTCTTGTGAAGGTTGTCAATGGTTAAGGCTTTGTTGTGAAAAGCAATCCATGCAAAGAAGTTCACTTTAGGGATGAGCCCTTTCCTCCAGACAAATTTCCATTGATAATCTAGGACAGTCTCGCTGGTAAGAAACTCATAGGCTGATCTAACAGAGAAAAGACTATCCTCCGTACCACTCCAGATGATTCTATCAGTCCTCCTAACAGATGGAATTAAAACCGATTGGAGGATGTTTTCCAAAAAGGTAACCTCATTATTAAACCCTTCCACTACTAGAAGTTTCCATCGAGGAAAACGGGTGCTTCGATCTATGAAATCCACCACCCTGAGTTGGGAGTTTGGGTCAGTTTGGCCTCTCAGCCCAGCAAGGTCCACCCTCAAGCCAAGGGCTTCTTCAGATGCCCACTTGTCCTTCCAAAAGAGGATGAGGTTGCCATCACCCAAAATCCAGCGGGCTCCCAAGCTGATCAAATGACGGGTTTGGAGCACAGATTTCCAAAAATTCGATGCTTTGGGGGGGGTATCAATGTCAAAAAAAGAATTGGAGACAAGATACTTCCTTTTGACCAGCTTAACCCACTCCACCGAGTCACTAGTTAGGATCCTCCAAGCATGCTTTGTGATCAGAGCTGAGTTCATAAGTCTTGATCTCCTCATCCCCAAGCTGCCTTAGTATTTTCGCAAGCAAACCTTGTCCCAGGCAACAAGAGGGATTCTGGATTTCTCTTCATTGTCAGACCACATAAAGGTCCTCTGAATCTTCTCGATTTTGGAGTGAACAGAAACTGGAAGTGTGAACACCGATATAAAGTAGGTTGGGATCCCCTGAAGACAAGCTTTGGTAAGGGTGGATTTCCTAGCTTGCGACAGGAGTTTGCCCTTCCAAGTGCCAAGTTTCTTGTGAAGGCGCTCTAGGATCATGTTCCACATACCTCCACTAACATGGCCATTGCAAGACAGGGGCAACCCCAGATAGTACGTAGGTAGGGAGTCAATGGTTCATTCTAAAATTCTGGCAATCCGGAGTTGCCTACGCAGGGGAGTGTTAATAAAGTAGATTTTTCTCTTGATGTAGTTGACCTTTTTCCCGATAGCATGCTTGTAACGAAAAAGGATCCGCTTGAGGGATTTGGCCTAGGCAACAGACGCCCCAGTGGAGATGAGGGTGTCATCCACGAATTGCTAATGAGTGACAGGTTCAACTCTAGAAGTCGACAGAATGCCAGAAATCTTGTTCTGACGAAGAGCCTCTGTCATAGACCAGCTCAGAACCTACGCCAGAAGGATGAAGAGGATGGGAGACAAAGGGTCGCCTTGTCTGAGGCCTCTGGAACTTTGGAAATACCCAGTTGGGGACCCATTAATTAGGATGAAAAAAAAGGGAGTGGATATACAACTGTAGACAAGGTTAATCCAATGAGGATGAAATCCAAACTTGAGGAGGACTGCACACAAGAACCTTCTATCAACCCGGTCAAAGGCTTTGTTCATGTCCAGATTAAGAAAAAGAGCAGCATTCTTGGAGCGATAAGCAAAGTGAAGAGTTTCATGGACAGTGATGACACCATCAAGAATGTTTCTGCCTTTAACAGTGCTTCCCTGACAAGGATCAACCAGCAGAGGGAGAACGGGTTTCAGTCTATTGGCTATAGACTTGGTGAGGATATTGTAAAAAACATTGAACAGGCTGCTGGGCCGGTAGTCAGAGAAAATTTTGCAGGCGGGAGACTTAGGAATGAGAGCAAGAAATGTGGAATTGAGTTTCGAGTGAATGGATCTGGAAGCTTGAATATCCCGAATAGCTTCACACACATCCGAACCCACAACATCCCACATGACTTGAAAAAAATGGGGGGGAAAACCATCGGGGCCAGGGGCCTTGTCTGGTTGCATGGAGAACAAAGCTTCTTTAATCTCAAACGAGGAAAAAGGTTCTAGAAGCTTGATGCTTACCTCGTGGGGGACTTTAGTCAAAAAGTTGGCAAGCAATGATTTATGGACCTGAATGTTGTTGTCGGGAGGAGTGCCAAGCAAGTCCTAAAAAAATTCAACCGCTTCGCTCTTGATTTCCTCTATCTCCCTGGTAATGCGCCCATCCTTGCAAGACACTTCTCTTATCTTGTTGGCCCCTCTGTTCCTCATGGTAGACGCATGGAAAAACCTCGTGTTGGAGTCTCCATTCTTCAACCAAAGGTCTCTAGATTTTTGGTGCCAGAAGGTTTCCTCCCTTGCAAGAATAGAAGGGTAATCCACCAAAAGGCTCCGTTCTTCCTCCCTGAGGCCCTCGGTGTAACCTTCGAGCTCCATCCTCTCCTCCAAAACTTTTAGGTTCTCCGAGATAGACCTTTTGGACTCAAAAATGTTGTCGAAAGCCTCTTTATTCCATATTTTTAGCTTCTCTTTGACCATTTTGAGTTTTAAAGCCACTCTCTTAGGAGCGTTTCCTCCCACCTTCTGTTGCCACCACCTTGAAACCAATCCTTTGAAGTCTTCATGAGAAGTCCACATGGATTCAAATTTGAAGGGGGTCTTAAAAATAGACTCGTCGTTCACCTCCAAAAAAATAGGGTTGTGGTTAGACCCAATCCTAGGTAGGGTCGAGAGAGTTGCGCCACCAAGGATGGGAATAGCTTCTTGGGAAATGAAAAATTTGTCGAGCTTGACTTGAATCAGGCTACTCCCAATCCTTCTATTGCTCCATGTAAAGGATGCCCCTTTAAGTTCGATGTCAAGCAGGTTGTCAGTAGAGACAAAATCTCTGAAGTTCTCCAAGCTGCGGCTGGAATGGTTAGACCCTCCTTTTTTTTTAGAAGGATGAAGGGGATAGTTGAAGTCTCCCCTTAAGACCCAAGGAAAATTACTAAAATTCTCCCTCATATGGGAAATAGCTTTCCACATTTTTGCTCTCTCCGTGGCAGAATTCAAAGCATAAACATTGGACAAAATCCAAGAAAAATTGGTGGTTTTGGAATGGAATAGCACATTGATAATCCTATTGGAGGTTGACATCAAGCTACCCTCAACACTCACTGGATCCCACAGAACCATGAGGCCTCCCGCTGTTCCCACTGTAGGGCTGGACAAAAATTTTGCCTTACCCCAAATGGCCTTAGCAACTTTATCAGAGGAGATAGCATCGGTCTTTGTCTCTTGCAAAATTAGGATGGAAGGGTTAGTCCTCTTTCGAAGATCAGCCACTAACCTTCATTTGGTTGCTCCGTTTAGTCCTCTCACATTCCATGAGAGAACTTTCATCTGGACAGTTTGAGGTTCTTCTTGCCTCCCCTTCCTTGTTGGGGGGAGGTTTTGGTACATGCGCTTCGTCCGTCTAAGTATCAGAGTCATCCAGAACCAGCAGACGTTGGGTTCCATTTGCAACGTCTGTCGCTATCTCTTTGTCTCTCCTGTCTTTGTTAGGAGGACGACCCTGCTTCCTCTCACTACCAAAATCCACACTTTGCTTTCGGCTCCTCGTATGTCGAGGGCTAATATGACCGGACTGTTCACCCCTCCTACCTAGGAGCTAATCTTCTAGCAATGTTTGAGAATGGTTGAAATCGGGATGGCCCTGGTCTTGGAGCTTGGGTGAATCAGACTGAGTGATATTTTGGGAGGGAGTCCGATCCTTCTCCTCCTACGAATGGCTTTCCAGGTGAGAGTTTGCTCCTTGTTGAGTGTTTGCTCCAAACTGCACAGGGTCCGTTTGGTGGGTGAAATTCTCTTCAGGCTGGGAGAATTCGTCGCGGTCTCTGGAGGGGCCTGGATATTCATGGCCCTTCGCATTTGGAAGATTTGACTGCTTTGCCTGGCCTTCACCATGTTTCAGGGGGTTACAGGTTTCACGCTTCTGCTTACCTAATTTTTGAAGAGGACAATTGGACTGGAGGTGCCCTTGAGAATGGCACTGGGGGTAGAAAGCTGGTCTATTCTCATAGACAATAGCTTATTTGTGAAGAACGGTGCCTCCAAACTAGAGAGTGATGGAGGATGGGAGCTCCGCCTCCAGATCCGTCAACACGCAAAACGGGCTTGGACGAACCTTGTTCGAGCTCGGGTTGGAGGGTCAATGGTGACCAACTCCCCTATGAAGCGAGCAATACCTTTTATTACATTTTCATGCCATCTGAAGAGGGGAAGACTTGGGAGCCTAACCCATATTGGGAAAATGTTGATGTTTTGGGTGTCAGGATTGAAGTCCATGCCCCACTTCCTAAGAAACAGGCTTCTACAGCCCATAAACCATAGGCCTTCAACCAGGATTTTACAGTAGTCCTCGTTGTTGTTTAGTCTAATAGCGAAAAAACCTCGGGATAGGGCTGCCAACTCCATATGCCCAGAGGTCCTCCATTTGCTTGCCGCCCACTTGCGAATGGTATCCATGTCGGGAAGACCACCAATGAACTTACCTATGAGGGTATACTTCTCATACTCCACAAAGCTTGAGAGGACTTCCATCGGGATGTCCAGCTCATCCCCAGTCGAAAACAACTCCTTGGTAAAAAAATCGCGTAGGGTTTCTGAAGCTACTACCTGGGCATACGACTTCTGTGGCCCACCTCCCCATTTGTCTGGTGGGTCCTTACCCCGACTGACATCGTCGTCAATCCAATATCCTTCATTTGGTAAGGACGCCTCCGTACCTTCGAACCCCAGGTGCCCTCCGACTGCTCCGCTGTGCCCATGGTTCGAACCGTTGCCGCTCCCGTGCTCACCCGCAGAAGAATTCCCGCCCATCGCCATCACCAACTCCCAGCCAACTCTAAGTCCCTTTAAGCATAAATTTTAGCCCAAATAATAAGTGAAAAATATTCCAAGTGTACATCCACATAGAACACTAATTTATACAATTAAAAATGTCGCACAACCCATATAAAGTAGAAAAGATGTTAAAATATTTAAAAATTTGGATGTGTTTTAAATCATTTTTTTTTCCCTCCTCTCTCTACTTATTCTCTAAACCGTAGAGTTGCACAAAAGCAAGGAGCACGTCCTACTTCCTTTATAACCTCATATGGTTATTTAAAGAAAAATAGGAACCATATTTACTTTTTAAAACCTTTTGAAATTTAATAATATATTTTTTGAGCCTTGCCAAGAAAGGCAGGATATCAAAATGGATTTGTATAAGCTGATCAATTTTTTTTGAATAAATTTTTTACCTTTTACTAAAAAAAATTCTATTTATTATTGTCTATTAGTTTTTTTATTTTAAAGGTGTTAATATATATATTGGCTCAACTACAAAATTCTAATGAGGTCCGATCAACTAATATTAATACAATAAAATTTTATAAAATATTTAATAATATATATTTATAAAATAAATTATGTGTGGTTTTTTTTTTTTTTGTTATTGTGAGAAACCCCTATGACCGACGTACAGGGCTGAGCAATCTCCTCCCAACCATGACCCATCGTAAAGCCGAGAGCTAAACTTATCAATAGGGAATTTAACACAAAGCCACCACACATCCACCTCCTCACACACTTGCCCATGCCATGGTGTGAACCTTGGACCCCTTGAAGAAGAGCCAAAGCCTGAACTGTTGCGCTGCATCCCCAAGTGCAATTATGTGTGGGTTTTATTGGAGATCATTTTCTTTAAAATAACAAGATATTATATTTATAGTTGGGTCAATTAGACAATATTCAACTTGTCTTTCTATCAAAGATATTTTTTTTATTTTTGTTAAATTGTTATGCTTTCACAATGAACTCTTTGATACCATTTTCATTAAGAGGTAAAATATCCTTAAGTTAATTGCCTTCTAAAATTTGAAGTTTGCCAAGATGAGGATCAATATCATAACTAGCTAAATTATCTACCATTATTAGTTGATGGAAATTAGGAATAATTATAAAAAATAATCTTACTCTTAATTCAATCCCCACATCCATTTTTCTTGATATCATTAATAATAATTTGTGAGCCCCCCTCAATTTACTGCTATCATTTTTTAATAGTAATATTAATACCAGTAATAAAAGCCCTAACCTCTAAATAGTTGTTTGATATTTATATGATTCTCATTAAGGGGGGAGAACTTATCCTTCAATCTTCCGAAAACACCATCTCTACTATAATTTTTCATATTTCCTTTGAAAAAATCATCAAAATTAACTTTGATGAATCCAACTTCTTGATATTTTCATTTTAATATAGATCAATGCATGTCCTTTGTTTTAACCCCATTGTCATATATCACCCTTGCATGTATATTCAAATCATACAACCAAGAGGCTAGCATCTCTTTTTCCACACTTGTGACTTACCACGATAATCACCATGCCTGTAAATATTTTTTAAGAGAGGCAATAATATAATACCAAGTTTATGCATGATTCTATAATTTATTTTTAAAGGTTATATTATTCCTTTCAAATCATAAGTTCCAACAAATAATGGCAGGACAAATCCTCCATAGAATGTGTAATGCTTTAGCTTTATAACAATTATTCCCACATTTATACATTTGTCCAAAATATTCTCAATTTGCTAAAAAAGTGACTTTGAATGGTGTAAGCAAGGAGAAAATGAAGAAGCAAATAAACTGATGTTTCTGGATCTTTCTTACATAAGGCACACCTAAAAGATCCTTGATATCCTCTTGCTTACAAACTCTAACATATAATAATTTAGCTTTGGACTGCTAACCAAGGAATGTTGAGGCTTTATGGAGGGCCTCAAGTGACCAAACATTCCTCTAAGGGAATTATTTGGGAGTAGGAAGTTTGATTGCTCTAAAACCCTATCTCCCAACTGATCGAGTATCCACCATCATTTGATAAATTCCAAATAGACTCGTCCTTCCACATAAAATGGAAAATATAACTCTTGAAGCATAATTTGAAGATCATATAATATTTTTTTAGGTTATCTCCATCAAACATGATGCTAATAGAAATCCATAATCTGGAATTGTTGTTCACATTAATATAAATTGTGACCTCTGAACCTCTACAAGCTAAACATGCCTAAGCTAGTGATTTTCATTTTCGATCGGAGATAAGAGGATAAGGCTTCAACCAAGCATTAAACCAAGAATCATTGACCATTTAAATGTTTTAATCAATTACAAACTCTTTGATATCAAGTTTCATATTGTTGAGTTTTGGTGTAGGGCTAATTTCCTAAACAATTCCATTGCATCAATAGAACATGTACTTTTAAAGTAATATTTTCCCAATTATTTGCTTAATCTTTGAAAAATATTCAAGTTTTGTTCCTAATGATAAGTCTATAATTTTGTAAGCCTACCCCTCCAATATTCTTTCCTTTTCAAACCCTATCCAACTTAAAAAGAAGAAACCTATTTTTTTTTCACAACCTTTCTAAAGTGGATTTTTTTTAATCTTATCAAATTTGGATGCTTTATGTTTTGAAAATATTGACACTAACATCATATATATAAAGGTAGATTGCAATGTAGTATTTATGAGTTGTATCCTTCTATCCATGATTAAGAGTCTATCTTTCCAACCTACCACATGAGATTTCATTCTATCCAAAACCGATATCCATATATTCTTCTTTCCTTTATCAAACAAAGGAATAACACAATATGTTGGTGGTAGTTTTCCAACTTTAAACCCTAAAATTTTCTAAATATTCCTTTGTAAATCTAGGACAATGTTAACAAAAGAGATCATTGATTTTACATCATTAATTATCTATCCACTAATGTTTTCATGGCATGATAATTAAATTAAACTCCATGTCCTTGTTGATCAAGGGATGACCCAAAAGAAAAGTATTTTTTTTATTATGGTAGGAAGGGGTTTTAGGGTCCCCAAACCCTTACAAAATCTAGAAATATATATTGTTCAACATAAAAAGCCAACAAAAAACCACTTGTCAGCTACATAATTGTTGACCATTACACAATCATCCTTACAAACATAGACTAGCGGTGAACTGAACTATAATATAAGTAAAACACAACCAAATGCAAACTGAACAACAATATTTGTAAAAAATATTCAGGACCATACCATAGGAACACAAAAAAAATTATTTCTTCACTTTGGCTACATATCCTTCCTCATTCATGGTCATTTAAAATTGGGTTATCCTAATATTGCTAGTTTCCATTATCTATGTGAACATTATCTAGTCGGCTCATTCCCTATTGCTCCAACAAGGGTACATTCCTTATTTTCTCCTTTATCCCTATCTCCTACAATAACTGGGGAAAATTATTTATCCAATATCTACTTGCTTCCAAAAAACTCCAATATTGGCCATAACATTTGTAGCTCAATTCCCTTCTCGATAGATATGTTGAATTCTAATAAAATTAAGCTATGTTAAGTTCATTATGCATTCATAAATCATATTTGTTATTGTCCAACCTGCTTCTTATTCTTATTTGAGAGCTTTTACTAAATTTAATGAAACACCTTCAATTATGATATTCATTGCTTTCATTTGTAGTAAAATGTGAGTGCCCAACAGGAGAGCTCTTGCCTCTACAAAATGATTAGTCTGAATGTCAAGAGGTTTAGCATATGCTAACAAAAATTCACCTATCTCATCTCTTATTACCCCCTACTCTAGCAACACCCAAAATCCCTTTTGAATCTCCATCAAAATTAAGCTTAACCTAGTCTTTTGGAGGCATTTCCCAATACACATTAACTCTAGAAGGCTTCAATGGAGATTGAGGAGATATATTGATAGCTTGCCAATCTAGAAGAATTGGGATTTCTAGATTGAGGTCTTCTTTTGGAATCTTTAAGGAAGCTTTAAAGTTCTCCTCTAAGGCATTCCCAACCCTTAAACTAATCGAAGAAACATCTCTCTTTTTGCCCTTGAAAATTTGATTATTGTGCTCTCGCCATATCCCCCATAAAAAATATGGAAAACAAAAATGTCAGGTATGGAAAACATCTCTCTTTTGGAGTAAAGTATTTAAGACTTTAGATGAAAACACACAATCCAAAAAGAGATGTTGAACTATTTCCAAAGCATTTTCACATAGAGCACACTTGTTTACAATTTGGAAGCCCCTTTTACAAAGATTATCAATGGTTAACATCCTATTCTGAATAGTTAGCCAAAAAAAATTTAATCTTGGGAATCAAGTTTTTAATCCAAATATTTAATCAGGAGCCAACCAACTCCTTCCTTCTCTTATAAGAAATAGCCTGATTTAACTGAATAGCCCCCTTTGCTTTCTTTACTCCAAAATAGAGAGTCTTTAATACCCTTAGGATTCAGAGGGAAAACCTTGAGTAGGTTAAATAGTTTGTGAGTTTCTTTCTTTTGTTCTCCAGTCAACCCTTCCAACCTAACATCTTTCCAACTTGTTCTCTCAGAATTCAAAATAAGAAAATCCTTCATATTTTCACCCAATATTTTTGATAAATATTGTCTAATGGGTTGCAACTTGTGTCATAATCAAGGGGTTGGTTTGTCAACCAACTATTCTTCCAAAAACCCACTTTCTCCCTGTTGCCAATCCTCCATATTGAGACTTTCTTCAAAATGTCTCTACTATGCATTATATTATTCCAAAATATAGACCCCTTGGGAAAATCTTCTAAGCAAAAGAAATATTTATTATTTCTTAGGTATTTTACCTTTAAAATTTTTACCTAGCCCAATTGATCATTATTAATCAACTTCCATCCCATATTATCAATCAAGGCCTCATTCAATAATTTTATGCATTTGAAGCCTAAACCTCCATATTATTTTTTAGAACATAATTGATCCCAATTTACTAAGGACAAGTATTTTTTATCCTCTAAACCAGACCATGTTGAGCAAGGTGCAACAACAATATTGTCATTGTTGTCAATACAGTCAGATAGATCTATTGATGCAGTGGACAAGAAGTTCAAAAGCCTTTCAGATGCAGAAGACAAGAGTTCAAAGGTTACTCAGAGTACGTATAGGGATTTTCTAGGAAAACCAAAGTGGCCCATATGCAAAATATCAAAGAAAAAGACAAGAAAAGTGTAGCGATATCGCAACATATACAGCAGGTAAGAAAAACTATCGTGATTTTGCAACATGTTGGAAGAGAGAGAAAAAGCAAGAAAAACTGTCGTGATTTCGCGACATGTTGGAAGAGAGAGAAAAAGCAGGAAAAATTGTCGCGATTTCGCGACATGTTGGAAGAGAGAAAAAGTAGGATAAACTGTCATGATTTTGCGACATGCTGGAAGAGAAAAAGGTAAGTGGAAAAACTGTCGCGATTTTGCAACATGTTGGAAGAGAAAAAGGCAAGTGGAAAAATTGTCGCGATTTCGCGACATGTTGAAAGAGAAAAAGGCAAGTGGAAAAACTGTCACGATTTCGCGACATGTTGGAAGAGAAAAAGGCAAGTGGAAAAACTGTCATGATTTCGTGACATGTTGGAAGAAAAAGAGAAAGCAGGAAGAAGTGTCGCGATTTCACGACAATTCGAAGAAAAGAGAACAAGTAAGAAAAGTGTCACGATTTCGTGACATGTTGCATTTTCGTGACTAAAATAGGAGAGAGAAATTAAGTTGGAAAAGTGTCGCGATTCCATGACATGTCGCACTTTCGTGATAAAAGAAAGAGAGGAAGCGTACGGAAGCAGAACTTTCGTGATTTCACGACAAAAGCAGAAAGCAAGACTTCGAAAGCAGAAGTGTCACGATTTCATGACATGTCGCATTTTTGCGACTCGAAAAGGACAGGAAAGCAAAAAAGCAAAAGTGTCACGATATCGCGACATGTATTTTCGCGAGCCAAAGCTAAGAGAAAGAGCAAGGAGAAAAAGTGTCGTGATATCGCGACATGTTGTATTTTCGCGGGCCGAAGCTAAGAGAAAAAGCAAGGAGAAAAAGTGTCGCGATATCGTGACATGTATTTTCGGGGGCCGAAGCAAAGAGAAAGCGTAAGGAGAAAAAGTGTCGCGATATCCCGACATGTAGCTTTTTCACGGTCCGATGCAAAGAGAAAGAGAGAGAAAGAAAAAGTGTCACGATATCGCGACATGTTGTATTTTCGGGGGCCAAAGCAAGGAGAAAGAGAGAGAAAGAAAAAGTGTCGCAATATCGCGACATGTTGTATTTTCACGGTTGAGTTGAAGCCGATGAAGTCCGTTGACAACCGACTAAAATTAGGGTTTATAGTTGTTATGAAAGCCGACTAAGATTAGGGTTTTCATCATGAAAATCTTGTTATAAAAGGAGGGCTATTTGGAGAATTTAGAGCGAGTCGAAGTGTGCAAAATACGGTCGTTGTGCGTAGAGAGCAAGTCGTGTCGAATCATTCTAAGTGTGAAATTTTGCTAAGAAAGAAGAGTGCGCAACAGGGAGAAGATGTCTGTGAAGTTTGAGTGTAGCAGAGTGTGCAAAGTGCTTGCACAGAGAAAGCAAAGTGCGCAACAGGGAGAAGACGTCTGTGAAGTTCGAGTGTAGCAGTGTGTGCGAAGTGTTTGCGTAGAGAAAGCAGAGTGCACAGAAAAAGCAAAGGTGACCAGTCAGGGTCTAGCAAAAGCAAAGGTATCTTACTATCAATCTTCTAGTTTTAGAATTGAAGTCCAGGTTGTAGCTTGGCATCAAGGGTTGGTGCTCCTTCCAGTAGGTGCTGGTAAATCAGGGGTTGGTGCTCCTTCCAGTAGATGCTGGTAAATTATGGGTTGGTACTCCTTCCAGTGGGTGCTGGTAAATTGATTGTAAAGTTGGAGCTTTGCAAATGTTGGATTTGGATGGTAGTCCAAGCAGTCATTTTTGAGGAGTAGCCATTTTGGTGAACCTTGTTAAATCTTGTGTTGTGTGATGTTCTCTTATGATACTTGCTTTATCTGGTTCTAAGGTTTCTTATTTTTGTTTTAAGAGCTGTGAATTTAAGTTAAAAAGAGCTACACTGATTCACCCCCCCTCTCAGTGTCATTGTAAGACTAACAGACCATAAAAATAATCTTTGGATCTATTCTAAATTGTCTCTAATAATAAAAGGAATCTTGAAAACTGACATAAAGTAGATGGGAATATTTTACAATGTGGACTAGACTAGTTGTGCTTTCCTTGCTTGACTTAATAAATTACATCTCTATCTAACTAACTTTTTTGCAAACCTTTCTATGATTGGGTTCCACATATTAGATTTCATTCTTCCTTTAAAGAGTGGCATTCCCAAGTAAGAAGAGGAGAGTGCTTTAATCTCATAGTCAAAAATTATCTTAATACTTATTTGTCTAAGCTTTGGAGTATTTAGAAAGTAGACCATACTCTTATTGAAATTAACTTTCTACCTTGCTGCCTATTCATAGTTGTCCAGTATATGTATAATTTTCTTAGCTTGAGAGACAAATGATTTGGACATAATTATATATCAACAACAAATCGTTGATAAGATATCGAATTCATCAAAGGAGCCACCTTGAAACCTCTAAGACTTCCTTAAGAGATCACTGCTACCAAGGAATGACCTAAGGCCTCTACAAGATTAATGAAAAGATATGGGGATAATATATATCCCTGAAAAATTCCATGATTGTTGCTGAAGTATTTTGTTGTTGCTCCATTTACCAAAACTGAGAACTTGGTTGTGGAGATGCAGTTCATATTCAGCTTTACCCAATTCTTATTTGAAACTAAACTTTTTAAAGATCCTTGTCAAAAACTCCCAAGAGACTTGATCATACACTTTATTCATATCCAATTTTAACAGCCTTATAGCCTCCCCACTTCTATCCATAGAGTGAATAACCTCATGAAAAGTGACTATTCCATCCAAGATTTGCCTGCCTCTAACGAAATCCTCTTCATTAGCGCTAATAATGAAGGACAAAATTATTTTAATCTTATTAGCTAATGTTTTTGATAGGATCTTGTATAAGGTGTTGCAAAGGTTTATTTGTCTAAATTGTGTAAAATCTCTAGTCCCTGTAGATTTAGGGATTAAATATAGAAAAGTGGAGTTGATATATATGGGGATAAAATGAGTTTCTTGCACCTCCTTAATAGCTTCCACCACATCCTTGCCTACCAAATTCTAAAAATGTTGAAATAAAGTTGTTGGATTCCATCTGGCCCTAGTCTTGTATCACCTTCCAAATCAAAAATTGCCTTTCTAATCTCCTCTTTAGTGAAAGGGTTGGAAAGATAATCATTCAAATTATCCTGTATGAGATGGGGGATGTGATTAAGCAAAATTTTCATTATTTTTGGATCTTCCTCTTCCTGATTTTCCAAGAGATCCTTAAAGTAATTCACTACCTCCTCCTGAATATCATAAAGCTTATTGACTACTGACCCATGTTGTTTAACAAATTTATTGATATTTTTGCAACTTCTATGAGGAAGAGTAGAAATATGAGAAAATTTTGAATAATGGTCCCCTTCCTTTAGCCATCTAATCCTAGAATTTTATTTCCAATAAACTTCCTCACTAGCTAAGATATTATGGTATTCCGCAAGAAGATCCTTCTCTTGTTGTCTAATTTCCTCAATGAGATTCCCCTAATTCAACCTGATATCTTGTTCTGATAACTGCTATTTCACTTTAGATTTCCTCTTAAAAATATTTTCAAACACCACTCTATTTCATATCTCAATATTTTGCTTGATACATCTTAATTTTCATGTTATTTGATTAAGTTTGGATCTTCAAAAATATTTATGCCACCATTCTACAATTTTGGAGTCAAAATCCTTATGTTTCAACCATAGTAATTCAAACCTAAATGGACTGGTGTACTTCCTCCCTTCTTCTAAAATTTCCTAGATGATTGGATTATGATCTGACCCAATCTTTGGAATTGTAGTGAGTATGGAATCAACAAAAATTTTCAACCCCTCCTATGAAATTAAAACCCTATCTAATCGAATCTAAATGAGTTGATCTCCTAATCTCTATTACTTCATGTATAAGGTATTCTTTTGAGCTCTGCATCTATCAATTCATTACCATTAACAAAGTCTCTAAAATCGTACATTCCTTCTAAAAGGATGGAAGATCCTCCTCTCTTTCTTGAAGGGTTTAAAGGAGTATTAAAATCTCCTACTAGAATCCAGGGTAATCCCTTAAATGCTTCTCTTAGTTAACTTAGATTAGACCATAACTACCTTCTTCCAGTTGTTGTATGAGGGATGTTCACATTGGTTAGGATCCAATTTTTCTTGTTGTTTAGAATGTGGAAAAAATTGTAATCGACCATCTTGTACTTACAACTAACCTACCTTCAATATTTTTCCTATCCCATAAATACAAGAACCCTCTTGAAGCTCCTATCGCTTCACTATATTCCCAACTTGACTCTTTCCAAATTTCCTTCTAAATCCTATCAATATTTATATGGTCTAGTTTCTTGTAATAAAAAAATATTTGGGTTATTCTCTCTTCTACAAGTATATGCCAAACAATGTTTTGAAGGGGCATTAAGGCCTCAAATATTCCATGATAAAAAATTTATCTCTTTGTTTTGGTGGGAATATTCTTCCCCATTCCAAAATTTAAAGTTGTTTGAGTGTCATCAACCACATCCCTGGTAGTTTCCTTCTGAATAGTAACAACAATTGATGATCTACCTGGTCTTGTCTCACCCCCCATATCAATTGTCCCTTTGGAATGACTTCGAATCACTCTACTCTAAGTTGAAACATATTAGTGTTTAACTCTTGCATTTTCTCTCAAAACCTTCTCCAACTTTCCATCAGACTATTTGGTTTCTATTTGTATTTCATTATCTAAGGATTTTTTTTACTCTTTCCTTCCTTTCCCCTTAATGGGGTTTCAATTAGTTTGATATTAGACCAATCTAGTGTCTCTTAAATAACATTCAAACATGAGAATGGACTTGACAAGGAAGTATTACTATTCAACTCATTAGGATTTAGAGATAATTCACTTACCTCCTTGTCGAGATCTTCCATTGCTCCTTCCTTTTATGTCTCCTAATATCTTGATCCTATCACCTATTTTTTTTACCTTCCTTCCAAATCCGCCTTATAAAAAACCTCCATTGAAATCTCTACTTGTTGATGAGGATCAACATGATTTCGAACCCATTTACACTTACCATGAAAATTATTCTTGTGTGCACTGCATGCAACACTTGGATTTCCTTCCTTTTTACAAACCCCACACTTAACCCATCAAGTTTTCATATTCTATGATTTGGTTTTGGGATCCATACTTAGAAATCAATTTTATGAATTTGGAAAGTTCCTAATTCAGGTTTGCATTTTTATAAATTATTTCAAAGAGCATCCTTGACCTGACTAAGGTTCCCATATCTTTTTTTTTGTTTGTGGAAAAAAACCCTTTCAGGGTTCCACTTTCGGGTAAGACCCAAGGAGGTAGGGGTATCTATTCCATCAAAATACACCCAGGGCTTGCACCTAACCTACCCCTTTGGCACACTCAAATAAAATTCCTAAAATAAATAAATAAAACTCAATCAACAAACATCAACAACAAAACACAAAAAACACACAAAACAACATAAAACAAAATAAAAACACTAAAGAAACAAAAAAACAACACAAAAATAAAACACACACACACCAGAAAAATAAATGAAGAAAAAACAAATTACATCTATGGCCAAACCAATCCAATAGGTCTTTTAGCCAAGATTCAACAGAGGAAACATAAGAAAGATCTTTTTGAGCTGGGAACTGAAAAACCCTAAATGAACCAAAGAGAAGCTAATACAAAGAAAAATAGAACTGGGTATCTCTCGAATTAGATCCATATAGATAAAGGATAGAAATAAGAGCATCCCTAATTTACAAATCCCACCATCTAGGACGGTGGCCATAGCAAGTAAGATCAACTTAGTCCAATGCCTAATTAGCTAAAGCATCAATATTCATATTCTGATAGACTCCCTTTGAGTCCTATAATATTCTAAGTGATGATATTCATTAATAAAGAGGCTAAATATGTTGGTAAGGGAATTAATATTACCTTCCTCTAAAACATTTTCACCTTATTTTACCATATGATATTGATTAGTCTTGCGACCTTCCTTTTGGTTAGTGTCCATCTTCATTTTTTTTGCCTATTTCTTATCTTACCCCAAGTGAATCTGGGATAGCTTCTAACCTTTAAGTATGCATTTATAAGATTTTTCTTCTTGTCTATATTGGGGTTTGAATTGTTAGAATATTCCCTTAATATTTGGAAGGTTCAAAAAAGTCTATCTTGGGGTTTGAATTGTTTGAACTATCATTTAAAAGATTGTTCTTCTTATCTATGTTTTCTTGTTTCTTTGTTGAAAATCATTGATTTCTTGGTTTATCTATGAGTCCTTCCCTATAACTTTAAACTATGTTTCTAAGATTTTTATCTCTATTATGTCCTCTTCCTTACCTGGGGGATTATTTGTGGAAATAATTCCAAATATTTTTGTTGATAACATCACTTGATCCTTCATAACTAGATTTTTTTGAGTGTTTTTCTTTTTAGTCATTTGGAAACCTACTAAGTTTGTGTCCTCTTTCTTTTGATATGGAATATTATTTGGACAAACACTAGCTAAATGACCATATTCATAGCATATTCTACAATAGAAAGGAATGTTCTCATAGTCCACCACATGCTCCCAAGTGTCATCCCCAAATTGTAATGAGATATTTTCTAGAAGGGTTTATCAAAATCCATTTAAACATAAATTTGAGCATAAATAATGTGTTCAAATTTGTGTGTGCAGTCAGTAGTCATTATGAAATTTCCAAGGGAATTTTTTATTGTATAAAACATAGTCGAACTCCAAAATTCAACTGGGAGGCCAAAGAGTCTAACCAACACGGGTCTTGTAGAAGGCATATCTTCTTTGGCTTTAAATTTAGTGTGCCAATGCTTCATGAAAAGTGCTACCCTTCTAATACAGGTTCTGTAGAAGGCATATATTTTTTGGCTTTAAATTTAGTGTGCCAATGCTTCATGAAAAGCACTACCTTTCCAAAGAACCAAGGACTCCCTCAAAATATTTTTTTTGTCTTCATCATTAGAAAAAATAACAAGAAAATAACCATTGAGATAAACAGATATTTGTAACTCACCTTGTGTTTCCTAGTATTTTGCAGCCCATACTTTGAAAGCAAATAGGATCAAACAAAATTTCAAGAAACAATAAATCAATCCTCTTATCTCTAGATCTTCTATGCCATCCTGAATGTCGCACATTTTTATCTTAACAACTAGGGTTCCATCAACTGCTCTTAGACATCCTGACTCAGTTTAGGATCAATATTAGGTATTCTTAGATTTCTATGAGAAGCATTAAGATTAATGTTAGCATTATTCTGGGACTATCCACCATGTCAGTAACCCCTAAAATTTATTTTTTGGGTCGAATCCTCGAAATCCTTACCCTTGAAAGGGCTTTCCATAGTGGATTTATTTTAGGGGTGTTCCTTAGCATCAATATTGCTTGAGTTTTGAACCATTTTTTCTTTTTATAAGGAGGTTTCTCTTATTTTATGCAACTTGAAACTTGTTTTTGAGTCTCTTTAATCCATGCCTTGGACATCGAGGAAAGGTGTGATTTTTATTTTTTTCTTGAGAAGCAAATTGGAAGTAGTTTTCAATCAAGTCCTTAGCCTAAATATCTATTAAATTACAAACTCCTAATCCATCATGGGTCTCGTACAACATATCCCATGATTATATTGGGTAGAAACAACAAAAAAATAAACTAGCCGCTAGGGCCTGTAGGCCCTAAAAAACAACCTTTTCCAATACCTGCGCTTGAACCACAAACAAAACCCTCACACAATCATATTTGAAACCTCATAAAAAAATAACTTCTTCTAAATATATGATTTAAATATTTCTAATTGGTATCTAAGGTCACCGCTAAGGTTTCCAGATCCATTACAAGTAATTATCCTATATTTCTCGACAGGCTCGCTAAAATATCTTCATGCCAAAGGTGAATCAGGAGCCAAGGGAGACGAATCTAGATCAGAGCTATATCAATGCATTATGAGAAAGGATCAAAATAAAGTCTCCATTTTCATAGAAAAATCCATCTTCTCTCATAGAACCATGGGCCTCCTTGGAGGATTTTATCACAGTCCATATAATAGTTCAATTTAACCTAAAAAAATCCTCGTGGTAAGGCCACAATGTCCATATAACCTAGGGGTTTCCACTTCTTTGTTTCCTGTTTCTTAATCTCTTCCAACCTTGGTCATACACCAATGAATTTCCCAACTAGAGACATCTTTGCTTGTTAAACTGCTAGGTCTACCACGACATCTGGGATTTGTAGCTCTCCATTCAAAAGTTATAGGTTGAAGCATATCTCTAATATTTTTTACTTACCTTTCAAAATATTAACTGAGGATTGAGCACTTGGATCAAAAGGTTTTTCCCTTCCCTTGTCACAATTTCCATCATTGATCCCAACATCTTCTTCCTATTGTTTGTTCTACCTGTCTATCGCCCCTATCAAACTTGGTGCCCCTCCCTACCTCGAGCTCTCCATTTTGCTTCCACTCAATCATCTGGTATTTTTCATACTCTTTGATATTACCTAATTGTGCTAGAAGTAAAAAATCTCTTCACCAGATCTACTGTTGTCGAAGCTCACCAATTAATACACATGGTATATAGGGGTGTTTATGTTAGCTTTTGATGGGATGGTAGTACAACCACAAGATGCAAGATAACTAATCTGAGATAACTATAAACTAATGGTACAATAATATGTAGGAAAATAATGATATGAACATCTACAAATAACTCAAAAATATACCATTAATGAGAGTGACAAAAATAGTACAATGCTATATAATGGAGGACATGAACACTCCATGAACAGATATGAAAGGACTACATTGTACCATACTACTAAACTATACCACACACTCTCTATATTTACTACTACACAAAAATCACTCACTATGAGGCCTTTATATAGGAAGATAGATTCCTTGGCCCTTACTCTACCTAAGACTCATGTACATGTGGACTACATGCACATTTACAACTTGCACATTGACACTTGTGCATTTATTACAATACTTGAAGTAACTAACTTTACTCTAAAGTAAACTCCTACTCTAGTTATGTACCAAAGGTGGTACATTTACATGACCCAAATGATGTAATATACTCTAACACCCCCTGTATTACATTATTTGGGTATTGAAGACTTTAGTCTTCAATATGGATATTTTATCTGGTATTGGAGTTTGAGTTCTCCTTCTCTACTATCTATGTCATGTTCAAGCAAGTAGTTAGTGTCTTCATAAAATGCTATCTTTGCTGAGAGAGCTTTGACTTCATGATCATCTGTAGGATCTTCTAGTTCTTCAATTTCTTGAATCCTTTGAGCTATGTGTCCCTTCTGATTTCCTTCTCGATATTCCAATTGAGGATAATTGTATGGTCGCTAAAATTATTGCTGATGAGGATTATTTTGAGCTTGATATTGCCTTGGTTGGAATGCCCTATTTGGTTGGCTTCCATAGTTTATTTGATTTCCTTGATTCTGGTTTCTGGGATTGAATATGCAGTAATTAGTGCTATGACCTTTTCTCCTGCATACATGACAATATCTATTATTCCATGGTCTTCATCCTTTTGAGGATGAGGCAACATTTCCCTGTGGAGTATCTTTTGAAACCAATGCATTGTTAGTCATTTCATCCTTCACTGTATTTTCCACCTCATATTCTTGAAGAATGTTAACTAGCTCATCAAATGATATATCTTTACTTAGAACTTGTAAAGATGTAACTAGATGTTTGTAGTTGTCTGGAAGAGCTCTCATGGTTACTTGAACAAGAAATTTATCTTTAACCTCTTCTCCTAAGGTTAATAATTTTCCTTTAATATCTACTACCTTCCTAAGGAATAGTTCTACACTTTCACCACTGTTCATTTTCAGGGAATGTAATTGAGTTTGAAGATTTAGGATAGTAGCTTTATTTTTCCCTTCAAATATTTTTTCTAGGGTTTTCCAATATTTTGTATATGTTACTACTTTTGCATCACTCTCTTCAAACTTCTAAATCTCTGTATCACTTGAATTAGGTTTAGTAGTTATTCCTTTGATAATTTTCCAAAGCTTCTCAACTATTAAAATTGCCCTCACTTTGTTTTTCCATGAGGAGTAATTTGGACCTTTAAGTAGTTGAGATTCTGTAAGGATGAATTTATTTGTTGTCATGATGATCCTTGTTGACTACCTTATATCTCCCTAATTTAGTTTGATAAGAAACTTCCAAAACCTAGTTTTTGTAGGACTCCTTATGTCTCCCTAGTGATTGGAATGTGCTATAAGTTTGATAAAGTTCTTAGCAAGTAATAGTTCACCTTTTGGGTTGATTTTGTAATATTTTGTAAATAACAATAATCAACTCCTATTTCACCTTATCTCTCCTAATGAACTATGCACTTATTAATTTGAAGTTCTCTATGGTTGGATTTATTTTGTCCCTTTAGTATGAGTATGAGACAAGTGTAAGTAAATAATTCCAACTCCTTTAAGTAAATAATGAACTTCCTTTTATAGCCCTTAATATCCAATAGTTTAATATTTCTAAATTCCAATAATCTATGTTTGATGTAGTATACCTTATGACTCCCTAATTTGGAATGTTAGAAAATAATAATAATATTTGCAAATCAATTTATCAAGGTTGAAAACCTTATACCTCCTACTTAGTTATTTGCAAATATCTTAATGTTTGAATATCAAGCAATTTTATAATATCTTCTACCTTTGTCAAAAATTGCTTTCTTAGTTTCCAAGGTTGATATTTCAAAGTAATAATAATCAACTTCCAACCTTATACTTAACACCTTATAACTCCTAAATTAAAGGAAAGTAAGTAATTAGAAGATATATGTATTTACCTCCCTTCAATGTATAGCGAACAAGTTGATTGGATGATGGTGAGTGTTCTAAATTGGGTGTTGATTTCCAATATAGAATATGAGCATTCAATGCTCTCTATCTAATCAATGTTGGTCTTCTCCTTTAGAATGGTGGTGGTCTTCCCTTCTCAACCCGAGCATTCAATGCTCTATTTCATCGTTGGTCTTCACTACTCGAAGGATGTTGGTCTCTTCTTCATAACCCAAGCATTCAATGCTCTATCTAAAGGTGTTGGTATATGATAGTCTCTCACTACTCTTTGAATCTGAATGAGATGCTTCCACTGCATGTTTTCACTTTCCTTTACTTTGCTATTACTTCACTTGCACTTCATTGTATTCTCCATCTTGGTTGGGTGCTTATGTAGCTTCAATGCTCCTTGGAGTTGCACCCACATGTCATTATGATCTTGAATGATGTTATATTCTTGAATAACACTCTTTCAATGCTCCTACCTTCTTCAAATGATGAATATGATTAAAATGATATCTTCAACACTCAAGGAATAAATGTTACTTTGAGTGTTTCCTTTCTATGTAGACATTATGGAGTATAGGGTGCTCTATCAATTGTGATAAGTGGTAACCTTCACGTTTGCATGTAGAGCTTTCTCCAACATCTATTAAACCTTATAACCTCTTCTTGCCAATGGATGCACGATTGTATCTTATCCTCAATGCTTCCCTTAGGTGAATGATGATGCTATTATTTTTGACAAGAAGTTGGCTCTAGTTCAATGGCAATAGTAGGGTGCTTCAAATATGGTTCTATGGTGCTACTCTTGGCTGGTAGTTCATCCATGGTAATGCACCTTTATTTTAGTTAAGGCTTCCTTCTTTTCATTGTAATGAGTTATCCTTACAATAGATGATAGTTTCCTTGTTATGTTATCCTTATTACATGGATATGAGCTACTTACATTGGCTTTGATGCTTATAGATATATGCTTCTAAGAATGCTTGACTTTATGGATGATGGAGCTATCATTGTTGCTCTACATTCAAGCACCAATGATGGATATCGATCCCTTCTTGAGTGGATCCTTTTTGAGCACTTTTGCTAGTACTTCTGATGGATGTGGTGTCTTTAGACACCTTAAGGCTTGTGTTATATGAGCCCTTTTTTGGCTCTCTACCTTGCTCGAATAGTGCTCTTCTCCTAGTCGCTTTGTAATGCATCTTGTTGGCTGTTGAAGTGTCCCTAAGACACTCAAGATTTGTCCTTCTTTTGCTATGTAGGACAAGAATATTAATGGTGCAAGAAACTAATGTAAATAGTTTTACAATAGTTAGAATAGAATACTTGAATTTGCACCTATATCTAAGATCTTCCAATATCCTTTTGCAAGCTTTCTTTCTGATTTTGATGAGGTTTCTTTGTACTATTCCTTGTATACATGGGATGATTTGATGTTGTCTTCCTTACTAGAAACACTAACCTCTAACTCTTTACTTGGTAACTTTAGCAAATGAATCCAAGCTCCTAACCATGCAACTAATGTTTAGAGGTTTAATTTTGCACTATTTTTTCACTTTAACTAAAAATCCTTAGTGAAATTTGAATAACTAATATAGTGCAATAATAGTTTCTCCTTATTACTCTTGTAAATGAACCCTTAAAGTAACTCTAAATATGCACTAATTTTCACTACAACTTTAAACACTTAGTGCACCTTAAGAAATTCCTAAAAAAATTAGTATAGTGCAATATTTATCTCACCTTATCACTCCTTCTAATGAACCTTAAATCATGCACTAGTAATCTTTGTAGCTTAATGTAGTCTTCTTTGTTTCAACTAAAAAATAGGAAAATGATATTTTTCTTTCTATCAAAATATATCCAACTCCTATTTTAATGTGCAAGTATAAACCTTAAAAGAAACTTCCTTCTGCACTCTCTTGAAGACTATAATATGCAACCTTTTTTTTGCAACTTCTTAAAACTCTAATATGGTGCTTAATGGAACTTGATAATGAATTAAATTAAAGTTCAATTAATGAACCTATTTGCACCCAAGTTGCTTACCTTAATGATCTCTGAAGATGAAGGATTTCTAGGTGATTAGATTCACCTTATTGTTTCCTTTAACTGAATGAACTTGCAACTATTCTTGGTTGTCCTAAATAACTCTCTAACTCACCTTTTTGCAGCTCTAAAAACCCTCTAACTTGTTGTCCTTTAACTATAGTAGGTGACTTGATTAACCTTTAGGATGGACTCTATAACTTCTGAAGTTTTGTAGCTTAGTAATGTTGTCTTGATTTCTGCCCTTTCACAGTCAATTTTTGTACTGAAATGCTGTCCTTGAAACTCAAAATTTTGGTAGGGAATTCCTCCAAATCACAGTTGAGTTTTTCTTCAAAAACCCTTCAGTATTCTATTATAGATTCAACAAACCCCTATCTCCGAATGAGCCTTCTAGCCTTCAAAGGTAATCTTCAAACCTTTCAAGTTTGGTAGTAATGTTTGGCTCCTTTCTCCTTCAGTCTCCTTGTCAAATTCTAACTTCAATCTAGGCCTTCTTCTCAAGAATCTAAAAGTCTTGAGGTCTTCACCAATATCCTCCAAAATTTGGCAAACTTCTTTCCAAATCCTTCTCCCTTGAGCTTGTTGTTGGATGGCAATAATTTTCCCAAGTTCTTCCTTTATCAAGAACTTCTCCTTGGTGGTAAATTTCTCCAATGAGTTCTCCTAGGAACTCCTTTAATGGCCTTAGAATTTTAAAATAATGTCTCTCCAAGCCTTCTCCTTGTTTCTCCTTGAGACCTCACCAAGGTCTTCAATCTCATAGCTCTTATGGTCTTCCAAATGAGATATTTCCTTCAACCTTATACTATGGAAGTGTTGGTAATGAGATCTTCCTCTTGGATCTCTAAAATATGCTGCTACTAGAATCTAGAATAGGACCTTGCTAGTCCTTCTTCACTTCTACAATCTGTAGGCTTTAATGGAGATCACCAACCTCTAATCTTCCAAAACTAGGAGTTTTATAACTGGACCTTCTAAGGGTCTCTTTAACTTCTTCAGGGTGAAGTCTTCAATTTGCACTAGAGATCACCAATCTCCTATCTTCACTAGGACTCTTTACTGGAGTCTTCTTCTCTCCCTCAAATTTGTAACAAGGCTCCTATGGTCTTTTCTCCTTCTGCACTCTACAAATGTGTAATATCTCTAGTAATGGGACCTTTTATTAAGGCCACCAAATCTCCATTCTTCCATTTGTTGCTTCTAGTGCTATATTGATTCCAAGGAAGATATTCTTCCTAGCTCTATGTAGGAAGCTTCCCAACTTACTTCGAATCTCCTTTCCCTGCAATAAAATATTAAAAAACTAAAATGGAAGAAACTCTAAATCTAGAGATGATGAGTCTTCACTAGTTGATTTGTCAATCTAGTGGAATCCAGGTTGAGTCCTAGTCTTCACGAGTTTTCCTATAACCCTATGGAAAGACTCTAGCCAAATGTAATCTCAGAAATTTTGTAAATGATATTTTTGGATTTCTCTCAGTCTCACTTGTGGCTCTCCCTATTTCCTATATGATATACCATGTGCTCTGATACCATTGTTAGCTTTTGATGGGATGGTAGTACAACCACAAGATGCAAGATAACTAATTTGAGATAACTATAAACTAATGGCACAATAATATGTAGGAAAATAATGAGATGAACATCTACAAATAACTCAAAAATATGCCATTAATGAGAGTGACAAAAATAGTACAATGCTATATAATGGAGGACATGAACACTCCATGAATAGATATGAAAGGACTACATTGTACCATACTACTAAACTATACCACACACTCTCTATATTTACTACTACACATAAATCACTCACTATGAGGTCTTTATATAGGAAGATAGATTCCTTGGCCCTTACTCTACCTAAGACTCATGTACATGTGGACTACATGCACATTTACAACTTGTACATTGACACTTGTGCATTTATTACAATACTTGAAGTAACTAAATTTACTCTAAAGTAAACTCCTACTCTAGTTATGTACCAAAGGTGGTACATTTACATGACCCAAATGATGTAATATACTCTAACAGTTTATTCCCCAAAGAAAAATATCATTAACAAATAGGATATGAGGAGGAAGATATGACCCTATGAAGTCAACCATTTGGAACAAGGGTAGTGACAATTTTTCAAGTTGTGAAAAATGAAATTGCAAATATTTTCTAGCTAGGATTAGAACAATAGGAAGAGCAACGAAGGGCTTGGACTTCAGTGAGGCAATACATTCTATCTGGACAAAGAATTTTTCAGCTAAGTTTTTTTCCTTTCTTTATCTTAGAAATTGTGCATGAAAATTTTATAAAGTATTTATCAAATATTATATTTGCTATAGGACATTCAGATAAATTTCAATAGATTTTGAGTTTTAGTTTTCTTCCCATGGACCAATTTATAGTTAAATCCTTAGAATTATCTCTAGTGGTAGAGGTTAGTGAGCGCACCTCAAAGAGATCCTTGTTGCTCCAAGATAGGTAGTTTTTGATAAATTTAATGGGTATTGGATAGGGGCTTCAGCCTTGAGAAAATGGATTGATAGGAGTTGGAAGTCTCTAGGAGTGCTTCTATAATTTCTTCCCAAAGTTTTCTTACTAGCCATTTTTTGTTCTAGGGAAGAAAGAGAAAGAATCCTAAAAGGGTGTCCTTGGTTTATGGGAAGAGTAGGACTATTCCTTACCCGCTCGTATGAAGATTTTTCACCTAAAAATATAAATCTATTCCTGGTACTAGTCTGGGTTAGGATGTTTGGATTTCCCATTAAATTTTAGGAAATAGACACCTTCAAGCCAATAGGCAACACTCTAGGAGAATTCCTTGAGATTTTCAGATACGACAAAAGATATATGTTTGGCTATTTATGCTCAAATATTGGTCATGATTGATATAAGTAAAGCTTTACCAGAATCAATCATTCTTAAGTATGGGGATAATATGTGGATCCAAAATATAGATTATGAAAACATATCTTTTAGATATAGAAGATGTCATGAGGTGGGGCATATTGAGAGATCATGCCCTAAGAAGAGCCTAGCAAAATAATTTGTAGAAAACCACAAGAGAAACTTACAAATGGTTATGGATGAAGATGGTTTTCAACTTCCAAAAAATAGATCTAGAAAAATAAAATAAAATAACTAGTGGAGACCAATAAGGAAGGATATTGGAAGAAATACCAACTTTTTTGAGGCTATAGCCTATGAAGAAAAAGTATATCAAAATTTAGAGGACACAATACAACAATTTCAACATATTAACAAGGAACCATCTATTCAGTATGATCCTAATTTAAGGAAGAACATTCTTGATGAACCTAAGGAATGTGTATCATAAAATTTTAAATACTCTCTTGAAACACCATGCCCCATTCAAGAGAAAATAATTAGTAAACAAAATGCAGTTTTAGAAGTTAATACCTCTGCTATTAATAAGGAAATACCAGAAAATGAGTAGGATAAGTCAAAATCTTCTATAATAGAGCCAGGAGAGGATAAATATGATGAAAAACAAAATTGTGAAAGAATATTGAGGAATATAATAATAAGACCTACTCCTGATATAGGCAAGGAAAAAAGAGGAAAACACTCAAATTATCAAGTAAGATCTAGGGAAGCAAGAGAAAAATAGAGAAAGGAACACAAATTAAGTTGGTTGAGCTTCTCTTTATCAAACAATAAAATGATATCGATACTATGCAGGAGGGGCCAAAAGCCCCTAATGAGACATGATTATCATCTCATAGAATATAAGGGGTGTTAATGCCCTCTCAAAGCAAAGGTATATTAGGGACCTATGTTTAAGTAATAAACCTGATATTCTCTATATCCAAGAAACTAAAATGACAAAAGAAGAAGTTTCAAAAACTATGAAAGCAGTATGGGCAATATGTGAATGGGATGCTATGGATTTTGAAGGAGCGGTAGGGAGAATTCTAATTATTTGGAATCCTTCTAGAACATTTTATGTAATCATTCATAAAACTAGGTATTGGATAGCCTCTTTAGTCACTTGCTACTTTGCAGATATTCATTTTATCCTTATCAATATCTATGGACCTACAACTCAGTCAGGTAGATTAGAAGTTTAGAGTGGGATTGAAGCTTTTATGAGAAGTAAAGACCAAGAAACCCAATTCATGATCGTTGGAGATTTTAATGCCATAACCAAGTTGGATGAAAAATTTGGGGGAATTAGGAATTTGACCCAAAGTATGAAATATTTCTCAGTTTTTATTCAAAACAATAATCTATGGTAAGTTGAGTTTGAAGAAGAAAACTATACTTGGACCAATAACAGGAGAGGCCACAACCTAATAGAAAAAAATTAGACAAATTAATTCTCTCATATCATTGGCTAGATGAAGGAACTTGTGCTAAAATTAATACTTTAACAAGGATTGGTTCATATCACTAGCCAATAAGAGTTAAAATGGTGGTAAGTGAATTCAAAAAATATCATATTTTAAATATGAGCAGATGTGGGAAGACCATCCTCAATTTGTTGATATGATAGCTTAAACATGGAATTCTTTAGGTAATGGTGGGTTGTATGCTCTTCCAAACCAAATTAAATCTATGACATCTAGATTAAACTAATGGAACAAGAACACCTTTGGAAACATTTTTTAGAAGAAATAAGAACTAAAAGATAAACTTTTAAAATTCCAAAAAGGTGATGATAATAATCCAAGCTTAGAGGAAAGGGAGTTGCTTAGCGAATATCATAATATTTTAAAAAAGAGAAAATCTAGAGATTAAAATCAAGATAGACTTGGTTAAAATAAGGAGATAAAAATATAATTTTTTTTTCATAGGATGGCTATAGTACATAGATCAACTTCCAAAATTAGTACAATAAAATAAATAGAAGGGGTTTGGATTGAATATCAAAGTGAAATTACAAAAGAGGTAAAGTCATTTTTTAGAATATTCTAGGTTCATAGGAGACCAAAGTCCTTAATGATAAACTTCTTCAAGATGTTCTTTCTATTATAACGAATGAAGAAAATAGGAAACTAATGGATCTTATTACTCTAGAAGAATTTAGCTCTTTTATCTTTTAATAAGGATAAGTCCCCAAGTCGAGAGGGGATCTTTGCAGCTTTTTACCAACATAATTGGGATATAGTAAAGGATTCTTTATTGGTGGCAGTGGAATAGTCTAGGGTAAAACAATACATACCTGATAAAATAAATGCAACATATCTTACCCTAGTTTCAAATAAGAAGGATGTTTAATTGTTTGATTCTTTTAGACCCATAAGCCTATATAATATGGTATATAAGATTATTTCTAAAGTGATGACGAATAGATTAAGGCCTTTGTTAGACAAAAATATTTTAGAAGAGCAAGGAGGATTTGTGAAAGAAAGACAAATTTTTGATGGGATCATAGTAGCTCATGAAGTTATAATTTAGCAACTTCAAGAAAAGAGAAAGCAATTATCTTAAAACTTGATATGAGTAAAGCCTATGATAAGGTTAAATGGGATTTTCTTTTTTTGTTTTAGATAAGTTTGGTTTCAATAAAAAATAGGTTAGATGGATTAAATCTTGTGTCTCTACAATTTCTTATTCAATGTTGGTCAATGGGTTAGTGAAAAAATATTTTAAATCCAAGAGAGGCCTTAGACAAGGAGATCCTCTATCTCCTTATTTGTTCATTATTATGGCAAAAGTTTTGAGTAGGGACTTAAAGAATTTTTACAAATATGGGCTTATAAGTGGACTTAAGGTTAGTAATAACATCGATAACATCATCCATCAACAATTTGTAGATGATACAACCCTTTTTGAAAGGGCACATATAAATGAGGCTAGAGCTTTGAATAACTTTTTAAAAGAGTATGAAAGAGCTTCAAGGAAAAAAGTTAATAAGACTAAATCCAAATTTTACTTCCTTAACAATCCTGCTAATATTAAATCAAGAATTTGTAGGTTTCTTCAAATGGAGGAGGTAAATTTACCAACAACTTATCTAGGGAAGCCTTTATTTGAGGGGATAATAATATATATTTATGGAATCCAATTATTAGTAAAGTTTAGAATAAAATTCCAACTTGGAAAGGTAGATGTTTATTGTTAGCAAGAAGAGTGTAGTTAATTAAGTGAGTCTTACAAGCTATTCCAACATATTATATGTCATTGTATTCTATACCAAAATTAGTTGAAATTTTTTTAATCTATATTATGTGATCCTTTTTATGGTCAGGTGTACATGATAAAAGGAGATTTCCTTTGTTGAAATAGAGCAAGTTGTATGATGATAAAACTAGGGGAGGTCTCGGTTTAAGAGTTCTTACATATGCAAACTTAGCTCTTAGGGAAAACTTATCTGGAGATTGTACAAAGAGAGTCAAAGATAATGGGCAAGAATTCTTCTAAGTAAGTATGTTGATCCTAATGACCCAAGTTTAATATTTACTACATTCTCTTTACCAAATGGTTCTGCTCTTTGGAATGGTTTAAAAAAATCTATTGATCTTATGATTAAAGGTTTAAGATAGGTGGTGGGAACTAGAGAAAATTTTTATATTTGGATGGATACTTGGTGTGATAAAAAAACCACTCAATTTAGATCTAATTTTTAAACCTTGGATGAGATTTCTTCAATACAAATATGGTGATAGTATTTCAAACATTTTATACAAGAATCAAGAAGGAAGATACAAATGGAAATAATATTTTTTTACAAGTATACAAGACATTGATGTTAGGAGGAAATTGAGTATAAATATAACAACTATGATTATTTCGAGGGAGCCAAGGATAAATTGATTTGGGAGTTGAATAGCTCAAGAGAATACACAATAAGAAGTGGATATAATGTTCAACACCAACAAAATAATAATGTCACTAGAATATGGAGAGATATTTGGGATAGCCCAAGCATTCCTAAAGTCAAAATGTTTGTTTGGCTAGTAGGTCATAAAAGATTTTTATCCTAGGATAACCTTATAAAATGGGGTTTTCATGGCCCCTCTCAATGTGTTTTCTATAAAAAAGAGGAGGATAGTATAGACCATCTCTTGGGATATTTCTCAATAGTCTAGAATCTATGGCAATGGATTCTTAATATGTTTGGTAAATGCATGGAGATGAATAGCAAAATTGAAGATTGATTAAAGCAATGGCAAAACACTTATAAATGTGAGGCTTTATAGATTATATGGGATATATCAAAAGAAAGAATACTTTGGACTATATGGCTATAAAGGAATAGAAAAATATTTAAAGAAAAGGAAAGCAATTTAGAGGCAATGAAAAAGAATATATGTTTAGCCGTAGAGGAGTCTAAACCAACACTATCAACTCACCCAATCCCTAATTTGGAATCAGAGAGCCTTGATAGATGGATTCAAGTCATTAAATAGAATTATGATATTGGGTACAAGAGAAGCAAAAAGAAGGTAAAGAATATAAAGTGGAAACCACTAGATGTGGAGTGGTTTAAATTGAATTTTAATGGAGCATCTAAAGGAAATCTAGGACCAGCATGAGGAGGAGGAATAATTAGAAATAATATAGGAGACATTTTTTCTCATTATGCTTTCAATAGTGGATTTAAGGCAAATAATGAAGTTGAAGCTTGGGTAGCTTTAGAAGGGTTAAAAATATGTAAAAAAACAAAATGGAATAGAGTATGGATGGAAGGTGATTCTCTCATAGTAATAAATGCAATTTTGAGGAAAGCAAAAGCTCCATGGAACATACAAGAGATAATTGTGGAAATTCACGATCTTGCTAAAGATTTTGAAAAAATCAGGTTTACACATATATTAAGGGAAGGAAACAAAAGTGCAGATAAGCTAGCCAATAGAGGGATTTTGATTGAGGATTTTGAAGTTAAATTTTCCTTTCCATGGTTAGAGGAAGTAGAAAGTTTAGTTGAAGTTGAAAATAAAATGTTGATTGCATGAATCTATTAATGATTAAGATTTACTTTAATGTTTTCCATTGGTAATATCTACTTTATTTTGTAACAATAATGTGTTTTCATTTAGACTATTTATTATAATTTTTGTGGTTTCACTTGTGTTTTAGGAAGAAAATTGGTAATCCAAATTTGGTAAAGTGGACTATGATAGTGCGATGTTTTGGAAATATTACTCTACTAAGATGCAAGACATAAATATTAGAGGTGATGTTTTGGCATTGTGAAGGCTGCTATAGGAAAATCTCAATAAAGATGCTAAATTCTAGATTAATTTATTCATACAAAATTTTGAAAAGATCCAAAAAATGAAAATCAATAATTCATATATTTTATATAAAATGATGTATGTTTCTAGCTATAGCATCTCAATTGAGATGATAAGTGTATCTATTTGTAAACTATCAAGCTCTAAAGAAGAGATATGTAATTTGTCAAGGGTGGGAAACCTGAGTACAACCCTTTATTATACATCAATAGAAAAAAAAAAAAAATAGGAGATGATATTTGAATGGATTATATGTTGGAATATAAATACCTATCATTTCCTAGTTTTACCTTTGAGAAAGCTCCACATTGCATCAACAAGAATAATAGATATAGTGGATCACCACTGCAGAGGCCATGGATGATTCAAATTACCCAACAAGGGAGCTAATGATAAAAATGGGATATTTTGGAGTGTCATTCGCACCAACCTTGATCAATACCAAAATTTATCATGTATGAAACTCTAGCAAACCTTATCATATGCTTTATTCATATTTAACTTAGAAATCATACCTAACTTTTTGTATGGATTGAATAGAACACATGGCCTCTTATGCGATGATTTTATCATCAATAATATATTTACTATAGTATAAGGTACCACCTTAACCAATGACAAGCAAAGGAATTTAGGCCGAGGTGATGAGAAGCTTCAACAAAAATAAGGTGGAATTAGAATATTTTTACATGCTAATGCTAATTTTTTGCCATGACCAAGTAGTGAAGGAATATGAAAGAGCAATACAAATGGCTAAGTTAGAAATTTTGTGATCTATTAGACCTACTATCGATAAAAGTCTAGTGATTCATAAGAATACCTTACTATAGGAGATATCGACACCCAAAAATAACGTTTTTGTCAATGTTTTGTAAACTATAGGGGTAGAAAATTGCTACTTAGGATGAAAAGGATAAAACCCTTCCTATAAATAATATCCTAGGGCTTATTATAAATATATTTTGGCCAATTTGAGAAATATTAGAGCTACTCTCTTTACCTATAATCATGTTTCGTATAAATAGAAAATTATGCTTGGTTGTTCTGCTAGACTATGTACTATTTTGTTAGACTTGTTTATGCATGAATGATATTTGTGGTGATGACCTTATACTTGTGTATTAGTCTTCTTTTCCATTGGATACATGCTCATTGTATGGAACTAGATTTTTATTGTTCAGTTTTCTTTTAAAGACACAATTGATCACACACTAACCTTGCTAGGGTCTCTAACCATATTTTATTTTTTGTAATTTATTTCATTTCTTGCACCCTTACCTACTCAATTTTTTTCCTATATTTATTTTAGTTTAGTTATATTAGTGTTGTTTAGTAGGGATTCAACCTAAATTTTTAGTTCAAGGGGATCTATAGCTCCTCTTTTCCAAGGCATTAAATATGGGGTCACGAGCATAAGCTCAAATCAATCAACCTTGTGGATCAAAAATTCTATTTCTGGAACACCTAGTGGGACTCATCCCATGTCAACTTAATATTGTATCCTTAGATCTATGCCAAACCATTGAGATTTTTTCTATATTTATAAAAGAGTTTTCTAAAATACTCTAAACTCTTCTAAAATCAGAAACCCTTATGTAAATTATTGCCCTAATTGGCCCAAATTTGATATTTTATTCCTGATTCAGTGAAAGAATCATAGAAATATGATGAATTGGGGTAAATTATGACTCCATTGAAGGGCTAAAATCAAAATACTACTTGATTTTTGAATCCTACCAATTCAATGGTCCAATTTATTAAAGGAATTCAACAACTCAAAATTGCTTCAAAACACTCTCTTTCCACACGAATCATCGAGGATGGTCCTAGAAAAAATATAATTTGGTATTCAAGTACCCATATTGTTGATTTTTTGAAACAAGAAAGTAACTTTTTGAAATTGCACCTACATTGGTTATGCATCATTCTTTTACCTAAATCACTTTTCTCACTAGATAAACCTTCCAATGATTCATCAAACGAGTCCAACAATCTATCAGATTGGGTTTTTTACATAGTGACATCATTGATCATGACCATGTCTGGCCAAGAATAAGTCTTGATCATTACCATTTATTGGATCTATTATGATTTATTAAAAACTCAAGTGATTCATGGAAATTGATTTGATTTTTTATTTCTGAATAGTTTCACCTATTTTATGAAATTTTATTGTGGTGGGTGTAAAGGACTCTAATTAAGAACTAATATTAATGGTCTATATTATAAATAAAAGGTCTAAGTCATGCAACAAGGGTAAAAAGTAGAACAAATGAGATCTATTGAATACAGATGAAAAGGAAATAAAAGGGAAAAACCTTCTACAATAGTGTGGATACAAGGCATAGAAGAAATTCCTTTGACTTCCTTTGTTGAAGATACTATGGCAAATTCCATCACTCAAAAATTATATTCTTCACCATCACCTTATATAGAAGTTAACTTACCTGATCATCCACCTATCCCTTATCAATATACCATACAAAGTGTAGCCTAAGCATGGGCTACAACTCCATCCAAAATTACCAATATTATCAAAAATCACTTATACAACATAGGTCAAATATCTCAAGCTTTATCGAACATCAGTAACACCTCTTCCATTGAGTCTAATGGTATGGTATCCCAAGTAAGCGTCAAAAATTCCATCCCTTCTATACAACAGATAAATACATCATTGTCTCAATCAAGCCACGACCTATAAATAGGATCAAGCAGGTAGGCTAACCCAAATTCACCATAAATTAATTCCAATAATCAAGTAGATATAGGCCAATAACTAGTTAACTTAGGGTAGAAGACAGTCCCTCTAATTGTCCTATCTGAACTACCTAGAGGATCCACTCAACAAATAACCCAAGTTCCTATTATAAACCAAGGCTCCTAAATATTACCAAATATTAATTTCCAAAATAACCTATAGAATCCACCAAGCCCCAGTATGTACCAAGTTGCATTAAACTAACCCATGCCTAACTTGATGTCAAATTAAAATATTGCTCAAAATCTACAAGATCCTCACATACAAGCAAGGCCTTAAAATATGGTGCCCCTTCAAGAGGTTATCTTGCATAATATTTTTAGCCTCCTTTCAATCCAAATTTCCTTCAAAAATCGTAGGGAGACCTAAATCAACAAGTTAGACCTAACCCACCTCTGGCTGAAGATCTTATAGGTGAAATTTTGACCTACATCATATTCAAATAAGGAGATGAATTTTATCTCTATAAAACACTGCATTTTGCTATAAAAGACCACCAGACAGTTTAGAATAAAGGTTCGGTCAAAGAGTGCAATAAAATTTACAAAGTGTACGAACACTGCCAAATATTTCAAATGTTGATGTTAGCAAAAGTTATAAAATTATCCGACACTCGACAACCAAGCTTCAAATAGACTTGACGGGCCATAATTTTGACTAAGATGGCCGGATGGATTAGACCACTAATGTTAGCAGATAGAAGATTCAAATTCAATGTTCGGTACCTAGAATCCCGGGCAAATAGTAATTCTTATGTTAGCAAGAGGGAGCAAATTATTTGGATTAATATAGAAGAACATTTACCCCCTTGAAGGCTCAAAATTAATTAAGTATGAGAGTCTAAAATTCGACATAGTGGCTCATCTAGTCGAATAAGGTAACCAAAATATTAGATGGTTTTAAGTGTTGATGTTAGTAGAAGCACTAAAAAATCCTAGTTCAGTCAAGTGGTAGAAGAATCCCAAGGTATGAGTTGCACCTGATGTTCGACAATATGCTTCACCCAGAATGCTAGAAGGTTTTGAATGACTTGTTAACAAGAGATGCTAAATTTTTTGATAGATATTAATTAGGAACCCCATGCTCGATAAAAGAAGAGGAAATGATCTAAAAAATATATCAAGTAGAAGCATGCACCAAAATTCCAATATGTTCTTCCAATAGGTGAATCTATTTTTAGAGAACCCTAAAAAACTTAAAGGCTTCTACGGATGACACCTATGCTATTATATCTAGGAATATAGTGGGGTAGCTAAGAGCACAATAGAAATGTCAAGAGGCCCTATGCACCAGATGAAGACATGACAACACCAATTCCTTTTATTAATAAAAAAGAAGCCACCTCAACACCATGATGCCACATTAGTTTCAACATAATAAGCTAAATATATAAGCACATGCGTTGCAATGAGCTATCAGACCTGCAATCCACTTTCTAAACTATAATGATAAATAACCGATTGTAATTGTAAAATCTATATATACTAGAATGTAAAACATTATAAGGGTTGATTCTTTGGTGTTTACAATTGGCATGATTGTATTTATTGAGGCTATACACCTTCTTGAATTATAATTTAATTATTGTATAGAGTCTTGCTCAACTCTTTATGTTGAACATGTATGTATGCCTTATTGAGTGCTAATAATTTTTTGTTGAATCTAGGAACAAATAATTCTTTTACAGTTTTTTTGCATTCTATATTTCTTTTATATTTTTTTCAACTGGTTATATGGGATTGAAATGGGCCGCACTCGTATTACATCATCACCACATAGTGGTATTACAACAAAGTTGAGATATTATAAATTATCTCTTGGCAAGATTTGAACCTTGGTCTCCTCCTTAAACATTGAGCAATCTAACCGGTTGAGCTAATTCTACTTGAAATTTTTTCCTAGATTTACCATTATAGTTATTGAATGATTTAGTGAATACTCAAAGTTCTTCATGTCTATTAATCTAAATAACATAAGAATTAAGTTATTTTAGTAGGCATTTAATTTAAATTCAGACTGTGAGACTCTCTATACCATGTCTCTTGATGTTTTCAATTTCATACCACTTTTAGCTCATCTTTCTAACCCTTTTCATTTCTTACTCTAGTCTAAAACCCTCCATTTAGTTAGATTATCTAGGTATAGGAACTAGCCTTCTCTGGAGGTTGGATCATAAACCCCTGTTTTGAGCCTTCCAATCTCTTGGCCAAAGTCTTGAGGGTGCATCTCATCGATATAGGACATAGGTGGATTTTAGAACCAAGAGATACTAATATTTTTAATCCTAACCAACAACAAGTTCCACAACAACTAGTGGCTCCTAAAAATCAATAAGATATTTTAAATAAGCAAGTAGCTCCATTTGTGCAAAAACCACAAGGGTATGCACTCTATATCTTGTATCAAATGTTGTATTACCCATAAATATCATATGGGCACCCTCATTTAAATCATTGACTGTGAATGCTCTATAGACCTCAATAATACTTGCCTGATTGGACTTATAAAGGTCCATTAAACTTGATGGCGTATTCCCCCATACCTATAAATGTTATGAAGGCCTTACCTAATTTTGATGCTAATGGGAATAAAACAACCTTAGATTACCTCAACGAGATATCCATATTAAAATTAGTACATAAAATTCAAAATGAGACCACCATTTAGTATTGAAGCCTACTAGATAACTTTGTTACTAATTTGGATTCTATGGTTTAGCCTCTTATAAGGAGATTTTGTAATCTTGGAAATGGATATTTATCTTCTTTCAATTGAATACCATGCAAAGGCATCCCCAAGATAATATCCATGGCTATAACATCGAATTTATAAATTTTTTACTTGATACTTTCAAATATTAAATCTTTAGACTAGTAATCTTTACCCTACTACATAAAAGGTCTATGATTTGATCTTAGCTCTAATGGTTTGCAATGATAACTCATACACTTTATTTGGGACCTTTGAAGAGGTTGCATAATTGGAATGTGTTGGTATGAATTAGAAAATTACCTCCTACCCCACTTAGGCTTATATTGCATACAAATTCAACCCCTAGCCAATAGATACCTGGAATGTTGCCTACCATAAATCCTATCCTCATTGTTCAAATTCAACTTGCTTGAATGTAGCCTTGCATACCTACATATCCCCATACCAATGTTCTATACATAGTAACATTTCCTAGTAAAAGTGCATGAAACACCATAGCCTTTCAACCGTAATTACCAACCTTACCTACTCCTCTTGAGAATCAACCTAACACTAATCCCATACCTCAAAACCATAATGATAAAATGCAAGCTCAAGTGAATAAACTCAAGGAAGTGTTTAGGTATATTACATTATTTGATACATGCTAATGTACCCCCATGGTACCTTCATGGTACAATTGTAAATATGTAATAGACTAGGGTTGAGTCTTTAGTGTAATTTATATTTCTCCTTTTATGTAAGTATCAATGTGCAGGAAATGCATAAGTTTCATGTAATATTACCATGTGCAATAAATGCACAAGTGTCATGTAAGTTAGAGTGCAAGTGTAGATTGAGAGAATGTGCACAAGTATGTATGTAATTGTGCAAGTATGTAATGTGAGGATGTGCACAAGTGTATTATATTAGGAGTGCATGTGCAAGTGTAAGAGTTATGTAGATGTGTGCAAGTGTCATAGAGTCAAGTACCCATGTAAGAAGAAAGTAAAGAGTCTAGTATGCAAGTGGCAAGATAATAAGCCAAAGGTCATGGGACTTGTCATATGGAGAGCAATAGTCAAGTATGTGAAGAGTCACATTACTATGGCTATATTATGGAGATAATACTCCATGAGAATGTAATCCAAATATCAGATTATTCAATTGTAAAGAGCTACAAAAAAGGAATAGGCTTATATACATATTTTGAGCAATTAATATTATAAGTTTTTCATGCATAGTTCATGAATGACTTAGGCCATTTACATTCATATTTTTTTTATTGGTTGAGAAGCGGTTTTGAAAGGATCCCCAAACCTACCCAGGTGTTGTAGGTGAGTTGGAGAGGAGAGGGCAATCCTCCAAGGGAGGTCCCAGGTTCAAATCTCCACCCTACCAAAAAGCTGAATTGGGTATCTAAAATCCAATTGATAATGTTGGTGCGGGCAAGGTCGAGTGGGACCCCCAGGTGACTTTGATGGTTTAGAAACCCCTGTTCGTGGTCTCTCAGACCAAGGCAGCTCCGCAGGGGGTTTTTCGCTTAAAAATAAAAAATAAAGGATCCCCAAACCTTTTACAAAAAAACATAACATATGATATTATTTCTTGGAGACAAACAAAGAACAACTAAAGCAAAGAGACAAACTCTGCAAGACCAACTTCAAAAAAGACCAGAATGAAAAAGGGTTTCCCTTCTAACCAAGGAAATCCCAATCACAAAATATTTTAAAAAATGAAAACAAGGGAGTCTTTGTAGAAGGGAATCCCATAAACAAACAATCAAAGGGTCTTCAAAAATACCTAGAACCGGCCACTGAAAACCCATCCTAGAAGCAGCAATGAGAGAATTTTTTAGCAAGCATTAAAAAATATGGTCCTCACCACAAATACCATAAATATGCAGAGAAAATATTTCCCAAGCCACTTCACTCAATAAACTAACAAGAGGCCAACCCACAATTGGAATCCAGGTTCGAGAAAAGAAAAGAGAGCCACCACTATGGATAATGATGAAGCACAAGGTCCCTCTTCCAAATGCCATAAAACCCATAGGGAATAGCTCCAAAAAACTATCTCCCAAACCGATAAAACAGGAAGCCCACCAACACCAACCCACATTGAAGAAGGAAAGCATGGACCACCTGACCAGGCAACAACACCCACAAAAAAGTGAATCTTGGGAGGCTCCAAAAATACCTAGAGAAGGTCCCAAAAGCACACCAAAAACCAATAGAAAATGGGAAAGGCCTAATAGGCCTAAAAAAATAGGAGATCCACTTAAAAATCCATCTAGACATCCATAGATCAGGAGCTAGGGAGGGAGCAGGAAAATTGAAACGGTGACCTCATAATCAAAATATTAAATATCAAAATTATCATATAATGATTAGAATAATATATGAGCAATTTAATATGTATATCAAGGCCAATATAATAAATAAAATAACATTCACTTATATAATCAAATATTAATGTAAATTGGGACATGTGATATTTTGTGGTAGTAAGGCTTAAAAAGCCAATAGGAAGCGATGGAAGTTTTTATAATTCATACCAATTTGGAAAAGAGGCTAAATCAAGTTATGTAATAGGGTGATAGATGGCAACAATTACAAAATTGGCAATAGACAAAGCCTCCTTCCATTACTAAAGATTAGGTGCTTTGACAAACAAATTATGTATAAAGGAACCAAGTATAAAATAATATGTTGAATACTAACAAATAAATTTATACTCTTTGGTGCCTCACATGCAATGCTAGACATAATCCTTTAAAATGCTTTGTTGTGATAAGAAATACTTAGACTACAATATATAACTAGAAGTATCCAGTGCAACAAGATAAATTGATGGGTCAAATGGCAATTTCTCCAACACTAGCTATTGACCATAGCAAGGTGCAACCATCAAATACAATGGATCCATTAGGGATAGTTTAGTAGTGGATTACAAATTTACCTAGGAAACCCTATTCTAACAAACTTTGGTGACTACATTAGGAGGGTAATGTATCTTTTGAAGATTCAACAGTTCTTTCAAACTAGCAATAAGTGTTTGCAACCAAGAATAAGAGAAAGGTAGTTGAAAAACAATATGGAAACTTAGACAATTAGTCTAAACAACCCAAACCTATTTATATGGATGGAACCCAGGTTAATGTAGTTGGTATATTGAAATAACTAGTGATGTTTGTAGCAAAGCACTCAAAATTAGTGGTGGTTTAGGAAGTGATAGTAGTGGACCTTCCACCTTATTTTGGAATGATATTGTCTAGATAATGGGCCTAGAAAGTTTTAGGAGATGGTTATCTAGCAATGGACTATACTCACATAAAAATAACTCAAAATGAAAAATGATCAAGATAGAGAATGAACCCTGCATAACTCTTTTCTGCATAAGTTGGGTAGTGATGGGATAGTCAACTAGAATAATCTCCCTAAATTCATAAATGATGAGTCAGTTGAAGGTGATCTTGTTTCAAAATTAGACATGATCATTGGGGTAATTTAGTAGGAGGATGGTCAAGAGGTATATAAGTTGTATGAATAAACTAAACTAGGTAGTTACTTGGTACTTGATGAACTCACCAAGGTCCCTAATATTAATAAGCCAATAGTTTAAGGCATTCAATCCAACCTAGAAAATATACTTCGATGGTGCAAGAATGAGGAATGGGCAGGTGTTTACATTCAAATTATCAACCCAAAGGTGAATTGATGAATTATGCATGTAGATTCTTATCCAATTATACTAATAGTATAGTTGAATGTGAAGCTTTAAGTACTTTACTAAGTAAAGTTGAGAAACTAGTTAATAATTTAAAGATTTTTGGTGATTCAAATCTAGTGATAAAATAGGTAAATTCTACATGTGCCACAAAAAATAGGCAATTAAATTCATATAGGTTGGGATCTCTTAGATTTTTGACAAATATGAGTTCATCGTAATCCTAAGAGCGATGAATATTAAAACTAATGATTTATTATATTAACTACTAAGTTTGACACTTCTGCAAAAATGTAGAACAAAACAAAGGAGCTAGAAATGTTGTTTAGACTTGTTGTCCTATATAATTCAGATGCTTGGTAAGTATTTAAAAATGATGAGTAGGTTATTGATTTTTTGATCAAAGAGGTTTAGTATGTGGAAAGTCATAATGAACATGGAGGTAACATCAAGGATGGAGTGATTGAACTCAAAACTAACCATTTTCCTAAATGGTTGATTACATCGAAAAGTTTATTTAACCCAAATTGTAGTGCCAAGAAGTATAGTATTAAAGTGAAAACATCACCCTACCATCCTATTCAAATTGTTACAGGGAAAAAATCTTAATGGGAAAGGAATGCAATGAAGAAGATATTTGCATGTTCAAAGAGCTATGTGATCAATATAATCATGTAATTAATTGGAACTATGGAGACCTCAAGGTGTATGGTAGAAGAATAATTGAGCATACCATTGATCTAGATCCTAGACCAAGGACATTCCATAAAAAATAAATGCCAATGAATTCAAAACTAGAAGCCATGATGAATAAGGAACTCCTCAAGTTACTACAAACTCATATTATTATACCAATAAAGCATTTCATATGGGTTGTCAATCTATTTTTTATGAGGGAGAAGAATGGTGGTATTACACTCTATGTTGACTTTAGAAATTAGAATACAACTTCTTTGAAGGACCACTATTGCCTATCATCCATGGACCAAATTATCTAGAAATTTGTGGGCTCACAAATATTGTCTCCACTTGATGTTTTTTCAGGATATAACCAAATTTGGATGAATGTTTACTTACCAAAGAATTTCATTTGACATATCAAACATAGATGCAATGTTCCAAAGAGCAATAGGCATTACTTTTGTAGGACTAACTGACAAAATAATCCTTGTTTATCTACATGATATTATCATCTTTCCTAAAAATGGGTCTAAGCATATTGAACATCTAAAGGCAATCTTCGAGAGATGAAAAGAGCTTGGGATATCTCCAAACCTTAATAAGTCCATCTTCTTTATATAATAAAGAAAATTAATAGGTCATATGATATCCAAATATGGTATTGCTATTGATATTAACTATATTTAAGCTATACAAGAGCTATTGTTGCCATCACCTTAGTTAGAAATAGTAGGTATTTCTTGGACCATATTCAATTCATATCTAAATTCATCATCAATTTTGCACAATTGGTTAGGATCATAATTAAAATGTTAAAAAAATACAACTTTTGCTTGGATAGAAGAGGGAAAGAAAGCATTCGAGAAAATAAAAGAAGCTATCACAAGAGCACTCGTGCTTATCAACCTTGATTTTCTAAAGGACTTTAGATTATATGTATTTCACATTGACAAAAGGGTAGCTTCAATGTTGACCCAAAAGGATGATAAATATGAGGAACATCCTATATCTTTTATGAGATAGGTACTTCATAATTACAAAGAATTGCATACTTTCATAGATAAATAGGTGTTCACTATGATGAAATCCTTAAGGAAGTTTTGGTAATATATTTCCTAGAGCAAGAGAACTAGCATTAGTGGAAGAATTTGGTCTAGGATACTTAAAATAATACATGCTAATGGGTGATGTGGCTAGAGGTTTAACAATGAAACAAAGATACAGGTTTAGATGAAAGGCCATGAATTATACATAGCTCAATAAAACTATTTTTCAAAGGGCTATGGCAAGGTATTGCTAAGATTTATTGAAGAGAAAAGATTCAAAGTCTTGATGACAGAATATCACAACGAAGGTGTCCATTATTCAGCCCAATCAATGACCCATAAAATATTAAGATTAGGATACTATTAGCCAACCATACTCATATATTATTTTCAATGAGCAATTAATTATAAAACATGCCATATCTATATGGACCACAAAGGGAGAGCCTCGACACCTATAGAACCAATCATAGTAATTGAATATTTCCAACAATGGGATTATATTTTAGTTGGAAGATCAATCTATCATCTAGTGTAGGATATGGTTGGATCTTGATGACTACTGATTATTTTACTACATTTGTTGAGGCTATTCCAATCAAAGGAATAAATCCAAAAGTAGTCATCTATTTGTTAGAGGACATAATGTCTATATTTGGGACACTCTTAGTGGTAATCACCGGCAATGCCACTCCATTTTAAAATCTACTACTTAGAGAAAAAATTTGCTTCAATTTATATTATAATATGGGTTACTACTTAAAAACTCATCAAATTATTATCCATAGGGTAATGGATTCGTAAAGTATACATACAAGAACATGATCAAGATCTTAAAGAAGATGATTGTCAATTCAAAAAGGGATTGGCATACCAAATTGAAGAAGGCATTATAGAATGACAAGGTTACTTCAACATCAACAATTGGGACTTCTCCTCATAAGTTGGTATTTTAAAAGTAGTATTTCCCATCAACATAGAAGTCCCTTGACTCCAAATGTCTCAACAATTAGAGCTATAGGACATTGATATCTCACCCATGCAAGATCTCATAAATATCCTATTTTAACTAGAAGAGGATAAGGAGAAATCCTTCAAATAATTCGTATACCATCAATAGATCATTAAGAGATGGTCTGATAAGTGAACCACCAATGTCTAGTTCAAGGAACAATATTTAGTAATGAAATAAGAAGAAGATAAGACAACACCAAGTCAACATGGTAAGTTTAATTCCTTCTAGAATGGGTCATAGCATATTAATAAGGTAGAAGCTCCAAATGCATACAAATTAGTTACAATAGAAGGAAGAATGTTTCCAATCTCAATCAATGGGTAACACTTATGATCCCTCTAAAAACAAAAATAAAATTGCTTGAAAACTTATAAATGTTAATTTGTTTTTCCTTTTAGTCAATGGGAAACACTTATGATCAAGTGGCATTAGCTCAACTGGTTAGATTTCTCAAAATTTCAAGGAGGAGACCTAGGTTTGAATCTTGCCAAATGATACATGGATAATATCCAAGCTTTGTTGTAATACCACTATGTGGTGATGATGTAATATGGGTGGGGCCCATTTCAATCTCATAAATCCATTGAAAAAAATGGGCAACACTTATGACCTCTTTTATTTTTCTCTTATTGCTTCTAGTTCTATTATAATAAAAAAATTCCTTCCCACTAAGTGAAAATATCAAAAGTGATGCTTAGTTCCCCTCTTCTTGATTCCTTTTTCTAACAAGTATCAGCTCAAAAAGTTGATTATAATCAGAAGAAATAAAAAAAATGGATGCCAAATTTTCTAAGGTAAAAGTTCAAAGATTGGCTAGACATGTCCAGTTCTTCATTGAGTTATTCAAATAATGTCACCCTCATGTTAGCAAAAGATTAACCAAAATTCAACCAAGTGCTAAATACAATGATTCGTCAATTTTTTAATGATTCACCATAAAAGTTGATATGATAAAGCACAAGCTTGAAATCCTCCTAAAGAGATGATACATTAATCAAATGATATGATCCATTAGCTTGGGACAAGTAAGGAAAAATTAATGACATCATATTGACATAGGCATAAACCCTGACACCCAAGAAATAAAAATGGATAAATATGAGTTATGTTAGCCTAACCAAGGTATGATCCATTGACACAGTAGGTAGTAAAAGCATGTGATAAGATCACTATAAATAAGGCCTAATTCATAAAATTTAGAATAAAAGTACAAATAAAATAATGATTTGATGCAAGAAAAATACAAAGAAAATAATGATGTGATGCCCAAAATTCATCAATCTATCGGAAGTAGTATGCGTGAAGTGAATGTATTTCATGATTGGCAAGTTAATTTTGCACATATAGGGTTGGTCCATAAAGGAGGCTATAAATATTTGATAGGGGAATAACCCTCCTTCTTTGTTATAAATTTTTATAACTCTAAGGGTTACTCTACCACCAATGAACTAGTTGCTACCTACAACCCACTAGCTCCCTTGCATGCAAGGAAATAATTGTACAAGTTACAACCATTTTTCTAAGCATCCACCCTACCAGTATTCCATGTAGATAAGCTCTTGATTTATCAAACTTGGCAAACCCTAACTACTATGAACAAAAACCCTTGATGACCTACCTTTCTTTATGCTAATAAAAACCATAATAACCCAATGAAATGCCTCATATTGGTAAGTGGACAAGTCTATCGCCCTATAAGAAGTTAAAATCCATGTGTTGTGTAAATTTCTTGCCCTTGTATTTATATTGATGGCACCTATGTCAAGCAGGTTATAAAGGACCTTTTTTTCCTTTACCTTTATGTGGATCCATTTTTCTAATATTTCTTTCCCGAAGGTGAAACACTTGACTCAAGCCTTTCTCCTTAATTATTCATTAGGATTTCTAGCAATAGTAGAGAGGGAAAATTTGTTCAAAATTAAGATATTTTCCAAGTATAGAACCCAATAATTCTCCAAATAATCCCCATAAAATCATCGATATATATTGTGATTAGAGAGTAGGGGTAGACACAAAGGATTCACAAGAAAAACAATTATTTGTCAGAATAACTTAGAAAAGATAAAAATACAAACAAACTCCTCCAATTTTCTAGAAATCCTATGATTTATAGAAAAACTTCGTAGAATTTAAAAAAAATCCCTATAATACTACCTTAAAAAAATTATACATGGATCCAACAGGGCTAAGCACCTACCCCACCAAATAAGTGGCTAATATGGGATCAAATGAGGAGAAATATTCTTTCCTTGTTGAAGAGACTCTCCCTTCATCTACACCTAAACAACCATCAACATTGGTGATGGATAAAACATCAAAATCAACACAAATGTATGGAAAGAGATTCATGACATCCCAACAACTAAAATAAACCAAGAAGGAGGTTTATAAAATAATACAAAATTTGTATGATAACATGGAGGGTGGAGATCTAATATTTTCCCTAGAGGAATGTTAGAGAGAATCCCTCCACTGATACAACATAAATCCAAATTATTCATGGATAGTTGCATGACTATGGACCTTATGGGTAGGTCCATTTTTTGGGTCGTAGGTCTAGGAATACCCCAAGTTAGTGCATATCTACACAACATACTATGATAGAATATTGTAGGCCATCATCCTAGTCCAACAATACGTGTCTCCAATTTTAACCATCCTAGATATCATCAAATATCTAATGCAAATAGGGGATGACTTAATATATTGAATCTCTTACTCCTTGAAAGCATTGATAACCTTTGATAAGAAAGACAAGAGTTCTTGAAAGTGATATTTGATAATAAAGATAAATAACCCTAATAAATCTATGGGATTCAAGTTGTCCCTCCAATTTGAAATATCTAGGTTAGAAGCATAAAGCACACTCAGCTATAACTTTCGTCATAGGTAGTAGATCAGATAGAATTATACAAAAGGAGTATTTTGAGATGTTAAATCCAATCCAAGATGTAGTAAATTTTCTCCAATTATTGGACTATGCATTGTACATATATAAGGACATAAATAAGCAAGTATCCATGATGTATATTTTTTACATACTCCTTATATCTAATTTAGATGATCCTATATCATTAAATGGATTTTTTCTAACATGTGTAGCTTGATAAGAAGGATGAATCGGGCTAACCTTTGAACCTCCTAGTATTTCAGGTGATAAAATTACCCTACAAAAAATAGAAAATGTCTTATTATAATTTTAACATACACGCCTACATGCCCATCATTCAAATATTAAAGAACACTATTCCAAGACTACCTCCAACCTATAGAGCACTTGTATAGACCTAGGAGAAGGAAATAGAATATTTTTACCTAGGCTTCTACTCCACATGTGTGAGCTTGTATGGATTCTCAAAAAACAAAACAAAAATTAAACTTCTATACCTAATTATAGTTTTACACTTGAAGCAGTTAGGAAACTTGATCTAATTGATAAGCATTTTGGAAAATGGAAAAATAAGACCAACCTATTTGATCACAAATAAATTCTTTGTTATTCATCCCACTGAATAAGGGGTGCACAAAGGAAATTTCAAAGATAATTAATAGGTGCAACTTGGTAACAATTTGAGTTAGGTGTGCCTATGATCCCCATGCGTAGTTTATGCAAATGCTCTTAGACAAGAAGTTGCAAATAATATATGTGCATGACAATCAGTTTGATATCCAAAATAAGGAGAATCTTAATAAGGAGGAGGCCATGAAAATGATCAATGTAGACAACACCTAGGAGGCCAAGGTAAAGGCCTTAAGAGAAAAACCCTTACCCTAATTCTACTTCTAAAGAGATATTTTAAAGAAATATACAAGGAAAAGCCATACCAATTTTGATAGAGAAGCTACATCAATCATCAAACAATAAATATGTTAACCAGGAATAAATACAACTAGAGCATTGATGGTAGCATATGATCACATGTGCTATGAAATAGAAAAACCCAAGCTAAAATATAAGCCAAAATCAATGAAGGGATGTTTTGATTAAATATTCTTGAACATGTGGAATGAGAATAACCCTAAGAGGTGGAGACATACAAATACAAGAACAAATTAGTGCAGTTGTCTCCACCTCACAAGTGCTAATGAGTCCAAAAACCATTGCCACCATAAGCAAAGTGGGACAAGCCACAACCATAGAGGTATATGAAGGGGTGAAATATAGGAAAGGAGAATCTTATGCCCAATGGTAAAAATGAAAATATAAGATATCAATACAAAAAGCATAGGATCCTCTATCAATCCAAGGCACCAAAGGTAGCCAAGAAGAAATTGAATCTATAGGATTGGCTACCATGGAGGGTTTTCTTGAAATCACCACCTACTTTGTCAATGATAAGGTAACATATACAAAACTTGATACCTTAGATCCCTAAAATATACTATAACCATATATATCATCATCTCCTTCTCCATTTCATCTTCTATCTCTTCTTTGTCCCATTATTCTCAAATTCCCCTCTTCTCTACTTCTCTTTCTTCTATTACATCTCCACATCTATTTGATTTAGGTGCAACCCCTACTAAAACAACATATCCCACTTCTACCACCATCACATCACCCTTCATAAATCCACTTGTTAGTATTGTAACATCCATATCTGCCCCACATACTTCTATAGATATCATCACATAAACCACTTCCACCATGGGTTCATACACATGGTCCTCTTGCACTTCATCCACAACCTTCTTCAAGTGTTTGATCTTTAGGAAGGGTAAGAGTATCAAAATTATTGGATCCTCTTACCAAGGGCACAAACAAATAGCTATAACTCCCAAAAAAATCCAAAAAATAGTGAAACTATAAGATCCAATTCTATAGGATGCTAAAGATGCATAGAAAGGAGGTTCAGGGGCAACCACTTGAGGCATAAACTGTAGTAAGCACTCAATTCTAATTGGTCTCCAAACTAGTCCATAATATGGAAGTCTTTGAGGAATAGACAAACCTAACACAAGCCATGAATTGCCTACCATTACAAATTATTATCTCAAATATTGAGAGGGGCATGGATGATATAGATGAGTATATAATAAAGGCTCAAGAGGCCATTTATAAAACTTTAGTAGGTGATTTTGTCTCTATAAAATGAATGCCTTCCCTCAAGATGCAAGTAATAGAAAAGAAAGAAAGGTGTTATTCACAAAGGCTCATTATACAGGCACAAGTCACACACCACTACATCCTTTGACTATGTAGCCAAGTTGTCATGCACTAACCTTCAAAGAGTAAGTCATATTGGTTTGGTTTAATTTTCCAAACAAACAAACTTGGTACGTTTATGCATAAGGGGTACGCCTGAAAATGTATATAGAAAAATAAGGTGAATCAGTTTCAAAAACAAGGTGAATCAGTTTCCAAACCAAGGCGAATACGGTTCAAAGTCATGTAGAGGACATGGCAAATTGCCTTTTTTCCACAAGAAAAAAAAAGTTGATGAATTCACTAAATTTTTTGACAAACATACCATAAGATATACATGATAGCTAAACATTCTCTAATTCCCACGCATGATGTCTACGAACTCACAGGGACAACCCAAGTGAGTCACTAGACTTCATTAGAGGGACACAGGGTTATGATATCTACTAACTCACCCTCACATGATGTCGATGAACTCACTCGTGTTGTTCCTCGATGAGGGATGACCCAAGTGAGTCTGTATACTTCACTCAAGGGATGACCCTTGAATTAAGTCTATGGACTCACTTGCATCGTCCCTTGTAGACATCATGCATGGCATCATCAACATGTTCATCATCCCTCATATGAAGTCTACGAACTCACTTGGTTCATCCCTCGTCGAGGGATGACTTGGGTGAGTCCGTTGACGTCATGCGTGGGATGACCCAGGTGAGTCCTTCAACATCATGCAAGGGGTGATATCTAGGGATGACTGACATCATACAAGATATGACTAGGTGGATCCATAGACATCATACGAGAGATGACCAAGAAATGAGAGTAGGCACCATTCAAGGGATGATAGCTTGGTTGTGTGCCATGTGTCATTCACATTACCACGTGTCACCATCTCATTATGACTTCGCATGCAAACGCCTATATAAATAGTTTGAAACCCACTCACTTCATTTTATGCATAGCACAAAAAACTCCAAAAACCTTTAGAAACCGTTCGAAACCCTTCCAAGCCTTCGAAGTCCCAACAATGGCCACAACTTCTTCCAGTCAAGGTAAAATTTTATTTAAAAATTTGGTTTGCCTGCTCATCTCGTAAAATTGTCAATAATCCCAACAATGATTCAGTTTGGATGAGGAAATTCGAGATGCTAGGGCTAGCACAAATACCTTAATTTGACACAAACATTCATTTATTGCCTACAATTGTTCAATCCTATGAAAACTAGGGGTCGATTGTTACAATGACGGTTGACAATAAAACCCTTACCTTCTCGATGAAACCATATGATGTGCATTGATTAAAGGACATTCCCCATCAAAATTTTGAATACATCTCATCAAATTTTTCTCAGACTGATGAAGAAAAAAACTATCTAGAGACTTACTATAATCTCTCATCCACTGTGAATACAAGTTATGTCTTCCAAATTGCGAGTTTTAATTTTCATTTTATCCAAACAAACTAGAATTTATGTGTAGGTAAATTTAAGTTTTGTTAATGTGTAGGTAGTTGAAAAGGTAAAATGGTTGTGTTCTACCAACCTTTGCTCATAGGGCTACATGTTATATGCTCAATTGGGTCATTTCAAAAGATTAACTCAACGGCTCAGTTGTTGTAATCAACTGGCGTGATGTAAAATGTCCAACACTATTTTTTAATTTTTCCAGATGTTTGTATTCTACACTCATTGTCCATCCCGATTCCCCACCTTAATATCTAATCAAATTATTAAAAAAAAAAACATGTCGATGGAAAATTTTTATTACATTCACTCTTATTTTCTCCTATATTTATTCATTATTAAATAATTAATTGTGTTCTTGCTTCATTGAGGAATCCAAGAAGGCTTTGTAACCATATAATACCCTATTTATCCAAGCCCATTGTACATACATAAATTATTAGGATTCAAAGGGAAGTCAAATTTATTACCAAAGTGTGTTCCCAATAAAATGTTGCTCAAAGAGGTAGCTTATCGTATGATGGGTAATTCACTGGCCCACCTCCATGTGTTTTCCACACATTTCTTTTTGCATGGGATATTTTATCATAGGGAATCTAGGACATTGTCATTGAGAGAAGTATTTTGTCATGAAAAATCTAAATCTTTAAAGGGGAAGTATTCTAAGAGGAAGAGAACTAAGTATGATGTTGTCATTGAGATAATACAAGATATAACCATTGTCTAAACTATAATGTGATATATTTAGAGACTTAGAGAAAATCATCATTGACTAATTCTAGCACATTCAATCATCCCTGGAGGTCATCCCTCCCATGATGTTGATGGACTCACTCGGGTTGTCCCTCGCATTATGTCGATGAACTCACCCGGGTTGTCCCTTGCATGATGTCGACGGACTCACCCAGGACGTCCCTTGATGAGGGATGACCCAAGTGAGTCAATAGACTTCATTTGAGGGACGACAAACACACTGATGATGCCATAGACTCAATTTCCTCATGTATGGCAATCTATAACAAGTGGAAGTGCATATAATTGATCTTTCATTGTCTTCAAATCCATAGTGTAGTATCTCATTGCACATTATTGTATTACTTTATTATATTATTGCACTATATATGTTGTCATTGCATGACTTGAATACTTTCCAAACTACACTAAATATCTTAAACATAGCATTTCGATTTAAGCATTCCATTTTATTATAATGTTTTTGCAATGGATGCAACTCCATCCAGAAGGGGTATCCCTTTCAATCTATTAACAACAACTTCCTTAAAGTCATCGTCGAGTTCTTTTAGTCACATATTGTTTTGTAGGGAAAAACATCAGACATACCTTTATGGTCTTTGGGGTATATTGTGTGTTGTCTCAAAAAGAACAAATACAACTGGTCCTCATATGTTTCCACCAAAATAAAAAATGAACTTCAAAATGCACGCACAAATACTGCGACCACTTCTACCATTGTTGCTACTAGCAATTACTTGATTGATTTTTTATGAAGCATATTTTAATGTAAGCAATACCACCATGCCCACCTCCCTCCACACAAAATTGAAGTCACTTACCTTAACCACCGAACAGATGTAGGTAATTTTCTTACATTAAAATTTGCAATAATTTTTTTTAGTGTTTATATTTTTAATTTTTAAATTTGCTTTAATGAAAATAAGAGTGATTTATGCTTTAAATAGAAGAGATGCTCTAAATTGGTGAATCAACCCAGAGGGTAGTGAAGATTATGACACACTATCACCAGAATATCCACTAACAAGGTCTGTGAAATGCATTAGGTCTTCAAAATCTTCTTTTGTTCATCCAGATCCCTCTTCTATTTCACGTCCACATGCCATCTATGTTGAGGAAGATAGCTAGACCTTGACAGGTAAAGTTTATTTTTCACTTGGGAGTGAGGAAGTAATTAATTTCTCTCTTTAATTAATTTTAGTTACCATTAGTTTCAATTTTAATTTTATTTTAATGGTATTCTAAGAGGAAGAGAACTAAGGATGATGTTGTCATTGAGAGTACAAGATATAACCATTATATCAATAGATTTAATTTGATGGGAGAACATAAGTTAGATGCACATTGAAATGGCTAAACTATAATGTGATATTTTTAGAGACTTAGAGAAAAGCATCATTGACTAATTCTAGCACATTCATTCATCCCTAGCGGTCGTCCCTCAAATAATGTCGACGAACTCACCCGGGTCGTCCCTTGCATGATGTCGACGGGATCACCTGCGTCATCCCTCGCATGATGTCGACAGACTCACTTGGGTCGTCCCTCATATGATGTCGATGGAATCACCTAGGTTGTCTCTCGATGAGAGATGACCATAAATTCTCTCTTTAATTAATTTTAAATAAAGGGGTAAAAATTTATTGATAAGAAGACAAGATTACAGAGTACAATGAAGCCCCCAACCAGGACTCAAATAAACAACAAAATAGGCTAAAACCACCAGACAGGGTCAAAACCCAAAGAAAACAACAAGAACAAACCACATTAAGTCTGGACATCCTTGTGGATCAACTCCTAGAGGCACTGAGAGTCCCCAATCGGGAGACTCTCCCAGTTATCCATAATCCAAGGACCCAAAAGCTCAGAAGCCCTTTTGGCCAAATAATCAGCAACCCCATTCCATTCCCTTGGTATGTGCACAAAGGAGATAAATTCGAACTCTTCACTAATTTTGAGAATCTGAATGGCCACAGAGGCCAACTGCCAATTAACATCCTCCAACCTTTTGTTGTTTAAAATATTAACCAAAATTTGAGAGTCGAACTCGTAGATGCTCCTGCACCAGCCAAGAGAAAACCCCCTCTGCAAGGCCTCGAGAATCGCAAGAGCTTCCATAAAATTGTTGGAGTGAACACCTTTATAAATGGAAAAGAAAAATCTGACCATGCCAGCAGAGTCTCTCCCAACACCACCAATTCCAGCATGTCCAGGATTACCCCTGGATGACCCATCAGTATTAATTTTTAAAACTCCTCCAGGGGGCGGCCTCCACCTACCATCTCTCCAAACTTTCTTGCTGAGCTGGGGAACCCTGCTAGGGTGAGAAGAGTCTGCACCAACCCCAAAGAGACCAAGGGCCTATCGTACCTTCTCCTCCCTAGAGTCCAAAAGAGGATCCACATCACATTTTCTATGGATAGTTTCTTGAACCATACACAAGATCCTTTGCCAGATCTGTTGAACAACCAAATGTCTACCCTAAAATATGCGATGGTTTTGTTCAAGCCAAATCTTCCAGATGATGCAAGAAGGGCCCAAATTCCAAGCCACCTAGAGGAAGGGGGCATTGGTCAAAGGTCTACCCAAACTGCTCCAAAACTCCACCAGGGAGAGCACATGAAAACAAGGATGGTTCTAGGCACTCCACCAATGGTGCCAAATGTCTCTAGCAAGGGAGCATTGGAAAAATAAATGAGAAGAGTCATCCTCATTATTACCACAAAGGACACAAAAAGAGGGACCCTGAAATCCCCTCTTCCTCACGTTATCCCAAGTGAGGCATTTATTACGAGCGACCAACCAAAGAAAGAAGTTACATTTAGGCCAAGCAAATATGTTCCACACCTTTTTCCACCATGTGATAGGGAGGCTCCCAAACTTTTGCATATCAAGAACTTGATAACCATAGGCTACAGAGTAGGTTCCCTTGGGATCAGGGTTCCAAGCCAAAATGTCTTTACCCCTCAATGAAGAGTAGGGTCTCCCTACAAGAATAAGAGCAAGCACATCTCTATCCTCGACCAATCCCCCTAGGGCCATTCCTATGGATCTTTCCACTTGTACATCTCCAGATTACCAAAAGGTTAGATTCTTTTAAAGTCCTCCACATGAGACCAACCCGCTTCCAAGAAACAAATGCTTAGGGAATGTAACCTGGGATATTGAGTCAAGATAGGAGGGTGGCCATCCCAAGAATCCTCCCAGAAAAGAGCATCTGATCCCCGATTGCAAATCCAGAACAAACCCTACTTAATTAAATTAGCCCCTCTTTTTAGAGTGTCCTAGATAATCGAACCTTTCCCAACCAAGCTGACTCTAGGGATCTCAGCCTCATAAATACCTCTCAAGTACTTACAAGATAAGATTTTAGCCCAAATATGATCTTGAGAAGTACACCATCTCTAGTAGAGTTTCGTAGCCAAAGCCTGCCCAGAAAGAGCCACCTATCGCAACCCAAGGCCTCCCTCTTGAACTGGCCTACAAACAGAATCCCACCTAACCAAACTCCATTTAGATTGAGCAAGTTTTCTAGACCATAAAAACTATCTTGACAAAGCATCCATGTCCTTGATAAAATGAGAGGGAGTTATTTGCACAAAACACCTGTAAATGGGTAAAGCTTGAACAACAAATTTTAAAAGCAACACTCTACCCACAAAGGAGAGCCATATGATGGTCCAATGATTCACCTTCCCTCTAAACTTATCAAGCATAGACTACCAAGAAGATCTAGGTAGAGGATGAGATGAAATCGAAATACCAAGATAAATGAAGGGGGGAGTCCCGACCTGGAATCTTAGAATTCTAGCAATCCTAGCTTGAATAAGAGGAGGGGTATTGAAGAAGAAAATAGAAGACTTGTCCTCATTAATCAACTACCTAGAAGCACCAAGATATATGTCAAGAGACCGTCTAATGTTTCCAGCTTCCCTGGTAGTGGCAACTCCCAACAAAGTTGTATCATCAACAAATTGAAGGTGGGAAAGAGGCGATGAACTGCTATCCCACTTCCAACCCTGAATGAGACCATGCCTAACCTGAGACTTGAGCAGTCTTCCCAACCCTTCCACCATAATGATAAACAAATAAGGAGATAGAGGATCTCCTTGCCTCAATCCCCTCGAGGCCTCAAATAACTCCGATGACTCATTATTAACAAGAACAGAGAACGAGGAAGAAGAAACACAACTCATCACCCATCTAATCCATTCCTCCTCAAAGCCAAAAGTAGCAAGAAATTTCTGAAGAAAGGACCATTTGACCCGGTCATAGGCTTTGGCCATGTCCAACTTAATGAACATAGATTTCTCCTTAGAAGTTTCCATCGAGTGAATAGCTTTCATAGCAATAACAACCCCATCCAGGATTTTTCGACCAACAACAAACCCACCTTGCTCCTCAGAGATGATTTTTCTCAACCATATCTTCAACCTCTCAACAATAATTTTTGTAATGATCTTATACACAACATTGCAGAGAGCAATAGGCCTGAACATATCCAGAGAATTTGCTCCCTCTTTTTTGGGAATAAGCACCACAAAGGTAGCATTTAGGGCCCTTAGCATCTGTTTGTTCTTTTGGGACTCATGGACCACCTCTAGAAGATCAAATTTTATTAACTCCCAAAACTCCTGATAAAACTCAATCGAGAATCCATCCGAGCCCAGGGCTTTCCCTTTTTTCATCTTGAATACAACATTTTCCAACTCCTCAAGGGAAATTGGGCCCATCAAATGCTCATTCATCTCTCTAGAAACAATCGAGGGAATACAATTTAGAATAAGCTTTTCATCCTCATCATCTGAGAGGGAGTCCTCCTTGAAGAGAGAGGAAAAATACCTCCTAGTCTCTTCTAAAATCTCCCTAAAAGAAGAGAGAAGGGCACCCTGAGAATTCACAAGAGAGGAAATCAGGTTACCATTATGGCGAGCCTTAACTGAGTTAAAAAATAAGGTCATGTTCCTATCCCCTTCCTGAAGCCAATCCACTCGAGCTTTTTATTTCCAAAAAAATTCTTCCCTCAACTCCCATTCAACAAGTTCTTTCGCAGCCTCAGATTCCTCAAAGAGAAGCTCCTCCATGAGTCCATGATCTCTAATCTTCCTTGAAGCTTCTTCCACCTTCTTAAGAGCCACCAACTTAGCCAAGGAAAGGTTCCCAAAATTTAGACTATTCCACCTCTTCAATTTATGCTTAACAAATTGTAGTCGCTTCATAAAGGAATACATAGCGGTGCCATGAGAAGGTTTGCCATTGGTCCACCAACCTCGCATGAAATCATGAATCTTAGGATCCCGAAGCCACATAAGTTGAAACTTAAAGGAAGGATTCTTCTTTAGCCCAAACTCAAGAGCAGAGAGTTTGATAGGCCAATGATCAGATCCCCTACCCTCCAGAATCACAGAACTAGAGCTTCTGTTATTACCAATCCAAAAACTAGAGATCAAAAACCTATCCAGTCTCTCTGAGATGGACTCTTCCCCACATCTTCTATTGTGCCAGGTAAATATCCCATTATCCGACTTGATGTCAACCAAGTTCAGGGCCCGGATATGAGCACTGAAGATAGAAGAAAAAGGCTCGAGATGATCAACTCCACCGTGTTTCTCCTCTAGACAAGTGATAGAATTGAAATCTCCAGCCAAAATCCATGGGTACAGGGGAGCCAAACTTCTCACAAAGCCAATGTGCTCCCACAAATTTACTTTACCATTGTAATCAATAGGAGCATACACATTTGTAAGTAGGATGGTTTCACCAGATTCATTATCATGCCCGATCATCGAAATAGAACATCTACTGGAAATCCAAGTAAGAGGAGAGATCTTAACCGGATCCCATAAACAAGCAATGCCACCAACATATCCACATGCACCAATACACTAGCATTGACCCCTTCTCCACAACTTGGGAGTAATATTGAACATACTATCAATAGCCAATTTAGTCTCTTGAATAAACACCACATCCAGAGAATGTACACGAATCAAATCATGAATAACTTTTTGTCTAGGGATGTTGTTCAACCCCCTTACATTCCATGAGAGGATAATCATTTTTGGGGGTTAGAAAAATGGGAGTCCAATGTTCTCACCAAGCCTGACTCCACCAAAGTCTCCCCCATTAACTTAATTTTATCCTGGTCTTTCTTTCGACCCACCTTCATATTCTTATCCGAAGCACCTTTTTTAATTGTTTTCTGTTGCAATCCCAACACCGTAGGAGTTTTGCAGTCCAAGGATGACTGCATCAGTGCTTGAGTAGGAGAGAGCACAACTATATCTGTGCCACTTTCCAAAATAGTTTTCCTTCTAGGGCTAGAGCCAACCATATCACCTGTACTCGAAGCCAAAGCCATATGTTCTTCATTTAAACCCACTAGATCTGATTCCTTAGGTTCCACCTCAAGAAGAGACATCTGATTCGGCCCTGTTATATCTGCATCAGGTAGCGATGTTTCAGGTAACTCCATGCACTGATCAAGATCATCCAGTATCTCAAAATGGTTGAGCAGAGCATCTGGCTGGCTATCCTTAAGGGCTCTTTTTACCCTTCTTCCTCTATTTTGGGGTTTTACAGGAACAAAGCCTTCCTTATCCCGATCCCCTTCCTTTATCGAGGCTTTTTCTTTATCCAGATTTTGTGCAGATCGAGAGGGCCCAAGATTTGAAGCCATGGGCGGGACAAACTTAGGATATTTTCTTTGCAGGTGGTCGTATTTATGACAGATCTAACAACGAAATGGAAGAGCTTCATAGTCAAGTTGTTGAACCCATGTAGATGATCCAAACTGTATTTCAATAGAATCTAGAATAGGATTGTTTAAATCAATTTCGACATAGATACGAGCAACAGAAATTACCTTTTTCTCCATCGTCTGTTGTGATGGTCCAACCGGACTTCCCAAGAAGAAGGGCAATCATATGCAAGATGTCGTTTCTCCAAAATTCCAACGGGAGCCACGGGAGCCGAACCCACACTGGAACCCACGATGACCGCTCCTCTGATGGGTTGAAACCCACATGCCAAGGTTTAAGAAAGAGTCCAGCTTGGTTACAAAAATAGGGACCCCCTTCAAATGCTTTGTTACGATCCGCAAGACAAGAGAAAACCACCATAAAATAGCTATTCGCACTCAACATCACCTCCACATCACCGTCAGGGTTCCAAGTCTTCCTAACCCAAGCCTCCACAAAGGGAAGAGAAATTTGGATGCCCATAAATTTTCCAATAAGTGCATGCTTGGTTAAATACTCCACATCTTCCACCATCGAGTCTGGTTGAACCACTAGAACCGGCCTGGCTTCACATCGTTCCAAACATCCATTGTTCTTTAACAAATGATTCTCGACATGCATTGGGAAATCCTGTTCCTTCCAATCATTTTTAGATGAAAAAATATCACTAGCATGCACGCTCTGTGATGGGCCCGATGCCATCGCAACATTCCTCCAGTCCATCTCAATCACTCTCTTTAAATAATTTTAGTTAACATTAATTTAAATTTAAAAAAAAATAAATGTTTTCAAAGCATCATCCCATACATATTTCAAAGGCATTCCGACCTGAAAATGACATAAGGCGTCTGGTATGGGCAATTACAGTTGAGAATTTCATAGTAAATTTTATTATAATTTTTTTACAATATATATTATTTTTAATTTTTGTAGGTTCAAGTCATCATCACTAATAGCAAATGATGGCACATCCACTGCCACCACCTCTACGTACTCTAAAACATGAGCACATACAATTTTTTTAAAAAATAATTGAAATAGGGCAACAGATCAAATCAAAGCACAATATACATAATTAAAAATTGAGTTTCCCAATATTTTTATAAAATATTTTCTTCAAACGTTTATTTTATTTTTTTATTTTGGCCTTAGGTCGATCACAATGGCCTACGCAACATTCTATACCACCACCACCACCTCCACATAGACAACAGTTCATGAGGCCTCAACATATGCGTGGAAAACAATTACATGTTGAAAGGAGTTCAGCAGGCCCATCCCTTGGCCTTTCAAACTTTCCCAGTTTTAACCTAGAAAATGTTTCAAAACTTTTGAATAATTATCCTGGGTTGCCTATTCCTCCCCTATATTAGGACTTCTTTATGCAAGGTTTTTTTTTGATAGTTTTATAGCATATGATATGCTTTAAACTCAAGGAGGAGCAACCATTGATAAAGCATTGCAAACTGGTGCAAGAGCAACCACTGCTCACAAAACCCCTCCCCCCGGTCCAACTGGTCAATATGCTCCTCTTACTGAGGATCAAATATTAGATTTTTCATAATCATATTTATTAGTAGAAAAATTGGAAGCCACAGTGAAGGATACTATGCTTTCGGATATTTCTGAACTAAAAGTTTGGGAGTATCGGGTAAAAATTCTAGTCAAGGAAATTAATGCTCGATATAAAAATTTTACAAAAAGAGAAGAATTGTTTTCTTTGGTTCAACAACACCTTTAAAATGTGGACGCCTTGTTATATAAATAAATCTCATGAATTGTAAAGGCCACTAGAATTAATATTTATGGTGATGAAATTATAGATCACCTTTTGAATAGGCTCGAGAATCTGAATGCTGAAGCTCAAGCCTATTTCAATAAGTGGGCAATAGACAAAAAAAAAAAAGTTAAAGCGGCAAAGGCTACCCAGTTAGTTGCAAAGGTAAGTCAACAATATTTTTTTAAATTTATTTATTTTTATAATATTTTGATCTTTATTAACTAACATTATAAATATTTTGTTGTGCAGTTCAATTTTGAGAAATCAAGTGGAAAGAATACAAAATACAAAATGTAATTGAATTCAAAGAATGATTCTATGAGACCATTAGACATAATAATCCCCTCAAAAGAATCATCATTAAACATAATATGGATCCGAATATTTTACTCGCGAAACAAGAGAATGAAATACCTCCAAAAGATGATCCAACTACATAGGAGAGGGGATTGGTAGAAAGTTTGAATAATGATGAAGAGAACCTGCGAAGAGCTAGCGTGTTAGGAGAAACATCATTAGAGGTGGCATATGGGAAAGGTCATGAATAAAAGCAGCCAGATCCTTCATCTGTGCCAATACTTGAAACAAGCCCTTCAACCCAATAGTCTGAAAGTGGATGCACAATTCACTTTCTTTATAATGAAATTTTATTCAAAATAAATGTTTGAATGAATATTTTTGACTCCCTATGAGCCTTTGTTCGAAGTTTTACCATGGTTCAATCTTGATTTTATGCAATGGCATATTATGATTTTGTGCTTCGGGAAAATATGAAGTCTACATTTTGTTTTATCTCTGTTTAGATTGTTCTTATTACAAATAACTGACATGTTTATCATGTGAAAATTATCCATATGCAGGGCACAAAATGGTATCATATTTCTTGACATTTGCTATTACAAATAACAAAATTATGTCTAACATATGTTCAAAAAACCTAAAAATAAGAACTAAATTAGAAAAACTTCACTCGAGGGATGACCCTCGAATGAAGTCTACGGACTCGCTTGGGTCATCCCTCATAGACATCATGTGTGGCATCATCAGCATGTTCATCGTCCCTCACATGATGTCGATGAACTCACTTAGGTCGTTCCTCCTCACATGATGTCTACGGATTCACTTGGGTCATCCCTCGTCGAGGGATAACCCAAACAAGTCCATAGACATCATGCGAAGAGGGATGATCCGGGTGAGTCCATCGACATAATGCGAGGGATGACCCAGGTGATTCCATCGATATCATGCGAGGGACGACCCAGGTGAGCCCGAAGACATCATGCGAGGGACGACTAACATCATACGAGAGATGACCTAGGTAGATTTGTAGGCATCATTATCAATAGTAAAATACTCATGCAACAAAGCAAACATATGATTTTGAACAAAATATTTAACATTATGTCCCTCTAAGGAAAAATTCATATACAGCAAAGCAATCCTATGTTACAAAGCAAATATAGTAAAGCAAGCCTATAATTTTGAACATAAGATTTGACATTATATCCATCCAAGGAAAAATTCATATACAGTAGGGCAAGCCTATAATTTTGAACAAAAGATTTGACATTATATCCAGCTAAGGAAAAAATTTGACATTATATGGAAAACTCATCAATTCAATGAAAATTTTATGATCTTAAACAATTAAAATTTGTGGCATTATTTTACAAACTCATCAATCCAAAACAAAATCATGTAATGTAATTATGTATGTGACATGTCAAAATATGCAAACACATTAATCCAAACAAAACTTCATAGCACTGATTTCCCACATCCGGATTATATAAATATCATGCAATCTGTATAAATTCCATCTATCCTAGGGATATATGTTGCAAAAATGTTGCAAATATTACATTGGAGGAAGTTGAAATGAACAATTCCCATCTTCTTCAATATCATTTGTAGATATAGTTGATCTCTGTGTCTCAACAATCAGATCACTGTTCTCAATTTTCTCATCATCATCAATATTTTTTATATCTCTTCTCCTTTATATAGATTGCCAATATGCCACAACTCTATCATAAGGAAAATTATGCACATCATAAGATGAGACATATATTCTCAAGCAGTTTTCTAATTTTTATCTAGTCGGTTACGAACTTTAGATTTCACAAAATACAATGCACTAAAAACCCTTTCATCTTCCACTGATCCCAAAACCATTATTTGACACATTTCATATAAGTATAAATATTCGCTCATCGTATCCTGTAAAACACTACTAGGGTATAACTTTTTCCACAAATGTATAATAGAACCTGGTTCACTAGAATTAGGCAAATGTGGAACTTGATCAAGCATTGTATTTTCAAAATATGAGGATTATTTGGTCAAAATATATTTATTCAAAATACCATTGATCTCAGTATCGTTGACTTCCACACTTTTAGCAAAATGAGTGATAAGTGTACCCATATATTTTATAAACAAGTTTTTTTTGCTATTATTATCTATTCCTGAATTTCAAAATGTAAGGTTAACCACACCCATTGCTTCTAGCAACTCAACTCTTTGAAAACGACTTCTAATTTCTTTTATCAATGATTCTGCTATTTTTCTCAACTTAATCCTTGTATTCTGTAATAAAATTTTTAAATTTGTTGTATGTGTTGGATATTTTGAGTCCCTAAGCTAAAATGTTGTCATTGATGTCAAAAGAGCATTTAATGTCAAAAGGATCTATGAAGGGTTTTTGTGAAAACCAAGGCAAGAAAAATAAAAGGTTTTAGTTAAAACCATGGACAACAGATTTGATCTGGGTTTTTCTTAAAACCCAAGTTAGGCTTTCATTTCATTGAAAAAGATGCCCCGGTGATGGAGTTATTTGAGTTTTAATATTTGGTTTAAATTTTAATTATTTAAAATTTAAATTTAAATGCAAATTTTCCCGTCGACGTCATCAAGAAAACATAAATTCATATTTCTACCGACATCTTCGAAGTGTTTTAAACACTATATAAAGGGGTGGTAAATGAATCAAAGTTTTATCTTTTCTCTCGTGATAAATGTTTGGCATTCGAATAAGTCTATGAGCTCGTGCGAATTTTGAGAAGAGAAGTAGCAAAGAAAATGATAGCGCTTGGAAAGTCAAAACGTGGTGGGAAGCATGGTGCATTGGCAAATATTTTTGGCTAAGGGACAAGGCAACACAAACACCAGGGATCGAATCCCTTGGATGGTGTTTCGAAAGGCGTGTGGAAAGCGCTTTGGCGCTTTGTCTCTTGCAGAAGGTGGACGAAGGTTTAAGACACTTTGGGTCTTTGCCTTTCCAATGAGCGCCTAGCTCATGTGGAATCTTAGCCACAGCTAAGACTCTTGCGGTGTGGCAAGTCGGGGATTCAAATCCCCTTGAGGAGGTAATTACATTTTGCATTTAAATAATTTTTATTAGCCTTAAAGTTTGGAGTTATAAGGTAGTTAATGGAAATTAAAGTTTGTTATTAGGGTTGTGATTATTATTGCAAAGCATAAGTAGTTTATGATTTATTTGATGGTTATGGAGAATTAATTTTAGGAGAAATAAGGAGTTGTTTTTTAAAAAGCAATTTTGAGAGGTTTATTATTTTTTATAAGGGTTTTAATAAAAGGAACTTTGGTGGATGTGTTTATTAACTTAGATTAAAAAGGGTGTAATTTGAGTAATGCTTTATTTTGTGATTATTTGAAGTCCATTAATCCTTGTTTAGATTGGAAAGGAGAGTTGTGTTTAAGTGTGGCAAATTTTATGGACAACTTATTGGCATCAAAAAGGTATGGGCACATTCTCCTATTGATTGTTTATGGTGGTTGATTTCTGAAATATCATTGGAGAGAAAAGGATTGATTGTGGTTTCCTTTGAGAAAATGATTGGTTGAATGCTTCAAGGTTTTATGGTTTGTGAGTTGTATTTAAACCTTGTTTTATTAGCATTGTTGTTGAAGCCCATTTATGATGAAATGAACTTGAACTTGAGTATCATTGCTATGTAAGACTTGTGCTTGAGCATTGTTGGAAACATTTTGAGTTGGTTAATACATGCTTGGACTAGGGTTTGTGAAAAATGATTGTTCCTTGAGGTGATTGGTTGAGTTGAGTTGGTTAATACATGCTTGGACTAGGGTTTGTGAAAAAGGATTGTTCCTTGAGGTGATTGGTTGAGTTGAGTTGGTTAATACATGCTTGGACTAGGGTTTGTGATAAAGGATTGTTCCTTGAGGTGATTGGTTGAGTTGAGTTGATTAAGCCTAGTCATGTGGATGCATGTGGTTGTTCAAGTTCCTAGAAACAAACTATTCAATATTCTAATCTGAGTTGAGATTTATTTGAGTTGATATTGAGGTTGATTTGAGTTGAGATTGGGATTTGAGTATAGAATATATAGAGTCTCTAACAAATCTATTTATGCTTCTATGAGATTGATTTGAGATATTGATTGTACATTGAGCTTAGAACATATTGAGTCTCTAACAATTCTCTTTATGATTCTATGTGATTGAGACAAGTCTTTGAGAATACTTGTGGACTGTTTTGAGTTAAGATTTTGTGAAAGCTTGCTATGCATATTTGAGCAAGTCCTATAGAGGACTTATTGAGCAGATTTGAGCAAGTCCTATAGAGGACTTATTGAGCAGATTTGAGCAAGTCCTAGAGAGGACTTATTGAGCAGATTTGAGCAAGTCCTAGAGAGGATTTGTTGAGCAGATTTGGACAAGTTCTGTGTGAACTTGTTGAGCATATTTGGACAAGTTATGTGTGAACTTTTTGAGCAAATTTGGACAGGTTTTGTGTGAACTTGTTGAGCAGATTTGGATAGGTTTTGTGTGAACCTGTTGAGCAAATTTGGACAGGTTTTGTGTGAACCTGTTGAGCAGATTTGAGCAGGTTCTAAGTGAACCTATTGAGCAGAATTGTACTAGATCGACTATACTGTGTTTAGTGAAAGAGATTGACCAGAACTGTGCTAGACCAACTGAACTGTGTTTGGTACAGTATTGAGACAGAGCTTTGGAGGTGACAGAGTATAGAGGACAGAGTCTCAATGGATAGAGATCCAGCATCCAGGATAATTGAAGACAGATATGAGTGAGGAGTCTTCAAGTGGAGAGAGATCCAAAATTTAGTGCAGCAGAGAGACATAGTCTTCTAAAAGATCACTAGACAGAGCAGAAGGGGAAAGAGTTCTCCTGCGGAAGAGATCCACAAACTTGATATTAGGGATCAACATCTCCTTTGGGTAGAAGTCCATAAACATTGTAATTTGGGAAAGATTACCAAGAGATAATTTAAGAAATATTTAGAAAAATATTTTCTCTGTGGAGGTAGCCCACATTGGGTGAACCACGTTAAAATATATCTCTATTGTGTGTGATGATTGGTGCATTGCTTTGGTTATTGCTATTGATATTGCCATTGATTATATTGATTAATACTGTTTGGTAAATAAAAGTAAAAAGTGTTCTTATATTTTTCACCCCCCTCTTAGTATAATCTTGTGTTCTTTAGTATGTGATTGGCATCTGTTTAAAATCTTCACTAGATATGTCAAATCGCTTATCAAAATAATATTAAGGTATCTCTTTTTCGTGAACATTAATACAGAGATGATCGTGAATGTTGAACTGCAACAAATTATTTTGTTCATTGACATTTGTTAGATTTATCCAATCATCAAAAAAAGGATCCATAAAATTCTCACTTGATAAGTATAACGTATTGATACGCACACACATTTATTTTCTAATTTTGATGAAATCAACTATATAAATTTATCTTTGTTGTGCAAGTTTTATCAATGTATTCATATCATGTAGCATTGGAAGAATACCACATAAAGTGAGTAGTGTTTCCAGGTATCTCATACGATATAAAAAATCTTTTGCTTTATCAACTGCCCTCTCATTTTCATACATAAAGCCTACTATGGATTTATATTATTTGAAAACTCTTGTTACGAACTGAAACAATGAAATCCACCTGGTATCTACATCTTGCAATAATTTTTTACTTTCTGTAAGTCCTAGTGTGAATTGTTGAAACTTTGCAAACCTTTTTGGACTACACAAAAAATATGAATGTACTTCCCAGACGAGTTCTTCAACTCTTGCAACATTTTGAAATGTGCTCACAATTTTGTATGCAATATTCATTCTATGAGCCATGCAGTGAATTGGGATCAAATATGGGGTAATAGATGTTTGAAGTCGAACACAAAGACCATTTATGTTACCTTGCATTACAGTAGCACCATCAGCTTCAACACATTAATTTACTAGCTATTGTTGCATCATCCATTCCAGTAATATCCTTTAAGCTAGTAACAACAACATTGTAAATATGTATAGCATTATAGTTTTCCACCATCTTATGTATTGCTAGTAAATGAGGTTGCCTTACATGATTTTGAAAGGTGTAAACATGCATGCAAATCCAAGATGTTACCTCAATTGCAACTGTAGTTACCTCATCAATAGAAAGTGAAATGAATTTATAATTTTTAACATTCTCTTTCAAGTCCTCCTTCTCAACTAAAGATAGATATTTTACCATTTTCCAACCACTTCGATCTGACCAATGAGCATTAGGGAGGTTTTGTACATCAGCTAGTTGAAAGAGATGCTTATAATCAATAAAGTCTGACATAGCTCTACCTTTTTTAAGAATAGTAAATACAACAAACTGTAAGCTTTTTGAAGCTAATGTGGTTTTATGAATTTTTTGAAACTGTGTTGGAATCGTTCCACCATTCTCAAATAGTATTTGTTTTTGTTTCATCACTTTTTCATAGTCTAGTGCATATCTCACATGTGCGCATTCTGATGCATTCTTCCACCTGTGGGTTCTCTTAAATTTTCCATCAACTTGTTTTACTTTAACATAAAATTTTCCACAATGTTTTTCTATTGTATCTATCTTAGGTTGCATTCTCTTATCTTTTCCTAATTTCCAACTGCAAATAACGCATCTAGCTTCTTTTGGTTCTGCATTACTATCTTCTTGTAGCACTGGTTCAATAAACGAATACTTTGATGACCATTCAAACTAAAATGATCTTCCAATAATCCAGCTTGTTGAGCTTCTATGTCTACATTTCTTAGACTTAACCGAATATTCCCCTGTAGTGTACATTTCGTTGGAAATATCATTTTCATTTTGACTTTGTATGCTAGTTTCAGGATTTTGTTCAAGTTGTTGCATGTCATTATTAATTAAATTTTATTGATGTATTTTATCCTGGGGATTATCTTCTAGTGGAGACATATCAGGATCAACTGGGTACTTTGTATTCAAGTATGTTCTATATCATTTTCTGAAATTACTTATTAAAATTACTATTAAGTAGGGAAAACGGGTATGTACCTTGTAACTGCTTAAGTTGTTGCATGTCATTATTGATGAAATTTTCGTGATGTATTTCATCCTGGGGAATATCTTCTAGTAGAGGCATATCAGGATCAATTGGGTATTCTGCATTCAAAGATGTTTTATATCATATTTTGAAATTATTTATTAAAATTACTAATTAAGTAGGTAAAACAGGTATGTACCTTGTAATTGTGCAGGTTCTGGTACCTCAATGGATTTTGATGCCTCCTTGGATTTTGATATATTGCTAAAATATTTTAGGATACTCTTTTTTTCAAAATATTTTTTTCCCTTTTTTCCATTGCGATTTGGAGCCATTGTAGCTACGAAGGGAAATGTTAAGAAAATAACAGTTGAGCAGTAATTATGCAAGCAAAAAAGCAAATACGATAATGCAATCAGCAAATCTAGGATGATCAGGGTGCAGTAAACAGAGATGGCCTAGAAGAGTCTGTAGGCATCATTCAAGAGATGATAGAGAGAGTCTATAGGCATGAAATTGGGATGACCTACAAGGAACAACCTACAACATACAAGGGATAACATGCAAGGGATGATATGCACGAGTTCGTAGACATCATGCGAGGGATGACCTATGTGAGTTCGTAGATATCATGCAAGGGATGACCTGGGTAAGTCTACAAATATCATGCAAGGATGACCTGCATGAGTCTGTAGATACCATGTGAGGTATGACCAACAAGGGATGACCTGGATATGTCTATAGACATCATGCAAGGGATGACCTACATGAGTCCGTAGATATCATGCAAGGGACGACCTGCATGAGTTCGTAGACATCATGCGAGGGATGACCTGCATGAGTTTGTAGACATCATGTGAGGGATGACCTACATGAGTATGTAGACATCATGCGAAGGATGATCTACAAGGGATGATATGGGTAAGTCTATAGACATCATGCAAGGGACAACTTGCATGGAAAACTTGGGTAAGTCCATAGACATCATGCAAGGACAACCTGTATGAGTCCATAGACATCATGTGAGGCATGACCTGCAAGGGATGACATGGGTAAATCTGTAGATATCATGCAAGGGATAACCTGTAAGGGATGACCTACAAGGGATGACCTCGATAAGTCTGTAGACATCATACGAGGGACAACCTGCATGAGTTTGTAGATATCATGCGAGGGACGACATGCAAGGGATGACCTACAAGGGATGACCTGGGTAAGTCTATAGAAATCATGTGAGGGATGACTTGCATGGATGACCTAGGTAAGTTTGTAGACATCATGCAAGGATGACATACATAAGCTCGTAGACATTATGCGAGGGATGACCTGCAAGGGATAGCCTGGATAAATTTTTATACATCATGTAAGGATGACTTGGGTAAGTCTATAGACATCATGTGAGGGATGACCTGAATGATTTTATAGACATCATGCGAGGGATGACCTGCATGAGTTCATATACATCAAATGAGGGAAGACCTATAAGGGATGACCTGGGTAAGTTTATAAACATCATGCAAGGGATGACCTGCATGAGTCCATAGACATCATGTGAGGGATAACCCACATGAATCAGCATATATCATATGAGGGATGACCTCCAAGGGATGACCTGGGTAAGTCAATAGACATCATGCAATGGATGACCTACATGAGTCCATATACATCATGTGAGGGATGACCTGCATGAGTCCATAGACATAATGCGAGGGACAACCTGCGTGAGTCTATAGACCTCATGCAAGGGATGACCTGGGTGGGTCTGTAGACCTCATGCAAGGGATGACCTGGGTGGGTCTGTAGACCTCATGTGAGGGATGACCTGGGAGAGAAAATAGTCATCCAAAATAGGATGAGCAAGGAGCCTGTATGCATAGAAGCAGTGACAACAAAAGTAAAACAAGGCATTGAAAGAAATTTTGCATTTGTAGTCTTTTCTCTGTAGTCTTATATTTTTTCCTTCATCAGTTGCCAATCACTCTTTTTTGGATTTTTTAGTTCTATTCTTTTTTGGATCGAATTTTGGCTTCTCCTTTTTTGTTGAATGTATAGCTATATCAAGTGACAGTTTGTTTTGGTATATATAGTGGGAAAATGTGTCTAGTTTAATAAAATTATATATAGTTTTAAGGCGAATCGATCTAAAACCTAGGCGGGAGAGCTGGCGATTAAAATTTTAAAAGTTAAAATTTTATAATTTTTGGGCGAACCGACCCAAAAATATATATTTTTCCAAAAAATCTGGACGAATGGACTGACGGCCAGGGTCCCAAAATTCACCAATTTGCATTTTGAAAAATGCCAATATTTTCTTATTAACAAATTCTCACCCCTATGCATAACCCTAAAACTTGGCCATGTCATACAACTATATTAGGTTGGATAGATAAAATGAAAACTTGCCAAGTATAATAAGGATATTGTTGTGGAATTGGAGTGATCTAAGACCAAGAATCATAAAATGGAGGAGAATAATAGGAATCTAAAAGAAAAACTAGTTGCCTTAGGTAAAGAAAGGGATGATCTAAAGCAACTGGTCAATCATATAAAATAAAAATAACATAAATAGTATCAAGGAAAGGGAAAAATCCCTCAAATATAAGAATGGTGAGATCTCCCATCTCAAACAATTAGAAAAGAGCTTAAGAGCAAATATTAAGTCCATTAATCCAAGGTTCAAACCCCACTCAATATGAGGGGACCAAGACCCCTCATAAAAAACCATGTAAACTCATTGAAAAAATATTATGTCCATTAAGTCCAAGGTATCCACCATGGATGTAATCAATATCTTTTGGGTTGAATTCCTTGAGTAAATAAAACACTCCAAGCTATACTTACAACACATTTAAGTGTATCAAGGACTACTATCAATGGTTAGTCTATCATCAATAATATGGTATCCGAAATTGCCTCCAAGGCAAATCATATACAAATCATGACATGGACTCACAAGGCCACTAACCAACTACTACAATACCTAGGGATTCTAAAGAAATATACCATCTAGGTATAGTTGATGGACATACCACGCAAGCAATAGATTGTAACCAACTACAATTCCTCCTATTATAGTTTGAAGGAAGTTGTAGAGAAGGTGAGGGACTATATCATTCAACTAGTTCAAGGGGGCTCTCAAACCTCCTCTCAAATAAAGAGAGCATAATCTCTAAAAAGGAATATTCTATACTTTATGAAGACCAAACGAAGATGTTTTCTTAGGAAGACAAGGCATCCCTAATTGATGTAGTAGATAATTCCCCCAACATCATTTCATAGCTTGAGATCTTATTGGAGGGGTGAAAGTTATCCTGAAAACCAAGCAAGATTTGTCATATGATTAATTTAATAATCTAATAGTAGATATGATATAACAATAGAATATAAATATTCCTTCTAATGAGTAGTGGAATACATTGGAGAGCCTACCACCTAAATGACTTCCAGGATACCTATAAAATTTTGCAATATGAAATTATTTTTTTAGCATTCACAATTTTGTTGATTCCATATCCTAATAGATAAGGTAGTATAGGATTCTCTACCAACCGAGATTGGAATCCCTTTAAGTCACAAAAAATGAAGTCCAAGGTACTACCTTAACCAATGACAAGCAAAGAAAGTTAGGCCCAAGTGATGAGGAGCTTTAGGGAAAGCATGGTGGAGTCAAAATATTCTTCCATGCCACTACTAATTTTGTAATGACCAAGCAAATAAGGAATCTGAAAGAGCAATAAAAATGGCTAAGTCATGAAACCTATGATCTATCAAACTTATAATCCATTAATTGATGATCCATTGAAATCAAAAAAATCATTCGAATACCTGCTTACAAGATAGATCAACACCTAAAAGTAACTTTTATTATTTGTTATGAACTATAATGGTAGAAAATTATTACTTAAGGTGAAAAATGGTAAAACACTTGATATAAATAAGAGCATAGGGATCATATAAACATATTTTGGCCATTTTGAGAAATATTAGAGCTATGCTCTTTACTTGTAATCCTTTTCTCATATAAATGTAAAATTTTGATTGGTTGTTTTATTGGATTTTTTCTCGCTTTACCAAACCTCTCTATGCATGAATAATTTTTGTGATAATGTCCTTACACTTGCCTATTATTCTTTTTTTCCATTGGATGAAACTAAATTATTTTTATTTAGTTTTCTTTGAATGACACAAGTGATCAAACATTAGTCGCACTACAGTCTCTCATCATATATTATTATCCTATAATTTATTTTATTTCTTGCATCCTTACATACCCAAATTTTATTTCCTATATTTATTTTGTGATGGCTTTTGAAGCCTAACACTTAATACGAAACTCACAAGAATATAATCACATGATTGAATATAATAAAATTGTAATATAATGAAACAAATATAATAACTCATAATATAATATCAAATAGAATAACACAAGAACATGCTCACAATATCGCACATAGAATACTAAAAATACTATAGAATAAAGGTCTACTAATGCATGCAATAAGCTATGCACTTTCGATACAAATTATAATGCTTTGTCACAAATATATAATTGAATATGACTCCTCATATGTTGCACTCTTGACCTTCACTCTTCTTTGTAACTCTTCACTTTCCTATTCTAAGGACACATGTGCACTCTTACATAATGAACACTTGTGCACATTTACACTCACAACACTTGCACACATAATTACATGACACTTGTGCATTTCCTGCACATTATTACATTACATAAAATATCAACTCACACTCTAATATAAAACACACGCCTAATCTAATAATGTACCAAGGTGATAAATTGACATATTTCAAATATTGTAATATGTTCCAACACCCCTTATATTACATTATTTGGTTATTGAATACTTTAGTCTTCAATACAGTCTTCATCTTTCATGTGTTCTTGGGACTTGTGCTTCCCCTATTCTCTTTTTGCCTTTTTTTGAACTTTTTGATCTTCTTCTTATCCTTGCTTGATCTTATCTTTGGATTCAGGTTTCCTATTGTTCTTGATGTGATTCCTTCTCTTCATATTTTTTTTTTTCTACTGTTTCATTTGTGATATATCTGATGGTATACCTTCCAAACATTGAGTTAGTAAACAATCACAATAATATGAATTTTATTTCAATGATTCTTCTTTGAGACTATCAATGCATCATTTCTTTCATCTTGTATCTTCCCTTGAAAAATCTCAAAACTAATTAATGAAAGATACATCATTAAACACTTTTCTGAAGTAAGTATAATGGTGTTTTGAGAATCCCACCATGACCTGAATTTTTTTTATGAAGATAGCCTATACAAGTTGTGAAATTTCTTTCTTTTGCTTCTTTAAAAAACAAAGTCAATTTGCCCCCTAAGGGGCCTAGAAAATGGTTTCGTGGGTTAACTATCAACAAATCTGGAGTTTGAAGGAGCGTGGAAGGCAAGAGGCTAAAGGAGTGTGGAAGGTTGGAGACTAAGTTGATCTTTGGAATATCAAGGCTAAAGGAGTGTGGAAGGTTGGGTTGGCTGAAGGAGCATGGAAGGTTGGGATGGTTGAAGGAGCTATAGTGAAAGGCTAGGATGTTGGGTGGAAGGTTGGGATGGTTGAAGGAATGTGGAAGGCTAATAAGGCTGAAGGAGAGTGGAAGGTTGGGCTAGTTGAAGGAGTTGTAATAGAATATTGGGATGCTGAGTGGAAGGTTGGGAAGGCTGAAGGAGCGTGGAATGCTACTTACAATGAGAAAAATGAAATTACAAAGTGCTAAAGTATTAGGGTTTTTTCTTGAAAAATAACTCTTCTTTTAGGAGCCATATCTTCGTGAAGAGTTATCCGATTCAGTTGATTCTTGAACCAACTTGTGCAAAATTTGGATAGCTTTAAAATAAGTGGTCATATGCAAAAATTTTAGCAATATTGAGGGATATACGACCCTATGAATTCAACCATTTTGAACAAGGGCAGTGATGATTTTTCAAGTCGAGAAAAACAAAATTGCAAAGTGCGAAGGATTAGGGTTTTTCCTGAAAAACATCTCATCTTTTAGGAGTCATATCTCCATGAAGAATTATTTGATTTAGCTAATTCTTGGACCAACTTGTGCAAAATTTAAACAAATTTAAAGTGAGTGGTCATATGCAAACATTTGGCTAACTCTGAATAATGCTCTTCTTTGGATCAATAACTCAAAGAATGATCTTTCTTTTGCACTATTCTTCATCTAATGTTGCAATTGTTTGTTGTCCTAAATTTAATTTTTTTTTTGTAGGTGAAAATATCAAACTAGCAGAAACTCTTAAGACTCTTTAATCTCTTTATTTCACCCTTGTGGTCTGTTGTTCTGAATGCTTAAGTAATGTGTTGACTTGAATACCTTAATGTTATCTTCAACTCTGTTGTCCAATGTGGACTTGTAATCAATTTAGAAAACTTGTAATCTCATTGTATTCTTGTATCTAGCTTCTTTGACTCTAAAACTTGTCCTTGTGACATTCAAACTTTCCTTCTTTATGTTGTCTTCTTTGTTCAATAGCACTTCTATGAATGTTACCTTGTATTCTTTCTTTGCTTGCTTTCAATCTATTTCTTGCTTTTAACAAGCTATATCAATGATCTCCTTTTTTAATAAGGAACACTAACTCTATATTATTTTCTCCTTGAACTTTTGATTGATCCTCCTTGTACTTAGTTTAATTCTGAGCATTAATATTTCTACTTATCTCCTTATTATTGCAAGTGTAGCTAGGGGCCTTACAACCTTGAACTCTACTTTACTTTCTTTTGATGATTGTGTTCCTCCAACCCTACTATCCTTTGATGTTCAAGCTTTAGTTGACTTCAAGATTGTTGTTTATATGTTCTTTATTTTTTTATGATTGCAGGTAAAGACGACTAGCTTTTTACACTTTGGTACAAAATATTTACCTTTTTATAAATAAAGGGGTAAAAAATTATTGATAAAAAGTCTGGATTACAAAGTACAGTTGAGCCCCCACCCAGGACTCAAATAAGCAACAAGACAGGCTAAATCACCAGACAAGGTCAACTCCCAAAGAAAACCAAAAAAAAACAAACCACATTAAGTTTGAACATCCTTATGGATCAACTCCCGTAGGTGTTGAGAATCCCCAGACGGGAGACTCTCCCAGTTATCAATACTCTATCCTGAATAAAAACCACATCCGGAGAATGAACACGAATCAAATCACGAACAACTTTTTGTCTGGGGATGCTATTCAACCCCCTTACATTCCATGAAAGTATAATATTTTTGGGGGTTATAAAAATGGGAGTCCAATGTTCTCACCAAACCTGACTCTACCAAAGTCTCCCCCATTAACTTAATTTTATCTTGGTCTTTCTTCCGACCCACCTTCATATTCTTATCTGAAGCATTTTTTTTAATTATTTTATGTCTGCAATCCCAGCACCGTAGGAGTTTTACAGTCCATGGATGACTGCATCAGTGCACGGGTAGGAGAGGGCACATCTAAATCTGTGCCATTTTCTAAGATAACTTCACTTCCAGGGCTAGGGCCAACCATATCACCTATACTCGGAACCAAAGCCCTTTGTTCTTCATTTAAACCCCCTGTATCTAGTTCCCTTGGTTCCACCTCATGAAGAGACAACTGATTTGGTCCTGTTATATCTATAACAGGTAGCGATGTTTCAGGTATCTCCATGCACTGATCAAGATTCTCTAGAATTTCAAAATGATTGAGCTGAGCATCTGGCTGGTTATCCTTAATGTCTCTTTTTGCCTTTCTTCCTTTGTTTCGAGGTTTTATCATAACAAAGCCTTCCTTATCCTGATCCCCCTCCTTTATCGGGGCTTTTCCTTTATCCATATTTTGTACAGCTTGAGAGGGCCCAGGATTTGAAGCCACAGGTAGGACAAACTTAGGGCATTTTCTTTGTAAGTGGCCATATTCATGGCAAATCCGACAACGAAATGGAAGAGCTTCATAGTCAAGTTTTTGAACCCATGTGGTTGATTCGAACTGTATTTCAATAGAATCTGGAATAGGATTGTTTAAATCAATTTCAACATAGATACGGGCAACAGAGATTACCTTTTTATCCAGCGTCTGTCCTGACGGCCCAACCGGCTTCCCAAGTAGAAGGGCAATCATATGCAAGATGTCATTTCTCAAAAATTCCAAGAGGAGCCACGGAAGCCAAACCCACATCGGAACCCATGACGGCCACTCCTCTAATGGGTTGAAACCCACATTCCAGGGTTTAAGAAAGAGTCCCGCTTGGTTATAGAAATAGGGACCTCCTTCAAATGCTTTGTTATGATCCGCAAGACAAGAAAAAACCACCATAAAATAGTTGTTTGCACTCAGCATCACCTCCACATCACCTTCAGGGTTCCAAGTCTTCCTAACCCAAGCCTCCACAAAGGGAAGAGAAATTCGGATGCCCATAAATTTACTAATAAGCGCATGTTTGGTTAAATACTCCACATCTTCTGCCATCGAGTCTGGTTGAACCACTAGAACCGGCCTGGCTTCACATCGTTCCAAACATCCATTGTTCTTTAACAAGCGATTCCTGGCATGCAATGGGAAATCATGTTCCTTCTAATCATTTTTAAAAGAAATACTAGCCCTAGCATGCACACTCTGTGATGGACCTGATGCCATCACTACATTCCTCTAGTTGTTCATACCTCCTCCAGAAACTGCTACCATCCCCGCAGAGCCCACCAGATAGGTCTCGTACAAAATATTTACCTTAATCACTTGCAAGAACAAGATTTAATATTGCTTTCTTCTACTGCACTTTAGACATACCTTTAATGCTTCACCTTGCTTTCTTGATGATGCCTTTTGTTGTTTTTGTTCTAGTTTAGCTTCCTTATAGCTAAATTTATACAAGCATAGATATATTATATCTCTATTTCTCCCTTGTGGTTTTGTTGTTCTGAATACTTGAGCTTGCTTTCTATATTTACCTTAATATTCACTAGAACTTCCTTCAATGAGTCTCCTTTATATTTAATGGGCTTTTCATTGAATGGCGATAATTGTCTTGAACTTAATGTAGGTACTCTTTCTGGAAAAAATTATCTTCTTTCTTCTATCTTCTTCAAAATAAACTTCTTGTCTTCAAGAAGACCTCTTTGCTCGGGTCTCTTCTTCTAAATTCTATGGCTTATATGGGACCTATTTCCCTAGGTATCCTATCTCTGCCAACTCTGGGATCTCTTACCTCAGGTCTCCTCTTTGCCTTTGACTTCTATGGGACCACTTTCCTTGAGTCTCCTATATTTTTCAACTATGGGACCGCTTTCTTTGGGTCTCCTATATCTACCTTCTATAGGACCTCTTTTTGTGGGTCTCCTATCTCTGCTGGCTATGGGACATCTCGTCGTAGGTCTCCTTCTATCTTCAATGGAACCTCTTCTTATGGATCTCCTCTTCTTACTACAACTAGAATCAATCCCTACTTGAAGAAATCTTTTAGCCTTCAAGCAATCAAAGATGAAATTATTTTCTATCTATTGTAGGAAGCTTCTCAACTTCTCAAGATCAAATTTTCACTACAATAATATCTTAGATAGATTTTTCTAGAATTACCTAAGAATCTAGTATTGATATCAAGGTATTTCTATCCTTAAAATTTTTTATTAATGTCACGGTTGGCTATGCCTAAATAATTAACTGTCTTCAAGTTGATTCATCCAAATAGGGATCCTAGTCTTTACAAGTTATCCTTCAACCTTGTGGAAAGAATCTAGCCTTCTGCAAATTTCAAATCCTATGCAAGTAATCTTGTCATAGCTTTGATACCACTGATGGATTTTGAAGCCTAATAATTAATACAAAACTCACAAGAATATAATTATAGGATCAAATATAATAAAGTTGCAATATAATGAAATAAATATAATAACTCAGAATATAATATCAAACAAAATAACACAAGAACATGCTCACAATATCGTACATAGAATACTGAAAATACTATAGAATAATGGTCTAATACATGCAATTAACTATTGACTTTCGATACAAATTACAATGCTTTATCACAAATATATAATTATATGTGACTCCTCATATGCTGCACTCTTGAAATTCACTCTTCTTTGTAACTCTTCACTTTCCTATTCTAAGGATATATGTGCGCTCTTACATAATGGACACTTGTCCACATTTACACTCACAACACTTGCAAACATAATTACATGACACTTGTGCATTTCCTACACATTATTACATTATATGAAATATCAACTCACACTTTAATCCAAAACACACACCTAATCTAATAATGTACCAAGGTGATACATTGGCATGTACCAAATAATGTAATATTCTCCAACATTTTATTTTAGCTAGATTTGCATAGGTTAGTGGGCATCCCACCTAAATTTAGAGGTCAAGGGAACTGAAACCTCCCCTTTTAATAGGCATTGAACTTGGGTTTGTGAGCACAATCCTGAAACAATCATGCTCATGGACCAATATTTACCATCATTTTATTCCTTTAAGATAACACAATCTAGATGTTTTTAATCTACTTGCCATATTTTTTAAAATTTAATATAAAATAATGAGGTTCTCTTTAGTATTAGGTTTGGGATATGATCAAAAAAATCATCCTTAGATCTGGAGATATCCTTATGACACCATAGATATCCATCCATTGCCCTTGTTTCTATCTATTTCTTCAATTAGAGTAAATTGTTCTTCAAACATTGTCCTTGATAATATTTTACATAAACCCCTTCCTCTAATTAGCTTGGTGGATTTGATATCGATATTGAATTCTTGTATCTTTTTTTTTTGGTAGATAAGATACTATAGCATTAATACCGGGTTTTACAGGTTGACCCAAAACCTTTTACAAAAATCAGCCCAGGGCTGTTGATGAACATATCCTTACTAAGGATCCTATATATGTAAAATCTACATGCCGCCAAAGCCATTACATCCGGTAAGGTACATAGCACTGTTATCAAAAAGAAACTTCCCATACAACATTTTGGGTATACCCCGAGAAAACACACATGCATCATAATTACAAAAAAGAAACAGACACGGATCCCTTCCTTAAGACAATGGAGAAACAAAAAGTTGTAGACACACATAGCAGAGTATTGAAAAAAACTCCCACAAGCTCTGTATTGACAGTTACTCTTAATAATTATTTGGTAATTGTTTTCTTTCGTATATGACATGCTTTGGTACCACATACTATCTTGGCCAATCAGCCTTGGAGAAGTGAACCTGCTGGCTAGATTTATGGCGGTGGCTATCTGGTGGTCCATGTGGCTTTGGTTCGAAGTCTTATATTGTCGTTTCTTTCCTTCCCTATGATTATCAACCAACCTCAAATTACTAAGACGACTAGGAGCCATGTTATCTGACACGTGATTATCACCATTAGTCTTTGTGGTATTTCCAAGCAGCATCCATAAAGACTGACAGCTCAGATAATTTTTATTGTGAGTCCAATTCAAAAAAGAGACGAGAATACTCCTAGCCTTCGAACTTACAGTGCCTTCCTTGTTGGTAAATTCGACTATCATTCTTGGAATTCTTGTTGAATAAGCTCCTCCACTTCACTCGGGACACCGTGTTCCCATTTGAAAAGTCTGCCACCATCGACACCCAAATTGGCCAGCTTATCAGCAATTTTGTTAGCTTCCCGAAAGACATGTTGGGCTTTTCTATCCTGTCTTCCCTGGAAAAGGATCCTAGCCTTTTCAACAATTGTTTTAATCCTCCAAGGAGGTGTTTTCCAATTATTGAGGAGATTTATAACATGCATAGAGTCTCCTTCTATGATCAAATTGCCTTTTAAGTCTTGAGTCATTTGAAGGCATCTCCACATAGCTCTAGCTTCAGCTTCGTTGTTCGTCCTTGTTCCCAAATATTTGGAAAACACAAGCATCATATTCCCATTATGATCTCGCACAATGCCACCAGCACCTACTCTGCCAGGATTGTCCTTAGTTGCTCCATCAAAATTAAGCTTAAACCAACCCATAGGAGGTGGAGACCACTTAACATTGGCTCTCGGGTTGACTACCCTAGGCACAGACTCATCTAACAAGGTTAAGCTTAAATATTGAGCAATCGTGGTCTCCTGCAGATGAGGTTTACAACTATCAAAAGGGATAAAGTTCACATTCTCGTTGGCAAAGGATAGGATCCTGGCAATGATAGTTTGATGATCATGAATAGACTCATTAAAGACTCGATGGTTCCTTTCTAACCACACATTCCAAAGATAGTGATTGAGACAAATTTTCCACATGTATCTAAGTCTTTAGCTTGAAAAGGGGCAAAGCCACTGGACAAATAAATCAAGTACGATGGCTGGTTTAACCCATGAAATATTGAAAGCCTGAAAAACCCCACTTAGGACAGTCAAGGAAAAAGGACACTCAAGGAAAATGTGATAAATGGTCTCCCAATTAGCCCTGCACAGATAACAATGATTAGTGATACAAATACCTTTATGCATCATATTATCAATGGTTAGAATTCTTCCTTGGATAACCAGCCATGAAAAGACTACAATTTTTGGAATTAAATTTTTAATCCAAACTAAGTCCTTTTGGAGGATAAAATCCTTGTCATCAAGCAGAAGCTTGTAAGTTGATTTAATAGTGAACTGCCCGTTTTTCGTAGGAGCCCAGGTCACTTGATCTTCCTTGGGTCTCATGGGGATAAACTGTTGCCCGAGAATGTTACAAAGATCATTTGATTTTGCTTGAAATACTTAAATTATTATTTTTTTCCACTTCATTCTACCTCTGTCCTCAACCATATAATCAAAGACTTTTCTGCCAATGAGTTCTTCTGTGATATCTCTAATTCGGGCTAAGTTAGGATATTGTTTCAGTGGTTCAGCCTTAGCCCACCTGTCATTCTAGCAATTTATCCTCTCACCATTGCCTAAAACCCATATTAAACTTTTTTTGATGATTTCCGTACAATTAAGAATTGCTTTCCAAAAAGCAGAACCTCTGATTGGAACTGAGTCACTTAGAAATTCCATATTTTGAAGATACTTTCGTTTGATGATAGTTGTCCATTCATTTTCTTCACCAAAAATGAGATGCCATGCCTACTTAGCTAGTAAAGCTAAATTTATATGAGCAATTCTCCTCAGACCTAAGCCCCCATTTTCCCTGGGTCTGCACACATTGGTCCATCCTACAAGGTGTATCCTTTTTTTCTCCTCTGATCCAGTCCATAAAAATTCTTTTTGGATTTTCTCAATTTTCTAGAAAACCTTCATAAGGGCTTTGAAAACGGAGAGGAAATAGGCTGGAATGCTCTGAAAAGAGGCCTTAGTGAGGGTTAGCTTTCCTGCTTGAGATAGTAGATGACCTTTCCATCCAACAAGTTTTTTTTGAATTCTTCCAATAACCCTGTCCCACATTGACTCTCTCAGAGAACCAATGAAAAGAGGGAGACCAAGATACGAAGTGGGGAGGTTTGCTATATCACACCCTAAAAATTTTGCAATCCTTCCTTACCTCTGAATGGGGGTGTTCAAGAAATATAACTTGCTTTTACTGAAATTAACTTTCTACCAGCAGCATCCTCGTAGAGTTGTAGGATGTATTTAATTATTTTGGCCTCAACCACTGATGACTTAGTCAATATAAGGGTATCATCGACGAATTGTTGGTGAGAAATAGTCCTAGTGAGAGATGTTGCCTTGATTCCCGATATTATCCTTGAACTACAAGCATTTTTTATGGTTTTGCCTAAAGCTTCTGCCATAATGATGAATAACATGGGGCTGATAGGGTCCCCCTATTGAATTCCTCTATGACTTTGAAAGTAACCAGCAGTTGTTCCATTAACTAGAATCGAGAACCATTCTTTAGAAATACATTTTTTAATCAAATTAACCCATTGGTGGTGAAAACCAAACTTAAGGAGGACAGCAATCAGAAAGTCCTAATTTAGCCTATCAAATGCTTTGTTCATATCAAGATTGAGGGCAAAAATAGACCTGTTAGTCTTATGAGCAGAGTGTCGAGCTTCATGAACTGTGATAACTCCATCCAAGATTGACCTGCCCTGGATAGAGCTTCCCTGGCATGGATCTATGATGCGGGGCAGAATATCTCTCATTCTATTTGCAATGGCTTTAGTTAGGATCTTGTAAGAAACATTGCATAGGCGATTGGCACTGGAGTCGACCATAGATTCAGGGGTTTGCTTCTTAGAAATTAGAGAAATAAAAGTAGAGTTGATACCTTTTGGTATATGATTGCTTGCTTGGAATTCTCTGACAGCAAAAATTACATCCTCACTTACGATGTCCCAAAAATCTTGATAGAAATAAGGGGGAAAGTCATCGGGTCCCGGGGCTTTGTTTGGCTCCATGCTAAACAAGGCTTCCTTAATTTCCTCATGAGAAAATGGAGCTAGAAGCTTAAGGTTTATATTCTCATTTATTATGCTAGGAATGGATTGCAAGAGAATATCTTTGGCCTCCTCATTGCACTATGATTCCTGACCAAGGATATAATTGAAATAAGTTACTGCCTCCTTTCTGATTTCTGTTAAGTCTTGAGTAATAGAACCATCTACTTTTTTAAAAAAAATTATCTTGTTATTGCTTCCGTTTCTAAGCGTGGTGACGTGAAAAAACTTGGAATTTGAATCTCCATATTTCAACCAAAGAGCCCTTGATTTTTGCCTCTAATAGATTTCCTCACAGGCCAAAATGTTATGAAACTCTGCTAGTTTTGTTCGTTCCTCCTACCTAGTAGTTTCATCAGCATCACCATGTTGGATCCTCTAATCAATTATCTTCAAACTTTCAACAACCTATTTTTTATTTTCAAAGAGGTTCCCAAAGACCTCTTTGTTCCAAGTTCGAAGCTTTTCCTTAACAAACTTTAATTTTCCAACAAGTTTAAAAGTTGCACTACCCCTGATAGGCTACTGCCACCACTGAATTAAGTTATATCTGAAACTGGAATGTTTGATCCACATAGATTGAAATCTGAAAGGTTTCTTGAAGGACAGAGAGTTAGGGATCTCCAACAAAATGGGATTATGATCAGAGGCAATTTTAGGAAGGGCTTGCAAGGTATAATCACCGAACAAAGTTGTAGCCTCCTTTGATAGAAAAAACCTATCAAGCCTTTCTTGAATGATATGACACCCTATCCGGCGATTGCTCCAGGTATAATTTGTTCCTCGAAGTTTTACATCCATCAACATGTTGGAGTTCACAAAGTCATTGAACTCATCCATGCTCTTCATAGGTGGTCCATTTCTACCCATTTTGTCTGAAGGGTAAAGAGGAGTGTTAAAATCCCCAGCCATAATCCAGGGGACATTATGGAATATTTCACTCAGATTGCCTAAGTACTCCCACAGTAGAGCTCTCCCTTGAATTGAAGTCGAGGAATAAATATTTGAAAGGATCCACGACCGATTGCTATTTATTTCCTTAAATAAAACACTAAGAACCCTGTCATCTTTTTGAATAATGGTGCCTTCTACTATCCGGGGATCCCACAAAGTCATAATGTCTCCAGATGCTCCTCTGGCTGATTTGCAAACCATCTCCCCTTGATTCCAGATTTTTTTTGCTATTTTTTTTACTGAATCTCATCAGTTTTTGTTTCTTGCAACATGATAATAGTTGGATTCACTTTATTTCTTATTGCACTAACTTCCCTGTGTTTGGGCAGGCCATTGAGGCCTCTCACGTTCCATGAGAGGAACTTCATTTAGATTGTTTGGGATTTCTTCCTCTCCCCCTCCCTTGAGGGGGTTTTCCTAATTTGTTGTCTTCAGAACCCAAAATAACCTGTTGAAACAAGGTTCTCTGTTTTCCATTGGCAATATCATTATCAGTTTTAATTTTTTGATGCTCAGCATTTGATATTCATTATCTTATTGATCCATCCGACAAACCAAACATTAGGATGCACTACAAAAATAATGGTATTTATTTGTGAAATGTAATATCTAAATTTCTTCAGGGCCTTCATGATGGTGAAAGCTTACTTCTTAATCATGTTATACCTCTCTTCATAGTTGTGGGAGGGCTTGACTCATAAATAATATGATATGTTCTTCATCTTGGTTATTATTTTGAGTTAGGACCACTGTGATACTTTCATCTATAACAAATATGTACATTCTAAATTCTTTGAGAAATCTGGATTAATTAGGTCGAGGGCCTTAGTGATGGCATATTTAACCTCTTAAAAGGCCTTCATTTTTTTGGTCCAACCTAGGGAGGCATATTTCTTTAGCATCTTTGTTAAAGACCTAACCATTTGAGTGAGATTTAGCAACAAATTAGATTTACCCTAAAGAATGTCCTAATCCCTTTGACTAATGTGGCCAATGGTAGATCTTGAATGACTTTTATTATGTTGTGATTTATGGCTAGACCTTATTTTGATACTAGTTGACCTAAAAATTTACACTCTTAGACCATGAAGAAGGAATTCTTGGGGTTTAGAGAAATACTAAAATCCCTATACCTTTGGAATACTAACTCTAGATGTCCAATGTGTTTTTTTATTTTTTTAGAAAAGACTCTCAAATCATTGAGGTGTATAAGGATGATCTCACCTACCAGTATTATGAAAGCTATGTTCGTAGCTCTTTGGAAAGTTACTTTGACATTTGAAAATCTGAAGGGCATTCATTGATATGTAAAAGTCCTCCACTTGGTGGAGAAGGTTATCTTATATTGGTACTCATCCTTAACCCATATTTGATTATACCCAAGGAAGTCATCCAAAAGCAACAACATTTGTGAGACTATTAATTTCTATAGTATTTGATCAATGGCAAGCAAAGGATAGTGATATTTCATGGGTGCTTTATTCAGGTTCTTAAAATTGATGCATAACCTTACATCTCCATTTTTCTTACATACTAAGACCAAATTCATGTAGAATGCTTGATTGAAAATATAATCTAAGCCTTTAAGAGTTTCAACAAATCCTTTTTCATTATAGCCTTGATCTTCAGATTGAATGATCTCTACTTTTGTTAGAATGGCTTAGAATTATCCTCTAGTCCAATGGTATGTTCAATGATATTGTATCTATAGACCTTAAGATCTTTGTATGACCAAGCACTTATGTCTCCATATTTACTACAAAGTTGTTTGAAAATATCCTATTCTTCTTTAGTACAATATTTTCCACTCAATAGGCTCTTCCATTTAGCTATATCAACTGGGTGATATGTAGAATATTTCACCTTGATACTACTTTTCCTTGAGCTATCATCTAGGTTAAACAAGCTTTCCAACATAATCAAACCTTTGAGTAACTGATATGACTTTAGTCGTATGACTCCATCATTGATGTTGTCCCCATACTCATTCTATTCTTCAACATACCAAACCTCTCTAAAGAATAATTCCATGATTTTTTTACCATTATTAAAGACCTGCTAGTGATGAGAGTTATCTGTAATTGTAGGCCTAGAAACAACTTCTACTCCTTTTTTTTATCCAACACATCAATTATCAAATTCAATTGTGTTGCCATACTTACCAATTCATTTGATTTTTTATTTAGTTCTCTAGGTATTTATTTGGTTTCATAAAATTCAAATATATGCTTATGACACTTCAGGTGTTTATTCTTCATGGCATACTAGGGATTTACCTAGTTTACTATTAGTTCATAGTTGCTATATACACACGCATATATATATTAATAAGCTCATAGTTTCCATATATTATAAGGTCCTTAATTCCTTTTTTTTGCTTTTCTTAAGTTGATATAGAGTGCTTCATGTTTAGCCATATTGTTTATGCGATTAAATGGTAACCTATAAGTATAATGAACCTACACCCTTGTAGATCAATGAACTATACCCAACACCTACTCCATTTTTTGTTCTAGCTTTGTTGAAGTGCATAGTCCATGTCTTGTCGTCATTGTGGCTTGTCAAGGGGGAAATCCTAGGAGGAGTCTTTGTATTAGGTAGTTTCGCAAATTTGATTCTTCATAATCTAATTCTAAATTTTCATCATCTTGTTGTATACCAATTATCATCTCTACCTCTAATTTTTGGTCACCTTCTTGCCATTCATCGTCATCAATATATTTTTGGAAGTTTATTTCAATTCATCATATTTTTATCTTCTGGTTTGTATAGGAGGTAGTTACAAGGTGGTTCATTCTCAATCGTGATAATTTTCTTGTTCTTAGGCACCTTCATGTGCATATAGTCCATTACTAGATAACCATCCCCTAAGAACTTTCATGTCTATTCCCTGGAAAACAACTTTTTAAAGGATGGGGGTATATCAATGACTATTATATCTTGAACTACCATAAATTTTGGGTATCGATCTATGGTCATAACAATATCCTTGAGAACACCTATTACATTGAATCCCATCCCATCCATTTGAATTGGATGTTTAGCCATATTAGTGTAAGGAAGATCCATCTCTTTATAGACAACTTTGAGCATAACTCTGATTGTTTCTCTAGAATCCACTATGCAACTCGTAAGGACGTAGTTCTCAATCTTGAGCATCACAAAGAATAGAGGCAACTTTAGAATTTTTAGCTTTGGAGCATTCTGCACACTAAGTATTGAGCTAGATGTCTAGCGATTACTCTGCTATCAAATTTTATTATTTTGCTATGTGAATTGTAGTGGATTATGTCTACCTTTTTTTTGGCATAACTCTAATCTTGTTCCTTTAAGGATTTCCAAAGTAGGTCCCTATGTCCCAATAAGGCTAATGCTTCTAGAATACTAATATTGGTTGGTATTATTTTCATTTCTTTTACAATATTGAACTTAGAAAATGGGTCCTCTTTCTTTTTGTAGAAATGTTGAAGTTTCTTGGGGGTTATTGTCTAGCCTCCACTTGTAAGGGACAGGTATTTCAGTTGCCTTTTGGATTTCCTTTGGAGTGAATTTTCCCTTTTATCACCTTCCTTTTTAGTTAACTTATAACCACTTGTCTTTTTTTTGTCAATCAGTTCTTTCCCCTTATCTATCCTCTAGTTTGTATTGTTTGATGTTCCCTAATTCCCCTTTGGAGGTATATCTGATGCTTCCCTTATGGTATTTTTCTTTTTCTCATGCTTTTCTTATTGAACTATGATTGGTGGTTTATATTTTAAGTGTAAATGTAACCTTCCCTTCCTGAGGACTCTTGTACCTTTCTTAGTGCCTGCATGTTTATTATCCAATTGTTCTTCAAATATCTTTCTTTTTCCTCTAGTTTCAACCCCCATATTGATTGGAAAATACATCTTCTTAGAAAGTTGATTTTTCATCTATTTCTAGAGCACTAAAGTTTGCCAATACGGCATTATTGGTGTTGGTGAAGATAGGTACTAATTATGTAGCCTGAGACTACTAGTACATAGCAAAATTTATTATGAAGGCAACTTCACTAGTGGCTACAACTTGTTGAATATGATATTATTGAGTGCATTGTACACTTTGAGAATGCTTAATGGCACTCATGCATTTAGTAGGATATTCTAAAATTATAATTTGATTCATGGCCAAGAGCTGATATTGTGTGATGTATTGGATAAGCTTAAGTGCATTTTATTGTATAATATGTTAATTTCTTTGTAATATTTTATTATGTAAGACCTATGGGCCAAGGCTATCCTTGTTATGGTTAAGTCCTATTAATGACTTGTAATTAACCTAAAGCCCTTTTGTTATGTCAGCTTAGGTTAAACTTTATGATGTAATTAGTATTTTCATATTACTATAATACCCCTCACACTCCTCTTTTTTTTTAAGCGAAAAACCCCTTGCAGGATCACCTTGGTCTAAGAGACCATGACCAGGGATTTCTATACCATCAAAGTCACCCAGGAGTTGCACCCGGCCCTACCCGCACCAACATTATCAATTGGATTTTGGGTACCCAATTCAACTTTTTGGTAGGGTGGAGATTCGAACCTACGATCTCCCTTGGAGGATTACCCTCTCCTCTCCAACTCACCTACAACCTTGGGTCCCTCACACGCCTCATTTTATTATTAGAGTGTTTTGTAATATAATATACAGATTGTATAGTGATTATGTATGGTGCCTATAGGTGCTCCCAAATTTCTATATCTTTATTTTCTCCATGTTTTTATGCATTTTGTATAATATTTGAGTGGATGATTTGCTTATGTTCATGTAACACAGTGGGTATGTAACATCTTCGCTTTGTCATATACAAACCTTATTCAAAGCCTCCAGTCCTTTCTTTTTTCTAGAAGAAGTAAAAAAGAGTTATCCAAGTTCTTAAGAATATTGAATTTTTTCTATTGGAAATCCTTCCTACTTTTTTGTTGTAGAAGCATCTTTGATTCCTTGAACAAAAAATCAAATTTTAATTTAGATGACCACTTTCTTCTCTCCCTTGGCTATGATAAGAAGGAAGACAAGTGATGGAAAAAAATCAAATTTGAATATATAGGTTTGACACCATTTTTATTTCGCATGTGCATGCACGATATAAACCCTCTTTTGGTTCTACGTAAGCTTGACAACACTCCTATGAGTGTGCCAGATTGTTCAATAAGTGTTGAAGCTCTAGTGATTTGGTTATAGAGGAGCTATGGCACCTAGGGTACCCTTGGTTTGAAACAATGTATAGCCTCTTACCTTATATGCCTTAACAAAAATAGAGGGACAAGTAGAATTTGTCCTCTTGACTTTTAATAGTATGGGTGACACAATGATATCCACATTATTTTTATAGCATGACAGGGTAGAGGTTGTGTGTTCTATAGTGGTCATTTTGTGGAGACAACATGATAGTTTGACTCTTCTACAAAAAATAAACTGCTTTCATTGTAGTAGAAGTCCATGCATAGTTGGTTATGTAAAGTTTTTAGTGCACGGAGGTCAAGGGATAGAATCCCACTCTCTATATTTTTTCCCTTCTTACTTCTAGGTTGATGGAATATGTGCGAAAGTGCTTTCATCACCTTAAGTGACACGTTAGTTCCTTGGCTAGCCTAAGGATTTTGGGTGGATGTTGACTTGTGTTCGAATCCAATGGAAGGTTTAGTTTGTGCTTTCAAAGACAATAAATTTGGGCTGATAAAGTGGCCAACATGAGACTATTGCTTGCTACTGAAACCACATTTTTCACTATATAAATACATTTCTCCAATAAAAATAGTCATGTGTCACAATATAAGTGGTTCAAGGAGGCTAAGTTGAAAAAATTAGTGAATATTATCAATGAATCTTGGATCATTAAGTGGTAGTAGACCGTTGGATTATTTTTTTCTAAGGTTTGGAGATTTAATTTTTTTGTGTAGTTCATCAAGGAATTTTTTTTGAAGGCCATAAATTTTACATACGAAAGCATTTTGAGCCCCTTTTTTTTAAATCACATAATATTTTGAGCTCTACACATTGGTGGCATCAGTTCATGGACCTATTATAAATTTTAGGGTTAGATTGTATAAGATGGACCACAAAGCCCTAGTTACTCACCTTAATGGGTAAAACTACAATGTTTGGTCAACTCTTATTATTGGCATACTACAAAGTAAGAACCTATGGTACATATTTTACGAGGATAATATAGTTCTTAAATTAAAACTTTCCATCAAATAGCAGAAGATGCTCTAGTTCTATTTTTCTTGTTGATTAAATTAAATTTATTTTTTCACATCAAAGAGGAGAGTGACCCTATCAAGGTATGATCAATATTATATGAATTTTTTAGAAAGGTTAATACTACTAAAGTAAGTCATTTGGAATTGGAGCTTTTTTCTTTTAAGCTAGTTGAGTTTGATAAAATTGAAGATTATATTGTGAGATAAGGCTTTGAGGGCAGATATTGCATCTTCCAGAGGCAAAAAGAAAGATGATGTAGAATGTGTTAAGATTTCCCTTGCTAATATCTTTTCCTCCTTTCAAATTTTGGACTTAATGGTTCATCTGGTTCTTATGTTCTTGGAATATTAGAAGATTCTTACTATTGATCAATTATTTTTGTCCTAGTTTACTTTTAGGTTGCAATATAGAATTACGATGCAACTCCAAAAATATAGGCTCATGCAAAGAAATTCATATATAAGAAGATAAATACCTAGGGGCCCAAGGACCATGCTATATCTTCAAAGAAAATGAAGACCACTTGTGGATACTGTAAGAGGGAGGAGCATCTGACAATGAATTTCTTATCAAAGTTCTAAAGGATTGAAGTTGAGTTCTTGAAGTTAGGTGGACGTCTTTCAAATTATGATGGAGATACAAAAGGATCTTCCTCGATTGTAGAGACCTATTAGAGGATTAATTATGGGTAAGATCTTACTATCACTAATGTCTACTCTCCTTAGCCCCTCAGTTCAGATTATGGGGGTGTTGAAAATATAATCTGATTCATGGCCAAGAGTCAACATTATGTGATGTATTGCATAGGTCTAAGGACATTTTATTGTACAATTTATTAATTATTTTTAATGTATTAACTATTTTGTTATATTTAATTAAGAGGTTAACCTTGTTATGGTTAAACTCTAGTTAAGACTTGCAATTAACCTAAATACCTCTTGTTATGTCTTCTTAGGTTAAACTTTATGATGTAATTAGGGTTTTGGGTATTGCTATAAATACCCCTCACACTCTTTGTTTGATTATAGGAGTGTTGTGTAATAATATTAATATTGTATAGTGATTATTTATTGTGCCTATGGGTACACCCAGATTCCTATGTCATTGAATTTTCTCTTTCATCACTTTTATGCTTTCTATATAAGATATGAGTGGATAATTTTATTTTATTTGTTTCTATATAGGGATTTTTTGTTATTTGTTTCTATATAGGGAAGCCATGATCCAAGTTTATTTTTTGTATTGGCATTAACCATGTTATTGTGAACTTAGTTTGCTCCTTGGTTACCATATTGCCAAGGCACCTAATCCTTTGTCAAGTATAGGTTCTTTTGGGGCTATCAATTCTAATGTGGTTGTCATTGTTATTTTTTAGTATTATTTTGATTCACCAAAGTTTTGATTATCTCTAGTATTTTATTCATCATAAAATTATCGTTGGTCTCACTACCAAATTTAGATTAAGCAAGAAGGGCTAGAAAGCTACTTTAGATGACATGTTTTAGCTAGGGTGAGTAATGATGTATGACAATGTGGAAGAATGGATAAATATGTTTGGTTGGAAATTTAGGATTAGAGAAAATTTGGGAATAGGATTTTCCCTTGGTGTATTGTAGGAAATTTAAGCTACATAGGCATTGGCTAGGTAGGAGGTATCTTTCCTACCTAAATAAGAACATATTCTCCTCTAGCCACTTCTTCGAATGCTAAAACTAGTGTACAATGGTTAGCATTATAGACTAGTAACGCTAAATAATATTGTAAACCTTTGATATAGTATGGTAATGCTTGTTATTCATTTGGCCTAAAATTTTATGGGCTTAGATTCAAGGTCGTTAAGGATCTAGTATTGAAATAATGAATATTTTCTTGAGGGTGCCTTTGCATTGTATTTAACTAAAACAAAACTAAATACTCGTTTTCCATACTACCAAACCTATGCATGAATGGTTCTACTATTGATGTCCAGCAAGTAACTAAATCATCTAGTTATTCCCTATACCATAATGCAACTTTATCATGAAGAGAGTATATAAGTAAACATGCAATTATGTTCTCTTAAATGTGGTGAATTGACTTGAGCATTCATAGCTTGCTGTAGTGATTTAGTATCATATTGTTTCCATTCACGTTGAAGGTAGGTAAATATTTAATATCTCTCAAGATAATTGGAGAGTAGACCAATATGTTCAAAGGGCCTTGATAGGTTCAATTAGAAAGCTGATTTTGAGCTCTAGCAGTTCACCTATATTATTTTGCTAAAGAGGAGGTTGATTGTATTATTGATGAGGAGTATACATCACATATCCAAGATGTGGGTATGAGTTGTAGGGAGGGTATAGGTATGGATGGTAACATGGTGGATACTAAGGTGATAGATTTTAGTAAGTCAACTGTTGATTAAGATGTGGTTGAATGTTATATTATGGAGGGGTATAGTTCAACCCTATTTGCAGACTTTGTTGGTTTTGAGAAGGTGGACCTTGCACATCTTGCAATGCTTGGATAACTATAGGTGTTTTTAATCCTTAGGTGTTTCCATAGGACATATGTGGCCCTATTTTTTTAGTTATCACTTGGAAAGGGCAAGGTTCTGTTTTAAGCCCAATAATCCTACTAGGGTTGAGGACTAAATTAGATGAATGTTGGAATGTTAGATTATATTTAGGTGGGTTTTGAGCTATAGGGGTATTTTTAGGAGGTACATTTTGTGTGCCTTAAGTTAAAGGCTGATTATAAAGTTGGTGTATGAAGAGTGGGTTATTTGTGAGGTCAATTACATCAACTGGTACCTGGTACAATGGATTGGTATGAGTCACCATAGGAGATTAATTAGACCAAGCAAGGTTTACTAGGGTTGTCAAATAACTCATTTGATGACTTAGTTAGTCAATTTGTGATGGCATGAAGCCTTGGCTAACCTAATCAACCATGGAAAATTTTCCTTTTCATGAGGGGAAATAGGATACTGAGACCTCTTTGAACTTGTCTTGTTAATGCACCCACATAGTAATTTGTTCTTTTCTCTTTCCTTTAGCATTCTTTAGTGATAGGCAATGATGTCTAATATTTGATGCTCCTTTTTTTGTTTTTTGAGCCTTGGATTATGTATTCATAGGCTTATACCTATAAGAACAAAATTTTAGGATCAAAATCTAAAAATTTAAAATTTTGCCTAATTTAGATATTAGCTTGCAAATTGGAGCAATTCACTCAAAATTTCAAGTGATTCACTATCAAGGGGAATTGTTTTAGTAAACTATAAAGTCAAGAAATCCACTAGAAAATTCAAGTGATTCGCTAGATTTATTGAGCAATTCACCCATCTATCTAAATAGGAAAATTTTGTAAAAAGAAAATATTGCCCAAGTGAATCGCTTGGAATGAATTGCCTTCCCATGAGGGAGGGAGGAAGAACGTGTTCTTCCTAGTGCATCACTACCTAGGTCTTGCATGAATTGCAAGAATTGCTTGTTATATCTAACTTAGAAATATTTCATCCTTTTTGGAGTGAGTCATTTATTTTATCAAGTGAATCGTTTGTTGTCTTGTACTTATGCAAATATTAACTCAAATTTGTCTTAAGTGCTTTTGACTATAGAAGATGCACATATGAGATCAGATTCAAGTTTATAGTATCACTTGAATAATTTGAGAGTCATATTTGTAAAAAAAATTAATTTTTAAAGCTCATGTTAGAGTGGTCATTTGTAAAGTACTTGCAAAATTCAAGCAAAAATAACAAAACATTTCAAGCAAAACTAGGTTTGGATCTAAAAAATTAGGTGAATCACTTTGAATTTATCCTATGGAAATGTTGGTCAAATCAAGCGATTTGCTTGCTAATCCAAGTGAATCTCTCACTTTCAACAAATTTTAAACTTTACTCAAAATCAAGCAAATCACTTGCAAAATTAGACCTAGTGAAAATTTTCTTTAATCTTGAGCCAATAACTCTATCTATGACAAATGTGTCTTTGGGCACAAAAATCAAGAAATTCAATGAAAATGCATAAAAATGGTGTTTGTCCCACAGGGCATAACAAAAACTATGTTGATCCAAGGAACTGCCCTAACTTCCAATTTAAGTGTTGTGCCCCCAAATCTAAGTTCCAACAAATTTGGACGAGTTTGCCAAAGGCTTCCCTTGATATTAGAATTAAGGTTGGCCCCTTGATTTCATCGTATGGATCTCTAATCTAAACTAACTACTTTGCATCGAAATCAAATGCATAAAAAGAAACATATGAAAGTAAAATGCAGAAGTGATGAGGAATATAATATGGTGTAGTAGCTAGGTTTAGGATTATTTCTTAGGATTAGGAATTAATAATTTATCTAAGGCTTTTTATTATTTTCAATGTACTATGTGAAGCTTCTAAAATCTCACATTAGATTTAGTTTGTTAGCTTCTAGAGTTATCTTATTAAGTTGTTACAATCTACTAGATATAGAGGGTTTTTAATAGGATTGTTAGCACTCTTATCTTGCTATCTAGATTTAGTAGAAAGTTTATTGTATGCCTCTTGATTTTTATCATTTGCATGCTTATTTTTTGTGCGTATTTAAGAACACATTTTAATCGCTCTGCTACATCTAAATTAGCAGCTTGTATGATCGTTCATATTACACATTCTCAAGCGAGATAGTTAACCTCAACATTCATCATTGTTACGTATCCATATTTGATTTGAAGCTTGTATCCTAGACACACTTCAAATATTTTTAAGAGGAATACAATATGACAAGGAAAAATGTTACTCATGTGATGTACTACTCTAGACAATTTGACTTCGGGTGCACACACAATTGCTACACCTTAGAAAATTTCCACCATCTACGATATGCCAAATCATTTCCACCAACACTTAGATCTAAGAGCCATATGACTCTCCTCATGGGACTAATGACTGCACATATTTGAATGTTATAGTTACATGTTATGGTTTCAACTCTGGTAGATTTTTTAATGTCACTAGCAAGAGTTATTTTACGTCTTCGCACTTGTTATTATGCGTTCACTTCGATGATTGATTCTCAATGCTAATCATGTTGGAGTGACCTCACATTCACAATAATAGACTACTCTATGAATTTTTTCCCACTCTATAGGTGTTAGAAATATTGAGTTATCATTGATGTCAAAGAGTGCATGGTACTCAAGGCAAAAATATTCTTCAAGGATGATGAGTTTATAAGGATGGACAAATTATTCATGGTAAGGTTTATTATAAGCAAAGGACAAAGGTTTAAAATTGCTTGGGAAAAAATATTTTAAATATTATAAAAGGATGGCAAAGGTTTAAAAGATAAATATTATAATATATTAATCAAGGATTTAAAATATTATAATATAAGGTTGGGTTACAAGCAAAGGTGCCAAAGTACTTGGAGAGCAAATTTAAAATCACACATAATACTATGAGTCGACCTCCTAAAGTGAAAGACAAAGCATAAATATATGGAGGCAAAATATTTCATTTGATCAACCAACATGAATGCTATAATCGAGATATTTTCTAAAGTGAATATCTCCTACTCGTGTGCAAATTCAAAAAAATTGAAGAGGAGAGGAACGCCAAATAAGGAAGATAGAGGTCCCTTGTTGGTTCCAACCGTTGGGGTATCCCAACTTGTTGTTTAGCCCTGGTTAGGTCACTGCAAAGCAAAGAGTGTAGAGTTCAATTCCTAGTGGCGTCGTATTTTTTATATGTGAAAAAATTACAAAGGAGTAAAGGTTTATATGCTAAGTTCTTCCTTTTCATTCTCAATCTGTGGAGTAGCCCAACTAATTTTCTAGGCCACACTAAGTCACTGTTGTACATGAAGTCCGAGGGTCGAATCCCATCAGGTGCATTTTTTCTTAGAAGGCATCGTGGTGTTTTTACAAGGTGGAAGTGCATAAGAGATTTAAATAAAGCAACACCCCCTTTTGGTGTTACCCACTGGGGTAGCCCAGCTGATCAAGGAGACGTTGGCAAGGTGCTACACTTTGGAAAGGTCTAGGGGTCAAACCCCATTCACGACAGTTAAATATTTTGTCGTGCAAGGTATGAAAAATATTTTTGATTAATTTAGGAGTTATAAGGTGTGACATTGATTATTGTATTTTGTATATTATAAGTGGGAGTTATAAGGTGTAGCATTGGCAATTGAAATTTGTATTTTATGGATTATACAAAAAAGAAATAAAAGGTTATTTTGATAGTATTAAAGTTTTATATTAAGTTTTAATAAGGGATATATAAAGAATTATTTCTAGAGCTTTATTGTTTATATTTTGATAAGGGTTGTTGAGTGAATGATTTAAAATTTATTTAGGAAGGGAAAAAGAGATTTGCTAACCTATTTTTGAGTGGCAAAAGAAAGGAAAATTAATTTTGGTAAGACAGGTTTGGAAACCACATGCAAAAGAAGATTATCATCATTGTGGTAGATTTAGAGGTATGGTGATTTAATTCCTTTCTCAAGGGTGGTTTTGTTTGAGGAAAATATTTTTGATGTCATATGGTTGGAGGTATAAGGATTGATTTTATATGCATTAGTGTTGATTGAAATTAGGAGTAAATGTACAAAGGTTATAAGTCAAAGTTATGAGTAAACTTGTGCATTAGTTTTGATTGATATTGGGAGTAAATGTGCAAAGGTTATAGAACAGATTTAAAATCAAAATGTGTGCAATGTGTATGATTGGGAATAGATGAGCTTGGCAGATTTGTGGATTGTTATATTTGGTTTTGGGTATATATGATCATTGTTTGTATGCAATATTTGGAAAAGATATGAGTTTGTATGTAAGATTTGGAAAGATATGAGCATTGTTTGTGTGAGTAGATGAGAAGTGGTTATAAGCAGATTTGAGCAGAGTTGTGAGTAGGTTTGAGCAGAGTTATGAGCAGGTTTGAGTAGATTTAAGCAGTGGTTGTGAATAGGATTGAGCAGGCTTTGAAGTAAACCATAACAGAGGGGATTTGTGTCTCCTGTGGATTGGTGTCCACAAAAATTATAATAGGGGATTGGTGTCTCCTGTGGTTTGGTGCCCACAAAATTTGTTGAGAAATTTATAAGCAATATTTATCTGTGGATGTAGCCCATATTGGGTGAACCACGTTAAATTTATGTCTCTCATATATGTGATGATTTGTGCATTGTTTCATTACTGCATTGATATTATTGTTATTATCATTTGGAAAGAAAAGTAAAAGTTTTATCTTATATTGTTCAATCCCCCCCCCAGTATAAGCTTGTGTTCTTCAATGGGAACAATGTCCATAGGTCTACATATTAGCTTTTGAGGAGTAACCCTTTTGTTAATGACATAGCAACATGACGAGTGTCTTCTTGCATGCTCCCTCTTTCTAAGCACAAATGTTGTAGATGTGGACATGGGAAGGCCATCATGTTAGCTATAAAAAATGTCCTATAGTCCTTTTGAGTGGAGAGGCTACTTGGACTTTGACATATAGTTAGGATCGACGATTAATGTTATTAATTCCATTTATTGCTAAAAATGAAAATGCATGTTATAGTCCCTCAAATATGTGGATTTATCTTTTTAAGGCTCTAGCTTCATTTCTACTCGATATCATCTTGACGAGGTAGAGGCAGACGAGATTAACATGCATGGTGTTTTGGTGTTTTTGACTTTTGCTTGTGCCACTTAGTGTGGCTTCATTGTGGTCAAAATTTATCTGAGAGTGTCTTACTAGCTTTTCCTCCTATGCAGTACCAACATCAAACATTGTGCTCTAATGAAACTATCCTTTATCAATGTGGTGTTACTTTCATCAACTATGATTGTCGATGTTGATGCACTTCTCTAACATCGACCTATAAGAAAATTTAGGGGTGTTCAATGCACTTTCTTATGGCTTATGTACCATGAAATATTTCTTAAATTCATCCTCCTAGCATGTTTGTTGAGCAAGGTGCAGCAAAAGAATTGCAAAAGTATTGTCATTGTTGTCAACACAGACAGATTGATGCAGTTGATGCAGTTCAGAGGTCAGTCAGATCAAGTGCAGTGAATTTCAAGAAAAACAGAGGTGACCCAGATTCAAAAATTGGCAGAAAAAGACAAGGAAGAAAACTGTCGCGATATCGCGACATGTTTTCTGTCGCGATATCGCGACAAAACAGAAGAGAGAGAAAATGCAAGGAAGATTGTCGCGATTTCGCGACATTGCCAAGGAGAGAGAAAATGCAAGGAAGATTGTCGCGATTTCGCGACATTGCCAAGGAGAGAGAAAATGCAAGGAAGATTGTCGTGATTTCGCGACATTGCCAAGGAGAGAGAAAATGCAAGGAAAATTGTCGCGATTTCGCGACATGGCAGAGGAGAGAGAAAGTGAAAGGTAAACTGTCATGATTTCGCGACATGCTGGCTGAGAGGGAAGCAAGGTGAAAAGATGTCACGATTTCATGACATAAATGGAGGAAAGGAGCTAGCAACGAAAAGTGTCGCGATATCGCGACACGTCGGGTTTTCACGACCCAAAGAGGAGAGAGAATGCTCAGCAACAAAGGTGTAGCGATTTCGCTACATGTTGAAATGAATGGAAACAAAGGTGTAGCGATTTCGCTGCATGATGGAAATACATGGCACAAAGGTGTAGCGATTTCGCTACAAATAGGAAGTGCAAAAAACAAAGGTGTAGCGATTTCGCTACAAGTGAAAAGGCACAAACAAGAAGATGTAGCGATTTCGTTGCATGACAAAATGTATAAAAACAAAGGTGTAGCGATTTCGCTACCATTCAAAGTTGCAAAAATTAAAGATGTAACAAGTCAAAAGCACAAGGCACAAAGTTGTAGCGATTTCGCTACTGCATGAAACAAAGAGTGTACGGAAGCAGTGAACGTCACGATTTCATGACATGTTCCATTTTCGTTGGAGTCTGCAAGGAGAGTTGTACGGAAGAGCAAAGTGTCGCGATTTCGCGACATGTTCCATTTTTGCTGAAGTTTGCAAGGAGGATTGTACGGAAGCCAGAAGCGTCGCGATTTCACGACATGCTTAAGGATGACGTCAGCAAATGTTGAAAGTGTCGCGATATCGTGACAAGATGCAGGGAAAGCTTTCAAGAGCCAAAATGGTCACGATTTCGTGACATGCTTAAGGATGACGTCAGCAAATGTTGAAAGTGTCGCGATATCGCGACAAGATGCAAGGAAAGCTTTCAAGAGCCAAAACGGTCACGATTTCGTGACATGCTTAAGGATGACGTCAGCAAATGTTGAAAGTGTCGCGATATCGCGACAAGATGCAGGGAAAGCTTTCAAGAGCCAAAATGGTCACGATTTCGCGACATGCTTAAGGATGACGTCAGCAAATGTTGAAAGTGTCGCGATATCGCGACAAGATGCAGGGAAAGCTTTCAAGAGCCAAAATGGTCACGATTTCGTGACAGCAAGGGCATGAATGGTACGGCTACAAAAAGTGTCATGATATCGCGACAGGTAACAGTCTGGCAGGTAAAACCCGCAGGAGCATGCAAGGTGACACGTGTCAAAAAAAGCCTACAAAAAATCATGCAGCCTGTTACGTAAAAAGTAACTGTTGTCAGATCGACAGTTACACGTTGACAGGTGTCGGACATGCATGGGAACAGATGTATATGCATGATTGAAAAGCGTTCGAAGTGTCGTATAGGCTGTATCGAAAAAGCATTCGAACGGCCGCAGTAATGCATTCGAACAGCCAATTGAAAATGCATTAGAACAGCCGATTAAAATAAACGTATTTGCAGCATTCGAAACATAAAAAAGAAAGGATCGAAAAGCTTTCGAGAAGAAGGATGTGCAGCATTCGAACAGTCGTATTTGGAAGGATTCGAACAGCCACATTGGAAAGGAGAAAAGAATTCGAACGGCTCGAGAATGTAATCCGACTGCATGCAGGATTGAAACGCTATGGAAGACAAAGAGTTTCGATGAGAAAAATAGATTATAAAAAGGACAGTCGTGCAGAAAATAATGTTGCTGCTGTTAGAGAGAAATTGCTATAAAAGGAGGGTTAGAAAAGAATCAAGAGAAAAATTAGCAGAGTCGTGAGAGTGTGCAGAGTTGGGTTAATTGCAGACCGATCGAGGTCGTGCATGAAGTGAAGACATTTTTATGTCATTCTAAATTGATCCGAATTGCAGTCCAAGTTGGTGCTTGGTACTAGGGGTTGGTGCTCCATCTCATTGCAATAAAAAATTACAGGGGTTGGTGCTCCTTCCGGTTGATGCTTGGTAAAGTATTTGTAAAATTGATATTTTGCAAAGACTGGATTTGGATTGGAGTCCAAGCGAGTCATTTTTGAGGAGTAGCCAAATTGGTGAACCTCGGTATATTGAGTGTTGTGGTGTGCTCTCTTGTTCAAGTTGTTTTTCCAGTTTTCAAGTTCTCTTTATTTCATATTAAATGTTGTAGATATAAAAATTAATAGCTACACTGATTCACCCCCCCTCTCAGTGTCATTGTGTGAACATCAATTGGTATCAGAGCGAGGTTCCTTGTTCAAGCTTAATCAGCTAAGGAGATCTTGGAAGAAACAATGGCAGGCGGTGAAGGATTCTCATCCAACAAAGCTCCCTTATTCGATGGAACAAATTACACTTTCTAGAAACTCAGGATGCAAACATATCTGAGTGCATTGGGATATGATATTTGGGATTATGTAGATAGTGGATACACAGCACCCACTACTCCTCCAACAGATACTACTGAGAAGAAAAAATTTGAGAACAACTCCAAAGCTAAGAATGCCATAATGTGTGGGCTTGTTGACAGTGAACTGATAAGAGTCATGAGCTGTAAATCAGCAAAAGACATGTGGGATAAACTGAAAAGCATCCATGAAGGAGACAACAAGATCAAGGAAGCAAAACTGCAAACTCATCGAGCACAGTTCGAAGCACTGCAAATGAATGAAGATGAGAACATAGAGGCTTATATGTTGAGAGTCAACGGAATCATTAATGCAATCAGAGGACTCGGTGAAGAAATTGATGATGCGGTTGTTGTGAAAAAGGTTCTCGGAACACCTGCACAAAAGATTTAACTCCAAAGTTTTTGCAATAGAAGAGGCAAAAGATCCGAACAACTTCAGCTTGGATGAGATGCATGGTTCTCCGACGAGCATATGAAATGAGAATAGGACAAACCAAGTCTATAGACAGAGAAGCGACTTTTAAAGCACACAAGAATATAAAAGCTGAACATGAATCTGAGGATGAAGAGACTCTGGATGAAACAGAAGCTAATTTTGTTCGAAAACTCACAAAAGGAAAAGGAAAATATAGAGGAAAGCTACCTTTCAAATGCTTCAACTATGGAGGAGTCGGTCATTTTGCAGCCAAATGTCCAATGCATGAGAAAACTAAAAATGGTGAAGGCTCACACCAAGAAAAAGGTGACTGGAAGAAGAAACAAAATTTCAGAAAGAACAACCTCAAGAAGAAAAGCTTCATATCCAAGAATGTCAGTACTTCTGAAGAAAGCTCAGATGAGGATTCTGAAGAAGAAAAAGGTGAAGCTCTGTTCATGGCACTTGAAGAGGAAAGAACAGAAGAAAATCGGGAAGGTGATGAAAACTTTAAAGATGAGGCTGAAGTTTATCCGGAAGGAGAATTGGTTGCTTGCACTTGAAGAGTTGAGTGTAGAAAGGAAAAAGAACAAAAAGTTTTCAAGAAAACTAGAAGATGCCACCGACATAATAAACAGTTTAAAAATACGGACGAGAGGAATTCAAGAAAATGTCTAAAGTTCTTGATGAACAATTAGCTGTAAAGACAGTTGAATGCAACAAGCTAGAGGAAGACATTGTTAAGTTAAGAATGCAGCTAGAGGAAATGAATAGAAAATTGAACTGTTTTCATAAGTTTGAAGAAAGCACTGTAAAGTTGGATAAAATGTTAAATAACCAAAGGCCTTCCAGGCATCAAATTTGGTTTAGGCTTTGATGAAGGAGAATCATCAAAGGATTCAAAGAACTTGAATTTAGAACCCATAAAGAAAGAAGAAAAGATCAGGGTTGAACTAGAAAAAACAAATCATGCCAAAGAAAACAATAATGCCAGAATCAAGAAGAATATTGACAAAGATGGATTCACAAAAGTCATACATCCAAGAAAGAGAAGATTCATGGCTTCTACTTCAAACTGGCAAAGACCGGCACCCAGGTTTAATCACTCCTTTTTTGGTTATTGTTTTAAATGCAATGCTTATGGCCATAAGATTTCAGATTGCAAACATAATGTATCTCAAAGGAATTTCACCAGCAGAAATGTTTTTCTCCTTTAATGAATTATGCAGTTGAATGTTATAATTGTCATAATTTTGGACATATTGCTAGAAACTGCGGAAGCACTTTTGCATCAAATAATTATCAGGGTAGAAAATCTCAACCAAGTGGGTTGAAACAAAACAAGAAATTTCCTGAAAAACAAGCACAAGCTAATGAAAGGACAAAGGCAAAACAAGTAGCCAAATCTGCTATCAAACCAGAATGGAAAGAAAAGGAATCTTTGATTGTTTAGACTGCCTTTAAAGCTCAGAACAAATCTGCACCTTGGATACTTGACAGTGGTTGCTCCAGTCACATGACAGGTGACAAGCAAAAATTTGAGAATTTGCAGAATTATGAAGGTGGTTCTGTGAAATTTGGAAATAATGATGGAGCAAAGATTGTTGGAAAGGGATCAGTCAAGATCAGTGATGGCAATATAAAATCAAAAGAAGTCTTGTTTGTGATTGGTCTAAAGCATAACTTGTTGAGTGTCAGTCAAATATGTGATAGAGGTCATGATGTAATCTTCAAGAAGGAGGGCTGTGAAGTAAGAAAGACAAAAAATGGAAAGTTAATAGCCACTGGATCGAGAACTTCTGGAAATCTGTATACACTTTCAGAGACTTGGAAGGAACTTGCTTGGTTGGTCAGGAAGAAGAAAATTGGCTGTGGCACAAGAGACTCGGTCACATAAGCTTTGATAATCTGGTAAAAATCAGCTCAAAAGGGGCAATAAGAGACATACCAACTATTGGTAAACCTTCAAACAGTATTTGTGAGTCATGCCAAAAGGGAAAACAAACCAGAGCCACTTTCAAAGCAAAAGAATATTTCATGAGCAAGCCATTAGAATTAATTCACACTGATTTATGTGGACCCATGAGAACTAAAAGCATAAATGGACACAAATATTTTATGCTGTGTATAGATGACTACTCAAGAATGACATGGGTACTATTTTTGAAACTTAAATCAGAAGCCTTTGAGATGTTTAAAACCTTCAAAAATCTTGTTGAGAATCAATCAGGACAAAGAATTAAATGCCTAAGATCGGACAGAGGAGGAGAGTTTATTTCAAAAGAATTTGCAGAATACTGTCAAAAATATGGGATAAGAAGACAGTTTTCAGCAGCTAGAACACCTCAGCAGAATGGAGTTGTAGAAAGGAAGAATAGGACAGTGCAGGAAATGGCACGGACAATGCTGGCTGAGAACAAAATAGTCGACGATTTTGGAAAGAGGCGATACATACTGCAGTTTACATTCAAAACAGGTGCATGCTAAGACCACATGAAAGCAAAACACCTTATGAGTTGTGGTTTGGCGAAAGGCAACAACAAGACATTTCAAAGTATTTGGCAGCAAGTGCTACATCAAACGGATCGAAGATAATCTCGGTAAATTTGAAAATAGAGCTGATGAAGGTATCTTTCTTGGTTACTCAACAAAAAGCAAAGCCTACACATGTTACAACAAAAGGCTAAAGAAAATTGTTGAGAGTGTTGATGTGAAAGTTGATGAAGGTAGAGAACAAGAAATTACTTATCAAGAAAACTACCCCATCTATGAAGAAGTCATTGAAGGTGATGATGAAAAGGAAACAGATAAGAATCAGAAAATTGATCCGAGATGGTGTAAAAACTGAATCGAAGAAGAAGAAAACAGGAAATTTAAAACAGAACAAGCGGCAGAAAAATCATCCAAGTGAACAGATTATTGGGGATCCCAAAGATGGTATTCGAGACAAGAAGAGCAGCGATGTGGAACTATTCTCTGTTATCTAGCATTGAACCTAAAAATGTTGCTGAAGCAAGCACTGATGAAAGTTGGTTGAAGGCAATTAATGAAGAACTAGATCAGATTGAGAAAAACAATACCTAGGAATTAGTACCTAGACCAACAAATAAAAACATAATTGGCACTAAATGGGTTTTTCGAAATAAATTAAATGAAGATGGACAGGTTGTCGGAAATAAGGCAAGATTGGTCCAGTAAAGGCTATGCTCGGAGTTGAAGGCATTGATTTTGAGGAAACTTTTGCACCGGTAGCCGGACTAGAGGCAATCAGAATGTTTACGGCATTAGCGAGTTCATAAAAACTTCAAAGTATATCAAATGGATGTAAAATCAGCATTTTTGAATGGAAAAACTGGAAGAAGAGGTTTACATTGAACAGCCAGATGGCTTCCAACTTGGTGAAAACCCAGATTTTGTTTGCAGGTTAAAGAAAGCATTATATGGTTTGAAACAGGCACCCAGAGCATGGTATGCAAGGCTGGATAATTATCTAATTAAACAAGGGTTCAAGAAAGGTTTGGTGGACAACAACTTATATGTCAAAACAGAGAAGGGCCATCTTATTGTTCTTGTTGTTTATGTAGATGATATAATATTTGGCAGCAGCATGGATGAATACTGCAAAGACATATCAACTAAAATGAAGAAAGAATTTGAGATGTCTATGATTGGTGAACTTTCTTATTTTCTAGGACTGCAGGTCAATCAAAATGAAAAAGGCATTTTTATTTCTCAAGTTAAATATGTAAAAGAAATGCTGAAAAAGTTCACAATGGAAGACAGTAAACCGGTTAGCACTCCTATGACAACAGGCTGCAAGTTGAGCAAGGATGATAAATCCCGAGATGTAGATCAAACAATGTACAGGTCTATGATTGGAAGCCTGTTGTATTTAATGACCACTAGACCGAGATATATTACAAGCGGTATGCATGGTTGCAAGATTTCAGGCCGATCCCAAAGAAACTCATGTAACAGTTGTAAAGAGGATCTTCGGATATCTCAAGGGCACTATAGATTATGGGTTGTGGTACCCAAAAGGTAAAGATTTCACTTTGATTGCATATTCGATGTAGATTGGGCAGGATGTATTGATGACGAGAAAGAGCACAAGTGGAGGAGCATTTTATCTTGGAGACAGGGTGGTAGCATGGCACAACAAGAAACAAGAATCGAGTATCTCTATCCACTGCAGAGGCGAGAATACATTGCAGCAACAACATGCTGTACTCAGATATTATGGATGATACAAACGTTGAAAGATCTTGGTATTCATTTCAAAGAGCCAATTTCAATTAAATGTGATAACACTAGTGCTATCAACATATCCAAGAATCCAGTAATGCATTCAAGAACCAAACATATTGCAATCCGATATCATTTCTTGAAGGATAAAGTTGCAGAAGGATGTTAGGGCTAAGAATAGGTATTCCCATGAATACCTATTGAAGGATAAAATAGGTATTCATGGGAATACCATTTGGTATAAGGAGTTTCCATGTTGATTTATTGATGAGATTTGGTTAAGGATAATTCAATGTCAAAGGATGAGGAAACGTGATTTTGAGATTACCACATGATAAGGATGGTGATTTCAACATCCAACTTGGAAAATTTCTTCATTGAGTTGGCCTGAAGATTATGGAGTGCAGAGCCAATTTTGGTGGACATAACCTTTCCAATGGCCAAGATCCTTTTACCTCACACTTCCACATACAAAAGCTTACAACTCATAGCCAATCATGGGGCATGTTGATTTTTATAATGTGAACCTTTGGTGCATTTGAGAAGGCCATAAAACCTGCATGTGATTCTATTCTTGATTTTTTTGCATGGCATAAGGGCGTCACTTGGAAACTTTAACTAACTTGTCCATCATGATGACTATATGATAGGACTTGGCTTTAGTAGGAACTCAACTTAAAATTTTGCATTGGTGTACTGATGCACATGGTTGATTTAAATATTTGGTGATAAACCACATGAGTTGATTGTTTATGCTTTTCAACTACAATGGGAAGATTGGTGATCATTGATGTCTTTATGGTTTTATTCTCTCTACATGACCATTGGCAAGACCACATTGACCTTTGGTGCCCTCTCACATCAAATATAATTTGTGCTAAGGTATAACATTTGGTATACTTTGATCAATTTAATTAATTAATCAAGGAATAATTGGTTGATTAATTAATTTCTTTGGCAAGTGCATACTATAGTGAGCAAATAATTTTTGCAAAAATAAGTGCATACTATAGTGGGCAAATTGTATTTGCAAATTTATGTGTATACTTTAACAGTTGGTTGTAATTTCACTTGAATTTCCAAAGGCTAACCCTTTTGTAAATATTAGACACATTTTGTAACTACATATGGCTTTAACTCATTCAACCATGGCCACAAATTTAGCTAAAATGATGGCTAAATTAGCCTATGTAGTAAGTGCCCTAGCTGATAAGATCAACGACATGTGTGTCCAAAGTGTCCTAAGTGATGTAAAATTTTATAATAATGACGTCAACTCTAAGGCCAAGTGCAAGGTCAAATTGTATGATGGTTCCAAAGATCTAGACTGTTAGCTTTTGAAGCTAAATACTAAAGATAAAATAACCACAAGATCTAAAATAAAGTTGCAATATGAAATATAAGATAATGGCAATATTCTAAATGTATAAAACTCATAAATAACTTCAACAATAACTCATAGAATTGCCATTAACAAATGCTCACAAAAATTGTATCTCCATTGAATAAAGATCTCAAGTACCCATACTTACATACACTCTCATACTACAATACATGTATCTTGCACACACACACACATAGATACATATATAATGGAATGTGACTCTTCATATGGAGCACCCTTGGCCTTCACTCTTCTAGAGACTCTTCATCTTCCTATTCTATGGACTCATGTGCACATGGACTATTATGCACATTTACATTACCAAAATACTTTGCACACTTGTGCATTTATTACATTGCATAAAGTAAATACTCACACTCTAATCTAGGACACTCTCCTAATCTAAAGATGTACCCAAGGTGGTACATTAGCATGTACCAAATAATGTAATATATTCCAACACCCCCTGTATTACATTATTTGGTTATTGAAGACTTTAGTCTTCAATATGGATCTTCATCTTTGATTTGAATCTTGTGCTCTTCTTCTCTGCTTTCTTCATTCTGTTCTTTGTTTGTATCTTGGTCAAGTAAATGATTAGTATCTTCATAAAATACTATATTTTTTGAAAGTGCTTTAACTTCATGTTCTTCTGTAGATTCTTCTAGTTCTTGAATTTCCTGAATCTCTTGAGCTAAGTGTCCCTTTTGTTTCCCTTCTCTATATTGTAATTGAGGTTGATTGTATTGATTCTAACACTGAGATAGTTGTTGATGTGGACTATATTGATTCTGATATTGTCTTGGTTGAAATGACCTATTTGTTTGACCCCAAAATTTGTTTGATTCCTTTGATACTGATTATTTGGATTGAATCTACAATAATTTGTACTATGTCCTCTCTTTCTACATACTTGACAATATCTATTATTCCATTTTGATCTACCTCTTGAGAATGAAACAATATTTCCTTGTGGATTATCTTTTGATACTAAGGCATTGTTAGTCATTTCATCTTTGACTAAATTCTCTACTTCATATTCTTGTAGTATATTGACCAACTCATCAAATGATGTATCTTTACTCAAAATTTGTAAAGATGTAACTAGATGCTTGTAGCTTTCAGGAAGTGCTCTTAGAATTACTTGAACAAGAAACTTGTCTTCTACCTTCTCTCCTAAGGTTAATAACTTTCCTTTTATATCTACCACTTTTCTTAGAAACAATTCTATACTTTCACCACTATTAACTTTTAGAGAATGCAATTGAGTCTGAAGATTCAAGATGGTGGCTTTATTCTTTCCTTCAAATATCTTGGATAGAGTATTCCAAGCTTCTGTAGAAGTTAATGTTGAACTAATATATGGTTGTATATCATCTGTAATTGCAAATGTTATTATCATGAGTGCTTTTGCTTCATCTTCTTCATACTTTTGAATTTCCCTAGCATCTTCAGTAGGTTTAGTTTTTGCTCCTTTAACTATATCCCAAAGCTTTTCTACTATCAATATTGATCTCACTTTGTTTTTCCATGAAGTGTAATTAGGACCTTTAAGTAGTTGAGATTCTGAAAGAAAGAATTTATGTGTTGTCATGATTAACCCTTGTAGACTTCCTTATATCTCCCTAATGTTTGGGTAGTAAGATAAAGATAATTTTGAATACAATTTTAAAATCTCTACTTTTATTTCACCTTAGTTTGGGTGATAGATTAAGAACAATTTTTCAATTGTTAACTTATAGTTGACTACCTTTTATCTCCCTAATCTCAAAAAATATAATTTCTTTTAATTCTAAATTTCTCAATCCTATGTTGGTGTTGAATTCCTTATAACTCCAAATTTAGAAATTTAGAAATTTCATAAAAATATATTTGCAAGTTTTATATTCCTAATTTGATGTAGAAAACCTTATTTCTCCAATCTTATCAAATTGCAAATATTTCAAATTGTTTTGTAAACTCAAATAATCAAATTACAAAACTTCAAATTAATTCCTTTAATTCTTCAAACCAAATTTCAAATCTTCATAAACTTTCAAATAGCAATAATCAGGTTTCTAAGGTTTCAAATATTAATTCAATATCTTATCTCTCCAAAATAAATAGTTTCACTTTAACCTTAGAAAATAATAATTTCATGTAACCTTATACCTCCTATCTTGAGCATATAATTAATTTTAAATAGAATGAATTACCTTCAATCTTGAATGCATAAATTCTCTTGGTCAATAGTGTTTGACCATCTCCTAATTGGTACTCCTCCTTCTATGTTGTATGTATGGAGTTCTTGTTGTACTTTGGCTTACCTTGGAAAGACTACTCTCTCTCTCCTCTTTGATTGGTCAACTAACTTCCAACCTTCTAAAGGTACTCTAATTAATACGTTATCCCTATTATTGTAATTGAAATGGAAGTAATGTAGACCTGATTTTATTAGTTTGACCCTTCAACTCCTTTGTTGTATGTATCTTGGATGGCTCTCTTGCATGAGCTAAATGGAGTATCTCCTCCTTACTTGCACTCAAACTTCAATCAATGAGCTTCCTTGCACTCGCTCCTATTTTCGACGTTCTCTAAAATCAAACTTACACTATACTATCTTTGGTACCTCAAAATATGCATTAACGTATCCTCTGTGAATGTTTGAATTACTTCAATCCTATTGACCTTCCACTTCTCATGTGCCACATGGCACTCAATCTCTTCTATCACTCCAAATTCACTTACCTTGTTCTCCTCAGGCGCTTATAATGTAACTCTACCTAGTTTGGTGAAATTATGACACTTTGGACGTTACACTTTACAAGTGTCTTACCTCCAATAGATATTCAAACATCTCCTTTAACCTTGGTGCTATCTTGGCACTTGGAATTTCCCTAGCTCATCCTTTCTAATGCTTTGTCTTCTCTATGCACATCCCTTCAATATATTTTGCATGAAATATTTTCTTCAATATTTGACACTTGGAGTTTGCCCTAGTTCTTCAATGCTCTATCTCCTTTACGTATGTTCCTTCACTATATTTTGTAGAAATATCTCGGTTACATTTGTTTGAGCTCCTTGAGGTGAAGCTATGGCATTGGACCTTCATCTTGGTGGCTTTCTTTCATTTTGGTGGAGGCAATGGTGGCTCTTCCTTGAGCTATGGTGGCTCTTCCAACTCAATGGTGCTTTCACTACTCCAAACTGGTGCCTCCTCCTTTTCTTGCATGATGGTTCCCTTAGTGTCTTTAGACACTCTAAAATTTGCTCTATTTTGAGCCCTTATTTGGTCTTCTATTTTCTTAGAAAAATACCCTTATTCGATTTCTTTTTACATTAATAAATCTGCACTTTCATGAGCTTATAAAAACAACATTTAATACTAATATTATTTCCTCCTTATTTCTCCTTTTCAAGTAAGCTTTAACTTAGATCTTTGTTGTTTTATTTTTGCATATTTTAGGACATAAATGCTACCACCTTATTTTGCTTGAAGACTCTCTATTTCAACTTCCTTTTTTAAAATTTAATAAAGCTAATATGGTGCTCTCAAATACTTAATGTAAAACTAGTTTTAATGCTCAAATAATAAACTTATGTAGCACCAATATCACATACCTTTTTTGTCTCCTTTTGTAGCTAATTTCCTTGGTGATTTGATTCACCCTTTTGCTATCTCGATCTTGTAAATTTTGCAGCTTCACTTCCTTTCACTTTGCTGCTCTAAACTTATCAATTTTGCAGCTCTAATTGCTGCCCAAATACCAACTTGCTTGCTACCCAAAAACTCTCTCAAATCTACCCTAAAGTTCTCCAAAAATGTAGCTCTTTCTTCTCCTTCTAATGCTATCCATAAAATATGATTTTTGTGGCTTCAAATCTCCTCCAAATTCATTCTCTCAAACTCTAAAACTTGCAGCTATTAGTGCTGCCCAAATTTTATCCAAAATTCTACAATTTTGCAGTCAATTCCTCCTTTGTTTTGCTATCCAAAACTGCCTCAAAATTCTCCAAATTGCTACCTTCTTTTGTTGTCAAGTCTTCCTTCAATTTTCTGTTCAAGGGCACTTCAAAATATCCCAAATATTCTCCAAATTATAGCTCTATACCTTCTTCAATTTGTTGTCCTATGACCCTTCAACTTCTACCTCAAAAATCAACAACCTTCTTCTTTTCAAATCAACCTTCAAAATCTTTGTGGCTGTCCTTAAACTTCTCAAAATTATGGCCTCTTCAATATTTATTTCTCCTTCAATATTCTTGTCAAATTTTAACTTCAAATCTGATATCTTCCACTATCTTCTTCCTCAAGAATATGAATGTCTTGAGATCTTCAAAAATCTTCTCTAAAATTTGGTAAACTTCTTGCCAAATCCTTCTTCCTTTTGGGCTTGTTTTTGGATGGTGATAATTGTCCCAAATCCTTCTTATCAGAACCTTCTCCTTGCTTGCAATATTCTACCTCTAGCTTTCTTCAAATCTCCTCCAATGGCCACTTCTTCAACTTTGTAATGAGGCCTTCTTCTTCTTCTACTAATTCTCTTGAGACCTCTTTCCCTTGGGTCTTCTAATTCTGTAGCTCCTCAATTATTCTTCTCAAAACTTCAATGAGACCTTTCCTTGGTCTCTCTAATATTCCAACTATGGAAATTCTACAATGAGATCTCTTTCTTGGATCTCTAAAATTTATTGCTTCTCAAATCTATAATAGGACCTTTTCTTAGTCCTTCTCTATCTTCAATCTTCAATATTCTATGGGGACCTCCTACGTGGGTCTCCTCAATATTCAATGTCAACAGTCTTCAATATTCAATGAGACCTCTTTCTTGGACCTCCTTAATCTGCAATGTCTACTCTTTTGCTGCAACTCAAAACTAATCCTTGCACGAGGAAAGCACATAGAATTTTAGGCAATCGAAGGTGAAATTCTTCTCTATCTATTGTAGGAAGCTTCTCAACTTCTGAGAACTATTTTTTGCAACAAAAACTTAGATAGTAGCAACCAAATACATTCAAATTTCCAGAATTCTAAAACCAATAAACTTCACTAGTTATTCTCAAAACTAGTGGAAAGAAATCTATGTTGAGTCCTAGTCTTCACGAGTTTTCCTTCAACCCTGTGGAAAGACTCTAGCCAAATAGCAATATGGAATCTTCTTCAATCTATCAAAATTTTCAATAGGACCTCCTTCTTGGGTCTCTTAATCTCATCAATGTCAAGGTCTATCTTCAAGACCTGTAATTTCCTTCTATTTCGAATTTGCTCTTGGAATAGGTAAATCTTCAAACTTCACTGGTTTCTCCTTAACCAGTGGAAATCTCCTTTGCAACTTTAAAACTTGTGCAAGTCAAAACCTTGTTGTAGCTCTGATACCACTGTTAGCTTTTGAAGCTAAATACTAAAGATAAAATAACCTCAAGATCTAAAATAAAGTTGCAATATGAAATATAAGATAATGACAATATTCTAAATGTATAAAACTCATAAATAACTTCAACAATAACTCATAGAATTTCCATTAACAAATGCTCACAAAAATTGTATCTCCATTGAATCAAGATCTCAAGTACCCATACTTACAAACACTCTCATACTACAATACATGTATCTTGCACACACACACATAGATACATATATAATGGAATGTGACTCTTCATATGGAGCACCCTTGGCCTTCACTCTTCTAGAGACTCTTCATCTTCCTATTCTATGGACTCATGTGCACATGGACTATTATGCACATTTACATTACCAAAATACTTTGCACACTTGTGCATTTATTACATTGCATAAAGTAAATACTCACACTCTAATCTAGGACACTCTCCTAATCTAAAGATGTACCCAAGGTGGTACATTAGCATGTACCAAATAATGTAATATATTCCAACACGGACATCTTTAAAAGTTTGATACTTAATATGGAGACATGGTTCTCCTATACTCAAATTCCTAATGAGGAGAGAGTTCTTTTTGCTAAACTCAAGATTTTTAGGTTAGCAAAAATTTTGGTGATGGAGTGTCAAGAGGGCCAAAACCCACTTCACACTTGGGATGACCTTATTAAGGCCTTGAAGGAAACTTTATATCCTTCCAATTATGAGCAAGATCTCATTATCAAATGGTTTTGATTACGACAAAGTAATAATATGTCTTTGTAGGATTACATTTTTTGATTCAATAAGTTACAAATTCTCCTTGGTGTGGCTAATATGGCTCCCACACTCATCATAAAATTCAAGAGTTGAAGTACACTCGCCTTGCCACACTATACACTACCTATAACCATGCATAACTTGCAAAAGAGAAGTTTGTTGCTCAATAAAGGGGTTCACAATCTTCATTTTTGATAGGAACCTCCAACTCACAACAACAATCATCCAAGACCAAAAATAATTTTCTTCCTCTTCTTCTTCTCCTTCTTATACTTTTTCTTATTTTTCTTCTCAAAAAACTTCTCCTTTCAATAGCAAAAAATTTTGTACTTATTGTAATAGGAGAGGTCATGAAGAATTTGTATGTTTCAGGAAGAAAAAGAATCTGATTGTAAAACCTCATGATGAGGAACCACCACAAAATGTTCCCATTGAGGTTATAGGAGAAGATAAATAATACAATGAGCTCAAGAGTAAACTCAATAATGTCACCTTAACATCTTATAATTTTTTTGAAGGTGATCATGATAATTTTTTTATCATGAGAGCTCACCTCACTCATAATTTCTTAATTGGTTGTATAATCAACAACTCACAAAATAATTTAATTACAGTATTTGTTGTTGATAAGTTGTAGCTACCACTTAAATCACCTCCCCATTAGACTTACTTGTATGGAAGTATAATGGTTTCACATCAAACATCACCCATACTTGCCCAATGTTCTTTTTCCTTAACCAACATTTTGTAGAGTCACCTACGATGTTACTCTAATGGACTATTGTGGTCTACTCCTTAGTAAACCCTATCAATACAATAAGAAGACTCAATATGATTATTTTTATAACAACTACACTTTGCATCATGACCACAAGATATTTCTCATATGTTGCATCAAAAACACCACACTTATGCTCCATTCCAATCAACCATTGAAGATTACTCTAATATTTGGAAAGCCATACTATCATGACACAACAACAAAAACTACACCTCCTCGTCACATGAAACCTATCACTCCTTCACCACCGATACTTCCTCCTGCTCTTGCTCCTTGTGCTACACTTCCTTCTAGCATTGATAAACCATATTCCTTACAACCTCCTTCATCTAGGTAGGATCCCATTTTGTATAAGACTCGGTAGTAAGCCATGGTTCCTCATCAACTTCCTCCTCCTTTGGTTGGCGATAGAGTTTTGACCAAGCATTGTCTTTCATACAAGGCACCTATGGGTATCCTTGACATCATCAATTCTCTTGTCAACTTGGTATCTAATTTGTAGCTTCCTTTGGATGCTAACCTAGTGTTCAATATGATGACTCATCAAGTTACCAAGGTTCTTCCACATAGACTAATTTATCTTCTTTTCTAACAACGTTGGAGTCTAAGGCTTCTATTGTTGGGATGAATTATGAGGAACATAATATGGTGTAGTATCTAGGCTTAGGATTATTTCTTAGGCTTGTAATTAATAATTTATCTTAGGCTTTTTATTGTTTCAATGTACTATGCGAAGATTCTAAAAGCTCACATTATATTTAGTTTGTTAGGCTCTATATTTTGTTAGCTTGTTAAGTTGTTACAATCTACTGGATATAAATGGTTTTTAAGAGGACTTTTAGCACTCTTATATTGCTATCTAGATTTAGTAGATAGTTTATTATATGCCTCTTAATATTTATCATTTGTATTCTTCTTTTTTGGGCTTATTTAAGCACACATTCTAATGAAACTCTAGCTTTTGACAAGTTTCACATCAAAAATAAAAGTTTGGAATGTAAAATTATGAAGTTTAGAGTGCTAGAGATAAAAGCAAATATAACTATTACACCACACCAATGATAACATGTGATCAATCAACACATGGGAAATTAAATAACATCAATGTCCACCTATTTTTTTGATAACAACATTGATAAGCGAATGATAGGATGGGCTAGAAGAGCTATATCCAACCCTCGTGCACTTAGTAAACCAAGAGGATAGTGCCATTAATGGGATGAGGACTTTCCAATTTCTTACAACCTTATGAGTATAAAACACTGTGTGGGGTTCACGGAGTGTAGCTTTGTATTCTCATGGCTAAAATATAGTTACAATGAGGTCCCTAGACCCTTATTTATAACAAAAGTTTACCTCCTTATGAAAGTAAATATTTAGAGGTAACTTTAGCAAAAAATTTCACCTCCAAATGTTACATACCTCTAACTATGCCTCTAATAGGCTTAAAAGGATCTAAATCTACGCCTCTTAATGCACCACAAAATTCCAAAAAGGTTGCTTTCCAAAAATTTACCTCATAATCGAAGGAAAGACTGAAGTTTGGAGCTCGGCGATTTGGCGGGAATTCTTCTGATCTGTCGGAGGCCGAAGCTCTTGGATTCTGGCTCGCGGCTTCTTCCTAGATCTCTGTTGGTTTGACCTCGTTCCCCTCTGCAGGCTCGTTCGTTTCCCAGGGAGGGCCCCATGGGGTCTCCTCCAGGTTCTCTTGACGGGAAGAAGAGCTCTTATGCCGAGATTCTAAAAGAAAATTTTGCGTCTTCTTCTGATGAAGCCCAGCGGGGTGCTTTCCAAGCGCTTCTCAAGAATGTTGGCAAGGGTTCTTCTGCAAACAGAATTAATGGATGCCTCCCGCAATCAGCTTCCAGACCTAAGATAGTCATAGAACCAAAGATGGTTGAGGATACGATCACCTACCGTGCTAACCATGACTTGATCTGCAAATTCATGGGAATCCGACCCACTTTGCACTTTCTGCACACCTGGGTTAGACAGAACTGGGAACCTATCGGTGAGTACTCCTTATGGCCTATAAGCAACGGGTATTTCATTATTAGTTTCTCTTCTCCGGTAGATAGAAACAGAGCATTTGAATCCGAGAAGAGGACCCATGGCCCGACAGGGTTATTTGTCCAACCATGGAGAGTGGGTTTCGATCCTCGCATTGAGCCCACGTACTGCTCCAAATGTGGATCCGACTGTACGCTCTCCCGATGGAGTTTTGGGGCGAGCAGATTCTTGAGATGATTGGTAACTCTCTAGGTAGATTTATGGGAGTTTCCAAAGATACCATAGAGGGAAACACTGCTGTCTTTGCTAGAATCTGCGTTGAAATGGATATCAGTCAGCCACTACCAGCTGAGGTGGAACTGGAGTTAGCAGGACAATCCTGGATACAGCAGTTAGATTACGAAGCCCTACCTTTTAGATGCAGGGTCTGCCATAAGCATGGCCATTTGGCTAGGTTCTGTCCGAATACCTTGAGCACAAAAGCGGAGGCCCCGCTAGGAATCTCAAATCGACCCAGAGAGGGTAAGTTCACCCCGGTCAAAGAATCACAAAACACCCCCCAAGGTTCTGAAGCCCAGAAAGATGGCTTTGAACAGCAGAAACGAAGAAGAAATAAAAAGAGAAATGGCAAGGACCAAGCTTCACTCAAGCCAACCAACCGGTATGAAATCTTTAAATCCCTGGTGGATCAAGAAGACCAAGCTATGGATGGAGTGGATGGGAACATTGAGGATTTTAACATCCACTCTCATGTTTCTCCCTCTTCAACTCCCCGCCCGCGAGCAGTGCTTAAACCCACCGATTTTTTACAACGCGAGAACCCGTGGGCATTGGCTATCCATCCCTCAAAGACAACCAGCTACTCAGATGTCATCATGGGAAGTGCCGAAAAGAATAGAGAAAGGCCACTCCGGGGATTACCTGGTGGAAAAACGGTCCAAGAATAACATTTCTCAAGGTGCAAGCAGGAAGTCTAATAAGGACCTAATAGCATCGCAAGGAGACAAGCCGGTCACCGATGGATCAAGTGAGAACAATTGACTCTTCATCGCTCTCAAGGTTTCCAATGATTATTCAATCTTGGAATGTTAGGGGTTTAAACAGCATAACCCATCAATCTGCTGTTCAAAGACTCATAAAGAAGGGTAAAACAGATTTTTTACTCCTCCAAGAGACAAAAATGTCTTTAGATCTTATGTGTAGAACAGTTGGTAAAATATGGAGGGGAGCTGGATATATGGATGTGGCAGCTCAAGGGGCCTCAGGAGGAATTGTTACTTTTTGGAACCCCCCGGAATGGTCTGCTTTAGAACATATAGCTTGGAGGGGTGTTCTCACATCTCTTTTTAGGAATAATATCACAGCGGAGCAAGTTTTAATTACAAATTTTTATGGGGCTCAAAGCCATGATGGCCAGAGGCTTCAATGGAAAGCAGTTCACAACATGAGGTCCTCAAGACAAGCTTTTGACTGGATCATTGCTGGAGATTTTAATGCCAAATTATCTGTTCGGGATCAGGAAGGTGGTTCCCCTGTTTTGGATCTGGGGGATCGGCTTCTGATTGCCCAGGTTCAAGCTTTTCACTTAGTTGATGTCCAAGGTCCCGGAACTTTTTTCACTTGGACTAACAAACGGAGGGATCCACACTGTTGTAAGGTAAAGTTGGATCGCTTCGGTCTCGTAGGAGGCTTTTGTTAAGTGGAATGTGCAATTACGGATTTTGGACGGTCCTCGTTTCTGATCACTCTCCCATCATGCTGAAGGGTGGGACTATGACAGGGCAGTTCCATAAACCGTTTAGATTTGAGAATTTCTGGCTTCAGAAGGAGGACCTTTATGAGGTAATTCCGCAATGGTGGGAAGAAGGTCGCCCACCTTTTGGGACAAGCAATGTTTAAATTTCACAAACAACTTCTTTTTGTCAAATTTAAATTGAAATAGATGGAGGCACGCCAATAAGTCGGATTTCAAGCCGCAAAGAGCCCCCTTGTTGGCTCCGCCGGGATGAGGTGCGTAAACAATTTAGGGAAGGTTTAATTTCCGAACAACTTAAAACTGAAGATGATGCCTTGCGCAAAGCCGTTGAGGACATTGATAACCAAGAGGAAATTTACTGGAAGCAGCGGGCTAGAAATTCTTGGCTTTTGGAAGGAGATAGAAATACAAAATTTTTTCATCGTTCAGCATGTGCTAGAAGACAGATGAATAATATGGCAGTTTTAAAAGATGAGAATGGTCATTCCTTTGATACTCTTCCAGGTATGCACTCCCACTCTGTGGATTACTTCTCCAAGCTTTTTGCTGAAAACAGGGACCAAGATGTGGGGGCTCAAAATGAAGTTCTTGATGTTATTCCCCCTATTATCACTCCAAAGAGAAAATCGAGCTCTCCTCGCACCTATTGATCGTGATGAACTAAAAACCGTGGTCTTTGGAATGAGCACGAGCAAATCTCCCGGTCCGTATGGTTTTCCTATTGAGTTTTTTCATGCCTTTTGGGACACCTTGGAGGAAGATGTTTTGGCTGTAATTGAGGAGTCCAGATCTAATAAGAGAATGCTCAAGGCTCTAAATCATACCTTTATCACGTTAATTCCAAAGGGGGAGGAAGGAGTTCATATCTCTGACTTCAGACCTATTGCTTTATGTAATGTAATTTATAAAATTATCACAAAAATTATAGCTGAACGTCTTAAACCCCTCCTTCATTCCATTATTTCTTCAGAACATGGGGGGATTTGTTGAGGGTAGACAGATCTTGGATGGAGTGATTCTTGCTCAGGAGGCTATTCACTCAATGCAAAACTCTGGTAACAAAGGAATGTTCATCAAACTGGATATGTCTAAGGCTTACGATCGGGTTGAGTGGAGTTTCCTGTCAAGGATGTTGGCTGCCTTTGGCTTTTCCCAGGAATGGATTGACTGGGTTATGAGTTGTGTTTCGACGCCTTCATTTTCGGTTCTCATCAAGGGGATTCCCTCGCCTCCCTTTGGAGCCTCTCGTGGCCTCCGACAAGGGGACCCTTGCTCGCCCTATCTATTCCTTATCTTAGCTGAAGGATTAGGCCGACTCTTCTTGAGAAGAAGACTTCAAGGCCTGATAACAAGTATTAAGGTTGGGGATGAAGTCTTGACTCATTTACAATTTGTGGATGACACTCGGCTTGGTTGGAGTGGCTAGTCTCAGGGAAGCTAGGGGAATCAGAGACTCTCTTCTCGTTTACCTTAGGGCCTCCAATCAAGTTATCAATGACAACAAATCTAAAGTTGTCTTTTTCAATCTTGCCCAACGGATGCAGGACAAAATCTTAGAGATTTTGGGCTTCTCTAGATCTTCTCTTCCTTTACTCTATTTGGGGGTTCCTTTGCACTTCAAGAAATTGAAAAATGACATTTGGAAAGATCTTCTGGATGGCATCAAAGATAGAATGAACCACTGGTCTCACAAATGGTTAAGCTACGGTGGCCGTTTAACTTTCTTACAATCGCTTATTCGTGCCATGCCTATCTATAAATTTTCTATCTTGGCCGCTCCTCTTTCTATTTGGAAAGAGCTGGACAAACTGGCTAGGCGATTCTTATGGGAAGGAGCAAAAGGTGGGAAGAAATGGGCCTTGGTTGGCTGGGACAAAGTTACTCAGCCCAAAGAAAAAGGAGGGTTGGGTTTGAGAAGCTCTATTCTCAACAATAAAGCCCTGGCAGGTAAATTGTATTGGAGATGGATCTCCCAGCCTTCATCTTTATTCAGCAGAATCTTGACCAACAAATATTTGGGTAACATCCACCCCCATGAAATTTGTCGTTTCCTCTGGATGGTAATGGTTCCCTAGTTTGGCAAGCTCTCAAGTTGGGCTCTCAAGTAATTAAAAATCAATTGTTCTGGAAAGTGGGAAGGGGGGAGAAAGCACGTTTCTGGATTGATTCATGGGACCAGATTCCATCCATCATTGCGGAGTTTCCCGAATCGCTTCCAATTAAAACCGCCATAGAATCCAAGGGTCGGGTCACTATTGAGAACTATTTCTTCACTAGTCAATTGGGTGAGTATAAATTCAAGAAATTTAAGCGACTTGAGGAGTGGCTCCGTCACTATCCCTCCGGAGTCGGCAACCACTCGACCAACATTTTGTCTCGCAAGATTTCTCACGGCGGAGATGAAGAAGACGAGTTAGCTTGGGGTCATGGGAATCTTGGAATTTACACTGTGAAGGCCGGTTATGATCAGCCTTCTCCCGCAGCCTCCCCGCATTTATTTCCGGTTCATGACTCGGAAGAAAATCCGGCATTCCAAGTGCTCGGCCGAAAGTGAACTTCTTTGTCCGGCGCTTTATGCATAATGGCATCCTCACCTACGATAATCTCGTAAGCGTAGGAATTATTGGTCCTTCTCGGTGTATTTTGTGTCGTAAGCATGAAGAGACTCGCTGACCATTTGATGTTCGAATGTTCCTTCACTGGGCATATCTGGAATCGATGGTTCTCTCTTTTTAATCTCCAGGGTAATGGTGCTCTGACTCGGAATAATATCTGGCAAAAATGGAAGAAAGTTAGATTTAAATCAAAAGCCCTTCGATTGGGGTGGGAGCTTGGTCTCTTCTTCATCTGGTGGCAAGTGTGGCTGGAAAGGAACGCTCGAATTTTCAGAGAAACCTTTTCCTCTCTTGATGGAATTTGGCAGGTTATCTGGAGCAAAGTCACTGAGACGGTTGCCTTACATGTTGAAGAAGATATTCTGGTTGAGCTGGGCCCACAGGAAGAGAGAGTTGCTGCTCACGTTAGAGAAAACATGGTTAGTTGGAAACCCCCCCCGGTTGGTTGGATCAAAATTAACACGGACGGAGCTGCTAAGGGCAATCCGGGCAATGCTGGAATCGGTGTTGTGTGCCGTGATCATACTGGATCTGTTCTTTATTGGGAACTCCAAGGTATGGGAAGAGCCACCAATAACGAAGCCGAAGCTTTCGCCATCAAAGTTGCTTCTTTCTGGGCTGTCTCTCAGGGATACATAAAGATAATCCTTGAGACTGATTCTCAAATTCTGGTTGGCGCTCTTGATTGTATGAGAAATTTTGCTTTGAAAGCGTGGAGGATTCAGATCTTAGTCTCTCAAATCAAGGTCCTTTGGAGGGAACTTGAGGATGTGATCCCTATCCATGTGAATCGGGATTCAAATTCGGCGGCCGATTTCCTTGCCAAGTTGGGTGCGGAAAAGGAGGTTGGAGTTCAGCTGCACAGTAACTTGCCTGTGGAAAATGCTGTGATTAGACAAGGTCTTGCAAAATTCCTGAGCAAATGATTATTTCTGTCTTGGGAGTTTTTCGTCGTGTTTTCGCGACCTGCTGTGTTATCGCGACCCTCGGTGGCAACCTGTCGCGATATCGCGACAGGTTTTGTCGCCACGGCCTTTGGAGACTTCCTGTCGCGATATCGCGACACTTTTGGCGCATTGGTGGCATTTGGAACTTGCGTAGCGATATCGCGACAATTCTGAGGACTGTTTGCTTTGTGATGTTCCCGTCGCGATATCGCGACATCTTTTGTGGTCGGGAGCAGTTGGACTTGGTGGTCGCGATTTTGCGGCATGTCGCGATTTTGCGACATGTCGCGATTTTGCGACATGTCGCGAAATCGCGACACTTTTGGTGCAAAAGTGGCAACTGGAAAATTCGTCGCGATATCGCGACAATTCTGAGGTCTGACAGCTTGGTGATGTTTCTGTCGCGATTTCGCGACATCTTTCGTGATCGGGGGCTGCTGGCTTTGGTCGTCGCGATTTTGCGACATGTCGCGATTTCGCGACATGTCGCCAATTCGCGACACTTCTGGAGCATTGGTGGTATTTGGTTGATTCGTCGCGATATCGCGACATTTCTGTGGACTGACCGCTTTGTGTGGGTTCGGTCGCGATATCGCGACATTTTTTTGCGGTTGGGGGCTGCTGGCTTTAGCTGTCGCGATTTCGCGACATGTCGCGTTTTCGCGGCCAGTGCGGTTGTGACCTCGGCCGGCTTGTCTGTCGCGACATCGCGACATGTCGCGATTTCGCGACATGTCGCGTTTTCGCGGCCAGTTGTGCGGTTGTGACCTCGGTCGGCTTGTCTGTCGCGATTTCGCGACATGTCGCGATTTCGCGCCTTGTTTGTCTCTTGTGCTTAGTGTTGGTTTGTGCTGCCCTCTCTCTCTGCTGAGGTCTTGTGTCTCTGGGTTCTTCGTTGGGATGTTCTTGCTCCCTCTTGTACTTGCTCTTTGCTTTAATTCAAGATTTTCAATTTTTTTCAAAAAAAAAAAATTTACCTCATAATCATACTAATTTTTACTTCTACACATTGTTCGAGTGATTTACTTGCTTTTGCAAGTAATTCACTTGGATTAGAAACCAAACTAATTATCTCTATAAAGTGAATCACTCCTCAAGAAAATTGACACCTTTGTTGATTGAATAGCTCCTCTAAGCTAATAGATAGATTTTGTAGGTGATTTGGTACATTATCAAAATAAGCCAAGTTTCAATATTTTTGAGTCTTTTATTGCTATCTAGACTCCTATTGTTGCTTGTTGCTTCCAAAATAGACAAAATTTAGCAAAGGTAGTGGCTAGGTAATATAGTCAACTAAAAAGATCTTGGATTTGTAATATTAACCAATTGTCTAACGACCAAATCATAACATGATATTATTTATTTAAATTCCATTGCATCATTTGTTGAGGAATGACCTAAAAGAAACATATTATGAATAAACTAGATATGAGATTCTAAGGGATCATTTGTTGCAACATAAATACCTTTTATTTGACTTACATTTTGCCTTTGAGAAAGCTTTTCCTAGTATTCAATAAGAATAATGAAGAGATAAGGAGATAGAGGGTCACCTCAGAAGAATCCACAAGATGATTCAAAGCATCTAATAGGGATAAATTAAAGTGTTATAAAAAAAATTAATTAATTCACATCAAACTTAATCCACACTTATTTTTTTTAAATACCCTATAAACTAGTAGACATTATCATATACTTTGTTAATATCTAATCTTATAAAATTATCTAACATTTTTACGAAATTGAGTGAATGTATGACATCATATGTAATGATTATACCATCAAGGATATGTTTACCTTGAATGAAACCACTTCTACCTTTGAGATAAAATAATCTAGGATGCTTTTCAATCTATTTGCCATAATTTTTTAAATTATCTTGTAAATCGTATTATAAAGGCCTACTAGACAACAATTGCTAAAAATATTCTTCTCGTCTTTCTTGAAAACCAATGCAAAAAATGTAGCATTAATCTCACTTATTATAGTCTTTTTCCCCTAGGCTCTTCGACTATAGTCAGCATATTGCTCTTCAACAAATCCCAAAGTTTCTACAAGAAATTCACAAAAATCCATTAGGACAAGGTGTCTTATCATGGTGGAAAAAGAAAACTGCCTCTTTGATATTCTTTGTAGAGATCTTCCTCGTCAAGCTTCAATTTTATCTTTCATGATAACCGGTGGACTATTTTACAAAATCTTATTTTGATCCTTCTTATCTTGCACAAAATCTAATAGAATATAATTAAAAATATTAATTGGTTCCTTCCAAATATTTTCATCTTTCTTAATACCCCTTTCACACAGAGTTGAAATATTTTTTATTCGATTAAAAGATAAATTTATTTTGGTAATAATTATTTTTGACCCAATAGATCTTATCCTTTTGTAATACATTATGATGATAAGAAAATAGTTATTTTTCTTGCATATAAGTATCTTGGTCCATTTGAAGCTGCAAGCTTACTTTGTAGTGGTAAGGGCTTTGGCCTCTCTTTGAGAGGTCCAAGGTTCAAACCCCACTTAGTATGAGGGGACCAAGACACCTCATAAAAACCTGTGTAAACTCATTAAAAAAGAAGAAGAGATATTATAATAGTTGCAAGCTTACTATAGTGGTAAAGGCTTTGGCCTCTCTTTGAGAGGTCCAAGGTTCAAATCTATTTAGTAAACTCATTGAAAAAATATATCTTGGTCCATTCTATTTATTTCTTCTATCTCCTTTATAATATAGAGTTTGGATTTAATTTCCTCCTTTATTTTAATCATGTTATCAAATGAGTGAACATTCAAAATCTTTGTTTTATTTATTTAGATATTTTATATTTTGACCAAAGTTATATATACATGATCCTTCAAACCTTAATTCCTTGCATCATATCATTTGGAAGAAATGAGGATATTGGAGTCACATAACTTGGAAAACTAAATGACTTTCAATGACAATTATGAGTAGATCACATCTCAAGAGAATTTTTGTATGATTTGATCTTGCTTGTAATTAAATGTATGAAGAGGTTGTATACTTTGTTTGCAACCATATATTAGATAACAAAAGCCTAATCAATATTTTTGTTATATGAGTTTGCTCAATTTACATCTATTATACCATGTGTTTTAAAAGATTGAAGAAGAAGCATCCCAAAGGCCATTTGAATTCACAAAGGAAGCAAAATCCTTTGTTGACTTAGACCATCTAGGAATACCACCCTTTATGTTGAAGAAGATAAAATTATGTTGAAGTCCCCCCAAAAATCCATAGATCAAAATTATGAATCATTATGAAAATTGTGGTTAGGGCTTTGGGATCTATTTTGAGATACCTATGTTAAAACCATGGTGATGTGCGTGTGTGTGTGGTTGTTTCAGTGAGCTTGTGCAAAAAAAAAAAAAAAAAAAAAATTACATGTATAAACTAAGATCCTTCCAACATTTATCATGAAAAGTACCTATAGTTGGAGGATATACATTTATGACTCCAAATTTGATATTTTCCTCTCTCCTCTATAAAGACTAACAACCCAATTACTTTTTACTTCTAGCATTTCTACATCTCAATTGTGAATATCTCACATTATTGCAATATGACATAAAACTATCATTACAAAAACTACTAGACAATCACCCATATTTTAAATCTTTTTAAAAAAATACATACATTCCTCTAATTATTTTTGTTTGATATTTTTTGGGGGGACTTATTCATACCCCTAATATATATATATATATATATATATATATATATATATATATATATATATATATATATATATATATATATATATATATATATATATATATATATATATATATATATATATATGCTTGAGAACAAGGGATTATTCTCGGTCCCCCACCCTTCAAAAATCATATCTCTCTTCTTTAGAGCTTGATAGTTTACAAATAAATTCAATTCTCGTCTCAATTGAGTTGCTATAGCTAGAAACGTATATTATGTTACATAAAATGTATGAATTATTGATTTTTATTTTTGGATATTTTTTAATTTTCTATGTGAATACAAATATTCTAGAATTTAACATCCTTCTTGATATTTTCCTATAGTAGCTTCCACAATACCAAAACTTCATCTCTACTATCTATACGTTGAATCTTACTAGAGTAATATTTCCAAATCATCGCACTATCATAGTCTATTTTACCATATCTGGATTGCTAGTTCCTTCCTAAAGCATAACTGCAACCACAAAAAGTATCATAAATAGTTTATATGAAAGCACATTAATGTTATAAAATAAAATAGATAATACAAATATAAAACATTAAAGTAAATCTTAATCTTTATTTGAATTAGGAAGTTAACATTTTATTGTTAGCTTTAGTTAAACTTATTACTTCCTCTAACCATGAAAAATATAATTTAACTTCACGATCCTCAATTAAAACCCCTCTATTGGCTAGCCTATTTGCATATTTGTTTCCTTCCATTAGCGTATGTGTAAACCTAATTTCTTCAAACTATATAGCAAGGTCACAAATTTCCATAATTATCTCTTGTATGTTACATGGAGCCTTTGCTTTACTCAAAATTACATTTATTACTATGATTGAATCACCTTCCATCCACATTTTGTTCCATTTCATTTGTTTGCATATTTTTAACCCTTACAAAGTCGCCTAAGCTTTAACTTCATTATTTGTCTTAAATCCACTATTAAAAGCGTAATGAGACAAAATATCTCCTCTATTATTTCTAATTATTCCTCCTCCTACTAGTCTTGGATTTTTTTTAAATGCTCCATCAAAATTCAATTTGGTCAACTCCACATCTGGTGGTTTCCACTTTATATTCTTTACCTTTTCTTTTTTTCTCATGTACCCAACATCATAATTCCATTTGATGACTTGACTCTATCTATCAAGGCTCTCTACTTTCAGATTAGGGATTGAGTAAGTTGGTAGAGTTGGTTTAGACTCCTCTATGGATAAACAAATCTTCTTTTTCATTACCTCTAAACTACTTTTTTTTCCTTTAAATATTCTTCTATTCCTTTCTAGCCAAACAATCCAAAGTATTGTATCTTTTGATATTATTCCAAAATGTCTATAAAACCTCACTTTACAAAGTTCTCTACCATTGCTTTAACCTTTCTTTAATTTTACCATTCATCGCCATGCATTTACCAAACATATTAAGAATCCATTGCCATAGATTCTAGACTACTGAGCAGTGTCCCAAGAGATAGTCTATACTCTCCTCATGTTTACAAAGAACGCATTGTGAGGAGCCATGAAAACCCATTTTCATAAGATTATTCCAAGATAAAATTCTTCTATGACCTACTTGGCAAACAAACATTTTGACTTTAGGAATTCTTGGGCTATCCCAAATATCTCTCCATATTCTTGTGATATTCCTATTTTTTTGGTTCTTTACATTATATTCACTTCTTGTTGTGTATTCTCCTAAGCTAATCACCTCCCAAATCAACTTATCCTTGACTTCCCTCAAAATAATCATTGTTGTTATCTTTCTACTCAACTGCCTCCTAGCATCAATGTCTTGTAAACTTGTAAAAAATAGTCTTTCCATTTATATCTTCCTTCCTAATCCTTGTACAAAATGTTTGAAAATCTATCACCATATTTATCTTGAAGTAATCTCATCCATGGTTTCAAAATTAGATCTAGATTGAGTGGTTTTTTATCACACCAAGTATCCATCCAAATAGAATTTTTTTCTCTAGTTTCCACCACCCATCTTAAACCTTTAATCACTAAATCAATTGATTTTTTAAAAATGTTTCATAGTGTAGAACCATTTGGTAGAGAGAATGCAGTAAATATTAATCTTGGATCATTAGGCGCAACATACTTAGAATTTTTTTTTGAAAACATCTCATATTTTAGGAGCCATATCTTCATGAAGGGTTGTCCAATTCAATTGATTCTTGTACCACTTTGTGTAAAATTTGAAGATATTTAAAATGATTATTCATATGAAGGAATCTAAGAAATATTGAGGGAGATACGATCCAATGAAGTTATCCATCCAAAATAAGGGCAATGACAATTATTCAAGTTGTGAAAAACAAAATTACAAATATCTATCAACTAGGGTTTGGATGATGGGAGGAGCAATGGAGGGCTAGGGATTCAGTGAGCTAAGACATTATGTCTAGGTATAGAATTTTTAGCTAAGTTTTCTTTTCCCTTTCTTTATCTTAGAAATTTGGCTTGCAAATTATTATTTTTTTCAAATATTATATTTTTTATAGGATATTCTGGTAAATTTTAGTAGATTTTGAGTTTCAGTTTCCTTCCCATGGACTGATTTATAGCTAAATATTTAGAATCGTCTCTAGTAGTAGAGTTTAGTGATAAAACCATAGAGGAATGATCCTTGCTACTCAAAGATAAGGTAATTTTTGATAAATTTAATGGGTATTAGCCAGGGGCTTCAACCTTGGGAAAATGGATTGATAGGAGTTGGAAGTCTCTAGGAGTGATTATATCCTTTCTTCCCAAAGGTTTTTTCCTAGCCATTTTTTGTTCTAGGAAAGAAAGAGATAGAATCCTAAAAGGGGGTCCTTGGTTTATGGGAAGAGCAAGACTCTTCCTTACCCACTGGTATGAAGGCTTTTCATCTAAAAATGTAAATCTATCCCTAATACCAGTCTGGGTTAGGATGTATGGGTTACCCATTGAGTTTTAGAAAATGTATACCTTCAATGCAATAGGAAACACTCTGGGAGAATTCCTTGAAATTTCAAAAACTACATAAGATGGATTTTTGGCTATTTATGCTCGTATATTGGTCATGATTGATATAAGTAAACCTTTACCAAAATCAATAATTCTTAAGTATGGGGATAAGATGTGGATCCAAACCATAGATTATGAAAACATTTATTTTATATGTAGAATATGCCATCAGGTGGGGCATATTGAGAGATCATACCCTAAAAAGAGTCTAGCAGAATAATATGTAGAAAACCATAAGAGAATCTTACAAATGGATATGGATGAGGATTATTTTCAACTTCCAAAAATAGAAATAGACAAATGAAAGCAAAAAAATAATGGATACCAATAAGGAAGGATATTGGAATAAATATTAACTCTTTTGAGGCTTTAGCCTATGAGGGAAAAGTAGATCAAATCTTAGAGGACACAATACAACAAGTTTAGCATATTAATAAGGAACCGTCTATTTAGTATGATCTTGATTTATGAACAAAAATTCTCGATGAACCTAAGGAATGTGTAAAATCATATTTTGAAGTCTCTCTTGAAGTACCATGCACCATTCAAGAGAAAAAAATTGATAAATAAAATGTAGTAATAGATGTTAATACATCTACCATTAATAAAATGAGCAAGACAAGTCAAAAGCTTCCATAGTAGAGCTAGGAGAGGATAAATTTGAGGAAAAAGAAAGTTGTGAAATATTATTAAGGAATAAAATAATAAGATCTCTTCCTCATACAAGCAAGGCAAAAAGAGGAAAACCCTCAAATTATCAAGTGAGATATAGGGAAGCAAGAGCAAACATAGAGAAAGGAACACAAACTAAGTTGGTTGAACTTATCTTTACCAAACAACAAAATGATATTGGTAATTCGTAGGTGGGGCCAATAGTCCCTAATGAGACATGATTACCATATCATGGAATACAAAGGGTGCTAATCCCACCTCAAAGCAAAGGTGTATTAAGGACCTCTATTTAAGTAATAAGCCTGATATTCATTGTATCTAGGAAGCTAAAATGACAAACGAAGTTTTCAAAACTGTGAAAGCAATATGGGCAAGATGTGAATGGAATGCTATAGATTCTGAAGGAGTAGCAGGGGGAATTCTAACTTGTTGGAGTCCTGTTAAAATATCCTATATAACCATTCATAGAACTAGGCATTGGATAGCCTCTTTAGTCATATGCTTCTTTACAAATATTTATGTCATCCTTATCAATGTCTATGGCCCTACAACTCATTCAGGTATAATAAAATTTTTGAGTGGGATTGAAGCCTTTATGAGAAGTAAAGACCAAGAAACCTGATTCATGATCATAGGGGATTTTAATGCCATAACCAAGTTGGATGAAATTTTTGGGAGAATTGAGTTGCAAGCTTACTGCAGTGGTAAGGGCTTTGGCCTCTCTTTGGGAGGTCCAAGGTTCAAACCCCACTTCGTATGAGGGGATTAGGACCCCTCATAAAAACTTGTGTAAAATCATTAATGTTTTTGGCAAGGGAGAATTAGGAAACTAACCCAAAGTATGAGAGATTTCTCAACTTTTTCAAAACAATAATCTATGGGAGGTTGGGTTTGAAGAAGACAAATATACATGGACCAACAACAAGAGAGACCAAAACCTAATAGCAAAAAAATTAGACAGATGCATTATCTCAAATCATTGGCTAGATGAAGGGACTTGTGCTAAAATTAATACCTTGACAAGGATTGGTTTAGATCACTGGCCAATAAAATGTAAAATTATGGTGAGTGAATTAAAAAAATATCATATTTTAAATAGGAGTAGATATGGGAAGACCATCCTCAATTTGTTGATATGATAGCACAAACGTGAAATTTTTCAGGAAGTTATGGGTTGTATACACTTCCAAAACAAATCAAATCAATGACATCTAGATTGAAAGAATGGAACAAGAACACTTTTGGAAATATTTTTGAGAAGAAATAAAAACTAAAATATAAACTTTTAAAATTCTAAAAAGGTGATCATAATAATCCAAGATCGGAGGAAAGGAAGTTCGTGAATATCATAATATTTTGAGTAAGGAAGAGAAATTTTGAAGATTAAAATTCAAAAAAACTTAGTTAAAAGGAGATTAAAAAACAAAGTTTTTCCATAGGATGGCAATAGTACAGAGATCAACATCTAGAATTAGTAGAATTAAATCAGTAGAAAGGGTTTGGATTTAAGAACATAATGAAATAAAAAAGGAGGTAAGGTCTTTTTATCATAATATTCTAGGATTAGAGGAGTTTGAAGTTTTTAATGATAAACTTCTTTAAGAAGTTCATTCAATTATAATAGATGAAGATACTAGAAATTTATTGAAGCCTATTACTTCGAAAGAAGTTCATCTAGCTCTTTTCTCTTTTAATAAGGATAAATCCCCAAGTTCGGATGGGCTCTCTACAACATTACATCAACATAATTAGGCTAAAGTGAAGGATTCTTTATTGGTGGTAGTGGAACAAACTAAGGTAAGACAATACATACCTTATAAAATAAATGCAACATATCTTACCCCGATTCCAAAAAAGAAGGATGCATAATTGTTTGATTCATTTCAACCCATAAGCCTATGTAATATGAAATATAAGATTATTTCCAAAGTGATGGTGAATCAGTTAAGACCATTGTTAGACAAGATTATTTCAGACGAGCAAGGAGGATTTGTGAAAGAGAGATTCTAGATGTGATCATAGTAGCTCATGAAGTTATGCATTCAATAACTTCAAGAAAAGAGAAAGCAATGATCTTAAAACTTGATATGAATAAGGCCTATGATAGGGTTAAATGGGATTTTATTTTTGTAGTATTTTAAATTTTTAGATTTGGAAATAAATGGGTCAGATGGATTAAAGCTTGCGTCTCTATAGTTTCATATTCAATGTTGGTCATTAGGTTTGTAACTGAATCATTTGAATCTAAGAGAGGCCTTAGACAAGGATATCCTCTATCATCGTATTTTTTCATTATTATGGTAGAGGTTTTGGGTATGAACTTGAAGAAGGCTTACAAATATGGACTTATAAGTGGACTTAAGGCTAGTAATAACATTGACAACATCACCCATCAATAGTTTGTAGATGATACAAAAAAGTAGAGAGGGGAGGGTCCCGATCCCTTCCCTACTCCCCCTCCCCTGGTTCCTGCCCAGTCCCTGGCTCTTCCTAGGTCATCCCTCCCTGGGATTGTTTGTTGCAGATGATCTCCTTGAGGGAGATCCTTCTCCTCTTTCTGCACCTCTCCCAGTTGGTCAGGGTTCCCTTGTTTGAGTTTTTGGCCTAGTGCTTCCCAGGGTTCCTTGCTATTTTCGGGATCCCTTCCCTTTTTTTTCCCTCAGGCTTCCCCATGGGGTTTTCTACAGGTTTTTGGCATGGATCTGGTTCCCTGCGGTTCTTTGGGTGGTGGGGGTGATTGGTTGGGTTTTTGACGGCTTCCTGGGGTTTCCTTTGAGGTCCTTACTGCTTTGGGGGTGGTCTGGGGGGCCTCTTTCCCATTTTTGCTAGTGAATCCTCTTTGGGATCCTGTGGTTGTTGTTGGTCCCGTCCCTGTGGGGAGGGCCCTCTTCGATTTCCCACTTGGAGGCTTCTTCGTGTTGGTTCTGCTCCTTGGTGGACACCCTAGGCATTTGTTTGGCCTTGGGAGGGGCTTTTTCTGTGCCTGGGATGTTCCCAGCCTCAGTCCCAGTTCCCTGAAGTTTCTCCTGTGCAAGGATGGGATTCTTGGCCCTTTTTGTTGGGCTTCTCTGGGTTCTGTTGCATTTTTCAAATCTTGGGGGGATCTGATCTATGCATGCAGACCCTGGATCCCCTAGGCTAGGCTCCCAGGGATCCCATATTTGTGGCTGTTACCTCTTCCCGCCTGGGATCCCCAGTCCTTGTATCCCTGGTCCCTTAACCTGTTGTCTTTTCCTGTTGGTTGTCCTGGGGGCGGGATTCTCTTGGTGGTGCTTTCTGGCTGCTTCTCGATGGGTGAGATCTCCTCTTTGCTAGTTTTCAACTGCTTCCTACTAGGCGGGATTCCCCATTTTTTTTGGGCAGGATGGTTTCCCGCGGGCATGATGGTTTCCCGCAGGGTGGGATTCTCCAAAACCGCTGGGTTTCCCGCTGGGCGAGTTTTTCTCATTTCCTGCTGGTTTTCTCGGGAGGCGGGATTCACTTGGTAGAGGTTTTTGCTACTTTTTGCTGGGCGGGATCTACACTGGGATGGATTTCTGCTGCTTCCCGCTGGGCGGGATTCACTCTTTGGTGGTTTTTCAACTACTTCTTGCTAGGCGGGATTTATTATTATAGTGGTTTTTTGCTGCTTCCTGCTGGGTGGGATTTACATGATGACGGTTTTCAGCTGCTCCCCGCTGGGTGGGATCTTCAAACTTACCTTCCTTTGAAATTGGTGGTTTCCCGTTGGGCGGGATTGTTCAAATTTACCTATTCCCGCTGGGCGGGATTTCTGTTTGTTTTTCATTTTCAGGGTATTGGTGCCTTGGGCCCAGAATTTTGTTGTAATGGCTTATTCTCGGCATGTTATTACCAACTCTTATGTAATCAGGTTTTGGGATCCTAGTTAAAACCCTCTGTAAATACAAACGCTACTTAACAAAAAAAATAGTTTGTAGATGATACAACCCTTTTTGGTAGGGCAAGGATAAATGAGTCCAAAGCTTTGAATAACTTCTTAAAGGAACATGAAAGAGCATCAAGGCAGAAAGTTAATTGGTCAAAGTCCAAAATTTACTTCCTAAACACCCCAACTAAAATCAAATTAGGGATATGCAGGTTACTTCAAATGGAGGAGACAAATTTACCAATAACTTATCTAGGAATGCTCTTATTTGAGGGGAGAATAAGGATATAATTATGGAATCCAGTTATAAGTAAATTTTAGAATAAACTACCATTATGGAAAGGTAGATGGTTATCTTGAGCAGGAAGAGTGAAGTTAATTAAATTAGTCTTACAGGCCATTCCAACAAATTACATGTCCTTGTATACTATGACAAAATTGATAGAAAAATTTAATCTATATTATGCGGTCATTTTTGTGGTCAAGATTACATGATAAAAGGAATTTTACTTTGGTGAAATGGAGCAAGGTGTGTGATGATAAAACTAGGGGAGGTATCGGTTTAAGAGTTCTTATGGATATAAAATTAGCTCTTAGGGGAAAATTAATTTGGAGATTGTACAAAGAGAGTCAAAGATAATGGGCAAGAATTCTTCTAAGTAAGTTTGTTGAGCCCAATTACCCAAGCTTAATATTTATTGCATTCTCTCTACCAAATGGTTATGCACTATGGAATAGTTAAAAAAAAAATCAATTGATCTAGTGATTAAAGGTTTAATATGGGTGGTGGAAACTAGAGAAAAAAATATTTGGATGGATACTTGGTGTGATAAAAAAACACTCAACCTAAATCTAAATTTGATACCATGGATGAGATTACTTCAAGATAAATATGGTGATAAAGTTTCAAACATTTTGTACAAAGATCAAGAAGGAAGATACAAATGGAAAGAATATTTTTTTACAAGTATACATGACATTGATGCTAGGAGGTAGTTGAGTATAAAGATAACAACAATGATTATTTCAAGGAGAGATAAGGATAAGTTGATTGGGAGTTGAATAGCTTAGGATAATACACACCAAGAAGTGTATATAATATAAAGCACCATAAAAATAGGAACATCACAAGAATATGGAGAGATATTTGGGATAGCCCAAGCATTCCTAAAGTTAAAACGTTTGTTTGGATAGTAGGTCATAGAAGAAGTGTATCTTGGGACAACCTTGTGAAAACGAGGTTTCATGGCCCCTCAAAATGTGTTCTTTGTAAAATGGAGGAGGAGGGCGTAGACCATCACTTGCGACACTACTCAATAGTCTGGAAACTATGGCAATGGATTATTAATATGTTTGGTAAATGCATAGTGATGAATGACAGAATTGAGAAATGGTTAAAGCAATGGCAAATCACTTTTAAAAGTGATGCTTCACAAACAATATGGGATATATCAAAAGATATAATACTTTGGACTTTTTGGCTAGAAAGGGATAGAAGAATATTTAAAGAAAGGCAATCAATTTAGTAATAATGAAAAGGAAGATTTGTTTAGCCATAGATTAGTCTAAACCAACCCTATCAACTCACCCAATTCCTAATATGAAAGCAGAGAGCCTTGATAGATGGAGTCAAGTCATCAAATGGAATTATGATGTTGGGGATAAGATAAACAAAAAGAAGGCAAAGAATATAAAGTGGAAACCACTAGATGTGGAGTTGGTCAAATTGAATTTTTATGGAGCATCTAAAGGAAATCCATGACCAACAGGAGGAGGAGGAATAATTAGAAATAATAGAGGAGAGATTTTGTCTCATTACGCTTTCAATAGTGGATTTAATACAAATAATGAAGCTCAAGCTTGGGCAACTTTAAATGGATTAAAAACATGCAAACAAATGAAATGGAACTAAGTATGGATGGAAGGTGATTCTCTCATAGTTATAAATGCAATTTTAAGAAAAGCAAAGGCTCCATGGAACATACAAGATATAATTGTGGAAATTCAAGACCTTGCTATAGAGTCCGAAGAAATCAAGTTTACACATATATTAAGGGAAGGAAACAAATGTGCAGATAGGCTAGCCAAGAGAGGATTTTTAATTAGGATCATGATATTAAATTCTCTTTTCCTTGGTTAGAGGAAGTAGTAAGTTTAGTGTTGATTGCTTGATTCAAATAATGATTAAGATTTACTTTAATGTTTTTCAATGAGTTTACATAGGTTTTTATGAGGGGTCCTAGTCCCCTCATACTAAGTGGGATTTGAACCTTGGACCTCTCAAAGAGAGGCCAAATTCCTTACCACAATAGTAAGCTTGTAGCTCTGATTTACTTTAATGTTTTCATTGGTAATATTTGCTTTATTTTATAACATTAATGTGCTTTCATATATATTATTTATTACAATTTTTGTGGTTGCACTTGTGCTTCAGGAAGGAAACCAACATTCCAAATTTGGTAAAGTGGGCTATGATAGTGCAATATTTTAGAAATATTACTCTACTAAGATGCAATGCATAGATAGTAGAGGTGAAGTTTTGGTATTTGAAGTTTGCTTTAGAAAAATGTCAAGAAGGATGTTGAACTCTAGAATATTTGTATTCACACAAAAAATTGAAAAAGTTCCAAAAAATAAAGTAAAAAAATTTAGACATTTTATGTAAAATGATGTAGATTTCTAGCTATAACAACTCAATCGAGATGATAATTGAATTTATTTGTAATCTCTCATGTTTTAAAGAAGAGAGTTGTGATTTATCAAGTGTGGGGACCTGAGTACAACCCCTTGTTCTCCAACAACAAAAAAACATACTCAAAATAATTCTTGCCCATTGTCTTTGTCTCTCTTTGTACAATCTCCAAATTACTTTTCCCCTAAGAGCTAAGTTTGCATCCGTAAGAACTATTAAACCGAGATCTCCCCTAGTTTTATCATCACACACCTTGCTTCATTTCACCAAAGAAAAAGTTCTTTTATCATGTAATCTTGACCACAAAAATCACCACATAATATAGATTAAACTTTTTTCTATCAAATTTGACATGGTATACAAGAACATATAATATATTGGAATGACCTATAAGAGTGATTTAATTAGCTACACTCTTCCTTTTAATAATAACCATCTACCTTTCCATATCGGTAGTCTATTCTAAACTATACTTATAATTGGACTCCATAATTCTATCCTCATTCTCTCCTCAAATAAGGGCATCCCATGATAAGTTGTGGTAAATTTGCCTTCTCCATTTGAAATAACATGCATATTCTTGAATTAATTTTAGTTGGGGTGTTTAGGAAGTAAATTTTCGATTTTGTCTTATTATATTTTTGCCTTGATGCTCTTTCGTATTCCTGTAATAAGTTATTCAAAGCTCTGGCCTCATTTATCCTTCCTCCCAAAAAAGGTTGTATCATCTACAAACTGTTGATGGGTGATGTTGTCAATGTTATTACTAGCCTTAAGTCCACTTATAAGCCCGTATTTGTTAGCCTTATTTAAATTCCTACCTAAAACCTCTACTATAATAATGAACAAATATGGTGATAGATGATCTCTCTGTCTAAGGCCTCTCTTGGCTTTAAATGATTTTTTTACTAACCCATTGACCAACACTGAATATGAAACTGTAGAAACACAATATTTAATCCATCTAACCCATTTCTTCCCAAATCTAAACTTTTATAATACTACAAAAAAAAATCCCATTTAACCTTATTATAGGCTTTACTCATATAAAGTTTTAAGATAATTGCTTTCTCTTTTCTTGAAGTTGAATGCATAATTTCATGAGCCACTATGATCATCCTAAGATATGCTTTGTCATTAACACTTTTTACTCTTATTTTATGGTTCTTGCCTAGTTTCCCACCAATTTTAATATAGATTTATTTTAATTATTAAGATTTAACTTATCTCAACTTTTTAGAGGACCATGTCACTAGAAAAACATCATTTTTTTTACTTTGATTAGTGTGAGAAACCCCTATGCTGAGCAGCCTCCTCCCAACCATGACCCCTTGTAAAGCAGACTATGTCACTAGAAAAATATATATTTTTATTTAGTTAGTGTGAGAAACCCCTATAACCAACGCACAAGGTTGAGCAGTCTCCTCCCAACCATGACCCCTCGTAAAGTCGAGAGCTATGCTTATCAATAGGAAATTTAATACATAACCACCATCTCAGACACTCGCCCACACTGCGGTTTGAACCTTGGACCTCCCAAAGAAGAACCAGAGCCCGAACCATTGCGCTGTTCCTGTGACACTACAAAAACATCATAATAAATAAACTAAATTTATTCCAAGTATTTTTCCACTTATAAAGTAATATGGTATACAACCTTATCCATTTAAACCTTAGAACTCTTATTAAAAATTTGTTGGGATAACACAACGGTTTGGGCTTTGGCTTTTTTTTGGGAGGTCCAAGATTCAAACCATGTGTAAGGTTGTGTGATAAACTCCCTATTGATAAGGTCAACTCTCCCCTTATGAGAGGTCTCTCGATATTTAGAGATTTCTCACACTAACCAAATATAATAATAGTAAAATTCCAAATTCTAACCATTACACTCATTGAAGTTATGTTTTTTTTTTTTTTTTTTAAAGATCGTAGGACTTATAGAAAGCCATTCATCTTAATATTTTTTTTACATACGAGAGTTGGTTACAACCACAAGCTCAGGGTTCAAATCACAAGGGACTGCTCCCAACAAGCCTATTTGTCTTCTTGTTGTTGATCCGGAGTGAGAAAAACTACGAGTGAGAAAAACTACCAGTCACTCAAGGTTTATAACGTCGTCATCAATCTGATGCACACTTAAAAGATTTAAAAAAATTGCTACCTTTACAAATTAACACCCCAAAATTTGAACCATTTATTTTTTTAAAAAATACTTGAAATAAGCAATTACCATTTATCTTAGTATTACTCCATCCAAACATACTTAACTAACATCTAAGTCTTTTCTAGATAAATAAGTGAAACAAACAATTACCATTCATCTTAGTATTACTCAGCCGAACATACTTAACCAACATCCGATATACAACTTGCCAAATACTAATAATATGGCTGAAACCGACTCTCCTATGTTACGACACAAACTAATTCGATCAAGAATCAAATGGCTCGATATCTGACACCAACGGTACTTTAAATGTATCGGATGGGGAGGAGGAAAGGGGAGGGGATTCTACAATAGAATAGAAGATTCCACTAAAATAGCGAGAGAGGGTATTTAAAGGAAAATAATGTTCGTAGATTGGGGGTACCAAATCACATGAAGTGCGTGTATTATTTCTCTTCGGATTCTGAGCCAAAACGAGGACATACCTAGATTTGGTGCAGGAAATCGGGAGCAACAACAACAATGGCATCCACAAGGATCCTCTTCTTTACTCTGATAATGATGCTCCTTCTCTCCGTGTCGGTGTCAGTGTCAACGAAGGCAAGGGCGATAGAGAGAGATAGGAAAACGAAGACAAAGATGGAGGTGGATTGTGGAGAAATAGGGAACAAGGAGGGATGCGTGGCACATGCAGAGTGCACATGGTGCACAAGTGAATACATAGACAATGCCTGCTTCAAATATTCTGACGCTTGGAAATTGCCTTTGCAGGTTTTCCTTTGTCCTAAACGGTCATAACTTTCGATTCTTTCAAAACCCTTCTTATTTCTCAGAGCAGATTCAAATCACTTCTGGGAAGATCACTTTGTTTCGTAACCATCTTCTTCTTCTTCTTTTGCTTAAGCTGCAAGGCCTTGTATCTGCATTTGGTCCTTTTTTTTCTTGATCCGTTTATTCAAACTTTAATTTTTTGTGAACAGTAATATTTGTGTGTGAGCATGCAATGAGGTACACGATCCTCTCTGTATTATATGGACAATATTTAGGCTATTTAGGCTATACATATGGAGGAGGCCATCAAGCATAAAAGACTGACAGAGTTTTAGTAAATACAAGGAAAATGTATTTTGCAAGCAAGAGAGCTCTTTTACTTTGCACTTCTACACCACTCACATGCCCGTCAATTTGAAGGGGAAAAACTAATATTTTCAATTAAAATGAAATTTATTTGCAAAATTAATTCGCTGTGTGTGTCAAAGTAAAAATGAGTAAGATGATATAGCAGTCAAACATAAATTGCTAAGTAATAGAATAGAAAGCTTAAAACCTCCGCGAGGCCAACAGAAGTACCATCTATACTTTTTTTTTTTTTGGTGTGTGGTACCAAAACCTTTGCTTTTTCTTCCTTCTCATTTCCCAATAAGTAACAGTTGCATGCCTCTACTCTTTTCTGCTTTTTCCTATTGGAGAGAGAATGCCTATTTTTTCTGGGGTACAAGTTGTACTGGTATTTGCACATAAATTCCTCGGATCGCAAATGAGAATGATTTTCTTCCTCTTTTGATAGTCCAGAGTATGGATTCATGTCAAAATCGTTTCTGTATTATAACTGAGTTTCGATCTTTGACAATATAGTATTATCTTTATAATTGTCTTCAAGCTTCACGTCCAACTTATCTCCCTATCAATTCCTTCAAAGCCAAACTGAAATGTTATACTTCATTTTTCTTCCAGAAAAAATCACCAACTTTATTTGGGGATTTTGCTCTTATTTTTGACTTAATTGGGTTTTTACCTTCAGAAATGTCGATGAGAATGGGCTGTATTTGTGACAACCTTTGCAACTAATATTTACATTCTTATCATCTAATATTTAACATATACTTCAGAGAATTCTCTTTTCGTGGGGAACCTTTTTGAAGACCCATTTTTAGACAGTTTTTGGCATGGATAAAAACTTCCGTGCGCAAACTTCAGTATCTTTTAGAGAATCATGGTCGACTAACATGAGAAGGAAATTTCAAATCCTTATCAAGACTTAGGAAGAGAAAATGCGAAGGCTAGTTGGATATATTTGCAAAAACCAGGATTTAAGGAGTAGCCTCTCCAAAAGTAGTGCTTCCTTTTGAACCCTTTAATTTCTCTAAGACTCATGGCAAAGTTCCATGAGACTCATGTACGGGGTAGATGGCCCTTCTTTAATACCTCTTTAAAGTCTTTCCATATATTTAAAAATGTCTTGATTAGACATCCAAATTCCATAATGTTGTAAATTAGTGCCTTTTCAATAAAGTCTTTAACCCTTTGTTGGTCTACATATAATGTTATCCTTAGAATAGGAGAAAGTTGAACTTTTTTCATCCAAAAAGACAACATTATAGCAGTCAACAGGTTTGGGACTGATTTAAAACATTATTGATCTGTGAGCACTTCATTACAGGAGGGTAGAAAACCGTTTGACTGTGATCTCTGTCCAAAATTCCAGTTGTTTGCAATTTGCGTAGCTTTCTCGAAAATAAATATTGAATACTCTTTTGAGATTAGGAGCTAAGTCTTTTCCACAACTTCAACTTCCTCAGGGCTGCCATTCTGTGATGGTTTGCTTCTTTCTCCTGGAGCAAACTCAGAGGAAGCCAACCGGAGGCCAATCATTCTAACACTTCGCATAACATTCTTAACCTTCAAAACTTCAACATTGTTGGCTTTTGGCTCTGTTACGACACTTTCTAGCTAGAACTCACATCAAAAGTAAAACAGAACAACAGAACAAAAAAAATGCCCAAGTATTTGTTGTTTGTTTGGAAAGTGCATTTACTTAAAATAGGATATGATTTCTAGACTTGGCTTTTAAAGCTTAGGGTGTTTGTCCAGGTAGTGCTGCAATTCCTCGTGGTCAACGGGCCAACCGACCTCTGGGAACTGACAACCCCTACTAGCAAATGCACACATGTATGCCAAAGAAAATTATAAAATTTGATAGGTTTTCCATCAGAGAGAACTAATAATGCTAAACATATCCAACAGATGAAATTCCATACAGATGTTGATGCTCAGAATTGTGCTTTGCATAAGTGAAAATGACAGTCAAACTAAATGTAACAAAGATACCAAGAACAAGTACACTATTTCTGCTGCCATCATGTGTCAACCACAGTTCAACATAGGAAACTTGTCTGGACTTATTGTCAACTAACATTTTGTCCTGGATGATAAGAGTGACTGGAGATTTGGGATTTTCTCATCCAACTAGATTAAGTTATGGTGCATGGCCGTATCTTTACAATTTTCCCGAATGCCAACCAAGGATGCATTCCACTTTTCGTTAAGCTTCTACATATTGGTTTTGTATGCATTCAGCTGTCCAGTTTGGCTCTTTTCTAACTTTAATTCTTGTAGAATCTTGCCTGTAATTTGAAGAAACATACTACTTCTTATAGTGTTGCATAAGAGGTTCATCACTACGCAATAAAAATTGTGGTTTATGCTTCTGGCTATTTCAATATCGCTCTTCCTCCCTCATTCCGTCTGCAGTAAAATTATAACAGCAGCATGCACTCACTGGATACCAACAACAGAATGCAGAGACTGAGGAGCAAATGGGAAAAGATATCCGCCAAAACTGATGATGTACACTTTTCAATTGTGAGGTATAAATATATTTACAAAGATGAGGTTGAAGTGTTGCAACTGTCCTACATGCATTTATACCTGAGTGACCTATACATAAGCATAGACACCTCATTCAGTCCAACTAATATGAGTTGGACATGCAAACTAGGACTCTAGTAACTAACTGGAGATAATTACAACGAATAAAGAGATAATTAAGAATATATCGGTTGCTGAAAATCGAGAATCGAATCTTCAGGTGAGTGGTAGAAATGTCCTCCTCCAAGTGACATGGTCGTGAGACCTATGCTTGTCCAACTGAAGCCAAACATGGTTGTGAACTTGGAAAAAATGAGTTACTTGAAGTCTGTAATGAAGTGCCTTAAATGCAGTTGTGGATGTTGAAGATGACCTGAACTTTGGTGTTAAGCTTTGGCAAATTCTCTACAAAAGAAGAAGCTTTGTCTTGCTCCTTCTGATCATGGTTCGAATGTGGAGCTGGAAGAGCTACCAGAAGAGAGACCAAGGGTTGAAAGCTATCACAGACTGGATATCCTCTTTGCTTAAGAACCGCTTCTATGGCATTCTGAGAAGCATTTGTCTCAAGGATGAATGGTTGTTGTAGGTGAGGGGGATCAAGCATAGGAGAAATATCCCCATCGATTGTGCCATTGAAATGAGGAATGAAGATTTTGGTGTCCAACTTGAAGGCATGTTAGGCAACTGAGACTACCAAAGGGGAAGAACTGACAGATTGTTGTCCCATGTGAAGTTGGAATAAATTTGCCATTGATCCATGAGTTTTAGCTGAAACTCCTTTTGTTGTTGTTGCCTAGAGTTCAATTCTTGGGTTGGAAACTGAATTAAATCAGAGTTAGGTGTAGAGCTGTTTGAACTAGCCATCACTTTTTTGTTTTTTTTGGGAGGGGCAGAAAAAGGGGAAAAAAAACAAAGACCACTAAGAAGAAGAATTTGCAGAAAAAACAAAGACTCGTAAAAATCAGTAATTTGTAGAAAATAGATCTACTGTGAGCGGAACCCTTTTTTTTCCCCCTTACCTTCCCCAAGAAGGAAGGGCAGTAAAAATGAGACTACTGGTTTGCAGGGGGGAAAATAAACAGGAGCCTGGGGTGGAACTTTTTTTTCTCCTTTTCCCCAAGAAAGAAGGCCACTAAGAAGGAGAATACTAGTTTGCAGGGGAAGAAAAACAAACAGCAGCCTGAGGCAGCAAATGCAGACGTAGCAAACTGAATAGAAAAGCAGCGTGCTGAAATGAATTTTAACTTGAGGCTGAACAAATTCAGCAAGGATGGATTTCAAGTGAGCAAGGATGCATTTACCTCAATGGGGCTTTAATACCAAATGATATGCCTCTGCAGGCAGCAGCATGTACTGAGTGGATTACCAACAACAGAATGCACAGACTGAAGAGCAAATGGGAGAAGATATCCGCCAGAACTGATAATGTACACTCTTTGCTAGTGAGGTATAAATAAATTTACAAAGATGAGGTCGAAGGGTTGCAAACTGTCGAACTAGACATGCATATACATCTTAATTAATCTGACTTATATGCAGTTAGTGACTTGTACATATGCATGGACACCTTTTAGTCCAACTGAGATGAACTAGACATGCAAACTAGCAATCTAGTTACTAACTGAGATAATGAAGACAATGCAAGTAAAAATACTTAAATGCTCAGAAGAACAAACTTAAAACAACAGATAATAGAGTGATTTAATTTGGGAAACTCTTTCGCAAAGAAAACCCACAAAAGAATCATTCAAGGTTCTTATTTCAAGCAAAACAGAGAGATTGCAAGAGTTGTCACTATCAACTTGGCTATCACCGAGATGTACAGCCACCATTCCCTTGCTTGGAGCTTCACATAGGGCTTCTTAGCGGTATCCTTGCTCTTTCAATGGTGGAAATGCCGTGCCTCTGTTCCTGGCTCCCCAAATCCCCCTTTTAACTTCTTGTTTTGGCCTAAATAAGCCTCATATTGCTTCTTTCTCTTCCAAATCCAGGAGTGCAACTAATATTTCTTGATCACCGAGGTCCTTCCAAGTGGAAACTATGCATGGAAATGGTGTGCCATGCCGTCCCCAGCAAATACTCCTCTTGACACTTGCCCAAATCATTTTTAGGCCACATTGCACTTGCCAAATCAGCCAATCCACTGCCATGTTTTTGGCCAGACTGTTTCTTTGCCTTTTGAGGGTCCAAACGGACGAATTTTGAGCTGAAAGCTAGTAGACATATGTACAATGATGCCAAGAACATTCGTTAAAAAATTTCTCTTATTTGGAGTTCTCAACAGCGAGAAAATAAAATTGTATTGAAGACCGAGTTTAGCAATTTTGAATGACCAAATGGATATATTTGACATAAGATTTTTACCATACATAGCCCTTTGAGTCCTCTTTCATCTCCAAAAAGAATCACTCAATTTGGATTTGAATTGGTTGACTTGTGCCAAATATACCTCTCACTGGTCTTGACTATTCTTTTCTATTTTTTCGGGGTTACAATATTCTGTTTGAGCTCAAATTAATTCTGAGCATTCTTCTTGATGCCAGGAACCTTTCCATGACGTCTCATTGCAATGTGCCTTCCTTTGAAGGACTTATGGCCAAAATACAATGCTGCTAGGGTCAACCTCACTTGACTGTTCTTCCTGGACGTCAAATTTCATGCTCCCAACTGATCTTTCATAAATCCATATGGATCAGATAATTGCAAGGAAGACGGAGATAATTAAGAATAAATCTCATCATAAGAAAAAAACATAAAATATAGTAGATTCTACGGAAATAGACTTGGCTAGGGTCCATGGCTTGGTTGGGTTCACTTTGCTCACAGAGTTGCTAGAACTTGTGGACTCGGGGAGACTGTCAACATTATGATCGATATAGAGCACTAGTCCTACTGTTGTTGGAAGTGAGTTAGAACCTCTTTTTTTTAGTTGGTTACATGTGATTGATATGGACCCCACCCATATTACATTGTGACCACAATATTATTACCACCACTTTTTTGGCAATTATGCATGTATTGCTTGGCAAGATTGGAACTTAGTTTTCCTCCTTAAGAATTGAAGAATTTAACTGGTTGAGCTCATACCATTTGATAAGGTCCTTAAATCTCTTATTGATTTTAGAAGAAAGGATTTTACATTGAAATGGGTTAAGTTCAAAGCCATGATTGGTTAACATATTCATCAGTTATTTTTTTTAAATAAAGGGGTACAAATTTATTGATAAGAAGACAAGATTATAGAGTACAACAAAGCCCCCAACCAGGGCTCAAGTAAGCAACAAAACAAGCTAAAACCACTAGACAGGATCAAAACCCGAAGAAGACAACAAGAACAAACCACATTAAGTCTGAACATCCTTGTGGATCAACTCCCAGAGGTGCTGAGAATCCCCAGACGGGAGACTCTCCCAATTATCTATAATCCAAGGACCCGAAAGCTCATAAGCCCTTTTGGCCAAATAATCAGCAACCCCATTCCATTCCCTTGGAATGTGCACAAAGGAGATGAATTCGAACTCTTCACTAATTCTGAGAATTCGAACGGCCACAGAAGCCAAATGCCAATTAACATCCTCCAACCTTTTGCTGTTTAAAAGATTAACCAAAATTTGAGAGTCGGACTCGCAGATGCTCCTGCGCCAGCCAAGAGAAAACCCCCTTTGCAAGGCCTTGAGAATTGTAAGAGCTTCCATAAAATTGTTGGAGTGAACACCTTTATAAATGGAAAAGAACAATCTAACCATGCCAACAGAGTCTCTCCCAACACCGCCAATTACAGCATGTCCAAGATTGCCCCTAGACAACCCATCAGTATTAATTTTTAAAACTCCTCCAAGGGGCGGTCTCCACCTACTTGTTGGTCAAAAATCTGCCTTAGGTATGAAATAATCTATTCATGCCCTAAGACCCGACCAACATTGAAAGGCCGAGAGGAAGAAATGCCTCTCGTGCTAATCTCCAGAGATGGGCTGGTTCCCTTGCTATTCTAACTGGGGGGATTTAAATTAGAGAATAGGAAAGAGATTGACAAATGACTGAAAGGAATGAGAAATATGGCCACAGGCCAGATAGAACAGGGGTGATGAACTAACATCACGATAACTTAACTATACGTCGAATCAATAGCACTCAACACAGAAATCTAACAGAAATTAAAACCAGGTATCTAACATGTGTAATCTCCAGGGCTATTCCAACGTTCACCCTCTATCGGGAGTCAAATCCAGACATAGAATAATAACTCACATACAGAGCGAAGAATTTAATAGAAAATAAGCAATAGAAGACATACACATGAATAGAAGTCCAGAGTTAGAGCCAAACATTATCTATATTGATAGCAGAATTCAAGTTACAACAAGCTTTCTAGCAAACGTCCATCATTTTACAATAAAATTGCCGGCTTATATAGAGAATTCTGCCACTTAAAATATTTAATGCACACCTACAAAACATGGCGGTGGCAGCCAAGATAAGATTTGCAAGGAAAAACACTCATGAAACAGTAACCAGGCATGGGTTGGAACTGATGACTCCCCGATTTGCAGCTGCACGCCTTCAATGCGTTGACAGGTTTAGCTTGTTGGCACCGCTTCCTCACTTGCTGGAACCGCCTCAATGCGGGATAGGATTCTAAAATCCAGAAATGTCAAGTCTGGAAGCTTCTCAGACCGACAGTGTTCAAGTGGATAAGGATGCGCCTCACTTTGCTGATGAGAAGCACTTATGAGGCATCCTGGCTGAAGCAGGGATGGTTGGACTGAAACAGGCGCATCAGATGCAAGTTTTACCCACGCTTCGCTGTTTCCTGGCCCGAAATGGGCTTGCACTCAAAAACTGCAGCGAAACGCGTTGGCACCTAGAGAGCAACGCAGGCGTTGAAAAGTCAAGAGTGATTGCGCTGCTGCTTACTCCCGAAACTGCTTTGCGCCTGGAAGATAGAGCGCAACACTTTGATCCGGACTGCACCGTGGAAAAGTCAAAGCTTGTTTCGCCTCATACAACCCCGAAATTGCTCTGCGCTTGGAAAACTGCGCGAAGCGCCCTGCTGTATTGGGATGAGTGCTAGCGTTGAAAAGTCAAAAGAGCTTGCATTGAAGCTTCCTTTGAATTGGCCTTGCGCCCAAGAATTAGAGCGGAACACCTTGAGGCTCTGGGGGAATGCGTTGGCGTTGAAAAGTCAAACGCCAAAACGCTATTGGCTTGAAGCGAAAGCGCCTTGCGCTGGGGAAGCAGAGCAAAAACGTCCTTGGCCACACTTAGCATTTTTCATTGAAAATTGGCACCACTCCAGGAAAAGTCAAAGGTGCTTTCTCTCCCTCTAGGCCCAAAATGGAAATGCGCTTGGAAAGCTGGGCGAAACACTCTGCTGCATTGGAAGGGGCGTCCGAGTTGAAAAGTCAATAGGCAAAGCGCTGTAGATGGAAGTGAAAGTGCTATGTGCTCGAAAATGGGAGCGAAACGCCCTGGAGCCTTGGGAGGCGTGCTTGGGTGGAAAAGTCAAATGCTGTTGCGCCCCTTACTTGGCTCGAATTTGCCTTGCGCCAGAAACAACAGCGAAACGTCCTGGAGACTTGGGAGGTGAGCCAGAGTTGAATGGTCAAAGGACAAAGCGTGGATCGCAAACACCTTGCGCTAGGGAAATAGAGCAAAACATCTACCTCCACACTTAGCATTTTTTAATCAACACTGTTGCTCCCCGGCCCTTTGAAAAGTCAAAACCCCAAGCGCTCAAAGGTGGAGTGAAAAGGTTTCGCCCTCCAAATAGGAGCTCAAAGAATATGGGCCCCACATCACTTCAAGCAGGCTTACGCTGTACGGTCAAAGGCGCTTGCGCTACCTTTTGCTCCGAAATGGTCTTGCGCTCTCCAACCGGGGCGAAAAGACCTTGCTGCACTTAACATTTTTTTTGTGAATATTGCAACTGCGCTCAATCAAGACCAGAATTTGGTTCGCGCCCTTCCTCAGGGATGAAAGAGCATTGCGCTCTTGCGCCTTCTTACCCAGAGCTGGTCCTTGCTGCTGTTTGGCCCAAATTGGGCCTGTGCTTTGCCTCTGCCTCAAAACCAACCTGTGCCTGGAGTTATGGCGCGAACAACCTTCGTTCTTCGAAAGACAAACGTTTTGCATGATTGGTGAAAAGAAAAACTGCACCAGGCCTTGGGCACAACTGATAGATTCTGACAGAGAAAGCAGGAAAGAGAAAAATACATTCTGCACAAAGAAGAAAGCTTGAGGGAAGGAGAATTTACAGAATAGCAAAATATACACATGTTGCAGAAATGAAGTACCGATGAACAATCTGTTGAAGTTGTAATAGGACTCGCACCTTGACAGGCTTGTAGTCCACTGGTAAACGGGGAGCGCTCTGCCTTTCTGGTTTGTGCGGCTCGTGGCAATGAGGGCGAAACGGCTGTGCATGTGATAGAAGAAATACCATGCCAGGAGCGAGCAGATTTGGAACGACATGTCCTTCTGGCTCTGTATATCACTTAGTTGGGTATGCATCTGCCGCGCTACCCAGTCCGCCCAGTCGAAGAATATAGGTTTTGTCCCCGGCGGCATGGCATTGGGAGTATAAAACTTGCCATGTAAAATACATTCGGCAAGTGAAACCTGCCACTTGTACACTAGGGTGTCCGTGGAGAGCCCCATGACCCACGCCAGCATAGAGTAGATGTCGGGGTTTTTAAACTTCTTCAAGGATTTGGGGAGGTCTGGCAATATCTTGGACACCGGTTTCTCCAGCAGCCGTGCCTCCATGAATTGCCGCATCTGCGCCGTGTTGGCGTATCTCTCATTTTGCTCATTGCAGTTAATTTTTCTGATGATGTAATCAGTAGGTGGCCCTTGCCCATAGGTGAAAGCCTCTCAAACCTCTTGTGCAGAGATGGAGAACAACTTATTTTCTTTGGCATCCCGGACTGTTCGGGTTCGTGGGCTGTAGTATTTAGCGATTGCACATATTAATTCCGAGCAGTGATGCACAGGCGTGCACAAGTACCAATACAGGTAGGAGTGATAGGTGGCCGTTCGGTTGTTCTTGGCAGATACCTTGGTCATCATGAGGTCAACAGTCCTGCGCAACTTATCTATGCTCGTTCTAGTGAGCATGCAGTCCTGAATTTTGCTTAATCCATATTTGGGTGGGGGTGGCGGTACCTTCTCCTTCTTATCCTTCTTTTCTCCCTCCGCCTTCTTTGGGACCTTCTTCTTCTGCTCAGTGCCCTTCTTGCCCATCGTGGCAGCACACTTGTCCCAGCATTTACTCTCAAAATGACAGCGTTTAACTGCTGCTTGACCATACTGCGCTTGGTCAGCAATTCGCTCGCTTTGAAAATGACAAGGAAAGAGCACTGCCGCAACGAAGCTCTTAGCAATCTTATGAGTTTATTTTAGGTGCATCGATGGCCTTTTTATAGCACAGGCATTCACCCACCGTATTAATGGCGTTTGGGCAGAGTAAATGCCTGGAGCGATTGCGAGTGTAGTGGAAGATTTTCGGCATGCTGATCGGTGGTGAAGCGAGCCTCTCAATGCTGCCCAATTATGTGGGCCGTAATCCTCCTTGGAAGACGAGACGCGCCGCCTCTGTTGCATTTATTTCATGACAGGCTCTGCTTTGGACTGCGTGCCTAGTACATTGGAGAAAGCGCCCAACGCTTTGGAGAGAGCAAAAGCCTTTCGCTTTGAACATGTTTTCACCGTTTCTTGAGCCAAAAATGGCTTTCGCTTAGAAAGTGGAGCGAAAGGTCCATTCGCTCATGTAACTCCCGAAACTGAGTTGCGCACTCAAACCGAAGCGCTAGGTAGCCTTGGGATTGGCGCCAGGGTTGAAAAGTGAAACGCTGTTGCGCTCTCCCTTGTTCCACCTTTGCCTTGCGCTTGAAAACTTGAGCGCAACACTTTGGTGCCTCGAGTGTGATGCCGGCGTTGAAAGGTCAAGGGTGTTTGCACTCCCTCTCAGGCCCGAAACGGCTTTGCGTTGGGGAGACAGGGCGAAACGCCTCTGGCTACACTTAGCCTCCTTTTCTTGGAATCTGGATTGCGCCTTTGAGAAGTTAAAGGCCAGTTCGCCCTTAGCAGGCGCGAAAGAGCCTTGCGCCCTCCAACAGGAGCGAAACGCCTCTGGCTACACTTAGCCCCTTTTTTATCAAAACAATTGCTGCTCCCTGAAAATTCAATTGACGTTGTGCTCCTGGTAGAATTCGAAATTGCTTGGCGATCACCCATAGGGGCGAAACAGACTGGGCCTTGCACTTGTGCTAGGGTAGACATTCATTAAGTGTTTGGATAATTTGAAAGTAATTTTGCCCAGTTTTGGCCCCGGAAAGAGATTGCGCCTTCCAAACAGAGCGCAAACCCCTTGCGCTCTTATTCAGGGGCGAAACAACTAGGGCGCACTTAAAGTTTTCTCCTCCAAAGGTGGGTTTCGCTACTACCTGGCTAGAAACGGGCCTGTGCTTTACTTTTGTCTTTCACCTTTGCTCCTTAGGGCGCTGAAACACAATTTTACTCTTATGAGAGCTAAAAACTCCCTCCTCCCGAACAACGGGGCGCTCTTTAACTACGGAATTTTCCTTGCCAGGGAATCCTAAAACGAGTAACCTAATGCTCTTGCAAACTTGCTATTCCAGTTAGCTGAACTTGAGAACTGGAAACTGCTATTTTCTGCTTTGCACTTGGCGCACTAAAAGACGCCCAAAAAAAAACTAAAATAGAACAACCCAAGCTCTTCAGCATTGCCCTCTGCCAGTTAGACCTCTGGCCAAAAAACTGCGCTACTGATAGCACGAATGGGGCGAAGAGACTTATACTCCGGAAAAGAAAATATGCACAAGCAAACAAGGAAAATAAAAAATATATACAGCCTGATAAAACTTTTCATACTACCTCTCACTGGTAGTACGCCTTCAGATGAAGGCCATTAACTGATAACGGAAGAGTAAACCCGTTCAGATCTTGCAGGGTGAAGGAGTTAACCTGATGGACCTCGGAAATTCGAAACGGACCCTCCCAGAATGCGTCAAATTTATCATGATTTCCGGGCTTGGACTTTTTCTCATTCCATTTTAGCACTAAATCGCCAACCTGGAAGGTCCGGTCAGAGGTCCTTTTGTCGAACCAATTTTTGGTGGTCTCGGCGTGCTTCATGAAAGCCTCGTAGGCTTTTTCTCTTTCCTCCTCCAACTGCAGCAGTTGGGCTATTCTGATGTTGATAGGGTCAAACCCTTCATCCTCACCGTCCAACGATCGGAGAGACTGCAACGCGGGCAATTCAATATGCGTGGGGAGCACTGCTTCTTTCCCGTATACCAAGGAATATGGGGACGTCTTGATTGATTTCTTAATGGAAATGCGGTCAGCCCATAACGCAAAGTCCAAAAGCAGATGCCAGCTCCGCTTGTTGTCTTCCAATGTTCTCTTCAGGATCCGAAGTAAGTTTTTGTTTGTAGACTCCGCCAAACCATTGCCCTGCGGGTAATAATTAGACGAAGTTTTCAGGTAAATACCATACTTGCGAATGCGCACATTTTGGCACCGGTGAAATGGGAGCCATTGTCAGTTACTATCGCATCCGGTATCCCGAAACGGGTTATCAGCCCTTCCAGAAAGGCGATGACCACGTCCTGGTTAGCCTGCTTGGTGGGCACTGCTTCTGCCCACTGGGTAAAGTAGTCTGTGGCCGTCAGGATATACTTATGCCCTGTGGAAGAATTGGGATCTATCATCCCAATGAAGTCTAAGCCCCACTGCTGAAATGGAGCCTCGACCTGAATCGGGTGCAAGGGCAGAGAAGCATTCCTAGTGCGGCCGACATACCTTTGACATTTGTCGCACTTCTGGCTAACACTGAAGGTATCAACAAAAATTGTAGGCCAATAATAGCCTGCTTTTATTATTTTCAAGGCCATAGGCCTTCCCGAAAAATGGCCCCCGGACATTCCAGAATGGAACTCGTCCAGGATTTTCTCTTTTTTTGTCCCCCTGACACATCTCAGGAGGACTCCGTCAATATTCTTGTAGAACAACCCACTTGATAGCAACACATATCTGCAGGCTTGCAGCCTGAACCTCCTCCTCTGCGAAGAGTTGAGGTTAGAAGGGCACCGCCCGTGCTGAAGTACTCCACTAGGTCTTCTATCCAATCTCTTCCGGATGAAGACCGATTTGCGAGATTGCTCTCCTGCGCTGGGTCATCCCATTGGCAAGCTGTCACCTCTGATGCGGCACTCCGGGCAAGTTCTTGGCATAAGGCTCGGCCACGGACCAGTTTAGTGGGCCGGACCTCTATATCGAACTCTTGGATCTTGGAGATCCAACCTGCCCTTTTGTTGCCAAGCTCGCCTTGGATGATGAAGTTTCTAACGTCCGGGTGTACCACGTACACTATCGTCTTGCTCTGGGAGAGGAAATGACGAAACTTCTTCAGCGACCGCATCACCGCATGGACTTGTCTTTCAATGAAGTTGTACTTTTCCTCATGCGGGTGGATGACTTGACTGAGGAATGCTATTGGGCGCTCGTCCCCGTCCTCGTTTTTCTGGGTAAGGACAGTTGCGTAGCTCTCCGGTTCTCCGACAGCGTAAAGGATAAAATCCTTGGAGTAGTCGGGGTTCACTAGAACGGGGGCCTAAGCGATTCTCTCTTTTATCTCTTTGAATGCCCGCCTTCTCTCCTCGGTCCATTGGAACTCAACATCTTTCTTGAGGAGCTCGGTCATCGGCTTTACTACTTGGGCGAAGTCGGAAATGAATTTTCGAACAAAATTAATCTGCCCAAAGAAGGATTGGAGGCCCTTCTTGTTCGCTGGCAGTGGTAGCTTGTGGAGGGCTTTCGCCCTGGCGGGATCTACAGCTAGTCCCTTCTCCGATATCACGTGGCCCAGGAGCTTGCCTTCTTTAACCGCGAAAATGGATTTTTTCGGGTTGATGGAGATTCCGAATTCCCGACACTTCTCAAATACCTGGCGCAAATGTAGGCCGTGTTCCTCCCTTTTGTGGGAGAAAACAGTCATATCATCAAGATAAATCACAATGATGCGATTGAGTAACTCACCAAAGGCTAAGTCCATCGCTCTCTGGAAAGTTGCCCCGGCGTTTGAGAGGCCGAACGACATGCGCTGGTAGGCGAAAGTCCCCCACTTGGTGGTGAAGGCTGTCTTGAACTGGTCTTCGTCCTTCACCCAGATCTGGTTGTACCCGGAGAAGCCATCTAGCAGAGAAAATCTCTGCGCTCCCGCCACTACGTGGAGAATCTGGTCGATTTGGGGCAGCGGGTAGTGGTCCTTCAGCGATGCTTGGTTGAGATTTCGAAAGTCGACACACAGGTGGATGTCCCCATTCTTCTTTCGGACTAGGACTAGGTTGGCCACCCAGGAAGAGTGCTTGATTGGGTAGATGATTTTGGCCTCCAACATCTTCAAGAGTTCAGCCTTCATCAAGACTTCTATTTTCGGGTTGACAGGCCTTTGCTTATGCCTGAAAGGTTTGACCCCTTCCTGCAGTTCAATGGTGTGTTGGAAGACATTCTTGTCATACCCCTTTAAGTCCCGGTAGCTCCAGACAACGATATTTGGATATTCTCTGCAGAGGGTTCTGATTTGCTCAATTTCCAATGGGGTGCAATCAGTTCCCACCTTGATAGTTTTTTTGGATTCCAGCTCTAGCTCCTCATATTCTCTTGCATCCACCTTTATCTTGTGGGCGAGGGACCTGTCGTCCTGGTCAAATAAGCTTTCAAGGGTGATTAAACCCTTTGGGACGTGGTTGTTCTTCAACTGAATTAACCCTTCATATTCTTCATCATCGAGGGTTCGGTCTTCAATGTTACCCGCTTCGTCTATCAAAAAATTGACAATCTGCTCATCACTGTCAAAAACCTGCCAATGGATGTCTTTGTCAGGTATCGAAGGCCGGTAAATTACCCTCACTGCCTTAGGCTTTTGCATTACATTCTCGGTGGGGGAGCTTCTGGCTCCAATAGACGCTAGGACATCTGCATGCTTGTTCCTCTCCTGCGAAATAGACTGGATGTTTAGAGTCGAGAAAGACTCTAGCAGGTCCCATACCTTATTACGGTATGCTTTCAGATAGTGTTGCTTTACCTGGTTACAGATCAGCTTTGAATCGCCGAAGATTTGCAACTGTTTTATTCCAAGTTTCTCCGCCTTTCGTAACCCCAAACACAGGGCTTCATACTCGGTGACATTGTTTGTACAGCTCCATGCGAGCCTGTACAAGTATGTCTTTGATTTTCGGAAGGAGAGATGAGGACAACTCCTGCTCCAGTGCCATTCTTGCATCGGGTGTCGTCGAAGAAGAGCTCCCATAGTTGATCGGCCATGGGATCTTGATCGCTCGGTACCTTAGCCTTTTTGGGCTTGGTAATCGAGTAACACCTGATGTCAAATTCAATCATGGCGTTAAAATCGCGCATAGAGAACTCATCCTCTATGCGGAGCTCGTCTAGAGCTTCCTCCATCAACTCTACCTTTTCTTCTTCCTCCACTTCGTCAACGATATTGACTGAATCCATTGGTTTTTCCGCATCCTGGATCCTTTCGATGTGAAAGGTGGAGGGCTTTTCGTTAAAAATTTTGATCCTCCTTCCTCTGAAGGGGATCTCCAGGTGCGAATAATCGAGAGACAGATAGCCTCCAAGCTTGGCAGTGAATTCCCTTGATAAGCACATGCTAAAATAGGGCTCTAAATCAACTACCACAACTTCCTGAATTACAGTGATCTGCGGCATCTTGTGCAACATGATAGGGATGTCCTTAATGACCCCCATTGTTTTAATCGGAGTTCTGTCCAGTTGAAGCACTCCAGGATTGCTCCTGGTGTACTCCATGCCCATAATCTCGCAAACAACCTTGGGCATCACAGTGGTGGCAGCGCCAGAATCGACCATGCAATTATGTACCACCCCCCTTCCATTATGAGAGACAGATAAAACGGCGGCGGCCCGTTCTTTCCAATGGCGAAGGTAGTTAGTGGCTGCGTCAAGACGGTTTGAGTTGGCCTCCCCTTGTCCTTGACGGACTTGAGGGATTCTTGTAACAGGTCGACTTGACCAGGCAGTTGAAGCGCGTCGAAGAGACTTACCTTCGCTGGAGTCTTCCTTAATTCTTCAACGATGCTGCACCCTCCGGTACTGGACTCGCCTCCCTCCTTAGTAGTTTCGTACCAGGTCCGGTACTGCTGCGTTGCTTCCACTCTCTGGCGCTTGGTTGGCGAGGGGTATCTTAGCTTTTCTCTCGCCTGAGCCCTCGCTTCGGTTTGAGGCTGAGAGGTTGAAGCTTGCGGTTGAGGGGTCCTCCCTTTTGCTCTTGGAGGCAGGTAATCTCTTAATCGGGCGGAATCCGTCGGCTCTGATACTTGAACTGGCTTCTTTTCTGGTGGCGGCTATTTCTCACTTGGCAGCTTGGAACTGGCAGGCACCTTCAATGGTTCCATCTGAACCAGATCGACCTCGATTGGCTTCTTGCCCGTCCTCATCAAAACGGAGACCTGCTCGACAGGTGGAATCATGAAATTACAGTCAGTTTCCCTTATCATATTTACTTGTCCGCTAGGTGCGCTGTCGGCAAGTATCTGTACATAGTTCAGATGAACCATGAAAGTCTCTTCGTCGTGGGGGTTGTTGCAGGTGGAGCACCAATAAATTCTGCCGGATGAACCGACTTCTTCGCTTTCCAACATCGTCTAGTTCTTCTCAGGAGCCCTACCTTTGGGAGCAGCTTGCTCCCTAGTGATTGGGGGAGGAAATCTCCTTGGCTGATAGCTTTGATCATTTTGCCTCCTCTTCATGACGGTCATCTCATTTGCAATCGTTTTCACTGATGCACGCAAATCTTGCAACTCTTTGACCTGGTCCGCATTTAAGGCTGCCTGAGGTGCAGGTAATGGCAATGGGGCCAACGGTGCGGGTAATGCGGGTAATGCAGGAAATGGGACAGGAGCTGGGAGCTGAGGAACAGCGGGTGTTTGATACTACGGTGTATATACTGCCTGATTTTGTGGATTGGGGTTCCACGGTTGATTGGGGTACATCGGAGATGTAGGTGGAGCAGATGCACTGGGATACATGTTCTGAGGGAAATTCAGATAAATTGGCATGGTCGTCTTTAGAGGCAACTTTCTGATAGCTACTAGGTCAGCCTCAGCCTTCTGGGCCTGCTCATACAAGGCAGCGAATGTGCTGATGTTAGCATGCCGGATGCTCATGCTAATGTCAGAATGGAAAGCAGAATGCCGCTTGCTCCGGAGTGGGCCAAAGGCCGACGGTGACCCTCTACCAGGTTCGAGCGAACCTGACGTTAAAGTCAGCTATCTCCTCTTGAGGATGTCTCTGGATGGTGGTGAACTGATGCAACAATGAGAATGGGTCTGCTACCTCATTGATGTAGACAACAGTTCTAAACACTAGGACTGGCTGGCACATCCATCACCAATTTTGCAATGTATATAAGTGTTTTGGTTATGCTTATGTCTTAATTTATGAAAAATACAGCCAATGAGTCAAGGCTGAATGTAAACGCATATGGCACTAAAAGACAAAAACAGTTGTCATGCTTGTTAGTACTAGACGGGTTAATTAGACGTCTAGTTAGGAGTTGTTAAGGTTAGTAAGTAGTTGACGTCTAATGCAATGTTATGGATTTGTGTTAAGGAACGGTTGGAGGCGGTTTGAATTGGTTGGGGAACCAACTTGTCTCCACCTATTTAACCCCCCTCTTCAAACATTGTAATGCGTATGCAATCCATGCTGTGAAAGCTATATGCTGTTCATTCTACGTAATACAGATGTTGTTATGCTGTTTACATATTCTGCATACATGGTGAATGGATGATTGTGTTGTGAGTTGCATGTTGGAAGCCATTAATGGAAGTGTTGCAGGTTATTCTATGCTAAGTGGTTATTGCAGGTTTGCCATTGAAGGTTGCTGAACACAGGTGCTGAAGCAGGGAGCAAGAGAAGTGTTTTGCAGGTTTTCTGGACGAGGCGAGGAACCAGACGTCTGACGTCTAGCCCTGACGTCTGGTAGCTACCAGACGGCTAGCCATCAGCCCACTAGCGTGACGTCTAGACCTGCTGATCCGACGTCTAGCAACCAGACGTCTAGACCTGCTCATTAGACGTCTAGACCCCTGACGTCTAGACCCAGCCGTCAGCCAGAAGAGTTAGGATATTGAATGATAAATTAGTATAACGTTTGCTCGAAGCTTGATCCTGATTTGTCATCACCCTATCTCGGGAATGTACTCACCCCTGTCTACATTTGGCGCCGTTGCCTGATTAAAAACCTAGAGTTTTGACGACAAGTGATAGGAAGAATAGGTGAATGACTGGTTATAGGTCACAGAATAAAGAGCAAATACCGGTAAGAAGAAGCGCATGATTGGCGACCTTAAGGACGCACGAGGCCGCAGAGGTATCTCTCCCTGGGGTGGAAAGAGTATGGAACACTGAGGAGGAAAATAACACAACCATAGAGACATTGTTGGTGACTGCAGAAAACGAGGGAGAACAAATAGCTGAGGAAGAGCCCATCATTGAAGACTGGACGACAACACCAGAACCAGCGAGGGAAGGGTGGACAGAGGATACTGAAGGAGAGAACCTTGTATCAAGGCACCTACGCGGAGGTTCGTGGGGAGGAAGGCCGGAGCCACGTTTGGTATATTCGCGAAGGAGGTCGCAGAGTAGAGACCAATTGGAGACGGGAAGAAGGCTATTTGGGCACAACTTTGCACCACGAACAGTAAATAGACAATCAAATCAACCTCTACAACCACCAACACCAGGAAGACAAAATATCATGGCGAACCCCGCCAATAGAACGATATAGCAGAAATGCCCACCCTTCTTAGGTGAAGGGGAGGATCCATCACGACATGTGGGAACTTGCATTACCATTTGGGGAGCTAATGGAGTCACGCAGGACACACAATGGTTGCAATTGTTTCCAGCCACATTGCGAGGCATGGCGATAGACTGGTACTTGAAAAGACAAAGTACGCACGCATTTACACAATGGGATGAGTTGAAGAATGCATTCATAGAAGAATTCCGACCCATGAGGGATGACACTGACATAATTATAGAAATCTGTGTCACTAAACAAAAAACGGATGAGGATGTCAAAAGCTACAATAGAAGATTAAAACAATTGACAGAAAAAATGGAGATGACACCTACCGACGGTATGATAAAGCAGTGGTGTTTGGATGGGCTACTACCAAGGTTCAAGAAGAAAAATGAAGGCAGTACCATCCTCAACGTATGAAGAAGCACTGGAGAAGGCTAAAAACTTCGAAAGTGAAGGCAAACAAACGACCGCAGGTATCGGAGGATACTTAAAGCATACCGAAGATTCGGACAGTGAAGCTGAAGACAAAGTACAGAGCACGATTCACACCTTCAAAAGGGAATTTGATAAAATCCTAAAAGAAGCAAAAGGGGAAGGTCAAAAGGATCGAAAAGAAATTTGGTGTTCAGACTGCAAGGCAAGAGGGACATTCAAACATAGACTGCCCAAAGAAAGCATATTGCAATATATGTGAAATTGCAGGACATCCTGTCATCAACTGTCCATTCAACCTGAAAAGCAAGAGACATCAGACATTGGCAATACAACAGGAAGAGCAGCCAAATACACAAAGGAATGGACAAGAAGCTACTAGTGGAGGATACAAGAATAGTCGTCGAGGAGGAAGACAAGGAGGTCAGAGCCAATTGCAATACGACTCTGACGGTCAGCCGATTATTCAGTGTTGGAATTGTCAAGAATGGGGCCATTTTGCGAAGAATTGTTCCAAACCCCAGAATGCAGGTAATAACAATGGTAACAACACCACTCAAATGTGTAAATGGTGTGGTTTGGGAAACCACAAAGAGGCTAATTGCCCGAACAAAGCAAGTACCTGAGTTCCACTGAGGTAGATAAAGAAGTCTTGGTTGTGACAAGAGCACAGACCAAGAAAAAGGAAGAGCATCCAATCCCTTCCAAGGAGAAGGAACGATGGCAAGAAGCCCAAAAATTGATCGAAACAGAACTAGCAAAGGAGAAGAAGGATCAATTAGTTATGGAGAAAGTGTTAAAGAGACCAGAGATCACGAAAAAGGCATCAGTAGAAGGCTTGGTAACAGAGGTACTAAACACGAAGGTAGAGATGAAGGTCGCCAACCTGTTTAGTATAATACTGGAGTTGTACGCTACGATGGGGGAAGTCATCAAGAAGAAGGATGAAACTTGACAGGTAGCAACTATCAAGCAAGGACAATTTATCGATCCATCAATCTTGATGATTGTAGCCGGGAGGAGGCCAACTATTGTTCAAATGGAGGTTTTGAACCATAGGCTGAATCAAATGATTGTAGATGGAGGGTCTAGTGTAAATGTGATGCCGGAGAAGACATGGCGGATTCTGTGTAATGTTCCCTTCTAATCAGCTAGTGGGAGCACATAGAGACTAGCCTATACACGGGTTCCCGTAGGCTATGTCATATGGATGAGAGCCTTAACCCACTTGGACAACACACATAAGTTGGCTGAATACCTCCTCTAGATTGCCCAGCGACAAGAGCGACAGGAAGGTTTGACAAAAAGCGTCTCTATAAAAAGCATGCAAGCAATTAAAAATGCTTTAGAGAAGATCAAATCAAATTATTTACGGTTGTTGTCTGATAGGGACTTGGCTGTTCGTTTTGCTGAGGAGTCTTATCAAGCACTCAGGGGAAGGAGAAAATAATTGATGAAAAATTGCGCAGTAACGACAGTGAAGTTGATGCATTTTTTGAAATTGGTCAGACATCTCCCGATGCATGTATTGTTAATAATGAGGTCGATTCTTCCGAGCTTTCCATGGAACCAGTTGGTGAAGTTCAGATGGACTGTATAGTGAGGTATGGTCATAGTTTTTCTTTCAGTCCACATGTTGATGATTTGATCATGTCATATATGAATGGGAAGAAGGGTTGGTATAAGGAGTTATATGTATCACCTTGGCATGAGGTGCTCTTCCCTATAGTTGTAGAATCAGTTTCTTGTTGGGTTCCTCGTTTGTCAGTTCAAAATGGGTTCTTCGTTGAGCTGCAGAATAATTCAGTTGTAGTCAGAGTGGCACGGCAAAAAATTATCAAATTTTGGGAATGACAAAATCCCTATTTGGCTATGGGATCCAGGAATTCCTCTAAGGGATGGATTGTTGTATAGAGTGGCAGAGCTCGACAGAGTTACCGGGGCCGGTTGTATCGGATTGATGACAGAGTTTGTTAGTGTTGCCATCTTCAGTAATATCAGTGTGGTGACAGAGCTTAATAGTGTTTTCAATTTCTGGGATGACAGTTCAGGGCAGTGTCTTCTTCATGAGACATTCTTCAGATTTATTTGGGATCCTGGCATACAGATCATATTGCTTGAGGATAAGAAATATTTGGGAAGGGCAGACTGAAATGTTCCCTTCTAATTAGCTAGTGGGAGCACATAGAGACTAGCCTATACACGGGTTCCCGTAGGCTATGTCATATGGATGAGAGCCTTTGGAGATATTTGAGACAGCTTTTGGATTCTTAGAGCTCAGTTTGGTGGTTGTTCAGGGTCAAACGGAGCTAGGATGCTGGAATTGCTATTTTTAGCAGTGTTGGGTTTTAGGGTTTCTTGCCGAGCGAACAGAGGGATGTTCTACAACGAAATGGGTATCCAGAACAGGTTTCAATTGGTCAATCGAAGTTTCATAAGGCAGAGTTTTTAAAGCGCAAAGCTTGGCTTTATTAAGTGAATTATTAAATTCATTTTATAAAGTTAAAAATTTATATTATAATTAAAGGGAAAGAAATATGTTTATCCCACATTGAGCACACAAAAAAGAGTTAGCCAAGGAGGAGCCTATTTATTCAATGACTTGGTCTCATTTTAGACATTCTGGTTTATGTTATTTCTTCTCTTGGAGATTAAGGCCGGCGGCTGATATTTCTTCATCGAAAGGGACGAAAACCCCAATCGATAACCCGACGGACGAAACCCCGAAGGACAGATCGGTTCCATTTCAGGGATCGACAGTGTGCAGATTGTTGAAGTTCGAGGATGGAAACCCTCAATATTGGAGAAGGGAGCTGGACGAAAACCCAGTTCTTGGCTGGTGAATTCACTCGGGATTCACGCTTATGTGATTCAATCAAAGATTCAGAGGTTTATAGTCCATCAGTTGGAGATAATAGCAAATTGGTATGTTTATAATGAGATTCTGAAGACATTTATCCATTTGGAATTTCTAAACATTGTTGTTAATTTGTTGATATGAATTAATAAGCTATTTTTGATTATGGGTGCTGCATAAAAATCGATTATTCAGTTTTAAATCCATCTGGGTATCATTGCATGTTGCTGTTATTGGCTTCTTTCATTTGGGTATTATTGCATGTTCAAATTAATCCATAGTTATTGCAAAAACACCAAACACAGAATAGGGCAGCACATTACATTCTAGGGCAACCCGCCTTACGGTCTCCAAATTTTAAACTATATGGCGCTGATCAGTATGGCATCGAAACAATAGGCGTTTTGATGAATTAGAAGGTATGCATAGCAGAGCAGGACTTCATTTTGGATTTTGTTGTCATTGCTATGCAGAAACCCGCATATGATGCACTATTAGGACGTGGATGGTTGAGAACAACAAAAGTCAACCACAATTGGGGGAAAGAACGTCTATCCTTCAAACAAGGGCAGCACAAATATATAATTAATTTGAAGAACCAAACAGTAAGTCAGGACATAGCTACTTCAGATGATTCGGGATCCTCTTCATCAGATGGAGAAACGGGACATGAACCAGATGAGGAGGGAGTGTTGCACCTTGATGACTGCATGGAAGATGAGTGTGACCAAGATAAAGGCTTACTACATTGGCAGTTGGAAGATTATGAGATTTTCCCTCCCCAATGTCTTTGTATAGATGCGGGAAAAGAGATTCAAGAGGATGAGATGCAGGAACCAGAAAAAGAAACCAGTAACAAGAAACAGACAGCAGCGGAAAAGGACAAGGAAAGGGAAAAGTGGACATTTCCCAAGAATTTTGCAGAATTCACGATGGGGGAGGCAGTCATAGAAGACAAACCAGCCCACCCCATCGCTGCACTAAAGGCAGCAGATGAACTTGAGTCAATTAAATATGAAGGTCCAAGAATGATTCAAGTAAACTTGGGAGAAAAGGGTGAAGAGAAGATGATCAAATGTGGAGATGATTGGGATCCAATCCTAAAAGCAACAACAATCAAAATTTTTATGGATTATAAGGATGTTTTTGCTTGGACATATAAAGATTTGAAGGGAGTACCACCCGAACTCTGCGTACACAAGATTCCTCTGATAGAAGGTGCGCAACCAGTAAGAAGGCGTCCTTACAGAATGAATCCCAAATATGCAGCAAAGGTGAATGCCGAAATCGAAAAGATGCTAGATGCAGGCATTATATTCAAGGTTACGACAAGTGAGTGGGTCTCACCAATTGTGATCACTCTAAAACGGGAAGTAGATAAAATCCGAATCTGTGTGGATTTTAGAAGTTTGAATGCCGTAACTATAAAAGATCCCTTCCCAATCCCATTCACAGACTCCATACTGGAAGAGGTAGCCGGCCACGAGATATATTCATTTTTGGATGGATTCTCGGGGTATAATCAGATCAGCATAGCAGAAGAAGATAAGTTGAAGACTACTTTTGTGGTAGAAAATGGAATATATGCATACAATCGCATGCCATTTGGACTATGCAATGCGCCCGCTACTTTTCAAAGGATCATCTTGTATATTTTTGATAAAATGTCCACAGGAAATTTTAAAGCTTTTCTAGATGATTGGTCATTGTATGGGAAAACACAGGAACATTTAAAGGCCTTGGGAGAATGCATGAGTTTATGCAGGAAAGCACGAATAGCACTGAACCCAAATAAATGTGTCTTGTTGGTGCCATACGGAAAGTTGCTAGGGCATATAGTATGCCAAGAGGGTTTGAAGCCCGACCCGGACAAAATACGGGTAGTGTTACTGATGGAGGAGCCACATGATGTGAGCTCGGTTAAGACTTTTTTGGGAACTGTCGGATATTACAGGAGGTTTATCCGAAATTATGCATTGACATCTCATCCACTAGACGCGCTTACACGGAAGAGTGTTCCATTCAGATGGACGAGAGGAACACCAGGTGGCATTTGAGGGATTGAAAGGGCACTTGGTGAAAGCACCTATCCTGGTTTACCCAGACTGGGAGAAGGAATTCCATGTGCATGTGGATGCCTCAAATTTTGCCATTGGATGTGCCTTGGCACAGGAAGGCCAATACGGGTTGGATCAGCCCATATATTTTGCAAGTCGGCTACTGTCCAGAGCCGAGAAGAATTATAGCACAACGGAGCGAGAAGCACTGGGAATGGTGTATGCAGTACAGAAGTACAGACACTACCTACTGGCTAACCCCTTTGCTTTTTATGTAGATCACCAGGCTCTGTTGTACCTAATCAACAAACCAACGATCTACGGACGAGTAAGTCGATGGCTCGTCACTCTGCAGGAATTCGTGTTTAGAGTGGTAGTCAGACCAGGGAAGAAGCACGTAATAGCGGACCAATTGTCAAGGATTCATTCAGGAGAACCTGCGGAGGGAGGAATACCAGATGAATTTCCCGATGCACAATTGTTCATGATTAATGCCATACCAGGATGGTATAAGCATATAGGGGAATATCTGTTGACAGGACAACTGCCAAAAGAGTTAACGTCAGTTGAGCGGAGAAAAGTAATCACGAAATCGACACCCTTCACCTTGATTGCAGGATTGCTTTACAAGATGGGGGAGGACCACGTATTACGAAGATGTATAATGGAGGATGAAGTACAACAAACCCTGAAGGAGACACATGAGGGATTGGCAGGAGGACACATGGGACCAGATGCAACAGCCAGGAAAGTGTTGTTGGCAGGTCTATGGTGGCCCACCCTCTTTCACGATGCAAAGAATTTTGTGGTAGCATGTGATACGTGTCAAAGAACAGGGAAACCCTTGAAGAGAGACTTCATGCCATTACACCCGTCCCAACCTCGGGAACTCTTTGAGAGATGGGGACTGGATTTTGTAGGTCCTCTAAGAACAAGTCGAAGGAGAAGATGTCGATACATAGTGGTTGCCACAGAATATCTCACAAAATGGGTAGAAGCAAGGGCTTTACCGGACAACTCGGCAAAAAGCACGACTCGCTTTTTGTACGAACAAGTAATTACAAGGTTCGGGATACCTCTACAGTTGACAAGTGACAGAGGAGGCCATTTTGTGAATGCAATTATTCAGAACTTGACGGAGGAATTCAGGATTTTTCACTCCTTGTCAAGTCCGTACTACCCAAGAGCAAATGGGCAGGCGGAGGCAACAAATAAAGTCTTGGTTTCAATCATGTACAAGACATGTGGAGTCGAAGGAGCCGACTGGGAGGAGCGGTTACCAGCAGTTTTATGGGCATATAGGACCACTTTCAAGCCCACTACAAATCACACACCCTTTCAACTGATGTACGGACAGGAAGCGGTTGTACCAGTTGAATTCCTTGTACCCAGCTTGAGGGTAGCAGTCGACAATCGCTTGAATGAAGAGGAAAGTATTCGTGAACGACTGACAACATTAGTACAATTGGACGAAAAGAGGGTGATGGCGCAATGGGCAACGGAGATTGCACAGAAAAGGAGGAAATTCTGGCACGATAAACATCTCCGGAAATTGGATCTCAAAGCTGGTGGACTAGTTCTCAAATACAATGGTAAGAGAGAACTCAAGCCAGGAAAGTTGAAAACTTTGTGGCTTGGACCCTTCCAGGTAGAAGAAGTACTCGAGAATGGGGCAGTTAAGTTGAGAAAATTGGATGGAACGTTATGCCCCGAGGTGATAAATGGTTCCAAGTTGAAAGTATACAAACCTCGTGCACAGGTGAATATGATCAACTTGGGACAAACAAGAACTTCCAGAACAGAAGAGGAAGATCCGGGCACACAACCTTCTGGAAACAACGAGCAGGGTAGCGTTGTTCGAGAGGAGGAAACTCATAACCTGGATTGGTTGTTTGGGAGTGAAGAAAGGCAGGCAATGGAACTCTCAAATAACAACGAGGAGGACCGACTCCAAGTTTTGACGGAGGTCGCTCAACAGGAGGTTCTGGAAGAAGATGAAGGAGTTAGACTTCTGCAACGAATGAGATCGGAAACACATAGGTTGCAGGAAGAATATGAAACTCTGAGGCAGTACAATAATCAGCTACGAGAACAGGTGATCCAGGAGTTGGACATAACCATGCACAGGGTAAACGAAAGGCACGAAGCTCGCCTAGCGGAATGGGCAGAGCTGGACCAGGGGGAACTGAGAAGGAGTGCAACAGGAAACTCTTCGGAAGGTAGTTTATTCTCCTTGGAAGAAGAACAGGAAGATGTGGTGAGTCCAGGGGAAGATAGAAGAGGAAAAGCAATAGCAACACGTGCACCCTCTAGGAGTTCTTCAGCCTCATTGAAAATCGTGCTAAATACAGAAGAATCCTCAAGCGGAGAATCAGTGAACCATCAGGAGACGAGAGATTCTCCAGAAAGACCCAGGAGGTGGGAAGCAGGACAAAGCTCGACTGCCAAATATCAGATAAGTAGGGAGGAAATGGCAGCAATAATATGGAAAGATATCGAGACGGTACCAGAAAAACCAAAAACTGGAGGATGGTTGGAAGAGTCAAGCAGTGACGACAACCTACCTCAGAATCCAGATATTCCATATGCCAGTCCTAACCCAGACCGTAGAAGACAAAGGGATGAAGATCGCAGTCGACAAGCGGGTGTCAGATTTCTGGAAACTGCGCAGATAATTGAAGACGATGCTTCACTAAGCCCACAAGATGAATACAATGGAGGATTAAATGAGGACGTTATGCCGGAATTACCACCGCATCGTGAATGGAGAACACCATACTTTGGAGCCATGAGACGTCCAACTGAACGGGAGGAGGTAGCCAGGTATCGAATGGCTGCACTTGACTTACGAGCACATAGAAGAGAAGTACGACGATTGCAACAACGGGTTCAAGAAACTTCAGTATGGCCACTCAACACGGTAGGAGATGGAAATGACTCAAGCACCGACTCAGTCTTTTCAGATGAATACCAGGAAAATTTAGCTCATTGTACCATGCAACGACAATTTGAGCAAAGAAGATGGAGGCGAAGAGTGATGAGAGCCGATAGGAGACTGAGGATCTTGCAACAACTAACACCTGAGCCAGGAGCACAACCCACAAATGAGGCCCGTAGCCGAGACAATTTAGGTACCTTCGGGAGACCGCAAGGAATCCCGAGAGCACCTGACCAAGGGAGGAGCGTGGTTGACCTCCGTCCCGGTAGCTTGAGAGGAAGAAATTCCCCTCCGGCTACCAATAGGTCGACTGGTTCTCAGTTTGGACCGCAAGGCCCATCTGGAAACCTAGTCAGAGCCAACCCATTACTTCGTGCTCCTGAGAATAGACCGAGAGGTCCATCTCAGCGAGCTCGTAGGAACCGAAGACGTCGTCAGGAACGACTGAGGGACCGACCGAATCTCGGGCAGCTGGGAGTACGACAACCCAACATTAGAGAGATTCGATCGGAAAGAGGCCGAGGACGCGGTAACCAGGTCCGCGGAAGGAGAGATTGGGATAGAAACCCCAATCTAGAACATAGGGATCAAGCGCGGGCAGTTGCAGGAAACGATAGAGGTCGAGGACGAGGTCTAAGAACTAGACGACCCCACCAAAATAGGGAACAACAAAGACGACAACAGCCCAGGCAACATGAGCTTGATCAGCAGATACAAGAAGGGGTGATGTTTAACTATTTGGATGACTGTATAATAATCCGGCGTAATGATGGAAGGACTGAACGAATTCCACTGGTGCCCGCCCATCCAGAACGCCCAAACCTGAATAGCAGCCACCGGGAAGAAGTAGCAGAACATCTGGATAATATTGCCAACCCAGAGGAAGGAGAAGTTCGATTGGCGGAAGAATGGATGGAACAAACTAGTCTGACAGCAGAAAGAAATGAACAAGCCGATAATAATGTCAGACGACGGGCCAGCATAAATCAGTCCCCGGAGCCAGAAATAAGGCAGCAGACGGAAGAAACAGAACAACGAGACTGGCGCATTATGCCACGGGATAGGACAAGACAGCAGCAACAGTCACGCCCGGAAACTCCCCCAAGACGGAATAATCGCCGAAGACGTCAGGCGACGGAGGAAATAAACAGTGATAGTGATGATGATTTCAGCAGTTTCGGAGAAAATAGCCGTCATCATCAAAATGAGACACCAGATGCATGGGAACTGCGTATTGGCTTGGCCATACGGTTCACCCGTCGACGTTAAAAAGGAGACGTCACATGCAGTTTTGAAAAAATATAGAAAAAAATAAATAAAAATAAGAAAAATTGAAAAAGTCAAATAAAAAGTCAAAAGAAGAAAAGACAAAATAGAGAAAAGACAAAATAGGGATAAGACAAAAGAAGGGACACCTAGACGTCTAGCTAGCCGACGTGTCGCGCATGCACAAAGTTAGTTGCAAGGTGGCGGTTACATAACGGTTTTGGGCAACTATAAAAGGAGGGGAAGGCCCTCATTTGCAACATCGCTTTCAGGCAGCAGAGAGGAGAAGCACGCAGCAGAGGCGCAGCAGTAGACGAAGCATAGTTCGCGGCCAACAACATGGCAACAGGCCACCCGACGGCTGCAGGCCACCCGATGGCTGCAGACCTCCTGACAGCTGTAGGCCACCCGACGGCAGCAGGCTACCCGACAGCTGCACCTGGCACTGGATGGCTGCGCCAGGCTACCCGACGATTGGTTGCTTGACGCGTACTACCTGACGGCCAGGTTGCCTGATGGCCACCTACGTGACGGCCACTTGCCTGACGGCTACCACCTGACGGCCACCTGCCTGACGTCTGCCACTACCTGACGGCTGCACAACCAGACGTCTGGCAGCACTTGACGACTGCATAACCGGACGACTATGCAACTCGATGACTGACAGCCTTGACAGCTAAGGGAACTGGACGGCTAGGAGCAGAGGTCGACAGTTAGAAGGTAAAGTAAGACTGATGGCTCAGAGGTCAGGAAAGATTCCAGTCCGCAGTGAGCCCGAACCAGAATCAGTGGTTGCCAAGAGATTAAGGCACCAACAGGAGATTGAGATGAAAGGGCATGGCAAAAGTTCGGAAGGAGGACAGAGTCGGAGTAGAAGAGAAGCGGCAGAAGTAGCAACCCGCAAGAATAAGGAGATGAATCCAAGCGGCAAGGCACCCGTAGCAGTGGAGGATATCACTTGGGTATGCCCAACTGGAGAATATTGCCGCCAATGGTGGGCAGATGCACCAGATAGCCACCCAACAAAGAAAAAGCTGAAGGAGGCGGGAGTGCACTTCATCCTACAAGCTCCGCATTTTGAGAAGGGAATTTTCAAGGAGTACCTGCTACAAATGCTGGAAACATATGATGCTGGGAGGCACTGCAGTTTTGTGGAAATAGACGGCACTGCACTAGTCATAGATTTTTCTCCCGGGGTTTTCCAGAGCACTTTTGGACTCCCACGGAAAGGCAAGCCGGTGGTGAACGAAAGGGTGGATCCGAAGAGGTCACCAGAATTGATCACGGATGTCACCACTCTGACAAGGGAAGAGGCGGAAGCTATGCTGAGTGTCCATGGGGGAAGAGGAATTAAGCAGGGACAACTCCGAAATGACGGATTGGAAGTGAGCATGAATGTAATAATGGCAAGGTTGTCAGGAGAGCAACGAAGCTCAGATTTGCCCATATGGTTGATTCCGTATCTGCAAGGGATAGTACAGGGCATACAGTATGATTGGGCAACATATCTGTCAACGCGGATACAGGCTTTTCTGATGAGAACAACCAAGAATTTTTCTATGACCTTTCATGCCATTGGCTTGATCTTGGATGCGGCAGGAAAAGCAGAGATCCCGATCCCGGATTTCGGTGCTCCAAGACAACTCCCACCCTTAGCACCATCTATTTGCAGGTGGATGGGGGCCCAACCAGCTAAGAAAACGACACCAACAAAGAAAGTAAGGGTCAAACAGATTTCACATAAACCAAGTCAAGAGAAGTTGGTGGCTGCATTAGAAGGGGAGGATAGGAGAGCAACACAGGTTCGGGAGGAGGAACCACAAAAACAAAAAGAGGCTCAATCTCCGGAAGAGCCTAAACGGAAGAAGAAGGGGCGATTTGACATACCACCCCCAACTTTCTCACAGGAAGCTTTGCAAAAGATAGCTGAGAATCTGGAGACAGTTCGGAGCCGGGAACAACATCAGCCACCACAGGAAGAAGTAGATTTTTCTATACCGTCAGCCCTTCATAATCTGGCAGCTGGGAACAGTACGGCTGAACGGTTTGGACCCACTGAATATCTAGCAGAGGTTGAGCATATAGCCCGCATTGGGTCACCGGATCTGACAGAGTTAGATTTGGCAAGACCAACTTCACTAGCAGCTACTTTGAGCACATTCTCGATAGATGCTATGTTTGACGAAGCAGCTAGGGAAACAGGCACAGTAGAAGCTCCGGAACTCAGCAGTAACCTTGGGGTAGAGGAGGGCCTACCACCACAGGTTACACAGGCAGAAAAGCCAAGGATGGAGAAAACAGTAGGGAGTGCAGCAAAAGAAAACCCTACAGATAAAGGAAAACAGCCCCCAGAGGTAATAGACTTAGAAAAGTTGGAGGAACAAGAAGGACAGGGCAGCAAGAGTCTTGTACAGGAGATAGTAATAAGAAGACCACCTGTTCACCATGAGGAGAGAGGCAAGGGGATTGCACAGGAAGAAGAACAGACGGACACTTGGTCCCAAGAAATTCTCCTCAAAATACCGAATTTTATGGACCCTTCGGATGAAATGGACGAGCAAGCAGCAATATGTTTTGATAGATTGGGCAAAGTCATGAATAGCCTTAGCTTGCAGTTCAGTAGTGCATGCATGGGACAATGGAAAAAGTGGCAATGCATGGTTGAGGAGGAGCTGGACAGATTGGTTAAGTGGGCAGCCCAAGGGCCATGGAGGAAAGATATCTTGGACATTTATGCGAGACAACCTTGGTCATTACCCACTGGCAAGTTGCAAACAATGGAGGGCGTTGAAACATTGCCAGAAAAGACACCCAGTCTTTATCTGGAAACAGAGCAGGTATATGTTTGCGGCCATGGCAAAAACCCCCCTCAGCATTCTAGGGAGCATGGCACACAGGTGGAAGTAGTGCCAGAATTACTGCCACTATACACACAGCTGAACTTCCTCGCACATCTGTTGATTTGGCTGGGCGAAGGAATCAAACATGTAAATTCAGCTAAGGATATCATGGAACGAGAAGTCACAGAGGCTTTGTTAGCCAAGGACAAGCTCTTAGCTGAAGGAATGGGCCGAATGGAAAAAGTTCAAGAAGAAATGCGGAAGTTGGGACAAGCTATGGGAGAACTGAAAGCTGATTTGGAGCAAAAGGCCCAGCAGTTAGCTGAATCAGCAGCAGAAATAGCCCAACTGAAGAGTGCGAAGGAACTTTTGATTAAGCAAGCGGAAGCATTTTCAGTCACTAGGAGCCAGCAGGAACGGGCTTGGGCTCAGGAAAGAGAGAACTGGGCTCAGGAAAGGGAAAATTGGCAGAAAGAAAAGGCAGCCTTACAAGCAGAACTGCGGTTGGCAAAACAGCAAAAGGGTGCAACAGCTGCACCAATTTCAGAACAGCGGTTGAAAGATATCTTCCGAAGAAGAGAAACAGAATTGCTGACCAGCCTAAAGCAGACAGAAGACAAAGCTAATACCTTAGGAGTGGAGTGGGCCAAGTACTTTAACTATTCAAAGAGGCTCAAGGACGAACGGGACCACTACCGGGAACAACTGCAGGAGTACACACAGGCATTGCAGGCTGCTAATCCACAGAGCTCAACACCTACCGATGCTGGAACCTCGGGAGCGGAGCGGAGAAAGTCGTTGAGGACATCGACTTCTTCGAAGGGGAGGATAGATGTAGACAACAGTTCTAGACCCTAGGACTGGTTGGCACATCCATCACCAATTTTGCAATGTATATAAGTATTTTGTTTATGCTTATGTCTTAATTTCTGAAAAATACAGCCAATGAGTCAAGGCTGAATGTAAACGCATATGGCACTAAAAGACAAAAACAGTTGTCATGCTTGTTAGTACTAGACGGGTTAATTAGACGTCTAGTTAGGAGTTGTTAAGGTTAGCAAGTAGTTGACGTCTAATGCAATGTTAAGGATTTGTGTTAAGGAACGGTTGGGGACGGTTTTGGAATTGGTTGGGGACGGTTTTGGAATTGGTTGGGGAACCAACTTGCCCCACCTATTTAACCCCCCTCTTCAAACATTGTAAGGCCTATGCAATCCATGTTGTGCAAGCTATATACTATTCATTCTACGTAATACAAGGGCTGTCATGCTGTTTACATATTCTGCATACATGGTGAATGGATGATTGTGTTGTGAGTTGCATGTTGGAAGCCATTAATGGAAGTGTTGCAGGTTATTCTATGCTAAGTGGTTATTGCAGGTTTGCCATTGAAGGTTGTTGAACACAGGTGCTGAAGCAGGGAGCAAGAGAAGTGTTTTGCGGGTTTTCCGGACGAGGCGAGGAACCAGACGTCTGACGTCTAGCCCTGACGTCTGGTAGCTACCAGATGGCTAGCCATCAGCCCACTAGCGTGACGTCTAGACCTGCTGATCCGACGTCTAGCAACCAGACGTCTAGACCTGCTCATCAGACGTCTAGACCCAGCCGTTAGCCAGAAAAGTTAGGATATTGGTTGATAAATTAGTATAACCTTTGCTCGGAGCTTGATCCTGATTTGTCATCACCCCATCCCGGGAATGTACTCACCCCTGTCTACAATTGAACCCTTTAATCAGTTGCTCTGCTAACTAGTCGCAGGAAGTGATAGTGCCAGCAAGCAACGATCGGTACCAGTAGAGGAGCTTACCTCTAAGTGACAGAACTAGCAGTCTCACCATTATATCTTCCTCCGTGATGTGGTGAATGGTTGCCAGCGCAACGATGTCTTGGACGTGCTCGTAGGCGGTCTTTCCTGTGCCGTCGAATGTAGGCAGAGCTTTCAACGCGGCAAGCGGCACTTGGTTTTGAGCCGTCAAAGATAGAGGCCTAGAATGATTCCATGCGGGGAACTGCCTGGGGGCAGCTTGCTGCGCCATCTGGACTGACAGAGTTGGTTGAACCAGCGGAGTTGGTAAATTTGGCTAGGGCGGAACGTACAGAACGTTCCGTTGAACCGGAGGATATTGTTGAACTGGAGAACTCGGCGGATTCGGGGGCAAGCTAGTCGCTGTGCTGGCAAGAGTTGGAGTCCGCGAAGCAACAACTACTTGTGAAGATGTCCCCTCTAACGGGATATTCGGTTGGACCACTATAGGATGTTCTCCCAAAGCGTTGATGTCAAGCTCGAAGAACTCGACCTCTTCTGCTGTATTTTTAGCCCTTCGTCTCGTGTACATGAAGGTGTAAGCTTTTGAACTGGTCTTCGAGATTCGGAGGCGTTTGAGTTCAGCTAAGTCGCCAGATGTTCGGATTCGACAGTAGCAAGATGAACATCAACTTATTAATACTGCTTTTGAAGTGGAACGTTTGGGTCCCACCGAGCGTGCCAAAAACTGTGGGTCAAAAATCTGCCTTAGGTATGAAATAATCTATTCATGCGCCCTAGACCCGACCAACATTGAAAGGCCGAGAGGAAGAAATGTCTCCCGTGCCAATCTCCAAAGATGGGCTGGTTCCCTTGCTATTTTTAACTGGGGGGATTTAGATTAGAGAACAGGAAAGAGACTGACAAATGACTGAAAAGAATGGGAAATATGGCCACAGGCCAAATAGAACAGGGGTGATGAACTAACAACACGATAACTTAACTTTACGTCGAATCAATAGCACTCAACACAGAAAACTAACAGAAATTAAAAACAGGCATCTAACGTGTGTAATGTCCAAGGCTATTCCAGCGTTCATCCTCTATCGGGAGTCAAATCCAGACATAGAATAATAACTCACATACAAAGCGAAGAATTTAATAGAAAATAAGCAATAGAAGACATACACATGAATAGAAGTCCAGAGTTAGAGCCAAACATTATTTGTATTGATACCAGAATTCAAGTTACAACAAGCTTTTTAGCAAATGTCCATCATTTTACAATAAAATTGCCGGCTTATATACAGAATTCTGCTGCTTAAAATAATTAATGCACACCTACAAAACATGGCGGTGGCAACCAAAATAAGATTTGCAAGGAAAAACACTCATGAAACAATAACCAGGCATGGACTGGAACTTATGACTCCCTGAAATGCAGCTGCACCCCTTCAATGTGCTGACAGGTTTAGCTTGCTGGCGCCGCTTCCTCACTTACTGGAACCACCTCAATGCGGGATAGGATTCTGAAATCCAGAAACGTCAAGTCTGGAAGCTTCTCAGACCGACAGTGTTCAAGTGGATAAGGATGCGCCTCGCTTCGCTGATGAGAAGCACTTATGAGGCATCCTGGATGAAGCAGGGAGGGTTGGACTGAAACAGTCGCATCGGATGCAAGTTTTACCCACGCTTTGCTGTTTCTTGGCCCAAAATGGGCTTGCGCTCAAAAACTGCAGCGAAACGCGTTGGCACCTAGAGAGTAGCACAAGCGTTGAAAGTCAAAAGCGATTGCGCTGCTGCTACTCCTGAAACTACTTTGTGCCTGGAAGATAGAGCGCAACACTTTTATCTGGACTTGGTATTATTTCTGCTTGATGGGCTGCACCGTGGAAAAGTCAAAGTTTGTTTCGCCTCATACAACCCCGAAATTGCTCTGCACTTGGAAAACTGCGCGAAGCGCCCTGCTGTATTGGGATGAGCACCAACGTTGAAAAGTCAAAAGAGCTTGCGCTCAAGCTTCCTCTGAATTGGCCTTGCGCCCAAGAATTAGAGCGAAACACCTTGAGGCTCTAGGGGAATGCGCTGGCTTTGAAAAGTCAAACGCCAAAACGTTGCTGGCTTGAAGCGAAAGCGCCTTGCGCTGGGGAAGCAGAGCGAAAACGTCCCTGGCTACACTTAGCATTTTTCATTGAAAACTGGCGCCGCTCTAGGAAAAGTCAAAGATGCTTTCTCTCCCTCTAGGCCCAAAATGGAAATGCGCTTGGAAAGTTGGGCGAAACACTCTGCTGCATTGGAAGGGGCGTCCGAATTGAAAAGTCAACATGCAAAGCGCTGTAGATGGAAGCGAAAGCGCTGGGCGCTCAAAAATGGGAGCGAAACGCCCTGGAGCCTTGGGGGCGCGCTTGGGTGGAAAAATCAAAAGTTGTTGCGCTCCTCACTTGGCTCGAATTTGCCTTGCACCGGGAAACAGCAGCGAAATGTCCTGGAGACTTGGGAGGCGAGCCAGAGTTGAATGGTCAAAGGACAAAACACTGTGGCCTGGAGCGCAAACGCCTTGCGCTAGGGAAACAGAGCGAAACATCTGCCTCCACACTTAGCATTTTTTAATCAACACTGTTGCTCTCCGCGCCCTTTGAAAAGTCAAAACCCCAAGCGCTCAAAGGTGGAGCGAAAAGGTTTCGCGCTCCAAAACAAGAGCGCAAAGAATATGGGCCCCACATCACTTCAAGTAGGCTTACGTTGAACGGTCAAAGGCGCTTGCGCTACCTTTTGCTCCGAAATGGTCTTGCGCTCTCCAGCTAGGGCGAAAAGACCTTGCTGCACTTAACATTTTCTTTGTGAATATTGCAACTGCGCTCAGTCAAGACTAGAATTTGGCTCGCGCCCTTCTTCAGGGCTGAAAGAGCATTGCGCTCTTACGCCTTCTTACCCGGAGCTGGCCCTTGCTGCTGTCTGGCCCAAAATGGGCCTGCGCTTTGCCTCTGCCCCGAAACCAACCTGCACCTGGAGTTATGGCACGAACAACCTTCCTTCTTCGAAAGACAAACGTTCCTGCATGATGGATGAAAAGAAAAACTGCACCAGGCCTTGGGCACAACTGACAAATTCTGACAAAGAAAGCAGGAAAGAGAAAAATACATTCTGCACAAAGAAGAAAGCTTCAGGGAAGAAGAATTTACAGAATAGCAAAATATACACATGTTGCAGAAATGCCAGCACTACCATCTCTCCTAACTTTCTTGCTAAGCTGAGAAACCCTGTTAGGGCGAGAAGAGTCCGCTCCAACCCCAAAGAGACCAAGGGCCTGCTGTACCTTCTCCTCCCTAGAGTCCAAAAGAGGGTTCACATCGCATTTGCTATGATAGTTTCCTGAACCATACCTAGGATCCTTTGCCAGATCTGTTGAACAGCCAAATGACTACACTGAAAGATGCGACGGTTTCGTTCAAGCCAAATCTGCTAGATGATGCAAGAAGAGCCCAAATTCTAAGCCACTTGGAGGAAGGGGGCATTGGCCGGAGGTTTGCCCAGACTACTCCAAAACTCCACCAGGGAGAGCACATGAAAACAAGGATGGTTCCAGGCACTCCACCAACGGTGCCAAATGTCTCTGGCAAGGGAGCATTGGAAAAATAAATGAGAAGAGACATCCTCATTATTACCACAAAGGACACAAATAGAGGGACCCTAAAATCCCCTCTTCCTCAAGTTCTCCCAATCAAGGCATTTATTCCGAGCTACTAGTCAAAGTCCACCATGTGATCGGGAGGCTCCTGAAATTCTGCATATCAAGAACCTGGTAGCCATAGGCTACAGAGTAGGTTCCCTTGGGATCAGGGTTCCAAGCCAAATTGTCTTTACCCCTCAATGAAGAACAGGGCCTCCCCACAAGAATACAAGCAAGCACATCCTTGTCCTCGGCCAATCCCCCCTGGGGCCATTCCTGCGGATATTTCTGTTGGTTACGAATCTGCCACTAGGATAGGATTTAGTGTAATGCGCCCTAGATTCGCCCAGCAGATTGAAAGGCCGGAAGGAAGGAATGCCTTCCGTGCCAATCTCCGGAGAAGGCCGGCTTCCTATGTTTTCTCAATTGGTTTTAAGCTCAAAGTGCAGGAAAGAAATTAGAAATGCGGAAAGAAATATAAATGTGATTTGTATTGGGTGGGGAGGATAAGCAGCACAACAACTATCAATCACCACTACTAACAACAACTAAACACAGAATACATTACAGAAACTACCAATGTCATTCATTCTATGTATCCTCTAACTATGCATTCCAGGAATACTTAATTATCAAATACCGATATCCAGATAGCAGAATAACGATAAGCAATAACATAAGCAACATGAGGCAGAAATGCTAAATAGAGGCAGCATAAAGAACAAGAACAGTCAATAGAGCCAAGTGTATCTTGTATTCAGAAGCAAATGCACAGCTACAATGGTTCCCTAGCAGTATATCCCCCTTCCACCCCTTTACAATGATATGGCGCAACTATTTATAGCGCAATTTCCCCCCAATTACAACTCCGGGCACAGGATCCCAGACCTGACAATAGCTGACAAAGCTGACAAAAGCGGCAAAAAAGCTGCTGATGTTGACCTCTGCAGATATGGACTGTACTTGCAGCAAGGTCCACCTGAAAACTTGGCAGCTACGTGGCAGTGCGGTAGATGAAACTTTGAGTCAGCTTGAATGAGGGTAGCTGCGGTATAATAATTTGGCTCACGCTTGCCCTTTCCCCGTCACATCTCTGACTCGAATCCCGAGGCTGGACACCTGTCAAAATCTGATAAGGGACGAATCTTCCTTGGAATCTCGTCTCTCTTTCATGTCCGACTTCGCTCGGAATTGGAGAGCAATTAGACAGCGCAAGGGGAATTAGCGCGAGTTGGGGAGGCCTCCGTGCCTTAGACAATTTTTGGGCTGCTTTCAACATCTCGCCGAGTGCACACAAGTAAGAGGGCGCAGCCCAACTTCACTGCGAAGTTGGGTTGCGCACTCAACACTTAGCTCATTTTGCTCACCGCTCTGACTGCGCATGAAGATGAGAGCGCACCCGACTTTGCGAAGTCGGGTTGCGCTTTCAGTACTTAGAAATTTTAGGGGTCGCTGCTTCCCAGGTGCGCACAGAAATGAGAGCGCACCCCGACTTCGCTGCGAAGTCGGGTTGCGCTCTTGTACTTAGCCAAATTTTGATCATTTCTCCGCACTTCGGCTCCCCGAGTGCGCTCAAACTTAAGGGCGCACCCCGACTTCGCTGCGAAGTCGGGTTGCGCTCTTGTACTTAGAATTTTTAGGGGCCTTTTGCTCTTTTTGGGAAATTGACCGAAGAAAGTAAAAGATGAAAGAAAAAGGGAAATGAAGGGAATGAAACTGACGGAAGGGGAGAAAGGGGATAGTGGAGAAAGGGAAAGGAGGAGGAGGGAAGGGAGAGCAGCATACTTACAAGAAAAATGAAGACATGGCACCCCGTGCAAAATGTGGCAACATTCCTGGCGGCTCGCGGGGTGTCGAGCTCGCCTCGACGCAAAGAACCAGGCCTTTATCCTTTGGGCGCAGAGGAACTCCCTTCCCCTGCATCCCGCTGCTCTTGCGTCCCCTTCTTGGGTAACTGCTCCTCTTCGGATTCACTCTCAGCAGTTTCTTCTTCTGATTCTCCTCCTCTTTCTGAATCCGAATGCTCACCACTGTCGCCTTCTCGCTCGGCCGGCTGCTCCCGCTCGCGAACGTGATTGTACGCAGTCTTGGCCTGGTCCCAGGCTGCTGCTTGGAAGGGCCCTAAATCGCTGACATCCTTCAGCGTTGCTCTGAATGCCGCAATCATGTGTACGTCGATGGTGTCATATCTCTCTCCCAACTCCTGAAGGGAGGTGTTGATCTTGCAATATCTTGACACCATTTGAGTTACTGTGCTTCCTGGACTGGCTCGGCCCAGCTGTCAATTTCTGATGTATACGCCTCGAAAGACAGCCAATCCGGCTTTACTTGTTCAAGGGGCAGAAACTCCCCATCCTTGACGAAGCTCGGGCATCCGAGCTCAGAAAGAGTGTTGAAGGGGGCCAAGCAAATATTCATTTCATGGTTCAATGCGTCCAGCATTTTCTTGGCGGCCCTTGTTTTTTCTTTTTTCGAAGTAATTATGCAAGGTTACCCTTGCATCTGCCCAATCTAGGGCAATTCGGGACATGGGGGGAAATCGGAGGCCCTTGCGCGCGAACTCTTCAATTTTTATTGCCAAGTCCAGCCACTGCTTCGCTTGGTGTTCGGCCTCCTCTACCACAGGCTTTCCCTGGGCAGATACTTCTTGGATCCTGGATGCGAAATCCAGGACGGACGAGGACCTGACAACATTAGCCCTGCATCCTTGCGGCAAACCAGCCCGCATCTCTTTGACCTTGTTTTTCGAAAAGGCCGCCGCCTGGGACGCCTTCTCCTTCAGCTGAGATTGGGCCTGCCTCAACAAATCCTGCAGCTGAGAGACATGTTCCAATGCCGCCCTCTTCTCTTCTGACAGCTGTTCGGCCGTCCTTCTTTGTGTTGTAGCCTCCTGCTGAGAGGCGGCGAGCTGTGCTTTCAAGTCCTTGATCTCCTGCTGGGCAGACTCCAGCCGCGTGGTGGCCTTGGCCAGATCTTCCTCCAGCTGTCTCGAGTTATTTTGAAGCTGAAACAACTTCTCTTGATTCTCGAGTCGCTTAACAAGGAGATTGTCAGTTCTGCGGCGAATACCGTTGATTTCGTATTCTTCGCTTATGTCATCAAAATTCTTCTCCTTGATCCGGTGTTCATAGTCGGCCTCGGTCATTTCTCGGAGAGGCTTCTTTACTTTAGGGATCAATTTTTCGGTTCGCAGCACTCTCTGTCCAAGTCGAACTTGGTGCGCTTCACCGGGGCAGCTATCTCCTCGGCTCTTCTTCGTTTGACGCCCTGGAGGAAAGAGGCGGAACACCCTACGGCCTTCGCTGCCAGAGGCTGATCATCTGTAATCTGCAGTTGCTCCCCCATGAAGTCAAGTTTTGCCAGCATAGGATACGCCGAGGCTAAATCCTGCTGCGGCATCCTTCCTGCAAACAATGAAGCAGGAGATATCCCAGAAGGTGTGGTCGCTTTCAAGGGCGACTGGGTCCTAGGGGAAATGAGCGGCTGAGTGGGAGGTGAAGGCGGGGTCTTGAATAATGAAGGTGAGCGGCACGGCGATGTAGGTGCGGCTTCGACGCGGCCGCGGGGAGGGTCTAGGGTTTGACTCGGGGTTTGGAAAAGGTTCGGGTCCTGGGCAAGGTTCGAAAGAATGGGGACTATGGAAGGATTGGGAGATATGCGATAAGGAAGATGCAACTAAGGCTTGCCCTGATACAGTGGGGGACGGTGTTACGGCGGGGCCAACGGGATCTGGGGAACCGGGGAAGAGGACGTACCTGCGGGCTCCGCCTGAGCCGTTGATTGGAGGACGCCTGCTGCCCAAACTTCTGCTTCTTTCCCTGGGCTGTCCAGAGAGATGATTTCCGGCGCGGCTGTCTCTGTTCGTGCTGCAGCCGTTTGCTGCGCAGACTCCTTCTTAGGCCGCTTGGTCTTTTCGCTCCTTTTCCTCTTCTTTTCTTCCGGAGCTGCAGTTTGCTCGAAGGAGGCGGAGGAGGTTGGCGCGGCTGGCAGCGGTGTTCCCACGGTGAACTTGTACCTGGGTTTTGACGGAGGAATGTTTGCTGCCGAAGGCCCATCGGTTGACCCTTCTGGCGCCTTTTCTTTTTGGGAGGCCGCTTCACTAGTTGACTTTTCTAGCTCCTGTCCTTTTTGAGGTGACGCTTCAGGAGCTGGAGGCAACATCGGGCCCACCTGACTGCTTGTTGGTGTCGCGCTGGGAGTTTCTTGAATGGGTAATTGCTGGGATGGGGGCTTCCTTTTATATCTCTTTCTGGCGCCTAGGGGAACGCAATCTCGAAACGCGAACGACTCCCATTTGCCGGCGTATTTATCATATAAGGCCGAAAACTCATCATCTACGGCCAATGTCTTTCGGTTAGACTTATCGTGTTGCGTGCGACACCTCATTTTCCAGCATTCAATAATTTTGTCCTTTTCCCAGCTGAGGGGCGTCACCTTTGAGAGGAATTTTTTGAAGCCTGCTGAGTCTAACCTGTGGTCTGGATTGCGCTCCGGATCATACTCCACTTCTTCACAGTAAAAGTCCTGCCATGGTGGCGATGATTGCATCCGCTCGATGTGCCATTCCAGGTCTGCACCTGTTTTATTGCACCTCTCCTCCATGATTTCTGCTCGGGGGCAAATATGTACAAATTTTCCCCTGACCCCAATCGGGTCGTATTTCCAGTGCTGAGGTAGCTGTATCAGGCCCATGTTGAGGAGTTCTTGTTCGAGGTAGATATGCTGCCCAATCTCATGCACTTGAATGTTCGCCCAGGTAATAGGATACTTGAAAATATGGCCCCTCTTCTTTCCCTGGCCGAATTCCTCTTCTACATAGTCCATCTGGCGCGATATCTCTATACCGAGACGATGCTCGATGCAAAAATAGGGCAGCAAGAACGGCTTCCCTTTGAATCCGTAGATTCTAATCACAATGCCCTGAGTCAACCGGAAGGTATCTCCGTATTGGTACTTCCTCAGGTAGTTCGTCATGGCCAGTGGAGGGCGAGATGCTTTGCCGTTGAACAGCGCCAAGGTCATACCTAGAAATTTGAAGTTGAAATCGTAGTAAGACCCTCTCCTGTACAGGGCTTCTGTCCACTCATACACGGGCAGCGGCGCTCCCTTCTCATTTACCTTTTTTAGGTCAGGTACTTTAATCCGGTAGTGCGTGTGGTACAGGCACAACCATGTGAGGAACGAGCAGTGCCGGAACTCTAATGTCTACTTTTGTTGTATCCTGACCAGATTCGAATGTATGGCGTACGCCACCCAATCTGCCCAATCAAAGAAAATAGGGCGTCTTCCGCTCCTTTGCGCAGTGGAGTCATAAAACTCTCCATGCAAGATGCATTCCGCGAGCGCCAGCTGGTACGGGTGCACCATTCTATCCGTGCCGCAGCCGAGTACCCATGCCAGGATAATATATATATATTTATTTTCGAACCTCTCCAGGGGTATAGGGCCTGTTGGCCACTGTCCTGCTGGCAACGGGGTCTTCAGTTCTGAGTCGAGAAACTCTCTCATCCTTCTGCTCTGAGCGAATCTGCCCGCCTGCTCATCCAAGTTAATTCTTCTGACAATGGCGTTGGGGTCGTACTGGAGCCTCGGGGCGAAGGTTGGTTGGACGCTCTCTTTGAAGAGTGTGAACAACACTCTTCCTTGGTTGTCGCAGACTTGCCGGGTAGCTGGTTTGTAATATGTCACAATAGACTCAACCAGCTCCGGGCAATGGTGGACGGGAGGGCACAAGAACCAGTACAGGTTCGACTTGTATGCAGCTCCGACATGGTGCGAGGGCGAGACTTTGCCTGCCCACTTTGCTATATTTGGCCGCAGCTTGGTGAGGCTAATGGAGTACTCGCCATCCCTATACCCGGCCAGGCGATTGATGGGCGGCAGTGGAGCTTGCCCTTTGCTTCTCTTTGACCTGGATTTCCTTGTCTGCTCCTGTGGCGCTTCGCTCTCATGAGCGCTGGATTCTGTGTGTTCCTCAGCCTCCTGCTCTGTATCGTTGGACTGCGTCTGCATTGGCGCTTTTCCCTTGTCCATTTTCTGTTTTCTGTTCGTGGTGGCAGACGGGATTCTGGTCACTAGTCCTTCAATTCTGCGCCTTGCAGCTCAGACTTAGCTTGATAATTCGAATGTTCTGAGTATGCCAGGGCCCCTTTTCTAGGAAAAAACGCAGCATTAATGGCGCGAGGGGGGTTTAAAGTGATTTGCCCGAAGTAGGTGGGAAACGCCGTTATTCTTTGGCGGCCGTGCGTGGGCCTTTTCCTTGGAAGGCGCACCTTGGTTGCGGTTGGTCCTAATGCGCTTGCTTCTTTAATGACATCTGCTTCGAAAGACGCGCAATCATTCTTTAAAATTTTTGAACCTCGTGCTTCCAATGACGTCACAGCCGCCGCTTGGGCACACACTTCGAGGGAGACTTTGGCCCAGGGTTTTAAGGAGGGACGCAGCCTAACTTCGCGCTATGCACATTGCGCCGCCTGGGCCCACACTTAGAAATTTTTTCGCCACTATGTCCCTTGTTTTCCCTGACAGGTCGTTCAAAGTGCGCTCGAAATCAAGAGCGCACTCGGGCTTCGCTCAAAAAACGTGCGCAATCCGACTTCGCCCGGAAAATGTTGCGCAGTAGGGATTCCACACTTAGCCAATTTTCGCTCTCTGCTGCCCGACTGCGCTCCCAAGATGGTGCGCAGTCCGACTTCGCTGCGAAGTCGGGTTGCGCACCCAGCACTTAGTAATTTTGAGGCTTTTGTTGTTTTTCTCTCAAACTCCCGATGTCGCACAATTCAATGAGCGATGCACTTAGCCCACTTCGGCTTTGAAAACTAAAAGCTGAATACTGAAAGAAATATGTACATTCTGTCATAAACTAAAATGCAGGAAGAGAATATGTACAAGGAAGGACCTCTTGGGCACCTTTAGTGGTGATAGGTTTTTAGGTGGAAACCGTTGACAGGAATGGGGAGAAGCTGTCCCTCCATGTCCCTGAGCACGAACGCGTTGAATTGGTTTACCCGAGCGATCTGATAGGGACCTTCCCAGAGGGCATCAAATTTGTCATGGTTGCCCGGCTTTGCTTTGAGTGAGTCCCACTTTAGCACTAGGTCCCCGATTTTGAAAACTCGGGTGGTGGTGCCTTTTGCAAACCAGCTCTGGGTTACCTCGGCATGTTTAGTAAAGGCCTGGTATGCCTTCTCCCTTTCTTCTTCTAACCGCAATAGTTGGCAAAGTTTGGCGTCCACTGGATCCCCGTCGCCCTTTTCTTCATCTAACATCCAGTGCGGGCATTTCTATGTGGGTAGGCAAAACTGCCTCCTTGCCATATACGAGCGCGTAGGGGGATGTCTTGATAGACTTCTTGAAAGATATGCGATCCGCCCATAACGCCCGGTTCAGAAGTAGGTGCCACGTCCTCTTGTTCCTTTCTCTTTTTTTTAACAATCTTCAGTAGATTCTTGTTAGTGGACTCGGCCGAGGCCATTCCCCTGCGGGTAGTAGTTTGAGGACATCTTGTGATAGATGCCGTATTTTCTGGTGAACTCCGTGAGTACAGCACCTGCGAACCCCGGACCGTTGTCTGTAACTATTGCCTCCGGGACCCCGAAACGGGTGATGAGGCTCTCAAGGAACCCAATGACCGTTTCTTGGTCTGCGTGCTTAGTGGGGATCGCCTCTGCCCACCGAGTGAAATAATCGGTGGCTGTAAGGATGAACTTATGTCCCGCTGCAGAGTTAGGCGTGATGGTCCCGACGAAGTCTAGACCCCACTGCTGAAACGGAGTCTCGGCTTGAATTGGTTGGAGGGGCAAGGGTGCCTTTCTGTTCCTGCCGGCGAACCTTTGGCATTTTTCACATTTAACACAGACCGCATGTGCGTCTGTGAAGAGAGTGGGCCAATAATACCCGGCTCTGATAATTTTTAAGGCCGTAGGCCTCCCTGAATGATGTCCCCCAGGCATCCCGGAGTGGAATTCTCCGAGGACCTTTGGTTTATCTGATTCTCTGACGCATCGCAACAGGATGCCGTCAATATTTTTGAAATACAGCCCCTCGGGGCGCAGTACATATCTCAAGGCATTCAGCCTAAACCTCCTTCTTTGTGAGGCATTGAGATGATCTGGACATCTCCCTGTGCTAAAATACCGCACCAGGTCATTCGTCCAATCACTCTCCTCTGATAAGGAGTTGGCAAGGTTAGTTTCTGCTATCGGATCTTCCCATTGGCAGGCGAGATTTCAGCTGCAGCACTTCGGGCCAGCTCTTGGCACAGGGCTCGGCCTCTGATCAGCTTCGTTGGCCGTACCTCGATGTCAAATTCTTGGATTTTGGCTATCCATCCTGCCCTCTTGTGACCTGGCTCCCCTTGTACAATGAAATTCCTGACGTCCGGATGTATCACGAAGATAGTTATCCGGCTCTGGGAGACAAAGTGCCTGAACTTCCTGAGGGATCTCATGACTGCGTGCACAGCCGCTCAATAAAATTATACTTTTCTTCATGCGGCTGAATCACCTGGCTTAAGAACGCTATGGGGCGTTCTTCGCCATCATCTCCCTTCTGAGTCAGGACTGCGGCGTAACTCTCGGGCTCTCCCACCGCGTACAGGATGAAATCCTTGGAATAATCTGGATTTATCAACACTGGAGCTTGCGCGATTCTGGCCTTGATCTCTTCGAAGGCCTGCTTCCTTTCGTCAGTCCACAAGAATTCGGCATTCTTTTTTAGGAGTTCGGCCATGGGCTTAATTACTTGTGCGAAGTCCGGTATGAACTTCCTCACGAAGTTGATTTGGCCGAAAAATGATTGTAGCCCCTTCTTGTCGACTGGGATGGGTAAGCGAAGAAGGGCTTCTGCTCTGTCAGGATCCACTTGCCAAGGCCTTTCTCAGAAATGACATGTCCTAGTAGCTTACCTTCCTTTACCGCGAAGACTGACTTCTTCGGGTTGATGGAAATGCCGAATTCACGACATCTCTCAAATATTTGCCGCAAGTGGGAAGCATGGTCCTCTCTCTTATGTGAAAATACAGTCATATCGTCCAAGTAGATGACAATGACCTTGTTGAGCAGCTCCCGGAACGCCAAGTCCATAGCTCTTTGAAACGTAGCGCCGGCGTTAGACAGGCCGAAGGGCATGCGCTGATATGCAAACGTTCCCCATTTGGTGGTGAACGTTGTCTTGTGCTGATCTTCGTCCTTTACCCATATTTGGTTGTATCCAGAGAATCCGTCCAAGAGAGAGAACCTCTGTGCTCCAGCAACGATGTGGAGGATCTGATCAATTTGGGGAAGCGGATAATGATCCTTCAGTGAAGCTTGATTGAGGTTTCTGAAATCCACGCAGAGGCGGATGTCTCCATTCTTTTTCCTCACAGGGACCAAATTCGCGACCCAAGATGAGTGCTTGATGGGGTAGATGATTTTGGCCTCCAGCATCTTTAAGAGCTCTGCTTTCATCATAGCTTCAATTTTTGGGTTCACTGCCCTTTGCTTCTGCCGGAAAGGTCTTGCATTATCTTCCAGCTCTATAGTATGCTGGATCATCTCTCTGTCATACCCCTTCAAGTCCTGGTAGCACCAGGCCACAATATCGGGGGAACTCTCCGCATAAAGATCTGATCTGCTCTAGTTCCTTTTCAGTGCAGTCCGTCCCGACCTTGATCGTTTTTCTAGGTTCCAGTTCCAGGTCCACGTACTGCTTAGGGTCCACTTTGATTCTGTGGGATATTGCCCTATCGTTCTGATCAAAGAGACTTTCTAGGGTAATCAGTCCTTTCGGGACATGATTGTTTTTTAACTGTATCAACCCCTCGTACTGCTCGTCATCAGGGTCTCTACCTTCTATAGTACTTGCTTCGTTTATCAAAAAAGTGACGATATCCTCGTCACAGTCGAACACCTGCCAGTGGGTGTCTTTATCAGGCACAGAAGGCCTGTAGATGGTACGAACCGGCTTCGGCTTCTGGACAGTGTCATCAGCCGGAACGTGCACTGGCTCCAACGGGACGCGAGAATGTCAGCATGTTTATTCTTCTCACGTGATATGGCTTTGACATTCAAAGAGTCGAATGACTCCATCAGGTCCCAGACACGGTTACGGTACGCCTTGAGGTAATGCTTCTTGGAGGCGCACTTATTCGTAATCTGGTTGCACACCAGCTTTGAGTCGCCAAAGATCTGCAAATGTCTCACCCCCAGTCTCTCTGCCTTTCTCAAACCCAAGCACAAAGCTTCATACTCCGCCGCGTTGTTAGTGCAGCTCCAAGCCAGCCTGTAAGTGTAGTCCTTCTGGACTCCGGACGGGGAAACCAGAAGTACACCTGCACCGGCGCCATTTTTGCATCGGGCGCCATCAAAGAACAACTTCCATAGCTTTTACGGTGCGGGTCCAACCTCCTTCCTTGTTGGTGGTCAAGTCTTTCAAGCTGGGTGACGGAGTAACAGCCTTGCTCGGTCTCAATCATGGCGTTGAAGTCTAGCAAGGAGAACTCATCCTCCACTTGTAACAGCTCAAGGGCCTCTTCTGTCATATCAACCTCTACCAGTTCTTCAGTTGTCAGCTGAACCATGCCGTTCTGTGGCTCTTCTCCGGGTATCTTCTCTACTAGAAATGTGGAAGGCTTTTCATTATAGATCTTTAATCTCCTTCCTTTGAAGGGCACTTCCATATGTGAGTAATCCAGAGACAGATATCCACCCAGCTTTGCCGTGAACTCCCTGGAGAGACACATGCCGAAGTAGGGTTCCAAGTCGACCACAACGACTTCTTGGATGACCACTATGTCAAGGGCTTTATGTAGTCGGATTGGAATATCCTTGATGACACCGACTGTCTTGACAGGGGTGCCATCTAGCTGCAACACACCTTGGCTGCTCCTTGTATATTCCATACCGATCTCTTCGCAGACGGCTCTCGGCATGACAGGAGTGGAAGCACCGGAATCCACCATGCAGTTGTGTACTATATAGCCTTCCATCCGCAATGACAGATAGAAAGGAGGTGGCCTGTTTTTCCGGTGGCAGAAACTGTCAAGGGCTGAGCTAACACAGCAGGCTGCGTCGGCTTTCTGTCTTTTACGCTTTTCAAGGATTCCTGCAGCAGATCAACTTGCCCCGGGAGCAGAAGAGCCTCGTACATACTTATCTTCGCCGGGGTCCTTTTTAGCTCATCAACTATATTGTAGGTTGAAGTGTCGGCTCCCTCTATTTCTTTCGTTGGCTCATACCTGGTCCGGTATTGCTGCGTGGCTTCGACTCTCTGTCTCTTCGTCAGCGACGGATATCTCAGCTTCTCTTGAGCTTGTTCTTTTGTTTCGGCTAGAGGTTGGGCTGCGGGAGCTTTCACCGCGGGAGCCTTGAGCGTAGGGAACCTTTCTTTGGCTGTAGGAGGCCAAGGTGACTTGTCAGGTGGTAGCCCAGCAGGCTGCGCCTTCTCTCTTCTGGCGTATACCTTCAACGGCTTTGCTTGGGCCGTGGCAGCCTCAATGGGCTTTCTGCCTTCCTTGGTCAAGAGCAACGCAGGATCTTCTTCTGGGACCGCAAAGTTGCCTTCATCGTCCAGGATCATGTATGCTTCATCCTCTATGGCGCTGCCCGCAAGGGTCTGAAGATAATGCTGATGCAGCGTGCAACTCTCCTCTGAGTGTGGATCGTTGCATGTGGAGCACCAGTTAACCTGGTCAGAAGTGCCAGGTTGAACCTCATTGGCAGCATTCCTTGCCGGGGGGTGTCTTTGAGCTTGTGTAGCTTGATCTTTTGTTAGCGCCGGAGGAGGATATGGTCTCCTTGGAAGGAACTCCATCTGGGCTTGCTTCTTCTTCATTATCGTCATATCGTTGGAAATAGTATGATACCCAGAGGCCAGAGCCCGTACCTCTTGAAGGATTTTATTCTGAATATCGTTATCTGCAGGCGCCAACCGGGCCGGCGGAGGTATTGCAGCTAATGGCGGAGGTGCAGAATACGCCGCGTAATGAGGGGGAGCTGGGAGTGCGGGATACTGCGGAGGCGGAGGTGGTGGATTAGGATAATGAATCTGAGGCTGACCGTAGGGGTTTATAACTGGTGTTGGATTCCATGGCTGCTGGGGGTGCTGACTTGAGGAGGATGGCATCACACCAGAGGCCGATGGATACTGGGACTGAGGAAAATCAGGATAAATGGGGGGCTGCACTCTATGCGGAAGTCTGCCTATAGAGATTATGTCTAATTCTGCTTGTTGGGCAGCTTCGTATAGGGCAGGGAAAGTATCGACTCGGGCTATCTTGAGAAGTAGGCAGATATCCGAATTGAAAGACCTCAGGTAATAGTGTGCAGCTTGACCCGTCGAAGGTCGCGGTTCGCGAGGTACTCTTTTCCAGGACCTCGCAAACCTTATGTTGAAGTCTGATATCTCCTCTTGTGGGTGGCGTTGGATACTCTGAAACGATGCAATAATGAAGAGGGGTCGGCAGACTCGTTGCATCCTTTTACGAGCCTGCCTGCCAACTGAGGCCACCCCGTGATAGATCCTTCTGGCAAAGATCTCCACCAGTAGAGAAGCTTCCCCCTCAGAGAAAGAGCCAATAGACGGGTCTTGACACTCTCATTTGTAATAGAGTGTAGCGCAGCCAAGGCCAGAATGTCTTGGATGTGCTCATATGCCGTTTTGCCGTAGCCATCGTAAGTAGGGATGGACTTCAAGGCAGCGGGGGGCACAGCCTCTTGTCCGACTAGGGCCAAGGGCCCTGTGGAGTCAACCGCTGGGAAGAGGTCGTCATCATTTTGCTGGGCAGCCATGTCTTCTTCCCCTCCGGTCGTGTACTCGGTATCGGTGTTGTCCGAAGATGTAGGTTGCTCTTCAACTTCGGCCTCTTCGACTTCGGTTTCGGATTCGTCTATGCGAGCTTGGTAGTCAGCCCGCCTTACGCGCTCTCCGGGAGCGTTGATGTCAATTTCGTAGAGATCGAGGCTGGTTTCCCGGATTCCTTGCTCTCCACCTTCTTGTATGCATGAAGGCGCTTGGACCGGTCTCACGGACTCGGGAGAATATTCGGGTACTTGCGAGTCCCCAGGTGTTCTGATTTAACAGCAATGAAGCGAACACCGATGCTTCGATTCTGTTTTGGGTGGGAAACTTTCGGGTCCCACCGGGCGTGCCAGAGAAACTGTTGGTTACGAATCCGCCACTAGGATAGGATTTAGTGTAATGCGCCCTAGATTCGCCCAGCAGATTGAAAGGCCGGAAGGAAGGAATGCCTTCCGTGCCAATCTCCGGAGAAGGCCGGCTTCCTATGTTTTCTCAATTGGTTTTAAGCTCAGAGTGCAGGAAAGAAATTAGAAATGCGGAAAGAAATATAAATGTGATTTGTATTGGGTGGGGAGGATAAGCAGCACAACAACTATCAATCACCACTACTAACAACAACTAAACACGGAATACATTACAGAAACTATCAATGTCATTCATTCTATGTATCCTCTAACTATGCATTCCAGGAATACTTAATTATCAAATACCGATATCCAGATAGCAGAATAACGATAAGCAATAACATAAGCAACATGAGGCAGAAATGCTAAATAGAGGCAGCATAAAGAACAAGAACAGTCAATAGAGCCAAGTGTATCTTGTATTCAGAAGCAAATGCACAGCTACAATGGTTCCCTAGCAGTATATCCCCCTTCCACCCCTTTACAATGATATGGCGCAGCTATTTATAGCGCAATTTCCCCCCAATTACAACTCCGGGCACAGGATCCCAGACCTGACAATAGCTGACAAAGCTGACAAAAGCGGCAAAAAAGCTGCTGATGTTGACCTCTGCAGATATGGATGTACTTGCAGCAAGGTCCACCTGAAAACTTGGCAGCTACGTGGCAGTGCGGTAGATGAAACTTTGAGTCAGCTTGAATGAGGGTAGCTGCGGTACAATAATTTGGTTCACGCTTGCACTTTCCCCGTCACATCTCTGACTCGAATCCCGAGGCTGGACACTTGTCAAAATCTGATAAGGGACGAATCTGCCTTGGAATCTCGTCTCTCTTTCATGCCCGACTTCGCTCGGAATTGGAGCGCAATTAAACAGCGCAAGGGGGAATTAGCGCAGTTGGGGAGGCCTCCGTGCCTTAGACAATTTTTGGCTGCCTTGCAACATCTGCCGAGTGCGCACAAGTAAGAGGCGCAGCCGACTCGAAGTCGGGTTGCGCACCCAACACTTAGCTCATTTTGCTCACCGCTCCGACTGCGCATGAAGATGAGAGCGCACCCCGACTTCGCTGCGAAGTCGGGTTGCGCTCTTGTACTTAGAAATTTTAGGGGTCCGCTGCTTCCCAGGTGCGCACAGAAATGAGAGCGCACCCCGACTTCGCTGCGAAGTCGGGTTGCGCTCTTGTACTTAGCCAAATTTTGATCATTTCTCCGCACTTCGGCTCCCCGAGTGCGCTCAAACTTAAGGGCGCACCCCGACTTCGCTGCGAAGTCGGGTTGCGCTCTTGTACTTAGAATTTTTAGGGGCCTTTTGCTCTTTTTTGGGAAATTGACAGAAGAAAGTAAAAGAGGAAAAAAAAAGGGGAAATGAAGGGAATGAAACTGACGGAAGGGGAGAAAGGGGATAGTGGAGAAAGGGAAAGGAGGAGGAGGGAAGGGAGAGCAGCATACTTACAAGAAAAATGAAGACATGGCACCCCGTGCAAAATGTGGCAACACTTTCCACTTGAACATATTCATCAGTTATTATCCTTATGCCTCACATAGCATTTTTTGGGATAAGAGACTATATAAAGTAATAATTTCTTTGAAAGGATCAATTAAATTTCAATTTGTGTTGGTCTGCAATTTGGAATCAAATTGATAATCAATACTTGATCTTCTACAATTATTTTAATGTTAGTTCTTGAAAAAATATCGATGCAGGTCTTTGAGTTAAAACCTATAAAGGTATAAGCATAGGCATGTCGTGGTAGAAAGACAACACTCCTGTAAAGATAAGGATGAGTTTACTGACCTTGGCCATTCTTACCAGTTCCTTGGTCTTAGCAGGCCAGCCATTGGTAATCTATTATTTGAGAAAGAAAAGTTAATTGTAATATAACAATCACAATTGATATGAGGAGATTTTATGCTAACAACTATTTGGAATAAGTATTTGCTATGTATGTTGGGGAGAGAAATTGACATTAATCGACTGGAGTTGAGATTTTGACCTAGATAAGTCTAGCAGTCCTAAGTTGAATGGGTAGTTGCATGTTGGGTCAATATATTGGTTGTCACATTACAAAACAATTTAAGAGTGCATATTGAATGGAAATTAAATATTTGATTTTGCTGCATATCCAAGCATGGTCTTTCTTTTTACTAGCAATTACACCCACAAATATGATGCTTGTAAGAATAATAAAATAGAGGAGATTTGTTTTAGTAAACAAAAAGTGGTTGTTTAAATCATTTTGTTATTCGTCATTCCCCGTTTTGCATGCATGCATGCGTGTACTGGGGCAAAAATAATTGAAATGACACAAAAGAACTATCTTCTTGACTTTATTTCTCTGCTTTCTTTTATTTGACATGCATTAAGTAAACAAGAAGTGAGTTCTGCTTTCTTTTATTTGACAAGCATTAGGTACACAAGAAGTGAGTTTAACCTTTAGATGAAATGAGATACAAGCTTGATGATGATTCCTTTTGGTTACGAATCTGCCATGAGGAAAGGATTTGGGTTAATGCGCCCAGATTCGCCCACCAGCATGAAAGGCCGGAAGGAAGAGATGCCTTCCGAGCCAATCTCCGGAGAAGGCCGGCTCCTTTTGGGGGGTTTTCTGATTTAAGCTAAGAGTACAGGAAAGAAATAAATGTACAGAAAGAGATTTACAAATATATTCAAAGGTTGGTGGGGGGAACTAACAGTACGGGAACACACCAATCACCGCTACTTACTGCATATAAACACAAAGCATGACAAAGAACTGCAAAATCTAACGTATACTTCCGATACCCAAGCAGAGTACGCACGGCTACAACGGCTCCCTAACAGACATTCCCTACAAGGAACTAACAGTACGGCAACACGTCAATCACCACCTACGGACACTGACATGGGTAGAAAGCAATCATAGAGATATCAGAGCCAGGTATATGTGTTTATGTAGAGAATTTAACCGCACAGCTTCAATGGCCCCCTAACAGACATTCCCTACAAGGAACTAACAGTACGGCAGCGCACCGATCACCGAGATACGGACCAGCAACAAAACACACAACTGATGGAACTGCTACTACAGCTATTCTATGTATCCTTTTAATTCATGAAGTACAGGGGGTGCTTTAAACAAGCAATGCTAGAGGCACCTGATCATCAAATGCTGAAATGAATCAACGAGCCATGACACAGGTTAGCCTAAGGCATGAATATAAAGAAAGGCAAGGATAAAAAATGAAGCAGCTAGTAATGTAACCAAGCATACAGATTATATTTATAAGCGTAAGCACGGTTACAATGGGCACAAGTGGTTCCCTAATGTACATTCCCCTTTCCACCCTTTACAATGAATTCACGGTGGGCTTTTATAGCCCGAGTCCCTCCCGTTACATTAATGGGCACAAGGTCCCGACCAAACATAAGCCGACAAAAGCGGCGAAAGAGCTGCAAATGCCGACCTTTTGTCGGACCGGACCGTACCCGCAAGCATGGTCTTCCCGGAAGCCGGACAGCTACATGGCGGTGTGTTGGGCGTAACTCTCTCTCGGCAATGATGCGGGTAGTCGGAGCAGTGAAACCTCAGATCAGCTTTGAATGAGGCTACTGGCATAGGCAATGCAGCCCATGCTTGTCCTTTTGCTCGGCACGTTTCGGCTCTAATCCCGAAGCTGGACACTTGTCAGATGATGGATGATTCTGTGTGACACGTGTCTGCCTTGGAAGGCAGTCCGTCCAACTTCGCTTGGGATCAGAGCGTCTCGGGATGCGCGGGCAGAATACAGTGCAGTTGGGAAGGCCTTCATGCCTTGGTCAAATTCCGGGTTTGTTCCCCATCGCGCACTCGTCAAGGGCGCACTCCGACTTCATCGCGAAGTCGGGCCGCGCACATGTGGAAATCGGTGTCCGCCGCCGTACGGACTCGCTCCGGCCTTTTGTCGTCTTCTCGTCACCGCCACCGTCAATCGCCTGCAAGGTGCGCCGTAGAAGTGGGGCGAAGTCGCACTTCGCACCAAAATCGGGCGAAGTGCGCACCTGGAGACCCAAAACCGGGCGAAGTGCGAACTTCGCACCAACACTTAGCCATTTTTCGGTAACTTGCTCGGAAAGTTGAAAAATCAACCTGGGACTCCAAGAAAGGGGGGAAAGAAAGAGAATGCGGGAAAGAAAAGGAAAGGGAGAGGAGAAGGAAGGAAAATAGGGGAAGAGGGAAAAAGAAGAGCAGCACAGTTACAACACTGAAGACATTGCACCCCGTGCAAAATGTGACAACATTTCTGGCGGCTCGCGGGGTGTCGAGCTCGCCTCGGCGCAAAGAATCCATGCCTTCATCCATTGGGTGCAGAGGAACTTGCCTCCCCTGCCTTTGGCTGCTCTAACTGTCCTCCTTGTGGCAACTGTTCTTCAGATTCATCTTTGTCAGTTGCCCCCTCAGAATCACCTTCCGAAAGCTCTCCATCTCCTGCTTCTGCTTCGCAAATGCGATCGTATGCGGCCTTGGCTGGGCGCCAAGCTTCTGCTTCAAATGGCCGGCGGTCAGCTACATCTTCTAATGCTGCGTGGAAAGCAGCGACCGCGTGCAGGTCGATGGTGAGGTATCTCTTTTCTAACTCCTGGAAGTAGGAGCTGATCTTGGAATATTTGGCCACCATCTGAGTGACCCGACTGTCTTGAATTGGCTCAGCCCAGCCTATCAATTTCAGCCGTATCCGCTTCAAAGGACTCGCCAATTCCTTTTCACCCGATCTAGGGTGAGAAGCTCGCCATTTTCAACAAAACCTCGGGCACCCTAGTTCGTAAAGAGCGTGAAAGGGGGCCGACAGATATCTCTTTCATGTCCGAATGCATCTAGCATTCGTCTGGCAACTCTCACCTCTTCAACTTTTTTGAAATATTTGTGCAAGGTCACCCTTGCACCTGCCCATTCTGCAGCGAATGAGGACACGGGAGAAAATTGGAGGCCGTTGCGCCGCGCTCCCGAAGATTTACCGCCGTGTCCAGCCATTGCTTCGCCTCGGCGCTCGGCCTCCTCTACCACAGGCTTTCCCGGCGTAAACTTCTTGAATTCCGGATGCGAAATCCGTAACCGCCATCGCCTTGAAGGTGTGGGGCTTGCATTCCCGCAAGCAAACCAGCCCGCATCTCCTTAACCTTTGTCTTTGAAAAGACCGTCGCTTGAGATGCTCTCTCCGCAAGTTGCGATCGCGCTCGCTTCAAAGACTCTTGGAGCCGAGAAATCTGCTCCAAGGCCGCTTTCTTTCGGTTGCGGCTTGTTGCCGAGAAGCGGCCAGCCGGGCTTTGAGTTCATCTATTTCTTGCCGCGCCGCTCCAGCTTGCTCGCTGGACCTAGACAGTCCTCTTCAAGCTGCCTTGTTTTATCCTCGCAACCCGAAAAGTTCTTCCCCGCTCCTCCGTACTTTTGACAAAGAGATTATCAGCTTTGCGCATGATTGACTGAATCTCATATTGCTTGTTAATGTCGTCAAAGCTCTTCTCCTTTGTCCTGGAGCTCGTAGTCCGCCCCCGGTCATTTCCCGGAGAGGTTTCTTTACTTTTGGGATTATTTTCTCTCGTCGTAATCACTCTCCTCCCGAAATCATACTTTGCGCGTTTTGCCGGGGCGGCTATCTCTTCATGTCTCCTCCGCTTCGTGTCCTGGAGGAAAGAGACAGAATACTCTACAGCCCTCGCTGCCGTGGGCAAGTCGTCTCAGTATTCCGGAGGTCGTCCATAAAATCTGGTTCCCCCAGCCCTAGGGTTCTGCTGAGACGTCTCTCCTGCGGGGATGGGACCAGGAGGAACCGGACGGACCTTGGAAGAATCGGCCGCTTGTGGGGGCGACCGGGAAATGGAGATGGGAACGGCTGACACTGCAAGGGTTTGAAGCGGCTGAGATGGAGGATGTGACGGTGAACGGACAGCCTCAGCACTAACCTCAGGCGAAGGGTTTGGAGTTGTGCTCAGAGAAAGAGAGACGTTAGGGTTCTGAGCAAACTGATCGAAAGAATGGGGGCCGCTAGAAGGGCGTGGAGACGGGGAGGGGGATGCGGCCATGACTTGCTCGGATTGAGCGGGAGACGGAGTGGGAGTGGGACTGGATGAGACCAAAGAGACAGGGGCAGCAAACGTACTCGCGGGCTCCGCCTGAGCCGATGCCGGATGGATGTCTGTGCTTCTGATTTCGGCGGCTGGCTTAGGACTGCCTGCAGACACTGTCTCTGCGGCGGCAGGACGCGGCTGCGGCTCTGCAACCGGTCGCCGCACTATCGTGCTAGGGTCGCCCGATTTTCTCAACTCTCTTCCGCCTCTTCTCTTCCGGGAATAACGATCGATCGGGGGAAGGAGATGAAGCAAGTGCAGCAGGCGCTGATGCTCCCATTGTAAACTTGTACCGGGGTTTGAATTGCGTAAGGTCTGCCGCAACCGGTCTGCCCTCTGACGGCGCTGGCGCTTTTCGTGCCTGAGGGATTGCCTCGGGCGTTGCCTTGACTAACTCTTTCGCCTTCTCAGGCGCCGTCTTGGAAGCCACGGGCTGCATTGGATTGACCTGGAAGTTTGTCGGGCCCACGCTGGTAGTTGCCGAAGTGTACAACTGTTGGGAGGGAGACCCTCCTTTATAGTCTTCAAAGGGACCTCTGGGAACGTAACCTTGATATGCGAACGGCCGCCAGCTGTCATGATGCTGGTCATAGAGAACCGAAAAGTCGTCATCTACGGCCAGGTTTCTCCTTGTTGATTTGTCGTGTTGCGTGCGGCATCTCATCTTCCAAAGATTCAGTAATCTTTTCTTTAGACCAGTTAAGGCCCGCTATCTTGGATAGAAATTTTTTGAACCCTGGAGATGAAAACTGGTGGTCCGGGTTTCGCTTGGGGTCATATGTCACCTCCTCGCAGTAGAAATCCTGCCAGGGAGGAGAAGCTTCCATCAATTCGATTTCCCACCAAGATCCACATGGACCACATCGCATCTATCTTCGGGTTATATCTGCCCGGGGGCAGAGATGTGTGAACTTTCCCCTTATTCCGTATGGGTCATACTTCCAGCGTTGCGGCAACAAAACCAGGCCAATCCGGGAAAACTCTTGCTCAAGGTAGGAATGCTGCCCTACCTCAAAAATCTCAACATTTGCCCAGGAAAGAGGATATTGAAAAATCTGTCCTCTCTTCTTTCCTAGGCCGAACTCTTCTTCAACATAGTCCATTTGTCGGGCAACCTCCATCCCGAACTAGTGCTCCGAGCACCAATAGGGCAGCAAATGGGGTTTGCCCTTGAATCCGTAGATTCTGACCACAATTCCCCGCGTCGGCTCGAAACGTCCCCGAGCTTCCGATTTATCAAAGCGCTCGTCATTTCTCTCGGGGGGCGAGGAATTTCGCTTTCACTGAAGACTGACATGACGAATCCCATAAAGTTGAAGTTGAACTTGTAGTAGGACCCTTTCCGGTATAAGTCATCCATCCAGCTATAGACGGGCTGTGGCTCTCCCCTCTCGTTGACCTTCTTCGTGTTCGTGGATCGGCATCAGGGAGTGCAGATGGTACAAACAAAGCCAGGCTAGAACAGAACTGAAACGAAAATCGGTAGACTGCCTCTTCTGGATTTTTACCAGGCTGGAATGAACGGCGTAAGCTGGCCAGTCTGCCCAGTCGAAAGAGATGGGACGCTTCCCACTTCTCTGTGTCGCCGGTTCGTAGGACTCTCCACATAGGAGACATTCTCGCTACGCTAGTCGGGTACGGACTGTACTCACTCATCAGAATCGCAGCCAAGAATAGATGCCAAAATGATGTACAAGTATTTGTTCTGGAATTGTGTCAAGGGCATGGGGCCGGTTGGCCACTGTCCAGCTGCAAGCGGGGCGTTCAGCTCTGAATTGAGGAAATCCCTCATCCGTTTTGTTGGCGTGAAACGTCCCGCCTGCTCGCCCAAATTTACCTTTCTGAGAATGGCGCTGGAGTCATACTCCAACCCTGGGGCGAAAGCTGGCTGGACAGTCTCCCTGCGCAGTGTGAACAAGGGTTTACCGCCGGAGCTGCAAATTTGCCGGTAGCTGGTCTGTAGTGTCTGACAATTAGGTCTACCAGTTCCGGGCATTGGTGGACAGGAGGGCACAAGAATCTGAACAGATTGGATTTGTACGCCGCTCCGAAATGGTGGGAGGGCGAAACTTTGTCAGCCCAACTTTCCACATTTGCCCGCAGCTTCGTCAGGCTCATAGAAAAAGAGCCGTCCTTGTATCCCGACAAATAATTCACCGGAGGTGGTGGGGCTTGCCCACGCTGTACTTTTTTCGTCCGGGACTTTGACTTTCTTTCTGGCGGGGTTTCACTTCTGAAAACGCCCGGCCGCGGTAAATCCTTTGGTTCGCCACTTTCGCTGGATTGCGCTGACACTGGCATCTTTCCTCTGTCCATCTCTCCGAATCAGCAATAATTGCAAGTTCAAGGCGTCTGCAGCAGATTTCGCTGTCACAGGAATAATTTGCACTGTCCGAGGAATAATCTGCATAGTCTGGAATGTTTAAAAACATCTGACCCCCTTTTCTAGATAAAGACAGCGCCATTAATGCCGCGCAGGAGGAGGTAGGTCGGCTGAGTTAAGGCTCTTTGGTGGCTGCGCAGGAGAATGTTTGGAAAAAGCGCGCTCCGGCAGACGTGCCATGCTCTTTTGCTTGCACTTTCGTTGAGGAACGTGCAATCATCAATTCTGTCTTGGACGCGGCGCTATGGCTGACGTCACTGCCGGAGCGCGGGCACACTGCTCAAGGAAGAATCATTGGTGCGGAAACCCACTTTGGAACGGCTACAAACGCGCCTTGGGCCCAGCTTGGGACCTTTTTTGAATTTTTTATTTATTTTTAAACGTTGCCCCAAACCGCCCGTAAACGAGGCGAGCGGACTTCGCCCGGTTGGCGCGCGATTTCGCGGGAGTCGGACTTCGCCCGACTCGGTTCGAACTTCGCGCGAAGTTCGCGTTCGAATTGTTCCTTCTCTTTTCTTGCTTGTTGCGCCCAAGGTTTGGGCGCAGGGTCCTTTGCAACCTTCGGCCTTTGACCACACTTATCATTTTCCTTTAGACTGACTTGGACAAGCCGCGCAGTGCAAACGCTGAGGCGGGTTCGGACTTCGGCCGAACTTTGGGCGAAGTACGAACTTCGCGCGAAGTTCGCACTTCGCACGAAAGTCGGCCGCAGCGCGGACTTCGCGCGGAAGTTGGCCGAAGTCGGGCTTCGCGCGCAAGTTGGCCGAAGTCGGACTTCGGCCAGAGCTTAGCGAAGCCTGTCTTTAGTGTGCCCTTGCGGCTTCCCTTTCAGTCGCGCTTCGCACCGTGGCTGGCCCGAAGCCCGACTTCGCTGCGAAGTCGGACTTCGGCCAACACTTAGCCGATTTTTTGCCTCTTTTCTTTTTTTTTTCTTTTCTCTTTTCTTTGCACAGCCGAACTTCGCCCCTCCTGAGGGCGACGACAGACTTCGCCGCGAAGTCTGTCCTTCTCTCCCATGCCGCAGTTAAGCTCAAAAAACGAAGAAAAACAATTTAAAAGCTGAAAACTGGAAACTGTACATGCCGGGAAATGAAAAAGCACAAGGAAATTTTTACAAAGAAGGGCCACTCGGGCACCTTCAGCAGCGGTAAAGCTTCAAGTGGAACCCGTTAACGTGGATAGGCAGGAGCTGACCCTCCATATCCCGCAGTATGTAGGCATTGAACTGGTTTACCCGAGCAATCCGATAAGGGCCCTCCCGCAGGGCATCAAACTTCCCGTGATTACCTGGCTTTGCTTTATATGAGTCCCACTTCAGCACTGTGTCCCCGACTTCGAAAACTCGGGCAAGTGGTGCCTTTTGCAAACCAGCCTTGAGTGGCCGCAATGTGATTCGCGAAGGCCTGGTATGCACTTTCTCTGTCTTCTTCCAACTGCAAGAGTTGGCACAGTCTGTCATCCACCGGGTCTCCGCTGCACCTGTCTTCGTCAATCATCCACAGGGCAGGGATCTCAATGTGTGATGGCATGACAGCCTCTTTGCCATAGACGAGCGCGTAGGGAGACGTTCTGAGGGATTTCTTGAATGCAACTCTGTCCGCCCACAGTGCCCGGTCCAGGAGCAAGTGCCAAGTCCGCTTGTTTCTGTCAATGGTCCTCCGGATGATTTTCAGGAGGTTCTTGTTAGTGGACTCGGCAAGGCCATTCCCTTGCGGGTAGTAGTTAGAAGACATCTTGTGATAGATGCCAAGTCTGCCGGTGTACTCCGTGAGTACAGCGCCTACAAATCCCGGACCGTTGTCTGTCACAATCGACTCTGGAACCCCGAAGCGGGTAATCGTGCTCTCAATGAACCCGATGACCGTTTCTTGGTCTGCGTTCTTGGTCGGGATCGCCTCTGTCCACCGCGTGAAATAGTCGGTAGCCGTAAGAATAAACTTGTGGCCGGCAGAGGAGTTAGGAGAAATCACCCCAATAAAGTCTAAACCCCATTGCTGGAACGGAGTCTCGGCCTGAATCGGTTGAAGGGGCAGGGGTGCTTTTCTGCTTCGGCCAGCAAACCTCTGGCATTGATCACATTTAGAGCAGACCGCATGCGCGTCTGCGAACAAAGTGGGCCAATAGTACCCAGCCCTTATTATTTTTAAGGCCGTTGGCCTTGAAGAATGGTGACCCCTAGGCATCCCGGAATGAAATTCTCCGAGGACCCTAGGCTGGTCAGATTTTAAGACGCACCGCAACAGGATGCCATCGATGTTTCGAAGTAAAGCCCCTCGGGGCGAAGAGTGTACTTGAGTGCACCTAGCCGAAATCTCCTTCGTTGTGAGGCGTTCAGTGATCGGGACATCTTCCGGTGCGTAAGTATCTCACCAGCTCATCCGTGCAATCACTCCCCTCCAATAAGGAGTTGGCTAGGTAGATGCGTGTCGCTGTGTCCTCCCACTTACAGGCGGAGATGCCGGCTACAGCGCTTCGGGCCAATTCCTGACACAAGGCTCGGCCTCTGATAAGCTTGGTGGGCCGCACTTCAATGTCAAACTCCTGGATTTTTGCAATCCATCCCGCTCTCTTGTGACCCGGTTCTCCTTGCAAGATGAAGCTTCGAACATCCGGGTGAATCACAAAGACAGTGGTCTTGCTCTGGGAGACAAAGTGCCTGAACTTTCGAAGGGACTTCATGACAGCATGAACCCGCCGCTCTATAAAATTGTACTTTTCTTCATGCGGTAGAATCACTTGGCTGAGGAATGCTATGGGGCGCTCCTCACCATCGTCTCCCTTCTGAGTCAGGACTGCAGCGTAACTTTCGGGTTCTCCCACTGCATACAGGATGAAGTCTCTGGAGTAGTCCGGGTTTGTCAACACCGGAGCTTGTGCAATTCGGGCCTTGATTTCCTCGAAGGCTTGCTCTCTCTCATCAGTCCATTCGTAACGTGTATCTTTCTTAAGCAGTTCGGCCATAGGCTTGATCACCTGTGCGAAGTCCGGAATGAACTTCCGCACGAAGTTAATCTGACCGAAGAAGGACTGCAGCCCTTTTTTGTCGATGGGGGCTGGCAAGCGAACGAGGGCCTCTGCTCTGTCAGGGTCAATGGCGAGGCCTTCCTCGGAGATGACATGTCCCAAGCAATTTTCCTTCCTTTACCGCGAAGACGTACTTCTTCGGGTTTATAGAAATGCCGAATTCTCGACAACTCTCAAATATTTGCCGTAGGTGCGAAACATGATCTCCTCGTTGGTGAGAGAAAATAGTCATGTCATCAAGGTAGATGACAATAATCTTATTAAGCAGCTTCTCTAAGGCCAGGTCCATGGCCCTTTGGAACGTGGCACCAGCATTAGATAAGCCAAATGGCATGCGCTGATAGGCGAACGTCCCCCACTTGGTGGTAAACGCCGTCTTATGCTGGTCTTCGTCTTTGACCCAAATCTGGTTGTAGCCGGAAAATCCATCTAAAAGTGAAAATCTCTGGGCTCCAAGAACGATATGTAGGATCTGGTCGATTTGGGGAAGCGGATAGTGGTCCCTGAGGGAAGCCTGATTTAGGTTTCTGAAGTCGAAACATAGACGAATGTCGCCATTCTTTTTCCTCACGGGCACCAAATTCACGACCCAGGATGAATGTTTGATGGGGTAGATGATCTTGGCCTCCAGGATCTTCAAGAGCTCGGTCTTCATCATGGCCTCAATCTTTGGATTCACGGCCCTTCGTCTTCGTCGGAATGGCTTGGCGCCATCCTCTAGGTCAATGGTATGCTGGATGATAGTTCTGTCATACCCCTTAAATTCCTCGTAGCACCAGGCCACGATGTCGGGGAACTCCCGGCACGCTGATCCGATCTCGCTCCGGCTCCGCCGACGTGCAATCTGTTCCGACCTTGATGGTTTTACCAGGTTCAAGTTCTAGGTCAGCATACTGCCTCGGGTCTACTTTGATCCTGTGGGATATTGCTCTGTCATTCTGATCAAAGAGACTTTCTAATGTAATCAGTCCTTTTGGGACGTGATTATTCCGTAACTGTATCAACCCCTCATATTGCTCGTCATCAGGGTCTCTACCTTCGATTACACACACTTCGTTAACCAGGAATGTGACGATTTCCTCGTCACAACTGAACACCTGCCAGTGGGTGTCCTTATCAGGCACAGAAGGCCTGTAGACAGTATTGAACCGGCTTCGGTTTCTGGACAACGTCTTCAGCCGGAACGTACCTGGCTCCAACAGACGCCAGAATATCAGCGTGCTTGTTTTTCTCACGCGATATCGCTTTGACATTCAATGAGTCGAATGACTCCATCAGGTCCCACACCCGATTGCGGTACGCTCTAAGATAGTGCTGTTTGGATGCGCACTTCTCCGTAACTTGGTGACACACCAGCTCTGAATCTCCGAAAATCTGGAGGTGCTTGATTCCGAGCCTTTCCGCCTTTCGCAAACCCAAGCACAGGGCTTCGTATTCCGCCGAGTTGTTAGTGCAGCTCCAAGCCAACCTGTAGGCATAGTCCTTCTGGATTCCGGTTGGAGAAACCAGCAGCACTCCTGCACCGGCGCCATTCTTGCATCGCGCGCCGTCAAAGAAGAGCTTCCACAACTCCTCGGGTGCAGGTCCTACTTCTTTTGCAGCCGACACGTCAAGCCTCTCGGGCTGTACAATGGAGTAACAGCCCTGCTCTGTCCCGATTACGGCATTGAAGTCCCGCAATGAGAACTCATCTTCGAGCTGTAGCACTTCGAGGGCTTGCTCACTCAGCTCCACTGTCACCAGCTCTTCCTCTGACAACTGGACCATGCAGTCCAACTCTCCTCCGGGTATCTTCTCTACTAGGAAGGTGGAAGGCTTCTCATTAAAAATTTTCAGTCTCCTTCCCTTGAAGGGCACTTCCATGTGTGAGTAGTCTAGAGACAGGTACCCGCCCAACTTCGCAGTGAACTCCCGAGAGAGACACATGCCGAAGTAAGGCTCCAGGTCAACAATCACGACCTCTTGGATGACTACGATGTCGAGAGCTTTGTGCAGTCGGATAGGGATGTCCTTTATGACACCAACTGTCTTGACAGGGGTGCCGTCTAATTGCAAGCACGCCTTGGCTGCTCCGTGTGTATTCCATCCCGATCTCATCGCAGACGGCCTTCGGCATCACAGTCGAGGAAGCACCGTAGTCCACCATGCAGTTATGAACTATGTGCCCTTGCATCCGTAAAGACAGATAAAAGGGTGGCGGTCTGTTCTTCCCAGTGGCGGAGACTGTCAAAGGTTGAACCAGGACAGCGGGCTGCATCTGTCTGCCGTTCTTCATGTTCTTCAGTGATTCTTGCAGCAGATCTACCTGGCCTGGGAGCAGAAGAGCATCGTACATGCTGATTCTAGCAGGTGTTCTTTTCAACTCGTCTACAATGCTGTAGCCCGAGGTACTAGCTCCTTCTGCTTGTTTAGCCGGCTCATACTTTGTCCGGTATCGTTGGGTGGCCTCAACTCGCTGTCTCTTGGTCAGAGACGGGTACTTCAGCTTCTCCTGGGCTTGTTCTTTGGTTTCAGCTGGAGGCTGAAGTACAGGAGCCTTAGCCGGAGTTGGGGCCTTTGCTGGAGGTTTGGCTGGAACAGGGGCAGCCTTTGCCGGAGAAGGCTTGACTGGAGCTTTATCTTTGGATGCCTTCTCCTGGGCTGTGTAGGGCCACAGCCGCTTGTATGGTGGCAGCCCGCCGGGCTGCGGTTTTTCTCTTCTTGCGTAGACTTGCAAAGGCTTGGCCGCATCTGCGGCCTTCTTTTCTTCCTTGGCGGGTGGCGCTAGACTTTCTTCCGGGAGGGCAAAGTTGGCCTCGCCGTCCAAGATCATGTACAGCTCATCGTCTTCTATAGCGCTGCCGGCCAAGGTCTGAATGTAGTGCTGGTGCAAAGTGCAGTCTTCCTCCGAATGCGGGTCATTGCACGTAGTGCACCAGTTAACCTGGTCGGGAGGACCAGGCGGGTCTTCTATAGCAACATTTCTCGGAGGCGGACGCCTCTGCGGCTGGTTTTCTGGCGCTTTGTCTTTCGTTAGCGCCGGGGGCGCATATGGTCTCCTAGGAGCGAGGTCCATCTGGGCCTGCTTCTTCTTCATAGCGGTCATGTCATTGGACATGGCATGGTATCCGGAGGCCAAAGCCCGCACTTCTTGTAGAATCGTGTTCTGGATGCTGCTGTCGGGTGGCGGCAACTGTGCCGGTGGAGGCAATGCAGCCAATGGAGGAGGGTTAGAATAAGATGCATACTGTGGAGGAGCGGGAAGTGCTGGAAAATGCGGAGCAGGAGGCGGCGGGTGAGGGTAATGCAACTGAGGCGGGCCGTAAGGAGTTACGACCGGCGCCGGATTCCACTGTCGCTGGGGTTGCTGTCCTGATGTGGACGGCGAACCGCCGTGGCGTAAGGATACCGAGATCCGGGGAAGTCGGGATGGATGGGCTCCCGCACTCGGACGGAAGCCTGCCGATGGAGATAATGTCAGCTTCAGCTTGCTGGGCAGCTTCGTACAGCGTAGGGAACTCGTCAATTCTGGCGATCTTCAGCAGCAGGCATATGTCTGAGTTGAAGGATCTCAGATAGTAGTGAGCAGCCATGCCGGCTGAAGGCCGAAGTTCGCGAGGTACCCGTTTCCAGGATCTCGCAAACCTAATGTTAAAATCAGACACCTCCTCTTGAGGATGTCTCTGGATAGCTTGGAACTGATGCAGTAGAGAAGTAGGGTCAGCAGACTCGTTGCATCCTTTTACGAGCCTCCTGGCAAGCTGGGCCACCCCGTGATGGATCCCTCCGGCGCCGATCTCCACCAATAGAGAAGCTTTCCCCTCATGGAAAGGGCCAGCAGACGGGTCTTCACACTTTCATCGGTGATAGTATGCAATGCGGCCAGGGCAAGGATGTCCCGGATGTGCTCGTACGCCGTCTTACCGTAGCCGTCGTATGTGGGAATAGACTTTAAAGCAACAGGGGGCACAGCTTGTTGTCCGACCAGGGCCAAGGGCCCCGTAGAGTCCACAGCCGGGAAAAGATCATCGTCATTCGGCTGTTGAGCAGCCATTTCTTCTTCTTCTTCTTCTTCTTCTCCGCCGTCGGTTGTGTACTCAGTGTCGGTACTTTCCGAGGATGCAGGATCTTCTTGTTCCTCGGCTTCTTCTATTTCGTACTCGGCTCCTCCGACTTCAGCTTCGGCCTCTTCTTGGATCTCAGCCTCGGCTTCGTCGAAACGAGCTCGCGGGTCAGCCAGCCTGGGGATCTCGCCTCGAGCGTTGATATCCAGTTCGTAGAACTCAGGCGGGCTTCTCGGATCCCTTGCTTGCCACCTTCTCGTGTGCATGAAGGTGCTGGGACCGGTCTTCTAGACTCAGAGGATTTGTTCGTGCAGAGTCGCCAGGTGTTCAGATTTGGAACAGCAATGAAGCGAACACCGGTGCTTCAATTTTGTCGGGGTGAGAAACTTCCTTGTCTCACCGAGAGCTCAGGAACTGTCAGCGCCACGTGGAGACTGATCAGAAAATCTCTCTTCAAATGTGGGACCAGGGTCCCACCGGGCGTGCCAGAGAAACTGTTGGTTACGAATCTGCCATGAGGAAAGGATTTGGGTTAATGCGCCCAGATTCGCCCACCAGCATGAAAGGCCGGAAGGAAGAGATGCCTTCCGAGCCAATCTCCGGAGAAGGCCGGCTCCTTTTGGGGGGGGTTCTCGATTTAAGCTAAGAGTACAGGAAAGAAATAAATGTACAGAAAGAGATTTACAAATATATTCAAAGGTTGGTGGGGGGAACTAACAGGACGGGAACACACCAATCACCGCTACTTACCGCATATAAACACAAAGCATGACAAAGAACCGCAAAATCTAACGTATACTTCCGATACCCAAGCAAAGTGTACGCACGGCTACAACGGCTCCCTAACGTACATTCCCTACAAGGAACTAACAGTACGGCAACACGTCAATCACCAACTACGGACACTGACATGGGTAGAAAGCAATCATAGAGATATCAGAGCTAGGTATATGTGTTTATGTAGAGAATTTAACCGCACAGCTTCAATGGCCCCCTAACAGACATTCCCTACAAGGAACTAACAGTACGGCAGCGCACCGATCACCAGATACGGACCAGCAACAAAACACACAACTGATGGAACTGCTACTACAGCTATTCTATGTATCCTTTTAATTCATGAAGTACAGGGGGTGCTTTAAACAAGCAATGCTAGAGGCACCTGATCATCAAATGCTGAAATGAATCAACGAGCCATGACACAGGTTAGCCTAAGGCATGAATATAAAGAAAGGCAAGGATAAAAAATGTAGTAGCAGTAACGTAACCAAGCATACAGATTATATTTATAAGCGTAAGCACGGTTACAATGGGCACAAGTGGTTCCCTAACGTACATTCCCCTTCCACCCTTTACAATGAATTCACGGTGGGCTTTTATAGCCCGAGTCCCCCCCGTTACATTAATGGGCACAAGGTCCCGACCAAACATAAGCCGACAAAAGCGGCGAAAGAGCTGCAAATGCCGACCTTTTGTCGGACCGGACCGTACTCGCAAGCATGGTCTTCCCGGAAGCCGGACAGCTACATGGCGGTGTGTTGGGCGTAATCTCTCTCGGCAATGATGCGGGTAGTCGGAGCAGTGAAACCTCGCATCAGCTTTAAATGAGGCTACTGGCGCAGGCAATGCAGCCCATGCTTGTCCTTTTGCTCGGCACGTTTCGGCTCTAATCCCGAGCTGGACACTTGTCAGATGATGGATGATGCTGTGTGACACGTGTCTGCCTTGGAAGGCAGTCCGTCCAACTTCGCTTGGGATCAGAGCGCCTCGGGATGCGCGGGCAGAATACAGTGCAGTTGGGAGGCCTTCATGCCTTGGTCAAATTCCGGGTTTGTTCCCCTACTGCGCACCTGTCAAGGGCGCATTCCGACTTTATCGCGAGTCGGGCTGCGCACGTGGAAATCGGTGTCCGCCGCCGTACGGACTTCTGCTCCGGCCTTTTGTCGTCTTCTGTCAGCCTGCCAGCCTGTCAATCTGCCAGTTGCAAGGTGCGCCCCGAAAGTGGGGCGAAGTCAGACTTCGCACCAAATCGGGCGAGTGCGAACTCGCACCCAGATCGGGCGAGTGCGAACTTCGCACCCAGACTGGGCGAGTGCGAACTTCGCACCAACACTTAGCCATTTTTCAGGTAACTTGCTGGAAAGTTGAAAAATCAACTGGGACTCCAAGAAAGGGGGGAAAGAAAGAGAATGCGGGAAAGAAAAGGAAAGGGAGAGGAGAAGGAAGGAAAATAGGGGAAGAGGGAAAAAGAAGAGCAGCACAGTTACAACACTGAAGACATTGCACCCCATGCAAAATGTGACAACAATTCCTATTTTGCATTTAAAGCTATAATGGACTTATGTAAATTTATATGTCAAAATGAATAAGTTAAAACATAGATTATTAAGGCTGCATAACATTAAGTTTACTACTAAGAAAATTCAATAACAAGGGGGGGAACAAAATATTTCACAAAGCGGAAAAGTCACCTTTTAGAAGAAAGAGATGCTAGATCTTACCGTGAATTTTAAAGATGATGTGCATGGTTAATGGAATATCTTCCCAACCTCAATTAAACCAAATGCTGAAGGACTTCGAACTTTTGCCCTATGAAAAGATGAATGGATTTAAGCTGAAGCAGACTTGTGATCATGGGTGAGCATAAACTTCTCTTTGTAAGAGCTGCTTTTACAATTAATAGGAATGTAAAAGTGTGATATGTGCGAGTTGCCTGAGGAAAAGATGGATGGAATACAGCTGAAGCAGACTTGTGATCATAGGTGAGCATAAACTTCTCTTAATAAGAGCTGCTTTTACAATGAATAGGAATGGAAAAGTGTGATGTGTGCAAGTTGCCCGAGGAAAAGATGGATGAAATAAAGCTGAAGCAGACTTGTGATCATGGGCGAGCATAAACATCTTATTATAAGATCCGCTTCAGTTTCTACAATGAATCGGAACGTAGAAGTGTGATGTGTGCAAGTTGCCTTAGGAAAAGATGGATGGAATAAAGCTGAAGCAGATTTGTGATCATGGGCGAGCATAAACTTATCTTTATAAGATTTGCTTCTGCAATGAATAGGAATGAATCACACTTGTGATCATGGGTGAGCATAAACTTCTCTTTATAGGAGATGCTTTTACAGTGAATTGGAACCTAAAAGTGCAATGTGTGCAATTGGTTTGTTACAGTTTTTTTTTTTTAATTGGTTATTGGGATTGAAAGGGGTTCCACCTGTATTATATCTTGACCACACAGTGGTATTACAGCAGCTTGACTATTATGCATGTATCGCTTGGCAAGATTTGAATCTGGGTCTCCTCCTTGAAAGTCAAGGAATATAACCGTTTGAGCTAATACTATTTGATTGCTACAGCTTTTATTTGCAATAAAAACAGCCTACTAAATTATGTCCAAAAAATGCCACCCATCCTCAGATGGTTATTGTAGAAATTTTGTTCACATTCTAGGTCGTTATTTTTTGATACAGAAAAATTCAACTATCTAAGGTCATTGATACGTGCAAGAGTCTTGGCAGAAAAAGATTATATATAATTCTAGGATGTTATTTCTTGAGATTTGGGAGGCTATAAGGTGCATCTGCTGCTATTATCCTGGAAATTTTACCTTTGTGGAAAAAATTCTGCTTTTCTATATACATGTTTCATGAAACTAGAGATATAGACTTAACTGAATTACATTTTCAGTATGATGACATCCTCGACATCTGACCTGATGGATCAACTCTCAACATTCTTTTAGTCATCTTTATGCTTGCTTCAGAGTCCCTCAAAGATCAACACTGCAATGTCTGCACATTACTTTGGTTGGTTGAATGATAGTTTTATGCAAGATACAACTATAAAAATGTGAAATGGTAATGCATCCAGATATTGCTAATCATGATGGATCATGTTCTTGTTTAGCAAGAGTGTTATCCCAACAGTCGAGGCTTTATTGGGGAGAGCTCATACCTCCTCCAGAATAGTCATCCTCACATTGATGGTAAACTTTGCAAGCAAAAACAATCTATAAATATTCAAACATATTCCCCTTAGAAACATGACGGTTCTATCTTCGGGGTCAAAATTTTAACAGTGATTTGACTGGTGGGGATAGTGTGGCTCTGACAGTCTTCGTATAATAAATCTTAACATATCAGTGATTGCTTGGTGTCCTATCGGCTGGGATTATCACTCTTCGTTGGACTTGAATCAGCTTTCTCATTTTACAGAAATGTTAATAAGAAAATGCTTTAATATCATCACTATATATCTTGCCGTTAGGGTAATGTTGTACCCTTACAATTGAATGATATTGATCGACAAAATCTATAAACATTTGAACATATTTCCTATAGAAACATGACGATTCTATCTTCAGTGTCCAAATTCTAGCAGTGCTTTGACTGGTGGGGATAGTGTGATTCTGTTGGGCTTCATATAGTTCATCTTAAGATTTTAGTGATTGCTTGGTGTCCTACCTGCTGGGGTTATCACTCTTCATTGGACTTGAATCAGCATTCTCATTTTACAGAAATGTTAATGAGAAAATGCCTTAATATCATCATTATATTTCTTGCTTGTAGGGTAAAGTTGTACCCTTCCAAATGAATGATATTGATCAACAAACATACGATAATCTTTTGTTAACTTATTCACGTAATAGGTTTTCTTGACTTAAAGGAATCAGCCATAATTTTTGCTCTGGACTTTTAATTATCTTAAAATTATTATGTCCAGCTGAGCACGTGGTGTTATAATTGAGTGCAATTTCACATATAGCGTAATGATTTTTTGTTTTTCACTTGTGATTATCCCAAGCTGCTGCATTCAGAGTTCTAGTTGGTCAAAAAATTTATATTAGAAAATAATGAATCTACACAGCTCGCTTACAAAGTATTATATGTGGCGACACTTAAAGTATAAGTCATCCAGTTTGCATAAAATTTATTTCTTAAAATTTTATTCACTCTTGGTCAACATTTTGAAGCCCAAATTAATGCAAATAATAATCTCTGGGATCATGACCCTGAAGATTGAAAACTATACTCAAAGTGAAGCCATCGTGAAAAGGTGTGTTGCCATCCCAAAAAGCTGGCCTGCCATCCTGTCCTGGAATTTCATGGAACATAGTTGAAAAATGACAATTAAGCTGAAGTTGTTAGGTTTGCATAAAATTGAGGTTGATTTATTTTACTTTTTATGAGTTCACATTTTGAATTCAATATTAATGCAAACAATAACATTAGGTGGGTAGTGCTTTGAGATGACTGTCCATGGTGTTGGAGCTTGAATGATTAATGAACGCATTAGTGTCATTCAAAGCATTTTATACTAATTTTCCTCTCTTATCTGAAGGATGACATGTAGGATTCATTTTAGACCAATAGTTAGATATTTCAAGCTAGTAAGAATATGTAGATAGTAAGGAAGACAAACTATATCCTCAGCAATTCTTTTTGAGTTAGATTGTATGAAATTTCATCTATATTTATGATGCTAAATTTTTATGACACATGTAATCCAATCAATCAATTGACATTAAGTATTTTGATACGGATATAAATTTAAGAATTTGGACTCTTTAATGAGTTGACACTAAGAATTTTGATACAATGATACAAAGTTAAGAACTTGGCTTAAGTCCTAGTAGGACTGTATAAAATCTATATGTTGATATAACTTCAATTGGGTATCACTTCTATCAAAGCAACAAAACATCACATTTGCTACCAGCTCAATTAGATTCTATCTAGCTTGCCTTTCTATCAAAAACATTTTCCATCTCTTAAATCACTAATTTTTCTTAATCAAAATCTTGATACCACTTTCATTAAGAGAATTTTTGTTGCCATTTGCTCTTTAAAATTTGAATTTTGTCGAAACAAATATCAACCCTATAATTTGCTAAATTATTTGTCATCCCATCTCATTCTTTGTAGATATGTTGGCATTTCCAAGATATTGCCTTCATCAATAATTGATGGACAGTTAAAATAATGCTATTGTTGATCCTATTCACCATTTTTTTTAAAGCAGTAATAATATTATTTGAATCCTCATCATTGAAATACATCGCCATTTTTTTCTATAGCCATTTTGATCCTTGTGACTTAGCCATTGCATACTTGTTTGTTAAAGTTTCATATGGTTCTTAATAGGTGAGGAAAATTTGGCCTTGTTTATCTTGAAAAACACAACATATGACAACTTTTCTAAGGTTTATTTTGAAAGCACAATCAAAGCTATTTTTATTTTATTATTTGTCGATGTTGATCCTTTACATTAACACCATTGTTGTAGATCCACCCATGGGATTGGAACCTTAGTTCATGGTGTGAAACTTTTTGTTCCTCTCTACTTTTCTCAAACCCTATGGACATTAGGAGAATCTTGTATTGATTAATGAAACAAGGAGAAATATGAAGTATACTTCAAAGATGAACACAAAAATATTGAAAATAATGATTTAAAAAATAAAGACATGCCAACGGATTTGTTTGGAGTGTATCAATGCAATCCTTACCATAAATGCAACGAATATTGTTTCGAAATTTTTTTGAAGCAAAGGAATGCCGGGAGAAAGAAGAGACAAGAGCGAGTGTGAGCCAAGAGGGAGAACATGTTGGGAGGGAGTGCGAGCTAGGAGGAAATGTGAGCCGAGAGGGAGTGCGAACCAATCTTGAGATCTTTAGATATGGCAGAAGAGCAATGGATTCATTCGAAGTGTATCAATGCCTCAAACCCTTACTATGAATGCGACGAGTATTGTTTTCAAAAAATTGCCAAAGCAAAGGAACGTTGGGAGAAAGAAGAGACATGAAAGTGGTATAGAGGTTATCCCTTGCACTTTAGGGTTTCAAGAGCAACATAATAAAGAAATGAGGATGGAGGAAGTCTGTAACAATCTAGGGTTTTTAGGGCAAAATAATAAGGTAATTGCTTTGGAAGAGTGTCCTTGCACATTAGGGTTTTTAGGGCAATATAAAGAAGAATGTGCTTTTGAGGTTATTCCTTGCTCTACAAATCCTCCACAAGAAGACAAACCTATAGATGATAAATCTTACTTTGAGCATGTGAGAAGATTGAAGAGAAACATGATAAAAAGGAGTTGATTGCGGACTCTGATAAGAAAGGTAGGCTTGGTATGATAGAAAGGCAGATGAAGAATAGATTGTAGAAATGTAAAGATCATTAATAAATAAAGGATGTAATTTAAAAGACATATTAAGTACATAAGAAACAAATATAATTACATATGATAGACTAATGATTTAGAGAGAATTGCAAACAATTAAAATGCATTTTACATTGTACTCATGTAAAAGAAACCAAAAATAAAAAATAACAAAATTTCATTCATAAGAACGAAAATTTTGACATTTGGACCTTGTATAGCTTATACAAAGTGTTGATTGGCTATCCATATGATACAACTCAATTCACTATTAATAGACCAATACCAAATGTTAGTCTTACAATGACACTGAGAGGGGGGGGTGAATCAGTGTAGCTTTTTTAACTTAAATTCACAGCGCTTAAAACAGAAATAATAAACCTTAGAACCAGATAAAGCAAGTATCACAAGAGAACATCGCACAACACAAGATTTAACGAGGTTCACCAAAGTGGCTACTCCTCAAAAATGACTGCTTGGACTACCATCCAAATCCAGCCTTTGCAAAGCTCCAACTTTACAATCAATTTACCAAAGACCCATTAGAAAGAGTACCAACCCCTTATTTATCTGCACCAACGAAAGGAGCACCAACCCCCGATTTACCAAAGCACCCATCTGGAAGGAGCACCAACCCCCGATGCCAAGTCGCAACCTTGGACTTCAATTTTGAATCTAGAAGTTTAACATAAAAATACCTTCGCTTTTACAAGACCCTGACTGGTCTATTGTTTAACCAATCTCTCTCACTATTTACGGAACAGATACATCTTCTACGATCTACAGCCGCACTTCGCCTTTTGCACACTCTGCGTCTTCTGCTCTCTCTGCACAAGCACTTCGCACACTCTGCTACACTTCACAGTCGTCTTCTCCTTGTTGCGCACTCTGCTTTCTTAGCGAAATTCCACACTTAGAATGATTCGACACAACTTGCTCTCTACGCACAGCGACCGTATTTCACACTCTTCGACACACTTAATTCTCCAAATAGCCCTCCTTTTATAACAGCATTTTCATGATGAAAACCCTAATCTTAGTCGACTGTCATCGGTCTTCGTCGGCTTCAACTTAACCGCGAGAATACACCATGTCGCGATATCGCGACACTTTTTCCTCCTTGCTTCTTTTCTTGGCTTGTACCCGCGAAAACACATGTCGCGATATCGTGACACTTTCGCCTTCGTACTCTTCCTTTTTACTTTTGTCGCGATATCGCGACGCTTCTGCCTTCTTACTTTCTCCTCCTTTAGTCGCGAGAATGCGACATGTCGCGAAATCGCGACACTTTTTCTCTTCCAACATGTCGCGAAATCGCGACAGTTTTTCCACTTGCCTTTTTCTCTTCTAACATGTCGCGAAATCGCGACAGTTTTTCCACTTGCCTTTTTCTCTTCCAGCATGTCGCGAAATCGCGACAATTTTTCCACTTGCCTTTTTCTCTCTTCCAGCATGTCGCGAAATCGCGACACTTTTCTTACTTGTCTTTTTTTTTATCTTTTGCATATGGGCCACTTCGGTTTTCTTGGACAATCCTTGTACATACTCTTGAGTAACCTTTGAACTCCTGTCTTCTGCATCTGAAAGGCTTTTGAACTTCCTGTCCACTGCATCAATAGATCTATCTGACTGTGTTGACAACAATGACAATACTGTTGCTGCACCTTGCTCAACACCAAATTAATATAATTTTGGATCATACATATAACAATTAAGCATAGAGCTAAAAATACATGAAATGGGTCCTCCACAAGTTGTTAAAAATAGCCATCAATTCGTCATCCAACAACATAAGTAGGTTGAAATAACATTAGGTTAGCTTGTCAAAATTACCAAAATGTAGAGGCAAGAGAATCTTTGGGTTTCCTAGTATATTAAGTTGAAGGAACCTTTTTAAATCTATTTGAGTTTAGGCTTGTAATTTTTTTTTGATATTGTATTTGTTCTTTTGTTATTAAATGTTTTCTTCTTCCATGGGTCAATAACATATACGTTAATAAGTTGTAGAGCTTGAGGCATTGTAGTATCTATCTTGCAACTCTTATAACTCCTATGCCCTGTATGTTTAGTAGCATTGAAAAAAATTATGAACTTTGTGTTTTATATTAAAAATTCTTATTATATTTAACTGTTGCCAGGTTTTCCACATTTTGTTAAAATTCATGTTGTACAGTTTTTGAGGCTAATTATTGTAAAACTTCTCCTTTTCTTCATAAATAAAAAAATTAAAAAATATATAATAAAAAATGGCTTGAGTGAAAAGCGCTCCATCCACCCATGGAGCGCTTTTCCAAGAGCGCTCCACCTAGGGAGTGCTTTTCCAAAAGTGCTTCCCTAGGGAGCGCTCTTCTGAAAGTGCTTCCCTAGGGAGTGCTCCACCCATGGAGCACTTTTCCAAGAACGCTCCATCCAGGGAGCGCTCGAAGAGCCTAAGGAGGCATAGCAATTTTTGCCCGTCGAGTTGCCGAAGTGCAAGGGTTTCGTTCCAGAGATAGGCAGATGTTCCACGACGATGAGGCGGGGCGATGGATTGACAAGTTCGGAGCTTCTGTGTATCCATTTCAGTCCTTTGTCGAAAGTTAAGCAATTCTCGATGGAGTAGTACTCGGATGGGTGACCTTCTGGGAACTGTCCCGGTTGGTGCACACCATGATAAGAGTTGAGCGGATTATCTAAAAGTGCTCCACCTATGGAGCGCTCCTCCTAGAAGGATTAAAAAAGAGCAGGCTTTGCCAAAAATGTAAAGGAAAGTCAACTCGGGGTCAGAAGACAAAGCGCTCCACTCAGGGAGCGCTTCTCCAAAGCGCATCACCTTGAGAGCGCTTAGGGAAAAAGGGAGCATGAGAAGTCAAGTCATTCAAAAGTGCTCCACATGGGAGCGCTTAAGTGGAAAGCGCTCCACATGGGAGCGCTTTAGTGAAAAGCGCTCCACAAGGGAGTGCTTCTTCAGGCTTAATATAAATCAAGTAAGAAGGATCGGAAAAGAGAAGACGGGACCCATTCAGCGTTTTCTGGTTGCACCTGCTCCCAGGCTACATTTTAGACCGCCCATTTGTGGATCATTGCCAGAACCTTCTAACTTTGAAAACAAGTTACCTATAACGCCAAATTGACTGTTCAAGTCAGTACCGAAACCTTCTGTTTTCAATACTAAGTTATCTGTAAGGCAAAAAACTGACTGTTTCTTGTTGTTACCGGAATTGAATCTACCCATCTCGGGGTGGTTAGGTATTAATGTCTTAAAGCGGCATATTTCTTCTATAAAAGCCCGCTTCTTTTCTGTAAATTATATGATAACTTCTGCTAGAAAAGCAACTGTGTACTTGAAATCTGCTTTCAAAATAAAGGCTTCTGGCTCCGGTTCAAGTTCTCAATCTCTGTGTATGACTTCTATTCTGTGATTTCTATTAAATTAGTGTCTTTATTATACAATTTAATTATGTTTTCTGGATTTTGTTGTTGATAGAATACTAATCCCTAGAATACTTGTTGGAGTTTACATTGTTCTGAGGATTTTATACTGCTTTTTGTTAAAAGTAATTGTTTTGATTGTTGTTGGTTCAAGTAACTAAGCTGTCTATCGTGCTTTCGGTCCATCACCCCGAATTTTTGGCTTTCGGCCATTTTCCATTCCTTTTCGTAATTTCCCATCTCTTTCAGTATCTTCCTAACCCTTATCTCCAAAACCCCATTTTTATTTTCGGAACCAGCCCTACTGGAGATTGCCACGGAGGACATTCCTTTCCTTCGGGCATTCAATGCTTGGCAGCGGGCCTAGGGCGCTGCAGACTTAGAAAACCTGTATCTAGGTTGGTTCGATTGCCAATAGTTTTTGGCACGCCCGGTGGGACGCAAACATTCCACGTTAAAACAATATTAAGAAGTGATGTTCATCTTATTGTTGTCAAATCTGAACATCTAGCGACTCTGTTGAACTCAAAGACCTCTAGATCTCGTAGACCAGTGTAAAAACTCACGCCTTCATGCGTACGAGGTAGAGAGCTAGAAATACAGAAGAAGAAACCAAGTTCTATGAGCTTGACATTGACGCTTTAGGAGAACATCCTAGGGTGGTCGGGTCAAACATTCCGCTTGTCGGGACATCATCACAAGAAGTTGTTCTTGATTCACAAAATCCAACTCTTGACAACACAATGACCAGCTTGCCTCCAAATCCGTCGAATTCTCTGGATCATCAGTATACTCTAGCTCCACCGAACGTTCAATCAAGTACTCCGAGTGTTCCGATTGTTTCGGCTCAGCAAGTTCTACCAACTCCGTTGCTTTATACCAATCTGCCTCCCCACATGGCGCAACCGGCTCCGCCTAGGCAATTTGCAGCTTGGAATCATACGGGACCGCTTGCCTTACAGGCTCAACACACGGTGCCACCCGCAGCTTTGAAGGCTCTACCTACTTACGACGGTACGGGAAAGATGGCGCACAAGCATATACAAGATGTTGCGGGACTGGCAACCATTCACCAAATCATCGAAGAAGATGTCATGGTAAAGTTGGTTCTTTCACTGAGAGGTAAGCTCCTTTAATGGTATCGATCGCTCCCGCCCGACACCACCACTTCATGGGACCAACTGGTTGGATAGTTGATAAGGGGGTTCAATGAGCAAGTAGATCCCTTCTTTGTTACACCAGTTTACAAATATCCAGCGACACCCGTAGGAGGAAATTGTTGACTTCAATGTCAGGTTCCTTCGAACCTGGCAGAGTCACCGACGGCCTTCGACCCACGCCAGAGCAGGCAACGTTCTATTACTTGAGGGCTTTTCATTCGGATATTAGCATGAGCATCCGACATGCTAATATCAATACTTTCCCAAAACTGTACCAGCAAGCTCAGAAGGCGGAAACCGATCTCATAACTATCGGGAAGTTACCCCCCAAGGTGACGACTCTGATTTACCCAAACTTCCCCCAGAATATGTACCCGAGTACATCCGCTCTGCCCACATCGCATATGTATCCCAGCCAGCCATGGAATCCATCCCCGCAGTACCAAGCCACGCCTACACCACAATATCAATTACCCGTTGTACCTCAACTCCCAGCTTCGGTCCAATATCCTTTATTGCCTGCATCGCTGACTCCATTGCCATTACCCACGAGTTAGGCAGCCGCTAATCAGGCGGCTGTGATTGAGGCCCAGGCTAAAGAGCTGTCAGAAGTGAAGGCATTCATGAAAACAATGGCGAATCAGATGAACGTCATGAGGAAGAGGCAAGATGACCAAGGTTTTCATCAAAGGAGATTCCCTCCTCCCCCGATCACCAAGGAACACGCAGCTTTTGGCGCTCACAGGCCCCTCGAAAGAAATTCAGCTATGATGAGCCGCGGAGAGGCTGGCACTTCGGATCCGACATATTGGTGTACCACGTGCAATGACCCGCACAACGAAGAAAGCTACATAGTACACCTCAATTATGTTCAGACGTTGGTCGGTGTCCCCTACGAGCAAGTTAACATGATCAGGGAAGTTGGTCATAATTTCATGATGTCTTCCGCCGAGCAAGTTTCAGTCCTCACCAAGGCTGGAAAGAAGCCCATTGAAGTGGATCCTACCCGGATGGATCCGTTAAAAGTACCTGTTGCACCCAAGCCATGGGGCCAGAAGGCCCAATCACCGACAAAAACTCCAAATCTAGCAACAGCCTCAGAGCAATCCGACTTGCTGAAAGATCACCTGCTGCCTCGCGTTCGAGAAAAGGTGTTTCAGCCTAGAATTCCAACTTCTCAGTCGCAGGCAGAAGCACAAGATCAGGCCAGGGAGAAACTCAAATATCCCTCGCTGACCAAGCGCCAACGGGTAGATGCCACACAACAGTACCGAAAGACGTACGAATCTGCAAAGGGAGCAGGAGGACCGGACACTACGACGTACAACATCGTTGAAGAAATGAAGAAGGCCCCGACTAAGGTAAGCCTTTACAATGCTCTCCAACTCCCGGGTCAAGTTGACCTTTTGTAGGAATCTCTCAAGTCCGTTAAGGATAAAGAGAGTAAACTGACACAGACAGTGTTTGCGTCACCGTTGACGACCTCGGCCATAGGTAAGAATCGGCCCCCGCCATTCTACCTTTCCCTTCGGATGGAAGGATGGGTCGTGCATAACTACATGATCGATTTCGGCGCTGCGACAACCGTCATGCCCAAAGCAGTTTGCGAAATCATGGGCATGGAGTACACCCGCAACAGCCCTGGAGTGCTGCAGTTAGACGGGACCCCTGTAAAGACGGTAGGAGTTATCAAAGATGTTCCAATCCAACTCCATAAGATGTCGTAGGTTACAGTCATACAAGAGATCGTGGTGGTCGACTTAGAGCCATACTTCAGTATGTGCCTCTCGCGAGAATTTACAGCTAAGATGGGAGGCTACCTCTCCCTCGACTACACCCACTTAGAGATCCCTTTCAAGGGAAGCAGGTTCAAACTCTTCAACGAGAAACCTACTGGTTTTCATGTTGAGAAACTTGAAGACGAAGAGAAAGGCTCGGTCTCTGTCAACCTGATGGCAGAAGAAATACAAGTAGACCTGATGGAGGAAACTCTCAGCAAGCTCCGACTGGAGGATGAATTCTCCATGACAGATTTCAATGTTGTCATCGGGACCGACTTGGGGTGCTATTCGCTCACCAAGCCTGAAAAGGCCGAAACAAAAGCACTCGCAGAAGCGCCCCCAGTACCCGATCAGCTATGGAAGTTGTACTTTGATGGCGCCCGATGTAAGAACGGTGCGGGAGCTGGAATTGCTCTCATTTCCCCATCAGGCGAACAGAAAACTTCGCCCTACTCACTGGTGTACGGGAAAGACACAGTCTTGCCCACGCACATCGAGATGCCCGCGTTGCAGTAACTTAAGTGGCTCGACACTGAAGAGGGCCAATTCAATCTGATGGATGCAAGGTTGGCGCAGTTAGAAGAAAAAGAGAGAGAGCTTATGAAGCCTTCGCCAAACATGTCGAATCCACCGAAGGCTGGTTCGGAAAAAAGACTTCAGACCGAACCTTCAGTGTCGGAGATTTGGTCTTAAAGTGGAATGAAAACAAGTCCAAGTCGGGGAACCATAAGAAATTCGATGCCTTTTGGGAAGGCCCATTTCTAGTCTCCAACGTTAACCAAATCAACTCATTCATTCTGCAAGATATGGAGGGTTTCACTCTCCCGATTTCAGTGAACGACTTTCTTTTGAAAATTTATCACCCGCCAAATCCCGAGGAATGTCAGTAATCCACCAGGTATTTCTCGTGTATATAATCTCTTTCAAAGTCTGTACAGTTTGTTGTCGCTCCAGTTTTTCGAGCGTAGCTAAAAAAATGATGAGCAAGAGAGAATTCTCTAGCGCTCCACTAGTGAAGCGACGACTTCCCGTTTAAAATATATATATATATATATATATATATTTCCCAAGTCTGGTGGAGCGCTTCCCAAAAGCGCTCCACCTATGGAGCGCTTGCCCCATCCCCTAGTGGCAAGCGCCTTTTCTAAAAAATAATAATAATAATAATAATAATAAATAGAGTTTCTAAAAGCGCTCCCACATGGAGCGCTTCCTCTAAAAGCGCTCCCGCTTGGAGCGCTTCTTCAAAACAAAAGGAGAGGAGATGAACTGCAAGTTTTGGGAGCGCTTCTCCGAAGAGCCCAAGGAGGCATGGCAAGTTTTTGGCCCGCCGAGTTACCGAAGTACAAGGGTGTCGTTCCAGAAATGGGTAGATGCCCCATAGCGATGGGACGGGGCAATGAGTTGGCAAGTTCGGAGCTTTTGTGTGCTCCTTTCAGTGTTTTCCCGAAAGTTAAGCAGTTCTCGGTAGAGTAGTGCTCGGATGGGTGACCCTCCGGGAACTGTCCCGGTTGCTGCGCGCCAGGGTAAGCGTTGAGCGTAAAAAAATGAAAAGCTATCACGGGAGTTAAACTGTTGCTGGAATAAGAGGCAAGTTGGTTGTTGAAAAGAGTTTTGCAGCCAGGATGAGATAGTTGGCAATAGTCTTGCATCAGGTGAAGGCGTAGATGATCTCCACGGAACAGGCCAGTTCCATTGTCGCCAAGTGGTAAGCCAGAAGCAGGTTGTTCAGCCGAAAGAAAAGGGGCTCATGTTTGAGCTTGACAAAGATCAAGGATTGCCACGGTCGAAGGAAGGCCGCCAAAGTCTGGAATGGAAAGGGCTCACATTGGGTTGAGTTGGTGGGAGTCGAGCTCACCACGGTCCTGTCTTGGAGAGACCGCCGAAGTTCAAAGGCGCCACAAGTTGAAAGGATGCAAGTTCAGCTGGTGGGTTGATTCTCTGTGTGTTGTGCTTCAGAAGGGAAGTCCGAAGGCTCTGAGAGTAAGGAGGACTCTGTTGCCCAAGGATAAAGGCCTGGGATCTTTGCATTGAGGCAAGCTCAATACCCCGCAAGCCGCTAGAGATGTTGCCAGTTTTGCCACATTTTGTTAAAATCCATGTTGTACAGTTTCTGAGGCTAATTATTGTAAAACTTCTCATTTTTCTTCATAAATTAAAAAAAAAAAAAAAAAAAAATATATATATATATATATATATATATATATATATATAAATAAAATAAAAAATGGCTTGAGTGAAAAGCGCTCCACCCATGGAGCGCTTTTCCAAGAGCGCTCCACCTAGGGAGCGCTTTTCCAAAAGCGCTTCCCTAGGGAGCGCTCCACCCATGGAGCGCTTTTCCAAGAACGCTCCATCCAGGGAGCGCTCGAAGAGCCTAAGGAGGCATAGCAGTTTTTGCCCGCCGAGTTGCCAAAGTGCAAGGGTTTCGTCCCAGAGATAGGCAGATGTTCCACGACGATGAGGCGGGGCGATGGATTGGCGAGTTCGGAGCTTCTGTGTACCCATTTCAGTGCTTTGCCGAAAGTTAAGCAATTCCCGATGGAGTAGTACTCGGATGGGTGACCTTCTGGGAACTGTCTCGGTTGGTGCACGCCATGATAAGAGTTGAGCGGATTATCTAAAAGCGCTCCACCTATGGAGCGCTCCTCCTAGAAGGATTAAAAAAGAGCAGGCTTCGCCAAAAATGTAAAGGAAAGTCAACTCGGGGTCAGAAGACAAAGCGCTCCACTCAGGGAGCTCTTCTCCAAAGCGCATCACCTTGAGAGCGCTTAGGAAAAAAGGGAGCATGAGAAGTCAATTCATTCAAAAGCGCTCCACATGGGAGCGCTTTAGTGAAAAGCGCTCCACAAGGGAGCGCTTCTTCAGGCTTAATATAAATCAAGTAAGAAGGATCGGAAAAGAGAAGACGGGACCCATTCAACGTTTTTTGGTTGCACCTGCTCCCAGGATAAATTTTAGACCGCTCATTTGTGGATCATTGCCAGAACCTTCTAACTTTGAAAACAAGTTACCTATAACGCTAGATTGACTGTTCAAGTCAGTACCGGAACCTTCTGTTTTCAATACTAAGTTATCTGTAAGGCAAAAAATTGATTGTTTCCGGCTGTTACCAGAACTAAATCTACCCATCTCGGGGGTGGTTAGGTATTAATGTCTTAAAGCGGCAGATTTATTCTATAAAAGACTGCTTCTTTTCTCTAATTTATATGGATAACTTCTGCTAGAAAAGCATATGTGTACTTGAAATCTGCTTCCAAAATAAAGACTTTTGGCTCCGGTTCGAGTTCTCAATCTCTGTGTATGACTTCTATTCTGTGATTTCTATTAAATTAGTATCTTTATTATACAATTTAATTCTGTTTTCTGGATTTTGTTGTTGATAGAGTACTAATCCCTGGAATACTTGCTGGAGTTTACATAGTTCTAAGGATTTTATACTGGTTTTTGTTAAAATTCATTGTTTTGATTGTTGTTGGTTCAAATAACTAAGTTGTCTATCGTGCTTCCGATCCATCACCCTGCATTTCTGGCTTTCAACCATTTCCCATTCCTTTCCGTAATTTCCCATCTCTTTCAGCATCTTCCTAACCCTTATCCATAAAACCCCATTTTTATTTTCGGAACCAACCCTACTGGAGATTGCCACGGAGGACATTCCTTTCCTTCGGGCATTCGATGCTTGGTAGCGGGTCTAGGGCGTTGCAGACTTGCCGTTGGCTCAATCAAGCATTTGCTAGGTTCATTCCAAGTGAACCAGATGGGCCTGTAGGAGATGATAATATTTGACTTTTCAAAGAGAAGGCGAGGACTATTATTAAAGATTACTTTTTATCTGATGACATCTTGGAAGTTGTGAGAAGTATGGAAGATCTTGTTGCTCCTATTTTTATTGCAACCATGCGACCTAATTGTTATTGCCTTATATGAGGCCTTGTTTTCATCTCCTATGCGTGATTTTTCAACACCATGGCCCTGCCACTTGTTTTCTCTCCTAGGTTCCTACATCAATGACCCTGTCTTTAGTCGGCCCCTCGACCCTCCCTGCAGCACGATACTACATACTCATCCTCATACAACGTGGGTCTATCTTATTCGTCAACATGTGTTGTCGGAGAATTTCTTTGCTACGATTTGTGCTCAATTGTCTTGGTGTTGCATACCTTGCAAACCAAATAATAACACTTCCACAATCATGTGTGGCTTTAGTTTCACTGCCACCTTGGTTGCCCTTGCAACCTCGCTTGAACCAGCCGCCCCTACGGCCCTGCTTAAACCAGTTGCTTCCCCCTCTGTTGGTGGCCCAAGGAATCCTTCTAAACGCTTGTGTTATTGGCTTGAACACTTACAACATGTCATTATTCTTGCTTCGACTACTCCCAACCTCATCACAACTCGATGTAGGTTTTTAGTGCCATCAACGGTTTCCTACTCCACCCTATGTGGGCCTTTTGCTCAATTGGATGACACCATTCATCGTACGTAATTGGCAAATGGAATTTGCATACACCAGCCCTCGGACATTGACATCGTATCTCTCGAAGCTGGATTTTCATGAATTGCAGTCGATAGCTTCCATCGCCTCTATGCTTTGCGAAGCTGCCTCCGCATGGTTGTTTCATGCTTCTGTAATGCACATTCCTCAGCTGTGGTCCCCTGTCTGCTGTGATCAACCTACCATGAAGTTAACAATTCATGCAATCCACGACCAAAATTGCACCAACCAAATTCACGATTCTTGTGATGTCCAAATTAACCTGATTCCGAGCTTTATCGGTCATGGTTTCCATGTTGCTTCGACTAACCTATGCACGCCCACTTTGCAGTTTTCTACCTTTACCACGTAGCGGATTCCTCAGAGTACCTGGTCTTCCCATTCAAATGCCATGTCCTGCCTTTTAGCAAGCTCCACATTCCTTCGTCGAGGGTACTCGAAAGCCACATACGTGCTCGTCTTCAGTCAAACATGTCCTCTTAAGCTAGCCATGTGGTGAAATAGTGTCCTCTTCAATTTGTTGCACATTGCTGGTCAACCAAATTAACTTCCTTTTGTACCACATGGCTTGTGGGAGGGTAGCAACATGCCTTATAAGTTATTATTCTCTTTTTAAAATGTCTTTGTTATATGGTAATTGCCTGACATATAATTTTAAAACTAAACATATTCCTCATAGAATATTTTGAAGAATATTCCCTAAAGCAAATGGCATCCCCAACCCTTCTCTTTTTGCTATTGGGAGACACTGTTTTTCGTGTAAATCGAGGCTCCATTTTGATGCGAGTATAGGCTTAGTTATACTCGTTGGAAAGCTCTTTTCGAGCCTGATCCAATGAAATCAATATTTTTGCATTTTGTGAAGACCTGCTCTAGGTACTAACGAGTTGAAGTATGGGTAGTTTATCTTCTAGTTTTGTGCTTTTCAAGCCTTTTCTCCCTTCTATTTGTATGCATTGGAGTCCAATGTTTTTGTGGTTGGGAGTAGTGATAGGGATTTAAATATCATTAAGTAAGTAATCAAATTAATTAGTTCTTAATTTAAAAGTTAGTTTTTGAAAAGGCCTGCAAGCCTTATCCTAAATTGTTAGGCCAATTTGTTAGGCTTATCTGTTAACCTTTTTGGTCAGGGTTATCTACTTTGATGATTTTGTATGATGTTAATGAAAATCTTAGGCAAGTTTGAGCAAGCTTGATCCTCATCAAGGTTGAGGCATTGTAGAATCTATCTTGCAACTCCTAAGGAGCATTGGAAAAAATACTATGAACTTTGTGTTTTATATTAAAATTTCTTATTATGTTTTTGGTTTCATGTCCTTGCAATAACATGTCAATATCAACATTCTCGAGCTAAGCATAACATGTGATAATCAAAGTTGGTAAGAGGTTATGAAATATGTCATTGTGAATATTAGAATATTTTAGGCATAATTTTTAAATAAAGTAATCAGCTTTGTGTTTTTAACGAAAAGGTTCACTCTATGATAGACATGAGAGAACTTTTAGTTTTAAGAGTTAATTTTTGGTAGTAAAGCAATTCATTCAATCACTTAATTTACTTAGACTAAAAAGTAATGCTATATAGTATAAAAATTGTTATAAGTATAGAGAATAATGGCACATTAAATCAAAGGTTAATCTAACCTAAATAAAATATTGTAGATGTTATGTTTAAATAAAAGAATATTTATCGTTTTTTTTCTAAATGATTGTAATAATTTGGGGCTAATGTTAATTTTTTAGTGTAAAGTGCTAAAATTGTTTCATTGCTAATGATAATGTAAATATTAATAAAATAATTTTGATTAAGGATGGCTTTTATGATTAGAATAATAAGATTAGAACATCATAATGCATTTAAATTAATCCCAAAATTGTATACCTATTGGTTATCATCTTAAGTATAATATTACATTTGTACTATCACTTCAATGATTGTATCAACTAAGCCATGGCATTGAACTTCTCCACATCAATTGCATTAATATATGTTTTTTCTTCTAATGATTTCCATGACCTTTTCATGTAGCGATTTCTTGTCCCTCATTTAAATATTTAACTTTTGCAAGACCTAATTATCATTTATAAATTTTGGTCTTTTATTCCATTGAGATATTTTCAAAGATTTAATGTTTTAAGTTTTTTAAAAAGTTCCTCAAGAAACTATTTGGTTGAAAATGGCTTGAAAAGCGCAACCACAAGAACTGTAACAAATAGTTTAGCAATCTCAAAAAGTTGAAAATTCATGGTTAAATCTTATCAAGGAATATATGCATAATAACTAAACTATGGGTCACCGTATAATACAAGTAGAATTTTTTTTAATCCCAAATAACCAACTCAAAAAATATTTTATAAAATTTAAATGGTTATGAAATGAATCTCATTCATATTATAATGACATTAAACAAAGCATAATGGTATTATTTTAATAAATAGTTTACTAATCTCAAAAAATTGAAAGTTTTAATCCATACATTGTCCCATAATCCAACCAACAACTCATATAATTCATTTAGCCATGAAGTCCATCTCATATCATCTTCTGCTCCAACATACAAAACTTTTACACCCTTCACGAAATCATAGTCCACTTTACCAAATCTGGATTGTTAGTTTCTTCGGATGCATTGATCTATAAATGGATCCTTTGAAAAAAAAATTAATCTTGTTGAACATTATTTTGAGTTTGCTTCTTTCATATTTTTCTTGTCAGTTTTAGCTAAAGTTAGTACTTCCTCTAACCATGGAAAATATAATTTAACTTCATGATCCTCTATTAAAATCCATCTATTGGCTAGCCTATCTACACATTTGTTCCCTTCCTTTGACTTAGGTGTAAACTTGTCTCTTCAAACTCTGTAGCAAGGTCTTGTATTTCCACAATGATATCTTGTATGTTCCATGGAGCCTTTGCTTTCCTCAAAATTGTATTTATTACTATTAATGAATCGTCTTCCATCCATACTCTATTCCATTTTATTTGTTTGCATATTTTTAATCCTTCCAAAGTTGCCCAAGCTTCAACTTCATTATTTATCTTAAATCCACTATTGAAAACATAATGTGAAAAAATATCACCCCTATTATTTCTAATTATTCCTCCTCTTGTTGGTCTAGGTTTTCCTTTAGAAGTTCCATCAAAATTCAATTTGACTAGCTTTGCTTTCGGTGGTGTCCACTTTATTTATTTTTCCTTCCTTTTCTCTCTCCTATACCCACCATAATAATTCCAATAGATGATTTGATTCCATCTATCAAGGCTCTCTGCTTCAATATTAGAAAACCATATATGGACTGTGCTTCAACTATGTCAATTGTACTTGAACTGTTGGATAATTCAAGTTGATGGGAACATCACGGTTCTCTTCTCTATATCAAAACCGTATGTGAAACTTTCACTTCATATGGCTTCTCAATGGCCTGTCAAGGCTCTCTGCTTCAAGATTAGTGATTGAGTGAGTTGTTATGGCTAGTTTAGACTCCTCTATGGCTAAACAGATCTTCCTTTTCATTACCTCTAAATTGCTTTCCTTTCCTTTAAGTATTTTTTTGTTCCTTTCTATCCATACAGTCTAAAGTATTGTTTCTTTTGATGTATCCTATATGGTCTATAATGGCTCACTTTTTGAATGAGTTTACACAAGTTTTTATGAGGGGTATTGGTCCCCTCATACTAAGTGGGGTTTGAACCTTGGACCTCTCAAAGAGAGGGTAAAGCCCTTACCATTGCAGTAATATAATGCCTCACTTTTAAAAGTGCTTTGCTATTGCTTTAACCAATTTTCAATTTTACCATTCATCACCATGCATTTACTAAACATATTAAGAATCCATTGCCATAGTTCCTAGACGATTGAGCAATGTCCCAAGAGATGGTCTATACTATCCTTTTTACATAGAACACATTGTGAGGGGCCATGAAAACCCCTTTTCATTATGTTATCCCAAGATAAAAATTTCCCGTGACCTACTAGCCATACAAACATTTTGACTTCTGGAATGCTCAGAGTATCCCTAATATCTCTTCATATTCTTGCATCGTTTCTATTTTGTTGGTGCCTTACATTATATTTGCTATTTGTTGCGTATTCTATTGAGCTATTCAACTCCCAAATCAACTTATCCTCAACTCCCCTCAAAATAATCATTGTTGTTATCTTTCTGCTCAACTGCCACCTAGCAACAATGTTTGACATACTTGTAAATTTTTTTCTTTCCATTTGTATCTTCCTTCCTAATCCTAGTACATAATGTTGAAACTCTATTACGAGATTTGTCTTGAAGTAATCTCATCCATAGTTTCAAAATTAGATCTAGATTGAGTGGTCTTTTATCACACCAATTGTCCATCTAAATAGAATTTTTTTCTCCAATTCCCACCACCCATATTAAACCTTTAATCACTAGATCAATTGATTTTTTAAACCTTTCCATAGTGCATAACCATTTGGTAGATGCAATAAATATTAAGCTTGGGCCATTGGGCTCAACATACTTAGAAGAATTCTTGCCCAGTGTCTTTGACTCTTTTTATACAATTTGCAAATTAATTCTCCCCTAAAGCTAATTTTGCATCCATAAGAGTTCTTAAACCGAGACTTCCCCTAGTTTTATCATCACACCTTGCTCCATTTTACCAAAGGAAATCTCCTTTTATCATGTAATCCTGACCACAAATAACCACATAATAGATTAAACTTTTTTCTACCAATTTTGGCATAATATACAAGAACATATAATATGTTGGAATGGCTTGTAAGATTGATTTAATTAGTTGCACTCTTCTTGCTAACAATAACCATCTACCTTTCCATGTTGGTAGTTTATTCTAAACTTTACTTATAATTGGATTTCACAATTCTATCCTCATTCTCCCCTCAAACAAGGGCATCCCTAGATATGTTGCTGATAAATTTATCTCCATTTAAAGTAACTTGCATATCCCTGCTTTGATTCTAGTTGGAGTGTTTAAGAAGTAGATTTTAGATTTTATCCTATTAACTTTATGCCTGAACACTCTTTCATATTCCTTTAATAAGTTATTCAAAGGTCTGGCCTCATTTTTCCTTTCCTTCCTAAAAAGGGTTGTATCATCCACAAACTATTGATGGGTGATGTTGTCGATGTTTTTTTTACAAATAAAAAAATCAGATTTTCTATTAATCAGAAAAATAGATAACAAAGCATATTACAACAAAGGCCCAACAGACTCAACTCAGGCCATGACTAAGACAGGAACTACAATGCTAGATAAACCAGAAAACAGTTTAGGGAGAAGCCCACAAAAAAGCCATACCAGCCTAACAACCAAACTACACTTCAGTCATGGGCTTTAACAATAGTTCCAGTTCCCATATCTGATAACAAAGGGTCTGAGCCTAAACAAAAATTGACCTCCTACCCTTCGTACCTTACTTAGTAGCAAGTAGATGTCTACAGTCCGTCTACTCAGCAGAGAGTCTTTATAAAAATTGATATGCACAACCAAATTCCTGTTGTTGATTTAGATCAAGGTTATGTTTAATTTTGTCAAGATATGTATAGTCTCCTCTGTATGTTGATTTCTGCTCCACATTATTTGGGGGAAAAGAACTGTTGACTGTTCCACCAAGGATCTCAGAGTCATGTTCAGAATCTTAACTGTTTCCACGATCTGCTCCCTAAAGCAACGCTGGTTTCTCGCTTTCCAGATCTGCCACATGAGACCTTGTGATCCATTTTGCCACAAAGTTTTTATAAGCTTGTTGTTCCACTGTTGGTTCGATATTTGAATGATATCTCAGAATTCAATTGGCTCAAGTTCATGTCGATTGAAAATATCAAGTAGGCTTCTCCAAAGATCTTTAGAAATATTGCAAGTAAATAGCAAATGATTAACCGTTTCACTATCCTTCTCACAAATAAAGCATCTATCCGGGCCCTGCACACCCCTTTTCCTTCTGTTTTCCGCTGTCAGAATAGAGCCATGCGCTACCAACCAACAAAAGACCTTAATTTTTGGGGTTGAGAATCCCTTCCAGATGAAATCCCATTCACAGTTTTGATTAATATTTCCTGCACTTTTGTTCAAAAGATAAGAGTAAACCCTCTTAACTATTGGTTCAACAGGTCTGTTCTTCTCTGACCACATAGGAATATCCTGACCCTCTTGGATAACCACGTGAATGTTTTGCAGTCGCTCCCTGAAAATATTGAGTTGGGGTTTTAAATTGTTAGGGCAATCCTCCAACAGACTCTCCTTAACTATACAATCCTTCCAACCTGATTCATGATCCACCATCATGTAGAAATATTTAACTCTGCTTAGGTTCTTTTGATTACAGTACTCCCTTGCTACGTCTAGGTCTTCATAGGTCTCCAAGGGTTTGAGTCCTGCAATTGATTGAGAGAACATGTCTATATTTCCTTCTTTAACCACCCAGGTTAGATTTTCTTTTAGGATTTGTAGACCTCCCGAGATGTTTTTCCAGATTGATGTTCCCTTGGGATTCAGGATACACTGCTGTAATAAATCCTTGATATTTGCCCCACCACAATACTTATGGATGATAAGGGATGCCCATGGAGCTGAGGGGTTCGAAATCAATCTCCAAGCAGTCCTTGTAGCCAAAGCCAGGCCCATCTTCTCGACTTGCCTTATCCCCAAACCTCCAGCTGATTTGGGATTGACTATCTTTGACCATTTAACTAAATGGTATTTCTTACTATTATTTTTATCGCCTGCCCACAAGAATGCTCTGATTTCTTTTTCAATCTCCAAACTAATGGCCTTTGGCGCCAAGAGTAAAGTCATCCAATAGATTGGAATTGCAGATAAAGTTGATTTGATTAAGATTAACTTACCAGCTAAGTTAAGGAATTGATTTTCCCAACTGCTCATTGCTCTCCTGACTTTTTCTACCTGGCACTTCCAGTCACTAATTCTGTGTCTTGCCACTTTGATTGGCATTCCCAGATAATTCATTGATTTGTTGTCCGAATTATCTTGAAATTCAAGAATTTTGCAGATCTTTCTCTTGAGATTTGTTGATACATTGATGAAGTGTATGGAGCTTTTGTCCTTGTTTATCTTACTACCCGAGGCTGCAGTGAAGTCCCTCAGAATGCCCTAGATTGCTTTGGTTGTTTGAATGCTGGCCCGTCCCATTAGAAGAGTGTCATCAGCGAATAGCATATGGGTTGTAGGTTTGACATTGGTTGAGGCCTTGATACCCTGAAAGTCTAGTTGTTCTAAGGACACTTGAATTGCTTTGCTCAAACCCTCTAACACAAGGGCGAACAAGAAGGGAGAAAGAGGGCAGCCTTGTCTAATGCCCCTGGATGTTTCAAAGAAGCTTGTGGGTCCACCATTGATCATCACTGTTGCTTTTGGTTTATCAATGCAGCCCTGGGTCCATTTAATCCATCCTTCATTGAAACCCATTTGCTTCAAGATTTTATGTATGAATCTCCTGTCCAACCTATCATAAGCACTAGATAGGTCCACCTTGGCGACCATTGTTTTTTCTTTATTTATGACTGCTGAATGAATAGATTCTTGGGCTATGACAATATTGTCTTGAATGTGTCTCCCTGGTATGAAGCCCCCTTGTTCCACCGATATTAACTCATTAATGAATTTTTTGAGTCTATTGGCCATTAATTTGGATATAATCTTGTATGATGTGTTACATAAAGATATTGGTCTGAATCTATCAAAAGAAATTGCATTGTGGTTTTTGGGGATAAGAGTTAAAAAATACACATTGATGGCTCCTAAAATTGCTCCATTAGTTCTTGACTCTTCAACCATACCCACCAAATCTTTCTTAATAATATCCCAGCATGCCTGGTAGAAGTTGACCTGAAAACCGTCTGGACCCGGAGCTTTATCTTGTTTCATGTCTTGGATTGTTTTGAAAACTTCCTCCTCTTTTACTGGTTTGAAGAGCTCAAAATTCATTTGGGGAGTCACCACTAAGGGAATGAAACTCAAAATTCATTGTTGTTCCTCTTCATTATTCTCTATTTCTTCATTCAAGAGAGTTTTAAAGTGTTTAACTACCTCAGTCTTGATTTGATCTTGATCTTTGATTATTTCTCCTTCTTCTTTTTTAATTTTAGTAATTTGATTAAATCCTCTTCTTTGGTTTGCTGCTTTGTGAAAGAATTTTGTATTTGAATCCCCCTTTTGCAGCCATAATCTTCTTGAATTTAACCTCAAAACTTGCTCTTCTCTCTCTTCTTCATTATCTATGACTCTCTGCCATTTTTCTTCCTCTTTAAATAGATCATCTTCCCAACCCTCTTGAAGGGATTTTTGTTCAATCTGAGCTAGATTCTTTCTTGCTGTTATTAATTGAGCTTGTTGCTGATCTTTGATCTCCTTCGTCCATAACTTTAAACCTCTCTTGACATTTAGTAATTTTTTGTGGAATTGATACATTAGCGTACTGAAAAAGGACTTCCATTGTCCCACCAATATTTAACCCTGGACAGGAAATCTTCATGTTCTATCCAATGAGGTTGAAACTTAAAGGGCACATTTGAGACTTTCGGAAGAAAGTGACATTTGACAATGATCGGCCAATGGTCCAAAATGGTACCTGAGAGAACCCTTGTTTCGACCACCAAAGAATCAGATATTAAGCTCTCAAAGATTAAGAACCGATCTAATCTTTCTGCAATCATTGCCCTCCCTTTTCTTCTATTATTCCAAGTGAACCAACCTTCTTTTGGAAGGATATCAACTAAATTAAACTGGTGTATCCCCTTGTATATTTCTGGATGAACTGAGTCATTTTTGTTGAAGTATCCCCCTTTTTTCTCCTGGCTACTCAAAATAGTATTAAAATCTCCTCCCAAGATGATATGTTGATCATTTATGTTGTTTGTTAAGTTCCAAACCTGTTGCCACATTTCTAACTTTGTCGAGGTGTCGTTGGGCCCATAGATGTTGATTACATTGAATGAGACCTTTAGGGAAGAGTCGTGGAAAGTTAAACATAGCCAATTGTTGCCTGTACTCTTCCTGACAACTTCCAGAGACCTGTCTTTCCACAATATGGCCAAACCACCAGATTGGCCATTGGAACTAATTGCTTCTAGATGACAATTTTTCCAAATGCAGTCCTTTACTTGAGAAATATCCTCCTCACTCAACTTTGTTTCTTGAATTAAGATTTTACTTGGTTAAGTTTCCGCCTCAAGGCGTTTCTTTTTTAGGGGAACCAAGACCCCTAATATTCCAAGTTATAATTTTCATTTGAGGGGTTTTTTCCCCGACCTAGCCCTAAGAATCCTCGGATCCTCAAGAGTGAGTTGGGTACCCTCCGCTATAGCGTCTTTGGCTTGTTTATCTCTCGTTGTTCTGTTTGATGGCCTGCCTGCACTTTTAGGAGATCCCCCTGTATCCATGCCATACTGTTTGTTTCTGCCTGTTTGGTTTTTTGCATCATAACCTTGGGCTAGGTTTTGCTGTTTTGGAGGCATATTTGTAGAGGCAATAATATCTACCAGATTATTTTCAAAATGAGTTACAATCAGAGTAGCATTACTCAAACCTGGATCATCAGTAGCCATCTCTTGTTCAGGAATTGGTACATCTACCCAACAAGTCTTGATTCCCGCATTTGTTTGTAGGCCCCCCTTGTTCATCTGCTGTTGGTTCTCTAGAGTATCATCAGTATGCTTTTCCTTCCCTGCTATTCATTTTTTCCCTGTGTTGTTATTCAGGGGTCCCTCTATTGTAGTTTCTATTTCCGTGACTTGTTGAAGAATCTCAAACCTGTTATTGGTTGAGGTGCTCGCCCCTAAGTTGCCTTGTTGAGGGCCTTGAGGTTTTTGATAATCTACTTTCTATCCCTTTCTTCTTCTAACTTGTTGGTAGCCATCATTGGTGGTATTCTTGGGATTCTTTGTTTCTGTACCCTTCGGACAATATCGAGCAAAATGGCCGTACTCATGGCAGCGGGCACATCTGAATGGTAATGACTCATAGTCCAGCTTCTGTTCTAAATGGAGAGAGTTTACCTTCAGAGAAATAGCTTCTGGAAGTCCAATCTCAATGTCCACCATCACACAGATTCATGTTACTGCTGCATTGACTCCATTGTATTCTGCTCCTCTCACAAACTTGCCCAGTCTATTCCCAATGGTTTCCAAGACTGATTGCTTTCTCAAGAAGTGGGGAAGAAAAGGTAACCTTACCCAAACAGGAACTTCTTTAGGCATTTCTTCCATAGGGCTGAAGTGGAGGTGCCATGGTGAAAGGTAAAGCCCGCTCCTGCTCATAAAATAGGGTCCCTGTTCGAACACCTTCTCCCTATCACTTGCAGAGTTGAATACCGCTATGAAGAACCCTCGGCCTTCCATTGATAGTTCTATTTTCCCTTCAACCCGCGGACCCCAGTTTAAGTCTATCCAAGATTTCAATGCAGATTCCTTGGGCCACATTCCATAGAAATGTCCAATGAGTGCAACATTCTCCAGATTATGGATCTCCTCGCTCACCTCCTGTAGGTTGATTTCAATCTCCGGATTATCATCAAGTTTCTTTACAAAGCCAGGCGGATTTGGTTTAGGCCTCTTGTCCCCTTCCTGGAGCGAATGGGTAGCTTGATCTGCCATGGTTCCATTGGAAGCACGATCAGGCTGGGGGGACAAAGGGCCCCCCTTGCAGCCTCCACCATCTCGCCAACCCCTGCTAGGGTTTACCAGTGCTCCACAGGGTTCACAGTCCTCCTACCATTATCGACACTAAAAAAAACATAAGAAAGGACATTACTAATAAGTCTTTTCCAAGGGTGATATTGTCGATGTTATTACTAGTCTTAAGTCCAATCATTAGCCCATTTTTGTATACCTCATTTGGGTTCCTTTTCAATATCTTTGCAAAAATAATGAACAAATATGGTAATAGAGGATCTTCCTATCTAAGTCCTCTCTTGGCTTTAAATGATTATGTTATTAGCCCATTGACCAACACTGAATATGACACTGTAGAGACATAAGCTTTAATCCATATGACCTATTTCTTCTCAACTACAAACTTTTCTAATACTATAAAAGAAAATCCCATTTAACCCTATTATAGGCTTTATTCATATCAAGTTTTAAGATCATTGCTCTCTCTTTTCTAGAAGTTGCTAAATGCATTACTTCATGAGCTACTATGATCATTTCTAGAATTGTCTCCCTTTCACAAATCCTCCTTGCTCTTCTAAAATAATTTTGTCTAATAGTGATCTTAATCGATTTGCCATCACTTTGGATATTATCTTATATGCCATATTACATAGGTTTATGAGCATGAATGAATCAAACAATTCTACATCCTTCTTTGTTGGAATCAGGGTAAGATATGTTGCATTTATTCTATAAGGCATATATTGTTTTACACTATAATGTTTCACTACCACCCATTAAGAATCTTTTACTATTTCCCAATTATGTTGATAGAATATTGTAGAGAGTCCACCTGGACCTAGGGATTTATACTTATCAAAAGAGAAAAAAAGTTGAATGAATTTCCATAGTAATAGGCTCCATCATTTTTCTATTGTCCTCATTTTTTATAATTAACGATACTTGCAGTAGGTTACCATTAAGAGCTTCAATCTCCTCCAATCCTAGAAAATTGTGTTAAAAAAGCCTTACCTCCTTTATGATTTTGCTCTGGTCTTCAATCCAAACCCCTTCTACTAATTCTATATGCTAATCTCTATACTATTGTCATATCATGATAAAACTTTGTGTTTCTATCTCCTTTTAATCAAGTTTGTCTCAATTTTAAGATCCAAAATTTCTCTTCCTTAAAATATTATGATATTCACTAACAAACTCCCTTTTTCTTAAGCTTGGATTATGATAGAATATCGTAGAGAGTCCACCTAGAACTGGGGATTTATCCTTATCAAAAGATAAAAAGAGTTGAATGAATTTCCAGAGTAATAGGCTCCATCAGTTTGCTATTGTCTTCAATTGTTATAATTGAAGGTACTTGCAGTAGGTTACCATTAAGAGATTCAATCTCCTCCAATCCTAGAATATTATGGTAAAAAAGCCTTGCCTCCTTTATGCTTTTGCTCTGGTTTTCAATCCAAACCCCTTCTACTAATTTAATTCTACTAATTCTAGATGCTAATCTCTGTACTATTACCATATCATGATAAAACTTTGTGTTTCTATATCCTTTTAATCAAGTCTGTCTTGATTTTAATCTCCAAAATATCTCTTCCTTAAAATATTATGATATTCACTAAGCAACACCCTTTTCCTTGAGCTTGGATTATGATAGAATGTTGTAGAGAGTCCACCTGGACCTAGGGATTTATCCTTATTAAAAGAGAAAGGAGTTGAATGAAATTCTAGAGTAATAGGCTCCATCAGTTTGCTATTGTATTTAATTGTTATAATTGAAGGTACTTGTAGTAGGTTACCATTAAGAGCTTCAATCTCCTCCAATACTAGAATATTATGGTAAAAATTCCTTGTCTCCTTTATGATTTCACTTTGGTCTTCAATCCAAACCCTTATACTAATTTAATTTTACTAATTCTAGATGCTAACATCTATATTATTTCCATATCATGATAAAACTTTGTGTTTCTATCTCCTTTTAATCAATTTTGTCTCAATTTTAATATCCAAATTTTATCTTCCTTAAAATATTATGATATTCACTAAGCAACTCCCTTTCCCTTGAGCTTGGATTATGATAGAATGTTGTAGAGAGTCCACCTAGACCTTGGGATTTATCCTTATCAAAAGATAAAAGAGTTAAATGAATTTCTAGAGTAAAAGGCTCCATCAGTTTGCTATTGTCTTCATTTGTTATAATTGAAGGTACTTGTAGTAGGTTATCATTAAGAACTTCAATCTCCTCCAATCCTAGAATATTATGGTAAAAAAGCCTTACCTCCTTTATGATTTCGCTCTGGTATTCAATCCAAACCCCTTCTACTAATTCTAGATGCTAATCTTTTTACTATTGCCATCTCATGATAAAACTTTGTGTTTCTATCTCCTTTTAATCAAGTCTATCTCAATTTTAATCTCCAAAATATATCTTCCTTAAAATATTATGATATTCACAAAGCAAATCCCTTTCCCTTATGATAGAATGTTGTAAAGAGTCCACCTGGACCTGGGGATTTATCCTTATCAAAAGAAAAAAGAGTTGAATGAATTTCCAAGGTAATAGGCTCCATCAGTTTGCTATTGTCTTCATTTGTTATAATTGAGGGTACTTGGAGTAGGTTACCATTAAGAGCTTCAATATATTTCAATCGTAGAATATTATGGTAAAAGAGTCTTACCTCCTTTATGATTTTGCTCTGGTATTCAATACAAACCCCTTTTACTAATTTAATTCTACTAATTCTAGATGCTGATCTCTGTACTATTGTCATCTCAAGATAAAAATTTGTGTGTCTATCTCCTTTTAATAAAGTTTGTCTCGATTTTAATCTCGAAAATTTATCTTCCTTAAAATATTATGATATTCACTAAGCAACACCCTTTCCCTTAAGCTTGGATTAATGTGCTCATCCTTTTGAAATTTTGAAAATTTCTCTTTTAGTTCTTTCTTATAAAAAATATTTCCAAAAGTATTCTTGTTCCATTCTTTTAATCTAGATGTCATTGATTTAATTTGTTTTGGAAGTGTATACAACCTACCATTTCTTGAAGAATTCCATGTTTGCACTATCATATCAACAAATTAAGGATGGTCTTCCCATATCTACTCATATTTAAAATATGATATTATTTTGAATTCACTTACCACCATTTTAACTCTTATTGGCTAGTGATATGAACCAATCCTTGTCAAGGTATTGATTTTAGCACAAGTCCCTTCATCTAGCGATGATATGAGAGTATGAATCTGTCCAAATTTTTTGCTATTAGGTTTTGGTCTATATTGTTGTTGGTCCATGTATAATTTTCCTCTTCAAACTCAACCTCCCATAGATTATTATTTTGAATGAAAGCTGAGAAATCTCTCATAATTTGGGTTATTTTCCTAATTTCCCCGAATTTTTCATCCAGCTTGGTTATGGTATTAAAATCTTCTATGATCATGAATCATATTTCTTGGTCTTTAATTCTCATAAAGGCTTCAATCCCACTCCATACTAATGATTTGTTTGACTGAGTTGTAGGCCCATAGACATTGATAAGAATGAAATAAATAACTGCAAAGTAGCATGTGACTAATGAGGCTATCCAATGCCTCATTTTATGAATGGTTTCACAAGAGGATCAAACTAGATTCTAACATTATATAATTATCTTTGTCACTCCTAAATCTACAACATCCCATTCACATCTTGGTCATATTGATTTCATACTTTTGGAAATGTTTTTCTTTGTCATTTTAGTTTCTTGGATACAAAGAATATCGGGTTTATTACTTAAATAGAGGTCCTTGATACACCTCTACTTTGAGGGGGCATTAGCAACCCTTATATTCCATGAGGTGGTAATCATGTCTCATTAGGGGTTGTTGGTGGTTTTTATCTGTTCATTATTCCAATGAATAAGAATGTATAAGCTTGTTTATTTCATAGATTACATGTCCAAATCCGGTAAGTCATTTTTAATGAACTAAATCATATAACATAAATAAAATATAAATAAAACATAAATAAAATATTAATAAAATATTAAAACGACCCGTGAGGGATACCATAGTGGTAAGTCTTTGGGTTTCATCTAGGAGACCTAAGTTCAAATCCCGATAAGAGGGGATCGGGACCCCTCGTAAAAACTCGTGTAAACTTAATTTTTTGGAGTTGCAAGCTTACTACGGTGGTAAGGGCTTTGGCCTCTCTTTGAGAGGTCCAAGGTTCAAACCCCATTCAATATGAGGAGATTGAGACCCCTCATAAAAACCCGTGTAAACTCATTGATCAAATAACATTAGCTCAATCAGTTAGATATCTTAACATTTAAGGAGGAGACCTAGGTTCAAATCTTGCCAAGCGATACATGGATAATATCTAAGATTTGTTGTAATACCACTATGTGGTGATGATTTAATATGGGTGGACCCATTTCAATCCCATATAACCAATTGAAACAAATATTATAACTTTTAGCAATAGTCAATTTAAATGAACTAAATCATTTAATAAATAAATAAATATACAAAAAGTTGTAATATGCCCAATAAATATTTAAATTGGAATCATAAAAACAAGCACAAACAAATTTCAAAAATAGGTTTTCATATTTTCCAAATTTAGAGAGGGTTTTCATCCTTTTTAGTGTGTCGGTTTGTGTCCCAGTTTTTTCTTGAGAAAGAAATCTAACTTCTTTTCATAATGATGAAAAATGAGTATAATACATCAATATCTAACCTTTTTGAGCAAGTCTAGTTACCTCCCTACTATATATGAGATTAATAATTTATTGTCTAAAGACCCTACAAACTACCAAACACCCGTAATGGATAAATATTAACTCATGAATGTACTTTTATAAGTACCTTGTATATTATATTTATTAAACTCAAGGTTATTACAAGTTTATCTCATTAAAAATTACTTGTCTCAAGTAGTTAGCCCTTTGCCAACTGTGGATGCTATAGAATATCTTCATGCTCCCAAGTAGCATCCTCAACTAGTAAGCTCTTCTACTAAATTTGGTACTATCAAATGAATTTGTTTTGTAGTTGCTTCTCTTTTCAATCCAGTACATATTTGAGTATTAAGTCAAGCCTTATTTTAAAATTAATAGGTGGTAAGCTGAGGGACGATTAGACTTACGGTATAATTGAATTTAGTTTGGATACATGAAACATGCGATGCAATCTCAAACCCATTGAAAATATAGCTCATGGTGACCCCATCCACACATTGTGTCACCTTATATGGACCATATAAACATGGTTTGAGCTGAAGGTATACCATGTTTCCCACCTCAAAGATCATCTCTATTCTATGTCAATCAATAAAAAACTTCTATTAATGCTAGACCTCTTGTATGTGCTCATGTAAAGATGAAATCAAATACTAATGACCCTCAAAAGTGATCGAGGTTGCAACGACTATAGAGTTTTTTAGAAAAAGTTCATGTGCAAAGGAACACCATATACATAAAGCTCAAAATGATACCATATTAATACTAACATGGAAGGTGGTTTTATAGAAAAATCCATTAAATATAACCACTTTACCCATAACTTTGTTGAGGTGAAGAGTAACATTGAAGATATCCCTCCACCCATTTACTGACTACTTTATTTTGCTCATCCATCTAGGGTTGGTAACTAGTGTTGGAAGTCAATTTTGTGCTAGTCAAACATAAAATTTGTTGCCAAAATATTCCTATCAACTTTAAATATTTGTCACTCACAAATGATTTGGAAAACCCACAGATCCAACAAATCTCTCAAAATACAACATGACTACCTATGGAGCCTTCATACAGACCATGGTCAAAAAAATATGGGTATACTTAGTGAGACTATCCATGATTGCCAAAATGCAATCGTGACCTCAAGACTTCAAAATATTTGTAATAAAATCCATGGAAGTGGAATTCCCATTTTCCTCTTGGAATGAGGAGAGGCTATAATAGACTTGTTGGAAAGGAAGTTTCATGCTTGGTCCACTGACAAGTCTCACAATTGTATATCTATTCTACTACAAAATATTTCACTCCTTTCCAAGTGGACCTTTCTCTCACCATTCTATATGCCATGAAGTAGCCTTGATGTATAAACTACACCATGAAGCTTGTCCATCAACTCATAAATGCATGGAATCAAGTATCAATTTTTAATAGTCTTGTTATTCATTTCTTGATAATCAATACACATGCACACAGTTCCATATTTCTTCTTTGTCATAACTATTGAAGAAGCAAATGAACTATAATTAGGTCTACTATGATCCATTTTGAGCTCTTTTATGGGGTACAATGACTAGTCTAGAAAGTGATTCGATCTCTATGGCATGTTAGAATCCTCAATTTGGTGGTAATTGATATGGTAGATATTCAAACACCATTTTATATTCCTTTAGTAGGGGCCTAATATTTGGATGGTATGCCCATTTACCACCACATTGTCTCAAAATACCCTTAATTATCCAATAGTGAGAAATTTATTGATAGATACCACTTCAATAAATACCCTCCATCTTATGAGAAGAGATCATATTAATTGGTCCTAGAGGTATCCCCTTAATTATATTTGGTTGACCATTCTTGAAAAATTTAGGGATATGCTCCTAAATGTTTTGGGTGAACTCTCCAAGACTTTACAACCATTACACTCCTATAACAAGATCCTTGGAACTCAAAGGAAACATGCATATGTTAGTGATGATGGGAATGGATTCAATTTAAACTCTCAACTAACACACTATCTGATTACAAGGTATGGTAAATATGTCAACTATAACAACACCAAACCTTATTATTTCCTCAACAACACTTTATAGTCATGTAATACCATCTCATTAATAAAATTATGGGTGTACCCACCATCAATTAACACAATAGTTTGTTGGACCCCAATATGTTCCCTAACTCTCAATTCTTAATAAACGAAAATGCTAGATAAAGTTGAAAGTGAAGCCTATGATAACTCATTAACAATACCCTCAATTGAAACATCATAAGTATTATAAACCCCCATAATCATAAAGACATCAAATACCTTTGACTAATTCTTGTATCTCCTTGTCTTCTTCATCCTATGGAACAATTTCCACTAATGTACCTGGCCTTGTCCTTGACATACATGTCTTAGCTACTAAGGTTGCTTATAGGTGAAATAGAGGGACCTTCATCTAAGCTCATTATTTGACATGTCATCTTTCCTACCAAGGCTTCTCTCCTATTTAGGAGGATTTTGTGCATTATTTGTTGTTGATGTAGTGTGGTCCTCAACACTCTCAATATATGTCATATGATTTGCGGTAGTCCAGCATTAGTATGAGTTCCCTTGAATTGTATTTAGCCTATGATTGGGGGTCTTCAATTGGGCTATGTTGATGTATCTCCATGACCATATGACTATGATTATTCCCATCTATTAACAAAAAGTAACAAACACCAATGTCTCTATAGAAACTACATGCTACAACGTCCTCCAATGTTAATATAGCAAATACTTGTAGACACCCATGTAATAAATCCTTTATTCCATCCATGAATATGTAGATTAGGTTTATCATCTTTGTCTCATGCATCATAACTAATAACCTACAAAAAATATCTATGTACTATTGTACCATGCTTGATTGTCAAAGATGAGCCAAATCCATGAAGTATTGCTTTGCCAAAATATCCTCAAAATAGTTTAGGAGCTTTTGACAAAAATCCTCATCCATCTAAACTCAAATTTTTTCTTAGGTGTCTATACCATAGTACCACCAATCACGTACCATACCAAAAATAATATAGTATAGCAAAGGTCAATTACTCCACATTAGGATAATTAAAGACTAAGAAGTAAGACTAATTGTAGCAATGAAGCATGGACACACTATTAGGGTTTGTAATCTAACTTCTCAAACATCAAAATTATAACTTTGTTATATTCATTTAAATTCTTCTTGTTATCCTTCTGGATATTCTTCCATTTTTCATGAAACTATAATAATTGAAAAAATATAATTTGTCATAGATATATTAATTTGCTCAGATAAATTAATTGGAACCAAAAATAAATTCGCATGGAATACATAATAGCATTTATTTTATTGATTACATTTAAGAGTTATAAGAGTCGTATGCAAATTTTAGGGAAAAAAATCCTTTATCACATGCCACTTTGAGAGGTAAACCTCATTTATGATCAATATTCCTTTAGAATATAATTATTTAGGATATCTTCCCTTTCGTACAATTCAATATATAAAGATAACTTTACCTAAAATAACTTAAAATAAATTAAACTCAAAATAACTACTAGAGTTATCTAACCATAACCATAATGATTGAGGGTCACCCTTACATTCAAAAGGGGGTGCCTAATCATGACTGACTAAACTAGTACAATTAAATAAAAAGGGCTAGGATGTGAGGTCCTAACACTGCCTCCCCCTTTAAAACAAGTTTTGTTCTCAAAGCTAAAAATGAGAAAACTGTTGTGAGTTGGTGTAGTGGTTCTTATAGTGAAGTTTCGGTACAATCCAACCAAAGAAGGGTAATTGCATCTAAATTTGACTTATACCCTTGTGCAAAATGAAAAGCCCTCAAATTATTGTTGATCACTAGGATAATCATACCAAAAACTCACCAAGAAGCTATCACCAAAGGTTGAATATCGATATAAAAATCCTTAGGCTCTATGGACAAGTTGATAATCAAATCTTAACAGTTAACAACCTATATTCCTATACAACCCTTTTGGTGATAGATAAACCAAACCTCATCATTGGTGGTAACTCATGATCCTTTTTAATGACAACTAATATAGCTCTATCATTAGCAATTATTCAACCCAAACAATGACTATATGCGAGCTAGCAAGTCTAGCTATAATCTACATTTGTTTGGATTCACAAATCCTAACCCCTCATCCATCATCTCTCCACCTCACACATATGAGATATTAAGTGGGAAGTGTTAGTTGAGGGAAATTCAACAACTTCAAGGAATGGATGAAGATTCATAAGAGTTGATCATCAAAATCTCCTGAGAGATATTCAATCCATCACTTTCAGCCAAGGAGGTTGCATGTGAAGCTTATTTGCATAAATAACTCCTCAAAGAAGAGACCAATGCTTAGTGACAACATAGTTGTAGGCATATGGGAGAACTTCAAGTCAAAGATCCCACAAACTGATAAAATATCATCTACAATTCATATCTGAGGATTTTTAACATCTTTACCATAAAAGAACTTGGAATAAGATTAAGAGTTAAAAGGTAAAGTTGGTGGAAAGCAAAGAAAAAATGTCAAACCTATAAGGGCAATAAAAGGTTCTTATCAAGAAAATGCTAGTCTATAGGATTTTATATGGACCATGCTATTTAGGTTTTAGAAAGGTAGGGTCTTGTCAAGAGTTCCAAAGAGCGCAAAAGAAGGTTGAAGATTAGAAGTTCTCAAAAGCTTTGACTGAAAAAAAGACTAAAAGTTTTGATGGCCTTCTTGGCCTAAGGATCTCAAAAAATGGAAGGTAATGAAATAATTATGAGATACGCAAGAAAGAAGTATTTTACGATCAGAGGTTTTAAATTTTGAGGGATAATAATGGAGGAAAAAGTTCCAAAAAGTGGAGTATGCCAAGCAAAAACTTCTAAAAAGCGGAACATAAAAAAGGTCCAACAGAAGGGTAAAAGAGAGGACTTCCTCAAAATACTTCTGATAAAGTATCTATATTAAGCTCAGAGGTTTTAAAAGTTTTGATGTGGGAGAATGAAGAGAAAGTTTTGACGAGTAGCTAAGCACTCCAAAAGGTGAAGCAGAATGTAGCCAAATTGAAGAGTATAACAAGAGTCAAATCAAACTTCAAGGTATCAATAATGATACACAAACTTCCAAAAGAGTTACCTGAGCCAAAACAATGTGCCATTACTATGGAAATACAAGGATTACCTATCAATACCACTTTAACTCAACAGTCCAAGAAAATTATGTAAATAATTGAAGACAAAGGCATGACACCTACAATAGCAGCAGTCCCAAACCTAACAAAATTAATTGCAATATTTCTCCATTTAATTTTTCGTGGATCCCTAGGGAGAGCATATGAGATTGTAAAAAATTCTTGCACAATTTGTGAGGGAAAATATCCTCAATTTCATCTATTAATAATAGTTAAAATTTAAATTTGTAAAGGATTGACAAGTCATACCTATGCAAATTGCATAACTTTCCCTTCATTTTTTCTATATAGTAGTACTCAGATTTTTGAGTGGTCTTGTGGGTAGTACAAACCCCCACTTATGGCATAATCTTGTAATATTTCATACTCATAAATATATATATATTGGAGGCCTATGACTATTTTATTCCAATTGTTTGGTTCTCCTTGTCTCGTTTCATTTATGTATATATGTTTATGTTTCAATATGTGATTATATATGTGTAGAGAAGGAAGTGTTCAAATTACTAGCTATCAACACATTATAGTCAGGCCTGTTGTGCAGGAGAAACTTATTATGATCTTGGTACACCACTTTTATTAGTTTAGGTTTTTTCCTTTCTGCTATCTTTGTTTTTTACATTTTTCTAACCATTTTTTCCTAAAGTTGGTAGATTAGATAAAGTGTGCTCAAGTTCACATCTTAAAAAGGATCTGACCTTGTAAACAATCCTAGAGGCCCTCAATTGAGCCAAACCCTATTCTATCAAAAGTATCCCTATTGTGTCACTTTGTGTGAGGCATGATAGTCTTGACCGTCTAGCACACTCATCTAGTAACAAAGACAATTAGAGAGGACAACAGTTTAATTATATGCCCAATGGAACACAACTAATTCATCATTGGTCCCATAATAAAAAGAATAATTAGGCTCTGACTTTGGTGAGGGTCTCTTCTATCTAATTATTGAAGCACCTCAAAAATCACCTGGTGACTTTTCTCAAGAATAAATATTTAGAAGAAGCCACACTAAAGGACATTAGATTGGAATTTTGGTAAATATCTTAATCTATCAACTCCAAGAGCGCATAATGTATTCACCTGGTGACTTTGCTTGAACCAAAGGACCCAAGGGTGTATGAATAAAATATATACCACCAGATCCTTTATTGCTTCTAATCCACAAGCTCTAGTACCTCAACTCAATACCATTACCCAAAGAAGAAGAGCTAGAGTCCAGAATATGGATTCTCCATCACTGCCCAAAATATTCCCTATCTAGAATGAGAGGTCCCTTGAAACCTACTCTACATGAAGTGTGGAAGGATATGCCAATATTTGCTTTAGAATATCTCCCATATTTCACTAGGGAGGACCTGACTACTCTGATAAAGCATTTGAACCACATGGTGAACTTTTGCATACTTCATAATATATCATAGCAAAATGTAGCTCTAAGATTGATGATGGTCTTGTCAAAAGGTAGGGCTTGAGAATGGTATGTTGTTATTCAACCTAACTTGATAGCTAATTAGGACCAACTTTCTGCCCTATTCATAGAAATATTCAAAGAGAAAGTATAAAGAATGTCTCTCTTGGAACAATTATCAAATATAAAGAGAATTCCCATCAAGGAAACAAATGATTTCAACCTCAAATTTTATAAGACAAGATATAGAATACCTGAAGAGCTTCATCATCCCTTAGGTATACCATTTATATATTATCTAAAGACCTTAGATTCTAAAATATCATTAATTATTAAGGCCAGAGGTGGAAAATATCTACCAAATGCCTATGGCATAGCCACTCAAGTTAAACATGATTTGATTTAGATTGGAAGACTAGATCCTAGGCCTCCCGTACCTTTTTACTCTAGTGTGCAATATTCATATCAATCTCCCTTAGTCATCCAACCAATAACCTTTTAGATAACCTTAGTCTCACATGTGGTAACTCCTATCCCACCTACTCCAACACCATTTACTTCAAAAAAATTAGTTGAATTGTTAGAGTATATTACATCATTTGGGTTATTTAAATGTACCACCTTTGGTACATAACTATAGTAGGAGTTTACTTTAGAGTAAAGTTAGTGGATTAACTCAAGTATTGTAATAAATGAACAAGTGTCAATGTGCAAGTTGTAAATGTGCATGTAGTCCACATGTACATGAGTCTTAGGTAGAGTAAGGGCCAAGGAACCTATATTCCTATATAAAGACCTCATAGTAAGTAGAATAAAAGGGGAACATAATTTATAGAGAGTGTGTGTTATAGTTTAGTAGGATGGTACAATGTAGTCTTTTCATATCCATTCATGGAGTGTTCATGTCCTCCATTATATAACATTGTACTATTTTCATCACTTTCATTAATGGCATATTCTTGAGTTATTTGCACATGTTCATTTCATTATTTTTCTGTATATTACTGTACCATTAGTTTATAGTAATCTCATATTAGTAATCCTGCATCTTGTGGTTGTTCTTCATGTAATACTGGCCCATAAAAATCTAACGATGGTATCAAAGCACAAGGTAGAACATATAGGAATTAGGAAGAGCCACAAAGAGAGACCGAGAAAAATTTAGAAATCTTAGTTCCAAAAATTTTGAGATTACATTTGGCTAGATTCTTTCCACAAGGTTGTAGAAAAACTTGTGAAGACTAGGACTTAGCGTGGATTCCACTAGATTGACAAATCAACTAGTGAATATTCATCATCTCTATATTTAAAAAGTTTCTTCCATTACAGTCCTAATATTTTGTTGCAGAAAAGGAGATTCAAAGTAAGCTGGGAAGCTTCCTACTAAAGAGCTAGGAAAAATATATTCTTTAGAATCAATGCAACACTAGAAGCAAAAATTGAAAGAATAGAGATTTAGAGTTTTGAGGAAAAGGTCCCATTACTAGAGATTGCAGACTTGCAAAGTGCAGAAGGAGAAAATGCCATAAGAACCTTGTAACAATTTCAAGGGAGAAAAAAGACTTCAACGAAGAGTCTCAATGAATATAGGAGATTGGTGATCTCTAGTGCAGATTGAATACTTCACCCTAAAGAAGTTGTAGAGACCCTTAGAAGTTCTAGTTACAAAACTTCCAGATCTAGAATATTGGAAGTTGGTGATCTCCATTAAATCCTGTAGATTGTAGAAGAATGACTAGCAAGGTCTTGTTCCAAATTCCAACAACAACAAATTTCAAAGATCCAAGAGGAAGATCTCATTACCAACACTTCCATAGTAGAAGGTTGAAGGAAATATCTCATTTGAAAGACCATAAGAGCTACAATATTAAAGACCTTGGTGAGGTCTCAAGGAGAAATAAAGAGGATGTTTGGTGAGCTACATGAAAGGAGATACGAAGAAGGCCATTAAAGAAGTTTTTAGGAGAACTCATTGGAGAAATTTACTACCAAGAAGAAGTTCCTGATAATGGAATATTTTAGGACAATTATCGCCATATAACAACAATCCCAAACTGAGATAGATTTGGCAAGGACTTTGTTAAATCTTAGAGGATATTAGTGAAGACCTTAAGACTTTCATATTCTTAAGAAGAGGACCTAGATTAAAGTCAAAATTTGACAAGGAGGAGAATAAAAATCACCTACTAGAGTTAAAGGGCAACAAGTTAGAGATTTTTCGAAGCTGCAAAAAAGTGATTTAGAGAGTTGTTTCGAACAACCAAGAATAGTTGCAAGTTCATCCAGTTAAAAGGCAGCAATTTGATGAATCAAATCACAAAAAAATCCTCCATCTATATAAATCATTAAGATAAGCAACTTGGGTGCAAATAGGTTCATTAATTAAACTTTAAATTAATTTCATTAAGCACCATATTTAGAGTTTTAAGAAGTTGTAAAGAGAAAGTTGCATATTATAGTCTTCAAAAGAGTGCAAAAGGAAGTTTCTTTTAAAGGTTAATACCTGCACATTAAAATAGGAGTTAGATATATTTTGATAGAAAGAAAGTTATCATATTCCTATTATCTAGTTATAGTAAAGAAGACTACATTGAGTTATAGAGATTATAGTCCTCTACAAGGAGCAATTACTAAGTGCATATTTTAAGGAGTAATAAGGTGAGATTAATATTGCACTAGTCTAGTTGTTCTTTAGATGCACTAAGTACTTTTAGATTGCAATGAAAATTAGTGCATACTTTTAGTTATTTTGAGGATTCGATTATAGGAGCAACAACGTGAAATTGCTATACTCTAGTTATTCTTAAGAGCATCAAACCTAGAGATATTATTGATGCTAGTTACCCTTAAGTTTTAAAGTGCATTAAGAGGTTATAAAAGGAAGTTTCAGTGCACAAAGTAGGGTAAGAGTGAAGTTTCTAAAGACACTATTAAGCATCTAGAATCTACAACGTATCTTGGTGAAAGTAAGTCACCAAAAGAAGACAACATAACAACAATATTACTCTCAAGAAGTCGCCTCATCAAGAAGTTTAAAGGTTGTAAAACGAAAGGAGTATATTCAGCCTACTATCCTGGTGCAAGTTAAGGTACTAAACCTTAACTATTACAACAATATTTACATGCATGAGAAGCACCACTTTTGTTCCTTCAAACTCAGATAAGAAGGACAAAATATTTAACTTTATAAGGGTATGCAAATATGGTTACAAAGTAGTCATTTCAACAAGGTAGAAGGGCAGAGTTCAAGAAAGATAAGAGAACCATCAAAGGGCTCACATTACTCAAGAGACCAATTAGACACTGCAGTTCAAACCTAAGGATGAAGCAGCTACCCCCAAAGTTATGTTAGAGGTTTGTCGTCGATCCACTCATAGTAAATTTCATACTAGGAAAAGAAAATCTCCAATTATCATTGAACATGAACTAGACGAGGTAATGAAATCTTCCCCATTGGGCCAAATAATCAAACATGACACCAATTTTATGTGTACTTTTTCCCATAAGGTGGCTCCTCAGAACAACTCCTCCATACCTTCAAGCTACACTCACCACAAGTCATGTGTGCCTTTCATCACCAAGGCTACATAGAAGAGCTCAATGATCTAATAAGTTCCCTAGCCAAAGTGGTTAAAATGAGCTCTTCTCTGATCCAACATACCACCATCATACTAGAATAATACAAGAATAAGTTTGTTGATGATGAACCTAAGGGCCTAGTGGGATCCCTTGCTCCTGGTGACACATATTAATGCGACCATCTATGTCTCCTATTGCTTGTTCCTCTATATTTTCTCAATTTTGTTTTGTTTTTGTTCTCTTCCTTTTAGTTAGTTTCAGGTATTCCCGTGGCTTCAAGGGTCTCCTTTGTTCAGTTTATGGTTTCTGCTCGTCCCCTTGTTGTCTCTAGGAGATAGTATTTTATGACCCCCTCTGGAGGTCCTCTCTTTTTGTAATGTTTTTTTTGTAAAAGGTTCAAGTATCCTCTCAAAACCCCTTCAATCTATCGATATATATTGAAAAATGGATGTGAGGGATAAAGCAAATGCAATAAAAAAATATGACTAGGTGATCGCAATGAGATTAGTGTTGATTAATTGGTAGCATTTGGAAGTGACTGAATAACATCAATGTAATCGAATCCATGCATAACCTATAATAATGAAAGAAATGACTAATAGAATATGGGAGGGTAGAGACACAAGCATTATGCATCCACAAATTAAGAGGCCAAAAGATAGTTGATCTATAAATGTCATGCACACTATTTCTTTTAATTGTAGAAAGATATCGAAATGTATGTTTATCATCATAAAGGAGCTCTAATATATAAAAATAACAAAAAATATCCTTATAAATTAGTTATTAGCCCATATTCATAGCAAAAGTTACACCTAAAAGTTAACTTCAAGCAAAACAATTCTACTCGTAGTAAATCTCTAAATTAGTAGTATCTTTTACATAATTAATTTTTTGATAGTTATAATTACCTCTAGGTTGACTCCACATGACTTTAGAAACTTCTATCTCTAAACTAGCACCACTTGAAGATAAATATTACTTTCCAAGTTGTTACCTTGGATTTCATGCAACTTTCCCACCTTGATGACTTAGGAAGCAATTAACTCTAGGGATGACAACAATTCACTTTTTTAATAAAATAATAATTTACTTCTTGGGTTATGAACAAATTGGTCCTTTGGTAAGGGGTCATACTAGTCACCACTTACCCAAAATTTGAAATCCTAACAGGTTATTATGTGTTGGATTGCTTTAGGGATTATAAAATTCACTCTCTATCATATGCACATGACTATTTCCTTGTTGGAGTAATATGATAGTAACATAGCTACTATAATATCCAAATTGGCATCTATAGCCTATTATAAAAATAAATTATTTGATCATTTACTTCTTCATTGTCCCTTTGCTTAAATAATTTACACCAATTTTTCTAAAATATAAGAACATCTTGTATATCTCCATCAACTTTGAAAGAGTTGATGAAATGTTGGATTAATTATTTAAAAATAGAGGATCTATGTAGATTATGGAGAATTTGACTTGTAATTATCTGTTGGAATCTATGGCTTGAAGGGACTATTAAAAAAATTAGAAACAAAATTTAGAATTTTACCCAAGTTTGGAATTGTATTATTTCCTCCTCTATAGAATGTTTATAGGCATGGTGCTTATCATCAAAAGTCTCAAGTATGAAAATATGGGAGCTTACCTCTTGGATATAGGATTGGAATATACATGCAAGGGTAATATATAACATTAAGGGTCTTCATTGATCTATGAAATGGAAATGTTAAGAATTTTGGTTCATTAAAAAAAGCTTGTATGGTGTTTCTAAAGGAAATATGGGGAAAGCTAGTGGACGTGGTGTGTTTTTGAATAATGAAAGCACATTTCTCCTCATTACTATCATATAATACTTTAATCAATAAGTATGTAGAATCTAGGTCACTTCTTAGAAGAATCTAGATTATTATTAAAAAGGGATGAAGATATTTCAATTAAGAGACATTCACAAATAATTATAAATGCTATCAAGAAAAATGGATATGGGGGTTGAATCAACAACAATATTATTTTGTATGCCCATCAACTTTTTTTAGAAGCAATATCGTAGAAATGATAGTATATCTATAGAGAAGGAAATACATTAGGAAATAATTAGGCCAATTGCAATGTTGATCTTTGTATTTCAAAATTTAGAAGGTAATTGGGTGAGGGAGAATTTATTGTTGGAATAATTGTAAGCTAACCTTATTAGGCCAAGGCCAATAGTGATGAAGTACCTATGGGTGTTCTTAATGTAAGCCCTATAGGAAAGTGCTATGTAAGCCTTCAGACATCTTAATGTACTCCTTTGGGTATTCTATATATATACCTATGAGCATCTTTCTATGTAAGCCTACAAACATTCTATATATAAACCTATGGGCATCTTTCTATGTAAGCCTATAGGCATCTTGATGTAAGCCTAAGGGCACCTTTCACATTTCACCCTTAGTAATATTGGTTAATCCACATTTATGGATAACCTTGCTTAAAGGGTGTAATTTATTATTATTTTATTGTAAGTTAACCTCAAGGTCAAGTTAATATTAGCTTGAGGTTAACCACTTATTGAGGTTTTGGTATCACTATAAATACCCCTTAGTGAGCAATCATTTGGATCATGGTGTAATATATGAAAATATTGTGGGGATGCTAATAGGCACCCACCCTTTATTCCTTCTTTCAAATCATGTTGTTCATCTCTTTCCTTATTTGTTTGTCTATACGTTCTTCTATTTCACTCGTCTTTCTTTTTTGCATATGATTGTGGTGAATGGATGTTTCAGGATGTTTTTTGGAAAATATTGTGAATTTCCACATTTATCTCTTAATTAAAATGATATCAAGGAGTTGATGTACGAAACATAGCATTTGAGAAATATGAAGAATAAATTTGACAAAAATGTAAGATAGATTTGGTCTAATGACCTAACAGCAAATATAATACATTGATGGGAATGGTCCCTAATAGAATCCAGATATACTCTTTCAATTTTTTTTTTTGTCTATATAAACAAATTTAACAAAGATATAGAACCTAAAATGTACATTAAGTTATAGGGCAAGTAATCAAATGGCATTAGCTCAATCTGTTATATTCCTCAACTTTCAAGGAGGAGACCAAGGTTCAAATATTTCCAAGCAATACATGTATAATTACCAAGTTATTGTAATACCACTATGTGGTCATGATGTGATATGGGTGGGGTCCATTTCAATCCCATATAACCAATTAAAAAATTTTTATAGGGTGAATAGGAAGTGAGGGGAAGCATGAGTAGGTATCTATAGTGAGGGTGAGGGCAAGTAAGAAGTCAATATGAGCAAAAAATTAGCATAACCTCTAGAGTTATTACTTTAGATATTTGGAGAAATTAACGAATGAATAATTCTTATTAGAAAAAGCTAAGTAGTTGAGAAATATAGTCATTTATGGAAGATGTAACTGGCAATAAGAATGGCTCAGTTGGAACTAAGGATTCCTTTACTAGGGAAAAAGGATGCATCTATGGTAATCTATATTTATGCAAAAATGCTTCACTAAAAATGATTATCAAGGATGAGATGATCAAGCATTATATACATATTCTTGAAATAAAAAGGTTAAAATGTAAGTTCAATGGATACTATTGAACTTATTTAGGGATTTAAAAGTTGATTATATTGAATTGGGCATTGAGTTCATATTATTTCATGATTTTTTTTAAAGGGGTTTTATTTTTCTTTTTTCTCATCATTTTCTCGAATTTTAGAAGTTAGGAATAAAACAATGGGTGATGGCCCATGGTTTAGGGCGAGAGGTAACTTGTATTTAAGATCATTAAGTGAGATTTTTCTATGAAAATATATAACATTAACAAGATTATAATGTAGCTTAGGATTTTTGGACTTCTACATCAAGTTATCAATAAAGAGGGTTGGAACAATATTGATAATACTTTAGGGGAGTTCATGAAGGAGGGGGCGACTACAAAGGAGAAAAAACATACTATATATTTAAATATGCATTCCCATTGATAGTTCGAAACCTTTGCTAAAAATTAATAAGATTAAAGCAAACCAAATAAATTGAATCAATAAGTGGATCATGAAAACATTGTATTTTTTATACTAGACACATCGTAAGAGATTGCAAACTAAAAGAGATTTAGAAAGAGAAAAAATTTTGGCCACAAGAAAAGTTAAAGAAGAAGCAAAGGAATCATATCGTAATATTAATTAACTTAGATGAAGTATTTTCCACTCCCAAAAATATGTTAAAGAAATCCCCTTTGCCTCATCAAATTATGAAGCCATCAAAATTTATTCAAACCTAACATTAGAAGAAACTAAGAAGGATGAAACAAATGACTAATTAAAAGAAACTACAAATTATATCAAGGATGAGAAATTGCAACGCACAAGTTTAAAATTTAAAAGAGAATACAAATGTGAAGGAAGATGTGGAGGCACTTTTTAAAATCAAGAAGTTGAAAGAAGATGTTAGGTTTAATCCAAGGGTTTTAGGACAACACAAATAGTAACTACTTTGGAGAATAGTTGTTGCACTTTAGAGTTTGCAAGGTAGCATAAAGAAGAATGTGTCTTTGTGGTTATCACTTGCACTTCATATTCTCTAGGGTAGCATAAACCTATAGACGATAAGTCAAATTATGAAAATATTAAAAAATTGGTAATGATAGAAGTATTGATAAGGATATCAAATGGCATTAGCTCAGTTGGTTATATTCCTCAACTTTCAAGAAAGAGACCTAGGTTCATATTATACCACGTGATACATGCATAATTGCTAAACTATTGTAATATCAGCATGTGGTCATTATATAAAATGGGTGGGGCTTGTTTCAATCCCTTATAACCAATTGAAAAAAGCGTTGATGAGGATAGAAAAAGGAGAGGAAGACTTTCAGAGCAAAATACAAAAGAAAAATATATTAAAAAGGATTCTGATTTTGGATGTTAAGAATAAATATCTTAAATGTTAATAAGAAGTGGGGCTATCCCCGTGAGTGTGGTATACCGACAAGGACGCCACTTGCATTATCGATGATGTGACCCGGGTTCAATCCCCATGGTGGATGTGTATAAGAAGTATTACTAAAAAAAAAAAAAAAAAAAAGTGGGGCTAAGTCCATAAATAAGAGTAAAAAGTGATGATGGAGACGATATCTTATAATATTTGTGGCATGAATAAGACCCTAACAAATTGTTATCAAGGAATTAATATGTTGTTATATTCATGCATTTATTCTAATACAAAAAATAAAAATAGGTAGTGAGGAATGTAAGGATGCATTCAAAAAGATTTAGTTAAATTGTGATGTTAATCTTTGTATTAGTGAAATTCAAATTTTAGAAGGTAATTGGCCAAGGGAGATTCTATCTTTTAATGAAAATAATATCAAGGATAGAGGACACTCAAATTGAAGGAGATGAAGTATATCTTTCCATAAAAAAGAATAAAAAATAATGATAAAATATTACCTTCAATCTTCATGGTATGAATAAGGTCCCAAAAAGAGCTATTAAGGAATTCATATTTTTTATAATCCTATAATTCTTTTAGTACAAAAAAACAAAAATAAATAATGAAGAATGTAAGGATTCATTCAAAAGACATAGTTAAGTTATGGTGTTGATTTTTATATTAGTAAAAATAAAATTTTAAAAGGTAATTGGCCAAGGGAAATTCTATATCCTAATGAAAATGATATAAAAAATGATGGAGAACACATTTTGAGAGAGATGAAGAAAATAATTAATAAAATAGCAAGTTGGATATGGTCTAACTGACTTAATAAGTAATGTAATGTTTTGATATTTTGATAGGATTCTCTCCCAAAATATGCCACAAATAGCTTGTTCAAAAACTTCACATCAAGTTAGCAACATCCCAAGTAAAAGCTATCTAATAAAATATTTTTTTTCCTAACATTTTACTCCATCTAAATCTAATTAGGAACAAGTTTAAAAAAGATGATTAAATAATATGTCTATACACAAATCAAATAATGTTTCTTATGAAATTGATTGATATTGTAATTTTTTTTTTATTTGGTTAGTGTGAGAAACTCCTACGACCAACGCACAGGGCTGAGCAAGCTCCCCCAAACCATGACCCCTCCTAAATCTGAGAGCCATGCTTATCAACAGGGAATGTTGATATCGTAATTTTTCATTGCATTACACTTGTGTATTGACTTATATATTTTTTTTGGTAGGTAAAGTAAAATTTATTTATGTACGGGTTGAAGGGACCCACCCCTATTTACAAGAAGATCATCTGCATTCGAAATGCAGGCCAAAAATACCAATTTACAATAGTTCATCTGCATTCGTAATGCAGGGAAAAAACACCAGCACCATAGTCGAAAACCAATAAAAACTAACAGCCGAGCTAAACCAAAACAAATTGATTGATGGTGTCGAAGAGTCACCTTTAGGAGGTCAGAACCACTGGTAAAATTTGGCCACTGATGATTGACCTTTGTGAATATTCTAACAACGTTAGAGAAGAGGCACCCTCCTGCTTTGGCAGAGCTAAGTGTTTGATATTTTGTCATTATCCAGGTTGACTTTCTCAATGACTTTCGTGGGAAAGTTGTCTTCCCAAATGGTGAGGGAGCTCTCTTTGATTGCTTTGTTTGTCAAGGTGTCGGCCACTTGTTTGGCCTCCCTGAACACATGCTTGATCTGGGATTGCTCGCTATTGCAAAGGCCTAGCTGGCATTCCTGGATAATTTTCTCTATATTTTTTCCACCCTTGCTATTTCTTTGGATGAGTTTGACAATGATCTCCGAGTCCCCTTCGTAGATGATAGGGGCTGCCAGGTTTTTAGAAATGTCAATACATCTCCAGAGGGCTTTCGTGAAGTTGTTGGTCTGGGACCCCAGATTTTCAAAAAAGGCCTTAAGGATTTTTCCACTATGATCTCTGAAGACCCCTCCTGCTCCCGCTTTGCCTGGGTTCCCTTTGGAGGCACCATCGAAGTTAGCCTTGAGCCAACCTTGGGGGGGAGGGACCCAAGTGACCTGAGATCTGTCTTTTTTGGGTTTTTGAGACTTACTGCAATCCTGGGGAATCTTGAGGGTGGAACAAAGCAATTCTTCAATCCCCGAAGCAGGGCTGGCCTGACAAGGGATGAGGCCAAAAATTTTGGTGGCGTAAGCAAGGGCTCTGGCAGCTACGGTTTCACGGGTTTTGGGGCCTTTGTTGAAAACTCACATGTGCGCTCCAACCAGAGTTGCCAAAATATGTGATGGATGAGGACTTCCCACAAAAAGCTTAGCCTAGGATGCTTGAAGGGCTTAGGCCATTCACAAATGAACTCTTTGACAGAGTTTGGCCAGGTCCAGCTAACCTGAAAGCTTTGGGTGGCTAAGGAGAAAACACTTCTTTGAGCCAGGTCTAGCTAACTTGCCTTTGTATAAAAGATATTCTTAATTTGCCTTCCTATTAGAGATATTCTTCATATTCCTCAAACTATTAAGTTTTGTAGTCAGGTCCTTGATATAATTTGCATTAAGAGATAAAATATCACTTTAATAGCTACGTTTTAAAATGGCTAAAATATCTACTGCTCAGTTTTCTTTTCTATAAATATGATGGCTACAACTTGTCAATTCCCTATTTCTCTAATACTTTTTTTATGGGTCTTCTTTATGCATCCACTATTCCAAGATATCATTTTCATTATCGCTTTTAGTTTTTATTTATAGGCTTAGCCCACTTATTGTTAACAATTGTGATTATTACTTTTGTTTCCCATTGGTATATCCCTCTAAGTTTCATGTTCCCTTTATTTTTACTTCTTAGGTCTTCCTCTCCTTTTTTCATTTCCAAAAATACTTTTATTTTCATCAATCTCTTTAATTTTTTCATATTGTTCTATAGAATTAAGGGAAAGTCTAACTTCTTATGTGGCTATAATTAGTTTCAACAAATTGGAAGAAATGGACAATGCCTCTCTCAACCTCTGATAGGTCAATTCGCCATTATCCTTGCTATATCTAACTAATCTAAGCTAATTGCATAAAATTAAATGTGGTAAATTAAAGTACAAAAAATAAAATACAAATTATAATTCATGAAAATAAATTTGGAAGTTTAGGGTGCAAGAGATCAAAAGTAAATATGGTCATAATTGTATAAAGGAGAGTGTGTGATCAACCAATACGTGAGAAAATAAAATAACAAAAATGGAATCTTATACGTGTGAAATGAAATTAATAAGTAATGACAAGAGGACAAAAGGATAGTACCACAATTCAAGAGGGCAGTGCCATTGATGGAAAGCAAAAATCTTATGAACATTAATCCAAAAGAAAAGAGAAATTACAATATGGGGCTCACAAATTGTAGCTCTAATTTCCTCAAGGTTAAAAGATGTTTGCAACGAAGACCATGGGTCCTATTTATAGGAATAATTCATCTATGAGCTACCTTGGGTTAGCATTTCTTACTCCTAGTAAAAAAAAAGATTTGGGGGCATCTTTGGGAGTGAGTGCGAGCCAACAATGAATGTGGGTCAGGAGAAAGTGTGGTCCTAGCATGAGTGTGAGCCAAGAGAGAATCTCATTAGTAGCATGAAATGAAATTCATATTTGAAATCCATAATGGGAGATTAAAATGCCCTAGCCTAGAAGTATGGATACCCAATTTGGAGATAAGAGAAAGAGAGAATATATGACAAGTTCAAACCAAGGAACAAATATTACACTATAAGTGATTTTTTTAATGGGCTATATAATATTGAAATGAGTCCCACCTATATTAAATTATCATCATATAGTGGTAATATAACAAATCTTGGATATTATCCATGTACCGTTTGGTAAGATTCGAACCTAGATCCCCTCTTTGAAATGTTAAGAAATCTAATTGATCGACCTAATGCCACTTGATCCACTGGAAGTGATTATTAAAGATGATCAAGCATTATATAATGATTTTTAAAAGTAAAGGGTTAATATGTAAGTTCCATGGATACTAGCCAGAGTTTTCAAAGATTCAAAATTGGATCAAGTGGAAGATGGGATTGAATTCAAATTGCTCTACGAATTTTCTTCCTAAATATTTTTTCCTCAACATCTTCTCCAATTTAGAAATAATGGGTGGTAGCCCATAGTTTAGAGGAAGATATGCCTTTTATTTAATACCATGGATTGAATTTTTTTTAGTCGAGACAAAAACTATTAAAAATATTCCAATGTGGGTTAGTCTTTTTGGACTTCCATATCATCTCATCAATAAGGATGTTTTGAAGAATATTGGAAATACCATAGGGGAATTCATCATGGTGGGACCAACTACTAAGGAGTAAAATCATGTTTTATATACCTGGATATGTATTTCTGTGAATATTTCAAATCATTTGCCACAATCCATTAATATTAAACATGAATCAAGAGAATGAGATCAACAAGTGGATTATTAAAATATTGTATTTTGATGCAATAATTGTTATGAAACTTAGCACATGGCAAGAGATTGTAAGTGAAAAATAATGAAGAAAGAAACATAAATTTTGGTCATTAGACAAACTTCAAGATGAAGCAAGGAAATCATACTATAATAGAAGTTAGATTAGATCAAGGATATTTCACTCTAAATGAAGAAGCAAATAAAGCCTATCTACAACATCATATGACAAAGACCACCATAGTTCACTCATATCAATCGTTAGAAGAAACAAAGAAGAATACAAGGGATGAGAAAGTACAATGTGCAAGTTCTTAGAAGTAACTAAAGATGCAAATGAAGATGTGGAGGAAAATTTTAAACCAAAGATGACACAAGAGGTCAAGTTTATTCTAGGTAAATCATATTCATTTTTCTCAAGTAGTGTAGAATCCTCTTTTGGTAATAACAATGAAAGTGGTGTAGAGGTTATCCCTTGCACTTCAGGATTTCAAGAACAACATAATTAAAAAACAATGGAGGAAATCCATAGCAATTTAGTGTTTTTAGGGTAGCATAACAAGGTAATTGCTATGGAAGAACGCCCTTGCACTTTAGGATGTGCTTTTGAGATTATTTCTTCCACTTCAAATCCTTTGGAGTAAGATAAACTATATATGATAAGTCTTGTTATGAGGAGTATGAGAAGATTGAAGAGATTGACAAAGATGGAAGTGTTGGTGGGAATGAAAAAAAAAGAGGAAGACCGAAGAAGCAAAAATAAAGAGAAAAAGAAACTTGTAGGGATATTAATATGGAAAACAAAAACAAATATCACAAGTGTTAATAAAAAAGTGAGGCTAAAATGTAGAAATAAAAATAAAAAGTGAAGATGAAAATGATAGCTTGGAATATTAGTGGCATTAATAAGACCCTTAAAAAAAGGTTTTAAGAATTTGACAAGTTGTTATAGACAATATGTTTATAGATATGGAAATCGGATCGTAAAATTTAGCCATTCCTGGTTTTGGTTTTGAAATTTATCTTAGTAAAATTTTAATTTTAAAAGACAATTGTACAAGTGAGATTTTATCTTTTAATAAAAATGATATCAAGGAAAATTTTATCTCATATTTCAAATCTACATTGTCATGTTTATCGAAAAATTAGAAAATGTTAGAATTTTAATGAAAATCCAGGAAACCAAAGAAGCTCATCAAATTTGACTTAGTTTATCCTTTTAAATTTGGATGCCATATAAATAGATAGATAGAACGTGTGCCATAAAAATAAAAAAATATTACATTGCTCTCTTTACATTGTTGTCAACTTAATAAAACCATATGCAACTTGCCTTTGTATAAAAGATATTCATTTTCCTCAAACTATTAATTTTTTAGTCAACTCCTTGATATAATTTGCATTAAGAGATAAAATATCACTTGAATAGTTACCTTTTAAAATGGCTAAAATATCTACTACTTAGTTTTCTTTTCTATAAATATGATGGTTACAACTTGTCAATTCCATATTTCTCTAATACCTTTTTTTTATGGGTCTTCTTTATGCGCCCACTATTCCAAGATATCATTTTCATCATCACTTTTAGTTTTTATTTATGGGCTTAGCCCACTTTTTGTTAACACTTGCGATAATTGGTTTTGTTTCCCATTGGTATATCCCTCTAAGTTCCATTTTCCCTTTATTTTTTCATTTCTAAAAACACTTTCATTTTCATAAATCTCTTTAATTTTTTCATATTGTTCTATAGAATTACGGGAAAGTCCAACTTCTTATGTGGCTATAATTAGTTTCAACAAATTGGAAGAAAGGGACAACTCCTCTCTCAATCTTTGATAGGTCGATTCTCCATTATTCTTGCTATGTCTAATTAATCTAAGTTAATTGCATGAAAGTAAATGTGGTAAATTAAAGTACAAAAAATAAAATACAAATTATAATTTATGAAAGTAAATTTGGAAGTTTAGGGTGCAAGAGATCAAAAGTAAATATGGTCATAATTGTATAAAGGAGAGTGTGTGATCAACCAATACGTGAGAAAATCAAATAACAACAATGGAATCTTATACGTGTGAAATGGCATTAATAAGTAATGAAAAGAGGACAAAAGGGTAGTACCACGATTCAAGAGGGTAGTGCCACTGATGGAAAGCAAAAGTCTTATGAACATTAATCCAAAAGGAAAGAGAAATTACAATATGGGGCTCACAAATTGTAGCTCTAATTTTATCAAGATCAAAATATATTTGCAACGGAGACCATGGGTCCTATTTATAGGAAGAATTCATCTATGAGTTACCTTGGGTTAGAAATTCCTACTCCTAGTAAAAGCAAATTTTTGGAGGCATCTTTGGGAGTGAGTGTGAGCCAACAACGAATGTGGGTCGGGAGAAAGTGTGGTCCTAGAATGAGTGTGAGCCAAGAGAAAGCCTCATTAGTAGCATGAATGGAAATTCATATTTGAAATTCCTAATGGGAGATTAGGATGCCCTAGCCTGGAAGTATGGATACCCAATTTGGAGATAAGAGGAAGAGAGAATATATGACAAGTTCAAACCAAGGAACAAATATTACACTATAAGTGATTTTTTTAATGGGCTATATAAGATTGAAACGAGTCCCACCTATATTAGATTATCATCATATAATGGTAATACAACAAATCTTGGATATTATCCATGTATCGTTTGGTAAGATTTGAACCTAGATGTCCTATTTGAAATGTTAAGGAATCTAATTGATCGACCTAATGCCATTTGATCCACTGGAAGTGATTATTAAATATGATATGATCAAGCATTATATAATGGTTTTTAAAAGTAGAGGGTTAATATGTAAGTTCCATGGATACTAGCCAGAGTTTTCAGATATTGAAAAATGGATCAAGTGGAAGTTGGGATTAAATTCAAATTTCTCTATGAATTTTCTTCCTAAATGTTTTTTCCTCAACATCTTCTCCAATTTAGAAATAATGGGTGGTGGTCCATAGTTTAGGGGAAGATATACCTTTTATTTGATACCATGGATTGAATTTTTTTTAGTCGAGACAAAAACTATTAAAAATCTTCCAATGTGGGTTAGTCTTTTTGGACTTCCATATCATCTCATCGATACGGATGTTTTGAAGAATATTGGAAATACCACAAGGGAATTTATCATGGAGGGATCAACTACTAAGGAGTGAAATCATGTTATATATACCTGGATATGTATTTCTATGAATATTTCAAATCCTTTGCCACAATCCATTAATATTAAATATGAATCAAGAGAATGAGATCAACAAGTGGATTATGAAAATATTGTATTTTGATGCAATAATTGTTATGAAACTTAACACATGGCAAGAGATTGTAAAGTAAAAATAATGAAGAAAGAGACATAAATTTTGGTCATTAGACAAACTTCAAGATGAAGCAAGGAAATCATACTGTAATAGAATTTAGATTAGATCAAGGATATTTCACTCTAAATGAAGAGGCAAAGAAAGCCTATCTACAACATCATATGACAAAGACCACTATAGTTCACTCAGATCAATTGTTAGAAGAAACAAAGAAGGATACAAGGTATGAGAAAGTACAATGTGCAAGTTCAAATTTAGAAGGAACTAAAGGTGCAAATGAATATGTGGAGGAAAATTCTAAACCAAATATGACACAAGAGGTCAAGTTAATTCTAGGTAAATCATCTTCATTTTTCTCAAGTAGTGCAGAATCCTCTCTTGGCAATAAAAATGAAAGTGGTGTAGAGGTTATCCCTTGCACTTCAGGATTTCAAGAGCAACATAATAAAAAATGGAGGAAATTCGTAGCAATTTAGTGTTTTTAGGGTAGCATAACAAGGTAATTGCTATGGAAGAATGCCCTTGCACTTTAGGATGTGCTTTTGAGATTATTCCTTACACTTCAAATCCTTTGGAGTAAGACAAACTACATATGATAAGTCTTATTATGAGGAGTATGAGAAGATTGAAGAGATTGACAAAGATGGAAGTGTTGGTGGGAATGAAAAAAAGAGAGGAAGATCCAAGAAGCAAAAATAAAGAGAAAAAGAAACTTGTAGGGATATTAATATGGAAAACAAAAACAATATCACAAGTGTTAATAAAAAGTGAGGCTAAAATGCACAAATAAAAATAAAAAGTGAAGATGAGAATGATAGCTTGGAATATTAGTGGCATTAATAAGACCCTTAAAAAAAGGTTTTAAGAATTTGATAGGTTGTTATAGACAATATGTTTATAGATATGGAAATCGGATAACAAAATTTAGTCATTCTTGGTTTTGGTTTTGAAATTTATCTTAGTAAATTTTAATTTTAAAAGACAATTGTACAAGTGAGATTTTATCTCTTAATAAAAATGATATGAAGGAAAATGTTATCTCATATTTCAAATCTACATTGTCATGTTTGTCAAAAAAATTAGAAAATGTTAGAATTTTAATGAAAATTTGGGAAACCAAAGAAGTTCATAAAATTTGATTTAATTTATCCTTTCAAATTTGGATGTCATATAAATAGCTAGATAGAATGTGTGCCATCAAAATAATAAAATATTACATTGCTCTCTTTACATTGTTGTCAACTTAATAAAATCAAATGCAACTTGCCTTTGTATAAAAGATATTCTTAATTTGCCTTCTTATTAAATATATTCTTCATCTTCCTCAAACTATTAAGTTTTGTAGTCAACTCCTTGATATAATTTGCATTAAGAGATAAAATATCGCTTGAATAGTTGCCTTTTAAAATGGCTAAAATATCTACTACTCGGTTTCTTTTCTATAAATATGATGACTACAACTTGTCAATTCCATATTTCTCTAATACCTGATTTTATAGGTCTTCTTTATGCGCCCACTATTCCAAGATATCATTTTCATCATCACTTTTAGTTTTTATTTATGGGCTTATTCCACTTCTTGTTAACACTTGCGATAATTGCTTTTGCTTCCCATTGGTATATTCCTTTAAGTTTCATTTTTCTTTTGTTTTTACTTTTTAGGTCTTCCTCTCCTTTTTTCATTTCCAAAAACACTTTCATTTTCATCAATCTCTTTTTATTTTCATATTGTTCTATAGAATTATGGGAAAGTCTAACTTCTTATGTAGCTATAATTAGTTTCAACAAATTGGAAGAAAGGGACAACGCCTCTCTCAACCTATGATAGGTTGATTCCCCATTATCCTTGCTAGGTCTAACTAATATAAGCTAATTGTATGAAAGTAAATGTGGTAAATTAAAGTACAAAAAATAAAATACAAATTGTAATTCATGAAAGTAAATTTGGAAGTTTAGGGTGCAAGAGATCGAAAGTAAACATGGTCATAATTGTATAAAGGAGAGTGTGTGATCAACCAATACGCGAGAAAATAAAATAACAAAAATGAAATCTTATACATGTGAACTTACATTAATAATTAATGATAAAAGGACAAACGAGTAGTACCACGATTCAAGAGGGCAGTGCCACTGATGGAAAGCAAAAGTCTTATGAATATTAATCCAAAAGGAAAGAGAAATTACAATATGAGGCTCACAAATTGTAGCTCTAATTTTATCAAGGTCAAAAGGTGTTTGCGATGGAGACCATGGATCCTATTTATAGAAAGAATTCATCTATGAGTTACTTTGGGTTAGAAATTCCTACTCCTAGTAAATGCAAATATTTGGGGGTATCTTTGGGAGTGAGTGCGATCCAACAACGAATGTGGTTTAGGAGAAAGTGTGGTCGTAGCATGAGTGTGAGCCAAGAGAGATTCTCATTAGTAGCATGGAAGGAAATTCATATTTGAAATCCCTAATGGGAGACTACGATGCCCTAGCTTGAAAGTATGGATACCCAATTTGGAGATAAGAGGAAGAGAGAATATATAACAAGTTCAAAGAAAGGAACAAATATTACACTATAAGTAATTTTTTAATGGTCTATATAAGATTGAAATGATTCCCACCTATATTACATTATCATCATATAGTGGTAATACAACAAAGCTTGGATATTATCCATGTATCGTTTGGTAAGATTTGAACCTAGATGTCCTATTTGAAATGTTAAGGAATATAATTGATCGACCTAATGCCACTTGATCCAATGGAAGTGATTATTAAATATGAGATGATCAAGCATTATATAATGATTTTTAAAAGTAGAGGGTTAACTTGTAAGTTCCATGGATACTAGCCAACGTTTTTAGAGATTCAAAATTGGATCAATTGGAATTTGGGATTGAATTCAAATTGCTCTATGAATTTTATTCCTAAATGTTTTTTCCTCAACATATTCTTCAATTTAGAAAAAATGGGTGGTGGCCCATAGTTTAGGGAGAGATATGCCTTTTATTTGATACCATGGATTAACAATATTTTAGTCAAGACAAAAACTATTAAAAAGCTTCCAATTTGGGTTAGTCTTTTTGGACTTCCATATCATCTCATCAATAAGGATGTTTTGAAGAATATTGGAAATACCATAGGGGAAATCATCATGGAGGGACCATCTACTAAGGAGTGAAATCATGTTATATATACCTGGATATGTATTTCTGTGAATATTTCAAATCCTTTGCCACAATCCATTAAGACTAAACATGAATCAAGAGAATGAGATCAACAAGTGGATTATGAAAATATTATATTTTGATGCAATAATTGTTATGAAACTTTTTTTTTTGATAGGTTAGGAAATTTTATTAATATCTGGATTTTAGAGGAGGATCCCAAAACCTATTTACAAAAACAACAAAGGAACTGTTGAAAGACGTTAAAAAGGAGGATCCAACGGGGGACACAACCCCTAGCAAAGAGACACTAAAACAAAAAAGGGGACACAACCCCAATGACAGTCAAGACAACTTAGAAAAAAAAGAGGGGATATAGCCTCATCAAGAATATGACAAACAAAGGGTAAACCGGGCTCCACGTAGGGTAGCCTAAGAAACATAAGTGAATAGACGAGGAAGCTAATCCTCAGTGGTGTCCTCATCACCCTCCTTGTCCTCATATTTCATCTCTTCCTTGACCTCTTCCTTGGCCTCGTCCTTGGAATTGGCCTCGTCCTCCTTGGAGTCCTCTTGACCTGGAAATTGCTCATTGTAGAATAGTAAATATAGGGCTTCCCTGAGTTCAGTAATGGAATTCACCATGGAATTCATCATGTTTGTGGTTGTTGAAATGATGAACCTCTTCAAGTTGTTGGCAACAACATCATCTTCCTTGTCATCATCCTTTATGTCAATAATCTTATGTTTGACCTAGGTGAGTTTCTCCTTTAGAGAGGATGATTTCCTGGTAAGACCTTCAAATTTTTCAAATTTGATATTCTTCTTCGGCCTCAGCTCACAGACCGCCTCTATCGCCTTTCTTTTCTTGGCACCCAAGAACGGGGAAGTAGGAAAAGGAGCACTTGATTTTCCAAGATAGTTGGGTTTGCTTTTAGAAGGGGTGGGATTGACTTGAGGGCTGTGAATTAGGATATGGTTATATGTGATCTTGTAAAGCCCTTGGTGATATGGGAGGTCAATGCTTTTTTCTTTCTGCAGGCCCCTATCGTATAACTAATAGAATTGAAAAGAAAATGGAAAATGCTAATGGGGTTAACATCCTTGAAGTGATTGACAAAAGTAAAATGAAAGTTGTAGAGTACCTTCTCTGGATCATCCACGATAATAAACTCCATCACAGGCTTCATTACATCGTTTGAGGTGATGGGGAGGTTTTTTCGATGCAGTCCCTATTTTTCCTTATTGAATATTTTGTCGTTGCCCTTAAACTCCTTCAATTCCACCTCCTAATTATGCTTTTCTCTGTGGATTGACCTCCCTTTCACTAGTTGCCCAGTAATAGTAGAGAGGAGATGTATGTCAATTAGGAATTATTTCCCTCGAATAATGACTTTGCCATTCTCCCAGGTCTCCAGGATAGCCATGGTGATATTGAGCTCGTCACCAGAGAATTTTCTAAAAAAGGGATAAATCCCTTCTCTTTCAGAATACGTTTAGCAAGAGAATCCCAATATGCATGGCTTGGCTTCACAAAGCTCATCTTGGGAAAGAATTCTAGGTCGAGAGAAACATACAGATTTAGGAAACAGGCAAAGGGAAAGATACTTTTGTGGTCGTTAACAAGGTTAGGACACTCGAGAGGTTCGCCTATTTGAACTGGAGCACGACTCTTCTGGGAGTATTTTTTAATGTTTCCCTTATCAATTTTGAGCTCCTCACCTTTCTTCTTATCAATTTGAATGTTTCCCTTATGAAACTTAACACATGGCAAGATATTGCAAAGTAAAATAAATGAAAAAAGAGACATAAATTTTGGTCATTAAACAAACTTCAAGATGAAGCAAGGAAATCATACTGTAATAGAAGCTAGATTATATCAAGGATATTTCACTCTAAATGATGAGGAAAAGAAAGCCTATATACAACATCATATGAAAAAGACCACCATAGTTCACTCAGATCAATCGTTAGAAGAAACAAAGAAGTATACAAGGGATGAGAAAGTACAATGTGCAAGTTCAAATTTAGAAGCAACTAAAGATGCAAATGAAGATATGGAGGAAAATTCTAAACCAAAATATGACACACAAGGTCGAGTTTATTCTAGGTAAATTATCTTCATTTTTCTCAAGTAGTATAGAATCCTCTCTTGGTAATAAAAATGAAAGTGGTGTAGAGGTTATCCCTTGCACTTCAGGATTTCAAGAGCAACATAATAAAAAAACAATGGAGGAAATCCATAGTAATTTAGTGTTTTTAGGGTAGCATAACAAGGTAATTGCTATGGAAGAACACCCTTGCACTTTAGGATGTGCTTTTGAGATTACTCCTTACACTTCAAATCCTTTGGAGTAAGACAAACTACATATGATAAGTCTTATTATGAGGAGTATGAGAAGATTGAAGAGATTGACGAAGATGGAAGTGTTGGTGGGAATCAAAAAAATAGAGGAAGACCCAAGAAGCAAAAATAAAGAGAAAAAGAAACTTGTAGGGATATTAATATGGAAAACAAAAACAAATATCACAAGTGTTAATAAAAAGTGAGGCTAAAATGCATAAATAAAAATAAAAAGTGAAGATGAAAATGATAGCTTGGAATATTATTGGCATGAATAAGAACCTAAAAAAATTGTTTTAAGAATTTGACAGATTTTTATAGACAATATGTTTATAGATATCGAAATTGGATGGCAAAATTTAACCATTCTTGGTTTTGGTTTTGAAATTTATCTTAGTAAAATTTTAATTTTAGAAAACAATTGTACAAGTGATATTTTATCTCTTAATAAAATTGATACGAAGGAAAATGTTATCTCATATTTCAAATCTACATTGTCATGTTTATCGAAAAATTAGAAACTGTTAGAATTTTAATGAAAATCCGAGAAACCAAAGAAGTTCATCAAATTTGATTTAATTTATCCTTTTAAATTTGGATACCATATAAATAGCTAGATAGAACATGTGCCATCAAAATAACAAAATATTACATTGCTCTCTTTACATGGTTGTCAACTTAATAAAACCAAATGCAACTTGCCTTTGTATAACAGATATTCTTAATTTGCCTTCTTATTAAAGATATTCTTCATCTTCCTCAAACTATTAAGTTTTGTAGTCAACTTCTTGATATAATTTGCATTAAGAGATAAAATATCGCTTGAATAGTTGCCTTTTAAAATGGCTAAAATATCTACTACTAAGTTTTATTTTTTATAAATATGATGCAACTTGCCTTTGTATAAAATATATTCTTAATTTGCCTTCCTATTAAAGATATTTTTCATCTTCCTCAAACTATTAAGTTTTGTAGTCAACTTCTTGATATAATTTGCATTAAGAGATAAAATATCGCTTGAATAGTTGCTTTTTAAAATGGCTAAAACATCTACTACTAAGTTTTATTTTTTATAAATATGACGACTACAACTTGTCAATTCTCTATTTCTCTAATACCTTTTTTTATGGGTCTTCTTTATGCGCCCACTATTCCAAGATATCATTTTCATCATCACTTTTAGTTTTTATTTATGGGCTTAACCCACTTCTTGTTAACACTTGCGATAATTGCTTTTGTTTCCCATTGGTATATCCCTCTAAGTTTCATTTTTCCTTTGTTTTTACTTCTTAGGTCTTCCTCTCCTTTTTTCATTTCCAAAAACACTTTCATTTTCATCAATCTCTTTAATTTTTTCATATTTTTCTATAGAATAACGGGAAAGTCTAACTTTTATGTGGCTATAATTAGTTTCAACAAATTGGAAGAAAGGGACAACGCCTCTCTCAACCTTTGATAGGTCGATTCCCCATTATCCTTGCTAGGTATAACCAATCTAAGCTAATTGCATGAAAGTAAATGTGGTAAATTAAAATACAAAAAATAAAATACAAATTATAATTCATGAAAGTAAATTTGGAATTTTATGGTGCAAGATATTGAAAGTAAATATGGTCATAATTGTATAAAGGAGAGTGTGTGATCAACCAATACATGAGAAAATCAAATAAAAACAATTAAATATTCTAAGTATGAAATTACATTAATAAGTAATGACAAGAGGACAAAAGAGTAGTACCACAATTCAAGAGGACAGTGCCACTGATGGAAAGCAAACTTCTAATGATTATTAATTCAAAAGGAAAGATAAATTACAATATGGAGCTCACAAATTGTAGCTCTAATTTTCTCAGGGTCAAAATATGTTTGCAACGGAGACCATGGGTCCTATTTATAGGAAGAATTCATCTATGAGTTACCTTGGGTTAGAAATTCCTACTCCTAGTAAAATAAAATATTTGGGGGCATATTTGGGAGTGAGTGCGAGCCAACAATGAATGTGGGTCGGGAGAAAGTGTGGTCCTAGCATGAGTGTGAGCCAAGAGAGATCCTCATTAGTAGCATGAAAGGAAATTCATATTTGAAATCCCTAATGGGATATTAGGATGCCCTATCGTGGAAGTATAGATACCCAATTTGGAGATATGAGGAAGAGAGAATATATGACAAGTACTAGGCAACAAATATTACACTATAAGTGATTTTTGTAATGGGCTATATAAGATTGAAATGAGTCCCACCTATATTACATTATCATCATATAGTGGTAATACAACAAAGCTTGGATATTATCCATGTATCGTTTGGTAATATTTGAACCTAGATCTCCTCTTTGAAATATTAAGGAATCTAATTGATCAACTTAATGCCACTTGATCCACTGGAAGTGATTATTAAAGATGAGATGATCAAACATTATATAATGGTTTTTAAAAGTAGAGTGTTAATATGTAAGTTCCATGAATACTAGCTCGAGTTTTCAGAGATTCAAAATTGGATCAAGTGGAAGTTGGGATTGAATTGAAATTGCTCTATGAATTTTCTTCCTAAATGTTTTTTCCTCAACATATTCTCCAATTTAGAAATAATGGGTGGTGGCCCATAGTTTATGGGGAGAGATGCCTTTTATTTGATACCATGGATTGATAATTTTTTATTCAAGACATAAACTATTAAAAATCTTCTAATGTGGGTTGGTCTTTTTGTACTTCCATATCATATCATCAATAAGGATGTTTTGAAGAATACTGGAAATACCATAGGGGAATTCATCATGGAGGGATCAACCACTAAGAAGTGAAATCATGTTATATATACCTGGATATGTATTTCTATGAATATTTCAAATCCTTTGCCACAATCCATTAAGGTTAAACATGAATCAAGAGAATGATATCAACAAGTGGATTATGAAAATATTGTATTTTGATGCAATAATTGTTATGAAACTTAACACATGGCAAAAGATTGCAAAGTAAAAACAATGAAAAAAGAGACATAAATTATGTTCATTAGACAAAATTCAAGATGAAGCAAGGAAATCATAATGTAATAGAAGTTATATTAGATCAAGGATATTTCACTCTAAATGAAGAGGCAAAGAAAGCTTATCTACAACATCATATGACAAATACCACCATAGTTCACTCAGATCAATCGTTAGAAGAAACAAAGAAGGATACAAGGGATGAGAAAGTACAATGTGCAAGTTCAAATTTAGAAGGAACTAAAGATGCAAATGAAGATGTGGAGGAAAATTCTAAAACAAATATGACACAAGAGATCAAGTTTATTCTAGGTAAATCATCTTCATTTTTCTCAAGTAGTGTAGAATCCTCTTTTGGTAATAAAAATAAAATTGGTGTAGAGGTTATCCCTTGCACTTTAGGATTTCAAGAGCAACATAATACAAAAAACAATGGAGGAAATCCATAGAAATTTAGTGTTTTTAGGGTAGCATAACGAGGTAATTTCTATGGAAGAACGCCCTTGCACTTTAGGATGTGCTTTTGAGATTATTCCTTACACTTAAAATCCTTTGGAGTAAGACAAACTACATATGATAAGTCTTATTATGAGGAGTATGAGAAGATTGAAGAGACTGATGAAGATGAAAGTGTTGGTGGGAATGAAAAAAAGTAAGGAAGACCAAGAAACAAAATCAAGAGAAAAAGAAACTTGTAAGGATATTAATATGGAAAACAAAAATAAATATCACAAGTGTTAATAAAAAGTGAGGCTAAAATGCAGAAATAAAAATAAAAAGTGAAGATGAAAATAATAGCTTGAAATATTAATGGCATGAATAAGACCTTTAAAAAAATGTTTTAAGAATTTGACATGTTATAGACAATATGTTTATAGATATGAAAATAAAATAGCAAAATTTAACCATTCATGGTTTTAGTTTTGAAATTTATCTTAGTAAAATTTTAATTTTAGAAGACAATTGTACAAGTGATATTTTATCTCTTAATAAAAATGATATCAAAGAGTTGATTGCAAAAAATTTGACAGTTTGAAGAAGATGACAAATTTCTTTGATAGAAAGATAAATGAATAATACTTTTGATAAAAATACAAGTTGAATATAAATTTTTTTTAATGAGAATGGTCTTAATAAAAGCCACACAAATCTTATTAAAAAATGCTATTTCATCTACTTCAAAATTTAAAGATACAAAATAAAACTTAAAATTTTAATTAAAAGTTTTTTTTTTAACTATCATTTTTCTAAAAATAAAAATAACATTTAAAATATTTATTGTAATAAAAAAATATAATTATGATATAATATTGATAACGTTTGCTTTAATTCCATAAAAATAATTTAAAAATTAAAAAACAACAAAATCGCTTATGTGTTTACCAAGCTCTAGACTATGCATGATTAAAAATTGTGTAGAATCTTCTTATAATTGTGAAAGTATGTTTTTTTTTAATCTCCTTAAATTTGTTTTCTTTATTATATCATTGTATTATTATATTTAATATTGATGAGGTTTATTTCAATTTTTTTTTTGATGAGGAACCTTTTTATTTATTTATTTAGTTAATGTGATAAACTTCTATGATCAACACACAGGCTCAACAGTCTCCTCCCAACCATGACTCCTCGTAAAGTCGAGAGCCCTGTTTATCAATAGGGGAATTTAACACAACCACCACACACCCACCCCTTTGATGAGGTTTATTTCAATTTTATATAATAAATTTAAAAATATTAAATTCAAAGTTGATTTTTTTTTAAAGCGAAAAACCCCTTGTGGGGCCGCCTTGGTTTGAGAGACCACGAACAAAGAGTTCTACACTGTCAAAGTCACCCGGGAGTCGCACCCGATCCTGCCCGCACCAACATTATCAATTGGATTTTGGATACCCAATTCAGCTTTTTGGTAGGGTCGAGATTTGAACCTGGGACCTCCCTTGGAGGATTACCCTCTCCTCTCCAACTCACCTACAACACCTGGTAATTCAAAGTTGATTATAATAAAGAGAACTTAAACTAATTTTATAGTTTTGATAATGTTTTGTTTTCTTAGAGAATTGTTTTTTATTTGGTTAGTGTGATAAAATTCCATGACCAACACATAGGCTTAGCAGTCTCCTCCAACCATGACCCCTCAGTCTCCTCCCAACCATGACCCCTCGTAAGGTCGAGAGCCTTGTTTATCAATAGGAGAATTTAACACAGCCACCACGCACCCACGCCCTCACACACTCACCCACGTCATGGTTTAAACCTTGGATCTACTAAAGAAGAGCCAAAGTTTGTACCGTTGTGTTATCTCCATTGGGACTAAACTTTTAGGTTAGAAAGAAACCTCAAGAGTCGCTCTTAGGTGGCCAACAATGTCGTCCCATCCGGGTATACCACTATCTAGAGGGAAACCACAAGAGATTTTTTTTGTCCCCTTTCGCATCACAGAGGTTCGAACCATGAACCTCCCATTCAACGAGGAACCGTGAACCTCCTATTCAACGAAGTCAGGTTCGCTTTCTCCACTTTACAAAGGCAGACGTCTTCTTAATGAACTTGTGTTTTAAAGAGAATGAAACACCCAATATGATTTTGAAAAAAAGAAAATGGGGACTATGAAGTTTTGAGAATTGGTGTTTTTTAATACATAGGGGAACTAGTAACACCTTTTGGTAACATCTTTGTCACATATTTTGTTAAAAATTATCTTCGTATATACGGAGCAAGACTTTGGATTGAACTGAGATGTCAGATTCCAATTGACGCTAGATTCCATTCTAGATTAAACTCAAACGCTACCACTATAAACCCAAACCCTAACTTAGATTTTGTTCTAGATTGAACTCAGACGTAAACCCAAACCTTAACCTAGATTCCATTCCAGATTGAACTCAGACACTGCCACTATAAACCCAAATTCTAACTCATTGGGTAAGACAAAATCAATGAGACCCAACCCTCTAAGGCATCAAATCGGAACAACCAACCAACAAAAAATTAGGCAGCTACCAACTAGCCAATTCCCTTTTAGGTACATCGTGGTTTGAACATGGATCTCCCTAAAAAAGAGCGCAAAGGCCAAACCACTATAATGTTCATGAAGAGTCTCATGTATTAGACTAGTGAATAACATTAGTGTTTTTGTTTTCTTCTCAAGAAGTTCTTGAGGACTTTGTTATGAAGTTTCTAAAAAGGAGCCCAAAACCCAAACCACTGCACTGTTCATACAAGTCTTATTATGTGAATGTTTTCTTACGTAAAGGGTAAAGAACCTTTATAGCCCAAACCATTGGGCTATTGTCCATGCAGAGTCTCACTTAATGGATGGGTGAATAACATTAGTGGTTTTTTGTTTTGTTGTTTAAAGAACCTTAATAACCTTATTATTAAGAAGAAGTTAATGGGGTGAGTGAATAATATTAGTGGGGTAGTTATTTTGAATAGACGTTATTATAAAATTTACTTTGTTGGGTGAGATGAAGTCAATGGAACCTAATTTCTTAAGGCATCAAATCAAAATAAAATATTAGATCCCTGCCAACCAACTTATCTCCTTCTAAATAAACCTTGATTTAAACCTAAGTCTTCTAAAAACCTTTATAACCCAAACTACTAACTCATTCATGGAAAAATAAATTAAATTAACATTTTTTATTTTATTGTGTAAAACACCTTACTAACCCTATCTTCCAAAAACCTTTTTAACCCAAACCACTGGGCTGTTGTCCATGCAAAGTCTCACTTTATGGACGAGTGAATAACATTAGTGTTTTTTTGTTTTGTTATGTAGAGAATTTTAATAACCTTCGGTTTGACTTAAAAGTTAATGGGACAACTAAATAACATTAGTGTGAGTCAGTAGTTTTAAATTGATTTTGGATGTTGTTATAAATCTTAGTTTGGTGGGTAAAACAAAATCAATGGGACTCAACTTTTCTACCTTAGTTCCTTGGGTAAGACAAAGTCAACAGGATCCAACACTCCCAAACATCGAAATGGGCGTTGGGTAAGATAAAGTCATTAGGATCCAACTCTCCAAGGCTACCAACTAGCCTATTCTCTTTTGAATACGTTATAGTTTGAATTTGGATCTCAATGGGATCTAACTCTCCAATGTATTGAAACATGCTAAAACATTAAACTGCTACCAACTAACCTATCCTCTTCTGAGTACGTAGTGATTTAAATCTATATCTCCCAAAAAAGAACCCATAGTCCAAACCACGGGATCCAAATCTCCCAAACATCGAAATGGGATGTTGGTAAGACAAAGTCATCCGAATCCAACTCTTCAAAGCATCAAAACGGGACAAAACATTAAACTGCTACCAATTAACCTATCCATATTAAACTGCTACTAACTAACCTATCCTCTTTTAAATACATAATGATTTAAATTTAAAAAAAAAAAAAAAACCTAAAGTCCAAACTAATACATTGTTCATGCAATTTCATGTAGTGAACAAGTGAATAGCATTAATATTTTTATTTTATTTTTCTAAAATAAATGATTTTCTTTTCCAATAAAAATTCAAAGCCCAAAGCTCTGAATTGGGCTGTCCATACGAAGTCTCATGTAATGAGCGAATGAATAACATTAATGTTTTTGTTTTATTGTGTAAAGAACCTTTATAGCCCGCATTAGTCTTTTTTCTTTATATAAAGAAACTTCCTTTATAGCTCACACTAATTTGTTTTGTTTTGTTTTATAATTTAAATTATTATAGTTGTGTTTTTTATTGTGTAAATTATATTATAATTTTAATTTGTTGAATAAAAATGATAAATAAAAAAATATTAATAATATTAATGTTTTCGTTTTGTTGTATACTTTTTTTTTATAACATTAATATTATAAAAAAAATATGAATAACTGTTTTGTTGTATAAAAAACCTGTATAACTTTAAAAATGATGGGGAGTTTCAAATAACATTGGTGTTTTTGTTTTGTTGCGTAAAAATTCATTAATCATTCCTACGTAGTCCCAATGGACCAGTAAATAACATTAATGTTTGGACCAGTAAATAACATTAATGTTTTTTTTGTTGTGTAAAGAATTTTGATAACGAATAATTGTTTTTGTTGTATAATTTTGATTTATTAGAAATGAAAAAAAAAATACTTTTGTTAGTTGGATGAAAAACAAAGTCAAGCAGATAAGTGATAATATTAGTATTTTCATTTTGTTGTCTAAAAAACTTTTATAACTTTAATTTTTTTTTTTTAATAAAAATAAAGTTAATGAAACTAGAACCTCAACAGAATTAATAACTTACTACATTTTACTGCTATCATCCAATCCAAACTAAACCTATTAATAAACACTCTACTACTACCATCCAATCTATTTACAATTCAAACTAAACTTATTAGTAAACACTCTACTACCACCATCCAATCTATTTACCATCCAAACTATTTTAAATAGTAAAGTAAATAATTTAAGTTACTATAGTAATTTAAAATGCCCCTCGAGTCTTATATCACAATTATATCTTTAATTTATTTAAAAAAACATAACATTTACAAATACAAGAAAATTAATATAATATATTTGGCAACTTGAGCAGGTCCTTGCTTACGCGGGAAAAGCGTTAAAAAGCGAGCAAGTGATGATTCTCGCATTCACGTACCATCAACGTGGGCATAAATTCAGCAGAATGACGGACGAGCATGACATGGCCTTCTAAGTTGTAACCATTCCTCCAGCCATTGGAATGCCCATTGCCAATGGCGTCTCTCTTAGCGGGTCCTTCCCGGACTTCAAGCTTAAGCCAACCCAATATGAATAGGAATAGAAATGGAAGAGGAAGGCGAAGAACTATAGGTATGACGAAGGCGGGTGCAGAGAAAGAGAAAGAGGAAGAGAAAAGGCAAATGGAAATAAAAAGACTGCTGTGTTTGAGCAACGGCCATGGCGAAGATGAAGTTGCGGTTTCAATTCTTAAGGTAATGCCAATATCTCTGTTTCTAATACCTCCCTTCTACTTACTCTTCATCATCTGCCCTGCTCAATCTTTCTTAATGCATTTCTTTCTTCTTCTTCGTTATTATTTTGAAGATTCCACTGCCATTCCTAATAATTTTAAATTAAAACTTAACAACATGAACAGTGTATGTTATAGAAGGCGGTGTACACAAACAAGCAGAAAATGCAGAAAATATATAATATACAGAACATGGGTGTGAAAAAATAACAACAGATATGAAGGGTTTCTGAGACAAATAATGATCAAGCAAGGAGTTACCTTCTTATTCTCAGCATTTCACTATATACTTCAAAAATTCCTTTCTAAGAAAAATAAGTTGCGTGCTATTTGTAATCATCGTTTCCAGAAAAAAACAGTTTTTGTAACAAGAGGAGTCATCGACACTTCCTCCAACCAATCCGCCGCTTGTCAATTACTTCAAACAAGTTCAAGTTTAAATGTCAACCTTATCTCTCGACCAAACATTTTATTTATTTTTCCCAAATTCAAAACCTTTTTGTACCAAACAAACTTCTTTCCATTTGAGGTCTTTGCCAAAGCATCAAATGCATTGTTTTAAGTTTTTACTTTAGGTAGCATAATCTCACCTAACTCTACCACTTCTCTATTATAGTGAAATTTTATGGCATAATCTCACCTGATTCTACCACTTCTCTATTATAGTGAAATTTTATAGCACAATCTTCCCTGACTCTACCACTTCTCTATTACAGTGAAATTTTCTCTCTTGTTCTTAAAAAAACTTGAATTTCTTTATCAAATCAATATCACCCTTGGTGTTACACCATAAAAGCATCGTCCTTTGTTTGAGACCAATATTTGACATAAAAGTTGCAGCCAAACTTTTTCCTTAAAACCTTTTGAAACAACAATGTATTTTACTTCTGTACCGGATTGGATGACCACTTGTTGCCTCTTGTTCCTCCAACTTATTGCTCCTCAAATAAGGTAAAAATATATGCACTTATGGACCTTTCCTTGCCCACTTCACTACCAAAATCAGAATAGAATAGAAGGTTTCTAACATCTACAAGGCCGACAATAGCCTATGGGATAGGAACTGAAATGTGGTTGCCAACCAAAATCTGACCCAATTTTTTTTGTTCCTGCAACATTGATTTTTTGCTACTAATTTCAATCATAAATTCTCCTACATTCTATACTATCTCTTTAAACAATTCTTGCAATGGTTCTGTTGGTTACGAATCTGCCATTAGGAAATGTTTTTAATCTTTTGCACCCTAGATTCGCCTAGCAGATTGAAAGGCCGGAAGGAAGGGATGCCTTCCGTGCCAATCTCCGGAGAAGGCCGGCTCCTATACTAATCTATTTGGGGGTTTTAGATAAGGGAACAGGAAAGAGATTACAAAAGTGCAGAAAGAAATGTAAATATCATGTGTTTCGGTGGGAAAGAACAAGCAGCACGATCACTAGCTAGTATCCAAACCAACAACAATAAAAAAAAAAGCATGTAACAGAAACTATTGCCGTTAATCCTCCCTACGTATCCTTCATTGAGTCTTCCAGATTCAATTAATTGCCAATGCTCTAATCCAGATTTCAGAATTACAGCAATGAGAAAAATAAATGAACAAAAGCAGAAATACTTGCAGAAGGCAGCATAAAAGAAAGAGACAAATGAGAGAGCCAAGGATGCTTTGTATTGACACAAGTGTTTGATTACAGCAGAGCTTTCTAGCAATATGTTCCCCCCATTTTAAAATGAAGTTCTTCTGCTATTTATAGCAGAAATTTCCCCCCAAATTACAATTATGCACGAAACCCAAGACCTGCAAAAGTGCATGGATTAGACCTCCGCTGTACTTGCAGCAAGATTCACCTAGAATTGGTACAACTCTGGACAGATTTGGCGGGTGAGATGTCAGGTCTGATAAATGCGGTAGGTTTGGTACAGTCTGCCATTCAATGCTCACCTACGCTATACTCTGGTGGTACACCTTCTGTCTCATCCTGACAGGTTTGCTGACCTATGGGGCTTGACCAAAGTCGTCGGCAGAAAATAGCGACCTCGGGAGTCGCTTCGGAATGGAGCGAACTTGGGAGACACCTGGACTCAGAAATTTTGGCCACTTGGTCCTCTTTCTCACGTTTGCTGACTGGGGGGAAGACGACGACGGTCGCTGAAAAAAGCAGCGACGACGGGAGTCGCTCAAAAAGTGAGCGACCGACGTCGGTCGCTACCTTGATGCCTTAGCCAAATTTCTGAACTTCATTGCCCGCTATCGCTGAAAAATGGCAGCGACGACGGGAATCGCTCGAGGAATGAGCGACCGACGTCGGTCGCTGCCCAGCCAACACTTAGAATATTTTGCATTTTCGTCTCTTTTTCCTCCTTCGCCCACGATCGCTCGAAAAGGGGAGCAACGACGGGAATCGCTCGAGGGATGAGCGACCGACGTCGGTCGCTCCCAAGCCAACACTTAGCATTTTTGAAGCTTACTCCCCTGCTGAGGTTCGTTGGAGGCTGCGGCGATGACGAGCGTCGCTGAAAAATTAAGGCGACGACGGGAGTCGCTCGATCTTTTCCGAAGCTCCGCCCTTGGGCGCCTTACCCCTCTCCTCAGCATTCTTTCTGCCCATGATGGATCGCAAAGAAACACAGGTGCTGGTGATTACTGGTGAATTACTCTGTTTATGGTTTCTAGCGTAGCGCAGGGTAAATTCTGAGGAGTCAAATGGTTGGGCGAACTGGAGCGTCGCTCCTTTTATGGCCTTGGGTGCGAACCGCTCCATTAATGGTGCATGCCTGGAGTAAATGCCTGAAAATGGGAGTTGGTAGAAGCAGCCGTTCTCCATTGGTGGCCGTGCATTCCTGTTGAGATTGGGAGCTTCCATGGTGCCCGAAATCTTTCTTGGAAGTGCGAACCCCCCGATCTCCGATCCTGAGGCTCTGTCTTCTTTGCCTAACGATCTGCTTTGGGATGCGCACGGCCAACCTCATTAACAACGTGTGCCTTGGGAGTATAAACAGGCGCTGCCGCATTTCGCGTACCCCAATGCTCGTCGCGTTTAGTTGCTGTATGGGGAGGAGGTTCGATCGAAATCAGAGTGAACCCCAGCTTCGGGGATGAGATGCCCGAACTTGGGCCTTTTTGTACTTTGTATTTCAGAGTTTTAAACCTCCTCCTTGCTCGCGGTTGCACGTCGCCTGAGATTTGAGCGAATCCCGAACTATGTCATGCTTGAACTTGGTTTAGCCTTGACTTCGGGCGAACCTCGGGTTCGCCCCAAATTTTATACGAAACTCGTTCTTGCCTTAAGGTCGTGTGAACCCTGGCATGATGGGTCCTTAGCGAACTTTGCTCCCCTCTCACGGCCGAGTCTCGCTCTAAAGGTCGCCCGAACCTTGGCTTCGCCTTAAGGTCGGGCGAACGACAGCTTTTAGGCGGTGCCTTAGCAAGATTCTGGCTCTTCTTTGGTCCTTGCTGCCTGAGGCCTCGCGCGAATCTCGTTCTCACCTTGAGCCTTGCTCGAACTCCTGGTTCGCCTTAAGATCGAGTGAACCACAGTTTTTACTCGAGATTTGGCTGGACCTGACCCTGCTTGAAAATCGTCGGGGATCTCCTTTTCGCCCTTTTGACGAGCAAAGCTCGTCCTCGGGACGAAACCTCGACGAACCTTGGCTTCGGCCTCTGATTGAGGACTTCTTTCTGCTGTAAAACCTGGGTCTGCTCTGCCTAAACTCCGGAGGCACAAAAATGCTCGACTATGGAGCGTAAGCACTTGCTTTAAAGCAAGAAAACATATTTACATTCGAAAAACAAATTAAAGCAGCGAAAATAAAACTATGTACGCAGGAAATTTTCCTGATGCTTCTCACTGATGATAGACCTTCAGGTGAAGGCCGTTAACAGGTATGGGCAAAGTACGGCTCTCCATGTCCTGTAATATGAAAGAGTTCACCTGGTTAACCCGAGAAATCTGAAAGGGGCCTTCCTAGAAGGCATCAAATTTGTCATGATTCCCCGGTTTCGCCTTCCACGCATTCCATTTCAGCACTAGGTCCCCAACCTGGAAGACACGGGCCGTGGTTCTTTTTTCAAACTAGTTCTTAGTGCTCTCTGTATGCTTCATGAAAGCTTCATAAGCTTTCTCCCTGTCTTCTTCCAGTTGCAGCAACTGGGCCAGTCGAGCGTCCATGGGATCAAGGTCTTCCCTTTCATCGTCCAACATCCAAAGTGCTGGCATTTCAACATGTGTAGGCAAGACTGCCTCTTTCCCATACACCAATGAATACGGAGACGTCTTGATGGACTTTTTTATGGAGGTACGGTCTGCCCATAGTGCCTGGTCAAGGAGCAAATGCCATGTCCGTTTGTTACTCTCCTGGGTCATCTTCAGAATCTTCAGTAAGTTCTTGTTAGTGGACTCTGCTAGGTTGTTCCCCTGCGGGTAGTAGTTGGATGAAGCTTTCAAGTAGATCCCATACTTGCTAGAGAACTTACTGAGTCTGACACCTATGAACCCTGGGCCATTATCAGTTACGATTGCGTCTGGAACCCCAAATTGGGTTATCAATTTCTCCAAGAAGGCAATGACTACCTCCTGATCAACATGCTTGGTTGGGATTGCCTCAACCCACCGGGTGAAGTAATCCGTTGCAGTCAGTATGTATTTGTGCCCTGCCGAAGAATTTGGCGATATCACCCCAATAAAGTCTAAGCCCCATTGCTGGAACGACGCTTTGACTTGGATCGGGTGCAGGGGTAGTGGAGCATTTTTGTTCCGGCCAACATACCTCTGGCACCTGTCACACTTCCGGCTAACTGAGAATGCATCGGCAAAAATTGTGGGCCAATAATAGCCCGCTCTGATGATTTTTAAGGTCATCGGCCTTCCAGCCAAATGGCCCCTCGATATTCCAGAATGGAATTCATCGAGGATTTTTTCTTTCTCGGTCCCCCTAATGCATCATAGGAGAACCTCATCTATGTTCCTAAAAAATAGCCCCTCTGGGCGCAATACATACCTGCGGGCCTGGATCCTGAACCTCCTCCTTTGCGAGGCGTTGAGACGGGTTGGGCATCTCCCAGTATGAAGTACCATATTAAGTTGTCTGTCCAGTCATCGTCGTCTGCGGATTGGTTGGATAAGTTGCCCTCTGACACCGGGTCCTCCCACTGGCAGGCCGCTACTTCTGCAGCAGCGCTCTTCGCGAGTTCCTGGCATAGTGCCCGACCGTGGATCAACTTGGTGGGTCGGACCTCAATGTCGAACTCTTGGATCTTAGTGACCCAGCCAACCCTCTTGTTGCCCATCTCCCCTTGAATGATAAAATTTCTTACGTCTGGATGAACAACATACACTATCGTCTTGCTCTGGGAGACGAAGTGTCGAAATTTTTTTTAGGGACCTCATCACCGCGTGTACTTGCCTTTCAATAAATTTATACCTCTCTTCATGCGGCTGGATCACCTGACTCAAGAACGCGATGGGACGCTCCTCGCCATCTTCTCCCTTATGGGTTAGGACTGTTGCATAGCTCTCGGGCTCTCTGACTGTGTAAAGGATGAAGTCTTTCGAGTACTCGGGGTTGACCAACACAGGGGCTTGAGCAATCCGAGCCTTGATTTCTTCAAAAGCCTTCTTCCTTTCTTCTGTCCAAGTGAACTCAACGTCCTTCTTCAGCAGTTCGGTCATTGGCTTGATGACCTGAGCAAAATCAGGCACGAACTTCCTCACGAAGTTGATTTGGCCGAAGAAAGACTGCAGGCCCTTCTTGTTCGCTAGGAGTGGGAGCTTGAGGAGGGCCTCCGCTCTGTCAGGGTCTACGGCGAGCCCCTTTTCTGAGATAACATGGCCCAGTAATTTCCCTTCCTTTACCGCGAAGACAGACTTCTTCGAGTTTATGGATATGCCGAACTCCCGACACCTTTCGAATACTTGCCGCAGGTGTGAGGCATGCTCCTCTCTCCTGTGTGAAAACACAGTCATATCATCCAGATAGATAACAATAATTTTTTTCAACAATTCGCTGAACGCCAGGTCCATGGCTCTTTGGAAGGTGGCCCCCACATTCTAGAGGCCAAAGGGCATGCGTTGATAGGCGAACATCCCCCATTTGGTGGTGAACGCCGTCTTATGCTGATCTTCATCTCTTACCCAAATCTGGTTATATCCAAAGAAACCGTCCAAGAGGGAGAAGCGTTGTGCTCCTGCCACTACATGGAGGATTTGGTCAATCTGCGAAAGCGGGTAGTGATCTTTCAACGAAGCCTGGTTCAAATTTCGGAAATCAACGCACAAGCGAATGTCTCTGTTCTTTCTAAACGGAACCAAATTGGCAACCCAGGAAGAGTGCTTTATCGGGTAAATGATTTTTGCTTCATCTTGAGGAGCTTTGCCCTCATCAACAATTTGATCTTGGGATTGACCGGCCTCTGTTTCTGTCTGCAGGGTCTAACCCCCTCTTTCAATTCGATGGTATGCTGTATGACCTCTCTGTTGTATCCTTTTAGGTCCTGATAGGACCATGCAACAATATCTGGATATGCTCGGCACAGGGTCCCGTTGCCATATTTTGCATGGGGTGCCATGTCTTCGGATTTTTTGTAAGGATGTTGCTTTCCCTTCCCTCTTCCTTCTCTCCCTTTCTCCACTATCCCCTATCTTCCCTGCCATCAGTTTCATTCTCTCCATTCCCCCCCCCATACTTCTGGCTGTTTCTCCGAGAGGGCAAAGAGCCCAAAATTTTCTAAGTGTTGCCGTTCGCCCGACTTCGCAGCGAAGTCGGGCTGCGCTCCTAGTTTCATGCGCACTTGGGAAGCTGATGTGTGGAGCTGAGCCCAAAAAATACTAAGTCTTGAGCCGCCCGACTTCGCAGCGAAGTCGGGCTGCGCTCTCAATTTTGTGCGCACCTGGGCAATGTCAATGAGAGAGATCCAGAAAATGGTTAAGTGTTGGGACCACCCGACTTCGCAGCGAAGTCGGGCGGCGCCCTCAAACTTGTGCGCAGTTGGGCAGCTCACTTGAAGATAGCAGGAATTTCCCTAAGTGTTGGGACTGCCCGACTTCGCAGCGAAGTCGGGCTTCGCCCTGGAGGAAGTGCGCAGCCGGGCGACTTATCATGGTGACTCCAGAAAATCGGCTAAGTGCTGAGCCGCCCAACTTCGCAGCGAAGTCGGGCTTCGCTCACTGACCTGTGCGCACTCGGGCAAAGAACGTTGAAACCTGCCCAGAAAATTTCTAAGGCACGAAGGCCTTCCCAACTGCGCTACTTCCCCCTGCGCTGCCCGGTTGCGCTCCAATTTTGGGCGAAGTCGGGCAGGAGAGAAAGTATGAGCTTCTAAGGCAGATTTTTCCCCTTATCAGATTCCGACAGGTGTCCAGCCTCGAGATTCGAGTCAAAGATGCGACGGGAGGTGTGCGAGCGTGAACTGACTTATTGTACCTCAACTACCCTCAGTCAAGCCGACTCGAAGCGTCATCTACCGCACTGCCACGTAGCTGCTAAGTTTTCAGGTGGACCTTGTTGCAAGTACGTTCCATGCCGGCAGAGGTCAACATCAGCCGCTTTTTCCGCTTTTGTCAGCTTTGTTAGCTTTGTCAGCTATTGTCAGGTCTGGGATCCTGTGCCCAAAGTTGTAATGGGGGGAAAATTACGCTATAAATAGCTCCGCCATATCATTGTAAAAGGGTGGAAGGGGGATATATTGCTAGGGAACTGCTGTAGTCTGTGCGTTTGCTTCTGAATACAAAATATACTTGGCTCTATTGATTGTCTTTATCTTGTATGCCGCCTTTACCGAGTATTTCTGCCTCATGTTGCTTATGTTATTGCTTACTGTTATTCCGCTTTCTGGATATCGGTATTTGATAGTTAAGTATTCCTGGAATGCAAAAGTAGAGGATACATAGGATGAATGGTGTTGATAGTTTCTGCAACATATTTTGTGTTTAATTGTTGTTAGTAGTGGTGATTGGTTGTTGTTGTGCTGCTTATCCTCCCCACCCGGAACAATCACATTTATATTTCTTTCTGCATTTCTAATTTCTTTCTTGCACTCTGAGCTTAAACCAAATTGAGAAAACATAGGAAGCCGGCCTCCTCCGGAGATTGGCACGGAAGGCATTCCTTCCTTCCGGCCTTTCAATCTGCTAGGCGAATCTAGGGTGCATTACACTAAATCCTATCCTAGTGGCAGATTCGTAACCAACAGTTTCTCTGGCATGCCCGGTGGGACACGGGAGTTTCCCACCCCAAAACAGAATCGAAGCATCGGTGTTCGCTTCATTGCTGTCAAATCAGAACACCTGGCGACTCTGCAGTACCCGAATATTCTCTGAGTCCGTGAGACCGGTCCAATATCAAAAGCGCCTTCATGCATACAAGAAGGTGGAGAGCAAGGAACCCAGGACAGCAGCTTGATCTCTACGAAATCGACATCAACGCTCCTGGAGAGCGCATAAGGCTGGCTGACTACCAAGCTCACCAAAACGAACTCGAAGCTGAAGCTGAGATTGAAGAAGCTGAAGTTGGAGAGGCCGAAATTGAAGAACAACCTACAACTTCGGACAACACTGATACTGATTATACTACTGAAGAGGAAGAAGACATGGCTGCCCAACAAAATGATGACGACCTCTTCCCAGCAGTTGATTCCACAGGGCCCTTGGCTCTAGTTGGACAAGAAGCTGTGCCCCCTGCTGCCTTGAAATCCATTCCTACTTACGATGGCTCCGGGAAAACAACATACGAGCACATCCAAGATATTCTGGCCTTGGCTGCACTGCACTCTATCACTAGTGAGAGTGTTAAGACCCGTCTATTAGCCCTTTCTCTGAGAGGGAAGCTTCTCTACTGGTGGAGATCTTTGCCAGAAGGAGCTATCACGGGATGGCCCCAGTTAGCAGGCAGGCTAGTGAAGGGATGCAACGAGTCCATTGATCCCTCTTCATTGCTGCACCAGTTTCAAAGTATTCAACGCCATCCGCAAGAGGAGATATCGGACTTCAACGTGAGGTTTGCGAGGTCCTGGAAGAGAGTACCTCGCGAGCTGCGACCTCCGGCGGGACAAGCTGCGCACTATTACCTGAGGTCTTTCAATTCAGACATTTGTCTGCTTCTCAAGATAGCCCGGGTCGACACTTTTCCTGCCTTATATGAAGCTGCCCAACAAGCAGAATTAGACATAATTTCTATAGGCAGACTTCCTCATAGAATGCAGCCTCCCATCTACCCTGATTTCCCTCAGTCACAATACCCACCCGCGTCTGGTGTGACGCCATCCTCGTCAAATCAGTACCCCCAGCAGCCATGGAATCCAGCGCCAGTTATAAACCCGTATGGTCAGCCCCAGATCCATTATCCTAATCCACCACCTCCACCTCCGCAATATCCCGCACTCCCAGCTCCCCCTCATTACGCGGCGTATTCTGCACCTCCACCATTAGCTGCAATACCTCCTCCGGTCCGGCCGGCGCCTGCTGATAATGATATTCAGAATAAGATCCTTCAGGAGGTCCGGGCTCTGGCCTCTGGTTACCATACTATTTCCAACGATATGACAATCATGAAGAAGAAGCAAGCCCAGATGGAGTTTCTTCCGAGGAGACCATATCCTCCCCTTGCGCTGACAAAAGATCAAGCTGCTCAAGCGCAAAGGCCCCCGGCGAGGAATGCTGCCAATGAGGTTCAACCAGGCACTTCTGACCATGTTAACTGGTGCTCTACATGCAACGATCCACATGGAGAGGAGGGTTGCATGTTGCATCGGCATTATATTCAGACCCTTGCGGGCAGCGCCATGGAGGACGAAGCATACATGATCCTTGACGATGAAGGTAACTTTGCAGTCCCAGAAGAAGATCCCGTGTCTCTCTTGACCAAGGAGGGCAAAAGGCCCATTGAGGCCCCCACGGCCCAGATGAAGCCGTTGAAAGTATACGCCAAAAGGGAGAGGGCGCAACCTGCTGTGCTAGCACCTGACAAGTCACCTTTACCTCCTACAGCCAAAGAAAGGTTCCCGACGCTCAAGGCTCCCGCGATAAAGGCTCCCGTGGCCCAACCTCTAGCCGAAACAAAAGAACAAGCTCAAGAAAAGCTGAGGTATCCATCGTTGACGAAGAGACAGAGAGTTGAAGCCACGCAACAATACCGAACCAGGTACGAGCCAGCGAAAGAGATAGAGGGAGCCGACACTTCAACTTACAATATAGTTGATGAGCTCAAGAAGACTCCGACGAAGATAAGCATGTATGAGGCTCTTCAGCTCCCAGGACAAGTAGACCTGTTGCAAGAATCCTTGAAGAGCGTGAAAGATGGAAAGCCGACGCAACCTCATGTGTTAGCTCAGCCCTTGACAGTATCTGTTATCGGGAAAAACAGGCCGCCACCTTTCTATCTGTCTTTGCGAATGGAGGGCCATATAGTACACAATTGCATGGTGGACTCTGGTGCCTCCACTATTGTCATGCCGAGGGCTGTCTGCGAAGAGATTGGTATGGAATACACAAGGAGCAGCCAAGGTGTGCTGCAGCTAGACGGTACTCTTGTCAAGACAGTTGGTGTCATCAAAGACATCCCAATCCGACTGCATAAAGCGCTCGACATAGTGGTCATTCAAGAGGTCGTGGTGGTTGACTTGGAACCCTACTTCAGCATGTGTCTCTCTAGGGAGTTCACTGCGAAGTTGGGTGGATATCTGTCGCTAGATTATTCACATATGGAAGTGCCTTTTAAAGGAAGGAGATTGAAGATCTATAATGAAAAGCCTTCCACGTTTACGGTCGAGAAGATACCCGGGGAAGAACAAGCAGAGCGACATGGTTCATCCGACGACCGAAGAAGCTGGTAGAGGTAGATTTGGCGGAAGAGGCCCTCGAGTCGTTACAAGTGGAGGATGAGTTCTCCTTACTAGACTTCAATGCCATGATTGAGACCGAACAAGGTTGCTACTCTGTCACCCAACCTGAAAGACTTGATCAGTCTGCAAAGAAAGATGTTGGACCTGCCCCAGAAAAGCTATGGAAGTTGTACTTTGATGGCGCCCGATGTAAGAATGGCGTCGGTGCAGGTGTACTTCTGGTTTCCCCATCCGGGATCCAAAAGGACTACACTTATAGGCTGGCTTGGAGTTGCACTAACAATGCGGCGGAGTATGAAGCTTTGTGTTTGGGTTTGAGAAAGGCGGAGAGACTTGGGATAAAGCATTTGCAGATCTTTGGCGACTCAGAGCTGGTGTGCAACCAGATTACGAATAAGTGCGCCTCCAAGAAGCATTATCTCAAGGCGTACCGCAATCGTGTCTAGGATCTGATGGAGTCATTTGACTCTTTGAATGTCAAAGCCATATCTCGTGAAAAGAATAAGCATGCTGACATTCTGGCGTCTGTCGGAGCCAGGTACGTCCCGACTGATGACACTGTCCAGAAGCCGAAGCCGGTTCGTACCATTTACAGGCCTTCTGTGCTTGACAAGGACACCCACTGGCAGGTGTTCGACTGTGACGAAGATATCGTCACCTTTTTGATAAATGAAGCTAGTACAATCGAAGGTAGAGACCCTGATGACGAGCAATACGAGGGGTTGATACAATTAAAAAATAATCATGTCCCGAAAGGACTGATTACTCTGGAGAGCCTCTTTGATCAGAACGATAGAGCCATATCCCACAGGATCAAAGTGGACCCCAAGCAGTACATGGACCTGGAACTGGAACCTGGAAAAGTGATTAAGGTCGGGACGGATTGCACTGATGAGGAGCTAGAGCAGATCCGATCTCTATGCGAAGAGTTCCCAGATATTGTGGCCTGGTGCTACCAAGACCTGAAGGGGTACGACAGAGAGATGATCCAACATACTATAGAATTGGAAGATAATGCAAAGCCTTTCCGACAGAAGCAAAGGGCGGTGAACCCAAAAATTGAAGCCATGATGAAAGCTGAACTCTTGAAGATGTTGGAGGCCAAGATCATCTACCCCATCAAGCACTCTTCTTGGGTCGCAAATCTGGTCCCTGTGAGGAAAAAGAATGGAGACATCCGCCTCTGCGTGGATTTCAGAAACCTCAATCAGGCTTCACTGAAGGATCATTATCCGCTCCCCCAAATTGATCAAATCCTCCACGTAGTTGCTGGAGCTCAGATATTCTCTCTCTTGGACGGGTTCTTCGGCTATAACCAAATATGGGTGAAAGACGAAGATCAGCACAAGACAACGTTCACCACCAAATGGGGAACGTTTGCATATCAACGCATGCCCTTCGGCCTTTCTAACGCTGGGGCTACATTTCAAAGGGCTATGGACTTGGCGTTCTGAGAGCTGCTCAACAAGGTCATTGTCATCTACTTGGATGACATGACTGTGTTTTCACATAAAAGAGAGGACCATGCCTCCCACTTGCGGCAAGTATTTGAGAGATGTTGTGAATTCGGCATTTCCATCAACCCGAAGAAGTCAGTCTTCGCGGTGAAGGAAGGCAAGCTGCTAGGACACGTTATTTCTGAGAAGGGCCTTGCAGTTGATCTTGACAGAGCAGAAGCTCTTCTTCGCTTGTCCATCCCCGTTGACAAAAGGGGCTACAATCGTTTTTGGCCAAATCAACTTCGTGAGGAAGTTTGTCCCGGACTTTGCACAAGTAATCAAGCCCATGGCTGACTCTTAAAAAGAATGCTGAATTCGTATGGATGAGAAAGGAAGCAAGCCTTTAAATCAGGCCGAATTGCGAACTCTTTAATAACCAGACTACTCCAAGGATTTCATCCTATATGCGGTGGGAGAGCCCGAAAGCTACGCTGCAGTCCTGACACCTACTTCTCGACCGGGCGTTATGGGCGGATTGCATATCTTTCAAAAAATCCATCAATAAAAACCTCTTGAAAATCATAAAGAAAACTGTGGAGAAGAATAAGAGGTCGTGGCACCTACTTCTCGACCGGGCGTTATGGGCGGATCGCATATCTTTCAAAAAATCCATCAAGACGTCCCCCTACGCGCTTGTATACGGCAAGGAGGCGGTTCTGCCTACCCACATAGAAATGCCCGCACTCTGGTTGTTAGAAGAAGAGAAAGGCGACGGGGATCCAGTGAATGTCAGACTTTGTCAACTGTTGCAGCTAGAAGAGGAAAGGGAGAAGGCATATCAGGCCTTTACCAAACATGCCGAGGCAACTCAGAGCTGGTTTGCAAAAGGGACCACCACCCGAGTTTTCAAAATCGGGGACTTAGTGCTCAAGTGGGATTCACTCAAAGCGAAGCCGGGCAACCATGACAAATTTGATGCCTTCGGGAAGGCCCCTATCAGATCGCTCGGGTAAACCAATTCAACGCGTTCGTGCTCAGGGACATGGAGGGACAGCTTCTCCCGATCCCTGTTAATGGCTTCCTGAAGGCCTATCATCACTGAAGGTTGCCAAGAGGTCCTTCCTTGTACATACTTTTCTTATTTATTTTCTGCAGTTCGGTTTATTTCAGAATGTAAATATTTCTTTCAATTATTCAGTTTTCAGCTTTAAAGAGGGCTAAGTGTGAGAAAAGAAGCAAAATTTTGCGCTGCTAACTCAAGTCTGACCAAGGCAGAAAATCGCCCGACTTCGCAGCGAAGTCGGGCGTCGCTCTTTGTATTGTGCAATGTCGGGAGCTTGGGAAGAGAAAAAGCAAACAAGACAAACCCCAAATTTTTCTAAGTGTTGGGTGCGCAACCCGACTTCGCAGCGAAGTCGGGCTGCGCACCCTCTTGGGAGCGCAGTCGGGCAGCAAAAAAAAAAAAAAATTGCCTAAGTGTCGAAGCCCTACTGCGCAAAATTTTCCGAGCGAAGTCGGACTGCGCAAATTTTTCGAGCGAAGCCCGGTTGCGCACTCAAGTTTTTGCGCACTTCGACCGACCCGTCAGGGAGAGCAAGGGGCATGACGAAATTTTTCTAAGTGTGGGTCCCCGAGGGCGCACTGTGCATAGCGCGAAGTTGGACCGCGTTCCTTCTTGAGCCCACTTGGCCAGAGTCTTCCTCGAAGCGTGTGCCCAAATGGCGGCGGTGACGTCATTAGAAGCACGAGGTTCAAAGATTTTAAGGAATGATTGCGCGGATTTCAAAGCAGATGTCATTAAGAAGTGAGCGCATTGGGGCCAACCGCGTACGAGGTGCGCCTTCCAATAAAAAATCCCACGCGCGGCCGCCGAGGAATAACGGCGCTTTCTACCTACTTCGGGCAAATCACTTTAAATCCCTCCTCGCGCCATTAATGTTGTGTTTCCATTCCTAGAAAAGGGCCCTTGCTTACTCAGAACACCAGAATTACCAGTGTAAATCAGAGCTGCGCAGTAAAGAGGAAGAAAAGTGCGAAATTAAGGTCTGCAGCGACTGAAATTCCTATCTCTGGCACCATGAGTGAAGGACAGAAAATGGACAAGGGGAAGGCGCCAATGCAGCCGCAGTCCAGTGATACAGAGCAAGAGGCTGAGGAACGCACGGAGTCTAGCGCTCATGAGAGCGAAGCGCCACAAGAGCAGAGAGGGAAATCCAGGTCGAGGCGAAGTAAAAGGCAAGGTCCTCCGCCGCCGCCCGTCAATCGCCTGGCCGAGTATAAAGATGGCGAGTACTCCATTAGCCTCACCAAGTTGCGGCCCAATATCGCAAAGTGGGCAGGCAAAGTCTCACCCTCGCACCACGTTGGAGCCGCATATAAGTCGAACCTATACTGGTTCTTGTGCCCTCCCGTCCACCACTGCCCGGAGCTGGTTGAGTCAATTGTGACATATTACAAACCAGCTACCCGGCAAGTCTGCGACTACCAAGGAAGGGTGTTGTTCACCCTCTTCAAAGAAAGCGTACAGCCAGCCTTCGCCCCGGGGCTCCAGTACGACCCCGATGCCATCGTCAGAAAAATTAACTTGGATGAGCAGGCGGGCAGATTCAGTCAGAGCAGAAGGATGAGAGAGTTTCTCAATTCAGAGCTGAAGTCCCCACTGCCAGCCGGACAATGGCCATCAGGTCCCATACCCCTGGAGAGGTTCGAAAACAAATACATTTATATTATCCTTGCATGGGTCCTTGGCTGTGGCACGGACAGAGTGGTGCATCCGTATCAGCTGGCACTCGCAGAGTGTATTTTACATGGAGAGTTTTATGACCCTACTGCGCAAAGAAGCGGAAGGCGCCCGATCTTCTTTGATTGGGCAGATTGGGTGGCGTATGCCATACATTCAAACCTGGTCAGGATACAGCAGAAGCAGACAACCGAATTCCGACACTGCTCATTCCTCACATGGTTGTGCCTTTACCACACGCATTACCGAATAAGGGTGCCTGATCTTAAGAAGGTAAATGAGAAGGGAGCACCGCTGCCGGTGTACGAGTGGACGGAAGCCCTGTATAGAAGGGGGTCTTACTATGATTTCAATTTTAAATTTTTAGGTATGACCCTGGCGTTGTTCAACGGCAAGGCGTCTCGCCCTCCCCTGGCCATGACGAACTACCTGAGGAAATACAAATGCGGGGATACTTTCCGGTTGACCCAGGGCGTTGTTATCAGAATCTACGGATTCAAAGGGAAGCCGTTCTTGCTGCCCTATTTTTGCACTGAGCATCAATTCGGCATGGAGACAGCGCGGCAAATGGACTACGTCGAGGAGGAATTCGGCCAGGGAAAGAAGAGAGGCCATATTTTCAAATATCCTATTACCTGGGCGAACATTCAAGTCCATGAAATTGGGCAGCACATCTACCTAGAACAGGAACTCCTCAACATGGGCTTGATACAATTACCACAGCGCTGGAAATACGACCCGATTGGGGTCAGGGGAAAATTTGTACATATTTGCCCCCGAGCAGAAATCATGGAGGAGAGGTGCAACAAAACAGGCGCGGACCTGGAATGGCACATCGAACGGATGCAATCATGGCCACCATGGCAGGACTTCTACTGTGTGGAGGTGGAGTACGATCCGGAGCGTAATCCAGATCACAGGTTAGACTCGGCGGGTTTCAGAAAATTCCTCACGAAGGTGACACCCCTCAGCTGGGAAAAGGACAAAATCATTGAATGCTAGAAGATGAGGTGTCGCACGCAACACGATAAATCTAACAGGAAGACATTGGCCATAGATGATGAGTTTTCGGCCTTATATGATAAATACGCCGGCAAATGGGATCCGTTCGCATTTCGAGATTGCGTCCCCCTAGGCGCCAGGAAGAGGTATAAAAGGAAACCCCCACCACAACATTTGTCCATTCGAAAACCACCCAGCAAGGCGCCAACAAGCAGTCAGGTGGGCCCAATGTTGTCTCCAGCTCCCGAAACGTCGCCTCAAAAGGAAAAGGAGCCAGAAAGGTCAACCGGTGAGCCAGCGCCTCAAAAAGAAAAGGAGCCAGAGAGGTCAACCGGTGGGCCAGCAGTAGTGGGCATCCCTCCGTCAAAGCCCAAGTACAAATTTACCGTGGGAGCGCCATTACCCGCCGCACCAACCGCCTCCGCCTCCACCGAACAAACTGCCGCTCCAGGAGAAAAGAAGAGAAAAAGGGGCGAAAAGACTAAGATAAAGCGGCTGAAAAAGGAGGCTGCGCAACAAACAGTAGCGGCCCCACGGGCAGAAGCAGTTGCTCCTGAAATCATCTCTCTGGATAGCCCAGAGAAGGAAGCAGAGGTCTGGGCAGCAGGCGTCATCCAAGCACCGGCTCAGGCGGAGCACGCAGGTACGTCCTCTTCCCCTGTTACACAAACCCCAGTTGGCCCTGCCGTAACGCCTTCCCCCTCTGTATCAGGGCACGCCTTAGTCGCATCATCCCTGTCGCCTATCTCCCAGTCCCTCCGCAGTCCCCATTCCTTTGAACATTTTGCCCAGGACCCGAACGTTTTCCAAACCCTGGGTCAAACCCTAAACCCCTCACCCGCGGCCAGCGCTGAAGCCGTACCTACATCGCCGCGCCGCTCACCCGCATCATTCAAAACCCCATCTCCACCTCCTACTCAGCCGCCCGTTTCCCCTAGGACCCGGTCGCCCTTGAAAGCGGCTTTATCTTCTGGAATATCTCCTGCTTCATTGTTTTCAGGAAGGATGCCGCAGCAGGATTTGGCCTCGGCATACCCTATGCTGGCAGAGCTGGACCTCATGGGAGAACAGCTACAAATCACGGACGATCAGCCTCTAGCCGCGAAGGCCGCAGGATGTTCCGCCTCTTTCCTCCAGGGCGTCAAACGGAGAAGAGCCGAGGAAATAGCCGCCCCGGTGAAGCGCACCAAGTTTGACTTGGACAGGAGGGTGCTGCGAACGGAGAAATTGATCCCGAAAGTTAAGAAGCCTCTCCGGGAGATGACTGAGGCGGATTATGAGCACCGGACCAAGGAGAAGAGTTTTGACGATATAAGCGAAGAATACGAAATCAATGGTATTCGTCGCAGGACTGATAATCTCCTTGTTAAGCGACTCGAGAATCAGGAGAAGCTGTTTCAGCTTCAGAACAACTCGAGACAGCTGGAAGAGGATCTGGCCAAGGCCACCACGCGGCTGGAGTCTGCCCAGAAAGAAATTGAAGACTTGAAAGCTCAGCTCGCCGCGTCCCAGCAGGAGGCAACAACACAGAGGAAGACAACCGAACAACTGTCAGAAGAAAAGAAGGCAGCACTAGAACATGTTTCCCAGCTGCAAGATTCGCTGAAGCAGACCCAATCTCAGCTGAAGGAGAAGGCGTCCCAGGCGGCTGCCTTTTCAAAAGACAAGATCAAGGAGATGCGGGCTAGTTTGCTGCAGGGCTGCAGGACTAATGTGGTCAGGTCCCTGTCCGTCCTGGATTTCGCATCCAGGATCCAAGAAGTATCTGCCCAGGGAAAGCCTGCGGTAGAGGAGGCCGAACGCCAAGCGAGGCAGTGGCTGGACTTGGCGATAAAACTTGAAGAATTTGCGCGCAAGGGCCTCCGATTTCCTCCTATGTCCCAGATTGCCCTAGATTGGGCGGATGCGAGGGTAACCTTGCACAATTATTTTGAAAAAACTGAGAAGATCAGGGCCGCCAGGAAGATGCTGGACGTGCTGAACCATGAAATGAATATCTGCCTGGCCCCCTTCAACACTCTTTCTGCGCTCGGATTTCCGAGCTTTGTCAAGGATGGGGAATTTCTGCCCCTAGAACAAGTAAAGCAAGACTGGTTGTCTTTCGAGGCAGACACATCAAAAATTGATGGTTGGACTGAACCAGTCCAGGAGGCGCAGGTGACCCAAATGGTGTCGAGATTTTGCAAGATTAACACCTCCCTCCAGGAGCTGGGAGAGAGATATGACACCATTGATGTGCACATGGTTGCGGCATTCAGAGCAGCGCTGAAAGATGTCAGTGATTTAGAGCCCTTCCAGGCAGCAGCTTGGGATCAGGCCAAGACCGCATACAAGCACGTCCGCGAGCGGGAGCAACCTGCCGAACAAGAGGGCGATGGTGGTGAGCATTCAGATTCAGAGAGAGAAGAAGAAGAAGGGTCAGAAGAAGAGACTGCTGAAAGCGAGCCCGAAGAAGAACAGTTACCCAAAAAGGGGACTCAGCAGCAGCAGGATGCAGGGGAAGGGAGTTCCTCTGCGCCCAAAGGATAAAGGCCTGGTTCGTTGCATCGAGGCGAGCTCGACACCCCGCGAGCCGCCAGGAATGTTGCCACATTTTGCACGGGGTGCCATGTCTTCGGTTTTTTTGTAAGGATGCTGCTTTCCCTTCCCTCTTCCTTCTCTCCCTTTCTCCACTATCCCCTATCTTCCCTGCCATCAGTTTCATTCTCTTCATTTCCCCCCCCCTTTCTTCTGACTGTTTCTCCGAGAGGGCAAAAGGCCCAAAATTTTCTAAGTGTTAGTGTTGCCGCAACCCGACTTCGCAGCGAAGTCGGGCTGCGCCCTTAATTTTGTGCGCACTTGGGGAGCTGATGTGTAGAGAGCTGAGCCCAAAATTTGACTAAGTCTTGAGCCACCCGACTTCGCAGCGAAGTCGGGCTGCGCTCTCAGTTTTGTGCGCACCTGGGCATTGTCAGTGAAGGACATCCAAAAAATGTCTAAGTGTTGGGATCACCCGACTTCGCAGCGAAGTCGGGCTGCGCCCTCAAACTCGTGCGCAGTTGGGCAGCTCACTTGAAGAAAACGGCTAAGTGCTGGGACTGCCCGACTTCGCAGCGAAGTCGGGCTTCGCCCTGGAAGAAGAGCGCAGTTGGGCAGCCCATCATGGTACCTCCAGTAAAATGACTAAGTGTTGAGCAACCCGACTTCGCAGCGAAGTCGGGGTTCGCTCACTTACCTGCGCGCACTCGGGCAAAGAACGTCGAAGCCTGCCCAAAAATTTTCTAAGGCACGGAGGCCTCCCCAACTGCGCTACTTCCCCCTTGCGCTGCCTGGTTGCGCTCCAATTTTGGGCGAAGTCGGGCAAGAGAGAAAATATGAGCTCCTAAGGCAGATTTTTCCCCTTATCAGATTCCGACAGGTGTCCAGCCTCGAGATTCGAGTCAGAGATGTGACGGGAGGTGTGCGAGCGTGAACTGACTTATTGTACCTCAGCTGCCCTCAGTCAAGCTGACTCGGAGCGTCATCCACCGCACTGCCACGTAGCTGCTGATTTTTCAGGTGGACCTTGCTGCAAGTACGTTCCATGCCGGCAGAGGTCAACATCAGCCGCTTTTTGCCGCTTTTGTCAGCTTTGTCAGCTTTTTCAGCTATTGTCAGGTCTGGGATCCTGTGCCCAAAGATGTAATGGGGGGAAATTTACGCTATAAATAGCTCCGCAATATCATTGTAAAAGGGTGGAAGGGGGATATATTGCTAGGGAACCGCTGTAGCTGTGCGTTTGCTTCTAAATACAGAATATACTTGGCTCTATTGATTGTCTTTATCTTGTATGCCGCCTTTACTGAGCATTTCTGCCTCATGTTGCTTATGTTATTGCTTACTGTTATTCTGCTTTCTGGATATCGGTATTTAATAGTTAAGTATTCCTGGAATGCAAAAGTAGAGGATACATAGGATGAATGACGTTGGTAGTTTCTGCAACATATCTTGTGTTTAATTGTTGTTAGTAGTGGTGATTGGTTGTTGTTGTGCTGCTTATCCTCCCCACCCAGAACAATCACATTTATATTTCTTTCTGCATTTCTAATTTCTTTCCTGCACTCTGAGCTTAAACCAAATTGAGAAAACATAGGAAGTCGGCCTCCTCCGGAGATTGGCACGGAAGGCATTCCTTCCTTCCGGCCTTTCAATCTGTTGGGCGAATCTAGGGCGCATTACACTAAATCCTATCCTAGTGGCAGATTCGTAACCAACATGTTCCATCGGGCGTGCCAGAAAAAACTGTTGGTTATGAATCTGCCAATGGGAAAGGATTTGGTCTATCTATTTTGGTCTATCTATGCGCCCTAGACCTGCCCAACAGATTGAAATGCCGGAAGGAAGGAATGCCTTTCGTGCCAATCTCCAGAGAAGGCTGGCTCCTTTACTACACTACGCTGGGTTTTCAGATTAAGGAACAGGAAAGGAATCGGGAAATTGCTGAAAGAAATAAATAACTGAAAGAAATGGGAAATGTAGATGGTTCCAAGGGGAAGAACAGGCAACACAATTACTAACTACTACTTGAACCAGCAACAATCAATATTATGAACATAACAGAAACTAAAACTGAACACACACTGATATGTATCCTTCAACAATTCCAGACTTCATTCTTTAATCACACACTTAAATCCAGATTGCAGAATTTATTGTATGCAAATGAAGAAATAGAATTAACAGAAATAAGCATAGAAGGCATCATACACAGAAAAGGAGTTCAGAATCAGAACCAGGAGTCTTAATATTGAAGCAGAAATCCAAGTACAACAGCTCTTTAGCAAAATGTTCCCCCCTATTACATTACATTGAGCGGCCTTTTATAGAGGAAAATCCCCCTGATTACATTAATGTCCAACCCCCAAAACTGTCGGGGCAGTTGAGATTTGACCCCTGTCAGTCATCAGAGAATCCAGGGTACTCTGCCCACTCGTGCTTATAGAGGCTCCGGACGATTACTGCAGCTCATTTGTGTTCACAGCGGGCGTGGTAGTTGGGGCAACATGTCTCATTAATGTGGTTGGTGCAGCTTGCCCTTTGGAGCTTTTCTAGGATCTGACAGGGCGTCCTGAAGGGATGGGCTGGAGACTCGAATTCGTGCGCCATTGATGCGCCTTAGATGTCCACCTACCACCCTTTTCTACTATGGTCTGAAGTTAGAAAAGCTTGTCGGAGGTAGCTGGAGTTGAGCCCGGGGTTTGAATTTGAAATTCTGCTAAGTTCCACATGAACTCCGAAGATCGCTCATGCTTGACCCGAGACTGAGGTTCGCCGCAAAAGGAGAGCGAGACTGAGGGTCGCATGAGAGTGGGGCGAAGTTGAGCTCGTCGCCCTTTACTGTTAAGGTTCGCTCAAAGCTGCACTTCGTTCAAGATTCTGAGCGATGCTAAGGTTCGCGCCAAACCTGGGACTCGCTGACGATCTGGGCGAACCTGGGATTAAGCCCGCCTTAGCTTTTCTTCCCTTGCTTGAGCTGCAGTTCGCTCAAGGACCCTGGCGAGGCTGAGGTTCGCTGGGTCTGGGGGCCGAACTCAAGACGCTTCACGCCTTAGCCAATTTTGGAGCCTGATAACCCCAAAACCTATTATTGAAAATATTGCGGTCTAGGTTCTCCGTGCTTGCTACCCGAAACTGGGGTTCGATGTGAATTTGGGCGAACTCGAGATAACTCTGACTTAGGCGCTTTTCGGAGTGGGTTTACCCTTAAGCCGCGGTTCGCCGTTCGGGAGCCCGATACTGAGCTTCGGTGGTGGTTTTGAGCGAACCTAAGGCCGTCTGCCTTGGAAATAATTTTATGCCCCCCCTTTGCTTCGCTGGTCATTGCCCCGAAGATGGGGTTCGCTGTGCCTTGGTGCCGAACCTGGGGTTCGCTGGCCATTCTGGCGAACCTGAGACCCGACATGCCTTAGACGTTTTCAAACATGAATTCTGCACTTCGCTCAACAATTGGGCGAAGCCGAGGTTCGCTACTCCTGGGGGCAAACTGGAGAACTTCCATGCCGATTTTTTGGGCGAAGCCGATCTTGGAGGAGAGGAAGGGATCTTGGAGGAGAGAAAGAGAGGAGAGAGGATTCAAGCATGAAAACAGTGCAGCAGTTTTTCAAAATTTTACCCCTTAGTCAAAATGTGGCAACAGGAATCTCACCACTCATGCTATAAACATTGGCATATTACTGTTGGTTACGAATCTGCCACTAGGATAGGATTTAGTGTAATGCGCCCTAGATTCGCCCAACAGATTGAAAGGCCGGAAGGAAGGAATGCCTTCCGTGCCAATCTCCGGAGGAGGCCGGCTTCGTATGTTTTCTAAATTGTTTATAAGCTCAGAGTGCAGGAAAGAAATTAGAAATGCAGAAACAAATGTAAATATATTTGTTATGGGTGGGGAGGATAAGCAACACAACAACAACCAATCACCACTACTAACAACAATTAAACACAAAATACGTTGCAGAAACTATCAATGCCATTCATCCTATGTATCCTCTACCTTTGCATTCCAAGAATACTTAACTATTAAATACCGATATCCAGAAAGCAGAATAACAGTAAACAATAACATAAGCAACATGAGGCAGAAATGCTAAGTAAAGGCAACATACAAGATAAGGACAGTCAATAGAGCCAAGTATATTTTGTATTTAGAAGTAAACGCACAGCTACAGTGGTTCCCTAACAATATATCCCCCTTCCACACTTTTACAATGATATTGCCGAGCTATTTATAGTGTAAATTTCCCCCCATTACATCGTTGGGCATAGGATCCCAGACCTGACAATAACTGAAAAAGCTGACAAAACTGACAAAAGCGGCAAAAAGTGGCTGATGTCGACCTCTGCCGGCATGGAACGTGCTTGCGGCAAGGTCCACCTGAAAGATTGGCAGCTACGTGGCGGTGTGGGGATGATGCTCCGAGTCAGCTTGACTGAGGGCAGCTTAAGTACAATAATTCAGTTCACGCTCGCACACCTCCCGTCACATCTCTGACTCGAATCCCGAGGCTGGACACCTGTCAGAATCTGATAAGGGGAAAAATCTGCCTTAGGAGCTCGTATTTCCTTTCTTGCTCGACTTCGCCCAGAATTGGAGCGCAACCAGGCAGTGCAAGGGGGAAGTAGCGCAGTTGGGGAGGCCTCCGTGCCTTAGAAAATTTCTGGGCTGGCTTCAATATTCTGTGCCCGAGTGCGCGCAAGTAAGTGAGCGAACCTTGACTTCGCTGCGAAGTCGGGTTGCGCACCCAACACTTAGCCGCTTCTTCAGATGAGTCTCCCAACTGCGCATGAACTTGAAGGCGCAGCCCGACTTCGCTGCGAAGTCGGGTTGCGCACCCAACACTTAGAATTTTTAGGGCTCCACTGATGCCCGGGTGCGCACAAAACTGAGAGCGCACCCCGACTTTGCTGCGAAGTCGGGGTTCACTCTATACTTAGAAAAATTGGGTTCAGCTCTCCGCACGTTGGCTCCCCAAGTGCGCTCAAAATTAAGGGCGCAGCTCGACTTCGCTGCGAAGTCGGGTTGCGCAATACCAACACTTAGTCAAATTTAGGGCCTTTTGCCCTCTTGGAGAAACAGTCAGAAGAAGGAGGGGGGGGGAATGAAGAGAATGAAACTGATGGCAGGGAAGAAAGGGGATAGTGGAGAAAGGGAGAAAAGGAAGAGGGAAGGGAGAGCAACATCCTTACAAAAAAAATTGAAGACATGGCACCCCGTGCAAAATGTGGCAACAATTACATCAAGGGCTAGCAATCTGATTTGACATTAATAGTTTATAAGGCTAACCATATCACCCTAGCTGCAGCTTTTGAAGAGGCGGCCCATGCAGAAGATGTCTTGATTAGAGTAGGAAAACTGCCACCTGCCTTGCTTATGGCTTATGCTTTTGTAATTTGCTTCAACCGACTTAGTCTGCAAATAGGACGACCTGTCCTTTTCTAGATTGTTAATACCTTCGATTGTAATTTGCTTGTCACAACTCCATGTCAGGAGGATTGACCCAATTTCGTATAGGCAATGATGCCAGGATGTAGAAATGGACATACTTTCCCACATCCTTGCGATAAATTATTTGTTATCCATCTCTCCAAGTTTCACGTAGTGCTGGTTTGAACTTAAACGACAACGACAACAACTCCAAATGTAGCATGGTGCGAGGCAACTTTGAATAGGCAACGACGCCAAATGTAGCACGACAGGAGTATTCCACATTGGGAGGAACAATTTGAATGACAAATTTAATAATCAGCCATGACTCTTCACTTGTACTGAAATCGAACAACTGCTTGTATGACAATATCACTTGTACGACAACATTACTTGATCATCAACACTTCTTCTGCGACTTTTACCTTGCATCCGAAACTTGAAAAAAAAATATAGAACCTATCTACTACAGAAATCAACAATGACAACACATGCAGTATACATACAATAACAATAGCAAATGATAAATGAATATGAGCAGATCTTGTATTAATAGTGGCCTATACGATTAACTACATACATCATCTTCTTACATATACATTGCAATGTCTATGTGGAATATCTCCTTCCAACACCTACAGGCTTCATCCAACAACCACCAGCCAGCCTCCCGACAACAACCACATGACCCCACAACCACACACTTTGGCCGTCGACCACAACTTCAACCATATGAATGAGTGAGGGAAGGGTCTTATTTATGCAATTAAATCGTAGTTGCATCCTCCAACTACCCGACACCTCATCATTTTCCTAAATTACATTTGACATGCATTTGACTTACATTTACATTTCATTTCATGAGTCACTTTATGACTTAACCATACATAACTTAACATTACACATTATCATATGAAATATTACATCACAACTTTATAACTTTATTATACATATGCACATTTCATCAAACACTTTGCGTACGAACTACAAAATAACACAAAATGGTAAAACTTATTTACTAATTACGCAGACATATCAATTTGCCTACCTACAAAGGGTATGTGCTGATTGCAAGAAGATAAATAAAGCAACAAGAAAGGATCACTGTCCTCTTCTCTTTTCAGATCAAATTTTGGACAAAGTTGCAGGGCATGGCTATATAACATTGCTAATGGTTATAATGGTTATAGACAAGTAGATATTGCAGAGAAAGATCAATTGGCGATCACATTAACCGGGAACATTTGCATATATGTAGTGCACCAACAACCTTTCAAAGATTGATGAAGAAAGTTTTAAAACAATATATTAGGAATTTCATTGAAGTTTTTCTTGATGATTTTTGCATTTTTGGGAGGAAGGTGGATTATTTGTTATTTACCGAAAAATCTTTCCAGAGGTTGTAAGAAGCAAAGCTTCCCTAAATCTTGCTAAGTGCATTGTTGGCTGCTCCAAAAGTATTTTTTATGCCATCTCATTTAAGAGCAAGACATTGAGATAGATACAAAAAATGTACAGATAGGCAAATACTTGCCATCCCACATAGCAAGTTAACATTATTTTGGTTCATGTAGAATATAATAGAAATTTTATTAAGGACTTCAAAATTTTTTCCAACCACTAATACAATTTTTGAAGGACATTCCGTATGAACTGGTTAAGGAAGCAAAATATGCCTTAAGGAAGTTGAAGCAGTCTTTGATCACTGCTCCTGTGCTCAGGAATCCAGACTGGAGCAAGCCATATGTGGTGTATACAAATGCTTGAAATACAACCTTGGGAAGCACATTAAGAAGGATGAACATGGTGATGTTCATCTCATCTATTTTGGCAGTAGGCAGATGAGTAGTCCAGAAATAAATTATATAGTTACTGAGACAAAAGCTTTAGCTGTAAAGAAATTTAGAAATTACCCATTGGGGCAAAATTTAGTAGTAACTGATCATCAGTCTTTGAAGTACATTATATAGAAACCTAATCACTTTGTTAGAATTGCACGATGGATATTCTTGGTAGAGGAATATGAGTTTGACATTGAAGATAGGACAGGAACGAAACATTTAAATGCAGATGTACCACCTCGAGCTTATGGTGGGAGGGGACTTGATTGGGACGATGACGCCTTTCTTTATGCAACAATAATTTTGGTTGAGGCTGTTCTATAGGAATATAGAGATACATGAAACTATTTGAACGAGTTCAAGTTTTGAGAAGATGCTACAGCAAAGGTCAAGAGAAAGATTGCCCAAGTGAGTAGTCCCCACTTTATCATGCAAGAAATCTTATATAGAGTAGAATTAGATGGGAAATATTGATGGTTTGTTGACCAACTTTGATAAGATAAGATAATTTTATTAATGTCCACAGATGGCCAAAGTAGGCCAATGGGACTCATTTAAAAGAGCCATGACAAATTGCAATGCATTATAGTAACCATAGAAAAGGATTGATTGAAGAAGTCCATGATAGAGTATGTGGAGGTCACTTTTCTGGCCAGCTACAACTGAAAAGATTTTGTACGCAGGTTGTCAATGGCCAACATTGTTCAAGGATTGTATTAATTATTGTAAGAACTATGTTATCCGTCAGTCCTTTAGGAACTAAACGACATCATCAATACCGTTATGTCCTATTTTAACTTTGGAACCATTTGAAAAATGGAGGATGGACATTGTTTGACCTCTCCCTTGTACATTAAGAGAGAATATGTATGTTGGGGTTTCCAGGACTTCTTGACAAAATGTTTTGAGGCTAGGCCCATGAAAAGTGAGATGCAAAAGGAGGTAGCTAAGTTGATGTATGAACTGATAGTTACTGTTGACAATTTTGCCACATTTTGTCTAAGGGGTAAAATTTTGAGTTGCTGCTGCGATGTTCTTTTTCTGTTTTGGATTCACTTTCTCTTCTGGACAGTTTTCTCTGTTTCTCTTCTCTGATGTTTCCATGGCGCAAGAGCCCAACCAGTTTTTTTTGAGATAGTCCCCTTTTGCTCACCCTTTTTGGAGCACAAATCCATTTCAGGGCAAAACCGATGCAATAGTTCAAAATCGCTAAAAAACAGGGGCCAAGAGGCAGCTTTGCTTAGAAGGATGGCTAAGAGGGAGTTTCGCCCAGAAAAGGGGCGAAAGACAGCTTCGCTCGAGAGTAGGCAAGAGCTCTCAGGCTGGAAAATCATGAAAATTGGCTAAGTCATGGACAGGGCGTTTTCGCCCTTGGGGACAACGAACTCTAGTTTTGGACCTTGCCAAGAGCAAAGACACACTTTGGGCAAGGAAAGGCTAAGGAAAAGGTCAGCGCGGTCAAACCTTCTTTCGCTCGCGAAGCTGCCGACCCCCTCCTTTCGGGCCCCAAAGTGAGCAAAAGTCTATTTCGGACTTAACTGTAGCGAAATCTCATTCCAGGCGCTGCTTTCGGCAAAAATCGGCTAAGGCAAAGTCGGCGAAGTCTAGCTTCGCCCACTGCCTGAGCGAAAGCCCTTTTCGGGCCGTAGCTTGGGCGAAAGTCCAGAAATCAACTCGGTCAGCCCTGCTTTCGCTCCTCAGCTAGGCGAAAGCCCCTTTTCGGGCCTTAGCTCTAGCGAAAGGCCAATTCGGACTCAGCCGGAGCGAAAGTCCATCCAGTGAAGGTCCATTTCAGACTTAGAAGAAATCAAGGCGAAGGCCCGGAGCGCTCATCATCCAGGCGAAGGCATGTTTTGCTCCCTAAATCCAACGAAAGCCCATTTCTGGCTCAGTTTGAGCAAAACCCCCCTGTCGGACCCTGCTGAGGGCGAATATCCATTATGAGACTCATGGGCTGCACTTCTGGTCCGATTTCCAGCGAAACCTTCCCGGAGCATTTCTCAGCGCTAAGGCTACATCCAAGGGGCACGTTTCCAGAGATAGGAGACGGTAGATGAAAATTTAAGGCGCTTTCATGGCGCACGAGTTTTGGTCTCTTGCCCATCCCATCATGGCGGCGCTGTCAGGTCCGGGGAATCCTCTGAGGACAAACTTCACCAACTGCATTAATGAGACAAGCAGTCCCAGCGGTAAACCCTGTCCGAAGCCATGCCTCATAACTGCTAATACGAGGGAGCCACGCTCCATGAATGCGCCATTGCCTGACAGAGGTCAAATCTCAGCTGCCCCAACGATTTTTAGGGTTTGACATTAATGTTACAGAGGTGAAATCCTCTATAAAAACTAACTCAATGCAATGTAATAGGGGGGGAACGTTCTGCTAGAGAACTGCTGTATTTGAGTTCTGCATCAATACTAAAGACTTTTTGGCTCTAATTCTGGATTTTCTTCTGTGTATGATGCCTTCTATTGCAATTTCTGCTAATTTCATTTCTTTGTCTGATTGCTGTAATTCTGTAATCTGGATTTAAGCGTCTGGTAAAGAACGAAACCTGGAATTATTCTGAAGGATACATGTCAGAGAAATTTTAAGTGTTAGTTTCTGTTTCATTCTTGGTATTGATTGCTGCTGGTTCAAGTAGAGATAAGTGATTGTGCTGCCTGTTCTTCCCCTTTGGAACCATTTGGCCTGTGGCCATATTTCCCATCCCTTTCAGTTATTTTCATTTCTTTCAGCAATTTCCCAATTTCTTTCCAGTTCCCTAATCTAAAACCCCAGTTTAGTATAGTAAGGGAGCCAGCCCTCTCTGGAGATTGGCACGGAAGGCATTCCTTCCTTCCGGCCTTTCAAGGTTGGCCGGGTCTAGGGCACGTAAACATACCAAACCCTTTCCTAAGGTAGATTCGTGACCAACAGTTACTAGGTTTGGGTTTCCTCTAGAAATTGTGTCAAACCAGGGAACACAATTCATTAATGAAGTGGTCGAGGAGTTGGTGGAAAAATTTCCATGAAACACAACCACCTATAAACCAAGTACTAATGGGCAAGTAGAACATGCAAACTATGTGTTGTGACAATTTTGGAAAAAGATGCAGCCTTGCAGATATATATTTGGAATAAAAGGATTCACTCAACTCTATGGCATATAGGGCTACTTCAAAGACTACACTAGGATATTCTCCATTCAAGCTTGCCTATGGGATTGAAGCCATTTTGCCAATTGAGTATGAAAGTTCCAACTTTAAGGGTTATGGTAGATAGAAAGGATGAGAGGGAACTTGTCGAAGATAGGTAACATAGTTGCATCAGTTGGGAGGTAACACTGTTGCATCGGTTAGAGGAAATGCAACTTGAAGCGGTATATAATATGACGAGGAAAAGGATGAAGCAAAAAGAGTACTGTGATAAGATGATCAAGTGGATTCCATTTTAGGTCAATGATTTGGTCCTTGTCTATGATGCACATCATAAGAAAAAGCATAGCAAGATGCTTCCTACATGAATGGGCCCCTATAGAGTAGTAGCAGTACATGATAATGAAACATACAGTCTGGCAGAATTGGATAATCACCAGTTGAGAAGTAGGTCAACCATGACAAGCTCAAATACCCCACCCCAAGCTCAAGATGCCAAAATGTTAACTGTCAAAGTATATTCATAACGGCCAATGTACATGTCATAACAGTCAAAGTACCTTTCGTAATGATTGAAGTACATGCCATGGTAACTGCCAAAGTACAATATGAGAAAAATGTGTCATGATAAAAATAAAATGTGTGTGCAAGGAAAAGCATTGGAGCATGAATCTCCTCATTGGTGCATTGATTCCTATATTTACATACAACAAAAATATAGCAATTTCTTGATTCTTGTATTTCAAACTTGTCTTCAACAATCCTAACTTTAGAGCCACAAACTCCAGGAGAGAGTTTGTTAGCAAAATTAAAAGTAGAAGGCAAAGGACTAACTCATATGGGCTTAGATGAAGAGGGTATCAAGCAATTTTACTTTGTGTTGTGGCAACTCTTGTTTTGCCAGTTCATGTTTTTTTTCTTTGCTTAAAATGTTTTCGTTCATTTAGCATTCTGGGTTTCTGAGCCCTCACATATAACTAGATAGTAGTTGAATACCTTGTTGAAAGGAGATAAATTACTTACTGCTTAAATAGTGTTAAAAATGCAACTGTTATCTGTTGGTCACGAATCTGCCATGAGGAAAGGATTTGTCATTATTGCGCCCTAGGACCCGCAAACCAACATTGAAAGGCCGGAAGGAAGGAATGCCTTCCGTGCCAATCTCCGGAGAAGGCCGGCTTCCTTTGGGGTTTTGAGGTTCAAGATAAGAGTGCAGGGAAAGAGATAAAAAGTACAGAAAGAGATCCAAATTAGATTGGAGTTGGGTGGGGGGAACTAACAGTACGACAACGCATCAATCACCACTACTAACACCAATATAACCATAACACACCACTATGGATGCTGTCACTCGCCAGTAAGACAGAGCCAGGTATACGTTTTGTGTTAATAGGAAGAAGCACAGCTACAATGGTTCCCTAACAGACATTCCCTCCAAGGAACTAACAGTACGGCAACGCATCAATCACCACTACTAACAACACTATAACACAAAACATAACCAGAAAACTGCCGCTAACGTTTGCCCTATATATCCTCTGATCTATGCGCCTTAGGCATACCTGACCACCAAATGCCGAAGTGAATCAACAAGCCATGACACAGGAAAACGTAAGGCAGAAATGCAAAGGAGAGGCAGCATACAGAATAAAAACAGTATAACAGCACCAAGTGTATGTATTATATTAACTGGCAGAAGCACAGCTACAATGGTTCCCTAACAAACATTCCCCTTCCACCACCTTACAATGAAAATGTGGTGGGTATTTATAGCATGAGAACCCCCCGATTACATTAATGGGCACAAAGTCCCAGTCAAACATTAGCTAACAAAAGCAGCCGCGGAACTGCTGATGCTGACTTTTGTCTGGCAGGACTGTACTTGCAGCATGGTCTCCCTGAAGGCTGTACAGATACATGGCAGCGCGTTAGGTAGAACTTCTCATCGACAGGAATGCGGGTAGCTGAAGCAGGTAGAACCTCCAATCAGCTTTAAAGGCGGCAGCTGGCATAAGTAGTGCATCCCATGCTTGTCCTTGTGCTTGGCACGTCTCGGCTCGGATCCCAAAGTTGGACACTTGTCGGATGATGCTGCTTGACACGTGTCTTGCCTTGAAAGGCAGTTTATCCAACTTCGCCCAGGATCAGAGCGCTGTCGGGTTGCGCAGGTGAAAAACAACGCAGTTGGGGAGGCCTTTCATGCCTTAGTCAACTTCTGAGTTTGTCTCCCTACTGCGCACTGGTCAAAGGGCGCACTCCGACTTCGCTGCGAAGTCGGGTTGCGCACCGGTGGAAGCTGATTTACACCGCCGTACGGACTTCGCCCTGGAAAGGGGGCACACTCCGACTTCGCTGCGAAGTCGGGTTGCGCCCCAGCACTTAGTCATTTTTCCTGCCAGCCTGCTACCAAGTGCGCCCAGAAAGCAGGGCGCACTCCGACTTCGCTGCGAAGTCGGATTGCGCCCTGAACACTTAGAATTTCTGGCTGATTCTGTCACACTGCGCAGTTTGCATTCCTGCTGCGCTCCAACTGGAGGGCGCACTCCGACTTCGCAGCGAAGTCGGATTGCGCCCTGATACTTAGCCATTTTTCAGGGCAACTGCTGTCATTTTGAGATTTTGACTGAGGGGCTCAAGAGAAAGAGGGAAGAATGAGAATGTAGGGAAGCGAGAGAAAGGGAGAGAAGAGAAAGGGGAAAGAGAGGAAGAGGGAAAGGGAAGAGCAGCACTCTTACAAAAATTGAAAACATTGCACCCCGTGCAAAATGTGACAACATTATCATGAAAAAAGCCTGTTCGATGCTGGGTTCTGAATCTATAATAAAAATCTTATAGATTTATTTTCAAATATAGCATGAGTGCTTGTTAAACTCCTCCAAAGGCTTAGCTTGTCTCATTCTTGTTCTTACATGTCTGTTGAAGTTGCGCCACCAATCATAGACCAGGCTCTCCAAATTTAACTCTACAAAATAGATTTCATCTTCATCTAGTGGTGATTTCAGCATCAAATAGTGATCACATAGACAGGGAAATAGCAGTGCAGATCACGAATTTAAAAAAATTAAAATAAACTGCAGGAAATTGTCATGAAAAGCTTTATCATGAGCTGATCTTTCATTTTAGTAATGCTTTGTATTTCTTGGCTTCTAAATAAGGGGGAAAACTGCCAGCCAAAATGTATTATTACAGTCTTATTAATGGAGTAATTCATGCAGAAGCTGTATCATGTCTTCAAATATTTTATGATAATAAAGGTATATAATTGAGAAACATAAACAAGAATAACTAACCATACAAATAATCCTTGTCACTTAAATTGTATCAAGATACATTTTCATTTATAATGACTGCATTGACATATATTATTCAGAATTTGTAATAACTTAGAAAGCTTTTACTAATGAACTAGGGACAATATTTTGAATCAAAATCTTAGCCTTCTATTTTGAATAAATTTGCATACTCTTTGCAACATTAATAAATGCCAACTTTTGAAGAGTTGTGACTCTAACACCATTTTCATCTTCAAGATGACTTATTTGAGCAGAGCTCCACTTTTATGCCTTGTAAACAAGGAAAGTAAATTCAAACAGACATTCTCATCTAAGTTTTTTTTTTTTTTTTTCCTGACTGAAGGATGTTACAAAAATTCTATGGCTTGACATTTTGTCTTCATTTCTAGGAAATAACATGCATGGGAAGGACGAAACTGGAAGTCAAAGCAGTCCCACTTGTTGGGATGGGACATGCATATAAACGTTGTGGTATTGCTACAGTAGGACCCTCAAAACACATGCCTAGTGGAGGGTAATGATATTGAATTCATAATTTCTTAATCTAGGCTTGAAACATCTTATCAATCTATTTGAACAGTTTGATGCTATAGACTACGGATTATCTATCATACAGTGCTCATAACTTGCATTCTTATCTTCTCCTTTTTGCAGATTCAATTTCACAAGTACTGTAGGTTTGCTGCAGGATATCCATGCAGGTTTAATATTGTTGATTGTTTTGCAGGTATGTCATATGCAAAGGTTCTGCGTTGCTTGAAAATGAACTAGTGCTATGTTTTCATGATACGTAGTAGGAGGGTTCCTTTTTCAGCATGTAATGATCTTTCTTTTTTGGTTTGAATTCTTGTGAAGTGGAAGACAATTGAGGCTTGGGTGAAGGAAAATCCAGATGGGACTGTTCTTGCAGTAGGGGACGTCTTCCCCTTGCTTCTTGCATGGATGGCTGCAAGGAAATCTAGAAAACTTTGCAAAGGCAACCTTGGAAGTGGAATTAAATATATATTTGTTGGAACTGCAAAAAGTGATTATTACTTTCACGATGATAACAAATTCATCCATAAGCTTGGACTCATTGATTATAGTAAGACTTGCGATGCCTTTATAATTTTATTTATCTTTCCTTGTCTATTTGTTCCTTCTCTGGGATGTTTGTTGCATGAAATCTAGTTGGAAGATGCTCGTAATTGTGTTTAAGCACTGATGTTAGCATTCACTATTGAGAAGATTGAAGTCAGAGATAAATGTGGCACTCCACATTATCGAGTTATTCTATTTGAAAATACTTGATAATAGCACCTATATAATTGCTATTCTCTAGTCACTCTTTAACAGATCTTTCAGAAACTGTGGCAAAAGATGCCTGCTGAAATATGATGGTCAATTGCTTGTCAGACTAATGATCAGTAGAATATGGAGAAAATAAATATCATAATTGGAATATCTTTGTTTGATGGAAATGATTAGGATTGAAATACGGACAGACAAGGCTGCCAGCATTCCTGTAAAACATCTGCATTTTTCTTCTCTATATTTTTTCTTGTTTGATCTCTTGAAAATTGGTTAATGGCCTGTCTAATGTTCAAATGACTACACTTTCGGTCAATGGTGTGCCTAATTGCATGTCAGTATTTGGTAGTTTTAGACTGTAAATGAAGATCCTCTCTTTGATGACATGAACAACCAGCACAAAACATGCTGGCACTACTGTGCTCTATAAACTTTGTAGGTTTATTTTGAACTGTCCTCATAGTGCCATGCCATATACTCTTTTTTACCAATGTAACTAGTCGTGATAGCTGCTGGTCTTTTAAGTCATCTGGTTCATACATGAGGTGTTTCTGTTGTTGTCCAGTGACATAATAAGGATTCTATACTTACTTGTAATTAACAATTCCCAGCTGTCCTTATCTGGTCCTCTCATTCATGTGGGTCCTCCCATTTTCGGGACGCCAGGCAGACATGGTTCAAAATTCCCCCATGGGTATTTTCCAGTAAAAAATGATCTGAAGTTGCTATATAAGCTAAACGTGCATGTGGACATAGTGGTAGGTATGCTTGCATGGTGCTGGGGAGGTGCTAGCATCAAATCCCATCATTGCTTGCCTGGGTCAAATATATTTTCACTAAATTATTATCTTCCTACCCATAAGGGCAGGCTGCCTCACAGGAATGCGGGGGCTGGTTAAGCTCAGCCATGATTCCCAATTTTGATTTTCCTCTAGTTTACCATTTTTTTTGTTATTTAAGAAGAATTATCTTGATTACATCATAGAATACTGTGGGAGCTGTTGCCACATTTTGCACGGGGTGCCATGTTTCAAATTTTGTAAGTATGCTGCTCTGCCTTCCCTACATCTCCTTTCCCTTTCTCCACTGTTCCCTTTCTCCCCTTCTGTCAGTTTCATTCCTCCCTTTTCCCCTTGTTCTTTCTGCAGTCAGAATTCCCAAAACAGATCTCACATTCCCTGAAAAATTCTAAGTCTAAGAGCGCAACCCGACTTCGCAGCGAAGTCGGGGTGCGCCCTCGGTTCGAGCGCACTCGGGAATGTGAAGTGCGGAAGCAGGCTGGAAATAAACAGAATTTGGCTAAGTATGGGAGCGCAACCCGACTTCGCAACAGGCTGGAAATAAACAGAATTTGGCTAAGTATGGGAGCGCAACCCGACTTCGCAGCGAAGTCGGGGTGCGCTCCCCGTCCTGAGCGCAGTTGGGAAGCAGTGTCTCCAGAAATCAGCTAAGTGTCGGAGCGCAACCCGACTTCGCAGCGAAGTCGGGGTGCGCTCCCCTTCTTGCGCGCAGTCCGAGCAGCAGCCAAATTGACTAAGTGCTGGAGTGCGCAACCTGACTTCTTTGGCTGTAGGAGGCCAAGGTGACTTGTCAGGTGGTAGCCCAGCAGGCTGCGCCTTCTCTCTTCTGGCGTATACCTTCAACGGCTTTGCTTGGGCTGTGGCAGCCTCAATGGGCTTTCTGCCTTCCTTGGTCAAGAGCAACGCAGGATCTTCTTCTGGGACCGCAAAGTTGCCTTCATCGTCCAGGATCATGTATGCTTCATCCTCTATGGCGCTGCCCGCAAGGGTCTGAAGATAATGCTGATGCAGTGTGCAACTCTCCTCTGAGTGTGGATCGTTGCATGTGGAACACCAGTTAACCTGGTCAGAAGTGCCAGGTTGAACCTCATTGGCAACATTCCTTGCTGAGGGGTGTCTTTGAGCTTGTGTAGCTTGATCTTTTGTTAGCGCCGGGGGAGGATATGGTCTCCTTGGAAGGAACTCCATCTGGGCTTGCTTCTTCTTCATTATCGTCATATCGTTGGAAATAGTATGATACCTAGAGGCCAGAGCCCATACCTCTTGAAGGATTTTATTCCGAATATCGTTATCTGCAGGCGCCAATCAGGCCGGCGGAGGTATTGCAGCTAATGGCGGAGGTGCAGAATACGCCGCGTAATGAGGGGGAGCTGGAAGTGCGGGATACTGCGGGGGTGGAGGTGGTGGATTAGGATAATGAATCTGAGGCTGACCGTAGGGGTTTATAATTGGTGCTGGATTCCATGACTGCTGGGGGTGTTGACTTGAGGAGGATGGCATCACACCAGACGCCGATGGATACTGGGACTGAGGAAAATCAGGATAATTGGGAGCTGCACTCTATGCGAAGTCTGCCTATAGAGATTATGTCTAATTCTGCTTGTTGGGCAGCTTCGTATAGGGCAGGGAAAGTATCGACTCGGGCTATCTTGAGAAGTAGGCAGATATCCGAATTGAAAGACCTCAGGTAATAGTGTGCAACTTGACCCGCCGAAGGTCGCAGTTCGCGAGGTACTCTTTTCCAGGACCTCGTAAACCTTATGTTGAAGTCTGATATCTCCTCTTGTGGGTGGCGTTGGATACTGTGAAACTGATGCAATAATGAAGAGGGGTCGGCAGACTCGTTGCATCCTTTTACGAGTCTGCCTGCCAACTGAGGCCACCCTGTGATTGATCCTTCTATCAAAGATCTCCACCATTAGAAAAGCTTCCCCCTCAGAGAAAGAGCCAATAGACGGGTCTTGACACTCTCGTTTGTAATAGAGTGTAGCGCAGCCAAGGCCAGAATGCCTTGGATGTGCTCATATGCCGTTTTGCCGTAGCCATCGTAAGTAGGGATGGACTTCAAGGCAGCGGGGGGCACAACCTCTTGTCCGACTAGAGCCAAGGGCCCTGTGGAGTCAACCGTTGGGAAGAGGTCGTCATCATTTTGCTGGGCAGCCATGTCTTCTTCCCCTCCGGTCGTGTACTCGGTATCGGTGTTGTCCAAAGATGTAGGTTGATCTTCAACTTCGGCCTCTTCGACTTCGGTTTCGGATTCGTCTATTCCAACTTGGTAGTCAGCCAGCCTTAGGCGCTCTCCAGGAGCGTTGATGTCAATTTCGTAGAGATCAGGTTGGTTTCTCGGATTCCTTGCTCTCCACCTTCTTGTATGCATGAAGGCGCTTGGACCGGTCTCATGGAATCAGATGATATTCAGGTACTTGCAGAGTCGCCAGGTGTTCTGATTTAACAGCAATGAAGCGAACACCAATGCTTCGATTCTGTTTTGGGTGGGAAACTTTCGGGTCCCATCGGGCGTGCCAGAGAAACTGTTGGTTACGAATCTGCCACTAGGATAGGATTTAGTGTAATGCGCCCTAGATTCACCCAACAGATTGAAAGGCCGGAAGGAAGGAATGCCTTCCGTGCCAATCTTCGGAGAAGGCCGCCTTCCTATGTTTTTCTCAATTGGTTTTGAGCTCAGAGTGCAGGAAAGAAATTAGAAATGCAGAAAGAAATATAAATGTGATTTGTATTGGGCGGGGAGGATAAGCAGCACGACAACTATCAATCACCACTACTAACAACAATTAAACACAAAATACATTACAGAAACTACCAATGTCATTCATTCTATGTATCCTCTAACTATGCATTCCAGGAATACTTAACTATCAAATACCGATACCCAGATAGCAGAATAACAGTAAGCAATAACATAAGCAACATGAGGCAGAAATGCTAAATAGAGGCAGCATAAAGAACGAGAACAGTCGATAAAGCCAAGAGTATTTTGTATTCAGAAGCAAATGCACAGCTACAATGGTTCCCTAGCAGTATATCCCCTTTCCACCCTTTTACAATGATATGGCACCGCTATTTATAGCGCAATTTCCCCCCAATTACAACTTCGGGCACAGGATCCCAGACCTGACAATAGCTGACAAAGCTGACAAAAGCGGCAAAAAAACGGCTGATGTTGACCTCTGCAGATATGGACTGTACTTGCAACAAGGTCCACCTGAAAACTTGGCAGCTACGTGGCAGTGCGGTAGATGAAACTTCGGGTCAGCTTGAATGAGGGTAGCTGCGGTAGATGAAACTTTGAGTCAGCTTGAATGAGGGTAGCTGCGGTACAATAATTTGGTTCATGCTTGCACACCACTCGTCACATCTCTGACTCGTATCCCGAGGCTAAACATTTGTCAAAATTTGATAAGGGACGAATCTGCCTTGGAATCTCGTCTCTCTTTCATGCCCGACTTCGCTCGGAATTGGAGCGCAATTAGACAGCGCAAGGGGGAATTAGCGCAGTTGGGGAGGCCTCCGTGCCTTAGACAATTTTTGGGCTGCTTTCAACATCCTGCCCGAGTGCGCACAAGTAAGCGGGCGCAGCCCGACTTTGCTGCGAAGTCGGGTTGCGCACCCAACACTTAGCCGATTTTGCTCATACCGCTCCGACTGCGCATGAAGATGAGAGCGCAGCCCGACTTCGCTGCGAAGTCGGGTTGCGCACTCAACACTTAGAAATTTTCAGGGGTCCGCTGCTTCCTAGGTGCGCTCAGAAATGAGAGCGCTCCCAGACTTCGCTGCGAAGTCTGGTTGTGCTCTTGTACTTAGCGCTGCGAAGTCGGGTTGCGCACTCAACACTTAGAAATTTTCAGGGGTCCGCTGCTTCCCAGGTGCGCTCAGAAATGAGAGCGCACCCCGACTTCGCTGCGAAGTCGGGTTGCGCTCTTGTACTTAGCCAAATTTTGATCATTTCTCCGCACTTCGGCTCCCCGAGTGCGCTCAAACTTAAGGGCGCACCCCGACTTCGCTGCGAAGTCGGGTTGCGCTCTTATACTTAGAATTTTTAGGGGCCTTTTTCTCTTTTTGGGGAAATTGACAGAAGAAAGTAAAAGAGGAAAAAAGGGGGAAAATGAAGGGAATGAAACTGATGGAAGGGGAGAAAGGGGATAGTGGAGAAAGGGAAAGGAGGAGGAGGGAAGGGAGAGCAGCATACTTACAAGAAAAATGAAGACATGGCACCTCGTGCAAAATGTGGCAACATATACCAGTATAGAAGCTTCCCTCGCAGAGAGAGATCCAACAGCCGGACCATGATGCTTTCATCAGTGATGGCATGAAGCGCAGCTAAGGCCATGATGCCTTGAATATGTTCATATGCCGTCTTCCCAGTTCCATCGTACGTGGGTATGGCCTTCAAAGCAACAGCTGGAACGATATCTTGCCCAGCTAGGTTGAGAGGTCCCATGGAATCCCAGGCTGGGAATAGCTCGGGAGCAGCCTGCTGGTTATGATTTGGCAGAGGATTTGCCATATTTGCGTTAGGATTGGGTTGAACAGGTGCTCCAGAAGCAACTAGCAGCAAGTCAGGCTGCACAGGATCGGCTTGGTGATCTGGAGAGTTCGGAGGATTCGAAGGATAGTTATCAGTACTATCCGAAGTTGGGCCTTGCTCATCAACCACGGCTTCTTGCGAAGATGCTCCGACTAGCCTGGGGCATTCTCCGAAAGCAGTGATATCAAGCTCGTAGAATTCAGGATCCTCCTGCGTTTGTCTAACTCTCCATCTTGTATGCATGAAGGCTTGAAAACTTGGACCAGTCTTCGAGACTCAGAGGATATTCAAGTTCAGCAGAGTCGCCATGTGTTCAAAATCGTCAGTACTGAAGCGAACACCGTTACTGCAATAATGCTTATGAGGTGAGACACTCGTGTCCCAGAAGGTGTGCCAGAGAAACTGTTGGTTACGAATCTGCCTTTAGGAAAGGATTTTAATATTTTGCGCCCTAGACTCGGCCAACAGATTGAAAGGCCCGGAGGAAGAGATGCCTCCCGTGCCAATCTTCGGAGAAGGCCGGCTCCTATACTAATCTATTTGGGGGTTTTTAGATGAGAGAACAGGAAAGAGATTGTAAATAGCAGAAAGAGATGTAAATAGCATGTGTTTCTGGTAGGAAAGAACAAGCAACACGATTACTAGCAAATACACAAACCAACAACAATCAAAACAAAGCATGTAACAAAAACTGTCACTGAGATTCTTTCCTATGTATCCTTCAGTTTTGTATTCCAGACTCACTTAATTGCCAATGATTTAATCCAGAATGTAGAATTACAACAATCAGAAAAATAAATGAGTATAAGCAGAAATACTTGCAGAAGGCAGCACAAAAGAAAGAGACAAGAGTCAGAGCCAAGGATGCTTAGTATTGGAAGCAAAATGTTTGATACAACAGAGCTTTCTTAGCAATATGTTCCCCCCATTTTACAATGAAGTTCCACTGCTATTTATAGCAGAAATTTCCCCCCCTTTTACATTGATGCACAGAACCCAAAGACTGCAAAAAGTGTCGGGATTAGACTTCTGTTGGCCGCGAGTGTACCTGCAGCAAGATTCACCTGAAATCGGTACAGCTCCGGACAGATCTGGTGGGTGAGAAGTCAAGTCTGATTAATGTGGTAGGTTTAGTACAGTTTGCCCCTGAGGACACCATCAATGTTCACCTACCCTGTACCTTTATAGTACACCTTCTTTCCCATCTTGACAAGCTTGAATTCTGAAATCTACACATGGTCTGCCTGAGTCTGAGGTTCTCTGAAATGGAGGGGGTTGACCAAAGTCGCTTGATGAAAACAGCGACCCCGAGAGTCGCTCAGGAATGGAGCGAACTCGGGATACACCTTGCCTTAGAAAATTTGGCAATTGGTCCTTTCTTGCAGTCGCTGAATGGGGGAGGGGAGACGACGGGGGTCGTTGCTAGATGGCAGTGACGACGGGAGTCGCCTGAAGAGTGAGCGACCGGCATCAACATGCCAGTCTGTGCCTTAGAAGATTTTGGAACATCCTTGCCCGCGGTCACTGAAAAACTGCAGTGACACTCGGAATCACTCTGAAACGGAGCGACCGGCGTCGATATTTGAAAGTCGAGCTTGATGAAGCTTGCTTGGCGACGACGGGCAGCGACGGCGATCGCTGGCAAAGTTGAGCGACGACGGGAGTCGCTCCAAAATGGAGCGATCGTCGTCGACTCAACACTTAGACAAATTCTTCAACATTTTTTACCCTCGACCACGGTCGCTAAAAACCGGAGCGACCGCGGGCGTCGCTTGGATAAGGGAGCGATCAGCGTCACCTTCTTCTTTGCCTTTTTACCGTGGTCGCTGAAAAGTGGAGCGACCGACGTCGGTCGCTGAAAAACGGAGCGACCGGCGTCGATGCTCCAACACTTAGAAAACTTTGGAACTTTCTCCCTCGCCGCGGTTCGCTGGAAACTGCAGCGATGACGGGCGTCGCTGAAAAATGCTGGCGACGACGGGGGTCGCTCCAAAATGGAGCGACCGTGGGAATTTCATACTTAGACGAATTTTGGCATTTTTCTCCTTTGCTGCCTAGAGTTGTCGTCGGTCGCCGGGTATACGCGCAAGGCTGGGAATTGCTGAGAAGAGTGAGCGACTCCCAAAATTGCTCCAAAATGGAGCGACCAAGGGAGTGCTCTTGACTTAGAATATTTTATGCTTTTCCTAAACCTGCCAAATCTGCTTGAACACCTGGAAAGAAAAACTAGAAACTGGAAATATGAAATTGCCTGAAACAAAGCTGGAAAGGAAGGAGGGAGGAAGAATCTGGTCCGAACAGTTGCAACAGTAATATTTCGGATTTTTCAAAATTTTTAGCCCTTTGCAAAATGTGGCAACAGGACCTCCAATATCCAATGCCCCAACATGGGCTTCGCTAGCCACTACCACCAAGGCACCCTTTGAAATATTAAGGGCTAGCATAAAATTTAAACAACAAACAAATGCCAAACGACCCTCCTTTGCACAGCGTGATGCAAGCAACCGTCACCATGATGCATGCATGCAAATTTTTATTTTTACTCCCACCATGCCAAGGAATATTCCCTTTTAAAAAAATTGAATTTAAAAAATTGGAGGAAATTTAGAGAACTTTTGAATGCAAAAAAGAGATACTTGGAGGTGAAATGAGACAGTGCTAAACTAGGAGCCCCCCTTGAAATTTTGCAAAGGCTCTAGAAACATTGATGGTTTACTTGTATTTGCTATGGTTTGCACTACACAATCCTTTTGTCGAACACAACCAATCAGGACATCCTCTCGTGCCTTTGCAACATTTTAGCAACTTTGTCAAGCGGCTTGAAGGTCTTTGCCATACATGGAAGTGTTGCCACATTTTGCACGGGGTGCCATGTCTTGAAAATTTTGTAAGGATGCTGCTTTGCCTTCCCTCTTTCTTCTTCATGCCCCTTCTACTCTTCTGCCATCAAATTTCTGATTCTCCATCTTCTATTTCATATTTCTGACTGTTTCTGTGAGTGGGCAAATTTGCCCAAAAATATTCTAAGTGTTGGAATCCGCCCGACTGCGCAGCGCAGTCGGGCTGCGCTTGCCTACTTTTGCGCACAAGGGCAGGATTAATGATAAAGGCCCAGAAAATTGTCTAAGTACCAAGACGCCCGACTTCGCAGCGAAGTCGGGCGACGCCCTGAAGACGGTGCACACTTGGGCGGCATTGTGAAGACATCAGAAAAATATTCTAAGTATCGAGCCGCCCGACTTCGCAGCGAAGTCGGGCTGCACTCGTCAATTTGTGCGCACTCGGGCGGAAGGACAAAAAAGGCTGCTAAAAGTTTCTACGTGTCGGACTTCGTCCGACTGCGCTGCCCCGCCCAACTGCGCTCTTGTTTTGCTGCGCCATCGGACGAGAAGTAGAGGGCTGCTGAAAAGATGCTAAGGCACGAAGGCCCGCCCAACTACACTGTTTTCACCCTGCGCCGTCCGGCTGCGCTCCAGTTTTGTGCGTAGTCGGACGGGATAGAAAATGCAAAGGATGAGCTTCTAAGCTCAAATTTTATCCCCCCATCAGATGCTGACAGGTGTTCGGTCTTGGGATCCGGGTCAAGATGTGACAGAAGGTGTGCCACCAGGGTACAGGACAGATGAGCTAGAACTGACAGATTGTACCGCATATGCCCCCATTCAAACTGACTCGATTTCTCACCTACCGGATTGCCACGTGGCTGCCATATTTTCAGGTGGACCTTGCTGCAAGTACATTCCTTGTCCACAGAGGTCAAACATTAGCAGCTTTTGCCGTTTTGTTAGCTTTTCCAGCTTTTGTCCAGTTTGGGATTCTGTGCCCAAATTGTAATCGGGGGGGGGGAATTACGCTATAAATAGCAGCCTTATTTCATTGTACAAGGGTGGAAGGGGGATATACTGCTAAGGGACTTCTATAGCTGTGCACTTGCTTTTGAATGCAAAGTGTATTTGGCTCTATCAGTAGTGTTTATCTTGTATGCTGCCTTTATTAAGTATTTCTGCCTCATGTTGCTTATATTGCTGATTATTGCTATTCTGCTTTTCTGGATATCAGTATTAAGTATATCTGGAATACTGACGTAGAGGATACATAGGATAGAATTGCTCTAATAGTTTCTGCTACATACGTTGCTTTGATTGCTGTTGGTAGTAGTGATTGGTTAGTTGTTGTGCTGCTTATCTTCCCCACCCGAAACAAGCATATTTATGTTTCTTTCTGTACTTTGTAATTTCTTTCCTGCACTTTGAGCTAAACCCCCAATTGAGAAAACATAGGAAGCCAGCCTTCTTCGGAGATTGGCGCGGAAGGCATTCCTTCCTTCCGGCCTTTCAATCTGCTAGGCGAATCTAGGGCGCAAATAGATTAAAATCCTATCCTAGTGGCAGATTCGTAACCAACAGGAAGCTTGCCCATAACTTCTTTGGCACTAGCGGTTTGTCCAAAATTGTTCAACCTCTTCTCTTCTTCTTTTATGGTAGCCAAACAGTCTGTCCTCTAATCCGTGTTACTATTAGACATGAAAAGCCAAAAGAGAAAGGAAAATAATTTTTTGAAAAAATCCATAAAAAACGAGCTTTTCAAAAGAACTTGAAAAGCTCATTCCTAAAACTAGGGCATCCATCTGGTCAAAAATACAAAAGTAAAAAGATTAAATGCCAATGAGAGGAACAAAAGAAGTTGTCGGTGAATAATTCATCTGGAGCAAATTTACTGAATCCAGTGAGATCCTCGCGATCCAAGTCCACCTAGGGTTTTATCAGAAAAACCCTTTTTCCAATTTTGCCGTTAGCTTACAAAAAATATTTTAGGTGCTCTAAATACTATCACCCTTGGGAGATACCATAGAGGCCGATTTGTCGAGGACAAGCAATCGAGTAAAAAAGATTCGCACCCACTATGATACCATGTTGGATTTCACAACAATTTCCAAAAACAAATGGAATCAACACATTACCCAATATTGCTGAAAAGAAATACACAAAAAGCAAATACACACAATATAAGGGGGTGTCCATGGACACCAAATAATCTCACTATAGCAATAAAGAATACACTCCAACCAATAATCAAATAGTTGGTATGATGGGGTATTTATACCCAAATACAAGTTACCTTTAAATGAAGGTTAAGCAATCGACCTTTGGGTTTAAAATAATAAAATTCTACAAAAAGACATTTTTCAAGGTTTACAAGGGCCCAAAGGGCTTAACCGTGCAATATTATACAAGGTCGGCCATGACCTCAAGTGAAGCTTAACCACCACATATTTCAACAATTTTGCCTCATTTTGTCATGCATATTGTGTAATTTTCAGTTGATGCATTACATATAGCCAAAGCTATTTTAATATTTTATGCATATTTTTTCCTATGTTTTTTTCGATCTACTTAAAGTGGCTTTCCTTATTTTTTTTTTTCTTGTTTGTTTTTTAAAACAGCAATAGCTACTTTGTTTAGATGGAGTGTTTACTTTCCCTGGGAGCGTTCCATGATGACAGATTCAAATTGTTGGTACGGAGAATATGTCACTTCTGTTTAATCTGGTGCTGTTGTCATGTGTTTGTAGGGTTCAAGTAGATTTTTGGTTTTCAAAATTTTAGATGGGAACTTATACAATTGAGGTAGATGATTGATATTAGACTATCTACAAATATTAGCAAACATTTTTATTGAAATACCACTCATCTATAGTTACTACTAAAAGTATTTTTTTGTGAATAGTAGGTGCTATGAACTAACATTGTCTTTTTTTTCACTTGGTGACAACTTGTCTCATTTCTAAACTTTGTGTTGAATCAACTGAAATATCACATGAAGTACATGTTGCAGAAAGAGTTTTATAACTTCCTTTGCCTAATTAAAAGAAAGTATTTGACTGTCTATCAGAATGAAACAATTTCCTAAACTAGTTAGCTTAATGAAACCTATGTTAAAGGCATACTACAAGCCTTATTTAATGACTATTTAAACTGAAACATAATCCTTCTGAACATCTATGCTTAACGTCAAGTATAAAAGAATAAAATGCTACCATTTACAAGCTATTACTCTTGTACCTGCTGTTGGCCAAGTATATCTCTGAATATGAGAAACTTATCTTGACCATAGTACTTTGGTGTAGATGTTTGCATTTTGGTCATGTGTTGCACAAAACTAGAATTTACCCTTTCCATCTCCACCAAGTTGCTGATGAAATCATTGAAATAGCAGGGCACTGCAATACATTTTGTACAACCATGATAAGTGCAACTATTCAAAAGCTTCAACACGTTTTAATTATTGTGAAACAGGATTGTGGCCTGTGTTTGCTGCAAGCCTGCATATAAAAATCAGCAACTAACCTCATTAACCAATCTGCTTGATAACCTGTTCTTACCAAAGCTTTGTATTCAGCTTGTGGGGTTGATAAAGCAAGTTTCTTCTTGCTTAATAATTAATCAACACTTATATAAGGGCTGAAAATATAGCCAGATGTTGGCTTCCTGACATCAACAGCCTGGCCCAAATTTGAATAAGCTTCTGTTGGTTACGAATCTGCCATGAGGAAAGGATTTTGTGTTAATGCGCCCAGATTCGCCCACCAGCTTGAAAGGCCGGAAGGAAGGGATGCCTTCCGTGCCAATCTCCGGAGAAGGCCGGCTCCTGTGGGTTTTTATGGTTTAGGCTAAGAGTGCAGGAAAGAGATAAAAATGCGGAAAGAATTTACAAATGTGATTGGAGTTGGGTGGGGGGAACTAACAGTACAGCAACACATCAATCACCGCTACTTACTGCATCATGAATACAAAGCATAACCAGGAACTGCAAAACCTAAGTATACTTTCTGTATAAAGCAGTGTACGCACAACTACAATGGTCCCCTAGCAAACATTCTCCCTACAAGGAGAACTAACAACACGACAATGCATCAATCACCACTACGGACAACAACATAAACATAAAAGCAACCAAGAAATGTCAGATCCAAGTATGTGTGTTATGCAGAGAATTTGTACGCACAGCTACAATGGTCCCCTAGCAAACATTCTCCCTACAAGGAGAACTAACAGCACGACAATGCATCAATCACCACTACGGACAGCAACATAAACATAACACACAAACTGAAGGAACTGCTACCACATTTATTCTATGTATCCTCTAATCAATTAAGTTCAAGAGTACTTGGCCACCAAATGCTGAAGTGAATCAACAAGCCATGACACAAGCAATGCCTCAGGTATACCTGACCACCAAATGCTGAAACGAATCAACGAGCCATGACACAGAAAACGTAAAGCAGAAATGTAAAGGAGAGGCAGCATAAAAAATAAAAGAAGTAGAACAGATCCAGGCGTATACTTTATATTGATAAGCAGAAGCACAGTTACAATGGTTCCCTAACAGACATTCCCCTTCCACCACTTTACAATGAAAATGTGGTGGGTATTTATAGCCCGAGTCCCTCCCGTTACATTAATGGGCACAAAGTCCCAGTCAAACACTAGCTGACAAAAGCGGCGACGGAGCTGCTAATGCTGACCTTTGTCGGACAGGACTGTACCCGCAGCATGGTTTCCCTGAAGACCGGACAGCTACGTGGCAGCGCGTTGGGTAGAACTTCTCATCGGCCGGAATGCGGGCAGCTGGAGCAGGTAGAACCTCCAATCAGCTTTAAATGAGGCAGCTGGCATAAGTAGTGCGGCCCATGCTTGTCCTTTTGCTCGGCACGTCTTGGCTCAGATCCCGAAGCTGGACACTTGTCGGATGATGCTGTTTGACACGTGCTTGCCTTGAAAGGCAGTTTATCCAACTTCTCCCAGGATATGAGCGCCATCGGGTTGCGCAGGCAGAAAACAACGCAGTTGGGAAGGTCTTCATGCCTTGGTCAAATTCTGAGTTTGTTTCCCTACTGCGCACCTGTCAAAGGGCGCACTCCGACTTCGCTGCGAAGTCGGGTTGCGCACAGGTGAAAGCTGATTTCTGCTGCCGAACGGACTTCGCCCTGGAAAGGGGGAGCAGTCCGACTTCGCTGCGAAGTCGGACTTCGCCCCAACACTTAGTCATTTTTCCTGCCAGCCTGCCAGCCTGCTACAAGGTGCGCCCAGAAAGAAGGGCGAAGTCGGACTTCGCACCAAAACTGGGAGAAGTCGGACTTCGCACCAAAACTGGGAGAAGTCGGACTTCGCTCTGACACTTAGCCATTTTTCAGGGCAACTGCTGTCAAATTTGAGATCTGACTGAGGGGCTCCAAGAAAGGGGGGAAGAAAGAGAATGTAGGGAAGAGAGAGAGAGGGAGAGAAGAAGAAAGGGAAAGAGAGGAAGAGGGAAAAGGAAGAGCAGCACTGCTACAAAACTGAAAACATTGCACCCCGTGCAAAATGTGGCAACATTTCTGGCGGCTCGCGGGGTGTCGAGCTCGCCTCGGCGCAAAGAATCCATGCCTTCATCCATTGGGTGCAGAGGAACTTGCTTCCCCTGCTTTCTGCTGCTCTAGCCGTTCTCCTCGCGGCAACTGTTCTTCAGATTCACTTCCGGCAGTCGCCTCCTCAGAATCATCTTCCGAATGCTCTCCAGCTCTGGCTTCTGCCTCGCAGATGCGGTTGTATGCGGCCTGGGCTTGGCCCCAGGCTTCTGCTTCGAATGGTCGGCGGTCGGCAACTTCTTCTAATGCTGCGTGGAAAGCAGCGACCGCGTGCAGGTCGATGGTGAGGTATCTTTTCCCGCCTCCCGGAAGTAGGAGCTGATCTTGCAAGGACTTGGACACCATCCGGGTGACCTCGACTTTCTTGAATTGGCTCGGTCCAGCCTATCAATTTCAGCCGTATCTGCCTCAAAGGACCGCCAATTCTTTTTCACTCGCTCATGGGTGAGAAACTCACCATTCTCAACAAAGCCCGGGCACCCTAGTTCGGAGAGAGCGTGAAAGGGAGCCATACAAATGTCTCTTTCATGTTCAAATGCATCCAGCATTCGTCTGGCAACCCTCACCTCTTCTACTTTCTTAAAATATTTATGCAAGGTTACCCTTGCATCTGCCCATTCTGCAGCGAATGAGGACATGGGGGAGAATTGGAGGCCATCGCGCTCGCGCTCTTGAAGATTTATTGCCAGGTCCAGCCATTGCTTCGCCTGGCGTTCGGCCTCCTCTACCACAAGCTTTCCCTGGCGTAAACTTCTTGGATCCCGGATGCGAAATCCGTAACCGACATAGCCTTATACGTGTGGGGCTTGCATCCCCGCAGCAGATCAGCCCGCATCTCCTTAAATTTGCTCTTTGAAAAGACCGTCGCTTGAGATGCTCTCTCTCGCAGATTGCGATCGCGCTCGTTTCAAAGACTCCCGGAGCCGAGAAATCTGCTCCAGGGCTGCCCGCTTTTCCGTTGCGGCTTCTTGCCGAGAAGCGGCCAGCCGGGCTTTTAATTCATCTATTTCTCGCTCGCGCCGATTCCAGCTGCTCGCTGGACCCGGACAGGTCCTCTTCAAGCTGCCTTGTCTTGTCCTCGCAACCGGAAAAGCTCTTCCCGTTCCTCCGCATTTTTGACAAGGAGATTATCCGCCTTACGAATGATTCCCCGAATCTCGTATTGCTTGTTGATATCGTCAAAGCTCTTCTCCTTTCTCTGGAGCTCGTAGTCCGCCCCCGGTCATTTCCCGAGAGGCTTCTTCACTTTTGGGGTTATCTTTTCTGTCGTGAGCACTCTCCTCTCGAAATCAAACTTGGTGCGCTTTACCGGGGCGGCTATCTCTTCAGGTCTCCTCCGCTTCAGGTTTTGGAGGAAAGAGATAGGGTATTCTACAGCTCTAGCTGCCAGAGGCAAATCGTCCGTGTTCTGGAGATCGTCCATGAAGTCCGGTTCCCCCAGCCTAGGGTTTTGCTGTGACATTTCTCCTGAGAACAAGGAAGTAGGAAAAACCGGGAGGGCTTTGGAAGGAACGGCCGCTTTTGAGGGCGACCGGGAAGTGGAGATCGGAGCGGTTGATGCTGGAAGGGTTTCAAGCGGCTGAGGCGATGGATGCAACGGTGAACGCGCGGCTTCAGCACTAACCACGGGTGAAGGGTTTGGGGTTTGACTCAGGGATAGGAAGGCGTTGGGGTCCTGAGCAAACTGGTTGAAAGAGTGGGGGCCGCTAGAAGGGTGTGGAGATGGGGAGGAAGATGCGGCCACGGCTTGCTCGGATTGAGCGGGAGATGGAGTAGGAGTAGGGCTAGAAGAGATCAAAGGGAGCGGGGCAAGGAACGTACCTGCGGGCTCCGCCTGAGCCGATGCTGGATGAATGTCTGCAGTTCTGGTTCCGACGGCTGGCTCAGGACTATCCAGAGAAACAATCTCTGGAGCGGCTGGACGCGGCTGCGGCTCTGCGACTGGCTGCTGCACTGTCAGACTAGGTCGCCTGACTTTCTCAACTCTCTTCCTCTTTTTCTTTTCTGGAGCAATGGCTGGTTCGGAAGAAGGAGATGAAGCAGGTGCAGCGGGCACTGATGTTCCCACGGTAAACTTGTACCGGGGTTTGACTTGCAGAAGGTCTGCCACGGCCGGTCCGCTCGCTGGTGGCGCTGGCGTCTTTTGTGCCTGAGGAATCACCTCGGGCGTTGACTTGACTGATTTTTTCGCCTTTTCAGGCGCCACCTTGGAAGCCACAGGCTGCATTGGGTCCACTTGGATGTCTGCTGGGCCCACGCTGGCAGTTGCAAAAGTGTACAACTGTTGGGAGGAAGATCCCCCTTTATAACCCTCAAAGGGACCTCGGGGAACGTAATCTCGAAATGCGAAAGGCCGCCAGCTGGCAATGTGCTGGTCATATAGAGCTGAAAAGTCGTCATCAACGGCCAGATTTCTCCTGATGGATTTATCGTGCTGCGTGCGGCACCTCATCTTCCAAAGATTCAAGCAACTTTTTCTTTTGGCCAGTTAAGGCCTGCTAGCTTGGAGATGAATTTTTTAAATCCTCGGAGAAGAGAACTTGTGGTCCGGGTTTCGCTCGGGGTCATATGCTACCTCCTCGCAGTAAAAATCCTGCCACGGAGGCCATGCTTCCATCGAGTCAATCTCCCAGTCGAGGTCAACATGGACCACATCGCATCTGTCTTCGATTATATCCGCCCGGGGGCAGATATGTGCAAACTTTCCCCTTATCCCGTGTGGGTCATACTTCCAGCGCTGCGGCAGCAGAATCAGACCAATGTCAAAAAGCTCCCGCTCGAGATAGACATGCTGTCCTATCTCAGAAATCTCAACGTTCGCCCAGGAAAGAGGATATTGAAAGATCTGGCCCTTTCTCTTTCCCTGGCCGAACTCCTCCTCAACGTAATCCATCTGCCGCGCAACCTCCATCCCAAACTGATGATCCGTGCACCCGCAGGGGCAGCAGATGAGGTTTGCCCTTGAATCCGTAGATTCTGACCACAATCCCTTGCGTCAGTCTAAAAACGTCCCCGAGCTTCTGATTCAAGAAATAGTTCGTCATTTCTTGCGGGGGGCGAGGGATCTCACCATCGCTGAAGACTGACATGACCAATCCCAGAAAGTTGAAGTTGAACTTGTAGTAAGACCCTTTCCGGTATAGGTCATCCGTCCAGTCATAGACGGGCTGTGGTTCTCCCCTCTCATTCACCTTCTTCAGGTTAGGGATCTGCATCCGGGAGTGCAAATGATACAAACAAAGCCAAGCCAAGAAGGAACTGAACCGAAATTCAGTTGACTGCCTTTTCTGGAGCTTCACCAGGCTGGGAGTGAATGGCGTATGCAAGCCAGTCCGCCCACTCGAAAAATATAGGGCGCTTTCCACTTCTCTGCGCTGCTGGTTCATAGGATTCTCCGCACAGGAGACATTCTGCCAGCGCTAGCTGGTACGGCTGTACCAGCTCGTCAGAGTCGCAGCCGAGGACCCACGCCAGAATGGTGTATATGTATTTGCTCTGAAACCTCTCCAAGGGTATGGGGCCGGTTGGCCATTGTCCAGCTGCGAGCGGGGCGTTCAGCTCTGAATTGAGGAAATCCCTCATCCTTTTTGTATGCGTGAAGCGCCCCGCTTGCTCGCCAAGATTTATCTTTCTGACAATCGTGCTGGAGTCATACTCCAACCCTGGGGCGAAGGCCGGCTGAACAGTCTCTTTGCGAAGCGCGAACAAGGGTTTACCGCTGGAGCTGCAAATTTGCCGGGTAGCTGGTCTGTAATGTCTGACAATCAGGTCTACCAGCTCCGGGCATTGATGGACAGGAGGGCACAAGAACCGGAAAAGGTTCGACTTGTACGCCGCTCCGAAATGGTGAGAGGGCGAAACCTTGTCAGCCCAACTCTCCACATTTATCCGCAGCTTAGTCAGGCTCATGGAAAACGAGCCGTCCTTGTATCCCGATAGGTAATTGACCGGTGGTGGTGGGGCTTGCCCACGCTGTACTTTCTTTGGCCGGGATTTTGACTTTTGCTCCGGCGGCGTCTCACTCCTGAAAACACTTGACTGCGGTAAATCCCCGGGTTCGCGCCCTTCGCTGGATTGCGCTGGCATTGGCAACTTTCCTTTGTCCATCCCTCCGAAACAACAATAATTACGAATTCTGGACGTCTGCAACAGATTTCGCAGTCACAGGAATAATCTGCACAATTTGGCATGTCTGGATGCATCAGACCCCCTTTTCTAGACAATGACAGCGTCATTAATGTCGCGCAGGAGGGGGTAGGTCGGCTGGCAAGTGAAGGCGTTATGATTTTTGGGTGGTCGCACAGGGGAATGTCTTGAAAGATGTACCCCGGCTGCCGTGCCATGCTTCTTTGATTGCGCTTTCCTTGAAGATTGCGCAATCATTAAATTTGCCTTTGAACGCTGCGCCATGGCTGACGTCACTGCCGCAATCTGGGCACACTGCTCAAGAAAAACCCTTTGGTGCGGAAACCCACCTCTTACTATCGCAATGCGCCCTGGGCCCATGCTTGGAATTATTTATTTATTTATTTTTTTTAAACCGTCCGAGCTGGCCCAGAAAACAGGGCGCAATCGGACTTCGCCCCAAAGTTGGGCGCGATCCGACTTCGCCCCAAAATCGGGCGCAGTCCGAACTGCCACTTGCGTTAGGACTTGCCTTTCTTTTCCAACTGCGCCGAGGATCGGGCGCAGTCCGACCTTTGCAACCCGGATGAGGCTTCTGATGTACTTAGAGTTTGTTGCCTTTTGTGATGGAGCGCCGGACTTCGCCCGAAGTTCGGCGAAGTTCGCACTTCGCGCAGTTTGCGCGAAGTTCGCACTTCGCGCGCAAGCTGAGCGCAGTTCGAACTTCGCGCGAAAGCCGAGTGTATACGGACTTCGCGCGCGAAGTCGGACTTCGCTCAAAAACTGAGCGCAGTCCGAACACTCACTCCTTTGCAGCTTCTTCTTTCAAATTGCGCCTCTTGGCCGGGGCGCAGCCCGACTTCGCTGCGAAGTCGGGCAGCGCACTGCCACTTAGCTGTTTTTGCTGTTTTCACAAGCAGCTCCCTTTACGAACTTCGCTCCTTCTGAGGGGCGACAACAGACTTCGCTGCGAAGTCTGTGCTCTCTCCCTTTGTCCTGTTTTGGCTCAAACAAATGGAAAACTGAAAGCTGGAAAACTGTACATGCTGAAAAATAAAAATGCATAAGGGAAATTTTTACAAAGAAGGGCCCCTCGGGCACCTTCAGCAGCGGTAGATTTTTAAGTGGAACCCGTTAACGGGGATAGGTAGGAGCTGACCCTCCATATCCCGAAGCACGTAAGCATTGAACTGGTTCACCCGAGCAATCTGATAAGGGCCCTCCCGCAGGGCATCAAACTTCCCGTGGTTGCCCGGCTTCGCCTTAAATGAGTCCCACTTCAGCACCAGGTCCCCGATTTTAAAAACTCGGGCAGTGGTGCCTTTTGCAAACCAGCCTTGAGTGGCTGCAATATGATTGGTGAAGGCCTGGTATGCTTTTTCTCTGTCTTCTTCTAACTGCAGAAGTTGGCACAGCCTGTCATCCACCGGGTCTCCACTGCTCCTGTCTTCGTCCAACATCCATAGGGCAGGGATTTCAATGTGGGATGGCATGACAGCCTCTTTGCCATAGACGAGCGCATAGGGGGACGTTCTGATGGATTTCTTGAATGAAACTCTGTCCGCCCACAGCGCCCGGTTCAGGAGTAAATGCCAAGTCCGCTTGTTCCTGTCAATGGTCCTCCTGATGATCTTCAGGAGGTTCTTGTTAGTGGACTCGGCAAGGCCATTCCCTTGCGGGTAGTAATTAGAAGACATTTTGTGATAAATGCCAAGTTTGCCAATGTACTCCGTGAGTACAGCGCTTGCGAATCCCGGACCATTGTCCGTCACAATTGACTCTGGAACCCCGAAGCGGGTAATCAGGCTCTCAAGGAACCTGATGACCGTTTCTTGGTCCGCGTTTTTGGTCGGGATCGCCTCTGCCCACCGTGTGAAGTAATCGGTGGCTGTAAGAATAAACTTGTGTCCGGCAGAGGAACTAGGCGAAATCACCCCAATGAAGTCTAGACCCCATTGCTGGAACGGAGTCTCGGCTTGGATCGGTTGAAGGGGCAGGGGTGCTTTTCTCGTTTCGCCAAAGAAACCTCTCGGCATTGATCACACTTGGAACAGACCGCATAAGCGTTCGTAAATAGAGTGGGCCAATAGTACCCGGCTCTAATTATTTTTAAGGCCGTAGGCCTTGCGGAATGATGACCTCCGTGCATCCCGGAATGAAAATCTCCGAGGACCCTGGGCTGGTCTGATTTCATGACGCACCGCAACAGGATGCCGTCAATATTTTTGAAGTAAAGCCCCTCGGGGCGAAGAGTGTACTTGAGTGCACCTAGCCGAAATCTCCTTCGTTGTGAGGCGTTCAGGTGATCCGGACATCTTCCGGTGCAGAAATATCTCACCAGTTCATCTGTCCAATCACTCTCCTCCGATAAGGAGTTGGCTAGGTAGATGCTTGTCGCTGTGTCCTCCCACTTACAGGCGGAGATGCCGGCTACAGCGCTTCGGGCCAGCTCCTGACACAAGGCTCGGCCCCTGATAAGCTTGGTGGGCCGCACTTCGATGTCGAACTCCTGGATTTTTGCAATCCATCCTGCTCTCTTGTGACCCGGCTCTCCTTGTATGATGAAGCTCCGAACGTCCGGGTGAATCACAAAGACAGTCGTTTTGCTCTGGGAGACAAAATGCCTGAACTTTCGGAGGGATTTCATGACAGCGTGAACTTGCCGCTCTATAAAGTTGTACTTTTCTTCATGCGGCTGAATCACTTGGCTCAAGAACGCTATGGGGCGCTCCTCGCCATCGTCTCCCTTCTGAGTTAGGACTGCGGCGTAACTTTCCGGTTCTCCCACCGCATACAGGATGAAGTCCTTGGAGTAGTCCGGGTTTATCAACACCGGAGCTTGCGCGATTCGAGCCTTGATTTCCTCGAAGGCTTGCTCTCTCTCATCAGTCCATTCGTAAGTTGTATCTTTTTTCAGCAGTTCGGCCATAGGCTTGATCACCTGTGCGAAGTCCGGGATGAACTTCCGCACGAAGTTAATCTGGCCGAAGAAGGACCGCAGCCCTTTTTTATCAATTGGGGCTGGCAAGCGAAGGAGGGCTTCTGCTCTGTCAGGGTCAATGGCGAGGCCTTTCTCGGAGATGACATGTCCCAGCAGCTTACCTTCTTTTACCGCGAAGACAGACTTCTTCGGGTTTATAGAAATGCCGAATTCTCGACACCTCTCAAATATTTGCCGCAGGTGGGAAACATGATCCCCTCTTTGGTGAGAGAAAATAGTCATGTCATCAAGGTAGATGACAATGATCTTATTGAGCAGCTTCTCGAAGGCCAGGTCCATGGCCCTTTGGAATGTGGCACCAAGCATTGGATAAGCCGAAAGGCATGCGCTGATAGGCGAACGTCCCCCATTTGGTGGTGAACGCCGTCTTATGCTGGTCCTCATCCCTGACCCAAATCTGGTTGTAGCCGGAAAATCCATCTAAAAGTGAGAATCTCTGGGCTCCAGCAACGATGTGTAGAATCTGGTCAATTTGGGGAAGCGGATAGTGGTCCTTGAGGGAAGCCTGATTCAGGTTTCTGAAGTCGACACAGAGACGAATGTCGCCATTCTTTTTCCTCACAGGCACCAAATTCGCGACCCAGGATGAATGTTTGATGGGGTAGATGATTTTGGCCTCCAAAATCTTCAAGAGCTCTGCTTTCATCATGGCCTCAATTTTCGGATTTACGGCCCTCTGCTTCTGTCGGAATGGCTTGGCGCCATCCTCTAGCTCAATGGTATGCTGGATTACATTTCTGTCATACCCCTTCAAATCCTCGTAGCACCAGGCCACGATATCGGGGAACTCTCGGCACAGTGATCTGATCTGCTCAAGTTCCTCCGACGTGCAGTCTGTCCCAACCTTGATAGTTTTACCAGGTTCAAGTTCCAGGTCGGCATATTGCTTCGGGTCTACTTTGATCCTATGAGATATTGCTCTGTCATTCTGATCAAATAGACTCTCCAATGTAATCAGTCCTTTTGGGACATGATTATTTTTTAACTGTATCAACCCCTCATATTGCTCGTCATCAGGGTCTCTACCTTCGATTGAACCAACTTCGTTAACCAAAAATGTGACGATCTCCTCGTCACAATCGAACACCTGCCAGTGGGTGTCCTTATCAGGCACAGAAGGCCTGTAAATAGTGCGAACCGGCTTCGGTTTCTGGACAACGTCATCAGCCGGAACGTACCTGGCTCCAACAGACGCCAGAATGTCAGCGTGTTTGTTTTTCTCACGCGATATCGCCTTGACATTCAACGAGTCAAACGACTCCATCAGGTCCCACACCCGGTTGCGGTACGCCTTGAGATAGTGCTGTTTGGAGGCGCACTTGTTCGTAACCTGGTGGCACACCAGCTCCGAATCTCCAAAGATCTGCAGGTGTTTGATTCCCAGCCTCTCCGCCTTTCGCAAACCCAAGCACAAGGCTTCGTACTCCGCCGAGTTGTTAGTGCAGCTCCAGGCCAACCTGTAGGTATAGTCCTTCTGGATCCCGGTCGGAGAAACCAGAAGCACCCCTGCACCGGCGCCATTTTTGCATCGCGCGCCATCAAAGAAAAGCTTCCACAGCTTCTTAGGTGCAGGTCCCACTTCCTTTGCAGCTGACTTGTCAAGCCTCTCGGGCTGTACAATGGTGTAACAGCCCTGCTCTGTCTCAATTACGGCATTGAAATCCCGCAAAGAGAACTCATCTTCAAGCTGTAGCACTTCGAGGGCTTGCTCCGTCAGCTCTATCGTCACCAGTTCTTCCTCCGACAGCTGGACCATGCAGTCCGACTCTTCTCCGGGTATCTTCTCTACTAGGAAGGTGGAAGGCTTCTCATTAAAGATTTTCAGTCTCCTTCCTTTGAAGGGCACTTCCATGTGTGAGTAGTCTAGAGACAGGTACCCGCCCAGCTTTGCAGTGAACTCCCGGGAGAGACACATGCCGAAGTAGGGAGCCAAGTCAACAACCACGACCTCTTGGATGACCACGATGTCGAGAGCCTTATGCAGCCGGATAGGGATGTCCTTTATGACACCAACTGTCTTGACAGGGGTGCCGTCTAATTGCAGCACGCCTTGGCTGCTCCTTGTGTACTCCATCCCGATCTCGTCGCAGACGGCTTTCGGCATAACAGTCGTGGAAGCGCCAGAGTCCACCATGCAGTTGTGAACTATGTGCCCTTGCATCCGTAAAGACAGATAGAAGGGAGGCGGTCTGTTCTTCCCAATGGCTGAGACTGTCAGAGGTTGAACCAGGACAGCGGGCTGTATCTGCTTGCCGTTCTTCATGTTTTTCAGAGATTCTTGCAGCAGATCCACTCGGCCTGGGAGCGTAAGAGCATCGTACATGCTGATTCTAGCGGGTGTTCTTTTTAACTCGTCTACTATGTCGTAGCCCGAGGTGCTAGCTCCTTCCGCTTCTTTTGCCGGCTCATACTTCGTCCGGTACTGCTGGGTGGCCTCAACTCTCTGTCTCTTGGTCAGAGACGGGTACTTCAGCTTCTCCTGTGCTTGTTCTTTGGTTTCAGCTGGAGGCTGAGGTACGGGAGCTTTAGCCGGAACCGGAGCTTTCGCTATAGGAGGCTTGGCTGGAACAGGGGCAGCCTTTGCCGGAGGAGGCTTGGCTGGAGCTTTGTCTTTGGATGCCTTCTCCTGGGCTGTGTAGGGCCACAACCGCTTGTATGGTGGCAGCCCACCGGGCTGCGCCTTTTCTCTCTGGCATATACCTGCAAAGGCTTGGCAGCATCTGCAGCTTTCTTTTCTTCCTTGGCGGGCGGCACTAGATTCTCCTCTGGGAGGGCAAAGTTGGCTTCGCCGTCCAGGATCATGTAGAGTTCATCGTCCTCTATGGCGCTGCCGGCCAAAGTCTGGATGTAGTGCTGGTGCAGAGTGCAGTCTTCCTCCGAATGCGGGTCATTGCACGTAGTGCACCAGTTAACCTGGTCAGAGGGACCAGGTTGGTCTTCTATAGCAGCATTTCTCGGAGGCGGACGCCTCTGCAACTGGTGCTCTGGGGGTTTGTCTTTTGTCAGCGCCGGGGGCGGATATGGCCTCCTAGGAGCGAGGTCCATCTGGGCCCGCTTCTTCTTCAGAGCGGTCATGTCATTGGACATGGCATGATAACCCGAGGCCAAAGCCCGTACCTCCTGGAGGATTGTATTCTGAATATTATTGTCAGGAGGCGGCAACTGTGCCGGTGGAGGCAATGCGGCTAATGGAGGAGGGTTGGAATAAGGTGCGTATCGCGGGGGAGCAGGGAGTGCTGGAAAATGCGGAGCAGGAGGAGGCGGGTGAGGATAATGCATTTGCGGCGGGCCATAAGGAGTTACGACCGGCGCCGGATTCCATTGCTGCTGGGGTTGCTGTCCTGATGTGGACGGCGCACCACCGTAAGCCGATGGATACTGGGATCTGGGGAAGTCGGGATGAATGGGTTCCTTCACCCTGGACGGGAGTCTGCCGATGGAAATGATATCAGCTTCAGCTTGTTGGGCAGCCTCGTACAGAGCAGGAAACTCGTCTATTCTGGCAATCTTCAGCAGCAGGCATATGTCTGAGTTGAAGGATCTCAGGTAATAGTGAGCAGCCATGCCAGCTGAAGGCCGAAGTTCGCGAGGTACCCGTTTCCAGGATCTCGCAAACCTGATGTTAAAGTCAGACACCTCCTCTTGAGGGTGTCTCTGGATGCTTTGGAACTGATGCAGCAAAGAAGTAGGGTCAGCAGACTCGTTGCATCCTTTCACGAGCCTTCTGGCAAGCTGGGGCCACCCTGTGATAGATCCCTCTGGCAGCGATCTCCACCAATAGAGAAGCTTTCCCCTCAGGGAAAGGGCCAGCAGACGGGTCTTCACACTCTCGTCAGTAATGGAATGCAATGCGGCCAGGGCAAGGATGTCCTGGATGTGCTCGTACGCCGTCTTGCCGTAGCCGTCGTACGTAGGGATGGACTTTAAAGCAGCAGGGGGCACAGCTTGCTGTCCGACCAGGGCCAAGGGCCCTGTAGAGTCCACCGCCGGGAAGAGATCATCGTCATTCTGCTGCAGGGCAGCCATTTCTTCTTCTTCTCCTCCGTCGGTTGTATACTCAGTGTCGGTACCTTCCGAGGACGTAGATTCCTCTTCTTCCTCGGCCTCTTCTATTTCGTACTCAGCTCTTCCGACCTCGGCTTCGGCTTCTTCTTGAATTTCAGCCTCGGCTTCGTCGACACGAGCTTGTGGATCAGCCAGCCTGGCAATTTCGCCTCGAGCGTTGATGTCCAGTTCGTAAAAGTCAGGCGGGTTTCTCGGATCCCTTGCTCGCCACCTTCTTGTTTGCATGAAGGTGCTGGGACCGGTCTTCGACTCAGAGGATATGTTCGTGCAGAGTCGCCAGGTGTTCTGATTTTGAACAGCAATGAAGCGAACACCAGTGCTTCGATTCTGTTTGGGGGTGGGAAACTTCCTTGGCCCACCGAGTGCTCAGAATGAACTGTCAGCCCGAGTGAACACGAGCCTGAGTTTTTTCAAATGTGGGACTCCGGGTCCCACCGGGCGTGCCAGAGAAACTGTTGGTTACGAATCTGCCATGAGGAAAGGATTTTGTGTTAACGCGCCCGCATTCGCCCACCAGCTTGAAAGGCCGGAAGGAAGGGATGCCTTCCGTGCCAATCTCCGGAGAAGGCCGGCTCCTGTGGGTTTTTATGGTTTAGGCTAAGAGTGCAGGAAAGAGATAAAAATGCGGAAAGAATTTACAAATGTGATTGGAGTTGGGTGGGGGGAACTAACAGTACAGCAACACATCAATCACCGCTACTTACTGCATCATGAATACAAAGCATAACCAGGAACTGCAAAACCTAAGTATACTTTCTGTATAAAGCAGTGTACGCACAGCTACAATGGTCCCCTAGCAAACATTCTCCCTACAAGGAGAACTAACAACACGACAATGCATCAATCACCACTACGGACAACAACATAAACATAAAAGCAACCAAGAAATGTCAGATCCAAGTATGTGTGTTATGCAGAGAATTTGTACGCACAGCTACAATGGTCCCCTAGCAAACATTCTCCCTACAAGGAGAACTAACAAAGACGACAATGCATCAATCACCACTACGTACAGCAACATAAACATAACACACAAACTGAAGGAACTGCTACCACATTTATTCTATGTATCCTCTAATCAATTAAGTTCAAGAGTACTTGGCCACCAAATGCTGAAGTGAATCAACAAGCCATGACACAAGCAATGCCTCAGGTATACCTGACCACCAAATGCTGAAACGAATCAACGAGCCATGACACAGGAAAACGTAAAGCAGAAATGTAAAGGAGAGGCAGCATAAAAAATAAAAGAAGTAGAACAGATCCAGGCGTATACTTTATATTGATAAGCAGAAGCACAGTTACAATGGTTCCCTAACAGACATTCCCCTTCCACCACTTTACAATGAAAATGTGGTGGGTATTTATAGCCCGAGTCCCTCCCGTTACATTAATGGGCACAAAGTCCCAATCAAACACTAGCTGACAAAAGCGGCGACGGAGCTGCTAATGCTGACCTTTGTCGGACAGGACTGTACCCGCAGCATGGTTTCCCTGAAGACCGGACAGCTACGTGGCAGCGCGTTGGGTAGAACTTCTCATCGGCCGGAATGCGGGCAGCTGGAGCAGGTAGAACCTCCAATCAGCTTTAAATGAGGCAGCTGGCATAAGTAGTGCAGCCCATGCTTGTCCTTTTGCTCGGCACGTCTTGGCTCAGATCCCGAAGCTGGACACTTGTCGGATGATTCTGTTTGACACGTGCTTGCCTTGAAAGGCAGTTTATCCAACTTCTCCCGGGATATGAGCGCCATCGGGTTGCGCAGGCAGAAAACAACGCAGTTGGGAAGGTCTTCATGCCTTGGTCAAATTCTGAGTTTGTTTCCCTACTGCGCACCTGTCAAAGGGCGCACTCCGACTTCGCTGCGAAGTCGGGTTGCGCACAGGTGAAAGCTGATTTCTGCCGCCGAACGGACTTCGCCCTGGAAAGGGGGAGCAGTCCGACTTCGCTGCGAAGTCGGACTTCGCCCCAACACTTAGTCATTTTTCCTGCCAGCCTGCCAGCCTGCTACAAGGTGCGCCCAGAAAGAAGGGAGAAGTCGGACTTCGCACCAAAACTGGGAGAAGTCGGACTTCGCTCCAACACTTAGCCATTTTTCAGGGCAACTGCTGTCAAATTTGAGATCTGACTGAGGGGCTCCAAGAAAGGGGGGAAGAAAGAGAATGTAGGGAAGAGAGAGAGAGGGAGAGAAGAAGAAAGGGAAAGAGAGGAAGAGGGAAAAGGAAGAGCAGCACTGCTACAAAACTGAAAACATTGCACCCCGTGCAAAATGTGGCAACAGCTTCCAACTGAAACTCTTGTAAATAATTTTTCATAGTTCAAAGTCTATTTGGTTGATAATTCTCAAAGTTTGTTTGGATGTGTTTCAGTGAACAACATTTGGTGCCATAATAAGACATTGAGGATGGCATTATTTCTCTCCCTGATTATATCCAGAGGCAATGGAGACACAATCTTAGCATCCCTCTTGGTCAGCTCAGAGTTTGCTCACATTAATTGTGGGTGGAGACAGACCACCATAATCCTCTAGAGGATACAGTATGTCATGTTTGCTCTCTATGGGCAGTGGAGATTGAAGAGCACTTCAACTTCAGATGTCCTATATATTATAGATTTGGGGTAGGTTCATTTACTTATGTAGAGACTCAGGTGGATCGCTTTCTGCATTTTTCTGCAATCCTGACCAGAGATGCTTGGATTTGTACCTTCAATAAGCTCTCACTCTTTACTATAAGTTATAATAGGAGAGACCGTCTACTACAGATCTGTGCATTCCTGCCTGTAGACAAGAGCAACTACTATGGATTTGTTGCTGCCTCCTGTTTCTTGCTTTTGGTGGAGTGGGGCTGTGCTTGTCCAATGTCAGGTTTGAGCTTCATCTTACCTGTCCAGGAGTTGTAGACAGATGCAAATTACTACCTTTTCATCTTCTTCTGCTGGTTCCTTTTGAACACATAAATTGACAAGTTCGATTTGTGCCCATGATTGCAGCTCAACAAATGAATGGGAAGGGTTTTACTCTCCCCAACCTCCAGATCTTGGGCCAGTTCCCTTCTAACTAAGCTGAAAAATAAAATAAGAAACTAATCTAAATATGCAGAAAACAACTAAGCTGAAAAACAAGGAAAGAAACTAATCTAAGTATGCAGAAAACAAATCTGATCTACTTTGTTTAAGAGAAAAGGGTGCAAGAGAAAAGAAATGTAAAATATGGCCGAAGCAGTAGCAAGGTTCAAATTTGGTCCAATTGATGTTTTAGTAGTGACCGAATAACTTCAGCATGTGAGATCTTCAAATAACCTGCAACAATGATCAAAGAGAGGGACTAATAGGGGAAAAGGAGGGAAGGCCACTGATTTCACACATTCATAAAACAAAAGATTTTAGACATAGTTGAATTGGAATGTCACACACAACTCTTTATTTATTTTGCAGTTAAGTGTTCAGTACAATCTCACTTCGAAGAGTAGCTCTAGTATGCTTGAAGGCCAAAAGTACCCTTCACAATAAGCATCAAATTCTTATTTATACTTGAAAATGCAGCCAAAAATAGACTACATGCAATGTACCATAATGCAGCCAAAAATAGACTACATGCAATGTACCATGGTGATAACTACGAGGTGACACATCATCCTTGTCCATTTACCAAAAATAGACACAGAGCAAGGCACATGGGTTGAGAACAAGGCGCATCGTTGTGAGTAGGGCTCTCTCGAGCGGGGCGCTACCGATTCCAAGTACTTATCCAATTGTTGTCGATTTCTGCCCTGCTCTGTCTGTTGCCTCAGCTTGTGCGACGAATATCCATTTAGAGGATGATGGTAGTAATGAGCAACTACAATTCTGGCAACGTCAATCCTAATTGATGGGAAATCTTATATTGTGCCTTATTATTGGGCACAGAGTTAAAATTGAGGTAGTCACGTAGCAAAATTGATGTTTTTGGAGGGAAGAGTGTTAGTGTATGTATAGCAACCTGTGGACCGATGAGGCTAAGTATACTAGTTTGATGCAACAACATATATGATGGTGCGAATAGGGTGATGAGAAGGGTTGAGATGAGGACATAAGGCAACATGATAATACTTGCAATGTGGAAGACCAAAGGAAGCATGGAGGATGGTGGAATAGTTGATGATGGTGACATTAATGACAGTGTGACAAACTGATATGGGATGTTGTAAGTTGGTAATGGCGAATGGGATGGCCCTAAGACTAGAGCAAGTAAGCCTGTTGGTGACCTTTGGACTAAGGTTGTGCTTAGTAGATATGAGATGGGCATAGCAAAAGAAGTGAGGGGATTTGAGAAGTAGGAAATGAAGAAATATGAGGGGAAGAGGGAATAGTGACAGTAGAAGAAACAAGGAGGTGGAGGTGAAGTGATTGTGAGGTAGATGGTGAAAGAAAGGGATGAGAAGTGGGAACCTAAGTGTCTCTTGTGAGATTTTCGCTCAGGTGAGACAATTTATTAAAAAAAAAAAGTATCAAAGACTTTTTCCTTATATGGAAAGGGAACGACCTTAAATAGAAAAATGGAGATTTTGCTTTGCCCCTTTTTTTGATAATAAAAACAAGAGAAAAAGGGGAAAATTAGAAAAGGAACAACGAAGAAGGTGATTTGAATATTTCGCTCGAGTAGGATGTGCCTTTTTTGTTTTGGATAAGTTGGACACTATAGAGAGCGGGATGCTCCAAGACTTGTTTTTTTTTTTGGCTAAATTAGAATGAATCACTTCTCATGATTTCATTGGCTAATATTCTTGTTCAGTGGGTTGCTTCTGTTGATTGGGTCTGAAAAGTAGTTGTCTTTTCTCTTGACATTGATGTTTCAACCAAAAATGTTCCAACACCTATGCAAATAAAGTATGCTAGATGGCATTAACAACATATTGCCAAGAAGTCTTCTTTGACTCGGAACTTCATGGATGCCCTCTAGCAAGCAATATACCCCCCCATTAGAGGAGCTTGTCGATTTGAAAACAAAAATCGAAGTCTTGGAAGCTAAGGAAACTTTTGCCCTTGTGATCTCTTCCTGACCTAAGATTTGATACTAGACAACTAAAGGAGAATATTCCCTTTCAACCCTAAAATGGTTGGCGACAAGGGTGAATGCATAAACTATCGTGATTATGACCATTTCCTTACACGCCATCTCGTCCCATGGTGGGTTTTGGTGTCATAAGATATTCCAAGCCTTTGTTTCCATGTGATCAAATGAAAGGTTGTTGCACAACAGTTACAATATTTCTTGATGTTGTTCTTCGACAAAGCTGCTATTGTTATCCATAGTGTCAAATTGTTGGAACATGAGCCTTACCTCAGCTTTACTCCCCAAAATTGTGGGAAACCGCATCATTCTAAGTATTATGATCTATCTATTGCTTAACACAAATCCTTCATATGAACCCTTTTGGACACTTTAGGAACTTGCAGACGGATCCATACCTATTGGTTGAACAATGTCTTTTTTTGAGATTTCCTCCTTAGGGAGAGAATTTTTCTGCAATAAGTCCTGTTGTAAACTCTTTGAGACTTGAAGATTCTTTCTCCTCTAGGATAAAACTGAATGTTTCATCCTCCAAAGGAAAATCTGCTTCCATTGCTCCTATAGGCTCTTCCTCTTCAAGTAAAAGGCATGCCACATATTCTGCTTCGACTTCTGAATCTTCATCCTCCAAATCTTCGCTCTGCAACTTTAGGTTCCATGTCTAGTTCATAAGATGTTCAGGTAAGTTGGTAGCCTTCTTTTGGGACTTTTTCTTCAAGTAAGGGAAATACTTCCACCAATGGGGACTCGTATGATGACTTTTCTAGTCTCTTTGGTTTTCCTTTATCATTTCAATGGGGCCCAATATAATGATCTCATGTTCTGGTTTGTAGATTCGCCCCCATCAGTTCTACAGATTTCCCTCTTCTACTTGGGAGGACAAATACTTCACACTACTTTGCCAGTTCTAACCCTTCATCTTTGGGATCTTCATTTACTATCTCGGGCTCTATCACTGGTGAAGGGAGGCATGACTCTTGATGTTCAGGCGGGGAATATTTTGTAGGAAATATCAATCCATCATAATGATTACTGTACATGACAACATCTTGGGATAAGGATGTTTTAGGTATCATATAGGCTTGTATTGTATCAGCCTGAGGTACAACCACTTAACTCATCACTGGTTGGTTCATCATGGGTTTATAAGTCATTGGTTGATTGAATATGGTGGGTTGATTCACCGTATAGTTTTGTGCCTAATCAATCACCTAAAATTTTTCCTACTGGGGTACCGACCAGTTCCCTCGATCATCCATCTGAAAATCTCCCTGTTGAGGAATCAGAATGTTCCTTTCATCGAGTTCATACTCTTGTGTATAGAGTGATTGGATATCTGAAACCATATGCTTGAGTTTTGTTTAGTTGCATTTGCAATCCTTATTGGTCTTGAGGGACTGGTTGACATTGGGAAAACAATGGACATTGGGGCAACTGTTGTGGGGAAGGGTTTTGAAATTGCAATATGGGCATTTGAGTTGTATGGGTACAATATCCTTGCTAAGGGAATGTTGCAAGGTTTTGTTGGTGAATGAATGGGTACGGTTGAGGTACTTGCTCGTATTATTTAGGTTGGCCATATTGCCCTTGCTCATGTGACACTTGGTATATAGGTGGTCCTGTAGGGGCATAAGCGGGTTGTTGAAGGATTTGATGATTCAATAACTAGGACATCCTTGACATTATCGAGGTGTTTTGGTATTCATGAATGAAAATGGGAGGCACTTTGAAAATCATAGCAAAGAACGAGAATGAAAAACGAGGCGTACTGGTTAAAGCGAGAAGCAAACAAAAACAGGGTGCATTGAAGCAAGGTGCTTGGGAGAAAACACTTGGCGTTTTTGAAGCAGTCTTGTTCCTACTCACTCCTGTCTTCGCTTGTCACCGTTTTCATTCTTTCTTGGAAAATCAAGATTAACAAATCGCAAATTAGGGAAATATTTTGGATCAATACAAGTGGAGTCCTCATTTGCATGGAAATTACGAATGAGGTTATGAAAGCTAAACTGAAAAGTAACTAGTAAATTTTTGATGCAAAATGAATGTGTGAGTTTCATGTGTGTTAGTATAACACTCAACCCTTTTCATGGATTTGAAAGGATATGAAGTATACTTGTGCAGATCTACAAAATTATGTGTGGGTGGGGTAAGATTGATTTTGTATTCAAATCACATTTATGGTTCCATCAAGTGTGCCAAAACTGTTGAACTCATCATCATGTGTGGTGGGTGTTTCTTTGTGGAGCGAATAGGATTCGTTCCATCGAGTGTGCCAGAACTATTGACATGGAAATTGGCAAGTGCAATTTGCGCCTCTGACCATAGTTCAACAAATGGATGGGGATGGTTTTACTCTCCCCAACTTCTGGATCTTGGGCCGGTTCCCTTCTGACCAAGCTGAAAAATAAAAGAAGAAACTAATCTAAATATGCAAAAAACAACTAAGCTGAAAAACAATCTAAATACGCAGAAAATAAGTATGATTTACTTTGTTTAAGAGAAAAGGGTGGAAGAGAAAAGAAATGTAAAATATAGCAATAGCTGTAGTGAGGTTCAGATTTGGTGTGATTGGCATTTTAGTAGTGACCGAATAACTTCAGTGTGCAAGATCTTCAAATAACCTGCAACAACGATCAAAGAGAGGGACTAACAGGGGAAAGGAGGGCAGAGCCATTGATTTCACACATTCATAAAACAAAAGGTCTGAGACACAATTGAATCAAAATGTCATGCACAACTCTATTGATTTTGCAGTTAAGTGTTCAATACAATCTCACTTCAAAGAGTAGCTCTAGTATGCTTGAAGGCCAAAAGGACCCTTTACAATGAGCATCAAGCTCTTATTTATACTCGAAAATGCAACCAAAAATAGACTACATGCAATTACCATGGTGATAACTACAAGGTGACACATCATCCTTGCCCATTTGCCAAAAATAGACATGGAGCAAGGTGCGCGGGTTGAGAGCAAGGCGGATTGCTCCAATTGGAGTGCTCTTGTACGAGGCTCTCCTAGATGGGGCGCTCCCAAGTGGGGCACTATGAGTAGGGCTCTTCTACGTAAGGTGCTACTGCTTCCAAACACTTAGCCAATTCTTGCTAATTTCTGCCCTGCTCTGTCTTCTGCATCAGCTTGTGCGACGGATCTCCATTCGGAGTGTGATGGTAGTGTTGGTTACGAATCTGCCATGAGGAAAGGATTTGGGTTAATGCGCCCAGATTCGCCCACCAGCATGAAAGGCCGGAAGGAAGAGATGCCTTCCGAGCCAATCTCCGGAGAAGGCCGGCTCCTTTTGGGGGGTTTTCTGATTTAAGCTAAGAGTACAGGAAAGAAATAAATGTACAGAAAGAGATTTACAAATATATTCAAAGGTTGGTGGGGGGAACTAACAGTACGGGAACACACCAATCACCGCTACTTACTGCATATAAACACAAAGCATGACAAAGAACTGCAAAATCTAACGTATACTTCCGATACCCAAGCAGTGTACGCACGGCTACAACGGCTCCCTAACAGACATTCCCTACAAGGAACTAACAGTACGGCAACGCGTCAATCACCACCTACGGACACTGGCATGGGTAGAAAGCAATCATAGAGATATCAGAGCCAGGTATATGTGTTTATGTAGAGAATTTAACCGCACAGCTTCAATGGCCCCCTAACAGACATTCCCTACAAGGAACTAACAGTACGGCAGCGCACCGATCACCAGATACGGACCAGCAACAAAACACACAACTGATGGAACTGCTACTACAGCTATTCTATGTATCCTTTTAATTCATGAAGTACGGGGGTGCTTTAAACAAGCAATGCTAGAGGCACTTGATCATCAAATGCTGAAATGAATCAACGAGCCATGACACAGGTTAGCCTAAGGCATGAATATAAAGAAAGGCAACATAAAAAATAGAAGCAGCAGAACAGAACCAAGCATACAGATTATATTTATAAGCAGAAGCACGGTTACAATGGGCACAGTGGTTCCCTAACAGACATTCCCCTTCCACCCTTTACAATGAATTCACGGTGGGCTTTTATAGCCCGAGTCCCTCCCGTTACATTAATGGGCACAAGGTCCCAGTCAAACATAAGCTGACAAAAGCGGCGAAAGAGCTGCAAATGCTGACCTTTTGTCGGACCGGACTGTACCCGCAGCATGGTCTTCCTGGAAGCTGGACAGCTACATGGCGGTGTGTTGGGCAGAATCTCTCTCTGGCAGTGATGCGGGTAGCTGGAGCAGGTAAAACCTCAGATCAGCTTTAAATGAGGCTACGGCGCAGGCAATGCAGCCCATGCTTGTCCTTTTGCTCGGCATGTTTCGGCTCTAATCCCGAAGCTGGACACTTGTCAGATGATGGATGACTGTGTGACACGTGTCTGCCTTGGAAGGCAGTTCGTCCAACTTCGCTTGGGATCAGAGCATCTCGGGATGCGCGGGCAGAATACAGTGCAGTCGGGAAGGCCTTCATGCCTTGGTCAAATTCCGGGTTTGTTCCCCTACTGCGCACCTTGTCAAGGGCGCACTCCGACTTTACTGCGAAGTCGGGCTGCGCACAAGTGGAAACTGGTGTCTGCCGTCGTACGGACTCTGCTCCGGCCTTTTGTCGTCTTCTGTCAGCCTGCCAGCCTGTCAATTTGCCAGTTGCAAGGTGCGCCCAGAAAGTGGGGCGAAGTGCGCACTTCGCACCAAAACTGGGCGAAGTGCGCACTTCGCACCAAAACTGGGCGAAGTGCGAACTTCGCACCCAGACTGGGCAAAGTGCGAACTTCGCACCAACACTTAGCCATTTTTCAGGTAACTTGTTGGAAAGTTGAAAAATCAACTGGGGACTCCAAGAAAGGGGGGAAAGAAAGAGAATGCGGGAAAGAAAAGGAAAGGGAGAGGAGAAGGAAGGAAAATAGGGGAAGAGGGAAAAAGAAGAGCAGCACATTTACAACACTGAAGACATTGCACCCCGTGCAAAATGTGACAACATTTCTGGCGGCTCGCGGGGTGTCGAGCTCGCCTCGGCGCAAAGAATCCATGCCTTCATCCATTGGGTGCAGAGGAACTTGCCTCCCCTGCCTTTGGCTGCTCTAACTGTCCTCCTTGTGGCAACTGTTCTTCAGATTCATCTTTGTCAGTTGCCCCCTCAGAATCACCTTCCGAAAGCTCTCCATCTCCTGCTTCTGCTTCGCAAATGCGATCGTATGCGGCCTTGGCTGGGCGCCAAGCTTCTGCTTCAAATGGCCGGCGGTCAGCTACATCTTCTAATGCTGCGTGGAAACGGCGACCGCGTGCAGGTCGATGGTGAGGTATCTCTTTTCTAACTCCTGGAAGTAGGAGCTGATCTTGGAATATTTGGCCACCATCTGAGTGACCTGACTGTCTTGAATTGGCTCAGTCCAGCTATCAATTTCAGCTGTATCTGCTTCGAAGGACTGCCAATTCCTTTTCACCCGATCTAGGGTGAGAAGCTCGCCATTTTCAACAAAACCTGGGCACCCAAGTTCAGAAAGAGCGTGAAAGGGGGCCAGACAGATATCTCTTTCATGTCCGAATGCATCAAGCATTCGTCTGGCAACTCTCACCTCTTCAACTTTTTTGAAATATTTGTGCAAGGTCACCCTTGCACCTGCCCATTCTGCAGCGAATGAGGACACGGGAGAAAATTGGAGGTCGTTGCGCTCGCGCTCCTGAAGATTTACCGCCAGGTCCAGCCATTGCTTCGCCTGGCGCTCGGCCTCCTCTACCACAGGCTTTCCCTGGGCAGAAACTTCTTGAATTCTGGATGTGAAATCCAGAACTGCCATCGCCTTGAAGGTGTGGGGCTTGCATTCCCGCAGCAAACCAGCCCGCATCTCCTTAACCTTTGTCTTTGAAAAGACCGTCGCTTTAGATGCTCTCTCTGCAAGTTGCGACTGTGCCTGCTTCAAAGACTCTTGGAGCTGAGAAATCTGCTCCAAGGCTGCTTTCTTTTCGGTTGCGGCTTGTTGCTGAGAAGCGGCCAGTTGGGCTTTGAGTTCATCTATTTCTTGCCGCGTCGCTTCCGGGTTGCTCGGTGGACCTAGACGGGTCCTCTTCAAGCTGCCTTGTTTTATCCTGCAACCCGAAAAGTTCTTCCTGCTCCTCCAAACTTTTGACAAAGAGATTATCAGCTTTGCGCATGATTGACTGAATCTCATATTGCTTGTTAATGTCATCAAAGCTCTTCTCCTTTGTCTGGAGTTCGTAGTCCGCCCTGGTCATTTCCCGGAGAGGTTTCTTTACTTTTGGGATTATTTTCTCTGTCGTAATCACTCTCCTCCCGAAATCATACTTTGCGCGTTTTGCCGGGGCGGCTATCTCTTCATGTCTCCTCCGCTTCAGGTCTTGGAGGAAAGAGACAGAATACTCTACAGCCCTCGTTGCCAGGGGCAAGTCGTCTGTATTCTGGAGGTCGTCCATAAAATCTGGTTCCCCTTGGTTACGAATCTGCCATGAGGAAAGGATTTTGGGTTAATGCGCCCAGATTCGCCCACCAGCATGAAAGGCCGGAAGGAAGAGATGCCTTCCGAGCCAATCTCCGGAGAAGGCTGGCTCCTTTTGGGGGGTTTTCTGATTTAAGCTAAGGGTACAGGAAAGAGATAAATGTACAGAAAGAGATTTACAAATATATTCAAAGGTTGGTGGGGGGAACTAACAGTACGGGAACACACCAATCACCGCTACTTACTGCATATAAACACAAAGCATGACAAAGAACTGCAAAATCTAACGTATACTTCCGATACCCAAGCAGTGTACGCACGGCTACAACGGCTCCCTAACAGACATTCCCTACAAGGAACTAACAGTACGGCAACGCGTCAATCACCACCTATGGACACTGGCATGGGTAGAAAGCAATCATAGAGATATCAGAGCCAGGTATATGTGTTTATGTAGAGAATTTAACCGCACAGCTTCAATGGCCCCCTAACAGACATTCCCTACAAGGAACTAACAGTACGGCAGCGCACCGATCACCAGATACGGACCAGCAACAAAACACACAACTGATGGAACTGCTACTACAGCTATTCTATGTATCCTTTTAATTCATGAAGTACAGGGGGTGCTTTAAACAAGCAATGCTAGAGGCACCTGATCATCAAATGCTGAAATGAATCAACGAGCCATGACACAGGTTAGCCTAAGGCATGAATATAAAGAAAGGCAGCATAAAAAACAGAAGCAGCAGAACAGAACCAAGCATACAGATTATATTTATAAGCAGAAGCACGGTTACAATGGGCACAGTGGTTCCCTAACAGACATTCCCCTTCCACCCTTTACAATGAATTCATGGTGGGCTTTTATAGCCCGAGTCCCTCCCGTTACATTAATGGGCGCAAGGTCCCGATCAAACATAAGCTGACAAAAGCGGCGAAAGAGCTGCAAATGCTGACCTTTTGTCGGACCGGACTGTACCCGCAGCATGGTCTTCCTGGAAGCTGGACAGCTACATGGCGGTGTGTTGGGCAGAATCTCCCTCTGGCAGTGATGCGGGTAGCTGGAGCAGGTAAAACCTCAGATTAGCTTTAAATGAGGCTACTGGCGCAGGCAATGCAACCCATGCTTGTCCTTTTGCTCGGCACGTTTCGGCTCTAATCCCGAAGCTGGACACTTGTCAGATGATGGATGACTGTGTGACACGTGTCTGCCTTGGAAGGCAGTCCGTCCAACTTCGCTTGGGATCAGAGCGTCTCGGGATGCGCGGGCAGAATACAGTGCAGTCGGGAAGGCCTTCATGCCTTGGTCAAATTCCGGGTTTGTTCCCCTACTGCGCACCTGTCAAGGGCGCACTCCGACTTCACTGCGAAGTCGGGCTGCGCACAGGTGGAAACTGGTGTCTGCCGCCGTACGGACTCTGCTCCGGCCTTTTGTCGTCTTCTGTCAGCCTGCCAGCCTGTCAATCTGCCAGTTGCAAGGTGCGCCCAGAAAGTGGGGCGAAGTGCGCACTTCGCACCCAGACTGGGCGAAGTGCGAACTTCGCACCAACACTTAGCCATTTTTCAGGTAACTTGCTAGAAAGTTGAAAAATCAACTGGGGACTCCAAGAAAGGGGGGAAAGAAAGAGAATGCGGGAAAGAAAAGGAAAGGGAGAGGAGAAGGAAGGAAAATAGGGGAAGACTGAAAAAGAAGAGCAGCACATTTACAACACTGAAGACATTGCACCCCGTGCAAAATGTGACAACAGGTAGTAGTGAGCTACTACAGTTCCTTGACCCTAGATGTTAGGAAAGTTTCCAAGGGTTGGACTCCTTCCTCCCAAGATTATCCAACCAGGCCCCCTTAGTCCCGGTTGTTCTCTTGGGAGCATGATCTTGTGCTGGCTCTTTTGGGATAGACAGTGGTGATAGTGGCTTTTCTTCTACTTCACATTCTACCATAGATTGAGATCCATTTCTTCTATGTTTTTCTAATTCTCGTTATTTCTCTCATTTTTCTGTTTTCATTTGACTATTACAGGTTCAGGGATTTCACCCATTTCTTGGTCTACTTGTTAAGGCTGCAACCTGATGTACAATTCACTTTAGTGTAGTTTAGTTTAGTTACTCCAATCTACTTTATTTTGGTGTACTACAATGTATTGTAGTAGTTTCTTTTTGATGAGTTCCATTTGCCTACTTTGATCATGAGTGTATACTAATAGAGTTATCTTTTTCTAATAGGAGAACAAGATGTCAAAAGCATTGCATAATCAGTTTTTACTTGCTCAGTCGATCTGCTGTCATTATTTGCAATGACCAAGTTCTGCACAAGAACCATCAAAACCATAAAGCTGTTAGTAATGCTTCTGAGATAATGATTCATATCAGAATTCTTTAATCTGTTTAAGCCTCGCTCTTTAATCTTTGTGTGACAATCTCAATGGGCTTGGTTCAGTTTATTAAAAGCTTTTACTAGTTGACAAACAAAATGTTGTTTACTTCGTAGCCACAAACCTTAGAGTGATGATCTCCATTAAATATTACATTTCAACATTCATTTGATGGACTCTTCAACCGGGATTAATTGCTAAGAGCAAATACGAATCTAATCATTGCCATTTTTATTGAAAACAAATATTTCTTCATAGTATGCCACCTCCTTTCCTGAATAGCCTTTGGCCAAAAACCTATTGTGATAATTAACATTTACATGAACTTGGCACATGCATATTTTTCAGAAGGCAGTTGAACCAGCTACTTAAAATTATTCTTGATGAGCACTTTAAATTTGGCTTGCATGGCTCTATCCCAAACTTTACATGTGTTCCTTCAAAAGATTGTGGTTCAACTGAATTTCTGAAAACACTCATTAAGTAAAACATTATGGTGGTTTCTGTTTTCCTCTTCCTTTGAGGCAATCCTAAGTGGCATACATCACTAGATTCAATCCTTTTTCTGGAAGGCATTTACCTTGGATAATAGGGGAGTACTTGGGAGACACACACTTCACCCTTCCCAGATTATGCAGCTTGGTCCTCTCAATCCATGTCAATTTCAAATGAATATCATCAGATACTGTGTTGCTTTCTTGATGGTCATTGATGCCGATGTTTCAGGCTGAGATTGATTGATTGCCTTGGTATCTGGATGTGTTCTCTGTCAGCGTTATCGTCCTCTTTGGGATTGAATTTCTGGCGTACATGGCTTTTTGTATTATACTTATACATGGCTATATTTGTACTGTTGTATTGTGTTTGTAGTTGTACTTGTAAATGAGGTGTTGTGCTACATGATTTACAGGCGATGAAATGGTTAGATTTTTCTTTTTCTTAGTTCATTGTTTTGACTTTGGAGCTCTCCATATCAGTGTACGGGAATGTACTTGTGAATTCCTTTCACCTACTGTTGTCACCGACAGACATTACTATAGTTTCTTTCTTTATTTAATGTGGTTCTTTGGCTTCTTTTGTCTCATAGCCTATTGTGTGGTACAGTACAATTTCAACCTCCTTTTTGATTATACTAGCAGCTGCATTAGCAGCATCATCAGCCCTCAATTATTCTTTTAGCATGTTAGGGTTTATCCATTTTGTCTAACCCTCGAGGCTGTAATTACTAATTTTATACCATACAGTTCCACTTCAGTGTAGTTTATGCTAGCTTCTCTACTCTAGTTTAGCTTATTTTTGTATTTCTTTTTGGTTGCTATGGTGGATTGGATTGTAACAGCTCTTTCCAATGAGTCCCATTGGCCTAAGTTAGCCATCTGTGGACATTAATAGAATTATCTTATTGTATCTTCCTGTATTTAAAGCATACCTATAGCGTTTTGCTAAACTTGACCTAGGTTCAGTCAGAAGTGAACTTTTTGAGCTGACCAGAATGGTTCCATTTGGTTCAGCCATTTTAAATATGTATATTTATTTAAATTTTAGATAAATTTGCAATTTTTAAAAATTGAAATAAATATAAAATTAAAAATAATCGTTTATATATGCCATTTTAACCATTAACATTAAGGCCGTAACAACACCATGAACTCTCTCTCTCCCTCTCTCGTGCGCACACCTTGCTTCTTACACACACACACATGCATGCCTGTGCACACACACACAACTCTTTCCTTCCCTGCCTCCCCATTCATGTGTGATTTTATTTATTTGTCTTTCTGAACCCAACCCAACCCTTTTGTAAAAAACTAAACCTCTGAACTTTTTCCCCTTTCCTGTTTAAAATAAGACTTTTCATATGTTGTAAGTATGATTTGAAGTGTTTTTCTTCAATGCTACTGTGTTTAGGGGAAAGTTTTTACTTTGAAAGCTTCCAACCAGCTTTTTGAGTTCACTTAGAAGAGGAGACAGCTGACTAGCAAATGAGTTTACATCAAATGCCATGTTTTCTGCAAATAACAATTTATTCAATATTGGTCAAAAAGTATGTATGCCTTGGATATATCACTGTGACCAGAAAAAATATATTTATGGCACATACATCAAACTGATGACATTGGTGACTGTGTGTTGGGCGCTACCGCAAAACAAGTGAACCAAAATTCTCAAATGCTTTTACCTGAGGATTTCTCCCTGAATATTTCTCTTTTGTGCTATTCTACAATGTCCTTACTGGTCTTGTCTTCAAGAGATAGACATATTGTGAATAGTTTAAATGCAAGAAAAAGAAAGTATAGAATCCTTTTTGCCTTTTACTAAACGCATTTCATCTCCATAATCATCCTGTTCTTTGGTTCAACAACTCCATGTTCTGAAAATTTTGATTTTTGACAAATATGCTTCCATAAATATATTCTGTGTAAAGGAGTCAAATAACATGCACCTTTTTAATCTAGCTTATGTTTCTTTGTCACACTATGGTTTGCAGCTTCCATGTCTCCCTTCCTCCACAACGGAGGCTTGAACATGCTTTCGTCTATGACGCTACACCTTATTGGTTATTTTACACATGATAGGTGTTGTTGGCCACGGATCCGCCACCTGGGAAGGAATTGGTGTGTCAATGCGCCCTAGACCCGTAGACCAACATTGAAAGGCCGGGAGGAAGGGATGCCCCCCGTGCCGATCTCCGGAGAAGGCCGGCTCCTTTCCTAACCTACTTGGGGGTTTTTAGATAAGAGTGCAGGAAAGAGATTAAAAAAGGGGGTAAAGGGAACTGGAAAGAGATTGAAAAAGATAAGGGAACAAGAAAGAGATGTAAATGTCATGCGTTTCGGGTGGGGGGAAAACAAGAAGGCCGGCTCCTTTCCTAACCTACTTGGGGGTTTTTAGATAAGAGTGCAGGAAAGAGATTAAAAAAGGGGGTAAAGGGAACTGGAAAGAGATTGAAAAAGATAAGGGAACAAGAAAGAGATGTAAATGTCATGCGTTTCGGGTGGGGGGAAAACAAGAAGGCCGGCTCCTTTCCTAACCTACTTGGGGGTTTTTAGATAAGAGTGCAGGAAAGAGATTAAAAAAGGGGGTAAAGGGAACTGGAAAGAGATTGAAAAAGATAAGGGAACAAGAAAGAGATGTAAATGTCATGCGTTTCGGGTGGGGGGAAAACAAGCAGCACGATCGCAAATTTGCATCCGAACCAACAACAATTAAAACAAAGCATGTAACAGAAATTGCAGTTGTTATTCTACCCTATGTATCCTTCTGTTTAGTATTCCAGATCCAAATAATCACCAATGCCCAAATCCAAAATTCAGAATTCAGACGGACAGAAATATAAATGGACATGAAGCAGAAATACTAGCAGAAGGCAGAAATAAGACGAGAGACAAGAAGCAGAGCCAAGGATGCTTTGAATTAATTAGAAGGTGGTCCGTCACAGCAGAGTCCTCTAGCAATATGTCCCCCCTCCACCCTTGTACAATGAAATGAGGCTGCTATTTATAGCGCAATTTTCCCCCCCGATTACATTTTGGGCACAGAATCCCAGACCTGACAAAAGCGGCTGATGTTGACCTCTGCGGGTAAAGAATGTACTTGCAGCAAGGTCCTCCTGAAAACGTGGCAGCTCCGTGGAAATCCGGTAGGTGGGAAGTTGAGCCATTTTGAATGGGGGCAGATGCGGTACAATCTGTCAGTTCACGCTTGCATGCCACCTGTCACATCTCTGACTTGAATCCCGAGGCTGGACACCTGTCAGAATCTGATAAGGGACAAATCTGCCTTGGGATTTCGTCTCTCTTTCTTGCCCGACTTCGCCCGGAATTGGAGCGCAATCAGACAGCGCAAGGGGGAAGTAGCGTAGTTGGGGAGGCCTTCGTGCCTTAGACAATTTTCGGGCTGCCTTCAACATTCTGCCCGAGTGCGCACAAGTAAGCGGGCGCAGCCCGACTTCGCTGCGAAGTCGGGTTGCGCACCCAACACTTAGCCATTTTCGGTCATACCGCCCCGACTGCGCATGAAGATGAGAGCGCACCCCGACTTCGCTGCGAAGTCGGGTTGCGCACTCAATACTTAGAAATTTCAGGGCTCCACTGATTCCCAGGTGCGCATAGAAATGAGAGCGCACCCCGACTTCGCTGCGAAGTCGGGTTGCGCTCTTATACTTAGCAAAATTTTGATCATCTCTCCGCACTTTGGCTCCCCAAGTGCGCTCAAACTCAAGGGCGCAGCCCGACTTCGCTGCGAAGTCGGGTTGCGCTCTTATACTTAGAATTTTTTAGGGGCCTTTTGCTCTTTTGGGGAAATTGACAGAAAAAAGTAAAAGAGGAAAGGGGGGGAAATGAAGGGAATGAAACTGATGGAAGGGAAGAAAGGGGATAGTGAAGAGAGGGAAAGGAGGAGGAGGGAAGGGAGAGCAGCATCCTTACAAGAAAAATGAAGACATGGCACCCCGTGCAAAATGTGGCAACAGGTACCATAATGGGCTGCTCAACTGCGCTCCTTTTCTCGGGCGAAGCCCGACTTCGCTGCGAAGTCGGGTTGCGCACCCAACACTTAGCCGTTTCTTCGAGTGAGTCGCCCAACTGCGCATGAATTTGAGGGAGCACCCAACACTTAGACAATTTTTGGAATGTCCTTCACTGACAATGCCCAGGTGCGCATAAAACTGAGAGCGCAACCCGAATTCGCTGCGAAGTCGGGGTTCGCTCAATACTTAGTCAAATTTTGGGCTCAGCTCTCTGCACGTCAGCTCCCCAAGTGCGCACAAAATTAAGGGCGCAGCCCGACTTCGCTGCGAAGTCGGGTTGCGGCAACACTAACACTTAGAAAATTTTGGGCCTTTGTATGAGCGCAGTCGGGCGGGGCCCGACACTTAGTCAATTTTCTGGCCCGAAATTGAGCTTCCTGGTCCTGCTTCCCGGGGCCATAACTTTTGATCCGCTGACCCGATCGCCTATTATAATATATCGTCAAAAAACTAGTGAAAAGATCTGCAATGATAAAATATCCAAAGCTCATTTCATCCATTTTATCGCCCCCGTTTATGGCCCGCAAAAACCTGAACACCTCTGCATGCTCTTTGCCGCTTTAAAGCTCCATACTTAGGCCAAAGTTTATCAAAAAAATTAATGTGGCAAAATTGCCAACAGGTGTCAGTCTGTAATTTACTCAAGCCATGATCATACAGTAATGGCATTGTCAGTCTCATGAATACGAATCTGATCTCATAAAAATATTTCATGTGGGTCTTTGCATCTCGTTAGAACGATTTATACAACCTGTTTGTATCAGTAAAGGGAACAGATGTATGAAGATTTCTACTAAACCATCAGGATGAAAATCAAATTATGGCTATCATGAAAACATAGACAGGGGCCATTTAATATGCACCAGTGCCAATTCCATTGATAGTTAGGCTCACTACTTTATGGCTCCAAACAACTTGACATATCTGTCCCACCTAATAAGAATATGCAGTCCAATTTCAATTAACTAGAATAAATGGCACGAAAATGCCCTGCTCGATGGAGATGAGAATCTCTCTATGGGAGTACCTGCATTGTCATCTAGATCTGATATTGCAAAAGTTGCTTCAGGATTCACCAAAGGGTTGTATTGACTGGAGACAGCAAGAGCCTCTCCTGAGGGGCACCTGAAGGAGCCTTTTACTAGATGCAAATCAGGCACTTATTTAGTTTATAAGGGAATAACTAGAACAGTTAATTTATAAGGGAATAAGTAGAATAGATTTGTAAATAGCGTAAGTCATAATCTGCCATAATACCTAAAGAATAATATCTTTGTTTAAACACTCCCCCTTTGAGACAGAGAAAGTTAGCTCGTATCCTGGGCTGTGATATCGCTACTCTCACGTCAGTGTATCTTGGGATGCTCTTATTCAAAGGGAGATAGAAAGTATCTTTGTGGGAACCTGTAGTGGACAGAATTCAAAAGAAGCTTGCCGGGTGGAAAGGAGCTCTTCTCAGTCAAGCAGGAAAGGCGAAGCTAGTTAAATCCACTCTTCAAAGTATTCCAATTTTTTTCATGTCTCTATTTAAAATGCCAAAAACAATTCTATAGAAGATGGAACAAATTCAGAAATCCTTCTTGTGGTCCAGCTTTGAGGAAAGAAAGAGATTCCACTTGGTCATGGAAGCAAGTCTGTAGTAGTTTAAATCAGGTGGTTTGGGGTTCAGAAAGATTGATCAAATGAATAAAGCTCTCTTGGCCAAACAAGGCTGGTTACTAGCTAAGCTGGTTAAAGTTGGTTGGGTTCGCATTATCTCGGCCAAATATTTGACTTAGAGAAAATACTTTCTCTTGGATCCCCTTCTGACTTATGAATCGTCATTTTGGCAGGGCATACTGAAATCAAGAAATACCATTCTAAAGGGGATTAGATGGAATCCGGGAAATTGAGAAAAAGTTGACTTCTAGGAAGATCCTTGGCTTCTGGATCAGCCCCTTTCCTAGTACTGTTGTCACATTTTGCACGGGGTGCAATGTTTTCAAGTTTGTAACAGTGCTGCTCTTCTTTTTCCCTCTTCCTCTATTTTCCTTTCTTCTGCTCTCTCCTCCTCTTTCTTTCCCCCCTTTCTCGGAGCCCCTCAGTTGATTTTCAAACTTTCCAGCAAGTTACCTGAAAAATGGCTAAGTCTGGGTGCGAAGTTCGCACTTCGCCCAGTTTTGGTGCGAAGTTCGCACTTCGCCCAGTTTTGGTGCGAAGTCTGACTTCGCCCTCTTTTCTGGGCGCACCTTGCAACTGGCAGGCTGACAGAAAAATGATAAGTGCTGGAGCAAGTCCGTACGGCGGCAGACACCAGTTTTCACCTGTGCGCAGTCCGACTTCGCAGCGAAGTCGGAGTGCGCCCTTGACAGGTGCGCAGTGGGGAGACAAACTCAGAATTTGACCAAGGCATGAAGGCCTTCCCGACTGCACTGTTCTCTGCCCACGCAACCCGAGACGCTCTGATCCCAAGCGAAGTTGGACGAACTGCCTTCCAAGGTAGACACGTGTCACACAGCATCATCCATCACCTGACAAGTGTCCAGCTCCGGGATTTGGGCCGAAACGTGCCGAGCAAAAGGACAAGCATGGGCTGCACTGCCTATGCCAGTGACCTCATTTAAAGCCGATTGGAGGTTTTACCTGCTCGAGCTACCCGCATCACTGCCAGAGTAAAGTTCAGACCAACACACCGCCACGAAGCTGTCCAGCTTCCAGAAAGACCATGCTGCGGGTACAATCCGGTCCGACAAAAGGTCAGCATTTGCAGCTCTTTCGCCGCTTTTGTCAGATTATGTTTGATTGGGACCTTGTGCCCATTAATGTGACGGGAGGGACTTGTTGTCACATTTTGCACGGGGTGCAATGTCTTCAATATTGTTTTGTAACAGTGCTGCTCTTCTTTTCCTCCTTCCGTTTTTCTCCCTTCTCTCCCTTTCCTTTTCTTTCCCATTCTCTTTCCCTCCCCCCTTTTTCCTTGGAGTTCCCCAGTTGATTTTCCAGCTTTCCAGCAGGTCTATCTGAAATTGGCTAAGTCTGGGTGCGAAGTTCGCACTTCGCCCAGTTTTGGTGCGAAGTGCGTACTTCGCCCAGTTTTGGTGCGAAGTCCGACTCCGCCCCACTTTCTGGGCGCACCTTGCACTGGCAGACCGGCAGGTCAATGCAGAAAAAGGGTAAAATGTAGGAGCGAGTCCATATGGCGCGAGACACCGGTGTTCGCCTGTGCGCAGTTTGACTTCTCAACAGAGCCGGAATGCGCCCTTGACAGGTGTACAGTAGGGGAACAAACCCGGAATTTGACCAAGGCTTGAAGGCCCTCCCCGACTGCACTGATTTCTGCACGCATCCCAAGGAGCCTCGATCCCAAGCAAAGATGGATAGACTGCCCTCTAAGGCGGGCATGTGTCACACAGCATAACCCATCATCAGACAAGTGTCCAACTTCGGGATTTGAACCAAGACTGCCGACCAAAAGGGATAAGCATGGGCTGCCTGCACCGCCTGCGTTAATAGCCTCATTCAAAGCTGATCTGAGGTTTCACTGCTCCGGCCTACTAGCAAGCCTGCCGACTTGAAGATTTACCCAACACTCCGCCACGTAGCTGTCCAGCTTCCAGAAAGACCATGCTGCGGGTACAGCCCAGTCCGACAAAAAGTCAGCATTTGCAGCTCTTTCGCCGCTTCACGTCGGCTCATGTTTGATCGGGACTCGTGCCCATTGATGTAACGGGTGGGACTCGGGCTATAAAAGCCCATCTGAAATTCATTGTAAAGGGTGGAAGGGGAATGTTTGTTAGGGAACTACTGTGCTTATTGTAACCGTGCTTCTGCTTATGAATACAATCTGTATGCCTGGTTCTGTTCTATTGTCTTTATTCTTTTATGCTGTCTTTCATTATATGCCTTAGGCCCACCTGTGTCGTTGCTCGTTAATTCACTTTGGCATTTGGCGATCAGGTTCCTCTAGCATTGCTTGCTTAAAGCACCTTCTGTACTTCATTATTTAAAGCATTCATTATAAATTTGGTAGCAGTTCCATCAGTTGTGTGTGACGTTGCTGGCCCGTATCTGGTGATTGATGCGATCCCCTGTTGTTAGTTCCTTGTAGGGAATGTTTGCTAGGGAGCCATTGAAGCTGTGCGGTTAAACTCTCTACCTAACACATATACACGGCTCGACATCTCTAGGTTTACTTTCTACCCCCGTCGGTGTACGTATCCGGTGATTGATACGATCCCTCGCTCGTTAGTTCCTTGTAGGGAATGTTTGCTAGGGAGCTATTGAAGTCGTGCATACGGCTGCTGGTGTATCGGAAGTACGCCTAGGTTTTGCAGTTCCTTGTCATGCTCTGTGTTTGTATGCAGTAAGTAGTGGTGATTGGTGTGTTCCCGTACTGTTAGTTCCCCCCCACCAACCTTTGGACATATTTGTATCTCTTTCTGTACATTTGTCTCTTTCCGTTCCTTTATTTCTTTCCTGTTCCCTTTAGCTTAAATCAAGCCCCCCCCCAAAAGGAGCCGGCCTTCTCCGGAGATTGGCTCGGAAGGCATCTCTTCCTTCCGGCCTTTCATGCTGGTGGGCGAATCTCGGCGCATTAACCAAAAATCCTTTCCTCATGGCAGATTCGTAACCAACGGTTTCTACGCACGCCGGTGGGACGCTTGTCCCACGATTTAAAGAAAGAGTACCCATCTAGTTTCCACCTAGCGCAACAGTTCTTCTGCCACGCTCGGCGGAACACGGGTCCCACATCTGACGAGAGATTTTCTGATCAGTCTCCACTCGGCGCCGGTTCTCGAGCTCTTGGTGAGACAAGGAAGTTTCTCACCCCCGACGGAATCGAAGCACCGGTGTTCGCTTCATTGCTGTTCCAAATCCGAACACCGGCGACTCTGCACGAACAAATCCTCCGAGTCTAGAAGACCGGTCCGGTCACCTTCATGCACACGAGAAGGTGGCGAACAAGAAATCCGAGAAGCCCGCCCGAGTTCTACGAACTAGACATCCACGCTCGAGGCGAGATACCCAGGCTGGCTGATCCGCGAGCTCGTTTCGACGAAGCCGAGGCTGAGATCCAAGAAGAGGCCGAAGCTGAGGTCGGAAGAGCCGAGTACGAAGTAGAAGAGGCCGAGGAAGAGGAAAATCCTGTATCCTCGGAAAGTACCGATACCGAGTACACAACCGACGGCGGAGAAGAAGAAGAAATGGCTGATCAACAGCCGAATGACGATGATCTCTTCCCGACGGTGGACTCTACAGGGCCTTTGGCCCTGATCGGTCAGCAAGGCCGTGCGCCTCGCTGCTTTAAAGTCTATTCCCACATACGACGGCTACGGTAAGACGGCGTACGAGCACATCCAGGACATCCTTGCCCTGGCCGCATTGCATACCATCACCGATGAAAGTGTGAAGACCCGTCTGCTGGCCCTTTCCCTGAGGGGAAAGCTTCTCTACTGGTGGAGATCGCTGCCAGAGGGATCCATCACTGGGTGGCCCCAGCTTGCCAGGAGGCTCGTAAAAGGATGCAACGAGTCTGCTGATCCTACCTCTCTACTGCATCAGTTCCAAGCAATCCAGAGGCATCCTCAAGAGGAGGTGTCTGATTTTAACATTAGGTTTGCGAGATCCTGGAAACGGGTACCTCGCGAACTTTGGCCTTCATCCGGCATGGCTGCTCACTACTATCTGAGGTCTTTCAACTCAGACATATGCCTGCTGCTGAAGATCGCCCGAATTGACGAGTTCCCTGCACTGTACGAAGCTGCCCAGCAAGTCGAAGGCGACATTATCTCCATCGGCGAGGCTTCCGTCCGGAGTGAGGAGCCGATTCATCCCGACTTTCCAAGATCGCAGTATCCTTCTGCTTCTGGTGGTGTGCCGTCTACTTCAGGGCAGCAGCCCCAGCCGCAGTGGAATCCGGTGCCGGTCGTAACTCAATACGGCCCGCCTCAGTTGCATTACCCTCATCCGCCTCCTCCCGCTCCGCATTTTCCAGCGCTTCCTGCTCCCCCGCAGTATGCGTCTTATTCTAACCCTCCTCCATTGGCCGCTTTGCCTCCACCGGCACAGTTGCCGCCTCCCGACAGCGACATCCGTAACACGATTCTACAAGAAGTGCGGGCTTTGGCCTCCGGATATCATGCCATGTCCAATGACATGACCGCTATGAAAAAGAAGCAGGCCCAAATGGACTTTGCTCCTAGAAGGCCGTATGCGCCACCGACGCTGACAAAAGATAAAGCCCCAGAAAACCAACCGCAGAGGCGTCCGCCTCCGAGAAATGTTGCTATAGATGACCCACCTGGTCCTCCTGACCAGGTCAACTGGTGCACTACGTGCAATGACCCGCATTCGGAGGAAGATTGCACTTTGCACCAGCACTACATCCAGACCTTGGCCGGCAGCACTATAGAAGATGATGAGATGTACATGATCTTGGACGGCGAGGCCAATTTTGCCCTGCCAGAAGAGAACCCAGTGACGCCCGCCAAGGAAGAAAAGAAAGCTGCGGACGCGGCTAAACCTTTGCAGGAATATGCGAGAAGAGAAAAACCGCCATTGGCTGCCACCGTACAAGCGGCTGTGGCCTTACACAGCCCAGGAGAAGGCATCCAAAGATAAAGCTCCCGCTAAACCTTCTCTAGCAAAGGCCGCTGCTGTTCCAGCTAAGCCTCCAGCAAAGGCCCCAACTCCCGCTAAGCTTCCTGTACTTCAGCCCCCAGCCGAAACCAAAGAACAAGCCCAGGAGAAGCCTCGAAGTACCCGTCTCGACCAAGAGACGGCGAGTTGAGGCCACCCAACGATACCGGACCAAGTATGAACCGGCTAAACCAGCAGAAGGAGCTAGTACCTCGGGCTACGACATTATAGACGAGTTAAAGAAGACTCCGCGCGAATCGGCATGTACGATGCCCTTACGCTTCCGAGCCGGGTAGATCTCGTTGCAAGAATCACTGAAAAACATGAATAACGGCAGCGGATGCGCACTGCTGTCTTGGTTCAACCTTTGACGAGTCTCCGCCACCTGGGAAGAACAGGACCGCCACCCTTTTATCTCGTCTTTGCGGATGCAAGGGCACATAGTTCACAAGCTGCATGGTGGATTCCGGTGCTTCATCGATCGTGATGCCGAAGGCCGTCCGCGATGGGATCGGGATGGAATACACAAGGAGTAGCCAAGGTGTACTGCAATTAGACGGCACTCTGTCAAGACGGTTGGTGTCATAAAGGACATCCCTATCCGGCTGCACAAAGCTCTCGACATTGTGGTCATCCAAGAGGTCGTGATTGTTGACCCGGAGCCTTACTTCGGCATGTGTCTCTCTCGGGAGTTCAACTGCGAAGTTGGGCGGGCACTTGTCTCTAGACTACTCGCACATGGAAGTGCCCTTCAAAGGAAGGAGACCGAAAATTTTCAATGAGAAGCCTTCCCCTTTTCTAGTAGACAAGATACCCGGCGGAGAGATGGATCGCATGGTCCGGTTGTCGAAGAAGAAGCCGGTGACAGTAGAACCGACCGAGCAAGCTCTCGAAGTGCTACGGCTAGAAGACGAGTTCTCGTTGCGGAATTTTAATGCCGTAATCGGGACGAGAGCGAGGCTGTTATTCCATTAAGCGGCCCGAGGAGCTTGACGTGTCCGTTGCGAAGGAAGTAGGACCCGCACCCGAAGAGCTGTGGAAGCTTTTCTTTGACGGCGCTCGTTGCAAGAATGGCGCCGGTGCGGGGGTCCTCCTGGTTTCTCCAACCGGAGTCCAGAGGGACTATGCCTACAGGCTGGCCTGGAGCTGTACTAACAATTCGGCGGAATACGAAGCCCTGTGCTTGGGTCTGCGAAAGGCGGAAAGGCTAGGAATCAAGCATCTCCAAATTTTCGGAGATTCAGAGTTAGTGTGTCATCAAGTTACGAATAAATGCGCGTCTAAGCATCACTATCTTAGAGCGTACCGCAATCGGGTCTGGGACCCGATGGAATCGTTTGACTCATTGAACGTTAAGGCAATATCGCGTGAGAGAAACAAGCACGCGGATATTCTGGCGTCTGTTGGAGCCAGGTACGTTCCGGCTGAAGACGTCGTCCAGAAATTGAAGCCGGTCCGCACCATTTACAGGCCTTCTGTGCCTGATAGGGATACCTTCTGCGAGGTATTCAGTCGTGACGAGGAGATCGTCACATTCCTGGTTAACGAAGTGTGTGTAATCGAAGGTAGAGACCCTGATGACGAGCAATATGAGGGGTTGATACAATTACGGAATAATCACGTCCCAAAAGGACTGATTACATTAGAGAGTCTCTTTGATCGAAATGACAGAGCAATATCCCACAGGATCAAAGTAGACCCGAGGCAGTATGCTGACCTGGAACTCGAACCCGGTAAAACCATCAAGGTCGGAACAGATCGCACGTCGGAGGAGGCTGGTGCGGATGAGATCAGCGTGCCGGGAGTTCCCCGACATCGTGGTCTGGTGCTACGAAGATTTGAGGGGGTATGACAGATTTGTCATCCGACGATACCATCGAGCTAGAGGATGGCGCCAAGCCGTTCCGACAAAAGCAAAGGGCCGTAAATCCAAAGGTTGAGGCCATGATGAAGACCGAGCTCTTGAAGATCTTTGGAGGCCAAGATCATCTACCCCATCAAACATTCATCCTGGGTCGCGAATCCGGTGCCCGTGAGGAAAAAGAATGGCGACATACGTCTCCGTGTCGACTTCAGAAACCTAAATCAGGCTTCCCTCCGGGACCACTATCCGCTTCCCCAAATCGACCAAATTTTGCATATCGTTGCTGGAGCCCAGAGATTTTCACTTTTAGATGGATTTTCCGGCTACAACCAGATTTGGGTCAAAGACGAAGACCAGCATAAGACGGCGTTTACCACGAAGTGGGGGACGTTCGCCTATCAGCGCATGCCGTTTGGCTTATCCAATGCTGGTGCCACGTTCCAAAGGGCCATGGACTTGGCCTTCCGAGAGCTGCTCAACAAGATTATTGTCATCTATCTTGATGACATGACCGTTTTCTCTCACCGACGAGAAGATCATGTTTCGCACCTGCGGCGGATATTTGAAAGTTGTCGAGAATTCGGCATCTCTATAAACCCGAAGAAGTCCGTCTTCGCGGTAAAGGAAGGAAAGTCTTTGGGACATGTCATCTCCGAGGAAGGCCTCGCCATTGACCCCGACGGAGCGAAGCCCTCGTTCGCTTGCCGCCCCCACCGATAAAAAAGGTCTGCAGTCCTTCTTCGGTCGGATTAACCTCGTGCGGAAGTTCATTCCGGATTTCGCACGAGTGATCAAGCCTATGGACGAACTGTTGAAGAAAGATACACCTTACGAATGGACCGATGAGAGAGAGCAAGCTTTCGAGGAAATCAAGGCTCGAATTGCGCAAGCTCCGGTGTTGACAAACCCGGACTACTCCAAGGACTTCATCCCGTATGCGGTGGGAGAACCCGAAAGTTACGCTGCAGTCCTGACTCAGAAGGGAGACGACGGTGAGGAGCGCCCCATTGCGTTCCTAAGCCAAGTGATTCTGCCACACGAAGAGAAGTACAATTTTATAGAGCGGCAGGTCCATGCGGTCATGAAGTCCCTTCGAAAGTTCAGGCACTTTGTCTCCCAGAGTAAGACCACTGTCTTTGTGATTCACCCCGATGTTCGCAGTTTCATCTTGCAAGGGGAACCGGGTCACAAGAGAGCGGGATGGATTGCCAAGATCCAGGAGTTTGACATCGAAGTACGGCCCACCAAGCTTATCAGAGGCCGAGCCTTGTGTTAGGAATTGGCCCGAAGCGGCGTGAGCCGGCATCTCCGCTTGTAAGTGGGAGGACACAGCGACACGCGTCTACCTAGCCAACTCCTTATCGGAGGGGAGTGATTGGACAGATGAACTGGTGAGATACTTCTGCACCGGAAGATGTCCCGATCACCTGAACGCCTCACAACGAAGGAGATTTCGGTTAGGTGCATTAAGGTACACTCTTCGCCCCGAGGGGCTTTACTTCAAAAATATTGACGGCATCCTGTTGCGGTGCGTCATAAAATCTGACCAGCCTAGGATCCTCGGAGATTTTCATTCCGGGATGCCTGGGGGTCACCATTCTTCAAGGCCAACGGCCTTAAAAATAATAAGGGCTGGATACTATTGGCCCACTCTGTTCGCAGACGCGTATGCGGTCTGCGCCAAATGTGATCAATGCCAGAGGTATGCTGGCCGAAACAGAAAAGCACCCCTGCCCCTTCAACCGATTCAAGCCGAAGCTCCGTTCCAGCAATGGGGTCTGGACTTCATTGGGGTGATTTCTCCTAACTCCTCCGCCGGCCACAAGTTTATTCTCACAGCTACCGACTATTTCACACGGTGGACGGAGGCGATCCCGACCAAGAACGCCGACCAAGAAACGGTCATCAGGTTCATTGAGAGCCCGATTACCCGCTTCGGGGTTCCATAGTCGATTGTGACAGACAACGGTCCGGGATTTGTAGGCGCTGTACTCACGGAGTACACCAGCGGCCTTGGCATCTATCACAAGATGTCTTCTAATTACTATCCGCAGGGGAATGGCCTTGCCGAGTCTACTAACAAGAACCTCCTGAAAATTCTCCGGAGGACCGTTGAAAAAAATAAGCGGACTTGGCACTTGCTCCTGAACCGGGCGCTATGGGCGGACCGAGTTGCGTTCAAGAAATCCCTCAAGACGTCTCCCTATGCGCTCGTCTATGGCAAGCAAGTTGTTATGCCATCACACATTGAAATCCCCGCCCCTGTGGATGATTGACGAAGACAAGAGCAGCGGAGACCCGGTAGACGACAGATTGTGCCAACTCCTGCAGTTGGAAGAAGACAGGGAAAGTGCATACCAGGCCTTCGCCGATCACATTGCAGCCACTAAAGGCTGGTTTGCCAAAGGCACCACTGCCCGAGTTTTCGAAGTCGGGGACCTGGTGCTGAAGTGGGACTCATACAAGGCAAAACCGGGTAATCACGGAAAATTTGACGCTCTCTGGGAGGGCCCTTATCAGATTGCCCGGTGAATCAGTTCAATGCCTACATAATTTCGGATATGGAGGGTCGGCTCCTCCCCATCCCCGTCAACGGGTTCCACTTGAAGCTTTATCGCCGTTGAAGGCGCCCGAGTGGCCCTTCCCCGTAAAAATTTTGCCTTGTGTTTTTATTTTTCCCCGCATGTATAGTTTCCAGTTTTAGCTTTCGGTTTATTTTTTCCTTCTTTGAGCTTAAATGCGGCATGGGAGAGAAAGACGGACTTCGCAACGAAGTGCTGCCGTTGCCCATGAGGAGGGGCGAAGTTCGGCTATGTAGAGAAAGATAGGAGAAAAAAGAGCAAAAAATCGACTAAGTGTTGACCGAAGTCCGACTTCGCAGCGAAGCCTGACTTCGGCCCAGCTGAATTGCGAAGTTTGTCCGAGAAAAGCTGAAGCAGACTAAAGTCCGCACTGCGCAACCCTTCGTGCGAAGTACGCCCTGCGCGCAAAGTTTGTGCGAAGTGCGAACTCGCACCGAAGTCCGACTTCGGCCAAGCGCCCGTGCGAAGTGCGCGCTGCGCTCAACGCTTGGGCGAAGTGCGAACTTCGCGCGAAGTTCGCACTTCGCATCAAGCTTCGGCCGAAGTCCGAACAAAGCGGCCAGCGCCCGTGCGAAGTCCATCTAAAGATGAAAGGCGGCAAAAACCCAGATTGCGCCCAAACCTTGGGCGCAGCTAAAAACAGAGGTAGAACAGTTCAAGCACGCGCTTCGCGCGAAGTTCGTACTTCGCCCGAAATTCGGGCGAAGTCCGACTTCGCCGGCGAGGTCGGGCCGTGCCCAACTTCGGGCGAAGCCCGGCTGCGCCTAGTTTTCCGGGCCAGTATTGGGACGCGGTTTAAAGAATAATAAAAAAAAAAAAAAAAAAAAATTTCAAAAACCCCAAGCTGGGCCCAAGGCGCGTTTGCACTTGTTTTAATGTGGGTTTCCGCACCGAAGGTTTTGTCTTGATCAGTGTGCCCAAGTGGTGGCAGCAACGTCAGCCATGGTGCAGTCCCCAACGCTGAGTTAATGATTGCGCGTTTTTCAAGCGAAAACGCAACTAAAAAAGCATTGCACGGCTGCCGGGGCGCGTCTTTTCCTAAACGTTCTCCTGCGCGGCCACAAAGGGTTTTAACTCAGCCGACCTACCCCTCCTGCGTTGCATTAATGGCGCTGTTTTTATCTAGAAAAGGGGGTCAGAATCATGCCAACATTCCAGATTACGAGAGATTATTCCTCGGACGGTGCTAATTATTCCTCCGATAGCGAAATTTGTTGCGAGACGACTGAACTCGTCATTATTGCTGACTCGGAGAGATGGACAAGGGAAAAATGCCCGTGTCGGCGCGAGTCCAGTGAAGCAATGAACCGGGCGATTTGCCGCGGCCGGGGAGTTTTCAAAGGCGATCCTCCGCCAGAGAAAAAGTCAAAGGCCCGGACGAAGAAGGTACAGCGTGGGCAATCCCCACCACCTCCGGTGAATTACAGCGAGGATATGTGGACGGCTCGTTTTCCATGAGCCTAACTCAGTCGAGAGCGAATGTGGAGAGGCTGGGCGACAAAGTTTCGCCCTCCCATCATTTTGGAGCGGCGTACAAATCAAACCTCTTCGATTCATGTGCCCTCCTGTCCACCAATGCCCGGAGTCGATAGACTTAATTGTCGGACACTATAAACCGGCTTCCGGCAAATCTGCAGTTCCGGCGGCAAACCCTTGTTCGCACTGCACGGGAGACTGTGCGACCAGCTTTCGCCCCAGGGCTGGAGTATGACTCCGGCACCATCCTCAGAAAAATCAGTTTGGGCGAACAAGCGGGACGTTTCACGCACACCAAGCGAATGAGGGATTTCCTCAATTCAGAGCTGAGCGCCCCGCTTCCAGCCGGACAATGGTCGATCGGCCCCATGCCTTTGGTAAAATTTCCGAGCAAGTATCTATATACCATCTTGGCATGGATCCTCGGCTGCGACTCCGATGAGCTGGTGCACCCGTACCAGCTAGCGCTGGCAGAATGTCTCCTCTGTGGAGAATCTTACGAACCGGCGAGCGCGGCGAGCGAAAACGCCCCATCTCTTTCGATCGGGCAGGTCGGTCGGCTTACGACATTCATTCCAATCTGCTGAAAATCCAGGAGCGCCAGTCAACCAATTTTCGTTTCAGTTCCGTTCTGGTCTGGCTTTGTTTGTACCATCTGCACCCCCAAATGCCGATCCTGAACCCGAAGAAGGTTAACGAGAAGGGAGAACCCTAGCCCGTCTATAACTGGACGGATGACTTATACCGGAAAGGGTCCTACTACAAGTTCAACTTCAACTTTCCGGGATTCGTCATGTCAGTCTTCACCGAAAGTGAAATCCCCCGTCCCCCGAGAGAAATGACGAGTGCTTTGATAAATCAGAAGCTCGGGGACGTTTTCAGACTGACGCAGGGGATTGTGATCAGAATCTACGGATTCAAGGGCAAACCCTATTTGCTGCCCTATTGGTGCTCAAAGCATCTGTTCGGGATGGAGGTTGCCCGACAGATGGACTATGTGGAAGAAGAGTTTGGCCTAGGGAAGAAAAGAGGACAGATTTTTCAATACCCTCTTTCCTGGGCCAACGTTGAGATTATTGAGGTAGGACAACATGTCTACCTAGAGCAAGCGCTGTCCCGGATTGGCCAGGTTTTGCTGCCGCGACTGGAAGTCTGACCCTCATGGGATAAGGGGAAAGTTTGCACATTTGTGCCCCCGGGACATAACCGAAGATAGATGCGACGTGGTCCATGTGGACCTTGGTCGGGAGATTGAATTAATGGAAGCTTCTCCCCCTTGGCGGGATTTCTCTTGCGAGGAGGTGACATATGACCCCAAGAGAAACCGGGACCATCACTTCTCATCTCCGGGGTTCAAAAAATTTCTGTCCAAGATTGCGAGGCCTTAAGCTGGTCTAAAGAAAAGATTATTGAATGCTTGGAAAATGAGATGCCGCACGCAGACACGATAAATCCACAAGGAGAAACCCGGCCGTAGATGACGACTTCTCGGTTCTCTATGACCAACATCATGACAGCTGGCGGCCGTTCGCATATCAAGGTTACGTTCCCCGAGGCCCCTTTGAGGATTATAAAAGTGGGTCTCCTCCCAAACAGTTGTACACTTCGGCAACTGCCAGCGCCGGCCCAGCAAGTACCCAGGCCGATCCAATGCAGTTCGTGGCTCCTAAGGCGGCGCCTGAAAAGGCGAAAAAGTTAGCCAAGGTAGCGCCCGAGGCACTTCCTCAGGCAAGAAAAGCGCCAGCGCCGCCAGAAAGCAGACCGATCGCGGCAGACCTTCTGCAAGTCAAACCCCGGTACAAGTTTACCGTGGGAGCATCAGTGCCTGCTGCACCTGCTTCGTCTCCTTCCCCTGATCCGACAGTTGTTCCAGAAGAGAAGAAGCGGAGGAGAGTTGAGAAAATCAGGCGACCTAGCCTGATAGTGCAGCAGCCAGTCGCAGAGCCGCAGCCGCGTCCTGCCGCCGCAGAGGCAGTTCCTTTGGGCAGTCCCAAGTCAGCCGTCGAGACAAGAAGCGAAGACATCCACCCGGCATCGGCTCAGGCGGAGCCCGCGAGTACGTTTGCTGCCCCTGTCTCTCTAGTCTCACCCAGTTCTACTTCCACTCAGTCCCCCACTCAATCTGGGCGAGCCATGACCACATCCTCCTCCCCGTCTCCGTGTCCTTCTAGCGGCCCCCACTCTTTCGATCAGTTTGCTCAGAACCCTAACGTCTCTCTTTCTCTGAGCACAACTCCAAACCCTTCGCCCGAGGTTAGTGCTGAGGCTGTCCGTTCACCATCACATCCTCCGCCTCAGCCGCTTCAAACCCTCACAGTGTCAGCCTCTCCCATTTCCATTTCCCGGTCGCCCCCACAAGCGACCGATTCTTCCAAGGTCTGTCCGGTTCCTCCTGATCCCATCCCCGCAGGAGAGACGTCTCAGCAGATCCCTAGGCTGGGGGAACCAGATTTTATGGACGACCTCCAGAACTCAGATGACTTGCCCCTGGCAACAAGAGCCGTAGAGTATTCTGTCTCTTTCCGCCAAGACCTGAAGCGGAGGAGACATGAAGAGATAGCCGCCCCGGCAAAACGCGCAAAGTATGATTTCGGAAGGAGAGTGATTACAACGGAGAAAATAATCCCAATAGTGAAGAAGCCTCTCCGAGAAATGATTAAGGCGGACTACGTGCTCCAGACAAAGGAGAAAAGCTTTGACGACATTGATAAACAGTATGAGATTCGGACGATCATGCGCAAAGTCGACAATCTCTTTGTCAAGAGTCCGGAGGAGCGAGGAAGAACTTTTCGCGTTGCGGGACAAAGTAAGGCAACTTGAAGAGGACCTATCTAGGTCCACCGAGCAGCTGGAAGCGGCGCGGCGAGAAACAGATGAATTCAAACCCCGACTAGCCGCTTCTCGACAACGAGGCCGCAACCGAAAAGAAAGCAGCCTCGGAGCAGATTTCTCAGCTCCAGGAGTCTTTGAAGCAGGCACAGTCGCGACTTGCAAAAAAAACATCTCAAGCGGCTGTCTTTTCAAAGACAAAAGTTAAGGAAATGAGGGCTGGTTTGCTGAGGGAATGCAAGCCCCATACCTTTAAGGCAATGGCGGTCCTGGACTTCGCATCCAGGATTCAAGAAGTTTCTGCCCAGGGAAAGCCTGTGGTAGAGGAGGCCGAGCGCCAGGCAAAGCAATGGCTGGACCTGGCGATAAACCTTCAGGAGCGCGAGCGCGACGACGTCATTTTTTCCCCCGTGTCCTCATTCGCTGCAGGATGGGCATGTGCAAGGGTGACCTTGCACAAATATTTTAGAAAAGTTGAAGAGGTGAGAGTGGCCAGACGAATGCTTGACGCATTCGGACATGAAAAAGATATCTGTCTGGCCCCCTTTCACGCTCTTTCAGAACTTGGGTATCCGAGGTTTTGTTGAGAATGGCGAGCTCCTCACCCTAGATCGGGTAAAGAAGAATTGGCAGTCCTTTGAAGCGGATACAGCTGAAAGTGATAGCTGGATCGAGCCAATTCAAGACAATCGAGTCACTCAGATGGTGTCCGAGATATTCCAGGATCCGCTCCTATTTTTCAGGAGTTAGAGAAAAGATACCTCACCATCGACCTGCACGCGGTCGCTGCTTTTCACGGAGCATTAGAAGACATAGCTGACCGCAAGCCATTCGAAGCGGAAGCCTGGCGCTCAGCCCAAGAGGCGTACACTCGCATGTGCGAGGCGAAGCGAGAAATGGAGACCTTTCAGAAGGAGATACTGATGAGGCAACCGACAAAGATGAATCGAAGAACGGTTGCCGCAAGGAGAACGATTAGAGAAGCAAAAGGCGGGGGGAGGCAAGTTCCTCCGCACCCAAAGGATGAAGGCATGGATTCTTTGCGCCGAGGCGAGCTCGACACCCCGCGAGCCGCCGAAATGTTGTCACATTTTTGCACGGGGTGCAATGTCTTCAATATTGTTTTGTAACGATCGTTGCTCTTCTTTTCCTCCTTCCGTTTTTCTCCCTTCTCTCCCTTTCCTTTTCTTTCCCATTCTCTTTCTCTCCCCCCTTTTTTCCTTGGAGTTCCCCGAGTTGATTTTCCGGCTTTCCGGCGGAGTCTATCCGAAATTGGCTAAGTCTGGGTGCGAAGTTCGCACTTCGCCCGGTTTTGGTGCGAAGTTCGTACTTCGCCCGATTTTGGTGCGAAGTGCGTACTTCGCCCGTTTTGGTGCGAGTCCGACTCCGCCCCACTTTCCGGGCGCACCTTGCACCGGCGGACCGGCGAGTCAATGCGAAAAAGGGTAAAATGTCGGAGCGAGTCCATATGGCGGCGAGACACCGGTGTTCGCTCGTGCGCGGTTTGACTTCTCAACAGAGCCGGAATGCGCCCTTGACAGGTGTACGGTAGGGGAACAAACCCGGAATTTGACCAAGGCTTGAAGGCCCTCCCCGACTGCACTGATTTCTGCACGCATCCCAAGGAGCCCCGATCCCAAGCAAAGATGGATAGACTGCCCTCTAAGGCAGGCATGTGTCACATAGCATAACCCATCATCAGACAAGTGTCCAGCTTCGGGATTTGAACCAAGACTGCCGACCAAAAGGGATAAGCATGGGCTGCCTGCACCGCCTGCGTTAATAGCCTCATTCAAAGCTGATCTGAGGTTTCACCTGCTCCAGCTACTAGCAAGCCTGCCGACTTGAAGATTTACCCAGCACTCCGCCACGTAGCTGTCCAGCTTCCAGAAAGACCATGCTGCGGGTACAGCCCAGTCCGACAAAAAGTCAGCATTTGCAGCTCTTTCGCCGCTTCTGTCAGCTCATGTTTGACTGGGACTCTGTGCCCATTGATGTAACGGGTGGGACTCGGGCTATAAAAGCCCATCTGAAATTCATTGTAAAGGGTGGAAGGGGAATGTTTGTTAGGGAACTACTATGCTTATTGTAACCGTGCTTCTGCTTATGAATACAATTTGTATGCCTGGTTCTATTCTCTTGTCTTTATTCTTTTATGCTTGTCTTTCATTATATGCCTTAGGCCCACCTGTGTCGCTGCTCGTTAATTCACTTTGGCATTTGGCGATCAGGTTCCTCTAGCATTGCTTGCTTAAAGCACCTTCTGTACTTCATTATTTAAAGCATTCATTATAAATTTGGTAGCAGTTCCATCAGTTGTGTGTGACGTTGCTGGCCCGTATCTCGGTGATTGATGCGATCCCTCGCTGTTAGTTCCTTGTAGGGAATGTTTGCTAGGGAGCCATTGAAGCCGTGCGGTTAAACTCTCTACCTAACACATATACCGGCTCCGACATCTCTAGGTTTACTTTCTACCCCCGTCGGTGTACGTATCCGGTGATTGATACGATCCTCGCTGTTAGTTCCTTGTAGGGAATGTTTGCTAGGGAGCTATTGAAGCCGTGCATACGCTGCTGGTGTATCGGAAGTACGCCTAGGTTTTGCGGTTCCTTGTCATGCTCTGTGTTTGTATGCGGTAAGTAGCGGTGATTGGTGTGTTCCCGTCATTGTTAGTTCCCCCCACCAACCTTTGGACATATTTGTATCTCTTTCTGTACATTTGTCTCTTTCCGTTCCTTCATTTCTTTCCTGTTCCCTTTAGCTTAAATCAAGCCCCCCCCAAAAGGAGCCGGCCTTCTCCGGAGATTGGCTCGGAAGGCATCTCTTCCTTCCGGCCTTTCATCTTCGGTGGGCGAATGCGGCGCATTAACCAAAAATCCTTTCCTCATGGCAGATTCGTAACCAACAGGACTCAGGCTATAAAAACCCACCATGAATTCATTGTAAAAGGTGGAAGGGGAATGTCTGTTAGGGAACCACTGTGCCTATTGTAACGTGCTTCCTTATAAATACAATGTATCGTGGTTCGTTCTGCTGTCTTTATTTTTATGCTGCCTTTCTTTTTTCATGCCTAAGGCTAACTGTGTCAGGCTCGTTGATTCATTTCAGCTTTGGTGATCGGTGCCTTTGCTCGCTTGTCCGAGCTTTTCGTACTTATAGTTTAAAGGTACTGAATAGATGTGGTAGCGTTCATCGGTATGTGTACGTTGCTGGTCCGTATCCGGTGATTGATGCGCTCCCGTCTGTTAGTCCTTGTAGGGAATGTTGTTAGGGAGCCATTGAAGCTGTGCGGTTAAATTCTCTACGTCACACATATACCGGCTCTGATATCTCTAGGTTTGCTTTCTACCTATGTTAGTGTACGTAGGTGGTGATTGATGCATTGCCGTCTTCGTTAGTTCCTTGTAGGGAATGTTTGCTAGGGGATCATTGAAGCCGTGCATACACTGCTAGGTATCGGAAGTACACATTAGATTTTGCGGTTCTTAGTCATGCTTTGTGTTTATAATGCGGTAAGTAGCGGTGATTGGTGTGTTCCCATACTGTTAGTTCCCCCCACCAACCTCCAAGTATATTTGTAAATTCCTTTACGTTCATTTATCTCTTTCTCGTACTCTTAGCTTAAATCGAGAAAACCCCCATAAGGAGCCGGCCTTCTCCGAAGATTGGCTCGGAAGGCATCTCTTCCTTCCGGCCTTTCATCTTTGGTGGGCGAATCTGGGCGCATTAACCCAAAATCCTTTCCTCATGGCAGATTCATAACCAACAGTTTCTCTGGCACGCCCGGTGGGACACGGGTCCCACATTTGAAGAGAGATTTTATGATCAGTCTCCACCGGCAGCGACAGTGGTTTCTGAGCACCTGGTGAGACAAGGAAGTTTCTCACCCTCGACAGAATTGAAGCACCGGTGTTCGCTTCATTGCTTGTTCCAAATCCGAACACACGGCGACTCGCACGAACAAATCCTCCGAGTCCAGACGGACCGGTCCCGGCACCTTCATGCACACAAGAAGGTGGCGAACAAGGGATCCGAGAAGCCCGCCTGAGTTCCACGAACTAGACATTGACGCTTGAGGCGAAGTTCCCAGGCTGGCTGATCCGCGAGCTCGTTTCGACGAAGCCGAGGCTGAAATCCAAGAAGAGGCCGAAGCCGAAGTCGGAGGAGGCGAGTACGAAATAGAAGAGGCCGAGGAAGAAGAAGATCCTGCATCCTCGGAAAGTACCGACACTGAGTACACAACCGACGGCGGAGAAGAAGAAGAAGAAGAAGAAATGGCTGCCCAACAGCCGAATGACGATGATCTCTTCCCGGCGGTGGACTCTACGGGGCCCTTGGCCCTGGTCGGACAGACAAGCCGTGCCCCTCGTTGCTTTAAAGTCTATTCCCACATACGATGGCTACGGCAAGACGGCGTACGAGCACATCCAGGACATCCTTGCCCTAGCCGCACTGCATACTATCACCGATGAGAGTGTGAAGACCCGTCTGCTGGCCCTTTCCCTGAGGGGAAAGCTTCTCTACTGGTGGAGATCGCTGCCAGAGGGATCCATCACAGGGTGGCCCCAGCTTGCCAGGAGGCTCCTAAAAGGATGCAATGAGTCTGCTGACCCTACTTCTCTATTGCATCAGTTCCAAGCTATCCAGAGACATCCTCAAGAGGAGGTGTCTGATTTTAACATCGGGTTTGCGAGATCCTGGAAACGGGTACCTCGCGAACTTCGGCCTTCAGCCGGCATGGCTGCTCACTACTATCCGAGATCCTTCAACTCGGACATATGCCTCTTGCTGAAGATTGCCGGAGTGACGAGTTTCTGCGTCGTACGAGGCTGCCTAGCAAGCTGAAGGCGACATTATCTCCATCGGCAGACTCCCGTCCAAGGTGCAGGAACCCATTCATCCCGACTTCCCCAGATCCCAGTATCCTCCTGCTTCTGGCGGTGCGCCGTCCACATCAGGACAGCAGCCCCAGCAGCAGTGGAATCCTGCGCCGGTCGTAACTCCTTACGGCCCACCTCAATTGCATTATCCTCACCCGCCTCCTCCCGCTCCGCACTTTCCAGCACTTCCTGCTCCCCCGCAGTACGCCCCTTATTCTAACCCTCCTCCATTAGCCGCATTGCCTCCACCGGCACAGTTGCCGCCACCTGATAGCAGCATCCAGAACACGATTCTACAGGAAGTGCGGGCTTTGGCCTCCGGATACCATGCCATGTCCAACGACATGACCGCTATGAAGAAAAAGCAGGCCCAGATGGACCTTGCTCCTAGGAGGCCATATGCGCCCCCGGCGCTAACGAAAGACAAGTCCCCGGAACATCAGCCGCAGAGGCGTCCGCCTCCAAGAAATGCTGCTATAGAAGACCCGCCTGGTCCTCCCGACCAGGTTAACTGGTGCACTACGTGCAATGACCCGCATTCGGAGGAAGACCGCACTCTGCACCAGCACTACATCCAGACCTTGGCCAACAGCGCTATAGAGGATGATGAACTGTACATGATCCTGGACGGCGAAGCTAACTTCGCCCTCCCAGAAGAGAATCTAGTGCCGCTCGCCAAGGAAGAAAAGAAAGCTACGGATGCGGCCAAGCCTTTGCAAGTCTACGCAAGAAGAGAGAAACCGTAGCCCGGCGGGCTGCCACCATACAAGCGGCTGTGGCCCTACACAGCCCAAGAGAAGGCATCCAAAGATAAAGCTCCAGTCAAGCCTTCTCCAGCAAAGGCTGCCCCTGTTCCAGCCAAACCTCCAGCGAGGGCCCCAACCCCGGCTAAAGCTCCTGTACTTCAGCCTCCAGCTGAAACCAAAGAACAAGCCCAGGAGAAGCTGAGGTACCCGTCTCTGACCAAGAGACAGCGAGTTGAGGCCACCCAGCAGTACCGGACGAAGTATGAGCCGGCTAAACAAGCAGAGGGAGCTAGTACCTCGGGCTACGACGATTGTAGACGAGTTGAAAAGAACGCCCGCGAGAATCAGCATGTATGATGCTCTTCTGCTCCCAGGCCAGGTGGATCTGCTGCAAGAATCACTGAAGAACATGAAGAGCGGCGAGCAGATTCAGCCTGCTGTCCTGGTTCAACCTTTGACAGTCTCCTGCCATCGGGAAGAACAGACCGCCTCCCTTTTATCTGTCTTTACGGATGCAAGGGCACATAGTTCATAACTGCATGGTGGATTCTGGTGCTTCCTCGACTGTGATGCCGAAGGCCTTCTGCGATGAGATCGGGATGGAATACACACGGAGCAGCCAAGGCGTGCTGCAATTAGACGACACCCTTGTTAAGACAGTTGGTGTCATAAAGGACATCCCTATCCGGTTGCACAAGGCTCTCGACATCGTAGTCATCCAAGAGGTCGTGATTGTTGACTTGGAACCTTACTTCGGCATGTGTCTCTCTCGGGAGTTCACTGCGAAGTTGGGCGGGTACCTGTCTCTAGACTACTCACACATGGAAGTGCCCTTCAAAGGAAGGAGACTGAAAATTTTTAATGAGAAACCTTCCCCCTTCCTAGTAGACAAGATACCCGGAGGAGAGATGGACTGCATGGTCCAGTTGTCAGAGGAAGAGCTGGTGACAGTGGAGCTGACTGAGCAAGCCCTCGAAGTGCTGCAGCTCGAAGACGAGTTCTCGTTGCGGGACTTCAATGCCGTAATCGGGACAGAGCAAGGCTGTTACTCCATTGTACAACCCGAGAGGCTTGACATGCCAGCTGCGAAGGAGGTAGGACCTGCACCCGATGAGCTGTGGAAGCTTTTCTTTGACGGTGCGCGATGCAAGAATGGTGCCGGTGCAGGGGTACTTCTGGTTTCTCCAACCGGAATCCAGAAGGACTATACCTACAGATTGGCACGGAGCTGCACTAACAACTCGGCGGAATACGAAGCCCTGTGCTTGGGTTTGCGAAAGGCGAAGAGGCTCGGAATCAAACACCTGCAGATTTTTGGAGATTCAGAGCTGGTGTGTCACCAAGTTACGGAGAAGTGCGCATCCAAACAACACTATCTTAGAGCGTACCGCAATCGGGTGTGGGACCTGATGGAGTCATTCGACTCATTGAATGTTAAGGCAATATCGCGTGAGAAAAACAAGCACGCTGATATTCTGGCGTCTGTTGGAGCCAGGTACGTTCCGGCTGAAGACGTTGTCCAGAAACCGAAGCCGGTTCGTACTATCTACAGGCCTTCTGTGCCTGATAAGGACACCCACTGGCAGGTGTTCAGTTGTGACGAGGAAATCGTCACATTCCTGGTTAACGAAGTGTGTGTAATCGAAGGTAGAGACCCTGATGACGAGCAATATGAGGGGTTGATACGATTCTGAGAATAATCACGTCCCAAAAGGACTGATTACATTAGAAAGTCTCTTTGATCAGAATGACAGAGCAATATCCCACAGAATCAAAGTAGACCCGAGGCAGTATGCTGACCTGGAACTTGAACCTGGTAAAACTATCAAGGTCGGAACAGACTGCACGTCGGAGGAACTGGAGCAAATCAGATCACTATGCCAAGAATTCCCCGACATCGTGGCCTGGTGCTACGAAGATTTGAGGGGGTATGACAGAACTGTCATCCAGCATACTATTGAGCTAGAGGATGGCGCCAAGCCATTCCGACAGAAGCAGAGGGCCGTGAATCCGAAGATTGAGGCCATGATGAAGACCGAGCTCTTGAAGATGCTGGAGGCCAAGATCATCTACCCCATCAAACATTCATCCTGGGTCGCGAATTTGGTGCCCGTGAGGAAAAAGAATGGCGACATTCGTCTCTGTGTCGACTTCAGAAACCTAAACCAGGCTTCCCTCCGGGACCACTATCCGCTTCCCCAAATCGACCAGATCCTACATATCGTTGCTGGAGCCCAGAGATTTTCACTTTTAGATGGATTTTCCGGCTACAACCAGATTTGGGTCAAAAATGAGGACCAGCATAAGACGGCGTTTACCACCAAGTGGGGGACGTTCGCCTATCAGCGCATGCCGTTTGGCTTATCTAATGCTGGTGCCACATTCCAAAGGGCCATGGACCTGGCCTTCCGAGAGCTGCTCAATAAGATTATCGTCATCTACCTTGATGACATGACTGTTTTCTCTCACCAACGAGGAGATCATGTTTCGCACCTACGGCAAATATTTGAGAGTTGTCGAGAATTCGGCATTTCTATAAACCCGAAGAAGTCCGTCTTCGCGGTGAAGGAAGGAAAGCTCTTGGGACATGTCATCTCCGAGGAAGGCCTCGCCATTGACCCTGACAGAGCAGAAGCCCTCGTTCGCTTGCCAGCCCCCATCGACAAAAAAGGGCTGCAGTCCTTCTTCGGTCAGATTAACTTTGTGCGGAAGTTCATCCCGGACTTCGCACAGGTGATCAAGCCTATGGCCGAACTGCTTAAGAAAGATACACATTACGAATGGACTGATGAGAGAGAGCAAGCCTTCGAGGAGATCAAGGCCCGAATTGCACAAGCTCCGGTGTTGACAAACCCGGACTACTCCAAGGACTTCATCCTGTATGCGGTGGGAGAGCCCGAAAGCTACGCTGCAGTCCTAACTCAGAAGGGAAGCGATGGCGAGGAGCGCCCCATAGCGTTCCTGAGCCAAGTGATTCTGCCGCATGAAGAAAAGTACAATTTTATAGAGCGGCAGGTTCACGCTGTTATGAAATCCCTTCGAAAGTTCAGGCACTTTGTCTCCCAGAGCAAGACTACTGTCTTTGTGATTCACCCGGATGTTCGTAGCTTCATCTTACAAGGAGAACCGGGTCACAAGAGAGCAGGATGGATTGCAAAAATCCAGGAGTTTGACATCGAAGTGCGGCCCACCAAGCTTATCAGAGGCCGAGCCTTGTGTCAGGAATTGGCCCGAAGCGCTGTAGCCGGCATCTCCGTTTGTAAGTGGGAGGACACAGCGACACGCATCTACCTAGCCAACTCCTTATCGGAGGGGAGTGATTGGACAGATGAACTGGTGAGATACTTCTGCACCGGAAGATGTCCCGATCACCTGAACGCCTCACAACGAAGGAGATTTCGGCTAGGTGCACTCAAGTACACTCTTCGCCCCGAGGGGCTTTACTTCAAAAACATCGACGGCATCCTGTTGCGGTGCGTCATTAAATCTGACCAGCCTAGGGTCCTCGGAGAATTTCATTCCGGGATGCCTGGGGGTCACCATTCTTCAAGGCCAACGGCCTTAAAAATAATAAGAGCTGGGTACTATTGGCCCACTCTGTTCGCAGACGCTCATGCGGTCTGCTCTAAATGTGATCAATGCCAGAGGTTTGCTGGCCGAAACAGAAAAGCACCCCTGCCCCTTCAGCCGATTCAAGCCGAGACTCCGTTCCAGCAATGGGGTCTAGACTTCATTGGGGTGATTTCTCCTAACTCCTCTGCCGGCCACAAGTTTATTCTTACAGCTACTGACTATTTTACACGGTGGGCAGAGGCGATCCCGACCAAGAACGCGGACCAAGAAACGGTCATCAGGTTCATTGAGAGCCTGATTACCCGCTTCGGGGTTCCAGAATCAATTGTGACAGACAACGGTCCGGGATTCGCAGGCGCTGTACTCACGGAGTACACCGGCAGACTTGGCATCTATCACAAGATGTCTTCTAATTACTACCCGCAGGGGAATGGCCTTGCCGAGTCTACTAACAAGAACCTCCTGAAAATCATCCGGAGGACCATTGATAGAAACAAGCGGACTTGGCACTTGCTCCTGAACCGGGCGCTGTGGGCGGACAGAGTTGCGTTCAAAAAATCCCTCAGAACGTCCCCCTATGCGCTCGTCTATGGTAAAGAAGCTGTCATGCCATCACACATCGAGATCCCTGCCCTGTGGATGTTGGACGAAGACAGGAGCAGCGGAGACCCGGTGGACGACAGGCTGTGCCAACTCCTGCAGTTGGAAGAAGACAGAGAAAGTGCATACCAGGCCTTCACTGATCACATTGCAGCCACTCAAGGCTGGTTTGCCAAAGGCACCACTGCCCGAGTTTTCGAAATCGGGGACCTGGTGCTGAAGTGGGACTCATATAAAGCAAAGCCGGGTAATCACGGGAAGTTTGATGCTCTCTGGGAGGGCCCTTATCAGATTGCCCGGGTGAACCAGTTTAATGCCTACGTACTTCGGGATATGGAGGGTCAGCTCCTGCCTATCCCTGTCAACGGGTTCCATTTAAAAATTTACCGCTGCTGAAGGTGCCCGAGTGGCCCTTCCTTGTAAAAAATTTCCCTTATGCATTTTCAATTCCCAGCATGTATAGTTTCCAGCTTTCAGCTTTTAAATTGTTATTTTTCATTCTTTTTGAGCTTAACTGTGACATGGGAGAGAAAGACAGACTTCGCAGCGAAGTCTGTCGTCGCCCCTCAGGAGAGGCGAAGTTCGGGCTGTGCAAAAGGAAGAAGCAAAGAAAGAAAAAGGAAAAAAGGCTAAAAAATGACTAAGTGTTGGCCGAAGCCCGACTTCGCAGCGAAGTCGGACTTCGGGCCAGCCAAAGTGCGAAGCTCGAACGAAGGGAAGACTGCAAAAGGCACACAAAGGACAGGCTCCGCTCAGCTTTGACCGGCTTCCGCGCGAAGTCCGCACTGCACACGGCTTCCGCGCGAAGTACGCGCTGCGCACAACTTCCGCGCGAAGTGCGAACTTCGCGCGAAGTTCGTGCTTCGCCCGAACTTCGGCCGAAGTCCGAACCCGCCTCAGCGTTCGCACTGCGCAGCTCATCCAGTTCAGGGAGCAGAAAAACGTTAAGTGTTGGCCAAAGTCCGAAGGTTGCAAAGAAACCAGACTGCGCTCAATCCTTGAGCGCGGCAAAGAAAAGAAGGAACAGTTCAACGCGCACTTCGCGCGAAGTTCGAACTTCGCCCGAAATTCGGGCGAAGTCCGACTTCGCCGGCGAAGTCGGACCGCGCCCAACTTTGGGCGAAGTCCGACTACGCCTCGCTTTCTGGGCCAGTTTGGGCAAAATTTCAAAAAATGAATAAAATATTCAAAAGGTTCTAAGCTGGGCCCAAGGCACGTTGCGACCGTTCCAAAGTGGGTTTCCGCACCAAGGGTTCTTTCTTGAGCAGTGTGCCCGATTGCGGCAGTGACGTCAGCCATGGCGCAGCGTCCAAGACAAAATTAATGATTGCACGTTCCTCAACGAAAAGTGCAAGCAAAAGAACATGGCACGTCTGCCGGGGCACCTTTTTCCAAACATTCTCCTGCGCAACCACCAAAGAAGCATAACTCAGCCGACCTACCCCCTCCTGCGCGGCATTAATGGCGCTGTCTTTATCTAGAAAAGGGGGTCAGATGCATTCAAACATTCCAGATTGCACAGATTATTCCTTAAACGGTGCAAATTATTCCTGTGACAGCGAAATCTGCTGTAGACGCCCTGAACTTGTAATTATTGCTGATTCGGAGAGATGGACAGAGGAAAGATGCCAGTGTCAGCGCAATCCAGCGAAAGTGGCGAACCCAAGGATTTACCGCGGCCGGGCGTTTTCGAAGTGAAACACCGCCGGAGCGAAAGTCAAAATCCCGGCCTAAAAAAGTACAGCGTGGGCAAGCCCCACCACCTCCGGTAAATTACTTGGCGGGATACGTGGACGGCTCTTTTTCTATGAGCCTGACGAAGCTGCGGTCAAATGTGGAGAGCTGGGCTGACAAAGTTTCGCCCTCCCACCATTTCGGAGCGGCGTACAAGTCCAACCTCTTCAGATTCTTGTGCCCTCCTGTCCACCAATGCCCGGAACTGGTAGACCTAATTGTCAGACACTACAGACCAGTTACCCGGCAAATTTGCAGCTCCAGCGGTAAACCCTTGTTCACACTGCGCAGGGAGACTGTCCAACCGGCTTTCGCCCCAGGGTTGGAGTACGACTCCAGCACAATCCTCAGAAAGATAAATTTGGGCGAGCAAGCGGGACGCTTCGCGAATACCAAACGGATGAGGGATTTCCTCAATTCAGAACTGAACGCCCCGCTTGCAGCTGGACAGTGGCCAACCGGCCCCATGCCCTTGGCGAAATTCCAGAGCAAGTATCTATATACCATACTGGCATGGATTCTCGGCTGCGACTCCGATGAGCTAGTACAGCCGTACCAGCTAGCGCTGGCAGAATGCCTCTTGTGTGGAGAATCTTACGAACCGGCGGCGCAGAGAAGTGGAAAGCGCCCCATCTTTTTTGGTAGGCGGGCGGTGCGCTTACGCCATTCATTCCAGCCTGGTGAAGATCCAGAAGAGGCAGTCTACCGATTTTCGTTTCAGTTCTGTTCTAGCTTGGCTTTGTTTGTACCATTTGCACCCCCTGATGCCGATCCTGAACCTAAAGAAGGTCAACGAGAGGGGAGAGCCACAGCCCGTCTACAACTGGACGGATGACTTATACCGGAAAGGGTCCTACTACAAGTTCAACTTCAACTTTATGGGATTCGTCATGTCAGTCTTCAGTGAAAGCGAAATTCCCCCCCCGAGAGAAATGACGAGCGCTTTGCTAAATCAAAAGCTCGGGGACGTTTCGAGCGACGCAAGGAATTGTGGTCAGAATCTACGGATTCAAGGGCAAACCCCATTTGCTGCCCTACTGGTGTACGGAGCATCTGTTCGGGATGGAGGTTGCCCGACAGATGGATTATGTTGAGGAGGAGTTTGGTCTAGGAAAGAAGAGAGGACAGATTTTTCAATATCCTCTTTCCTGGGCAAACGTTGAGATTTCTGAGGTAGGACAACATGTCTACCTTGAGCAGGAGTTTTCCCGGATTGGCCTGGTTCTGCTGCCGCAGCGTTGGAAGTATGACCCATATGGGATAAGGGGAAAGTTCACACATCTACGCCCCGGGCGGATATAACCGAGGATAAGTGCGATGTGGTCCATGTGGACCTTGGTGGGGAAATTGAATTGATGGAAGCTTCTCCTCCCTGGCGGGATTTTTCTTGCGAGGAGGTGACATATGACCCCAAGCGAAACCCGGACCACCGGTTCACATCTCCGGGGTTTAAAAGTTTTTATCCAAGATAGCAGGCCTTAACTGGTCTAAAGAAAAGATTCTTGAATCTTTGGAAGATGAGATGCCGCACGCAGCACGACAAATCCACAAGAAGGAATCTGGCCGTAGATGACGACTTTTCGGTTCTCTATGACCAGCATCATGACAGTTGGCGGCCGTTCGCATATCAAGGTTACGTTCCCAGAGGCCCCTTTGAGGACTATAAAGGAGGGTCTCCTTCCCAACAGTTGTACACTTCGGCAACTGCCAGCGTGGGCCCAACAGACATCCAGGTCGAACCAATGCAGCCCGTGGCTTCCAAGGCGGCGCCTGAGAGGGCGAAAGAATTAGTCAAGGCAACGCCCGAGGCAATCCCTCAGGCACAAAAGGCGCCAGCGCCGCCACAGAGCAGACCGGTTGCGGCAGACCCTCTGCAAGTCAAACCCCGGTACAAGTTTACCGTGGGAGCATCAGCACCTGCTGCACCTGCTTCATCTCCTTCCCCGGATCCAACCATTGTTCCAGAGGAAAAGAAAAGGAAGAGAGTTGAAAAAATCAGGCGACCTAGCCTGATAGTGCAGCGACCGATCGCGAGCCGCAGCCGCGTCCTGCCGCCGCAGGGACAGTTTCTCTAGGCAGTCCCAAGCCTGCCGCCGGAACCAAAAGCGCAGACATTCCCCCGGCATCGGCTCAGGCGGAGCCCGCAGGTACGTTTGCTGCCCCCGTCTCTTTGGTCTCATCCAGTCCTACCCCCACTCCGTCTCCCGCTCAATCCGAGCAAGCTATGGCCGCATCATCCTCCCCGTCTCCACGTCCTTCTAGCGGCCCCCATTCTTTTGATCAGTTTGCTCAGAACCCTAACGTTTCCCTATCTCTGAGCACAACTCCAAACCCTTCGCCCGAAGTTAGCGCTGAGGCCGTCCATTCACTGTCACATCCTCCATCTCAGCCGCTTCAAACCCTTGCAGTATCAGCCGCCCCCATCTCCATTTCCCGGTCGCCCACAGAAGCGGCCGAACCTTCCGGTGTCCATCCGGTTCCTCCTGATCCCATTCCCGCAGGAGAGACGTCTCAGCAGAACCCTAGGCTGGGGGAACCAGATTTTATGGACGACCTCCAGAATACAGACGACTTGCCCTTGGCAACGAGGGCTGTAGAATATTCTGTCTCTTTCCTCCGGAACACGAAACGGAGGAGACACGAAGAGATAGCCGCCCCGGTAAAGCGCGCCAAGTACAATTTCGAGAGGAGAGTGCTTACAACGGAGAAGATAATCCCAAAAGTGAAGAAGCCTCTCCGGGAAATGACCAGGGCGGACTACGAGCTCCAGACAAAGGAGAAGAGCTTTGACGACATCAACAAGCAATACGAGATTCAATCGATCATGCGCAAAGCTGATAATCTCTTTGTCAAAAGTCTGGAGGAGGAAGAGCTTTTCGGGTTGCAGGATAAAACAAGGCAGCTTGAAGAGGACCTGTCTAGGTCCACTGAGCAGCTGGAAGCGGCGCGGCAAGAAATAGATGAACTCAAAGCCCAGCTGGCCGCTTCCCAACAACAGGCCGCAACCGAAAAGCAAGCAGCCTTGGAGCAGATTTCTCAGCTCCAAGAGTCTTTGAAGCGAGCGCGATCGCAACTTGCGGAGAGAACATCTCAAGCGACGGTCTTTTCAAAGAAGAAAGTTAAGGAGATGCGGGCTGGTTTGCTGCGGGAATGCAAGCCCCACACCTACAAGGCGATGGCAGTTCTGGATTTCGCATCCAGAATCCAAGAAGTTTACGCCCAGGGAAAGCCTGTGGTAGAGGAGGCCGAACGTCAGGCGAAGCAATGGCTGGACCTGGCGGTAAATCTTCAGGAGCGCGAGCGCAACGGCCTCCAATTTTCTCCCGTGTCCTCATTCGCTGCAGAATGGGCAGGTGCAAGGGTGACCTTGCACAAATATTTCAAAAAAGTTGAAGAGGTGAGAGTGGCCAGACGAATGCTAGACGCATTTGTACATGAAAGAGACATTTGTTTGGCCCCCTTTCGCGCTCTTTCTGAACTAGGGTGCCCAGGTTTTGTTGAGAATGGCGAGCTTCTCACCCTAGATCAGGTGAAAAGGAATTGGCAGTCCTTTGAAGCGGATACAGCTGAAATTGATAGCTGGGTGAGCCAATTCAAGACAATCGAGTCACTCAGATGGTGTCCAAATATTGCAAGATCAGCTCCTACTTCCAGGAGTTAGAGAAAAGATACCTCACCATCGACCTGCACGCGGTCGCTGCTTTCCACGCAGCATTAGAAGATGTAGCTGACCGCCGGCCATTCGAGGCAGAAGCCTGGCGCCAAGCCCAGGCCGCATACACTCGCATCTGCGAGGCAGAAGCAAGAGATGGAGAGCTTTCGGAAGGTGATTCTGAGGAGGCAACTGACAAAGATGAATCTGAAGAACAGTTGCCGCAAGGAGAACAGCTAGAGCAGCAAAAGGCAGGGGAGGCAAGTTCCTCTGCACCCAAAGGATGAAGGCATGGATTCTTTGCGCCGAGGCGAGCTCGACACCCCGCGAGCCGCCAGAAATGTTGTCACATTTTGCACGGGGTGCAATGTTTTCAAGTTTGTAACAGTGCTGCTCTTCTTTTTCCCTCTTCCTCTATTTTCCTTTCTTCTGCTCTCCCCTCCTCTTTCTTTCCCGCATTCTCTTTCTTTCCCCCCTTTCTCGGAGCCCCTCAGTTGATTTTCAAACTTTCCAGCAAGTTACCTGAAAAATGGCTAAGTCTGGGTGCGAAGTTCGCACTTCGCCCAGTTTTGGTGCGAAGTTCGCACTTCGCCCAGTTTTGGTGCGAAGTACGCACTTCGCCCAGTTCTGGTGCGAAGTCGCACTTCGCCCTCTTGGTGCGAAGTCGACTTCGCCTATTTACGGCGCACCTTGCAAGCGGCGGTGACGAGAAGAATGATAAGTCTTGGAGCAAGTCCGTACGGCGGCGGACACCGGTTTTCACTGTGCGCGATCCGACTTCGCGGCGAAGTCGGAGTGCGCCCTTGACGAGTGCGCAGTGGGAAGACAAACTCAGAATTTGACCAAGGCATGAAGGCCTTCCCGGCGCTGCTTGTTCTGCGCCGCGCAACCCGAGACGCTCCGATCCCAAGCGAAGTTGGACGAACCGCCTTCCAAGGCAGACACGTGTCACACAGCATCATCCATCACCTGACAAGTGTCCAGCTCCGCGATTTGGGCCGAAACGTGCCGAGCAAAAGGACAAGCATGGGCTGCATTGCCTATGCCAGTGACCTCATTTAAAGCCGATTGGAGGTTCTACTTGCTCCAGCTACCCGCATCACTTGCCGGAGTAAAGTTCGGACCAACACACCGCCACGAAGGCTGTCCGGCTTCCGGGAAGACCATGCTTGCGGGTACGGTCCGGTCCGACAAAAGGTCAGCATTTGCAGCTCTTTCGCCGCTTTTGTCAGCTTATGTTTGACTGGGACCTTGTGCCCATTAATGTAACGGGAGGGACTCGGGCTATAAAAACCCACCATGAATTCATTGTAAAGGGTGGAAGGGGAATGTCTGTTAGGGAACCACTGTGCCTATTGTAACCGTGTTTCTGCTTATAAATATAATCTGTATGCCTGGTTACGTTACTGCTTGTCTCTATTTTTTATGCTGCCTTTCTTTATATTCATGCCTAAGGCTAACTTTGTGTCACGGCTCGTTGATTCATTTCAGCATTTGGTGATCGGGTGCCTTTAGCATCGCTTGTTACGAGCATTTTACGTACTTAATAGTTTAAAGGATACATAGAATAGATGTGGTAGCAGTTCCATCAGTTATGTGTTACGTTGCTGGTCCGTATCTGGTGATTGATGCGCTCCCGTATTGTTAGTTCCTTGTAGGGAATGTCTGTTAGGGAGCCATTGAAGCTGTGCGGTTAAATTCTCTACGTCACACATATACACGCTCTGATATCTCTAGGTTTGCTTTCTACCCATGTTAGTGTATGTATCTGGTGATTGATGCATTGCCGTGCTGTTAGTTCCTTGTAGGGAATGTTTGCTAGGGGATCATTGAAGGCTGTGCATACTGCTTGCTTAGGTATCGGAAGTACACATAGATTTTGCAGTTCTTAGTCATGCTTTGTGTTTATAATGCAGTAAGTAGCGGTAATTGGTGTGTTCCCGTACTGTTAGTTCCCCCCACCAACCTCCACGTATATTTGTAAATTCCTTTCTGTTCATTTATCTCTTTTCTGTACTCTTAGCTTAAATCAGAAAACCCCCAAAAGGAGCCGGCCTTCTCCGGAGATTGGCTCGGAAGGCATCTCTTCCTTCCGGCCTTTCATGCTGGTGGGCGAATCTGGGCGCATTAACCCAAAATCCTTTCCTCATGGCAGATTCGTAACCAACAGTACCCAAACTTGACATGCCTAAAACCCATTACTATAGCTGCTTTCGGATCAAAAGTTGTTGATTTTATTGACTCAAACAATGGCATTAAGAAATGGAAATCTTTGGTGGTGACCAACCTCAACTCCCTCGATAAGAAGGCTTGGAGATTCATCTCTTTTAAACTAAAATTCCAGATCCTAAAAAATCAGGATGAGGAAGATGTGATATTTTTGTTAGTAGAAAAGGATGGTCTCTTTTTGGCGAAGTCTGCCTATCAGTTGCTGGATGTGAAGGATCAATCTTGGCTCCCCCCTTTCAAAATCTGGTATAAAGGCCTCATTCCTAAGATCAATATTTTCTTCTGGCTTGCCATCCAAAATAAGATCTAAACCTTGGATAATTTGCAAAAAAGAGGGATTCTCCTACCCAATAGATGTTACTGTTGTCACATTTTGCCTAAGGGGTAAAATTTTGAACTATTGTGATATTGTTTTTCTATTCTCTTTCTCCTCTGAAAATGGAATTCTCCAGTAAAGGTTCTTCTCTGGCTTCGTGGTGCTGAGGCGCACCTAGGAACACTTCTTTCTTTCATATCTATGCATGTTTCAAGTTCGGGGCAGCTTCGCTTGAAAAATCAGTAGTCAGAGGCCAGCTTCGCCAAAGCAGGAAGCTAAACCTGCGCTTCGCTCATTTTTGGAGCGAGAGGCAGCTTCGCTGAAAAGATATTGCAAAAGCCGTGCTTCGGGCGCAAAATTTTGGCTAAGGCATGAACAGGGCGTTTCGCCCTTGAGGATAGCGAAGCTCCACTTCGGGCCGCAACGTTGCCGAACTGCCACTTCGGACCCATTCCCAGCGAAGTGGCGCTGCGAGCGAATAATTTCTAAGGCAAACATTCAGGCTCGCCCTCGCTCTTTGGCCTAGCGAAGCTGCAGTTTGGGTCTACCCTCCAGCGAAGCGGCACTTCGGGCCTGTCGATAGCGAACTCCCCCCAACCGAAGTCCATTTTGGACTTATTCAAAAAACAATATTGCCGAAGCACAACTCCCTCTTGGCCTAGCGAACCTCCAGTTCGGGCATCCTCTCCAGCGAAGCTGCACTTCGGGCGCAGTTTCAGTGAACCTCCCCACAGGGCCATCCCAAGGGCGATTCGGGCTGATTCCTTAGCGAACCTTCCATGGAGTATTTTTCGGGCGCTGGGACTGCTTTCAAGAGGCACGCTTCCAGAGAAGGGGGTGGGTGAACATTCAAGGCGCCTTCATGGCGCACGAGTTTGAAGCCTCTTGCCCATCCCATCAAGGCGGTGATGCTAATCTCGAAGAGATCTCCTCACCAACTGCAGTAACTGCCAATGTGATCTCGCAGCGACTAATCTCAGGACGAGCCGTGTCTCATAACTGAGCATTTCCCAAGAGGCCTCTCGATTTCACGCTATTTTGCTTGACAAGAGTCAAATCCCAGCTACCCCAGCAATTTTTAGGGTTTGTTATTAATGCTACAAAGGTGCAGTCCTCTATAAAAACCAGCTGATTGTAATGAAAAAGGGGGGGAACTCTTTGCTAGAAAGCCACTGTATTCGGTTTTTGAATCAATGCTAAGAACTCCTGGCTCTGATTCTATTTCTTCTTTGTATGATGCCTCCTGTGTTTATTTCTATTAATTTCGTCTCTTTATGTGATTGTTGTAATTCTGTTATCTGGATTAAAATGTTTGATATTGAGCGAATCTGGAATTCTCCTGGAGGATATATAGAGAAGGAAATATAGCGTTAGTTTTTGTTTTATTCTTTGTATTGATTGCTGCTAATTCGAATAGAGATAGGTGATCCTGCTGTCTATTCTTTCCCTCAGTTTCTACTTTGCAATATTTATCTCTTTCAGTAATTTCCCAATCTCTTTCCAGTTCCTTAATCTAAAACCCCAACTTAGTGTAGTAAAGGAGCCAGCCTTCTCTGGAGATTGGCACGGAAGGCATCCCTTCCTTTCGGCCTTTCAAAGTGTTGGACGGGTCTAGGGCGCATAAACAGACCAAACCCTTTCCTGTGGCAGATTCGTAACCAACATTTACCTCTATGGTTCTTGGTCTAAATATTCTAATTACCTTTTTTTCAGTGTTCCTTCTCAAAGGAGGTGGTGGATATGGTGTTGAAGGCTTTGGGGGTCCACTGGGTTGCTCCACACCTTTTGTCAGACTTTTGTACCCAGTGGACTTCCCCTTTTACCGCTTCAAGATTGAAACTTGTTTGGCTTTTCAGTTTACCTCACCTCTTTTGGAGTATTTAAAAACAAAGAAATAACAGGGCATTTAAAAACTCCAAAATAGATGTTGCTTCAGTTTATCTAAGAACGATCTCTGCGGTGGTAGAGAATGTTTCTTTCCTTAATCTGAACCCGACAAGGGGCAGAAAAGAGGAGGAAGAGTTGGAATTGAGCATTGGCTTCCACCCTTGGCCCAGAGATTTTGAGCATGGTCAACCTAACATAAGAGCCCATACTAAATGGGAACCACCACCCCCAGGTTGGATCAAAATCAACTTTGATGGGGCTTCGAAAGGTAATTCTAGGAAAGTAGGGGTAGGGGGGATTTTTAGAAATGACAGGGGAACTATTTTGTTAGCTTTTGCAAAAAAATTGGATGTTTAGATCTGTAACTTCGTAGAGGCAAGAGCCCTTTATCAAGGATTGTCTCTGCTGGAGTCCCTAGATTGCAACAAATTAGTTATTGAAGGTGATTCTCTTAATACAATTAATGTTCTTAAGGGAACGTCTTCCCCTAGTTGGAATATTGCAAATATGATCTTGGAGTCTAGAATATGGATCCAATCAAGGGAAGAGGTGCATATTCAACACATTTTCAGAGAAGGAAGTGGGGTTGTTGACTGTTTGGCCAACCTTGGAATCCTAAAGTCAGGTTTATCGTTGTGGAGTGAGGAATTTCCTCAAGGAATCTTAGAGTTGGATAATAGGCAGGGCTATGAAAACTCCAGTTGATCTTCTTTTGTTGATTGGGGATGTGGTTTGGAATCCTGTTTACTCTTGAACACCCACAATCTTGTATGTGCAGAGTCTTCCTTAGACCAAAACCTGTAAGAGATGACCCAAGGCCAATAGGATTAATTTGAATTTGAATATTTTTAAGGTTGGTGCCTTGCGGGAAGATGAACGACTTTATTGTCGAATGAATCTTGTGAAGATAGGCACCGGTTCCAAATAGGGAGACCGAAAGGCAGATTGGTGGATGGCGTATGGCACTAAACAAAGACTCGAGCGGATCACGTGGAGGGAGCGATGTCTTTGTACTCATGAGATCCCATGATGTTGTCAAATTAGGAGTCAAATCTGCCTAAAATGGAGTGTCGAATTTGGAATAGGTGTATTCTTATGTCTAATTTTCTGCACCACATCCATTTTCTGCGACGAACTTTCAAGAAGGTAATTTGGTATGTTTTCAAGGCTTCGATTACCATTGATTTTTTGAAGAGGGAGGAGAGCCTTGATCTCTAGAAGCTTGAAAAGTATATTTCCAATATTCTGTTGGGTTCCAAGGATTGGTTGACCATCTTGAGACTGTTTTCCTTCAGGCCTGATCAGTTCTATTTCAAGACATCGAGGGGGTGGGGGAAAGTTATCTTTGAAAAGTTTGAATTTACCAAAAGGAGGATTTCTAAATTGCATAGGTTTTTAGCCTCGGGTGTTTCTCTGGAATATGGAGGACGTGGTTTTGGAACCTAGCACACTTGAGGTTGAGAAAGATGTGAGAAGGATCCTCAAAAAAGGAGGGATTATGGAATGTCTTTTGAAATTCCATGGGCACAATAGAGACTTGTCAAAGAAAATGGCGTTTTACTGGAAAAATGGGATGGTGAGAGCTGGTGGAATAAATTTTGAAATCTCCATCCCACTGATTGCAAAGGTAATAGGTTTGCCCCTGGATGGCACTTTTCATAACAGGGAAAAACACTCATTGGTGAAGGAGTTGGGGTTCTTTCTCGGGGAGGATGAATCTTTGCCAAAGCTTCAAAATGGGTACCAGAGGAAAGCGCTTCAGGACCCTTGGGACAAGGTTGCACTTGTTATCATGAACTATTTTACTTTGGATGCTAAGAAAGGCATCATTCACAGCTACCATGTAATGTTCTTGAACCAACTTCGACGTAACAGAATTATGAGTAATCCTTCTTTTTTGTTTGCGTCAATGGATAAGTCCATGGAGGATGTTCGGAAAGGGAGGGCTACAGACCCAATTTACCAATTCCGGTGGTGGACTTGGATTTGGAAGATTATGCCCCTGTGAAGAAGGAATCTAAGCTTACCTTGGGTTCTTCGGGACGTGGAGCCAAATTATCTCTAGTCAGCTGGTTGTGCCTAATGTTCCAAAATATTTCTTAAAAACGATGCTTGATTGCCAGGTTTCGCTGATGGTTAAAATGAATGAAGTAATCTCTTGTGCATATGAGGTTAAAAACATGATTCAGTGGATCCAGAATGAGCCTGGCGCTTTGAAGTCGGGTGTCACGGATTCTGGAGATAGTTCCTCTGATGATTGAGTCCTTGCTGGTGGGCCCCATGCGAAGTTTTCAACTGGGTGCCCCCTTTGACTCAGGGTGACGGTTTCAGTTTTGGATGGTTGGATTGTGTTTTTTTTCTCCTGTTCGTATCCTTGGAGTTGGCGGGATTGTTGTTGTTTGTTGGCAGCAGTGTGTTTTGCGGTTGTTCCTTTGTCTTCTATAGTCTAGGACTAGTGTCCTGGGCTTGAAGTGTCTCTCTTTTTTGTAAAAGGTTCGGGGACCTTTCAAAACCCCTTCTTATATGTAATAAAAAATAATAATAATAATCCTTCCATTTTTTTTCTTTGGCACAAGTTTGAAATATTTTGTGGGCTTGGCACAAAGGGGTATCAAGCCAACGTAGTTGATCTGCTGTCGGGAAGAGATGGAATGTGGGCAGAAGATGCAAAGAGGAATCTAGAAATTAATGCTTGTCTGGAACACTAAGACTCTACCACCTTCAGTAAAACTACAAGATTCCTCTATGTGTGGAGAAGATCCCCTTTTAGTTTCTCTATGAGCGAGACACTATCTCATATCTCTAAATCCATTTGGGGAGGGTGCAATGGCATCATTCTAGGGGTACTATATACCTCCTACAATTAGAAGAGGATGAAAAGTCATTGGCCTAGAAGATTGTTGAGGCTGTAAGAGCCCTTTCAAGGCCTGTCATTTGAGGGTAATTGCTTTTTGGAGGTAAAATGCCAAACACATTTGGTTGAAATATTTGTTGAAGAATATTACATTATCTGGTACATGGTAATGTACCCCCATGGTACCTTCATGGTAAAAATGTAAATATGTAATAGATTAGAGTTTGAGTCTTTAGTTTAGATGAGTAATTTATATTTCCCTTTTATGTAAGTGTCAATGTGCAGGATATGCACAAGTGTCATGTATGTAAGTGTGCAAATATGTAATGTGAGGATAAGCACAAGTGTCTTGTATTAGGAATGCATGTAGGAGAGTAAGAGTCATGTAGAAGTGTGCAAGTGTCATAGAGTCAAGTATGCATGTAAGAAGAGAGTGAAGAGTCTAGTATACAAGTGGCAATATGAGAAGCCAAAGGTCAAGAATAGGAAAGGTTGCATCTCTCGGATATGTGAGGAGTGCAATAGACAAGTATTGAAGAGTCATATTACTATGTCTATATTATGGAGACAAAGCTCCATACAATGTAAGGGAAAACGGTTTGTAGCGATCACCACATAGCAAGCATTGATAATAAAGCTTGTATACAGATTTTGAGCAATTTTATTGTAAGTATTCTTCATGCATGTACATGAATGATTTTGGCCATTTACATTCATATTTGATATTATAAGTGAATGCTATTTCATTATTATATTGGCTTGGATATATATTTGATTGCTCATATATATAATTCTACTCTTGATTAATGATATTTCGACCTATAATATTGTGGCTTATTTATATTGGGACCTGTTGGTTACGAATCTGCCACTAGGAAAGGATTTTAATATTTTACGCCCTAGATTCGCCCAGCAGATTGAAAGGCCGGAAGGAAGGGATGCCTTCCGTGCCAATCTCCGGAGAAGGCCGGCTCCTATACTACACTACTTGGTTTTTTAGATAAGAGTGCTGGAAAGAGATTTAAAATGCAGAAAGAAATGTAAATATCATGTGTTTCAGGTGGGAAAGAACAAGCAACACGATCACAAATTAGCATCCAAACCAACAACAATCAAAACAAAGCATGTAACAGAAACTGCTATTGCGATTCTATCCTATGTATCCTTCATTCAGTATTCCAGGTCTACTTAATTGCCAATGTTGTGATCCAGGATTCAGAATGACAACAATCAGAAAAATAAATGACACGATGCAGAAATACTTGCAGAAGGCAGCATAAAAGAAAGAGACAAGTAGCAGAGCCAAGGATGCTTTGTATTAAAAGAAGTGTTCTGTCACAGCAGAGCTCTCTAGCAATATGTTCCCCCCCGATTACAATGAATTGAACTGCTATTTATAGCAGAATTTTCCCCCCAAAACTGGCGGGGCAATCGAAACTTGACCCCTGTCAGATGGCAGAGTATCCCTGGGATTCTGCCTCTTTGCGTTTACAGGTGCTCTGAAAGGGTGTAGTAGTTGAAACCTCATATCCCATTGATGCGGCTGGTACGGCTTGCCCTTTGCAGGCTCTTCGGGGACCTGACATGGTCATGTTGATGGGATGGGGGAAGAGATTTGCACTCACGTGCCATGGATATGCTTTAAAGGCTCACCTACCCCGTACTCCGAAGTATACTTTCAACTTCGCCAGGAGGGGCTCAGATCCCGAAATTATGCTCGTTTTTTACCTTGGGAGGTGTTCTCTGCCTTAGCAGCTCTAAAAACTGGGGGGAATTCGGCTTTAAAAACTCTCTACTGATCTCTTCCGGAGGTCGCTGAAAAATGAAGAGATGCTCAGAATCGCTGAATAGCGACGGCGATCTCGGGAGTTGGGGTTGGGAGCGACCTCGGGCACAAGCTGGCAAGCGCTCAAAAATTGAGCGATCTTGAGAAATCCTGGTCAGCGACGACGATCTCGGGCGGACTCCTTGCTGCAAATCGTTGAAAACCTGCAGTGCTGCTGGGAAAGGTGGGCGGCGACAGTGATCACGGGAGCAGGGACACTTAGACCTTTCTCTTCCTTGTTTTGCTCCCTTTCCGCACGTCGCCGAAAAATCACGCAACGTCGGGCACGGGCGGATTCTTCCTTCCATCGCGCGCTAAAAAGCGTTGCGGCGACGGTCGTCACCGGTCGGCGACAGCGATCGCGGGCATGGCGACACTTAGCCAAATTGGCTTTTCTTTTGATGGCGCTCCCTGTCGCTGAAAAGAAGTGCGACGACGGGCGTCGCTGGGAAGCGACGGCGATCCCGGTCGTCAACACTTAAGCACTTTTAAACTTTGCCCCGGATCGCTAAAAACTATGCGCGTCGTTGGGGATCGCTCAGCAGCGACGACGATCGCGGGCACAACCAACACTTAGAAGTCTTCAAGCCTTTTCAATGCTGCTCTTGGTCGCCAAAACAGCTCGCGTTGCCAAGAGTCGCCCGGAACCGACGTCGATCGCCAGATAGCCATGCCTTAGAGATTTTTTGCATTCTCCCTTCAAATTTTACATTCAAATCTGAAGATCGCTCCGCTTAACAGAAAACTGAACAGACTGAAAATAGAACATAACAATCTGGAAAATGAACTGAGGAAGGAGGGAGGCAATGACCTGTTCGAAATTTTCAAAATTCTTTTACCCCTAGCAAAATGTGGCAATAGGACCTATGATATTTTGAGATAGTTAGGCTTAAAAGCCAACAATATTGAAAGAAAAGAGAAAGTGACCTACTTGAATCTCCTCATAAGCAATAGTGCCTCCCTTTTATATCATACTACATGGGGCATCTGAAGAAAAAGTACTTCTTTTGTCTTTAACTCCTATATGGAACAGAGGCGACAAATCCTATCCTCCAAGAATGTCATCGTCATCTTTGATCTTGAGATGATGGGAGCATACCCTCATCTACTCAAGGGAAATCCTAAAGTCATGGTACTGGTGATGTCTGATATATTCAAAGGCAAGTGATGATTCTCTTAGAAATATGCATTAATTGCTCAACATAGAATGCCATCTTGGGTTCACGGAACTGAATAGGAGAGATCTATATAGTTTGAGTGTGTTTCTGATATATATCATCCCTCATAGATTTGTGGATCACCCCTTTCTCTTGGAGGATATTTTGGCTGTGATGGGTGGAAAGGTAATCTATAGAAATCCCCAAAAATCAGAGAAGTTGTAAATTTTCCTAACCCTAGATAACTGCTGCCCTATATTTCTAAATAAAATCAGATCTGAGATGAATTTATTTTAAACATACAACAATCACACAGATGGCTGGAAAAATAAACAGAATGAACAGCGGAAAATATACTACAGAACCTGCATATTTTATATAATGGAGGAGGTTACAGTTACAGCAGGACAACCTGCTCTCTTGCTGCCTTTCTGGCCAGCAAATCACTCTTCACCTCTGCACAATAGCCTTGCAGTTCTCCTTCAGCAATCTGTTCACCTTCTTTTCTTTTTGTGTGTAAAACACTCTTGACCTTCTCCTTTTATCCTTGAAAAGGTAACCCTAATCTCTCTAACCCTAAGATTAGATCTCATCTCATCTTGAGATGTATGGTTAAAAATAGAAAATCACTTAAGTGAATTACAAAATAGAATCACTTAAGTGAATTTCAAAATAGAAAATCACTTAAGTGAATTACAAAATAGAATCACTTAAGTGAATTTCAAAATAGAATCACTTAAGTGAATTTCAAAATAGAATTCGAAATGTCTCGAACCACTTCTAGCACGTTCATACTGAAGCCTGTGCAAGAAGTTCTTGTCCGAGCTACATTTCTCAACACTCCCTCTTAGCGAGGAAGGAATTCTGCACCAATCCAAGTTTGTCTCTGAATGCTTCAAACTTCCCTTTCACTAAGGGCTTGGTCAGAATATCAGCTACCTGCTGATCTGTGGGAATATACTAGAGCTTTACGGCTCCCTTCTGAATCTTGTCTCGTATGAAGTGATATTTGATGTCTATGTGTTTGGACTTGTCATGAAATATTGGATTCTCAGAGAGTTTGATACAACTCTGATTATCACAGTATATCACCGTGGGATCCAACTCTTGATCAATCAATATTGTAAGCAACTTGCGAAGCCAGATGGCCTCACAACTAGCAATATTGGCTGCCATGTATTCGGCCTCTATTGAGCTAAGTGCCACAGAAGTCTGCTTCCTGCTGAACCAGGATATCATGCTTGATCCCAAGCTAAAGCAACACCTTGAGGTGCTCTTCCTATCTGCTACACTGCCTGCCCAATCTGAGTCTGTATACCCTTGCAACCTCACTTCACCATCTCCAAGATATCTCAGACCATACTCCATCGTGCCCCTCAAGTATCTGAGCACATGTTTTGTTGCTACCCAATGCTCTTGCCTTGGCTCCACCATGAACTGACTCAAGGTGTTCACTGCAAAACATATATCTGGTCTAGTGTTGACCAAATACATCAAGGATCCTATCAGCTGCCTGTACAATGTAGGGTCCACTAATTCTGAATCTGAAGTTGTCACCTTCTTCAAATTAGTGATCATGGGTGTGGCCATAGGTTTGCAGTCCTCCATCCGAAACCTCTTCAGGATCTCAACTGCATACTTACCCTGCCCAAGGAATATCTCCCTTGGTCTCTGCCAAACCTCCAAACCCAAGAAGTAATGCATCATGCCAATGTCCTTCATCTCAAACTCAACTGCCATATCTGCTTTGCACCCTGCAATGAGCTTCTCTGCACTTGTAAGAAACAAGTCATCTACATATAGCACCAAAATGAGTAGATCAGTCCCAACAAATATGTAATATAGATTAGGATCTGCATCACTTTTGGCGAAGCCCACACTCTGCAAGTATCCATCTATCTTGGAATACCATGCTCTCGATGCTTGTTTGAGTCCATATAAGGCTTTCTTCAGCCTACAAACATGGGACTCCTTCCCATTTACCTCAAAGCCCTGAGGCTGCTCTATGTACACTTCTTCCTCAATGATCCCATTAAGGAAAGTTGTCTTCACATCCATTTGATGAATCCGCCATCCCATAGATGAAGCTAAAGACATAATTGCTCTAATGGAAGTGTATCTGCGATCTGGAGCAAAAGTCTCCTCATAGTCCACTCCCTCTTTCTGGGAGAACCCTCTCGCCACAAACCTTGCCTTGAACTTCTCGATGCTGCCATCTGCAACATGCTTAATTTTGTAGAGCCACCTGGAACTCACAACTGACTTCCCCTCCGGTCTTGGCACTATGTCCCAAACATCATTCTTCATGATGGAGGTGTACTCCTCCACCATGGCATCCCGCCAAACCTGCTGGTCTGTTGCCTCCTGAAAACTGGAAGGCTCTGAATTTATGATGTTACTCATCAATGCCATGTAGTTTGAAAACTTCCTTGGAGGTCTGCTCTCCCTAATCATCTTGCTAGGAGCCTCAACATACTCCTGAGCATCCCTCAATGTCTGTGTAAGCCATCGAGGTCTCCTGATAGAACTGGAAGGGGCTAATGTCTCCTCCTCACCTGAAGGTTGTTGTCCTGAACTGGAAACCACTGGTGTCTTTGGTGACCCTGGCTCAACCTTCGGAGCTTCCTACTCCTCATTCTCTATCACTGGAATAGGCTCATGGGACTTCCTGGATGCAACGTCCTCCTCAAACTTTACATCCTTGCTCACTACTGTCTTCCTCTTCTCTGGAATATAAACCCTGTAAGCTTTTGAAGTCTCACTGTAACCTACAAATAAACCCTTCCTACTGGAGGGCTCCAACTTGGTCCTCTTCTCTATCGGAACATGGATATAAACTGGACATCCAAAGATGCGGAAATGACTCACCTCTGGTTTCACACCAGTGAATGCCTCCTCTGGTGTCTTGTCCTCCAAGATCTTGTGAGGACACTTGTTCTGGATGTAGACTGTTGTGTTGCATGCTTCTGCCCAAAGAAACATCGACAAGCCCTGGTCATGAATCATGGCCCTAGCAACCCCTATGATGGATCGATTCTTTCACTCTGCAACCCCATTCTACTGTGGGTTGTATGGAACAATCAACTCCCTCTTGATTCTTGCCTGCTTGCAAAAACCATCGAACTCCTTGGAGGTATATTCACCCCCATTGTCTGATCTCAAGACCTTGATCTTCTTCTCTGTCTGGTTCTCAACTAGAGCTTTGAACTCCTGAAACCTACTAAAGACTTCATCCTTGGTCTTTAAGAAGTAGATCCATGTCTTGCAAGAGAAATCATCAATAAAGGAAACATAGTACATGCTACCTGAAATTGATGCTACTGACATCGGTCCACAAACATCCGAATGTACTAGATCTAGTATCTCCTTAGACCTATGCTCGTTGTTTGGGAAAACAACCTTGGCATGCTTGCCAAGCGTGCACCCTCTGCATACTCCCTGTTGCTCAATGCTGAACTCTGGAAGACCTATGACTATCTCCCTCAGAATAGGCAACGCTCTATGATGCAGGTGCCCCATCCTCTTGTGCCACAACTCACACAAGTTGTTACTGCTATGAACTAGGGCTCGAACAGGTTCACCCTACAACCTGTATAGACTGCCTTCTCTAACCCCTATCACTTGTGTTGTTTTTGGGCTAGATTCTTTTGGTCTAATAAGGACATGTTGGTTCTTGAACTCCACTGCATAACCCTTATCCTCCATAACCAAAATTGAAAGCAAGTTCTTCCTGAGACCTGGAACAAACAAAACATCATCAAAGTCTAAAGAGTTCCCTAACTGGAGTCGAAAATGAATGGTACCAATTCCTTCAACTGGATATTTGGTATCATCACCAAGCTCAACCTGAACCCCTGAGTCTTGCTCTTGTAGACTGGTAAAACACTGTCGGGTTGATGTCATGTGCCGAGATGCCCCATTGTCCACATACCAAGCATCCCTCGGAACCATGCTGGTAGAAAGGCAAGAGACCAACGAGAAATCCTTCTCGAATTTGGCAGCAAACTCGCTCATCTGAGTTTCTGCAGAGGTTGCTACTTGTGTCTGTTGCTGCTTCCCTTTGCCCTTCTTGTCTGGACACTGTGATGCATAATGGTCGTGCTTATGACAAATGAAGCACTTGATCTTGCTCAAGTCCTTCTTCCCTGACTGTGAGGTTGACTCCTCACTCTTTACCTTACCCTTGCTGGGTCCTTTACCTCTGCCCTTCTTGGTTTGCCCAAAGAGAGCTAGGTTATCGTCACCACCTTTCTTGCTGGCCTTTGACTCCATCCGAGTCTCCTCCTGGATGAAATCATCCCACAGTTTCTCAAAGGTGGGAAGGTGCTCACGAGCATAGATGCCTTTGACAAATGGTTCCCATGAAGCTGAGAAACCATTAAGTGCCACGTTCACCAACTCTGTGTCTTCAACCTTCTCCCCAACTGCTGCTAGTTGATCACGAATCTGCGTGATCTTCATCAGGTAACTGGTAACGGTGTCAGATCTGGTCATCTCCATAGATCTGAGTTTGTTCCGCAATATCATCTTCCTATTTATGTTCTCGCTCTGGTAGAGGCTAACCAGGGCATCGAACATCTCCTTTGCCTTAGTCTTCTCGGATATGTGAGGAATCAGGTGATCCTTCACTGCATCCAAGATCATCCGCTTGGCCTTCACTTCCTTCTTTTGTGAGCTGCCAATTGTTGCGGATCTGTAGGCAGAGTCACATCATCCTTGACAATATCCCAGAGATCATTCTCTTCCAATAAGAACATTACCCTAACTTTCCAGGGCAAGAAATTGGAGGCACCTTCCAATCTATCCTCAAATCTGAGGCTAGCTGCTGCCATCTCTGAGATCTATTGTACAAACTTTCAGATCTGATATGAATGACTCAAAAAATTGTCCTGCAAATAAGCTTAGTCCTTCAAGCAAAAAATATGAAACCCTCTAACTGCTGGTTTTTTTTTAATATCCAGTAGTGATCTACTGCTGTAAACCCTTGAGGATCTCAATCACAGAACCTAGCTCTGATACCATGTAAATTTTCCTAACCCTAGATAATTGCTGCCCTATATTTCTAAATAAAATCAGATCTGAGATGAATTTATTTTAAACATACAACAGTCACACAGATGGCTGGAAAAATAAACAGAATGAACAACGGAAAATATACTACAAAACCTGCATATTTTATATAATGGAGGAGGTTACAGTTACAGCAGGACAACCTGCTCTCTTGCTGCCTTTCTGGCCAGCAAATCACTCTTCACCTCTACACAATAGCCTTGCAGTTCTCCTTCAGCAATCTGTTCACCTTCTTTTCTTTCTGTGTGTAAAACACTCTTGACCTTCTCCTTTTATCCTTGAAAAGGTAACCCTAATCTCTCTAACCCTAAGATTAGATCTCATCTCATCTTGAGATGTATGGTTAAAAATAGAAAATCACTTAAGTGAATTACAAAATAGAATCACTTAAGTGAATTTCAAAATAGAAAATCACTTAAGTGAATTTCAAAATAGAATCACTTAAGTGAATTTCAAAATAGAATTCGAAATGTCTCGAACCACTTCTAGCACGTTCATACTGAAGCCTGTGCAAGAAGTTCCTGTCCGAGCTACATTTCTCAACGAAGTAAGTTGTTGTTGACTACCATTCGGGTAAATAAGTGGTGACTATGCTTACGCATTGTGCATGTTAGCTGCTTTGACAATGCAAATTGGAATTATCTATGGAAATTCAACAAATGTTTTTAAAATGTATTTGAAATTTATTTATTCATTAAAAAAGGTACCTTTTATTTTATATTTGTTATTGTTGCCACATTTTGCACGGGGTGCCATGTCTTCGGTTTTTTTTGTAAGAATGCTGCTCTCCCTTCCCTCTTCCTTCTCTCCCTTTCTCCACTATCCCCTTTCTTCTATGCCATCAGTTTCATTCTCTTATTCCCCCCCCTCTCCTTCTTCTGATTGTTTCTCCAAGAGGGCAAAAGGCCCTAAATTTTCTAAGTGTTGGTATTGCGCAACCCGACTTCGCAGCGAAGTTGGGCTGCGCCCTTAATTTTGAGCGCACTTGGGGAGCCGACGTGTGGAGAGCTGAACCCAATTTTTCTAAGTATAGAGCGAACCCCGACTTCGCATCTAAGTAGGGTTGCGCTCTCAGTTTAGTGCGCACCTGGGCATCAGTGGGGCCTTAAATTTTCTGAGTGTTGGGTACGCAACCCGAATTCGCAGCGAAGTCAAGCTGCGCCCTCAAGTTCATGCGCAGTTGGGTGACTCATTTAAAGAAACGGCTAAGTGCTGGGTGCGCAACCCGACTTTGCAGCGAAGTCGGGCTTAGCCCTGGAAGAAAAGCGCAGTTGAGCAAACCATCATGGTACCTCCAGTAAAGACCAAGAGCAACCCGACTTCGCAGCGAAGTCGGGGTTCGCTCTCTTACCTGCGCGCACTCGGGCAAAGAATGTTGAAGCCAGCACATAAATTTTTTAAGGCACGGAGGCCTCCCCAACTGCGCTACTTCCCCGTTGCGCTGCCTGGTTGCACTTCAATTCTGGGCGAAGTCGGGCAAGAAAGAAAATACGAGCTCCTAGAGCGGATTTTTCCCCTTATCAGATTCTGACAGGTGTCCAGCCTCGAGATTCGAGTCAGAGATGTGACGGGAGGTGTGCAAGCGTGAACTGACTTATTGTACTTAAGCTGCCCTCAATCAAGCTGACTCGGAGCATTATCCCCACACCGCCACGTAGCTGTCGATCTTTCAAGTGGACCTTGCTGCAAGCATGTTCCATGCTGGCAGAGGTCAACATCAGTTGCTTTTTGCCGCTTTTGTCAACTTTGTTAGCTTTTTCAGTTATTGTCAGGTCTGGGATCCTGTGCCCAACGATGTAATGGGGGGAAATTTACGCTATAAATAGCTCGAAAATATCATTGTAAAAGGGTGGAAGGGGGATATATTGCTAGGGAACCGCTGTAGCTGTGCGTTTGCTTCTAAATACAGAATATACTTGGCTCTATTGACTGTTCTTATCTTGTATGCTGCCTTTACTTAACATTTCTGCCTCATGTTGCTTATATTATTGCTTACTGTTATTCTGCTTTCTGGATATCGGTATTTAATAGTTAAGTATTCCTGGAATGCAAAGGTAGAGGATACATAGGATGAATGACATTGATAGTTTCTGCAACATATCTTGTGTTTAATTGTTGTTAGTAGTGGTGATTGGTTGTTGATGTGCTGCTTATCCTCCCCACCCATAACAAACACATTTATATTTCTTTCTGCATTTCTAATTTCTTTCCTGCACTCTGAGCTTAAAACCAATTGAGAAAACATAGGAAGCCGGCCTCCTCCGGAGATTGGCACGGAAGGCATTCCTTCCTTCCGGCCTTTCAATCTGCTGGGCGAATCTAGGGCGCATTACACTAAATCCTATCCTAGTGGCAGATTCGTAACCAACAGTTTCTCTGGCACGCCCGATGGGACACGGGAGTTTCCCACCCCAAAACATAATTGAAGCATTGGTGTTCGCTTCATTGCTGTCAAATCAGAACACCTGGCGACTTTGCAAGTACTTGAATATTCTCTGAGTCCGTGAGACCGGTCCAAGCGCCTTCATGCATACAAGAAGGTGGAGAGCAAGGAACCCTGGACACCAGCCTGATCTCTATGAAATCAACATCAACGCTCCTAGAGAGCGCGTAAGGCTGGCTGACTACCAAGCTCACCTAAACGAACTCGAAGCTGAGATTGAAGAAGCCGAGATCAAAGAAGCTGAAGTCGGAGAGGCCGAAATTGAACAGCCTACAACTTCGGACAACACTGATACCAAGTATACGACCGAAGAGGAAGAAGACATAGCTGCCCAACAAAATGATGACGACCTCTTCCCAGCAGTTGACTCCATAGGGCCTTTGGCTCTAGTTGGACAAGAGGCTGTGCCCCCTGCTGCCTTGAAATCCATTCATACTTACGACGGCTCTGGGAAAACGGCATACGAGCACATCCAAGACATTCTGGCCTTGGCTGCACTGCACTCTATCACGAGTGAGAGTGTTAAGACCCGTCTATTAGCCTTGTCTCTGAGAGGGAAGCTTCTCTACTGGTGGAGATCTTTGCCAGAAGGTGCTATCACGGGATGGCCCCAGTTAGCAGGCAGGCTAGTGAAGGGATGCAACAAGTCTGCTGATCCCTCTTCATTGCTGCATCAGTTTCAGAGTATCCAACGCCATCCGCAAGAGGAGATATCAGACTTCAACGTGAGGTTTGCGAGGTCCTGGAGGAGAGTACCTCGCGAACTGCTACCTCCGGCGGGACAAGCTGTGCACTATTACTTGGGGTCTTTCAATTCGGATATTTGCCTACTTCTCAAGATATCCCGGGTTGACACTTTCCCTGCCCTATATGAAGTTGCCCAGCAAGCAGAATTAGACATAATCTCTATAGGCAGACTTCCACATAGAATGCGACCTCCCATTTACCCCCGATTTCCCTCGATCCACAATACCCATCGGCGTCTGGTGTAATGCCATCCTCGTCAAATTAGTACCCCCAGCAGCCATGGAAGCCAGCGTTGGTTATAAACACCTATGGTCAGCCCCAGATCCATTATCCTAATCCGCCACCTCCACCTCCGCAAATCCCGCACTCCCAGCTCCCCCTCATTACGCGACATATTCTGCACCTCCACCATTAGCTGCAATACCTCCGCCGGCCCGGCCGGCGCTTGCCGATAATGATATTCAGAATAAAATCCTTCAGGAGGTACGGGCTCTGGCCTTTGGTTATCATACTATTTCCAATGATATGACGATAATGAAGAAGAAGCAAGCCCAAATGGAGTTTCTTCCGAGGAGACCATATCCTCCCCCTACGCTAACAAAAGATCAAGCTGCACAAGCGCAAAGGCCCCCGGCGAGGAATGCTGCCAATGAGGTCCAACCAGGCACTTCTGACCAGGTTAATTGGTGCTCCACATGCAACGATCCACATGGAGAGGAGGGTTGCATGCTGCATCAGCATTATCTTTAGACCCTTGTGGGCAGCGCCATGGAGGACGAAGCATACATGATCCTGGACGATAAAGGTAACTTTGTAGTCCCAGAAGAAGATCCTGTGTCACTCTTCACCAAGGAAGGCAAAAGGCCCATTGAGGCTGCCATGGCCCAATCGAAGCCGTTGAAAGTATACGCCAGAAGGGAGAGGTCGCAGCCTGCTGGGCTACCACCTGACAAGTCACCTTTACCTCCTACAGCCAAAGAGAGGTTCCCGACGCTCAAGGCTCCTGCGATGAAGGCTTCTCCAGCCCAACCTCTAGCTGAAACAAAAGAACAAGCTCAAGATAAGCTGAGGTATCCATCGCTGATGAAGAGACAGAGTCGAAGCTACGCAGCAATACCGAACCAGGTATGAGCCAGCGAAAGAGATAGAGGGAGCCGGCACTTCAACCTACAATATAGTCGATGAGCTCAAAAAGACCCCGGCAAAGATAAGTATGTACGAGGCTCTTCTGCTCCCAGGCCAAGTAGACCTACTACAGGAATCCTTGAAGAGCGTGAAAGATGGAAAGTCGATGCAGCCTGCAGTGTTAGCTCAGCTCTCGACAGTATCTGCTACTGGGAAAAACAGGGCGCCACCTTTCTATCTCTCTTTGCGAATGGAGGACTATATAGTACACAACTGCATGGTGGATTTTGGTGCTTCCACTACTGTCATGTCGAGGGCCTTCTGCGAGGAGATCGATATGGAATACACAAGGAGCAACCAAGGTGTGCTGCAGCTAGACGACACTCCTGTCAAGACAGTTGGTGTCATCAAAGATATCCCGATCCGATTGCATAAAGCCCTCAACATAGTGGTCATCCAAGAGGTCGTGGTGGTCGACTTGGAACCCTACTTCGGCATGTGTCTCTCTAGGGAGTTCACTGCGAAGCTGGGTGCATATCTGTCTCTGGATTATTCACATATGGAAGTGCCCTTCAAAGGAAGGAGATTGAAGATCTATAATGAAAAGCCTTCCACAATTCTGGTAGAGAAGATACACGGGAAGAGCAGCGAGAGCGACATGGTTCATTTGACAATCGAAGAAGCTGGTAGAGGTGGATATGGCGGAAGAGGCCTTCGAGTCGTTACAAGTGGAGGATGAGTTCTCCTTGCTAGACTTCAATGCCATGATTGAGACCGAGCAAGGTTGTTACTCCGTCACCCAGCCTGAAAGACTTGATCAGTCGGCAAAGAAAGATGTTGGACCTGCCCCAGAAAAGCTATGGAAGTTGTACTTTGATGGCGCCCGATGCAAGAATGGCGCCGGTGCAGGTGTACTTCTGGTTTCCCCATCCGGTTGGCTTGGAGTTGCACTAACAACGCGGCAGAGTATGAGGCTTTGTGTTTGGGTTTGAGAAAGGCGGAGAGACTGGGGATAAAGCATTTGCAGATCTTTGGCGACTCAGAGCTGGTGTGCAACTAGATTACGAATAAGTGTGCCTCCAAGAAGCATTACCTCAAGGCGTACCGCAACCGTGTCTGGGATCTGATGGAGTCATTCGACTCTTTGAATGTCAAGGCCATATCTCGTGAGAAGAATAAGCATGCTGACATTCTGGCGTCTGTTGGAGCCAGGTACGTCTCGGCTGATGACACTGTCCAGAAGCCGAAGCCGGTTCATACCATTTACAGGCCTTTTGTGCCTGATAAAGACACCCACTGGCAGGTGTTCGACTTGAAAGCTTAGCTCACCGCGTCTTAGTAGGAGGCAACAACACAAAGGAAGACAGTCGAATAGCTGTCAGAAGAAATAAGGGCAGCACTAGAACATATTTCCCAGCTGCAGGATTCGCTGAAGCAGACCCAATCTCAGCTGAAGGAGAAGGCGTCCCAGGCGGCTGCCTTTTCGTAAAACAAGATCAAGGAGATGTGGGCTGGTTTGCTGCAGGGCTAATGTGGTCAAGTCCTTGTTCGTCCTGGATTTCGCATCCAGGATCCAAGAAGTATCTGCCCAGGGAAAGCCTGCGGTAGAGGAGGCCGAACGCCAAGAGAAGCAGTGGCTGGACTTGGCGATAAAACTTACATAATTATTTTGAAAAAACGGAGAACATTAGGACCGGCAGGAAGATGCTGGACGTGCTAAACCATGAAATGAATATTTGCCTGGCCCTCTTCAACACTCTTTCTGCGCTCAGATTTCCGAGCTTTGTCAAAGATGGGGAGTTTCTGCCCCTTGAACAAGTAAAGCTAGATTGGTTGTCTTTCGAGGCAGATACATCAGAAATTGATGGCTGGATTGAGCCAGTCCAGGAGACATAGGTGACCCAAATGGTGTCAAGGTTTTGCAAGATTAACACCTCCCTTCAAGAGCCGGGAGAGAGATATGACACCATTGATGTGCACATGGTTGCGGCATTTAGAGCAGCGCTGAAAGATGTCAGCGATTTAGAGCCCTTCCAAGCAGCGGCTTGGGATCAGGCCAAGACCGCATACAAGCACGTCCGCGAGCGGGGGCAACCTGCCGAGCAAGAGGGCGATGGTGGTGAGCATTCAAATTTAGAGAGAGAAGAAGAAGAAGGGTCAGAAGAAGAGACTACTGAAAGTGAGCCCGAAGAAGAACAGTTACCCAAGAAGGGGACTCAGCAGCAGCAGGAGCAGATGGATGCATGGGAAGGGAGTTCCTCTGCGCCCAAAGGATAAAGGCCTGGTTCGTTGCATCGAGGTGAGCTCGACACCCCGCGAGGCGCCAGGAATGTTGCCACATTTTGCACGGGGTGCCATGTCTTCGGTTTTTTTTGTAAGAATGCTTCTCCCTTCCCTCTTCCTTCTCTCCCTTTCTCCACTATCCCCTTTCTTCCCTGCCATCAGTTTCATTCTCTTATTCCCCCCCCTCTCCTTCTTCTGACTGTTTCTCCAAGAGGGCAAAAGGCCCTAAATTTTCTAAGTGTTGGTATTGCGCAACTCGACTTCGCAGTGAAGTCGGGCTGCGCCCTTAATTTTGAGCGCACTTGGGGAGCCGACGTGCGGAGAGCTGAACCCAATTTTTCTAAGTATAGAGCGAACCCCGACTTCGCAGCGAAGTCGGGTTGCGCTCTCAGTTTTGTGCGCACCTGGGCATCAGTGGAGCCCTAAATTTTCTAAGTGTTGGGTGCGCAACCCGACTTCGCAGCGAAGTCGGGCTGCGCCCTCAAGTTCATGCGCAGTTGGGCGACTCATTTGAAGAAACGGCTAAGTGTTGGGTGCGCAACCCGACTTCGCAGCGAAGTCGGGCTTCGCCCTGGAAGAAGAGCGCAGTTGAGCAGCCCATCATGGTACCTCCAGTAAAGACTAAGTGTTGAGCAACCCGACTTCGCAGCGAAGTCGGGGTTCGCTCACTTACCTGCGCGCACTCGGGCAAAGAATGTTGAAGCCAGCCCAGAAATTTTCTAAGGCATGGAGGCCTCCCCAACTGCGCTACTTCCCCCTTGCGCTGCCTGGTTGCGCTCCAATTCTGGGCGAAGTCGGGCAAGAAAGAAAATACGAGCTCCTAAGGCAGATTTTTCCCCTTATCAGATTCTGACAAGTGTCCAGACTCGATATTCGAGTCAGAGATGTGACGGGAGGTGTGCGAGCGTGAACTGACTTATTGTACTTAAGCTGCCCTCAGTCAAGCTGACTCGGAGCATCATCCCCACACCGCCACGTAGCTGCCGATCTTTCAGGTGGACCTTGCTGCAAGCACGTTCCATGCCGGCAGAGGTCAACATCAGCCGCTTTTTGCCGCTTTTGTCAGCTTTGTCAGCTTTTTCAGTTATTGTCAGGTCTGGGATCCTGTGCCCAACGATGTAATGGGGGGAAATTTACGCTATAAATAGCTCGGCAATATCATTGTAAAAGGGTGGAAGGGGGATATATTGCTAGGGAATTGCTGTAGCTGTGTGTTTGCTTCTAAATACAGAATATACTTGGCTCTATTGACTGTTCTTATCTTGTATGCTGCCTTTACTTAACATTTCTGCCTCATGTTGCTTATATTATTGCTTACTGTTATTCTGCTTTCTGAATATCGGTATTGTATGCAAATGTAGAGGATACATAGGATGAATGACATTGATAGTTTCTGCAACATATCTTGTGTTTAATTGCTGTTAGTAGTGGTGATTGGTTGTTGCTGTGTTGCTTATCCTCCCCACCCATAACAAATACATTTATATTTCATTCTGCATTTCTAATTTCTTTCCTGCACTCTGAGCTTAAAACCAATTGAGAAAACATAGGAAGCCGGCCTCCTCCGGAGATTGGCACGGAAGGCATTCCTTCCTTCCAGCCTTTCAATCTGTTGGGCGAATCTAGGGCGCATTACACTAAATCCTATCCTAGTGGCAGATTCGTAACCAACAGTTATAATCAGAAAGATTAAAACAACAGTTTCGAAGTGTTTGATATATAATCACTTTTTCTTTTGCAGCCTGGTTGTTCCAAGGGATAGTTTTACTGCAGCAACCTTAAAAAAGACTCTACCACCTTCTGCTGGAGCAAAGGTCTTGGAACACTAATTTCATTTTTTCAACATACACATTCGGTTTATCATAGTTATCTTTTAATATGGCTATGCTGTGGTTGTATTTCTTAATTGAGGGCTCTTGCATTCTATCTAGTATCATTAATGATAGAAGTAGTTGATCTTTGATTTTGGGTTGCATAGCTACTGATGGACAGTTGTGAAAACAGATTAAATATCTAGGAAATCCAATGATGGATAATCTCAAACCATCAGGAGTCTTGGACTTCCTCAAGAAACAAATCCCATCTTTATATGTGGCACTTCTGCCAGGGAGTAGAGCACCAGAGGTCATTTATTTCGATATTTATGATTTTAGCTTACACAGTTTTTTGTCTTTATGCCAATAAATTTTAAACTTTATTTATTGAAGTAGAACTTAAACTCGTTAACTTGTATTTTAATGGACTTACATTTTCGAAGCAGGTATATTTCAATTGGAAGACCATCCTTGATGCTGTTGAAAGTCTAATAACAAGTCCAATTTCAGATAAAATAATATTTTTAGTTCCCATATTTCCTTCTTTGGAAAGCGCTTCATTTTCCCAATCACTATTATCCATGGGATGGAAACCTGCAGCTTCTGAAAGCATCATATATAAAATTGAGGATTTAGTTTTGTGTGTAGAAAATATTATGTCTACAAGCAGTAACCTTGATGAAAAAAGTGATATACTGCATTCTTTTTCATATAAGAAGGGCACTGCTTTCCTTTTATTGACGAGGGGCCTGTTCCCTGATGTTGTTAATTTGGCGGATGCAGCAATTGCAATGGCTGGTACTGCAACTGAACAACTTGTAAGTTTACTTTGTAATTTGCTGAAATAGATGTATAATAATAGATATAAGCTATGGTTAGTATGTGAACAATCTATTAGCAGGATGTCTGGGAGTTGTGGTTAAACTGTGGTATGCTATCAAGCTTGGTAGCATATTATTACAGTATTTCATGCTTCCTTTTTTGTGCAAGCTCCATCTCATCCATGCTTTCTAAACATTTTACAGGTAGGTCTGGGAAAGCCTGTTTTCACTCTCCCTGGGAAAGGACCACAGTTCACTTGTTGTTTTGCACAAGCACAGGCAAGACTGCTTGGAAAATCAGTAAGTATTGAATTTTATTGAGGAAATTAACTAGTTTCTGCCATCTTAAAGACCAATGAAAATAAGTACTGTGCTGATGACCCCTGATTGGTGCTTTAGTTAAGTATCCACAAGTGAAAGGGTAAGAGTTATGTACCCCTTGGATCATAATTATGTTTTCCTATAATTCAACTTCACATTTAAAATATGTTTCCACAGATCCAAAGATAGAAAACCGATTCTTAAAAGAGGTAAACTTCTGGAATATAAAAGAATGACATGACATATTTGAACCGATTTTTCTATTTTGCACCACTTGTTGCAGAGTCTATCATGTCACAAGTGTTGTAACAATCTTATATTTCCAATTATTTTTCTCTTATAGGCAATTAAGTTGCATTATATGAAAAAGACTCTAATTTCTAAATTTTATAAACATAAGAATGGGCACATCAAGCACATTTTTTAATTATTAATAAATACCTGAGACAGATTGGATAAACGAGAAGGAAGAAAGTGGACCACAATGGAGAATTAAGAGTTTAAAAGAACCTACCAAGGCAAATTCTTGACATGTAAACCATTAATGCACTATAAAAACGAACTTGTACCAAGATAATGCAAGATAGGATATATTACTGTTGGTTACGAATCTGCCACTGTAGGAAAGGATTTTAATCTTTTGCGCCCTAGATTCGCCCAGCAGATTGAAAGGCCGGAAGGAAGGGATGCCTTCCGTGCCAATCTCCGGAGAAGGCCGGCTCCTATGCTACACTACTTTGATTTTTAGATTAGGGAACAGGAAAGAGATAAACAGATGCAGAAAGAGATGTAAATGTGTGATTTAATGGTGGGAAAGAACAAGCAGCACAGTAACTAACTGATACTCAAACTAGCAGCAATCAATAGTGGGACATGTAACAGAAACCAGCACTATGATTCCTTCCTATGTATCCTTCTATATTCATTCCAGGTTCACTTAATTGCCAATGCTGTGATCCAAAATGCAGAATGACAGCAATCAGAAAAATAAATGAAACTTTCAGAAATGTTTTAGTAAGGCAGCATAAAAGAAAGAGACAGTAAATGGAGCCAAAGGTCCCTTGTATTAATGCAAAATGTTTGCTTACAGTAGCTTTCCTAGCAATATGTTCCCCCCCTTTTACAATGAAGTTCATCTGCTATTTATAGCAGGAATTTCCCCCCAAATTACAATTGATGCACGGAACTCAAGGCACTGCAAAAGCTGCAAAAAGTGTCGAGATTAGACCTTTGCTGACCATGAGTGTACCTGCAGCAAGATCCACCTGGAAATGGTACAGCTCTGGGCAGATCTGGTGGGTGGGATGTCAGGTCTGATGAATGCGGTAGGTTTAGTACAATTCGACATTCAATGTTGACCTACCTTGTACCTGTTGTCACATTTTGCACGGGGTGCAATGTTTTCAATTTTTGTAAGAGAGCTGCTCTTCCTTCTCCCCCCTTTCTCTCTGTTCCCTACATTCTCATTCTTCTCAAAATTGACAGCACTTGCCCTGAAAAATGGCTAAGTGTCAGGGCATGCTGAGGTGTTCGGGATTTTGCGGGCCATAAACAGGGGCGATAAAATGGACAAAATGAGCCCTGGATAATTTATTATTGCAGATCTTCTCGCAAGCTTTCCAACGATATATTATAATAGGCGATCGGATCAGCGGATCAAAAGTTATGGCCCCGGGAAGCTGAACCAGGAAACCCAGTTTTTGGTGCGAAGTGCGCACTTCGCCCAGTTTTGGTGCGAAGTCCGACTTCGCCCCTCTTTCTGGGCGCACCTTGTAACTGGCAGGCTGACAAAGAAGAATGATAACTGCCGGAGCAGGTCCGTACAGCGGCAGACACCAGTGTTCACCTGTGCGCAGCCCGACTTTTCAGCAGAGTCGGAATGCGCCCTTGACAGGTGTACAGTAGGGGAACAAACCCGGAATTTGACCAAGGCGTGAAGGCCTTCCCAACTGCACTGTTTTCTGCCCACGCATCCCAAGGAGCTCCGATCCCAAGCGAAGATAGATAGACTGCCCTTCAAGGCAGACATGTGTCACACAGAATAACCCATCATACGACAAGTGTCCAGCTTCGGGATTTGAACCAAGACTGCCGACCAAAAGGGATAAGTATGGGCTGCACCGCCTGTGTCAGCTGCCTCATTTAAGACTGATGAGAGTTTCCACCTGCCTCAGCTACCCACATTTCTGTCAATATAAAGTTCTACCCAACGCGCTGCCACGTGGCTGTTCAACCTTCAGGGAGACCATGCCGAGGGTACAGTCCAGCCTGACAGAGGTCAGCATCAGCAGTTCCGCGGCTGCTTTTGTCAGCTAATGTTTGACTGGGACGTTGTGCCCATTAATGTAACGGAGGGAACTTTGGGCTATAAATAGCCACCACGTTTTCATTGTAAGTGGTGGAAGGGGAATGTTTGTTAGGGAACTACTGTGCTTACTGTAACCGTGCTTCTGCTTATGAATACAATATGTATGCCGGTTCCGTTCTACCTGTCTTTATTCTTTTATGCTGTCTTTCATTATATGCCTTAGGCCCACCTGTGTCGCGGCTCGTTGATTCATTTCGGCATTTGGCGATCAGGTTCCTCTAGCATTGCTTGTTTAAAGCACCTTCTGTACTTCATTAATTTAAAGCATTCATATAATAGATGTGGTAGCAGTTCCATCAGTTATGTGTGACGTTGCTGGCCCGTATCTGGTGATTGATGCGATCCCCTCTGTTAGTTCCTTGTAGGGAATGTTTGCTAGGGAGCCATTGAAGTCGTGCGGTTAAAATCTCTACCTAACACATATACCTGGCTTTGATATATCTAGGTTTACTGTCTACCCCTGTCAGTGTACGTATCTGGTGATTGATGCGATCCCCTGCTGTTAGTTCCTTGTAGGGAATGTTTGCTAGGGAGCCATTGAAGGCGTGCATACACTGCTTGTGTATCGGCAGTACGCCTAGGTTTTGCGGTTCCTTGCCATACTTTGTGTTTGTATGCAGTAAGTAGCGGCGATTGGTGTGTTCCCGTACTGTTAGTTCCCCCCACCCAACTCCACTCTCATTTGTAAATTCTTTCCGCATTTATCTCTTTCCTGTACTCTCATCTTACTAACCCCCAAAAGGAGCCGGCCTTCTCCGGAGATTGGCTCGGAAGGCATCTCTTCCTTCCGGCCTTTCAATGTTGGTTCGCGGGTCCAGGGCGCAATAACGACAAAATCCTTTCCTCGTGGCGGATTCGTGACCAACAGTACCTTTGCAGCACACCTTCTATCTCATCCTGACAGGCCCGAATCTTGGAATCCGTGTGTAGCTTGGCCCAGGTCTGAAGTTTGCTAACGAATGGGGGGTCTGACCAAATTCGCCTGCTGAAGAGAGCGACCCCAGGAGTTGCTCCAGAATGGAGCGAACTCGGGAGACACCCTGACTTAGAGAAATTTCGGCAACTTGGTTCTCTTTATTACGTTTGCTGACTGGGAGGAGAGACGACGGTGGTTGCTGAAAAAGGCAGCGACAACGGGAGTCGCTTGAAAAATGAGCGATCGGCGTCTGTCGCTCCCTTGATGCCTTGGTCAATTTTGTGCCTCCTTGCTGTCGCTGAAAAAGGGCAGCGACACCCGGCGTCTCTCCAAAACGGAGCGACCTACGTCTATCTTTGAATGCTGCCTTGACCTAAGTATGCTTGACAAAGACGGGCGACGACGGACGGCACTGGAGAACCTGGGCGACGATGGGAGGCGCTGGAAAAACTGAGCGATGACGGGAGTCGCGCTATACTTAGAATATTTTTCATTTTCTCCTTTTCTTCCTCCGCCCATGGTCGCTCGAAAAGGGGAGCGACGACGAGAGTCGCTCCAAAATGGAGCAACGACGGGAGTCGCTCCCAAGCCAACACTTAGAAAAATTTTGCAATTTTCTCCCCGTCTACCTTATAGCTTGAAATACCGCCGGTCGCTGGAGGAAAAGGCGAAGCTGGTAATTGCCCGGAAGAGGGAGCGACTCCCGGAATCGCTCCAAAATGGAGCGACCGCGGGAGTGCCCAACACTTAGGAATTTTTGGGCTTTTCACCAAGCTTGCCGAAACTGCTGGAAATCTTGAAAAACAAAGTTGAAAACAGAAAGCATAGAAACTGAAAACTGCATGAAGGAAGCTGGAAAGGAAGGAAGGAGGGAGGCAGCAACAATTTTTTTCAGATTTTTCAGAATTTGTACCCCTTAGCAAAATGTGGCAACATTCCTGGCGGCTCGCGGGGTATCGAGCTCGCCTCGATGCAAGGACCCATGCCTTCATCCCTTGGGCGCAGAGTCATCTTTGGTCCCTGCTTCTTTATGCTGTTGCTGCTCTTGCTCAACTTCTTGCTGCTCCTCTTCTTGACTGTCCTCTGCGGACTCTTCTCCTGAATCTTCTTCTCCTCCCTCTGAATCCTCACCAGAGTGCTCCTCGCCTTCCTCGTTTTCTTGCTCAGGGGGATCAATGCGATCGTGGACATGCTCATAAGTGGCCCGAGCCTGGGCCCAAGCTGCCTCTTGGAAGGGCTCTAAGTCGCTGACTTCTTTCAGCATACGCTTGAATGTCTCAACCTGGAGCATGTCGATAGTATTGAATCTTTCCCCAATTCATGGAGGCAGGTATTGATTTTGTAGAATCTGGACACCGTGTGACCTGCTCCTCCAGAACTGGATCTGCCCAATTGTCTATCTCTGAGGTGTCAGCCTCAAAGGTTTCCCAGATTGGCATCAATTCCTCCCTGGGGCGGCAGTTTCCACCTGGACCGAAGAAATCTGGAAACCCAAGCGAAGAAAGGGTCTGGAAGGGGATTAGGCAGATGCTATTCTCCTTCTCCAATGTATTCAGCATCCTCCTGGCCTTCCGAATTCTTTCTGTTTTCTCGAAATACAAATGCAAGGTTGTCCTTGCATAAGCCCAGTCTAGGGCGATTTGTGACATGGGAACAAATCGAAAGCCTTTGTGCTCACATTCTTCAAATTTAATCTCCAAGTCCAGCCACTGCTTTGCTTGGTGCTCGACTTCCTCTACCACAGGCCTTCCTTGGGCAGATACATCTTGCACCTTGGAGATGAAGGTGAAGACTACAAGGGCTCTGGAGATGTAGGTTCTGAAACCCTTCAGTAGGCCAACTCTAATTTCTTTAATTCTTTCTTTCGAGAAGGCAGCGGCTTGTGACGCTTTCTCCTCCAGCTGCCTCTGAATTTCTTGGAGCTGCCCTTGCAATTCAGATACCTGTACCAGCGCTCCTTTCTCCTTGGCCAGTTGTTCAGCGATTGCCTTGTGATTTGCTATTTCCTTCTGCGAGGCTGCAAGTTGCTCTTTCAATTTTTCAGATTCCTCCTGGGCAGTCTTCAACTGCGCTCGCAACTTCGCCAAATCCTCCTCCAGCTGCCTTTTTTCATCCTCCACCTGGTAGAGGTGCTGCTTCGCCTCTTGATGCTTCACGAACAGCGTATCAGCCTTCAGACGGATCCCGCCTATTTCATTCTCCACGACGACGTCATCCAAGCTCTTATCCCTATGGTGGTAGTCATAGTCGTTCGTGGTCATGTCCTTGAGGGGCTTCTTCACTTTGGGTACCCTTTTCTCAATCTGGATCACCCTCTTGTCCAGGTCGAACCTGGCGCGCTTCTCTACCGTAGCCAGTTCTTCACCCCTCCTCTTTCTGACTCCTTGGAGAAATCTTCGAGAGCCTTGAGCCGCTTGGGCTGCCATCGGCTGGTCGTAAGATGTTTGCAACTGTCGCTCTATAAGCTCCAGTTCTCCGTACATAGGTAATGCTAGAGACAAGTATTGCTGAGGCATCTTCTCGATAATGAACAGAGATACGGGGGCGGCGCCTGAGGATTCAGTCGCTTTTGAGGGCAACTGGGCTTGGGGCGCAATAGGCGACTCTTCAGGAGAGCGAGATGGGTTTTCAGGGGCTGTGGCTGCGGGAGATGAATGATGAGGGGACGAAGGGATTTCTTCAGCGACGTTGGCCGACTGCGAATGACCTAGGGTTTGGCCTAGGGTTTGGAAGGCGTTGGGGTCTAGGGCAAAATGGCCAAACGTCTGTAGGCCTGGTTGTGCGGAAGCAGGGGGCTGTGTGATAGGGGACTGAGAGGAAGCGACAACAACGGGTTCGGCGGATGAGGAGGAAGGTGCAATTGGTAGAGGGCTAGAAGATTGTTGAAGGGAAATAGGAGACGTACCTGCATGCTCAGAATGAGCTGGCGTCTTGATAACTTGGGTTACCCACGCTTCCGCCTCCTTCTTTGGGTTGTCCTCGACGATAGTTACAACCTCCCTGGCGGCAACCTCTTTCTGCGGAGTCGCCTTGGTCTGCTGTACAGTCTCTTTTCTAGGCGTGGACCGCTTCTCCTTCGTCTTTTCAGACCTCTTCCTCTTTTTCTCTCTAGGTGCAGCCGCCTTTTCTGGTGCAGTAGCAGCGAATGAGGTTGGGGCGTCGGGTGCCGTGCTGGAAACCTTGAATCTGAACTTTGGCTTTGACCTCAATGGCTCCAAGCTCTCCTCTGCTGCTTTGGCAGACCGTTCAGGTTCCCGCGGCTTTTCAGATTGCTGCGACTTTTCAGGAGTTGAATGCACCATGGGGTCCACCCCTTGGCTCCTTTGTACTCCACTGCTTGAACTCCCTTGCGCAACTGACCGCTGGGGTGGGGTCCCCTTTTTATGCTTGCGACGGACGCCTCGGGGTACGATGTCACGGAAAACGAGCGGCTGCCACGTGTCAACATTCTTGTCATATAGGTCAGAGAACTCGTAATCATTGGCCAACAACTTTTTTGACTTTTCTTTCTTTGTATGGCATCTCGTTATCCAACACTGCGCTATCTTGTCATCGTTCCAGCCCAACGCTTTCACTTTCGATAGCATCCTTTTGTAGCCCGCGGAGTCTGTTTTGTGATTGTCATTATGAACAGGATCATACTCCGCCTCAATGCAGTAGAAATCTTGCCACGGTGGTAGCGACTGCATCTTTTCAATATGCCACTCCAGGTCGCCCCCTGTTGGGTCATTTCTTTCTGCCATGATCTCTTGTCGCGGGCAGGAGTGTGTGAATTTCTTTATCGCTTCGATCGGATCATACTTCCAGTGCTGGGGAAGCTTCACCAGGCCGAAATTTAGGAGGGTGGCTGTCAGATATTGGTGCTGCCCGCCCACATGGACCTGTTGACAATTCTGTCACATTGCTTAGAGGGGTAGTGAAAATCAAAATTTTGTAAAGTATTTCTTTTTGTTTCATGAATTTGTTCCCTTGCTTTTGAACATTTTTTGAGTATTGCAGCAATTTTGGCTTTCATTGTCATCCCCTTGTACATAGAATTGGATGTGTAAGAGCTTCGCTACAAAGCAAACCAGGTTTAGGAGCTTCGCGGGAAAAAGAAGGATAGCTTCGCCAAGAAAGGAAAGCAAGGAAGTCCAGATCGTAGCCCAAGATTTGCTAAGGCATGGAGAAAGCTTCGCTAGCGAAGCAGCCTAAACAGTCGCTTCGGGCGAGAACCTTGCGAAGCGGAAAATGCAAAAATTCTTAAAGTATTGAGAGATTGCTTCGCTAAGAATTCAGCGAAGCATCCGCTTCGGACCTCTCTCCTGGCGAACCATTTCTCCAAGCAAAATCTACTTCGCCTTAGGCTGTTGCGAAGCATCTACTTCGGATAGCTTTTGTGCGAAGCTCCTTCATCCGAAGCATTAGTTGCCCTTGAAAAATCAAAGCAATATTCTAAGGCAAGAATGCACTTCGGCCCAAGACCTCCCGAACAGCTGTTTTGAAGAAGGTTCGCAGCGAAGCGTTTTTGACAGCCCATCAGCGAAGCATCCACTTCGGGCAAGGAACCTCGCGAAGCAGCCTTTAACCCACCTTTCCAGCGAAGCAATGAAAGATTGAGAGCCCTGTTTTGAGAAGGAATATCTGCTTCGGCATTTAGTCCTCGCGAAGCCATTTTGGGAAGGTCCTTCGCGCGAAGTGCACGACCAAGGAAGATAGGCCCGCTTCGGCTCACATCCATTGCGAAGTAAGGTCCCGAACTGAAATTTGGCGAAGCGCTTTAGGGGCACACACTCCAAGGCCGGGTATCTTTCCGAGGCAATTGAGTGCTTCATAAATGAATTTTTACGTGCCCGAAAGACTCGGGGCTCATTTTTGGCAATCTGAAAAGAAATATCAGTCGCAGAAGGAGAGCCCGACGGACATAGCAGCCACTCGAGCTCCGCACCCGGAGAAATTCAGGACGAGTCAGGCGGCTCATAAATACAAATTTCCTCGGCTGACCCGGTCACAGCTGCTAATTGTAGAAAAGGATGTGAGAGCTCGATCACGGGAGGAGCGAGAACCGATTTCTCAGGTTTTCGAGGATGTACTCCCCGATTTTGTGCATTGATGGCTCAGAGGGTCGGGTCCTCTATAAAAACCCGTGAATTGTAATGAGAAAAGGGGGAGGAACTTTTGCTAGAAAGCTGCTGTAACTTGATTTCTGCGATTAATATCAAGAACTTTGGGCCTCATTTCTCTCTTGTATGCTGCCTTCTATGATTATTTCTTTTGTTCTGTCTTCGTTTATGTGCCGTAATTCTGAATCCTGGATTTAGGCGTATGATTGGGGATAAAACCCTGGAATTATCTTGAAGGATACATAGGAGGGAAAAATGCTGTGTTAGTCTTCTTGTATGCTGCCTGTGAATGGTGTTTCTGCTATATTCACCTATTTCTTAATTGCCGTAATTCTGAAATCTGGATTTCGGCGTAAGGGATTAGGAGGATCCTGGAACTCGTCCAGAGGATACATAGGAAAGCTAGCGCGGCGTTCATTCATATTTTATTCTTTGTATTTATTGCTGCTACCTCAAGATATTAGCTAGTAATCGTGCTATTGGTTCTTTCCCTCCGAAAATCTATTGACATTCTTTCCCTTACTCCCTTTATTTCTTTCCTGCACCCTTACTATTTTTATCTCTTTCCTGCACTCTTAGCTTAAGACACCAAGTAGTTTAGTAAAGGAGCCGGCCTTTCTCCGGAGATTGGCACGGGGGGCATCTCTTCCCCTCGGCCTTTCAATGTTGGTCCAGGTCTAGGGCGCGTACACTTCCCAAAATCCTTTCCTGTGGCAGATTTGTGACCAACAGTTTCTGGCACGCCCGGTGGGACCCGGTCAGTCTCACCTTGTGAGTGGTAGTGAGAACCGATGCTTATCTCATTGCCAAAAGACTCTAGCATCTGGCGACTCTGTTCAACCTGAGAATCTTAAAGTCGTAAGAGACCGGTACTAAAGTATCCGTGCCTTCATGCAAACAAGATGGAGAGTTAGGAATAGTGGAGAAGAGGCTGAGTTCTTTGAACTCGATATTGACGCCTTTGGGGAACGCTCCAGGTTGGTCACCCCTGAATCACTGTTACGTGGGACGTCCTCGCAAGAGGCTGCCTTTGACGAACAAGGGCCAACTTCGGATAGCACAACGGCTAGTCTTCCTCCTAATCCTCCTAACTCACCAGATCATCCAAGTGCCTCTGTTCCGATTAGTAATCCAGTTAGCAATCAACAAGGAACTTCGGGAATTCCTGTTTTTCGGAATCTAGGCGCGAACATGGCACACCAGCAACAACAACAACAAATGCAGCAGCAGCAGCAACAACCGCCGCCCAGATTGTTCCCGGCATGGAATTCTTCCGGACCATTAAATCTAGCGGGACAAGGGCAGGTTCCGCCTGCTGCTATGAAGAAAATCCCAACGTTCGATGGAACAGGGAAGACAGCTCTGGAACATATCCAAGACATTGTTTCTCTGGCAGCGATTCACGACATCACAGAGGAAAGAGTTATGGTAAAGCTTCTGGTTCTATCTCTTAGAGGGAAGCTCCTCTACTGGTATAGATCCCTACCACCTGGCACTATAACGGGATGGGACCAGCTAGCCGGACAATTAATGAGAGGTTTCAATGAGTCCGCCGATCCATCCTCTCTTTTGCACCAGTTCACGACGATTCAGAGACACCCGCAAGAGGAGATTGCTGATTTCAACGTAAGGTTCGCTCGAACTTGGCAAAGGGTACCAGCTGGACTCCGACCAACTAACGAAGCTGCGGCGTATTATTACCTTAGGGCCTTTAACCCTGACATCAGCGTAATGGTAAGGTATTCAAATATTAATACCTTCCCTGAACTGTATGAATTGGCCCAGAAAGCGGAAATGGATTTGATAGCCGTGGGTAAACTTCCTCAAAGGATGCCGATGCCCATACTCCCGGAATTCCCTCAATCCCAGTATACAAGTGCGGCCGCTTCGCAAATCTCCGCAACCCCTGCGTATCCAATCTCATCATGGAACCCGAACCCCATTGTGTCTCAGATCACTACTCCACAAATACATTTCCCTACATTTTCAGCATCACCGCCCACTGTCCCTTCAGCATTTCCCGTGTTACCAGCGCCACCCCAACACCCTGCCCTACCCCCAATACCAACGATGGCCCCATTGCCACCTATCCCCAAAGCTGAGGATATGCAGGCTAAAATACTACAGGAAGTTCAGTCCCTGAACTCCACGGTACAGACCTTGTCTAATGACATGACCATCATGAAAAAGAAGCAGGCACAGCAGGAGTTCCTACCAAGGAGGTCTTATCCCCCACCAGCGCTCACTAAAGACCAAGCGGTACAGCAAGGGAGATCATTGGCAAGAAATGCCGTGATTGACGAAGCTCCAAGCACTTCCGACTACATACATTGGTGCTCCACGTGTAATGACCCCCATGAAGAAAATACCTGCATGCTGCACCAACATTATGTACAAACGCTGTCGGGTAGTAGCCCTGGTGGTCAAGTCAACATAATCAGGCAAATAGATCGGAACCTAGTAATTGGTGAAGAAGAGCAAGTTTCAGTTCTTACTAGGGAGGGAAAAAGACCAATGGAGGTAGATGCTGCTCAAATGGCCCCCCTAAAGGTGTATACTCGCCGCGAGAAGGGACAGCAACCTTCCCAGGCCCCGAACGAAGTTTCTCATCCTGCGCTAGTAAAAGAGAAGGCCCAACAGGCCTCCGCAAGCCCGCCTCAGGCGGAAACCAAAGAACAAGCTAGGGAAAAGCTTAAACTCCCTTCGCTGACCAAACGACAAAGAGTCGAAGCCACGGAGCAGTATCGCACGAAGTATGAGGCTAAAAAGGAACCCGAGGTACACAACTCCCTAGTATACAACATCGTAGACGAGCTGAAGAAAACTCCTGCCAAGATTAGTCTGTACGACGCATTACAGCTACCTGGACAAGTGGACTTGTTGCAGGAATCCTTGAAGACAACTAAGGCAAGAAAGTCAGCACCACTTGCCCTAGTGCAAACCTTATCCACGTCCATTACAGGGAAGAACAGGCCTCCTCCGTTCTACCTGTCCTTACAAATGGAAGGGTATGTTGTCCACAACTGTATGATTGATTCCGGGGCCGCAACGACAGTCATGCCTAAGGCGGTTTGCGAGGAAATAGGAATGGAGTACACGCGAAGCAGCCACGGCGTACTCCAACTGGATGGTACTCCTGTAAAGACTGTCGGCGTAATTAAAGATATACCTATTCGACTGCACAAAATGCCTCAGATTATGGTAATACAAGAGGTGGTAGTCGTCGACCTGGAGCCATATTTTAGTATGTGCCTGTCAAGAGAATTCACAGCGAAGTTAGGAGGATACCTATCCATGGACTACTCACATTTAGAAATTCCATTCAGAGGAAAGAAGGTTAAAATCTACAATGAGAAACCTTCTACATTCCTCGTACAGAAGATGTCTGAGGAGGAAAGCGGTGATCTCATACATGCAATAGCGGAAGGGATAGAGCAGGTGGACCTAGTTGAAGAATCCCTCGCGCAGTTGAATTCTGAAGATGAGTTTTCACTGGCAGATTTCAATGCCATGATAGAAACAGAAATGGGATGCTATGCTATCACCAAACCAGAGAAGCACACTAAGCTAGAGAATAAGATGTGTGCCCAAGGGGAATTATGGAGATTGTTCTTTGATGGCGCCCGATGCAAAAATGGCGCCGGGGCAGGAATACTTTTAGTATCACCGTCTGGCGAGCAAAGAGAATATTGCTACCGGTTGGTTTGGAGCTGCACCAACAACGCAGCAGAGTATGAAGCCTTATGCCTAGGACTAAAGAAAGCAGAGAAGTTAGGCATAAAACATCTCCAAGTCTTCGGAGATTCGGAATTGGTATGTAATCAGGTCACCAACAAGTGCATCTCAAAAAAGCATTATCTCAAAGCATACCGTAACAGAGTATGGGACTTGTTTGACCAATTCGAGTCGCTCAATCTGCAGTCCATCCCACGAGAAAAGAATAGACACGCCGATGTCTTGGCATCCATCGCAGCTAGATATTCTCCAGCTGACGACATGGTGCACAAGCCCAAGGCCGTGAGGATGATTTATAGGCCCTCTGTGCCAGATAGAGACATGCATTGGCAAATTTTCGACAACGATGAACAGATCGTCAATTTCTTGATCCAAGAAGCAGCTACGGTTGAAAGAAGAAGCCCAGAAGATGAAGAATATGAAGGGCTGGTTCAGTTAAAAAACAACCACGTTCCAAAAGGGTTGATTACTCTAGAAAGCCTTTTTGATCAAAATGATCGAGCAGTTTCCCACAGAATCAAAGTCAACGCCAAGCAATATCAGGATCTGGAGCTCGAATCTGGGAAAGTGATAAAAGTCGGGACAGATTGCACCTCAACAGAGCTAGAACAGATCCGATCCTTGTGCAGAAGGTATCCTGACATAGTAGCATGGTCTTATCAAGACCTGAAGGGATACGATCGGCAATTGATTCAACATACAATTGAGTTGCAGGAGGGGGTCAAACCTTTCCGGCAGAAGCAAAGGCCTGTTAACCCAAAGATCGAAGTCATGATGAAAGCTGAGCTCCTGAAGATGCTTGAGGCTAAGATAATTTACCCCATAAAGCATTCCTCTTGGGTAGCGAATCTAGTCCCCGTTAGGAAGAAAAATGGAGACATTCGACTATGTGTAGACTTTCGCAACCTAAATCAGGCTTCGCTAAAAGATCATTACCCTCTCCCGCAGATTGATCAAATCTTGCACTCAGTAGCTGGGGCCCAACGTTTCTCCCTACTTGATGGTTTTTCAGGATATAACCAGATCTGGGTTAGGGATGAAGATCAACACAAAACGGCATTCACTACTAAGTGGGGAACATTTGCTTATCAGCGAATGCCATTCGGCCTTTCAAATGCAGGAGCCACTTTCCAGAGGGCTATGGATTTAGCATTCGGCGAACTATTGAATAAGGTCATTGTCATCTATTTGGATGACATGACCGTCTTCTCCCGGAAAAGGGAAGATCATCCTTTGCACCTACAGCAGATATTTGAAAAATGCCGAGAATTTGGCATCTCAATTAACCCGAAGAAGTCCATATTCGCAGTAAATGAAGGAAAATTACTGGGACATGTTATATCAGAGAAGGGCCTCGCCGTAGATCCTGACAGAGCTGAGGCTCTCTTGAAGCTCCCACTCCCGGCGAATAAGAAAGGGCTGCAGTCGTTTTTCGGCCAGATTAATTTTGTAAGGAAGTTTGTTCCAGACTTCGCTCAAGTCATTAAGCCGATGTCTGAGCTCTTGAAGAAGGACGCTGAATTTATCTGGACGGATGAAAGAAAGGGGGCATTTGAAGAAATTAAGGCCCGAATCGCTCAGGCGCCAGTCCTGACTAACCCCGACTACAGTAGGGATTTCATCCTATATGCTATAGGAGAACCCGAGAGTTACGCCGCAGTCCTGACACAAAAGGGGGAAGATGGCGAAGAGCGCCCCATTGCGTTTCTAAGCCAGGTAATACACCCCCATGAAGAGAAGTACAACTTCATAGAAAGACAGGTGCATGCTGTTATGAAATCCCTAAGGAAATTCAAACACTTCGTCTCTCAAAGTCGGGTTACAGTATTCGTCATTCATCCTGATGTACGCAACTTCGTTATCCAAGGAGAGTTGGGTAGCAAAAGGGCTGGTTGGGTCAACAAAATACAGGAGTTTGACATTGAAATTAGACCTACAAAATTGGTTCGCGGTCGCGCGCTATGTCAGGAGCTTGCGAAGAGCGTAGCAGCCGAAGTAACAGCTTGTCAGTGGGATGACTTGGCAGCAGAAGGGTGCTTCGCAAATCAAGAAGAAGATGAGAGAGACTGGGTCAGTGAAATAGTTGAATATTTCAACACTGGGAGATGTCCTCCACATTTGAATGCTTCGCAACGAAGACACTTCAGGATGCGGTCCCTCCGATACATATTACGTCCCGAAGGCCTATTCTTCAGGAATATCGATGGTGTTCTTCTCAGATGCATAAAAGAGGATGATAAGAAAAGGGTCCTAGGTGAATTCCATTCAGGTTTATCCGGGGGCCACTTCGCAGGAAGAACAACAGCTTTAAAAATAATTAAGGCAGGTTACTATTGGCCTACGCTCTTCGCCGATGCCTTTGCGGTCTGTCGAAGATGTGAACAATGTCAGAAGTTCGCCGGCCGAAGCAAAAGTGCTCCTATGCCCCTCCAACCAATACAGGTAGAAACGCCCTTCCAACAATGGGGATTAGATTTCATAGGAGTTATCTCGCCGAACTCCTCTGCAGGACATAAGTTCATCTTGACTGCAACCGACTATTTCACTAGATGGGCCGAAGCAGTACCCACGAAACACGCCGATCAGGAAACTGTCATTACATTCCTAGAAGGCTTGATTACCCGGTTCGGCATCCCGGAAGCAATAGTAACGGATAATGGTCCTGGGTTCACAGGCGCCAAGATCAACGAATTCACCTACAAATATGGGATGTACCACAAGGTCACCTCCAATTATTATCCACAAGGCAATGGATTGGCAGAATCAACAAATAAAACCCTGTTAAGGATGCTGAGAAAGCTCATAGAGGGGAACAGAAGAACTTGGCACCTCCTCCTAGATCGAGCCCTGTGGGCTGATCGGATATCTGTCAAGAAGTCGATCAAAACTTCGCCTTACGCCCTGGTGTACGGCAAGGAGGCTATCTTACCAACCCATATAGAAATTCCTGCGTTGCGGTTGTTGAACGAAGAAGAAGGATCCAGTCCCATGGAGGATAGACTAGCTCAGCTACTACAATTGGAGGAAGATCGTGATAAGGCCTACCAGAGCTTCGCAAAACATGCTCAAATCACCCGAAATTGGTTCAAGAAAAAGTCCTCCGCCCGCACATTCAGAGTAGGAGACCTAGTATGGAAGTGGGACTCTTGGAAGGCCAAGCCTGGCAATCATGATAAACTAGACGCTTTCTGGGATGGACCATTCGAGATTGCGAAGGTAAATTCAGCCAACTCCTTTATCCTCAAAGACACAGCTGGCCAGACTTTGCCAATTTCTGTAAACGGTCTTCATTTGAAGGCTTTCCATCGCTAAAAAAAAAAAAAGTTTTTACCTTTGTATATAGTATCTTGTTATTTGCACTTGTATATACTTCGTTTCAAGACTTCCAAAAGGTTAAATAGACAGCCAGAAGAAAATCGCAGCTTCATACCACCATAGCAATGAGCTCCGGCTTCACTAAGTCTAGCAGAACCTCCTTCGGGGATTTTACGCGCGAAGTGGCTGATGCAAGTTGGTTCGCTGCGAAGCGCTTTGGCGTTGAAATATGAAAAGGCTCCTCGAAGGCCTAAACAACATCAAAACAGGGACTGAGACCAGAATATGGCGTGTCGCCAACAACCAATACCAAGGAGTGACTCATAATGCTCACGGCCCAAAAGAGAAAGTGAATATAAGCAACTTCGCTCAGCAGCAAGCTTCGCTGGAGAAGCAAACGCCAGAACCTCTCCGAAGCCTCCAATTGCCTAAGGCATGAGAAGTACTTCGCAAAAGGGAGACCAAGCGAAGCGGTTTTCAAAAGAGATTCAGCGAACCATTTTCCCAAAGAGACGAGCTTCGCTCATAAGGCAACTCAATCCCCACTTCGGGGTTAATCTTCCGCGAAGCAGGCAACGACGCGGTGAGGTAGCCCGAATCTCGTAAGTGAAACCACTTCGGGCCCGAAGTATGAAAATTGGTGGATCGCTGGAGGTTCGCCGCGAAGTGTCCTTTACGCCAAAATCAGCTTCGCCAAATCATAAGGCGCAAAGCGGGAAGCATTTAAAACGTGCTTCGAAAGGTGTGCCAGCGGCAACCTAGGAAAACGTTCAGGGCATGTGAGATTAATGCAAAGGTGGCGGGGCATATCCCAAGAGAATTTAGTTATGAGTAAAACTCTTGCCTAGGTACGAGGTGGCAGAAGGTTAGATTTTCAAAGCCGGGCCAAGCCCTCGAAGCACATGGACCCGCGTGCAACGCCGCCGTGAAGCCAATAAAAAAGCAAAACAACCTCTTCCGCCCGATTTATGAATTTAATTTTGGCAGGCGCCATAAATAGTGGTAGTTACCACTTACAGCTATAAAACCCAAGTCGTAGCAGTGAAAAGATGTTCGCCTACTGATAAGTGCAAGTTTAAGAGCCCTGGCCGGTAGTCTGCATTACTCCCGTTCTTTGCGTCAAAATTCTCTGTGTCGAGGACTCTGCTGCCACCAAAATTCAGAATGGGAAAGAAAAGTTCCAAGGAGAAGAGGAAAGAGCCTGAGGTAGCCGGCCCGGAAAAGATAAAAAAGGGTAAGGAAGAGAGAAAGCATAGACCCAAGAGGGTCGATCTCAACCTCCGCCCTGAAAAACAGGCTGTGGAAGAAAGGGAAGATTCAGAGGAGGAGCAACCTGCGGAACCACCGATTGACGGGTGGGAAAAGATAAGGGACACCGAACTTTCCAAGAGCATTGCCGAACTCCGGTATACCATCGATTTCATGAAAAGCCGACTTTCTGCAGAGAACAAGAGAGTCGCTGCTTATTATTCACAGATATACTGGTACCTGACCCCGCCAGCGCACCACTGTCCCGAGTTAGTCTATGCTATCGCGCAAAATTATCAACCATCCACTAGACAAGTTCTGGACGCCGCAGGTAACAAATTGTTCACAATCTTAAAGGAAGATGTACAAGAAGCTTTCGCCCCGCAGCAAGGGCCGCCCAAAGGATATTCTGTTCGTAATGTTATTCTGAGCGAACAAATGGAGAGGTTTACCACTTCCAGCTATATTATAAAATTTCTAAGTGAAAACCTCAAGGACGGGCTTCCTTCAGGCAGGCTGCCTCAAATGCCTCGCCCCCTGAAGGATTTTAAGAGCACGGATATTTTCTCCATCATTGCGTGGGTCGCAGGCCTGTCTACCGATGCTTCTGTACACCCCTGGCAAGTGTCGCTGGCCGAGTGTATTTCACGAGGGGAGTTTTACGCTCCGGATGCATCAAGGCCAAACACTAACCCGGTCTTCTTTGACTGGGCGGAATGGGTGGCCCGAACCTTACATACGCGGCTGGTCAGCATGAAAAATTCTGGGACGGGCCAGTATTTTGGACCTTGCTCTTTCTTGGTTTGGCTCTTTTTCTATCATACTCAGAAGCATTTCCCCCATATTGCTATTACTTCAAGCGGCAAGGACGGAGCCCCTCTGCCAGTATATCAATGGACTCCCCTCCTGGCGAGGACGGAGTCATATTATGCTTTCAATCAACAGTTTTTAGGACCTGCCATTCAGCTATTGCAGGGTTCTTGCCCTCGGGTGCCCATAAGCCTTAGGGATAAGGTGGTTAAAGAGGAAAAGGGGGATGTTTTTCAATTGACACAGGGGCTTGTGGTTCGCCTGTTCGGATTTACAGGGAAACCCTTCCTACTACCTGTTTACCCTTCCGAATATCAATTCGCGCTGGAGGTTGCTCGCCAGAGCGACGCAACAAACGTTATTTATGGCCACGGCCGGAAATGGGCACCCACATGTGATTTCCCCTTCAAGATGGGAGTCATTGAGGTTTTTGCCCTCAAACAACATGTTTACTTGGAGGATAAGCTTGCCGACTTTGGTCTGCTGCAGATCCCTCAGCGGTGGTGCTACGACCCCTTGGGGGTGATGAGGGACCATCTCCGATTTAAAAACTTTCATGTCTGCCCCCACCCGGAGATAGTAGAGCAGCGGAACAACCCCACCGGGAGAGATTTGGAGTGGCACCTGGAGAAAATGAAGACATTACCCCCATGGCATGAGTTTTACACCATAGAGGTCGAATATGACCCGATTCGGCACCCCTTTCCAGGCCCAGACTCCACATTCTGGAGGAAAATGAAGGATGATTTAAGGGGAGAGTTAAAGGATTGGAGTGAAGAACAACTGAAGGAATGGTGGGTGATGAGAGTCCAACGTCAAAAGCAAAAATCATATGGACTCTTGGAGATGGATAAGGATTTTGCAATTTTTTACGAAGCTAATGCTGGATCTTGGAAGCCCATCTCCTTCGCTGACTTTGTTCCCCCTAGTGCCCCAGGTTCGGGCGAAAGCCCAAGAAGAATTGACGACGTTTCCGAGCAGGAGGAAGAAGAGGAGGCAGCGGCGACACCACAGGAGTTGCTTAAAGAACCTATTGGAGGTTATGACACAAGTACCGTGGGGTCAGCACAACAATCAGAAAAGGAGGAGAAAAGGAAAAGAAAGAGACTGGAACAGGTCCAAGTGCCTCCCTCTCATCCGAAGCGACCTCGTACCAGACCTCCAGGTGCTTCTAACGAACAACCTACAATAGGCTCAGCTGAGGTGAGTGTCGGAGAAACAGCGTCGCAAAGGGCTGAGATGGTTTCGGAGGTAGACATCATCAATGTGGAAGAACTCCTCCAAAAGGAAGGGAACCTTGAAGAAGATGTCAGGGAGGTCGGAAGTACAGAGGCCGGGAAAGAACATGAGCCGAACACGCAGGTAGCTGCTACTTCTGCTCTATTGTTAGAGCACGCAGGTACGCATCCCTCACCTTTTACCCTGGTCTCCCAAGTCGTGTCTACGATGGTCCCGGCCGAAGGTCCCCATGAGTCTTCCCCTCTCTCGAGTAAATCTCCCCGAAATATTCAGTCGCCCCATTGCATGGTACCCTTCGCTACCACAAATCTGTCTCACGATCCCGCCAGCCTCATGAACGTCTCCACCCCGTTTGAGTCGTCAGGCCGGGACGAGTCCACGAATACCACTTCGCTCACCCACGCCACCATCCCCTTAGTATTTGGTCAGGGCGAAGGTAATGTTCCAACTCCAAACCCCGACTCCCACTCCCCAGTCACGCATACCGTTGTTTCTCTCACCGAAACCCCCACCACACCTGTAGCCGAACCCACTGGCGATGCATCGCCCGTACAATCATTGTACTTGTTCACCCCCTTGGCTGGTGACCCAGCCTCATTTGAAAACGAATTGGCTATGATCAAAGAGCGTCCTCTAGCAGAGAAGCTGATCCGAGCCCGGCAGAATACCGACAAGATGCTCAAGGAGGCAAGGAGAAAGAGGGGGCGTTCTCTAGCAAAAGAAGAAAAATGCGCTGTATTTGACCTGAAAAGCGGAAAACTGCACAAAGTAAAGAAGATACCAAAGGTCCAAAAGCCCCTGGACGAGATGACCCCTGCTGACTACGACTATCAAGAGAAGGTCAAGGACCTGGAGCACTTGGATGTAGACAATGAATCCGAGTCTATGCATGTGAGGATAGAGACATTCCGCACACATGCGAAGATTGCCAATCAGCGCCGGTACGAAGCAGAGAGCGCCAACATTAAGTTGGAGGAAGATCTAGCCAGGACACGCTCAAAGTTAGAAGATACAGAGAAGCAGTGCGAGCAAATGAAAAAAGAAGTAGATGCCTTGAAGCAACAGGTAAACCAACTGCAAGGTGCAGCTGAGAATCAAAGCAAGATACAGGCCGAATCCGAGCTAAAGGCCAAAGAGTTCGAAAGCAGAATCTTGCAGATGCAGCAGCAGTTGTATGAGAAGGAGAGTTTAGAGTTGTTTGATAGAGGCAGAATTAAAGAAATCCGCTCGCATTTGCTTAAAAACTTCAGATCTCGGGCCTCCAGTGCCCTGTCGATTCTATCCTATATCACTGAAGCCCAGTATGCCGCTGCCCAGAAAGGACCAATAGTGGATGAAGTTATACAAGAAATAAGAAGCCGACTCAAATTGGCTTTTGAAGTACAAAGTATCAAATATCAGGACTTGCAGGTCGCCGCTATGAGTCGGACAGCCAGGGATTGGTCCACTGTCCAAGCTACAGTCCACGCCTTCTTCTCCAAAGTGAGGAAAGCTCAGAAGGCCAAGAACCTCATGGACATGTTTGAACAGGAGCAGCGTACATCGCTGGGATATTTTCAAGACCTCTCAGCATTAGGTTTCCCAAGTTTCACCGATGATGATGGGAACCTTTTGACAAAAGAAGAACTTAAACCGGCTTGGCTCAACTTTGAAAGTGATGTCTCAGAAATAGATGAATGGGAGGAGCCAATCACAGAGGGGCAAGTCACGGACTTCATCCTTAGATATTGCAAAATCGCGGCTTGTCTAAATGATTTGAGCACGAGAGCCAAATATGCCGACATAGGGCAGATTGATCGGTTCCATGTTCTGGTTAAAGCACTGCAAGATCGGGAGCCTTTTCAGAAAGGTGCCTGGGCTCACGTTCGCCGAACCATGGAACGCATCCGTGATCGCCTCCCCCCACCGCCGCAACACGAAACCACGCCGGAAGAAGAAGAAGAAGAGGAAGAAGAGGTAGCTGCAGAGGCACCCCCAGAAAAACAGAGAGGAGAAGGGTCTGGAGGCAACTCTGGCCCAATGGATTAAGGCTGAGGGTCCTTGCACCGAGGCGAGCTCGTTGCCCCGCGAGCCGCCAAGAATGTTGACAATTCTGTCACATTGCTTAGAGGGGTAGTGGAAATTAAAATTTTGTAAAGTATTTCTTTTTGTTTCATGAATTTGTTCCCTTGCTTTTAAAACATTTTTAAGTATTGCAGCAATTTTGGCTTTCATTGCCATCCCCTTGTACATAGAATTGGATGTGTAAGAGCTTCGCCACAAAGCAAACCAGGTTTAGGAGCTTCGCGGGAAAAAGAAGGATAGCTTCGCCAAGAAAGGAAAGCAAGGAAGTCCAGATCGTAGCCCAAGATTTGCTAAGGCATGGAGAAAGCTTCGCTAGCGAAGCAGCCTAAACAGTCGCTTCGGGCGAGAACCTTGCGAAGCGGAAAATGCAAAAATTCTTAAGTATTGAGAGATTGCTTCGCTAAGAATTAAGCGAAGCATCCGCTTCGGACCTCTCTCCTGGCGAACCATTTCTCCAAGCAAAATCTACTTCGCCTTAGGCTGCTGCGAAGCATCTACTTCGGATAGCTTTTGTGCGAAGCTCCTTCATCCGAAGCATTAGTTGCCCTTGAAAAATCAAAGCAATATTCTAAGGCAAGAATGCACTTCGGCCCAAGACCTCCCGAACAGCTGTTTTGAAGAAGGTTCGCAGCGAAGCGTTTTTGACAGCCCATCAACGAAGCATCCACTTCGGGCAAGGAACCTCGCGAAGCAGCCTTTAACCCACCTTTCCAGCGAAGCAATGAAAGATTGAGAGCCCTGTTTTGAGAAGGAATATCTGCTTCGGCACTAAGTCCTCGCGAAGCCATTTTTGGAAGTTCCTTCGCGCGAAGTGCACATCCAAGGAGGTTAGGCCCGCTTCGGCTCACATCCATTGCGAAGTAAGGTCCCGAACTGAAATTTGGCGAAGCACTTTAGGGGCACACACTCCAAGGCCGGGTATCTTTTCGAGGCAATTGAGTGCTTCATAAATGAATTTTTACGTGCCCGAAAGACCCGGGGCTCATTTTTGGCAATCCGAAAAGAAATATCAGTCGCAGAAGGAGAGCCCGACGGACATAGCAGCCACTCGAGCTCCGCACCCGGAGAAATTCAGGACGAGTCAGGCGGCTCATAAATACAAATTTCCCCGGCTGACCCGGTCACAGCTGCTAATTGTAGAAAAGGATGTGAGAGCTCGGTCACGGGAGGAGCGAGAACAGATTTCTCAGGTTTTCGAGGATGTACTTCCCGATTTTGTGCATTGATGGCTCAGAGGGTCGGGTCCTCTATAAAAACCCGTGAATTGTAATGAGAAAAGGGGGGGAACTTTTGCTAGAAAGCTGCTGTAACTTGATTTCTGCGATTAATATCAAGAACTTTGGGCCTCATTTCTCTCTTGTATGCTGCCTTCAATGATTATTTCTTTTATTCTGTCTTCATTTATGTGCCGTAATTCTGAATCCTGGATTTAGGTGTATGATTGGGGACAGAACCCTGGGATTCTCTTGAAGGATACATAGGAGGGAAAAATGCTGTGTTAGTCTTCTTGTATGCTGCCTGTGAATGGTGTTTCTGCTATATTCACCTATTTCTTAATTGCCGTAATTCTGAAATCTGGATTTCGGCGTAAGGGATTAGGAGGATCCTGGAACTCGTCCAGAGGATACATAGGAAAGCTAGCGCGGCGTTCATTCATATTTTATTCTTTGTATTTATTGCTGCTACCTCAAGATATTAGCTAGTAATCGTGCTGCTGGTTCTTTCCCTCTGAAAATCTATTGACATTCTTTCCCTTACTCCCTTTATTTCTTTCCTGCACCCTTACTATTTTTATCTCTTTCCTGCACTCTTAGCTTAAGACACCAAGTAGTTTAGTAAAGGAGCCGGCCTTTCTCCGGAGATTGGCACGAGGGGCATCTCTTCCCCTCGGCCTTTCAATGTTGGTCCAGGTCTAGGGCGCGTACACTTCCCAAAATCCTTTCCTGTGGCAGATTTGTGACCAACAAGACCTTGATGTTGCCCAGATAATCAGAGACTTGAAGATGTGGCCTTTTCTTCACCCCTGACCATATTCCTGGTCGACGTAGTTCATCTGTCGTGCTGCCTCCAGGGCGAAATGATATTCAGTGCAGAAGTACGGCAGGAGAAAGGGTTTGCCTTTGAATCCGAACACCCTGATGACAACACCCTGCGTCAGCTTAAAGGTGTCGCCAATTTCTTCTCGGACAAGATAATTTCTCATGTCCAGAGGGGGGCGCGTGCATGTGCCGTTGAGGACGGCCAGGGCAGCGCCCAAGAATTTCAAATTAAACTGGTAATGCGATTCCCTCCTATATAAGACATTGGTCCATTCGTATACCAGCAGCTGCACGCCATCCTGGTCCTTGGCTTGGATCGTAACAGTATTCATTTTGTTATGCATGTGGAATAGGAACAGCCATGCTAGGAACAAACAATGTTTGAATTCCGTGCTCCTTTCCTCCTTCAGCTCCACGAGGCTTGAATGAATTCCATAAGTGACGCAATCTTCCCAGTCGAAGAAGACTGACCTCGTTCCTGATTTCGGGGCGTTGGGGTCGTAAAATTCCCCATGCAGGATGCACTCTGCGAGAGAAATCTGATACGGGTGGACCACTGTGTCAGTGGCGCAGCCTAAAACCCAGGCCAGCATGGGGTAGATGGACTGGCTCTTGAAGCGCTCCTGAGGTATCGGCTGCGTCGGCCATTCTGTGGCTGGCAGTGGTTGTTGCAGTTGGGCATTGAGGAATTTTCTCATCTTCTGGTTATTTACGCACCTGCCTGTCTGTTTGCTCAAGCTGACCCTTATGGCGATGTAATTCCGGTCTGGCGAATGCCCTGGCGTGAAAGCCATTTGCACGGTCTCCTTGTAGAGGGAGAACAACACATTTCCCTCGTGGTCGCAAACCTGCTGGGTGCTGGGCTTGTAGTATCTGGCGACGGCCTCAACCAGCTCCGGGCAATGTTGAACTGGCGGGCCGGGACCTTCGTCCACCATTCTTTTACAGTGAGTCGCAGCTGTGTATTGCTGTGCGAGTAGTCGCCGTCTCTGTATTCCCCCAGGTGGTCTACAGGTGGCGGAGGAGGATCTTTCTTCGCTGCGCTCTTCACTTTTCCTTTGCCCTTATTTTCCCTCTGCAATTCGCTCTCAGGCGAGCTCGAAGCTGACTGTTCAGGGGCCTTACCCTTCTCTGCGCTCGATTTCTTACCCATGGCAGCAAAATAATTTGAAAAATTCACTATTGCACACTGGTAAAATGTGGAATTTTATCTTTGTGGCGTAGCTCGAAATTCATCTGTTTTAATTGTGACGGTAAAATGAGCGACTTGGGCCCTTTTTATGAAGATAGGTGCAAAGGCATCATTAATGGTGAGCGCTGGAATTGAAGTCCGGGTGCTCGAATTGGGTGAGGGGCGTCGTTATTTTTCGCGGGCTGTAAGTAAAATCTCCCTTGGAGAACACAACTCATCATTTATTGGCCCAACATTCGTCCTTGTCTTTAATGCAATCTATCTTGGAAACCGCACAAACATTCATTCTTTTTAAAACATGGGCTTTGATGACGTCACTCGTCGCCACCTAGGCACGCACCACGAGGTCCTTTATTTTGGAAACTGCACTAGGGGCGAAGGTCGCTTGGAACTGGGGGCGATTCCTAGAATCGCTGAAAAAATGGGCGAACTTGAGCTTTTGGCGTCTCGGCGAGCGACCGGCGTCTGCTGGGACTTAGCGAAATTTTAAATTTTCTTTCCACTCGAAGTCTACACTTTGCCCAGGTTCGCTCAACAAATGAGCGACGACCGGCGTCGCTCAAAAAAATGAGCGACCGCGGGAGTCGCGAGAAAAATGAGCGACGGAGGGCGGGTTATACTTAGAAAATTTTTCATCATTTTTTCTGGCGCCTTTGAAACGGGCCCGCCGAAGTTTGCTCGAAAATAGGAGCGATTCCCGACGTCGCTCAGAAAACGAGCGACCTCGGGCAGCTCTTCCACACTTAGAGACTTTTCGGCCTGCCTTTCCTTGGCGCACCTCGGCCATCGAACTCGCGCTTTGACCACGCGATTCCTGGAATCGCTTGATTGAGTGAGCGATCTTGAGCTTTTTTAGGCTTTTGGAGCGATCGTTGACTTCTCTGTTCACTTCGGCACCTCCCAGGATCGCGAATTTTTCAAGGCGACATCCGTCGTCACTGAGTTTTGGAGTGACAGTGGGCGTGAGGCCTTGCCTTAGTCATTTTTTCTTGCTTTCGCCTCCCAAGGTCGCTGAATTTGGAGGACGATTCTTGAAGTCGCTGAAAAATCAAGCGACGACGGGCTCCTAGGGAGTTAGACAATTTTTTTCGCTCTTCCCATTGGTTGAGCCGCCCTTAGTACATGGCTAGAGTTCACTTGAAATCTTGTGCGCTGATGATCGTTGCTGGCTGGACTGGGCGAATCTGGGCATCTCTATCTTCATGAACACTTAGTGCAATTTTTTGGTTCCTTCTGCCCTTTCGCTCCCTTTGATCCAAGGAACTCAGCAAACCTTGCCTTTCTATTCTGCTACCAGGCATTTCTTCTACACAAGACACTTGGCTCTTTTTCTCGGATTAAAGCAGGAAACTACCTCTACTGAAAGCAATATTTACATTTAGGAAAAGAAACAAACTTAAACTGCAGAAAAGAAAATATGTACAGGGAGAAACCTCTGGAACTTCTCAATGGTGATAGGCTTTCAGATGAAAGCCATTAACTGGTATCGGGAGGATTTGATCCTCCATATCCCTCAGCATGAAGGAATTGAACTGGTTCACCCGGGAAACCTGAAAGGAGCCTTCCCAGAAGGCATAAAATTTGTCATGGTTGCGTGGTTTTGCCTTCAAGGCATCCCATTTCAGCACTAGATCGCCAATCTTGAAGACTCGGACCGTAGTTCCTTTTGAGAACCAGTTCCGTGTGGTTTCGGTGTGCTTCATAAAAACTTGATGAGCTTTTTCTCTTTCCTTTTCGAGTTGCAGCAACTGAGCCAGCCGGGAATCAACAGGGTCCATGTCACCCTTTTCATCTTCTAACAGCCAGAGCGCGGGCATCTCGATATGGGTAGGCAAGACAGCCTCCTTCCCGTAAACTAGCGCATATGGCGACGTTTTGATTGATATCTTGAAGGAGATATGGTCTGCCCACAGCGCTCGATCTAGGTATAGGTGCCACGACCTCTTGTTCCTCTCCAGAGTCTTCTTTATGATTTTCATCAGGTTCTTATTAGTAGACTCAGCTAGGCCGTTTCTCTGCGGGTAGTAGTTGGAGGACATTTTATGATAAATCCCGTACTTGCTGGTAAACTCTTTGAGTACAGCCCCCACAAAACCTGGTCCGTTGTCTGTCACAATCTCTTCTGGGATCCCGAAGCAAGTGATTAAGCTTTCAAGGAAGCTGATGACTGTCTCCTGGTCGGCATGCTTGGTAGGTATTGCCTCAGCCCACCTGGTGAAGTAATCCATGGCTGTAAGAATGAACTTATGCCCTGCCGATGAATTGGGTGATACAGTTCCGATGAAATCGAGGCCCCATTGCTGGGAGCCTCAGCCTGGATCGGTTGGAGGGGCATAGGTGCATTCCTATTTCTGTCGGCGAACCTTTGACATTTCTCACATTTTTGGCAGACTGCATATGCATCTGCGAAGAGGGTGGGCTAGTAATAGCCCATTCTGATGATTTTTAAGGCCGTCGGCCTTCTTGAGTGATGTCCTCCTGACATTCCAGAATGGAATTCGCCTAGGACCTTCTGCTTATCAGATTCTTTGACGCATCGTAAAGGATGTCGTCCACGTTCTTGAAATACAGCCCCTCGAGGCGCAGTACATACTTTAGAGCTTGGAGCCTGAATGTCCTTCTCTGACTTGCATTAAAGCGATCAAGGAACCTCCTAGTGCTGAAGTACCAGATGATTTCATCTGCCCAGTCTCTGTCCTCTTCTGAAGAATTGGCAAAATTGCCCTCTAGGACTGGGTCATCCCATTGACAGGCAACGACTTATGCTGCAACACTTCTTGCTAATTCTTGACATAGTGCCCGACCTCTGATCAGCTTGGTGGGTCGCACTTCTATGTCAAACTCCTAGATTTTGGCGATCCAACCTGCCCTTTTGTTGCCCAGCTCCCCCTATATGATAAAATTTCTTACATCTGGGTGGACAATGAACACGGTCGTCCGGCTCTGGGAAACAAAGTGTTTAAATTTTTTCAACGACCTCATGACAGCATGCACTTGGCATTCGATGAAATTATATCTTTCTTCATGGGGTTGGATCACCTGGCTCAGGAAGGCTATTGGTCGTTCTTCGCCATCGTCTCCTTTTTGAGTCAGAACTGCTGCATAACTTTCGGGTTCTCCTACCGCATAAAGGATGAAATCCTTAGAGTAGTCCGGGTTAATCAACACGGGCGCCTGAGCAATCCTAGCCTTGATCTCTTCAAAGGCCTGCTTTCTCTCCTCCGTCCAGACAAACTCAGCATTCTTTTTTAATAGTTCAGCCATGGGCTTAATGACTTGAGCAAATTCGGGCACGAACTTTCTCACGAAGTTAATCTGGCCAAAGAAGGACTGCAGCCCCTTCTTGTTAATTGGGATCGGCAATCGGAGAAGAGCCTCTGCTCTGTCAGGATCAACTGCAAGGCCTTTCTCGGAAATGACATGGCCTAATAGCTTCCCTTCCTTCACAGCAAAAACAGACTTCTTGGGATTGATGGATATGCCGAATTCACGGCATCTTTCAAAGACTTGCCGCAGATGGGAGGCATGGTCTTCTCTCTTGTGTGAAAACACAGTCATGTCATCCAAGTAGATGACAATTATCTTGTTTAACAGCTCACGGAATGCCAGGTCCATGGCTCTTTGAAACGTCGCCCCTGCATTGGACAGACCGAAGGGCATGCGTTGATACGCAAACGTTCCCCATTTTGTGGTGAACGTTGTCTTATGTTGGTCTTCATCCTTCACCCATATCTGGTTGTAGCCAGAGAAGCCATCCAAAAGATAGAACCGCTGGGCTCCTGCAACCACATGAAGAATTTGATCAATTTGCGGGAGCGGATAGTGATCTTTCAGTGAGGCCTGGTTCAGATTGTGGAAATCCACGCAGAGGCGAATGTCTCCATTCTTCTTTCTGACCGGGACCAGATTTGCGACCTAAGAAGAATGCTTGATAGGATAGATGATTTTTGCCTCGAGCATCTTCAAGAGTTTGGCTCTCATCAGAACCTCGATCTTCGGATTGACCGGTCTTTGCCTTTGTCTGTAGGGTTTCACACCTTCTTCAAGCTCGATGGTGTGTTGGATGATCTCTCTGTCATATCCCTTTAAGTCTTGGTAACACCAAGCAACAATGTCTGGGTACTCTTTGCACAGGGCCCGAATCTGCTCTAGTTCCTTTGGAGTGCAGTCTATTCCGAATTTGATTACCTTTCCAGGCTCTAGCTCCAGGTCCATGTATTTCTTGGAGTCTACTTTGATCCGATGAGATATTGCTTTGTCGTTCCGATCAAAGAGACTTTCTAGGGTAATCAGTCCTTTTGGGACATGATTGTTATTTAATTGTATTAACCCCTCATATTGCTCGTCATCAGGGTCTCTACTTTCGATGGTGCTAGCTTCATGTATCAAGAAATTGACGATATCCTCGTCACAGTCGAACACCTGCCAATGGGTGTCCTTATCAGGCACAAAAGGCCTGTAAATGGTGCGAACTGGCTTCGGCTTCTGCATAGTGTCATGAGTCGGAACGTACCTGGCCCCAACAGACGCCAAGATGTCAGCATGTTTATTCTTCTCCCGAGAGATAGCTTTAACGCTCAAGGAGTCGAATGACTCCATCAGGTCCCAGACACGGTTGCGGTATGCCTTGAGGTAATGCTTCTTGGAGGAGCATTTATTTGTTATCTATTTGCACACTAGCTCCGAATCTCCAAAGATCTGAAGCTACTTGATCCCCAGTCTCTCCGCCTTTTTCAAGCCTAAGCACAAGGCTTCATATTCGGCTGCATTATTCGTGCAACTCCAAGCCAACCTGTAGCAGTAATCTTTCTGTATTCCAGATCGCGAGCCTAGAAGGACCCTTGCCCCGACGTCGTTCTTGCATCGAGCGCCGTCAAAGTATAGCTTCCACAGCTCATTGGGGGCAGGACCTATTTCTTCTTTAGCTGTCTCCTTTGGCTTCTCAGGCTGGGTGATGGAGTAGCAGCCTATGTCTGATTCGATCATGGCGTTGTAGTCTAGCAAGGATAACTCATCCTCCACTTGCAACTGCTCTATGGCCTCTCCCACTAGGTCCACTTCTGCCAACTCCTCAGTCATTAGATGGACCGTTTCATTATGCTGCCCTTCCTCGAGTATCTGCTCAACTAGGAAAGTGGATGGTTTGTCATTGTCTATTTTCACTTTCGTCCCTTTGAAGGGGACTTCCATGTGTGAGTAATCCAAAGACCGTCGAGCTTGGTAGTAAATTCTCTCGAGAGGCACATGCCGAAGTAGGGCTCCAAGTCCACGACCACAACCTCTTGGATCACCACGATCTCGGGTGCTTTGTGCAACTGGATAGGAATGTCTTTGATGACACCCGCCGTTTTCACAGGAGTGTCGTCTAGCTGCAAGATGCCTTGACTGCTCCGCGTATATTCCATGCCGATTTCTTCACAGATAGCCCTTGGCATGACAGTGGTTGATGCACCGGAATCAATCATGCAATTGTGTACCACATGCCCCTCCATCCGCAGAGACAGGTAGAAAGGTGATTGCCTGTTCTTTCCGGTGATTGAAGTTGTCATGGGCTGAGCTAACACGGACTGTGGTGGCTTTCCTCCTTTAACGGTCTTTAGCGACTCTTGCAACAGGTCCACCTGACCAGGGAGCTGAAGGGCATCATACATGCTGATCTTCGCCGGGGTCTTCTTAAGCTCGTCAACAATGTTGTAGGCCGAAGTAGATGGGCCCTCAGTTTCTTTCACTGGCTCATACTTGGTGCGGTACTGCTGCGTTGCCTCTACCCTCTGTCGCTTTGTCAACGACGGGTACTTAAGCTTTTCTCGAGCCTGCTCTTTGGTTTCGGTCGGAGGTTGAGTCACAGGAGCCTTGGCTGGTGGCGCCTTCTCTTTGGCGGGTGGAGGCAATGGTGCTTTTTCAGGAGCTTCCGCAGCAGGTTGCACCTTTTCTCTTCTGGTGTACACCTTCAAAGGCTGCATCTGGGCCGCATTCGCCTCAATGGGTTTCTTTCCACCCCTGGTCAGAATTGACACAGGATCCTCTTCTGAGACCGCAAAGTCGCTCACATTCTTCCTACAACTGTTGTGTTTCAAGGCGTATTCCTTGGTGCTGAAGATCAACTCGTGCTAGGAAACTCATCCCCTCATGCTCATTGCCATCTCTTCAAGGTTCATGATTAGGTAGCTCTCCTCCATTCGCCATGGCCACCAATCGTTGTTCTTGTTCTTCCAATGTACCTAGGAATCTCACATGCACCCACAATCTTCTCCATTTTGTTGGATGAGGTTAACTCTTCTTGTTCAATCATGAGCTGCTCTCCATTTTCAGTCCTAGACAACCATCCCAGATCCATTTATGCTTTTTCTTGTGATGCACCGTTTTCCTCATTGGTCTTGCTTGGCTCTCCTCTTTCATGGACCTCTATTCCTTCAAAGCTTTCTAAAACCTGTTGTGGTGCTTCAACTAGTCTTCCTACAGTTTCTTCTTCAACTGGTTCAAGATTAACCATATTGACTTGCACCTTAACTTTGTATTGCTTTAACCTCGACCCATTGACCATCTCGGGACATTGTACCTTTTCCAACTTATGCAACTTTACCACACCATTATCCATCATTTCTATCATCTGGAAGGGCCCAAGCCATAGGGTCTTCAACTTCCTTGACTTGATTTCATGCTTGTTGTTAAACTTCAATACCAAGTCACTTGGCTTAAACTTCATTTTCCTCAGGTGCTTGTCATGCCATAACTTTCTTCGTCATTGGGCAATCTTTGTTGCCCATTGAGCCATTGACAGTCTCTTGTCTAGTTCTACAAGTGCCACAAGCCTCTCCTTTAGGCTCTCCTGGTATCCCAAACAGTTTTGTACTACCACCTACAAACTTGGTACTAGGAAATCTACTGGCACTACTACCTCTTGCATGTACATTAATTGGAACGACATGTGCTTCGTTATCAGCTTAAATGTTGTTCTGTATGCCCACAAAACAACTAGCAACCTTTCCTCTCAGTCGACACCTTCTCCACCACATGTTTTATAAATAATTGAGACCAAGACTTCGTTTGTCGTCTCTGCCTGCCCATTTGCTTTGGGATAATACGGACTTGATAAAGGATGCAAAATCTTGAACTCGATGGTAAGCTTTTGAATAATTTCATTGACAAAATGTCCTCCCCTATCACTTGTCAATTGCAAGGGTATGCCAAACCTTGTAATGATCTGCTCATAAAGGAATCTTGTTGTACTAGCAAAATTTTCTGGCAATGCTCTTGCCTCTACCCATTTTGTCAAATATTCTATGGCCACCACAATAATCCTGCACTTTCTCCTTCGGCTTCTTCTCAATGGTCCAACAAAATCAGCACCCCATCTCTCGAATAACTCTTGTGGCTGCAATGGGTACAATGGCATAAAGTCCCTTTTAATTGACTTCTTGGCCCATTGGCTTGTATCACATGCCTTCACATATTACCTCGCATTGCGATAAAGGGTAGGCTACCATAACCCTGCCAAAAGTACCTTCCTTGCTGTCACATTTGGGCCCATGTGCCTATTGGTTACGAATCTGCCACTAAGAAAGGATTTTAATCTTTTTGCACCCTAGATTCGCCCAGCAGATTGAAAGGTTGGAAGGAAGGGATGCCTTCCGTGCCAATCTCCGAAGAAGGCCGGCTCCTATACTAATCTACTTGGTTTTTTAGATAAAAGTGCTGGAAAGAGATTTAAAATGCAGAAAGAAATGTAAATTTCATGTGTTTCTGGTGGGGAAGAACAAGCAACACGGTCACTAACTTATCACTAAACCAACAACAATCAAAACAATGTATGTAACATAAACTATTACTGTGATTCCTTCCTATGTATCCTTCATTCAGTATTCCAGGTCTACTTAATTGCCAATGTTGATATCCAGAGTTTAGAATGACAGTAATCAGAAAAATAAATGACACGATGCAGAAATACTTGTAGAAGGCAGCATAAAACTGGCGGGGCAATCGAAACTTGACCCCTGTCAGATGGCAAAGTATCCCTGGGATTCTGCTTCTTTGCGTTTACAGGTGCTCCGAAAGGACGTAGTAGTTGAAACCTCATATCCCATTGATGCGGCTAGTACGGCTTGCCCTTTGCAGGCTCTCCGGGGACTTGACATGGTCATCTTGATGGGATGGGGGAAGAGATTTGCACTCACGTGCCATGGATGTGCTTTAAAGGCTCACCTACCCCGTACTCTGAAGTATACTTTCAACTTCGCCAGGAGGGGCTCAAATCCCGAAATTATGCTCGCTTTTTACCTTGGGAGGTGTTCTCTGCCTTAGCAGCTCTAAAAACTGGGGGAATCCGGCTTTTAAAACTCTCTACTGATCTCTGCCGGAGGTCGCTGAAAAATGAAGAGATGCTCAGAATCGCTGAATAGCGACGACGATCTCGGGAGTTGGGGCTGGGAGCGACCTTGGGCACAAGCTGGCAAGCGCTCAAAAATTGAGCGATCTTGAGAAATCCTGGTCAGCGACGGCGATCTCGGGCGGACTCCTTGCTGCAAATCGCTGAAAACCTGCAGTGCTGTTGGGAAAGATGGGCGGCGACAGCCATCGCGGCAGCAGGGCACTTAGACCTTTCTCTTCCTTGTTTTGCTCCCGTTCCGCACGTCGCCGAAAAATCACGCGACGCCAGGCACGGGCGGCTTCTTCCTTTCGTCGCGCGCTAAAAAGCGCTGCGGCGACAGTCGTCGCCGGTCGGCGACGGCAATCGCGGGCACGGCTACACTTAGCCAAATTTGGATTTTCTTTTGATGGCGCTCCCTGTCGCTGAAAAGAAGTGCGATGACGGGCGTCGCTGGGAAGCGACGACGATCCCGGTCGTCGACACTTGAACAATTTCCTAACCTCTGCCGCGGATTGCTCGAACTGCTCGCGCCGCTGGGGATCGCTCAGCAGCGACGGCGATCGCGGGAGCAGCTACACTTAGAAATTTTAAGCCTGTTCAATGCTGCTCTTGGTCGCCAAAACAACTCACGCTGCCAGGAATCGCTTGGAAGCGACTGCAATCACCAGATAGCCATGCCTTAGAGATTTTTTGCATTCTCCTTTCAAATTTTACATCCAAATCTGAAGATCGCTCCACTTAACAGAAAACAGAACAGACTGAAAATAGAACATAACAACTAGAAAATGAACTGAGGAAGGAGGGAGGCAACGACCTGCTCGAAATTTTCAAAATTCTTTTACCCCTAGCAAAATGTGGCAACATTCCTGGCGGCTCGCGGGGTATCGAGCTCGCCTCGATGCAAGGACCCATGCCTTTATCCTTTGGGCCCGGAGTCACTCCCGGTCCCTACTCCTTGCTGCAGGCCTTGGTCTTGCTGCTCTGTTTCCTGTTGCTCCTCTTTCTCGAGATCATCTTCACTTGATTGATTTTCAATGTCCTCCTCGGACTCCTCTTCGGACGACTCCTCTTCTTCTTCTGGATCCTGCTCCGGATTAGCCTCCCCAAAGTCAAGGCGGGCTTGGATGCGCTCGAACGTGACTTGAACCTGAGTCTAGGCCTCCTGAGAAGGGCTCCATACTGTGAATGTCGCTCACCAAATGCTTGAAGGTTTCCACCTGGAGCATATCAATATGTTCAACCTTCTGGCTCAAGTCAAGTAGGCAGGAGCGAATTAGGCAAAACCTGGAGGTGAGCTTTGTCACTTGTTCCTCTTGAACTGGGTCCGCCCACCCATCAATGTCCGAAGTATCATCGGCAAAGGTATCCCATGCCGATCGTAGTGCTTCCTTTGGGAGGCAGTCGCCATTGCTGTCTGTAAAGATTGGGAATCCAAGCGAGGAGAGAGTCAGGAAGGGGGACAGGCATATATCCTTCTCCTTTTCCAGTATGTCCAGCAATGCTCTGGCCCTTTGAATCTTTTGAAATCTTTCAAAGAATGAATGCAAGGTTGCCCTTGCAGCTGCCCAATCACAGGCAACGGAATCTGTAGAGGGAATTTGGAGGTTCCGGCGTTCAAGGGTCCCTGCCTTGACAGCCAGATCGATCCAGTGGTCTGCTTCTCTCTCTTCCTCCTCCACCACAAACTTGCCTTGGGCGGATACTTCTTTTACCCGGGTGATGAATGTGAGAACCAAAAGGGACTTAGAGGCCCGGGGTCTGAAGTTCTTCAACAGTTGGGTGCGGATTTCCTTGATGTGATCCTTGGAGAATGGCTCCACTTGCATGACCCTTTCCGCCAGCTGCTGTTGAACCTGCTGAATCTGGCCCTGAAATTCAGCTATCTGGTGCTCAACAGCCTCCTTCTGTTCTGTTGCCTCCTTTTCCAAGGTTGTCACTTTTTGCTTCAGCTACTGGCACTCTTTCTTAGAACTGTCCAATTGGGCCTGCATTCTTGCCATGCCCTCCTCCAGTTTGATTTTTCATTTTCTAGCTCGTAGTAGCGCTCCTTCAACTGGAAGTGCTTTAGGCGTAGCGTATCGGTTCCATCATGAAGAGCCAACGCCTCATTCTCAAAGCTGACCTCATTCAAGTCTTTGGTTTTGCTTCGATACTCATAATCTTCAGGGGTCATATCCTTCAGAGGCTTCTTAACTTTTGGAACCCTCTTTTCCTTGTACAGCAGCATGTTGTCAAAGTCAAATCTGGAGCGCTTCTCCACTCCAGCAATCTCCTCACCCCTTCTCTTCATCGCGTTCTGCGCCCATCTGTTGGAGGTACGCTTAGCCTGAGTTGCCACAGGCTGGTTCTCCATTATCTGAATCAAATCTGCCTCTCCGAAGAGAGGCCTGGCCAAAGGCAAACCCTGCTGCGACATGTGCTCTTCCGCAAACAGGTAAGGGGATATGGCAGTTAGGTGCTCTTCTGCTCTGGGGGACGGCTCAGCCTGAATAGTGGAGGCAGACGGGTTTCAAGGGTTTTCAAATAATGTGCCGGCTGCGGGTGAAAGAGGTGGAGAATGCGGTGGATCTAAGGGAGCGACACCTGGTTGAGTTTCTTCTAGGGTTTGGAGGACGTTAGGCTCTGCGACGAAAGGTTGGGTTTCTTCAAGGAAGGGGTGAGATGCAGCGATGGAAAGGGTGGTTGCTGCTCCGCTAACCAAAGGAATGGTAGCGGGGATGGGTACAACAGCAGAGTACTGAGGCATCGCAGATACCGACTCAGAAGCTTGAAAGAATAGAGAATGCGTACCTGCGAGCTCCGCCTGAGCTGGTGTGTTGAAGAGTTGGGTCATCCACTGATCTACCGTTGACGGGGATGTGTCCTCCTTTATGGTCGCAACTTCTGCGGTTTTGATCTTCGTCTGGGGTGGCGTCACCTCGGACTGCGTGGCAGTCTCTATCATGGGTACAACCCTTTGCCCTTTTGAATTTTCTGTTTTTCTCTTCCTTTTGAGAGGGGCCATCTCTTCTTCTTGAGCGCTGGGCGATGGGCTGACGGTTCTCTTGAAAGCTTTGGGGGTTTTTATCGTCAGCTTGATCTGTTGCTTCTTCTGGGGTGTTGGGGACGCCTGCGTCGCTTGGGCTTGCGTTGCTTGGGCCACGTGCAAGGCTACCTCTTGCCTGGATGGTGCTGATCCAACTGGCTGTTTTTCAGAAGATTGCTGCATCCTGGGCTTTGCAGCATGACTTACTTGTACCCTGCTGCTGGACCCTTCACCACATGATTGCAACTGTTTGGGTGGGGCCTGCTCCTTTTGTAGGCGTTGAGAGCATTGGGGCACAATATGCTGGAACACAATGGGCTGCCACGTGGCATGGTGTTTATCGTAGAGCGTGGAGAATGTGTCGTCATTGGCCAAGTCCTTTTCAGATTTTTCCTTCCTAGTACGGACGCGCATTATCCACCACTCTGATATCTTTTCAAGTGTCCACCCTTTGCCTTGCAGTCTAGCCTGCATTTTCTTGTACGTTTTTGTATCTGGCCTGTGTTCCTTGTTGTGGACAGGATCAAATTCGGACTCTACGAAGTAGAAGTCGTGCCACGGAGGGAAAGACTGCATGTCTTCAATATTCCACTCCAAATCTTTTCCCGACGGGTTGTTGCGCTCGTCCATGATCTCCTTGCGGGGAGAGACGTGGAAGTCCTATACACTCGTGAAATCCCTCACTATGTCGAGGGGATCGTATTTCCATCTCTGGGGCAGCTCGACCAAGCCGAAGCTCAATAGCGTGGCGTTCAGGTACTAATGTTGTCCATTGATGCCGACCTCAATCCCTGCCCAGGTGACTGGATAATCGACAGATGTCCCTTTTTCCGCCCCTGGCCATACTTCTGATCGGCATAGTCCATCTATCGCGATGCCTCCAAGGCAAACTGGTACTCTGTGGTATAGTACGGCTGCAAGAAGGGTTTTCCCGTGAACCCAAAAATTCTTATCACGAACCCTTGCGTCAACCCTAAAGTGTTGCCAAAATCCTGGTTGTTTACTTGTTCTCTCATCGAAGCGGGACGCGTGGGCACGTACCATGGAGAAGGGCTAGGTCTGGAGCCAAGAAGGTCAGATTGAACTTATAATAAGAGTCCTTCAGCACCAACTTGGTCCACTCGTATACGGGCAGTGGCGCACCATTCTTATCCTTGCGCTGAACTGGGAGTGACTTTATGTGGCTGCTCATGTGAAATAAGAATAACCACGCCAGGGCCGAATAGTGTCTGAAGCTTTCGCTCACCCCGCTTTTCAACTCCTGCAGCTGCAAGTGAATCCCACGGGCTACGCAGTCTGCCCAGTCGAAGAAGATCGGCTTGGTTCTGTCAGTCATAGCCTTGGGGTCGTAGAATTCCCCTCGCAGGATGCATTCGACAAGAGCGATTTGGTAGGGAAAGACCATCGCATCTGTGCCGCAGCCCAGAACCCAGGCCATCATGGTATAAATGCTAGAACTCTTGAAATCGCTCAGAGGCCTAGGCTGCTTCGGCCATTGCCGGGGTGGAAGGGGCTCATGTAGCTGAGAATCCACAAACCTCCGCATATTCGGATTATCTGAGTATCTGTTCGTTTGTTCGCCGAGATTGATATTTCTGTTTGTGTAGTTCTTGTCCAGCGATAGACTTGGTGCAAAGGCCGCCCTTACAGTCTCTGGGTAGAGCGAGAACAAGACAGTGCCCTCATGGTTGCAGACCTGCTTGGTGTTTGGTTTGTAATACTCAACAATTGCTGCCACCAGTTCAGGGCAATGATGCACTTGCGGGCACAAGAACCAGTATAATTGAGAGTGATAAGCCGCGGCGTAGGGGTGCGAAGGAGAAAATTTCTCTCGCCAGTTCTCAATTGTTTTCCGCAGCTGACTGGTGCCCTGTGAGTAGATCCCGTCTCTGAGTTTTATCCAATAATCAATGGGAGTATGGGGAATTGGCTTTGGCTGCGCTGTTCGAGGTTTATTCGCTTTTTCAGTTCCAGACGCCCGGGCTTTCCCCTTATCTTTTCTTTCTCTTTTCTGCCCACTCTCTGGCATGCTTGAAGCAGCTCGGCCTGCTGCTTCACCCTTCTACCCTTTCTCCTTCTTCCCCATGGCGAAGGCGAAATTCGATTTAGTTGCTGCTTGACTGCAAGAGACTGCTTGAGTGCAGCTTGGAGCGCGTCGGAGTTTATCTGTGTAGCTGATGCTTCCGGTGTTCAAGCATGTTCCATATAAGTTGCATGATCTGTCACCAATACGCCTGAAATGGTTGGTGCTCTCCTTTTCCAAGCTTGTCTTGATAACTACCAAGAGAGAAAGGCCTTGCTGGTTGGGATCAGAGACGGATCCATTTTTTTTTATTTATTGTAGTTCATTTTGCACTTGATGGTTTCATATAACCACCGTTTATTTTAAATTCACATAACAAAAATTCCACCTTTGTTGTTGGACGTCCCTCGTACAATTAGATGTTGAGGTGGAGGCTTTCTTTTATACCTTTTTGGGGCGCCTTGGGGGACGATACCACAGAATACGAGCGGCTGCCACTTGTCGAAGTATTTATCATATAAGACGGAAAACTCGTCATCAACGGACGTCTTTTTCTCTGATTTCTCGTGCCGCGTACGACACCTCATTATCCAACATTCCATGATTTTGTCTTTTGCCCAGCCAAGCGGCGCCACCTTCGCAAGCAGTTTTCTGAAGCCAACTGATCCCACTTTGTGATCCTCATTGTGCTCGGGATCGTAGTCTGCTTCTACACAGTAAAAATCCTGCCATGGCGGCCACGACTGCATCTGCTCAATGTGCCACTCTAGATCCATTCCTGTCTTATTACCCCTCTCTGACATGATCTCCTTCTGTAGGCAATTGTGCACGAACTTTCCCCTTACCCCAATAGGGACATACTTCCAGCGTTGCGGCAACTGCACCAGGCCAAGGTTGAGGAGGGTTTTCTCTAGATATACATGCTGCCCAACCTCGTGAACCTCAACGTCTCCCCAGGTGAAAGGATAGTTGAAGATGGGGCTTTTCTTCTTCCCCTGGCCGTACTCTTCCTCCACGCAATCCATTTGTCGCGCTGCCTCGAGGCCGAAGTGATATTCTGTACAGAAATATGGCAGCAGAAATGGTTTTCCTTTAAATCCGAAAACCCTAATGACGACGCCCTGAGTCAACCGGAAAGTATCCCCAAATTGGTTCTTTAACAGGTGCTTCGTCATAAAATAAGGGGCGCGATGCGCCCGGCCATTGAAGAGAGCCAGGGCCATGCCCAGAAATTTGAAATTGAAGTCGTAATACGACTCCTTTTTGTACAGCAGGTTGGTCCATTCATACACTGGCAGCAACGCACCCTTCTCATCCACCTTCCGAACTTCGACGGTATTCATCCTGTAGTGCATGTGATATAGGCACAGCCATACGAGAAATGAACAGTGCCTGAATTCTGTTGTCTGCTTCTGCTGCAACTTCACAAGATTGGAATGGATGGCGTAGGCCACCCAGTCTGCCCAGTCGAAATAAATTGGGCGCCTCCCCCTTTTCAGGGCACTAGAGTCGTAGAACTCTCCATGCAGAATGCATTTGGCGAGGGCCAGCTGGTAGGGGTGCACCACCTCGTCAATGCCACAGCCCAGAACCCAGACAAGTATGGTGTATATGTATTGGCTTTTGAACTGTGCCAAGGGTATCGGGCGCGACGGCCACCTTGAAGCTGGCAATGGATGCTTTAGCTCTAAATTGAGGAAATCCCTCATCCATTTGGATTTGCCACCCCTAGCTGCCTGTTCGTCCAGGTTGATCTTCCTGAGTATGCGATTAGGGTCTGGCTCGATCCCTGGCGCGAAAACTGGCTGGATGCTCTCCTTGAAGAGGGTAAACAACACTTTTCCCTGGCAGTCGCAGACCTGTCGGGTGGCTGGTTTGTAAATGTTGTCACATTTTGCACGGGGTGCAATGTTTTCAATTTTGTAACAGTGCTGCTCTTCTTTTTCCCTCTTCCTCTATTTTCCTTTCTTCTGCTCTCCCTTCCTCTTTCTTTCCCATATTCTCTTTCTTCCCCCCTTTCTCGGAGCCCCTCAGTTGAATTTTAAACTTCCCAGCAAGTTACCTGAAAAATGGCTAAGTGTTGGTGCGAAGTACGCACTTCGCCCAGTTTTGGTGCGAAGTTCGCACTTCGCCCCTCTTCTGGGCGCACCTTGTAACTGGCAGGTTGGCAGGCTGACACAAAAGTGATTAATGCTGGAGCAAAGTCCGTACGGCGGCAGATACCAGATTTCACCTGTGCGCAGTCCGACTTCGCAGCGAAGTCGAAGTGCGCCCTTGACAGGTGCGTAGGGGAACAACTTGGAAATACTCCTAAGGCATGGAGGCCTTCCCGACTGCGTTGTTTTTTGCCCGCGCAACCCGAGACGCTCAAATCCCCAGTGAAATTGGACAAACTGCCTTTCAAGGCCGACACATGTCACACAGCATCATCCATCATCTGACAAGTGTCCAGCTTCGGGATTTGAGCCAAGACGTGCCGAGCAAAAGGACGAGCATGGGCTGCACTACCTGTGCCAGTAGCCTCATTCAAAGCTGATTAGAGGTTCTACCTGCTCCAGCTACCCGCATACCTGCCGAGAAGAAGTTCTGCCCAACACACCGCCACGTAGCTGTCCAGCTTCCAGGAAGACCATGCTGCGGGTAGCTGTCCAGCTTCCAGGAAGACCATGCTGCGGGTACAGTCCGGTCCGACAAAAGGTCAGCATTTGCAGCTCCTTCGCCGCTTTTGTCAGCTTATGTTTGACTGGGACCTTGTGCCCATTAATGTAACGGGAGGGACTCGAGCTATAAAAACCCACCATGATTTCATTGTAAAGGGTGGAAGGGGAATGTTTGTTAGGGAACCAATGTAACCATGCTTCTGCTTATAAATATAATTTGTATGCCTGGTTCTGTTCTGCTGCTTTTATTTCTTTATGTTTATGCTTTACGCTTCCCTGTGTCATGGCTCATTGATTCGTTTCAGCATTTGGTGATCAGGGGCCTTTAGCATTGTTTGTGTACTTTTAAATTTCATATAATAGATGTGGTAGCAGTTCCATCAGTTGTGTGTTACGTTGCTGTCCGTATCTGGTGATTGATGCGTTGTCGTGCTGTTAGTTCTCCTTGTAGGGAGAATGTTTGCTAGGGGACCATTGTAGCTGTGCGGTTAAAATCACTGCATATCACATATACCTGGCTCTGATATCTCTAGGTTGCTTTCTACTCATGTTAGTGTCCGTATCTGGTGATTGATGCATTGCCATGTCGTTAGTTCTCCTTGTAGGGAGAATGTTTGCTAGGGGACCATTGTAGCTGTGCGTACACTGCTTAGGTATCAGAAGTACACTTAGATTTTGCAGTTCTCAGTCATGCTTTGTATTTATAATGCAGTAAGTATTGGTGATTGTTGGTTGCCGTACTGTTAGTTCCCCCCCACCAACTCGAAGTATATTTGTATATTCTTTCTGTTTATTTATCTCTTTCCTGCACTCTTAGCTTGAACATAAAAACCCCCCAAAAGGAGCCGGCCTTCTCCGGAGATTGGCACGGAAGGCATCCCTTCCTTCCGGCCTTTCATGCTGGTGGGCGAATCTGGGCGCATTAACCCGAAATCCTTTCCTCATGGCAGATTCGTAACCAACAGTTTCTCTGGCACGCCCGGTGGGACCCGGGTCCCACACTTGACGAGAGATTTTCTGATCAGTCTCCACCTGGCGCTGACAGTGGTTCCTGAGCTCTTGGTGAGACAAGGAAGTTTCTCACCCCCGACAGAATTGAAGCACCGGTGTTCGCTTCATTGCTGTTCCAAATCTGAACACCTGGCGACTCTGCACGAACAAATCTTCTGAGTCCGAAAGACCGGTCCCAGCACCTTCATGCACACAAGAAGGTGGCAAGCAAGGGATTCGAGAAGCCCGCCTGAGTTCTACGAACTGGACATCAACGCTCGAGGCGAGATTCCCAGGCTGGCTGATACGCGAGCTCGTGTCGACGAAGCCGAGGCTGAAATCCAAGAAGAAGCCGAAGCTGAAGTCGGCGAAGCTGAGTACGAAGTAGAAGAGGCCGAGGAAGAAGAAGATCCTGCATCCTCGAAAAGTACCGACACTGAGTACACAACCGACGGAGGAGAAGAAGAAGAAATGGCTGCCCAGCAGCAGAATGACGATGATCTCTTCCCGACGGTGGACTCTACGGGGCCCTTGGCCTTGGTCGGACAGCAAGCTGTGCCCCCTGCTGCTTTAAAGTCTATCCCTACATACGACGGCTACGGTAAGACGACGTACGAGCACATCCATGACATCCTTGTCCTGGCCGCATTGCATACTATTACCGATGAAAGTGTGAAGACCCGTCTGCTGGCCCTTTCCCTAAGGGGAAAGCTTCTCTACTGGTGGAGATCGCTGCCAGAGGGATCCATCACAGGGTGGCCCCAGCTTGCCGTAAGGCTCGTGAAAGGATGCAACGAGTCTGCTGACCCTACTTCTCTACTGCATCAGGTCCAAGCTATCCAGAGACATCCTCAAGAGGAGGTGTCTGATTTTAACATCAGGTTTGCGAGATCCTGGAAACGGGTACCTCGCGAACTTCGGCCTTCAACCGGCATGGCTGCTCACTACTATCTGAGATCCTTCAACTCAGACATATGCCTGCTGCTGAAGATCGCCAGGATTGATGAGTTTCCTGCGCTGTACGAGGCTGCCCAGCAAGCTGAAGCTGACATTATTTCCATCGGCAGACTCCCATCCAGGGTGCAGGAACCCATTCATCCCGACTTCCCCAGATCCCAGTATCCCTCTGCTTCTGGTGGTGCGCCGTCCACATCAGGGCAGCAACCCCAGCAGCAGTGGAATCCAGCGCCGGTCGTAACTTCTTACGGCCCGCCTCAATTGCATTATCCTCACCCGCCTCCTCCCCGCTCCGCATTTTCCAGCACTTCCTGCTCCCCCACAGTACGCACCTTATTCTAACCCTCCTCCACCGGCACAGTTGCCGCCTCCTGACAGTAGCATTCAGAACACGATTCTCCAGGAGGTGCGGGCTTTGGCCTCAGGATATCATGCCATGTCCAATGACATGACCGCTCTGAAGAAGAAGCAGGCTCAAATGGACCTTGCTCCTAGGAGGCCATATGCGCCACCCGCGCTGACAAAAGACAAAGCCCCAGAACACCAGCCGCAGAGGCGTCCACCTCCGAGAAATGCTGCTATAGAAGACCCACCTGGTCCTCCCGACCAGGTTAACTGGTGCACTACATGCAATGACCCGCATTCGGAGGAAGACTGCACTTTGCACCAGCACTACATCCAGACCTTGGCCGGCAGCGCCATAGAGGAAGACGAACTGTACATGATCTTGGACGGCGAAGCCAACTTTGCCCTCCCAGAAGAAAATCTAGTGCCGCCCGCCAAGGAAGAAAAGAAAGCTACAGATGCGGCCAAACCTTTGCAAGTTTACACAAGAAGAGAAAAACCGCAGCCCGGTGGGCTGCCACCATACAAGCGGCTGTGGCCCTACACAGCCCAGGAGAAGGCATCCAAAGATAAAGCTCCAGTCAAGCCTTCTCCGGCAAAGGCTGCCGCTGTTCCAGCCAAACCTCCAGCAAAGGCCCCAACTCCGGCTAAAGCTCCAGTACCTCAGCCTCCAGCTGAAACCAAAGAACAAGCCCAGGAGAAGCTGAAGTACCCGTCTCTGACCAAGAGACAGCGAGTTGAGGCTACCCAACAGTACCGGACGAAGTATGAGCCGGCTAAACAAGCAGAAGGAGCTAGTACCTCGGGCTACAGCATTGTAGACGAGTTGAAAAGAACTCCTGCTAGAATCAGCATGTATGATGCTCTTCTGCTCCCAGGCCAGGTGGATCTGCTGCAAGAATCACTGAAGAACATGAAGAGCGGCAAGCAGATACAGCCCGCTGTCCTGGTTCAACCTTTGACAGTCTCAGCCATTGGGAAGAACAGACCGCCACCCTTTTATCTGTCTTTACGGATGCAAGGGCACATAGTTCACAACTGCATGGTGGATTCTGGTGCCTCCTCGACTGTGATGCCGAAGGCCGTCTGCGATGAGATCGGGATGGAATACACACGGAGCAGCCAAGGCGTACTCGCAATTAGACGGCACCCCTGTCAAGACAGTTGGTGTCATAAAGGACATCCCTATCCGACTGCACAAGGCCCTCGACATCGTGGTCATCCAAGAGGTCGTGTTTGTTGACCTGGAACCTTACTTCGGCCTGTGTCTCTCTCGGGAGTTCACTGCGAAGTTGGGCGGGTACCTGTCTCTAGACTACTCACACATGGAAGTGCCCTTCAAAGGAAGGAGACTGAAAATTTTCGATGAGAAGCCTTCCACCTTCCTTGTAGAGAAGATACCCGGAGGAGAGACGGACTGTATGGTCCAGTTGTCAGAGGAGGACCTAGTGACAGTAGAGCTGACTGAGCAAGCCTTTGAAGTGCTACAGCTTGAACATGAGTTCTCGTTGCGGGACTTCAATGCCGTAATTGTGACAGAGCAGGGCTGTTACTCCATTGTACAGCCCGAAAGGCTTGACATGTCAGCTGCAAAAGAAGTAGGACCTGCACCCGAAAAGCTGTGGAAGCTTTTCTTTGACGGCGCGCGATGCAAGAATGGCGCCGGTGCAGGAGTACTGCTGGTTTCTCCAACCGGAATCCAGAAGGACTATACCTACAGGTTGGCCTGGAGCTGCACTAACAACTCGGCGGAATACGAAGCCCTGTGCTTGGGTTTGCGAAAGGCACAGAGGCTCGGAATCAAACACCTGCAGATTTTCGGAGATTCAGAGCTGGTGTGTCACCAAGTTACGAAGAAGTGCGCATCCAAACAACACTATCTTAGAGCGTACCGCAACCGGGTGTGGGACCTGATGGAGTCATTCGACTCATTGAATGTCAAGGCAATATCGCGTGAGAAAAACAAGCACGCTGATATTCTGGCGTCTGTTGGAGCCAGGTACGTTCTGGCTGACGACGTTGTCCAGAAACCGAAGCCGGTTTGCACTATCTACAGGCCTTCTGTGCCTGATAAGGACACCCACTGGCAGGTGTTCAGTTGTGACGAGGAGATCGTCAAATTCCTGGTTAACGAAGTGTGTGTAATAGAAGGTAGAGACCCTGATGACGAGCAATATGAGGGGTTGATACAGTTAAGGAATAATCATGTCCCAAAAGGACTGATTACATTGGAGAGTCTCTTTGATCAGAACGACAGAGCAATATCTCATAGGATCAAAGTAGACCCGAGGCAGTATGCTGACCTGGAACTTGAACCTGGTAAAACTATCAAGGTTGGAACAGACTGCACGTCGGAGGAACTCGAGCAGATCAGATCACTGTGCCAGGAGTTCCCCGACATCGTGGCCTGGTGCTACGAGGATTTGAAGGGGTATGACAAAACTGTCATCCAGCATACCATTGAGCTAGAGGATGGCGCCAAGCCATTCCGACAGAAGCAGAGGGCCGTGAATCCAAAGATTGAGGCCATGATGAAGGCCGAGCTCTTGAAGATGCTGGAGGCCAAGATCATCTACCCCATCAAACATTCATCCTGGGTCGCAAATTTGGTGCCCGTGAGGAAAAAGAATGGCGACATTCGTCTCTGTGTCGACTTCAGAAACCTAAATCAGGCTTCCCTCAGGGACCACTATCCGCTTCCCCAAATCGACCAGATTCTACATATCGTTGCTGGAGCCCAGAGATTCTCACTTTTAGATGGATTTTCCGGCTACAACCAGATTTGGGTCAAAAACGAGGACCAGCATAAGACGGCGTTTACCACCAAGTGGGGGACGTTCGCCTATCAGCGCATGCCATTTGGCTTATCTAATGCTGGTGCCGTTGGTTACGAATCTGCCATGAGGAAAGGATTTTTGGTTAATGCGCCCAGATTCGCCCACCAAAGATGAAAGGCCGGAAGGAAGAGATGCCTTCCGAGCCAATCTCCGGAGAAGGCCGGCTCCTTTTGGGGGGGGGGCTGATTTAAGCCAAAGGGAACAGGAAAGAAATAAATGAACGGAAAGAGATAAATGTACAGAAAGAGATTACAAATATGTCCAAAGGTTGGTGGGGGGAACTAACAGTACGGGAACACACCAATCACCGCTACTTACTGCATACAAACACAGAGCATGACAAGGAACTGCAAAACCTAGGCGTACTTCCGATACACCAGCAGCGTATGCACAACTTCAATAGCTCCCTAGCAAACATTCCCTACAAGGAACTAACAGCAAGGGATCGTATCAATCACCAGATACGTACACTGACAGGGGTAGAAAGTAAACCTAGAGATGTCGTGAGCTGTGTATATGTGTTAGGCAGAGAGTTTAACCGCACAGCCTTCAATGGCTCCCTAGCAAACATTCCCTACAAGGAACTAAAAGCAGGGGATCGCATCAATCACCAGATACGGGCCAGCAACGTCACACATAACTGATGGAACTGCTACCACATCTATTATATGAATGCTTTAAATTAATGAAGTACATAAGGTGCTTTAAACAAGCAATGCTAGAGGAACCTGATCGCCAAATGCCGAAATGAATCAACGAGCCGCGACACAGGTGGGCCTAAGGCATATAATGAAAGACAAAGATAAAAGAATAAAGACAAGAGAATGTAACTGTGCATACAGTATTGTATTCATAAGCGTAAGCACGGTTACAAGAAGTACGTAGTTCCCTAACAAACATTCCCCTTCCACCCTTTACAATGAATTCAAGATGGGCTTTTATAGCCCGAGTCCCACCCGTTACATTAATGGGCACAGAGTCCCGACCAAACATAAGTCGACGTAAGCGGCGAAAGAGCCGCAAATGCCGACCTTTTGTCGGACTGGGCCGTACCCGCAGCATGGTCTTCCCGGAAGCCGGGCAGCTACGTGGCGGAGTGCCGGGCAAAACTTCAAGTCGGCAGGCTCGCCGGTAGCCGGAGCAGTGAAACCTCGGATCAGCTTTGAATGAGGATATTAACGCAGCGGTGCAGTGCAGCCCATGCTTATCCCTTTTGGTCGGCAGCCTTGGTTCAAATCCCGAAGCCGGACACTTGTCCGATGATGGGTTATGTCGTAGGACACATGCCCGCCTTAGAGGGCAGCCTATCCATCTTCGCTTGGGATCGGGGCTCCTTGGGATGCGTGCAGAAATCAGTGCGCTGGGGAAGGCCTTCAAGCCTTGGTCAAATTCCGGGTTTGTTCCCCTACCGCACACTCGCCAAGGGCGCATTCCGACTCGTTGAGAAGTCGAATCGCGCACATGCGAACACCGGTGTCCGCCGCCATATGGACTCGCTCCGGCATTTTATCTTTCTTCTCGCGTTGACTCGCCACCGCCACAGGCAAGGTGCGCCCAGAAAGTGGGGCGAAGTCAGACTTCGCACCAAAACTGGGCGAAGTGCGAACTTCGCACCAAAACTGGGCGAAGTGCGCACTTCGCACCAAAATCGGGCGAAGTGCGAACTTCGCACCCAGACTTAGCCAATTTCGGATAGACTCGCCGGAAAGCCGGAAAATCAACTCGGGGACTCCAAGGAAAAAAGGGGGGAGAGAAAGAGAATGGGAAAGAAAAGGAAAGGGAGAGAAGGAAGAAAAACGGAAGGAGGAAAAGAAGAGCAACACTGTTACAAAACAATATTGAAGACATTGCACCCCGTGCAAAATGTGACAACATTTCTGGCGGCTCGCGGGGTGTCGAGCTCGCCTCGGCGCAAAGAATCCATGCCTTCATCCTTTGGGTGCAGAGGAACTTACCTCCCCTGCCTTTTGCTGCTCTAACTGTTCTCCTTGCGGCAACTGTTCTTCAGATTCATCTTTGTCAGTTGCCTCACCGCATCTCCTTCCGAAAGCTCTCCATTTCCTCGCTTCGCCTCGCACATGCGAGTGTACGCCTCTTGGGCTGAGTGCCATGCTTCCGCTTCGAATGGCTTGCGGTCGCCTATATCTTCTAATGCTCCGTGAAAAGCAACGACCGCGTGCGTGTCGATGGTGAGGTATCTTTTCTCTAACTCCCGAAAATAGGAGCGGATCCCGGAATATCTGGACACCATCCGAGTGACTCGACTGTCTTGAATTGGCTCACCCAGCCTATCAATTTCAGCCAGTATCCGCTTCAAAGGACTCGCCAATTCTTCTTTACCCGATCTAGGGTGAGGAGCTCGCCATTCTCAACAAAACCAGGACACCCAAGTTCTGAAAGAGCGTGAAAGGGGGCCAGACATATATCTCTTTCATGTCCGAATGCGTCAAGCATTCGTCTGGCCACTCTCACCTCTTCAACTTTTCTGAAATATTTGTGCAAGGTCACCCTTGCACCTGCCCATTCTGCAGCCGAATGAGGACACGGGGGAAAAAGGACGCCGCCGCGCTCGCGCTCCCCGAAGATTTATCGCCGTGTCCAGCCCATTGCTTTGCCTCGGCGCTCGGCCTCCTCTACCACAGCTTTCCCGGGCGTAAACTTCTTGAATCCCGGATGCGAAGTCCAGGACCGCCATCGCCTTAAAGGTATGGGGCTTGCATTCCCTCAAAGAAACCAGCCCTCATTTCCTTAACTTTTGTCTTTGAAAAGACAACCGCTTGAGATGTTTTCTCCGCAAGCCGCGATCGCGCTCGCTTCAAAGACTCCCCGGAGCCGAGAAATCTGCTCCGAGGCCGCTTTCTTTCGGTTGCGGCTCGTTGTCGAGAAGCGGCCAGCCGGGCTTTGAATTCATCTCGCTTCTCGCCGCGCCGCTTCCACCTGCTCGTGGACCTAGATAGGTCCTCTTCAAGTTGCCTTACTTTGTCCCGCAACGCGAAAAGTTCTTCCCCGCTTCCTCCGCACTCTTGACAAAGAGATTGTCGCCTTTGCGCATGATCGTCCGAATCTCATACTCGTTTATCAATGTCGTCAAAGCTTTTCTCCTTTGTCCGGAGCACGTAGTCCGCCTTAGTCATTTCTGGAGAGGCTTCTTCACTATTGGGATTATTTTCTCCGTTGTAATCACTCTCCTTCCGAAATCATACTTTGCGCGTTTTGCCGGGCGGCTATCTCTTCGTGTCTCCTCCGCTTCGTGTCTTGGCGGAAAGAGACAGTAATACTCTACGGCTCTCGTTGCCGTGGGCAAGTCATCCGAGTTCGAAGGTCGTCCATAAAATCTGGTTCCCCCACCCTAGGGATCCGCCGAGACGTCTCTCCCGCGGGGATGGGATCGGGAGGAACCGGACAGCACTTTGGAAGAATCGGCCGCTTGTGGGGGCGACCGGGAAATGGAAATGGGAGCGGCCGACACCGTGAGGGTTTGAAGCGGCCGAGGCGGAGGATGTGATGGTGAACGGACAGCCTCAAGACCGACCTCGGGCGAAGGGTTTGGAGTTGTGCTCGGAGAAAGAGAGACGTTAGGGTTCTCGAGCAAACCGATCGAAAGAATGGGGACCGCTAGAAGGACGCGAAGACGGAGAGGAGGATGTGGTCATGGCTCGCCCGCATTGAGCGGGGGACCGAGTGGAAGTAGAACTCGGGTGAGACTAGAGAGACAGGGACAGCAAACGTACTCGCGGGCTCCGCCCGAGCCGATGCCGGGTGAATGTCTTCGCTTCTTGTCTCGGCGGCCGGCTTGGGACTCGCCCAAAGGAATTGCCTCTCGCGGCGGCAGGACGCGGCCGCGGCTCCGCGATCGGTCGCCGCACTATCGTGCTAGGGTCGCCCGATTTTCTCAACTCTCCTCCGCTTCTTCTCTTCCGGAACAACCGTCGGATCGTGGGAAGGAGACGGCAGTGTGCAAGCAGCAATCGATGCTCCCACGGTAAACTTGTACCGGGGTTTGACTGGCAGAATGTCTGCCGCGACCGGTCTGCTTTCTGGCGGCGCCGGCGCTTTTCTTGCCTCGAGGAAGTGCCTCGGCGCCGCCTTGACTAACTCTTTTGCCTTTTCGTGCGCCGCCTTAGGAGCCACGGGCTGCATTGGATCGGCCTAGGTACTTGTTGGGCCTGCGCTGGCAGTTGTCGAAGTGTACAACTGTTTGGGAGGAGACCCACTTTTATAATCCTCAAAGGGGCCTCGGGGAACGTAACCTTGATATGCGAACGGCCGCCAACCGTCATGATGCTGGTCATAGAGAACCGAAAAGTCGTCATCTACGGCCAGGTTTCTCCTTGTGGATTTATCGTGCTGCGTGCGGCATCTCATCTTCCAAAGATTCGGTAATCTTTTCTTTAGACCAGCTTAAGGCCTCGCAATCTTGGACATAAATTTTTTGAACCCCGGAGATGAGAAGTGATGGTCCGGGTTTCGCTTGGGGTCATATGTCACCTCCTCGCAGAGAAATCCCGCCAGGGGGGGAGAAGCTTCCATTAATTCAATCTCCCGACCAAGGTCCACATGGACCACGTCGCATCTATCTTCGGTTATATCCCGGGGCACAAATGTGCAAACTTTCCCCTTATCCCATGAGGGTCATACTTCCAGCCACGCGGCAAAGAAACCAGGCCAATCCGGGACAGCGCTTGCTCTAGGTAGACATGTTGTCCTACCTCAGCAATCTCAACGTTGGCCCAGGAAAGAGGGTATTGGAAAATCTGTCCTCTTTTCTTCCCTAGGCCAAACTCTTCTTCCACATAGTCCATCTGTCGGGCAACCTCCATCCCGAACATATGCTCTGAGCACCAATAGGGCAGCAAATAGGGTTTGCCCTTGAACCCGTAGATTCCGATCACAATCCCTCGCGTCGGTCTAAAAACGTCCCCGAGCTTCCGATTTATCAAAGCACTCGTCATTTCTCTCGGGGACGGGGGATTTCACTTTCGGTGAAGACTGACATGACGAATCCCAGAAAGTTGAAGTTGAACTTGTAGTAGGACCCTTTCCGGTATAAGTCATCCGTCCAGTTATAGACGGGCTGGGGCTCTCCCTTCTCGTTAACCTTCTTTAGGTTCAGGATCGGCATTTGGGGGTGCAGATGGTACAAACAAAGCCAGGCCAGAACGGAACTGAAACGAAAATCGGTTGACTGCCTCTTCTGAATCTTCAACAGGCTGGAATGAATGGCGTAAGCCACCGACCGCCTCAGCCGAAAGAGATGGGGCGCTTTCCGCTCCGCCGCGCCGCCGGTTCGTAAGATTCTCCACACAGAGGCATTCTCGCGACGCCACCGGTACGGGTGCACCAACTCATCGGAGTCGCAGCCGAGGATCCATGCCAAGATGGTATATAGATACTTGCTCTGAAATTTCGCCAAAGGCATGGGGCCGGTCGGCCATTGTCCGCCTGGAAGCGGGGCGTTGAGCTCTGAATTGAGGAAATCCCTCATTCGCTTGGTGTGCGTGAAACGTCCCGCTTGTTCGCCCGCATCGATTTTTCCGAGGATGGTGCCGGAGTCATACTCCAGCCCCGGGGCGAAAGCCGGTCGCACAGCTTCCTCGCGCAGTGCGAACAAGGGTTTGCCAACGGAACCGCAGATTTGCCGGAAGCTGGTTTATAATGTCTAACAATTAAGTCTATCACCTCCGGCATTGGTGGACAGGAGGGCACATGAATCGAAGAGATTTGATTTGTACGCCGCTCCAAAATGATGGGAGGGCGAAACTTTGTCGCCCAGCCTCTCCACATTCGCTCGCAGCTGAGTTAGGCTCATGGAAAACAAGCCGTCCACATATCCTGCCATGTAATTCACCGGAGGTGGTGGGGATTGCCCACGCCGTACCTTCTTCGTCCGGGCCTTTGACTTTTTCTCCGGCGGAGGATCGCCTTTGAAAACTCCCCGGCCGCGGCAAATCCCCCCGGTTCATTGCTCACTGGATCGCGCCGACACGGGCCTTTTTCCCTTGTCCATCTCTCCGAGTCGGCAATAATGACAGTTCAGCCGTCTCGCAACAAATTTCGCTATCGTAGGAATAATTAGCACCGTCCGAGGAATAATCTCTGCAAACTGGAATGTTGGCATGATTCTCGACCCCCTTTTCTAGATAAAAACAGCGCCATTAATGCAACGCAAGAGGGGTAGGTCGGCTGAGTTAAAACCCTTGGTGGTCGCGCAGGAGAACGTTTGAGAAAAGACGCGCCCGGCAGACGTGCCTTGCTTCTTTAGTTGCATTTTTCCTTGAAAAACGCGCAATCATTAATTCAGCGTTGGGGACCGCACCATGGCTGACGTTGCTGCCACCACTTGGGCACACTGCTCAAGACAAAACCTTTGGCGCGGAAACCCAGATTAAAACAAGTGCAAGCGCGCCTTGGGCCCAGCCTTGGGGGTTTTTGAATTTTTCGTTATTATTTTTCTTTTGAAACGCGTCCCAACGCTGGCCCGGAAAACTAGGCGCAGCCGGGCTTCGCCCCCAAGTTGGGCGCGGCCCGATCTCGCCGGCGAGTCGGACTTCGCCCGACTTTCGGCGAAGTTCGAACTTCGCGCGAAGCGCGTGCTTGAACTCTTTTGCTTGCTTGCTGCGCCCAAGGCTTCGGGCGCGGTCTGGGTCTTTGCCGCCTTTGGGCTTCACACATCTTTGCAACCTTCGCCCGTTGTCCGAACTGCGCAATGCGATGCTGACTTTGTTCGGACTTCGGCCGAAGCTTGGTGCGAAGTGCGAACTTCGCGCGAAGTTCGCGCTTCGCACGAGAATAGAGCGCAGCGCGCACTTCGCGCGAGCGCTGGCCGAAGTCAGGCTTCGCTGCGAGTTCGCACTTCGCGCAAACTTTGCGCGCAGTGCGTACTTCGCACGAAGGGTTGCGCAGTGCGTACTTCGGTCAAAGGATGAGCGGAGCTTCTTCTTGGTGTGCTTCAGTGTTTTCTCGAACAAACTTCGCAATTCGGCTGGGCCGAAGTCAGGCTTCGGCCAACACTTAGTCGATTTTTTGCTCTTTTTCTCCTTTCTTTCTCTCGCATAGCCGAACTTCGCCCTCCTCGGGGGCAACGACGTACTTCGCTGCGAAGTCTGTCTTTCTCTCCCATGCCGCATTTAAGCTCAAAGAAGGAAAAAATAAACTGAAAGCTAAAACTGGAAACTATACATGCGGGGAAAAATAAAAAACACAAGGAAAAATTTTTACAAGGAAGGGCCACTCGGGCGCCTTCAACAGCGATAAAGCTTCAAGTGGAACCCGTTGACGGGGATGGGGAGGAGCTGACCCTCCATATCCGAAAGTATGTAGGCATTGAACTGATTCACCCGGCAATCCGATAAGGGCCCTCCCAGAGAGCGTCAAATTTTCCGTGATTACCCGGTTTTGCCTTGTATGAGTCCCACTTCAGCACCAGGTCCCCGACTTCGAAAACTCGGGCATTGGTGCCTTTGGCAAACCAGCCTTTAGTGGCTGCAATGTGATCCGCGAAGGCCTCGGTATGCACTTTCTCTCGTCTTCTTCCAACCGGCAGGAGTTGGCACAATCTGTCGTCTACCGGGTCTCCGCTGCTCCCGTCTTCATCAACCATCCACAGTGGCGGGGATTTCAATGTGTGATGGCATAACAGCCTTGCTTGCCATAGACGAGCGCGTAGGGGGACGTCTTGAGGGATTTCTTGAACGCAACTCTGTCCGCCCACAGCGCCCGGTTCAGGAGCAAGTGCCAAGTCCGCTTATTCTTTTCAATGGTCCTCCGGAGAATTTTCAGGAGGTTCTTGTTAGTAGACTCGGCAAGGCCATTCCCCTGCGGGTAGTAATTAGAAGACATCTTGTGATAGATGCCAAGTCTGCTGGTGTACTCCGTGAGTACAGCGCCTACAAATCCCGGACCGTTGTCTGTCACAATCGACTCGGAACCCCGAGCGGGTAATCGTGCTCTCAATGAACCCGATGACCGTTTCTTGGTCGGCGTTCTTGGTCGGGATCGCCTCCGTCCACCGTGTGAAATAGTCAGTAGTTGTGAGAATAAACTTGTGGCCGGCGGAGGAGTTAGGAGAAATCACCCCAATGAAGTCTAGACCCCATTGCTGGAACGGAGCTTCGGCTTGAATCGGTTGAAGGGGCAGGGGTGCTTTTCTGTTTCGGCCAGCATACCTCTGGCATTGATCACATTTGGCGCAGACCGCATACGCGTCTGCGAACGCAGTGGGCCAATAGTATCCAGCCCTTATTATTTTTAAGGCCGTTGGCCTTGAAGAATGGTGACCCCCATGCATCCCGGAATGAAAGTCTCCGAGGATCCTAGGCTGGTCAGATTTTATGACGCACCGCAACAGGATGCCGTCAATGTTTTTGAAGTAAAGCCCCTCGGGGCGAAGAGTGTACCTTAGTGCACCTAGCCGAAATCTCCTTCGTTGTGAGGCGTTCAGTGATCGGGACATCTTCCGGTGCGTAAGTATCTCACCAGCTCATCTCGTCCAATCACTCCCCTCCGATAAGGAGTTGGCTAGGTAGATGCGTGTCGCCGTGTCCTCCCACTTGCAGAGCGGAGATGCCGGCTATAGCGCTTCGGGCCAATTCCTGACACAAGGCTCGGCCTCTGATAAGCTTGGTGGGCCGTACTTCGATGTCAAACTCCCGGATCTTGGCAATCCATCCCGCTCTCTTGTGACCCGGTTCTCCTTGCAAGATGAAACTGCGAACATCGTGGTGAATCACAAAGACAATGGGTCTTACTCTGGGAGACAAAGTGCCTGAACTTTCGAAGGGACTTCATGACCGCATGGACCTGCCGCTCTATAAAATTGTACTTCTCTTCGTGCGGCAAAATCACTTGGCTTAGGAACGCAATGGGGCGCTCCTCACCGTCGTCTCCCTTCTGAGTCAGGACTGCAGCGTAACTTTCGGGTTCTCCCACCGCATACAGGATGAAGTCCTTGGAGTAGTCCGGGTTTGTCAACACCGGAGCTTGCGCAATTCGAGCCTTGATTTCCTCGAAGGCTTGCTCTCTCTCATCTGTCCATTCGTAAACCGTATCTTTCTTCAACAGCTCGGCCATAGGCTTGATCACTCGTGCGAAGTCCGGGATGAACTTCCGCACGAAGTTAATCTGACCGAAGGACTGCAGCCCTTTTTTATCGTGGGGTGGCAAGCGTAACGAGGGCTTCGCTCCGTCGTGGTCAATGGCGAGGCCTTCCTCGGAGATGACATGTCCCAAGCAGCTTTCCTTCCTTTACCGCGAAGACAAACTTCTTCGGGTTTATAGAGATGCCGAATTCTCGACAACTTTCAAATATCTGCCGTAAGTGCGAAACATGATCTTCTCGTCGGTGAGAGAAAACAGTCATGTCATCAAGGTAGATGACAATAATCTTGTTGAGCAGCTCTCGAAAGGCCAGGTCCATGGCCCTTTGGAACGTGGCACCAGCATTGGATAAGCCAAACGGCATGCGCTGATAGGCGAACGTCCTCCACTTCGTGGTAAACGCCGTCTTATGCTGGTCTTCGTCTTTGACCCAAATCTGGTTGTAGCCGGAAAATCCATCTAAAAGTGAAAATCTCTGGGCTCCAGCAACGATATGTAGAATCTGGTCGATTTGGGGAAGCGGATAGTGGTCCCGGAGGGAAGCCTCGATTTAGGTTTCGAAGTCGACACATAGACGTATGTCGCCATTCTTTTTCCTCACGGGCACCAAATTCGCGACCCAGGATGAATGTTTGATGGGGTAGATGATTTTGGCCTCCAGAATCTTCAAGAGCTCGGTCTTCATCATGGCCTCAATCTTTGGATTTACGGCCCTTTGCTTTTGTCGGAACGGCTTGGCGCCATCCTCTAGCTCGATGGTATGCCGGATGACAGATCTGTCATACCCCCTCAAATCCTCGTAGCACCAGTGCCACGATGTCGGGGAACTCCCGGCACAGTTGATCTAATCTGCACCAGCCTCCTCCGACGTGCGACCTGCTCCGACCTTGATGGTTTTACCGGGTTCGAGCTCCAGTGTCAGCATACCGCCTCGGGTCTACTTTGATCCCGTGGGATATTGCTCGTCATTTCGATCAAAGAGACTCTCTAATGTAATCAGTCCTTTTGGGACGTGATTATTCCGTGAATCGTATCAACCCCTCATATTGCTCGTCATCATGGTCTCTACCTTCGATTACACACACTTCGTTAACCAGGAATGTGACGATCTCCTCGTCACAACCTGAATACCCGCTGAAGGTATCCCTATCGTGCACGTAAGGCCCGTAAATGGTGCGGACCGGCTTCAGCTTCGGACGACGTCTTCAACTGAACGTACTCGGCTCCAATAGACGCCGTAATATCAGCGTGCTTGTTTCTCTCACGTGATATTGCCTTAACGTTCAATGAGTCAAACGATTCCATCAGATCCCAGACCCGATTGCGGTACGCTCTAAGATAGTGATGCTTAGACGCGCATTTATTCGTAACTTGATGACACACTAACTCTTAATCTCCGAAAATTTGGAGATGCTTGATTCCGAGCCTTTCCGCCTTTCGCGCACCCAAGCACGGGGCTTCGTATTCCGCCGAATTGTTAGTACAGCCTCCGGGCCGCCTCGTAGGCATAGTCCCTCTGGACTCCGGTTGGGGAAACTAGGAGGACCCCTGCACCGGCGCCATTCTTGCAACGCGCGCCGTCAAAGAAAAGCTTCCACAGCTCTTCGGGTGCAGGTCCTACTTCCTTCGCAACGGACACGTCAAGCTCCTCGAGCTGCTTAATGGAGTAATGACCTCGCTCTCGTCCCGATTACAGCATTGAAGTCTTGCAATGAGAACTCGTCTTCAAGCCGTAGCACTTCGAGAGCTTGCTCGGCCGCTCCACTCGTCACCGCTTCTTCCTCTGACAACCGGACCATGCAGTCCATCTCTCCTCCGGGTATCTTGTCTACTAGAAAAGGGGAAGGCTTCTCATTGAAAATTTTCAGTCTCCTTCCTTTGAAGGGCACTTCCATGTGCGAGTAGTCTAGAGACAGTACCCGCCCAACTTCGCAATGAACTCCCGAGAGAGACACATGCCGAAGTAAGGCTCCAGTGTCAACAACCACGACCTCTTGGATGACCACAATGTCGAGAGCTTTGTGCAGCCGGATAGGGATGTCCTTTATGACACCAACCTGTCTTGACAGGGGTGCCTTCTAATTGCAGCACACCTTGGCTGCTCCGTGTGTATTCCATCCCGATCTCATCGCAGACTGCCTTCGGCATCACGATCGAGGAAGCACCAGAATCCACCATGCAGTTGTGAACTATGTGCCCTTGCATCCGCAAAGACAGATAAAAGGGTGGCGGCCTGTTCTTCCCAGTGGCGGAGACTGTCAAAGGTTGAACCAGACAGCAGGCTGCATCTGCTTGCCGTTCTTCATGTTCTTCAGTGATTCTTGCAGCAGATCTACCTGGCCTGGAAGCGTAAGAGCATCGTACATGCCGATTCCGGCGAGAGTCTTCTTTAACTCGTCTACAATGTCGTAGCCCGAGGTACTAGCTCCTTCCGCTGGTTTAGCCGGTTCATACCTGGTCCGGTACCGTTGGGTGGCCTCAACTCGCCGTCTCTTGGTCGAGACGGGTACTTCAGCCTTCTCCCTGGGCTTGTTCTTTGGTTTCGGCTGGGGGCTGAAGTACAAGAAGCTTAGCGGGAGTTGGGGCCTTTGCTGGAGGCTTAGCTGGAACAGCAGCGGCCTTTGTTGGAGAAGGTTTAGCGGGAGCTTTATCTTTGGACGCCTTCTCCGGGCCGTGTAAGGCCACGACCGCTAGTACGGTGGCAGCCCATCGGGCTGCGGTTTTTCTCTTCTCGCGTATACCTGCAAAGGTTTAGCAGCGTCCGCAGCTTTCTTTTCTTCCTTGGCGGGCGTCACTGGATTCTCTTCTGGCAGGGCAAAATTGGTCTTCCTGGAAGTTGGGCAGCTACGTGGCGGAGTGCTGGGCAAAACTTCAAGTCGGCAGGTTCGCTGGTAGCTGGAGCAGGTGAAACCTCAGATCAGCTTTGAATGAGGATATTAACGCAGGCGGTGCAGGCAGTCCATGCTTATCCCTTTTGGTCGGCAGTCTTGGTTCAAATCCCGAAGCTGGACACTTGTCTGATGATGGGTTATGCCATGTGACACATGCCTGCCTTAGAGGGCAGTCTATCCATCTTCGCTTGGGATCGGGGCTCCTTGGGATGCGTGCAGAAATCAGTGCAGTCGGGGAAGGCCTTCAAGCCTTGGTCAAATTCCGGGTTTGTTCCCCTACCGCACACCTGTCAAGGGCGCATTCCGACTTTGTTGAGAAGTCGAACTGCGCACAGGCGAACACTGGTGTCTGCCGCCATATGGACCTGCTCCGGCATTTTATCTTTCTTCTGAGTTGACCTGCCAATCTGCCAGTGCAAGGTGCGCCCAGAAAGTGGGGCGAAGTCGAACTTCGCACCAAAAATGGGCGAAGTGCGAACTTCGCGCCAAAACTGGGCGAAGTACGCACTTTGCGCCAAAACTGGGCGAAGTACGCACTTCGCGCCAAAACTTAGCCAATTTCAGATAGACCTGCTGGAAAGCTGGAAAATCAACTGGGGGACTCCAAGGAAAAAAGGGGGGAGAGAAAGAGAATGGGAAAGAAAAGGAAAGGGAGAGAAGGAAGAAAAACGGAAGGAGGAAAAGAAGAGCAGCACTGTTACAAAACAATATTGAAGACATTGCACCCCGTGCAAAATGTGACAACAGGTGCCACATTCCAAAGGGCCATGGACCTGGCCTTCCGAGAGCTGCTCAATAAGATTATCGTCATCTACCTTGATGACATAACTATTGTCTCTCACCAACGAGGAGATCATGTCTCGCACCTACGGTAAATATTCGAGAGGTGTCGAGAGTTCAGCATTTCTATAAACCCGAAGAAGTCTATCTTCGCGGTAAAGGAAGGAAAGCTGCTGGGACATGTCATCTCCGAAGAAGGCCTCGCCATTGACCCTGACAGAGCAGAAGCCCTCGTTCACTTGCCAGCCCCCATTGATAAAAAAGGGCTGCAGTCCTTCTTCGGTCAGATTAACTTTGTGTGGAAGTTCATTCCGGACTTCGCACGAGTGATCAAGCCTATGGCCGAACTGCTGAAAAAAGATACAAATTATGAATGGACTGATGAGAGAGAGCAAGCCTTCGAGGAAATCAAGGCTAGAATTGCGCAAGCTCCGGTGTTGACAAACCCGGACTACTCCAAGGACTTCATCCTGTATGCAGTGGGAGAACCCGAAAGTTACGCTGCAGTCCTAACTCAGAAGGGAGACGATGGTGAGGAGCGCCCCATAGCGTTCCTAAGCCAAGTGATTCTGCCGCATGAAGAAAAGTACAATTTTATAGAGCGGCAGGTTCACGCTGTTATGAAATCCCTTCGGAAGTTCAGGCACTTTGTCTCCCAGAGCAAAACGACTGTCTTTGTGATCCACCCGGACGTTCGAAGCTTCATCTTACAAGGAGAACCGGGTCACAAGAGAGCGGGATGGATAGCAAAAATCCAGGAGTTCGACATCGAAGTGCGGCCCACCAAGCTTATCAGGGGCCGAGCCTTGTGTCAGGAATTGGCCCGAAGCGCTGTAGCCGGCATCTCCGCCTGTAAGTGGGAGGACACAGCGACATGCATCTACCTAGCCAACTCCTTATCCGAGGGGAGTGATTGGACAGATGAACTGGTGAGATTTTTCTGCACCGGAAGATGTCTCGATCACCTGAACGCCTCACAACGAAGGAGATTTCGGCTAGGTGCACTTAAGTACACTCTTCGCCCCGAGGGGCTTTACTTCAAAAACATCGACGGCATCCTGTTGCGGTGCGTCAGAAAATCAGACCAGCCTAGGGTCCTCGGAGATTTTCATTCCGGGATGCCTGGGGGTCACCATTCTTCAAGGCCGACGGCCTTAAAAATAATTAGAGCTGGGTACTATTGGCCCACTCTATTCGCAGACACTCATGCAGTCTGCTCTAAATGTGATCAATGCCAAAGGTTTGCTGGCAGGAACAGAAAAGCACCCCTGCCCCTTCAACCGATTCAGGCCGAGACTCCGTTCCAGCAATGGGGTCTAGACTTCATTGGGGTGATTTCGCCTAATTCCTCTGCCGGACACAGCTTTATTCTTACAACCACCGATTATTTCACACAAGTGGCAGAGGCAATCCCGACCAAGAACGCAGACCAAGAAACGGTCATTAGGTTCATTGAGAGCCTGATTACCCGCTTCGGGGTTCCAGAGTCAATTGTGACAGACAACGGTCCGGGATTCGCAGGCGCTGTACTCACGGAGTACACCGGCAGACTTGGCATCTATCACAAGATGTCTTCTAATTACTACCCGCAGGGGAATGGCCTTGCCGAGTCTACTAACAAGAACCTCCTGAAGATCATCCGGAGGACCATTGACAGAAACAAGCGGACTTGGCATCTACTCCTGAACCGGGCGTTGTGGGCGGACAGAGTTGCGTTCAAGAAATCCATCAGAACGTCCCCCTATGCGCTCGTCTATGGCAAAGAGGCTGTCATGCCATCACATATTGAGATCCCTGCCCTATGGATGTTGGACGAAGACAGGAGCAGCGGAGACCCGGTGGACGACAGACTATGCCAACTCCTGCAGTTGGAAGAAGACAGAGAAAGTGCATACCAGGCCTTCGCCGATCATATTGCAGCTACTCAAGGCTGGTTTGCAAAAGGCACCACTGCCCGAGTTTTCGAAATCGGGGACCTGGTGCTGAAGTGGGACTCATATAAGGCAAAGCCGGGCAATCACGGGAAGTTTGATGCCCTCTGGGAGGGCCCTTATCAGATTGCCCGGGTCAACCAGTTTAATGCCTATGCACTTCGGGATATGGAGGGTCAGCTCCTGCCTATCCCTGTTAACGGGTTCCACTTAAAAATTTACCGCTGCTGAAGGTGCCCGAGTGGCTCTTCTTTGTAAAAATTTCCCTTATGCTTTTTCGTTTCCCAGCATGTACAGTTTCCAGCTTTCAGCCTTTAGTTGTTATTTTTTTTATTTTTGAGCTTAACTGCGGCATGGGAGAGAAAAACAGACTTCGCAGCGAAGTCTGTCGTCGCCCCTCAGGAGGGGCGAAGTTTGGGCTGCTTGGTTAAGTGAAGAAAAAAGAAAGAAGAGGCGAAAAAAATGTCTAAGTGTTGGCCGCTGCCCGACTTCGCAGCGAAGTCGGGCTGCGCGCCAGCCGAAGTGCGAAGCTTGCACGAAGATAAGACTGCAAAGCACAAAGGAGAACGGACTGCGCCCAACTTTGGGCGAAGTCCGACTTCGCACGCGAAGTCCGACTTCGGCCGGCTTGCGTGCGAAGTTCGAACTACGCACAACCTCCGCGCGAAGTGCGCACTTCGCGCGAAGTTCGCACTTCGCCCGAAATTCGGGCGAAGTCCGAACCTGCCTCAATGTTCACGCTGCGCAGCTCGTACTGTTCGGTCTAAAGGAGCAGTAAAATGCTAAGTGTTTGCCTCGTCCGAAGGTTGCAAAGGAACCGGACTGCGCTCAAACCTTGGGTGCGGCAAGAAAGAAGAAAAGAAAAGAGAACAGTTTCAATGCGCACTTCGCGCGAAGTTCGAACTTCGCCCGAAATTCGGGCGAAGTCGGATCGCGCCCAACTTCGGGCGAAGTCCGACTGCGCCTCGTTTTCTGGGCCAGTTTTGGGGCAATGTTTTAAATGAATAATAAATTCAAAAGTTCTAAGCTGGGCCCAAGGCGCATTGTAGCCGTTCTAAAGTGGGTTTCCGCACCAATGGTTCTTTCTTGAGCAGTGTGCCCAGATTGCGGCAGTGACGTCAGCCATGGCGCAGCGTCCAAGACAAAATTAATGATTGCACATTCCTCAAGGAAAAGTGCAATAAAAAGAACATGGCACGTCTGCCGGGATACCCTTTTTCCAAGCATTCTCCTGCGCAGCCACCCAAGAAACTTAACTCCAGCCGACCTACCCCCTCCTGCGCGGCATTAATGACGCTGTCGTTGTCTAGAAAAGGGGGTCAGATGCATTCAAACATGCCAGACTGCGCAGATTATTCCTTAAACTGTGCAGATTTTTCCTGTGACAGCGAAATCTTCTGCAGACGCCCTGAACTTGTAATTATTGCTGATTCGGAGGAGAGATGGACAGAGGAAAGATGCCAGTGTCAGCGCAATCCAGCGAAAGTAGCGAGCGCAAGGATTTACCACGGCCGGGTGTTTTCAGAAGTGAAACACCGCCAGAGCCAAAGTCAAAGTCCCGGCCGAAAAAAGTACAGCGTGGGCAAGCCCCACCACCTCCGTTGAATTACTTGGCGGGATACATGGACGGCTCGTTTTCTATGAGCCTGACTAAGCTGCGGACAAATGTGGAGAGCTGGGCTGACAAGGTTTCGCCCTCTCACCATTTCGGAGCGGCGTACAAATCCAACCTTTTCAGATTCTTGTGCCCTCCTGTCCATCAATGCCCGGAGCTGGTAGACATCATTTTCAGACACTACGGCACCGGTTACCCAGACAGATTTGCAGCTCCCAGCGGTAAACCCTTGTTCACGCTGCGCAAGGAGACTGTCCAGCCAGCTTTTGCCCCAGGGTTGGAGTATGACTCCAGCACAATTGTCAGGAAGATAAATCTGGGCGAGCAAGCGGGACGTTTCACGCAAACAAAACGAATGAGGGATTTCCTCAATTCAGAGCTGAACGCCCCTCTTGCAGCTGGACAGTGGCCAACCGGCCCCATGCCCTTGGCAGGGTTTCAGAGCAAATATTTGTACACCATTTTGGCATGGATTCTCGGCTGCGACTCCGATGAGCTGGTACATCCGTACCAGCTAGCGCTGGCAGAATGTCTCCTATGCGGAGAATCCTACGAGCCGGCAGCGCAGAAAAGTGGAAAGCGTCCCATCTTTTTCGACTGGGCAGACTGGCTGGCATACGCCATCCACTCCAGCCTAGTCAAGATCCAGAAGAAGCAATCCACAGATTTTCGTTTCAGTTCCGTTCTCGCCTGGCTCTGTTTGTATCATTTGCACTCCCGGATGCCTATCCCGAACCTGAAGAAAGTCAACGAGAAGGGAGAGCCACAGCCCGTCTATAACTGGACGGATGACCTATACCGGAAAGGGTCCTACTACAAGTTCAACTTTAACTTTCTGGGATTGGTCATGTCAGTCTTCAGCGAAAGCGAAATCCCCCGCCCCCCGAGAGAAATGACGAGCGCCTTGTTGAATCAAAAGCTCGGGGACGTTTTCAGACTGACGTAGGGAATTGTGATCTGAATCTACGGATTCAAGGGCAAACCCCATCTGCTGCCCTACTGGTGCTCGGAGCATCTGTTCGGGATGGAGGTTGCCCGGCAAATGGACTATGTTGAAGAGGAGTTCGGCCTAGGAAAGAAGAGAGGACAGATTTTTCAATACCCTCTTTCTTGGGTATCTGGTGATTGATGCATTGCCGTGCTGTTAGTTCTCCTTGTAGGGAGAATGTTTGCTAGGGGACCATTGTAGCTGTGCGTACACTGCTTAGGTATCGGAAGTACACTTAGATTTTGCAGTTCTCAGTCATGCTTTGTATTTATAATGCAGTAAGTATTGGTGATTGCTGGTTGCCGTACTGTTAGTTCCCCCCCACCAACTCCAAGTATATTTGTATATTCTTTCTGTTTATTTATCTCTTTCCTGCACTCTTAGCTTGAACATAAAAACCCCCAAAAGGAGCTGGCCTTCTCCGGAGATTGGCACGGAAGGCATCCCTTCCTTCCGGCCTTTCATGTTGGTGGGCGAAGCTGGGCGCATTAACCCGAAATCCTTTCCTTATGGCAGATTCGTAACCAACAGTAATATACTACAATTGACTCAACCAGCTCCGGGCAGTGGTGGACAGGAGGGCACAAGAACCAGTAAAGGTTCGACTTATAGACAACGCCGAAATGGTGTGAGGGCAAAACCTTATCGGACCAATCTTTTACAGTAGCCCGCAGCTCTGTGAGGCTAATTGAATAATTGCCGTCTCTGGACTCGGCTAGGCAGTCTACAAGCGGCGGGGGAGGACCTTGCCTCCTAGCGCTTCTCGCCCTGGTTTTTCCCATTTTCTCCTTCGGCGCTTCGCTCCCATGAGCGCTCGAGACAGTCTGCTCCTTGGATGCTTCTTCTGACGAGCTAGACTCCGCCTGCATAGGCGCCTTCCCCTTAGCTGCGCTCGGCTCCTTACTCATGGCGCTGAAAGTTACCAAAATTCACAGTTGAAACTTGGCAAAATTCGCAATTTCTCCTCTTTCACAGCGCAGCTCGATTTTCTTCAGCGATTGATATTACTGAGCAAGTAAAATGCCTTTTCTACAACTGGGTAAAAGCAACATTAATGGCGTCCGACGAATTTAAAGTTTGTTGCTTGAAGTGGGTGAGTAGCGCCGTTATTCCTCGGCGGCCGCGCGTGGGATCCCCTGTTGGAAAGCGCAAACTGTACATCATTGGGCCCGGGTGCGCTTTTTCATTTATGAAACCCGCTTCGAAAATTGCGCAATCATTCCTTAAACTTTTCAAAACTCGTGCCTTTAATGATGTCATTTCCGCCAGCTGGGCACACGCTTCGAAGCATTTGACTCGACAAGCGTGCTGGGAAACCATAGGCAAAAATTGTGGTTTCTTTGATCTCCTCGACCAAGTGCGCCCAAAAAACAGGCGCTGTCCGTCTTCGCACTATGAAAACCGCGCCCTTGGGAGGACGACACTTAGAAAAACTTCCAGATTATCACACGCCCCTGAGGCACCTCGCCGGAGTGCGCAAATTTTAGTGCGCGCCGTCGGGCAGCGCAAGGAAAAATCGCGAAGTCGGGCGGGACACTTAGAAAAATTTTATACTTTTTTGCTTGTCTCCGTCCGCTGGCGCATTAAACAGGGCGCGCCGTCCGACTTCGCTGCGAAGTCGGGCAGCTTCCCAACACTTAGAAAATTTCTTACTTTTTTCCTCTTGCTTACTGTGGCCCTGGAACCTCCAAACGTCGCAAAAATTTGAGGACGACGCCCGATTGCGCTTCAATTTTTTGCGCCTTAGGACGACACCCCCTGCCTTAGTCATTTTTTGAACTGCCATGCATCCTTTTCCAAAACACTGCTCTTTTTTCCGGATTAAAGCAGGAAACTAATTGAACTCAAAGGAATATTTACATTTAGAAAAACAAATTGACACAGAGGAAAACAAAATATGTACAAGGGAAAACCTTTGAAAACTTTCAACGGTAATAGGCTTTCAGATGAAAGCCGTTAACAGGTATCGGGAGGGTCTGGCCCTCCATGTCTCTTAGCACACATGCGTTGAACTAGTTCACTCGGACGACTTGGAAGGGGCCGTCCCAGAAGGCATCAAACTTGTCATGATTGCCTGGTTTGGCCTTGTATGAGTCCCATTTCATCACTAAGTCCCCGATCTTGAAGACTCGAGCAGTGGTTCCCTTTGAAAACCAGTTCTGCGTTTTCTCAACGTGCTTGGTAAAGGCCTGATACGCCTTCTCTCTTTCCTCCTCCAGTTGCAGTAACTGAGCCAATCGGGCATCAACAGGGTCTTTGACACCTTTCTCGTCTTCTAACAGCTAAAGTGCGGGCATCTCAATGTGTGTGGGCAAGACAGCCTCTTTGCCGTACACGAGTGCATATGGCGACGTCTTGATGGACTTCTTGAAAGGGATACGGTCCGCCCATAGCGCTCGATCCAGAAGCAGATACCATGATCTTTTGTTCCTTTCCACCATCTTCTTTATAATCTTCAAAAGATTCTTGTTGGTGGACTCTGTGAGTACAGCGCTCGCAAACCTTGGACCATTGTCTGTGACAATTGCCTCTGGAATCCCGAAACAGGTGATGAATCTCTTTAGGAAACCAATGACCGTTTCCTGATCGACATGCTTTGTAGGCACTGCCTCGGCCCATCGGGTAAAATAATCCGTGGCTGTTAGGATAAACTTATGCCCCGCCGAAGAGTTGGGCGTTATCGTCCCGATGAAGTCCAGACCCCACTGCTGAAATGGAGTCTCAGCTTGAATTGGCTGAAGGGGCATGGGCGCCTTCCGATTTCTGCCGGCAAACCTTTGGCATTTCTCACATTTTTGACAGACCGCATGCGCGTCTGCGAAGAGGGTGGGCCAATAATAGCCCGCTCTAATAATTTTCAAGGCCGTCGGCCTTCTCGAATGGTGTCCTCCCGGCATCCCATAATGGAATTCGCCAAGGACCTTTGGTTTGTCTGATTCTTTGATGCATCGCAACAGGATGCCGTCAATATTTCTGAAATACAGCCCCTCGGGGCATAGTACATACTTCAAGGCATTAAGCTTAAACCTCATTCTTTGCGAGGCGTTGAGATGATTTGGGCATCTCCCAGTGCTGAAATACCACACTAGGTCATTCGTCCAATCACTCTCCTTTGATAAGGAGTTGGCAAGATTGATTCCTGTCATTGGATCCTCCCACTGACAAGTAGAGAGTTCGGCCGCAGCACTTCGGGCCAATTCTTGGCATAGAGCCCGACCTCAGATTAGCTTGGTGGGTCGTACCTCTATGTCAAATTCCTGGATTTTAGCGATCCATCTTGCCTTCTTGTGACCAGGCTCCCCTTGGATGATGAAATTTCTGATGTCGGGGTGTATCACGAAGACAGTAATCTGGCTCTGAGAGACGAAGTGCTTGAAATTTCTCAAGGACTCAAGGACCTCATAACTGCATGAACTTGCCGCTCAATAAAATTATACCTCTCTTCGTGCGGCTGGATCACTTGGCTTAAGAATGCTATCGGTCTCTCCTCGTCGTCGTCTCCCTTCTGAGTCAGAACTGCAGCGTAGCTTTCGGGTTCTCCCACCGCGTAAAGGATGAAGTCCTTGGAGTAATCTAGATTTATTAATACTGGAGCCTAGGCAATCCTGGCCTTGATCTCCTCGAAGGCTTTCTTCCTCTCTTCAGTCCAGACAAAGTCAACATCCTTCTTCAAGAGCTCGGCCATGGGCTTGATCACTTGGGCAAAGTCAAGGACAAACTTCCTTACAAAGTTGATTTGTCCAAAAAATGACTGCAGCCCTTTCTTATTGACCGGGATGGGCAAACGAAGAAGAGCCTCTGCTTTGTCGGGGTCAACTGCAAGGCCCTTCTCAGAAATAACATGGCCTAGCAGTTTACCCTCCACCGCAAAGACTGACTTCTTTGGGTTGATGGATATGCCGAATTCATGACATATTTCAAATACTTGCCGCAGATGGGAGGTGTGGTCTTCTCTTTTGTGCGAAAACACAGTCATGTCATCCAAGTAGATAACAATGATTTTATTAAGAAACTCTCAGAATGCCAAATCCATAGCTCTCTGGAACATAGCCCCCACATTGGAAAGACCGAAGGGCATGCGCTGATAGGCGAACGTCCCCCATTTGGTGGTGAAAGCCGTCTTGTGCTGGTCCTCATCTTTTACCCAGATCTTATTATAGCCGGAGAACCCATCTAGGAGAGATAATCTCTGAGCTCCTACAACCACGTGAAGGATTTGATCAATTTGCGGGAGTGGATAATGGTCTTTCAACGAAGCCTGGTTGAGATTGGGGAAATCTACGCAGAGGCGAATGTCTCCATTCTTCTTCCTCACGGGAACCAGATTTGCGATCCAAGAGGAATGCTTGATAGGATAGATGATTTTTGCTTCCAGCATCTTCATGAGCTCAGCTTTCATCATGACCTCAATCTTTGGGTTCACCGCCCTTTGCTTCTGTCTGAAGGGCTTCACATGTTCTTGAAGCTCTATGGTGTGCTGGATCATCTCTCGGTCGTACCCCTTCAAGTCCTGGTAGCTCCAGGCTACAATGTCTGGGTATTCCTTGCATAGGGCCCAAATTTGGTCCAGCTCCTCTAGAGTGCAATCTATGCCAACTTTAATCACTTTACCAGGTTCGAGCTCCAGGTCCATGTATTGCTTGGCATCCACCTTGATTCGGTGTGAGATAGCCCTATCGTTCTGGTCAAACAAGCTCTCCAAGGTAATCAGTCCTTTTGGGACATGATTATTCTTTAACTGTATCAACCCCTCATATTGCTCGTCATCAGGGTCTCTACCTTCGATTGAACTAGCTTCATGTATCATAAAGGTGACAATATCCTCGTCACAATCGAACACCTGCCAGTGGGTGTCCTTATCAGGCACAGAAGGCCTGTAAATAGTACGAACCGTCTTCGGCTTCTGCATAATGTCATTAGCCAGGACGTACCTGGCTCCAACAGACGCCAATATGTCAGCATGCTTATTCTTCTCGCGGGAGATGGCTTTGACATTCAAGGAGTCAAACGACTCCATCAGATCCCAGACACAGTTACGGTACGCCTTGAGATAATGCTTCTTGGAGGCGCACTTGTTCGTGATCTGGTTGCACACCAGTTCTGAGTCGCCAAAGATTTGCAAGTGCTTGATTCCGAGCCTCTTCGCATTTTTTAAGCCTAATCACAAGGCTTCGTACTCCGCCGCAGTATTAGTGCAACTCCAAGCCAACCTGTAACAGTAGTCTTTCTGGATACCAGAAGGACTCATGCCCCAACGCCATTCTTGCAACGGGCGCTGTCAAAGTATAGCTTCCACAGCTTGTCCAGGGCAGGACCTGTTGCCACATTTTGCACGGGGTGCCATGTCTTCGGTTTTTTTTGTAAGAATGCTGCTCTCCCTTCCCTCTTCCTTCTCTCCCTTTCTCCACTATCCCCTTTCTTCCCCTGCCATCGCTTCATTCTCTTCATTTCCCCCCCCTCTCTTTCTTCCGATCGTTTATCCAAGAGGGCAAAAGGCCCTAAATTTTATAAGTGTTGGTATTGCGCAACCCGACTTTGCAATGAGTCGGGCTGCGCCCTTAATTTTGAGCGCACTTGGGGAGCCGACGTGCGGAGAGCTGAACCCGAAATTTTCTAAGTATTGAGCGAACCCCGACTTCGCAGCGAAGTCGGGTTGCGCTCTCAGTTTTGTGCGCACCTGGGCATCAGTGGAGCCCTAAATTTTCTAAGTGTTGGGAGCGCAACCCGACTTCGCAACGAAGTCGGGCTGCGCCCTCAAATTCATGCGCAGTTGGGCGACTCACTCGAAGAAACGACTAAGTGTTGCGCAACACTTAGAAACGACTAAGTGTTGCGCAACTCGAAGAAACGACTAAGTGTTGGGAGCGCAACCCGACTTCGCAACGAAGTCGGGCTGCGCCCTCAAATTCATGCGCAGTTGGGCGACTCACTCGAAGAAACGACTAAGTGTTGCGCAACCCGACTTCGCAGCGAAGTCGGGGTTCGCTCACTTACCTGCGCGCACTCGGGCAAAAGATGTTGAAATCAGCCCAGACATTTTCTAAGGCACGGAGGCCTCCCCAACTGCGCTACTCCCCCTTGCGCTGCCAGGTTGCGCTCCAATTCTGGACGAAGTCGGGCAAGAAAGGAAATACGAGTTCCTAAGGCAGATTTTTCCCCTTATCAGATTCTGACAGGTGTCTAGCCTCGAGATTCGAGTAAGAGATGTGACGGAAGGTGTGCGAGCGTGTACTGACTTATTGTACTTCAGCTGCCCTCAGTCAAGCTGACTCGGAGCATCATCCCCGCACTGCCACGTAGCTATTGATTTTTCAGGTTGACCTTGCTACAAGCATGTTCCATGCCAACAGAGGTCAATGTTGGTTACGAATCTGCCATGAGGAAAGGATTTTTGGTTAATGCGCCCAGATTCGCCCACCAAAGATGAAAGGCCGGAAGGAAGAGATGCCTTCCGAGCCAATCTCCGGAGAAGGCCGGCTCCTTTTTGGGGGGGGGGATTTAAGCTAAAGGGAACAGGAAAGAAATAAAGGAACGGAAAGAGACAAATGTACAGAAAGAGATACAAATATGTCCAAAGGTTGGTGGGGGGAACTAACAAAGACGGGAACACACCAATCACCGCTACTTACCGCATACAAACACAGAGCATGACAAGGAACCGCAAAACCTAGGCGTACTTCCGATACACCAGCAGCCGTATGCACAGCCTTCAATAGCTCCCTAGCAAACATTCCCTACAAGGAACTAACAAGATAGGGATCGTATCAATCACCGGATACATACACCGACAGGGGTAGAAAGTAAACCTAGAGATGCCGGAGCTGTGTATATGTGTTAGGTAGAGAGTTTAACCGCAAAGCTTCAATGGCTCCCTAGCAAACATTCCCTACAAGGAACTAACAGCTAGGGATCGCATCAATCACCGTGATACGGGCCAGCAACGTCACACACAACCGATGGAACTGCTACCAAATTTATAATGAATGCTTTAAATAATGAAGTACATAAGGTGCTTTAAGCAAGCAATGCTAGAGGAACCCGATCGCCAAATGCCAAAGTGAATTAACGAGCAACGACACAAGTGGGCCTAAGGCATATAATGAAAGACAAGGATAAAAGAATAAAGATAGTAGAACATAACCAGGCATACAGATTGTATTTATAAGGTAAGTACAGCTACAAGAAGCTACGTAGTTCCCTAACAAACATTCCCCTTCCACCCTTTACAATGAATTTCGGATGGGCTTTTATAGCCCGAGTCCCACTTGTTACATTAATGGGCACAGAGTCCCGACCAAACATGAGCCGACGTAAGCGGCGAAAGAGCCGCAAATGCCGACCTTTTGTCGGATCGGGCTGTACCCGCAGCATGGTCTTCCCGGAAATTGGACAGCTACGTGGCGGAGTGCCGGGTAATTCTTCAAGTCGGCAGTGGTTGCTAGTAGCCGGAGCAGTGAAACCTCGGATCAGCTTTGAATGTGGCTATTAACGCAGCGGTGCAGCAGCCCATGCTTATCCCTTTTGGTCGGCAGCCTTGGTTCAAATCCCGAAGCCGGACACTTGTCCGATGATGGGTTATGCCGTGTGACACATGCCTCGCCTTAGAGGGCATTCTATCCATCTTTGCTTGGGATCGGGGCTCCTTGGGATGCGTGCAAAAATCGCTGCGTCGGGGAAGGCCTTCAAGCCTTGGTCAAATTCCGGGTTTGTTCCCCTACCGTACACCCGTCAAGGGCGCATTCCCGCTCCGTTGAGAAGTCGAATCGCGCACGAGCGAACACCGGTGTCCGCCGCCATATGGACTCGCTCCGGCATTTTACCTTTTTTCTCGCATTGACCCGTCGGCCGCTAGTGCAAGGTGCGCCCTGGAGGTGGGGCGAAGTGCGAACTTCGCACCAAAATCGGGCGAAGTGCGCACTTCGCACCAAAACTGGGCGAAGTGCGCACTTCGCACCAAAATCGGGCGAAGTGCGAACTTCGCACCCGCACTTAGCCAATTTCGTATAGACCCGCCGGAAAGCCGGAAAATCAACTCGGGGAACTCCATGGAAAAAAGGGGGGAGAGAAAGAGAATGGGAAAGAAAAGGAAAGGGAGAGAAGCGAGAAAAACGAAAGGAGGAAAAGAAGAGCAACACAGTTACAAAACAACATTGAAGACATTGCACCCCGTGCAAAAATGTGACAACATTTCTGGCGGCTCGCGGGGTGTCGAGCTCGCCTCGGCGCAAAGAATCCATGCCTTCATCCTTTGGGTGCAGAGGAACTTGCCTCCCCCGCCTTTTTCTCGCTCTAATCGTTTCTCCTTGCGGCAACCGTTCTTCGTATTCATCTTTGTCGGCCGCCTCATCGCATCTCCTTCCGAAAGGTCTCCATTTCCTCGCTTCGCCTCGCACATGCGAGTGTACGCCTCCCGGGCCGAGCGCCGTGCTTCGCTTCGAATGGCTTGCGGTCAGCTATGTCTTCTAATGCTCCGTGAAAAGCAGCGACCGCGTGCATGTCGATGGTGAGGTATCTTTTCTCTAACTCCCGAAAATAGGAGCGGATCCCGGAATATCCGGACACCATCCGAGTGACTCCGACCGTCTTGAATTGGCTCTGTCCAGCCTATCAATTTCAGTCAGTATCCGCTTCAAAGGACTCGCCAATTCCTCTTTACCCGATCTAGGGTAAGGAGCTCGCCATTCTCAACAAAACCTCGGACACCCAAGTTCTCGTAAGAGCGTGAAAGGGGGCCGACAGATATCTTTTTCATGCCCGAATGCATCAAGCATTCGTCCGGCCACTCTCACCTCTTCAACTTTTCTAAAATATTTGTGCAAGGTCACCCTTGCACCTGCCCATTCTGCAGCCGAATGAGGACACGGGGGAAAAAGGACGCCGTCGCGCTCGCGCTCCCGAAGGTTTATCGCCGTGTCCAGCCATTGCTTTGCTCCGGCGCTCGGCCTCCTCTACCACAAGCTTTCCCGGCGTAAACTTCTTGAATCCCGGATGCGAAGTCCAGGACTGCCATCGCCTTAAAGGTATGGGGCTTGCATTCCCTCAAAGAAACCAGCCCTCATTTCCTTAACTTTTGCCTTTGAAAAGACAACCGCTTGAGATGTTTTTTCCGCAAGCCGCGATCGTGCCTCGCTTCAAAGACTCCCCGGAGCCGAGAAATCTGCTCCGAGGCCGCTTTCTTTCGGTTGCGGCTCGTTGCCGAGAAGCGGCTAGCCGGGCTTTGAATTCATCGGTTTCTCGCCGCGCCGCTTCCAGCTGCTCGCTGGACCTAGATAGGTCCTCTTCAAGTTGCCTTACTTTGTCCCGCAACGCAAAAAGTTCTTCCCCGCTTCCTCCGCACTCTTGACAAAGAGATTGTCAGCTTTGCGCATGATCGTCTGAATCTCATACTGTTTATCAATGTCATCAAAGCTTTTCTCCTTTGTCTGGAGCACGTAGTCCGCCTTAGTCATTTCTCGGAGAGGCTTCTTCACTATTGGGATTATTTTCTCCGTTGTAATCACTCTCCTTCCGAAATCATACTTTGCGCGTTTTGCCGGGCGGCTATCTCTTCATGTCTCCTCCGCTTCTGTGTCTTGGCGGAAAGAGACCGAATACTCTACGGCTCTCGCTGCCGTGGGCAAGTCATCCGAGTTCGGAGGTCGTCCATAAAACTGGTTCCCCCGCCTTAGGGATCCGCCGAGACGTCTCTCCCGCGGGGATGGGATCGGGAGGAACCGGACAGACCTTGGAAGAATCGGCCGCTTGTGGGGGCGACCGGGAAACGGAAATGGGAGAGGCTGAGATTGTGAGGGTTTGAAGCGGCTGAGGCGGAGGATGTGATGGTGAATGGACAGCCTCAGCACTAACCTCGGGCGAAGGGTTTGGAGTTGTGCTCAGAGAAAGAGAGACGTTAGGGTTCTGAGCAAACTGGTCGAAAGAATGGGGACCGCTAGAAGGGCGCGGAGACGGGGAGGAGGATGTGGTCATGGCTCGCCCAGATTGAGCGGGGGACTGAGTAGAAGTAGAACTGGGTGAGACAAGAGAGACAGGGACAGCAAACGTACCTGCGGGCTCCGCCTCGAGCCGATGCCGGGTGAATGTCTTCTCTTATTGTCTCGGCGGCCGGCTTGGGACTCGCCCAAAGGAACCGCCTCTCGCGGCGGCAGGACGCGGCCGCGGCTCGCGATCGGTCGCCGCACCATCGTGCCAGGGTCGCCTGATTTTTTCAACTCTCCTCCGCTTCTTTTCTTCTGGAACAACTGTCGGATCAGGGGACGGAGACGAGCAGTGTGCAGCAGGCACTGATGCTCCCACGGTAAACTTGTACCGGGGTTTGACTTGCGTAAGGTCCGCCGCAACCGGTCTCGCGTTCCGGCGGTGCCGGTGCTTTTCTTGCTCGAGGAAGTGCCTCCGGCGCCGCCTCGGCTAACTTTTTTCGCCTTTTCGTGCGCCGCCTTAGGAGCTACGAACCGCATTGGATCGGCTCCGGTACTTGTCGGGCCGGCGCCGGCAGCTTGCCGAAGTGTACAATCGTTTGGGAGGAGACCCACTTTTATAATCCTCAAAGGGGCCTCTGGGAACGTAACCTTGATATGCGAACGGCCGCCACCGTCATGATGCCGGTCATAGAGAACCGAGAAGTCGTCATCTACGGCCGGGTTTCTCCTTGTGGATTTATCGTGTCGTGTGCGGCATCTCATTTTCCAAAGATTCAATAATCTTTTCTTTAGACCAGCTTAAGGCCTCGCAATCTTGGACAGAAATTTTTTGAACCCCGGAGATGAGAAGTGATGGTCCCGGTTTCTCTTGGGGTCATATGTCACCTCCTCGCAAGAGAAATCCCGCCAAGGGGGAGAAGCTTCCATTAATTCAATCTCCCAGCCAAGGTCCACATGGACCACGTCGCATCTATCTTCGGTTATGTCCCGGGGGCACAGATGTGCAAACTTTCCCCTTATCCCATGAGGGTCATACTTCCAGCGCTGTGGCAGCAAAACCAGGCCAATCCGGGACAGCGCTTGCCCTAGGTAGACATGTTGTCCTACCTCAATAATCTCAACATTGGCCCAGGAAAGAGGATATTGAAAAATCTGTCCTCTTTTCTTCCCTAGGCCGAACTCTTCTTCCACATAGTCCATCTGTCGGGCAACTTCCATCCCGAACAGTATGCTCGAGCACCAATAGGGCAGCAAATAGGGTTTGCCCTTGAATCCGTAGATTCTGATCACAATCCCCCGCGTCGGCTCGAAAACGTCCCCGAGCTTCCGATTTATCAAAGCACTCGCCATTTCTCTCTGGGACGGGGGATTTCACTTTCGGTGAAGACCGACATGACGAATCCCGTAAAGTTGAAGTTGAACTTGTAGTAGGACCCTTTCCGGTATAAGTCATCCGTCCGGGCTTATAGACGGGTCGGGGTTCTCCCTTCTCGTTAACCTTCTTCGTGTTCGGGATCGGCATTTGGGGGTGCAGATGGTACAAGCAGAGCTGCACTGCAACGTAACCGAAACGAAAATTGGTTGATCGGCGCTTCGGATCTTCAGCAGATCGGAATGAATGGCGTAAGCCAGCCGCCTGCCTGACCGAAAGAGATGGGGCGTTTCCGCTCCGCCGCGCCGCCGGTTCGTAAGATTCTCCACACAGAGGCATTCTCGCTGCGCCACCTGGTACGGGTGTACCACCATCGGAGTCGCAGCTCGAGGATCCATGCCAAGATGGTATATAGATACTTGCTCGAAATTTTACCAAAGGCATGGGGCCGCCGGCCATTGTCCGCCGGGAAGCGGGCGCTCACTCCGAATTGAGGAAATCCCTCATTCGCTTGGTGTGCGTGAAACGTCCCGCTTGTTCGCCCAAATTGATTTTTTCGAGGATGGTGCCGGAGTCGTACTCCAGCCCCGGGGCAAAAGCCGGCCGCACAGCCTCCTCGCGCAGTGCGAACAAGGGTTTGCCGCCGGAACCGCAGATTTGCCGGAAGCCGGTTTATAGTGTCCGACAATTAAGTCTATCACCTCCGGGCATTGGTGGACAGGAGGGCACATGAATCGAAGAGGTTTGATTTGTACGCCGCTCCAAAATGATGGGAGGGCGAAACCTTGTCGCCCAGCCTCTCCACATTCGCTCTCACCTGAGTTAGGCTCATGGAAAACGAGCCGTCCACATATCCTGCCATGTAATTCACCGGAGGTGGTGGGGATTGCCCACGCCGTACCTTCTTCGTCCGGGCCTTTGACTTTTTCTCTGGCGGAGGATCGCCTTTGAAAACTCCTGGCCGCGGCAAATCCCCTGGTTCGCTGCTGCCGCTGGACTGCGCTGACACAGGCATTTTTCCCTTGTCCATCTCTCCGAGTCAGCAATAATGACAGGTTCAGGCCGTCTGCAACAAATTTCGCTATCAGAAGAATAATTAGCACTGTCCGAGGAATAATCTCTGCAAACTGGAATGTTGGCATGATTCTCGACCCCCTTTTCTAGATAAAAACAGCGCCATTAATGCAACGCAAGAGGGGTAGGTCGGCTGAGTTAAAACCCTTGGTGGCCGCGCAAGAGAACGTTTAGGAAAAGACGCGCCCGGCAGCCGTCCCTTGCTTTTTTAGTTGCGTTTTCGCTTGAAAACGCGCAATCATTAACTCAGCGTTGGGGACTGCACCATGGTTGACGTTGCTGCCACCACTTGGGCACGCTGATCAAGACAAAACCTTCGGTGCGGAAACCCACATTAAAACAAGTGCAAACGCGCCCTGGGCCCAGCTTGGGGTTTTTGAAATTTTTTTTTTTTTTTTATTATTCTTTAAACCGCGTCCCAATACTGGCCCGGAAAACTAGGCGCAACTCGGACTTCGCCCGAAGTTGGGCACGGCCCGACCTCGCCGGCGAAGTCGGACTTCGCCCGAATTTCGGGCGAAGTACGAACTTCGCACCAAAACTGGGCGAAGTACGAACTTCGCACCAAAACTGGGCGAAGTGCGAACTTCGCGCGAAGCGCGTGCTTGAACTGTTCTACCTCTGTTTTTAGCCGCGCCCAAGGTTTGGGCGCGATCTGGGTCTTTGCCGCCTTTGATCTTTAGATGGACTTCGCCCGGGCGCCGGCCGCTTTGTTCGGACTTCGGCCGAAACTTGAGGCGAGGCGAACTCGCGCGAAGTTCGCACTTCGCCCAAGTTTTGAGCGCAGCCGCGCACTTCGCACGGCGCCGGCCGAGTCGGACTTCGGTGCGAAGTTCGTACTTCGCACAAACTTTGCGCGAAGTTCGTACTTCGCACGAAGGGTTGCGCAAGTGCGAACTTTAGTCCGCTTCAGCTTGTCGGGACAAACTTCGCAATTCGGCCGGGCCGAAGTCCGGCGTCGCCGCGAAGTCGGACTTCGGTCAACACTTAGTCGATTTCTCGCTCTTTTTCTCCTTTCTTTTTCTCGCATAGCCGAACTTCGCCCTCTCCGCGGGCAACGATAGACTTCGTTGCGAAGTCTGTCTTTCTCTCCCATGCCGCATTTAAGCTCAAAGAAGGAAAAATAAACCGAATGCTAAAACTGGAAACTATACATGCGGGGAAAAATAAAAACACAAGGCAAAATTTTTACAGGGAAGGGCCACTCGGGCGCCTTCAACAACGATAAAGCTTCAAGTGGAACCCGTTGACGGGGATGGGGAGGAGCCGACCCTCCATATCCGAAAGTATGTAGGCATTGAACCGATTCACCCGGGCAATCTGATAAGGGCCCTCCCAGAGAGCATCAAATTTTCCATGATTACCCGGTTTTGCCTTGTATGAGTCCCACTTCAGCACTGTGTCCCCGACTTTGAAAACTCGGGCAGTGGTGCCTTTGGCAAACCAGCCTTTAGTGGCTGCAATGTGATCGGCGAAGGCCTGGGTATGCACTTTCTCTCGTCTTCTTCCAACCGCAGGAGTTGGCACAACCCGTCGTCTACCGGGTCTCCGCCGCTCCCGTCTTCGTCAATCATCCACATGGCGGGGATTTCAATGTGTGATGGCATAACAGCCTTGCTTGCCATAGACGAGCGCGTAGGGGGACGTCTTGAGGGATTTCTTGAACGCAACTCGTCCGCCCATAGCGCCCGGTTCAGGAGCAAGTGCCAAGTCCGCTTATTTTTTTCAATGGTCCTCCGGAGAATTTTCAGGAGGTTCTTGTTAGTAGACTCGGCAAGGCCATTCCCTTGCGGGTAGTAATTAGAAGACATCTTGTGATAGATGCCAAGGCCGCCGGTGTACCCCGTGAGTACAGCGCCTACAAATCCCGGACCGTTGTCCGTCACAATCGACTCGGAACCCCGAGCGGGTAATCGTGCTCTCAATGAACCCGATGACCGTTTCTTGGTCGGCGTTCTTGGTCGGGATCGCCTCCGTCCACCGTGTGAAATAGTCGTAGTCGTGAGAATAAACTTGTGGCCGGCGGAGGAGTTAGGAGAAATCACCCCAATGAAGTCCAGACTCCCATTGCCGGAACGGAGCTTCGGCTTGAATCGATTGAAGGGGCAGGGGTGCTTTTCTGCTTCGGCCAGCATACCTCCGGCATTGATCACACTTGGCACAGACCGCATACGCGTCTCGCAACGTAGTGGGCCAATAGTATCCAGCCCTTATTATTTTTAAGGCCGTTGGCCTTGAAGAATGGTGACCCCCGTGCATCCCGTAATGAAATTCTCCGAGGACCCTAGGCTGGTCAGATTTTAAGACGCACCGCAACAGGATGCCGTCAATGTTTTTAAAGTAAAGCCCCTCGGGGCGAAGAGTGTACTTAAGTGCACCTAGCCGAAATCTCCTTCGTTGTGAGGCGTTCAGGTGATCGGGACATCTTCCGGTGCAGAAGTATCTCACCAGTTCATCTGTCCAATCACTCCCCTCCGATAAGGAGTTGGTTAGGTAGACGCGTGTCGCCGTGTCCTCCCACTTACAAGCGGAGATGCCGGCTACGCCGCTTCGGGCCAATTCCCGACACAAGGCTCGGCCTCCGATAAGCTTGGTGGGCCGTACTTCGATGTCAAACTCCCGGATCTTGGCAATCCATCCCGCTCTCTTGTGACCCGGTTCCCCTTGCAAGATGAAACTCGCGAACATCGGGATGAATCACAAAGACAAGTGGTCTTACTTTGGGAGACAAAGTGCCCGAGCTTTCAAGGGACTTCATGACCGCATGGACCCGCCGCTCTATAAAATTGTACTTCTCTTCGTGTGGCGTAATCACTTGGCTTAGGAACGCAATGGGGCGCTCCTCACCGTCGTCTCCCTTCCGAGTCGGATCGCAGCCGTAACTTTCGGGTTCTCCCACCGCATACAGGATGAAGTCCTTGGAGTAGTCCGGGTTTGTCAACACCGGAGCTTGCGCAACTCGAGCCTTGATTTCCTCGAAAGCTTGCTCTCTCTCATCACCCATTCGTAAGGTGTATCTTTCTTCAACAATTCGGCCATAGGCTTGATCACCCGTGCGAAGTCCGGAATGAACTTCCGCACGGAGTTAATCCGACCGAAGAAGGACTGCAGACCTTTTTTATCGCAATGGGGCTGAAGCGAACGAGGGCTTGTGCTCCGTCAGTGGTCAATGGCGAGGCCTTCCTCGGAGATGACATGTCCCAAGCAGCTTTCCTTCCTTTACCGCGAAGACAGACTTCTTCGGGTTTATAGAGATGCCGAATTCTCGACAACTTTCAAATATCTCGCCGCAGTGCGAAACATGATCTTCTCGTCGGTGAGAGAAAACAGTCATGTCATCAAGATAGATGACAATAATCTTGTTGAGCAGCTCTCGGAAGGCCAGGTCCATGGCCCTTTGGAACGTGGCACCAGCATTGGATAAACCAAACGGCATGCGCTGATAGGCGAACGTCCCCCACTTGGTGGTAAACGCCGTCTTATGCTGGTCTTCGTCTTTAACCCAAATCTGGTTGTAGCCGGAAAATCCATCTAAAAGTGAAAATCTCTGGGCTCCAGCAACGATATGCAAAATTTGGTCGATTTGGGGAAGCGGATAGTGGTCCCGGAGGGAAACCCGATTTAGGTTTCTGAAGTCGACACATAGACGTATGTCGCCATTCTTTTTCCTCACGGGCACCGGATTCGCGACCCAGGATGAATGTTTGATGGGGTAGATGATCTTGGCCTCCAAAGATCTTCAAGAGCTCGGTCTTCATCATGGCCTCAACCTTTGGATTTACGGCCCTTTGCTTTTGTCGGAACGGCTTGGCGCCATCCTCTAGCTCGATGGTATGCCGGATGACAGATCTGTCATACCCCTCAAATCTTCGTAGCACCAGGCCACGATGTCGGGGAACTCCCGGCACAGCTGATCTAATCCGCACCCGCTCCTCCGACGTGCGACCTGCTCCGACCTTGATGGTTTTATCGTGTTCGAGCTCCAGTGTCAAGATATCGCCTCGGGTCTACTTTGATCCCGTGGGATATGGCTCGTCATTCCGATCAAAGAGACTTTCTAATGTAATCAGTCCTTTTGGGACGTGATTATTCCGTAATCGTATCAACCCCTCATATTGCTCGTCATCATGGTCTCTACCTTCGATTACACACACTTCGTTAACCAGGAATGTGACGATCTCCTCGTCACAGCCTGAATACCCGCTGTATAGGTATCCCTATCGTGCACGTAAGGCCCGTAAATGGTGCGGACCGGCTTCGCTTCGGACGACGTCTTCAGCTCGGAACGCACTGCTCCAACAGACGCCGTAATATCCGCGTGCTTGTTTCTCTCACGCGATATTGCCTTAACGTTCAATGAGTCAAACGATTCCATCGAGTCCCGGACCCGATTGCGGTACGCTCTAAGATAGTGATGCTTAGACGCGCATTTATTCGTAACTTGATGACACACTAACTCTGAATCTCCGAAAATTTGGAGATGCTTGATTCCGAGCCTTTCCGCCTTTCGCAGACCTAAGCACAGGGCTTCGTATTCCGCCGAATTGTTAGTACAGCTCCAGGCCAGCCTGTAGGCATAGTCCCTCTGGACTCCGGTTGGAGAAACTAGGAGGACCCCCGCACCGGCGCCATTCTTGCAACGGGCGCCGTCAAAGAAAAGCTTCCACAGCTCTTCGGGTGCAGGTCCTACTTCCTTCGCAACGGACACGTCAAGCTCCTCGGGCTGCTTAATGGAATAACAGCCTCGTCTCGTCCCGATTACGGCATTAAAATCCCGCAACGAGAACTCGTCTTCTAGCCGTAGCACTTCGAGAGCTTGCTCGGCCGGCTCGATCGTCACCGCTCTTCTTCTCGACAACCGGACCATGCAGCCATCTCTCCGCCGGGTATCTTGTCTACTAGAAAAGGAGAAGGCTTCTCATTGAAAATTTTCAGCCTCCTTCCTTTGAAAGGCACTTCCATGTGCGAGTAGTCTAGAGACAGTACTCGCCCAACTTCGCAGTTGAACTCCCGAGAGAGACACATGCCGAAGTAAGGCTCCAGGTCAACAATCACGACCTCTTGGATGACCACAATGTCGAGAGCTTTGTGCAGCCGGATAGGGATGTCCTTTATGACACCAACTGCCTTGACAGGGGTGCCGTCTAATTGCAAAGACACCTTGGCTGCTCCGTGTGTATTCCATCCCGATCTCATCGCAGACGGCCTTCGGCATCACAGCCGAGGAAGCACCGTAATCCACCATGCAGCTAGGAACTATGTGCCCTTGCATCCGCAAAGACAGTATAAAAGGGTGGCGGTCCTGCTCTTCCCGATGGTGGAGACTCGTCAAAGGTTGAACCAGGACAGCAGCCGCATCTCGCTTGCCGTTCTTCATGTTTTTTAGTGATTCTTGCAGCAGATCTACCCGGCTCGGAAGCGTAAGGGCATCGTACATGCCGATTCCGGCAGAGTCTTCTTTAACTCGTCTACAATGTCGTAGCCCGAGGTACTAGCTCCTTCTGCCGGTTTAGCCGGTTCATACTTGGTCCGGTATCGTTGGGTGGCCTCAACTCGCCGTCTCTTGGTCGAGACGGGTACCTCGGCCTTCTCCCCGGGCTTGTTCTTTGGTTTCGGCCGGGGGCTGAAGTACAGTGGAGCTTAGCGGGAGTTGGGGCCTTTGTCGGAGGCTTAGCCGGAACAGCAGACGGTCTTTGTCGGAGAAGGTTTAGCGGGAGCTTTATCTTTGGATGCCTTCTCCCGGGCCGTGTAAGGCCACGCCCGCTAGTACGGTGGCAGCCTCATTGGGCTGCGGTCTTTCTCTTCTCGTGTATACCCGCAAAGGTTTAGCCGTGTCCGCAGCCTTTCTTTTCTTCCTTGGCGGGCGTCACCGGGTTCTCTTCTCGGGCAGGGCAAAATTGGCCTCACCGTCCAAGATCATGTACAGCCTCATCATCTTCTATAGTGCCGCCGGCCAAGGTCTCGGATGTAGTGCTGGTGCAAAGTGCAATCTTCCTCCGAATGCGGGTCATTGCAAGTAGTGCACTCGCCTGACTCGGTCGGGAGGACCAGGTGGGTCATCTATAGCAAGATTTCTCGAGGCGGACGCCTCTGCGGTTGGTTTTCTGGGGCTTTATCTTTTGTCAATGCCGGCGGCGCATACGGCCTTCTAGGAGCAAAGTCCATTTGGGCCTGCTTCTTTTTCATAGCTGTCATGTCATTCGACATGGCATGATATCCGGAGGCCAAAGCCCGCACTTCTTGTAGAATCGTGTTCTGGATGCTGCTGTCGGGAGGCGGCAACTGTGCCGGTGGAGGCAAAGCGGCCAATGGAGGAGGGTTAGAATAAGACGCATACTGCGGGGGAGCAGGAAGCGCCGGAAAATGCGGAGCGGGAGGAGGCGGATGAGGGTAATGCAACTGAGGCGGGCCGTATTGAGTTACGACCGGCGCCGGATTCCACCGCGGCCGGGGCCGCTGCCCCGAAGTAGACGGCACACCACCGTAGCGTAAGGATACTCGCGATCTTGGAAAGTCGGGATGAATCGGCTCCCGCACTCGGACGGAAGCCTCGCCGATGGAGATAATGTCGCCTTCAGCTTGTCGGGCAGCTTCGTACAGTGCGTGGAACTCGTCAATTCGGGCAATCTTCAGCAAGAGGCATATGTCCGAGTTGAAGGACCTCGTATAGTAGTGAGCAGCCATGCCGGCCGAAGGCCGAAGTTCGCGAGGTACCCGTTTCCAGGATCTCGCAAACCTAATGTTAAAATCGTACACCTCCTCTTGAGGATGCCTCTCGGATTGCTTGGAACCGATGCAAGAGAGAGGTAGGATCAGCGGACTCGTTGCATCCTTTTACGAGCCTCCCGGCAAGTCGGGGCCAACCAAAGTGATGGATCCCTCTCGGCAGCCGATCTCCACCAAGAGAGAAGCTTTCCCCTCGTGGAAAGGGCCGCAGACGGGTCTTCACACTTTCATCGGTGATGGTATGCAGTGCGGCCAGGGCAAGGATGTCCTGGATGTGCTCGTACGCCGTCTTACCGTAGCCGTCGTATGTGGGAATAGACTTTAAAGCAGCAGGGGGCACAGCTTGCTGACCGATCAGGGCCAAAGGCCCTGTAGAGTCCACCGCCGGGAAGAGATCATCGTCATTCGGCTGTTGATCAGCCATTTCTTCTTCTTCTCCGCCGTCGGTTGTGTACTCGGTATCGGTACTTTCCGAGGATACAAGATTTTCCTCTTCCTCGGCCTCTTCTACTTCGTACTCGGCTCTTCCGACCTCGCCTTCGGCCTCTTCTTGGATCTCAGCCTCGGCTTCGTCGAAATGAGCTCGCGGATCAGCCACTGGGTATCTCGCCTCGAGCGTGGATGTCTAGTTCGTAGAACTCATGCGGGCTTCTCGGATTTCTTGTTCGCCACCTTCTCGTGTGCATGAAGGTGACCGGACCGGTCTTCTAGACTCGGAGGATTTGTTCGTGCGTAGTCGCCAGTGTTCGGATTTGGAACAAGCAATGAAGCGAACACCGGTGCTTCGATTCCGTCGGGGGTGAGAAACTTCCTTGTCTCACCAAGAGCTCAGGAACCGTCGCCGCCGGTGAAGACCGATCGGAAAATCTCTCGTCGATGTGGGACCCGTGTTCCGCCGAGCGTGCGCAGAAACCGTTGCGCTAGGTGGAAACCGGATGGGCACTCTTTCTTTAAATCGTGGGACAAGCGTCCCACCGGCGTGCTGCAGAAACCGTTGGTTACGAATCTGCCATGAGGAAAGGATTTTTGGTTAATGCGCCCGCATTCGCCCACTCAAGATGAAAGGCCGAAGGAAGAGATGCCTTCCGAGCCAATCTCCGGAGAAGGCCGGCTCCTTTTTGGGGGGGGGATTTAAGCTAAAGGGAACAGGAAAGAAATAAAGGAACAGAAAGAGACAAATGTACAGAAAGAGATACAAATATGTCCAAAGGTTGGTGGGGGGGAACTAACAGTACGGGAACACACCAATCACCGCTACTTACTGCATACAAACACAGAGCATGACAAGGAACCGCAAAACCTAGGCGTACTTCCGATACACCAGCAGCGTATGCACAACTTCAATAGCTCCCTAGCAAACATTCCCTACAAGGAACTAACAAGTAGGGATCGTATCAATCACCAGATACATACACTGACAGGGGTAGAAAGTAAACCTAGAGATGCCAGAGCCAGGTATATGTGTTAGGTAGAGAGTTTAACCACACAGCTTCAATGGCTCCCTAGCAAACATTCCCTACAAGGAACTAACAACAGGGGATCGCATCAATCACCTGATACGGGCCAGCAACGTCACACACAACCGATGGAACTGCTACCAAATTTATAATGAATGCTTTAAATAATGAAGTACATAAGGTGCTTTAAGCAAGCAATGCTAGAGGAACCCGATCGCCAAATGCCAAAGTGAATTAACGAGCAACGACACATGTGGGCCTAAGGCATATAATGAAAGACAAGGATAAAAGAATAAAGATAGTAGAATAGTAACCGGGCATACAGATTGTATTTATAAGCGTAAGTACAGCATAAAGTAAGCTACGTAGTTCCCTAACAAACATTCCCCTTCCACCCTTTACAATGAATTTAAGATGGGCTTTTATAGCCCGAGTCCCACTTGTTACATTAATGGGCACAGTAGTCCCGACCAAACATGAGCCGACGTAAGCGGCGAAAGAGCCGCAAATGCCGACCTTTTGTCGGACTGGGCCGTACCCGCAGCATGGTCTTCCCGGAAATTGGACAGCTACGTGGCGGAGTGCCGGGTAATTCTTCAAGTCGGCAGTGGTTGCTAGTAGCCGGAGCAGTGAAACCTCGGATCAGCTTTGAATGTGGCTATTAACGCAGCGGTGCAGCAGCCCATGCTTATCCCTTTTGGTCGGCAGCCTTGGTTCAAATCCCGAAGCCGGACACTTGTCCGATGATGGGTTATGCCGTGTGACACATGCCTCGCCTTAGAGGGCATTCTATCCATCTTTGCTTGGGATCGGGGCTCCTTGGGATGCGTGCAAAAATCGGTGCAGCCGGGGAAGGCCTTCAAGCCTTGGTCAAATTCCGGGTTTGTTCCCCTACCGTACACCCGTCAAGGGCGCATTCCCGCTCCGTTGAGAAGTCGAATCGCGCACGAAGCGAACACCGGTGTCCGCCGCCATATGGACCTCGCTCCGGCATTTTACCTTTTTTCTCGCATTGACCCGTCGATCCGCTAGTGCAAGGTGCGCCAGGAGGTGGGGCGAAGTGCGAACTTCGCACCAAAATCGGGCGAAGTGCGCACTTCGCACCAAAATCGGGCGAGTGCGCACTTCGCACCAAAATCGGGCGAGTGCGAACTTCGCACCCGCACTTAGCCAATTTCGGATAGACCTCGCCGGAAAGCTGGAAAATCAACTCGGGGAACTCCATGGAAAAAAGGGGGGAGAGAAAGAGAATGGGAAAGAAAAGGAAAGGGAGAGAAGCGAGAAAAACGGAAGGAGGAAAAGAAGAGCAGCACTGTTACAAAACAACATTGAAGACATTGCACCCCGTGCAAAAATGTGACAACAGTCAACATCAGCCGCTTTTTGCTGCTTTTGTCAGCTTTTTCAGTTATTGTTAGGTCTGGGATCCTGTGTCCAATGATGTAATGGGGGGAAATTTATGCTATAAATAGCTCGGCAATATCATTGTAAAAGGGTGGAAGGGGGATATATTACTAGGGAACCACTGTAGCTGTACATTTGCTTCTAAATACAGAATATACTTGGCTCTATTGACTGTTCTTATCTTGTATGCTGCCTTTACCTAACATTTCTGCCTCATGTTGCTTATGTTATTGCTTACTGTTATTCTGCTTTCTGGATATCGGTATTTAATAGTTAAGTATTCCTAGAATGCAAAGGTAGAGGATACATAGGATGAATGACATTGATAGTTTCTGCAACATATCTTGTGTTTAATTGTTGTTAGTAGTGGTGATTGGTTGTTGCTGTGCTGCTTATCCTCCCCACCCATAACAAACACATTTATATTTCTTTCTGCATTTCTAATTTCTTTCTTGCACTCTGAGCTTAAAACCAATTGATAAAACATAGGAAGCCGGCCTCCTCCGGATATTGGCACGGAAGGCACTCCTTCCTTCCGTCCTTTCAATATGCTAGGCGAATCTAGGGCGCATTACACTAAATCCTATCCTAGTGGCAGATTCGTAACCAACAGTTTCTCTGGCACGCCCGGTGGGACACGGGAGTTTCCCACCCCAAAACGAGAATCGAAGCAATGGTGTTCGCTTCATTGCTGTCAAATCAGAACACCTGGCGACTCGCAAGTACCTGAATATTCTCTGAGTCCGTGAGACCGGTCCAAGCGCCTTCATGCATACAAGAAGGTGGAGAGCAAGGAACCCAGGACACCAGCCTGATCTCTACGAAATCGACATCAACGCTTCTGGAGAGTGCGTAAGGCTGGCTGACTACCAAGCTCACCTAAACGAACTCGAAGCTGAGATTGAAGAAGCCGAGATCGAAGAAGCTGAAGTCGGAGAGGCCGAAATTGAAGAACAGCCTACAACTTCGGACAACACTGATACCGAGTATACGACCGAAGAGGAAGAAGACATGGCTGCCCAACAAAATGATGACGACCTCTTCCCAGCAGTTGACTCCACAGGGGCCTTGGCTCTAGTTGGACAAGAGGCTGTGCCCCCCGTTGCCTTGAAATCCATTCATACTTACGACGGCTCTGGGAAAACGGCATACGAGTACATCCAAGACATTCTGGCCTTGGCTGCACTGCACTCTATCACGAGTGAGAGTGTTAAGACCCGTCTATTAGCCTTGTCTCTGAGAGGGAAGCTTCTCTACTGGTGGAGATCTTTGCCAGAAGGAGCTATCACGGGATGGCCCCAGTTAGCAGGCAGGCTAGTGAAGGGATGCAACAAGTCTGCTGATCCCTCTTCATTGTTGCATCAATTTCAGAGTATCCAACGCCATCCACAAGAAGAGATATCGGACTTCAACGTGAGGTTTGCGAGGTCCTGGAAGAGAGTACCTCGCAAACTGCGACCTCCGGCGGGACAAGCTGTGCACTATTACTTGGGGTCTTTCAATTCGGATATTTGCCTACTTCTCAAGATAGCCCGGGTCGACACTTTCCCTGCCCTATATGAAGTTGCCCAGCAAGCAGAATTAGACAATCTCTATAGGCAGACTTCCACATAGAATGCAGCCTCCCATTTACCTTGATTTCCCTCAGTCACAATACCCATCGGCGTCTGGTGTAATGCCATCCTCGTCAAATCAGTACCCCCAGCAGCCATGGAATCCAGCGCCGGTTATAAACCCCTATGGTCAGTCTCAGATCCATTATCCTAATCCACCACCTCCACCTCCGCAGTATCCCGCACTCCCCGCTCCCCCTCATTACGCGGCATATTCTGCACCTCCACCATTAGCTGCAATACCTTTGCAGGCCCGGTCGGCACCTGCTGATAATGATATTCAGAATAAAATCCTTCAGGAGGTATGGGCTCTGGCCTCTGGTTATCATACTATTTCCAATGATATGACAATAATGAAGAAGAAGAAAGCCCAGATGGAGTTTCTTCCGAGGATACCATATCCTCCCCCTGCGCTAACAAAAGATGAAGCTACACAAGCGCAAAGGTCCCTGGCGAGGAATGCTGCCAATGAGGTCCAACCAGGCACTTCTGACTAGGTTAACTGGTGCTCCACATGCAACGATCCACATGGAGAGCAGGGTTGCAGGCTGCATCGGCATTATCTTCAGACCCTTGCAGGTAGCGCCATGGAGGACGAAGCATACATGATCCTTGATGATGAAAGTAACTTTGCAGTCCCAGAAGAAGATCCTGTGTCACTCTTGACCAAGGAAGGCAAAAGGCCCATCGAGGGCCCCACGGCCCAAACGAAGCCTTTAAAAGTATACGCCATAAGGGAGAGGGTGCAGCCTGCTGTACTACCACCTGACAAGTACTACCACCTGACAAGGCACCTTTACCTCCTACAACCAAAGAGAGGTTCCCTACGCTCAAGGCTTCCGCGATGAAGGCTCCCGCAGCCCAACATCTTGCCGAAACAAAAGAACAAGCTCAAGAGAAGCTGAGGTATCCATCGCTGACGAAGAGACAGAGAGTTGAAGCCACGCAGCAATACCGAACCAGGTATGAGCCAAGGAAAGAGATAGAGGGAATTGGCACTTCAACCTACAATATAGTTGATGAGCTCAAAAAGACCCCGGCAAAGATAAGTATGTACGAGGCTCTTCTGCTCCCAGGCCAAGTAGACCTATTGCAGGAATCCTTGAAGAGCATGAAAGATGGAAAGTCGACTCAGCCTGCTGTGTTAGCTCAGCCCTTGACAGTATCTACTATTGGGAAAAACAGGCCGCCACCTTTCTATCTCTCTTTGCGAATGGAGGGCTATATAGTACACAATTGCATGGTGGATTCTGGTGCTTCCACTACTGTCATGCCGAGGGCTGTCTACGAGGAGATCGGTATGGAATACACAAGGAGCAGCCAAGAGTTGGCCCGAAGTGTTGTAGCTGAAATCTCTGCCTGCCAGTGGGAGGATCCAATGACGGAAATCAACCTTGCCAACTCCTTATCAGAGGAGAGGGACTGGACGAATGACTTGGTGTGGAATTCTAGCACAGGGAGATGTCCATATCATCTCAATGCCTCACAAAGGAGGTTTAGGCTGAATGCCTTGAAATATGTATTGCGCGCCGAGGGGCTGTATTTTAAAAATATTGACGGCATCCTGTTGCGGTGCGTCAAGGAATCGGACAAGCCAAAGGTTCTTGGAGATTTCCACTGTGGGATGCTCGGAGGACATCATTCAGGAAAGCCTACGGCCTTGAAGGTTATCAGAGCCGGCTATTATTGGCCCACCCTCTTCACAGACGCACATGCAGTCTATGTAAAATGTGAAAAATGTCAGAGGTTTGCCGGCAGTAATAGGAAGGCACCCTTGCCCCTCCAGCCAATTCAAGCCGAGACCCCGTTTCAGCAGTGGGGTCTGGACTTCGTCGGGACCATAACGCCCAACTCTTCGGCGGGACACAAGTTTATCCTAACCGCCACAAATTATTTTACCCGATGGGCTGAGGCCTTGCCTACAAAGCATGTTGACCAAGAAACGGTCATTGGGTTCCTTGAGAGCCTCATTACCCGTTTCGGGATCCCAGAGGCAATTGTCACGGATAATGGCCCAGGATTTGCAGGTGTTGTACTCACGGAGTTCACCAGCAAATACGACATCTACCACAAGATGTCCTCAAACTACTATACGTAGGGGAATGTCCTAGCCGAATCCACCAATAAAAACCTCTTGAAAATCATAAAGAAAACTGTGGAGAAGAATAAGAGGTGGTGGAACCTACTTCTGGACCGGGCGTTATGGGCGGATCGCATATCTTTCAAAAAATCCATCAAGACGTTCCCGTACGTGCATGTATACAGCAAGGAGGCAGTTCTGCCTAGCCACATAGAAATGTCCGCACTCTGGTTGTTAGATGAAGAGAAAGGCGACAGGGATCCAGTGGATGTCAGGCTTTGTCAACTTTTGCAACTAGAAGAGGAAAGGGAGAAGGCATATCAGGCCTTTACCAAACATGTCGAGGCAACTAAGATCTGGTTTGCAAAAGGGACCACCACCCGAATTTTCAAAATCGGGGACTTAGTGCTCGAGTGGGATTCACTCAAAGCGAAGCCGGGCAACCATGACAAATTTGATGCCTTCTGGGAAGTCCCCTATCAGATCGCTCGGGAAAACCAATTCAACGCGTTCGTACTCAGGGACATGGAGGGACAGCTTCTCCCGATCCCTATTAATGGCTTCCACCTGAAGGCCTATCACCACTGAAGGTTGCCGAGAGGTCCTTCCTTGTACATACTTTTCTTATTTGTTTCCTGCAGTTCAGTTTATTTCAGATTGTAAATCTTTCTTTCAGTTATTCAGTCTTCAGCTTTTGAATCTGAAAAGGGCTAAGTGTGAGAAAAGAAGCAAAATTTTGCGCTGCTAACTCAAGTCTGACCAAGGCAGAAAATCGCCCGACTTCGCAGCGAAGTCGGGCGTCGCTCTTTGAATTGTGCGATGTCGGGAGTTTGGGAGAGAAAAAGCAAACAAAGGAACCCCAAATTTTTCTAAGTGTTGGGTGCGCAACCCGACTTCGCAGCGAAGTCAGGCTGCGCACCATCTTGGGAGCGCAGTCGGGCAGTAAGGAAAACAAAAATCGCCTAAGTGTCGAATCCCTACTGCGCAACATTTTCCGGGCGAAGTCGGACTGCGCACATTTTTTGAGCGAAGCCCGGTTGCTCTCTCAGTTTTGGGCGCACTTCGAACGACCCGTCAGGAAGAACAAGGGGCATGACGAAAAAGTTTCTAAGTATGGGTCCCAGAGGGCGCATTGTGCATAGCGCGAAGTTGGACCGCGTTCCTTCTTGGGTCCTTGGCTAGAGTCTCCCTCGAAGTGTGTGCCCAAGCGGCGGCGGTGACGTCATTGGAAGCATGAGGTTCAAAATTTTTAAGGAATGATTGCACGGATTTCAAAGCAAATGTCATTAAGAAGTGAGCGCATTGGGGCCAACCGCGTACGAGGTGCGCCTTCCAATGAAAAATCCCACGTGCGGTCGCCGAGGAATAACGACGCTTTCTACCTACTTCGGGCAAATCACTTTAAATCCCTCCTCGCGCCATTAATGTTGTGTTTCCATTCCTAGAAAAGGGCCTTGGCGTACTCAGAACACCTGAATTATCAGTGTAAATCAGAGTTGCGCAGTAAAGAGGAAGAAAGGTGCAAAATTAAGGTCTGCGGCGACTGAAATTCCTGTCTCTGCCACCATGAGCGAAGAACAGAAAATGGACAAAGGGAAAGCGCCAATGCAGTCGCAGTCCAGTGATACAGAGCAGGAGGCTGAGGAACGCACAGAGTCCAGCGCTCATGAGAACGAAGCGCCACAAGAGCAGACAAGGAAATCCAGGTCGAGGCGAAGCAAAGGGCAAGGTCCTCCGCCGCCGCCCGTCAATCGCCTGGCCGGGTATAAAGATGGCGAGTACTCAATTAGCCTCACCAAGCTGAGGCTCATTATCGCAAAGTGGGCAGGCAAAGTCTCACCCTCGCACCATGTTGGAGCTGCATATAAGTCGAACCTATACTGGTTCTTGTGCCCCCCCGTCCACCACTACCCGGAGCTGGTTGAGTCAATTGTGACATATTACAAACCAGCTACCCGACAAGTTTGCGATTACCAAGGAAGGGTGTTGTTCACCATTTTCAAAGAAAGCGTCCATCCAGCCTTTGCCCCGGGGCTCCAGTACGACCCCGATGCCATTGTCAAAAGAATTAACTTGGATGAGCAGGCGGGCAGATTCAGTCAGAGCAGAAGGATGAGACAGTTTCTCGATTCAGAGCTGAAATCCTCACTGCCAATGGCTGTTAGGTCCCATACCCTTGGAGAGGTTCGAAAACAAGTACATTTATATTATCCTTGCATGGGTCCTTGGTTGTGACACGAACAGAATGGTGCACCCGTATCAGCTAGCACTCGCAAAGTGTATTTTACATGGAGAGTTTTATGACTCTATTGCACAAAGAAGCGGAAGGCGCCCGATTTTCTTTGATTGGGCAGATTGGGTGGCGTATGCCATACATTCAAACCTGGTCAGGATACAGCAGAAGTAGACAACCGAGTTCCGGCACTGCTCATTCCTCACATGGTTGTGCCTTTACCACACGCATTACCGAATCAAAGTGCCGGATCTTAAGAAGGTAAATGAGAAGGGAGCGTCGCTGCCGGTGTACGAGTGGACGGAAGCCCTGTACAGAAGAGGGTCTTACTACGACTTCAATTTTAAATTTTTAGGTATGACCCTGACGCTGTTCAACGGCAAGGCATCTTGCCCTCCCCTGGCCATGACAAACTACCTGAGGAAATACAAATGCGGGGATACTTTCTGGTTGACCCAGGGCGTTGTTATCAGAATCTACAGATTCAAAGGGAAGCTGTTCTTGCTGCCCTATTTTTGCACTGAGCATCAGTTCGGCATGGAGACATCGCGGAAAATGGATTATGTCGAAGAGGAATTCGGCCAAAGAAAGAAGAGAGGCCATATTTTTAAATATCCTATTACCTAGGCGAACATTCAAGTCCATGAAATTGGGCAGCACATCTACCTAGAACAAGAACTCCTCAGCATGGGCTTGATATAGTTACCACAGCGTTGGAAATACGACCCGATTGGGGTCAGGGGAAAGTTTGTACATATTTGCCCCCGAGCAAAAATCATGGAGGAGAGGTGCAACAAAACAGGCGCGGACCTGGAATGGCACATCGAACGGATGCAATCATGGCCACCTTGGCAGGACTTTTACTGTGTGGAGGTGGAGTACGATCCCGAGCGCAATCCTGATCACAGGTTAGACTCGGCGTGTTTCAGAAAATTCCTCACGAAGGTGACGCCCCTCAGCTAGGAAAAGGACAAAATCATTGAATGCTGGAAGATGAGGTGTCGCACGCAACACGATAAATCTAACAGGAAGACATTGGCCATAGATGATGAGTTTTCGGCTTTATATGATAAATACGCCGGCAAATGGGAGCCGTTCGTGTTTCGAGATTGCGTCCCCCTAGGCGCCAGGAAGAGGTATAAAAGGAAACCCCCACCACAGCATTTGTCCATTCGAAAACCACCCAGCAAGGCACCAACAAGCAGTCAGGTGGGCCCAATGTTGTCTCTAGCTCTCGAAACATCGCCACAAACAGAAAAGGAGCCAGAAAGGTCAACCGGTGAAGCAGTGCCTCAAAAAGAAAAGGCGTCAGAAGGGTCAACCCTTGGGCCAGCGGTAGTGGGCGCCCCTCCATCAAAGCCCAAGTACAAGTTTACCGTGGGAGCGCCATTGCCCGCCGCACCAACCGCCTTCGCCTCCTCCGAGCAAACTGTCGCTCCAGGAGAAAAGAAGAGAAAAAGGGGTGAGAAGAGCAAGATAAAGTGGCCGAAAAAAGAGGTTGCGTAGCAAACAGCAGCAGCCCCACGAGCAGAAGCAGCCGCGCTAGAAATCATCTCTCTGGATAGTCCAGGGAAAGAAGCAGAGGTCTGGGCGGCAGGCGTCCTCCAAGCACCGGCTCAGGCGGAGCCCGCAGGTACGTCCTCTTCCTCAGTTACCCAAATCCCAGTTGGCCCTGCCGTAACACCTTCCCCTCTGTATTAGGGCAAGCCTTAGTCGCATCATCCCTGTCGCCTATTTCCCAGTCCTTCCGCAGTCCCCATTCTTTTGAACATTTTGCCCAGGACCCAAACGTTTTCCAAACCCTGGGCCAAACCCTAAACCCCTCACCCGCGGCCAGTGCTGAAGCCGTACCCACATCATCGCGCCGCTCACCCACATCATTCAAAACCCCATCTCCACCACCTACTCAGCCGCCCGTTTCCCCTAGGACCCAGTCGCCCTTAAAAGCGGCTTCATTTTCTGGAATATCTCCTGCTTCATTGTTTTCAGGGAGGATGCCGCAGCAGGATTTGGCCTCGGCGTACCCTATGCTGGCAGAGCTGGACCTCATGGGAGAACAGCTGCAAATCACGGACGATCAGCCTCTAGCCGCAAAGGCCGCAGGATGTTCCGCCTCTTTCCTCCAGGGCGTCAAACGGAGAAGAGCCGAGGAGATAGCCACCCCGGTGAAGCGCACCAAGTTTGACTTGGACAGGAGGGTGCTGCGAATCGAGAAATTGATCCCGAAAGTTAAGAAGCCTCTCCGGGAGATGACCGAGGCGGATTATGAACATCGGATCAAGGAGAAGAGTTTCGATGATATAAGCGAAGAATACGAAATCAATGGTATTCGGCGCAGGACTGATAATCTCCTTGTTAAGCGACTAGAGAATCAAGAGAAGCTGTTTCAGCTTCAGAACAACTCAAGACAGCTGGAAGAAAACCTAGCCAAGGCCACCACGCAGCTGGAGTTTGCCCAGAAAGAGATTGAATACTTGAAATCTCAGCTCGCCGCGTCCCAGCAGGAGGCAACAGCGCAAAGGAAGACGGCCGAACAGTTGTCAGAAGAAAAGAAGGCAGCACTAGAACATATTTCCCAGTTGCAGGATTCGCTGAAGCAGACCCAATCTCAGCTGAAGGAGAAGGCGTCCCAAGCGGCTGCCTTTTCGAAAAACAAGATCAAGGAGATGCGGGCTGGTTTGCTGCAGGGCTGCAGGGCTAATGTGGTCAGGTCCCTGTCCGTCCTGGATTTCGCATCCAGGATCCAAGAAGTATCTGCCCAGGGAAAGCCTGCGGTAGAGGAGGCCGAAAGCCAAGCGAAGCAGTGGCTGGACTTGGCGATAAAACTTGAAGAGTTTGCGCGCAAGGGCCTCCGATTCCCCTCTATGTCCCAGATTGCCCTATATTGGGCGGATGCAAGGGTAACCTTGCATAATTATTTTGAAAAAACGGAGAAGATCAGGACCACCAGGAAGATGCTAGACGTGCTAAACCATGAAATGAATATCTGCCTGGCCCCCTTCAACACTCTTTCTGCGCTCGGATTTTCGAGCTTTGTCAAAGATGGGGAGTTTCTGCCCCTTGAACAAGTAAAGCTAGATTGGCTGTCTTTCGAGGCAAATACATCAGAATTTGATGGCTAGACTAAGCCAGTCCAGGAGACGCAGGTGACCCAAATGGTGTCGAGGTTTTGCAAGATTAACACCTCTCTTCAGGAGCTGGGAGAGAGATATGACACCATTGATGTGCACATGGTTGCGGCATTCAGAGCAGCGTTGAAAGATGTCAACGATTTAGATCCCTTCCAGGCAGCAGCTTGGGATCAGGCCAAGACCGCATACAAGCACGTCCGTGAGCGGGAGCAACCTGCCAAGCAAGAGGGCAATGGTGGTGGGCATTCAGATTCAGAGAGAGAAGAAGAAGAAGGGTCAGAAGAAGAGACTGCTGAAAGTGAGCCCGAAGAAGAACAGTTACCCAAGAAGGGGACTCAGCAGCAGCAGGAGCAGCAGGATGCAAGGGAAGGGAGTTCCTCTGCGCCCAAAGGATAAAGGCCTGGTTCGTTGCATCGAGGCGAGCTCGACACCCCGCGAGTCGCCAGGAATGTTGTCACATTTTGCACGGGGTGCCATGTCTTTGGTTTTTTTGTAAGAATGCTGCTCTCCCTTCCCTCTTCCTTCTCTCCCTTTCTCCACTATCCCCTTTCTTCCCTGCCATCAGTTTCATTCTCTTCATTTCCCTTCCCTCTCCTTCTTATGACTGTTTCTCCAAGAGGGCAAAAGGCCCTAAATTTTCTAAGTGTTGGTATTGCGCAACCCGACTGCGCCCTTAATTTTGAGCGCACTTGGGGAGCCGATGTGCGGAGAGCTGAACCCGAAATTTTCTAAGTATTGAGCGAACCCCGACTTCGCAGCGAAGTCGGGTTGCGCTCTCAGTTTTGTGCGCACCTAGGCATCAGTGGAGCCCTAAATTTTCTAAGTGTTGGGAGCGCAACCCGACTTCGCAGCGAAGCCGGGCTGCGCCCTCAAATTCATGCGCAGTTGGGCGACTCACTCTAAGAAACGGCTAAGTGTTGCGCAACCCGACTTCGCAGCGAAGTCGGGGTTCGCTCACTTACCTGCGCGCACTCGGGCAACTGTCTTCCCCATGGGGGTCCTTGCAAGTGGAGCACCAGTTCACGCGGTCAGAAGTGCCAGTTTGAGTATTGCTAGCAGCATTTCTTGCTGGAGGCCTTTGCGCTTGAGCCGCTTGATCTCTTGTCAGTGCAGGAGGAGGATAGGGCCTCCTCGGAACAAACTCCATCTGAGCCTGTTTCTTCTTCATGATTGTCATGTCATTAGAGATTGTCTGGTAACCGCGAGGCAAGGGCCTCGTACTTCTTGAAGGATCTTATTTTGTATATCATTATCAGTTGGAGCTGGCCGGGCCTGCGGAGGTAATGCAACTAAAGGTGGTGGAGCAGGCAATGCTTGGTACTGAGGAGGAGCAGGAAGTGTTGGATATTGCGGGGGAGGTGGATTAGGACGATGTATTTGAGGCGGACCATATGGGTCTATGACTGGTGCAGGATTCCACGACTAATGGGGGTACGGATTGGATGAGGATGGCACCCCACCAGACGCGGGCGGATATTGGGACTGAGGAAAATCCGGATAGATTGGGGGCTGCATTTTATGAGGGAGCTTGCCTATGGCAATCATATCAAGTTTTGCCTGCTGAGCAGCCTCATACAATGCGGGGAAAGTATTTACATGGGCCAACTTAATGACCAAGCAAATATTCGAATTGAAAGCTCTGAGGTAGTAGTGAGCAGCCTGTCCCTCAGGAGGACGTAGCTCCAGGGGTATTCTCTTCCAAGATCTTGCGAACCTCACGTTGAAGTCCGATATTTCCTCTTGCGGATGGCGTTGAATGCTTTGAAACTGGTGCAGCAATGAGGAGGGATCAGCGGATTCATTGAATCCCTTAACTAGCCTGCCGACCAGCTGGGCCCATCCCGTGATAGTCCCCTCCGACAAGGATCTCCACCAGTAGAGAAGTTTCCCTCGCAGGGAGAGAGCTAACAGCCGGGTTTCACGCTCTCATTTGTGATAGAGTGCAGCGCAGCCAGGGCCAGAATGTCTTGTATATGCTCAAATGTTGTCTTCCCGGTGCCCTCATATGTAGGAATGGATTTTAAGGCAGTAGGCGGAACAACCTCTTGTCCAGTTAGAGCGAGGGGTCCCGTGGAATTCACATCCGGGAAGAGGTCATTAGCATTGGCCATGTCTCCTTCCTCTTCTTCGAGTTGGTCAGTGGTGTGGTCGGTATCAGTACTGTCCGAAGTTGTAGGCTGTTCTTCAACTTCGGCCTATTCAACTTCTTCGACTTCTTCCACCTCTTCAATCTCAGTTTCAGATTCGTGCTCGAATCTATCGTCCCGGTGAGCTTGATAATAGGCCAGCCTCTGGCGCTCTCCAGCAGCGTTGATGTCGATCTCGTAAAAATCAGGCTGCTGTCCCGAATTCCTAGCTCTCCATCCTCTTGTATGCATGAAGGCGCTCTTGATATTGGACCAGTCTTACAGACTCAGAGGATACTCAGGTTCAATAGAATCGCCAGGTGTTCTGATTTAACAGCAATGAAGCGAACACCGATGCTTCGATTCTATTTTGTGGTGGGAGACTTTCGTGTCCCACCGGGCGTGCCAGAGAAACTGTCGGTTACGAATCTGCCACTAGGATAGGATTTTAATCTTATTGCGCCCTAGATTCGCCCAGCAGATTGAAAGGCCGGAAGGAAGGGATGCCTTCCGTGCCAATCTCCGGAGAAGGCCGGCTCCTATGTTTTCTTAGTTGGGGGTTTTAGCTCAGAGTGCAGGAAAGAAATTATAAAATGCAGAAAGAAACATAAATATGCTTGTTTCGGGTGGGGAAGATAAGCAGCACAACAACTAACCACTCACTATTACCAACAACAATCAAAACAATGTATGCAGCAGAAACTATTAGTGTTATTCTATCTTATGTATCCTTTACTTTAGTATTCCAGATATACTCAACTACCAATACTGATATCCAGAAGTGCAAAATAGCAGTAATCAGCAATATAAGCAACATGAGGCAGAAATACTTAATAAAGGCAGCATACAAGACAAAGACAGCTAATAGAGCCAAATATACTTTGCATTCAAAAGCAAGTGCATAGCTACAGAAGTTCCTTAGCAATATATCCCCCTTCCACACCTGTACAATGAAATGATGCTACTATTTATAGCAGAATAAATACCCCCGATTACATTTTGGGCACAAAATCCCAGACCTGACAAAAGCGGCTGATGTTTGACCTCTGCGGGCAAGGAGTGTACTTGCAGCAGGGTCGACCTAGAAACGTAACAGCTCCGTGGCAATCCGCTAGGTGAAAAGTCGAGTCTGGTTAAATGGTGGTAGGTGCGGCACGATCTGGCACTTCACACTCATCTACTTTGTACCTGGGTGGCACACCTTCTGTCACACCTTGGCTCTTATCCCAAGACTGTACACTCGTCGGCATCTGAAACAGCTGATGAAAGAGGGGGTAGAACCAAACTTAGGAGCTCATCCATTGTCTTCTTATCCCGCCCGGCAGCGCACAAAAATGGAGTGTAGTCAGACGGCGTGAGCTGAAAACAGCGCAGTCGAGCGGGTTATGCCTTAGAAATTTTCTTGCAGTTTATCTCTTTCCCGTCTGATGGCGCACCAAAGTAGGCGCGAAGTCGGGTGGCGCAGCGCAGTCGGGCGGACCTCCGTGCCTTAGTCAAATTTTCAGCATTCTCTTCTCTTTCCGCCCGAGCGCGCACCAAGACGGACGCGCAGTTTTTTCATAGGGGTCCTCCCGGTAGCGCACAATTGGATGAGCGCCGCCCGACTTCGCTGCGAAGTCGGGCGGGCTCATACTTAGAATATTTTCTGTTGCTTCCTGAATATGGCCGCCCAAGTGCGCACCGATCTATGGGCACCGTCCGACTTCGCTGCGAAGTCGGGCGGCCCCAACACTTAGTCGAATTTGTGCCTGTCTTTTGACCTCCACCGCCCAGGTGCGCAAAAATCCATGAGCGCCGCCCGACTGCGCTGCGCAGTCGGGCGGACTCCACACTTAGACAAATTTAGGCAATTTTGCCTTCTTGCAGAAAACACTAAAAACATGAAATGACAACAATGCAGAATTTGAAATTTTGACAGCTGAAGGGTAGAAAGGACATGAAGAAGAATGGGAAGGAAAGGAGAGGGAAGACATAGCAACAATTCTTACAAAATTTTCAAAATTGGCACCCCGTGCAAAATGTGGCAACAATTCCTCTCATGCTATTCCTTTTAAATGAAGATAATTAAAAGCAAACAATCAACCATTATTCCTACAATAATATTTTACTCATCAAAATTTCAACATGAAGCAATTCAATATGCAACACACAATGCAGTTTTAAACTGATTTTTCTTTTCCTTATGCAAATTATGATATGCATCTTCATGGAAGGACATTCATCCATGTTGTCCTTCCCAAATATTCCGACAAATATCCCATCACATCATTTGCCTCAAGGCTTTTTGTTCTCGGTGGTTATATCTTTCTTCCACCTACAAGAAAACAACCTCACACAAATGCAAATTTGATTAGCAGCATCATATTCTTAAATACAATACATATTTCACTGAACTAGACATGAAATAATCCAACATTCCATTAGCAAAATACATATATCACATTTCCCATAGTTTTGCATAATCAAAGCAACTAGTCAAACATCCCATCAGCAACACAACTAGTGAAGCAACAAACATCCAAATAAAAGTCTGCCAAGGGAGGGTCATGACACTGAGACTACAGTCATTGCTAGTCCAACCACAATTGACATTGACAATTTGTACAACTCCACTTGTACGACAATTACCAACTTGCACTTGTACGACAATACCTCCTTATGCACTTGTATGGTAAGTTACCAACTTGCACTTATACGGCACAATCACAATCCTCTTGACGGCAAACTCCAAACAGCTTCATGTATGTCGACAATGACTTGTACAACTTCGTCCACTCTCCTCATACGACACTGACACTTCGGCATCAACACTTCTATGACGATTTTCGTACAATTATTTTGGACTACAACTTTAGTCTGCAACCTTGCATACACAGAGCTTGGTGCACACAGATGGAAATGGAGTACCATTGTGTTATATTGCCTATACGACACTTGTGTTTTAGGTATGATTGCACTTGCAGTACACAGATGCTCTCACGTCACAATGCACTCCTGGAATCCTTGTACTCTCCAATGCACAATATGCTCTCCTACCATCATTGTTGAACAAATGAGTGGGGGGTCCTTTTATGCTTATGGGTCAGCAGTTAGAAGAAACTACTGCCCGGGACAACTCACCACATAACTACCCACATTCCCATTATGCGACTATTAGATTAGTTGTACATATTACAAATTTACTTAATCAAACTATGATGACATCCTTGCTGATGTCAACTAACAAAATGCCATTTCACGTACATTTCATTTCACTTTCATTTGACTTTCATGTACATTTGATTTACATTACAATTTTGTGCAAAATTTGCACTTATTCTCCTATGTACAACGATTATTTCGTCTGCTGTCCAGAACTAGCTTTTCCAGTGCAAAAAGCTTTTCTAGGTACATTGGAAGTGTTCCTTGAATATTGTGTACTTGGATGGCCTTAGCTTGATCATGCCAGATAAGGGAGGAAAAGTGGCCTTTCCAGATGCAGGGTTGTTGCAATGCATTTGAAGTTACAATACAGGAAAAATGACATAGAACCCTTGAGAGTATGTTACAGCCATAAATTACGTTACAAGACACTATGGAAACCCACCTAAAATCATCCTCAACTGCTCTCAAAGAATAAATGCAAGCTTTTTTTTCACCTATTCATTTCCAGGCTAAGTCACAAGCTTCTGTGTGCTTTACACCAAAAAATGAATTGTCATTGTTCAAATCTCCCAAATTAAGTCTGTTCCATTTGTTCATCCAGATCAATGGAGTAGTCTATAGGAAGATCAAAAACTCCATAGTGTTGCTTTTTGGGGAAAACTTTGATTAAATTGTGATTTGACATGCTTCTAAAGTTTGGGATTTTTTTTTTATTTTTTTTATTTTGGTGGAGGGAGGGGGGGTTTAAAATAAGTTCTGAATTTTTTTTATTAACATTTGTTTATTTTTATTATTATTATTATTTTAATGGGCTACCATGGATTTTGATTATGGTGAGGAGGTAAGCACCCATCACTCACACACACAAGGCCTTTATGCCCACCAAGACTTGAACTTGAGCCTTCTCCATGGAAGACAACCTGTCTCAACCTCTCCAGCTCAGCTTGGTAGACTTTTGCATTCATTTTTTATTTTGATATTTGATGTTATAAAAAATATATAAAATTATATAATTGAATCTTAGTAATTATTCTTTCTGCCTCCCTGGAACTAAATTCTTGTCGGACACAATTGTGAACATGGATTTGATTTTGGACCTTCTGACTTAGGTGCCAAACTATAGCAGTATGAGCATCTGATACTGATGTGGGCCAAAAACCCAAAATGGAAAGTATATCCCAGAAGCTTAAGAGAACACACTGCAAAAATCAATAGTCTGAACCTTCAAAAAGCAAGGTTCTGTTTAAGAGGTATCTTGCCTTGTTCGGATCAAATCTAAAGGCTTGACCTGAAGGAAACGAAGAGGAAAGGAATTGATTGGCTATATAGAGGCGAATTTTGTTGTCATGCCACAGGACTTGAGAAATAGTCTAGCAAGCAAAAGAACAAAATTTGAATCAGTAGTCACTAGATTTAAATTCTTGTAGTTGTCAACAAATTGACTAATTGTTGTCTTACACCACCAAAGTCAAACCAATTATGAAATTTGAAACAATTTTGTGTCTAAAACTAGGCAGCATCTCTTATTGCTTTAAAAGAAGATTGAAAACAGGATTGGTCATTAGTTGTTTGAAAAATCAGATGCACCATTCTTATAAAACAATTGCAGATATCCAAAGTGGTCAAATTTGCTTCATTTGCAAAGGGCAAGAGTACACTAGCCAGGGGTGCTGATGTTACTTGCAATTGTAGAATGGAGCTATGTAATCTATTTGAATTCAAAAGAGGTTTGCCTATCTAGGGAGGTGGCAGGGAAAGAGGAGGTGGGGAACTGCTTTCAGGATTTGGGCCATGCTGCATTAGTAAGCTCTGATACATGCACGGTTGATTTTTCCATTTTCAAATGAGTTAGGGTGTCAGGTAATTGTTGTCACATTTTGCACGGGGTGCAATGTTTTCAATTTTTGTAAGAGAGCTGCTCTTCCTTCTCCCCCTTTCTCTCTCTTCCCTACATTCTCATTCTTCTCAAAATTGACAGCAGTTGCCCTGAAAAATGGCTAAGTGTCAGGGCATGCTGAGGTGTTCGGGATTTTGCGGGCCATAAACGGGGGCGATAAAATGGACAAAATGAGCCCTGGATATTTTATTATTGCAGATCTTCTCGCCAGCTTTCCAACGATATATCATAATAGGCGATCGGGTCAGCGGATCAAAAGTTATGGCCCCGAGAAGCTGGACCAGGAAACCCAGTTTTTTGTGCGAAGTTCGCACTTCGCCCAGTTTTGATGCGAAGTGCGTACTTCGCCCAGTCTGGGTGCGAAGTTCGCACTTCGCCCAGTTTTGGTGCGAAGTGCGTACTTCGCCCAGTCTGGGTGCGAAGTCCGACTTCACCCCTCTTTCTGGGCGCATCTTGTAACTGGCAGGCTGGCAGGAAAAATGACTAAGTGCTGGGGCGAAGTCCGACTTCGCAGCGAAGTCGGACTGCTCCCCCTTTCCAAGGCGAAGTCCGAACAGCAGTGAGAATCAGCAAGTGCCGGTGTGCAACCCGACTTCGCAGCGAAGTCGGACTGCGCCCTTTGACCGGTGCGCAGTAGGGAAATAGGTCAACCCGACTGCGCTGTTTTTCACCTGTGCTACCCGATTGCGCTCTAATCCCGGGCGAAGTTGGATAGACTGCCTTTTAAGGCAGACACGTGTCAAGCAGCATCATCCGACAAGTGTCCAGCTTTGGGATCTGAGCCAATACATGCCGAGAAAAAGGACAAGCATGGGCCGCACTACTTATGCCAGCCGCCTCATTTAATGCTGATGTGAGTTTCCACCTACCTCAGCTACCCGCATTCCTGTCAATATAAAGTTCTACCCAACGCGCTGCCACGTGGCTGTTCAACCTTCAGGGAGACCATGCCGAGGGTACAGTCCAGCCTGACAGAGGTCAGCATCAGCAGTTCCGCGGCTGCTTTTGTCAGCTAATGTTTGACTGGGACGTTGTGCCCATTAATGTAACGGGGGGAACTTTGGGCTATAAATACCCACCACGTTTTCATTGTAAAGTGGTGGAAGGGGAATGTCTGTTAGGGAACCAATGTAACCGTGCTTCTGCTTATAAATATAATTTGTATGCCTGGTTCTGTTCTGCTGCTTCTGTTTTTTATGCTGCCTTTCTTTATATTCATGCCTAAGGCTAACCTGTGTCACGGCTCGTTGATTCATTTCAGCATTTGGTGATCAGGTGCCTTTAGCATTGCTTGTTTAAAGCACCCTCTGTACTTCATAGATTAAAAGGATACATAGAATAGATGTGGTAGCAGTTTCATCAGTTGTGTGTCACGTTGCTGGTCCGTATCTGGTGATTGATGCGCTGCCGTACTGTTAGTTCCTTGTAGGGAATGTCTGTTAGGGAGCCATTGTAGCTGTGCGGTTAAATTCTCTACACGACACACATACCTGGCTCTGATATCTCTAGGTTGCTTTCTACTCATGTTAGTGTACGTATCTGGTGATTGATGCGCTGCGTACTGTTAGTTCCTTGTAGGGAATGTCTGTTAGGGAGCCATTGTAGCTGTGCGTACACTGCTTAAGTATCGGAAGTACACTTAGATTTTGCAGTTCTCAGTCATGCTTTATATTTGTAATGCAGTAAGTATTGGTGATTGCTGGTTGCCGTACTGTTAGTTCCCCCCACCCAACTCCACTCTCATTTGTAAATTCTTTCCGCATTTTTATCTCTTTCCTGCACTCTCATCTTACTAACCCCCGCAAGGAGCCGGCCTTCTCCGGAGATTGGCCCGGAAGGCATCCCTTCCTTTCGGCCTTTCAATGTTGGTTCGCGGGTCCAGGGCGCAATAACGACAAAATCCTTTCCTCGTGGCGGATTCGTGACCAATAGTAATACACATGCATATATATACAGAGATATATCCTGAGTTGCGGAAAGGGCGAGGAAGACCGGTAAAGTGCATTGCAACCTTGTTGCAGGGATGAATGTGATGTTTTGCTTACAGAAAACTTCACTCTGGAACTGATAAAGTTGAGGGGCAATGTGCGTTCCTTTGGTGACATGTGGGAGTATATGTTGGAAGAATCCATGCTGCAAGCATAAAGGGATTTAGGAGTATCCCAATGCGACAGAATGCCCATAACATGACCACAGGAATGGCTTCCACCACACTTAACATACTCATGGCCGCCATTTTCATCATGAGACTAAGCTAAATGTGAGTTGAAGAAACACAAAGAGATTGCCTTGCTGCAAATGCAGTTTGACATGGCAATGGTGCTTGGACAACTGGCAGAGGTATAGGTGACAGTGTCCACAACTACATTTTTGGAATTTAAAACAGCTTATAGAAATCTAAATCTGAGTGGATAAGCTAGAAAATCTTGAGGACTAAATTGTTTTCTGAATGATTTAACTATCCATTCATTATAAATGGAATGGGATCTCAATATAAATGGCCCCCACTCCTTTTTTACTAATATCAATATATATATTAAGATATAAAGAGATAGTTCTCATGTTTGCCTATGAGTTATCTGTGTTTGAATTTGAGATGAATGAATTATGAGTGGCCTCTTATTGAAAATCTGTTTTAGCTTTATTTTGCATTTGAAGTGCTAGTACTATTTTATATCCTTGTGGAAAATTATGATTAACCATCGACTGATTTTATGCAGATTATAATTTGCTCGAGAACTTCGATTGGTCAGGAGATGGCAGAGTTACTGAATGATATGCAGTTTATGGAATTTTGTAAGCAAAATGGTTTGAAGCGCATGGGCACCGTCGGGGCATCTTGCCGGATAGCTTTGGAAATACTCAATCTAATTTGGGACAAGGATATCCCATCACTAAAAATGTAATATTATAAAGATGAGCACCCACTGATGGTGCCAAATAAAATTTGAGCTCTCTCTCTCTCTCTTGTATTTATTGCATTTTTAGTATTAGGTTTGCTTTGATGTGCAAAAACAAACTTTTATATTTTGTGATTTTGTGATCACAATTCCAAAACAAGACTGATTTTTTCTTTCCAGTCTATTAAAATCAGGGAATAAATTGTAGTAGTTAAGCTGAACCCCTGTCATGGACACTTTGTGGCATTGTTATTAAATTAAGAATTTAAGACAAACGCACTATGTTAAACTTTATGGAATATTCTATTTGGTTTGGTGGTTATTTTGCACATGCACTGCCCTTTTTAAAGGCCTAAAAAGGGATTCTATTAGTATTTCATTAAAAAGACAGGCAACAATCTGCCTGTTTTCTACAAGCTGCTAGCAAACATCGTATTCATAATATCAAATGTTGAGGTAGGCTTTAAAGGCTCCCCACTTGTTACAGGTGAGTACTTAGACTAAGTATGAGTTTTAAACAAGTATCTGAGTCTGGCACATGCCTTTCCATTTTCTTCCTTCAATGAGAAATTCCAACTGTCAAGATCATGATTAACAGTTGCTTGAAGCTTATATTTATTTCTACAAATTTCAGTGTTCATGTATAAGTAGAAACAGAACAAAAAGAAAGAACACAATTACTTATTGACATTGGAGACCCTTCTATTGCCCTGTGTCCTAGGAATATGCCAACATACAATACTTAATCTAGTCTATACGATGGGACAACTCAAACCGATGTTAGGAACTCTAAAATCACGATTGAAGGTGTACGCAGACAAGTTGGCATAGGCAAGTTAATGCATGAATGTATGTTCTTATGAGTTGTACATAGTTGTATTATGTGTTGATGATCTTATGTTTTAATATCATGTATGATGATATGTTATGGAAGAATTGATTTAATAAATAACATGTCATAGGTTATGGTAGTTAGGTAGGTATGTTAATTGCCAAATGGCTATATGTTCTCATGATACCTGTTTATACACCTTATCCATCTTGGTCGAGGCATGCTCGTCATCTATGAGGTAGTTGAAATGGAGATATGTGGTTTGTATGTTGTATGCTTGAGAAGATGATGATATATTGTAGATAATTGGAATGTAAGTGATACACGTGTGCTCCATGTTTACATATATTTGTTAGTTCTTTCCATTATGTATCTCTCTTTATAATGGAATTATATTGTAACGTATTGCATTGTATAGATATTTATGCATGTTGAATACTCCTTGTAGTATTGGGTACCACCTTTGATACAAATCTTCTGAATCGACAGTTAAGTAGGTGGTGTCTGGTGAGAGAGATGGAGGACTTCAGTAAGGGAGGTAGGAGTCAACTTTTATAGGCCTCAAGAACCCACTCTGCCAATTTTGCAATCTTTAGGTAGTGAACAAAGCAACGGAACCAAGCTAACTCGTCTGGAAAGCTGCAATCCTTTGATTATTGTTTCGTTGACAAGTTGTGATCCGTCGATTGACCAACGATTCGTCGAACTACAAGCCAACACCATATTATAATGGTCTGAAAACGACAACTCGTCTTTTAGTTTTAAATGTAAATGTGAATTTTTTCTACATAGGTGAAAAAGAGAGTTAATCCCTTACTATAAATAAGATCCTTAGGCTCATTGTAAACATCTTCTAACTATTTTGAGAAAGACTAGAGCTATGCTTTGTGATTGCAATTCTTCTTTTGATATGAATGGAAAATTATGCATGGTGTTCATCAATTGTCTTATTTTTGATCTCTTGATGCATGAATGATGATGTTTGGGGTGTTGGCTTCTCACTTGGCTATTAGTCCTCTTTTCCCACTAATGTGCACGACAAACAAATGAAAATCACATTGTTCTTATTTAATTGTTCCTTGATGGCTCAATTGATTGCACACTAGCCTTGCTATAGTTTCGGCCATATTCATTTTTTAGCATTTTTACTTTTCCTTTCCAACCTTATCTCCATAGATTTTATTTTTTTGCATTTAGTTTAGGCTAGATCAATGTACGTTAATGGGGAGTTTACTCGAATCCGAAGATTGGAAAGGATGTGTCCTTTCCTCCCATTTGGTAAAATGCGGCCTCGTAGGGGCATACCATTTTTACGGATCAACAATTTTTGGCATAGCACCTTCATTTTTCAATTCTAGATCTATTGCAACCTATTGCGAATTTAAACTTGGAAATTCTATATCTATGAAAGGGTTTGTTGAACACATTTAAACTTGCACAACCCAAAAAAATCAACCAATCCATGCATTATTGGCCCAAATTTGATTATTTTGCATCCTGAGCCAGTGACTAACACTTTCAAAATCTATCAAATCAGATGCAAATGGGAACTCCATTGGAAATCAAATCCAGAAACTTGTCTTATATGCTAATCAATATTAGAAATTTATCTTTATTTCAGAATTTCATCGATCCATAGATCCAATATCTGGGAAAGTTTAGAGAAAACTTAGAAAATTTCAGTCAACTTTCCAGCAATTTGTTGATGAGTCAACAATTCGTTGGCCTCTTGAGTCCATTCTAGTTAAGCCTTGTTTATCTCAAATTTGTTCAAGTACCCAAACGATTGATTCGTCAATTTAGTTTGTGATCCATCGTGTCCTTTTTCATCATCATTACATCACTTCACTTCAAAAGGCTCTCCATTCTTCGAAGTCTACTCTTTGTTGATTTGTTGGTCAAACCAATGATTCATCGATATTTGTTGACAAGTAGTAACATCATTTTCCCCCATTCAACTTTGCTAAATGTTAAATCCTTGTCCCAACAATTCATTGGATTTCTAGCAATTTGTTGAATGTTGAAGTGATTCGTTGACCTTGTCCTGATCCTCAAAATTTTAGTAATCTAACTTGCTTTTTGAGTGATCTGCTCGTTCCAGATACACAAACAGTGGTTGGGTGTAGCTATTGGAAAATAACAGCTCTTATAAATATGAGATCTAAATCTCGAGACAAGGTTAAGGAAGTTGAACAAGTCAAATTGATTGAGTACAAAAGGAAAGGCAAAGGAAAGAAACCTACTACAATTGTTTGGATTATGGATTCAGAAGAAAATAACATATCCTTTGAGGATATACTAATGGAAAATCTTGCTAGTTAAAGCCAAAGCCTTACCCCAACCTTCTAGTTAGAAGAAATTAGGTTTCCTCCACAACCTTCTAGTATACAATCACACTTCACTTGGCATCGATCAATTGTGGGCCATTACTCCACCTACCATACCTAATGTGATTTCAAACCCCTTGCTGGGAATAATCAGGGTTAACCAGAATGGGGGCCTACGCAATCCGGCGTTTGATGTCTTTAAACGCTTGTCTTCTTTCATCAGTCCACAGGAATTCCACATCCTTTTTTAAGAGTTGAGTCATGGGTTTTACCGATTGGGCAAAATCAGAGATGAACTTCCTGACAAAATTTATTTGCCCAAAGAAGGATTGGAGACCCTTCTTATTGGTCGGCAGAGGCAGCTTGAGCAGGGCTTCGGCCCTAGCGGGGTCAATAGCAAGACCCTTTTCCGATATCAGGTGGCCTAGGAGTTTACCTTCCTTAACCGCAAAAATTGACTTTTTTGGGTTTATTGATATCCCGAACTCCCGACACTTTTCAAACACCTGTCGGAGATGCGCACCGTGCTCCTCCCTCTTGTGGGAGAAAACCGTCATATCATCCAAGTATATCACAATGACGCGGTTGAGCAGTTCTCCAAAAGCCAAGTCCATTGCTCTTTGGAACGTCGCTCCAGCATTGGAAAGACCGAAAGGCATGCGCTGGTAAGCAAAGGTGCCCCACTTGGTGGTGAAGGCAGTTTTATATTGGTCTTCTTCTCTGACCTAGATCTGATTATACCCGGAGAAACCATCCAAGAGGGAAAATCTTTGGGCCCCTGCCACTACATGAAGAATCTGATCTATCTGGGGCAGTGGGTAATGATCCTTCAAGGATGCCTGATTCAGATTTCGAAAGTCTACACAGAGACAAATATCTTCGTTCCTTTTTCGGGCGGGGACTAAGTTTTCTACCCAAGATGAATGCTTGATTGGGTAGATTATCTTTGCCTCCAACACCCAGGGGCTGGTTATTAGAATTTACGGATTTACAGAAAAGCCTTTTCTGTTACCCTACTATGCCACGCCTTATCTGTTTCCCTGGAGGTTGCCTGGTAGCTCGACTACACCAACAAGGAGTACGGGAAAGGTCAGGGCAGGAGGGTGATAGTCTCTACTCCTTTTGAGTTTGGAGACGTTAAGATAACACAGTGTGGTCAGAACATTGTTCTAACAGTGATGCTTGCCGATTATAGGCTGATCGAGCTTCCCCACCGATGGAAATGGGACCCACTTGGTATTATCCAAAAAAACCTTGGGGTGAGGTCTTTTCATTCCTGCCCTAATTATGACATGGAGAGGTAGCGTAATAACCCATTGGACCTCGAGCTAGAATGGCACATGGACGAGATGAAGCCTCTTCCTCTGTGGTTGGAATTTTATACCATGGAAACTGAGTATGACCCGGATGTCAATCCAAAGCATAGAATGCCCAGGGCTGTTTTAGTCAAAATCAAGGTCAGACATCCGAAATGGTTTGACCATAAAATACAATAGTGGTGGATCATGAGGGTCCATAATGATAAAACGTCCTCAGACAACCTACTGGGGATTGATGACAAGTTCTCAGTATTTTATGACAAGAACATTAATAATTATCAGCCTCTTTCATTCGTTGATATTATTCCCCATTGTGGATGAAATCCTGATGAAGTGGATGACTTGGCACACCCAATACGCAAAGGCAAGGGCAAGGCCATCCTGGGTGCCTCATTATTTAGCAAAGAGAAGAGTCCATTGCCTCACCAAAAAATGAGCGCCTCCTTGAAGAGAAAGACAGAGGCGCGTTTCTTACAACCAACCACAAAGAAGCCATGCACCAGTTCCTAGAAACCCTTTGGGATGATCATTCAGGCAGCATCTGATCCCCCTCTAGTGAGCTCTAACAAAATGACTATGGAAACACATGTCAAGGAGCACGAGGGTGAATATGAAGAGCGTGTTAGAATGGCTGAGGAGCAAAGGGATGAAGAAATAGAATGTGTTAGTGTGGATGCACCAGATGTAGAAAAAAGGAAGAGGTGCAAGCACAAAGCATAGCTTCCACGACTCCTTTGATCATGGAGCCCCAAGGTATGCATTTATCTCTTCCTTTTCCTTCTCCCTCCACTATACTATCAGTTTGTCTAACTTCGATGTCTGTTTACTCAGTGCTTGAAATATGTGTGACAATACCAGTTTTAGTGGCTCTTGCATCAAGTGCAACTCCATTACCCCAATCCTCTTTCCCAAGTTCATTTGTTTGCCCAAAATCATTCGTACCACTATCCAAGTCATCTTTTGTTCCTTCATCCATAACATTTGAAACCTTTGCAGGAAACCCTAATGCATTCTCAGTCCCATCCTCGTTCAGTTTTCCCATGTCCGATTCGGCTGACCATATTACGGATATCTTTGCCACCAGAGAGCTTGATCCACTTTTAATCACACCCCTCCCACTGGTTTCTCAACACCCTAGTCAATTATTCCCACGGTGACAACCCAAGCACCTCTAAGGGTTAGCACAGTCGCTTTCCCTTCGGCTTCTAGCACAATTTACGATTTCAAACCCCCTCTCCCACTTATTCCCTTCATGCCAGTCCTTGGAATAGGTGTTCAGGAGCCATTGGAGTCTAAGCTGGAGATGACCCAATAGCTTGCTATCGTGCAGAGCATCCATAAGGCACGCATGAATACGATGCGTTATCTAAGGGACCATAGGAAGAGAGGCATAGGCTCTGGTGCAGACTCAGAAGACTTCCATCATTGACCCAGATACGATGAAGCTGCATACCATTGAAAAAATACTGCTAGTTTAGAAACCTTTGGGGAAATGACCTTGATCGATTATGCCATCTGCCATACTAAGGAAGACGTAGCTAGAAAGAACACTGCATAAAAAATAGGCGATGTCCAAGTTGGCATGGGCTCTATTTACGCTCACAACAAATATTACAAAGACTGCTTCTTCAAAGCATAGTCCAAAAATGATGAGCTCGAAGAGGTCCTAGAAGCGATGAGAAGGTAGATTGAAGCGCTAGAGTCTAAGTCCAAGAAATAAGTTGAAGCGCTAGAGGTTGAGATTGAGCAGTTGAAAGAAAAGATTCAGTTGCTTGAAGATGAAAATAAGGAATCATCCAAACTATACGATCACCACATCAAAATGATCACCAAGGCAAACTAGGAAATACAGGCACTCACTCTCCAAAGGAATAAGTTGCAGGCTTAGTTGTATGATAGAAATAAGTAGCCTCTTCTACCTTCTAGGGAGCGCCTCAAGGAGATGCACCTAGACTTATTGCAATATTTCCCATCAAGGGCGGTGAAAGGAATTACAGTCTTGGAATTCTTTAAAGAAACGCACGAGGTACTTGTTGTTGGTAGACCTATCTTGGAGTCCACTCAAGCAGATGTCAATTAATGGTTAGATTTGGCCACCCAGCTCAAGAAAATAGAAGATGTACCTATTCGCCTTGCCCCTATGAGTGATTTGGCTCAATCGTTGGCAACGACAAAAAAAACTTTGCATTACTTCTTCCCAAAGGTCGAACTGGCCAAGAAAGCTTGCCTGCTCTTAGATTCTCTTATGCAGGAGCATGCCATCTCACTGCGATACTTTGATGCTCTTGTTAAGATCGGTGTCTCGGGTTTCACCAACCCTAAGGAGCCCATTCCATTAGTACATGAGTTGGAGCCTATGTGGGTCACCTTCATTGATAATACCCTAGATATCGACGCTTTGGAAGCCTCAAGTTTCGATGCTCAAAAAATCCTCCTCATGGCCAAGTATGCCCAAATTCAATCCTGCTTGATAGAGTTCAATAGAATACTGGAGTTTGTCGAGATTGAGCACATCGAAACGTATCATTGCCTAATCCAGGAGCTAGAGAAGCAGTCAACTTTCTCTTTGGAACGATGGGTTGATGTTTTCGCGATGTACAAGCACATCTTCAACAAGTCATTGGACCAATATCTCCCTTAGCCCCCCAAGCAGAATGAAGAAGATGAAACAAGCAGTGCTACAGATTCAAAGGTTGAGGAGACAGATGGACAGGAGGAAGAAACAGACAGTGATACAAAATCAAAGGGCAAGGAATCAGAAAATACAGATAAATAATCCAGCAACAGTAAGAAAAATTAGAGCAATCCGAAGGCTTAGAGAGAAAGGAGGACTATGGTGCCCAAGGATAAAGGCTGGGATCTTCACATTGAGGTAGGATCAATGCCCCACGAACCGCCAGATGTGTTGCCAATTTTACCACATAGTTGTTGAATTTCATTTTGTATATAGTTTTGAGACCATTCGTTGTAAAACTTCTCTTTTTCCATAAAATGGTTAAGATGTGGTTATGTTGTTGTGCTTTCACCGGCTGTCTCGTTTTGTTTAAAACTATATTTTCTTGCATTATGAGATTCCTCATCCTTGTTGTACTTTTCTACGTTTTCTATACTTTTCCCTGTTATGTTGCATGCAAAATTGTGAATGTTTTAGCATGGGCATTTTCTGATGTTTTCGCTTCCTTTCCTTTGTCTCTGAAATTCTTCCATATTTTGTGCATATGGTTGTCATTTTCGGCTTAGGCGCTTAGTTTCATTTTTTTTGTTAAGTTATAAAATCGATCTGGTAGTAGGCAAAGATAAGAATATGATTAAGTATGGAAAAGGAGGTTTGAGCATAGTCAAGACTGCAGTGCTCCACTCCGAGGATGAATTTGTGAAGCACTCCACCCATGGAGCAACACTTTAACAAGGGCAAAAACAAGTGTAAAAATGGCTAAGTTAAAAATCAATATGGTCGAAAGGTAAAGCGCTCCATCAGTGGAGTGCCCATTCAAAAGTGCTCCATTAGTGGAGAACCCCTTCAAAAGCGCTTCATCAGTGGAGCGCCTCTCCCAAAAGGCTTAAAGAGGAACAAACTTGGCTAAAAGAGCAAGTAAAATTCAGAAGCCGTCAAAGCCTAAAGCGCTTTGTTAGTGGAGTGCCTTACCAAGATAAAGGAAAGATAAAATAAGTGTTGGTGAAAAGGACAAAGATGAGTCAACGTGGTCAAAATAGAAAGCACTACCCAAGTGGAGTGCCTGTCCAAAGTGCTCCACTCAGGAAGCGCTTCTCCAAGGTGAAGGTAAAGCAAAGAGTACGCAAGTTATAACATAAGTGAAAAAGGTAAAGCTCCAAGGTAAATTCAATGCGATCAAAAAGGAAAGCGCTCCACAGCTGGAGCACTCCTCTAAAATCACTCCACTATTGGAGCGCTCCTCCAAAAGCACTCCACTACTGGAGCACTCCTCCAAAAGCGCTCCACTACTGGAGCACCTCTCCTCAAGCAAGTGACTAAGAGAAACTATTGCGAACCTACCCTGGATAGTTCAAACCAACTCCAAGTTGCACTTTGTAAAATCGAATGGACAATGCTCAGCTATCTGAAATACTTGAATTAACTGTTTCAAGTCATCACCGAGACCAAGTTCACCCATCAGAGGAGTGGTTGGACATTGATTTTTTAAGCGATAGATTTCTTCTTTAAAAGTTGACTTCTTCTCTATAACTAAGGATGGATAACTTTTTCTAGAGAAGCAGCTCTGTACTTTGAAATATGCTCTCAAAATAAAGGCTTCTGGATCTGGTGTTGAGTCTTCTATATTTGTGTATGACTTCTATTATGTCATTTCTTTTAAACTAGTTTCTTTATTGCCAGTTTAATTCTGTTTTTTTGATTTCACTGTCAGTAGAGGGCTAGTCTCTGGAATACTTGCTGGAGTTTACATAGTCTTGAGGATTTTATACCGATTTCTATTAAAAGTCAATTGTTTTGATTGTTTTTGGTTCAAGTAGCTAAGCTGTCTATCGTGCTTCCAATCCATCACCCATTTTTTTTGGCTTTTAGCCATTTCCCATTCCTTTCGGTTATTTTATCCCTTTTAGTATCTTCCTAACACTTATCTCAAAAACCCCATTTTTATTTTCGGAACCAACCCTACTGGAGATTGCCACAGAGGACATTCCTTTCCTTTAGGTATTCAATGCTTGGCAGTGGGCCTAGGGCACTACAGACTTAGAAAACTTGTATCTAGGCCGGTTCGATTGCCAACAATTTCATAATCAAATCTATATAAGGAAATAAACTCATGGATCTTTGGAGATAGATTTAATTTTCTATTTCATAAAGCAATCTTCCACTAGAGAGGTGGTATTAAAGTTTAAATATTTTTCAAGTACAAAATTTGGCAATTTGACAAATTTAACCTTGATCTATCAACCAATTGACTAGGTCAAAGGGGGGAAATAGTTGAAGTGTCAAAGACTGTTATTTGTAGGTAATACAACAACTCACTATCAAACACTCCAAACCAAAGATGAAGAGAAAATAAAAATTAGATCCAATGGTTTTAGGACTGATCAATGAATAACAAGATTTGAAACTTAACTCATTTTTCCATCTTTCCTCCAAAGTAAACTATTCAAAATTTAGCCATGAAGCCAATAAAACTAGTCCAAATCTAGCCTAGAAAATGATAGATATAAATCTGGAGGAAGAATATGCCTCTTGTACTAAGGGAAGCTTCCTAACAACCAATAACTTATGGAATAAAATTAGAAGCAAATCCACCAAGGAAAATAGACAAGAGGATAGCCACACCATAGTAGCCCTAATAGACCAAAAAGAAGAGGGGGTGTGCTTATATATTCTAAATAGAATTTTCTATGGAGGATGAGGAACTGAGATTGTTTTTAGAATAATCTATGAATGATTCTCTTAGAAGATATAATACTAATCCTAGTTACTCTTGGATAGTGGCTAGGCTATGGAATTCAAGGATGGGATATTTTTTGGTGTTGTGTTAGAACTACCCAAATTTAACACATGCATGTGCAACCCATTGCAATAAATAAAAACAAGCCATAGTTCCAAAGAAGTGTAATAGATCTCCCATAGTGATAAATCCTATGGCAATCCAAGAGATGATGCACATAAATGACACTATAATTGGTTGGATATCCTGTGCTTTCAAAGAAAATTACCGTCTTCAATAGAATGAGAAAAAAGAGTGGGGGGACTTCCTCACCATGTAGATAAATAATAGGAAAAATACCAAATAATTCAATCTATAATTTAGGATTTATATATTCAAATGGGAAGCACGAAGGGCATTATTTGCATTCACTTTCATTTTGGGAAATGTATCTTATACCATCATAAGAAAGGAACATTTTGGCATGCTCCATGTAGTGATATACATGTAAAGGTACCCCAAATGCTAGAGATGATGGAAATCCAAGAGATGATGCGATCCAACAAGTGAAATACATCTCCAAAGAAGTGGAATACATCTTCCATAGTGATAAATCCTATGGCAATCGAAGAGATGATGCATATAGATGACACTATAATTGGGTGGATATCCTATGCTCTCAAAGAGAAAATTACCTTCTTCAATAGAATGCGAATAAAAGTGGGGGACTTCCATGTAGATGAATAATAGAGAAAATGCCAAATAATTCAAGCTATAATTTAGATTTATATGTTTGAGAAAGCACAAAGGGAATTATTTGCATTTACTTTTATTTTGAGCAATGTGTCTAATATTTACATTTGCTTTCATTTTGGGCAATGTGTCTAATACCATCATAAGGAAGAAGCATTTTGGCATGCTCCATGTAGTTATATGCATGTAAAGGTACCATAAATTCTAGATTATTGTATGAATATTTCTAGGGAAATCAATAGGTAGTTGAAGCATTTTGAAATTACTATTATTTTTACCTTCTCTTCCTATGTAATATGGTTAATTATACATTTGAAGAGAGACTAGTTCCCAAACATGGAGCTAGATAAAAATGGAAAGGATGGTCAACCATTGAACATGATTATTTTCAAAGCAACATACATCCTCTATATAGCTTTGAGGAAGTATAGTTATAAAATTAATATAGATATATATGTACCAATTATGAGAAGATTATTAAATGGGATCCCCATAATTTCACTAGAATACATTGCTTTGGTGTAAACAAAGGGGGATAAAAAAGAAGATTCTTACTTGGGATCCTACTCATCATTTTTTTAGGTTGTATGAATTTTCAAAAAAGTATTTATACTTTATACCTTTATCCCTAACTATATTTTTTCCCTCGAGGTAGTGTTGTTAGAATTGGTTGATAGGCATTTTGGAAAGGGTCACAAGAAGGCTAGGCTATTTGACCATGATAAAAGTTATTTAACTATGACTCTCCTTACCAAGAACTATTTTCAAAGGATTGAGAAAATTATCAAGAGCTATAGATTAGGTTTTTTTAGAGTCAAATGGGAATATAATCTTGAAGTAAGGTTATTGATAACTAAAATTTTAATTTTCTATGTGTATAATAATTGACTGGACATTCAAGCTAAGAAAAAATGAGTGAGGCCCTATAAAAACTAGAGATAGATGATACTTGGGAGATAAATATTAGGGAACTATGAGAGTAACCCTTTCCTTGCTTCCACTTTTATAAGAAAATTTTGAAAAAATAATGAAATAATATTTGGGGAAACTTTAATCCAAATGCATACATCAACTACCAAATTGTGTCCTCTCTCACTAGGGAGAAGTATAAATTGAGCATGGAAAAAGGTAGCAACTTACACTTGGGTGAGGTATGAGACTAAATATGAAAGTTTGAAAACCAAATCTAAATTGATTAAGAGATGGTATGATGAGTTACACTCTACAATGTCATATGAAAAACATCCATAGGAGGTCAAAATAAGGGAAAAACAAAAATAATTAAGAATCCAAGGTTTTTCTCCTCAAGTGTAAACCAACTTTGAAACAATCACAACCATGATGATGAGTGCTAAAATGTGCATGTATTATGGAACCTTTTATATGTCTTTTATCTGCAAATATGTGAAACTGGATGCATTTTGATAATTGTTATATCTTATTTGCATGATTTATGACTAAATTTTATTTATGATGTTAAAATAATAAATACATGAATTTTACACGAAATATGTGCAAGTTTTGTATGTTTGGACATAATAATGTTGAAGAACACTTCATGGGATATTGATGCGGTAAAACATGACTTGAACCAGATGTTGAGCATAGGAGAAGATGGTCATAGGAATGACGAATTACAAAGACTGTAGATGCAGGTTATAGAAGTATATTACTGAAGGTAACTACTGAAGGTAGTTATTGAAGAATATTTTACCAGCAGTAACTGAAGGATAATAAATATTGTTGACTTATGTAGCGTGCCACATCAGTGACGACACATCAAGTTGGACGACAACATATATTTTTACTTAGCAAAATATTTCATTTCTCGCATACTATCCGCGAGAATATTTCAAGTTGATAAAGTTGTTGTTTGCTTTATAAAGCTTGTAATCAGTTTATTTTGGGAAGTTTTAGATATAGACACAAGACTGTTAGACCTTTCCTGGAATATAGGACATGAGGTCCTAATGTATATCTTGCGAATAATTTAAAATAGCATTGTCTTGTTAGGATTATTTGTAGGATGCCACTTGGACCAGTCAGAATATTTATCAAGTCCAAGTAGGAATACGTATTATGTTAGGTTTAGATTATTTTGATTAATGCATAGTCATCGTACTAAGAAGTCCACAAAATTTGCATGTCAAAATACATGGAGAATACTATTTGGAATTGTATTAGTTACAATATAAATTACATAGGAGAGACCTTGAAAGAGGTCTACTCTCTGCTGGAGAATGCCAGGAATTATTGTCAATGTAATGTTCTAAGTTTACAATTATGAAGAAATGCACCAACATGTACGACTGATTTCCCAACAATAAAGTAGCTCTTTTCTTCGTAAAATGGTAACTGTGTCAATTATGTTTATTGTTTGATTTGTTCCTGTAAGCTTTCTTTCATTTTCCTGCAACCATGAAATAATTAATATTAGATTAATCAAATGAGAGTAGAGTACTGAAGTAAAAGTAGAGTAGAAAATAGGGGAAGGGGTTAACACTAACCTTCCGGAGGCAGGGCCCACTCCGAAAGGTTAGTCCCTAAATCTCTTCCCCCACTAACATGGTAGATAGAATTAGATTAAAAGATTAATTTACATGAAAATATAATTAGAAATTATAGTAGATAAATAATGCAGTAAGTAAATCATTACGTGGATCCACATTAGAATAATTCATAAATTCCATATTTAATTTTATTTTATTTTATTTTCCGTAAATTTTATTTTCTGCAACACATGAAACCAGAAAGAGACCTGAACTAAGCTTAGTATTGATCCCTATGGTACAATCTATACTGGATTGTTATTCTTTAAATCTAACCTTGATTGCCCTCATATTGATAAAATTAAATGTAAGCTCTAAAGCCGATCATTTTGGTGTCGTTGCCGGGGAGAGTAGCGTCGTAGTGGTTAGTCATAAAAGTTGTTTGGCAATGCAAAGAGAGAGGACTTACTTGTATGTGAAAAGGGGTACGTACAAGACCTTGGTGTGCATACGAGTCAGAGTGGCCCGAAGATGGTTCCAACAAGCCCCTCCGTTTGATGTTGCCAGGTTCATTTTTCTTAAAGGATTCATTTTTACTGCGTTCTTAGATTAAAAATTTATTTCTTGCAAATTTCAATTTCTACAAATTTCAATTTCAGCAAATTTTATTTTCTACAATTTCCTTGCTTTGGGTAATTACTATTTTTAATTTGATTTAAGGACCTATGAACAAATTGTTTTAGGACCCTATTTTTTTTATAGGAAGTAGTTACGTTGAGTGACACAATTGTAATGAAATCCCTCCTAATAGTCAAAGAACAATAGAAATTTACCTTTTACTTCAACAATTTTACTTCCAGTAAAAATTTACTTTCCAAGCATTTTTACTTTTTCCTAAGTATGTTGAAATTAGTTGTATAAACGCATCTAATTTTAGTAGTATTAGGATTGTTCAGTAATTTTAAATTTATTTCTTTTCTACTGTGTTAAGAGTATTTATAAGTTCTGAAATTTATATTTAAACTTGACAACAGTAGGATTAAAACAGAAAACCAAAATCAAAACCCAAACAAAAATGAAACCAAAGAGAGAGAAAAGAAAATAAGTTGCTAGGTGGTGAAAAAGAGTCCAATACAGTCCACTATAATAAACCTCTAGAAATTATTAAAATAATATATATATATATATATATATATATATAATAATATATATATATATATATATATATATATATATATATAATGATAATGAAATAAAATAGAGGTATATACAAGATTGAACCAACGAAATTATAAAGTGGCAGGACAAACATATTGTATCATGAAAATCTCAGTTAGAAAATACTTGGAAGTGATGCAGTAAAACTCAAAGCCTATTGATAACTCAATTGGAAAATTACTACTTAATAGGCATAGATTTAAACTTTAAAAGAAGCCACTATCTAAAAGAAAAAAAATCATACACCACTTTAGGCAGCAAACTGATTTGCAGTGCATTTTTGAACTGCAACCAACTACTATCCAATAATTTCTCTCTTTGAAAACAAATAATATATATATATATATATATAAAAATTGAAAAAAATTAATATATAAAAATAAAAATGATTATGCTTCCTTTATTTCATCATAAAGTTTCTATATTTGTCGTATTTCTATCCATCTTCAGTCTCAATGTTTCAAAGATAGCCTAAGAAGATGTTTTCTCTAAAAACCTTGTAGGAAGATGATTACCACATGATGCATAGTACCTTGTTGCTAGATGAAATCTAGGTATTCTTCAAATACTCAAATTATATCTGGTATCCTGAGCCAAATTTTCATTAAAAATGAAGCAAATCTTTTAAAATGTTGCTACTCCTAGTTGATCAGGTTTTTCTTTTGACCACACACAATTGCACATCTAAAACATTGTGAAGTTTTGAAAAAATTAACTCATGTGTAATTTTTACCATAAGTGAAAAGTTTCCCTTGCTTATCTATTTATACGCATGGTCTAGAATACTAACGAATTGGCAAAAGGACAAGATCGCCCTTCACCTTCAAAAAAAAAAAAAAAAAAATCCCTTGATCCTCATCTAATCAAGCAAGTATCCCAATAAAAATCTTCTTGCTTCTCCTCAAAATAAGCAAGAACCCCACAAAGTAATAAAAATCTTCTTGCTTCTCCTCAAAATAAGCAAGAACCCCAAAAAGCAATAAAAATCCCTTGCTCCTCACAAAATGAGCAAGTATTCCACAAAAAAAAAAGGCAAAAGAGCTTGAATCCCTAAAATTCTTAGTATTTCAAACACCATGGGGTATTATTTATTAAGGTATCCTTACGTATTAGCACTAAGTCTGGATAAGACCTCTAGATGCTTATAAGATAAAGCTAGCTTTTTGGCATACATAACCCTTGTTGTTTTTCAATCCTTGCTCATAATGGGAAATGAATCTTCACTGCACACACAGTTGGTCTTAAAAGAAGCTTGAAACTACTAGGACAACTTTGACACTATATTGATTTGTGAAAGAAGTAAATGAAGTTGTTTCAGAATTGCTAGAATGTTGTTTGAAGTCCTTGAAGAATAACCCTAGAAACATCACATGCAAAAGTCAAAAGCAAACCCTCATGAAAGTACTATGGTTTCAATTTTTTTTTTTCTACAAAAACATGGCTTGTGTCCATCACATTTTCATCCCTTAGCAAAAGCCATCTTAATATCTATTTCACTTTTTCCCATGATTGAAGATATCCTAGAAGGCTGAAAACAAATTTTATATTCATTACCTTTCTATCTTGGAAACTTCTTAATGACATACAGGAAGCACAATCATAACAATTATAATAAACCCCCATAAATAAAATTTATTATTATCCATAATATAAATAAAATACCCTTTATTTTGTTTTGGCTATATAGCCAAAATTATAGTTTGGGGGGAGGTATAGGCTTAATACAATAAAGTTTATAATACAGTTTGGGGGAGTAATACAGAAATATAATATTTTATAATAAATATAATAATAAAGTAAATAAATTATATATATATAATAAAACAAATATTTTAGTCTTACAATGACACTGAGAGGGGGGGTGAATCAGTGTAGCTCTTTAAACTTGAATTTACAGCTCTTAATACCGCAACAATTAAAACTTATTACTAGATACAGCAAGTATAACAAAAGAGCATCACACAACACAAGATTTAACGAGGTTCACCAATGTGGCTACTCCTCAAAAATTGACTACTTGGACTACCATCCAAATCCAGCCTTTGCAAAGCACCAACTTTACAATCAATTTACCAGCACCAACTGGAAGGAGCACCAACCCCTGATTTACCAGCACCAAGGAGGCACCAACCCCTGATTTACCAGCACAACCTGGAAGGAGCACCAACCCCTGATGCCAAGCACCAACTTGGACTTCAATTTTGAATCTATAAGTTTGACAGTAAGATACCTTTGCTTTTGCAAGACCCTGACTGGTCTTCTTCACCTTTGTGTTCTCTGCGCAATCACTTCGCACACTCTGCTTCGTTATAGTCGAACTTCACGATCGTCTTCTCCCTTTTGCGCACTCTGCTCTCTTTGCGAAATTTGCACTTAGCACGATTCGACACGACTTGCTCTCTGCGCACAACGACCGTATTGCTCACACATTTCACCCTTCTCAATTCTCCAAATAGCCCTCCTTTTATAACAACATTTTCATGATGAAAACCCTAATCTTGGTCAGCTATAAACCCTAATCTTAGTCGACTGTAAACCCTAATCTTAGTCGGCTTTCATAACAACTATAAACCCTAATTTTAGTCGGCTGTCATCGGACTTCGTCGGCTTCAACTCAACCGTGAAAATACAACATGTCGCGATATCACGACACTTTTTCTTTCTCTCTCTTTCTCCTTGCTTTGGCCCCCGAAAATACAACATGTCGCGATATCGCGACACTTTTTCTTTCTCTCTCTTTCTCTTTGCATCGGACCGCAAAAATGCTACATGTCGCGATATCGCGACACTTTTTCTCCTTACGCTTTCTCTTTGCTTCGGCCCCTGAAAATACAACATGTCGCGATATCGCGACACTTTTTCTCCTTGCTCTTTCTCTTAGCTTTGGCCCGTGAAAATACAACATGTCGCGATATCGCGACACTTTTTCTCCTTGCTTTTCTCTTCTCTTCTGGCCGCGAAAATGCAACATGTCGCGATATCGTGACACTTTTTCTCCTTGCATTTTCTCTTCTCTTCTGGCCGCGAAAATGCAACATGTCGCGATATCGCGACACTTTTTCTCCTTGCATTTTCTCTCTTCTTTTAGTCACGAAAATGCGACATGTCGCGATATCGCGACACTTTTCCTTACTTTCTCTCTCCTATTTTAGTCGTGAAAATACGACATGTCGCGAAATCGCGACACTTTTCCAACTTACTTTCTCTCTCCTTTTTAGTCGCGAAAATGCGACATGTCACGAAATCGCGACACTTTTCTTACTTGTTCTCTTTCTTCAAACTTGTCGCGAAATCGCGACACTTTTTCTTCCTTCTCTTCCAACATGTCGCGAAATCGCGACACTTTTTCCACTTGCCTTTTTCTCTTCCAACATGTCGCGAAATCACGACATTTTTCCCTTTCTCTCTCTTCCAACATGTCGTGAAATCGCGACGCTTTTTCTACTTGCCTTTTTCTCTTCCAACATGTCGCGAAATCGCAACAGTTTTGCCTGCTTGTTCTCTCTTCCAACATGTCACGAAATCATGACAGTTTTTCCACTTGCCTTTTTCTCTTCCAACATGTCGCGAAATCGCGACACTTTTTCCTGCTTTTTCTCTCTTCCAACATGTCGCGAAATCGCGACAGTTTTTCTTGCTTTTTCTCTCTTCCAACATGTCGCGAAATCGCGACACTTTTTCTTGCCTGTTGTATATGTCGCGATATCGCGACACTTTTCTTACTTGTCTTTTTCTTTGATCTTTTGCATATGGGCCACTTCGGTCTTCTTGGAAAATCACTGTACATACTCCGAATAACCTTTGAACTCCTGTCTTCTCGCATCCGAATAGCTTTTGAACCTCCTGTCCACTGTATCAACTGATCTATCTGACTGTGTTGACAACAATGACAATCTTGTTGCTGCACCTTGCTCAACAATCTCCCCCTTTGAAATTGTTGAAAACACATGTGCAATTTCCTGTAACTCTTCTCCCCCTTTGACAATAATACCAAAGGGCTACCGCAGACTCCCCCGAGTCCATGCACAACATTCTCTTGCAAAATTTATTACACTTAGCAAAAATCATGAACATGAGCAAAAAGATAATCAAATACTTAAATGCTCCCCCCGAGAATGTGATCCCCGTAGCTAGTCAATTCTTGGGAAGTGTGACCACTCCCAATTTATTGCGAAGGTACTCAAAAACTTCCTTGGGCAATGGTTTTGTGAAGATATCTCGCTACTTGCTCCGTAGTTGGAACAAAATCCAACTTAACCTCACCTTCCGCAACTTTCTCCTTCAAAAAGTGATACCCGATAGCAATGTGTTTTGTGCATGAATGCATAACCGAATTCTTGGAGATGTTAATGGCATCGGTGTTATCACACTTAACTGATATTGGCTCACCGAAGCTAATACCAAGATCTTTCAGGGTTTGTTTCATCCACAATACCTGCGTACAACATGTTGTCGCTGCAATATACTCTGCCTCTGCTGTCGATAAAGAAACTTACTCTTGTTTCTTACTATGCCACGCGACCAATCTGTCTCCAAGATAGAATGCACCTCCACCGGTACTCTTTCTGTCATCTACACATCCTGCCCAATCTGCATCTGAATACAAAATAAGGGTGAAGTCCTTACCTTTCGGATACCATAACCCATACTCCATAGTACCCTTGAGGTACCGAAGAATCCTCTTCACCGTCGTCACATGAGTCTCCTTGGGATTAGCCTAAAATCGTGCTACCATGCATACTACCTGCAAAATATCTAGTTTGGTAGCTGTCGTGTACAATAAGCTTCCAATCATAGATCTGTACATGGTTTGATCAACAGGTGGAGATTTGTCATCCTTGCTCAACTTGCAACTCGTCGTCATGGGAGTGCTAACTCGGCTTACAATCCTCCATTGTGAACTTTTTTAACATCTCTTTCACATATTTAACTTGAGAAATAAATATGCCCTTCTTATTTTGATTAACTTGCAACCCGAGGAAATACGAAAGTTCACCAATCATTGACATTTCAAATTCTTTCTGCATCTTATTTGCTAAATCTTTACACGACTCATCTTTGTTGCTGCCAAATATGATATCATCTACGTATACAACAAGAACAATAAGATGCCCATTTTCTATTTTGACATACAAATTACTATCCACCATACCTTTCTTAAACCCTTGTTGAGTGAGATAGTTGTCTAGCCTTGCATACCATGCTCGAGGTGCCTGTTTTAAGCCATATAATGCTTTCTTCAACTTGCAAACCAAGTTGGGATCATCACCAAGTTGGAAACCATCTGGTTGCTCAATATAAACCTCTTCTTTAAGTTTCCCATTCAAAAATGCTGACTTCACATCCATTTGATAAACTTTGAAATTCTTATAGACTGCTAAAGCCAGAAACATTCTAATTGCCTCTAGTCTAGCTACCGGTGCAAAAGTTTCCTCAAAGTCAATGCCTTCAACTTGTGCATAACCCTTACATACCAATCTTGCTTTATTTCTGACTACCTGTCCGTCTTCATTCAATTTGTTTCAAAAAATCCATTTAGTCCCGATTATATTTTTATTTGTAGGTCTAGGTACTAACTCCCAAGTTTCATTTTTCTCGATCTGATCTAATTCTTCATTTATTGCCTTCATCCAACTTTCATCTTTACTTGCGTCAACAACATTTTTGGGCTCAATGTTGGATAATAGAGAGTAGTTACTTACTACTCTTCTTCTTGTCTGAACACCAACTTTGGGGTCTCCAATTATTTGCTCTCTAGGATGATTTTTCTACCAACTTACTGCTTTGAATTTCTTATTTTCTTCCACTTCTGAATCACAACTTAAATCATCTGAGTCAATTTTTTGTATCTTTTCCATTTCATTTTCCTCATCTCCTTCAATAACCTCTTCATAAATTGGGTAGTTCATTTCATAGCTAATTACTCGTTCTCTACCTTCATCAAATTTAACATCGGCACTGTCCACAATTTTCTTTAGCCTCTTGTTGTAGCATTTGTAAGCTTTGCTTCTTGGTGAATAACCAACAAAAATACCTTCATCCGCTCTATCTTCAAACTTACCAAGATTATCTTCAGCTTCTTTTGATGTAGCACTTGCTGCCAAAAATTTTGAGGTATTTTGTTGTTGCCCTTTTACCGAACCACAACTCATAAGGAGTTTTGCTTTCATGTGTTCTCAGCATGTACCTATTTTGGATATACACCGCAGTATGGACTGCTTCTTTCCAAAATCTGTCTGCTACTCTGCTTTCAGCCAACATAGTCCGTGCCATTTCCTGCACTGTCCTGTTCTTTCTTTCTACCACTCCATTCTGCTGAGGTGTCCTGGTTGCTGAAAACTGTCTCCTAATATCGTATTTTTCACAGTACTCTGTAAACTCCTCTGAAATGAATTCTCCTCCTCTGTCTCGATCTTAAACATTTGATCCTCTTTCCTGTTTCATTCTCAACATGGTTTTTGAAAATCTTGAACATGTTAAGAGCTTCTGATTTATGCTTCAAGAAAAATATCCATGTCATTCTAGAATAGTCATCAATGCACAACATAAAATATTTGTCACCATTTATGCTTTGTGTTCTCATGGGTCCACATAAATCAGTGTGTATTAGTTCCAAAGGTTTGCTTGTGTAGTACTCTTTTGTTTTGAATGTGACTCTAGTTTGCTTCCCCTTTTGGCATGAAGCACAAATGTTGTTTGCAGGTTTGTCGATGGTGGGAATATCTCTCACCGCCCTTTTTGAGTTGATTTTTACTAGATTATCAAAACCGATATGACCGAGTCTCTTGTGCCACAACCAATTTTCTTCTTCCTATCCAATAAAACAAGCTCCTTTTGAAGTCTCCGAGAGCATGTACAGAGTTGCCGGATGTCCTTGATCCAAGTTGCTATCAATTTTCCACCGTTTGTTTTTCTGACTTCACAACCCTGCTTCTTAAAAACTACTTCATGACCTTTATCACAAATCTGACTTACGCTCAACAAGTTATGTTTCAAACCATCCACAAACAAGACTTCTTCTGACTTAATTTTTCCATCACTAAATTTAACTGAACCTTTGCCAACTATCTTAGCTCCATCATTATTTCCAAACTTTACTGAACCACCTTCATATTTTTGTAACTTCTCAAATTTTTGTTTGTCACCTGTCATATGACTGGAGCATCCACTATCAAGTATCCATGGTACATATTTATTCTATGCTTTAAATGTTGTTTGTACGATTAAGGATTCCTTTTCTTCCTTAAGTCGCTCTTTTTCTTTCCACTCCGTTTTGATAGTAGTTTTGGGCTCTTGTTTTGCCTTTCCCTTATCAATAGCTTGTGCATGTTTTTCGAGAAGTTTTCTATTTTGTCTCATCCTATTTGGTTGAAATTTTCTTCCCTAAAACTGATTTGATGCAAATGTACTTCTACAATTTCTTGCAATGTGCCCAAAATTATGACAGTTATAACATTCTATTGTATAATTCATCAAAGGAGAAAAAGCATTTCTACTGGTGAAATTCCTTGGTCTTACATTATATTTGCAGTCTGAGATTTTATGTCCATAGCCATTGCATTTAAAACAAAAACCAGAAAAGGGATAATTGAACCTGGGGGATGGTCTTTGCCATGTTGTCGTAGGAGCCATAGGTCTTCTTCTTCTTTGATGTGTGACATTGGTGAATCCATCATTGTCAATTCTCCTTTCGTGCCTGACATTATTGCTTTCTTTTGCATGAGACGTTTTTCCTTGATCAACCTGTTTCTTATTTTCATTCTTTATGGATTCTACATTTCTGGCCTTTGATCCATTTGATGATTCTCCTTCGACGAAACCCAGACCAAATTTGATGCCTGCAGGCCTTTGGTCATTTATAATCTTATCCAGCCTTCATAGAACTTTCTTCGCGTTTGTGATAGCAACTAATTTTGTGATTCATCTCTTCTATCTGCATCCGTAAACCAACATTCTCTTCTTCTAGTTTGTAGCAATAATCTATTTTCATGGTAATTTGTACTTCAAGATCTTCAGATATTTTCTTGTATTCTTCTGTCTGTACTTTCAGACCAGTTATGATTTCGTTTGCATCCTCAAGCCTTTTTGAAATTTTCTTATTCTTTTTCTTCTCTATTTTCCACTCTTCAAGTGCAGAGATCAACTCACCTTCTAGATCTACTTCAGCCTTAGGGTTTTCACCACATACTTCAAGTTCACTCCTTCTTCCTTTTCTTCTTCAAATGCCATGAAAAGAGCTTCACCACCTGCCATTGTGTTACTTCCAAGATCACCCTAGCCGGTTAAGCTTGTACAGGAACTTAGCTCTGATACCAATTGTTAGTCTTACAATGACACTGAGAGGGGGGGTGAATCAGTGTAGCTCTTTAAACTTGAATTTACAGCTCTTAATACCGCAACAATTAAAACTAATTACTAGATATAGCAAGTATAACAAAAGAGCATCACACAACACAAGATTTAACGAGGTTCACCAATGTGGCTACTCCTCAAAAATTGATCGCTTGGACTACCATCCAAATCCAGCCTTTGCAAAGCACCAACTTTACAATCAATTTACCAAAACCAACTGGAAGGAGCACCAACCCCTGATGCCAAGCACCAACTTGGACTTCAATTCTGAATCTATAAGTTTGACAGTAAGATACCTTTGCTTTTGCAAGACCCTGATTGGTCTTCTTCACCTTTGTGTTCTCTATGCACTCTGCTTTCTCTGCGCAATCACTTCGCACACTCTGCTTCGTTACAATCGAACTTCACGATCGTCTTCTCCCTTTTGCGCACTCTGCTCTCTTTGCAAATTTCGCACTTAGCACGATTCGACACGACTTGCTCTCTCATGCACAACGACCGTATTGCTCACACATTTCACCCTTCTCAATTCTCCAAACAACCCTCCTTTTATAACAATATTTTCATGATGAAAACCCTAATCTTGGTCGGCTGTAAACCCTAATCTTAGTCGACTGTAAACCCTAATCTTAGTCGGCTTTCATAACAACTGTAAACCCTAATTTTAGTCGGCTGTCAACGGACTTCGTCGGCTTCAACTCAACCACGAAAATACAACATGTCGCGATATCGCGACACTTTTTCTTTCTCTCTCTTTCTCCTTGCTTTGGCCCCCGAAAATACATGTCGCGATATCGCGACACTTTTTCTTTCTCTCTCTTTCTCTTTGCATCGGACCGCGAAAATGCTACATGTCGCGATATCGCGACACTTTTTCTCCTTACGCTTTCTCTTTGCTTCGGCCCCCGAAAATACATGTCGCGATATCGCGACACTTTTTCTCCTTGCTTCTTAGCTTGGCGGCCCCGGAAAATACATGTCGCGATATCGCGACACTTTTCCTCCTTGCTCTTTCTCTTAGCTTTGGCCCGCGAAAATACAACATGTCGCGATATCGCGACACTTTTCTCCTTGCTTTTCTCTTCTCCTTTAGCCGCGAAAATGCAACATGTCGCGATATCGCGACACTTTTTCTCCTTGCACTTTCTCTTCTCTTCGGCTGTGAAAATGCAACATGTCGCGATATCGCGACACTTTTTCTCCTTGCATTTTCTCTTCTCTTGGCTACAAAAATGCAACATGTCACGATATCGCGACACTTTTTCTCCTTGCATTTTCTCTCTCTTCTTTGTCGTGAAAATATGCGACATGTCCCGGATATCGCGACACTTTTCAAACTTACTTTCTCTCTCCTTTTTTAGTCGGAAATGCGACATGTCGCGAAATCGCGACACTTTTCCAACTTACTTTCTCTCTCCTATTTTAGTCGCGAAAATGCGACATGTCGTGAAATCGCAACACTTTTCCTTCTTGTTCTCTCTCTTCGAACTTGTCACGAAATCGCGACACTTTTTTCTACTCCTTTCTCTTTCTTCCAACATGTCGTGAAATCACGACGTTTTCCACTTGCCTTTTTCTCTTCCAACATGTCAATTCACATTTTTTTCAACATGTCGCGAAAATCGCGATAGTTTTTCACACTTGCCTTTTTCTCTTCCAACATGTCACGAAATTGCGACAGTTTTCCTTTCTTCCAACATGTCGCGAAATCGCGACACTTTTTCCACTTGCCTTTTTCTCTTCCAACATGTCGCGAAATCGCGACAGTTTTTCCACTTGCCTTTTTCTCTTCCAACATGTCGCGAAATCGCGACAGTTTTTCCACTTGCCTTTTTCTCTTCCAACATGTCACGAAATCGCGACACTTTTTCCTACTTTTTCTCTCTTCCAACATGTCACGAAATCGCGACAGTTTTTCCACTTGCCTTTTTCTCTTCCAACATGTCACGAAATCGTGACAGTTTTTCCTATTTTTTCTCTCTTCCAACATGTCGCGAAATCGCGACAGTTTTTCTTGCTTTTTCTCTCTTTTCCAACATGTCGCGAAATCGCGACAGTTTTTCTTGCTCGTCGTATATGTCGCGATATCGCGACACTTTTCTTACTTGTCTTTTTCTTTGATCTTTTGCATATGGGCCACTTCGGTCTTCTTGGAAAATCACCGTACATACTCCCGAATAACCTTTGAACTCCTGTCTTCTGCATCTGAATAGCTTTTGAACTTCCTGTCCACTGCATCAACAGATCTATCTGACTATGTTGACAACAATGACAATACTATTGCTGCACCTTGCTCAACAAAATAAAATATATACATTTTTTTTGGTAAGTAGATTAATTTATATACAAAATGAGTTTTTTAAGAGGATCCCAAAACCTTATAACATGAGAGGTCGTAGCCTTTACCATTAGAAGGAGCCCCTTGGGCTAATACATTAGGTACCATATGAAAACTTTCCAAAAAAAAAACATAGTGATGCCCATGAGGGCTACATCAAAACCCTCCCAACGGAGGTCAAAACAACTAAAAAAAACATAAAAAAACACATAAGCATCCATTATATAGATCGCTGCCACCAGACGACAAAAAGGATCACGTCCCAGGAACCTCCCTTACACGTCCGGATCCTCCTGATCCTCCTGGGCCTCACGCCCCTTAAAGCGCTTGAGGATCCTCACCATTGCATTGGTAGAGGAGAGGATGTTGGCCGTCATGTCTAACAGGAACTAGGGGGACAACCCCTCTGCCTCACTCTCAGTGTCAGAGTTGATTTGCTGTGGTGGAGTCCCTTTCTCCTTCTTCACCTTCTTGAGCCGCAGAGACGACCGGGATGGGGTCGGGGCATCACTCTGCCCTCTCTTGGCTGGCTTGCTACGGGAAACTCTTTGGAGGGATGCAGGATTAGCCACCTCAGGGGGGCTGCTTCGGATAGGGCTGGAAGTCCCATCCTCTTGAACAAACACAGGACTACCCGGGGCTTGGGTAGCAATAGGATGGACCGCCTAGGGCAGAGGATGATTCACAGTGACATGGCGAAAGATGATGCTCATTAACCCCTAGTGGATGGGAGGGTATGATGACTTCTTGCTCTTTTTGATAGTGAGGCCAAGGGAGTAGACAAGATAGTCGGGAATACAGACCTACTTGGCATCCCTCAGATGGTTCACAAAACTGATGTGGAAACTACGTAGAGGCTTGTCGGGATCATCGCAAGTAACATACTATAGGATAGGGATGATGGCAAGGTTCCAAGGTTCAGGGAGGGCAGAGCGAAGGAGGGCCGACTTATCCCACCCAAGGTTTCATCCTTTGTCTGGGAATTGCTCCAATTCCTCTTCCCAATTGTGACGATCACGTCGAATGTTACGACCTACCACCGGCAACCCAGTGACCTCACTCAGAAGCTCAATGGAGATTTTAAAATTTAGCCCCCTCACCACAACCTCGCCCCGGTTCCAGGAGTCCACAAAAGTGCGGGTGATATCATCTTCGGGCCCTTGGAATTTTTGGAGGAAAGGGAGCATACCCTTGGCCTTCATAAACATCATGGCTTCGTCACACAGGGAAAGCTCAGCCGGCTCGACGTAAGGAGAAGCCATGGATTCAGGAAACACACGCCAGGAGCTAGGACAGGGAAGCCAGATGACTCTACACCACACTCCAGGGGACACCTTACACCAAAAAAGACAAAGGCTCACCCAAAACACCACTAAATTAAATAGATTTTCTTTGGAGATGAGCCTCACATGCATGCATGGAGGGCCATCATTACCAAAGATAGCGTTAGATCCAGGGTGGTGGCAAGGATTGATGATGAGGTGGACACGCAATCTCTGAAGGTGCCACGCGTTGCCGGAGGTAGTGGCGCCTTTGGCAGTTGTGTCTAGAGAGGTGGGCCGAAGCGTCCTCTCAAGGTGGCCCGGGAGAGGGCCAATGGTGATCTTCGCTTGGGCACGTCGGACCCATCCAAATATCTGCAAGGGAGATGAAAAAGCACCCACCTATCTTCGAACTCTGCCAAGCATGAGGGACAGGACCGGGGATCTGTTGGACCACCTTTCGAGGGCCTTTGGGAAAGGATCATTCTCGTTATGCCTACCATGAACCATCATGATGGATGTGCCAATTGGACCCGGTGGCGCAGGTGTCGTGGCTCTCCCCGAGCCCATCCACCTAGGCCCGATCCTTTCATCACGCTTATGTGGAGACATTAATAATGTCCTGGCTGGCGATCTTCTCAATGTCCGCTGGGAAACACTGACGCCACACCACAAGACATGTGGACTTTAAACCTTTGTTTGCTAAGTGGTCAGCTAGACCATTGCCCTCCCTATAGGTATGCTTGATCTGGACCTGGTTCCTCCGAAGTAGGATGCTCCTGGCCTCAGTGATGATATTGTAAACCTTCCACACCGGATCCTTGGAAGTCGTCATGTAGTTGATGATGTTCAAAGAGTCCCCTTCAACAACCAAGGGATGAGGATCCTCCGTCATGAGCTCGAGTCCTCTCAGCAGTCCTCTAGCCTCTACGACATGATTGGTTTGATGCCCTAAGTTTTCACAGAAAGCCATAACAAGCTTTCCATTGTGATCTCGAACTGACCCCCCGTAGCGTCGCCCCTGGGTTGCCACGAGATGCCCCATAAAAATTTAGCTTCAACCACCCATGAGGAGGCCTGACCCACCTGACGTTCTTCCTGGAGACCCATGGATCCTCCCGCTCCTTACTCTCCCCGGATAGCTTCAAGGATTTGAACAATCCTTCTTCGAACACATGTTTGGGCCAAGGGTTGGGGATAAGCTTGGCATTCTCAATGGCAAAGGTGATGGCCCTATGAGCGACTGAGGGAGGATCCCTGGGGGGTGACCGAAGACCCGACCATTGTGTTCCAACCATACCTACCACAGAAAGTGGTGGAAGCAAGCATTCCATAGGAAACAGAGCTTAGGGTTTTTAAAAGGATTGACCCATTGGAAGAAGGCCTCCTTGATGGTCTTGGGGGAAACCCATTGGATCTGGAAGGTGGAGAGGATGGCACCAAGGACCGACCCAGTGTAGCCGTAGTGTAGGAAGAGATGGTCAGAGGACTCATAGGCAGACTCGCACAAGTAGCATCTATTGGCCAAAGCAAACCCCCTCTTGTGAAGATTGTCAATAGTGAGGGCTTTGTTCTGAAAAGCAATCCAAGAAAAGAAATTTACCTTTGGGATCACTCCTTTCCTCCAGACCACGTTGTAAGGAAAGTCTGAATTTAGCCCTTTGCACTGAAAACCATAGGCAGATTTGATAGAGAAACCCCCATCATCGGTCCCCCTCCATATCAATCTGTCCGGTCCTCTGCTAGTGGGGATGATGATGTCCTTGAGGATGGAGGATAGGAAGCCGACCTCCATCTCTAGCCCTTCTATGTTGATGAATTTCCACTACAGGGAGCCATTTCTCCATTCAATGAAATTGGCCACCTTCTGCCCAACATTGTTATCCAGGAAACTTTTAAGTTGAACCAGCCCGGTCTGTTCTGATAGAGGATCCTCTAGGGCCCACCTGTCCTTCCAAAAGTCTATACTTTGACCATCCCCAAGGATCCACCTGATGCCATTTTGGATCAACTATCTGGATTGGCCAATGGCTTTCCAAAAATCTGACCCCCCGATGGGAATTCCACCCTCAAGAAGGGGAGTGTTGTTGAGGTATTTCCTCCTGACAATCCTAACCCATTCAACCGGTTCTTCGACTAGGATCCTCCAAGTGTGTTTGGCAATGAGCGCTAGGTTCATCATGGCCATTCTTCTGAGCCCTAATCCACCTTGCTTTTTGCTTCTGCACACTTTGTCCCAGGCTACCAGAGGAATCCTGGACTTATCTTCATTGCCTGACCAAAGGAAATTCCGTTGAGCCTGCTCGATCTTGAGAAGAACTGAGGTAGGCAATCTGAAAATAGACATGAAGAAGGTCAAAATCCCTTGGAGGCATGCCATGGTAAGGGTTGCCTTGGCAGCTTGGGACAGGAGCTTGCCTTTCCATGATGCCAACTTTTTGTGGATCCTCTCAATCACCATATTCCACATCCCTTCCTTTGCACGCCCATAGAATAGAGGGAGGCCAAGATAGGTGGTGGGAAGGTAGTCAATAGAGCAGCCCAGGATCCTTGCAATCTAAACTTGATGCCTGGTCGGGGTGTTGATGAAAAATATCTTGCTTTTGATGTAATTTACTTTTTGGTCGACAACCTTCTCATAGAGTCCAAGGATTCGTTTGATGGATTTAGCTTGAGCTACTGACGCAATGGTGGATAGAAGCGTGTCATCCACAAACTGTTGATGGGTGATCGCATCAATATCTGAGGTAGGGAGGATACCTGTCACCTTCTTTCGATGTTGGCCATCCTTGAGAGCTCTTCCCAATGCTTCTGCAAGGATAATGAAAAGGATGGGGGACAGAGGATCCCCTTGGCGTAAACCTCTTGAGCTCTGAAAGAACCCGATGGGAGAGCCATTGACTAGGACCGAGAACCAGGGAGAGGAAATGCAGCCCTGGATGAGATCGACCCATAGGGGGTGGAAGCCAAACTTGAGAAGGATCTTCTGGAGGAAACATCTGTCAACCCTATCGAAGGCTTTGTTCATATCCAGCTTAAGAAATAGGGCAACCTTCTTAGACATTGAGGTCGAATGCAGGGTTTCATGGATCGAGATGACCCCATCCAGGATGTTCCTCCCTTTTATCGAGCTACCTTGGGATTGATCAATGATGAGGGGAAGTATGGCCTTCAGCCTATTGGCCATAACCTTGGTCAAAACTTTGTAGATGACATTGCATAGGCTGATGGGCCTATAATCAGAGATGGATTTGCAAGCAGAGACTTTCAGGATGAGGGCCAAGAAAGTGGAATTGAAACTACGAGGGACAACTTTGGTTTCCTAAATTTCTCTAATAGCCTTACATACATCATTCCCCACCACATCCCACATAGTTTGGAAGAACCTTGGAGAGAAACCATCCGGTCCAGGGGCTTTATCGGGTTGCATTGAAAACAAGGCCTCTTTAACTTCATCACGGGTGAAGGGATCCACCAGTCTAGAGTTCAAGTCCTGAGGAACGATGCAGGGGATATTAGCAAGAAGAGTATCCTGAGCTTGACTGTCACCCTCCGAGGCACTTCCCAAGAGGTTCTGGAAGAAAGACACTGCTTCGGTCCTGATCTCCACAATGTCAGTGGAAGATGATCCGTTGTTGCACACGATCTCCCTGATCTTGTTGGATGCCCTGTGCCGCATGGTGGAGGCATGAAAGAACCTTGTATTGGCATCACCTTCCTTGACCCATAGGTCTCTTGACTTCTACCTCCAGAAGGTTTCCTCTCTAGCCAAGATATTATGGAATTCTGCTAGGAGGTTCCTTTCCTCCTCCCTAGTGGGGTTGTTGTGATCCCCTGCTTCGATTCTCCTTTCTATCTCCTAAAGTTTCTCAGTAATAGCTTTCTTATTGGCAAAAAGGTTGCCAAAGACCTCCCTATTCTAGATTTTTAGGTTTTCTTTGACCATCTTCAGCTTCTGAGCCAACTGAGAAGTGGCAGACCCTCTAACATTTTGATGCCACCAAGAGGACACTTGATTTTTGAAATCCTTGTGTTGGGTCCACATGGCTTCGAAATGAAAAGGAGTTTTGAAGGAGGGAGGCCTACCAGATTCAAGGAGGATGGGATTGTGGTCTGATCCGATCCGAGGTAAGGCCAGCAGAGTGGCATCACCAAACCATGGGATAGCTTCTTGAGAAATTAGGAACCTGTCCAACTTCACCTGGATGAGTCCGCTATCAATCCTCCTGTTGCTCCAAGTAAAAGAGGATCCTTTGAGCTGAACATCCATGAGCTCATTGGTATTGACAAACCCTCTAAAATCCTCCATGCTTCTGCTGTAAGAGTCGTTGCCTCCTTTCTTTTTAGATGGATGCAAAGGACTGTTGAAGTCCCCTGCTAAGATCCAAGGAAAAGTGTTAAAGGTGGTCCTCATTTGAGTTACTGTTTTCCACATTGCGACCCGCTCAATGGGTGAGTTTGGGGCATAAATATTTGATAGAATCCAAGACTACGTAATCTGGTCTTGGAATGAAACAAAATGTTTAGGATCCTGTTCGAGGATGACAGAAGCCTTCCTTCGACCAGGGTAGGGTCCCAAAGACACATAAGCCCCCCCGACGTGCCTTGAGCAGGACTGATAAGGCAATCTCCATTGGCCCAAATGGCCTTGGCAGCCTTTCGAGAATAGAATTCATCGATTTTGGTTTCTTGCATAATGAATATGGAAGGATTGATCCTTTTCCTTAGGTCAGCCACCAACCTCTGCTTGGCTGCCTCGTTTAGGCCCCTCACGTTCCATGAGAGGACCTTCATCTCAAGGGTTTAGGGTTTTTCCTGCCTCCCTTCACCAGCTGGAAGGGGGGTTTGGTTCCTTGCTTGTCGTTGTCGGACTCGTCGAAGAAAAGCATCGATTGGGTCCCATTTGCGATATCCTCCATTGTTTCCTTATTTCTTTTCTCATTGTCAGAGGGTCTCCCTCTTTTCCTTTCACTGCCATAGTCTATTGCCTGTTTCCTTCTCCTGGTGTTCCTGGGGCTGATCCTTCCCGAGAGAGATGGGCCTTCTTTTTTAGATGAAGGAGAAGGGGGTGCCTCTCCCCTATTCGAGAAATTTGGGGATTTTCTATTGCTCACCAGGTACTCATCCATATAAGAATTTGGAAAAATAATTTTGGGAGGGGGCTGTACCTGGGCCGCTGGATCCTCTATGTTAGGACTGGTGAGAACCAAATATTTTGGGAGCACCTCCTACTCCTTTTGGCCTGGCAGGGATCCTTCTCCTTGCTCACTGGTTTGCTTACCTTGTTCTACAGTGGCACTCTGGCAACCTCCTGAGGTGCTCGATGAGCAGGATTACGCATGATGTGTTTCGGGCCTACCGATGGTTCCTTGTTGAGAGGGGGGATACCCTGGTTCCTCTGCATGCCCTTGGTTGGACCTACCGCCTTTTGGTTTTGGGTCCTCAAACCAGGGCACTGATTCGGTAGATGACCTTGGGTGCAATAGTGAGTACAAAAGGTAGGCTTGTTTTCATACTCGATGGGCTGCCTCCTGACCATATGGGATCCTCTGTACAAGTTGATGAAGGAGGGTAGCTCTGTTTCCAAGTTAGCGGAGACACAGAAGCGGGCATGGACCATCCTGGATCAGACTTTGGTGGAAGGATCGATGGCAATGAGCTCACCTATGGAGCGGGCTATCCCTCGAATGACATCCTCATGCCAGAACTAGAAAGGGAGGTTTGGCAACCTAACCCACAGAGGAGCTACATTTATGTTTTGAGTTTCAGGGTTAAAATCATCCCCCCACTTTCGGAGAAAGAGGCTCCTGCGTCCGAGGAACCAGGGTCCCCCAGCTAAGATGTTGCAGTAGTCCTCCTGAGTATTGAGTCTGATGGCGAAGAAACCTCGAGAGAGAGCAACGATTTCCATGTTTTCGCTGGTTTTCCACTTGGAAAATGCCCATTTTTGGATGGTCTCCATGTCTGGTCTCCCTCCTACAAACTTGCCAATCAGAGTGAAATGCTCAAGCTCCATGTAGCTATCCATTAGGTCTTCAGGGATAACCAGGTCTGTTCCACAAGGAAGCAGTTCCTGGGAGGGTTGCTTTGTTGAGGATCCTGGCCTCAGGACCTGAGCGTAGGACCCTTTTTGGTTTAGGTTTAGCCCACCCTTTTGTCCCTCCTTGTCAGGAGGGTCTTTTCCATGCCTGTCCGACCCATCCGCCTGGGTCCCTGATGCATCAGCCACTACCCCATCAACCGTGCCATGACTGGTCCCTCCTGGACTCTCGCCTGACCGTCCTGCCTCCTTTCTGTCGTATCCTCCCGGTCGCTCTCCATCCGCCGCTCGATCGCTACCTTTCCCGCTCTCCATCCTCCTCGAATTTTATGAAAGTTTTGAGCGAAGGGGAAATGCAAAAATGATATAAAATATATACATTAATATATATAATATAATAATAATAATAAAATATATAATATATAAATATAATTAATAAAAAAAAAAATTGAAGATTCCCCATAATATAATGCTTATAAATAAGAATTTTCATGCTTAATATTATATATATTCAAGATGCTAATTGTACAAATTTTAAATAAATAAAACCGTGAAACATATATTTACGAATTTTATTATATATATTTTTATAAATATTATATCTTATAAAATTAAATAATAATATATATATATATATATATATATATATATATATATATATATATATATATATATATATATATATATATATATATGTATTGAACATTCTTTCTTAATTAATATATATAAATTTTGCTATCAAAATTAAAGCCCTCTTTTATCTTGTTCATATTCACGGGCAGATTATTTTCTATAATCATACACAGCAAGCACATGCATTACTGAGATTGATGCACTTGAAATAACTGACTGTCCACCCATAGATATTTCTAATGTGAAAGGTCAACTGGTAAACTAAAAACTTTTGCGAAGATGTCAAATTTTGATAGCAATATAGAGTATGGATAAAAATGTTTTATTTATTTATTTATTAAATCAAGCATCATAAAAATAAAAAAATAAAAACATAAAATAAAAATAAAAATAAATAAATAAATAAAATAAAATTATTAAGGTTAAATTTAATTTGAAAATGCATATGGACTCTAATACTTATGATCTTCTTACCAATTAAAATTCAACGCCACATGTAACAAATTGGAGTTATCTGAACCTTAAAAACTGCAACAAATTGGACTCTAATACTTCTAATATTATCCGTTCAATTGCAACATTGTTATTTTTCCTGAAGTACTATTTTTGTAAAACTGCAACAACCATTCATCTATTATATCTGCAAAATTGTCATCCCTTACATTTGTAAAACTGTTAATGTATTTAGAAAACTGTTGCAAAAATCCATAAGAACAAAAATTGTAAATTTTGAATTCATGTGCATGAGGACATGCACTCCCTTCAGTTTGGGGGAATGATGAGTGCTAAAATGTGCATGTATTATGGAACCTTTTATGTCTTTTATCTGCAAATATGTGAAACTGGATGCATTTTGATAATTGTTATATCTTATTTGTATGATTTATGACTAAATTTTATTTATGATGTTAAAATAATAAATACATGAATTTTACACGAAATATGTGCAAGTTTTGTATGTTTGGACAGAATAATGTTGAAGAACACTTCATGGGAGATTGATGCGGTAAAACAGGACTTGAACCAGATGCTGAGCATAGGAGAATATGGTCATATGAATGACGAATTACGAAGACTGTAGATGCAGGTTATAGACGTATATTACGAAAGTATATTAATGAAGGTAACTACTAAAGGCAGTTACTAAAGAATATTTTACCAACAGTAACTTGAAGGATAATAAATATTGTTGACTTATGTAGCGTGCCACATCAGTGACGACACATCAAGTTGGACGACAACAAATATTTTTACTTACCAAAATATTTCATTTCTCGCATACTATTCACAAGAATATTTCAAGTTGATAAAGTTGTTGTTTGCTTTATAAAGCTTGTAATCAGTTTATTTTGGGAAGTTTTAGATATAGACGCAAGACTGTTAGACCTTTCCTAGAATATAGGACATGAGGTCCTAATGTATATCTTGCGAATCATTTAAAATAGCATTGTCTTGTTAGGATTATTTGTAGGATGCCACTTGGACCAGTCAGAATATTTATCAAGTCCAAGTAGGAATACGTATTATGTTAGGTTTAGATTATTTTGATTAATGCATAGTCATCGTACTAAGAAGTCCACAAAATCCGCATGTCAAAATACGTGGAGAATACTATTTGGAATTGTATTAGTTACAATATAAATTACATAGGAGAGACCTTGAAAGAGGTCTACTCTTTGCTGGAGAATTCTAAGAATTATTGTTGTTGCGGGCCAAACAAGGTGAATGGTTTCCTATTTTTGTCACATGCCCGTGCATTTAATTATCAACCCAGGGAGCTTCGTAAACTTGCGAAGAGTTGGAATTAGGTTACTACAATACCACTGGAGGTGAATCTGCTAATCCTATGTTTGGGGGGTGTTCTTGAAATGGTTTGTCAATCATTCCTGCACTCAATAAATTACGTAAGAATAATAAAATTAAATCTACAAAAATAAATCATGTACACATTCCTGAAAATAAATCTACTGCAAATACTGGAACTAGCAAACTAATGAACGTTCTTATGAAAGCAATAAAATAATTAAAATAAATAAACAAAAAGGAAATGGGGAAGAAATACTGGCTTGGAGTGGGCCCAGGCTCCAGCAGCTTCTTCCCGATCGAACACGCGCTTAGAACTTTTGGAACTGTAATATATTTATCAACGTATTACAATCTATCTTCTGTAACTCTAAATGGATCTTTATTAATTATTTCTATATATTCCTCAAAACGATCTGCGTGTGTTTATATAACACACCCACAAAACTTCTATTACAAAAGTGGTTACAATAGTCGATTCTTCCCAGACTAAATTAGAACATTCTGGCGAATGCAATCGACGTCTGGCATTCTGTTTTGATGGCAATGTGTTCATTTCAATTCATGCTTTTCCTGGTATCAGTAAGACGTTTTGATACGTTGGTGCTATCTCCAATTTAGCTCTGCATGATGCAGAGCTGGAACTGCACCAGTCGCTGACGTCCACGTCATTCAAATCTGGTCAACGAGCAAAGAATCAGTGGCACCTTCTGGTTGTGGGGAGGTGCTTGCCTTTTGCTAGCGCCTTTCGACTATGGGGAGGCACTTGTATTTGGTTGGTGCCTTTATATTGCAGGGAGGTGCTCGTCTTCGATTGGTGCCTTCCGATTGCAGGGAGGCGCTCATCTTCGGTTGGCGCCTTTCGACTGCAGGGAGGCGCTCGTATTCAGTTGGCGCCTTTCGACTACAGGGAGGCACTCGTATTCAGTTGGCACCTTCCAACTGCAGGGAGGCGCTCATCTTTGGTTTGGTGCCTTCCGAATGCAGGGAGGCGCTTGTTCCCTTGGCGCCTTACGATTGTAGGGAGGCACCTATGTTCTCTACATTGACCCCCGATGAAATAAAGTGCCAGGTCCATCAAAAGACCTTGACCGTTCCAAATCTAACTAAATCAACTGCAATTCCACAAAACATACTAAAAGCACACAAATTAGATAACACACATAATTATATCAAATATCTATATAATCATTCATAAAAATATGCAATCCTTATTATACAGTCGCATATTGATCAAAGAAATATGTACAAAATATGAGCATTTCTAGTGCTCATCATCCCCCCATGCCTAACATATGCCACGCCCTCGTGGCATCCAAGCTGCAGGTAGCCCTCTGACTTTTCATCGTCGCCATCTCTTGGAGGATTCTGCTGCCCCTACGGCCCGATTCTGTATTTTTGTGCAGGCATTTAAAGGTGTGGTTTGCATTTGCCTATGGGAAACTACGACTGTCAATTGTTCCCTTCTTGTTCTGGCCGCTACTGGTGGTGGTCTAGCCAGCGTTGTTCTTGTCAATTGAAATGCAGCTTCGGTAGCTTGCCAGAGGTCGATGTCTGGAGGTCTGACCACTGCCAGAGGGATATCCAAGTTATCCCCTCTAGAAGGCACTACTTGGGCCTTATATAATCTGGCCGCTTCAGGGGTAAGCCCTGCATTCTCCTTTGGAATTGCAGTGACCTCCAATTGTGGGCCATATACTCCCCACCGTTCCAAGTACCTCCTCATCATGGAAGGCCGCCCTCGGGATGAACCATAGATGTCCCAAAATTGGCTGTCCTCTATCAGATTGACACAGATGCCAGAATCTACTTTTACCCTCGAGGATTCCTTCTTGGCATCCTTGGCTGCTTTCATTTTGTTGCGCAGCTACTCAAAATATTTTTGCCTTTTGATGAACAGTTGCATGTCCCATTCGTCCTCCTCTGACTCGGTGAAGGTCACTTTCACCTTCTGTCAAGCCGTCCTGGCCTCTTTGCCTTGGCCTTTGCAAAAAATGTGGTAGCTCGTACCGGGGTCTCTTCTTTCTCCTTTGGGGACTTCTCTTTACTCCAAAGGATCGGTTGTGCTGCTATCTTTGGGGGTGATCCTTCGTTCTCCTGTCTACCTGGTGTCGAACCCTCAGGCTCTTCTCCTTCTTTAGGCCTAGGGAGGTCCTCCTTATCCTCTGGTATTATCTGTTGCTGGAGACCTTTGTCCTGCTCTGTGTCACTCAGGACAATGATAGGGGGCATGGTAGGACTTCTTTTATTTTCACCCCTAAAAATGAAGGAATCCTCTCCTTCCTTCGGGCTGCTCTGTCGGGCGTTCGATCAAATCTCCCCAGAAGAAAATACTCGTTCGACGGATGTGGGAGAGTTCATAGACACTTCTTTTGCCCAATCAGTCTGAGTGGACACCTCCTGTCTTGCTGTTCCTCTGTCTTGGAGCATTTGATTTTCCTCTTGCAACTATCGAACAAGTTGCTCAAGCTGAGCAATTCGCCTATCTCTTTCCTCCAATTCCCTTTTATGTTGGTTCTAGCAATCTTCCAGAATCTGTTGTGCCATCCAGCAATTGGTTTATCATTCGAGCGCCTCCTCCAAGGCCGCATCGATCTGGTCGTTACTCCCGAAAGTTCCTTCATTCTGTGGGCTCCAGTTTATTAATTCTCGGAGGGTTTGGGCGGCAACGTCTATCTCCGAGTCACTCTGTCCTTCCTCTATCGAGAGGAATCGCCATAGACGTTTCCTCCTGGGGATTGGTTCATCCTCACCACCAGCGAGTGGCACTCCTTCCTCCTCATACTCGGGCACTGGGGAATGCCCTCTATCCTCTATGTCTTCGGGCATTAGTGACTGCTCTACTCCTCCTGGAAAATAGGGCAACGCCAATTGCCCGATGTTTGTTATCTCCTCTGTAGGGGATGCTTCGTCTTGCCCTAATTCAGCAACCACATTGTGTTGCTCTATTTGGCCGCCATCTCCCTCTGCATCGTGGTTCTGTCCTTGTGCTTCTACGTGGTGGACCAATGCCGATATCAGCCCATGGTGGGCTAAGGCGGACGGTGCCCCTTTTTGGTACCGAGTTGCTTCATCTTTTAGAGCATTCGCCAGGTAGAAAGGTATATTTAATTTCCTCCCATGCACTAGGTGATTGAGGAAGTGCACATGATTAATGTGCAAATGGGTATACTTCCCTGTGCATGTGAAGAATCGAGCAATCTGCTTGAACATCTTTCGCATATTCATGGGGAGACTATTTTTGAGTAACCCCTCCCTGTCTATCTACACATTTCCTCCTAGCAGCAGTATTTCGACGTATAGTTTTAACACTCCGCCCTTGTATGTACATTCCCCCGTGAGAGGCAATCCAGTCGCCTGTGAGATGAACTCAGGGGTGACTGGAATTTCCACCCCTCGTACTTGGGCCGCATCTCCCCTCAAAGAGGTGGTGAATTCTCTAGCTGCCTCCATGTCCTGGCCTTGATTGACTAGGGTGCAGTATTTGAGCCACCCCTCGGCTTCGAATTGGGTCTTCACTGCCCCTCTGATCCCATCAGTATCACTGGGTTCATTCTTCTTGATCGTGTGGTTCTTGGACCTTCCTTCCATGGCGCCTTCTACTTTTGTATATTTTTTTCTGTTCTTCCTTCTTCAGGAAGGCGCCTTATTATAGAAAATAAGCCTAATCCTAGTAGTTATGGAAGATGTCCTATCATTGGCATGCGATTTTGGCTATGGGGGGATACGATCTCTATGACGGTGGTATCTTTTTTGGTACTGCGTATTTATAAATAATTATATAAACAATTTGATTTAGTATGCAAGTACCTGATTTGTCATTCCAGTCATCGTGGTAGCCGCTAATTTGCTGACTTGTGACACGAGGGAGGGGTATGGTCCTTTGATGCTGCTCATTCGTGTGATGCTTCGTTCCACTCGAGGCTTCCGGTAGATGTAAATGTTGCACACGAGAGGCATTCTTTGGTACCTTTCCCATGTGGATGGTGTCCTTATAGCGCCTTTACGATGTTGTCGGTTCTCTTATTCGAACGAATGCGCCTTTCGGTGCTACGAGGTGCCTCTGATTTGTGGGAGGCACTTTTGCCTGCATGCATCTTCCCAATGTGGGGGGCGCCTCCTTCTGGTTCACGCCTTCCCGATGTTGGAAGGCGTTCGTCTTGATGAATGTGCCTTCCTGATGTTGGAAGGCGTATTCGGCTAGATGAATGCGCCTTCCTGATGTTGGAAGGCGTCTCGACTGGATGAATGCGCCTTCTTGATGTTGGAAGGCATATTCGGCTGGCTTTTTTTTTTTTTTTGACTTGGTGCCTTCCTGCCACGGAAGGCGCCTACATATGTATATATATATTTTTTAATATTTTATTTATTTATTTATTTATTTATTTTTTTGTTGAACTTTTGAATGGATGGAAGGCGTTGTCTTCCGATTTGGCACCTTTCGGATGCAGTAAGGTGCCTTCTTCTAGATGGGTGCATTTTGGGTGCAGTAAGGCGCCTTCTTGTGGACTTGGCGCCTTCTTCTGGATGCAGTAAGGCACCTTCTTCTGGATGGGTGCCTTTCGGGTGTAGTAAGGTGCCTTCTTGTGGACTTGGCACCTTCTTCTGGATGGGCACATTTCGGGTGTAGTAAGGCACCTTCTTCTAGACTTGGCGCCTTCTTTTGGATGCATTAAGGCACCTTCTTTTGGACTTGGCACCTTCTGGATGCAGTAAGGCGCCTTCTTCTGGATGGCGATTTGACTGGGAAAAGGGTGATCAAGCCTTCCCAGTTTTTCACGCTGCCTAGATTCTACCTACGAGCCGGTGTTGGAAAGCTGAGCCGAATCAGGCCTGGTTTCCTAGATACCTATCCCTCATGCTGTCAGGTTCTCCACCTGCAAAAAGCAACCAAAAAAGAAAGGAAAATATATGCAGTTAGACGCGTTACATGCTTGTTAGGCCCTGGATTAGGATGCCTGCAGCTTGCATGTGGGCGTCGTCCCTACAAAAACACACATTACAAAAAAAAAACTATATTAACTAAAAAATTTTGGGTGAGCACTTTCGTGCCCACCATTTCACCTATGAGAGTTCGGTCCAGATCTAGCAAGATGGGGTCTCCCCCATGCCTACTTTGGATTCCACCTATAACGTTTTGGATGTATTATAGGGGCGTAGTCGGTGGCCATTGACTGTGAACATGGTGTTGCTGTCATCAATTGTCTTAACACGCACTGCCCCATTCTTAATGATCTTTGCCACCTCATACGGCCCCATCCACTGCTGCATAAGTTTGCCCTTCATTTCCTGGAATCGAGAATTGTACAACAGTACCCATTCCCCTACCTGGAACTTCTTCAGCTTTATGTGGTTATCATGCCACTTATTTCTCTCCTTCTATATAATCTCTGTCCTTTGCAAAACATCCAGTCAGATTTTTTCCAGCTGATCTAGCTGGCGAATCCTTTGTTTTTGAGCTTCGTCCAAGCTCAAATTTAATTCTGAAGCCATCCTCAGAGTTTTGATTTCGAACTCGATGGGCATCATTGCATTTTTTCCATAGACCAATTGGAAAGGTGTGCATCATATGGTGGATTTCCATGTGGTGTTGTATGCCCAAACTGCCTCCGGCAATCGTGTGGCCCAATATTTCTTGTGTTGCTACACGGTTTTGGTCAAGATGTTTTCTATCTCCCTGTTTGTCACTTCTACTTGCCCATTCGCCTGCGGATGGTAGGGCGTGGTTTTATTGTGCTGAACTCTATACTGCTCCATCATCTCCTCAATCAATTTGGAGGTGAATTGGGGCCCTTGGTCTATTGTTATATCCCGAGGAACCCCAGATCATGTGAAAATATGGGAAAATAAGAAATCGGTGACCGTTCTTTCCTTTGAGTCCCTTAATGCCTTCACTTCCACCCATTTGGTGATGTAATCCGTGCAGACCAAAATAAACCTCCTTCCCATCGAAGGTGGATTAAATTTTCCCATAAAGTCCATGCCCCATTTATCGAAAGGTTCCAGGTGTACCTGGGGTTGCAGGGGCATTTCATCTCGGTGGGTTGGTCTACCCATCCTCTGGCACTCGTCACACTTGCTGGTATATGCTACCACATCCTTGAATAGAGTGGGCCAAAAATACCTAGCTTGCAGGATTTTGTAGGCAGTTCGTTTCCCTACAAAGTGTCCTCTGCATGGCTCATCATGACATGCCTTGAGCACTTCTGAAAACTCCTGTTCTACTACGCATCTTCTTATAATTTGGTCTCGTCCTATTTTAAATAGGAGACCATCCATCCAAAGGAATGATGCACTCTTCTCTATGACCACCTGCTTTTCTCGGTAGGAGAGAGCAGGTGAGGTCCTTTCGATGGCCAAGTAATTGGCTATGTCTGCATACCACGAAGTTTGTTCACTAATAGCGAACAGATGTTCGTCCAAAAACTGATCTTCCACTGCTTGATGATCTGTTGGTATCAATCTAGACAGAAAATTCACCACGACATTGTCCTTGGCCAGTTTATCGACTATAGTGATATCAAATTCCTACAATAGCAATAGCCATCTGATAATTCTGCCACCAATGGTCGGCTTGCTCATCAGATACCTGATAGTCGCGTGGTCCGTATGGATGAAGACCTTGTATCCTATTATATAGTGGCAAAACTTGTTTATTGCATGGACAACTGCAAGGAATTATTTTTTTGTCACTGTATAGTTGAGCTTTGCTCCCACCAAGTTTTTACTGACATAATAGATGGCGTAAAATTCTTTGCCGTATTTCTGCCCAAGGACTGGTTCGATCGCACCGTTAGATGCATCGCAGTAAATATGGAATGGTATGGCCCAATTCGGTCCTCTCAAGATCGTTGTAGATATTAATTTTTCTTTCAGCAATTGGAACGCTTCTTCGTAATCTCCCGTCCAATTGAACTCTACGTCCTTAGAAAGTAGGGTGTGCAGTGGTTTGGCAATCTTACTAAATTTGGCGATAAATCGCCGGTAGTACCCAACTGATCCAAGGAAACTTCTTACCTCCTTCTGCATTCTGGGGCTAGGTAGGTCTCTGATGACCTCGATCTTCCTCTTATCTACTTTTATTCCTTTCACAGAGAGGTGGTGTCCCAACATGATGCCTTCCTGCATCATCATAAAACATTTTTTCATTACTTAGGGACAAATGATTTTCCTTGCTCCTATCGAGCACTCTTTCCAAATTTGTCATTGCATCCTCGAAGGTTTCTCCATAGGTGATGAAGTTGTCCATGTATACTTCCACCCCGTCTCCTATCATATTAGAGAATATGCTAAGCACCGCCCTTTGAAATGTGGCCAATGTGTTGCACAGTCCAAAAGGTAATACCTTATAGGCAAACGTTCCCCATGGACAGGTGAACGTTGTTTTATATTGATCTTCTTCCCCTATCTGAATCTGGTTGTAACCACTGAAACCATCCAGAAAGGAGAAGTATTTTCTTCCTGAGAGTGTGTCCAAGACCTGATCAATGAACGGGAGCGGGAAGTGGTATTTCTTAGTCACCTTGTTCAACGCCCGGTAGTCCACGCAGATCCACCATTTCCTGTTCTTTTTGGGGACCACCACTAATGGTGATACCCATTCACTGTCGAAAATTGGATATATGAGTTCGGCAGCCAGAAGTTTGTGCAGTTCTTCTCTAACAATGTCTTTCATTGTTGGGTTCATCCTTCTCTATGGCTGCCAACTAGGAGTTGCCTGGTCATCTAAATAAATCCAATGGGTACATATTTCTGGGCTGATGCCGTGCATATCTATGTAGTCCCATGCAAATGCTTGCTGGTGTTTTACCAGAAGCTCTTCCAATTTTTCTAGCTGTGTGGGCATCAACTTGTTGTTGACATTTAATATCCTCCCTGGCCCAACGTGTTTTTTTTGGATGTGCTGATCTTGGGCGCTAGTCAACGGCGATCCAGGTGTGGGGGTGGACGATTCTCCATGGAGAAACTTGATGATAGCACCATCCTCGTCCTCTTCTACCACCTCCTCCAAGGTCATCACAGCTAGATTATGGACAACTCCGTAGTTCCATGCTCGATGATCCTGGGTTCTTCTGTTGAGTCCATAGACTGAGATGGCGGTGAAATGGTTAGCCTTTTGACGTTTTTCTCATTGGAGATGGTAATTAGCCCATCTCGACAGCTGATGTAAGCATCATCTGTTGCCAGCCATGGCCTCACCAAAATGAGCGGGTAACCGCCCAGCCTAGTCTTGGTTTGCAAAACTAAAAAATTGGTTGGATATTCCCATGCACTGACTGTTACGATCACATTTCCAGCATCCCTTCCGGTGACACGGTTGATCGATCAGCTAACTGCAGCACTGTCGTGGTTGGCTTCAAGTTCATGAGCTACAACCTCTGCATGGTCTCTTGAGGCATCATGTTGATGGCTGCCTCGAGGTCAACCAATGTGGTGGACAGGGAATGTCCTCCAATTTTTACGGTCAACATTGGGCTACCTAGATCTGCATACTTCGGATGACGTGTTCCACCCATCATTAGATCTGCCAGTTTACCCATGACGTTGATAGTCTGGATAGCTTTTCGTCTCGATCTCTTTAGACACATTTCTCTAATTGCCTTGGTGTAAATGGGGACATCTCGAATTTCTTGAAATAATGGGATTGTCACCATGAGATTCTTCAAGCTCGACAAGATGTCGAATTTTGGCTATGTTGTTTTTCTTTGTTCCTACAACCGGCTAGGAAATGGAGCCTCCGCTCTCTCAAGTGCTTTTCCCTCTTCTACCAAAGGTGTCTCCTCTATTTCTTCCTCCTCTTCTACCAGTGGAGGTGTCTCTACTATTTCTTCCTCTTCTACCAGAGGTGGTGTCTCTACTCCTAGCTACCTACCTGATCTAAGGTGAATATTGTACATATGATACATCTCACCTTCTATGTTGTATGTCGACTGATTTACTCTGTTGTTTGGGTTTGTTGTCGGTTGTGCTAGTAGCTGCGCAGGTCTCACTGCTAGCAATGTTGCTAAGTTTTGTTGGATGTGAGCAGGCGCTGCACTCTGTGGAGTCTGATTCCACGCATTATGGCCTCTCCACTGCTACCCAGGATATGGATATGGCATCCATGGGTGCTGATTTAGAAATGCTGCTGGGGGTGCATTAGTCCAGGGCGATGGTCCCCACCACCCCATATTAGGTGGTTGAGGGGGTCCTTGGTGCATGTATGGCCCTCCCCCATATGATGGCATTCTGGTTGGTATATTCCCCATGGGGGGCTGTGGCCAAATCTTCCTATTGCCTATGAAGTAGGCCTCCGTGCTCTCAGCCGCTTCCTGGTTACTGGGCAGTTGTGGGCACAATCAAGTTTTATGATTCAACCTGCAAACTGCGCATACTCTGACCTTGTTTTTTGGACATGCATTCTGTAGCACCCTAAAATTGGCGCAGTAAAACCTTAATAATTACAATTACTCTAAGTAAATATTCAAATTCAAATTTCAACCCCCAAAACCGCTCCCAAACCATCGTTTAATCCGTTTCCTCCTTTCCCGTGCCATTTTTAGAGTTTGTTTTGACCGTTTGATGATATCGTCGTCGATCAGACGATATCGCCTCAGATCGGACGATTTCGTCTGGACTAGGACGTCCAGACGATCTTGTCCCAAAACTAATTTTTCTCAATTAGCCTCTGTTCCAACGGCGTCTCTAATCCGGGCAGAAGCGTGTCTGCGCCGTTAGAGACCCTCCCCGTTGGAGATCTCCCAAATTGGGATGATCTCCAACCTCCTAACCTCCCTCCTAAGCCTATTTAAACTTAGGCCCTCCCCTTAACCTTCCCCTGGCTGAATTTTCTTGTAAATCGACCTTCACACGCATTAGAATAATCTGTATTACCATCTACATTTGTTGCATCCAATTTTCTTGCAGGAACCTTGTCATTTTTCAGCCGGAGCAAGCTTACATCGTCGCAGACGATCCTATTCAGATCGGAGACGATCTTGTCAAATCAGAGACGATTTCGACTGCAATCATCATTGGGGGCAATCAGTGCCCAGAGTTTGCATTTTCCTCTTTTCATCTGCTATTTTATTCTGCAATTAGCTAGTTTATTTATTATTTTTTGCTATTCTGCATTTTGGAGTTCACCCATGTAGCTTTAAATGCATAATTAAGTCACCAATTGTCATCAAATCATTGTAGTGCACTCGTATTTTGCTTATTATCATCATTTTAATGTTATTGTTGTTATTCTACATCATTGCCCTCTGTTAGAATAGTTGCATTTTTTGCATTTTGTGTCTACTTCTCTGATTGCAGGTCTCTGATGAATTCGTCTGACGAATTCGTCAAATCTCAGACGATCTTGTCTGATAGCAGACGATCCTGTCAAATCAGAGGCGATCCTGACTGCTTCAAGAATCAGAATCTCCATCAGACATCCGGATCAGGTATGGTTCTGTAATTTAGCTCTTTCTCTCTGTTTTTGTTCATATTTGTCTGTTGTATTTCATCTAGTCTGCATTTTCATAATAGTATAACTTAGATTCATTTGGCCAAACCTAGGACTCGAATGTTTAAAGATAAAATTGAACACATAAAACACATTCCCAACCTAGGCGTGGAAACTGCCATTCAAACGTTTCCTGGTGAACCCACCATCCGTCGAAAAATCACCATAATACACCTCCCTCGGGAGGCAGGACCTTCGCAAGGCCTCTAAGTCCGAGGTACCGCGCCATCCTTTTCCCATCCTCCTTCCGGGCACGGATCCTATAGCCTAAAGGTAAGGATGCGAAAAATTTGGAGCGATACATTTTGGTGAACCCGACGTGAAACTAAAACCTTTTGAAAACAATAAAAAAAAACAACCAAAAAAAATAGATGCATTTAAAATCATTTAAAAATAATAAGTTGCATATCATGTTTAGATGGTAGCTCCTAGGAAAATATTAGCAGTTATTATAAATGTTGAAAACCAATTGGCTGCCATAGAAGTTAATTATGTGCTTAGTGTGCCTGAAACAGATAGAAATCAACTTTTGTGGGACGAACTTGATAGAAGACTAGGTGTCATTTCATCTAGGTCAACCGAACTTAGACAAATCAAAAGGCTTGTCCTAGATAGAATCCTGGATCCTCATCAACTTGTCTTTTATCATGAACTTCAGAGAGCCTGCCATAGATGGTTAGCTTATAGGAGAGCTCTTGTGTCTTCAGAATTGTTCACCTTCGAGGAATACCTCGAGAACGCAGCCACTATACACCAGTTCCTAGGTCGTATAGAAGACCAAGAGGTCGTTCTTACGGATAGAGAAATATGGAATAGAGTTCCTCGAGTTGTGTTATATCGAGAGTATTGCCACGAGCTTTACTTCTATCAACCAGAATCTGAGACAGATAATATCACTATAGCCCTTTTCATTAAATTCTTGAAAGAAAATTTTCAATTTGAAGAAGAACACTTCATGACTCCTGAAGAACTTGAGCCCATTAATGACATTTATAAATTATTTATAGAAAACTAGATCATTGCTTTCATTATTTCTTGCATTTATTGTGTTGTTTCTTATCTTTACAATATTATTACAAAAACAAGAAAAACTAAAAAAAAAAAACCAAAACATTTCATTTTAAATATTGTAGTAGGTATATAATTAATATATACCTCTTAAGCTTGTTGCATATATATATATATATATATATATATATATATATTTGCTGAAATCTAAGTTAAGCACAATGCCTAAACTTAGGAATGGTAAACAAACTGAAGGAGAAGAAGAAGATTGGTTAGAAGATAAAACTAGAAACCCAAATGTCCTTCTTGAGGATCCAATTCCAGAAGGAGAAACTCTAGATCAACTAGAAGATGACCTAGGTGAAGACAATGAACAAGAAGAAAATGTTAAAGAGGATGGATCCTCATCCCCTAGAGTAGCTCTAGATGGAACTATTGCTTTTGATAACTTAGATCATTTCTGGAAATTTTTCAATAATAACATTGGCGCTCTTAATATGGCGGTTCGTATTGATAAAGGGCAAATTAGTGACACTCAAGCAGCCATGGAACATATGTTTGATGTGCACACTAATCCCTTGTCTTTCATTGATCAAGAAAGTGATAAGGCTGGACCATCCAATAGAGATATGGTCACTATGATTCAAAACATGCCAAAACAACAGGTTACCCAACCTCCTAAGGAACTTGTTATTGAGCCTAAAATCATTCCCACACAAAAGAAAACTTCCTTCATTGCTTTACTTCGCCAAACTATTGATCAATATGCTTCAAGTAAACAAAAATCTAAAATGAAGCCAAACACCAATTTTCAACAATCTGGGATACGGCATAATACAACTTCAAAATTCCTTCATAACACCTTTCCTACCAACAATTTACACAATAGCAATATAGCATCTAATATGCATGTCCCTCCATCATATGCTCACAAATCCCATATCAATGCCCTACCGAACCAATATGGTGGGCAAACTAGTAATCTGGAAGCCATGGTGAAGCAGTTAGCTTCGCGTATGGACCAGATAGATCCCTACCGTCCCTCGTACAATTATCGAGAGATATGTAGTCAACCTTTGGATCCCATAGTTGTAGCACAACCGTACCCTAAGCATTTTCCCATGCCCATCCTGCCTATATATAAAGGAACCGAAGATCCCATAGAGCATCTTCGCATGTTTAGGATAGCATGTCATGATATATCACATGATGACTTGCTATTACTAAAAATGTTCCCGAAAAGTTTAGGTGGAATGGCATTAGAGTGGTACTATCAATTGCCCACTCATTCTTTGAGAAACTTTGAAGAAACAGTTGAATCTTTTGTCCATCAATTTAGTGCCTACATCGAGAGGCATGTCACCATTAAAGATTTATACAACTTAAAACAAGACAAGGATGAATGTTTTGCTGATTTCTTAGCTAGATGGAGGGAGTTGACAGGAAAACTGCACTTTGTGCTACCTTATAGAGAAATGTTGGACATTTTTATCAATAATTTGCAAGAACAAATATCTTATGAGTTATCAACTGCTACTTTAACTACCTTCGATCAAGCTATAGATTTAGCTCGAAGAGTAGAAGATGCCCTCATTAGGAGAGGCCAACTTAGGAAGAAGGATGATGAGAAAACATCCAGGAAATCAATATAAAAACAAACAAGTCGTAGGTGACGGAGTCACTGACAGTAGAAATGTTGCTAATATCAATGCAACGAAGACAACAAAAAAATTTATATTGAAACCTCTTGATAAACCTCCTCGAGAGTTTACTAGATTGAATCAACCATTATCAACTATTTTACCTCAATTACTCGAAAGAGGTTTGATTCAATTACCAGCTATCCGGGAACACTGATCCAACCATACCCGGATACAAAGTTGACTTACACTTGTGATTTTCATAGAGGACCTGGACACTCTACCAACGCTTGTAAAAGGTTGAAACATAAAATACAAGATTTGATTGATAATAATGAAATGGAAGTGCAAGCTTTCCAACCTAAACAAAATACTCCTAATAATCCTCAAAAGACCATTCCCCAAAATCAAAATCAAAATGCTAATCAATCATTAGACATATTTCAACATCCTTTACCAAGACATGGTAAAGAGGTGGCCAATCAAATCGAACATCATAATGTTCCCCCTCCTACCCGATATGTAGGGACTATTAGCGGACAATTACCTATTCAGGATCCTCAAATATTTGACACAACCTTATCCCTGGTCACAACCAGGCCCCTACATAATTTTCAAACTCTCGATCCTAGTGATGTAGAATCAGATATTGAAAGTGAAATAGACATCACTTCAAACCAATCGAATAGTTCTGAAAATGAATCAAATCCTATTCAACCTATCACAGATGCTATGGTTCCAGAAGAACCATTTCCTAGAAGAGTTACTACTCGACCCTCTTCTAATCAATTCCTCTCTAATGAACAAGCCATAAACGCTCAACCGAGACCGGTTCAGCGTCTTCAATATAACATTGTAGGTACCATCGGAGTCGTTACCCGACAACAGGCTCAAAATTCTCAACAAGAACCAAACCAGAATGATGGATCAGCTCCATTTGTTTTGAAAAATCCCAATAAAGGGAATCATGCTCCTAATGTTCAACCTAAACCCCCTTACAATATTAATGAGCAATTATCTAATACTACAGCCAGAATTTCCCTTTTGGATTTATTAAGATCTTCTCCTACCCATAGGGATGAGTTGATGCTTACATTAAGCCAAATGATGGTACCTCAAAACATTCAACTTGAAGCCATGGCCAATACTATCATCACTAGAGAAGTCGATTGTATTGACTTTCGGGATAAAGATATCCCACAACACAGTTTACATAAGGATAATCCCTTATATATTACTGCTCTAATTGGAGATGTAGTTGTTAAAAGAGTCCTGATTGATAATGGTTCATCTCTAAACATTTGCACTTTTGACTTCTACCAACGATTTGGCTTTAGAAGTGATGAAATGAAGAAAACTGACATGATCATAAAAGCTTTCAATGACGAAACACAAGAAACGTGTGGAGTTATTACCATCCCATTGCAAGTTGGTCCTAGAACCCTAGATACAACCGTGTTTATTGTACATTGCCCAACATCGTACAATATACTTTTGGGTCATCCTTGGATCAATGCAATGCGGGCTGTCCCATCAACTTTACACCAATGTGTTAAATTCGAATTTAAAAACCAGTTGGTCACTATCCATGGTGACCCTAGACCCTTTGATATGTGTGCTTTGGCAGAACTTTGTTGGAGTGCAATTTTGCCCCGCTCTGTCATCCACACATCCTAGTTCTTATTTTTCATCTAAACGTGTGAAACACACACACATAACATCATCTACCCCATCAACTACACCTATACATTTAACTCAACCATCTTCTGAACAAATCACACTAGAACCTCAAAAAGATCTTAAATCTACAACCAATTCTTCATGTTCCATCCCTATAATCTCAAAACCTATAGACCCATTCATTAACACTTCCACATTATCAACATCTATCATACCTTCCACATCTAAAGATATAGGGAATGATCCTTCTACATCTTACGCTCTTTACGATGAACTTTTACCAGATTTATCCACAATCTTAATATCAGAAAAAACAAATGCTTTCATGCAAGATTCAATTATTTTCAATAACTTGCCGCCATCTCCTCGTACTTTGGGCCTCCCACAACCTATGGGAAGTACTTACCAAGTCGGGAGTTGTGCTTTTATTTATAAAGGATATGACTGGGGAAGAATACCTCGGAATATCAAAACTCATCATGATGGATATGCTCGGTGTTATTTTACTAATGAGTATATTAAAGCTAAACCCATAATGCTTAAAATGGGATATAAAGGGAAAGGCTTGGGACCTTTCCAAAATGGCATGAAAGAACCTTTCGAGGTAGAACCGTGGCCTGCCCGATGTGGTGTGGGCCTATTTCCTAGTAAGGGTCAACCCTTTCCTTTTGAAGATGATGATCAACTCATATGTTATCAAGATTATTTAGATAGGCGTGATGATTTGCCTCTAAAAAATCAGCCATTTACATGTAACATGCTATCCATAGCTTACCCTGAATTGATTGCTGACTCCGATGAGGAGTTGGAAGGAGATATCTTCCACGATGTCTCCGTTGAAGAGATGTTACACAATGGATTTTATTTTGATGGTTCTATACCAACTATAGCCCAACTTGAGGCCACTAATCCTCAAGATGAATTATCCAACTTAACCTTAAAATAATTACAAGAATTGGGCGTCTCACCCGCCCCACCTAATTTTGAAAGAGATCTACACATGGAAGTCAAAAACGTCATTAAAGTTAACATTGGAACTGAGGATAATCCTCACATAATCAATATTGGGTCAAAATTAAGTCAAGAAAAACAAGAGCAATACATTGCATTCCTTAAAGAATATGAAGATGTCTTCGCTTGGACATACGAAGATATGCCAAGTCTGGACCCTTCCGTAGTCATGCATCATCTAGTAGTCCATCCGGATGCTAAACTTGTTAAACAAAAACTTAGAAAAATGCATCCCAAAGTGGCCCTGCTAGTCAAAGGGGAGTTAGAAAAACTCCTAAATGTTGTTTTTATACAAGCTATTGATTATCTTTGAATGGATCTCAAATGTAGTTCCAGTCACCAAGAAAGAAGCTACCAAAGTTAGGGTTTGCACAGACTTTAGAGATATTAACGTTGCATGCCCTAAGGATGATTTTCCTCTTCCAAACATGGATCAAATCATTGACTTTACTGTCGAAAGTGGAATGATGTCCCTAATGGATGGATTTTTTGGCTATAATCAGATCAGGATAGCTCCTGAAGATCCAGGCTAAAACAGCCTTTATTACCCCTTGGGGTACCTTTTGTTGGAAAGTGATGCCATTCGGCTTAAAGAATGCAGGTGCAACATATCAACGAGCTATGACTTATATTTTTCATGATATGATGCATGATATCCTACATGATTATGTAGACGATATTATAGCTCGCTCTATTAATGAAGATAATCATTTAGATGATTTGAGAAAAGTTTTTAATCGCTTAAGAGAATATCTTATTCGATTAAATCCAGCCAAATGCATATTCGGAGTTAAGTCCGGTAAACTATTAGGGGTTATAGTTTCTTTACGTGGTATCAAAATTGACCCTCTCAAGATTGCGGCTATCATCGATATGCCCACACCTACCAATATATCTGAATTACGAAGTTTACAAGGTAAACTTCAAGCTATCCGATCGCTTCATCGATAAGTTGGCGGACAAAACCGGTCCCTTTCTTAAGCTCCTTAAGAAGGATGTCCCTTTTAATTGGGATGACGAATGTAAAGAAGCTTTTGAACTTCTCAAACAATACCTCCTTACCCCACCTGTGCTTTCACCACCTAAACTTGATCGCCCATTTCTCCTGTATATTTCAGCTTCAAATTCTGCCTTAGGAGCTATGTTAGCTCAGCTTGATGATGCGAAGAGAGAACGTGCTAATTATTATATTAGCCGAACCTTCATCAGTTATGAAACCCGCTACACAACGTTAGAAAAACTATGTCTAGCAGTTGTTTTTGCTACGCAAAAATTATGCCATTATATGCTTAGTCAGAAAACTTATGTCATTGCTAAATATGATCCCTTGAGGTATCTCATGAGTCGACCTTATTTATCGGGTCGTACCGCCAAGTGGGTTCTTGCTCTAAGCGAGTTTGACCTCACATTCATAGGACAGAAGTCTGTTAAGGGTCAAATCATAGCGAGATCAATTAGCTGCTGCACCCTTAGAGTCTACCCATCCCCTCATCATTGAGTTTCTTGATGAATGCCTTCAATTAGAGGCAGACCATATTGAGCAATGGTCCTTATACTTTGATGGAGCCCGATGCATGAGTGGGGCTGGTGCGGGTATTATTTTAATATCCCCACAAAAACATCTTATTCCTCTGTCCTTCAAATTAACATTTGCTTGCACCAATAACACTGCTGAATATGAAGCTCTCATCCTCGGATTACGAGCTGCCTTGGCGCTAAAAATTAAACATCTGTTAGTTTTTGGTGATTCTCAACTTGTCATAAACCAAATTAATGAAGTTTATCAGACCAGAGATGATAAACTGCGCCCATATAAAGCCTATGTTTTACAATTAATGTCTCTATTTGATCAAGTTACCTTGGAAGCTATTCCTCGAACTTGCAACCGTGCGGTTGACGCTATGGCCGCAGTTGCATCTCTTCTGCCCTTGGAGTTAGATGACGAATATGCCACTATCATTATTCGTCGACTCCAGGAACCGACTTCAAATAAGTCATGCTTAGAACCTTTGGATGTGTTTCTAATCAATGAAACTACTCCTGAACCTTGGTATATAGATATATTTGATTTTCTTCAAAATGGGACTTTCCCTGCCAATTCTAATAGAAACCAGCGTCGGTTATTACGTCGACGCGCAAGTCGATTTGTAATCATTGGCAATACTTTATATAGGAGATCTTTTGAAGGTATCCTATTAAGATGTTTGAATCTAGAAGAATCCAAATCAGCCTTGAGTGAAGCCCACGATGGATCTTGTGGAGGACACTTCAGTGGTAGTGTCATTGCTAAAAAGCTCCTTAGGATAGGATACTTTTGGCCTACCATGGAGAATGATGCACATGAGTATGTGCGCCATTGCGACAAGTGCCAGAAACATGCTGACCTTGTCCATGCCCCTGCACAAGAGCTGCAGGCTATTTCATCTCCTTGGCCCTTTTCAAAATGGGGCTTAGACATTATTGGCAAAATCAATCCTGTGTCATCTGATGGACACAAATTCATCATAATCACCACTGAGTATTTCACGAAGTGGGTTGAAGCTATGCCTTTAGCTTCCTGCACTGGCACACAAGTTTCTAAATTTATTTTTAATCAAATCATTTGTAGGTTTGGAATTCTTGCAAATCTCATCTCTGATAATGGAACTTGTTTCAAAAATAAAGATGTCAAGAAATTATGCCAAAAATATAAGATTCAACATCGTTGGTCCACTCCCTATTATCCTCGGGGTAATGGTCAAGCAGAAGCATCTAACAAAACCTTAATCAAAATTCTCAAAATATTGGTCAATAAAGCTGGTCGTGATTGGCACATTCAATTATATCCGACCTTGTGGGCCTATCGAACTAGTGTTCGAACTCCCACTTTGGAACTTCACCTTTTGTTTTGGTTTATGGTGTTGAAGCCATTTTTCCCTTTGAATTAGAAGTTCCTTCTTTGGCTCTACTACTTCAAGATACCGAAGTAGGAGATGAATATCGAGTGGCAGACTCAGTCGGCTGGAACTCCTAGATGAAAAATGCATCAATGCTTTGGAGCATCTCCGTGCCTACCAAAACAAGCTTAAAAGATCATATGCTAAAAAATTTCGTCCTCGATCCTTTGAGATCGGCGACCTTGTTTTAAAAGAAAATAAAAAAAATACTAATGCAACTAAAGACCTTAAAGGTAAATTTGAGCCCAACTGGCTTGGACCATACATTATCACTTGCTAAATTTGAATCGGGAGCATATAAATTATCTACCTTAGATGGTAAAGAACTTAAAGAACCCATGAACATTTTGCATCTTAAACGTTACTATGCGTAACAAAAATTAATCATTTCATCATTTGTACATATTTTGCATGTTGTTTTATTTTAAAAAATATATATATCAAATTGTTTACACAAAAACAAAAACAAATAAAAATAATAAAAATAAAAACAGCAATACTCTTGACTCTTTCGAAACCAAAACCAAATAAAGAAGAAAGAGAGAGTCAACATTCTCAAACTTCTCAAAAAAGTATTTGTATATATTTCTTCTTACAAATGTTGCAGTTATATATTTCAAATTATTTTGGATAAATTAGCATTTATTTGGAATCTCTCACTTTTGCAAACACAAAAATAAGTATCTTGATTTTATCTGGCATGATTACTAATCTCTCTTATATCAAAGTCCACAAAATTCAATTAAATAAAGTTTGAGCACGAGAGAATTGATCTTGTTATTTACTTAAACCAAGCACATCCTTTCACAATAAAATGATTATATTTGTAATATCCTTGCTATGCTACATAGTAGAAGTGGTTTCTTGAGCGAAAAGTTTCCCTTGCTATCCTATCATGCACATGGTCTAGAATCTTTGAGAATTGGCAAAAGGACAAGCTCACCCCTACCCAGAATAAAAATCCCTTGCTCTACAGCTAATCCGAGCAAGTATCCCTAGCATAGAAAAAAAAAAATGTTATTTTATATCATTACAGCAATGTTCCAAGCATTATCAAGCAAAAATACAAAAGAAAAGCAAAAGACAGCAAAAGCAAAAGCAATAAAATCCCTCTCCCTACCCTTTGAAAAGAAAAGAAGGGTTGATGAGCTTGAATCCCTGGAATTCTCAATTATTCAAAAACTATGAGGTAAGCCCCATAACAGGTGGTTTGTGCCCAACCTGCTTGGCCTTGGGTAACTCCTAGCGTGGCGATATGTCTATCACATTAGCGACCTTCTTTTGTACAGACCTATGTCTGCTTATGGATTAGCTAGCTCTTGATAATCCGACTTACATAGTAGTCTGGTATGGTTATATGCATCTCAATCATGGTTAATGAACATTTATTTGGTTCATTCAAATCACTTGTATCATGGTATCTTGCTCAAAGCTGGTAAATGAACAATGCAATTGCACACACATTTTGTATTTGAGAGATTTTGTGTATCATCATGATAAATCAAGATTGGAAATGAACTCACATATGCACATGGGATTCCTTATAAATCTAACCTTTGTCTTTAAGATACTTTGAAATATTTCTGCAAAATGTTTGGAATAAATTCATTTTCTTCTTTAAAGTACAGTTGTTTAGTATAAAGACAACTACATGCATAATCAAAAAAATCAAAATTTCTTTCAAACCATACAATAAAAATATACATATATATATTGTCGACTTTCGCGACGATGGTATAGTTCCAAAACCAAAATTGGAATTTTATGCCTAGCGCAAGTCCTCATCTTCATATTTTCTATTTATTAAAAATCAACCATGCAATAAAACTATCTCTTTTTGGATTTCGCGATGATGGTATAAGTCTATACCTAAATATTCTATGCCTAGCGCAAACCATTATACCAATTTTATTCTCCATTTATTTAAAAATCATAAAAAACCATATGACTTAAATCATTATGTTACACAATTATGCTTTAAAAACAAACAAACACCTATTCTATTTCATGTCATCATGTCAAATTGCAAATTTGCAACCATGGTATAATTTCTAAGGAATTATTCAACATTTTATCACACTTAGGAATTTATGCCTAGCAAAAGCCATTTTAAAATATTTCATGCATAATATTTTCATGAAAAGTCTGAAGACAAAATCATCATCATCATCATTTGCATCCTCACAACCAAAGTCTTAAGGCAGTATCTTAAGCACCCTTGTACTTTTAACAATATTTCTATATTGGGATTAGCTTGACGACCGAGTGAGCGGCGACTCCATGAAATGGTCTATAATAGCGACAATGTCCTTTGAAATTATTGTTAAAAGTCTTTTTATTTTTATCAAATCACCATCATCACAAACAACCAATTTGTTCTATCAGATTATTTCATTTAAATTTTAAAGCATTTATTAAAAACCATACATATTTCCAATGACATAATTACATGAATCATTAAATCAATCACACCAAAACATTAAAAGCATCATACAAATGCATAAGACAAGTCATATGATCAAAAAAATATATCTCATCTATATATATATCAAATATATGTACATCATCTCAAAAATAGATTGGTATGCCACAATCTACATCTTGGCATACTCAATCCTCTCAAATCATATAATCAGTCTGTGCGTAGCTAGTGCTCGAGAACCCCTCGAGCTCTCAGCCTCATCTCCTCCCCCGCCCTGAGGTGGACGAGGTGGCCCCATCGCAGTATGTGTGGTACTGCGAGTCCTAGTTGTCGATCGAGAGGAAGTCCTCGATGACCCAATCCTGATCGGGTCAGCAATGCCGGTGGCAGTTGTACCCTCTGACCCTCTGGCACCATCTGGAAGTAGATGCCCTGGTAGAACGTGGTCTGAGCAATCGACCGTGCCAGCTCCTGCGTGCTCGCTCCTCCGCCCCGTGCTCTGAGGCATGCAATCTCATCTCTGAGTTGTGTAACCTCAGCTCGGTGGCGTGTAGCCTCATCCTGCAATGTCTGCACCTATGCCTAGAGATAGACTGTCTTCGCTCGGAGAGTCGTTGTCTCGTTGCTCTCCCCAGTGTCAACACCCTTGCCCTTATCGGGCGATGGTGGCCTCTCTCTCTGTGGAGAAGGGGGTCTCTCCTCCCTCCTCTCCCGTTGTCGTGGCCTCTGCTATGCCTGTGGTCTCCTCTGCTCTCTCCCATCGTGACCCTGTGCCGCCTCAATGGCCTCCTGGCGCCGCCTCCCCATCCGATGCACAACTACATGGATTGGGCCCTGAGCCCTCGTCATCCGAGGAGGGCGGATGCCTGTGTACCAGGCATCGTAGCCGTCGGCTACCCCAGCGTCGTCCCCATCCATTGGCTGAATGGGGGCATCATCTACGTCCTGACTCCAGAATCGTTGCATATCTGGAGCCCCGCTAACTGTAGTGTTATCCCGGATAGTCCGAGAAAACTCGTAGTCTCTCAGAGATGGAATCCCCTGCTGTAGACCGAACTGCCTCAAAACTCGGTCATACCGGTGGAGCTCCACCTCTCCCCTCTCCATCCTCAGCCAGTAGACTTGTCTGATGCGAGCCAGCTCCTGTCCATCCTCGGCCCACCCTGGATGATCTCTCCAAGGCCTCTAGGTGATCTGGTCGGAGACGAGGTCATCTAGTAGTCTTCGGGACACTGGTAGATCTATCCGCCGTTGTGCCCCTCTTCGGAGCCACCAATAGAAAACTCGGGGCCTCTCCCCGTCAATCCCTATCAGTGGAAGCCCTATCGGCCTCTGCACCGCGATGTGCTCCCAGCACCAAACCTGTAGTAGCGATGTCATAACCAGACATCGGCCGCCCTTGTACACGACCCCATGCAGGATCCTGTACAATCGACAGAGCACAAAGCTCCCCCAAGCAAACCTGTATCCGTGGTCTCTCATGTCACAGACCACATCTGCCAATACCCATGGTACCCTGCACCCGCTCTGGTGGCACAGCAGAAGTCCACCTACCACTCCGGCCAAAACCCGTGTGAGGCTAGATGCCCCAGGCATCTGGCGCAGCGACTCGATGTTCACTCCGCCCTTCTCCAGGGCGAAGCTCGGATCGCCACACAACCGCATCATAGCATGACCCTGGTTGGCCGTAGGAGTGATCAACCGTCCTTGTATGGGGATCCTCAATATCCTCCATACATCCTCCAGTGTGGGAGTCATCTCCCCTATCGGTAACCAAAAATAGGAAGAACCCGGATACCACCTCTCTGCTAGGGCTATCAATAGCCCCATATCTGTAGATACCTGTGGCATCTCTGCCACATGTTGCAAGCCGACCTGTGCCAGCTGATCTCGCTCTGCCTGAGACAGGGCGGCCAAGTCATCCCTCAACCCGCCATATTTCCATTCTCTGCTCTTTAGTAATCCCCTCTGCAACATAAACAAAATCAACAATAAAAATCATTACTAAATCATTAATTAAAAATGCAAGTTAAAATAAGTTCAATTTCATAAATGATGATATCGTCCACAATTGGACGATATCGTCCTCAATTTGAGCAAATTCGTCTCCGATTTCGCCAGCCGAAATCGTCCCCTTTTTGACGAAATCGTCCCCCTATCGCTGATTTCGCCCTCAGACGAAATCGGCGATATCGAGACGATTTCGACGAAATCGAGACGATTTCGTCTCGACGACGTCGACGGCCCAAAAACGGCCGCGATGCTCAAAAATCAAGCAAATCTAGTCTAAAAAGCATTAAATTCTAAAGTAAAGCATTCTAAACTAAGTTTAGACCCTTACCCGTAGCCCGCGTCGGACCTCTGTCGATCTGTGCACTGTCTCGACCATTTTGTCTACAGAGCTCCAGAAACCAGAAAACTAAAAAATGAACAGTAACAATGAATTAGGGTTTTACCCTATTTTTCTTAATTTTATTCAAAAACAACTAAAAAAATTTAAAATTTTTGCTTTTCCGTGTTTTTACCTCAAACGTTCGATTTGGGTAAAAACACGGAGGGGGCACCATAGTAAGTTGTCGTACGATTCGACCTAGAATCGTCGCCTAAAAATGGGAATAATTTTTGCTTTCTCGTAGATCGAGAAGAACTCATCTTTAACGCATTTTCTTCGAAAAATTCGCTAAAGAGGGGGCAAAATGTAGCACCCTAAAATTGGCGCAGTAAAACCTTAATAATTACAATTACTCTAAGTAAATATTCAAATTCAAATTTCAACCCCCAAAACCGCTCCCAAACCGTCGTTTAATCCGTTTCCTCCTTTCCCGCGCCATTTTTAGAGTTTGTTTTGACCGTTTGACGATATCGTCGTCGATCAGACGATATCGCCTCAGATCGGACGATTTCGTCTGGACTAGGACGTCCAGACGATCTTGTCCCAAAACTAATTTTTCTCAATTAGCCTCTGTTCCAACGGCGTCTCTAATCCGGGCGAAGCGTGTCTGCGCCGTTAGAGACCCTCCCCGTTGGAGATCTCCCAAATTGGGATGATCTCCAACCTCCTAACCTCCCTCCTAAGCCTATTTAAACTTAGGCCCTCCCCTTAACCTTCCCCTGGCTGAATTTTCTTGTAAATCGACCTTCACACGCATTAGAATAATCTGTATTACCATCTACATTTGTTGCATCCAATTTTCTTGCAGGAACCTTGTCATTTTTCAGCCGGAGCAAGCTTACATCGTCACAGGCGATCCTGTTCAGATCGGAGACGATCTTGTCAAATCAGAGACGATTTCGACTGCAATCATCATTGGGGGCAATCAGTGCCCAGAGTTTGCATTTTCCTCTTTTCATCTGTTGTTTTATTCTGCAATTAGCTAGTTTATTTATTATTTTCTGCTATTCTGCATTTTGGAGTTCACCCATGTAGCTTTAAATGCATAATTAAGTCACCAATTGTCATCAAATCATTGTAGTGCACTCGTATTTTGCTTATTATCATCATTTTAATGTTATTGTTGTTATTCTACATCATTGCCCTCTGTTAGAATAGTTGCATTTTTTGCATTTTGTGTCTACTTCTCTGATTGCAGGTCTTTGACGAATTCGTCTAACGAATTCGTCAAATCTCAGACGATCTTGTCTGATAGCAGACGATCCTGTCAAATCGGAGGGCGATCCTGACTGCTTCAAGAATCGGAATCTCCATCGGACATCCAGATCAGGTATGGTTCTATAATTTAGCTCTTTCTCTCTGTTTTTGTTCATATTTGTCTACTGTATTTCATCTAGTCTGCATTTTCATAATAGTATAACTTAGATTCATTTGGCCAAACCTAGGACTCGAATGTTTAAAGATAAAATTGAACACATAAAACACATTCCCAACCTAGGCGTGGAAACTGCCATTCAAACGTTTCCTGGTGAACCCACCATCCGTCGAAAAATCACCATAATACACCTCCCCCGAGAGGCGGGACCTTCGCAAGGCCTCTCAGTCCGAGGTACCGCGCCATCCTTTTCCCATCCTCCTTTCGGGCACGGATCCTATAGCTTGAAGGTAAGGATGCAAAAAATTTGGAGCGATACACATTCTTTGTGTCTTCCTCTGCATTTTGGGAAAAAATAGGCTAATGCTGCATCATTTTCTTGTTTCTTCTTTTCTAACAACAACGTATCCATCTGCAGTGCTAGAGATGAGAGCATTTCGCTCTTCAAATCCTCTAGCATGTTGCCTATTTCTATTTTTGTGACTGAAGCAGTCGCCTTCATGGTTCTGGCGGTGATTTTGCCTCACCTTCTCGAGTAGTTACGGTATAATTTTTGGATGTCATCCATAGCATGCTAATAGACATCACCTCCAGAGATGATGTTGAGAGCCTCCAGTGACTCATTGGTAAGTCCCTTCAAGAATATGCTTTTGAGGGACTTATCATATAGCTTCGAGTGAGGGGACCATTGAATATTAAAGCTGAATCTCTCCCAATACTCCTCGAGAGACTCATCTTCTCTTTGTTTCATGCTCAAGACCTACTCCCTGGAGTCTCTTGCTCTCCCAAAATCTTGATATTGCTCTAAAAAGAGCTTCTTCATTTGGTCCCAGGTGGTGATGTGTTTGTCTCCCAAAACGATGAACCATCACAGAGCTGCATCGTCTAATGTAGAAGGAAATAATTTCAACTTCTGCGTGTTTGATTTGTAATCCATAGACCTTCACAAAACATCAAACTTGAATAAAAACAGGTCAGGGTCCTCAGTCGGGTGTCCTTTGAAGGACGAAAGGTGAGCACGGGATATGTTTTTCATTTTGGTATCTCCTACTCCCTCCTCTATTGGGAAACTAAATCCAGATGAGACTTCATCGTTATCTACCATTTTTTTGAGAAATGTGGTTTCTAATGCAGCATTTATGGCCTTCCGATCATTTAAAACTTTCTGAGTCAATGCTCTAAGGTTGTCTGGCGAGATCGTCTGATCCTTCACAACCTTCCACAACAAGGATTCCTCTAGAGGAGTCCTATTAAACAAGGGATTTATGATGATTCTTTCATCCCCTTGTTGATGGGATGAGGCGACACTTTGCACAAAGTGCGGTTCCTCACTCCAATGGATTGCTGGTAGGTCGGGCGAGTCTAACTCAAATCCAAAATGCTTGGCTGACTCAGGTCCTGATGGATTAGTTCTTATAAAGTGACCGTCAGGTCCTCTTCTTCTTGAAGAACTCATACAAGGTCATATGGAATGTTTCAGGGTATTGTAAGTAATCTAATTAAGATGCTTCCTCGACAACGGTGCCAAAATGTTGCGGGCCAAACAAGGTGAATGGTTTCCTATTTTTATCACATGCCCGTGCATTTAATTATCAACCCAAGGAGCTTTGTAAACTTGTGAAGAGTTAGAATTAGGTTACTACAATACCACTGGATGTGAATCTGCTAATCCTATGTTTGGGGGATGTTCTTGAAATGGTTTGTCAATCATTCCCGCACTCCTCAATAAATTACGTAAGAAGAACAGAATTAAATATACAAAAATAAATCATGTACACATTCCTGAAAATAAATCTACTGCAAATACTGGAACTAGCAAACTAATGAACATTCTTATGAAAGCAATAAACTAATTAAAATAAATAAATGAAAATGAAATGGGGAAGAAATACTGGCTTGGAGTGGGCCCAGGCTCCAGCAACTTCTTCCCGATCGAACACGTGCTTAGAACTTTTGGAACTGTAATATATTTATCAACGTATTACAATCTATATTCTGTAACTCTAAATGGATCTTTATTAATTATTTCTATATATTGCTCAGAATGATCTACGTGTGTTTATATAACACACCCACGAAACTTCATTATGAAGTGGTTACAACAGTCGATTCTTCCCAAACTAAATTAGAAGAGTCTGGCGAATGCAATCGACGTCTGGCATTCTATTTTGATGGCAGCGTGTTCATTTCGGTTTGTGCTTTGCCTAGTATTAGTAAGACATTTTGATATGTTGGTGCTATCTCCAATTTAGCTCTACATGACGTAGAGCTGGAACTGCACCAACCGCTGCCATCCATGTCGTTCAAATCTGGTCAACGGGCAAAGAATCAATGGTGCCTTCCGGTTGTGGGGAGGCGCTTGCCTTTTGCTAGCGCCTTCCGACTGTGGGGAGGCGCTTGTCTTTGGTTGGCGCCTTTCGGTTGCAGGGAGGCGCTCGTCTTTGGTTGGCACCTTCTGACTGCAGGGAGGCACTCCTATTTAGTTGGCACATTCCGACTGCAGGGAGGCGCTCATATTCAGTTTGCACCTTCCAACTGTAGGGAGGCACTCATATTCAGTTTGCACCTTTCGACTGTAGGGAGGCGCTCGTCTTTGGTTTGGCACCTTTCGATTGCAGGGAGGCACTTGTTCCCTTGGCGCCTTTCGGTTGTAGGGAGGCGCCTATGTTCTCTACATTGATCCTCGATGAAATAAAGTTCCAGGTCCATCAAAAGACCTTGACCATTCCAAATCTAACTAAATCAACTGCAATTCCACAAAACATACTAAAAGCACACAAATTAGATAACACGCATAATTATATCAAATATCTATATAATCATTCATAAAAGTACGCAATCCTTATTATACAGTCGCATATTAATCAAAGAAATATGTACAAAATATGAGCATTTTTGGTGCTCATCAATTGTCAATGTAATGTTCTAAGTTTACAATTCTAAAGAAATGCGCCAGCATGTACGACTGATTTCCCAGCAATAAAATAGCTTTTTTCTTCATAAAATGGTAACTCTGTCAATTATGTTTATTGTTTGATTTGTTCTTGTAATATTTCTTTCATTTTCTTGCAACCATGAAATAATTAATATTATATTAATCAAATGAGAGTAGAGTACTGAAGTAAAAGTAGAGTAGAAAATAGGGGAAGGGGTTAACACTAACCTTCTGGAGGCAGGGCCCACTTCGAAAGGTTAGTCCCTAAATATCTTTTCCCCACTAACATAGTAGATAGAATTAGATTAAAATATTAATTCACATGAAAATATAATTAGAAATTATAGTAGATAAATAATGCAGTAAGTAAATCATTACGTGGATCCACATTAGAATAATTCATAAATTGCATATTTAATTTAATTTAATTTTATTTTCCGCAAAATTTAATTTTTGCAACACATGAAACCAGAAAGAGACCTGAACTAAGCTTAGTATTGATCCCTACGGTACAATCTATACTGGATTGCTATTCTTTAAATCTAACCTTGATTACCCTCGGATTGATAAAATTAAATGTAAGCTCTACAGCCAATCACATGAGATGGGAAACATAAGCAATAATAATGAAGGCCTATAAAAGAGGCACTACTAAGTAATAGGTCATGCTACACCATACTAATAAAATGAGGTAAGGAATAATAACTAATGTTTGAGTGTCTTTGTGAAATCAACTATGCTAGTGGAAGCTAGAGGCGGCTAGGAGTTAGCACAAGTAGATTAAATGGTCATCAACGAAGATATCCAAATTTTATAACCTTCCCTACCTATGAAGAAGTGGTACACACAAAAGCTATCACTTTAGAGTCCCATAAAGCTACCACTATCACATTCTCCATCATCTCTTTTACTACTCCATCTTCTTCTTTCTCCACTACCTCACATCTCTACATATAATTCATTTGTTAGCTTCCCTCTTCAATTATTCCCCTTTATTTTGCTACACTCCCACTCTTGCCATACACGGGTATTATCATAACACTAGAACAAAGAAGGTCAATGTATGAGATCTCCTTTATTGAATAAGCTACAAGAATAATGAAATCCTATGATGATCAATTTAGGTAAATAAGACAAGTAGTCAGGATATTTATGGTAGCCTTCCTTTCCATAATCATTCCCATCACACTTGCCATGTTGCAATATATTGCTATGAAAATTGCTCTCTTAAACTCTTGTCACCATTCAATCCATCTACAATTCCTTTATATTTACAACTCGTATCACCACTCAAGTTACATACACTATGGTATCCTACACCTAGTCCACCTACACCACCTAAACAACCACTCAAGCTATGCTATTTTTGGGAAGCTAAAAGATATCAAAATTGTTGAAACTTCCTCCCAATCTACTAAAATACTAACACAACCACCATTTGATCTGAGGATTGAGTCTAAGCAATAAATAATGACAACAAAAGATGAATCTTGAGATAGAGGTATTTCCTCTTGAAAAAAGGTATAACCTCCTAATGTGGAAGCATAATTGAAAAACCAAATCCTAGTGGCTCCCATTTCAACACATGAAGTTGAAAGCTTGATGCTAGGTTTGACGTATCATAAATTCTACCCAACCTATAACTTCAAACTATCATATCACTGGTGTTTGTAGGTATGAATGTGATATATGAAAAAATATTGAGAGTGCAATAAATTATTGATAAGATATTAGTATGAGGTTTTCTAGCCACATAGAAACAACATACTCTTAAAACCAAGTGTCTCAAGGGGGAAGGATATTTTTTGTTTGCTAAGGTACATCCATAAGATCTAAGTCTTATAGATACAACACCTTTAGACTATATCACTTGACTATCTTCCATTAATTAACAATGAATATGACATATAGGGTTAGTATATTTTTCTAAATAGGTCAACTTGGCCATGTCATTGAACAACCTAAGGTTGGATAGGAAGAACCATACATATAGGAAACAAAAAAAGAGTTGGTTGTGGCATTAGAATAATTAAAAATAAAAATTCACTAGAATGAAGAGATAATTACAAAGCTATAAGAAGAGTTAGTGGTATCAAGACAAGATCATGGTGATCTAAAACAATAGGCAAAACAAGAGAAACAAGGGCACTAGTAATTAGAGTAAGATAAAGCCAATATCATAAAAGAATTAAAGCTACACAAATAAAATATAGAATGATGAGATCTCATAGATAAAAAAAATAGAAAAATTTATGACAATGGATATTGAGTCTATGAAGATAAAATTTATTAGATCAAGCAAAAAAAATACTTTTCATTACTTCAACATTGCATATTTAATATAGTAGATTAGTTGTAGGAAGTAACATATCAAGATCAAGATGTAATTAATGTAACCTCCATGCAACCCACTATGAGGTATAATAAACTAATGTAATAATTACCTAACACTAAATAATGTAATAATTGTCTAACACCCCCCTTATTATATTATTTGTTATATAAGAAGAGCTATGAAACAATTCAAATATGACACATGTAAGTGCCTTTGAATCTAGATTTTTGGTGACCTATCTTCTCTCTCATGTAGCAAAACTATGAAATAGCCAAACTAGTTATTTGGCCATGTCTCAACTAGATCCCATCAACATGGTCCTTGTCATAGGTGATCTTGCTTTTTTGGTTGATGTCATGGTCCCTATCATAGGTGACCTTGCTCTTTCAGCTGACATCATGGTACCTATCATAGGTTACCTTACTCTTTTGGTTGATGTCATGGTCCCTATCATAGGTGACCTTGCTCTTCTAGCTGACATCATGATCCCTATCATAGGTGACCTTGCTCTTCTAGTTGATGTGGCCCTCTTTTACCTCAAGGTGGTGATGGGTGTCATCAAAATCACACTTTACCAAGGTCACTTTTAATTTATCAAACTAGGGGTGGTTTTCTATGGGAAATATGCACTAGGAAATATCTAAAGTTAGGGTTGGTTTTGGCTCTCTAAACTACAACTCAAAAAATAGAATTGAAATTTAACTACAACTAAAATGAAAGAGTTTAATCTAGCAAACACACTTGCAGGAAATGAAATGATTGCAACTAAAAAATTAAATGAAATAATAGGAAATAAATTGAGCATAAAATAACTAAGTATTCAAGCTGAACTATAATAAAGCAATTTTGAAAATAATGTAGCTAAGTAGTCTTTCCTGGGAAGTAAACACTGTAGCTAAATGACTATTATACGATGCATAAAATAACAACAAACTAATCTAATATTGCAAAAAATAAAACATAAAGAAAATTTACCTTCCACCTTACTAGGAGTGGGCCCTTGCTCAAAAAAATGTCAAATGAAAAATAACTTATATCAAATCACAAGAATATAGTGCAATAACAATTCAAATAATACTTTTACTGTAGGTCTAAATCAACAAAAAACTTCTTACAAAGTGTAGCAAAAATTTAGCAACATGACAATATATTCCTCCTCTATATCTCTCTAAGTCCTATGCTACTAGTTTTATCTATAATGGAGAGGACAAGGCCCTCTCCTACCTCCGTAGTTAAGCAAGTTGTAACAATCAAGATGCAACCAAAAAATAAATCTCCAAATCAACAAGGATAGGAATAGTTACACCTGGCAATAAAACTTGGTAAATAGGCCTTGGTGGCCCATAACTTCCACGTTGGAGTATTTAGAAAATGGAAAAAGTAAATTTAAAATAGTTCCTAGCCCCTACATATAAAATTTGTCTTGTTTATATTTTTCCTAACCTACTGCCAAATGCTAACAATATAATGTTTTGGTTGTTACAGTTGGTGAAAGATAGTTTGACCAAATTAGAAAAAAGCTATTTCTCAACCAATTTGGTGCTTTTTTGGGTAATAATTGATCATAAATTTTGTCTTATTATGTCATGTAATCTACAAAGTATCATAACAATACCTTCAACCATCCACTTTAGCCATATGGAAATTCATCCAACTCATATTCTGGCACTAGGTTATAGTCTTGTCCGATGCTAGGGTATACTTGTTATATTCTATAGATTTTTTTTTTTTGGGACCTAGTGAATGGAGTCAGGTCTAGTGATGGATGAGTGATATAATTCAATACTTCCTACAACTACAATCCTTACCAAGAAATGAACCTAAATCTAGATCCCAAGTTCTACCAAAATTCCTAGTTGTGTACAAAACTAAATAAACTTATATTTTATTACAAAAGCTTGACAAAAATAAGCAAATTGGCCCTTTATTACCTTTCTTGAAAGATGATTGTACTCTATCTAATTAAGTTAGTATTTCCTCTTAATACCCTCTTTAACCACACAACTTAATGTAATAATAAAACAAGTAACATCCTAATAGTGTAAAAAGGTTGTAAGAGGTAAAAATGAGGTATTTGTGCCTCATCACTCCCCCAAACCTAATTGAATCTATGTCCTCATGCCTTAACGGGTCTTGAGTCTCATCCCCTATTTGAACTATCACCTTACATCCTCTGTTTCCCTTGTCAAGGTCTATAGGGGAATTTCCTTAGGAGATTCTCCGATTAGCATGGCTACACCTTCAGGATCAAGATTCTATGTTATCATACATTTGGTTCTAGCCTTAACCAATTGAGTTTGAAGATAATAAATATTCCTATTCCTATTCTATAGCAATATTTTAGTCACTTTCAGTCTGGTTTGTAGATTCCAAATGACTAACTTTACCCCTTTTAGGTCTAGGTTTTCTAGGTTCTCATCATATTCATTAGGCATTTTAAGTTGTCCTATTTTTGGGTTGAATAGTAGAGGTTGTGAAATAGGTACTTCCTCAAAGCTTTGTCCTAGATTTATAGGTATCACCACCTCAAAATATGTAGGCTATTATGGTTCTTCCATAGTTGTTTATGGTGGTGCATCTTCCTCTTCCCTCTATTCTTCCTAATCCTATGTAGCTAGAGATGGCTCTTTGATGCTATCAATGAATTCAACTTTGGCCCATGATGTGTGAATATAGGGTTATTATTATTTCTAGTTAAAAACTATTGCACAAGTCCTTTTTTTGAATCTAAGGTCAACAAAAATTCAATTCCTTAATGGCTTCCAACTCCTTGGGGATAACCCTCTTATTTTTATTGTAGCCCTTATTTTCTAAAACTATTGGGGCTTTCATATCTATTAATTTTTCTTTATATTCTATTATAGGTGTCTCCACCTCTATTTTACTTATCTCTACTTCATGTGACTCAAGAAGGTCATAGGGTGCCAAAGGAGTCAATGGTGCTTCAGAGTCTTTGGACACCTATTCTTCTATTATATATATATATATATATATATATATATATAATAAGGGAAGAAAGATAGTATCAAACCTACCTTAAGAAGCAAACCCTATATATATATATCTATATTGTTTGCTTCTTAAGTGTAGGTTTTGATACTTTATCTTTCTTTCCCTATTTCTATAATCACTTTTTGATTAGCTTTTTTAGTTTTGGCTTAGGGTGCTCTAGTGCATCCAAGATATCGACCTTTGGTAGTTTTTGAGAGTCATAAGATGGTTTCAATACCTCTATGGTATTAGCATTCTTAGGTGGTCTATCTTCATTTTCCTTTTATTTATGACCCTTATATTGTAGAAAATTTTATCAACATTTTTCATTGCCCTTACTAGTCCTAAAATGGTGATGACATAACAACTAGATCAAACTATGATGCTTTATTTGGCATTTTCCTTCCCTAAATTAGGCCATATCATGTAATGTGGCATTCAAAAAATAATGTATATTAATATAGAGATAGGTATTATCGTCACCATGTCATAAATGTATAAGCATCTCCAAATGTGACCTAGATAGTGTAATGAATTTCCTATTGTAGGTTAGGTATTTCATCACCCATAGAGCAACAACATCCAATAATATAGCCAAGTTTGTGCATTTAAGTCCTTTGCAATTATTATTATGGATATAATAAATAGGATCTAGGTCTCCCTCCTTCCTAAATTTAGAAAATAGCATAGTGAGGGCTTCTCCCATCCAAGAAAAATCTTGATCAACTAATTACAACCCTATGACTATGCTAATTACGGTAGGATTTACAAGGATTTTAAACCTCCTAATATTAGAAAACCCATCACATAGAATCCTAGCAATATCCTCTACAATTTCAAGATCATATCCTTCAAACCAAAGAAAGAATTACAATTATCCCAAATTTTTTAAAATTTGTGCTACTTCTAGATTTTGCAGCAACTTAACGATGCTCTTTAGTTTAGACCTTCTCTTTTAGCCTATATTTTCTCTCATTTTTTGTAGGAGTTGGTTGGTTTACATTTTAAATCGTAGTTGGTGGAAAAGGGAGGATGATCATGGTAGAGCACTATTTACATGTGCATGGGAAAGGAGGCCCATTTACTTCTATCACCTCGTCATCATTTATCAAAATGGGGTAAATATGAAGGTAGATCTCTATCTAACCATTGAGAACCACTTGGACAATGGGTAACTACCATGGTAGCTGGAAAAGGAGTCTAAAAGACATGCACAAAGAGTGATTTGAATCTCCTACGAAGGCATGTTTCCCATGCAAACCATGTATTATTTTTTTGATGTTGGAGTCATCCTATTTTCTTCCAAGTTTTCCATGCAAATCATAACATTGTCATTCTTTCTTTATCAATAAATTGCTGCCACATGGATATTTTAAATGATTTGTATTTTTAAATAGACTTTTTCCATGTGATTTCTTAGCCATTATATGTTGGAAGACCCTTGTTTGGCATTGAGTGACATCATGGTTTCCTACAACTTCTACTACCACCCAGACAAGTCCAGTTCCCAACCAAAAAATGTATCAAAAAATTATAATGCCAAGAAAACCAACTCCAATCTACTAAGGTCCCCTATGAAACCTCCCTTTTGTGCACCATAGGCTATGACATTGCTATAATTATACAAAATTTATGAGATCAAATAAAGTAAAAGAAGAAATGCAAGGACACACACACAATATATATATATATATATATATTCCCACAAAAGGAATGACCATTTTTGATTTTCAATCTATTTTTACCCTGGTTATGTCCATAAGGGATTTCACAATCAGGTTTTTATTTTCAATACAAGTATGTCGAAAACCAATTTTCATACTAGTCTTGGCCCAAAAACTCCCCCAAGGGGGATTTCACCATTGGATATCATTTTATTTTCTTTTTCTTTTTTCATACAGTAGGACATAATAATTTTTCATTTTTCATGGGAGAAGAGGTTTCCCCCACAAAATCCATATTAGACTATGAGAACAAGTAAGTAAAAAAATCTTCCTTTGATATTGGTTGATGGTATAACTTCAACCGATGTCCATTGACCACCATATTTTATATTGATCCATCAATAGGTACTAGTCGCATGATGCCATTATCAAAAATTTTATCAATCTCATACGGTCCTAGCCATTGAGTCTAGAGCTTGCCCTTGAAGTCAAGGTAGCGAGAATCAAACAACACCCAATCACCTAGCTTGTACTGATTACTTTTGATGTGTTTATCATGCCATGTCTTCTATTGTTGTTGGATCATCTCAATCTAGTGAAGGGCATCCCTTCATAGCTCATCAAGTGCACTAAGCTATAGAACTCTTTCCTGTTGTACCTATGACAACTCAATACCAACATCAAGTGCAATGTGTAAAGTTTGTAATTCAAATTCAATAGGTAAAATGAGTTTCTTTCCATACACTAATTCATAAGGGGTGAGTCTAGTGGTGGATTTCCAAGTAACATTATAAGCCCACATGACCTCTAATAGTCTATTGGCCCAATCTCTCCTATGTGAAGCTATTATTTTTGTTAAAATATTTTCTAGTTCCCTATTAGTAACTTTGACTTGGTCATTGGCTTGTGGGTGGTATGGTGAGGATTTTTATGTTTTACTTGGTAATATTCCATGAATGAATGGATAATATTTGATGCAAACTAGGGTCCCTGATCTAACACAATCTTGTGAGGAGCACCAAAGTGTTGAAAAATATGTTCATATAAGAAGTCAACTACTTTGTCCTCATGGGCATATTGAAGTGCAATTACTTTGGCCCACTTAGTTACATAATCTATGCACACTAGGATATGTTGTTTTCCTTGAGATGGTGGATTAATAGGTCCTACAAAATCTATGCCCCATTTCTCAAATGGTTCTAGAACTAACTAAGGTTGAAGAGGTATTTCATTTTGTGTCATAGGTTTTCCCATTCTTTGACATTGATTACAATGGAAAACATATTTCTTCACATCCTTGTGAAGTGAAGGCTAGTAATATCCTGCTTTGAGAATATTTTGTGTGGTTTATTTTTTTAAGTAGTGTCCTCTAGAAGGTTCATCATGACATGCTCGAAGGATGTCATAGACCTCATATTCCCTCACACACCTTCACAAAATGTGATCAGGTCCACATTTAAACAATAGTCCTTTTATCCATTGGAAAGATGAACTTTGTCACACTAGCTGGCATCTTTCATTTGGAGTAAGGTGGAAAGGAATTTTCCTAGTTACCAAGTAGTTGGTAATATCTACAAACCATGGAGAGTGAGTAGATATTGCAAATAAATTTTCATTAGGGAAAGAGTCATCCATTGATTTTTTTCTCTTTAGTAGTATTTAATCTTAACAAGAAATCAACAACTACATTTGCTCTACCAAGTCTATCTATAATAGTGATATCAAATTCTTAGAGTAGCAATAGCCATATGATCACTCATCCACTTACCATTGGTTTATTCATTAAGTATTTAATTGTGGAGCAATAAATATGCACATACATAGGGTATCCTATAATATAATGACATAATTTGTTAATGGTATAAACTACTACAAAAAATTCTCTTTCGATTGTAGTGTAATTCTTTTCAGCACGTTAAATTTTTACTAATATAATAGATAGTGCAACTTTCCCATTTTCCTCATCTCGTTGACCAAGGTAAACACCTATTACAATGTTGGAAGTGTCAGTATGGATGTGGAATGGAATATTTTAATTAGGTCCTCTTAGTACTAGTGCGGTGGTCAAATTTTCCTTGATGGCTTTGAATGCCTCTTGACATTCTTTGGTCCATTTGAACTCAACATTTTTGGTAAGGAGGGTAAATAATGGAGCAATGAGCTTGCTAAAATTTTATATAAAATACCTATAATAACTAGCATGTCCTAAGAAGCTCCTAACATCTATTTGAGTCTAAGGTGGAGGCAACTAACTTATGACTTCTATTTTCTTAGGGTCTACTTTGATGCCTTGTGTCGAGATATGATGCCCCAATACGATACCTTCATCCATCATCATTAAGAACTTTTTTTTCTTAAATATATATTATGGGCTTCACATAGGGTAAGGACTTGGTCTAGATTATGGAGAGCTTCATCAAAGGTATCCCCATAAACCATGAATTCATCCATGTATACTTCGACACATTCATCAGTAAGACTCACAAAATAGAGAGAACTACCCATTTAAAAGTCATGGGGACATTGCACAACCCAAAAGGTAAGACTCTATAGGTGAATGTTCCTTAGGGGCATGTGAAAGTAGTTTTATCTTGATCTTTTGGTACCACCTGTATTTGATTGTACCCGCTAAAACCATCTAGGAAAGAAAAGTATTTCTTCTTAGAGAGGGTATTAAGTACCTGATCTATGAAAGGTAATGGAAAATGGTCTTTTTATGTGGCCTTGTTAAGCTCTCTATAGTCACAAACACATTTTTCCATTATTTTTGGGAAAAATAACCAATGGTGAGACCCATTCGCTATCAAATATTGGGTAGATAAATCCTACATCTAATAGCTTTTCAATCTTGGTTTTTACCATGTCCCTCAAAGCAGGATTTATCCTTCTTTAGGGTTGGTGGATATGTTTCTTCTTAGTAGTATAAATTCTATGAGTGCATATGTCAGGGTGGATTCCCTTCATATCACTATAGTCCTATGCAAATGCATTAACATGTTGGATTAAAATATCAAATAACTTAGCTTCTTCTACATCTAACAACCAACTATTAATGTTGATAAATTTCCCTAGTTGTAATTCTATTTTCTTGGTGCCTAGTAGCATTGAATTGACTCCTTTGCTCACCAATGAGTTTAAAGGATAATGGTGGGGTAGCAGGGAATGAAAAATTTGAGTGTTTTCATTGAAATTAACCCATGCAAGAGTGAGGTTAACTAAAGGATATTTGAAAGATGTGAGGAGTTTTCTTTGTTGTTTATGTGGAAAAGTGAATGAATTATCATAGAGTGATACATGTGATAAATACTTAGAGGTTTCATATTAATATTCCATAGAAACCTATGAAATATAGTCCTCTAATCATCTGAATAAGGTTCACTTGAAGAATCCATCAAAATGGTTTCATCCTTAAAGAGATATTCCTCTAATAGATCTAGCTCTTCGGCATGCTCTTTTACTGTCACCATAGCAAAACAAGAAAAATTATTTTGTTCTTTGGGTTCATACACCCATATAATTCTAGATAAATTTATGGAAGGTCTAGCTAGAGGGTATAGAGATATCTGTTTGGTATTAAACCCATTAGAGATAGTTATATCCCTAAAACAACAATCTATGAATGCAACAGTCATAACCAATTAAGGTTTTCAAAAAATTAATGTATAACCACTCATCCTAGTTCTTGGTTGGAGAATCATGAAATAAATGAGGTATTCCCATGATTCTATGGTTATTGGCACATCTTCTACTATTCCCTTAGGTTATGTTATAGATTTATCTTCTAGTTGAAGGATAGTGGAAGTAGGTCACATATTAGTCAAGGATAATTGATTCATCATTTTAGTAGTCATGACATTTATTATAGCTCCTAAGTCAACTAAGACATTGGGTATCTTTGTTGTATTGATGGAAATAGTAATGATAGGGTTTTCAAGATCTCCATATTTGGGTGGAATGAGCTTACCTACCAAAAGGTCAGCTAATTTTCCATCCACTTGTATGGTTTTTGGATAAGCCTTTTGTTTCCTTCTAGGTTTCTTAACACATATATCTTAGATGATCTTATTGAAGATCGGTGTATCCTTTGTTGTTTGGAGTAAAGGAATTTTTATGTTTAATCACTTTAATTCTCCTAATATATCATATTCCTTAGAATGCTCTTCTTTAGGCTCCAATATTTTAGGATATGGTGCTTGGTGAATTTCTAGAGGAATACTTTTTGGAAGGTTTTCTTATTCTTTATTTGTTGGCTCAAGATTTGGTGGAGTATTTTACCTTTCCTCCTAGAGTTCTTCTATTTTAGGAGGCTCTAGACTAGGAAATACCTTTCTTGAGTGAAGTTGCACATTATCATAGTTGATAGCATTGATATTAACTATGTCATTATGCTCTACATTATAGAAAATATCTACCTACCTATTATTATTTGGGTTAGCCATAGGTTGAGCCAGTAGTAGAGGTTACTTTAGCAATTATTATTGCATTTCTTAAGAGGCACCAATGGGTCTTGGTAGCAATGATTGTTGTTGACCTTGAAATCGTAACTATCCCCCATAAGATTGATTGGATTGGGATGGTCCTAACCAATGTTGGTTCTAATTTGACCATGATTGGTTTGGAATTTTTGCATCCATGGTGGATTAAACCATCCTTGATTATTCCATTTAGGATATGGAGACTAGGGGTATTGGCCCCATTATTGTTGTGGTGGGGGTATGTTCCATGGAGTATTCCATGGATTTTGTGCCCATGGTGCTCTTTGATTATGGGAAAATTTATTTTGTTGTCCCATGTAATTGAGCTTCTTTGTATTAGGATTCCTTCCATAGTTATCCTTGATTTTTTTCAAGAGATCACACTGGTCTTTAAGGTGAATTTTCTCACAAATACTACAGATATTGGTTTTGTTAAGAGGGAATTCTTGTAAAGAATATTTTTACCTACATCTTGGATAGTATATGGCCAATGGTTTATTGGCCTTAGTTTTAGCTTGTATTTCATCCAATGTTGTGTTTAAGTGTAGGAGAATATTAGTTTTGAAATTAGTGAATTCTTCTAATAATTCTCCTACCTCATTTCCACTCTTCCCTACTTGGTGTCTACATGTTCCTTTCCTTGTTCTAGAGTAGTTTCAACATAGTTCCATAATATCAAAAAGATCTAGCTTATTCATGTCACCTTTCCCCATGAGGTTTAAGATGTCCCTTGACTCATCTTGTAATCCTCATAAGAATACTACTTTGATAAGTTCTTGGTCCATACCTTCCCCACATATTTTTTTAACAAAGAAGAATCTATCCAAGTAATCCTCAATAATCTCATCTTTAGTTTGTTTTGTCCTAAACAACTCTTCCTTTTGATCCTTGATATTGTCCTAAACAACTCTTCCTTTTGATCCTTGATCCATGATAATACTCCTCATATTTTTATAAAAAGACTTTTTCCATCTCATCCTAGATACATATGAATTCTAGGGCTAACCCCATAAACCATCACATAGATATGTCCTTAAGTGTGGAAGGAAATGGTTTAAGTTTATGATTATCGATTGTGCAATCATAAGTTTGACATATAAACCTGAATTCAAATAGGAACTAGTTTGGGCCCTCTATAGTAGTTACCCTAAAGGTGATATTTTCATATGAGCTTACACATTAGGGTCTAACCTAATAGGATATGTAAATGTTTTAATACCATATGCGCATCACTTTGTCCATCTCTAGTGTTATTTTCTCCTTGCCTATCCCCCATTTTGTTGTTTTTCCAACAAATATTATAGACTTGTCTATATTCTTCAAGGGTTCTAAATGGAAGTTGTGGACCACTACCAAGTTCTTTTATTTTAGGGAATCCTTTATATCCTAAAGATTATGATGATTGTTCACTAGTACTTTCTTTGTCTATTTGCAATAGATTGTTTGGAATCTCAACTACAGGTATAGGGTACTCTTGTGCAACCTCTAGGTGTGATTGTTGTGCTCCTATGGCTTGTTGGGGGTTCTTTTTAATGAATCTTCCCCCTTTTTGTCTCTAAACCTATTCATACACTCTAACTTTTCAAATAAATCTTTTTCTTTTCTAATCACCTCTACCTTCCCTTCTCAACATCACTATGTTTACTTAGTTTTAATTGATTGGTATCATATTGATATGGATTGTAATATAAAGTTGCTAAATTCATGGAGGAGGGTGCTTAAATAGGCACCAAGACTCCTCAAATTGGTTATAAAAACAATATAGGTGTGAGGAATTCACAAGATCCCTATTAAAGAGTGATCCATGTGACTTTGGAGACACACGAACAATACTATATTGTGATTAAATAAGACAAGACAAGCTGCAACCAATTTAACCACCCTAGTCTACGTGAGCCAAAAAGGGGCTACACATGAATTAAAAATTATTTCCCATATCACCAAGGACTGTATAATCATTAAATAATATATTATGTGTGTTTATCATCATTCCTTCCCACCATAGAATCATTGGATCTCAATGCTTTCAATAATTTAGGAAATTCATGGGCCATATGGTGGTGAGATATCCATCGATCCTGGTGTGGATGCTGACCACAATGGGTGGAAAAGTATGGTGTGGAAGAACCTTGTCAAATTTAATTTTTATTTATTTCAAACACTCTATTTGTATCAAGCAAAATTTGGAAGTCAGGTACCACATTTATTGGATGAGGAATACAATATTGATCAATGGTTTGCTTCAAATGCTACTAAGTCTTCTATAGAGTAGGAATCTAACTATCTAAAGTGGGTATAGCAATAAAAATAGGAGTAGTAGGATTCGATGATGAAGGAGGAATTGGCTCCATGTGAGGAGAAGGTGGTTCAACTAGTGCTGGTGTATCCTATGGCCTACTAAATATTAATGTAATATTCTATGGCTAAATGGAGCACAATAAAAGAGTGGTATCCTTAATACTATGAATAAGAAATATCTTATTCTCATGATGCAATGTGTATGTGTTTTAAAAAGTATCATACTAATCCCTCTTGTCATACTAATAGGGCTTGCCAAGAATTATACCACAACAATCCATTAGAGTCACATCATAGGTGACTCTATCCATAAAATATGGGCTAAGTGCAAAGGACACCATGCACTTTTATGTGATGTATGAAGTGGAATCATTATCCTTCTTGGACATTTTGAGCTCATTTAGTTGTCATTGATGTCAAGGTGAGAAGTTGTCATTGATGTCAAGTGAACACATGAAGCTGTCATTAACACCATGGAGTACACCATCATTGAAGCCAGGAGAAATGCAAAGAGTTGAAGAAAAGTTGTCAAAATATTGTTTTATAAGGGTTTTTGTTAAAACCATGGTGGCAAATTAAAAGGTTTTTATTAAAACCATTATGAGGATATAAAGGCTTCATTAAACATCATAATGGCAGAATTAAGGTTTTTATTAAAAACCATGGTGGCAGAATAATTTTCATCAAATCAGTGAAGAACAAATGAAGGTTTAAATTTTACCTAAAGGAGGCTTTAATTTTTATTAAAGTCAAAGGTTTATAAATATAATTTATAAAATTTAAATTCTTTTAGAATTTAAATAATTTATAAATTATAAAGGTTGTAAGAAGCACCGACGTCATCGAATATTATGGAGCATCGACGTCTAAGCCATATGGTGAATTCATGTATAAATAATATGCCAAAGGGGCATTCAAACTTACCCCTCTTCGATTTAATTTTCATGCGACCGAGCTAAAAGTAATTCGTGCAATCGTTGATCATTGAGGAAGAAGACAAAGAGTTCGTTTGTCTTTTAGCGCCAGGAAGAAGACGAAAAGGGAGAGCGTAAGGTCTGAACCACATTGGATAGAGTGGTCCATTAGCAGTGCGTGTTTTGCGAGAGCATTGGGAGTGGAAGAGTCCACGATCGATTCGCGTGGAGTTGGAGTGTTTGTCTTGAGCGCCAAGGGGAAAGGTTTTTGGCACGCACTCATTTTGAGCACCAGACTTAGGAGAAAGAGCACGAAGTGCTCTTAAGGTTTCAAACGTGCATCTAGCACACGTGGTGGGCAAGCTCGCGGCTAGGGCACATGAGGAGGCAGTGATTGGGAGTTCGAATCCCATAAGTGGCAAAGGTATTTTTGATTAAAAGAAATTTTATTTGCCTAAAGTTTTTCCTAAAGTATTATTTGGAGTTATAAGGGTATGTGAAAGGTTGTTTGCTTGGTTCATGTTGTTGGAGTTATAAGGAAAGTTAATTTAATTTTTGTCAAAGTCTTTCTTGCCATTAAATTTAATTAAAGAGGTTTTGAGTTAATTTTTGGTGGATGATAAATTTATTTTAGTTGGGAGATTATAAGGTGTTATTGGAAAAATATTTTATGTATGATGATGGTTGTTTTTATAGTTGGAGTGATAAGGTGTAATTGAGTTTTTGCATTACATTGTGAGAAATATTTATCCTCTAACCTCTTTGAGATTGGCATAGAAGTGTTTGTGGTTGTGGCAGATTTATGAGATCCTTTCATCATCAAGAAAAAGGTATGAGCACATTCTTCCATAGTTGAGTTGATTGATTGGTTTTCTGGAAAATAAGTTTGGAGTGAAAAGGACTTGATTAGGGTTTTCCTATTGAGTGTGTTGAGTTAATGCTTCAAGGTTTTCTGGAATAAAGAATTGTTGTTAAAACCTTGTTTTATAAGCATTGTTGTTGAAGCCATTTATTGTGTGAAGAACTTGAACTAGGGTTTGAGTATCATTGCTATGTGAGAGTTGTTTTATAAGCATTGTTGTTGAAGTGAGTTATTGAGTGAAGAACTTGAACTAGGGTTTGAGTATCATTGTTATGTGAGAGTTGTTTTATAAGCATTGTTGTTGAAGTGAGTTTTTGAGCAAAGAACTTGAACTAGGGTTTGAAAAGAACATGAGTATCATTGTTATGTGAGATTTGTTGTTGAGCATTGTTGGAAATATTTTGAGTTGGTGTTTATATGCTTGGACTAGGGTTTGAGAGAGAGGATTATTTCATTGAGTGATTGGTTGAGTAGAGTTGGTTGAGCCTAGTCAAGTGGGAGTGTGAAGTGATTGTTCAAGTTCCATAAAACAAACTATTCTATATTCTGAATTGAGTTGAGAAAGTGATTGAGCATTGAGTTGAAATTGAAGCATATTGAGTCTCTAACAATTCTCCTTATGTTTCTAAGAGAGTGATTGTAAGTAATTGAGCATTGTGATAAGTGTAGAACATATTGAGTCTCTAACAATTCTCTTTATGTGTCTATGAGATTGGACAAGTTCTATGTGGACTTGTTGAGCTGATTTGAGGTAAGTCTTTGAGAAGACTTGTGGACAAATTTTGTGTGAGCTTTTGTGAAAGCTTACAATACAGATATTGAGCAGATTTGGATAAGTTCTAGAGAGGACTTGTTGAGTATATTTGAGCAAGTTCTAGAGAGGACTTGTGGAGTAGATTTGAGCAAGTTCTAGAGAGGACTTGTGGAGCATATTTGAGCAAGTTCTAGAGAGGACTTGTAGAGCATATTTGAGCAAGTTCTAGAGAGGACTTGTAGAGTAGATTTGAGCAAGTTCTAGAGAGGACTTGTGGATATATTAGTGTGAGCTTTTGTGGAAGCTTACAAGGTATATTTGAGATAAGTCTTTGAGAAGACTTGAGAGCAGAGTTGATTGATTTGTTCAAACCTTGAGTTAAGGTTTAGGGCAGATCCAGAAGAGTTGAGACAAGCCTTGAGTTAAGGCTTGAGGATAGAGATCAAGGACATATTTGTGCTAGACCGAAGGACTATGTTTAGTGTAGATTTGAGAGCAGAGTTTGGTGTAGATTTGAGGATAATTTTGTGCTAGACCAGAGATAGAGATTGAGAAGATTTGTGCTAGACCGAAGGACTATGTTTAGTGTAGATTTTGAGATAGAGCTTTGGAGGTGATAGAGTAGAGAGGATAGTAGTCTCTAGTGGATAGAGATCCATCAGCTAGGGTAGTGAGGATAGGTCTTCTGAGTGGGGACAAGAGTCTTTAGTGGAGAGAGATCCACAAGCCAGTGTAGTGGAGGCAGTAGTCTTCTAGAGGATCACCAACTAGAGTAGAGGAGGAGTTCTCCTATGGATAGAGATCCATGAACTTGATTTAGGGGATTGGTGTCTCCTTTGGATAGAGGTCCATAAACATTGTAATAGGGAAAGGATTCCCAAGAGATTGATTGAGAAAATTTTAGTGAAATATTTTCTCCGTGGAGTAGCCCACATTGGGTGAACCATGTAAATTGTGGTGTCTCTATTGTGTGTGGTGATTTGTGCATTGCTTTGATTACTGTTGTTGATATTGCTATATTTACATTGCATAATATTGATTGGGAAAGAAAAGTAAAAAGTGGTCTTATACTGTTCACCCCCTCTCAGTATAAGCTTGTGTTCTTCAATTGGTATCAGAGCAGGTTCCTTCAGAAGAGTTTAATAGCTTGAAGGAAAAGCTAACAAGAACACAATGGATTCTAAGAATGTGTCCTCAAATAATTCAGCACCAGTATTTGATGGAAGTGACTATATGTATTGGAGTATGAGAATGAAGATCTACCTGATGGCACTTGGCAATGAAATTTGGGAAGTAATTGAATTTGGATATGATCCCTTGATTAATCCTCCTACATATAAGGAAGGTAAGCTCCTACAACATTACAATTCAAAAGCAATGAATGCACTTTTGAGAGGTTTGCATAGAACAGAGTCTATGAAAGTTATGCATTGTCAAACTACAAAAGAAATGTGGGATAAATTACAAAATATATATGAAGGAGATAAATGTGTCAAGAAAGCAAAGATGCGAAATCTCAAAGGACAATTTGAAGAATTAAGAATGAAGGATGAGGAAAACATTAGTACTTATCTACTTCGAATTGATGAGGTTGTTAATGCTATGCAAGGACTTGGAATGAAGATTGATGAATCAGATGTTTGTGATAAAGTCTTAAGAACTCTTCCAAAAATATTCAGTGAAAAGGTTTCTGCTATAGAAGTGTCAATGGATGGTGATACTTTGACAAGAGATATGTTGCTTGGTATTCTTACAGCACATGAGATAAGAACAAAATATCCTATTCCCCAGAAGGAAGCAACATTCAAAGCAATCAAAAATACAAAGGGTAAGAAGTCAGAATCAAGCAATGAGTCATCCAGTGATGAAGAAGCTAATTATGGTAGAAGAGATAAGGATTATAGAAGATCCAGAGATCTAAAATCTGTTAAATGTTTCAATTGTGGAAAGTATGGACATTTTGCAACAGATTGTCAAGAAGCTAAGAATAACAATGGTGAAGAAAAATAGGATCACAGGAACATGGAATCAGAAAGGTATAGGCACCAAAAGAAAAGCAAGGATGGACAAAGCAGACAAGGAAAGAAGTTCTTCCAAAGGCAAAAGAGGAGCTACTATGCGGATAATGCAAGTAAGTACTCAAGTGATAGTGATGCTAGTTTTTCAGATAATGATAGAGATGAAGTCCTATTTATGATTGAAGAAAAAGAACAAGTTAAGAAAAGGACTCTAGTAATTCTCAAGTGTTTTAGATGTGGTAACTTTGGACATCTTGAAGATAGTTGTACAAGGGATGGTTATAGTTTTAGTGATGATGAATATGAAGATACACTTGAAGGACCAGAAGAGAATATTCTAATGGCACTAGAAGAAGGAAAAGATGATCCTATAGAAGACAAGCCAATAGAAAATAAAGATGTGGACAAAGGTAAACAAATAGAGGAATATTCAGAGAAATATGGATATGATCTCAAGGGAGAACTTATTTATGCTCTTGAAATAGTAAAGAAGGTAAGAAAGCAAAACTCTAAACTTGAAATTCAGTTTCAAGAATGTGATGAAGAGAGAAGATTGCTTATAGAGGATTTAGAAAAATCAAAGGCTAAGACAAAAAGGTTCAAGGATAAGTTAGAAGCAAAGATCTTAGAATGTGAAAAGTTAGCACAAGAAGTGGCACTTCTAAGAGAAGATTTAGAAGACTCCAAAGTCAAGCTAAAAGGGTTCAAAAATAGCTCAAAGAACTTGGATAAGTTCATCAAGATACAAAAGCCTACATCAAGCAAAATAGGTCTTGGATTTGGACAGGATCAAAAGAAATGGGAAGGAGAGTCAACCTCAAGTTTTGAAGGAGAAGAAACTTCAGATGAAGATACTTCAGAAGAAGATAGTGTAAAAGAGAGTGAGACATCTGAGGATGAGTTGGACAATAGAGAGTTCAACAAGGATAGGAACAATGCACAAAGAAGATACAGATGGAACAACAATCAGAATAGGTCAAGAGAGACTAGGAGACCAATGAGGTCAAGACAAGGAAACTTCAATGGAAGATGTTTTTCATGTCACAGGTTTGGGCACATGGCTTCACAGTGTAGAACACATGAAAGATATGAATATGGGAACATACAACTTTTCCATGGGTATTGCTACTCATGTAATCAGTTTGGTCACAAGGCAATGAATTGCAGGGTTCATGATAGAAGAAGGTATGGCTTCACTAGGAGAAATCCTAAGACATTTGCACCTCCAAGGAATAATAACATTAAGTGTTATAAGTGCAATAATGATGGTCACACAACAAAGTGGTGTAGAGCAGACATTCCAGAATCAAGTAGGAACATGAATATGAACAGGAATAGGAACATGGATATGAACAGGAACATGAATATGAACAAGAATAGGAACATGGATATGAACAAGAACAATAATAGGAATAGGAACAAGAACATGGACAAGAATGTAGACATGGATAGGAACATGGATATGGAAAGAAATAGTCAGAGAAATCAGAAGGATCAGATAAAAATAAGAGAGGATAAAGGTAAAGAACAATGCTTTCTAGGAGTAGAAATACTCCCACCCCAGAATTAACCACCTCAAGAGGAGGTGGGGGAGGGGCTAAGCTAAGAGGCTCATTCTTAGCCTCGAGCCCCAAAGGTGACCCTTTGCCATTGATGTCAAAGGGGGAGAGATTTGAGTAAGGGGGAGAGATTTGGTATTTGAGAAAAGAGAAGAGTATTGAGCTAGGGGGGAGCAATGTCCCGGGGAGCAGAACAAAGGAAAGGTCAAGTTTTCGGTAAAAATAAGTTGGGTTGCCATCAATGACAAAGGGGGAGATTGTTGGACATTTTGAGCTCATTTAGTTGTCATTGATGTCAAGGTGAGAAGTTGTCATTGATGTCAAGTGAACACATGAAGCTGTCATTAACACCATGGAGTACACCATCATTGAAGCCAGGAGAAATGCAAAGAGTTGAAGAAAAGTTGTCAAAATATTATTTTATAAGGGTTTTTGTTAAAACCATGGTGGCAAATTAAAAGGTTTTAATAAAACCATTATGAGGATATAAAGGCTTCATTAAACATCATAATGGCAGAATTAAGGTTTTTATTAAAAACCATGGTGGTAGAATAATTTTCATCAAATCAGTGAAGAGCAAATGAAGGTTTAAATTTTACCTAAAGGAGGCTTTAATTTTTATTAAAGTCAAAGGTTTATAAATATAATTTATAAAATTTAAATTCTTTTAGAATTTAAATAATTTATAAATTATAAAGGTTGTAAGAAGCACCGACGTCATCGAATATTATGGAGCACTGACGTCTAAGCCATATGGTGAATTCATGTATAAATAATATGCCAAAGGGGCATTCAAACTTACCCCTCTTCGATTTAATTTTCATGCGACCGAGCTAAAAGTAATTCATGCAATCGTTGATCATTGAGGAAGAAGACAAAGAGTTCGTTTGTCTTTTAGCTCTAGGAAGAAGATGAAAAGGGAGAGCGTAAGGTCTGAACCACATTGGATAGAGTGGTCCATTGGTAGTGCACATTTTGCGAGAGCGTTGGGAGTGGAAGAGTCCACGATCGATTCGCGTGGAGTTGGAGTGTTTGTCTTGAGCGCCAAGGGGAAAGGTTTTTTGGCATGCACTCATTTTGAGTGCCAGACTTAGGAGAAAGAGCACGAAGTGCTCTTAAGGTTTCAAACGTGCGTCTAGCACACGTGGTGGGCAAGCTCGCGGCTAGGGTGCACGAGGAGGTAGTGATTGGGAGTTCGAATCCCATAAGTGGCAAAGGTATTTTTGATTAAAAGAAATTTTATTTGCCTAAAGTTTTTCCTAAAGTATTATTTGGAGTTATAAGGGTATGTGAAAGGTTGTTTGCTTGGTTCATGTTGTTGGAGTTATAAGGAAAGTTAATTTAATTTTTGTCAAAGTCTTTCTTGCCATTAAATTTAATTAAAGAGGTTTTGAGTTAATTTTTGGTGGATGATAAATTTATTTTAGTTGGGAGATTATAAGGTGTTATTGGAAAAATATTTTATGTATGATGATGGTTGTTTTTATAGTTGGAGTGATAAGGTGTAATTGAGTTTTTGCATTACATTGTGAGAAAGATTTATCCTCTAACCTCTTTGAGATTGGCATAGAAGTGTTTGTGGTTGTGGCAGATTTATGAGATCCTTTCATCATCAAGAAAAAGGTATGAGCACATTCTTCCATAGTTGAGTTGATTGATTGGTTTTCTGGAAAATAAGTTTGGAGTGAAAAGGACTTGATTAGGGTTTTCCTATTGAGTGTGTTGAGTTAATGCTTCAAGGTTTTCTGGAATAAAGAATTGTTGTTAAACCTTGTTTGATAAGCATTGTTGTTGAAGCCATTTATTGTGTGAAGAACTTGAACTAGGGTTGAGTATCATTGTTATGGAGAGTTGTTTTATAAGCATTGTTGAAGTGAGTGTGTGAAGAACTTGAACTAGGGAAACATGAGTATCATTGTTATGTGAGAGTTGTTTTATAAGCATTGTTGTTGAAGTGAGTTGTTGAGCAAAGAACTTGAACTAGGGTTTGAAAAGATCATGAGTATCATTGTTATGTGAGATTTGTTGTTGAGCATTGTTGGAAATATTTTGAGTTGGTGTTTATATGCTTGGACTAGGGTTTGAGAGAGAGGATTATTTCATTGAGTGATTGGTTGAGTAGAGTTGGTTGAGCCTAGTCAAGTGGGTGTGTGAAGTGATTGTTCAAGTTCCATAAAACAAACTATTCTATATTCTGAATTGAGTTGAGAAAGTGATTGAGCATTGAGTTGAATTTGAAGCATATTGAGTCTCTAAAAATTCTCCTTATGTTTCTAAGAGAGTGATTGAAAGTAATTGAGCATTGTGATAAGTGTAGAACATATTGAGTCTCTAACAATTCTCTTTATGTTTCTATGAGATTGGACAAGTTCTGTGTGGACTTGTTGAGTTGATTTGAGGTAAGTCTTTGAGGAGACTTGTGGACTGATTTTGTGTGAGCTTTTGTGAAAGCTTACAATATATGAGATTTGGATAAGTTCTTGAGAGGACTTATTGAGAGATTGAGCAAGTTCTAGAGAGGACTTGTAGAGCATATTTGAGCAAGTTCTAGAGAGGACTTGTAGAGAATTGAGCAAGTTCTAGAGAGGACTTGTAGAGAAGATTTGAGCAAGTTCTAGAGAGGACTTGTAGAGTATATTTGAGCAAGTTCTAGAGAGGACTTGTGGATATATTAGTGTGAGCTTTTGTGGAAGCTTACAAGGCAGATTTGAGACAAGTCTTTGAGAAGACTTGAGAGCAGAGTTGATTGATTTGTTCAAACCTTGAGTTAAGGTTTAGGGCAGATCCAATAGAGTTGAGACAAGCCTTGAGTTAAGGCTTGAGGATAGAGATCAAGGATAGATTTGTGCTAGACCGAAGGACTATGTTTAGTGCAGATTTGAGAGCATATTTTGGTGTAGATTTGAGGATAAGTTTGTGCCAGACCAGAGATAGATATTGAGCAGATTTGTGCTAGACCGAAGGACTATGTTTAGTGCAGATTTGAGATAGAGCTTTGGAGGTGACAGAGTAGAGAGGATAGTAGTCTCTAGTGGATAGAGATCCATCAGCTAGGGCAGTGAGGATAGGTCTTCTGAGTGGGGACAAGAGTCTTCAGTGGAGAGAGATCCACAAGCCAGTGTAGTGGAGGCAGTAGTCTTCTAGAGGATCACCAGCTAGAGTAGAGGAGAAGGAGTTCTCCTATGGATAGAGATCCATGAACTTGATTTAGGGGATTGGTGTCTCCTTTGGATAGAGGTCCATAAACATTGTAATAGGGAAAGGATTCCCAAGAGATTGATTGAGAAAATTTTAGTGAAATATTTTCTCCGTGGAGTAGCCCACATTGGGTGAACCACGTAAATTGTGGTGTCTCTATTGTGTGTGGTGATTTGTGCATTGCTTTGATTACTACTTGTTGATATTGCTATCTTTACATTGCATAATATTGATTGGGAAAGAAAAGTAAAAAGTGGTCTTATACTGTTCACCCCCCTCTCAGTATAAGCTTGTGTTCTTAAATTGGTATCAGAGATGGTTCCTTAAGAAGAGTTTAACGGGTTGAAGGAAAAGCTAACAAGAACACAATGGATTCTAAGAATGTGTCCTCAAAAAATTCAGCACCAGTATTTGATGGGAGTGACTATATATATTGGAGTATGAGAATGAAGATCTACCTGATGGCACTTGGCAATGAAATTTGGGAAGCAATTGAATTTGGATATGATCCCTTGATTAATCCTCCTACAGATAAGTAAGGTAATCTCCTACAACATTGCCATTCAAAAGCAATGAATGCACTTTTGAGAGGTTTGCATAGAACAAAGTCTATGAAAGTTATGCATTGTCAAACTGCAAAAGAAATGTGGGATAAATTACAAAATATATATGAAGGAGATAAATGTGTCAAGAAAGCAAAGATGTGAAATCTCAAAGGAAAATTTGAAGATTAAGAATGAAGAATGAGGAAGACATTAGTACTTATCTACTTCAAATTGATGAGGTTGTTAATGCTATGCAAGGACTTGGAATGAAGATTGATGAATCATATGTTTGTGATAAAGTCTTAAGAAATCTTCCAAAAATATTTAGTGAAAAGGTTTTTGCTATAGAAGTTTCAATGGATGGTGATACTTTGACAAGAGATATGTTGCTTGGTATTCTTATAGCACATGAGATAAGAACAAAAGATCCTATTCTCCAAGTGGAAGCAACATTCAAAGCAATAAAAAATACAAAGGGTAAGAAGTCAGAATCAAGCAATGAGTCATCCAATGATGAAGAAGCTAATTATGGTAGAAGAGATAAGGATTATAAAAAATCCAAAGATCTAAAGTCTATTAAATGTTTCAATTGTGGAAAGTATGGAAATTTTGCAACAGATTTTCAAGAAGCTAAGAATAACAATGGTGAAGAAAAATAGGATCACAAGAACAGGGAATCAAAAAGGTATAGGCACCAAAAGAAAAACAAGGATGGAAAAAGCAGACAAGAAAATAAATTCTTCCAAAGGCAAAAGAGGAGCTACTATACGGATAATGCAAGTAAGTACTCAAGTTATAGTGATGCTAGTTTTTCATATAATGATAGATATGAAGTCCTATTTATGATTGAAGAAAAATAATAAGTTAAGAAAAGGACTCTTGTAATTCTCAAGTGTTTTAGATGTGGTAACTTTGGACATCTTGAAGATAGTTGTACAAGGAATGGTTATAGTTTCAATGATTATGAATATGAAGATACACTTGAAGAACCAAAAGAGAATATTCTAATGGCACTAGAAGAAGGAAAATATGATCCTATAGAAGACAAGCCAATAGAAAATAAATATGTGGACAAAGGTAAAAAAATAGAGGAATATTCAAAGAAATATGGATATGATCTCAAGGGAGAAATTATTTATGCTCTTGAAATAGTAAAGAAGGTAAGAAAGCAAAACTCTAAACTTAAAATTTATTTTCAAGAATGTGACGAAGAGAGAAGATTGCTTATAGAGGATTTAGAAAAATCAAAGGCTAAGACAAAAAGGTTCAAGGATAAGTTAGAAACAAAGATCTTAGAATGTGAAAAGTTAGCACAAGAAGTGGCACTTCTAAGAGAAGAGTTGGAAGACTCCACAGTCAAGCTAAAAGGGTTAAAAAATAGCTCAAATAACTTAGATAAGTTCATCAAGATACAAAAGCCTACATCAAGCAAAATAGGTTTTGGATTTGGACAAGATCAAAAGAAATGGGAAGGAGAGTCAACCTCAAGTTTTGGAGGAGAAGAAACTTCAGATGAATATACTTTAGAAGAAGATAGTGTAAAAGGAAGTGAGACATCTGAGGATGATTTGGACAATATAGAGTTCAACAAATACAGGAACAATGCACAAAGAAGATACAAATGGAACAACAATCAGAATAAGTCAAGAGAGACTAGGATACCAATGAGGTCAAGACAAGGAAACTTCAATGGAAGATGTTTTTCATGTCATAGATTTGGGCACATGGATTCATAGTGCAGAACACATGAAAGACATAAATATAGGAATAGATAACATTTTCATGGGTATTGCTACTCACGTAATCAGTTTGGTCACAAGTCAATGAATTGCAGGGTTCATGATAGAAGAAGGAATGGCTTCACTAGGAGAAATCCTAAGATATTTGCACCTCCAAGGAAGAATAGCATTAAGTGTTATAAGTATAATAATGATGGTCACATAACAAAGTGGTGTAGAGCAGACATTCCATAATCAAGCAGGAACATGAATAGGAACAGGAATAGAAACATGGATATGAACAGGAACAGGAACAGGAACATGAACGAGAACAGGAACATGGATATGAACAAGAACATGAACCAGAATAGGAACAAGAACATGGGCAGGAATGTAGACATGGACATGAACATGGATATGGAAAGAAACAGTCAGAGGAATCAGAAGGATCAGATAAAAGGATGAGAGTATAAAGGTAAAGAACATTGCTTTCTAGGAGTAGAAATACTCCCATCCCATAATTAACCTGTTGGTTCGACTTTTATACACACCCTATGAAAAATGAGCATAAAATACCGATAACACTTATACAGGATAAAATCCCACACACTTTAGGATCTGGCTAGATATCCAAGGTGTGAGTTACAGAGTTGGGTCGAATGTCTATTCACTCTTTTCCACTTTTGGAATAGTTTCAAGTGGATTGTCTGTTACCTTACAATGGGCTCTAGAATTCAGTTTAGTAATGTTCTTGGAGTTGGTTATCTTTGTGGATAATCAGATTTACAATCAGTTCTTTGATCTAGCTCTTTATACTTTAGCAGATTTAAATAAAAGACAAATTTAAAGAAAGATAAAATGGATCATTTCAGGGTGGAACAGAGAGAGTAGGGTAGGGCAGAAAGAGAAGTTTATCTAACTTAAACTGCAAAACCAAAACTGTCAATTTTAGTTATACCGGTTAGCTTCACAATAGAAAAAATCAAAGAGGAAAATGTCCAGCTTTCTAAGATCGCTTTCAACTAAGAGCATAAGACAAATATGAAACAGGTCTAACAGAAAATTATAAACAGAAGGGAAGTCGGTTAAAATTGGTATCTTTCACCGACAACCTAGCTCGCACAGTGAGGACAGAGCAATTAGAACAGGCCTGAACCTTAAATCTATAATTTTCCCTAACATACAGTAAAGAAAATGAAGCCTAACAACATATCCAATCCTGGTAACATAGATCTACAGCATAAATTATATAAGCCTTAATGAAACGAAAACAAAAGAAGATGAACTTATCACAATCTAAAATAGATTAGGCTCCTGGCCATGCTATCACAGAAAAGAAAAATCACACCAACTCTAAGTCCAGAACAAAGCTTTTCAAATCAGATTTGCAATAAATTTCTTAAATAGCCTTTTATTTCTAAGTCTCCACCCCCGAAAATTATATTTAGAAGAAGTATTTATAGACTCAGGACAGACCCTGATCTTTTCAAAAATATCTTCTTTCAAACCCTAAATTTTATCACCTCAAACTCTCCTACCCGGATTTTACAATATAAGGCCTTTTAAAATAGAGTTTTGAAAAAACTTAATCATTCTGCAAATCTCATTGCAGTTACTTGCCATAAATGGAGAAGGCAAAATTTGATACTATTTGCATCCATCTGTAACTGTGTGTAAATGTCTTCATTAATTTCCTTGAGAAATTTGGATGAGTCACCACTTCTCTGACGTTTCATCTCCGTAGAGCCATCTCTGAGTTGAAAATCTTTGCATGCCATTACTTCTGCCATAAATTTTCATTAAATGCATCCATCGGCAAATTCCAGTAACCGTGTGTAGATATTTTCATTTTCCGGTCAATTTCTGACATATTCCATTAAATGGGCAGCTGCTTAGTCACCGTAAAGTCTCTTTGCGGCCAGATCCGTAAAATCTAGATGAAACAGCAATTCTCGACATCTCAAATTTTAATGTGACAGTCCTCGATTAATCTGTGCCTAACTTTGTCTTTCTCTTCATTTCTTTCGTTAGTATGCAACTGCCAGATGGATTTCTGCAAAAGACATGCAAGAATTAGTATTTTAATAATATTAAATCAAAACCTTAATTATTAAATCAAAACCCTAATGTTTATCACACGTGGCTTGCTTTATTTGACACGTGTCGCAAAAATCGTGACACGTGTCCTTGCTTCCAGCTGTTTTCTATTTGGTTGTCTCTTTGCTATTTTTCCTGTCGCTGTCGTGAAAACGTGACATGTCGCGATTTCATGACATGTCACGACCTTGGCTACTTTCTGCTGTCGTCGTCGCGAAAATGCGACATGTCACGATTTCGCGACATGTCACGAAATCGCGGCAGCGACCCTGCCTTGACTTCCCTCCGCTGTCGCTGTCGCGAAAACGTGACATGTCGCAATTTCACGACATGTCGCAAAATCATGACAGCGATCGGGCCTTAGCCATTTCTCCACCATGCCGGGCCTTAGCTATTTCTCCACCATGCCGGGCCTTCTCCCCACCATGTCATGATTTCACGACGTGGTGGCGCCTTACCTTGCTTTGCCTTCTGTTGTGTCACGATTTCATGACGTCGCGATTTCGCGACACCCTTTTGGCCTTGGGCCCTTTTCTCGTGAACGCGTCGCGATTTCGCGATGCAAATCGTGACGTGGTGGCGCCTTACCTTGCTTTGCCTTCTGTTGTGTCATAATTTCCTGACATCGCGATTTCGCGACACCCTTTTGGCCTTGGGCCCTTTTCTCTTGAACGCGTCGCGATTTCGTGATGCACCTGTGCCTTAGCCATTCTTTTGCTCCTTTTGCCACGAAACCGCGACATGTCGCGATTTCACGACATGTCGCAAAATCGCGACGTTTACAGCGCTTTGCAACTTTCTTCTTCCTCCACCATGAAAACATGACATGTCACGATTTCACGACATGTCGCGAAATCGCGACGTTTCCATCAAGACTTGCATTCATCCAAAATGTGTCGCGATATCGCGACGTTTTTCTTACTTGCACTTTTCTTCCAAAATGTGTCGCGATATCGTGACGTTTTCAACACTTGGTATTTTCTTCCAAAATATGTCGCGATTTCGCTACGTTTTCCACAAGACTTGCTTTCATCCAAAATGTGTCGCGATATCGCGACGTTTTTCTTACTTGCACCTTTCTTCCAAAATGTGTCGCGATATCGCGACGTTTTCAACACTTGGTCTTTTCTTCCAAAATATGTCGTGATTTCGCTACGTTTTCCACAAGACTTGCTTTCATCCAAAATGTGTCGCTATATCGCGATGTTTTTCTTACTTGCACTTTTCTTCCAAAATGTGTCGTGATATCGCGACGTTTTCAGCATTCAGCAAAATTTTCCCAGACCCGTCGCAATTTCGTGACATTTCAAAAAATGGAAAGTGTCACGATATCGCGAATTTTCCAAAAATGGAATTTTCACGATTTCGCGATGTTTCCGGCACTTAGCTTTTTCTTTCAAAACCCGTCACGATTTTGCGACATTTCCAAAAATGGAAAGTGTCGCGATATCGTGACTTTTCCAAAAATGGAAAATGTCATGAAATCACTATGCCTTCATCACTTAGCAAATTTTCCAGAAATTGTAGGTTGTTTCCAATGAATTCATTCATCTGTATTCTGAATTTTTTATATTAGTGAAAGATCTTTTTACTCAGAATGTTTCTAATTTTTGAAGAAGTGAATTCTAAATTGAAATCAAGGCCAGATGCAAGCCTACTTGGATATTTTAATATAAGCAAAACTTAAAGAAGAAAGAGGCAAGCAAAAAATTGGAATTAGAACCTGAAAAACATCAAGAGGGTCCTTACTGCAAAATGAAAGCTCAATATTTTCAAAGGATGGAAATTTATTTTTCAGTGGGGGTGTGTTGCTTCTCAACATAACCACCTCAAGAGGAGGTGGGGGAGGGGCTAAGCTAAGAGACTCATTCTTTGCCCCGAGATCCAAAGGTGAACCTTTTCCATTGATGTCAAAGGGGGAGATATTTGATTAATGGGAGAGATTTGGTATTTGAGGAAAGAGGAGAGAGCATTGAGCTAGGAGGAGCAATGTCCTAGGGAGAGAAGAACAAAGGAAAGGTCAAGTTTTTAGTAAAAAGAAGTTGGGTTTCCATCAATGACAAAGGGGGATATTGTTGGATATTTTGAGCTCATTTAGTTGTCATTGATGTCAAGGTGAGAAGTTGTCATTGATGTCAAGTGAACACATGAAGCTATCATTAACACCATGAAGTAAACCATCATTGAAGCAAGGAGAAATGCAAAGAGTTGAAGAAAAGTTGTCAAAATATTGTTTTATAAGGGTTTTTATTAAAACCATGGTGGAAAATTAAAAGGTTTTATTTAAAACCATTATGAGGATATAAAGGCTTCATTAAACATCATAATGGCAGAATTAAGGTTTTTATTAAAAACCATGGTGGCAGAATAATTTTCATCAAATCAATGAAGAACAAATGAAGGTTTAAATTTTACCTAAAGGAGGCTTTAATTTTTATTAAAGTCAAAGGTTTATAAATATAATTTATAAAATTAAAATTCTTTTAGAATTTAAATAATTTATAAATTATAAAGGTTGTAAGAAGTTTCGATGTCATCGAATATTATGGAGCGCCGATGTCTAAGCCATATGGTGAATTCGTGTATAAATAATATGCCAAAGGGGCATTCAAACTTACCCCTCTTCGATTTAATTTTCATGCGACAGAGCTAAAATTAATTCATGCAATCGTTGATCATTGAGGAAGAAGACAAAGAGTTCGTTTGTCTTTTAGCGCTAGGAAGAAGACAAAAAGGGAGAGTGTAAGGTCTGAACCACATTGGATAGAGTGGTCCATTGGTAGTGCATGTTTTGTAAGAGCATTGGGAGTGGAAGAGTCCACGATCGATTCGCATGGAGTTGGAGTGTTTGTCTTGAGCGCCAAGGGGAAAGGTTTTTGGCATGCACTCATTTTGAGCACTAGACTTAGGAGAAAGAGCACGAAGTGCTCTTAAGGTTTCAAAAATGCGTCTAGCACACATGGTGGACAAGCTCACGGCTAGGGCACATGAGGAGGCAGTGATTAGGAGTTCGAATCCCATAAGTGGCAAAGGTATTTTTGATTAAAAGAAATTTTATTTGCCTAAAGTTTTTCCTAAAGTATTATTTGGAGTTATAAGGGTATGTGAAAGGTTGTTTTCTTGGTTCATGTTGTTGGAGTTATAAGGAAAGTTAATTTAATTTTTTTCTAAGTCTTTCTTGTCATTAAATTTAATTAAAGAGGTTTTGAGTTAATTTTTGGTGGATGATAAATTTATTTTAGTTGGGAGATTATAAGGTGTTATTGGAAAAATATTTTATGTATGATGATGGTTGTTTTTATAGTTGGAGTGATAAGGTGTAATTGAGTTTTTGCATTACATTGTGAGAAAGATTTATCCTCTAACCTCTTTGATATTGGCATAGAAGTGTTTGTGGTTGTGGCAGATTTATGAGATCCTTTCATCATCAAGAAAAAGGTATGAGCACATTCTTCCATAGTTGAGTTGATTGATTGGTTTTCTGGAAAATAAGTTTGGAGTGAAAAGGACTTGATTAGGGTTTTCCTATTGAGTGTGTTGAGTGAATGCTTCAAGGTTTTCTAGAATAAAGAATTGTTGTTAAAACCTTGTTTGATAAGCATTGTTGTTGAAGTGAGTTATTGAGTGAAGAACTTGAACTAGGGTTTGCAAATATCATGAGTATCATTGTTATGTGAGAGTTGTTTTATAAGCATTGTTGTTGAAGTGAGTTATTGTGTGAAGAACTTGAACTAGGGGCATGAGTATCATTGTTATGTGAAGATTTTTTTATAAGCATTGTTGTTGAAGTGAGTTGTTGAGCAAAGAACTTGAACTAGGGTTTGAAAAGATCATGAGTATCATTGTTATGTGAGATTTGTTGTTAAGCATTGTTGGAAACATTTTGAGTTGAGTGTTTATATGCTTGGAATAGGGTTTGAGAGAGAGGATTATTTCATTGAGTGATTGGTTGAGTAGATTTGGTTTAGCCTAGTCAAGTGGAAGTGTGAAGTGATTGTTCAAGTTCCATAAAACAAACTATTCTATATTATGAATTGAGTTGAGAAAGTGATTGAGCATTGAAGCATATTGAGTCTCTAATAATTCTCCTTATATTTCTAAGAGAGTGATTTTAAGTGATTGAGCATTGTGATAAGTGTAGAACATATTGAGTCTCTAACAATTATATTTATGTGTCTATGAGATTGGACAAGTTATGTGTGGACTTGTTGAGCTGATTTGAGGTAAGTCTTTGAGAAGACTTGTGGACAGATTTTGTGTGAGCTTTTGTGAAAGCTTACAATACAGATATTGAGCAGATTTGGATAAGTTCTTGAGAGGACTTATTGAGCATATTTGAGCAAGTTCTAGAGAGGACTTGTAGAGCAGATTTGAGCAAGTTCTAGAGAGGACTTGTAGAGAAGATTTGAGCAAGTTCTAGAGAGGACTTGTAGAGAAGATTTGAGCAAGTTCTAGAGAGGACTTGTAGAGAAGATTTGAGCAAGTTCTAGAGAGGACTTGTGGACATATTAGTGTGAGCTTTTGTGGAAGCTTACAAGGCAGATTTGAGATAAGTATTTGAGAAGACTTGAGAGCAGAGTTGATTGATTTGTTCAAAACTTGAGTTAAGATTTAGGGCATATCCAATAGAGTTGAGACAAGCCTTGAGTTAAGGCTTGAGGATAGAGATCGAGGATAGATTTGTGCTAGACCAAAGGACTATGTTTAGTGCAGATTTGAGAGCATATTTTGGTGTAGATTTGAGGATAAGTTTATGCTAGACCAGAGATAGAGATTGAGTAGATTTGTGCTAGACCAAAGGACTATGTTTAGTGTAGATTTTGAGACATAGATTTGGAGGTGATAGAGTAGAGAGGATAGTAGTCTCTAGTGGATAAGAGATCCATCAACTAGGGCAGTGAGGACAGGTCTTCTAAGTGGGGACAAGAGTCTTCAGTGGAGAGATATCCACAAGCCAGTGTAGTGGAGGCAGTAGTCTTCTAGAGGATCACCAACCGAGTAGAGGAGAAGGAGTTCTCCTATGGATAGAGATCCATGAACTTGATTTAGGGGATTGGTGTCTCCTTTGGATAGAGGTCCATAAACATTGTAATAGGGAAAGGATTCCCAAGAGATTGATTGAGAAAATTTTAGTGAAATATTTTCTCCGTGGAGTAGCCCACATTGGGTGAACCACGTAAATTATGGTGTCTCTATTGTGTGTGGTGATTTGTGCATTGCTTTTATTACTGCTGTTGATATTGCTATATTTACATTGCATAATATTGATTGGGAAAGAAAAGTAAAAAGTGGTCTTATACTGTTCACCCCCCTCTCAGTATAAGCTTGTGTTCTTCAATTGGTATCAGAGCTGGTTCCTTCAGAAGAGTTTAACAGCTTGAAGGAAAATCTAACAAGAACACAATGGATTCTAAGAATGTGTCCTCAAATAATTCAGCACCAGTATTTGATGGGAGTGACTATATATTGGAGTTTGAGAATGAAGATCTACCTGATGGCACTTGGCAATGAAATTTGGGAAGCAATTGAATTTGGATACGATCCCTTGATTAATACTCCTACAGATAAGGAAGGTAATCTCCTACAACATTACAATTCAAAAGAAATGAATGCACTTTTGAGAGGTTTGCATAGAACAAAGTCTATGAAAGTTATGCATTGTCAAACTACAAAAGAAATGTGGGATAAATTGCAAAATATATATGAAGGAGATAAATGTGTCAAGAAAGCAAAGATGCGAAATATCAAAGGAAAATTTTAAGAATTAAGAATGAAGAATGAAGAATGAGGAAGACATTAGTACTTATCTACTTCAAATTGATGAGGTTGTTAATGCTATGCAAGGACTTGGAATGAAGATTGATGAATCATATGTTTGTGATAAAGTCTTAAGAACTCTTCCAAAAATATTCAGTGAAAAGGTTTTTTCTATAGAAGTGTCAATGGATGGTGATACTTTGACAAGAGATATGTTGCTTGGTATTCTTACAGCACATGAGATAAGAACAAAATATCCTATTCCCTAGAAGGAAGCAACATTCAAAGCAATAAAAAATACAAAGGGTAAGAAGTCAGAATCAAGCAATGAGTCATCCAATGATGAAGAAGCTAATTATGGTAGAAGAGATAAGGATTATAGAAAATCCAGAGATCTAAAGTCTATTAAATGTTTCAATTGTGGAAAGTATGGATATTTTGCAACATATTTTCAAGAAGCTAAGAATAACAATGGTGAAGAAAAATAGGATCACAAGAATAGGGAATCAAAAAGATATAGGCACCAAAAGAAAAGCAAGGATGGAAAAAGCAGACAAGGAAATAAGTTCTTCCAAAGGCAAAAGAGGAGCTACTATGCGGATAATACAAGTAAGTACTCAAGTGATAGTGATGCTAGTTTTTCATATAATGATAGAGATGAAGTCCTATTTATGATTGAAAAAAATAACAAGTTAAGAAAAGGACTCTAGTAATTCTCAAGTGTTTTAGATGTGGTAACTTTGGACATCTTGAAGATAGTTGTACAAGGAATGGTTATAGTTTCAATGATGATGAATATGAAGATACACTTGAAGGACCAAAAGAGAATATTCTAATGGCACTAGAAGAAGGAAAAGATGATCCTATAGAAGACAAGTCAATAGAAAATAAATATGTGGACAAAGGTAAAAAAATAGAGGAATATTCAGAGAAATATGGATATGATCTCAAGGGAGAACTTATTTATGCTCTTGAAATATTAAATAAGGTAAGAAAGCAAAACTCTAAACTTGAAATTTATTTTCAAGAATGTGATGAAGAGAGAAGATTGCTTATAGAGGATTTAGAAAAATCAAAGGCTAAGACAAAAAGGTTCAAGGATAAGTTAGAAACAAATATCTTAGAATGTGAAAAGTTAGCACAAGAAGTGGCACTTCTAAGAGAAGATTTGGAAGACTCCAAAGTCAAGCTAAAAGGGTTAAAAAATAGCTCAAATAACTTAGATAAGTTCATCAAGATACAAAAGCCTACATCAAGCAAAATAGGTCTTGGATTTGGACAGGATCAAAAGAAATGGGAAGGAGAGTCAACCTCAAGTTTTGGAGGAGAAGAAACTTCAGATGAAGATACTTTAGAAGAAGATAGTGTAAAAGGAAGTGAGACATCCGAGGATGAGTTGGACAATAGAGAGTTCAACAAAGACAGGAACAATGCACAAAGAATATACAAATGGAACAACAATCAGAATAGGTCAAGAGAGACTAGGAGACCAATGAGGTCAAGACAAGGAAACTTCAATGGAAGATGTTTTTCATGTCATAGGTTTGGGCACATGGCTTCACAGTGCAGAACACATGAAAGACATGAATATGGGAATAGATAACCTTTTCATGGGTATTGCTACTCACATAATCAGTTTGGTCACAAGTCAATGAATTGCAGGGTTCATGATAGAAGAAGGAATGGCTTCACTAGGAGAAATCCTAATATATTTACACCTCCAAGGAAGAATAGCATTAAGTGTTATAAGTACAATAATGATGGTCACACAACAAAGTGGTGTAGAGCAGACATTCCATAATAAAGTAGGAACATGAATAGGAACAGGAATAGAAACATGGATATGAACAGGAATAGGAACATGAACGAGAACAGGAACATGGATATGAACAAGAACATGAACCAGAATAGGAACAAGAACATGGGCAGGAATGTAGACATGGACATGAACATGGATATGGAAAGAAACAGTCAGAGGAATCAAAAGGATCAAATAAAAGGAAGAGAGGATAAAGGTAAAGAACATTGCTTTCTAGGAGTAGAAATACTCCCATCCCAGAATTAACCACCTCAAGAGGAGGTGGGGGAGGGGCTAAGCTAAGAGGCTCATTCTTAGCCCCAAGACCCAAAGGTGACCCTTTTCCATTGATGTCAAAGGGGGAGATATTTGAGTAAGGGGGAGAGATTTGGTATTTGAGAAAAGAGGAGAGAGCATTGAGCTAGGGGGAGCAATGTCCCAGGGGGAGAAGAACAAAGGAAAGGTCAAGTTTTCGGTAAAAAGAAGTTGGGTTTCCATCAATGACAAAGGGGGATATTGTTGGATATTTTGAGCTCATTTAGTTGTCATTGATGTCAAGGTGAGAAGTTGTCATTGATGTCAAGTGAACACATGAAGTTGTCATTAACACCATGGAGTACACCATCATTGAAGCCAGGAGAAATGCAAAGAGTTGAAGAAAAGTTGTCAAAATATTGTTTTATAAGGGTTTTTATTAAAACCATGGTGGAAAATTAAAAGGTTTTATTTAAAACCATTATGAGGATATAAAGGCTTCATTAAACATCATAATGGTAGAATTAAGGTTTTTATTAAAAACCATGGTGGCAGAATAATTTTCATCAAATCAATGAAGAACAAATGAAGGTTTAAATTTTACCTAAAGGAGGCTTTAATTTTTATTAAAGTCAAAGGTTTATAAATATAATTTATAAAATTTAAATTCTTTTAGAATTTAAATAATTTATAAATTATAAAGGTTGTAAGAAGCATCGATGTCATCGAATATTATGGAGCACCGATGTCTAAGCCATATGGTGAATTCATGTATAAATAATATGCCAAAGGGGCATTCAAACTTACCCCTCTTCGATTTAATTTTCATTCGATCGAGCTAAAAGTAATTCATGCAATCGTTGATCATTGAGGAAGAAGACAAATAGTTCGTTTGTCTTTTAGCGCCAGGAAGAAGACAAAAAGGGAGAGCGTAAGGTCTGAACCACATTGGATAGAGTGGTCCATTGGCAATGCACATTTTGCAAGAGCATTGGGAGTGGAAGAGTCCACGATCGATTTGCATGGAGTTGGAGTGTTTGTCTTGAGCGCCAAGGGGAAAGGTTTTTGGCATGAACTTGTTTTGAGCTCTAGACTTAGGAGAAAGAGCACGAAGTGCTCTTAAGGTTTCAAAAATACGTCTAGCACACGTGGTGGACAAGCTCGCGGCTAGGGCAGATGAGGAGATAGTGATTAGGAGTTCGAATCCTATAAGTGGCAAAGGTATTTTTGATTAAAAGAAATTTTATTTGCCTAAAGTTTTTCCTAAAGTATTATTTGGAGTTATAAGGGTATGTGAAAGGTTGTTTTATTGGTTCATGTTGTTGGAGTTATAAGGAAAGTTAATTTAATTTTTTTCTAAGTCTTTATTGCATTAAATTTAATTAAAGAGGTTTTGAGTTAATTTTTGGTGGATGATAAATTTATTTTAGTTGGGATATTATAAGGTGTTATTGAAAAAATATTTTATGTATGATGATGGTTGTTTTTATAGTTGGAGTGATAAGGTATAATTAAGTTTTTGCATTACATTGTGAGAAAGATTTATCCTCTAACCTCTTTGAGATTGACAAAGAAGTGTTTGTGGTTGTGGCAAATTTATGAGATCCTTTTATCATCAAGAAAAAGGTATGAGCACATTCTTCCATAGTTGAGTTGATTTATTGGTTTTATGGAAAATAAGTTTGGAGTGAAAAGGACTTGATTAAGGTTTTCCTATTGAGTGCGTTGAGTGAATGATTCAAGGTTTTCTAGAATAAAAAATTGTTGTTAAAATCTTGTTTGATAAGCATTGTTGTTGAAGTGAGTTATTGAGTGAAGAACTTGAACTAGGGTTTGCAAATATCATGAGTATCATTGTTATGTGAGAGTTGTTTTATAAGCATTGTTGTTGAAGTGAGTTATTGTGTGAAGAACTTGAACTAGGGCATGAGTATCATTGCTATGTGAAGATTGTTTTATAAGCATTGTTTTTGAAGTGAGTTGTTGAGCAAAGAACTTGAACTAGGGTTTGAAAAGAACATGAGTATCATTGTTATGTGAGATTTATTGTTAAGCATTGTTGGAAACATTTTGAGTTGAGTGATCATAAGCTTGGACTAGGGTTTGAGAGAGAGGATTATTTTATTGAGTTATTGGTTGAGTAGATTTGGTTTAGCCTAGTCAAGTGGAAGTGTAAAGTGATTGTTCAAGTTCCATAAAAAAAACTATTCTATATTATGAATTGAGTTGAGAAAGTTATTGAGCATTGAAGCATATTGAGTCTCTAATAATTTTCCTTATATTTCTAAGAGAGTGATTGTAAGTGATTGAGCATTGTGATAAGTGTAGAACATATTGAGTCTCTAACAATTATCTTTATGTGTCTATGAGATTGGACAAGTTATGTGTGGACTTGTTGAGCTGATTTGAGGTAAGTCTTTGAGAAGACTTGTGGAAAGATTTGGTGTGAGCTTTTGTGAAATATTAAAATACAGATATTGAGAAGATTTGGATAAGTTCTTGAGAGGACTTATTGAGCATATTTGAGTAAGTTCTAAAGAGGACTTATAGAGCATATTTGAGAAATTTTTAGAGAGGACTTGTAGAGCATATTTGAGCAAGTTCTAGAGAGGACTTGTAGAGCATATTTGAGCAAGTTCTAGAGAGGACTTGTAGAGCATATTTGAGCAAGTTCTAGAGAGGACTTGTGGATAGATTAGTGTGAGCTTTTGTGGAAGCTTACAAGGCAGATTTGAGACAAGTCTTTGAGAAGACTTGAGAGTAGAGTTGATTGATTTGTTCAAACCTTGAGTTAAGGTTTTAGGTAGATCCAACAGAGTTGAGATAAACCTTGAGTTAATGCTTGAGGATAGAGATTGAGGACATATTTGTGCTAGACCGAAGGACTATGTTTAGTGCAGATTTGAGAGTAGAGTTTGGTGCAAATTTGAGGATAAGTTTGTGCTAGACCAAAGACAGAGATTGAGTATATTTGTGCTAGACCGAAGGATTGTGTTTAGTGCAGATTTTGAGATAAAGCTTTGGAGGTGATAGAGCAGAGAGGACAATAGTCTCCAGTGGATAAGAGATCCATCAACCAGGGTAGTGAGGACAGGTCTTCTGAGTGGGGACAAGAGTCTTCAGTGGAGAGATATCCATAAGCCAGTGGGGGAGAGATACAAAGCCAGTGCAGTGGAGGTAGTAGTCTTCTAGAGGATCACCAACTAGAGTAGAGGAGAAGGAGTTCTCCTATGGATAGAGATCCACAAACTTGATTTAGGGGATTGGTGTCTCCTTTGGACAGAGGTCCATAAACATTGTAATAGGGAAAGGATTCCCAAGAGATTGATTGAGAAAATTTTAGTGAAATATTTTCTCTATGGAGTAGCCCACATTGGGTGAACCACGTAAATTGTGGTGTCTCTATTGTGTGTGGTGATTTGTGCATTACTTTGATTACAGTTGTTGATATTGCTTTCTTTACATTGCATAATATTTATTGTGAAGAAAAGTAAAAAGTAGTCTTCTACTATTCTCCCCCTTCTAGGTATAAGCTTGTGTTCTTCAATCCTTCCATCCTAGTGAGTATGGATGAGGATGAGATTCCATGGATAATTGCAACCTATAAATAGAACTTTGCAAATAAATTCTTTTGTGATCCATTGTCAAGGATACAACTCATAGAAAAATTATGAGTTAGGTGGGCCCTTGTGATGAACAAACTATCATGGGTACCCTTATTCAAGTGATGATACATTAGGGTTACATTATTTAGCTTTCCCCTAAGCTCATCATATACTCTATCCTCTCCTAAAATCACAATGGGACCATCTTGTGGTTCCTCATTTTGTGATTGTACAATGAGATTTTTCTTCTTCCTAAAGCAATATGATTCCACATGACCTCTTATTTTATAATGATTACAAAATTTATTGCCATTGAAAGAAGGAATATATAAAGGAGGAGATAAATAAGAAAAATAATAAGAATAAGATGTCTCCACCTTATATGGTTGTTTCTAATTTGGTGCCTTGGAAGTGCCTACAAATTGAGCAACAACTTTCTTCTCTGCAAGAAGTGCATGGTTGAATGCAGCATCCAATGTTGGATAAGGGAGTGAATTTATTTTCCTATACACATGTTCTTGAAATCCACTTATGAACTTGATGATGAGTTAATTCATTGGATCTTTCACTCCAAGAAGAATCCTCAACTTGTTGAACTAGGAAATGTAGTCTTGGAAAGACATTGTTATTCTACCTCAATCTATACCATTTTATTTTGAGGTCATGCTCATAGTTTAATGGATAGAAGGTATCCTTCAAGGTCTCAATAAGATCATCCTATTTCTTGATTATATTTTGGCTTTGTTTCCTCTCCATAATCAATTTTTTTGCTAAACCTATGAGCGTAAGTTTAGTGAAGGGAACCTATTCTTTGACAATATTTTCTGAGTAAGAGAACCAAGTATCCATATCCAAGATCTAAATTTACAAGACATCAAGGTTTTTGGACCCATCATGAGACTTCATATCACATTTATACTTAGTTCAAAATTCATTATTATATATATTTACATCACCAAGAGTATTTTGAAATGTTATATCCTAGATATTACTAGCCAATTGACCAGCTATTTGGGCTAATGACATTACCTATTTTGCTAGGTCAAAAACCATTGTTGATTGGGTATAATCCAAGTTAACAAAAAACTCAAAATTATTTACAAAAGCTTTACCATTTTTTTAGGCACTATTTAGGAAGGAATTCTTAAGGCTCCTAAAATACAAAAATGCTTGAAACTAAGGGTAACAAAATCTTATTGAATTTTGAAGGGTTACAATTTTTTCTCCCAAAAAAAAATCACAATAGGGTACTATTTTGTGCCTTTCCATGCAATTTTACAAAAAGTTGGTTTTGTACAAATTACAAGGTTGAAAGTTTTACCAATTAATGGAATGGTAGAAATATAAGCCACAAAAAAATTAATTAGTTAAACTCAATCACTTAATCAAAAAAATAAAAATGTTTGTACCCCAAATTTTTTGCTTCCTTCACAAATTCAAATTTGACAACAATATTTGAATTCAATAAAGGTTCAATAGTCCAAGTTAGGCACCAAAATCACCCACATTGATAATAGTCCTAAGGTATTGCCATGTGGGAACCTTCTTGATCAAGGGGATTTTTTTAAACTTTCACATGTTGATGACTAGCACTTCTCGTGAATGTCCACCATCTTAAGCCTTCGTATGTGGGTAAACAACCCTTGTTGCATGTGATCACTTGCCAAGATGACTTAGCTCATCTTTAAAATGTTGGGGTAAATTTTTACCCTTTAATGTGGGATAATGTGATAATGCCCTTCTTGAATGATTTTCTCCTACTTGACCTTGCATCGATGTTAGTCATCCAATAAGATGTGGTCAATAGATAAAATACCCAATTGACCTATCCAATTCATGCCACATTAGGAATTCATGGAGATATCTATGTAAAAATTCTCCATTCACACCACTTGGTTCCTTACTTTTTGTTTGATAATTTTTCAATATCATTCTCTTGATGTCTTCCTTTCATGAGCTAGATCAATGGAATATTGGTAGGAGATGATGGTAGTCAGTTTCTTTTGCAATAGGAAATTGATCAAAATCTTAGTTTGATGGTGGTGTTATAACCCTTTGGCCAAAAATATTAGAAAAGCTTTGTGATGTGGCTCATAAAAAACCATTCATCAATAGATCCTATGACAAGCAGTAGTCACCATAGGACATCAAATGACAACTCAGGTTATCTTCCTTGAAATGGTGAGAGATTTATGGTCTACCTTAGAACTGGTTTGAATGTCCAGGTTGGTTTGTAAACCTTAGTGATTGAATTTGGTTGATTCACACATTATCCTTATGTGGTATTCCACCAAGAAGAGAGCATCAACAATGTAAGGACAACTATCTTACTAGAAGAGGTTTTCTACCATCAACCCAAGAAAAAAAACTGTCATTGGACAAGTTATTTTAGGCTCCTCCTAGCTTGATGTCATCCAATGATGTGATTGTATATGGTGAAATGATCACTATTTTTATTACACCTTTTGAATAAGAGAGCAGGTTTTTGGATCTCCTAACAAACCTCCTCTCTACATAATGTCAAATAATGAGGTGCCACTTTTTTGAAATGCAACTTGTGACCCATTCTATGACTTGCTAATCATGCATATCTCATGGAGCAAATGATAAGTTTGGTAATTATATTCATTATGCTTAATGACACTAGCTTTCCAACCATTTTGAGATCAACTAATTATGGCTTAAATGTGGCAACAAATCAAAGGTGGTGAGTTAGAGTGAGTATTACCTATTTTAGGTGGATCCAAAAACCAAAGATTGAGGTTGTATTTGCATGAACCAATCACCTCTATTAGAGGCTAACCTAAATTTTTAATGTCATTGGTTTGCTCCAAAACCACTCCTTTATGGTTGTAAGTGTGAGCAACCGAGCCAGAAGGATTAGGTTTTATCATATATATCTCCCATGAATACCTTCATATATTTTAGTAGATAGATGGTTGGTTGTGGAGCTTTTTTAATGTTTTGAAGACTTCCACCCAAGATCAAGATAATGGTGCATTTTTAAAAGCCTAAAGTTGATCTATGAAACTCAATGAAATACTAAGTTTTTTATTTCTTTCAATGCTTCTCCAATTTTTACATTGAACTATGGGGATGCCAAGAGAGCTTATAATTCCATAGCAAAGGTTCTTAAATCTTGGTTCAAAATTTACTTTTTGGTTGGATTTTTATGACTTACTAGACTAATAAAAATACTCTAAGGTGTCTGACATTTGATGGTATTTCTCTTGTAGCTTGTCCTCAAATGTTGAAGGGTTTTTTGATATTTAGGATAAACCCTCGTACCAATAGGTCCAATGAGAAATTTGAAAGGCCTCTACACTATAGAGCTTCAATGGTGATACAAAATTGGTCTGATCCAAGACCAAATCCATCACTGATCCAAGGAATTGGTACTAGCCAAAAATGATCCAGAGCTTAGCACTTAGTAGCATAAATTTAGAATTTTTTCCATAGCCTTCTTGCTAGCCTCCTTGATGCTCTAATACCAATGATATAGGTTGTAATATGAAGTTTTTGAATTCATGGAGGGTGCTTAAATAGTCACTAAGACTCCTAAAATTGGTTATAAAAATGGTGGGTGTGAGGCATTCATAAGATCCCTACCAAATAGTGATCCATGTGAGTTTGAAGACTCACAAAAAATATGCTAAATGGTGGTTAAATAAGATAATTCAAGCTATAATAAATTTAACTATCCCAGTCTACGTGAGCCAAAAAAGGGCTACACATGAATTAAAAATTATCTCCCATGTGATCCAAGGACTACATAATCATTAAATGACGTATTATGTGTGTTCCTCATCATAAGGTTCTTTTTAATGAATATCTCATTGTTTTCTCTAAACCTATTCATACACTCTAACTTTTCAAATAAATATTTTTCTTTTCTAATCACCTCTACCTTCCCTTCTCAACATCACTAGCTTTACTTAGTTTTAATTGATTGGTCTCCTATTGGCATAAGCACAAATAAGGACACTAGGTATCTTGGTCTATAGGATTGACTTTAGGCTTTGTCCTAGTGAATACTTATATCAATAATGGCCACTAAGGAGGTATGCTACCTCTGGGACTAAATCAATTTTCTAAGAGTGAGTTTTGCAATGTTGGATGTTTAATAGATTTTAAATGGCCCCTAGCAATACTGTTTCCTTGAAAACAATGCCAAAAAGTGATGGGTGTCATCAAACCACATTTTACCAAGGTTAATTTTAATTTATCAAAATAGGGGTGGTGTCCTATGGGAAATATGTACTAGAAAATATCAAAATTTAGGGCTGGTTTTGGCTTTCTAAAATATAGCAACTCATAAAATAAAATTAAAATTTAACTATAGCTGAAATAAAAGAGTTTAATCTAGCAAACACACTTGCAAGAAATGAAATAATTGTAGTTGAAAAGTAAATGAAATAACATGAAATAAATTGAGCATAAAACAACTAAGTATTCAAGCTAAACTACAACAAAGCAAATCTAAAAATAATGTAGTTAACTAGTCTTTCCCAAGAAGTAAAACAATGCAACGAAATGACTATTATAATATGCAAAAATATGACAAAAAACTAATATAATATAGAAACAAATAGAACATAAAGAAAATGGAAAATTACTCATATCAACTCATAAGAATATAGTGCAACAAAAATTCAAATCATACTTTTACTGTAGGTCTAAATCAGCAAAAAGCTTCTTACAAAGTGCAACAAAAAATCAACAACATAATAGTATATTCCTTCCCTATCTCTATCTAAGTCCTATACTACCAGTATTATTTATAAGGGAGATGATAAGGACCTATCCTACCTTCATATTTAATCAATTTGTAACAGTCAAGATGCAACCAACAAATAAATCTTCAAATCAACAAGTATGGACAAAAATAGTTACACTTGGAAATCAAACTTGGTAAATAAGCATTGGTGGTCTTTAATTATCATGTATGAGTTTTTAGAAAATAGGAAAGTAATTTCTAAATATTTCCTAGCCCCTATGTACAAAATATGACTTATATTTTTTCTAACTTGCTACCAAATGTTAACAACATTTTGTTTTGTTTGTTACAACTGGTCAAAGGTAGTTTGACTTTATTAGAAAAAAAGTGTTTCTCAACTAATTTATTGCTTTGTTTGGTAACAACCAGTCATAATTTTTTCTCCTTATTTCATGTTAAATATAAAGTGTCACAGTAGTGCCTTCAGCCATATGCTTCAACCACATGGAAATTTGGCCAACTTAGATTTTGATGCCAGGTTATAGTCTTAACTGATGCCAGAGTATAATTGTTCTATTCTACAGGTTACTATTTTGTATAGTGCCAAGTGAATGGAGTTAGGTATGATGTTGAATGAGTGAACATAGTTTAGGACCTCCTTCAACTATAATACTTAGCACAACTAGAAATAGACCAATTGTTGTGGATGTAGTTGTTTCTAACCACACTAAGAGAAGATGAAAAATAAAATAATATATCGCTACAAGCCACTTCCAATTCATTGGATGAATTGAAATCTATGTTTGAAGAGTTTTGACTTCAATGTGATGAGATGGAGATCATTGGAGAGATATACATTACTAGTTGAGGAAGTATGGATATGTGAAGTCTTATAACTATTGTATAAAATATTTTATTGGAGAAATAGAGAAGCAATTTACCAATGGATTTTATGTTGGAAATGGGGGAAGACAAGTAATAAACACATAGAATATATTTACACCAAATATTTTATCATATTGTATCACTATTAACCAACTAATATCTGAGACATAATCTATATTTATGCTTGATAGCGTCTCTTAATTTCAAGATACTTTTTTTGTTTCATCTCTTGGTGTTTCACCTTCTACTTTTTCTTTTCACCTTCTCTCATCCTCACAAGAGATATGAGTATCCAATGCCATATGAGGTGATATCATCATTCATCACTTAATTATTATGTAACATCAAATAATGTAATAATTATATATACATAACAAAAAATAATATAATAAATTCTAACATTCCCTATTACATTATTTGGTATAAATATCATTACCCCCATGATTCTGGGGGTGGAACATTAAAATATGCTCTAGCTCCAGCACTAGATCTGTCTTTGAATTTGGTAGATCTAAGTAATCTACACTAGGTTTAATTATTTGGTTCGTCACTAGGCCTACCTATGGGTCATTACCTTTGGGTATTTCCTTAGGCTCATCATTACCTCTTGATAACCTCTAGGTCATCATTGAAGACATGTTGATGCTACAAGTTCATGCTTATTAGTTATGTTCCAAATTAATTATTATGAGGCTTTCATAAGATTCCATTAGAATAGGTTATTTTAATATGTAATGCCATTTCATTTTCATTTGAATTTCGTGTAATATGTATTTGAGAACCCTAAACCTAATCTCAAATTTTCTCAATATATAATTCCATATCACAAAGGGAGAGATGTGATTTTTCATTCTCTCCATTGTTGGAAATATTTTCCTTTTTTTCTTGTTTCATGTGGTTGAGATTGGGCACATAGCATTGATCCTTTATACAAGTGGTATTAGATATTGGATGCTTACCCCTCCGACAACCAATCTTGAAGAAGCATTTCATTCCCCTCCTCTCGTCTTCCACAAATTTATGTGTTGAGTTGAACGAGAGCATGAGGATGTTGCATGAAGTTTCATAAAACCTCCATAATTTTTTTAATATTTATTACAGATATTAGCTTGTATCTCTGTTTGCAGGTATCCAAAATCTGGATCTGATCAAGTTTAGTAGCCTCTGTATAAACTAACCATGTTCATTTTACAAATACATATAGTATCCAAACTTTGGATCTGATGGAGTTCAATGGCCTCTGTGTAAACTGGTCGTGTTTATTTTTACACAACCATATAGTCAGATCAACCTTTATGTAAATGATCATGTTTTTTTATAGCATAGAAGGCTTCTAGCCTCTTCATTGTACTTGTATAAGTGGCTTACAAAATTTTCCACATTGCTTTTGGCTAACTTATAGCCCTCATTTATAAAAGTGATTCCACTTGGATTATGAGCAAGGTCTAATGGATCACACCTAACATACATACTACCACATTAACACTGTAGTGGCACTCTATATACACTATAAGTCTATTTTTAGTTTTCATTTGCTTTATTTCATTGCATATTGATTCACATATTTGCATCATTCCTAAAAGGAATGCATCCAATGACTCATTCTACAACCTAGCCTCATGATAGGGCACCACTTCCTTGGTGGTGGAAAATCCATATTAAAGACCCTATGAGTCAAATATGGACTAGACTTAATGAGAATACATAGTGAAGGGGGTTAGCCATACCCATGAACCTTTATAAAATGACCATCCTTTTGCCTATGCTAAAAAAACTAAAATCTCTTAATCAAGATTAAAATTAATCTAGTCCAATATCCATCATAGTTGTGGAATAAAGCACGTACTTCTCTTTAGAAAGTATATCATTGACCACAATAAAATGGGTGAGGACTAGTAGGACTTGGGCTCTATTTTTATATACCTAAAATGCGTAATCACAAGGAGACTCTCCAAAATACCTCATTCTAACCCAACTAACCCATTTAGGGAAGCCTTAGGGCCATTTGGTGTCTTTTCCCAACAAAACACACTATTTTCCCATGGGAAGCATGACTGTCTCAACCCGAGACTACCTCAAAGTCGTGATCATATCGACCCAAGATGGCCTCAAAGTTGGAACCATCTCATAGCGAGATTACTGCATGCATGCAACAAAAATAAAATAATGGATGCATTATCGATGCCAGGTGACCTATAGTTTGCTACAAATAGGTAGCCATGTAGCCCATGACTACCACTTATCCCTCTCTAGTTACATGTTGAGAGGGCTATAAAATGGAGGTTTTCCCCATCTGCTAAAAAAGATCCTGATTTTGAATGTTTACCTCCATAAAGTTCTACCAAATTTGCTCGCCAAGATTCATTTCTATCATTATGTTATTGAATTAATGCATGAGCTTCGAGGTTATCTTCCATCTCACTTCTTGATTAACTTCATTGCTTTGGCTATCTCTATGTCAGATGACCTTTGTCCACTACTATTTGGTTTGCTTGCTTGATTTCCTGCTTAAAGGTTGAATATCATATAGGGTTTCTGAATATCAAATGTAAATTTTTGCATTTAGTGAAAGATCATTCATATGCTCTTTGATTTCCTTTTTGCAAAAATTAAAAATGAACCCTCACACACACACACACAAGGTAATGTAACATTAGTTAGTTGGATTTCATCACCAATGATCGATAACAATCATGCGATATGGGCATTCATCTCCCACCATGGATTGGCCCCTTTACAAACCATAGTAGCCTCCCATGAGTGGCTTTTTGGACTTCATCACCGAAAAGTCCCCTACTTTTGGGTGCATCCTAAAGTAGGAAGGTTAGATGCCCTCCAATTCCTAGGGCTTAATAATTTAGGAATCATAGCTATCATTCATGTCCAAGCTCACACGAGGGTGAAGCGAAAGCCCAAATGGGTCGGTAGCAAGGCAATAGATAGTGTGGCCTCTTCTAGAGGTATTTTATTTCCTTAGGATACCCATCAGCCATATCCAACATCCTAGGAAGCCACTTTTTGCCATTTGTGTCGCATTCCTTGATAGAGGATGTGCACAAACTACCTTTTTGTAGTGTTCTCTTCATTTCCCATAGTCTTCTAGGAGTAGAAGATCTAAAAAAAAAACACAAAATCAAAATCAAATAAAAAAATCATTAAAAAAATTATCAAAATTAAAAAAAAAGAGTGTTTTCTTGTTTGTTTGTTTGCTTTGTTTGCATAGATTAGAAAGTGCTTGAGAGCATTATCATGGTTCTTTATGCACCATTTTCCTAGCATATGGTTGTAACATGCAACCAGGCTCATTCACAAGCTCATGCTACCGATCCATCACCTAGAACCATGGACCCTCTTTGAATTAAGCCATAGGACCTTATCATTCCTAAGTGGTGATGTGATCTTCCTATCTCAAAGGGGATCCCTCATTCCACTAACCCTGAAACATCGAGTGTCCACATCCACAACTCACCCACTAGTACTGACTATGATCAGGATATGGATTATCTTGATCAGGATACCTTGCATACCTTTTATAGGGATAACTATAACCAAGCTGAAACATCTAGGAGGTCCCTACCATGCCTTCGTATCTTAGCTCAACCTATGAATCCCCTAGATCAGGATTAGGAGTATACCCCATAACAAGATAGGGACATTCAAGCTACTCCAATTGATCATCCTTGGATGAGTTATAAGTATGAGCACCTGAACATGTACAATGCTCAAGGTAATAACAATACCACCACATCAGCTCATGCATTTGTCATGTCAGCTCATGGGCCTAGGGATGATGATTTTGATCCTCTTGCTACACCTTATGATATGTAGTATGGTCAAGGATGGTGTGCTTTAGCACCTCCTAATTATATGAAACCCACCTTTCGATAGGAGTATCAAGTCAATGCAACCTCTCGTAGCCCCAAAAAGCAAGTTATTGATCTCTCTGGGGGTGAAGCTCAACACACACCTATTCATGCCACTCACACACATATGAATAGGCCACACACCATAGACCTAGAAAACCAAAACTAGGTACCTAGGACAACCCTGGACCATCGATTACAATGGGAAATGCATCAAAGGTTGCCCATGCCTACACAACAAAGGCAACCGGTCCAATAGAACTTAGGGCACCAAGCACAATGTCAAAACCTTCCACCATACCCAAATTTAAATCTTCCACCTCACCCATGCCTAAATCCAACTCATCATCAATAGCCTAGACCACCACCCATTCATCACCATCAACCTCATTCTCTAGAATGCTATCAAGCATACCCTTATCAACAGGACCCTGAAGCCTATGAGGAACAACAACTTGAGTATCAAGACCAAATTGATACGTATCTTGAGGTAATATATGGTGACATGCCTATTGATAACACTCATCCACCACTTCATCCACAATAAAATCTTCAAACTAATCAAGGCCAAAGGTGAGTCAATGCCATCATCTCACTTAAAGCCTATAAATGGTTGATAGAGCACCTCAACTTGTTAGAGAAGCAAACCTTAGGTTCAAGTTACCAGAAACCTACCCTACGATAGCTTACCAACCAACCCTCTACACCCATCAGTTCCATCACCACCCTACCCTGAGCATTTTGAGATGCCTAAACTCGAAAAGTTCAAAGGTGATGAAGATACTCAAGAGCACGTGACAAGCTTCATCAATATGTGCTTTCATATTCAAGATAATGACTCCTTGATGTTAAGGACATTCCTTATAACATTGGTTGGGAGTGCTTTGGAATGGTTTAATCATCTACCACGCCATAGCATATACACCTTTGAGCAATTAGCGGATGCATTTCTGGAATGCTTTGCCTTTAGCATTAGGAAAAAGGTAAACATGACTGACTTGTCTAGCCTTCATCAATTTGATGATGAGCCAATCATGGAATATGGGAATAGGTGGAGAACGATTATGTCAAAATTACCCTTCACCTTACCCATTATAGAACTTACTTAGATGTTCACAAGGAGTTTCTCGAAATTGATATCACTTTTATTACAACTCCAACAATATAAAACTTTTGAGGAGGCTCTAGCTCAAGCCAAAGTCATTGAGGACATAAAGGTCCAAGAAGGAGAGATTAAGCTCCAAAAAAAGGAATGGCCAAATAAGAATTCTAAAGGGAATCAAATACAACCAAAGGCATCTCCAATTAATCAGGTTGTTTTGAGTGTCCTCGAGCCATCAAATCAAACTCCACCTTCGCAACCCAACTATCAGGTGCAACCTCCACCCATGTAGTATCATTCACAATAGATGCAACAATCATAACAAAAACTACAAAATCAATAATGTCACCCACCTCACCAGTATATACCATTGCTTAAATCTTTGGCATCAATATTTAATCAATTATGTGAGGTGCAAGCCATCACTCTTCCTGAAATTCATCAAATGGACCCAAATCGACCAAAATCCAATAATTTTAAGGAAGATCAATTCTATAGCTACCATCGATAAAAGGGACATGACATCCAATCATGTTACACCTTCAAAAATATAGTGCAGGATATGATTGAGAAGTAGGAGATTCAGATTGATAATCCTCTTGCTTCAAATAATCAAAACATAGGAGTCTACCAAGACCCTTTACCCCAATGAGGGATGAACACAACACCTACAACCACAATAGAACAATGCAAGTAGGTAAATCAGGTACAAGCTACCCCACCCAATCAAGGATTTGTGGGGATGATCAACATAGTGACATGAAATAGATGTTACCCAAGTCAACCCACACCAATCCTAGACCCTTTGAATGTCCCTTCCACATTATAAGCACCTTCACACCAAAACCTAAGCATACCTACCCCACCTCAACCGGTGCTAACTTTAAGAAGTAGACTTACCCAAAGTCTAAAATTTGCATCAACAAGGCTCTCCATCTATGAGATAATCCAATAATCAATGCCACATCGGGAAGCCTTTATGGAGATCCTAAAATCAATTGACTTACCTACACAAGACCTCAACATCTTCTCTAATTTTTTGGGGCAAGTTCAAATTTATAGTGAGCTTGTAATAACTTTTCATGATCATGAGATCAAGAAAATCCCTACTAAGATACTCGATCCTCCCTTGCACATTGTAGCTAGTGTGGATGATATCCCTTATAAATGAGTCTTGATCGACATTGGCTCATCAATCAACATTATCACCTCATCCACCCTCGTACATCTCAATCTTCTACCTTCACATATCACAACATCCACATTCACCCTCCAAGCCTTTAATGATGCACTATGTTCCACCATTGGAATGGTAGTCCTTCCTATTCGAGTTGGATACAAGACCATTCACACACTCTTTCATATTATGGAAGGGATCATGTAATATAACTTGTTGCTTGGTCGACCATAGATCTAGGATATGAAGTGTGTACCTTCAATTCTCCACCAAAGCATAAAGTATGTACATGAAGGTCAAGTGCATTGCATCCCTATTGACTTGGAACCATTCCAATTCTACAATTTGATCTCACATCCTTATGAGTACACATTACCATCAACTCATTTGGATATCCAACCTAATCATCCCACCACACATTCACATCTTCCATAAAGGTCTTCCATACCTTTATCATCTCAACCATCTTCATCATCACAACCCTTATCATCATTGCAACCTTCATTATCATAACCCTCATCATCATTGAAACCACTCTCATCAGCTCCTTTGATGACCCCTTCTCATTCATTTGATATTCCCATGAGAAATCTAGAGAAGGTGCCCATACAATCAACTTCACCTCCACCATCATCAATTTACAAATCTCCATCTCCAACATCTCCTCCTCCTATACCTTTAATCTCCACCATTTCAACAACAACTCCTCATATCACTCCCATAGGAGAAGAACCATCATCATCCACATCTTTATCTCCATCCTCATCTTCTCCTCCCTTGTAGGTCAACATTCATATGACTAACCCGAGTTTGGGTGAATATGTAGTACAAGATGTTACGTTCACCCCTCGCATAGAGTCAATTAGGGATTTTGGTCACCCACATAGCAATATCATTTACCTATAGGCACCATTGTCCCCCTTGGATCTTATCCAAGGTAAACCAATTTCATCTATGGTGGCATTGATATCGCCATAGATGCACCTTTACAACTTGAATAGATGGAGTCATTTCAAGCTAACATCGATTACATGTCAAATCCATCCTTTGCTATGTGATATTTCCATTGATGTCATTAGCATGGAAATAAATTAGGATGATATGAACAAGGTCCTTGGATACCTGTAGAACCACACTATCAACTTCCCATAGATAAAGTAGGCTTGGGATATCATATGTGCTTACCTGATGAGCTCCTTGCTGACTCCCTACAATACCTTAACTTAGGCTTCGAGGGAGACATTGATGGTAATGAGTATACTAATCTTGGTAATACTCACCTACTTAGCGATCATTTACACATTACTACTTTATCTATTGCTGACTCTAATAAGTCAGATCATGAGTCAAAATATGATTATGATTTAGGAGATGATTAGGGGCTTGAGCATGATTAGGGGTCAAAATATGGTTGGGAGATCACTTCCATCACCTCTTTTAGCTCAAAATATGAATTTACCCCTATTGAGCCTCTCAATGATTTAGATGAATTATATCTTCTTCTCTTTTTGAGGTTATTGCTCCCCCTATGGCATAAAATTATCCCACCTAAGGATACTATTGCATGTGCTCCTTATAGGGTACCCCTCATCATCCCAATTCTACCTCAACCACCCCCTATACATTTGTGTCCACCCATTTTCAATCGTCTATTCCCATAGTATGGAGATTATCTACCAACCATCAATATGATCTCCATTGATCTCACCACTCCACTCCATTATCTTGGTGACCCTTCCAAATCATTACCTCTCAATCTTGAGGCTATTGATTTTGATCATACTACCCTTTCACCATCGTCATCTAAGTTTCTCCCTTCTGAGGACATGTTGCAACCATTCCATCTCTTATCGCATCCTTATTTAGATGTCTTACAAGCTGATATTGAGCCTAACGATGTATCTAACTCACTCAATCCAAATGATGAAATTCACTTGATCCCTACTCCTCATCAATTGGAAGAGGGATCACATATGTTAATAGAAGAGATGGTTGACATCAATATCAGTGATGATCTCAAACATCCCTAGATCCTCAAATTGGAGAAATGTCTTTCAACCAAAGAACGTGCAACATTCTTCTCTCTTCTAAAGAAGTATAAAAATGATTTTTCTTGGTCCTACAAGGAGATGCCTAGTTTGGACCTGAATCTATTGGTTCATAATTTAATGTTAAATCCAATAATTAAACCAGTAAAGCAAAAACTCTGAAAGATGCATCCAACAATTGCTCTCATGATTAAAGATGAATTATAAAAATTTTTGGATGCAGGATTCATCCAACCCATTGACTACCCCGACTGGGTGTCCAACATGGTTCCTATCAGGAAACCAAATGGGAGGGTGTGCATATGCACCGATTTTTATGATCTCAATAAAGCAAGCCCTAAGGATGAATTTTTGTTGTCGAACATTGATACACTAGTAGATGTGGTTGTAGGCCATGAAATGCTCTCTCATGGATGGCTTCTCTGGATACAATCAAATCTGAGTTAATCCAAAGGATTAGGCTAAAACAACCTTCACTATACCTTGGGGGACCTTTTGTTACAAGGTCATGCCCTTTGGCTTAAAGAACTTTGGTGCTACCTACTAGCGAGTAATGATGTATACCTTCCATGACTACATGCACAAGATTGTTGAAGATTATGCCAATGATATTATAGCTAAATATCTATTACATCAAGACCATATCAATGTTTTAGAGAAAATATTTGATCACCTTATCGAGCATAATGTTTGATTGAATCCTAAGAATTGTGTCTTCAGAGTCACATCTAGAAAACTCTTAGGCTTCATCATTTCAAAGCAAGGCATCGAAGTCGACCCATAAAAGGTAGAAGCAATCATACACATGCCTCCTCCCACCAATCTTAAGAAGTTTTACAACTTACATTGGAAGATACAAATGTCAACCTTTCAATCATCTTCTACAAAAGGGGTAACTTTTCATTGGAATAAATATTACCAAGAGGCCTTCGTAGATATTAAACAATACTTGGATTATACATTGGTATTGTCCTCTATGAAACCTAGTGCACAATTTTTATTATACATCTTGACCACTAACTTTGCCTTAGGGACCATGTTGGCCCAAAGGAACGAGGTAAGGAATAGGCCATATACTATATCAGTCACACCTTGGTCTCATATGAGATCAAATACACCTATGTGGAGAAACTCTGCTTAGCAATGGTTTTCACCACCAAGAAACTCTATCACTATATGATAAATCAAATGACCTATGTCATCTCTAAAGGGAACTCATTACAGTATATGATGAGTCGTACTTATCATAATAGTTACATTGCAAAGTGGATCATGCTCTTAATAGATTTTGACTTGGAATTCATTGGAAAAAATCCATCAAAGGTTAGTTCATTATAGACCAACTAGTAGAGGTGCCTCTCCAAGATGATATACCTATGACAATTGAGCTACTAGATGATGTTATCTTCATAATATCTAACTCAAACAAACCAAAAGAACAAGAACCAAAAGTTGATCTCACATTATTCTTTGATGGTTCTAAGTGTGAGCGAGGGGATGGTGTAGGAATCACATTTTTCACACTGTAAGGGACTCCTTTTATGCTTTCATTAAAACTTGATTTCCCATGTACCAATAATAATATTTATAATGAATCCCTTATATTGGGTCTTCAAATAGCTATCACTATGAATATCAAGCAAATCAAAATATTTGGTGACTCTTTGCTCATCTTTAATCAAGATAAAGAAATATACCAATGTAAATTGCTTGTAAAGTTTTAATGGTATGACATCAAGGTAATCCCTCATTCTTAAAATTATTTTGTGGATAGAATGACTTCCTTAGGATACCTAATTGTACAAAACCCATTAGAATATGTCACCACTCTTCATGTCAAAACACTCTCACAATCCACAATATCATGAGATACTACCATGATAGAGCAAAGCATCCACATGGTCCAAATTGAACCCTACCATGATTGATTCTCTAAAATTTAAGATTTCTTGCAACTTGCTTCTTGGGGATCCTTGATCCTACAAGTTCCTTATGATAATGTCACAACCATATATCTTAAGATTCTCTCTCAATTTACATTTGCATAAAATGATTATAGAGAGGAGCACGAAGTCCATTTAGTACAAGCTGAGCAATATCAATACTGGTTCTCCCATATCAAATATTTCTTGAAGCTTGGTAGCCCTCCTATGGGCTTTTCACATACCACCAAACAAACATTCAAATAAAAAAGTGATTAAATTTGTCTTGATAGGGGACATATTGTACCATCAAGGTTATGATGGTATTCTTCTTCGATGTCTAGAGCCTCAAGAATCTACTTGGGCCATTTTGCAAGCTCACAATGATACATGTGGTGGCCATTTTAGTGGTATGGCCATCGCAAAGCACATTCTTCAAATGGGATACTACAAGCCTACTATGGAGTAAGACTATTGCACTTATGTCAAAAGGTGCATAAAGTGTTAGCATCATGCTAACTTATCACACGTACCTTCATAAGCACTACAACCCATCCACTTGTTGTGGTCTTTTCTCAATGGGAGTTTAATGTAATTGGAGAAATATCCCTCCCTCTTCTAGTCAACACATGTTCATCTTAACAACCACAAAGTATTTCACAAAGTAGGTTGAAGCAATCCCATTTACCATTATGATAGGAGCCCGCATTGTGGAGTTCCTATTTCATAATATCATATATCATTTTGATATTCCATACAAAATCATCTTCGATAATGGACCATTATTTAATAATAAGGATGTTAGAGATTTGTGCACAAAGTATCACATACAACACAACTTTTCAACTCCTTATTACCTGTAGGCTAATGAGTAAGCTAAGGCATCGAATAAAATGATTATCACAATCTTGAAAAATATAATCAACAATCATCACAAGGATTGGCAACTTCAACTACCTCTAGGTTTGTGGGCCTATCGAGCGAGTGTTTAGATGCCAATATAAGCCATGCCATTCTCACTAGTATATGGTGTGAAGGCCATTATACCCTTAGAACTTGAAATTCCATCACTACGTATATCATTACAAGAATTCATCGATGATGATGCTATACAACAAGCTCACCTTGATCAACTTATACTTCTTGATGAGTGATGTGTTAATGCTCTTGAGCATTTGCATGTTTATCAGGATTGTATTAAGAGAGCCTATGATACAAGGGTTCATCCTAGGGAGTTCTAAGTTGGATATCATGTACTCAAAGAGAATCAATAGAACTCCAATCTACATAGCCATTTTAATGACAAATTTACCACAAACTGGTTAGGCTTGTTCTTAATCATGCATAAATTAGACCTGGGCACTTATCAGTTAGCTTCCCTTGAAGGTATTGAGGAACCTGAACCCCTCAATATTCTCCATTTATGGGTATTTCATGCATAACACATAATGCACAAAAAAACCTAAAACAATACAATAACAAAAACAACAAAAGCAATACAAAAATTAAAACTCACAAATACATTGCAATGCTTACATCATCATGCATTACACATCATTACATTTCATTGATAAATTACTTTAGGTATATCAATCATTGCATTAACATCATATTCATATCATTTGCATTACTTTAAGGATCCATAAGGACATGCTATGTGACTATCATGAGTCTTAATCGAACATTTTCTTGTGATATTTTGATTATAAAGCGATCCTCGTGAGATAGGGTAGATATCGAATGACCATCAACAATGATGTTTAGATGATCACTAACTATTTTATGCACACCTCTTAGATTTTAAAAGTTTATAAGGAAAGCATACACATCAAACAAAGCATTTCCATCCATATTCTCCATCCTAGGTGTTTGTGTATTTCCCCTAACCCAATAAGTTGTTATAGGGTGTTCCATAGGACCTTTCGGTTATTTAGTCACTCCTAGTTTCCTTTTTATATTTTGTAGGAAGATATCTTGATTTTTTGAAGGTAGGGTCTTACTTTGATTGTACCTTGCATATCTCAAAATCCCAACACAATTTCATATCTTAAATATTAGTTTACACAAGGAAATATGAGACTACAACGTAGTTCTTGTCCCTTAAGTGAAAGGTTTCCCTTACTCATCTTATTATGCGCATGGTCTAGAATTCTAATAATTGACAAAAGGACAAGCTCTCCCCTACCCAAAGCAATAAAATCCCTTTCTCCACTAAAAAATAAGCAAGTATCCCTCAAAAAAAAATCCCCTTGATCTTCAACAAAATGAGCAAGCATCCCCCCTAAAAAAATTCAAAAGAAAAGAAGGGGGTGATAAGATTGAATCCATGTAATTCTCAAATTTTGAAATCCATGGAGCAATCTCCATCACTAGCAATGGGCTATAGACATCAGCCTAGCAATGGAGTAGCCTTACACATGGTGATATTTTTGTCATATTAGTGACCTTCTTTTGTAAAAATGAATGTCAACTTGTAAATGAGTTGGATTTTGGTGGCTTGTATTGCCTAGTAGTCTAGTCCAACCATGTGTGAAATTGAGGTAATGATGATCATAGGGTGATACCCATTACAAAAATGGGCTATAAACATCAGTCTAGCAATGGGGTAGTCTTATGCATCAAATTAATAAACTTCATTATACACACACAATGATATTGAATATCTCGATCTTCCTAGAAGATTGTTATCTTCTAGAGTTATGTATAGTTAGTATACAACTTTTGATTTGTCAACAAGGGTGTTTGAGTCTCATGAAAAGCCTTGTTGTTCTCTTCTAACATCTCATTGTCTCAAATGTGTCACATCCATCATTGACATCCATTACATTTGTAACAACCTAGGTCTAACTACTCACCAGGTTGCCTGATAAAAAGTTAGAAATCAATAATATGTTTTTTATAGGTTTTACTGCTATATCTAAGATGTATTCCTACCTTAACAATTTTAATTTTAAATTATCAACAATAAATATCATCCATTGATTCTCATTTACAATTACAAACAATATAGTACAAGCACAACATACTACTTTTGGGTTCTAGACTACTACAACTAGTCTCCCAAGTGGACGACATCAACTACATCCCGTGAATACGCCATTTAGTGGTAATGTTTTATTTTCTCATTTATCATCTGTATATTCCACCATGAGGATCGAACCATGGTGAGGGTTATCCTCTAGGGCCCATAAAACCTAGAGGGAAATTCTTAGTATCCCTAATCTTCATACATTGTACCCTTGATGATCCAGTCGACTTGTTTAAACTTAGCATGGAAGTGGTTAGCATATTTATGCCTTAGTGTCTAACTAGTGTTTCCCATGTCTCAGATGCAGTTAGCACCATGTCAATTCCATGACCTTGGAATTCATTATGCAATACCATCACAACTCATAGAGATTTATCCCATACCAAACCCTGTGGCCAATTTAGTGAAGTTCGACGAGTATGGTATTTATCATAGTGCTCTTTGGGTACAACCTCAAAAAAGTGGTCCATACCACCTTTTCATTTCGACCTGTCTAAGTCTTTTATTGACCAATTCCGTTACTCATCAGCTACCCTAAAACTTGTGGTGTGCATACTTGCACCCCCACTTCTTCAAATGATTTTTAAGTTAATCTTAGGTCAAGGTTTCCTAGGAAAATCATGGTTTACCTTTTAACATACCTTTCCTAAATAAACATATAAGTTAACTTGAGTGGGTAATTTTTTCTTTTAAAAGAATATATATAATTTAGAAAGAATATGGTGGGTTACAATTTAAGGTGGTCTACTATTCAAAACCAAGTTATCCTTCTATTCACATGGAACTCTTATCAATCTAAAGTTTAGATTTGCCCTCTTTAACAAAATAGGTCTTAATATTCCACTAGAGATAATTTTGATCACGCTTGTTCTCTTTCTGGTTTAACCCTTCTACAGTTAGCAAAGCGAGCCTCTAACTTAAGTCTCATTTCTACTTAATTAGAAGCTTCGAATAGTTAACTCACTGATTCTATTACATATTATTTTTTGCACTCAAAAGATTTCTTTTCTTTCTAAAAAGTATAAACAAGGATAGTCTTTTGGTTGCTTATCATTCACGACGTCGCTAATCAAACCAACATAAAACAATTAGACATCATTCACTGACAACCTATACCAACTTGGAAACATTACTTGTTCTAATATTAAGTCTAAACTACTTCTTAATCTCTCCCATAAACAAAAAAATAAAACCATAGTGATATAGTTTTAATAATTAAATACGTTTTAAGAAAGCAAAACTTATAAGAAGTTCAGAAAACAATATGTATTGATACATATTAAAAACATATCTTTTAGAACATAAATATATAATCGAATCTATCATATTTTCACATCATGTCTCAATACACAACAGGATTCTTCTAGCTAAAATACAAGAGGGTATTGCCCCTAAGTTTCCTTTTCTTACAAGAAGAAGGTTCACTTATTTCTCATTTTAAAACTGGCATTATTTTAGAATTTATTCCATCCATAATATCAGACGCTATCACTGCAGAGCGTTGAACGTCTATTCAACTCCTATTAGGCAGATCTCAAATCACAATTAATTACTACTTTGATTCTCGATAACGGATTCTTCGACCAAGTTAAGGATTACTGCTTCCAAATAGAAAATCTCAGCTAACAACTTGGGTTCATAGTTTTCTTATGATGTGTACAATTCTCTTATAGTCTATAACTCACTCTAAAATCCATGCAACACTGCCAAGGATCAGATACAGCTCATGGTCTGATAATGCAACTAACATGCACACAAGCATTCTAAATTTTTACATAAATATATTGGAGCTATCACTGCAGAGTGATGGACGTCTATTCAAATCCTATCAGGCATATCTCAAATCACAAGTAATTACTGCTTTGATTTCTCAGTAAAGGATTCTTCGACAAAGTTAAGTATTACCGCTTCCAAACAAGAAATCTCAACTAAAATCTTGGGTTCATAGTTTTCTTACGATGTCTACATTTATCTTGTAGTATATAACTCTCTTCAAAAACCATGCAACACCACTAGGGATCAAATACGTCTCATCATACGATCATGCAATTAAAATGCACACAAGAATTTCTAAATTTTCATAGAAACATATTGGAGCTTCACTAATATCCTTTCTCGAGATCAAATCAAGGGTTTCTAATTTGTTTTATGTATATAATAAACACAGTCTACCTATTCACTTTAGGTAAAGATTTCACATTACATTTCCAAACAACTACAGAAATATGTTCACAACATCATGGTAGCATCTACCAACATTCTTATACTGAAATAATACAAAATAATATAGCAACAACCAGCTCCTTCTAGCTTTACATTGCTCTCAGTACAATCCACACAACAATATAGCAGTTTATCCAAACATAACAATGTTTTTTGAGTAAGAAATAACTTGATAGAACACTATTGCCTTCAAATATGAAATAACATGGCAGTGTTTCCAAACAAACATTTCTTCTCATAATCAAAATAACATATCTTTTTATATACCATAACATAAACATACCAGTAGTTTCTTTATCACACACCAACAAAACAAAAACACATAAAGGAAGCATTATGAAAATCTCCAACATAGTGGGCTTTTAGAATACCAACCTATATTCCATGCTTCCCAACTGACATAGTTCACTGTTTAGAAACCCCTTTGTTCTTCTCACATGTTGTCACGGATGCCAATATTATATTTTTACCCCACTACCGCTCTCTATATATCCTTCATTTTTTCTCCTATTCTCTTCCAAAACGTTATTTCCCTCGAACTCGGTAAGTTGTTTCTCTTCTTCCCTTCATCATACCAGATTGTCCTAGTCCATCTACCTCAATCTCATGCTCTTAATATTCTATCATGGTTTTTTCCATCATTCTTGACATTTTTTCTTATCCATTAATAACAAAGGAGATGCGTCCCACCAACATGAAGATTTAACCATATTTTTGAATTTTTGTTCATTGTCATCATTCTTTTTTTTAATATTCTAAAAACAAAATGGTAACCAAGGTAATATGAACTATTTTGCACATCCTTAAAACTAAGCAAGATTAGAAATGTGCACAAGGTTCTTCCTAGAGAAAGTTTCAGCCACCACTTAGCACACATCATCCGCCATCATGACTATGCGTAGAAGGTATCACTTAATCATTTAATCACTACAGTTCTTTAATACGAACGTAAAGCAGTACATATACTTTACAAAATCACCTTTCCCTAAGATCATGAAAATATAAAGGTAAACATTTTCAAAGCTTTATTCAAACCAATCAAAGGTGACTCTCAAGATTGAAACATCTTCTTTACCACCTTTAATCACACAAGCCAACAATAGAGCATTTCAAAAATTAGACATACACACACATGTCTCAACAAGCAAGCAAACACATGCCTTTCCAAACTAGTGGCTCCCATCATCATCACCACCATAAAATATTTCTCATTCATTGCCAACATGCAATATTCAAACCAATTTAACTCATGCAAAGATGCAATTTATAATGCACCTAAATGATATGCAAACGTGAGTTTCCATGTGCTCGTGAGCTGAATCATCACTTCCCCTTTTATATTTTCCACTGACTTGCTTCCTCTCATTGTCATCTTGCAACTGACCTGCACTCATAGAGGCTATCAATAGTACCTTGTTTCACAAGAAAAGGTAAATATATACATATTTTATTCTTTTTCATTAATCGTGTGAGGAGGGTCATTACATCCTCCCCCACTAGTGATAAACATAGTCCCTATGTTTAAAGCTAAGTGAAGCAAAATATTTTTTGAATATTCTTTAACTTTTACTTTTATCCAAATAATACTCAATCAAATTTCACTTTTCCATTTGAACTCAAGTATTGCCAACACATTTGTCATCATAAAGAGAAACACATCATTTTGTTTATGATTACCATATAATCACATCATTGATTATGTCATAATGAAATCAAATACACATATCCATCAAGGTCCAAAACATATATCATAGCAATACCAAAACATTTATAGGCTACTCTACCCAGTAACTCAACTAATATGTTCTATACACATATCTCAAAATTCATAAAAGTTTATGAAAAAGTCTTTATCTACTCAAAAAAATAAGGAAATTATCACTGCATATCTGCCACATCTTCCCACATAGCATTTCGGTCTGAGTAGTGGTCCCATTGGACCCGACATTGCTCTATGCTTCGTTTTCTCATATTCTTGGTTTGAAAACCAAGCAGGCGAATAGGTCGCACCTCAATCCTTAATGGATTGGTCATCTACAAATTGGAAACATCCAAAACATGAGTAGGATCATAAATGTATTTTCTAAAGAGGGACACATGAAAGACATTATGGATCTTGGATAAGCTTGGTGGTAGAGCTAATATGTATGCAACAGGGCTTATCTTATCTATGATCTCAAATGGACCCACGTATCTAGAGTCAAGCTTGGAATATTTTATTGAACTTTTAGTTGGCTTCACCCTTAAGAATACTCGATCTCCCACTGAGTATTCCCTCGGTGTTCTTTTGAGGTCCGCATAGCTCTTCTGGCGATTTACGGCCTCTTTTAGCTTCTGCTAAACTCTTTTCAATTGCTCTTCCATTTATTTTATCATTTCTAGGTCGATCACTACCCGATCCTCTGGATTATCCCAAGATAAGGGAATTTTGCACCTTCTCCCATATAGGGCTTCAAAAGGTGCCATACCTAGTGAAGCATGGTAACTATTGTTATATACAAATTCTACTAGGTATAAGTAGTCTTCCCACTTAGTATGTTGATCCATGCAGTACATTCACAACATATCCTCAAGCACTTGATTCACCCTCTCAGTCTGACCATCTATTTTTGGGTGATAAGCAATACTGATATTCAGTTTGGTCCCTAATGCTCGATGCAGTGCTTGCCAAAATTTAGAAGTAAAATGAGAATCTCTATCAAAGATTATAACTTCTGGAAAGCCATAAAGTCTTACCACTTCCCTGGAAAACTTACTTGCTACAGTAGTTGCATCATCTTGCACATTACCTGGTATAAAATGTGTGACTTTAGTTAATTTATCCACAATTACTAGAATTACATCATGCCTGAACCTTGTTTTAGGCAACCCCACTATAAAATCCATTGAAACTACTTGCCACTTCTATGTGGGTATCTCATGTGGATATAGTTTTCCAGCTGGATGTAGGTGTTCCACTTTCACCTTTTGACATTCCAAGCATTTGGCCACATAATTGGTAATATATTTTTTCATACCAGGCCAGAAATATGCTTTCTTTAGATTCTCTTGCATCTTTGCACCTCCTAGGTGCATAGAGTAGGGAGTGTTATGCACCTCCCTAAGGATTTTTTCCCTCAATCCTCCTAAGTTGGGTACCACCAACCTATTCCTAAAATAAAGCAGATCATCCCTAAAAACATAATTTGTATCCTTGTCTACTTTCTGTCCATCTGGACCTATACATGATTGGAAAAAATCATCTTTTTCTTACCATATTTTAATTTGATCTAACAGATCATATTGGCATTTCATCATTGTGGTTATACACCCTCTTCTACTCAAAGCATTAGTGACCTTATTCTCTTTACCCTTAATGTACTCAATACCAAAATCATACTCCGCTAAGAACTCTATCCAACATCATTGTCTGGCATTTAATAAGGGTTGAGTAAATATATACTTCAGACTTTGATGGTCTGTCTTTAACTCAAATGGTTTTCCCAGAAGGTAATGTCACCAAAATTTTAGGGCATGCACTACCGCTACCAACTCTAAATCATGAGTGGCATAATTGACTTTGTGCCTCTTAAGTTTCCTAGACTCATAAGCAATAACTGCATCACCTTGGGTCAAAATCCCACCTAACCCTTTGATCGATGCATCTGTACAAACTATAAATTGCTTATTAGGATCAGGTAATTGTAGGATTGGTGCAGTCATCAACCTTTCTTTCAAAAATTGAAAAGCCTCCTCACACTACTCTGTCCACCTGAAGCCTTTCCCTTTTCTCTGAAGGTTTGTAATGGGTTGAGCAATTCTCGAAAATCCTTTGATGAATCACCTATAATATCTTGCAAGTCCCATAAAACTTTGCACCTCTGTGACATTAGTAGGTGTTGGCCAATCAATGATTGCTTCAATTTTCTTGGGGTCTACTACAATTCCTTCAGCAGAGATAATATGTCCAAGGTATTGCACTTGTGGAGTATAAAACTCACATTTTGTCAATTTTCCAAACAATTGATTCTTTCTAAGAATCCCAAGCACTGTTCTCAGGTGTTGATCATGCTCTTCTTTATTTTTGGAATAAACCAAAATATCATCCAAAAATACGAGTACAAATTTATCCATTTGTTCTCTAAAAATGTTGTTCATGAGGTTCATGAACGTGGTTGGGGCATTGGTTAGCCCAAAAGGTAAGACTGTAAACTCAAAATATCCATACCTTGTTCTAAATGTTGTTTTAGAAGTATCTTCCTCCCAAATTCTTAACTGATGATATCCAGATCTCAAATCTATTTTAGAAAATATGGTTGCTCCTCTTAGTTGATCAAATAAATCATCAATCCTTGGTAACGAATACCTATTTTTGATAGTAACCTTATTCAACATTCGATAGTCTATGCACATTCTTAAGGTACCATATTTCTTTTTAACAAACAGGATAGGAGCTCCCTAGGGTGACACACTAGGTTTGATTAACCCCTTTTCAAGCAAATCTTGAAGTTGTATTTTTAGCTCTTGCAGCTCTATAGGAGTCATCCTGTAGGGTGACCTTGTGATTGGTGCTGCACTTGGTAACAAATCAATTGAAAAATCAAATTCCCTCTAAGGAGGTAACCCCAAAAGTTCCTTAGGGAATACATCCTTGAATACACCTAACACCGGATGTTTCTGGAAGAGGTCAGACTCCTTCTCAGACTCTTCTCTTCTATTCATATTTACTATGAAGACCATACCCTTCTTCTTAATAATATTTTTAAGTTGCATTGCAGATAATAGATGGGGTTTTACTTCTCTTCACCCATAATTAATTCTAATCCTTTGAGTAGATTCATCCATAAATTCCACCCATATTTCTTCAAAGTTCAAAAGAGCCTTGTGCACTTTTAACCAATCAACTCCTAAGATGATATCAAATGCATGCAAAGGTGCCACATACAAATGCCAATTGATCTTTCCTTGTGGTAAGGAAATATGGGAATCAAAGAGACACTGGTTAACATGGTGAGTTTACCCTGATCCATACTCTACCTTCCAACCATTTTCCAAGAATCTAGGTCTAACAGGTGAATCCCTCATTAATCTAGTTGATATAAAGCTATCAGTTGACCCACTATCAATCAAAATTTGCACATTTTTACCAAAAATTTTACCATTTAATAAGAAAGGAGTAATTTGACCATTGAGTTTAGAACTACTTGTGGTCGCATAAATCCTATGGCTAGCCTCTTCTGGGGCCTTCAGTGGTAGATCAACTCTGAGGGGGCATTTATTGGCATAATGAGCTCCTTTACACACCTAGCATCCACTTGGTGGAGCTCTATTGCCTCTGTTGTTGCCTTCCTTTTTGTTATGAGGTGCAATCTTCTAGGTTCTTTCTTGATTATTGTTTCCTAATCCTTTTAAACTCAGGAAGCTTTTCCTCATAATATTGGTTAGTTTGAAATCTAACTCTAAATTCCTTAACAAACTCCTCCCATTTGAGGTCAGTAGCTTCCACCTCATGCCCTTTCTTATATGATTTCCACCAGTCTAGGGCTATTTCAATCATATTCATAACTACCAAGGCAGTTTTGGATTTAGAGGATAGAACCACTAGAGAAAAGTAGGACTCTAGTTCACTTAACCAGTTTTCAACCGATTCTTTGTCGCCTTTTCCATTAAACTTGGATATTACAATTTTTTTCAAATTTCTATCCAATTCCTTACTCACCCGTGCCCTTATAGCACTGGATATCTCAGGTTCCCTTGGCATTTCCACTGTCCTATCCAATCCAGATTCTCTTTCTCTAGCTAAGTCCTCTATAACCCACTATTTCTAGACAATGAATTTCTATTATTGGGCCATGTGAGTTTTTTGTTGGACCATCTCTTCCCTTTGGTTTTCCATTTGTGTTTGTAACAACTAAACCATATTTGCAAGGTTCCCTCCTTCCCCACTAGTTTCATTTAGAGGAATATCATTAACCCTTTTTTACCTTCTTTCACATTGAGGACCTTCCTTCCTTACATTTTTTCATGGCCCTCTTACAAGTCTTTCAGTGATTTCCTCCTCTCTGCCTCCTGTAGGATTTCTTGAGGACCCACCTCATAGAATTTGTGTCATTTGTCCTGTAAGTGAAAGAGGTAGTATATTAGTTATTGTTAAATATTCTATTTCACACATAGAGTTCTATAGATTAGAATAATTTTTTATTTGATACCATATGTAACAACCCAGTTCTAACTACTCACCTGGTTGCCCAATAAAAAAAAATTCAAAAACTAATAATATATTTTTTAAAGGTTTTACTGATTTGTCTAAGATTTTTTCCTACCTTAACAAGTTTAATTTTAAATTATCAACATTAAATATCATCCATTGATTCTCATTTGCAATTACAAACAATATAGCATAGGCACAACATACCACTTTTGGGTTCTAGACTATTGCAGCCAATCTCCTAAGTGGATGACATCAACTACATCTCGTGAACATGCCATTCGGTGGTGTATCGCTCCAAATTTTTCACACCCTTACCTTCAGGCTATAGGATCCGTGCCCGGAAGGGGGATGTGAAAAGGATGGCGCGGTACCTCGGACTGAGAGGCCTTGCGAAGGTCCCGCCTCTCGAGGGAGGTGTATATTGGTGATTTTTCGACGGATGGTGGGTTCACCAGGAAACATTTAATGGCAGTTTCCACGCCTAGGTTGGGAATGTGTTTTATGTGTTCGTTTTAGCCTTAAGCATTCAAGTCCTAGGTTTGGCCAAAATGCGTCTAAGCTATTCTATATGAAGATGCAGATTAAATGAATACAGAAAATAGAATTAAGACAGAAAATAGAGAAATTAAAGAATGTTAAAAGAAAAATACCTGATCCGGATGTCTGATGAAGATTCTGATTCTTGAAGCAGTCAGGATCGCCTCTGATTTGACAGGATCGTCTGAGATCAGACAAGATCGTCTGAGATCTGACGAATTCATCAGACGAATTCGTCAAGACCTGCAAACAGAGAAATAGGTGCAAAACACAGAAAATACAACTATTCTAACAGAGGGAAACAGTGTAAAATGATAGCAATAATATCAAACTGAAACTTAAAAATAGAAACATGAATGCATTATGCTAATTTAATAATAATTATGACTTAATTATGCATTTGATCTAGATGGGTGAACTCCAAAATGCAGAATAGCATAAAATACTGAATAAACTAGCTAATTACAACATAAAACAACAGATTGAAAGATGAAGAAATGCAAACTTTAGGCACTGATTGCCTCAATGTTGACTACAGTCGAAATCGTCTCGCATTGGTACGAAATCGTCTCTGATTCGACAGGATCGCCTCCGATCTGAACAGGATCGTCCGCGACGATGTAAGCTTGCTCCGGCTGAAAAACACTAAGGTACCTGCAACAAAATTGGTATAGAACTAATGCAAATATGAATTTGGGATGTTTTAACGTGTGTGAAGTCGAGTTACAGAGAATTTCAGCCAGGGGGTGCTAAGGGAAGGGCTTAGGATTAAATAGGCTTAGGAGGGAGGTTAGGAGGTTGGAGATCATCCCTATTTGGGAGATCTCCAATGGGGGAGGGTCTCTAATGGCGCAGACACGCTTCTGCCCGGATTAGAGACCCGTTGGAATAGAAGCTAATTGTGCAAAATCAGTTTAGGGACAAGATCGTCTGGACGTCCTAGCCCAGACGAAATCGTCATATCTGGGGCGATATCGTCTGATCGGCGACGATATCGTCAAACGGTCAAAACAACCTCTAAAAATGGCACGAGAAAGGGGGAAACGGATTACACGACGGTTAACGGGCGGTTTGGGAGGTTAAAATTTGAATTTAAATTATTTACTAGAGTAAATGTAATTATTAAGATTTCACTGCACCAATTTTAGGGTGCTACATTTTGCCCCCTCTTTAGCGAATTTTCCAAAGAAAATGCGTTAAAGATGAGTTCTTCTCGATCTACGAGAAAGCAAAAATTATTCCCATTTTTAGGCGACGATTCTTGGTCGAATCGTACGACGACTTACTATGGTGCCCCCTCCGTGTTTTTACCCAAATCGAACGTTTGAGGTAAAAACGCGGAAAAGCAAAATTTTAAAATGTTTTTAATTATGTTTTGAATAAAATTAAGAAAAATAGGGTAAAACCCTAATTCATTTTTACTGTTCATTTTTCTGGTTTTAGAGCTCTGCAAGCAAAAATGGTGGAGACGACGCACAGATCGACAGAGGTCCGACGCGGGCTACGGGTAAGAGTCTAAACTTAGCTTAGAATGCTTTAATTTGAATTTACATGCTTTTTAGGTGAATTTTAAATTAATTTTTGAGCATCATGGCCATTTTTGGGCCGTCGACGTCGTCAGGACGAAATCGTCCCGATTTCGACGAAATCGTCTCAAGTTCGCCGATTTCGTCTAAGGGCGAAATCGACGAAAGGGGGACGATTTCATCAAATTAGGGACGATTTCGGCTTGCGAAATCGGAGACGATTATGCTCAAATTTGGGACGATATCGTCCAATAGTGGACGATATCATCATTTGATAAAATTGAACTTATTTTAACTTGCATTATTAATTACTTGAGTTTGTTATTAATGATTGTTATTTTTTTGTTGTTTATGTTGTAGAGAGGATTGCTAAAGAGCAGAGAATGGAAATATGGAGGTTTGAGAGATGACTTGGCCGCTCTAACACAGGCAGAGCGGGATCAGCTGGCACAAGCCGGCTTACAGCATGTGGCAGAAATGCCACAAGTGTCTACAGACATGGGGCTACTGACAGCCCTAGCAGAGAGGTGGTATCCGGGTTCTTCCTATTTTTGGCTACCTATAGGGGAGATGACTCCCACTTTGGAGGATGTATGGAGGATTCTGAGGATCCCCATACAAGGATGGTTGATCACTCCTACGGCCAATCAGGGCCATGCTATGGTGCGGTTGTGTGGTGACCCGAGCTTCACCCTAGAGAAGGGCGGAGTTAACATCGAGGCACTACGTCAGATGCCTGGGGCATCTAGACTCACACAGGTTTTGGTCGGAGTGGTTGGTGGACTTCTGCTGTGCCACCAGAGCGGGTGCAGGGTACCATGGATGCTAGCAGATGTGATCTACGACATGCGAGACCATGGTTACAGATTTTCTTGGGGCAGCTTTGTGCTATGTCGGTTGTACAGGATCCTGCATGGGGTCGTGTACAAGGGCGGCCGATGTCTAGTTATGACATCGCTCCTACAGGTTTGGTGCTGGGAGCACATTGCAGTGCGGAGGCCGATAGGGCTTCCTTTGATAGGGATTGATGGGGAGAGGCCCCGAGTTTTCTACTGGTGGCTCCGAAGAGGGTCACAGCGGCGGATTGACCTACCGATGTCCCGGAGACTACTGGATGACCTTGTCCCGGATCAGATCACCTGGAGGCCATGGCGAGAGCACCCAGGGTGGGCCGAGGATGGACAGGAGTTAGCTCGCATCAGGCGAGTTTGCTGGCTACGGATGGAGAGGGGAGAGGTGGAGCTCCACCGCTACGACCGAGTTTTGTGATAGTTCGGTCTACAGCAGGGGATCCCATCTCTCAGGGATTACGAGTTTTCTCGGACTGTCCGGGATAACACCATAGTGAGCGGGGCTCCAGACATGCAGCGCTTCTGGAGTCAGGACTCGGACGATGCCCCCATTCAGCCAGTGGATGGGGACGACGCGAGGGTAGCCGATGGCTACGATGCCTGGTACGTAGGCATCCGCCCTCCTCGGATGACGAGGGCTCAGGGTCCGATACATGCAGTTGTGCGTCGGATAGGGAGGCGGTGCCAGGCGGCTATGGAGGCGGCCCAGGGTCACGGCGGGAGAGAGCTGAGGAGGCCACAGGCATAGGAGAGGCCATGGCAGCGGGAGAGGAGGGAGGAGAGACCCCCTTCTCCATAGAGAGAGAGGCCACCATCGCCCGATAAGGGCAAGGGTGTCGACACTGGGGAGAGTAGCGAGACAGCGACTCTCCGAGCGGAGACGATCCATCTCCAAGCATAGGTGCAGACCCTACAGGAGGAGGCTGCACGACACCGAGCTGAGGTGACACAGCTCAGAGATGAGATTGCACGCCTCAGAGCATGGGGCAGAGGGGCGAGCACACAGGAGCTAGCACGGTCGATTGCTCAGACCACGTTCTACCAGGGCATCTACTTCCAGATGGTGCCAGAGGGTGGATAGATACCACTCGGCTAACATCGCAGACCCGATCAGGATTGGGTCATCGAGGACTTCGTCTCGATCGACGACTAGGACTCGCAGTACCACTCATACTACGATGGGGCCACCTCGTCCACCTCAGGGCGGGGGAGGAGATGAGGCTGAGAGCTCGAGGGGTTCTCGAGACACTACACAGAGGACATTTGATTGAGAGGATTGAGTATGCCAAGATGTAGATTGTGGCATACCAATCCAGGTTTTGATATGATGTATATATTGTTGATATATATAGATGAGATATTTTTGATCATATGACTTGTCTTATGTGATTTTTATGATGCTTTTAATGTTTTGATGTGATTGATTTGATGATTGGATTGAGGATTCATGTAATTATGTCATTGGAAATATTATGGTTTGAATGTCATGCTGTAAGATTTTAAATGAAATAATCTGATGTAACAAATTGGTTGTTTGTGATGTAATGTGATAAAAGATAAAAAGAGACTTCTAACAATAATTTCAAAGGACATTGTCGCTATTATAGACCATTTCATGGAGTCGCCGCTCACTCGGTCGTCAAGCTAATCCCAGTATAGAAATATTGTTAAAAAGTAAAAGAGTGCTTAAGAGACTGTCTTAAGACTTTGGTGCAATGGTGCAAATGATGATGATGATGGTTTGTTTTTCAGATTTTCATAAAAATAGTATGCATGAAATAATGTTAAAATGATTTTTGCTAGGCATAAATTCCTAAGTGTGATAAATTTTTTGGATAATTCCCTAGGAATTATACCATCATTGCAAAATTGAAGGTTGACATAATGACATGAAATAGTGATAATGTGCTTGCTTGTTTAAAAGCATAATTGTATAACATAATGATTTAAGTCATATGGTTTTCATGATTTTTAAATAAATGGGGAATAAAAATTGTTACAATGGTTTGCGCTAGGCATAGAATATGTAGGTATAGACTTATACCATCATCGCGAAAATCAAAAAAGAAGATAGTTTTATTGCATGGTTGATTTTTAATAAATAGAAAATATGAAGATGAGGACTTGCGCTAGGCATAAAATTCCAATTTTGGTTTTGGAACTATACCATCGTCGCGAAAGTCGATAATATATATATATATTTTTTTTATGTTTTGATTGTATGGTTTTGAAAGAAATTTTGATTTTTCTATTATGCATGTAGTTGTCTTTATACTAAACAACTGTACTTGAAAGAAGAAAATGAATTATTCCAAACAATTTGCAAAAAATATTTCAAAGTATCTTAAAGACAAAAGTTAGATTTATAAGGAATCCCATGTGCATATGTGAATTCATTTCCAATCTTGATTTATCATAATGATACACAAAATCTCTCAAATATAAAATGTGTGTGCAATTGCTATGTTCATTTACCAGTTTTGAGCAAGATAATATGATACAAGTGATTTGAATAAACCAAATAAGTGTTCATTAACCATGATGTAGATGCATATAACCATACTAGACTACTATGTAAGTCGGATTATCAAGAGCTAGCTAATCCATAAGCGAGACATAGGTCTGTACAAAAGAAGGTCGCTAATGTGACAGATATATCGCCACGCTAGGAGTTACCCAAGGCCAAGCAGAGTTGGGCACAAACCACTTGTTATGGGGCTTACCTCACAGTTTTCGAATAATTGAGAATTCCAGGGATTCAAGCTCATCAACCCTTCTTTTCTTTTCAAAGGGTAGGGAAAGGGATTTTATTGCTTTTGCTTTTTGCTTTCTTTTGCTTTTCTTTTCTTTTTCTTTTTGTATTTTTGCTTGATAATGCTTGAAATATTGTTGTAATGATATAAAATAACATTTTTCTTTTTCTCTTTTTCTTGAACTTTGCTTTTTCTTTTTGTTCTAGGGATACTTGCTCGGATTAGCTGTAGAGCAAGGGATTTTTATTCTGGGTAGGGGTGAGCTTGTCCTTTTGCCAATTCTCAAAGATTCTAGACCATGTGCATGATAGGATAGCAGGGGAAACTTTTCGCTCAAGAAACCACTTCTACTATGTAGCAAAGCATGGAAATTACAAATATAATCATTTTATTGTGAAAAGATGTGCTTGGTTTAAGTAAATAACAAGATCAATTCTCTATGCTCAAACTTTATTTAATTGAATTTTGTGGACTTTGATATAAGAGAGATTAGTAATCATGCCAGATAAAATCAAGATATTTATTTTTGTGAGTGTGAAAGTGAGGGATTCCAAATAAATGCTAATTTATCCAAAATAATTTGAAACATATAATTGCAATATTTGTAAGAAAATATATATAAATACTTTTTGAGAAGTTTTGAGAATGTTGACTCTCTCTTTCTTCTTTATGTTGTTTTGGTTTCGAAAGAGTCAAGAATATTGTTGTTTTTATTTTTATTATTTTTGTTTTTGAAAAAAATTAACAAGTGCCATAAATAAATACAACAAATAGTTTTGAAGATTTTGATGATTATGAATGTTTTTGGTGTTTTTGAATTTATAAATTGAAAGAAATACAAGATAGTGATTTTGAAATATTTTAAACAAATATATACAAGGATGAAATGACCAAATTTATACATAGTAACGTTTAAGATGCAAAATATTCATGGGTTCTTTAAGTTCTTTACCATCTAAGGTAGATAATTTGTATGCTCCTGATTCAAATTTAGCAGTGATAATGTATGGTCCAAGCCAGTTGGGCTCAAATTTACCTTTAAGGTCCTTAGTTGCATTAGTATTTTTTTGAAGATTTTGAGGATTTTGATTTTTTTGTATTTTGATTTTAATTTATGAATTGAAATTGGTGGTATATACAAGATGATCTATATACACTATACAAGGTTATTTGAGTATAGCATGTCTAAGGTTGCTTCAAAATCAAAGGAGGTTTTGAAGGATAATCTGGTTGAGGTGAAGGTAAGAACAGAAGGTGATGAATAAAAGGTAGTGATAACAAAAGCTTTGTTATAATGTAGAATAATGTAGCAAAAGATTTGACTTTTATATGTGTAAAATTGATCATGTTACAAAATAAAATGTAAGAAGGATAAGAAAGTTCTTCATTCTTATCACTATATTCCAAGTCTTGATAAGATGGAGGGAGCATATGTGAAAGATATGCATGGGTGTTATTTGGTAAACAAGGATGATCATATATGGATGAAGAAAAGTGATGGATAGAAGATAATTGTGATAATAGAGAATGTATAGAACTTGATGTTTCAACCGTTAAATATTCTTCAAATGGTGTTGGGTCACCATGTATGGTAACAATTTTATTTGCAAGTTCAAACTTCAAACATTGGTGAAGAGTGGAAGGGACAACCCTCATCGTATGAATCCAAGGACTTCTGAGAAGTAGGTTGTAAGGTGAAGGGCAATATGCTACATAAAACAAAGTATCCAGGATCTTGGATCCAATATTAAGGGGAAAAATTATAGTACCTTGAGCTTCTTGAATTTCATTGTTAAAAGATTTTATAATAACATTTGATTCATTAAGATCTTCTTCCTTTAATTTGAGTTTTTGGAATAATTGATAAGTGCATAAATTAAGAGAGGAGCCATTATCTACCATGATAGTTTTAACAAGTGTTTCTTTACTAGATCCTGTAATGTAAAGATAGTAGTCTTCTTGTGGAGTAGAGGAAGGAATCTCCTCATCATAGAATGAAATATGGTTAACCTCAAGAGGGTTTACACCATTAATTATGTTCTTAGAGAAAATATGATGAGGAACAAATTGTTGGCTAGGTATTTTGAACAAAATTTCCTTGTGAGAAATTTGTAATACTTCTAAAAGGGATATCTTTGCTTGAGGATTAATCACTTGTTGTTGGCTATCAAAGTGGATTTCAGATTGAGATTTTGATTCTAAAGATGAGCTTTCTATGCTTACATTCCATTTTGGATCATTCTCTAGAGCCAAAGATAGTTTTGAAGGTTGGTCAAATGAGGAATCCATATCTTGAATATCGGATTGAGTTGATTGAACTTGAGGTTGCTCATTTGTAGTTTTTGTTACAATATTAATAATATCATCATGATGGGACACATTAACATGCAATATTTGATTGGTTTCTTGTTGTTGATAATTGAATAGGGGTTCTTGGGAGATCCCCATGTCTTGATTGATTATTGGTATTTGTTGTGTAGGAGTTTGATTGTTTACTGGAGATTTATAATCAGTTGTAGATTGTAATTCCTTTATATTAAAAAGACCCTTATCAATCAAATCTTGAATTGCACATCTTAAATCTTTACAATTTTGTGTCATATGTCCATCTACTCTATGATATTCACAATGTAGCTGAGGTTTAAACCAATCTGCTGTGGCATCAAGGTTGTCTTATGGAAGGGAGTTCAATCTTATTTGTATCAAGTAAATACTTGAGAATTATATCCATTGGTTGATTGAGCTTAGTAAATTTACGTGATGAAGGTTTTTGAGAGGTTTTTGATAAGTGCCTTAGGAATTCAGTCATAAAAGGACCTAATGGTTTCTCACCTCTACTTTCTTTATTATGGGTAGAATGATGATAGGAAGATTGTGAAGTATGAGGTGAGTACATGGTAGAATTGGAAGAATAAGTATTTTCTTGTTGAAATGGATGTGTTGTATTGAAAGAAGAATATTGAAAAGGTGGTGGAGGATTATATGTGGATTGATAGACATAATATGGATATATGGGAGAATAGATAATATCGTTATGAAGAGGATTGGCAAAGGGATTGTCTTGTTGGGTTATGGATGAAAAATAAGAAGAGTGTGATGGAGGTGATGTTGAATAGGGATGAGGTTGGTCATAATCAACAAATGTATTTGGCTGAATTCTTCCAACATTACTGATGGGCTCATATTGATTTGAGTAAAAACTCATGGTTTCTTTAGTACTTCTAAAAGTAATATTTAATATCTACTATTTAGAATTGAATCTAAAACATACAAACTTGAAATGATGATTTTGTTATTTGTTTTTCTTGTATACATATATATTTGTTTTTTTTGTTTTTGTTTTCAAAAGGTTTTAAATGTATTCACGTCGGGTTCACCAAAATGTATCGCTCCAAATTTTTCACACCCTTACCTTCAGGCTATAGGATCCGTGCCCGGAAGGGGGATGTGAAAAGGATGGCGCGGTACCTCGGACTGAGAGGCCTTGCGAAGGTCCCGCCTCTCGAGGGAGGTGTATATTGGTGATTTTTTGATGGATGGTGGGTTCACCAGGAAACATTTAATGGCAGTTTCCACGCCTAGGTTGGGAATGTGTTTTATGTGTTCGTTTTAGCCTTAAGCATTCAAGTCCTAGGTTTGGCCAAAATGCGTCTAAGCTATTCTATATGAAGATGCAGATTAAATGAATACAAAAAATAGAATTAAGATAAAAAATAGAGAAATTAAAGAATGTTAAAAGAAAAATACCTGATCCGGATGTCTGATGAAGATTCTGATTCTTGAAGCAGTCAGGATCGCCTCTGATTTGATAGGATCGTCTGAGATCAGACAAGATCATCTGAGATCTGACGAATTCATCAGACGAATTCGTCAGAGACCTGCAAACAGAGAAATAGGTGCAAAACATAGAAAATACAACTATTCTAACAGAGGGAAACAGTGTAAAATGACAGTAATAATATCAAACTGAAACTTAAAAATAGAAACATGAATGCATTATGCTAATTTAATCACAATTATGACTTAATTATGCATTTGATCTAGATGGGTGAACTCCAAAATGCAATATAGCATAAAATACTGAATAAACTAGCTAATTACAACATAAAACAATAGATTGAAAGATGAAGAAATGCAAACTTTAGGCACTGATTGCCTCAATGTTGACTGCAGTCGAAATCATCTCGCATTGGTACAAAATCGTCTCTGATTCGACAGGATCACCTCCGATCTGAATAGGATCGTCCGCGACGATGTAAGCTTGCTCCGACTGAAAAACACTAAGGTACCTACAACAAAATTGGTATAGAACTAATGCAAATATGAATTTGGGATGTTTTAACATGTATGAAGTCAAGTTACAGAGAATTATCAGCCAGGGGGGTGCTAAGGGGAGGGCTTAGGATTAAATAGGCTTAGGAGGGAGGTTAGGAGGTTGGAGATCATCCCTATTTGGGAGATCTCCAATGGGGGAGGGTCTCTAACGACGCAGACACGCTTCTGCCCGGATTAGAGACCCGTTGGAATAGAAGCTAATTGTGCAAAATTAGTTTAGGGACAAGATCGTCTGGACGTCCTAGCCTAGACGAAATCGTCCGATCTGAGGCGATATCGTCTGATCGGCGACGATATCGTCAAACGGTCAAAACAACCTCTAAAAATGGCATGAGAAAGGGGGAAACGGATTACACGACGGTTAACGGGCGGTTTGGGAGGTTAAAATTTGAATTTGAATTATTTACTAGAGTAAATGTAATTATTAAGGTTTCACTGCACCAATTTTAGGGTGCTACAAGTGGTAACCATTTTATTTCTCATTTATTGTCTACATATTCCAGCATGAGGACCAAACCATGGTGAGGGTTGTTATCTAGGGCCCATAACACCTAGAGGGGAATGCTTATTTTTCCTTATCTTCACACATTGTACCCTCGATGATCTAGTCAACTTATTTAAACTTAGTGTGGAAGTGGTTAGCGTATTTATACCTTAGTGACTAACTAGTGTTTCCCTTGTCTTGGAGACAGTTAGTGCCATGTCAATTCCTTGACCTTGGACTTCATCACACAATACCATTGCAACTCACAATGATTTATCCCATACCAAACCCTATGGCCAATCCAGTAAAGTTCGACGAGTATGGTATTTATCACAGTGCTCTTTGGGAACAACCTAGAAAAAGTATCCCATACCACCTTTTCGTTCTGACCTGAACAAGTCTTTTACTAACCAATTTTGTTAGTCATAAGCTACCCTAAAACTTGTGGTGTGCATACTCACACCCTTACTTTTTTGGATGATTTTTTTTTTTTTTTTTGAAAAATTTGAAAAAACTTGTATTAAAACAAAGATCAGTTACAAATGGGAGTAGACACATCCCAGCCGAAAACAAAGAGGGCACATGATTACAAGGCATGAAAACGTGACACTTAACACCTCAGACCGCAAAAAGTCAACATGCCACAAAATCGTGACATGTCGCGATATCGCTACAACAATCCATCCTTGGCCGCGCCAGAGCAACAAGTCGCGAAATCGTGACATGTCACAAAATCACGACATGTCATGAAATCGCGACAACTAACCATCCGTGGTCGCGACGGAGCAACATGCCATGAAATCGTGACATGTCACGAAATCATGACATGTCACGATATCGCTACAACAATCCATCCTTGGCCGCGCCAGAGCAACATGTCACGAAATCGTGACAACTAACCATCCTTGGCCGCGACGAAGCAACATGTCGCGAAATCGTGACATGTCGCGATATCGCGACAACAAACCTTCCTTGGGCGCGACGGAGCAACATGTCGCGATATCGCGACAACAATCTTCCCTTGGCCGCGATGGAGCAACATGTCACGAAATCGTGACAACTTTCCTCCCCTGGCCGCGATGGCGCAACATGTCGCGATATCGCGACAACTTTCCTCCAGTGGCCGCGACGGCGCAACAAGTCGCGATATCGCGACAACTTTTCTCCCATGGCCGCGATGGCGCAACATGTCGCGATATCATGACAACTTTCCTCCGGAGACCGCGACGGCGCAACATGTCGCGATATCATGACAACTTTCCAACGGCGGTCCGCGACGGCGCAACATGTCGCGATATCGCGACAACTTTCCACCAGGGGCCGCGACGGCGCAACATGTCGCGATATCGCGACAACTTTCCAACGGTGACCGTGACGGTGCAACATGTCGCGATATCATGACAACTTTCCTCCAGCGCCCGCGACGTCGCAACATGTCGCGATATCGCGACAACTTTCCTCCATCGGCCGCGATGGCGCAACATGTCGCGATATCGCGACAGCTTTCCTCCAGCACCCGCGACCTCGCAACATGTCGCGATATCATGACAGCTTTCCTCCAGCGGTCACGACGGCGCAGCATGTCACGATATCATGACAGCTTTCCTCCAGCGCCCGTGACGTCCCAACATGTCGCGATATCGCGACAAAAAACAATAATCATGACAAAAATAGGTCATGATATCACGACAAAAACCACCCTTAGCTTTTTCTTTGATCATTGGCTCAAGGATCTTGCAAGACCCTGCCTAATCACCTCATCCTCAATAGGCATGTCACTATGCAGCTGCACCCCTACCTCTTTCTCAGCACCCATCTTAGCCAGGAAATCTGTCGCTTTGTTTAAATTTCTACTCACATAAACTGGAATCACATCATCTAGTTCCCTCCATAATTCCTTGATTTGAGAGACCAGAATCCTCAACCGCCAAGCTTTCAAAGCAAAGTTCCTCATGCAATCAAGAGCTCCAACCATTACTTGAGAATCAGATTCAATAATGATCCTCCTGTGGCCCTGTTGCATAGCCCACATAGAAGCGGATTTGATAGCAACGACTTCAGCTTCATTGTTTGTGGCTCTTCCCAAGCCTTGTAGTTCCCAATAGAGCACTGATCCATCATGAGTCTGGCAAACCACTCCAATTTTGGCACTACCCGGATTACCCTTTGCAGCTCCATCAGTGTTAATTTTAATCCAGCCTTCTGGTGGTGGTTTCCAACTAGCTCTGACTTGTCTCTCTTGCTCTTCAACTCCCTCTTCCATTGGCCCAGAAATAGCTTGAGTTTCTTCTATAGCATAGAGAGCTACAGTTTCTGTGACTTTACTCCAGATGACCTGCCAAACTCCATCTAACGAGGAAAAAACTTCTCTAAAGATTCTAGCATTTCTCTCCAACCACACTTGCCACCAAATGAAATTTAATCCAAGCTCCCAGCCAATTCGAAGAGCTTTAGATTTAAATCGACCACTCTTCCATCTTTTCCAGATATTAGTCCGATTCAAGTCACCATTAACTTGAATTTTATAGCAAGAAAGCCAACGCTTCCAAATCTACCACGTGAAAGGGCACTCAAACATCAGGTGGTCAGTTGTTTCCTCGTTCTTGTAGCATAAAACACATCGAGATGGACCGATGATTCCTCTACATCTGAGATTGTCAAAAGAGAGAACTCCGTTGTGCATAAACTGCCAGGAAAAAAGTTTACTTTCGGCTAGCCCTTGGAGTGCCAAATATTTTTCCAATCCTCAATCGGGAATGAGTGGGGGGAGGCTCAGGGAGGATCTTCTCATAACCGTCCTTCACTGTATAGACACCAAGGCTCCCATAGCCCCAAGCTAATTCATCCTCCTCATCTCTACCAGTAAGGAATCTGTCTGACAAGATTTTAGTCATGATGGGTGCCAACGTCGGAGGGATTGGAATTGGCCACTCCTCCAACTTCTTAAACTGCTTAAACTTATACTCCCCCAGCTGCCTAGTGTTGAAATAACTTTCAATGAGGACCCATCCCTTGGTTTCAATGGCAGTTTTAATTGGTTGCAATTCAGGAAATTCAACAATGATGGGTGGGTATTGATCCCATGAATCAGTCCAAAAACGTGCCTTCTCCCCTCTCCCCACTTTCCAAAACAATCGATCTTTAACCACCTGAGAACCTATCTTGAGAGCCTGCCACACTAGGGAGCCAGGGCCATCCAAAGGAAAGCGGGCCACCTCATTGGGGTTAACATGACCCAAATATTTACTAGATAGGATTCTGTTGAATAAGGATGTTGGTTGGGAAATCCATCTCCAGTACAACTTTCCAGCCAGAGCTATATTATTTAGTTTGGATCTTCTCAGGCCCAGCCCTCCTTTTTCCTTGGGCTGGGTTACTTTATCCCAACCAACTAGGGCCCATTTCCTCTCTCCTTTCACTCCTTCCCATAAAAATCTTCTAGCCATATTGTCCAGCTCTTTCCATATAGAGTGTGGGGCAGCCAGGATAGAGAATTTATAAATTGGCATGGCTTTGAATGATTGACTGTAAAAAAGTTAATCTACCCCCATAGCTTAACCATTTGTGAGACCAATGATTCATTCTATCTTTGATACCATCCAAAAGATCCTTCCAGATATCCATTTTTAGTTTTTTGAAATGCAAAGGGACCCCCAAGTAAACCACTGGAAGAGAAGTCCTTGTGAATCCCAAGATCTCTAAAACTCTGTCCTGTAGCCTTTGATCAAGATTGAGAAAAACCACTTTGGATTTTTTATCATTGATGACTTGGTTTGAAGCCCTAAGGTAGACATTAAGAGTATCTCTGATCACTCTTGCTTCCCTGAAGCTGGCCACTCCAACCAATCCTGTATCATCCACAAACTGTAAGTGAGTCAAAAATTCCTCACCCACCTTGATACCTGTCAGCAAACCTTGATGTCTTTTCCTCAAGAAAAGTCTACCTAATCCTTCAGCCAAAATGAGGAAAAGATAGGGAGAGCAAGGGTCCCCTTGACGAAGACCACGAGAGGCTCCAAAAGGCTGCGAGGGAAGACCCTTGATTAAAACTGAATAAGAGGGCGTAGAAACACAACTCATGACCCAATCTATCCATTCTTGAGAGAAACCAAAGGCTGCCATCAGCTTTGACAAGAAACTCCACTCCACCCTATCATAGGCCTTTGACATATCTAGTTTAATGAACATTCCTTTATTACCAGATTTTTGCATTGAATGGATTGCCTCCTGAGCAAGAACCACCCCATCCAAGATCTGCCTACCCTCTACAAAACCCCCTTGCTCAGAGGAGATAATGTTATGTAAAAGAGGTTTTAGCCGCTCAGCCATTACCTTTGTGATTATTTTATAAATCACATTACATAAGGCAATAGGTCTATAATCTGAAATATGAACCCCCTCCTCCCCTTTTGGAATTAAAGTGATGAAGGTATGATTTAATGCCTTAAGCATTCTTTTATTACCTCTGGACTCCTCAATGATAGCCAAAACATCCTCCTCCACAGTATCCCAAAAGGCCTAAAAAAACTCAATTGGAAAGCCATCTGGTCTTGGAGTTTTGCCGGTGCTCATTCCAAAGACCACATTCTTCAATTCTGCTTTATCAATGGGTTTAAGAAGGGTCTGGTTTTCTTCCTCAGAGATAACAGAGGGTATGACATCAATAACTTCGTTCTGAGCCTCTACATCTTGCTCCATACTTTCCTTAAAGAGTTTAGAAAAATAATCGATTGAATGGGAATGCATACCAGGAAGAGTATCAAAGGAATGACCATTCTCATCTTGAAGAGCTTCAATGTTATTCATCTGTCTCCTAGCACAGGCAGACCGATGGAAAAACTTGGTATTTCTATCACCCTCTAATAACCAAGTGGTTCTTGCTCTCTGTTTCCAGAAGGTCTCCTCTTGGTTATCAATGTCCTCAACCGCTTTACGCAAGGCATCATCCTCGGCTTTGAGCTGCTCTGTAATTGTTCCTTCCCTAAAGTGTTTTTGAACCTCATCCCATCTAGCCACCAAGGGAGCTCTTTGGAGCTGGAAGTCTATCTTGTTAGCTTGCCTCCATTGTTTCAGTTGAGATTTGACATAATGAAGTTGTTTGTGGAATCTAAACATTGCAGTCCCAAAAGGTAGACGACCTTCTTCCCACCAGCTGTGGAATTTTCTTTCGAAGATCCTCTTTTTGTAACCAAAAATTCTCAAATTTAAAAGGTTTGTGATGCTGCCCTGTCATAATCCCTCCCTCCAACAAAATGGGAAAGTGATCTGAAACTGGACCTTCCAAAATCTGGAATTTTGTATTCCATTTGACAAATGCCTCCTCTGAAACCAGAAAATGGTCAAGCTTTACCTTCCTGCTATGTGGCTCCCTCCTTTTGTTAGTCCAAGTAAAATTGGTTCCAGGGCCTTTAATATCCACTAAGTGAAAAGCCTGGACTTGGGCAATCAGAAGACGATCCCCTGGGTCCAAAATTGGGGTACCCCCTTCCTGATCTCTAGAAGATAATTTAGCATTAAAATCCCCAGCAATAATCCAGTCTAAATCTTCCCTTGAGGTCCTCATGTTATGCACAACTTTCCATTGGAGCCGCTGGCCATCAAGGTTTTGAGCCCCATAGAAATTTGTGATTAAAACATGTTCAGCTGTGACATTATTCCGAAAATGAGATGTGAGAACACCCCTCCAAGCTATATGTTCTATTGCAGTCCATTCCGAGAGAGTTCCACGGAGTAACAATCCCCCCTGAGGCACCTTGGGCAGCCACAGCCATATGACCAGCGCCCCTCCAGATTCTGTTAATTGTTTTACACATAAGATCTAACGACATTTTTGTCTCCTGGATAAGCAAAAAATCTGTTTTGCATTTTCCTAAGAGTCTTTGAACAGCAGATTGATGGGTTCTACTGTTTAAACCCCTAATATTCCATGATTGTATAATCATTGAAAACCTTGAGAGCGATAAGAATCAATTGTCCTCACCGATCCTCCAGTGATCAGTTTGTCTCCTTGAACTGCTAGCAGGTCCTTGTTTGATTTTCTACCCCCGCCTTGAGAGCTACTATTTTTTGGTCTCTTTTCCACCTGAGTTATCCCTAGGGTAGGCCTTTCTCTATTCTTTTCTGCTATTCCCATGCTGACCTCCTTGCTCATTGGTTGCGCTTGGGAATGCACTATCAATGCCCCTGCATTCTCTGACTGTGGTAACTCAGTGTACTCAATTACCTGTTCTATAACGGTGGGAGATGAAGGAGAAGCTTGAGCGTGGATATTATTGTCCTCAATATTCACATCCACTCCTTCCATAACTTGATCCTCTTGATCCACTAGTGTCTTAAAAATTTCATACCTGTTGGCTGGCTTGGGTTGTGATTGCTCCTTACCATTTTTCTTTTGCTTTCTCCTTCTTTTGGGTTGTTCAAAGCCATCTTGCTGAACCTCTTTACCCTGAGGAGTATTGATTGGTTCTTTGGTTAGGGTTGACTTACCCTCCCTGGGACGATTTGGCATTCCAAGCGGGGACTCCACTTTTGTGTTCAGATTATTTGGACAAAACCGGGCCAGATGCCCATGTTTGTGGCAAACTCTGCATCTGAAGGGCAGAGCCTCATAGTCTAGCTGTTGGATCCAAGATAGTCCTGCTAGTTCAAGTTCCACCTCTGTCGGTAGAGGCTGGCTAATATCCATTTCCACACAAATTCTTGCAAAAATAGTTGTGTTACCCTCTATGGTGTCTTTGGAGACACCCAAATGTCTTCCAAGGGAGTTGTCGATCATTTCCAGAACCTGCTCACCCCAAAACTCCATTGGAAGAGCATACAACCGGATCCAAACCGGGACAGCCGTGGGTTCAATACGAGGATCGAAACCCATTCTCTAGGGTTGAACAAATAACCCTGTCGGACCATGGTTCCTCTTTTTCGATTCAAAAGCCTTATTTCTATCACCCAGGAGAAGAAAAACTAACAATGAAATACCCATTGCTAATGGACCATAAGGAGTACTCACCATGAGGTTCCCAGTTTTGCCTGATCCAGGTATGCAAGAAATTTAGGGTAGGGCGAATACCCATGAATTTGTAGATCAGATCATGGTTGGCTCTGTATAAGATAGTGTCTTCGACCATCTTTGGCTCGATGACAATCTTGGGCCTTGATTCGGACTGCGGAAGGCATCCATTGACACGTTGGCCTGTTGATCTCTTTCCAGCGTTCTTGAAGAGCGAATGCAAAACATTTCTCTGAGCTTCGTCATTAGAGGATGGAGACTTATCTTTTAGCAACTCTGCAAAAGAGCTCTTTCTCCCTGTGAGAGGATCCGGAGGAGTCCCCATTGGACCCTCCTAGGACAGCTGACCTGCCTTCAGATCCACAGTAACCAAAAAATCACTACAGCAATCCGCCTGATGCCCAAAAAAATTTGAAGTTCCAGAAACCCTAGTTCAGAGGAAAAAATCGCCAGAGCTAATTTTCCCCATTTATTTTAGTTTTCAAACTTCTTTGGATGATTTTAAAGTTAATCTTGGATCAAGGTTTCCTCAAAAACTCATGGTTTATCTTTTAACATATATTTCCTAAACAAACATATAAGTTAACTTGAGTAGGTAATTATTTCTTTTAAAAGAATATATATTTTAGAAATAATATGGTGGATTACACTTCAAGGTGGTTTTCTATTCAGAACCAAGTTATCCTTCTATTAACATGGAAATCTTATCAATATAAAGTGTAGATTTACCCTCTTTAACAAAACAGGTCTTAAAATTATACTAGAGATAATTTTGATCATGTTTGTTCTCTTTCTAGTTTAACCCTTCCACACTTACCAAAGTAGACCTCTAAATTAAGTCACATTTCTACTTAATTAGCATCTTCTAATAGTTAACTCACTTATTCTCTTACATATTATTTTATGCACTCAAAAGTTTTCTTTTCTTTCTAAAAAGAATAAACAAGGATAGACTTATTGTTGCCTATCATTCACGGTGTCGCTAACTGGACCAACGTGAAATGATTAGACAACATTCACTGGAAACCTATACCAACTTGACAACATTATTTGTTCTAATATTAAGTCTAAATGAATTCCAAAGCTCTCCCATAAACAACAAAATAAAACCATAGTGATATAGATTTAATAATTAAATATGTTTTTAGAAAGCAAAACTTAGAAGAAGTTCAGACAACAAGATGTATTGATACATATTAAAAACATGTCTTTCAGAACATAAATATATAACTGGATCTATCATATTTTCACATCATGTCTCAATATATAGTAGGATTCTTCTAGCTAAAATACAAGAGGGCATTACCCCTAAGTTTTCTTTTCTTACAAGAATAAGGTTCACTTCTTTCTCATTTTAAAACTGGTATTCTTTTACATTTTATTATGTCCATAACATCGGATACTTTAACTATAGAGTGTTCGACGTCTATTCAACTCCTATCAAATAGATCTCAAATCACAAGTAATTATTGCTTTGAATTATCGATAAAGGATTATTCGACCAAGTTAAGGATTGCCGCTTCCAAACACAAAATCTCAGCTAACAACTTGGGTTCATAGTTTTCTTACGATGTCTACAATTCTCTTGTAGTCTATAAATCACTTTGAAATCCATGCAACACCACTAGGTATCAAATATGGCTCATGGTACGATCATGCAACTAACATGCACACAAGAATTTCTAAATTTTCATAGAAACATATTGGAGCTATGACGTCTATTCAAATCCTATCAAGTAGATCTCAAATTATAGGTAATTACTTATTTGATTTCCTGATAAAGGATTATTCAAACAAGTTAAGGATTGCCACTTTCAAACATGAAATATTGGCTAACAACTTTGATCAATAGTTTTCTTACAATTTTTACAATTCTCTTGCAGTCTATAATTCACTTTGAAAGCCATGAAACATCGTCAGGGATCAGATACGACTCATGGTATGATCATGCAACTAACATGCACACAAGCATTTCTAAATTTTCACATAAATATATTGGAGCTTCACTAATATCCTTGCTCGATATCAACTCAAGGGTTTCCAATTTATTTCATGTATATAATAAATACAATCTACCTATTCACTTTAGGTAAATATTTCACATTACATTTCTAAACAACTACACAAATATGTTCACAACATCATGGAAACATCTACCAAAATTCTTATACTGAAATAATATGGAATCATACAACAACAACCAACTTCTCCTAGCTTTACATTGCTCTCAGTACAATCCACACAACAACATAGTAGTTTATCCAAACATAACAATGTATTTCGAGTAAGAAATAACTTGACAGAACACTATTGCCTTCATATACAAAATAACATGGTAGTGTTTTCCAAACAAATATTTTTTCTCATAATCAAAATAACATATATTTTTATAGACCATAACATAAACATACGGGAGATTTATTTATCACACACAAAAAAAAAAAACACACATAAAGGAAGCATTATGGACGTCTCCAACACAGTGGGCTTTTAGAATACCAACCTATAGTTCATGCTTTCTAATCAACAAAGTTCACTATTCAGAGACCTCTTTGTTCTTCTCATGCATTATCACGGATGCCAATCTTCTCTTTTCCCCATCGTCGCTCTCTTTGTATCTCCTTCATTTTTCCTCCTATTCTCTTCCAAAATTTTCTTTCCCTTGAACTCGGTAAGTTGTTTCTATTATCCTTCCCTTTGTCATGCCATATTGCCTTACTCCATCTCCCTTAACCTTATGATCTTAATATTTTATCATGGTTTTTTCTACCATTATCGTTATTTTGCCTTATCCATTAATAACAAAGGAGATGTGTCCCACCAACACAAATATTTAACCATATTTTGAGTTGTCGATCATCGTCATAATTTTTTTTTTAATATTGTAAAAATAGAATGGAAACCAAGGTAATATGAACTATTTTTCACATCCTTCAAACTAAGCAAGGTTAGAAATGTGCACAATGTTCTTCCTGGATAAAGTTTCGGACACCACTCAATGCACATCATATGCCATCATGACTATACATAGAAGGCCTCACTTAATCATTTAATCACTACAGTTCTTTAATATGAATGCAAGTCATTATATATCCTTTACAAAATTACTTTTCCTTAAAATCATGAAAGGATAAAGGTAAATACTTTCAAATCTTTACTCAAACAATTCAAGGGTACCTCCATGATTAAAATATCTTCTTTGCTACCTTTAATCACACAAGCTTTTTATTTTTTTTAAACAAATAGTATTCCAAATAGTAGACATACACACTCATGTCTCAACAAGCAAGCAAACTAGTAAGACCCCAAGGTCTTCCTATAAAATTATTAACAAATTAATGTAAATGTAATCGTAGGCCACTCAAAGGGGGCTCCCTTGTAATCACTTTGCCACTATAGGGGGCTCCCTCATTAGAATCTATGCTTATTATTCTTCTTCTTCGATGATTTGATATGGATGACCAAGCTAATATATATATCTACCCTAAAGCTACGTTGGTGAAGAGACATGATGGTTCACATATGAAGAGACGTGATGGTTTATGTTATGAAGGGTTGTGATGGTTCACTTTATAATTTAATAATATAATAATTAAATGATTAATAATACTAACTAATAATGTTAGGATTGAGGATCCTAACATGCCACCCTCCTTAAAAAGATCTTTGTCCTCAAAGCTCAAAGTGAGAAGCTTTGTCCTTTGTTTTCCAAGAAGGATTTGTGTAAGTTCTTGGACTCTTTTAATGACATCCTTTCGTAGGCAGGGATATCGAGAAGGATGAAGGATTAGCGAGGGGTTGCCAAGAACAATAGTAGAATCTCCCTTAGGAAAATCATGATGACGATGGGAGGGCAACCCTTGGGGTTCCTCAAATACTTCAGAATGATGCATCAAAAGTGATGGTAATGATTTCATATCCTTTTTTGGTTCCTTGGTAGAACCAATGGATAAGGAGTGTGTAGTCACTCTGCATTGGTTCCGAATAGGTTTGATCATATGGCAAGAACTCACTATTGGTGAGGAAGGTATGTGTAGCTCTTGTAGAGTGTATTTTTGGCTAGCATTGATCACTTTGGGTATGTCTACCTCATCCTTGCTTGGTACATCAATCACTTCTTACACATCGACCTCATTGTCTTCATTGCAGTGAGTAGGTACACTGGTTGGTTTCCCTAATCGTTGTTGTACATTGATTTTATCTTCAGCTAATTTTGCCAATCCATAGGTCTGCATCATGGTATAGGGATTGAACCTTGTCACCTCCATTCTAATTTCCTCTTTTAATCCCCTAATGAAGCCATTGATGAAAATTGATTCATCCAATCTTGTGTTGTGTTTGGTGATATCCTAAAACCGAGTTTGATACTCATGCACAAAAGTGATTTGATGAATATCTTTGAGTAATTCCCACATGACTGGGTCCCACATGGCTTTGATACCAAATGGTAAGATCCCAAGGTCTTACTATAAAATTATTAACAAATTAATGTAAATGTAATCATAGGCCACTCAAAGGGGGCTCCCTTGTAATCGCTTTGCCACTATAGGGGACTCCCTCCTTAGAATCTATGCTTATTATTCTTCTTCTTCGATGATTTGATATGGATGACCAACCTAATATATATATCTACCCTAAAGCTACATTGGTGAAGATACATGATGGTTCACGTATGAAGAGACGTGATGGTTCGCGTTATGAAGGGTTGTGATGGTTCACTTTATAAGTTAATAATATAATAATTAAATAATTAATAATACTAACTAATAATGTTAGGATTGAGGATCCTAACACAAACACATGCCTTTCCAAACTAGTGGATCACATCATCATCGTCACCATAAAATATTTCTCCTACTTTTCCAACAAGAAATATTCAACCAATTTAACTCATAGATGCAATTTACAATGCACCTAAATGATATGCAAAGGCAAGTTTCCATGTGCTCATGAGCCAAATTATCACTTCCCTTTTCTTTTCTTTTTCCACTAATTTGTTTTTTCTCATTGTCATCTTGCAACTATCCTGCACTCACAGATATTGTCAACAGTACCTTGTTTCACAAGAAAAGGTAAGTATATACACATTTTTACTCTGTTTCATTAACCGTGCAAGGAGGGTCGCTATAAAATTACATTATATTTCATATAGTGCATATTCAAATGTATTAATTTTTTGAAAAGTTTAACATTTTGATTTACGAATTTTACACATTCAGTGGTGCTTACATTTAGTTTGTTTTTCCATCTTAGATTCATTCATTATGTGTTAAGATATAAACATAAGAATTTTATTTTGCATTATCATGTCATTACTACATAACATACATGCATATATTCTAGCTCTATCATGTCATAAACAATATCAAGATACATCTATGCATACATACTACAATGCCTAGGCATACATCAATTATCAATCATTGCATCCATAAGTAGATCCATACATGAAATAACATAAGCATACAACAACATGATAAATGAAATATCATATATATATATATATATATATATATATATATATATATATATATATATATATATATATATATATATATATATATATATATATATATATATATATATATATATATATATATATATATATATATATATATATATATTCATTAAAATTAAATCAATTACAAAAGTGCTCGTAGGTTACAATGGAGTGGATCCTCAAATGTCATACTAAAAAATATAGAAGCATATTCATAAAAATTAGTTTGTCCTTACACTACCCTCAAACTCGTCTCAATGAGGCTACCCTGAACTATTGACCCTCAATATTTGTGGAAGGTCTGATAGCCTAGGAACCTATGGTCTCATTGAAGGATTTCTAGAATCACTATGGTGGATCTAATAGGATGGTCATATGGAACCCCATGATGGAATCTTACCACCTAGTCTCTCCACCTCATCCTCTAACTAAGAAATATAATATCAATTTGAGTGAGAACAAGACATATAATGGGATAATATCCCTTGTATATATATTACCTATGCCTATAGCCTAGCCACATCACCCATGGCCTACCCTATCTACCCCTACCCCACAACCACCCTTTCCATTTCCTATCCCTATCTAACAATCATCCCTATCAACTGAAGTTGTAGAGCATCACACTCTACTGTAACACTCGATAGTCAAACTCATAGGATATATCACTATGCTATGATGCTAGCCACCTAAACTCATAGAGCATATTTCTTTATCATAAACCTCCCAGCCTCATCCTTCAAGCTCTCAACCTAAGCCTAAATGGTTTCCTTCTTCTTGCCAAATCCCCTCCATATCTACCTCTCACCATCCAACTAACTCTATGCTAAGGCTTGCATTGTATCATTGTTAGTCAATTATACTTGGAGAATGTAGATATACTCCCTAAGTGTGGTAATATACTCTTGAGGATCCTCCTTCTTAGAATCCTCATCCTCATCCTTATCCTCATCTACACCTCCCTCAAATATCTCATCCCACTCCTCCTCAGTATGGTGATGCACTCATCATTGTGTAGGATCCACCATCGTACTAGTTGCCCTAGCCTGACCACTGCCTACTTTGCCTCCCTACCATAGTTGAGTCACCCACTAAGCATCCTACTCTGGAGTAGTCCCTAGGTCATCTATGGTAGGATTAGTAAATACCTCATATGTTTCATCATCTAATGGTTTGACTCGAAGCCAAGCTAGATTGGTTTCATTTGTTCACCGCCTATAAATGACCAACTTTTCCTATATATCCTAGTGAATCCCTAGTTGGTGGATCACATAGGAGTATTTGAAGTACTCATGCTCACTACCATGATGGTCAATCAATCATCGATCATGTCTCACTCACATTAGATGTTGATCTACCTCGACCCACAGTGGATAATCCCTCCACGACCACCATGCCACATGCTCCATCATCAACCTCTCAAAGAAGTCAATATAATGACTGATCATGCCTAAGTAAAGTTGACTTTGACCTCACTCTTGATCATATATATAGAGGATAGCATATCCTATCTCCTTATCCACCACCTTCCATCGTGTTGACCATGGTAGCCCATTCATTCTATCCACTCAAATATGCTCCTAACCCTACATCTACAATAGGAAGCTACATCCTATACCAAGTCAACCATAATGTCAAACCTCAAATAGCTTCTTGTAGAGCTATGCTAGTAAGGTAGTACCCCAAGCCATAATTTACGGTTGCTCTATTGTGCACTCCATCAAGTTCTAAACAGGATCAAGGAGGTTCCATGGGAACCTCACACCTAAAGAATCAAGCAAAAGAATGTTAGACATGAGTGACATAAGCACTACATACCTACAAGTTAGAAGCTATGAATCATAACCCTCCACCATGACTCCACCATTATCCAAATCATGCTCTACGCTCTACCAATGCTGATGATATACTCTCTATAGTACTCTCATTGGCTAACTCATGAATTAGGATACAATTGGCTTTCTCTCTATCAAAATGTGGAGGATCCTCTAGAAATCCTCTAGAGTGATGGTCATCTCACTAGTAGGAAGGTGGAAGGTGTTATTCTAGCTATCCCATCGGTCTACCAAGGCCATCAAATAATACTGGTTTGCATACATTGACTCCAATATCATCACATGCATAAGGTGAAGGAACTTCATCCACTCCCAATCATCATGAAATATATCATTACACGCTCTCTTAAAGACATGAGTAAACTTGTGACGTGCTATAAGAAGCTGAAAATAAAATGCAAAATCCACAATCAATCCACAAAAAAATAAAGCACAAATTTTTTAAACTTTACAAAGGTCATCTCAACCCAAGATGACCCCTAATTGAAGTCATCTCGGGTTGATTCAGCCCCTAGGTGTGGTCATTTGGGATCGAGACGACCTCCATAAAGGTAAAAAATTTGACTATTGGACCTAATGATCATAAAAATTCAAAAAGAGGGATCGTCTCACCCTGAGACAACCCCCAAATCTAAAACTAAAAGATCATTTTGTATAAATTCAAAAAAAATCAAATTCAAAAGAACAAAATCAACCAATCTAATCTAACTTAATCTAAGATGAGGTTCATTTCATTAATTCATTAATGTAATATTCCTTAACCACTCTAAATAATGATGTTTATTTTATTCTTAACAATAGGGATACTGAGGTACTTACCCTCCTAACTCCATCTCCTCCACTCGAAGAAGTCTTAGGTTGGTACATAGTTGAGTTAGGTGCACTTTTTAGCAATGCTTCGTGTCAAAAAATCAACTCTCCTCCTCACCGTATCTCTCCTCTCATTGCAAACAATGAAAATGATGTTAGAAAATTCTAATTTTCTATTTATAATTTTGCAAAAACTTAGCTATTTGAGATGCTTGCATGGAACAAACACGATCATCTCAGGGTGATACGACCACGATTTTAACCAAAATTGCTAAAACAAAATATCATTATAAAAATCATAAAATTTGCAAAAATTAAAAATAGTCAAATATGGTCAAATTCAAGGATATCATAAGGTCACATGCCCTTACCATCACATTAATCTGATCAAACCCAAATCAGGTTATCTTGGTCAAGCGACTTGTCACTTTTATCATTTTCCATATCCTCTATCAACTCGTCACTTGAGGGGGTAGTCAATAACTGCAAAATTTTCTATTCAAAATCAAGTCAAAAATCAAACACTCAAAAATCAAAAATTGTGTTCATTCAATAATCACTGCCAAAAACTATCATAAGCCCTATTTTTTGGGGAAAACAACAAGCAAAATTTAAATAAAACAAACATTTGGTATGCCAAAAACCTAAAGTGTATACTAAATCTTGTCTACCCACAACTAAAGGATTATCAAAATCAAATCAAATTCATCAATGTGTTGGAAGCAATGATTCGAACACATGTACCCTTTTTTATAATCGGGGCATCTCACATTGATTTTTTAAATAAACATCATCCATCATCAATTCAACCATTTTAGGTCATTTATTTTTGACCTGATATGGCCTCAAATTCAAAATCATCTCGTAGTAAGACGGTCACGCACGTGCAAAAATTAAAAAAATAATAATGAATGTAGTACGCACCCTATCAATATGGTGACATATTTTTTGCTGTGTTAGGCAACCTACAAGCAACATATTTTTCCCTGCCACCTGTAGTTTACTATAAATAGGTAGCCATGCAACCCATGACTACCATTTTTACCTCTCTTGTATGCTGAGAGGGCTATAAAATGGAGGCTTTTCCCTTCACTTAAAAAGATCCTGATTTCGAATTCTTACCTCCACGAAGTGCTATCAACTTTGCTCATCAAAATTTCTCACTACTGTTATGCTATTAGATTACTGTATAAGCTTTGAGGCTACCATATCATCGCTTGATTAACTCCACTACTTTATATCATATGACTTAGCAATCTTACATTCTCACTCATGATAAATTCATTGACAAAACCATGTTTGCATCACCCAACACCATTCGAACTAGTTTTGCAAAACTTTTAGGTTTGCAACAGTGACTGTCTTACCCCAAGATAGTTCACAGATAGTGACTGTAGACACCAAAATCTCATCACTTGTCATCCATACATGTTTCCCAATCCCCATTATCCATTATTTATATATATACATATTTGCTAATATATATTAAAATATTAATATTTTATATTACATATATATATAATATATATATGAATTAATTCTAGCCCTCTGTCACATTTTTAATCTTATCCATCAATCCGTCTTAGTCCATGCCACTTTCCTAGATTTAATCTCCACCCTTCCTCATGTTTTAATCTCAATCGCTCAAATTGTATCGTCAAAACCCTAACATGTCTAAGGGAATATTATAAAGAGGAGTCATTTTGATGACTCAACCTCTAACACTTTTGAGTCCCTAGAATTCCTAAGTATTTTGAGTACATAAGTCCCCACCTAAGTTCCTATGATCCTTGATCTCACCTTGGAGGTCTTAAACCCTAACCTTATCATTTTCATCCTCGCTTCCCATTATTGTCGTTCACATATTTTGCATCCATCCTCACCCACCTCGCACAAACTAGATCTGGTTCTACAACATTTTCCTCAACCACCGAACACCCTTCAAAGCTTTCCAAGTGCCCCTCAAAGTCTGAAGAGCACCCACCAAATCCCGTCAAGTGTCTTTAGGTTTTTTTGGTCATCACCGAGTTCCCATGAGTGTTTTCCATCCTAGATCTATAGCCCTATGGCCTTCAAACACCATTAGGGCATCTTTGCAACCCTCACTAGTATTATTTATGTAAGCAAAAAATAGACAATAGATTCTTTAACAAGGTAAAATTTCATTGCACTTATTTCAAATTTTTATTCTTTATTCATAGATTTTATTGCAATATTAGGGTTTAGTGATTTTATTTCTCTTGTGGGTCTCACACAATGGAGCCCTCACAAATATTATTGATCCTTGTTATTTTTTGTTGTATTCAGGTGTAAGAACAACATTTATTGAAGGTTGTTGAAGCTAGGGTGGCCCTACATAGGATACATAAGCCCATACACAACCTGTTGGGATCGAATCAAGTGCGAAGACACCACCATTATTTTTAACTAGGGTTTTGAATAACCCTAGTACATGTAATAATTGTATCAAAAGAAATAAGCAGTGTAAAACCCCACATTTGGGGTACATTGATTGTAACACTTGAGATCTACTGGTAATAATAAAAGAGTTCATTTGTATTGTGCAATCATTGTGTTACTTTGCTTATTTATTAGTTCATAGTTTATATTTGGTGTTGCTTAATTTTATATTCACAGTGACCATATCATCCCGAGATGACCCACAGATAGTAACTGTTTTACTCTAAGACAACCCCCAATTAGGTGATCAACTTTTATATTTGTGTGCATATTAGATTATATTTATATGTTGCATGTTTCTTTTAGCATTAGATCATTTTTTTTATGCATATCATTTACTACATTAGCATAGATCTTTCTTTTTTTATCACATGCAATCCTTTTTTAGTTCTTTTCATTTTGTTTTATCTTATGATCAAGATGGGTCCAATCTAAGTGGACCCCATAGATGCTACTGATCCTATGTTTATTTCTTTGCATACAGGTTATAGGATCAAATAGTGCATAAGAATCACAGATTCAACCCTCATGCGATGGTTTCTAAAAACCCACTCTCCAAGCATTGTTGTGGGTGTGAGAACATTTTTAGATTGCATCGAAGAAAAAACTTTATCCGATGAAAAAGGATATCTTGATCCTTATTGTAATATTGTATCATCGATAAAATCCCTAAGAGGGATTCATTGTAACACTTTTCAAGAGAATCAATACAATTTAACTATAGCAAAATTTATTGTCATTTGATCTCTTTTACATTGTATTTTTGTGCTTTCCTGTCTTGTTTACGGTGCATGTTTTCATGCTTTCACCATCATGGATTGGATTTTATCACCGATTATTTGTATGTGGGCATCTAGGTCAAGGCATTAATTTGATATAAGCTCATTATACCTCTCCAAATTTTAGCACCTCACCTACTTGTAGTTATAATATTGAGGGTACTAGTCAGTTGTGTAATCTAGTGTTGGAAATATTGGTTTGCACATTCATCTATTGGAGATATTAGATTTTACATTCATCTGTAGTATTTCAGTTTGGGCTACACACCTTTTTTTTAGTACTTTATATTTAGCCACATCATCATCTTATTGCATTAGGACTCATAGCCACTTGTATAATTCATCATTTGTAAAAGAGATTCCACTTGGACGATGAGCAAGGTCTAGTGGATCACATTCATTCATTGTCATCACTTGGCTCATTATTTACTGGCACATTTTACCTCACTTAGTCATCTATTCCTTGTTCACACCTTGACACACCTCTTTTAGGTATTTGTAGTGTCATAGGTCACAATGACTTCCAACTTCAAATAAAATGTTGGATGTACCCTCAAAGGTAAGGATAATTGGGATCAATGGTTCACAAGCCTTAGGATAGCTACAAAATTTGAGAACCTATGGTGCAACCATCTGGATGCAAATCCCACACCACCCACAGATGTTGCTACCCTAGAAAAATGGTAGATAGATGATGACAAAATTCATGCTAGCATCCTACTTGTCATAGAATATCACCTTCATAATTTGATTGATGAAGCCAAGCATGACACAACATGGTTAGTTCTCGAAGTCTTCAAGAAAAACTTTGACACCAAATCTGACCTAGAATTTTTTCATCTTATCCTCAAGATGAATCAAATAAAGATGCAAAAAGGACACTCCAGTTCCACCATCAACCTCCTTCACCCTATTAAATAGGTCATTGATAAAGACTTCAAAAATCAATGTATCACATGGGATTTCCTCATTCAATCATGTCTTCACATTCTAGACTACAAGAACTTGCTTGCCAGTTTATCAACTAGTGGAACCTTAAAAACTCTCAACTTTGAAGCCTTAGAAAAAAATTTGTTGAACTTGACAAAAACTTTGACACAAACTTCACTAGTTTTGACCTTGGTGACTCAACCTTTCAGGTGGATGAAGATGCAAAATTTTCAAACAATCAAGGTAATAGAAGTCATGGTTGAGGCCATGGTCAAGGCAAAGGTAAAGGACAAGGACAAGGTTCTAACAATGGTCAACATGAACACTCATGACATCAAACTAGTCAAGGACAAATAAAATAACCTAGTACCTCTCAAGGAATTGGCAACTAAAATATTGTAACAAAAAAGGGCACTATGCCACTGATTACTAAACTACCACACACAAGATCAAGCAGTTTCAAAAGCATAGTGCGCATAATGTAAATGAATATGACTCTAATCCAAATATCTTCCAAAGTGCTCAATTTGTGCATACCTAGATCATCAACACACATGAACCTATATCACCATCTGTTGACCATCCCAAAACATTCATTGAGGCACATTCAGGATATGTTGGCTATGATATTTCTCATCCCACATCGCAACCCATTGGAGTTGCCCACAGCGTAGCCTCCACCAGTAGTTCATGGATCATGGATACTAGAGCCACCCAACACATGACTTCCAACAAGGACTTCTTTGAAGAATTCAACTCAAAAGTACTTGGTGTAGTTCACATGGCTGACAAATCCTCTCAACCAGTTGAAGGAGCTAGAACTGTTCGATTGAAACTTCTCGGATTACCTAATTTTTGGCTACTTGATGTTCTCTACATCCCTACTCTGAAGAAAAATATATTGTCACTATCCACACTCATCTATCATGGATTTGATCTGAGTGTCACTACCAAAGATAAAACTCTTCGAGTCATTCATCCACCCTCCAAAATAATGGTCATGACTGGTTCCTTAGATGGAAAACTCATCAGACTTGCTGGACATCCTACTTCTGAAGTTCACATTGCCAAAGCTGACATGGCACTTAATGCCACCCTAACTCCCAAGAAACTTTTTATTGATGCATTATGGCATGCTCGCATGGGTCATGTCAAACTTGATCGATTGAGACAAATGGAGTCCACCATCAGGGGACTACCACACTTCTCTTCCAAACCCATCAAATGTGAAGCATGCATCATTGCCAAATCCTCTCGACAACCTTTTCCAAAGAGTCAGTGGAAGTCCACACAAAAATTGGAGCTAGTTCACTCAGACATTTGTGGGCCAATGCCTATTCCCTCATTAAAAGGCAAAAGGTATTACATCACCTTCATCGATGACTTCTCAAAGAAGCTATGGATCAACTTTTTGGAGAAGTCTAAAGCTTTTGAATTCTTCAAAGCATTCAAGGCTCATGTAGAATGAGAATCAGGTTGTAGAATCAAGACCTTCAAGAGTGACAATGGTGGTGAGTACACCTCAAATGAATTCACATAGTACTTGTCCTCACATGGGATCAAACATCAATTGATAATACCAGGCACACCTCAACAAAATGGTATTGTCGAGTGCATGAATAGGACAATTATGAACATGGCTCATGCCCTTCTTGTCTACAAAAATGTGCCTCCATATCTTTGGGCTGAAGCCACCTAGATTGCTATGCATGTACTCAACACAATGAGTCCCTCAAAACCTGACCCATCACCTCATGAAAAATGGACTGGACACCCCCCACCATCAGCCACTTCAGAATATTTGGCTCCATCTATTATGCTCATATTCTTCTAGAGCATAGAAATAAACTTGAAGCTCGAGCTATTAAAGGCATATTTGTTGGATACCCTATGGATCAGAAGGGATACAAGGTATTCATTCCTTCACACCAAAAAGTGATTGTGACACGTGATGTTGTGTTTGCAGAAACTGAAGAACAACTAGTTACATTGGATACCAGGGGACACAATCTTTAGCCTAGATCAAAATATGCTAACATATATGATGTTCAGATTCTAGCCTTTGGGGGGAGACATTGAAAAGTTACTCAAAACTCTAGAATCTACAAATCAACCCACAAGTCTGGAGGAACCAAACTATGATACTGAGTAGATATCTATATCTTCTACACCTTCTACCCCTTCACATAGTAATGTTGATCATGGTAAAAGTATTGTTTCACATCCATATTCATCAGCATCCTCCGTACCTAATGATCCATTCCAGGATCATGATGAAAACTTTGAGGTAGGTGAGACATCCACACTGCTCCCCACTCGAGGAATTCGTGAAGCTCACTAGCTCTTAAAGGACATCAAACCAGATGAAGTAGGAAAAATGGGCACAAGAGGTGCCCTCAGAGCAAGAGTGCATGAATCATTACTTGTTGAACTAGAACCTACAGAACTACACCTCGCTCTGAATAATGAACCTCTCACGTACCAAGAAGTTGTCAAACACGCAACTTGGAGACATGCAATGAACCAGGAGTATGAATCTCTGATCAAAAATGGTACTTGGGAGTTAGTCGATCTACCACTTGGAAGAAAGGTAGTTCAAAACAAATGGGTGTACAAAAACAAGTATAAATCAGATGGCACCCTTGACAAACACAAGGTGATATTAGTGGCTAAAGGCTTCATGCAAAAGCAAGGCATTGACTACACTGAGGTATTTGCACCTACCACAAAATGGCCCACAATCAGGACTCTTGTAGCCTTAGCTGCACAACAAGGTTGGAAGATTCATCAATTAGATGTAAAGACTGCTTTCTTGAATGGCGAATTGGAAGAAGAAATATACATGGCACAACCAAAAGGTTTTGAGATTGTAGGATAGGAGCACAAGGTATGCAGACTCAGAAAGTCTTTATATGGATTGAAGCAAGCCCCTCATGCTTGGTTCAACAAGCTATCAGATCGGATGAAGCAACTTGAATTTGAAGTGTGTGATTACCAAGACATTGATGCAACATTGTTCATCAAGCACAACAAAGACAAAGTCACATACCTCATAGTCTTTGTGGATGACATGCTTCTAATAGGTAATAATGAACACATCATCAACATAGTGAAAAAGGACCTTGCAAAGACTTTTGATATATCTGATCTAGGATTGATGAAATTCTATTTGGGCATAGAAGTAACTCAATAAAATGGTAAAATATTCTTGACCCAAGAGAAATACATCAACGATCTTCTAGAGAAGTTTCAACTCAAAGATGCACACCCTGTGACAACACCAATGGAATCAAATCTAAAACTCACCATGGATGATGACACACTAGAGGCAGATGCAACACTCTACAGAAGGTTGGTTGGTAGTCTCATCTATGTTACTAACACAAGACCTGACATCGCTTATGCAGTGGGGATTCTAGCAAGGTACATGACCAAGCCAAAGGAGAGTCACTAGCAAGCGGTAACAAGAGTGTTGAGGTACCTAAAGACAACCCATAATTATGGCCTATTGTATGAAAAGAATGCAGATTTCAAACTCATCGCATACATAGACTCAAACTTTGTAGGAGATAAAGACACTAGGAGATCTACATCTGGGTACTTGACATTTCTTGGCTCAACACCAATTTCATGGAGATCAAAGCGATAAAATATTGTAGCAGATTCTTCAATAGAAGCCAAATATATTGCTGTAGCTGAGACAAGCAAAGAAGTGGTATGGTTGAGAAAGTTGTTACACACTCTCGATATCACTCAAAAAGGTCCTACAAGACTGCATGTGGACAATCAATCAACAATCCACATGGCAAAGAATCCTGTGTTTCACGATAGAACCAAACACATCAGTACAAAAGTCCACAGGATCCGAGAACTTGTTCAATATGGCACAATACAAATGCACTACTATCCAACAATAGATCAGATTGTCGACATCTTCACCAAGCCACTCCAGAGGGTGAAGTTTGAATAGTTTAGACAACAGATAGGCTTGAGAGCCTCCATCTCCCCTTGACAATGGAGATGCAACAGGACCAACAAGGCTAATGCTTATTCGTAAAACCACCTTCATGTGGGCAGAAAGTATTGGTCGATCTCTGCTCTATCCCATTCGTGAAAACCCCTTGTGGGTGCGAAAGGATAAGGGTTGTACTAGTTTTGGAAAATCAAAACCTGTGAAAACCCGAAAGGGCATGGGGGATGACCAAATGGTATATGGAGACCCAACGGATTGGAGCCACATTTCATGGACAATTGGCTAATCAACTACACAAAGAGCCACCTGAGCCACTCATCTACTAAAATAAAATGACCTTCTACCATTAAGGGGGGATTGAAGACATGTTAATGCTACAAGGTCATGTTTATTAGTTAGGTTCCAAATTAATTGTTATGAGGCTTTAATAAGACCTCATTAGAATAGGTTATTTTAATGTGTAATGTCATTTCATGTTCATTTGAATTTCATGTAATATGGATTTGGGAACCCTAACCCTAATCTCATTTTTCTCAATATATAATTCCATAACACAAAGGGAGAGATGTGATTTTTCATTCTCTCCATTGTCAAAAATCTTCTCCTCCTTTTTTCTTGTTTCATGTGGTTGAGCTTGGGCACATAGCATTGATCCTTGCTACAATCATCACCTCTAGGTCCTTGCCTCTAGGTATCCTTTGGGTCATCATTGCCTTTGGGTTGCCTCTATTTCCTCATCACCTCTGGGTCATCCTCTAGATATACCTTTAGGTCATCACCTCTAGAAAATTACCACTAAATTATATCTTTGGAATCTTCCACATATTTAAAATTTTCCACATAATATTTCACTGTAGGTCTTGTCACTATAGGTCTTCCAAGAATTTATTGGTTCATATTCTTCTGATATATAAATAATTTATTTTAAGTTTCCCAAGATATTTTTCCATGGAAAAACTTACATCCTTCTCATTCAACAAACTCCATCTTCTCTTGTAGAAACCATTCAACATTTATTTTTATTTATCCCATTCTGATACATTCATCCATCCACAACTCATATATTTTTGGTTGGTCACTTTGTGCCAACACTTTATTTTAGAGTGATTATTACCTCCACAAATCTCATAAGGATACAAGTTCTAACAACTAACTATCACATGTTCAAATATTCCACAATGACTGCAACAACTCACCCTAGGAAATTTTTCATATGATTATTTCTTTAGAACCTTTGATTCATTACTTCCTTCTTGTTCTTTATATCCAAGGCCTTTATTCTTTGGCCTTATACCTAGAATTATGGGTATTTTCACACCTTGCCCATATCTTTCCAAACCTATACCATTGTATCCCATTTTTATCATTATTTTTTAACCAATTCCTTTGGTATGCTTTTCAAAGCATCCAATTTTTGCATCACCATATTGATCCCTATCATTATCACCAATAATATTCAAATATCACATATCATCATCACAATGATCTTCAACACATTCTAAATAATCATTGTCATTTTAATTCTAATGAAATGGCCTTTGTCATGGCTAATACAACCATCTTCTACACAATATTTGATAACAATAAGTAATCCATTCATTGAATCAAGAGCTTATTTAATATATTCTTTAGGGTTACAGACTAGAATATCGATACTACCAATTAGGAAATTGTTACATGTAAGAAATACTAAAGTATTATTCCAACTAATAATTCATGATCTAATAATAATGTAATAAAATATCCTAACATCCCCTCTTATTACATTATTTGAGATAGGGGATATTAAGACCCCCCTTAATGTAGAGGATTCTAGGCTCTTGCTCTTTGCCCTGGCTCTTGGATCTAGCACTTAGCTCTAGCTCTTGGCTCTTGGCTCTAGGCTTGGCTCTTGGTCCTTGTATCTAACTACTTTATATTTGGATGCTTTGGCTCTTGTATTTGGATGCTCTACCTATACCTATGGCTACTCTAGATCTTGGGTAAACATATATGGATCCACCTCTAAGTCTACTACCTCTAGGTCTATTACCTATGGGTCAACCACTAGGTTTGTTACCTTTGGATCTACCTTTGGATCTATCACCTTTAGTTCTATCACCTCTAGATCATCCATTGGGTCTATTACCTCTAGGTCTATTCCCTCTATGTATATCTCCTCTATATAAGCCACTAGGTTTACCATATTTGGGTATACCTCTAGGGCTATTGCCTTTGGATATTTCAACTCTAGGTTTACCTTTAGTTCTATCACCTCTACATAAACCATTGAGTTTGTCTCGATCTACCTTTGGGTATATCACTAGGTCATCCAAATATGTCAAGTACACTTAGAGTACTTGATAAATAGTGGTATTGGCCTCACTTTTCTTCTTCAACTATAAGTGTCCTTATGGTAACCTTATCATCCTATCAGAATGCATCTATAACCAATCATTTTAACTGCTAGGTGTAATAGAGTAGATCACTACTTATGAGGTTCACTCTATTGTCTCATGTGTACTATAATTATATCCCCATAGGGTGAACTCATCACTTGCATTGTATTGTGAAGGTGTCAACCTCCATAAAAAAATACACCTTTTATAATCATTGAATTTTGCAAGAAAGATGAAGGTGTCAAACTCTTCCAATACTATACCTCTAGCCATATTAGACTATCATAAAACTAGAAAATGTTGTTTTCACTAAATCAACATCAAAAAATTATTTCCAATTAGTATATACAAGCCTATACTTGGGAATGGATGGATACCTCAAATTATGAAAAAACAATGTCTCATCGGGCAAAAGGATGAATAGAGGGAATATACTACAAAATATTCCACTTATTAGGAAATAAAATATTTGTTTTTTTCTTGTTCATATACATTCCATGATAAGAAAATAAATGAGTAGAGGGAATATAAATAGGTTTATTGTTTTAAAAAATGATTCGTTCTTTTTCAAAATAGCAAAAGTGCCTTAAAATTTTTATTCTCTTAAAAATAAATGAAGCACTCATTTTTTAAAATTTTTTTGTTATGCTTGGTGGGATTCAAACAGGGTTCTACTCATAGCCAAATGTGTTAAGCACGATGTGCTAGCCACTCGAGAAAAGCTTGCTATTGGGATTTGAATAGGTATAATATTTCCTTAAAGAAACCCTCTTTGATCCACTTTGTCTTCAAATTGACAAGTAGTACACATGGCATGTATATGACCCTTGCACAATGCTCATGAGTTGAACACTATGAACACATGAGATAAGTGGGAAAATATCTTATCTCCTCCTTGCCCCCACTATTTTTTTAAATTATCATTTGGGCTTGTTGTCACAAATATTTCCCAATCTCATTTTATATTTTAACCCCATGCCCTTGTGGTTTCATAGTATTAAATGTGTCTATAGATTGTGTACCATCTGCACATCCAACTATCTAAATATATGGTCTTATTGCTAGGCTATAATGATTGAATAGATATTAGCAAGCATGAAAACTTAGTAGAGATATCACTGACACCACCCAATGATAAAAATTCCTCTCCCTCATCCTTCTCTACCACCACCTCAGGTGATGCTACCTTGATCTCCCACTGTATGGCCTTTAGGTCCTCTACCACTTCCATTATGGCTAGTTGCACATTCATCTCAAGCCAAGTGGTATTTGGGACCTACATCTACTTGGTTTATTTGATAGAAATTGATCTATATAAAAATATATTAACTTGTTTAGTTTAGGCATAACCTTACTACCTATAGGATTCTCTAATGTAGACATCCACCTCATCATGTGGATCATCATTTTCATCAAAGTTTTTCACACTTTTGTTTGTCATTGTGGTCATGCATTGATTTTCCAATATATTTCTTGGCTTATTCTTGACTGAGTAAGGAATATCTTGTTGTGCTACTTCAACATATTTACCAATATATGCTATACTATTCAAGCACACCCTTAGACCTTTATGATTGTGTTGTCTTATCACTTTTATGCCTCACCTTCTTCTATGTGCAAGAAAAATAGTATATCAAGCTATTTTGGTAGAAATAGAGGTGAAGAATTATGATTTTTTTGTGAGTCTTTTCAATAGTTGGTTGGAATATCAAGCATAAAATGATTTTAAAATATGCAATAAATTGATCCACAATGGGTTCCACTATAGTCATCGCTCACAACTACTACTTTGATTGCTATTGAGGGTCATAAAATATCTATAGCTTAGGACTTGTAAGTCATGTCAAAGTAGAATGATTCCTACATTTAGGAATACAAAACCATCACCTACTTTTTTAAGGAAATGTATAGAAGTGACAAGAGAGGCTGAGAGTCCAACCATGCTAAAAAAGTAGCTTCTACCAAGTCATTAATAGTTCAAGCATGAAGTATACTCCTAGCATGGGAAGCATAGCTCCTATTGTCCACACATTACTACTATTTCTCCCTTGCATATGATCAACACATGTAGGTTTCAAATCCTCAAAAGTATTAGGTAAGTTTAGCATTGTGGTCTTTGATGGATATCCTTAGCCATGGTGGACACACAACTATCGATGGTGGCATATACAAAGGAGTGTAGTATCCATAAAGGAGTGGTGGTGGTACCTCTAATAAATACTTTAATGGCTATCATATATCCACCTTGAATTGACCCCAATGGCCTCCATATTACTCTACTAAAATGCACTTTCAAATATATTTGTCCAAGAAACATCTGATTGTGATATAAATTTTAATAAATATCCCTATGAAAGCACCAAATTTGGAATATTTTTTATTTGATGTCATTATAGTAGAGGAGAGGATTCCTATGCATCATGGCCCTAAATATGGGAGATCCAACCACTAAAGCTATTGGCCTCAGATAATAATGAGCACCCTTTATGCTACTATGACATCATCGCTTTATGACCTTAATGTAAATCATGTCTCCATGGTGCATGTCAGTGTCCTTGATGTGGAATGCATCTTCATGGTGCTCTACATGGGGGTGGCCATGAATAACTACTCTCAAATTTTATGACAAAAAAATTGAAGCTATGTTATGATATTATGATCTAGTATAGATTAGATTGATTGAAATACATCAAGAAGGGAGAATCACCAAAAAGGTTATTTCCTCCTTAGAATTTAGGAAGAAAGAACCTACTATGATACCAATGATGGAAAAAATAAATTTATTCATTGAGGCATGACCCTATTTAAAACATGATTTAGGGTTACAAACTGGAATATCGATACTCCCAATTAGGAGATTGTTACATGCAGTAAATATTAAAATATTCTTCCCATTAACAATGCATGATCTAATAATAATGTAATAAAATATCCTAATGATATTTTTTATCATAAATGATATTAAAATCATAGGTATCTTAAGCTATATATTCCCTTTTAATGATATCAAATGTATCATAACAACTATCTACCATCATGGGCCTCAAATCACTAGTATCACAATTAAAGTCTATCCTTCAAATTTTGCTTTATATAGTGCACCTCAATAATGTTAAGGGTGAATAGTACTATGCATATTTTTTGATTGCACTAATAAATATTGTTACACCATTTTTAAATTATCCTTCACTAACTTTTCTAAGTATTACCTATAAACGACATAGTTCACACCTAAACCATCAACACTGGTGGCTCTAAAGGGTTTTTAATTCATAGTTGAGTTAGGTGGAAATGAATCTGGAGGGTTTGAAGCTAGGTGGTTATGGCTCTAGAGGGTTTTTAATTCATAGATAAGTTAGGTAGTGGTGGATTTGGAGGGTTTGAATTCTAGGAAATGATGGCTTTGGAGGGTTTTTAATTCATAGTTGAGTCATCCAATGGTGGCTCTAGAGGTTTTGAAGCTAGGTGATGGTGGCTCTAGAGGGTTTTTAATTCATAGCTGAGTTAGGTGATAGTGGATATAGAGGGTTTATAATCTATAATTGAGTCATGTGGCAATGAATTTGGAGGGTTTGTAATCCATAGTTGAGTTAGGAAATGGAGAACTCGAGTTAAGAAGGTAAGGTGGTCTACAAGGTTTGACTAGCGGGCAAGGTGGAAGTAGTGGAGACCAAGATGTGGGGAGTGATGGAGGTCCAGGTGTGGATATTGGTGGTGGGGATGGTGAGGAGAGTTATAAAGGTTAGAGCATGAGGAGGGTTGGAGGTAAGAGTTCTTTTAGTTAAGGTAGTTAGGCTATGGGGAGTGGAGTTGGTCAGGACAAATAAAGAATTATGGGTCTTGTTGTGTTGAGTGATGACAATAAAAAAAGGGTCATATGCCATTTCATAAGCCTTTTATCTTAGGGGCCCAAGTGGGTTAGTATAGTTAAGGGGAAGCAAAAATCAATGAGCCTAGGGTTAAATCTCCTTTCTTATTTAGAAATACTTGTGGTTCCAGATCCTCTTGTGAATATGGTTGCTTCCAATGGGAATTTTTATCTTGTTGGGAAATTTGTTGGGGTTAATCTAGATCTAGATGCTATTAGAAAGTGGGCTCAGTTAAAATAGTGTCCTAAGGATTATTTGGAGATTTTTGCATTACCTAAGGGTTTTTTCCTGGTTAGACTTAGTGGTTTGGAAGACCATGATAGGATTATTCAAGGTGGTCCATGGTTCTTTGGACATAGAGGTTTGTTCCTAAGCAAGTGGACACCTGATTTCAACCCTAATTCTCAATGCATTGATCAAGCTCCCATGTGGTTTTGCCTTCTTGGTAATCCTATACATATTTGGCATGAGGAGATCCTAGCTGAAATCATAAGTGAAATAGGAGAGATGGTGGTGATAGATCCTATTACCATTGCTAGATTTAGGTTTTTGTTTGCTAGATTATATATTAATGTTATTCTTGATAAGGACATTTCAAATTTAATTGAAATTGAGTCTAATTTTAGGGTTTGGATCCAACCTTTAGAATATGAGAACATCGATAGGAAATGCTCGGTATGCAAGAAGTTTGGTCATCCTAGATTCACTCGTGTTTTGTCTCAAAAGGCTAGTAAAGGAAAAAAATATATGGGAAAGGAAGTAGTCACCAAATCTAAGTTTTTTAGAATCTAAGTTAGGGATAGATAGGAAAGGTGCTCATGGTGCTCCTAAGGAGTTTAGTAAAGTTCCTATAGAAAGCTTTGTTGTTTGTGCGGTTGAAGGCCTTTTCATAGATGAATTAGATAGAAAGTGCTTAGAGGTAAATATTCCATTGGTTTTTGCCTCTATTTGTGATGTTGGTGTTAAATGTAGGAATACCTTTGATTATCTTCAAATTTTAGATTGTGTTAAAAATACAACAAATAATTTTAGAGCATCCAATAAAGCAAACAAGATTTTATCTATTGTAGTGTCTTTTTTGGATGATTTTATTTTTTGTGATCCTACTGATTGTGGCCCTAGGAAAGATGTGGATATTACCTTAATTTAAAGTGAGGGACTCAGTACTCCTAACTAAATCACTAGAAGTAAAAAAAGGAAATGCTAATGTTGGTTTTGAGACCCAAAGAGGTTGGCCATCAAAGTCTAAACTTCAAAATCAGGAAACAACCATGGAAGTGGTGAATGGATCTCAAAAAGTTTTGAACTTTGGGGGAAAAAATCCCTCCATAAAAAATATAAATTGAAATTTATTTCTTGGAATATTAGGGGATTGAATGCCTCTTCGAAATACTAGGAGAATTTGAAGCTAAGGAAGGAAAAACAATTAGATATGGTAATGCTTTAGGAAACCAAAATGGATGTACAAAAGGTTCAAAATGTAAAAACATTTTATGGAGAGAAGAAGATTGTCTATTGGCTCATCCAATGGAACCTATGGAGGGCTTATATGTTTATGGAATAAGGAGAATATTGAAGGTGGACTTATTATAAATAATAGTAGTTTCATCTCTATGTTTTTTCATAGTCTTGAATATAACAAAAATTGGATTTTAACGAACTTGTATACTCTTAAATCGGTGAGTGGAAGATGCTCTTTGTGGAGAGATTTGAGTTGTCTTAGGGAAGCGTTCAAAGATATTCCTTGGGTGTTGGTGGGTGATTTCAATACACCACTTTACCCTTATAATAATAAGGGAGGCTCTCTAGTTTTGTTAGAGGGAATGGAAGACTTTGGGAAGTTTTTGAGTGATAATGAGTTAATGGATATTGATCTTAGGCAATTTAAGTATACATGGAGTAATCAAATATTGGGTGACCAACTAATTTAGATAAGGCTAGATCAATTTTTAGTTTCTCAAGAAGGTCTAACAGTCTTTGGAGACACTACTCTTATAGCCCTCCCCAATATTGGATTTGACCATAATCCTATTCTTTGGGAAATAGAGAGTGGAAGAAAATTTGTGGTAAAAGGTTTTTAAGGGCCCTAAAATAATTCAAATTGCTTGTAAATTGAGGTGGATTAAAGCCAATATTAAAGAATGGAATAGAAGATTCTTTGGGCATCTATTTACCCAAAATAATGATGTAAAGTTGAAGCTTGAAAATATTGAAAAGGAAGTGAACCAAGTTGGTCTAGATGATCACTACAAAAGGACTCAATACCAAATCTTAGTTGATTATCATAATATTTTGGCTTGTGAGGAAGTGTTTTGAAAATAAAAATCAAGGCTAGTTTAGCTTAAATAAGATGATAGAAACATTAGATTATTTCATGTGTCTATCCTAAGATATAAATGCAATAATAAGATAAAGTAGTTGATTAGGGATGATGGCTTGGTGGTAGGGGAACTAGAGGATGTAAGAGTAAAAGTTGTTAATCAGTTTTCAGGCATCCTAGGAGAATCTTTGGTAGTGAATGGTGAAGCTGAAAGTTAACTCCTTAATATTTTGAAATTGATGACTGATCAAATGAATTATTCTCTTATGGTCCCCTTTACATATGAGGAAATTAGAATGGCTACATTTAGTTTAGGTGGGGATAAGTCCTTAGGGTCGGATGGTTTCCTAGTTGCTTTACTTTAGAAATTCTAGAATATTATAGGATTAGATGTTACTGAGGCTATCAAGGAGATCCAATTAACCCAATACCTGCCTAAGGATATTAATTCCACTTTTTTATCTGTCATCCCAAAAGTGCAAGGAGCAACACATATTAAAATCTTTAGGCCTATCAGTTTGTGTAACACAGTCTATAAAATTTTATCCAAAACTATTGCCAGTAGGTTAAATAGGGTTCTATCTTTTACTGTGGTAGATCAATAAGGTGGTTTTGTTAAGGATCAATAAATTTTGAATAACATAAAAACAATTCATGAGGTTATTCATTATATGGAAAATAATAATAATACTGGTATGCTTATAAATATAGATATGAGCAAAGCTTATGATTAGGTTTCTTGGGACTTCTTGACCAAAGTCGTATCAAAATTTAGATTTTAGAGTAAATGGGTGGGGTTCATTAAAAAGTGTTTTTCATCTGCTATGTTTTTAGTCCTGGTAAATGGATTCCCTATTGGCTACTTCTAAAGTGGGCATGGTATTTATCAAGGGAATTTATTATCACCATATATTTTTATTATTCTTATTGAAGCACTAGTAAGATCTATTTCAGAGGTTGTAGAAAGTGGGCAAGTAGATGGTTTCAAACCAATATCAACATCAAACCCTATTTCTCATCAACAGTTTGTTGATAATACTTTGTTGATCCCCTACTTGTTTGTCCCTCAAGCTAAGAATTTAAAAAATATTTTAGTGTCTTATGAAGAAGTTATTGGTCAAAAAGTGAACTTAAAAAGTAAATTTTATTTTATCAACACCCTAGTTGGAAGAAAAATAAAGATCATGAGGATATTTGGGTGTAAATATGGAGAACTCCTATCCATATATTTGGGTATGCCTATGTTCAAAGGTTGGATGGAGTCACATCTTTGGAATCCAATTCTCAATAGACTAGAAAAAATAATAACAAGTTGTAGAGGAAGTCTTCTTAGCCAGGCAGGTAAAGCTCAACTTGTGAAGTCTTCTTTACAAAGTATCCCAATTTATTTTATATCAATTTTCAAGATTCTAGCTAAAATTAGGATTAAAATGAAGCAAATTCAAAGATACTTGCTCTAGTTTGGATCAGAAGATAGAATATGCTTTCCTTTGTTGCCTAGGATCAAATATGTTCTGCTAAAGATGTAGGAGGGTTGGGCTTTAGAAGGGTAAAATAGATGAATGAAGCCTTGATGGGAAAGATAGGATGGACATTATTAAAAAATGATTAGCTTGAGTTAAGAAATGAAAAAATATACTCCAATGACTTTCCAGTTGGATATTCCTTTTGGAATATTCTTGTGGACATTACACTTTTGTTATTAAAAGGAATTCACTAACATATTAGAGATGGAAATCAAGTCAACTTTTGGAAATATTATTGGCTAAATAAAATTCTCCTCTTAGAGAACCTAGAGATAAGTGCATTGGAACCCACTCTATCCCTCCATTTTTGTATCAAAGTTAATTATATTACAATCACAAATAGTGAAAATTATGGAAATATTTATCTACTCCAGATTTAGACCCAAACTTGGATAGCCATATTAACAATATAAAATATGACTTCATTTGTATTCCCTACTATCCTCCCATTTCAATGATTTGATCATTCAAATACATCAAATAACTCAATAACACTGCAAAAATTAAATGCAAAAATAGAACAATCTCACAATAATATAGAATCAAAGGCCTCTTCGAGGGGGTAACCTCCTTCAATATTTAATTAGCTTGCAAAAGGATGAATTTGTACATGGCTTCATATATTTTAAAGAAAAACTTCATGCAACCCTACTTAAAGGCTCAAGAGTTGTATTACATGCAAAATTCCACTCAAGCTAGAATATCCTACCTACCATCGGTTACAATCTTGATAAAAACGGTTACATGAGATGGTGCCACTTGGATAGGCACCATACTTGCCACATACATTACAAAGTATTACAAAATAATATCATAATGGGATCCTCCACATTGGAAGTGGGTCATTACATAAGTAAATGAGAATTACAAAATGGCATTAGGATAGGATCCTAACATGTCTTTACTCTTCAAAAAGCTTTGTCCTCAAAGCTGAAAATAAGGGAACTAGTGCTGGATCTGATGGAGAGACTCCCATATAACATCTTCTAGTTGAACCCCACACCACTGAACAAGAAATTCTATGATGGTACGATTGTGGAGAGTGCAGGTTCAACGATCCAACAATTGTTCAGGTTTGAGTAATATGGATTCTTCTTCATCCAATTTTGGTAATGCTAACTGAACCTGTACCTATGTGCCCATAAATTTTTTGAGAGAGGAAACATAGAAAATAGGATGGAGCTTGGAGGTGAGCAGAAGAGCCAATTTGTAATCAGTGGAACTAATCCATTGAATAACTTGGTAGGATTCATAGAATTTTATAGCAAGTTTCTTGGCACCGATGGAGTTGTAGAGATGATTGTTTGTATGGGTGCAAGTGAAGGAAGACCATATGACCCACATAAAAGCTACACTCAGAATGATGTTGTTCATCCTATTGTTGCATCCGATTCTAGGCCATGTACAAATTCTTCTTTAGCTGATGGAGAAAACTGATATGTTGGCTAGGAGTAGTGTCGACTGCCTGAACCTTGGAGTTGCCTAGGATGTATGAAGAAGGTGTGAGTGTAGGGCACCTATAAATGGCCTCAAAAATGGTGAGTTTGGTTGTTGTGTGATAGGAAGTGTTGTACCACCATTCAACCAAAGGAAGCCACTTCACCCATTGAGTAGGATTATCTAATGCAAAGCAATGAAAATAGATCTCCAAACATTTTTTGATAATCTTAGTTTGACCATTCATTTGTGGATGGTAGGATGAACTCATTTTGAGCCGAGTTCCCTGCAACTTAAACAATTCTTGCCAAAAATGACTAGTGAAGGTTGGGTCTCAATCGGACACAATGGAGGTGGGCATACCATGAAGGCAAAAAATAGAATCAAGAAATATTTGGACAATGGTGGAGGTTGTGTAAGGATGGCCAAGGGAACAAAAATGAGCATACTTTGAAAGGTGATCCACTACCATGATAATGATAGACTTACCACTAGATTTAGGTAACCCTTATATAAAATCCATGGAAATATCAGTCCAAATATGATCTGGAATGTGAAAGGGTTGAAGAGTACCAGAAGAACATACCATTTCACCTTTCATCCATTGGTAGGTATCACAAGCTACTACAAAATCATGGATGTCCTATTTCATACCTTTCCAGAATAATGTAAACTTGAGGTGTTCATATATTTTAAGAAATCCTAAATGGCCTGCAGAGGGAGTAGTATGTAGTTCCTTCATGAAAAGCTCACGGAGTGGGGACGTGCGAGGAAGAACAAGGCATTGGCGATAACGTAGGTCATGGTCATCCCAATTGTATCCTAGGAATGAAGTAGGATCATCATAGAGCAAGGCTGCCAAAGCTTGCAATTCTGCATCCTAAAGTATCTTCTATCATAAGTAATCTATCCATTGAGGAACCGATGAGGAAATGGCACATAACATACTGAGGGCCTAAAATTTGTGAGAGAGCATCAACCACAAGATTCTTTTTGCCCTTATTATAGGTGATATCGTAATCATATCCCATGAGTTTAGAAACCCATTTTTGTTGTTCTGGGGTAGCAACCCATTGTTCCAATAAGTATTTGAGACTCGGTTGGTTTGTTTTAATGGAGAAATGACACCTAATGAGATATGGTAGCCAATGGATTACGACATGTAATATTTCCAACATCTCCTTGGCATATGTAGATTATCCCAAGTTACGATCAGAAAGTGCCTTACTAGTGAAATCCAAGGGTCTTCCTTCCTGCATCAACACTGCCCCGATGCCACAAATGAAAGCATCACTTTCAATGATAAAAGGCTTGGAAAAATAAGGTATGGCTAAAAATGGTGTTGTGCTCATAGCATGCTTCAATTCAAGGAAGGCTTGGTCAACGATCCTCATCCAAGTAAAAGAGTCCTTTAACATGGATGTGAGGGGGGCTACTATTTTACCATAATTACAAATAAATTTGTGGTAGTAACTTGTAAGCCCTAAGAATCCCCGAAGTCCCTTGAGAGTGTGAGGTTTTGGCCAGTCCTAAACTGCTTGAATATTCTTGGGGTCAACCTTGACGCCATCTTTGGAGATAATGTGTCCTAGATACTCCACTTCAGTCAGACCAAAGGAACACTTGGAGAACTTAGCAAAAAGTTGATGTTGTGCCAACAATTATAATGTCTGATCCACATGGATAAGGTGTTCCTCCCACGAGCGACTATAAACCAAGATATCATCAAAGAAAACCAGGATGAACTTTCATAGGAGAGGGAAAAATATGTTGCTCATCAGGATCTAAAATTTGGAAGGAGCATTTTTAGACCAAATGACATTACCAAGAACTCATAGTGACCTTCATGAGTACAAAATATAGTTTTTGGAATATCCTCGTCCTTGAGCCTGATTTGATGGTAGCCAAAATGAAGGTCTAACTTGGAGAAGTACATAGCTCCATGTAATTCATCCAATAATTCATCTACTATCGGAATGGGGAATTTATCCTTTATGGTCATTTTTTTGAGCTCACGGTAGTCTATACACAATCTCCACGAGCCATATTACTTGCGAACTAGTAAAATTGGAGAAGATTAAGGGCTTGTACTAGGTTGAATGACACCAAATTTGAGCAATTATTGTAACATATACTCAATTTTGGACTTAAGAGCATGAGGATACCAATACAGTCTGATGTTGGGTGGTGCAGTACTTGGTAGTAGTGGAATAGCATGTTCATGTGAGCAATGAGGCAACATGGTAGTTGGTTCTAAAAAATGCCATCGTGCTTGGTCAGAACAAGTTGCAAATTTATTGGAATTTGATGCACTATCGAAGCGCTTGGTTGAATTGAAAATATTTGTGCAATGACCCCACAGGATGACTTTTTCAACAATTTCTCCATACGATTGGAACTGATAATTTGGGAAGGGCCTATTTTTGCACCATGGAGGGTGTGTGTTTGTCCATGTTGTGAAAACTACATCCATAGTTCTGCAAAGTTCCAGGAGATAGTGCCCAAGGTGCTCAACCATTGGGATCCCAACACAATGTCACATCCTCCCAATTGGAGGGTAAACATGTCTTGCTTGAGTTCATAATCCCCCATATTTATTTTAACATTGCAACATTTACCTTTACAAGGTAAAGTACCTCCATTTTCCACCATGACTTCAAATGAATTGCATGTGTGTATATAGCAATTGGCCTGCTTAGCAACTTGAGGATAAATAAATTTGTGTGTACTACCTGAATCAATAAGAATAGTAAGGTGTTGGCCTTTGAAAAAACCCACAACTTTCATGGTTTGTGGGTGGTAACCCTGGCAAGAGCATGGACAAAAATTTTGGCTGCGGTTATTGGATTTCATCTTCCTGTTGAGTTGGTGCTTTAGTTGTGTCACTCTCCTCATCACTATGGTCACTACTATCATGTTCCTCTGTATCTATTAAGAACAATATCTTATTTGCACATCTATGCCCCTTCACAAAATTTTCATTACAATTATAACATAGCCCTTGGGCGTGACACGCATCCATTTGATCTGTAGTCAGTTTATTAGGATTAGAAGGTTTATTATCAGTATTATTTTGGAATCGAGGAGGAAAGGAAGGTCAAGCTTGAGAAAATTGTGGTGTCTGCCATTGAGCTAAGAGTTTAGATTCGGCCAATTGGGCTAAGATGATAGCCTCCATCATGGTTTGTGGTTTAAACATCTTGAATTTAGCCTGAAGATCATATTTCAACCCACTAACAAAACAACTCATAAAAAATCCCTTATTCAAGCCCCTTGTTTTATTGGCCAATTTCTCAAATTGTGTTTGGTAATCACGAACTGTGGTAGTTTGTTTCAGCTTTGTCAATGCTCCTGTAAAGTCTTCATAGTCACTAGGGCCAAATCGAGTTGGGACTCAAAGTCCTCCCAAGATAGATTAGGGGTAGTGGCTCGTAGCCATTGGAACCAATGTAAGGCTTCAGATTCTAATTTAAATGACGTCATCTGAACCCAATAATATATAGGGACATTGTAGAGTCTAAATAATTGATCAACCCGACATAACCATCCATCGACATCCTTTACAATGAACTTAGGGAAATTCAATTTAGGAATTTTGAAGATCGGATCATGGTCATAGTGAGTGTCGTCGGTTCCCCTTCTTCAGTCTTCTATTTCCCTTCTTCGACCTTGTTCAGAGTTTTCAGCTTGGTGTTCAGATGTGAGAGTACCCTACAATTGTGTCCACCTCTGTAATTTGTTTTTCTAAGTAGATTCTAGTGGTATCCTGATTTGTTTAGAGCTCTCAAATATATTCTCTTATGGTGTGGTTTGTAGTGGTCAAGTAGTCAAGGATTTTTTGCATATCAGCCAATATTGTGGCAAGTTCTAACTCCTTTTATCCACGAGTGTCGCTCGCCATTGTGGGCCCTCTTTTACTCAGTTACTAAAAATAGATGTGGGGTTTCAGGAGTTACTATTTTTAGTAAGGGTCAAAAATTTAAATTGGGAAATGGATTGCAACACTGATTTTAGGATAGGTTCCACTTCAATGGCTGCTTGATCTAAGCGCTCAATGAGGAGATATACTGGATTTCTTGACTTTTTGTTATCTCTTGATTGGTTGCAAGTCGATGTCAAGGTAATTTCTTCCATTTGGACTTAAAATTTCACCAGTTATTCCTTGAGGGTATTTGGTGCAGAATAAAAAGTAGCTTCTATTCCCAAAAAAATGGATCAATTTGATAGACCATTGAAAAGTTACAGCATTAGCAAAAAAAATAAAAAATTGTCATTTTTGGAAAATTGGTGCAAAATTTGACCAGGGGCTTCCAAGGAAAATATTGTCTAGAATAGAGTGTAGAATTATCTGCTAAATTTTTGAGTCAATATGAGCTCTATGTGAGGAGATATCCCTGTTTTAATAAAATTTTATTTATTTATTGTTGTGTTGAGTCTACTGGTGTTGTCGATTTCTGATTTGGAGTTACGGTTCAAAGGTTGGGGTCCGGGATCAACTATCTCTAACCTGTAGTTTGCCCCCTGACCACCCTGTCACTATCATATCTCTTCCTCTATCACCTGTACTGTGGTTACTAACACGGTTCCTATTACTGACCCTGGGGATTCTTTGACACTGATAGTATTGTTTTTTAAACTGGAGGTCTGTAATTATGGACTATTATAGAGGGTTGTTACTGTTGACCTAACTATCATTGTTACTGACCAAACTATTTCTGTCACTATTCTATCTCTAACCATGGTTGTTGCAGACACTTGCAAAATCTATCCTGACTTTTGGTGCATGCAAGTTTGTTTTCTGTGATAAGGAATGCCTTCTTCGTATGCTCACTTTTGGGGTTGTGAATGTAGGATAATAGAACAGAGATGGTGTTAATTTGTAGGTAGAAGTTATGTTTTTTAGAACCAGGGTACGTTAAGTAAGGGAGTATGTAATACCCATAGTCCCTCTGTCATACCACAGTGATGAATAATAGTGCTCAGACCAATATTTCAGGCCACTACCCAAGGAATATTCCACACATACCTTGAGCACACTATCTACCTCTCTAATAGTATGGGAGGGTGATCGTTCGAGATGCTATGTCCCATGGACTATGGATAATACAAGGTCAAAAATATTCCTATTGGATAAAATTTTATTTAAACCTAGATTATCTCCTGATACACCTGAAGATGCGTGGGAGCTCAAGTTCATGCGCAAGTGTTGTCTAAGGCCTGGGTATTGGAGCCTGATCCCCCTCACTTCACTAGATGCTTTATGGGCTATCTAGCTTAGCCAATAACAAAAGCTCCTTCACGATATTTTAAAACCCCCGACACAGGGTTTCTAACCTACACAACTACTAAAAAAGAGACTATTTTTTTTGTTTTTTTTGATTCTTTGATCGAAAAAATAGACTGTATTTTTTTTGGATTTTTAATAAAGGAAAAATAGAAATGAAAAACACACAGAAAATTATACCTAACAGGCAGAATATATGGCAAAAATTGTCTCAGTTGTAGCAGAACTCGGCCCTAGAAAGCACTCTGATACCACTTGTTAGGATCTCACTATTAAAAATAAGCACACTTATACAAAATACTGAAAAATAACTCAAATACATCAAATAACTCAATAACACTATGCATAAGTTAAATGCAAAAATGGAACAATATCACAATAACACAGAATCGCAGGCCTCTTCGATGGGGCAACCTCCTTCAATATTTCATGAGCTTGTAAAAGGATGAATTTGTACATAGCTTCATATCTTTTAAAGAAAAAATTCATGCAACCTTATCTAAAGGCTTAAGAATTGGATTACATGCAAAATGCCACTCGATCTAGAATCTCTTACCTACCATCGTATACAATCTTGATAAAAATGATTACATGATATGGCGCCACTTGGCTAGGAACCATACTTGCCACATACATTACAAAGTATTATAAAATAATATCATAATGAGATCCCCCATGTTGGAAGTGGATCATTACATAAGTAAATGAGAATTACAAAATGGTGTTAGGATAGGATCCTAACAAATGGAAAATACTTTGTTATGTATGGATACTATTTGCTTGAGATAGAAGGTAGAAGTTGATTTCCAATGAGGGAAATCTATATTGAAGGGCTCATCCATAAAATAGCTTTCTTCTTATGGTTGGTGGCTCAAAATAGAATATTAACTATTGATAACTTACACAAAAGAGACATCCTTGTTGTAAATAGATGTTATTTATGTGAACAAAATTTGGAATCGGTTCATCATATTTTTCTTGAATGTTCCTTTGCTAAATAGATTTTGGAAATGGTTTTGGAACCCTTTGATTCTCCTTGGATCTTCCTAGCCACTATAGGAGATTTATGTGTGTAGTGGGATCCTCCTTTCAATAGTGGTAGATTGAAAATTCTCTGGAAGAAATTGTCTCTTCCATTTTCTTTGGGGAATTTGGAATGAGAGGAATAATAGGACTTTTGAAAATAGGAAAAGAGAGGCTTCTATGGTTGCTTTTCATATTTTTAATGCTATTATGGAGAACACTCAGACCTTATATTTTCCTAAGGTAGCTAAAATTAGACTCGAGGAAGCCATTACTATTCTTTGTAATTTGAAGCCTTTAATCTATGTGGATTTGTTGAGATATTTAAGGTTGGAAGTTAAGTGGGAACCCCCTCCAGATGGGTGGACTAAACTAAATGTGGATGGTGCTACAAAATGGAACCCAAGACATGCTAGTTTAGGTGGAGTTTTTAGGGATTCTAGGAGGTGAGTGTGCAAGCCTTTTTTGAACCTCTATCCATCCAATCCAATTATTTTGCTAAGGCTTGGAACTTTTTTACAAGGGCTAAGTTAATCAAAGAAGACCATTATACAAATATTATTATCGAAGGGGAATCCATAAATATTCTAAAATGAAGACATGGATTTGGTTGGAGCATTGCAGGTATGGTTGTGGTGATAAAAGAGATCCTACAATCTTGTCACAAACTTCAATTGATGCATATTTATCGGGAGGGGAATAGAGTTGCAAGTTCATTGGAAAACATGGGGGTGGAGGCTCAGGATAATATTATATGGGAATATAATTTACCACTTCAACTTATTGAATTTATGGCTAAGGAGAAGACAAATTGACCTAATGATTTTCACTACATCAACATTACCACATTATTCCAAGATAAATCAATATAAATATTGCATAACCATCCAAATGCATAAAAACTAGGCATTAAGTTGTCATTCATTAATACATAGTCTATCATGCAAAAAGTCCTACCAAGGTGGATCATCACAGTTTATATCAAAGAGGTGACAATGGTGGCTAGTGGGGTCATAGTATATGCCTCTAGCATAGATGGACTAGTAGAATGAAAAGTTGTATCCATGAAAAATTAGATAGAAGATGGATGATTTTTACAAAGAAAAATTTACAAGTCTGGGCTTGGGAAGCAATGCAAACAATCTATAAAAGTTTCAAAAAAATGTTGTTTAAGTGAACCCCTTGGTTTTAGGAGTTAATCACTTTGTTTAACTAGTGATTTTCTCATTTAGATGGATTTGGGTAAATTTGAGAGGGGACAATTTGGTAGTTTGGGTAATGGAGCAATTACATCATGGGGTTGAGTAAATCGCTAGTAGAATCACTTGGTAAAAAAAAATGAGATATTATTCACTTGCTATAGAGTAAATTACTCATTTTGGTAAACTTGGTATTGTATCTAGTTTATAATTAAAAACCTTCTTGGGGCTCAAACCTATTGACTCATTATATAGAAGCTTGTCTTTAGTAGATGAGGAGTGAATTGCTATAAATTAAGGTAAGGAACTTGCTTGGTGTTTGACCCAACCAATTGAGTCCAAGGTACTAGAGAAATTCATACATGGCCTACAAGACCAATATAGTTAAGCAATTGGTTGTGGTGTTAGATAGTGTGGGAATAAATCATCAAATGAGTGTTTATCATTTGAGCAAAATGAAATTCAAGAAGACACTTCTATTCATTATCCTTTATGCATGCATGGATAAAGTGAAAAATTTCATGGGTTCATGGATTTTATAATACACCAACCTACCCACACTAGAATTTATTAAGCTAAATGAGTGGTTGGCCTTGAATCAATCCAATTTGCCTACCCACCTAATTAGTATTGTCATGGTGAATGTTGGTGAGCAAATTGCTTGCTAGGTTGAGTGAATCACTCATATATTAGAGTGATTTACTCTATTAATCTTAGTTCATACTCTTATTTCTTTTTTTGATCAATAAAAATGAAGGAAGAGAGAAAATAGAAGTAGGTTTTCTTACCAAAAAGAAGTGGAAGATAAAAAGGATATTAATAGCTAGAAGAGGGGAAGGAGATTAGAAAAGGAAATGATACTTAGGAAACAACAAATATGACTATGTGAATATGTATATTTATTTTGTATTTGTTCAAACACTTTATTATAAGGGCCTTATATGCTACCCATTAACTAAAATTAACAATATTATTCCATTCATAGTTACAAGCCTATAGGAATTGAGACCCATAATCTAGAGGATTTGGTATGTGAATCAAAATTTTGAAGGTTTTATATCTTAGCTTTATCTTCATCCCACTCAAACTCTAAATTACATTTTCTATAATCTATATTAGTGGTCCTTTTGGAAAACCATCATGTAACTTCCATCTAATGTTGGACCATTCTTTTGAATTATTTTTTGCTTTCTTCTTATAGGGCCAATAATGCATCTAATAATGCTTGCATTGGCTCAATATTATTTTTCTCAAGATCTAATTATTATGATATTTTGAGAGAAGGAAGTTCCATGTTGATTAGCAACACAACTTCCTTACCAAAAACTATCTTATAAGAATATGATCACGTAGATACTTCAGGTTTCACTCGATTTTATTATAGTTCTCTTCATAGCATGGTCTACCAATTCCTTTGTGATTCAACTATAATTTTATTTATAATCTCCATAATATTTTTGTTGGTATATTCTACTAGCTTAGGGATAGTAATTAGAGGTTGTCTTTAGCGCAAACCCATACTCTAGGGTAAAATTCATCAACTTGAATACTATGAAGGTGATGGTGTTATTAATTATTATCATGGATGGAGCCCCAAATCTAGTGATGATATCCTCCAAAATTTTAATTTCCACCTCCTAGTTTACTAATTTGACTAGCATCTATTTAACCTATTTGATGAAATAATTGATTGTAGTTTGTATTAGATAAGGAGTTGATCTTTCCAATGAAATTGAGGTCCATTGCTATAAGGATTCAGTAATGATGATAGGATTCAAGGGAATTGGAAATTTTCTCCTCCTTCCCATGAACATACAATAGGCCTTACACTCTTTGATCAATTGGAAGTAATCAATGAAGATGATAGGCCAATAATATCCTATTCTCATAATCTTGTGTGTTGTAATATATGTAAACTAATGCCCTCCTTTGACATGATATTCCTTGATTAGGGATTCTATCTTTTCCTCTTTGATACACCTTAGAAATATCTCATCATATCCCTTCCAAAAAAGTATATTATTCATCCATACATGATGATTGCTTTCTACTCAGGGTTATGCATAAGCGTGAAATATCATAAATTGGCTCTATTTAGGATTTTTAAAATTTTGAAAAGGCTAATTTTGGATCCTTTCACTGGGGCCCATTCGACCTCAAATTACATATGATTTTGATTTTCCCACCCAATTCGCCTTCAAATTATAAATGATTTTATATTTCCCACCCAAATCACCTTCAAATTATAAATGATTTTATTTTTCCTACCCAAATCGCCTCATATACTACCCGTATATATATTGTACTAGGTACCGATAAACATACATCAAAAATACTCTAACTCAAAAATAGCTCTAAAACAACGAAAAACTTGAGAAGGTTGCAGAGGAGTGTCTATCGAAATAAACCGATCGATTGCAGAGGAGTGTCGATCGACGCAAGACGATCGATTGTAGAGCCGTGTCTGTCGACATAAGCCGATCGGTTGTAGAGCCATGTCTATCGATGTAAGACGATCGATTGTAGAGTATGTTATAAATGGTTGAGTGTGTCTGTCGATATAAGTCGATCGATTGTAGAGCTGTTTCATAAGGATGGTTGAGTGTGTAGAGTGTAGATCGGTATAGCCTATCGATTGTAGGGATTGTCGATCGATATTTATCTATCAATTGTAGAGGTGTCGATCGATATTAGTCAATCGATTGTAGAACCGTGTCGATCACATTAGTCGATCGATTGTAGAGGTGTCGATCAACATTCATCTATCGGTTGTAGGGACTATCGATCGACGTTTACCTATCGGTTGTAGGGATTTTCGATCAACATTTTTCAATCGGTTGTAGATGTGTCGATCGATATTAGTCTATCGGTTGTAGGACCATGTCGATCGACATTAGTCGATCGATTGCAGTGTTGTCGATCGATATTCATCGATCGATTGTAGAGTTGTCTATCGTTATAAGCCTATCGGTTGTAGGGATAGTCGATCAATATTTATCTATCGATTGTAGAGGTGTCAATCAACATCATTCTATCGATTGTAGGGATGTGTTGATCGATATTTATCTATCAATTGTAGGGATGTGTGATCGACATTTGTCTATCGATTGTAGGGACTGTCGATCGGTATAAGCTGATCGGTTGCAAGGAAGTGTCTATCGATAAAATCCTATCGGTTGTAGAGGATTCATGACTAAAAATTGGTAGAGTATTCTTCTTCCATTGTTCTTTTGTCCAAATCTCTTTTTCTACAGTTTCATAGGCACTGTAGGTGAACTATACGCAACTGTGGTAGACAACTATCAATGTCATCTGGTTGTGTGTCAGGAGCATTTCTCTTGTCAGAGACTGCTTCTTGTCTCTTAGAGTATGTTTCATACGCAGTGTAGAAGCACTATCTGCAACTGTGGTCGATAAGTATCCCTGTCATGTTGTGTGTTAGGAGCATTTTCTTGTCAGACTACTTCTTGTCTTTCAGATGTCATTCTACAAGGCAGCATAGGTTCGTCTTGAGGGATGTCTTCTATTTTCCTTCAATTTCATATACATTTCCTAACATCTGAAGGTTTTTATTTATAGATACAATGTCACCTACTGAATATGGAAAGAAGGGAGGCCAATATTCTTGTAAAAAGACAATTCTAAAATATTTTACACAAATATCAAAATGCAATGAGGCATCAATCTCTACAGATTCTACACAACTTGCAGGTACAGACACCTTTTACCATCAATTTTTTAATATTTATGTTCTTCTTAAATGTAAAACCTTTCTCTATTAATAGATAAATGGTTTTCTGCTTATCTACCTCTTTTTAAATGCTTTGTAAAACTGTATTCTGTTAATTCTTTAAAATAGTGCCTTTTTTACAACAAAAAATGATAGAGAACACCAAACATTGAATGCAATAAACATTGTCGACCCTGATGTGCGTTCACTCAAAGATATTCCAACAGATGAGATGGGACCACATGATAATTTTCCTAATAACGACATTCAACAACCACTTCAAGAGATTTTAAATTCAGACACATCAACCGAAAAAGAAAAATATAGTACAATTAAAATTCAGACCTCTAGGGAATCTTGTAGTCAAAAATCTAAACGTCAAAAGATAAGCGAATGGACTATTGGAAGGGATTTTAAAAATGAATGGGCATGGTTATACCCCTTTATTGAGCGAGATGAGAAACTGAATGTGTGTAAATGCATTATTTGTACATGGAAGCTAGGAAAGGATCATTTATTGCAAAATAAGAAAGACACAATAGAAAAACACTGTGGGAAAGTTTACATCAAAGAAATATGAAGTGATGGAACAATTAACAGATTTCATAGGTGGAAGGATGCAACAGAATGTGTGCATGTGAGATATGCACTTGAATATGAAAAAGCAATGAAACAAAAACAAACTCTCATTGAGAAGGGTGGAACAATCGAGGCACAATTTCAAAAAATTAATAAGATTGTATTAGCCTCAAAGAAATTATAGTTTGCTATTGTATACAGTATTCTAAAAAATGTCGACCCATGTCTAATTTTTTTGATTTTAAGGAAATACTTCAACTAGCCAATGTACAAAACCTTACTAGTTCACATTGGTCAGATCGAAGTGGTTGGGAAATGGTAAAATGTCTATCACTGGTTGAGAAGGAAGACCTGAGAGAGAATGTGAAACAAGCCAAATTTATTTCACTTTCCATTGATGAGGTAACAACTGTTGACAACACATCTTGGATTTGCATACATGTTTACACATTCAAAAATCATTTGAGACAACCTCATTTACTAGCACTACATAAGATGATTGAAAATTGTAATGCAGAAAATATTTATAATGTTGTTGTAACCAGTTTAAAGGATATTGTCGGAATGGATGAAAAGGAAATTGCCACAAAGTTAATTTGTGTTGGAGTTGATGGTGCGGCTACAATGCAAGGACAAAGGAATGGTCTTTGTGTTAGGCTTCAGACTTCCATTGCCCCATATGTGATTCCTATTCATTGCATGGCTCATCGAATGAATCTTGCATACAAAATTGTGAGCAATTTTGATAATGTAGCCAGAGTGGAAGAACTCGTCCATGATATACACTCATACTTTTCATGCAGTCCAAAAAGGTTTGCAGAGTTTCAACAGTTTTCTCTAGGTGTAACTGAAGGCAGAAAAATGTTAAAAGATGTGGAAACCAGGTGGATTTCACTGTTTCTTCCTGCAAAAAGGGTATTTTTAGAATATCAATCCTTGGTTGGGTTTATGTATGCACATCGTAGGGATGTTGACAAGGCAAAAGATTTACTTTTTCGTATGACTGACTTGGAAACTCTTCTCACATTATGTGGTATTCTACCAATGTTACAAGAAATGAATACTATGATTAAACTTGCACAGGAAAGGGCAATTTATATTGTCGATTTCATGAGGATGAGAAAACAAATATGTATGATTATTGATAGGATTTATTTATCCGAAAAACATTTTGAGGATCCCAAGTTTGATAGTTGGAATACGTTAATTAATGTCAATGAACCGAACAACTTTTTAAAGTTCAACATCAACGATAATCTTTGTATTGCTATCCATGGAAAGTTGATTCCTGTATATCATTTTGAAAAGTGATTAAATACTCTGATAGATGATGTTGAACAAGTGCCTGTTACACATTCCGGATTCGATGAGGTTTTGGATAGCACTAAGAATAAATTGAAAAGAATTGCAAATGCATTAACAAGTGAAATAAGAGATCATTTTAAGAGAGATGAGACACTTGAGGCCATGGTTGTTGTTAATCCTAATTTCTGGAATCCTTGTGGTGACCATAGTAGTAGAAGTGAGTTGTTTGTAAAATATATGGGTAATATTATGACACATTTCTCTAAAAGTGTGGAAATAAATGGTATTGAAATCAATGGTATTCTAAACAAAGATATTTTGAGACATCAATCAACCAATTTTGGAATAACAATGGATAATCAAATTGCACAATTCAAAAATCCACATGAGATTGGTTCAATCACGCGTTTCTGAAAAAATTGTATCGAAGTAGTGTCTTGCAAGATACTATGAGTGAATACTTTATTTTATATGAATTATGTCAGACAATGATTTTGGGATCTGTTGAAGACGAAAGGGTTTTAAGTGCATTAACTTTTGTTAAATCAAAAGTTCATAATAGGTTGGACAGAAATTTGGAAAATTGTTTGAGAATGTATGTGTCATCGTACGAGGTGGGTAAGTTTCCCTATGATAGAGCGTTGACATATTGGAAGTCCCTAGCAGAAAGAAGAGGTCTCTCTAATATGGTTGATAATGATGAAAATGATTCAGCTAGGAGTGATGATGAGATTATGGAAACACAGAATTCACAAATGATTCTCGGTTCTTTTGGAGAAGTCGATAAAGCTTTGTATCAACTTCCAAAAATTTAAAAATTGCAATGATTATATGACAAATTCATATAATCTAAGATTTTTCGGATTTGAAATCATTTTGTAAAATTTTAGTGATTTGAATAAATTCATATTATCAGTGATTTTCCGTATTTGATATCATTTATAAATGTCAATGATTTGAAAAATTTCATATTATCAAAGATTTTTCGTATTTGATTTGTTGTAAAATTTCAGTGATTTGAAAAAATCATATAATCATTCAATTTTCAATTATTATGCATGTTTGCTTTTTAATGATATGGACAGGTCTATGTTTTCAATATTTATGATTTAAGCTATAACTTTGAGTAAGTTGAAAATTTGAAAACCATGTATACGTAATGATGCTATGTTATTGAACTATTTGAATATGTTGACAAAACATAGTTATTTTTCCTTTGACTTTAAATGTATGTCTGTATGTATCATTAGTATCATAAGTTGTATGATGTGACAAAATATAGTGATTTTTTATGGTTTATGCTTTATCATTGAGTAAACCTTGTATACATACATAACTAGTAAAAATTTCTCTACATATGTATGAAAAATGCATGTAGTATATTACTCTAGATATGGTAAATGAAAATTTAAACCCATTCATAGATATATCCATTGTAAACTCACTTTGAAATATAAAAACAATATAGCATAATATAAATTACCATATTCATTTTTATACAACTATAATGACTAACTATGAATGCACTAAAAATTGAAACCCATGCATAGATATATCCTTCGTAAACTCACTTTGAAATATAAAACAATATAGCATAATACAAATGACCATATTCATTTTTATACAACAACTATAATGACTATGAATGCACTAAAAATTGAAACCCATGCATAGATATATCCTTCGTAAACTCACTTTGAAATTAAAAAAAATATAGCATAATACAAATGACCATACACATTTTTATACAACAACTAGAATGACTATGAATGCATAAAATTGAAACCCATGCATAGATATATCCTTTGTAAACTCACTTGAAATATAAAAACAATATAGCATAATAGAAATGAAAATACTCACTTTTATACTACAACAAGAATGAATATGAATAAATGGAAATTTAAACACATGCATAGATATATCATTCGTAAACTCATTTGAAAATTGAAATATAAAACAACATAGCATAATATATGGAAATTGAAATTTAACCCTTTCATTAATATCTCCATCGTAAACTAACATTGAATATGAAAACAATATAGCATAATAAAAAAGACAACACACTTTTCTATACAACAACAAGAATGACTTTGAATAAACTAAAAATTTAAACCCATGCACAGATATATCCTTCGTAAACTCATTTGAAAATTGAAATATAAAAACAACATAGCAGAATCCACAAGACAATACTCATTTTTATATCACAACATGAATAACTTTGAATAACATGTAAATCTATACCTATGCATAGATTAACAATATAGCATAATACAAATGACCATACACATTTTTATACAACAACTAGAATGACTATGAATGCATTAAAAATTGAAACCCATGCATAGATATATCCTTTGTAAACTCACTTGAAATATAAAAACAATATAGCATAATAGAAATGAAAATACTCACTTTTATACTACAACAAGAATGAATATGAATAAACTGAAATTTAAACACATGCATAGATATATCATTCGTAAACTCATTTGAAAATTGAAATATAAAACAACATAGCATAATATATGGAAATTGAAATTTAACCCTTTCATTAATATCTCCATCGTAAACTAACATTGAATATGAAAACAATATAGCATAATAAAAAAGACAAAATGAAAATAACACACAATTATAAATGTAAATAGTGTAATAGTAAAATAATAAAAGCAAGTATCTTGTTTTCAAATGAAAACATATGAAATGTCTTAAAATTGTCTTTCGAAATATCAAGTTTTAAAATTCAATTTCTCACTTCAGAATCTTTTCCCCCTTCCTCCACTCCTTTTGCCTTCTCAATGGCTTCCACAGTCTCCATAGCAACGACTCCTCCCTCTTCTTTCCCATGTTCAACTCCTTTTTCCTCATCCACTACTTCCATGATTACCACATTCTGCATTCCAACGACTCTTTTCTCGGGTTGGGTAACAGTACTATCAATTGCTCCAGAATTGATAAGGATCTTCTCAACATTTTGCATTCCATCGAGAAGGGTGCTTTCTTCTTTGCCAACATCTTCAGATGTTGGTCCTTGAACTTCTTTACCCTTCTCCTTTAGCAGAACATCAGGATCCAATCCGTTGCGGATAATGATTTTCCGTAAAATGTTGTTTTGTCGAACTGATTCCTGTGCTCTTTTTTCATTGCCATGGAAGCGTTTAAGAACTCCTTTGCCATCCTGAGATAGTCATGCAGGTTTTGAACCTGCTTCTTGAGATTTTCATACTTTACCTACAAAAAGGAAAAATAGTTAATCAACATGAAAAGATAATTACATTTTAAAAAAGAGAACAAAAAATTTTTGAACACAAAAGTGATTAAGTCAAACCTCAACAACATTCTTTGCAGCTACAACAACAACAACCTTTTTCTTATCACTTGCCCATTCATTGTAATAAGCTTGGGCCTCACCATTTATGTTCTCCAATCTGTTCATCATAAACTTTAAAATTTCATCTGTGTATGATGTATTCACATTCAAAATGCCAGATTTTACTTGCTGTAGTAGAGCCTCCATATTTTCAGGTTCATTTTCAACAACAATTTTTTTTTCTCTTTTTGAAAAATTATTGTATCGGGCATTAATTTCCTTTATCAACACCTTTGCCCGATACTCCCATTTTTTCATTTTTGTTATATCTGGAAGTAGTAAATCCTTAATTGTAGATTCAACATTATCAGAAACCAAATATTTTTTTGAAATGTTTAATCTTTCATCCTCTTGTCGAGGAGGAGCCTGACGGGTGCTTGTTTCCCTTGGAGGAGATTTGCTTGAACATTCTGCACCTTCATTTCCTTTGTCTTGAAGCAATTCTGATAGTTGAAAAGTAGTGGGTGTGTTATCTTGCAAAAATAAATCTTTATCAAGTGGAACTTCATCCAACCCAGCACCAGAAGCTTTCGGTATATCCTTAAAAGTAAAATTAGCAATAGAAATATGGTCGAATCCTGAAAAAGTCTTTGATGCTTCCTTCTCTGAAAATTGTTGTGTTGCTTCTCTCTGTGGCCTAGATGGAAGAATGTGTTTTCCAACTGGGAAGCATTGACCTCGCATTTGAGTTTGGCATTGTGGAGGAGGGGGCGACATTTGTTGATTTTGTTGATGAAATTGTTGTAAGGGACCTTGAAACATAAAAATAAAAATTAGTTATAAAATTTGTGAAGGTAGAAAATAAAAACTAGTTATAAAATTAAATTATGAAAATTGGTTGCAAACTTTGTTATAACACTTACCGACAAGAAGAAAAAACATCTTGCATAGCTGCTGCTACAAATGGAATGTGGGCATGTTGTACATCTGAAAAAAAAAACAAAATTAATTAAAAATAGTAAAAAATTTGTGAAAAATTTGTTTTGATAGTAATTAAAACTTACTCCCCGAAGATGAAACCTCTTGCGCAACTACGCCCGTTGGCACTGGACGTGCAGCCGCAGGTGGAGGTTATCGACGATCAGAAGAACTAGATCTTTTATGTTTCCTTGTTGATATTCTCCTTAGCGGTGGTGTTGTTTCCTCCGTAGGTGTTTCGGAGTCTCTTGATTCCTCTGGATTATAACCTCTGATAACAACATCCCACTTTGAAGAGGAAGAGGATGCCCTTTTCTATGTTTGGTATAAAATGTCAAAATTACAAAAAGACAAACAATGGAAAAATAAAAAATTTTACTTAAATATTAACAAAAAAATTACCTGAACCTATTGTTCTGTCATGGCTAAATTGACTAGGGTTGAGTGCCAAGATGTTGGTACATGAGTGTTCTACAAATTATAAAAATATTCATAAAAAAAACAATAATATAATTGCATGTGCTAACTATCGATGAGGGTGAAGCGTGGGTTTTCACGTTCTCAATTTCCAATCTGATCCGATGTGAGACATAGGTGGACCAATCAAATTTTTGGTGTGCAATACAATGGACCAAATACGCTAAGGCCCACATCAGAATTTTTGTCGGCCTTCCTTGCAGAATGAGTCTGGAAAGGAAGAATTCACAACATGCTCGAAGAAATTTATTTTCAATCGTCGGTACGGTCAAACCCCTTCTGGACTTGGTGGACGTAACTACAAAAATACAAAATCAGTAATTGTACACTAGTGACAAGAATTTAAATTCAATTAAATAAAAAAATAGTTATACCTTGAAAATATTCCGACTACACTTTGAAGTTGGTCTCCAAGTAGAGTTTGTCCTCATCAGTTAATTGGTATTTGGAAGTGATAGGCTCAACACCAACGTGGGGCAATGCTGTCAATCTGGCGACATCTATGGCTGTGAAAGAAAGAACGATGTTTTTGTTGTCGATGATAAGATTTACCTTACCCGAATCCATATTATAAGTTACAATGATCCTCTCCACCAGTTTAATGTCCGTGTCAAAATGCGACATTGAAACTAGACCCCGAAGACCACAGTCCATGACCCAAGACATGTCGTAACCCGGTGTTGATAAAATTTTTGAAATCAGGGGGTAAACCAGGTTTTTATAATTAACTTTAAACATTCCAGGGGTTGTAGGGGATGCCATAGGGTGTACGGGTATGGATAAGAAGATACAGTGGAAAAGGGTTCAAATGGGAGAAAAATGGTTAAAAATCGCTTAAAAATTAAGGTAAAATGATAAAACCAAGATAAAAGTGGAGGAAGAGGGTTAATATTGTGTTAAAATGAGAGGAAAAGGGGTGAGAATGCATTAAAATAAGAGGAAAATGGTTAAAACTATGATAGAAAAGATGAAAAAATGATTGTTAATCCCTTTATATAGACTTTTCTACATGCAATAAGCTCTTGGATGGGTGACACGTGTCCTCTGCATGCAATCATTCAATGGATGGATGACACGTGGTACAGATGCACCGCTGCTACTAATTGGGAACTCGACACTATTGTAGCACATCGACATGCTTGCAATCGATTCACATGCAATCGATCATCATGCCTACAATCGATCGATATTCCTACAATCGATCATCATGCCTATAGCCTATCATCATGCCTATAGATCTTCATGCCTATAATCGATTGACATTCCTATAATCGATCATCATTCCTGCAATCGATCATCATGCCTACAATCGATCATCATGCTTGTAGCCGATCATCATGCCTACAGTCGATCATCATATCTATAGTCGATCGTCATGCTTGTAGCCGATCATCATGCCTATAGTCGATCGACATGTCTATAGCTGTTGCATTCTATAACGTTCATCTTGTAGCTGATCGTCATCTTGCGATCGATTGGCATCTTGTAGTCGATCGATATTCCTACAATCGATCGTCATGCCTATAGTCGATCGTCATTCCTGCAACCGATCGTCATGCTATCGATCGTCATGTCGGCCTAAAGTCTTTCATATCGACCTAAAGCTTTTAAGTATGTCGTACATTTTTTAGATTTTGCAAACCGATATTCATAGCCCCCAACACAGAAAAATTTGCCATGGTTTGAAATTTTTTGGAGATAAATTAATGAAATTCGCCACGGTTTGAAAATTTTTGGAAACAAATAAATGCAATTCGCCATGTATACTTCTACAAATATCGTCGGGATTCCAAGACAATTCACCTTGATTTTATAAATAGATTTTGGGGCCGACCCCTTATGCATAACCCTTTTTCTACCTAAATCAAGACCTTTCTTTAGGTGTCAACCCTTCTAAGATATGCCTAGATATCATGTATATTTTTATGTCTCCCATCCAACTTGGATAATTATCTAGCTACATCTCCTGTACCAATGCTACTTGATCTCTTAAGGCTAACATTTAAATATTTTCACATACAATTCTACCTCTAATGAGCTTAGTATTATTTATTTCTATGTTAAATTCATAGATTTTGTTTATCCAACCTGATCTCTTTTTTTCTAATTCACCATGTAGAATAGTAGATTAGATATTGGGATGGACTACTATAGCAACCCAGGAAGCATACACCTAAGCTAATAATAATTGAAACATCACATAAAGCATAAAAGATAGACGAATTTGCAAATAACCACAAAGTAGGGCTTCCTTTTTATTAAATTTCCAATGAAACTCGATTACAAATCCATCCCTCTTAGGGATACCCAATGTGATACAATTATTACAATCATAGAACAATCCCCACGCAAGGGTAGGTGTAATTCGCAGGCTTCCTAAATGCACACGAACTGCTCCAAGGTATCGATGACCTTCTTCTCCATGATTAGAGGTATTTGTTGCCTTGCATATCAACACCCTGTTAGTCCTGCATACAATAAACAACAAGAAGCATATTAGTAATAAAGGAGGCCTCTCTTGATGAGGCTTTAAAAGGAAGTTATACAAAAAGATGCCATGAAAGCTTGAAATCAAGAAAGTGCAAGAAACATGGTAAACCTATGTTAAACATGAAATATTGCCATGAAATATGTAAAGGAAAGACAAAATTATCTATCTAATGCCCTAATTATGAAATCAAAAGCATGAAAACATGAAATGTAAGCATTCTTGTCCTACTTACTACAAATGCCAAATGAGAAGAAAGATACCTAAAATCTTAATTCTACCAGACAAAAGTCTCTAATAAAGCAAATATACACCTGATTTATCTATTCTAATGCAAATGAAATAACATCTATGACTAAAGACCAAGGAAATATGGAGATTGAACCTGACCATGGGTCTATCCAATAGTGAGCACTGTTAGCCATGATTGATAGCTGTGACTAAGCCAAAAATGCACTTGCCCTCCAAATATGGCCTAGATCTCCAATTTCCTTGATGAATTGATGGTTCAAGGGTCACCTCTGTGTCCTCTGATAGATTTGGTGGTTGAATTACTCCGATTGTTGATGGATTGCTCGTAATCTCATTTCTTGATTCTTCTAGCCTCCTAAGACCTCCATGACTTCAATTGTCATTTCAATCTCTCAATGCTAGCTAAAGGACTTCTCTCAATGCAAGTAGGTGAGTACTAAATTCGATAGGGCTTCACCATTCAAATTCTCCTATGCATCTCTCTCATTTCCCATTTTGGATGGGGTTCTTATAACCTCTAGGAAGGCTATGTCTTAGCTTCTTGAGGAAGCCAAGATCAAGAATGGATAGTTGGAGCAGTTGGAGGGAAGCTTCTGGATCTTTCCACCCCAAAACCACTCGGATCTGCAACCAATTGGCCATTATAACTAAATTTGGATCGGCCAAAGTCCAACTGATTCTGACTGCTAGCCATGGCTCTGAGGCACGGTCAACTCTATTAACCATGGGTCTCAGTCACGACCAACACTAGTTAGGCCAAAATGCCTAAATGAGTGGTTAGAACCACTGCTATACCTTGGTATTTGTCCAAGGTCTTCCATATGGTCTTCTAGCATGTCCCATATGAGTAGTCACCTTGACATGATGCATTTTAGGTGTCTATAGATGCCCCTTTTGAGATGCGTTGTGAGATCGAACAATGCTGAGAAAAAATAGACCTCCTAAAATGATGTCGTAGGTTGGATGATGATCATTAGTCTGATCAACATTAGATGCCCAAATCCTACAAAAAGGATGTGCATCCTAGAATCATTGCTTCCAACTGGATGGAAGGCTTAAATTGAAAAAGCTTTGGCAAGCTCCAACGGTGATCGGGCAGCTCAGGGCTACTATAGGCTTCCATGCCATATAGATCCAAAAGGAGGAGAGCTACTAACTTAACTATCATATTTGCTTTTTCCCCAACAGAGGGTAAGCTTATGATAGTCATTGGCAATGATTCGTAAGATGAACATAATTTTGACAAGATCAAGGGATCTTCTATTGACTTTGATTATGATTATGACATTATGACTACCCCCTCAAGCGATGAGTCGATGAGGGTAATGACAATTAATAAAGTGACGAGTCACTTGACCACTATGAATGACTTTGAACAATTTAAAGTTTAGCATTTGAATACTTGGCAAGGCCTAATCAACTATGATTGCAACTATTAATAGTAATTGTACATCTCTATCCCATGGAGCGGTCCAATCGTAAAGGCCTTCTTAGGGAATCAAGATGATAGCAATTCCAATTAGGCATGTGTTGAATCATATTGTTCGATGATTTTCTAAAAATGTCATAGAAGAATTGACATGAATACCTCATTCCCATGGAGCAGTCCGATCGTCTGGGCCTTCTTAGGGATTGAAATGAAGCATAACAATTTAACGATGACTAATTTACCCCAAATGTCCTTATGGTAATTTACTCATCTTTCCAGATTGCATGGAGTGCAAGTCACTACAACCACCAAGTGTATAGGGTAAATCACTAGATACGAGGTGCATTTGGCTTTTGATTTATCTAATTTTTTTATTATTTTTTAATATTTTTTGATAATTCTGGTCAGATGGGTATTTTTAATTTAACATTTTGAAACTCCATACGGTGGGATTTGAGAGAATTTATTACATATTTCTAGCCACGCTTGTCAGAAGTAGCTAAAAATGTCAAATTTCTTAGCCGTAGGTCAGACCCATGGGTGGAAAACCCTAATTTGGGGACCACGGTTGTCATGCATGGTCAGGGCCAAAATAGGAAATATTTAAGCATTTTGCACAATTTTTTAATTTCATTATTTACTATTGCAATTGAGAATCTGAGAGCTCTGAGAGGTGAGAAGATAAATTTGATACGGAATGCTACCACAACTCGACCTCACTATCATCCACACCGATGGCAGACCAACCTGGAGGAGCCGATGCTACTAAGGTAGAAGCACACAACTCGCTAATTATTTTCTTTTACCAGTTTTAAAATTAACCTCACTAAATAATGGGCTAATGAACATCACTAAACTATCGATAATGAACCTCACCCTAGTTAGGTTTAGCTTAGGTTAGCTTAGAGGGTTAGGGTTTTAATTTTTTGGGTGTCTCAGGATGGGAAATGACCCTAAAAAGGTCATTTCTCCTAGCCGCAACTGGTAGCATGGTTCCCAATTGTCAAATTGGGGTCCATGGTTGTTAGCCATGACTGGATTCGACAACTTTAGGAATTTTTTATTTTTTCAATTTTTTTATTTTTTAGCAGATTTAATTGATTTTTTTATTTTAGAAGTGTTTTTTCATTTTTTTGGTGTTTTTGAGATTTTATGATTTTGTTTGTCATTTTTAAGGTTGTTTTTTATTGTTTTTTATTTTTACCTTATTATTCTACTTTCCACCAGACTTTGATCATAAGGGTGAGGGAATATGAGATCCTTCGTAACCTACATGGTGCATTGATACCAATAGAGTTGGATTGGTTTGGGGTCATGGGATTTGGCTACGTCTTGTGCCTCCCCACCATCCAGGATGATCAGGCCTATATGACTACATTGGCCTGATGTTGGGATGCATGGACCAATACCTTTCACCTATCGATAGGTGAGATGACTATCACTCTAGAGGATGTCTACCACATCTTTTGACTCCCTCTGGATGGTGAGGCCATCACATATTCATCGATTGAGGTGAAGTAGGTAGTATTCGATCATATCTTTGGTGGTCATAGTGAGGCAAAAACGACACTCGGACCATGGAGGGGTCCACATTGAGCACTGGTATACAGAGCGGGTCTTCTCTCGATGAGCAACCATCTTTATGCACTTGATCATGCAGATTATCCTACCCAACTCTTCTGGAGTGAGGTTCCCTTGGAACCTCCTGGCTAGGACTATGGAGGTCCTAGCGAGCCCCCATGATCATCCTCTGATCCTATCCTAGGGGAGTGCCTTACTAGCGTAGCTCTATAATGAGTTGTACTAGATTACATAGAGGAGTAGAGTAGGCATCGATTGTAGCCTACTACTTTAGATCTAGGGGTGGCAGCATATTAGGATTGAGCATCCCATTAGCCTACCACTTGATATTGGCACCATTGAGGAGGTGCACTAGTGTTATGCGATATGCTGGCCTCATGAGTAGGAGGGCTTTAGGAGTAGGTCTCATGTAGGAGATCTAGCTTACTATATTGGATAGTTCTCATGACTGTAGGTGGACTAGGTGGACTGGCACCCATACCTAGACTACCCTCCATGGATGGAGGCTGATGACTGGTTATGTCGGACATGAGAGATAGATGGCTCCTCAGATGCAAGTCTGAGGTATAGGAGTTATTTTACTTCTCTCGTGTCACTAGATAGTTTAGGATTAGGTAGGACATTCTAGAGCTACCTACCATCTACCATCACCTCGCTCTAGAGAGGGACTTGACCTGGCCTAGGGTGACTCCACTAGGTGATGAGGATGATGAATTTTAGGAGTCAGGCTGACAGATGTAGGGACTACAACCGATTATGACACTTGGTGGACACTCAGGGTATGGTGAGGCTTTGAGGGCCCCTTGGGTAGGACTCTAGATGATGTAGTCGAGGGTGTAGAGGGAGTCAAGGTCGATCCTCATGATCATCGAGTCCGTTAGAGGACTAAGGGTGGATGGGGTCAGGGAGGAGCTATAGAGGATGCACCTTCAACTAAGGAGGAGGGTGATGCTCTCGAGGAGGGTGAGGTCACACCTGACAGTGAGATCGGGTAGCTTAGGGCCCAGTTTCTAGCCTATAAACTTAGGTAGGCTCCCTATAGACATAACTCCTACATCGAGATACCACCATTGCTACCTTATAGGAAAAGGTTGGGGATCTATAGTCTTGGCTCATAGTAGGGTAGTCTTAGTGGTGTGGCTATGAGGAGGAGAGGACCGCTCTATAGGCTAAGATTGATTCAATAGGGATAGAGATATATAGGATTATAGGGTAATGCATCCTTCTATAGTCCTATCTAGATGCTCTGAGGGTACAATATGATGCACTCAGGGCTAGGAGGGAGGACTCCTCTTCATAGGTTTCTCTAGCACCTCTAGCTACTCCAGTAGCTTAGGTAGTATAGGGATATAGAGCTAGACCAGTGGTAGAGATCAGAGACTAAGGGCTCTGGTGTAGTAGCACATCAGTGATAGTGCAGTAGATGCTTCCTACATCTCTACTCTAAGGGGAGAGATAGGGTTACTCGATGGTCAGGTTCTTGAGAGGTCCTGGCTCTAGGATCTTAGAGGACTCACACTCGAGAGATAGGGTAGTCTTCAGCTAGCTCTAGTCGTAGATCACACAGGTCAGAGAGGACCTCTGGTGCCAGCTCTAGGAGGACTCATAGGGAGGGTGGAGGTGATGGTGGAGCCTCTCAGACTAGGGGTGCAGGCTTCTTAGTACTGATATTATAGATGATATTGTACCATTTTTTAGTGTAAGGTTGAGGACCTACACAGATGTAGCCTACGGGTATTTTTGACATATGTCGATGTACTATTTATTATATATTTTTGGTACACATACACATATATATATATATATGATCTGACATTTGAGACTTATTATATGTGTGGATTTTATATGTTTTATTGTTTATGTTTTATGAGATGCATATGGATGCAATGCTTATATGTTATGTTGATTTTATGCTATATGATGTGATGTATGGATGACATGCACTAGATAGCTATGGAATGTATGATTAGATGTGATGATATACATGTGTAGATGGACTACTTATGATGAATGTATATGTATGCAATGTTTGTTGTTAAATGCAAGTGTAATTTATTGTACTTGTATGCATTTAATTTATGATGTTATGACATAATTTATGCCATGTATGTATTGCATAGTTTTTCTATGATGAATGCTATGTAAATGAACATGTATGTTTTAATCACTTAAAACATAATGTATGAATGCAATATGGGTTTAACAATCTAATGGATGACACCACAAAATGTATAACAATCATGAAATGTAATTGCTATATCTTTGTATAAAAATTGATAAATTGTACACCCCTATGTGAGATGCAATGATGTATTGTTTCTATTCATAAGTCTTTGTAAATTAAAATAATATGGATAACATAGTCAATGGCCATTTAAATATCATTTCTGACATCCATCTAGTATCTAACCTATATTACAAATAGTTCTAATAAACAAACTCTCATAAAAGAAAATGATATTTGATAATTGCATTGAAAATTGGTTGTTGCTATTTGGGAATTTTTGAGGTTTACCATGAGACTCAAACACCCTAGTTGTCTAATCAAAAGTTGTATAATGACCATACTAGACTTCTGAAACATAAGGCTTTCTCTAGGATAGACCCTAACTATTCATTACCCCTGTGTGTGCAAATGAGTATATTAGATAAGGCATAAGCATACCCCAATGTCAAGCGGGATTCTTTCAGCCCATTGCTAATATTGAGGATCCTCAAATGTCTATCCAATCCTAGGTTTAGATTTTAGTTGGATGTAGACCACTAGGCGATACAGGACACCTGAAGCTAGCTCTTCCACATTCAAACATTGGTCTACACAAAAGTGAGATGCTAATGTATCAGACATATCATCATGCGTAAGGTACGGTAGTGCTGACAATTCCAGGGATTCAAGCTCACCCCCTTATTTTCTTCAATTTATCAGGATACTTGCTCATGTAAAGTGATAAGAATCACTATTTATTTTGTACTATTCTTTTAGTGATAAAAACCATTATTTATTTTGTACTTTTCTTTTTTTTTTTTTCTTGAGCAAGGGATTTGATACTGATTTGATTTCACTTTGAATTTGATCTTGATTTGACTTGATTTCTGGGGATTTAACTTGATTTCAGGATTTCATTAGGATTTTGCTCCTTCATTTGTAAGCAAGGGATTTATTCGGGTAGGGGGTAAACTTGTCCTTTTTCCAATTGCCAACATTTCCTGAATCATCTGCATAAGGGGATAAGCAAGATAAAATTTTCACCTCAGGATACCTGGTCCCGCTTCGTAGCATTCATCTATCCCTCGTCCTAATTAGGATTGTTTAGTTTGGATATTAGTGATAGGATTCTGATATGCTAAGGGCTATCAAAACTAGACCTCATCTACAAAAGCAAAGCAAGCTTTCTACCAAACTCTTGAGAAGACCACTAGGTATGGTTGAGTGACCAAAAAACCTTAGTATATTCTTCATAGCAACAAGAAGGGTTGTGTTGAAAAATATAATTACTCACAAGGGTGATGTATAATTATGATACTGCATAAAAGCATGATTGAAACACAAACGTGGTGTCATTTGTAAGATTGTAAACACAAACTATCCTAATGCAAGTGCAATGGATGGAAATGCCTAATGCAATGCAAAATGAAATGTATGTGAAATGGAATGCAAATGTTGCAAATGAAATGCAATGATGCAAATGAAATGTAATGCAATGTTTTTGAATTTTTGATATTTTCAAATTTTTTAGATTTTATAATTTTTTGATTTGACCAAAGGGCTTACATATGCCTTTGGAGCCTTTTATGGAGTGACCAAAGGGCTTATAGATGCCTTTGGGGCCTTTTGATGGTTTTAGGCATAAAATGCTTTAAGATGAAGGATGTTGAGAGGTTCAGGCTCTTCAACCCCTTCCAACGATGTCAAGCGGTATGTCCTAGGTCCAATATTCTTAGAGATGATATAAGGACCTAACCAATTAGCTATAAATTTGTCTCATAGTTCTAGTGGTAAATTTGAGTTCTGTTGGTTCTCTTTCAACATAAGATCACCAACCTCAAAGTCTCTTAGATGGAATTTGTTATTGTAAGCTCATTTTAAGTGCTCTTGATAAACGTGGAGATGCTCAAGAGCATTCATGTGACGTTCATCAAGTAGCATCAATTGATCTAGGTGAGCTTGTCATGCAGTGTCATCATCGATGAACTCTTTCAATGTGATGCGCAGCGTTGGAATCTCCAACTCTAGGGGTATAATGGCCTCAGTGCCATATACTAGTGAAAATGGAGTTGCCCCAATGGGTGTCCGAATGCTAGTCCTATAAGCCCATAATGCAAGGGGTAGCTGGATGTGCCAATATTTGTGGTGTTCTTGTACCATATTTTTCAATATGGATACCACTATCTTATTTGAAGCTTCAGCTTGCCCATTTGCCTATGGATAATATGGAGTCACAAAACTATGTTTGATCCTGTACTTGGATGTTAGAGCCCTCACAGTTTGTTCTTGAATGACGTTCCATTATCCAAGATTATTTTGGATGGTATCCCAAAATGACTTATGATATTGGTGAGTATGAACTCAATAATACATGCTCTAGTTGTCATTGTTAATGGGATTGCTTCCACCCATTTAGTAAAGTACTCAGTAGCTATAATAATGAATGTATGTCGGCCCGATGATGGAGGAGAGATCTTACCGATTAGATCCAAACCCCATTGAGCAAATGGCCAAGCCGCTTGAATGGGTTGTAAGGCCTATGATGGCAAGTGCACAAGATTAGCATGATGCTGACATTTAATGCATTTCTTGACATACACATTGCAATCCTTCTCCATAGTGGGCCAATAATAGCCCATGCGAAGGATGCACTTGATGATAGCCATGCCACTAAAATGGCCACCACATGTACCATCATGAGCTTGTAAAATTGCCCAAGATGATTCTTGGGGCTCAAGACAATGAAGGAGAACTCCATCGTAGCTTCGATGATATAAAATATCTCCTAACAAGACATACTTTGTCACTTTCTATTTAAATGTGCATCTCACGACATGTGATAATCCCTGAGGGATCACACCAAGCTTTAGGAAGTCATGTATCTGTGACATCCAATTCTGATAGACCTCAACCTCAACTATCAAGACAACATGTTCCCCCTATGGTTTAACATTTACAAATGTATACTGGGAAACAACCTTATGGTGAATGGTAGTACCATTCCCCGTAGGACCCTACGAGATCAATGACCCCCAAGGTGCTCTCTTGAGAAAGTCTCTGGCTCTGTAGAACCATTCATGGTTTGGTTCTACTTGAATCATGTTGATTGACTCTTTGTTATCCAAAGCTTCATACTACATAGTAGAGTGTGACAATATTTTTACATGGATGGTAGTAAAATTGGTAGATAGATTTTGAGGGATTAAGGATCCCAAATATGCCATAGTGTCTACAAATCTATTCGATGAATGAGGGATTGCCTCGATGTCGTACCATTCCAACTGAGCTAGATAAGTATCAACAAGATCTTTGTAGGACTTCAGGATAGGACATCGACATTGAAAAAGTCCCTTCACTTGGTTAACAATGAGAAGGGAATCACCAAAGATATTTAACCTTTTAATCTTCATGGCGATAGCTATTTGGAGGCCCAAGATTAGGGCTTCGTATTCAACATTATTGTTAGTGCAAGGAAAGTCTAACTTGAATGACAAGGGCATAGGAGCACCTTGTGGCATGAACAACACTATTCCTGCACCACCCCCTTGCTCACACTTCGAACCATCGAAGAACAAGGTCATGTCAACTTTGTTATCTAGTTCTTCGAGTTCGGGTGCTTCTGATAATGCGAAGACTACATCATCAGGAAGCTCAATGGTGAGGGGCCTACTATTCTCGAGAGGCACCTCAGCCAGTTGATCAGCTATGACTTATCCCTTAATGGAATTTTGGCTAATGAATTCCAAATCAAATTCTATCAATAGCATGATCCACTTTGCAGTACATGTATTATGATACATCTTACTCATCATATACTACAAAGGATTTTGTTTTGATATGACATACATCGTATGACTTAACATATAGTGCCACAATTTCTTTGTAGCGAACACTACTACTAAGTACAAATTTTCCACGTATGCATATCCTAGCTCGTAACTCACCAAGGTTCGGCTAATGTAATATATGGCCTGCTCTTTATCTTGCACATTCTTCTGGGCTAACATGGTCCCTAATGCAAAATTAGTTGCCGATATATAGCAAGAATGGTACATCTGGTCTTGGTGGAGCTAGCACTGGCGGCATCACTAGGTAGTGCTTAATCTCAGCAAAGGCTGCTTGACAGTCCTCATCCCAATTGAATGGGACCCCTTGTGTAGCAATCGATTCATGGGTCGACATTTATCTGATAATTGTGTGATAAATCACTTTATGGATGCTACTTTGCCCTGTAGGCTTCTTAATTCCTTGATATTCATGGGGGATACATTTCTAAAATAGCCTTGACCTTTTTTGGATCAACTTTGATCCCTCATTTTGAAATGATGAATCCTAAGAGCTTTCTTGAAGTTATACCAAATACGCACTTCTTAGGATTCAACTTGACATTATGCTCTATCAGGTGATCGAAGACCTTTCTCAGGACCTCTGCATGCTCTGAATGTAACAATGACTTTGCCAATAAGTCATCGATATAATCTTCTAAGATCTTATGCATATAGTCATGAAAGATATATGTCATAGCCCATTGATATGTAGCACCAACATTCTTAAGGCTGAATGGCATAACCTTGTAACAAAATGTCCCCCATGGCGTTATGAACATGGTTTTATGTTGGTCTTCGGGCTTAATCTAAATTTGGTTGTAACCAGAAAAACCATCCATTAAGGAGAGCATTTCATGACCCATAGTTGCATCTACAAGAGCATCTATGTTTGGCAATAGAAATGAATCCTTTGGTGTTGCCCTATTGAGGTCTCTAAAATCCATATAGATATGGATCCTTCCATCAGGTTTTCCTACAGGCACCATATTTGATACCCATTCTGGATAGTCGATGGAAATGACAAACTCTACATCCAACAACTTTTGCAATTCATATTTAACCATTAAGGCTACTATTGGATGCATCTTCCTGAGTTTCTGCTTGATTGGCTTCTTCGAGAGATCTAGCGAAAGGTTATGAGTAACCAATTTTGGATCTAGACCCGACATGTCCTTATAAGTCCAAGCAAAGAGATCAGGTCTCTCTTTCAGTAGAGGGATGAGGTTGGCATACTCATCGAGAGATAAAATTTCTCCAAATTTAACCTTCCTTGGATTGGTGGGATCATTACTGATATCCACTTCAAAGGTTTCCTCTATTGACATGTGGGATCCCTCCTCAAGCTGGTGAGGCATAGGGATCAAGTGGATGTCATCTACTGGGTTTATGGGTTCCACATTGGAAGCATCCTCAACATGATAAACATCATGTGCATAGCCTAGTATAAAATGAAAAGGTTGCAACATTTCTTCATTAGGGAAGAAATATTTAGGCTCTAGTGGTGAGTCAACATGATCCCAATCAATAGCATCTACATCAAGACACAATGGTTTGGAAGGATCGATTGGATTGTGAAGTGGAGTGGTCAAATCAATGGAGATCATATTTATGGAATGGATCATGTCTCTAGGACCACGTGCATGTGACTCTAAATTTATATAACTTCCATCCTCAAGATGTGGTTCTAGGGGTATGGGGATCTCTGGATCCGATCTATGAATAGACTCAAAAATAGGATCGCTAGGCTCAAGGAGCTCTCTATATGTCGATGGATCAGGGAAGACCATATGATAAATCCTATCTAAGTTAGGAGCTCTTCCTCTGAGGCATGGGTGGAGATTGATATCTCTGTACATATCCATTATAGTGTATGGTGCATTATGATGATGTAAGTAGGGAGGTCCTAAATAGGCTCTCTCTATTTCATCTTCATCATCACTATCATAATAAAAACCCTCACCACTACCTATTAGAATTGGGATATCAGGAATATGGGGCCCCATGAAAGCCCACTCTCGATAACTGCTATCATCCATGGAGGATTGCTCATCCTCGATGACTATCTTCAAAGGTAACAGTTGACGTAAATTAAGAGGGCTCAAGTAAGCCAACTCAGTTTCATCCTTATATTGCTCATTATTTGAGGACTCATCATCATCATCACTCTCATATATGCAACTCGGTCCACCTATCTCAAATATGGACTCTACACTATCCTCATCAGAATGATCTTCTGACTCAGAATCTATCTCTATGCTAGTGATCTGAACTTGTAGGCCTATATCATCGGCTGCCTCATGGATTTTTTCATCCAAGTTATCTCTTGGGATATGCTCTAGACTGGTCTCCACCAAGATGTCTTCGTGATATGTCTCAGGTGGTTCTATAGTGACATAAGACACTAACCGGTTATCCCTTTGAAAAGAGGAGGGATTGGGGTGATAAGGATTGAAGTCGACTTCACCCCCTAGATTGAGGTATAGGTGGTCTAAAGATGCCATGAGGAGTTCATCCTATCCTCCAATATAATATCCTAACTTAAACCTATCAGTAGGCAACTGATACTATGGTTCATAAGGCCTCCTACGCCCCTGCTCGAATAATCTGAGATCGTAACCATGCCAATGGTAATGCTCAAAATATCGTAAGGTGTATTCTAGGTTAGAGATATAATGAAAATTCATAATGAATGGTTCATCATCATCCTCATCCATGGAAGTGCGAGATGCAAGCTGGTCGAGCCCTCCATAGATGAAATTGGTTTGGTTAGGAGGTACCCCCAATGGTACCACCATCCCTATGGGAAGGTGATGGGCTTGTGGTCGGCCCATGTCTTGTGCAGTCTTGATGATCGATGTAAATATCACATTCTACATGATATATTCCCCCAATCTAGGATTAACCAAATGTATGGTCACCTATGGAGCAGATGACCCTACTGAAGATGTAGGTGAAGTAGGTTGAGGTGCCTCTTCGACTTCTCCTTGAGCATCCTCTACTTCCATAGGAGTAGGAACCTCGATGACAACTGGTTTGGGTACTTGCTTTATCTCTTTTTTTCCCATATTTACCTTTAACTTCTTATCATCTCGATGCACTATGGATGCAGATGGTTTAGTAGAAGCAGTTATCGTGTGCTCTGATCATTGAGATATGGATGTTGTAGGTTTGGCACACACTTCCTTCATTTTACCTCTTAGCTCTTTGATCGGTGATGCTGGTCGTATGTCTAGGTGCATTGAGGGGAGCATGAAATCCCCTAGAAAATCTGCTAAATTCATGTATTTGAATGGTTCTTCATCTGAAGGCACCATGTGAACCTGTCCCTCATGCACGTATTTGATACATTGATGGAGAATGGAAGGGACACAATACATTTCTCTTATCCAAGGCCTCCCTAGAAGTATATTGTATTGCATAGCACCTTCGATCACATGACACATCATGGGGATGGTCTTCAATCCCACCTGAATAGGTAAGACTATAGTGCCAATAGTTGAGCATAATGCATCATTAAAAGCTCTCAATGTGAAGGTAGAAGGTACGATGTGCATTTTTGGTAACTTTAGGTATGTCAATGCCTTGGTCATGATTATATTGATTGATGATCCTGTATCAATAAAAACCTACTTGAAAGGTATGTGATTTACACATGCTATAATATGGAGTAGTGGGTCCATTGTGATAGTGGAAACCATCTTGACTTCATGATCATGAAATTGTATGATCGGTTCCTGACACTGTTGCACGTGTCCCATGAAGTGTGTGAATGCTTCAGGATCCTAGGACTACACTTCTATGGACCTTAAAATATCCATAAGCATCTCCCTATGCTTGGGAGACTATTGAATCAGCTCATAAATAGACAACTTCATTGGAGTCATCTGTAGGTTTTGAATTAACCTACTCCTGATTGTCACCACCGGTCTAGTTGGTGGGCCTGGCACATTCTGGGCTGCCCTTGGAGGAGGCACAACTTGGACTCTAATGGGCAATGGAGGTTGATTTGGATTTTCATACCTCGCATGTCTTGTGATGACGTTGACCATTCTGATGAACCCATGGGTTGGTGGTTTGATGCGTACTTGATTGACTTGGCCAACATTGTTCCTTGGTACCTCATGGTTGGGTAGAGGATTCTTGTAAATCCCCATATTCTGATTGTCAGGTGCTTGTGGGTTGTCCATAAGAAGCGTACCTCTTTTGATCATATTTTGCACTAAATGTTTGAATGACCAACATACCTCTATGTCATGGCCTTTCATTCGATGAAATATGCAATATTGATCATCTTTATACCCCTTAGGCTTGGGTTGATTAGGGTCCAATAATTTAATCTCAGGTAAGTTTATTGCCTTTGCCTCACACAATTGATGGAAAATCGATGTCAACGATTTTGATAATTGAGTGAATATGTGAGGAGGGCATCTTTATTTATCCTTACCCCTCTGATTGTTGTTGCACTGCTCATACTATGTAGGAGGAGGTTGGGCTTGATAATTTTATTGTTGCTACCCCTTATCCCCTTTTTGAAGGTTTAGAACCACTTGATTAACATGTGTCGGCTTGGCCTATTGTTTCTCAGTGCTCTTCTTGTTCCATTCCTTCTTATTCTTGAGTTTCAAGTTACCCTCCTGTAACTTGATATCCTCTATCACTTTGGCCTATGCCAAAGCCTCCTCGAAGGTCTGATATTGTTGCAACTATAATAATAATGAAATGTGCTTTGTGCAAATTTTTATAAACATTCGAGTTAATTCAGAAGTAGGGATGGAGAATGATAGCTTTACCATCATATTTCTCCATCATTTCCCATAATCCATAACTGGATCATCATCATGTTGCATTAAAGTAGCCATATCAGATAGGTTTACCTTTTTCTTGATGCTAAAGGAGAAGCATTCAAGAAATGCATCGACCAATTGCTCAAAACTGGTGATATTGTACCTCTTGAGCTGATTAAACCACTCTCGGGCTAGGCCTAAGAGGGTCGTAATGAAGGTCCATAGGAGCAAAGCATCATTGCTCTCGATCTAAAAGCACATGTCTAGAAAACTCGTAATATGCTCCTGAGCGTCCTCCTCTCCTTTAAAATTTTCTAGCCTAGGCATCTCAAAATGCTCAGGATAGGCTAAAATAGGCACTGATGGGCATAAAGGTTCATTATGAATCTTATTCAAGGTAGGCTTTTGATAAGTCATCCCTTGCTTCTCGATAGCTTTAACCTTTTCTACCAAGGCCTTATAGGCCTGCGAAGATAGGAACTCCTCTTCTCTGGATTGCCTTGGAGGCACCTTCGGAGGCAGATTCCTCTTCTGTCGAGGTGGAGGACTAGGCTCATCATCCACTTCGACTAGGGATATTTTAGGATATTCTTGATCTAATTCTTCTCCCACCTCTTCTTCATACTACCTATGCCCATGATGTTCGGATGTGGGGTATCGATCTCTATGTTGGGTCGTATGGTGAGTATGGGTGTCTATATGCTCAGGGTGCAACTCAGGCTATGAAGTAGCTCATCTATCAATGCGCTCCTTATACTCACTATGGGGAGGTAAACCGACACTGGCCAATCGGTCCTCCCTCTCAATATGCTCCTTTTGATCAAGGATGCATTGCTCATGCATGCACTATTCATATAAGCATTGTCTTATGAACCTTTGCCTCTGAGTGTTCTCATTTTTGAGGCATTCCACTCTATGTGAACATCCTCCAATTGGTCTTGGAGAATCTGACATCTCTGCTCTGACACTAGTCTATGAGATCTATCTATGTGATCAGTCGTATGAGGCCTCTGGTGTGTGTGCTCTATTCGAGTAGCTTTGTGGGTGTGTCCCCCAATGGACTGATTTGCTACGCTCTTGCCCTTGTTTGTGAATATGACATTCATGTCTAGCTATCACATATACTCTGTGCCTGCATGGGATGTAGGGGCACGCATATCATGAGAATGCTTGGAGCACTCTCTAGGCTCTCTGATGGTCCTAATCATACTTCCACTATGTACACTCATAGAATGAGAGGGTGTAGGTGAAGGTTTATAACCTAGCTATCCTAGGACTTTATCTAGACCATCTAACTATCTACTATGCCAAGGCTCATGAGGTGGCATACCATTAACTCCCACTTTAGACATGTCTATGGTGATCTTACAAGGTTCACCTCTGTAGGGAGTCTACATGGGCCTATGCTCGAAAGTGACCCTCTCTGTTTACCCTTGAATGGGTGGATCTTGAACTTGTCTATACTCATATGGTGGAGGTCTCAAGCCTCCCCTAGCTATAGGTCGAAGGGGTACCAATATGGATCCCTCTATGACATACTCTTTAGTAGATCCTATGGATGCACGTAGAGTGCGATCATAGTAAATGCTACCACATTCGGACCCCCATGCTGGGAAGCCCCATGCTCTGATCTATGCCTCGAAGAGTGTCTAGCACTTCCTCGTACTAGGGTATTCTCAATAGGATCCCCATGCATAGAATTATCCCCTCTAATACTCATCGAATGATGTTTAGGAGGATTCTATGGTTGAGGGCCTTCTACGTTGTGTTGTGCATTGGGTGGAGCTTCGGCTTCGATCTTGGGTCTATGCTCGGATCGGCCTCTCCGTGTATGCACCATGATATTATATTATCTCTTATGTAAGTTTTAAGGCAAACAAAGTAAACAATGATGATTATCTCTTTTAATTTTTTTGTGAGCCCTAAACTGTTTGATGTGTTTTCCAAGTTTGTTGTATCATAAAGTAACTCTCATCATGTTTTCAAAATGTTGATGATATACTCAATTGTTAAAGGGCTTTCACCTGTATACTCATAGCTCGACAACCTGGATATGAACTCCAGGTCACGTAATCCAACCTAAAATGTGGAGATGAAACCCACACCTGGTCAAGGAGCATAGGTACTATTGATCCTCACCCCGACACCTCGTGCATAGTGATACACCCCTTTAAAGAGGAATGCATGCTATTTTGCATGGTTAGGATGGATATTGGAGTCGGTATTGGTCTAGTAACAAAAGGTTCGAGGGAGTTGGGCCAATGGATGGAAATCACTACCACCATCATTGAACCCTACTAGTGGTTGGATGTGACTTCCAACTCACTAGCATTTACAATGTGTCATGGTGTGTGTGGTTCCTTTTACTTTGCATGAAATAGAAATGCATAAAACAACACTCAAATGATTCTACATGCTTTCAAAAGAATGTTTCACTTTTCAATTGCATGACTATGCTAAATGAAATTTAGAGAATGCAACTACCTATGAGGGGATGGCCACTAATTGGGCCTCATGCATGCAAACTCAACATAAAATGGCCTAGACCACTGGAGACTAGGGTGGACTGCAATCAGAGGTCCATTGTTCCTAGCAGTGACTAGTAGGAAAAACTAAAAAAAGGTCCTAGGGATTCATCCTTTTCTTTTACCTTTTCGTTATGTTTCCTAATTAATCTACCATTTTATGCATTCTAGAAAATCAGACATAGACAGAACATGAAAAACATAGGGAAATGAAGATTACCTCAGATCCAAGTTCGATGATGATCTGGTTGCCTATTGTATGGTCTGTGTTCTACTGACCGTGGCTCTGTGGTATGGCTGCAACTATTGCCCATGGGTGTCAGCCATGGTTACAACTATTAACCATGGTTCTCAGCCATGGTTAGTACCTATCATCACAAAACATAGTGCATCAGTATTTTGTGGCATAAAATTTAGATTTCCCATCGTGATCACCTTCTATAGCAACCCAGGAAGCATACACCTAAGCTAATAATAATTGAAACATCACATAAAGCATAAAAGATAGATGAATTTACAAATAACCACAAAGTAGGGCTTCCTTTTTATTAAATTTCCAATGAAACTCGATTACAAATCCATCCCTCTTAGGGATACCCAATGTGATACAATTATTACAATCATAGAACAATCCCCATGCAAGGGTAGGTGTAATTCGTAGACTTCCTAAATGCACATGAACTGCTCCAAGGTATCGATGACCTTCTTCTCCATGATTAGAGGTATTTGTTGCCTTGCATATCAACACCCTGTTAGTCCTACATACAATAAACAACAAGAAGCATATTAGTAATAAAGGAGGCCTCTCTTGATGAGGCTTTAAAAGGAAGTTATACAAAAAGATGCCATGAAAGCTTGAAATCAAGAAAGTGCAAGAAACATGGTAAACCTATGTTAAACATGAAATATTGCCATGAAAGATGTAAAGGAAAGATAGAATTATCTATCTAATGCCCTAATTATGAAATCAAAAGCATGAAAGCATGAAATGTAAGCATTCTTGTCCTACTTACTACAAATGCCAAATGAGAAGAAAGATACCTAAAATCTTAATTCTATCAGACAAAAGTCTCTAATAAAGCAAATATACACCTGATTTATCTATTCTAATGCAAATGAAATAACACCTATGACTAAAGACCAAGGAAATATGGAGATTGAACCTGACCGTGGGTCTATCACGTGGTGAGCACTGTTAGCCATGGTTGACAGTCGTAGCTAAGCCAAAAATGCACTTGCCCTCCAAATATGGCCTAGATCTCCAATTTCCTTGATGAATTGATGGTTCAAGGGTCACCTCTATGTCCTCTGATATATTTGGTGGTTGAATTACTCCGATTGTTGATGGATTGCTCGTAATCTCATTTCTTGATTCTTCTAGCCTCCTAAGACCTCCATGACTTCAATTGTCATTTCAATCTCTCAATGCTAGCTAAAGGATTTCTCTCAATGCAAGTAGGTGAGTACTGAATTCGATAGGGCTTCACCATTCAAATTCTCCTATGCATCTCTCTCATTTCCCATTTTGGATGGGGTTCTTATAACCTCTAGGAAGGCTATGTCTTAGCTTCTTGAGGAAGCCAAGATCAAGAATGGATAGCTGGAGCAGTTGGAGGGAAGCTTCTGGATATTTCCACCCCAAAACCACTCGGATCTGCAACCAATTGGCCGTTATAACCAAATTTGGGTCGGCCAAAGTCCAACTGATTCTGACTGCTAGCCACGGCTCTGAGGCGCGGTCAGCTCTGTTAACCATGGGTCTCAGCCATGACCAACACTAGTTAGGCCAAAATGCCTAAATGAGTGGTTAGAACCACTGCTATACCTTGGTATTTGTCCAAGGTCTTCCATATGGTCTTCTAGCATGTCCCATATGAGTAGTCACCTCGACATGATGCATTTTAGGTGTCTACAACTACAAAGATAGTGTTTTGCTCTGGAAAGTTCATAGCTAAATTTCCTTAGGAATTTCATGATGGAAAACATTTATTTTTTTATTAATGTGTAATTTTCTTTGTAGTTATGGAGGACTTGACTCATGCAAGGAAGTGGATACTCCTCATCTCATTTAACACATAAAGCCTAAAGTCTTAAGAAAATTTGATATTGATGAGGATTGAAGCTTTAATAATAATATTTTTTATTTATTAAAAATATTTTTCATCATTTTTCATCCATTCTAGAGTCACGTCCTACTTAAACATTTTAGTGATTTGTCTAACTAGTGTAAAATTGGTTGAGCTTGGCTAGAAACTAGACTTGAGCTAGAAAGGATAATATTCCTTTGATAGAGATGGATAAGGGGATCTCTTAGATTGTTTTTCCACTATTTGTATGTATGGCTAGGCCATCCTTAGATACCACATGCCATAAAAATTTCCTTCTTGTACAATAAAAGGACTTTTCAATATTAAGTGAGATACCATACTTCCTATACATTTGAATAGCAAATTCTAAATGTTCAACATGCTTGCTTATTTATTTTGAACATACAATTTAAATGTAAAGGTATATAAGTATGATGTTACCTATAAGACCTACAAAATAAATTTTTATAGCTTGTCGGAAGGTGGCCCTAGCATCTGAAAATCCAAAAGGTATTCATTGATATGAAGAGTCCCCAATTTAGTGGTAAAAGTTGTTTTGTGTTGATTATCATCCTTGATCCCGATTTAGTTGTACCCAAATAAGTAATCCAAAAGTGATAACATCTACAATATTACCACATTTATAGTATTTTATTTATGGTAGGCAAAGGGCAGTGGTCCTTTAACCCTATTTACATTCCTAAAATCAACACATAATTTAGTATAACCATTTTTCTTTTGAATAGGTATCAAGTTGGTTATTCAAGTGGAGTGCTTGATTATAAATATGATTTGGGCCTACAATATTTTTAGTTCTTTTTTCATAACTACATCAATTTTGAAGTTCATAGGCCTCTGCTTCTACCTAAAATCCCTAGCACTAGGCTTCATTTTAATAGTGTGCTCTATGATGCTTTTATCATATACCTTCAAATACTCATAAGTCCATGCAATGATGTCTTTGTACTTTCCATAGAGCTATTTAAATAAGCATATTATCTCTTCGATACATTCCTTTCCTAGGAAAAAATCTTCTCTTAGGCAGTTTTAATAGGGTGATAGAAGGAAGTCTTTACTTTGATGTTGGATTTATTTGAATTGTCGCCTAGATTAAATGGGCTTGATAATGTGATCAGTCCCTTTTGGAAGTTGACTAGTTTTCAGTTAAATTACTCCATCCTTTATATCATACACATATTCATCTTTGTTTTTAGCATGTTGAGCTTCTTTGATGAGGAATTCAATTATTTGCTCATAGTTGTTGAAAACTTACCAATGATTAGAATTATCGAGGATTATTGAGCTAAAACACATGTCAAAATCCTTTGGCTTATCCCAAATTTTAGTTATGGGATCAAACCTTGCTACCATGAATATCAATTCATCCACCTTAGTGTTCAAATCCTAGGGATTTATCTTGATTTTATGTCTTAAAAGTTTCTATCAAATCCCATACCCTATGCTTGTACGAATTTAGGTGTTTGTTTTTAGTGGCACTTTGTGAATGACATTATTTGTGACCAACTCAAATTTTCAAAATATATTGAGGTTCTTGCTCCCCACCTTTTCAACTTTTCTCAATCCTTTTTAGAAGCTGATTTAGAGTGATTGGTGTACCACTTAGTAATTCTCCATAGGGAATAGACATTGGAAAATACAGACATGCACAAGATAGATTATGCAAAGGATAGGACTAGGATAATATTGGGAGTGCTAACTGACTGAAAAATAATTCTCAAAATTTGTAAGACACAAAAAAGAGGATCTCAAGACTTGACTCCTATTGACCTTGTTTGACAACATCCAATTACACTACCTAGACCTAAGGGACTTGACATGCTTGGAGAAGACCACCACAAGACAAACCTACTGACAGGGCCTACATTGGGACATATCATACTTCACAAAAAGGAAATGAGAGAACCAACCACCAGTATTGATAGCAAGACTGAAATTCATGCTAATAAAAAAAATTCCACCATAAGAATTGGAACCAAAGAAATAAATCATGTTGAAAAAGCTAGAGTCATCATTGGAGAAGCTAACCCGCCAAAACCTATGACCACATATTTCAAACCAAATCATTATTAGTAGCATTTAAAACTTCTTGGGGAAAGCTTTCTTTCCAAATGGATAATTATTTATGGATAACTCTCCAATTGGAAATAATATCTGTAGGCCTGTTAGCTTTGCGATACACATAATTGATAGATATATCATTGAATTTTGGGACAACTTCTTAGCTTCCTGAACAATGGTTTTAACATTCCAAGAGTACACCCTATTATTTTTTATAGCATTTATAATATTCAAATAATATCCCTCAATAAAAAGGTTGCATTTATAATACTTGAAATGATCTAGCCCTCTCCATAGTGCACAACCTTTAACAAAATGATTACCCAAATTCAATAAATTATATTTACAAAACTTGGTGTCATGTCCTTTTTCATAAATATGACAATACCTCCTCCATTGAGGCTACTTTTATGATGAATTGAAAGTGGGAGGACCGTTTGAATCCTTATATGATTTCTTTATTGAGATAAGGGAATTATTGGACAACTCACCTCTCAATAATTTTTTACTTCATATTGTTGAAATATGTTTACCAATTCTTCAAATGACACACTTTTATTTGATACTTGGAGATATGTCATAAATGTTCTGAATGATTTAGAGAGAGCTCTAAATACAAGTGAGACTAAGAGCTTATATTCCACCTGTTCTCCCATGGTGTTTAACCTTGAATTAAAGTCTACAATTATTCAAAGGAATTGTTTAATACTCTTACCATCTTGGACCCTTAATATATGTAGTTGTGATTAACAATGAATGATTGTGGCTTCATTTATCCCTTAAGCTAAAGTACAAAGTTTATCCCATGTATATTTTGATGTTTTGATTCATTTATATGTGGTTTTATTTCATTATCCATACCAAATATGATGAGAATAAGTGCCCTTGCATCTCCTTCATCATACTTTTGTCTAGATGTAGTCTCCTTGGGATGAATTTCATCACTGATAACTATATCCCATAGTTTTTTGACCACTAGTATTTTTCTCATTTTTTTCTTTCATGATGCAAAATTTGGATCCTTTAGAAACTAAAATTCTATTAGAAATATTTTATGATGTATCTATGGTAAATTTTCCTTATATCTACCAAATTGGTCCACTTTTCTATATACCTACCAGTCTTATAAATTGATCCTTTCGATATACCCACCCTTCCTATATACCTTTTAATATGTGAAATAATATATTTCTCTTGATATACATGAACATATGTGAGAGAGACCTTAAGACATGTGAAATATATTGATTTACCAATATAGTATTGAAGATAATTTGTCCTACCAGTGACACCTACTTAAGAAAAATCCTCATATGTGGGCATAAATTCCCTATATACTTGGATTTTTTTTATTTTAGGATTTACATATAATGATAATAATGAATGGGGTAATGAATAGAGTGAAACAAAATATCAAAAAAATATGTCCTTATTCATCTCCGACAATTTATAGGGTCAATTTCCAAATGTCATTATGGCAACTATATTAGGATGCAATAAGTTTGTACTACATCATTACATATAAATGCAAGTCTTAAGAAATTTTTATACCAAATTCTATGATTGTTCAAGGTACATATTTTGATTTTTACATATAAAATTATTTTTGATGCAAAATTTATTTGAAAAAATAAGGTGTCGGTTACTGTTGAAAATACACCTTTTTACAAAAGATTATTACTCCACATTAAAAACAAAATCACTATAGTATATTATATTTTTATTTTAAATAAACTATGAGAATTTATAAAATTATATATTTTTTCTCTTTGGGTGGTAAAATAAAATGACTCCTTGAATGTTTTCTTTGAAGAATACCTTCAATGAGAGTCAAACTTGAGACCCTCTATTCAATAGTTTTAATCCTACTTGAAAAGACCTACATTCTTGCTATTCACTTTGTGATTTAAGAATTGAAATGCTAGCTTTAAAATGTCACCCTGGAGACATATCTCAATTTTGAAATAAAATATTACATTAAACATGGAGGTAGAGATATTTAAACCTATGATCTCTTAGTCCAATGCATCCAAGTCTCACTCACTAGCTATCACAATAACATGCCTACACTTTTGGATATTTAAAGCTATTTTTCTTCAACCTTCAATAACATCTACATGAATTTGATGGCACTTCCCTCAGCCACCATGTAGATTTATTTTCATACCACTTGTCATCAAAGGGCTTATTTTTAGAATCTAGACAATGTATTAACAACCTTCCTCATGTTGAGCAACCACTCTCTATCCATGTGGTAACCTTTTTTATAGGAACTTCCTGTACTCAATATTTTCTTCATAGGAACCATTTGCATTGAATGTTTATTTACTACATTTAAGAAAATACTCATCTGCATCAAGAACTTGAGCATGAATATTTTAACAGATAAATAAAATTGCATGACTCATGATGGGATGAGAGAGACATGAACTCTCAACCTTATCTAAATGGACTTAAAAAATGCAAGAACATATTACAATGCAATCACTTGTTACACATGGGATTATTGAGAAAAAAATTGATAAAGTATTTTATCAAAAAACAATTGTCAAAACCAGATGTTCGAAAAAATAACTTTGACTTGTAGAAAAAGCTAGATGGTGATAGAGTATCTATGATGTATAGTAAAAGGAAAAATAAATAAATAAAATTAATTTACTTTAAAATATTTAACCTAAAAGTAAAAAAATAAATAAAATGGATCTCCAAATAATCATAGGGTCTTCATGGGATTAAAGAAAATTAAAAAAAGTCTCCAGGATTATACAATCACGAGAGAATAAACACTTTGAACCATAATCATAGAACTTAGCAAAAAGTACTCGACTGATGACACTCATCTCCACACACATAGATCATGCCATTGGACAATGAAAATTGTCCCTAAACACACAAACCCTTCATCCTTTGATATTAGATGTTGGAAATGGGGGAATGAAAGCAATAAATACAACACAATATATTTCCACCAAATATTTTATCATATTTTGTCACTATTCACCATCCAACATCTGAGTATATCATCTATATTTAGGATAGTGTCTCTTAGTCTCAAGAGACTTTTGGTGTTTCACCTTCAAATTTATCTTTTCATCTTCTCTCATTCTCATGGGAGATATGAGTATCCAACCTCATATGAGGTGACATCATCATTCATCCCTTAATTATTACATAACATCAAATAATATAATAATTATATTTACATAACAATAAATAATGTAATAAAGTCCAACACTCTAAAAGTGATGGTTTATGAATGATATTCCAAATTTTATAAATTAAATGAAGTTTGTACCTCAAATGTCAAACTAGGAAGTGTTTAATAGAGACCTAAATCTAGAAAGTGAGATGAATATGATACCAGGAGAAAGTCAACACAAGCATGTGAGTAGTTTTGATAATGATATGAATGATGAGAAGATGAGCATAATCATTCAAGAACTTAAGAAATACATGATGATCATCATGCAAAAAAGAATATATGAACAAAAAGGAGATTTGATGTTTCAATTGTCAGATAGAGGGTCACACAAATGCCAATTTCCTCAAGAGGTCATACTACAACATGTGTGAGGTCAATGGACATATGGTAGTAGAATTTCCTTTCAACATGAAAATAAGATAAAATAGACTCTAGCTATCTAAAAGAAAATAAATAAAAACCAAACAATTTGAAAATCAAAGCTAGTATGATAAGTAAATATTACAAGAATAATAATAAAGGAATATAGAATGGTAGATAAAACCACTCTGGTAATAGGAACATGGGTGAGAAAATATTGTAGTATGACTTAGTAGGATGACCCATTATTTAGTGTAGGGAATGTTAGGAGTGGAGTCAATTTACAAATATATATATATATATATATATAAATGTATTAAAAAATAATAAGTCAATGATATGATATTGGTGTAGACTAGGCATTTAGGTAGAGGAGATTTGCCCTAAGAAATCATGAATTTACCAAAATATGAGGATATTAGATATTAAAGAAGTTACTTTGGGGATAAAACACATCCTTGTAATGACATAAGAAAAATAAAAGAGTAAGGTTGTTAAATATCTTGATCCTATATAGTAGCATTAATGGTAGAAAGTTCATGAATAAGTGGAGGAGAAAATAATAAAAGCAAAGTGATGAAGAGAGCTCACCATAAGATAAGTAGACAATTTTCATAAGTAATAAAATTGGTAGTCCAACTAGTGGAGTCAAGTATTCCCATAAGGGTGATGACCTTGTTCTATTTGGAATTTGGAGTTGCATGTAATGATTATAGAGTTGGTGCATAGAAAAAGGAAGTGTGATGAAAATAAACTAAGCTTTACCATTGACAATGGCCAAGGATCAATTCATCAATCTAATAGTGTTGATGATTTATGATGGTAAACACCTTATGTTGCTTCATATGGAACTATTTGGTCACATAATAATTTATTTCATTATCAATGAATGATCCACTATAAATGTTTTACCTAGAAATACATGAAGAGAGTTAGTTGTGTTGATTTTACAGTTGTCTAGCTTTAGATTACTTAGAGAAAACTAGGATGAGATTAAAATTAAAGGTGATATAATTATGCAAAAGGGAACAATTATTGGATAAACCTTCATGATATCCTTTGTCACCATAATACTATAGAAGGCTGCCTATGATGGATTGTTGGGATATTGATGGATATGTATGGAAAACATTGATCACAATTAGAAGAAGGGCTACATAACCTTCAATATTGGTCAATATGAGTACATAATAAATCTAAGGAACCAACCGATAAGTAAGGATTTTTCATCCTTTGATGAGTTAGATGTTTTTTCATTTGATGACAAAGAAAATATGACTAGTATGGAACTAAATATTGGAGTGTTGGAACTCAAGGAGTGTACAAAGGATTAAGGGCACTAAAAAAATGATCTATTCTATTGGAAAATGTAGGATTATGAAATCTTTAAACAAGAATACTTGTTCCTAAGTATGGATGAAAAGTAGGGTGTAGTTTAAGAGGAAATGATGGCATGACTTGACACCTATGAGTTAGATGAATCAAGTCATGCTATAGAAGAGACAAAAGTGGTAAATGCATATGCCAAAGAAAAAGATAAAACATAATTTCCTTAAAATTTTATAGAATATATTATAAAAAACACATTGATAGATGAAAAAATAGTTGCCTTTTTGACATGATAAAAATAGCGGAATAACTTTATATCATTAATAATAAAGAATCACATATGGTGCAAGTAAACTTGGGCAAAGAGGAAAAGATGATAAATTGTGATGATAATTGGGATCCAGATTTGAAGGTGACAAATTTAAAAATATTCTTATTATTTATATTTACATGGATGTATAATAACCTATAGGGAATTCCACATAAGTTTTCCATGCATCAAAAATCTTCAATACTAGGTGAACAACTAGTTAGAAGAATGTCATACAACATGATTGAAGAACACAAGCTTATACTGAGAAGGCGGGTGAACAATATAAGATAAAATTTTATTTTTCTTTCCCAAATAATATTATCCAATATTATCAATTGCAATATCAATAGTAGTAATCAAAGCAATGCAAAAATCATCACACACAAGAGAGACACAATTTTAACGTGGTTCACCCAATGTGGGCTACTCCACGGAGAAAATATTTCTTCTAAATTTTCTCAACAAATCTCTTGGGAATAAATTCCCTATTACAATATTTATGGACCTCTATCTAAAGGATATATCAATACCCTATGCTCTGATTTGTGGATCTCTCTCCACAGGAGAACTCTATCCCCTTGCTTTGGTTTGTGGATCTCTCTCCATAGGAGAACTCTTTCCCCTTTGCTCTGGTTCGTGGAACTTGATCCAGGAAAACTCTATCTCCTCAACTGGTTCATGGATATCTCTCCATAGAAGAACTCTATCTTCCTAGCTGGTTCACGGATCTTACTCAAAAGGAGAACTCTTTCCCCTTGCTCTAGTTCATGGATCTCTATCCATAGGAGAAATCTATCCCCTCTGCTCTGGTTCATGGATATCTATCCACAGGAGAACTCTATACCCTCTACTTTGGCTAGTAAACTTCTAGAATACTTCTACCCCTATTGTTATGGCTTGTGGATCTCTCTCCACATGAGACCTTTATCCCCATTGCATTACCTGATGGACCTCTATCCACTAGAGACCTCTGTCCTCTCTGCTCTATCACCTCCAAAGCATGCTCTCAACTCTATATTCAAATTTACACCAAAATCTATCCCAAGTCTAGTACAAATATGCTTTTACTCTACTCATAAATCTACCCCAAGCCTTAACACAAGGATTGAACAAATCAACAACCAAATGTGCTCTCAATTCTATCTCAAATTTACTTCAATTTTTCTCAAAATACTTGCTTATATCTACCTCAAGCGTTCTCAAAATACTTGCTCAAATCTACTTTAAGCCTTCTCAAAAGACTTTCTCAAATCTTCCTTCAATCTGCTCCAAGTATTCTCATATGACTTGCTCAAATATGCCTCAAGCCTTCTTAAAAGACTTGCTCAAATATGCCTTCAATGCTTCTCATAAAACATGTTCAAATATTTCCAAATCTTGCATACATACAAATGCTTAAACCTCTTTCAGAAATATTTTTCTCAACTAGGCAATTCAGACATATTCTACCTAGAATTCATTTAACCTATGGAACATATAGATAATGATATGCTCTATCAAAATACCACTATGTTCTTCACATCCGATCTCTAACTCCTGCAAAATCCCTTTCAAATCAAATCAAAACAATGTATAACTTGCTTCACAAAACTGATCTATCTTTCTTGAAAGTTTTCTCTCAAACATCAACCTCAATAATGCACAAATTTACCTCACAATATTGATCTCAAACACTTTCACAATTGCTTTTAATATCTCGCAACCAATGCTAAAAGGTTTCACAATGATTCACAAACTTGTCTTCAAACCTAACACAAGTAGTTCACAAATTCCAGCACACGTGTATCAACCCTTTCAACAATGAAAATACACTTGTTCTCAAACTCTAACCCAAATATTTCCATAATCATTCAACAATGAAGTACATATCCTAACTTAAAATATTCCAACAATGCTTATCAAAAAATCCTTTTATCTCCACCTTATGTTCCAAAACATCCGCTTCAACAAAACACTTTCAACAAGGAATAATGTGCCCTTACCTCTTAATTGCTCTTATGGAGATATGTCTTCAAAAATCTATCTCACAAACAATTGGTATTTCTAGTGCCACTTCAAGAATTAGATATCAAAATACTTTCTCAAAACATCCACATGAATTTCCTTCTCAAAAGATATTTCACCATACAAAAATTACAATAAAATATCAAACCACTATAACACCTTATTACTCCTATTCTTGTATGTAAAATATTAATCAACAAAACAAACCAGAAATTACACACATAAATTTCTCATATACACCTTATACCTCCTTATGAAAATAATGTACTTTTAAAAATTCAATAAGACCAATAAAATATCACTTCATCTCATGCATCAACAAGGCACTAGCAATCTGAAATTTAATTTCCACCCCTTTTTAAATAAAAAATTAAAATCAAATTATTATCCTTATGGATCCCTAAGTGTAAATTCAAACTTTATAACCTTAACCCTTATGACTCCCAAAGTCAAGCATCATATGCATACCTTAAAAAAGTTTGCCCAAGCGCTATCACCGCTGCTCGAACCTGTGACCTCGCTAGCACCCGCACCCTACCACAAGGTCGGACACCATGTGGGTTAGCCACCCACACAAGTCCAAAGGAGCACATGCTCCTACTTCTTCACTAACACCGACGTAAAACCCTCGATCAAGAAAAAAGGACTCGACGTGTTTTGAATGTCGAACATGTTGTCTACCATGCACTCCACAAGCCAAGCTTACCAACTAAACTATCCACCCACGTTGGATGAAATCAAGCACCCTCCATATTAACTCTGCACTGCGCTCAAAATTCGTAAATGCTTTATTTGCCTCCACCGCATGTCGAACGAAGCGAACAAGGAGATATATTTTTGGGGATTAAAATTAACTTTGGCATTGCAAAACATTTGCCCTTTTATACACATTTTTCCCTTTGACTTATGACGTTGGCTCAACTTTGAAACATGCCTCCATGCACATTCGAATTTTGGTGCCTTATAATAATTCAAATTTTACTTTATTTTTTTATTTAATATATAACCTTAGTGCTAAATATTGATTATTTATATTATTTAACCTTGGTGTTAAATAATATATTAACTTAGTCCTTTGTCAACTTAACTCCTTTATGAAACCTTTGTCCACGACACTTTCACAACTCCTTTTTAAATGATCCTTTTTGGCCAAGATATTATAATATTAAAATATTATAATATTATCCCCTTCAAACCTTTTATATATTTACTTAGAACTCATGGTCCCAAATGCTTTCGAGAGAACTATTGTGGCTGCTCCACAACTACCTCCCAAAATTTGGGGACCCACTTATAATTTCGAATTTGGAAGTCTTATTTGTCGTGAGTGCAAATGTTTGATATGACCTTGGTCATGAACACACCCTGTGGACTTTGAGCCTCCTTGAGGGAATTTTCTCAGTCGTCAAGACTAACTTGATTTTATTGTCTAATTGAAGTCATTTTTGAATGCATGGATGTTTTTATTGCTTTAGTTGAATTTTGGATGTCGTTTGGTTTTCTTCATTATTTACGTTTTCCTTTTAGCTTGAGTTGTTGTGGTTTAAGCTTTCTAAGGTTTAGGATTGGAATAAAAATAAACAAATAAAATACATATATATTATTATTATATATTATTCATATATATTAATAATATATATATCAAAATAAAATAAATAAATAAATAAAAGTTATATATATATATATATATATATATATATATATATAAAATATAAAAAAAAAAAAAACTTTAATAAATAATAGGATGAATTTTCATTCATTCTACTTCCCATTAATAAAATTTAAAAAAATTAATAAAAAAAATAAATGTATATATGTCTTTATTTATATATATATATATATATATATATATATATATATATATTTATATTTATATTTATATTTATGAAAACAAAACAAATAAAAAATATATTATATTTATGATGGTATGTATATATATAATACCCTTTTTGTATTTTGATTCCGATGTTACTCATCTTTTACAAGTGGATGTCGATTTATTTAAGGTGGAAGGCATTTTAAATTTTGAAATCACCTTTGGCCTTTTCATTTATTTGTCTTACCCTAACGTTAGGTTGGTTTGACATGCAGGTAATGTCTACAGTAGACGAATAATGCACATTGAACAAGGTACTTGGTGGTTGACCATTGGACAGCCAAGCAGTGCCAAGGTGGATTTGGACGGCACCACGACGGACATGAGTTTCACCGGTGGTTAGATAGAAATGCAGCATGGACGACGAATGGTGACACGATGATGTGGGGCAGCGTCTGTGAAGAACGACAGCCCGGTGAGCGCAGTGGTAGCGACGGTGTTTGCCGTGAAGGGAACCGATGAAGCGGGCCCTACCCGAGGTACAGACATTAGTGAATTGATCATTTTGGCAGCGAGACGATAGAACACGCCAGGGTGATAGATTGTGTGACCAGGTAGACGACAGAAACTATCAGCGACATCAATGCAAACTGAGGTCGGATGTAGACGATATTGGCGACATAGAGTGGAATGACGTTCACAATGGATAAGGATCTGACGATTCGAAGCAAACTACACAGTGAAGATCATCAGAAATTTTAAACTCGGGACGTGGTTCACGTAAAACAAGGAAGTCAAAAGCGCAATTGAATGAAAATACGTGACGAAGGGTGACTACGACGCTGACAAATTGGATACGAAAAAAGACGCATAAATGAGAATGAACCATGCCGACAACTTGGACCATGAGGAGGCATGGGCGACGTGGACCCCACAATGCGATAGACCGCAGGCGAAAACTCGGGAAAGATGTCAATGTCGATTTCGAAGGCAGGTTGTGAAGACATGCTACTTAGTTTGATAGATCTGACCGTCGACATAGACCCGAAGTCGCAGACGTGGATATGAGGACCAGGATGAATCTGCATATGGATGCGATCACGAATGAACACCGAATGATGATGTTATGGCTTGGGCGGTGACCATGGCCGGATTGCCAGCGACGACCGCGGCATGGCTACCCCGATACAGTGAGAGCTACGATAGGTGGATCCCACAGGAAGATGCTTCGGTGGACATTAGGGTTGGCATAGGTAAGCGCAGGGAGCTCCAATGTTTAATGGCATACATGGCACCAACTGATGAAACTATGGGCCCACGTATCCAACGTAAGGTTCCGTCAGACCAGATGAGCAGCGATGATATTATGGCGTGGCAGCATAATTTGACAGCTCGGCGGAGTTATGAGGTAGCCCACGTGTACATGACCTAGGGCTTGGTGGTAATCCAACAGCGTGGCAGTGGGGAGTAAGGTCAAACGGAAAATCCCATTCACAGCATGGATGTTATTCGGGTAGACATGAATCCTGCAGATGCCATTACACAATCATGGAGAGCGTTTCAAAATCGAACCGGTTTTGAACGACATGGACCTCGCGGTCGACAGGAACACAGCGCGAGGAACGATGACTACGGGCGGTTTCGAAGCCCCATGACTAGCGGTGAACCATATGGAGCTTGTGAGGCCGACATGACCATGTGAGTTTTGCCAAGGAAATAACTGGCAACAAAAATAACAAACCGTTGGGTAGCAGTTTGTCTACACGATGAAAGGCACTCCTAACGATGTCTGAGGCATGAAGAAGTGACATTGTAGGAAAATATTTTAGTGGCAGAAAATTTGACCCGGTGAACGAGCTGCGTTTGGCGACAAAAATCCATGGTAGGTGGACCTGGTGGACTAGCACAGGCTCTGGGTTGCGGGTAACGCGCGACATGTTTAACACCGCTGGGAATCGAACACAGCCACACCGGGAATATAGGAGGTGTGGACAACATTTGTAAGCGAGAATCCACGGTGGATGTGGAGTCAGAAAACTCGATGATGAGCTGAAGACTACCAACTAGGTGCCAGAGTGAACGTTCAAACCAGATGGAGATGAGGTTTAGTCTGGCAAACACTAAAACAAAGAAAAATTCCTCGATCACGTGGTAATAGAGACAGTGTGGACCTCGCGACAGTGTTGGTTATGTGTACGATGAAATGTCGTCAGATGTCACCATATTTGGAGCAACAACAACAGCGAAAGCCACGTAGGACAACATCGCTAGGAGTCCTCGTATAGCCAGTGTGGATGACAACGTCAGGCATTTGTGCAAAGGTGTTTGATGCGTCGAGGGAATCAGTGACACCAATGATGCACACAATGCACGCAGTAGAATTCCGGGTAAAATGCGAGGACTGAGTAAGATAGCAACATCGAGCTAGGCAAGATGCGTCACAGAAAACGAAAGAAATTGTAGTTATATTCTCAAAGATTTTGACTGTCAGAAGATGCAGCGGTGTTGGCGTAACAGAGGAGTTGTTCGCCATGGCAGAAGACAGTGGGGTCAAGGTAGTGCCGAAGGATAGCATGGGCGCTGAAATTCCCGACGAGATGATTCTAACATGGAATTAAACGTTGTAAACTCAGGTTGACGTGGAGTATGACAGGGTGGTTAGTCATTGTTCATCCAATCAACAACAGTTATGCGTAGAGGCGAACTACCACACTATGAAGCAGCACATAACAGGAATGCAGAGATGGATGGACATTTCCACATCGACAATGCTAGACAAAGACCTCAACCCACGTGGCATTGATGATTTTCCAAAGCGGATTACAGTGGGTAGCGTAAGACGTTTCTAACAACGCGCGATGAGGACAGAGAACAGCGACATGGCATGCCGCGACAGGTATACAATGCAAGTTGGCTTCATAATAGTGGGCGTCTCAACAGTTGATGGACAGCCAGCGAAGCGGACCAACATGGAGTGTGGCCGGTGCTCGATGGTCGGTAGTTACGTGACATAGGAGTACTTGTAGCAAGGTGGACAAGTGCGGTGAAAATAGATGAATGCCCGCGGACGGCTTCACAGTAAGGAGTGGGTCGTGTTTGACATGGAAACAGGCATAACCTCAGGTAAAAATGCTCGTTGGCAAGGATAACAAAGGCATTACATTATTGGAAGCTAAATTTAAAATATTGTTTAATGGTGGGTGGATGAACGTGAAAGCCTCACCACGTGAAGCGTTTGGGCATTATTTAAAATATTGTTTTCTTTAATCTTCATTTACAAGGCCCATTATGTCGAGGGTTATAAAATAAAAAAAGAGCGTTACTTAGTAAATGAAACGCATGTATGACTGAAAAGGATTTTGAAACACAAGATAGAGAAAAGCCAACGAATGTTTTAAAATTAGATTAAAAATAAATAAAAACAAATGAAGACAAACAATCAAGGGTGAGAAAATGGAAATGAAGGGTTTTGGAAACCAAATGAAGACGGGAGAAAATAAAAGGTTTTCAAAAGTTTCAAATACAGCAGGAAAAGAGGGAAATAGGGGCTAGGGGCTGGACCTTTTGGAGGCCAAAGGCTGCTGGATTTGAAATGTAAAAATGGAAACACATTTTTAATGTCAAGCTTTTGTTCAGAAATTTTAGGCTTTGTTAGCAAGAAAGAATGAGATTTTTTTTGCATGCTGAGATTTAACTGTTATCTTTCCCCTTTCAGATTTTGGATTTGTATGTGAAGTTTATGCAATTGTTTTTTGGTTACTTCATGTGAATGTTTGAATCTGAAAATTTATTTTTGAACCTTAGGAGCCAGCACTTAGTTTATTTCGGTTGTGCAAATTTGTGGGTCGAATAAGCTAGGTTGCATGTATGAACTTCTCACATATTCGGTTTTGCAAGATGGGGTGCTATCAAACTGATGGAGCTTTGCATTTTTGCATTTTCAGCATTTAATTTACTTCAGATTTTCAATTTTCTGTTTTTTAAATTTTATTTTACAATTTTTTTTTAATTTTCGGATATTAAAATAAAAATTAAAAAAAATTCAAAATCCAAAAATAATTGCATGGCTGCGTAGAGTATACTTCGTACTTCCATTTTGCACTTAGACATTTTTACTTCGGAGTCATTTCGTATTTTTAAAAATTGCCCGAAGTTGTTTTTATTACAGATTTTAAATTTTCAAAATTTCACAATTTTCATTTTTGGGCCAAATTTAATTTTTTCAGCTTTATATCTCATTCATGAGCCTATGATGACATTTCCTTCATGAAAACTTCAATTTCATTGAAGGGGTTATGTTTTATGGCATTTCATAAATTACCATTTTGGGGTCCTAAATTGCCTTCTCTTTATAAAAATTACGATTTTATGAAAGAGGGGTAATTTCTGCACTACATTGAAGATCATTATTTCAAAGCACTAAATTATTCATCTTTGTGAAAATTTGATTTCATTTAAGAGGGATAATTTGAAGTGACATTTTAAAGCCCCTATTTTAAGGCAATGAATAATCATCTCTTTGTGAAAATTAATTTCACCAAAGAGAGATAATTTATTATTCATACTAAAGGCTATCTTAATATTTATGATAAGTAGCTACATTTGGAGCCTATTCATCATTTTAGATTCACATTCATAGATAGATTTAATATTCATTTACATGTTTAAAAATAGGATTTAATGCAAGATAGAACTTCATTAAAATCCACTTAATAAGGGAAGATAAAATCTACCTTAAAACCCTCAAGATAAAAGGAATTAAGGCACTACATCATGGTCATATGACGGCCAACTCACATTTGCTTTATTTTGGTTCAATGAACACTCATTAAAGTAGCCTGGTAAAATAAACCAACACGTGCCCCTTGTTTACAGTTACTTGCAATCACTAAGGTGTTCCAAGCATTTATATTGATACTTTATTTGATATTACTAATACACATATGCAAATGCTAATATAGCAGAGACCTTGGAGAATTTGTAATTTTTAACTTCTTTGCAAGGGGGGACTTTGGAAACAAATCCTAAGGGAGAGTGTAATTTCACAATTGGGTAAAATTAACAACTCAACAAGAACCTTGCCTTGCTTTCATAGTACAATAACCTTTGACATCAATGACTATGTACTTTTGACATCAATGACAACCAAAATACTTAAAGTTTTCAAAAATCTCCCCCTTTGTCATTGATGGCAACCCTTTCTAAAAATTTATTTTCCTGTCACTAAATTCCAAATTTGCTCCCCCTGAGAAACTGCTCTTCCTGATTGAATGCTCTCCCCCTTACTCAAATCTCTCCCCCTTTGACATCAATGTAAAAGGGACTTCTTTGGGGCTAAATATAAGACTCTTAACTTAGCCACCTCCCACCTCCTCTCCTTGAGGTGATTAATTTTGGGGCGGGAGTATCTCTACTCCCAACATACAATGCTCTTTTTCTTTTTCAACCTTCTTTCTCAACATACCCTTTTGATCCTTTTGAGTGTCCCCGTTCTTGCTTGTCTTTGGAATCTTTAGAAACTCTGTTCTACACCACTTGGCCTTATGCCCTAGATTATTGCACTTGTAACAATTAATGTTGTAGTTCTTAGAAGGTGCAAATATTTTAGAGTTCCTTCTAGTGAAGCCATACTCATTTCTTTCGTGAACCCTATAGTGAATTGCTTTGTGACCAAAGTGATTATAATAGTAGCAATACCCTTGGAAGAAATATCCATCTTTGAAATATTTGAAATTCCTTTTAGTAAGGTCATACTCCTTTCCACGAAACCTATAATGCATAGCCATGTGACCAAATCGATTACATGAAAAACAATGTCCTTTAAAGAAATCTTGTCTTGAACCCTCTGGTCTCTTAGTCCTTTGTCTTCTCTATGATGATCCCTATTTCTTGTTTGTGAATTATTTCATTTCTTAGTAAAGCTTCTATTCTTCAACTTATCCTCATAAGTATTAATTTCTTATTCACTCTCTTCCTCTGAAACTTCTTCCTCTTTTGAGCTTGAGCTTGGCCCTTCTTTTTTCCCTTGTCCTTCTTCAAAACCAAGTCCTATTTTGATAGATGAAGATCTTTGTGCATTGATAATCTCATCCAAAGTCTTTAAACTTTTCCCAAACCTATGTAGCTTGTCCTTAGAATCTTTCACTTCCATCCTTAGTGAAACTACCTCATGTTCAAGTCTTTCACATTCTAACTCTTTTGCTTCTAACTTTTCACTCATGACCTCTTTAACTCTCCTTGCCTTAGCTATTGAGTTTGTCAGGTCTTGTATAAGCTTTTCTTTTTCTTTCTCACGTTCTTGAACTTTAGCCCTTAGTCTTGAGTTCTGTTTTCTAACCTTTTTCAATTCTCTAAGAGCAGCAATAAGTTCTGCTTCTAGATCTATCATGCCTTCCTCTTCATTTTTTGAATATTTTTCTACTTCTTGGTCTTCGAGAGCATATTCATACTTTTCAACCTTATCTTCAACATGAGCATTTTCTTCCTCTTCTATTGTCAAAAATAGAATCTCTTTTTCTTCTTCACTATATGCGGATCTTTCATCACTGTCACTTGAAGCCTTGTATGCCTTGTTAACATAGAAACTCTTCTTGTGCCTTTGAAAGAACTTATTTTCATGCTTGCCTTGACCATACCTGTATTTCTTTTCATGCTTGGATTTTCCTGCTTTCTTTTTCTTATGATCTTGTTTCTCTTCACTGCTACTGCTTCCAGCTTTTGGACAATTAGATGCATAGTGACCAAAATTACCACAATTAAAATATTTCTCTATTTTCATACCTTTGTGCTTTCTTGAGTCCTTTTTTCTTCTCCCATAGTTAGCTTCTTCATCACTACTTGACTCACTACTTGATTTTGGTATCTTATATTTTTTCTTCTTTGATGCTTTGAAAGCTACCTCTTTCTTGGATTTGGGATCCTTTACTATTATAATTTCATAAGCTGTGAGAATTTCATGTAACTCATCCATAGTCAACTGATCAATATCTCTCATCTCTTCTATAGCTGAAACTTTTCCATCATACCTCATACGAAGTGACCTTAAAACTTTTTGAGCAACACTAAAGTCTTCAATTTTAAATCCAAGTCCACGCATGGTATTAACAACCTCATCCACATGAATTAAGTATGTAGCAATGTCTTCCTCATCTTACATCTTTGTTGTGGTTGATCCACAACACACCACAAAATTGGGGACCCATATTTTTTGCATGCTTTCAAAAGGAATCTCAGTGACCCAGATGCTAAAATTCAAGAAAAAGAGGCAAAAATGCACAAGTATAGAAAGTGTCGCGAAATCGCGACATGTCGTGAAATCGTGACCTGTCGCGCCATCGCTGCCAAAAAATAGAAAGTGTAGCGAAATTGCGACATGTTGCTCCATCGCGACCGAAAGAGGAGAGAGAAAGGCAAAATGAAAAAGTGTCGTGAAATCGCGACATGTAGCTCCATCGCGGTCGAAAGAGGAGAGAGAAAGGAGAAGCAGAAATGCGTAGCGAAATCGTGACATGTCGCAAAATCGCGGGTCTAACCAGTCAAACAGGGCAAAGCAGAAAGGCGTCGCGAAATCGCGACAAGAAACGGAAAAGGGGCATGAGGCGGAAATATGTCACGAAATCGCGACATGTCGCGTTTTTGCGGCTCCAAGCGGCGAAGTTGTACGGAATGAAAAAAGCGTAGCGAAATCGCGACATGTCGCGAAATTGGGTCAACGCAGTCAACGGCAGCAGCTAAGCAGCTCGAGGTGGAAAAACGTCACGATTTCACGACAGGAAAGCAGCGAAGGTGTACGGAGCGAAAATGCATCGCAATTTCGCTACAGGTTGCAGCGAAGGTGCATGAAACAAAAAAAAACGTCGCGAAATCGTGACAGAAACGAGCCGAGGCGTACAAAAGGAAAATATGTCGCGAAATCGTGACATGTCACGTTTTCACTGGGCACGATGGCAAGAAAGGCTATTGACAGGAAAACGTCACGATATCGCGACATGTCGCGTTTTCGTGGCCAGGAAGACGGACAAAGCTGCATGCTATTTTTGGTCACGATTTATAGGGAGCCATTACGAAAGATACAGAAAGGTGCAGAACACGTGGCATACATGCATAAGGGTTACAGAAACGTTACATTCATAGAATATTATCAAACGTTTCGACATCGAGCATGAATTCAAAGAAACGAAGTAATCGAGAATATGAAACGAAGCGATCTGGAAGAGGAAACGAAGCATCACAGGCCGAAACAGAAAGCATTGCCATGCTTTAAAAGCAGAAGCACAGGATAGATAGGGAGGTCGGAAACCGCTACGGGCAGAGTTGCAGTGCCTGAGGCGAGAAGCCATTCTGGGCCTCGCTTCGGGGTGTTTTCCTCCTCTTTTTGCTGGTTTTGAGAAAACCAGAGAGTCTGCTATTGTAACATGATTTATTTTTAATGCAGAGTGTTCAGAAATTTGCATCTTGTTGGCAAGAAAGAAGGAGATATTTTCTGCATGCTAATGGATTTAATGTTTATTCTTTTGTTTTCAGATTTCAGATTTATAGATAATGTTAAATGCCACTTTTGTGGGTTGCATTAGGCGAATATTTGAAATCTGAATTTTTATTTCAAACCCTAGGAATCAGCACTTAACTTATCAGGATTGTGCGTGTTTGCAGGTCCCATAGGTTAGGTTGCATGCATGGAAACCTCATTGTCTTCGGTTTTTCCAGGACGGGATAGCATCAAACTGAATGCAATTTTAAATTTCTTTTCTTTTGCATTTTATTTTTCTTCTTGCTGCATTTTATTTTCAGAAGTTCTAATTTTATTTACAGGGCATTAAAATAAAATTAAAAAATTAAAAAACTCCAAAATCCATAAATAATTCCTTCATGCTATTGCATTTCATCAAATTACATTTTGAAGTTACAGCATGGTCATATGAGGATCAAATCACATTTACTTTATCAGGGTTCAATGAACAATCATTAAATTTCATAGTAAAATAAACCACAGTGCCCCTTGTTTTCAGTTACTTGCAACCACTAAGGTGTTCCAAGCATTTTAATTAAATATCTTTATTTGAGATTATTAATACACAGATGCAAAATGCTAGCATAACAGGAACCTTGGAGAAATTACTTGTTTAATTTCTTTGCAAGCAGAGGATTTAGAACCCAAATCCTATCGGAGAGTGTGTTTTCACAATCGGGTGAAAATACCACTCAACAGATTGGCGCTAGAAGGAGGGCATGTTAGGGTTTATTTTATCATGATTTTAGATGCTACGGGTTTTTAATTGTTTAAGAGCTTTACATTGCTAAAAATTTCAAGTCCATTTTATTAGCATATACGGCCTCTAACACCACTCAACGGATTGGTACTAGGAGGGCCGAACGGGTTTATTTTAGTGTTATTTAAATTTAAATTTTTATGCTTGTCCTCTAACACTCAGCCGATTGTAAAAAGGACGGCCTGAATTTATTTACTTGTTCTATTTTAATTCAGGTATGTTGTATATTATTATAACACTTTTCTGATTGTTCATTCAGAAATATGTGATTTGATTTAATTTTGAAAATTTTGGTCTCATGCAATTACTTTTCATTTGATTTTAATGAATACATCTCTTGGTTGATGCTAACTTGATTTTTTTTTAAATTGCAGGTTGAATATTCAACAGATTTGGTTCTGAAATTACATTTTACAGTTTCACTAATGGCAACACTTGAGGAACAAATGGTATCCCTGAGAGCTGAAATAATGTCTCTAAGAGAGAGAATGGTATCAATGATAGAGGATTATTATGAGGGTTTACATGTGATACCCTATCATATTCCTACAATGTTATTGGATTTTTTACGGTGTTTTAATCAAGAGGTGCCACTAGGATACTTGCAAAAACTGCATGTTTACAAGGATGCATTATGTAAATTCCAGATTTTTTATGAGGAGGTAGCTTGTAAGTTATTTGCATACATTTTGGATGATAGACCATTCTTTTGGTATAGCCAACTACCCATGGAGGTTAGGACTTCTTGGATACAACTAGAAGCAGCCTATCTTAATCATTTTGGTAATCAGGCTGACTTAGAAATATTGAAAAATCAGTTTACCTCCATATGTAAAGAGTCTAATGAATCCTTGAGTCAATTCAATGGAAGATTTCATGAATTGCACTCCCAAATGTGGGAAAATTTTAACACATTGGAAGAAGAAGCCATGGAAGTATACCTAGGAGCCATACACCCCACACTTGCTTCACTCATTGAGGAAAAACTGAGTGGTTTGTCCCTAGAGAAAATCCATGAGGTCTTAGAAGAGATAGAACGACAAGGTCTTGAAGAAGAAAAGGCACAACATGTTCACATGAGAGATTGTTCTTTTGATGCCAACCTACACCAACCATCAAACATAGCACCCTCCACTCCAATGATACCTAAGGTGAATGATCAAGGGGATGAATTTGAATACCCAAATTTTATGACCACCTTAGATGTAGTCCAAGAGGAGGTGCAAATTGCTAAGACAACATCCACTAGTGAGGATCATGTAGAGATACATGATTATCTGGATGAAGGGGTTCTAAATTCAACAATGTTTGATATATGTGAATGGATGGAACCCACCATAGAATTGAATGAAGTGGTTGAAAGTGAAATGGAAAGAAAATCAATAAATGAATTTGAAGATATGATAGAATTTCACCACTTGTTCTTGGAAGATACTATTGATGAGATGTGTAAAATTAAAGATCAAGAAATTCTTCACCCTCCAAATTATGATAATGAATCATGGGTTACTAATTTGGACAATGATAGCCTTATAAATTTGAATTCAAGAAATAACCCACTTTTGGAAATAATTGAACCATCTAAGGAAGGTGAAGATGAATTTGATGAGAAGCACATTGATGAATTGGAAGATGTTGAAGAAATAGTTGAACGTCACCACTTGATTTTGAAAGATGATTATTATGATGCTTGGAAGAAGTGGGAAGACTTCACTCTTTCCAAAACTACTAATGAAACTTGTGTGCCAATTGATATGCAGGACGACATAATTGCCTACTCAAAGGAAGATATTACAACTCCTGTACAATTTGAGGATGTTTTGGAAGAGGGTTTCAAATCTCATCAAATTTTGGAAGATTATAATGATCCTATTGCCAAGGACAAAGAAGAAAAAGAATTTATGAATGAATCAAGAGATCATGTCACAAACATCATGGATTTTCATTCTATGGATTTGGATGACGATTTTTACAATGGTTGGGGGAGATATGATGATGCATTCTTTTCTCACATCCCTATAGATAAAACTCATATTTTACTTGATATGCAGGATGTTGAACCTTCTACATCATACGAAGATCTCATATTCACAAGATTTGAAAAGGGGACAAAATTTGATCATGTTGAATATAAATTCATTGAAAGTGTGGATGCAAGTTTGCATGATGATTTGGAGGATTCAAATGAAGAGATACCATGGATAGTGAACAAAGAATTAGAACCAAATGACAAAGAGATGGATCAATTGGAAGCAACTCAAATAAGTGATCATCAAAGCAGATTACTTGACATACACTTTGACCAAGAATGTTTGAGGATTGAAAAGGATGACCATATTTTGAATTTAAATAATGTTTATGGTGAAATGTCATTAAAGGTAAATGAAAAACAAGGTATAATTTTTAATCACACCTTTAATAACATGGTTTTAATGAATGGAAAAGAAGTTGATGCACTTGAATTGTTAAACAAAATTCATCAACAATTATTAATTGAATCTAGGATAAAAACTTTTAATGATCCTAATTTAGTAAATATCCTAGATGCTTGTAAATTGTTACACAAATTTGATTGGCCTACAAATTTGGAAAATGATTTGGCTTTGAAATTTGTAGAAATAGGCTCTTACTTACAAAATTGCATATTTGAAAAAGATAGCCTAATTCTAAATCAAGGAGGGAATTATGAAGTTTACATTTTAAAGAATAGACATGATAAAATTGAAAATCATTTATTGTCTAATCATTTTAGTAATTTGATGCTCACCTATGGGAGTATTATTGGAACTAAATCAAATTGGTATGGTGAGCATGGCAAGTGGAAATTTGTTGCATTGTTTGGCTTAGTCTTGTTTGTGTTGGATTCCCACAACATTTGGCATGCATATCATGTCATATTTTTGTTGAAATGTTCTAATCATGTGTGGGATCCAGGAAAGTGATAAGCTAAGCTTTGCATCATCTTGTATTATAGTGTACATTTGTATATAGATTTTGGTTTTTGGTTTTTGGTTTGTGTTTTCAAATTTTCATTTTTGGGATTGCAGTTGGTTTTGGATTGAATAAGTTTTAATTTAAAGTTGTGTGTTTATTTGACATGTTTTGTTTGTCTATATAAAAAAAAAAAATGATGAAAAAGTTGCCTTGAGATGCTAACTTATGTTCTAGATCGGGAGAATATGAAACATTGGAATTGTCTTGTAAAAGCTCCACAAGTAACACAAACAATTTAATAATATCGTTTGAAACTTGTGATGCATGAAGTAGTCAGTTTTATATGGCAATATTTCATCTGCAATTCAAAAGACAATGCATTCATATTACATCTCACTTTGCACATACATGCCATCTTAGTTGCAAATGCATTTCAAATACAAATCATTAAAGTATGTCAAATCCTCTTAGGGTTGTGTTATAACATAAATATAAGAAAAATCCTAAGGTTGGAAACTGAGTCTTGAGATATCTAGAACCAAGCACGTCTTATACATTAAAAAGGATCTTGAGCAAAATGATCAAAACCTAACTTGGAAGAAAAGGTTGGGCGAAAGAAGTATTTCATGTCTATCCTATTATGCAACATGATCCTTAAAACAATGGTTTTGACCACTTCCATAGAGCTTAAAGCCTAAAATCAGAGTAGTAAGGATAGGGTTAAATCCTCATCGAACTTAGGTTGAGGATCCAACTCCCCAAAGCTTTGATTTGACCTACATGGAGTAGTAAGGATAGGGCATAAATTCTCATCTCGCTTAGGTTGAGAATCTGATTCCCCAAAGCTCCTATGTCTCATTTCATAATAAATCTTGGATTGGAAGGATCGTACTACTTGTCCTCTGCAAAGGATGGGTAGTCATCCCCAAGGTCTAAGCAACAAAATTAATATTTTCCATTTACATCTAAAGTTTGGATTGGAAGGATCGTACTACATGTCCCTAACAAGGATGGGTAGTCATCCCTAAGGTCCAAGAAGTAAAAAATAAAATTTTCCCATCTCATATTTATATTGGATTGGAAGGATCGTACTACTTGTCCTCTGCAAAGGATGGGTAGTCATCCCCAAGGTCCAAAGAAATGAAGATAAGTTTTGGATTGTGGGGTTAAGTATGCCCATGCATGGCAACATGTCTTGTCTAAAAAACAAGACCACAGATTGTCCAAAGGGTTAGACTAGCATGACCATTTCTTCCATAATTGGTTAAATTATTTTGCTCAAAGTGAGGTAATGAACTCTAAATCAGAATAGTAAGGATAGGGTTAAACTCCCATCTTGGTTAGGTTGGGAGTCTGATTCCCCAAAGTTCTGATTTCACATTCACTTGCACATGGGTTCAAGATAGTAGGGACTCATAACCAACTTTGGGATATAATAAAGCAATTAATTAGTGGATCCTAAGAGGGTTTGGCAATCTTGAATGTTTGTGTATGATACTAGAAGGTCTATGTTTTTTATAAAAGCAAAATCTCCAAGCATATTTATTAGGTTACACAAATCATTCACAGTCTCATATATGCATTCATGTAAAACTGACAATGGAATGTTGATCAATTTCAAACGATAGGGAATGAAAACACATTGCACACACCGAGCTAATACTTGATGATTCTGATGATTCATGTACTTCTGATCTTTGGGCATTTGTTTATATTGCTTATGTGCTAACGCATGTTTTTCGAGTTTATATATGTTTCCAGGTTGGGTTCTCACTAAAATGCTCAAGAGCATTTGACAGCAGAGTCGCCATTTGTTGTGGCTGATCCACAACACACCCCAAAATTGGGGACCCACCTTTTTTGCATGCTTTCAAAAGGAATCTCAGTGACCCAGATGCTAAAAATGAAGAAAAGGGGCAAAAATGCACAAGTATAGAAAGTGTCACGAAATCGCGACATGTCGCGAAATCGCGACCTGTCGCGCCATCGCTGTCGAAAAATAGAAAAGTGTCACGAAATCGTGACATGTTGCTCCGTCGCGGCCGAAAGAGGAGAGAGAAAGGAGAAGCAAAAAGCGTAGCGAAATCGTGACATGTCGCAAAATCGTGGGTCTAACCAATCAAACAGGGTAAAGAAAAAGCGTCACGAAATCGCGACAAGAAACGACAAAGGTGCATGAAGCGGAAATATGTCATGAAATCGTGACATGTCACGTTTGCGGCCCAAAGAGAAGTGTAGAAATGAAAAAGGCATAGCGAAATCGTGACATGTCATGAAATCAGGTAAGAATAAGGAGAGAAGCAGGAGGTGGAAAAACGTCATGATTTCACGACAGGAAAGCAGCGAAGGTGTACGAAGTGAAAATGGTCGCGATTTCGCGACAGGTTGCGGAAGGTGCATGAAAGAAAAACGTCGTGATTTCGTGACGAAATGAGCGAGAGGTACGAAAGAAAATATGTCACGATTTCGTGACATGTCATGTTTTTTCTGGGTGCGATGGCAAGAAAGGCTGCTGACAGAAAACGTCATGATATCGCGACATGTCGCGATTTCGCGACATGTCACGTTTTCGCGGCCAGGAAGACGGACAAAGCTGCATGCTATTTTTGGTCATGATTTACATGGGGCCGTTACGAAAGATACAGAAAGGTGTAGAACACGTGGCATACATGCATAAGGGTTACAGAAAAATTACATTCATAGAATATTATCAAACGTTTCGGCATCGAGCATGAATTCAAAGAAACGAAGTAATCGGGAATATGAAACGAAGCGATCTGGAAGGGGAAACGAAGCGTCACAGGCCGAAACAGAGAGCATTGCCAGGCTTTAAAAGCAGAAGCACAGGACAGATACGGAGGTCGGAAACCGCTGCAGGCAGAGTTGCAGTGCCTAAGGCGAGATGCCATTCTGGGCCTGCTTGGGAGTGTTTTCCTCCCTTTTTTGCTGGTTTTGAGAAAACCGAGAGTTCTGCTATTGTAACATGATATATTTTTAATGCAGAGTGTTCAAAAATTTGCATCTTGTTGGCAAGAAAGAAGGAGATCTTCTATGCATGCTAATGGATTTAATGTTTATTCTTTTGTTTTCAGATTTCAGATTTATAGATAATGTTAAATGCCACTTTTGTGGGTTGCATTAGGCGAATATTTGAAATCTGAATTTTTATTTCAAACCCTAGGAACCAAGCACTTAACTTATCGGGATTGTGCGTGTTTGCAGGTCCCATAGGTTAGGTTGCATGCATGGAAACCTCATTGTCTTCGGTTTTGCCAGGACGGGATAGCATCAAACTGAATGCAATTTTAAATTTCTTTTCTTTTGCATTTTATTTTTCTTTTTGCTGCATTTTATTTTCAGAAGTTCCAATTTTATTTACAGACATTAAAATAAAATTAAAAAATTAAAAAACTCCAAAATCCATAAATAATTCCTTCATGCTATTGCATTTCATCAATTTACATTTTGAAGTTACAGCATGGTCATATGAGGATCAAATCACATTTACTTTATCGGGGTTCAATGAACAATCATTAAATTTCATAGTAAAATAAACCACAGTGCCCCTTGTTTTCAGTTACTTGCAACCACTAAGGTGTTCCAAGCATTTTAATTAAATATCTTTATTTGAGATTATTAATACACAGATGCAAAATGCTAGCATAACAGGAACCTTGGAGAAGTTACATGTTTAATTTCTTTGCAAGCAGAGGATTTAGAACCCAAATCCTATCGGAGAGTGTGTTTTCACAATCGGGTGAAAATACCACTCAACAATCTTCAAACCTTTTCTTGTGGTTTTATAGTTTTTCCATTTTGACCTTTTAATCTCCTTCATAGGTTTTCTTCAATTTGTACCATATATCTTTTGCTAATTTGTCATGCATAACTTTCTCAAATTTTGCTTCACATAATCCACTTAAGATTCCATTCATAGCCTTTGCATTATTCACATGTGATATCTTACCATATTTATCTATGGGACGAGTAGTTGTAGGTGTGAACCCATCCTCAATGGATTGACATGTCTCATATCCTTATGCCATCAATTAAGTCTTCATTGTTATGCTCCAAAAAATATAATTGTTCCCATATAACAATGGTGTCTTATTTGATGAATATCCATTTTGAGATACCATTTTTGAACCTATAATTTCTTCCTTTAAGCTTTTAGACTTTTCTGAAATAACTCGCTCTGATACCAATTGAAGAAAACATGCTTATACTGAAAGGGGGTGAGCAGTATAATATCAACTTTTACTTTTCTTTCCCAAACAATATTATACAATATTATCAATGGCAATATCAATAGTAGTAATCAAATTAATGCACAAATCATCACACATAAGAGAGACACAAATTTAATGTCGTTCACCCAATGTGGGCTACTCCACGGAGAAAATATTTGTTCTAAAATTTATCAACAAATATCTTGGGAATCAATTCCCTATTACAATGTTTATGGAACTCTCATCAAAGGAGACACCAATCCCTTATGCTCTAATTTATGGATCTATCTCCATAGGAGAACTTTATCCCCTTACTCTGGTTCGTGGATCTCTCTCCATAGGAGAACTCTTTCCCATTTGCTCTGGTTCATGGAACTTGATCCAATAGAACTCTATCTCCTCAACTAGTTCGTGAATCTCTCTCCATAGAAGAAACCTATCTCCCTAGTTGGTTCATAGATCTTACTCCACATGATAACTCTTTCCCCTTGCTCTACTTTATGGATCTCTATCCATAGGATAAATCTATCCCCTCTAATTTGGTTCATGGATCTTTATCCATAGGAGAACTCTATCTCCTCTACTCTAGCTAGTGAACTTCTAGAAGACTTCTACCCCCACTACTCTGGCTTGTGGATCTCTCTCCATAGGAGACCTCTATCCCCACTGCACTGGATGATGGACCTCTATCCACTGGAGACCTTTGTCCTCTCTGCTCTATCACCTCCATTACCTACTCTCAACCCTATCTTCAAATCTGCACCAAACTCCATCCCAAGTCTAGCATAAATCTACTTTTACTCTACTCATAAATCTACCCCAAGCCTTAACACAAGGCTTGAACAAATTAGCAACCAAACCTGCTCTTAATTCTATCTCAAATCTGCTTCAAGTCTTCTCAAAAGACTTGTTTATATTTGCCTCAAGCCTTCTCAAAAGACTTGCTCAAATCTGCTTTAAACCTTCTCAAAATACTTGCTCAAATATTCCTTCAATCTGCTCCAAGTATTCTCACAAGACTTGCTCAAATCTGCCTCAAGCCTTCTCAAAAGACTTGCTCAAATCTACCTTCAATGCTTCTCATAAAACCTATTCAAATATTTCAAAATTACATACATAAAAATGCTTAAACCTCTTTCAAAAATACTTTCTTCAACTAGGTAATTTAGACATATTCTACCTAGAATTCATTTAACCTCTGGAACATATAGATAATGATATGCTCTATCAAAATCCCAATATGTTCTTCACATCCAATCTCTATCTCTTACAAAATCCCTTTCAAATCAAATCAAAACAATGTATAACTTGCTTCACAAAATTGATCTATCTTTCTTGCAAATTTTCTCTCAAACATCAACCTCAATAATGCACAAATTTCCCTCACAAGATTGATCTTAAACACTTTCACAATTGCTTTTAATATATCTAAACCAATGCTAAAATGTTTCACAATGATTCACAAACTTGTCTTCAAACCTAACACAAGTAGTTCACAAATTCTAGCACAAGTGTCTCAATCCCTTTCAACAATGAAAGCACACTTGTTCTCAAAATCTAACCCAAATATTTCCACAATAATTCAACAATGAAGTACATATCCTAACTCAAAATATTCCAACAATTCTTATCAAACAATCCTTTTATCTCCACCTTATGTTCCAAAACATTCACTTCAACAAAACACTTTCAACAAGGAATAATGTGCCCTTACCTCTTAATTGCTCTTATGGAGATATGTCTTCAAAAATTTGTCTCACAAACAATTGGCCTTTCTAGTGCCACTTCAATAATTAGATATCAAAATACTTTCTCAAAACATCCACATGAATTTCCTTCTCAAAAGATATTTCACCATACAAAAATTACAGTAAAATATCAAACCACTATAACACCTTATTACTCCTATTCTTTTATGTAAAATAATACTCAACAAAATAAACCAGAAATTACACACATAAATTTCTCATATACACCTTATACCTCCTTATGAAAATAATGCACTTTTAAAATTTCAATAAGACCAATAAAATATCACTTCATCTCATGCATCAACAAGACACTAGCAATCTGAAATTTAATTTCCACCCCTTTTTAAATAAAAAATTAAAATCAATTTATTATCCTTATGGCTCCTTAAGTGTAAATTAGAACTATATAACCTTAAACCTTATGAATCCCAAAGTAAAGCATCATATGCATACCTTAAAAATAAAATTCCAAGCGCTGCCACCACTACTCAAACCTACGACCTCACTGGCCCCGCGCCCTACCACAAGGGTGAACACCATGTGGGCTAGCCACCCACACAAGTCCAAAGGAGCATGTGATCCTACTTATCCACTAACACCGGTGCAAAACCCTCGACCAAGAAAAAAAGACTCTGTGTGATTCAAACACTAAACCTACCGCTTGCCACACGCTCTAAAAACTAAGCTTACCAACTAATCTATCCACCCACGTTGAATGAAATCAAGCACCCTTCATCTTAACTCCATGTTGCTCTTGAAATAAGTAAATTCTTTATTTGCCTCCACCGCATACCAAACAAAGTGAACAAGGAGATATATTTTTCGGGATTAAAATTAACTTTGGCATTGCAAAACGTTTACCCTTTTATACACATTTTGCCCTTTGACTTATGATGTCAGCTCAACTTTGAAACATGCCTCCATGCACATTCAAATTTTGGTGCCTTATAATAATTCAAATTTTACTTTATTTTTTTATTTAATATTTAACCTTAGTGTTAAATATTAATTATTTATATTATTTAACCTTGGTGTTAAATAATATATTAACTTAGTCCTTTGCCAACTTAACTCCTTTTTGAAACCTTTGTCCATGACACTTTCAAAACTCCTTTTTAAATGACCCTTTTTGGCCAAGATATTATAATATTAAAATATTATAATATTGTCCCCTTTGAGCCTTAGACACTTGCTTTCTTTGCACATAGACTTAAACTTGGGCCTTCAAACCTTTTATACATTTACTTAGAACTCGTGGTCCCAAATTCTTTGGAGAGAACCTTGCCTTGCTTTCATAGTACATTAACCTTTGACATCAATGACAACCAAAGTACTTAAAATTTCCAACAATATCCTCCTTTTTCATTGATGGCAACCCTTTCTAAAAATTCCTTTTCCTGTCACTAAATTCCAAATTTGCTCCCCCTGAGAAACTGCTCTCCCTGATTAAATGCTCTTCCCCTTACTCAAATCTCTCCTCCTTTGACATCAATGGCAAAGGGACTCCTTTGGGGCTAAATATAATACTCTTAGCTCAGACCCCTCTCGCCTCCTCTCCTTGAGGTGATTAATTTTGGGGCAGGAGTATCTCGACTCCCAACATACAATGCTCTTTTTCTTTGTCAACCTTCTTTCTTAACATACCCTTTTGATCCTTTTGAGTGTCCTTATTCTTGCTTGTCTTTGGAAGCTCTAGAAACTCTATTATACACCACTTGGCCTTATACCCTATTATTGCACTTGTAACACTCAATGTTGTAGTTCTTAGAAGGTGCAAATGTTTTGAAGTTCCCCTTGGTGAAGCTATACTTATTTCTTTCATGAACCCTAAAGTGAATTGCTTTGTGACCAAAGCAATTACAAGAGTATAAATACCCTTGGAAGAAATATCCATATTTGAAAGAGTTGAAATTCCTTTTAGTAAGGTCATACTCCTTTCCATGAGTCCTGCAATGCATAGCCCTGTGACCAAACCGATTACATGAAAAACAATTTCCTTTGAAGAAATCTTGTCTTGAACCCTTTGGTCTCTTAGTCCTTTCTTTGTCTTCTCTATGATTATCCTTGTTTCTTGTTTGTGCATTGTTTCCTTTCTTAGTGAAGCTTCTATTCTTCAACTTATCCTCATAAGTCTTAATTTCTTCTTCACTCTCTTCCTCTGAAACTTCCTCTTCTTTTGATCTTGAGCTTGACCCTTCTTGTTTCCCTTGTCCTTCTTCAAAACCAAGTCCTATTTTGATAGATGAAGATCTTTGTGCATTGATAATCTCATCCAAAGTATTTGAACTTTTACCAAACCTGTGTAGCTTATCCTTAAAATCTTTCACTTCCATCCTTAGTGAAACTACCTCATGTTCAAGTATTTAATATTCTAACTCTTTTTCTTCTAAATTTTCACTCATAACCTCTTTAAGTCTCCTTTCCTTAGCTATTGATTTTGTCAAATCTTGTATAAGATTTTATTTTTCTTCCTTGCATTCTTGAACTTGAGCCCTTAGTATTGAGTTCTACTTTCTAAAAATTTTCAATTCTCTAAGAGCAACAATAAGTTCTGCTTCTAGATCTACTGTGCCTTCCTCTTTATTTTCTAAATATTTTTCTACTTCTTGGTCTTCAAGAGCATCTTCACACTTTTCAACTTTATCTTCAATAGGAACATTTTATTCCTCTTTTATTGCCAAAAATAGAATCTCTTCTTCTTCACCATCTGAGGATCTTTCATCAATATCACTTGAAGCCTTGCCTGCCTTGTTAACATAGAAACTCTTCTTGTACCTTTTAAATAACTTCTTTTCATACTTGCCTTAACCATATGTGTCTTTTTTTTCATGCCTGGATTTTACTGCTTCCTTTTTCTTATGATATTGTTTCTCTTCACTGTTACTACTTCTAGCTTCTGGAAAAATAGCTGCATAGTAACCAAAATTACCACAATTAAAAAGTTTCATTGTTTTCATACCTTTGTGCTTTCTTGAGTCCTTGTTTCTTCTCCAATAGTTATCTTCTTCATTACTGCTTGACTCACTACTTGATTATGGTTTCTTATCTTTTGTATTCTTTTATGCTTTGAAAGCTACCTCTTTCTTGGAGTTGGGATCCTTTACTATTCTCATTTCATAAGCTGTGATATTTCCATGTAACTCATCCACAGTCAACTGATCAATATATCTCATCTCTTCTATAGCTGAAAATTTTCCATCATACCTCATAGGAAGTGACCTTAAAACTTTCTGAGCAACACTGAAGTCTTCAATTTCATATCCAAGTCCATGTATGGTATTAAGAATCTCATCCACTTGAAGTATCTAGAAATGTCTTCCTCATCTTCCATCTTCAAATATTCAAACCTTTTCTTATGGTTTTGTAGTTTTTCCATTTTGACCTTTTTATCTCCTACATAGGTTTGCTTCAATTTGTCCTATATCTCTTTTGTTGGTTTGCAATGCATAACTTTCACAAATTTTGCTTCACGTAATCCACTTAAGATTCCATTCATAGCCTTGGCATTATTCACATGTAATATCTTACCATATTTATCTATGGGAGGAGTAGCTATAGGTGTGAACCCGTCCTTAATGGATTACCATGTCTCATATCTTTATGTCATCAAGTAAGTCTTCATTATTATGATCCAAAAAGCATAATTTTTTCCATCAAACAATGGTGTCTTATTTTATAAATATCCATTCTGAGATGCCATCTGTGTTCTTGTACTTTCTTCCTTCAAGTTGTTAGACTTTTATGAAGGAACCCGCTCTGATACCAATTGAAGAACACGGGCTTATACTGAGAGGGGGGGTGAATAGTATAAGATAAAATTTTACTTTTCTTTCCAAAACAATATTATCCAATATTATCAATGGCAATATCAATAGTAGTAATCAAATCAATGCATAAATCATCACACACAAGAGAGACATAAATTTAACATGGTTCATCCAGGGCTACTCCATAGAGAAAATATTTCTTCTAAATTTTCTCAACAAATATCTTGGGAATAAATTCCCTATTATAATTTTTATGGACCTCTATCCAAAGGAGACACTAATCCCCTATGCTCTTATTTATGGATATCTCTCCATAGGATAATTCTATCCCCTTTATCTGGTTTGTGGATCTCTCTCCATAGGAGAACTCTTTTCCCTTTGCTCTAGTTCATGGAACTTGATCCAGAAGAACTCTATCTCCTCAACTAGTTTGTGGATCTCTCTCCATAAAATAATTCTATCTCCCCAGCTGGTTCATAGGTATTACCCCAGAGTAGAACTCTTTCCCCTTATCTGGTTCATGGATCTCTATCCATAGGAGAACTCTATCCCATTTGCTTTGGTTCATGGATCTCTATCCTAGGAGAACTCTATCCCCTCTACTCTAGATGGTGAACTTCTAAAATACTTTTGCCCCCACTACTCTGGCTTGTGAATCTCTCTCCATAGGAGACCTATATCCCCACTGCACTAGCTTATGGACCTCTATCCACTGGAGATATCTATCCTCTCTGCTCTATCACCTCTAAAGCTTAATCTCAACTATATCTTCAAATCTACACCAAACACTCTCCCAAGTCTAGCATAAATCTGCTTTTACTCTACTCATAAATCTTCCCCAAGCCTTAACACAAGGCTTGAAAAAATTAGCAAGCAAACTTGCTCTCAATTCTATCTCAAATCTGCTTCAAGTCTTCTCACAAGACTTGCTTATATTTGCCTCAATCCTTCTCAAAATACCTGCTCAAATCTACTTTAAGCCTTATCAAAAGACTTGCTCAAATATACCTTCAATGCTGCTCCAAGTCTTCTCACAAGACTTGCTCAAATATACCTCAAAACTTCTCAAAATAGTTGCTCAAATCTACCTTCAATGTTGCTCACAAAACCTGTTCAAATATTTTCAAATCTTGCATACATACATATGCTTAAACCTCTTTCAGAAATACTTTCTTCAACTAGGCAATTCAAACATATTCTACCTAGAATTCATTTAACCTCTGGAACATATAGAAAATGATATGCTCTATCAAAATACCAATATGTTCTTCACATCCAATCTCTATCTCTTGCAAAATCCATTTCAAATCAAATCAAAACAATGTATAACTTGCTTCACAAAATTGATCTATCTTTCTTGCAAATTTTCTCTCAAACATCACACTCAATAATGCACAAATTTCCCTCACAATATTGATCTCAAACACTTTTACAATTGCTTTTAATATATCTCAACCAATGCTAAAAGGTTTCACAGTGATTCATAAACTTATACTCAAACCTAACACAAGTAGTTCACAAATTCTAGCACACGTATCTCAATCCATTTCAACAATGGAAGCACACTTGTTCTCAAACTCTAACCCAAATATTTCCACAATCATTCAACAATGAAGTACAAATCCTAACTCAAAATATTCCAACAATGCTTATCAAACAATCCTTTTATCTCCACCTTATGTTCCAAAATATTCACTTCAACAAAACACTTTCAACAAAGAATAATGTGCCCTTACCACTTAATTGCTTTTATGGAGATATGTCTTCAAAAATTTGTCTCACAAACAATTGGTCTTTCTAGTGCCACTTCAATAATTAGATATCAAAATACTTTCTCAAAACATCCACATGAATTTCCTTCTCAAAAGATATTTCACTATACAAAAATTACAGTAAAATATCAAACCACTATAACACCTTATTACTTCTATTCTTGTATGTAAAATAATACTCAACAAAATAAACCAGAAATTACACACATAAATTTCTCATATACACCTTATACCTCCTTCTTATGAAAATAATGCACTTGTAAAATTTCAATAAGACCAATAAAATATCACTTCATCTCATGCATCAACAAGGCACTAGCAATCTGAAATTTAATTTCCACCCCTCTTTAAATAAAAAATTAGAATCAATTTATTATCCTTATGGCTCCCTAAGTGTAAATTTAAACTTTATAACCTTAAGCCTTATGACTCCTAAAGTCAAGCATAATATGCATACCTTAAAAAAAAATTCCCATGCGCTATCACCGCTACTCGAACCCACGACATCGCTGGCCCCCGCACCCTACCACAAGGGTGGACACCATGTGGGATAGCCACCCACACAAGTACAAAGGAGCACGTGCTCCTACTTCTCCACTAACACCGACGTAAAACCCTCGACCAAGCAAAAATGACTCCACATGATTCAAACACCGAACCTACCAGTTGCTATGTGCTCCACAATCCAAGCATTCCAACTAGGCTATCCACCCACCTTGGATGAAATTGAGCGTCCTTTGTCTTAACTCTGCACTACCCTTGAAATCTGTAAATGCTTTATCTTCCTCCATCGCATGTCGAACAAAGCGAACAAGGAGATATATTTCCAGGGATTAAAATTAACTTTGGCATTGCAAAATGTTTGCCCTTTTATACACGTTTTTCCCTTTGACTTATGACATCGGCTCAACTTTGAAACATGCCTCCATGCACATTCAAATTTTGGCACCTTATAATAATTTGAATTTTACTTTATTTTTTATTTAATATTTAACCTTAGTGTTAAATATTAATTATTTATATTATTTAACCTTGGTGTTAAATAATATATTAACTTAGTCCTTTGCCAACTTAACTCATTTTTGAAACCTTTGTCCACGGCACTTTCAAAACTCCTTTTTAAACGACCCTTTTTGGCCAAGATATTATAATATTATAATATTGTCCCCTTTGAGCCTTAGACACTTGCTTTCTTTGCACATAGACTTAAACTTGGGCCTTCAAACCTTCTTCAAACCTTTTATACATTTACTTAGAACTCATGGTCCCAAATTCTTTGGAGAGAACCTTGCCTTGATTTCATAGCACATTAAACTTTAACATCAATGACTATGCACTTTTGACATCAATGCCAACCAAAGTACTCAAAATTTCCAATAAATCCTAAATATGTGATCCTCATAAATGCTAAATTAAAAAATATGTTAGATGTGAGTATCACCATCAAAGTCATTATAAATGAGTGGGCATATAATTGAATGATATTTGGTATATACAATACACTTTCCATTTTTAATATATTCTTCCTATACATTATTGATTAAATTTCTATTGATAAACTCAAGGTGTTTTGGATGATTGCTCCCTCTATGGGATGGAGAAGCATATCAAAGCATTAGGGGAATGCATAAATTTGTGTATGAATTATTTCCTCTACTTGAACTTGAATAAGTATATACTCATGCTAAACCCTATCCTATAACTCTAAATTCATAAATTTCTTGTTCAACAAGCATGCACCTCCAATATTATTTACTATGCCAACCCTATTCCATTTGTAAAAAGAAAATATAAATTTTTCCTCAAATCCTTTTCAATTTTTTTTTATGAACTTTATTGGATATGGATGCTATACCTACTGGTAATATTGAATAGGACATCATCTACAGTCATATATTTCATTGTATACTTAATGAGTTGTAGTCTTCCATTCATAGTTAAGAGAACTTACCTTTCAAACTAGTTTGATAAAATTCTATTCTTGTACTACTAATGTGCTATATTTGATTTAAAATTTGGAAATAAATAGTACAAGAAAAGGTTCTTAGGTGGGAGAGAAATTTAAATTTAATAATCAAGGCTAGATTCAAGTTTTGAATTCATTAGAACAATGGTCATAACCAATTTTGGAATTTAAGACTAAATATTAAACAAAAAAATGAAGAATCAAGTATGGAAATTGATGATTTATAAGTCTATGCTAGTGAATATCCAACAAATAAATGACATGTAAACAATGATATGAATGATGAGAAAAAATTTAAACAAGATTAGTCTATTGAAATTAGGACATAGTCTTATTTTGGGCTAATAAGAAATTTGTAGAAAATTGTAAAACGTGGGCTTTATGAGCCCATGTTAGATTTAGTATTTAGGCCTAGTTGTCCCAATATCTTCTAGAGGGATATTAGAAGTTAGAATTATAAGAGGATATCCCTCAAACAATCATTGTGGATAAATATTATCTTTCCAATTTGGGAATTGGTTGTTCAATCCAAGGAAATGGTTTCTCGTTTTAAGGGAATGTGGTTGTAAGTTGGACCTATTTAAGCCCTACATTTAAATGCAATTGCTAGATTCATTTGGATCCACATCAATGAATCAAAAAGTGAGTAGTTAAGGAAAATAAAAAATGATAAATTATGAAGGTATAGATCATAAGACAATTGATTAAGAATGGTGTTTTGTCTTGTTGTGGTTAAAATTTGATTTGATCCCAAGTTAATCAAGTTTACCTAGGGTAAAGTAGGATAAATCTGTTGATACAAATAAGAGACATGAGATAACCTATAAATATATTTTAGCCATTTATAAATATTAAATATAATCTTTGTGATTGTGAATCTTATACTTAAAACTCATTTTCAATTAATGGAAATATTATGTATGGTATTTGTGAACCAATTGTGCCATTTGATCTTTTGGTTCATAGATGACTAGTACTTGTGGATTTTCCCCTCCTATTTTTTTTATTTATTTATACCATTATTTCATGTTATTAAAATTATTCAATCACTCTGGTATTATTTAGTGACTTCCAAATGTGTCAATTGATCAACACTTATCTTTCTATGGCTTTGAATGTGCTTATTTTATTGTATTTTGCTTTGATCTTTCGCTCCCTTAACTTCTCAAAAAAAATTATATTTATATTCATTTATTTTAGATAGATTTTAGGTACTTGACCTAAATCTAGATGTTGGAAATGATACATCTCTTCCATCTAATTATTAAAACAAGATCATGTGCATTAACAATTTTATGACATACTTGGTGGAACTCATAAGCATTGTTTGTGTATAAAATCAAGCTTACCTTTTTGTATTTAATTATTTATTTATTTATATATATACAAGAATACTTTGAATATCTTCATATAGATAAAACAGTTTGTTTAAAATATCAAATCTAATAAAAATCCAAAAATTTAAAGTAAATCAGGGCATATTCTTCTTGGATCTAATAATTTTGAACCTACATCCTTGCTAGAAACTCAATATTTTTCTCATAGGTTCTCATAATATATCAAGAATAAATATTCACACAATTACATATATTAAACCCATGATAATAAAAAATTCATAGAAAATATTATTGATTAACATATATCTACTTAAGCAATGCAAGTATAATGTATTGAGAAGCTTTTTCGATCTCTATTACAATGCTTTGTCTTCAATATATACACATTTGATATGAGACTCTTCACATTCACAAGATTCTTGACCTTTATACTTTCCGCAAACTATTCATCTCCTCAAACACATGGGAGATCTAATACTTCATATTTCTCATGGGAGAAATACCACATAATATTAAATCTATTATTGAATCTACATATCCACATAAGGATAAAGACTCTAATGATTTCACATACTAAATGATAAAGTTTTACATAACTCCATACTTACATGACACCTCACTTACATAAACCTCACTTACATAACTCCACACTTACATGACACCTACTATATACTCAAATATTAATCACACTCTAAACTAAACTATTTATATGGTACTTGCAATATTATTGCAAGCTACCAAATAATGTAATACTTCTAACACTCCTATGTATTATATTATTTGGAAAGAAGGTCCTTTGTCTTCATTTGTTTTTAATATTTAATTCTTGTTTTGATCTTTTTGTTTTGACTCTGGTATTGGTAGTGACTAACCACTTCTAGAATTCTCTTGGAAATATTCAAATAATAATTTTCTAGAGAAGTCCATTTAGCACTATCATCAATATTTATTTTACATTTATCCATCCATAATTTATATTCTTATTATTATTCCCTTTGTTCCAACAATATATTTTAGAATTATTTTTACCTCCACAAAGTTCACAATGATGAAGATCCCAACATTTTTTTACCTTGTGTTCATATATGTTGCAATGCTTACAAATATTCATACTATGAATGTTATTTCCTTTTGTTGTTTCCTTAACAAATTTTGTATGTTTGATGTTTGATTCAAACATACCTTGCTCACATTTTCTCAAACTTGTTTCTTTGTATTCCATTTCATCACTATCCTTGTTACTATTTTTTATTTCATTTGAAACAATTTTTGCATTTTCTTTGTCTTCACACACATTATTTATATCCCTTGTATCACATGCAATGTCTATTCTTAGAACAAGCCCTCTTGTATCTATTGTCATGGGTATCAAATCACAAGTTTCACAACTTACATGGTCCTCTATAGGCTTCAAATCACAATTCTCATTTTTCTTTTGATAAAAATCACTAGTGTCACAACATGCATTTGTCATCATGGGTATTAAATTTATGGTATCACAACATGCATTTATTTTCATAGACCTCAAATCATTTGTGTCACAATAGATATATTTTTCATTATTAGATACAAGAAGAGGTTTTGAAAGGGTCCCCAAACCTTTTACAAATAGAGGAATATTGTCGATCTAGGACAAAATCCATAGATCATAGAGATCAAACTAATCCCACAAACCATTTAAATACCTAAAACTAAATATAATAGCCCAACAATAGACCTATCATAGGACCACAGTATTTTGAAGAAGACCAAAATCATAGAATCTTGAGAAGAGCCAAAACTAAAAGACCAAAACCAAGCCAAGATGAAACTCCCAAAAGGGAGTGAGAGCAACAAATAATCATAAAAACCCCTAGCTAATCCATAAATAAGAGATGGCTTAGTCCTCAGTTGAACCATATCCAACTTCCCATAATATCAGCACTGATGTCCTCGACACTTCTTGAATCCACTGCATCATATTTTTAATCTCTTTCACATAAGCAATGGTATTTTTCAATGTTTCTATTAGATAAATTTGAACCTTGATAATCCACCATCATATTAAGAAATGAATTTGGCACTATGGATGCACCCAAAAGACTAGATAATTTTTTATCCCAATGACTAGTAGAAACCATAATGAATTTAGATTTCTTCTTCGAGGTGCATGGTCCTTTAAATTTGAGTTCTCCATAAAAAATAGGTTCTTCTCTAACTTGACCTTCTTAACAAAAAGATGCTTGGACTACCTAGATTTCTCTACTCCACCCCTGGTTCTTGTTGGATAATCCAAAGCTCCTCCTAACCTCAGTAAAAGATCCTTCACTTTATTTTTAGAAATCAGGGGGCTTATTAGGTTCTCTTTGGCCACCTTTGAGTTGCTATAATTTGAGTGAGATGACACTTGGAATTCAACAATTGTAGAGGTCTCCTTCTAAAGGATCATAAGATTAGGAACCACCTCCCCTGAGATCCCTTTAACTTTAGCCATGTGTTCAAAAATTATAAACACCAAACCTTGATGGATTGGATCAGAAATATTCCTTTTCCTAACATCCTACATGGACTTCTCCATAGAAGTGAATAAAAATGACAAGATATTCATTAATATTTTGTGATGAAGTTGGTTCAGAAACATAACATTATAACTATGTAGGATATATTTATTTTCATCCAACATAAAAAAAATCCATAATAACCAACACAACCCTATTCCACAGAGCCTGAAGGGCTTTTCTCTGATAGACATTCTAAATTTTAGAAATAAATTCATCCTCCCCAAGGAAATACCCCAATTCTCTTGACAAGGAATAATTTTCCCTATTGTGGTAGGTACCATCCAGTGATAGGCCTATCACATCAACAACCATGGGGATGGATATTTTGAATTCAATCCCACCCACTCACACCATTCCATTCTTCTAATAATGAGCCATATGCTTTGAAATGTCCCTATTATATACATGAAATTTTAGCAAGCAATCCAAGAGACCCCATTTTTAATAATCTTCCTTACATCCTCAACTTCAAGAGCACTAGGCTCAAGAACAAATACCTCTATATCCTAGCAGACCATCCTTAGAGTACACTATTGGAAAAGATGAGGACCAAGGCAACCAGTAGATCCACATAGAGAAACACATAGCTTATAGGATGCTTTTACTAGAAGCTTAAAAGCTTCAAGAGACCATTGAAAATGACCCAAACACCTCCTTGGAATCTTGACACAAAACCACTAGTACTAGAGATAAATCAAACTCTAGGTGATGATAAAAATATTTAAACCTAGTAAATTACTAAAATCACCCTTTCTAAGTGATAAAAAATCATGGATCTCCACCCAAGCCAAGACTTCATCAGTAATCAACATGCACTACCACCTCACATTTTAATGAGTTTATCAAGGAAGGAGGAGGTGGTGCAAATAAATAGAAACAAGCCAAACATTCTTCAAGAGGTAAAAATACCCTCTATAAATATGACACCCCACTCTAATAGGATTTAATTCTATTATTGATGTCAATAGGGGGACTTGTGAGTACCTCGATACTGAACTCTGCATACCAATAAGTACACTCCACATCCTAAAAATCCACTTCACATCCTAGATGCCAAAATAATAGAAAACCAAGGATTTTCTACTAATATCAAATCTTCACCTTCTCCAATGATTACCAAGATTTCTTATGGCAACCCATGATAATTGGGATCTTAAACTCCCACCTAAATCACCAATAGGTTGAAAGAAACTAAAAAACATAAAATAAAAAACAATAGAAAATTTGGGTTGGGCAAAAACCAATGATGTAATCAGCTCACAGACCATGTGACCCATGAGTGATACAAGCCAACGACTAAAACCACCAATGAAACTATCATTCTACCTCCAATTTTGAAAACTATGACCACCTTTACCTACCTCACAAGCCCCAACTAACTAAAGAACCACACCTCTAACAATTTGGTTCCAACAAAATGAAAATTGAATTTAAAAAGAAAATATCTAACCGTTAAACACCTACTAGCACATAATCTAGGTAAACTAGGAATAAACAAGGCAATAGGCTCCCAAAAATAAAGAGATAAGTTCTCATACTTGCATGAAATAGAAAGTAGATAAACTAAATATATCATAACCCATCACATTGTTTGAAACCAAGAGACCTTGGGGGAAGTCACTCCTCCACACTAAGAAATCATTTTGGAGCATTCCTAGATTGGTCAGGAAATTCATAGCCCCATTTCCTTCTCTAAAAGTATGTTGAATTCAAACCTCCTCCTTGGAATGGATTATTATTTTGGCCTTTAGAATAATGTTAGCAATGCTCCAACCGTGGGCTTGAGATCCCTTAATAACATTAATAATATATAGGGAGTCTCCTTCAAATATTACCTTTTTGTAATCCAAAATCCCCAATAAAATCATTCCTTGGTATAGGGCTCTTTCCTATGCAAAGTTATAGGTCTAGAAATCTTGTGAAAGCCAAAATAATACCACCCCTATCATTCATAATCACCCCACTAGTGTCATATTTCCTAGGATTACCTTTAGATGCCCAATCATAGTTAAATTTGATCCATCCTGGGGGAGGTGGTTCCCATTTGGTTTGAGCTCTTGAGATAAACTATGATTGGTCAAAAATATTGGGTCTTGGTTGAAAACCTAGCTTCAAATCTAGGTCCTCATCCTCCTTACCATCTTTAGTCGAGTCTAAATTAAGACTTGAAACATTCTCCACCACAACTGAGATTGTTCTGAAGCAAATTGTAATAACATATCTTTTAGTATTTTTAAAAGCCCTATTATTTCTTTCCTTCTAAATACTCAAAAACAAGTGGTGAAAGTTGAAGAGCCAAATAAGATTCATTCTAGTATTAGATAAGGGAGAAATCCACAGAGTAAAAAAATCCAATAGAATGTTCAGGGCTACCCAACAAACTCCCAAAGAATTCAGGACAGTTCGCACCACAACCAAACAAAAAGAGCACTAAAAAATAGATGGATAGAGGATTCAACATAAGAGGCACATAAATAAAACCTGTTAGGTAGGAATATTCCTCTTTTTTGTTAGGTTATCCAATGTCAAGATCTTGTTCTGGATGGCAAGCCAAAATAAAATATTAATCTTAGGAGTGAGACCCTTATACCAGATTTTAAAAGGGGGGAGTCAAGAATGAGAGTTAGCATCCAAAATAGAATAGGCAGACTTCATAGAGAAGGAATCAATCCTTCTCACCCTTCCAAAATAAAGAATCATGCTCATCCCAACTCTTGAAGAATTGAAATTTCAACTTATCAAAAATGAAATTCCAAGCCTTCTTAGTTTGGTTGAGATTAGACGTTACTAAGGATTTCCATCTCTTTTTTTCATTAACCAATTTAACAAAGTTGACTACTTTTGACCCCAAAGGTATGTCTAGTTATAGGATTCACAACATACATATTTCATCATAGGCTTGTTCTTAAATTCATTAAAATTTTCCTATATTTTTATCTTAAGAATATTTAGGGCGACTACTGCCTTGTATACTATTTTCCATATACTAACAAGTATTATGATGTATTTTTTATAACAATCATTAGCATAATTAAGAATACCATGTATCTGTAGACACCTAAAATACATCATGTTTAGGAGACTACCCATATGGACACATCCATAGACCATATGAACCCTCTTGGATCTCTCCAAGAGCAAGCAATGGTCCTAACCACTCAAACAGGGTAGTTCTAGCCCATCCAGGCTTGGCCACTCTCAAGAAGAGCGACCAGCACACCTGGCCACTGAAGACTACAATGGCCACACCTAGCCACTAGGACTCGATAGCGGCTAGCACCATGCATAGTCTAGCCATGAATACGGGCCCAGATCATGCAGTCTGACTACACCTTTGCATTGTTTACGGGTAGATTTTGGTGAGGAACTCCCTGAGTTCCTCCTAACTACCCCTTCAATGCCAGTTTGTGACTGATGCTTCCCACCCGGAATGGTCAGTCACATGCAATTTGGATTGAAGCTTCTCCAGGAAGCCAAGGTCTAGATCTGAGAGGGAAGTCTACATATAGACTCTCCCACGAAAAGCAAAAGATCCATGAAGTTTCAGAGTTAAGCAGTGAAGCCCTATCAAAATGGAGAGCCAAGTTACATCCTCCTTGAGGAGCATTGGAGCACCATTCGACTGAGCTACGCTTGCATACCCATTTTTAGATTCATTGTTCCCAACCACCAATCAGTGTAGGAGACACGCCCGGTGACCCTTGAACATCAATTTTGGCAAGGAGGATAGCGCAACAACCCCTGATTCACAAGGAGAAGAGCTTCATATCATGGCCGCTATCTCGGATAGTGGCCCGTAGGCATATTTTAGGGCATAGACGTTATTTCCCTTTGCTTTAGTCTAGATTCATTATTGCTTAATTTGATTAGTTAGTCATAGCTCAGATCTGCTTTCATTAATGCATCTATTTCATATTTCTCAGCTTTCCATGCATTTATTATTTTGTTTATGCTTGTATTTCATTATTATCATATCTATCTGATCCACTGACAAAGGCCTCATCCGGAGAGGTGGCCCATCCTACTAAGCATGCTTTGTTGTTTCCATGAGCGTAGGTATAGATCTTCAGGACCATATTGAAGCAGTAGGAGCACAAAGATCCCTCCAGGACCAGATCTGGAGAAAGGGGCATCTGTAAGCCCCCATACAGTTTCGTGTGCGGGACCAGGAGGCCTACGTATGCGCACCATTCCCTTGTGGGGAATACATCCAACCACTGCTCTATATTGTGTAAATATTTGTATCAAAATGATGGGTATCCCTAAGAGGGATGAACTTGTAATCGAGGATTCGAGATATCGATAAATAAAGCATCTTTATTTGTTTTCTTACTTTCATGTTGCATGTGCTTTTAGTACTTTCATTTTGTGCAAGTGATAATATACATAATAAATCAAAATTGCAAGTAGGGTAGTAGGGTGCATGCTTCTCGGGTCACACAGATGGCGATCATGGTGGGACCCCCACCAGGTTTTGTTTTCTAGTTAGTTTATTGACATTCATAGGTTTTTCTATGTGTAGGTTTGGCCCCTCTAGTCAAAAACTTGAGTCTTGGCCTCTGTCGAAACAACTAAGATCTTAGCCACTGTAGCTATTAGCGGCTAGAATCAATCACTCTGGTCGATAGTGACTAGTAGCAGAGTGTAGTAGAGCTCAAAATTTCCATCATCAGAGTGGGATTTGAGGTTGGTTTCATCCTCTATTTCCTCTATGTTTTCTATCTACAACTTTTATTTCCAGAAATAGCAAGTGAAATCATAGTTTAATTAGGAGAACATAAAGAAAAATGGGAAAAGGAATTGCATTTGATGTTTCCTAGGACTTTCTTTAGTTCCTCTAGGTGCTTCTAGGAACAACAGCCTCTACTTGTAAGGTCTGCCCTAGTCTCCAGCATGCTAGGCTTCTATGTGTTAGTTTGCTTGCATGCGGCCCAACTAGTGGCCTTTGATTCATAAAATAGAATGCATTATATGAAGTTCATTTAGATTAAATTAGATATGCATCTTTCTGAAGTGGAAACATCTTTTATTAGGCATATAGGAAATATCATGTTTGTTGGGTGATGCATTTTATTTACATGCAAGGTTAAAAATAACCCCACACACTTGCACGTTCTACAATAACATTGGTAAGGTTGGATTTCATCACCGACCCCCAATTCAGATCGATGATATTGGAATTCATCTCCTTCCATCGGCTTGCCCCCTAGATGTCCTTAGATAGAATAGAGAACTCCTTTTTAGTTGGTGTAGGTCACTTGTGTTCAAACTGTCTCCCACTATTTCATAGTGGAAGAGCTAGGTGAACCCCCCACTAGGATTTAAGTGGTGTACCCTAGACTCTTTTGAGAAATCATGTTCGGCACTAGTGTTCCTAGTCTCCACTTTGATTGAGTTCCCTCATTCTAATTCCAAAGCATGAACAAGAATTCAATATCAACAACAAATCTAAACACACCAAATAGTTTAGGGAACACATTAATCCTTAAAAGAGATAAAAATCTGCTTGCTTTGTTTGCATAATTTGGAATCTAATTAAGAAGATAACCCATAATCAGGATGGTGTACACATGGAGCAACCACCCCTGGTCCAACATCGAGGGGGAAACTAGTGCTCCTCACACTCACAATCACACTGGCATTGAGCCACCCACCCATAGTGTCATCGGATGAAGTTTGAAAGTCTTAGGGGTGATAATTCAACCCTTGGGGGACTCCATGAGAAACCCCAATAAGAGATCCACATCCTGGTTCTTCATCACATAGACATGAGGAGGCCTCAAGGCCCTCCTCATCACATAGGAATGAGGAGTCTTCATGGTACCTCTCATCACATAGATAAGTGGAGGCATCATGACCTCCCTCTTCACATCGACATGTGGAGGTATCATGACCTCCCTCATCACATAGACATGTGGAGGCTTCAAGACCTCCATCATCATATCGATGTGAGGAGGCATCAAGGCCTCCCTCATCGCATAGGCATATAGAGGTTGCAAGGCTCCAAACCTCACATGATACACATAGGATAGATCAACCCACTAAGGGGTAAGACATTAGGGCCATACCTAGTCATAGACCCAGGACATCTTATAACCTCCCTATAGATGGGAGGGTACCCTTAGACCATGAGCTCATTGGTGCCAATGGGACTCTATGGGATCAATCATGGAGAACCCAACAACTTGATGAGTTGGATCGAGTTCCCTCGAGACCAGCTCCTAGAAGTATTGCTACCAAACATTCTACTTTAGGAAGTTCATGTAGCATAGCCACTAGATGCACCAATGAACTAGGGGAAGCTTCAAAGTGACCCCATAACACATACACTACTTCAGATCATGAGGGTACTCAACCCATAACATAGTACACAGAGCAAGTCACCCTAGTAGACAGGGACCAGCACAATAGGAGCCTCCTCGAGGGGCCTCAACATTAGAACCCCTTGCAGAGTTAGAAAGACATGAGCCTTCAATAGCAGGTCACTCTGACCACCTACGTAGGTTGGAAGAGGAGCTATGCATTGAGCGAGAGCATGTAGAAGCTCTTGAGCAAGAAGAGTGAAGGAAGAGGTGCATGCACCTACAAGAACAATGCTCAAGAGAAGAAAGAGTTGAGCATGAGGAGCTAGCAGAGAGGTTGGCTCGAATAGATGCACACATAGGTGGTGAGAGATACCAACATGAGAGACATGTTAATTCTCAATAGGAGAGAAGCACTAGGCTAGGAAATGAGCATGCTCACCACACTTCACAACATCAACAACACCTGGACCTCGAACAAACATAATTCAATGAGGAAAGGGTAGGGATGGAAGACCAGGAATAAACATATCTTGAACCTCCATCCATGGTTATAGGAGATGAGTATAGATGCCCAAACTAGGCCAACATAGGGCTACCTCCTTTACCATCATGAGCAAACCTTCAAGAACATGAGATTATTTCCTCGAAGGTATACTAGATGCTCATCGAGAGAGTCAAGTCTCTCGAGAAGTAGGACATAGGTGGATAGAAGCCGACATTGAGCAAGATTCACAACCAACCTCTATGCCCCTCAGTCCCGAGTCTAGCATATCCTAGGCACTTTGAGATGCCTAGGTTAGACAAGTTTAAGGGGAGGGAGATGCGCAAGAACACATGACCAACTTCATGAATGCGTGCTTCCACCTTGAGAAGAATGATGCCTTGATGTTGAGGATATTCATCATGATATTCTCGGGCATGACAACACAATGGTTCAACCAGTTGCCCAAGCATAGCATCACCAGTTTTGAGCAATTGGTGAATGCATTCCTTGAATGGTTCTCCTTCGATGCCAAGAAGAAGGTGAACCTATCTGATCTGGCCAATTTGAAATAATATGATGATGAGCTAGTGATGGACTATGGGGATAGGTGGAGAAAAATCATGGCAAAACTATCATTCTCCATCCCCATAGAGGAACTTGTCTGAATGTTCACAAAGAGTTATGCAAAGCACATCTCTCTGCTATTACAACTACAACAATATGAATCATTCGAAGAAGCCTTGGCTCAAGCCAAGCTTATTGAAGACATTAAGGTCGATGAGGGAGACCTTAAGCTCCACAACAAGAAAGAGTGGAGCAAGAACAATCAGAATAACAAGAATAAGCAGAAGCAGGCCAAGCCTACTCAGGTTAATCAAGTTGTATTAGCTACACCAAAGGAGGGGAATGGACAACAACCCTAGAATTACTAGGCTCACCCTCCACCAACCAACTATGATCCTAAGAACAATCAAGGCTAGAATAGAGAGCGTCGACCACCTCGCTACTACATACCTCTGAATGAATCAATGCAATCGATGTTTAATCAATTGAATGAGGCATAAAGGATAAGATTTCTTGATGTACAACTTCTTGACCCTAATCATCCCAAGCCAAGGGGATATAGGGAAGATCAATACTACCCATATCATAGGAGATAAGGGCATGATATCAAGAATTGCATCGGATTCAAGAATGTTGTACAAAACATGATTGAAAAGGGAGAGCTAAAAGTTGACAACCCACTAGCTCTCGATAATAGAGATATGGGTATATACCGGAACCCATTGCCCAATCATGAGGTCCCTAGGGATCAGGGTGCCAAGTTCAACTAGGTTTGAGTCGAGCCACCTATTCAGGGGTGCATCAGAATGGTTGAGTTGGTTAATGTGGCAACTAGGAGTTAGAGATATGGGCAACCATAGCCTCCAGTGGCTCCCATCAATATTTCGGTTGCACCTCGATAGAGATAGGTGCATGACAACCCTCTAGGTCCACTAATGAGACCTATGGTGACTATTTGGAGTAGACTAGAACAAAATCTACAAATGACTCTAGCTAAGTTATCCATTTATGAGCTCATACAATAGTCCCCTAGGCATAGGGAGACTTTAATGGAGATTTTGAGATCAATCGAGCTCCAGCCCCAGAACCTGATGCATTCACACATTTTGTGGGGCAAGTACAATAGTGCCAAGAGCCCATGATTCATTTTTATGATCACAAAATTAAGGCAGTCCCTACTACCTCTAGAGACCCACCTCTACACATTATTGCATCAATCAATGACATTCCATTCAAGTGGGTTCTGATCGATATGGGCTCATCGATCAACATCATCACCACCAAGGCTATAGGGCACTTGAAGATCCCTAAGTCCAACATTATCCCGACTTCCTACATGCTCAGGGCTTTTAATGATGCATTGTGCTCCATAGTGGGTACAATCATTTTGCCTATAAAGGTAGGACATAAGACCATCCCCATGATGTGTCATGTGTTATAAGGGGTGATGCAATATAACATCCTTCTAGGGCATCCCTAGATTAGAGACATGCAGTGCGTACCCTCAATCCTACACCAATGCATCAAGTATGTGCACGAGGGACAAGTTCACGTGGTTCCATCCGATGAAGAGCCATTCAAGTACATGCATCAAGTCGACTTGCTAGGGAATTTGTCCTTCCATCAATTCACTTGTACATAAGGCCTTCATCCCCAACCATGTAGCTAAGAAGCAAAAGTAAATTAGTGTGAGGTGACCCATCCACGTCGACACCACCTCCTACATCCAAAGCTACTGGCACTTCTGAAAAGCCTTCTATAGATAAGGCAAGAGATAAATAGAAGTTGAAGGTACCCCTAGTGGAGGAAGGACCCAAGGAGATTTCTGACCATAGTAGTTATAGGAATCCCTACTCCCATGGAGGAGGAACATTCCCAAGAAATAGTCGAGGAGGTACCTCAACCTACCTCACCTACATCATCAACAATATCATCTGCATCGTAGGTGACAATTCACCTAGCCAACATAACACTAGGTGAATATCTTGTGTAGAATATAACTTTCATGCCAATCATTGAGTCTACACAAGACATGGGATGACCAAGAGTCCCAAATCTACTAATAGGGATAGTGGTTCCCTTGGGGGTGCCACCCAACTAGACTAATTTCATATATGCTGGTCTAGATTACGCCCACACTACTCCTGATCTAGAAAGGGATGAGGATGAACCTTTCACCATGAATGTTCATTACTTGTCAAATCTTGAGTTTACTCTAAAGTACTTTGAGTAGTGTCACTGGCAAGGCTATGGCCTAGGCTTGTATGAGCAAGGGTATCGACTACCATTTTAGCCATAGTACCAACTACCTACTGATAGGTGTGGTTTGGGCTATCAAATGTGGAGTCATGATGACTCTTTGGAAGTAGCCCTAGATAGATTAAGCATTGGGTTTGGGGAGGACATCGATTGGAACCCCTATCAACCCCCAATAGAAACTATTTGGGTGATGGGTGGGTGTCGATGGTCAATGTCACACCACCTGATCAGTATCACCCTAAATCCTCTCTTGAAGTGCCCCCATCAGGAGCCATCCTATGGGAGGAGGAGCCAATGCATGGATATGAGTGAGAGGAGTATGATTATGTTCCAAGTGAGGATGAATATGGAACTGGCTTGGCCTACCATGGGCCTCGGTATGTGCAAAACCTTACTTGGATAGGCCACACAGAAAGTGGCTACATCTCAGATGAGAGTGAATACATCTCGGATGAGGGTGGATACATGTCATATGAAAGTGGCTATGAGTTAGAGGACTCAACAGATATGGCCTACCTATGGCCTAGACATATGAGCCACATCATTGGGCTAGAGACAAATGCTAATGGATTCTTCATAAGTGATGATGACTATGAATATGAGATTGAGATGGCCTATCTAGGGCATCAACAGGTAAGCCACCACCCCATCCTAGGGCTAGAAACCAATGCCAATGGTTTCTGGATAAGTGATGATGACTTTGAGGATGAGATTGAGATGGCTTATCTTGGACCTCAACACTTGCATCCAGTCAATCTGCTTGTGGAGAGAGAAGCGGCACTCCATGCCATCGATCCTAATCTTCACTTCCTAGGGAGACCAGTAAACCTAGATGCCATTCATCACATGGTCAACCTGGATCCACCAACATTTAGAGAGTAGTTGTTGCCTAATGATCCCATCATCTCATCTATCCATAGACCGGATCCTGAGATCCCTATGCCCCTAGAGCCTCATCATGAGTATGGAGGGTGCACCCAGGATATAGAGTTTCACCCACGTGGTCCTAGAGATTTCATTCCATCCATCAACATGATCTCCATTGATTTGACCACTCCACTCCATAACCTAGTAGATCCCTCAAAACCATTGTGTCTTAACTTAGATGCTATCGATTGGGATCACATTGATTCACCCCTAGAGCCTAAGGATTTCTTCCCTAATGAAGAGATGTTACAACCATTTCATTTTGCATCAGGTTGTGCACATGATGTCTATCATACTGGTCTCGACCCTGAGTCAGTGGGAACCATAAATCTAGTAGATGACATTCATTTAATCCCCACTCCTCACCAGCTTGAGGATGGGTCACATATGGCAATAGAGGAGACTTTCGAGGTGGACATCAACAATGATCCTTCTCAACCAAAGAAATTCAAGTTCAGAGAAAGCTTATCTCCAGAAGAATAGGCCATCATAATTCCTCTACTGAAAGAGAGACCAAATCTCTTTGCTTGGACCTACAAAGACATGCTAGGGCTAGATCCAAAGTTGGTTGTCCACAACCTTTCGATAGACCCCATGAAGAAACCGGTCAAGCAAAAGCTCAGAAAGATGCATCCAACCATCACTTTGATGGTTAAAAATGAGTTGCAAAAATTATTGGATGTAGTCTTTATTGTTCCCATCGACTATCCAGAGTGGGTATCAAACATGGTGCCCATAGGAAAACCTGATGGAAGAGTCCACATTTGCACGGATTTTAGGGATCTCAATAAGGCAACCCCAAAGGATTCATTCCCATTGCCCAACATAGATGCTCTTGTAGATGCAACTACAGGTCATGAGATGCTCTCCCTAATGGATGGTTTTTTTGGTTACAATCAGATTCGGATTAAACTCGAAGACCAACATAAAACTATGTTTACCACTCCATGGGGGACATTCTATTACAAAGTAATGCCATTTGGCCTTAAAAATGTTGGTGCCACATATCAGTGGGCTATGACATACATTTTCCATGACTACATGCATAAGATCTTGGAAGACTACATTGATGACTTGCTAGCCAAGTCATTACTACATGAAGAGCATGCTGAGACCCTCACAAAGATCTTCGATCACCTGATTGAGCACAATGTCAGGTTGAATCCCAAGAAATGCGTCTTTGGTGTAACTTCTAGAAAACTCTTGGGATTCATCATTTCTAAATGAGGCATCGAGGTAGACCCAACAAAGGTAAAGGCTATCCTGGAAATGGCCCCACCCATAAACATCAAAGAACTAAGAAGCTTACAGGGCAAAGTAGCATCCATAAAGTGATTTATCGCACAACTATCGGATAAATGTCGACCCATGAATCGACTGCTACACAAGGGGGTCCCATTCCAATGGGATGAAGAATGTCAGCAAGCCTTTGCTGAGATCAAAGAGTACCTAGCAATGCCACCAGTCCTAGCTCCACCAAGGCTAGACGTGCCATTCCTGCTATATATATCCACTATAGATTTTGCTTTGGGCACCATGTTGGCTCAAAAGAATGTGCAAGACAAAGAGCAAGTGATATATTACATTAGCCACACCTTGGTGAGCTACAAAATTGGATATGCATACGTAGAAAAGTTGTGCTTAGCAGTGGTCTTTGCAACCAAGAAATTGTGCCACTACATGTTGAGCCATACGACATATGTAATATCCAAGCAAAATCCTTTGTAGTATATGATGAGCAAGACATATCATAATACACGTACTGCAAAGTGGATCATGCTATTGATAGAATTTGATTTGGAATTCATAAGCCAAAATTCCATCAAAGGACAAGTCATAGTTGATCAGCTGGCTGAGGTACCTCTTCAGAATAGTAGGCCCCTTACCATAGAGCTTCCTGATGATGTGGTCTTTGCACTATCAGAAGCACCCAAACCCAAAGAACCAAAAAATGAAGCTGACATGACTTTGTTCTTCGATGGTTCAAAGTGTGAGCAAGGAGGCGGTGTGAGGATTATCTTTTTCATGCCACAAGGTGCTCCAATGCCCTTGTCATTCAAGCTAGACTTCCCTTGCACCAATAACAACACCGAATATGAGGCCCTAATATTGGGTCTCCAAACAACCATCACCATGAAAATCAAGAGGCTAAATATCTTCGGTGACTCCCTCCTCATAGTCAACTAGGTCAAAGGACTATTTCAATGTTGGGATCCAATCCTGAAAGCTTACAAGGAGCTTGTTGACACATATCTAGCCAAACTAGAGTGGTACAACATCGAGGCAATCCCTCATTCATCAAATAGATTTGTAGACACCATGGCATCTTTGGGATCCTTGATCCCTCAGAATCTATCTACCGATTTCACTACCATTCATGTCAAAATGCTCTCGCATTCAGTGATCCAGCATGAGGCTTTTGATAACAAGGAATCATTCAACATGATCCATATAGAGCCAGACTATGACTAGTTCTGTAAAGCCAAATACTTCTTAAAGAAGGCACCTTGGGGGTCCTTGATCTCTCAGGGTCCTATGGGGAATGGTACCACTATTCACCACAAGGTTGTTTCTCAATCTATGTTTGTGCAAGTCAAATTGCAGGAGGAACAAGTCATCTTATCTATCGAGGTTGTAGCCTATCAGGATTGGCTATCCCAATTACAAGACTTCCTTAGGCTTGGAATTGTCCCACAGGGACTATCGCATGCCGAGAGATGAGCATTCAAGCAAAAAGTGACTAGATATGTCTTTCTAGGAGGCATATTGTATCATCGAAGCTATGATGGAGTTCTCCTACATTGCTTAGAGCCCCAAGAATCAGCTTGGGTGATTTTACAAGCTCATGATGGTACATGCGATGGCCACTTCAGTGACATGGCCATTGTCAAGTGCATTCTTCGAATGGGCTATTACTGGCCCACCATGGAGAAGGATTATTGTGAGTATGTCAAGAAATGCATTAAATGTCAACATCATGCAAACTTGATGCACTTGCCATCTCAGGCCTTACAACCCATTCAAGCGGCTTGGCCATTTTCTCAGTGGGGTTTCGATCTGATTGGAAATATTTCTCCCCCATATTTGGGCTGACACATGTTCATCTTAACGACCATTGAGTACTTCACCAAATGGGTGGAAGCGGTCCCCTTAACCTCGATAATTGGTCCTCGGATTATGGAGTTCATACTTCACAATATCATTTATCATTTTGGGGTACCCTTCAAGATAATCTCGGATAATGGTCCATCATTCAAAAACAAAAATGTGTGAGCTCTAACGACCAAATACAACATTCAACATAGTTTTATGACACCATACTATCCGTAGGCAAATGGGCAAGTAGAGGCCTCAAACAAGATAATAGTAGCCATCTTAAAGAAGATGGTGAAAGAAAATCATAAGGATTGGCATCTACAATTACCCTTAGCATTATGGGCTTACAGGACTAGCGTACGGATGCCCATTAGGGCAACACCATTTTTGCTTGTATATGGCACTGAGGCCATTATGCCCTTAGAGTTGGAAATTCCAACATTACACATCACATTGAAAGAGTTCATCAATGATGACACTACATGACAAGCTCACCTGGATCAATTGACCCTTCTGGATGAATGATACATCAATGCCCTTGAGCACCTTCATGTTTACCAAGATCATCTAACATGAGCTTATAACAATAGAGTCCATCTGAGAGACTTTAAAGTTGGGGATCTTGTGCTTAAAGAGAACCAGTAGAACTCAAATCTATCATCGCATCTATGAGATAAATTTATGGCCAATTGGATAGGTCCCTATATCATCTTGGAGAAGATTGGGACTGGGGCATATCACCTAACAATGCTAGAAGGTGTTGAGGAGCTAGAGCCTCTCAATATCATTCATCTAAAGGTATTTCACACATAAATCAACAAAATATCAAAAACATTCAAATAATTTCAAAATATTCAAAAACAATAGAAATCATAAAAATCCAAACAAATCAGAAAACATTAAAATAAAAAATAAAAGCTCCAAAGGCATCTTAAGCCCTTTGGTCAAATCACAAAAGGCTCCAAAGGCATCTTAAAGCCATTTGGTCAAATCAAAAAAGCTCCAAAGGCATCTTAAAGTCGTTTGGTCAAATCAAAAAGCTCCAAAGGCATCTTAAAGCCCTTTGGTCAATTAAAAAAGCTCCAAAGGCATCTTAAAGCCCTTTGGTCAATTCAAAAAAGCCCCAAAGGCATCATAAGCCCTTTGGTCAAAAAAAAACACAAAAGCACAAAAAAAATTCAAAATTCAAAAATTCAAAACATTCAAAATAATCAAAATCTCAAAAACAATTGAAAGCATCAAAAATACAAAAACATTTGCATTATGCATTTGCATTTGCATTCACATAGTTGCATTGCACTTAGGCATGTCCATCCATGGTATTTGCATTAGGGTAGATTGTGTTTGCAATCTTACAAATGACACCACATTTGTACATCAATCATGCATCTTCAAAATCCATCATCATCCATCACCCATGTGTGTAACTATGTTTTTCAACACAACCCCTCCTATTGCTATAAGGAATATACTAGGGTTTTTCGGTCACTCAGCCATACCTAGTGGTTTTATCAAACTTTGTAGAAAGTTGTCTTAGCTTTTAATAGATGAGGTTTGGTTTTGATAGCACCTGGTATATTTCAGAATCCCATCACTAATCAAAACACTAAAATCCTAGTTGGAACAAGGGAAATATGAACACTGCAAAGTGGTATTAGGTATCCTAAGGTGAAAAGTTTATCTTGCTCATCCCCCTATGCGACCGGCTCAAAAATGCTGAGAATTGGCAAAAGGACAAGTTCACCCCTACCCAAAGAAATCCCTTGCTTTAATCAAAACAAGCAAAAATCCTGAACAAAGCAAAATTCAAAAATAAAGTAAACAAGTGATTATCATCACTACAAAAAAAAAAAAAAAAAAAAAGGATTATATAATAAATCCCTTGCTCAAAAGAAAAACAAAATTTCAAAATAAATAGTGATTTTCATCACTAAATCATGAGCAAGTATCCCAAATAAATATGAAGAAAATAAGGGAGTATTGAACTTGAATCCCTGGAATTCTCAGCATGAACGAGCCATAAGGTATCCTTACGCACGATGATATGTCTATCACATTAGCATCTTGCTTTTGTACAGACCAATGTTTGCATGTGGAAGAGCTAGCCTTAGGTGTCCTATATTGCCTAGTGGTCTAATCCAACTGAGTCCAACCTAGGATCAGGATAAACATTTGAGGATCCCCAATACAACAATGGGCTGAATGAATCCCACCTGGCACTGGGGTATGCTTATGTTCTATCTAATATATTCATTTGCACACACAGGGATAATGAATATCTAGGTCTTCATAACAAAACTTTATCCTTCAAAGCTCTGTATGATCAGTATACAACTTTTGATGAAGCAACTAGGGTGTTTGAGTCTCATGGAAAACCTCAAAAATCCTCTAATAGCAACATGTCATATCATCAGTCACATCATCAACTTTCTTTAGGAGGTTTTGTTTAAGTAATATGGATAGATACGGATAAATGTTAATAACTATTATGCATATCTATAGCAACTTATAAATAAATCCATCATCTCACCTCACATTTGATGTTTAAATGATTAATTCTTATTATGAGAATTATTATTTATTCATGATTTTTATACATTCTGTGGTGTCACCCATTAGATTGTCAAACTCATATCACATCATATCATATGTTTTAAGTGATTAAAGCATACAGGTTCATTCACATTAGATCATCAGCATAACATAACATATTTCATTTACCATATCATAGCAACATAAGGTTAGATGCATACAATACATCAAAATCAAACATGCATTTAACAATAAGCATTGCATCCATATATGCATCCATCATCATCATCTAGATCATGCCATCTAAGCATCCACACATCATAAAGCATAAGTCATGTAAGCCACATAGCATAAGATCATAAGGTAGTCCACCTAGACATACACATCATAACATCTAAACATCACATCATATCATAAAATCATGATATTGCATCCATAAACATAAAAACATAATCATAAAAGATACATATAATGAGTCTCAAAGTCTAGATATCATATAAATGTGTGTCCAAATAAGTACATGTAGGTACAAAAATCACCAATAAGGCTACAACTATGTAGGTCGGCTGACCTTACACCCAAAAAAGAGGTACAAAATATCTAAGGAGCCATAGTGCTCAAGAGTGGCCTGCACCACTAGCATCACCTCTGCCCTCACCCCCCCTCTAGGAGGTGGTATAGAACTAGCACCCCTAGTCCACTCTATCTGGGACCTGGTCCTATGGCTCGATCGAGCTGATGACTATCCTGAAGTGCTTCGATCGGTCCTCTATGACCCTCCTACCCTGGGCCTCTCTGGTAGATGGTCTCCTCAAAGCTTGACCTCATGCTCCAATGCCAGGATGTAGGAGGTATCTCGGGTGTGCTCCTCCAAATCATCTGCTAGTAGTCCATGCAAGCATCAAATCTTTGCACCTATGTCTAGACCACTAGGTCCTTGAGGTGCTATAAGAGGTGGCGCAATCTAGCTTCGAGCATCATCTCACTCGGTAGTAAGTTAGACAACCTATCTTTGAAGGTCTACAATAGTGGCATCCCTCTACACCTGAATCTGGGATGTCTGTAGCTCAACCTCAACCTGGTGTAGCTGAGCCTAGAGAGGAGACTCTTGCTCCTCAGGAGCTAGCTCCTCCTCCTCCTCAGGGAAACCTACTCCTCTATAGCCTGCTCCTCTACCACCTACTCCTGCTACCCTACCTACCCCTAATCATCCATCCGAGCCTACACTCGGTGCCCATCAGGATCCTCAACCTCAGCCTCATCCAAAGACCACCCTAGGTGGCCACCACCATGCCATAATCATGTACCCCACCAATGGGTGTACACCTCTGTAACCCCAACATCGACCACACTAGGATCAACTACAGGAGGGTCATCCTCCTCTAGCACTATTGTAACTCATGGTGGTGGAAGGTTCTTCTCTATGGTAATCTGATGATAGAAAATTGGCTCAAGGGAACATCCTACTGAATGCCAAACTATCGGAGCACCCTAGAGTAGTAGAAGAACTCTCTGATGCCATCCTTATGGTTGATAACCCATCGATCATGTTGAGTCCTCACTGTGAAGCTAGTTGGATCCTCCCAGATAGGGCACTCATGATAAGGTCTCCAGATGATATCAATAGCCTATAAACTAGTCAAAGATATTGTGTAGTGGGAAATATCCCCTAAAAAGGTTGGCTCTTGCACTCCTCGAGCACTCTAGGCCACCTAGATCCATAACATTGGACATCATCATCTAGTGTAGTGATCTCCACTGGAAGTCCTATTGGGTGGTCAACCCTGATATGCTCCCATCCCCAGATCTGGAGGAGCAAGTTACAAGCAATACTAGCCTATCTACAACATGAATGTGGTATAGCTCATCATAGCACTACACCAGTAGTGCGCTCCCCCAAGCATAGATAATAGGTGCCTCATTGTCGATCAAGTCTTGTACCATCACCAAGAGGTTCCATGGGAACCTCACTCTAGAGTAGTCAGGTATGAGGATGTTGTAGATGACCATCAACAACACAACATACCTCCAGGAGAAGACATCCTCTTGGTACCACCGAGCAACTGAAATACCACCAGAATGAGTATCCTTGAAGGTAACAATGACATGTCTCCCAAAGACCCTCATGAACACTGCATCTCGGGCATTAGTGGGAGAAGAGAAAATGGGCACTCCATCAAAAGGGATCTTGAAGATCCTGTAGACATCCTCTAGCGTAATGGTCATCTCATCGGTAGGAAGGTGGAAGGTGTTGGTCCTAGAGTCCCACCTGTGGGCTAGGGCAGTCAAATAGGCCTGATCCGACATGATCATCGAAAGGCCAGTGACATACTAGAGCCCACGAGCATCAAGCCAGGCCTAGTCCATGTCATCCATCTCAGGCAAAATGTCACAAAGTAGCTTCGGGTCTCGAGCTTGAGTAGATAAGATCTAAGAGTGCAAAATAAAGCCTAAATCAAATGCACTGATAACTAAATAAATGCATAAAAAAAATCTGGTGTAAGCTAATCTAAGATGCACTTAAGGCAACAAGCATAGTGGATAAATGCACCTAAGCATCCAAAAACATCAAATACTATTCTTAAAAATTTCAAAAAATTAATTAAATGACTTTAAAAACCAAAAATCAAAAGAATACACCTAAGGCTACCCGACCACTAGCGCAGAGAGCGGCCACGAAGCGGCCGCTGAAGCTGGTAGTGGCCAGTTTCCAATGGTCAAAAATTTGACCATTGGATTTCAAGTTGGCCACTAATAGAGACAACGGCTAACCTCAGGCTAGGCTAGTCGCTCTCGAAACACCAACAGTGTGCCCCTATGGCCAAAAATAAAAAAAAAATTGACAAAAACCTAAATCTTACGAGAATCAGAACATCAATTCAATTATTGGATGAAGTATAAATAATACAATAGTGCCAGGATTAGTTCATAGGTTGTGGAACCACCCGAGACCAATATAGGCGCAGTTGTAACAAATAACAACTAGCCTAAATTAATCAATTCTAACAATATAAGATCGTTAGGATCAAATAATTTAAGGAAAGAAATATTGAAATATATTCTAACATCCCCCCATATTACAATATTTGAGAAAACATATAACTACTAGCAATACTAGCATCCCCCCATTATTTTGAAATACATAGAGAGCTGCGAAACAATTCAAATTTGATAGGTGCAAGTGCCTTAGTGAATATGTCTGCAACTTGAGCATCGGTGGAGATGTACTGAAGCTGGATTCAGTGCCTTGGTACTTCATCTCGAATGAAGTGGTATTGTGTATCAATGTGCTTGTTTTTCTCATGATGCACTGGATTCTTAACAAGGTTCAAAACACCCATGTTGTTGCAAAATGAGTGTATTAGATATTTTAATGGAATACCCATACTTGTCAAGATGCAACGCAACCATATCACTTCACACACAGCTTCATGTGTGGCATGATATTCTGCCTCTATTGATGAGATAGCAACCACCTATTGCTTCTTGTTGTGCCAAGAGACAAGACCAGATCCAAGATGAAACAAATATCCTGAAGTTGATTTACGATCATCATATGATCTGACATAGTTGGAGTCCGTGTATCCCTATAAGAAGAATTTGTTGTTCCTCTTGTATTCTAGGCCATATTCCATTGTGCCACATACATAGTGAAGAACTCGCTTTGTTGCTTTCCAGTGTGTTGTCTTAGGTTCCTGCATGAACCTCGAAAGATAGTTGATCGCAAATACGATATTTGGCCTAGTGTTGGTCAGATATGTGAGACTCCCAATCAATTGATGATAGAGAGTAGCATCTACCTGAGGTGATTTTTCATATCGCGATAACTAAAGTCTTGTTTCCATTGGTGTTGCCATCGGCTTGCAGTCAATCATGCTATATTTTTCTAGTAGTGTCTTGGCATATTTTTTTTTGGACACTTTGATGTAGTGCTCCTTCTTGTTCACTTCCAGACCAAGACAGTAATGGAGAAGTTTGAGATCTTTCATTTCAAAATATTTGCTCAAATCCTATTTGACAGTAGAGATCATTGTTTTTGAACTCCCTCTTATGAGCAGATCATCAACATAGAGTATAAGCAACACTATTTCATAGCATTGCTTCTTGAAATAAAGGTTTGCATCGGATGGATATCTCTTGAATCCATGCTGCAGTAGATGATTATCCATTTTTATATACCAAGCCCGAGGGGCCTGTTTCAAACCATATAAGTATTTTACCAATTTGCAAACTTTTTGCTATTGGCCTTCCACTTCAAATACTTCTGGTTGAGTCATATAAACTTCCTCTTGGATATCACCATTTAGAAATTCACTTTTGACATCCATTTGGTGCACTTTCCACCCATACTGTGCTGCCATAGCACAAAGAACTCGAATGGTTGTCATCCGAGTAGTAGGTGCAAAAGTTTCCTCGTAGTCAATATCTTCTCTTTGAGCATAGCCCTTTGCAACAAGTAGGGCCTTATGCTTATCTATTTTCCCATTTGCCTTGTACTTGATTTTGTACACCCATTTGTAGCCTATGGGCTTCTTTTCGTATGGCAGATCGAAAAGCTTCAAAGTTTTGATTTTCATTAGAGACTTATACTCTGCATCCATAGCGACCTTCCACTGAGGCTCACTAAGGGCATGTTGCACTAACACAGGTTCAAGTTCGTCTATTGAAGACATAAACACCCTGTCATCATCAATATCCATATCTTTTGTATCTCTCTCTGGATCTACAGAAAGTTCCTCAAAATATTGACAATGATCAACCCTAGTAATCTTTGTTGTAGCTTTCTCCTGTCGAGCCATGTTGCGAGTACGAGGCCTATCCAATGTCAAATCCGGTGGAGTGGATAGCTTAGAGTCTCTAATTGTACTTGTATACCACTTTGGATTCTTCTTCTGTGGTGATGAAGAAGGACCTCCAACCTTGGATGAAGGATACTTCTCAACCTTAGTTTCCACAAGGTCTAGGTATACATCTGATGTTTTTTCTGATGTGAAAGCCTCATCAAAAACTACATCTCAACTAATGTGAATCTTCCTGGTTAAGGGATAAATCAATAGATAACCCTTAGAGTGCTCATCATACCCAAGAAGAATACACTTCAATATTTTCTCATCTAGCTTTTTTCTCTTTTCTTTCGGTATGTGCATGAATTATTTACAACCAAAAATATGTAGATGAGATATGGAGGGTTTCCTACCACTCCATGCTTCTTGTGGAGTCATTCCTTTAGGGCCTTAGTGGGTGCCCTATTCAAAAGATATACTTCTATGGTAATAGCTTTTGCCCAATATTGTTGCCCAATTCTAGCTCCTGTGAGCATGCAACGAACCATTTCCATGATGGAACGGTTCCTCCTTTCAGCAACTCCATTTTGCTGAGGAGTATAGGCAGTAGTCAACTATCGTGTGATCCCATTTTCAGTCAAGAATGCAAAAAATTCTTTAGAGGTGAACCCCCCCTCGATCTGAGCGGAGGGTCTTTATAGAAGTCCCTGAATCCTTTTCAATAGATTTCTTGAATTGTTGAAAGAAGCCAAATGCTTCAGATTTTAGTTGAAGAAAGAATACCCACATATTTCGTGAGTAATCATCCATGAATAACTAAAAATACCTCTTACCCCCACAACTGTTGGGAGTTAAAGGACCACATAGATTGGTGTGAACCAACTCTAGAGGTTTCTGTGCTCGTGTAGAGCTCCTTTCAAATGGTACTCTATGCTACTTTCCTACCAAGAAATCAGAGCAAATTGGCAATGTGGTATAAAGGGAAGGAATACCCTTTACCATTTCATACTTACTTAACTCAAGTCTCTTGTGCCATAGGGAAGTTGCCTACTTTGTAGAGACAATCATGGCTACATCTGGAGAAGAGATAGTATCTAGGGCAAATAAGCCATGCTTATATGAAGCGGTTGCAATGTTCTTACCCCTCCTGGTAATAGAACAACACTTCTTGCCCCCCTCAACACTAAATTTTACAACCATATCTTTGTCCAAAATTTGTGTTACTGACAACAAGTTGTTCGCCAATCCTGGAACATAGAGAACCTTCTCAATCTGGCACTTGCCATCAGGAAGAGTAACAGAAATTGTACCTTCTCCCTAGACCTTGTATGTTTTATCATCGACAATAGTGACAAGTTTGCCATCTTTGGACTCAAAATACTCAAACCACGATTTGTCACCAGTCATGTTCTTACTGGCTCCAGAATCGACATACCAAATAGGATCCGTATGATTGGATACTGTGGTAGTCATGAGAACTTTGTGTGCTCTCTCAGAATCTATGTCAGATTCCTCAATAGCAACATTCACTTTCTATTGCTTGTTCTTTTGTGGTTTGTTCTGGTCTTTTTGTTTTGATTGTTTATTCTTATGCCAACATCTGTTTGTATCATGACCTTCTTTATCACAAATCTTGCAATATCTCTTATTTTTTTGAGGGTTTTGAGTTTGTTTCCCTTTTGAATCCTTTTGATAACTCCCTCCCTTCTAAAAATTACCCTTATTCTTGTTCTGCCCCTTCCTGTTGGTGTATAGGGAAGTGTTAGAAGAATCATCTCACTGTAGTTGGCGTGCCTTCTCGTCTTGAAGAAAATTTACCAACTCAACAAAGGTAACTTGTCTCTATGATACATGAAGTGAGGTGATCAACACTCTAAAATAATCTGGTAATGCTCTCAATACCACTGAGGTAAGGATCTTATCATCAATTGGTGCTGCCAAGGAATTCAACTTTCCTTTTAACTCAGACACTCTATAGAGAAAGAGTTCAACTGTTTCTCCCTGTTTCATGCTTAGATTGTGTAATTGATATTGAAGAAATAGAATGGTGGATCATTCATTTCTTCATAAATAGTTTTAAGGGCATTCCATGCCTCTTTACTATTTTGACAATCAGCAATATGGGGCTGAACTTCATCAGAGACAGTAAGAAAAATGAGCACTTTTGCCTTGCTATCTATATTATCAAAGTCTTTCTGAGCACTAGTGAGAGTAGTGGCTCTAGCTACAGAAGAAGGTCTTATTGTTGCTTCAAAAACAACATCCCAAAGATCATCCATCTCTAGGATTACCTTCATTTTGTTTTTTTTTCCTTATTATTGTGTTCACTGCATTTCTTTTTTGCGGGTTTTTTTTGGAATGAGAAAGCCAATCGGTGTAGATTGGCTGGATTAAAAATTGATTTTATCCCTTAAATCTCCTTCTAGATCTATTTTTTTCTTCCCACAGAGCATCACTGGCTGATCGCGTTGTAGTATTTTTTTGCTTAATCATTGATTTTTTAAGGTGAATAAAAGGTTGGAAAGTTGCCTGATGAAATAACAATCCAAAAGGATCCCTTGGAAGCAAATTTAGTGGAATATTTACCTGTTTGTTATCCTACCACCCCATCGCTGCCCACACGCCACCCTGTCGCTGCCTTCGTGCCACCCTCCTGCCACTTGTGCACCATCGTCGGAGCTCCACCAGAGTGGTGGCCGAGGAGGGTGTGCCACCGTGAGGGTTACTGTGTCATAGTTTTTACACCGATGATGCGATGAGTTGCAGGTGATAGGCATTGTTTGATGATCTCAATATCGAGGCATATAAGCTTGGTTGTCGATTGACCTTAGCTTATTCGTCGATCAATTATTTCGATCCAAAAACCAAATTTTGAGACCAGCAAGCTCGATTAAAAAAAAAATCCAATAAAGCTCGATTAAAAATTTCTTAAAAAAAAAAATTCTCTAATCTCCAAGATAAAAAAAAAGAATCTCTCCGCTCATAAGAGCTCTGCTACTACACGATCACTTCGAGAGAAATGAGAGTGGTGGAGGTCATGGCTCTGATACCATGTGAGAAGCGAAACATCAATTCAATTATTGGATGAAGTATAAATAATAAAATAGTGCTAGGATTAGTCCAGAGGTTGTGGAACCACCCGAGACCAATATAGGCACAATTGTAACAAATAACAACTAGCCTAAATTAATCAATTCTAAAAATATAAGATTGTTAGGATCAAATAATTTAAGGAAATAAATATTGAAATATATTCTAACAAATCTAAAGGAAACCCATTTACTTAAACCCTAAATTAAGCCTATCTACTGGTTTAGTTCATTGCCACTAGGGTTAATGAGGTTCCTTTATCGAATTATTTAGTTAAGTTCATTTTATCGTAATAATAAAGGGGAGTTAAAAATGTACCCATGAAGCTTCAGCTCCTCTACTCGTCGAAGCCTCACCTTGCTTAGCCATGGTGTCCACTTGATAGTGATCTAGTCACAAGCAATCACTTTCACCTCAGAGCTCCAAAAGTAGAATTGACAATTGGAAGAATGAACAGTCAAAAATCCTAATTTACTTTTGTATTTTCCACTCAAACCTTGGCCGCTTCTAGCATCAGTAGCCCAAAATTTTTGGCCGCTATACCTGATAGCTACCATGAAGCAGTAAATGGGGTCGTTGGACTTGACAACAACTAACAACCGATGAGAAATTGACTCAAATTCTCACCAGAGAGCACCTCAAAATGGGTCATTAAACACATTTAATCAAAACATAAAAATATAATAAATCAATAAAATCCCAAATGAGCCTCATAGTCAGTTATTTTCTCTATACACTATGGCGATTGCAATGAATAGCACTCCATGCAAATCGACAAGATGAGTAAATTACCAAAAGGCCACTTGGGGTAAATTAGTTAATGTAGAATTGAGACACTTCACTTCAAACCCAAAGAAGGCTATAATAGTCAGACCGCCCCACAGGAGCGAGGATCCATATCATTTATCCTATATCAAATAGTGATTCAACAAGATAAACTAGAATTGCTATTATCTTGATTCTCTAAGAAGGCCATTATGGTCGGACCGCCCCATGGGATAAAGACGTACAATTATCAAACAGGGTTTAAATCACACATGTATGGGAACTACTCTACAAAAATAAATACAAACCTCTAAAGAGGTCCAAATAATTCATTTTGGTCAAACGACTTGTTGCTTCATTAATTGTCCTTTCCTCATCAACTCATCGCTTGAGGGAGTAGTCAAAAATTTTCAACAATCATAATCAAAGTCAAAAAAATATCATCTCAATCATGTCAGAGTTTTGTTCATCTTATGAATAATTGCCAACAACTATCATAAGCTTACCCTTTTTGGGGCAAAAAAAGTAAATATGATAGTTTAGTTTGTAGCTCTCCTCCTTTCGGACCTATAGTAGTACTAAAGCTACCCGATTGCTTGATGACGAGTGCAAACTCCCATACATTTAAGTCTTCCATCCCATTGGAAGCAATGATTCTAGGATGTGTGCCCTCCTGTATGACTGGGGAATCCTATGTTGATCAGATCAATGATCATCATCCAACCTACAATATGTTCCTAGGTGGTCTACTTTTTTTGCTCCATGTTGTGTCGCTCACAACGCATCCCAAAAAGGGGTATCTGTAGACACCTAAAATGTGTCATATTTATGAGACTACCCATATGGATACATCTGCAGACCATATGAACCTTCTTAGATCTCTCCAAGAGAAAGTAGTGGTCCTAACCACTCAAATAGGGTAGTTCTAGTCCATCTAGGCTTGGTTGCTCTCAAGTAGAGCAGCCAACACACTTTGCCACTAAAGACTGCAGCGACCACACCTAGCCGTTGGACTCAATAGTGGCTAGCATCATGCATAGTTTGGCCATGAATACAGACCCATATCACACAATTTGACTATACCTTTGCATTGTTTACAGGCAAATTTTGGCGAGGAACTCCCTAAGTTCCTCCTAACTGCCCCTTTAATGCCAGTTTGTGATTGACGCTTCCCACCCAGAATGGTCAGTCACATGCAATCTGGGTTGAATCTTCTCTAGGAAGCCAAGTTCTAGATCTTAGAGAGAATTCTACATATAGACTCTCCCATGAAAAACAAGATATCCACGAAGTTTCAAAGTTATGCAGTGAAGCCTTGTCAAAATGGAGAGCCAAGTTACATCCTCCTTGAGGAGCATTGGAGTGTTTTCTGGCTAAGCTACGCTTGCATACCCATTTTTAGCTTCATTTTACCCAACCGCCCATTAGTGTAGGAGACATGCCCGGTGACCCTTGAACATCAATTTCAGCAAGGAGGATAGCACAACAACCCTTGATTCACAAGGAGAAGAGCTTCATATCATGGTCGCTATCTCGGATAGTGGCTTGTAGGCATATTTTAGGGCATAGATGTTATTTCCCTTTGCTTTAGTCTAGATTCATTGTTGCTTAATTTGTTAGTTAGCCATAGCTCAGATCTGCTTGCATTAACGCATCTATTCCATATTTCTTAGCTTTCCATGCATTTATTATTATGTTTATGCTTGTATTTCATTATTATCATATCTATCTGATTTGTTGACAAAGGCCTCATCTAGAGAGGTGGCCCATCCTACTAAGAGTACTTTGTTGTTTCCATAAGCGTAGGTACAGATCTTCAGGACTAGATTGAAGCAGCAGGAGCACAAAGATCCCTCTAGGACCAGATCTAGAGAAAGGGGTATCTGTAAGCCTCCATACAGTTTCATGTGCGAGACCAAGAGGCTTTTGTATGCGCACCATTCCCTTGCGGGGAATACATCCAACCATTGCTCTATATTGTGTAAATATTTGTATCAAAATGATGGGTATCCCTAAGAGGGATAAACTTGTAATTGAGGATTCGATATATCGATAAATAAAGCATCTTTATTTGTTTTCTTACTTTCGTGTCGCATGTGCTTTCAGTACTTTCATTTTGTGCAAGTGATAGTATACATGATAGATAAAAATTGCAAGTATGGTTCCCGGGGTCCGTGCTTCCCAGGGTCGCACAGTATGCAATGTTGAAGTATTGAAAAATCTCCATTTTTAGCTTCTTTGTGAATGGATTGTAAATGTTCCATCAATTCTATTAACTCATATTTTTCATATTTAGTAGGTCCTTGAGAGATGGATTGTAATATATTTTTAGCTAGATTTTCTTTATTTGTACTATTTTTTGGTAATGCATACTAAATGTTTTCTTTTATTTTTTTATTTTTTTATTTTCTTAATTGTTATGTTGTGTGTCTTGTCTTTGATAATTTTTCAATGATATGTCTTCTCTTCAAAATAAATCAAAGAGGACTTTGATTAATTTTCCTTCAATTTTTTTTTCAATTTAATTTTCATACTTTGAAACAATATTCAATAAATAACTTTTTCCTCCAAATAATATCTTCACAAAAAAAACTCTTCTAAACAAAATCTTCTCTATATGTTTTTCAAATATTTCTTCAACTATTGATAATTCTTTTTTGTTCAAAATAATTAAATTTCTTTGTAGTAGAAATACTTTTTACTCCCAAATTCAATATTTAAAATTTCTTCTTCCTTTAATAATTCTTCTATAAAATTATTTTCTTCAAACAATTTTTCTTTCCCTTAATAAATTAATTTTCTCCTCAATATATTTTCTTCAAATAATTCTCTTCTCTTTTTTTGATTTCCTTCATTTTTTTCTAATCTTCAATTTAATATTCTTATTCTTAATATTTTCTTTCTCACTAAACAATATATTCTTTTAAATAATATATTATTTTCAAATATATCAATTTATTCTTTACTCTTTAATAATAATTTTTTCCTTTGATTAATAAATTTCCTTCAATATTTATTTTTTAAATAATATTTCTTAGATAAAATCTCTTTTAAATTCTTCTTTAAATCTACCCTCTTCTTTTAATCAAATATTATTCCTTCATTTTTTATCCTATTAAAATTCTTCCAAATTTAATTTCTTCCTTCTAAAATTCCTTCCTTTGAATTTCCCTCCTTTTAACTTTAATCTCCTCCTTTAAATAATTTCATAAAACTTGCATTAATCTTAACATTGGGTGAATAAATCAATAATGTTTCAAATACCTTTGCCCATGTTACCATTTTTTTTGCCTATACTTGGGTTCTTTACTAACACTAACAAAAAAATATTTCTCTTGACTCTTTTCCACCTTACATATTTTCAATGCCTATAACTCATGCTTGTTGCTCAGGTAATGTTTGCATCTATTGCTCATATACAACTTATTCGTTGTTTTGAGCTCTTAAAAGGTGCCTTCTTCTCCATAATGGGAGATATACCAATTACGGGCTGGTGCTACAATGGTGCACTCTTGGTTGCATCTCTTTCTTTATTTATTTTTTTGCTAATGGCTCTCCTTTTTTTCAAGCGCTCTCTATTATGGTTCTTTTTATTCCAATGTGGTTGCTACCATGACCTTCGATTGTTTAGTTTTTTTTTATTGATAATTAGGTTTTTAAAGGACCCCAAAACCTTATATAAATGGTTTAGGGAGAGGATATCCACAGGGAGAGGGTCTCCATGAAATGAGCATAGAATAGGAGACAATATCGCAGGATAATCTCACGAATCAAACAATGGGACCATCTCGTGCAACACAAGCAAGGAAGACAAGCTTATAGGAGCCTGAGATAAATATTAACACCAATAATAAAAATCAGCTAAATGGAGGCTAGGACAAATAGAAAAAAACTTAAAAAAACCCAGTTATTGGTAGCCCGAGATAAGCAACAAGAGGAGACACTCATCTGGAATGGAAAAAACAGTCAACAAACTTAAAATTTGAAATTTAAAAATCAAACCCCACCCAAAAAGGCCCAAGAAAAGGAGACTAGCTGGCACAATTTGAAAATGGTTATCCAGCCCAAAATAAACCATCTCAGGATGAAATTGGACCCCAGAAACCAGATCCCAAAAATCTACCTAGGAAAACCATAAATAACAAAAAAAGATAAACCCATCCAAGAAGGCACGGGGAATACCTGTAAATGGAAAACCCATCCAAAAAATCATGATACTAGCTTGAATAAGAAGAAACCCATCCAAGAAGGAATGAGAACAACCAAGAAAAACAAAACCCATCTAGGAAGGCACGGGACCAGCCTGGAAAATGGGAAAGTAGCCAGGAGAGATCTCTTCAGGCATCGAGGTCTCACTGCAAGGGAGACGATGATCACAGTAGCAGGTAAGAAAACCCCAAAAATCAATCCACCATGGCACTCCATGGCTGGAAGGAATCAAGCCACCAAGACTGTCACCAAGAGATCATAAAAAGCAGTTTGCATGCATGCACAAGGCCACCCCTAGGCCAAAAAATTGCAAATATGAAATCTAATAGAGATCCCCAGACTAAGGAAACCCACCAGCCCCACCAACTATCCATATAGAGAAGATCTATGGACTCCAACACCCATAGCAGCATGAGAAATATAAGGCCCAACCCTAGAGGCTAGAAAGATGTAGCAGGGAGAGGAACCACAAAAATATCAATTTCTTAGTTATCTTCACCTTTGCCTAGATTTATCACTATATTTTCTTCTCTCTTTCTTCCTTATCATTAACTTCTTCTCAATGTTGATTTTCTACTTTGTTTTGTTAGCTTATCCTCATTGCTACTTTGTTCACCACTACTCCATTTCTCCACTAGCTCCCACTCTTCCTTGAATCCTCTTAGAGTGGACTTCTCTCAAAAGATTCTCTCTTTCACAATATTCTTACCATGGATACATTCAAACACTATTCTCTCTTACAAAATGCTTAATGTGGCTCTGATACCATTGTTAGCAACTCAATACTTTCCTCATAGGATCTCACAATATATCAAGAATAAATATTCACACAATTACATATATTTAATCCATGATAATAACAAACTCACAAATGATATTATTGATGAATATATATCTACTTAATCAATGCAAGTACACTATATTGCAAAATTTCTTTGATCACTATTACAATATTTTCTTCAATATATACACATTTGATATGAGACTCTTCACATTCACAAGACTCTTGACCTTTCTACTTTCAACAAACTATTCATCTCCTCAAACACATAGGAGATCTAACACTTCATATTTCTCATGGGAGAAATACCACATAATAATAAATATTATTGACTCTACATATCCATATAAGGACAAAGACTCTATGATTGCACATACTTAATGATAATATCTTGCATAACTCCATACTTACATGACACCTCACTTACATAACTTCACACTTACTTACATGACATCTACTAAATACTCAAATATTATTCACACTTTAAACTAAATTGTTTACATGGTACTTGCAATATTATTGCAAGGTACCAAATAATGCAATACTTCTAACAATCCTAATTTTGCATTCTATTGAAATTTCTTCAAATTCACCCAAATTTGGTGCAATTATGACTTTGTTGATGATCAAACATAGGAAAAATAATATATATTAAGAAAATTCATTACTTTTAAAATCTAATTAGAGAACATTGTATATTTTTAGGTCCATTTCTTGAGAAATGGGGTAGAATTTCCAAAAATTTCTCCAAGTATATTTACCTATGTTTTTTTTTTTGCTTGATCAATGATTTGTATGCATTGGAAATTTTAAAAAGACCTCACCTATAGTATAAACTTAAAATGGTGACTAAATATGTAATCAATAATTCATTAACAATATGAAAATTCATTTACTCCAAGTGGTAGATCAATCACCTTATATTTTTTACCTTCCAAAGCATTGCTAATTTATCCGCTTCCAAGTCATCAAAGCATCCTATATTTAATGGATCAAGACCGCAACTAAGTCTAAAATATTTAAATAATAAAGATAACATTTCACTTGATATATTAGCAATTTGTCAACATAGAAATGATTCCTTTTATTTTGATATGATTTTGATAAATTTTATTGGTCTAAAATATTTTTTTCTTGATTTTCTATTTTACAAGTACAGTAAGTGTTAATAAGGTTCATTACATATTAATTCACAAACATATCTTTATCTCATATGAATACGATATTGGAATTTCATCAAGTAGGTAAAAATTTCAACAAGTAAAAATAAATTGGATACCAATAGAAGGTAACTAAACAAAAGAAACCCTCTACAACCATTTGGGTACGAGAATCAAGAGAACCAATTATGACTCCTAAAAAGGGGAAACAGACAATGGAAATCACAATTGAATCTAACATGAACCTAGATGTTTATTTTTCACCTTCATAACTAGAACCTCTACTTTGGTCAATCAAAGTAGGACAACTCAATGGTTGCACTTTCCCACATATCATTCAAACCAATCAAACTCGATCTTCCACTATGTATCATATACCACAAATAATGCAAGCCTTTCTAAATATTCATATCCCACAACATATTTTGACAATATTTACCACATCATAACCTATGATGACAAAACCTCAAAAATAAATGCTTCAAGCATCGACTAGTCAACTGATAAGCCTATCTATCCAATAGTATAATCAAATTATAAACTAAGCCCAATTCAAAAGCTAGTATGAGCCAATCATTGGTCATGCCAAATCATCTAACTAATCTCCAAAATATATCTAATTAATCTAAACATGGGTCAAGTTAATAAGTGAATATTTTAAATTCACATATCACTCAAACTCTAAGGTTATCTACTCTGTCAAGTCAAGTAATTGGTCAAGTATAATAAATCTTGTTAAACCCTAATACTATGCAAAATCAAATAGTCCTGCTAAATGTCCATTAGGCAAAAATCTTACAAATAATTGGCAAGTCCTAGCTAGATAGTCATGAGCCCCAATAATTCAAAACTTTCCTTAGAAGTAGACTATTTATGGGAAAAGGGGATATCTCATATAATTACACTGAATCAATACAAGACATACCAAAATAATTATTTCAAGATAAATAAGAAATAACTGAGCAATTAAAGCTAAAACTATCCTGATCTAAGCAAAAATTAAAAGGGAGTATCCAAGAGTATACTATACTAAGATCATTCACAAAAGCAATATCTAAAAAAAACCCTAATGCAATTAAATACAATTACTTGACACTTAGGGCATCAAGGACCATATCATTCATAAAATAGTCATAATAAAATGCTCAGTTCTTTTTAATTTTGCATGCCATGTTACCAAAGTAATAAAGGAGAGCTCACACCTAGACTATATGCAAAGGATATGACATGCCTTAAAAATATTTCCTTGAGTGATACTTATTGATCATTGGCTACAAATCCTAGTAGAACATCACATCCTTATCATGGAATACAATGAACTAGTGGTTGATGGTTTTGATTGTATCTGCAAGGGCATGAGAGAGAAAGAGAGCAAAAGGTCGCATGTCGTAAAATCAAAAAAGATATAAATATTGAGAGCAATATTAGCAGTAACAATAATTTATAAATGAATTTACAATGATAAATTAAGAAGGTTAAATAAGTATTTATAATGGATGAAAAATAAATTTTCCTTTTGAAATCACTAAAAAAATCACTCTTTATAGAGCCATAAATCACAATCATCTGTCCAAACAACACACCATTTTAAACGTACATGTAAAAACATGCTACAATCATGACCATGCATTGAAAACCCTTAAATTCAATTAACAACCATGATTCCTACTTAAAGTGGTGCTATTGGAACCATTAATTTTTACAACACGTGCTTTAAGGGACACGTGTAAACATGTCTTTTTATTATGACTCTTATCTTTATTTTAGGATTTTGAGAAATTTAAAAAAACAGGTAGAAACGTGGAAAAAAATTAAAATTTGGTGAAGAAAGAGAACCAATACCATTTACCAACATGGCTTGTTGTAACCCTACCCAAGGACTAACAAAGTTAGTCCACTGTATATAGGAGGATGAGACTCTCCACCACTTGCAAAGTTAGTTGTTAGTGCTATTTTTAAAAATACATATTTCCTCCCAAGGACCATAGGCAAAACCATAAGGGATAGCCACTCATGTTTGCTTAGTTAAAAGATAAAATCGAGAAACATGTGATAGCCAAAGAAAAATAAATAAAAATTATATGCTATGCAACACATAATTTTTTGTTTGTTTTGATTCTATTGTCTATGCAAAAGTGCATTTTTAAAAATAAACATTAAAAATATATATATATATAGCCAAAAATGTGAATACAGAGTAAGATATGCTTGATACTTACTTGTATGTGCCCCTAAAAATTTTAGTTGGAAGAAATCGATTTTTACTTGACCCATACTACTTGAAAGAATTTTACTTGTAAAAATACCCAAAGCACTAAAAATTCTAGTTGGATGTAAAATGAGAAAAAAATGGAGTGCATAGTTGAGTCTAGAGTCAACCAAATCCCCTACATGCACTATCCATATGATATATTTACAAAAATTAACAAAATATTACACAAAACCTATTTTTGTAGTAAAATATTCAAATATATATACAAGGGGTACAAATTTGAATTTTTTATTTTATTTTTATGTGCAATCTAAGCATTTCTATGAGCATCATGTGTTTTCATAACCTCAAATTTAAGTGTATATATAGTAAATGGAAAAAGGACATGGGGGTGATGTTGAAGAGGCAGGCCCCCCAACTTTTTCTTGTATTTTTTCAAATTTTGGCTAAAAATGAACAAAATTTGAGAAGATATGGTTAATGAATAAACACTTAGCTATGCTAGCTAGGATAATGTGGAAAGCACCATTAGAATTGCTACATCACATAGGTGGTGGGTCTGCATGAGGTAGCCAAAAATGACCCAAAAGGCACAAAAATTAAGGTTAACCAAGATTGCCATTTTTAGAAAAGTGGTAATTTTGATCAAACTTGGAAATTTTGGTTGCAAGCAAAAAAGTGACAATCATGGTCCAAAGGGGTGAGTTTAGAAAAGGGGGAAATTCTAGTCACTCAATAAAAATAGAGGAAATCATAGCCAAAAATAATTATTACAAAAAAAATGGTGATTTAGTCTTGCATCAAAAGGGAAGATCATGGTCCTAGCCAAACAGGGGCAATTCTAGACTTGATTTACGATCATGGTCAAAATCATATTTTTTTAGACTAATATTTCTTTGGGAATAACTTGATAAAGTAAGTTTTGATGAGGTAGAGGCTAGGGTTGCGGATGTGATCAAGGCCAAAATGACAACAACATAAACACAAATGGAGTAAGCTAATAAGCCAGATAGGATACCACCACTCATGGAAACACAAGGAGCCCTCTTGGATGTAATATTGGTTATGATAAGGGATAGCATATTAGGTCTAGGAAAATCTACATGAGTTTGGTCTAGGCTAAGTAGTTGAGATGCCCTACTTGTAACCCCACTGGTCATTGCATTATGAGTTTATGCTCTTCTAGAACACAATGACTAGTGACTTTCTATAGAGATTGGCACCTGACAAGGTGATCGAGATAATAGTAACCTTAGATGATGTATACTTTATCATCGATCTACCAATAATTGGTTATACACCTTATGTCATGACCATAAAGGATGCATACCTTATGCTAGTAGAGCAGATGGCTAGGAAGAGATGACAATATATAAAACAAACCTTTTTTCTCAAGTAGATCTTCCTAGATACCATAGTACCATTTGTATGATGCATAAGAATCCTCCTCCTATTCACTTACATTTTCTATCATAAGGGCATAAACAAGATTCCAATATCACTAATTTATCCACTATATGTAACCCTATAGGAGGGCTATATTGGATGAGAGAGGGGGTTGGCCTATGGAGGGCATAATTAGCTTCATTATACCATGAAATTTACTAGATTTAGGACCATTAGGCACACACCATCAACCTAATTTATTATTATAAAGAGGGATATAAAAGCATTTTATGATGTAATAACCCCTAGGTTTAGCCTAAGATATAGAACTAGGTAAGATACAAATGAGGCAATGGGGATATATAATAGGAGCAACATGACCATAGGTTCCACCACTCACATAGATATCATAAGGATAAATAATCTATATCCCCTATCACCATCTATGATAGATTAGCCATTGGGACATGTAGCAGACTGTAAGGATGAGGCAAGCAATTGTAGTCCATGATCACTGGCTTGAGGTTGAAAATTTTTATAGGGTAGACCAAGTCCTTAAATAGTTTATGGACCCACATCTAGATGGGATGATTTTGTTGCTAGATACATGATGATGATATAGGAGGGAGAAACCAACATATATGGTGAGTAGACTAACACTAGCATAAGGCCTTCACCACTAGAGGATATGATTATATAAGGAATCTATAGTTTAGAAGTTGAGGGGACCAGAAAATCCATCTCCCTAAGCATGACATGGAGTGTTCCAGCTAGTAGTACACCCATGGATATATATGAGTCACACTCCATATTTATATGGAAGATGGGAAATCCATCTAGAGTAGCATATAAAAAGAGTAGTAGCAAGGAGTCTCTAGGGAGGAGGAGGCTATGAAGAAGGTAGTAGTAGAGGAGAGGTAAATAAAGGAGACTACACCAAATAAAGGAGAGGGATCTAAGGAGGAGATCAATATAGAGGACATACACATCTACGAGGTTAGAGTGGACACTATCAACCTAGATGTCCTAATTTTGAAGGAGGATGACCTCGTTTGATAGCTAGGAGAACCAAGGAAAACCATCTTCTTAGTTAGATAAGTATTTTTTATTTATATGCATAGTTATAGTTAGAATAGCACTATATTACATTATTTTCTTTGATATGTTAATTCTAAGAATTTTCATTTCCATATGATTACAAAGACATCCTAGGAGTATAGGTAACTTATTGATAGGTTTTAGATATTCACCCTAGGGAGCATCTTGGATTTTGATAATCTATTATCATCATCACCATCCTAGGTCAACCCATTAGAATAGTTAGTTGACTTGTGTAGCTAGGCTCACCATATTAAAACTATTTTGACCTAGGAATTAAGAGGGAATTATGGCTATGATAGAAGGTAATGCATATAGAGAATATATTATAACAATAGTTGACCCAGGTGCTACTAGATATAGGATGGGCTTAGGGAGAGTTAACAACCTATGAATGTTTAGTAGTGATTCTCCCACTTAGGTACCTCATGAGCAATAGCACATGCACTTGACACATAGTCTAAGGCACATAAGGTCTAATTTTTTATCCATATCCCTTGCATTCTATGTGTATTAAATAATTCTTTGGGTCATGGGGATATATACTTAGGACATAAGTTATATTAGGATGATGGTAGTCAATACCCCATGTATCATATTTTACCTCTATGTGCTATATATTTATTATATTATTTTTATTGGAGCATTTAACTTATGTAGAATTCAATGATGATGACATACACTTATGATATGTATAGTATTCCATGACATACCATTTATAGTTATCTTGTTGTATGCATAATTTGAGTAGCACTCAGTGACATGGTTTGCATTTTTGAGTTTCTTAAAGGTATAAATGATTTGGATAGCATTCCATGATGTGCTCATCATGAATTTCCTCCTTATAGTACTGGTCATGCATGATGCCACATTCCAACCATAAATGCCATTATAGTAAGCAAACCGTATGTAGTATTTTACAAGTCCCAAGTATCTAACAAATGAACTTATCACTATAGTTAGGTGAACCGAGAAAATACAACTTATATCATGCATAGATGCAAGTATGTGTCCCTTAGTCCTAAAAAAACCACTAGATAGACATAAATGAACACTACTTCCTAGCAATCATATCCACCCATTTCTACTAGGTAGCCTAGGGGAATCCAACTTATGCATCACACAAATACAAATATATCCCCATGGCCAAATCATGCCCTACTTCTGATGATAAACATGTTATTTGACAAGGCACACCCACCATTATAAGGGGATAAAATAAATAACTAAACAAATGGAATAGTTATGTATTGTAGCATGCCTTGGGTAGAGAGATCCTATGAAAGTGAGATATCCATACCCCTACTACAATAGCCCAAGGTCACACACTATAGTATCCATCAAAGTATTTTTCTCAACAAAGGATACTTACCACTCCAATGGGACACCGATAATGATTGATTGGATTAAAGGATTGAACATTTTTAGTGTGTTATTGCATGAGAAGTAAAATAAATATTGCCTTGGTGTTCCAACCACATACCATATGGGAGATGGTGTGGGTTGAACTAAGTTAGTTTTTCTATGTAACTTAAATTAGAGTATTGATACACACAATAGGGAAGACTTTTAAGACATCATAGTGCCCCTTACTAGTAAGAGTGATGCCACAATGAAGAAAAGGAAACAAAGTGTAAATAAAGTTAGTAGCAATAAATTCTAGTAAAAATGGGTGAAAAAAACCAAGCAACAAGCAAAATGATATAAAAATTGAAAAATATTCAAGCAAAGGTGAAAAATAATATAAAAAAAAATAAAGCATATAAAATGTTAGGACAACTAAGATTGCTACTTGTAGACACCTAAAAATGTCTCAATTAATCCTTTGCAAAACCTATTAAAATCAAAGATCAAATTAATGCAAAATCAATCCCAAAAGGAGGAAAAAATATTCCAAAAACCACAAGAGTAATACAAAATAAATTCAATAGGTACAAAATCAAATCAAAACCTTTGAATTAACACAAAATCAATTGAAAAGAATAAAAGAAGCAAAATCAAATTCCAAAAAAGGGGAAATCAACTCCAAAAAGGGTAAGAACATTCCAAAACCCTAAATGTTGGCAAAAAACAATTCAAAAACTTAGGAGGCAATAAAATAAGGGTTTATTATTCCTCCTTTCAATGTGAGCACCCCTCACACCCCTCTCACATGCCTTTCAAAACATCCACTTATGCACTTTTTCAAAGAACCACCTACCTTTCATAAAGAGCATTTAAGAGGGAGGTTGAAAAGGGGTTCTTTTGTTTCTTCCTAGGCCTTACATGGGCATGTCACCCACTACCATTAAATGCATTTAGGTAGGAAATTATATTCCATCACATGCTCATTTAAGAGTCTTCTCCTCTCTCCTCCATCTCATCACCTCCTTTTGTCTTGTTTTAAATCTATAAATAAAGGAGGTTGTCTATGAATTAGAGGAGAAGAAAATAAGTAAGGTTATGCTATTGAAATCATGTACAAAGTGTTTTCAACCCCTTATCATGCATGAGCTTTCTCCCCCATATTCTTCATTGCAAGTTTCTAGTATTCTATAGGGCTGAACAAGTGCCTACGATAATCTAGGTCGAACAAAATCACACAGAAGGCATCCACGGGACATCTATAACTCTCTGCAATTTTTAGAAACCAAATAGACCTTGAGGTTAATTTTGATAGAAACAGACCCCGAGGTGCATTTTCCTGGTCCAGGTTGGCATACAAGCAACATAATACTTTGTTTTCAGTTTTCTTTCATTTTGCACTTTTGTTATGTATTTTATTTTAAAATTTGTGTTGATTTTATCTTTTATTATAGGAAATCTTATTGATATAGGCCTCCAAATGACTAACTCATTTTTGTAGGGTTACACAGGTATTGTAGATAGGTGTAGCTCTAGGTGGTAAGTATCATAATATCTCTTCAACTCTAAGGAATCAAAGAACTCTTTGGTGTGATGCAAATAAGATCAATGACTAGGGTCCCTCTTTATGAGTCCATAATTTGTAGCCCATGGGGCATGTTGTAAAATAATTACATAATACACTTTGTAAAACCTTTTCATATATCAATGCAAGAAGCAAGTTTTTTTAATTTATTTTGTAAAAGAGGTCTTCAAAATTGGGCATGGACTCTCCCAACATTCTGAGACACACTTCAGGACCCATATTACCAATCCTATGTTTTACCTTGTATTAATTTTTCATGATTTGCATCGAAAATAGGTTTTCTTGTACTTAAAATAATTTGACACTTTTTAGAAAATTATAGGTATAGAGCAAAAAATCACCTATTTTCTATCTTCAAAACCTTCTACAAGTCAAAACTCAACCAAAATACCACTCTTGGGGGAAAACTCACCCTAAGGTTCGTTAGGGCCTTCAAACGCAACTCAAGATGTGTTTGAATTTTTAAACCTAGGTGTGTTTGACTTTTGACACCTATGGTGGAATTTGACAGATCATAGAAGCCAACCAAAAGTTAGAGCACACAAGTAGACTATTCCAAGTCATAAAATTCACCTGTTTTATCCCACTTTTGTGTGTTTTGTGTTCCAACTCATCATTTGCATTTTATTTTTCAAAAGGTACCTAACATATTAGGTCATAGTGCAACTTAGATTAGATTTCATTTCAAAAATGTACCATAATCATGTGGTCAATCTTCAAGTTAGATTAGCTTTATTTTCACCTATATATGCATTCAATTAGCATTAACTCATTTGCATAAGGTTTGAAGAGCCCTTTTTAATCTCTTCATATCCATGATTTGAGAGTAAGATTTTGATCCTCTAACTCATATGTAAAGCTCTCAGAGACATGTATCCATAACCTGACCAGACATATCTTGGATAGTGTACATAGATTTACACCTAAACAAGTCTTAGATCAAGTCGCTACAGTCAAGTGACCCCCTTTCAATGTTTCTTAGCATCACATTATTTTTTCATTTACAAAAAATGCTTTGTTATCTTTTCTTAAATTTATAGTCTTTCCAAAGTGCATTTCCTTTTTAAAAATAAAAAATATTGTAAACAAAAAGTGCATTTCTTTTTCTTAGATTAGTTCATTTTAGCATTTCCTACTTTACTAAACATAGCTTTCACACACATGCACGCAAGGTGCACCTTTGGTTTGTGTTGGATTTCATCACCAACCACCAAGGTTTAACATTGGTTTGCATTGGATTTAATCACCAACTACCAATAGAGATCAACGATATTGGCTCTCATTAGCAAGCATTGACTCATCCCCCTAAACACCCTTGTGGCCCCCCATGAGTGGTTTTTTGTACTTCATCAGCGAAAATATCCCTAATTTTGGCTACATCCCAAAGTGGGAAGGTTTAGAATCCCCTTAACTATAGGGCTAAATAATGAGTATAGCGGGACATGGTACACATTAACATACCTTCTTCTAGCAATAATTCACACACCATGAGTTTATAGCAGTCTTATTACATCCAAAAATACATAAAATTACAAAACAAATTCATATCATATCAATTTAATTATAAACAACACACTTTTTTTGCTATTTGTTCCTTACAAAATTTAGTTACAAAACTTCACAAAATGGTTGCAAAATCTCTCAAAATTGTATCAAAACTATTCAAAATTGTACAAATCCAATTTCAGAGACCTCCATTATAACAACCCCAATTGTTACCATAATATATATATATATATATATATATATATATATATATATATATATATATATATATATATATATATATATATATATATATATATATATATATTCATCTTTCATGAGGCAAGGGTCATAATCATGAACTAAGATAGAATCCTTCCTTTTGGATTGTAATTTATCAAGGCAAATAGCATCAAGATATATTAAGACTTGATCATAGTCACTTTTGAGTAGAAGTGATCAGCTTCTATGAAACCCTCATACCACTCAGATATGAGAACGTTGACCAAGTGTTAGATTTCATCCCTCTTAAAAGGGAAATCACCCTTAACCATACTATCCACCAAGACCAGTATATAGGTGAATGCCTTTAATACCCATCATAATGAAATAACCTCAACAATGGTTATTCCTAGATCTTAGATCCAACCCACATCTTCTTGATGGGGTTACTAAGATAAAAAAATCACTATACATGATCAACTCATAGAATCCTTGGAATGTCATCTTAAGCGTGATTATATAACCATATACATTTTAAGGCTTATTTGTTCACCCATTTATTTAGGCATCATTTTTTTTATATATAGGAATAAATTAAATTCATTACAAAAGGGCATTATTTAACCATCATGGGAGTACCTATTCCTCATGTACATTCATTTATTAACTTATAATGTACAGTTTGACTTAGTTTACAACTCAAGTTCTAGTTATTGAAAGATAAAGCTAGCTAACTACATGATTCATAATTACCCAATACAAAATAATTGACATAATCGTATATTATTAATTCATCAACATATTAAAGTTAAGCATACATTCCTTGCATAATAGTACACATTGACATAATCTAAGAATTGCATAACTATTTCATCAAGCATTTAACCATCTCATCCACTTAAATCATTTTCATTTTGAAGTAAAAGCAACATGCACAAGAATTAACACATCAAACCACAAATAGAGTGACACATTTTTTATCCTAGGAACCCTCATGGGGAATAAAACCAGCCTTCAAAATATGTACTTTCCTCATATTCATAAACTTAAGATGTCAAATATTATAGATATAGAAGGGCTACTATGGGTCCCTTTCAATTCATTATACATGGCAAGGAATATAATCGTTCCTTATCAAATTCATGATGCAATTAGGGAATTTTCCTAATTCCCTTCTCTAAGTCATCATTGTATCATTAAGGTATTTCCCATACCAATAAGGAATCCATATATCCCTTTAAACTCATGATGCAATTAAATAATCTATTGATTCTAAGCCATCCTAAGAATTTTCATATGTTTATGATAATCATCGAAATCTTATTTTGGAGAAGTCATATCGATGTTAGAGAGAACCATATAAGTCCCCTCAAGAATGAATTCCAAATTCATTCTACATAATTGAAACAAAATCAATCCATGAATTAAAGTCCCATACCTTTAATTCATTAATAAACTATTCTTCTTAAATTAATAATTTAAGCTAATAATTTAAATTTTCTTTCATTTCATAATTATATCATGTTGTAACAACCCATGTCAGCCCCCTTTATTCTTAATATCAGGTTAATAAAAGTAAACCCTTAGAGGTTTAGCATAGGTAATATAAAGCTAATTATACTAAAGTTATTTCCTTTGATTATATACAAACCAATAGGGGTCTAATTCCCCATTGAATACAACATATTAATCTATTCAATTGATTCTCAATTGCTATCAAATTTGCTTTCTAAATTTGATCCAAGATTCATTTCATTACTTTCCAAATCCTATCAATTATCTTCCCAAATGTGAGCTAAAGATGCATCAAATATCCTACATAATTTTTATATTTCAATCCAAGGTTAGCTCTCAAATCAATTCATTTCCATAACTGGAGCCCAATATGCATTCAGTTATGTCATCCTCTATTATAAAGTTTATAAGAATGCATGTGTAAAATGTTATCAAAATTTTCCCAAAATTTGATCCAACATAATCTCTAATTATCTTGCTAATTTGGCTATAAAAATTTAATCCAAATATTAGTTCTCTTATTTCCAAACGATACCAAATTTACCTCCAAGATTTACTTAAATACTATTCAATTAATGTCTCAAAAGAGGAAAACCCCATAAATTCCCATAAAACATCTAGCATCAAGGTCTATCTCTAAATAATTTACTTTTATAATCCCAATCAACATGAATGCCATTCCTTTTATTGTTAGGGAAGTTTGGAAGATTCCCATACCTCTTCCTGGATCGACACCAAGATCATCCATTCTTCTAGTGGATTCCATTCATTAAAAATTTCATAATAAATCATAGTATGTATTTTACATACAAAATCTATAATTTCACTAAAATCATTACTTCCATTTACTTCTCACATTTAACATAGAAAATCACATATAAGATCTATAACTTCATTTAATATCATTTTATTTCTAAATTTAATAAGAACGCCCAATAACATTTGATTTTTATATAAAATCATTTAAATCTAAAATTGAAAAACTAATATTTACAAAACAAAGGTTATAAAGGGAGAATTAATGAATCTAACTTCATAAGTTCATTCAGTTAAATATAATAAAATAGAATGATACCTAATAATTTTCCCAAATATTTCAATGATGTACAATCTATAGAGTTTTTCCACAAGTCTCATAGTGTTCAATTAGAATACTCATAAGGAAATATTTGGTTTTGACAGCTAGAAATACCATTTCAAGATATTCAATTTTAAAATTGTCATATTCTAAAGCCATCCTTTTAATTTATCTGAGACTCTATATTTCTTGCATTTGAACATCAGTTTATCTATGGTTATATGCTTAATCAAAACCAATATTTACAAATCTAATTGATTTCAATTTGATTTTCCAATCATTCCAAAAATAAAGGAAATTGCTTTAATTTTAAAGCCATACAAATTTCAATAAAACAAAACCAATATTTACAAATCTAATTGATTTCAATTTGATTTTCCAATCATTCCAAAAATAAAGGAAATTGCTTTAATTTTAAATTCATTCAATTTTAATTTTAATTAAAATAAAACAATTAACACTATAAGCCAACTGTTGGTCTGGCTTTCATACGCACCCCGCGAAGGATGGGCAGGAAGCTCCGAAGACACCCACGGGACAAATCCCAATCACTTTAGGATCTAGCTGGTTATCCAAGGTGCGAGTTACAGAGTCGGGTCAAATGTCTATTCACTCTTTTTCGCTTTTGGAATAGATTTCAATATGGACTGTCTGTTACCTTACAGGGGGTTCCTGAACTTGTTCGATAGTTGCGAAGTTGTTACTTGTTAACAATCAGGTTTAACTTGATTCTTGATCTAGCTCTCATGGGTCAGCAGATTCAAATAAAATACAAATAAAGAAAGTAAAAATGGATCATTCACGGTAAGCAAAGAGAGGGTAGGGTAAGGCAGAAAGAGAAGTTTATCCCAACATCAACTGTAAAACCCTAAACTATCAATCTTATCTATGCTATCAGCTTCACAATAGAACAAATCAAAGAAGAAAGTGTCCAGTCAGTCTAAGATCACTTTCAACTAAGAGCACAAGGCAGAGTAGAAGAGATCTAGCAGAAAATTATAAATCCAAGGGCAGCTGGTTAAAACTGGTATCTTTCACCGGTAGCCTAGCTCACATAGTGAAGATAGAGCAATTAGAACAAACTTAACCTCAAATCTGTAATTTCCCCTAGCAGACAATGGAACAACTGAAGCCTAACAACATATTTAAACTTGACAATACAGATTCATAGCATATATCTAACAAACTTTAAATGGAACGGATAACAAAAGAAGATACACTTATCACACTCTGCAAAAGATTAGGCTCCTGGCCATGCTATCACAGAAAAATCAAAAGCACATCAACTCCAAGTCCGGAAAACAAAGGATTTCACAAGATTTGCAAGAAATTGCTTATAAGCCTTTTATTTCTAAGTCTCCGCCTCCCTCGCAATTACATTGAGAAGAAGTATTTATAGACTCAGGACAGACCCTGATCTTTTCAGAAATATCTTCCTCTCAAAACTGCAAATCTTATCTTACTAAACCCTAGGACCCGGGTTTTACAATATAAAGCCCTTTAAAATCAAGTTTGGATAGAACTTAACCCTTCGGCAAATTAGTGCAGTCCGCTGTTATAAATGGAGAAGACAGAATCAAATGCAACTTGTATTCATTCGCAACTGCAAATAAATGCCTTCATTAATTTTGTTGGTGAGCGGGGTGAGTCACCACTTCTCCATCAATTCATCCCCGTAAGGCCATCCCTAAGTTGAAATTGTCTTCATGCTATTAATTCTGTAATAAATCTCCATTGAATGCTTTCACCAACATCTTCTCCTCTAGCATGGTGGTCCTCGATCAAATCTGCACTTTAACTTTGTCTTCATGGCCTTTCTCGGTTGTCCCGCAAGTGCCAGATGGAATCCTGCATGAAAGACAAAAGATGAGTTAGATTAGCACTTTAATTAAATCAAAAGCTTTAACATTTAAATCAGATTAAAAACCTTAATGTATGTTTGCACATGGCCTAATTTGTCTAATACACGCTTTGACACGTGTCGCTACCCCAGGATGCCCTCTGCTTCAGCTGAAATGCACTTTCAGGCCCTTTGAGGACTTTCTCTTTCCTGCCACGATTCTGCGACATGTCGCGATTTCGCGACATGTCGCCAAATCGCGACGTCCCCAGCGCCACGCAACTTCTTTCCTCAGGTCACGAAAACGCGACATGTCGCAAAATCGTGCCTCCCTGCCAGTCGTCGTACAATTTTCTTTCACAAGCCGCGAAACTGTGACATGTCGCGATTTCACGACATGTTCCCTTCTTAGCCTCCAACGATTTTGGAACATGTCAGCGCGTCGCTGCAAGTTTTAACTTGAACTCCCTTCTCAACTAACATGCAGCGAATCGCTGCAAGTTTTGTAACTTAGTGCCTTTTCTCAATGTGATTATAAAACGTGCAGCGCATCGCTGCACTTTTCAGCTCAGACTTCCCCTTCTGTCAACTTGCAGCGCATCGCTGCAACCTTGACCTTGGACTTCCTTCGAAACATGCAGTGCATCACTGCAGTTTCACTCCTTGACTTCAAAACATGCAGCGCATCGCTGCAGTTTCACTACTTAACTCTTTTTCCATCAAATTCCACTTGCTGCCTCTTGCTTCCACAAACTGGACCTGTCACGATTTCGCGACATGTCGCGATTTTGTGACGGTCCATACAACTGCGTCATCTTTGCCAAGATTCATCGCGATTTCGCGACATCTTCCTCCCGAGCATGCTTCTCTCCAATCATGTCGCGATTTCGCGACGAATCTTGGCTTAGGCATTTTTCATCCTCACTCAGTGAAAATGCGACATGTCGCGATTTCGTGACATGTCACGAAATCGTGCCCGTTCGTACACTTTCCTTCTCTCCCCTCCGGCTGGTAGCGATTTCGCGACACTTCCAAAAATGGAAATGTCACGATATCGCGACATTTCCAAAAATGGAAAGTGTCGCGATTTCGCTGCGATTTTCTGATTTAGCCGATTTTCTATTTTTCTGTCGCGATTTCGCGACACTTCCAAAAATGGAAATGTCACGATTTCACGACTTTACCTTAAAAGGAAAGTTTTGCTTTTCAGGCAATTATGCATCTGTTTTCTGGATTTTTCTCGTACCGGCGCATGATTTGGCCTAAGCATGAATCATTCTAGCATGTGAAAATTAAAGCCTGAGATAATCAAAGCTAGAAAGCAAGGAAAACACAACTTTTAAAAAGGAGGCAAGCAAGATTTAAAACTGAAGATCATCAAGAGGGTCCCTGCTGCAAAAAGAAAGTCCAAAATTTTCAGAGGATGAAATTGATTTTTCAGTGGGGGTGTGTTGCTTCTCAACAAATGGCGATATCTGCGGGTAAAATAGTAGCACTATTTTAGAACCCAAGACTCTGGCTTCAAAACAAAAAGACCATGCATCATGCCTTGCCACAGACATTCTTCACAATAAATTGACTACTAACTGCTAGCTGTTAAAATTTCCCAAGGACATACTAGGCTGAATTACTTCAAGGAATATTTTTGATGTGCAATTTCAAAGGGTATAAAACTTTCTTCAAGGATGACTGGATTGAATGATGAACTTTGGACTGATCAGCTTTTCTAGATTGTAAAAGGGGAAACCGAGTAGAGCTCTGTTTACTAGTTTAGCCTTTTACAGCCTAGACAGAGTTACCCTTTAGATTTACACGACCCAATTTTACAACTGTAGGGTAGAATGGAGTATTGGCTGTCTCTTTTGATTGAATAACTATTTTCTCTTTTCTTTTTCTCTTTTTTTCTTTTTTTTTTTTTCTCTCTTTTTTTTTTTTTTTGAAATATATCAATATCTGAAAGGCTTTAAAGAAATCACAATTTTCTTTTATCATTTGATCAATCCGGAACTGTTTCAGTCTAGGCACTAATAGCCTCTGGTGACACCCAAATAATTACATGAATCATAGTCCCCTCTTATAACCAACTTTTCTTGGATTCCCTGGGAGTTCCTCCAACAAAACAGCATAGCAGTTTTTCTATTATTAAAACAACTGTGGCAAGTAAGACACAAGATCCCATCATCTCTCTACCTTTGTCCTGAATAACAAAATAGTTCTACAGTTCAGAGTAAGCAGACTATCTCAATTAGAATAATGAATAGAATGGGGTACTGGATTGTGGATTTATCAGCTCAAAATAAAACAATCTTCAGCAGGCTGACTTTTCATTGATGCTCAGACAAAGGCAAAGAACAGAAACCTTTAGAAGCTAAAGGACTTTGCATAGAACTTTCAAGGACAGACAGGCCTTGAAGAAAAACAAGATAAAACTATACGAGACTAAAGCACTGAATCGTACGAGCAAAGGGAATAAAATAAAGCGAACAGACAATGACAAAGAAAAGAACCGCAATAAAAGAAGAAAAAAAGAAAACAAAAAAGGAAAGAAGAAAAAAAAAAAATGAGAAAAAGAAAAAGAACACTAAAGCAAATAAAACCGGGAGAGCTATTCACAATATGTACACATGTTACAACTTCTTTATGACTTCACTCAAATGATACATTGGATGGAACAGCGGAAAAATAATGTTTCAAGTATTGACCATTAACAGGGAGGTCCAAAAAATTACCATCCAGGTCTTGTAAGCGGAATGCATTGTTACCCAATATTTTAGCAATTTGGTAGGGGCCTATCCACAGTGGCTGCAACTTTGTGTGCTTTCCCTTCTTCTCATGGGCCTTGTCCCACAGAAGCACTAAGTATGCCAGTCTGAAAGCCTTTACCTTGGCTCTCTTGTCAAACCACCGCTTGACATTTTCTTGATGCCTACTGAAGTGCTCCAGGGCTTGGAGTCTTTCATCCTGCAAGTTAGTGAGATCTAAAACACGGGCTTCAACATCATCATGATCCTCAAAATAATCTAAGGCAAATTGGTAGGTGGGCAACTTCAAGGAGATGGGAACAATTGGCTGGGTACCATACAGCAAAACAAAGGGAGAGGTCTTAAGAGCCACCTTGTGTGTTATCCGATCAGCCCAAAGTGCATATTTCAACAATGTATGCCACTGCCTGGGTTTATCTGCTGCAGACTTCTTGATGGCATTCATTAAGTTCTTGTTGGTAGACTCAGCCAATCCATTGCCTTGGGGATAGTAGTTGGATGAGAATCTGATAACTATCCCCATCTGGTATGCCCAATCTGCAAATTCCAATGATTGGAAGGCTGGTCCATTGTCACATACCAAGTTCAGGGGAACCCCAAATCTAGTTATGACATTTGATTCAAGAAAATCAATCACTTCTTGAGTCGTACTCCTTGTAGTGGCTGTTGATTCAACCCACCTTGTGCAATAGTCAGTGGCTATCATAACATACTTATGCCCTGCTGAGGAATTTGGGTTAATGACTCCCACAAAATCAAGTCCCCACTGCATGAAAGGTTTGTTTATCACAACTGGTTGCAATGGCAGAGCTTGGTTTGCCTCTTTTGCTGCAAATGTCTGGCACTGATGGCGAGGTTCGACATGTTGATGTGCATCCTTAAAAAGTGTAGGCCGATAATAGCCTGCTCTCAGTATCTTATGTGCAGTGGTAGATCCTGATGAATGTCCTGCCCCTAGTTTTTCATGAAAGCTAGCCATGACTTCACTGACTTCACTGGGAGATATGCACCTTAGGAAGATGCCAGCATAATTCCCCCTGTACAAAATACCTGCCTTAAGGAGATAGTGAGCAGCTTTTAACTTTAATGCTCTCCTTTGAGTTCTGTTCAAATGGGATGGGCAAACTCCAAATTGTAGCAGATGAATGATATCCCCATACCAATCATCAGATTCAGAGTTTAATTGATTAACTTCCTACTGTAGAGGTATTTCAGCAATGTGCCTGGACAAACCAAGTCCCCTGATCAGTTTAGCAGGTCGAATCTCCAGGTCATATTCTTGCAGCCTGGTGACCCAATTTCCCCTCGGTTCCCCCAACTCATTCTGACTTAGAAGGTACTTGACAGCTGGGTCTGGCACTATGGCATGAACTTTGCTCCTCAGTATATAATGTCTGAACTGCTTCACTGCTCTTACTAAAGTGTAAGCTTGTTTGTCTAATCTGGAATATTTTAGTTCAGCTCCCTTCAAATTGGTGCTCTTAAAAGCAATTGGATGTTCTCCAGTTTCCCTCCATTGAGTCAGAACTGCAGCAAGTGTATGTTCTAAAGAGAAAGTGTACAGATAAAAATCTACATTGAAGTCTGGGCTTACCAAGATTGGTGCTTGTTTAATGGTTGTCTTGATTTCTTGGAAGGCAGTCTTAGCTTCTGGGGTCCAGACAATGCGGGCGATTTGCTTTAACATGTCATTCATTGGTTTAACTATCTCTGCAAAGCCCGAGATAAACTTCTCGACAAAGTTAATCTTTCCAAAGAATGATCTCAACTCTTTCTTGGAGTTGGGAAATGGTATGCCAGATATGGCCTCAATTCTGCTTGGATCCATAGAAATGCCATCCTTTGTGACCAAATGCCCAAGCAGTTTGCCTTATGTTACACCAAATATGCATTTCTTTGGATTCAAAGAGATGCCAAACTCTCTGCACTTGTTAAACACGGACTCTAAATGCTTTACATGGTCAAACTTAGATTTGGAAAATACTGTTAGATCATCCATGTAAACTACAATACATTTGCCCATAAGCCCCTTGAAGGCATGGTCCATTGCTCTCTGAAATGTTGCTCCTGCATTTATCAATCCAAATGGCATCCTCTTGTAAGCAAAAGTCCCCCACTTGGTTGTAAAAGCAGTCTTCATTCTGTCTTCTTTCTCCACCAATATCTGGTTATAGCCTGAGAAGCCATCCAAGAAAGACATCATCTCTGATCCATTAACAATTTGCAGGACTTCATCCATAGAAGGCAGGGGATAGTTGTCCTTTTCTGATGCCTTATTTAAATTCTTGAAATCCACACACAGGCGGATCTCCCCATTTTTCTTCCTGACTGGCACCAGATTTGCCACCCAAGTAGAATGCCTGATGGGAAAAATAATTGCTGCACTCAAGAGCTTCTCCACTTCTTTCTGAATGAGGGGTTCTAATAGAGCATTAACATGCCTCTGTTTTTGTCTGAAAGGCTTGCAAGATTCTTTCAAAGGTATGATGTGAGTGTAAACTTTTGGATCAAATACCTTTAAAACTTTGTATGACCAGGCCATTACATCCTTGGACTTGTGCAGGAAATCAATCATATTTCTCTTTATCTCTGGATCACAGTCCTTTGCCAACTTGATGTTCTTTGGATCCTCCTCAGTGCCTATGTTCAGGTCTTCAGTCTCATTGTCTATGGTGTCCACATAATCTTCAGAATTCACCTTCTTTGCCTGATCTTGTCAACATCAAATAGCCTTTCTAGCTCCACCATTCTTGGGATTCTATTGTCCTTCAATCTCATGATTCCCATGTCATCATCTATTTGTTCCATCATGGTGTCCCTTTGGCCTTCATTAATTATAGCATTCTCAAAGGTATTAGTACTCTATAAGAAGTGCACAATCTGTTGATCATCTGAGAAAACTTGAAATCTATCTATATTGTTAGGAACTGAAGGGCAGGGGATTAATTCAATTGAAAACTTATCCCACTTAAAATCTTCCAATGGCTTTAAACTTGCAGCTGAAGATGCCAAGACATCTGCATGTGAATTTTGTTCCCTGGGTATGTGTGTTAAGTTAAATGCATCAAAACCTTCTACAATATCCCAAGCCCTGTGTTTGTATCCCTTCAAATAGGAGGCTTTACACTGAAATTTACCCCTGACTTGACTTGCCACTAATTCTGAATCAGTGAAAACTTGAATGTTTTTCACATTATTATCCAAAGAAAACTTTAAACCTAAAATCAGAGCTTCATACTCTGCTAAATTATTAGTACATGGGAATTGCAGGTAGTAAGACATAAAAAATGTCTGACTTTGAGGTCCTTTGAGGACTGCCCCTATTCCAGAACCCTGCTTACATCTGGCTCCATCCACATGAAGTGTCCAAACTTCATTAGTATGTACAGGATGAGCTTTGTTAAATTTATTACTCTGCCCAGCTATTAAATTGTAGACACCAATGTCTACTTCTGCAACATTGACAGTTTCATTTGCAGCATTGTACTCTATAATCGTGTGCTTGTACCTGGGTTCTCTTTCAACCCGCAATTGATTGGCCACACCCTTCCATGGCAACCACATGTGTGAAAAGTCTGTTGCCAGATATCCATTTAGAGACTTAGACCAATCCCTACTCAATAGCATTCCATACCCCACTGGGATATCCACAACTTGGATTTTGATCTTATGTTGAGCCCTTGGCTCAGATGCCAATTGAATGTGAATGTTTTGTAGCTCTCCCACAACCTTAACTTTTGACTTGTCCAATTGGACAACTCTCCTCTCAGACTTCATTGGGGTCAGCCCCAACTGCTGACAAATTGCCGGTGGCATGACATTAGCAGATGCACCTGAATCTACCAAACAATTATGTAAATTCTTCCCAAAAATTTTGACAGTCAGTAAAAATGGGGGAACTTCAGTCTTTTCCTTGTACATGGCCATATTGGCATTGGCTATTTTCTTCCCTTTATCCACAGGTTTAGCAGCAGGGCCAGAGTATGTCTTTATCAGATTATCTCTCTGCTCTAAAATCTGTGCCAACTCATGCAAAGTAATGTTAGCCTTAATATTTTTCATATCCTCCACTATGTTATATCCTTTGTTAAGTGGAGGAATAGCAACATCTGGTACTCTTTGAGCCCCTCCCTAGGTGGATTATTGCTTGGAGAGGGGTCAGGAGGAATATTGTGAGAGTTGTCAGGAGGATTTGATGTAGTATTAGGCTCAGGATTCTTGTTTCTCAGGTTGTAATTATCTCTTCTATACTGTTGGAAAGCCTATACCTCATCCATAGGCATTTCAACTACATTCTCAGATTCATCCGGGAAAGAGAAAGAATCCAGGACCATAGCTGCACTGTGGCCAGATGAACTTGGGCCATCAGCAGTTCTTTGATTTTCTTGAGAGGTGAAATCTGTAGACAAGGCCTCAAATGCATTGCAAAATTCTAGACAGTCTAACTCTCCATGCTGAGAAGTGGCATGGATTCTGCACTAGTTGGGCAGGGCCAAATCACAAATGTTCACATCATGAGCTTTACCCTTGTAATATTTATTAGGCTCATATGGGGGCTTGTTAAATCTGTTTGGTTGATATGAATATCCGTTGGGGTTGTCTCCAGTAGAAGTTTGTCTTTTAAAACTCAAAAAATCATTGGCCAGCTTTTGAACAATCTTTGAGACTTCTTCAATCCTTGCATTGTCAGCTTCTTTCACAGGGTTCTGTACATTCTCAACCGGTGCTGCAGCTAATGGTGCTGCTGATGGTAAAGTCTGACAGACTGGTAACATCATCTGATGTGGGATAGGATTGAATACAGGAGTAGGCTGTGTAATCAGAGGATTTTGCTAAAGATTTAGAGGCTGGGGCCCCAACTGTCTTTCCAGAATCAAAGCTTCTTTGTAAGCTTCTGTCAAATTGGTAACAGTGGCATCTCTCTTCAAGAAGATAGAGGTCATGGGATCTAAAGAATTTCTGAAGATCTCTAGTGCCAGGTCTACATTAGGCACATAATACCCAGTAAGTCTACCATAAGCTTTCTGGAATCTGACATTATAGGATCTAATAGACTCATTCAGTTCTCTTTTGATGCCAGAAAACTGCTGATATAAAATGCTGGGATCTATCACTTCTCCGAACTGTGACACAAAAACTTTCTCTAAATCATTCCAACTGGTGATGGAATCATTGGTAAGATTTAGAAACCAATCATAAGCTCCCTCCTGGAGAGTAAACGGGAAGAGTCTGCAGGCAACATCCTCATGTTGTACATTTAATAACTTCAGTGCATTCTTGAATGCAACTAAGTGTTCCTCTGCAGTTCTTGTCCCATCATGTTTATACCTAGGGAGGTATCTTTCTGGATTTATGGGCAAGTCATGGGCTATACCCGGAATGTTCAAAGATGTGGAGCCCAACCAATTTGCCATAGCTAATGGATTGACAGGAATATTCTGAGCTCTGGTTGGAGTGACTATCAATGGTTATAAAACTGTCTGTGATAGAGATGTGGCCCTTCTGTGGCTACTTCTCGAAGTTTCTAATTCAGGGACAAGGAGCTCTCCAGATCTGGGGTGGGATCTTGTTACCCTGTATGTACAATCCAGATTTCACAGGTACTGACAAACTCTGTAGTTCTGAACAGGTTCTGTATTTGGCAATTTAAAATACTGTACTAACAACTGTACTGACAACACTGCACTGAAGTTCAGTGTGGGTCCTTACAAATGTTGTTGTTATGCCCTTACAATACTTGAACTGAGTTCATAGGCCCTCCTTCTAGCGCCAATTAGATGTTGGTCCGACTTTCATACGCACCCCGCGAAGGATGGGCAGGAAGCTCCGGAGACACCCACGGGACGAATCCCACTCACTTTAGGATCTAGCTGGTTATCCAAGGTGTGAGTTACAGAGTCGGGTCGAATGTCTATTCACTCTTTTCTGCTTCTGGAATAGATTTCAATATGGACTGTCTGTTACCTTACAAGGGGTTCCTGAACTTGTTCAGTAGTTGCAGGAGTTGTTACTTGTTAACAATCAGGTTTAACTTGATTCTTGATCTAGCTCTCATGGGTCAGAAGATTCAAATAAAATGCAAATAAAGAAAGTAAAAATGGATCATTCACGGTAAGCAAAGAGAGGGTAGGGTAAGGCGAGAAAGAGAATTTTATCCCAACATCAACTGTAAAACCCTAAACTATCAATCTTATCTATGCTATCAACTTCACAACAGAACAAATCAAAGAAGAAAGTGTCCAGTCAGTCTAAGATCACTTTCAACTAGGAGCACAAGGCAAAGTGGAACAGATCTAGCAGAAAATTATAAATCCAAGGGCAGTTGGTTAAAACCGGTATCTTTCACCGACGACCTAGCTCACACAGATGAAGACAGAGCAATTAGAACAAACTTAACCTCAAATCTGTAATTTCCCCTAGCAGACAATAGAACAACTGAAGCCTAACAGCATATTTAATCTTGACAATGGCAGATTCACAGCATATATCTAACAAACTTTAAATGGAACGGATAACAAAATAAGATACACTTATCACACTCTGCAAAAGATTAGGCTCCTGGCCATGCTACCACAGAAAAGCTAAAGCACATCAACTCCAAGTCCAGAAACAAAGGATTTCACAAGATTTGCAAAAAATTGCTTATAAGCCTTTTATTTCTAAGTCTCCGCCTCCCTCGCAATTACATTGAGAAGAAGTATTTATAGACTCAGGACAGACCCTGATCTTTTCAGAAATATCTTCCTCTCAAAACTGCAAATCTTATCTTACTAAACCCTAGGACCCGGGTTTTACAATATAAAGCCCTTTAAAATCAAGTTCTGGATAGGACTTAACCCTTCGAAAAATTAGTGCAGTCCGTTGTTATAAATGGAGAAGACAGAATCAAATGCAACTTGTATTCATTCGCAGCTGAAAGTAAATGCCTCCATTAATTCTGTTGGTGAGCCGGGTGAGTCACCACTTCTCCATCAATTCATCCCCGTAAGGCCATCCCTAAGTTGAAATTGTCTTCATGCTATTAATTCTGCAATAAATCTCCATTGAATGCTTTCACCAACATCTTCTCCTCTAGCATGGCGGTCCTCGATCAAATCTGCACTTTAACTTTGACTTTATGGCCTTTCCCGGTTGTCCCGTAAGTGCCAGATGGAATCCTGCATGAAAGACAAAAGATGAGTTAGATTAGCACTTTAATTAAATCAGAAGCTTTAACATTTAAATCAGATTAAAAACCTTAATGCATGCTTGCACACGGCCTAATTTGTCTGATACACGCTTTGACACGTGTCGCTACCCCAGGATGCCCTCTGCTTCAGCTGAAATGCACTTTCAGGCCCTCTGAGGACTTTCTCTTTCCTATCACGATTCTACGACATGTCGCGATTTCGTGACATGTCACGAAATCCCGACGTCCCCAGCGCCACGCAACTTCTTTCCCCAGGTCGCAAAAACGCGACATGTCACGATTTTGTGACATGTCACGAAATCGCGCCTCCCTGCCGACCGCCGTACAATTTTCTTTCACAAGCCGTGAAACTGCGATATGTCACGATTTCGCGACATGTTCCCTTCTTAGCCTCCAAGTCGATTTTGGAACATGTCAGCGCGTCGCTGCAAGTTTCAACTTGAACTCCCTTCTCAACCAACATGCAGCGAATCGCTGCAAGTTTTGTAACTTAGTGCCTTTTCTCAATGTGATTATAAAACGTGCAGCGCATCGCTGCACTTTCGAGCTCAGACTTCCCCTTCCGTCAACTTGTAGCGCATCGCTGCAACCTTGACCTTGGACTTCCTTCGAAACATGCAGCGCATCGCTGCAGTTTCACTCCTTGACTTCGAAACATGCAGCGCATCGCTGCAGTTTCACTACTTAACTCTTTTTCCATCAAATTCCACTTGCTGCCTCTTGCTTCCACAAACTGGACCCGTCGCGATTTCGCGACATGTCACGATTTCGCGACGGTCCGTACAACTGCGTCATCTTTGCCAAGATTCGTCGTGATTTCACGACATCTTCCTCCCGAGCATGCTTCTCTCCAATCATGTCGCGATTTCACGACGAATCTTGGCTTAGGCATTTTTCATCCTCACTCAGCGAAAATGCGACATGTCACGATTTCGCGATATGTCACGAAATCACGCCCGTTCGTACACTTTCCTTCTCTCCCCTCCGGCTGGTAGCGATTTCGCGACACTTTCAAAAATGGAAATGTCGCGATATCGCGACATTTTCAAAAATGGAAAGTGTCGCGATTTCACTGCGATTTTCTGATTTAGCCGATTTTCTATTTTTCTGTCGCGATTTCGCGACACTTCCAAAAATGGAAATGTCACGATTTCGTGACTTTACCTTAAAAGGAAAGTTTTGCTTTTCAGGCAATTATGCATCTGTTTTCTGGATTTTTCTCGTACCGGCGCATGATTTGGCCTAAGCATGAATCATTCTAGCATGTGAAAAGTAAAGCCTGAGATAATCAAAGCTAGAAAGCAAGGAAAACACAACTTTTTAAAAAGGAGGCAAGCAAGATTTAAAACTGAAGATCATCAAGAGGGTCCCTGCTGCAAAAAGAAAGTCCAAAATTTTCAGAGGATGAAATTGATTTTTCAGTGGGGGTGTGTTGCTTCTCAACACCAACCATGGAGTTTGCTTAATTTATAAAGCATATATTACAAAATATCATTAACTATTTTATTTTTAGATCAGAATACCTTTAATAAAAACATATTCCTATATTTCTTTTGATATATGCAAACACTATACCTTCTTAGGTTAATACGAATAGATGAAGGTTCTGGACTACATAACGTCTTATTCTATTCTAGACGGCATTTATATTACACAGAAAGTGGGAGGAGAGGGATTAAAGTGGAACAAAATTCCAACATAGGTGCAGCTTGAACTGAGAACGACCACCAGTAGTCCCACTTAAATAGATGTAAAAAAACATCCTATAGTGCTATTAATTATACGATGACATCAACAAATCCCAAATACAGTGTAAAATATAACAACTGAAGTCTGTGCACATATAAGGAATTGAGGCAAGTGGTTCCCTGGCTCAACCATTCGCAACATATGGTAAGACTTAACAATGGCTTAAATTAAAACTAACTTCACGCTGAGAGCTAGCAAGGCCAAGACAACAATGGTTCCACCATGGTTATATTATATATATTGTTATACTATATATTGGAGAAGCACTTCATTTTAATCAACAACAATCCAACTTTTTAGACATCTGTACAGGATGTAGACCTGGAGTGGACAGTTTTTTCCACATAGATATTAGTATGAATTTGTTACTCCACCTATTGGACGTCTCAAAGTATGATATAACAAGGCTAATTTCATCACTAACTCTAATGAGGATATACCTATGGTGTATATAACCAGTGTGAGTGAGCACATTGAACCGTCCAGCATATCGACAAAGTTATTTGAGTACACAAGGTGATAGTCTATGTTTTGATAAGCCACTTAGGTATATCAGCCATTACGATGGTAGATTATCATATCAAGAACAATATATCTAGTGGAAGACCATAATAAATCAATCCTCATGAAATAGATGAACATCGAATATAAGCATAAGAAATCACACTAGACTCTTTTGATTGCAAGAACAAGGATGCCCAACTCGATACCTTCCAAAAATTTTACTACGAGGAACAGTTGGAATGGCAAAGGGGTTCACATGAAGGTCATATTAAGCAAAGAGTCTGACTATCAACATAATATTAAAATATCATAATTTAAATATTCTTTATAAGCACACTGAAAACATCAAGGTTTTCAATCACACTGGAGTGTATAGCGTGAATTAAAATAGATTTAAATCCATTACGTAAGGAGGATTTATGACTTAAAGCAGTGCTATGGGGTTCAAACTTATGAGTCAACCAGTGACTCCACATTATAGGCCAATCGGGCTAAAACTCCTTATTAAAGGTGCATAGAGCTTACACCTACCGAAAGTTACAACTATCCCAAGTTGTTTAACATTTATGCATCTACATATTATTATGGTGTAAATAAAGCATTTGCATGATAGCATGAATTAATTAAATGGCGTAAATGCATCAACATTCTAAAATAAATATGAGTATGAATGCTTCCACCTGGAGAGTTCTTGCAAAACCCTGAACTTCTTTACTTGTGATACCTCCTCTAGAATTGTCCCGCATAACATAACAGAGCCCCTTTTTCTAAATTTTAATGACAATTTATAGCTCTCTTTCTTTTTGACAAGAAAGATGCTTCTAAATATATATGTTTTTATATTTTTTTGCTTTCTTTCTTTTAGAAAATATGCTTCTAAATATATATATTTTATTTATTTTTTTATCTTCTTTTTCTCACCCCAAGTTAAATCTTCCTTTAATATATATATATATGTATATATATATATATATATATATATATATATTAATGGAAAGGGAATCCATAGATATAAGAGCATAATATTATCCACTATTTCAACCTTCCCAAAGTAGCCATGCATGTGTAGGAAAAATTGATCATTTAAATCTACAAGGTAGTTTTTTTTCCATGTTTTGGTCCAATCAAAATTGAGCAAGTTCATTAAAAACAAACTACCTAGTTTCCTTCTAAAATAGGGTCAACTAGATCAAATAAGCATGCTCAAAAAAATAAATCCTAAAAATTGCTCAATTTAAATATTTCACAAAATCATAATAAATTGCATGATATTTTCTAGAATAATTTGTAAAATACAAAAATATTATTAATGTGCATTTTCAAATTAATATTCAATTAAACCAATCTCATGCAAATTAATCAAATATAAATCACACACAAATGGCATACAAGTACTCGATGCATGTGCCCAGTATCCCCCATCACCATTTTATCTTTGATTGGGAGGGACTTTTTACAGTAATACTCAAGTAACATCACCATCAGGGAGGTAACTAGTGATGATAGAAATATGAGCTTTATATGTTGAGTTGTCATAGTCATAATTTCCCTTCTCATATCTTAGTGGTCAGTCTTCTACCTATGAGAATAAATGTTCCTGCAATCAAGCAACGCAACATTATTTTCTTTTGACAAATACAATGCAAATATATTAAGCATTAAAACCAGCTATCATAACACAAATAGCATCTTAAAAATAGTCCTCAAATATGGGATGTGACATACTCCTCCCCTTAGATTAAACACACTCCTCTATGTTTTCCTACATTATTACATAACAAGCAATAAAACATAGTTTTTGGTATAGTTTCCACTTTGCATAAGTGGTCCATAGTTAAACCTATATTATTACATAACATCGTTAAAAAAATAAGGAAGGTGTCTTTTCATATATTCCAATTTTTCCCAAGTGGAATTATTTTCAAAATACTGGTCCCATTGGACCTTAAACTGATCAATATTATGCTTTATCATAGTCTTGGAGTGAAACTCTAGAAACTTAGTTGATTCCATTGTAATGACTAAGGGATTCACCATCATTCATGAGTAAAAGAGTGGCTTGCCCTTCCAAATTTGGACTTTCGGTGGCAACGTGGATTTTGTGATTCATCATAATTTTACTTGTTCCTACACATTGTGGGTATTTTTTTGCATAATTTTGTCCTTTACATGTAAAGCATCCCCCCAGAGGACCTACATGTTTCTTTCCCTTTTCCTGCATAATGGAAGATGATTCTTGTAACTTATTAGTCTCGGTTTTTTAGAGTCCCTTCCTGAAGCAAACTTGCTTCTTTTTTTTATTTTGTTCTTACTTCCACTTCATAAAATTGACACTTTTTCTCTTCCTTAAAATTTATAGAACTATCCTCAAGTGCATATCATGTTCTTCTCTATTACGAGAATAAATAAAAATGTCATCCAAGAATATCAACAGAAATCGATCCAATTGCTTTCTAAACACACTATTCATAAAATTCATGAAAGTTGTGGGTGCATTAGTCAGTCTAAATGGTAGGACTATAAATTCATAGTGACCATATCTAGTCTTGAATGCAATTTTATGTGTCTTCTTCTCGGATTCTCAATTGATGATATCCAAATTTTAGATCAATCTTTGTGAAAATGGTGGCATCTTTTAGTTGATCAAATAAATCTTCTATCCTTGGCAATGGATATTTGTTCTTGACAGTTGCCTTGTTTAGTATTCTATAATATCTACATAGCCTTAATGAACCATCTTTTACAAATAAAATAGGTGCTCCCCAGGGCGATACACTTGGTTTTATCAACCATTTTTCTAGCAACTCTTGAAGTAACACTTTCAATTCCTGCATCTCGATGGGGTTCATTATATAAGGATCTATATGGATAGGCTCAGTACCTGACATCAATTCTATGGTGAAATCAAATTCACATTTAGGCAGCAATCCAGGTATCTCATCAACAAAAACATCATGAAATTCCTGCAATAGTGGAAATTTTCCAATAATTTCTTCCTTTGGAATTTTCTCTTTTTCCTTGAGTTTAACCACATAAATCAATCCTCATTGTCTAATAGTTTTCTTCAGTTGCATTGCTAAAATTAGCATTGGTTGAAATTCTCTTGGTTCACTATACATCCTTTACCTTTCTTTGTCTTCGTTGGTAAACTCAATCCATCTCTCTTGGAAATTTACCAAGGCTTCATTTCTAGGAAAAATTTGTGTATTTTCATCTCATTATTCTAATTATAGGATGACACATATTTAAGGAGTCTCAGAAACTTTTCATAGTATTTCTCCACAGATCTTGATCCTTGTTGAAATGCGAAGAATTCCTTAAATTTATTCAAATAAAATTGCTTTGTAAGAAATCTATCCTTAAAAGCTTCCACAAAAACTTCCCACTTCAACTTGTTAAGTGAGATCTTATGTTCATATTTATAAGCATTCCACCAGTCAATTCCTATTCCTCCCAGATGAGAAAGAGAAAATGCTATTTTAGTTTCAGAGGAGTAGTTTCTTATGAAGAAATGAAGTTCCAGTTCATCTAACCATGACTTATCTACATCTTCTCCTCCTTTTCCTGTGAACTTAGTCACTTTAATATTCTTTATGTCATTGCCCATTTCTTTCTTCATGCAGGCCTTGTTTTCATGCTCTTCGAGATCTTCATCCTTTCTAATCTCAACCTTTGGATTTTCCATATCATGATTGTTTTTGTGGTGATGTGAACTTATAGCTTACAAAATCTATTGAATTTTATCTTACATTATGGAAACTGTGGCAATAACATTCTCCATATCTTTGTCTAAATTTCTAAAACTTTCTCCTATTTGTCTAGCTTTAGGACTATCAGGACTAGCTTGTTGTAAGGTTCCTTTCTTCTTACTTCTCAAGCTTGTCGCCATGTTTAATTGGAGTAAAAATTTGTATTAATTCTCACTGATTTTCATAGTTGAAATTCTAGATAACTAGATTTCATCATAATTTCTCAAGTAATCTATTACTACTAGGTTCATTCCCTAGTTTAGTCCACTAACTCTATTGTTGTTCATACACACTTGAGAATAAGGATTAATTAAGTCAAAATATATAGATGTCAAGTAATTTTCCAAAAGAGTCTAAGGTACACCGCTTAAAACCCATAGAAGGAGGGTTCACTTAGCTCTTCCACTTTTGAATGATTATGGATCTATTCATGGGGGATAGGAACTCAGACATCGATAATCTCAAGTACTGACCTTGTCCTTACCAAGTGTGCATCATTTATAGTTATGAAACTTATGTTTGAGTTGTTTTATTTCATGCCCAAATATTTTGTTAACCTAGATCTAGCTAGAATCTACTAATTATCTTGGGATCTAATACCAACTGTAACAATCCCAATTGTTACCATAATTATATATATATATATATATATATATATATATATATATATATATATTCATCTTTCATGAGGCAAGGGTTATAATCATAAACTAATATAGAATCCTTCCTTTTCGATTATAATTTATCAAGGCAAATAGCATCAAGAGATATTAAGACTTGATCAGAGTCACTCTTGAGTAGACATGATCATCTTCTATGAAACCCTCATACCACTCGAATATGAGAACATTGGCCAAGCATTAGATTGCATCCCTCTTAAAATAAAAATCACCCTTAACCATACCTTCCACCAAGACCAGTATATAGGTGAATGCCTTTAAGATGGAAACCCATCATAATGAAATAACCTCAACAATGGTTATTTCTAGATCTTAGATCCAACCCACATCTTCCCGATGGGGTTACTATACGTGATCAACTCATAGAATCCTTGGAATATCATCTTAAGCGTCATTATATAACCTTATACATTTTAAGGCTTATTTGTCCACCCTTTTATTTAGGCATCCCTTTTATTATATACAAGAATCAATTAAGTTCATTACAAAAGGGCATTATTTAACCATCATGGGAGTACCTACTCCTCATGTATATTCATTTATCAACTCATAATGTAAGGTCTAACTTGGTTTACAACTCAAGTGCTAGTTGTTGAAAGGTAAATCTAGATAACTACATCATTCATAATTACCCAATACAAAATAATTGACATAATCGTATATCATTAATTCATCAACATATTAAAGTTAAGCATACATTCCTTGCATCATAGTACACATTGACATAATCTAATAATTGCATAACTATTTCATCAAGCATTTAACCATCTCATCCACTTAAATAATTTTCATTTTGAAGTAAAAGCAACATGCACAAGAATTAACACATCAAACCACAAATAGAGTGACACATTATTTATTCTGGTAACCCTCATGGGGAATAAACCTAGCTTCCAAAATATGTACTTTACTCATATTCATAAACTTAAGAAGTCAAATATTATAGATATAGAAGGGCTACTATGGGTCCATTTCAATTCATTATACATGGCAAGGAATACAACCGTTCCTTATCAAATTCATGATGCAATTAGGGAATTTTCCTAATTCCCTTCTCTAAGTCAGCATTGTATCATTAAGGTATTTCCCATGCCAATAAGGAATCCATATGTCCCTTTAAACTCATGATGCAATTAAGGAATCTATTGATTTTAAGTCATCCTAAGAATTTTCATATGTTTATGATAATCATCAGAATCTTATTTTGGAGAAGTTATATCAATGTTAGAGAGAACCATATAAGTTCCTTCAAGAACGAATTCCAAATTCATTCTACATAATTGACACAATTTCAATCCATGAATTAAATTCCCATACCTTTAATTTATTAATAAACCATTCTTCCTAAATTAATAATTTAATCTAATAATTAAAATTATCTATCATTTCTTAATTATATCCTATTGTAACAACCCATGTCAGCCACCTTTCTCCTTAATATTAGGTTAATAAAAGTAAACCCTTAGAGGTTTAGCGTAGGTAATATAAATCTTATTATACTAAAGTTATTTCCTTTGATTATATTCAAACCAATAGGGGTCTAATTCCCCATTGAATACAACATATTAATCTATTCAATTGATTCTCAATTGCTATCAAATTTGCTTTCTAAATTTGATCCAAGATTCATTTTATTACTTTCCAAATCCTATCAATTATCTTCCCAAATGTGAGCTAAATATGCATCAAATATCCTACACAATTATTATATTTCAATCCAAGGTTAGCTCTCAAATCAATTCATTTCCATAACTGGATCCCAATATGCATTCAGTTATGTCATCCTCTATTATAAAGTTTACAAGAATGCATGTGTAAACTGTTATTAATTTTTTCCCAAAATTTGATCCAATATAATCTCTAATTATCTAGCTAATTTTGTTATCCAAATTCAATCTAAATATTATTTCTCTTATTTCCAAACGATACCAAATTTACCTCCAAGATTTGCTTTAATACTATTGAATTAATCTCTCAAAAGAGGAAAACCCCATAAATTCCCATAAATCATCTAGCATCAAGGTCTATCTCTAAATAATTTACTTTTCTAATCCTAATAAACATGAATGCCATTCCTTTGATTGCCAAGGATGTTTGGAAGATTCCCATACCTCTTCCTGGATGGACACCAAGATAATCCATTCTTCTAGTGGATTCCATTCATTAAAAATTTCATAATAAATCATAGTATGTATTTTACATACAAAATCTATAGTTTCACTAAAATCATTACTTCCATTTACTTCTCACATTTAACATAGAAAATCATATATAAGATCTATAACTTCATTTAATATCATTTGATTTCTAAATTTAATAAGAACGCCCAATAACATTTGATTTTTATATAAAATCATTTAACTCTAAAATTAAAAAAGTAATATTTACAAAACAAATGTTATAAAGGGATAATTAATGAATCTAAATTCATACTTCATAAGTTCATTTAGTTATACCTAATAATTTTTCCAAATCTTTCAATTATGTACAATCTATAGAGTTTTTCCACAAGTCTCATAGTGTTCAATTAAAATACTCATAAGGAAATATTTGGTTTTGACATCTAGCAATACGATTTCAAGATATTCAATTTTAAAATTGACATATTATAAAGCCATCCTTTTAATTTATCTGAGACCCTATATTTTCTTGCATTTGAACATCACTTTATCTATGGTTATATGCTTAATCAAAACCAATATTTACAAATCTAATTGATTTCAATTTTATTTTCCAATCATTCCAAAAATAAAGGAAAATTCTTTAATTTTAAAGCCATAAAAATTTCAATAAAACAAAACCAATATTTACAAATCTAATTGATTTCAATTTAATTTTCCAATTATTCCAAAAATAAAGGAAATTGCTTTAATTTTAAAACCATTCAAATATAGTTTAAATTAAAATAAAACAATTAACACTATAAGACAACCATGGAGTTTGCTTAATTAATAAAGCATATATTACAAATGATCATTAACTATTTGATTTTCAGATCAAAATGCCTTTAATAAAAACACATTCCTATATTTCTTTTGATATATGCAAACACTATAGCTTCTTAGATTAATATGAACAGATGAAGGTTCTGGATAGCATAGCGTCTTATCCTATTCTGGACGATATTTATATTACACAAAAAGTGGGAGGAGAGGGATTAAAGTGGAACCAAATTCCAACGTATGTGCAGCTTGAACTGAGAACGAACACCAGTAGTCCCAGTTAAATAGATGTAACAAAACATTCTATAGTGCTATTAATTATACGACGGCGTCAACGAATCCCAAATGTTGTGTAAAAGATAACAGCTAAATTTTATGCACATATAAGGAATTAAGGCAAGTGGTTCCCTAGCTCAACCATTCGTAGCATATGGTAAGACTTAACAGTGGCTTAAATTAAAACTAACTTCATGCTGGGAGCTAGTAAGGCCAAGACAACAATGGTTCCACCATGGTTATACTATATATATTGTTATACTATATATTGGAGAAGCACTTCTTCAATTTAATCAACATCAATCCAACTTTCCAAACATCTGTACAAGATGTAGACCTAGAGTCGAAAGTGTTTTCCATATAGGTAACAGTATGAATTTGCTACTCCACCTATTGGACGTCTCAAAGTATGATATAACAGGGCTAATTTCATCACTAACTCTGATGAGGATATACCTATGGTGTATATAACCAGTGTGAGTGAGCACATTGAACCATACAGCATATCGATGGAGTTATTGGAGTACACAAGGTGATAGTCTACGTTTTGAAAATCCACTCAGGTATATCAGCCATTACGATGGTATATTGTCATATCAAGAACAATATATCTAGTGGAATACCATAATAAATCAATCCTCACGAAACAAACGAATATTAAAAATAAGCATAAGCAATCACACTAGACTCTTTCGATTGCAATAACAAGGATACCCAACTCGATACCTTCCAAACAGTTTACTACGAGGAACATTTGGAATGGCAAAGGGGTTCACACGAAGGTCATATTAAGCAAAGAGTTTGACTATCAACATAATATTAAAATATCATAATTTAAATATTCTTTATAAGCACACTGAAAACATCAAGGTTTTCAATCACACTGGAGTGTATAGCATAAACTAAAACAAATTTAAATCCATTACGTAAGGAGGATTTATAATACTTAAAGCAGTCCTATGGGGTTCAAACTTATGAGTCAACCAGTGACTCCACATTATAGGCCAATCGGGTACTTCTAAAACTCCTTATTAAATGTGCATAGAGGTTATACCTATCGAAAGTTACAATTATCCCAAGTTTTTTAACATTTATGCATCTACATACTATTATGGTGTAAATAAAGCATTCGCATGATAGCATGAAACTAAGTAAATGGCGTAAATGCATCAACATTCTAAAATAAAGTATGAGTATGAATGCTTCCACCTGGAGAGTTCCTGGAAAACCTTGAACTTCTTTACTTGTGAGACCTCCTCTAGACTTCTCCGACATAACATAACGTAGCCCCTTTTTCTCAATTTTAATGGCAATTTATAGCTCTATTTCTTTTTGACAAGAAAGATGCTTCTAAATATATATTTTTTCTATATAGTTTTTTTTTTGTTTTCTTTCTTTCAGAAAAGATGCTTCTAAATATATATATTTAATTTATTTTTTTATCTTCTTTTTCTCACCCCAAGTTAAATATTCCTTTAATATATATGTTATAATGGAAAGGGGATCCATAGATATAAGAGCAGAATCTTATCCACTATTTCAACCTTCCCAAAGTAGCCATGCATGTGTAGGAAAAATTGATCATTTAAATCTACAAGGTAGTTTTTTTTCCATGTTTTGGTCCAATAAAAATTGAGCAAGTTCATAAAAAACAAACTACCTAATTTCCTTCTAAAATATGTTCAACTAGATCATATAAGCATGCTCAAAAAAATAAATCCTAAAATTTGCTCAATTTAAAGATTTCAGAAAATCATAATAAATTGCATGATATTTTCTAGAATAATTTATAAAATGCAAAAACATTATTAATGTGCATTTTCAAAGTAATATTCAATTAAACCAACCTCATTCAAATTAATAAAATATAAATCACACACAAATGGCATACAAGTACTCGATGCATGTGTCCAGTATCTCCCATCACCATTTTTCCTTTGATTGGGTGGGAATTTTTAGAGTAATACTCAAGTAACACCACAATCAGGGAGGCAACTAGTGATGATAGGAATATGAGCTTTACCTGTTGATTTGTCATAGTCATAATTTCCCTTCTCATATCTTGGTGGTCAATCTTCCACCTATGATAATAAATGTTCCTGCAATCAAGCAACACATCATTTTCTTTTGACAAATACAATGCAAATATATTAAACATTAAAAATAGCTATCATTACACAAATAGCATCTTAAAAATAGTCCTCCAAGGTGGGATGTGACATCCACAATCAGTCTGACACCTCTTTGTACTTAAAAAACCTATTTTTACTAAAAATGTAGGTCAAGGTATGTTAGGGCCTAAAAATGCACCTCGAGGTACATTTTCTAAAAATTTGCTTTTGTATCCCAAAATAGAACCTATCATAACTTGGACTGTTGTATTCTATTAGTTCTTCATTGTAGAACTCGATATACATTCCATTTTCCAATCACTATGGTCAACACACAAATAAAAAAGGTCACTAAAGAGTGCACACCTCTAAGAAATGCCCGACTCAATCCACTATTTGAACATCAAGGAGAGTCATCTCAGCAAGAGCATCCAACTGAGCTACCAACTTCATTGTCCTCGATAAGTGTTACTTAAAATCCCTTCCTTTACCATAAACACATTATCCAAATTAAACCACCAGTTGTCTCCCAACTTGACATGTCAAACTTTGGCTTCCATCTTCCCTCAAATTCCTTAGAAAATTCCAAAAGTCTCCCACCTTCCACAACCATGGCATTCTTGTTTCCCCACACACATTTCGACACCTCCCCTCTTTCTCAACAAGCCATGAGACAATTCTTCACCGCTTCATCTTCCTGGAAATCCACCCTATCTTCCATTACATCTCTTGGACAATCCCTCTAGTCATCAGTTGCACATGAGTTGTCTCACCTATCATTACAAAATCAAGTATCCATTCCAGGGCTAAATCAACAAGGAGGTACACAATTCCCTCTACAAAATAAAGTGCTCATTCAGGGCCTAAATCAACAAGGGGTACACAATTCCCTCTCCATAATAAAATGCCCATTCAGGGTCTAAAACAACAAGGGGGTACACAATTCCCTCTCAACAATCAAGTGCCCATTTAGGGCCTAAATCAACACGGGGGTACACAATTCCCTCTCAAAAATCAAATGCCCATTCAGGGTCTAAATCAACAAGGGGGTACATAATTCCCTTTCCATAATCAAGTGCCCAATTAGGGCCTAAATCAACAAGGAGGTACACAATTACCTTTCCATAATCAAGTGCCCATTTTAGGGCTAAATCAACAAGGGAGTGTACAATTCTCTTTTAGCACTCAAGTTCCCATTCAAGGGAAACATCCACAAGGGTTTTCTCCAAACCTATTATAACATCATGTGCCTTTTCAAGGGCCTAATAAAATAGGGCATGCTCAAATAACCTTCCAAAAACAAGTCCCCAATCAAGGATTTGTTCAATCAACCTCTCACACCACACAACAACAACAACCACAAATGCCCAATCAAGGGCTTAATAAAATAGGGTATGCTCAAATACCCTTCCAACAACAAGTCCCCAATCAAGAATTTATTCACTCAAGCTTTAACACCACACAAAAAAATAGCCATAAATACCCAATAAAGGGCTTAATAAAATAGGGTATGCTCAAATACCCTTCCAACAACAAGTCCCCAATAAAGAATTTGTTCAATCAAACTCTCCATACACAACAACAAAAACAGCCACAACCACCCTATCAGGATCTTAATCAAAAAATATATAAAAATATATCCTCAAATACCCTTCCAACAACAAGTTCCCAATCAAGTATTTGTTCAATAAAACACTCATCACACACAACAACAACAACAACAACAACAACAACCCAATCAAGGGCTTAATCAAACAAGGTATGCTCAAATACCCTTCCAACAATAAGTCCCCAATCAAGGATTTGTTCAATAAAACACTCATCACACACAATAACAACAACCACAACCACCCAATCAAGGGCTTAATAAAATAGGGTATGCTCAAATACCCTTCCAACAACAAGTCCCTAATCAAGGATTTTTTCAATAAACCTCTCATCACACACAACAACAACAACAAATGTCCAATAAAGAACAAAATCAATCAAGGCATGTCCACATACACTTCCAAAAACCAATGATAATCCAATGTCTACCCCAAAAAAGGTACATCCAATCAAACCTTAATCAATAATCATACCCTCCAATGGACACTCAATAGATGTTTGAACAAACTCAATATTATGAGGGACCTACACCAGCTTATTAGCAAGATTCCATCCCCATGGTCAATCAAGCCTCACATCAAAATATAAATCTACAGATGCATCAACACACCAGTATTCCAAATAAAGCATCATGAGCCAACTACCACACACCTAACCATACTCATAAAGCTCCATCATTGGTTACCACCCCCATTGGTTCTAACCTTGTTGTACACATATTTCTTGAGGCTATTCAAACCATGCAAGCAGATATCAAGCAATTGCAAACACGTTTCCATACATATGGATATACCAAACCCACTTATAGTGAGTTGTGCTCTAAACCCATCTATCCATCCATCCACATGCCACCCTACCCATCCAAATTTAACCCCAAATTTGATAAATTTAAAAGTAAGGAGGACCCTTGAGATTATTTGAGCAATTATCAATTTACATATTATTGCATCAGTGATCATGATTACCTCATGCTCAAGAATTTTCCACAATCACTTTGGGGATCAGCTCTAAAATGGTCTGATAACATACTTTGCCATAGCTTATACAAATTTTAATAATTGGCTAACATATTCCTCAAAAAAATTTCCCTCAACATCAAGAACGGGATAGGACTACCCAATCTCTACAATATATAGTAGTTTGAGGATGAATCCATCAGTGATTATGTCACACGATGGAGAGTTACTATTAATGATATTTCTTTATATCTTCCTCAAATAGAATTAGTCAAGGTATTTTTTAGAATTTGTATCAATCCCATCTCTAGCAACCTACAAATGCAACCCTACAACACATTCAAGGAGGCATCCAATCATGCTAAGCTGATTAAGGAAGTTAAAATTCAAAAGGAGAAAATTAAACCCCACAAAAGAACTGATTACAATCCAAATAGGTTCCAAAAGAGCAATTCTAGTCAAACCCCACCCAAACCACCTCAAAATACCAACTTCATGCTCAACACCACCACCACTCCACCCATTCACAACACTCCATTGCAATAATCATAAACTCATCCACACCCGAGGAACGCATTTCCCCCACCATCACAACCCAATCTGTGAGCCCCTCAATGTAAATATGATCATCCATCCCAAACATGGACCCTATTAAGTTTTCCTATGGATAGAATATTTCAGTTCTTAATGACTACAAGTCATATAGCTTTATCGTCAATTCAACTCAAATATCCCACCCTATCAAAACTGAGAGGATACAATGAATATGCCCACTGTGACTATCATCATCTCAAGAGGCATGACATTAGTAATTGCTATAATTTTTAGCATCTCATCCAAGATCTCATTGATAAGGGTACCATCAAGTTTGACAATCCCCTGGCTCCCTCCAACAAAAACTTGGATATCTTTTAAAATCCCCTACCATAGCATAATACCACCCCATCGAATGCTTCCACATCCAATGTGCAACCACAAAACCCCTAAGTCATTTAAATCAACCGCGTACTTTAACAATAATTCTTTGTCGATATGATCAATATTATTACATGAAATAACCAATATCCCACTCAGTCTAATCCACAACAGGTGCTAGCACCTCCACCATCTTCCACTCCACAACTCCAAGACACCAACTCCAATTGGTCAAATTCTATTTCAAAGGCCCCAAATTGCTTTGGTCATCTTCAAATGCATGATTGTGAGGGGTGCCAATACCCCTTCTCATCTAATCAATCTCATGATTGGGAGTGCCCATACCCCTCCTCATCACATCAACTCCAACACTGCTACCATATCAAAGGTTGATACATTCTTGTACATTCTACATCAAAAATACAAAAACATTAAAACAACAAAAACATCAAAAATACAAAAAAAAATCAAAATGTTGGAAATATGAGTAGGATTTGTTGTCATTGATGTCAAGATTCAGTTTCAGTGAGTAGGACAAAAGGAAGGATGTCAAGGAGTTAGTTATGCAAGAAAAATATTGCTTCTAGACCTAAGGAAAATAATATTAAAAATTCCTTAATTATAATATTCAAGGTGGTCATATGAGGTCTAAAGAGCAACAGGAAGGCCCAATAAAAAAAATATTATAATATTTTATTATAATATTAGAGGTCTAAGGTTGAGACCTAAAGATTAAATTAATTATAATAATTTCATTATAAATTAATGTATAATTTAATTTGATTAACTCTAAAGAGTTATTAAATTAATTTTAAGTTAATTATAATTTAATTATAAGTTAGTTTATAACTTAATTTAATAAACCCTAGAGTTAGGATTATAAAGGGCATATGCAAAGCTTTGACATCATATTCTATCTCCTCCATCGACATCAACAATTTCCAAAGAATGGGTATAAATACCCTAAGCCAAAAAGGCTTCAAATCCATCCATGATTTTAATAATCTCCTAAGAAAAAATCATGTGCACAAATTTTATAAGCAAGAGAGGGAAGAAGTCCCCGTTTGACCCTTTTATAGCAGGTAGCGAAAGGAGAAAGGCACAAGGCACAAAGGCCTTGTTACCATCTAGCTAGGTGGGCTAGTGACAAGTGGAAGCACCTTGGGAATGTGAGGTTCCGCATTTGACTCACAACAGGGTTGGTTGTGCAGTGTTTTTGGGCGTCGATGACACCAAAGCCTTTTGGCTTTGGGTACCAAAGTAGAAGACAAAGCGTCATGGGTGCTTTTGCCTTCCACGTGAGCACTTAGCTCACACGGCTTGGCAGCTGTAGCTAAGGTGCTGGAGGTGCTGTGTTGTGGGATCGAATCCCGTCGGGAGCACTTTGTGAGGTAATAAAAATTTTGTTATAAATTGATTTGTGCTTCTAAGGTTGTATGGTGTATTTATGAGCTTAGGGAGATATAAGGTTGATGAAATTAAATAATTTTTTATTTAATTATTTGGTGGTTTGAGTTGTTTAAGAGTGGAGTTATAAGGTTTAATAAAAGATTTATTTTTATATGTTTTTGTGAATGCTTATTTTAAAGAAGGATTAATAAGGTGTATTTGATTTTAATTATTTTTTTAATTGTGAAATATCTTGAGGAAGTGTTAGAGTGATATTTTTGTCATCTAACCTTTGAAATTGGCAAAGAGGGAAATTATGTTTAAGACAGGTTTTGAGGTCAATTCTTCAATAAACAAAAGGTATGGGCACATCTTCCTTGTGAGTGATTGTTGAATTTTGTGAATGCTAGGTTGGAGAGAAAAGGGTTGTTTGATAAGCATTGTTGATTTTTATTGTTAAAGGTTTTTCTGAGTGAGAGTTGTTGATAAAAACCTTGTTTGATAAGCATTGTTGGAAATATTGAAAAAGCCTTCATATGCATAACTAGGGTTTGTGCAAGATCATGAGTATCATTGTTATGTGAAGTTGAGAACTATCTTGAAACTAGGGTTTGTGCAAGATCATGAGTATCATTATTATGTGAAGTTGAGAACTATCTTGAAACTAGGGTTTGTACAAGATCATGAGTATCATTGTTATGTGATATTGTTTGATAAAAATTGCTGGAAATAATTGAGTGAATGTTAATATGCTTGGACTAGGGTTTGTCATCAAGAAGTGTTTTATTGAGTGATTGGTTAAGTGGAGTTTATTAAGCCTAATCAAGTGGAAGTGTTGAAGTGATAGTTCAAGTTCTATGAAACAAATTGTTCTATATTCTAATTTGATTTGAGGAAGAGATTGAAAGCGATTTAACATTGTTATAAGTGTGAAGCATATTGAGTCTCTAACAATTCTCTATATGTTTCTATGATATTGAACAAGATTTTGTGTGAAGTTGTTTGTGTGATTGAAGAGGATTTTATGTTAGATTGAGTTGAGTTGAGTAAGCTTTTGTGGAAGCTTACAATACATATTTGAGGTAAGTCTTGGTGAATACTTGATGAGCAAGTTGGACAAGTTCTAGTGAGGACTTTTTGAGAATATTTGAGGTAAGTCTTGGTGAAGACTTGTTGAGAAGTTTGGACAAGTTCTAGAGAGGACTTGTGGACAGATTAGTGTGAGATTTTGTGGAAGCTTACAAGGCAAATTTTAGACAAGTATTTGAGAAGACTTGAGAGCAGATTTGATTGATTGATTTGTTCAAAACTTGGGTTAAGGTTTGGGGTAGATCTAGCAAAGTTGATTTGTAATTGAGTCAAGCTTTGTGTTAAGGCTTGATGATAGATATTGAGGATAAATTTGTGCTAGATCAAAGGATTGTGTTTACTGCAAATTTGAGGATAGATATTGAGGATAGATTTGTGCTAGACCGAAGGACTATGTTTAGTGTATATTTGAGGATAGATATTGAGGATAGATTTGTGCTATATCGAAGGACTATGCTTAGTGTATATTTGAGGATAGATATTGAGGATAGATTTGTGCTAGACCGAAGGACTATGTTTAGTGCAAATTTTAGGATAAATATTGAGGATAGATTTGTGCTAGACCGAAGGACTATGTTTAATGCAGATTTAAGGATAAATATTGAGGATATATTTGTGCTAGACCGAAGGACTGTGTTTAGTGTAGATTTGAGGATAGATATTGAGGATAGATTTGTGCTATATCGAAGGATTGTTTTTAGTGCAAATTTGAGATAGATATGAGAGAAATATTTAGAGGTGATAGAGTATAGAGGATGATAGTATCCAGTGGATAGAGGTCCATTATCCAGGGTAGTGAAGATAGGTCTTTTGAGTGAGGGTAGGATTATTCAGTGGATAGAGATCTATAAGTCAGTGCAGTGGAGGTAGCAGTTCTTCTAGAAGATCACCAGCCAGAGTAGAGGGGATTGGTGTCTCCTGTGGATAGAGATCCATGAACTTGATTAGGGGATTGGTGTATCCTTTGGATAGAGGTCCATAAATATTGTAATAGGTAAGGATTCCCAAAGATATTTGTTGAGAAAATATTAGTGAAATATTTTCTTTGTGGAGTAGCCCACATTGGGTGAACCACATTAAATTGGTGTCTCTATTGTGTGTGGTGATTTGTGCATTGCTTTTATTATTGTTTTTTATATTGCCATTGATATATTGCATAATATTGATTGGGAAATAAAATTGAAAAGTGGTCTTATACTGTTCACCCCCCTCTCAGTATAAGCTTGTGTTCTTCACAAAACATCAAAAATACAAAAACATTAAAACAACAAAAACATAAAAACATCAAAAATACAAAAATATCAAAATATAAAAAAATGCAAAACCAACCAAAACCAAAAAAATACAAAAAGAACCATTTTACGATACAATATCATATGTCTTCACATCATCTTTCTTCTTCTTTCTCCTTTCCACTATCTCTATTGTATGGTCACGCTTTGAGTGGATACATACCTGGGGCAGGTTTCATATTCTCTCCTTATTTATTCTTCTTCTTCTTCCTTTCTTCTTCTTGTTCTTATTTTTTCTTAATATTTCCACCAATAAATCACATTGATCCCACCAAACATTCACAATTACATCACTTATTACATTCATTCATGTATCATCTCATGAGACTTCTATGATGTTATAGTCTCTCTTTATGGATATACAAATTGATGTTGAACACTCACACATGGTTGACTTACTCAATGACAAAGTTCATCTTGCATATCATTATAAATAAGCATCACCTTGTTATGTATTGTATTCATGTCTGCATTCTCACATCATGTCACATTTACTTCCATCTAAGCATTTTTATTGCATCCAACATTATACACTAGTCATTACAACTAGCACACTATCATGTTCTATCGTATGCATAGGTTGCTTAGTAATGGAAGTCTTTTCTATTATTCAAGCACTTTAATTAAACTCATCAAGATTTATCCAATGTCATTGGATTCTAATGCAAATTTTGACTTCCCCTGCATGACTAGAGTCCCTTCATGGATCAAAACACATGTGCACACTTAAAAAAAATTTGAGTTTTGAAAATATGACACCTTACGTAATTTAGCCCTTGAGTGAAAGGTTTTTCCTGATCATTATTTCATGCACATGGTATACAAAAGCTAAGACAAAGGGACAAGCTATTCATAATAAAAGAGAAAAGATAGAAAACAAAAGCAAATGCCTCAAAATAGCACTACAAAATAAAAATTAAAAAGAGCAACAAAAGAGCACCATCAAAAAGCTTGAATCCTTAGAATTCTTAGTCTTCAATAATCATGGTGCAATCTTCATCACCAACAATAGGCTATAGATGTCTGCCTAGCCATGGATTATCCTTATGCATGATGACATGTCTTCCACATTAGTGACCTTCTTTTGTATATACCACTACGTGCTTGTGGAGGGACTAGCTTATATGGCTCAGTTTATAAATTGGTTAGTCCAACATCATTCAAAATTGGTAAATAAACTAAATCACTCTTTAAACACACAGATCCATGATAGGCTCAACCTTAGTTAGGATGGTTTAAAGTTTAGTAGAATGTTAGTTGACTAATATATGGGTTTGATGATTAAACTTAAATATTTGACTCTCTAGAAATCTCTTCTACCATATGAAACACCTTAGTAGACAAAGCAAACATACATCATGTCTAGTTGCACAAACTAGCAAGTCATCATGATCCATAGGCAATAAAATTGCAAGCTAGTAAGTCATGCATCATCATAAACATTTGCATCCACATCATGATTAGATTTGAATTATCATATGCATTACATATTCATTGTCTCATCATATTTTCATATGTCAAACATAATTGTCACTATATCATTGATTACTTATACCATTCATAATTGTACAAATCAAATACACACATCCAAAAGCTTGATTATACATGTCATTGCAAGTCTCAAAATACATAGCATTTTCAATTTCATCCATAAAATTCACAATAACATCTCATACATATAAAATAAAATAGTTCCATAATTACCATAATCAAAGGTACACAACACAACAAATCATCATGTGTACATCATCCTCATCTCATCAAAACAATATTATAAAAATTGTGGCATGTCTGCCACACCAAAAACAATTGCTATAATACATACATCATGCACCACTGCTACTCCATAGGAACCTCTCCATTCCTCTTCTACCCACCATCTTTATGGACACTTCAAATTGAATTGCTTTACATCAACCACCATAGAGTCACCATCAAACATTAGCCCTCCAAGCAATGAGGCAAAAAATTCCACTTCAAAAACTCAAAATTGAGCATTCATCACTTCAAAAAAGTAGGTTCATTTTGGCCCAAATTTTTCCCTATCAATTCTTCTCCAAATTCCCCTAAACCACCACCATTGAATCATGCTCAAAAATATATTTCCAACGGTATAGGTTTTATCCAATTCTAACATTGTTTGGTCCCCCAAACTGTAAAAAACCACAAGGGGTTAAAAAATTTTGAAAAACACACCTCGAGGTGTGTTTTCACTCAAAATGCACCTCGAGGTGCATTTTCACTCAAACGCACTTCGAGGTGTGTTTTCGACCAAGATGCACCTTGAGGTGCATTCTCAAAATAAATTACATATTTGGATACCCATTTAGCCCAAGCTTCCAAAAAGATGTGACATTTATTCAAATTCTCCATAAAATCATGCAAACTTCTCACTTTCTCTCATTTTCAACCACTAATCACCATCACTTCAATTTTTTAATCAAGAAACCACCATATTATATTACTCATAATACAAATCCATAACCAAATGGTAAATTTACATTCATTCATATCCCACACATCATTCACATAAAATGAGTTTTTTTTTTTTTAAATATTATTGTAGTTACAAACACCCTAGGTGCTACCGCCTTAGGGCACATCATTTTACCACATGCATATTTTTCATACATATGGTAGTGTCCTTAGGGTACATTTTACATATCCATATTCTTCATTGAGTGTTGATGCTTGTCCACCACTCTCCTTTTCCCAAATGGCACAAAATTTATCCACTTCACCTTGTTGCAACACCACTAAATTGGATGTCCCTCCTTGATGGCATCCAACACTTCATGCACCATTACATCCAATATGCCCAACATGCATGCGGTCATCATGATCGGATCTCCATCATACACATTCTAAATCCCCATGCCCACTAGCATCACCACCAATATCACCCCTATTGCTTTCATCGTATATCATCCTTTCTATTTTTACCTTTCACAATCATCAACTTCACCTTGCTTTTTACTCTTTTTTATAACATAATTTTTCACTCACACGTTTATCCTTTTTAGCCGCCTACACAATACCACTTTATCTAATCAAGCGATTCATCACCACCTTCCAATTTCTTGCCCATCAACTCATCACTTGAGGGGGTAGATATCAAATACATAATTTTTTCCAAGAAAATTTGCTAAAAATCATCATACACCCTCATTTTCTGGAACAAACAAAAAAGTTAAATTTGCATCTCAAACAACATTCTAAATAAATAAAATTTGGCACATTGTATGTCACAAGACTGTAGGATTACTCATACAAACACACTGTGTCAAGGTGAACAATCGATTCCATCGAAGCAATCATGAGCATACCTACATATGACTAACCAGTTTACCAATTCAAAATGGTCTCGTCAATTGATTAATGGTAAAAGTCAAAGGACATGCATCCCATCCACAATTGGGGCATCTTACATCTACTCCCCTTAAGACAAATCACTTGTCATCATCCTTTACTCCATGCTATTTTACTATCAATCATCAAATCAGTGTCATAAGTTTTTGCACAAGCATCATGTCTTCACACAATGCAATGCAAAAAGGGGTAAAATGTAGACACCTAAAAATATCTCAATTAATCTCTTGCAAAATCTATTAAAATCAAAGAACAAATTAATGCAAAATCAATTCCAAAAGGGGTAAAAATATTCCAAAAACCACAAGAGTAATACAAAATCAATTCAAGAGGTACAAAATCAATTCAAAACCTTTGAATTAACACAAAATCAATTGAAAAGAATTAAAAAACAAAATCAAATTCCAAAAAAGGGGAAATCAACTCCAAAAACTGTAAGAACATTCCAAAACCCTAAATAAAGGCTAAAAATAATTCAAAACTTAGCAAGAAATAAAATAAGGATTTATTCTTCCCCCTTTCAATGTGATCACCTCTCACATGCCTCTCACATGCCTTTCAAAATATCCACTTATGCACTTTTCAAATAACCACTTACCTTTCATAAATAGCATTTAAGAGGGAGGTTGAAAAGGGGTTCTTTTGTTTCTTCTAAGGCCTTACATGGGCATGGAGCACCCATTCCCATTAAAGGCACTTAGGTAGGAAAGTCTATTCCATCACATGCTCATTTAAGAGGCTTCTCCTCTCTCCTCCACCTCATCACCTCCTTTTGTCTTATTTGAAATCTATAAATAAAGGAGGTTGTCTATGAATTCAAGGAGGAGAAAATAAGTAAGGTTATGCTACTTAAATCATATCTAAAGTATTTTCAACCCCTTATAATGCGTGAGCTTTCTCCTCCATATTCTCCATTACAGGTTTCTAGCATTCTACAAGGTTGAACATGTGACTATGATAATCTAGGTGGAACAAAATCACACAGAAGACATCCATGGGACACCTATAACTCTATAATTTTTAGAAACCAAAATGGACCTCGAGGTCCATTTTGATATAAAATGCACCCCAAGGTCCGTTTTGAGAGAAAATGCACCTCGAGGTGTATTTTCATGGTTCAGGATAAGCTAAACAGGTAACACAATACTCTATTTTTAATTTTATTTCATTTTGAACTTTTGTTATGCATTTTCTATTAGATTTTGTGTCGATTTTATCTTTTATTATAGGAGGTTTGATTGAGACAGGCCTCCAAATGATCTAACTCATTTTTGTAGGGTTACACAGGTATTGTAGATAGGTGTAGCTCAAGGTGGCAAGCATCATAAGCCCACTTCAACTCTAAGGAATCAAAGAAGAACCCTTTGGTGTGTTGCAAAGAAGATCAATGACTAGGGCCCCTCTTTATGAGTCCATATTTTGTAGCCCATGGGGCATGTTGTAAAAGAATTACATAATACACTTTGTAACACCTTTTCATATATATCAATGCAAGCAACAAGTTTTTCTTTATTTCACTACTTAAATTAGAGATATCATTAAAGAGGAAAAATATCACAAAACACATCAAGATGTGTTAAATTGATGGATGTATAGAAATGATTATTATAAATAAATATTCAAAGCGATCAAAGTATAAAACAAGGTACTAAAATCAATAGGTAAACCAAGAAAAGACACAAAGACTATACACATGGGTTAAAATGGGGGCTATGCATAAAATCAGTTGACCTGCATGTAATTGATAGGTTCATCCAACTCAACTCTATTGGTTGTTTTCAATTTTATTTCCTAGGATCCAAACAATTCTTTGATAGTATGTGGACTAATACATTTCTATATGCTTGCACTTCTTATGCACATTATTGAGTTTGAGGACAAGTTCCCCAACCTTGAAATCATGATGATAAAATTTCTTATTGTATTACCTAGAAACATGACTCTTATAGGTTCAATTATGCTCAATAACATGCAAGAATATCTTATAAATTGGAGTCAATTTAGTAAAATGGGCTTCCCAATACTCCTAATGGTACCCATCATGACTCAACAAGTTCTTCAATGAAACACGTGAAGAAGTAATTCAATTTCAAGTGGATAAACAAATCTAGTACCACAGGCTAAAGAAAAGGGGTTGCTCTTATGGATGTTTGAATACCAGTGTAGTATGCCTACAATGTGAGATATAACTTTAAATTTCAATCTTTATTTTAATTCTTTAATTATATTTTTTAAAATATTTACCAAAATATTATTGCTAAATTTATCCTAACCATTCCCTTGTGGATAGTAAGGCATGGAAAATGGTTTTGAATCCCTAACTAAGAAGTCAATTCTTACATTTATTTATTTTTATAATTAGTATCATTGTCTAAAATTAGAGTAGATGGGACACCAAAGTGATACACAATTTGATTAAAAATAAATTTAGACAATAAGGGTTGTTTGATTTGTAAGTGGCATAGTTTCCACCCATTTGGTAAAATATTCAATGGTTGTGATAATGAACTTATGCCCATCTAAGGATAGAGGAGAAAAATTTCCTATAATGTCAAGACCACAAGTGGAAAATTGCCAGGGAGACTTGATAGGATGAAGAACCTAGGAAAGGAAAAAAATTTAATCTTTATGAAACTAGCATTTATCACATGATTTGACATAGTTATTTGCATTAGCTTCCATTATTGGCTAGAAGTAATCCATTCTTAACAAATTTATGAGCCATGGAATAACCACTAAAGTGTAATGCATACTCACCACTATGGACATCAATGAGAGCTTTGGTCACTATGGTGTCAATAGGACATCATAAGAGAACACCATCAAGATTGTGGTAGGATAAGACCCTATTGAGAACAAAATATCCAAATGATCTCTTAAAAATGTAAGCCTACTACTTAACATTAAATATAGATGGATAGGTTTGATCAATGAGGAAATATAAAATATCACCATGCCAAGGATAATATTGAGGTATTTGTCAATCAATAACATTGACCTTGATTGTGTGCACATCCACTAGGCCACTAGTGATAAAAATTATAGGTTTAACATAAATTTTTACCACAAAATTTGTTCTAGTAATTTTTTTATATTCTAAGAATTTTTTAGTCAAAGCAGATAAGGAGTTAGCCTTGATATTTTTTCCCTTGGTGATTTCCTAATGGAAAAGGACTCAAAAACATAAATAACCACCTGAGGGATCATATTGGCATATTTGAAAACATACTCATTAGATATATGATAGACCACAATCTAAGAGCCTCCCAATACTTTAATATATTAAACATTGATATACTGGGTAGTTAGGATCAGTATTTCAAAACTTGTAGGTTTCCTATGATTACCCGTAAAACTCACAATTCAGTAGGGCTTATGAGTTTATCTATGAAAAAACTTGTATCGGGTAACTCATCGACCCATGGTGAGTTACTCAACAATTATTGGTCGAGTACTCAATTATTACTCATAGAGACTCATACGGATAGATGCAAGGGAGTGACATAGGAGGCAGTTTAGGGAGAAACAAAGGATAGATGCAGGGGAGTGATAGGGGAGTTAGTGCACGGGAGCAATAGGGGAGGCAAGGGAGAAAGGTGGCAACAAAATAGATAGGTAAGGTAGTGTAGGGGAGCGATAGGGGAGGCAAGGGAGAAAGGTGGCAACAAAATAGATAGGTAAGGCAGTGTAGGGGAGCGATAGGGGATAGATGTAGGGGAGTGATATGGAAGGGAGTGCAGGGGAGAAACATGGGAGTCAGGGGAGAAAGGTGGCAACAAAAGAGACAGGGGAAGCAGTACAGGGAAGCAATAGAGGATAGATGCATGGGAGCGATAGGGAAGGCAAGGGAGAAATGTGGAAATAAAATAACCTTAAGGGGTTTTCTTGCTTCGGTGGCAACAAAAGAGCCACTAGAATTTAAGGAGGTTGAGGTTAGGTTGATGTCAAAAGTGCTTTGGTCCAGATTCACCCCATCTTTCATAATAGACTTTTGAAAAAGTGCTTGTGGATTTGATTACATTGGTATCAATTTCTTGGCTTATTTTCAAGGTCCATAAATTACAATTTGTTTTAATTATTTATTTTAATTTCTTCAAGTTTTTAGTGAGTTGTCGCCAAGTTGTCAAGTACTCACAAAAATTAGGTAGCCGAGTCATTTGTGAGTTGCGAGTTTCAAAACATTGGTTAAGATAACTAAAATTAAAGCCTCATATTCCACCACATTATTAGTGTTTCAAAAAATATTAAGGCTAAAGTCCATGGAAACCACTAAGCCATTTAGATACTTGAGAAATATAAACACCCCTACCCCAAATTCATTCTTTGTTCCATCAAAGTGAAGGATCCAAGTCTTAGGATGAAGGTCTTCAGTTGAATATTGGGAGGTAGAAGGGGGTTTAGTCTTGGTTTTAGCCTTGGCATCATAATGCCTCCTGCTAGCCTCATTTTACTCCAAGAGTTAGTATGATCATAAGGAACCAAATCCTAAACAAGAATGGAGGTAGTAGAGGAATGAAATATGATAAACTCATGAGGCACACAAGAAATAAACATTATATCCTTATCATATAATGCCTCCTTTAATGGTTTCTATATTGGGTTAGGATCTACAGCCAATTGATCAACAATAACTTAAGCTTTGATAACTTTTTGTGTGGTAATATAGAGATCAAATTCTTGCATCATAGTGATCCATTTTCCCTATCAAGTGTCACTATGAATACAATATTCTCGTAGTAGGTGTCTTAGAGGGTTATATTTATTGACCATATAAGTTATCTAATATAATATGTAATACTTTAGTTTTTCACGTGTAGGGTAGATGGCCAAATAATATTTTTCAATGGGAGTGTATTGAGTTTCTATTAGAAGTATTGTTTGACTAATATAATACATAACATAATATTATTGTTATCATATTTTTGAGTGAGGACCACTCCCAAAGAAACCTAATTAGCCAAGGTATACATAATAAATGACTTATATGCGTTGGTTGGATGAAGAGTTGGGGGCCATAAAATGAGCTTTATTGTATTCAAAAAATCCTTGCTACAACATTCATCTCATATGAATTTAACATAATTTCTTAAGAAAATTATTTAGTGGGTAAGATTTGAAAGGTAACTTAGGGTTAAATTTCCTAATGGATTTTATCTTCCCCAAGAAGGATTTGATATCTTTAACCATTCGAGGGGGAGGCGTAGTGTTAATATTGTTGTAGTTGATATATATACACCTATGAGATAACATAAAGCATAATAGCTTACCACTAGGAACACCAAGCACATATTTATTTGGATTAATTCTAACCTTATCCTAACGTAACCACTCATTATATGTGAATATCAATTGGGTGGCTTGCCTAATTTTTAGAATTACCCAAGAGATCATCCATATAAGACTCCTCTATCTTTTCAATTATGTCATGAAATATGGTTGTCATATCTCATTGATAAGTAGCACCATAATTTTCAATACAAAGGGTATGCCAACATAATAGTATAGGACAATAAATTTGCTTTAGTTTTATCCTCAAGGGTAATCCAAATTTTTTTATACCCCAAATAGTCATTCATCGGGGATAATATTTCATACCCTATGGTAGAATCAACAATGGCATAAATAGAGGGAAAACAAGTTATTCTTAGGACAAGCTAGGTTGATGTTTTTAAAATCATAACAAATTTGGATAGCATTATTTTATTTCTTCTTCATAGTGCAATGTTATATACCCAACCTAAATAATCAATAAGTTTGTTAAAATTGGTATCTAATAACTTTTGTATTTCAATTTTGTACAAGTGTTGAATTAGAAGAGAGAACCTTATTTACTTTTGTTAAATGAGAGTGACATACTCATAGATAATAATGTTATAGACAACCAAATTCTCATCCATTATACATATGTTAGAATATTCTGAGACAAAGATATCCTTATACTCCTTAAACAAGGTAATACAATTGGCTTGTTATTCATTAGATAGGTTAGCCCCAATTTTATCTATGCACGGTTGCTTAGGGTGTCTATGTTAATATCTATAGTAGGTTCAGAATTCATGATATTACCTTCATCAAAATGGTATGGATTAGGGGGAAGATTCTTCAATTTAGAATTAATCTCAATCTAGAAAACATAATTAGACCACTAATGCTTTTCGAAGTTAGGATTGGGTCCTTAAAGAAACCCTTTCTTATGGTATTGTTACGGTATTTTTTTCTTTATGGCATATAATAACTTTGATATGGCTTCATTGTTAGGTAATGATATAATAAAGAGAACATTAGTGGGGATTTGCATAGTTGGTAGGACCTCATTCCCGTTGCCCCTAAGCCTAGAGAAGATGTGATTATGTGACTAAGAATTAAGAAATATAGGGATGTGATGACTAGGGCATGGTTCTAATTTTTTTTAAACTTTACTCAAAGCATTAATGACAACCCTAGTTTTTAAGTTAGGAGAAAACTCAGCTTTAATCAAGTTCCCTATCGAGCAAGAGGGTGTAGGATCAATCAAACTAGCAAATCACTTCTTAGATGGCATTTTTTGAGCATGAAAATATTTCTAGATTTTTAAATAGGATATAAAAGAGAATAGAAAACACCTAAGAATTTACTATTTCTTAAAAAAAAAAAAATAAGGATCACCATATTAAGAGGTGATATTAGTTGTGGAGAAATTTCATAAAAAATATTAGATAATTTTGTATAATAGGTATATTATAGGTTAAACAATCATCAAGGACTATCAAAACAATAAGAATGGACTCATAAATAGCTAAAAAATTATTCATGACCCATATCATCACTTTAAGAGGACATATTAGTTGGAATAGATAAACCCTAATAGTGAACAAACCCATAGTAGCTTTTAGTTTAGCACAATTAGTAGTGCAAGAATTGACATTGTCATAGATAGAACAACTAATAAGTCTTCCTTCATAGCAATTTTTAAATTAATAGACTTTAGCCTTTGTTAAATACCTAGAAAAATGAATAATTATAATTTCACTTGGCATGTTTAAAGGTTTTGATGTAGAGATAACAAAAATATTAGTTTTTCTATGACTATTTAACCTAAATTTATATTTATTACATTCATCATTTCTAAGCATGCAATCAGCAAATAAATTACTACTATCTCCATAAGCAATTTTACAAGAAATTATATCAGATTGACTATCATCATCATTTAAAACAAGAACTTCCATTGCACCTACTTGGTAATGCCCAGCACCCACCTCAGAAATAGTAGTAGAAAGAGCATTTTCAATTTCAATGTTAAAGGCTTGATTAAAATTATTGTCTATAACACTATCAATTTCCCCCCATGCTATCATTATCCACACAAAATGTTACTTGTTTCAATTTTGCAACATCCTCATGGGCTTTATGTTATTTGTCCAATTGATAATAGAATGAAATAGGATCTCCTCTATTCGTAGGTGTTGTGGCTGATCCACAACACACCTCAAAATTGGGGACCCACCTTTTTTGCATACTTTCAGAGAAGATCTCAGTGACCCAGATGCTAAAAATCAAGAAAAAAGGCAAAGTTGCACTAAATGAAAAAGTGTCGCGATATCGCGACATGTCGCTCCGTCGCTGGCAGAAAATGAAAAGTGTCACGATTTCACGACATGTTGCGCGGTTGCTGGCAGAAAATGAAAAGTATCGTGATTTCGCGACGTGTTGCGCGGTCGCTGGCAGAAAATGAAAAGTGTCACGATTTTGCGACGTGTTGCGTGGTCGCTGGCAGAAAATGAAAAGTGTCATGATTTCGTGACGTGTTGCGCGGTCGCTGGTAGAAAATGAAAAGTGTCACGATTTTGCGACGTGTTGCGCTGTCGCTGGCAGAAAATGAAAAGTGTCACGATTTTGTGACGTGTTGCGCGGTCGCTGGCAGAAAATGAAAAGTGTCACGATTTTGTGACGTGTTGCATGGTCGCTGGCAGAAAATGAAAAGTGTCACAATTTCGCGACGTGTTGCGCGGTCACTGGCAAAAAATGAAAAGTGTCACGATTTCGCGACGTGTTGCGCGGTCGCTCGCAGAAAATGAAAAGTGTTGCGATATCACGACATGTCACAAAATCGTGGGTCAAACCAGTCAAACAAGAGCAACTTGAAATAAAAAGCGTAGCGATTTCACGACGAAAAGCCGACAGAGTGGTACGGAACGAAAAAACATCGCGATTTCATGACAGGTTGCGGCCGAAAGCATATCAAGTGAAAAACGTCGCAATTTCACGACAGGTTGCGGCCGAAGGCGTACGGAGATAAAAAGCGTCATGATTTCGCGACATGTCGCATTTTCGCTGTGCATGAAGACAGAAAGGCTGCTGATAGAAAAATGTCGTGATATCGTGACATGTCGCGTTTTCGCTGTGCAGGCAGAGGAACAGAGTTACATGCTATTTTTTGTCACGATTTTCATGGGGCCGTTACAGAACATGCAGAAAAGTGCGGAACACGTGGCGTACATGTGTAAAGGCTGTAGAGGCATTACAGTTCATAGAAAAGATCTCGATCATGAATTCAAAATCAATAAAAAAGCGATGAAGGTGAAACGAAGCAATCTGGAAGACGAAATGAATCGATTGGGAAGATGAAACGAAGTGTCACAAGGCAAAACAGAGAGCATTGCCAGAAAGTATAAAAGCAGAAGCACAGATTGGTACAGGGGTCGAAAACCGCTGTGGGCAAAGTTGCAGTGCCAAAGGCGAGATGCCATTCTGGGCCTGCTTGGGGCTATTTTCTTCCTTTTGCTGGTTTTGAGAAAACCAGAGATTTTTGCTATTGTAACAGGATTTATCTTTAATGCAGGAGTGTTCAGAAATTTGCATCTTATGGGCAAGAAAGAAGTAGATTTTCTGTGCATGCTAAAGATTTAATGTTTATTCTTTTATTTTTCAAATTTTGGATTTATAGATAATGTTAAATGCCACTTTTGTGGGTTGCATTAGGCGAAAGTTCAAAATTTGAATTTTATTTCAAAACCCTTTGAATAAGCACTTAGCTTATCAGGATTGTGCGTGTGTGCAGGTCCCATAGGTTAGGTTGCATGCATGGAAACCTCACATCTTCGGTTTTGCCAGGACGGGATAGCATCAAACTGAATGCAATTTTAATTCTTTTTTTTTCCTTTTGCATTTTATTTTCTTTTTACTGCATTTTATTTTCAGAAGTTCCAACTTTATTTTCAAACATTAAAATAAAATAAAAAAAATTAAAAAACTTCAAAAAACATAAATAATTCCATTCATGTTATGGCATTTCATTAAATTTCATTTTGAAGTTACAGCATGGTCATATAGAGACCAAATCACATTTACTTTATCAGGGTTCAATGAACAATCATTAAGTTTCACAGTAAAATAAACCACAGTGCCCCTCGTTTTCGGTTACTTGCAATCACTAAGGTATTCCAAGCATTTTAATTAAATATCTTTATTTGAGATTATTAATACACGATATGCAGAATGCTAACATAACAGGAACCTTGGAGAAGTTACATGTTTAATTTCTTTGCAAGCAGAGGATTTAGAACCCAAATCCTATCGGAGAGTGTGCTTTCACAATCGGGTGAAAATACCACTCAACAGATTGGCGCTAGAAGGAGGGCCTGAAGCGGGTTTATTTTATCATGATTTTAGATGCTACGGGTTTATAATTATTTAAGGGCTTTACATTGCTAAATATTTCAAGTCCATTTGATTAGCATCTTCGGCCTCTAACACCACTCAACAGATTGGTGCTAGGAGGGCCGAACGGGTTTATTTTAGTGTTATTTAAATTTAAATTTTTTATGCTTTAGTCCTCTAACACTCAGCTGATTGTAAAAAGGACGGCCTGAATTTATTTACTTGTTCTATTTTTAGCAAATCAGGTATGTTGTATATTATTCTAACACTTTTCTTATTGTTCATACAGAAATTTGTGATTTGATTTAATTTTGAAAATTTTGGTCTCATGCAATTACTTGGCATTTGATTTTAATAAGTACATCTCTTAGTTGATGCTAATTTGATTTTTTTATTGCAAGTTGAATATTCAACATATTTGGTTCTAAAATTACATTCCAAGCTTCACTAATGGCAACACTTGAGGAGCAAATGGTATCCCTGAGAGCTGAAATAGTGTCTCTAAGAGAGAGAATGGTATCAATGATAGAGGATCATTATAAGGGTTTATCTATACCTGTGGTACCGTATCAAATTCCTACAATGTTATTGGATTTTTTACGGTGTTTTAATCAAGAGGTGCCACTAGGATACTTGCAAAAACTGCATGTCTACAAGGATGCATTATGTAAATTCCAGATTTTCTATGAGGAGGTAGCTTGTGGGTTATTTGCATACATTTTGGAAGATAAACCATTCTTTTGGTACAGTCAACTACCTATGGAGGTTAGGAATTCTTGGATGCAACTAGAAGCAGCCTATCTTTACCATTTTGGTAATCAGGTTGACTTAGAAATCTTGAAAAATCAGTTTACCTCCATATGTAAAGAGCCTAATGAATCCTTGAGTCAATTCAATGGAATATTTCGGGAGTTGCACTCCCAAATGTGGGAAAATTTTAACACATTGGAAGAGGAAGCCATGGAAGTATACCTAGGAGCCATACACCCCACACTTGCTTCACTCATTGAGGAAAAACTGAGTGGTTTGTCCCTAGATAAATTCCATGAGGTCTTAGAAGAGATAGAACGACAAGGTCTTGAAGAAGAAAAGGCACAACATGTTCACATGAGAGATTGTTCTTCTGATGCCAACCTACACCAACCATCAAACATAGCACCCTCCACTCCAATGATACCTAAGGTGAATGATCAAGGGGATGAATTTGAATATCCAAATCTTACAACCACCTTAGATGTAGTTCACGAGGAGGTGCAAATTGATAAGCCAACATTCACTAGTGAGGATTATGCAGAAATGATCTCATTCAAAGAGATACACGATTATTCGGATGAAGGGGTTCTAAATTCAACAATGTTTGAAATATGTGATAGAACAGAACCTACCATAGAATTGAATGAAGTGGTTGAAAGTGAAATTGGGAGAAAACCAATAAATGAATTTGAAGACATGATAGATTTTCACCATTTGTTCTTGGAAGATACTATCGATGAGATCTGTAAAATTAAGGATCAAGAAATTCTTCACCCTCTAAATTGTGATAAAACTGTACCATGGGTTACTAGTTTGGACAATGATAGCCTTATAAATTTGAATTCAAGAAATAACCCACTTTTGGAAATAATTGAACCATCTAAGGAAGGTGAAGATGAATTTGATGAGAAACACATTGATGAATTGGAAGATGTTGAATAAATAGTTGAACATCACCACTTGATTTTGGAAGATGATTATTATGATGCTTGGAAGAAGTGGGAAGACTACACTCTCTCCAAAACTACTAATGAAACTTGTGTGCCAATTGATATACAGGACAACATAATTGCCTACTCAAAGGAAGATATTACAACTCCTATACAATTTGAGGATGTTTTGGAAGAGGGTTTCAAATCTCATCAAATTTTGGAAGATTATAATGATCCTATTGCCAAGGACAAAGAAGAAAAATAATTTATGAATGAATCAAAAGATCATGTCACAAACATCATGTATTTTCATTCTATGGATTTGGATGACGATTTTTGCAATGGTTTGGGGAGATATGATAATGCATTCTTTTCTCACATCACTATAGATGAAACTCATATTTCACTTGATATGCAAGATGTTGAACCTTCTACATCATACGAAGAGCTCATATTCACAAGATTTGAAAAGGGGACAAAATTTGATCATGTTGAATATAAATTCATTGAAGGTGCGGATACAAGTTTGCATGATGATTTTGAGGATTCAAATGAAGAGATACCATGGATAGTGAACAAATAATTGGAACCAAATGACAAAGAGATTGATCAATTGGAAGCAACTCAAATGAAGGATCATCAAGATGAGTCATGGGACATACGCTTTGACCAAGAATGTTTGAGGATTGAAAAGGATGACCATATTTTGAATTTAAATAATGTTTATGGTGAAATGTCATTAAAGGTAAATGAAAAACAAGGTATAATTTTTAATCACACCTTTAATAACATGGTTTTAATGAATGGAAAAGAAGTTGATGCATTTGAATTGTTAAACCAAATTCATCAACAATTACTAATTGAATCTAGGATAAAAACTTTTAATGATCCTAATTTAGTAAATATCCTAGATGCTTGTAAATTGTTGCACAGATTTGATTGGCCTACAAATTTGGAAAATGATGTGGCTTTGAAATTTGTAGAAATAGGCTCCTACTTACAAAATTGCATATTTGAAAAAGATAGCCTAATTCTAAATCAAGGAGGGAATTATGAAGTTTACATTTTAAATAATAGACATGATAAAATTGAAAATCATTTATTGTCTAATCATTTTAGTAATTTGATGCTCACCTATGGAAGTATTATTGGAACTAAATCAAATTGGTATGTGAGCATGGCAAGTGGAAATTTGTTGCATTGTTTGGTCTTGTCTTGTTTTTGTTGGATTCCCACAACATTTGGCATGCATATCATGTTATATTGAACCACATTTGGGATCCAAGAAAGTGATAATCCAAGCTTTGCATCGTCTTGTATTATAGTGTACATTTGTATATAGATTTTGGTTTTTGGTTTTTGGTTTGTGTTTTCAAATTTTCATTTTTGGGATTGCAGTTTGGTTTTGGATTGAATAAGTTTTAATTTAAAGTTTTGTGTTTATTTGACATATTTTGTTTGTCTATATATTAAAAAAAAAAATGATGAAAAAGTTGCCTTGAGATGCTAACTTATGTTCTAGATCGGGGAAATATGAAACATTGGAATTGTATTGTAAAAGCTCCACAAGTAACACAAACATTTTAAATTATATCGTCTGAAACTTGTGATGCATGAAGTAATCAGTTTTATATGGCAATATTTCATCTACAATTCAAAAGACAATGCATTCATATTACATCTCACTTTGCACATACATGCCATCTTAGTTGCAAATGCATTTCAAATACAAATCATTAAAGTGTGTCAAATCCTCTTAAGGTTATGCTATCACATAAATAAGAAGAGGATCCTAAGGTTGGGAACTGAGTCTTGAGATATATAGAACCAAGCACATTTTATACACATTAAAAAGGATCTTGAGCAAAATGATCAAAACCCTTCTTGGAAGAAAAGGTTGGGCGAAAGAAGTATTTCATGTCTATCCTATTTATGCAACATGATCCTTAAAACAGTGGTTTTGACCACTTCCATAAAGCTTAAAGTCTAAAATCAGAGTAGTAAGAATAGGGCTAAATCCTCATCAAACTTAGGTTGAGGATCCAACTCCCCAAATCTTTGATTTGACCTACATGGAGTAGTAAGGATAGGGCATAAATTCTCATCTTGCTTAGGTTGAGAATCTAATTCCCCAAAGCTCCTATTGTCTCATGTCATAATAAATCTTGGATTGGAAGGATCGTACTACTTGTTCTCTGCAAAGGATGGGTAGTCATCCCCAAGGTCTAAGCAATAAAATTAATATTTTCCATTTTTATCCAAAGCTTGGATTGGAAGGATCATACTACATGTCCCTAGAAAGGATGGGTAGTCATCCCCAAGGTCCAAGAAGTAAAAAATAAATTTTTCCCATCTCATATTTATATTGGATTGGAAGGATCGTACTACTTGTCCTCTGCAAAGGATGGGTAGTCATCCCCAAGGTCCAGAGAAATGAGGATAAGTCTTGGTTTATGAGGTTAATAATGCCCATGCATGGCAACATGTCTTGTCTAAAAAACAAGACCACTGATTGTCCAAAGGGTTAGACTAGCATGACCATTTCTTCCATAATTGGTTAAATTATTTTGCTCAAAGTGAGGTAATGAATTCCAAATCAGAGTAGTAATAATAGGGTTAAACTCCCATCTCGATTAGGTTGGGAGTCTGATTTTCTAAAGCTCTGATTTCACTTTCACTTACACATTGGTTCAAGATAGTAGGGACTCATAACCAACTTTGGAATCTAATAAAGCAATTCATTATACATATAGTTGATCCTAAGAGGGTTTGATAATCTTGAATGTTTGTGTATGATACTAAAAGAAAGACTGTGCCTTTTATAAAAGCAAAATCTCTTAGCATATTTATTAGGTTACACAAATCATTCACAATCTCACATATGCATTCATGTAAAACTGATGATGGAATGTTTATCAATTTCAAACGATAGGTAATGAAACACATTGCACACACCGAGCTGATACTTAATGATTCTGATGATTCATGTATTTCTGATCTATGGGCATTTGTTTATATTTCTTATGTGCTAATGCTGGTTTCCAAGTTTGTATACTTCCAGGTTGGGTTCTCACTAAAATGCTCAAGAGCATTTGTCAGCAGAGTCGCCATTTGTTGTGGTTGATCCACAACACACCCCAAAATTTGGGACCCACCTTTTTTGCATACTTTCAGAGAAGATCTCAGTGACCCAGATGCTAAAAATCAAGAAAAAAGGCAAAGTTGCACTAAATGAAAAAGTGTCGCGATATCGCGACATGTCACTCCGTCGCTGGAAAAAAATGAAAAGTGTCACGATTTCGCGACATGTTGCGCGATCGCTGGCAGAAAATGAAAAGTGTCACGATTTCGCGACGTGTTGCGCGGTCGCTGGAAAAAAATGAAAAGTGTCACGATTTTGCGACGTGTTGCACGGTCACTGGCAGAAAATGAAAAGTGTCACGATTTTACGACGTGTTGCACGGTCGCTGGCAGAAAATGAAAAGTGTCACGATTTCGCGACGTGTTGCGCGGTCACTGGCAGAAAATGAAAAGTGTCATGATATCATGATGTGTTGCGCGGTCGTTGGCAGAAAATGAAAAATGTCACGATATCGCGACATGTCACAAAATCACGGGTTAAACCAGTCAAACAAGAGTAGCCCGAAATAAAAAGAGTAGCGATTTCACGACGGAAAGCCGGCAGAGTGGTACGAAACGAAAAAATGTCACGATTTCACGACAGGTTGCGACCGAAAGCATATCAAGTGAAAAACATCACGATTTTGTGACAGGTTGCGGCCGAAGGCGTACGGAGATAAAAAGCATCACGATTTTGTGACATGTTGCATTTTCGCTATGCATGAAGACAGAAAGGCTGCTGACAGAAAAATGTCACGATATCGCGACATGTCGCATTTTTTCTGTGCAGGCAGAGGAACAGAGTTACATGCTATTTTTTGTCGCGATTTTCATGGGGCCGTTATAGAACATGCAAAAAAGTGTGAAACACGTGGCGTACATGTGTAAATGTTGTAGAGGCATTATAGTTCACAGAGAAGATCTCGAGCATGAATTCAAAATCAGTAAAAAAGCGAGGAAGGTGAAACGAAGCAATCTAGAAGACGAAACGAATCGATCGGGAAGATGAAACGAAGCATCACAAGGCGAAACAGAGAGCATTGCCAGAAAATATAAAAGCAGAAGTGTAGATTGGTACAGGGGTCGGAAACTGTTGTGGGCAGAGTTGCAGTGCCGAAGGCGAGATGCCATTCTGGGCCTGCTTGGGGCTGTTTTCTTCCTTTTGCTAGTTTTGAGAAAACCAGAGATTTTTGCTATTGTAACAGGATTTATCTTTAATGCAGGAGTGTTCAGAAATTTGCATCTTGTGGGCAAGAAAGAAGGAGATTTTCTGTGCATGCTAAAGATTTAATGTTTATTCTTTTATTTTTCAGATTTTGGATTTATAGATAATGTTAAATGCCACTTTTGTGGGTTGCATTAGGCAAATGTTCGAAATTTGAATTTTATTTCAAAACCCTTTGAATAAGCACTTAGCTTATCAGGATTGTGCGTGTGTGCAGGTCCCATAGGTTAGGTTGCATGCATGGAAACCTCACATCTTCGGTTTTGCCAGGATGGGATAGCATCAAACTGAATGCAATTTTAATTCTTTTTTTTCCTTTTGCATTTTATTTTCTTTTTACTGCATTTTATTTTCAGAAGTTCCAACTTTATTTTCAAACATTAAAATAAAATTAAAAAAATTAAAAAACTTCAAAAAACATAAATAATTTCATTCATGTTATGTCATTTCATTAAATTTCATTTTGAAGTTACAGCATGGTCATATAGAGACCAAATCACATTTACTTTATCAGGGTTCAATGAACAATCATTAAGTTTCACAGTAAAATAAACCACAGTGCCCCTTGTTTTTGGTTACTTGCAATCACTAAGGTATTCCAAGCATTTTAATTAAATATCTTTATTTGAGATTATTAATACACAGATGCAGAATGCTAACATAACAGGAACCTTGGAGAAGTTACATGTTTAATTTCTTTGCAAGCAGAGGATTTAGAACCCAAATCCTATCGGAGAGTGTGCTTTCACAATCGGGTGAAAATACCACTCAACAGTAGGTTTCAACAATGCCAAAAACTTTCAATTACCTCTTGAGGAAGGGAAATAATAACATTGACGTTAGGTTGATCATATTCTGATTCATACCTATATTATTGGCATTTCAAACAAAATTTAGGATTTTCCTTGTATAAATTCCTTCTAGAAGTCCAATGGGGCTCATTTTCAAAAATTAAAACCTTCTATGTTTCATCCAAGAAGGAATAAAACAAATTTTATGGTTTAGAAGATAAGGACCCCAAGAATCTAAGTCTCCTTCTATGGTGAAAATTTTATTAGCATTGGTATATTTAACCACTTGACAAGTAGAAGAAGCTATGTCATTCATATTACTAGTATAAGATCTACTTAATAGCATGTTATAGTAGGTATAGAAATAAAAAAACATGAACTCTACTCTTACTTATTTAGGCCTAGTTGAAGTTAGCAACCAAGTGTAACCCATAGAATATTTTCGTTTACCATTATAAGCATAGAAACTCCTTTTAGTAGAGAGGGCACTTTATCTAGGGAATTTTAGTTTATCTATCAAGGACAATGATGTAACACATGTATAAATCCCCTCATCAACCAAGGCCCTATAGACTACCATATCATTATAAACAACTATTATCATCAATAGTAGGTCATAAACCCTTGTCAAAAAACTAGTAGCAATCATATCTATCAAAGGAAATTTTAAAATCAAATTAGGGTTAGTATGTGATTCAATGAAAATATTTTCTTTATGCAATTAAATATATTACATTTCTTAATACCTTGGTATAGTGGGAATAATTTTGTAACCATCGGTCTATGCATCTCCATCTCATCCAATAATTCTCTTAAGCACTATTCTTGAAAGGAGGTGTTCTAAGTATGTGATCATACAAAGACTTGTACACAACTCTTCAACTATGTCCCATGCTTTATTTTTTCTCATGAACTATTTAATTGATGACTCCTTGGATTGGGTGAAATATTGATGATTTTGTATCATAGATGTTGGAAACTCCAAATTAAGTGGAAATCATAGTATTTTGATATTTTTGGAATCAACAAGTTTTGTGGACTAGGTTGAGGACTTTTCAAGAATGATTTTGGCATTTTTTATGTTTCTACTTTTGTATGAAGTTCCTAGATGAAAAAGAGGGCTTAAAATTTTTATCAACTAAGGTTGGATTAAACATTGCTTGGATGGATTCTTTTCCCTTATCCTTGTTTTACTTTTCCTCTTTAGAAGGTTGGTTTTTTTTATTTTGAGGTGAAGTCCTATAATAGTAACAATTTGTTGTTCCAAGGATGCAATATTTTCTCTATGCACCTCTAAAATTTTGATATAATGAGCCACATTAAATTGACTAAAACTATATTCTCTATTTGGGTTAGGTTGGGAAAACACTTGGTCAACTTGGGAAGTATATTGAGAAGTTCTATCTCTAGGGTTTTGGTTTAGGGGGTAGTTATCATTCTAATTTTTATTATTCTGACCCCCTACTTAGTTTCCATGATTATAATAGTATCATTTATTTTGATAATTTTTATGGCCACTCTAAGTAAACACTTGAATTTAATTTTGATTTACTCATTATTGTTGATTGGGAGGTTATTTTTCATGATTGGGAAATGAGGTATTAAATATTCCTAACCTATGATTGTAATGGAATTATGTTTTTTTTTTAGACTTTGCTTTCTTTCATGGAACAAATTGATCTTATTATTTTTGACTTTATCAATGTTAAAATTAGGACCAAAATTTTATTTGAGGGATAATCTATGTAATTCCATGCAAGTAGAATTACCATGGCCATAACTTCCATACCAAAAGTAAAATTTGTTAGGATCATGCCATATAAGTGCCTCAAAATTGTCATTAAATAGTAGTTTTTAAGCTTAGGAAGTGGAAATAATTTAATAATATCTTCATGGGTCCATTGAGGCATTATATTCTTAGGTTTTAGACCAACACTAGACTTGACTAACATATACATAGGGTATCCAACTATCTCTAACTCATGAGAGGTGTCTTGGACAACTACATTATAAATCATATTCCCTACAACATTATTATTGGGGTTTTTGGGTTTCAAGTACTTTTGGCCTTCTTTTGTTTCCCAATGTTTAAGGATTTTAGCAAATTGTATAATATTATCTAAGGAGGGGAGACCATAATGTTTGTGTTTCTAGATCTTAGCTTGAAAAGGTGGTATAAGCTTATTTATATACATTGTTGTTGTTGCCTCTTTAGTTAAGTTTATATTAGCATGATATTTAAGTATTTTCCAGCTCTTATGAAAATTAGCAATAGATTTATTAGGAATTTTTTTAGTATTCATAAAAGATCCATTGCTTCCATCATAATCATGTCATCATCAAATTCTTGTTTCAATTTTTTGATAAAAGTTTCAATGGATTCAATAGAGTGTATAGATAAGAATGCAAAACAATCCAAATTATCTTATACAAAATCCCTAGTAATTAACTTTACCAAACGTTTTCATTCTGTGACCAATCCCTATAATAAGAAATAAACTTATAAATGAATGTTTATTCTTTTTCGGTTCCATCATAAAAGAATTTAGGAACATGCTTGGACGAGTCTATAGATTCAACCTTTTTTTGTTCCATCACAAAATAATTTAGGAACATGCCTATACAATTCTATAGATTCAATATTAGGGGCTAGGGATTTTATTTGATACTTTCTCAAAGTAGGATTAGTTGATATAAGTAAATTCATCCCAAGGTTAGCTAGGGGAAGTGAAGGAGGAGCATTAGGGTTCAATATTGAAAGAGGGATAAAAACTTGCACTATAGTGTTTCTATTAACACTCAAAAGTTGAGTAATATTAGTCATTATTTCTTGAATTTTTTGTTTTTTCTCTCTCCTAGAGACCTCCATTTGTTTTTCAATGTCGCACCTATGATTATCTAGTTGATAGGCCAAATATTGTCTAAATTTCATCAAGTTATTTTTCATCATGAGGCTTAGAATGGGTATGAGACTTCAAGGAGGTGCATTCTACATTTGCTATTTACACTCATAACTATTTTTCGCAATCACCACATTAATTAGGGATCATGATTTAGCACATTTTTTTTTGTTGTCCAATGTAGATGCTTCCAAATTCTTTTGAGACCCTATGACATACCTATGAGGATTTTTAAAGTCTATATTAGAATATTTTTCTTCCTTATAATTAAAATATCTATTTTTTAATCTCTAATTTGGAGTTCATGATCATGTTTAAGCTTGAGAGGATGAACAATATAGTTTTCATGAGCAATATATTTGGTGAGGTCCTCTTCTACTTTTGGAAATTTTGGGATCCACTTCTTCTTAGACCTAGTAGTCATTCTAAATCCCTTGGAATAAGTAGGAGGAGCCATAAGGGTAAGCAAAATATGTACTCAAGGGAAACTAGGGTTTTACCAAAGCTTTTATCGCTAAGCAAGCCAACTACCAAAAACCCTCATTCCAAAATAAAATCAGATTTTCAAGGTAATCCTAAGAGAAAGAGAAAATTTACAATGAAGTTATTAAGATTTTAGCTAATAGCCACTAACATAAAACCTATGGTATTAAATCTAATAAAATTTAAGGGATGAATAAATAGAAGATAAAAACCTCAAAATATGGATTTCATATTAGGTTTACCAAAATGGTTATGGAAAAAATGGAGTATCTCATACAATCATAGGAGTCAATAAAAGATATAATAAAATACTTATATCAATATAGATAAGCAATAATTGAGTAATTAGAGCTAAAAGTACCCTAATATAAGCAAAAATTAAAAGGGAATATCCAAGAGCATACTACATTAAGATCATTTACAAAAGTGAAAGATAAGAAAAATACTAATGCAATAGAATTAAATTACTTGATACTTAATACATAAAGGACCATATAATTTATAAAATAATCATAGTAAAATTATTATTTCTATTCAATATTTCTTGCTATGTCACCATAATAAGAAAAAAAATTATCACACTTGGACTATATGATGAGGATATGACATGCCTAAAAAATTGATCATTGAATGGTAGTTCTTGATCTTTGGTAGCAAATCCTAGTAGTGTTTCCTATCATCCTCTCTAGAAAGTATTTAACCTATGGTCAATGGTTTTGGTTGTACTTACAAGGGGAAAAGAGAGTGAGTGGAAGATCATGTGTAATAGAATCAACAAAGTAAGAAATATTGGGAGTAGTTTTAGTAGTAATAATCATTGATAAGTGAATGTATAGTGAGAAAATAAGGAGATGGAATGGGTATTTAGAGTGGATGAAAACAATAACTATCCATTTTGAGAAAAATTATAGAATTATACACTTCTTGGATATGTGAAATCATAATTTTTTGTCCAAATGATGTGTCATCTTAATCCTAGATGCAAAAACATGCTAGAATCATGACCTTACATTGAAAACCCTAAATTTTAATCATCCATGATCCCCACTTAAAGTGGTGATCTTGGAACCATTGATTTTTAGTACATATGCTTTGAATGACACATGTAAACATGTCTATTAACTATAAATTTATCCTTATTTTAGGGTTTTAGGAAATTTAACAAGTAAAAACAAACAAAAAACAAGGTAGAAAAGTGAAAACTAGGTGAAAAAAGGGAATCAAGACCATTGGCTAACATGGATAATTGTCATCATTTCCAAGGACTAACAAAAATTGTCCATACCTATCTTATATATAGGAGGATGAGACTCTCCACTACATACAAACTTAGTTGTTAGTGATATGTTTATAAATATATAGACACTACCTAATAATGGTCAACCTATGTAGTATTTATAGCCAATCCTTCAACATTTCCCATATCCTAAAAATAAAAAATTATACCTAACCCATAGGTAATGCCAAATCCCAATACATAACTATACCCAAATATCTAAATAACACAAAATATAAATAATTAATTCATTCCTCAAAAAATTATGGTTCTCCTATAAGGATTTCCACAGCAACAAATGGTTCACTATATTCCACAACCACACACATACATGGGACCTCCCTAGTGCTATATGTAATATGCACAAGTATAGTTTAGGCCAAGGACCCAAATGTCATCGGTTGCCAATACATATAAGACTTCAAAATCAATTTTTAGACTAACTATACAAAGATCCTCTAAATATAATAATATGTTCTTCAATGTTGGATGTCACAATGAAGTCCTTATGTGCCTTCGATGGTAATTTTAACACAACTACTATTGACTATATAAATTAGTTGTTAACATTTAAGTTCATATACTAAATTCAAGAAGAATATATCATGGTATGGCTAATATATTTATTGAAGTATAAAATAACTTTATGGTAGTGAATCCTACTTGATAATTTAGTTACTAACTAGGATTTTATTGTGTAACTATTCATGAAAAGGTTTGAAAACTTCAAAAATTATTATTTGGTTCTCTTTTAGTTAAATGACATGCAAAGGCATCCCCAAGAAATATGCATGACTACAACACTAGGTTCATGAGAACAATCTACCTCATACCCTCTACCATAGAACCATAAGATAAATAAGCATGGCCATAGTATATAATGGGATTATGGTAAGACCTAGATCTAATGGTCTAGAATGCTAATCATGTTACTTTATCTGGAGCCTTTGATAAACTGGCATGTGTGGAGAATCTACTCATTTATATAGGAAGACTATCTCCCACTCTATCTATGGCCTATACCACATATGTTGCATAAACTTAAACTCTAAAAGTATAATGTCCTCCTCCCATGGCACTGATTTTGAATAATAAATGATAGCCTATTCAAAATTATAACCTTGTCAACCTATTACTCTTGTAGACATAGAAAATTGACCCACCCAAATGAGTCAATTCTTCCTTAGACCCCTAGCTAACCACCCAAACTTGCTAAGTGTAAATTAAGGGCTCTTTTGCCTTCTCCTTTGGCCTTTTTTCCTTAACTTTACCAAATTCATGCCTGATATATATGGTGTATGAATTTGTCTAGCTATATTCATGCCTTATAATAATGGGGCATGAATTTGAAATTCTAGGGATTTTCTCACTAAAACCCCTCCCCTTGTCGGATCATTTTGGGATCAACCTTTGCCCATGATGAAATTTCATTTTCCTACATATTTTTCCCTCCATACATATTATAAATAAGTGTTTGGATTTCCTAAGCTTGTAAAACAATTTCTAATGAGATTCTAACTATTGACTCACTCATTTTCTCATGCTATCAAGTGCTCTTCTATTGCAAGTTGCTATTTTATTTTTTTGTGCTTTGACGATTGCTACCCTTGGGGATTGAGTGGAGGAGTATTTATGATTGGATAGATAAACCTTCTTGGAGTAATTCTTCCACATCTTAATTGATCCTTACTTTCTCCATCATCTCATCAGGTTCTACATTTATTTTAGTTTGCTTTGCAAGTCTATTTTCGCTATTTTATGCTCTATTTTTACTATTTTGAGCCTTGAAAAGGGCATTCTAAACCAAATTCATGCCTCACCCATAAAATTTGCAAATATGGTAATTTATATTCATGTTCCCTATTTACATGGCATGGATTAGGTAAATTGGGTCTTGGGGGTAAGTTTTGAACCCTAAAACCCTAATTTGTATTGTGCATTTTTAGCATTCTATCGTATCCATCCTATCTGGATTTTATTTTATTGTTACATATCTATTTCACTATATTTATGCATGTTCCAAAGATCAAATATCAATTTTGCTTTTGAACTATCTAAAAGTACCAATAGGTCTTGATTTTTGCACCTCCAAGCTCAGTCTTATAGCGGCCTAAGTAGACCCATAAACGCTGATCAAATTTTCTAGGGTTTCTGAAGTTATTTTGTAGGTTTAAAACCATTGAATATTCTAGATGCAAGATAAATATTGGATTAACCATTGGATTAGATAAGTGACCTAATAAATATTTAGGCTATTTGGTGATTTCTCTTTTCTATTTTTATTTTGAAACCTAGATTATAAGTAAAGAAAAATATTTGATTGAATTTCTAGGCATTTGAAATATTAAAAGCATAGTGTGCATTTAGGGTTTTAATATTGTTTGTGCATCTCCTTTGGATCCTTTCTCAAAGGATTTGTTTCACAATATTAGGGTTAGATATCATTGAATTACAAAATCATACTAGGGTTAGTTCTTATCTTCTTGCATCTTGTGTGTCTTGCATTGTTCTTTCATTTTCATAGTTTAGTTTAGAAAGGCCAAACAATAGGTGTATGCTTAATTAACACATCAAACACTTCCACCCTAGAATTGAATTGAGTCCTAAAAATATTCCTGGTGAACCCATCCTTTTGTGCCTTCAAGAGTAGAGAATATAACACACCCCTGTGGTTCACCTCAACTCCCAATGGATCTAGCCAAGAATCATATGCGACAGAGTAGTTTTCCCCCTCTACATATTTGGTGAACACGACATGAACACACATCTTAGTGGCAAATATAGGAAGCCTCTTCCTTTGTGTTTTCTTGAAAAATTTAAACAAGACCACTAATTCTATTTGTTTAGATCATAAATCATTAAAAACATCTTAATAATATTATGTGTTCGCTAGTTTTTAGTTTTTCTTCTTTTCCACTTTATCCTTTCTCTCTCTCCTAATGGATCACAACCTTAGGAGTGGACGAAGGTTTTTAGAGTTTAATGAGATTTTTCAAGAAAATGATCAGATTGATAGAGAAAATCATAATCTAGAAGAGGAAGAAAATGAAGAAACTAGAAATTAACTTGATCCTACTAAGGGGTCCAATGGGAACCTTATATTTAAATCATTTAAACATGTCTAGAATTTCTACAAGCATCATAAATATGTCTTGGATAAATATATGGAAGAGGAATCCTAACTCAAAGAAGTTGGAACATATCATCATCAAACCACTTCATCTTAAGATATTCATAACAACACATTGACCAAATCTCTGCATCATGATAATCTTGTTTGCAACCCAATACATGCTACTAATGTAACCACCAATGTTGGAATAATTCCACAAGATCCTCTAACTAGTAGTGCATCTCAAGAGTATGTCCAATTTCCTCCTCAATCAGCTAAATTCAACATTCATGCTTCTATCTCACCAAATTTTAGTTATCCTCTCCATCAAGATACCACATATCATAACCCATACCATAAAAGTATCAATACCTCCAACATAATACAAGTTTCCTTTCAAAAACCTACCTATACCCCTCCCTTAGAGAACCTAAGGGTATTGCACAAAAACAACCTTGAAGTGTAGAGTTTAACACATATGGTGAAATAATTAGTTTCAAGAGTAGATATGATTTAGCCACCTATTTTCACCTACAACTATAGAGAAATTTTCAATCAACCCTTAGACCCTATCATTACCTCTAGGCCCTACCCTAAGCATTTTCCAATGTCAATTTTACCTATCTATAAGGGAACAAAATATTCAATTGAGTATTTAAGAATGTTCAAAACAACATGCCATGATATCATAAATGATGATATGTTGTTACTTAATATGTTCTATAATATCCCTAGTGGTATGGCATTAGAGTGGTATTATCAATTGCCTAATCATTCTTTGAATAATTTTGAAGAAAAAACTAAAATGTTTGTTTAATAATTTGGTGCTTATGTTGAGGGAGGTGGACTTACACTCTAGGTAGGAGGCCACCATTCTAAATTTCCTACTCCCTCCCCTACTCCTTAAAATGTTATTTTGGGAAAATTCCTTGCCTAGTTTCCTTGGAGGGGTCCTTGAGAAGATTTCCTCTTTTTTTATCTCTCCTTTTTGGTGTTGGTTGGGCTAGTGTGTGTGGTCATATTTGATGCAGATCAGTGTTACCTTCTTGGTGGTGGGTTCATCCTCTGCTTGATCGATGCGTGAGGTGGTTTGGTGGGCTTTTCTCCATATTTTTGAGTGGTATTTGGAGTGAGACTAAGTGATTTCTTAGCATGGAGGAGGGCTTTTCTAGACGGTCTCTTGGCCTAATAGTAGTGAAAAAGGGTTGTGCGACCCTTTGCAATCTATTGAGAGGTATTTTTATAGACCTCTTTCTCTATGGTTGTTTGTGGTCTTGGCTAGGGAACCAGGGGATTTCTCATCACCCACAAAGGAGGGGTCTTAGAGATCAACTCTTGATCTGATAGCCTTGGTCCTTTTCCCATTTTGTGAGGAAGCCTTTGTGAGCCTATCTCTACAAAGTTTTTTGTCTCATCTAGGTGATACTTTATGTCTTCATGATGGTTGTAGTTGAGGTATTTAGCGCTAGCTTCTTGGGCTTTTCCTTGAGTGGTTGGGGACCTCTATTTCATCTAAAAGGGAAATTTTTCCTTTAAACTTTATTCTCTATAGTTTTGTGATGTCTTGGGATGGGGACTTGGTGCTTCCACACTAATTATAGAGAGGGTTTTTGGTTTTGGCTACCTAGATATATGTTTGGAGGGGCCTCAATTGGTGGTGGTGTTGGTGGTTCATATATTCTCAAGATTTCATTCATAGACAACTATTTTGTTATACCCTCTGGTTCCTTTTTTTGGTGAAGGTTTTCCTGGGTGGGAAACCTTTGTTTGATTTTTAGTTGCTGGTGAAGATTTCGCTAGGTGAGAAACCTCTATTTGAATTCAATTGTTGTGAACATTTCCCTAGGTAAAAAAACCTCTTTTATTTTCAATTACTGGTGAAGGTTTCCTTAGGTAGGAAATCTTTATTCATTATTTTGAACTTCTGCTGCAATTCCTCTAGTATGGCTTGTTGGCGAAGGTTTCCCTGGGTGAGAAATCTCTTTTCAATTTTTTGAGCTTTGTTATTGCTCAATGGTTATCCTGACTTAGGTAGGAAACCTTTTTTCTTTTCAGGTCTCTTTATTGTTGGTGCTACGGAGGTCATATTCCTATCTCACTTATTCTTGATATATCTCTAAGAGATGGTCTTCTAGAGACTATATATTTTGTTGTTTTCTTAGTGTAAAATGTTTGGGGATCCTTTCAAAACCCCTTCTTTCAACCAATCAAAAAAAGTAATTTGGTGTTAATGTCAAAAAGAATGTTACTATGGAGATGGGATTGAGGCGGGAAATGAGCTCTGGCAATTTTTTCCTCTGAACTAGGGTTTCTGGAACTTCAAAAAATCTAGGGCATCAGTTGGATTGCAGAAGTGCCTTCGGGGTACGGTGGATCTGAAGGCTAGATTGGTGCCCCAGGAGGGTCCAATGGGGACTTCTCCGGCTCCTTTTCCAGGGAGTAGCAGCTCATACGCAGATTTGTTTAAAGAAAATTCTCCTCCAAAGAATGACGAAGCTCAAAAAATGGCATATAAAATGCTCTTCACGGCTGCTGGGAATAGGTCGACAGCACATCGTGTGAATGGATGTTTGCCGCAGGCCGAAACCAGGCCAAAAATTGTCATCGAGCCAAGTATGGTTGAAGAATCAGTCATTTACAGAGCTAATCACGATTTAATCTGCAAGTTCATGGGTATACGTCCTTCCCTGAATTTTTTGCACTCTTGGATCCGCCAAAATTGGGAGCCTCACGGTGAGTATTCATTGTGGTTTATTAGCAATGGATATTTTATTGTTAGCTTTTCATCTTTGGCCGATAGAAATAGGGCTTTCGAGTCAGAGAAGAAAAATCATGGCCCGATAGGGCTATTTGTTCAACCATGGAGAGTGGGATTCGATCCCCGAGTTGAACCTACTGTTGTCCCAGAGATGGATCCGACTATATGCTCTTCCAATGGAATTCTGGAGTGAGCAGGTGTTGGCAAGGATTGGCAATTCTATTGGAAGACATCTGGGTGTTGCCAGAGACACAATTGAAGGGAGCATGGCGGTGTATGCAAGAATATGTGTGGAGATGGATCTCAGCCAGCCTTTGCCGATAGAGATGGAAATTGAATTGGCAGGACTCTCCTGGATTCAACAACTGGACTATGAGGCCCTACCCTTTAGATGTAGGGTTTGTCACAAACATGGACATTTGGCCCGTTTTTGCCCTAATAATATGAATGCTAAAATGGAGGCCCCTTTAGGAATGCCAAACCTGCCTAAAGAGGATAAGGCAACACTTAATAAAGATTCTAATAGCACCGTTCAGGGCCAGGAAGCTCAGAGAGAGGGTTTTGAACAGCCCAGAAGAAAAATACGGACAAAGAAAAAAGAGGGAAAGGAGCAATCCCATCTCAGACCTGCCAATAGGTATGAGATATTTAAGTCACTGGTTGACGAAGAGGAACAATCTATGGAGGGCATGGAGGGTAATAAGGAAAATTCTAATATTCTCGGGCAACTCCCTCTCTCATCTCCTCCCGTCATACAGCAGGTAGTTGAACTCTGTGAGGTATCACAGCCAGTGTGTTCAGGGGCTTTAGTAGTGCATAACCAGGAGCAGACAGTATCTCAGGATGTCAGCATGGGAATACCAGAGAAGAACAGGGAAAGGCCAACTTTGGGGATAACCCAGGTAGAAAAAAGATCAAAAAACAACAATTCTCGGGGAGTAGGTAGAAGATCCAATAAGGAGTTGCTAGCAGCCCAAGGAGACAAACCGATCACGGGAGGATCGGTGAGGACAATAGACTCTTATTGCTCCCAGGGTAACCAATGATTATACAATCATGGAATGTGAGGGGTTTAAACAACAGAACCCATCAATCTGTTGTTCGAAGACTTTTAGAGAATCGTAATACTGATTTTTTGCTTTTACAGGAGACTAAGATGTCATTAGATCTTATGTCCAAAACAGTCAACAAAATTTGGAGGGGTGCTGGTCATATGGATGTGGCTGCCCAAGGTGCCTCAAGGGGGATTGTTACTCTGTGGAACTCTCTTGAATGGTCTGCAATAGAACATCTTGCCTGGAGGGGTGTTCTCACTTCTCTTTTTAGGAATAATGTCACTACGGAACACGTTCTAATCACAAACTTTTATGGGTCTCAAAACCTAGATGGTCAGAGGCGGCAGTGGAAGGTTGTGCATAACATGCGAACCTCAAGGGAAGATCTAGACTGGATTATAGCGGGGGACTTTAACGCTAAATTATCTTCTAGAGACCAGGAAGGGGGAACACCATTTTTGGACCCAGGGGACCGTTTCATGATTGCCCAAGTCCGGGCTTTGCACTTAGTGGACATTAAATGTCCTGGCATTAACTACACTTGGACTAATAAAAGGCGGGAGCCACATAGCAGGAAGGTTAAGCTAGATCATTTTCTGGTTTCAGAGGAGGCATTTGTAAAATGGAATATAAATTTTTAGATTTTAGAAGGCCCAGTTTTAGATCACTGTCCCATTCTGTTGGAAGGCGGGACTAGGATGGGGCAGCATCACAAACCTTTCAGATTTGAGAATTTTTGGCTTCAAAAAGAAGAACTTCGGGAGAAAATTCCACAGTGGTGGGAAGAAGGCCGCCCAACTTATGGGAGAGCAATGTTCGGAATCCACAAACAACTACAATATGTCAAAACTCAGTTGAAGTATTGGAGGCGTGCTAATAAAACAGACTTCCAGGCCCAAAGAGCTCCATTGGTGGCCAGATGGGATGAGGTCCAAAAATAGTTCGGAGAAGGAGTAATTACAGACCAGCTCAAAGTTGAGGATGATGCCTTGCGTACAACGGTTGAGGACATTGACAACCAGGAGGAGACCTATTGGAAGCAGAGAGCAAGAACCACCTGGTTATTAGAAGGGGACAAAAATACAAAATTCTTTCATCGGACTGCTTGTGCTCGAAGACAGATGAATAAGATGGAGGCCCTTCAAGATGAGAATGGTCATTCCTTTGATACACTTCCGGTATGCATTCCCATGCTATGGATTATTTTTCTAAGCTTTTTAAGGAAAGTGTGGTACAAGATGTAGAGGCCCAAAATGAAGTTATTTCTGTCATACCTATTGTTATTTCTGAGGATGAAAATCAGGCCCTCCTCAAACCCATTGATAGAGATGAATTGAAAACTATGGTCTTTGGAATGAGCACTGGTAAAACTCCAGGTCCAGACGGCTTCCCAATTGAGTTTTTTCAGGCTTTCTGGGACTACTTAGAGGAAGATGTAAGGGCTGTTGTAGAAGAGTCCAGAGAAAATAAGAGAATGCTTAAAGCTATAAACCACACTTTCATTACCTTAATTCCAAAAGGGGAGGAGGGGGTTCATATTTCAGATTATAGGCCTATTGCCTTATGTAATGTGTTGTACAAAATAATCACAAAGGTAATGGCTGAGCGCCTAAAACCTCTTCTTCACAACATTGTCTCCTCTGAGCAAGGGGGTTTTGTTGAGGGACGACAGATTCTGGATGGGGTGGTTGTGGCCCGGGAAGCAATCCATTCAATGCACACTTCTGGTAATAAAGGGATGTTCATAAAACTGGACATGTCAAAGGCTTATGACAGGGTTGAATGGAGTTTCCTGGCTAAAATGATGGCAGCCTTTGGTTTCTCTCAGGACTGGATAGAGTGGGTCATGAGCCGTGTCTCTACCCCGACTTACTCTGTGCTAATCAAGGGCCTTCCTTCGCAACCATTTGGAGCTACTCGAGGACTGCGCCAGGGGGATCCATGTTCTCCTTATCTTTTTCTCATTTTGGCTGAAGGTCTTGGCAGACTTTTCTTGAGGAGAAGACAGCAAGGTAGATTATTGGGTATCAGGGTGGGTGACGAAGTTTTAACGCACTTGCAGTTTGTGGATGACATTGGTTTGGTGGGAGTGGCCAGCTTCAGGGAAGCAAGAATGATTAGGGATACTCTTAATGTCTATCTCAGGGCTACTCAATAGGTCATTAATGACAAGAAATCCAAAGTGGTTTTTTTTAATCTGGAGCAAAGGCTTCAGAACAAAATTTTAGAAATCCTGGGATTCACAAGGACTTCTCTCCCAGTGGTTTACTTGGGGGTCCCCTTGCACTTTAAGAAGCTAAAATTAGACACATGGAGGAATCTTCTGGAGTGTATCAAGGACAGAATTAATCACTGGTCTCACAAGTGGTTAAGTTATGGTGGCAGATTAACGTTCTTACAGTCAGTCATTCAAGCCATGCCAATTTACAAATTCTCTATCCTGGCTGCCCCGATTACAATATGGAAAGAGTTGGACAGGATGGCTAGAAAGTTTTTATGGGAAGGAGCAAAGGGAGAGAGAAAGTGGGCCTTAGTGGGCTGGGACAAAGTTACCCAGCCCAAGGTTAAAGGAGGTCTGGGTTTGAGAAAATCTAAGCTGAATAATAAAGCTTTGGCTGGAAAGTCTGTACTGGAGATGGATCTCCCAACCCACCTCCCTTTTCAATAGAATCCTAACTAGAAAATACCGGGACAGGCCAACCCAATCGATGTAGCTCGCATCCCCTTGGATGGTACTTGGGTCCCTAGTTTGGCAGGCTCTCAAGTTAGGGTCTCAGGTTGTTAAAGACCGCTTATTTTGGAAAGTGGGAAGAGGGGAGAAGGCTCGTTTTTGGACAGATTCTTGGGATCAGTTCCCACCCATCATTGCTGAATTTCCAGAATTACAGCCAATAAAAGCAGCCATTGAAGCCAAGGGATGGATCCGTATTGAAATTTATTTCACAACTACTCAGCTGGGGGAGTGTAAGTTTAAGCAGTTCAAGAAGTTGGATGAGTGGCCCATTTCAATCCCTCCGGATTTGACTCCCATCATGACTAAAATTTTGACAGAAATATTTCTTACAGGGGGAGACGTGGAGGATGAATTAGCCTGGGGCTTTGGGAGTCTTGGCGTCTATACTATAAAGGATGGATATGACAGCATTCTCCCAGAGCCCCCCCTCATACTTTTTAGGTTGAGGACTGGAGGAAATTTGGCACTCTAAAGGCTGGCCGAAAGTTAACTTTTTTGCCTGGCAGTGCATGCACAATGGAATCCTCACTTTTGATAATCTCAGATCAAAAGGTATCATCGGCCCTTCTCAATGTGTACTATGCTACAAGAGCGAGGAAACTATTGACCATTTGTTGTTTGGTTGCCCTTTCACCCGACAGATTTGGCTGCGTTGGTTTGCATACTTTAAAATTCAAGTAAGTGGTGACTTGAACCGGATGAATATCTGGGCAAAATGGCAGAAAGGTAGATTCAAATCTAAAGCTCTTCGTTTTGGCTGGGAGCTCGGTTTAAGCTTTATCTGGTGGCAAGTATGGCTGGAAAGAAATGCCAAAATTTTTAGAGAAACTTTTATTGCTCTAGACGGGGTTTGGCAGACCATTTGGAGCAAGGTTACCGAAACTATGGCTGTTCATGCTGAGGAGGAAGCTCAAATTGACATTGGAGCTATGGAAGAACGCCTTGAACTGCAAGAGGGACAGGACATAAATTGTTGGAAACCTCCCCCTGAAGGTTGGATTAAAATCAATACTGATGGAGCTGCAAAAGGCAATCCGGGTAGAGCCAAAATTGGAGTGGTGTGCCGAAACCATGCTGGGACTGTGCTCTATTGGGAATTGCAAGGCCTGGGAAGATCCACTAACAATGAAGCCGAAGCCATTGCCATCAAGTCTGCTTCTGTTTGGGCAATGAAACATGGCCACCGCAGGATTATTCTTGAATCAGACTCGCAAATAATGGTTGGAGCTCTAGACTGCATGAGGAACTTTGATCCGAAAGCTTGGAGGTTGAGGGCTCTTGTTACCCAAATTAAAGAATTATGGAAGGAATTGGAGGACGTGATCCCAGTTTATGCGAGTAGAGATTTGAACAAAGCGGCTGACTTTCCGGCTAAGATGGGTGCGGAAAAGGAGGTTGGAGTTCAGTTGCACAGTGACATGGATATTGAGGATGAGGTGATTAGACAGGGTTTGGAAAGGTCCTTGAGCCAATGATCAAAGAAAAAGCAAAGGGAGGAAAGTTGTCACGATATCGTGACATGTTGCGTCATCGCGGTCACTGGAGGAAAGTTGTCACGATATCGCGACATGTTGCGTCGTCGCGGTCACTGGAGGAAAGTTGTCGCGATATCGCGACATGTTGCGTCATCGTGGTCATGGGCAAAAATTTGTCGTGATATCATGACATGTTGCTTCGTCGTGGCCAAGGGAGGAAAGTTGTCGTGATATCGTGACATGTTGCTTCATCGCGGCCAAGGGTGGAAAGTTGTCGCGATATCGCGACATGTTGCTTCGTCACGGCCAGGGGTGGAAAGTTGTCGCGATATCGCGACATGTTGCTTCATCGCGGCCAAGGGTGGAAAGTTGTCATGATATCATGACATGTTGCTTCATCGCGGCCAAGGGTGGAAATTTGTCGTGATATCGCGACATGTTGCTTCGTCGCGGCTAGGGGTGGAAAGTTGTCGTGATATCGCGACATGTTGCTTCGTCACGGCCAAGGGTGGAAAGTTGTCGCGATATCACGACATGTTGCTTCGTCGCGGCCAAGGGTGGAAAGTTGTCATGATATCGCGACATGTTGCTTCATCGGGGCCAAGGGTGGAAAGTTGTCACGATATCGCGACATGTTGCTTCGTCGTGGCCAAGGGAGGAAAGGTGTCGCGATATCGTGACATGTTGCATTTTCGCGGCTAAGGGAGAAAAGGTGTCGCGATATCGCGACATGTTGCATTTTCATGGCCAAGGGAGAAAAGGTGTCGCGATATCGCGACATGTTGCATTTTCGCGGCCAAAGGAGAAAAGGTGTCGCGATATCGCGACATGTTGCATTTTCACGGCCAAGAGAGAAAAGGTGTCGCGATATCGTGACATGTTGCATTTTCACGGCCAAAGGAGAAAAGGTGTCGCGATATCGCGACATGTTGCATTTTCGTGACCAAAGGAGAAATGGTGTCGCGATATCGCGACATGTTGCATTTTCATGGCCAAAGGAGAAAAGGTGTCACGATATCGCGACATGTTGCTTCATCACGGCCGAGAGAGAAAAAGTGTCGCGATATCGCGACATGTTGCACTTTCGTGCCCAAAGGAGAAAAGTGTCACGATATCGCGACTTGTTGAATTTTCGCGGCCAAAGGAGGAAAATGTCGCGATATCGTGACATGTTGCTTTTTTGCGGCCAAAGGGGAAAGGTGTCACGATATCGCGACATGTTGCATGTTCGCGGCCTAAGGAGAAGAATAGTGTCACGATTTCGTGACAAGCTGCATCAACTGTCCATGCCGACCCCCTGCTAGCTAGTTAATGGTTCAGGAGATTTGGCTCCATTGCAAATCTTCTTCTACTATTGTAAGCTTGTGTTCTCTCTGAATTCGGATGGGAAGAGTCTCTTCCCATATTGTAATTGATCTTTGTTTTAATACAAGTTTTTTCAAAATTTTCAAAAAAAAAAAAGAATGTTACTATGAAATATATCTATATGTTGAAACAAGCTAAGGATGAAAGTTTTTCAAAATTCTTGTGTCTTTGGAGGAGTCTAGTTGGATGCTTGAGATATACATTATCTCCTTGAGACATGCTTGAGATATTTATTGGAAACTTACAAGATCAAATCTCTTATGAAATAAAATTACAACTATCACATATTTTGATCAAGCTATGGATATAGCAATAAGAATAGAGCAAGCCATTATCATAAGAGGTCAACTTTAGATAAAGTAATATAGGACCACTAAAAAATTGTATAAGAACAAGCATGTGGTTGGTGATGAGGTAAAGAATAGTAGGTCTATTAACAATTTTGTTAATACCCTATAAAATATGATGCTTAACCAACCCCAAAAAATCCCATGAAGGAATTTCATAAGACTCAACATACTTATGACAATGGTCCTGAAGTAGCTTTTGGAAGCTTAAATGGTTGAGTTTCCTCCCATAAGGCAACCAAATACCACGACTGATTGGTACAAGCTTGTTCAACATTGTGAGTATCATAGAGTGGAGGGACACTGGAAAACTCTTGTAAGAGGTTGAAACATGTGGTTTAGGACCTAATTGATCAAGGATAGCTTGTCATGGAAGGTTCTCAGCCCAATCATCCAACAAACAATCAACTTCCTACTCAAAAAACACCCCACCTAGTCAAGACATGGAAATCTTTCAAGATATCATCCCTAAGCGTGGTCAATAGGAAGCTAATCAAGTGTAATATCAAAATGTCCCACATCCCTATGGTAATGTGGTTAGTATGATAGCCATAACTACAAGGTAAAAAGTGCATAATAAACCAACTTAACCTTCTCAATAGGATATGAGTTGTTCATCCAATCCATCTTCAAAATCCACCTTAGTTTTGAATAATACCCAAAAAAGGAGTATGAAAATAGAAAATCCACCTGTAGTTTTGAAACCACAACCTAAAGTCTCCTTTGACATTCAACAACAATTAGCTAGTACCCCATCCAAGATCTCGTAGAGCTTTTGCAAACTTCTCCTATTCATGGGGAAGCCTTTTTGAAGCTCCTAAGACAAAAATATATTCCTCAAGACATCTCCCCTAGTGCTATAGTTGATGTGGTAAGTCCTCTTGGGATACATCATATCACATTCTTGGATGACGATATTTATTTCTTAGATCTATGAAGGGATTCTTTCCTTTACATCACCACATTTATTGGAGAAAATTTTATCAAACGAATTCTAATTGATAATGGTTCTTCTATTAATTTATGCAATTATCAATTCTTCCAAAATTTTGGATTAAAAGAGCAAGATTTAACTAAATATAACATCATCAAAACTTTCAACAGTGAGTCCTAAGAAGCTTACAACATTGTATCCCTCCCCCTTAGAGTTGGACCTAAAATCTTAGATACCTTTTTCTATGTGGTGTCTTGTCTTACATATTTTAATATTCTTATTGTACACCCTTGGATCCATGCGATGAAGGCTATCCCTTCTACTTTTCACCAGTGTTTAAATTTCAAATTTAAGAGTCAGTTTATCACAATTTTGGATGATCCTCGCCCATTTTAATATTGTTCACTAGTTGAACAAGCTCAATTTGATCCCAATTTATAACCATAAGTTTCTTCATCTCACATGACTAAGAAATTTGAAAATCTAAAAGTGAGTGAGAAACCATTAATCAATATCTCATCATAGGATCAAGTCAATCCTTCTCTTCAAGAGCCTCTTCTAATGACATCTCATCAAGGATTGGAGTGAAGTGTTAAGGATGAGGGACCACCCTCTCCCTCCTTGGTAGTTGTGATGAATCAATCCATTGCACTATGTAGGTTGAGTCTTCTAGTTCTCAAGAAGACTTAGGTTTTATGTCTCCTGAGGACTTTGAGAAACTAGGAGTGATTCCTACCCCATCTTCTCTTAAGGATGAGTCATCCATTCTAATTGAGGATACCATAGATGTTAACATAGGTTATAAGGATACCCCTATAATTCTTAAGCTAGGTAAAGCCTTGTCCATGGACGAGCAGGAGAAGTTGACCAATTTGTTGAAATAATATCATGATATTTTTGCTTGGTCATATGTCGATATGGTAGGGCTTGATCCCTCCCTTTTTATGCATCATTTGGTATTTCACCTTAGTGCTAAGCCTATTAAGCAAAAACTTAGGAAGATGCATTCTAAGATCACCCTTTTAGTCAAAGAGGAGCTCCAACAATGCCTTGATGTTGGTTTTATAAAATCTATCGACTATTCTAAATGGATCTCCAATATCGTCCCTATGGCTAAGAAGATAGGAAAAATCAGAATATATACTTATTTTTGGAACATTAACTTAGTTTATCCAAAGGATGATTTTCCCTTGCCCAATATAGATCATATCATATATTTCACCACCAAATATGGTATGCTCTCACTCATGGATGGTTTCTCATGATATAATCATATCATGGTTACCCCTGAGGATAGGGCCAAGACAACTTTCATCACACCATGGGGCACCTTTTATTATAAAGTCATACCTTTTGGCTTGAAGAACATTGGTGCCACATATAAAAGGGCTATGACTTATATTTTTCATAACATGATGCATGATATTTTATAGGACTATATGGATGATCTTTTGGGTCGCTCCATACATCGACATGATCATGTTCACAATCTAGGACCAAGAGGGCTTGATTGTTGCACCTCCAAGCTTAGTATTATAGCGGCCTAAGTAGGCCCCTAAACCCTGATCAAATTTTCTAGGGTTTGTGAAGTTATTTTGCAGGTTTAAAACCATTGAATACTATGGGTGCAATATAAATCTTGGATCAACCATTGGATTAGATAAGTGACCTAATAGATATTTAGGCTATTTGGTGATTGCTCTTGTTTATTTTTGTTTCGAAACCTAGATTATAAGTAAAGAAAAATATTTTATTGAATTTCTAGGCATTTGAAATAATAAAAGCATATAGTGTGCATTTACGATTTTAATATTGTTTGTGCATCTCCTTTGGACCCTTGCTCAAAGGCTTTATTTCAAAATATTTGGGTTAGATATCATTTAATTAAAAAATCATACTAGAGTTAATTTTTATCTTCTTGCATCTTGTGTGTCTTGCATTGTTCTTTTATTTTCATAGTTTAGTTTAGAAAGGTCAAATAATAGGTTTATGCTTAATTGATACATCAAAAACTTCCACCTCGAACTTGGAATAAGTTCCAAAATCATTCTTGATGAGCCCATCCTTTCATGCCCTCGATATTAGATAATATAACACACCCCCATGGTTCACCTCGGATCCTTGTGGATCTCATCGAGGATCGTATGTGAAAAGGCAGTTTTCTTCCTCTACAACTTCTCAAACAACTTAGTTACTAGTATTCCTACCTATTTGTAAGTTAAAACCCCAATAAATTTCCCTAGTCAAAATATTCTTGTCATTGTCTCATTTCAACCACAATTGACAATATTACTGTTGAGTGTATATTTTTCCCAATTGCAAAATACCACCACATGCAGAGTATTGAATAGAAACTCTCTTTTGTAAAGAAACCAAATGACAAACATTCAACTTCTCCAAGGTTCTGGTAAAATATCTAAAGATTGTATGCCATAAATAATTCAATGATGCATGTGACCATAAACAAGGGGACTTTGTTGGTTCTAAACAATGCGTAGTGATTGAAAGATCTAATTGAAAACCAGTGTAAAATAAAAATAGTTCTTTTTAGGATTTTTTAAATTGATGCTACCCTGAATCCTTGTTAGTAAAGTATTGTATCTTCACTTGAAAGGTTTCAAATGATAAAATGTGTAATTGTCCACCTCATTTTAATGTTCGTGCCTTTAATATGAAGTAAGTTTTAGATAGTTGGGTTCATTTTATCTTCCTTATGTTGATGCCACTACCCTAATAGTAGTTAGTAGAAGTTAGTGTGTTAGCAATGTTAGCAAAATTAGCTTTCATTTCTTATCTTAATTTAATGTGAAATAGAATGTTAGTATCCCTCCTAAACCATGTGTTTTATCTGAAAGCTTAGATTAATGAATTTTGGAGGTGCAGAAATTTTGGAAAATGACCAGAATGGAAATAACTTGAAAGCTTAACAATTCTGGAAATGGACCAGAATAGAAATAAAACTAAAAGGAAATTAGCAAAAATTTTGGAAAAGGACCATAATGGAAATAAAATAAATTGAAATTCTTGATGGACCAGAACAAAATGATTGAATGCTTGAAATAAAATGAACTTAACAAAAATGAATGAATAAACAATGTAGATTTGGTTAGCTGAAAAAGTCAAAATCTAAATTAGTTTAGCAAGCTCCTCCCTGCAAAATCCCAAGTTATGAGGTAATCATAAAACAACCTGAATTAATGGACCTGCAACATAAGCACAATACCATTAAATCAAGTGCAAGACTCAAAGGAAATAATAGAGAAATTGCATCATCTTGACCTTCACCTATTGCAACCCATTTCATGGCATAAGACAATGGCTAGAAGTCACTAAAATGCAGAAATGATAAGACACTAAAAACGTTAGTTTTATGATTAGAAACCCTCCTTTTTATTTTGCTCACAAAATTTTTCTACCCTCTCAAAATCTGAAAAATGCTCTTTCTTATTGCTTTTTGGAATGTTGCAACATTTCCAGCCCCCTTAAATAGGTAGGATAGCAAGGTATAAATAATGCTTAGAAGTCCTTTCGCTTCAACTTCTTTCACAATTAAAATAATAAATGGATATAAGAAAATAATCCATCATCATTTTATGTGATTTAATACAATAAAATAACACTTCTAAACATTATTTTAAACAATAATAAAACCAAAAACATAATCTTACGTAACTCCTTATGTCTCCCCTTTCTCTTATCACATAGGCATTCTACCCAAGAACACCCCTTTGCACCCATAAAAATGAATAATAAAAAACATTTAACTATACCTTATAACCCCTACGATTTTAGGCCTCCTTTAAAACATTGAATATAATCAAACAACATTCACATTAAAATAAGGTAGGCCAATCTCATTCAACGAGATTTTTGCTGTGTTGCTCGAAACCAAGGCCCGATGGTATCTCTTTGAAGCCATACCAAATGTTCCCAAGGATTGGGATGACGTCCCCCATCCTGGGCACTTTGGTTTCCATATAACCCAGTGAGTCCATCACACCATCGATGCAACCATGGTGTTGTCAACACCACATCATGGTGCTACGATCGACGCAGCCATGGCGCTGTCAAAACAACGTTGCCATGGTGTTGTGTTCGATCGCAGCCATGGCACTGTCAACACCATGTCAGGGGGCTGCCATTGATGCATCCATGGTGATGTCAACCCTTCGCCATGGTGCTACCATCGATCATAGCCATGGCATTGTCAACACCACGTCAGGGGGCTACCATCGACATAGCCATGGCACTGTCAACCCTTTGCCATGGTTGTCGATCTCCTTGCTCTCGCACTCATGTTGTGCAATACCAATGAAAAAACTTTCCATGCTCTTGAGGTAGACCTTTATCTCCATCGATTAGGGTTACGGGTTGCCCTAATAATGTTTCTTTGTTGGCTTGTTTGATGACATGCCTCTGGTTTCAATCGTTTCAATATCAAATTCGGTGCCTTATGTGCTATCCTCTTGAAACCCTAATGCTATCTTTGGACCGCTTCCTCTTTTGCCAGCGTTACATAGCCTCAAACATTTTGGAATAGCCACCCTTACCTTTGATCGTTTTGAATAGCCACCATCGCCTTCTCCTGCAATCAAACGTAACATGGTCAAACATATTATTATCACATCCTTTGTAAAGTATATTATAATAATATTATTATAATAATAACATTTTAGAATAAAATAATCATAATAATATTATTATAATAATAATATTTTAGAACATTATGATATAATCATAATAATATTATTATAATAACATTTTAGAACATCATAATAATATTACTATTATATACATAATATAATTAATGTAATTATATTAGGTAGATAATAGCATATTATTTTCTATCACAATTTCTTTGTACCTTTTGTATCCTCTTCTTGTTTTAGGTAATGTTTTGGTTAGAACTTGCTTTATTAAACACATTCCATCACCTTAGATAGTATGAAGAACATTAAATTCTATTTCTCAAAATGGATTCTAATTAATCTAAGCATTAGTGCCTAGATTAATTAATCATTAAATATCAAATAACTAAAGCAATTAAAATAATTAACATAAACGGTCAAACATCACTATTCTTACAAGCCAAAGAAAACAAAAAACCTTTAATACCAAAACATGACAAGTGGGTCCCAAAGAAGCTTGGGGTGGTTGTGGAAACTCCACAACAAAATGGTGACTCTGCTGGGAAATGCTCCTGAGCATTTCGATGAGAACCCAAAAAGAAAATCTGAAAACACACTCCAAATCAGGAAGCAACAAGCATCAACAAATGCATAAATAATGTCAATAGACTCATAAGAACAACAAAATATTAGAATCATGCAATATTAACTATGTGTGTGTGAAGTACTCCACACCTTATTGTTTGTAACTTTTTCGCATTGCATCACCAATTTTACTTGACTAGAATTATTGCAATGAATATGGAGAGCTTTGAGGGTAAAAATTTTATAGCATGGGCAGCACATTCTATGGTGGCTTGGGCAAACACCTCAAAAATGTCTAACCATCTTAGGATCAAATGTGTGTGTGATGAATTCATTGACCAGATCTAGAGCTTGGTTATGAGTCGTCATCATCAAGGGTCAGTGTGTGCAAGTGGACCTTAGAGCTTTGAGGAATCGAATTCTCAACCAAGGTGTGATGAGAATATAACCCTATCCTTTACTGCTCTCATCTTTGACCAAAATAATTAAACCAGTTATGGATGAGGTCATCAGACTAATCTATCCTTATAGCAGACATAAATCTCAACCTTGTGGGAGTCATGTCACCATGCATGAGTGTACTCCATTTCCAGTCAAGTGTCTATAGCCCTAGTGGAGGTTAACCCCATAGTCCAGTCTTCTTTGCTTGGCTTTGCTCTATATTTTCCTTAGCAAATTTTAGGGATGACTACCCATCCTTCTGAGGGACAAGTAGTACGATCCTTACAATTCAGTTTAGAGTTTTGGAGAATCAGATTCTCAACCAAGGTATGATGAGAATTTGACCCTATCCTTACTACTCTGATTTGCAAATCATGCTAGCGATGATAACCACTGTTTTATGAGCATAAATATTGTAGTGGTAAAAACCACTATTCATGTACTATGTGTAGGGCGGGATAGACCAAAATTATCTTTTTGCCTCACATCCCCATCCAAGTATAGTTTCATATTATTTTACCCAAGATGTTGGACATAGACAAAAATGTGATAGACCCACGGCAACTTCGGCAACAGTTTCCAAACCTAAGATCTTCTTAGTGTTCTTTGTGACTTTGATCCCAAGATAATTGGACTTCACTTTCAGTGTTTGGGTTTAGCATATGGAGGTAGATTGGTCATGATTTTTATGTGATAATAATGTGCCCTTGAGACATGGGTGGATGATATGCAAAAATCAAAGACTTCATGCTTCATGAGTTGCAAACAATATTCACATTTTCAAGCCCTTTTGCCATATGATTCCAATGTTTCATATCCTTTTAGTCTTTGTTGAAATTTGTATACACATAGGCTGATGTCTTACTCTTACAATAAAATCCAAAACTGGACAACCTTAACACACTAAAAACTCCTGAAATCAAAGAAAACAAAATAAATAGGAAAAAAAACTGACAAGACAAACAATCAAGCCAGCTTATTAGTGTACATATAATACAATGACTCTACCCTTAGGCATGAAAATAATGCTTTAAATGAAGGCCATTGATGGGTAAGGCCAAATCCTTTCCATCCAAGGTTTTTAATATGAAACTATTTTCACCTAGGACTTCGGATATTAGATAAGGTCCCAGCCACAAGCAATCAAATTTTTCATGTTCTCCTCTTTTCTCATGCCTTTTATCCCACAACAAAACTAAATCTGAAGCTTTGAAGGCCTTAATTTTGGACCGTTTATCAAACCACCTTTTGATTATATCTTGATGTTTGCTGAAATGAAGCATGGCTTCCTCCCTCTTCTCATCAAGGTGCATTAATTGTGTTAATCTAGTTTCAATTTTATTATCAGTCCCAATATAGTCTTTTATAAAATGTAAAGTTTGCAATTCCAGATTAGTGGGAAAAATAGGATCTTGACCATAGATTAAGTGATAAGGAGATGTCCCAATTAACTTCTTGCTTCTGGTTCTATCTACCCAAAGGGTAAATTTTAACTTACTATGCCAATCTCTAGGGTTCTTTTCAAGTAATTTTTTTATTATGCATAATAAATTTTTATTTGATGATTCTGCCAAACCATTGCCTTGGGGGTAATAATTGGAAGAGAATTTTAGACTCACCTTATTTTCGTACGCCCAATTTGCAAATTCTAAAGAGGAAAATGCAGAACCGTTGTCACTTACTATGGAGTTAGGCATTCCAAAATGAGTGACTATGTTTTCCTCTAGAAATCTAATCACAACCTCGAAGGTGGTATTCTTAGTAGGTATAGCCTCTGTCCACCTTGTGCAGTAATTAGTAGTGGTGAGGATGAACTTATGGGAATCGAACGAGTTAGGATTTATCACCCCAACAAATTCTAATCCCCATTGTGCAAATGGTCTCATCTCTACCACTGACTGCAACGGCATTGCTGCATTTCGCTCTCTGTTGGCTGCCACTTGGCATATGTGATATGTTCTTACATGTGTATGTGCATCTTTAAACAAGTGGGGCCAGTAATACCCAGCTCTAATAATCTGGTGTGTTGTCACATTTGCTGACCCATGTCCAGTTCCATACTTACCATGGAAGTCTTTGAGTACTTGGGTTTCTTCCTCTTGAGTAATGCAACAAAGAAAAATTCCTTTGTGATTATTCCTGTACAACACACCAGATTTAATAAGAAATATAGCTAATTTTAAACAAAGTGCCCTGCACTGAGTGTAATTCAAATGAGAAGGGCACTTACCATGCAACAAAAAATATACAATATCTACGTACCATTCCTCTGTAGTGATATCATTAACCTCATAGTTTTGGCACGCTATTGAATGGTCAATTTCTGCGATGGCCTTGACCAAACCTTGTCCACGCACTATATTCATGGGCTTTATCTCTAAGTCAAATTCTTGAAGGGTAGAAAGCCATTTCCTCCTTCTTTCACCTAGCTCACTCTGTAAGAACATGGACTTTACTGCAGGGTCAAGAACTATAGCAAAAACTTTACTATGCACAATGTAATACCTAAATTTTTTTATAGTTTTAAACAAGGCATACATTTGCTTGTCTAAGACAAAATACCTCAACTTCGCATCCTTCAAAGGAGAACTCAAAAATGCTATAGGATTTTCAATGTTGTCTTCACTTTTCTAAGTTAACACACTTGCAAAAGAATGATTTGAAGCAAATGTGTAAACATAAAATGGTTTAGCATAGTCTAGACTAATGAGAATAAGGGCTTTGGAAATAGCATCCTTGATTCTTGTGAAGGAATCCCTTTTCTCACTGGTCCACTTTATCGGAACATCCTTTTTTAGCATATCATTTAGGGGCTTGGCAATCTCGACAAAACCTGAAATGTCACAAAATTAATCTTACTGAAAAATGACCTAAGCTCCTCTTTTCTATTGGGATGATGAATATCCAGGATAGTAGCTATTCGCTCTGGGTCTATAGCAATCCCATATTTCAAAATGAAATGCCCTAACAACTTACCCTCTGTTACCCCAAATATGCATTTTTTTGGATTTAGGGAAATTTCATGTTCCCTGCACCTTTGGAGTACTTTCCTCAAGTCTTTAATATGATCTTCCCTCTTCTTGGAGAAGACAGGGATATCATCCACATAGACAATAATGCACTTACCAATGAGCCCCTTGAATACAAAATCCATGGCTCTTTGGAAAGTGGATCCAGCGTTCAACAAACCAAATGACATCCTCTGGTAGGAAAATGTTACCTACTTCATGGTGAAGGTCGTCTTCATCCTATCATTTGCATGTATGATAATTTTATTATATCCTAAGTATCCATCCAAAAATGACATAATTTCATACCCATTTACCTTTTGGAGTATCTCGTCAATGGTGGGTAATGGGTAATTGTCTTTTTGGCAAGCTTTGTTCAAATTTCTATAGTCTACGCACAACCGAATTTCTCCACTCTTTTTCCTAACAGGGATAAGATTAGCCACCCATGTGGAATGCCTAACAGGGAAGATGATTTTGGCTTCCAGTAGCCTCTTCACTTCCTTCTTTATCAAGGGCTCTAGGATTGGGTTAACCGTTCTTTACCTCTGTCTAAAAATCTTGGAATTAGGCTTTAGAGGAATAGTATGCATGATTACATTCTGGTCATATGTTTTCAGATTTTCATAGCTCCAAGTTACGCAATCAATGTACTCTCCTAAAATTTGAGCTATTGACTCCGCTCATTGTGTGCATGCCTTTGCAATGAACACTTCATGCGGATCTACTGCACTCCCCAAATTGACTGAATTGCATGATTCCTTGGGGGATGGTAATTTTCTTTCCTTTTTCTTTTGATATCTAATATCAAACAAATTTTCAAGAGAGGCCCTATCACTTGGCATCTCGTTCTGTACTCTGGTTGTTCCTACTTGTACTTGCCTCCTCTCTTCTTCGTCTATAACCTAATTTTCAAATATACCAAAATCATTAACAAAACTAAAAATGTGTCTGTCACTATCAAAGACCTGTAAATTCGTGACATTTTCTGGTATGGAGGGGCAAGGCACTAACTCTATGGAATTTTTTTTACATTTTTTATGGTCAGCAGGCGAAAGCATGCTAGCCGCTATGGCTAACGAAGCAGCCATTTTATTATTTTTTCTTGATATGAGGTAAATATTGAAAGCATCAACCTCATTAATTAATTCCTTCACTCTGGTTTTATAGAGGTTCAACCTCTTGTCTCTACAGGTATACTGCTCCTTGACCTATTTGACTACTAACTCTGAGTCTCCCGATGTCTTAGGGCTAACTGAAGTCCAAAAATTAGGGCTTCATACTCCGCCACATTATTGGTGGTCGAGAGCTGTAGTTTGTAAGAAGAAATCAAAGGCTTACTACTAGGACATGTGAGCTATACCCCAGCTCCCGCACCTTGTTTTGATTTAGACCCATCAAAATTTAGGGTCCAAACCCTCTTGTTTTCTTTTGATGTATCATGGTAAAGATTATCGTTTTGGAACCCTTCGGCTATGTCTTCTATGTCAAAATTGTAAACCCTTAATTATGTTTCAGTAAATCGAATCTCATTGGGTTTATTATACTCTATAATCACTTCCCTAAGCCTGGGCTCTCTGTCTACCCGTATTTGGTTTGCAACTCCTCTCCATGGCAACCACATATGGGAGGAATCAGTCACCATATGACCATTGAGATTTCTGCTTATGGTGGCTTGATATTCTTTTTTTCAAAATTATGACTTTTAGCGCATGCCTCCACCAACTCTAAGCAACTCTATACTTGGGGAACCAGGTTCAATGCTAACCCTAATTTCTAAACCCAACTAATGCTCCAAGAGTTATTTTTGGGACCCAAGTTTAACCTCCTTATGGCATCATGCCTCACCTCTATAGGGGAGTGCTTATACTTTCCTTCCTCTACCTTCTTGTATGGATCATAAAAGAGATCTTCTAATATTTGGGGTGAAGGGGTATACTTATTTCTCCTATGTTTCTTTTTTTCCTTTCCTCTTAAGGATCCTACTTTAGACACTTCGACTTGTATTATTGTAGATAGGAATTTTTTTACAAGCATATACTCAATAGGGATTCCCATATCCCTATCCAATGTATGTTATTCTACAAAGTTTTCTAAGGTCTAATATAATATTTTTTAAGTTTTATGTCCCATATCCATGATGAGCCAACTTATTCTCTTCCTTACTCTTATCAAAAGGATACGCCCATCCCTACACCATACATAAGTCTATCTATGTAGATATACTAAGCATTTTTCAAAAACGTTATCTGTCTCATTCCCCATGAATGAGTTAACTTATCCCATTTTGTCTATCAAAAGGGTACGCCCATAACTACACCATACATAAGTACATATATGCAAGTGCACTAAGCATAGTGTAGATAATCTATCAATCACATCTCCACGATGAGCTAACTTATTCCATCCATTGCTCCTAGTGATAATCAAATTTATTTTAAAACTAATTAATGTCTTGTGTAATTATCTAGTTTAGGTTTTAGAAGAAATATTTGAAATAAGTGTTAGCTTTTTATGTGAGGTAGTACACCCACAAGATGAAGAATAACTAATCTAATATAACTATAAAAATAATGGCACAATAATATGCAGGAAAATAAAGAGATAAACATCTACAAATAACTCAAAAATATACCATTAATGGGAATGAAAAAATTAGTACAATGTTATATAATGGAGGACATGAACACTCCATGAAAGTATATGAAAGAACTAAATTGTACCATACTACACACTATATCTACTACACAGTGTATATTTACTATATCACACTCACTCACTCTCAGTCTTTATCTCACTCTCAGTGTCTCTTGCTCAACTACACTCATGAGGCCTTTATATATAAATATAGATTACTTGACCCTTTACTCTACCTAGGACTCATGTACATGTGGACTACATGCATATTTATAGCTTGCACATTGAAACTTGTGCATTTATTATAATACTTGAAGCAACTAACTTTACTCTGAAGTAAACTCCTACTCTAGGTATGTACCAAAGGTGGTACAATTACATGATCCAAATTATGTAATATACTCTAACACCCCATGTATTACATTATTTGGATACTGAATACTTTAGTCTTCAATATGGATTATTTATCTAGTACTGGAATTTAAGTTACTTTAGTCTTCAATATGGATTATTTATCTAGTACTGGAATTTAAGTTTTTATTCTCTATTGCCTGTGTCATATTCAAGCAAGTAATTAGTGTCTTCATAAAAATATATCTTTTCTGAGAGAGCTTTGACTTCATTATCTATAGGATCTTCTAGTTCTTCAATTTCTTGAATCCTTTGAGCTAAGTGTCCCTTCTGATTTCCTCCTTGATATTCCAATTGAGGATAATTGTATGGTCACTAAAACTGTTGTTGTCAAGGATTATTTTGAGCTTGATATTGCCTTGGTTGGAATGCCATGTTTGGTTGGTTTCCATAGTTTGTTTGATTCCCTTGATTTTGATTTCTTGGGTTAAATGTATAGTTTTTAGTACTATGATATTTTCACCTGCATCCATGACAATATCTATTAGTCCAAGTCTTTTGTCCTTTTGAAGATGAGGTTATGTTTTTTTGTGGAGTATCTTTTGAAACTAATACAGTGTTAGTCATTTCATCTTTCACTGTACTTTCTACCTCATATTCTTGAAGAATGTTGATTAGCTCATCAAATTATGTATATTTACTTAGTACTTGTAAAGATGTAACTAGATGTTTGTAGCTATCTGGAAGTGCTCTCATGGTTAATTGAACAAGGAATTTATCTTCAACCTTTTCTCCCAAGGTTAATGATTTTTCCTTAATGTTTTCTACCTTTCTTAGGAATAGTTCTATATTTTTTCCACTATTCATTTTCAAAGAATGTAATTGAGTTTGAATATTTAAGATAGTAGCTTTATTTTTCCCTTCAAATATTTTTTCTAGAGTTTTACAAGCTTCTATAGATGTTCCTTCTGAATTGATGTAAGGTTGTATTTCATCTATAATGGCAAAAATTATTTTCATTAATGCATTTTCATCACTCTCTTCAATTTTTTTAATCTTTGTATCACCTAAATTAGGTTTAGTAGTTATTCCTTTGACAATTTCCTGAAGCTTCTCAACTATTAAAATTGCCCTCACTTTGTTTTTCCATGAGAAGTAATTTGGACCTTTAAGTAGTTGAGATTTTGTAAGGATGAATTTATTTGTTGTCATGATGATCCTTATATCTCCCTAGTGATTAAAATAAGCTATAAGCTTAATAAAGTGCTTAGTAAATAATAGTTCACTTTTGAGTTGATTTTGTAATGTTTTGTAAATAACAATAATCAACTTCTACTTCACCTTATCTCTCCTAATGAACTATGCACTTACTTTGAAGTTCTTTATGGTTGGATTTCTTTTATCCCTTTAGTATGAATATAAGACAAGTGTAAGTATATAATTGCAACTCCTTTAAGTAAATGAAGAACTTCCTTTTATAATCCTCACTATCCAATAGTTTAAATTTTCTAAATTCCAATAAACTATTATGATGTAGTATACCTTATAACTCCCTAATTTGGAATATTAGAAAATAATAATATTTTCAATAATAGAGTTTTAATTTTCCAAGTAGAAACCCTTATATCTCCTATGGTGTTTAATTGCAAATATTAAACTATTTAAATATAAACCTCATTTAAATTTGCTTTCAAGTGTATGGTTAATTTTGCTATTATTTCCAGGGTAAATAATAGAAGAGTTTCAACGTTATACTATACTCCTTATAAACCCTGCTTAGTTATTTGTAAATATCCTTCAATAATATCTTAAAATGAGCTTGCTTGATAGATTACTAATGCTTGGTTAATATTTATTATTCCAATGCAATAATAAGGTTGAATATATTACCTTATAACTCCAATATTACCTTAATTAATGCAAGCAATAATGTCTTTACCTTAGCATTGTAGCTCAATATATCTACGATGTGGCTTTATGTAGCTCAACGTCATTGATGTATATATGTTTGTCTTTATTAGCTTGAGACTTCAATTTTTATTTTGTTCTAAGTGGCTTGAGTAGCTTGAGGCTTAAACATATCTATTGGCTAGGTAAGCATGAGCATTCAATGCTCTCCAATGCACTACTTTGTTGTTACTTTGACCTTACTTCATTGTTTGCACTTCCACTGTGTTAGTCTTGCTTGGTCTTCCCATCAAATGGTGCTTATGATATTGAGAATTTAATGATATTCTCCAATGTAGGTTTTTGATAGTCTTTCACTCCAAATAAATTTTACCTCTTCTCTCTTGGATGTTGTTTGATTTTCTCTAGTTTTATCTTTAGGTTCACTTGGAATTAAGTGCATAAATGGCTATGAACTCCTCTTGAATACTCCCACATGGCATAAGCTTCTTGAGTAACATTTGAAAGGAATATTAATGCTTCTTGAAGTGGTGTCCAAGTGTCTTATAAGCTCCAACATGCATAGGGATGACACCTACATTGCTTGAGATGTTGTAACACCTCCTTTTTGACAAAGAGGCTTTGTAACCCCTAAATAATTATTCTAACACTCAAGAAGTGAGCATTTCTCTTCTTGAGGAATATGAGCGCTTCTTTTCAGATGCGAAAAGTGGTATATTACATGAAAAGTTCCCTCCAACGCCTTCCTTAACCTATATACTCTTACCAACATAAATCCAACTAGTTTCTTGTTTTCAACACTTCTTCTAGGCAGTTGAAGGTTGGATATTGATTTGATGGAGATCCTAGGTGCTTAAATATGATTCTAAGGAGCTCGAATGATAGAATGTAGAGCTTATGCTTGGTTATAGTATTGAGTATTGAGCCTTTATTTCTCCCTTGCTATACATTTTACTTCTACATAGATAAATGTAGGCATTCTTATGTTCTCTTCTATGTATATACCTTGCAATGCAGACGTGGATTTTCTTATGCCTTGGTGGCTCCTTTACTTAGGTTCTTCTTTTTGCAGGTGTATGCTATAGTAGAAGTTAGTTAAGATGTTGAAAGTGGTGTTTTTAGACACCCAAAAATCCCAGCTTTATGAGCCCTCTATTTTGTTAGAATTTTGCTCCCCAAACTTTTGTGATATGATCGCTTGGAGACCATACCTTGCTACCTGTAATAGTGTCTTTAAGACACTTTTCTTTTGTCTGGTTAATGTTGTATTTGAAGGAAAAATCTGGTATCAATGTAATGCAATACTTTGCAATAGATTAGAGTTAGAAACTAAATTTTACATCGAGTTTAAATGTCTCCTATTGAAGCTCTCCTATATTCCTATATATGGTGGTTCTCTGCTCTAATCTCTAATAAAATGATGTATTTTTTGTCCTTTTTCTTAGACAACACTAACCTCTAACTTGTATAATCTTAACACCAATGAATCCAAGCTTTTAACAATGCAACTAATATGCTATTAGAGGTTTTAATTCTACACTAATGTGCATTTTAACTAAAATACTTTAGTGAACTTGAATAATAACTATAGTGCAATAATAATCTCCCTTATAACTCTTGTAAATGAACTCTTCAAAGTAACTCAGAATATGCAGTAATTTTTACTGTAATCTAAAAGTACTTAGTGCATCTAAAGAACAACTAGTATAGTGCAATACTAATCTCACCTTATTACTCCTTAAAATATACACTTAGTAATTGCTCCTTGTAGAGAACTATAATATCTTGATGTAGTATTCTTTTGTTATAACTAGATAATAGGAAGATGATATTTTATTTTTGTCTAAATATATCCAACTCCTATTTAATGTGCAGATAATAATTCTAAAATAAACTTCCTTGTGCAATCCTTTTGAAGACTATAATGCTACATTCTCTTTTTGCAACTTCTAAAGAATTAAAATGGTGCTTAATGAAACTATATAATAACCCAAATTAAAGTTCAACTAATGAACCTATTTGCACCCAAGTTTCCTACCTTAATGATCTCTACAAATGATGGATTTCTAGGTGATTAGATTCATCTTATCGTTGCCTTTAACTGGATGAACTTGCAACTATTCTTGGTTTTCCTAAACAGCTCTTTAACTTACCAATTCGTAGCTTGGTAACTCCTCTATATTGCTGCCCTTTAATCTGTAGTAGGTAACTTCTATTAGCCTTCAAGATGAACTCTGTAACTCTTGAAGTTTTGCAACTAGTAACGTTGTCTTAATTATTGCCCTTTCATAGTCAATGTTTGCATTGAAATGTTGTTCTTGAAACTCATAAATTTGGTAGGAAATTCCTCCAAATCGTAGTTGATTTTTTCTTCAAGGACCCTTTCAATATTTTTTTGTAGATTCAACAAACCCCTATCTCCATATGAGCCTTTTAGCCTCCAAAGGTAATATTCAAATCTTTCAGGTTTGGTAGTAATGTCTAGCTCTTTTTTCCTTATCAAATTTTGACTTTGATCTTGGTGTCCTTCTCAATAATCTAAATGTCTTGAAGTCTTTAGTATTCTCCTTCGATATTTGGAACTCCTTGCCAAATTCTTCTCCTTTTACGATTGTTGTCATATGGAGATAATTGTCCCAAATTATACTCTATCAGTAACTCCTCCTTGCTGATAGATTTCTCCAATGAGATCTCCTAGGAACTCATTTAATGGCCTTCTTCAAATTCTAAAAATAAGGCTCTCCAAGACTTCCCCTTGGTTCTTCTTGATATCTCACTAAGGTCTTCAATATTGTAGATCCTTTGGTCTTCCAAATGAGACCTTTCCTCCAACCTTCTACTAAGGAAGTGTTGGTAATGAGATCTTCTTCTCGTATCTTTGAAAACTACTGCTACTGGAATATGGAACAGGTTCTTTGTTGGTCTGTCTTTACTTCTATAATTTTTAAGCTTTAATGGAGATCACCAACCTCCAATCTTCCAAAATTGGAAGTTTTGTAACTAGACCTTCTAAGGGTCTCTTAATCTTCTTTTGGCTGATTTCTTTATGACCTTGAATGGAGATCACCAGCCTCCAATATTCTTCTTGAATCTTCTTTGGAGTCTCTTGAATCATCAGTAAGGCTATTATGGTCTTTTCTCCTTCTGCACTCTTGTAGGGTTGTAATCTTTAGTAATGAGACCTCTCCAAGGTCTTCAATATTGAGTCTTCTAATTATTGTTGCAAGTGCTAGAATGATTCTTATGAAGATACTCTTCCTAGCTCTATGTAGGAATCTTCCCAAATTTTTTAAATCTCCTTTTCCTGCAACAAGATGTTAGAAACTAAAATGGTAGAAACTATAAATCTAGAGATGATGAATCTTCACTAGTTGATTTGTCAATCTAGTGGAATCCACGTTGAGTCCTAGTCTTCAATATTTTTCTTATAACCTTGTGGAAAGACTCTAGCCAAATGTAATCTTAAAAATTATGTAAATGATATTTCTAGATTTCTCTCAGTCTCACTTGTGGCTCTCCCTATTTCCTATATGATCTACCATGTGCTTTGATACCACTGTTAGATTTTTATGGGAGGTAGTATAACCACAAGATGGAGAATAACTAATCTGAGATAAATATAAAACATATGGTACAATAATATGTATAAAAATAAAGATATGAACATCTACAAATAACTCAAAAATATACCATTAATGGGAATTTAAAAAAATAGTACAATGTTATATAATGGAGGACATGAACACTCCATGAAAGTATATGAAATAACTACATTGTACCATACTACACACTATATCTACTACATAGTGTATATTTACTATATCACACTCCCTCACTCTCAATATTTGTCTCACTCTCACTATCTCTCTCAACTACACCCATGAGGCCTTTATATAGAAAGATAGATTGCTTGGCCTTTACTCTACCTAGGACTCATGTACATGTAGACTACATGCACATTTACAACTTGCACATTGATACTTGTTCATTTATTATAATACTTGAAGCAACTAACTAACTTTACTCTGAAGTAAACTCCTACTCTGGCTATGTACCAAAGGTGATACATTTACATGACCCAAATGCTGTAATATACTCTAACAACAAGACTTCTCAAAGTTTCACCATAAGGGACCCTATAATCCTTTAGGCCTTCTTCTTTCTACTTATGACATATAAGCATAAACATTTTTAAATACTAACTCTAATCATTTAAACTACATTAAATCCTCAAGATATCCTATTCTTTCTTTCCTGAAAAGATGTGATTAAGTCTACCTACTTAATCAAACACTGGATAACATCTATAATTTTATCAAAGGAAGATACATAAAGAAGATGCAATTTATGTCTAAACATTAACAAGCATTATAATTTATGAAGGTATAACATCATAGGTTATTTAGTTAACAAGTAAGAGATACCTCTTCCATTTATCAATTAAATTATTACATAATGCAAGTAGGATAAAAGTATCACCAAGCTAAATGAATAGAACATTACATCATTATCCAACTAGGATATTATTCATGCTAGGGTTTACTCCACAATAATTTTAACATTAGAAAAATTTCTCTACAAGTAAGTAACAAAGGTCAATGTCCTGGATCTAAGTGTCCTCCTTGGTCCTTCTTGCTTCTCCATCACTCAATTGATGGTAGTAAGGGATCAAGATAGCTCATGGATCTTATGAAGCATGCATCTAAATACATTTCCTAAATAACTTATGAAATATGTGCATTTATAAATTGAATGTCAAATTGCAACTATACAATCTACACAATATAATTATGCATAAATCATTCAATCAATAAATCAAGAGGAAACCCCATAATTTCTTCACACTCATTTTTTCATCTAATATTCTATTTTTCTAAACTAGCATACTTATTTCATTAACTAAACAAAGTGCATTCATTATCCAAGAATGAAAGTCATTTATCATTCACTTTATCATAAAGGGAGTCTCTTTTTTTTGTCTTAGGAATGAAAGTCATTTATCATTTATCAAGCATGGAGTAATTCAATAAACCTTTCTTTAATCAATCAAAGATCCATACTTTTAATTTACAAAACCATTTTGTTTAATTAATTAAGAGCCCATACTCTTAACTATCCATACAATACCATTTTCTTTAATGAATTAAGAGCCCATACCCTTAACTAATTAAATACTTATGCAATACCACTTTCTTTAGAGGCCATACTCTTAACCAATTAAATACTTATACAAACCACTTTCTTTAATTACTTAAGAGCCCATACTCTTAACCCATTAAATACTTATACAAACCACTTTCTTTAAGTACTTAAGAGCCCATGCCCTTAACTAATTAAATACTTACACAATACTATTTTCTTTAATCAATCAAGATCTCGTGCCCCTTAACTAATTAAATACTTATACAAAACCAAATTCTTTAATCAATTAAAAACTCTTTCAATAAATTAAGCATTCTTCCATAGGGTTTATCAAATTTCTAATCATCAAAGAGGTTTTAGAAAAGAAACCAAATAGGTTGTCATTCCAAAATCACAACCAAAGCTATGTCCAATGTGGGTCTACCGATAATATAGGCTGACAACAGTGAAAACCTAGGTCAACTAAGTTAATCGTGCCAACAACTAACACATAAGCCTCTGCCAAGAGATGGCTTTTCTAACCACTGCTTGGTAGTCATTTAGTAAGGACTAGCTTCCCCTTCTTATGGTTCTAAGATGCCCCACACTATATGTGTGGGATAAAACCCTATCAAGCTTTTAAAACATTTCAATTTACCCAACCATGGGAAGCAGTCAAAACGATTTAAAACCACCCAATAGTGGAAACAACCAATATATGGTAGATAGAGGAGAGTTTCATAAATGGTCAACAAAGAGTAGAATGGTCAAAAAATGGTCCATAGAATTCCATGCATCCAACTGGTGTTGGGCACCCCCACCCACTCGATGGTCCTCGACCACTGAGTGGCGGTCACACAGTAAGGGGAGGGCTCTACCTTTTAAGGTGAGTCTGGCCCTCCCACATATCTTGTGTGTGATATGTAATAGGAAGGTCTGAGCAGACTTCCCCTGGCCCTACATCCTCCCAAGCATGGATTGTTGTAATATTTTGCACCTGACTTGACTTTTGACAAGCATTTTGTCATAGAACTTTGTGAGAAAAGAGGTTTTTCTTAGCTTCCAATTATACTATTGTCATCAGCTATTCTTCTTCCACTATATCTTTTTTATATTATTATAATTAATCATTGTATTCACTGCCTCTTGAAATCACATTGGTCTAAGTATTGAGATATAGAATTAGTATCATCACTAGTTTGTAGTGGATCAAGTAAATCCAGTAGTCGAGGCTAGAAATTGATGGTTAATAATAAATTTTGATCAGGGTGTAACATGATGTATGGTAAAAATATTGAATTGAAAAAATATTGAGCATTTAGAATAGGTAAAATGGAGGGCATGAATCTAGGAATATGATGGTTCTAGGTGATATGGGTGGTATAAGCCATATGCAAGGAAGGTATTAGTTTTATTACTCTAATTATGGCATATTCTACATGGGATGCTTCTTCAAAAGTTATAGCTAAAGTAACACGATTAGCCTTATAGACCATTAGTGCTAAAATCACATTACAAGCCCTTCATGTAAGATGGCAATGCATATTTTTCATTAAGTCTAATGTTTGGAGGGATTAAATACAAGGTCCTCATAAATGTAGTGTTAAAATCATGAATTTATTCTTGAATATGCCTTTGCATATAATTTAATTGAGACAAAATAGAATAACTCTCACCCATACTACCAAATCTACACATGAACAATTTTATAATTGACGATCAATTAGTGAGAGAATTATTTGGTAATCCCCTATACCATAAAGCAATTTTATCTTGCAGTGAATAGATTGGGAAGTGTACCATTATATTATCATCCCAAATACGATGAATTGACTTGAGTGTGGAGATTTCATTAAGGTATTCCAATATAATTTTGGTCTCATTCCCATCTAATATAAGAATGTTATTGGAAATATGAGCAGGATTTGTTATCATTGATGTCAAGAGTCAGTTTCGGTGAGCAAGACAAAAGGAAGGATGTCAAGAGTCAGTAGTGCAATAAAAAGATTGCTTCTAGATCTAAGGAAAATAATATTATAATGTCCCTAATTATAATATTCAAGGTGGTCATATGGGATCTAAAGAGCAACAGGAAGGCCCAAGAAAAATAATATTATAATATTTTATTATAATATTAAAGGTCTAAGGTTAAGACCTAAAGATTAAATTAATTATAAATTAATTATAATAATTTCATTATAAATTAATTTATAATTTAATTTGATTAACTCTAAGAGTTATTAAATTAATTATAAGTTAATTATAATTTAATTATAAGTTAGTTTATAATTTAATTTAATAAACCCTAAAGGTTAGGGTTATAAGGGGCATAAAATATTAAATAATTCGAATTAAAATCGAATTGAAAAAGTCATCAACATTTTGAGCACATGACATATTACATATAAGAAGGGGCAAGTTTCATTTAAATCCACCATCCATGCGATCCATCGAATGCTATAGACACTCGTGCGCAAAGGGGAGAGAAAGAATCGCATGTGTTTTGAAAGGTTTAAGGAAACAGAGCAAAGGATAAATAAGTGGGGAGCCCACTTCACGTTGCAAGGCGCTAGGTAGCACGGTTTGTAGCTGACGGTTGCACTAGGACGTTGCAGGCACAAGGTCAGGGGTTCGAGTCTCGTGGTCTTCGTTTTGCAAGCAGAGATGATTTTTTGATTACATCGTCGAGGAAGAATCAAAGGGGAGGTGTTTGCCTTTCCCTTTGTGTGGAGGCATGTAGCGCACTTGTTGGGCATGTGCTTTGCAAAGGCACTTGGACAGAGAGGTTCACATGTTTGAAACCCACCAACGCCTTTTTGGTAGTTGGACAAGGTATGCGCTCACATTTGCTAAGGTTTGATTGTTCCATCCGAAATTGCAAAGGTGGAAATTAATTTTTTAATTTCTTAAAGTTTGGTTAGTTGGAAATTGCATATTTAAAAGAGAATAAAGAGTTGTACAAGGGAGATAAAAGGGTATGCAAAGTTTTATTTTTGTGTTTGATTTTTGAGTGGTTAAAATTAATAAAAGGAGAAATAAGGTGTGCCAAGGGTGTTAGATATTTTGTTGAAATAAAGTTATATTATAAAGATTATTTTGAAAGAAGAGATAAGGCATAATTGATTTTTGATATTTTGACTTGGTGAAATATTTTTGAAAAGAAATATTAAGGACAGAGTTTTTGTTATCTAACCCTTGAGATTGGCAAAGAGAGTAATTATGATTGAGACAGGTTTTGAGGACAAAAATTCATAAAACAAAAGGTATGGGCATATCTTCCTTGTGAGTGGAATATTGTTGGATGTTGTGAATGCTAAGTTGGAGAGAAAAGGGTTGTTTGATAAGCATTGTTGAGTTTGATTGTTGAATGTTTTTCTGAGTGAAAGTTGATGATAAAAACCTTGTTTGATAAGCATTGTTGGATACATTGAATGAACCTTCATATGCATGATTAGGGTGTGTGCAAGATAATGAGTATTATTGTTATGTGTAGTTGAGAACTATCTTGAAACTAGGGTTTGTGCAAAGATCATGAGTATCATTGTTATGTGAGATTGTTTGATAAGCATTGTTGGAAATAATTGAGTGAGTGTTCATATGTTTGAACTAGGGTTTGTGCAAAGATCATGAGTATCATTGTTATGTGAGATTGTTTGATAAGCATTGTTGGAAATAATTGAGTGTTCATATGCTTGGACTAGGGTTTGTAAGCAAGGATTTTTTCATTGAATGATTGGTTGAGTGGATTTGATTGAACCTAGTCAAGTGGAAGTGTTGAAGAGATAGTTCAAGTTCTGTGAAACAAATTTTTCTATATTCTAAATTGGTTTGAGAAAGAGATTGAAAGTGATTGAGCATTGTTGTGAGTATGAAGCATATTGAGTCTCTAACAATTCTCTATATGTTTTTATGAGATTAAACAAGATTATATGTGAAGCTTGTCTAAGTTATTAAAGAGGATTTTGTGTTATATTGAGTTGAGTAAGCTTTTGTGAAAGCTTACAATACAGATTTGATGTAAGTCTTGGTGAAGGCTTGTTGAGTAGATTGGACAAGTTCTAGTGAGGACTTTAGAATATTTGAGGTAAGTCTTTTGAAGGTTTGTTGAGCAGATTGGACAAGTTATAGTGGGGGCTTGTTGAGTATATTTGAGGTAAGTCTTGGTGAAGACTTATTGAGCAGATAAGAAAAGTTCTAGAAAGGACTTGTGGACATATTAGTGTGAGCTTTTGTGGAAGCTTACAATGCAGATTTGAGACAAGTCTTTGAGAAGACTTGAGAACATAGTTGATTGATTGATTTGTTCAAACCTTCGGTTAAGGTTTGTGGCAGATCTAGCAGAGTTGATTTGTGATTAATTCAAGCTTTATGTTAAGGCTTGAGGATAGAGATTGATCAGATTTGTGCTAGATCAAAGGACTGTGTTTAGTGCATATTTGAGGATAGATATTGAATAGATATATGCTAGATTGAAGGATTGTGTTTAGTATATATTTGAGGACAGATATTGAGCAGATTTGTGCTAGAACGAAGGACTGTGTTTAGTGCAGATCAGAGATAGAGATTGAGAAAATTTGTGCTATACTAAAGGACTATGTTTAGTATAGATCAGAGACAGAGATTGAACAGATTTGTGCTAGACCGAAGGATTGTGTTTAGTGCAAATTTGAGACAAATATGAGAGCTATTGGCAATTTTGGGTACTTTGGGTACATTGCCTTTGCTCAAGTGTATAAGTTGTCATTGATGTCAAGAAGCTTTTGAAGGAATTTGATTTGATGTCAAAAGAATCTAAGTTCAAGGAAGGGTTTTTGTGAAAACCAAGGCAGACAAAATAAAAGGTTTTATTTAAAACCATGGACAACAGATTTGAAATGGGTTTTTCTTAAAACCCAAGTTGGCTTTTCGTTTCGTTGAAAAAGGTGCCCCGGTGATGAAGATATTTAATTTTAAATATTTAGTTTAAATTTTAATTATTTAAAATTTAAATTAAAATTTTAAAATATTTTCCACCGACGAAAATCATGTTAAAAAGGGCCGACGTGTTTGGAAATGCATCAAAGTGCATATAAAATGAGGCAAATGAATTCATTAATGTTTGTGCTAAGAGGTCGATATTAATCCCGGTGCATTTCGTTTTCGACATCGAGCCCCTGCGCCAGCGAAGGAGGAAGTCAAGCATGGCGTGGTCAAAGGAGTGACGAGTTAGTCGTGGCGCCAAGGAGGAGGCGCACGTGGTGGACAAACATTGCGTGGTCAAAGCTGTGACGAGTTGGTCGTGGTGCCAAGGAGGAGGCGCACGCGGTAATCAGGACGAAGGGTTCGGGTTTTCACGCCAAGGAAGAGACTTGTTCGGAGATAAGAGGGAGGCCCCTCTCCCTTCCTCACGTGGGTGTGGATGGCCCACGCGGTTTAGCCAAGCATCTTGGCTAGAGGAGACGGCGGGTCAAATCGCGTCGAATCCCTTTTTAGGGGTGTAAGAGGTATGCTCATGCGCTCAGATTTTTGCGAAAAGAATAGCAATTAAATTTTAATATTTTGATTGCTAAGGTTAGCTTTGGGAGGTATAAGGAATGCAAGCTTAATATTTTTGCTATAGTTGGATTGAAATTTAAAAGGGAAATAATTGCCATGGTGGTTGAATTATTTTGACATGACAATGTTGGGTTAATAATTTTTATGGAAGATCAAAATTATTAATGGTAGTAGATTTTCAAGGGCTTATTCATCTTCAATAAGGTATGGGCACATTCTTCTTATGAGTATGATTGGTGTATGTTTTCCTGAAATAAGATTGGAGTGAAAAGGTATTCAACTAGGTTTCCTTTGGTTGGGTGTAAATCCTATTTTCTGGTTTGTTGAAGACTACTTATGCATTGTTATCCTTGATGAGAGTTTTGGTGAATGCATAATTCTGGTTTGAGGTAGTGGAAGCATTGTGCACTAGGGTTTATGTTTGTAAGTCTTGCTACTTGCATTGAGATGGTGAAACCCTTAGTTGGCTGTTTTGATATTAATGGATGAGTTGCTTCCATAGAGGTTGTTTTGATCAAGTTAGTGCTTTACTTGATACATGATTTGGGCTTACTCCATTGAGTTGATTTGAGCAAGTTTTCTTTGCATTTAGTGATATTGTGTTGGTGGCTGTTTTGTTCAAATATCTTTGGAGGGAAAAGGATTTCTACTTGTTTCCTTTTCTTGTGATGATTGGATGAATGCTTCAAGGTTAATGTTGAGTTGAATGATGTTGGTTAAACCTTGTCTATGAGCATTGTTGTTGAAGCCCTAATTGGTTGAGAAAAGATATTGGTTGTGGAAAGAACATGAGTAGCATTGTTATATGAGATATTGCATGTTTGGCAATTGTTGGGTTGTGTTTCATGTTCTTGAGAAAAGCATACTACATCTATCTTATTCTGGATTGAGTGGTTGAGTGATAGCTCTCTTCTCTTTTGTTTCTATGAGATTTGAGATTGAGATTGGGAGTTAAGTATAGAACATATTGAGTCTCTAACAATTCTCTTTATGCTTCTATGAGGTTGATGAATCACATTGGGTCTCTAACAATTCTCTTTGTGGGTTCATGCCAAGCAAGTTTTTCTTGATGAACTTGTGAGCAGGTTTTGGACAGGTTCCGTTGGGGACTTGTAAGCAGATTTGGACAGGTTCCGATGGGGACTTGTAGGGTTTTGGACAGGTTCCATTGGGGACTTGTGAGCAGATTTGGACAGGTCCTAGCAGAGGACTTGTGAAGCTGAGTTTGATAGTTCTATCAGAGAACTTGAGGACAGAGGTGCATTGGTTCTATGAGAAGAACCCGAGGACATTTGTGCTAGACCGAAGGACTGTGTTTAGTGCAAATTCGAGGACCAGCTTTGGAGGTGATAGAGTTGAGGACAGAGGTCTCCAACCAGAGCAGGGAAGACAGGTGTCTTCTATGGATAGAGTTCCATTTGCTAAGGGCAGCGGAGGCAGAGGTCTTCTAGAGGATCACCAGCCAGAGCAGAGCTAGGGGAAGGTATCTCCTTTGAGCAGAGGCTCATAAATTCAGATTGGGGGAAGGTATCTCCTTTGGGCCGAGGCTCATAAACATTGTAATTGGGAAGGTTTCCCAAAGAACTTTGAGATAACTTTTAGAGAAAAGTTTTGTGGACGTAGCCCAGGCTTTCTGGGTGAACCACGTTAAAATTGGTGTCACTTTGTGGATGATCTTGTGCATTGTTTTGATATTGCTTTGGGTATATTGCTTTACTGTGTTGAAGTATAAAGGAAAAAGTAAAAAGAGGTCTTATACTGTTCACCCCCCTCTCAGTATAAGCTTGTGTTCTTCAATTGGTATCAGAGCGGGTTCCTTCGAAAAGTTTGACAGCTTGAAGGAAAAGCTAGTAAAGAACACAATGGATTATTCCAAGGGTAAACAGCTTCAAGATAGTGATGAGTCTTCTAGTGATGAAGAGGCATATTACAGCAAGAAAGGCAAGTTCTCTAGAAAACACAAAAGTATGAAAAATATAAGATGTTTCAATTGTGGAAAGTTTGGTCATTATGCTACTAACTGTACTTGTTCCCAAGAATGAAAGTGATGAAGATAAACAGGATTCTAAGAGCAAGGATTCTGAAAAGCACAAGCATCACAGGAAAAAGGTATTCTCACAAGCACAAGAAGAGTTTCTACCTAGACAAAGCAAGTAAGTGTTCTAGTAGTGATAGTGAAAGTTCTTCAAGTGATAATGAAAATGAGATGTTGTTCATATCGAAAAAGAGGAAGAACCGAAACATAGATTCATTATCATGAAATGTCTTAGATGTGGAAATTTTGGTCACCTTGAGGATGATTGCACAAATAATGATTTGGTTTCTAGTATGTATGAGGATGCTTCAGAAAACTATAAGGAAGATGCATGTATGGTTTTTGAAAAGGGTAGCACCTCTAGTGATAAGAAATCTGAAAAAGGCTTTGATGATTCTAAAAGCAAACAAATAGAGGAAGGTGAATAAGATCTTGAAGGTGAACTTATTAGTGCTCTTAGTGCTTTGAAAAAGGAAAGAAAGAAGAATGCTAGACTCAAGGATAAGTTAGATGAATGTTGTATGGAGAGAGATGATCTTATAGAAAATCTTGACTTCTCTATAGCTAAGACACAAGAACTCAAGGATGAGTTAGAGTCTAAGGTTCTTGAGTATAGTGAGTTAGAACAGAAAATGGCTTCTTTGAAAGAGGAAACTAAAGAGTACAAGGATAAGCTTTACAGGTTTCAAGATAGCTCCAAAAAGGTTAAGTCACTCATCAAAGGTCAAAGAAAGACAACGAGATAAAACAGGCCTTGGTTTTGTTAAGTCTCACAAGGAACAAGTTGGAGAGTCTAGTAAGAGACTCCAAAAGGAAGAGAGTTCTGATGAGGAAAGTATTTCAGATCATGAGTCCTTGAATGATAGATGCACAGAAATAGAAAACAGAATTCAGAATGAGAAGAAGAAGTTTTCGGGACCCAAGAGGTCAAATAAAGGAAAATTTCAAGGCAGATGTTTTGCTTGTCACGAGTTTGGTCACATGGCTTCACATTGCATGGCTCAAGTGAAGAAGGTAAATGACAGTTTCAGAAGTGCTAGTTACTTTCAAGGGTATTGCTACTCTTGTCAACAGTTTGGGCACAAGGCAGTTTATTGCAAGGCAAATAACAGGAACAGGTTTGGTCAGAACTGGTGGATTCAAAGATCAGGTCTACCACAGAGAAATAACATTGTTACTTGTTATAAGTGCAACAATGAAGGTCACATAGCTAGACAGTGTAGAGCTGAAATTCCAGAATACAAGAACAGGAACAGTGGCATGATCAGGTCCAAGGATCAAGGCATGGACAAGAACAGGGATGAGAACAAGAACAAGAACAGTAACAGGAATATGGACAAAGAGTTCAAGAGAAGGCCCGACAAGGAAGTTATAGACACTGATGATGATCAGTGCCTCATGGGAGTTTTACTCCCACCCCAGAATTAATCACCTCATCGGGAGGTGGGGGAGGGACTAAGCTAAGAGGCTCATTCTTAGTCCCGAGCCCCAAAGGTGGCCCTTTGCCATTGATGACAAAGGGGGAGAGATATGAGTAAGGGGGAGAGCTTCAAGTGAAGAGGAAAGCTTCAAGTCGGGGGGAGCAAAACTTCAAAGGAAGATTCTCAGTTGTGGGCACAGTTGGTTTCAGTTTTGGCTCTTGAGAAGTGTTTTTCAATAAAGGTTTGCCATCAATGACAAAGGGGGAGATTGTTGGCAATTTTGGGTACTTTGGGTACATTGCCTTTGCTCAAGTGTATAAGTTGTCATTGATGTCAAGAAGCTTTTGAAGGAATTTGATTTGATGTCAAAAGAATCTAAGTTCAAGGAAGGGTTTTTGTGAAAACCAAGGCAGACAAAATAAAAGGTTTTATTTAAAACCATGGACAACAGATTTGAAATGGGTTTTTCTTAAAACCCAAGTTGGCTTTTCGTTTCATTGAAAAAGGTGCCCCGGTGATGAAGATATTTAATTTTAAATATTTAGTTTAAATTTTAATTATTTAAAATTAAAATTAAAATATTTTCCACCGACGAAAATCGTGTTAAAAGGGCCGACGTGTTTGGAAATGCATCAAAGTGCATATTAAATGAGGCAAATTATTTCATTAATGTTTGTGCTAAGAAGTCGATATTAATCCCGATGCATTTCGTTTTCGACATCGAAGCCCCTGTGCCAGCGAAGGAGGAAGTCAAGCATGGCGTGGTCAAAGGAGTGACGAGTTAGTCATGGCGCCAAGGAGGAGGCACACGTGGTGGACAAACATTGCGTGGTCAAAGGATGTGACGAGTTGGTCGTGGTGCCAAGGAGGAGGCGCACGCGGTAATCAGGACGAAGGGTTCGGGTTTTGCGCCAAGGAAGAGACTTGTTCGGAGATAAGAGGGAGGCCCCTCTCCCTTCCTCACGTGGGTGTGGATGGCCCACGCGGTTTAGCCAAGCGTCTTGGCTAGAGGAGACGGCGGGTCAAATCGCGCCGAATCCCTTTTTAGGGGTGTAAGAGGTATGCTCATGCGCTCAGATTTTTGCGGAAAGAATAGCAATTAAATTTTAATATTTTGATTGCTAAGGTTAGCTTTGGGAGGTATAAGGAATGCAAGCTTAATATTTTTGCTATAGTTGGATTGAAATTTAAAAGGGAAATAATTGCCATGGTGGTTGAATTATTTTGACATGACAATGTTGGGTTAATAATTTTTATGGAAGATCAAAATTATTAATGGTAGTAGATTTTCAAGGGCTTATTCATCTTCAATAAGGTATGGGCACATTCTTCTTATGAGTATGATTGGTGTATGTTTTCCTGAAATAAGATTGGAGTGAAAAGGTATTCAACTAGGTTTCCTTTGGTTGGGTGTAAATCCTATTTTCTGGTTTGTTGAAGACTACTTATGCATTGTTATCCTTGATGAGAGTTTTGGTGAATGCATAATTCTGGTTTGAGGTAGTGGAAGCATTGTGCACTAGGGTTTATGTTTGTAAGTCTTGCTACTTGCATTGAGATGGTGAAACCCTTAGTTGGCTGTTTTGATATTAATGGATGAGTTGCTTCCATAGAGGTTGTTTTGATCAAGTTAGTGCTTTACTTGATACATGATTTGGGCTTACTCCATTGAGTTGATTTGAGCAAGTTTTCTTTGCATTTAGTGATATTGTGTTGGTGGTTGTTTTGTTCAAATATCTTTGGAGGGAAAAGGATTTCTACTTGTTTCCTTTTCTTGTGATGATTGGATGAATGCTTCAAGGTTAATGTTGAGTTGAATGATGTTGGTTAAACCTTGTCTATGAGCATTGTTGTTGAAGCCCTAATTGGTTGAGAAAAGATATTGGTTGTGGAAAGAACATGAGTAGCATTGTTATATGAGATATTGCATGTTTGGCAATTGTTGGGTTGTGTTTCATGTTCTTGAGAAAAGCATACTACATCTATCTTATTCTTTTGAGATTTGAGATTGAGATTGGGAGTTAAGTATAGAACATATTGAGTCTCTAACAATTCTCTTTATGCTTCTATGAGGTTGATGAATCACATTGGGTCTCTAACAATTCTCTTTGTGGGTTCATGCCAAGCAAGTTTTTCTTGATGAACTTGTGAGCAGGTTTTGGACAGGTTCCGTTGGGGACTTGTAAGCAGATTTGGACAGGTTTCGTTGGGGACTTGTGAGCAGATTTGGACAGGTCCTAGCAGAGGACTTGTGAAGCTGAGTTTGATAGTTCTATCAGAGAACTTGAGGATAGAGGTGCATTGGTTCTATGAGAAGAACTCGAGGACAGATTTGTGCTAGACCGAAGGACTGTGTTTAGTGCAAATTCGAGGACCAGCTTTGGAGGTGATAGAGTTGAGGACAGAGGTCTCCAGCCAGAGCAGGGAAGACAGGTGTCTTCTGTGGATAGAGTTCCACTTGCTAAGGGCAGAGGAGGCAGAGGTCTTCTAGAGGATCACCAGCCAGAGCAGAGCTAGGGGAAGGTATCTCCTTTGAGCAGAGGCTCATAAATTCAGATTGGGGGAAGGTATCTCCTTTGGGCCGAGGCTCATAAACATTGTAATTGGGAAGGTTTCCCAAAGAACTTTGAGATAACTTTTAGAGAAAAGTTTTGTGGACGTAGCCCAAGCTTTCTGGGTGAACCACGTTAAAATTGGTGTCACTTTGTGGATGATCTTGTGCATTGTTTTGATATTGCTTTGGGTATATTGCTTTACTGTGTTGAAGTATAAAGGAAAAAGTAAAAAGAGGTCTTATACTGTTCACCCCCCCTCTCAGTATAAGCTTGTGTTCTTCAAGAGCAAGCTTTGGATGTGATAGAGTATAGAGGACAATAGTCTCTAGTGGGTAGAGGTCCATTAGCTAGGGCATTGAAGATAAGTCTTATGAGGGAGGGTAGGAGTCTTCAGTGGATAGATATCCATAAGCTAGTGTAGTGGAGGCATCAATTCTTCTAGAATATCACCAGCCATAGCAGAGGAGAAGGAGTTCTCCTGTGGATAGAGATTCATGAACTTTATTAGGGGATTGGTGTCTCCTTTGGATAGAGGTCCATAAACACTATAATAGGAAAAGGTTTCCCAAGATATTTGCTGAGAAAAATTTAGTGAAATATTTTCTTCGTGGGGTAGCCCACATTGGGTGAACCACATTAATTTGGTGTCTCTATTGTGTGTGATGATTTGTGCATTGCTTTGATTAATGATGTTGATATTGCCATTGATATATTGCATAATATTGATTGGGAAAGAAAAGTAAAAAGTGGTCTTATACTGTTCAACCCCCTCTCAATCTAAGCTTGTGTTCTTCAAATGTCATAGGAGTGACCAAAATGGAATAATAGGCCCTTAGGTTTAGCAATCCTTAATAGGTCCAATTTGAAATTTTACTTTAAGGCCTAGGTAGTTGAGATGCTTAATTGTTCTAGGGAGGTTGATAGTATTGCATGGAATAGGGATACATTGTATATCCTTGAGGTATGGTTGCATACATTGGGTATGGAGGTATTTAAGGGAAGTTTTGTTGAGGAAAACCTTGAGGATATGTACACAATGTAATATTATACGAAAAAGGAGGATTTAGATTTTGAAAATGTGGCACATTAAGACGGACCAACTATTGATAAGGCAGGGCATATTAATCTAGAAATGGATGATATGCAAGTCATGTTGATGGAATTGTTAGTTTGAGGACCTAGTTATTGCTACAAATTTTATGGTGGTTAACTTGATGAATATTTTTTTGATTGAAGGGTTTCTCTAAGCTTCTTGTGCCCCCTTTTGACTAGTCGATACTTACAAATTTTGAGTAATATTTTGGCTTTAGGAAAGAATGTAGATTTATCCTAAAGTATTTATAATGGGTGGCACAAACTATATTGGTGATGAGGTTGTTACCCTAGACATGTTATTGTGTTAACTAGATCCATGTAGACTTTGAGATGAAGCCATGATTATAGGAGGAATTATTTGAGTATGATATAGTGGAGATTGACTCACATTGTTTTGATTATGGTAGGACACCAAAAATTGGTTATTTAGAGGATTGTTTACATCAATCAATGACATCCCATATAAATAATTAGTGTGAGTCATGGTGGGTTCTATATTTGTCTAGGCTTTACTTGGAAAACTAGAAACAATGGTGACATAATTACAAGGGAATCCAAAGAAGACCAACTCTTGGGACACAAGGTTTTGACTTATTTGGTCACCTATTGGACCTTTTCCTTTTGATAGAGTGATACTTGGCATAGGATCTTCTTCGATCCTACCATTTTGATGCACCCACATGGCAATTTGCTCTTTTCTTTACCCTTTTATATTCCTTCATTGGTATGTTATCAATTTCAATGGTTGAAATTCTTTACCTAATTGTTGTATTTTTGAACATGTACTCATAATACTAAGTTACCTCATGTACATACATGCATGGATAGAGTTTCAAGGTCAATTTTGATTTTTTTTTAAATTGAGCAAATTAATCCCAGATGGAGTGAATCACTTTTAGAAATGTAACTTAGAAAAAATTATAAAAAGAGAGGACAAGTAAATCACCTCAATTCTAGGGTGAATAACTCCCTACAAAGGAGTTAGCAAAATTCTTGATCTTCCTAAGCAAATCACTCCTCAAAATCTAGGCGACTCAATCTTTGGATTTTGCTTGAAAAAGTTTTACTCCTTTGGAGCAAATCATGAGTTGAGTTGAGCAAATTGCTCCCTAAACTGAACTCTAAAAATTTTCTACTTTTTCTAGATGATTGGTCTCAAATGAAGCTAATCATTCTAATTTTATATTGCATCACTTCCTAAGCAAGCACTTGGGAAAAAATCCAAAATAGGTCCAACTAGTTTTTTCCAGTAGAAAATGCAAATTTAGAGCAAAAAAAAGACTATGCCAATTGGGGTCGTCTCACTTGTTTTCCTTGAAAAAGAAAATAGATTTTTGATATTTTTAATGGATTCACCATTCGCAAAGCACTTGAAAAATTGGACACAAAAAATGAAATATATTTGACATAAAATTTTAATTTGGAATTAGACTTGATCTCATCATGGAGATCGTCCTTTGTCCCTCCAGGCATGCTAATAATGATGTTGGATTGTAGAAATGCCCAACTTATTCTATGGCAACATGAAACTTTTAACCTCAAGATTTAGGTTGGCTCCCCACTATTCTTGCTAAAATATAACTAATCTAATCTAATTACATGAAATTAAATGTAAAAAATTAAAGTCTTAAAAGTAAATACAAAAATTAAAATGCATGAAAAGTACATTTGAAAGTTTAGGGTAAGAGATATTTTAATTAAACATGGTTGTAATTGTATCAAGGAGAGTGTATGATCAATCAAATCATGAGTAAATTGAATAACAACAATGGAATTTTATGTGTATGAAATGAAATTAACAAGGAATGACAAGAGGACAAAAGGGCAATGCCACAATTGTCATGCATTCCACAATCCAAAAGGGCAACACTGCTAATGGAAAGCAAAAAGTATTATTAAAATCTCATTAATTTCATAAATGAGAAAGTACAATATGGGTCTCACAAAGTATAGTTGTAACTTCCTTGAAGCCAAAATATGTATACAATGGAGCCCATGCATCCTATTTATAGTAATAATTCATCCCTAATTACCTTGGTTGATCAATTTGTACTTCCTACTAAAAGTAAATATGTGAGGGCATCTTTAACAAAATGGTATACCCTCAAATGTTACATACCTCTAAACACATTTCTAAATCCCTTAGAAGGATTCTAAAGTGCTTGGTGGTGCCACTACATGCCAAAATGTTGATTTCCAAATATCTTCCTTAGTCTCCATGTATCTCTTTTTTATCCCTTTGTCTTTCCATGAGTGATTCACTCTAGGATGTGAGTGAATCACTCCTGTCTATAAGCACTTCGCTCTAGTCTGGTAGTGCTTTGCTCTTGTGAACAAATCGTTCCTAAACTACTAGTGTTTTACTTCTATGAACCAATTGTATCTCCTACTAGCACTTCACTCCTCAAGTCTTCACTTTGATAAATTTGAGTTTTGGAGTCTTTGATTGATTGTTTCAAAGGGTTTTGTACATCTCCAAAATGGCAAAAAATCCCAAGGTAGTAACTTGTTACTATACTCTTATAGAAATAACTAGATACAATAGATTTGAGTGGTCAAAATAAGCAATTCTAACCTTTACGATTCTTCAAAAAAATATGTACTTGTCTAATGTCAGTTATTCCCAATATTTCACCAACATTCTTTGAGTGTGGTGCTTTTGAATTGGGGAGTGGAGCACTCTTTATGCAAAAATGCAAGCCCATTCTCTTCAAGAGCCAAGAAATAAATACCATTGTATATTTATGCTAAGGAAATGCTAGGCATAATATGCTTGTACTAACCAAGTCCAAACAACACCTAGATTTTGAAAACTTCATTGTTAGGGCTAACCATAAATTTGAAGTAATTCATATCATAACATGATCTTAGTGACAATTTAAGTGAGTAGCATACAAGTATATGATATTATAATTCAATATTGTAAAGGTAACAAAATGTAGCATTCAATACCTCATGTAGAATTCTTGGAAATCATTATATTTGATCACCCATTCTATGTTAACAACTAGATATTTAGGCATCAAATGACATTAGCTCAACCAATAAAAATCCTTGACTTTCAAGGAGGAACCCAAGTTCGAATCTTGCCATGCAATACATGCATAATAGTCAAGTTGTAATACCACTATGTGGGGATAATGTAATACGGATGGGGAATATTTCAATCCCATATAACCAATTAAGAAAAAACTAGACATTAAGTAAAGTATGTAATAGAGAATGAGTTGCTTATATTATTGTTAGAAATTTTACATCATAGTACAGGATAATGAGATACATCCTTGGATATAGGTAGTTATGAGAACCAACTCTATCATGATTGTATAAATGTATCATTCCTTTGTTAATCCACCACCCTTTGTTGGTCCAATAGTAGTAACAATATGGCATATTAGAGAGATATATTAGATCCTAAGACACCATCATGATAAACAAGGATGCGAATAGTTAGATTTTAGGATATCAATACAATGGAGGGCTTGTGTCATTTGTTTCTTAAATGTGTTTATGTTTGTATTAGGTAATTTGTATTTTCCTAGGCCATTCCAAGAAGATTGTGATATTTCTTAGAGTTATATTTCTCCTTGGGTATTTTCAAGAAAGAATAATGTTTGATTGGAGAGGCATTTGGAAGTTATTCTTCCTTGACAATCCAAACCTTGAAGTTCTTATTTAATGAGACAAAGTGTTGTTTATACAAGGTTATGTGGTAGTTGTTGAAGAATACATGTAGAAATAAAGACATGAATTTTAGCCTAGTGCAATAGACAGATATTTGAGGATGTTCAATGTCTTGTGTACTTGTTTATGAGCATCAAGTGACGAATGGAAGTTGCATGGAGAAGACTACATATTATTGCCAATTGTTGAAGATGAACCAAGAATATGTAAATCACTATGTTGATGGTTCTATGAAACTAGTTCAATGTTTATTTGACGCATTCTATATGAGTACATTTTGGTGTGTCAAAGTTCATGTCATTCAACATGAGATCATACACTATATAAATGTTTATGAAGTGCCAACCACAATATAGGCCATCTAAGAAATATGTTTGAGAATAGAAGAGTTTCCAATGAGGAGTTGTTTGATAAAGATGTGTAAATTACTATGAAGAGGGTGCATGGTGAAGCAAAGTTAACAAAAGTGGCTCATACCAAATTTATTGACAAATGTGGGTCATCTAGATAAGTAGAGCCTTCAAGTGTTAAGGGTTGTCTAAAGAATGCATGTCATCAATTTTTTCTTGGATCATCTACTAAGTGAGGGTCATCTAGTGTCATGAAGATAAGGTCATCAAAAAAAGGTTGGTTCATCTAATGTTAGAGCATCGTCAAAGTGTAGTTGAATGTGGGTTGTCTAGAGGTCACTTGCCATCCAATCAAATTGGTTGTAACAATATTATGAATGATTGAGTGAAAAGCAAAATGTTTTCCTAGGAGACTATAGTGTTTTCCACAGTGAGACGTCTAAATAACTATGACATTGTTGTGCACAATTAGAGTAGGTGAAGTTTTTGAGACAAAGGTGGCACCAAGAGAAGTCAAGATTAGTCCAATATTTTTCTAAGACAAATTCTAGAGTCATCTAAAATATAAATATGTTTGTGTGGAGGATTTTCTCAATCTTGAGAAGACGTTTGAATGCACACAAGTGCAAGACATTTAAGAAACATTGAAGTGAGACAGTTTGAAGCTATTATTGTAGATTTTGTATTCCTTTCCAAAATCCTAATTGACATGATGCATGATGTTGAATTTATACTACTATTAACATCCTCATATGTTAAAATTTGAATGTTGATTACACAACATTTTTAAGGAAAAAAAATATTTAATATCCCACATGCATTGTGGTTGAACTTTGTTAGTATAATGTTCTACTTAGTAAGTGAATTTACTTTGTAAGTTTTTCAATGGTGAGTAAAAAAAAACTTGAAGGCTTTTTAATTTTATTTGATGAGGCAACATTAATGTTGCAAGTATAGGCATATCTATACTTGTCAAAAAAAAGGATACCCCTGCCTCCTTGGGTCTTACCCGAAAGTGGCATCCCTTTTGGGATGTTTTCCACACAAAAAAAAAAAATACTTGTCAAAAAAAAACAAATGTAATACAATCATTCCTATTGAACAGAGTATTCTAAGTGATGCAATAATTTGAATATCACATGAATAAGATGGACATATATGAACCAATTATGTTTGATATCAAATGATTATCACTCTATTCACTTTGTTGACTAATCCAACTGATTATTAACTAATCTAACTTGTTTGATTATAATTGATGTTGCTTGTATTTGGGTGTATACTCCATGATTTTAATCAAGATTCAGGAAGTGCTCCAAGCATTTCTCAAGTGAATTATTTATAAAACAATTAGGTTATTCCCACTATAAAGCATAATGTGATGTACAATTGAGTTTGTCCTAGTTTATTTATCAGAGTTCCTACCCCTTTATGGAACATGATGTAATAAGGGTGGAATTTTAGAAATATTGCATCATAGTATAAGATATTAGTTGAGTTATAACATGTCACACTTGTATAAATAAGTTGGTTATAGGTAATTATGAGAACCAACTCTATCATGATTATATAAATGTATCATTCCTTTGTATACAAATTATTCACCTAAGAAATGCTTGGAGCACTTCCTCAATCTTGATCACAATCATGGAGAATACACCCAAATACAAGTGACATCAATTACAATTAGACAAGTCAAATTAGTTGACTCAATTGAATTTGGTAATAAAGTGACACACACTTCTATTTACATCCTAAAGCAAGTCATGGGACCTCTACTTCTCTCCTTGCAATCACAAACCTTGGTGATCATAAGCTTCCAATTATGATCGTCAAACTAGCAAGGCAACAAGATCATTTTTTGCTCACATTGCAAAATCATTGAAAACATCTTGAAGATTGGATTGGACATCTACTTCACAATGCATCATCACTAGTAGACAATGTGGTCATCATTTGGTATCACATATTTGGTTTATATTTGGTGCCATGATGTCATGGATAAAATATATAATATTAATCTCGAGCATTGAATACTAAGATATGACACTTCAGATGATTTATGGAAAGGAGTTTAGGAAAGGGAAAATAATCAATTCGTTCTCTATTATTGATATTTGAGATCCATGACCCATAAGCAACAACATTTAGGGTTTCTTTTCACCACAAAACATTTTATTCCACTTATCTCAGTTATGCATAACAGCTTATGAAACACTATCTACATCATCGATGGCTCTTCTAAATGACCTAAAATGTCCTTGTCTCAGGGCATTTCTAGCATTCAAACTTCTTCACCAAGATTTTGTTAGATGCTTCCTAATTTCTATGCACCACATCTTTGTGGAAATATTTTTAAATGCATAGTGCCTCTTCTTCATAGATAAACATCTCAGAGAAGCTTGCATGCATTCAAGCACCATCTTCTCAAGTTCAAGAAACTTCCTCGTACATAGCAAATTTTTTGAATTGGACAACCCTTCTTGTCTGCTCACACAACTTCATTGTATGGCAACACTAGAAGGCTTCCTTGTAAGACCCCATCAGACAGTCCTTGAATGATGTAATCAATAGACAACGCCTTCCTCTAGATGGCATCATTAGCTCTTCTAGTTGGTAGTTCTAAGCATCCTTCACCTTCACTTGTCGAAACTTCCACTTGACAAAGACCTTCATACTTACTTCAAACAACACTGCAATATGTGTTCTCAATAACAAAAATGAAAATAATGGGGTTTGATTCCATTGTACAACTCTCTTATTTTCTTCTTACTCAACGCATATAAGTCTTTAATCATCCTATATTGGCCTAGGATATTTTGTAATTCCAAAAATAAAAAATAAAAAACAAAACTCGGAAGTACTTCACTCCTCATAAACTCCAAACCAACAAGATTTTCCCCTTACACAACATTTTTCTCTTCATCTAAACATCATGTTTGTTAGCAAGGTCTTCAATGCACCAACATTGAACCTCTTCCTGAACAAGCCAGGGAAACCTTCACCACAAGTGAGTCTTCATTGTCTTCAATGCCCACAAGGTCTTCTTTCTCAACTAAGGTCTTCACTTCCTCAATTGACCTAGACAAGCTTCAAACAATCGACTTGAACTCCACTCTAAACATTCTACAATTCCAATCTTAGCTCTAAAATATAGTATCACTTTGATACCATATCTACTTGCAACTATGGTCAAGAAAAACAAATATTCCTTTTGCAATGTACTAATTAATCATGAAGAACAAGTGGTTCAATGTCCCTAGTCAAAATGAAGTAATGACCAACCACTCTTCTCCATCAACTACATTTGTAGGTTCTATAAAGCTTATATGAAAATGAGAAAGGAAAATAATAAAATAGAATGCTTTAAAGAAGAACATCCTTGATTTTACAATGATGTGAGCAAAAGAGAGTGGGAATGGTTTAATATCCAATTTTATTCAACTATTTTTATTTTTATTTTTGGTTAGTGTGAGAAACCCCTACGACCGACGCTTACGGGTTGAGCATTTCCATTCCAATCATGACCCCCCGTAAGCCCAATAGCTAATTTTATTCAACTATAACCCATTCCTAATGAAAAAGGAATCAAATCAACATGGAGTTCATCATAGGTCTTCCTAAAGTAAATGATAGAGATTGTACCTTTGTGATCATTGATCAACTAACTAAATATATGCTCAATTTATCATTACAAAAATAATTAATAAAGTGTATTAGTTTCTTCTTAGTGTTCATAAAATTATTGGTAAGTTCCATCAACTACCTCAACTAAATTTTGAAAGAAACTTTTTAAGTTAAAATAAATATATAGTTTGATAATAGCTAGTTTGTCAAAAAGAGTTGAAAGCATGTAGTTAGGCAATTGTAATTTGTGAAGAAGAGCTAAGAGCATGTAGTTTTGCGGTTGATTTACAAGTTGAATTGCTTAAAGGATTGCACTTTGGCTAAAACTTACTATCATGCTACCCTTCATGTATTTATTAGTATTAGCCCCATTCAGTACTTTGTATGGGTACATCATAATTCATACATTGGGATATCTAGACTACCAAGGTACTAACACTAAGATCTTATTTTGAAAATTCAAAATATCTTACAAATTCTAATGGATAATCTTACAACTCAAGATAGGATGAATCACTAGCACACCAACATTACTAAATACAAAACAAAAAAATGTTTAGAGGTACTTTTTCTTACGTTGTGGCACTATAAACAATTGAATTTTAAGAAGAATCTTAAAAGTGTTATTGTCCCTTCAAATTTTTCTAATGAGTTGGACAAGTACCCTATACTCTATGATTACTTACTAGTGCCAAGGTACGTATCACTTTCCATGTGTTTAGTTGAAAAAGGCAATTGTCAAATTTCAACAATTTCACTCAAGTTTTCCCACATGATAAGGTAGAAAATTTGACTCTACTGTATATAGAAGGGATGAGTAAAGGTTCTTTCAACCATATTTAACCATAAAGGGTGCTTGTTAGAAAGAAATTGACACAATCTAACGTTTTTATTGTTTACTTTGATTGAGGACAGATCAACTTAGGAGGGTTGGAACTGTAAGTCTGATATGTTATATACACAAACACACAAAGATGGTTATTTTTGGAAGATATGGCAATAATAAAAACTAAATCTATTTTAATAAATAGTTTATTTTAAAATCGATTTTTGAAAATAGAAAGTGTTAAAAGAAATTCACATTTAGGGCTATGTCTAAACAATGAAAACTTCTTTGTCTACAAGTAACGGTTTGACTTATTGTAAGAACGATATGTATTTACTTAATTGTTTGACAAAGTTAAATCTCAACAATTCCTACATTGAAGATATGTTTGGCTTTACAATTGGCAGTGGCTCCATTGATAGTTTGGGTTGTTCAATGTAAAAATAGTATTAGAGTATAGATTATTGTTTATTTTTGTTATAAAAAAACTTTTTTCTAAATTTTTAGTCAAGTTTGTAGCTTATTTAATTTTAGATTTTAGCTAAATATCTTTCTATACAAAGCCCTCCGTTTTGTAAATTTCAATTCAATTTAGTTCCTAGTTTCAACTAAACCATTTCAATTCATTTCCATGATCTAGCATCCTAGCTCAAAATGACAACCCAATATGTGTTCTTTTAAGACCCAAAAAATCCCTCAAATACTACATAAGGTAATAGCAATGGTGAAAGTTCTTGATTGCTCAAATAAGAAAGCCACTTTCTTAGTCATGTACTAAAGCAAAGTTTCATGTAACCAATTGCAATAAAATAGGTATTCCAAATATGACTATTCTTATCAGAGTTCAAGTAAACAAACACTTGTAATCTCAAAAGTAATAGCAAATTGATTTGTATTTAGTGTCTCCAAAGCACTTAAAACTGAGCCCTCTTGATATGAATGAAAAGAGAGAGAGGGAAAAAGTTAAACCCATTATAAGTGAACACAATATACTCAGCTCAATCAGCCCTTGATGAGCTAGAGGCAACCTTTCCAATATATCCTTTTTGAGTCATTGAATTGCATTGAGGACCCAAGTCAAAATGGGGATATATAGCCTTCACTTGCTGTTCACACCACTAGGCCTAAGTCCTTAAGTTCTATTTCACTTGTATCAGACCACCAATCATGTTAGTTTTGACAAGTCGATCATCATATTCAGATTGCTTCAACATAGTATTCCCTTGGAGACTCAAAACCAATCGAAGGTGGATATAGAGCTTGAAATGATGTATTCTCTAATTACAAGCTACCAAAATGCACCTTGTGTTAAAAGAACAGAGCATCTTGATTATGAACCAAGAGAGGAAGTGATTGCAAGAGTAAGCTATTCGCATATTCCAGGCAATAGCCACTTTTAACTCCTCCAGCCAACTATCAAAAATCTCACCCTTTAGGGGAAAAATGGCATATCCTCCTCAAATATTTGGCTGTTACACAAATCATAAATGATGGATAAGAATGGAAACTCAACCATTAGAACCAATTTCTATGCTACCGAACAAGACCAAAGGATGAATAAGTCCCCTCATCAGGCTTGTGAGTATACTTTCGATCTACAGTGTAAGGCTTGCATCTCAGACTAACCAGGTTTTCAATATGAACCACTGTTATCTTTCATATATAGACATATTCTCCTACTATTCTATACTTATCACACAACTCTAAAGATGATCAAGACAAAAGGTTCTGATATAAAAGTTGGTTAATTGCCTACTTTAACTACTTAATGCTGAAAAGGATAACACTATACACCATGTAATGAAATGGCAGCTTTGTTTGCACCGCATAGATAGTAAAGTAGGTCAGATAAGGGAAAAAATAAAAAATAAAAATAAAATACCTTAAATGCAAAAGATGATATGAACTACCTGAATCTACCTTTAAAATAATAATAAATAAATGTAAAACAAAGTTTTGTGATCCATGACACTAACTCTATCAAGTTACATGACAATGACTTGGGGAGCCAGCCACTTGAGAGTTGACAAGCCTCAGTGCCTAAGACTTAGCAAGGGACTTTGTTGATTCAAAGATTATACAGTAAATAGAAAAATATAGAGTTAATCGTAAAAATCAAATTACAAACACAAATTATAAAGTATATAGAATATTGACAGTTTCATTTAGAAAGTAGAGATTTGAATTGCATGAATAACTAATTGATAGGCATTCGCTTAAGCATCAATTCAATTTCTTCTAATCAATCCAACGTATAAAGTGCAGTTTAGGGGAATTTTTGGACTTGCATAGACTATTAGTATTTGAGCTCATACAGGTCCACACAAAGAGTTTGTGAAGCAGACTCAGCCAAAGGGGTCATTTTAATTTATTTCTCACAAAGCTATTCTAAATGTATAGTTCATACACATTAAAACACTTTTATACATAAAGAAGGATGTAAATATAACTCATGCATATAACATTTAATATAAAATAACAAAAGCCTGTAGACATTAACATTATACTATTTTGAAGTAAAATCTACTCAAAATGAGCCGCCATATTTTTATGTTTCAATACAAATAATTGCACCCTTATGGATTCGCCCAGGACGAGAAACTACCCTTCAACAGATTGGAAAAAATCAATTTTATGGGCTGAATAATAAGCTTATGGACCTCTTATTTAATTGCAGATCAGACACTCAGCAAGTGCTCAATAAATGAAACATTAGAACTAGGAAGACTCCATCTTCCAAACTTGAAGTGTTACAAAAATACATTTGAATTAAACAGGTTTGTTATATAGCTTTTGCACATAACCTTAAGGTTTTCCTGGTGATTGCATTACTGTTCAAAAACATTTCAACAGAAAACGTAAAGTAAAATAATTTTATTCTGAAATACCAACATGTATGTAAGACACCCAAATATGTCAGCCATCTGCATTGTGCAAAAATAAAAATTGAATCCAATATTTTCAATAAAATGAAGCTCAAATTCTCTTTAACAGTGCTTCTCATGAGCATACATAAGCACCAATTCCAACCAAATGCATAAGACTATCATATTTGAATTTAAAAGAGAAAAGTACAAATATCTCAGCTACTAGAGACTACAAAATTTAACAAATGCATGGTTTTCTCAGAAAACTCCCCAAAATAAGAGAAGCTATTACAGAAAATGTATTCTGGTCAACCTTGGCTTATGAAAATAATCTATACTTCCATCTATGAAATCCCATCAAGAACACAATAACGATTACCCGGTGATTTCACATTCCATGCTCAGTCATCCTTGGCTTATGAAAATAATATATACTTCTATTAATGAAATCCCATCAAGATCACAATAATGATTACCCAGTGATTTCACATTCCATGCTCAGTGAGTCAGTAGTATTTTGTTCTGTCACTGAACAAGTACAGTCATGCAAGGGAGACTGACAAAGCCATACAATTAAAGGCCTCATCCACCGTGAAGAGTTGAAATAAAAACCACATTATCATTTTCGTCTAGTGTTGCTTCCAGCTGTCCACAGAGTTCCCAGTCACAGTCATTTATTAAAACTAACACACCAGGCCGCCTGCACAACATACCGCACACTTATTTTTCTAACTTCTCTCATGAGAGTAGATAGCATTATCCATCAATGAAGTGCAAGATATTGAAGAAGAAGAAAAAGATAAGTCATCAAATGTACTAGGATGAAAATTTTAATGGTGTTTTGACACACTTTAGCGACAGTTAAATTTAGTGCTGATAGGTCACTGGTATGACTTTGAAGACCTCAAAATGAGATCAAATCACATTATTTTGTAATGAAAATTTGTGGAATGGTAGGCACTGGAATGTAAATTCCAAATATATAAATTTTGTTTGGTTTTATTATAATTTAATATTTATTTATTTATATTTAAATCAACTTTTATGCTGACAAGGTCATTAACACAACTTTGGAGGCCTTATATGGGTTAAATCATATCATTTTATAATGAAATTTTTGTAAAGATAAGTGTTGAAATTTAAATTCTAAGCATATAAATTTCATTTAGTTTTATTATAGTTACATATTCTTTGTTTATTGATTATTAATGGTATGTCTGAAAGCAAAAAATTAAATTATTATCTTTAGGTAAGTATAAAAATTTATAAAACACAAAAAATATAAAGCATATTATTGCACTAGATCTATTTGTCTACTTTCATTCTATATAAAAATTGTAAGAAATTTATTAATGTTTGGTGCCCCAACATATCTACTCTCAATAATCTATCAAAAACAATTTACTTATTGAGTTGACAACATATAAGAAATAAATATTGAGAACAAGATTATAAAAATTATATTTGCACCTAGATGTATTTGTGTATAAAACATATTCATAGAATGTTTTTTAAATACTCATGCTATAAAGAATTATCCATCACTCTCACTCAGTCTATCCTGGTAAAACTTTAAAAAATAATGACAGCCTCTAGTATACATAATTTAATATATCTATGTATTTAATTTTTAAAAAAAAAAAATTATATTCCTATTCTATACTTCATTTACAATGTTTTGTCAATTTACACCTTCCTCTAATTCTCAACCAAAGTAACACTTATTTCTTGATGAAGTTGAGCATACTGTTTTTTATAAGAAACTGGTATCACAAAATAGGCTAAAACTGTGTCAAAATACTATATGCTTTTACTGAATGCATAGCTTTGAAGTCAATTCCATCAATAAGGAGAAAAACTAAAGATCAGTTTAGTATTGCAGCAATCTTGAAATTGTGGATTTGTGAACTTACACAGATTTTCCTTTCATGAACATTTCAGGCCTCTCCTTCAAAAGATTATCACGTATCCAAAGCAGCAGTGCTCCCATGGTTAGCTGTATATTTTAGGTGACAAATGGGATATCTCGGCTAATTTAATAAATCAAATATGTAAAAGGGAAAAACCACATAAAGCACAAATATATATCTACCAAAGTTTGTTATCTCGCATTATATTACCTGTTTCTGTCCATCCTTAACAGGAACATCAACATTGTGTATCCTCACTGACTGGAAAAGAAGCTCCAGCCCACCTCTGCAATATATTTCCAGCTTAAGTCGCCATTATTTTTCATTTCTAATGATCCAATCATGTTCTTTTGAAAGTATAACACATAATGCTAACAAAATTGTCATCAATCAAACTGATCCACACTCAGCCTTGAATATGAATAACTTTAAATATAAAAGAGGTAGCTCACAAAACACTAAAAGAACGAATACTCTATGTATTACTGGTCGGTTCAAGTGATTCTTCCCAAAGCTGAGAATTTATTAGAAAAAAACACAACCAGAAACATAAAAGAAATAGATTAGAAATAATTCTGGTTACTGCAAATGTACCTGGGATCTATTGAACTGAACTACAAACTTCGAAGACCATCGTTTGTTCAATAGCCAGCCAAGTCAATACTTATTCACATCTACTATAATAAAATGTGTGACAGGAATGCAGAAGAGTTTGGTATTGTTACTTTACATAACCCCAGAGTCAAACTGAATTTAGGTTTAGTCTTTGAAAGTCTTGAGATGTATGTTCTTAAACTTAATGAGGTGTTATATTTGTTTGTGAGTCTTTGGGATCCATCGTGCAACAGGATTTTTTTTGCTCAATGTTTTGAAATAACATACATGTTACATCATCAAGAGTAAGAAAATCCTGTAAGATTGCATTTGAACTCTATAAATATACTTTTCAAAACCTATGCAAATTTAAAGATTAACTTGCTAATAGTTAGGCGTCACTGTTTTAGTAAACCTAAAAAGTAAAAGAAAAATTAAAAGCATAAGCTAGGGTTCTAGTGGTACACTAATCAAAACAAATATAAATAGATAAAAATAAAAAACAACAACAATAAGAGACTCTAAAATAAATAAATTCTAATTAGGGTTACATACACAATATGAATCAAAAACTAAAAATAAAATTAATAATAAATTATAATTAAAATATATATACATAAATAATTATAAAATACAAAATGTATATACAAAGTCCAGATGGTATCCCAGTGGAATTTTACAAAAAGTTATGGGATGTTGGTGATGATTATACTCAAATGGTTCAGGATATTTTTGATAGAGGTTCTCTTTCCCCTGTTCTTAACCAGGGGCTGATTAAGCTTATTCCGAAGGGCAATAGGAAGGATACTATGGGGGGTTGGAGGCCCATCACCCTGTTGAATGTGTCGTACAAGATTGTTGCCAAGGCTTTGGCTCTTCGTTTCAAGGATATTGCTGCTCGGATTGTGAGACATGAACAAACTGGTTTTGTGAAGGGGAGATTCATTTTAGACACAGTTCTCACGGCTTGGGAGACTTTGGAGTGGGCTCAAGAAAGCGGGCAAAAGGCGATTATGCTCAAGATTGATTTTGATAAAGCATATGATCAAGTGGATTGGTCCTTTATCTTCAGTATGTTGGAATGGCTTGGTTTTACCAGGCAAGCTGTTGATAAAATTCGGGTTCTTTCCACTTTTGCTTCTGCTAAAGTTGCTGTTAATGGTAAGCTCACTAATAAGATTAGCCTCTTCAAGTCCATCAGACAGGGTTGCCCCCTTGCTCCACTTCTTTTTGTGATTTCAGCAGATGCCTTGGGTTATATGTTGGAGGAGAGAAGTTGTGCTGGTTTGATTAAGGGAATTGATACTCCTAGAGGTTCTATTCTGAATAATCATTTTGCGGATGATTCTCTGTTGTCCTTTCAGTTGGATGCTTTGTCCCTTACTAATGTTAAAATATGTTTGGATCAGTTTTGCAAAGCTTCGGGAGCTATCATTAGTGAGGAAAAGTCTGATTATTGGTTGATTGGTAGTGACTCTCTTCCTACTGATTTTACCCCTGGTTGGCAATGGGTGAAGGATGGTGAGATTGTTAGGTATATGGGAATCCCTTTTGGTAAGGCTCTTTCTTTGAAAAACATGTGGGATTGGTGTCTTGCTAGATTTGAAAAAAAGATTCAGCTTTGGAAAAACAAACTTATTTCTTTTGCTGGAAAAGTGGTCATTGTTGGGAAGGTTATTCAAGCTTGTCACCTCTACTATTCCTCTTGTTGGCTGCCTAATGCTTCGCAATTTGGGAAGCTTGAAAGACTTATTCGTGGGTTTTTATGGTCTAATTTTGATGGATCAAAGAAAATGCCCTCTATTTCCTGGAATTTTTGCATTGTTCCCAAGGATGAAGGAGGTTTGGGTTTGTTGGATATCCAGATGCAGGGTAAGGTTTTGGCTGCGAAATGGGTGGTTAAGGCTCTGGAAGGGAATGATGCTTGGCAACGTCTTTTGCGGTTCAGAATTCAGAACGCTCAGCATGTTGAAGGTTTAAAAGGGGCTTTTCATATCGAGGACATTGTGGGCCATCCCAACAAGTTTAAAATCAGAGGTTGTATTCTTGTTAAGAGGATTTGGGAGGCTTGGAAGACTGTTGGTTCAGCTGTTTACTGGGCTTATATGGAAGAACGTAGGGGTTGGGTTCTTCCATATAGATCTATTTGGGTTTGGAAGAAGAATGGGGTATATGCTTCAGAACTCCCTCGCCTCAGATGTAAGAGGCTGATTAAAAAAGGGATTGTGAAATGGTCGGATCTTTGGGATTCAGGGGTTGGAGGTTGGGTCAAGTGGACTGATTTATGCAGTAAGTTTAAGCTCAAATCTTCTGACAAAGATGCTATTATGCAAATTCAATCTCTTCTTCCGTCCGAGCAGCATTTTAAATTAAATGGTGGGTTGTCGGGTCCCATATGGCACGACTGGCGTTGGAGTTTTCATGGTATTATTACTTCTTATAAATCTGGCAAGATTTATAGAGCTCTTCTACCTAAGGTTTCCTTGCATATTGTGTTGAATAGGCGTTGGGGGATTGTTTGCCTTGAAAAGAAATGGAAAACGAGACTTGCCCAGATATGGAAGTTCAAGATAGCTCCTCAACTGAAAGTCTTCTTATGGTTATTAATTTTTCAGGGTATTCACTGTAAGGCTAGATTGGCAAAATGGATGAGGATTTCAGATCAATGCAGTAGCTGCGGAAGGAAGGAAACTGTCAAACATATCTTTTGGGACTGCAAAAATTCAAAGAAAGTTTGGAAGAACCTCGAGTGGACATATTTCCCTATTCTCGGGGATCGGTTTAGCTGGAAAATGGTTTTGTTTGGTGATGATTTTGGCTGTCCTCGGCATCTGTTGGGTGTGTGGACTACCATTAGAGCAGCAACTATGTATGCTATATGGAGGGCCAGGTGCAGTTTGGTCTTCAAGGATGAAGCACTCAGTGCTTCGGGGATTGCTTCTAGGGCTGTTATTGATATCCAGGATCAATGTAGAGCGTTTAAGAGGCTGATGATGAAAGACATTAAAGATTGTTCTGCTCAGGACAAATCTGATTGTTGGATGTCCTTGAGTAGGTTTTTGTAATCTTTGTATCTGCGATGTATTATGAATTCTTTTTAGTAATATAAGTAGTATTTATTCAAAAAAAAAAAATACAAAATATATCAAATGGCATGAGCTCAATCAGTTAAATTCCTCAACTTTCAAGGAGGAGACCAAGGTTCCATTGCCACATTTTGCACGAGGTGCCATGTTTTCAAAATTTGTAAGTGTGTTGCTCTTCCTTCCCCCCTCCCCGTTCTTCCCTTTCTCCATTTTTCCCTTTCTCCCTTCCCTGCAGTTTCATTCCTCCCTTTTTCCCTTATACTTCCCCCAGTCAAGTTCCCAAAACTGAGCAAGTGTTCCCTGAAAAATTCTAAGTGTTAGGGCGCAACCCGACTTCGCAGCGAAGTCGGGTTGCGCCCTCAAATTGAAGCGCACTAGGGAATGCGAAGTGCGAAAGCAGACAGGAGATGATCAGAATTTCGCTAAGTGCCAGAGCGCAACCCGACTTCGCAACGAAGTCGGGGTGCGCTCTTCTTCCTGTGCGCACTTGGGAAAGCAGTGTGCAGAAAATCAGCTAAGTGCTGGAGCGCAACCCGACTTCGCAGCGAAGTCGGGGTGTGCTCCTCTCTTTGTGCGCAGTGCGAACAGCGGCAAAAACAACTTAAGTACCGGTGCGCAACCCGACTTCGCAGCGAAGTCGGGGTGCGCCCTTTGACCGGTGCGCAGTTGGGCAAGATTCATCAAGCAAGCCAGAAATTGGCTAAGGCATGGAGGCCTCCCCAACTGCGTTGTTTCCCACCTGCGCTACCCGACAGCGCTCTGATCCCGGGCGAAGTTGGACAAACTGCCTTTCAAGGCAGACATGTGCCACTCATCAGAATTCGACAAGTGTCCAGCCTCGAGATTCGAGCCGAGACGTGACGGGATGAAGGACAAGCATGGACCACATTACCTACGCCAGCTGCCTCCATTTAAGCTGATGTAAAGTTCCATCTACCACAGCTACCCGCATTCTTGCTGACTAGAGGTTTGACCCGACGCACTGCCACGTAGCTGTACAGCTTTCAGGGAGACCTTGCTGCAGGTACAGTCCTCGCCAACAGAAGTCAGCATCAGCAGCTCTTCTGCCGCTTTTGTCAGCTATTGTCTGGTTTGGGACTTTGTGCCCGTAATTGTAATCGGGGGGAACTTGGGCTATAAATAGCCACATCATTTCATTGTAAAGGGTGGAAGGGGAATATACTGCTAGGGAACCATTGTAGCTATACGTTTGCTTCTGAATACAAGACATATACTTGGCTCTGCTTACTGTCATCATTTTGTATGCTGCCTCTCCTTGTCATTTATGCCTCATGTTTCTTATTTCATTGCTTACTGTTGTACTGAACTCTGGACTCCGGTATTTGATGATTAAGTATTCCTAGAATGCATAGATAGAGGATACATAGGATGCATGATAGTTGTAGTTTCATTATGTGTTCTGTATAGGACTGCTGTTAGTAGTGGTGATTGATCATTGTCGTGCTGCTTATTCCCCCCACCCAACTCCAATCACATTTGGATTCTCTTTCCGCAATTTATCTCTTTCCTGCACTCTTAGCTTAAACACTAAAAACCCACAGGAAGCCGGCCTTCTCCGGAGATTGGCACGAAAGACATTCCTTCCTTCCGGCCTTTCAATCTAGTGGGCGAATCTCGGGCGCATTATACCAAATCCTTTCCTCTTGGCAGATTCGTAACCAACAGGTTCGAATCGTGCCAAGCAATACATACAGAATTGCCAAGTTGTTGTAATACCACTATGTGGTCATGATGTAATATGGGTGGACCCCATTTCAATCTCATATAACCAATTAAAAAATAATAATAATAATAATATACAAAAAAAAAAGATATATGTATATTATTCAAGTATATATTCCTATGCTTTCTAACAACTATTAATAATAGTGACAATAACAATGTTAAAATATTTGTAAACTAACAGGCCAAGGCCGACAATGATAAAGTGTCTATGGGTGCTATTAACATAGCCTATGAACAAGTGTTTTATAAGCTTACAAGCATCTTTATGTAAGCCTATGGGCAGTTTTAATGTATTCGACGTTAGCTATATTGGTTAAACCATCACTATGGTTAACCTTGATTAAAGATTTTAATATATTTCTTATAGTGTAATTTAACCTTCAAGTTAGGTTATGTAAGCTTAAGGCAAGCATTTAATTGGGGTATTGGCATCACTATAAATACCCCCTAGTGACGGATCTTGTGATATGTGAGATCATGGGGGTGCCTACAAGCACCTACCCTTATCCTTATTTTGTTTGTCTTTCTCTCTCTACTTCATCTATTTGCTCTCTTTATTTTGCTTCTCTATTTTTTTGCATATGATTGGCATATGATTGTGGTGAATGTATGTTTTGGAATGTTTTTGGAAAATATTATGAATTCCAACATGGTACGAGAGCAAGGATCGGAGCTGCATCACTCGATTATGCAGAAAATCTTCCTCGTTCAAACAACAAAAGAAGCAAAACAAATTTCCCTCCTTCGCTAATTTGGAGGGAATTTTTAAAATTTTGAATTCTAGCACCAAAAAATCCGCACACCATCCTCTATTATGCCAAAATTCACCATTTTTCAATTGGAGGGGGATGTTTTTCCATGGAATGCAGCAACCATTAACTTCGTTCAATGGCCTCAACATGTTGGTTAGCAAGAGTGTTATTAGGGCTCTTCTTCCCGCACAAGTCACTTGTTCAAATCCATTTGGTAGCCTTTTTTTCTTTTGGTTGGATCAGCAACTCATCTTAAAAAGGAGGATGCAATCTGCTTGTTGTGGTGCAGTGGTAAATGCCCTGGGTGCTGGTAGAGGCCGACCCAGGTTCCATTCCCCTTGTCTCCATCCTGCAGATATATGGTATAGTTAGGAATGTCCTATGTGCTGGTAGAGGCCGACAAGGCTCCATTCCTCCTATGCCCAACCTGTTGAAAGTGGCACCTCGAAAGGGGTGTTTTCCACTATAAATTAGTTTTTGGAGACGTTTTTCGCAGGACTGCCCAAACTGCCGAACTCGTTTCGGCCATATCTCACTCATCCGAACTCGGATTGAGCTGAAATTTTGAGGGTAGATGCCTGAAAAACCCTAGAACGTCTCCACCAATTTTCATATCATTTGGAGCAACACAGATCCTAGCGCATCCCTATGTGTGAACGATATATTTGGCAAGCGGCTATGCGAGGGTTTCATTCGGGTTGAGTGCAAGCAGCTCCAGAGGTTGGTTTTTAGGGCCTTCGGGCCCTAGCGGCCAATATTTTTGTGGTTTATGCTCAATATTTTAGCAGGAAATGTTGCAGGGGATACAAGATGGGTTAGAAATTTGTCTTTCAACAGATCATACCGTGAACTTGAGTGACAACGGCTTCCAATTTGCTGCACAAAAGAAAAGTGAAAACCATACCTTTCCACGGCGTCTAGGGCAAGGATTAAAGAGACCACGAAATAAGTTTCAAGCAGTTGATCAAAAAATGGCTCATATCTCAAGTGAATCTGGTGCTAAGGTGCACCCACAAAATAATTCTACTGTGAAAACCCCTGTCAAGGGTAAGAATTTTGAAGACTCAGTCCCAAAAATGAATTTTAGGGATGCCCTTCGTGGTGGACAGCCTCAGCCCAATGCTAATATCAATATTAGGGCTTCTCATAAACCTCTAAGAATGCCTAAGATTGATCCCAGGAAAACGGAGTCAGGATGTCTTAAAGCAACTGATGGAACTCCTATTGTTAAGCTTGATATGGGTAACATTCAGATTGGCATTGAAGATTTGGAAAAAAGAGGACTAATTTGTCGGTTCGTGGGTTTTCGTCCGAGTCTATCTGCTTTCAAAGTCTGGGCTGCAAAAAGCTGGAAAACTAAAGGTGAGTTACAAATCTCTATTTATCCAAATGGTTATTTTCTTGTTTTATTTGCTAATAATGAAGATAGAGAGAAAACTTTTCAAGGGGGTCCTTGGTTTTTTGGAAGGGCAGGGCTTTTCATGAAGCCCCGGCATACTAAATTTAAAGCCGAAGAAGAGATGCCTTCTATAGCTCCCGTGTGGGTTAGACTCTTTGGCCTCCCTATTGAATTTTGGAATCCTACTGTTTTTTCTTCAATTGGAAACTCTTTAGGAACTTTTATGATGACTGCTGATTGTACTCAAAATTTTGAACATATTATTTATGCTCGAATTTGTGTTTTAATGGATTTTGACAAACCCCTACCTAAAAAGATCACATTACAATTTGGGGAAGACACTTGGGAGCAAGTAGTGGACTATGAGAACATTCCTTTTCGTTGTAGAATTTGCCATGAATATGGTCATTTGGCCGATGCTTGCCCAAATAAAATTCCTGATCAAAAGAAAGAAGATATAAACTCAGCAGGTTTCCAAATACCTAAGAAGAAGAACACTCTAAAAAACCAGTAATGAAGGATCAATCAAAGTCATTTGCTAATATGTTTGAAATCCTTTCCACAAATGATGTCCCAAGTGAGGAAGAGGAAATAATGGAAACTGAAATCTTAGAAACACAATTTAAATATGAAGGAAAGAACTCAGAGACAAACCAACAAATCAAAGGTTTTCAACAGAAAAAAAAAGGAGAAAATTTACACAAGAAAAACAATATTTCAAATGTCAAAACTTCAAATAATGCAGGTCCCAATATAGACTCCATTGAACCATCTAGTAAAATTTTGGCTGTGTATGAGCATTCTTCAAGGTTAGAAGCCATCTCAGATTCAATTGGAATAAGTCAAGAAACAGGGAAAAAAAATTGAAGATGGATTCTAATCAAAAAGTAGGTCGCAAGACCAATCAATATCATATGGTAAAAGAAGGTGAAAAGCTTGTAGAGGAAGGTAAGATTAATGCCCTTCCCAACATTTTTAGCCCTGGTATTAATGAAGATCATCACTTGGAATATTAGAGGACTCAAAGGGAGTCTTTCAAAACAAAATGAAATTAGAAGAATGATTCAGATAAATCATCCACATCTTGTTTTCCTTCAAGAAACAAAGATGTCAATGGAGGATATGGACTTAATTGCCAGTAAAATTTGGCCAGCTCCTAAGGGACTTCGGGTGGCATTGCTTGTCTTTGGGACCCAAAAGAGGTAGTTATTCACCATATGGTTGGCAGCTTGGGGTTTGTTGGCTATAGCTATTCAAAGTAGACATTCCAACCAGATTATGCTCTGCATTATCGTTTATGCCCCGACTTCTTTGGAGGAAAAAAGAAGACAAGTGGAAGGATATTACTCATATTATCTCTCATTTTCCTAAAGCTTGGATCTTGATCGGAGGAGATTTCAATACCATCCTCTCTCTGGATGAGAAAAGGGGGGGAAATAGAAATTTGGACAAAAGTACTGACCTCATGAGCGAATATATTGCAAACCTCCATCTTGTGGATATCCAACCAGATAATGGCCTTATGACTTGGTCTAACAGAAGGCAAGGCTTAGCTTGTATAATGGAGAGATTGGATAGGTTTTTGCTCTCTGAAAATTTCTTAATCCATGGTCACATTCCTAAAGTGAAGACTCTTAATAATGCTGGTTCGGATCATTGGCCACTCATGGTGGAAATGTGGAAAACCAATGTGAGTTTCTCTCCTTTTCGTTTTCAATTAATGTGGCTTAGAGACATTTCCTTCAGACCTCGTGTGCAACAATGGTGGAAGGAAGGTAAACCTAGGCATGGGACTAAGATGTTCTGTTTTGCCAAAAGACTGCAATACATTAAATCCAAAATCAAGACTTGGAACTGGAAAGAGTTTGGGGATGTTCATAAAAAAAAACATGAAGTTATTGCTCATCTTGAAAATTTGAATAAGAAAATCCGTTTAGATGGCCTCACAGAGAAGAGAAGTGCAGATGAAATTAAACTCACAACTCAGCTTAGAGGAATGGGAAAAAAGAGAAGAAATCTTATGGAAGCAAAAATCTAGAATTCAATGGCTCAAAGAAGGAGATCGAAACACAAATTTCTTCCACAAATCTCTTCTAGCTCGAAGATCTCACAACTTTATTTCTTCCTTAAAATCAGATTCTGGAGATGTTGTTTATACTTGGGATGGCATGAACTCTATTGTTGTTGATTACTTTTCCAATCTTTTTGCTGCTACTCCTCTTGACTCAGCTTCACAACAAAATGTTCTTCAAGCAATCCCTTCTCTTATCACTTCTGAGGAGAACTCTATTTTGACTGCTCCTGTTACTATCAATGAGCTTCAACAAGTAGTTTTTAAAATGCAAAAAGGGAAAACCCCGGGTCCCGATGGTTTTCCTATTGAGTTCTACCAAGAGTTCTGGGATATCCTTCATGTTGATTTATTAGAGGTGGTGGAAGAAGCCAGGAAATCCAAAGAAATTTTGAAGGTTATCAATAAAACTTATATTACTCTTGTTCCAAAAGCTCAAGAGGTTGATCATATCTCAGCTTTTAGACCTATTGCTTTATGTAATGTTCTTCTCAAAATTATTACTAAAATCATGGCAGAAAGGTTGAAGCCTCTTTTGCAAGGGGGATATGTGGAAGGACGTCAAATAGTAGATGAGATAGTTCTTGCTCAGGAAGCCATCCATTCCATGGATATGCAAAATTCTCCTTCTATGTTCATCCGGTTAGACTTATCCAAAGCTTATGACAGAGTGGATTGGCACTTCCTTATCAAAGTTTTGAGGCAATTTGGTTTCTCTAAGGATTGGATGGATTGGATTATGGGATGTATCTCTTCAGCTTTCCTACTTAGTTCTTATCAATGGCAGGCCTTCTCAGCTTTTCCCAGCTTCCAGAGGTATTAGGCAAGGTGACCCGCTATCCCCTTATTTATTCATCATTCTTGCTGAATGCTTGGGTAGGACTATAACCAAAAAGAGGGAAAACAAAACCCTTGAGGGAGTTACCATTGCTCATGGAGCTAGACCTATCTCTCATCTTCAATTTGTGGATGACTCTACCCTTTTAGGTAAAGCTACAGCTTAAGGAAGCTTCTAATATTAAGCAAATCATTAGCTGTTTTTCTAAGGCTATCGGGCAGTTGATCAATGAAGACAAATCTAAAGTTATTTTCTTTCACCGCTCTCGCTAGACAGAATCCATGGTCTTGGATAAATTAAGATATAAGAAGACCTCTCTTCCAATCACTTATTTAGGTATTCCCATAAATATTCAAAGGCAGAAAAATAAAGATTGGAATTGGTTGTTGGACAAAGTCAAGAAGAAAATTGGAAAGTGGACCAACAAGTGGCTTTCTTCTGGGGGTAGAATCACCTTGGTAAAATCAGTCCTTCAAGCTATTCCTATTTATGTTTCTTCCGTTTTGAATATCCCAAAGGCTGTTCTTCGAGAATTGGATCAAATCAGTCATCGTTTCCTTTGGAGTGGTACTAAGGAGAAAAGAAAATGGGCCTTGGTGAAATGGGATACTTTATGTCTTCCTAAGAGTGAAGGGGGGTTAGGATTCCGGTCTTCAATTAATAACAACAAAGCTTTAGCTGCTAAATTATATTGGAGGATGTTGCATAACCCCAATGCTCTTTGGGCCAATAATCTCCGTGCTAAATATGCCGAGAACAAAAGTCCCGAAGACCTTGTTCGCTATCAACTTCCTACCAAAGGTTCTCCCATTTTAGCAGCTTCTTAAGACCGGTGAGGATTTGATAAAGAAAAAATTATTTTGGATCATTCATAATGGTCAACATGCAAATTTTTGGACAGATTCTTGGGATGGTCACAAGCCTTTGATAACTCGGCTTCCCGATTGGAGGCCTTGGATGGAGGAGCTTCACCGAGCTAATTGGATAAAGGTGGCTAATTATCGTCGGTACCATACCGGTAATTCAAAGGTTGGTAGATATTGGATCCCTATTGAGGACTCGGCCTATTCAAATCCCGTAAAGGCAAAGACAAGATATCCAAGGCATCCTTCATATGAGATCCCTCTCTTGGTCCCATGAAAAAGATTGTTTTGGATGGAACAACACTACTAAGGGTGAGTATTCAGTTGCTCAAGGTTATTTGACCTTATGCCATAATAATCCCAACCATTCTTTCGACATATTTTCTCAATTGTGGGCTCAAAAGCTCTGGCCTAAGGTGAGGTTCTTTAATTGGCTTTTATTGCATCGTAGGGTGCTTACCGGTGAGCAACTTATGAAGCGTGGTTTTCATGGCCCTTTTAGATGTGAAATGTGTGAAGAGAATGTAGAAAATATCAACCATCTTTTTATTGAGTGTACTTTAGCCTTGGAGCTATGGAGGAGAATGGCAACTTTACTTGGCTTACAAGTGGTCCAATTTTTTCACTTTTGAACAGCTTTGGAGGGATTGGCCTAATCAAGAGGGTGTTGATCATTTTATTAGGCAGCTTAGTTTGGATGGGTTCTACCATTCTTCTTTGGAATATTTGGAATGAAAGGAACAACCAAATTTTTAATCAAGATAGGAAGGATATTCACTATATTTGGCAAAAGACCATAGCCAACTTAGTTGAATCAGTCCATCAACTCCTTAATCACCCCCAAAACTCCCACCAAAGATGGGATCAAGTGATGCAAAGATTGAAGATTAAACCTTCTAAGGGCAACCAACTTAAAGGGAATGTGAGTATTAGTAAGATGGATAGGACTAGAAATTGGCAACCTCCTCCTAAGGATTTTGGAAAAGTCAATACCGATGGAGCCTCTAGAGGGAACCCCGGAAAAGCTAGTGTAGGAGGAATTGGTAGACTTTCGGATGGCTCCCTGGTTTTTACTTTTGCTGAGAATTTGGGTATTCTTTCCAATAACCTTGCCGAGGGGTATGGTATCCTTAGAGGCCTTCGAGAGGCTACTAAGGTTGGATGGGAAAAGGTGTTAGTTGAGTCTCGACTCTCAACTTATGATTAATCTCTTGAAGACTCCTTCTAAGAATCATAAGGTGGATTGGAGAATAAAAAGAATTATTGAGAAGATTCAGTTAATCCAGATGGGATTTTTGAAAGTTGATTACAATCATGTGGTCGGAGATCAAAACAAGAGTGCTGATGCTTTAGCTAATTGGGCTTTGGACAAAGGTGATCTTACTTGTTATGGCCACCCTCCTATATGGTGGGCTTCTCAAATTAGGGAAGCTCTTCTTTCTATCATTTCTTTGGATGGCTCCAGTTTTGAAGGTACCTAGTTTCTTCTTGTTTTTTTTTTTTTGTTTCTCTTTGGTTCATTCAGTTTTTTTAGTTCCCTAGCTCATTCTATTCTTTATTTTGTTTCCTCTGTTGATTCTTGCATTAATAGTCTTCTGGTCTAGATAGATCATTGTTTTGTTCTTTTTTTTTTCTTTTGTCTTCTTTGTTTTTTTGTTTAGTTTTTTAAGGTGGGTGGTGTTGGTTACGAATCTGCCATGAGGAAAGGATTTTGGGTTAATGCGCCCAGATTCGCCCACCAGCATGAAAGGCCGGAAGGAAGAGATGCCTTCCGTGCCAATCTCCGGAGAAGGCCGGCTCCTTTTGGGGGTTTTCTGATTTAAGCTAAGAGTACAGGAAAGAGATAAATGAACAGAAAGGAATTTACAAATATACGTGGAGGTTGGTGGGGGGAACTAACAGTACGGGAACACACCAATTACCGCTACTTACTGCATCATAAATACAAAGCATGACTAAGAACTGCAAAATCTAGTATACTTTCTGTATTAAGCGGTGTATGCACAACTTCAATGATCCCCTAGCAAACATTCCCTACAAGGAACTAACAGCACGGCAATGCATCAATCACCAGATACGTACGGTGTCTTAAACAGAAAGCAACCAAGAGATGTCAGATCCAGGTATATGTGTTATGCAGAGATTTTAACCGCACGACTACAATGGCTCCCTAACAAACATTCCCTACAAGGAACTAACAGTACGGCAGCGCATCAATCACCAGATACAGACGACAACGTAACACACAACTGATGGAACTGCTACCACATCTATTCTATGTATCCTTTAAACTATTAAGTACAGAAAGTGCTCAGACAAGCAATGCTAAAGGCACCTGATCACCAAATGCTGAAGTGAATCAACGAGCCGTGACACAGGTTAGCGTTAAGCATATATATAATGAAAGGCAGCATAAAAAATAGAAGCAACAGAACAGAGCCAAGCATACAATTTATATTTATAAACAGAAGCACGGTTACAATGGGCACAGTGGTTCCCTAACGGACATTCCCCTTCCACCCTTTACAATGAATTCATGGTGGGTTTTTATAGCCCGAGTCCCTCCCGTTACATTAATGGGCACAAGGTCCCAATCAAACAATAGCTGACAAAAGCGGCGAAAGAGCTGCAAATGCTGACCTTTTGTCGGACCGGACTGTACCCGCAGCATGGTCTTCCTGGAAGCTGGACAGCTACGTGGCGGTGTGTTGGGCAGGACTTCTTCTCGGCAGGTATGCGGGTAGCTGGAGCAGGTAGAACCTCCAATCGGCTTTAAATGAGGTCACCGGCACAGGTAGTGCAACCCATGCTCGTCCTTTTGCTCGGCACGTCTTGGCTCAAATCCCGAAGCTGGACACTTGTCAGATGATGGATGATGCTGTGTGACACGTGTCTGCCTTGGAAGGCAGTTTGTCCAACTTCGCTTGGGATCAGAGCGTCTCGGGTTGCGCGGGCAGAAAACAACGCAATCGGGAGGCCTTCATGCCTTAGGTGCATTTCTGAGTTTGTTTCCCTACTGCGCACCTGTCAAGGGCGCACTCCGACTTCGGTGGCGAAGTCGGGTTGCGCACAGGTGAAAACCGGTATCTGCCGCCGTACGGACTTTGCTCCAGCATTTAACACTCTCTTGTCAGCCTGCCAGTTACAAGGTGCGCCCAGAAGAGGGGCGAAGTGCGAACTTCGCACCAGGCGGCGAAGTACGACTCGCACCAGACGGGCGAAGTGCGAACTTCGCACCCAGGCTTGGGCGAAGTGCGAACTTCGCACCAACACTTAGCCATTTTTCAGGTAACTTGCTGGAAAGTTTAAAAATCAACTGAGGGACTCCGAGAAAGGGGGAAAGAAAGAGAATGTGGGAAAGAAAGAGGAAGGGAGAGCAGAAGAAAGGAAAATAGAGGAAGAGGGAAAAAGAAGAGCAGCACTGTTACAAAATTGAAGACATTGCACCCCGTGCAAAATGTGACAACATTTCTGGCGGCTCGCGGGGTGTCGAGCTCGCCTCGGCGCAAAGAATCCATGCCTTCATCCATTGGGTGCAGAGGAACTTGCCTCCCCTGCCTTTTGCTGCTCTAGCTGTTCTCCTCGCGGCAACTGTTCTTCAGATTCACTTTTGTCAGTTGCCCCCTCAGAATCACCTTCCGAAGGCTCTCCAGCTTTTGCTTCTGCCTCGCAGATGCGAGTGTATGCCGCCTGGGCTTGGCGCCAGGCTTCTGCTTCGAACGGCCGGCGGTCAGCAACTTCTTCTAATGCTGCGTGGAAAGCAGAGACCGCGTGCAGGTCGATGGTGTGGTATCTTTTTTCTAGCTCCTGGAAGTAGGAGCTGATCTTGCAATATTTGGACACCATCTGAGTGACCTGACTTTCTTGAATTGGCTCAGTCCAGCTATCAATTTCAGCTGTATCTGCTTCAAAGGACTGCCAATTCTTTTTCACCTGATCTAGGGTGAGAAGCTCGCCATTCTCAACAAAACCTGGGCACCCTAGTTCAGAAAGAGCGCGAAAGGGGGCCATACAGATGTCTCTTTCATGTACGAATGCGTCTAGCATTCGTCTGGCCACTCTCACCTCTTCTAATTTTTTGAAATATTTATGCAAGGTTACCCTTGCATCTGCCCATTCTGCAGCGAATGAGGACACGGGGGAAAATTGGAGGCCATCGCGCTCGCGCTCCTGAAGATTAATTGCCAGGTCCAGCCATTGCTTCGCCTGACGTTCGGCCTCCTCTACCACAGGCTTTCCCTGGGCAGAAACTTCTTGAATTCTGGATGCGAAATCCAGAACTGCCATCGCCTTATAGGTGTGGGGCTTGCATTCCCGCAGCAAACCAGCCCGCATCTCCTTAACTTTCTTCTTTGAAAAGACCGTCGCTTGAGATGTTCTCTCTGCAAGTTGCGACTGCGCCTGCTTCAAAGACTCTTGGAGCTGGGAAATCTGCTCCAAGGCTGCCTGCTTTTCGGTTGCGGCCTGTTGCTGGGAAGCGGCCAGCTGGGCTTTAAGTTCATCTATTTCTTGCCGCGCCGCTTCCAATTGCTCAGTGGACCTAGACAGGTCCTCTTCAAGCTGCCTTGTTTTATCCTGCAACCCGAAAATCTCTTCCTGCTCCTCCAGACTTTTGACAAGGAGATTGTCAGCTCTACGAATGATTCCCTGAATCTCGTATCGCTTGTCAATGTCATCAAAGCTCTTCTCCTTTGTCTGGAGCTCGTAGTCCGCCCTGGTCATTTCCCGGAGAGGCTTCTTCACTTTCGGGATTATTTTCTCTGTCGTAAGCACTCTCCTCTCGAAATTGTACTTGGTGCGCTTTACCGGGGCGGCTATCTCTTCAGGTCTCCTCCGCTTCAGGTTCTGGAGGAAAGAGATAGAATATTCTACAGCCCTCGTTGCCAGGGGCAAGTCGTCTGTATTCTGGAGGTCGTCCATGAAATCTGGCTCCCCCAGCCTAGGGTTCTGCTGAGACGTCTCTCCTGCGGGAATGGGATCAGGAGGAACCGGATGGACATTGGAAGGATCGGCCGCTTTTGGGGGCGACCGGGGAGTGGAGATGGGAGCGGCTGATGCCGAAAGGACTTGAAGCGGCTGAGGCGGTGGATGTAAAGGTGAATGCGTGGCTTCAGCACTAGCTTCAGGCGAAGGGTTTGGGGTTTGACTCAGAGATAGGGAAACATTGGGGTTCTGAGCAAACTGATCAAAAGAATGGGGGCCGCTAGAAGGGCGTGGAGACGGGGAGGATGATGCGGCCATGGCTTGCTCGGATTGAGCGGGAGACGGGGTAGGAGTAGGACTGGATGAGACCAAAGAGACAGGGGCAGCAAACGTACCTGCGGGCTCCGCCTGAGCCGATGCTGGGTGGATGTCTGCGCTTCTGGTTTCGGCGGCTGGCTTGGGACTGTCCAAAGAAACTGTCCCTGGGGCGGCTGAACGCGGCTGCGGCTCTGCGACTGGCTGCTGCACTATCAGGCTAGGTCGCCTGATTTTTTCAACTCTCTTCCTTTTCTTCTCTTCTGGAACAATGGTCGGATCCGGGGAAGGAGATGAAGCAGGTGCAACAGGCGCTGATGCTCCCACGGTAAACTTGTACCGGGGTTTGACTTGCAGAGGGTCTGCCGCAACCGGTCTGCTCTCTGGCGGCGCTGGCGTCTTTTGTGCCTGAGGGACCGCCTCGGGCGTTGCCTTGACTAATTTCTTCGCCTTCTCAGGCGCCGCCTTGGAAGCCACGGGCTGCATCGGTTCGACCTGGATGTCTGCTGGGCCCACGCTGGCAGTTGCCGAAGTGTACAACTGTTGGGAGGAAGACCCTCCTTTATAATCCTCAAAGGGGCCTCGGGGAACGTAACCTTGATATGCGAACGGCCGCCAGCTGTCATGATGCTGGTCATAGAGAACCGAAAAGTCGTCATCTACGGCCAGGTTTCTTCTGGTGGATTTGTCGTGCTGCGTGCGGCATCTCATCTTCCAGCATTCAGTAATCTTTTCTTTAGACCAGTTAAGGCCTGCTATCTTGGATAGAAATTTTTTAAACCCTGGAGATGAGAACTGGTGGTCCGGGTTTCGCTTGGGGTCATATGTCACCTCCTCGCAGTAAAAATCCTGCCAGGGAGGAGAAGCTTCCATCAATTCAATTTCCCAGTCAAGGTCCACATGGACCACATCGCACCTATCTTCAGTTATATCTGCTCGGGGGCAGAGATGTGTGAACTTTCCCCTTATCCCATACGGGTCGTACTTCCAACGCTGCGGCAACAGAACCAGGCCAATCCGGGAAAACTCTTGCTCTAGGTAGACATGCTGTCCTACCTCAAAAATCTCAACGTTTGCCCAGGAAAGAGGATATTGAAAAATCTGTCCTCTCTTCTTTCCTAGGCCGAACTCCTCTTCAACATAGTCCATTTGCCGGGCAACTTCCATCCCGAACAGATGCTCCGAGCACCAGTAGGGCAGCAAATGGGGTTTGCCCTTGAATCCGTAGATTCTGACCACAATTCCCTGCGTCAGCCTGAAAACGTCCCCGAGCTTCTGATTTAGCAAAGCGCTCGTCATTTCTCTCGGGGGACGGGGAATTTCGCTTTCGCTGAAGACTGACATGACCAATCCCAGAAAGTTGAAGTTGAACTTGTAGTAGGACCCTTTCCGGTATAGGTCATCCGTCCAGTTATAGACGGGTTGTGGCTCTCCCTTCTCGTTGACCTTCTTCAGGTTCGGGATAGGCATCCGGGAGTGCAAATGGTACAAACAAAGCCAGGCTAGAACAGAACTGAAACGAAAATCGGTGGACTGCTTCTTCTGGATCTTGACTAGGCTGGAGTGGATGGCGTAAGCCAGCCAGTCTGCCCAGTCGAAAAAGATGGGGCGCTTTCCACTTCTCTGCGCCGCTGGTTCGTAGGATTCTCCGCATAGGAGACATTCTGCCAGCGCTAGCTGGTACGGCTGTACCAGCTCATCGGAGTCGCAGCCGAGAATCCATGCCAAAATGGTGTACAAATATTTGCTCTGAAACCTCGCCAAGGGCATGGGGCCGGTTGGCCATTGTCCAGCTGCAAGAGGGGCGTTCAGCTCTGAATTGAGGAAATCCCTCATTCGTTTTGTTTGCGTGAAACGTCCCGCTTGCTCGCCCAGATTTATCTTCCTGACAATTGTGCTGGAGTCATACTCCAACCCTGGGGCGAAAGCTGGCTGGACAGTCTCTCTGCGCAGCGTGAACAAGGGTTTACCGCTGGAGCTGCAAATCTGCCGGGTAACTGGTCTGTAGTGTCTGACAATGATGTCTACCAGTTCCGGGCATTGATGGACAGGAGGGCACAAGAATCTGAAAAGGTTGGATTTGTACGCCGCTCCGAAATGATGAGAGGGCGAAACTTTGTCAGCCCGACTCTCCACATTTGTCCGCAGCTTAGTCAGGCTCATAGAAAACGAGCCGTCCACGTATCCCGCCAAGTAATTTAACGGAGGTGGTGGGGCTTGCCCACGCTGTACTTTTTTCGGCCGGGACTTTGACTTTGGCTCTGGCGGTGTTTCACTTCTGAAAACACCCGGCCGTGGTAAATCCTTGTGCTCGCTCCCTTCGCTGGATTGCGCTGACACCGGCATCTTTCCTCTGTCCATCTCTCCGAATCAGCAATAATTACAAGTTCAGGGCGTCTGCAGAAGATTTCGCTGTCACAGGAAAAATCTGCACAGTTTAAGGAATAATCTGCGCAGTCTGGCATGTTTGAATGCATCTGACCCCCTTTTCTAGACAACGACAGCGTCATTAAAGCCGCGCAGGAGGGGGTAGGTCGGCTGAGTTAAGTTTCTTGGGTGGCTGCGCAGGAGAATGCTTGGAAAAAGGTACCCCGGCAGACGTGCCATGTTCTTTTTGTTGCACTTTTCCTTGAAGACTGTGCAATCATTAATTTTGTCTTGGACGCTGCGCCATGGCTGACGTCACTGCCGCAATCCGGGCACACTGCTCAAGACAGAACCATTGGTGCGGAAACCCACTTTAGAACGGTTACAATGCGCCTTGGGCCCAGCTTGGGACCTTCTTGAATATTTTATTTATTTTTTAAACCTTTGTCCAAACTGGCCCAGAAAACGAGGCGCAGTCGGACTTCGCCCGAAGTTGGGCGCGATCCGACTTCGCCGGCGAAGTCGGACTTCGCCCGAATTTCGGGCGAAGTTCGAACTTCGCGCGAAGTGCGCATTGGAACTGTTCTGTTTTTTTCTTTTCTTCTTCCTTGCCGCGCCCAAGGTTTGAGCGCAGTCCGGGTCTTTTGCGACCTTCGGAGGAGGCGAACACTTAGCATTTTATTGCTCCTTTAGACCGAACTGTACGAGCTGCGCAGCGCGACATTGAAGCAGGTTCGGACTTCGCCCGAAGTTTGGGCGAAGTACGAACTTCGCGCGGAGGTTGTGCGCAGTGCGTACTTCGCACGCAAGTCGGCCGAAGTCGGACTTCGCGAAGTCGGACTTCGCCCAAAGTTGGGCGCAGTCCGCTCTCTTTTGTGCTTTGCAGTCCTCTTTCCGTTCAAGCTTCGCACTTCGGCTGGCGCGCAGCCCGACTTCGCTGCGAAGTCGGGCTTCGGCCAACACTTAGACATTTTTTTCGCCTTTTTCTTTGCTTTCACTTAACCAAGCCGCTGCCCGAACTTCGCCCCTCCTGAGGGGCGACGACAGACTTCGCTGCGAAGTCTGTCTTTCTCTCCCATGCCGTATTTTAAGCTCAAAAAAAATGAAAAAAACAACTAAAGGCTGAAAGCTGGAAACTGTACATGCTGGGAAATGAAAATGCATAAGGGAAATTTTTACAAAGAAGGGCCACTCGGGCACCTTCAGCAGCGGTAAAGCTTTAAGTGGAACCCGTTAACAGGGATAGGCAGGAGCTGACCCTCCATATCCCGAAGTACATAGGCATTAAACTGGTTCACCCGGGCAATCTGATAAGGGCCCTCCCAGAGGGCATCAAACTTCCCGTGATTACCCGGCTTTGCCTTATATGAGTCCCACTTCAGCACCAGGTCCCCGATTTCGAAAACTCGGGCAGTGGTGCCTTTGGCAAACCAGCCTTGGGTGGCAGCAATGTGATCAGTAAAGGCCTGGTATGCACTTTCTCTGTCTTCTTCCAACTGCAGGAGTTGGCATAGTCTGTCGTCCACCGGGTCTCCGCTGCTCCTGTCTTCGTCCAACATCCATAGGGCAGGGATCTCAATGTGTGATGGCATGACAGCCTCTTTGCCATAGACGAGCGCATAGGGGGACGTTCTGATGGATTTCTTGAACGCAACTCTGTCCGCCCACAGCGCCCGGTTCAGGAGTAGATGCCAAGTCCGCTTGTTTCTGTCAATGGTCCTCCGGATGATTTTCAGGAGGTTCTTGTTAGTAGACTCGGCAAGGCCATTCCCCTGCGGGTAGTAATTAGAAGACATCTTGTGATAGATGCCAAGTCTGCCAGTGTACTCCGTGAGTACAGCGCCTGCGAATCCCGGACCGTTGTCTGTCACAATTGACTCTGGAACCCCGAAGCGGGTAATCAGGCTCTCAATGAACCTGATGACCGTTTCTTGGTCTGCGTTCTTGGTCGGGATTGCCTCTGCCCACCGTGTGAAATAATCGGTGGCTGTAAGAATAAACTTGTGTCCGACAGAGGAGTTAGGAGAAATCACCCCAATGAAGTCTAGACCCCATTGCTGGAACGGAGTCTCGGCCTGAATCGGTTGAAGGGGCAGGGGTGCTTTTCTGTTTCGGCCAGCAAACCTTTGGCATTGATCACATTTAGAGCAGACCGCATGAGCGTCTGCGAATAGAGTGGGCCAATAGTACCCAGCTCTGATTATTTTTAAGGCCGTCGGCCTTGAAGAATGGTGACCCCCAGGCATCCCGGAATGAAAATCTCCGAGGACCCTAGGCTGGTCTGATTTTCTGACGCACCGCAACAGGATGCCGTCGATGTTTTTGAAGTAAAGCCCCTCGGGGCGAAGAGTGTACTTAAGTGCACCTAGCCGAAATCTCCTTCGTTGTGAGGCGTTCAAGTGATCGGGACATCTTCCGGTGCAGAAGAATCTCACCAGTTCATCTGTCCAATCACTCCCCTCCGATAAGGAGTTGGCTAGGTAGATGCGTGTCGCTGTGTCCTCCCACTTACAGGCGGAGATGCCGGCTACAGCGCTTCGGGCCAATTCCTGACACAAGGCTCGGCCTCTGATAAGCTTGGTGGGCCGCACTTCAATGTCGAACTCCTGGATTTTTGCTATCCATCCCGCTCTCTTGTGACCCGGTTCTCCTTGTAAGATGAAGCTACGAACATCCGGGTGAATCACAAAGACAGTCGTTTTGCTCTGGGAGACAAAGTGCCTGAACTTCCGAAGGGATTTCATAACAGCATGAACCTGTCGCTCTATAAAATTGTACTTTTCTTCATGCGGCAGAATCACTTGGCTCAGGAACGCTATGGGGCGCTCCTCACCATCGTCTCCCTTCTGAGTCAGGACTGCAGCGTAACTTTCGGGTTCTCCCACTGCATACAGGATGAAGTCCTTGGAGTAGTCCGGGTTTGTCAACACCGGAGCTTGCGCAATTCGAGCCTTGATTTCCTCGAAGGCTTGCTCTCTCTCATCAGTCCATTCATAATTTGTATCTTTTTTCAGCAGTTCGGCCATAGGCTTGATCACCTGTGCGAAGTCGGGAATGAACTTCCGCACGAAGTTAATCTGACCGAAGAAGGACTGCAGCCCTTTTTTATCAATGGGGGCTGGCAAGCGAACGAGGGCTTCTGCTCTGTCAGGGTCAATGGCGAGGCCTTCCTCGGAGATGACATGTCCCAGCAGCTTTCCTTCCTTTACCGCGAAGACAGACTTCTTCGGGTTTATAGAAATGCCGAACTCTCGACACCTCTCAAATATTTGCCGTAGGTGCGAGACATGATCCCCTCGTTGGTGAGAGAAAACAGTCATGTCATCAAGGTAGATGACGATAATCTTATTGAGCAGCTCTCGGAAGGCCAGGTCCATGGCCCTTTGGAATGTGGCACCAGCATTGGATAAGCCAAACGGCATGCGCTGATAGGCGAACGTCCCCCACTTGGTGGTAAACGCCGTCTTATGCTGGTCCTCGTCTTTGACCCAAATCTGGTTGTAGCCGGAAAATCCATCTAAAAGTGAAAATCTCTGGGCTCCAACAACGATATGTAGAATCTGGTCGATTTGGGGAAGCGGATAGTGGTCCCTGAGGGAAGCCTGATTTAGGTTTCTGAAGTCGACACCGAGACGAATGTCGCCATTCTTTTTCCTCACGGGCACCAAATTCGCGACCCAGGATGAATGCTTGATGGGGTAGATGATCTTGGCCTCCAGCATCTTCAAGAGCTCGGCCTTCATCATGGCCTCAATCTTCGGATTCACGGCCCTCTGCTTCTGTCGGAATGGCTTGGCGCCATCCTCTAGCTCAATAGTATGCTGGATGACAGTTCTGTCATACCCCTTCAAATCCTCGTAGCACCAGGCCACGATGTCGGGGAACTCCTGGCACAGTGATCTGATCTGCTCAAGTTCCTCCGACGTGCAGTCTGTTCCGACCTTGATAGTTTTACCAGGTTCAAGTTCCAGGTCAGCATACTGCCTCGGGTCTACTTTGATCCTGTGAGATATTGCTCTGTCATTCTGATCAAAGAGACTCTCTAATGTAATCAGTCCTTTTGGGACATGATTATTCCTTAACTGTATCAACCCCTCATATTGCTCGTCATCAGGGTCTCTACCTTCGATTACACACACTTCGTTAACCAGGAATGTGACGATCTCCTCGTCACAACTGAACACCTGCCAGTGGGTGTCCTTATCAGGCACAGAAGGCCTGTAAATAGTGCGAACCGGCTTCGGTTTCTGGACAACGTCGTCAGCCGGAACGTACCTGGCTCCAACAGACGCCAGAATATCAGCGTGCTTGTTTTTCTCACGCGATATTGCCTTAACATTCAATGAGTCGAATGACTCCATCAGGTCCCACACCCTGTTGCGGTACGCTCTAAGATAGTGTTGTTTGGATGCGCACTTCTTCGTGACTTGGTGACACACCAGCTCTGAATCTCCAAAGATCTGCAGGTGTTTGATTCCGAGCCTCTCCGCCTTTCGCAAACCCAAGCACAGGGCTTCGTATTCCGCCGAGTTGTTGGTGCAGCTCCAGGCCAATCTGTAGGTATAGTCCTTCTGGATTCCGGTTGGAGAAACCAGCAGCACCCCTGCACCGGCGCCATTTTTGCATCGCGCGCCGTCAAAGAAAAGCTTCCACAGCTTCTCGGGTGCAGGTCCTACTTCTTTCGCAGCTGACATGTCAAGCCTCTCGGGCTGTACAATGGAGTAACAGCCCTGCTCTGTCTCAATTACGGCATTGAAGTCCCGCAAAGAGAACTCATCTTCAAGCTGTAGCACTTCAAAGGCTTGCTCAGTCAGCTCCACTGTCACCAGCTCTTCCTCTGACAACTGGACCATGCAGTCCAACTCTCCTCCGGGTATCTTCTCTACTAGGAAGGTGGAAGGCTTCTCATTGAAAATTTTCAGTCTCCTTCCTTTGAAGGGCACTTCCATGTGTGAGTAGTCTAGAGACAGGTACCCGCCCAACTTCGCAGTGAACTCCCGAGAGAGACACATGCCGAAGTAAGGTTCCAGATCAACAACCACGACCTCTTGGATGACCACGATGTCGAGAGCCTTGTGCAGCCGGATAGGGATGTCCTTTATGACACCAACTGTCTTGACAGGGGTGCCGTCTAATTGCAGCACGCCTTGGCTGCTACGAGTGTATTCCATCCCGATCTCGTCGCAGACGGCCTTCGGCATCACAGTCGAGGAAGCACCAGAATCCACCATGCAATTGTGAACTATGTGCCCTTGCATCCGTAAAGACAGATAAAAGGGTGGCGGTCTGTTCTTCCCAGTGGCTGAGACTGTCAAAGGTTGAACCAGGACAGCGGGCTGTATCTGCTTGCCGCTCTTCATGTTCTTCAGTGATTCTTGCAGCAGATCCACCTGGCCTGGGAGCAGAAGAGCATCATACATGCTGATTCTAGCGGGAGTTCTCTTCAACTCGTCTACAATGCTGTAGCCCGAGGTACTAGCTCCTTCTGCTTGTTTTGCCGGCTCATACTTCGTCCGGTACTGCTGGGTGGCCTCAACTCGCTGTCTCTTGGTCAGAGACGGGTACTTCAGCTTCTCCTGGGCTTGTTCTTTGGTTTCCGCTGGAGGCTGAGGTACTGGAGCTTTAGCCGGAGTTGGGGCCTTTGCTGGAGGTTTGGCTGGAACAGCGGCAGCCTTCGCCGGAGAAGGCTTGGCTGGAGCTTTATCTTTGGATGCCTTCTCCTGGGCTGTGTATGGCCACAGCCGCTTGTATGGTGGCAGCCCACCGGGCTGCGGTTTTTCTCTTCTTGCGTAAACTTGCAAAGGCTTGGCCGCATCTGCGGCTTTCTTTTCTTCCTTGGCAGGCGGCACTAGATTCTCTTCTGGGAGGGCAAAGTTAGCTTCGCCGTCCAAGATCATGTACAGTTCATCGTCCTCTATGGCGCTGCCGGCCAAGGTCTGGATGTAGTGCTGGTGCAAAGTGCAGTCTTCCTCCGAATGCGGGTCATTGCACGTAGTGCACCAGTTAACCTGGTCGGGAGGACCAGGCGGGTCTTCTATAGCAGCATTTCTCGGAGGCGGACGCCTCTGCGGCTGGTGTTCTGGGGCTTTGTCTTTTGTCAGCGCGGGTGGCGCATATGGCCTCCTAGGAGCAAGGTCCATCTGGGCCTGCTTCTTCTTCAGAGCGGTCATGTCGTTGGACATGGCATGGTATCCTGAGGCCAAAGCCCGCACCTCCTGTAGAATCGTGTTCTGAATGCTGCTGTCAGGTGGCGGCAATTGTGCCGGTGGAGGCAATGCGGCTAATGGAGGAGGGTTAGAATAAGGTGCGTACTGCGGGGGAGCAGGAAGTGCTGGAAAATGCGGAGCAGGAGGCGGCGGGTGAGGGTAATGCAATTGAGGCGGGCCGTAAGGAGTTACGACCGGCGCTGGATTCCACTGCTGCTGAGGTTGCTGCCCTGATGTGGACGGCGAACCGCCAGAAGCAGAAGGATACTGGGATCTGGGGAAGTCGGGATGAATGGGTTCCTGCACCCTGGACGGGAGTCTGCCGATGGAAATAATGTCAGCTTCAGCTTGCTGGGCAGCCTCGTACAGCGCAGGAAACTCATCTATTCTGGCAATCTTCAGCAGCAGGCATATGTCTGAGTTGAAGGATCTCAGATAGTAGTGAGCAGCCATGCCGGCTGAAGGCCGAAGTTCGCGAGGTACCCGTTTCCAGGATCTCGCAAACCTGATGTTAAAATCAGACACCTCCTCTTGAGGATGTCTCTGGATAGCTTGGAACTGATGCGAGAGAGAAGTAGGGTCAGCAGACTCGTTGCATCCTTTTACGAGCCTCCTGGCAAGCTGGGGCCACCCTGTGATGGATCCCTCTGGCAGCGATCTCCACCAGTAGAGAAGCTTTCCCCTCAGGGAAAGGGCCAGCAGACGGGTCTTCACACTCTCATCGGTAATAGTATGCAATGCGGCCAGGGCAAGGATGTCCTGGATGTGCTCGTACGCCGTCTTACCGTAGCCGTCGTATGTGGGAATAGACTTTAAAGCAGCAGGGGGCACAGCTTGCTGTCCAACCAGGGCCAAAGGCCCCGTAGAGTCCACCGCCGGGAAGAGATCATCGTCATTTTGCTGTTGAGCAGCCATTTCTTCTTCTTCTCCTCCGTCGGTTGTGTACTCGGTGTCGGTACTTTCCGAGGATGCAGGATCTTCTTCTTCCTCGGCCTCTTCTATTTCGTACTCAGCTCCGCCGACTTCAGCTTCGGCTTCTTCTTGGATTTCAGCCTCGGCTTCGTCGACACGAGCTCGCGGATCAGCCAGCCTGGGAACTTCGCCTCGAGCGTTGATGTCCAGTTCGTAGAACTCAGGCGGGCTTCTCGGATCCCTTGCTTGCCACCTTCTTGTGTGCATGAAGGTGCTGGGACCGGTCTTTCGGACTCAGAGGATCTGTTCGTGCAGAGTCGCCAGGTGTTCAGATTTGGAACAGCAATGAAGCGAACACCGGTGCTTCAATTCTGTTGGGGGTGAGAAACTTCCTTGCCTCACCAAGTGCTCAGGAACCACTGTCAGCGCCGGGTGGAGACTGATCAGAAAATCTCTCGTCAAATGTGGGACCCGGGTCCCACCGGGCGTGCCAGAGAAACTGTTGGTTACGAATCTGCCATGAGGAAAGGATTTTGGGTTAATGCGCCCAGATTCGCCCACCAGCATGAAAGGCCGGAAGGAAGAGATGCCTTCCGTGCCAATCTCCGGAGAAGGCCGGCTCCTTTTGGGGGTTTTCTGATTTAAGCTAAGAGTACAGGAAAGAGATAAATGAACAGAAAGGAATTTACAAATATACGTGGAGGTTGGTGGGGGGAACTAACAGTACGGGAACACACCAATTACCGCTACTTACTGCATCATAAATACAAAGCATGACTAAGAACTGCAAAATCTAGTATACTTTCTGTATTAAGCGGTGTATGCACAGCTTCAATGATCCCCTAGCAAACATTCCCTACAAGGAACTAACAGCACGGCAATGCATCAATCACCAGATACGTACGGTGTCTTAAACAGAAAGCAACCAAGAGATGTCAGATCCAGGTATATGTGTTATGCAGAGATTTTAACCGCACAGCTACAATGGCTCCCTAACAGACATTCCCTACAAGGAACTAACAGTACGGCAGCGCATCAATCACCAGATACAGACAGCAACGTAACACACAACTGATGGAACTGCTACCACATCTATTCTATGTATCCTTTAAACTATTAAATACAGAAAGTGCTCAGACAAGCAATGCTAAAGGCACCCGATCACCAAATGCTGAAGTGAATCAACGAGCCGTGACACAGGTTAGCGTTAAGCATATATATAATGAAAGGCAGCATAAAAAATAGAAGCAGCAGAACAGAGCCAGGCATACAATTTATATTTATAAACAGAAGCACGGTTACAATGGGCACAGTGGTTCCCTAACAGACATTCCCCTTCCACCCTTTACAATGAATTCATGGTGGGTTTTTATAGCCCGAGTCCCTCCCGTTACATTAATGGGCACAAGGTCCCAGTCAAACAATAGCTGACAAAAGCGGCGAAAGAGCTGCAAATGCTGACCTTTTGTCGGACCGGACTGTACCCGCAGCATGGTCTTCCTGGAAGCTGGACAGCTACGTGGCAGTGTGTTGGGCAGAACTTCTTCTCGGCAGGTATGCGGGTAGCTGGAGCAGGTAGAACCTCCAATCGGCTTTAAATGAGGCCACTGGCACAGGTAGTGCAACCCATGCTCGTCCTTTTGCTCGGCACGTCTTGGCTCAAATCCCGAAGCTGGACACTTGTCAGATGATGGATGATGCTGTGTGACACGTGTCTGCCTTGGAAGGCAGTTTGTCCAACTTCGCTTGGGATCAGAGCGTCTCGGGTTGCGCGGGCAGAAAACAGCGCAGTCGGGGAGGCCTTCATGCCTTAGGTGCATTTCTGAGTTTGTTTCCCTACTGCGCACCTGTCAAGGGCGCACTCCGACTTCGGTGGCGAAGTCGGGTTGCGCACAGGTGAAAACCGGTATCTGCCGCCGTACGGACTTTGCTCCAGCATTTAACACTCTCTTGTCAGCCTGCCAGTTACAAGGTGCGCCCAGAAGAGGGGCGAAGTGCGAACTTCGCACCCAGACTGGGCGAAGTACGCACTTCGCACCAAGACTGGGCGAAGTGCGAACTTCGCACCCAGACTGGGCGAAGTGCGAACTTCGCACCAACACTTAGCCATTTTTCAGGTAACTTGCTGGAAAGTTTAAAAATCAACTGAGGGACTCCGAGAAAGGGGGAAAGAAAGAGAATGTGGGAAAGAAAGAGGAAGGGAGAGCAGAAGAAAGGAAAATAGAGGAAGAGGGAAAAAGAAGAGCAGCACTGTTACAAAATTGAAGACATTGCACCCCGTGCAAAATGTGACAACAGTTGGGTTCTTTTGTTTTGTTTTGTTTTTGTGTTCTTTGTGTTGTTTTTTGTTGTTCTTGTGTTTTTGTTTTGTTTTTTTTTATGTTTTTTGTTATTGTTCTTGTGTTTTTTTCGTTCTTGTTCTTGGGTTTCTCTTTGTTTGTGTTATTTCATTTTTTTATGTGTGAGTGTTTTCTATGTTTTTTGTTTTTGTTTATTGTCTGTTGTTGGTTGTTTTTATTTTTATTTTTATTTTTATTTTATTTATTTTATTTTTTAGGTTTTGGTTGTGTTTATTTTTCATGTTTTTTTGGGTTATGTCTTTGTAGTGTTCTGTTGTTTTTGTCTTGTTTGTGTTTTGTTATGTGGTTCTTGTGTTTTTCTATGTGGTTTGTGTTGTGGTTTCTTTTATCTTATTGTGCGTGTTTGGTTGTGCTTTTGGTTTTGACACACTCAAGGAGCATGTTTTTTATTTTATTTTATTATTTTTGTTGTTATTTACTTTTTTTAATTTGGTTTTGTGTGTTTGTTTGCTCCTTGAGTATGTCAAAGGTGGTAGGCCAGGTCCGAGTCCTGGGCATTTTTGGCGGAATGGATACCCCTGCCTCCTTGGGTCTTACCCGAAAGTGGCATCCCTTTTGGGATGTTTTCCACAAATAAAAAATAAAATAAAATAAAAAGAAAAGGAGGATGTTAGAGTTCGCTCCAACGTTATTGCCAATAGTCATGGATAGTGAACCTTTCTTAAATCCTTTCCTTTGGGAAGGTCATGGGTTCTATTCCCTGTGCATCTTTTCTTTGCGTGCATGAATGTTGTTTTGTGATTTGGAGGAAGCATATTGAGAAATAATCTGATTCTATTCCCATCCAGTAATTAGGTATTTTGAATAGTGCAAATATTCCTAAAAGCCTCCTAGGTGGGAGGTTGCAAGATCTATTCCTCACACACTCTTTTTTCTTAGTGCATCATGACTCTGATATGAAGAAATATGAAGCCTTGCCACTCTCTCCTCATCCGATGACTTCGACACAATGGATAGCACAATTTTTGTTTAAGACTTAAAAATCGGAAGGTTGTGGATTCAAATCCTCATGTTCTCTTTCCAAGGGCATTGATAGTTTTTCTTTTTAAAAAACGCTAGTTCTCTTTTGCTAAGCTGGTCATAAGCCTCAAGGCATCTTCTCTCCAGTTGGCACGAGCTCCCTTGTGATTAGTACAGTCGTCTTTAAACCCCGTGTATTATATTTGTTTTGCTCACTCACACCTCACATACAAAACTAGCAAGGAATATTCCTCCGCCTTGTCTCTTCACACATGAGCCGGGAGCAAGCCTCACCTTTTTCTTGTTTTATAAAGTAAGCAAGTGTTACGGGTGCGAGCAGGAAGCAAAGTGCGAGCAAGGAGCGAGCACCACTTCTTCTTGTTCCAGATCTTAGGAGAAACTCAAAAACTAAAGGATTCATGTGAAGAAAATCTAGGTAACATGGCAGGAAAGTCATTTTTGAAAGTCCTTACTAGAAGTAAGGATGCCCTAGTTGGAAGTATGGATGCCCTAGTTAGGGATAAGAGGAAGAGCGAATCTATGGCAAACCCTATCCAGGTAGCAGATACTACACCAGAAGTGATTATCAAGGATGAGATGATCGAGCATGATATAATGGTTCTTAAAAGCAGAGGGTTAATATGTAAGTTCCATGGATACTGGCCAAGTTTTTTGGAGATTCAAAATTGGATCAAGTGGAAGTGGGATTGAATTCAAATTACTCCATGACTTTTCTTCTAAAAGGATTTTTCCTCATTATCTTCTCTAGTTCAAAAATAAGGGATAAAATAATGGATGGTGGCCCTTGGTTTAGGGGCAAAGATGCATTATATTTAAGACCATGGAGTGAGAATTTTTCTATGGAGACAAAGACTATTAAAAGGCTTCCGATGTGGATTAGGCTTTTTGGACTTCCTTATCAGCTTATCAATAAGGAGGTTTTGAAGAATATTGGCAATACTCTAGGGGAGTTCATCCAAGTGTATACACTCAAATATGTGTTGCCATGGATATTTCAAAACCTTTACCACAGTCCATTAGGATTAAATCTGAATCAAGAGAATGGGATCAACAAGTGGATTATGAAAATATTGCATTTCAATGTCATAAATGTTATGAGATTGGACACATGGCAAGAGATTGCAAAGTGAAAATGATGGAGAAAGAGATGGAAAATTTTGGGCATGAGACAAACTTCAATATGAAGCAAGGAGATCATATCATAGTAGAAGTTGGGTCAAATCAAGGATTTTCCACTCCTAAGAAAGTGGTAAAAAAAAACCTCTACATCATCAAATGGCAAAGGCCATTACAGTTTACTCGAATCAACCATTAGAAGAAAAAAATGATACAAGGGATGAGGAAGTACAATGTACAAGTTCAAATTCAGGAGTTAAAGGTGCAAAGGAAGATGGGGAGGCAAATTTTAAAGCAAATGAGGTGAAGGAGGTCAAGGTTAATCTAGGTAAATCATCTTCATTTTCCTCAAGTAGTATAAAATCCTCTCCTTGCAATAAAAATGAAAGTAGTATAGAGTGTATCCATTGCACTTTAGGGTTTCAAGAGCAACATAATAAAGAAATGCATATGGAGGATATCCATGGAAATTTAGGGTTTCTAGGGTAGCATAAGAAAGTAATTACTATGGAGGATCATCCTTGTACTTTAGGGTTTTTAGGGCAACATAAAGAAGAAAGTGTTTATGAGGTTATTCCTTGCATTTCAGATTCTTTAGGGCAGCATAAATATTTAGAAGATAAGTCTCATTATGAACAATATGGAAAAATAGAAGAGATTGATGAAGATGAAAGTGTTGGTGGGAATGGAAAAAGGAGAGGAAGGTCTTCAAAGCATGAACAAAGAGAAAAAGAAACTCAAAGGGATATCGATTTGGGAAGCCAAATAAAAATATCATAGGTGTTAACAAGAAGTGGGGCTAAGCCCACTAATAAAAATAAAAAGTGATGATGAAAATGGTATTATGGAATATTAGGGGTATGAATAAGACCCCTAAAAAAAAGTTATTAAGGAATTAATAGGTTGTTATAGTCTTAAGTTTATTTTAATACAAGAAATAAAATTAAGTAGTGAGGAATGTAAGGATGCTTTTAAAAATATTTGGAAGATGGGGATTGTCTAGTAGTTTCTTCTATAGGAGCTTCAGGTGGTATTGCAACAATATGGGACAAATACAAATGGGATGGACAATTGTTAGAAGCAAAAAGTAATTGGGTTGTTGGACTATTTTGTAGGAAAGAGGAAAATATCAAAGTTGGGGTTATAAATGTATATGCTCCAACTATAGTTACTCCTCGTGAAAGATGTTGGAAGGACCTTAGCATATTTTTGTCAAATATAATGATGATTCATAATTGTGATCTATGGATTCTTAGGGTGACTTCAACATAGTTCTATCTCCTTTGGAAAAGAAGGGTGGTACTCCTAGATGGTCTAAATCAATGCAAGATTTTGCTTCATTTGTCAATTCAAATGGCCTTTGGGATGTTATTCCTTCAAGTTTTCAATATACATGGGATAATAGATGCATTGGGTAAACTCATATAGTAGAAATATTGGATAGATTTTTGTTATCCAATATATGGTTGCAAACAGAGTATACAATCTCTTTAGATATTTTATTATGAGTAGGATCAGATCATAAACCCATTCTTTTGAGTTGTGATTTACTCAATAATGGTCATCCAAAGCCATTTTACTTCTAGTCTATGTGGCTCCAAGACCCTAATTTCTTCTAGATGGTTATGTTATGGTGGGATGAAGTAAATTTTGAAGGATCATGTATGTACAGGTTTGTTCAAAAGATGAAATATCTAAAGGAGCAAATGAAGATTTGGAATGCCAAATATTTTGGTAATATTTTTAAAGAAAAGAAGGAAATTGAATCCAAGCTCAAAAATTTACAAGAGATAGTAGAAATCAATGGAATGGACCAAGATTCTTATGTGCAAGAAAATAATTACTTTTTGATTATCATAATGTATTGAAAAAGGAGTCATATTGGTTCCAAAATCTAGGGAGAAATGGCTTAAGGAAGGAGATAGAAATACTAAATTTTTCATGCTATAGCAAAAAAATTTTTCTTTTTGTCGCATAAAAATATTTTAACTCTAGATGGAAGAAATATTGAGGAAGAGGAAGCAATTAATTATTTCAAAGATATTTTGTTAGATGTTGGGCAAGATAAGGAGGCTCAAGGTAAGCTTTTGCAAAATATTCCATCAATTATCACATAGGGATAAAATGAAAGCTTGATGAAGAAGATATCTATGGAGGAGCTACATGAAGCAGTTTTCTCTTTCCATCCTAATAAGGCACCTAGCCTTAATGGATTTCCTACAATTTTCTTTCAAAAATTTTGGGATTTATTGAAGAGTGATATGTTGGTTGTGGTTGAAGAGGCCTAAAAAGGAAGGCTATAATAAGTGAGATCAATGCCACCTTTATTACATTGGTTCCCAAGAAAGGTGAGATAAAATATTTTGATAATTTTCGTCCAATAAGCCTTTGTAATATGATTTATAAGATCATTTCAAAAATTATGGCAAATAGGTTGAAAAGCATTCTAGATTGTTTATTTTATTATAGGAACAAGGTGGTTTTGTTCATGGTAAACAAATTCTTGATGGTGTAATCATTGCATAGGAGGCCATACATTCTCTTCATTCCATGAAAAATAGGTATGCTTATGAAATTAGATATGAACAAAGCATATGATAGGGTTTGTTGGAGAGTTTTCTACATGATATTCTCAAAAAGTTTGGTTTTGATCAAGGTTGGTGTGAATGGATTAAATGTTGTTATAGCACTCCAAAATATTCTATTTTGATCAATGGTTCTCCTGTTGGATACTTTAAGTCATCTTGTGGACTCTCAAGGTGATCCACTATCTCCTTATCTATTTATTATTCTTGTGAGGCATTAGGGAGAGCTTTCTCAAAGGCAAAAATGGAAGGAAAAATCAAAGGTATTCAGGTTGCAACAAATGGTCCCTTCGAATCTCATCTCCAATTTGTTGATGATACTTTTCTTTTGGGTCATCCCTTAGTCAATGAGGCCATGGAGTTTAAATCAATATTATCATGCTATGAGAAGGCTATTGGATAGTTGGTTAATACTATAAAATCTAAGGATTTTTTCATTAACATTGCCCTAGATTTACAATGAATTATTATGGATATTTTAGGGTTTAAAATTGAAAAATTCCATCAACATATTTGGGTATTCCTTTGTCTCATAAAGGAAATAAAAAGGAGCTTTGGGACTCAATTTTGGATAGAATGAAATCTTGTTTGGTAGGTTGGAAAGGTAAGTTCTTAACCATGGTTGGAAGGCTACAACTCATAAAGACTACATTGCAATCCATCCCTATTTATATGATGTCACTTTCAAGATTGCTAATAGGTATAGCATCAAAATTTGATAAAATTCAAAGAGACTTTCTTTGGAAAGGATGTGAGGAAAAATTTAGGTTTCCTCTTTGTAAGTGGGATAGGGTTTGCAAAGGAAAGAATATTGGAGGAGTAGGCTTGTAGAATTGTAGACTTATGAGTTTGGCCTTAGGGGCAAAACTTGGTTGGAGATTATTCAAAGATCAAGGAAAGAGTTGGGTAAAAATGTTACTTCAAAAATATATAGGTTCTCTTGATGCAATGAAATTATTTAGGAAAAGAACCCTACCTAAAGGATTACCAACATGGAACTTCATATCAGATAGTTTGCAATTGATCAAGAAACATATTAGATGGTTAGTCAATGAGGGGAATTATGCAAATTTTTGGTTTGATGCTTGGTTGAAGCCTTATCCTCTTATCTCTGATTCAAAATGGCAACCATTGGCTCGGGCATGTCTAGCTTGTAAAGGTCCAAAGGTCAAAGATTATATTAATGTGAGCAACAACTCTAGATCATGGATTTCTATTAGTAACCTGGTTGAAGGAGAGGAACTCAAACAAATTGTAGATGAGCTTCAAAAGATGCTTCAAGAGTTTTATTTGCCTATTTTTACATGAAAGGATGAGTTGGTTTGGAATCTATCAAAAGATGGTGGATACTTAGTCAAGTTGGGATATGAGGATTTAGAGCAATCAAAATTTCCTACTCCCAAATATTTCCCTTGGAAGAATGTTTGGTCACTAGAGGCTCTCCCTAAGGCCTCAACATTCCTTTGGTTAGTAGTTCAAAGTAAGATTCTTATAAGAGAGAGTCTACAAAGAAGAGGATATCATGGACCTTTTAGATGTGCCTTGTGTGAGAAGGATTTAGAAACATCAGATCATTTACTTCTTCATTGTCCCTTTGCTCACACCATTTGGGGTTACTTTTTAAAAAATATGAGAATATATTGGGTAGCTCCATCAACATTGAAAGAGTTGATGAAATGTTGGATTAATTATTTCAAAGCTAAAGCATTATGTATTCTGTGGAGGATTGGTCTTACTATTATTTGTTGGAATTTATGGCTTGAAAGGAATAATAGAATTTTTAAAAATAAATCTCAAAATCATGCCCAAGTTTGGAATTGTATTATTGCCTCTCTTGTAGAATGTTTATAGATATGGTGCTCATCATGGGAAGTCTCAAGTGTGGAAAAGAGGTGGTAGCCTCTTGGTTATAAGATTTGAATATACATGGAAGAGTCATCTGTGATAATGGCATTAAAACAAAGGATCTGCTTTGATCTATGGTAAAATGGAAATGTCTAAAAATTGGGTTTATCAAAATTAATTTTGATGGTGCTTCTAAAGGAAATCTAAGAAAAGTTGGTGGAGGTGGTGTTTTTTAAAATAATGAAGGCAAAATTCTCCTCACTTACTTATAATCATATGGAACTTCAACTAACAACTATGTAGAGGCTAGGGCACTTCTTATAGGGATTAAAATTGCAATTGAAAAAGGATGGAAATATATTTCAATTGAGGGGATTCACAAATTATCATTAATGCTATCAACAAAAATGGATGTGGGGATTGGATAAAAAATAATATTATTGTTGATGTTCATCATCTATTATTGGAGGCAATCTCTTGGAAATGTGAGCATATCTATAGAGAAGGAAATCGGGTAGCAGATAATTTAGCCAATCATGGTGTTGATCTTCATCTTGGTGAAATTCAAATTTTAGAAGGCAACTGGCCAAGTGAGATTTTATCTCTTAATGAAAATGATGTCAAGGAGTTGATTGCGGAAACATAGCACTTTGAGGAAGATGAAGAATATATTTGATAGAAAAGGAAATGAAGAATATCTTTGATAAGGTCCGAGGTGTAGACCAATTGGTTCAACCAAACCCCATAAGGGGGGTAGAGGTCTAAGGTCAAATCTCGGGCCTCGTCGAACTGAACGCTTGTCCCTTTCCTGGTGCTTTCAGCGGCGTAAAAGGTTTAAAATGATTGTGGCATGGTGGTTATAGGGGCGGACTGTGCGAAGAACTGTGTGGCAGCTTTCGGAGCAGACAACGCAGAATACTGTGGCAGCCATAAAAGCCGGACAGGCTGCCCGGATTCGTGGCGGCTACCGATTCCACCATGTAAATTCAAAATATATATATATATATATTATTGATAAAAAGGCAAGCTGGAAATAGTTTACTTGACCCAACAGCAAAATATGTAATATTTTGCTATTTTGATAGGAGTGGCCCCCAATAGAAGCCACATATAGCTTATTAAAAAAATAATAATAAATCTTGTTATTTTTTTCTAATTAATTATATGGGATTGAAACAAGTCGTGCCCGTATTTGTTGTCATTTCTGCAACATTATATATATTTTATTGTCCAGTAATTTCTGCTTCCCAGAAACTTTGTCCCTCTTGTTCAAGATGCATTTTTCCTCTCTCCTGAGTTTTACTGTCAAAATTCTCGACTGTTCCTAAAGCACTGTGCAGTTTTTTCTGTTCACTTATCATGCAAGGCGCACATCTTTCGGAAGGCGAGGGCAGTTTGCATTCTCCCCAGGCGCAGGTCAAGTATGAAAGGTATGGAGAGCGCAGGCCGGTTTCGATCCAGAAGGCAGTAAACCTCGGCTTCGCAAAACAAGAATGCTAAGTGTTGACGGAGGTTAGAGCGCAGTAATTCCCGGCGCAATGCCTTTGCGCTCAACCTGAGGAGCGCATTACTGTTGCGCACCAAGTATTAGCGCAAGGCAGACTTCATGCAAAAGAGGAGCGCAACGCCGTTTGACTGGTCAAAGCGCACCAATGGCCAGCGCAATGCCTTTGCGCTCTACCTAAGGAGCGCACAACATGTTGACCAGTCAACGCGCGGCATCAAGTTTCAAAGCAAAATGGCTAAGTGTTGCTGGAGGCGCTTGCGCTCAATTTCCCAAGCGCAAAGTTGTTGCGCTCCCTTTCAGAGCGCTTCCTGCTTTGACTTTTCAAAGCGCAGCGCAGCTCCCAAGGAGAAGACCCCAGGACGTTGCGCTCAGTTTTCCGAGCGCCAAGCAAATTCGCACCAACATCAAGCGCAAAGCATGTTGACTATTCAACCCAACACTATTTCCAAGGCATCAAGACGTTGCGCTCCATTTCTCTAGCGCAAGGCAAATGCGCAATAAACTTATGCACTTCAGTTGTTGACCGTTCAACGTCGGCACGCCTCCCGATGACCTAGACCCTTGCGCTCCATTTCTCCTGCGCAAGGCGTTTGCACTCCATTCTCGTGCGCTTTGGCGATTGACTTTTCAACGCCAGCACTAATTCTTGTGAGCCAGGGACTTGCGCTCCATTTTCGAGTTAGTTGCGCTTCGCCTCTTGACTTTTCCACCCTGGCACTAGTCCCGAGGCAGCAAGGTGCGGAGCAGTTTCAGGTCCGGAAGCAGCGAGATATAAGCAGCGCTTGCATCTAGCACCTGTTCTTTTCCAGCCCCTTCGCCAAGATCTCCCAGAAGTGCTTCCCATCAACGAGTTAAGGTGCATCCTTATCCACCCAAGCGCAGTCGATCTGAGAAGTTTCCGAACTGGACGTTTCAAGATTTCAGGATCTTATCTCTCACGAAGGTGGTTCCAACAAGTGAGGGGACAGCTGGTGGAGAACTGATCTTACACAAGACAGAAAACCAGAGAAACAAGAGACAACAATTTCTTATTCAATACTTCAGAAGAATTTTACAAGAATATACAGCCAAACTGCCGTTTGCCCCCCCGCCTCTCATTACAATCCATGGGTTTTTATTGAGGTCCCCGTCCTTTGTGCTTTCACACTTCCCACGATCTACAATTGCCACTTGGAACAATTCTGAAAAGTTGCATTGATGAGACTCTAGGTGAGGTGCGCGACTGGCTACCATATCCAACGGAATCTTCTTCTTGATTTGCTACTTGCTGTTAGTTGCTTTAAACGCGTCTTCCAGATATCCTGCGCGAGTGGCCAACATGCCCGTTGAAATCCTTCTTTGGAACTGCTGCTTCACTGCCTCTAACTTGCCGTGCACGAAGGGCCGCCTTTAAAAAAGCTGGGAGTGCGTGTTTTCCTGTTTGGTCGCGATATCGCGACCATTTTCTTTCTGCACCTTCTCTCTCCGTTTTGGCCGCGGCCGTTTTTTTTCTATTGGCCTCTGTTCTCCCGTTTCGGTGTCGCGATTTCGCGACCTTTGGTCTCCACGCCTTCGTTTCCCCTGCGGTGGTCGCGATTTCGCGACCTTTGGTCTCCGTGCCTTCGTTTCCCCTGCGGTGGTCGCGATTTCGCGACCTTTGGTCTCCGTGCCTTCGTTTCCCCTGCGGTGGTCGCGATTTCGCGACCTTTGGTCTCCGCGCCTTCGTTTCCCTGCTTTGGGTCGCGAAATCGCGACATTTTGTCCGCTGCTCCCCTATCTTCAGTTTTGGTCGTGATATCGCGACACATATTTTACTTGCAACACTTAGAAAAAAATAACATTGCAACACTAAGAAAAAAAATAACAACAAAAAGTTTGGTTCATGCTCGATTGCTTTGCTGCCCTCGGATGCTCCTGCATCAGACACCCGGGGTGGATCGAGAAGTGATCCTCACTTCTGATCTTTGGGAGGAAGACCCAGGCGGTCAACCTCTCGTTTTTGATAACCAAGTTGCATCTTCTATAGGTCTGCCCTTCCACTTGATCAAATACTCAGAATATTGTTTGTTCCTTGTGCTTCTGCCTTCACGAGTATCTAATATTTCCTCGATCTCGTCTTTGGTTGGGTCAGATGCTAGAATGCTCCACAATTCTTTGCTTGGTGCCTCTGTACTATCTCCTTCATGGTATTCAACTAAATCTGATATGTTAAAAACGGGTGAAATGTCAAGCCCACTTGGCAATTCCACTTCATATGCATTGCCTGAATCCCGTTTTTCCAGTATTTTGCATGGCCCAAACTTCTTCATCTTCAACTTGTTGTAAGTTTTGGCTGGAAATCTTTCTTTCCTGAGATGGACCATGACTTCATCCCCCACTTCGAACTCTTTGAACCGCCACTTTTGGTCTGCTCTTGCTTTATACTGAGTATTCATTTTTGTGATTTGTTTCTTCACTTCTTCATGCAGCTTTTCATCTGTTTCGCGAATTCCTCAGCCTCTGCACTGCACTTTTCTCCTTTATCTAATTTTCTTAGCTTAGAAACATTTCTCAGACTGCTTCCATATATGATTTGGAATGGAGATTTGTTTGTACTCTTATTGATAGAATTGTTGTATGCAAATTCCGCCTACGGCAAAACTAAATCCCATCCCTTGGGTTTATCTGCTATCAAGCATCTTAATAAATTACCCGGACTTCTATTTACCACCTCTCGTCCGCCCATCGCTTGTGGGTGGTATGCGAATCGAACTTCGGATCTGTCTTCGACTTCTTCCACAATGTTCTCCGGAAATACCCAACAAACTTTGTATCTCTGTCAGAAACTATGCTTCTTGGTAGACCGTGAAGTCGTACCACTTCCTTGAAAAATAACCCTGCAATGTGAATTGCATCACTTGTTTTCTGGCAGGGAATAAAATGTGCCATCTTGGAGAACTCGTCAACCACCACAAATACAGAGTCATTTCCCCTCTGTGTTCTGGGCAATCCAAGAATAAATCCATGCTTATGTCCTCCCATGGCCTCTCAAGTACAGGTAACGGCTGGTATAATCCTGTGTTTTGCCTTACGCCTTTTGCCATCTGGCATATTCTGCAACCTTGCACAAACTTTTTCACATCTTGCTGAAGTTGCGGCCAGTAGTAATTTTCATTCACCAGGGCAATGGTCTTATCCCGACCAAAATGCCTATCTAGTCCTCCGCTATGCTTTTCCTTGATTAAGTTCTCCCGCATGGAACTCCTTGGAATGCATAATTTACTTCCCTTGAACAGCATTCCGTCTTGGATTAGGAAATCTAACCATTTTGTCCTGTCCACAGTAACAGGTGCCAAGCAAGCCGTCCAGTGCCGCCTGCAAAATCGGGATCTTCGGGATAAAGACCCTTCGGTTCTTCGAATCCTACTACTTCCACTGTCATTTCAATCAGCAGATTCTCGCCTTCTACTTAAAGCATCCGCAACTCTGTTTGATTTCCCGCTCCTGTGGTTTAATACAAAGGTATAGCTTTGGAGAAACTCAACCCACTTCATGTGCCACTGATTTAGTTTTGTCCGGTCGTTGATGTACTGCAATGCCTGATGATCGATAAATAGAACAAACTCTTTTGGCAACAAATAATGCCTCCACTTCTTCAGAGCCTGAACTATAGCATAAAATTCCTAGTCATAAACTAAATACTTTTTCCGAGCATCATTGAGCTTTTCACTAAAATAGGCAACAAGTCTGCCTTCTTGACTCAATGATGACCCCTATTGCATCGCCACCGGCATCACAATCGACCTGAAATACTTTGTTAAAGTCTGGAAGCGCCAAAACAGGCTGTTCTGTGACCTTTTTCTTTAATGCATCAAAGCTCCTCTCAGCCCCTAAGATCCACTTGAATTCTTTTTTATCCCCTCTCATTGTTTCTGTGAGGGGTGCACAAATGCTGCTGAAGTTTCTTATGAACTTTCTGTAAAAGCTGGCTAGGCCATGAAATGATCTTACCTCGGTTATGCTTCTTGGGGTAGGCCATTCGATGATAGCCCTCACCTTCTCTAGGTCCATTTTCAGACCTTCTGCTGAGATTACAAATCCCAGGTATACTAACTCTTTCTTGACAAAATTACTTTTTTCAGATTTATTAATAACTGCTCCTCCCGCAGCTTTTCAAAAACCCTCCTGATGTGCATCAGGTGTTCCTCCAGGGTTCTGCTGAATATTAATATATCATCTAAATAAACAATGACAAGTCTTCCTAAAACCTCTTTCAGTACCTCATTCATCAGCCGCATGAAGGTACTTGGTGCATTGGACAGCCCAAATGGCATGACCAACCACTCATACAAGCCCTCTCTTGTCTTGAAGGCTGTCTTCCACTCATCTCCTTCCCCGACACGGATCTGGTGGTAACCACTCTTGAGGTCAATTTTGGTGAAGTACTTGGCTCCACTCAAACAGTCCATTATGTCATCCATCCTTGGCAGTGGAAATCTGTATTTTATTGTGATCTTGTTGATGGCTCGAGAGTCTGTACACATTCTCCACTCTCCATCCTTCTTGGGTGCTAGTACTGCAAGTACTGCACACGGGCTAAGACTCTCCATAATCAATCCCTTCTCTAGCAACTCCTGGACCTGCCTGTTTAGTTCTTCAGTTTCTACAGGTGTCATTCTATGTGCAGCTTTATTGGGCAAGCTTGACCCTGGCACCAAATCAATATGGTGACTAATTTTTCTTACTAGGGGTAAACCCTCGGGCACATTATCGGATATGATATCCGGAAATTCCTTCAACGAGATCTTGGACTTCGCTGGGGCATCTTTGCATTCTCGTATCCCCGACTCTAGGAATTAATGCATAACACATATGTTCATGCTTTAAATCATGTAAAAATTTTCTTCCGTCAACCAAGAAAATTCTTGCACTGCCACATACCTTTTCTTCCACCTCCTTCAGGGGTTTCAACTTATGACGCATTCCATTCTTGGTCACGGAATAGGTGTTGGCTCGGCCATCATGAACCGCACACCTATCAAACTACCATGGCCTTCTCAGCAGCAAATGGCACGCATCCATGGGCAGAATGTCGCACAGAACCTCATCACGGTAATTTCCAATGCTGAATTTTACCAGGCATTGTTCATTGACCAAAACCTTATGGTCTTTCTGCAACCACGTCATCCGATATGGATGCGGGTGTTTCTTTCTCTCCAGTTGTAGCTTTGTAACCATTCCTTCTAAAACTAGGTTATCTGTGCTACCGTTGTCAATGATAATGTTGCAAATCTTACCCACGCATTTACACCTTGTGCGGAATAAGCTTTTCCTCTGGTCTGCAGCTCCCTCTTCATTCAACAGGACTCTCCTTGCAATCATTACTTCTCCTCTCTCAGCTTCTTCAGAATGCTCAGATCCAGCATCCTCATCCGCAACTGCTACTCTGGCATTTCCTTCCGGCCTCCGATTATTTCTTTCTCGCTGCTGTGGGCACTCATATTGGTGATGTCCCTCTTCACCACACTGGAAGCAAGTCCCTCAGAATCTTCCTCTTCCTTGTCCACGTCCGCTCTGCCTCTTCCCCCTCGGTAATCATTATTCTGATTACGGGGGCGATCTGTATTTTCTCTCCTTTGTTCTTGATTGCTGCTACCTTCTCCATTTTTCTGAGAATCTTCATTTCTTCTTCCACTATTCCTTCCGCCGGTCCTTCCGCCACGACCTCTTCCTCTTTGCTTGTTTTCAAACCTCCTATTGAGCTTCTCTTCAACCTTTAAAGCAAATTGGTAAGCGTCCTCTATGGTGGTCATCCGGACTAGACTTAGTTCTTCCTGAATGCTTGCTCGTAACCCATTAATGTAACGGGCTACCTTCTCCTTGTTGGCCTCTGAGTGGCCTGTTCTAATCATTATTTTATGAAATTCCTCTATGTATTCTTTCACAGACTTGCTTGATTGCCTCAATCCTTGCATTTTCTTCGGTAGGTCTAACTCATAATCACCAGGGATGAACTGCCTCTTTAGCTTTTCTGCCATCCGTTCCCACTTAGTTATTCTCTCTTTCCCTCTTTTATTCTGCTCCAGCTGCACTCCCACCAAATGCTAGCATGACCTTTCGGCTTGGTCTTTGCGAATCCGACCCTATCGGGGTCCTCAACCTCTTCGTACTCAAAGTACTCTTCCGGGTCGTTGATCCAGTCGATCAATTCCTCCGGATCAAGGTTCCCGAATATGTGGAAACCTCCATCTTCGGCCTCTTCCCAACTGGGAGATGGCTTTGTATAGTCCGGCCTCGAGCAGGATCTCATCGCTTCTTCTTCTTCCTCAGAGTTGGTCTTCTTCTTCATCATCTTCCTCTTCACTACCTTCGTCTCTTCTTGGCTCCAATCTTCTGCGCATTTCTTCTTGCAAGGCTTGCATTTGCCGCTACAAAGCTCGAACATCTTCTGTTGCTGCCATGCCTCTCCCACCAACAGAGGTTTCTCCTTGGAGGCATTCTGCTCACCCAATTCCAAGCCCTTCCACAGATCCTAGTGTAACTGCCTCTCCTCCGGCGATCTGTTACACACTCAGGAACTACTGGCTCTGATACCACTTGGTGGAGAATTGATCTTACACAAGACAGAAAACCAGAGAAACAAGAGACAATAATTTCTTATTCAATACTTCAGAAGAATTTTACAAGAATATACAGCCAAACTGCCGTTTGCCCCCCCGCCTCTCATTACAATCCATGGGTTTTTATTGAGGTCCCGGCCCTCTGTGCTTTCACACTTCCCACGATCTACAATTGCCACTTGGAACAATTCTGGAAAGTTGCATTGATGAGACTCTAGGTGAGGTGCGCGACTGGCTGCCATATCCAACGGAATCTTCTTCTTGATCTGCTGCTTGCTGTTAGTTGCTTTAAACGCGTCTTCCAGATATCCTGCGCGAGTGGCCAACATGCCCGTTGAAATCCTTCTTTGGAACTGCTGCTTCACTGCCTCTAACTTGTCGTGCACGAAGGGCCGCCTTTAAGAAAGCTGGGAGTGCGTGTTTTCCTGTTTGGTCGGCCATTTTCTTTCTGCACCTTCTCTCTCCGTTTTGGCCGCGATATCGCGCCGTTTTTTTTCTATCGGCCTCTGTTCTCCCGTTTCGGTCGTCGCGATTTCGCGACCTTTGGTCTCCGCGCCTTCGTTTCCCCTGCGGTGGTCGCGATTTCGTGACCTTTGGTCTTCGTGCCTTCGTTTCCCCTGCGGTGGTCGCGATTTCGCGACCTTTGGTCTTCGCGCCTTCGTTTCTCCTGCGGTGGTCGCGATTTCGCGACTTTTGGTCTCTGCGCCTCTGTTTCCCTGCCTTGGGTCGCGATTTCGCGACATGTCGAGAAATCGCGACATTTTGTCCGCTGCTCCCCTATCTTCAGTTTTGGTCACGATATCGCGACACATATTTTACTTGCAACACTTAGAAAAAAATAACATTGCAACACTTAGAAAAAAAATAACAACAAAAAGTTTGGTTGATGCTCGATTGCTTTGCTGCCCTCGGATGCTCCTGCATCAGCAGCGCAAGCAAGCTGGGCCTATCAGAGCATTGAAGGGGTTCAACTGCATTTCAAGGAGTCATCAGTCCCAGCCATGCCTAATTACTATTTCATGACTGTAATTCCTTAAATCTTATCTTGGCTGCCACCGCCACATTTTGTAGGTGTGCATTTAATGTTTCAAGCGGCAGAATTCTCTATATAAGCCTGCTATTTTATTGTAAAATGATGGATGTTTGCTAGAAGCTTGATGTAATCCGAATTCTGCTATCAATACAACTGATGTCTGGCTCTAACTCTGGACTTCTATTTTGTGTGTATGTCTTCTATTGCTTATCTTCTATTAAGTTCTCTGATTTATCTGTAGGCTTGAATTCTAATATCTGGATTTAGCTTCTGATAAAACGTGAACCCCTGGAGTAGCCCTGGAGATTACGCATGTTAGATGCCTAGTTTTAATTTCTGTTAGTTGTCTGTATTGAGTGCTATTTGATTCGGCGTGCAGTAGAGTTATCGTGTTGTTAGTCCATCACCCCTGTTCTATCTGGCCTGTGGCCATATTTCCCATCCCTTTCAGTCATTTCCCATCTCTTTCCAGTTCCTTAATCTCAAATCCCCCCAGTTAGAATAGCAAGGGAACCAGCCCCTCTCTGGAGATTGGCACGGGAGGCATTTCTTCCTCTCGGCCTTTCAATGTTGGTCGGGTCTAGGGCGCATGAATAGACAAATTCATACCTAAGGCAGATCTCTGACCAACAGTTTTTGGCACGCCCGGTGGGACCCAAACGTTCCACTGCAAAAGCAGTATTAAGAAGTTGATGTTCGTCTTATTGCTGACAAATCCGAACATCTGGCGACTCATATGAACTCAGACATCTCCGAACCTCGTAGACCAGCTTAAAAGATCACGCCTTCATGCGTACGAGGTGGCAGGCTAGAAATACAGAAGAAGAAATCGAGTTCTTCGAGCTTGACATCGATGCTCTGGGAGAGCATCCTAGAGTGGTCAGGCCGAATATCCCGTTAGACGGGACATCTTCGCAAGAGGTTGTTGTTGCTACACGGACTCCGACTCCCGATAGCACGGCAACTAGCTTGCCCCCAAATCCACCGAATTCCTCGGATCATCAGAATACTTCGGTTCCACCTAACGTTCCACCAGGTGCTCCAAGTGTTCCGATTGTTCCGGCTCAGCAAGTTCTACCGACTCCTCCGATCCATACAAATCCGCCACCCCAGATGGCGCAGCAGGCTCCGCCCAGGCAGTTCCCGGCCTGGAATCATACGAGACCCCTTGCCCTACAGGCTCAACACCAAGTACCGTCATAGCCTTGAAAGCTTTACCCACTTACGACGGTACGGGAAAGACGGCGCATGAGCATATTCAAGACGTCGCAGGACTAGCAACCATTCACCAAATCACCGAAGAAGACGTTATGGTGAAGTTGTTGGTGCTTTCACTAAGAGGTAAGCTCCTCTACTGGTACCGATCGCTCCCGACCGGTACCATCACCTCATGGGACCAACTGGCAGGACAATTAATAAGGGGCTTCAACGAACAAGCAGACCCCTTCTCTTTGTTGCACCAGTTCACCACTATCCAGAGGCACCCTCAAGAGGAGATAGCTGACTTCAATGTCAGGTTCGCCCGAACCTGGCAGAGAGTCACCGACGGCCTTCGACCCACATCAGAGCAGGCGGCGTTCTATTACCTGAGAGCGTTTCACTCTGATATTAGCATGAGCATCCGGCATGCTAACGTCAACACGTTTCCGGAATTATACCAGCAGGCGCAGAAGGCGGAAGCCGACCTGGTAGCCATCGGGAAGTTGCCTCCAAAGGTGACTACACCGATTTACCCAGATTTCCCGTAGAATATGTACCCGAGCGCATCCACTCCACCTACATCTCAGATGTACCCCAATCAACCGTGGACCCCCAATCCACAAAATCAAGCGGTGCCCACTCCGCAATTTCAGGTACCTACTTCTCATTATCAAGCACCTCCCACTCCTCAGCTTCCGGCTCCTGCTCAGTATCCGGCGTTGCTGGCACCATTGGCACCATTGCCATTACCCGCGCTCACGACTCAGGCAGCTCTAAATGCGGATCAGGCCAAAGAGTTGCGGGATGTGCATGCATTTATGAAAACTATGGCGAACGATATGGCTATCATGAAGAAAAGACAAAATGATCAGAGCTATCCGCCAAGGAGATTTCCGCCCCGATCACGAGGGAGCAAGCTGCCCCCACCGGAAGACCTCATGACAGGAACTCCACGATGTTAGAGTGCGATGAAGCTAGCTCATCCGGCAGGACCTACTGGTGCTCCACCTGCAACGACCCGCATGGCGAGGAAACTTGCATGGTTCATCTGAACTATGTGCAAACACTTGCAGACAACGCACCTGACGGACAGGTAAATATGATAAGGGAAACTGATCGTAATTGCATGATTCCCCCTGTCGAACAGGTCTCCGTTCTGATGAGGACGGGCAAGAAGCCAATCGAGGTCGATCCGGTTCAGATGGAACCACTCAAGGTGCCTGCTAATCCCAAACTGCCAAGTGAGAAGGCAGCCACGCCACCAGAAAAGGAGCCAGTTCAAGTATCAGAGCCGACGGACACTGCCCGACTAAAAGACTATTTGCCTCCAAGGGCAAAAGTGAGGACCCCTCCATCGCAAGCTTCAACCTCTCAACCCCTAACCGAAGCAAGAGATCAGGCGAGAGAAAAGCTACGATACCCCTCACTGACCAAGCGCCAGAGAGTGGAAGCAACTCAGCAGTACCGGACCCGGTACGAAACCGCTAAAGAGGGAGGCGAGTCTGGTGCTGGAGCATACAATGTCGTCGAAGAATTAAGGAAGACTCCGGCTAAGGTAAGCCTCTTTGACGCACTCCAACTGCCTGGTCAAGTCGACCTGTTGCAAGAATCCCTCAAGTCCGTCAAGGGCAAGGGGAGACCAACTCAGACCGTCTTGACACAACCGTTGACCACCTCCGCTATGGGGAAGAACAGGTCGCCGCCATTTTATCTATCCCTCAGGATGGAAGGATGGGTCGTGCATAATTGCATGGTTGATTCTGGCGCTGCCACCACTGTAATGCCCAAAGCTGTATGCGAATTCATGGGCATGGAGTACACCAGGAGCAGTCCTGGAGTGCTTCAACTGGACGGGACTCCGGTTAGGACAGTGGGGGTCATCAAGGACATCCCGATCGTGTTGCACAAGATGCCGCAGATCACAGTAATTCAAGAAGTTGTGGTAGTAGACTTGGAGCCCTATTTCAGCATGTGCTTATCAAGGGAATTCACTGCCAAGCTTGGAGGCTATCTGTCTCTCGATTATTCGCACCTGGAGGTCCCCTTCAAAGGAAAGAGTATCAAAATTTTTAATGAAAAGCCCTCCACCTTTCTCATTGAAAAGATCCAGGATGCGGAGAAACCCATGGACTCAGTCAACATCATTGACGGAGTAGAAGTGGAAGAAAAAGTGGAGCTGATGGAGGAAGCTCTTGACGAGCTGCGCATAGAGGATGAGTTCTCTATGCGTGATTTTAACGCTATGATAGAATCGGACATCGGGTGTTACTCGATTACCAAGCCTGAAAAGGCTAAAGTACCGAGTGACGCTGACCCCATGGACGACCAACTATGGAAGCTCTTCTTCGACAACGCCTGGTGCAAGAACAACACTGGAGCTGGAATTGTCCTCATCTCCCCTTTCGAAAATCAAAAGACTTGCTCGTACAGGCTCGCTTGGAGCTGTACAAATAATGTCGCTGAGTATGAAGCCCTGTGTTTGGGGTTACGAAAAGCGGAGAAACTCGGAATAAAGCAGTTACAGATCTTCGGCGATTCAGAGCTGATCTGTAACCAAGTGATGAATAAGTGTGTTGCCAAGCAACACTATTTAAAAGCATACCGTAATAAGGTATGGGATCTGCTTGAGTCCTTCTCGGCTCTCAACATTCAGTCTATTTCGCGAGAGCGGAATAAGCATGCCGACGTTTTAGCGTCTATTGGAGCCAGGTGCTCCCCTGCCGAGAATATAATGCAAAATCCAAAGGCAGTGAGGGTGATCTATAGGCCCTCGGTGCCTGACAAGAACATTCATTGGCAGGTTTTTGATAGTGACGAGCAGATCGTCAACTTTTTGATCGATGAAGCAGGAAATATCGAAGAAAGAGCCCTCGACGAAGAAGAATCTGAGGGCCTAATTCAGCTGAAAAACAACCACCTCCCTAAGGGCTTGATCACCCTTGAAAGTCTGTTCGACCAAGACGACAGGTCTCTCCCCCACAAGATCAAGGTGGATGCGAGAGAATATGAAGAGCTTGAATTGGAGCCCGAGAAAATGATTAAAGTGGGGACTGATTACACACCACTGGAAAAACAGCAAATCAGAACCCTCTGCAAAGAGTATCCGGACATTGTCGCCTGGAGCTACCGCGACCTAAAGGGGTATGACAAGTCCGTCTTCCAGCATACCATTGAGCTCCAGGAAGGAGTCAAACCTGTCAGGCAAAAGCAAAGGCCTGTCAATCCAAATATAGAGATGCTGATGAAGATCGAGCTCCTGAAGATGCTCGAGGCAAAAATTATATATCCCATCAAGCACTCTTCTTGGGTGGCGAATCTTGTCCCAGTCCGAAAGAAGAATGGAGACATCCGCCTCTGCGTAGACTTCCGGAACCTTAATCAGGCTTCGTTGAAGGATCATTATCCACTGCCCCAAATTGACCAAATACTTCATGTGGTGGCAGGAGCGCAGAGATTCTCTCTGCTGGATGGCTTTTCAGGGTATAATCAGATCTGGGTCAAAGATGAAGACCAGTTCAAGACCGCCTTCACCACCAAGTGGGGCACCTTCGCATACCAGCGCATGTCGTTCGGCCTCTCAAACGCTGGCGCAACTTTCCAGAGAGCAATGGACTTAGCCTTCGGTGAGTTGCTCAATCGCATCATTGTTATTTATCTTGATGACATGACTGTTTTTTCCCACAAAAGGGAAGAACACGGTCTACATTTACGATAGGTGTTTGAGAAATGCCGAGAATTTGGGATCTCAATAAACCCGAAGAAGTCAATCTTCGCGGTCAAGGAGGGCAAGCTCCTGGGCCATGTCATCTCTGAAAGAGGACTAGCCATAGATCCTGCTAGGGCGGAAGCTCTCCTCAAGCTCCCTCTACCAGCAAGTAAGAAGGGCCTCCAATCCTTCTTCGGGCAGATTAATTTTGTTCGGAAATTCATTTCCGACTTCGCCCAGGTAGTCAAGCCAATGACGGAACTCCTCAAGAAGGATGTCGAGTTCCGATGGACCGAGGAGAGAAGGCAGGCTTTCAAAGAGATAAAAGAGCGAATCGCCCAAGCCCCCGTTCTGGTGAACCCCGACTACTCCAAGGATTTTATCCTTTACGTTGTCGGAGAGCCAGAGAGCTATGCGGCTGTCCTTACCCAAAAAATGAAGACGGGGACGAGCGGCCAATTGCGTTCCTGAGTCAAGTTATCCTCCCGCATGAGGAAAAGTTCAATTTCATCGAAAGACAAGTCCATGCGGTGATGAGGTCGCTGAAGAAGTTTCGTCATTTCGTCTCTCAGAGTAAGACGATAGTGTACGTGATACACCCGGACGTTAGAAACTTCATCATTCAAGGAGAGCTCGGCAACAAAAGGGCAGGTTGGATCTCCAAGATCCAAGAGTTCGATATAGAGGTCCGGCCCACTAAACTGGTCCGTGGCCGAGCCTTATGCCAAGAGCTTGCCCGGAGTGCCGCCTCAGAGGTGACAGCTTGCCAGTGGGATGACCCAGCGCAGGAGAGCAATTGTGCAAATCGGTCTTCATCCGACAGAGATTGGACAGAGGACCTAGTGGAGTACTTCAGCACAGGACAGTGCCCTTCCGGCCTCAACTCTTCGCAGAGGAGGAGGTTCAGGCTTCAGGCCTGCAGATACGTATTGTTGCCCAGTGGGTTGTTTCATCGAAACATTGACGGTGTCCTCCTGAGATGTGTCAAGGGGACAGAAAAAGAGAAAATCCTGGACGAATTCCATTCTGGAATGTCCGGGGGCCATTTTTCAGGAAGGCCTATGGCCTTGAAAATAATAAGGGCGGGCTATTATTGGCCCACCATTTTTGTTGATTCCTTCAGTGTTAGCCAAAAATGCGACAAATGTCAAAGGTATGTTGGCCGCACTAAGAATGCTTCTCTGCCTCTGCACCCGATTCAGGTCGAGGCCCCATTTCAGCAATGGGGTTTAGACTTCATTGGGATAATAGAGCCCAATTCTTCAACAGGGCACAAGTATATCTTGACGGCCACAGACTATTTCACCCGGTGGACAGAGGCAGTGCCCACCAAGCGGGCTAACCAGGATGTGGTCATCGCCTTTCTAGAAGGGCTGATAACCCGTTTCGGGATACCGGATGCCATAGTGACTGATAATGGTTCCCATTTCATTGGGGCCAAGATGTGCGCATTCGCCAGTAAGTACGGTATTTACCTGAAAACTTCGTCAAATTATTACCCGCAGGGCAATGGTTTGGCGGAGTCTACCAACAAAAACTTACTCCGGATCCTGAAGAGGACATTGGAAGACAACAAGCGGACCTGGCATCTGCTTTTAGATTTTGCGTTATGGGCTGACCGAATTTCCATTAAGAAATCCATCAAGACGTCCCCATACTCCCTGGTGTACGGGAAAGAAGCAGTGCTTCCTGCGCATATCGAATTGCCCGCTTTGCAGTCTCTCCGATCATTGGACGGCGAGGACGAAGAGCTGGACCCTATCAGCATCAGGATTGCCCAACTGTTGCAGTTGGAGGAGGAAAGAGAGAAAGTCTTGTTGGCGATCGAATTGGCCTAGTTATAGAGGTTCTAAGTCTGCAACGCCCTAGACCCGATGCCAAGCATTGAATGTCCGAAGGAAAGGAATGTCCTCCGTGACAATCTCCAGTAGGGCTGGTTCCAAAAGTAAAAATGGGGTTTTGAGATAAGGGTTAGGAAGATACTGAAAGGAATGAAATGACTGAAAGGAATGGGAAAAGGCTAAAAGCCAAAAATACGGGGTGATGGACAGGAAGCACGATAGACAACCTAAATACTTGAACCAACAACAATCAAAACAATAGACTTTTAACAGAAACCAGCATTAAACCTTCAAAACTGTATAAACTCCAGGGGTATTCCAGGGATTCGTCCTTTACTGACAGCTAAATCTAGATAACAGAATTAGGCTATATGGTAAAGAGGCTAATTTAACAGAAATAACATGATAGAAGTCATACACAGAGATAGAAGATTCAAAGCCGGAGCCAGAAGTTTGTATTTCGAAAGTAGATTTCAAAGTACAAAGTTGCTTCTCTAGCAGAGATTGTCCATCCTTAGTTACAGAGAAAAGAACAACTTTTATAGGGAATTCTACTTCCTAAAGCATTAATGCCCAACCACTCGCCCAACGGTGACAGGTAGACTCGGTCCAGAACCGACTTACAACATTTAATTCGGCCTTGCAGATAACTCAGCATTGAAGGTAGAAGATTTCGGCGAGATAACTTAGTCTTGAAGACAGAAGGTTCCGGCAATCTACCACAATCGGACGGCTTAGAGCGCAGCTTCGGGTCGGTTTAATCAGTCAATGGCGGATTTACAGCAGCCCCTGATAGTTTCGGGCATCTTCATGGCGGTTTTGGGCAGTTTGCACTGCGTTTGGGGTCCGCCAAGAGTTTCGCTCCATGACTGGAGCGAGCAATTCATTCCACACCTTAGAAACTTTTTTGCCTTTGTTTTGGGTGTCGCTCCCTGGGTGGAGCGACAGAGCCTTTCGCTCCACAAGTGGAGCGACTGAAATATTTGCTCCACTGGTGGAGCGCTTACCCCTTTGACCAAGAAATTGACTTTTCTTTGCACTTAGCTTTTCAATGTCTTTTGCTTGGAGAGTCGCTCCATAGGTGGAGCGACGGAGTCGTTCGCTCCACTAGTGGAGCGCTTGCAAGTTTGACCGCCTTTGACCTTCGCTTTGGACACTTAGCCATTTTTGCCTCTCTTTAGGCTTTTCTAGCCTTTCGCTCCATTGGTGGAGCGACAGGGCCTATCACTCCACTGGTGGGGCAACAGGACCTTTGACTGCTTTGACTTTTCTTATACTTGCTTTAATGCGCCATATCTTGGTTTTCACTCCACTGGTGGAGCGTTTAGGAGATTCACTCCACTAGTGGAGCGCTTGGCACTTTGACCAAACTTTGACCCTTTTGCATACTTAGTGCCTTTTCTTTATCTTTGCACCTTTCTGGAGTGTCTCTCCATTGATGGAGTGACAGGGAGCTTCGCTCCACGGGTGGAGCGACTACAACGTTGACCACTTTGACCTTCCGCACTTAGCTTTCCAACCTGCTTTTCATTTGGAGAGTTGCTCCATAGGTGGAGCGAAAAGGGAATTCGCTCCACTAGTGGAGCGCTTGGCCCTTTGACCCCGCTTTGACTTCCTTTGCACTTAGCTATTTTGTTCATTATCATTTTTCTAATCTCTTTTCTGGCCTTTCGCTCCACTAATGGAGCTACCGCATATTTTAACAGAAAAACATGTTCTAAAAATTTCTAAGTGTTGGAAATCACTGCCATATGCATAGATATAAAAAGAACAGAACTTCCAGAAAAATAGTAAGGAAAAGAAATGTTTTTTTTTTTTGTTTTTTTTTTTTTTTTTTTTTTTCCTTTTTCTTTACTCCTCTCCTTCTATTGTTCAGCTGCACCTTTGATTCTGTTCGAGGCTAGAACTATGGATCGATAAGGGAAAATTGGCCTTTGAAGTTCATACTTTCTTCTTCCAAATGAGCGAGGGCGCGCGGTGGAAGCAACACTTGAGGTTGTGCTTAGAATTTTGGGCAGATTTTCGTTTTGTCGGTGCCGCGTTGAGTGGCGCTCACACTTGGAAATTTCTGTTTTCAGCGCGCTATCACAACTGGTGCCCGACTTCCTGGTGGGGCCCACTTAACCATTTTTTGGATTTTTTATTGGTCGCGCTGATGAGTGCAGCCCGACTTCGATGCGTGGGGCTCAAGACTTAGCATTTTTTGGCTCGCGACATTTTTCTAGGTGCCAGGATAGGCAAGCGGGAGCGGACAGCAACACTTAGAATATTTTGGGAGATTTGCCACTCAAAGAAAAATGAAAAGGAAAAGAGACGGAGAAAGGAGGAAAAGAGTAGAGGGACATGGTGAAGAGGGGAGAGAAGAAGAGGAAGGAAGCATAACAAAATTTCAAGACATGGCACCCCGTGCAAAATATGGCAACAGAAACCATTCGAACATCGCCCATGCTAAAACATCTACAATTTTGCATGCGACATGATCGGAAAAAGTACAGGAAAATTAGAGGAACCACAAAAAGTGAAAGAATACAGTCTTAAGTTTAAAGAGACAGCTGGTGAAAACACAACAACATAACATCTTGACCATTTAAATGGAGAAAGAGAAGTTTTACAATGATTTAGTCTCAAAACTTGTATACAACATGAAATTTATCAAAATGTGGCAAAATTGGCAACATCTCTGGCGGCTCGTGGGGTATTGAGCCTGCCTCAATGCAAAGATCCCAGGCCTTATCCTTGGGTTTCAGAGTCTTCTCCGCTCTCAGGATCTTCGGACTGCTCTTCAGATTGCTCCTCGCTGTTGCTTGGTACTTCCTCGAGCTTTTCTTTCTCTTCTTCTTCCTCCATCTCCGAATCTTCTCCATGCTCCTCTGATTCTTCTTCATGCTCCTCTGATTCTTGCGCCTTGGAATCTGGCTCGCTTTCGGTCTCCTTTTCCTTCTCCTGCTCGCGTGGGTGGGGAAGGAACCTGTCCAGGGAGCTCTTAAACACATGCTTGTATACTGCAGAAGCGTCAATCCAACGCTCAAGGGAGAAAGTTGGCTGCTTCTGGAGCTCCTCGATTAGGCAACGATAGGTCTCAATGCGCTCAATATCAGCAAAATCCAGTCTCCGATCGAACTCCTGCAAGCAAGACTCGATCTGAGCGTACTTAGCCATGAACAGAATCACCTGCACGTCCGAACTCGGATCCTCCCAAGTATCAATGTCGGAAGGGCTATCAACAAATGTCGACCATATGGGCTCTAACTCCTCGATCGATGGAATGGGTCCTTCAGGGTCTGTGAAACTAGGGATGCCAATTTTAGCGAGGGTATTGAAGTATCATAGTGAAACCTCCCTTTCTTGCTTGAGGGCATCGAAGAGTTGGCGAGATTTTTTGGCTAAGTCCACCTTCACGAAGAAAGAGCGCAGAGTCATCTTTGTTGTCGCCCAGGATCGAGCCAGAAGGCTCATAGGAGTTAGGCGAACTGTCACGTCCTCAATTTTGCGGAGCTGGGTGGCCAAGTCTAGCCAATGATTAACGTCTGATTGGGCGGACTCCAAAGTTGAGTCGCCAACTGCAATTGCCTCCTGAGCCTCCCTAAAGAATGCCCAGACTGTAACTCCCTGCGCAGCTCTTGCCAGGAAATCTACTAGGAACTGCAAACGCATTTCCTTAAGGCGCTCCTTAGAGAATGTGACAGGCTTCACTGTTTTCTCCGCTAACTCAGCTCGCAACTCATGGTTTTGAATGGTGAGCACTTGAATCTCCTGATTGGCCTCGGTGCGTGACCTCATATGGCGATCGCACAACTTGGAAAGTTCATCATTCTCTTCCTCTAGCGAAAGGATTTTCTGCTTTAGTGGCGCGACTTCAGATTGCAATGCCTCGATCTGCCTCCTTGCTGCTGCTAAGGCCTCCTCAAGCTCAAGGTTCTTAGACTGCTCCTGAAAGAATTGCTCCTTGTAATATTCATCGTGAGCATAGATGGAGCCCACGTCAACCTGTATGTCACCCACCTTTCATGTCGTATCCAACTTGGTGACATCTTCCACGGTATGGCGGAAAGCATAATCCATAGGAGTCATCTCCGCCAAGGGCTTCTGGACAAGCGGTATCTTCTCGACGGTGTGCAGCTCCATTTTTTCTGGGTCGAGGATAGACTTCTTCTCAGTTCTTGCCAGAGCCTGCGCCTCCTTTCGACGGTCTTTCATCCAGCGCGTTGAATTTTGGCGCGCCTTGCGGATACTCTCCGCAGCAGCAAGTTGGTGCATCATTTCTAATTCAGATTCCAGCGGCTCCTGAACACCCACTCCGAGGATTGGTGTGAAAGGAAGAAGGGGAAGGTGCGACTCAAGATCGGATGGCGCGCGGGAGACAGAAGGGGAAGCGATTGCGCTAACCCTTAAGGGAGCTTGGGTTTGGACTGCCGAAATAGTTGGCATAGGCGTCGAAACGTCGGGGGCAGTCGATGACATGGTGGCAAAGGGCGAAGAAATAGAGGATGGGTTTATTTCTGCAGCAACTGAAAGATTTTCAAAAGAGTCATCCGCAACAAAAAAGGGCAAGCTAACAGTTGCAAAAATTTCAAAGGCGTTTGGGGCGCTAGCAAAAACTGCAAATGTTGTCGATGATGGCATTGAAACGATAGGAGAAATAGATATGTTGGGGACCATGGAGTGGGAAAGTGGAATGGAAAAGGCAGCAGAAACTAAGGGAGTAGACACCACGACAAGAATCTCGAGCGCTGCGGAAATAATAACTTTGGGCTCCGTGATCAAGGGAGCCGAGGAAGATGGATGTTGCGTCTATGATTCTTCTTTCTCTGCCACTCTCGACGCTTCTGGTGCATCTACGTCGACAAAATCTACGTTTTTTCTTGCTACCCCTCTGACTGCGCAGCCATAGGAACTTCGAGGGATGATGGACGTTGAGTTTGCGATGCGTGCGCTGTGTCTACGTTGATAACTTCTGCATCTTCGAGCGCCGCCTGGGAGCTCGCCTTGGCAGGCTTTTGGGCGCTAGTACGCGGCTTCTTCGTCGCTTGCTGCAAGAGAGGCGCCTCTTCAGCCTTTCTTTTCGGAAAGGCGCTCTTCTTTTTATGTGGCGCGCCAGCTGATAATGGGTCGCCCAAGACCACCTTGCCCTTGCCTTCTACATGCCTCGGAGCTGCTATGTCGTCTACCTCATCGGGGCTGCGCCCACTTCGGGGTACAATGTCAGCAAACGAAAGTGCCCGATAGGTATTTATGTTCTCGTCGTAATGCTTGGAGAACTTGTCATCTATCGACCATGGATAGTCCGAGGACATCTTGTCGTTATGGACTCTCATGATCCACCACTCCTTGATTTTGTGGTCGGACCAATGCTTCAGCTTCGCCTTCATTTCCGCAAGAAGATTCCTGGGCAGCTTCTGCTCCGGGTTGACTGTTGGGTCATACTCGCTCTCCATGGTGTAAAAATCGTGCCAGGGAGGCAAAGGCACCATTTCATCAATATGCCACTCCAACTCGAGTCCCTTAGGATTGTTCCTCTGTTCAACCATGTCGTGGCAAGGGCAGCTGTGAAATGACTTCACTCCAAGGTGCTCTTGGAAAATGTCGTGCGGGTCATACTTCCAGTGATGGGGGAGCTCGATCAACCCATAGTCGAAAAGCGTAATTGTAAGCATAACATTCTGACCGCACTGCATGACTTTGATGTCCCCGAACTCAAAAGGTAAGGGGCAGCAGGTCTTCTTCCCCCTGCCCTTCCCGTATACTTCATTGGTGTGATCACGTTGTCGGGCGACCTCTAGGGCAAATAAATAGGGCGTGGTGTAATAGGGTAACATAAAAGGCTTTTTTGTAAACCCGTAAATTTTGATGATCGTGCCCTGAGTGAGTAGAAAAATGTCCCCCACTTCTCGTCCACCACTTGATCTCGCATTTTTGTGGGAGTCGGTCATAGTGGTCGTAGAGCAGCTCCAATGCTGGCCCCAAGAAAACTTGATTGAAGACATAGTATGGTTCCTCTCTGGACAAGCTCTGTGTCCAGAGATAAACCGACAATGCCTTGCCCTGGTCGTCGGTTTGGTTCTTGGGGATGTATGGGAATTTATCGTGAAGGTGGTAAAAGAAATACCACACTAGGACGGAGCACAGCCTGAATTGGTTGTCTCTTTTACTCTGTAGGTAGGCCAATGATCCGTGCAACTGCCTCGCTAGGAATTCTGCCCAATCGAAGAAAACTGGGATGACATCGGGCTTCATCTTTGCGGGGAAATAAATTTCATTCTCAAAGATTGATTGCACCATGGACACTTGCCAGTCATAGACTACCTCGTCGGTGGAAAGCCCCATCACCCAAGCCAGAATTGAATAGATTTCTCGATGCACAAATTCTGTCAGGTGCTTGGGTAGCTGGGGAAACTCCTCAGATGATGTCGCCTCCCCTAGCTGCTCCCTCATAAATTGGTGCATCTCGGGCGTAGGCAGATATCTGGCGCTCTGCTCAGAAGTGTTAATTTTTTTGGGAGTGAAATCCTTCGAGGGCTTCTCTCCACAGGTGAAGGCCGCTCGAACAGTGTCAGTCGTGATGGCGAATAATGTCTCTCCCTTGGCATTGTGCATTGTTCTGGTCTGGGCGTCGTAAAAATGCATCACCGCTTGTACAAACTCCGAGCAATGGTGTACAGGCGCGCACATGTAGAAGAACAAGTGCGAATGATAAACTGTAGTCAGAGGATTTCCAGTTGAGCCCTCTTCATGCACCTTCTCAACATCTTGGCACAATTGTTCCATGTCCTTGTGCGTCATCATGCAATCTCGAAAATGGAAGAGAGCATCTTCGGGCGCCATCAACTTCTCAGGTTTCTTCTCCTTTTCGTGGCTTCTTCGAGCCGCTCTCCTTCGAAGGCGTCGCTTTCTCCTTGGGCACCTTCTGCTTTGGCTCCTCACTCTTCTTGCCCATGGCTGCTGAACAAACTGATACGGCTCGAATTTGAATCAGAGAGACACTCGAAAAGAATACGGGTGCTAGGGCAGCAATAAAACAACATTGCAACTGAGTGATGGAAATTCTCCTGGTAAACTCTTCACCTTATAGCTCCAACTTCAAATCTACCACCCTAAATGCGCACGTTAGAAATTAATGCCAATGAAGATCGTGGGCGTGATCGTGCGCTTCTGATTGGCTCACGTGCGGGTGAAGATCATCTTGGAAATGATAAAAATGATGGCGCCGAAGAAACTTCCTTGGTGCGCACGTCTCGAGAGGAACGCTTCACTTGAATTTGCTAGGGGGCGCGTTTTAGATGCTTTGAGGCAGAAAATGCTTTGATTGGATGAGGGTGAGGGGTCCCACTTTATAGCGCAGCGCTAGGGTTAGAAACGCCCTTCGATTCCATCCTTGCTTGACACTTGGCGCGTTTTTCTTATTGGACGCTTTTTAGAAAAAGCAACTTTTTTAGAAAAAGGGGGAAGACTTTCGCTCCACTAGTGGAGCGAAAGTCAGTTTATTTATTTTCTTTTTTAAATGAATAAGGGGGCATTCGCTCCACTAGTGGAGCGAATGGGACTTTCGCTCCACTAGTGGAGCGAAAGAGGTTGTCGCTCCACTAGTGGAGCGAAAGGGCCTGTCGCTCCACTAGTGGAGCGATAGAGAGCCTTATTTATTTTACTCAGCTTCGCTCCAAAGCTGGAGCGACAACGAACTATACACACATGCATTAAAACATATATATACAAGAAATACCTAGCGGATCAATGATCTTCCTCGGAACTCGGTGGGTGATAAGCTTTCAGAAGAAAGTCGTTCACCGAAATCGGGAGAGTGAAACCCTCCATAGTCTTGCAGGATGAAAGAGTTGATCTGATTAACCCCGGAGACTCGAAATGGGCCTTCCCAGAAGGCGTCGAACTTCTCGTGGTTCCCTGGCTTGGACTTGTTCTCATTCCACTTCAAGACCAGGTCTCCGACGCTGAAAGTTCTGTAGGAAGTCTTTTTGCCGAACCAGCTCTTGGTGGATTTGGCATGCTTCGCGAAAGCTTCATAAGCTTTCTCTCTTTCCTCCTCCAACTGCAGTAACTGGGCTAACCTTGCATCCATCGGGTCAACTTCGCCTCCTTCGCTGTCGAGCCACTTAAGTAACTGCAACGCGGGCAGCTCGATGTGCGTAGGTAAGACTGCGTCTTTCCCGTACACCAGTGAGTAGGGCGATGTCTTGATCGATCGTTTGATGGAAATGCGGTCGGCCCAAAGCGACTGGTCTAAGAGTAGGTGCCAGCTTCGCTTATTCTTTTGCAGAGACCTCTTCAAGATCCACAATAGGTTCTTGTTTGTAGACTCCGCCAATCCATTGCCCTACGGGTAATAGTTAGACGAGGTTTTCAAGTAGATGCCATACTTGACTGTGAATTCGTAGATCCTCGCACCGGTGAAAGGAGAGCCGTTATCAGACACGATGGCCTCAGGTACGCCGAAGCGAGTGATCAACCCTTCAAGGAAGGAGATAACCACGTCTTGGTTAGCCTGCTTGGTCGGAATTGCTTCCGACCATCGAGTGAAGTAGTCTGTGGTGGTCAAAATGTATTTGTGGTCGACGGAGGAGTTGGGATTGATGATCTCGATGAAGTCTAGGCCCCATTGTTGGAATGGAGCTTCTACTTGGATGGGGTGGAGAGGAAGCGAGGCATTCCGAGTCCTGCCCGAGTAGCGTTGGCAACTGTCACAGCGTTGGCTGACCTTGAAAGCGTCGACGAAAAGGGTGGGCCAATAGTAGCCCGCTTTGATGATCTTCAGAGCCATCGGTCTGCCCGCGAAATGACCTCCTGAAAACCCGGAGTGAAACTCCTCCAAGATTTTCGCCTTTTGCGACTCTTTGATACATCTCAGGAGAACTCCGTCGATGTTCTGATAAAACAGTCCGTTAGGAGTCGGGACATACCTGCCAGCCTGCAAGCGAAATCTCCTTCTTTGTGAAGCATTGAAGTGAGAAGGACATCTGCCCGTGTCAAAGTATCTGACCAGGTCATCTGTCCAATCTGGACTATCAACCGACAGGTTGGCGAGGTTGCTTTCGGGCGCAGGGTTGTCCGAGTCGGGTTTTCACAGCTTCAGCTACGGCATTCTTAGCCAGCTCTTGACAGAGCGCTCTGCCTCGGACCAACTTGGTGGGGCGCACTTCGATGTCGAATTCTTGGATCTTAGTGACCCATCCAACTCTCCTATTGCCAAGCTCCCCTTGGATGATGAAATTCCGGACGTCGGGGTGTATCACGTACACTATCGTCTTACTCTGAGAGACGAAATGTCGAAATTTCTGGAGCGACTTCATCACCGCATGCACTTGTCGTTCGATAAAATTGAACTTTTCTTCGTGCGGTTGGATGATTTGGCTGAGGAACGCTATCGGGCGCTCATCTCCATCTTCCCCCTTCTATGTCAGAACAACTGCGTAGCTTTCTGGCTCTCCGATGGCGTATAAGATAAAATCTTTTGAATAGTCGGGATTGACGAGGACTGGAGCTTGAGTGATCCACTCCTTGATTTCTTGGAAAGCCTACCTTCTTTCATCGGTCCACTTGAATTCAGCGTCCTTCTTTAGGAGCTCGGTCATCGACTTTACTACTTGGGCAAAGTCGGCGATGAACTTCTTGACGAAGTTTATTTGTCCGAAAAAGGACTGCAGGGCCTTTTTATTTGCTGGTAGTGGAAGGCGGAGAAGTGCTTCAGCTCGGGCGGGATCAACAGTTAACCCCTTTTCAGAGATAAGGTGCCCAAGTAGCTTTCCTTCCTTCACTGCAAAGATTGATTTTTTGGGGTTGATGGAGACCCCGAACTCCCGATATTTCTCAAAAACTTATCGCAAATGTAGGTCGTGTTCCTCCCTCTTATGGGAGAAGACTGTCATGTCATCCAAGTAGATCACGATGACATGATTTAACAGTTCACCAAAGGCGAGGTCCATCGCCCTTTGAAAAGTTGCTTCGACGTTTGAAAGGCCGAAGGGCATACGTTGGTAGGCGAAGGTTCCCCACTTGGTGGTGAACGCAGTCTTGTGCTGGTCTTCATCCTTGACCCAAATCTGGTTGTAGCCAGAGAAGCCATCCAGCAAGGAGAACCTTTGTGCTCCCGCCACTACGTGAAGGATTTGGTCGATCTGCGGTAGCGGGTAGTGGTCCTTGAGCGACGCTTGGTTGAGATTTCAGAAATCGATACACAAGCGAATGTCGCCGTTCTTCTTTCGCACGGGAACAAGGTTGGCCACCCAGAAGGAATGCTTGATTGGATATATGATCTTTGCTTCAAGCATTTTCAGAAGCTCAACCCTCATCAACATTTCGATTTTTGGGTTGACGGGTCGTTGCTTCTGCTTGAAGGGTTTGATCCCTTCCTCCAGCTCGATGGTGTGTTGGATGATGTTCTTATCGTACCCCCTTAGATCTTGGTAGCACCAAGCGATGATGTCAGGATACTCCTTGCAGAGGGCGCGTATCTATTGAAGCTCTTCGGTTGTGCAGTCGGCCCCTACCTTGATAACTTTTCCCGGCTCTAACTCCAGGTCCACGAACTCTTTCTGGTCCACTTTGATCTTGTGGCCGATAGACCTATCATTCCGGTCGAAGAGACTCTCCAACGTGATCAGACCCTTCGGGATGTGGTTATTTTTTAGTTGAATCAATCCCTCGTGGTCTTCTTCATTCAGAGTCCGCTCTTCAATGGAGGATGCTTCATTCACCAAAAAATTGACAAGATGCTCATCATTGTCGAACACCTACCAATGGAGTTTTTTATCAGGCATAGAAGGCCTGTAGATCAGCCTCACCATCTTCGGCTTATGCATCATATCATCTACCGGTGAGAACCGGGCGCCGATGGAGGCTAAGATGTCCGCAAGCTTGTTTCGCTCTCGTGAAATTGACTTGATGTTCAGCGCGGTGAAGGATTCGAGCAAATCCCACACCTTGTTGCGGTACGCCTTCAAATAGTGCTGCTTGGAGATGCACTTACTAGTAACTTGGTTGCAGATTAATTCGGAATCCTCGAATATCTGCAACTACTTAATGCCGAGCTTTTCGGCTTTCTTGAGTCCGAGGCACAAAGCCTCATACTCTGCTGCATTATTCGTACAGCTCCATGCGAGCCTGTACGAATAAGTCTTCTGTTCACCTGATGGGGAAATGAGAGCGATGCCAGCTCCTGCGCCATTCTTGCATCGCGCACCATCAAAGTACAACTTCCATAGCTGGTCGGGTACCGGGGGCTCTTCTGCGGGTGCCTTTGTTTCAGCCTTTTCAGGCTTGGTGAGTGAATAGCACCCCAAATTGGTCCCGATAACAACATTAAAATCTGTCATGGAGAACTCATCTTCAATTCGGAGCTCACCGAGAGATTCTTCCATCAGGTCCACTGTTTGCATTTCTTCTATCATCAGGTTGACAGAGACCGAGCCCTTCTCCTCATCTTCAAGTTTTTCAACATGAAAACTGGTAGGCTTCTCATTGAAGAGTTTAAATTTGTTCCCCTTGAAGGGGATCTCCAAGTGTGAGTAGTCGAGGGAGAGATAGCCTCCCAACTTAGCTGTAAATTCTCGTGAGAGGCACATACTGAAGTATGGCTCTAAGTCGACCACCACGATCTCTTGGATGACCGTGACCTACGGCATTTTATGGAGTTGGATCGGAACATCTTTAATAACTCCTACCGTCTTCACGGGAGTCCCGTCTAGCTGCAGCACTCCAGGGCTGCTCCGGGTATACTCCATGCCCATGATATCGCACACTGCTTTGGGCATAACAGTTGTCGCAGCACCAGAGTCGATCATGCAGTTATGCACGATCCATCCTTCCATCCGAAGGGAAAGGTAGAATGGCGGGGGCCGATTCTTACCTGTGGCCGAAGTCGTCAGCGGTGATGCAAACACCGTCTGCGTCGGCTTACTCTCCTTATCCTTAGCAGACTTGAGAGACTCTTGCAAAAGGTCAACTTGACCCGGAAGTTGGAGAGCATCATAAAGGCTTACCTTGGCCGGGGCCTTCTTCATTTCTTCGACTATGTTGTATGTCGAAGTGCTTGGTTCTCCTACTCCCTTTGCAGATTCATACGTTTTTTGGTACTGTTGTGTGGCATCTACCCGTTGGCGCTTGGTCAGTGAGGGGTATTTGAGCTTCTCCCTAGCCTGGTCTTGTGTCTCGGCTTGCGGTTGAGAAGTCGAAGCTTTAGGTTGGAGCACCTTTTCTCTAGCACGAGGCGGCAGGTAGTCTTTCAACAAGTCGGACTGCTCCGAGGTTGCTGTTGGATTTGGAGCTTTTGTCGGCGACTGGGCCTTTTGGCTCCATGGCTTGGGTGGAGCAGGTACCTTCAATGGATCCATCTGGGCCGGATCTACCTCAATAGGCTTCTTCCCAGCCTTGGTGAGGACTGAGACTTTCTCGACGGAAGACATCATAAAATTATGACCAGCTTCCCTGATCATATTGACTTGCTCGTAAGCGCCACCGGACAATGTCTGAACATAATTGAGGTGCACCATGCAGGTTTCTTCGTTGTGCGGATCATTGCACGTGGTACACCAATATGCTAGATCCGAAGTGTTGGCCTCTTCGCTGCTCATCACAGCTGAGTTCCTTTCGGGATGCCTGTGAGCGGATAGATGCTTGCTCTTTCGTGATCGGGGGAGGAGGGAATCTCCTCTGCTGGAAGCCTTGGTCATCTTGCCTCCTCATGATGCTCATCTGATTCACCATTGTCTTCATGTATGCCTTTACCTCTTGCAACTCTTTGGCCTGGGCTTCATTTACAACTGCCTGATTAGCGGTTGCCTGACTTGCGGATAATGGCAATGGAGCCAACGACGCAGGTAATGTCGGATATTGGATAGGAGCTGGGAGTTGAGGGATGGCGGGCGCTTGATATGGTGGGTACTTGATACTGAGGGGTTGGATTCCATGGTTGACTAGGATACATCTGGGATGTAGGCGGAGCGGATGCGCTCGGGTACATATTTTGTGGGAAGTCTAGGTAAATCGGAGTCGTCACCTTGGGAGGTAACTTCTCGATAGCTATCAGGTCGGCTTCCGCCTTTTGCGCTTGCTCGTACAAGTCAGGGAATGTATTGATATTAGCATGTCGGATGCTCATGCTAATATCTGAATGAAAAGCCCTCAGGTAATAGAACGTTGCCTGCTCCGGGGTGGGTCGAAGGTCGGGAGTGACTCTCTGCCAGGTTCGGGTGAACCTGACATTGAAGTCAGTTATCTCCTCTTGAGGGTGCCTCTGGATAGTGGTGAACTGGTGTAATAGAGAGAAGGGGTCAACTTGTTCATTGAAGCCCCTTATTAATTGTTCTGCTAGTTGATCCCATGAAGTGATGGTGTCGGTCGAGAGCGACCGGTACCAGTAGAGGAGCTTACCTCTTAGCGAAAGCACCAACAACTTCACCATAACGTCTTCTTCGGTGATTTGATGAATTGTTGCTAGTCCCGCGACGTCTTGGATATGCTCGTGCACCGTCTTTCCCGTACCGTCGTACGTAGGTAGAGCTTTCAGCGCTGCGGCAGGTACTTGGTGTTGAGCTTGCAGGGCAAGCGGTCCCGTATGATTCCAGGCTGGGAACTGCCTGGGCGAAGCTTGTTGCGCCATCTGGGGTGGCGGATTTGTATGGAGCGGTGGAGTCGGTAGAACTTGCTGAGCCGGAACAGTCGGAACACTCGGAGCACTTGGTTGAACGTTCGGTGGAGCCGAAGTATTCTGATGATCCGGGGAATTCGGAGGATTCGGGGGCAAGCTAGTCGTTGTGTTGTCGGGAGTTGGAGTCCGTGTAGCAACAACAACTTCTTGTGAAGATGTCCCGTCTAGCGGGATATTCGGCCTGACCACCCTAGGATGTTCTCCCAGAGCGTCAATGTCAAGCTCGTAGAACTCGATTTCTTCTTCTGCGTTTCTAGCTCTCCATCTCGTACGCATGAAGGCATGATCTTTTAGACTGGTCTTCGAGACTTGGAGGTATCCGAGTTCAGCAGAGTCGCCAGATGTTCAGATTTGATAGCAATAAGATGAACATCACTTCTTAATATTGCTTTAACGTGGAACGATTGCGTCCCACCGGGCGTGCCAGAAACTGTTGGCGATCGAATCGGCCTAGTTATAGATTTTCTAAGTCTACAACGCCCTAGACCCGATGCCAAGCATTGAATGTCCGAAGGAAAGGAATGTCCTCCATGACAATCTCCAGTAGGGTTGGTTCCGAAAGTAAAAATGGGGTTTTGAGATAAGGGTTAGGAAGGTATTGAAAGGAATGAAATGATTGAAAGGAATGGGAAAAGGCTAAAAGCCAGAAATACGGGGTGATGGACAGGAAGCACGATAGACAACCTAAATACTTGAACCAACAACAATCAAAACAATAGACTTTTAACAGAAACCAACATTAAACCTTCAGAACTGCATAAACTCCAGGGGTATTCCAGGGATTCATCCTTTACTGATAGCTAAATCCAGATAACAGAATTAAGCTATATGGTAAAGAGGCTAATTTAACAGAAATAACATGATAGAAGTCATACACAGAGATAGAAGATTCAAAGCCGGAGCCAGAAGTCTGTATTTCGGAAGCAGATTTCAAAGTACAAAGTTGCTTCTCTAGCAGAGATTGTCCATCCTTAGTTACAGAGAAAAGGCTAGCTTTTATAGGGAATTCTACTTCCTAAAACATTAATGCCCAACCACTTCCCCAACGGTGACAGGCAGACTCGGTCCAGAACCGACTTACAACATTTAATTCGGCCTTGCAGATAACTCAGCATTGAAGGTAGAAGGTTCCAACGAGATAACTTAGCCTTGAAGGTAGAAGGTTTCGACGATCTACCATGATCGGATGGCTTAGAGCGCAGCTTTGGGTCGGTTTAATCAGTCAATGGCGGATTTACAGTAGCCCTGATAGTTTCGGGTATCTTCATGGCGGTTCTGGGCAGTTTGCACTGCGTTTGGGGTCCGCCAGGAGTTTCGCTCCATAACTGGAGCGACAACAGTTCATTCCATGCCTTAGAAACTTTTTCATCTTTGTTTTGGGTGTCGCTCCCTGGGTGGAGCGATAGAGCCTTTCGCTCCACAAGTGGAGCGACTAAATATTTGGCCGGGGGTTCACTCCACTGGTGGAGTGCTTGCAAGTTTGACGTTTGACTTTTTGACACTTAGCCTTATTTGCCTCTCTTTAGCTTTTCAGCTTTGCTCCGTGGGGGGTCGCTCCACTAGTGGAGCGATAGGGCCTTTGACCGCTTTGACTTTTCTTATACTTGCCTTAATGCGTCATCGCTTGGTTTTCGCTCCACTGGTGGAGCGCTTAGGAGATTCGCTCCACTAGTGGAGCGCTTGGCGCTTTGACCAAACTTTGACCTGCTTTGCATCCTTAGTGCCTTTTCTTTATCTTTGCGCCTTTTGGAGTGTCGCTCCACTGGTGGAGCGACTGGGAGCTTCGCTCCACTGGTGGAGCGACTACAACGTTGACCATTTTGACCTTTTGCACTTAGCTTTTCAACCTGCCTTTTGCTTGGAGAGTCGCTCCATAGGTGGAGCGAATGGGGGATTCGCTCCACTAGTGGAGCGCTTGGCCCTTTGACCCTGCTTTGACTTCCTTTGCACTTAGCTATACTTGTTCTTATTTTTCTAATCTCTTTTCTGGCCTTTCGCTCCACTAGTGGAGCGACTGGGAGGTTCGCTCCACTGGTGGAGCGACAACATATTTTAACAGAAAAACATGTTCTAAAAATGCCTAAGTGCTGGAAATCACTACCATATGCGCAGATATGAAAAGAACTTGCAGAAAAATAGTAAGGAAGAGAACCTATTCATAACATCGCCCATGCTAAAACATCTACAATTTTGCATGCGACACGACAGGAAAAAGTGCAGAAAAGGTAGAGGAACCACAAAAAGTGAAAGAATACAGTCTTAAGCTTAAAGAGACAGCTGGTGAAAGCACAGCAGCATAACAACATCTTGACCATTTTAATGGAAAAAGAGAAGTTTTACAATGATTTAGTCTCAAAACTGTATACAACATGAAATTTAACAAAATGTGGCAAAACTGGCAACAAGCCTATGAGGCTTTCATGAAACATGCCGTCACCACGAAGAATTGGTTCGGCAAAAAGACCTCCAATCAGACTTTCCAGGTTGGCGACTTGGTGCTAAAATGGAACGAGAAAAAGTCCAAGCCCGGAAACCATGACAAATTTGACGCATTCTGGGAGGGTCCGTTTCGGGTTTCTCAGGTCCATCCGGTGAACTCTTTCACGCTGCAAGATCTGAACGGGTTTACTCTGCCGTTATCAGTCAATGGCCTTCATCTGAAGGCGTACTACCAGTGAGAGGTAGTACGAAAGTTTTTATCAGGCTGTATATATTTGTATTTTCCTTATTTATGCATATTTGTTTTTCCGGAGTATATCTCTTCGCCCCCCTTTTTTGCGCTATCAGTAGCGCAGTTTTTTGGGCCAGAATCTTAGCTGGCAAAGGGAGGGGGTTCCAAGGAGTCCAGTTCCTGTGTTTTTCTGTTGAGCCAAAAGCAGAAAGGAAGTAGCAGTTCCGAGCGTTTTTTTTAGTGTTCCTATCAAAGAAAAATGCCGCAAGTAGCAAAACGCCCACTGTCCATAATAGAGGGGTCCAGCTCTCTCGCAAGGGTACGACTGCGCTTCAACGATGCTAAGTAATTGTAAGGTAAAGCGCAGCAACAAGTGGGCACAATGCAATTTTGCTCTAGTTAGAGGGCGCAATGCAATTTTCATGCCAAAATGAGGACTCAAACTCAAGTGGACCTCCACTCCACAGAACAAGTCGCTTCCAAAACAAACAAGAGTAGACCCCCGCTCCAGTCGAATCCAAATGAATCAAAACAAGCCTAAGCGGACCTTCACTCCACCCTAGCACTGCAGCACCCCAAGAAGGTTGAGTGGACCTCTACTCTGCTTAAAAACTTGGAAATTCTTTTAAGTTAAAACTCTCTAAACCTGCAAAAGTGTTAAGTGCCTAAAATGTTTTTTTAACTGTCCAAAGCTTCAATTCCCTTTAGTTTTCTGATCAAGCACTATGAATGCAAACTCTGAAGGAAACCTAACAGCTATTGGATATCAAAAAAACTATCTGGCTCTGGTTTCAGAATTGGGGCAAAAATTGGAAACAAAAACATTTTCCACAAACCAACCAATACTTATACAAACATTCGAAGCTTGTGTCGGATGTTCCAGATCAGACTTGGCAGTAGGGAAAGAACATCCTCCTTGCTTTGCAAACATTGCACTTGAATCTTTAGATCTCTCAGACGCTAAGTCCACATGTTGACAAACGGGAGAATGTGCTATTAAACAGTAAAAGAAAACCTGAACTTTGACCATAATACACCAAACTTTCCCTTTTTGAAAACAGAAAATGGGGGGCTGTATGGCAGTCTTGCCAAGGAGCAAAAGAGAAGGCAGCATCGCAGAATTTTCTCAGCGGCTCCAAGAGATCAATTCGAGGAGTGGAAAAAAGGACATACGAGGGATCCGAATATGATGATAAATGTTTGCTAAGTGATGAAGTTTAAGATATCCACTAAGCACATGGCCTTGGAAGTCCGGTCTGTTTGAAGATCCCCACTGTTTGAGGTTATTGGTTTCAAACCCATGACCTACAGGGGAGGAAGCCATGTATTGTTTTTCAAATTTTCTCAGGTAATTGAACAAATAAATTTCTTGGCTGCCAAAATGTAAAAAGATAATCACAATATGACAGCATTTCTCATGCCTATATAGATCATGTAGAAATTCATTACCTGGTTAAAGTATTACTAGCTCAAATATTTGCATTACGGTTATCTGTTAAACATCGACAGATATCGAATTCCAACAATCCCACCGTGTGTAGGTTTCTTTTATATAAATTTCTTTGATATTAATGTTAGGATTTGGGATTAGAAAGCTCGTCAACCAGAAAATACTTGATGACTAATATGTCAGCTATGGCAAATGAACACAAACATTACAACCCACCTTCCACAAATATGTCGGCTGTAACTATATGTCCGTTGCGGGCAGATGGACACAACCATTACAGCCCACCTCCCCCTCCTGGCTCTAACTATAGATGCCTCTTGGCATAACATGAAATAACAAGGAAGTTGAAAAACAAATAAATAATAAGAAATGTCCTGTTGGGTGGGTTAACAAGCCACTTGGATGAGTACAGATTTTGTTATGAGAACTGGACACATCGAGAGTGATGTGGCTTTGTGGAGGGTCTTATCACTGCCCAAGACCGGCACGCACTACACAGATATCTCATCAATGTCTGCCCATACTAACAGAGAAAAGCATGACAGCAAAGATGGAACAAAGCATCCAAATTCAACAAGAAAGAAACAATGGCATCATATATAAAATTGCCACAACTGGTTTATGACTTCATGGTTCATCCTACAACTTTATTAGAAAATCTGATTCTTTGTTTTATTTTTAAATTGGTTAAATGGGATTGAAACAGGCTTCACCTGTATTATGTCATGACCACAAAGTGGTATTACAACTTAACAATTATGCATGTATCACTTGGCAAGTTTTGTACTCAGGTCTCCTACTTGGAAGTCGAGGATAACCAGTTGAACTAATGCCATTTGATATTAGAAATCTGAATTATTTCATATAAAATTGATATTTTCTCTCCTAACCTAGCTGAAATAAATTATTGAATTGGAAATTAATTAATTGCTGTTTGAACCAACCATTTTTACATAAAACATCATCAAATGCACTAACAATTATAAATAATCACCTTTGACTTCATTAAATATATCATTCCAACCAATAATATGCTCGGAGATCAGCAAAAGAACTTTGATGAACAGAGAGAGGACATAGGAATTTGTGCTGCTGACAGGAAGAAATGAATGGCCATTGGACTGCTCTTTGACCAATTTTGAGAGATATTTGACCTCTTAACTGTCATTATAAGGAAGGTACAATTTTCACATAACCTAGAAGGTATATTTCACTGCTTTAAATGTCTTCTACAAGACAATTGACTGCTAAAAATGCATGATTAGAATTAAATGCTCGACTGATGACTGAACATTGATTGTCATAAATGCTTAAGAATCACCATGATTTTTTTCTGTTGTACTTTGTTGGGGCCAATTTTCTGTGTTTATCACTGCTGTCCTTTTCATAGTACTATTTTCCGTTTGGGGTTTCACAAAGTTGGTAATGCAGGTACCACAATAAAGTCCTCAGGGCCTAGGTATCTGTGAAGTTCCCATTGCAAGTGGCCTTGTCTAGTTAAGTCCTTTACACAATATGTAGTGGACTCCTTGAAACTCAGGAGGCATTGATTTTTGCAATACCCTTGAACACCATAGGGCATTACTATTTGTGGAGTCCTTGAACCCTATAAGCCATTGGTTTTAGTCAAAGTCCTAAAACCCCATGGGGTGTTGCTATTTGTGAAGTACTGAAACCTGATGATGAAATGATTCAATAGTAGTCGCTAGTTTTCGAAGCAATGATGAAGTGAAGTCACTGGTATTCCAAAGCATAACGAACTCCTTTAGTTTCCCAAAGCAATACTTAAGTGAAGTAGTCAAGTCTCTGGATACATTCTGATAGCTAGATACTTTTTTTTATCTTATTGGTTTTGGCTGGAAGTGGAGTTGAGTTAATTTAAGTCCCAGCTTATTGATGTCTTGGCAGAAATGACTGTAGACAGGCACCTATATTCAGGCATGATCTAGTGGTTGTTTCTTCTGGTACTCGGAAATTAGGAATATTGAATTTTTGGTTTACTGACATGTTTGAGTTGCATGCAAGTGAGTGAGTTGGACTGTACTTTTTTGCTTGTGTAGGTGTCTACATGGGACAGTTTGTTACATGATAGGAATGTCGGTACCCCTCTAAACTTTGTAGTCTCTTGTCCTGGACCGGCATTGTTTAGAGATTTGTTTATGCTTCAGTAGTTTTCCTGGACTGGCAATGTTTACAGATGTCCTTGTAATTCTAAACATGTTGACAGTGCTAGAATTTTTTCTTTCCTGCAGGAGCTTATTTTGCAAATAGGTGCAGATACTGTTGTCCAAGAAATAACAGATAATGGAGACAACTGTGTAGCAACAAGCCAAATAGTAATGAAGTGTGCAATTTAATTTTGATCTCCGCGTGCAGTCCGCTGCCAGAGTATTGATAGTATAACTATATACAACTGGAAGCTTGTTAAGGCAAAAATTGAAGATGCAAAATCATAACAAGGTACTTTTACATTGATAGCCTTGCACTCAACCTTGTGATTCACTATAAAGTAAAGAAAAAGCGCCTGAGGCCTCTATAACTTGTTTTAGATTTCAATTCTCTTCAATCAAATCTACACTGAAACACCGGCCTCAAAAATGATGCTTGCCTCTAAAAAAGTGGGCTTTTTTCCACAATGTAGCAGGATAATATAGGGATTTGTCTATGCTCAACTTAGGAAAGGTTCTTCATTGGTTAATAGAGATAAGAACACCATGTATACTTATATGAGGCCATGGAAAGCACTAGACATTAGTAAACCATGTACCAGTATGAGCCACAAGATAATGAGGAAGTAATCTTACTCATAGGATTTGCATGATCACTGATGGAACGGCATCTTCTATTGCCAAATTCCCATAACCGAGGCTTCCCTAAATTCCTGATTATTTTACACCGAAGATGTTCACTTTCATGGGGAGATAATGATTTGATTCTCTGCCTCTTTAGAGATGATACTGCGACATATTACTACATGGCATGCCATAGAGGTTCGGTAGGTGTCATACAAAAGAGCATCAAAATTATGTTGCAAGATATGGCACTATAGGGAAGGAATGCAACCTTGCAAAGTATACAATTCTTCGTCAGATTGTCTTCACCGTTAAACTTTAAAATTTTATTATTTGAAGTGCATGGTTAAATATTCTTTAGGCAGATGCGTGGTGAGGTAACTATAGTAGATAAACCAGTTTCTATAAGGTTGCAAGTTGCAACTAGAGTCCTCACTCAAACTTTCAACTCATTCAGTTTCAGGCACGTGAGCAACTGAATGATTTGCTCTATATTTACTGCAATCTTCACTTTAGGCAAAACAATGATGCAAGACAGGTCATGTAGTAAAGGGCTCCTGCCTTACTTTGGCAAGGATTCATCTGCCTAAACTACAGGTGATTTGTTAAGCAAGTTTATTCTAGACTATATGATTAAAATTAGAGGAAGGATATCAAATGGCATTAATTAAACCCGTTGAGACATCCAGGTTCAAAGGCTAAGTCTTGCCCATACACGCATAATAGCCAGGTTCAAAGGCTAAATCTCCCCCATACACGTATAATACCATGAGAGTACACACAGTGTCTATTTCAATGCCATATAACCATTGGATAAAAAAATTATAAAAAAGGCTCCCAAACTCCTTGAACCTCCAACGATGGATTATAATTGAAAAGCCCGAAAAGACTCTGGCTATCCCAGAGTAGTATGGAATTGTTATATAAAGATTCATTGTTCCCTCAACCAGACACGAATAATACTACACCACAAAATTTAAATTATACTGTGTCATGCGCAAGCCCTAAAACCAGATAAATTTTCAATAGAAAACATTTATTTTATTTTCTAAATGTAAAATTTCATGTTTGGTGCGGGCTGTATTCCACGAGAACACGAAAAAATGCAAATAGATTGAAACAAAGCGAAGCAAAGCATGCATGAATAATAAACCAGACATACCCGAATTCAAGAGTGAGGTGCGCGTGCGTATTCATATTAATGCTCATTCACTCCGCCTCAGCCTCAGCCCCAGCCCCAGCCCAGCCGTACTAGATGTTTCTAGCTTCTTCTTTTCGATAGAAAACTTAGCTGGAACGAATCAGCACCCTCGTATCGCGCGTGACTGGCGGTTTACAGTAAAAATGCTTATAGATTTGTACATTATGTTAATGTTTGATTATGGAAGGTCCCACTAAAAATTTTGTAGTTTTTGGAACATTAAATAAAAGGTTAAGGTTAAAATAAAAAAGGTAGGGTTTTTAAGGTTGGAATGAAAGGAAGCATAGCTGTATATCATTTTTTTCTTTTTCTTTTTTTTTTATACATAGGGGAATTGGCAACTGCTTTTTCTTTTTGAACAACTGGTCATAGGGTCAAATCACATTGCCTTTTATCGTAACATCAAATTATGGAGTTATCACTGTAATCCCTATTTCGTCTCGGTGAACACGGCTCAAAGTGAGGGAGACTCCCGGTGGCTTGGGGTTGGTATCGCCATCATCAAGCTGACGCACACTCAGCGGATTCTAGTCAAACTACTACCTTTACCCTAGAGTGGGCATACCCGCAAGGTTTGAACGTAGGTCTCCTCTTAGTAAGCGCCCAACGTCTTACCAATCCAACTATATATCATTCTTTATTAATTATAGTTTAGTTGGATAAGCACATAATAAAATTATATGTGGTATGGTCTCATGAAACTTAAAATTAGCATTATTTTTTTAATTAAAATTATATATATTTTTTATTTGGTTAGTGTGAGAAACCCCTATGACTAACGCACAAAGTTGAGCAGTCTTTTTCCAACCATGACCCCTCGTAAAGCCGAGAGTTATGCTTATCAATAAAAAATTTAACACAGTCACTGCACACCCACCCTCTCACACACTTGTCCACGTCGTAGTTTGAACCTTAGACCTTTCAAAGAAGAGCCAAAGCCCAAATTGTTGCACTATATATATATATATATATATATATATGGTTGTAAAACACTTCAAAGTTTTTGGAAGCAAGTGTTACATAAGATGGGAAGAGCAGAACTTGGGCAAGTTTAACCCAAGATGTGATGAGGGTATTTTTCTTGGTTACTCCAATAAGAGCAAAGCCTATAGATGTTACAACAAAAGGACTTGCATTATTGTGGAAAGTATAAATGTAACCATTGATGAAAAAATAGGGTTGAGAGAGCTAGTTCAAGAAACTATATATCAGGAAGATGAAAACTGTTAAAAAGAATTTCGTGAGGAATCAGAAGAAGAAGAGGAAGAAACACAAAGACTTCTTCCCAAGACTCCATCCAGGTAGGTATGTACAGAAACATCATCCAAAGGATCTAATCATTGGGGATCCTAATGAGAGACAAACAAGAAGAAGGGTAATAACATCAACTCAACCAACAAACTTTTCTTTATTATCTAAGATTGAGCCAAAGGACTTCAATCAAGCAAATCAAGATAAGTTTTGGAATATTACTCTAGTAAGATGCAATCCATAGATAGTAGAGATGAATTTTTGATATTTTGAAGGCTGCTATAGAAAATATCAAGAAGAATGTTGAATTCTGGAATATTTATATTCATACGGAAAATTGAAAAGATCCAAAAAAATGAAAATCAAGAATTCAAATATTTTATTTAAAATGATGTAGGTTTATTGCTATAGCATCTCAACTAAGATGAGAAGTGTATCTATTTGTAAATCCTCAGGATCTAAAGAAGAAAGTTGTAATTTATCAAGGGTGGGGAAACCTTAACCAAGTGTTTCACTATACTTCCAACAACTCACACTTATGGAACTCAAACCTTGACTCAAGATGATTCCAATATCACATAACAATGATACTCATGTTCTTTTACAAAACCCTAGTTCAAGATAGTTCTCAATCTCACATAACAATGATACTCATGTTCTTTTACAAACCCTAGTTCAAGATAGTTCTCAATCTCACATAACAATGATACTCATGTTCTTTTACAAACCCTAGTTCAAGATAGTTCTCAATCTCACATAATAATGATACTCATGTTCTTTTAAAAACCCTAGTTCAAGATAGTTCTCAATCTCACATAACAATGATACTCATGTTCTTTCACAAACCCTAATTCAAGATAGTTATATATATATATATATATATATATATATACAGATGCAACGATTTGGGCTTTGGCTCTTCTTCGGAAGGTCCAAGGTTCAAACTGCGACGTGGACGATAAGCATAACTCTCAGCTTTACGAGGGGTTCACATGGTCCACATTGAATTGGACCGAAGAATCCAGTAAAATGGATATTCTTTCATCCTTTCACTTCACATCAAAAATATATAGTTTCTTAATATGAATCATATTTCAATAATGTAATTGTTGGTTACGAATCTGCCACTAGGATAGGATTTTAATCTATTTGCGCCCTAGATTCGCCCAGCAGATTGAAAGGCCGGAAGGAAGGAATGCCTTCCGCGCCAATCTCCGGAGAAGGCCGGCTTCCTATGTTTTCTCAATTGGGGGTTTAGCTCAGAGTGCAGGAAAGAAATTACAAAGTACGGAAAGAAACATAAATATGCTTGTTTCGGGTGGGGAAGATAAGCAGCACAACAACTAACCAATCACTACTACCAACAACAATCAAAACAAAGTATGTAGCAGAAACTATTAGAGCAATTCTATCCTATGTATCCTCTACGTCAGTATTCCAGATATACTTAATCACCAATACCGATATCCAGAAAGCAGAATAGCAATAATCAGCAATATAAGCAACATGAGGCAGAAATACTTAATAAAGGCAGCATACAAGATAAACACAACTAATAGAGCCAAATATACTTTGTATTCAAAAGCAAGTGCACAGCTACAGAAGTTCCTTAGCAGTATATCCCCCTTCCACCCTTGTACAATGAAATAAGGCTGCTATTTATAGCGCAATTTCCCCCCCGATTACAATTTGGGCACAGAATCCCAGACCTGACAAAAGCTGCAAAAGCTGACAAAAGCGGCTGATGTTTGACCTCTGCGGACAAGGAATGTACTTGCAGCAAGGTCCACCTGAAAATATGGCAGCCACGTGGCAATCCGGTAGGTGAGAAATCGAGTCAGTTTGAATGGGGGCAGATGCGGTACAATTTGTCAGTTCACGCTCATCTGTCCTGTACCCTGGTGGCACACCTTCTGTCACATCTTGACTCGGATCCCAAGACCGAACACCTGTCAGCATCTGATGGGGGGAGAAAAATGAGCTTAGAAGCTCATCCTTTGTATTTTTATTTCTATCCCGCCCGACTGCGCACAAAACTGGAGCGCAGCCGGACGACGCAGGGTGAAAACAACGCAGTTGGGCGGGCCTTCGTGCCTTAGAATCTTTTACAACTTTTCCTTCTCTCCGATGGCGCAAAAAAGGAGGGGGGGGGGGGGGCACTTAGAAACTTTTGGCAGCACTTTTCTGTCCTTCCGCCCGAGTGCGCACAAGTTGATGAGCGCAGCCCGACTTCGCTGCGAAGTCGGGCGGCTCAATACTTAGAATACTTTGATGCTCAACTATGTCCGAGTGCGCACCGTCTTCGGGGCGTCCGACTTCGCTGCGAAGTCGGGCGGGCCCAACACTTAGTCAATTTTGCTGTTTTTTCAATGAGGCCGCCCAGGTGCGCACCGGATTATGAGCGCAGCCCGACTTCGCTGCGAAGTCGGGCGGCTCCATGACTTAGAGAATTTTCTGGGCAAAGTCTTAACAATACTGCCTAGGTGCACAAATGTAGACAAGCGCAGCCCGATTGCACTGCGCAGTTGGGCGGATTTCAACACTTAGAATATTTTTTGGGCAAATTTGCCCACTCACAAACAACCAGAAACATGAAATAGAAGATGGAGAACCTGAAATTTGATGGCAGAAGAGTAGAAGGGACATGATGAAGAAAGGGAAAGAAGAAAGAGGGAAGGCAAAGCAGCATCCTTACAAAATTTTCAAGACATGGCACCCCGTGCAAAATGTGGCAACATTCCTGGCGGCTCGCGGGGTGTCGAGCTCGCCTCGATGCAACGAACCAGGCCTTTATCCCTTGGGCACAGAGGCACTCTCGGCCCCTGCATCCTGTTGCTGCTGACGTTGTTGAGCTCCTTGCTTTGGCAGTTGTTCTTCCTCTTGTTCGCTCTCAGCAGTCTCTTCTTCTGTACCTTCCTCTTCCTCTCTCTCTGAGCCTGATTGCTCAGCGCCACTGTCCCCTTCCCGCTCACGGACGTGCTCATAAGCAGCCTTAGCTTGATCCCAAGCTGCTTCTTGGAAGGGCTCTAAGTCGCTGATATCCTTCAGCGCCCTTTTGAATGCCGCGACCATATGCACGTCGATGGTGTCGTATCTCTCTCCCAGCTCCTGGAGGCAAGTATTGATTTTACAAAACTTAGACACCATCTGGGTCACCTGTGCCTCTTGGACTGGGTCAGTCCAGCCATCAATCTCGGACGTATCTGCCTCATAAACCTGCCAGTCCTGCTTTACTTGCTCCAGAGGCAGAAACTCTCCATCTTTGACAAAGCTCGGGAATCCGAGCGCAGACAATGTGTTAAAGGGGGCCAGGCAGATGTTCTTCTCATGGGTCAACACATCCAGCATCTTTCTGGCAGCCCTAATCTTCTCAGATTTTTCAAAGTAATTTTGCAAGGTAACCCTTGCATCTGCCCAGTCTAGGGCAATCCGTGACATTGGTGGGAATCGGAGGCCCTTGCGCTCATACTCCTCAAGTTTTATCGCCAAGTCTAGCCATTGCCGCGCTTGACGTTCGGCCTCCTCTACCGTAGGCTTACCCTCGGCAGAAACTTCTTGTATCCTGGAGATGAAATCCAGGACGGATAGGGACCTGACAACATTGGCCCTGCAACCTGTCAGCAGGCCAGCCCTCATTTCTTTGATCTTGTCCTTCGAAAAAGCAGCCGCCTGAGACGCCTTCTCTTCCAGCAGCGCCTGAGTCTGCTGGAGCTGATTCTGCAACTGGGCAACATGCACCAGCGCTGCTTTCTTATCCTCTGCCAGCTGATCAGCTGCTTTTTTCTGGGCTGCCGCCTCCTGCTGGGATGCCGCGAGCTGATCCTTCAACTTTTTAACTTCCTCCTGAGCGGACTCCAGCTGCGTAGTCGTCTTGGCCAGATTCTCCTCCAGCTGTCTTGAATCATTCTGAAGCTGATACAGCTTCTCCTGGGCTTCGAGCCGCTTGACGAGGAGATTGTCAGTTCTTCGGCGGATCCCGTTTATTTCGTACTCCTCGCTTATATCATCAAAGCTTTTCTCCTTGATCCGGTGCTCATAGTCCGCCTCGGTCATCTCCCGGAGGGGCTTCTTGACTTTAGGCACCAACTTCTCCGTTCGGAGCACCCTTCTGTCCAAGTCATACTTGGTGCGCTTTACTGGTATGGCAATCTCCTCGGCCCTTCTCTTCTTTACGCCCTGGAGGAAAGCAACAGAACCCCCTGCGGCCTTTGCAGCTAAGGGCTGATCATCCGTGACTTGCATCTGTTTATCCATCAGCTCCAGCTCTGCCAACATGGGGTACGCCGAGGCCAAATCCTGCTGCGGCATCCTCCCTGAAAACAATGAGGCGGGTGGTACGCCAGAAGACAAGGCCGCTCTTGAGGGCGACCGGGACCTAGGGGAAGTGGGCGGTTGCTGAGGAGGTGGAGATGGGGTTTGGAAGGCGGTATCGGCGGCGGGTGAGCGGCGTGGGGACGGGGAGACTGCCTCAGTGCTAGCCGCGGGAGAGAGACCTAGGGTTTGACCCAGGGTTTGGAAAATATTGGGGTCTTGGGCGAAGCGGCCAAAGGAGCGAGGGCTGTGCTGGGACTGCGTGATGGGTGAAGAGGACGAGGCAGCTAAAATGTGCCCAGATGCGGAAGATGAGGGCGTAACAACAGGGCTAGCTAGGGTTTGTTGCACAGGGGAAGAGGACGTACCTGCGTGCTCCGCCTGAGCTGGTGCTTGAATGACTCCCGCGGCCCAAGCCTCTGCCTCTCTCTGAGGACTATCCTCGACTGAGATTATTTCACTTGCAGCTGCACTCGTTCGTGGGGCCACCACTGTCTGTTGCGCAACCTCCTTTTTGGGCCGCCTTTCTTTAGTTTTTTCGCCCCTTTTTCTTTTCTTCTGTTTTGGAGCGGTTGTTTGCTCGGGGGGAGCAGAGGCGGTTGATACGTCAGGGGCTGGGGTGCCTACGGTGAATTTGTACTTAGGCCTCGTCGGATCTGTGCCCTCTACTGCTGCCTCGCTGGCTGACTTTTCGGGCTCCTTCTCTGTCTGAGGCGACTTTTCAGGCGTTGAGGACAACATTGGGCCCACCTCCTTGCCTTTTGGCGCTTTGCTGCTGGACGACTTTCGAATGGGCAAATGCTGAGGAGGGGGCTTCCTTTTATATCTTTTCCTGGCGCCTAGGGGAACGTAATCTCGAAATGCGAACGGCTCCCATTTGCCAGCGTATTTATCATACAAGTTGGAAAACTCATCATCTATGGCCAGCGTCTTTTTCTCTGACTTATCGTGCCGCGTGCGACACCTCATCTTCCAACATTCAATGATTTTGTCTTTAGTCCAGCCCAGGTGCGCCACCTTTGCGAGCAGTCTTCGAAAACCAACTGATCCCGGTTTGTGATCATCATTGTGCTCGGGATCATAGTCTACTTCGACACAGTAAAAGTCATGCCATGGTGGCCACGACTGCATCTGCTCAATGTGCCATTCTAGGTCTGCCCCTGTCTTATTACACCTTTCTTCCATGATTTCCTTCCGCGGGCAGACGTGCACGAATTTTCCTCTTACCCCGATTGGGTCATATTTCCAGCGCTGCGGCAACTGCACCAGGCCCAAGTTGAGGAGGGTCTGCTCTAGGTAGACATGCTGCCCAATTTCGTGGACCTCAATGTCTCCCCAGGTAAAAGGATACTTGAAGATGTGGCCCCTCTTCTTTCCCTGGCCGAATTCTTCTTCAACGCAGTCCATTTGCCGCACTGCCTCTAGGCCAAAGTGATATTCAGTACAAAAATAGGGCAGCAGGAATGGCTTCCCTTTAAACCCGTAAATTCTGATGATGATGCCCTGGGTCAACCGGAAAGTATCCCCAAATTTGCTCCTTGACAGGTACCTCGTCATAACATGAGGAGGGCGACTCGCCTTGCCATTGAAAAGTGCCAGGGTCATACCCAGAAATTTGAAATTGAAGTCATAATACGACCCCTTCCTATACAACAATTTTGTCCACTCATATACTGGCAGCGGCGCGCCCTGCTCATCCACTTTCTTAAGCCCGAGGATATTCATCCGGTAATGCATGTGATACAGGCACAACCATACAAGAAATGAGCAGTGCCTGAATTTCGTCGTCTGCTTCTGCTGTATCTTCACCAGACTTGAATGAATGGCGTACGCCACCCAGTCTGCCCAATCGAAATAGATTGGGCGCCTTCCGCTTTTTAGGACATTGGGGTCATACAACTCCCCATGTAAAATACATTCTGCGAGCGCCAGCTGGTACGGGTGCACTTCTGCATCAGTGCCGCAGCCCAGAACCCAGGCAAGAATAGTATAGATATACTTGCTGGTGAAATTTTCCAGGGGTATAGGACCCGACGACCATTTTGTAGCCGACAGTGGACACTTCAGCTCCGAATTAAGAAACTCTCTCATCCTTTTGCCTTGGCTGAACCTGCCCGCTTGCTCTTCCAAATTGATCCTCCTGACAATGGCGTTTGGGTCGAATTCGAGCCCCGAGGCGAAAGCTGGCTGTACGCTCTCCTTAAAGAGGGTAAACAACACCCTCCCTTGGCAGTCGCAGACCTGCCGGGTGGCTGGTTTGTAATATGTTACAATTGACTCGACCAGCTCTGGGCAGTGGTGAACAGGAGGGCACAAGAACCAGTAAAGGTTCGACCTGTAGGCGGCCCCGAGATGGTGTGAGGGCGACACCTTGTCTGCCCATTCCTTGACATTAGGGCGCAGCTTTGTGATACTAATGGAGTAATCGCCGTCTCTGTACTCGGCCAGGCGGTTTATGGGCGGCGGGGGAGGACCTTGCTTCTTGGAGCTTCTCGCCCTGGATTTTCCTCTTTTCTCCTTCGGCGCCTCACTTTCATGAGCGCTCGAGTCGGTCTGCTCCTCAGGTTCCTGCTCTGAATCACTAGGGTCCGCCTGCATGGGCGCTTTCCCTTTGTCTGTACTCGGCCTCTCACTCATGGCGCTGGGAATCAATAGAAATTACAGCTGTAACTGAGTAAAACTTCGCACTTTCTCCTCTTTCACAGCGCAGCTCGAATTCACTTTGGTAATTCTGATGCTCTGAGTAAGTAAGAAGCCTTTTTCTAAAAATGGGGAAAGCAACATTAATGGCGCTAGGGGAATTTAAAGTTTTTTGCCCGAAGTGGGTGAGAAGCGCCGTTATTCCTCGGCGGCCGCGCGTGGGATCTCCTGTTGGAAAGCGCTTTTTTATTTATGACATCTGCTTCGAAAATCGCGCAATCATTCCTTAAATTCTTCAAAACTCGTGCTCATCATGACGTCAAGGGTGCCAACTGGGCACACGCTTCGAGGCATTTAACTGGGGAAGCGTGCTGTGAAACCTTAGGCAAGCTAGCAATTTTTTTAAACTCCCCGACCAAGTGCGCTCAAAAAACGAGCGCAGTCCGACTTCGCACTATGGAAGATGCGCCCTTGGGAGGCCAACACTTAGAAATATTTTCCATCATACACCCTGCCTCTAGGACGCGCCCGTCGGAGTGCGCAAAATTTTGTGTGCGCAGTCGGGCGGCGCAAGGAAAAATTGCGCAGTCGGGCGGGACACTTAGCCATTTTTTCATTTTCTTGTTTTGCTCCCGTCCGGCTGCGCTCAAGATAGGGTGCGCCGTCCGACTTCGCTGCGAAGTCGGGCGGCTTCCCCAACACTTAGAAAAATTTTGAGCCCTTTCCCACTTGCTTGCGTCTTGGAACCTCCCGACGTCGCACAAACTTAAGGGCGCAGCCCGACTTCGCTGCGAAGTCGGGCGACTTTTCCTGCCTTAGCCATTTTTGGGACTGCCATGCACCTTTCTTTTGAGGACGTTCAACTCTCTTTTTTGAATAAAAGCAGGAAACTAACTAAACTGAAAGCAATATTTACATTCAGAAATAAAACTGAACTGCAGGAAATAAAAATATGTACAAGGGGAAAACCTTTGGTAACCTTCAGTGGTAGTAGGCTTTCAGATGAAAGCCATTAACGGGGATCGGGAGGATCTGACCCTCCATGTCTCTTAACACGAATGCATTGAACTGGTTTACTCGGGCGATTTGGTAGGGGCCTTCCCAGAAGGCATCAAACTTGTCATGGTTGCCCGGTTTCGCCTTAAGTGAGTCCCATTTCAGCACTAAGTCTCCAATCTTGAAGACTCGGGCGGTGGTTCCCTTCGCAAACCAGCTCTGGGTGTTCTCGGCGTGCTTGGTAAAAGCCTGATACGCCTTTTCCCTTTCCTCTTCCAGTTGCAACAACTGAGCCAGTCGGGCATCCACGGGGTCCCTGTCACCTTTCTCATCTTCTAACAACCAGAGTGCGGGCATCTCTATGTGGGTAGGCAAGACAACCTCTTTGTCGTATACGAGCGCATAAGGGGACGTCTTGATGGACTTCTTGAAAGAGATACGGTCCGCCCATAACGCTCGGTCCAGAAGCAGGTGCCACGACCTCTTGTTCCTTTCCACAGTCTTCTTTATAATCTTCAAGAGATTTTTGTTGGTGGACTCGGCCAGGCCGTTTCCCTGCGGATAGTAGTTTGAAGACATCTTGTGGTAAATGCCATACTTGCTGGTAAACTCAGTGAGTACAGCCCCTGCAAACCCTGGACCATTGTCTGTGACAATTGCCTCTGGAATCCCGAAACGGGTGATGAGGCTCTCTAGGAAACCAATGACCGTCTCTTGGTCAGCATGCTTTGTAGGCGTTGCCTCGGCCCATCGGGTAAAGTAATCTGTGGCTGTTAGGATAAACTTATGCCCCGCCGAAGAGTTGGGCGTTATCGTCCCGATGAAATCCAGACCCCACTGCTGAAATGGAGTCTCAGCTTGAATTGGCTGAAGGGGCAAGGGTGCTTTCCTATTTCTGCCGGCGAACCTCTGGCATTTCTCGCATTTTTGACAGACTGCATGCGCGTCTGTGAAGAGGGTGGGCCAATAATAGCCCGCTCTGATGATTTTTAAGGCCGTAGGCCTTCCTGAATGATGTCCTCCGGGCATCCCAGAATGGAATTCTCCGAGGACCTTCGGCTGATCTGATTCCTTGACGCACCGCAACAGGATGCCGTCAATATTTTTGAAATACAGCCCCTCGGGGCGTAGTATATACTTTAAGGCATTAAGCCTAAACCTCCTTCTTTGTGAGGCATTGAGATGATCTGGACATCTCCCTGTGCTAAAATACCACACTAGATCATTCGTCCAATCACTCTCCTCTGATAAGGAGTTGGCAAGATTGATTTCTGTCATTGGATTCTCCCACTGACAAGCAAAGACTTCGGCTGCAACACTTCGGGCCAATTCCTGGCATAGAGCCCGACCTCGGATTAACTTTGTTGGTCGTACCTCTATGTCAAACTCTTGGATTTTGGCAATCCATCCCGCCCTCTTGTGACCAGGCTCCCCTTGGATGATGAAATTTCTGACATCCGGGTGTATCACGAAGACAGTTATCCGGCTCTGGGAGACAAAGTGCTTGAACTTTCTCAGGGATCTCATAACTGCATGAACTTGCCGCTCAATAAAATTATACCTTTCTTCGTGCGGCTGGATCACCTGGCTTAGGAATGCTATTGGACGCTCCTCGCCATCATCTCCCTTCTGAGTCAGAACTGCAGCGTAGCTTTCGGGCTCTCCCACTGCGTAAAGGATGAAGTCCTTGGAGTAATCTGGATTTATCAGCACTGGGGCCTGGGCAATCCTGGCCTTGATCTCTTCAAAGGCTTGCTTCCTCTCTTCAGTCCAGATAAATTCAGCATCTTTCTTCAGGAGCTCAGCCATGGGCTTGATTACTTGTGCAAAGTCAGGCACAAACTTCCTTACGAAGTTGATTTGGCCAAAAAATGACTGCAGCCCCTTTTTGTCGACTGGGATGGACAAGCGAAGAAGAGCCTCCGCTCTGTCGGGGTCAACCGCAAGGCCTTTTTCAGAAATAACATGGCCTAGCAGTTTGCCTTCCTTCACCGCAAAGACTGACTTCTTTGGGTTGATGGATATGCCGAATTCGCGACATCTTTCAAATACTTGGCGCAAGTGGGAGGCATGGTCCTCTCTCTTGTGTGAAAACACAGTCATGTCGTCCAAATAGATGACAATGATTTTGTTGAGCAGCTCTCGGAACGCCAAGTCCATAGCCCTTTGAAATGTAGCCCCGACATTGGAAAGACCGAAGGGCATGCGCTGATATGCGAACGTTCCCCATTTGGTGGTGAACGCCGTCTTATGCTGGTCTTCATCTTTCACCCAAATCTGATTATAGCCTGAAAATCCATCCAGGAGAGAGAATCTCTGGGCTCCCGCAACCACGTGAAGGATTTGATCAATCTGAGGGAGTGGGTAATGATCCTTCAATGAAGCCTGGTTAAGATTCCTGAAATCTACGCAGAGACGGATGTCTCCATTCTTTTTCCTCACGGGAACCAGATTTGCGACCCAAGAAGAATGCTTGATAGGATAGATGATTTTTGCTTCCAGCATCTTCATGAGCTCGGCTTTCATCATGGCTTCAATTTTCGGATTTACTGCCCTTTGCTTCTGCCTGAAGGGCTTTGCCTGCTCTTCCAGCTCTATGGTGTGCTGGATCATCTCTCTGTCGTACCCTTTCAGGTCTTGGTAGCACCAGGCTACAATATCTGGGTACTCTTTGCATAGAGCTCGGATCTGCTCTAACTCTTCATCGGTGCAATCTGTTCCGACCTTGATCACCTTTCCAGGTTCCAATTCCAGGTCCATGTACTGCTTGGGGTCCACTTTGATCCTGTGGGATATGGCTCTATCATTCTGATCAAAGAGGCTCTCCAGGGTAATCAGTCCTTTTGGGACATGATTATTCTTTAACTGTATTAACCCCTCATACTGCTCGTCATCAGGGTCTCTACCTTCGATTGTACTAGCTTCATGTATCAAAAAGGTGACGATATCCTCGTCACAGTCGAACACCTGCCAGTGGGTGTCCTTGTCAGGCACAGAAGGCCTATAAATAGTACGAACCGGCTTCGGCTTCTGGACAGTGTCATCAGCCGGGACGTACCTGGCTCCAACAGACGCCAGAATGTCAGCATGTTTATTCTTTTCACGAGAGATGGCTTTGACATTCAGTGAGTCAAATGACTCCATCAGATCCCAGACACGGTTACGGTACGCCTTGAGGTAGTGCTTCTTGGAGGCGCACTTATTAGTGATCTGGTTGCACACCAGCTCTGAGTCGCCAAAGATCTGCAAATGTTTAATCCCAAGCCTCTCTGCCTTCCTTAAGCCTAAGCACAAGGCTTCATACTCTGCCGCATTGTTAGTGCAACTCCAAGCCAGCCTATAACAATAGTCCTTTTGAATGCCGGATGGTGAGACCAGAAGGACACCTGCCCCGACGCCATTCTTGCATCGGGCACCATCAAAGTACAACTTCCACAGCTTGTCTGGGGCAGGTCCTACATCCTTCTGAGCAGTCTGGTCAAGCCTCTCAGGCTGAGTGACAGAGTAGCAGCCCAGTTCAGTTTCGATCATGGCATTGAAATTCAACAAAGAGAACTCGTCCTCCACTTGCAGCAGTTCCAGGGTTTCTCCCGCCAAGTCTACTTCTACCAGCTCCTCGGTCGTCAGATGAACCATGTCATTTTGTTGCTCCTCCCCGGGTATCTTCTCGACCAGAAAAGTGGAAGGTTTCTCATTATAAATTTTCAACCTCCTTCCTTTGAAAGGTACCTCCATATGTGAATAGTCCAACGACAAATATCCACCCAGCTTCGCAGTGAACTCCCTTGAGAGACACATGCCGAAGTAGGGTTCCAAGTCAACCACTACGACCTCTTGGATGACCACAATGTCGAGTGCTTTATGCAGCCGGATGGGGATGTCTTTGATGACACCAACTGTCTTCACAGGAGTGTCGTCCAACTGTAGCACACCTTGGCTGCTCCTTGTGTATTCCATACCAATTTCTTCGCAGACAGCCCTTGGCATGACAGTAGTCGAAGCACCGGAGTCCACCATGCAGTTATGCACTATGTGACCTTCCATCCGCAAAGATAGATAAAAAGGTGGCGGTCTGTTCTTCCCGGTAGCAGAAGTCGTCAAGGGCTGAGCTAACACAGTAGGCTGTGTCGGCTTCCCGTCTTTTACATTCTTCAATGATTCCTGCAACAGGTCTACTTGTCCTGGGAGCTGAAGAGCATCGTACATGCTTATTTTTGCTGGAGTTTTCTTGAGCTCATCGACTATATTATAGGTAGAAGTACCGGCCCCTTCCGCCTCCTTTGCTGGCTCGTACTTGGTGCGGTACTGCTGCGTGGCTTCGACCCTCTGCCTCTTTGTCAGCGACGGGTACCTCAGCTTCTCCTGAGCTTGCTCTTTTGTTTCAGCTGGAGGTTGGGTCGTTGGAGCCTTGACTACGGGAGCCTTGAGCGCTGGGAGCTTCTCTTTGGCAGTCGGAGGTAAAGGCGGCTTATCAGGAGCTGCCACAGCAGGCTGCGTCTTCTCCCTTCTTGCATACACCTTTAACGGCTTCATTTGGGCCGGAGTGGCCTCAATCGGCTTTTTGCCCTCTTTGGTTAAGAGGGATACGAGATCTTCTTCAGGGACTGCAAAGTTACCCTCATCATCACGAATCATGTATGCTTCATCCTCTATGGCGCTACCCGCAAGGGTCTGAATATAATGTTGATGCAGCATGCAACTCTCTTCTCCATGGGGGTCGTTGCAAGTAGAGCACCAGTTGACGCGGTCAGAAGTACCAGGCTGAGCATTGCCGGCAGCATTTCTTGCTGGAGGCCTTTGCGCTTGAGCTGCTTGATCTTTTGTTAGCGCAGGAGGAGGGTATGGCCTTCTAGGAACAAACTCCATCTGAGCTTGCTTCTTCTTCATGATTGTCATGTCATTGGAGATTGTATGGTAACCGGAGGCAAGAGCCCGCACCTCTTGAAGGATCTTATTTTGTATATCATTATCAACAGGCGTCGGTCGGGCTGGCGGAGGTAATGTGGCTAATGGTGGAGGAGCATGAAACGCCGGATATTGAGGGGGAGCGGGGAGTGTTGGATGTTGCGGAGGTGGCGGATTAGGATAATGGATCTGAGGCGGACCGTACGGGTCAATGACTGGCGCAGGATTCCATGGCTGATGGGGGTGCTGATTGGATGAGGATGGCGCCCCACCCGAAGCGGGCGGATATTGGGACTGAGGGAAATCCGGGTAGATCGGAGGTTGCATTTTATGAGGGAGCCTGCCTATAGCAATCATGTCCAGTTCTGCCTGCTGAGCAGCCTCATATAATGCAGGAAAAGTGTTGACCCGGGCTAACTTGATAACTAGACAAATGTCCGAGTTGAAAGCTCTCAGGTAATAGTGAGCAGCCTGTCCTGCGGAAGGACGCAGCTCAGGGGGTACTCTTTTCCAGGACCTCGCGAACCTCACGTTAAAGTCTGATATCTCCTCTTGCGGATGGCGTTGAATGCTTTGAAATTGGTGCAGCAACGAGGAGGGATCAACGGACTCATTGAATCCCTTAACTAGCCTTCCAGCTAGTTGGGGCCATCCCGTGATAGTCCCCTCCGACAAGGATCTCCACCAGTAGAGAAGCTTTCCTCGCAGAGAGAGAGCTAACAGTCGGGTTTTAACACTCTCATTTGTGATAGAGTGCAGCGCAGCCAAGGCCAGAATGTCTTGGATATGCTCGTATGTTGTCTTCCCCGTGCCGTCATATGTAGGAATGGATTTTAAGGCAACAGGGGGACAACTTCTTGTCCGACTAGAGCAAGGGGCCCTGTGGAATCAACAGCCGGGAAGAGGTCATTATCATTCTGCTGATTCTGGGCAGCCATGTCTTCTTCCTCTTCTTCGAGCTGATCAGTGGTGTAGTCAGTATCAGTACTGTCTGAAGTTGTGGGTTGTTCTTCAACTTCGGCCTCCTCAACTTCTTCAACCTCTTCCACTTCAGCTTCTATTTCAGCTTCAGATTCGTGCTCGAACCTATCGTCTTGGTGAGCTTGGTAGTCAGCCAGCCTTACGCGCTCTCCAGCAGCGTTGATGTCAATTTCGTAAAAATCAGGCTGTTGTCCTGGATTCCTAGCTCTCCACCTTCTTGTGTGCATGAAGGCGTTTTTGATATTGGACCAGTCTTACAGACTCAGAGAATGTTCAGGTACAACAGAGTCGCCAGGTGTTCTGATTTGACAGCAATGAAGCGAACACCGATGCTTCGATTCTGTTTTGGGGTGGGAAACCTTCGTGTCCCACCGGGCGTGCCAGAGAAACTGTTGGTTACGAATCTGCCACTAGGATAGGATTTTAATCTATTTGCGCCCTAGATTCGCCCAGCAGATTGAAAGGCCGGAAGGAAGGAATGCCTTCCACGCCAATCTCCGGAGAAGGCCGACTTCCTATGTTTTCTCAATTGGGGGTTTAGCTCAGAGTGCAGGAAAGAAATTACAAAGTACAGAAAGAAACATAAATATGCTTGTTTCGGGTGGGGAAGATAAGCAGCACAACAACTAACCAATCACTACTACCAACAACAATCAAAACAAAGTATGTAGCAGAAACTATTAGAGCAATTCTATCCTATGTATCCTTTACTTCAGCATTCCAGATATACTTAATCACCAATACCGATATCCAGAAAAGCAGAATAACAATAATCAACAATATAAGCAACATGAGGCAGAAATACTTAATAAAGGCAACATACAAGATAAACACAACTAATAGAGCCAAATATACTTTGTATTCAAAAGCAAGTGCACAACTACAGAAGTTCCTTAGCAGTATATCCCCCTTCCACCCTTATACAATGAAATAAGGCTGCTATTTATAGCGCAATTTTCCCCCCCGATTACAATTTGGGCACAAAATCCCAGACCTGACAAAAGCTAGAAAAGCTGACAAAAGCGGCTGATGTTTGACCTCTACGGACAAGGAATGTACTTGCAGCAAGGTTCACCTGAAAATATGGCAGCCACGTGGCAATCCGGTAGGTGAGAAATCGAGTCAGTTTGAATGGGGGCAGATGCGGTACAATTTGTCAGTTCACGCTCATCTGTCCTGTACCCTGGTGGCACACCTTCTGTCACATCTTGACCCGGATCCCAAGACCGAACACCTGTCAGCATCTGATGGGGGGAGAAAAACTGAGCTTAGAAGCTCATCCTTTGAAGCTTATCCTTTGTATTCTCTATCCCGCCCGACTGCGCACAAAACTGGAGCGCAGTCGGACGGCGCAGGGTGAAAACAACGCAGTTGGGCGGGCCTTCGTGCCTTAGAATCTTTTTACAGCTCTTTCCTTCTTGTCCGATGGCGCAGCAAAATAGGAGCGCAGTTGGGCGGGGCAGCGCAGTCGGACGGGGTCAGACACTTAGAAAATTTTGGCAGCATTTTCCTGTCCTTCCGCCCGAGTGCGCACAAGTTGATGAGCGCAGCCCGACTTCGCTGCGAAGTCGGGCGGCTCAATACTTAGAAAATTTTATGATCTTCACAATGCCGCCCGAGTGCGCACCGTCTTCAGGGCGCCGTCCGACTTCGCTGCGAAGTCGGGCGGGCCCAACACTTAGTCAATTTTTGCTGTTTTTTCCATGAGGCCGCCCAGGTGCGCACCGGATTATGAGCGCAGCCCGACTTCGCTGCGAAGTCGGGCGGCTCCATGACTTAGCCAATTTTCTGGGCAAAGTTTTAGCAATACTGCCCAGGTGCGCACAAGTAGACAAGCGCAGCCCGACTGCGCTGCGCAGTCGGGCGGATTACAACACTTAGAAGATTTTTTGGGCAAATTTGCCCACTCACAGAAACAACCAGAAACATGAAATAGAAGATGGAGAACCTGAAATTTGATGGCAGAAGAGTAGAAGGGACATGAAGAAGAAAGGGAAAGAAGAAAGAGGGAAGGCAAAGCAGCATCCTTACAAAATTTTCAAGACATGGCACCCCGTGCAAAATGTGGCAACAATAATGAATATTAAATAGAGTATTTATGGTTTTAGATTTAAATGAGATTTTTTATATAATTACTTTTTTTTAATAACTAGTTACAATGTCAAGTCACATTGCTTCCTTTTAACAACTGGTTCCAGTGTAGCGTCAAATAAAAAATTTAACACAACCACCGCACAACCACCCTCTCACACACTCATTCACATCGTAGTTTGAACCTTGGACCTTCCAAAGAAGAGCCAAAGCCCAAACCGTTACCTTGTCCCCCTATATATATATATATATATAGGGTAGCGTCAAATAAAAAATTTAACACAACCACCGCACAACCACCCTCTCACACACTCATTCACATCGTAGTTTGAACCTTGGACCTTCCAAAGAAGAGCCAAAGCCCAAACCGTTGCACTGTCCCCCTATATATATATATATATATATATATATATATTTGTGGAAAACATCCTAGAAGGGATGCCACTTTTGGGTAAGACCCAAGGAGGCAAGGGTATCTCTTTCATCAAAATCACCTAAGGCTCGTACCTGGCCTACCACCTTTGACATACTCAAGGAGCAAACCTAAAACAACAAAAAACAAGAACACACAAAAAGATTAAAAACACAAAAAAATAAAAAAACATGCTCCTTGAGTGTGTCAAAAATATAAAGCACAACCAAACACACACAATAAGATTAAAAAACACAACACGAACCACACACAAAAAAACACAAGAACAACATAATAAAACACAAACATAACAAAAAACAACAAAACGCTACAAAGGCACAACCAACAAAAACATGAAAAACAAAAACAACCAAAACTTAAAAATAATAAAATATAATAAAAAACAACCAACAAAAAACAACAGAGAAAAATAAAAACATAGAAAACACACACACCAAAACACCAAAACACCAATTAACACAAACATACAGAAACACAAGCACAAGAACAACAACAAAAAACACAAAACAACAAAAACACAAGAACAACAAAAATAACACAAAAACAAAAAAAGCACACACATAAATAGAAAATAAAAAAGAAAAAAATAGAACACAACAATGACCTTTCTAGACCAAAATACTATTAAGGCAAGAATCAACAGAGGAAACAAAAGAAAGATTAGTTTGAGCTAGGGAACTAAAATACCCTGATTGAACCAAAGAGAAGCAAAAATAAAGCAAGAAGAAACTAGGTACCTTTAGAACTGGAGCCATCCAAAGAAATGATAGAAATAAGAGCTTCCCTTATTTGTGAAGCCCACCATCTAGGAGGGTGGCCATAGCAAGTAAGATCACCTTTGTCCAAAGTCCAATTAGCTAAATCATCAACACTCTTGTTCTGATCTCCGACCACATGATTGTAATCAACTTTCAAAAATCCCATCTAGATTAAATGAATCTTCTCAATAATTTTTTTTATTCTCCAATCAACCTTATGATTCTTAGGAGTCTTCAAAATATTAATCATGAGTTGAGAGTCAGACTCAACTAGAACCTTTTCCCATCCAACCTTAGTAGCCTCTTGAAGGCCTCTAAGGATACCATACCCCTCAACAAGGTTATTGGATAGAATACCCAAATTCTCAGCAAAAGTAAAAACTAGGGAGCCATCTGAAAGTCTACCAATTCCTCCCGCACTAGCTTTTCCAGGGTTCCCTCTAGAGGCTCCATCAGTATTGACTTTTCCAAAATCCTTAGGAGGAGGTTGCCAATTCCTTGTTCTATCCATCTTGCAATTACTCACATTCCCTTTAAGTTGGTTGCTCTTAGAAGAGTTAATCTTCAATATTTGCATCACTTGATCCCATCTTTGGTGGGAGTTTTGGGGGTGATTAAGGAGTTGATGGACTGATTCAACTAAGTTGGCAATGGTATTTTTCCAGATATAGTGAATATCCTTCCTTTCTTGATTAAAAATTTGGTTGTTCCTTTCATTCTAGATATTCCAAAGAAGAATGGTAGAACCCATCCAAACTAATTGCCTAATAAAATGATCAACACCCTCTTGATTAGGCCAATCCCTCCAAAGTTGTTCAAAAGTAAAAAAATTGGACCACTGTAAGCCAAGTAAAGTGGCCATTCTCCTCCAAATATTAGAGGCTAAAGTACACTCAATAAAAATATGGTTGAGAGTTTCCACATTCTCTCCACACATTTCACATCTAAAAGGGCCATGAAAACCACGCTTCATAAGATGCTCCCTAGTAAGCACCCTACGATGCAATAAAATCCAAGTAAAGAACCTCACCTTAGGCTAGAGCTTTTGAGCCCACAACTGAGAAAATATGTCAGATGATTGGTTGGGATTATTATGGCATAAGGCCAAATAACCTTGAGCAACTAAATACTCACCCTTAGTAGTGTTGTTCCATCCAAAACAATATTTATCATGGGACCAAGAGAGAGATCTCATATGAAGGATGCACTGGATATCTTGTCTTTGCCTTTATGGGATTTGAATAGGCCAATCCTCAATAGGGATCCAATATCTACCAACCTTTGAATTACTAGTATGGTACCAACAATAATTAGCCACCTTTATCCAGTTAGCTCGGTGAAGCTCCTCCATCCAAGGCCTCCAATCGGGAAACTGAGTTATCAAAGGCTTGTGACCATCCCAAGAATCTATCCAAAAATTTACCTGTTGACCATTATGAATGATCCAAAATAATTTTTTCTTTATCAAATCCTCACTAGTCTTAAGAACTGCTAAAATGGGAGAACCTTTGGAAGGCAATTGATAGCGAACAAGGTCTTCAGGACTTTTGTTCTCAGCATATTTAGCATGGAGATTCTTGGCCCAAAGAGCATTGGGGTTATGCAAAATCCTCCAATATAATTTAGCATCTAAAGCTTTGTTGTTATTAATAGCAAACCGAAATCCTAACCCCCCTTCATTCTTAGGAAGACATAAAGTGTCCCATTTCACCAAGGCCCATTTTATTTTCTCCTTAGTACCACTCTAGAGGAATCGATGACTGATTTGATCCAGTTCTCGAAGAACATACTTTGGGATATTCAACACGGTAGAAACATAAATAGGAATAGCTTGAAGGACTGATTTTACCAAGGTGATTCTACCCCCAGAAGAAAGCCACCTATTGGTCCACTTTCCAATTTTCTTCTTGACTTTGTCCAACAACCAATTCCAATATTTTTTTCTGTCTTCGAATATTGATGGGAATACCTAAATAAGTGATTGGAAGGGAGGTCTTCTTATATCTTAATTTATCCAAGACCATGGATTCCTGTCTGGCATAGCAATGAAATAAAATGACTTTAGATTTGTCTTCATTGATCAATTGCCCGGTAGCCTTAGAAAAACAACTAATGATTTGCTTAATAGTAGAAGCTTCCTTAACTGTAGCTTTACCTAAAAGAGTAGAGTCATCAAAAAATTGAAGATGAGAGATAGGTCTAGCTCCATGAGCAATGGTAACTCCCTCAAGGGTTTTGTCTTCTCTCTTTTTGGTTATAGCCCTACCTAAGCATTCAACAATAATGATGAATAAATAAGGGGATATGGGGTCACCTTGCCTAATACCTCTGGAAGATGGGAACAACTGAGAAGGCCTACCATTGATAAGAACTAAGTAGGAAACTAAAGAGATACATCCCATAATCCAATCCATCCAATCTCGAGAGAAACCAAATTGCCTCAAAACTTTGATAAGGAAGTGCCAATCCACTCTATCATAAGCTTTGGATAAGTCTAACCGAATGAACATGGAAGGAGATTTTTGCATATCCATGGAATGGATGGCTTCCTAAGAAAGAACTATCTCATCAACTATTTGATGCCCTTCCACATAACCCCCTTGTTCAGGGGAAATAATCTTATGCAAAAGAGGCTTCAACCTTTCTACCATGATCTTAGTAATGATTTTGAGAAGAACATTACATAAAGCAATAGGTCTAAAAGCTGAGATATGTTTAGCCTCTTGAGCTTTTGGAACAAGAGTAATATAAGTTTTATTGATAACCTTCAAAATTTCTTTGGCTTTCCTGGCTTCTTCCACCACCTCTAATAAATCAGCATGAAGGATATCCCAAAACTCTTGGTAGAACTCAATGGGAAAACCATTAGGACCTGGGTTTTTCCCTTTTTGCATTTTAAAAACTACCTGTTGAAGCTCATTGATAGTAACAGGAGAAGTCAAAATAGAGTTCTCCTCGAAAGTGATAAGAGAAGGGATTGCTTGAAGAACATTTTGTTGAGAAGCCGAGTCAAGAGGAGTAGCAGTAAAAATATTGGAAAAGTAATTGACAACAATAGAGTTCATGCCATCCCAAGTGTAGACAACATCTCCAGAATCTGATTTTAGGGAAGAAATAAAGTTGTGAGATCTTCGAGCTAGAAGAGATTTGTGGAAGAAATTTGTGTTTCGATCACCTTCTTTGAGCCATTGAATTCTAGATTTTTGCTTCCATAAGAGTTCTTTTTTTTCCCATTCCTCTAACTGAGCTGTGAGTTTAATTTCATCTGCACTTGTACTCTCTATGAGGCCATCTAAATAGATTTTCTTATTCAAATTTTCAAGCTGAGCAATAACTTCATGTTTTTTTATGAACATCCCCAAACTCCTTCCAGTTCCAAGTCTTGATTTTGGATTTAATGTATTGCAATATTTTGGCAAAACAGAACATCTTAGTCCCATACCTAGGTTTACCTTCCTTCCACCATTGTTGCACTTGAGGTTTAAAGGAACTATCTCTAAGCCACATTAACTAAAATCGAAAAGGAGAGAAACTCACATTGGTTTTCCACATTTCCACCATGACAAGCCAGTGATCCGAACCAACATTGTTAAGAGTCTTCACTTTAGGAATGTGACCATGGATTAAGAAATTGTCAGAGAGCAAGAACCTATCCAATCTCTCCATTATACAAGCTAAGCCTTGCCTTCTGTTAGACCAAGTCATAAGGCCATTATCTCGGTTGGATGTCCACAAGATGGAGGTTTGTAATATATTCGCTCATGAGGTCAGTGCTCCTATCCAAATTTCTATTTCCCCCCATTTTCTCATCTAGAGAGAGGATGGTATTGAAATATCCTCCGATCAAGATCCAAGCTTCAGGAAAATGAGAGATAATATAATTAATATTCTTCCACTATCTTCTTTTTTCCTCCAAATTAGTCGGAGCATAAATAGTAATGTAGAGCATAATTTGGTTGGAATGTCTGCTTTGAATAGCTATAGCCAAAAGACCCCAACTGCCAACCATATGGTGAATAACTACCTCTTTTGGGTCCCAAAGGCAAGCAATGCCACCAAAAGTCCCCTGGGAACTGAGGGAAACCACTTTTCTAGCTGGCCAAATTTTACTAGCAATTGATTCCATATCCTCTATTGACATCTTCGTTTCTTGAAGGAAAACAAGATGTGGATGATTTATCTGAATCATTCTTCTAATTTCATTTTGTTTTTAAAGACTCCCTTTGAGTCCTCTAATATTCCAAGTGATGATCTTCATTAATACCAGGGCTAAAAAATTTGGGAAGGGCATTAATATTACCTTCCTCTACAAGCTTTTCACCTTCTTTTACCATATGATATTGATTAGTCTTGCGACCTACCTTTTGATTAGAATCCATCTTCAATTTTTTTTCCCTGTTTCTTGACTTACTCCAATTGAATCTGAGATGGCTTCTAGCCTTGAAGAATGCTTGTATACAGTCAAAATGTTACCAGAAGGTTCAACAGAGTCTATATTGGGACTTGTATTATTTGAAGTTTTAACATTTAAAAGATTGTTTTTCTTGTGAATATTTTCTCCCTTTTTTCTGTTGAAAACCTTTGATTTGTTGGTTTATCTCTGAGTTCTTCCCTTTATATTTAAATTGTGTTTCTAAGATTTATGTTTCCATTATTTCCTCTTCCTCACTTGGGACCTCATTTGTGGAAAGAATTTCAAATATATTAGCAGATAACTTTGATTGATCCTTCATAACTAGTTTTTTTTTAGTGTTCTTCTTCTTAGGCATTTGGAAACCTGCTGAATTTATATCTTCTTTCTTTTGATCTAGAATTTTATTTGGGCAAACACTAGCCAAATGACCATATTCATGGTAAATTCTACAATGAAAAGGAATGTTCTCATAGTCCACTACTTGCTCCCAAGTGTCCTCCCTAAATTGTAAAGTGATATTTTTAGGTAGGGGTTTGTCAAAATCCATTAAAACACAAATCCGAGCATAAATAATATGTTCAAATTTTTGAGTACAATCAACAATCATCATAAATATTCCTAAAGAGTTTCCAATTGAAGAAAAAATAGTCAGATTCCAAAATTCAATTGGGAGGCCAAAGAGTCTAACCCACACGGGACTTGTAGAAGGCATCTCTTCTTCGGCTTTAAATTTAGTATGCCAGGGCTTCATGAAAAGCCCTACCCTTCCAAAGAACCAGGGACCCCTTTGAAAATTTTTCTCTCTATCTTCATTATTAGCAAATAAAACAAGAAAATAACCATTTGGATAAATAGAGATTTGTAACTCACCTTTAGTTTTCCAGCTTTTTGCAACCTAGACTTTGAAAGAAGATAGTCTCGAATGAAAACCCACAAAACGACAAATTAGTCCTCTTTTTTTCCAGATCTTCAATGCCAGTCTGAATGTTGCCCATATCAAGCTTAACAATAGGAGTTCCATCAGCTGCTTTAAGACATCCTGACTCCATTTTCCTGGGATCAATATTAGGTATTCTTAGAGGTTTATGGGAAGCCCTAAGATTAATATTAGCATTAGGTTGAGGCTATCCACCATGGAGGGCATCCCTAAAATTCATTTTTGGGATTGATTCTTCAAAATTATTACCCTTGATAGGGGTTTCCATAATAGATTTATTTTGTGGGTGCACCTTAGCACCATATTCACTTGAGATCTGAGCCATTTTTTGATCATCTGCTTGAAACTTGTTTTGTGATCTCTTTAATCCATGCCCTAGACATTGTGGAAAGGTATGATTTTCACTTTTTTTTGTGCAACAAATTGGAAGTCGTTGTCACTCAAGTTCACAACATGAAGATCTGTTGAAAGATAGATTTCTAACCCATATTGGATCCCTTACAACATTTCTTGCTAAAATATTGAGCAAAAACCACAAAAATATTGGCCACTAGGGCCCGAAGGCCCCAAAAACCAACCTCTGGAGTTGCTTGCACTTAACCCAGATGAAACCCTTGCATAGTTGCTTGCCAAAAATATTGTTCACACATAGGGATGCACTAGGATCTATGTTGCTCCAAATGATCTAAAAATTGGTGGAGATGTTCTAGGGTTTGTCAGGCATCTACCCTCAAAATTTTAGCTCAATCCAAGTCCATATGAGTGAAATATGGTCAAAATAAGTTCGAAAGTTTGGGTAATCTTACGAAAAACATCCCTCCTTAAATTTCATGTCTCTAGTTGAAATTTGGCAATAAAATAAGTAAATGCATTTAGAAGCATATCTATCATGGAAAAATGAGTGCCTAGATCCCCTACTATCTTCAAATGATCGAGGGAAAGCTGGAAAGGACCAAGGAGGTAGTTGAAATCAATGTATCGGTTTGATTCATATATATATATATATATATATATATATATATATATTTATATATATATATATATATATATATATATTTATTTATTTATTTATTTATTTATTAGGTTAGTGTGAGAAACCCCTACAAACCATGACCTCTCATAAGGGTGAGATCTAGGGCCAAACACACCATACACACACCCACCCCCTCATACACTCATCCACGCCGAAGAAGAGCCAAAGCCTGAACCATTGCGTTGTCCCCTTCAAGAAAACAATTATAATTTATTTGTAAGGGATATTTATCATATTGTATGTTAAATAAATTATTTTTCATAAGTTTGTTCATGGGTTTTAGAGCAATTGATTGGGAGTGAAGAGTTTTGCATTCTAAACCAAGGTCCAAATTTTATAATAATCCCTATAGCAAATGTTATACTTGAAGTGATCATCAAGGATGAGATGATCAAGCAAATGTTACCCTAAAAGTGATTATCAAGGATGAGATGTTACACTAAAAGTTATTATCATGGATTAGATGGATGACCATGACATTGGCTAGGTTTAAAGATAAATCAAAAGTTGGTCAAATGAAAATAGGGATTGAATTCAAATTATTCCATGATTTATTTTTTAAAAGATTTTTACTCATGTTTTTTAATTCAAAAAACAAGGATGAAAAACTAATGCTCGTTTGTGGTTTAAGGAAAAAATGACCTATATTCAAGACCATAGAACGAGAATTTTTCTATGGATATTGAAACTATAAAAAGGGTTATAGTGTGGGTTAGGTTTTTCTTTGGACTTATTTATCTTCTTATCAATAGGGAGGTTGTGAAGAATATAGGTAATAGTTTATTCACGTTCATCTAATAGAGACCAACTACTGAGGAGCAAAATCTTGTTCTATGTACTTGGATATTTGTTGCTATGGAAATTTTAAAACTTTTTTATAATCTATTCCAATTAAATTTGAATCAAGAGAATGAGATCAACAAGTGGATCATAAAAACATGCCACAAATATTATAAGACTAAACATGTGGCAAGAGATTATAAGTGTTGGAATATCCAACATTATTCTTAAGTTCCTAAGTTTAAGTCTCACTATTTAGTTTTAGCATTTTGATTAATTCTTTGTTGTAATGTTGAGGTATTAGCTTGCTTGGTCAATGTTTGACCAAAGACAAAGTTTTTGGATGTTGTTAGGATTAAGCTAAACCTTAGGAATGCTATTTACGTAGCATTACTTAATTGTAGTATCTAAGGCTGGTTAGTTGTTGAAGATTGAATTGTCATTAGTTTGGCATTATTCTCTCAACACCATTGTAGCATTTTTCTATTTTCTCCAAGTTCTATAAGAGCATGTAATCTTGATTTAATTAATAGAAAAATTTTACTATTGATTCTCATTTGGTATCAGAGCATCCCAGGTTTTCTCAGACAGATCCTATGGAGAGTGGCATGAAGAGATCTGAAGCACACACTTTGTCATAGAAACTCAAGTGGCCAACACTCAGCAGAGTTGCAAGGAGTCGGGCATTGTGTTTGATCAGAGAAGAGTGACATCAAGAGGCTTTGTCACTAGAGTGAGCTAAGAAGATCTTGAGTAAATCATTCATATCTCACGTATCCTAAGGTAAATTTTGATGAAATTTAAAGGTTTTTAGATAATCGCGTCAAGAGGACGCAATAAAAATTTCAGGTAATTTGGAGCTCATTTGCTGATTTTATTAGCATTTTGAATTTTGAAATAAAATGGTTGTATAAGGTGGAATAAAGGGTTTTTTATTCTAAAATTTTAGGATAAATTTTATTTAGATAAAATCATCATTCATATAAAATTTCAGGTCGTTTGGATCTGTATTGATCGATTTGTGTGAATATTGATTTTTTCTTCAAAAAATCCTAGATCTAGAATTGTGATAAAAAGGGAAAAAGTAAATGATCACATCTTTTTCACCTTTGCGAATTTAATTCTAAAATTTAGAGGGTTTTCAGATTATTGTCTTAGGAATATAGAGTTTAATTTTCAGAATTTTTTGGAGCTTTATGGATTGATTTATGTGAAAAACATTGAGGTTGTCTCAAAAAACACTCTAAGATCTAGAAAGGGTGAAAGTAAATTGATCACATATTTCTCATTCGTGTAAATTTGCTTCTAAAATTTAGTGGGTTTTCATATATGTATATCAAAAGTCTATAGTAAAATTTTTAGAATGTTTCAATCAGTATTGGTCGATTTATGATAAATTTTGTGCTTGAGATTTTGGTAAATAAAAAAAAAGCATGTATTGTTGCAATCAGAGGAAGGAGGTGATTGTGCAGTAAAAGAATATCTGCTTCTGCTATTTATTGCAAAAAATATTGTATTAGAAGATATCTATATTCTTCCAAAGTTTTTTTGATTGGAATCAATGGCTGCCAATAACAACTTGCCCATTCTTGAATTTAATGGGTTGGATTATGAGTATTGGTCTACCAAGATGAAGAAATTACTCATAGGTGAAGGTTTGTGGGATATTGTAGAGAGTGGATATGAGGAGCCACCATGTTGGAGCAGCCTAGAAGAAGCAGAGAGAAGGCAAAATAAGGAGGAACAACACACCAATTGTATGGCACTCATGACATTGAGAAGAGGTATAACACAAAATATTTTTCCTCTTATTAAGCATTGTAGATCAACATTTGATGTTTGGAAAATGTTGAAAGAAAGTTTTGATAATGTTGAGAATGAGTTAAGTGAAAATATAGAAGATTGTGAAGGATATATTTTTAAAAAGAGGTATTTATGCTTCCAAAGGAAGAGTAGGCAAGAGAGGTTTTGCTTCTTGTAGAAGCTTTGTGATTTATGCAGATGAAGAGGAGTGCAGAGTTATTCCAGAGGTTGTTTGTGAAGCACTTGACGAGTGCATTGTTGATATTGAGGGGGAGATTGAATCTCCAAGTACTGTTGTTCCAGATTTGTGCTTCATGGAGGAGGCACCTATAGTTTTTGAAAATGTTGATCTTACCCATATTGATGAGGTTCATAATGTTTGTGATCTTCTCATGAATAAGAATGATTGTATTGTTACTACTAATGCAAATCAGTTTGTTATTGGAGATTTTGATGGAGTTATAGGTTGTGAAGAGTCTCTACAAGGAGACGAGGCCTATGTTGGAGTTCCTCCAAAGGGGGAGATAAGTGCAAAATCTGAGCATAAATACCACTCAAAAGTGGAAGAAGACTTTGAAGATGAAGGAAGAGAAACACTCACGTTGGAGTGTTCCTTGCTTGAAGACCACCAAGGTGAAATGTATGGTGAAGAATGTCTCACAAATAAAAAGTGTATTAAGGAGAATGCACCTACAATTCTCATGGAGGAGAATAAAGAAGATGATGATGAAGAAGCAATGTTCATGGAAGATCATTGGCTTGAATACCATTCACTTGGAATGAATGCGTGCTCTCTTGAAAGAGTAAATGAAGATCTCCTACAAGGAGAAGATAAAATTGTTAGAGTTCCTCTAAAGGGGAAGAAGAATGTGATAAATAGAGATTCTTCTTGTTCATCAGCCCAAGAAGTTTGTGTGAAGAGAGATTTTGTGAATCTCAAAGAAGAAAATGATTTGTGTGAAGAAAATAGCACAAATGATTATCTCATTTGGGATGTGGAAAGTGAGAGAGCAAATGAGATAGAAATAGAAAATGAAAATGAGATTGCTGATTTTATTGTTGTAATGGTAAAGGAAACATCACTCATGAATGAAGATCACTCACTTGGAGTGACTACATTGAAGGAAAAGAGTTGTCTTGAAAAGACAACAATGTATGATTGTTTGAATGAATGGTGTTTCAACACACCAACATGGATTGAACAAAGGAGGAGAAATCTTAGTGAAGAGTTGATGGTTGATTTTGAAGAAACATACAGTGAAAGAGATATGCCACAAAATAGCTTTATGGGGAGCACCAAATCTAATCACATTGGAGGTAATATTTTTGTGATTAATGATTTGTTTTTTGTGAACAGGTATTTGAAGAAAGGAGGAGAATGTCTTAAAAAGGTATTATTGAGAGATGATTGTCTTGTAGAGACATCATTGGATGAAGTTCTTTCATTTGCAAAGAACATGGAAAACATGATGATGAAAACCATGGATATGTGTTGGCTGTATTTTATGTTTAAAATTCCTTGGAAGGAATCATGTAAAGCCATAGTAAAGAGTGAAACATTGTGTGAGGAGCAACAATTTGTTGTTGCATTTGTAACTAGCTATTGCATAGCTATATTTTGTTTGAAGATATGTGTAGAGGTATGTGAAATTGTAATATGGCAAAACCATCTACATAAGATGATGCATTGTACATACTCAGGAGGAGTATTAGGAGTTGAAATATGGTTTGAAGACCATAGAAAGAATGATGAAAGAAATGTGCTAGATTGGTTAGTGAGAACCAATACTTGTGGCATTATGGGAATGCCATAATTTGAAGGAGATTTTGATGAAGGGGGAGTAGCTCATCAAAAGGAGGCACTCGGTTACTTGTAGGAAGGAGCAACAACAAATATGGAGGAGATCCCACACAAACGATGGAAGGAGTGCCCAAGACAAAATTTTACAATTTTTGATTTCTTGTTACAAAACTAGAAGAGACGAAAAAGATTGAGTTTCTTCCAATGTTGTGATGTTGATGAACTTCTGGAAGAAGTTCCATCAACATCAAGGGGGAGAATGTTGGAATATCCAACATTATTCCTAAGTTCCTAAGTTTAAGTCCTACTATTTAGTTTTAGCATTTTGATTAATTCTTTGTTGTAATGTCGAGGTATTAGCTTGATTGGTCAATGTTTGACCAAAGACAAAGTTTTAGGATGTTGTTAGGATTAAGCTAAACTTTAGGAATGCTATTTATGTAGCATTACTTAATTGTAGGATCTAAGGCTGGTTAGTTGTTGAAGATTGGATTGTCATTAGTTTGGCATTATTCTCTCAACACCATTGTAGCTTTTTTCTGTTTTCTCCAAGCTCTATAAGAGCATGTAATCTTGATTTAATTAATAGAATAATTTTACTATTGATTCTCAATAAGGTGAAAATGATGGATAAAGATATGAAAATTTATTGTCACAAGACAAGCTTCAAGATTAAGCTGGGATATCATACTATAGTAAAATTTGGATTAGATCAAAGGACTTTCTACTTCCAAAAAAGTGGCAAAGAAATCCCTAACGTGTCATCAAATAGCAAAAACCATCACAATTTACTTGGATCAACCATTAGAAGAAACAAAGAATAACATAAGGGATGCGGAAGTATAATGTGCAAGTTCAAATTCAGAAGGAATTATAGGTATGAAGGAAGATATGGAGGTAAATTCTAAAATATAGGAGGTAGAAGAGGTCAAATGTAGTCCAAGTAAATCGTCTTCATTTTTCTCAAGTATTATAAAATCCTCTCCTTGTAATAAAAAATGGAAGTAGTATAGAGTTTATCCCTTACACTTTAGGGTTTTAAGAGCATCATAATAAATAAATAAGTATGGAAGATATCCATGGAAATTTGGGGTTTAGGACAAACTAAGAAAAGTAGTACTATAGAAGGTGGTTCTTGCACTATAGGGCTTCCAAGGAAACATTAAAAAATAAGTATTTTTTAGACTATTCCTTTCACTTTAGATCTTTCATAATAGCATAAACTATAGATGATAAGTCTCATTGTGAATAGTCTAGAAAAATTAAAGAGTTTAGTGAATATGAAAGTGTTGGTAGGAATGAAAAAAGGGGAGGAAGACCGTTAAAGCAAGAATAAAGATAAAGAAAACTTAGAGGGATGTTGATATGGAAAACAAAAATAAATATCATTAGTGTTAATAAGAAGTGGGGCTCATGCCAAAAAATAAAATAAAAAGTAATGATAAAAAATGGTACATTGGAATCAAGTGGCATTAGCTCAACCGATTAGATTCCTCAACATTTAAGGAAGAGACCAAGGTTCAAATCTTGCTAAGCGATACATGGATAATATCCAATATTTGTTGTAATACCACTATGTGGTGACGATGTAATACAGGTGGGGATCGTTTCAATCTCATATAACCAATTGAAAAAATGGTGCATTGGAATATTAGGGGTATGAATAAGAACCCCTAAAAAAAGTTGTTATGGTCATGAGATTATTTTAATACAAAAAATAAAATAAGTGGTGAGAAATATAATGATGCATTAAAAAATATTTGAAAGTGTTGGACATTTTGAGTCAAAGTTGTCATTGATGTCAAGGAATAAGCTACCATTGATGTCAAAAGGTCAAGAGGAACAATGCAAAGGTTAAAGGCAAAAGAGCTTCATAATATTTTTAATATTATGTGGAAGCATATGTTAAGAGGGTTTTCATTAAAACCATGGTTGAGCAAAAATAAAAGGTTTTTCATAAAAACCCAAGGAAGCCCAAGGAGGTTTTAATATTTATTTTATAAAATATTTAAATTCAAATTGAATTTAAATTCAAATTGAATTTAAATTTTATAAATAAATATTATTTATACAAAGTGGTAAAATCAAAAAGGGCTTTGATAAAGCCAAAAGGATTTAAAAGTTAATTTATAAAATTTAAATTCTAAAGAATTTAAATAATTTATAAATTAATTATTCAAATTTCGAAGGCGCCGACGTTCAAAATTAAAGGAGGAAATTAGTATATATACTATATGCCTTAGTGGCATTTAAATCATCCTTCGTTCGAAATAATAAAGTGTGCAATTGTTGTTGTGAGAATTCATGCGAGGAAGAAGACAAACACCTTGTCTTAAGCGCCAACGAAAGGGTTAAGATTGTTGTGGGCTAAACCGTCATATCCATCGAGGCAATGTGGCCTAGTGGCAAGTGGACGAAGTGCTAAGGCATTTGTGGGTGGAGTGATCCATGATCGATTCATGATGGCAACGTTTGGTGTGTGTGTTTTGAAGCGTCGAGGAAGCGATGCATGATTTTTATTTTGGCGCATGCAGAGAGGAATATAGAGCATGTTGTGCTCTTGCTCTCCAAATGAGCACCTAGCTCGTGCGGTGGTTGGAGCCATGGCTAGGGCGCTGGTAGAGGCGACATCGTGAGTTCGAGTCCCACCAAGGCAAAGGTAATAAAATTTTTAATATGTGTTGTGATGCCTAAGGTTTTGACATAAGGTCCTAGGGAGTTAAAAGGGTTAGTTAAAAAGGTTTTTAATTAATCATTATTTTTGGTTAATTGGAGGAATAAGGAGTTGGCTTTATTTTTGAATAAAGTATTTTTGACATATTGGTTTATTGAAGATTTATAGTGTTGAGAGGACTTATTGCCATTGAGTTATTTTGAAAAGGAGATTGTATTGACATTATTCTTGGTATTGAATATTATTTTAATTGGGAGATTATAAGGTGTATTTGGTTAATCATTTTTGTATATGTTGATGGATGCTTTCTTTAAGATGGAGTGATAAGGTGTATGTGTGCTTTGATATTTGCATTGTATCTTTGAGATAGTTTATCATCTTCTAACTCCTTTGAGCTTGGCAAAGAAGTATTTGTGGTTGTGGCAGATTTTAGAGGTTCCTTCATCATCAAGAAAAAGGTATGAGCATATTCTTCCATAGTTGAGTTGATTGGTTGGTTTTCTAGAAAATAAGTTTGGAGTGAAAAGGACTTGATTAGGGTTTCCTTATTGAGTGTGTTGAGTTAATGCTTCAAGGTTTTCTGGAATAAAGAGTTGTTAAAACCTTGTCTTATAAGCATTGTTGTTGAAGCCATTGGTTGTGTGAAGAACTTGATCTAGGGTTTGAAAAGAACATGAGTATCATTGTTATGTGAGATTGTTTTATAAGCATTGTTGTTGAAGCCATTGGTTGAGTAAATAACTTGAACTAGGGTTTGAAAAGAACATGAGTATCATTGTTATGTGAGAGTGGTTGATAAGCATTGTTGGAAATATTTTGAGTAAAGGATCATATGCTTGGACTAGGGTTTGTAAGCAAGGATTGTTTCATTGAGTGATTGGTTGAGTAGAGTTGGTTGAGCCTAGTCAAGTGGATGTGTGAAGTGATTGTTCAAGTTCCATAAAACAAACTATTCTATATTCTGAATTGATTTGAGAAAGTGATTGAGTATTGAGTTGAAGCATATTGAGTCTCTAACAATTTTTGTATGTTTTTGAAAGAGTGATTGGAAGTGATTGAGTATTGAGGTGAAGGATATTGAGTCTCTAAAAATTCTCTATATGTTTCTAAAAGAGTGATTGAAAGTGATTGAGCATTGTGATGAGTATAGAGCATATTGAGTCTCTAACAATTCTCTTTATGTTTCTATGAGATTGAACAAGTTCTAGTGTGGACTTGTTGAGTAGATTTGAGGTAAGTCTTTGAGAAGACTTGTGGACAGATTTGGGTAAGCTTTTGTGAAAGCTTACAATACATATTGAGAGCATATTTGGATAAGTTCTTGTGAGAACTTATTGAGCATATTGGACAAGTTCTAGAGAGGACTTGAGGATAGATTGGTGTGAGCTTTTGTGGAAGCTTACAAGGCAGATTTGAGATAAGTCTTTGAGAAGACTTGAGAGCAGAGTTGATTGATTTGTTCAAACCTTGAGTTAAGGTTTGGGGTAGATCTAGTAGAGTTGATTTGAGATTGAGTCAAGCTTTGAGTTAAGGCTTGAGGACAGATATTGAGGATAGATTTGTGCTAGACCGAAGGACTATGTTTAGTGTAGATTTGAGGATAGATTTTGGTGCAGATTTGAGGATAGATTTGTACCAGATCAGAGATAGATATTGAGGATAGATTTGTGCTAGATCGAAGGACTATGTTTAGTGCAGATTTGAGATAGAGCTTTGGAGGTGATAGAGTTGAGGACAAATATCTCCAGCCATAGAAGGGAAGATAGGTGTCTTCTATGGATAGAGTTCCATTTGCTAAGGGTAGTGGAGGCAGAGGTCTTCTAGAGGATCACCAACCAGAGTAGAGATTAGGAGATTGGTGTCTCCTATGGATAGAGATCCATGAACTTGATTTAGGGGATTGGTATCTCCTTTGGATAGAGGTCCATAAACATTGTAATAGGGAAAGGATTCCCAAGAGATTGATTGAGAAAATTTTAGTGAAATATTTTCTCCGTGGAGTAGCCCACATTGGGTGAACCACGTAAATTGTGGTGTCTCTATTGTGTGTGGTGATTTATGCATTGCTTTGATTACTTGCTATTGATATTGCTATCTATACATTGCATAATATTGATTGGGAAAGAAAAGTAAAAAGTGGTCTTATACTGTTCACCCCCCTCTCAGTATAAGCTTGTGTTCTTCAATTGGTATCAGAGCGGGTTCCTTCGGAAGAGTTTAACAACTTGAAGGAAAAGCTTACAAGAACACAATGGATTCTAAGAATGGATCATCAGATAATACAACACCAATATTTGATGGAAGTGATTATATATATTGGAGTTTGAGAATGAAGATTTATCTGAAGGCACTTGGCAATGAAATTTGGGAATCAGTTGAAAATGGATACATACCCCTAGTTGATCCACCTATAGATAAGGAAGGTAAGCTTCTACAACATTACAATTCAAAAGCAATGAATGCAATTTTGAGAGGTTTGCATAGAACAGAGTCCATAAAAGTTATGCATTGTCAAGATGCAAAAGGAATGTGGGATAAGTTGCAAAGTATATATGAAGGAGATAAAGGTGTCAAGAAAGCAAAGATACAAAATCTCAAAGGACAATTTGAAGAATTAAGAATGAAGAATGAGGAAGACATTAGTTCTTATCTACTTTGAGTAGATGAGGTTGTTAATGCTATGCAAGGACTTGGACTTAATGTGGATGAATCAGATGTTTGTGATAAGATCTTAAGGTCTCTTCCAACAAGGTTTAGTGAAAATATTTCAGCTATAGAAGAATCAAAGGATGGTGATTCTTTGACAAGAGATATGTTGCTTGGTATTCTTACAACTTTTGAGATGAGAACAAAAGAACCTAATCCCCAGAAGGAAGCAACCTTCAAAGCAATTAAGAAGACAAAGGGTAAGAAGTCAGAATCAAGCAATGAGTCATCCAATGATGAAGAAGCTAATTATGGCAGAAGGAATAAGGATTCAAGAAGATCTAGAGATATAAAATCCGTTAAATGTTTCAATTATGGAAAGTATGGTCACTATGCAACTGATTGTCAAGAAGCAAAGAATAACAATGATGAAGAAAAATAGGATCACAGAAACAGGGAATCAGAAAGATACTAGCACCAAAAGAAAAGCAAGGATGGACAAAGCAGACAAGGAAAGAAGTTCTTTCAAAGGCAAAAGAGGAGCTACTATGCAGATAAGGCAAGTAAGTACTCAAGTGAAAGTGATGCTAGTTTTTCAGATAATGATAGAGATGAAGTCCTATTTATGATTGAAGAAAAAGAAGTCTAGAAAAGGGCACCAATAATTCTCAAGTGTTTTAGATGTGGTAACTTTGGACATCTTGAAGATAGTTGTACAAGGAATGGTTATAGTTTTAGTGATGATGAATATGAGGATACACTTGAAGGACTAGATGAAAATATTCTAATGGCTCTAGAGAAAGAAGAAAGTGATCCTATAGAAGACAAGTCAAAAGAAAATAAAGATGTGGACAAAGGTAAACAAATAGAGGAAGAATCAGATAAAGAAGGATATGATCTCAAGGGAGAACTTATTTATGCTCTTGAAATAGTAAAGAAGGTAAGAAAGCAAAACTCTAAATTAGAATCTCAGTTTCAAGAATGTGATGAAGAGAGAAGAATGCTTATAGAGGATCTAGACAAATCAAAGGCTAAGACAAAGAAGTTCAAGGATAAGCTAGAAGCAAAAGTCTTAGAATGTGAAAATCTAGAACAAGAAGTAGCTTCATTAAGGTTGGAAGTTAAAAACTCCAAAGTCAAGCTACAAGGGTTCAAAAATAGCTCAAAGAACTTAGATAAGTTCATCAAGATACAAAAGCCTACATCAAGCAAGATAGGTCTTGGATTTGAATAGGAACAAAAGAAATGGGAAGGAAAGTCAACCTCAAGTTCTGAAGGAGAAGACACTTCAAAAGAAGAAACTTCAAAAGAAGATAATGTAAGAGAAAATGAGACATCTGAGGATGAGTTGGACAATAGAAAGTTCAACAAGGACAGGAACAATGCACCAAGAAGAAACAGATGGAACAACAATCAGAATAGGTCAAGAGAGACTAAGAGACCAATGAGGTCAAGACAAGGAAACTTCAATGGAAGATGTTTTTCATGTCACAGGTTTGGGCACATGGCTTCACAGTGCAGGACACATGAAAGATAGGAATATGGGAACAAACAACTTTTCCATGGGTATTGCTACTCATGTAATCAGTTTGGTCACAAGGCAATGAATTGCAGGGTTCATGATAGAAGAGGATATGGCTTCACTAGGAGAAATCCTAAGACATTTGCACCTCCAAGAAATAATAACATTAAGTGTTATAAGTGCAATAATGATGGACACACAACAAAGTGATGTAGAGCAGACATTCCAGAATCAAGTATGAACAAGAATAGGAATAGAAAAAGGAATATGGATATGAACAAGAACAAAAATAGGAACATGGATATGAACAAGAATAGAAATAGGAATAGGAACATGAACAAGAAAATGGACATGGACAGGAACATGGACATGGAAAGGAATAGTCAAAGGAATCAAAAGGATCAGATAAGAAGAAAATAAGACAAAGGTAAAGACTAGTGCTTTCTAGGAGTAGAAATACTCCCACCCTAGAATTAACCACCTCAAGAGGAGGTGGGGGAGGGGCTAAGCTAAGAGACTCATTCTTAGCCCCGAGCCCCAAAGGTGACCCTTTGCCATTGATGTCAAAGGGGGAGATATTTGAGTAAGGGGGAGATATTTGGTATTTGAGTAAAGAAGAGAGATTTGAAAAGAGCATTGAGCTAGGGGGAGCAATGTCCTAGGGGGAGCAGAACAAAGAAAAGGTTAAGTTTCTGGTAAAAAGAATTTGGGTTGCCATCAATGACAAAGGGGGAGATTGTTGGACATTTTGAGTCAAAGTTGTCATTGATGTCAAGGAATAAGCTACCATTGATGTCAAAAGGTCAAGAGGAACAATGCAAAGGTTAAAGGCAAAAGAGCTTCATAATATTTTTAATATTATGTGGAAGCATATGTTAAGAGGGTTTTCATTAAAACCATGGTTGAGCAAAAATAAAAGGTTTTTCATAAAAACCCAAGGAAGCCCAAGGAGGTTTTAATATTTATTTTATAAAATATTTAAATTCAAATTGAATTTAAATTTTATAAATAAATATTATTTATACAAAGTGGTAAAATCAAAAAAGGCTTTGATAAAGCCAAAAGGATTTAAAAGTTAATTTATAAAATTTAAATTCTAAAGAATTTAAATAATTTATAAATTAATTATTCAAATTTTGAAGGTGCCGACATTCAAAATTAAAGGAGGAAATTAGTATATATACTATATGCCTTAGTGGCATTTAAATCATCCTTCATTCGAAATAATAAAGTGTGCAATTGTTGTTGTGAGAATTCATGCGAGGAAGAAGACAAACACCTTGTCTTAAGCGCCAACGAAAGGGTTAAGATTATTGTGGGCTAAACCATCATATCCATCGAGGCAGTGTGGCCTAGTGGCAAGTGGATGAAGTGCTAAGGTATTTGTGGGTGGAGTGATCCATGATCGATTCATGATGGCAGCGTTTGGTGTGTGTGTTTTGAAGCGTCAAGGAAGCGACGCATGATTTTTATTTTGGTGCATGTGGAGAGGAATATAGAGCACGTTGTGCTCTTGCTCTCCAAATGAGCGCCTAGCTCGTGCGATGGTTGGAGCCATGGCTAGGGCACTGGTAGAGGTGGCGTCGTGAGTTCGAGTCCCACCAAGGCAAAGGTAATAAATTTTTTAATATGTGTTGTGATGCCTAAGGTTTTGACATAAGGTCCTAGGGAGTTAAAAGGGTTAGTTAAAAAGGTTTTTAATTAATCATTATTTTTGGTTAATTGGAGGAATAAGGAGTTGGCTTTATTTTTGAATAAAGTATTTTTGACATATTGGTTTATTGAAGATTTATAGTGTTGAGAGGACTTCTTGCCATTGAGTTATTATTTTGAAAAGGAGATTGTATTGACATTATTCTTGGTATTAAATATTATTTTAATTGGGAGATTATAAGGTGTATTTGGTTAATCATTTTTGTATATGTTGATGGATGCTTTCTTTAATATGGAGTGATAAGGTGTATGTGTGCTTTGATATTTGCATTGTATCTTTGAGATAGTTTATCATCTTCTAACTCCTTTGAGCTTGGAAAAGAAGTATTTGTGGTTGTGGCAGATTTTAGAGGTTCCTTCATCATCAAGAAAAAGGTATGAGCATATTCTTCCATAGTTGAGTTGATTGGTTGGTTTTCTGGAAAATAAGTTTGGAGTGAAAAGGACTTGATTAGGGTTTCCTTATTGAGTGTGTTGAGTTAATGCTTCAAGGTTTTCTGGAATAAAGAGTTGTTGTTAAAACCTTGTCTTATAAGCATTGTTGTTGAAGCCATTGGTTGTGTGAAGAACTTGATCTAGGGTTTGAAAAGAACATGAGTATCATTGTTATGTGAGATTGTTTTATAAGCATTGTTGTTGAAGTCATTGGTTGAGTAAAGAACTTGAACTAGGGTTTGAAAAGAACATGAGTATCATTGTTATGTGAGAGTGGTTGATAAGCATTGTTGGAAAATTTTTGAGTAAAGGATCATATGCTTGGACTAGGGTTTGTAAGCAAGGATTGTTTCATTGAGTGATTGGTTGAGTAGAGTTGGTTGAGCCTAGTCAAGTGGATGTGTGAAGTGATTGTTCAAGTTCCATAAAATAAACTATTCTATATTCTGAATTGATTTGAGAAAGTGATTGAGTATTGAGTTGAAGCATATTGAGTCTCTAAAAATTTGTTGTTTTAAAAGAATTGATTGTGATAGTATTGAGTTGATAAGCATATTGAGTCTCTAACAATTCTCTATATGTTTCTAAAAGAGTGATTGAAAGTGATTGAGCATTGTGATGAGTATAGAGCATATTGAGTCTCTAACAATTCTCTTTATGTTTCTATGAGATTGAACAAGTTCTAGTGTGGACTTGTTGAGCAGATTTGAGGTAAGTCTTTGAGAAGACTTGTGAATAGATTTGGGTAAGCTTTTGTGGAAGCTTACAATACATATTGAGAGTATATTTGGATAAGTTCTTGTGAGAACTTATTGAGCATATTGGACAAGTTCTAGAGAGGACTTGAGGATAGATTGGTGTGAGCTTTTGTGGAAGCTTACAAGGTAGATTTGAGATAAGTCTTTGAGAAGACTTGAGAGCAGAGTTGATTGATTGATGTTCAAACCTTGAGTTAAGGTTTGGGGCAGATCCAGCAGAGTTGATTTGAGATTGAGTCAAGCTTTGAGTTAAGGCTTGAGGATAGATATTGAGGATAGATTTGTGCTAGACCGAAGGACTATGTTTAGTGCAGATTCGAGGATAGAGTTTGGTGTAGATTTGAGGATAGATTTGTACCAGATCAGAGATAAATATTGAGGATAGATTTGTGCTAGATCGAAGGACTGTGTTTAGTGCAGATTTGAGATAGAGCTTTGGAGGTGATAGAGTTGAGGATAGAGATCTCCATCTAGAGTAGGGAAGACAGGTGTCTTCTATGGATAGAGTTCCATTTTCTAAGGGTAGTGGAGGCAGAGGTCTTCTAGAGGATCACCAGCTAGAGTAGATATTAGGATATTGGTGTCTCCTATGGATAGAGATCCATGAACTTGATTTAGGGGATTGGTATCTCCTTTGGATAGAGGTCCATAAACATTGTAATAGGGAAAGGATTCCCAAGAGATTGATTGAGAAAATTTTAGTGAAATATTTTCTTCGTGGAGTAGCCCACATTGGGTGAACCACGTAAATTATGGTGTCTCTATTGTGTGTGGTGATTTGTGCATTGCTTTGATTACTACTATTGATATTTCTATCTATACATTGCATAATATTGATTGGGAAAGAAAAGTAAAAAGTGGTCTTATACTGTTCACCCCCCTCTCAGTATAAGCTTGTGTTCTTCAATTGGTATCAGAGCGGGTTCCTTCAAAAGAGTTTAACAGCTTGAAGGAAAAGCTTACAAGAACACAATGGATTCTAAGAATGGATCATCAGATAATACAACACCAATATTTGATGGAAGTGATTATATATATTGGAGTTTGAGAATGAAGATTTATCTGAAGGCACTTGGCAATGAAATTTGGGAATCAGTTGAAAATGGATACATACCCCCAGTTGATCCACCTATAGATAAGGAAGGTAAGCTTCTACAACATTACAATTCAAAAGCAATGAATGCAATTTTGAGAGGTTTGCATAGAACAGAGTCCATAAAAGTTATGCATTGTCAAGATGCAAAAGAAATGTGGGATAAGTTGCAAAATATATATGAAGGAGATAAAGGTGTCAAGAAAGCAAAGATACAAAATCTCAAAGGACAATTTGAAGAGTTAAGAATGAAGGATGAGGAAGACATTAGTACTTATCTACTTCGAATAGATGAGGTTGTTAATGCTATGCAAGGACTTGGACTTAATGTGGATGAATCAGATGTTTGTGATAAGATCTTAAGGTCTCTTCCAACAAGGTTTAGTGAAAATATTTCAGCTATAGAAGAATCAAAGGATGGTGATTCTTTGACAAGAGATATGTTGCTTGGTATTCTTACAACTTTTGATATGAGAACAAAAGAACCTAATCCCTAGAAGGAAGCAACCTTCAAAGCAATTAAGAAGACAAAGGGTAAGAAGTCAGAATCAAGCAATGAGTCATCCAGTGATGAAGAAGCTAATTATGGCAGAAGGAATAAGGATTCAAGAAGATCTAGAGATATAAAATCTATTAAATGTTTCAATTATGGAAAGTATGGTCACTATGCAACTGATTGTCAAGAAGCAAAGAATAACAATGATGAAGAAAAATAGGATCACAAAAACAGGGAATCAGAAAGATACTGGCACCAAAAGAAAAGCAAGGATGGACAAAGCAGACAAGGAAAGAAGTTCTTTCAAAGGTAAAAGAGGAGCTACTATGCAGATAAGGCAAGTAAGTACTCAAGTGAAAGTGATGCTAGTTTTCAGATAATGATAGAGATGAAGTCCTATTTATGATTGAAGAAAAAGAAGTCCAGAAAAGGGCACCAATAATTCTCAAGTGTTTTAGATGTGGTAACTTTGGACATCTTGAAGATAGTTGTACAAGGAATGGTTATAGTTTTAGTGATGATGAATATGAGGATACACTTGAAGGACCAGATGAAAATATTCTAATGGCTCTAGAGGAAGAAGAAAGTGATCCTATAGAAGACAAGTCAAAAGAAAATAAAGATGTGGACAAAGGTAAACAAATAGAGGAAGAATCAGATAAAGAAGGATATGATCTCAAGGGAGAACTTATTTATGCTCTTGAAATAGTAAAGAAGGTAAGAAAGCAAAACTCTAAATTAGAATCTCAGTTTCAAGAATGTGATGAAGAGAGAAGAATGCTTATAGAGGATCTAGACAAATCAAAGGCTAAGACAAAGAAGTTCAAGGATAAGCTAGAAGCAAAAGTCTTAGAATGTGAAAAGCTAGAACAAGAAGTAGCTTCATTAAGGTTGGAAGTTAAAAACTCCAAAGTCAAGCTACAAGGGTTCAAAAATAGCTCAAAGAACTTAGATAAGTTCATCAAGATACAAAAGCCTACATCAAGCAAGATAGGTCTTGGATTTGAATAGGAACAAAATAAATGGGAAGGAAAGTCAACCTCAAGTTCTGAAGGAGAAGACACTTCAGAAGAAGACACTTTAGAAGAAGAAACTTTAGAAAAATATAGTGTAAGAGAAAATGAGACATCTGAGGATGAGTTGGACAACAAAAAGTTCAACAAGGACAGGAACAATGCACCAAGAAGAAATAGATGGAACAACAATCAGAATAGGTCAAGAGAGACTAAGAGACCAATGAGGTCAAGACAAGGAAACTTCAATGGAAGATGTTTTTCATGTCACAGGTTTGGGCACATGGCTTCATAGTGCAGGACACATGAAAGATAGGAATATGGGAACAAACAACTTTTCCATGGGTATTGCTACTCATGTAATCAGTTTGGTCATAAGGCAATGAATTGTAGGGTTCATGATAGAAGAGGATATGGCTTCACTAGGAGAAATCCTAAGACATTTGCACCTCCAAGAAATAATAACATTAAGTGTTATAAGTGCAATAATGATGGACACACAACAAAGTGGTGTAGAGTAGACATTCTAGAATCAAGTATGAAAAATAATAGGAACATGAATAGGAATAGGAATATGGATATGAACAGGAACAGGATAGGAACATGGATATGAACAAGAACATGAATAGGAACAGGAACAAGAAAATGGACATGGACAGGAACATGGACATGGAAAGGAACAATCAAAGGAATCAAAAGGATAAGATAAGAAGAAAAGAAGACAAAGGTAAAGACCAGTGCTTTCTGGGAGTAGAAATACTCCCACCCTAGAATTAACCACCTCAAGAGGAATCGTTTTTATATTGAATCGCTTTTTGATTGTAAGGTACAAAAACCCACAATAGACTTAATTAATATATTTGTTCGATGATGCCTTATTATCATATTTGGATTGCATTTAAATACCTAGTCTAATAGTTGTAAGAGTAAAGGGTTGTGACCCTAAAATATAATTAATAAATAATATAAGTATTAGGGTATGTTAGGAGGGTCCTAACATGCCATCCCCCTTAAAGGAGCTTTGTCCTCAAAGCTGGAAATTTGGAAATTGCTGTTGGATATCTTGAAAATTTTCCCATGTTGCATCTTCTAAAGGTAGACCTTTCCAATGGATTAAAACTTTCGTGATATCACGAGTACGAAGGTGATGAGAGCGGCGATCCAAGATAGCTTCTGGCTCGACTAGAAGTACTCCATCATCGGAGAGTTCAGGGAGAGTGGTTTGTGTCATGATATGGGCTCCAACTACGAGCTTAAGGCAAGATACATGAAATACGAGGTGAAGTTTGGAAGAGGGAGGAAGCTCTAGTTTGTAAGCAATGGTCCCAATACGTTGGAGAACTTTATACGACCCGTAAAATTTGGGTGCTAACTTCTGAGAACCTTTTTGTTTAAGAGAGGATTGACGGTAAGGTTGGAGACGTAAGAAAACCATATCACCCTCGTGGAAACTACGTTCGCTTCTATGTTGATCAACTTGCTACTTCATGCGATGCTGGGCGGTGTGTAGGTTCTATTTTAGGATCCGTAGTATGTCATCTCTATTAGCAAGTTTCATTTCCATCGCATGGACTTTTGTAGTCCCTGGAATATAGGAAGTGAGGGATGGTGGTGTTTGACCATATAGTGCTTCATAAGGAGTCATTTTGATGGACATATGGTATGAAGTGTTATACCATCATTCCACTAGTGAAAGCCACTTTACCTAATGGAGTGGTTGAGTGGAAACAAAACATCGAAGGTATGTTTCCAAGCATTTATTTACAACTTCTGTTTGGCCATCGGTTTGAGGATGGTAAGCGGAGCTCATACGAAGTTGAGTACCTTGTAATTTGAACAATTCCTTCCAAAAGGTGCTAGTGAAAGTTGGGTCGTGGTCACTAACAATTGTGGAGGGCATACCATGTAATTTAAAGATGTTATCTAGGAAGATGTGGGCTATAGTGCTAGTGGTATAAGGATGAGCCACGGAACAAAAATGGGCATATTTAGATAAACGATCAATGACTACGAAAATGGTTGTTTTTCCTCCTGATTTTGGTAATCCTTCAATAAAGTCCATAGAAATATCTGCCCATGTTTTGGTGGGTATAGGAAGAGGTTGAAGTAATCCTGGAATAGCGAGGGTCTCCCCCTTTTGTCTTTGGCAAACTTCACATTCTTTTACAAAGTTTTTGATGTAATTTTTCATTCCTACCCAATAGAAGGAGGTAGTGGCTCTTTTATAGGTTTTTAAGAACCCTGAGTGGCCTGCAGTGGGTGAGGTATGTAACTCATGAAGAAGTTTTTCACGATAAGTTGAATTGGGGGTGAGGACCATCCTCCCTTTGTATCTTAATATATTATCCTTCCAAGTGTATGGAGGTTTGCTACTAGGATTATGTTGAAGTTGTTGAATTAAGGCGTGGATAGTAGGATCATTTATCCATTCTTCATGCACCTCATCTACCCATTTAGGAATAAGGGAGGAAAGAGCATGGACTTGAGGCATATCTTCAAATTTTCTAGAAAGTGCATCGGCTGCCATGTTGTCCTTTCCCTTTTTATATGTAATTTCATAATCATAGCCAAGAAGTTTAGTAACCCATTTTTGTTGTTCCAGGGTATTAGTCCTTTGTTCCAAAAAATACTTCAAGCTATGATGGTCAGTGCGTATAATGAAATGTTGGCCAATAAGGTAAGGCCTCCAATGTTGAATAGCATGGACAATCACCAACATATCTTTTTCATACGTAGAGTGAGGTAAATTCTTAGGAGAAAATGTTTTTCTTATAAAAGCTAGAGGTATTTCATCCTGCATGAGTACGACTCCCATTCCTATTCCTGAAGCGTCACTTTCAATGACGAACGGTTTAGAAAAGTTGGGCATGGCTAGAACAGGGGTGGTACACATTGCAGTTTTCAAGGTGATAAAGGCCTCATCCGCTTTAGATGACCATTTGAAAGCATTTTTCTTAAGTAATGTTGTTAGAGGAGCAACGATTTTACCATAATTTTGTACAAATTTTCTATAATATCCCGTTAGTCCAAGAAACCCACGTAGAGCTTTTAAGGTTTTTGGAATAGGCCAATTTTTCACCTCCTCAATTTTGGAAGGATCTACCATAACTCCTTCCTTTGAGACAATATGCCCTAAGTATTTAATTTCTTGTTTTCCAAAGGAACACTTTGATATTTTTGCATAAAGTTGATTTTCCTTCAAGATTTGGAACGCTTGTCTAACATGGTCCAAATGTTCTTCCCATGTTTTGCTATAAATAAAAATGTCATCAAAGAAAACTAATATAAATTTATGAAGAAAAGGGTGAAATACCTTATTCATTAGACTTTGAAAGGTAGAAGGAGCGTTGGTCAGGCCAAATGGCATCACCAAGAATTCATAGTGCCCTTCGTGAGTGCGAAAGGCCGTCTTAGGAATATCCTTTTCATTGACTCGTATTTGGTGGTAGCCCGATCGTAAGTCTAACTTGGAAAAATAAGCTGCCCCATGGAGTTCATCTAATAGCTCGTCTATGACCGGAATAGGAAATTTATCTTTGATGGTCATTTTATTAAGCGCTCGAAAATCGACACAAACGCCACGAGCCATCCTTTTTTCTAACTAAAATAATTGGAGAGGAGTAAGGGCTTTTGCTAGGTCTAATGACTCCTGCCTTAAGAAGCTCTTGTACTAATTTCTCTATTTCGGTATTTTGGAGGTATGGATAATGATAAGGTCTAATATTAGGAGGTTGATGCCCTGGAAATAGTGGAATAGTGTGATCGTGACTTCATTGTGGAGGTAGTCCTTTTGGTTCATTGAATACCGCCTTATGGTGGTCTAAAATCTTTTGTAACTTTGGTGTCTCATCTTCTTTGTGACTAGGTTGAATTGAAAATAATTGGGCGACCATTCCTTTGTTTCATTTTTGGATAATTTTCTCCATTCTATGTGAGCTGACAATTTGGGAAGGTCTTGATTTCACGCCTTGGATAATATAGGTTTGGTTCTTTGCTGTGAATTTCATCCATAGTTCATCAAATTCCCATTGGACTATGCCCAAGGTTCGTAACCATTGTATGCCTAGTACAATATCGCACCCACCTAGGGGTAGGACGTACATGTCGCCTTTCATGTTATAAACCCCCATAGTTAGTTTTATATTTTTGCATTTTCCTTTGCATGCAATTTTTTTGCCGTTTCCAATCATCACTTCGAAGTTATTGCAAGGGTATATAAAACAATTTGCTTGTTTAGCCACCTTTGGATTGATAAAATTGTGTGTGCTACCAGAATCTAGGAGCACGGTAAGGTTTTATTTCTTAAAATACCCTTTAACTCGCATTGTTTGAGGGGCAGAAAATCCGGCAAGGGTGTTGAAGGAAACCTTTGGTGCATTTTCTTCGTCACTTTCAAGTGTGTTGGATAATACCTCTACTTCGAGTTCAGGTTCCTCTTCAGTAGAATTCCCTTCCTCTGTGGCATCTAGAATATATAATTTTCGTGAGGCACATTTATGATTTCTATCAAATTTCTCATCGTAATGGTAGCAAAGGCATTTAGCTTGTCTTTCCTTCATTTCCTCAAAACTTAGATGCTTAATTGGTAGAGCGGGGTTAATTTTAGGGGCTATGTAGGAGTTTTGGGTTCGTCCATTTTGCATTGGTTTGGGGTTGGTATAAGTGTTTGATGGTTTCCCCCAAGTTGGTTTTGTGAACTGATTTCGTGCCTTGATTTTGTCCTCCGCTAATTTCGCCAAGCCGCTGGTCTCTAACATGTTTGTAAGGTTATACGTTTGCACCTCTATTCAAATTTCTTATTTTAATCCACTGACAAAACATTCTTGAAAGAAGGCAGCGTCTAATCCGGATGTTCGATTAGCTAGCCTTTCAAATTTTGCTTGGTATTCGCTTACCGAAGTGGTTTGGCATAATTTAGTGAGGGCCCCTATAAAGCTTTGAAACTTGCTAGGGCCGAATCGCACTAATAGATTCTATGTAAAGGTTGACCACGTCGGAGTGTCGTTAGTTTTCTCAAACCATTGGTACCATTGGATGGCATCATTTTCCAAGTGGAAGGAGGCGATATGCACTTTTTGCATTTCCAAAATTTGATTTAGTGAGAAATATTGCTTTGCTCGATAGATCCAGTTTGTAGGGTCTCCTCCAAATTTTGGGAAGTCTAATTTGGTCATCCGTGGTAGAATGGAAGTTTGTGGACCTCCTAACATTGCTCGGTTTGATGACCCGTTGTTGGTTGAATTTGCATGTGGTGTTGCCTAATTTTGACTGATGGCATCAATTTTAACATCCATTGCAAATATTTTCTCGAAGAGTTCTCTTGTGTTACGAGTATTCTCCTCTCTTTCCTATTGAACTTCTTTAGCGAGCCTTTCATGTTTCTCATGAATGGAATCCAACGATCTTCATCCTTCAGCCATTGTGGTTGGTGTAGGTAACGATCAATATGACTTTGTACTTGTTGGTCATCAAATCTACCTAGGAAAGGATTTTGAGTAAGTGTATGCACCCTAGACCTGGACCAACATTGAAAGGCCGAAGGGAAGGGATGCCCTTCGTGCCAATCTCTAGAGAAAGGCCGGCTCCTATGCTAAACTACTTGGGTGTTTGAAGATAAGGGTGTAGGAAAGAGATAAAAAGAGTTAGGGTTAGAGAAATTGGTGATGTAAGGTGGGAGAGAACAGGAAGCACGATCGCCAACTAACAACCTGAATAGAAGCAAAGAATACCAAAGATAAACGGAAGAAATGCAATGTAGATTTTCTTATGTATCCTTTGGGCGAGTTTCAGGGTACATTCCTCGATTGCACTTCGGACGCAGGTTCAACTTTCTCAACATACAAACAAAGAAAGACAAAAGAATCAAGCATAGAAGGCAGCATAAAAGAAAGCCAACACGACGCCTTTCAACTCCTATGTATCCTTCAGAACGAGTTTCAGGGTGTAGTCCCGATCACACATCGGACATCTCGATATATAAACGAAGAAAGACAAAAGAATCAAGCACAGAAGGTAGCATAAAAGAGAAGAATTGAGCTCAAAGCTTTTTCGTATTAATCGCAGGACATCAAGTTACAGTAGCTTTCTAGCAGATAGTTCCCCCCCATTTTCTTATTATAATGCCTAGGTTTTTATAGAGGACCCAGGCCTCTGAATCATAATTACATAGCAAAGAAGAGTACGCCCTCGAGCCCTGAGAATTTGGCTCCCCGAGGCTCTCGTGACCAAGATTTCAAATTTGTTACTAAAACTGGTCACTGCAACTGGGTCAACCATGGAAAGGTGCATTGATGAGCCATCTGGACATCCTTGGTCTCCGGGTGCGGTGCTCGAGTGGTTGCCATGCTCATCGGGCTCTCCATCATGGCTTGATACTTCATTTTTGATTGCCAAAAATGAGCAACGGGCTTGTTGGGCACGAAAAATTACATTTATGAGGCACTTGATCACCTTGGGAAAATACCCGTCTTGGAATGCGTGTCTGTGAAGCACTTCGCTAAGTTTTTATCCATAACTTCGCTTCGTAATGGTTCTGGGCCGAAGCAAAAACTCCCTTTTGGTATGTACTTCACAAAATCGAGCTTCGCAAAACTGCTTCGGGGGTGAGGAGTGCTGAAGCATATTCACTTTGCAAAATGGGCCTCTTCGTCCTTGCTGCTTTGCTGACCAAATTACCTTGCTAACGCCCTCGAGAAATGCTTCGCTGTGATCCTCTTCTGAAAATGTGGTTCAAGAAGATTTCGGTCAAAGCAATTGTCTTCAAAAGACATTGCATCCTTTTACTTCGGGCAAAAGTACTTCGCACAAAATTAGTCGAAGCAAATGCTTCGCAATGAGCTTTTGGCGAAGTAAAAGTGGTTCACTGATGGAGGGGCCCGAAGTGAGTACTTCGGCAACTTTCTGGCGAAGTATTTTCAATGTTCCTTGAGTTCCGCTTCGCTGATTTTCCGATCGAAGTGACTGATGGAAATGCTTTGGATGTGAAGTAGTTTTTCCCCCCTTTTCTTTGTATCTCATTTTGGCACACCGCTTCACAGAATTCTTACCCGAAGTAGCTTCTGGAAATGCTTCGAGCCCAAAGTAGATTTCTTGCCTTTGCTTTTCGGCAAAGTCATTCTTTCGAACGCTGCTTTCGTATTCTACTTCGGGATACTATGCAAAAAACATCACCTGAAGCAATATTGAAAATGCTTCGGGTGCAAAGCTCTCTTTTCTTCTGAATGCCGCTTCGCTCAACTTTTTCCCGAAGTAGCTGCTGGAAACGCTTCGGGCGTGAAGTACTTTTGTTCTCTTTTCCTTGTATTTTTTTTTTGGCGAAAACTACTTCGCAAAACTTTTACCCGAAGTAGTGCTGGAAATGCTTCGGGTGCGAAGTTCTTTTCATTTTCCTATTTTATATACAAAGGGGTGGTATTGGAAATCAAAATTGCTGCAATTGTTCAAAACAAGGCAAAATTTTACACAACACTATACAAAATTTGTTTTCTTTTCTACCCCTTGAGAAATGTGACAAAATTGTCAACATTCTTGGCGGCTCGCGGGGCAACGAGCTCATCTCGGTGGGAGAACCCTTTAACTTTGATCCATTGGGCCAGAGTCTTTTCCCGATCCTTCTCCTCCTTCCTTCCTGGGAGTGCTTCTGCAACTGGCTCTTGTTCTCCCTCTTCTTCTACTTCTTCTTCCTCCTCTGCTCCTTCGTCTATTGGCATGGCCTCCTACTGTGGTGATGGGACAAGGCGGTCACGGATTCTCTTCATAGTTCGGTGAACATGAGCCCAAACCCCTTTCTGAAATGGTTCTTGGTCTTCGAGTGCCTTGACCAAAACATGGAACCGATCAATCTACCCTATGTCGACGTGTTTGATTCTTGCACCTAGGTCATTTAGACAGGCTGCGATTTTGCAATGTCTCAGGATGAAGTCAGTGACCTGTCCCTCCGTGACTGGCTCTTCCCACTCATCAATTTTGGAGACGTCATTTTCAAAATGGATCCACGTCGGCTTAAGTTCTTCTCTGGTGAGAAGGTTCCCATCATCATCTGTGAAACTTGGGAAACCCAGAGAAGAAAGGTCCTCGAAGTATCCCATTGATGTGCGCTGCTCCTGCTCAAATATATCGAGGAGGTCCTTTGCCTTTTGTGCTTTCTTCACCTTGGAGAAGAAAGCGCAAACAATGGCTTGGGCAGTAGACCAATCCCTTGCCATTCGACTCATAATAGTGACCTGTAGGTCTTGATATCTGATGCTTTGAACCTCAAAGGCAAGCTTGAGTCACCTCTTGATTTTCTGGATCACCTCGTCAACTATTGGTCCCTTTTTAGCAATGGCATGCTGAGCTTCGATGACATAAATTAAAATTGACAGGGCACTGGAGGCCCGAGATCTGAAACCTTTGAGTAGGTGAGAGTGGATCTCCTTGATCCTACCTTTGTCGAATAGCTCCAGGTTTGCCTTTTGGTACAATTGTTGTTGGGACTGCAAGATCTTGCTCTTGAGCTCTTTGGCTTTTAGCTCATTTTTGGCTTGTTTTTGTGCTTGTTGTTTGATCGAAGTCTGCAATTGTAGAATTTGCAGTTTGAGGGCATGTGTTTCCTTTTTGAGCAATTTGCCCTACTTCTACGAATCCTCCAGCTCAGAGCGAATCCTAGCCAGCTCTTCCTCCAACTTGATGTTGGCGTTTTCTGCCTCAAACCTGCGCTGATTAGCAATAATTGCATGTGCTCAAAAGGTTTCAACCCCGACATGCATGGATGTGGATTCGTCATCTACATTCAAATGCTCCAGGTCCTTGGTTTTCTCCTGGTAGTCGTAGTCAGCTGGAGTCATTTCATCCAGAGGCTTCTAGACCTTAGGGACCTTCTTAACCTTATGCAGCTTTCCACCCTTCAAGTCAAAAACTGCACATTTTTCAACTTGGGCTAGAGATTTCCCTCTTTTCTTTCTTGCCTCCTTTAGCATCTTCTCTGTATTCTGTCGAGCTAGGAGTAGTTTTTTAGCCAGAGGGCGCTCCTTTATTGAAGATAAATCTGTTTTAGAGAAGGCCGAATCTCCAGCCAAAGGTGTGAACAAATATAAAGAGCCAACGGGGAAGGGTTCGCCTGACGACTCGGGGGTGGGTGTAGCAGGGGCTTTGGCGAGTGGGACTATGCTTCGAGCTATGGGAGAGTGGGCTATGGGGCTTGGTGTAGGCGAAGTGGTTTCAGTGGGCTTATCCTAGTCAGATGACTCGGGAGGAGTGGGGCTATGCAAGATTGGATTGGCAATGGGCAGTTTTTGAGTGGGGGATTGCCCTTGTGGGGAATGGAGAGATTGATGAGGGCTTCCACTCGGGACTGCCGTGGATGTGTCAAAGACCGAAGCGAAGGGAAGAGAGTGCGTACCTACATGCCCTCCTGGAAAAGTGGCTGTGGTAACTTCTTGTGTGGTCGGCTCTTGTTCCTCTTGGGCTTCATCACTCCCGACCTCCACAACTTCTGCTTCGGGGTCTTTCTCTTGATGGAGGAGTTCCTCCACATCAATGATATCTATTTTGGGGACCGTCTCAGCACTTGGTGCCCCTGCATCTTCAATGTTTGCTTCAACCGGGCCTGATGTAGGGGATCCAGCAGGAGTACTTGTAGGTTTAGTGCGAGGGCGCTTTGGATGGCTCGGAGGCACTTGCACTTGCTCTTGTCTTTTCCTTTTCTTTCTCTCCAACGGTTGCTCTGCCTCTTCGGCACTTGTATCATGAACTTTCGATGGCCCCTGTGGTGGTGCTACAGGCGTAGCTTCGGTCCCTACTTCCTTTTCTTTATCCGAAGCATCTTTAGTGCCTCCTGGGCTTTCGCCTGACCCTGGGGTGGCTGATGGAACAAAATCCGCAAAGGATATAGACTTCCAGGTTTCGACATTGGTGTCATAGAGAATCGTGAAGTCTTTATCCAAGGCTAAGAGTCCATAAGAATTCACTTTTTGATGGTGGACTCTCATTATCCACCATTCCCGAAGCTTTTCCTTGCTCCAGTATTTTACTTCCTCCTTCAAATCGTCCCTTGCTTTTTTCCAAAAGGTGGAGCCTGGAGTCGGGAGGGGGTACTGATCAGGGTCGAATTCGACCTCCATAGGATAGAACTCATGCCATGGAGGCAATGTCCTCATTCTTTCTAAATGCCACTCCAGATATTTTCCATTGGGATTATTTCTTTGTTCCACGACTTTGGGGTGAGGGCAGATGTGGAAGTTCTTGAATTTTAAATGATCCCTCATCACGCCCAAAGGATCATAGAGCCACTGCTGAGGAATCTGGAGTAGGCCAAACTCGGCAAGCTTTTCCTCCAGGAAAACATTCTGTTTGAGGGCAAAGACTTCGATTACACCCATTCTGAAGGGGAAATCGTAGGTATGTGCCCACTTTCGACCGTGGTCGTATACTACATTTGTAGAGTCACTCTGTCGAGCGACTTCCAATGCGAACTGATATTCTAAGGGGTAGACTGGCAACAAGAAGGGCTTCCCTATGAAGCCGAACAGGTGAATCACCAGTCCCTATGTCAATTGGAAGACGTCCCCCTTTTTTCCCAGCACCACTCTATCTCTCAAACTAAGTGGTACCCGAGGACAAGAACCTTTCAACAGGTGCATGGCGGGTCCCAAAAATTGCTGATTAAAAGAATAATAGGACTCCTCTTTCAATAAGAGGGGAGTCCATTGATACACTGGTAGAGGATTTCCATCCTTGCCGCTTGAAGAGATGGCGATGTGGGGAAACCGCTTATGAAGCCGATAGAAGCACAACCAGACAAGAAAAGAATAGGGTGCGAAGTACTGGCCTGTTGCAAAATTCTTCATGCTAGTGAGCCTTGTATGCAGGGTTCGGGCCACCCATTCCGCCCAGTCAAAGAAAACTGGGTTGGTGTTCGGTCTTGAAGCATCAGGGGCATAGAATTCCCCTCTTGAAATACATTCAGCCAAGGACACCTGCCAGGGCTGCACCGAAGCATCTGTTGACAATCCCGCTACCCATGCAATGATGGAAAAAATATCGGTGTTTTTGAAAGCCTCCAAGGGTAAGGGCATCTGGGGCAGCTTGTTTGAAGGCAACCCGCTCTTGAGATTCTCCCGTAGGAACTTCAATATGTAGCTGTTGGAGGTGAATCTCTCCATCTGTTCGTTTAGGAGGACATTGCGAACAAAATAGCCCTTGGGTGGGCCCTGCTATGGTGTGAAGGCTGCTTGTACATCTTCCTTCAGGATGGAGAATAGTTTGTGTCCCGAAGCATCTAACACCTACCTGGTCGCAGGTTGGTAATTCTGTGCAATGGCGTAGATCAGCTCGGGACAATGGTGAGCAGGTGGGGTTAAAAACCAGTAAATCTGGGAGTAGTATGCAGCAACTCTCTTATTTTTTGGTGTGAGTCTACTAGTCATGAATTCTATGGTGCATCGGAGATCGGATACACCCTTAGAGAGTTGTGTATCTCTGATCTTCTCCCACCCATAAATTGGTGGCTCCACAAGCTGTTCTTCTTTCGAGTCGTCTCCCTCTTCCATTGGCTGCTTTTCGGGTCGAAGGGGAAGATTTAACTTCTTCGAGGCCCGCTTTTTTTCTTCCTTGCCCTTCTTTGTTTTTTTGGGGCCTGCAACTTTGGGCTCTTTTCTCTTTTCCTTAGAGTTCTTCTTTCCCATGTTGTTATGGACAGCAGCAGAGTTCTTGATATAGGGGGCTTTAATGTGAATGACCAGATGCAAGGACGGGAGGGTTGCAGAGTATCTGAAGGCTCTCAGTCTAGTTCTAACTGGTGGACAAATAACTTCCCTCTTGCCAGGAATTCACTTTTATAACCAAAAAAGGCAACCACCTGAATTTATGGCACCTACCAAAATTAAATTTGTACCTCGGATGAAAGGGATCGCCGTATTCTCAAATTGACTCTGCAACGACGTGGTACACAGGGCTGCATGCTTCGATGATTACCCTTTTGTACTGGAGGTGCAACCCGTTGCCACCTCGTACCTTGGTGCGAGCTTTTCACTCCCTTTTTCTGACTCGATCATCTCGGGAAGTGCTCCACCACCCTTTTGCCTTAAATTCGTCCGCTTTGTACTCCTTTCAAGGCTGTTGTCGACACATTTTCTGAGGCACATTTTGAATTCTCCACCTTGTGCGTGTTCGGCTCGACGAAGCTAAACTTTAATGTTGGAAAATGCTTCGTGGCGAACCTTTGGTTTGGATTGTTTTTCGATGCTTCGGGCCCGAAGTATTTCTTCTTCGTCGTGTTGTCGTTCTGTCGAAGCTTTCCCTTTTGAGGACTGCTTCACAGAATTTTTGCCCGAAGCAGCTACTGAAATACTTCGGGTGCGAAGCTCTTTTCATGCCTTTGTTCGAATTTTGGTTCGGCTTCCCTTCGGGTAACATGCTTCGGTCGACAATGCTTCGGGAAAAAACTAGCCGAAGTGAATGCTTCGCTATGGTTTCCACCGAAGTAGGAATGGTTCGGGTATGAGGAGGCCCGCAGTAGATGTTTCGACAACTTTCTGGCGAAGTAACCTTCAATGTTTCTTTGGATTCTGCTTCGCTGGTCAACTAGCCAAAGTGTTTACTAAAAATGCTTTGGGCCCGAAGTCCTTCTACCTTGGTCAAACTTGAATCATGGCCTAGACTTTTCTTCTTCGGTGAAGTTGCCGATTCGGATGATTTTTGCCCGAGGTAGGGATTTGAAATGTTTCGGGCCCGAAGCTCTTTTTATCGGCCCTCTGCATTCTTATTCGACGAAATGTCTTCGCACAATTTTCACCCGAAGTAGTGTTGGAAATGCTTCGGGTGCGAAGCTTCTTTTGTGCCTTTGGTTCGAATTTTGAGAGTAACCTACTTCGCAGCGAACCTCCTTGTACTTGCTACTTTGCATCAAAAGTCCCCGAAGAGGATTTGGATGTGGTACTTGGCTTCCGTGATCTTTGAAAGAGGATGTATACACAAATGCAAACTATATACAAAAGTATATATACACTCTTTTTTTTTTTTTTTTTAAACAAGAAATTGTGCTTTAGTGGTGGAAAGTCTTCAGATGAAGACCATTGACAGAGATCGGCAGAACTTGACCATCTGCATCTTTGAGGATGAATGAATTGGCCGAGTTCACCTTCATAATTTTGAACGGTCCATCCCAAAAGGCGTCCATCTTATCGTGATTCCCAGGCTTGGCCTTCCAAGAGTCCCACTTCCATACCAGATCTCCCACTTTGAATGTGCGATCAGATGACTTCTTCTTGAACCATCCTTGGGTGATCTGAGTATGCTTAGCAAAGTTCTGGTAGGCTTCTTCATGATCTTCCTCTAGTTGTAGCAGCCGAGTTAACCTATTTTCCATCGGACTAATTCCTTCTTCTGCCTCTAACAGTTGCAGTGCAGGGATCTCAACATGGATGGGTAAGATGGCCTCCTTGTCGTAGACCAGGGCATAAGGCGAAGTCTTGATTGACCTTTTGATAGAAATGCGATCGGCCCACAAGGCCCGATCTAGAAGGAGATGCCAAGTCCTTTTGTTTGTCTCTATGAGCTTCCTTAGCATTCTCAACAGAGTCTTGTTGGTGGATTCTACCAAGCCATTGCCCTGTGGATAATAATTGGAGGATACTTTGTGATATATCCCATATCTATAGAGGAATTCACTGATTTTGGTGCCTGTGAAGCCAGGGCCATTGTCTGTGATGATAGATTCGGGAATGCCAAACCTGGTGATCAATCCTTCTAGAAATGCAATTATAGTTTCTTGATCTGCGTGCTTTGTAGGAATTGCTTCGGCCCACCTGGTGAAGTAATCCGTTGCAGTCAGGATGAACTTATGTCCCGTAGAGGAGTTCGGTGATACGGCCCCTATGAAATCTAGCCCCCATTGTTGAAAGGGTGTCTCTACTTGTATCGAACGAAGGGGCATTACAACATTTTTGTTTCGACCGACGAACCTCTGACACTGCTCGCATTTACGACAAACTACGAAGGCATCGACAAAGAGTGTGGGCCAATAATAACCCGCCCTAATGATCTTTAACGTCGTTGTTCTTCTTGCAAAGTGACCTCCCGATAGTCCTGAATGGAATTCTCCTAGGAATCTCCTTTTATCATCGTCTTTGATGCACTTAAGAAGGACACCATCAATGTTCCTGAAAAACAGGCCTTTGGGGCGCAGAGTGTATCTGGAGGACCGCATCCTAAAATGTCTTCGTTGTGATGCATTTAGATGTGAAGGACACTTGTCGGTGTTGAAATAGCAGATTATCTCACCGACCCAATCCTTCTCGTCTTCTTCGTGGTTAGCAAAGCATTCTTCGGCTGGTAAGTCATCCCTCCGAGATTTTGTCACTTTGGCCGTCGCGCTCTTTGCCAATTCTTGACACAATGCACGATCACGAACCAATTTTGTGGGCTTGATCTCAATGTCAAACTCCTGTATCTTGTTCACCCAACCAGCTCTTTTACTTCCCAATTCTCCTTGGATAATGAAATTATGTACATCGAGGTGAATGATAAAAACTGACTCAAATCTGAGAGATGAACTGTTTGAACTTCCTTAGTGATTTCATTACTGCATGCACCTGACGCTCTATGAAATTATATCTTTCTTCATGGGGATTGATTACCTGACTCAGAAACGCGATGGGATGTTCTTCGCCATCTTCCCCCTTTTGTGTCAGGACAGCAGCATAGCTCTCGGGCTCTCCTATGGCATACATGATAAAATCTCGACTGTAGTCAGGGTTGATTAGGACCGGCGCCTGAGCGATTTGAGCCTTAATCTCTTTGAATGCTTCCTTTCTCTCTTCTGTCCAGCTGAATTCGGTGCCCTTCTTCAGGAGTTGGGACATTGGCTTGATGACTTGGGCAAAGTCGGGGACGAACTTCCTTACAAAGTTAATCTGGTCGAAGAAATATTGAAGTCCTTTCTTGTCTGCTAGGAGCGGGAGCTTCATTAGAGCCTCAACTCTATCAGGATCTATAGCGAGCCCTTTTTCTAATATCGCATGTCCCAGCAACTTTCCTTCGCTGACTGCGAATATGGACTTCTTTGGATTGATTGAGATGCCAAATTCTTGGCACTTTTCAAAAATTTGTTGTAGATGTAGTGGATGATCCTCCCTTCTTCGGGAGAAAACGGTCATGTCATCCAGATAGATGACGATAACCTTATTTAGAAGCTCGCCAAAAGCAAGGTCCATCACCCTCTGGAAAGTGGCACCAGCATTCGAAAGACCAAATGGCATTCGTTGGTAAGCAAATGTCCCCCATTTGGTGGTGAATGTTGTCTTGTGCTGGTCTTCATCCCTGACCCAGATTTGATTATACCCAAAAAAACCATCGAGCAGGGAGAAGCGTTGAGCTCCAGCCACAGAGTGCAAGATCTGGTCGATTTGCGGGAGGGGATAGTGGTCTTTGAGAGAAGCCTGGTTTAGATTGCGAAAGTCCATGCATAACCGAATATCTCCATTCTTTTTTCTGATTGGGACCAGGTTTGCTACCCATGAAGAGTGCTTAATGGGATAAATGATCTTTGCCTCGAGCATCTTTAGGAGTTCGACTTTCATTAGGACCTCGATCTTAGGATTGACCGGCCTCTGCTTTTGTCGAAAGGGTTTGACCCCTTCCTGTAATTCGATTGTGTGTTGAACCAGCTGTCGATTGTATCCTCGAAGATCTTGATAAGACCAAGAAATTATATCAGAAAACATTTTGCACAGATTTTGTATCTGTTCTATCTCGTCTAGAGTGCAGTCGGTCCCGACCTTTATCGCTTTCCTAGGTCCAAGCTCTAAATCCTGATACTGCTTTTCATTGACTTTGATCATGTGAGAGAGTGCTCGATCATTCTAATCAAAGAGGCTCTCAAGAGTGACCAGTCCCTTGGGAACACAGTTGTTCTTAAATTGAACCAACCCTTCATACTCTTCTTCATCAGAGCTTCTGTCTTCAACTGTAGCGGCTTCTTGGATCATGAAATTTACAATCTGCTCGTCGTTGTCGAAGACTTGCCAATGCAGATCTTTGTCTAGGACAGAGGGCATGTAGATCATCCTCACAGCTTTCGGCTTGTGCACCATGTCTTCTACTAGAGAGTACTTGGCTGCGATGGATGCCAGGACATCGACATGTTGGTTCTTTTCTCGTGGGATTGACTGTAGATTAAGAGACTCGAACTGGTCAAGCAGGTCCCATACCCTGTTGCGGTATGACTTTAGATAATGTTTCTTTGAGGTACACCTGTTTGTGACCTAGTTGCATACCAATTTAGAATCTTCAAAGATTTGGAGGTGCTTTATGCCTAACTTGTCAGCTTTCTTAAGTCCTAGGCATAATGCTTCGTATTCCACTGCATTGTTAGTGCAGCTCCATGTCAACTGGTAGCAATACTCTTTTTTCTCTCTAGATGGTGAAACTAGAAGAATCCCTGCCCTAGCGTCATTTTTACATCGGGCATCGTCGAAGAACAACTTCCATAGTTCTTCCTAGGCACTTGTTCTATTCCCTGGTTGGGAGTGATTTTTAGGCTTGGCGATCACATAACACCCTATCTCGGTCTCCACCATGGCATTGAAGTATGCCAATGAGAACTCATCTTCATAGCTTAATTGCACAAGAGACTCCTCGATCAGGTCTATCTGCTCTATTTCCTCTACTAGTGCATTCACTGGTTCGCTACTTTCTTCTTCAGACATCTTTTGCACAAGAAAGGAAGAAGGCTTTTCATTGTAAATCTTCACCTTCTTTCCTTTGAATGGAACCTCTAGGTGAGAGTAATCCATAGATAGATACCCACCCAGTTTAGCCGTGAATTCCCTTGACAAGCACATACTGAAATATGGCTCCAAGTCGACTACAACTACCTCTTGTATGACTATAATTTGAGGCATCTTATGTAGCTGGATAGGAATGTCCTTGATCACTCCCACGATCTTCACTGGAGTACCATCCAATTGGAGTACACCCTGGCTACTTCGCGGATACTCCGTTCCTATTTCTTCCCAAAATGCCCTTGGCATGACTGTTGTAGCGGCCCCAGATTCGATCATGCAGTTATGTACAATATACCCTTCCATTTGTAGGGTTAGGTAGAACGGAGGTGGTCTGTTCTTCCCCGTGATAGATGTGGATAGGGTCTGCACAAGAGCAAGCGATGCTACATTTTTTGCTTTAATTGTCTTCAATGATTCTTGCAGCAAGTCCACTTGTCTAGGTAGTTGCAGTGCATCGTACAAGCTAATATTGGCTGGGATCTTCTTCAATTCCTCTACGATGTTGTATGCCAAAGATTTGAGCACTTCGGGTTCTTTTCTGGGTTCATACTGGGTACGATATTGCTCTATAGCTTCAACTCTTTTTTGCTTGGTGAGAGAAGGAAACTTGAGCTTTTCCTTAGCCTGCTCCTTAGTTTCTGCCTGAGGTGGTTCGACAGAGGCCTTTTGAGCCTTTTCTTTGACTGGTGCCGACGAAAGAGCTTCGTTCGAAGCCGAAGAGGATGATTGTCCTTTCTCGGTTTGAACTTGTGCTTTTAAAGGAGCCATCTAAGTGGCATCCGCTTCTATTGCCTTCCTTCCTCCTCTGGTAAGTACTGCAACGGGCTCCTCCTCGCCAATTACTAGGTTTTGACTCATCTGCCTAATGACGTTCACTTGACCGTTGTGACTACTGTTTGCCAGTGTTTGTACATAGTGTTGGTGAAGGGTGTAGGTATTCTCTTCATGCGGATCGTTGCATGTAGAGCACCAATATACATAATCGGAAGTGCTCGGAGCTTCATCAATTGCAGCATTTCTCGTCGAAGCCTTCCCTTGCTGGACTGCTTGGTCCTTGGTAAGCGCAGACGCAGGATAAGGTCTTCTCAGTAGGAATTCCTGTTGCGCTTGCTTCTTCTTTACAATGGTCATGTCATTTGACAACATCTAAATTGTAGAGTTCAGAGACTGCATCTCCTGCAGAATTTTAGTATGTATATCATCGGCTTTCGAAACGAGCGGCAATGAAGCCATCGTCGGTATTAGAGGAAGAGCGAGGTTTTGAGGTGGTGCTAGCAACACAGGAAAAGCCGAAGGGACCATGGGCTGTGGAGTTAAAAATGTAGGGAAATGAATTTGTGGGGCTATGATTTGAGACACGACAGGATTCGAATTCCAGGATGAAATCGGGAGTGTAGGGGTTGTGGAGATTTGCGAAGCGGCTACGCTTGCATACTGGAATTGTAAGAATTCGGGAAGTATGGGCGTCGACATCCTTTGGGGAAGCTTGCCCATAGCTATCAAATCCATTTCTGCTCTCTTGGCTTACTCGTACAACTCGAGAAAAGTATTAACGTTAGAATATCTTACCATGAGACTGATATTGGGATTGAAAGCCTGAAGGAAATAGAGGGCTGCAGCTTTGTCGGTTGGCTGAAGCCCAACTGGCACTCTCTGCCAGGTCCGAGCGAACCTAACATTGAAATCTGTGATTTCTTCTTGCGGATGTCTCTTGATCGAAGTGAACTGATTTAGAAGAGAAGTAGGATCGGAAGTGTTGAGTGGTATTTTCACCCAATTGTGAAAGTACACTCTCCCTTAGGATTTGGGCTCCAAATCCCCTCTTGCAAAGAAGTTAAACAACCAACTTCTCCAAGGTCTCCGCTATATTAGCAAAATATATTCATTTTAAATGCTTGGAACACCTTAGCGATTGCAAGTAACTATAAACAAGGGGCAATGTTGGTTTATTTTACCATGAAACTTTAGTGATTGTTCATTGAACCAAAATAAATCAAATGTGAGTTGGCCCTCATATGACCACGATGTAGTGCTTTAATTCCTTTTATCTTGATGGTTTTAAAATAGATTTTATCTTGCATTAAATCCTCAATGATGAATAGGGTCTTCAAATGTAGCTTCAAAATGTCACTTTAACTTATCCCTCTTAAATGAAATCAAATTTTCATCAAGATGAACAATTAAGTGCTTTAAGGAAAAGACCTTCAATGTGATACTCAAATTACCCCTCTTTCGTAAAATTAGAATTTTTATGAAGAAAGGGTAATTTTAGGCCCAAAATGGAAATTTGTGAAAATGCCATAAAACATAACTCCTTCAATGAAATTGGAATTTCCATGAAGGGAATGTCATCATAGGCTCATGAGTGCAAAACAAAACTGGAAAAATGAAATTTGACCTTAAAATGGAAATTTTCTATTTTCGGATTTTTTAAATCTATAACAAAACAACAACTTCGATGAATTTTTAAAAATACTAAACAACTCCAAAAATGAAATTTCAAAGTGCGTATTGGAAGTCTGAACTGTAACCTACGCAATGGTGAAATTATTTTTAGATTTTGAAATTTTTTTAATGTTTATTTTAATGTCTGAAAATAAGAAAAAGTTCTGAAATTAAAATTTTTGGAAACAGAAAATTAAAAATTTGCATCAAAATAATTGCTGAAAATGCGAGCAATGTAAAAGCTCCTTCAGTTTGATAGCACCCCATCCCGCAAAACCGAATATGTGAGAACTTCGTACATGCAACCTAGCCTATTTGACCTGCAAAACAAACATAATCAAAGTAAACTAGGTGCTTGGCTCCTAGGGTTTAAAATAATTTCTAGATTGCAGACATTCACATGAAATGACCCAAAACAATGGCATAAATTTCACATACAAATCTGAAATTTGGAAGGAGAAACATAGAACAATTAAAATGGAGCATGCAGAAAATTTCTCATTCTTTCTTGCTAACAAGGCCTGAAATTTCTGAAGAGAAGCTTTGGCATTCAAATTATATTCCAAGTTTTACATATCAAAATCTGTCGCATTTTGGCCATGCCAAAAAGTTCCAGCCCCTGTTTTCTTCCTCCAATGGCGTATTTGAACTTGCAAAAAAAAAATCTTCATTTCATGTTTCGTTTGAGCTTCCAATGGTTTACCTCTTCGTTTCTGGTTTTCTTTTCCCCATGCACTTTTCATTTTCCTTTCCTTTTGTTTTCTTTCACCCTCATAACGGTTTCCCCTTGAAACCCTTCTTGACACTCTCTCCCATATGGTAACGTCTCCCCTTATCTTAACAAGTGCTCCATTATTTTGTCGTATTCTATGTCATTATCTTCTTGGTACAACCCCTTTGTCCTTTATAAAATGGGGGCCCTTCACGCGTACACCAAATGCTTCTTTTCTTGTAAGAGCCATTTGTCTCTATTCTTCGAAGATTCCTCTGTATTCGTAGATAAACCTCGACGTTGTTAATGCATTTGGCAATAATTAACAAAACAATTGGCCCCTATTGTTACATCGCTGCTTGTTCCTGCATTCGACTGTAGCATGCCGGATATCATGCTATCCAGTTTGACGTCCAATCCTCCTTCCCTGCATCTTCGAAAATGGTGTGGTCATGCATGAAGTTTTTCATTTGTAATGCCCATATAACGTTCATATCGCCTCGATGTGACAGAGATGTTTGTTGGCTATTTGGTAACGCCTCTAACTATGACGTGATTCCCAACAACTGAAATTGACACAAAACACTCGAAAGCCGGGTTGGCATAGCTCAACACCTTCACTCGCACTTCCAGTCAACTAGTCATAATGGGAGTGTGATTTTGTCATTTGCTACTATGAATAAAATAATCTACAACAATGGGTTTCTTCTCACATAGCTGGAACACGGAGTGCACCCTCACAAATATGGATCAGAACAATCTCACTACTAAACTGATTTGTGATTTTTTGCGAGGTCTTGACATCCGTCTTCGGGTAGCTGCCGCTTGAACTTTTCATTCCACTTCAACACCTCTTCATCACGACGACATCTCCAACTCCACTGATCTGCTTGCTATGCTTCTGGTTGTACCACGTGGTCTCAACATCCTGTGTTAGGCAGTGTACACAACCTCTCCTCGGTGCATTACTCTTTTCGTGTTCTACTCATAAAATTTGTGTTAATACCCATAATTGGTGGTTGGTCCGGCAATCAAGCCTCAGGTCTGCCACGGCTCTTCCCATCGGTTACATCGCCCAAAACTGCTCCACGTCCACATCTTTCGTTGTCATGTTGGAGACAAAAACCCTGCACACAAAACAAATAGGTAAATTAGCCTTAAAAACAAAAATTTAAAAACAAAATAAATTATACAAAAAACATAAAGTTAAACTATAAAAAACAAACTTTAAATTTAAAATTATTCACCACTTTTTATTTTTATTTATATTTTATTGTTTTTTACTTTTTTTGAGTAAATACTTCTTATACATATACGTATCCGCCGTGGGGTGAACCCGGGTCACATCACCGAAAATGCAAGTGGTGCCCTTGTCGGTAGACCACAACACTATATATATATATGTGTGAGATGTATATACTTAAATTCATTTGTTATTTTCATCTTCTATTCTTTGACCCAAACAAATGAAATAAAACCTAACAACTGGACATCAAACTTTCAAACGATAACACTGACAAAACAAACTTGCCGACACACAAACTGACGATAAAAAAGGCGGAAATGACCACAAGTCGTTAACAAGAAAATGATGAAAAAAAAATTAGAAAAGTTATCGACAAGAAAATATTGTTGACAAGAAAAAGTTGTCGACAAGAAAATATTGTCGACAAGAAAATGATGACAATAAAATATCATCGACAAGAAAATATTGCCAACAAGAACCGACAACAATTGCAAAACCTACGACAAAACGAAGGATTAGACACTAAAAATGAAATGCAAACACCCGGATATCAAAACGAAAAGGTGGGTCCCCAATTTTGGGGTATGTTGTGGAACAACCACAACAAATGGCGACTCTGCTGGGAAATGCTCCTGAGCATTTCGGTGAGAACCCAACATGAAATATACAAGCTTAGATATAGGCGTCAGCACATAAAATATGAACAAATACCGACAGATCAAAAATACATGAAACATCAGAATCATTAAGTATCAGCTCGATGTGTGCAATGTGTTTCATTCCTTATCGCTTGAACTTGATCAACATTCCATTGTCAGTTTCACTTATGATTTGTATGCAAGGCCATGAATGATTTGTGCAGGACTTGATGTATGATGGAGATGCTAGAGATATAACAACCTGCTTTACAAAGGCTCAAACCTTCTAATATCATGAACAAACATATTAAAGTTGTCAAACCCTCTTAGGACCAAATATATGTGTACTGAATTAATTTACTGGATCCCAAAGTTGGTTATGTGTCACTACCATCTTGAACCCATGTGCAAGTGTAAGTGAAATCAGAACTTTGGGGAATAGGATTCCCAACCTAAGCGAGATGGGAATTTAACCCTATCCTTACTATTCTGATTTGGAGTTCATTACCTCATCTTGAACAAAATGATTTAACTTGTTATGGATGAAATGGTCAGGCTAGTCTATCCATATGAGCAATCAGTGGTCTTGCTTTTAGACAAGACATGTTGCCACGCATGAGCATACTTAACCCCATAATCCCTGGCTTGGCTTCATTCATTCTTTTTCTTTTATTTCTTGGACCTTTGGGATGACTACCCATCCTTGCTAGGGACATGTAGTACGATCCTTCCAATCCAAGATTTATGAAATGGGAAATATTAGTCAATTTTATTACTTGGACCTTTGGGATGACTACCCATCCTTTGCAGAGGACATGTAGTACTATCCTTCCAATCCAAGTTTTATGATGAAGTGGGAAAAATGGAAGCTTTGGGGAATCGGATTCTCAACCTAAGCGAGATGAGAATTATGTCCTATCCTTACTACTCCATGTAGGTCAAATCAGAGCTTTGGGGAGTTGGATCCTCAACCTAAGTTCGATGAGGATTTAACCCTATCCTTACTACTCTGGTTTTAGGCTTTAAGCTTTTATGGGAGTGGTAAAAACCACTTTTTCAAGGATTATGTTGCATGATAGGACAAACATGAAATATTCTTTTCACCTCACCTTTTCATCCAAGTATGGTTTTGACCATTTTGCTCAAGATTCTTTTAATGTGCATGGAATGTGCTTGGTTCAAAATAGTTCGGGCAGCAGTTCCCAACCTTAGGATCCTTTTAATATATGTTATGTAATAACCCTAAGAGGATTCAACACCTTCTCAATGATTGCACATGAAATGAAAATGTACCTGAGATGACATGTATATGCAATGAGGAATGAGATATGAATGCACTGCTTCTTTTGAAATGTGGATGGAATATATCATCTACTTTATCATAATGTGTAAAACTGACAACTTCATGTATTACAAGATTCAAACGATATTATTTAAAATGTTTGTGTTACCTGTGGAGCTCTCTACAACATAATTCCAATGTTTCATATTTTCCTGATCTTAGGCATGAGTTGACATCTCAAATTTTTATTCACTTTTTATTTTCAGACAAACCAAACATGTCCAGAGGACTAACACACAAAACTTAAAACTAAACCCAAAAAGCAAAATCTATATACAAATGTACAATATAATACAAGATGATGCAAAGCTTGGACTATCACTTTCCTGGATCCCAAACATGACTAGAACACTTCAACAAAAATGCATGCCAAGTGTTGTAGGAATCCAACAAAAACAATATTAGACCACACCATGCACCAACTTTTAACTTCCCTTGCTCACCCCACCGATTAGATTTAATTCCATTAGTACTCTCATAGGTGAGCGTTAAAATACTAAAATGATTAGACAATAAATGATATTCAATTTTATCTTGTCTATTCTTGAAAGTATCCATTTCATAGTTCGATTCATGATTTAGAACTAGACTCTCTTTATCCAAAATGAGACTTTGTAAACAAGAGCCTATTTCTAAAAATTTTAAAGCCAAATCATTTTCCAAATTTGTAGGCCAATCAAATTTGTGTAACAGTTTGCAAGCATCTAGGATATTTACCACATTGAGATCATTAGGAGCTTTTATCCTAGGTTCAAGAATTAATTGTTGATGAATTTGATTTAGCAATTTAAATGCATCAAGCTCCTTTTCATTCATTAAAGTAATGTTATCAAAGGTGTGGTTAGAAATTAATCCTTGTTCTTCATTCACCTTCAATGGCATTTCATCATAATGTAGCACTTGTTCTTTCTCCATGATTTGTTTATCAAAGGCACCAAACTTAGGTACCCAATTGAACACATGTCCATCCCTTTCAAACCATAAGTATTGTCTATCTAGGGGTGGGTTAACTAACATATTTCCATGATCAATCACTTGGGTTGTTTTGGGTAACGTGGGATTTTCAATTGGATCATCAGTGATATCAAACCCAAATGATTTAGGTTTTGTAATTTTCTCCTTTTGAAATGGCATAATCGTTGCAGCACAAGTAAGTGGATCAAGATTTTCAACTTCTTTTCCTTCAAAGGAATCTAAAGCAAGTGACTCTCTTTCTTGATTCATGGTTGTAGAATCCTTATCATGTTCCAAAATTTGATGAGATTCGAATTCCTCTTCCAAAACTTTCTCAAATTGTACAGGATTTATAGTATCCTCATGTGAGGAAGCAATTAAGTTGTCCTGCATATTATTTGACACAACAAGTTTGTTAGAAGATTCAGATTGATAATATTCTTCCCATTTCTTCCACGAATCATAGTAATCATCTTCCAAGTTCAAGTTGTGGCGTTCAAGTATTTCTTCTTCATCTTCTGATTCATCAACCTGTTTCTCATCCAACTCATCTTCACCTTCCTTAGATGGTCCCGTTATTTCCAAAAGTGGGTTATTTCTTGAATTCAAATTGGTAAGGCTATCATAATCCAAATTTGTAACCCATGATTCAATTTTATCACAATTTGGAAGGTGTGGATCTTCTTGGTCATCACTTTCGAGAGCATCATCCAAAGTGCCTTTCGAGAACAAGTGGTGAAATTCGATTATGTCTTCAACTTCATTTGTTGATTTTATTTCAAATTCATTTTCAGCCACTTGTGATGACTTAGGAGCTTCTACAATGGGATCGATTTTTGAATTCCGTGTCATATAGTTGCTCCAATCCTTTGCAAGTACATCTGCCCAAATCATATCCACATAAGTTTGTTCATCCAAATACTCCTCTTTGGGTAATGATTCTGGATACTTATTTTCCAAAACAAGATGGTGATTATTTGATTCCAACTTCTTGTTACCCATCCATAGAATTTCTTCTCCAAAATCTTCATGCTCTTCAAGACATTTCGAATAGGTATTCACTTCAACGTGAGTCACCTCAAAATTTCTTGTATCACTTGAAGAAGCATAACATGAAACATCATTAAGATCGGCATTACGAATTTTCTTATTAGGATGATTTGGATGCATACATTGATGTGCTCGTTTTTGTGATGGAACATGCCTACATACCTTCTTAACCACTTTCTTTTGCTCTTTTACTTCCGATACGAACTTTTTGGGTTGAGTGGTAGAAGTAGTAGGATTAGTTGGATTGATATCCATGGACAAAGCTTGAACATTTGTTGCAATAGTTCCATGAGTGACCAGATGATTCTCTAATTGAGGTATAGTTGGATGGATGGAAGTACTTGTATAAGCACATGTGGGAGCATAAGTTGGTATGGTAGGATAAAGTTGATTGTAGGGAAAAACATTTGATATCAAATTTTGTTGTGCCCATGCTTGATCTACCATCAAGGTTTGATTGCAAGCCCCTAGTTGTCCTACCATAGTTGATTGCTCCATTCCATAACCTTGTGGCCTTAATTGTTGATCTACAATCATAGCTTCTATGTAGGCCGATGCAAGATCAGTAACCAAGGGATTCATCCTAACAAATATGGCAAACAATGGATCCAATGCTCGAAAGTATATTTGAAGAGCACCACTTTCCTCAATAGTATAGGGAGAAATTAGTCTCGCATAAAGTTTTCGAAATCTCAAGTTGAAACTTCTCACTGGCTCATTAGGTTCTCTTTTGCAAGAAGCAAATTGTTGATATATCGTGAGAGGATCAATGAGTAACCTAAATTGATTGATAAAATTATCTTTCAATTGAGTCCAAGATGTAATAGAACCAACGGGTAAATTGATGTACCAATCATATGCCACCTCATCTAGGGTTCCAGGAAACATTCTACATGCCACATCCTCATGTTCAACATTCCATCTGACTAGGATATCCACATAGGCTTGAATATGTTCCTCGGCTAATGTTGGACCATTGTGCTTAAACTTGGGCAAAAGCTTTTCTACGTTCTTGGGTAAATCATGAAAATCTCCACTAATGTTCAAAGGGTTAACATGTATCCCATACCACGTTCCTGCAGTTGTAGCCATTAGTGAAATTCAAAGAATAACTTCAAAACCAATTTGTTAGTCATCAATAGAAGAAGGAAACATGACAAAGCAATATTCTAAAATGTAAATTAGTTTCTGATTCACCAGATCGCATATGCGCAAGTGAAGAGCATACTCCTAGTGTTGTAGGTTTTTGATTCACAAGATCGCATTACACGCAAGTGAAGAGCATAATACCGACAACAAATACATTTTAGACAAAATAATTCCTTACAAATAAGTATGAAATGACTAGCAAATGTCAAACATGTAATGTGTGAATAATCATGTTAGCATCAACCAAAAGATGTATCCATTAAGCTCAAATGAAAGTAATTGCATGGAGACAACCTCGTTAGTCAAGACCAAATTTTTTTTTTTTTTAAATCCAATCAAGAACCATTATTCCTGTATGAACAATAAAAAAAACGTTAGAACAATGCATAGCAATTCATGTCCTCCTTTTAACAGTACAATGTTGTATTGTTAAAAGAGGGCTAAAGATAATAACCAATAGGGCATGAAATATTCAAAATTTAAATCCCTATAGCATTTAAATCACACTGCAATAAACCGGTTCAGGCCCTCCTTCTAGCGCCAAAATGTTGAGTGGTATTTTCACCCAATTGTGAAAGTACACTCTCCCTTAGGATTTGGGCTCCAAATCCCCTCTTGCAAAGAAGTTAAACAACCAACTTCTCCAAGGTCTCCGCTATATTAGCAAAATATATTCATTTTAAATGCTTGGAACACCTTAGCGATTGCAAGTAACTGTAAACAAGGGGCAATGTTGGTTTATTTTACCATGAAACTTTAGTGATTGTTCATTGAACCAAAATAAATCAAATGTGAGTTGGCCCTCATATGACCACGATGTAGTGCTTTAATTCCTTTTATCTTGATGGTTTTAAAATAGATTTTATCTTGCATTAAATCCTCAATGATGAATAGGGTCTTCAAATGTAGCTTCAAAATGTCACTTTAACTTATCCCTCTTAAATGAAATCAAATTTTCATCAAGATGAACAATTAAGTGCTTTAAGGAAAAGACCTTCAATGTGATACTCAAATTACCCCTCTTTCGTAAAATTAGAATTTTTATGAAGAAAGGGTAATTTTAGGCCCAAAATGGAAATTTGTGAAAATGCCATAAAACATAACTCCTTCAATGAAATTGGAATTTCCATGAAAGGAATGTCATCATAGGCTCATGAGTGCAAAAAAAAGCTGGAAAAATGAAATTTGACCTTAAAATGGAAATTTTCTATTTTCGGATTTTTAAAATCTGTAACAAAACAACAACTTCGATGAATTTTTAAAAATACTAAACAACTCCGAAAATGAAATTTCAAAGTGCGTATTGGAAGTCTGAACTGTAACCTACGCAATGGTGAAATTATTTTTAGATTTTGAAATTTTTTAATGTTTATTTTAATGTCTGAAAATAAGAAAAAGTTCTGAAATTAAAATTTTTGAAAACAGAAAATTAAAAATTTGCATCAAAATAATTGCTGAAAATGCAGCAATGCAAAAGCTCCTTCAGTTTGATAGCACCCCATCCTGCAAAACCGAATATGTGAGAACTTCGTACATGCAACCTAGCCTATTTGACCTGCGAAACAAACACAATCAAAGTAAACTAGGTGCTGGCTCCTAGGGTTTAAAATAATTTCCAGATTGCAGACATTCACATGAAATAACCCAAAACAATGGCATAAATTTCACATACAAATCTGAAATTTGAAAGGAGAAACATAGAACAATTAAAATGAAGCATGCAGAAAATTTCTCATCCTTTCTTGCTAACAAGGCCTAAAATTTCTGAAGAGAAGCTTTAGCATTCAAATTATATTCCAAGTTTTACATATCAAAATCTGCCGCATTTTGGCCATGCCAAAAAGTTCCAGCCCCCTCCTTTCTTCCTCCAATGGCGTATTTGAACTTGCAAAAAAAAAAATCTTCATTTCATGTTTCGTTTGAGCTTCCAACGGTTTACCTCTTTGTTTCTGGTTTTCTTTTCCCCATGCACTTTTCATTTTTCTTTCCTTTTGTTTTCTTTCACCCTCATAACGGTTTCCCCTTGAAACCCTTCTTGACACTCTCTCCCATATGGTAACGTCTCCCCTTATCTTAACAAGTGCTCCATTATTTTGTCGTATTCTATGTCATTATCTTCTTGGTACAACCCCTTTGTCCTTTATAAAATGGGGGCCCTTCACGCGTACACCAAATGCTTCTTTTCTTGTAAGAGCCATTTGTCTCTATTCTTCGAAGATTCCTCTGTATTCGTAGATAAACCTCGACGTTGTTAATGCATTTGGCAGTAATTAACAAAACAATTGGCCCCTATTGTTACACCGCTGCTCTGACTACGACTGTTCCTGCATTCGACTGTAGCATGCCGGATATCATGCTATCCAGTTTGACGTCCAATCCTCCTTCCCTGCATCTTCAAAAACGGTATGGTCATGCATGAAGTTTTTCTTTTGTAATGCCCATATAACGTTCATATCGCCTCGATGTGACAGAGATGTTTGTTGGCTATTTGGTAACGCCTCTAACTATGACGTGATTCCCAACAACTGAAATTGACACAAAACACTCGAAAGCCGGGTTGGCATAGCTCAACAACTTCACTCGCACTTCCATTCAACTAGTCATAATGGGAGTGTGATTTTGTCATTTGCTACTATGAATAAAATAATCTGCAACAATGGGTTTCTTCTCACATAGCTGGAACACGGAGTGCACCCTCACAAATGTGGATTAGTGAAAATTCCTACTCTACAGTCACATGGATGCCCGTAAATTTCATGCAACATCTACTGTGGGTAAGTCTTCCAAAATTTTGATGTAGCTCTCATGTAATCAGTTTGTCGGTCATCCATATCCATATGGATTAGAACAATCTCGCTGCTAAACTAATTTGTGATTTCTTGTGAGGTCTTGACGTCTATCTCCGGGTAGCTGTCGCTTGAACTTTTCATTCCACTTCAACACCTCTTCATCACGATGACATCTCCAACTCCACTGATCTGCTTGCTATGCTTCTGGTTGTACCACGTGGTCTCAACATCCTATGTTAGGCAGTGTACACAACCTCTCCTCGGTGCATTACTCTTTTCGTGTTCTGCTCATAAAATCTGTGTTAATACCCGTAATTGGTGGTTGGTCCGACAATCAAGCCTCAGGTCCACCACGGCTCTTCCCGTCGGTTACATCGCTCAAAACTGCTCCACGTCCACATATTTCGCTATCATGTTGGAGACAAAAACCCTGCACACAAAACAAATAGGTAAATTAGCCTTAAAAACAAAACTTTAAAAACAAAATAAATTATACTAAAAACATAAAGTTAAACTATAAAAAACAAACTTTAAATTTAAACCGTTTTAAAATGTAAACTAAAACGCGGTGAATGAAGCACCATGGCTTCATTCACCACTTTTTATTTTTATTTATATTTTATTGTTTTTTACTTTTTTTTTGAGTAAATACTTCTTATACACACATGTATCCGCCGTGGGGTGAACCCGGGTCACATCGCCGAAAATGCAAGTGGTGCCCTTGCCGGTAGACCACAACACTATACATGTATGTGTGAGATGTATATACTTAAATTCACTTGTTATTTTCATCTTCTATTCTTTGACCCAAACAAATGAAATAAAACCTAACAACTGGACATCAAACTTTCAAACGATAACACTGACAAAACAAACTTGCCGACACACAAACTGACGATAAAAAGGAAACGTCGACGAGAAAATGACCACAAAGTCGTTAACAAGAAAATGACGACAAAAGTCGTCAACAAAAAAAAGTTGTCGACAAGAAAATATCGTCGACAAGAAAAAAGTTGTCGACAAGAAAATATTGTCGACAAGAAAAAGTTGTCGACAATAAAATATCGTCGACAAGAAAATACTGCCAACAAGAACCGACAACAATTGCAAAACCTACGACAAAACGAAGGATTAGACACTAAAAATGAAATGCAAACACCCGGATATCAAAACGAAAAGGTGGGTCCCCAATTTTGGGGTATGTTGTGGAACAGCCACAACAAGAAGACTCATTGAAGTTTCCCATCATTTGCCCAGCTAACTGGTCCCATCTCGTAATGCTACTGGGTGGTGGAGATCTGTACCAATAGAGGAGTTTTCCTCTAAGGGAAAGAACCAGAAGCTTTACCATAATTTGTTCTTTTGTAATGTCGTGGATCACCGCCAGAGATATTATGTCCTGGATATGCTCCAGAGCGGTTTTCCCAATTCCATCAAACATTGGGATCTTCTTTATGGTAGCAGGCGACACTTGCCCTTGTCCTGCTAGATTCAGTGGTGACAAGGAATCCCATGCTGGGCACAACCTGGGTGGTTGTGGCTGTTGCATTTGCTATTGTTGTTGTTGTTGTTGCTGCTGTGCCATACTTGCTCCTGGATTTTGAGAAATAGGAATTCTTGAAGCTCCCCCTTGACTGCTAATAGGACAACTAATAGGAATGGAGGGATTAGGATGCTTCGAAGAGTTGGGAGGATTGGGAGGAAAACTAGATGTTGTACTATCAAAAGTTGAGCCTTGTCTGCCAACAGAGGATGTTCCTTGTAAAAGTGACTCGGGGGTGATCAACCTTGATTGTTACCCGAAGGCGTCAATATCTAGCTCAAAGAACTCGGTTTCCTCTCCTCTATTCTTAACTCTCCATCTCGTTTGCATGAAGGCACATATTTTTGGTATTGGTATTTACGACTTAAAGATTCTTGGGTAAACAAAGTCGTTAGATGCTAAGAGTCTTTCAGTAATGAGGGCATCGGTCCTCACTACCACTAATCAGGTGAGACTGACCGGGTCACATCGAGAACTAGTTTGAACTATTGGCCCCGGTGAAGATGGGTTTGGGATTTAAAATATAGGGCCTTGACTGGTTATGGATTTTTTTAAGACAAATACAGTCGGTCCCACCGGGCGTGCCAAAAACTGTTGGTCATCAAATCTGCCTAGGAAAGGATTTTGAGTAAAAGTATGCGCCCTAGACCTGGACCAACATTGAAAGGCCGAAGGGAAGGGATGCCCTTCGTGCCAATCTTCGGAGAAAGGCCGGCTCCTATGCTAAACTACTTGGGTTTTTGAAGATAAGGGTGCAGGAAAGAGATAAAAGGAGTTAGGGTTAGAGAAATTGGTGATGTAAGGTGAGAGAGAACAGGAAGCACGATCACCAACTAACAACCTGAATAGAAGCAAAGAATACCAAAGATAAATGGAAGAAACGCAATGTAGATTTTCCTATGTATCCTTCGGGCGAGTTTTAGGGTACATTCCCCGATTGCACCTCGGACGCAGGGTTCAGCATCCAACATACAAACAAAGAAAGACAAAAGAATCAAGCATAGAAGGCAACATAAAAGAAATCCAACACGACGCCTTTCAACTCCTATGTATCCTTCAAAATGAGTTTCAGGGTACAGTCCCGATCACACACCGAACACAGGGTTCAGCATCTCGATATATAAACGAAGAAAGACAAAAGAATCAAGCATAGAAGACAACATAAAAGAGAAGAATTGAGCTCAAAGCTTTTTTGTATTAATCGTAGGACATCAAGTTACAGTAGCTTTCTAGCAGATAGTTCCCCCACTTTTCTTATTATAATGCCTGGGTTTTTATAGAGGACTTGGGCCTCTGAATCATAATTACATAGCAAAGAAGAGTACGCCCTCGAGCCTTGAGAATTTGGCTCCCCGAGGCTCTCGTGACCAAGCTTTCAAATCTATTACTAAAACTGGTCACTACAACTGGGTCAACCATGGAAAGGTGCATTGATGAGCCGTCTAGACATCCTTGGTCTCCAGGTGCGGTGCTTGAGTGGCTGCCATGCTCGTCGGGCTCTCCATCATGGCTTGATACTTCATTTTTGATTGCCAAAAATGAGCAGTGGGCTTGCTGGGCACGAAAAATTGCATTTATGAGGCACTTGATCGCCTCGGGAAAATACCCGACTTGGAACGCGTTCCTGTGAAGCGCTTCGCTAAGTTTTTATCCTCAACTTTGCTTCGCAATGGTTCTAGGCCGAAGCAAAAACTCCCTTTTGGTATGTACTTCGCAAAATGGAGCTTCACAAAATTACTTCGGGGGTGAGGAGTGCCGAAGCATATTCACTTTGCAAAATGGGCCTCTTCGTCCTTGCCGCTTTGCTAACCAAATTACCTTGCTGACGCCCTCGAGAAATGCTTCGCTGTGATCCTCTTCTAAAAATGTGGTTCGAGAAGATTTTTGCCGAAGCAATTGTCTTCAAAAGACATTGCCTCCTTTTACTTCGGGCAAAAGTACTTCGCACAAAATTAGCAAAAGCAAATGCTTCACAATGAGTTTTTGGCGAAGCAAAAGTAGTTCGCTGATGGAGGGGCCTGAAGTGAGTACTTCGAAAACTTTTCGGCAAAGTATTTTCAATGCTCCTTGAGTTTCGCTTCGCTGATTTTCTGATCGAAGTGACTGATGGAAATGCTTCGGATGCGAAGTAGTTTTTCCCCCCTTTTCTTTGTATCTCACTTTGGCACACCGCTTCGCAGAATTCTTACCCGAAGTAGCTTCTGGAAATGCTTCGGGCCCGAAGTAGATTTCTTGCCTTTGCTTTTCGGCAAAGTCGTTCTTTCGAACGCTGCTTTCGTATTCTACTTCGAGATACTACTTCGCAAAAAACTTCACCCGAAGCAATATTGAAAATGCTTTGGGTGCGAAGCTCTCTTTTCTTCTGAACACCGCTTCACTCAACTTTCGCCCAAAGTAGCTGTTGGAAACGCTTCGGGCGTGAAGTACTTTCGTTCTCTTTTCCTCGTATTTTTCTTTGGCGAAAACTACTTCGCAAAACTTTTACCCGAAGTAGTGCTGGAAATGCTTCGGGTGCGAAGTTCTTTTCATTTTCCTATTTTATATACAAAGGGGTGGTGCGAAGTTCTTTTCATTTTCCTATTTTGCCTATTTTCGGGTGCGAAGTTCTTTTCATTTTCCTATTGGAAATCAAAATTGCTGCAATTGTTCAAAACAAGGCAAAATTTTACACAACACTATACAAAATTTGTTTTCTTTTCTACCCCTTGAGAAATGTGACAAAATTGTCGACAGGTACAGGTGAGCAAAAAAAAAAAAATTTGGTGGGCAATGCCCTATCAACTTTTTGAATTTGGTGCTCTCTGTTATTTAACAGGTAGCTTGTAGAGGCGTCAGGGTCGAAAGCGCATGACGGTCGACAGGGCAGTAGGCGAAAGGCCGACTGATAGGGTGGTAGGTGGGAAGGTAGACTGGCAGGGCAACAACAGGTGACCGAGGCGTAGGGGTGGCAGCCGAGAACACGAGGAGTCGACAGGTGGTACAAATTTTGAGGAAGGACTGGGTAGCGGTTGGTTCGTGCGAGGTACGAGGGAGGCGTGACCAAAGTCACATTCTTCCTTATGCCTTTTGGCGCTTATAAAGCGCTACAAAGACGTAGCACCGTGAATGTGGGACTTTAGTCCTTAATTTTTTTAAAATTTTTTCCTTTGCGTTTCGGACGTCGAAAACCTTGATGCTGCGTTGAAGATTTTAGCTTTTTCAAAACAGCCACCGATCACCACATGAAAGGTTGAGCAATTTGGGTGTAAGACAACTTAATTCGTACCTTAGGAGAAGGTTTAATTTTCTACGAGGATTATGACACGGATCCGTGAAGCATGAATGTTGTTTGCGTCCTCGTGAATGTGGACTGGCTGAAATGTGTGATGGGAAAAATTTTTAATGGTGAATTTGCTCCTTGATCTAGCTCTGATCCAGATGGTATGAAACTAAATAGTGCGGAAGGAGGAATCGTTTTTATATTGAATCATTTTTTGATTGTAAGGTAGAAAAACCCACAATAGACTTAATTAATATATTTGTTCGATGATGCCTTATTATCATATTTGGATTGCATTTAAATACCTAGTCTAATAATTGTAAGAGTGAAGGGTTGTGACCCTAAAATATAATTAATAAATAATATAAGTATTAGGGTATGTTAGGAGGGTCCTAACAGGGAGGGGCTAAGCTAAGTGACTCATTCTTAGCCCGAAGCCCCAAAGGTGACCCTTTGCCATTGATGTCAAAGGGGGAGATATTTGAGTAAGGGGGAGATATTTGGTATTTGAGTAAAGAAGAGAGATTTGAAAAGAGCATTGAGCCAGGGGGAGAAATGTCCCGGGGGGAGCAGAACAAAGAAAAGGTTAAGTTTCTGGTAAAAAGAATTTGGGTTGCCATCAATGACAAAGGGGGAGATTGTTGGACATTTTGAGTCAAAGTTGTCATTGATGTCAAGGAATAAGCTACCGTTGATGTCAAAATGTCAAGAGGAACAATGCAAAGGTTAAAGGAAAAGAGCTTCATAATATTTTTAATATTATGTGGAAGCATATGTTAAGAGGGTTTTCATTAAAACCATGGTTGAGCAAAAATAAGTTTTTTCATAAAAACCCAAGGAAGCCCAAGGAAGTTTTAATATTTATTTTATAAAATATTTAAATTCAAATTGAATTTAAATTTTATAAATAAATATTATATATACAAAGTGGTAAAATAAAAAAGGGCTTTGATAAAAAACTTAATTTATAAAATTTAAATGCTAAATAATTTAAATAATTCATAAATTAGTTATTCAAATTTCGAAGGCGCCGACGTTCAAAATTAAAGGAGGAAATTAGTATATATACTATATGCATTAGTGGCATTTAAATCATCCTTCGTTCAAAATAATAAAGCGTGCAATTGTTGTTGTGAAAATTCGTGCGAGAAAGAAGACAAACACCTTGTCTTAAGTGCTAGCGAAAGGGTTAAGATTATCGTGGGCTAAACTGTCATATCCACCAAGGAAATGTGGCCTAGTGGCAAGTGGATGAAGTGCTAAGGCGTTTGTGAGTGGAGTGATATGCGATCAATTTGCGATGGCAGCGTTTGATGTGTGTGTTTTGAAGTGTTGATGAAGCGACACGTGATTTTTATTTTGGTGCATGTAGAGAGGAATATAGAGCACGTTGGGCTCTTGCTCTCCAAACGAGTGCCTAGCTCATGTGGTGGTTGGAGCCGTGGCTAGGGCACTGGTAGAGGCGACGTCGTGAGTTCGAGTCCCACCAAGGCAAAGGTAATAATTTTTTTAATATGTGTTGTGATGCCTAAGGTTTTGACATAAGATCCTAGGGAGTTAAAAGGGTTAGTTAAAAAGGTTTTTAATTAATCATTATTTTTGGTTAATTGGAGGAATAAGGAGTTGGCTTTATTTTTGAATAAAGTTTTTTTGACATATTGATTTATTGAAGATTTATAGTGTTGAGAGGACTTATTGTCATTGAGTTATTTTGAAAAGGAGATTGTATTGACATTATTCTTGGTATTGAATATTATTTTAATTGGGAGATTATAAGGTGTATTTGGTTAATCATTTTTGTATATGTTGATGGATGCTTTCTTTAAGATGGAGTGATAAGGTGTATGCGTGATTTGATATTTGCATTGTATCTTTGAGATAGCTTATCATATTCTAACTCCTTTGAGCTTGGCAAAGAAGTATTTGTGGTTGTGGCAGATTTTAGAGGTTCCTTCATCATCAAGAAAAATGTATGAGCACATTCTTCCATAGTTGAGTTGATTGGTTGGTTTTTTGGAAAATAAGTTTGGAGTGAAAATGACTTAATTAGGGTTTCCTTATTGAGTGTGTTGAGTTAATGTTTTAAGATTTTATGGAATAAAGAGTTGTTGTTAAAACCTTGTCTTATAAGCATTGTTGTTTAAGCCATTGGTTGTGTGAAGAACTTGATCTAAGGTTTGAAAAGAACATGAGTATCATTGTTATGTGAGATTGTTTTATAACCATTGTTGTTGAAGCCATTTAGTTAAGTAAATAACTTGAAAGAGGGTTTGAAAATAACATGAGTATCATTGTTATGTGAGAGTGGTTGATAAACATTGTTGGAAACATTTTGAGTAAAGGATCATATGCTTGGACTAGGGTTTGTAAGCAAAGATTGTTTCATTGAGTGATTGGTTGAGTAGAGTTGGTTGAGCCTAGTCAAGTGGATGTGTGAAGTGATTGTTCAAGTTCCATAAAACAAACTATTATATATTCTGAATTGATTTGAGAAAGTGATTGAGTATTGAGTTGAAGCATATTGAGTCTCTAACAATTATCTGTATGTTTCTGAAAGAGTGATTGGAAGTGATTGAGTATTGAGATGAATGGGAAGCATATTGAATCTCTAACAATTCTCTATATGTTTCTAAAAAAGTGATTAAGCATTGTGATGAGTATAGAGCATATTGAGTCTCTAAAAATTCTCTTTATGTTTCTATGATATTGAACAAGTTCTAGTGTGGACTTGTTGAGAAGATTTGAGGTAAGTCTTTGAGAAGACTTGTGAACAGATTTGGGTGAGCTTTTGTGAAAGCTTACTATACAAATTGAGAGCAAATTTGGATAAGTTATTGTGAGAACTTATTGGGCAGATTGGACAAGTTCTAGAGAGGACTTGAGGACAAATTGGTGTGAGCTTTTGTGGAAGCTTACAAGGCAAAATTAAGACAAGTATTTGAGAAGACTTGAGAGCAGAGTTGATTTGATTCATTCAAACCTTAAGTTAAGGTTTGGGGCAGATCCAATAGAGTTGATTTGAGATTAATACAAGCTTTGACTTAAGGCTTGAGAACAAATATTGAGGATAGATTTATGCTAGACCGAAGGACTATTTTTAGTGCAGATTCGAGGAAAGAGTTTGGTGTAGATTTGAGGATAGATTTGTACCAGATCAGAGACAGATATTGAGGATAAATTTGTGCTAGATCAAAGGATTATGTTTAGTGCAGATTTGAGATAGATCTTTGGAGGTTACAGAGTTGAGAACAAATATATCCATCCAGATCAGGGAAGACAAGTGTCTTCTATGGATAGAGTTCCATTTGCTAAGGGCAGTGGAGGCAAAGGTCTTCTAGAGGATCACCAGATAGAGCAGATATTAGGAGATTGATGTCTCCTATGGATAGAGATCCACTAACTTGATTTAGGGGACTGGTATCTGCTTTGGACAAAGGTCCATAAAAATTGTAATAGGGAAAGGATTCCCAAGAGTTTGATTGAGAAAATTTTAGTGAAATATTTTCTCTGAGTAGTCCACATTGGGTGAACCACGTAAATTATGGTGTATCTATTATGTGTGGTGATTTATGCATTGCTTTGATTACTGCTATTGATATTTCTATCTATACATTGCATAATATTGATTGGGAAATAAAAGTAAAAAGTGGTCTTATATTGTTCACCCCCTCTTAGTATAAGCTTGTGTTCTTCAAAAATATGGAGAATTGTCTTGTAGTTTCTACTATGAGAGCTTTAGGAGGTAACGGAATAATATGAGACAAACACAAATGGTATGGATAATTGCTAAAAGAAAAATGTAAGTAGGTTTTTGGCCTTTTCTTGTAAGGAAAATGAAATTATTGAAGTTGTGATATGCTCTAACTATAGTTACTCCTTATGAAAGATGTTGGAAGGACCTTAGTTTATTTATGTCAAATTTAATGATGATTCATATTTGTGATTTATGGCTTTTTTGGGTGGACTTCAACATAATTCAAAGAAGGTGATACTCTTGAATGGTTTAAACCAATGGAGGCTTTTGCTTAATTTTTATTAAAATAACCTTTGGGATGTTATTGCTTCGATCTTTCAATATGCATAGCATAACAAATGCATTGGACAAAATCATATAGTAGAAGTATTGAACATATTTTTACTACTGAGAATATGGTTGCAAGAAGATTATACAAGCTCTTCAAATATTTTATTTGATTAGTATCAAATCGCAAACCCATTCTCTAGAGATATGCTCAATAATGGTCATCTTAAGCTATTTTGATTTCATCCTATGTGGTCGAAAGACTCTCATTTCTTCTATATGGTAATATTATGGTAGGGTGAAGCAATATTTCAAGGATAATGTCTATACAAGTTTTTTAGATATCTAAAGGGGGGAAATAAAGATTTGTAATGCCAAACCTTTGTGTAACATAGTTAAAATAAAAGTTAAAAATTAAATCCAAGCTCAAAAATTTACAATAAACAACAAATATCAATGGAATAAACCAATATACTTATGCATGAGAAAAATAATTACTTTTTTATTATCATAATTTATTGGAAAAAGGAATAGTCTTATTAATCCCAAAAATCTTGGGAGATATGGTTTAAGGAAGGGAATTGAATTATATTTTTTTTCATGGTATAACCAAAACATATATTTTTTTTATTTGAATATTTTTTTCAAATCCCTATCAAATGACATTAGCTTAACTAGTTAAATTCCTTGACTTTCAAGGAGGAGAACAAGGTTCAAATCTTACCAAGAGATACATGCATAATTGTCAAGTTTTTGTAGTACCACATGTGGTCATGATGTAATATAGGTGAAACCCATTTCAATCTCATATAACCCATTAAAAAATAAATTCTAGATAGAACATGTATTGAGGAAGAAGAAAGTATTATGAAAAATAATTAATTATTTTAAATATACTCTATCAAAAGTTGGGCAAGATAAAGAAGCTCAGTATTCATTTTTTGTAAAATATTCCATAAATTATTATAGAAGGACAAATAAAATCTTGGTGAGAAATATATCTATGGAGGATTTATATGAGAAAGTTTTCTCTCTCCACCCTAATAAGCTACTTGGCCCCGATAGATTTCTTCACTTTTTTTTCAAAATTTTTGGTATTTGTTGAACAGTGATATGTTGGCTATAGTTGTAGAGGCCATAAAAAATAATTCTACACTAAGTGAGCAATTCTACCTTTATTGCATTGGTTCCCATGAAAGGTGAGACAAAATATTTTGATATTTTTTGTTCAACAAACCTTTATAATATGATTTATAAGATAATTTCACAAATTATGGCAAATAGATTAGAAAATATTCTAGATTTTTTTTAATTTGAGGAACAAGTTAGTTTTATTTGTGGCAAACAAATTATTTATGGTATAATTATTGCATAAGAAGTCATACATTTTCTTTATTCTATTAAAAACATTAAGTATGCTTGTAAAATTAGTTATAAACACAGTATATGATAGGATTTGTTGGAGCTTTCTACATAATATTATTAGTAAATTTGATTTTGATCAAGGTTGATGTGAATTTATTAGAAGTTATTGTAGAATTCTAAAATAATATATTTTGATCAACAAATCCCACACTAGATACTCTCAATCATCCAATGGAATCTACCCAGGGGACCTACTATCTCCTTGTTTATCTATTATTCTTTACTAAGGCATTGAGAGAGCTTTATGGAAAGGAAAAACGGAAAGAAAAATGACATGTATTCAAGTTGCAACAAATGGTCCCTTTGTATGTCATCTATAATTAGTTGATGATACTTTTATTCTTGGTCACCCCTTAGTCAACGAGGCCATGGAGTTTAATTGAATATTATCATATTACGAGAAGGATACTAAAGAATTATTTTATATTACAAAATTTATATTTTTTAAATTAATAATGCCCTAAATTTACAATGGATTATTACGAAGATTTCAGATTTGAAGTTGAAAATTACCATCGACATATCTAAGTATTACCTTGTTTGATAAAAGAAATAAAAAGGATCTCTATGACTCAATTTTGGATAGAAAAAAATATTGTTTAGTAAGTTGAAAAAGTATATTCTTAACCATGTTTAGGAGGCTACAACACACAACGATTACATTGCAATTTACCCCCATATATATTGTCACTTTTAAGATCACTAGTAGGTATATCATTTGAATTTGATAAAATTCAAAGAGATTATATTTGTAAATGATATAAGAAAAAGTATAGGTTTTCTCTTCAGAAGTGGGATAGGATTTGCAAAAAAAATAATATTAGAGGAGCAAACTTATAAAATTATAAACTTTTGAGTTTGACATTAGGGGCAAACTTGTAAAATATAAACTTTTGAGTTTGACATTAGGGGTAAAACTTGGATAAAGGCTATTCAAAGATTAAATTTGGGCAAAAATGTTACTTCAAAAATAGTTGGATTTTGTTGATACAATAAATTTATTCAAGAAACAAGCCCTACATAAAGGATCGGTAATATGGAACTTCATATTCAAATAGTTTACAATTGATCAAGAAACATGTTAAATGGTCAATCAATGAAGGGAATTCTATAATTTTTTGGTATGATGCTTGGTTGAAGCCTTATCCTTTTATTTTTGATCTAAAATAGCAATTTTTAGATGTGACATGTATAGCTTATAAAGGTTGAAAGATCAAAAGTTATATTAATGCGAGCAATGACTCTAAATCATGGATTTGAGTAGCATTCTAGTTGAAAGAGAGAAAAATTAAACAAGTAGGATATGAGTTTCAAAGGATGCTTCAAAAGTTATATTTATCTATTTTTATGTGGAAAGATGAGTCAGTTTAGAATCTATAAAAAGACTATAAATACTCAATTATATCAACATATGAGGCTTTAGAGCAATCAAAATTTCTTACTTCTATATATTTTTATTAGAAGAATGTTTGGTCACTTGAGACACTCCCTAAGTCCTCAAAATGTCTTTGGTTAATGGTCCAAAGCAATATTCTTACATGTGAGTGTTTGCAAAGAAGATGATATTATGGATATTTTAGGTACACCTTATGTAAGAAGGATTTAGAAACATTAGATCATTTAGTTCTTCATTATTCCTTTGCTTACACAATTTGTGTTGCTTTTTCAAAAAAGAATATATTGGACAACTCCATCAACATCGAAAGAGTTGACAAAATATTGGATTGATTGTTTCAATTCTATAACATCATGCATTCCATGGAGGATTGACCCTTTAATTATTTGTTGGCATTTATGTCTTGAAAAAGATAATATTTTTTAAAAACAAATCTCATAAGCATGCCTATGTTTGAAATAATATTATTACTTCCTGTGTGCTCATCATGAGAAGTCTCAAGTGTGGAAAAAAATGTCATATTCTCTTGGATATAAGTTTTGAATGTACGTGGAAGTGTCATTTATAACAATCGAGTTAACATAAAGGATCTACATTGATCTATCATAAAATAAAAATATCCACAAGTTGGGTTCACCAAAATTAATTTTGATGGTGCTTCCAAAGAAAATTTAGGAAAGATTGTAAAGGTGGTACTTTTTAAAATAATAAAGGTAAATTTCTCCTCAGTTTATTGTAATCATATGGGACTTCAACTAAATTTATGCAAAAGCTAGGGCACTTCTCACAAAGATCAAAATTATCATTGAAAATGGATGGAAATACATTTCAATTAAGGGACTAACAAATTATTCTGAATGCTATTAAGAAAATTAATCTATAGATCAAATAAAACATAACATTATTTATGATATCCATTAACTAGTGTTGGAGGTAATATTTTAGAAATGTCAACATATCCATAGAGAAGGAAAACAAGTAGCAAGCAATTTAGCTATTTGTAGTGTTGATTTTCGTTTGGTGAATTTCAAATCTTAGAAGTAATTATCTAAGTGTGAGTTTATCTCTTAATGAGAACGATATCAAAGAATTGATCACGAAAACAGAATAATTTAACAAAGATAAAAAATATATCTAAAGGAAAGGTGGATGAAGAATATATTTGATAAACAAAGGAAGCTAGGCATGGTTTAATTGACCTAAAAATAAATATAATGATTTGTTATTTTGATGGGAGTGACCCCAATAGAAGTAACATATAACTTATTTTATTAAATCACAAGTTCATGAACTGATGAGTTAAAGCATCACCATGGCTTATAAATTGTGAGTTTTCACTCTTCATCATTAAGGTAGTTATATGCTAATATTGGAATGTTCCTTGTGTCACTCATAAATACCTTGTATAATTGTCCCCAATACAACAAAGGAACCTAGGGATAATTTCAAAATTTTAAAGTAATAATTAATCATGAGTAACAACTTAAAACATTTTTCTAATTTACCAATGTTTGTCATTATAAAAGTGCAACATTTTCTAATATATGTATTTTGGCTTACTCTTAAATACAACTTGATATTACTCAAAATTATGCCACCAAAGTTAGTAGGCATGGAATTTTTTTTCCTGGATTTCTTTTCTAGGACAAAAAAATTAGAAGAAGAAGACTATAATATTGGGAAAAATCATATATTTACCCGAATTGTCTATATATCTTGCAAAAATAATTTGTATGCACATGAGGTGGAAGCACAATTTATTTGATTATTTTTAGTTGTAATTTGATAAAAGCACAATTTATATAATTATTGATAGTTGCAATTTAATAAAAATATAAAAAAGTGATTATAATTAAACTAAAAAATGAGTTATTATAAGATAGTGTCCAACCTTAACTTTTTAGAATTTGGTATTGAAGGCAAGAAACTAAATTATGTTAGTGTTCTCTAAAATATTTAGTTGCTCCGATAAGGATTCGGGCATTTTTTCTAAAAAATATCTCATATTTTAGGAGTCATATCTTCGCAAAGGATTATCTGACTCAAATGATTCTTGGACCAACTTGCGCGAAATTTGAATAACTTTAAAATGAGTGGTCATATGAAGGAATCAAAGCAATATTGAGGGAGATACGACGTTGTGAAGTCAACCATCCGAAACAAGGGCAGTGACGATTTTTCAAGTCACGAAAAATAAAATTGCAAATATTTGTCATCTAGGGTTAAAAAATGAGTAAAAAATGAGAAAGCACTAAATCAAGGAAATACAATGAAAATTTTCCTTGTTACAATGGAGTGCTTCTGAATTTGAAAATTTACTCCTAAGGCTCAAAATTGTGAAATTTTAAACTAATTTAAGGTGCAATTTAGCATTTATTAATTTAAAAATAACTTAATTAAAAATTAAATTTCAATTAATCAAGGATTAATGAATTTAATCAAGTTATTAAAAATTAAATTAATAAACACAAAATTTAACATGCAACCTTAAATAGGAAAAAATAAAAAATTTACAATAAATTACCCTTCAAGATGACTTACAGTGCACTCCAACTTAATTTCAATGCATGAAATTCTGCTGCTACTGTGGCATACTTCCCGAGACAGACTTCACAAAACTCCTGTTGCACGCTTCCCGAGCAAATAAACCAACAGTAAAATTCTAGTTACAGTGCAAAAGAATTACAGTGGGCACAAATCATGCAAAATTCTGCCTTGATCTTCCATGCACTAATTTTCGTGCACATCTATCATGCACAAACTTCTGTGCACAAAGTTTCATGCACAAAATAATGGGCTCCAAGCACGTAGCCGCCCCTGGCCAGACTGCTGCTGGCCCTGGCACTGTCGACCGCAGGCCCGACAGACGTCTGACAGCACTGTCAGGCGCTGCTGTGGCGGCTTTGTGGGTAGTAGGCCCTGCAGTCGCCTGACAGGCTTGTCAAGCGCTGCATGGCGGCAGCAAAGCCGACAGTAGCCTGACAATACTGTCAGGCACTGCAACGGCTGATCTGCCACACCGATGCCGACGCTTGACGAGTTGTTAGGCTGTCAGGCCGGTAGGTAATGTAGTCTGCCGCTGGCTCGGCACCGGGCGGTGCTGCCGCGGCCTGCGTTGCAGGCACTGTTGACTGACAGCATCTGTCGTAGGACTGACGCCTGACAGAATGTCAGGCTATCAGTTCACGGGCAGCGTGTCGAGTGCATCAAGATTGTCTGACGCGCTCGACCAGCCCACGGCTGTCGACCAAGCACCCTCGGTGTTGGTGCGGTAGCCGAAAAGGCACAATCTTGAGTGCTGCTAAAAAAAAATAAAAATAAATTTTCAATATATATATATTTTTTTACAATCTGCAACAACTTAATATATTAATAAAATAATATATTAATAAAAATTAAAGCTTTTCTAATACAAACTAATTTTTTTTAAAAATTAACCAGGGGGGTTAATTCCAAAATTTGAAAAACTTAATTTGTAAAAATGCGAGCAACCAGATCCCTCCAGTAGCTCTCCTTTCAAGATCCGGTCGACACACGACCAGCGTTTGAAAGGCAACCAAACCCAAGTCGACACACGACCTGGTTTTGATGACCTCTTGGAGCTCTTCAGTACTCGAAAATGGGGGGCAATAGGGTTAAATGGCTCCCTAATCCTAATTGGACCGTAGCTACGATCCAATCCCTTCCAAGGATCATAATACGAAGAACTCTGAGGCAAAATTTTCCTATACATCTTGAGCATAAGCAAAAAGTTGGAATGAGGAGTTTGTCGTCGAAGGAACTTCCTTCTTCGAATGGTTTTCAAGCTCCCCTTGAGCTTAAACCGAGTCCTCAGTGAGAAAGAATTTCTCATAACAAAACTATCTCCTATCCTCTCACCTCACAAGCCCTAGTGCAAACATGAAATAGGCTCTGATACCAATGAAAAGGATTGAAAATCCAACTAAGTGTTCTATTATTTACAATTCAATATATAGGCACTAATGGCCCAAAATACATAACCAAACCCATCAAATCATGGATTTGATCCAATATGCTTAACCATAAGCTACAAAAGTGCAAAGGAGAATGCACGTAAACTTCTAAGTTAAGAGAAAGGAATATTGCTAACTAGAAGATCCATCTTAGCTATCTTGAAGTACACACTTCCTACTTTGAGTTCACACTTACTAACTAACACTCTAAATGACAACTAGAAGATAACTAGTGCCCACAAGTGCATGTGAGAAGGAGACTCACTTACAATTATTAATTTGCAAGAAATAAACTATGCAAACCTAGCTAGGAACTACTAGAGGGGTCATATGAAAGATCTAACATCAATCCTCATCAAATGAAAGGCTAGGACTTTTGTGAGGTAAGATATTCGATCTGTATATAAAATTTTTTAGCTAAGTTTTTTTTCTCTTCTTTATCATAGAAATTTTGCATGCAAATTATTATATATACTTTAGCAAATATTATATTTGCTATAGGACATAATAAATTTCAATAGATTTTGAGTTTTAGTTTCCTTTCCATGGATCAATTTATAGTTAAATCCTTACAACAATCTCTAGTGGTAGAGGTTAGTGAGCGCACCTCAGAGAGATCCTTGTTGCTCCAAGATAGGGCGATTTTTGGTAAATTTAATGGGTATTGGCTAGGGGCTTTGACCTTGAGAAAATGGGTTGATAGAAGTTGGAATTCTCCAAGAGTGATTCTATCCTTTCTTCTCAAAGGTTTATTTATAGCCATTTTTTACTCTAGGGAAGAAAGAGAAAAATCCTAAAAGGGGGTCCTTGGTTTATGGGAAGAGTAAGACTCTTCCTTACCTGATGGTATGAAGGCTTTTCACCTGGAAATGTAAATCTATCCCTAGTACCAGTTTGGGTTAGGATGTTTGGTTTGCCCATTGAATTTTTAGAAATAAATACCTTCAAGGCAATAGACAACACTCTAGGAGAATTCCTTGAGATTTTAGATACTATGAAAGATGGATTCTTGGCTATTTATGCTCGGATATTGGTCATGATTGATATAAGTAAATATTTACAAGAATCAATCGTTCTTAAGTATGGGGACTAATGTGTGAACCCATACCATAGATTATGAAAACCTATCTTTTATATGTATGATATGTCATGAGGTGGGCCATATTTAGAGATCATGCCCTAAGAAGAGCCCAATAGAATCATATGTAGAAAAGCGTAAGAGAAAATTACAAATGGATATGGATGAAGATGGTTTTCAACTTCCAAAAAATAGATCTAGAAAAATAAAAGAAAATAAACAGTGGAGACAAGTAAGGAAGGATATTGGAATAAATACCAATTCTTTTGAGGCTTTAGCCTATGAATAAAAAGTAGATCAAAATTTAGAGGACACAATACAATAGGTTCAATATATTAATAAGGAATCGTTTGTTCAGTATGATCCTAATTTAGGGAAGAACATTATCAAGAAACCTAAGGAATGTGTCTCATCCAATTTATAAGGCTCTCTTAAAATACCATGAACCATTCAAGAGAAAAAAATGGTAAAGAAAATACAATTTTAAAAGTTAATACCTCTGCCATTAGTAAGGAAATTTTAAAAAATGACTAGGACAAGTCAAATGCTTTTGTAGCAGAGTCAGGAGAGGATAAATTTGATGAAAAAAATTATGAAATTTATTAAGAAATATACTAATAAGACCTACTCCTGATATAGGTAAGGCAAAATGAGGAAAACCCTCAAATTATCCAGCAAAATCCAAGGAAGCAAGAGCAAACATAGAGAAAGGAACACAAATTAAGTTGGTTGAATTTCTCTTTACCAAACAACAAAATGATATTGGTAATATGCAAGTGGGGCCAATAGCCCCTAATGAGACATGATTATCATCTCATGGAATATAAGGGGTGCTAATGCCCCCTCAAGGCAGAGGTGTATCAAGGACCTCTATTTAAGTAATAAGCTTGATATTCTTTGTATCTAGGAAATAAAAATGATGAAAGAAGAAGTTTCAAAAACTATTAAAGCAGTATGGGCAAGATGTGAATGGGATGCTATGGATTTTGAAGGAGCCATAAGGGGGATTCTAACTTGTTCGAATCCTTATAGAACCTCCTATGTAACCATTCATAAAACTAGACATTGGATAGCCTCTTTAGTCACTTGCTACTTTATAGATATTTGTTTCATCCTTATCAATGTTTATGGACCTACATATCAGTCAGGTAGATTATAAGTTTGGAGTGGGATTGAAGCCTTTATGAGAAGTAAAGACCAAAAATCTTGATTCATGATCATAGGATATTTTAATGCCATAACCAAGCTAGATGAAAAATTTGGGGAAATAGCTAAATTTGAGGGAAATTCTATATGCTTAGGGGATTTTTTGGGGGGGACTATAGGGGACTTCCCTGGGAAGTCCTATTCTACTTCCCTTCTTCCCTCTTCCCTGGTCCTATCCCAATTCCTTGGCACTTCCCTGGCCCTTCCTTCTTGGTTGGCTGGTTTGGCAGATGATCTCCTTGGGGTGGGAGGTCACTTCTCCTTTTGTCTACCCCTTTCCATGTCTATTTGAAGGGTTATTTCATGTGCCTCTAGTCTGGGATTTCCCTAGGACCTTCATTGGGTTTTTTGTGTTGCTTTAGGGATCCTTTTACCTGGTGCTCTAAGTTTTTCCTAGGTTTTTTGCAGGTTTCTACTTGGTGTCGATATTTAGAGGTTCTCTAGGTGTGGTGCACCGTGGATTTGGGAGAGTTGCTTCTTGAGCAGTTTTGTACAATATCTTTTTGGTTTGAGTGGGACCATGCACTTATTCCTATGATTCTACTCTTTGGGTTCATGGATGTGGGCTTCTTGGTGGGTTCTCAACATTTTTTCATGGCTTTGTGAGGGGTCTCTACTTTGCTTGTTGTTGTGATCCCATTGGTATTCCTTATCTGGTTCCCTGAAGCTATTCATTGGTGGTGCTAAAGGTTGTCTAGGGTTTCTTCCTACATTTTTTGGCCTGGGGGAGACCTGTGCTTAATGCCTACAACTTGTTCACCCTGTGGCTCATTCCTTTTGGGTTCCCTATGAACTTCCTTGCATATTTTCCATGGCTTGTTGTTTTGCTTCTGCTGCTTCCTCTACTTCTTCTAGTGTCTTTGTAGCTCAACCTCATTGCAAGGGGATTTCATGGCCTATGGAGATCCTCAAATTGTTGTTCCATTTTTAGGCATGTGCGGGATGTTGTTATGATATTTTTCTTACATCCTTGTGTGTATCCCGATCCTCCCTAGGTGGAATTTTTCTTCTTGGTGGCTCCTCTATTCCATCCTACTATTTGGGGTGGTTTTGTGTTCGGTATATTTATTTTTTGGGTATTTCCTTGGCAGAATACTAGGTTTTGGTGTATCCCCTGCATGGGATTTTTCAAAATTGTTTTTCCCTAATTTGAAGGGAATTTTCAAATTTCCTGTTGGGTGGGATTTTCAAATTTCATGTTGGGCAGGATTTTTAAAAATTTTCTCGCTTGGGCAAAACTCTCTGTTTTCTCGTTTCGAGTGCATTTTCCTTCAGGCTATCCTTTGGCCTATCCTTTGGCCTTTCCTCTGGCCCATCCTTGGGCTTTTTCTTCATCCTATCCTATGGCATTGTATTTGGTCTGGTGACTTGTAAAAAGGTTTTGGGGCCCTTTCAAAACCCTTTTTAATGAAATCTTAACTTACAAAAAAAAATATTGGGGGAATTAGGAGATTAACCCAAAGTATGAAATATTTCTTAGTTTTTATTCAAAATAATAGTTTATGGTAGGTTGAGTGTGAAGAAAACAACTATACATGAACCAACAACAGGAGAGGTCAAAATATAATAGCAAAAAAATTAGATAGATGCATACCCTCGGATCATTGGATAGATGAAGGAACTTGTGCTAAAATTAATACCTTAACAAGGATTGGTTCAAATCACTATCCAATAAGAGTTAAAATGGTGGTGAGTGAATTCAAAAAGATATTAAATTTTATATATGAGTATATGTGGGAAGACCATCTTTATTTTGTTGATATGATAGCACAAACGTGGAATTCTTTAGGAAATGGTGGGTTGTATGCTCTTCCATAACAAATTAAATCTATGACATCTAGATTAAAAGGACGAAACAAGAACACTTTTGGAAACATTTTTGAGAAGAAAAAATAACTAAAAGATAAAACTTTCAAAATTAAAAAAATGTGATCTTAATAATCCAAGCTCAAAGGAAAGGGAGTTCCTTAGTGAACATCATAATGTTTTGAGCAAGGAAGAGAAATTATGGAGATTAAAATCAAGACAGACTTGGTTAAAAGAAGGAGATAAAAATACAATTTTTTTCATAGGATGGCTATAGTACAAATATCAACATCCAGAATTAGTAGAATTAAATTAATAGAAGAGGTTTGGATTGAATATTAAAGTGAAATTAGAAAAGAGGTAAACTCTTTGTATCAAAATATTCTAGGATTAGAGGAGATTGAAATTCTTGATGATAAACTTCTTCAAGTTGTACCTTCAGTTATAACAAATGAAGACAATAGAAAACTGATGGAGCCTATTACTCTAGAAGAAGTTCATTTAGCTCTTTTATCTTTTAATAAGGATAAATCCCTAGGTCCATATGGGCTCTTTGTAGCTTTTTACCAACATAATTGGGATATAGTGAAGGATTATTTATTGGTGGTAGTGGAATAGTCTAGGGTAAAATAATACATACCTTATAAAATAAATGCAATATATCTTACCCTAATTCCAAAAAAAAAGAATGTTGGATTGTTTGATTCTTTTAGGCCCATAAACCTATGTAATATGGCATATAATATTATCTCCAAAGTGATGGCAAATCGATTAAGGCCATTGTTAGACAAAATTATTTTAGAAGAGCAAGGAGGATTTGTGAAAGGGAGATAAATTTTGGACGTGATCATAGTAGCTCATGAAGTTATACATTCAACAACTTCAAGAAAAGAGAAAACAATGATCTTAAAACTTGATATGAGTAAAGTCTATGATAGGGTTAAATAGGATTTTCTTTTTTGAAATTTTTGAAAAGTTTGGATTTGGGAAAAAATGGGTTAGATGGATTAAAGCTTATGTCTCTACAATTTCTTATTTAGTGTTGGTCAATGGGTTAGTTATTGAATCTTTTAAAATGAAGAGAGGCCTTAGACAAGGAGATCCCCTATCTCCTTATTTGTTCATTATTATGAAAAATATTTTTAGTAGGAACTTAAATAAGGCTTACGAAGATGGGCTTATAAGTGGACTTAAGGTTAGTAATAAGATCGACAACATCACCCATCAACAATTTGTAGATGATATAGCTATTTTTGGAAGGGCAAGGATAAATGAGGCCAAAACTTGGAATAACTTTGTAAAGAAATACAAAAGAGCATCAAGGCAAAACGTTAATAGAGTAAAATCTAAAATTTACATCCTTAACACTCCAACTCATATCAAAGCAAGAATTTATCAGTTACTTCAAATGGTGAAGGTAAAGTTACCAAAAATTTATCTAGGGATGCCTTTATTTGAGGGGAGAATGAGGATAGAATTATGGAATCTAGTTACTAGTAAAGTTTAGAATAAACCACCAACTTGGAAAGGTAGATGGTTATCGTTAGTAGGAAGAGTGCAGTTAATTAATTCAGTATTACAGGTCATTCCAACATATTATATGTCATTGTATAATATGCCAAAATTAGTTGAAATTTTTTTAATATATATTATGTGATCCTTTTTATGGTCAGGTTTACATGATAAAAGAAAAATTTCTTTGGTGAAATGGATTAAGGTGTGTGATGATAAAAATAGGAGAGGTATTGGTTTAAGAGTTCTTACAGATGCAAACTTAGATCTTAGGGGAAAAGTAATCTGGATATTGTACAAAGAGAGTTAGAGATAATGGGCAAGTAAGTATGTTGATACCAATGACCCAAGTTTAATATTTACTTCATTCTCTCTACTAAATGGTTTTGCTCTTTGGAATGATTTACAAAAATGATCTAATGATTAAAGGTTTAAGATGGGTGGTGGGAATTGGAGAAAAAATTTCTATTTGGATAAATACTTGGTGTGATAAAAAACCACCTAATTTTGAAATATTTGATGAGATTGCTTCAAGATAAATATGATGATAGGGTTTCAAACATTTTGTACAAGGATCGGGAATGAGGATACAAATGGAAATAATATTTTTTTACAAGTATACAAGACATGGATGTTAGGAGGCAATTGAGTAGAAAGATAACAACTATGTTTATTCCAAGGGAAGCCAATGATAAATTGATTTGGGAGTTGAATAGCTGAGGATAATACACACTAAAGTGGATATAATGTAAAGCACCAACATAATAGCAATATCACTAGAATATAGAGAGATATTTGGGATATCCAAGCATTTCTAAAGTCAAAATATTTATTTGGCTAGTAGGTCATAGAATAATTTTATCTTGGGATAACCTTATGAAAAGGGGTTTTCATGGCCCCTCTCAATGTGTTCTCTGTAAAAATGAGGAGGATAGTATAAACCATCTCTTGGGATATTGCTCAATAGTCTGGAAACTATGGAAATGGATTCTTAATATGTTTGGTAAATTCATGGTGATGAATATAAAAATTGAATAATGGTTAAAGCAATGGCATAACACTTATATAAGTGAGTCTTTACAAACAATATGGGATATATCAAAAGATATAATACTTTGGATTGTATTACTAGAAATGAATAGAAGAATATTTAAAGGAAAGTAAAGTAATTTAGAGATAATGAAAAGGAAGATATGTTTAGCCATAGAGGAGTCTAAACCAACCCTATCAACTCACCCAAACCCTAATCTAGAACCAGAGAGCCTTGATAGATGGAGTCAAGACATTAAATAGAATTATGATGTTGGGTACAAAAGAAGCAAAAAGAAGGTGAAGAATATAAAGTGGAAATCACCAGATATGGTGTTGGTTAAATTGAATTTTGATGAAGCATCTAAAAGAAATTCAAGACCAATAGGAGGAGGAATACTTAGAAATAATAGGGGAGAGTTTTTATCTCATTATGTTTTCAATCGTGGATTTAAGATAAACAATGAAGCTGAATCTTGGGCGGCTTTAGAAGGGTTAAAAATATGCAAAAAAATTAAATGGAAAAAAGTATGAATGGAAGGTGATTCTCTCATAGTAATACATTTTGAGGAAAGCAAAGGCTCCATGGAACATACAAGAGATAATTATGGAAATTTAAGTTCTTGCTAAAGAGTTTGAAGAAATTAGGTTTACACATACATTAAGGGGAAAAAATGTGTAGATAGACTAGCCAATAGAGGGGTTTTGATTGAGGATCATGAAGTTAAATTCTCCTTTCCATGGTTAGAGGAAGTAGTAAGTTTAGCTGAAGCTGACAAGATACATCTATCTAGAGGAAGTATGAGAGATTTCTTAGCTTTTATTCAAAATAATAATCTACGGAATATTGAGTTTGAAGAAGACAACTATACATGGACCAACAACAAGAGAGTCCAAAATCTAATAGTAGAAAAATAGATAGATGCATATTCTCATATTATTGGCTAGATGAAGGTACTTGTGTAAAATTAATACCTTGACAAGGATTCATTCAAATCACTGACCAATAAGAGTTAAAATGGTGGTAAGTTAATTTAAAAAATATCATATTTTAAATATGAGTAGATGTGGAAAGACCCTCTTCAATTTGTTGATATGATAGCACAAACATGAAATTATTCAATAAAATATGGACTGTATACACTTCCAAAACAAATTAAATTAATGACATCTAGATTAAAAGAAAGGAACAACAACACTTTTTAGAAATATTTTTTAGAATAAAGAACTAAAAGATAAACTTTCAAAATTATAAAAAGGTGATCATAATAATTCAATCTCAAAGGAAATGGAGTTTCTTAGTGAATATCATAATATTTTGAGTAAGAAAGAGAAAAATTTGGAGATTAAAACTGAGACAAACTTGGTTAAAAGAAGGAGATAAAATACAAAGTTTTCATATGAAGGCTATACTATAGATATCAACATCTAGAATTAATAGAATTAAATCAGTAGAAGGGGTTTGTATTGAAGACCAAAGTGAAGTCAGAAAATATGCAAGGTCTTTTTATCATAATATTCTAGGATCATAGGAGTTTGAAGTTCTTAATGATAAAATTCTACAAGAAGTACCTTCAATTATAACAAATGAAGACAATAGGAAATTGATGGAGCCTATTACTCTAGAAGAAGTTCATTTAGCTATTTTCTCTTTTTAATAAGGATAAATCCCTAGGTTCACACTACACCAAAAAGGGTCTTTAAGGGTGGTTATTCAGCCACCATTTATGAGGGCATCATATAAAGTCCATGTCATACAACAATGGTTAAAAACCACCTAAAAAACTGCCATATTAGAGTCTATTAGGGCGATTAAAAACCACCTCAAAAACTACCTTAATAGACCCTAAGAGGGTGGTTTATAACTACCCTCTTAGGGTCTATTAGGGTGGTTTAAAACCGCCCTCTTAGAGTCTATTAGGGCAACTTAAAACCGTCCTAATAGACCCTACCAAGTTTATTTTAAATCGCTCTCTTAGGGATAATAGGGTGGTTTAAAACTACTCTCTTAGGGCTAAGAGGTAGCCCTAAGAGGGTGATTTTAAACCACCCTCTTAGGGCTACCTCTTAGCCCTAAACTACCCTCTTAGGGGTCTAAGAGGAAGGTTTTTAAACCACCTTCTTAGGGGTCTAAGAGGACAGTTTTTAAACCACCCTCTTAGGGGTCTAAGAGGACAGTTTTTAAACTACCCTCTTAGACCTAAGAGGTCTTCTATTTTTTTTTTGCATCATAGAAAAATGTCGAGAACATTTGTTTAAATTTAGAATAGCAAATTTGAAGTATGATCATTGTTAAGCCTTCAAACCTTTTTTTTTATTATATATGTAAAAAAAGTATGATTTACAACTTTTGATTGACCATATTTTTATGGATGTAAAAGTTATGTAGTCAACTTTAGCATCAAGTAAAGACTAAACTATGTTTGAAAAATATCAAACAAACTTAGGATCAATATTGCTAATTATAGAAACATGCCAACCAAAATGGATCCAAACATACACAAGAAATGGTTTGGCAGCTTGACTATGATAGTCTTCTAGAAATCAATCATAATGGGCATTTGATGTAGATCTGAAGTTGAACTGCAAAGCAAAAACAATATGTTGCAGATTCAAATTTATGGGAGCATAATTTAAAAATAACATGAAGCACAATTGCACTCAATTTTCATTTGAGAATAAAGCAATTGCAAATAATTTATAATATATATCCAACCCATTTTTGATGGGATCATAATTTTTATAGATTAATAATGCATCATATATAGTTCAAGATATCTTCCATATATAGTTTGTTGAGAGAGTTTTGATAGTTACAACTATGAACACCCATTAATTGCACTTTCATATTGTATAAGGATGTAGTAGTGTGAACATCCATTAAGAGGGAGTTATGATTACTGAAGGATTTACTGGTTTGAATGCTACAAGAAATGGAAGGGAATGTGGTATAGAATATTATGGAGGTTCATTTGAGTGTAGAAAAAAACACAAAGTTTCAAATGGGCAGGGTTAGTCTTCTACCCAAGAATTTGTTAGCACAAGTGTAGGAAAGGACAATACTTGTACAAACTTTCATCTTCAAACTAACTCATATCAATAGTGAGTCTAGACATTTACTAATCTTTATTGTAATTTTAGAAATTTATTTCTAAACACATTTCTTACCAGCATGTGTGTGTATATTATACTCAACATTTATATCATTTATAATCCAGGTAATTTTTAGGTTTCCATTGCTTTTCATGAGAACATAAGACATGTGCTAGACGATGTGAACTTTTTGCAGAATACAAGAAATATGTATGTCAATGCTGGAACTATCTTAGGAAGTTATGTTACTACAAACAAAGAAAATAAAGAAAATAATAATAACAAACATGCATAATCAGCAAATCTAAGAGCCTAGATGTATGTTAACAATCTTGGATATATGTGTGGGTCTTATTTTAGAGAACAACTATATATTAATTTTGTTCATATATTCAGATTGGGAAACATAGATTTTTTGTAATTGTTTTTTTTTGTGAAAAGTAAAACACATAATACCATGTGTGTAAGGTTTTGACTTCTATATCTTGATTCTCATATATCATTAGAGTCACTTTAGCAAGATTTGATTGCAAAAATATTAGGAACAACCATAGATAAGTTTGATGATACAATTATGTGAACCGTGAGAGGCCACAAAGTTGTTATTGACAAATTGTAATGTCAATCATTTTTTTCATCTAGGCAATGTAAAAGTAAATTTCAAGGAAAGGAATGCAAAGGGGTAATTATTTTGATGTTTCTTAAGTTTTTCATTTTTTTTTGTTTTTTGAGTCTCTTTCTATTATGTTTTTCAATAGTTTTGGTCTGAAATGCTCTAGTCACCAGAGTTATTGAGTGTTGTTGAACTTTGTGATGTGTAGTTGAACCTGATACTAATGTTGTTGTGTTCAGGTTGAGTTTTATGGATGTTAATGTTACTGAGCCAAGATGTATGTGGGAAAAATCTAGGATGGTTGATATTTTCTAGGTGGTACAATTTGCTAGTAATCTAAGGCATGTTACTCAGCTACAAGGTTAAACTAAACTCATTCTGAATCTCAAAGAGCAAATTGCATGAATTCCAAAGAACAATCACATGAATAAAATCATAGTACAAGTGGGACATCAATCAAAAAAATAAGAAAACAAAAGAATAAAATATTATGTGATCCCAAATATGTGATCCCATTTTCTCAAATACCTAAAACTAGTACCTTGATCAAATAATATCCGAGACAACATCAAAACTAAATTATATATGGTATTTCCAATACTACTACAACATGGCAATATAATATTGCTACAACATGGCATAATTTATTCGTAAACAATGTCTAATATAGGCTAGGTAATGAAGGAGCCCACAACATCCTTCATTATGGCTATATCATCATTCCTTTTAATAAATATTGTTTCCTCTTTATGGGCAACATGCACATTGAATTTCCAATAACCTTAACCCAAACATTCACCATGTACAAGGTCTTCAGGGTCAATATCGATCACCATGCCTTCAACCACTATGTTATCCTTATGGATCTGAGTCAAGTAGCATTCCCTTATCTCAATTTGCATGATCAATGTTATTTTCATTTCTTACATGGAAAATTAATAGCCCAAATAAATTCATTGCATAACGTACAATAAAAACTAAGTCAACTATTTTATATTTGAAATAATAATCGTACCATTGATGACTCTGGCCTAAAAGGTATTGAGCTGGTGCCTGTGCCTTGAACACCACCATTGATGTTGTGTCTAATTGTAGGGGTAGCATGTAGTGATGCTACCTATGTAATTATATGCAAGGGATCATTACAACTTTAGGGGTGAAACATGTAAGAATTTCAAATATCAAATCATGAAAAAACTAACACACCTCTATCTGTGAAAGCCATGTTAAAATATATTTAATATTTTTATCTTTCTCTGCAAGCTTCTCTTACAAATTTTTTCATTCTCTGCAAGCTTCTCTTCCAACTTTTGCTCTTTCTCTACTATATGCTCTTGCATATGGTGCAAATTTTTTATGTAACCCTTATCAGCAAATAGAGTAGTCGATGATACTCCTTTACCAACACCTTGAACCCAACCTGATCTTTCAGGTCCAAAAACCTTGGTGAGGGCATCATACTTAGTATATTGATTTAGAAAGCTCGTAGATGACATTACATCATCCAATTTTTTTTAACATCGCATGCATAGTTAACTGGTAACATGTTAAGAAAATAATCGATATAATAATGGTTTGAAGTTCACTGTATTGTTATGTATATGGGAATATCACTTATGATTGTCTTTGTAACTTCTGGTGAAACATGATTTTCATCCTTCTTTTTATGAGCTGCCATCCACACAATTTCCATTAGTAGTGGAGTTTCTACATTTGGTTGGTTCTTCCCCTACAAGATATATAGTTGGAGATATTTGGGGATAAGTCATACGACAAAACAATATAGCTATGTTTATCACATATAATGGACGAGTATGATAGAATACCATTTCATGCTCCACTCAAGAATATCCTCTTTGATTGCAAGTGTGCATGATGGATTGGTGAGATCTATTTTGTTTGTTCCTTTTCCTCATTGCTTACATCACAATGGAGAAACCAGTATATAAATTCATTAGGGATAGCAAGGTCAAAAAAATTCACATGAACATAAAAATGATATGAACTACCATAGCATATTGGTTGGTACTTGCTTTAAAGTTAGTGCTGCTCCTACGATTCACAAAGTCTTCCCAATATTTTTGTGATACACAAGGTTGGGGATTAGAAATTCTATTTACATCATTATCATACTTATCATAGTGGTTTTTCAAAAGTCGATGCTTATGGTCACACCATTGTTTGTCCATGGTCATGAAGACCTATTTATTCATTGCATTTGGAACGATATATTTTTGCTACATCAAACTAGTATCTTATTAGATGCAACATTTATATAAGTATTCAAAATTGAAGACTGTGAACTCCATTGGCTAAAAAGTTACCATAATGAGTGTCCATAACTGGTTTTTAAATTTCCCTATGATTTCTCTCTAGTTCGTATGGGTGATAGGGATAATATCCCTCATAATCACCCCTAGGTAAGATGCAAACTTTAAATTTTTTCCTATGGAATTTTTGTTGAGATTGCAAATGATCTCCACCTTATTTGTGATGCTTGACTCTACTACACATCTTGTTGGACCTCTCTTTCTATGATATTCAGTGCTTGAAGTGTGTGATGACCTGGCATCAACACCTATACATTGGGCACCATCCAAACATAATTATGCCATATAGTATGACAATAATGAGCAACCAACATCACGAGAAAATTTCTTATGCGATTTGTGTACCTTCTTTGTTAGCCAAAGTATCATTAGACTCATTTTGAGTATTCTCATCATCGAGTTCATTTATGTTATGGGTAACCTCATTATCTTCCTCATTCATGGAACTCCATAGCTAATATCTTCCACTAGTTGCTATAATACACCATAGTCAATGACAAAACCATGATCAATTCTAATATGCCCAGGTCAACCACTACTGAACAACACTATCAAATTTCAAGTGCTTACTAGTGTACAAGATCCCTATCACCGACTCCTGATTTATTGTGATAGCCTCAACTACCTATGGTGTCTTTCTTGGTCTTCGTTGTGACATATTACCAATATGAATATTGTACAGACATATTGTAAAACCAAAATAGACACAGATAACCCACAATGAAAGACTATGCATATGAAACTACAAAAATACTAATGAAACACCCTTTTGCAGAAGCACTACCTAACACTTTTGTAGGGATTTCAATGCTTTTGTGAAACCTGCAAAACTATGGGAAATAATAGATGGTAGTTAGGTTTAGGGGGTTTGTCTAATCATAGGGAAGTAGTAGATTATCAAATTAGAACAAGAAAATAATTATAAAATGCAACTCTTATTACACATCATAATAAATCTAAATCTTAGCTAGCTATGGTAGTCTAAATATTAGAATCTAAGGATTTCAATTTGTAACATTTCAAAAATTAAACCTAAACATTGTGAAAAATTAAATGTAATGATGGCCCAATAAGCTACAAGGTTTTTGGATCCTTTGCTCCTTGATTCTATTTGTGTAGTGTGGGATGGTGTTTTCTCTTACAACATGAGTATCTAGAAACAAGGTAGTGTGTTACAAAGTGACAATCAACCTGATCGATTGTCTTTCTCAAATTAGTTTTGAGATTTTACAATTAAAATAACACTTAGAATCCACCCCCCAAAAAAATTATTATTAAAACTTCCTATGATGTTGAAGGATGTTAGTTTGGTTGTCTAGGTCCTCATATTTTGAAGATGAACCATGTTTTCCAAGACCTTTTTGTCACCTTGTTGCTTGAGGTATAAAAGTCTAATAAATGGCTAATGTACTATTAGTTCATCCCTAAAATTATAATACAGAGCCCAATTCAAGTTTCTTATCCTAAAGTATCCCATGGAAATGTTAGCCTGCTTGAGAATCAATATAGTAGTCCATATGCTGTTATACAAATAGAAAATCGCTTAACGTGGACATGCAACAACGACAAGTTAAATGTCAAAAACTGAAAATATTTCTTTGGTGGGGTGAGAAAGTCTATGTAAGTTGATAATATATTATTTAGAAATAGATACATTGAAAATCTTCATATGAACATGTATACACCAAAGACCATTTCAAGATTGCTAAAGCATATTAAAAAGGTCCACCTGAACATGATCTAAGATACTGTACAATGGCTATGTGAAATAGATAAAATTAATAGATGAACATATATCTTATACATTGGAATAAAGTTGTTATAAATGCATAGTTAAAACCTTCAACTTTATATCCATCTTGGATGTCTTTTCCTTTACTCCAACCAGGATAAACAATTGCCATATAAACACATTGTCTAAGTGAGATGGGGAGTCTCATTTGAGGGTTGTTGTCAAAAATATAAACTAACTTGTTTCTTGGGAACACACTATTTATCCAAAAGAAATGGGGTAGTCTGCCACGTTGCACAAAAAATACATAGATTCACTCCAAACGCTCCAAACATATAAAATAAAATCCAAGCATTCCATGCAGAGTATTTGAGGAGAGATGAAATCAATTTCAAATATTAAGATTTATGCTCTATAAAGAACCCATATTTTCATCTCTCTTTCCAATCATGAAGTAGATCAGTAATGGTTTGCCTAAAATCTAGAAGACACGATCCAAAGTTAAATGATTCCAAGACATTGTTTATCAATTCCTAAAAATTTGCACTGTATACTGCAAGTGCCACTATTGTAGAAGAAATTGCATGGTAATTAAATATTTTGAAAAATTTAAGAGCACAATGTATACCCAATTTAGAATCCAAACATTCCTTGCAGAGTATTTGTGGAGAGATGAAATCAATTTCAAATATTAAGATTTATGCTCTGTAAAGCACCCATATTGCCATCTCTCTTTCCAATCATGAAGTAGATCAACAATGTTTTGCCTAAATCATGAAGCAAATCAACAATGTTTTACCTAAATCTAGAAGACACAAGCCAAAGTGAAATAAAATTCATATGGTAGAAAAATGCATCACTATCATGACTATGTGGAGGATAAGATAGATTTTAGAACCCTTTGATAGCTCTCAAAGGAAGGGCAAAGACAAGTCTTTGGAAGCCAAGATGAATGTTGATAAATACAAGATATTAGTGCAATGATTCATCAGATAGTCCAACACCCACACTTTTGGAAATGAATGAGGGAATCAATTCAAATTGGCAGTGACCTAGATAATATGGGAGATAAAAAAATTGAATATAACATTAATCTCATGATGAATAGGTGTTTTCCCAAGGACAAATTTAAAATCTTTTTGCATACCCAATTTAGGTTCACTCTTCTATCAATGGACTCGAGACACACAAATATGTTAGCATATATGTTTTGTTGGAATATATTACACTATTTAGTGTATGCTAATGTACCACCTTGGGTACATATTTATTTTAGGAGAGTATCCTAGATTAGAGTGTGAGTATTTATTTTATACATGTAATAAATGCACAAGTGTGCAAAGTATTTTGGTAATGTAAATGTGCATAATAGTCCATGTGCACATGAGTCCATATAATAGGAAGATGAAGTCTCTAGAAGAGTGAAGGCCAAGGGTGCTCCATATGAAGAGTCACATTCCATTATATATGTATCTATGTGTGAGAGTGTGTGTGATACATATTGTGTATGTAAGTATGGGTACTTGAGATCTTGAGTCAATGGAGATACAATTTTTGTAAGCATTTGTTAGTGGAAATTCTATGAGTGATTTTTGAAGTTATTTATGAGTTTTATATATTTAGAATATTGCCATTATCTTATATTTCATATTGTAACTTTATTTTAGATCTTGTGGTTATTTTATCTTTAGTATTTAGCTTCAAAAGCTAACAATGGTATCAAAGCTACAACAAGATTTTGTCTTGCACATGTTTTAAATTTACAAAGAATATTTCCACTGGTTAAGGAGAAACTAACGAAGTTGAAGAAATTACCTCTAGAAAATAAAACCAAGGAATATAGTATTTTTCACCGTGTTGAAGGAAAACCAGTGAAGTTTGAAGATTTACCTATTCCAAGAGAAAATTTGGAATAGAAGGAAATTACAGGTCTTGAATATAGACCTTGACATTGATGAGATTAAGATACCCAAGAAGGAGGTACTATTGAAAAGTTTTATATATTGAAGAAGATTCCAAATTTCTATTTGGTTAGAGTCTTTTCATAGAGTTGAAGGAAAACTCGTGAAGACTAGGATTCAACATAGATTTCTTTCCACTAGTTTTGAGAATAACTAATGAAGTTTATTGATTTTAGAATTATAAAAATTTGAATGTATTTGGTTGCTACTATCTAAGTTTTTGTTGCAGAAAATTAGTTCTTAGAAGTTGAGAAGATTCCTACAAAATATAGAGAAGAATTTTACCTTCGATTGCCTAAAAGTCTATGTGCTTTCCTCATGCAAAGATTAGTTTTGAGTTGCAGCAAAAGAGTAGACATTGCAGATTAAGGAGGTCCAAGAAAGAGGTATCATTGAATATTGAAGACTGTTGACATTGAATATTGAGGATATCCATGTAGGAGGTCCCCATAGAAGATTGAATATTGAAGATAGAGGAGGACTAAGAAAAAGTCCTATTGCAGATTTGAGAAGCAACAAAATTTGGAGATCCAAGAAATAGATCTCATTGTAGAATTTCCATAGTTGGAATATTAGAGAGACCAAGGAAAAGTCTTATTGAATTTTTTAGAAGAAGAATTAAGGAGCTGTAGAATTAAAATACCCAAGGGAAGAGGTCTCAAGACAATTTGAAGAAGAAGAGGAAGAAGGCTAGAGAAAGATTCATTATAAAGTTGAATAAGTGGCCATTGGAGAAGATTTAAAGAAATCTCAAGGTAGAATATTGCAAGCATGAGAAGATCCTGAAAAGAAGAATTTGGGACAATTTTCATCATCCAAAAAAAAGCTCAAAAGGAAGAAGGATTTGACAAGAAGTTTGCCAAGTTTTAAAAAGAGTTTTTGAAGACCTCAAGACATTCAAATTATTGAGGAAGAGGCCAAATTTAAAATCAAAATTTGACAAGAATATTGAAGGGTAAAGAATCTAGAAGAGGCCACCAGATTTAAAAGTTTTTAAAACAACCATAAAGGATTTGAAGTCTGATTTGCAAAGAAGAAGGTTGCTGAATTTTGAGGCAGAAGTTGAAGGATCATAGGATAGCAAATTGAATAAGATATAGAGTTGCATATTGGAGAAGATTTAGGCAGATTTTGAAGAGCCCTTGAATAGTCAATTGAAGGAAGACTTGACAACAAAAGAAGACAACATTTGAAGGATATAGGGGATATTCTTGGGCAACAATATAAGGAGAATAAATCATATTTTGAAAGCAAACATTTAAAGATATTTGAGCTACAAATTTGAGCAACATTAAGACAACACTAATAGGTGCAAAATTTAGATTTTGAGAGAACGAATGTGGAGGATAATTGAAGCCACAAAAATTATATTTTTGGGTAGCATTAGAAGGAGAAGATACATCTACATTTTGGAGAACTTTGGGGTAGATTTAAGAGAGTTTTTGGATAATGAGAAAGTTAATATTTGGACAACAATTAGAGCTACAAAATTGATACGTTTAGAGTAGTAAAGTGAAAGGAAGTGAAGCTACAAAATTTACAAGTTTAAGATAGAAAAAGGGTGAATCAAATCACCAAGGAGATTAGCTACAAAAGGAGGCCAAAAAGGTATGCGATATTGGTGCTACAAAAGTTTATTATTCAAGCATTAAAACCAGTCTACGTTAAGTTTTTGAGAGCACCATATTAGCTTTATTAAATTTTGAAAAATGAAGTTGAAATGAAGAGTCTTGAAGTAAAATAAGGTGGTAGCATTCGTGTCCTAAAATCTGGAAAAATAAAATAGCAAAGATCTAAGTTAGAGCTTACTTGAAAAGGAGAAATAAGGAGGAAACAATATTAGTATTAAATATTTTTACAATCTTATAAAGTGTAGATTTATTGAAGTGAAAAAAACCAAATAAGGGCTCAAAATAAAGCAATTTTTAGAGTTTCTAAAGACACCAAGGGAACCACCGATTTGGAGAAGTAAAAACACCACTGAGTTGGAAGAGCCACCATAGCTCAAGGAAGAGCTGCCACAACTCAAGGAAGATACACCACTGCTCAAGGAAGAGCCACCACAACTCAAGGAAGAGACACCACCACTCAAGGAAGAGCCACCACTAGAAAAGCAAAAGGAAACCACCAAGTTGAAGGTACAATTGCATAACTCCACTTAAGGAGCTCAAGCGAAGGAAACCGGGATATTTTTGCAAAAGACAGTGAAAGAACGTACGTAGAGAAGACAAAGCATTGAAGAGCTAGGGAAAAATCCAAGCATCAATATTGAAGGAAACATTTATTACAAAATATATTGAAGGGACATGCGTAGAGAAGACAAAGCATTGGAGAGGACGAGCTAGGAAAAACTCCAAGTGCCAATATTGCACCAAGATTAAAGGAGATGTTTGAATCTCTATTGGAGGTAAGACACTTGTAAAGTGTAACATCCAAATTATCATAATATCACCAAACTGGGTAGAGTTACATTGTAAGGGGAATATAAACGCTTGAGGAGAACAAGGTGAGCAAAATTGGAGAAGTAGAAGAGATTGAGTGCCATGTGGCACATGAGAAGTGAAACATCAATAGGCTTGGAGTAATTTAAATCTTCATAATGAATACGTTAATGCATGATTTAAGGTACCAAATTTAGTAAAGTTGAAGTTTTATTTCAAAGAACGTCTGAAATATGAGCGACAGTATGTAAGCACATTGATTGAAATCTAAGTGCAAGTAAGGAGGAGATATTCCATTCGACCCATGTAAGAGAGCCATCCAAGAGGCACCAACGAAAGAAGTTGATGGGTCAAACCCAAGACTGAAAATAAGTCTGTATTACTTCCACTTCTATCACAACAACATGGCTGATGTATTTATGTCTTTAATTAGAGTGTCTTGAAAAGGTTGGAAGTCAGTTGACCAGTCAAAGAGGAGAGAGCAATCTTTCCAAAGCAAGAAAAAGTACAACAAGAGCTCCATATGTACATTAGAGAAGAAAGAGCACTAATTAAGGGAAGGTCAAACACTTTTGACCAAGATAATTTGTGTCTCAAGATTGGAGTTAATTCATTTTATTTGAAATTAATTAATTTTCTCAAGATAAGAGTTATAAGGTTGCATGAAATTATTATTTTCTAAGATTAAAGTGGAACTATTTTATTTTGGAGAGATAAGATATTGAATTAATATTTGAAACCTTAGAAACCTGATTATTACTATTTGAAAGTGTTATGAAGATTTGAAAATTGGTTTGAAGAATTGAAGGAATTAATTTGAAGTTTTGTAATTTGATTATTTGAGTTTACAAAACAATTTGAAATTTTTGCAATTTGATAATTATGGAGTAATAAGGTTTTCTACATCAAATTAGGAATATAATACTTGCAAATATCATTTTATAGAATTTCTAAATTTGGAGTTATAAGGAATTCAACACTGACATAGGATTGGGAAATTTAGAATTAAAGAAATAATATTTTTTGAGATTTGGGAGATTAAAGGAATTCAACATAAGTTTTTGACAATTTGAAAGTACTTTAAAAGGTATTATTTGACAAGTCTATCTAGGGAGAAAAAAAGTTACCAATTTTAAGATTAATAATTGAAAAATTGTTCTTAGTCTATCACCCAAAACTAAGGAGAAATAAAGAGTAGAGAACTTGAAGAATTGAAAATTAGTATTTGCTCATATACTCAAATTTCAATTCAAAATTCAGAAGTTGAAAATATTTTATCAAGAAAAATAATATATTCAAAATGAGGGAGCCATAAGGTAGTCAACCACAAAGGTCTAAAGAATTGAAAGGTATATTACACAAAGTAAGAGAATTATGGATAAATTAGCAAGAGGGACATATCATCATAAGATGCAAAGACAAAGCACTCTTCATATTCCTTATCAACAGTGTAAAATTATTTCACAAAAGGATAATTCTATTATTCAAGATGGTAAGGATATTTGGTATATTGACTCAGGGGCAAGTCATCATATGATATGAAACCTACATTGGTTTAACTATTTAGAGGTTACTAATAATTTTGGACTAAAGCTAGAACATGGAAATATATCCTATTCATAGAAATGAATGTGTAATACCTAGTGCATCTTACTCATATTTTATATTGTAATATGTCATGTATGTACCAAGGTTGACAACAAATCTCATTTTAGTAACCAAATTAATTGAAAGTGAAAAGATAATAGAATCAGGGTTATGCATAAGGGGTAGGACCCAAAATGTACTTGTAAAAAGTTGGTGAATCCGTTTTGAAACCTTGGCAAATCCTAGCCAACTTCATGTAGGAGGAAATGGCAAATTACCTAAATTTTCAAAAAAAATTGAAAAAATTGGCAAATTTGACAATTTTTTCCGAACTGGGTGGAAAACATGGTTCAACCACGAACTGGGTTGAAAAATCCATCTAGCTATGATTTGGGTGGAAAAGTCCATCCAGCCATGGGTTGGGTGAAAACAAGGTCCAACTAACGAACCGGGTGAAAACAAGTGTTGGTTAAAGGACGAGGTGAAAAACAAGGTCTGGGTAACGGACCAGGTGGCACACAAGGACCGATTAACGACTCAGGTGGAATACAAGGACCAAATCATGGTTCGGGTGAAAAACATGATTCAACTCATGAATTGGATGAAAATAGGATCTGGCTAACGAATTGGGTGTAAAACAAGGTTCAGGTGGAATACAAGGACTGGTTAATGGTTCAGGTGAAAAATAAGGTTTAGATCACAAACAAGGTGGAAATAGGGTTCGACTAATGGATTGGGTGAAAAATAGGGTTCAACTAATAGATCGGGTCAAAAATAAGGTTCGAGGTAACAGTTCGGGTGGAATACAAGGTTCGATTAACAGATTAGGTGAAAAATAAAGTTCAGGTAATGAACTAGATGGAATACAAGGACCAATTAATAGCTCAAGTGAAAAAAAGGTTTGAATCATGGGATGGGTGGAAAACATGATTCGAATCATAGACTGAATGAAAAATAAGATCCGAATAATGTATCGGGTGAAAAACAAGGTTCGAGGTAACGATTTGGGTGGAATATGAGGTTCGATTAATGAATTGGATGAAAAATAAGGTCCGAGTAATGGATGGGGTGGAATACAGAGTTTGGTTAACAGATCGGGTGAAAAATAAGGTTTGACTCACAAAACGCGTGCAAACAGGGTTTGACTAACGGATCGGGTGAAAAACAAGGTCTGGTTAACAGACCAATTTTACTCTACCATGTGTCACACGATTAGTCATCCTCATTGCATACCTAATAACATTCTACAACGTGTCTACATTTGGTCATTTCTATCTATAAATAGACATTGATAATCATTTTTTTGGTTTAATTTTTGTGATTGCACTTGAACCCTCCTCGATCGACCGTCACCCCACACCCTTTCGAATCTAATTTCTTCTTCTTTAACAATGAAAAATGACCACCACTACCACCCCTACCACCATTGGAAATTTAGTTTTCAAGAATGCTACTTGTATTACCATGTCAAATTTGTCAACTAGACCTGGTTATGACATTTCGTGGCTAACTAAAGCATGTTTGCACTTCTTGCTTTCAATGATATATTTCAAGACAGACAAGCACCTTCTGTAAACTATCATTGATAGTTACGACCATGACCATGCAATAGTGAATTTTATAGTTCAAATAAACAACTGTCATTCACAATCACTGCTTTTGATATCCAAATATTGATAGATCTTCCACACAAGGGTTGGCCTGTTGTGTCTCCGAGGTTCCCTCTATCTCAACTTGACAAAGAGTTTTTGGAGGAGAATTACGATCTCCTGTCGAAATTGGTGGAAGGTATAGTTCTCGTCAATTTATTCTATTATTGTTAAAAATTTAACATTTTTTAGTTCCATCTAATTTTTTTGGTGCAACTTTCGCTGCTAAGTATAAAAGAGGCTTAACACAACTCTATTGAAGTCCATTATTGAGTTCTTCCAAGCAAGACTATTTTTACTTGGAAGAACAAAACTTCCATTATGGGTATTGGCCTATATTGTTCACTACCTTCAATGCATGTAGTTTGACTAGTGCATGTACATTTTAGAATGCATCATAACAGAGTTGCACGATGTCCAGACGGATAAAATCAAAATGGTGGCCACACTTAATTTTATTTTAGCTTTTTTTTAATGAAAGTTTTCATGATTTGAAAAATATTGATGTACCAACTGTAGTGCATCCAACACTATTGAGCATGGGTATGACACCATAGGAGTTGAGGGTAAGTCCATGTTTCACAACCATTTTTTAAAATATTTTAGCTCTATTTTCATTTTTAATTTTTATTTGCACCTAAATGCAGTGTAAGGCAACAACAAAAATAAAAAATAGGATGCTAGTGTAAGGGGTCACATGCATGAGGTATGTGGTGATTCTGAAGACAATGCATCAAAATCATCACCAATGGTAAGGTCACAAAAACGTATGCGATGGGCTCCTTCTCCTAGGTCTTCTTCTCTTCCATTTGGGTCTTCTTCTTAGATCAACTCTCCTACATGTAATTTTCTCTTTCGATCTTTCATTTATATATTTGTTACATAAAATTATAATAATTTTTATTAAATATTTTCATATATTTTTAAAATTGTGCACCACCCTCATCTGCAATATTGTACATGAGGTCCAATCATCGTTAGGTAAATCATTGTCTCTTTACTTGAAATTAACATATTTTTTGTATGTCTTTTTTTTAATAATATTGACAAGTTCTTATTTAACTGTTTTCAGGCGATTCTAAAAAATGATGAGGCCACCACCACTGCCACCACCACCACCACAAAAACAACCATAGGTGTAGCAAATGAGAGGCCATATCAATATGGCCCGTGGAAGGAAAAAAACACTTCATCAACCAATATCACAGGGCAATTTTCCTACTTTTTCATTTAACACAAGTTTTGTACCAGAGGTATCAATGTGAACGATGGGATTATATAATATTATGCTTGATGAAGATTATTTTTTGTAGGGCAACATTTTAGATTTTCAAGTGTCAGATGTGCTTCACGATCCACATACATAAGCACAACAAACAACAACCCCATCAACTAAGCAAATATTATCACCTTTTGCTAGGGAAACCCACTCTCATCCTCAATCTAAGGATGAGAAAGTTAATTTTGATGTAAAATATTCAATGTGTGATGGTTTTGAAGCAACCATCCAAGACAGGGTGCTTCAAGATTTAAAAGTTATGAAAGTTATGAAGGACTAGGAAATTTGGATGAAAGTCCTTATAAAGGAAATAAATGCCCGTTATAAAATTTTTACTAGAAGGAAGACACTTTTTTATCTGGTTGAGAATGAACTAGAGAAGATTAGTGGTCTACTAAAGTAGGCCACATCGGGATTAGTTACGTCTATGAATTCATCTGATAATGAAGTTTTAACCATTATGTTGAATAGAATTGAGAACATCAATGCTGAAGCCTAAGCATACTATAACCAATGGGCTTCCAATAAGAAAAAAGTTGAAGTTGCTAAGGCTGCAAGAGATGTGGCTAAGGTGAGAATTTAGCTGCATATATTTTGTTTAAATTTTGTCATATAACTCTACTAACTTATGTTTTCTTTTTCTTTTGCAGTCAAATTTTGAAAATTTGAAATTACAAGTTCAGAGCATGCAAGTTAATATAGAGGCTACAAAGAAATTTTTGGAAACTACAATAACAATGAAGAAGACAATACAATAAAAAATTTAGGGATAATAACATTTTAAGAAAATATATCAAGGATAAACTAAATATGGATCCAGATCTTGTGCTAACGGAGGCAAAGGAGAAAAATCCTCTTTTAATAGTGTTTGAAAATCTTGCCCAAGAGGAAGGCACATTGTTGGGGAATTTTAAGAAAGTAGAAGAAGGTTTAATGAGATCTAGAGCACTGCCGAACATGGTGTACATGAAGGAGAAAAAGCAATTGAAGAGGCAACTCCAAGAGAATCCTCGACAACAAACCCCCAATCTCAGGATTAGGTTGAAATGTTTACAAGTTGACTGGATATTTTGTTGTATTTCAGTCAACAATTAAATACCATGTAATATATTTTGAATCAATCTATGAAAAATACATTTACTAATTTTGTGTCCTTTTTCATTTAATGGTTGTTTTTGTTTATAATATTTTGTTGTTTTTTTCGTCTATGATGATACAATTATATATACTATATTAATCTCAAACAAAAAAGAAATATTACTATATTAAGCAACATAAGAACTCTGGAAATACAATAATATTCATACATTAAAAAATTACAAATGAATTCATGTTATCAAATGAATTCATGTTTATCAATGTTGTGAAATCATTGAAAAATTAAAATTCAAAATTTGAAACAAACACTTCTCAGCTTGTCTAGAACTCTGGCAATATGAAAGCAGTTAAAACCATTTAAAAAACAACAATACTCATACATTTATCATTACATGAAAGTAGTTAAAACCATTTCAAAACCATTAACAATATTCATACATTTACAATACTATTATATGAAAGCAGTTAAAGCCATTTCAAAAATATTAACAATACTATTATATGAAAGCAGTTAAAACCATTTCCAAAATAACAAATTTATCATTAAATTTAAATTTATTAATATTATGAAATAATATTGTGAAATATAATATCAAATGAGTTCTAATTTACTCAAATTTGTCATTGTATTCCAACTATCAAACAAGGGATATGTAAAATCTCTTCAGGACATATATAACCTGTCAATAATCATACATATTTGTTTTCTCATCCTCATGAAATCAACGATATATATGGATCTCTCTTGTGCAAGTTTAATCAATCTATTCATTTCTTATAACATTGGAAGAATACCACATAATGTTTAAAGGGTTTCAAAGTCAGTCAAACTAAACAACAAATATTTTGCCTTATCAACTGCCCTATGATTTGTGTACATAAACCCTGTTAATGATTGATATTCTGTAAAAGCTTTGTGTGCAGGTTGATACAATGAAATCCACCTTGTATCCACATATTTTAATTTTTTTTTTCCTTCTGTAACTCCTAGTGCAAATTGTTGAAACTCTACAAACCTTTTTGGACAGCAAGAAAAATAAGAATGTATTTCATGAATGAGGTCTTCCACTCTCGCAACATTTTTAAAGTACTCACGATTTTATATGCAAGATTCACTCTATGAGCCATGCAATGAATGAGTATCATATATGGGGAAACTAAGGTTTGGAGTCAAACATAAAGACCATTCTTGTGCCCTTGCATTATAACAACACCATCAGCTCTAATGCATATTAACTTTGTGGCTATGCCTATATCATTTATTCCTGCAATATCCTTTAAACTAGTCACAACAACATTATAGATATTTTTTGTATTTTAACTTTCCACCATATTATGTAATCCTAGAAAACTAGGTTACCTTACATGATTTTGAAATGTGTACACATGCATGCAAATCCAGGAAGTGTTGTCCACAATTGTCACCTCATCAATAGAAAGTGAAATGAATCTGGAAAGTTTTACTTTCTCCCTCAGGCCTTCATTCTCAACTAATGATAGGATTTTTACCATTTCCCAACCACTTCAATCTGACCAATGGGAACTAGGAAGGTTTTGCACATCGACTAGTTGAAATAGGTGCTTATAATCAATAAAATCAGACATGGGTTACCCTTTTTGAGAATACTATATACAAAAACAAACTACAAAATTTTCAAAGCTAAAATGGTCTTATGAATTTTATGAAATTGGGCTTCAATCATTCCACCTTTCTCAATAAGAGATTGTTGTTGTTTCAAGTTATTGTCATATTCTATTGCATATCTAACATGCATACATCCTGATGCATCCTTCCACCTAACTTATTTGTTTATTTGTTAATTAAAAAAAACTGTAATACTTTTATCAATACATGGTGAACCAACACCAAGTTTTTTTTTGTCTAGGAAATTTTGAGCGAATTGGTCGACGTCCAGGGTTCCCCAAAATCACCAAATTGCATTTTCAAAATTTCTAATATTTGCCCAATTTATGAATATTCGCCATTGTGCATAACCCTGAATAGAATTCAAATATGTGAATAGGAATAATATGTGTTTTATTAAAAGGCTAAATGAAATAAAGGCTACTGGATCAATCAACAATGGAATATACTGTTTAGATTTTATTGTTTTTTCACAAGAGCTTGTAATGGTTCAAGATAATACTAATGTCTTTTTTGAGAGACAAACTATAGAAAACAAGGAATTATTCTACTATGGAAGTAGATGGAGGAATACAGGATTTCGTCGAAGAAAAATGAGAGGACAAAAAAATATTGCACTATAGGGACATCTAAATATCAAATAAGAACACGAACTTGAACAAGATGAAAAGTACCTATAGGATAAAGATCCATATTGAAGAAAAAAGTTTTCAATAACCAAATAATGTAATATAGGGGGTTGTTGGAATATATTACATTATTTAGTACATGCTAATGTACCACCTTGGATACATATTTAGATTAGGAGAGTGTCCTATATTAGAGTGTGAGTATTTACTTTATGCAATGTAATAAATGCACAAGTGTGCAAAGTATTTTGGTAATGTAAATGTGCATAATAGTCCATGTGCACATGAGTCTATAGAATAGGAAGATGAAGAGGCTCTAGAAAAGTGAAGGCTAAGGGTGCTCCATATGAAGAATCACATTCCATTATATATGTATCTATGTGTGAGAGTGTGTGTGATACATATTATAGTATGAGAGTGTATGTAAGTATGGGTACTTGAGATCTTGATTCAATGGAGATACAATTTTTATGAGCATTTGTTAATTCTATGAGTGATTGTTGAAGTTATTTATGAGTTTTATATATTTAGAATATTGCCATTATCTTATATTTCATATTGTAACTTTATTTTAGATCTTATGGTTATTTTATATTTAGTATTTAGATTCAAAAGCTAACATGTTTGCCTATGTTTTTATTTATTTATTTTGGGATCAATATTTGGGCTGATGTTAGGAATGTTGACTATTCAAATTGAGAACTGAGTGGACAAGAATATGTTCTTTGGCAAGATTTGTTTGAATTGGCACCAAGACAGAGCAATGGACAAGTGCAACACGTCTCGAGCTTATGGATATTTAAAGGATGCTAGTTTGCCTGCGTGTTTTTAAAGCATATAAGCTAAAAGAAACCATGCTAAAAGAATGCTTCCCAGTTTGAAAATTATTTTTTTGGTAATATAAGGTAGTTTAAATGTTTTTTGATAATCTTATATAGTCTTTTTAACATATTTCTTGTGTTCAATTGATCTTATTGCTATCTATTGAAGCATTTAACAAAATGTTATAGTAGTCACTTTGATAGTTTGGTTTTACTTGCCTTTTTTTTAGACTAAGACCCTTTGCAAATATTGTAATAAAATATAAAACAATGTAAAAATAATAAGAAAAAGTTAAATCCAAAGTGGGTAAGCCCTGCTCTTGTTATTCTAGTCTAAAAACAAATAGCCATTTAAATAAAACAAGTAGCAAATGAAGGCCAAAGGAACTAAAATAGTGACTATGTAATAAAACTCTAACACAATGCATAAATAATGAGAAGAGGTAAATTCAAAGTGGGTACACCCTGCTCATGTTATTTTAGTATAAAAAAAATAGCCATCTAAGTAAAATAAGTAGGAGATGAAGGCCAAAGGTAGAGAATGAGGTTGCTGACCGACACTGCCACATGTTTGTCTCAATGCACACAACAAAAATAGAACCAACAACATTATCACCTAGCACAACAAGGACAATACAAGATCTGCTAATGTTCATATGAGAATACCTTGCTCTAAGGTGGTCAAGCTAGACAATTCAAGGAGGCAAGATGCTTGTCTTTAAACCACTCCTAACACCTAAAGGTAAACCATTTGCCCTGCTCTTCCTTGATATCTTATTTTCAGTGTTTGGATTCAAGTCTTAGTTCATGATCCTTAACATCATATAAGAACAATGCTAAATAGGTTGAATCCCTCAATTGTGGCTTGAAGTTTTGAATTCAAGTCTTAGTTCATGATCCTTAACATCATATAAAAATAAGGCTAGATAGTTTGAATCCCTCGATTGTGGCTTAATGAAGGTGTTGAAAATTATGGCAATTTATACTTATCACTTTAACATTAATGGGTGGGTAGTTTAGTTGGGATAATATTGATATGTGCATCTAGCCAATCCATTATATTTGAGTTTTAGCTAGAATATTGATATACATTTCTAACCAGTCTATTGGATTTGAGTTCTACCAAGTCCACGACCCTCAATATAGTATCAAAATGACTAAGGTGGAACCCCTAAATTGTGGATTGAGAGAGATGTTTATTTGACATCAATGAGATGGTAATTCAATATATATGCACCTAAAAGGTCTTAAGCTTGGGTCCCACTTGATCCATTGTCTTCAACATGATATCACTTTTACATTTGTTGTTGTTGATGGTATTTGAAACTAATAATGTTGTGCCTCTCATTCAAGTTAATTAGGTCTTATATACAGAGAAGAAACAACCATGACCAATGAAAAAGACATTGAATTAACATGATAAACTTACATGAAAAATACCATACACATAATTACATATTCTCATGCTTCTTTAGATTTTCAAGCATTCTCGATAGTGGTCTAGATAGATTGTTTGTAGCAAGGAACCTATAGATCACAACCACAAAGTTTGTCCCATATTACTAAGTACAAGCCTTCAAGGATGAAAGATCAAATTCCAATCTTACAGTGATTTCAAACTGCTGAGGTTCCCAAGTTCCTTTGGAATGTGACCTGAGAGACGGTTTATGCCAAGTGACCTGATATAAATTCATAAAATAAAGCATATTAAACAAAGGAATTCATGATAAAAATCATTCTAGAAAGAGATTATAGAGAAAAAATAAGAGAGAATACAATACGAGATGAAGATTGCAGAGAATACAAGACGAAGATTGCATAGAATACAAGATGAATATTGTAGAGAATGATATAGAAGAAGATACGATGGTCGAGGATTTAAATGATAAGCAAATATTGTCCTTCCAAGAGGCCCTCATGGGCTTTGGACCATCTTCTTCAAGGCATGCATTTGGAGAAAAATCATGAAGCCTAGCTGGCTCTGTTTCGGCTAGGGTTTTTAGAGCTACAAAAGTGAATGGTTGTCTTGAACGGGCTCTGGATAGGCCTATCCTGGTGATTCAACCAGATTTAATTACAGATGATGTTGAATACCTGGCTAATCATACCTTAATTTGTAAATTTTTAGGAATTCAGGTCCCTCTCATTTTGTTGGAATATTGGGCTCAAAAAGTATGGAACCCGTTTGGAGATATGGAGATCATGCTGGGGGCAAATTTTTTTTTCATGGGTGTTTTCTCTTGCATGGAGGATTGGCATAAAGTTTTTGAAGGAGGACCTTATTTTTATAACTAGGTTGGATTGTTCATTAAGCCTTGGCATGTGGGATTTAACCCTATAGAGGAAATTTTATCACAGGTGTCGGTTTGGGTCTGACTCCCTTGGTTACCTCTAGAGTTTTGGCAGAACGATATTCTTCACATGATTGCGTTGTTGTTGGGGAAGCCGGTGGATCCTTCTCAACAAATGACGAATAAAAAGGTAGTTTCTTGTGCTCGTGTTTATGTTGAGATAGATTTAAATAAGCCTTTTCCAGATTCTATGGAAATTTGTGTTGGATCTTCTTCTTGGATTCAATAGTTGGACTATGAAATCCTTCTATTTTGATGTTGTTTGTGTCATTCATATGGACATCTTCAGAGAAAATACCTAAAATTACCCAAGAATTTACCATCTAAGCCTCAGACTCCTAAGCAAGATAGTGGGATAGATAAAGGGAAAACTCCTAAGCAGGCTAATGGGTCTGTTGAGGGGAAAGCTCCAATGTAATATAGTGGGACTGATAAGGAATGTTTCATTCTTGTTAAGTTTGGCACTAAAGATAGGGGTTTGAAGAGATTCATTAATGAGAGGTAATTTGATGGGTTACATAATAGATTTGATGCTTTGGATAACTTGGACTAGCTTGTTGGGGTTAATCTGCAAAGGGATCTATCTGTTACTCAGATGGACACTGATCCATCTCTGGGAACTGCGATTGTTCTAATTTTTATGAATTATATGACACAAGCTATTGAGGGGAACCGAATTTCTATTCCTTCTGAGGAAAATATGGTTGTTCAAGAGGATGTTGTGGTGGCAGATGATCCGTTGCTGGCTGATTTGGTGGGTTTTGGCCATGGTAAAGGTTCTAAGGTGAGTTCTATGTTGGGATTGCATCAAAAGAATTTTAAAAATGGGGTACCTAAAAATTCTTCTAAGGTGGGCAAGAAGAAATATGTGGAGAAAATTAAACTTGAGGGGGAGTCCTTGGTTTAGTCAGGGTTGGTTAGGCCCCTGGATTCTCACTTTTCCACCCCCAATAAATTATTGTTTTATCTTGGAATGTGAGGGGATTGAATAGCATCCCTCGACAAAAAGATATTAGCAAGTTGATTAAGTTGCATAAGCCTAATATTGTTTTTTTGCAGGAGTCAAAATTATCAGTTGATTGTTTTTTTAGTATTGCTTCAAAATTGTGGGCTCGTGGTCAATGTCAGTGTATTGGTGCCCAGGGCAGTGCTGGAGGTATTGTTAGCTTTTGGAATCCTCAGAAGCTCTCTCCTATATGGTAGGTTTTTGATAATTTTTCTCTTTATGGTTTCTTCTTGTAAGGAGTCTGGTGAAGTGGTCTTATTAACTAATGTTTATGCTCCCTCTGATCTTGCTGGGAAAATTTATCTTTGGAACCATATTCGGATGGTGCGGTTAATGGCTCCTCACTATCCTTGGATTTTTGCTAGAGAATTTAATGCTATCACTAGTTTGAAGGAGAAAAGAGGTGGTGTGGGTTCTCTTGGATAGGCATATTTGGTCCTTAATGATAATATCCTTTTCTTAAACCTTGTGGATATTAAACCTGGTAATGGTATGTTTACTTGGAGTAACATGAGATGTGGTACTGAGGCTATTTCTAAGAGATTGGATCATTTTCTAGTTTCTCCTTTTTGGATCAATAATAATTAGCAAATCAGCTCAATTTTTTTTTATTGGAAAGGTTTTGATCATTGGTCTATAAAGCTAAATACCATTCACCAAGGAGTTTATAGGAAACCCTGGTTTAAATTTTAGTTAATGTGGCTTCGGGAGCCTTCTCTGCACAATTTAATGAGAGTTTGGTGGTTACATGGTAGGCTTGCTCATGGAACTGCTATGTTCTCTTTTATTAAGAGTCTCCAGTATGTGAAATATCAGCTTAAGAAGTGGAATAGGTAGAGTTTTGGTAATATTTTTGGGGCTAAGTTGGCTGCTCAAGAGAAGTTAGATGTTATTAAAAGATAGATTAGGGATTATGGCCTCATATAAAGGACTCTTAAATAGGAATATGATGCTCTTAAGGAGTTAGCTGAGTGGGAATTGAGGGAGGAAATTTATTGGAAACAAAAGGCTCTAATTGATTGGTTGCAGGAAGGAGACAAAAATACTGCTTTCTTTTTAAATTCGATTAAAGCTAGAAGGTATGGTAATGCAATTTCTTCTCTTGGGATCCAGTTGACTCCTGATCAAGATATTTCAAGGAAGGCTATAATTTTTTTTTCTCTTTGTATTATGAGGATTCTCCCTTGGTAGTTGCTGAAGAAAATAGTATTTTAGATTCTATTCCTTTAGTTATCACTGTTGATATGAATGAGTCGCTCATGAGACCTGTTTCAATTAAAGAGTTGGAGGGTATTGTTTTCCATATGAGGAAAGGAAAAGCCCCGAGACTTGATGGCTTTCCTATGGAATTTTTCCAAGAATTCTAGGAGATTGTCAAACTGGATCTTCTGTCGGTTGTGCAGGAGTCTTTCAAAACTAAACAAATGTTGAGAGCTATGAATTCTACCTTCTTGGTGCTTATTCCTAAGTGGGAAGGAGCCAATTATCTAGATATTTTTAGACCTATTGCACTATGTAATGTGGTGTACAAAATTATCTCCAAGTTGTTTGTTGAGAGACTTAAGCTTTGGCTCAATAAGGTTATTTCTGATGAACAAGGAGGTTATGTGGTGAGTAGACATATCCTTGATGGTGTGGCTATTGTTGTTGAGGCCATTCATTCTATGGGAATTTCTAAAGAAAAACCTATGTTTATAAAATTGGATATGGCTAAGGCTTATGATAGGGTTAAATGGTATTTCTTAAGTAAAATTCTCCTTGCTTTTGGTTTTGACTCCAACTGGGTTAGTTGGGTGATGAGTTGTATTACATCTCCATCCTATTCTATCCTTATCAATGGTGAGCCTTCTACTTTGTTTTAGGATTTGAGAGGTCTCTGTCAAGGGCATACTTTGTATCCTTATTTGTTTATTATTATGGCTAAGGGTTTTATTAGACTTCTCAAATCACATATCAGTCAGGGGTTAATTCATGGTTGGAGGTGGGGTAATAGTTTACCTACGTATTCTCATATTTAATTTGTGGATGATACTGCTCTGATGGGTCTTGCCTCTATTAGGGAAGCAACTAATTTTAGAAGATCTCTAGATATTTATTTGGCTGCTTTGAGGTAGAAGATGAGGGGAAATCCTCCATCTTATTTTTCAATACTAATCCTCTTATACAAGCCAAAATTACTCAAATTCTTCGATTTTAGATTGGAGCTCTTCCTTTAACTTATTTGGGAATTCATCTTTGTGTGGACCCTCTACCTCGAGGTATCTAGACTAATATTTATGATAAATTCTAGGCTAAAGTCTCTCATTGAACTGTTAAGTGTTTTTTTTGCTAGCGGAGTGCTGCTTCTTAAGTTGGTGGTTCAAGCTTTATGTATTTATCGGTGCATGATTTAGGTTACTCTTGCTAGTTTTATTCATGAGCTTGAATCTCTGTCCAGAATATTTTTATGGGCAAGAAATTTGGAGTCTTCAAAATGGAGTCTGGTTAAGTGGGAGACTATTTGTAGACTGAAATAAGAAGGTGGTTTGGGTATTCGTTTGACTTCTCTTTTTTGTTAGGCATTGGTGGCCAAGATTTATTGGAGATAGTGTATTTCTCAAGACCATGTTTGGGCTAAAATTATTTTATTTAAGTATCTTAATGGGGTTGAGGGCTCTCAGATACCTAGATACAGTTTTTCTGGTAAAGGCTCTTTGATCTGGAATACCCTTAAGAAGGGGGCGACTCTTGTTAAGCAAGGATTGTTCTGGATTTGTCTCAAAGGCTCAAAGGCTCTTTTTTGGCATGATTCTTGGGATGGTTTCCCTATAATTTTATCTACGTTTCCTCATCTTCAAGAGCTATGTAATTATTTCTTGGCTATTGTTTGGTATAGGGTGATGGATTATAAAGTTGCCAAACGAGTTGGGCAAGTGGAGGTAGTTCAGTGGAAATATCCTAGAGATTGGCTAAAAAGTGGTTCTATTCAGGAAGATTTGGCTCATATTTTGACTACTAGGGAGTGCTCTTCTTTACAGGATGAAATTTTTTTGGATTGGAATCCAAATCCTAGAGGGGTTTTCTTGATGGATTTTGGTTACCATGTTTTAGATAGGCAACATTTTGGGGATGAGGAGGTTCCTTGGTGGAAACAGGTTTGGAATAAGTTTTCCTGGCCCAAATGCAATTTCCATTTGTGGTTGGCTATTAGGAACAAATGTCTTTCCTAGGATAATTTCCAAAAGAGAGGTTTTCATGGCCCTTTATTTTGTTTCCTTTGTGAGAATAGTGATGAATATTTAGGGCATTTACTCTTATAGTGTTCATTTGCATGGGAAATTTGGCATCTTTGGTGGAGGGTATGGAAATAGTCTTGTTATTATGCCTCTTATCTTGTTGAGTTCTGGAGGATTTTAGGAAGACCTCCTACTAAGGCTTTTTTTCTTCAAGTTGCATGGAGTATTGGGCCATCATGTATTATATGGCAGATTTGGCTTGAAAGAAATCAAATATTTTTTCAAGGTAGAAATTTAAATATTTATCATATTTGGCAGAGGATTATTGGTATGATCCAAGAAACTATTATTTCTAAATTTTAGATCAGTCTTCCTTTGGAGCAGTATGATATTTTGATGATGCAGGACCTGCGTTTAGTGGAGAATGAACCTTGTACTTCTTTATCGATCGAGAGGAGAGACCTTAATAAAAAAGTGTAGAGAGATGGAAGATGGCATCCTCCACCTCGAGGGGTATTTAAGATTAATACTGATGGCTCTTCCATAGGGAATACTGGTAATGCAGGTATTGGTGGTGTTGGGAGAGATAGTAGTGGTGTAGCTCTTTTCATTTTCTCCTATTATAAGGGGAAGCAAACTAATAATTATATGGAGGCCCTTGCTATTCGTTTTTCTTTGGAAAAAGGTTATGCTCTGGGATGGCAGAAGATAATATGTGATTTAGAATCTCATATTATTATTAATTTGTTGAAGACTCATAATATTTCTAATGTTCATTGGCAGCTAGAATCAGTAGCTCGGTAGATCATTCAAATTTTTTGGCATCTGGAGTTTATTTCATTTATTCACATTCCTAGGGAATGGAATAACGTGGCTGATTGCTTGGAAAAATGGGCTTATGAGTTTCAAGAATACTAGAATATTTAGAGAATGGGATCATCTCCCATTAGATTGTTCTTGTCATCTTGTTAATTTTCTTGTTGTGGATATGCCTAGTTGAGGCTATTGTTTGTTGTGTCTTTTGGTTAGGTGCTTAATGGTTTTGGGGGTCTCTTTATTCTAGCCCTTGTAAGGGTTATTGTTTTGGGATTCTCTATTTCTTGTATGGTTTTATTGATTCAATAATTTTTTACCAACATATAAAAAAAAAAAGGGCTTCACATTAATGGCCTTTTGTATAGATTTTATGTTGGAAGAAACCTTGAATTTGTTTATGGTATATTAGCATAGTGGAGAGCTTGTATCTGATTGCAATAATAACCAACCATGTCTTTGCACGTGCCTGCATGTTTGACAAATAATATATCTAGTAATATTAAATGTCTTTGTGCTCATTATTTTAGACCCGATAAAGTTGTAGAATAAGATATATGACATGCAATTTGCACCATATTATATATATTAAAATGACCTTAGCTTATATTTGACATGAGCAGATGGGTTGTCAACCATCTCTGCAAACACCTTAAAAGTTTGGGAAAAAATACATAATGTTCTTAGACCATGGTCATCTTAATTTATATTAGACACAACTAGATTGGATTTGAGTCAGCCCTAAAAATACCTTCTTACTACAATAACCTCAAAAACATACTATCTACTTTTCTCCCTCTTCATGTTTCAAGAGGAGCAAAAATGTGGGTAGAGACTTAGAGACCTCATTGATCAAGAGTACAAACATTGATATTGCATCTTATCCTATTGATAAGGACTTCAACTAGGCATCTCAGACCATGAGCTCCAAACCCATTATCACTTGTCACAAGCACAATAGGCCTCCATACCTCCTCCTTGTCTTCTCTGGTCACTACATCCTCACCACCATCAACTAATTTTTCATTCTCCTCCCTACCTATTTTATGTCGCTCCTACTATTGTTGTTGATGTTACCTGTTCCTCAAAACTTCACTCAAAATGGATAAAAAAATAGGAGGCGTAGGGGGCACAATCCTATTGTCAATGGAATTGCCACCAACCATGGATATGGGTCCTCAATTGGAATTCATGTTAATTTCCATATTTTCCACAATTACTTTTCCTTGAACACTAACATATAGAAATCTAAGAAACATAAACTAGGATTTGACACAAAAGCCATCAAATTTGCCATATTTTTTAGAATTACTTCTCTCTAAATAAGCATCTACACATTTAAAGAACTTCCTTTCTTATTTCATAAAAATGGTAAGATTCACCTGCTATTTTAATTCACTTGAAAAAAATTAGGTGAAGCGATCAATTATGTTGCAAGGATATAAATACATAGGGCACAAAGCAATCAATTCATTTGAAATCGATTAGAAGTTCACAACAATCATCCAAACCCTAAATCAAAATTCAAAACATGAGAAATAAAAAATAAATTAACAAAGATAAAGATGCAAAAAGCAAAACTCATGGTCTAGATAATGGTGGACATGAGTATGATGATGGATAATGAGTAGAACCACACGTAGCCACAAATAAATAGAATGTAGTAGAGAATATCAAGGCTAGCAAAATATTTGATTGTGGCGGCCACCATTCCCAATGTTAAGGGCAACGATCACAGATAGAATGTCCACATTTCATTGCCCTCCCAAATTCCTTTCCCCTGCTTGAATTCAAGGTATTGAATTCAAATTCACCCTGATTCAAGGCGTTCGATGCCTTTTTCCCATCTAAAAACCATGTAAGTAGATGAGAAACGTAGCGATATCCCCTCTCTTTTTTCCTCCCTTGCACACATGAAGCTCAATTTTTTTTTAAAGGTGACCCTAAGAGGGCGGTTTTTAACTGCCCTCTTAGGGTCATGTTGTGGCTACTCCACAACGTACCCCAAAATTGGGGACCCACCTTTTTGCATGTTTTCCAAGAAGACCGAAGTGGCCCATATGCTAAAGATCAAAGAAAAAGCAAAACACCACAAGGAGAAAAAAGTGTTGCGATATCACGACATGTTGCATTTTTGCGATCCAAAGCAAAGGGAGAGAGCAAAAAGGAAAAAGTGTCACGATATCGCGACATGTTGCATCGTCATGGAAAAAATAGAAAAAGTGTCGCGATATCGTGACATGTTGCATCGTCGCGGCCAAAAGAGAAAAAGTGTCGTGATATCGCGACATGTTGCATCGTTGCGGCCAAAAGGGAAAAAGTGTCACGATATTGCGACATGTTGCATCGTCGCGACCAAAAGAGAAAAAGTGTTGTGATATCGCGACATGTTGCATTTTTGCGGCCAAAAGAGAAGAAAGAAAAAGTGTCGCGATATCGCGACATGTTGCATTTTTGCTATTCAAAAGGGGCAGGCAAGCAGAGAAACAAGAAGTGTCGCGATATCGTGACATGTCTGATTTTTGCCAGGGTAACAGACCTGCATAGTGACGTGGACATAAGGACAAAATCCAATGAATAAGACAAAACGTTACATAAGGAATCTTTAATGATTTGAAATCATTTAAGATGGGTGTTACACACGGAGGGAAACAAATGCAAGCCCATGTGGAGAAAATGAAACGAAGGGCCACAAAATGGAAATGAAAAGTTCTTTTTGGAAACCGAAACACATGCATGCACAAGGGAAGGTGAAATGAACAACCATTGGAAAATGAAAAGAAAAGCTTCTTGAAAAGTTTAAATACACCAGGCAAGCATGTTTTGAGGGGTTGGAAATTGTTACGAGCAGATTTGCAGAGTTGAAGGCAAGAGGGCCATTCTGGACCTGTTTGAGTCATTTTTCTTCCATGGACTGGTTTGGGAAAACCAAAAATTTTTGTTATTGTAAAATGATAAATTTTTAATACAAAATTTTTTAGAAAGTTGCATCTTATGGACAAGAAAGGAGGAGTCATTTTATGCATGCAATATTAAATGTCTATTTTTCCCCTTTTCAGATTTTAGGCTTGTAAATGGAGTTTATGCAAGTTTTCTTGGTTGCTTCATGCGAATGTTTAAATCTGAAAAACCTCATTTAAAACCCTAGGAGCCAACACTTAGCTTATATGGATTGTGCTTGTTTTGCAGGTCCAATAGGTTAGGTTGCATGCATGAAAACCTCACATTTTCCGTTTTGTCGAAATAGGATAGCATCATATTGAATGCGTTTTATTTTCAGTTTTCTGCATTTCATTTTCATTTTCTGCATTTTATTTTTTCCAAAAATTTTCACTTATTTTAAATTTTCAGGCATTAAAATAAACATTTAAAAATTTTCAAAATCCAAAAAAAAAAGCAATAAACAATCACTAAAGTTTCATGGTGAAGTAAACCAACATTGCCCCTTGTTTACAATTACTTGCAATCACTAAGGTGTTCCAAGCATTTAAATTGAATATCTTTATTTGAGATTACTAATACACATATGCAAATGCTAATACAGTGGAGACCTTGGAGAAGTTGTTTATTTAACTTCTTTGCAAGAGGGGATTTGGAACCCAAATCCTAAAGGAGAGTGTACTTTCACAACTGAGTGAAAATACCACTCAACAGGTCAATTAGGGCAATTTTTAACCGCCCTCTTAGAATCAATTAGGGTGGTTTTTAACCACCCTCTTAGGGTCAATTAGGGCGGTTTTTTACCACTATAAAAAACCATCATATTTTAGAAACTATTAGAAGCTATTTTTTGTGAGGGCGGTTTAAAACCACCCTCTTAGGTCTATTTAAGTGGCTTTTTAGTGTTGTAAAAAACTGCCATATTTAAGTTACTTTGTTAAAATATTTTTTGGTGAGGGTAGTTTAAAACCACCCTCTTAGGGTCTATTAGGGTGGTTTTTTACCATCGTAAAAAATTGTCGTATTTTAGCCTCCCTTAAAAGCCTTTTTTGGTGTAGTGTAGGATGGGCTCTCTACAATATTCTATTAACATAATTGGGATATAGTGAAGGATTATATATAGTTGGCAGTGGAATAGTCTAGGATAACATAATATATTCCTTATAAAACAAATGCAACATATCTTACCTTGATTCCAAAAAATAAGGATGCATAATTATTTGATTCATTTATATCCATAAGCCTATGTAATATGGCATATAATATTATCTCCAAAGTGATAGCGAATAAGTTAAGATCATTATTAGAAAAAAATATTTTAGAAGAGCAAGGAGGATTTGTGAAAGGGAGATAAATTTTAGACAGGATCATAGTAGCTCATGAAGTTATGCATTCAACAACTTCAATAAAAGAGAAAGCAATGATCTTAAAACTTGATATGAGTAAAGCCTATGATAGGATTAAATGGGAATTTTTTTTTGTAGTATTAGAAAATTTTGGATTTGGGAAGAAATGGGTTATATGGATTAAATATTGTGTCTCTATAGTTTCATATTCAGTGCTGCTCAATGGGTTAGTAGCAAAATAATTTAAATATAAGAGATGTCTTAGACATGGAGATCCTTTATCACCAATTTTGATCATTAGTATGGCATAGGGTTTGGGTAGGAACTTGAAGAAGGTTAAAAAATATAGACTTATAATTGGACTTAAGGCTATTAATAACATCGATAACATCGCCCATCAATAATTTGTAGATGATACAACTCTTTTTGGAAGGGCAAGAATAAATGAGGCCAAAGCTTTGAATAACATATTAAAGAAATAAACTAAAGTCTCATTCCTTTAATCAAATAAATAATCCAATAGGAGTAGGGCGACGATGGTGGGAGTGGCGACGATGGCGACGATGGTGGGAGCAAGTGTTGTAGGAATGTCTTTGGGTCTTGCAGGTGCTGCTGGGCCTACCGTAGGCCCACTAGGCGAGAATCTCGATGAAGACCCAAACAATGTGGTGAAACTGACGGATGGTGATGGGAGCCACTCTGAAACCATTAGGGTTTCATCCTCTTCTCCTTCCAAAGCACCTCCGTGGTCTTTATCCTTTGCTGACAAAGTGTGGTCTTCATCCGACACATTTTCTTTCCAAACTCCTTTGCCCTTCTCTGTTACGGGCACTGAAGTTTCTTTCTCGAGTGAGGTCATGGAGCCACTAATCTTCCAAGAGTCTCTCTCTCTTATTGGGAAATTTGTCGGTGCTCGACCTGATATGGAAACTATCCACGAGTGGGATCTATCCAAATGGTGGCTTTCGGGTAGCTTGGAGTTAGTGGCCTTTCCCAGGGGGTTTTTCATGATAAGGCTAAATAATTCCCTTGAAACCCATCGCATCCTTACCTGAGGGCCATGGTTTTTTGGCCACCGCATCTTGTTTCTACGAATATGGGGGGAAGACTTTGACCCTGAGACTTAGTCTATCAACATCACACCGATTTGGGTCAAACTTCATTGGCTCCCCCCATAGTTCTTCTACATTGACACACTTAAAGGCATCACTCAACCGATTGGAGATTTGGTCGCCATTGACCATGCTACCCGAGCCAGAACCAGAATGACCTATGCTTGAGTTTGTGTCATGGCAAATTTGGACTCGGCTTTGCCTACTTGCATCGGTATCAACTACAAGAGCTACAGGAGATGCCAAGGAGTTAAGTACAAAAACAAGCCCGCTTTTTGCTTGGAGTGCAATACTCAGGGCCATCTGCTTTCTCAATGCCCTTCTAAAAAAAAAGAAATCCCCAGTGATTCAGGATGAAAGTTGGATACTTAGATCCATATTATCTAGAAAAAGGCTACTGCATGAGGTCATGGCCGATCTGTAGGCCCTCCTAAGACCTCTTCTTTAGATCTAGTCAAACCCAACAAGGTTAGCGCTCTGCCTCCTCGATCTAATCATTTTGCCCCCTTAAATAATCTTCATATTGGAGAGGACATTTCAAATGACCTACCCATAGATCTAACCATCGCATCGGAAGGCTACGCCTTCGGGATTTCTATAAATGAATTAATTATTAATATTCAACCATGCAACAGAACAATAAATCGATCGAATACGAAAATGCGAAGAAGCGGATAACAATAAAATTTCTATTGCCACTAGGAGGGCAGATCCCGCCGTGAAGGCAATGCCGAAATGCAGAGATTATATAATAAAAACGATGATATAATTTGGAATAATCTAACTACTATATATATGAAATATTATACTCTTGGAATACCTAGCCGACGGCTAGGTTTGGTGTGTAACATGACTCCCCTCCTCGGAAAGCTTTGTCCTCAAAGCTGGAAATGTCTGGAAGATACTTTCAGGTTCCCATGTGGCATCCTCCTCTGGTAAATCTTGCCATTTAATGAGAAATTCTTGAATCTGACGTGATCTCAGTCTTCGGATTCTATGTTGTAGTATATCTTCAGGTTGGAGATGTATGCGTCCTTCCTCATCGAGCACTGGTAATTCTGATTGACTTTGTACTTTCTGACCAATTACTTTTTTGAGACATGAAACATGAAATACCGGGTGTATTCGTGATGATGTAGGTAGCTCTAATTGATAGGCTACTTCTCCAATGCGGCGCACAATTTTGTAGGGACCATAGAATCGTGGAGCCAACTTTTGGCTGGACTTTATCCTTAACGATGATTGTTTGTAAGGTTGCAACTTTAGGAAAACCCAATCACCTATATTAAAAGTTCTCTCTGATCGGTGCAAGTCTTGTTGTTGTTTCATACGATTTTGTGCTTGGACTAAATTCTCTTTGAGGATGGTGAGTGTAGACTGCCTTTGTTGGAACCAATCATCCACTTTGGCTACTTTGGCTGATCCATGTACGTAATCTATGATTGTTGGAGGTTTGGTGCCATACAATGCTTCAAATGGAGACATCTTAATTGAGTAATGGTAAGAAGTGTTGTACCACCATTCTGCCAATGCTAACCAATGGCTCCATTGGTATTGTTTATCTTGAGCGAAACATCTTAAGTACGTACCCAAACATTTGTTAACTACTTCTGTTTGACCATCTGTCTGTGGATGGTAGGTTGAAGACATGTTCAATTTGGTACCACTAAGTCGAAATAATTCCCGCCAAAAGTTACTAGTGAAGATGGGGTCTCTATCACTTACAATATTTTTTGGCATACCATGTAATTTGAAAATTGAATCCATAAATACCTTTGCCACCTTGCTTGCGGAAAATGGATGTTGTAAAGCCTGAAAGTGAGCGTATTTGGATAACCGGTCTACGACGACGAAGATTACTGTCCTGCCTTCTGACTTTGGAAGACCTTCAATAAAATCCATGGATATATGTTCCCACTGTCGTTCAGGGATGGGTAATGGTTGTAACAATCCCGGTGATTTGACTGTTTCTCCTTTATTGCGCTGGCAAACTTCACATTCTGCTACCCATTGTTTGACTTCTGCTTTTAATCCTTTCCAACAAAATGATTGTTTGACCCTTAAATATGTTTTCAAAAATCCTGAATGTCCCGCTGATGGAGAAGCGTGTGATTCGTCGAGGATCTTCGATTTGAGTTCTGAATTGTGTGGAATGTAAATGCGGTTCTTCTTCCGGAGGATTTTATCTTCATAAGAGAACAAAGGGTGTTTAGAGGACCCTATAGATAATTCTTGAAGTATCTGAGCAGTTTCGCTATTGGACAACCATTCATCTTGTAATTGATTCACCCATTGGGAGCAAGGACCTGAAATAGCGTTAATGACTACTTCATCTTCATATTTCCTGGACAGCGCATCGACGGCTATATTTTCCTTCCCTTTCTTGTATTCGATAACAAAATCATAGCCCAACAGTTTGGTTAACCACTTATTTTGTTTCGGATATGAAAACCTTTGCTCAAGAAAATGTTTGAGGCTACTATGATCTGTTTTTATAATGAAGCGGCTACTGATTAGGTAGTGTCTCCATTTTTCTACTGCGTGAAGAATAGCCAACATTTCTTTTTCGTATGTTGATCTTCCCAAATTTTTCTCGAAAAGTTGTTTACTTTCAAATGCCAACGGATGACCTTCTTGCATTAATATAGCCCCAATTCCTGTTCCTGATGCATCACATTCGATAATAAATGGTTTGTGAAAATTGGGAGTTGCTAATACTGGAGTTGTACACATGGCTTTCTTAAGAGCTTCGAAGGCTTGAGTGGCCTCTTCCGACCAACGAAAAGCATCCTTCTTTGTGAGTGCGGTGAGAGGTGCTGCAATCTTACCATAATTTCGTACAAACTTGCGATAGTAGCCCGTGAGACCCAAAAAACCATGAAGTTTCTTGATGGTTTTAGGTAAGGGCCACTCTTGAATTGCCTTAATCTTATTGGGGTCGACTTTGACACCCTCGTGTGAAACTATATGACCAAGATACTCGACTTCTTGGACACCAAAGGAACATTTGGAACGTTTGACAAATAGCTTTTCTCTGTGTAAAATGTGAAGGGCTTTATCCACATGATGTAAATGGTCCGTCCATGTTTTGCTGTATATGAGAATATCATAAAAAAAAACTAACACAAACTTACGGAGGAGTGGACGAAACACTTGGTTCATGAGACTTTGGAATGTGGATGGTGCATTGGTGAGACCAAAAGGCATGACCAAAAATTCGTAATGACCTTCATGAGTACGAAAAGCAGTTTTGGGAATATCTTCTTCTCTAACACGGATTTGGTGAAATCCGGAGCGAAGGTCTAATTTTGTAAAAAATTTTGCACCATGCAACTCATCTAGTAGGTCATCTATGACAGGGATAGGAAATTTGTCCTTGATAGTGAGTTTATTGAGAGAACGAAAGTCAGGACACATACGCCAAGAGTTATCTTTTCGTCTAGCCAGAACTACAGGTGAGGAATAAGGACTAGTGTTGTGACGAATGACTCCATGATCCAACAAATCCTGAACGATCTGTTCGATTTCTGTCTTTTGTGGTTGAGGATAGCGGTAAGGACGATTGTTAGGTGGGACACTCCCTGGAATCAAATGGATGGCATGGTCATGAGATCGTTTAGGTGGTAATCCTTGAGGTTCTTGGAAAACCTCTTCGTAATGTGTTATGATGTCTTGTAACTCTGGAGAAGTAATATCCGAAGTTGCTTGAGATTGTTTTTCCAAACAATTAATTTGAGCTATAAACCCATATCCACCCTTTTTTAACATCTTCTCCATACTATGAGAGCTCACCATTTGTGATGGAGGAGTAGTAATGCCTTGTAAGCGAATGACTCGTCCGTTTTCCTTCCATTCCACAAATAATTTTTTGAAGTTGAAGCTAACCGTGTCTAATGTTTCCAACCATTCAACTCCCAAAATGACATCAGAGTTCCCCAAATTCATGACGAAAAGGGATCCAAACCAGGTATAAGTTCCCATTTTTATGGAAACTTGAGATGTGCGACCAACACATTGTGCGTTCACCCCGTTGGCCACTAGAACCTGGAATTTGTCTTTGTTGGAAGAGTTAATGAATAAATTCAAAGCTTTTGCGGTTTTGATGTCGATAAAATTGTGGGTACTACCGGAATCAATTAGCACATTCACCTTTTTCTCGGCGGAGAAATCCCGGTACCTTGATGGTATGGTGGGCGGTTAAACCCATGAGGGCATGCACGGAGATCGCCATTGTATCCTCTTCTTTTTCTTCTAGAGTACTTGGTAGGTCTTCTGGCATAGGTTCTTCTGGTTGGTAAGGTTCTTCCTCTTCTCCTTCATATTGATCGCCTTCAATATGAAAGTTTTGTTTTTGGGCACATGCTTGTTCCTTGGGGTGATGAGTGCGACATTTATAGCAAAAGTATCTTGATGGTTGATCATTTCTACGAAAGGAATTGTTGCGATACGAAGGACGACTATAAGTGTCACGCCGTGCAGACAACTGATTTCTCTTCTCGGCCAGCTTAGCTATTCTTATACAATCGTTCAACAAGGTGGGATTGTGCATGTCTACCTCCACTCGAATATTTTCTTTCAATCCATTGCGAAAAGCTCCTACCACTGTGTCGGGACTGAGGTCTAAAGTGTATGGTAGTAAACTGGTAAACTCCGAAACGAATTCGCTAACCGATCCTTCTTGTTTAAGAGATAACAGTCTTACTGTGTATGATGATGTAGCTCCTTCATCAAATCTTTCTAAAAAAGAGGTAGTGAATTTTCTCCAGTTAATAGTAGCTCCTTTCTCTCGTTTAAGCCATACGAACCATTGGTAGGCCTCAGTGCCTAATTTTGATGCAGCGAAAGGGACTTTATCAATTTCCTTAATTTGATATAAGTCAAGAATGCCTTCCATTTTGGCTATCCAACCACGAGGATCATGACCCTCAAAAGTGGGCATATCAATGCGTGGAAAATTATTAGGGCCTCTCGGTTGGTGATAACCCGTATCCCTTTCTTGATTTTGGTTATACCGCTGTCTATGATAGCGATCCCTGTAATTATCCGAATCACCTCTTTGTTGTTCCCAATCATCATCATGATCGACATTTTCTTCATTCCTTTGGGCATGGGAGTGATTTTGGGGATTAGTATTGGGATTAAGCTGGTTTTGTGCTCGCACTAGGGATTTTAGGTTGAGACTAATTTCGTTCATACCCTCTAGTAAGAGTCGAAGAGATTCATCGTTAGAAACGGCTGAGTTACTTGAGTTTCCTTGTGTGATGTTTTCGTGAGTTGGGGGAGGATTAGTAGCCATAGGGTCTACCAGTGGATGATGTGGATTATAACTACCAATTTTGAAAGGAGAAGGAGAATTTTTTGTACCTAGGCTTCGATTAGGTCTTCTTGCGTTGTTATTGGTCGTCTTCGAGCTTGATAATCGACCGTCAGATCCTTTGGTCCACCTTTTGCTCATGCATTAGTTAGCATAACCTGTTTAGAAGCTTGTGAGCTTGGACTGCAGCAAAATTGGTTGATTTTAGCAAAAATTTGGATCCGCTTCAACTGTCACTCCAACTGTGACGCGGATTTGAATTTGGATTTGGGCTCCTTCTTGACTGCAATTTTTGACAGCTTTTGACAATTTTTGACAACTTTTCTTGACTGCAATTTTTGACAACTTTTCTTGACTGCAAATTTAAGACACGACACCGGACTAACCACTAACCACAGACTGCCCGAAGGTGATGGACAACGAGGACACGAAATGCAAGACACGAAGCGGACACGGACGCGAGGACACGAACGCGAGACACGAAGCAGACACGGACGTGAGGACACGACAGCTGGAAGACACGACACGCGAGCTAAGACCAAACGACACGCGAGACACGAGCGAAAGACCAAACGACACGTGACGGAGCGAAAGACCCGACAGATGACACGACGACTGGACAGATTAACGACACGACAGAGGAAACGACTGGACAACCAACAGGTGGCGACGACAATACCAATGCAAGCAACCGATTTTACGTGCGTGGGACGGTAAATGAGTGTGTGACCGAAGTCACAACCTTGAAGGTGCGACGAACCCTATATAAAAACTTGACTTGCTTTCCCACAGCAGATGTGGGATATATATCCCGAAGCGATAATTAAAAAAAAAATTGTACCTTAGGTGTTTGCCAATTATTAATTTTATTTTTGCCTTCTGATTGGTCCGCACCTTCGCGACTGTGCAGGGATGCCCGACGTGTTTGTTTCAGATATTTTGCATGGAATCCGATCGTCTAGTGCACGATTCGGTGGGAGTGGTGAATTTCTTCAGCTGGCAGATGAATGGATTGCTCGAAATGAGGGACGTTGCTAGTTTTTTATGTGAAGGTTTGGTGTGTAACACGCGTCCACACCCACTTTGATCTAGTCCCCTTTGTCCAAAGGAAAGTCTGCAATGACCTTTCCAAACTCACCCATCGACTCCGGTCCCTCACACCTTCCTCTTCCCTTCCCACCCCTCCCCCCATCTCAGAGCCCCCTTCCCCAAACCCCTGAGTCTGCTGCCCTGTGCCAGCCTCCCCGCTCTTCATCCCCCCACCGGCCTGCCCCTGGGACTGACTCCACCGACATCCACCAAATCTCCAGCCCGCTGAAATCTCCCAATCCCGCACCCAAAGCAGACGTCAACAAAGAACAGAGGAGGGGACGACCGACAAATGCAAAAAAACTTTCCAAAGTAGCTGAGATCGAAATGGCTGACGGCACAGTGCCTACCACCTTGGGCCCCATTTTTGAACACTCCATCACAACCCACCAAGAAGAGGATGAAGTTAGACCCAAACTAACTCCGTCTCAAGGGAGAGGCAGAGGTCGCAAAGCAAACTCCAAATCGTCTCGATGAAGATCATCTCCTGGAATGTCAGAGGCCTCAACGAAACTACAAAACAGAGAACTGTTAAAATAGTAAGAAAAAATCTAAAACCAAATATCATGTTCCTTCAAGAATCCAAATTAGATGAGAATAGCAGCACTCAAGTCTGCAAGCTAATATGGGAAAACAACAATTTTGCCTTTTGTCCCTCCACAGGGGCATCCGGGGGTCTCCTCTGTTTATGGGACCCGACAACCATTGAAGGGAGAGTTCTTTCAGTCTCAGACAGAACCATCAACATTCTATTTACTAATAAAGACACTCACCTCCAGTGGATCGCCACCAATGTTTATGGACCTAACAGTCCTGTTAACAGAAGATTGTTGTGGGATAACATTTTTGCAATGCGTAACAACTTTGTAGACTTTCCATGGATGCTTTGTGGTGATTTCAATTCTCCCCTCCATTTGTTTGATAAATAAGGAGGCAATCCGATCACCAACAGCTGCATAGAAGACTTCAACGAATTTGTCAACCACAACGAGCTAATGGACATGCCGCTCCAAGGGTCCAACTACACATGGAGCAATAGACGAGTGGGAATCCATCACATCCAAATCCGGCTAGACAGATTTCTCTTATCCAAAGAACTCATTCCTATTTTTGGCGATGCCAGGCTTCATAGCCACCCTAAAATTGGCTCCAACCACAATCCCTTAATTTTGGATTGTTCCCGCCCCCAAAAAATCTTCAAAACCCCTTTCAGGTTTGAAAAGATGTGGCTCACTCATCCAGATTTAGGCCGGTGTATTCGCCAATGGTGGCAGTAGGACTTCTGTCCAAACCCTCTCACGAATCTGTTCCTCAAACTGAAAGCGGTCAAACTCAAGCTGAAATGCTGGAACAGGGATGTCTTCGACAACCTCTTTACCGAGAAAAAGCATCTGATGGATGAGCTAAAAAGGGTGGAAAATCTGATTCAGGGAGGAGATCTGAGGGCCAAAACTTTCCTTGAAGAAAAGAGCCTCCTTTCAAATTTTCACAATGCCTTGGCTAAGGAAGAGACATACTGGAGGCAAAAATCCAGAAACCTCTGGCTCAAAGAAGGAGACACCAACACGAAGTTTTTCCATGCTTCCTCCATGCATCACAGAGGCTCTAATAAAATCTCTGAGTTGACCAAGGCTGATGGATCCATTGTCTCTGACATCCAAGCAATCAGACAGGAAGTTGTTTGCCACTTCCAAGAAATCTTAGGACCAAGCACTGGCTGCCATCCCCGCACCTCAAGTTCTTTGCTACAGAACATCCCAAAGTTGGTGTCTAACAATGATAATGGAAAATTGCTTGAAAGCTTCACTGAAGAGGAGATCAAAGAAGCTCTGTTCGCAATGGAACCTGATAAGGCCCCCGGACCTGATGGCTTCCCACCCCGATTTTTTCAACATTTTTGGGATATTGTGGGCCAAGATGTCGTTGTTGCGGTTAAATTCTTCCAGAGAGCCAAAAATATGTCGAGAGAAGCCAATTCCACTTTCATTGTTTTAATTCCCAAGTCCAACGATCGTGCTTCCCTTTCTGATTTCAGACCGATTAGTCTCTGAAGTGTCATTTACAAACTTATCACCAAAGTTATGGCAAATAGGTTGAAAGACATCCTTCCCTCCATCATCGATCAGTGCCAAGGGAGCTCGGTCAAAGGCAGATTCATTTCGGATGGAGTGATAACCGTCCACGAATTGGCCCACTCGGCATCAAAAAATAAAAAACCCAGCATGTTCCTTAAGCTTGACATGAACAAGGCTTTCGATCGAGTTTCTTGGAAATTCCTGTTTGAAGTCCTGGAAAAGTTTGGGTTTCACAAAGAATGGATCAAGATGGTTCACGAATGTGTCTCGACTGCTTGGTTCTCGGTTCTTATCAATGGCTCACCCGCAGGTTTCTTCCAAAGTTTCAAAGGCATCCGTCAAGGGGACCCTCTGTCCCCCTTTCTCTTCATCATTTTGGTCGAAACCCTTGGAAGAACCCTTTCAGCTGCCTGCAACAGTGGTCTTGTTTTCGGGATCAAACCAGCCTCAACATCCAAAGCCATATCCCATCAACAGTTTGTTGATGATACTATTCTATCCTCTCATGCTTCCGTTCCCGAAGCAAAAATCATTAAGAACATTCTTGATTCTTATGAAGAGGCGGCTGGTCAGAAAGTCAACTACCGCAAAAGCAAGCTATACTTTCTCAATACTCCCAATCACAGACAAAATAGGATTGTTGAGATCCTTGGGTGCAACATTGGGAGCCTTCCAACTACTTATCTTGGATTACCGCTTTTCCATGGTAGATCAGTCTCGGCTATGTGGAACCCTATTTTAGATCGCCTCAACAAGAAACTAGCGGGGTGGAAAAGCTCAATGCTCAGCCAGGCAGCCAAAGCCACTCTGGTCCAAGCTTGCCTTCAAAGTATCCCCATTTTTTTCTTATCTATTTTCAAAGCTCCAGCTACCATCCGCCAAAAAATTGAACAAATTCAACGCAGATTCCTTTGGGCTGGAAACGAAAACAAGAACAAATTTTTGCTAGTCGCCTGGGACAGGGTCTGTTCCAAGAAAAAGGATGGAGGACTCGGATTCAGAGACATCAAGCGGATGAACATGGCCCTCATTGCCAAGCAGGCCTGGAGACTTACCATCAATGAAAAAGTCACTTGGATTGATATCATTAAAGCTAAGTACCTCCATCAGTTGTCCTTTCTTGGAGAGCACAACCTCCCTATCGGATCCCATTTCTGGAATGGCGTAATCAAAACAAGGAAAATCATCATGGAAGGCTTAAGGTGGTGTCTAGGAACTGGAATGACCATCCATTTTTGGGATGACCCGTGGATCCGTGATAAACCTCTCAGCCAAGATCCGCATCTTGCAGTGCTCAAGGCGACTACCGAAGCCACCTTTGGAGATAAGGTGTGCCACTTCATTAACCAAGGTCCTACAAGACCTGAATGGAAACACCTGGCTCTTAACGGGCCCAGGCATATCATCGAGGCTCTCAGGCGGTTACAAAACTTGTTGAGGACTTGCATCATCCCGAGCTCACACAAAGATGATTCCATGGTCTGGAACCTTGAAGAATCTAGAAATTTCACTGTCAAATCAGCCTACTACAGTCAAGAAACTCCCACAGATGGTTGGGACTTATCAAATCAGGTCTGGGTCCCCAAGATCATTCCCAAGGTCAAATTCTTTTGCTGGTTGGCCATCCAAAATAGAATCCTCACCATTGACAACTTGATAATCAGAGGGTTACTCATTCCCAATTGGTGTATCCTGTGCAAAAATGCCTGTGAGTCTACTTCGCATGTTTTTTTGGAATGTCCCTTTTCTCTTGCAGTTCTCAACCAGGTCCATAACACCTTTGACATCTCCACAGTCCTCCCACATTCCATTCCCCTCCTTATTAAGCAATGGCCCCGGCCTTTCAAGAGCAACCAACTAAAATTCATGTGGCAAGCTTGCCTCCACCTTTACCTATGGCAGATATGGCTCGAGAGAAATGCCAAAATTTTCAAAAATCAAGCCACTGATAAGAAGATTATCGTTGTCAAAATCATGACCCTTGCTGCGGAGAATGCCTCTCTTGTTTCGTCTCCAAAACCCCCCCTCCTGGCTTAGAATCGGACCTAACCAAACTTTTCAATCTATCTAACATCTCTGTCATGCCCCGTATTTTTGTTGACAGGTCCGTCATCAAGTGGGTCTTACCACCTACTGGGTGGCACAAGCTCAATTTCGATGGTGCGGCTAAAGGCAACCCAGGAGCGGCTGGCGGAGGGGGAATTCTCAAAAACCACAGAGGAGAAATAATTTTGGCCTTTGCCCAGAACCTGGGAATTCAATCCAACAATATGGCAGAGGCGCGGGCCCTGTTCCAAAGTTTGATCCTCATGGAAGGGTTGACCATCAATAAAATTATCATCGAAGGAGACTCGTTGCAATTGTATTAACTGGCTCAATGGTACCGCTAAGCCTCCTTGGGCCCTTGCTTCGATTTTCCAAGAATGCAAGGCCCTAATTGGCAATTACCCAGAATTAGCCATTAAGCATCAATACCGGGAAGGAAACAAAGCTGTGGACTGGCTTGCTAACAAGGGAGTCGACGAATCTGACATTCAAGTGTGGAGAGACTCCTTCCCCATTGGCCTAAGGAACGATCCTACAAGTTTCAATGTTTGCACAATGTGAGATGTTGCCAGGGGATTGGTTTGGTATGTTGTTGAAACTTGTCGCGATATCGCGACACCTTTTCCTTCTTCTCCTTCGACAGCGAAAATGCAACATGTCGCGATATCGCGACACTTTTCACCTTTGGCCACGAAAATGCAACATGTCGCGATATCGCGACATTTCTTTCTCCTTTGGGCGCGACGTTGCAACTTGTCGCGATATCGCGACACTTTTTTCTCCTTTGGTCGCGGCGTTACATCATGTCGCGATTTCGCGACACTTTTTCTCTTTCGACCGTGATGATGCAACTTGTCGCGATATCGCGACACTTTTTCTCTTTGGCCGCGATAATGCAACATGTCGCGATATCGCGACACTTTTTCTCTTTGGCCGCGATAATGCAACATGTCGCGATATCGCGACACTTTTTCTCTTTGGCCGCGATAATGCAACATGTCGCGATATCGCGACACTTTTTCTCTTTGGCCGCGATAATGCAACATGTCGCGATATCGCGACACTTTTTCCTCATCTGGCCGCGACAATGCAACATGTCGCGATATCGCGACACTTTTTCTCCTTTGGCCACGTCGTTGCAACATGTCGCGATATCGCGACATCTTTTCTCTTTGGCCGCGATGTTGCAACTTGTCGCGATATCGCGACACTTTTTCTCTCTGGCCGCGATGCTGCATCATGTCGCGATATCGCGACACCTTTTCCTTCTTTGGCCGCGGCAATGCAACATATCGCGATATCGCGACATATTTTTTCCTTTTGCCGAGACGATGCAACTTGTCGCGATTTCGTGACACTTTTTCTCCTCTGGCCACGATGCTGCAACATGTCGCGATATCGCGACACTTTTTTTCCTCTGGCCGCGATGACGCAACATGTCGCGATATCGCGACACTTTTTCTCTTGGGCCGCGATGATGCAACATGTCGCGATATCGCGACACATTTTCCTTCTTTGGCCGCGGCAATGCAACATGTCGCGATATCGCGACATTTTTTACCTTTTTGCCGAGACGATGCATCACGTCGCGATTTCGCGACATTTTTTCTCCTTAGGCCGCGATGATACATCATGTCGCGATATCGCGACACTTTTTCTCTTCTGGCCGCGACATTGCAACATGTCGCGATATCGCGACACTTTTCCTCCTTTGGCCGCGACAATACAACATGTCGCGATATCGCGACACCTTTTCTCTTATAGCCACGATGGTGCAGCATGTCGCGATATCGTGACACTTTTTCTCCTGTGGCCGCGACAATGCAACATGTCGCGATATCGCGACATATTTTCTTCTTTGGCCTCGACGATACAACTTGTCGCGATATCGCGACACCTTTCCTCCTCTGGCCGCGACGATGCAACTTGTCGCGATATCGCGACACTTCTTCTATTCTGGCAGCGACGTTGCAACATGTCGCGATTTCACGACACTTTCTCTCCTTCGGCCGCGATGCTGCATCTTGTCGCGATATCGCGACATCTTTTCCTCCCTTGGTCGCGACGGCGCAACATGTCGCGATATCGCGACACCTTTTCCTCCTTGCTTTTTCTCTATGCTTGGGACCGCGAAAATGCAACATGTCGCGATATCGCGACACCTTTCTTCTTGTGGTGTTTGGCTTTTTCTCTGATCTTTAGCTCTTGGGCCTCTTCGGTCGGTTTGGATAACATGTAAAAAATACTTGTACAAGGTTCAGGGACCTTTCAACACCCTTTCAACCAATAAAAAAAAACATATTAAAGAAATATGAAAGAGCATCAAGGCAAAAAGTTAATAAGACAAAATCCAAAATTTACTTCCTAAACACCCTAACTAAAATCAAAGTAAGGATATGTAGGTTACTTTGAATGGAGGAGGCAAATTTACCAATAACTTATCTAGGGATGTCCTTATTTGAGGGGATAATGAGGATAGAATTATGGAATCCAATTATAAATAAAGTTTGAAATAAACTACTAGCATGGAAAGATAGATGATTATCGTTATTAGGAAGAGTGCAACTAAATTAGTCTTATATGCCATTACAACATATTATATGTTCTTGTATACTATGTCAAAATCAATGGAAAAAGTCTAATCTATATTATGCAGTCATTTTTGTGGTCAATATTACATGATAAAAGGATATTTCTATTGGTGAAATGGAGCAACGTGTGTGATGATAAAACTAGGGGAGATCTTGGCTTAAAAGTTCTTATAAATTCAAACTTAGATCTTAAGGGAAAAGTAATTTGAAGATTGTACAAAGAGAGAAAAATACAATGGGCAATAATTCTTCTAAGTATGTTGAGCCAAATAAACCAAGCTTAATATTTACTGCATTCTCTCTACCAAATGGGTTTGCACTATGGAACGATTTAAAAAAATCAATTAATCTAGTGATTAAAGGTTTAAGATGGGTGGTGGGAACTAGAGAGGAAATCTATTTGGATGGATACTTGGTGTGATAAAAAAACCACTTAATTTAGATCCAATTTTGAAACAATGGATGAGATTACTTCAAGATAGATATGGTGATAGGGTTTCAAACATTTTAGACAAGGATTAGGAAGGAAGATACAAATAGAAAGAATATGTTTTTACAAGTGTACAAGACATTGATGCAAAGAGGTAACAACAATGATTATTCTGAGGGGACCCAAGGATAAGTTGATTTGGGAGTTGAATAACTCAGGAGAATACACAACAAGAAGTGGATGTAATGTAAAACACCAAAAAAATAAGAATATCACAAGAATATGAAGAGATATTTGGGATAGCCCAAGATTTCCTAAAGTCAAAATGTTTGTTTGACTAGTAGGTCATAAAAGAATATTATACTAGGATAACCTTATGAAAAGGGGTTTTCATGGCCCCTCATAATGTGTTCTTTGTAAAAAGGAGGAGAGTATAGACCATCTCTTGGGACACTACTCAATAGTTTGGAAACTATGGTAATGGATTCTTAATATATTTGGTAAATGCATGGTGATGAATGACATAATTGAAGAATGGTTAAAGCAATGGTAGAGCAATTTTAAAAGTGAGGCTTTACAAACAATCTGGGATATATCAAAAGATACAATACTTTGGACTGTATGGCTAGAAAGGAATAGAAGAATATTTAAAGGAAAGGAAATAAGTTTAAGGTAATGAAATGGAAATTTTGTTTAGCCATAGAGGAGTCTAAACCAACCCTATCAACTCACCCAATCCCTAATTTGGAAGTAAAGAGCCTTTATAGATGAAGTCAAGTCATCAAATGGAATTATGATGTTGGCTATAGGAGAAATAAAAAGAAGGTAAACAATATAAAGTGGAAACCACCAAATGTGGAGTTGGTCAAATTAATTTATGAAGCATCTAAAGAAAATCTATGACTAGTAGTAGGAGGAGGAATAATTGGAAATAATAGAGGAGAGATTTTATCTCATTATGCTTTCAATAGTGGATTGAAGAAAAATAATGAAGTTGAAGCTTGGACAGCTTTGGAAGGTTAAAAAATGCAAACAAATGAAATGGAAAAAAATATGTATGGAAGGTGATTCAATCATAGTAATAAATGCAATTTTGAGGAAAGCAAAGTCTCAATGGAACATACAAAAGATAATTGTGGAAATTCAAGATCTTGCTATAGAGTTTGAAGAAATTAGGCTTACACATACGTTAAGGGAAGGAAACAAATGTGCAAATAGGCTAGACAATAGAGGGATTTTAATTGAGGATCATGAAGTTAAATTCTCTTTTCCATGGTTAGAGGAAGTAGTACGTTTAGTTGAAGCTGAAAAGAAAATATTGACTACCTAATTCAAATAATGAATAAGATTTACTTTAATATTTTCTATTGGTAATATTTGTTTTATTTTATAACATTAATGTGCTTTCATATAAACTATTTATTATAATTTTTTTGGTTCCACTTGTGCTTCAAGAAGGAAACTAGAAACCCAAATCTAGTAAAGCGGACTATGATAGTGCAATGTTTTGGAAATATTAGTCTACTAAGACACAATGCATAGATAGTAGAGGTGAAGTTTTGGTATTGTGAACGTTGGTATTGGAATATTTGTATTCACACAAAAAATTGAAAAATATCTAGAAAATTAAAATCAAGAATTCAAACATTTTATGTAAAATGATGTAGGTTTCTAGCTATAGAAACTTAATTGAGATGAGAATTGAATATTTTTGTAAACTCTCAAGCTCTAAAGAGGAGAGTTGTGATTTGACAAGGGTGGAGGACTCGAGGACAACCTCTTATTCTCCAACAAAAAAAAACCATGCACTATATTAAACATAAAATATTTCTATAACTTAATAAAATAAAATTAACTTTCATAAAGCTAAAAGAGTACTTAAAAATTCAACAAATAATATTTCAAAATTCTGACTTGCTAAATTGCAAAAAAGTATTAACTTCTATTGCACACATAATTCCATTTCAACAATAGGAAGAAGTGAGAGTAACCCCTTTAATATTTTTATTTAGGCTGCCTCCCCAAAATCCTTGCTATATCTAAACTAATCTAAACCAATTATATAAATTAATTGCATAAATTAAAATGTTTGAAGGTTAGGTTGTGGGAGATGTAGAGTAAATTGCATGAAAGTAAAACATGGTCATAGTCATAGCAAGTAGAGTGTATGATCATTCAACGCATAAGAAAATCAAATCACAACAATGTATCCCCATGCATATAAAATAGAAATAACAAGGAATGATAAGAGGACAAAAAGGCAGTGCCACAATCCAAATCTAGTAAAGTGGACTATGATAGTGCGATATTTTAGAAATATTAGTCTACTAAGACACAATGCATATATAGTAGAGTTAAAGTTTTGGTATTGTAAAAGTTGTAGAAAAATGTCAAGAAGGATGCTAAATTTTGGAATATTTGTATTCACATAGAAAATTGAAAAAGATCTAGAAAATGAAAATCAAGAATTCAAACATTTTATGTAAAACGGTGTAGGTTTCTAGCTATAGAAACTCAATTGAGATGAGAATTGAGTTTATTTGTAAGCTCTCAAGCTCTAAAGAAGAGAGTTGTGATTTGACAAGGGTGAGGGACTTGAGGACAACCTCTTATTCTCCAACAAAAATATAACATGCACTATATTAAGCATAAAATATTTCTATAACTTAATAAAATAAAATTAAATTTTATAAAGCTAAAAGAGTACCTAAAAATTCAACAAATAATATTTCAAAATTCTAACTTGCTAAATTGCAAAAAAGACTTAACTTCTATTGCACCCATAATTCTATTTCAACAATAGGAGGAAGTGAGAGTACCCCCTTTAACTTATGGATTTAGGTTACCTCCCCATTATCCTTGCTATATCTAAACTAATCTAAATCAGTTATATAAATTAATTGCATAAATTAAAATGCTTGAAGGTTAGGTTGTGGGAGATGTAGAGTAAATTGCATGAAAGTAAAATATGGTCATAGTCATAGAAAGTAGAGTGTATGATCATTCAACGCATAAGAAAATCAAATAACAACAATGTATCCCCATTCATATAAAGTATAAATAACAAGGAATGATAAGAGGACAAAAGGGCATTGCCACAATCCAAATCTAGTAAAGTGGACTATGATAGTGTGATGTTTTGGAAATATTAGTCTACTAAGACACAATGCATAGATAGTAGAGGTGAAGTTTTGGTATTTTGAAGGTTGCTGTAGGAAAAAATCAAGAAGGATGCTAAATTTTAGAATATTTGTATTCACACAGAAAATTGAAAAAGATCTAAAAAATGAAAATCAAGAATTCAAACATTTTATGTAAAATGATGTAGGTTTCTAGCTATAGAAACTCAATTGAGATGATAATTGAATCTATTTGTAAAATCTCAAGCTTTAAATAAGAGAGTTGTGATTTGACAAGGGTGGGGGACTCAAGGACAACCTCTTATTCTCCAAAAAAAAAAAACCATGCACTATATTAAGCATAAAATATTTCTATAACTTGATAAAATAAAATTAAATTTCATAAAGTTAAAAGAGAAATTAAAAATTCACAAAATAATATTTCAAAATTTCGACTTGCTAAATTGCAAAAAATAATTAACTTCTATTGCACCCATAATTCCATTTCAACAATAGGAAGAAGTGAGAGTACCCCCTTTACTCTGGATTTAGGCTACCTCCCCATTATCCTTACAATTTCTAAACTAATATAAACCAATTATATAAATTAATTGCATTTATTAAAATACTTGAAGGTTAGGTTGTGGAAGATGTAGAGTAAATTGCATGAAAGTAAAATATGGTCGTAGTCATAGCGAGTAGAGTTTATGATCAATCAACGTATAAGAAAATTAAATAACAACAATGTATCCCTATGCATATAAAATAGAAATAAAAAGGAATGATAAGAGGATAAAAGGGAAGTGCCACAATCCAAATCTAGTAAAGTGGACTATGATAGTGCGATATTTTAGAAATATTAGTCTACTAAGACACAATGCATATATAGTAGAGGTAAATTTTTGGTATTGTAAAAGTTGTAGAAAAATGTCAAGAAGGATGCTAAATTTTGGAATATTTGTATTCACATAGAAAATTGAAAAAGATCTAGAAAATGAAAATCAAGAATTCAAACATTTTATGTAAAATGATGTAGGTTTCTAGCTATAGAAACTCAATTGAGATGAGAATTGAATTTTTTTGTAAACTCTCAAGCTCTAAAGAAGAGAGTTGTTATTTGACAAAGGTGGGGGAATCAAGGATAACCTTTTATTCTCTAGCAAAAAAAAAAAAATGCACTATATTAAGCATAATATATTTCTATAACTTAATAAAATAAAATTAACTTTCATAAAGCTAAAAGAGTAATTAAAATTCACAAAATAATATTTCAAAATTCTGACTTTCTAAATTGCAAAAAAGTCTTAACTTCTATTGCACCCATAATTCCATTTCAACAATAGGAATAAGTGAGAGTACTCTCTTTAACCTCTAGATTTAGGCTACCTCCTCATTATCATTGCTATATCTAAACTAATATAAACCAATTATATAAATTAATTACATAAATTACAATGCTTGAAGGTTAGGTTGTTGGAGATGTAGAGCAAATTGCATGAAAGTAAAATATGGTCATAGTCATAGCAAGTAGAGTGTATGATCAGTTAACGCATAAGAAAATAAAATAACAACAATGTATCCCCATGCATATGAAATATAAATAACAAGGAATTATAAGAGGACAAAAGGACAATGCCACAATTACCACACATTCGAAAGTAGTGCCACAACAAAAAAGTAAAAAGTCTTGCACAATATTTATTTTTGTTTGTGGAAAACATCCCAATTGGGATGCCACTTTTGGGTAAGTCCTAAGGAGGTAGGGGCATCTATTCAGCCAAAAATACCCAGGGCTCTCACTAGCATGCCCCTTTGACACACTCAAAGAGCATGCCTAAAATAAAAAAAACACAAACAAACAACAACAAAAAAATACAAAAATAATAAAATACAACAAAAATACAAAACAAACACAAAAACAAAAAAACACAAAAACATCAAAAAACATAAAAATAATAAAAAACACAAAAAACAACAAACAACAAAACACATACAAGAAACTACAAAAAAAACAAAACAACATACAAACACAAAAAAATATAAAAAATAAAAAACAACAAAAAAAACATAAAAATAAAATAGAACGAAAAAATACAAAACAACACACACATAAAAAAACTAAAAAGAAGGAAAAAATAGAATACAACTTTGGCCTTTCTAGGCCAAAAGGCTATTCATGCAAGATTCAATAGAAGAAACATAAGAATGATCAATCTGAGCAAGGGAACTCAAATTCCCTGACCAAACCAAAGAAAAAGAAAAAAGAAAGAAAAAATAACTAGGCACCTCTAGTACTAGAGCAAACTAGAGAAACGATAGAAAGAAGAGCCTCCCTTATATGCAAATCTTACCATCTAGGAGGGTGGCCATAGTAAGTAAGATCACCTTTGTCCAATGTACAATTAGCTAAAGCATCATCACTCTTGTTTTATTCTCTGACCACATGATTGTATTCAACTTTCAAAATGTTAGCTTTTGATGTAGTATGCAATGGGAGATAGCAATCACAAGATGCAGAATAATATGAAAGAAAGTAAATCTGTGAGATGACTAAAATATGCTATAAATAGAAATGATAAAAATGAATACAATGTAGCTATGGAGGAAATGGACACTCCATGAACAAAGCTACTGGACTACATTGCACCCATCACCAATATATGGTGATCTACACAACACTATGCTACTACCTACGAATATGCTCTAAGCTTCTATATCATACTTGTTACAATGAGGCCCTTTTTATATAGGAAGATAGGTTCCTTGGCCAACACTCTACCTAGTTGTGCAAGGGACACCTTGCACATATACAACTTGCACATTGACACTTGTGCATTTATTACATTGCATGAAGTAACTAGATAACTTCCCCCTAAAGTAATCTAATGTCCTAAGTATGTACCTAGGAAGGTACATTTACATGACCCAAATGATGTAATATAATCTATTTCTAACACCCCCTGTATTACATTATTTGGGTATTGAAGACTTTAGTCTTCAATATGGATCTTCTTCTTCATATTGAACTTTGTACTCTTCCTCTGCATTCTTTGTAACCTATTCAAGAAAATAGTTAGTGTCTCTATAATGTGTTACATTTGCTGATAGAGCTTTCACCTCATAGTCTTCTATGGGTTCTTCCAGTTCTTCAATTTCTTCTATCCTCTGAACCAGGTGTCCTTTCTAATTTCTCTTCTGATATTCCAGTTGAGGATAATTGGTTGGTCATTGAGATTGTTGCTAATGAGGATTCCTTTGATATTGTCATGGTTGAAATTGATTCCCATTGTTCATCTGATTTCCTTGGTTCTAGTTTTTGGGATTGTATTTGCAATAGTTGGTACTATGACCTTTCTTTCTGCATATCTAACAATACCATATTTTCTATCCTCTTTTTGATGAAGCAATATTTCCCTGTGGATTATCTTTTGATGCCAATGCAGTGTTAGTCATCTCATATTTCATAGTGTTTTCCACTTCATATTCCTAAAGTATATTGACTAGGTCATCAAAAGAAGTATCTTTACTTAAGACTTGTAAAGATGTGACCAAATGCTTATAGTTGTCTGGAAGTGCTCTCATGGTTACTTGAGTAAGAAGTTCATCTTTAGGTTCTTGTCCAAGGGTTAGTAGTTTCCCTTTAATATCTGCTACCTTCCTTAGAAATAATTCTATGCTTTCTCCACTGCTCATTTTCAAGGAATGTAGTTGTGTTTGAATATGAAGAATGGTGGCTTTATTCTTTCCTTCGAATATTTTCTCTAAGCTTGTCCAAGCTTTAGTGGATATTTTTGCTGAGCTGATATAAGGTTGTATTTCATCAGTGATAGCAAAGGTTATTATCATTAGAGCTTTTGAATCATTTTCTTCAAACTTTAGAATCTCTGTATCACCTATTTTGGGCCTTTTTGTTGATCCTATGACTATATCCCAGAGTTTCTCATATACCATGATTGCTTTTACTTTGTTTTTCCATGAGAAATAGTTTGGACCTTTAAGAAGTTGAGATTCTGCAAGAAAGAATTTGTTTGATGTCATGATGATTCTTCTTCTCCTTTTTAAATTCTCTAGAACCTTTATGAAGCTTTGGATTTGGTGGACTTCCTTATGTCTCCCTAGTATATAGAATTTTAGGTTTTGTAGAAACCTTATATCTCCCAAATGGATTTAGAACTTGATAATTTTTTATAAATGCTAATATTACCAAGTTTTGTAGAATTCCTTATGTCTCCCTAATGTTTTTGGAAATGTAGAAGTGCTTTTGTGAAATATAGTTCAATTTTGGATTGATTTTGTAAAGTTTTGAGAATCCCAAAATCAACCTATAGTTCTCCTTATTACTCCTATTGAACTATGCACTTTTCTAGATTGAAGAGGTTTAATGTTGGATTTCCCCTTGTCCCTTTTTGTGAAATTTTGAGACAAATATTTTGCTAATATTCCAACTTTAGAAAAGCTTTAATAAACCCCTTTTTAATATCCCTTAGAATTTGATTTTAGTGTTTCTAATTTTCAATAACCTAGTTTGGTGTTGTAACCCTTATAACTCCCAAATTTGGAAAATTAGAACACAATAATATTTGCAAATATCAATGGATTAATTCCAAGTAGTATCCCTTATTTCTCCTAGGTTGTGTTTTACAAATATTAGACTACTTTGATATTTAATTTCCCTAAGTTTTTCTTTCAAATAAATATTGATTTCCTTTAATACTTCAACCTTAGAATATAACCTTATAACTCCCTTTTTAATGAAAGCAAATTAGATAGGGGAAATTTTACCTTAATAAATCTTTGCACCTTTATGAAATCGGATGTGTATGGCTAGTAATGATAAATTCTTCAATGTGCTCCTTGGCTTCAATGCCCTTCTTTAATGCTTCCCTTGACCTGTTTGATCGAGAGTTCTTACACTTCTCTTTGCTGCTTCTGAATGCTCCCGAATGCTACATTCTCCCTGGTCCAAGGTACCTTTAATAGGTGGTCAATATTTTTATGAGTGACAAGTGTCACAATGGTTTCATTCAATGCTCCAAGGATGCTTTGGACACTTGGTGGAGTCACCAACTCTATTCTAACACCTGTTACAAGTGTCACCTTTGCTTGGAACATTTTTATTCCCTCTTTGTGCATTGTCCAAGTGGCTTCTCTACTTCAATGTATGTGAGGCCTCTTACTGTAATGCTTCTGGCTGAAAGTAACTCCTCTTCCACATGGAATATGGGTGCCAAAATAATGTTGTAACATCTCCTTTCACATGTGTGAAATTCAACATTCCTTTGTGGGTATTTTTAGGGTTCTTTTGGAGAATGACAAGTGGCACCTTCTTTCCTTTGCATGCCCTTGTCTTATCAATACCTTCTTGCAAGCCCTTCAATATATTTTTCCACCTTGTTCTTTATTGTACTTCATTGGTGCTGAGATGTTTCCATCCAAGCAATGCTTATGGTGGAGCTTTGGTGGCTCTTGAATGGAGTTCGAATGGTAGTGCTTTGGTGGAGACTTCTTGATGCTCCAATGATGGTATTGAATGCTCCTTGATTGGATGTATGATTCCAATTTTCTTGCTTTGATTTCCCTTGCTTATATGCTACTAGATTTGTCTCCTTTAGTGAGCAATGTGACACCTTTCTTGTGCTTTGTAGGTTACCTATTATGGTTGTCCAACCCATGCACGATGTGAGCCCTTTTGAGAGGCTTCTTTATGCTTGGAGTGTGCTAGTATTCGACTGCACTCTTCTTGAGAATAATGTGCCTTTGAGGCACCTTCAAATCTGCCCTCTTCCTACTTAGAATGTATTAGAGAAGTGCAATACCATGTAACAATATTTGTATATAAAAACCTTTTTATTGCACCCTTTCTTGCACTCTTTTTGTAGGTCTAATTTTCTAGTTTTGTGGCAAATTTTTGAATGCAATGTAAGGGTTTTGAGGATGTCTCTTTGATTAGACACCTTCCCATTTTTTCTTGGTTATTTTACAAATGAACCCAATCTTGTAACCACTTGATAGAAGCTCCCTTTTTGCTGTATTTTCTGCACTATTTCTTTGTAACAAAAACCTTATTGTGCTTTGAATTTGAGACTCACCAAGTCTCAATTTGAGGCTTCCTTTGCTGATATTCGGTGGCTACTTTCTTCTCCAACACCTGGAGGATTCGAGGCTGATTTGGTGGCTTCTCTTGGCCACTAAATGTTGCAGATTTTTGTGCACTAATGGTGTCTTTAGACACTTTGATGCTAATCTGATTTTGTGCCCTTCTCAAGAACACAAACACTAAGATTTTTGAGAGTAATATAGTAGTGCAAATGAACCTACTAATATTTCACTTTTAATGCACTAAAAATCACACCTTATCACTCCAATAAACTCTCAAAATAATTTATAAGTGCACTTAATCAATTTACTACAACTAATCAAGAATAATCTGAAATGAATCTTCAAGAGTTATTCTGCAATTTCACTACAAACAATGTTGTAGGAACTAGTCTTCTTTTTCTTTCCAAAGTAGATATTTGGTAGTTGATAGATAGTTGTAATTTTTTAATCTAATAAAATCCAAAGTAATGTGCAAATGAACCTTAAAAGGAACTTTTCCCTTTTTGCACTTTTGAATATTGTAATTCAATTTTTCTCTTTTGCAACTCTAATCCAAATTAAGGTGCTTTAATAAATCTGATAAGTAATCCAATTAATGAATCTACTTGCACCAATAGTTGCTTACCTTTTTGAAATATTTTGTAGATGATGTAGCTTTTGTAGAGGATGTAGATCTTGGTGTCTAAGATCACCAAGTTGCTGCCTTGAGTAGGATCTTGCTTCTTTGTAGGTTTACCTTCTTCACCAAAAAGTGATCTCAAACTTTCTTTCATGAGCCTAGGATTTGGTGATTTGTTCTCCTCTTGTGATCTCCTCCTTTTTGCTATATATTTTGAGAAATATTTAATGCCTTCTTGCTGTGAGAGGTAATCTTCAAATCTCTTGGATTTGGTAGGCTTCTCCTATCTTCAAGTCTTCTTGTCGAATTCTGACTTCAAGCAAGATCTTCTTCTCAAGATTTTGAATGTCTTGAGGTCTTCTGATATTTGGCACTCCTTGCCAAATTCTTATTCTTCTTTTGGGCTTGTTTTTGGATGGTGACAATTGTCCCAAATATTTCACTATCTTCTGTAGTGAATTTATCCAATGAGTTCTCCTTTGATGATTTCTTCAGTAAGGCTCTCCAAGCCTTTTATTAGATGCTCATTGAGACCTCCCCAAGGTCTTTGATATTGTAACTTCTTCTAGTCTTCCTTGAGACCTTTTCTTCAACCTTCTACTCTTGGAAGTGTTGGTGGTGAGATCTTCTTCTGGATCTCTGATTCTACTACTTCTAGATTTGAGCAGGACTCTCCTAGTCCTTCTTCTTCTTCCAAGACTGGAAGTTCTTCAATGAGATATTCTCTTGATCTCTTTACCTTCAATTTTTCTTTAGGTTCTAGATTGATTCTAAAGAAGATACTCTTCCTAAATTTCTTGTAGGAAGTTTCCCAACTCACTGAATCTCCTTTCCCTACAACAAAGTATTAGTACTAAAATATTAATCTTCTTCTGAATCAGATACTCTCTTCTGGAGTCTTCTTTAGGATCAAGGCTTATGTGGCATTTTTTAGTATCAAGGCTTCTGTGGCCTTTTCTTCAGTATCAAGGCTTCTATGGCCTTTTCTTCTAGGATCAAGGCTTTTGTGGCCTTTTCTTCTGGATCAAGGCTTCTATGGCATTTTCTTCTTCTGTGAAGTTCTCAATATAGCAATGGAGATCTCCAGTCTCCTAACTTCACCATGACTCTTCTCTAGAAGTCTTCTTCCATAGTATTCTTTTCTTGCACAAGGAACTAATCTCTACACTATGAAGGCACGTCGACCTTCGGGCAATGAAGTTGAAGTCTCCTAGCTTTCTATTGTAGGAGGTGTCCCAATCATCTAAGAATTAATTTTCTGCAACAAAAGAAACTTTGGGTAATAGTTAACAAATTCCAGATATCTTGAATGATCTTCACTAGTTGATTTGTCAATCTAGTGGATTGAATGTTGAGTCCTAGTCTTCACGAGTTTTTCCTGCAACTCTGTGGAAAGACTCTAGCCAAATGTAATCTCAGTATTTTTGGAACTGAGATTTCTTTCAGTCCTCACTTGTGGCTCTCCCTAATTCTACCACCTAGACTCTTCTGAGAGTTTTTGATAGTGGTTGGTCCAACAGCACGTCAGGTTGACAAAAAACTTAGGCTCAATGATAATGGTGGTTTTCCTATTGATCTACTGTGGCTAGATCTACCATGGCTCTGATACCACTATTAGCTTTTGATGTAGTATGCAATGGGAGATAACAATCACAAGATGCAGAATAATATGAAAGAAAGTAAATCTGTGAGATGACTAAAATATGCTATAAATAGAAATGATGAAAATGAATACAATGTAGCTATGGAGGAAATGGACACTCCATGAACAAAGCTACTGGACTACATTGCACCCATCACCAATATATGGTGATCTACACAACACTATGCTACTACCTACGAATATGCTCTGAGCTTCTATATTCTACTTGTTACAATGAGGCCCTTTTTATATAGGAAGATAGGTTCCTTGGCCAACACTCTACCTAGTTGTGCAAGGGACACCTTGCACATATACAACTTGCACATTGACACTTGTGCATTTATTACATTGCATGAAGTAACTAGATAACTTCCCCCTAAAGTAATCTAATGTCCTAAGTATGTACCTAGGAAGGTACATTTACATGATCCAAATGATGTAATATAATCTATTTCTAACACAAAAATCCTATATGGATTAATTGAATCTTCTCAACAATTATTTTTATTCTCCAATAAACCTTATAATTATTAGGAGTATTTAACAGATTAATAATGACTTGAGATTTAGATTCAACCAACACCTTTTTCCATCCAACCTTAGTAGCCTCTTCAAGGCCTCTAAGGATACCATATCCCTAAGTAAGGTTATTGGAAATGATACACAAATTCTCAACAAAAGTGAAAACTAGGGAACCATCTGAAAGTCTACCAATTCCTATCACACTAGCTTTTCCAGGGTCCCCCTTTGAGGCTCCATCGGTATTGAATTTTCCAAAATACTTAGGAGGAGGCTATCAATTCCTTGTTCTATCCATCCTTTGATTGTTCACATTCCCTTTAATTTGTTTGCCCTTAAAAGAGTTAATATTCAATATTTTCATCACTTGATCCCATCTTTGGTGGGCATTTTGGGGGTGTTTAAGGAGTTATTGGACTGATTCAACTAAATTGGAAATGGTATTTCACCATATATAGTGAATGTCCTTCCTTTATTGATTGAAAATTTGGTCATTTATTTCATTCCAGTTATTCCAAGGTAGAATGGTATAACCCATCCAAACTAGTTTCCTAATAAAATGATCAACACCCTCCTGATTAGGCCAATCCATCCAAATATATTCAAAAGTAAAAAAAATGGACCATTGTAAGCCAAGTAAGATGGCCATTATCCTCCATAGCTCAGAGGCTAAGGTACACTCAATAAAAATATGGCTGAGAGTTTCCACATTATCTCCACACATTTCACATCTAAATGGGTCATGAAAACCACATTTCATTAGATGCTCACTAGTAAGCACCCTGTAATGCAATAAAAGCCATGTAAAGAACCTCACAAATGAGTAAATATGTCATATGATTGGTTGATATTATTATGGCATAAGTAAAAATAACCTTGAGCAACTGAATATTCATCCTTAGTAGCGTTGTTCCATCCAAAACAATCTTTATCATGGTACCAAGAGAGAGATATCATATGAAGGATGCTTTGCATATATTTTCTTTACCTTTTTGACAAATTGAATAGGCCAATCCTAAAAAAGAATCCAATATCTACCAATATTTGAATTACCAGTATGGTACCAATAGTAATTAGCAACCTTTATCTAGTTAGCTCAATGAAGCTCCTCTATACAAGACCTCCAATTAGGAAACTGAGTAATTAAAGGTTGGTGACCATTTCAAGAATCTATCCAAAAATTTACCTGTTGACCATTATGAATGATCCAAAATAAATTTTGCTTAATCAAATCCTCACCACTCTTAAGAACCTCTAAAATGGAAGAACCTTTGATAGACAATTGATAGTGAACAAGATCTTTAGGAATTTTATCCTCAACATATTTAGCATGAATATTATTGGGCCAAAGAGCATTGGGGTTATGCAAAATCCTCTTATTGTTATTAATAGTAGATTTAAACCTAACCCCCTTCATTCTTGGGAATGCATAAAGTACCTCATTTAACCAAGGTCCATTTTATTTTCTCCTTAGTGCCACTCCAGAGGAATTTATGATTGATTTGATCCAATTCTCTAAGAACTGCTCAAAAACATAAATATGTATACCTTGAAGGACTGATTTTACCAAGGTAATTCTACCCCTAAATGAAAGCCCTATTGGTCCACTTTCTAATTTTCTTCTTAACTCTATCCACAACCAATTCCAGTATTTTTTTGTTGTATTTGAATATTGATAGGAATGTCTAAATAAGTGATCATAAGGGAGGTCTTCTTATATCTTAATTTATCCAAGACCATGGATTATTTTCTGGAAGAGTAGTGAAAGAAAATGACTTTAGATTTGTCTTCATTGATCAATTTCCCGATAGCATTAGAAAAATAACTAATGATTTGCTTAATTTTAGAAGCTTCCTTAACTATGGCTTTACCTAACATAGTAGAGTCATCAACAAATTGAATATGAGAAATAGGCCTAGCTCCATGAGCAATGGTAACTCCTTCAAGGATTTTGTTTCTCTCTATTTCTAGTTATAGTCCTGCCCAAGCATTCAACAAGAATGATGAATAAATAAGAGGAGAGAAGGTCACCTTGCCTAATACCTCTAGAAGTAGGGAACAACTAAGAAGGCATGTCATTGATAAGAAAAAAGTAGGGCACCAAAGAGATACATCCCATAATCTAGTCCATCCAAACCTGAGAGAAGCCAACTTGCCTTAAAACTTTGACAAGTGTCAATCCACTCTATCATAAGCTTTAGATAAGTCTAAACGAATGAACATAGATATAGATTTTTGCATTTCTATGGAATGGATGACTTCTTGAGAAAGAACTATATCATAAACTATTTGACACCCTTTCACATAACCCTCTTGTTAAGGGGAAATAATATTATAAAAAAGAGGCTTCAACCTTTCTACCATGATCTTTGTAATGATTTTGAGAAGAACATTACATAAATTTTTAGGTACAAAAGCTAATATATAATCTACCTCTTGTGATTTTGGGACAAGATCTATATACATTTTCTTGATAAACTTCAAAATTTATTTGGCTTTCCTGGCTTCTTCCACCACTTATAATAAATCAACATGAAGGATATCCCAAAAATCTTGATAGAACTCAATGGAAAAACCATCAGGACTTGGGGTTTTTCCTTTTTGTATTTTAAAAACCACATGTTGAAGCTCATTGATAGTAACTGGAGTAGTCAAAATAGAGTTATCCTCAAAAGTGATAAGAGTAGGGATCACTTGAAGAATATTTTATTGAGAAGCCAAGTCAAGAGGTGCAATAACAAATAGATTAGAAAAGTAATTGACAACAACAAAGTTCATGTCATCCCAAGTATAGAAACCATCTCCAAAATCAGATTTTAAGGAAGAAATAAAGTTGTGAGATATTCAAGCTAGAAGATATTTATAGAAGAAATATGTGTCTCGATCTCCTTCTTTGAGCTATTGGATCCTAGATTTTTGCTTCCATAAGAGTTTTTTTTTTTCTATTCCTCTAACTAAGCTGTGAGTCTAATTTCATCTATACTTCCACTCTCTATGAGGCCATATAAATGGATTTTCTTATTCAAATTTTCAAGCTGAGCAATAACTTAATATTTTTTATCAGAAATATCCAAAATCCTAGTTCCAAATCTTGATTTTGGATTTAATGTATTGCAACCTTTTGGTAAAACAAAACATCTTAGTTCTATATATTAGTTTACCTTCCTTCCACCATTGCTACACTCAGGGTTTGAAGGAACTATCTCTAAGCCACATTAACTAAAATAAAAAAGGTGAGAAACTCACATTGGTTTTCTAAATTTCCACCATGACTGGCTAGTGATCCAAACCAACATTGTTAAAAATCTTCACCTTAGGAATGTGACCACAGATTAAGAAATCATTAGAGAACAAGAACCTATAAAATCTCTCCATGATACAAGATAAGCCTTACCTTCTATTAGACCAAGTCATAAGGCCATTATCTGATTGGATGTTTACAAGATGAAGGTTTATAATATATTCACTCATGAAGTTAGTGCTTTTATCCAAATTTCTATTTCCATCCATTTTATCATACAGAGAGAGGATGGTATTGATATCTCCTCTGATTAAGATCCAAGATTTAGGAAAATGAGAGATAAAATAAGTTATATCCTTCCACTATCTTCTCTTTTCCTCCAAATTAGTCGGAGCATAAACATTTATGCAAAGCATAATTTGGTTAGAATATCTACTCTGAATAGCTATAGCCAAAAAATACCAACTGTCAGCCATATGGTGAATAACTACCTCTTTTGGGTCCCAAAGGTAAGCAATGCCACTAGAAGTCCCTTGGGAATTGATGGAAGCAACTTTTCCAGCTGGCCATATTTTACTAGCAATTGAATCTATTTTCTCTATTGACTTCTTTGTTTCATGAAGAAAAACAAGATGTGGATGGTTTGTTTGAATCATTCTTCTAATTTTGTTTTGTTTTGAAAGACTCCTTTTGAGTCCTCTAATATTCCAAGTGATGATATTCATTAATACCAGGGCTAAAAAAATTGGTAAGGGAATTAATTTTACCTTCCTCAACAAGCTTTTCACCTTCTTTTACCAAATGATGTTGATTGGTCTTGCGACCTACATTTTGGTTGGAATCCATCTTTAGTTTTTTTCCTAGTTTCTTGACTTACTCCAATTGAACCTGGGATGGCTTCTAACCTTGAAGAATGCATGTACAAATCCAAATTGTTACTAGAAGGTTCAACATAGTCTATCTTAGGACTTGTATTATTTGAAGTCTCAACATTTAAAAGATTGTTTTTCTTATGTATATTTCCTCATTTTTTTTCTTGTTGAAAACCTTTAATTTGCTGGTTTGTCTTTGAGTCCTTCCTTGCATCTTTAAATTGCATTTCTAATATTTTTTTCTCCATTATTTCCTCTTCCTCACCATGGAAATAATTTGTGGAAAGAATTTCAAACATATAGCTAATAACTTTGATTGATCCTTCATAATTGGTTTTTTTAGTGTTCTTCTTCTTAGGCATTTGGAAACCTACTAAGTTTGCGTCCTCTTTCTTTTGATATAGATTTTTATTTGGGTAGAAACTAACCAAATGACCATATTCATGGTAAATTTTGCAATTAAAAGGAATGTTCTCATAGTACACCACTTGCTCCCAAGTGTCCTCACCAAATTGCAATGAGATATTTTCAGGTAGGGGTTTGTCAAAATCCATTAAAACACAAATTCGAGCATAAATAATATGTTCAATTTTTATAGTACAATTAAAAATCATCATAAAAGTTCCCAAAGAGTTTCCAATTGAAGAAAAATAGTCAGATTCTAGAATTCAAGTAGAGTCTAACCCACACAGGACCTATAGAAGGCATATTTTCTTCAGCTTTAAATTTGTTATGCCAAGGCTTCATGAAAATACCCGCCCTTCCAAAGAACTAGGGAACCCCTTAAAATATTTTCTCTCCATCTTCATTATTAGAAAATAAAGCAAGAGAATATCCATTTGGATAGATAGATATTTGTAACTCACCTTTTGTTTTCCAATTTTTTGTAGCCCAAACTTTGAAAGCAGATAGGCTTGGACGAAAACCCAAGAAATGATAAATTAGTCCTATTTTTTCTAGATATTCTATGCTAGTTTGAATGACACCCATATTAAGCTTAACAATAGAAGTTCCATCAACTTCCCTAAGACATCTCAAATAGATTTTCCTAGGATCAATCTTAGGCATTCTTAGAAGTTTACGAGAAACCCTAATATTAATGTTAGCATAAAGCTGAGGTTGTCCACCATAGAAAACATCCCTAAAATTCATTTTTGGGGTTAAGTATTTGAAATCCTTACCATTGAAAGAGGTTTCCATAGTGGATTTTTTTTGGGGGTGCTCCTTAGTACCAGATTTTCTTGAGATCTGAACCATTTTTTGATCAGCTACTTGAAACTTGTTTCGAGATCTCTTTAATCCATGCCTTGGACATTATGAAAAGGTATGATTTTTACTTTTATTTTGTGCAAAAAATTTGAAGTAATTGTAAATCAAGTTCATAGTATTCATATTTATTGAAAGACATATCTAACCCATATTGGATCCCCTACAATATATCCCACTAAAATATTGAATAGAAACCATAAAAATATTGGTCGTTAGGGGTTGAAGACTTCGTAAAAAACCTCTGAAGCTACTCGCACTCAACAAAAATGAAATTCTCACACATTTTCTCACTTTTGAAAAAACTCCTACATAATATTTTTTTATTTCTAAAATTAGAGCATGTATAATGTGGGACTTACAAAGTGTAGCTATAATTCTCTCAAGACTAAAATATGTTTATAATGGAGCTAATAGCTCATATTTATAAAAGGAAGTCACCCTCAGTTACGTTGGGTGAGAAAATATTACTCATAGTATAAGTAACAATTTGAGACATATTCGTTAATATGATGCACCTCCAAATGTTATATGGCTCTAAAACAACTTAGAATCCTTCCCAAATAAGTTATGACACCACTAGAAAATAAAAAATCACTTTCTAAGAGATCCTCGATATTCTTGCATACTTGTTCCACTTGTCAATGAGTGAAGCACTCTTGAAAGATAATAAATTCACTCATGTTTGGCTAGTGACTCACTCTTACTAATCCAATCATACCTCTTAGGCAGATTATATCTACAAACTTGTCTTTACAAAAATGGCTCCCTCAAGGCTTTGATTGTTTAATTCTTTGTTTTTGCACACTTCTTAAATACTAGTAACCCTAAGGTAAAAACCAAGTTACTAAATTTCTAGCAATGTCATAAGGCATAAAGATCAATTGGCAAGAGATCCCAACTCTTGCCTTTATCCTTGGATGTAGAGTCTACAACATTAGAACCACTCTATGGCAAAAGTACAAAATTGATTAGTTTTCCCTATCCCACTTATGATGATAATTTTAATAAGATTTTTTATTCATTATCTTTGGGTAGTATCAAGTCCATAAAGACCTCAATTTCTCATGTAAAATATTCATAAGAATTTTCCAATAGCCCATCCTATTGTAATATAAGCCCTTTTAGTTTTTCTAGTATTGACTTCAACTTTTCCATCTACTTGGGTGAAGTATCAATTTCAACCCTAGCCTCTTCCTCATATGTCATCTTCAATAGCTCATCATCGAAGAGCTTATTTTGATTTTCAAACATGTTAGATAGTTTTGAATTCTATGTCATGGATTGAGGGTTTCTAATATGGTGAGCATGCCCTTATAGAATTGTATCCTTTACTTGACCTCCAAGATTAAGTTCAATCACTTGACTATTTTGTTTTTGTCCATCCCTAAATTCTTAGAGATATCTTCTACTTAATTTCTTTGCTTCTTGCTCTTAATGAGTCTGCCTTGTAGATCCTTGACTTGTATACACAACTAGACTCATTTTATGACATCTTTACTAAAGGATTCCATCTCTTACAAAAGCTAAGGATTTTCTTCCACGATTTGGGTTGTTACTTGGGCATTGTTTTATACCTTCTTCTTATTGATATCATTCCCTTTCACTAGCTTGCTATGCTTCATGTCTGCCCCAAGTGATGACTAAAAAGTTGAGTTATCTGATAGGGATCTATTCGTATAATATCCAATCTAACATACTATGACAAATTCAATGAAGTCTATGGAAGAAATGCCTAGTTGGATACACTTCAAAGTTTTAATAATCAAGATCTTGTCTCCACCTTTAGCTTCTTGAAATCATAGGATTATCAATTATCTTATAGTTTTAATTATAATTCAAGTGAAATCCTTCCTAACCTTTCTTTATTCCTCTTATAAGGAGTACAATGCCTCTTTCATATCATTGTCTTTGCATGCACTAGTTAATTTCTAGACATATGCTTAACTTGGTCCTATAGTGACTTATTATTAGGTGGTTCTAACAGACTCAATCATGAAAGCTTATACTTGCAATGTCATTGTCCCTACAAGAGTAATTTTCACCAATATACTTTGTGGACATTGTGGGTAAGATAATATGGTTGCAGGAGAAAATTGAATGGAGATGATGGTGAATGGTGAGGTGGTTGTTGAAACTTTAATGACTATTTGTGTTATAAGATGGAAAATGGTGACACTAATGGAGATGAAATATCTATGTAAGTGATCAATGGGTGAGTGGTAGTGACTTCAATCATAGGGTATGGTAATAATGTGATGGGTTTGGTGGAATCAATGTATATGTAACCATATGTTGGAGGTGGTGTACATTTGGGAGCACCAACGACTACACACAAAAGTGTGAGTGTAGTAGAAGTAGAAGGTACTGAATAAATGAGGATAGAATAAGTAGGTGGGAATGTAGAAGCAATAGGAGAAAAAGGGAAGGGGGAGAATCCTCATGAGGGAGAGAATAATTTTTGATGGTTGTTGCCTTTATAATGACCCTATTCAGGTACTTCTTCATTTTACAACATTATTGATAGCTTCTATAGTTATCCTTTATTAGTGCCTATTTTTCCTACATGCATCATTATTTACCTTGATAATTTCATTGTTTACACTAGCAATGACATCAAATAATACCTTTCTTTGTGAATCTATAACTAATATTGAGGTATGTACTTCTTGAGGGATTTCTCCTTCTTTGTGTGCTATACTCCCTTTTCTTGAGTCTTCATGCATTATGTTTACTATTATCATGGATATTATTTTCAAAATTGACCAGTGTGAGTCCTTTGACCTTTATCTAGTGATATTAAGCTATTTATTATACTACATTATTGATTATTTCTAGCATGGATGGTATAGTAGACAAGGTGATTTAGACTAGCCATAAGTGAATCTTGATTATTCTCACCCTTTTGGTTATTTTATTATACCTCCAATCATAAATTTCTAAGAGCTACTTAATAAATAGCCTATGGTAGATAAAAAATTTCAAGTGCCTTATCTCATACCTCATCCTTTGCTAGGCAAGATTTCTCCTCTTAGTATATCCATACTTCTTTAGGGTGCTTCTTATTTGATGATTGATCTTATGATTAGGATTGAAGTTGTTTTTACTTTATCATGTGCATATAAATAAAACCATTATGGAAGATGTTCATACCATTGTTGATCCTCACAGTGATATCCATGTGGTTCCTCTAACTCAGGTAGGGCTAGTTCCTTGGACAAGTTGGCATCCTTCTAGATTCTATACCTCCATTCATACATATAGAAGGTATTAATACCTCAAATATCTAGATATCTCTTGAATTATCCCTCAGGATCACATGACTAAAATTCCTACAACTACTCCAACCCCATGCTCTTCAACTTTTCATCTATTATTGAGTATAATCCCTAATATTTAGAGTGAAAACAATCATTTTTTTCTTCAATGCATAGCAAGTCAACTTATTTTGGCCCTTGAAGTACTTTAGGTCCATGTAGTCCAATTGTTACACATAATTAAGGTTGAAAAAGTAGTCTAAAACAAATATAGAAAACTTAAATAAAATCTAAAAAGCTAACCTATGCTTGCCAAGGTAGAAGTCGTTATTTATAGTTTAATCCAACTTGAGTAGACTATAAAATTTACTCGATAATTGTGGAACCTTCTCTTTCATACCCTTTGTGATGGGATGGTACACTACATTACAAAAAATAATAAGAGGTTTTCCCTTCTCCTTGGTAGGGTACATTTATACATTCAATTATGGATAGGGCCTTGTTGTCTAGACCAATTGATCCAAATGTAGTGTAAAAAAATAGTGCTTCTTTTGGCTTAATATGAGCTAGATCAGATATGACATGTAGATGAGTCTATTAGTTTTATTAAAGTACCACTACTACATATTCATTTGATCAACTATATACGTCTTGATGCTTTGATATGCCTATGTATGAATTTGCACCCTAGATCCAAATCAAGATTGGATGGCTTAAAATAATTTCTAATCCAACCTCCAAAGAAGGTTTATTCCTTATGAAGTTGCTACTAAAATATTAAATAAATAGAAAAGAAAAAGGGATGAGAAGGGAAAGGGTTTGAGAAATTGAATTAAATGTGATCAGGGCTCAACTAAAAATATTTCTTTAAGTTGCATGAGAATGGGGCACTTGGTATAAGCAAAGCCTAACAAACTATACAATTAATGCTATGTAGTAAATGCATTGACCTCAGATGTTACAACATTCAACATGCTAATATTCTAACCAAATAAATCCAAATAGTTTAAGTGTAATAGATAGACCAAAGGAATACCAAACAACATTAAACCTAACATAAAGACTTCAATTAAATCAAACAAGCAATGTCGAAAGTGTAATTATTATGTAAGAAAATATACAAATATTAGTTGGGGTAAGTCAAAAAATTCTTGATTGCATTCCATAGTATCATAAACATACAATTTTTCATATGCAAACACTAAAACATCTAACCATTTACAATGAGGAGTATTCCCCTATTTATAGTTTTTTCTTGGCTAAAATAAAGCTAACTACTATGTACAATTATGACCAAAAATGGCTCTACATGATCTGGAATGAGTTGGAGCCATTAGGCATTTTTCATATCTTTTGTTAGGTTTCAAGTGGTTATGACTACAAGATCTTCAATTATTCTTCACTAATGTGGTTATTGCTTGCCTACTTTAACAACGACCACGTGGCCAAACCACTTTTCTCTTGGTTGTTGAGTTATCTTCATGTTGATGCCTTCTAGTCTGGGATGCTACTACTTTGCCTTGATTCCTTTTAGATTACTTTTGTACCCTTTGTATGTTTTTGATCATGTTGGAAATTTTTTTAGCCTGAGCTGACCTTATTGCTTACAAGATTTATATTATTCTGGAAGATTCGGAAGCTCACGCTAATGCCAATGCTTTAAAGTTTTGGCATGCTACCTTGCTTTGCATATTATTCCCTTTGCTAGAGATTTGGAAGTGTATTATTGATGTCAACTCATGAAAGGTATATCTTACCTATTTTGTAAGTCTAGCATTGAGCTAGTCTAGATAAGAGCCTTTCGATTAAAAGAATAGATAAAATTTAAAAATTTTTAACCCCAAGCTGGTTTGCCACAACTTTCAAAATAGAGTTACTTGAAATAATTGTAATTCTAAACAAGTCATTCAAGCTTGAATTTTGTTTGGGGTTCTGGTTGTTACTTTATTAATCATATCCAATCCATTGAATTCCATTTTTTACTTTCACACTACTCCTTGCCCAATTTATAATTCTTTAGAGTTGCCTTCCACAGGGATTACTAGACTTCCTTATTATATGAGTATGTTGGTTTTGGCCAATTCACTCCATTTTGCTTTTTTTACGATGAATTTATGGGGTGACCTTCATATGGACCAACACACTTACATAATATTAATAAATCCTTAGTTGAGCATCTTGTCCCCCTTCTTTTCTTCCTCTATTTTTTTGGATTTTATTTCCCCAAGATTTTGTTGGTGCTTTTTTGTAATTGCACCAAGGTATATGATGTACTACAAACCTAATTACCTAATAAGGATGGATCAATTTTTCAATCCACCCTTCTAGTTAAGAGATGGGTCCAAAGCCATTGAGTGAATAGAAATCCTACCAAAAATAAAGCCATTTTAGCTACCACTAGAAAGGTTTTGAGGTCCCTACCTATGATAAGGTCTGGATTAGCTACCACTAAAAAGGCTATAAATCATCATTTTATTGGTCTAGATGGTTAGATTTACCTCATGGCATAAAGAGTTTTAAATTTACCAACAAATTTTGGCATAGGTCTTCCCTTGTAGGTATCTATAGCATTTTAAAACCATCAACTACTTGATTAATTGAAGGAGCTTTAGATCCTCTAATCTTGCTCAATTCTAGACAACAATTTTGCTCAAAATTCCTCCTTTAGGTTGTATTTTCCTAGTGTAGTGAAATTTAACTACAATACTTTGTGCAATCAATCATTTTTGAGTGCCCATGGTATATCTCCACTACATGCAAGAGTTACACACATTTATCATATGTGAGTGCATATATCATTTATCCCAAAAATATAGACACAAAAAATATAACTAGTTGGATTTCATTATTTAATAGGTCTCGCTCTATGGATAAATTAAAATTAAAGGCCTTATTTAGTTATTTGACATGAAGTGCTAGGAAGTCCCTCTAGTAGTTGTAGTCAAATGTATGGTAGTGCCCCTATCGAGACACCACAATGGTAAAGGCATTGGGATATCCTTCTACATACCCAAGTTTGATTCATGGGGAGGGTGGCCTCGATGTGCCCCTAAGTTATAAATACTTCAAGCTATTATTGTATATTTCCAAAAACATAATAACTATAGTAGTATTCCCTCTATTATCATATGTTACAAGTGATCCACATGGTTGGTTTATACTCGATGTTTAACATTTTTCTTACCTCTTCTCCTTGATGAGAAAGAGAGTTTCTTCTAAGGAGAATGACCAGATATTTTCCCCCTACAAGTTATGCTTTTAAACATAAATATTGATGATCTCTAGTCAATTCTATAATTGCAACATTAGGTTCATTATAAGCCTTAAAGTCATATTGCTAATGTAGGTGTTGGTTCCATCCCAGGTTATATAACCCTTGTGCCTCCTTCCTAACCTTGGATGGGGAGTGTTTGTAGTTTTTATCTACTACATTTTGATAGGTCTCATTGAACCATATATTTAGGCTTCTTAGGTGAGGAAGGAGCCTTTTTCTTATTTTTTCCTTTTAAACATGCTTGCCTATGCAAAAGATATTTGGATTTATATCATTTAATGGTGCCCCAATGGATGTGGTGGAAATGGTAGCTAGAGGGTTTGTTAAAATAGCCTTGACCATGGAGGAAATTGCTATAATGACTCTATTACCCATTATGAGGATTGAGGGATTTTGGGATATTCTGAAGAAATTAGATTTTTTTTAATAGGTTTTGGGTGTAGGAGTGATTAGTTAAGACTGAAGGAGTGAATTGCTTGGATAACTAGAGTAAATTGATTGGCAAGATGACTTGAATTTTTTTATAGAAAAAATAAACAAATTGTTTGGCCTTGGTGAGAAAATCACTCACCAAGGACTTAGGCAAGATTTTGCAATGTAGGTTGACATAACCCTTCAATGAGTACCACCTCAAGCTATTCATTTATTAGATAAAGTAACCAATCCACTACTTCTCTATCCCTTGGTCAATAAAATCTACCCAGTGCCAACACTAGTAATGCTTTAGGTCAAATCAATATTTTAGTAATCTAAGGAATAAATCAGAATTTGTGTCACCTAGTCAAATTGGGATATAAGGAATTTGGTATATAAACCCAAATTAAATATTACCTCTAGCCAATCAACCATCATAGAATCTATTATAATATATACCTCCTCCTAATAAATAAATTCTTCAACATGGCTTGAAAAACCCTCCTTTGTAAAATATACAAGTCATAACAAACTAAAATCAAGCTTGTTTAAACCCTCTAATATAAAATCCAAATCTTTCCTTTCCATCACATTATTACATAGTCCCCCAAAACTGTAATTTTTCCCACAATATTAAAGTGTCTCATATATGGAACCTCCTTAGGGTATGTAGTCCCATCTTATAGACAAGTGATGTCTCATTAAATGCAATTGAGGAAATTCACTCGATATAATCTAGCACCTATGACAACTAGGTCCTAGAATAAAATTCTTGACTAGACCTATTTTGGACCTTTAGACCTAATGGCTTATTACACTATTCCAGCTACTATAAAGTTATAATTAACCTTTAATAGAAATGGAATTAAATGGATATGGATCATCTTTACGAGTTATACACTTGGAAGTCCATACATTGCATTCAATAAGAATATATCATGGTATATTTGCTTATTTACTCATTAAGGTGTAAAGCTACTTTATGGTATAGAAGCTTACATGATAATTTTATCACTAATTGAGCATTAATTATGGAACATTTTATGAGAATATTTGAAAATATAAACAATAGATATTCTATTGAATGTTATGCAAAGACATTATCAAAAAAATATTCATGATTATAATATTAAATATATCAGGATTTTGTATTTGGTTCCATTGAATGTGCATCCTAACAAAGAACAAGCATTGTTATATTACATAAAAGGGTTGTGGTATAAATTAGTGTTAATGATCTATTATGTTAATCATATTACTCTAGCTACAACCTTTGAGGTGGTTGATCATGTAAAATATGTCCTTATTAGAGTAGAAAAATTACCATCCATTTCATCTATGGCTTATGTTGCCAACATGCCTTAGAACCCACTACTCTTGGGACCTCTCCCTATCATTGTATCAATTCCAAATTTTCCTTATAATACAACCTTATTCCCACAAACCAGCTCTCTTTACATGGTAACCCTTATAAGATAAAAACTCCTTTCATTTATTTCTAGCCCCAAATGCTCTCTTTACTAGCTCCACCACAAAGTAGTAATGGCATAATCCTAGAGTCAATACAAAGATAACATGCTAAAATATCAAATGATGTATTAGATATTATTTACATTATTTTTGTTACATTATTGAAGAGGTAAAGTATGAAAAGACATGTTGGTCCCTGAAGCACAAAATATATCTTAAGAAACCAAGAGATGCATACTTGTATATAGCTTGATGCTCTGTATGATTTGCTAATTAATTTTGAATAACATATATTTTATTGACTTAATTCCATCATCTGGTATCAAATCAAGGTTGATCCTATCTGCTAATTCATTTTTTTGAGTCTGTATGACCATTATCACCATTCTTACCTACCCACCTATTTTTTATTTTACAAAAGACCCATATGTAAAATATCACATGCATACTTCCCTATTTTTTGAACTCATATCCCTTCAGAATGATGCCTGCCTACATGCCTTTTTCTATTTTTGTTCCACTACCTCCATTCTTATTTATGTAACTATCTTCATCCCTTTTGCTTCTACTCCATTGCCTTTTTCCCTCTTTATATGACCATATTTGTCTCTATTGCTTCTACTCCACTACTTTCATCCCAAATATAGAATGTCCACCTATGTTCTTAGAATCCTAAATTCATGAACCACAAGTCCCATGCTCCCTTACCAAAGGTGAATCTTGACCCCAATGCCAATCTGTTGAATCCTATCGAGAGAGTTGTTGTCCACATACTAGTAGAAAAATACCAAAGGTATTCATGAAGACTATTCTTTCGGACCAAAGGAAGGATGTTGGGATTTGGAAGGATTGGTTTCTTGGAGCAAGAAGTATAACAACTAAATGCATTATTTGAGTGGAGTGTTGTGACATCTTCAATAATATTTGTGATGATTGAGGCACTCCATACAAGATTTTTAAAAATTGTAGTTGTAATTATAAGTTTGGTGGAAGCTTATGTTTGATTAGTATAAGGAAAGACAATAAAATATTGAAGGATGGTTAAGAAAATTCAATTCTTCCAAATGGGGTTAAGATGTAGGATTTTGAAATTGATTGAATTGATTAGCCATTTGACATCTTGATGGAGTTGGACATGTAGTGACTTTAAAATACTCCTCTTTGCATACCCATATGACAAGTTACAACGTTTTCATTTTATGTTCCTCCTTTGTTATAGGGTTATTTTTATTAGATGGAGCTCTTTGCCTAATTGATGTTGGAATAAAATCTATTTTTTTCAAATCAATGAAGTTATAACAATTTTATATGGTTATAAAAATAACCTTAATTAAGTAGTAATTACAATTACAAGAGATACACTTACTAAATAATGCAATAATATTTTCTAACATCCCCTATATGACGACTCCCTTCTTCATCACACTTGGACTTGGACTTGGTCATTGGCTTTTGGCTCTAGATCTTAGCTCACTTTGGCTACTTTTGATCTAGTTGCTTTGAATCTTGCTTAGATAAACACCTCTAGATTTTACTTTGGCTCAACCTTTGGGTTTGATACCTCTAGGTATGTCACCTCTAAGTCTACCTATCAATCTATTGTCTCTAGTTCTAAGCAATTTAAGTACACTTAGTGTACTTATGCAAAAATAAGTTTGTCCTCACTTTGCTTCTTCAACTATGAGTGTCCTTATGGTAATATAATAATCCTATCATATTGCATGGATAACCAATCACTAAAACCACTAGGTGTAATAGAGCATATCATTGCTTATGATGTTCACTTTGTTGGTCTCATGAGTAATCCCCTTAGGTTGAACTCATCTTTTGTACTATGGTGTCAGAATCTATCAAGAATGCACCTTTGTACAAGAATTTTAGAAGTTGTATGGAGCATCTACAAGTGTTCTTACAAGGGTATTGAGTTATTTATAGCCCCTAGAATGTTTTTTATCAATCTAAAGTGTCAAATATTTTGTAGTCCCTGGCTTAGAATGTTGGGGCACCATTATTTGTGTGAAAAATTCACAAAACAAAAATAATTACTTCCCATAGATTGGGCTAAAAAATGCTTTCCAAAAATTATAAATATACCTATTATCAAGAAGCATATGATGCATTGAAGTATGGAAAAATAATATCTCATTGGGAAAAATATAGGTGGATGTGATTCTCCCCCCCTAAATAGTATTTGTGGGGAATATTCCACAACATATTATTTATTTTTCTAAATATTACATAGTCTAATTTTTTCACACATATAGCTAATAAAAGGAAGTAAAGAAAATATAAGGGGTGTTTTACCCATCCCACCATGGATGTGGGATAAATGGATAAAAAACTAATATAAGGGGCATTTGATCCTTTTCACCATATGACATGTGTATCTCACCACGATCATGAAAAACATCCAATTGGAAAATTGGATCTATAGCTTCTACATACATGGTCATTAGGAAGATAGTGGGTATATCTAGTTGTGGATATGGTAGCCATATAGGTCATCCCCAAGTGACACATCTATTGGTTGGTGCTCAATCTAAGTTGAACTATCAATATGCACTTATTAGGCAGCTACATATCACCATTGTGTTAGAAACCATGAAAACCTTAAAAATTATATGGTTTATCATCATGGCTATCTCTTCCTCCTAGATAAGAATTTGGTGGAGTCACCTTAGCAAGCTAAAGGCCACTATGAATGTCAATGTTGAAATCAAGGATGGTCAAAACATGTCCATACAAAAAAAATTTAACTTCCATGTAATTGTAAAGGATATCTATAATAGCTAGGCTTATCTCACCTATTGTTGCTACTAGACCACCAATAACATCCGTATTGTTATCACTAACATAGCCCTAAAGATTTATGGTAGCACCACTATTGCTCTACTTATATCTTAGTCTTGATGATCATCTCAGTGGATGGGCATGGGTTTCTTATTTTTAGACATGATGAAAATAAGCACCAATATTCCTCTAAATCTATGTATATGTTAGAGTTTGTTTTGCTTTCTTCATAATAGGGATATATTGGCCACTATGTATGTCTCTTTCCATTATCTTATAGAAGTTAATCTCCTCCTCAATGTGGCAACTAGAGCTACACTTGAATTCATTGAGGAGATGCTATTATTTCACTTTTGTTGTGCCTGCTCCTTTAGTGCCATTTGTAAAATATCCTCCTCCCCAAATCATATTCCTTTTTTGATATCATTTAGAAATCATATTTTTTCTATTCAAGGATTTGGAGATACTTTAGGCATGATAAAGGCATGTGTGAATGGAGGGTAGAGATTAGCATAGGCCCATGAGTGACTTATCCTACAAAATTTTCACATCAAAATTCATATGGTCTAGGAGGAGTCAACATATTCTTAGGTTTATAGGTTGAACTCAATCTACCTTAGATTCATCTTCAATGCCAACATCTTCTCATCCAATAATAGATACTAATTTCATTGTAGGAAGTCAATTTTTGATATGAAATTTTGGCATTGTGTACAATCAACAGTGGCAACACCTCCTCAGTAAAACACCCCTATAGATACATACAAAATTCTTAGGATATATAGTTTAGTGGTGGTGCATGGTCATGCTATGGAGTGGTGTAGGTCTTGCACAACAAACTAGCACTTTGAGTCTCCATGTGCATCAGTCCATAGTTGTTTGCAAGGCATTTTTTCTATGGATCCTTATCAAGATATTCTATATCAATCTATTCCTCCCTCTACACAACTCATTATAGACCTAACCTATATTTCCATAGTGCATTTTTTCCATGGATTAGTGGTCCCATGAATGAGGCCAAAGGAGCTCTACTGTATTTAACTTTGATTGTTCAACAATGTTTATGGTTGGGTTCTATTTGCTTCCAAAACCAAAATTTTTTGATCATAAAGTTGAAAATATTGAACATGATACAATTGTTGATGTGTCATATTCTAATATAATGGATTGTCTTGTTAACTTCAAGAATATGCTCAATAAGCAATTTATCACATCTTCAGAAAGCTTGTTAGGATCCATTTTTTCTCTATCTTATAGATCAACCAAATTGGGCACATACTCTAGTCACTAGTTGTAACTTATTGTATTATATTCTATTTGTGTTCTAAGACCATGTATCTTGATAGCTTTACTATCCACTGGGTATTGCTTTTGAATAATAGTCCTTAACCTTGAAACTTGAGACAAAGAAACTATGTTTTTACAAGTTATATGTTGTTGGTTTATCATGACTAGCCTCTAATGGACCTAATTTTTTTTTAGAATATTCAATGTCTATGATCCCTCCTCGAAAAATTCCTTGTTATAAAGGATACTTGAAATTCACAACTTGAGCTGCACAATATGTGCCTTTAGGTATAAATATGGAACCTGATGATGCATTTCTTCTATATACACTACTTCCAGTTTGGGGAACTCCCTTAGATGAAGTCTCATTTATATGTGGAATCATGCCTCCTCCAAGAATATTTATTTCTCCTATAGAGTTATATGATTTGGCTAAACTTGTCTCATATATTTCAAATATCCCTCATATTTGGAGACCCTTCATTTAGATCTAACACCAAATGATCTTTATTTTAGATCTAACATTAGCATAGGATATGTATTTATAGGACCTAGCACTCACAGATCTAGAGCTAAAGGATTGCTTTCTAATAAACCAGATCAACTTATTTCTACAGGTTTAGAGTATAATCAAAATACACTAGCTCTCCTCCAAGAGGCCACTTGGATCATGGGGATGGGAGAGTTTCCAAAGAGGTAATCCTCTCCTCAGATTGCTTTGATACCACTATTTTACATGGTATCCAACCATATCATAGGTGGACCATAGCTTGTTCACCCACTTTAACCATTTGTCAATTTGGTGGTCTCAGCTAAATGGCACTCACGAATCCTCTGAGTTCTTGTTCTAGTCCAAGGAAGTTTGTTATTATAGCCAAGAGGATCTTCATAGAAGACTTTGTATATGATCCCTTCAGTTTTTTTGAAAATATGCATGACATGCAAGAAGGACCACTAGGGAAGTCAACTTAACGTCTACCTCAAGTGTGTTGCTTAGGTGGCTTGGAATCTCTCCACATGTGTTTCCATAGGGTGAACATTGTTGTTAGATATTTTTCCTCCTATTTCTTCTATTGCTCTAGATCTAATGTAATTCTTCCTCACTAGATCTCTTGCAAATTTATTTGATTGAACTCTGATAACTTTTATTCGAAGATCTAATTCGTTGACTATTGAATATGAATTCCTATAAAAAATAGATGTACCAAATATTACGTAGACCTTATGTGCTTTGATACCATTATTGGGATAAAATCCAATATATTCAATTAACATATGCATATTTAAATACATCAAAAAAATTATAACCATTTTATATGGTTATAACAATAGCCTTAGTTACGTCATAGTTACAACAAGAGATACACTTACTAAATAATGTAATAATATTTTATAACAATTACCTCATCTTTGAGTGCATGTTCATAAGCCTAAATTGTTTCATATACATACCATCATGGATAGAGTTTCTTGGTTAGAAATAAAATTTTTGAACAAATGAGCGAATTGCTCTATGATGCAAAGGGAATAACTTCCTATATACTTATAATTTTTTTTAAGGAAAATTTGGATTGAATTGTTCCAAATTTTGAACAATTTTCTCTCTTAAAAATACCTAGACTTTTTTTCTTTCTTGAGAAAATCACTTCTAAATTTTGGGAAAATTACTTTAAAATTTTGAGCAAATTGGTTTTCAAGATTTACTTAAAAGAATCGTTTTCAAGCAATTCGCTTATGAGGGAGTAAATCACTCAATAGAGAGAAAATTACTCTTTAGAAGAAGACTTTGCAAAAATCCTCTAATTTTTTTAAATAATTTTTTATCAATGATAGAATGCAATTTAGCACCAAAATTAAGGAAACTTGAATTTTGGGAACTCTTGATTTCACTTTATGAAAACTTTAAGAATTTTTTAAAGTTCAAAATAAAGTCTTACTCATAAAGGACCTATAAGATCATATAAAGTTTAAGAAGATATATAGAATTAGATTTCAAGAAGGGACTAGGCTTGATTTTAATAATGGAAATCAATCCCTTGATCCCACTAGACAAATTAGAAACTATTGAACCATGGAAAACGATAACTTCTATTGTACCATAATTTTGTTTTAACAATTAAAATAAGAGAGATCATGCCTCCTTTAACATCCTAGTTTTAGGATGGATTCCTACTATCCCTACTATATCTAAACTTGGATGGATACCTCTAATTGCACCTATACATGGATTAAAATCCTCCCAAAATGAGTTATGGCACCACTAAAAAATAAAAATTTTCTTTCCAAAATATCCTTCTCAACATCCATGCATACTTGTCCTACATTGTCTACCAATGAGTGATTTTCTCTTGAAATGGAAGTGATTCGATCCTATTTGGCCAATGATTCACTCTTGCTAAGTCAATTGCACCTCTAGAGTGGATTGCATCTCCAAAATTTATCTTTACAAAATTGGATCCCTCAAGGCTCTGATCATTTGATTCTTCGATTTTACACATGTCTTAAATATCGATAACCCTGAGGTGGCAACCAGGTTACTACATAACCCTAGTAAACATAATTTCTTCATCTTATAAGTGTAATGAAATAAATTTTAAAAATAAAATAATAGTGGTAGCAATTCAATAATGCATAATAGTAATCATACATTAAGAACAATGATTTATATTCAAAGCCAAAAAGTTTAAAATGCAAGTAACATATTTCATATTCTAAATCAATACAAATCCTAGCCACTTAGAAATGGTGAAGTCTCTTAGCCACTTGGAGTAGGCAAGTTTCATATGCACAACAAAGGTCACTAAGATTTAAATATGACCAACTACAATATAACTCTTAAAAATTATAGATCAATTCAACATTAAAACTAATCCTAAGACTCAAGGGATGACTACCTTAACCTACGGCTTGAGATAATAATAATAAAAATGGTTGACATGGCCATAATGGAACAATTACATGGCTCCTCTCTTCATAAATCTTTCTCCTCAAAGCTAGAAAAAACCTCCTCAAAGCTAGAAAAAACTAAACTACTCTCAATATCCTATGTTGTATCTTCTTTTGGAAGATCTTACCACTTAATGAGGAACTCTTAAATCTAGTGGAAGCATAGAAGAGGAACTCTAGACAACACTCCTTTTGGCTAGAGAGTAATTTGACCTTCTTTATTAAGTATTGAAAGATTCATTTGGGACTATATATTTTGGCCAATGACTTGTTTGAGACAAGTAACATGAAAGACATGATGGATGTAGTAAGATGATGGAAGCTCCAAATAATATTCCACTTCACCAATGTGAAAAACCATCTTGTAGGGGCCTTAAAATTGAGGATCCAACTTCTAACTAGGCTTGGTATTCAAGAAAAATGGATTATAGGGATGGAGGCACAAAAAGATGATATCCCCCATGGAAATTCTATGTTTAGAATGACTCAACTCCTATTGTTTCTTCATGTAGTTATATTATTGAGTCAAATTATCTTTAAGGAGCTATAGAACAAGTCATTGCTAAAACAAATCATCCACTTGAACCACCTTAAAGGATCTTGGAATATAGTATATCATTGATGGAGGTTTTTGATAATGTAAGGAGGCCTCAAATGAGGACATATTTAGGGAAGAATGTTAAGAATTATTATACCATAATTCAACTAAAGAGTGCCAATGAAATCAATGATACTACTTATCTTAGGCAAAATAATTAAGGTAAGTACCCAAACATTTGTTTATAATCTTCATCTAACTATTTGACTAAGGGTAATAAGAAGAGGACATATTCAATTGAGTACCACTAAGATGGATTAATTCCTTCCAAAAATTATTAGTGAAAATAGGATCATGATCATTGATAATGGACCTAGACATACCATTCAATCTAAAACAAAATCAAGAAATACCTTTACAAGATTGTTGGCTGAGTAGGGATGCTATAGTGCACAAAAATAAGTTTACTTGAAAAGGAATTCCACTACCACAAAGATCACTATTTTTCACTTAAATTTGGAAAGGTCCTTAATAAAATTCATGAAATGTGCTCCCATTAGCATTTAGAAATAGGCAAGGGTTACAACAAACCATAAAATTTAATAGTTTCCCCTTATGATGACATACATTGTATTCAACCACAAAGGTCTTGACATCTGCTTTTAATCCTTTTTAAGAAAATGATTGCTTCACCTCCTGGTATGTTTATAAGATTTTAGAATGTCTAGCCAAAGGAGATGAATGTAATTCTTATAGGATAATTTTCTTAAAAATTGAGGATGAAGGAAGATAAATGCTATCTTTCTTGCATAAAACCCCATCAATATATGAGAAAAAATAATGTATTAAGGATGTAGAATCCACTTACTAAATGATCCAAGTAGTCTCTAGGTCAAAAATCTAGGCCAAAAATTCGATTATGGAAGAGGACTAGATATGAGGCTAACAAAAATAACATCTTCATGTTTACAACATAGAGAATCAACCACCATATTCTTCTTTTTCTTCTTGTACTCAATAATAAAATCATACCCAAGAGCTTGGTAAACCATTTAATATGTTCAAGGCATTAGATATGCTATTCTAGGAAATTCTTAAGGCTACTATGGTTAGTTTTGATGATGAAGTGATGCCCCAAAAAATAAGGCCATCATTTATTTAGGGTAAGCTAAATAGTTAAAATTTATTTCTCATAAGTGGTTCACCCTAGCTTCTTACTAAAAAGCTACTTACTAAAGAGATACTTACTTTTAAATAGCAATGGATGTCAATCCTACATCAAAACAACTCCAAGACCTATACTTGAAGCATCACACTCAATATTTCCTTGAGTGCCATTTTTCCTTGACTGTCCTAAGTGGGGTTTTTCAGGCCTTCAATATTTCTTGGGTTAAACCAGCCATCGTACTTGATTTGTTCATCTAGTGGCCTTGCCCCTTTTCAAGCCAAATAATTAGATACATGTGGAAAATTTGTCTCAATCACTATCTTTGGCAGGTGTGGTTAGAAAGGAACCATAGTATTTAATGAGTCTATCCATGATAATAAAACTATCATTGCCATGATCCTATCCTTTGCCAACAAGAATGTGAACCTTATCCCTTTTAATAGCCGTAAACCTCATCTGTAGGAGACCATGATTGATCAATATTTAATATTAACCTTGTTAGATGAGTCTGTGCCTAGGGTAGTCAACCCTAGAGACAATGTTAAGTGGTCCCCACCTCCTACGGGTTGGTTTAAGCTTAATTTTGATGGAGGGGCTAAGGACAATCCTAGCAAAGCAGGCACTGGCGGCATTGTGTGAGATCATAATGGGAATATGATGCTTGCATTTTATGAATATTTGGGAACAAGGACAAAAAATGAAGCTGAAGCTAGAGCTATGTGGAGAGGTCTTCAAATGACTCAAGAGTTATAAGGCAATTTGATCATAGAAGGAGACTCTATGCATGTTATAAATCTCCTCAATAATTGGAAAACACCTCCTTGGAGGATTAAAACAATTGTTGAAGAGGCTAGGATCCTTTTCCAGGAAAGACAGGACAGAAAAGCCCAACATGTCTTTTGGGAAACTAACAAAGTTGCTGATAAGCTGGCCAATTTGGGTGTCGATGGTGACGAAATTTTCAAATGGGAACACGGTGTCCCAAGTGAAGTAGAGGAGCTCATTCAAAAAGAATGCCAAGAATGATAGTTGAATTTACCAACAGGGAAGACACTATAAGTTTGAAGGCTATGAGTATTCCCGTCTCTTTTTGAAATAGACTCACAATAAAAATTATCCGAGCTGTCAGTCTTGGTGGATGTTGCTTGGAAATACCACAAAGACTAATGGGGATAGTTACATGTCAGATAACATGGATCATAGTCATCTTAGTAATTTGAGGTTGGTTGATAATCACAGGGCAGGAAAGAAATGACAATATAAGACTTTGAACCAGAGCCACATGGACCACCAAATAGCCACCGCCATAAATATAGCCAGCAGGTTCACTTATCCAAGGCTGATTGGCCAAGATGGGATGTGGTCCCAAATCATGTCATATACGGAAGAAAACAATTACCAAATAATTATTAAGAGTAACTATCAATATAGAGCTTGTGGGAGTTTTTTCAGTACTCTGCTATGTGTGTCTGCAACTTTTTGTTTCTCCATTGTTTCAAGGAAGAGATCTATGTCTATTTATTTTTTTGTAATTATGATGCAGGTATGTTTTCTCGGGGTATACCCAAAATGTTGTATGGGAAGTTTCTTTTTTATAACAGGCTATGTGCCTTATCGGATGTAATGGCTTTGGCAACATGTAGATTTTACATATATAGGATCCTTAGTAAGGACATGTTCATCAACAACCCTGGGCTGATTTTTGTAAAAGGTTTTGGGTCAACCTGTAAAACCCGGTATTAATGCTATAGTATATTATCTACCAAACAAAAAAGCATCGCACTAAATGACAAAGGGTTTTATAAAATCAAGAGTGGCCAAAATAGGGTGGTATAGATAGCCTCCTTTAGGGTATGGAAGGCTTGGGAAGCTACTTTAGACCAAATAAAGACATCCTTCTTCATTAGATTAGTGAGAAGAGCAAAAATATTCCTATAATTATGGATAATTTTTTTAAATTATTGTATAAGACCTAAAAATCCATGTAGTTGCTTAAGGAATTTGACTAAGGGCTAGTCTTGCATGGATTTTATCTTGTTAATATCCATATTGAATCCTTCTAAGATAATATGTGTCCTAAGTATTCTACCTCATGGACCCCAAAGAAATATTTGACCTTTTGATAAAGATTTTTCCTTCTCTAATAAGTGAGGAACTTGGTCCATATGATTTGCTATAAATTAAGATATAGTAAAAGAAGACTAGGGTAAACTTGTGAATAAAAGGATGAAAGAAAAAATTCATGAGGCTTGGAAAGTGGAAGGAACAATAGTGAGACCAAAAGGTATGACTAGGATTTTATAATGACCCTCATGTGTATGAAATTTATTCATAGGGATATCCTCTTCTCTAACCTTGATTTTATGGAACCCTAAACACAAGTCTAGTTTTATAAAGTATTTAGCACCATGAAATTCATCCACTAACTTATTTATAATAGAGATAGAAAATTTATATTTGATTGTGATCTTGTTGATATGTTAGAAATTAGAACACATGCATTAATAATAGCCATTGCATCACACCATAAACATTAGAGATGTATAATAACTGATCCTTGGATAGAGAATTCCTTGCTTCAATATTTCTTGGACTAACTTCTCAATTTTATACTTTTATGGCTAGGGATAGTGGTAAGGATGCACATTAGGAAGTTAACTTTTTGAAACTATTTGTATGGAATGATCATATGTGTTCTTTAGGGGAAGACCTATGTGATCATCAAATATATTCACATAGTGATCCACAATGTTCCATAAGTTTAAATGAAGATATGGAAGAGGTAAATCCAAAGACTGAACTTTCATGTAATTAACTTGGGTGAAGAATCCATGATCACCTTTCTTCAATATATTTTCCATACTATAGGAACTAACCACCTTGGAGGGAGGAGTTTGGATTCCTTGGAAATAAATGACCTTTCTATTCTCCATCCATTTGGCATATAAATGGTATAGATTAATAATAATATCACCAAGCTAAGATAGCCATTGTGCTCCCAAGTACAACCCAGATTCACGATGAAAAGTTTTCCAAATCAATCATAATATCCCATATAGATAATTAACTTATCCATTTGAACCAAACATATTTATGTCTTTATTAGCAATCAATACTTGAAATTTATCCTGGTTGGAATAATTGATATACAAGCCAAAATACTATTGTCTTGTTATTAATAAAGTTATGCATGCTACATAAATCAATCAACACATTAACATGTTATCATTTGATGAATCCTTGGACCTTAATGGTATGGTGAGATTAGAGTCCCCATAAGGGAAAATAAAAATATCCATGACATCATCCTCATGCTTAACATTGACTATGTTAACTAGTTACTCCTACTGCAATCATTTTTTCTTTTTTTAACACTGCTGCTTCTTCACATTCCTCTTAAAAGTTATGATGATTTTCATAGGCCTAATATTGAGGATGATATGAATGAAATTTAAAATAGAAGAATACATGGGTTCTATTGTTATTGTGGTTATTGAAGTAAGGCTATCAAGGGTTGAATTCATGTCATAGTTGGGGATATGACACTTGGAGATTCTTTTTTGCTACCAAAGCTACATGTTCAACATCCTTGAGGTTGTAGGGATTGATAATGTTGAATTCCTACTGAATTTCATCCTTAACACCATGGAAAAAAATTGAGACCACCACTACTAGATCTAATTGGTAGTTGTAGATGATACGGCTTGTGAACTCTATGCAATACTTCTCAACTAACCCTATTTACTTGGTTTGCATTAAATACGCCACATACAATGTGGAATATACTTTTTCAAACTTAGAAATAATGCTTTGAAATTAGGCCATAGAAGAGATGATCTATATTGAAAAATCTCCTTAAATTAATCATTGATGAGCATGGGTTCCTAAATTATTCATAGCTAATCTAACTCAACCTTATTTAGAAACATGGCATAGATGGATGATGATATCCATCTTGGCCAAACACCCACATGGATTTTGTTACAACTCCAATATAGCTAGTCAGCTATATTTCCAATTAATCATTGATTGGTTGATTTATTATTATTTATAGAGGTAGGTTAGTTTATATTTGATCATCAATTATATACAATCATTCATCTGTGTACTTGTAAGGACTTAGCCCTCCTCAAGTGGCAAGTATCTAGATGATTTTTTTTTTTTTTTTGTGTTTAATTCTGTTTCTAGAGAATTTGCTTATCAAATGGTATTAGAGACAACCCTAGGAATGCAACTCTCAAATTTTACAAGTTTTGTAAGGTATTAAGGCATTGGGATTTATTTTCACTACACCAATTCTAATTAGCTAGCATCACATCGCGTTAACACAAGAAATAACAAAAAACTAGGATCTAACCATCCCTTTCACTGTAAGTTTTATGATTTACAATGCTTCTAAAATAGCGACAGGTCCAGAATGAAGAAATAAATCATAGAAAGTCATGTTTCCAATCCTTCTAAATAGTGATTCGAGAAAATATGGGTTTGCAAAACTAATTTAATACTATCCCAAACCTATATAGTGCTCAAAGTAGGAGCAGTTTCATCGATATTATCCATAATTCAAAGGAGTAAGCTTACGGATGTTTCACTGGCTTTTTATAATACTATTCAACCCTAAACAATATTCAAAACAAGAGCAGTTTTTATGGATACTCTCCAAAATACAAGGGAACAAGCTTACGTGACATTTCACTGAAATAATATAACACTATTCAACCCTAAATAATGTTCAAACAAAAGCAATTTCGTGGATATTCTTCAGAATTCAAGCAAGCCTACATGATGCTTCATATCTACATAGATGCTTTGTGCCGAATTACTTAGTATGTAGAAGTTTGCAGATGCATTAGGTTAAATCATGGACAACATCATATTCAAGATATAATTAAATCGCATTTAACTTAATTGACTACGGGTATATCATCACGCGGGTGATAGTTTTAATAATTCAATCTAGTGTGATGCAAGTTTTTGATTTTTTAGGTTTTTTTGGTATATCCCACATCGACAAAGTGTTTTCCAAAGATCGATTTAAAAAGACTTTTGCCCATATACTTAAACGACCACCTGTTTGTGGTCAAGCCCACCCTATCATATTGCATACCCATGATATCTTCAAACATCATCCATTCATTCTGTTCCATGTGTTTTTATTCATAAATCTGTATTGTAGTCTTGCTCGTTAATCAATTTCCCCATATCACTATTCTCCTTAGATACCAAGTGGTCATCCACCTAGCTATCAAATTCTTAAAGTCGTTTGCTGGTTATCTTCCCATTTTGTGAAGTAGTACACGTGTTCTCTTGAAGACAACCACACGTATTCTCATCCATCCTCATAAATCCCAAATTCCTTGAGAATTTTTCCTAGTCGTGATGTGGTGCACTTAACCTGTTAGACCGCATAGCCGTTAAATTAATTGTGGTATCATAGCAAGTTACCGTTGGTCTTGAAGTTGACCGTTATGTCCAATTGATCGTTGGATCATAGCATAGGAGTTACCATTGGAACCTAAAATTCACCAATTTTAGAGTTACCATTAGAAGATGAAATTCAAAAGCATAAAAGTATCATGGGAAGATTCAAATTCTAGAAGTTGAAGCATTTCGTAGTTGGAGTGAAATACTTGTCAATTGAAAATTGACAAAAAATAACTAAATATTTTTGCAGTAATTTCAAAAATGCATGAGTGATCAAACCACTCCTAACAAGTGGAATAGAGGACCAAATGGAAGATTACAAAGCACCGATAATCCAAATGAAGGATCACTAAATTCACCAAGAAGACATCCATGAAATAAAGGTATGCAACATAACTCTCCTTTTAAAATTAATAGTTTTAACCCTCACCACTGGTCCATGGCTTCTCCAAATCAAGACAATTCCAACATCCCTCCTACTCCCGACCACAATGGTAATGCATCTAACCAAGAAGACCTTGTTTCTAAAATTCCCCTCATAGTAGACGTCAATGTACGTGAGTGTTTGGGGCAACAACAAAAAGACCTAAAGAATGTGTATTCATTAGTACAACAAATTAATGAGTCAGTGAATTTACTTCTACAACAAAATAACCAAGTCTCTCAATCCATTCCCAACCCTCCACCTATAAATGCCAACCCTCCACCTATAAATGCCAACCCTCCACCTATAAATACCAACTCTCCACCTTTATATACTCGTCAAACATCAATACCTCCACAAACTTCCTTTGATTTTGATCCTTCAACAAGTGATACCTCCCGATTCTTAGAATGGCCTCATGATACCCAAGTTCCTCGTACCGACATGCCCACTTTTGAAGGATACGATCCCAGAGGTTGGATAGCCAAGATGGATGGTATTTTTTGTTTATATCGTATTCCTAAAACTGGTCGAGTTGCATATGCATCTTGTAAACTAGGCACCCAAGCTTATCAATGGTTGTTATGGTAGTTCCATCAACATAATCGATCTCTTATGTGGCCTGAATTTAAGGAAATTTTCCTTAAAATATTTGATAAGGGTTCATCTTCATCATATGTGGTCCACCTCATGGATCTCAAGCAAACCGGTTCAGTAGAAGATTATGTATCAGAGTTCACAAGTCTTCTTACTTACACACATGAATTAAACCCAACAGTAGTGGTGTCTACTTTCCATCATGGTCTCAAGGATAAAATCCAAAAAGAAGTCGACATTCATGATCCATGTACTCTAGATGAGGCTACCAGAATAGCTCAAGCAATTGAAACTAAACTTCAATATGGGGTGTCCTATAAACGTGATTCTAATTTTTGTCGACCTTTTCGCAATAATGAACAATCATCAAGATTTTTTTGCTTTAAATGTCATTCTTATCATCCCAGAGATCAAGCATGTGCAGTGCATCAAACCTTTCAAGTAGAATTCAAAAATAAGGAAGAAGAAGAAGAAGAAGATATAACTCAGCAAGAGTCACCCACAAATACAGAACAACTCTCAGTAGATACTAATGAAGCAACACCTGAGGATGACACTATTGCTCTCTCAGTACATGCACTTATGGGGTTAACAACTTATCATACAATCAAGGTACAAGGATTTATTAGGCACAAGCGTATTAATGTGTTGATTGATTCAGGAAGTACACATAACTTTATTGATATCAAAACTGCTAAAGCATTGAACTTGTACATTAACATGACCAATCAAGATAAGTTCCAAGTTTTAATTGCAAATGGAGGAAACACTCAATGTGTAGGTAGAACATCTCCAGTTTCAATCCAAATGGGAAATTACACTTGGCGAGGAACTCTCTTCGTTATGAACCTGGGAAGTGCAGATGTTATTTTGGGCGTCGAATGGTTATCACAGTTAGATGAGGTTACTTTTCATTTTCAAAGATTATATATCAAATGGAAGGAGAACGGGAAGACTATTTGTCTTCAAGGAATTCAATCTCCACCATCCAAGATGGTGAGTTCCCATTGCATGGAGAAGTTATTAAAGAAGGGTGCTCATGGATTTATAGCTCAAATAAATTCCATGGAAGCTCAATCCTTGGACACTCTAGCGATTATCTCAAAGGATCTTCAACCTATTATGGATAATTATGAAGAAGTCTTCAGCGAACCAAAAGGTCTACCTCCTAAATGATCACATGACCATGCTATACACCTTGTTCCTGGTAGTCTTCCTCCTAATGTTCATCCTTATCACTATCCTCAACCTCAAAAGATAGAAATAGAGAAGATAGTACAAGAAATGTTAGAACATGGCATAATTCATCCTAGCATTAGTCCTTACTCATCACCCGTGGTAATGGTACATCGTAAGGATGACTCTTGGTGCATGTGTCCAGATTTTTGACCTCTCAACAAAATTACCATCAAGGATAAGTTCCCTATTCCTATCATTGATGACTTATTAGATGAATTACACGGTGCTAGTTATTTCACTAAATTGGATCTTCATTCTGGCTTTCACCAAATCAGGGTTAGGGAAGAGGACATACCTAAAACCACTTTTCAAACTCATGAAGGCCATTATGAATTCTTAGTCATGCCTTTCGGTCTTACTAACGCTCCATCAACATTTCAAAGCCTTATGAACCATGTTTTTAGGCCATATCTTCGTAAGTTCATTCTAGTTTTCTTTGATGATATCCTAATTTACAACAAATCTTGGAAAGATCATCTAACCCATGTTGACAAGGTTCTTCATTTACTACATAAGGAAAATTTTTTGTTAAAAGATCCAAATGTGCCTTTGGGGTCCAAGAAGTCGAATACTTAGGTCATATCATATCTCATGAAGGAGTCAAAGTAGACCCTCAAAAAATCAAAGCTATTCAAGATTGGCCTCTACCTAAATCCCTCAAAAAACTTAGGGGATTCCTAGGTCTTACAGGTTATTACCAAAAATTCATACGCAATTATGGCAAAATCGTAGCTCCTCTCACAACACTTACCAAAAAGGATGCTTTTAAATGGAATGAAATAACTTCTCAAGCATTCCAAGCACTCAAAGAAGCTATGTGCTCCACTCTAGTATTGGCTACTCTAGATTTTAGTAAACCCTTCGTCATCGAGTGTGATGCTTCTGGTACAGGAATTGGTGTAGTTTTAATGCAATATGGTCACCCCTTGGCTTTCAAAAGCAAGCAACTATCAGGAAAAAATTTGGGGTGATCCACATATGAGAAAGAAATATTGGCTATTTTACATGCCATCGAGAAATGGAGGTATTATTTACTCAGTAGTCACTTCATCATAAAAACTGACCATAGTAGTCTTAAGCACTTTCTAGAACAACGTTTCTCTTATCCTAAACAAAACAAGTGGATGACCAAACTATTGGGTTATGATTTCATCATTGAGTATAAGAAGGGCAAAGAAAATGTGGTAGTTGATGCATTATCCCGTAAATATGAAGATGAAGTCTCCATTAATGCCATTTTTGGTCCTTGTTCTCAATGGGTTTCTCAACTTCAAGAAGAATGGTTGGTTGATACTGAAGCTGCTCAAATTATTCAAGATATGAATAAAGTATCATCAAAACATCCTTATTTTTCATATATGGATGGGGTGCTATGCAAGAAAGATCACATTTACATTCTGTAGGGTTCCACTATTAAATCCATGATCCTTGAAGAATCACATTCATCTCCATCAGTAGGGCACTCAAGATTCTTGAAAATATATCAGAGGGTGAAACAATATTTTTATTGGAAAGGATTAAAATCAGATGTCAAGATATTTGTGGCTGAATGTGAAGTATGCCAACACAATAAAGGTGAAACAATCAAATCTCTAGGACTTCTGCAACCCTTACCAATTCTGGACCACTAGTGGGAACACATATCAATGGATTTCATTGAAGGTCTACCCAAGTCAGATGGTAAAATAGTGATTTTTGTAGTTGTGGATCGTCTCTCCAAGTACGCTCACTTCAGTGCTCTACAACACCCATATTCAGCAAGCAAGGTGGCTAAGGTATTTATTGACTCCATTTTCAAGTTACATGGCATGCCCAAAACTATTGTAAGTGATCGTGATCCCATATTTACTAGCCATTTTTGGAGAGAATTATTCCATCTCAGTGGTACCAAATTAAATATGTCCTCTGCATACCATCCCCAAACTGATGGTCAAACTAAAATTGTTAACAAATGTCTGGGTACCTATCTACGTTGCTTTGCTCAAGATAAGCAGTATCAATGGAGTCAATGGCTTTCATTAGCAGAATGGTGGTATAACACTTCTTTCCATTCTTCCCTCAAGATGTCTCCATTTGAAGCATTGTATGGGTTAAAACCACCAACAATCTCAGATTATGTTCCAGGATCTTCCAAAGTAGCTCAAATCGATGATTGGTTCCAGCATCGTCAGTCAATGCTCAACATTCTTAAAGACAACTTGATCCAGGCTCAAAATCGTATGAAGCAACAACAGGACTTACATCATTCAGAATGATAATTCAATATAGGAGATATGGTTTTCTTGTGGCTGCAACCTTATAAGCAGTTGTCCTTGAAGATCAAGACCAGTCAGAAGTTGGCTCCTCGATTCTACGGGCCCTACAAGATAGTTCGTCGCATAGGTGAAGTAGCATATCAATTGGAGCTTCCACCTTCCTCCCGTATACATCCAGTTTTTCATGTATCCTATCTCAAAAAAGTGATTGGCCAAAAAGTGCACTTCTAGATAGAGCTCCCAGTACTAGATGAAGAAGGACGTATAACTCTTCAACCAGAAGCAATATTGCAAACCAGATCACATCATCTTCGATCTCGCCAGGTTAAAGAATTTCTAATCAAATGGTAGGACCTACCAGTAGAAGATGCTACATGGGAACCAAAAAGTATTTTCGAGTCATTTCCAGCTTTGAGGACAAAGCTTTCCGAGGAGGGGAGCCATGTTACAACTCCAATATAGCTAGTCGGCTATATTTCCAATTAATCATTGATTGGTTGATTTATTCATATTTATAGAGGTAGGTTACTTTATATTTGATCATCAATAATTATACAATTATTCATCTGCATATTCGCAAGGACTTAGCCCTCCTTAAGTGGCAAAGGACTTAGCCCTCCTCAAGTGGCAAGAGATCTATTTGATTTCTTCATTTGATCTATGTTTAATTCCATTTCTAGAGAAGTTGCTTGTCATATTTACACCCTCAAAGTTTGGTATATTAATGCATGAAACAAGAACATCACGAGGCTAATAAAGAAAATTATTAACATCTACAAAGGTATCAATATGAGAAGCAAAGCCAAAGGTATGAAGAGTACCCTTGGTAAAATTGGGAGTTGTACAAGTGCTAAAGAAAATTGGAGGTCTATGATCATATGACAATTACTAATGGACATTGGGTCCTTTGTATTGGGTGCCTATTGCATGCTCGATGGCTATTATCCAACAACTTGTTAAAATATTGGTCAAGGGAATATGCAATAGGAGAATATTAAGAAATATTTGGATGTTTCTTAAGGCATTTTTAATTTCATTTTGAGAGGATAAATATGGAGTTAACCATTATTTGTTAGTTCTAAAGAAAGAAATATAATTAGACTCAATTATATTCGAAAAAATATTATCAATAAGAGGGGTAATAGGATGAGGGTTGTTGGGAGGAGGAGAGGTAGTCGAAGTGGTGTTGGAAGGAGGTGAAGCCATGAAATTTAAAGAAGAAGGAACACATTGGTCAAAATTAATGATATTTGGAGGGGTATTATGATCCTTACTAGTATTTTTGGGCTAGCACTTGTTTCTTCTCATGCTTACATCCTTTGACTAACCAATACACTATCATCGACTATTGATTCAAAATAAACTAGTAGAAGTAGCAAGTTTGTTTATATACTAAGGGCAAATGCAAGACTAAAAAAATCCTTTGGATCACTCTAAAAAATTATTATGAGAAAAATCCCTTACTTTAAGAAACTTGAAGATATGATTGCAATGAGACAGGTCTCCCACAAAGGTCTCGATACATTTGATTCCTAAAAAGTGTTGTTTGATATGCCCCTTATTTTAATTGGTTTAAAGAGATGATCACAATGGTGTAGGTCTCTCATAAGGTTCCTGACACACTTGTACTATTTTAAATTGGGTTAAAAAAAGTAATTAACAATAGCAAACTCATAATATTACAAAAGAAAAATGTGTTAAAATATTGACCCCCAAAAATTTGATAAAAAATTACTAGACAATAAGAATTGTTTGTAAGAGGTTCGATAATGGATCACACACTCTTCAACCATACTTTTGCACCACAAGGAGCCAATATCAATGCTCTAATACCATTTGTAATAAAACAACTTCCAAAAATATAGTAAAAATTCAATAATACACAACAATCAACATTCATTGGGAACAATAATTTAGATTCAATACCAAAAAATAAAAAATGCAAGTAACATATTCTAGATTCTAAATAATACAAATCCTATCCACTTAGTGAGGGTGAATTATTTTAGCTAGTTGGAAGAGCAAAGTATCATATGGGTAATAGAGACAACTAATATTCAAATGTGAAAAATAATTCTTGCTACAACTTAACTCTTCTTATTTATAGATTGGATCAACATTAAACCTAACCCTAATGCTTAAGGTATGATTACCATAACCTAGGGCTTGATCTAATAATAATAAATATAGTTGATGTGGCTATATTGGAACTATTACAATAAGACCCATAACAATTTGCGTAATCTACTAGTTTAGGATCCATTGCATCTTTCTGGCTTCCTCTTTTTCTAACCTTCTTAGCCAATATTATGAAGAGATGAAAAACTAAGAATCCATACTATAGTAATACCATAGAAAATTATTCTTAAAGAATAAAATGGGTCTTCTAATAGGTAGTAGAAAATATCCCATTTTAGATTTTAAGGGCATGAATCCATCAAATTGGTTAATGGACAAAACATCCTTTCATAAAATCATTGAACTTCTTCTCCTTGTCATATTTTCTCATTTAAAACTACTTAGGAAATCCATGACCTCAATTTAATGATTCATCACTAATAAAATTACAAATAAGGTTACATGCATGTCTAACACAAAATGTAATAAAACCCATAAGATAAGCCATGTATTCAATACATAGATGTATACATTACATTTCAATATACACAACTTGGAGAAAAACACATAATCCATTAGTTTTTAAAGGATTTTGATCATAGGTTTTGTTTCAAAGGTAATAATATACACATAATTTTAACAAACCATAGTCATTCATTGTATAAAGCTTTTACTATTTAAAAAACTTAAGAAAATAAAATTAATTTTCACAAAGATAAAATAATACTTAAAGAGTCACAAAATATTGTTAGCTTTTGATACAATATGTAATGGGATATAGCATTCACAAGATGCAAAATAATAAGAAAGAAAGTAAATCTGTAAGATGACTAAAATATGCTATAAATAGAAATGATGAAAATGAGTACAATAGTAGCTATGGAGGAAATGAACACTCCATGATACAAGTTACTGCTCAATGATTGAGCTATGAGCTTATAACTCACACACACTACACTACTGTCTATCCTACACTACTATAATCATATACTATTGTGTTCTCTTCTATATCTATGGCCCTTTATATATGAAGATAAGTTCCTTGACCAACACTCTACCTAGATGTACAAGGGAAACCTTACACATTTAAAGCTTGCACATTGACACTTGTGCATTTATTACATTGCATGAAGTAACTAGATAAATTACCCCTAAAGTAATCTAATGTCCTAAGTATGTACTAAGGAAGGTACATTTACATGACCCAAATAATGTAATATAAGCTATTTCTAACACCCCCATGTATTACAATATTTGGGTATTGAAGACTTTAGTCTTCAATGTGGATCTTCCTCCAATGGATAGAGAAATTTGTATTCTCCTTCATCGCTTAGTGTGATCAGGTTCAACAGGTAATATTTATCTTCATATGATGCGAAGTATGCTGTAGTTGAAGGTTCTTCTACCTTTTGTATGTGTTCAACTGGTTCTGTCTTCATGATGACATGTTTCTCTTTAATGTGTCTCTTCTTTCTTTTTCTTCTTCTTATTATCTTTTGATTCTACAATGGTACTGATGGAGTTTCTGCTACATGACAGGTTAGTCTATCATCACAATAATATTCTTATTTATTGCTATATTGTTCCTTGTGTTGATTAAGTACAAACACAATTAGAGATAGATAGACCATCAAACATTCTTCTGGTGAAAGTATAACCAATATTTGTGAGTTCCACCATGTTGTGAAAATAATATCATGAAGATAACTAATCAATGTTGTAAATATACCTTCTTTAGCTTCCTTAAGAAACAAGGAGAACTTTTATTTGTCGCTAGAGGATAGATACTTGAATCCTTCTAGAGTATCTATTAAGTTTTGAGAGCAGTATTCTATTTCATGAAATAATTCCTCATTATTGAAAGCATTTCTCAAGATATTATCCATGATAGATCTCTAATAGTTTTATATAAGATATATTTGATAAAACCTTTATTAATCCTTGGTTTTGTAGGCTTCCTTATGTATCCCTAGTAATGAGTGTATATACTCTTGAGGATCTTTAGGTTTTGTAGAAAGCTTATATATTGCAACTTGATAATTTTGATAAATGTTTATATTACCAAGTTTTGTAGAATGCCTTGACTCCCTAGTATATTTTGGAAAATATATAAAGTGCTTTTGTAAATTTTAGTTCAATTTTGATTGATTTTGTAAATTTTTGTAAATAACAAAATCAACTTCTATTATCCTTATTGCTCCTATTGAACAAAGCAAATTTTCCAAATTTAAAGAGGTTTTAATGTTGGATATTTTGTCTCGATTTGAGAATATTTGAGATAAGTAAATATTATAAATTTCCAATCTTTAATTTTTTTTAGTAAACCTCTTATAATGACCCTTTGAGATTTGATTTGATTTTTTCTAATTTCCAATAAATCAATTTGATGTAGTAGACCTTATGACTACCAAATTTGGAAAATTAGAAAAGATAACTATATTTGCAAAATATTAAATAGTTAAACCTAAGTAGAATTTATTATATCTCCAAGGTTGTTTTGCAAATATTATTTTGATCTAGGTAAGTTATCTCCTATATAATTTTCTTTCATAATCTTAAGATTTATCCTTGATTTTATAGCCTTATATCTCCTATGTTTGAAAGCAATATTAATGAGATAATTCACTTACCTTAGCTCCTTGTCTTCACACTTGAATAGCGCTGGTTTTGACTGAGTATAACAATCCTCTTACATACCCTTTATGTGGTGCTTGAGTTGACGAATTCGAATGGGCCAAGTGTGGTATGGCTGAGTGAGAAATAGTCGGGCTTGTTCTTTGATGTTGGAGATTATGATGTTGGTAATATGTCCTTCTATGGAGCTTTAAATGCTCCTTGCTCCCTTTCTTCCACACTATAGAACTGGTTTGACTGCGATATTTCCTCCTATATTTTGACTACAATTTGCTTTACTCTTCACCTTGTTCTTGCTTCAAAAATTAGATTGTATTTATTGGATGCCAAATGTGGTCAAGTGTATTTTCTATTTCTTAAGAGCACAGTCACTTGTGGAACACCAAAATATTATTTTAATGCTTTTGCAGTTCATGTTACACCTTTTTAACGTATGAGAATTTGCTTTGGTGCTTGTAACTCCCCTTCAATGACCTCTTGAGAATTAGAAAATGAGAGGCACTAGAGAATATTATGCCAAGTGGTATTTAATATTATTGCACGAGACTTTTGATAAAATACCTTCAATAAGGAGATTGTAACTCCTTCAATTATCTTCCTCCTTAGCTTACTTTGTTTTCTTGGGTAGCAAGCAACCTATTCTTCTGCAAGTGGCTTTGTGAGGCATCTTGGAGCTTTGATCATGGATGATAGTGCTTCCTTTTGTGGATGTTACTCTCAACATAGCATCTATCCTTATCTTTTTTCTTCTTACCTTCAATGTGCTTCCTATTATGCTACCTCTTTGCCTTGGTAGGAGTGGAAGCTTAATGCTCTTTCTTTATGGATGAGCTCTCTTCTATCTACGTAAATAAGCTTCTTATTTTTGTCTTTGTAGATGTCCTTGATAAGCTTGCTTTGGTTTACATAAATCACTTTGATGAGCTTTCTTTGTCTTGTAGGTTCATCCGTGGAGAGTATGCCCTTTTGATGGTTCAAGAGCATTAATATTTTGGCCCTTCTTTGGTTGGTTTTTCTTTTATTTTTTGTGCCTTTTAAGGCACATTCAAATCTGCTCCTTTCACTGCATATGATGTATTGTAGAAGTGCAATACCATGTAACCCTTACTTGTATAAAGAAACTCTTTTTATTGCACCATTTCTTGCACTTTTTTGTAGGCCTAATATTTTTGATTTTGTAGTAGATTTTATGAGTGAAATATGAGGGTTTTGAGGATGTCTCTTTGTCTAGATTCCTTGTTAGCTTTTGATGTAGCAAGCATAGGGAGATAGCAATCACAAGATGCAAAATAATATGAAAGAAAGTAAATCTGCTAGATGATTGAAATATGCAATAAATAGAAATGATATAAAATATTACAATGTAGCTATGGAGGAAATGAACACTCCATTATAAAGCTACTGAACTACATTGCACCCATCACCAATGGATGGTGTCACACATAGAACTAAGCTACACTATGTCCCCCGACTCTCTATATCTATGACTCTATATCTATCTATCTATGAGGCCATCCTTATATAGGTAAAATAGGATACTTGGCCAACACTCTATCTAGTTGTGCAAGGGATAACTTGCACATGTACAACTTGCACATTGACACTTGTGCACTTATTACATTGCATGAAGTAACTAGATAACTTGCCCCTAAAGTAATCTAAGTATGTACCTTGGAAGATACATTTACATAACCCAAATGATGGAATAGACTCTATTTCTAACACCCCCTTGTATTACATTATTTGGGTATTGAAGACTTTAGTCTTCAATATGGATCTTCTTCTTCTTCATGAACTTTGTCTTCTTCCTCTGCATTCTTTGTGTTCAGGTTTAGTAGGTAATATATGTCTTCATATGATGCAGAGTAAGTTGGAGCTGAGGCTTCTTCTTTCAATTGAATTTGCATTGTATTCCTCCTTTATCTTCTTGTTTAGAGTAGTCTTGATCTGGTTCCTCTTCTGCTACTTCAGTATTCATGTCAAGGCCTCTTGTCCTTTTCCATTCTAAATTCCTTGATGTCAGATGTCTTTGATGGACCATTGTTCTCATGATATTGCATGTCTTGAGTGGATCTGAATTTGTTCTTCTTCTTTCCTTTGTATCTATGTAAGACCTATTTCTCTGTCCTTCATAAATATCAACCTTGAGCTCAATGTTAGTAGATCCATCTGAAATAAGTTTTTGAAGATAATAATTTATTCCTTGAAGTAACCTTCTTTCATAATTTTGATAGTACCTATATTTGAAGTGATAGGAGAAAGATGAGTGATTTGTTCCATCACAATATCTGCATGGATGGAAACTCCAACAATTGGTCTTTTCATGACCATATTGATTGCAATAAGTGCATAGTAGTGATGATCTAATAATTTTGCAATCTATTTTAGGAATATCATATTTATCTATTTCCTTGATAAGACTTTCTAACCATATGTGCACAATTGAAGCTATTCCTTTTTGAATAAAAGCTTGTTGATCAACCTTTCCCTATTTTTGGTCATTAGATTCACTGGATGAATCTTCCTTAACATAGTTGTTGATTTTAGAACTTATTTCACATTGTATTGATTCTTCTTTGTCCTTTCCATCATTGTAATTCATCAGGTTTTTAATCCATATTGGTATTTTTCTCATTCCACTTCTAAGAGTGTTGTTTAGCATGCTAGTAGTCATTTGTATAACCTGAATTCTTTGAGGTAGAGTAGTTTAGTTTATAACTACCTCCTTATTGAAGTATATAAGCTTGATTTGATAAAACCTTTATTAATCCTTAGATTGTAGGCTTCCTTATGTCTCCCTAGTAATGAGAGTATGAATACCTAATTTTAGGTTTTTGAAGAAAGCTTATATCTTCTCAACTTGACAATCTTTGATGGATATTATTATCAAGTTTTGTAGAATCCCTTATGACTCCCTAATATGTTTTGGAGTATGATATAGTGCTTTTGTAAGATATAGTTCAATTTTTGGTTGATTTTGTACAAGTTTTGTAAGGATCAAAAATCAACTTCTTAACTCCTTAATACTCCTATTGAACTAAGCACTTTTCAATTTTTGAAGAGGTTGTAATGTTGGATTTCTTTTGTCCCTAAAGAGAAATTTTTGAGACAAGAATATAAATTTCCAACTTTGATAAAATATTTTAATAACCCCTTTTTGAAACCCTTAGGAATTTTATTCAAGTGTTTCTAATTTCCAAAAAAACTAGTTTGAAGTTGTAACCCTTATCACTCCCAAATTTGGAAAACTAGAACACATTAATATTTGCAAACATTAAATGGATTAATTCCAAGTAGTATCCCTTATTTCTCCTAAGTTATATTTTGCAAATATTATATTAATTTCCCTAAGTTTTGCTTTCAAACAAAGATTGATTTCAATTAATATCTCAACCTTATCTTATAACCTTATAACTCCCTTTTTAAAATGAAAGTAAATTAGATGAGAAATTAGATTAAGGATTTGTACCTTTATGAAGTTAGATGAATATGGTAGTAAAATCTCCTTCTTGAGTGTGAATTCTCCAAGGTAAGTTTTTAATGCTCTTCTTAAATGTTGGTTGATCGAGAGTATTTTCAACTATACCTGACTTGCTTCGGATCCCTATCGAATTGCATTCAAACTATAGTTGAGCATCTATCATTGATCTATTGAGTCATACCTAAACTATTATTGAGCATTGCATGATTATAAGTAAATCATTGTCATATCGTCATCTCCGAGTAGCTTCCAAATTTCTGCTCGTATCACTTTCAACTGTTGTGCTTCCTTTCCAAGGTCCAAGGCATATTTAATATGTGATAGGATGAGTGACAAGTGTCATGATATAAGTTTTTGAATGCTCATGGAAGCTTCGATTGGTTGGTGGAGGTGTTAAACTCACTCCACTATTTGTGATAAATGTCACTTTTGGATGAAAATGTTTTGATTCTCTCTTGAGCGTTGTCCAAGAAATGCTCCTTCCTCAATGTCTACAAGCTTCCTTTGTTGTAATGTATGTCAAGCTATTAGTTGTACGTAACTCCTCTTCTACATGGAGTATGGGTACCAAGAAATGTAACATCTTATTTGTGAGCATTATAGAGGATCTCTCATAGGATGACAAGTGGTATTTGCATGCCCTTCTCTTTATCAACGCTTACTTGAAGACTCTCCAATGCATTTTCCACCTTGATATTTGTTGTTTTACATAGATGCTAAAATATCTCTAGCCAAGCAATGCTAATGGTTGAGTTGTGGTGGAGATATGGTGGAGCTTTGGTGGAGATATGGAGTAGCTTTGGTGGCCCTTGAATGGAGTCTGAATGGTAGCACTTGGATGAAGACTCCTTGATGCTTCACTCCACTGTTAGCTTTCACTTATGGTAGAAATGCTCTTTGATAAGAGTGCTCCTTTGCTTTGACGTTCGTTTGCTTTATCTTCTACTTTGTACACTACTTGATCTTCCCCTATGCCTTGTCTTCTACAGGTTCGACCATCCAAGATGAGCCCTTTGAGTGGCTCCTATTTCTTGGGAAGAGTGCTTACGTTCGGCCTTTTCTTGGCTACTTTTTCCTATGGATATTGTGCCTTTTTGGGGCACATTCAAATCTGCTTTTGGACTGTAAAAAACCAGATTAAAATAGTGCTATAAAATGTACTATAGTATGTACATAAACCTCCTTTGATGCACCTTATTTTGCACTCTTATTTCAGATCTGAAATTCTGGTTTTATGGCAGATTTTTCTCCTACAATACAAGGGTTTTGAGGTTGTCTTTTATGAGTAGACACCTTCCCCTTTTTTCTTGGACACTTTGATAACAAATCCAAGCTTAGATAACAATAGATAGAAGCTTTTTAATTTATGCAATTTTTTGCACTTTCTTTTCTTGCATTCAATCTTGTAATGCTTTGGATTTGAGACTCACCAAGTCTCAATATTTGAAGCTTCTATTTCTATTTTTGGTTAGTTGTGTTCTTCTCCAAGTTTTGGAGGATTCTAACCTTTTTGGGTGGCTTCTTTTGGCCACTACGAGTTGTATATTTGCTTCAATAGTGTCTTTAGACACTTGATACAAATCAGATTTTGTGCCCTTCAAGAACACAAAACTAATTTCTTTTGAGAGTAGTATAATAGTGCAAGTCTTTCACTTTTAATGCACTAAGATTACACCTTATCACTCCAATAAACTCTCAAATTAATGCACTAAGAATTTACTACAACTAATCAAGAATAACCTAAAATGAATCTTTAAGAGTTATTCTGCAATTTCACTACAACTAATATTGTAGGACTTAGTCTTCTTTTTATTTTTCCAAAATAGATAATAGGTAGTTGATAGAAGCAATTTTGAAATCTAATCAACTCCTAATTAATGTGCAAATGAACCTTAAAAAGAAAATTTTCTTTTTGCACTTTCGAATACTGTAATCCAATTTTCTATTTGCAACTTTAATCTAAATTTAGGTGCTTCTAACAAATCTGATAGGTAAATGAATTAATGAACCTACTTGCACCAAAAATTTGCATACCTTTTTTGTAGTAGCTCTTTTATCGCTTCTGTAGAGGATGTAGATCTTGGTGTCTAGAATCACCAAGTTGCTGCTACGAGAATGTCCTTGCAACTCTTTGTAGACTATCTTGAATAACTCCTTCTTCACCAAATGATGGTCTCAACCTTTCTTTTATGAGCCTAGGATTTGATGGCTTGTTCTCCTCTTCTGTTCTCCTCCTTCTACTATAGATTTGGATAAGTCTTTGTCTCTAAAGTGATGCCTTCTTGCTGTGAGAGGTAATATTCAAATCTTCAAGATTTGGTGAGCTTCTTCTATCTTCAAGTCTTCTTGTCGATTTTTGACTTCAAGCAGGATCTTCTTCTAAGATTTTGCACTCCTTGCCAAATTCTTCTTCATGGATTTGGCACTCCTTGTCAAATTCTTCTTCTCTTGGGCTTGTTGTCGGATGGCGACAATTGTCCCAAGTCCTTCACTATCAGAGGCTTCTCCTTGGTAGTGGATTTATCCAATGAGTTCTCCTTTGAGAATATCTTTAGTAAGGCTCTCCTAGCCTTTTTATGGATGCTCGATAAGACCTTCCCAAGGTCTCTGATATGATAACTTCTGATGGTCTTCCTTGAGATCTTTTCTTCAACCTTCTACTCTTGGAAGTGTTGGTGATGAGATCTACTTTTGGATCTCTAATTTTTCTACTTCTGGATTTGAGTAGGACTCACCTAGTCCTTATTCTCCTTCTCCTTCCTTGACTGGAAGTTCTACAATGAGATATTCTCCTGATCTCTTTGATTTTTCTTCAGGTGCTGAATTGATTCTGAAGAAGATACCCTTCCTAAATTTCTTGTAGGAAGTTTCCCAACTCACTGAATCTTCTTTCCCTACAATAAAGTATTAGTACTAAAATATTTAGTCTACTTCTGAATCATATATTCTCTTTGAATTCTTCTTTAGGATCAAGGCTTCTATGGCCTTTTTTAGTATCAAGGCTTCTATGGCCTTTTTTTGTATCAAGGCTTCTATGGCATTTTTCAGTATTAAGGCTTCTATGGCCTTTTTCAGTACCAAGGCTCCTATGGCCTTTTGGTATCAAGACTTCTATGGCTTCTCCTTCAAGGCTCCTATGGCCTTTTCTCCAAGGCTTCTATGGCCTTTTTATGTCAAGGCTTCTATGGCCTGTTCTTCAACTTGTGAAGTTCTTTGATTCAACAATGGAGATCTTCAGTCTCCTGACTTCACCACAACTCTTCACAAGAAGTCTTCTTCTATAGTATTCTTCTCTTGCACAAGGAACCAATATCTGCACTATGAGGGCATGCTGACCTTCGAGAAATGAAGTTGGAGTCTCCTAGATTTCTATCATAGGAGGAGTCCCAATCCTCTGAGAATTAGTTTTCTACAAACAAAAGAAACTTTAGGCACTAGTTAGAAAATTCTAGATATCCTGGATAATCCTCACTGAATGATTTGTCAATCCAATGGCTTGAATGTTGAGTCTTGGTCTTCACGAGTTTTTCCTGAAACTCTATGGAAAGACTCTAGTCAATTGCAATCTCAGTATTTCCTGGAACTAAGATTTCTTTTAGTCCTCACTCGTGACTCTCCCTAATTCTACCACCTAGATTCTTCTGAGAGCTTTTGATAGTGGTTGGTCCAGCGGTGCGTCAGTTTGTCAAAATGCTCAGGCTCAATGATAATGGTGGCTTTCCTATAGACCTACACAGACTAGATCTACTGTAGCTCTGATACCACTATTAGCTTTTGATGTAGCAAGCACTGAGAGATAACAATCACAAGATGTAGAATAATATGAAAGAAAGTAAATCTGCTAGATGACTAAAATATGCAATAAATAGAAATGATATAAAATATTACAATGTAGCTATGGAGGAAATGAACACTCCATTATAAAGCTACTGAACTACATTGCACCCATCACCAATGGATGGTGATACACACAAAACTAAGCTACACTATGTCCCCCGACTCTCTATGTATCTATGACTCTATATCTATCTATCTATGAGGCCATCCTTATATAGGAAAAATAGGATACTTGGCCAACACTCTATCTAGTTGTGCAAGGGATAACTTGCACATGTACAACTTGCACATTGACACTTGTGCATTTATTACATTGCATGAAGTAACTAGATAACTTGCCCCTAAAGTAATCTAAGTATGTACCTTGGAAGATACATTTACATAACCCAAATGATGGAATAGACTCTATTTCTAACACTCACCCTCTTTGCTTAGATATTTGATGGTGAATCCAAGCCTTGTAAATGTTGTAAAATAGAAGCTTTATTTTAGTTGCACTAACCCCTTTAGTGCTTTGGATTTGAGATTCACCAAGTCTCAATCTGTGAAGCTTCTTTTTTGTTAGTTTTTCTTTGCTTGTACTAACCAATTTCGGTGGATTCTATTGGCCACTAAGAGTTGCAGGTTTTTGTGCTTTAAGAGTGTCTTTAGACACTTGATGCAAAATAGATTTTGTACCTTTTCTCAATGCACAAAAATAATTTCTTTTAAGAGTAATAATAGTGCAAATAAATCTAAAAAATTCTATTTTTTAATGCACTAACAAATTACACCTTATGACTCCAATCTACTCTCAATAAAATGCACTTAATTGATTTATTGCAACTAATCAAGAATAATTTGAAATGAACCTTAAAATATTTTGCAAATTCACTACAATTAGTATTGTAGGATTCAATCTTCTTTTCGATTTCCAAAGTAGATAATAGGTAGTTGATAGGTAATTAATATTTGGAATCTAATCAACTCCTAGTGTGCAAATGAACCTCTAAAAGGAACCTTTTTATTTTGTACTTTTAAATACTGTAATCTAGGTTGCAACTTTAATATGGATTAAGGTGCTTTAACAAATCTGAAAAGTAATCCAATTAATGAATATACTTACACCAATAGTTGCTTACCTTTTTTTGAAAGCTTTTGTAGCTTCTTTGGTGCTTCTATAGAGGATAGGGTTATGCATAAGGGATCAGACCCGAAATTTACTTGTAAAAAATAGGTAAATCCATTTTGAAACTATGGTGAATCCTGGTCAACCTCATGTCAAAGGAAATGGCAAATTACTTTGGTTTCTAAAAAAAAATGGGAAAAAATAGCGATTTTGATAGTTTTGGCCAGACTGGATGGAAACGCAATTTGGATCTGGTCTGATGCATAAACAAGTTTGGATTCGGTATGATGCATACTAAGGTCCAGATTCGGTCTGATGCATACTAAGTTATGGGGGTCGAGTTTGATGCATAATAAGGTTTGAGGTTCGATCTGATGCATACTAAGGTCTGAGGTTTGGTATGATGCATAATAAGGTCTAGGGATCTGGTCTGATGTATAATAAGGTTTGGGGGATTGGGTCTGATGCATAATAAGGTCCAAGGGTCTAGTCTAATGCATAATAAGGTCCAAGGGTTTGGTTTGATGCATAAGAAGGTCCAAGGGTTGGATCTGATGCATACTAAATTTTGAGGGTTAGGTCTGATGCATAATAAAGTTCAAGGGTCAAGTCTGGGGGTCGATTCTGATGCATAATAAGGTTCGAGGGTTAGGTATGATGCATAATAAGGTTTGGGGGTTGGGTCTGATGCATAATAAGGTTCGAGGGTCAGGTCTGATGCATAATAAGGTATGGGGTCCAATTTGATGCATAATATGGTTTGGAAAATGGCATGATGCACAATATGGTCTGGTACCTTACCTAATGCAGAATATGATCCACATGTAAAAAATGGTCCATCGTTGACCACCTACCACATGTCACACAATAAGTCACGCATACTACATGTCCAATGCAATTCTACCACGTGTCAACTCCATCCTTTTTGTCTATAAAAGGGCACCAACTATCATTTTTCAAGTTTATTTCTACGATTGCACCCAACTAGAGCAAACCATTACCGAGCGACCAATTTCTCCTGTTTCTCCTATTTCTAAATTTTCTCTAGAAATGGCCACTACTTCCATCCCTATTCCAAAGTTCAAAAACTCTTATTGCAATTTAATTTTAGATTTACTAATAACCCCAGGTACAAACTTATCATGGTTAGAAGACGCAGGTTTGACAACCTTAGTGTCAATACCACATTTCAAAACTAATAAAGTCATCTTGCAACATATTATTGGTGGTTATGACCATGACAAGGCCATTGTCAAAAGGAAAATACATAATAGAAATCTATCATTCACCATCACAACTATAGATATTCATATATTGATAAATCTTTCTTTTGGTGATTATCCTCTAGTGCAAGCAAAGTGCCAGCTCTCTGTAGAAGAGAAAGGCTACCTCAAGAAAATGTACCAACTCACCACAGAAGATTTGGTAGGTATAATTCTTATCTTAGAATCTGTTAATGCTAAAAATTTCAAATTAGTAAATTGTTATCTATTTTTTTTTTGTAGCTTTCACCGCCAAGTTAAAAAGAGGGTTAACAATCATCGATGTTAAGAATACAACTTTGAAGACCATTATTGAGTTCTTCCAAGTAAGACTTATTTTTCTTGGAAGATCAAAAATTCCACTTTGGGCACTATCATATGTTATTCACTGTGAGCATCATGAGAGGTTTGGTTGGTGCACCTATATTGCAAATCACATCAGGGCCGAGCTGCATGTGGTGCAATTGTAAACCAGCAACACACAACGCATTGTGGGCACTGCTAATTATAGTTTAGCACTTTATTTTGAAATTTTTCATAATTTGCAAGAAATTCTTGTTCCTACTGTAGTGCATGCAACACTACAAGCCATTACCTTGATACCAGAGGGATTGAAGGTAATCAGTCCATATTTGAAAAAAAAAAAGAATTTTATATTTTAACACGTTTTAATTTTTAAATTTTTCTTTTCATCTAGATGTAGGGTAGGGCAACCATAATAAGGAGTAAATAAGATGCTATCAATAGGAGTCGTAGGCTAGAGCAAACTGGTGATTTTGATGACACTAGATCAGAAATATCACCATTACAAAGGCCACCAAAATGTTCGAGGTAAGCTCCTTCACATAGTGGATCTCATACGCCTAGGTATGCACAAAATATGCATTTTGAATGTAGTGTGGCCACCCCCTCCCTCATCGGTGCCCAAATTCAATAGATTTCATCAGCTTCAGGAAAAACAATGTGTATTTACTTTGAATTATGGTTCTTTTCTATTTAATTTTTAGAATAATACTAACAAAATTTTGTTATGTTTTTATCCGCGTCTCAATGATAATTTATGAGAATGAGAGGCCATATGACACCACCGCTTCCACCATAGCCACCGCTTCCACCATAACCACAATTTTCCACAACAGTAGAAATAACTTCCACTACAACAGTAATAGGTTCCACCACAACATCTACGTTCACAACAACAACAAGCACATCCTACATAGATGAGAGGCTGAACAAGGATTGGAGGTGGAAAATAATTTTTTCATAGAGATCACAATCGACATGGAGTTTTGATCCTGGGTTATCATATTTTACATTTCACACTTCTTCATAGGCACCAAAAGTTTCATCTGTTGGATTGAATAATATCCAACTTGATGATTTTCTATTGCAGGGCAACATTTTAGGCTTTAAGGCATCAAATGTGCTTCAAGATCCACTAGGTTAAGCACAACAATAGGAAGCCCCTACACCTGAGCAGAGATCATTCCCAGGTCCTGAAAGAAATGACCCTCATCCTCAAACTGAGGATGACATTGTTAATTTCGATGAGAATATCTTAATGGTTGAAAATATGAAAGCAACCATGAAAAAGATTGTGCTTCAAGCTTTGCAAGAAATAAAGGATTGAGAATATTGGTCCAAGGTCCTAATAAAGCAAATAAATGCTTGATATAAGAATTATGCAAAAATAGATTCAATTTATTCTTTGGTTCAATATGAACTAGAAAAGCTTAGCGACCTGCTGAATCAAGCCACAACAGAAACAATGAATTCTGAAATTGTGTATGATGATGATGTTTTAAATATTGTTATAAGCAATTTAGAGAATATTAATGCTAAAGCCCAAGATTTTTATAACCAATGGGATTTTGGTAAGGAAAAAGTTGCACTTGCTGAGTCTTCCAGGGATGTGGCTGAGGTAAGAAAATGTTTATTTATGTTTCAATTTGCTTTTGCAATTTATTTTTCATATTTCAATTTTCTTTAAAACAAGTAATAATTTTTTATATAACTATTTTGAATGATGTTTTCATTTTATTTTTTGTAGTCAAATTTTGAAAACCTAAAAATGCAAGTTAATAGCATGCAACTTAATATCAATGCGACAAAAACATTTTTTCTAAATGCAATGGAAATGAAGAAAAAATACAATTAAAAGTTGCAGATAATAATTGTTTGAGAAAATATATCAAGGAGAAGCTCCATGAAGATCTAAATGTCGTACTACAACACCAGAAAGAAAAAGAAAAACTTGCAACAATACTCGAAGATCTAAACCAGCAAGAAAGTGCATTGTTGGGGAGTATTGTGAAAGTTCAAGAAAACCTAGTCAGACTTGGTGCACTATCGAAACAAGGTGTCAAGCAAGGAGATAAAGGAAAATAAGTTGTTGTTGCAAGAGAATATGATGCAACTATCCTGGAATAAGATATTTTACAATGTAAAAATATTTTGAAGTTTACTGCAATCAACAATTTTGTACAATGTAATATATTTCCAATCGTATTAATGAAAACTATATTTTCTAAATTTATGTCTTCAGCTATTCAAAGGTTTTTTGCATTTATAATTTTGTGTTGCTTTTCTAGTATTACTCTCCAAAATTATTTACTATCTTCATCTCAAACAACAAAAGAATATTTTTGTTGATCAAAATTCATACATTAACAATACAATACCAATATTGTGATATAAAATATAAGACAACAATTTATCAAGGCAGTTGAAACAATATGATATAAAACATACAATATTTAAAAGCGCAATGTGATATAAAATGTACAATTTTTAAAAGCATAATGTGATATAAAATGTACAATTTTTAAAAGTTTAATGTGATGTAAAACATACAATTTATAAAAAAGTAAAATTTTGAAATCTTGTACATCTGAAACAAATTGTAAAATATGGAATGAACAGTTGTGAAATCTGGAATGAACAATTCTCAACTTGTGAAACAACATTATGAAATTTGGAATGAACAATTCTCAACTTGTGAAACAAATATTAAGCATAGTGCATTTCAAAATAAATACTATGAAATCTGATAACAAAGAAAGTCAAATGTTACATTCTTGTGAAATACTAGAAAAATCAGAATTTAAGTAGCTGAAACGAACACTTTTCAACTTGTCTAGAATCAATCTGTGAAGCCACCATTTGATCACTAAAAGCATCATTATCCTCCTTATCGGTCGTATTCGTGATACCCCTTCTATCTACAATTGAATTCCACTATGTCAATGCTCTATCATATGGAAATTTGTCCAGCTGATATGATGACACATAAATTCTTAAATAATTTTCTAGATTTTTTTATAGCATATTGTGGAGCTTATATTTAACAAAATATAGTGCACTAAAAACCCTCTCATATTCCATAGATCCCAAAATCATTGTTTGACATAATTCATATAAACAAAAATATTCACTAATCGTATCTTGTAAGATACTACTTGGATACAAATTTTTCCACAAATGTGCAATGGAACCAGTCTCATTGATATTACTCAAAAGTGATTCTTGATGAACCATTGTTCTTCCAAAATGTTATGATTGTTGTCTTAAAAGATCTTTGTTGAGTATACCTTTTATTTCAACACCATTGACTTCCACACTTTTACTAAAATGCTCAATAAGGTTGCCCATATATTTAATAAACAACTCTTATGTAGATTTTTGATCATTGCAAGAACCCCAAAAAAAGGGTTAACAACACCCATGGCCTCAATAAACTCATGTCTTTGAAATCAATATCTTATCTCTTTTGTCAATGATTTTTCTATGTTGAACAATTTTTTCTTTGTATTGTGTAAAACAACTTCGTATCTATTGTGTGTTACACAAACTTTTTCAACATCGTCAGTAACTATACCTGACTACCTTTCATAACAATATATAGGTATTATATTTTCACGAACATTAATACAAAGATTTTAATTAATGTCAAACTTCAAAAAACTATTTGCATATTTCACGTTTATCAATATTTTCCAACTTTCAAATAAGGGATCTATAAAATCTGGTTCGGACACATATAACCTGTAAATAATCACACATTTGTTTCTCATCCTCATGAAATAAATGATATAGATGGATCTCTCTTGTGCAATTTTAGTCAATCTGTTCATTTCTTGTAACATTGGAAGAATACCACATAATGTTAAAAGAGTTTCCAATTTAGTCAAACGGAACAACATATCGTTTACCTTATCAATTGCCCTACTATTTGTGTACATAAACCTTGTTAAAGATTTATATTCTGTAAAAATTTTGAGTGCAGGTTGATACAATGAAATCCACCTTGTATCCACATATTTCAACAATTTTTTTCCTTCTGTAACTCCTAGTGCAAACTATTGAAACTTTACAAACCTTTTAGGACTGCAAGAAAAATAAGAACATATTTCACGAATGAGGTCTTCCACTCTAGCAACATTTTCAAAAGTGCTCACGATGTTATATGTAAGATTCACTCTATGATCCATCCAATGAATGGGTATCATATATGGGGTAACTGAGGTTTGGAGTTGAACACATAGGTCATTCCTATACCCTTGCATTATAGTAGCACCATTAGTTCCAACACAAATTAACTTTGTGGCTATGTCAATATTATTAATTCCTGGAATTTCCTTTAAAATGGTCAAAAAAACATTATAGATATTTTTTGCATTAGAAATTTTCACCATATTATGTAATCCTAGAAAACTAGGTTGCCTCACATGATTTTGAAATGTGTACACATGCATGCAAATCCAAGATGTGTTGTCCATAGCCGTCACCTCATCAATAGAAAGTGAAATGAATTTGGAAAGTTTTACTTTCTCCCAACCACTTTGACCTAACCAATGGGAACTAGGAAGGTTTTGCACATCATCTAGTTGATAAAGGTGCTTATAATCAATACAATTGGATATGGATCTACCCTTTTTGAGAATACTAAATACAACAACAAACTGTAAAATTTTTGAAGTTAAAATGATCTTCTGCATTTTATGAAATTGGGTTTCAATCGTTCCACCTTTCTCAACAAGGGATTGTTGTTGCTTTAAGTGATTCTCATAATCTATTGCATATTTGACATGCATACATTCTGATGCATCCTTCCACCTAACATATTTTTTAATTTTACCATCACTTCCTATAACTTTTACATATACTTTGCCAACATGTTTTTCTATTGTATCTTTCTTAGTTTGTAGCCTATGATCCTTACCTAGTTTCCAACTACAAATTTTGCATCTACATTATTTTTGATTGACTTGGTTGTCTGCAGTCAAGACCACCTCAATCCAGGGAAATTTTTTTGCCCATTCATTCTTAAATGATCTTCCAATAATCTAGTTAGAATCTGTCTTCCTCTTTTTAGAATTTTTGCTTGAAGATTCATAAGAAGTTTGTAGTGTATTTGATTTATCACTTTCATTTTCAACTTGCATATCTTGGTTAGGAATATCTTCAAGTGATTTTTGGATGTCATTGGTAAGATAATTTTATTTAGAAGGCATCTCTTGGTGAGGAATATCTTCAAGTGAATGTTTATCAGGGTCAACAGGGTATTCTACATAGTATCATACAATAATATTCTTTACCATTTTTGTATTTTAAAAAATGAACTTATAGATAGAAAAATATTCATATCGTTGAGCACATACTAACAACTAACTATTTGAGGAAGAAAGTAGTATTGAAAATAATTATAAAATATACAACTAACTGTTTATAAGTCAAAAATTATTTATACCTCGAATTTGTATGGATGTCGATGGTTTGTTTGTTTTCGACATATGGCTAAAATATTTGAGGATACTCTTTTTAGCAGAATATTTGGCCCCCTTATTTCCATTTTCGGTGGGTGACATTTTACTTGTAAAGAAAGTGTTTTTCATTTTAGAAAAGTAATAAATGTTAAATAAATGTTACTTCTCTTAGGCCTTAAGATAATATTGTAATTAGAATAAACAGATGGTCGGTCACTAGAAAATAAATACCTATTTCTAGCTATGTTTTATTGTGATTTTGTTAGTGTATGCCACTACTGTGTTTTCTGATTATAACACTTGTAACTGATACGAGCACAAAATATGCAATATACAGATTCAAATTAAATTCAAAAAATATTTTTTCTATGCAAAAAATAACTAGAGATATATATATATGGAATAATATCATATTATAGTATAGAAAAACATTTACCAAAGTATTTACCTATTTATAATATTATCACAGAAAAGCATTTTTGAATAGAAACAGGTAATCAAAGAGTTTTCACAAGACAAAAAAATAGAAGACAACATTCAGAACAGGGCAAAATAGAGAAAAACATTTGAAATTGAGCATTGATATATTTTCTACAATTGCTTCAACTTATATTTATAATATCTTAAGAGAAATAGATAACCTGGTGTAGAACGTGGTTTGACAATCTATTCTAGTGCAAAACAAGGTCTCAGATATAGATTTGGTGTTGAAGACATGCAAAACAGGGCAAAATAGAGAAAAACATGGGAAACAAAACATTGACATATTTTCAATAAATGATAGAAAAATAGTAGAAGAAAAACCTATAATTAGCTGATAGAAAAACAAATATTATTACTATAAGTGCTTCAACTTATATTTAGAATATCTTAAGAGAAACAGAGAACTTGGTGCATAACATGATTCGAGAGTCAATCCTGGTGCAGAACAGGGTTTGAAAATCAACCTTCTATAAATCGAATTCTGATGTTGACCTTGTGCAAATCAGGATCTAGTGTTAACCTTGTGCAAATTGAAGTTTGATGTTCGCCTAGTGCAAAATAGAATTCGATGTTTGGCCTTGTGCAAAACAGATTTTGGTGTTTGACCTAGTGCAAAATAGGGTCTGGTGTTTGGCATTTTGCAAAATGGGTTTCGTTGTTTGGCTTGGTGTAGAATGAGGTTTGGAAATCTACCTAGTGCAAAACTAGGTCCGATCTGATGTAATGGTCTTTTGTAGAACAAGGTTTGGATTGTTGTATAATAGGGTTCGATCGATTGTAGAATGGGGTCCGATTTGTTGCAGAATTGGGTCCGATCTACTGTAGAACAAGATCCAAATATTTATCTTCTCCAAATTAGGGTTTGAATATCGATCTATTGCAGAACTAGATCCAGATATCGATCTGTTGCATCATTAGGTCCAAATATCGATCTGTTGCAAAATTGAATTTGGTTTGTTGTAGAACTAGGTCCGATCTCTTGCAGAACATAGTCTAAATGTTGGTCTGGTGCAGAACAAGGTTTGGTTTGGGTCCATGTAGAATTTTATTTTAGATCAACTGGTTTCTACACACGGTTGAAGTTCGATGGAATTCTTGATTTTGTAATAGTTTAAATGTTTTAAGTGGAAAAGTATCGTTGCTATTTTAGTAATATATAGTGGTATACTTGGAAAACTTGGTAGGATAATTTTAAATTTTAAAATTTTTGGGCAAAAAGTATCCTCATTCTAGAAAAAATGATGGCAAAGTTTTATAAAAATCTGTAATACTATTATCAACGGACGATGAACCGACACCTTAAAAAATATTCTAAAAATTTTGGGCGAAAGGACCAACCATTGGGTCCCCCAAAATCATCAATTTGAGTTTTTGAAAATGCAAATAGTAGCCCAAATGGTGAATTTTCGCCACTATGCATAACTATGATAGAGGATGTAGATATTGGTGTCTTAGATCACAAAGTTGCTACCTTGAGTAATATCTTGCAACTCTTTGTAGACTATTTTGAACAACTCCTTCTTCACCAAATTGTAGTCTCAAAATTTCTTTCATGAACCTAATATTTGGTGACTTTGTTCTCCTCTTGTGGTCTCCTCCTTCTACTATAGATTTGGAGAAGTATGTATCTCTGAAGTGGTGTCCTCTTGCTGTGGAAGGTAATATTCAATATTTTGTTTCTGGCCAACTTATTTTGTCTTCAAGTCTTCTTGTTGAATTTTGACTTCAAGCAAGATCTTCTTCTCAAGATTCTAAATTTCTTGATGTATTCACTGAATTCTTCTTCTGCTCGGATTTGGCACTCCTTGCCAAATTCTCCTCCTCTTGGGCTTGTTTTCGAATAGCGATAATTATACCAAGTACTTCACTATCAGGGTCTTCTCCTTGGTAGTGGATTTATCCAATGAGTTATTTGATGATTTCTTCAGCAAGGCTCTCCTAGCCTTTTACTGGATGTAGACATCACCAAGGTCTTTGATCTTATAGCTTCTTTTGGTCTTCCTTGAGACTTTATCTTCAACCTTATTCTTTTGGAAGTATTGGTGGTGAGATCTTCTCTTGGATATTTGATTCTGCTACTTCTATATTCGAGCAAGACTCTCCTAGTCCTTCTTATTCTTTCTTGTTTGGAAGTTCTTCAATGAGATCTCCTCCTGATATATTTTGCTTCAGGTGCTGGATTGATTTTGAAGAGGTTGCTCTTCAAAATCTATTACATATCTAACATGCATACATTCTGATGAATCCTTCCACCTAACATATTTTTTAATTTTACCATCACTTCCTATAAATTTCACATATACGTTGCCAACATGTTTTACTATTGTATCTTTCTTAGTTTGCAACCTGCGATCCTTACCTAGTTTCCAACTACAAATTTTGCATCTACATTATTTTTGATTGACTTGGTTATCTACAGTCAAGACCACCTCATACAAGGAAATTTTTTTGCCCATTCATTCTTAATTGATATTCCAATAATCTAGTTAGAATCTGTCTTCCTCTTTTTAGAATTTTTTCTTGAAGAGTCATAAGAAGTTTGTAGTGTATTTGATTTATTGCTTTCATTTTCAACTTGCATATCTTGGTCAGGAATATCTTCAAGTGATTGTTGGATGTCATTGGTAAGAGAATTTTCTTTAGAAGGCATATCTTGGTGAGGAATATCTTCAAGTGAATGCTTATCAGGGTCAACATGGTATTCTGCATAGTAGCATACAATAATATTCTTTACCATTTTTGTATTTAAAAAAACTAACTTATAAACAGAAAAAAATTCATATCGTTGAGCACATACTAATAACTAACTATTTGAGGAAGAAAGCAGTATTGAAAATAATTACAAAATATACAACTAGCTGTATATAAGTCAAAAATCATATGTACCTCAAATTTGTATGGATGTTGATGGCTTGTTTGTTTTCGGCATATGGCAAAAATATTTGAGGATATTATTTTTAGCAAAATATTTAACCCCCTTATTTCCATTGTCGGTGGGTAACATTTTACTTGTAAAGAAAGTATTTTTCATTTTAGAAAAGTAATAAAATGTTAAATAAATGTTACTTCTCTTAGGCCTCAAGATAATATTGTAATTAGAATAAACAGATGGTCGATCGCTAGAAAATAAATACCTATTTTCTACCATGTTTTATTATGATTTTGTTAGTGTATGCCACTATTGTATTTTTTTGTGATAACACTTGTAATTGATAAGAGCACAAAAATATGCAATATACAAATTTAAATTAAATTAAAAAAATAAGTTCTCTATGCGAAAAATAACTAGAGATACATATATGGAACAATATCATATTATAGTACAGAAAAACATTTACCAATTTATAATCTTATCACAGAAAAGCAGATCTGAATAGAAAAAAAGAATAAAAGAGTTTTCACAAGACAAAAAAATAGAAGACAACATTTAGAACAAGGTAAAATAGAGAAAAACATTTGAAATTGAGCATTGACATATTTTCTACAATTGCTTCAACTTATATTTAGAATTTCTTAAGAGAAATAGAGAACTTGGTTTAGAGCACAGTCTGATAATATATTTTTGTGCAGAACAAGGTTCGAATATAGATCTGGTGCTGAAGACATGCAAAACAGGGTAAAATAGAGAAAAATATGGGAAACAAAATATTGACATATTTCAATAAATGATAGAAAAATAGCTGAAAAAACCCTACAATTAGCTGATAGAAAAACAAATCTTATTACTATAAGTCCTTCAAATTATATTCAAAATGTCTTAAGAGAAACAAAGAACCTGGTGTAGAACATGATCTGGAGTTAATCCTAGTGCAGAACAGGGTCCATAATTGACTTTGTGCAAATCAAATTCTGGCATCGACCTTGTGCAAATCGGGATCTGATGCCGACCTTATGCAAATCAAAGTCTGATGTTGACCTAGTGTAAAATGAGGTTCGATATTTGACCTTGTGAAAATGGATTCTGGTGTTCGACCTAGTGTAAAATAGGGTCCAGTGTTCGACCTTGTGTAAAACAGGTTCTGGTGTTCGACTTGGTGCAGAATGCGGTCTAGAAATCCACCTAGTGAAAAATTGGATCTGATATGATGCAACGATATTTTGCAGAACAAGGTTCAAACTGTTGTAGAATAAGGTTCGATCGGTTGCAGAACGAGCTCCAGTTTGTTATAAAATTGGGTTCGATATACTGTAGAACAGGGTTTAGATATCGATCTTCTCCAAAACAGGGTCCAAATATCGATCTATTACAGAATTGGGTTCAGATATCGATCTGTTATAGAATTGGGTCTAATATCTTGTAGAACACAATCTAAATGTCGATCTAGTTCAAAACAAGGTTTGGTTTAGGTCCACATAGAATTTTGTTTCGCATCAACTGGTTTCTACACATAGTTGAAGTTTGATAGAATTCTCGATTCTGTAATAGTTTGAATATTTTAAGTGGAAAAGTATCACTGGCATTTTAGTAATATATAGTGGTATACTTGGCAAACTTGGTGAGATCATTTTAAAATTTTTGGGCGAAAAGTATCCTCATTTTGGAAAAAATGATGACGAAGTTTTATAAAAATATGTAATACTATTATCAACGGATAGTGAACCGACACCTTAAATTTTTTTTTGAAAATTTTGGGTGAAAGGACCGACCTCTGGGTTCCCCAAAATTGCCAATTTGAGTTTTTAAAAATGCAAATAGTAGCCCAAATGGCGAATATTTACTATTGTGCATAACCCTGATAGAGGATGTAGATCTTGGTGTCTTAGATCACCAAGTTGCTATCTTGAGTAAGATCTTGCAACTCTTTGTAGACTATTTTGAACAAATCCTTCTTCACCAAATTGTAGTCTCAAACTTTCTTTCATGAACCTAATATTTGGTGACTTTTTTCTCCTCTTGTGGTCTCCTCCTACTGTAGATTTGGAGAAGTCTGTGTCTCTGAAGCGGTATCCTCTTGCTGTGGAAGGTAATCTTCAATATTTTGGTTTTGTTCAGCTTCTTATGTATTCAAGAATTCTTGTTGAATTTTGACTTCAAGTAGGATATTCTTCTCAAGATTCTAAATATCTTGAGGTATTCACTAAATTCTTATTCTGCTCAAATTTAGCACTCCTTGCCAAATTCTCCTCCTCTTGGGTTTATTTTCGGATGATGATAATTGTACCAAATTCTTCACTATTAGGGGCTTCTCCTTGGTAGTGGATTTATCCAGTGAGTTATCTGATGATTTCTTTAGCAAGTTTCTCCTAGCATTTTATTGAATGTACATCTCACCAAGGTCTTTGATCTTGCAGCTTCTTCTGGTCTTCCTTGAGACCTGATCTTTAACCTTTTGCTTCTAGAAGGATTGGTGGTGAGATCTTCTCTTGGATATCTAATTCTGCTACTTCTAGATTTGAGAAGGACTCTCCTAGTCCTTATTCTTCCTTGTTTGGAATTTCTTCAATGAGATCTCCTCCTGAGCTCTTTTGCTTCAGGTGTTGGATTGATTTTGAAGAGGTTACTCTTCCTAACTTTCTTGTAGAAAGCTTTCCTGACTTACTAGATCTACTTTACCTACAACATAAATATTAGTACTGAAATCTGCTTCTAAATTAAGTACTCTCTTCTAGAGTCTTCTTCTAGATAAAGGTATTTGTGGCCTATTTCAGTATCAAGGCTTCTATGGCATTTTATTTAATATCAAGGCTTATGTGGCATTTTCTTCAATATTAAGGCTTCTATTGCCTTTTCTAGGCTTTTGTGGATTTTTCTTCTGGATCAAGGCTTCTATGAAATTTTTATTTTTGTGAAGTTCTTCAATATAATAATGGAGATATCCTATCTCCTGACTTCACCATGATTATTTTTTAGAAGTTTATTCTAAAGTATTCTCCTTTCTGTAACAACTAATCTCTACACTATGAAGGCACTCTGACCTTCAGGCAATGAAGTTGAGGTCTCCTAGCTTTCTATTGTAGGAGGTGTCCCAATCATCTAAGAATTAATTCCCTACAATAAAAGAAAATTCAAGTAAATATTTCCAGATCTGTTATATGAGCTTCACTAGTTGTTTCATCAAACTAGTGGATCAAATGTTGAGTCCTAGTCTTCACAAGTTTTTTTGCAACTCTGTGGAAAGATTCTAGCCATATACAATATCAGTATTTCTAAAATTAATATTTCATTCAATCCTCACTTGTGGCTCTCACTAATTCTATCACCTAGACTCTTCTAAGAAATTTGACGATGACTGGTCCAATGATGTATCAGGTTGACAAAAAACTTAGGATCAATGATAATGGTGATTTTCCTATTGATCTACCATAGGTTGATATATCGTAGCTCTGATACCAATGTTAGATTTTGATACAACATGCAATGGGAGATAACATTTACAAGATGCAGAATAATAAGAAATAAATTAAATCTATGAGATGACTAAAATATGCTATAAATAGAAATGATGGAAATGAGTACAATAGTAGCTATACAGGAAATGAATACTCCATGATACAAGTTACTGCTCAATAAATGAGCTCTGAGCTTATAGCTCACACACACTACACTATTTTCTATCCTACACTAATGTAATCCTAAACTACTGTGTTCTCTTCTATATATATGGCCCTTTATATAGGAAGATAAGTTCCTTGACCAACATTCTACCTAGATGTACAAGGGACACCTTACACATTTATAGCTTGCACATTGACACTTGTGTATTTATTACATTGCATGAAGTAACTAGATAACTTCCCCCTAAAGTAATCTAATGTCCTAAGTATGTACCAATAAAGGTACATTTACATGACCCAAATAATATAATATAAGCTATTTCTAACAAATATAACATTTCAAATTTTTAAACATGGTATACATAACCACTTTGTCTTATAAGAATTGTAGAATGTACATATCCTACTACTTTCCAAAGGTTTCTAATAAGTGGGCAAAATTACCAACTTCCATTTCAAATCCAAAATGTCATATAATTGTTCAAAAAATAATAAGGAAAGTTTCAAAAGAAAGGAAATTTTTCTACATAAGGATCATAAGATAAAAGCAACAAAACAAATAAAAGTAAATCCACATTTCACAAATTCATTATGGATGTATTGTGAAATTTTATAATTTTTTTTGATGAATGATGAGGTTTTTTGTGTTGGTTGTGAATAGTAAAAGTTTCTAGATAAGATTCACAAGCTACAAGAAAGAAAAAAGAGATGTGTTTTTTTTTTTTATCAAAATAGGAGTTTCATAAACTTATTGTTAAATATTGTGATTTGTTATTACCATAACTAATGGATGGTGAATATTTATGTATTTGATTTGTTATTGCCATTTCAATGGTTGTTTAAAATTCATGTATAGTAAATTATTATTATTATTCATAATAAAAATGAGAAATATTGTATTGGTTGTGAATGGTATAAGTTTAAAATAAGATTCACAAGTTACAAAAAATAAAGGAAGACAATAGATTTTCACAAGTTTATTATTAAATATATTGTGATTATTATTGCTATGTTCAATGGATAGTAAAGGCTCTTTTAATGATTACATATAGCTAAGATTGATTTAATGGTTAGCTTACAATGTGTGTAAGACAATCAATGGTTGGAAAATAATTCAAAAAGATCAACTCCATTATAGAACACTATCAAGGTAATTTTGTTTATAATAAACTATGTGTGGCTTTTATTGAAGGCCACTCCCATCAACATAATAAAACATTACATTATTGTTAAGTCAATGAAACCATATCCAACTTGCCTTTTTTATCAAAGATATTATTTATCTTCCTTAGATAACTATATTTTTGCATTTAACTTCTTCAATTAATTTTCATTAAGAGATAAAATCTCACTTGGCAACTTGCCTTCTAAAATTTGAATTTATTCAAAATGAATATCAACACGATGATTGACTAAATTATCTACTATTCGGTATCCTTATATATAGATATGATGACATTTCTAAGATATTACCTCCAACAATAGTTGATGGGCATTAAATATAATGTTATTCTTATCCTACCCCTACATCCATTTTACTTTTTTATTAATAGGCTATGCGTGGCTTCTGTTGGGGGCCACTCCCATTAAAATGAAAAAGCAGTACATTGTTCTTATTATATTGCTATTGAGGTAGAGAAACCATATTCATCTTGTATTTTTTATAAAATATATTCTTCATTTTCCTTTCTATAAAAAAATTTCATCATCTTCGTCAAACTGCTATGTTTCTACAATCAACTCCTTAATATAGTTCTTGTTAAGAAATAAAATATCACTTGTCCAATTAATTTTTAAAATTTGAAGTTTACCAAGATGAAAATCAACATCATGAATGGCTAAAATAATTACTATTAGGTTTTCATATCTATAAATATGTTGTCTATATCCGCCCATGTAGAGGAGTTGGAGAGCAAGTGGGTAGTTAAACCTCTCTAGTTGCTGAGAGGCCCAGGTTCAAATTTCTCGCCTCACATGTTGCGGATATGTTATGTAATGGTTCCCTCGTGGTCACAGTATGTTTACCCCTTGTGGCCACCACCAAAAAAAAATAAAAATAAAAATGTTGTCTATAACAACCTGCCAATTCCTGTTTACCTCTTTTTTTAGGGTCTTATGTCCCTAATATTCCAAGATATCATTTTCATTATTACTCTTTATTTGTGGGTTTATCCCCACTTCTTATTAACACTTAAGATGTTTGATTTTGTTTTCCCATATCAATATGCCTTCGAGTTTGTTTTTCTCCTTGTTTTTGCTTCTTGGGGCTTTGTATTTTTTTTTCATTATCTACAACACTTACATCTTCATCAATCTCTTCAATTATTATATATTGCTCATAGTGATATTTTTCATCTATAGGTTTTTCTTTCTTTGAAGAATTTAAAGTGCAAGGAATAACCTCAAAAATACTTTCTTATTTATGTTGCCCTAGAAATCCTAAAGTGCATGGACGTTCCTCCATAGCAATTACCTTTTTATGATGCCCTAAGAACTCTAAATTGCTATGGATTTCCTCCATCCTCATTTTCTTATTATGCTACGCTTGAAATCCTAAAGTGCAAGTGATAAAACCTCTATACTACTTTTATTTCTATTGTTAGAAGATGATTCTATACTATTTGACAAAAATAAAGATAATTTCCCTAGAATAAACTTGAACTCTTCTATTGTCATTAAGTTAAAATTTTCTTCTACATCTTTCTTTGCACTTTTAATTCCTTCTAAATTTGAGTTTACACATTGTACTTTCTCATCCCTTGTATCCTTCTTTGATTTTATAATAGTTGATTTGAGTGTACTATGGTGGTCTTTTCCATATAGTGTTGTAGATAAGATTTATTTTCCTCTTCCTTTTGAGTGGAATATCCTTGATCTAGTCTAGTTTCTATTATAATATGATTTTCTTGCTTGATCTTGAAGTTTGTTTCATGATCAATTTTTTTTTGTCTTTTTATTCATTATTTTCACTTTGTAATTTCTTGCCATGTGTCTAGTCTCATAATGATTGCAACATCAAAAAAAAATTATAATCCACTTGATCCCATTTTCTTGAATCAAATTTAATCTTAATAAATTTTAGCAAAATATTTGAAATATCCATAACAACATATATTCGGGTATATAAAGTATACATTCACTCCTTGAAAAAGTATCCTAGGATATTTCCAGCATTCTTCAAAACATCCTTATTAATAAGCCGATATGGAAGTCCAAAAAGCCTACCCCACACCAAATTTTTTTTAATACTTTTATTCTTGAAAAAAAAATTCTCACTCCATGGTCTTAAATAAAGGGTATATCTCCCTCTAAACCATGGGCCACAACCCATTATTTTGTCCTTGGTTTCCAAACTAGAAAAAATGATAAGAAAAAAACTTTAGAAAGAAAAGTCACAGAGTAAATCGAGTTAAATCCCTACTTTCACTTGATGCAATTTTGAATCTTAGAAGACCTTGACCAATATACATGGAACTTAAATATAACCCTATACTTTTTAATACCAATATATCATGCTCAATCATCTCATCCTTGATAATCACTTTTGATGTAACATCAGCTCCCTGGATTGAATTTACCATATATTCACTCTTCCTAACTTGGGCATCCATACTTCCAACTAGGGCATCCTAACTTCTAATTAGGGCTTCCAAATATGACTTTAATTCCATGTTACCTAGTGGGGTTTGCTTTTGGATCACACTCCCTAAATCCATTTTTATTGATAACATTAAAAATTACTTTTTGAATTCTCATCAATTAGAATATATTTCCATCTTGTTTCAATGGTAAATTTTATCCTTATGAGAAGTATTCTAGGCTCTTCATAGTTTTTAGTTTCCATATGGTTTTGAGTAAATGAGGAGAATGTTTTATTCATTATTTAGAATAGCACCACCTCCACCAAAATTTCTTAGATTTCCTTTAGAAGCATCATCAAAATTAATTTTATAAACCCAACTTCTTGACATTTCTAATTTACTATAGATTAAGGGAGATCCTTTGTATTAACTACATTGTTGCATATGGTCTTTCCATATATATTTGAATCCTATAACTAAGAGGATAGCATATATTTTTGCATACTTGATACTTCCCATGATGAGCACTATGTTTGTAAACATTCTACAATAGAGGTAATAATATTATTCCACACTTGGGTATGTTTTTGAGACATATTTAAAAAAAATTAATTATTCCTGTTAAGCCATAAATTCCAAAAAATAATGCCAAGATCAATCCTACACAAAATACATCATGTTTTAGCTTTGAAAAAATTAATACAACATTTCATGAACTCTTTCAATGTTGGAGTTACCCAATATATTCCTATATTTTTGAAAAAGTAGTCCAAAATGGTATAAGCAAAGAGACAATGAAGAAGTAAATATTTTGATGTTTCTAGATCCTTGTAACATAAGGGACACATAAAAGGTCAATGATATTTTCTTCTTTGCAAAATCTCATCTATAAGAATATTGCTTTGGACTAATAACCAAAGGAATTTTGAGGCCTTAGGTAGGGCCTAAAGTGACCAAATATTTTTCCAAGGGAAATATTTGGGGGTAGAAATTTTTTACTACTATATATCCTTATATCCATCATATTTTGATAGATTCTAAACTAATTTACCCTTGCATGAAAAAATAAGCAAATAAAAATGTTGAAGCTTCATTTGTAATTCATCCATTATTTTATTGAGATCCCCTCCTTCAACCATGTTGCTAATAGAAATCCATGATCTATAGTTGTTTCTCATATTATTTTTGACCTTTGAACCTTTATAACCTAAACATGCCCAAGCCAACAAATGAAAATTTGGATAAAAAATAAGAGGATAAGGATTCAACTAAGCACTAGACCAAACATTTGTACATACTCTCTCATTGACTGACCATCTAATATGTTTCTTGATCAATTTTAATTTATTTTATATGAAGTTCCATGTTGTCAAGCTTCTTGGTAGGGTTTATTTCTTGAACATTTTTATTGCATCAAAAAAACCTATATGTTAAATATGCCCAACTCTTTCCTTGATATTTACATAATCGCCAACCAAGTTTTTCCTCTAATTCTAAACTTATAAATCTACAATGTTGCAAGTATTCCTCTCTAATATTATTTCCTTTGTAAAATTTATCCCACTTACAAAGAAAAAGCCTAAATTTTTCCTCACGATCCTTTTCAATAAAAGTCTCTTTGAATCTTACCAAATTTAGATGCTATACCTGGTGGTAATCTTGAAAGTGACATCATATATAAGGATAAATTATAATGTAGTCTTTAATTGTAGAATTCTAGACATGCTTAAGAACTTACCTTTCCAATATGCTAAGCAAGATTTATTCTTTCCAAAATTGATTCCCAAAGGTCATTCATCTTTCCTTAGTTTCTTTTAAAATTGACTATATGGATTTGAAATAGGACCTACCTATATTACATCAAGACCACCTAGTGGTATTACAACAGTCTGGTAATTAAGCATGTATCGCTTAGCAATATTTAAACCTAGGTATCCTCCTTGAAAGTTGAGGAATATAACCTGTTGAGCTAATGCCAGTTCATATTCATGTCTCTTTTGTTAGACAATGGATATATAGATGAAGTGATAGTAATTTTCTGAATTTGAACCCTAAATTCTCCATAGTAATATGTGGTAAATTTAGGACAACTTGTTAATTAAAAATATCTTAAAATTTTATATTATCAACCATTTGTCTAACAGCTTTGTCACAACATGATAGTATTGATTTAAATTCTATGATCTCCCTAAGGGATCCAAAATAAGTATCATCAACAAATTGGAGACGAGATTTAAAAGGACCATATATTGCAACATGTGTCTTAGTTAAAGCTAATAGAAAAAGTATGGTTCTTGATACCTTTTGTTTGGTCAACTTGGGAGGAAAAGTTGAAATCATTTATATTATGGAAAATTAGTCCTATTATGGAAAAGTGAAGTAGCAAATTAAGGAATAAATTAATTTGATACAAAAATAAACAACGATTTATGTTTAAGGTTATACTAGATATGTTATATGAATATTTATCAATTGATTTATTAAATGAATATCTTAAATTGAGGTGGGTGGTATATTTTGGAAAGTCATTAAATATGGTGAAATGCAATCTATCTAGTAATTTTGATAATTTTACCTTTTTCAGTATAAATACATAGGGTTGTCACTAATATGCATATGATTTACAATAATTTGGGGACTCAAGCTACTAATACTATTACTAAACAAGGTTGAAGCTAATGGAAGGTTTGAAAATATCATTGATGGTGTCGTTAAACCTCACTTTAATTTTATCAAATTTAGGGTGGCGTTCGAAGGTTGTATGCCCTAGGAACAACCTATGTATGTTTTGGTAGTGGGGTTCCTAAATCACTCTTGCAAATAAATTAAATTATTTTTTGTAGAAATTAAAGCTTGTTAAAAATAGAATCACGCTTGTAGAAAAAAATCATACTTGCAAAAAAGTAAATTAACATGCTTGTAGGAAATGAATAACACAAATGTGAAAATGAAATCTAGCAACTGTATGAAATTACCCCGATGAACTAAAATATTCTATAAGCACACCCACAATTATAACATTTTAAATCACATAAAATAACATACACATATACAAAGGTTACGTTTTTCACTTTGATGATGGAGCAGACCCTTACTGCTTAGCTCGATGAAAAATAAATCTCACTTCAAAACAAATTAGAAACACACACAAATAAGAAAAATAATAATTATTTACAGATAATCTTCAATGAACTCTCTTCTTTGTCTTCATCTTCCATCTCGTTCTAATAATAATATTACAAAATGCAATAGATGATTACAATAACAACATTATATTAGCAACATTTACTATTACTTCTAACCTAGTTCTTAGAAAGTTAGAGCTGCATCCTTTATTTTTAATTGAGGAGGACAGGACCCTCCCTTATCTTTGTTACTGAACTATTACAATAACAAATATGCAAGCAACCTATTCAACAAGTAAAGACATAGAACAAGCATAACAACAATCAAAATTGGTTAGATATACCAACTTGAAATATTGGCTACCACATTGGAGGGGATGGAAACAAAAAAAGTAAGTTCAACACTATTCCCAAAATAATTGCATATAAACTACCTTTTGTCCTCTTACTTAACCGTGATGCCAGTTGTGTTAAGTTAGCAAAAATTGACTGATTTGCTGAAATTATGCATAGGTGGCCAACGTAATAGAAATCAATTTGACTTAAACAAAAATTGCAAGTTGGGTTGGTATTTTTTTAGCCACTTCCTCATTTGTCCTTTTATATCATGTTATCTACTAGTTGCTATTACCATATCCCTTATTTTCTATACCTACCACATCCTTTATTACCTACTACAACCATATCTGTAGGTTCTTGTATTCCTAGCATCCAATGTTAACCTGTCATCCACTGTCCAATATCAACCTATCTTCCAATGCTTAACATTGACTATGTCGTGCTATGTTTTTGGTCCTTGACCTTCATTATTAGAATTTTATAACAAAAATATATGTGACAAATCCACTTCAATAGATGCAAACACAAATAGGTGCAAAAGCTTCCATTCCAACATGTTTGCCTATATTAGATATTTAACTGCCATGGTTATATGACATGCTTATTCATGGAAAATAAATTTTCCAGTATCCACATATGGATGCTAATTGTGCTAAGTTAGCAAAAAATTAAAAACAAGTTTTTCTTTTTTCCCAATAATTGACCAACTATTGATGTCAACAACAAGAGTCAACAAGCAGTTGATCAATTGTTGACTCCAACACTAGGAGGCTATTGGAATAGGAAATCCTTAGCTAAAACAATAAAGATACACCCTATAGGTATACAACATAAATAGTCTTCAACCACATCCATTGTCACCACCTAATACCATATCACCATGTCCAATGCTCTCATCATCATGTATGGTGTTGATGTCGTCATATTTAGTGCTATTCTATTATGTTCCATGGTGTTGTCCAACATTTTCTAGTGCTATTCTAGACTATTTTGTGCTATTGTCTAGAATTATCTAGTGTCATTCTTGATGCAGGAGCATCCAGTGGTGTAAGAGTGATCTTGCATCACCCAAAAAAAATTGTAATTGTTTAATTTTGTAAAACTAGTAAAACTAGTTTAACTTGCAGGAGATTTTTGAAGGTCTTAGAGGTCGAATTTGAGGATTTTTGGCTAGACACGAGCCTTGGCACAAAGAGCCAAGGACCACCCCGCTTAGCTCGTTTCATGCCATTTTTAAAAATATGTTGTAATAGTCAATCGGGTCAACGAGCGCGAAGTTACGACCTCGACAAGTTGCCCCCAAATTTCAAATTTGAAATAGATGGTTTTAGGCGGGAAAAGGGGAAAACAGGGTATTTGAGGGAATTTTCAAAATTGTAAAAGGGGTCTTTCTTTTGTATCCTCATTTTTGGCATGAAAGTAAGGAAAGGTTTGATTCTCTGAGTTGTTCAAAGGAGAAACACTTGTGTATCATTTGTTCGGTGTTGCTTGTGTAACGTGATCTCCACCAAGTGGTATCAGAGCGGGAGTTCCTGAGTGTGTAAATAGATCACCGGATGTGAGGCAGTTTACACCAGGATCTATGGTTAGGGTTTGTGAGAGAAGTGAGCAGAATGCCTCCATGAAGAAACCATGGTGGTGGGAGAAATATGGTGCCAAAAGAAGATTTCAGAGCTTTGTAGAGGCAAGTTCAGGCTCTACAAGAGGAGCTGCATAGAGGGTTTGAGCCAAGGAGAGAAGATGGCAGTGAAGATGAAGTTGAAGAAGAAGAGGACCAGTTCGAGGAAGAAGAAGAGGCGGTAGATCCTGCACAAGCCAGGTTATACAGAGCCATATCTCAGATTGGAAAGAGACCGAAGATGGAGGTTTCTACGTATTCTAGAAATCTTGATCCAGAGGAGTTGATTGACTGGATCAATGATTTGGAAGAATACTTTGAGTATGAGGAGGTTGAAGATCCTGATAGGGTCAAGTTTGCTAAGACCAAGCTGAAGGGTCATGCCAGCATATGGTGGAAGGGAGTGCAGCTAGACAGAAACAAAAGAGGAAAAGAAAGGATAACAAAATGGGAGTGGATGTTGGAGAAGTTGAAGAGGCAGTTCATTCCAGCTGACTACGAGTTGGATCTGCTAAAGAAAATGCAAGGTTTGAGGCAGTCAAGTAAGTCTGTCAAAGAATACACAGAGGAGTTTTATAAAATTTTAATCAGAATAGGCCATTCTGAGGCCAACAAGGAGAAGGTAGCCCATTATATTAATGGGTTACGAGCAAGTATTCAAGAGGAGTTAAGTCTGGTCAGGATGACCACCATAGAGGATGCTTACCAGTTTGCCCTGAGGGTTGAAGAGAAGCTGAACAGAAGGTTTGAGAGCAAGCAAAGAGGAAGAGGTCATGGTGGAAGAACTGGTGGAAGAACAAATGGAGGATGAAATGAAGATCATAAGAAGAATGGAGAAGCCAGCAGTAGTCAGGACCAAAAGGGAGATAATGCTTACCACCCCCATGATCAGAACAATGGTTACCAGAGAGGAAGAGGAAGGTCTGGACGAGGGTTTGGAAGAGGAGGATTTCGTGGAACCTATTTCCACTATGGGGAAGAAGGACATCGAGCATACGAGTGTCCACAACACCAAGAGAGGACAAATAAGAGACCCGAAGGTAATGCCCGAGCTGTTGTTGTTGATGAAGATGCTGAATCTGAGCACTCTAAAGAAGCAGAAAGAGGAGAAGTGCTGATCACAAGGAGAGCCTTGCTGAATGAGGAGAGAGACCCAGATCAGAGGAAGAGCTTATTTCGCACAAGGTGTAAATGTGCAGGTAAGGTCTGTAATATTATCATAGACAATGGTAGCACAGATAACCTAGTTTCAGAAGGAATGGTTACCAAATTGCAATTAGAGAGGAAGAGACACCCGCATCCATATCGGATTGCGTGGTTGCAGAAGGACCATAGGGCTTTGGTCAATGAGCAATGCTTGGTAAAATTTAATATTGGGAATTACCGTGATGAGGTCCTGTGTGACATCCTACCTATGGATGCTTGCCATTTGCTATTGGGAAGGCCATGGCAGTTTGATCGGTGTGCAGTGCATGATGGTCATGCCAACACTTACTCCCTGACAAAGAATGGAGTGCGCCATAAGTTGAAGCCCCTGAAGGAGGTGGACGAAAAGGTATGTAGCAGTGCCAGAATCTGTTTAGTTGAAGGTAGAAGGTTTTTGGATGGTTTGAAGCATGAGCATATGTGCTATGCATTAATTCCTAGAGTTAGGGAAGAAGAATGCAAAGATACCCCAGTGGAAGTCTCAGGTCTGTTAGAAGAATTTCTAGATATTATATCAGATAATGTGCCTGAGGGTTTGCCACCAGTGAGGAAGATCAGTCACCATATAGATTTGGTACCAGGATCTAGTTTACCCAATAAGGCAACCCATAGAATGACTCCTGTAGAAAGTGAGGAGCTAAACAGGCAAGTCCAAGAGTTGCTAAAAAAGGGACTGATTCGGGAGAGCCTGAGTCCATGTGCAGTACCTATAGTACTAGCACCAAAGAAATATGGAGAGTGGAGAATGTGTACAGACTCCCGAGCTATTAACAAGATCACCATAAAATATAGATTCCCATTGCCAAGGATGGATGACATTATGGACTGTTTGAGTGGAGCCAAGTACTTCACAAAGATTGACCTGAAGAGTGGGTACCATCAGATTCGTGTCAGAGAAGGAGATGAGTGGAAGACAACCTTCAAGACCAGAGAGGGTTTGTATGAGTGGTTGGTCATGCCATTTGGGCTAACCAATGCACCAAGCACATTCATGCGGCTGATGAATGAGGTATTGAAGGAGTTTTTAGGAAAATTTGTCATTGTCTATTTGGATGACATTTTAATATTTAGCAAGACCCTGGAAGAGCACCTGATGCATATCAGAAGGGTTTTTGAGAAGCTGAGGGAGGAGCAGTTGTTGATTAATTTGAAGAAGTGCAGTTTTGTGAAGAAGGAGTTAGTGTATCTAGGATTTGTCATCTCAGTCGAAGGTCTAAAAATGGACCCAAAAAAGGTGAGGGCTATCATTGAATGGCCTACTCCAAGGAGCATAACTGAGGTAAGATCATTTCATGGTCTAGCAAGTTTTTATAAAAAATTCATTAGAAATTTTAGCAGTATTTGTGCACCCCTTACAGAAACAATGAGAGGGGATAAGAAAGAATTTAAGTGGACCTTAGGAGCAGATAAGAGCTTTGATATGTTGAAGAAGAAGGTCACAGAGCAACCTATTTTGGCACTTCCAGATTTTAATAAGGTATTTCAGGTAGATTGTGATGCTAGTGGTAGTGCCATAGGAGCTGTATTGAGTCAAGAAGGTAAACCTGTTGCTTATTTTAGTGAGAAACTCAATGATGCTAGGAAGAAGTATTCAGTTTATGATCAAGAGTTTTATGCTATAGTTCAGGCTCTAAAGAAGTGGAGGCATTATTTGTTGCCAAAAGAGTTTGTTCTATATACTGATCATCAGGCCTTACAGTATATTAATAGCCAAGGGAAGCTAAATCAGAGGCACTTGAAGTGGGTTGAGTTTCTACAGAGTTATACCTTTGTGTTGAAGCACAGGAGTGGAAAATCAAACAGAGTTGCAGATGCCTTAAGTAGAAGGTAGTGTTTATTGACAGAAATGAAGGTGGAAGTTGTAGGGTTTGATGAACTTAAGGGTTTGTACCCTGAAGATCCTGATTTTGTAGAGGCTTGGAGGGCTTGCTTAGCACCTATTACTTTGGACAGGACTAAGTGGTTGGATTTTCTAATCCAAGATGGAATGTTGTTTAGAGGAAATCAATTATGCATTCCAAGGAGTTCAATGAGGGAGAATCTAGTCAAGGAGAAGCACAGTGGAGGGTTGGCTGGACACTTTGGTCGAGATAAGACCATTGCCCTCGTTAGTGAGAACTACTATTGGCCACAGTTGCAGCAAGATGTGAAGATATTTGTGCAAAGTTGTAGAGTATGCCAGATGGCCAAGGGTGTGAGACAGAACACTGGATTATATCATCCATTACCTGTACCAGAGAGACCATGGGAGGACATCAACATGGATTTTGTTCTTGGCCTACCAAGGACACAGAGGGGAAATGACTCCATATTTGTAGTGGTTGATAGGTTTTCAAATATGGCACATTTTATTCCCTGCCAGAAAACTAATGATGCAGTTCATGTTGTAGGTTTATTTTTCAAAGAGGTGGTACGACTTCATGGTCTACCAAAGAGTATTGTTTCTGATAGGGATACCAAGTTTGTTGGGTATTTTTGGAGGACCCTATGGAAGAAATTGAAGATAGATTTGAAATTCAGTTCTGCATACCACCCACAGACTGATGGACAAACAGAGGTGGTGAATAGAAGTTTGGGTAATCTACTGAGATGCTTGGTAGGAGATAAGCCCAAGGGATGGGACTTGGTTTTGCCACAGGCAGAATTTGCATACAATAATTCTGTCAATAGGAGTACTAACAAATCTCCATTCCAGATTGTATATGGGAGCAGCCCAAGAAATGCTTCTGAGTTGAGGAAGATGGATACAGGGGAAAAGTGTAGTGTTGAGGCTGAGGACTTTGCAGAGCATCTGAAGAGCTTGCATGAAGAAGTGAAGAAGCATATTACTAAGATGAATACTCAGTACAAGACAAGGGCAGACCAAAAGCGACGGTTTAAGGAATTTGAAGTGGGAGATGAAGTTATGGTCCATCTGAGAAAAGAAAGGTTTCCTGCTAAAACCTATAACAAGCTAAAAATGAAGAAGTTTGGACCATGCAGAATCATAGAAAAATGGGATTCAGGCAATGCATATGAAGTGGAATTGCCAAGTGGGCTTAACATATCACCTATTTTTAACATTTCAGATTTGGCAGAATACCATGAAGGAGACAATGGTGAGGGACCAGTAGCAGAATTATGGAATATTCCAGCATCTACTCTAGAGACGAAAGAGATAGAAGAGATCCTGGATACCCGCATCGGAAAAAGTACCAAAAATAGGTAGTATGCAGAATATCTGGTTAAGTGGAAGGGCAGACCTGTTGAAGATTCATCTTGGTTGTCGAAGGCTGAGGTTGAACGCCTTGGTTTTCTTCCAACAATAGAGAAGTGAAGGTCACTTCTCAAAATTACCCTGGGTGTCTGATGCAGGAGCATCCAGTGGTGTAAGAGTGATCTTGCATCACCCAAAAAAAATTGTAATTGTTTAATTTTGTAAAACTAGTAAAACTAGTTTAACTTGCAGGAGATTTTTGAAGGTCTTAGAGGTCGAATTTGAGGATTTTCGGCTAGACGCGAGCCTTGGCACAAAGAGCCAAGGCTTACCCCACTTAGCTCATTTCATGTCCTTTCAAAAATATGTTGTAATAGTCAATCGGGTCAACGAGCGCGAAGTTACGACCTCGACAAGTTGCCCCCAAATTTCAAATTTGAAATAGATGGTTTTAGGCGGGAAAAGGGGAAAACAGGGTATTTGAGGGAATTTTCGAAATTGTAAAAGGGGCTCTTTCTTTTGTATCCTCATTTTTGGCATGAAAGTAAGGAAAGGTTTGATTCTCTGAGTTGTTCAAAGGAGAAACACCTGTGTATCATTTGTTCTTGGTGATGATCACATTACACAAGAAACACTGAACAAATGATACACATGTGTTTTTACTTTGAACAACTCAGAGAATCAAACATTTCCTTACTTCCATGCCAAAAATGAGGATACAAAAGAAAGAGCCCTTTTACAATTTCGAAAATTCCCTCAAATACACTGTTTTCCCCTTTTCTCGCCTAAAACCATCTATTTCAAATTTGAAATTTGGGGGCAACTTGTTGAGGTCGTAACTTCATGCTCGTTGACCTGATTGACTATTACAACATATTTTTGGAAACGACATGAAACAAGCTAAGCGGGGCTATCCTTGGCTCATTGTACCAAGGCCTGCGTCTGGCCAAAAATCCTCAAATTTGACCTCTAAGACCTTCAAAAATCTCCTGCAAGTTAAACTAGTTTTACAAGTTTTACTAGTTTTACAAAATTAAACAATTAAATTTTTTTTGATGCAAGATCACTCTTACACCACTGGATTCTCCTACATCAGTTCTATACTATTTTATGATGTTGTGCAACATTATCTAGTTTTATTATTTGTTGTTATCCAGTGTTGTTCTATACTATTTTGGAGTTGGTTGTTCTATGTTGTTTCAGAGCTTTGAAATACTATATTTAGACCTATAAAATATCAATCTTCCTTTCCATGTCATAATATCCATTAATTACATGTTAAAGCTTGTATTTTTATCTCCAAAAATACATAAATGCATTCTATTCAATTTAGTACTATATTCCTCCTTTTTACTATGCTTAATTATAATATATATGCAAACTATAGTCTAATCCATAATTAAGTGGCATAAATAAGAGTTAAAGACTGCATTAAATGATACTTTTTAGACCCTCATCACTCCCTCCAACCTAATGTAATGCATGTCCTTATGCATTATTTTTCTCTAGATTTGCACTGATATGAAATTCTCTTTCAAGGTACTTTCAAAATTTTACCGTCCATAGTCTTGAGTGTTATGCCACTCTTTTTTTTTTCTTCTTTATTGTTTTTTCATGACATAATAGGTGACTTGAATACCACCAAATGAAGCTTGTTAAATCCACCCAACCTATCATAATGCTTGTTCTTGGATCACAACCATACAATATTATTGTTGGACATTGAAGAGTTCTAATGTTTAATACAAAGTATCTTCTAGTGCTTTATAACTTTTTCATGTGCTACATGACTCTCTTTAGATGTGAGAAGAGAGACATCAAAGGGCTCTAGTGCTATATAATTTTTATGAAGAACACACTATATTATAAAAATATCTTACATCGATGATACTAGAATTCCTTTTTGTGCACTCTAAACCATGGACCAACTATAATTATGCAAAATATTTAGATTAATCCATAGTAAGAAAGGAAAAACACATGCCTTATTAGAATTGATGTTATATTATGCTTTGAATGAGATAAAAATCTAAAAGGATATCAAGGTAGAAATATTATAATTGCACCAAGACTAAAAATGATCATTCATCAAATATATATTTAATAGAAGGGACCATCATTTCTAGTTTTCAATCCTTTCCTGCCTTGGTTGCATCCACAAGGATTTTTCATAACCAGGTTCTCTTTTTTTCCTTGCAAGACTAGCATACCAAAAACTAGTTTTCATGTTGGCCTTGGTCCAATGGCGCCTTAAAAGAGGTTTTCACCATTGAAATTTTCTTCTTTCCATTTATTTGAAACAATCAACAATGCATCTCCATGGAAAGGGAAAATCTCTTTTAGAATTTGCAAATCAATTATGACTTCAAATGTGTTATAAACTACTTCTCGATGGTTGGTTTGCTGCAAGGGATGCTTTTTGTTGTCCAAAACCAATAAAGTTGCACTTGTGACAAAAACTTGTTCTTCCTCATATGGTTACATCCATTTGGTGCACAATTCTCTCTCTTTCTTTATCTTACTTTTTTTCTCCTTTTTGGAATTTTTTTCCCCTTTTTCACTTCTCTCTCTCTTTCTATTTCTCCCCCCTTTTTTAACCATAATTATGCAATGATTCCATACTCACTAAAAAAATGGATTAAGAGCTAAAATAATTTTGGTGCTATATTCTCCATATCCAAAAGACACCAACAAAATATGGCAATGTTCAACATCTACTTAAATGTCGAGCTATAAAAACTCTTTTCAAGGCTATGCTATAAGGTACCATGTACCAAATGGATGTCTTATGGTTTTATATAGCCTTCATAGTGAGGAGCACCAAAGAGTTTTGGTGCTAACCAATCTTCATAGAAAAGAGAATTTAAAGGTTTCGGTGCTACCCAACCACCTACAAAGACTTGTTATTTCATATATACCTGCATAAAACAAAGTTAGATACACAAAACAATATAGCATTTAATTCATTTAAAGGATAAAATTTATGGAATGGATTGAGTATTTTTTTAGCACATTCAAATATTATCATAGTCAATTGCATTGTTTGTTTCAATGATATAGACGAGTAGTACCTATCTACATTTATTTGGATTAGCCATGAGTGATATGGAAATCAAAACCTATGTGACTTATCATGGTTGATTTTATTAAGAGGTAAACCTCATGGAATTGAGGCCTATTTCTTATGGTTCATGAGGGGTTTTAACTAATGAATATTTCTCTTTGGTTCTCATAGGTTCAAGTTTAAGGAACCCCTACATTTAAAATTAGATATAAAAACCCAAAATTCATATTCTTCCAAATAACTAATACCTCTCAATACCACTAAATTTTGTTAGGTTTTAACCAATTCTCCTATTGGATTTAAACAAAATCAAATCACTTAGTGTTATAGATCAATAAATCGGTCATAACCTAATATTATGACCACCTCACAATAATTGCTATTCATAATTTACTGATTCCACTTTTCAATTAAAAATGGAAAAAAGAGGTAAGAACAAATCAACTACAATTGATTTGGGCTAAGAATAATGGAAATAATCCTGGGTGTTTTTGACGGAATGGATACCCATGCCTCCTTGGGTCTTACCCGAAAGTGGCATTCCTTTTGGGATGTTTTCCACAAATAATAATAAAAAAAATAATAATGGAAATATTGTTGAGAACTTTAACTTATAAAACCTTTAATCATGTAATCATAATTTATTTATGATTATGTGGATCAACTATAGGACGAGATAGTCAATTAAGGAGATACAATTTAGCACAAGTTTGCATGAGTACTTGATTAAGAACATAGCAAAAATATGATGGTATTGGATGTTTGAATAATTTCCTAGCAATGTCATTATCCTCAACAATGGTGCCAAAAAGTGAAGGGCGTCGTTAAACCTCATTTTAATTTTACCAAATCTGGGGTAGCATCTGAAGGTTGTATATGATAGGAACAACTTATGTAGGTTTTGGTAGTGGGGTTTCTAAATAACTCTTGCAAGAAAATTAAATTACTCTTTGCAAAAAGTAAAACTTGATAAAAATAGAATTATGCTTACAAAAAATAAAATCACACTTGTTGAAAAGTAAATTAATATGCTTGCAAGAAATGAATAACACATGCAAAAATGAAATCCAAAGATCCGCATGAAACTACCCTATGGGAACTAAAATATTCTATAGACACATCCATAATGATAACACTCTAAAATAATTAAAATAACATACATATCTACAAAGGTTATGCTTTTCATTGTGTTGATGGAACGAGCCCTTACTCCTCAACCCAATGGAAAGCAAATTTCACTTCAAAATAAAATTAGAAACACACACAAATAAGAAAAATTATAATTATTTATTAAGGAAGAAAATTTGTATCTTTATCAACAATCTTCAATACATCCTCTTCTTTATGTTCATCTTCCATCTTGTTCTAACAATAGTATTACAAAATGCAACATTATAATAACAACATTACATTGAATACTTTTACTACTACCTCTAACCTAGTTCTGAGAGTTGCATACTTTATTTATAATTGAGAAGGAAAAGACCCTCCCCTACCTTAGTTACTAGATTATTACAACAACAAATATGCAAGTAACCTATTAAATAAGTAAATATGAGGAATGACAAAAAAATTTAGCTAAGTTTTTTTTCCCTTTCTTTATCTTAGAAATTGTGCACAAAAAATTTATAAAGTTTTTATCAAATATTATATTTGCTATGGGACATTCAGATAAATTTCAATATATTTTGAGTTTTAGTTTCCTTTCCATAGAAATATTTATAGTTAAATACTTAGAATCATCTCTAGTGGTAGAGATTAGTGAGCGCCCCTTAGAGAGATCCTCATTGCTCCACGATATGAAAATTTTTGGTAAATTTAATGGGTATTGACCAGGGGCTTCAACCTTGAGAAAATGGATTGATAGCAGTTGGAAGTCTCCAGGAGTTATTCTATTATTTCTTCCCAAAGGTTTTTTCATAGAAATTTTTTGTTCTAGGGAAGAAAGAGAAAGAATTCTAAAAGGGGGTCCTTGGTTTATGGGAAGAGCAAGACTCTTCCTTACCTATTGGTATGAAGGGTTTTCATTTAAAAATGTAAATATATCCCTAGTACCAGTATAGCTTAGGATGTTTGGGTTACCCATTGACTTTTTGGAAATAGATACCTTCAAGGCAATAGGTAAAACTCTAGGAGAATTCCTTGAGATTTTAGATACGATAAAAAATGGATTTTTAGCTATTTATGCTCGAATATTGGTCATGATTGATATAAGTAAAGCTTTACCAGAATCAATCATTCTTAAGTATGGGGATAAGATGTGGACCCAAACTATAGATTATGAAAATATATATTTTGGATGTAGAATATGTCATGAGGTAGGGCATATTGAGAGATCATGCCCTCAGAAGAGCCCAACAAAATCATTTGAAGAAAATTGTAAGAGAAACTTACAAATGGTTATGGATGAATATGGTTTTCAACTTCCAAAAAATAGATCTAGAAAAATAAAAGAAAATAAACAATCAAGACCAATAAGGAAGGATATTGGAAGAAATAGCAATTATTTTGAGGCTTTAGCCTATGAAGAAAAAGTAGATAAAAACTTAGAGGACATAGTACAACAATTTCAACATATTAACAACGAATCGTCTTTTCTGTATGATCCTAATTTAAGGAAGAACATTCTCGATGAACCTAAGGAATGTGTCTCATCATATTTTTAAGACTCTCTTGAAGTACCATGCACCATTTAGGAGAAAATAATTGGTAAATAAAATGCAGTTTTAGAAGTTAATACCTCTGCCATTAATAAGGAAATACCAGAAAATAAGCAGGATCAGTCAAGATCTTCTATAATAGATCCAGGAGAGGATAAATATGATGAAAAATAAAATTGTGAAAGAATATTGATGAATAGAATAATAAGACCTACTCTTGATATAGGTAAGGTAAAAAGAGGAAAACCCTCAAATTATCAAGCAAGATTCAAGGAAGCAAGAGTAAACATAGAGAAAGGAACACAAACTAAGTTGGTTGAACTTCTCTTTACAAAACAACAAAATGATGTTGATAATATGCAGGAGGGGCAAAAAGCCCCTAATGAGACATGATTATCATCTCATGGAATATAAGGGGTGCTAATGCCCCGTCAAAGTGCTAATGCCCCGTCAAAGAAGAGGTGTATTAGGGGCCTTAATAAACCTAATATTCTATGTATCTAGGAAACTAAAATGACAAAAGATGAAGTTTCATAAACTATGAAAGCAGTATGGGCAAGATGTGAATGGGATGCTATGGATTTTAAAGGAGTGATAGGGTGAATTATAAATTATTGGAATCCTTCTAGATTATCTTGTGTAACCATTCATAAGACTAGGCATTGGATAGCCTCTTTAGTCACTTGCTACTTTATAGATATTCATTTCATCCTTACCAATGTCTATGGACCTACAACTTAGTTAAGTAGATTAGAAGTTTAGAGTGGCATTGAAGTCTTTATGAGAAGAAAAGACCAAGAAACCCGATTCATGATCATTAGATATTTTAATGCCATAATCGAGATGGATGAAAAATTTTGGGGGATTAGAAAATTGATCCAAAGTATGAAAGATTTCTTAGATTTTATTCAAAACAATAATCTGTGTGAAGTTGAGTTTAAAGAATACAACTATACTTGGACCAACAACAGGAGAGGCCATAACCTAATAGCAAAAAAATTAGACAATTCTCTCAGATCATTGGCTAGATGAAGAAACTTGTGCTAATATTAATACCTTAACAAGGATTGGTTTAGATCACTAACCAATAAGAGTTAAAATGGTGGTAAGTGAATTACAAAAAAGTCATATTTTAAATATGAGAAGATGTGGGAAGACCATCCTCAATTTGTTGATATGATAGCTCAAATGTAGAATTTTGTAGGTAATGGTAGGTTGTATACTCTTCCAAACCAAATTTAAGCTATGAATTCTAGATTAAAAGAATGGAACAGGAACATATTTGGAAACATTTTTGAGAAGAAAGAAGAACTAAAATATAAGCTTTCAAAATTTCAAAAAGGTGATGATAATAATCCAAGCTCAAAGTAAAGAGAGTTGCTTAGTCAATATCCTAATATTTTGAGTAAGGAAGAGAAATTATGGAGATTAAAATAAAGATAAACTTGGTTAAAAAGGAGATAGAAATACAAAGTTTTTTCATAGGATGGCTGTAGTACAGAGATCAACTTCTAGAATTTGCAGAATTAAATCAATATAAGGGGTTTGGATTGAATATCAGAGTGAAATTAGAAAAGAGGTAAAGTAGTTTTATCAAAATATTCTAGGTTCAAAGGAGACCGAAGTTCTTGATGATAAACTTCTTCAAGATGTTCCTTTAGTTATAATGAATAAAGACAATAGGAAATTGATGGAGCCTATTACTCTAGAAGTTAATTTAGCTATTTTATCTTTTAATAAGGATAAATCCCTAGGTCTAGATGGGCTCTCTACAGATTTTTACCAACATAATTGGGATATAGTGAAGAATTCTTTATTTGTGGTAGTGGAATATTCTAGGGTAAAACAATACATACCTTATAAAATAAATGCAACATATTTTACCCTAATTCCAAAAAAGGAGGATGCTGAATTGTTTGATTCTTTTAGACCCATAAGCCTATGTAATACAAAATATGACATTATTTCCAAAGTGATGGCAAATAGATTAAGGCCATTGTTAGACAAAATCATTTTAGAAGAGCAAGGAGGATTTGTGAAAGGGAGACAAATTTTGGACAAGATCATAGTAGCTCATGAAGTTATACATTCAACAACTTCAAGAAAAGAGAAAGCAATGATCTTAAAACTTGATATGAGTAAAGTCTATGATAGGGTTAAATGGAATTTTTTTGTTGCAGTTTTAGATAATTTTGGTTTCAAGAAGAAATGGGTTAGATGGATCAAAGCTTGTGTCTCTATAATTTCTTATTCAATGCTTGTCAATGGGTTAGTAACTGAATCTTTTAAAGTCAAGAGAGGCCTTAGACAAGGAGATCCTCTATCTCCTTATTTGTTCATTATTATGGTAGAATTTTTGAGTAGGAACTTTTTAGAAGGCTTACAAATATGGGCTTATAAGAGGTCTTAAGACTAGTAATACCATCGATAACATAACCCATCAACAATTTGTAGATGATACAACCATTTTTGAAAGGGCAAGGATAAATAAGGCCAGAGATTTGAATAGCTTTTTAAAATATTATGAAAGAGCTTCAAGGAAAAAAGTTAATAGGACTAAATCTAAAATTTACTTCCTTAACACTCCTGCTAATATCAAAGTAAGAATAAGAGGTTGCTTCAAACGAAGGAGGCAAATTTTCCAACAACTTATCTAGGTATGCCTTTATTTGAGGGGATAATGAGGATAGATTTATAGAAACCAATTATTAGTAAAGTTTAGAATAAACTTCCAACTGGGAAAGGTAGATGGTTATCATTAGCAGGAAGAGTGTAGTTATTTAAGTCAGTCTGACAACCATTCCAACATATTATATGTCATTGTATTCTATGCCAAAATCATTTAAAAAAAGTTTAATCTATATTATGTGATACCTTTTATGGTCAGGTTTACATGATAAAAGGAAATTTCCTTTGGTAAAAATGGAGCAAGTTGTGTGATGATAAAACTAGGGGAGATATTGGTTTAAGAGTTCTTATAGATGCAAACTTAGCTCTTAGGAGAAAATTTATTTGGAGATTGTACAAAGAGAGTCAAAGACAATGGGCAAGAATTCTTCTAAGTATGTTGATCCCAATGACCCAAGTTTAATATTTATTGTATTCTCTCTACCAAATGGTTCTACTCTTTGGAATGGTTTAAAAAAATCTATTGATATTATGATTAAAGGTTTAAGATGGGTGGTGACAACTAGAGAAAATTTTCTATTTGGATGGATACTTGGTGTGATAAAAAACCACTCAATTTAGATCCAATTTTGAAACCTTGGATGAGATTGATTAAAAAAAAATATGGTGGTAGTGTTAGCGTAGCTAAGTAATTATTACATTATTTTATGCCGATTTTTTTTTAAGGATATTATTATTTTTTGGGAAGTATTAGTTAGCATATTTTAGGGTATTTTATTTGGTTGCTTTGGTTTCTTGTTAGTACTATTAGTGAGTTTGTTAGAGCTATTGTTAGCCTAAGCTTTATATAAATATTTCATTATAGATTTGTATAAATATTTCATTATCATCAATAATAATCTATCACTTGTATAAATATTTCATTATCATGAATAATAATCTATCGCTTCTTCGCCAATATGGTATAAGAGCCATTATTGTCGGATTGCTCAAATTGCTTTGCAGAGGTATTTTTGGCGAATCTCTTGGTGGCAGCACATTGTCTGATAATCCATCGCTTGTATAAATATTTCATTATCATGAATAATAATCTATCACTTCTTCGCCAATATGGTATAAGAGCCATTATTGACGGATCGCTCAAATTACTTTGCATAGGCATTTTTGGCGAATTGATTGGTGGCAACACACTGGCTAAAAATCTAGCATGTGTGGACGACCTCCCAAACCCACGGGCATAGATCTATGAGAGTTGATCTGAATGATGACTTGAAGCATAGCCAATGCCATCCCAATAGATCTGGACTTCTGAGTTGTGCCTACTTGGCAACGAGGACCTGAGGACTTAATTGACTTAACAACTCCCAAAACCACGGGCATATATTTGGGAGAGTCTATGTTGAACCCAACAACCCACATTTAATATTTATTGCATTCTCTCTACCAAATGGTTCTACTCTTTGGAATGGTTTAAAAAATCTATTGATCTTATGATTAAAGGTTTAAGATGGGTGGTGGGAACTAGAGAAACTTTTCTATTTGGATGGATACTTGGTGTGATAAAAAACCACTCAATTTAGATCCAATTTTGAAACCTTGGATGATATTGATTCAAAAAAAATATGGTGATAGTGTTAGCGTAGCTAAGTAATTATTACATTATTTTATGCCGATTTTTTTTAAGGATATTATTATTTTTTGGGAAGTATTAGTTAGCATATTTTAGGGTATTTTATTTGGTTGCTTTGGTTTCTTGTTAGTACTATTAGTGAGTTTGTTAGAGCTATTGTTAGCCTAAGCTTTATATAAATATTTCATTATATATTTGTATAAATATTTCATTATCATAAATAATAATCTATCGCTTGTATAAATATTTCATTATCATGAATAATAATCTATCGCTTCTTCGCCAATATGGTATAAGAGCCATTATTGCCGGATCGCTCAAATTGCTTTGCAAAGGTATTTTTGGCGAATCTCTTGGTGGCAGCACACTGGATGACAATCCATCGCTTGTATAAATATTTCATTATCATGAATAATAATCTATCACTTCTTTGCCAATATGGTATAAGAGCCATTACTGGTGGATCGCTCGAATTGCTTTGCAAAGGTATTTTTGGAAAATTGATTGGTGGCAGCACACTGGCTAAAAATCCAACGTGCGTAGATGACCTCCCAAACCCATAGGCATAGATCTATGAGAGTCAATCTGAATGACGAATCGGAGCGCAACCAGTGCCATCCCAATAGATCTGGACTTCTGAGTTGTGCCTACTTGGCAACGAGGACCTGATGACTTGATTGACTTGACAACTCCCAAACCCACGGGCATAGATTTGTGAGAGTCTATGTTTATCCCAATGACCCATGTTTAATATTTATTGCATTCTCTCTACCAAATGGTTCTACTCTTTGGAATGGTTTAAAAAAATCTATTGATCTTATGATTAAAGGTTTAATATGGGTGGTGGCAACTAGAGAAACTTTTCTATTTGGATGGATACTTGGTGTGATAAAAAACCACTCAATTTAGATCCAATTTTGAAACCTTGGATGAGATTGATTCAAAAAAAATATGGTGATAGTGTTAACGTAGCTAAGTAATTATTACATTATTTTATGTCGATTTTTTTTACGATATTATTATTTTTCGAGAAGTATTAGTTAGCATATTTTAGGGTATTTTATTTGGTTGCTTTGGTTTCTTGTTAGTACTATTAGTGAGTTTGTTAGAGCTATTGTTAGCCTAAGCTTTATATAAATATTTCATTATCATCAATAATAATCTATCTGTAGCACCCTAAAATTGGCGCAAGAAATTGTAATAATTACAGTCATCCTAGTAAATAATTTAAATTCAAATTTTAACCTCCCAAACAGCCCGTTAACCGTCGGGTAATCCGTTTCCCCCTTTTTCGTGTCATTTTTAGAGGTTGTTTTGACCGTTTGACGATATCATCGCCGATTAGACGATATCACCCCAGATATGATGATTTCGTCTAGGCTAGGACATCCAAACGATCTTGTCGCAAAACTAATTTTGCATAATTAGCTTCTGTTCCAACGGGTATTTAATCCGGGTAGAAGCGTGTATGTGCTGTTAGAAACCCTCCCCCGTTGGAGATCTCCCAAATAGGGATGATCTCCAACCTCCTAACTACTCCCCTAAGCCTATTTAATTCTTAGGACCTTCCCTCCCAACCCCTGGCTGAATTTATCTGTGACTTGATTTTGCGTGCATTAGAATACCTAGAGCATCGTTTTGCATTTGTTATTTTGAAGTTTTCTTGCAGGGACCTCATTGATCTTCAGTCGGAGCAAGCTTAGATCATCGCAGACGATCTCGTTCAAATCTTGGACGATCCTATCACAATTCGAGATGATTTCATTACTTCCAGACAATTTTGACTGCAATATGCATTGTGGGCAATCAGTGCCTAGAGTTTGCACTTTCTCTTATTCCTTTTGCTGTTTTATTATGCATTTTAGTTAGTTTTATCCTTATTTCTTACTATTTTGCATTTGGAGTTCACCCATTTAGCTTAGATTGCATGATAAGATCATAATTTCTCATTAGAATATCATAATTTGTTTGAATTTCTATTCATAACTATTGTTTAGTATTCATATTGTTATTTTGTGTTGTTTCCCTTTGTCATCATAGTCGCATTCCCTGTATTTTGCATATGTTTTTCTGTTTGCAGGTCTCTGACGAATTCGTCTGACGAATTCGTCAGATCTCAGATGATCTTGTCAGACCTCAGACAATTCTGTCGAATTCTAGACGATCCTGACTGTTCCAAACATCAGAATCTCCATCAGACATCCGGATCAGGTATTTTTCTTTAAAATTCTATAATTTCTCTGTTTTCTGTCCTATTCTACTTTTTTGTATTCATTAAATCTGCATTTTCATATAGATTAATTTAGATTCATTTGGCCAAACCTAGGATATGAATGCTTAAGGCTAAAAACGAACACATAAAAACACATTCCAAACCTAGGTGTGGAAACTACCATTAAATGTTTCCTGGTGAACCCACCATCCATCGAAAAATCATCAAAATACACCTCCCTTGAGAGGCGGGACCTTCGCAAGTCCTCTCAGTCCGAGGTACCGTGCCATCCTTTTCACATCCCCCTTCCGGGCATGGATCCTATAGCCTGAAGGTAAGGGTGTGAAAAATTTTGAGCGATACATTTTGGTGAACCCGACGTGAATGCATCATAAACCTTTTGAAAACAAAAACAAAAACAAAATATATATATATATACAAGAAAAACAAAAACAAAATCATCATTTCAAGTTTGTATGTTTTAGATTCAATTCTAAATAGTAGATACTAAATATTGCTTTTAGAAGTACTAAAGAAACCATGAGTTTTTACTCAAATCAATATGAGCCCATTAGTAATGTTGGAAGAATTCAGCCAAATACATTTGTTGATTATGACCAACCTCATCCCTATTCAACACCACCTCCATCACACTTTTCTCCTTTTTCATCCTTACCCCAACAGGACAATCCCTTTGCTAATCCTCTTCATAACGATATTATATATTCTCCCATATATCCATATTATGTCTATCCATCCACATACAATCCTCCTCCACCTTTTCAATACTCTCCTTTCAATACAACACATTCATTTCAATAAGAAAATACTTATTCTTCCAATTCTACCGTGCACTCACCTCCTACATCGCAATATTCCTGTCATCATTCTACCCATAATAAAGAAAGAAGAGGTGAGAAACCATTAAGCCCTTTTATGACTAAACTCCTAAGGCACATATCAAAAACCTCTCGATAAACTTCATCACGTACATTTACAAAGCTCAATCAACCAATGGATATAATTCTCAAGCATTTACTTGATACAAATAAGATTGAACTGTAAGAATTCGGAACAATGATTATTATTCAGCTCTGCATTAAATAGGATTACAATGGAGAACCGTCGGAACGAACCAGCTATAATAAGCACTTTGTTATAACGAGATAACAAATGCAAGAGTAGGACAAATAATATGTTAGCAAACAGTAACAGTATAACAAAGACGCTAACATCCCCCTTTATTACATTATTTGGGTAATGTAATAACTAATAGCTATACTTAGACTACTAACATCCCCTTACATTATTTTGCAATACAAAGTGAGTTGCGAAACAATTCAAATTTGACACGTCCAAGTGCCTTAGTGAAAATGTCTGGCAACTTGAGCATCTCGTGGGAATGTGTCGAAGCTGAATTCGGTGCTTTGGAACTTCCTCTCGAATGAAATGACATTGTGTGTCAATGTGCTTTGTTTTTTCATGATGGACTCGGATTCTTGACGAGGTTCGTAACACCCCGATTGTCGCAAAACAAGTGTATTGGAGATTTTGATGGATGGCCCATACTTGTCCGAATGCGACGTAACCATATCACTTCGCACACACCTTCACGTGCGGCGCGATATTCTCGCTCTCGTTGAAGAAATAGCAACCACCCGTTGCTTCTTGCCGTGCCAAGAGACAGGACCGGATCCCGTATGAAAAATGTATCCGTAAGTTGACTTGCGATCATCAAATGATCCGGCATAGTCGGAGTCCGTGTATCCTTGCAAGAAGAATTTGTTGTTCCTCTTGTATTCTAGGCCATATTCTATAGTACCACGGACATAGTGAAGAACACGTTTTGCAGCTTTCCAATGAGTAATCTTAGGCTCCAGCATGAACCTCGAAAGATAGTTTACAAAGAAATACGAGATCCGGCCTAGTATTGGTCGATATATGAGACTCCCAATCAACCGTCGATAGAGAGTGCCATCTACCTCGAGGTGAGTCATCATATCGCGATAACCGAAGTCCATTCTCCATAGGAGTTGCCATTGGCTTGCAGCCACCATGCGATATTTATCGAGCAATGTCTTGGCATACTTTTTCTCGAGACACTTTGATGGTGTGCTCCTTCTCGGCTGAATTCCGTACCAAGACAAGAATGGAGAAGTCCGAGATCCGTCATCTCAAAAGATTTGCACAAGTTTCTTTTGACAAGAGAGATCATATCTTCTCGAACTCCCCGTAATGAGCAGATCATCCACATAGAGTACAAGCAACACTATCTCGTAACCCCGTTTCTTGAAATAGAGGTTTGCATCTCGACTGGACATCTCTTAAATCCATGCCGCATTAGGTGATTGTCCATTTTTATATACCAAGCTCGAGGAGCTTGTTTCTGCACCATACAAGGATTTGACCAATTTGCAAACTTTCTCGCCGTTGGCCTTCCACTTCAAATCCTTCAGCCGAGTCATATAGACTTCTTCTTGGAGATCACCATTAAGAAAGGCACTTTTGACATCCATTTGGTGAACTTTCCACCCATATTGTGCTGCCATAGCACACATAACCCGAATTGTGGTCATCCGAGCAATAGGTGCAAAAGTTTCTTCATAGTCGATGCCTTCCTTTTGAGCATAGCCCTTTGCAACAAGACGGGCCTTATGCTTATCAATTGTTCCATCCGCCTTGTACTTGACTTTGTATACCCATTTGCAGCCAATAGGTTTCTTTCCATGCGGCAGATCAACAAGCTTCCAAGTTTTATTCTTCATCGTAGACTCATACTCGTATCCATAGCGGCCTTCCACCGAGGCTCACTAAGAGCATCTTGCACTGATGCAGGTTCAAGACTATCTATGGTAGACATGAATGCCCCGTCATCATCAATATCCATATCCTCTACTTCTGTACTTGGAGTCACGTAAAGTTCCTCAAAAGATTGACAAAGATCATCAACCTCACCAGCTTCTCGGCTTCTCTTTCCTTTTGAGCCATACTGCGTGTACGAGGTCTATCCAAATTCAAATTGGGAGGAGTGGATAAATTTGCATCTCTCGATTGTATTTGTACACCATTTAGGATTCCGCTTCGGTGGTGGTGAAGAAGATGTAGAAGGACCTCCCGTCTCGTGTTGACGAAGGAATCTCCTCTTCCTTTGGTTCCACAATATCCTCGGTGTACCGTAGATGTGCTCTGTGATGTGAAAGCTTCATCAAAGACAACATCTCCGCTGATATGAATTTTCTTGGTCAAAGGATCTATCAACCGATATCCTTTAGAGTGCTCGTAATATCCAAGAAAAATACATCTCAGTTGTTTTCTCATCTAGCTTCTTCCTTTTCTCTTTCGGTATGTGCATGAAAGCTTGACACCCGAAAATACGTAGATGAGATATGGAGGGTTTTCGACCACTCCATGCTTCCCGTGGAGTCATTCCTTTTAGGGCCTTTGTGGGTGCCCTATTCAAAAGATACACCGCAGTGGTGACAGCTTTCTCGCCCAATATTGTTGCCCAAGAGTTGCACCCGTGAGCATACAACGAACCATTTCCATGATAGAACGGTTCCTTCTCTCAAGCAACTCCATTCTCGCCGAGGAGTATAGGCAGCTGTTAACCTGTCTCTTGATCCCATGCTTATCTAGGAATGCAGAAAATTCATTAGAGGTAAACTCTCCCCCTCGATCTGAGCGGAGGGTTTTGATAGAAGCCCCTGACTCCTTCTCAACGGATTTCTTGAACTCGTCGGAAGAATGCAAAAGCTTCAGATTTCAGCTTGAGAAAGAAAACCCACATCTTTCGTGAGTAGTCATCTACAAATAATTGAAAGTACCTCTTCCCTCCAACACTTTTGGGTGTGAAAGGACCGCATAGATCGGTGTGAATTAGCTCTGGAGGTTTTCTTGCTCTTGTAGAGCTCTTCTCAAATGTTACTCTATGCTGCTTTCCCGCTGCGCCGTAGCACACTCGGCAATGTGGCGTAAAGGGAAGGAAGACCCTTTACCATCTCATACTTGCCGAGCTCAAGTAAGTAGCCGTAACTAAGATGCCCATATCTCTTGTGCCATAGGGAAGTTGCCTCCTTGGTAGAGAAAATCATGGCAACATGTGGAGTAGAGATAGCATCTAGTGCAAATAAGCCATGCTTATATGAAGTCGTTGCAACCGCTTACCCTTCCCGGTAATTGTACAACACTTCTTTCCATTCTCAACACGAAAGTTGACAACCATATTTCTGTCCGGGATTTGTGTCACCGACAACAAATTGTTGGCCAATCCCGAACATAGAGGACCTTGTCAATCCGACACTTGCCATCGTGAAGAGTGACTCGAAACCGTACTCTCTCCCCGAACCCCGTAGGTTTTATCATCAGCAATGGTGACAGGTTTGCCCTCCTTGGCCACAAATGATTCAAACCACGATCCGTCGCCGCTCATATGTTTACTAGCTCCGTAATCGACATACCAAATAGGATCCCTCCGAGTGGAATCTGTGGTAGTCATGAGCACCTTGTGTGCCCATTCGTAATCCGAGTCGATTCTTCAACAACGAACATTCACCTCGGGGTTGCTTGTTCTTATTTTGTGGTTTGTTTTGGCCTTTTTGCTTGTTCTTATGCCAACACCCGTTGGTGTCATGGTTGTCTTTCTCACGTATCTTGCACCACCTCTTCTTCTCGTTGAGGTTGCTTGCCTTTTCCTTTCGTATCCCGTTGAGAATTTCCTCCTTTCCGAAAGTTGCCTCCTTTTTGCCCATTACCTTTCTTCCTAGAACCCCGCCTCGTTGGTGTATAGGGCCGTATTGGAAGAATCATCCTTGTGAAGTTGGCGTGCCTCCTGTTGTTGGAGCAGATTGACCAACTCGATGTAGGTAATTTGTCGTTGGGACACCTGGATGGAGGTTATCAACATATCAAATGAAGAAGGTAAAGCTCTCATCACAAGTGAAATGAGAAGCTTTTCATCCACAGTATCTCCTAGAGAACTCAATTTCTCTTTCAACTCAGACACTCTGCACGTAAAGAGTTCAACTGTTTCACCCTGCCTCAAACTCAGGTTATGAAGTTGTTGTTGAAGATGAAGAATGGTGGATTCATTCTTCCCCTCATAGATGGTTCTAAGGGCATCCCATGCCTCTTTACCACTTGCTTTATCAGCTATATGAGGTTGCACTTCATCTCGAAACAAAGAAACAAAATGAGCACCTTTGCTCTACTGTCTTTCTTGTCAAAAGCAATCTGATCCGTCGAAGGACCCGTGGATCCCGCTCGTTGGTGAAGGCCTTGTTGCTACTCCAAGAATAATATCCCACAAATCTTCCATTTGGAGAATAGCCTTCATCTTATGTTTCCATGGTGTATAATTTGGACCTTTCAATAACCGATGCGGATCACCATCAATTTTGCAACAACGGCCATAGTGAAGGTTCCTTATATCACCAAATTGGTCCCCCTTTCTATATACCTTTTGCTAGGCCAATATACCGTACAAAATACCCGCCCTTACGTGAGGGAAACTATAGGTATTTAGAAAGATCAACAAAAATCACCCGCCCTTACGTGAGGGAGACTATAGGTGAATTTTAGAGATCATACGATACGTGGAACATAAGCGGTACGGAAAGGGAATCGCCTTGTTGATGGCACCTACCATAGAAGATTCTTCTCATGCGTGGGGCGTAACTTCCCCTAAACACTATGAAGAATACTTCGTCAGGATTTACGCCTAAACACAAGTGCGATAAAGGGTAGTGGATGGAGTAAAAAATGCAAAAATGGCGTACTTATTCCTCCCCGACGATTTATAGAGAACAAGCTCGTACGTCGTTATAGCAGACTATATTAGGCGGCGGATACAGGAGCCAAATCACGACAGCTTTACCTGTAAGTGCCGGCCGTAGGTATCGCAAATACCGAACGCTGCAATGGCAAATAAATTGCACAGATGGGTTTTATATTCCGGGGACTTAGGGAGTGTTTGATTTTAATTTTTAATGTTATAGTGCAAAAATGAAATATGCAACATACAACAAAAAAAATGCCCACTAGAATAACCCACAAGGTGTCGGTCACAGTCGAAAATGCACCTTTTACAATGCCAAATTGCTATTTTTCAAAAAATTACTCAACATCCCCCTTTGATTTTTTGAAAAAAATATCCCCCCTTAAAAAAATTCTTTTAACAAAGCATTTTTAATAACTATTATATATTTAAAATTAAAATAAATAATTTTAATTTATATAGTTTTAAAACTTTAGGAAAAATAAATTAAAATTAAATTTTAATTTATAAAGTTTAAAACTATTAAAAATAAATTAAAATTAAAAATTTTAATTAAAAATTAATAATTATAAAAAAAAACTTTGAAAAAAAAATATACCTTGGGGGGTCGGCGGGATTTGAACCCCCGACCTGCAGGCTCCCCGAGCCTTACCGCACGGCTCACGACCACGTGAGCCAGCGGGCTGATCTGAAATGATCAGTAAGCCACCTCCCTTTTCAACACCCTCTGGCAGCGACCTCCGGCTCGGCTTCCTCTCTGCAAGTCGCAGCGGGAACTTTATTTCGAAAAAAAAATTTCGCCCGGGGGGTTTACGTCGAACCGCCCTCTGTGTTGTCCAAAAATTTTTTTTTCTTTCCGTCGACCGCTCTTCCGCTCTTTGCCCGTTGTTTTGTTTTTTTTTTTTTTAAAAAAAAAAAAAAAAGGGGCCAGCCCCGCGCGCACGGATTTGAAGGCCCTCGGCCCTTCTGCGCAATGACTGCGTCTCACGGACGCAGTCCCGCGGGGGGTTTATACCCCTCCCATTTCCCGCGCGGGCGGGAATTTAAATTCCCGCTCCGCGGGCGGGGAGAGGGGGGGTGCCCTCGGGGAGCGCGAGCGCGCGCGCGCGGATCGCGCGGCGGGGAGTGGGGGGGGGGAGGGGGGGGCCACCTCGGGGAGCGCGCGCGCGTAGATCGCGCGTCGCGCGGTGGTGGGGGTGGGGAGGGGGCGGGGCCACCTCGGGGAGCGCGCGCGCGCAAATCGCGCGTCGCGCGGGGGGTGGGGGGGAACGTTGGGCCCGGGGCGGCGCTGTCGCGTCCGCTCCCTCCAATGGGACGTCTGCGTCCCTGGGCTCTGCGCCCTGCGCGCACACGGGACGTCTGCGTCCCTGGCCGCGCGTCGAGCTCGCGCGCAGTGGCTGGACCAGTGACGCAGCGCGCTCTCTTTTTTTTTTTTAATCTCGCGATAGAAAAAAAATAAAAAATTTCTCTGCTCCTCCGCCTCCAGCTCCTTTCACTGCAAATAGATCCCGTCCCAATCCGGCTCGATGCCATGTAAGAATTCGGAACAATGATTATTATTCAGCTCTGCATTAAATAGGATTACAATGGAGAACCGCCGGAACGAACCAGCTACAATAAGCACTTTGTTATAACGAGATAACAAATGCAAGAGTAGGACAAATAATATATTAGCAAACAATAACAGTATAACAGTACGCTAACATGAACTTCCTTCCATAAGACAACTTGATACCACAACAGATTGGTTTAAATCTGAGCTACATTGTGAATATCATAGAGTAGATGGACATATGACACAAAATTGTAAAGATTTAAGATGTGCAATTCAAGACTTGATTGATAAGGGTCTTTTTAATATAAAGGAATTACAATCTACAACTGATTATAAATCTCCAGTAAAAAATCAAACTCCTACACAAAAAATACCAATAATCAATCAAGACATGGGGATCTCCCAAGAACCCCTATTCAATTATCAAAAACAAGAAACCAATCAAATATTGCATGTTAATGTGTCCCATCATGATGATATTATTAATATTGTAACAAAAACTACAAATGAGCAACCTTAAGTTCAATCAACTCAATCTGATATTCAAGATATGGATTCCTCATTTGACCAACCTTCAAAACTATCTTTGACTCTAGAAAATGATACAAAATGGAATGTAAGCATAGAAAGCTCATCTTTAGAATAAAAATCTCAATCTGAAATCCACTTTGATAGCCAACAACAAGTGATTAATACTCAAGCAAAGATATCCCTTTTAGAAGTATTACAAATTGCTCATAAGGAAATTTTGTTCAAAATACCTAGCCAACAATTTGTTCCTCATCATATTTTCTCTAAGAACATAATTAATGGTGTAAACCCTCTTGAGGTTAACCATATTTCATTCTATGATGAGGAGATTCTTTCCTCTACTCCACAAGAAAACTATTATCTTTACATTACAAGATCTACTAAAGAAATACTTGTTACAACTATCATGGTCAATAATGGCTCCTCTCTTAATTTATGCACTTATCAATTATTCCAAAAACTCAAATCAAAGGAAGAAGATGTTAATGAATCAAATGTTATTATAAAATATTTTAACAATGAAATTCAAGAAGCTCAAGGTACTATAATTTTTCCCCTTAATATTGGACCCAATATTTTGGATACTTTGTTTTATGTAGCATATTGCCCTTCACCTTACAACCTATTTCTCAGAAGTCCTTGGATTCATACGATGAGGGTTGTCCCTTCCACTCTTCACCAATGTTTGAAGTTTGAACTTGCAAATGAAATTATTACCATACATGGTGACCCAACACCATTTGAAGAATATTTAACGGTTGAAACATCAAGTTTTATACATTCTCTATTATCTTCTATCCATCACTTTTCTTCATCCATATATGATCATCCTTGTTTACCAAATCACATCCATGCATATCTTTCACATTTACATATACTTTCTCCATCTTATCAAAACTTGGAATATAATAATAAGAATGAAGAACTTTCTTATATTTCTGATATTTTATTTTGTAACATGATTAATTTTCCACATATAAAAGTCAAATATTTTGCTACATTATTCTACATTATAACAAAGCTTTTGTTATCGCTACCTTTTATTCATCACCTTTTGTTCTTACCTTCAACTCAACCAGATTATCCTTCAAAACCTCCTTTGATTTTGAAGCAACCTTAGACATGCTATACTCACATAACCTTGTATAGTGTATATAGATCATCTTGTATATACCACCAATTTCAATTCATAAATTAAAATCAAAATACAAAAAAATCAAAATCCTCAAAATATTCAAAAAAATACAAATGCAACTAAGGACCTTAAAGGCAAATTTGAGCCCAACTGGCTTGGACCATACATCATTACTGCTAAATTTGAATCGGGAGCATACAAATTATCTACCTTAGATGGTAAAGAACTTAAAGAACCCATGAATATTTTGCATCTTAAACGTTACTATGTATAAATTTGGTCATTTCATCCTTGTATATATTTGTTTAAAATATTTCAAAATCATTATCTTGTATTTCTTTTAATTTATTTATTCCAAAAACACCAAAAACATTCATAATCATCAAAATCTTCAAAACTATTTGTTGCATTTATTTATGGCACTTGTTAAATTTTTGTTCAAAAACAAAAATAAACCAAAAAGCAAAATAATGATAAAAAAAATCAAAACAGCAATATTCTTGACTCTTTCGAAACCAAAACAAAATAAAGAAGAAAGAGAGAGTCAACATTCTCAAAACTTCTCAAAAAGTATATATATTTTCTTACAAATGTTGCAGTTATATGTTTCACATTATTTTGGATAAATTAGCATTTATTTGGAATCCCTCACTTGCACAATCACAAAAATAAATATCTTGATTTTATCTGGCATGATTACTAATCTCTCTTATATCAAAGTTCACAAAATTCAATTAAATAAAGTTTGAGCATAGAGAATTGATCTTGTTATTTACTTAAACCAAGCACATATTTTCACAATAAAATGATTATATTTGTAATTTCCATGTTTTGCTACATAGTAGACGTGATTTCTTGAGCGAAAAGTTTCCCCCGCTATCCTATCATGCACATGGTCTAGAATCTTTGAGAATTGGCAAAAGGACAAGCTCACCCCTACCCAGAATAAAAATCCCTTGCTCTACAGTTAATCCGAGCAAGTATCCCTAGCAAAGAAAAAGAAAAGAAAAGTTCAAGAAAAAAAGACAAAAAAAAAATGTTATTTTATATCTTTACAGCAATATTTCAAGCACTATCTCAAAAATCAAGCAAAAAAAAAAATACAAAGAGAAAAAGAAGCAAAGTTCAAAAGAAAAGCAAAAGAAAGCAAAAGAAAGAAAGCAATAAAATCCTCTTCCCTACCCTTTGAAAAGAAAAGAAGGGTTGATGAGCTTGAATCCCTGGAATTCTCAATTATTCAAAAACTGTGAGGTAAGCCCCATAACAGTGGTTTGTGCCCAACACCGCTTGGCCTTGGGTAACTCCTAGCGTGGTGATATGTCCGTCACATTAGCGACCTTCTTTTGTACAGACCTATGTCTGCTTATGGATTAGCTAGCTCTTGATAATCCGACCTATATAGTAGTCTAGTATGGTTATATGCATCTACATCATGGTTAATGAACACTTATGTGGTTTCTTCAAATCACTTGTATCATATTATCTTGCTCAAAACTGGTAAATGCACAAAGCAATTGCACACACATTTGTATTTGAGAGATTTTGTGTATCATTATGATAAATCAAGATTGGAAATGAATTCACATATGCACATGGGATTCCTTATAAATCTAACTTTTGTCTTCAAAATACTTTGAAATATTATTTTTGCAACTTGTTTGGAATAATTCAAGTACAGTTTTTTAGCATAAAGACAACTATATAATAGAAAAATCAAAATTCCTTTCAAAAATATACAATCAAAACATATATATCTAGTTGACTTTCGCGACGATGGTATAGTTCCAAAACCAAAAGTGGAATTTTATGCCTAGCGCAAGTCCTCATTTTCATATTTTCTGTTTATCAAAAATCAATCATGCAATAAAACTATTTCTTTTTTTTTTGGATTTCGCGATGATGGTATAAGTCTATACCTACATATTCTATGCCTAGCGCAAACCATTGTAACAATTTTTATTCCCCATTTATTTAAAAAAATCATGGAAACCATATGACTTAAATCATTATGTTACACAAATTATGCTTTTAAGAATGCACATTATCATTATTTCATGTCATTATGTCAACTTTCAATTTTGCAATGATGGTATAATTCCTAAGGAATTATCCAAAAAAATTATCACACTTAGGAATTTATGCCTAGCAAAAATCATTTTAACATTATTTCATGCATTCTATTTTTTATGAAAATCTGGAAAACAAACCATCATCATCATCATTTGCACCATTGCACCAAAGTCTTAAGACAGTCTCTTAAGCATTCTTTTGCTTTTAACAATATTTCTATACTGGGATTAGCTTGACGACCGAGTGAGCGACGACTCCATGAAATGGTCTATAATAACGACAATGTCCTTTGAAATTATTGTTAGAAGTCTCTTTTTATCTTTTATCACATCACATAATTACAACCCATTTGTTACATCAGATTATTTCATTTAAAATATTACAGCATGACATCAAAATTATAAATTTTCAAAACGACATAATTTCATGAATCCTTAATCCAATTATCAAATCACTCAACCATAAAAGCATCATAAACATACACATAACACAAGTCATATGATCAAAACTATCTCATATCATATATATATCAACAGTACATATACATCATCAAAGCTGGATCGGTATGCCACAATCTGTACCTCAGCATACTAAATCCTCTATAAAAAATAATACAATCTACATATCAATCTGTATAGTGTAATGCATTCCTCTAGCCTCGAGATCCCCTCGAGCTCTCAGCCTCATCTCCTCCCCTGCCCTGAGGTGGACGATGTGGCCCCATCGTAGTCCGTGTGGTGCCATGAGTCTTGGATGCCGATCATGATGATGTCCTAGATGACCCCATCACGACAGGCTCTGCAATATGTGCTGGTAATGGCACCCTCTGCTCTACTGGCATCGCCTGATAGTATAGAACCTGATAGAATGTAATCTGGGCGATAGCGCGTGCTAAATCCCACTAGATTTGTGAAGCTTATAACCACACGAGTGCATTGTTTGATAATGTTGAAGTCTTAGAAAATAACATGACCAAGAGTGATTACTTAGTATATTTAAGTCAATTTCCTTTTATTATTTTTAAATATTTAGGGACTACAAATGTACACTGGATATTGGATAGTGTTGTGTGTTGAATAGAGTGTAGAATACCTTTTATCTATAACAAATGACCTATGTCTTATTTTTCATACTTTATATCACAAAAAAAGTGGAGAACTATACTTGTTTTATTAATGGGAGGCGATGGGCTTAATAGAGACATAATATTATTATTTATACTATTTATTTATTTAGAATTAATATCTGGTTCATGGTTGACATTCTAGATGTTCCATGGGCCTGAGAATTATTTATGGATGCTCATATGGAGGTAACAAAAACTTAGTAGTTTGATGTGGCCACTAATAGGAGTATACCAATGCTTGGTACCACCATACTAGAAGACCTTGTGTTAGAAGGAGAGGCAAGCATTTCTTGTTTTCTTTTCTAGTCAAAATTTTTACTAGTTAAGACTGCACCGGGAGAGTTACCGAGTATTATTTCAGACATGAGGAAGGAATAATTACAATATTAAGCCTTCACTATTAATTGTAGAGGACCTTTCAATGATGTAAATTAATTGAATGATATTTACATTTTAGTATTGAATATTGTGATAGTTGTTTACATATTCATGCCATCCCTACGTCTTTTATTTTGTGTAAATTTTATATTCATAATAGAGGAAAGTCTCTTTTGGAATTCGTAATAGAACAATCGGGAAATATTTTTATATTTAAATAATTGTTACATGTTTGTCTTCATGAAGCATGTTGATTTGATTAAGTTTAAACTAACTAGATGTGAGTTTTCCAATTTTATATCAAAAGGATTATGGGATCCTTTGTTGAACAAGGTGCAGCAAAAGTATTGTCATTGTTGTCAACACAGACAGAAATTGATGCAGTTGAAGCAATGGACAAGAATTCTGAAGTCAGTCAGATCAAGTACAGTGAATTTGCAGGAAAACAGAAGTGACCCAGATTCAGAAATTTGCAGAAAAAGACAAGTAAGAAAACTGTCGCGATATCGCGACATGTTTTCTGTCGCGATATCGCGACAGGTTGAGAGGTCCGAAGGCAGAAAGAAAAATGTCGCGATTTCGCGACATGTTTGTGCGATATGGACGAGGAGAGAGAATGAAAGACAAATGTGTCGTGATTTCGTGACATGGTCAAGGAGAGAGAAGGTGCAAGCAAAATGGTCGCGATTTCGCGACATGGCCGAGGAGAGAGAAAATGCATGCAAAATTGTCACGATTTCGCGACATGGTCGAGGAGAGAGAAGGTGCAAGCAAAATGGTCACGATTTCGCGACATGGTCGAGGAGAGAGAAGGTGCAAGCAAAATTGTCATGATTTCGCGACATGGCCGAGGAGAGAGAAGGCGCAAGCAAAATTGTCACGATTTCGTGACATGTCGGAGGCCAAGAAGCTAAGTCGAGTAACTGTAGCGATTTCGCTACATGTTGAATTTTCGCTGGCCGAAGCAGGGAGAAAGTGCTAAGTGAAAAAGTTGTAGCGATTTCGCTACAAGTCAAAAATACACAAAGCAAAGGTGTAGCGATTTCGCTACAAGTTGAAAAAGCTCAACATGAAGGTGTAGCGATTTCGCTACAAGTCCAAAAGTGCACTATGCGAAGGTGTAGCGATTTCGCTACCAGTCAAAATCGCAAAACTCAAAGATGTAGCAAGTCGAAAGCACAAGGCACAAAGTTGTAGCGATTTCGCTACTGCATGAAGCAAGGATTGTACGGAAGCCGAAAGCGTCGCGATTTCACGACAAAGCTGAGGATGACGTCAGCAAAAATTGAAAGTGTCACGATTTCATGATAGGGTGAAAGAAAAGCCGTTGGAAGCCGAAAGCGTCGCGATTTCGCGACAAAGATGAGGATGACGTCAGCAAAAGCTGAAAGTGTCACGATTTCGTGACAAGTTGCAAGAGAAGCCTCAGGAAGCCGAAAGCGTCGCGATTTCATGACAACATTAAGGATGACGTCAGCAAAAGTTTGAAGTGTCACGATTTCGTGACATGAACGGTGGGAAAGCTTTCAAAGGCCAAAATGGTCACGATTTCGTGACAGCAAGGGCATGAAGGCGTACGGCTACAAAAAGTGTCGCGATATCACGACAGGTCAGGTTTTCACGGTCAACAGCCCAAAAAAAGTCAAATGGGCAGAAATGTCACGAATTCATGACAGGTAACAGTTTGGCTGGTAAATGCCGAAGGAACATGCAAGGTGACACGTGTCGAAAAAGCATCATGCAGCCAGTTACGTAAGAAGTAACTGAAGTCAGATCGACAGTTACACATTGACAGGTGTTGGACATGCACTGGAACATCTGTATATGCATGATTGAAAAGCATTCGAAGAATCACATATGGAGAATGGAAAGTGTATTCGAAAAGCTGTATTTGTAGAATTCGAACAGTCGAATATGAAGGGTCGTAAAAGCTTTCGAACAGACGTATTTGCAGCATTCAAAATAGTCGTATATGCAGGATCGTAAAAGCATTCGAACAACCGTATTTGCAAGGATTCGAACAACCGCTTATGGAGAGGAGAAAAGAATTCGAATAGTTAGAGTATGTCATTCGACTGCATGCAGGATTGAAAAGTTATAGAAGACGAAGAGTCCCGATGAGAAAAAGGGGTTATAAAAGGACAGTCGTACAGAGAATACGCTTGCTGCTGTTAGAGGGAAATTGCTGTGAAAAGAGGGTTAGAAGAGAGCCAAGAGAGAAATTAGCAGAGCCGTGAGAGTGTGCAGAGTTTGTTTAATTGCAGACCAGTCAGGGTCATGTAAGAAGTGAAGACATTTTTATATCATTTTAAATTGCTCAGAATTGCAGTCCAAGTTGGTGCTTGGGACTAGGGGTTGGTGCTCCTATCTGTTGCAGCAGAAAACTAAGGGGTTGGTGCTCCTTCCAGTAGATGCTGGTAAAGTGTTTGTAAAATTGGTATTTTGCAAAGACTGGATTTGGATTGGAGTCCAAGCAGTCATTTTTGAGGAGTAGCCAAATTGGTGAACCTCGGTATATTGAGTGTTGTGGTGTGCTCTATTGTTCAATTTGCTTTTCTGGTTTTCAAGTTCTCTTTGCTTCATTTTAAATGCTGTAGATTTGATAATTAATATTTACACTGATTCACCCCCCCTCTCAGTGTCATTGTGTGAATATCAATTGGTATCAGAGCCAGGTTCCTTGAACAAGCTTAATCAGCTAAGGTGATCTTGGAAGAAACAATGGCAGGCGGTGAAGGATTCTCATCCAACAAAGCTCCCTTGTTTGATGGAACTAATTACACTTTCTGGAAACTCAGGATGCAAACATATCTGAGTGCATTGGGATATGATATTTGGGATTCTGTAGATAGTGGATACACAGCACCCACTACTCCTCCAACAGATACTGCTGAGAAGAAAAAATTTGAGAACAACTCCAAAGCTAAGAATGCCATAATGTGTGGACTTGTAGACAGTGAATTGATAAGAGTCATGAGCTGCAAATCGGCAAAAGACATGTGGGATAAACTGAAGAGCATCCATGAAGGAGACAACAAGATCAAGGAAGCCAAGCCGCAAACTCATCGAGCTCAGTTCGAAGCATTACAAATGAAGGAAGATGAGAACATAGAGGCCTATATGCTGAGAGTCAATGGAATCATCAATGCAATCAGAGGACTCGATGAAGAAATGGATGATGCAGTTGTTGTGAAAAAGGTTCTCAGAACCCTTCACAAATGATTTAACTCCAAAGTTTCTGCAATAGAAGAGGCAAAAGATCTAAACAATTTTAGCATGGATGAGCTGCATGGTTCCTTGACTGCATACGAAATGAGAATAGGACAAACTAAGCCTATAGACAGAGAAGCTGCTTTTAAAGCACACAAGAATATAAAAACTGAACATGAATCTGAGGATGAAGAGACACTGGATGAAACAGAAGCAAATTTTGTTCGAAAACTCACAAAGGGAAAAGGAAAATATAGAGGAAAGCTACCATTCAAGTGCTTCAATTGTGGAGGAGTCGGTCATTTTGCAGCCAAATGCCCAATGCATGAGAAAACCAAAAATGGTGAAGGGTCACTCCAAGAAAAAGGTGACTGGAAGAAGAAACAAAATTTTAGAAAGAACAACCTCAAGAAGAAAAGCTTCATATCAAAGAATGTCAGCTCTTCTGAAGAAAGCTCAGGTGAGGATTCTGAAGAAGAAACAGGTGAAGCTCTGTTCATGGCACTTGAAGAGGAAAGAACAGAAGAAAATCAGGAAGGTGATGAAAGCTTTAAAGATGAGGCTGAAGTTTATCCGGAAGGAGAATTGGTTGTTGCACTTGAAGAGTTGAGTGTAGAAAGGAAAAAGAACAAAAAGTTTTCAAGAAAACTAGAGGATGCCACTGACATAATAAACAGTTTAAAAATACAGACAGAGGAATTCAAGAAAATGTCTGAAGTTCTTGATGAACAATTAACTGTAAAGACAGTTGAATGCAGCAAGCTAGAGGAAGACATTGTTAAGTTAAGGATGCAGCTAGAGGAGATGAATAGAAAATTGAGCTGCTTTCATAAGTTTGAAGAAAGTACTGTAAAGCTGGATAAAATGTTAAATAACCAAAGGCCTTCCGGCATCAAATTTGGTTTAGGCTTCGATGAAGGAGAATCATCAAAGGGTTCAAAGGCCTTGAATGTAGAACCCATAAAGAAAGAAGAAAAGATCAAGGTTGACCTAGAAAAAACAAATCATGCCAAAGAAAGCAATAATGCCAGACTCAAGAAGAGTACTGACAAAGATGGATTCACAAAAGTCACACATCCAAGAAGGAGAAGATTCATGGCTCCTACTTCAAACTGGCAAAGACCGGCACCCAGGTTTAATCATTCCTTTTCTGGTTATTGTTTTAAATGCAATGCTTATGGCCATATGATTTCAGATTGCAGGCATAATGTATCTCAAAGGAATTTCACCAGCAGAAATGTTTTTTCTCCTTTAATGAATTATGCAGTTGAATGTTATAATTGTCATAATTTTGGACATATTGCTAGAAACTGTAGAAGCACTTGTGCATCAAATAATTATCAGGGTAGAAAATCTCAACCAAGTGGGTTGAAACAAAACAAGAAATTTCTTGAAAAATAGGCACATGCTAATGAAAGGACAAAGGCAAAACAAGTAGCCAAATCTGTCATCAAACCAGAATGGAAAGAAAAGGAATCTTTGATTGTTCAGACTGCTTTTAAAGCACAAGACAAATCTGCACCATGGATACTTGACAGTGGATGCTCCAGTCACATGACAGGTGACAAGCAAAAATTTGAGAATTTACAGAATTATGAAGGTGGTTCTGTGAAATTTGGAAATAATGATGGAGCAAAGATTGTTGGAAAGGGATCAGTCAAGATCAGTGATGGAAAGATAAAATCAAAAGAAGTCTTGTTTGTGATTGGTCTGAAGCATAACTTGCTGAGTGTAAGTCAAATCTGTGACAGAGGTCATGAAGTCATTTTTAAGAAGCGAGGCTGTGAAGTGAGAAAAGCACACAGTGGGAAGGCGATAGCTACTGGATCTAGGACTTCTGGTAATCTATATACTCTCTCAAAAACTGCAGAAGGAACATGCTTGATTGGACAGGAAGATGAAAATTGGTTGTGGCACAAGAGGCTCGGTCATATTAGTTTTGACAATCTGGCAAAAATAAGTTCAAAAAGGGCAGTAAGAGATATACCAACCATTGGCAAACCAGTAAATAGCATCTGTGCTTCATGTCAAAAAGGGAAGCAAACCAGATCCACTTTTAAATCAAAGGAATACTTCACCAACAAACCTTTGGAGATAATTCATACTGATTTGTGTGGACCCATGAGAACACAAAGCATAAATGGTGACAAATACTTTATGCTGTTAATAGATGATTACTCCAGGATGACATGGATATTATTTTTAAAGCTTAAATCAGATGCCTTTGAGATGTTTAAGATTTTTAAAAAATAGGTTGAAAATCAAACTGGAAAAAGGATTAAATGCCTAAGATCAGACAGAGGAGGAGAGTTTATTTCAGAAGAATTTGCAGAATACTATCAAAAATATGGGATAAGAAGACAGTTTTCAGCAGCTAGGACACCTCAGCAGAATGGTGTTGTAGAAAGGAAGAACAGAACAGTGCAGGAAATGGCACGGACAATGCTGGCTGAGAACAAAATAGCTGACAGATTTTGGAAAGAGGCAGTACATACTGCAGTTTACATTCAAAACAGGTGCATGCTAAGACCACATGAAAGCAAAACACCTTATGAGTTGTGGTTCGGCAGAAAGGCAACAACAAGACATTTCAAAGTATTTGGCAGCAAGTGCTACATCAAACGGACTGAAGATAATCTCGATAAATTTGAAGATAGAGCTGATGAAGGTATCTTTCTTGGTTACTCAACAAAAAGCAAAGCCTACACATGTTACAACAAGAGGCTAAAGAAAATTGTTGAGAGTGCTAATGTGATGTGAAAGTTGATGAAGGTAGAGAACAAGAAATTACTTATCAAGAAAACTACCCTATTTATGAAGAAGTCATTGAAGGTGATGATGAAAAGGAAACAGATGAGAATCAAAAAATTGATCCAGATGTTGTAAAAACTGACTCAGAAGAAGAAGAAAACAGGAAATTTAAAACAGGCAATTGGCAGAAAAACCATCCCAGTGAACAGATTATTGGGGATCCCACAGATGGTATTCAGACAAGAAGAGCAACAGTGCGGAACTATTCTCTATTATCTAGAATTGAACCTAAAAATTTTGCTTGAAGCAAGCACAGATGAAAGTTGGATGAAGGCAATTAATGAAGAACTAGATCAGATTGAGAAAAACAATACCTGGGAATTAGTACCACGGCCAACAAATAAAAACATAATAGGCACTAAATGGATTTTTTGAAATAAGTTAAATGAAGATGGACAGGTTGTCAGAAATAAGGCAAGATTGGTCTGTAAAGGCTATGCTCAGGTTGAAGGCATTGATTTTGAGGAAACCTTTGCACCGGTAGCCAGACTAGAGGCAATCAGAATGTTTCTGGCTTTAGCAATCCATAAAAATTTCAAAGTATATCAAATGGATGTAAAATCAGCATTTCTGAATGGAAAAATGGAAGAAGAGGTTTACATTGAACAGCCGAGATGGTTTCCAACTTGGTGACAATCCAGATTTTGTTTGGAGGTTAAAGAAAGCATTATATGGTTTGAAATAGGCACCCAAAGCATGGTATGCAAGGCTGGATAACTATCTTATTAAACAAGGGTTCAAGAAAGGTTTGGTGGACAACAATTTATATGTCAAAACAGAGAAGGGGCATCTTATTGTTCTTGTTGTTTATGTAGATGATATAATATTTGGCAGCAGCATGGATGAATATTGCAAAGACATATCAACTAAAATGAAGAAAGAATTTGAGATGTCTATGATTGGTGAACTTTCTTATTTCCTAGGACTGCAGGTCAATCAAAATGAAAAGGGCATTTTTATTTCTCAAGTTAAATATGTAAAAGAAATGCTGAAAAAGTTCACAATGGAAGACAATAAACCTGTTAGCACTCCCATGACAACAGGCTGCAAGTTAAGCAAGGATGACAAATCTCCAGATGTAGATCAAACAATGTACAGGTCTATGATTGGAAGCCTGCTGTATTTAATGACCACTAGACCAGACATATTACAAGCAGTATGCATGGTTGCAAGATTTCGAGGCTAGTCCCAAAGAAACTCATGTGACAATTGTAAAGAGGATCTTCGGGTACCTCAAGGGTACTATGGATTATGGGTTGTGGTACCCAAAAGGTAAAGATTTCACTTTGATTGCATATTCTGATGCAGATTGGGCAGGATGTATTGATGACCAGAAGAGTACAAGTGGAGGAGCATTTTATCTTGGAGACAGGCTGGTAGCATGGCACAGCAAGAAACAAGAATCAGTCTCTCTATCCACTGCAGAGGCAGAATACATTGCAGCCACAACTTGCTGTACACAGATATTATGGATGAGACAAACTTTGAAAGATCTTGGTATTCACTTCAAAGAGCCAATATCAATAAAATGTGATAACACTAGTGCTATCAACATATCCAAGAATCCGGTTATGCATTCTAGAACCAAACATATTGCAATCCGATATCATTTCTTGAAGGATAAAGTTGCTGAAGGAGAGGTCAAATTGGACTTTGTTCCAACTACAAAGCAGGTAGCTGATATATTCACAAAACCATTGCCCAAGGAAGTTTTTGAGTACCTTCGACATAAGTTGGGAGTGGTCACAATTCCCAAGAACTGACTTTCATTTGGGATCACATTCTCAGGGGGTGCATTTATGCCTATACTTATAGTTTTGCTTATATTCATGATTTTTGCTAACTATAACAACATTTGTCTGAGAGTGGTGTGCATAGACTCGGGGGAGTCTGCAATAGCCCTTTGGTATTATTGTCAAAGGGGGAGAAGAATTACAGGAGAGTGCATAAGTGTTGCCAACAATTCCAAAGGGGGAGATTGTTGAACAAGGTGCAGCAAAAGTATTGTCATTGTTGTCAACACAGACAGAAATTGATGCAGTTGAAGCAATGGACAAGAATTCTGAAGTCAGTCAGATCAAGTACAGTGAATTTGCAGGAAAACAGAAGTGACCCAGATTCAAAAATTTGCAAAAAGACAAGTAAGAAAAGTCGCGATATCGCGACATGTTTTTGTCGCGATATCGCGACAGGTTGAGAGGTCCGAAGGCGAAAGAAAAATGTCGCGATTTCGCGACATGTGATTTCGCGACATGGTGGAGGGAGAGAGAAAATGCATGCCAAATTGTCACGATTTCGCGACATGGTCGAGGAGAGAGAAGGTGCAAGCAAAATGGTCACGATTTCGCGACATGGCCGAGGAGAGAGAAAATGCATGCCAAATTGTCACGATTTCGCGACATGGTCGAGGAGAGAGAAGGTGCAAGCAAAATGGTCACGATTTCGTGACATGGTCGAGGAGAGAGAAGGTGCAAGCAAAATTGTCATGATTTCGTGACATGGCCGAGGAGAGAGAAGGCGCAAGCAAAATTGTCATGATTTCGTGACATGTCGGAGGCCAAGAAGCTAAGTCGAGTAACTGTAGCGATTTCGCTACATGTTGAATTTTCGCTGGCCGAAGCAGGGAGAAAGTGCTAAGTGAAAAAGTTGTAGCGATTTCGCTACAAGTCGAAAATACACAAAGCAAAGGTGTAGCGATTTCGCTACAAGTTGAAAAAGCTCAACATGAAGGTGTAGCGATTTCGCTACAAGTCCAAAAGTGCACTATGCGAAGGTGTAGCGATTTCGCTACCAGTCAAAATCGCAAAACTCAAAGATGTAGCAAGTCGAAAGCACAAGGCACAAAGTTGTAGCGATTTCGCTACTGCATGAAGCAAGGATTGTACGGAAGCCGAAAGCGTCGTGATTTCGTGACAAAGCTGAGGATGACGTCAGCAAAAATTGAAAGTGTCACGATTTCGTGACAGGGTGAAAGAAAAGCCGTTGGAAGCCGAAAGCGTCGTGATTTCGTGACAAAGATGAGGATGACGTCAGCAAAAGCTGAAAGTGTCACGATTTTGTGACAAGTTGCAAGAGAAGCCTCAGGAAGCCGAAAGCGTCACGATTTCGTGACAACATTAAGGATGACGTCAGCAAAAGTTTGAAGTGTCACGATTTCGTGACATGAACGGTGGGAAAGCTTTCAAAGGCCAAAATGGTCATGATTTCGTGACAGCAAGGGCATGAAGGCGTACGGCTGCAAAAAGTGTCGCGATATCGCGACAGGTCAGGTTTTCACGGTCAACAGCCCAAAAAAAGTCAAATGGGCAGAAATGTCGTGAATTCACGATAGGTAACAGTTTGGCTGGTAAATGCCGAAGGAACATGCAAGGTGACACGTGTCGAAAAAGCATCATGCAGCCAGTTACGTAAGAAGTAACTGAAGTCAGATCGGCAGTTACACATTGACAGGTGTTGGACATGCACTGGAACATCTGTATATGCATGATTGAAAAGCATTCGAAGAATCACATATGGAGAATCGAAAGTGTATTCGAAAAGCTGTATTTGCAGAATTCGAATAGCCGAATATGAAGGGTCGTAAAAGCTTTCGAACAGACGTATTTGCAGCATTCAAAATAGTCGTATATGCAGGATCGTAAAAGCATTCGAACAGCCGTATTTGCAAGGATTCGAACAGCCGCTTATGGAGAGGAGAAAAGAATTCGAACAGTTAGAGTATGTCATTCGACTGCATGCAGGATTGAAAAGTTATAGAAGACGAAGAGTCCCGATGAGAAAAAGGGGTTATAAAAGGACAGTCGTACAGAGAATACGCTTGCTGCTGTTAGAGGGAAATTGCTGTGAAAAGAGGGTTAGAAGAGAGCCAAGAGAGAAATTAGCAGAGCCGTGAGAGTGTGCAGAGTTTGTTTAATTGCAGACCGATCAGGGTCATGTAAGAAGTGAAGACATTTTTATATCATTTTAAATTGCTCAGAATTGCAGTCCAAGTTGGTGCTTGGGACTAGGGGTTGGTGCTCCTATCCATTGCAGCGAGAAAACTAAGGGGTTGGTGCTCCTTCCAGTAGATGTTGGTAAAGTGTTTGTAAAATTGGTATTTTGCAAAGACTGGATTTGGATTGGAGTCCAAGCAGTCATTTTTGAGGAGTAGCCAAATTGGTGAACCTCGGTATATTGAGTGTTGTGGTGTGCTCTATTGTTCAATTTGCTTTTCTGGTTTTCAAGTTCTCTTTGCTTCATTTTAAAAGTTGTAGATTTGATAATTAATATTTACACTGATTCACCCCCCCTCTCAGTGTCATTGTGTGAATATCATCCTTTAAAAATTAAGGAAGAGGATTCTTGCTATTTTATTAGATAAGGCATGGATCCATTGTTTACAAAAGAAAGTATGAGATTTCTTTTGGAAAATAAAACTTTGTATTAAGTAGAGAGCAAGCTTATAAATGTAGAAAGAACATATTATAATGTCTTAGTTTAATTTGAATTACTGCATGCAACGAAAAAGAAAAGATATGCATTTAGGAATGCACACTCATGCTAATAAGTTGTTCCTGATCCCTTATTACATCTCTTTCTCAGTGGGAAAGAAGAAAAAGGGAGAACACGAAAAAAGTGAGACTTGATTAGCACACAAGAAAAGTACTGAAGAAAGAATTTTTGTTGCCATGCATTTAAGTCCATATTTGGAATGAACATTGTAAGCATTGAATTTTCATACTTGAGATGTATTTTTGTAATAAATATTGTTACTAGAACTCTCTTGAGCAGAGAGACCTTTGAAACATAGTTATCTAGTTGATGGATTCGATTTTAATACATGTTATTTATGGACAAGTGATTATGAATCAACAAGACTTTTTATTCTTCATATGTGTGGATGCCATAGATTTATTAGCTTTTATATCTAGCGGTAACATTGGAAAGAATTGTCTTTACATGGGTCATTAAAAGAAAATTATGGATGAAAGAAAGATATATATTAATCATTGTTGAGATGTTTGGTCAAAAGTGGACTAAGGTGATATATTATTGGAGTTATTTATAATAATAGAATATAACCTAAATATGTTATATGGGTTCATGTTGGTTTGATTTACTATGGATATTGAAGTTAATCAAGGAAATATTAGGATTTATATGTTGGAGAAGTGTCAAACTATTTTAAAAATATTCTTTGGAATAAAATGAGTTTTGGGTTAGGGATGAACCTGGTTAATTCCACTTAAAATATTCTTAAGGATACATTATCCTAAAGTAAAAATTTGGTTGCAAAATCCTTTAGGAGGTATTCAAAGTGCAAATCTTGATAAAGGTACACTTAAGGGGGTTTATGCTAATATAAGTTACTTCATAAAAAGTAGTTGAGAAAGATCTAAATAATTCATGCCATGCTTGGGATAAGTTCTTTCATGATGAACCCTAGTAGTGTGGAAAATATATTTGATGATTTTGTGTCCACGGATTTAGACTTTGAGTGAGACCTATTGAGGGGAAGGCTAGCTCATCATGGAGATGAGATAGATAGTCTAAATCCAATGCGCTTAGTGCACCTACATAGATGGACTTATGTACGATGTAGATATTGGCATACCCCTTTTGAAAGACTGAAAGGGATAAGCTAGCTCATTGGAAGAATGAGATCGATAGCTTAATCTTGCACTACACCTAGTACAATTACATAGACAGACATATGTAAGTTGTAGGGATGGGTGTACCTTATGTCAGGTCTAGTAGGGATAAATTGGTTCATCATGGAGAAGGGACTAGTAATTGAGTTAAGGGTCACTAAGGTCTTTAGCCGATCCTTAGGAATGGTCCTTGATAAATAGGGATATCCAATCCTTAACAAGCATGTGAGTAAATAATATTTTATTAAAAAAACTTATGAATGGGATAATGAATTTTAGGTGTTGACATTTGGTATCAGATCTCATGGTCGTAGGACTATAAGCTTCCTTAGATAAGACCTAGGCATAGCTAGACTAGGTGAATAAGGAATTGTGACCTAATCCAAACTCTCTTTCTTGTGTGTGACCAAGGATAATGGCACCAAGAACAAGAAGAGGAAGTGTTGTCCCATCGAAGAGGTAGACACGATAGAATAATGTTGAGGCTAGAACCCCAAATTTAGGTGCAGGTAATTCTACTAATGAGAGGGAGAACCTCACTGCAATAGTTGCTCTAATTCATGAACAAATGGAACAACAAAGATAACTATTAGAAACCATAGTGAATTAGGATTCATAGGTTGGGGGCTCTAGAGTTAGATAGGCTAATGATTCTCCTACAAAGGCACAATAGGCTAGAGTTCAGTTGGAGGTAGAAATGGCTAAATATTTGAAGCATGTACGATCCTCCAAGTTTAATGGAGAAGAAGGAGGTGATGCAGCCGAATCCTGGTTGAGGGAATTGGAAACTTTCTTCACTATGAAGAATTACTCCACTAGGACCTAGACATCATATGCCACTTTATATTTATAGGGTGTTGGATTGGATTGGTGGGAAAATTTTAGTGGGGAATGAAATATTGAGGTAGTTGACCTGAAATGGGAGGATTTTGTCATAGCCTTTAAGGATAGGTTCCTCATAAAGCATTTTTATGCCAAGAAATTTGAGGATTTCACCAATCTTCGACAAGGAAATAAGATGGTGGAGGCCTACTATCAAAAATTTGTTAAGTTGTTGAAGTATGTTCCTGCATACGATGAGAAGATGAAAATCCACAAATTTATTTTGGGGGTAGATCCTAGGATTGGGCATGAAGTGAATATGCATGAGCCTAAAACCCTACAGAAGGCTTACGACTTGGCTAGGAAAGTAGAGACTTATCTAAAGCCCTACTTTGATTATGAAGGGATGTCTAAGCAAGACCGATAGGCACTCAAGAAAAGAAATAGTGCAGGTTTCATGAAATGGGAGAGAAAACAAACAAACAAAAAATTTCCAAGGCGTGATAAGAGAAATGACAGAAAATAAGGAAAGTTTAAGAGGAAGTTCCAAGGAAAGAACAACAACACAATCAACCACAACAACAATAATAACAAGCCACTTCCTCAGAGATAGCCCAACCCTCCACTAGTAGAGAAAGTAGAGGGATAGAAGCAGGGAGCACACCCAGGTCCCAAGGGTGGATGCTATGATTGTGGAGACCCACACTATTCCAATCATTTCCAGTACAAAGTAGGACCAAGATCAAAGGAAAATTAACCTGTTCATAAGGAACCTACACATAAGATCTACGTGGCAATAAGAAGTAAGAATTTGGAAGGGTAAGCCACTCCTTTGCTCTTGAAGGGTAATATTTTTGGTAAAGATGTAAAAATTTTAATAGATAGTGGAGCTACTGATAGCTTTGTTTCAACTAGTTTGGTCAAGGATATACCAGAAAGGCTAGGAATCTTGGCACATGGGTGGAAGGTCGAGTATGGTTTTGGATAAACCTACTCTATGTGGATCAATGTTACCCTATGATAAAATTACCTTACCTAGTGGTACTACCATTGGATGTCTTTATGTAGCATTGCTACATGCTTTTGATGTAGTCTTAGGGATGGATTGGCTACAAGCTCAAAGGGCTATGATTAATTTCTAGGAAAGGTGGATTGAATATTCAAAATATGGTAGGTAAAGACAAAGAGTCCATAGCCAACAAGGGACTTTCCAACCCCAGATCCTCTCTACAATGCAACTAAAGAAAGCCATTAGAAAGGGAGGAACAATTTATGTAGTTAAGCTTAACAAAATCAAAGAGGAAAATAAGGAAGAAGTGTTTGGGAAACACCCAGTATTACAAGAATTTAGGGATGTGTTTTCAGAGGATTTACCTGGACTTCCTCCAAAATGTGAATTTGACTTCACTATTGAGCTAAAACCTGAAATCGAGCCTATTCATAGGGCTCCTTATAGGATGAATCCCATTGAGATGCAAGAGTTGAAGGTACAACTGCAAGGATTGCTGGAGAAGGGATTGATCAGGCTGAGTGTGTCACCATGGGGTGCACCTATGCTATTTGTTAAGAAGAAGGATGGCTCCTTGTGATTATGCATAGATTACAGAATGCTCAACAAGGCAACCATTAAAAATATATATCCTTTGCCCAGGATTGAAGATATTTTTGATCAACTAAAGGATGCCACCATCTTCTCTAAGATTGATTTGAAATCTGGATATCACCAATTGAGAATCCATGAAGAAGATACCCACAAGATAACATTTAAAACTTGGTATGGACACTATGAGTTTACAATATTACCTTTTGGACTAACGAATGCTCCAACAACATTCATGAACTTGATGAATAGTGTATTCAGAAAGCATATGGACCGATTCATCCTTATATTTTTGGATGATATTATGATATATTCCCAGAATAGGTCGGAGCATGATAGACACCTTAGAATCATGCTAGGATTATTAAGGAAGAATAAACTTTATGGGAATCTATCTAAGTGTGACTTCTATGTGTTAGAAGTACAATACTTAGGACACATAGTATCAACAGAAGGGATCATGGTGGATCCAAAGAAGATAGAGGTTATACTAAATTGGTTGGCACCCACAAATGTGATTGAAGTACAAAGCTTCATGGGTATGACTAGTTATTATAGGCACTATGTGAAGGATTATTCCAAGATAGCCTCTGCAATAACTAACCTTCAGAGAAAGGGAAAGGAATTCAAGTGGTCAAATAAGTGTGAGGTAGCTTTTGAATTTCTCAAGCAAAAACTCACCATGACACCCATATTAAAGATTCTAGACCCTCAGGGTAACTTCTTGGTATGCACAGATGCATCTTTGGAAGGTTTGGGTGGAGTGCTTTTGTAGGATGGGGTAGTCATAGCTTATGGTTTGAGGAAGCTCAAGAGGCATGAGGTCAATTATGCTACACATGATCTAGAATTGGTAGTGGTTGTATATGCTCTCAAGGTCTGGTGATATTATCTGGTGGGAAGACCCTTTGAGTTGAGGATCAACCATCAAAGTCTGAAGTATATATTTACCCAACCTTTGCTCAATGCTAGGTAGAGGAGATGGATGGAGTTCCTCACTGAATATGACTTTGGGATCAAATACATCAAGGGAAAGGAAAATAAGGTTGTAGATGCCCTAAGTAGGAGAAGACACGTTATTGCCTTGACCTACAACCATGTGGACTTGATGGATCAAGTCAAAGAAATGCAATATCAAGATGAGTACTACAACCAAATTTGGGTCAAAATAGAAAGGAAACCTAAAGAAAGCAAGGATTTTGGCATCAAGGATGGTCTTCTATGCTTCAAGGATCGAGTAGTGATCCCAAAGGCTAATAATCTAAGGAGAATGATCATGCAAGAAGCGCATAGATCTCCTTATTCTACTCATCTAGGGGGAGCAAAGATGAGAGAAAACATGAAGAAAACTTTTTACTAGCCAGGGATGAAGAGAGACATCACTGAATTCATTGCCTAGTGCCTTGAATGCTAGAAAGTAAAGGTTAAACATAGACATCCTGCAAGACTATTGTACCCACATGACATACCCATGTAGAAATGGTAGGTTATTTCAATGGATTTCATTGTAGGTTTACCTAAAACTAGGTTCCAACATGATGCAATCCTTGTTGTAGTCGATAGATTGACTAAGGTTGCGCATTTTATACCAAGAAATACCAAGGATGATGCCGTGATTGTGGCTAATAGATTTACCAAGGAAATATTTAGGCTTCATGGATTTCTTGAGGTGATTATTTCAGATAGGGACTCTAGGTTTACATCCAAGTTTTGGCAAGCTCTACATCATGCCATAGGTACCAGACTAAACATTAGCTCTGCGTATCATCCAAAAATTGATGGGCAAACTAAAAGGGTGAACCAAGTCTTGGAAGACATGCTTCGCATGTATTGCATGGATCAAAAGTCTCGATGGGAAGACTATTTACACCTGGTAGAATTTGCTTACAACAATGGCCACCATTCATCCTTAGGCATGGTCCCATTCGAAGCCTTGTATGGTAGGAGGTGTAGGACATCATTGTCATGGGACAATCCAGAGGATCGGGTTGTGCTTGGGCCAGACATGGTTAGGGAAATGGAGAAATAATTAAGGATGATCAGAGAGAGGCTTAAGGAAGTCATAGATCATCAAAAAAGTTATGTCGATTTAAAGAGGATGCCAAGAGAGTTTTCTATGGGTGATAGAGTATTCTTGAGGGTGAGACCTAAGAAGAGTGCCATAAAGTCCATAAAACTAGATCCTCATTTTGTTGGACCTTTCGAAATCACAGAAAATATTAGTCCTATGGCGTATAGACTCGCCTTGCCACCCAGTTTGTCGAAGATCCATGACACCTTCCATATATCCTTGCTTAGGAAATACATTGCTAATCTTGATCATGTATGGGATTTTTCTAAATTGTAGATGGTAGATCCAAAGGCCATTGAGGTGTGATCCAGTGAAGATCCTAGAGTTTCACTCCAAAGCAATGAGGAAGGGGACTCTGGAGCAATGTAAGGTCCAGTGGGACCACTATTCGAGAGAAATGCCACTTGGGAGAAAGTGATAGATATGCAAAGACACTTTCCATTTTTGTTTGAAAATGAAATGTAACTATTGTTTTAATTTTTGGACTTTGATGAAACACAGAGGACTGTGTTTAGCCTAAGGGGGTTAGTATGTCATGACCCTCCCTTGGAAAACTTATTCATATGATGGACTCATGAACTGATATGTTATCTTATTGATGAGATGTATGACTATTTCATGTTTAGTTTTTGCAAACATCTATTTTATGAAAGAATATGATGTTGCTAATGGATTTGCATGTTTGTAGGAACAAGCTTTCTCGTGGGTGGAAGAAAGAATTAACCACCAAGAATGGGATGCCATAAGAAAGGGAAATGATGTGATGATTTATTCATCGAACAACTCGGAGCAACATGGATGAATGCTCTTTTCATGTAGTTGCATATCATGATTTGCATGAGGGAAATATACCAAGTTTAGGATGAAACTTGTTTGTTGCATGATAATCTTCCTTTAGATGAGATTTTATTTGATATAAAGAGATTCATTGCAAAGAAGAATAAATGTTTAATTTTATTGTTTCTTCTTTTATGAAAATAAAGATATAAAGGATTTATATTTTGATCGACATTATTGTTTAAGCCTTAATAGGGAAGGATTATTATTTTTGCTTGAATTTAATAGTGATGAAGAATTTTGGGGAAGAGAGTGGAACCGGTAGCAAGTGCGAGCACAAGTCAAGAGTGAGTGCAATGGGTAGTGAGTGTGAACATGAGCTAGGAGCGAGTGCAACCGGTAGCGATTGCAAGCACGAGCCGAGAGTGAGTGTAGCAAAAAATGAGCATGAAAAATTTAGGTAACATAGAAAGAAAGTCATTTTTGAAAGTGCTTATTGAAAGTGTGAATGACCAAGTTGGAAGTTTGGATGCCCTACCTAGCAATACGAAGAGATAATCTATGGAAAACCCAGTCTAGGGAGCATATTCTATGCTAAAAGTGATTATCAAGGATGATATGATTGAGCATGATATAATGATTCTTAAAACCAGAGGGTTAATTTGTAAGTTTCATGGATATTGGCTAGGGTTCTTTGAGATTCAAAATTGGATTAAGTGGAAAAGGAGATTGAATTCAAATTATTCCATGACTTTTCTTCCAAAATGAGTTTTTCTCATTATTTTCTCTAGTTCAAAAATAAGGAATAAAATAATGGATGGAGGCCCATGGTTTAGGGGTAAATATGCATTATATTTAAGAACTTGGAGTGAGAATTATTTTGTGGACACAAAAACTATTAAAAGGCTTCTAGTATGGATTAGGCTTTTTGGACTTCCTTATAAACTCATCAATAAGGATATTTTGAAGAATATTGGTAATACCCTAGGTGAATTCATCCAGGAGGGACCAACTACTAAGGAGAGAAGGCATGTTGTATAGACTTGAATATGTGTTGCCATGGATATTTCTAATCCTTTAATGTAGTCTATTAGGACTAAATCTAAATCAAGATAATGGTATCAGCACATGGATTATGAAAAATATTGCATTTCGATATCGCAAATATCATGAAACTAGGCACATGGCAAGAGATTCAAAGTGAAATTGGAGGAAGAGATGGAATTTGTTGGGCATGAGGGTAGTTTCAATTTGAAACAATAATACCATATAATAGGAGAAGCTAGGTCAAATCAAGGATTTTCCACTCCTAAGAAAGTGGCTAGAAAAATCCTTCTACATCTTCAGATGGCGAAGGCCATTATAGTTCACTCGAATCAATTGTTAGAAGAAAAAAATGATATGGGAAATGAGGAAGTACAATGCACAAGTTTAAATATAAAAGGAGCTAAAGGTGCAAAGGAAGAGGGGAAGAAAAATTTTAATATAAAGGAATATGGGAAGACAAATTTTAAAGCAAATAAGGTGAAGGAGGTCAAGCTTAATCTAGGTAAATCACATTTATTATCCTCAAGTAGCTTAAAATATTCTCCTTACAAAAAAATGAAAGTAGTACGGAGTGTATTCCTTGCACTTTAGGATTTCAAGAGCAATATAGTAAAGAAAATATTGTAGAGGATATCCAAGGAAATTTAGGTATTTCAGTACAACATAAGAAAGTGATAACTATGGAGGATCATCTATGCAGTTTAGAGTTTTTAGGGCAACATAAAGAAGAAAATATTATTGAGGCTATTCCTTGCACTTTTGACTCTTTAGGGCAACATAAATATTTAGAAGATAAGTCCTATTTTGAACAATATTATAAAATGGAAGATATTTATAAGATGAGAGTGGTGGTAAGAATGGAATAAGGAGAAGAAGGCTATGAAAAAAGAGAAAAAAAACTCAAAAGGATATTGATCTGGGAAGCCAAATAAAAATATCACAGGTGTTAACAAGAAGTGAGGTTAAGCCCACTAATAAAAATAAAAAGTGTTGATGACGAAAATGATATCATGGAATATTAGGGGTATGAATAAAACCCCTAAAAAAAGAGTTATTAAGGAATTAATAGGTTGTTATAGCCCTGACTTTATTTAATACAAGAAACAAAATTACGCAGTGAGGAATAGAAGGATGCTTTTAAGAAGATTTGGAATATAGGTGATTGTTTAGCATTTTCTTCTACAGGAGCTTCAAGCGGTATTGAAATAATATGGGACAAATGCAAATGGGATGGAAAACTATTAGAAGCAAAAAGTAATTGGGTTGTTGGATTATTTTGCAGGAAAGAGGAAAACATCAAATTTGGGGTTATAAATGTATGTGCTCCAACTATAGTTACTCCTCATGAAATATGTTGGAAGGACCTTAGTATATTTTTGTCGAATACAATTATGATTCATTATGATCTATGAATTCTTGGGGGTGATTTTAATATTGTTATATCTCCTTTGGAAAATAAGGGTGGCATTCTAGGATGGTCTAAATCAATGTAATATTTTGCTTTATTTATCAATTCAAATGACCCTTGGGATGTTAGTTCCTCAAGCTTTCAATACACATTGGTAGACGCTTTGGGAAATATCATATAGCAAAAATACTAAATAGATTTTTGTTATCAAATAAATGGTTGCAAACAAAGTATACAATCTCTTCAGATATTTTATTGTGAGCATGATCAGATCACATACCCATTCTTTTGACTTGTGAGTCACCTAACTATGGTCATCCAAAGCCATTTGGCTTCCAGTCTATGTGGCTCCAAGATCTTGATTTTTTCCAGATGGTTATGTTATGGTAGGATGAATCAAAATTTGAAGTATCATGTATGTACAAGTTTGTTCAAAAGTTGAAATATTTAAAGGAGAAAATGAAGATATGGAATGTCAAATATTTTGGTAACATTTTTAAAGAAAAAAAAGAAATTGAATCCAAGCTCAAAAATTTACAAGAGATGTAGAAATTAAATGAAATGGACCAGGATTCTTATGTGAAAGAAAAAAATTACTTTCTGATTATCATAATGCATTAAAGAAGGAGGAGTCATATTGGTTCCAAAAATCTAGAGAGAAATGGCTCAAAGGAGATAGAAATACATATTTTTTTCATGTTACAACAATTTTTTTTTTCTGTTTGCCATATTAAAAATATTATAACTCCAGATGGAAGAAATATTGAGGATGAAGAAGATATAAGGAAGGAAACAATAAATTATTTCAAAAATATTTTGCTAGATTCTAGGAAAGATAAGGCGGCACAAGAAAAACTTCAGCAAAAATTCCATAACTTATCACTCAGGGACAAAATGAAATCTTGATGAAGATTTCTATGGAGGAGCTCCATGAAGCAATTTTCTCATTCCATCATAACAAGGCACCTGGCCCCGATGGATTTCTTACAATTTTCTTTCAAAAAAATTGGGATTTATTGAAGAGTGATATGTTAGATGCAATTGAAGAGGCTTGAAAAAAAGGCTATAATAAATGAGATCAATGCTACTTTTAGTACCTTGGTTCCCAAGAAATATGACACAAAATATGTTGATAACTTTCATCCAATAAGCCTTTGTAATATCATTTATAAGATCATTTCAAAAATTATGGCAAACAGGTTAAAGGGCATTGTAGGGTGTCTTATCTCAGAGGAACAAGGTGGATTTGTTCAAGGTAAAAAAATTCTTGATGGTATAATTATTGCACAAGAGGCCATGCATTCTCTTTATTCTATGAAAAACCAATGCATGCTTTTGAAATTAGATATAAAAAAGCATATGATAGGATTTCTTGGAATTTTCTACATGCTATTCTCAAAAAATTTGGCTTTGATTATAGTTGGTGTGAGTGAATTAAATGTTGTTATAGCACTGCAAAATTTTCTATTTTGATCAATGGTTCTCCTGTTGGGTACTTCAATTCATCTTGTGGACTTCATCAAGGTGATCCTCTTTCTCCTTATCTATTCATTATTCTGGCATAAGCATTAGGGAGAGCCTTTTCAAAGGCAAAAATGGAAGGAAAAAATCAAGGGTATTCAAGTTGCAAAAAATGGTCCCTTCGAATCTCATCTCTAATTTGTTGATGATATATTACTTTTGGGCCATCCCTCAACCAGTGATGCCATGACATACAAATCAGTATTATCATGTTATGATAAGGCTATTGGACAATTGGTAAATACTTCAAAATCCAGGATCTTTTTCATTAATACTACCCTATATTTACAACAAATTATTATGAATATTTTAGGGTTCAAAATTAAAAAATTTCCATCAACCTACTTGGGTATTCCTTTGTTTGATAAAGGGAATAAAAAGGAGCTTTGGATCTCTTTTTTGGATAGAATGAAATATTGCTTGGTAAGTTGGAAAGATAAGTTCTTAACCATGGTAGGAAGGCTACAACTCATAAAGAGTACTTTGCAATCCATTCCTATTTATAAGATGTCACTTTCAAGACTGCCAATTGGTATTGCATCAAAAATGGATAAAATTCAAAGAGACTTTATATGGAAAGGTTATGAGGAAAAATTTAGGTTTCCTCTTTGTAAGTGGGATAGGGTTTGCAAAGGAAAGAATCAATAGGATATTATGGACCCTTCAGATTTGCCTTGTGTGAGAAGTATTTAGAAATTTCAAACCATTTACTTCTTCATTATCCATTTGCTCACACCATTTGGGGTTATTTTTTAAAAAATAGGAAGTTATATTGGGTAGCTCCATCAACATTGAAAGAGTTGATAAAATTTTGGATAATTATAATAAATATAAAGCATTATGTATTCTTTGGAGGATTGGACCTGCCATTATTTGCTAGAATTTATGGCTTGAAAGGAACAATAAAATTTTAAAAAGTAAATATCAAAATCATGCCCAAGTTTGGAACCATATCAGTGCCTCTCTTGTAGAATGTCTAAAAATTGGCTATAGGATTTGAACATACATGGAAGAGTCATCTGCGACAATATAATTACAAACAAAGGATCTATTTTGATCTATGGTAAAATGAAAATGTCCAAAAATTGGGTTTATCAAAATTAATTTTGATGGTGCTTTGAAATCCAAGAAAAGCTGGTATAGGTGGTGTTTTTAGAAATAGTGAAGGCAAAATTCTACTCACTTATTCAAAATTATATGGAACTTCAACTAACAACTATGCAAAGGCTAGGGCAATTCTTACACGAATTAAAATTGCAACAGAAAAAGGAAGAAAATATATTTCAATTAAGGGGGAATCACAAATTATCATCAATGCTATTATTAAAAATGGATGTGGAGACTAGATAAAAAATAGTATTATTATTGATGTTCATTGTCTATTACTAGAGATAATCTCCTAGAAGTTTGAGCATATTTATACAGAAAGAAATTAAGTAGCAAATAAATTAGTGAATTATGGTGTTGATCTTCATCCCGGTGAAATTCAAATTTTAGAATGCAACTGGCCAAGTGAGATTTTATATCTTAATCAAAATGATGTCAAGGAGTTGCTTTTGGAAGCAACACTTTGAGGAAGTTGATAAGAGAAAAAAGAAATAAAAAAATCATGATAAATATTTTGGTATTGTGATGGGAGTGGCCCCCAATAGAAGCCGCATATAACCTATTAAAAAAATTAAAAAAAATAATTATGAATAAATTTCATTATTATTTCTCCTAATGATTCTTTCTTCTATCTACCATGGAAAGGAAATGTCACTCTTTGAAGGAAATATTCATTAAGTGTGAACTTAATGACCATGTGTTTGGTTGTTTAAATTTTTTTTTGCTTGATGGTGAGATTGTTGTCGAATTACCAACCAAAGAAAATGTTAGCTTTTGAGGATATGTGTAGTGGGAGAGATCTATCATAGGTCCTAATAAAATGCATAAAATATGAAAGAAAGTAATTCTACAATATGACTAAAATATACTATAAATAGAAAGTGGCAAAAATACAATGTAGTATGGAGGTGATGGTCACTCCATTAATATAAGCTAAAGAACTACATTGTACTCCATATAGGAGTTCTACCACTATCTACTACTCTCTCTGATATAATGCACTTGATATGCTTGTTATGAACTTGATTTGGACTATCACTATGAGACCCTTTAAATAGGAAGATAGATTCCTTGGTCAACACTCTACCTAACTGTACAAGGGGACACCTTGCACATTGATACTTGTGCATTTATTACATTGCTTGAAGTAAGTAGCTAACTTCCCCCTAAAGTAATATCCTACTCTAACTATGTACCAAAGGTGGTACATTTACATGACCCAAATTATGTAATATATTCTAACTCTAACACTCCCCTATATTACATTATTTAGGTATTGAATATTTCAATCTTCAATATGGAATTTCTTCTTGACAATGGTCTTGATCAGGTTCTTTCTTAGCTGCTTTAGTCTTTGTGTTATAACTTCTTGTCTTTTCCAATTATTTGTTATTTGACATCAAATGTCTTTGATTAACTAGTGATCTCATGATTTTGCATGTCGTAAGTGGATTAGAATCAATCTAATTTCTCTTCTTTGGACCTCTATATGACCCATCTCTCTGACCTTCATAAGTATCAACCTTGAGCTCATTGTTAGTATATTCTTCTAGAATAAGATTTTGAAAGTAACAATCTATTATGTGTAGTAATATTTCTTAATGTCTTTTATAGTACTTGTATTTATAGTAGCAGGAGAAAGATGAGTGATTTTTCCCTTCACAATATTTGCATAAATAAAAATTCCAAAAATTGATCTTTTCATGACCGTATTGATTGCAATAGGTGCACAATAGATATGTTCTGACTGCTTTGTAGTCTATCTTAGGGATATCATGTTTATCTATATCCTTGACTAGATCCTTAAACCATATGTGCACAATTGAAGCTATTTCATTTTACTTCTTCACATGATGTCTTCTTGATCTATCTTTTTTTCTCCCTTTTGAATGTGGTCTTTTGTGTTTTCATTGGTATAGTTATCATTAGTTTCATTAGAAGAATCTATTTTTTCGTAGCTATTTATTTTTGAAATTATTTCCCATCTTATTGATTCTTCCTTTCCTTTTGCATTTTCCTTATTGTTATCCATTGTATTATCAATCATGCTTTTAATCTAGATTGGTATTTTTCTCATTCCACTTCTAAGTGTATTGCTTAATGTGTTGGTAGTCATATTTATAGCTCCTTGGATTAGAGTATAAAGTGCTTTGATAGAGCATGTATCTTATGAGATAGAATATTCTAAGTGGTCTACCTTATAACTCCCTAGTTTAGAGTATATGAGCTTGATTTGATAAAACCTTTTTAGAGCTTAGGTTTTGTAGGCTTCCTTATGACTCCAAATGGATTGAGTACTTGATAAATTTTGAAATATGTTATTATTATCAAGTTTTTTAGAATACCTTATGTCTCCCTAGTGATTTTGGATATGCTAGATGATTGATAAAGTGCTTTTGAGAATAGTAGTTCAATTTTGGGTTAATTTTGTAAATTTTTATGAATAAAAAAATCAACTTCTATTACAACTTATTACTCCTATTGAACTTAAGCACTTTCTAGTTTGATGAGGTCTTAATAGTTGGATTTCTTTTGTCCCTTTAATATGGTTTTGAGACAAGTATACCAATTAATTTCCAACCCTTGATAATCCTTAATGAATCTCCCTTTATAGCCTTTGATATTTAATGTTTCTAATTTCCAATATCCTACTTTGATGTAGTATTCCTCATAACTCCCTAATTTGGAATATTAGAAAACAATAATATTTACAGTAATAGAATTTTAAATTTTCTAGGTAGAATTCCTTATTTCTCCTATGTTTTAATTTGTAAATATTAAGCTATAATTCTCCTTTAATTTTTATTTCAAATATGGTTGATTTCCCTATAGTTTCAACCTTATATTATACCCTTATAACTCCTTTTAATGAAAGCAAATTAGAATAAGGTAAATTCTTACCTTTATAATGTTGCAAACCTCTATGTACTCGATGCTAAATTCAAACATAGATGACAACAATATTTAGTATTCCTCCTAGCCGTTATGACCAATGGTAAACTTTGTATTCTCCAACATATGGGCATAGATGAGATCGACATATTTTAATGCTTGTCAAGTCTAACTTCTTTGACTGCCTTGAACAAGAGCTTTAAAAGCTCTTATCCTTTCTTATATGTTAAAAATCCTTGTTGCTACGAATACGCTTCCTTCCTTAGTCTCAAGCACCTTAAATAGGAGGATTTGTTTAATATGACAAGTGTCGTGGCAATTTTATTTCAATGCTCGAAGAAGATACTTGAAATTTATTGGAGGATAGACATTACAGTCTTTATGTGAGTGTTTTTATGCCTTGGTTACAAGTATCACCGATTCTCTAACATAAACGATGTTCTTCCTATGTAACACTTCCTTTCACATGTGCAAGCTTGAGAATTATTTTGAGGGCTCGTTAGGGTCTCATCAATGGTGACAAGTGGCACCTTTTATATTTTGCATGAACCTTCCTCTTCAACGTATTCTTGCAAGCTTCCTCAATGTATTATTTTCAACTCATCTTTTGTTGTGTTTTCTCCTCAATGCTTCGACGACGCTTGGTATGTGAGTTGGTTCCAGCTAGGATAATGGGCATTGCTATGATGGCTGTGAGCTAGGACTATGAGCAACACTAATCCAATGGTTTTTTAAATGGTCCTTGTGGACGTATGTCTAGCTCTTGGGTATTGCTTTCTCTACACTTGGATTTTCTCCTGCTTTCAAGTTGCTTGTAATTCTGCCTTTGTAGATGATAACTTCTTCTTGTGTTATGCTATGTATGCCATGTAGGTTTCTTATTGTGTTTGTCCAAATCCTGGATGATTTGAGCTCCTTGAAGGCCCCTTTTTACCTTGATTGGATAGTGCTTCTCAATGGTTTCTTAACCTTGATAATAACTTTAACATAAATATATATACATGTTATTATATTCATTATTACTGATTGTTTGGAATTTTTCCATCGTTCTTTGAATGTGGGGAGGGACGTGCGTAGTGGAGGTAGAGATAATGCACCACCCATAGTAACGTCTCTGTTGTAGTGGATGATGGAGAAGATAAGGGGCACTTCACTTGAGTTGTGCAAAATAAATTAGAGAGGAAGCATAGTAAAAAATAAGAAAAAGAAAGATGTTGAAGCGAAGGAGGAAAACTAAGCTAACGAATGAAAGGTTGGATTTATCTCCTAAAATTCTTGTAAAAATCATACTATAATTTTTAGGTAGACTCTGAAAGCTTTATTATATGGTTTGTGGTGGGCTTATAGTGTTATTATTTAAATTTCATCTTGTCTTGATGCATAACAATGGTTGTATGATTTTGTTTGGACTGAGAAACCTCTATTCTAAAAAAATATATATATATTTTATATTTGTACCTTGCAACTTGTTGTGTGAATGATACGTTGTCTGGTTTGAATATATGTGTTTCCAATAGAAATAGGTTTCACTATATGGTTTCTTTTACCTCTTGAAAGTTAAGCTTTAGAGCCTATAATTTTAACGAATTTTCTCTCTTGAAAGCGAACTGGAAGAGAAGAAATTTATGAAGCTTATAACCACATGAGTGCATTGGTTGATAATGCTGAAGTCTTAGAAATAGCATGACCAGGAGTGATTACTTAATCAATTAAGTCAATTTCCTTTTATTACTTTTAAATATTTAGGGACTATGACTGTACACTAGATAAATGACCTATGTCTTGTTCTTCATACTCTATGTCACAGAAAAGAAGGCAAAGAACTGTACTCATTTTATCAATGGGATACCGTAGGCTTAATACATACATAATATTATTATTTATACTCTTTATTTATTTAGAATTAATATATGGTTTGTGGTTGACGTCCTAGATGTTCCCCAAGCCTGAGAATTGTTTATGGACGCTTGTATGGAGGTAACAACAAATTATTGGTTTGTTGGGACCACTAATATGACTATACTAATGCTTGGTACCACCATAGTAGAAGATATTGTGTTAGAAGGAGTGGCGATCATTTCTTATTTTCTTTTCCAGCAAAAACCTTTACTAGTTAATACTTCATCGGGAGAGTTACCGAGTATTCTTTCAGACATGAGGAAGGAAGAATTACAATATTAAGCCTTCACTATTAATTATAGAGGACCTTTCAATGATGTAAATTAATTGAATGATATTTACATTTTAGTATTGAATATTAAGGTAGCTACTTATATCTTCATGTAATCCCTACGTCTTTTAATTCCGGTAAATTGTATATTCATAAGAGAGGAAAGTCTCTTTTGGAAATTTTAATAGAACATTCATGAAATATTTTCATATTTAAATTATTATTACATGTTTATCCTCATGAAGCATGTTGATTTGATTAAGTTTAAACTAAATGGATGTGAGTTTTCAAAATTTATATCGAAAGTATTATGGGATCCTTTAAACATTAAGGAAGAATATGCTTTTTGTTTTATTAGATTGTAAGTCATGGAGCCATTGTTTACAAAATAAAGTATGGGATTTCTTTTGGGAAATAAAACTTTGTATTAAATAGAGAGCATGCTTATAACTGTAGAAAGAACAGATTAGAATATCTTAGTTTACTTTGAATTACTGCATGCAATGAAAAACAATATATGCATTTAGGAATACACACTCATGCTAATAAGTTGTTCCTGATCTCTTATTACATATCTTTCTCGGTGGGAGAGAAGAAAAAGGAAGAACACAAAGAAAGTGAGACTTGAGTAGCACATGAGCAAAGGACTGAAGAAAGAATTTCTATTTCAATGCATTTAATTCCATGTTTGGAATGGATATTTTAAGCATTGAATTTTCATGCTTGAGATATATTTTTGTAATAAATATTGTTACTAGAACTCTCTTGAGGAGAGAGATACATTTGAAACATAGTTATCTAGTTGATGGATTCTATGTTAATACATATTATTGATGGACAAGTGAATACAAATCAACAAGACTTTTTATGCTTCATATGTGTGGATGCTATAGATTTATTAGCTTTTATATCTAATAGTAACATTGGAAAGAATTGTATTTACATGGTTCATTTAAATAAAATTATGGATGAAATAAAGAGATATATTAATCATTGTTGATATGTTTGGTCAAAACTAGACTAATGTGATATATTATTGGAGTTATTTGTAATAATAGAATATAATCTAAATGTGTTATATGGGTTCATGTTGGTTTGATTTACTATGGACTTTGAGAGTTTACAAATAGATACACTTCTCATCTCAATTGAGATGTTATAGCTAGAAATCTATACCATTTTACATAAATTGTTTGAATTCTTGATTTTCATTTTCTAGATATTTTTAATTTTTTTTATGAATACAAATATTCCAGAATTCAACATCCTCCATGGCATTTTTCTATAGAATCCTTCACAATACCATAAATTCACCTCTACTATCTATGTATTGCATCTTAGTAGAGTAATATTTCCAAAACATCACACTATCATAGTCCGCTTTACCAAATCCATATTGCTAATTTCCTTCCTAAAACATAAGTGCAACCACAAAAATTATAATATATAGTTTGATAATAACATATTGATAACATATTGATAATAATAAAGTTTCCTTTCCATTTTCATTTTAGAAAATCCCTAAAAAATAAACTATTTAAGGAGTCGATCCTCTTCAAATGTTGGTGGAGAAAAAGCTTGGTTATCTAGTTATATGCTGGTTTAATATGCATCTATAACCTAAGGTGTTACATCCCATAACTTCTTGTTTTTATAGAATTATTAATTTATGGATTTTCATTATTGATAATTAGATTTGCTCATTTTTTTGGTTGGATAATAAGGGGTTGTACTCGGGTCCCCCACCTTTGAAAAATTACAACTCTCTTCTTTAGATCTTGAGAGTTTACAAATAGATACACTTCTCATCTCAATTGAGATGTTATAGCTAGAAATCTATACCATTTTACATAAATTGTTTGAATTCTTGATTTTCATTTTCTAGATGTTTTCAATTTTTTTTATGAATACAAATATTCCAGAATTCAACATCCTCCATGGCATTTTTCTATAGAATCCTTCACAAAACCATAAATTCACCTCTACTGTCTATGTATTGCATCTTAGTAGAGTAATATTTCCAAAACATCACACTATCATAGTCCGCTTTACCAAATCCATATTGCTAATTTCCTTCCTAAAACATAAGTGCAACCACAAAAATTATAATATGTAGTTTGATAATAACATATTGATAATAATAATATTTCATTTCCATTTTCATTTTAGAAAATCCCTAAAAAATAAACTATTTAAGGAGTCGATCCTCTTCAAATGTTGGTGGAGAAAAATCTTGGTTATCTAGTTATATGTTGGTTTAATATGCATCTATAACCTAAGGTGTTACATCCCATAACTTCTTGTTTTTATAGAATTATTAATTTATGGATTTTCATTATTGATAATTAGATTTGCTCATTTTTTTGGCTGGATAATAAGGGGTTGTACTCAGGTCCCCCACCTTTGAAAAATTACAACTCTCTTCTTTAGAGCTTGAGAGTTTACAAATAGATACACTTCTCATCTCAATTGAGATGTTATAGCTAGAAATCTATACCATTTTACATAAATTGTTTGAATTCTTGATTTTCATTTTCTAGATATTTTCAATTTTTTTTATGAATACAAATATTCCAGAATTCAACATCCTCCATGGCATTTTTCTATAGAATCCTTCACAATACCATAAATTCACCTCTACTGTCTATGTATTACATATTAGTAGAGTAATATTTCTAAAACATCACACTATCATAGTCCGCTTTACCAAATCCATATTGCTAATTTCCTTCCTAGAACATAAGTGCAACCACAAAAATTATAATATATAGTTTCTATGAAAACACATTATTGCTATAGAATAAATCAGATATTACCAATGGAAAATATTAAAGTAAATATTAATCATTATTTGATTGAAGCAGTCAACATTTTCTTGTCAGCCTCAACTAAACTTACTACTTTATCTAACAAAGGAAAGGATAATTTAACTTCATGATCCTCAATAAAAAAACCCTCTATTGGCTAGCCTATTTGCACATTTGTTTCCTTCCCTTAATTTATGTGTAAAACTAATTTATTCAAACTATTTAGCAAGATCTTAAATTTCCAAAATTATCTCGTGTATGTTTCATAGAGACTTTGCTTTCCTCAAAATTACATTTATTACTATGAGAGAATCACCTTCCATCTATACCCTATTCCATTTCATTTGTTTGTATATTTTTAATCCTTCTAAAGCTGCCCAAGCTTTAGCTTAATTATTTATCTTAAATCCACTATTGAAAGTGTAATGAGATAAAATATCTTCCCTATTATTTCTAATTATTCCTCCTCCTCCTAGTGGTCTTGGATTTCCTTTAGATGCTCCATAAAAATTCAATTTAACCAACTCCACATCTAGTGATTTCCAGTCTATATTCTTTGTCTTATTTTTGCTTCTCTTGTACTGATCATTATAATGTTATTTAATGACTTATATCCATCTATCAAGGCTCTCTAATTCCATATTAGGGACTAGGTGAGTTGATAGGGTTGGTTTAGACTCCTTTGTGGCTAAACATATCTTCCTTTTCATTACCTATAAATTGTTTTCCTTTCCTTTAAATACACTTATATTCCTTTCTAACCATACTATCCAAAGTATTTTACCTTTATATATATCCCATATTGTCTTTAAAGCCTCACTTTTATAAGTGATCTACCATTGCTTTAACCAATATTCAATTTTACTATTCATCACCATACATTTACCAAATATATTAAGAATCCATTGCCATAGTTTCTAGAATATTGAGTAATGTCCCAAGAGATGGTATATAATATCCTATTTTTTACAAAGAACATATTGAGAGGGGCCACGAAAACCCCTTTTCATAAGATTATTCCAAGATAAAATTCTTCTATGACATACTATCCAAACAAACATTTTAACTTTAAGAATGCTTGGACTATCCCAAATATCTCTCCATATTCTAGTGATATTACTATTTTTTTGGTGCTTTACATTATATTCACTTCTTGTTGTGTATTATCTTGAGCTATTCAACTCCCAAATCAATTTATCCTTGGCTCACCTCAAAATAATCACAATTGTTATATTTCTACTCAATTGCTTCCTAGCATCAATGTCTTGTATACTTGTAAAAAAATATTCTTTTCATTTGTATCTTCCTTCCTGATCCTTGTACAAATATTTGAAACCCTATCACCATATTTGTATTGAAGCAATCTCATCCAAGGTTTCAAAATTGTATCTCAAATGAGTGGTTTTTTATAACACCAAGTATCCATCCAAATAGAAAGTTTTTCTCAAGTTCCTACCTCCTATCAAACCTTTAATCATTAGATAAATATATTTTTTTAAACCATTCCAAAGAGCATAACCATTTAGTAGAGAGAATGTAGTAAAAATTAAACTTGGGTCATTGGGCTCAACATACTTAATGAGAAGAATTATTGTCCATTGTCTTTGACTCTCTTTGTACAATCTCCATATTACTTTTCCCCTAAGAGCTAAGTTTGCATATGTAAGAACTCTTAAACCAAGACCTCCCCTAGTTTTATCATCACACACCTTGTTCTATTTCACCACAGGAAATTTTCCTTTATCATGCAAACTTGACCATAAAAAGGATCTCATAATATAGATTAAACTTTTTTCTACTGATTTTGGTATAGTATACAATGACATATAATATGTTGGAATGGTCTGTAAGACTGATTTAATTAACTGCACTCTTCCTACTAATGATAACCATCCTTTCCAAGTTGGTAGTTTATTCTAAACTTTACTAATAACTGGATTCTATAACTATATCTTCATTATCCCCTAAAATAAAGACATCCCTAGATAAGTTGCTGGTAAATTTACCTCATCTATTTGAAGTAACCTACAAATTCTTGCTTTGATATTAGCTGGAGTATTAAGGAAGTAAATTTTGGATTTTTTCCTATTAAATTTTTTCCCTGATGCTCTTTCGTATTCCTTTAAAATTTTATTCAAAGCTTTGGCCTCATTTATCTTTGCCCTTCCAAAAAGGGCAGATTTGCTCAAATTTTTATTCTTATAAAATTTGATTATTAATTGTCTAACTTGCAATATTTATGCATGTGTGTATGTCAGGTCACCTCCAAACAATAAAAGAGAAAAGATATCATTTGGGAGAAGGCAAAAAAAATGGGAGAAGTTATTAGTCTAGAGAGATATCACACACACCACACACATACTTGCATTAAAGTGATTAATTTTCATCTAATGCATGGCTACTTGTTTGGGCATTAATATTGATTGCTAAAATAATGACGAATATTTGAATTTCATAATTTTATATGTGCTTTATTAATGTTGATTTTGAAATGAAAAGAGCATATATTGAAAATAATAATATCTTGCATACCATGCATGGTATTATTTTTTTTAAGAATGACATTATATTACTTTAAAAAAAGTGGTGAAAATAGTATTGCTTAATATTCTTACTTGGATGGCTCTATTTATAAATTATGTCTTTTAGTTGAAACGACAAAAGTGGTAGTGTACCACTTAGAAACTCTTTGAGTTAACCTTCTTATGGATTTTCTAAAGAAGAAGTTGTGGTTCTATTTGGTGGAGCACCAAGGTAAAGAAAAGGACCATAAGGAACAATATGCCATTACCATGAGGGTTTTTGAAAAGCTAAAACTTCTACTCTTCATTGTCTTGTTTTTAACATGTGAAAAGGAGGAAAACAACAATCTTTTAAAAAAATAGTTTTGCCCTTAGATGATGCAGGCTCTTGGTAATTTCCTTCTGCATGCATGTATTTTTAGTTTTATATGGTAACAACATAGGATTTTGGGGACATAATAAATGCAAGGAAATAAAGGTATTAGAAAGACTATCGGGAGAGAAAAGATATTTTTGAATAACTATAGGCAAGTTTGTTACTTTATGAATTTACTTTCCATTATTTTTAGTTAAAAATAAATGAGTGGAAAAACAAGTGCAATTCAATTGGGAAATAATAAACCAAGGTTTTGGGTTTAGCTTTGGTATGTCTTAAAAGTCTTTTTCACATGCATGTAGATCAAATATCTACTTTGTTTGGGCATGCCAAAAAGGTTTCGTGTGATACCCACTAAGAAAACTTGTCGAATCCACCATATATTAGTTGAAAGTTGATATTTTTTTGGTTTAAAGTGTAATCTAACTTATGGCCAAGGTCAACATTGTATGATGCAATCTTGTATAGACCTACAGACAATCATTGTATAAATGTATTTAATTTATTGTATTATTTTAATATGTAATCCCTATGGGTTGTAATTAACATTGTTATGGTTAAACCTACCTTATAACTTGTAATAAACCTAAAAACCTCTTGTTATGTCAGTTTAGGTAAACCAAATATATGTAACTAGGGTTTTCGAATTAGTATAAATACCCCTCACCACTCCATTTATTGTTTCAAAGTGTTGTGATTACTATCTATGGATAATATAGTAATTCTTTATGGTGGCTTTGGTTACCACTATATATTTCTTTCTTTTTTCCTTTTTATGCTTTTGTATAAATTTTGAGTGAAGGAATTACTTCTATTCATTTCTAGAAATAAATGTAAATTCTGACATGATATCAGAGCAAGCATGGAGGTTCATTTTTTGGTCATGAAGAAAGTTTGTTTCGAGCCTCTAAATATTTCTTCTGATTTCTAGGATGAATTACTTCTTAAAGCTTCATAAGTACCTCCAACAAAAAATGCAAAGGGAATATCTATTTTTATTTCTCTAATTATTCCAATTTTTATGGAGAATTTATGCCTACTCTAGGTTATGTCTCATTATTATTGAAATGTTTATAATTATTTTATGCATATCCAAACCACTTATTACAAAAAATGTATTGTTGCTTTGACTTCAAAAGGGTGTCTTGACTTCTTTATGAAGAGTCAAATATTATTTCCTCATAAAAAGGACATGGTGCAATTAAAAGTGAGGGAGAATTGTGATTCTTTTTTCCCACTTGGAAGATTTGGTGCCTTTGATGAAATAAAGAAAATGAGGTGTATAAATTTACCTTGGTCAAATGGTTGGAGGTATTTACTATTATGGATCATGATGCCCTTATTCATGGAGAGGGCACATGTTTGGATTTGAGTAGTGATGGTAGAAGTTAAACGAGATGGGCATGGCATAAGGGCATTCTACCTTTTGATGTAAGGAGGAAAGAAAAAATTTATTTCTTATCATTTTTTCTTATAGAAAAATTAGAAGGAATTTGAAAATTTGATGGTTTTCGAAAACATCACTCTAGGGCTATTTTAGAGGGTAAACTTCCATAGGGTATAAATTTTGCATATGGAAGCATTTTGATCCATTTTATTTTTAAATAGCATGATTTTTTGAGCTCTTTGCATTGGTGGTATTTGTTCACTGGCTTACTACAAGTGGAGGGATATCTCATTGTGTGATTATCTTCAAAGTTTCTCTCTTTATTTCAAAAGGTAAAATTTATAATATGTTATGCAATCAAGTATTTAGTCTACATTTATGGTAGATATAGTTGGATTTGCAACAATTGTAGTAGTTTTTTAGTCTTTTGAAGGCATATGGGAAAAGGATTCATAATATGTTCTAGGCAACCCCTCTTCCTCTTTTGGGCCATTGATTCATATTATTCATGAAGATCTAATCTTTCATGATCTCTTCTTTCTTAATTTGTTATTTAGGTGCTCTTACAATTTTGTAATGGCTCTTCTCATAAATAGAACCATGCAAAGCCTCTTTTGATGATGAAAATTAGGTGGTTTAAGGGCAAGTTGAAGTTTCAAAGCAAGGTGATGTATATTGCAAAAAAAATCTATGCTTCCAAGCCTTGGCTTATATGACTATAGAATATTGGAGTAAATTTTTAGGAGTACTCTTGGTTTATCTTCCTCATATGGATTCATAGAAGATATGTTCTTTGGATATGTGCAAGAGTCTTTGATATTGGCAACGATGACTATGATCTAGCTTAAGGAGATTCTTGCTTAGAGGTATTTTTACATTAGAATATTTCTAGATGGTGAGAGGGGTCTAGTGAGTTTTCATAAAGTATGGATGCCCAGTAGAGCATCCATTGTAGGGGAAAATATTATTGTCACTATTTTCTTCTCTCCTTGATGCCTCAGTTCATATTATGAGAGGGTGTTGAAAGTGTAATTTGAATTATGACCAACTCCAACATTGTAATGATGCAATCTTGTATAAGCTTACGAGAAATAATTGTATAAATGTATTTAATTTATTGTATTATTTTATCATTTAAGTCCATGGTTAACCTTGATATAGTTAAACCCCCTTAGGTTAATTTAATTTATTTAATTGGGAGTTTGGTATTGGTATAAATACACCCACCACTTTATCCATTGTATTAGAGTTGTGATTATTATCTATAGATAATATAGTGATTATTTATGGTTCCTATGGGTGCCCATTATATTTTTTCTTTATTTTGTGGTTTTTATGCTTTCTATATCAGATTTCAGTGGATGGATAGGTTTTGTTTATTAATGAAAATAAGTATAAATTCTAACATTATTTATCTTGCTCAAAAACTTTACCAAGAAAATTCTAGGGCATATTTTTATGAAATATTTATGGTCTAAATATTATGTGGTTACATTTTACTTTGTCCTTGGTTGGGAGCAAGTGATACCATATTATTGTTGAGAATGAGTTACTTTTTCCTTCCATTTTGAGGATGAGTGATTAATGTGATTCTCTATTTTAGAAAATAACTCTTTTCCAAGTATGAAGAATTTAGAAGGTAATGATTTTTTATTTCTATCTTGTGCTAGAAATAAATAATAAATATGTTATACTATCATAACAATCCTTGCATACTTGTATTACATTTAGGTACAATTTGTGTCTATCTTTGGAACTGAGCAATAAATCCATTGGTAAATGGTAGGGTTATGTATAAGGGGTCGAACCCGAAATATAATTATAAAAATAAGATAAATAATTTTTGAAATCAAGGCAAATCTTCGCTAAATTCATGTAGGAGACGTGGTAAATTACCTTTATTTTTCATCGAAAATCGTAAAACAATGGTGAATTTGATAGGTTTGAAGTAAACTGGTTGCAAAAAAGGTCAGGATGAGAACCAAGTGCAAAATATGGTCAGTATGAGAACTAGGTGCAAAATAGGATCCATAAGCAGTCTGATTGCAAAATAAGGTCCATAAACAGTCTGATTACAAAATAGGCTTCGGATGAGGCCTGATAGGAAAACATGGTCCAGATGTGGTTTGACCGCAAAACATGGTCCAGATGCAGTTCGGTTACAAAATAGGGTCCGGATAAGGATCAATTGCAAAACAAGGTCTGAATGCGGTCTGGTAGCAAAACAAGGTCTGAATGTAGTTCGATTGCAAAACAAGATCCGGATCCAGATGCGACTCGATAGCAAAACAGGGACCAAATTTGGGTTGGGTGCAAAACATGGACCAGATTTGGATTGGGTGCAAAACAGGGTTCAACAATAAATCAAATACAAAATAGGTTTCACAAGTTGATCAGTTACAAAACAAGGTTCGTAAGCAGTTTGATAGCAAAACAAGGTTTGAATGTGGTCTGGTAGCAAAATAGGGTCTAGATGCGGTCGGTTGCAAAAAATGTGAGGATGAAAATAGGGACCAAATTTGGGCTGGTTATAAAACAAGGTTCGATAGTAAACCAAATACAAAATAGGGTCCGTAAGCAGTCTGGTTGCAAAATAGGATTTGGATGCTAATCGTGTCCAAAAAAAAGTTTAGCTAGGAATCGGGTACAAAACAAGATTTGGATTCAAATCAGGTCCAAAATAATGGTCGGTGGTAAAATGATTGTAAAAAAATATCCATCTACGGTTTTATTGTAAAATTGAGTCTGAATTCAGGTCAGGTGCACCAAGGTTTATGCTGCCATGTGCCATGCGATCGATCACTCGCCTTCCATGTTGAATGACATGTTGCCACATGTCCACCTATAGTCATTTCTATCTATAAAAAGACATCAACAATCATTTTTCTAGTTTTCATTTATGTGATTTCACTCGACCAGAGCGAACCCTCCTTGAGCAACCACTACCCCGCACCCTTTCGAATTGAATTTCTCCAGCTTAAACAACTTCTAGTAATGGCCACCACTTGCACTCCTAGTGAAAAAATTGGATTCAAGAACCTTACTTGCCCTGCAATTTTAGATTTGTTAACCACCCCTAGTTACAACCTTTCATGGGTCACTGACGCAGGTTTCCATGCCTTGCTTTCAATGTCCCATTTCAAGACAGATAAACATGTTTTGCAGAATATCATAGATGGTTACGACCATGACCATGCAATAATGAATATGATATTGCAAAATAGAAAACTATATTTTACAATCAAACCTATTGACATCCAAAGATTAACAAATCTTTCCCATAAGGATTTTCCTCCTGTGACATTGAAGTTTGTGTTGTCTACAGATGATAAAGCTTACCTGGAGATGACCTACAATCTCTCTTTGAAATTGTTGTCAGGTATAATTCTAATTTCTCATCACTTGATTCTATTAATGTTCAAAATTTAAAATTTGTGATTTGTCATCTAATTTTTTTGTAGCTTTCATCGCTAAGTCGAAAAGAGGGTTAACAAACACCTCTGTTCAAAATCTAGATCTAAAGGTCATTATTGAGTTCTTCCAAGAAATACTGATTGTGCATGGAAGAACAAAACTTTAGTTTTGGGCATTGGCCTATATGGTTCATTGTCTTCACCACGAGAAGTTTGACTGGTGCATGTATATTTCAGATCGCATCAGAACAAAGTTGCATAGCATCCAAACGAACTCAGGGACCATGGTGGCCACTATTAATTATATTTTAGGACTTTATTATGAAAGTTTTCATAATTTAAAAAATATTTTTGTACCAACTATAGTGCATCCAACACTACAAAGCATTGCCATGACACCCCAGGAGTTGAAGGTAATAAGTCCATCTTTCACCATCAAATAATTTTTTATATTTTAGCACGTTTTCATTTTTTAATTTTTATTTGCACCTAAATGCAGAGTAGGGCAACCACCACAAGGAAAAAATAGGATGTTGCTAAGGGGTCACATGCTAGAGGCCACTAGTGATTCTGAAGACACTAGGTTAGAAGCATCACCATTGCAGAGGTTGCAAAAATATTTGAGGCATGTTGCTTCTCCTAGGGCTTCTCATCCACCTCTGTTTGCACAAAATGTGCAATGTGAATCTAGTGAGGCCACCCCTACAACACGTAAGTTTCTCTTTCGAGATTTTATCTCTATATTTTTTACTTAAAATTATAATAATTTTTATTAAATTTTTTCATATGTTTTTAGAATTATGCCCCACCCCCATCCGCACCAAAATACATCAGATCTCATCATCGTCAGGTAAATCAATGTGTATTTACTTTAAATTAACATATATTTATTTTTTTCTATTTTATTTTCTGAATAATTCTGGTAAAATATTATTTTACTATTTTTAGGTACCTCTCAACAACATTCTGTGAGAAGCCAGGTCCAACAAATGATGCCGCCACCACCTCCACCACAACCATGATAGGCTCAACAAATGAGAGGCCAAATACGGATTGGAATTGGAAAACAACTTTTTCACCGAGATTGCAGGGGGTAGCACCAAGTGAGACTATGTCTGTGTTCCCCTGTTTTTCATTTAACACAAATACAAAGGCACCAAATGTTTCAAGTGTGGGATTAGATAATATTCCACTCAATGAAGATTATCTATTGTAGGGCAACATTTTAGGTTTCAATAGATGTGCTTCAGGATCCACAAAGAGAAGCACAACAAATAGAAGCCCCTACAACTCAACAAACATTATCATCGTCTGCTCAAACAAATGACCCTCATCCTCAAACTGAGGATGACAAAGTGAATTTTGATGAAAAAATTTTAATGGTTGATAATTGTGAAGCAACCATCAAAGAGATGGTGCTTCAAGATTTAGAAGTGATGAAGGAGTGGGAATTTCAGGCCAAGGTCCTTATAAAGGAACTTAATGCCCAATATAAAATATTTTCTAAAAGAGAAGCAATTTTTTCTCTGGTTGAGAATGAACTAGAAAAGCTTGGTGGTCTACTAGATCAAGCTACATCAAGATCAGTGAAGTCTACTATTTTGTATGATGATGAAGTTTTAAATATTATGTTGAATAGAATTGAGAATATTAATGCTGAAGCCCAAGCATATTATAACCAATGGGCTTTTGATAAGAAAAAAGTTGTAGTCATTGAGGTTGCAAAGGATGTGGTTGAGGTGAGACTTTAGTTGCAAATATTTTCTTATGTTTTCTTTTTCTTTTGTAGTCAAATTTTGATAATTTAAAAAAACAAGTTAACTTTTATATGACTTTATGTTTTCTTTTTCTTTTGCAGTCAAATTTTGATAATTAAAAAAACAAGTTAAAATCTTGGAAGTTAATCTCCAAATGATGAAGAAATTTTTGAAGAATGCAATATTAATGAAGAAAACAATGCAAGCCAAAGTCAGGGATAATAACCTTTTAAGAAAATATATCAGGGAAAAACTCAACATGGATGTGGATCTCGTGCTAAAGGAGTAGAAGGAGAAAGAAACACTTTTAACAGTCCTAGAAGATCCAACCCAAGAAGAAATCACATTGCTAGGGAGTTTCAAGAAAGTAGAAGAAGGCCTAATCAGATCTGGAGCACTACCAGCATAGGGTGTAGATGAAGGACTAAAAGGAAAGGAACAGGCAACTCCAAGAGAATCTGAGGTAGTAAACCCCCAATTTAAGAATTAGGAAACTGTGAAATATTTACTAGTTGACTGCATATTTTGTTGTATTGTAGTCAACAATTTTGTACAATGTAATATATTTTCAATCGAATTAATGAAAAAGACATTTACTAATTTTGTGTCTTCTATCATTCAATGGTTGTTTCCATTTATAATCTTGTGTTGTTTTTTTAGTTTATGATGATTCAATTATATTTACTATATTAATCTCAAACAACAAAAGAAATATTATTATATTAAACAACAAAAGAACTCAATTGTGCCAATACATTAATATTCATACATTAACAATACTATGATATGAAGGTAGTTAAGACACTAAGAATGGTATGATATAAAACACACAATTTCAAAAACAACAATGTGATATAAAAAATAAAATTTATGAATAAACAAATTTTGTGAAATCTAATAAATCTGATAACAATATTGTGAAATCTGATATCAAATAAAGTCAAATTTATCAATGTTGTGAAATCTTGGAAAAATTACAATGGAGGTAGCTGAAACAAACACTTCTCAACTTGTCCAGAACCACTTTGAAGCATATTGGATCTGTGTGTCTGCACTATGTGATCACTGCAAGTATCATTATCCTCATTATCATCCATATTAGTGACACCCCTTCTGTCTGCTAGAGATTTCTAATATGTCAATGCTTTGTCATAGGGAAATTTGTCCAGCTCATATGTTGACACATAAATTCTCAAACAATTTTCCAAATTTTTATCCAACCTGTTATGAAGTTTAGATTTCACAAAAGATAGTGCACTAAAAACTCTCTCATCTTCCATAGATCCCAAAATCATTGTTTGACATAATTCATATAAACAAAAATATTCACCAATCGTATCTTGTAAGACACTACTTGGATACAATTTTTGCCACAAATGTGTAATGGAACCAAGCTCATGGAAGTTACTCAAAAGTGACGTTTGATCAACCATTGTCATTCCAAAATGCGATGATTGTTGTGTTAAAAGTTCTTTGTTGAGAATACCTTTTATTTCAACACCATTGACTTCCACACTTTTACTGAAATATTTAATAAGTATGTTCATATATTTAATAAACAACTCATGTGTAAATTTATAGTCAATACAAACACCCCAAAACACGGGTTTAACCACACCCATGGCCTCAAGCAACTCATCTCTTTGAAATCGATCTCTTATTTCACTTGTCAATGATTCTACTATTTTTAACAATTTAATCTTAGTATTATGTAAAACTACTTCAAATCCATTATGTGTTATGGGAATTTGTTCAACATCTTCTATAACTATATTTGATCGCCTTTCAAAACAATATAGAGGTATCATATTTCCACGAACATTAATACAAAGATGATCATTGATGTCAAACTTCAAAAAGCTTTTTGGATCATTCACGTTAGTTAATGTTCTTCAACTATCAAACAAGGGATCTGTAAAATTTCCTTTGGAGACATATAACCTATCAATAATCATACATATTTGTTTTCTCATCCTCATGAAATCAACAATATAGATGGATATTTCTTGTGCAAGTTTAATCAATCTATTCATTTCTTGTAACATTGGAAGAATACCACATAATGTTAAAAGGGTTTCCAAGTTAGTCAAACGATATAGCAAATATTTTGCCTTATCAACTACCCTACAATTTGCATATATAAACCCCGTTAACGATTGATATTCTATAAAAACTTTGTGTGTATGTTGATACAATGAAATCCACCTTGTATCCACATATTTTAACAATTTTTTCCTTCTGTAACTCCTAGTGCAAACTATTGAAACTCTGCAAACCTTTTTGGACTGCATGAAAAATAAGCATGTATTTCATGGATGAGGTCTTCCACTCTCGCAACATTTTCAAAAGTGCTCATAATTTTATATGCAAGATTCACTCTATGAGCCATGCAATGAATGGGTATCAAATATGGGGTAATTGATGTCTAGAGTCGAACACAAAGACCATTCATGTGTCCTTGCATTATAGCAACATCATCAGCTCCAACGCATATTAACTTTGTGGCTATTTCTATATCATTCATTCTCACAATATCTTTTAAACTAGTTACAACAACATTATAGATATTTTTTGCATTACAATTTTCCACCATCTTATGTAATGCTAGCAAACTAGGTTGCCTTACATGATTTTGGAATGTGTACACATGCATGCAAATCCAAGATGTGTTGTCCACAACCATCACCTCATCAATTGAAAGTGAAATTAATTTGGCAAGTTTTACTTTCTCCCTCAGGTCCTCCTTCTCAACCAATGATAGACATTTTACCATTTCCCAACCACTTTGATCTGACCAATGGGAACTAGGAAGGTTTTGCACATCAACTAGTTGAAATAGGTGCTTATAATCAATAAAATCAGACATGGGTCTACCCTTTTTAAGAATACTATATACAACAACAAACTACAAACTTTTTGAAGCTAAAGTGGTCTTATGAATTTTATGAAATTGGGCTTGAATCATTCCACCTTTCTCAACAAGAGATTGTTGTAGCTTCAATTATTTTTCATATTCTTTTGCATATCTAACATGCATACATTTTGATGCATCCTTCCACCTAACTATTTTCTTAACTGTTCCATCACTTTCTATAACTGTTGAATAAATTTTTCCACAATGTTTTTCTATTGTATCTAACTTCAGTTGCATCTTATGATCCTTACCTAGTTTCCAACTACAAATTATGCATCTACATTATGTTGGACTATCATTGTTGTTCTCTGGTTGGACTAGCTCTATAAAGGGATATGTTGATGCCCATTCAACCTTAAATGACCTTCCAATAGTCCATCTAGTTAACTTTCTATGTTTAGTTTTTTGGCTTGAAGATTCCCTAGAAGTTTGTATTGTATTTGATTTATCGCTTTCTTTTTCAAGTGGCATGTCATTTTGAGGAATATCTTCAAGTGTTTGTTGGATGTCATTGTTAAGAGAATTTTCATTAGAAGGCATCTCTTGGTGAGGAATATCTTCAAGTGGAGGCATATCAGGGTCAATAGAGTATTCTGCATACAATAATATTCTTTATCATTTTTGGATTTAATAGAAAAAAAATTTACAAATAGAAAAAAGATTCATATCATCATGCAATATGGCTAAAGCCATATACTGAAAATTAACTTTTTGAGGAAGAAAGCATTATTTAAAATAATTAATAGAATACACAACTAACTATTTAGTAGGTAAAAATCATTTGTACCTTGAATTTGCACAAATGTCGATGGCTCGTTGGATTTCGATATATGGCTAAAATATTTGAGGATACTCTTTTTAGCAAAAGATTTGCCTCCCTTCTTTCCATCGCTAGTAGGTGCCATTTTACTTGTAAAGAAAATGTTTTTCATTTTAGAAAATTAATAAAATGTTGAACAGATCTTACTACTATAAGGTCTCAAGATAATATTGTAACTAGAATAAACAGATGGTTGGTTGGTAGAAAATACATACCAGTTTCCAAGCAGGCTTTATCATGATTTTTTAGTGCATGCCACTACTCTGTTTTTTGGAGATAGCACTTGTAGTTATTAAAAGGACAAATAAAATCAATATACAAATTCAAATTTGCAGCCATATATAGGAATTTTTATAATTTAAGAAAAATAATGTATATATATACAAAATATAATTAGAGATTCAAATGTGGAAAAATATTAGATTATAGTACTAAATGACCTAGAAACTCATAGTATTAGTGGAATAGATAGAGGATCACAATGTCTTAAGGGAAGGTCAGCTAGCTAAAAAATCCATGAAAACAATCACTCGTTGAATAGAGGAAAATAGGGAAAACATATTCTCCTTGAACTCATATTCTCTAAAAATCAAGAGAAATAGAGAATCATAATGTCTTAAGAGAAACAGAGAATCACAATGTCTTTAGAGAAATAGAGCATTTACCTATTTATAATTTTATGATAGAAAAAATAGATCTTTCTACTACAACTCCTTGAACTCATATTCTCTAAAAATCAAGAGAAACAAAGAATCAAAGTGTCTTAAGAGAAATAGAGAATTACATTTCCTTAAGAGAAGGATAACTAGCTAAAAAATGCATCAAAACACTCACATGTGGAACAGAGAAAAATAGGGGAAAACATGGAAAACAAAGCATTGACCTATTTGCAATAAATGAAAGAAAAATAGCAAAATAAAAACTTGTAAGTTGAGGTCCGAGGTGTAGACCAATTGGTTTAGTGAAACCCTGTAAGGGGGATGGACGTCCAAGGTTCAAATCTTGGACCTCATTGTACTGGGTGCTTGTTCATATTCTAATATGTTCCCAGCGACGGGTTGAACATGAATGTTTCTTAGTGGTTATAGGGACGGACTACGTAGATTACCATGGCGACTACCGATTCCACTAGGTTAATAAAAAAAAATTGTAATTTGATGATAGAAAAATAGATCTTATTACTACAACTGCTTGAACTTATATTCTCTAAAAAAACAAGAGAATAGAGGATCACAAATTCATAGTGTCTTAAGATAAATAGAGAATCATAGTGTCTTAAGAGAAGGACAACTAGCTAAAAATGCATCAAAACACTCATATGTGGAATAGAGAAAAACAAGGAAAAACAACAAAATAAAAACCTGCAATTTTATAACAAAAAATAGATGTTACTACTACAACTCCTTGAAATCATATTCTCTAAAAAGAATTTAGAGAGGTAAAATTTTTTACCTTTATTTTTCACAATCGATGCATGATTTGAATCTAGTCCGAGTATACAAATTGGTCCAGATACGGTCTAAGTGCAAAGTAGGGTTCGACCCTTGTCTAGGTGCAAAGTAGGGTCCAATAACAGGTCTTGGTGCAAAACAGAGTTCGATCCTTTTTCGGGTGCAAATTAGGCTCTGATAGTCGGTTCAAGTGCAAAATAGGGTTCAGCTCCTGTTCGGGTGCAAATCAGGCTCTAGTAGTCGATTCGGGTGCAAAATAGGGTTTGATCCCTATCGAGTGCAAATCAGGCTCTAATAGTTGTTCAAGTGTAAAGCTAGATCTAGATCCGATCTGGGTGCAGATTAGGCTTTAGCAGTCGTCCCGAGTGCAAATCTAGGTCCAGATCCAATCCAGGTGTAGATATGGGGCCAACTTCTAGTCTGAGTAGAAAATGTATCTGACTATAGTCTTAGTGCAAATCAGGGTCTACCTCCTGTCTAGGTGGAAAACAGGGTCCGAATACAATCGATGGTCAACGGGTTTCTACACATGACCGAAATTCGATGAAATTCTACACTCAATCAAAGTTTGACGGAATTCTACAATAGATCAAATATTTTAGTTCTTGTCTTTTCTGTTGGAAGGTTTTACTTTTCGTTGTTGCTACTTAATTTTCTAATAGTTTGAATGTTTTACATGAAAAAGTATTATTGTTGTGTTAATTATATATATTGGTATAAGAGGTGAATTTGATGGGATAATTTAAAAAATTTATAATTTCAAGGCAAAAAGGGTCCTTGACTTAGGCGGGAGTGCTGACGATTTAAAAAAAATGGTAATATTATTATCAATATGCGACGAGTTGACCCCTATAAATTTTTTAAACCCAAAATTTTTGGACGAATGGGCCATCCAGGGTCCCCAAATTCACCAATTTCCATTTTTGAAAATGCTAATATCCATTAATTAATGAAGACCCGTTGTTATGCATAACCGTGGTAAATGGTATTGTTTCCTTTGATGAAAGTATATAGTTGATTAGAGGAAAATATAAAATGTACCCTATTTTCTATTGTTGATTAGTAATAGGTAAAACCATGAAATTCATTCCTTAGTGTAGTATCTCAACTTTTACTACCTTCTAATTTTGAGAAATGAGCCATAAAAAATAGTTTTTGTAAACTCAAGAACAACATTATAAGACAACAAAACTTGTAAATTTGACAAAATTTAGCTTAGCCTCCAAAATGGACCGATTGGATCAAGGAAACAATTCGCTTACAAGATGGAATAATTTATCTACAAAATGGAGTGATTGGATTAGAGCAATTTAACTTGTAAAATGGACCAATTGACTCAAGAGAGCAATTTTCTCATAAAAGGGAGCAATTTGCTTGCAAAGGGTAATTATTCACTTAGAAAAAGTTACCAATTCGCTCAATAAAGGATGCCAATTTACTCAAAAAGTGTGCCAATTTGCTTACTAAAAGGTGCTAATTTGCTTTTAAAATACAAGAGAATCACTAAAAAATATGAGTGAGTGACTTGCAAATGTGAGCAAATCACTTAAACATGCACAACGATGAAAATCAATGTAGATCATGTGGAAACTCTTTTGGAAAGTGATATTTTTAGCATTTTGTGATGCACTAAGCATTTTTGGGGCCTTCTAAGCCTACTAAAGGAATAAATAGAGACATGTACCATTTGAAGTTATGAAATTTTGCTAAAGTTACCCCTAAATATTTATTTTTACTAGGAGTAATTTTTTTTCACCCCACATAACTCAAGGGTAAACATTTTATATAAATAGAAGCCTAGGACCCTCATTGTAATAGTCTTTTAACCATGAGAATGCAAAACTATACTCTATAAAACCCACATTATGCTTTGTACTCATGAGGTTGTATGAAATTGGTAAGTCCTTATACATCCCATTAGTGACACCATCCTACTATTTTTCTAAGTGCATGGTGATTGGGCATAACCCTTCTAGCCCATCTTATCATTTGCTTATAAATTTCATAATCAAACGAATGGATGAACATTGATGTTATTTAGTTTCTCATGTGTTAACTAATCACATGTTATCCTTTCTATGGTGTAACAACTATATTTGCTTTCATCTCTCACACTCTAAACTTCATAAATTCACTTTTATGTATATTATTTTTTGTACTTTACTTTTAAGAATTTCCTTCCATGCATTTAAGTTACACATAAAGTAGTTAGTTTAGATTATATATAAATACAAGGATAGTAGGAAGCCAACCTTAAATCAGAGATCAGGCGAAGCCTTTGGAAAACCCGTCTAACTTAAATTTAATGGTTTATAATGCTAATCATCATACACTAGCTACAACATTCAAAGAAGTAGCTAGAGTAAAGGAGGTTACCATTCAAGTAAGGAAGATACCCCCTAATCCACCAATGGCCTATGCAGACCAAATTTCCTAGAATATGCCTATACTTGGTTCCACACCCAATATTTTACCTATTTTTGATCCCCAACCAAACACTTTTGCTTATAGTTCTACATCACCATCATCATTACTAGTATTGAAAAAAACTCATCATTTACTATAACCTCTAAGTTGTAACTTCTAATCCTTCCCACTCCATCCAACCTATGTAATGAGTCCAATATTTATTTCACAATAAATGAAATGATGGACATGATCAAGAGTTTCATAAATTAAAACAATGCTACAAAGCAACAATTGCAACAATTATAAAATTGGTAGCCCCAAAGGACTCTATACTTGACAAAAGATTAGGTGGATCAATAAGATGTTGATCAAGGAGAAAATCAAACTCACAATCATATGGTTATCACTATCATGGAGATGGAATCTACATGGTATCTGTAACACCCCTTTTTGGCAATACTCATTTTGAGACATTGACATGTATGGTGTATGGAAATTTAATGCAGTCTCATTTTATTATGTTAATGGTACTTTATGGTTTATTTTGATTCTTGGAATCTGGTACTACTGATGCATTGGTGATTGCAGGATCAGGTTCTCTCATCGGTGGATTGAACAAGGATAACCATCAAGTTGAGTAAAAATTTGGGGATATGATGGCTGATGACTTATTCATCGATAACTCTAGGGTAAAGTATACCCTTCATGTTATTGCATTGCATTTTGCTTATTGTTTGAATACACCATTGGGTCATGAGCTTTCTTGGTAAATGAGTCATTCTTAGTAGGTAGGGGATAATGTATGGTTATCTTAAAAAGCCACCTACTCAAGAATAAAACAATGAGGTGTATTATGGTCTTGGTTAGAGCTTTGCATTGTTTGAAGCATGAGATCAATTAATGAGTATTATTGTGAATAATTTTATTTACATTTAAGAAAAATGTTAATTACTAAGGTTAATAATTGATATCAACCCTTAGTATTTTTTTATTGATTGGAGAAGGGGGTTTTGAAAGGGACCCAAAAACCTTTTACAAAAGTAGAAACAGAAATAATATGGCCACCACAAAACAAATATCAGAGCAACAAAACTTCATAAAAAACTAAGAACACCCCTAAACAACACTATAAGGAGATCATCCCAAAACAACACAACAAGAAGATCACCTCAAAACATCACAACAGGAACTAGCCCGAGGGAGGAAACCAACAAGAGACACTACCAAGAGAACAAGGGAACCAAGCAAGAAGGACTCTCGAAAGATAAGCAAAAATAAATAGCTAGAGTAGAGATGACTAGACAGAAGCTTCAGTTACTTTCTTCTCTTCATCGGTTGTCTGAGTGTGCCTTCCATTCTTGAGGTCTTCAACCATCTTCACGGCTCACTGAAGGAGAGTCCAGATCATCTTGGACTCTTTAGACATGGAACTTAGCATCTCTTCCAGGCCTAAGAGGTAATCTTGGTTCGTTCTTTTTTGGTTGTGGCTTGATAGTCCAAGGGGAGAATGGGCATGAACACCTTCAACCTTTATTTTATTTTTCAAAATAGGTTCATATTTTGACATTTCCTTATCTTGCTCAATGATAATGGGTGTCTTGCACTTCCCACTTGGAGTTTTGCTCCTGGAAGACCAATGACATGGTTCCCTTTTGATCGAAAGAGTGTCACCAGAGCCAAAATCTAGCTTTCTCCTAGTTTTGGTGGTCTCCACCGAAGCATTCTCCATGGCTTCATCATCAATCAAGGTATCTATATGAGGGATTTATTGGCTTGAAATTGGAATAGATGGATAAGACAAGGAGCTACCAATGCATGAAATTATGGTCTTTTGGGTCTCCTAAAGAGCATGATTATAGCAAATAAGGTGAAGGTCTTGGTGCATTGTATGGGTGGAAGTACCTTTCCTAACATTGGAGATATATATTTTCACGAATCTAAACAAGTACTCTAGCACATTGATGGCCTTGATTAAAGAATGGGAAGCATGACCCTATTCCAAGGCTTGGGAAATGAATCCCTGATGATTCCTCCCTTTTTCCTTCCCAACCTCTTGCCCTTGTCCTTAAAGTAACTTAGCTCCTTAACCAAGGAGTGCTTGTCTCTTCGAATAATTTCCCTACCATTTAGAAGGCTCATCACCTCTATGAACATAAGGACACTAACAGTGAACCTGAGGCCATAAACCAAAACTTTGCCATCCTCCCAGGATTAGGTAAAGTTCTGTGATAGGTCATGGTCACTACCACTAAATGTTTTGAGGAAAGACATAAAACCATGAGTGTTGAGGACTTCTTCAATGATGGGATCAATATAAAAACTAGATCCAAAAGTGCCATCGAGGAACCTCGCCAACCCACAACAAATCAAGTAGAAATTTTTTTAGAGAACTCACTTTGTTGAAGGGAATTTGAAATAATTCTTTTGCAATGAACAAGACTATTCCAATGGCTACATTTAAATAACTCAAGGCTAGAGGAAGCCGAACATATGAAAGCTTCCCATATATGCATGTCGATGGTTTTGGAGGTTGCCATGTTCCATAGCCATTGATGATTGCTCCTGATTTGAGTCATCCTCCAGAGCATATGCTCAAGTGCCAAATAAAAATTAATAGAGTCACAACCAATGGTGTGAAGGGTAGCCTTGGAAGATTTTCTAAAAATTTGAGTAGAATCAAGAGGGACAAAGGTGAGATTGGCCCAAGTGCCACCTTGCAAATGATTGGAATAAATGGTGATATAGATGTGACCGTTAAATATTGATATGACAATGATATTAACCCTTAGTATTAACTAATTGATCCAGTGATGTAATTAGCATATAGAACAACAATAATAATCTTAATATAGAGCTAAGAATGGTAAAATTCCTTTTTATCAATGAAAATGCCATAAGTAGTGGCACTTTTAATAAAGCATTGTGGCAAGATTAACAACATTCTTGTAAATGCTCTTACATTACTTTCACCTTCCGGGAAGCTATACCCCTAGCCTATTTGAAAAGGGGGATGATGAAATTTCGAGGGAAAATTGGAGAAAAGAAAAACATGGCTTAGGTAGGAGGGAGAATTATTTTATGTACCATAGAAAGAAGATGTTGGTGAGATTAACATTCAAGTAGATTTGTTGCTTTGTATGTTTTATTGCTTGCTATGTTGGGTCGCACCTCAATTTATGTATTTTTGCTATGCCATTTGCTTGTGGGTGACTCTTTTTTTGGAAGTTGTTTAATGGTACTATAGTCTTATATCACTCAGTTTCTATAGTGTCAATCATTCCTAATTGCTCCTTGTGTGTGCTTAGTTTTGTTAGACTCTTATTTATTTAGTCTATGTTTTCCCTTGGATTTTGTGTTGGATTTGGCTAGGTGTTCCAAAGGAAAACCATAGCAGGTGCATTAGGTGCAAGCTTAGCACCTTTCTAGCTCTCTAAAGTTTGCTAGAGGTCCTGATTTCTTTAGGATTTGTTGTGCTATGTAGAACATATCTCATATACAAGTAGTCTAAGCTTTTCACCTCAGTATGGCTTTTACTCATCCTCAAATATGCACTAGAGTAACATTTTCCTAGTTCTTGAAAGGGTTTTATTTTGGTGCTTATACCCAAAATGCTTTGGACACGTTCATGTTGATTGCCATATGATTTGTGTTTTATCTTTGCTTAGATATTGGGTGAGAGTGTTTGGGTTAGCTTCGTAATCAAGTTGTAGGTTGTTAGACATAACTACTCATATTTTTATGAATATACCATGGGTGGGAATTAGAAGTATGATCCTTAATGGTAAAAAAAATAGTATTAATTGATGCATTAATAAAAGAGCATTATGTGATTGATTTTGTTTTAATTAGATGTATTAGTAAAAGAGCATTAGGTGTTTGATTCTCTTTTTATGAATGTATTAGAAAAGGAATTATGTGTTTTATTCTTATTTTTAAAGGAATGCATTTGTGAAAGAGTCTTATTATGTTTCTATTCTTTCTTCTAAGAGTGCATTAATGAAAGAAAACTGAAATGTTTCTATCTTCTCTTTAAAAGAATGCATTAGTGAAATGATAGGATTATGTTATCTATCTTCTCTAAAAGGTAAATATGAATACCCTTTAGTCTTATTTAATGTTGGAGATAATATGATTATAGAAAGGTTTAATCACTTTCCATCTTCATGCAATAGTAGTTAAAGATTGTGCTAGTAATCTTATGCTAAGATGGTATTCTTGCTTTCATAAGAATTTAGATTATGGATGAATATTTTGGGATGAATATTTGTTAAAAGGTGGGAATGATTATAATGGTTTCCTAAGACTTGAGTAGTTAAGGGAACCATTATTGAGAGAAGTATGGGATTCTCTCCTAGAGTGTTGAATGAAATTTTTGTATATCTTTGTATTAAAAAAATAATAGTTTCCTGAGACCTGAGTAGGTAGGGGAACCATTATTGAGAGAAGTATAGGATTCTCTCCTTGTTGTGTGGTTATCAATATTTTTATGCATGGTGGCTTGCATCATTTAGAAGCATGATTGAATGCATTGCATATGGAGTTGTCCTGATCCCTAAGTAAATATCAAGCTCATAGGTAATCCCTTTCTTGAAGAAGACCGTGGTAGAAGGTGGCATAGAGATCCCTTAGTTGGATGGCTTTAGTTTGGATTTGTTTATGCATTGTTTAGATAAAGCTTGTAAATTAGTCAAGTTTGTAAGACAATGAGAGCTTGACCATTGTACAAATATATGGATTGGTTTATTTGCCTTTTCTCTTATATTTGAAAAGATAAATATTATCTTATTTTGATGTGATGTTATGAAAATATTTAGATCTTGTGATGGATAACAATGTAATGATGTGATGTTGTTGCAATATTTAGATATTGCGATGGATAACAATGTAATGATGTGATGTTATTGCAATTTCTATATCTCGTAATGGATGGCATTATAATTATATTTCATACTTCTAGAATATTATATTTCTTTTTACATTGCTTTATGATAGTTTGGATCAATCAATCATGGCTTTCGATTGGATGAAATGTTATATTTAACTTATGTTATTGCAAGTTATGTTGTATCATTATTTTATTTTCCATGCTCTATAGTATGATATAAATAATGCATGTGTTGACTTCAGTTAATGTTATGGTTCTATAGAGAATGGTTTATCTTGGGTTGGATTTAGAATCACTTATAGGACCCAAGTCAAAAAGCCCAATCCTAGGAGGAGTTGTGATGATGCAATAACCACGTAAAGGTGAGTCTTAGGAGTTACAAGAATGCAATAGCTAGGAACTTGTAAAATCTAGGATTTGCATGAATGCAATAGCCAAATCCTTATGAATCAAAACACTTTTGATCATGAAGGATCAAATGTTCTACAACTAGAAATTTGTAAGAGTAATTTATAAAACAAAAATGGTGGTTCCTTTAAGGTGGAGGATTAGGAATTATGTTTAGTACGAGTTGAGGGGTAATGACCTTAGTTAGCCCAAGAAGGTGAGGTAGCTAAGCACCAATGCTTACTCTTTATTAACCCTAGATGGACTTAGGGTAAGGTTAGGGAATGGATGCCTCATTTTAAGTGTTATGGGCCTTAAAGGATAATCCCAATGCTATGGTCACATTTTCCTATACTAAGAGAGTATAGGAAAGGTGGAGGGACCACTTTTGGCATCCTTTCAAGTGACAAGGTTTAGAAAGGTGAACTCCAAAAAATATAGGAAGTTGACCACTCTTGTCCACTAAGTGTCGTCTATAGCGATATTGAACTCAAATGTAGTAAAGCCTTGAGTATGCTAAAAACAAAATATATTAGGATCTTCTTGTGAACCTTATTTTAATTTTTTTCTCTCTTGGGTTGGTATTTTTGGGTTGTTACAGTATCTTACTTGTGATGATAGGCATGATCCCGCATAGTGCATTGGAGCCATCAAGCCTTCTTAAAATATTTGGTATAATTACCAATGTTAGGCTCAATAAACTACCCTCATATATTAAGTGGTCCCCATAGTTAATTGAACCATGTACTAATAATTGCATGCTCCACCATTGGCACTTACCCTTATCAATCTTGATAATGCAATCCTAACAAATTTTAGTGCCATGGAAAAAATAATTCAATGTTTAAAGATGATGCCATATACATTAATTGACAAGGGGTTGAAACCAGATATTAGAGAAAAGCTTATGAATATCAATTAGTAAACAGGCAAGACAAATAGGAAAGGTACAATAATCCTTAGAAGGGGAAGGCTACCTTTGCACTTAAATAATAAAATACCTATTGCAATGCAATAGAAGAAATAAAAGAAGAGGGAAAATAAGGAAAAGGAAGCAAAGGATGAAGATGGTTGTATATAGATTTACCCTTACTTTGATATAATATCAGAGTCCATAGAAGAATGTAAGATGTTTACTTTTATATTGGAAGAAGAATCTACAATGGAAGTAGAAACTAAACCAAGATACAAGTGGTTTGAGTCCCATTTTGAGGATGTCCTACCTATGGGGATAACAAGGGAAAATGTACAATCATATCATCAAGCATCAATGCATCCCTCAAGAGATAAATTTGAGTACACTAGGGAAATAGAAAGAAAAATTGAGCTAGATTATGAAGAAGAATACACTACAAAGTTTGAGGAATTAGCATGTGAATCATCTTTGATGAAAGTATTTTGTTTTCTCAACAAAGAAATTTTAGAAGACTATTAAGTTCTTAAGATTTCATGTGATATTTAATTCACTATGACACCTGAAGCACTTGAGGATGTTGAAATCCATTTTCCTATTGAAGATCATGTGTGATATTCACAAATCATCAAAGTGTGGTGAAATATTTGCTCTTCTAGAATATGAGAGTTTCAATTTCTCTTTACTAGGATAGGAACCTATAACAAAAGTGGAGATCTTACAATCTAAATATGAGATATTTACATAAGAGGATGAAGATAAAATAGAAGAATAAGCTAAGCCAAAGTATGCGATATACAAATTTATCTTGGATATAGATAAGCTTACAAGGTGTAGAGAAACCTTATGAGGCTCCTTTTATGAAGAAGTATCCCTCTTTGGGGATGGAAGCCTGAAAATAAAATTTATTCAACAAATGGAGAAGGATTCTACTCTTGAGATTGGTCAAGTGGTTCCAAATAAGAAGGCTAAATTGAGTAATAGAGAAGCCGTAATCCCAAATATGGAGTATTTTCCTACAATCTTAGGTAGCATAACTAGGGTAAAAATTGCACTCCAATATTTTTATGCCTTGAAGGATAACATTAAATTGTTCTAGGGATAACAATAAAAGGAACCATTATTGTTGAGTGATGTTGTGTTTCCTAATTATATAAAGTTAGTTATCCAAACTGCAAAACGTCATCAAATTCAATCATGGAATGAGGTAAAAGGTATTATAGTTGTAGAAATGTCAATGCCAACCCATAATTTCCACCACTTTAAAAGTAAATGGAGGTGTTACTTCCAAGATAGTTGACATCAAAAGATAAATAAAGAGGGAATGATAAGAGAAAAGGTTGTTCTAACTTCCTAGATCACGATACCCACTCAAGGTTTTGATTAATTTGATGAAGAAACAATATCCTGGAATATCACCATGAGGCACTAAATTAGGGAACACCCCTTGGCAAAGGAACTCCATGTACACCATTAATGCTCTTTGACTTACTATATTTACATGTGTTGGAAAATCCTAAGTTGGAATATCAACATCAAAATGACTGACAACTATTTTCTCAAGTTAGTAAATGGGACTATCATTTGCTCAGAGGAAGATGTTTATTTATATAAAGTCCCTCCTTTAAAAAATAAGGAAAATAAAGAGAAAACCCCATATCACCTAGGAAAAATTTGACAAGAGACACTTGGGTCCCCATTTGTTTATGTCCCTTTCTTCTAGGTTAGTTGAAAATATTTCTAAGACTAGTGGTTTCTTCCACAAAGTTGATAAGATGAGATGTCAAACTAGAAATAGAATGATAGCAAGACAAAGTGAGATCTAGACTATTTTAGGATAAGTAAGAGTTTTCTTCCTTCTAACACTTAAACTTAATGGAAAAGGTAGAGTCTAAGATAAACCTTGTTAATAGTATAATCTTAGAAATGATTATTGACATGAGGGTTGGTAATAAATATCTCAACACACAAGACCTTTCATGACTTAGGGAAAAGGAGGATAAAAGGATAAAGTGAAACGAAGGATAAACCTGACGAAAAGGCCTTTGAAAAAGAAGGTTTACAAATAATTAAGAAAAATAGTGGAAAAAATGGAAGTTGTTAATCAAGAAGTATAAATTTCTTCTACCATCCTTCCCACGATCATCTTTATTTCACTTCCACTCCTATTTCTTTAACTCCCCTCTATTTTCTCCTCCCCTTTTATTTCTTCTACTCCTACTTCTCTAACACCTCCATATTCTTTTGTAGCACCTATCTCATCCTCAAATAAGCACAACCCTAGTCTTAAGATCACCAATAGGTTTACTTGTTCAAGATGTAGGGTCATTTCATTTGCCATCTCCACTCTAGTTTTTCCTCCCATAACTCATGTTGTTGCTTACTATTCCATTCACATTGCACGTATCCTTTTATCCCCCATATCGCAAATGATATTAAGTCATGTTTCATCATTTGAATTCCCCTCATCATTCATCACCACTCACTCCACACCATCACCCATGTCATTGTGTCAAACTAGTATCTTGTCTTCATTGGTCCATTAGTTACCATAAGTAAAATGATACTCTTTCCCATATAGAATTAAATATTTTCAAGGTAATTCACACAATGAAAGAGAACCTTGCCCTCGATGTCTACTAGTCCTATCCTCACTTTATGAAAAGAGAGACTTTGAGAGGAAAAATATAAAGTATTAGGCACCATGTAAGGGACAAGAAATTTGGTTGATCAAGACAATGTTAGTGAAAAGAGATTCAACATATACTACACTCATGATCCACTAATTTTAGCTAACAAAAGGAATAGGGGAGCTATTAGTAATCAGAGCACTTTCAATGCAAATTATGAAAATCAAAATCTTAGTGGTGGGACAAGTTGAGCCCCTTTGGGACCATGTGTGGTAAGGTGCACCCATGAATCTTAATAAGTGTGAGACCTTGATTTTCAAAGATAATTAGGTAAATGGAGGAGTTATAATCCAAGGAAAGTTACATTGAAGAACTCCTTATTTAATAAAACAGATGAAGTAGATGGGTAGGTCAAATATGAAGATAGTAATCACATAGTTAAAGGACATTACCTACATGCAAGGGTGACCCCAATGATGTAATCTACCTATGTTGCTCTTAGAATAATAGTTGAATAATTGAGAAAGGAGATGCAAGAACCGCTAAATAAGAGATTATGGAGAAAAAATAAAGTGAAGACATTCATAGACAATATCACCTAAAGTTTCAAAGAAGATCATCAATAAGAGCAAATAGCTTCTTGAGTTAGGTCTTGGCAAAAACTTCTCAAACTCATCATAATTGCTTTCTTCCTATGATAGATGTAAACTTGGAGTAAAAATTGATAAGTTAGATGATCTAGTACTAACTTGCTTGCCTTGGGAAAATTTTATATTTTTAAAGTTCATAATAGAGTTACTATTTGCAAAGCATCTACAAAAGTTAAACACATATATTGAAAAAATATAAATTTTTAAGATTAATTTGAGATTGGGCTTGATGAATCAAGTCCCTAGCCTTGATCAATTGCTCTAAATTCAATTTGTGCAAATGTAACAAATTTAAAGTGAATAACTTGCAAAATGGAGAAAATCACTTGCAAAATAGAGCAAATTGCTCCTAGAATATTTTAGGCGATTGGCTTATACAAATTACTCCAAAATCAAAGCCAATTGCTTTCTTTATATAAACTTGACAAAAATCCCCTTAATTCTAAGCCAATCGTTCCATTTGTGATGGATGCAAATTTGGCAAAAGAATTGAGAAATCGACCAAATTTTTGAACCAAAATGGTAATTAAAGGGTATATAATGAGGGTTTGTCCCACTATGCATACCAAAAAGTATGTTGAACTGAGGAATTGTCCTAACTTTTGGTTTAATGATGTGTCCCAATACTAGTTTCAACAAAATTGGGAGGAAGGACCATGTCTACTTCCAACCTCTAAATTGAGGCTAACTCCACACTATCCCCATTGAATTCTCCTACACTAATTGCATTAAAAATAAAATATGAAAAAAAGATATGAAAATTTTAAGGTTGCGAGGGATTCAAATAGAATATAGTCATAATCATAGCAAGGAATTGTATGTGATCAATGAACACACAATAATCTAAATAGCATCAATGTTTTTCATTCAATAAGTATGAAATTTCTAAGAAAATGATAAGATGGGCAAAAGGGCTATGTCTCAATCACCACACACTTACTAAACTGATGAGGCCGGGAATTGCCTCATCCATGGACACTTTTTGATACATTATAACTATTTGACTCACCCTTTTTACTATGTTTTTATGTTAATTATGGGTAAAATGCATTATATAATGGTGTTTGCATATTCTGAAATGACAAAGTGCATATACTCTGTTTTACTATTTTTACTGCAATTTCACCTATTTTCAGTTAATTAATCAGTAGTATTGTAGTAATTCAGAATCATAATATAGACCTTGTTGAATATCTGGTGCTTAACAATATTGTGTTCCTCTATTTAAACTGATTCAAATGGAAAAAGGTGCCAAGAACTTGTCCACTGTAGCTGACTGTGCAGGAAAACAGGTTGTGACTGTGACAGTTCCAGCCAGCTGTACATATACAGCAGGGCTTGGAATCAGTCACTCCAGCACGTGCCACCAATGCAGAAGGGTGTACAAGATAAGGGAAAACAATCCAAATGGTCAACAACTTCCTCCCTATGCGTTTGGAGCATAGATAAGCAACGAATTGTCACCTACCTGTTATTTCGGAGTAGCGAGGAATAAGCGGTGCAGGAATAGGGAATAGCGCAGGAACAACCAAAAATGGTCAAAATGCCCCAAAACCATGGAAAGCATGATTGGAAATTGACCAAGCGGTTAGTCCACCCTATTTGGACTCCGTTCCTTCACCATAGGCGGACCAGCTGGGATAAAGGGATAAAGGTTGACAAATTATAACCTTGCATTCCAGGAAACTATTTTGTAAACAGTTGGAAATCCCTGAAACTTAGCAAACAGATATATCAACTTTGTCTTATAAATAAAGCTCCCAGCATGGTTGAGCATAATAGATATATATGGAGAAATAGGGATAGAGGAATAGGAGATAGTTATTAGCAGAAGATAAAGTCTTTGTAGCATTACAGTAAATTGCAGATTTTTGTATTGTAATGCAGTTTCAGATGGAATAAAAGGTGCATTCTTCAGATTTTATTAGCATTTGATGGTTGATAGTGCACATTTAATTTACCTGGTATAATTCTTCACCCTCTTCTGGTTTTGGAAGCAAGGGCCACTTGCAGGATCAGAGGAAGGGCAGCACAGTGACAGAAAATTCTTGTTGATTTCTTGTTGTAGCAGATCAGCAAAATTCTGTCAACATTTATTTGCAGAATTAGTTTCATTTTAGAATTGCACCATAGCATCTAGAACAGGTTCAATCATGTGTTAGAATAATATTTAGCATTTGACCTGTAATGGCATCATTTTTAGCATTTTTTGCAATTTCCAGAATTATATCATTTTATTTTATAGCAATAAACATTAATTTGGTTCATATTCAACTTATGTTCAGAAAATTGTGAGTTTTATCATTATTTTAATTTCTGCAAACGTGTGTGTGAATTTCCATTTTGCTGTTTAATTTCCTATAATTTGCTTTTTTGGTCAATTCAGCAGCATTTTATTTCTTGTCAATTTCAGATTCTGCAGTTTCATTTTCCTGCAATTTAAATTCAGCTTTAGATTGTGCAATTTGAGTTCCTTTGTTAGAAATTAGGAAGTTACAACAACCCCTAACACTGCTAATAGACCTACCAATAAAATCCTATTCTTGGATAACTGAACCTACTGTGACACCTCCTATCGTATATAGCCTTTGGACACTGCCCTGGACTGACATATAATTACTAAATGATGAATGATCAATGACCCTCATCATTTTTGGCGTTGTTTCTGAGGAAAACACGGATGTTGTTAGGAAAATTGAAACAGGTCAAGGACTGTGTTACAATTTTTGAAATCTTGCATTTAGATTTATTTAGTGAATAGGCATGAATGCATAGGCCAAGAGACGAAAGAGGGAGGTTTATCAAACTAGTTCTGAACCACCAAGGCGTTCTTCATGATCAGATGAAGAATTTCCTGTGTATGAAATCCCTCTTAAGCAAGACATACCTTCTTCATCAACTGAAGCTTTGGAAATATTAGAACAAGAGCTTTTTGAAGCACTTGTTGCTAAACATTCCCCTAAGCCTGAACAATCCACATCAGACTCAAGAAAGAAAACAACTATGGCAGCAGCACCACCACCACAAGGTGGGCATAATAATGTTGATGATCCTCCTAGGACTTTTGAATACCCCATACGGTTGGATCCAGATCTAGATGCTCCCATGAAAACTATTTCTCCATCCATATTGCCAATTTTTAGGGGAACTATTTCAGAAGATCTAGATCAATTTTTGTTTGAATTCAAAGTGTTATGTCAGACTTATGACTACATAAATGATAATAAAAAATTGAAATTGTTTCCTTCCATGCTTAAGGATGCTGCTCTTCGATGGTTTATGAGTAATCTTGAACCTAATTCAATCCATACTTGGGATGACATGGAGGCTGCATTCTTACATAAATATCAAGATTATTGTAGAGTACGAAATAGGAAAGATGAGTTGTTTCGGATCAAGCAAGAAGAAGATGAGAGTTTAGAGGATTATCTTGATCGCTTTGCCTTTGTCCAAAAGAGATGTGGTCCTGTAGAACCAGATTTCTTAAAACCTATCTTCTTAAGAGGATTGCGGGATGAATCTAGGGAAGTGTTAGATTTAATGGGAAAAGGAGACATAGATCAACTTGACATTGAAGATATTGTGGAGTTATGCAAAAATTATTCCCGCACTCACCAACGAAGAAAGAAGCGAAATTATGGCAATAGTGACATAAAGGAGTTGATGGAGGAAATGGCTAATTTAAAAATTGATATCCTTGTTCAACTTAATTCTGCATTAGGTGAGAGAAACATAAAACCCAATTCTACACCACCTTTGGCAATTTATTGCTCGAGATGTAGAAATAAGCATGCCTTGCAGGATTGCCCTTTAAACAAAACTTCTATTTGTGGAATTTGTTCCAAGGAACACTCAACAGATAAATGTCCTTTGTTGCCTCATCTAAAATCTATTTTGGGCACCCAAACAGAAGAACTTAATGCTATTGGGCAGAGATCCGGTGGTGGCTATGCACAATATCCCAATGCTCCTCGGTTTCCAAATTGGGGACAACCTCCTTGGAATATGAATATGCCATGGGGACATGCAGAAGTCTCTGCACAACCTTGGAACCAACCTTGGACAGCTCCTCCAGATTGGTCACATTATGGGTGGATGAACCCATCTTGGCATACAATTCATCCATAATGGACACAACAAGGACAAATATGGGGACAACAATATCCACCATATCAAGGACAACAAAGGTATCAAGGGCAAGCTCAAAACTTGCTGCTCGCTCCTAATCCAAATTTTTAGGGAAGAGCACAACATCAACAAACACAACCAGTGAAACAACCTCCACTCCCAGCTCAGCCTGTGACTAACCCAAATAATACCAGACAAACAGCCCCTATTTATGAGGCTGAGTCTGAAGACTCTGTTGCAGTTCATGTACTTGATTGTAGTAACATCCAGCTGCGTTCAGGGAAGGTTTTACCTAAACCTGTTCCACCCACCATTGAAGAAATTAGTGAGAAACAAGAACCTCCAAATCAAGAGACAGTGCAACAAAAACAAAAAGAAGAAATAACAAAAAAATTACGGGAATCTTCTCCAGTAGCATTACCATACCCTGAAAGATTTGATCATATTGATACTGCCCCTTAATCAGAATTAGTGACAGAACTTAAAAATATGTCAATTTCTCTCCCTTTGTTGCAAGCAATAAGGGATGTGCCTTTAATCAAAAAGACTATTCAGGAGTTATGTATCAAGAAACCTAGTAAAAAAAGAAGGCCTTTCCTAAAACTGTTCAGGTAGAAGGAAAATTAGTTGATTTATTGTCTGGGAAACTAGTTCCTCCCAAGTATAGTGACCCAGGTAGTCCAATAGTTACAATTACTATTGGGTTAATGCAAATTCCTAATGTGCTAATTGATCTTGGAGCTACAATTAATGTAATGACTAAGGACACAATGCAAAAATTGTAGCTCAAAAATCTCAGTCCTACCACCATAGTTTTGGAAATGGCAGATAGGTCAGTTGCTAAACCAGAAGGTATCCTAGAAGATGTAGCCATTGAAGTCTCTTCTTGGGAATATCCTGTAGACTTCTTAGTATTGCAGCCTAGAAATTCAGTCAATGGATACCCTATCATTCTAGGACGACCTTGGCTGGCTACTGCAGCTGCTTTTATAGACTGTAGGTCAAGGGAAATGACCATTTCTAATGGTGTTGACCTGAAGAAAATTTCTTTGTATCCACCAGCTCAACCTTCAACTAAATTTTTTGGACAAATTTGGTATCCTGAATCTGATGAAGAACAAGAAACCATTGCCACTTTGGCTACAGTTGTAGTGAAGGAACATATTGAGGAAATCACTACACCAGAAAGAGAAATATTCGAGAATGAAACTGTCCTAATTGAAACATTACAATCGGAAGGACTAGCGATGATCAAATTCTTGTTCATCGGTTGTTGTGGAAAGAGGAGGAACAAATTTTAGAACCTCTGTCATCCATGCCTAGTCAGGAAAGATCATTCATACTACCACATGGATGGCATCATCATCTCCTTAACACCTTCAAATGTCCTCTGATTCCATCAGGTATCATCTCTGAGATAGATTCTAGAGTATTTCATACTCTGCAGCCACATCATTGTCCATTAAATGCATTAATCAGTAACTATGAAGCAGCTAGTTCTGTCCATCCAGGGATCAAACAAATTGAAATACAGCCAGGTAAATTTTTGAACATTAATAGCTGGCTAACCGAGGACCAAGAAACCAAATTGTTTGCAGTCTTACAGAAACATGTTCAAGCTTTTGCATGGAACTATAAGGACATGACAGGCATTCATCTGAGGTATGTACACATAGGATATACACTAGAAGATGTAAAACCGGTAAGGCAACCTCAGAGACGCTTGAATCCTGCTCTGAAGGAGATTGTGAAAGAGGAAATTGAAAAACTCTTAGATGTTGGATTCATTTATCCAATTTCAGACAGTAAGTGGGTTTCACCACTGGTCATTGTTCCAAAGAAAAATGGTAAAATGAGAGTATGTGTGGACTATAGGGAGTTAAATAAGGTCACACATAAGGATCATTTCCCATTACCATTCATAGACCAAGTATTGGATACCCTTTTTGGAAAGAAATTTTTTTATTTTCTTGATGGTTTCAGCGGGTATAACCAGATACAAGTTGCGCTAGAAGATCAGGAAAAGACTACCTTTACATGTCCTTGGGGAACCTTTGCTTACAGGGTTTTACCCTTTGGGTTATGTAATGCTCCAACAACATTTCAGAGAGTTGTTTTAGCAATTTTTTCTGATTTAACAAATGAAAGTGTTGAAATTTATATGGATGACTTCACAGTATTTGGAGATAGTTTTGAATATGCATTAGAACAACTTGAAAAAGTGTTGATTCATTGTGAAACATACCACCTCTCTCTTAATCCTGAGAAATGCTTCTTAATGATGGAGGAAGGAATTGTTCTTGGACATCATATCTCTTCTTATGGAATCAAGGTTGATCCTAAGAAGGTTGAAGTCATCAAAAACCTCCCTCCTCCACAAACTCAGATTGATGTACGCAGTTTCTTAGGACACATTGGTTTTTATCGCAGATTCATTGCTAATTTTAGTACCATAGCGAATCCCATGTTTGCATTACTCATGAAAGATTCTGAATTTGTTTGGTCTTCTGAATGTCAAAATTCCTTTGAAGACTTAAAGGAGAAGTTAACCACTCCACCTGTACTAAGAGGTCCTAATTGGGAGTTACCCTTTCATATTCAAATTGATGCTTCCAATACTGCTATTGGAGTTGTGTTAGGACAGATTGAAAATGGGGAACATTATGCTATTTATTATATCAGTAAAAACTTGACAGGAGCTGAGAAAAACTACACTACCATTGAAAAAGAATTCTTGGTTGTAATCTATGCTATTAACAAATTCTGACACTATATCACAGGGTACCAAGTATTCATCCATACGGATCATGTTGCAATCAAATATTTGATGAATAAACCATTGGTTAGTGCAAGAATTATTCGTTGGTTGATTATGTTGCAGGAATTTGATGTTACAATAGTGAACAAACCTGGGAAATCTAATGTAGTCACAGATTTCTTGTCAAGAATACCAAATGCAGATACAGGAGAAGTGGTGGAAGATACCTTTCCAGATGAAAAGTTGTTTGTTGTCTCTGTACAATCTCCATGGTTTGTAGACATAGCTAATTACTTAGCTACAGGGAAGATTCCTCTTCACTTTACCCCTAAACAAAAGAAATAGTTAATCAAGCAAAGCTCTTCTTTTAAATGGATAGAAGGATTATTGTTTAAATGCAGTCCTGATCATGTTTTACGTAGGTGTATCCGCCAGGATGAAGTATATGATATCCTACGAGCATCCCATGATGAACCATCAGGAGGGCATTATTCATTCAAAAGCACTATTCACAAAATTTTAGGTACCGGATACTATTGGCCATCTTTGCACAAAGATGTAAAAAGGTACATTAGACATTGTGATGCCTGCCAATGAATGGGAAAACCTACCTTTACTAATGAAATGCCATTACAACCTCAAATAGGAACAGAACCATTTGAAATATGGGGTTTAGATTTCGTAGGACCCATTAATCCTCCTTCCCAAGGCAAAGTGCATATCTTGGTATGTACTGATTATGTTACCAAATGGGTAGAGGCTCGTGCCTTTAAGCATGCTCGAGAAGAAAAAGTTGCTGATTTTTTGTATTCACAGATTTTTCTACGTTTTGGAGCCCCACAATCCATCACTACAGATCAAGGACCCCAGTTTACTTCAAAAGTTATTGAAGCCTTCACTCAACTCTATCAAGTCAAACACAGAAAGTCCTCACCTTATCATCCACAAGCCAATGGCCAAGTTGAAGTGACTAATAGGGAATTAGAACGAATTCTGACCAAAACCATAGCAGTCCATAGAAGAAATTGGCTGGACAAGTTACCAGAAGCTATTTGGGCTTATAATACCACTTGGAAATCTACCACTGGATTTACGCCATATGAATTAGTTTATGGAAAAAAACCTCTTTTGCCTATTGAGTTTGAATTACTAACTCTTCGAACTGCTTTGGAAGTAGGTATTGATCTATCACAGGCACAAGAAGATCGCATTCGCAACTTGATGCATTGGATGAACTACGCATGGATGCACTACATCAGACAGAGATAATCCAAGCACAACGAAAGATGTGGCATGATAGTCACATACAACAACAAAAATTTTAGCAAGGTGACTGGGCCTTGTTGTTTGATTCACAATACAAGGATTTCCCTGGAAAGTTGTAGACCAGATGGCTTGGACCGTACCAAATTGAGGAAGTGTTTGACAATGGAGTTGTTCGCCTTACACCTATTGATGACTCACGATGCAAGTTGTTGGTGAATGGACATCGTCTTCGTATGTACCATAAACCACACAACAAGGAAGAATTTCTCAAGCAAGTGGAAAATTTGGATGTACACATTTGGGAAGAAAACACTTCTTCCATACCGAATTCAGTAGATTGACACAATATAAAAAAAAAAAAATAAAAATTTAGGAAGTGAAAACCTCTTTGAGGCGCTCCTGAGTTGGGTTTACATGAAAATCGGTGTTCCGGCATGTTTACCTAGTTGGTTTCACCATCATTGTTCGGTCTTGTCTCATGACCATTGTTTCATCTATTTTCAGATTGCACCTACCTTAGTTCAAAGATTGATTAGCTGGAAATCTCAGCAGGAGCACCCTGAAATGTAGATAAAAATGGTTATAACAGGTATGTGTCTTTTTCATTTTCTGAATAATGTAAATCATTAGTATATAGTGTATATATCCTTGATTAGTATAAAGCATATAAAAGGGGAATAAAAAATGGAAAGTTCTTGTCAGTGTTTCAAAAATGCCTCTGCCTAGTTCTGCTCTAACAAAAGTGCGTCGAAATAAAAAAGGGAAGCGTAGGAATAAAATGTTTATATTCTAAAGCGTAGGAATGATTCATCAAGCGAGGAATAAGTTGTTTATGTTTTAGGCGTAGGAACGAGTTGTGTATAAGTGCCAGAATAACTTATTAAGCACAGGAATAGACCAGTTTACTCTATGCTCTGGAATAAATCACTAAGCACAGGAATGAAGTTTTGTGCAATAAATTCTACGACACGTGGCCTGTAGTGATTTAATTGGTTTTGAAAAAGGACAGGTCTCAGATTCAAGGTGGCATGTGATAGCTGGCATCCATAACAAGAACGAGCGAAATTAAGGGTTGACAACTTCACGTACGTTGCCACGTCACCTATCCTGATTACTCTGCATGTTCTGAAGCAGTTCTTTGCTATAATTATTCCTGCTAAAATGATTAAAACCCTAAAAATAGATGCAAGCTCGTACTATCCAAAAATTCATAGACACCACAGAATAGAAGGCAGAAGACTACACCATGGGTGGAAAGAAAATCAGAGCCGAACCCAAAAATATCAGCTACCTAGAGACCGATCCTGCATCTCTGCAAATCTTTACTGATGGGGGATTTATGCCGTTCCTACAAAAATTTGATGGCTATTCAGAGGGCTTGGCGGCAGAGTTCGCACGCACCTTCCGCAACAACCGAGTACACATTAGCGGGATGACCATCCAGGTAACTCTCGAGATACTCAGCCAAATCACTGAATTACCCCTTCAGGGTTTGCAGATTGTGAAAACTAGGAGAAATATTTTAGTTGACCTAGTTAATCAGTTTAAGGAAGAAGGGGATGGACAAATTGAATTCTTGATGCATAGGAATGTTTGTAAGGGGGTAAAAAGACCTAGTTTACCGTCCCCTTGGGACGAAGTTGCAATGTGGGTTATGAGATACATTACTTGTGATGGCCAATTTCCTGTTGTATCTAGCCCACACCTTCGTATTCTCAACCATCTACGCCATGGATCAGTCAAACCAGAATATAGGGTCAATATTCCCTTATATCTTTATCAGGAGCTAAAAGCTATGGCCCTAAAATACCAAGCAGGGAAAGGAAGCCCTAAACACCATGGGCTCATCAAACTCATTTGCAAGTATCACTTTAGGGAAACCCTAGGAATTTTGACCGCTTCTTCTCTCCTTGGGCAGAAACAAATGATTCTAACTCTGCACCAGAGGAAGAGGAAATAGAGGAAGAATCTAAAGAAAACCCTAATCCAGAGCCCTCTAAGAGCAGAATTTCTCCTTCTCCCGACGGTCCCCCATCTTCACGAACTAGAAAACAACAAGCATCCACATATGGTTCCCAGTTGAAAAGAAGGAGGGTAATATTTGCAGAAACTGTACAACCCAATAGAGAAATTGGGAGTTCAAGTGAACATGCATCTACTCTGGAATCAAAAACCTATATCTCTGAATCAACAACAAAATCTGTAGTTGCTCCAGAACATCTAGAAACTGCACCTGCTATGGAATATCCAGGTTCTACAGGGTTAAGAAGGTCTTCTAGACTTCAAAAAATTAAAACCCTGCCAGAAACACCAATAAATATCATAGACCCAATCAGTCTATCAAGTGAAGGAGAAGTTAGAACAGAAGATGCACAGGAAAAAGACATTGAAATAGAAATTATAGACAAAGGGATACAACCAATGGAACTGGACACAACTATGGAAGAAACTCCAATAAGCCCTATACATCCACTAGTTGATTATGTTGACTCTGATCCTGAGGAGCATTTGAATTCTGATTCTGAACCAGCTGAGGTTGATGTGCACACTCCAGTGCATGTTGAGTCTGAGTCTGAAGAAGAAATTGATATCCACACTCAATTGCATGCTGCAAAGAGTGTTATTAAAACCTAGACCCATTGGATTGAACAGGCTGAAGAAGCCATAAAACACAAAGATCAACAAATTTCTCTGCTTCAGCAGCAAATTCAAGATCTACAGAACAAATTGTTTCATCTGGAACATCAATCTATAGGGTTAGCAGAGGCATCACCTGATGAATGGGCATAGATCCTCTTGGATTTAGCTGAACAATCAGAGGCTAACACAACACCTGCACAAAGATCACCTATTGGAGAAGAAGCAAGAATAGAAATATCTGATAGTATGATTCAGCATGAAAATCCATCAGGAATTCTGATGAAAAATGACACTGCCCTTCAGCAGGAAACACAAACACTTTCTGTGGAGGAACAAGAGGTTGCAGCTCAAGACCAGGTATCCACACTCTCTCCTCTTGTTTCTACTAAAATCCAATTATTACGGTTACGAGGAACAAGGAACACAAATAGATTTGCCATTTGCAACACCAACTATGGAAGTTGGTGTACAAGTAAATATAGTGGCACAAATGCAACCCATTGTGAGGCCCCCAGACATAGTGTCTTTAACTAGGTACAATGAAGACCTAGCATATTGGATGACCCAGTGTCATCGGTTAGAGGAAAGGTTGCCACTTTGAACTCTGCAACAGCCAAATTAGCAGAGAAGGAAACATAAATTAATAGGTTAAAAGCACAGGTGCGGGATGTATGCCAGATTGAGAATATGCAATACAATGCGAGAAGACCACGCTAGGTTTTATAGCCTCCTACTCAAGGAGAGATACCTTCTTGGCAAATCATGAGACTTGCTTAGAGCTGCCTCATCGGTTGAAAACTCCTGGAGAGTTTGTGGAGGCATTTGTGCAGAGTCTAGAGCAACACTTTTATGTGAGTTATTTTTGCATAATTTCTTTTTGCCAATAGAAAGTATGTTTATGCCTCATATTTATACAGGTGACTTACAGCTGAGAGCCTTCATCTCCACTCTACAAAATCATATCTATTGGGACACAAAAAAAAATTAACTAAAGAATTGGAATCACAAGTTGTTTTACTTATCAGGCCTGCTCCCCTGAATCACAGGGATTGTACAAGTAATCATTATACCTTCATGCGGAATACCAGAATGAAACAACTCTATCTAGGGAACCTTCAAAGATGTATAACTCAGTTTTAGTTTTGTGCAGACTTCTTTGATGATGCTTTGGCATGTAAAAATAGATGGGGTGAGTTATCTATCTCTCTATAGAAAATGGAGCCAATTTCTCCCACTAATTTGTTGTGGTCAAGGAGAAGGCGAGAAGGCATTGTCCAAATTATCTTAGAAATCAAGGAGCTTTGGATAGGTCTAAGATACAGGATGCCTATAATTATCACTCCTGTCCCCTACTTCTTTGATAATGACCCACAACCTGATATGCACTTCCAACAGTGGTTTCAGTCCATAAAAGCAATCAGAGGATTCTATGCAATTGGTGGCGCATGGTTAAAATTTCATGAGAGATATCTAGACCTGGATCTGTGTGCCTCTGTAGCTGCACAGAATGCATGAGGGCATGCATTACCATAAGTTGGGGGGAATGATGAGGCCGGGAATTGCCTCATCTATGGACACTTTTGATACATTATAACTATTTGACTCACCCTTTTTACTATGTTTTTATGTTAATTATGGGTAAAATGCATTATATAATGGTGTTTGCATATTCTGAAATGACAAAGTGCATATACTCTATTTTACTATTTTTACTACAATTTCACCTATTTTCAGTTAATTAATCAGTAGTATTGTAGTAATTCAGAATCATAATATAGACCTTGTTGAATATATGGTGCTTAACAATATTGTGTTCCTCTATTTAAACTGATTCAAATGGAAAAAGGTGCCAAGAACTTGTCCACTATAGCTGACTATGCAGGAAAATAGGTTGTGACTTGTGACAGTTCCATCAGTGTACATATACAGCAGGGCTTGGAATCAATCACTCCATCACATGCCACCAATGCAGAAGGGTGTACAAGATAAGGGAAAACAATCCAAATGGTCAACAACTTCCTCCCTATGCGTTTGGAGCGTAGATAAGCAATGAATTGTCACCTGCCTGTTATTTCGGAGTAGCGCAGGAATAGGGAATAGCGTAGGAATAACCAAAAATGGTCAAAATGCCCCAAAACCATGGAAAGTATGATTGGAAATTGACCAAGCGGTTAGTCCACCCTATTTGGACTCCGTTCCTTCACCATAGGCGGACCATAGGATAAAGGGATAAAGGTTGACAAATTATAACCCTGCATTCCAGGAAACTATTTTGTAAACAGTTGGAAATCCCTAAAACTTAGCAAATAGATATATCAACTTTGTCTTATAAATAAAGCTCCTAGCACGGTTGAGCATAATAGATAATATATATATATATAAATATATAGAGGAATAGGAGATAGTTATTAGCAGAAGATAAAGTCTTTGTAGCATTACAGTAAATTGCAGATTTTTCCATTTGTAATGCAAGTTTAGATGGAATAAAAGGTGCATTCTTCAGATTTTATTAGCATTTGATGGTTGATAGTGCACATTTAATTTACCTGGTATAATTCTTCACCCTCTTCTGGTTATGGAAGCAAGGGCCACTTGTAGGATCAGAGGAAGGGCAGCACTGTGACAGAAAATTCTTGTTGATTTCTTGCTGAGATCAGTAGAATTCTATCAACATTTATTTGCAGAATTAGTTTCATTTTAGAATTGCACCATAGCATCTAGAATAGGTTCAATCATGTGTTAGAATAGTATTTAGCATTTGACCTGTAATGGCATCATTTTCAACATTTTTTGCAATTTCTAGAATTATGTCATTTTTAGTTTTACTGCAATAAACATTAATTTGGTTTCTCAGATTCAACTTATGTTCAGACAATTGTGAGTTTTATCATTGGTTTAATTTTTGCAAGCGTGTGTGTGAATTTCCATTCTGCAGTTTACTTTCCTGCAATTTGCTTTTTGGTCAATTCAGCAGCATTTTATTTCTTGTCAATTTCAGATTCTGCAGTTTCATTTTCTTGCAATTTAAATTCAGCTTTAGATTGTGCAATTTGATTTCCTTTGTTAGAAATTAGGAAGTTACAACAACCCCCAGCATTGCTAACAGACCTACCAATAAAAGCCTGTTCTTGGATAAACTGAACCTGCAACTGTGACACCTCCTATCGTATACAGCCTTTGGACACCGCCCTGGACTGACATATAATTACTAAATGATGAATGATCAATGACCCTCATCATAAACTAGGAGAGCCACGCCATTGATGGAATGCCAAGGACTTATAAATTCTCATAAATTTGATGATATGTAAAGCTCTATGGGTTTCATAGAGTAACTCTAAATTCTCATGGCCAAAATATATTTATACTGGTGCCCATGCATCTTATTTATATTAGGAGTTTACGCCTGAGTTACCTAGGGTGGGAAACTATTACTCCTAGTAAAAAAATGTTTGGAGGTATATCTAACAAAATGATGCATCTTCAAATGTCATATACCTCCAAAAGGTTTAAGAGGCTTCTAAAATGGTCTATGGAATGAACCAACCCACTAGGGAGACTTAGGCGAGTTTTGTTAATTTTCTAAAGTTTTGTTGTTGTTTTTTTTTTTTTTTTTGGGCGAGGGGTTTGCAAAATCCATTTTTCTATAGCTAATTCCTTGGAATTAGAAGGTAGTAGCCTAGCTAGCTACTATAGCAACCCACAATATTTCACATGTATCACACTAATACAATGGATCAATCATTGGGGGATATTTATGGTGATACCAAATCCCCAATTATATGTTAACCTCAAGTTTATATATCTTCAATTGAAGGTTAAATACAATTCTATTAACATATTACACATTTTAATCAAGATTATCCATGGAGGTGAATTAACCAATATCACTAAGGGTGAATACATGAAGGGTGCCCTTAAGATTACATAAATGATGCTTCAAGGCTTACATACACACTTGCCCTATACACTACATCAATAGTGCTCATATTATATATATATATATATATATATATATATATATATATATATGGCCTTGACCAAATAAGATTAGGTTACACATACTTCAACATTTATAATGGAAAGAATATTGGAGGGTAAGCTTGCATAATTGCAAACTTATGAGTTAGGAATTAGTGGAAAAACTTGGTTGGATATTATTTAATGATAAAGAAAATTGTTGGACAAAAATATTACTACAAAAATATACAGGTTTTCTTGAATATTACTACAAAAATATACAAGTTTTCTTGATGCAATGAAATTATTTAGAAAACAAACCCTACTTAAAGGATTGTCAATCATTAATAATGGACATTGTATCAAATAGTTTGCAATTGATCAAGATACATTAGACAATCAGTCAATTAAGGGGATTATGCAAATTTTTGGTTTGATGCTTGGTTGAAGCCTTGTCCTCCTATCTATGATTAAAAATGGCAACCATTGGCTATGCTTGGCTTATAAAGGTTCAAAGATCAAAGATTATATTAATATGAATAATAACTCTAGATCATACATTTCTTTCAGTAACTTAGATGAAAGAGACTTAGGCAAATATCAAATGAGCTTCAAAAGAAGTTTCAAGAGCGTTATTTGCCTATTTTACACAAAAGAATGAGTTAGATTGGAATCTATCAAAAGATGGCAAATACTTGGTTATGTTGGAATATGAGGATTTAAAGCAACTAGAATTTCTGACTCCCAATGATGTCCTTTGGAAGAATGTTTGGTCACTAGAGGTCCTCCCTAAGGGGAACCTGCAGTTGGATCAGTCCTCAACATTCCATTGGTTAGTAATCCATAACAAGACACTTACAAGAGAGAGTCTACAAAGAAGAGGATATCATACATTTCAAGTCTGACTTGTATGAGAAGAATCTAGAAACACCATACCATCAACTTCTCTATTATCCCTTTTCTTATACTATTTGGAGTTGCTTTTTCAAAAACATCAAAATATATTAAGTACCTCCATCAACATTGAAAGAGTTGATGAAATATTGGATTAATGTTTTCAATGCTAAAACATTGTGTATTATATGGAGGGTTGGTCTTATTATTATTTGTTGAAGTTTTTGGCTTGGAAGAAATTAAAAAATAAAATAAATCTCAAAACTATGCAAATTTTTTAGCTATTATTTCTTGAAATTTTTTGATTGGAAAAAATAAATAAAAAATTCAAAATAAATCTCAAAATTATGCAAAAGTTTAGAACTATTACTGCATCTCTCATAGAATGTTTACTTACATGGTGCTTATCATGGGAAGTCTCGAATGTGAAAAAAATGGCATACTAGCCTCATGGTTTAATGATTTGAATATACATGAGAGGGTTATCTATGACAATGCAGTTAACACAAAGATTTACTTAGAGCTATGGTAAAAATGGAATTATCTAGAAATTGGGTTTATCAAAATTAATTTTTACCATGCTTCCAAAGAAAATCTAGGAAAAGCTACCAAAGGTAATTTTTCTTGAAATAATGAAAGCAAAATTCTCCTCACTTACTCAGAATCATAAATATTGAAGAGTGCACGTGAACATCATAAATATTTATTATATTTCATAGATAAAATTACAAAACACTCCCATAATTAAATATGAATCTCGAGCCATTGGTTCCCTTAACGATGGGTCAACAATAACGAGGTGTAATAGGTTTTGTGCGAGCCGCCCCTGTGCTTTAAAAGTTGCACTTGTCAGTTACTAAATATAGTGTGGTTGTGACCAACTCTCCTATGTAACAAAAACAAATATTGGAGAGTGCACACGAGCATCATAAATATTTATTATATTCATAGAAAAAATTACACAACACTCATATGATTAAATAACGTGTGGAAGGTATTTATAGCAATACCAAAATCCAATGATATTTTAAAGTTTAACTTTTTTTTTTTTGGTTGGTAAAAGGGATTTTTTAAAGGGTTCCCGAACCTATTATAAGTAGGGCTTTGAAAGGCATCCCCAAACTTTAGATCTAGCAATAAGATATCAAGAAAACAAATACAAGATTGTCACAGTCAAACAACCAGCTGGCAACAAGGACCAACATAGGAGAAACCGACACCCAAAACAACCAGGGGTGCTTAGAGAACCAGAGAGCCAAGAATCTTGCCTAAAACTGGATCAGATCTACAACAACAACATCCAGCCTGACAAACAACTAAACAAAAAACAAACAAAAATCGCTTGCTGGAAGCCTTTCTCAATGAGGAACCAAAAACAAACAAAAATCGCTTGCTGGAAGCCTTTCTCAGTAAGGTCTTGAGAGGCCTGCCCACCTCTACAGAAAGGAATCCTTTTTTCAGGGTACACTCTTGAACACATTTGTTCCAAGTCTCCAGGATTGGAACAACCTCATTCTCTTCAGGATGTAGAGCCTCAAAACTATCCGTTAGAAGGGGTTGTACTTCGTTAGCAATTTCAGAGTCAATCTCCCTTTTCCTAGGTGCTCTGTTGTTGGGTCTCCCCACTTTCCTTTCGTCCCCTACATCAATACGAGCTAACCTGTGAATTCTGGTCTTCGGACCTAGAGAGCCTTTCTCAAACACAATTTTTGGAGAGGCTAGAGAGCTTTCCATTTACTGTTGAAGATTCGGATCATCCATGTCAAGACAGTCAAAGAATTTTGGAGGATAAGACGAGGGATTTACCTCTTCTCCACTCTCCCCGAATTTAGGAAGTTGAACAATATCCCCCGCTATTGGGCTCACTTCCCTTCTCTTCACAAGAACCGTGTTCAACTCCTCTCCATAAAACATGATTGATGGAAGAAGGGCTTCCTCTTGTAATTCCTCACTGAGCCCAACTTGAGAAATAGAAATCGAATCTTGTCCTTTCAAATTTTGAGGGTTTTGCTTAGGCACCCACTTTTCACTGAGCTTCTTATTGTTTTCCTTATGGCTTGTCGAAGTACTTAGAGCTTTAGGATGCAGGGGACATAAGCTCTTATGGTGCCCACCCTTACCACACTCCTGGTAAACTTGGGGTTTATTTTCATATTCAATGTTGAACCTATGTGCCAAGATTAGACTAGAGTTCAACAAAGCTCAACAAATCCTTCTCAATATCTGCCATCACACATATTCTAGCATAGAGCATTTGAGATTTGAAACTGGTAATCTGATCGAAGAAAATCAAATCCTCGATCGTCTTGGCAATAGCTTGGAAGATGCTCTCATGCCAAAGATGAAGTGGGAAGTCTGGTAGCTTGACCCATAGTGGGACAAGATTAATTCTCTACGTCAAGAGATTAAAATTTGGGCCCCATTTACGTAGAAATAAACCTCGTTGGCCAAAAAATCATGGACCCCTTCCAAGATCAGCTTGGAAATCTCTCAAAGTTGAGCCTGATAAGGAAGAAATTTCTTGGGATGGCCACAATTTCAAGAGACCCGATAGATCTCCATCTTGCCAAAGCCCATCTCCTTAGAGAATCAATATCCAACCTCCTAACTTGGAATTTTCCCACAAGATTCCATAGCCCATCTTTCAAGATATTATCAATCAAGCTATCGAGGATATGGATCTGGTTCGACATAGGAGAAATGTTGAAGAGGGTGTCAGATCCTCCATTACCGCCAACGACCACTTTTGCAAATGAAGGTGCACTAGGAGGTATGGGGTCCTCCCCGCAGGTTCTACTGGTCCCACCTCTGAGCTTACCAGGATCCCACTCCTCCCATTCAAACGAAAAGGAGTCACGAGAGTCAAATGGACCCACCTTCACGAATTTAGCTTCTTCAGCAATGGGGTCAAAGCTGCCCAACCAAACATCCACTTCCTCTGCAACACTCCTCTAAAATCCTAATCTGCCTCCTTTGCAATGCTCCTCTGAAACCCTAATCCGCCTCCTCTGCAATGCTCCTCTGAAATCCTACTCTGTCTCCTCTGCAATGCTCCTTTGAAACCTTAATTTGCCTTCTCTGCAATGCTCCTCTAAAACCCTAATCCGCCTCCTCTGCAATGCTCCTCTGAAATCCTAATCTGTCTCCTTTGCAACGCTCCTTTGAAACCTTAATTTGCCTTCTCTGCAATGCTCCTCTGAAACCCTAATCCGCCTCCTCTGCAACGCTCCTCTGAAACTACGCAAGGGTTGTAGCCGAAATCTACTTCTGCACATGAATGAAATATGGCCACCAGATTTAGGTTGTGCAAATCGTATCTTCTTGAAACCCTCACATGGGTGCAAGGTAATATTTAAAACCCCAGCGAACAATGACAGTACAGGTTTATGAAAATGGCAGCGATTGGATCTCTTTTAAAGCGGAACAGGAAAACTACTTCACAATAAGCGAGGCTAAAACCCTCATGCAATACAAACACGAATAGACGACCCATGCGATTAAGGATCGTAGGGGAGGTTGTGTGTGAACAATCCGCAGCCAACGAAAATGGCTGCAATGGCAAATCCAGTGATATAACGACGAACAACAAATCCCTTTATTTATCGATGCTTAAACGATTCCTTGGGTAGAACTGAGCGACCAGATCTGAAACGATAGACTCGAACGGGTAGATCTCCTCGCGTGACTGTATCCCATTAGCTGATATGTCGTTGAATGAACGACCCATCAAGAGGGTTTTATCTTCAGCGGCCTTGACTTCACCGTCACCGACTCCAGTGGCAATGTTGTTTTCACAGTCACGAAGAATGGTAGGATCCTGCAAGGCCGCCTCTGGGTTCTGCAGGAAGCTGTCGAAAATCCTCTCCTAACCCTGAAACAAAAGGCATAAATATATTTCGTTATTGTAAGGAAAGGTTTTTTTTTTTTTTTGCTTGCTTGTAAAGCAGCTGACCTGGGTTTTTTTTGGGCTGTACTGCAGACGATTACAGTACACAAGAGGTGGGAAGCGTTCAAAGGGGAGAGCTCCGACAAGCAAACTTTGCTCTTCACTGAGTGGAAGAATGAAATAATATTAACTAAAAATTTTGGGGCCATAAACATTATCTACAAGTCTACTTAGCCCCATTATATGCCAAGATTGAGTATAACTCATTTACAATAACAATTAAAACATACGTAACAAGAATGATATATGTTTTATTTGGAATGACAACTATAAAATTGTGGAAAGCATGGTAATTGCTTGCTTGGAGAATGATATATGTTTTATTTGGAATGACAACTATAAAATTGTGGAAAGCATGGTAATTGCTTGCTTGGAGAATGATATATGTTTTATTTGGAATGACAACTATAAAATTGTGGAAAGCATGGTAATTGCTTGCTTCATAACTTAATTTAAAATAACAAAAAAAAATTATATTAATTATATGTAATAATAAAAAGGGTTTATCTATAATAAATTAATTGTGATTTAAGGTTTACATAATAAAATATTATATATAACTAATACATTGTACAATGCAATGGTTTTAGGCCTATCCAATGCATTGCATAATATTAACCTTTATCATCCATCAAATTATAATTTCAACAACTTACCTTAGTTTAGAAGCCAATTAAAGATTTTATCTCTTAAAGAAATGATTTTAAAGAGTTGATTATGGAAACATAGAAGTTTGACATAGAGAATAAAAATATTTAATAGAAAAAAAATAAAGAATATCTTTAATAAAAGGTCAAGCTGAATATAATTTAATTAACCTCAAATTAAATTTGATTTATGTTATTTTGAGGAAAAAAAAAAAAAACTAAATATAACTTATTTTAAAAAAATCTTGAACAATTTTTTTTTTTTTTTAAACTATTTTTATAAACATTTAAATTTTATTCAAATCAAATAAATAATTACCTACAAATTTAGGTTATATATATATATATATATATATATATATATATATATATAACCCACATGTAAATCGGAGAGTAGACAATCTTTCAAGGGAGGTCCCTGGTTCGAATCTCCACCCTAACACTCGATATCCAAAATCCAGGTTATATATATATATATATATAACCCACATGTAAATCGGAGAGTAGACAATCTTTCAAGGGAGGTCCCTGGTTCGAATCTCCACCCTAACACTCGATATCCAAAATCCAGGTTATATATATATAAATATATAACCCACATGTAAATCGGAGAGTAGACAATCTTTCAAGGGAGGTCCCTGGTTCGAATCTCCACCCTAACACTCGATATCCAAAATCCAGTGGATAATGCTGATGAAATTAGGATCGGGTAGACCAAAACAACCTTAAAAAAATTCATATATATATATATATATATATTCCTTTAATATCTTTTTAATTAATATTTTTCTTTTCAGGAGATTGAGATACGATGCAACCCTCGTATTATAATATACCAGCCCTTGTATGTTTCGCAATGGAAAAGACGAATTAGAAAATATAAAATCATATGATGAAAAAGCATAGAACTTGATTTTAATATACATAAATAAAATTTAATTTTAGATACCATGCAACCCTGATATAATATACCAGCCCTTGTATGTTTCGCAATGAAAAGACGAATTAGAAAATATAAAATCATTTGATGAAAAAGCATAGAACTTGATTTTAATATACATAAATAAAATTTAATTTTATATATTTAAGTATACTTAAATATATAAGAATAAATACAAATAAAATTACGAAATAAAAAAATTAATATATATACAAATAAAAAGTAATGTCTTATCACAAGACATTATCAAAATATGATTAGAATTTTGCGGAAAAATACCTTGAAAAAAACTTAAACTTTATAAATTTAAAAATATATTAAAACATTTATCATTCTGAAATAATTTTCCCAAACCTTCCACTCAAAAATTCAAGGTACCTTCCTTTTGTGGGGATGAAGATGAAGCACACACCATATATTAAACGATTGTCTCACTTTATATCTCAACCACTACTGAAAACTTGAACAATAAGGATTTATAGGATCTGTATTTAATTCGGTCATTGCATCATCACAGTTGATAAAGCTTGGCATTTTACAGATGGATGGCCGTGCTTCTTGACACTACACAGAAAATAAATATTATTAATTTGAATATACATATTTTTATGTTAAATAATAAAACAGAAATATTGACAAGAGTAAACTATATATACCATTCTCCACAATCTCTCTCTTTCTCCTTGTAAGCATTGCTCCTAACAAATATTGATAAAACAAAGTAACACATTACATGTCCTTGAATTACAGCGAACAATACATTATTAATAACTACACCAATACAAATAAAAAGGTTAAAGAAGTGTATCTTTGAAATGATGAAAACATATATCAAAGGTGTATGAGTATGCTATATTTAAAACTTTACGTTTCCTTGATTTAAAATATCTTCAAATTCAATTTCATGGTGTCATAGACTGGAATAATGCCTTGTTATAAACATTTACATCTAATTATAATATAATGTGAAGGATATATTTTTAACTTTAATTTGTATTGTTTTGATTATGAAATACGAGAACAAGTGTGAAAGTGTGAAATTTGCAGCCTTCATAATTAATAAAATTTTATTTGACTTAAACTAAAACAAAGTGATCATATTAAGAAAAAAAATACAATTTATCCCACTAATTTTGAAGTGGTTTGGTAGTGCTTTGGATTGATAAAATAGATGATAAGGATATGGTGATCTGGATTGTCCCATCGAAGTTACTATTAGAAGAGCAGAATGAAAGTTCTTCTGGGAAATCGGTATGTATGGTTTTTCTAACTAAGGTGTATGACGTGAAACTATATATATTTAGCTTCCTGTTTTCATAATACTATTTTTTTTACACCACATGCACACACACTTCAATAGGATTCATTTTCCATTATGACAACCAAAACTAACACACCATGGTTTGGACCTACCAAAACTAACACACACCCTGGTTTGAACCTAAATTTTTTGAAATAAAATCCAAAGCCCTAAGCACTGGGCTGTCTAACAGGGACCATAATACTAGTTTTAATAGCTGTGCACATATTTTATATGTATACAAATCTATTTGTTTATGTTTGCCTGAAAAAGGAAATATCTAAGACAACAAAGTAGTAGATTAACAACAAACTTGTAGGTTGCTTAATTCAAGTATAAATAAATAGAAGCATTTGAAATCATATGTACTAAAATCATCCACAAAATAGCATTAAGCTAGGGTTAATATTAATGTAGTAAAAATAATTACTTGGCACCTAAGGTATCAAGGACCACACTCTTCATCAAATAAAGAAAGCTCATTCCTACCCTATCTTGCTGGCATCAAGGACCACACTCCATCAAATAAAGAAAGTGCATTCCTACCCCATCTTGCTTCCAAGGTCATCATAGTATGGAGAGATCACACCTAAGATTTTTACAGACGATTTGACTTGCCTTGGAAACTGGTCCTTGAACGACAATCAGTGACCTTTGGTTGCAAGTCCTGGTAGAGCATCCTGTCCTCTGTGTAGGGCAGCAAACCAATAGTTAATGACTTTGGTTGTACCTATAAGGACAAGAGAGAAAGTGAAATAAGGTGCGTGATGCCATAGCAATAGAGGCTATTAGCACAAAAAAATTGTTTTAGTAAGCTTTTTGTGATAGTGAGTTGAGAAAATGCGGAAGTGTAAGGGGTATTTATAGCAAATAAAATGAAATAATTTTCCTCTTAGAGCCAACAATCGGTAATAGTGAGGTGAGAAAATGAGGAAGCGTAAGGGGTATTTATAGCAAATAAAATGAAATAACTTTTCCCTTAGAGCCAACAACCGATTTCATCCCTTTAAGGGTTTTAAAATCATAAACATTCATCCAAACAACACGTCATTCAAACCCTAGGTGTAAAAAATATGCTAGCATCATGACTGTGCATCAAAAACCCTAAAAATAATCGAATGGTCGCGAATGTAACTTAAGGTGATGACCACAACACCGTTGATTTTTCAGAAGCGCACTTTGGAGGATACGTGTCATGTCGTCCCTTAATCCTGCCTCTCCTTATTTTCAGGCTTTGCAAAAGTTCAAAAGCAAAAACATCTTGAAAGCTGGAAAAAAAGCGGGAGCTAGGTGAAGAAAGAGAACTAATACCACTAGCCAACATGGCTCGCAGTCATCCTACCCAAGGACTAACAAAGTTAGCCCACCATTGTCTTGTAAATAGGAGGACGAGACTCTCCACCACCTGTAAAGTCAATTGTTAGTGCTCTTTTTACAAATACATATTACCCCTCCCTAAGGTCCACAGACAATAGAAATGAAAATTCTATGCTATGGAACAAAAACAAAACTTATGTAATTTTTTTAATTCTGCTATCTACGCAAAAAATGCAATTTTTTCTGAAATAAATAGTAAGAAAACATGAAATATTAGCCAAAAATGCAAGAGTATTGTTGGCAATTTTGCCACATTAAAGTATGGAGCTTTAAAGCGGCAAAGAGCATGCGGAGGTGTTCGGGTTTTCGTGGGCCATAAACGGGGGCGATAAAATAGATGAAATAAGCTTTGGATATTTTATCATTGCAGATCTTTTCGCTAGCTTTCCGACGATATATTATAATAGGCGATCGGGTCAACGGATCAAAAGTTATGGCCCCGGGAAGCAGGACCAGGAAGCTCAATTTCGGGCCAGAAAATTGACTAAGTGTCGGGCCCCGCCCGACTGCGCTCATCCATTTGTGCACAATAGGGCAGAAAGACAGGAAGAAGCAGCCAAAAATATTCTAAGTGTCGGGCCCGTCCAACTGCGCTCGTCCTCCCGACTACGCTCATCCTCCCGACTGCTCATCCATTTGTGCGCAATAGGGCAGAAAGACAGGAAAATGCTGCTAAAATATTCTAAGTGTCAGGCCCCGCCCAACTGCGCTCGTCCTCCCGACTGCGCTCATCCATTTGTGCGCAATAGGGCAGAAAGGCAAGAAAATGCTGATAAAATATTCTAAGTGTCGGGCCCCGCCCGACTGCACTCATCCTCCCGACTACGCTCATCCATTTGTGCGCACTAGGGTAGAAAGACAAGAAAATGCTGCTAAAATATTCTAGGTGTCGGGCCCCGCTCGACTACGCTCATCCTCCCGACTGCGCTCATCCATTTGTGCGCAATAGGGCAAAAAGACAGGAAGAAGCAACCAAAAATATTCTAAGTGTCGGGCCCCGCCCGACTGCGCTCATACAAAGGCTGAGCTTAAAGATGATTTCTTCCCCCTCCATCAAATGCTGACAGGTGTCCAGCCTCGATATTCGAGTCAAAGATGTGACAGAAGGTGTGCCGCCAGGGTACCGAACAGATGAGCGTGAAATGACAACTTGTACCACATTTGCCCCCATTTAAACTGACTCAACTTCCCACCTACCGGATTTCCACGGAGCTGCCACGTTTTCAGGAGGACCTTGCTGCAAGTACATTCTTTACCCACAGAGGTCAACATCAGCCGCTTTTGTCAGCTTTTGCAGCTTTTGTCAGGTCTGGGATTCTGTGCCCAAAATGTAATCGGGGGAAAATTGTGCTATAAATAGCAACCTCATTTCATTGTACAAGGGTGGAGGGGGGACATATTGCTAGAGGAATCTGCTGTAACAGATGGACCACCTTCTAATTAATTCAAAGCATCCTTGGCTCTACTTCTTGTCTCTGTCTTTTATGCTACCTTCTGCTAGTATTTTTGCTTCATGTCCATTTATATTTCTGTCTATCTGAATTCTAAATTTTGGATTTGGGCATTGGTGATTATTTGGATCTGGAATACTAAACAGAAGGATACATAGGGTAGAATAACAACTGCAGTTTTTGTTACATGCTTTGTTTTAATTGTTGTTGGTTCGGATGCAAATTTGCGATCGTGCTGCTTGATCTCCCCCCAACCGAAACACATGATATTTACATCTCTTTCCTGTTCCCTTATCTTTTTCAATCTCTTTCCAGTTCCCTTTACCCCATTTTTTAATCTCTTTCCTGCACTCTTATCTAAAAACCCCCAAGTAGGTTAGGAAAGGAGCCGGCCTTCTCCGGAGATCGGCACGGGGGCATCCCTTCCTCCCGTCCTTTCAATGTTGGTCTGCGGGTCTAGGGCGCATTGACACACCAAGTCCTTCCCAGGTAGCGGATCCGTGGCAACAGTTTCTGGCACGCCCGGTGGGACGAACAGTCTCCATATTTTAAGGAAGCCCGAGTTGGTGAATCTCTGGCTTGCCTTCATCTGGCAAAATCACCTGGCGACTCTGACTGGGCTGAAGATCCAAATTTCTTGATCGCAGGCACCTTTTTTTTAAGCTAATAGAAGACACCCCGAAGGAATCAAGGTTTGATGAGCAGCCTTGACCTCACAAGCGGAGAAATGAATGTTCACCTACAGTCTCCATATTTTCAAGAAGCCCGAGTTTGGTGAATCTCTGGCTTGCCTTCACCTGGCAAAATCACCTGGCGACTCTGACTGAGCTGAAATATGGAAGCCCGAGTTGGTGAATCTCTGGCTTGCCTTCATCTGGCAAATTCACCATGGCAAATCCCTCATACTATGCAAAGCCCTAGAATGCAGCTGTGTGGAGCTCAAGAGGCAGATCTCCTCCAAAGTCACCAGTGGGAATATGCAAACACCGTCCAAATGATGAATAATATGGTTGCTTGCAGTTTCCATCAGGAGACGGGCCAAGAGGAGGAACAAAATCCAGTGGCAAATTCTAAACACAAAGAGGGCACATTTTTGCACCCTTTTTGTGTCCCAGGGCATAGCACGCAAGCATTCAGCCAAAGCCCAATAGGCATGCCTCACCAGGAGGTTGATCCTTAAGAGACCCCGGCAAAAGGCCTATCGTCGGAAAGCTCCTGCTTGTCTAACTTAGTTATCGAGGTGGGACCAGAATAAATTTAACACAGCTTAATTTATTGATATATTCAACCAACTAAACCTTACAATAATTAAGCCTTATATAGGCTTAGAAGTGCGGGGGAGTAGGGAAAGGAGGTTGGAGGGAGTTAGGGAAGAGGAGAGAACGAAGGCGTAGGGAGTGGAGAGTGAGGCGGCTAGGAGATAGGTGGCCGCGGGTGTGGGGAGAGGAAGGAAGTGGAGTGATAAGGGAAAATGGACGGTAGGGAAAGAGGAAGAACAATGAAGGGATAAGGAGAAGAATAAGGCGAGAATTTAGGGGAGAGGGTAGAGAAGAATAGGAGATAGAATAAAAAAATCATGCCGACCAAACTGGCCGACAATATTGAACCCCTTTTCACATGAGCTAATAAAACTAGCTTTTTCTAAGCTAGTTTGATTATAGCCCTATTCACATTTTACAACACTGCTATGGCATCAAGGAGTTGGAGGAACTCGTGCTCGAGAGCCCACAGGTGGTGGACTCTTTAAAGTGGTGGTATTGGCTCCAACCATCACCGCAACCGGTACCCGAAGAGGGCTCTCGTATGGCAAATCTCCTTGCCACATTGTTCATCAATTGTATAGGTACCGGCATGAATGATAACCTGCCACGTTGCACCATGTTTGCGACCTAGCAAACTTTGGGAGGCCAGCCGGACTTCAAAGATCAACTGAAGTACAATCAAATCTGGTCCGGACACTGCAGGTTCACCGGATAGGCAACCAAAGCTAGATTTGTGTTGGCGGCATGCCAATCATGCCGCAAACTTTTGTGTGAATAATATAAATAAGTCGGCTAGTATGCAAAGTTTTAGTTGTTTTCTTAGTTTAGTTTGTGCAGTGTTTTTTTTTTAGTGTTCCAAGAGGGCCATGGGTGCCAAGGGTTTGAGAAAGAGGTTGCTACCGGCAGTGAGTATCAAGAGGACGGTGAGGGTGACTCTGTTGCCCAATGGATAAAGGCCTGGGTCCTCACATTGAGGCTAGCTCAATGCCCCGCGAGCCGTCAGGAATGTTGGCAATTTTGCCACATTAAATTTTTTGATAAACTTTGGCCTAAGTATGGAGCTTTAAAGCAGCAAAGAGCATGCGAAGGTGTTCGGGTTTTCGCGGGCCATAAACGGGGGCGATAAAATGGATGAAATAAGCTTTGGATATTTTATCATTGCAGATCTTTTCGCTAGCTTTCCGACGATATATTATAATAGGCAATCGGGTCAGCGGATCAAAAGTTATGGCCCTGGGAAGCAGTACCAGGAAGCTCAATTTTGGGCCAGAAAATTGACTAACTGTCGGGCCCCGCCCGACTGCGCTCGTCCTCCCGACTGCGCTCATCCATTTGTGCGCAATAGGGTAGAAAGACAGGAAGAAGCAGCCAAAAATATTCGAAGTGTCGGGCCCGCCCAACTGCGCTCGTCCTCCCGGCTGCGCTCATCCTCCCAACTACGCTCATCCTCCCAACTGCGCTCAAACATTTGTGCGCAATAGGGTAGAAAGACAGGAAAATGCTGCTAAAATATTCTAAGTGTCAAGCCCCGCCCGACTGCGCTCGTCCTCCCGACTACGCTCATCCATTTGTGCGCAATAGGGCAGAAAGACAGGAAAATGCTGCTAAAATATTCTAAGTGTCGGGCCCCGCCCGACTGCGCTCATCCATTTGTGCGCAATAGGGCAGAAAGATAGGAAGAAGCAGCCAAAAATATTCTAAGTGTCGAGCCCCGCCCGACTGCGCTCATACAAAGGCTGAGCTTAAAGACAATTTCTTCCCCCTCCATCAGATGCTGACAGGTGTCCAGCCTCGATATTCGAGTCAAAGATGTGACAGAAGGTGTGCCGCCAAGATACCAGACAGATGAGCGTGAACTGACAGATTGTACCGCAGCTGCCCCCATTCAAACTGACTCAACTTCCCACCTACCGGATTTCCACGGAGTTGCCACATTTTCAGGAGGACCTTGCTACAAGTACATTATTTACTCGTAGAGGTCAACATCAGCCGCTTTTGTCAGCTTTTGCAGCTTTTGTCAGGTCTGGGATTCTGTGCCCAAAATGTAATCGGGGGGGGAAAATTGTGCTATAAATAGCAACCTCATTTCATTGTACAAGGGTGGAGGGGGGTCATATTGCTAGAGGACTCGCTGTGACGGACCACCTTCTAATTAATTCAAAGCATCCTTGGCTCGCTTCTTGTCTCTCGTCTTTTATGCTGCCTTCTGCTAGTATTTCTACTTCATGTCCATTTGTATTTATGTCTGTCTGAATTCTGAATTCTGGATTTGGGCATTGGTGATTATTTGGATCTGGAATACTAAACAAAAGGATACATAGGGTAGAATAACAGCTGCAGTTTCTATTACATGCTTTGTTTTAATTGTTGTTGGTTCGGATGCAAATTTGCGATCGTGCTGCTTGTTCTCCCCCCACCCGAAACGCATGATATTTACATCTCTTTCCTATTCCCTTATCTTTTTCAATATCTTTCCAGTTCCCTTTACCCCCTTTTTTAATCTCTTTCCTGCACTCTTATCTAAAAACCCCAAGTAGGTTAGGAAAAGAGCCGGCCTTCTCCGGAGATCGACACGGGGGGCATCCCTTCCTCCCGTCCTTTCAATGTTGGTCTGCGGGTCTAGGGCGCATTGACACACCAAGTCCTTCCCAGGTGGCGGATCCGTGGCCAACAAGTACAAGAGAACATACCTATACGTGCACCTAAAAATTTTGGCCAAAAGAATTTGATTTTTACCTGCCCCAAATAGCTGAAAATGAAATTACCTGTAATGAATGCCCAAAGTGCTGAAAAATGCTAGTTGGGTACAAAATGACCAAAAACAGATGTGCAAATGAGTTTGGAGTGTGCTAAACCCCTAGAAGCACTATCCTTTTGCTATCCCTACAAAACTTGTTAAAATTATAAATTTTTGCAATAAAATATTTGGAAATATAGGGTGATGGCATGCAATGCTCCATGTAAAATATTTGCATTGCGGCATCTCATGTGCTTTTGTGATTGATGTAAAATATTTGTAGAGATATATATGAGATCCATTCTTTTCATTGCAGAATCTCATGTGCTTTTGTGATTGATGAATCTGATTTTTTTACTGTATTTCATGGCATATACATATGATTTGTGTAGCTCACGGTGATATGCCAAATGTATTGTATGATGCTCATCCAAGGTTTTTGTAGCACATGGCAAAGTGTCATTTGAGAATTTTGATAACACATATTCAATATTTGTGTAGCACACTATGGCGCATCATGAGTTGCATTGGACGTATGATATGAATAGCATTTGATGTCATGCATAATAATTAAACAACACGTATGGTTTGTGTAGCATTCAATGACGTGCTCAACAAAACACTACCTCCATCTAAGATGGCCATGAATGGGGTGGTGTACTGCCCATACATGCCACTGAAGTAGGCAGGCCACATGCATTATCCGACAAGTATGTTGTTCAACACGACACACTTGTCACTATAGCGGGACATATTGGGAGAAACCAACCCACGCAATCTACAAATGCAAGTATTTGACCCCAACCCTAAAGTAATCTGCAAGACAAGCATAGATGGGCATTATAATAGTCAATCATGTCCGCCCATTGCTACAAGGGGGCCTAGGGGATGCCAACCTATGCCACAAACAGTACGCAAGTATGTCCTCAAACCTAGCTCATGCCTTGCCACTGATGATGAATGCGTTGCTTGGCAAGGCACACCCACCATGACAGAGGGAGCAGAAAGATAAGGGCAAGAAATGAGTGGGCTATATACATGCTACAACTCGCCCTAGGAGAGGGAGATCCTATGTAAGGGAAAGTCATTGTGTCCCTACTCCCTATTGCAACGGAGTTTGCCACTGAAGTATTTGGTCAAGTGCATTGTTCAACAAGGCACACTTGCCAATATAGCAAGACACCAATAATGATAGAAGAGAATTAAGATGGCTAGATACATACTAAAGTTTGCCCTACAGGAGGAATATCCCATGGAAGGGAAAGTCACCATGCCCCTACTATAGTGAGGTTCGCCACTGTAGTATTTGGTCAAGCACATTGTTCACGAAGGGGTGCTTACCACCACAATGGGAAACAATTATTAAATTGAAAATATTGATCGTCTTTTTTCGGTTGCATGAAAATTTAAAGGGATGTTGCCTCCATGTTTTGATCGTATACCATATGGGAGATGGCTTGGGCTTAAGGAAATTTGCTTTATGGCACTCAAAGCAAGGTACTAATACAAGGAAGACTATGAAGATATCATGGTGTCCCTTACTGGAAAAAATGACACCATAACAAAGAAACGCAAACAAAGCAACAATAAATGCTATTAAAAATGGATGAAAAACACCAAGCTGTGAAGCACCGATACAAAAACAGACCCATATAAAGCAAATCAAGTTTAAACAATCAAGCGACCAAGATCACCACTTAAAGGGACGATCATAACCCGGCAAAAGAGACCACTCAGCAAATGCAAAACAACAGGCCAAAATCAGCAGAAAACATTTGAAAACTGGACAACCAAGATTGTCGCTTTAAGGGGAGATCACAGACACGACGAAAAGGGGCAACAAAACACATAGAGATGTGCCAAATTGAAGGATATACAAGACTAACATACACAAATAGGCAATCAAAGTGAAAATTCAAGCACCAAATCCAATTACCAAACCAAGAAAATAGAAAGACTATACAAACGGGCTAGAGGGTACTGTGCATAAAAGCACTTAACATGCATGGAAATGGCAGGTTTGTCCAACTCATCTCCATCCATTGTTTACAATTTCATTGTCCCCAATCCAAGCAACTCTTTGACAATTTATGGACCGAGCCATTTTTAATTACACTTGCCCGTACGGTTATATACATTATCAAGCTTGAGGACAAGGTCCCCAACTCTGAAATCACGATAATAGACTTTCTTATTATATTGATTGGCAACACGAATCTTATAGGATCTATTATGCTCAAGAGCACATAGACGCCTCTCATCAAGAGTGGTAAGTTCGGCGAGGCAAGCCTCTCTATAATCATGATGGTGTTAGGCTATAGGTAATTTTTTTTTTTTTTTTTTAGCGAAAAACCCCTTGCGGAGCCGCTTGGTCTAAGAGACCACGAACAGGGGGTTCTACACCGTCAAAGTCACCCGGGGGTCACACCCAACCCTGCCCGCACCAACATTATCAATTGGATTTTGGATACCCAATTCAGCTTTTTGGTAGGGTGGAGATTTGAACCTGGGACCTCCCTTGGAGGATTGCCCTCTCCTCTCCAACTCACCTACAACACCTGGGTAGGCTATAGGTAATTACAGCTATAGTATTTTATTACATTATTCTTTGTAGTGCACGTCAGGTTGTCCTTCCAGATGCCAACATGTTGTAATGTTTTATTTAGCTTGTTCCAAACTTGGTAGAGCTAATTAGGGGTTGGAGATATTCAATATGCTATGTTGTTTCCTGTTCGTTACTAGCTAATTTCAACCAAGTACTTTGTATATATATTTTGTGCATATGAATAAAATCTTGGTTCAATTACCTACATTGGTATCAGAGCAAAATAGTCATGGCCCTTGAATTTGATCTTGTCCCTGCCAGCTAATTGTGAGCTCACCTTGGCAAGCCTGCAGCTTGGCATAGGTGAAACAAAAGATTAGGCCATTACCCTATTATTCTCTGTTCCGTTGTTCCTCTGTTCGACGGCACTGCAGAGATAATAAATAAATAAATAAAACAATTTCTCGATCGTGAATCCTAAATTTTTTTTTTAGGCTGCACTTGGTAGTAGCTAAGAGCCCTAGCTAGCACAGCCAAGGCCCTCGGTGTGAAAGTTAGGGCTGCAGACGTCCCCGAATTGTAGACCCCGCCATAGCCTCAGTTGTGGCAACGCCAAGGCTCTAGCCGCTATAGCCCTCGCAACCCTTGAAAGCTTAAGCCATAGGCTCAACACGGCCAACAGCAAGTTGATCCCGACCCACGTAGATCATGGTTCTCTGCGTAGAAATTACCCTTGCCTATAGTTGAACATGAGCTCATCTTGACGAGCCTACAACCGGGCAGAAGAGGTATATAAAATATTCGCAGAATTGGTCCTCGTTCCCTGAGACCTACCACTGTTCTTTGTCCTATGTGTAACATTCTCTTTAATAGAGCATTTAAAAAAAAAGAGTACACTCCCCTCGTTTTTTTCAGCGCCTTGCTGTTTGTTGTTTTTAGCAAAGTATAAAAAAATTTATACATAGAATATCGAGTCGCATACGGCCCTATCCCTCCAGGCTACAGACGACCCGATCCCCTTTAGACTGCAGAAAACCATATTGATTAGTAGAGAATAAGGAATAGTCATGAAAACCTCAGATATTCAGAATCCCATCACTAATTATAAAAACTTAAATCCTAGCTGGACAAGAAAATATGAAAGCTGCATATAGGGTTCTAAGTTACCTTAAGCGAAAAGGGTCATCCTTGCTTATCCCCCTATGTAACCGGTTCAAAGATACAGAGAATTGGCAAAAGGGCAAGTTTTGCCCTACCCATAAATGAGTGATTCTCATCACTGCATACATCCCTTGCTTTCATAAAAATAAGCAAAACCCCAGAACAAAGCCAAATTCAAATCTCTCAATCCAAAGTTCAAAATCTTCATAGTCGAATATCAACGACCAAAGTCGTAGTTCAAAATATCAAAAGAACAAATGCAAACTAAATAGTGATTATCATCACTATCCATTGCTCAAAACAAAACAAAAATCATCAGTCAAAATAGACAGTGATTTTCATCACTATATATGAGCAAGTATCCCGAGTCAAAATGAAGAAAAGAAGGGAATGGAACTTGAATCCCTAGAATTCTCAGCACAACCAAACCAAAAGCATGACGATATGTCTAATACAAAGGCATTATGCATTTGTGTAGACCAATGTTTGAATGTGGATGAGCTAGCTTTAGGTAACCCAAGGTTCCCTAGTGGTATAGTCCAACTGAGTCCAACACAGGAAAAGATGAACAATTGAGGATCCCTGATCTTAGCAATGGACTGGAAGAATCCCGCCTGACATCGGAGGAAAATATTGAGTTCTATATAAATATATTAATTTGCACACACAGGGACAATGAATCCATAGGTCCATGATGAAAGCCTTGCTTCTTCAAAAGTCTAGTATGGTCAAGACACAGCTATTGATAGGGTAACTAGAATGTTTGAATCTCAAGCAAATCCCCAAAATTCTTATATAGCAACAAATCATATCATCAATCATACCAACATTTTCTTTATAAGATTCTATAAATTAGGGGGTATCAACATAGTAGGATAGATACTTGCTCATATATAGTGATGAAAATCACTATCTATTTTGATTGATGATTTTTGTTTTGTTTTGAGCAAGGGATAGTGATGATAATCACTATTTAGTTTGCTTTTGTTCTTTTGATATTTTGAACTACGACTTTGGTCATTGATATTCGACTATGAAGATTTTGAACTTTGGATTGAGAGATTTGAATTTGGCTTTGTTCTGGGGTTTTGCTTATTTTTGAACTACGACAAGATGTCTTCAAATTACTATCCGCAGGGAAACGGCCTGGCCGAGTCCACCAATAAAAACCTCTTGAAAATAATAAAGAAGACTGTGGAAAGGAATAAGAGGTCGTGGCACCTGCTTCTGGACCGAGCATTATGGGCGGACCGTATATCTTTTAAAAAATCCATCAAGACGTCCCCCCACGCGCTTGTATACGGCAAGGGGGCTGTCCTGCCCACCCACATAGAAATGCCCGCACTCTAGTTGTTAGAAGATGAGAAAGGCGATAGGGACCCCGTGGATGCCCGACTTTGTCAGCTGTTGTAGCTAGAAGAGGAAAGGGAGAAGGCGTATTAGGCCTTAACTAAGCACGCCGAAGCGACTCAGAGCTGGTTTGCAAAGGGGATCACTACCCGAGTTTTCAAAATCGGGGACTTAGTGCTCAAATGGGATTCACTTAAGGCGAAGCCGGGCAATCACAACAAGTTCGATGCCTTCTGGGAAGGCCCCTACCAAATCACCCGGGTAAACCAGTTCAATGCATTCGTGCTCAGAGACATGGAGGGACAGCTCCTCCCGATCCCTGTTAACGGCTTTCACCTGAAGGCCTATCACCACTGAAGGTTGTCAAAGGTCCTACCTTGTACATATTTTTTATTTCCTGCAGTTCAGTTTATTTCAGAATGTAAATATTGCTTTCAGTCATTTAGTTTTCCGCTTTTAATTCAAAAGAAAGTCAAGTGTTCCAAAAAAGAAGCAAGTGCATGGCAGTTCGAGGACTGACCAAGGCAGGAAAATCGCCCGACTTCGCAGCGAAGTCGGGCTTCGCCCTTAATTTTGTGCGACGTCGGGAGGTTAAGGAGCAAAGGCAAGCAAGAAGAACTCAGAAAATTTTCTAAGTGCTGGGGACGCCGCCCGACTTCGCAACAAAGTCGACGGCACGCCCTTTCTTGAGCGCAGCCAGACGGGAACAAAGAAAAAAAGATAAAAAATCAGCTAAGTGTCCCCGCTCGACTACGCAAATTTTCCCTGCGCAGTCGGGCTGCGCACTCAAAGTTTTGCGCACTCCGACGGGCGCATCCCAGAAGCAAGGCGCATGATGAAATTTTTCTAAGTATAGGCCTCCCAAGGGCGCACCTTTCATAGCGCAAAGTTGGGCTGCGCTCATTTTTTGAGCGCACTCGGTCGGGGCAATTCAAAAAGGCAGAGTGCTTCCTCAGCTTAGTGCCTCGAGGTGTGTGCCTAGATGGTGGCAGTGACGTCATTAAAAGCACGAAGTTCGAAGATTTTAAGGAATGATTGCATGAATTTCAAAGCAGATGTCATTAATGAGAGAGCGCACAAGGGGCCAACCGCGTACGAGTTGCGCTTTTCAATAGAAGATCCCACGCGCGGCCGTCGAGGAATAACGACGCTTTTCACCCACTTCGGACAAATAACTTTAAATCCCCCCTCGCGCCATTAATGCTCTTTTTCCCATTCTTAGAAAAGGGCCCTTACTTACTCAGAACGCCAAAATTACCAGTGTAGATCCAAGCTGCGCAGTGAAAAATAAGAAGTGCGAAATTAAGCTCAGTAACAGCTGTAATTTCTGTCTCCAGCACCATGAGTGAAGGGTCGAGAGCAGACAAGGGGAAGGCGCCCATGCAGGCACAATCCAGTGATTCAGAGCGGGAAGCCGAGGAACACACAGACTCTAGCGCTCATGAAAGTGAGGCGCCACAGGAGCAAAGGGGAAAATCCAGGTCGAGGCGAGCTAAAAGACAAGGTCCTCTGCCGCCGCCCATCAACCGCCTGGCCGAATACAGAGATGGTGAGTACTCCATCAGTCTCACAAAGCTACGTCCCAATATCGCGAAGTGGGCAGACAAGGTCTCGTCCTCGCACCACCTCGGGGCCGCCTATAAATCGAACCTTTACTGGTTCTTGTGCCCTCCTGTTCACCACTGCCCGGAGCTGGTCGAGTCAATTGCGACATATTACAAACCAGCCACCCGGTAGGTCTGCGACTGCCAAGGAAGGGTGTTGTTTACCCTCTTTAAGGAAAGCGTGCAGCCAGCCTTCGCCCCAAGGCTCGAATACGACCCAAATGCCATCATCAAAAAGATTAATTTGGAAGAGCAGGCGGGCAGGTTCAGCCAGGGCAAAAGGATGAGAGAATTTCTAAATTCAAAGCTGAAGTGCCCACTGCCGACTGCAAGCTTGCCGTCTAGTCCTATACCCCTGGAAAATTTTGAGAACAAGTATATCTACATTATCCTTGCATGGGTTCTTGGCTGCGGCACAAATGCAGTAGTCCACCCGTTTCAGCTGGCACTCGCAGAGTGTATCTTGCATGGGGAGTTCTATGACCCCACTACCCAGAGAAGCGGAAGGCGCCCAATCTTTTTTGATTGGGCAGACTGGGTGGCGTACGCCATCCATTCAAACCTGGTTAAGATACAGCAGAAGCAGACAACCGAATTCCAACATTGCTCATAACTTGTATGGCTGTGCCTGTACCATACGCATTACCGAATAAAGGTGCCTGGGCTTAAGAAAATAGATGAGAAGGGCGCACCGCTGCCTGTATACGAGTGGACGGAGTTGTTGTATAGAAGGGGGTCCTATTATGATTTTAATTTCAAATTCTTGGGTATGACCCTGGCACTGTTCAATGGCAAGACGTCTCGCCCTCCCCATGTTATGACGAAGTACCTGACGAGGAACAAATTCAGGGACACTGTTCAATGGCAAGGCGTCTCGTCGTCATCAGAATCTACGGGTTCAAAGGGAAGTCGTTCTTGCTGCACTATATTTGTACCGAGCACCATTTCAGCATTGAGGCAACGCGGCAAATGGACTGCGTGGAAGAGGAATTCGGCCAGGGAAAAAACAGGGGCCATATTTTCAAATATCCTTTTATCTGGGGAAACATTGAGGTCCACGAAATTGGGCAGCATGTCTACCTGGAGCAGACACTCCTCAACTTGGGCCTGATACAATTACCACAACGCTGGAAATACGACCCGATTGGGGTTAGAGGAAAGTTCGTGCACGTTTGCCCGCGAGCAGAGATCATGGAAGAGAGGTGCAATAAGACAGGGGCAGACCTGGAGTGGCACGCAGTCGTGGCCGCCATGGCATGACTTCTATTGTGTAGAGGTGGATTACGATCTAGAGCATAACGACGATCACAAGCTAGATTCGGCCGGTTTTAGAAAATTCCTCACAAAGGTGGCGCCCCTCAGCTAGGAAAAGGACAAAATAATTGACTTTTGGAAGATGAGGTGTCGCACGCGACACGATAAATCGGACAAAAAGACGCTGGCCATAGATGATTTTTCGGCCTTATACGATAAATATGCCGGCAAGTGGGAGCTGTTTGTATTTCGAGATTGCGTTCCCCTAAGCGCCAGGAAAAGATATAAAAGGAAGCCCCCTCCACAGCATTTGCCCATTCGAAAGCCATTCGGCAGCAAGGCGCCAAAAGGCAGTCAGGTGGACCCAATGCTGTCTTCAGTGCCCCAAAAGTCGCCTCAGACAGAGGAGCCAGAAGGGTCAACCAACGAGGCAGCAGTAGCGGGCACCCCTCCGACAAGGCCCAAGTACAAGTTTACCGTGGGCGCCTCGGTACCTGACGCACCAACCGTCTTTGCCTCTACTGAACAAACCGCCGCTCTGAGAGAAAAGAAAATAAAAAGGGGCGAGAAGGCCAAAATAAAGAGGCCAAAAAAGGAGTCTGTGCACAGCAGATAGTGGCGGCCCCACGAACAAGAGCGGTTGCACCCGAAATAATCTCTCTCGATAGTCCAGAAAAAGAAGCAGAAGTCTGGGCAGCAGGCGTCATCCAAGCACCGGCTCAGGCGAAGCACGCAGGTACATCCTCTTCCCCTGTATCACAAACCCCAGCTAGCCCTGCTATCACGCCCTCCTCTTCTGCATCAGGGCACGCCTTAGTCGCCTCATCCATATCGCCTATCACCCAGTCCCTCCACAGCCCCCACTCCTTTGGACGTTTTGCCCAGGATCCTAACGTTTTTCAAACCCTAGGTCAAACCCTAAGTCTCTCACCCGCGGCCAGCACTGAAGTTGTATCCACATAACCGCACTACTCACCCACCGCTGACATCGCATTCAAAACCCCATCTCCACCTCCTACGCAGCCGCCCGTCTCCCCTAGGTCCCGGTCACCCTCAAAAGCGGCCTTATCTTCTGGAATATCTCCTGCTTCGTTGTTTTCAGGGAGGATTCTGCAGCAGGATTTGGCCTCGGCATACCCTATGTTGGCAGAGCTGGACCTAATGGAGGAACAACTGCAAGTTACGGACGACCGACCTCTAGCCTCAAAGGCCGCAGGGTGTTCTGCCTCTTTCCTCCAGGGCGTAAGGAGAAGAAGAGCCGAGGAGATAGTCATACCTGTGAAGCGTACCAAGTTTGACTTGGACAAGAGGGTGCTCCGAACGGAGAAGTTAATCCCAAAGGCCAAGAAGCCCCTCCAGGAGATGACTGAAGCAGACTACGAGCACCGAATAAAGGAGAAGAGTTTCAACGATATAAGCGAGGAATACAAAATTAATGGTATTCGTCAAAAGAATGATAATCTCCTTGTCAAGCCGCTCGAGGCCCAAGAGAAGTTGTTTCAGCTTCAAATTAATTCAAGGCAGCTGGAAGAGAGTCTGGCCAAGGCCACCAGGCAGCTGGAATCTGCTCAGAAGGAGATTAAATATTTAAAGGACCAGCTTGCTGCGTCCCAGCAGGAGGCAACAACACAAAAGAAGACAGCTGAGCAGCTGTCAGAGGAGAAAAAGGCAGCACTCGAGCATGTTGCCCAGTTGCAGAATCTGTTGCAGAAAACTCAGTCGCAGCTGGAGGAGAAAGCGTCCCAGGTGGCCGCCTTTTCGAAGGACAAGATCAAGGAGATGCGAACTAGTTTACTGCAGGACTAATGTTCGCAGGTCCCTGTCCGTCCTGGATTTTGAATCCAGAATACAAGAAGTTTTTGCCCAGGGAAAGCCTACGGTAGAGGAGGCTGAACACCAAGCGAGGCAGTGGCTAGACTTGGCAATAAAACTTGAAGAGTTTGCGCGCAAGGCCCTCCGATTTCCACCGATGTCACGAATTGCCCTAGACTGGGCAGATGCAAGGGTTACCTTGCAAAACTATTTTGAGAAAATTGAGAAGATCAGGGTTGCCAGGAAGATGTTGGATGTATTGAACCATGAAATTTGTAATCTCTTTCCTGCACTTTGAGCTAAAACCCAAATTGAGAAAACATAGGAAGTCGGCCTCCTCCGAAGATTGGCACGGAAGGCATTCCTTCCTTCCGGCCTTTCAATCTGCTGGGCGAATCTAGGGCACATATAGATTAAAATCCTATCCTAGTGGCAGATTCGTAACCAACAGGCATACGACAGGTTTTGCTCCAAGTATTACCATAATGATTGAGGAGATTCAACCAATTTTGCAATATTGTAGAAAAATTATCTCAATTTTATAGATTTTATATTGAAGGATGGAAGGAGGAACTAGAAACTCTTGCAAACCAAGCTTCGTGGCCCATAAAGTCATCAAAAATATCGTAGCCCAACTATTACCTTGGAATTCCAAATGTCTAGGAGGCTTGAAGGAACACAAAATTGAGCAATTAAATCCTCCAAAAACCCTCATAAGCAATAAGACATCAAGAGGTGTGATTCACTCACTCATGGGCGAGTTGTTATTTGTAAGAGTGATGAATCGCTCTCTTCTCAAGAGCAAATCGTTCATCATTAGGCCAAGTGGGACAAGGAGGTACGGATTCCAAACCAACAAACTAGAAAACAATATTTTGTCATTTTTGTGGCATCAAAAGCAAGCTAGAATGCTTCTAAGTGGTTTAGGGGTAATTTTGAAGGTATATATCTTTTAGAGGTGCATCATTATGCTAAAGAGACCCCCAAATTAGTAGATTTACTAGAGATAGAAATTTGATACCCCAAGTAATTCTTGGGTGAATAATTTGAAAGGAATTTGTGAGTGCAATAAAAGTTAGATTTTTATTCAAAAACAATGTATAACACAATATTTCTTTTATAATGAATTTTAAACTCTATGGAACATTTTTCATGATGATGAAAATGATAAACAAGTCTACGAAGAGTATGAAGAAAAGATAGTAAACATTATAAATCAAAACCTAGCAATACACTTTGTATTTTTTAAAACTACAATGATATAAGCATTTCACATTAGTTGCAAGTAATTCATTAAAATTAAACAATTTATCCAAACTATAACTAAATATTTTTGTAAAGACTATGAAGAATCACCTGGTGTAGAAGATTTGCTTTTTTTTGTATGTAAAGTTGATCCTGTCATTTATTGAACTAATTAATTACATGAATAATATATATTGAAAAGGATTTATGCAAATCTTTAAGATGTAAAAGACATTGCAATCTACACATAATAAAAATGTGCATACCAAAATATTTGTGTCCTACCTTTCTAGCTCTTATTTTAGCAATCCCATGTTCAATGAGATGCTCTATGTCTTGTAATTCATTTGTAGATAAAAAGGCCAATTCCTCTCCCATCATATTTCTATTACAATTATCATCATACAAGTAAGAAATATAATTCACTGGCTATCTGTTAAAAATAATGCATTAACAAAATACCCATTATATCTCCTATGCTCTTATAAAATCAATTTGGGAGAACAAACTTACTTTTGTAGTCTTCGTAGTCCTTGTAGGTCTTGCCTTAAATATTCAAAGCCTTTCTGCATTTGATGCTGTGCCATGTTATAAATTTTAATTATAATATTATATCAAACAATTTTACAATATATAAACAATAAAACAAACTTCAAAACAGTGCAAATAGAATAAATTTCAAAAACATAAATCATATAACTTTTCATACTTTTAATTAATATAAAGATGAATTTTAACTTTTTCTTCCAACACATAAGTGAATATATATGTATGTGTGATGTCAAACTTTAGCGACTTAGATTAAGAAAATTGTTAATGATAGGTCCATGATAGGTGATACAGATATATTTCAATTATGTTAGTAAAGAGTAAATGATGGATCTACTGTGCTATCTAATTGAGTAGTTTTTTTTAAATAAAAAATAACTAGTAAATATTATCTTATTGATTTTGATTATTGAAGGTACAAATAAACTGGTAAGACTGAATATAGAGTATTGGTTGATCTTGTTAAGTTGAATTGATCAATACTTACAAAATTATTATTGTTTTAATATATTCAGATGCACTCTAATGTGCTAACATTGATGAATTAGAAAAACAATCAAGTGCAATACATGTTTTCAAGTGTACAAGACCCTCCAATTAGACAAGTGAGATATATAGATCACTTCAAATGCATAATGATTAGTTTGCAAAGTTGCAAATCAGACCATACTAAATTGTCTAATACCTATACCAGATGAATGAAGGTAATTACAAAAAGATAATAACTAATATATACATAATCAATTAAATGGCTTTCAATGCAAGGTTCTATCAGGAGTTACAATAAGGAGTGAGGGTACTGCGTGGCCACGGATCCGCCACCTGGGAAGGACTTGGTGTGTCAATGCACCCTAGACCCGCAGACCAACATTGAAAGGCCGAGAGGAAGGGATGCCCCCCGTGCCGATCTCCGGAGAAGGCCGGCTCCTTTCCTAACCTACTTGGGGGTTTTTAGATAAGAGTGCAGGAAAGAGATTAAAAAAGGGGGTAAAGGGAACTGGAAAGAGATTGAAAAATATAAGGGAACAGGAAAGAGATGTAAATACCATGCGTTTCGGGTGGGGGGAGAACAAGAAGCACGATCACAAATTTGCATCCGAACCAACAACAATTAAAACAAAGCATGTAACAGAAATTGCAACCGCGATTCTATCCTATGTATCCTTCTGTTTTGTATTCCAGATCCAAATAATCACCAATGCTCAAATCCGGGATTCGGAATTCAAACAGACGTAAATATAAATGGACATGAAGCAGAAATACTAGCAGAAGGCAGCATAAAAGACAAAGACAAGAAGCAGAGCCAAGGATGCTTTGAATTAATTAGAAGGTGGTCCGTCACAGCAGAGTCCTCTAGCAATATGTCCCCCCTCCACCCTTTTACAATGATATTGCGGAGCTATTTATAGCGTAAATTTTCCCCCCATTACAACTTTGGGCACAGGATCCCAGACCTGACAAAAGCTGACAAAGTTGACAAAAGCGGCAAAAAGCGGCTAATGTTGACCTCTGCCGGCATGGAACGTACTTGCAGCAAGGTCCACCTGAAAAATTAGCAGCTACATGGCAATGCGGTGGATGACGCTTCGGGTCAGCTTGACTGAGGGCAGCTGAAGTACAATAAGTCAGTTCACGCTTGCACACCTCCTGTCACATCTCTGACTCGAACCTCGAGGCTGGACACCTGTCAGAATCTGATAAGGGGAAAAATCTGCCTTAGGAGCTCGTATTTCCTTTCTTGCTCGACTTCGCCCAGAATTGGAGCGCAACTAGGCAGCGCAAGGGGGAAGTAGCGCAGTTGGGGAGGCCTTCGTGCCTTAGAAAATTTCTGGGTAGGCTTCGACATTCTTTGCCCGAGTGCGCGCAGGTAAGTGAGAGAACCCCGACTTCGCTGCGAAGTTGGGTTGCTCAACACTTAGTCTTTACTGGAGGTACCATGATGGGCTGCTCAACTGCGCTCTTCTTCCAGGACGAAGCCCGACTTCGCTGCGAAGTCGGGCAATCCCAGCACTTAGCCATTTCTTCAAGTGAGTCGCCCAACTGCGCACGAATTTGAGGTCGCAACCCGACTTCGCTGCGAAGTTGGGTTGCGCACCCAACACAGACTTTTTTGGGATGTCCTTCACTGACAATGCCCAGGTGTGCACAAAACTGAGAGCGCAACCCGACTTCGCTGCAAAGTCGGAGTTCGCTCAATACTTAGTCAAATTTTGGGTTCAGCTCTCTGCACGTCAGCTTCCCAAGTGCGCACAAAATTAAGGGCGCAACCCGACTTCGCTGTGAAGTCGGGCTGCGGCAACACTAACACTTAGAAAATTTTGGGCCTTTGTATGAGTGCAGTCGGGCGGATGAGCGCAGTCGGGCGGGGCCGACATTTAGTCAATTTTCTGGCCCGAAGTTGAGCTTCCTAGTCCTGCTTCCCGGGGCCATAACTTTTGATCCGCTGACCCGATCGCCTATTATAATATTTCGTCGGAAAGCTAGCGAAAAGATCTGCAATGATAAAATATCCAAAGTTTATTTCATCCATTTTATCGCCCCCGTTTATGGCCCACGAAAACTCGAACACCTCTACATGCTCTTTGCCAGCGATCCTCAATCAAAACCCCTCTATTGGCTAGCTTATTTGCACATTTGTTGCCTTCCCTTAATATATGTAAACCTGATTTCTTCAAATTCTTTAGAAAGATCTTGAATTTCGACAATTATCTCTTGTATGTTCCATGGAGCCTTTGCTTTCCTCTAAAATTGCATTTATTACTTGTTGGTTACGAATCTGCCACTAGGATAGGATTTAGTGTAATGCGCCCTAGATTCACCCAGTAGATTGAAAGGCCGGAAGGAAGGAATGCCTTCCGTGCCAATCTTCGGAGGAGGCCGGCTTCCTATGTTTTCTCAGTTGTTTATCAGCTCAGAGTGCAGGAAAGAAATTATAAATGCAAAAAGAAATATAAATGTATTTGTATTGGGTGGGGAGGATAAGCAGCACAACAACTATCAATCACCACTACTAACAACAATTAAACACAGAATACGTTGCAGAAACTATCAATGTCATTCATCCTATGTATCCTCTACCTTTGCATTCCGGGAATACTTAACTATCAAATACCGATATCCAGATAGCAGAATAGCAGTAAGCAATAACATAAGCAACATGAGGCAGAAATGCTTAGTAAAGGCAGCATACAGAACAAGAACATTCAATAGAGCCAAGTGTATTTTGTATTCAGAAGCAAACACACAGCTACAATGGTTCCCTAGCAATATATCCCCCTTCCACCCTTTTACAATGATATTGCCGAGCTATTTATAGCGCAAATTTCCCCCCATTACATCATTGGGCACAGGATCCCAGACCTGACAATTAACCGAAGAAGCTGACAAAGCTGACAAAAGCGGTTGATGTTGACCTCTGCCGGCATGGAATGTGCTTGCGGTAAGGTCCACCTGAAGGATTGGCAGCTACGTGGCGGTGAGGGGATGATGCTCCGAGTCAGCATGACTGAGGGCAGCTTAAGTACAATAATCCAATTCACGCTCGCACACCACCCGTCACATCTCTTACTCGAATCCCGAGGCTGAACACCTGTCAAAATCTGATAAGGGACAAATCTACCTTGGGATCGCATTTGTCTTTCTTGCCCGACTTCGCCCGGAATTGGAGCGCAATCAGACAGCGCAAGGGGGAAGTAGCACAGTTGGGAAGGCCTCCATGCCTTAGAAAATTCTTGGGCCGGCTTCAACATTCTGCCCGAGTGCGCACAAGTAAGTGGGCACAGCTCGACTTCGCTGCTAAGTCGGGCTAAGCACCCAACACTTAGCCACTTTTTCAGCCACATCGCCCCGACTGCGCATGAACTTGAGGGCGCAGCCCGACTTCGCTGCGAAGTCGGGTTGCACACTCAACACTTAGAAATTTTCAAGGCTCCACTGATGCCTAGGTGTGCACATAAATGAGAGCGCACCCCGACTTCGCAGCGAAGTCGGGTTGCGCTCTTATACTTAGCAAAATTCTGATCATCTCTCCGCACTTCGGCTCCCCAAGTGGGCTCAAACTCAAGGGCGCAGCCCGACTTCACTACAAAGTCGGGTTGCGCACTCTAATACTTAGAATTTTTTAGGGGCCTTTTGCTCTCTTGGAGAAATTGAAAGAAAAAAGAAAAGGAGAAAAGGGGGGGGGGAATGAAGGGAATGAAACTGATGGAAGGGAAGAAAGGGGATAGTGAAGAAAGGGAAAGAAGGAGGAGGGGAGGGAGAGCAACATCCTTACAAGAAAAATGAAGACATGGCACCCCGTGCAAAATGTGGCAACATTCCTGACGGCTCGCGGGGTGTCAAGCTTGCCTCGACGCAACGAACCAAGCCTTTATCCTTTGGGCACAGAGGAACTCCCTTCCCCTGCATCATGCTGCTCCTACTGCAGCTGAGTCCCTTTTTTGGGTAACTGTTCTTCTTCAGACTCACTCTCAGCAGTTTCTTCTTCTGATCCTCCTCCTCCTCCTCCTCCTCCTCCTCTTTCTGAATCCGAATGCTCACCATTGTCGCCCTCTCGCTCAGCAGGTTGCTCAAGCTCACGAACGTGATTGTATGCAGTCTTGGCCTGGTCCCAAGCTGCTGCCTGGAAGGGCTCTAAATCGCTGACATCTTTCAACGCTGCTTTGAATGCCGCAACCATGTGTACATCAATGGTGTCATATCTTTCTCCCAACTCCTGGAGGGAGGTGTTAATCTTGCAAAACCTTGACACCATTTGGGTTACCTGCGTCTCCTGGTCTAGCTCAGCCCAGCCGTCAATTTTTGATGTATCTGCCTCGAAAGACAACCAATCCAGCTTCACTTGTTCAAGGGGCAGAAACTCCCCATCCTTGACGAAGCTCGGGCATTCGAGCTCAGAAAGAGTGTTGAAGGGGGCCAGGAAGATATTCATTTCATGGTTCAATGCGAGCAGCATCTTCCTGGCGGCCTTGGTTTTTTCCGTTTTTCAAAGTAATTATGCAAGGTTACCCTTGCATCCGCCCAATCTAGGGCAATCTGAGACATGGGGGGAAATCGGAGGCCCTTGCGCGCGAACTCTTCAAGTTTTATTGCCAAGTCCAGCCATTGCTTCGCTTGGCGTTCGGCCTCCTCTACCACAGGCTTTCCCTGGGCAGATACTTCTTGGATCGTGGATGCGAAATCCAGGACGGACAGGGACCTGACCACATTAGCCCTGCACCCTTGCAGCAAACCAGCCAGCATCTCCTTGATCTTGTTTTTCGAAAAGGCATCCGCCTGGGACGCCTTCTCCTTCAGCTAAGATTGGGCCTGCCTCAACAAATCCTGCAGCTGGGATACATGTTCCAGTGCTGCCTTCTTCTCTTCCGACAATTGTTCGACCGTCTTCCTTTGTGCTGTAGCCTCCTGCTGGGACGCGACGAGCTGAGCTTTCAAGTTCTCAATCTCCTTCTGGGCAGACTCCAGCCACGTGGTGGCTTTGGCCAGATATTCCTCCAGCTGTCTCGAGTTATTCTGAAGCTAAAACAACTTCTCTTGATTCTCGAGTCGCTTAACAAGGAGATTGTCAGTCCTGCGACGAATACCGTTGATTTCGTATTCTTCGCTTATGTCATCAAAATTCATCTCCTTGATCCGGTGTTCATAGTCGGCCTCGGTCATTTCCCGGAGAGGCTTCTCGGTTCGCAGCACTCTCCTGTCCAAGTCGAACTTGGTGTGCTTCACCGAGGCGGCTATCTCCTCGGCTCTTCTTTGTTTGACGCCCTGGAGGAAAGAGGCGTAACACCCTACGGCCTTCGCTACTAGAGGCTGATCGTCTGTAATCTGCAGCTGCTCCCCCATGAAGTCAAGTTCTACCAGCATAGGATATGTCGAGGCTAAATCCTGCTGCGGCATCCTTCCTGCAAACAATGAAGCAGGAGATATTCCAAAAGGTGAGGTCGCTTTCAAGGGCGACTAGGTCCTAGGGGAAACAGGCAGCTGAGTAGGAGGTGAAGACGGGGTCTTGCATAATTTGGGTGAGCAGCGTGGCGATGTAGGTACAACTTCGGCAATGGCCGCGAATGAGGGGTCTAGGGTTTGACCCAAGGTTTGGAAAACATTCAGGTCCTGGGCAAACTGTTCGAAAGAATGAGGACTATGGAAGGACTGGGAGATAGGCGATAGGGAAGATGCGACTAAGGCTTGCCCTGATACAGAGGGGGACGGTGTCACGGCAGGGCCAACTAGGATTTGGGGAACCGGGGAAGAGGACGTACCTGCGGGCACCGCTTGAGCCGCTGATTGGAGGACGCCTGCTGCCCAAACTTCTGCTTCTTTCCCTGGGCTGTCCAAAGATGATTTCTGACGTGACTGCTTCTGTTCGTGTCGCAGTCGTCTGCTGCGCAGCCTCTTTCTTCGGTCGCTTGGTCTTTTCGCTCCTTTTTCTCTTCTTTTCTCCTGGAGCTGCAATTTGCTCGAAGGAGGCGGAGGCGGTTGGTGCGACTGGCAACGGTGTTCCCACGGTGAATTTGTACTTGGGCTTTGACGGAGGGACGCCTATTGCTGATGGCCCACCGGTTGACCCTTCTGGCACCTTTTCCTTTTGAGGCACCGCTTCACTGGTTGACTTTTATAGCTCCTGTTCTTTTTGCGGTGATGCTTCGGGAGCTGGAGACAACATCGAGCCCACCTGACTGTTTGTTGGCGTCTTGCTGGGAGGTTTTTGAATGGGTAATTGCTAGGGTGGGGGCTTCCTTTTATATCTTTTTTTGGCGCCTAGGGGGATGCAATATAAAAACGCGAACGGCTCCCATTTGCCGGAGTATTTATCATATAAGGCCGAAAACTCATCATCTATGGCCAATGTATTTCGGTTAGACTTATCGTGTTGCGTGCGACACCTCATCTTCCAGCATTCAATGATTTTGTCTTTTTCCCAGCCGAGGGGCATCACCTTTGAGAGGAATTTTTTGAAGCCCGCCGAGTCTAACCTGTGATCTGGATTGCGCTCTGGATCATACTCCACCTCCTCACAGTAAAAATCCTGCCATGGTGGCCATGATTGCATCCGCTCGATGTGCCATTCCAGGTCTGCGCCTGTTTTATTGCACCCCTCCTCCATGATTTTTGCTCGGGGGCAAATATGTACAAATTTTCCCCTGACCCCAATCGGGCTGTATTTCCAACGCTGCGGTAGCTGTATCAAGCCCATGTTGAGGAGTTCCTGTTCGAGGTAGATGTGCTGCCCAATCTCATGCACTTGAATGTTCCCCTAGGTAATAGGATACTTGAAAATATGGCCCCTCTCCTTTCCCTAGACGAATTCCTCAACATGAACAAGAAAAGTCAATAAAGCCAAGTGTATTTTGTATTCAGAAGCAAACGCACGCTACAATGGTTCCCTAGCAATATATCCCCCTTCCACCCTTTTACAATGATATTGCCGAGCTATTTATAGCGCAAATTTCCCCCCATTACATCATTGGGCACAGTATCCCAGACCTAACAATTAACCGAAGAAGCTGACAAAGTTGACAAAAGCGGCTGATGTTGACCTCTGCCGGCATGGAATGTGCTTGCGGTAAGGTCCACCTGAAGGATTGGCAGCTACGTGGCGGTGAGGGGATGATGCTCCGAGTCAGCTTGACTGAGGGCAGCTTAAGTACAATAATCCAATTCACGCTCGCACACCACCCGTCACATCTCTGACTCGAATCCCAAGGCTGGACACCTATCAGAATCTGATAAGGGACAAATCTACCTTGGGATATCGTCTCTCTTTCTTGCCCGACTTCGCTCGGAATTGGAGCGCAATCAGACAGCGCAAGGGGGAAGTAGCGTAGTTGGGGAGGCCTCCGCGCCTCAAAAAATTCTTGGACCGGCTTCAACATTCTGCCCGAGTGCGCACAAGTAAGTGGACGCAGCCCGACTTCGCTGTGAAGTCGGGTTGCGCACCCAACACTTAGCCACTTTTTCAGTCACATCACCCCGACTGCGCATGAACTTGAGGGCGCGGCCCGACTTTGCTGCGAAGTCGGGTTGCGCACTCGACACTTCGAAATTTTCAGGACTCCACTGATGCCCAGGTGCGCACAGAAATGAGAGCGGACACCGAATTCGCTACGAAGTCAGATTGCGCTATTATACTTAGCAAAATTCTGATCATCTCTCCGCACTTCAGCTCCCCAAGTGCGCTCAAACTCCAGGGCGCAGCCCGACTTCGCTACGAATTCGGGTTGCGCACTCTAATACTTAGAATTTTTTAGGGGCCTTTTGCTCTCTTGGAGAAATTGACAGAAAAAAGAAAAGGAGAAGAGGGGCAGGGGGGGGAATGAAGGGAATGAAACTGATGGAAGGGAAGAAAGGGGATAGTGGAGAAAGGGAAACAAGGAGGAGGGGAGGGAGAGCAGCATCCTTACAAGAAAAATGAAGACATGGCACCCCGTGCAAAATGTGGCAACATTACTATGAGAGAATCACCTTCCATCCATACTCTATTCCATCAAGCTTCAGCTTCATTATTTGTCTTAAATCCACTATTGAAAGCATAATGAGACAAAATCTCTCCTCTATTATTTCTAATTATTCCTCCTGCTGGTTTTGGATTTCCTTTAAATGCTCCATCAAAATTCAATTTAACCCACTCCACATCTGGTGGTTTTCACATTATATTTTTCGCCTTCTTTTTGCTTCTCTTGTAACCAACATCATAATTCCTTTTAATGATTTGACTCCATCTATCAAGACTCCTTGCTTCCAAATTAGGGACCAGTCGAGGTGATAGGGTTGCTTTACACTCCTCTATGCCTAAACATATCTTCTTTTTCATTACCTCTAAACTACTTTCCTTTCCTTTAAATATTCTTCTATTCCTTTCTAGCCATATAGTCCAAAGTATTTTATCTTTTGATATATCCCATATTGTCTGTAAAGCCTCACTTTTATAAGTGCTCTGCCATTGCTTTAACCAATCTTTAATTCTTCTATTCATTACCATGCATTTACCAAACAAATTAAGAATCCATTGCCATAGATTCCAAACTATCGAGCAAAGTCCCAAGAGATGGTCTATACTCTCCTTATTACAAAAAACACATTGAATGGGGCCATGAAAACCCGTTTTCATAAGATTATCCCTGGATAAAATTCTTCTATGACCTACTAGCCAATCAAACATTTTAACTTTAGGAATGCTTGGGTTGTCCCAAATATCTCTCCAAGTTCTAGTGACATTATTATTATGTTGGTGTTGAACATTATATCCACTTCTAGTTGTGTATTCTCTCGAGCTATTCAACTCCCAAATTAATTTATCCTTAGCACCCCTCGAAATAATCACAGTTGTTATTGTTGCCACATTTTGCTAAGGGGTGAAAATTTTGAAAATTTTGAAAACTTCTGCATTTTTCGAGACCAGGTCTTTCCCTTTCTCCTTCCTTAGCCTTCAGTACAAGCAGTCTCCAGGTTTGCATTGTTTCAGTTTCAGTTTCTCAGTCTCCAGCAGGCTCCAGCGAAGTCTGGGAAAAGCCCAAGAATTTTCTAAGGCAAGAGCACTCTCGGGTCGCACTCTTTTTGAGCGATTCCGGGAGTCGCTCCATCTTTCCTGCGATTCCCAGCTTCGCCCCTTCCCCAAGCGACTGACGACAACACCCAGCGACGAAGCGATTGATGAAAGGGTCAAAAAAATGTCTAAGTGTGGCCTTCCCGCGAGTCGCTCCATTCTGGAGCGACTCCCGTCCTCGCCAACCTCCCCCAGCGACCCTCGGCAGCGTCAGCGACCGTCAGCAACAGGCAAAAACATGAAAAATTCTAAGGCACGGACTGTTGCCAAGGTTCGCTCCATTTTGGAGCGAACCCCGTAGTCGCTCTCTTTTCTCAGCGACTCCCGTCGTCGCTTCAGTTTTCAGCGAACCGCGGCGGGGGTGAACTCAAAAAATTTCTAAGTGCGCGTACGCCGGTCGCTCCGTCTGGGAGCGACTCCCGTCGTCGCTACTCAATCTCAGCAACTCCTGTCGTCGCTCTTTTCTTTGGCGATTGCCAGTAGCTGCAGAGTTTGAAGAGTATACCGAGGTCGCTCCGTTTTGGAGCGACTCCCGACGTCGCCGCGGCAGCCGAGCGACTTCCGTCGTCGCTGTCCCTTTCTAGCGACCGTGGGCAGAGGGGTTTCCAGAAAACTTTCTAAGGCATGAAAGTTGTCGCCGGTCGCTCCGTTTTCGAGCGACTCCCGTCGTCGCCCCCAACCCCCCCCCCCCCCCCAATTCAGTGACCTCAAGCAGAAAAAGACAAAATTGCAAATCTTTCTAAGGCATGCCCGCCTCGGGTTCGCTCCATTCCGGAGCGACTCCCGGGGTCGCTCTTATTTCCAAGCGACTCTTGTCGTCTCCCTCCATTCCAGCGAACCTCAGACTTAGGCTGAAAACATGCAAATTTTGAGATTCGGACTAGTTTTAGCAGAAGCGAAGGCATACTTCAAGGACAGGGTAGGTGAGCATTGATAGCAGGTATTCAACGGCAAACTGTACTGCACCTACCACATTAACAAGGCACGCCTTCTCAACCACCATATCTGTCCGAAGCCGTACCAAATTCAGGGGATTCTTGCTGTAGGTACGCTCACGGTCAGCAAGGGTCAAATCTCGACAGCTTATGCAGTCTTAAGGTACTGTGCATCAATGTAATTGGGAGGAAATTTTTGCTATAAATAAGCAGTTCATTTCATTGTAAAAGGGGGGGAACATATTGCTAAGAAAGCTACTGTAAACAGACATTTTGCTTCAATACAAGGCATCTTTGGCTCCGATTCTTGTCTCTTTCTTTTATGCTGCCTTCTGCAAGTATTTCTGCTCCATGTTCATTTATTTTTCTGATTGTTGTAATTCTGAACTATGGATTAGGGCATTGGCAATTAAGTGAATCTGGAATGCTTGTTGAAGGATACATAGGGAAGAATCGCAGTATTGGTTTCTGTTACATGTTTTGTTTTGACTGCTGCTGGTTTGGGTATTAGTTAGTAATCGTGCTGCTTGTTCTTCCCCACAACTATTGCTATGCTTTTACATTTCTTTCTGCATTTTACAATCTCTTTCCAGTTCCCTTATCTTAAACCCCAAGTAGAATAGTATAGGAGTCGGCCTTCTCCGGAGATTGGCACGGAAGGCATCCCTTCCTTCCGGCCTTTCAATCTGCTGGGCGAATCTAGGGCGCAAAGACCAAAATCCTTTCCTAAGTGGCAGATTCGTAACCAACAGTTTCTCTGGCACGCCCGGTGTGACCCGTGTTCGCTTCAATGCTATCGAATTAGAAGACCTGGCGACTCTATTGAACTCAGATACTTTCCAGATCTCGAAGACCAGTCCAAGAAAATCCTATCTTCATGCATACGATATGGAGAGTTAGAAACGCTGAAGAAGAGCCTGAGTACTACGAGCTTGATATCACCGCCTTCGAAGAACGCCCTAGGCTAGTTGGGTCCAGTATCCCTCTGGACGAAGCGCCATCGCAGGAGGCTGTAGTTGAAGAACAAGACCCGACTTCGGATAGCACTAGGACCAGCTGCCCTCCGAATCCTCCGAACTCCCTAGACCATCAGGTTGCTCCTGTTCAGCCGACTCTGTTGCTGCTCCCGCCATTACCGCCTCCTAATCAGTCGAATCCGAACGCGAACATGGAAAATCAGAAAGTAGCAGAATCAACAACAAAATCAGTCGTGTGCCCCCGAGCTATTTCCAACCTGGAACTCTACAAGACCTCTCAATCTAGCTAGGCAAGCTGCCGTTCTAGCCGTCGCCTTGAAGGCCATACCCACGTACGACGGCACCGAGAAGACAGCCTACGAGCACATCCAAGACATTGTCGCCCTCGCCGCGCTCCACAGCATCACCGACGAGAGCATCATGGTCCGACTGTTGGCCTTGTCTTTGCGCGGAATGCTCCAGTATTGGTATAGATCCTTGCTGCCTGGCACTATCACTGCCTGGATGGGGTCAATTGGCAGGGCAACTGGTGAAGGGATTCAATGAGTCTGCGGATCCGTCATCTTTGTTGCACCAGTTCACAACCATCCAAAGGCATCCGCAAGAGGAGATAGCATATTTTAATGTAAGGTTCGCGAGGTCATGGCAAAGGGTTCCCACCAAACTGCGGCCAACCGCCGAACAAGCTGCATACTATTACCTTAGATCCTTCAACTCGGACATCAGTATGATCATGAAGTTTTCCAATGTTAACACTTTCCCCGAGTTGTATGAGTTGGCCCAAAAGGCGGAGTTGGATTTGATTGCCATTGGTAGACTCCCACCTAGGATGTCGATGTCGATTTACCTAGATTTCCCTCAATCGCAGTATCCTAGTGCATCTGCCCAACCGCCTTCTACATCTTCCACATACCCAAATCCAACATGGAATCCCGCATCAGTGGTCTCTCAGTTCTCTGCTCCCCAAGTACATTTTCCCACTCCACAGGTGCCACAGCTTCCATCCCCTCCGCAGTATCCAGCACTTCCTGCTCCTCCACAGTACCCGACATTGCCCTCAGCCCCATCGTTGGCGCCATTGCCTCCACAGTATTCTGCAAGAAGTACAGTCTCTTGCTTCTATCTACCGAATGTTGTCCAACAACATGGCTGTTATGAAGAAGAAGCAGGCTCAGCAAGAGTTCGTCCCTAGGAGACCCTACCCTCCTTCTACGCTGACAAGAGATCAAGTACCTCAAGCCAATAGACCTCCCGCGAGGAATGTTGCTATCAACGAGGAGTCGAGCACTTTAGACTACGTGCATTGGTGCTCCACCTACAACGACCCTCACGGGGAAGACAGCTGTATGCTTCATCAACATTATGCCCAGACCTTGGCGAGTAGCGGCTCGAGCGAGCAGATCAACATGATCAGGGAGGCGGATCGCAATGTCGCAGTCCCAGAGGAGGAGCAAGTGTCGATTCTGACCAAATAACGTAAGAAGCAGATTGAGGTGGATGCGGCCCAGATGCAGCATTTGAAGATGTATACCAGACGAGAAAAGGAGTAGCCTCCGACGAAGGCTCCTGACAAAGGTCCTGCGCTTTTGCCGGCAAAAGAGAAGACGTTCCCGGCAAAAGCTCCAGTGGCGCAACCTCAGGGTGAGACCAAGGAGCAGGCGAGAGAAAAGCTCAAATACCCTTCGTTGACCAAACGACAGAGAGTTGAGGCTACGCAGCAGTACCGCACCAAATACGAAGCTGCCAAGGAGACGGAGGTGCCCGCTACTTCAGCCTACAATATTGTTGATGAGCTAAAAAAGACCCCGGCCAAGATAAGCATGTATGATGCCCTGCAACTCCCCGGGCAGGTAGATCTGCTACAGGAGTCTCTAAAGTCTGTCAAAGAAGGAAAGTCATTGCAACCTGTGTTGGCTCAGCCTTTGACTACTTCAATCACGGGAAAAAATAGGCCACCACCGTTCTACCTGTCTCTGCGGATGGAGGGGTGCGTGGTGCACAACTGCATGATTGACTCCGGCAGATCAACCACTGTCATGCCAAGGGCAATTTGCGAAGAGATCGGCATGGAATACACGCGAAGCAGCCAAGGTGTCCTGCAACTAGATGGCACTCCTGTGAAAACAGTGGGTGTCATTAAAGATATCCCTATCCAGTTGCACAAGGCGCCTCAGATTGTTGTGATTCAAGAGGTTGTGGTCGTTGACCTGGAACCCTACTTCGGCATGTGCCTCTCGAGGGAGTTCACCGCCAAACTGGGTGGGTATCTTTCCCTTGACTATTCACATATGGAGGTCCCCTTCAAAGGGAGAAAAGTGAAAATTTACAATGAAAAACCCTCCACCTTCCTTGTTGGGAGGATACCAGAAGAGGGACATCAGGATGAATCAGTGCACCTGATGACGGAGCAGTTGGAAGAGGTTGATATAGTGGAAGAGACCATGGAAGCACTGCAGGCGGAAGACGAGTTCTCCCTTCTTGATTTCAACGCCATGATTGAATCAGACATAGGCTGCTACACTATTACGCAGCCTGAAAAGCCAAAAGAGACAGTAAAAGAAGACATAGGCCCCGCCCCGAATGAGTTGTGGAAGCTATACTTTGATGGTGCCCGATGCAAGAACGTCGCCGGGGCAAGGGTGCTCCTAGTTTCACCTTCGGGAGAATAGAAAGATTATTGCTACAGGCTGGCCTGGAGTTGCACCAACAACGCGGCCGAGTACGAGGCCCTGTGCCTAGGGTTGAAGAAGGCAGAAAAATTGGGGATAAAGCAGCTGCAAATCTTTGGAGATTCAGAGCTGGTGTGCAAGCAGATTACCGACAAGTGCACCGCAAAAAAGCACTATCTCAAAGCTTACCGCAATGTGTTGGCAATCGAACCGGCCTAGATACAGGTTTTCTAAGTCTGCAACGCCCTAGGCCCGCTGCCAAGCATTGAATGCCCGAAGGAAAGGGATGTCCTCCGTGGCAATCTCCAATAGGGCTGGTTTTGAAAATTAAATGGGTGATTGGAGATAAGGGATAGAAAGATACTGAAAGAGATGGGAGATTATGGAAAGGAAGGGGAGATGGCCGAAGGTCGGCAATTTGGGATGATGGACCAAGAACACGATAGACAACTTATCTACTTTTACCAACAGCAATCAAAACAATGACTTATAACAGAAACGAGTATAAAATCCTCGGAACCTATGTAAACTCAAAGCAAGGATTCCAAGGACCAGTATTCTATCAACAGAAAAATCCAAAGAACAGAATTAAAGCGAAGAACGAGAAACACTAGTTTAATAGAAATTACGAGTAGAAATCTTACACAGAGATTGGGGACTTAAACCGTAGCAGAAGCCTTTATTTTTAGGGTAGGTTTCAAGTATACAACTACTTCAAAAAGTAAAAATGGGGACTTTGGGTTAAGGGTAAGGAATGTACAGAAAGGGATGAAATGACTAAAAGGAATGGGAAATGGCCACAAGCCGGAAGTGTGGGGTGATGGACCGGAAGCATGATAGGCAGCTTATATATTTGAACCAACAACAATCAAAACAATAAACCTTTAAAAGAAACTAGTATGAAAAACCTCTTAACTATGCAAACTCCAGCAAGTATTCCAGGGGCAAGCCCTCTACCGACAGTGAAATCCAGAAAACAGAATTAAACTGACCGTAAAGAAACTAACTTAATAGAAATAACAGACTAGAAGTCATACACAGATTAGAAGTCTCAACACCAGAGCCAGAAGCTTTTATTTGTACAGCGGGATCCAAAGTACATAATTGCTTTTCTAGTAGAATTTATCCATCCATTTACAGAGAAAAGGGGGGGTTTATATAGGAGAAAAACTACCGCTCGATGAATTGGTATTCAACCACTTTCATGACGGGCTGATTCACATTTGGTGACAACCAAAAACGGTCTACTTTATCCCAATTTATCATTAAAAGCGGAAGGTTCCGACGAAGACTTGGAACAGTCAAGCCGGAATTACAGGTAACTTGATATTGAAGTTAGAGTTTCTGATGACGATCATCAATCAGACGGTCTCGAAAATAGTTTCAGGGTGGTGAAATAGGAAATGCACTGTGGACCTCTCCTTTTGTTCGTTGGCTCCTTTTAACAATATCCCTCTGGCTATTTTTAGGAAAGCGCTCCCTTGTGGAGCGCTTTTGAGGAAAGCGCTCCCTTGTGGAGCGCTTCTTAGCAAAGCGCTCCCAAGTGGAGCGCTTTTGAGGAAAGCACTCCCTTGTAGAGCGCTTCTTAGCAAAGCGCTCCCAAGTGGAGAGCGGCTGCGAAGTCGGGCGGCTCCATACTTAGAAAATTCCTGGGCACATTTCTGATAATCTCGCCCAGTTGCGCACAGATAGTCGAGCGCAGCCCGACTTCGCTGCGAAGTCGGGCGGACAACAACACTTAGAAAGTTTTGGGCTCTTTGCCCACTCAGAGAAACAGTTAGAAATATGGGGGAGGAGATGGAGAGAATGAAACTGATGGCAGAAAAGAAAGGGGATAGTGGAGAAGGGGAGAGAAGAAAGAGGGAAGGGAAAGCAACATCCTTACAAAAAATTCGAAGACATGGCACCCCGTGCAAAATATGGCAACATTCCTGGCGGCTCGCGGGGTGTCGAGCTCGCCTCGATGCAACGAACCAGGCCTTTATCCTTTGGGCGCAGAGGAACTCCCTTCCCCTGCATCCTGCTGCTCCTGCTGCTGCTGTTGAGCTCCCTTCTTGGGTAGTTGTTCTTCTTCGGGCTCGCTTTCAGCAGTCTCTTCTTCTGATCCTTCCTCTTCTTCTCTCTCTGAGCCTGACTGCTCAGCACCACCATCGCCCTCTTGTTCAGCAGGCTGATCCCGCTCGCGGACGTGCTCGTAGGCGGTTTTGGCTTGATCCCAAGCTGCTGCCTGGAAGGGCTCTAAATCGCTGATATCCTTCAGCGCTCCTTTGAATGCCGCGACCATATGCACGTCAATGGTGTCATACCTCTCTCCCAACTCCTGGAGGCATGTGTTAATCTTGCAAAATTTTGACACCATTTGGGTCACCTGTGCCTCTTGGATTGGGTCAGTCCAACCATCAATCTCAGATGTGTCTGCCTCAAAAAACAGCCAGTCTTGCTTTACCTGCTCTAGGGGCAGAAATTCCCCATCCTTGACAAAGCTCGAAAATCCGAGCGCAGAAAGAGTGTTGAAGGGGGCCAGGCAGATATTCATTTCGTGGTTCAATACATCCAACATCTTCCTGGCAGCCCTGATCTTCTCAGTTTTCTCAAAATAGTTTTGCAAGGTTACCCTTGCATCTGCCCAGTCTAGGGCAATTCGGGACATAGGTGGAAATCGGAGGCCCTTGCGCGCAAATTCCTCAAGTTTTATTGCCAAGTCCAGCCACTGCCTCGCTTGGCGTTCAGCCTCCTCTACCGCAAGCTTTCCTTGGGCAGATACTTCTTGAATTCTGGATGCGAAATCCAGGACGGACAGGGACCTGACAACATTAGTCCTGCAGTCCTGCAGCAAACTAGCCCGCATCTCCTTGATCTTGTCCTTCGAAAAGGCAGCCGCCTGGGACGCTTTCTCCTTCAGCTGTGATTGAGTCTGCTTCAGCAAATCTTGCAACTGGGCAACATGCTCCAGTGCTGCCCTTTTCTCTTCTGACAGTTGTTCGGCTGTCTTCCTCTGTGTTGCCGCCTCCTGCTGGGACGCGGCAAGCTGATCTTTCAAATCTTTAATCTCCTTCTGAGCAGATTCCAGCTGCGTGGTGGCCTTGGCCAGATCCTCTTCCAGCTGCCTTGAATTGTTTTGAAGCTGAAACAACTTCTCTTGATTCTCGAGCCGCTTAACAAGGAGATTATCAGTCTTCCGACGAATACCATTGATTTCGTATTCTTCGCTTATATCGTCGAAACTCTTCTCCTTGGTTCGGTGCTCATAATCTGCCTCAATCATCTCCCGGAGAGGCTTCTTGACTTTCGGGATTAACTTCTCCGTTCGTAGCACCCTCCTGTCCAAGTCAAACTTGGTGCGCTTCACAGGGATGGCTATTTCCTCGGCTCTTCTCTTCTTTACGCCCTGGAGGAAAGAGGCAGAACGCCCTACGGCCTTCGCGGCTAGAGGTTGGTCGTCCGTAACTTGCAGTTGTTCTCCCATTAGGTCCAGCTCTGCCAGCATAGGGTATGCCGAGGCCAAATCCTGCTGTGGCATCCTTCCTGAAAACAATGAAGCAGGAGATATTCCAGAAGATAAGGCCGCTTTTGAGGGCGACCGGGTCCTAGGGGAAACGGGCGGTTGCGTAGGAGGTGGAGATGGGGTTTTGAATGCGGCGGGTGAGCGGCGCGGCGATGTAGATACAGCTTCAGCGCTGGCCGCGGGTGAGAGATTTAGGGTTTGACCCAGGGTTTGGAAAACGTTAGGGTCCTGGGCAAAACGTCCAAAGGAATGGGGGTTGTGGAGGGACTGGGTGATAGGCGATATAGATGAGGTGACTAAGGCGTGCCCTGATGCAGAGGAGGAAGGCGTTATAGCAGGGCTAACTGGGGTTTGTGAAACAGGGGAAGAGGACGTACCTGCGTGCTCCGCCTGAGCCGGTGCTTGAATGACGCCTGCTGCCCAGACCTCCGCTTCCTTCTCTGGACTATCTAGAGAGATTATTTCAGGTGCAACCGCTCCTGCCCGTGGGGCCGCCACTATCTGCTGCGCAGTCTCCTTTTTCGGCCGCTTTATCTTGGTCTTCTCGCCCCTTTTCCTTTTCTTTTCTCCTGGAGCGGCAGTTTGTTCGGTGGAGGCAGAGACGGTTGGTGCGGCGGGTACCGAGGCGCCCACGGTAAACTTGTACTTGGGCTTTGTCGGAGGGGTGCCCGCTACTGCTGCCTCGCCGGTTGACCCTTCTGGCTCCTTCTCCGTTTGAGGCGACTTTTCGGGAGCTGGAGACAACATTGGGCCCACCTGACTGCTTTTTGGCGCCTTGCTGCTGGATGGCTTTCGAATGGACAAATGTTGTGGTGGGGGTTTCCTTTTATATCTTTTCCTGGCGCCTAGGGGAACGCAATCTCGAAATGCGAACGGCTCCCATTTGCCGGCGTATTTATCATATAAGGCCGAAAAATCATCATCTATGGCCAATGTCCTTTTGTTCGATTTATCGTGTTGCGTGCGACACCTCATCTTCCAGCATTCAATAATTTTGTCCTTTTCCCAGCCGAGGGGCGCCACCTTTGTGAGGAACTTTCTGAAACCGGCTGAGTCTAGCTTGTGATCGTCGTTATGCTCTGGATCGTAATCCACCTCCACACAGTAGAAGTCATGCCATGGTGGCCATGACTGCATTCGCTCAATGTGCCACTCCAGGTCTGCCCCTGTCTTGTTGCACCTCTCCTCCATGATTTCTGCTCGAGGGCAAACATGCACAAATTTTCCTCTGACCCCAATCGGGTCGTATTTCCAGCGCTGTGGTAATTGTATCAGGCCTATGTTGAGGAGTGCCTGCTCCAGGTAGATGTGCTGCCCAATTTCATGGACTTCAATGTTTCCCCAGGTAAAAGGATATTTGAAAATATGGCCCTTCTTTTTTCCCTGGCCGAATTCCTCCTCGACGCAGTCCATCTGCCGCGCTGCCTCCATGCCGAATTGGTGCTCAGTGCAAAAATAGGGCAGCAAGAACGGCTTCCCTTTGAATCCGTAGATTCTGATGACGACGCCCTGGGTCAACCGGAAAGTGTCCCCGTATTTGTTTTTCCTCAGGTACTTCGTCATAACCAGGGGAGGGCGAGACGCCTTGCCGTTGAACAGTGCCAGGGTCATACCCAAGAATTTGAAATTAAAATCATAATAGGACCCCCTTCTATACAGCGCCTCCGTCCACTCGTATACCGGCAACGGTGCGCCCTTCTCATTTACTTTCTTAAGCTCGGGCACCCTTATTCGGTAATGCGTATGGTAGAGGCACAACCATACAAGGAATGAGCAGTGTCGGAATTCAGTTGTCTGTTTCTGTTGTATCCTAACCAGGTTCGAATGTATGGCGTACGCCACCCAGTCTGCCCAATCAAAAAAGATTGGGCGCCTTCCGCTTCTCTGCGCAGTGGGGTCATAGAATTCCCCATGCAAGATACACTCTGCGAGTGCCAGCTGATATGGGTGCACCACCCTGTCTGTGCCGCAGCCAAGGACCCATGCAAGGATAATATAAATATACCTGTTTTCGAACCTTTCCAGGGGTATGGGACCTGATGGCCATTGTCCAGCTGGTAGTGGACACTTCAGCTCTGAATCGAGAAATTCCCTCATCCTTCTGCTCTGACTGAACCTGCCCGCCTGCTCTTCCAAATTAATCTTCCTGACGATGGCATTTGGGTCGTACTGGAGCCCCGGGGCGAAGGCTGGCTGTACGCTTTCTTTAAAGAGGGTAAACAACACCCTTCCTTGGCAGTCGCAGACCTGTCGGGTGGCTGGTTTGTAATACGTCGCAATTGACTCGACCAGCTCCGGGCAGTGGTGGACAGGAGGGCACAAGAACCAGTAAAGGTTCGATTTATAGGCGGCCCCAATGTGGTGCGAGGATGAGACCTTGTCTGCCCACTTCGCGATATTGGGACGCAGCTTGGTGAGACTAATGGAGTACTCGCCATCTTCGTATTCGGCCAGGCGGTTGATGGGCGGCGGCAGAGGACCTTGCTTTTTAGCTCGCCTCGACCTGGATTTTTCCCTTTGCTCTTGTGGCGCCTCGCTCTCATGAGCGCTAGATTCTGTGTGTTCCTCAGCTTCCCGCTCTGTATCACTGGATTGCGCCTGCATTGGCGCCTTCCCCTTGTCCACTCTCTGTCCTTCACTCATGGTGCCGGAGATAGAAATTACAGTCGTTGCAGAGCTTAATTTCGCACTTCTCTTTTTCACTGTGCAGCTCAGATTTACACTGGTAATTCTGGTGTTCTGAGTAAGTAAGGGCCCTTTTCTAGGAATGGAAAAACAACATTAATGGCGTGAGGGGGAATTTAAAGTGATTTGCCCGAAGTAGGTAAAAAGCGTCGTTATTCCTCGGCGGCCGCGCGTGGGATCTTCTATTGGAAAGCGCAACTCGTACGCGGTTGGCCCCTTGTGCGCTCTCTTATTAATGACATCTGCTTTGAAATCCGCGCAATCATTCCTTAAAATCTTCGAACTTCGTGCTTTTAATGACGTCACCGCCGCCATCTGGGCACACACTTCGAGGCACCAAACTTGAGGAAGGCCCTGACCAAGTGCGCTCAAAAAGTGAGCGCGGTCCAACTTCGCGTTATGCAAGGTGCACCCTCGGGGGCCCATACTTAGAAACATTTCGCCATGCACCTTGCCTCCGGGATGCGCCGGTCGGAGTGCGCAAAACTTTGAGTGCGCAGCCCGACTGCGCTCGGAAAATTTGCGCAGTCGGGCGAGGACACTTAGATGATTTCTACCCATTTCTCTTTCCTTTCTGCCCGGCTGCGCTCAGAAAAGGGTGCGCAGCCCGACTTCGCTGCGAAGTCGGGCGGCGCGCCCAACACTTAGAAATTTTTTGGACTTTTCTTGGTCGCTTTTTCCTTCTTAACCTCCCGACGTCGCACAACGTTAAGAGCGAAGCCCGACTTCGCTGCGAAGTCGGGCGACTTTCCTGCCTTGGTCAGACTTGAACAGCCGCGCAAAACTTTGCTTCTTTTTTCATACTTGGCCTTCTTTTGACTTAAAAGCTGAAAACTAAATGACTGAAAGAAATATTCACATTCTGAAATAAACTGAACTGCAGGAAATAAATAAGAAAAATATGTACAAGGTAGGACCTTTTGACAACCTTCAGTGGTGATAGGCCTTCAGGTGAAAGCCATTAACAGGGATCGGGAGGAGCTGTCCCTCCATGTCTCTGAGCACGAATGCATTGAACTGGTTTATCCGAGCGATCTGATAGGGGCCTTCCCAGAAGGCATCAAACTTGTCATGATTGCCCGGCTTCGCTTTGAGTGAATCCCATTTGAGCACTAAGTCCCCGATTTTGAAAACTCGGGTGGTGGTCCCTTTTGCAAACCAGCTCTGAGTCGCTTCGGCGTGCTTGGTAAAGGCCTGATACGCCTTCTCCCTTTCCTCTTCTAGCTGCAACAGTTGACAAAGTCTGGCATCCACGGGGTCCCCGTCGCCTTTCTCATCTTCTAACAACCAGAGTGCGGGCATTTCTATGTGGGTGGGCAGGACAGCCTCCTTGCCGTATACAAGCGCGTAGGGAGACGTCTTGATGGATTTTTTGAAAGATATGCGATCCGCCCATAACGCTCGGTCCAGAAGTAGGTGCCACGACCTCTTATTCTTCTCCACAGTTTTCTTTATGATTTTCAAGAGGTTCTTATTGGTGGATTCTGCCAGGCCGTTTCCCTGCGGATAGTAATTTGAAGACATCTTGTGGTAAATGCCATACTTTCCGGTAAACTCAGTGAGTACCGCGCCTGCAAATCCTGGACCATTATCTGTGACAATTGCCTCTGGAATCCCGAAACGGGTAATGAGGCTCTCAAGGAACCCAATGACCGTCTCTTGGTCAGCGTGCTTTGTAGGCAATGCCTCAGCCCATCGGGTAAAGTAATCTGTGGCGGTTAGGATGAACTTATGTCCCGCCGAAGAGTTGGGCGTTATTGTCCCGATGAAGTCCAGACCCCACTGCTGAAACGGAGTCTCGGCTTGAATTGGCTGGAGGGGCAAGGGTGCCTTCCTATTTCTGTCGGCGAACCTCTGGCATTTTTCGCATTTCACACAGACTGCATGTGCGTCTGTGAAGAGGGTGGGCCAATAATAGCCGGCTCTGATAATTTTTAAGGTCGTAGGCCTTCCTGAATGATGTCCTCCGGGCATCCCAGAGTGAAACTCTCCGAGAACCTTTGGCTTGTCTGATTCCTTGACGCACCGCAACAGGATGCCGTCAATATTTCTAAAATACAGCCCCTCGGGCGCAGTACATACTTCAAGGCGTTCAGCCTAAACCTCCTTCTCTGTGAGGCGTTGAGATGATCTGGACATCTCCCTGTGTTGAAGTACCACACTAGATCATTTGTCCAATCATCCTCCTCTGATAAGGAGTTGGAAAGGTTGGCCTCTGTTACTGGATCCTCCCACTGGCAGGCAGAGATTTCGGCTGCAGCACTCCGGGCCAACTCTTGGCATAGAGCCCGACCTCGGATTAGCTTTGTTGGCCGTACCTCTATGTCAAACTCTTGTATCTTGGCTATCCATCCTGCCCTCTTGTGACCTGGCTCCCCTTGGATGATGAAATTTCTGACGTCCGGGTGTATCACGAAGACAGTTATCCGACTTTGGGAGACAAAGTGCTTGAACTTTCTCAGGGATCTCATAACTGCGTGCACTTGCCGCTCAATAAAATTGTATCTTTCTTCGTGCGGCTGAATCACCTGGCTTAGGAATGCTATGGGGCGCTCCTCGCCATCATCTCCCTTCTGAGTCAGGACTGCAGCGTAGCTTTCGGGCTCTCCCACCGCATACAGGATGAAATCCTTGGAGTAGTCTGGATTTATTAACACTGGAGCCTGGGCAATTCTGGCCTTGATTTCTTCAAAGGCTTGTTTCCTCTCGTCAGTCCATACAAATTCAGCATCTTTTTTTAGGAGCTCAGCCATGGGCTTGATTACTTGTGCAAAGTCTGGCACAAACTTCCTCACGAAGTTGATTTGGCCAAAAAATGATTGCAGCCCCTTTTTGTCGACTGGGATGGACAAGCGAAGAAGAGCTTCCGCTCTGTCAGGATCGACTGCAAGGCCCTTCTCAGAAATAACGTGTCCCAGCAGTTTGCCTTCCTTCACCGCGAAGACTGATTTCTTCGGGTTGATGGAAATGCCGAATTCACGACATCTCTCAAATACTTGCCGCAAGTGGGAGGCATGGTCCTCTCTTTTGTGTGAAAACACAGTCATGTCATCCAAGTAGATGACAATGATCTTGTTGAGCAGCTCTCGGAACGCCAAGTCCATAGCCCTTTGAAATGTAGCCCCGACATTGGAAAGACCGAAGGGCATACGCTGATATGCAAACGTTCCCCATTTGGTGGTGAACGTTGTCTTGTGCTGATCTTCATCTTTCACCCATATTTGGTTATAGCCGGAGAAACCGTCCAAGAGAGAGAATCTCTGAGCTCCAGCGACTACGTGGAGGATTTGATCAATTTGGGGGAGCGGGTAATGATCCTTCAGTGAAGCCTGATTGAGGTTTCTGAAATCCACGCAGAGGCGGATGTCTCCATTCTTTTTCCTCACGGGGACCAGATTTGCGACCCAAGAAGAGTGCTTGATGGGATAGATGATTTTGGCCTCCAGCATCTTCAAGAGTTCAGCTTTCATCATGGCTTCAATTTTCGGGTTCACCGCCCTTTGCTTCTGCCGGAAAGGCTTTGCATTATCCTCCAGTTCTATAGTATGCTGGATCATCTCTCTGTCGTACCCCTTCAGGTCTTGGTAGCACCAGGCCACAATATCTGGGTACTCTTTGCATAGAGATCGGATCTGCTCTAACTCCTCATCAGTGCAATCCGTCCCGACCTTAATCACCTTTCCAGGTTCCAGTTCCAGGTCCATGTACTGCTTGGGGTCCACTTTGATCCTGTGGGATATGGCTCTATCATTCTGATCAAAGAGGCTCTCCAGGGTAATCAGTCCTTTCGGGACATGATTATTTTTTAACTGTATCAACCCCTCATATTGCTCGTCATCAGGGTCTCTACCTTCGATTGTACTAGCTTCATTTATCAAAAAGGTGACGATATCTTCGTCACAATCGAACACCTGCCAGTGGGTGTCCTTGTCAGGCACAGAAGGCCTGTAAATGGTACGAACCGGCTTCGGCTTCTGGACAGTGTCATCAGCTGGGACGTACCTGGCTCCAACAGACGCCAGAATGTCAGCATGCTTATTCTTTTCACGAGATATGGCTTTGACATTCAAAGAGTCAAACGACTCCATCAGATCCCAGACACGGTTGCGGTACGCCTTGAGGTAATGCTTCTTGGAGGCGCACTTATTGGTAATCTGGTTGCACACCAGCTCTGAGTCGCCAAAGATCTGCAAATGCTTTATCCCAAGTCTCTCTGCCTTTCTCAAGCCCAAGCACAAGGCTTCATACTCCGCCGCATTGTTAGTGCAACTCCAGGCCAGCCTATAACAGTAGTCCTTTTGAATCCCGGATGGTGAAACCAGAAGTACACCTGCACCGGCGCCATTCTTACATCGGGCACCATCAAAGTACAACTTCCATAGCTTTTCTGGGGCAGGTCCAACATCCTTCTTTGCAGACTGATCAAGTCTTTCATGTTGGGTGATATAGTAGCAACCTTGTTCGGTCTCAATCATGGCATTGAAGTCTAGTAAGGAGAACTCATCCTCCACTTGTAACAACTCGAGGGTCTCTTCCGCCAAGTCTACCTCTACCAGTTCCTCAGTCGTCAGATGAACCATGTCGTTCTGTTGTTCTTCCCCGGTATCTTCTCGACCGAAAACGTGGAAGGCTTTTCATTATAGATCTTCAATCTCCTTCCTTTAAAAGGCACTTCCATATGTGAATAATCCAGCGACAGATATCCACCCAACTTCGCAGTGAACTCCCTAGAGAGACACATGCCGAAGTAGGGTTCCAAGTCAACCACCACGACCTCTTGGATGACCACTATGTCGAGCGCTTTATGCAGTCGGATTGGGATGTCTTTGATGACACCAACTCTCTTGACAAGAGTGTCGTCTAGTTGCAGCACACCTTGGCTGCTCCTTGTGTATTCCATACCAATCTCTTCGCAGACAGCCCTCGGCATGACAATAGTGGAGGCACCAGAGTCCACCATGCAATTGTGTACTATATGGCCCTCCATTCGCAAAGACAGATAGAAAGGTGGCGGCCTGTTTTTCCCGGTAGCAGAAACTGTCAAGGGTTGAGCCAACACAGCGGGCTGCGTCGGCTTTCCATCTTTCACGCTCTTCAAGGATTCCTGCAACAGGTCTACTTGTCCTGGGAGCAGAAGAGCCTCATACATGCTTATCTTCGTCGGAGTCTTCTTGAGCTCATCGACTATATTGTAAGTTGAAGTGTCGGCTCCCTCTGTCTCTTTTGCTGGCTCGTACCTGGTTCGGTATTGTTGCGTGGCTTCAACCCTCTGTCTCTTCGTCAGCGATGGGTACCTCAGCTTTTCTTGAGCTTGTTCTTTTGTTTCAGCTAGAGGTTGGGCCGCGGGAGCCTTTACCACGGGAGCCTTGAGCGTTGGGAACTTTTCTTTGGCTGTAGGAGGTAAAGGCGGCTTATCAGGTGCTGGCACAACAGGCTGCGTCCTCTCCCTTCTTGCGTATACTTTCAACGGCTTCATCTGGGCCGTGGTGGCCTCAATCGGCCTTTTGCCCTCCTTGGTCAAGAGAGACACGGGATCTTCTTCTGGGACTGCAAAGTTACCTTCATCGTCAAGGATCATGTATGCTTCGTCTTCCATGGCGCTGCCCGCAAGGGTCTGAATATAATGCCGATGCAACATGCAACCCTCCTCTCCATGTGGATCGTTGCATGTAGAACACCAGTTAACATGGTCAGAAGTGCCTGGTTGAGCATCATTGGCAGCATTCCTCGCTGGGGGCCTTTGCGCTTGAGCAGCTTGATCTTTTGTCAGCGCAGGAGGAGGATATGGTCTCCTCGGAAGAAACTCCATCTGAGCTTGCTTCTTCTTCATGATTGTCATGTCGTTGGAGATAGTATGGTAACCGGAGGCAAGAGCCCGCACCTCCTGAAGGATCTTATTCTGAATATCATTATCAGCAGGCGCCGGTCGGGCCGGCGGAGGTATTGCGGCTAATGGTGGAGGTGCAGAATATGCCGCCGAGGTACTCTTTTCCAGGACCTCGCAAACCTCACGTTGAAGTCCGATATCTCCTCTTGCGGATGGCGTTGAATACTTTGAAACTGGTGCAGTAATGAGGAGGGATCAGCGGACTCGTTGCATCCCTTCACTAGCCTGCTCGCTAACTGGGGCCATCCCGTGATAGCTCCTTCGGGAAAAGATCTCCACCGGTAGAGAAGCTTCCCTCTCAGAGAAAGGGCTAATAGACGGGTCTTAACACTCTCACTAGTGATAGAGTGCAGTGCAGCCAAGGCCAGAATACTTGGATGTGCTCGTATGTTGTTTTCCCGGAGCCATCATACGTAGGAATGGATTTCAAGGCAGCAGGAGGTACAACTTCTTGTCCAACTAGAGCCAAGGGCCCTGTGGAATCAACTGCTGGGAAGAGGTCGTCATCATTTTGTTGGGCAGCCATGTCTTCTTCCTCTTCTTCAAGCTGATCAGTAGTATAATCAGTATCAGTGTTGTCCGAAGTTGTAGGTTGTTCTTCAATTTCGGCCTCTCCAACTTCAGCTTCTTCTATTTCAGCTTCAGCTTCGAGTTCGTTTTGGTGAGCTTGGTAGTCAGCCGACCTTACGCGCTCTCCAGGAGCGTTGATGTCGATTTCGTAGAGATCAAGCTGTTGTCCTGGGTTCCTTGCTCTCCACCTTCTTGTATGCATGAAGGTGCTTTTGATATTGGACCAGTCTCACGGACTCAGAGAATATTCAGGTACTGTAGAGTCGCCAGGTGTTCTGATTTGACAGCAATGAAGCGAACACCGATGCTTCGATTATGTTTTGGGGTGGGAAACTCCCGTGTCCCACCGGGCGTGCCAGAAACTGTTGGTTACGAATCTGCCACTAGGATAGGATTTTAGTGTAATGCGCCCTAGATTCGCCCAGCAGATTGAAAGGCCGGAAGGAAGGAATACCTTCCGTGCCAATCTCCGGAGAAGGCCGGAAGTAAGCAGTTCCCTAGCAATATATCCCCCTTCCACCCCTTTACAATGATATGGCGCAGCTATTTATAGCGCAATTTTCCCCCCAATTACAACTTTGGGTACAGAATCCCAGACCTGACAATAGCTGACAAAAGCGGCAAAAAGCGGTTGATGTCGACCTCTGCGGGTATGGAATGTACTTGCAGCAAGGTCCGCCTGAAAACCTAGCAGCTACGTGGCAGTGCGGTAGATAAAATCTCGAGTCAGCTTGACTGAGGGTAGTTGCGGTACAATAAGTCGGTTCACGCTCGTACACCTTCTGTCACATCTTTGGCTTGAATCTCGAGGCTGGACACCTGTCGGAATCTGATAAAGGGAAAATATGCCTTTGAAGCTCATAATTTATCTCCCGCCCGACTTCGCCCAAAATTGGAGCGCAGTCGGGCAGCGCAGGGTGGAAGCAGCGCAGTTGGGAAGGCCTTCGTGCCTTAGAAATTTTCTGGGCAGATTTTAACATTCTTCGCCCGAGTGCGCACAAGTCAGCGAGTGCAGCCCGACTTCGCTGCGAAGTCGGGCGGCTCGACAGTTAGCCGATTTTTCCGAAGTCATCATGGCAAATCGCCCGGCTGCCCACTTCGCTGCGAAGTCGGGCAGTCCCAGCACTTAGAAAATTCTTGGGCTAGTCTTCAAACAGATGCTTCCCAAGTGCGCCCGAAACTAGGAGCGCAGCCCGACTTCGCTGCGAAGTCGGGCGAACAGCAACACTTAGAAAATTTTGGGCTCTTTACCCACTCAAAGGAACAGTTAGAAATATGGGAGAGGAGATGGAGAGAATGAAACTGATGGCAGAAAAGAAAGGGGATAGTGGAGAAGGGGAGAGAAGAAAGAGGGAAGGGAAAGCAACATCCTTACAAAAAATTCGAAGACATGGCACTCCGTGCAAAATATGGCAACAGGCTCTTTATCTTCTTGTTGTTCGCTGCTTTCAGATCCTTCGTCCATTTCCTCTTCTTGTTCATCCGAATCTTCAACTTCTGAACTAGATTCGCCTTCAGTCTTATCTTCCTCACTAGACATGGAGCGCTTAGGAAGAAGCTAATCCAATGATTTTTTAAACACATGCTCATATATAGCCGCAGCATCATTCCAACGCTCATAAGAATATGGGGGGTATTTCTGAAGCTCAAAAATAAGATAGCGGTAGGCATTAATCCGCTCCAAATCAACAAACACCATCATCCGGTCAAATTCTTTTAAACATGATTCACTCTGAGAATATTTTGTCATGAGCATAATGATCTGTGCGTCTGAGTTGGAGGCATTCAAAGTGTCTATGTCAGCAGGGTTTTCAACAAAATTAGCCCACAAAGGTTCCAATTCTTTTATTGATAGAGGAGGATGATTTGGATCAGTGAAACCGGGGACCTTAATGTCAATGAGGGCCTCCAATTTCCGCAATGCAATCTCGCGTTCTTGCAAAAGAGCATCTAAAGATGAACGAGCTTTTTTTGGAAAGCTCAACTTTTGTGTAATAATATTGCAAGGTAGTTTTAGCATTAGCCCATGATCGGGCTAAGTCACTCATAGGTTCAAAGTGAATAGGCACATCCTCTATCTTTCTGAGCTGCACCACGAAGTCCAGCCAGCAATTAACATCTGCTTGGGTTGACTCCAGAATTGGACCCCCAACAAGGATGGCCTCATGCGCTTCTTTATAAAATTGAAGAGATTTGATTCCTTTTGCAGCCCTTTGAGGGAAATCCCTCAAGAAATACAGGCGCATCTCTTGCAAGCGCTCTCTAGAAGGTAAGTCAGGAGGCTGCGCTTTGGGCGCTTGCTTGGATTCCAGTTCTCTGATCTGAACAGTAAGCCATTGGTTGACCTGATTCGCTTCAGATAATTCCTGGATATGGCAAGCATTCGCCATTTCGAGGTCAGCGCCATAGGCATCAAGCTCCTGTATTTTCTTTTCTAGCTCCTCAACCTTGGAATTAAGCCTTTTAATCTGACCCTGATGATCTCGTTCTAGCTCTTCATTCTTCCTTCTTGCTGCTACCAATTCTTCCTGTAGCTGATCAACCTCGGACTGGGCTTTAAAATATAGGAACCTATAATGCTCTCCATGTGCGTAGATAGAGCCAACGCCTACTTGAACCTCCTCCATTTTTTCTTGAGTATTCATCCTAGCCACGTTGAAACTTGTATGTCTGAGAGCATAATTGGCTGGGGTCATCTCCCCCAAAGGCTTGCTCACCAATGTTATCTTTTCAACCGTGTGCATGTCCATAGACTTAGGATCCAGAATATAAGCTTTGCGTGTCTGAGCCAAAGCTAAAGCCTCCCTCTCACTGCGATCTTTGAGCCACTTAGCAGAATTTTTCCTGGCTTTGTGGACGCTTTCAGCTGCAGCTAACTCCTGTGACAACTCCAGCTCTGACTCCAAAGGCTCAGGGACCCCTAATCCAAGAATAGACGTTGATGGAAAGAATGGGGAGTCGGGTTGTAGGCTTGGAGTTATAGAGGAAGCTGAGAGGGAAGCGATTGCGCTAACCCTCGGAGGCGCTTGAGTTTGTACGGTTGTGGGCTTGGGCGTTATAAACGCGGATGAATCAAAAGATGTGGGGGGAGTGGGAGGAGAGGAGGAAATGCCTGAGTTAGAAGTGCCAAATAAGCGGGCAAAGGGAACCTCCGAAATGCAAGGGGAAGAGATGGTAGAAGCGGAGACTGCAAAAGGATTAGGGACTTTTGCATAAGAAGCAAATGGGGGAACTAAGGGCGTTTGCATTTTAGTGGGAGATAGGAAATATGCCTGGGAAACTCGAAGGCCCAGGCCGCTTAGCTCTGGAACAGGGGATGCACTCAACGTAGGAGTTACTGAACCAGGAATGCAAGGGACTGTGAAAATACCGCTGCGGAGGCTTCGGGTACTGGCATTATTATAGCTACATCAGGGGTTGAACAAGATTGAAAGAAAGGTGCAGAATTTAAGGCCGAGGAGGAAACGAAAATAAGATGAGATGAGGACATACCTTCGAGCCTCATAGAGGAAGAGGCCGTGAGAGATTCTTCCAGCAACTGCGTTCTATCTCCTTTCTAATCTGAAACGTTGGATTTTTCTTCTGCCGCCTTTTTAGCCTCTATAAGCTTTGGGAAGGCCACCTGTCCTTCGTCTTCGCCCTCCTGTTCTTCGGCTAATTTTGCGGCTAGCGCTCCTGGACAGACACTTTAGCTTCGCCCTTTTGTTCTCCGATTTGTTTTGTGACTACTTTGTCTTCAATATGGTCAGTCGCGGCTGCTTTGGGTGATTTGGGCATAGCTACCTCCTTAGCTACAAATATTTCTTCAGCTAGGGATAGTTCAAGCACAACTTTCCTCGCCAGGAGATCATGGGAGAGCGAAATAATCCGTCGGGAGGAGACCTTGAGTGGAACATAGAAGAGATGCAGTCTTTCCCGCCGTGGCACGACTTCTATTTTGTCGAGGCGGAATATGACCCAGTCAATAACAAGGCCCACTCCCTGGACTCCAAAGCTTACAAAAATATGGTGCCTAAATTGCAAAATATGGGTTGGAAACCCGAGAAGATAGCAGAATGGTGGGTCATGAGGGCCCACACCAAGAAGGAAAAGTCCGAAAAAGTTATGGCTAACAACCTTCAGTTCTCCAAGCTGTATGACGATCACCACGCCACGTGGCGGCCTATTGTGTTCAGAGATCTCGTGCCTCGAGGCACCCAACGCCTACAAAAGGCACAGGCCCCACCCAGACAGCCACTCACACTTGGTGGAGGATCCAGCAGTGGGGAAAAAGGAGTCAGGTGGCAGAGAAGAGTCAGCTGGCAGAACCCATGGTGCGGCAACCCCCTGAAAAGCAACAAGGACCATCTAAGCAGCCGGCCGAAGCAACACAGGACACTCAAACGCCTTCGAAGAAGAAGGTTAGGGTCAAGATAAAACAGTCCAAGGCAAGCTCGGGAGAGGTCGTTGGTCCAACGCCTAGCGCACTCGCTCCAGCCACGACCCAAGAAAAGGAGGCCACGCCTCGAAAGGAAAAGAAGAGGGCCAAAAAGCCCAAGGAAAGGAAGGCCATGCCTAAGAAGAACGCTGTGCAGCGGCCCGAAGCTACACCGCAAAAGGTCACTCCCACAGAAGTTATTGCCATAAAGGAGGACACGCCCCCGCCGGAAGAGGATACGTGGATAACCCAAGTCTTCAATACGCCAGCTCGACCCGAGCACGCAGGTACGCATCCCCTTTTCCTTCCCCAATCTTCTGAATCATTGGCTGCGGCACCGTCTTCCTCAGTTGTTGAACCCGCCTTCGTTGTCGTCCCTCGGTGGCGAATCGGCCGCTGTCGTCCCTCTTGCAGTATCACACCCCGTCCTGGAAGAAACCCAACCTTCCACCCTCACCCAAAGCGACTAACAAGCGTTCAACCTGTTTTCCTCAGACCCTAACACATTTGAAACCCTCGCCCATACCCATCCAGGTGCCGCTGGCAAAGACCCACCGAGTTCTTCCCATCCTCCATCTTCAGCCGGTGCATTAATTGAAAACCCGTCTTTAAACCTTGAGGATCCTCCCGCCTCTGCCCAAGCCGAGACATCCCCAAAGGCGACCGAGCCCCCAAGTGTCGTTTCCCCTTATCTGTTCGCAGACGAACAGATGCCCCAACAAGATCTACCTTTGGTCAAGCATATGTTCGGGGAGATGGAGCTCGTTGAACGAGAGTTGGATAAAATGGAGAACCAACCCTTAGCAGCCCAGGCGGAGCAGAGCTCCTATAGATGGCTCCAAGACATGAAAAAGAGAAAAGGCGAGGAGCTTGCCGGAGTGGAGAAGCGTGCCAGGTTTGACCTGGATAACATGCTGTTGCACAAAGAGAAGAGGGTCCCCAAGGTGAAGAAGCCCCTGAAATATATGACTCCAGATGATTACACCTACCACCGTGTAGCCAAGGACCTGAATGACATCAACGTGGAAAATGAAGTGGGGGCCATTCATCTGAGGGCCGATACATTATATGTGAACCATCACCAGTTGAAGAAGCGCTTCTACAAGGTGGAGAATGAAAAGTTGAAGCTGGAAGAAGAGATGGCGAAAATGCAGGCCCAACTAGATGACTCTAAGGAGTCCCAGCAGCTGAAGCAGCGACTGGCAGCTTTGGAGGAAGAAGTGACTAATCAAAAGGAGGCTGCAGAACAAAGAACCAAAGAGAAAGAAGAAGCGCAAGCCCAAATAGTTGAACTACAGAGCCAGCTTCAGGGAGCTCAGCAACAATTGGAGGAAAGGGCTGCACAAGTGGAGACGTTCTCCAGGGACCGGGTCAAGGAGATCCGTTCCGGCCTGCTAAAGGGTTTTAGAACCCGAGTCTCCAGATCACTCTCGGTTCTCATGTTTATTTGCAAAGTGAAAGAAGTATCTGCCCAGGGCAAGCCTGCGGTAGAGGAGGCCGAACGCCAAGCACAGCGATGGCTCGACTTGGCGGTTAAAACTGAAAACTATGAGCGTCAAGACCTCCAAATTCCCCCCATGACTCAAATTGCCCTGGATTGGGCCGCTGCAAGGGCAACCTTGCATTCTTACTTTGAAAAATTAGAAAATATTCGGAAAACCAGGAGACTCCTGGACGTATTGGAGAAGGAGAAAAGCATCTGCCTAGTCCCTTTCCAAACCCTCGCATCGCTTGGGTTCCCGAGCTTCACGAATGAAAATAGAGATTGCCTCCCTAAGTGTGGCCTTCCCGCGAGTCGCTCCATTCTGGAGCGACTCTCGTCCTCGCCAACCTCCCCCAGCGACCCTCGGCAGCGTCGGCGACCGTCGACAACGAGCAAAAACATGACAATTCTAAGGCACGGACTGTTGCCAAGGTTCGCTCCATTTTGGAGTGAACCCCGTAGTCGCTCTCTTTTCTCAGAAACTCCCGTCGTCGCTTCAGTTTTCAGCGAACCACGACGGGGGTGAAATAAAAAAAAAATCTAAGTGTGTGTACACCGGTCGCTCTGTTTGGGAGCGACTCCCGTCGTCGCCACTCAATCTCAGCGACTCGTCATCGCTCGTTTTTCCGGCGATCGCCAGCAGCTGCAAGGTTTGAAGAGTATACCGAGGTTGCTTCGTTTTGGAGCGACTCCCGACGTCGTCACGGCAGCCGAGCGACTTCCGTTGTCGCTGTCCCTTTCTAGCGACCATGGGCAGAGAGGTTTCCAGAAAACTTTCTGAGGCATGAAATTTACCGCCGATCGCTCTGTTTTCGAGCAACTCCCGTCGTCGCTGCAGAAGCTCGGCGACTCCCGTCGTCGCCCCCCCATTCAACGACCTCGAGCAGAAAAAGACAAAATTGCAAATCTTTCTAAGGCATGCCCGCCTCGGGTTCACTCCATTCTAAAGCGACTCCCGGGGTCGCTCTTATTTCCAAGCGACTCTTGTCGTCTCCCTCCATTCCAGCGAACCTCAGACTTAGGCTGAAAACATGCAAATTTTGGGATTCGGACCAGTTTTAGCAGAACTGAAGGCGTACTTCAAGGATAGGGTAGGTGAGCATTGACAGCAGGTATTCAATGGCAAACTGTACTGCACCTACCGCATTAACAAGGCATGCCTTCTCAACCACCATATATGTCCGGAGTTGTACCAAATTTAGGTGAATCTTGCTGCAGGTACGCTCACGGTCAGCAAGGGTCAAATCTCGACAACTTTTGCAGTCTTAGGGTTCTGTGCATCAATGTAATTGGGGGGAAATTTCTGCTATAAATAAGCAATTCATTTCATTGTAAAAGGGGGGAACATATTGCTAAGAAAGCTACTGTAAACAGACATTTTGCTTCAATACAAGGCATCTTTGGCTCCAATTCTTGTCTCTTTCTTTTATGCTACCTTTTGAAAGTATTTCTGCTCCATGTTCATTTATTTTTCTGATTGTTGTAATTCTTAACTTTGGATTAGGGCATTGGCAATTAAGTGAATCTGGAATGCTTGTTGAAAGATACATAGGTAAGAATAGCAATATTGGTTTATGTTACATGTTTTTTTTTACTGCTGCTGGTTTCGGTAATTAGTTAGTAATCGAGTTGCTTGTTCTTCCCCACAACTATTGCTATGCTTTTACATTTCTTTGTGCATTTTACAATCTCTTTCCAGTTCCCTTATCTTAAACCCCAAGTAGAATAGTATAGAAGCTGGCCTTCTCCGCAAATTGGCTTGGAAGGCATCCCTTCCTTCCGACCTTTCAATCTGCTAAGCGAATCTAGGGCACAAAAGACCAAAATCCTTTCCTAAGTGGCAGATTCGTAACCAACAATTATCTTTCTACTCAATTGCCTCCTAGCATCAATGTCTTGTATACTTGTAAAAAAATCTTCTTTCCATTTGTATATTCCTTCTCGATCATTGTACAAAATGTTTGAAACCCTATCTCTATATTTGTCTTGAAGCAATCTCATCCAAGGTTTCAAAACTGGATCTAAGTTGAGTGGTTTTTTATCACACCATATCCATCCAAATAGAATTTTTTTCTCTAGTTCCCACCACCCATCTTAAACCTTTAATCATAAGATCAATAGATTTTCTTAAGCCATTCCAAAGAGTAGAACCATTTGGAAGAGAGAATGTTGTAATTATTGAACTTGGGTCATTGGAATCAACATACTTAGAAGAATTATTGTCCGTTGTCTTTGAATCTCTTTGTACAATCTCCAAATAACTTTTCCCCTAAGAGCTAAGTTTGCACTTGTAATAACTCTTAAACGAAGACCTCCCCTAGTTTTGTCATCACACAATTTGCTCCATTTCACCAAAGGCAATTTCCTTTTATCATGTAAACCTTACCATAAAAAGGATCACATAATATAGATTACACTTTTTTCAACTAATTTTGGCATAGAATACAATGACATATAATATGTAGCAATGGCTTGTAAGACTGAATTAACTAACTGCACTCTTCCTGTTAACGATAACCATCTACCTTTCCAAGCTGGAAGTTTATTTTGAACTTTACTAATAACTGGATTCCATAAATCTATCCTCATTCTCCCCTCAAATAAAGGCATCCCTAGATAAGTTGTTGGTATATTTTCCTCCTCCATTCGAAGCAACCCTCAAATTCTTGCTTTGATATTAGCAGGAGTGTTAAGGAAGTTAATTTTGGATTTAGTCCTACTAACATTTTGCCCTGAAACTCTTTCGTACTCTTTTAAAAATTTATTCAAAGCTCTAGCCTCATTTATCCTTGCCTTTCCAAAAAGTGTTGTGTCATCTACAAATTGTTGATGGGTGATGTTATCGATGTTATTACTAAACTTAAGTTCACTTATAAGCCCATATTTGTAAGCCTTCTTTAAGTTCCTACTCAAAAATTCTGCCATAATAATGAACAAATAAGGAGATGGATCTCCTTGTCTAAGGCCTCTCTTGGCTTAAAAGACTATGTCACTAACCCACTGACCAACATGGAATAAGAAACTGTAGAGACACAAGCTTTAATCCAACTAACCCATTTCTTCCCAAAACCAAACTTATCTAAAACTGCAAAAAGAAAATCCCATTTAACCCTATCATAGGTTTTACTTATATCAAGTTTTAAGAACATAACTTTCTATTTTCTCTTTTCTTGAAGCTGCTGAATGTATAACTCCATCAGCTACTATGATCCCATCCAAAATGTCTCCCTTTCACAAATCCTCCTTGCTCTTCTGAAATAATTTTGTCTAACAATAGCCTTAATCTATTTGCCATTACTTTGGAAATAATCTTATAAGCCATATTACATAGGCTTATGGGTCTAAATGAATCAAACAATTTAACATCCTTCGTTTTTGGAATTAGGGTAAGATAAGTTGCATTTATTTTATAAGGAGTGTATTGTTTTACCCTAGACTGGTCCACTGCCACCAATAAATAATCCTTCACTATATCCCAATTATGTTGGTAAAAAGTTGTAGAGAGCCCATATGGACCAGAAAATTTATCCTTATTAAAATAGAAAAGAGCTAAATGAACTTCTTCTAGAGTAATAGGCTACATCAGGTTCCTACTGTCTTCATTCGTTATAACTGAAGGAACATCTTGAAGAAGTTTATCATTTAGAACTTCGGTATCCTCTGAACCTAGAATATTCTGATAAAATGACTTTGCCTCTTTTCTAATTTCACTCTGATCTTCAATCCAAACCCCTTCTATTGATTTAATTCTACTAATTCTAGAAGATGATCTCTGTACAATAAATATCCTATGAAAAAACTTTGTATTTTTATCTCCTTTTAACAAAGTTTGTCTTGATTTTAATCTCCAGAATTTCTCTTCCTTACTCGAAATATTATGATATTCACTAAGCAACTCCATTTCCTCTAAGCTTTCAGATCTTCTTTCTTCTCAAAAATGTTTCTAAAGGTGTTCTTGTTCCATTCTTTTAATCATAGATTTAATTTGGTTTGGAAGAGCATACAACCCACCATTACCTAAATAATTCCATGTTTGAGCTATCATATCAACAAATTGAGGATGGTTTTCCCACATCTGCTCATATTTAAAATATGATCTTTTTTGAATTCACTTACCACCATTGTAATTTTTATTGGCCAGTGATCTGAACCAATCCTTGTTAAGGTATTAATTTTAGCACAAGTTCCTCCATCTAGCCAATGATCTGAGAGAATGCATCTATCTCATTGTTCTGCTATTAGGTTCTGGCCTCTCCTATTGTCGGTCCAAGTATAGTTGTCTTCTTCAAATTTAACTTCCCATAGATTATTATTTTGAATAAAAGTTAGAAATCTTTCATACTTTGGGTCACTTTCCTAATTCCCCCCAATTTTTCATTCAGCTTGGTTATGGTATTAAAATCTCCAATGATCATGAATCGGGTTTCTTGGTCTTTACATCTCATAAAGGCTTCAATCCCACTCCAAACTTCTAGTCTACCTAACTAATTTGTAGGTCCATAGACATTAATAAGGATGAAAAAAATATCTGCAAAGTAGCAAGTGACTAAAGAGGCTATCCAATGCCTAGTTTTATGAATGGTTACACGAGGTTCTAGAAGGATTCCAACAAGTTAGAATCCCCTTGCCGCTCCTTCAGAATCCATAGCATCCCATTCACATCTTGCCCAAACTGCTTTTATAGTTTATGAAACTAATTCTTTTGTCATTTTAGTTTCCTAGACATAGAGAATATCATGTTTATTACTTAAACATAGGTCCCTAATACACCTATGCTTTGGGGGGTCATTAGCACCCCTTATATTCCATGAGATTATAATCATATCTCATTAGGAGCTTGTGGCTCCTCCTACGTATTACCAATATCATTTTGTTGTTTGGTAAAGAGAAGTTCAACCAATTTAGTTTGTATTCCTTTCTCTATGTTAGCTCTTGCTTCCCTGGATATTGCTTGATAATTTGAGGGTTTTCCTCTTTTTGCCTTGCCTATATCAGGAGTAGGTTTTATTATTCTATTCCTCAATACTCTTTCACAATTTTATTTTTCAAAATATTTATCCTCTCCTGGCTCTATTATAGAAGCTTTTGACTTGTCCTGCTTATTTTCTGGTATTTCCTTATTAATGATAGAGGTATTAACTTCTAAAAATACATTTTCTTTACCAATTATTTTTTCCTAAATGGTGCATGGTACTTCAAGAGAGTCTTCAAAATCTGATGAGACACATTCCTTAGCTTCATCGAGAATGTTCTTCCTTAAATTAGGATCATATTGAATAGACGGTTCCTTACTAATATGTTGAAACTGTTATACTGTGTTCTCTAAGTTTTGCTCCACTTTTTCTTCATAGGCTAAAGCCTCAAAAGAGTTGGTATTTTTTCCAATATCCTTCGTTATTGGTCTCCACTGTTTGTTTTATTCTATTTTCCTAGATTTATTTTTTGGAAGTTGAAAACCATCTTCATCCATAATCATTCTTAAATTTTTCTTACGGTTTTCTACAAATGATTCTTTTGGGGTCTTCTTAGGACATGATCTCTCAATATGCCCCACCTTAAGACATCTTCTATGTCTAAAATATATGTTTTCATAATCTATAGTTTAGATCCACATCTTATCCCCATACTTAAGAATGACTAATTATGGTAAAGCTTTACTTATATCAATCATGACCAATATTCGAGCATAAATAGCCAAAAATCCATCTTTTGTTGTATCTAAAATCTCGAGGAATTCTCCTAGAGTGTTGCATATTGCCTTGAAGGTATCTATTTCCCAAAATTCAATGGGCAACCCAAACATCCTAACCCAGACTGGTACTAGGGATAGATTTACATTTTCAAGTGAAAAGCCTTCATACCAACGGGTAAGGAAGAGTCCTGATCTTCCCATAAACTAAGGACCCCCTTTTAGGATTTGTTGTGGCTGATCCACAACACACCCCAAAATTGGGGACCCATCTTTTTTGCATGCTTTCAAAAGGAATCTCAGTGACCCAGTTGCCAAAATTCAAGAAAAAGGGGCAAAAATGCACAAGTGTAGAAAGTGTCGCGAAATCGCGACATGTTGCGCCGTCGCGGCGAAAACAGAAAAGTGTCGCGAAATCGTGACATGTTGCGCCGTCGCGGCCGAAAACAGGAAAGTGTCGCGAAATCGCGACATGTTGCTCCGTCGCAGCCGAAAACAGAAAAGTGTCACGAAATCGCGACATGTTGCTCCGTCGCGACCGAAAGAGGAGAGAGAAAGGAAAAGGAGAAAGGCATAGCGAAATCGTGACATGTCGCAAAATCGTGGGTCAAACCAGTCAAACAGGGCAAAGCAAAAAAACATCGCGAAATCGCGACAGGAAGCGGCAAGCGGGACACGAAGCAGAAAGGCGTCGCGAAATCGCGACAAAATCGACCGGAAGGCGTGAAGCGCAAAAGTGGTCGCGAAATCGCGACAGAAAATAGCGAAGAAGGCATAAAGCGAAAAACGTCGCGAAATCGCTATAGGTTGCAGCCAAAGCAGCGTCGAGTGAAAAGCGTCGTGAAATCGCGACAGATTGCGGGTGCAAGGCATGAAGTGGAAAATGGTCGCGAAATCGCGACAGGTTGCGGCAAGGCAGTCCAAAAGTGAAAATTGTCGCGATTTCACGACGAAAAGTTGACAAAGCGTACGAAACAGAAAAGCGTCGCGATTTCGCGACATGTCGCGTTTTCGCTGGGCAAGAAGGCAAGAAGGCTGCTGGTCGAAAAATGTCGCGATATCGCGACCTGTTTCATTTTCGCTGCGTTAACAGAGGAACAAGCTGCATGCATGAAAGCGTTGCGATTGCCATGAGACCGTTATAGAAGGCACAGAAAACGTGAGACACGTGGCATACAGGTGTCAGAGTTGCAGAAGCGTTACATGCAATGAAAGATTTCGAACGTTTCGGCATAGAGCATGGAGTAAAAGCATCGAAAAGGCGAGAATTTGAAAAGACGCATTCTGGGAGGTGAAACGAAGCGACGCAGGTGAACCGAAGAGCCGTGCCAGACAGTATAAAGTCGGAAGCGCAGATTGGACAGGGGGTTGGAAATTGCTGCTAGCAGAGTTGCAGAGACAAGGGCTGCATGCCATTCTGGGCCTGCACTTGGAGCAATTTCCTTCATGTGTTCTGGATTTTCTTTTTGAACCTGGAACATTCTATAACTGTAATTGATACATTATTTTAATACAAAAACACAGAGAGTTGGCATCTCATTGATGAGAAAGAAGGAGTCATTTTTGCATGCATGATTTAATGTTTTATCCTTCATTTCAGATTTCCAGGCTTTTAGGTGAAGTTTAATGCAAGTGTTCTTGGTTGCTTCACGCGAATGCCTAAATCTGGAATTACAGTAGAAACCCTAGAAACCCGCACCTAGCTTATCTGGATTGTGCGAATTTGCAGGTTCAATAGGTTAGGTTGCATGCAGAAACCTCATTGTCTTCGGTTTTGTCAATCAAGATGACAACACTCTGCCCGTAGTTTAGTTTCTTTCATTTTATTTGCATTTCTTCATTTTTTTTAATCCTTTATTATTCCTGCATTTTTCATTGTCATTCAAATAAATAATTGAAAATCTACCAGAGCCTGAAATCCAAATAGATTCATCCTTCTTGTATTAACTTACTATGAGTCCATTGTAATTCAAAATAAAATAAATCACCAGGCCCCTTGTTAACATCCACTTGTAACCCTAAGGTATTCCTAGCATTTCAATTGAAGAGCATCATTGGTGAATCACAACAGGAACCTTGGAGAAATCATTTAATTATAATTTCTTTGCAAGCAGAGGATTTTGGGACTCAAATCCTACCGGAGAGTGTGCTTTCACAATTGGGTGAAAACACCACTCAACAGATTGGCGCTAGAAGGAGGGCCCGAATTGGTTTACTTTATTTTTGATTTCATACATGAGTAATATCTTTTGATTTAATTTTGAAATCATTTCTTATAACTCGCAAACAGCTAAACTGCAGCTTTTGCTTTCTTTTGTTGCAGGTTTTCGTTGAAATAATCGAGGGTTTCATCAGGCAGGCTGGACCCACCGCGTCGTATTGCGACCAGGTCCCAAACAACCGGAGAAACCATTTTTCATGACCTTACTGGTACTCCCAAGAATAAAACCAAGCAAGTCATAAGCTCACCAGCCACAAAAGACCTGTTTTCTCCAGGAACATCGAGTGGACCTACGCCCGTAATATCGCTTGCCACTAGTGTTCCTATTGTCAGTAATATTTCTACTGCTATTGTAGGTTTGTCTTCATCAATTTTGAGTCAAATGGCTCAAGCTCCAGCAGCTCCTTGGTATGGAGCTAACAATACTCCTTTGAACATTGTTGGGGATATCCATGAAATCCCCAAGAACATTGAAATATTTCTGCCTAAATATAAACCAGATGGCCCAAGAACAGCAGAAGAACATATCCAAGCCTATAGGGATGTTTTAATTAGGTTGCAAGTTCAATATGAAGATGTGGCTTGCAGACTTTTTCCTATGAGCTTAGATCCAATAGCATATGAATGGTATATATGCTTACCAACCGGTTCAATCACTTCTTGGACACAAATGGAAAATGCCTTTGTTAATCAATTTAGGTCACCCTTGGATCCCGCAACCATTTACAATCAGTTTATTACATGCAAAAGGGGCCAGGGGGAACCGATCAGAATGTTTAATCAGAGATTCCAAAAGTGCTATAATAGAGCAATTAGGCATTTTGCCATCGATCCCGCAGTGGCTTTGCAGATATATTTTGGGGCGTTGGACCCCATGACAGCCATGTTTGCGAGACGCAATCCTCAAGTCACCACGCTCGCTCTAGCCTATAATGAAGCCATGACTATCGAGCAGCAAATGACACCACAAGGCTACGGGTTTACCCAGATGCCTGTGATGGGACAATATGCTCCATATGGTCAAGCTCCCTTGGCAAATCAGCTCATGGCACCACAAATGCCAAGCATGAACGCCTTCCCATATCAGCAGCCGTATCCACCAGCACCTGCATATGCACCCATTCCAATCCAACCAATCACATCCATTCCACCTGTTCCCGCATTTTTGCAGAATAGTCAATCGACTATGCAAGGAACTAGCCAAGTTAATCCTCAGGCTATAGTTCCTTTTCCAAATCCAACCCCGATTCAGAGTGTCAATCCATACGGGAATCAAATTCCTCAGAACCCGACCCAAATGTTGAATCAAGACCCCATCAATTATGCGAATCCAACGGGGGTTAACAACAATGTGATTCCACCGAAGGAGATTTATTCAGAAGTCGAAGAGCTCAAGAAATTAGTTCATAAACTGAGCAATGACAGGGTTCAACAGCAGAAGTATGAGTCCCATGCCCCTCACCCAAATCAAAATTTTAACAATAGAGGGAGGCACTGGAACACTAAGCCAAACAATGGGGGAGTTCCCGCTCCCATTGCTAATCAACTAGATACTTCTGCAGGACCTAGCCAATCCAATTCTCTTTTGAATCTTTCAGATTTGGCATGGGAAAGGGGGTGCAGGTTGCACAACACGAAAGAACACAATGAGAGGAATTGTCCTGAAATTGCGAGATACACTCATTGTCTTCAGGCACAAGTTGATGATTTGGAACTGGTATCAAATGAGGGTCCATCGCAACATCAAGATGATAATATTATGGTGATGGAAACTGTATATCATCAAGAAGGTGAAAGTGAGGAAGAAGAAGACGAAATTTTGGAACAGGAGGTGCAAGCGTTTCGAGATTTCGGAAAGGGGAATCATGGATACCATCTGAGAAGTAAATCTAAAGCCCCTAAAACCTCATCAACACCTCCAAACAATTCCATTCTTCCTCCTGATACTAAGGCGAATAATAATCCTCCTCCTCCACTCAGAAGAGAAATGTCTAATGACGTGCAGAAGACAGTCAAATTCGAAAAACCAAATTATGACATAGTGGAGGATTTAAAGAAGTCCAAATCTAGCCTTTCGTTTTTGGACGCGGCTAGATTACCTGGCCAAAAGGAGGCGTTGATAAAAGCTTTGAACTCACCTGATCAAATGTGGAAGGAAAAGGGAGTTGAGTCCCATCTGATTTTGCGAAAGGAGAGAAGGGATGTCCCGCCATTCTTACTGACTCTGAGAATTGCGGGTAAGAATTTGCATAACTGTTTGGTGGACACAGGTGCCACGAGCAACCTCATGCCTTCAGAAATATGTAAAATGCTAGGTCTGCAACCTGTTTCATCCAAATGTACGGTCTTGCAATTGGACCGTTCAGAGGTAAATGTGGTAGGGACCTTATATGATGTCAAGATTCAATTAAATTCTGAACCCAGGGTCCAGCAGGTTGTAGACATTCTGATGGTTAATATCCCAAGTAGGTATGGAATGTTACTTGCGAGGGATTGGATGAAAACTCTGAATGGCTATTTTTCAACAGACCGCTCACATATGTGGCTACCATGGAAAGGAATTGCAAACCAAATCAGAGTGGAAAATGAACCGAGGCTCAAAGAAATCATAACAAAATTTAACAAGCCGAATGAAGTTCAGTTTTCTGAGCCAGAACTGGGGGTTTATGCGCTTGATGTTGAGGAAGCTACTGAAGAGCCTAAAAAGGAAACATGTCATAGTGGCTCTTCTGAGGAGAATGATTGCACATGGTTGCTCAGGTTCGATGGATCAAAATCTAGACAGGGAGCAGGAGCTGGAGTCGAGCTCATCGGCCCAGGAGGTAAACCATTATTGGCTGCCTACAGACTGCAATTTCCTTGCACGAACAATGTGGCAGAATACGAAGCATTGATCTTTGGTTTACGTCTAGCATTGAGCAAACAAGTCAAATGCTTGAAGGTTTTGGGAGATTCTGAGTTGGTAGTCAAGCAAATCAAAGGACAGTATACATGTCGTGACAGAAGACTAAGCCTTTATAGAACTAGGGTTATGGACCTCATTGAGGAGTTCGATGCGTTCAATATAGCCCTTATTTCTAGGAAAGGAAATCGAATAGCAGACTCTCTTGCAGTCGCCGCGGGCATGTTAAACCCGGTTGATGTAAAAAGGTGTAAAAAGTTTTCCATTGAATTAGTTCCTTGTCCATCAATACCCGATAATGTCAAGAATTTCCAGGTATTTGAAAGTGACAGACACATTTTTAAATTTGTCACGAACTCGGGTATTTTTGAAAATCAGGTGATTGATGAGGAACAAAGGTGGCAAGATGAAACAGAGAATGAAATTGAAACTGCGTACCAATCCAACAAAATACCTAAAGATGTGGTTTCATTGGAAAAAATGTTCGACATGGGATGCAAGCCCAAGAAAGGTAAAAGGGTCCCACTCCCCAAAGATGCATGTGATTCAATTAATCTAGGGAGTGCAGACAATCCAAAGGAGGTGTACATTGCAAAGGCATGTACAGATGAAGAAAGGAGCAACATAATGCAGGCATTGAAGCATTACATAGATTGCATTGCTTGGAATTACAATGAGTTGAAGACATACAACCAAGACATTATCACACATACCATCCCTTTGAAGCCAGACTCCAAGCCTTTTAGGCAAAGACAACGAGTTGTTAACCCGCTATTGGAGCCTTTAATCGAAAGGGAGGTCAAAAGATTATTGGAAGCGAAAATCATTTTTCCTGTTAGGCACTCAACCTGGGTGGCTAACCTCGTTCCAGTGAGGAAAAAGAGTGGAGAGATTAGGCTGTGCATAGATTTTCGAAATCTTAATAAAGCCTCTCAAAAAGATAATTATCCATTGCCATCAATCGATGAAATCCTACAAATGGTAAATGGATCCGAAATGATGTCCTTTCTTGACGGGTATTCTGGATACAACCAAATTCTTATACATCCGAATGACAGGATGAAAACAGCCTTCACCACCAAGTGGGGGACATTTGCATATAAGAGAATGTCGTTCGGACTGTTAAATGCTGGTGCAACTTTTCAACGCGCCATGGATTATGCATTCAAAGGGCTCATAGGCAAATGTATCATCGTGTATGTGGATGATATCCCAGTTTTCTCGAAAAAGAGAGAGGACCATGTCAAAGATTTAAAGAAAGTGCTTCAAAGATGCAGAGAACATGGAATTTCCTTAAATCCCAAAAAGTGCATTTTTGGAGTTACAGAAGGAAAATTGCTTGGTCACATCATTTCAAAAGAGGGCATATCCATCGACCCAGAAAGGATACAAGCTATCCAAAACTTACCTCTCCCGAGTAGTAAAAAAGAATTGAGATCTTTCTTTGGGCAAGTTAATTTTGTGAGGAAGTTTATCTCTAGCTTTGCTGAGATAGCCAAACCTTTAAACAAGATGCTCAAGAAAGATGTGGATGTAAAATGGAACGAGGAAAGTAAAGTGGCCTTTCAGAACATCAAAGACGCCATTTCCAGGGCCCCGGTCCTCATAAGTCCAGACTATTCCAAACCTTTCTACATTTATGCTTTTGCATCAGAACACTCTTTTGCGAGTGTCTTAACCCAAAAAGGCGAGGATAGTGCAGAAAAACCCATAGCATTTTTAAGTGCCCCCCTGAAAGATGCTCAATTAAGGTATTCAATCCTTGATAAGCAAATGTACGCACTTTTTAAAACGGTAAAAAAATTTAGGCATTACATTGTGCACAGCAGAGTTATTGCCATCGTGCCTGACTCTACTGTTAAGACCATGTTTTTACAAAATGAACTAGGTGAGAAAAGAGGGAAATGGATTTCCACCATCCAAGAATTTGATCTCGAAATCCAACCTATGAAACTAGTTCGAGGACAGGGACCGGCGAAGGCGATCGCAGAAAATAATCCGCAGATAACATGCCAATACTCGAACACGTAATACATTGCTAAGGATGACTGGTATGTTGATATTGTGCAATTTTTATTGATTGGTAAGTGTCCTTCTAATCTGAATTCAACACGGAGAAGAGCTTTAAGGCTTAAGTCTATCAATTATCTGATGAAATCTGGTGTTCTTTACAGGAAGAATCATGAAGGGATCTACCTGAGGTGCCTGAACAAAGAAGAAGCTGCCAGGGTGTTGCAGGAATTTCACGGGAAACATGGAACTGGTCATGGTGCGGCAAATGCTACAACACATCAAATCCTGAGAGCAGGATACTACTGGCCACACATTTTCAAAGATGCACATGCCCATGTACGATCTTGTCATATCTATCAAGTGGCTGCCAATAGAGAAAGAAATGCAGCCATGCCGTTACAACCTGTAGTTGAAATGAGGCCATTTGCACAGTGGGGACTAGATTTCATTGGGGTTATTAACCCAAATTCTTCTGATTCTCATAAATTCATATTGACAGCTACAGATTACTGCACAAGGTGGACAGAAGCGATTCCTACTAAACATGCCACCACAGACGTTGTAATTAAATTCCTTGAGGACCATATTATAACAAGATTTGGAATGCCCGATGCTATTGTCGGTGACAATGGTAAAGCGTTTATTTCTACGCAATTTGCAGATTGGGCATACGATAACAAAGTGAGCTTAAAATTTGCATCCAATTATTATCCTCAAGGAAATGGGTTGGCCGAATCTTCAAATAAAAATTTGTTGAATACCATTAAGAAGTTGCTGGAAAAGAACCCTCGGGATTGGCACAGCCAATTGAAGTTTGCCCTTTGGGCTAGATAGGACCAGAGTGAAAGAATCCATAGGGAATACTCCCTATCATTTGGTCTATGGGCAAGACCCGATATTTCCTGCAAATTTGAAGTTGCAGACCTTACATTTCATACAAGAGTACTTGGGGACAGATGATCAAGTTGAAGCCAGGTCAAGTCATTTGCTGCACCTTGATGAAAAGAGAGAAGAGGCCATGAATCACATGAATAAACACCAGGAAGTTATCAAAAGATGGTTTGACAGAAGGGCCAAAGTTAAATCATTCAGAATTTCAGATTTGGTATTACTATGGGACAAAAGACATGAGGAAAAAGGGAATCATCAAAAGTTTGATTGTCTTTGGTTAGGCCCATATCAGATTTCGGAGATTCTTGGGAAGAATACCTTCAGGCTAAAAACTTTAGAAGGGAGAGATTTTATGCTACCGGTTAATGGGCAGATTTTAAAGCATTATTTTAGCCCTTAGGTTGTGAGATTTTGATATTATTCTTTCGGTTTTGGTGGGGATTTTCAGTTTTTGTTTTTATTGTTTAGGATTGTTAGTTTAGCTAGGATTTTGGTTGTGGATTTGATTTCAATTGACATGTTTTGTTTATTTTGATAAAAAAATAAAATAAATAAAATAAAAAATAAAAAAATATTGAGACGTTAACTTATGCTTAAGGTTAGGGGAATATGAAATATTGGAATTGTCCTGTAAAAGCTCCACAAGTAACACAAACATCTTAAGTTATATTGTTTGATTTTGTGATGCATGAAAGAGTCAGTTTTGCATGACAAATCTTTCATTTGCAATTCAAGAGATAATGCATTCATGGTACATCTCACTTTACATATGCATTCCATCTTAGTTACATATGCATCTTAGGTACAAATCATTAAAGTATGTCAATCCCTCTTAGGGTTGTGTTATAACATAAATGTAAGAGGCATCCTAAGGTTGGGAACTGAGTCTTGAGATATCTAGAACCAAGCACGTCTCATACATTAAAAAGGATCTTGAGCAAAATGATCAAAACCTAACTTGGAAGAAAAGGTTGGGCGAAAGAAGTTTTTCATGTCTATCCTATTATGCAACATGATCCTTAAAACAGTGGTTTTGACCACTTCCATAGAGCTTAAAGCCTAAAATCGGAGTAGTAAGGATAGGGTTAAATCCTCATCGAACTTAGGTTGAGGATCCAATTCCCCAAAGCTTTGATTTGACCTACATGGAGTAGTAAGGATAGGGCATAAATTCTCATCTCGCTTAGGTTGAGAATCTGATTCCCCAAAGCTCCTATGTCTCATTTCATAATAAATCTTGGATTGGAAGGATCGTACTACTTGTCCTCTGCAAAGGATGGGTAGTCATCCCCAAGGTCTGAGCGACAAAATTAATATTTTCCATTTACATCTAAAGTTTGGATTGGAAGGATCGTACTACATGTCCCTAGCAAGGATGGGTAGTCATCCCCAAGGTCCAAGAAGTAAAAAATAAAATTTTCCCATCTCATATTTATATTGGATTGTAAGGATCGTACTACTTGTCCTCTGCAAAGGATGGATAGTCATCCCCAAGGTCCAAAGAAATGAAGATAAGTTTTGGATTGTGGGGTTAGATATGCCCATGCATGGCAACATGTCTTGTCTCAAAAACAAGACCACTGATTGTCTAAAGGGTTAGACTAGCATGACCATTTCTTCCATAATTGGTTTAATTATTTTTCTTAAAGTGAGGTAATGAACTCTAAATCAGAATAGTAAGGATAGGGTTAAACTCTCATCTCGGTTGGTTGGGAGTCTGATTCCCCAAAGTTCTGATTTCACATTCACTCGCACATGGGTTCAAGATAGTAGGGACTCATAACCAACTTTGGGATACAATAAGGTAATTAATTAGTGGATCCTAAGAGGGTTTGGCAATCTTGAATGTTTGTACATGATACCAGAAGAAAGACTATGCATTTTATAAAGGCGAGATCTCCTAGCATATTCATTAGGTTACACAATCATTCACAATCTCATATATGCATTCATGCAAAACTGACAATGGAGTGTGGATCAATTTCAAATGATAGGGAAAGAAATTCATTGCACACACTGAGCTAATACTTGATGATTCTGATGATTCATGTACTTCTGATCTTTGGGCATTTGTTATATTGCTTATGTGATAACACATGTTTTCGAGTTTGTATATGTTTCAGGTTGGGTTCTTACTAAAAATGCTCAAGAGCATTTGACAACAGAGTCGCCATTTGTTGTGGCTGATCCACAACACACCCCAAAATTGGGGACCCATCTTTTTTGCATGCTTTCAAAAGGAATCTCAGTGACCCAGTTGCCAAAATTCAAGAAAAAGGGGCAAAAATGCACAAGTGTAGAAAGTGTCACGAAATCGCGACATGTTGCGCCGTCGCGGCCGAAAATAGAAAAGTGTCACGAAATCGCGACATGTTGCTCCCAGCAAAGGAATGGAAAAAAAGAAAGTGTCACGAAATCGCGACATGTTGCTCCGTCGACGAAAATAGAAAAGTGTCACGAAATCGTGACATGTTGCTCCGTCACGACCGAAAGAGGAGAGAGAAAGGAAAAGGAGAAAGGCGTAGCGAAATCGTGACATGTCACAAAATCATGGGTCAAACCAGTCAAATAGGGCAAAGCAGAAAAACGTCACGAAATCGCGACAGGAAGCGGCAAGCGGGACACGAAGCAGAAAGGCATCACGAAATCGTGACAAAATCGACCAGAAGGTGTGAAGCACAAAAGTGGTCGTGAAATCGTGACAGAAAATAGTGAAGAAGGCATAAAGCGAAAAATGTCGCGAAATCGCTACAGGTTGTAGCAAAAGCAGCGCTGAGTGAAAAGCGTCGCGAAATCGCGACAGATTGCGGGTGCAAGGCATGAAGTGAAAAACGTCGCGAAATCGCGACAGGTTGCGGCAAGGCAGTCCAAAAGTGAAAATTGTCACGATTTCGTGACGGAAAGTTGACAAAGCGTACGGAACAGAAAAGCATCGCGATTTCGCGACATGTCGCGTTTTCACTGGGCAAGAAGGCAAGAAGGCTGCTGGCCGAAAAATGTCGCGATATCGCGACCTATTTCATTTTCACTACGTTAACAGAGGAACAAGCTGCATGCATGAAAGCGTTGCGATTGCCATGAGACCGTTACAGAAGGCACAAAAAACGTGAGACACGTGGCATACAGGTGTCAGAGTTGCAGAAGCGTTACATGCAACGAAATATTTCGAACGTTTCGGCATAGAGCATGGAGTAAAAGCATCGAAAAGGCGGGAATTTGAAAAGACGCATTCTGGGAGGTGAAACGAAGCGACGCAGGTGAACCGAAGAGCCGTGCCAGACAGTATAAAGTCGGAAGCGCAGATTGGACAGAGGGTTGGAAATTGCTGCTAGCAGAGTTGCAGAGACAAGGGCTGCATGCCATTCTGGGCCTGCACTTGGAGCAATTTCCTTCATGTGTTCTGGATTTTCTTTTTGAACCTGGAACATTCTGTAACTGTAATTGATACATTATTTTAATACAGAAACACAGAGAGTTGGCATCTCATTGATGAGAAAGAAGGAGTCATTTTTGCATGCATGATTTAATGTTTTATCCTTCATTTCAGATTTCTAGGCTTTTAGGTGAAGTTTAATGCAAGTGTTCTTGGTTGCTTCACGCGAATGCCTAAATCTGGAATTACAGTAGAAACCCTAGAAACCCGCACCTAGCTTATCTGGATTGTGCGAATTTGCAGGTTCAATAGGTTAGGTTGCATGCAGAAACCTCATTGTCTTCGGTTTTGTCAATCAAGATGACAACACTCTGCCCGTAGTTTAGTTTCTTTCATTTTATTTGCATTTCTTCATTTTTTTAATCCTTTATTATTCCTGCATTTTTCATTGTCATTCAAATAAATAATTGAAAATCTACCAGAGCCTGAAATCCAAATAGATTCATCCTTCTTGTATTAACTTACTATGAGTCCATTGTAATTCAAAATAAAATAAATCACCAGGCCCCTTGTTAACATCCACTTGTAACCCTAAGGTATTCCTAGCATTTCAATTGAAGAGCATCATTGGTGAATCACAACAGGAACCTTGGAGAAATCATTTAATTATAATTTCTTTGCAAGCAAAGGATTTTGGGACTCAAATCCTACCGGAGAGTGTGCTTTCACAATTGGGTGAAAACACCACTCAACAGGATTCTTTCTCTTTCTTCCCTAGAACAAAAAATGGCTAGGAAAAAACTTTTGGGAAGAAATGATAGAATCACTCCTAGAGACTTCCAACTCCTATCAATCCATTTTCTCAAGGCTGAAGCCCCTGGCCAAACCCATTAAATTTACCAAAAACTGCCCTATCTTGGAGCAATGAGGATCTCTTTGAGGTACACTCACTAACCTCTACCACTAGAGATGATTCTAAGGATTTAATTATAAATCTATCCATGGAAAGGAAACTAAAACTCAAATTCTATTGAAATTTATCTAAAAATCCTATAGCAAATATAATATTTGATAAAATCTTCATAAATTTTTCATGCACAATTTCTAAGATAAAGAAAGGAAAAAAAACCTAGCTGAAGAATTCTTTGTCTAGATAGAATGTCTTGCCTCGCTAAAGTACTAGCACTTCATTTCTATTCCCATCATTCAAACCCTAGTTGATAAATATTTGCAATTTCGTTTTTCGTGACTTGAAAAATCGTCACTCCCTTGTTCCAAATGGTTGACTTCACAGGGTCATATCTCCCTCAATATTATTCATATTTTTGCATATGACCACTCATATTAAAGCTATTCAAATTTTGCATAAGTTGGCCCAAGAATCAGCTGATAACTCTTCACGAAGACATGCCTCCTAAAAGATATATGTCTTGGCTCGCTGAAGTACTAGCCCTTCATTGCTCTTCCCATCATTCAAACCCTAGTTGGTAAATATTTACTATTTCATTATTTGCAGCTTGAAAGATAGTCACTGCCCTTGTTCCGAATGGTTGACTTCACAAGGTCGTATCTCCCTCAATATTATTCATATTTTTGAATATGACCACTCATATTAAAGCTATTCAAATTTTGGCATAAGTTGGCCCAAGAATCAGCTGAATCGGATAACTCTTCACGAAGATATGGCTCCTAAAAGATAGAATGTCTTGCCTCGTTGAATTACTAGCCCTTCTTTGCTCTTCCCATCGTTCAAACCCTAGTTGGTAAATGTTGGCCACGAATCCGCCACATGGGAAGGACTTGGTGTGTCAATGCACCCTAGACCCGCAGACCAACATTGAAAGGCCGGGAAGAAGGGATGCCTCTCGGGCCGATCTCCGGAGAAGGCTGGCTCCTTTCCTAACCTACTTGGGAGTTTTAGGTAAGAGTGCAGGAAAGAGATTAAAAAGGTGAAGGGAACTAGAAAGAGATTGAAAAAGATAAGGGAACAGGAAAGATATGTAAATCATGTGTTTCAGGTGGGGGAGAACAAGCAACACGATCGCAAATTTGCACCCAAACCAACAATCATCAAAACAAAGCATGTAACATTAATTTCAACAACAATCCTATCCTATGTATCCTTTTGTTTTGTATTCCAGATCCAAATAATCACCAATGCTCAAATCCAGGATTCAGAATTCAACAGATAGAAACATAAATGGACATGAAGCAGAAATACTAGCAAAAGGTAGCATAAAAGACAGAGACAAGAAGCAGAGCCAAGGATGCTTTGAATTAAGTAGAAGGTGGTCCGTCACAGCAGAGTCCTCTAGCAATATGTTCCCCCCTGATTACAATAGAATGAACTGCTATTTATAGCATAATTTCCCCCCGATTACAATCTGGGCACAGATACCCAAACCTACCAACAGTTGCAAAAGATGACCTGATTTGATCTTTGTCGGCCATAGTTGTACTTGCAGCATGGTTTTCCTAGATTTTGCACTCCTCCTGATAGATTTGGTAGTTGGGAAGGGGATTATCAATTAATGTGGTAGGTGCAGCGCAATTTGTCATTCAATGTTCACTACTGTTTTTCTTCAATGGTCACCCACTATGTCGTTTAAGTATGGCTTTGGCTGTACTTCAATGGGCCCTGATCCCAAAAATCTTGACTTTTCTCCTACGGGGAAGTTAGCTGCTTAGATGGCGAGATTTGGGAGGGAAACAACATTAAAATGCTCAAAAAGAAACATTGTTGTCCTGGAGTTACCTGGATGCCAAAATCTTCAACATTTTAAGTGTCAAAATTTTGCCTTGAAGCGCTCCAGAAAGGTGGATTTGCCCTCTAGTGCAACCAGACAACAGCGCTTTACGTCGCTTTTCACTCCTTATCAAAATTGACCCTTTTTCCCTTTTTTCACTAAGTGTCCAGGAAATACCCCAAAGCGCTCAACCCTTGCAATTTTGCCCTGGAGCGCTCGAGACTGCAGCGCTTTAGGGCTCATTTTACACTTAGAAATTCTGGGCTCTTTGTCTTCTCCTTGGCAGCACCAAAACTGCCCCAAAGCGCTCTTGACGTGGTGTTTTGCCGTGGAGCGCTGTCATGCTACAACGCTCTGGGGCGAGTTTTGACACTTAGACTCTTTTTGTGTCATTTGATCTGGCAGCAGGAGGATATGCTTCAAAGCGCTCCAGAGATGGAAACTTGCCCGGAAGCGCTCCAAACTTCAGCGATATGGGGCAATTTTACACTTAGAATATCTTCGGCCATTTTTCACCTTTTTTCTCCCAACTGCCCGGAATTTGCTCCAAAGCGCCCTAGGCTGGCAAAATTTCTCCAAAGCGCTCCAAGGAACAACGATTTGGGGAGGATTTTTGTACTTAGCCAAAAAAAACATCAATTTTTTAACTTTTTCAAAATTGCTCTAAAGCGCCCTAAATTGGCAGGTTTGCTTCAGATCGCTGCCTAGCTGCTGCGATTTAGGGCCGAATCTGGAAGAAGGAAGAGGGAGATGACAAAATTTTCAGAATTTTTCAAAATTTCACACCCCTTGCAAAATGTGGCAACATTCCTGGCGGCTCGCGGGGTATCGAGCTCGCCTCGATGTGAGGACCCAGGCCTTTATCCATTGGGCAACAGAGTCATACTCGTTGTCCTCCTCTGAGTGTTCACTGACGACGGCAAACTCTTTCTCCAACTCCTCTCCTTCTGCTTCTGACTAGGGGCTTTTTCTCCTTGGCGCTCAAAAAAAGCACAAACTAAAAAAAAAAAAACAATTGAAACTTTACATACTAGCCGACCTATTTACATTATTTACACAAAAGTTTGCGACATGATTGGCATGCCGCCACCACAAATCTAGCTTTGGTTGCCTATCCAGTGAACCTGTAGTGTCCGGACCAGATCTGATTGTACTTTAGTCGATCTTTGAAGTCCGGCTGGCCCCCCAGAGTTTGCCAGGTTGCGAACATGGTGCAACATGGCAGGTTATCATTCATGCCGGTACCCATACAATTGATGAACAATGTGGCAAGAAGATTTGCCACACGAGAGCCCTCTTCGGGTACCGGTTGCGGTGATGGTTGAAGCCAATACCACCACTTTAGAGAGTCCACTAGCTGCGGGCTCTCGAGTACAGGCTCCTATAACTCATTTATGCAATAGCAGGACACTTCCGGTGGTAAGCCTTCTGCCAAGGTCTCCTCAGGATCAGCCTCCTTGTGAGGCATGCTTATTGGGATTTGGCAGAATGCTTGCGTGTTATGCCCTGGGACACAAAAAGGGTGCAAAAGTGTGCCCTCTTTGCTCTCAGGTTCTGCCACTGGATCCTGTTCCTCTTCTTGGACCGTCTTCCGATAGAAACTGCAAGCAACCATATTATTCATCGCTTGGGCGGTGCTTGCATATTCCCACTGTTGACTTTGGACGAGATCTGCCTCTTGAGCTCCACACGACTGCATTCCGGGTCCCTGCACAGTATGAGGGATTTGCCATGGTGGATACTGCGCAGGATAGACAGGAGCTGGAGCAGCAACTACCGAAGAAAGTGGTGGAGTTTCTCCCCTTTGCCACTTTCCTGAAAGGATCAAAAGATGCTCCGCACGTACTGCTTCCTCAAAGATTTGAGGAAATCCCTGTTCACCTGATTGCAGTAGGAGGAGGCTTATGTCCGGGTGGAAAGCTCGAACATAGAAGAGGCGGGCCTGGGCGGGTGTCGATTGGATGTCCCCTGGAATTCTCTTCCAACTCCTCCAGAATCGGGCATTGAAGTCTGTGATGTCCTCCAGAGGTGCTCTTGTGATGGTGGAGAGGTGCATCAAGAGTTGGAAGGGATCCTGAGAGCCGTCAAATGTGTTGATGAGCACTCCCGCTAAGTCACCCCATGAGCAGATGCTCTTACGCCCGAGCAATCTGTACCACTACAATGCCCTTCCTTCTAGATACGAGACCAGAAGTCTGATCATGACATCTTCGTGGATTATTCCATGGAAGTTTGCTAGAGTAGCAACATCTTCAAGGTGCTCTCGGGCCCTTCCCTTAGTGCCATCGTATTTTGTCAGGGTCTTTCGGGTACTTTTGGGAATCTCGTGCCAACTTTGGAGATTCAGAGGACCATGATCATACCAGCTAGGATAGTCTGCCATTATAGCAGCGGTCTGCAGAGATCACGGTTCTCGCCACTGAGTTGGAGTCGTCAGGTGAACATTCTTTTCTCCGCTTGTGAGGTCAAGGCTGCTCACCAAACCTCGATTCCTCCGGGGTATCTTCTTTCATCTTTAAAGGGCGCCTATGATCAATGAATCTGGATCTTCAGCTCAGTCAGAGTCGCCAGGTGATTTTGCCAAATGAAGGCAAGCCAGAGATTCACCAAACTCAAGCTTCCTTAAAATATGGAGACTGTCAGTCCCACCGGGCGTACCAAAAACTGTTGGCCACGGATCCGCCACCTAGGAAGGACTTGGTGTGTCAATGCGCCCTAGACCCGCAGACCAACATTGAAAGGCCGAGAGGAAGGGATGCCTCTCGGGCCGATCTTCGGAGAAGGCCGACTCCTTTCCTAACCTACTTGGGGGTTTTAGATAAGAGTGCAGGAAAGAGATTAAAAAGGTGAAGGGAACTAGAAAGTGACTGAAAAAGATAAGGGAACAGGAAAGAGATGTAAATCATGTGTTTCAGGTGGGGGAGAACAAGCAGCACGATCGCAAATTTGCACCCGAACCAACAATCATCAAAACAAAGCATGTAACATAAATTGCAACTACGACCCTATCCTATGTATCCTTCTATTTTGTATTCCAGATCTAAATAATCACCAATGCTTAAATCCAGGATTCAGAATTCAAACATACAGAAACATAAATGGACATGAAGCAGAAATACTAGCAGAAGGCAGCATAAAATACAGAGACAAGAAGCAGAGCCAAGGATACTTTGAATTAAGTAGAAGGTGGTCCATCACAGCAGAGTCCTCTAGCAATATGTTCCCCACTGATTACAATAGAATGAACTGCTATTTATAGTAGAATTTTCCCCCCGATTACAATCTGGGCATAGATACCCAAACCTGCCAACAACTGCAAAAGACGGCCTGATTTAATCTTTGTCGGCCGTAGCTATACTTGCAACATGGTTTTCCTAGATTTCGCACTCCTGACAGATTTGGTAGTTGGGAAGGAAATTATCAGTTAATGTGGTAGGTGCAGCGCAATTTGTCATTCAATGTTCACTACTGTTTTTCTTCAATGGTCACCCACTATGCCGTTTAAGTATGGCTTTGGTTGTACTTCAATGGGCCCTGATCCCGAAAAATCTTGACTTTTCTCCTCTGGGGAAGTTAGCTGCTTAGCTGGAAAGATTTGGGCGGGAAACAACATTAAAATGCTCAAAAAGAAACATTGTTGTCCTGGAGCTACCTGGCTGCCAAAATCTTCAACATTTTCGTAAGTGTCAAAATGCTGCCCTGAAGCGCTCCAAAAGGTGGATTTGCCCTCTAGCGCAGCCAGACAACAACGCTTTAGGGCGCTTTTCATTCCTTAACAAAATTGACCCTTTTTCCCTTTTTTCACTAAGTGTCCAGGAAATACCCCAAAGCGCTCAACCCTTGCAATTTTGCCCTGAAGCGCTCGAGACTGCAACGCGTTAGGGCTCATTTTACACTTAGAAATTCTGGGCTCTTTGTCTTCTCCTTGGCAGCACCAAAACCGCCCCTAAGCGCTCTTGACGTCGTGTTTTTCCGTGGAGCGTTGTCATTGAAACTTAAGACTCTTTTTGTGTCATTTGATCTGGCAGCAGAAGGATATGCTTCAAAGCGCTCCAGAGATGGAAACTTGCCCGGAAGCGCTCCAAACTTCAGCGATATGGGGGGCAATTTTTCACCTTTTTTCACCCAACTGCCCAAAATTTGCTCCAAAGCGCCCCAGGCTAGCAAAATTTCTCCAAAGCGCTCCAAGGAACAACGATTTGGGGAGGATTTTTGTACTTAGCCAAAAAAAACATCAATTTTTAACTTTTTCCAAATTGCTCTAAAGCGCCCTAAATTGGCAGGTTCGCTTCAGATCGCTACCTAGCTACTACGATTTAGGGCCGAATCTGGAAGAAGGAAGAGGGAGATGACAAAATTTCTAGAATTTTTCAAGATTTCACAACCCTTGCAAAATGTGGCCACAGTAAATATTTGCAATTTCATTTTTCGCGACTTGAAAATCGTCACTGCCATTTTTCCGAATGGTTGACTTCACAGGGTCATATCTCCCTCAACATTACTCATATTTTTTAATATGACCACTCATATTAAAGTTATTCATATTATGCATAAGTTGGTCCAAGAATCAGCTGAATTGGATAACTCATCGCGAAGATATAGCTCCTAAAAGATGAGATGTTTTTCAAGAAAAACCCTAATCCTTCGCACTTTGCAATTTCACTATTCGCGACTTAAAAAATCATCACTACCCTTGTTTCGAATGGTTGACTTCACAGGGTCGTAACTCCCTCAATATTGCTTGGATTTTTGCATATGACCGACCACTCATTCTAAAGCTATTCAAATTCTGCAAAAGTTAGTCTAAAAATTAGCTAAATCAGATAACTCTTCGTGAAGATATGACTCCTAAAAGATGAGACGTTTTTCATGAAAAAACCCTATATCCAAAATTTGACTTTTTTATAATCTACCAAACCTCATAAATTAAATCAATTACTATAACACTTGGCCTTTCTCTACTTGAGTTTGTTTATCTTGAGGTTTAAAAATAATTATTCTTTATATATTCATATACTAGTTATAAAAAAATATTTTTTATATTCAAATTCTGCAGAAGTTAGTCCAAGAATCAACTAAATCGGATAACTCTTCGTGAAGATATGACTCCTAAAGATGAGACGTTTTTCATGAAAAAATCCTATATCCAAAATTTGACTTTTTTATAATCTACCAAACCTCATAAATTAAATCAATTACTATAACGATTAGGCTTTCTCTGCTTGAGTTTATCTTGAAGTTATAAATAATTATTCTTTATATATTCATATACTAGTTACCAAAAAAATATTTTTTATATTTATAGATTTATTTTTACAAATTTTAAATTGTTTATTCCATTCATATATAAATAAGCCAAAAAGGTTAAAACAAGTGTTTTTTATTTTAACTTGGATTTTTTTTAGTAATACTTTTTATACATATCCACTGTGGAGATTGAACTCGGGTGACATTATCGATAAATGCAAATAGTATCCTCACCGGTAAACCACACGTGAATTAACTTGGATTTTTTCATAAAAAAATATCATTCTATTAAAAAGCTTATCAATAATAAAAATGCTAATAAACTTATTCCTCTCATTTCTATATGTATTTTTAAGATAGCTTATAAAACTCCACTTTAACTAAATGATCATGCACTCATTTCCATCTATACATTTTTTTCCTTTTGCTTATTAGCATTGCCAGTCCTAAAATGAAGATTAGATATCAATTGTAATTGTATGCAACAAATAAAAGGCTATGCATTATTCAATTTTATTTCGTACCTCGTTGTCCTTTCTAGTATTACTCATAGAAAATATACTTGTTTCATGAGCGGGTTCTTCTTCATATCTCTTAAGTATCCTTTTCATACACCTGCCATAAATAATAACTGGAATAGTTAATTTAATTTATATATAAATTTATTTTATTATAATATGAGAAGTTCTAGTTTTAACTAAATTTTTATCTCTAAGTTTTTGAAATAAGTTATTTAATTTATTTAAAAATACTAATATTTTCAATCATGTTACTTGACTTTTGTTCCTTTGTTTATATTATTTGAGATTATTTTTTAAAAAATATGAAATTATATTGGGTAGCCCCATCAACATTGAAAGAGATGATAAAAATGTTGGATTAATTATTTCAAAGCTAAAGCATTATGTATTCTTTGGAGGATTGACCCTACCATTATTTTTTAGAATTTATGGTTTGAAAGGAATAATAAAATTTTTAAAAATAAATGATGCTCAAGTTTGAAATTAAGTTTGAAACCATGTTATTGTCTCTCTTGCAAATGTCTAAAAATATGGTTATGTAAAGTCTCAATTGCAAAAAAAAAAAAATACTAATAACTTGGCTACAAGATTTGAATATACATGGTAGAATTATTTACGACAACGGAGTTAAAACAAAGGATCTACTTCGATCTATAGAAAAATGGATATGTTCAAAAATTCAGTTTTTTCAAAATTATTTTTGATGGTGCTTCTAAAGGAAATCCAATAAAAGTTGGTGGAGGTGGTGTTTTTAGAAGCAAAATTCTCCTCACTTATTCAGAATCATAGGAAACTTCAACTAACAACTACTCAGAATCATATGGAACTTCAACTAACAACTACGCAAAGGCTAGGACACTTCTTACCGAGATTAAAATTGCAGTAGAAAAAGGATGAAAATATATTTCAATTGAGGGGCACTCACAAATTATCAACAATGGTATTGAAAAATGGATGTGGAGACTAGATAAAAAATAATATTATTGTTGATGTTCATCATCTATTACTAGAGGTAATCTCTAGGAAGAGTGAGCATATTTATAGAGAAAGAAATCGGGTAACAGATAAATTAATGAATTGCGGTGTGGATCTTCATCTTGGTGAAATTCAAATTTTAGAAGGTAATTGGTTAAGTGAGATTTTATCTCTTAATCAAAATGATGTCAAATAGCTGATTGTGGAAACATAGCACTTTCAGAAATTTTTTTTTTTTTGAAGAGGTTGAGAGGTTGAGAAGTAGGGGTAAATTTGGGTCTCCGTTTAAGAGAGCCAAATGACTTTTGCCATTGTGGTGTCTCTTCAAGAAAGTTGAAGAATATATTTAAGAAAAAACGAAATGAAAAATTGTGATAAAAAGATATGTAATATTTTGATATTTTGATGAGAGTGGATCCCACTAGAAGCCACATATAACTTATTAAAAAAACCATGCTACTTGACTTTGCAATAGATACAATAATAAACTATTCAAAAATAAAATTAATTGATTAGTCAATAGAAAGAATCATGTAATGAAAAATAACATACACAAAGAAAAACCATTTCTTTTATGTAGCATGAATAAAACATAATAACATAAATTAGTAAAAATTAATCAATAAAAATATTTGGTTGAATGTAGATTTAATTATTTAATTTTTATTAAAATAATACAAATTAATTAATATATTTTGTTACTATTGTGATGAAACTCTTCGATACATTTTCTATATTTTAACTTCTATTTAATTAAAGGTAATGCACTCATAAAAATTGTTGTTTCATAGAAAATATTATTAGTAAAACTTGAAATAATGGGATTAGAATGTATGTAGGCAAAATTAGAGATAAGAATAATTTTGATAGTTATCTCTATTGGATATCATAGTGGTATGTCTTTGGATTCTCATTAGGAAACCCAATTTCAAACCTTTGGATAAAGAAATGGGAGACCCAAGTTCAAACCTTTGCATAAAGAATTAGAACCTTATCAAAATAAAAAATAAGTGCTTTATCCTAAAATTTTGTCCATGAAGGATACTATAATGGTATGCCTTTGAGTCTTCATCTAGGAAACCCAAGTTCAAACCCTACCGGAACCTTTTCAAAACCCATGCTTTACCCTAAAAATTTTATCCTACGAGGGATATTGTAAAGGTATGTTTTTGGGTTTTCATCTAGAAGACCCAAGTTCAAACCCCAATACAAGACAACCGAGACCCCTTCAAAACTTGTGTTTAACCTTAATAATTTTAATCCGTGTTGGAATATCATAGTGATATGTCTTCGGATTCTCATCCTAAAATTTTAATCTGCTTGAGATACTTGTGGTATACCTTTGGGTTCTCATCCAAGAGACCTAGGTTCAAACCACTGCACAAGAGTCAAGTTTCAAGCCCATTTTCAAAATACCGTGCTTTACCCTAACCAGGCCCCTTTTGGGATACTAGTGTTATACCTTTGGGTTCTCATCCAAGAGACCTAGGTGCCTTTGGGTTCTCATCCAAGAAACCTAGGTTCAAACCACTGCACAAGAGTCAAGTTTCAAGCCCCGTTTAAAAAACCCGTGCTTTGCCCTAACCAAGCCCCTTTCAAAAACCCGTGTTTTACCCTATACTTTTTAGTGCCTTGAGATACTAAAGTACTTTGGCCTAAAAATTATAGGCAAAAAGATAGACCAATTGGTAGCGGCTGAAAGTTTATCGATGGACTGTCCCTTTCAATTTCTTAGATGTACTACAAGGGTCTTGTTGACTTTGTTTTTACCTAGTGAGCTAAGATTTATAAAGGTTCCCTCTACCAAAAGGAATGTGCGATCAGAGTTCTATTGACTTTGTCTTTACCCAGCGGGCAATCATCCCACTTAAAAAATACAAATTACAATAATAAATTAAGAATTAAATTTCAACCCAATTTTATAGTCGTTCATCATAGTTAAAAGTTGTAATATACTGGCATTTACAATTCTCCATGATATTAGAATGGCATCACATGGGTTATATGTATGAGTTGTTAAACCTAAAATTAAAATAGTCTATTTCATGATAAGATTTTTTCTCTACAAAATATAAATGAAGTCAAAAGATGAATATTTTTAATTTGATAATTATATTATTTTTATGATAATATAGTTCTACTTCTGCAATATCTGCAACACCATATTAAAGGGAAATTTTTAAAATTTCTTCCAACATTTTTATAACAAATTGATGGTAGATGTTGACAGCCAAATTATAAAAGTTAAATTTAAAAAAAAAAACTATTGCAAAGCTTTGTTCAACAATTCCTAAAGTTAATTTTAATACAAACTTTTTGGCTTTAACCTCAATCACAAATTAAACACAAACATTAACATTTAAATTAATTAATATTAATCGAAAGGTCTTTTTAAGTATAGAAAACATCCAATAAAATACTAAACTTTGAAACTAGAACAAGAAAAGAGCATTATTTCCTTGTATAATAACATAGACAATCTTTTATGATTGCAAACTGTGGCGCAAAATCATTTCAGAATTTTTATTATTGTCATATATTGATAATGTAATTTTATTAATTTTTAGTTGGCTCAATGGTGAAAGTTATGTCATCAAGGCACAAAAATTAACAACCTAAACTATATAAAAGATTTTGGGGATAAAAAAATATGAAAAAGTTTTTTCTTAGAGAGACATTTAAAACTCAAGTCCATTGCATAATGATAACAACTCACTAAATGAAACTTTTGAGAAGTTTGGTAATAGTAGTTGTTTTTCCAATAAAACTAATTTTCTTATCAATATTATTGCAGGCACCTTTATCATAGAGATTTGCTTGTCAATATTACTTGCTTATTAGAAAGTATTTTATTTTTACCCTTCTTATTTGCTAAATTTGAACAGAAAAACAAAAGTGAAGATAACAATATTTTCCCTTGATGATATATCATTGCTTACCATCTTCTAAGGTTGAGACTAGAACTCTCCTTTCTATGAATATACTTGTGATACCATAGTCTCAAGTATATAATGATTTACCTATGTTTTTAAATTTCCATAAAGTATTATATTTAATTGTAATTCTTTGGGATCCTTCATGCAATAAGATTTTTTGCTCAACATATGTGTCCCTTCATCAAGATTGAGAAAATCTTCTAGGGATGCATGTGACTAAGGTTTAATTTGATCTTTTATAAATATATATTTTTCAAAACTTACTTAGTTTTAAAAGATTAACTTGTTAATAGTTAGCTGCAAGCTTACTGCATTGGTAAGGACTTTGGCTTCTCTTTGAGAGGTCCAAGGTTCAAACCCCACTTAGTATGAGGGGACCAAGACTCTCATAAAAACCTGTGTAAACTCATTGAAAAAAAGATTAACTTGTTAATAGTTGGCCTTCGTTAGTTTTGTAAACCTAAAAATTAAAAATTAAATTAAACTAAAATTAAAATACTAATATTAGTGTTTTAGTCTTATGTTTATCAAAATAAAAATAATAACAGTAATAGCAACACAAGAGTCTAACATAAGTAAATTCTAATTAAGGGTTTATACACAGTATAATTCAAAAACTTTAAAAATTTGAAAATACAATAAATGTGTAAACTTAAATAATATACAAAGTATATATATCCAAAATATTTTAACCAACTGATAATAATAGGATTAATACAACACTAATATTATTTTTCAATGAATTTACACAAGGTTTTATGAGGGGTCCTGGTCCCTCATACTGAGTGGGGTTTGAACCTTACCACTGCAATAAGCTTGCAGCTGCAGACACTAATATTATTATAATACTATATCGTCTTCAGTTTTCTCTAGTATAAAATCCTCTTAAGGAAATAAAAATAAAAGTAGTGTAGAGGTTATCCCTTGCACTCTAGGATTTTAAGAGAAACATAATAGAAAAATGAAGATGGAGAAAATCCATAACAATTTTGACTGTTATTGTTTGGTCTATGATACATGCATGGTAAGTGTTATTGTAGGCATAAACATCATGAATTCTTTTTGAAAAAAAACAAGCTTTCTAAACCCCTACCAATCCATATAGATATATTTTTTAACATTTATATTTTTGCATGCATGTATGCTTTTTACATTGCATGTACTCTTTTCTAAGGTGCATGTAGGCTAAATCTAAGGATAATATTACAAAAAATGAGACTAATAAAAAGACTAACTACTTTAGGCCAAAGACTTTTTCTCATTCTCTATATATCTGGAAACCCTTTTTTCCCTGGATATAGATTATTATTCGAGGCCAAAGATTTTTTCTGATTCTCTATATATCTGGAGACCCTCTTTTGCCCTGGATATAGATTATTATTTGAGCTTGTTGGATATAGCCATGCCAAAGGAGGACTCCTAAAGCCTTGTTCCTCTTTATTTGTGTTTACCTTTCCCCGTCTGCAAGTGCATAATAGGTTTGGGGCAGGTTGAGACTTATAGTTTCTTAATACCCATATCCTCTTCTTTGCATGGGCTAATAGAATAATATTTCATCTTATGCTCCCTTCCACCAAAGTAGAAATTTGCTTCCTTTTACATTGAACTACTAGTCCTTATATGCAAACAACCTTCTCTTCACTCCTCTATTGGAATTGGTTCTTCAAACAAGGACAGACATTAGGTAGATGATTGTATTTAAAACACTACTTGCACTTGAAGGTAATGTTTTCATAACTCATTTTTTGGGTTATTGAGGAACCCCTCCATTCTAAAGTTATATTTGTTGGAATCCCTTCACTCAGATTAATCTCCATGCATATCCAAGCACATGTGGTATTGAATTTTTCTTTTGTTGCTTTAAACAGGGGAATAACTTCGTTGTGGCATTGCCACTTTATTTTAAAGATGCAAGTATCCAAAAATACAGAGGGATATTTGGCAGCCTCCCCCATACTAGGACAAAAGAGAGGATTTCTTTCAAGGGATCAAAATCTAGATACCATGGCTTCATAAAAAACCCTAATCTTCATTCATATCCAAACACATGTGGTATTGAATTTTTCTTTTATTGCTTTAAATAGGAGAATAACTTCGTTGTGGCATTGCCACTTTATTTTAGGGATGCAAGTATCCAAAAATATAGAGGGATATTTGGCAGCCTCCCCCTAACTAGGACAAAAGAGAGGGTTTCTTTCAATGTTGTGGCATTGCCACTTTATTTTAGGGATGCAAGTATCCAAAAATATAGAGGGATATTTGGCAGCCTCCCCCTAACTAGGACAAAAGAGAGGGTTTCTTACAAGGGATCAAAATCTAGATACCATGGCTTCATAAAAAGCCTTAATCCACCATGGAACCAACGACCGCCACTGAGAAAAATATTCCTTTTCCTCATCCTAAAAAACACCACAAAAAATCCTTGTGCACACAAGAATATATCCAACCCTCCTAAGTTCAAAGGTGACCAGTTATGGCTTATCCACTCGCTCAAAATGGGAAGTGTGGGCCAAAAAGCGGTAAACCTGCAAATCGATATTTTATCAAGGAACTTTGCAAATAAGCTTGAGGTATCATCATTATATATACTTACAGAGAGGAAATTATAAATTTTTCCATAATAAGCCCTTCCTATTAGAAGGGAGGAAGTGTTGATTTGGTTAAACAAGCAAATCCATTAGATCATCCTTGATTATTCTGACCAAAGTTCTTATTTATATGATGAACTTATAAACTAATATGTTTTTCTTATCGATGAGATGTATGATTAGTTCATGTTTAGTTTTTGCAAACTTCTGTTTTATGAAAAAATATGATGCTGCTAATGGATATGCACTTCTGCAAGAACAAGATTTCTAGGGTGGAAGAAAGAATTAACCACCGAGAATGGGATGCCATAAGAAAGGGATTCGAAGTGATGATTTATTCATTGGACAGCTCGGGGCAACATGGATGAATGCTCCTTTCATGTAGTTGCATATCATGATTTGCACGAGGAAAATATACTAAGTTTAGATGAAACTTGTTTGTTGCATGATAGTCTTCTCTTTGATGGAAATTTACTTGGCATAAAGTGATTCATTGTTAAGAAGAATAAATGCTTAATGTTATTGTTTCTCATTAAAAAAAAAAGATATGAAGGATTTATCTTTGGTTGGCATTATTGTTTTAGCATTAATAAGAAAAGAATATTATGCTTGCTTGAATCCAATAATGATTAAGGAATTTCATTGTTAATTATTTTTGTTTTTTTTGTCTACACTGGAAAAACAAACATTTCTTTGATAAAAAAAAATGTAAGGACTTAATGACTCCGTGCTTGGTTTTCGAAATATTGTTTTGACTCATGGTGAGCTTGTTGCTAATCTTGCAATCAAAGAAAAAATAATAACAATAAAGTCTCTTGATGTGATTTTGATAAGAATTCTGGAATAAATATAAATATGCATTTATTATTGTTTGTTGGCCGGAAGCTCCATTATGCTTTGAATGTGGTGAGGGATGTGCGTAATGGACGTGTGGATAACGCACCTCCCACAATAACGTCCTAGTTGATGCGGACGATGGAAAAAGTGGAGGGGTGCTACAGGAAAGAGGAGGACAAGGAGCATTGGAAAGAGTTGGTATTTATTTTGGTTATATTTTTATAGACATTTCAGTTGTATAAATGAGAGATATTATACATTGATGAGTTGAATGAATCTTAGTAGTTAAGATGGAATGCTAATGAAATCTTCTTTGTTAAGCATGGTGTTAGAATATTTCTTGAATGTGTCATAAAAAAATTTGATGGTTCTATTTAACATATGCCTTGAAATTAATTAAAGGAAAATGGTATACTTGAAGGATACTAATTCATTTTATGTTCTTGTAAAGGACAAGTTTTGGATTAGGATTGAACCTAGCTTTATATTATTAAATAATCTTAAGAATGCACTCTCCTAAAGTAGGTTTGGATATGTAAATATTTAGGATTTAAACAACGAGTACTTCTCGATGAAATATCCTTGAGAAGACTTCAAAGATGTTTGATCTTTGATTTACGAGTTGGGTGTTGTATTCTAGAATCTCCTTCCATCCATGAAGGATTGGTTCTCATTGATGTTTAGGGGTATTTCTTGCAGAAACCATGGTGGATAGGCTAAATTATTCCACGTGTGATAGCTACTCATAGTAAAGATTCCTTATTACATCTCTTTCTATGAAAGAAAAAAATATAGACTTAAACATTTTGTATCTCCAGTTTAGAGTAAAGTGTGAGACCAAATGACGGATAGGCTAGCTCATCATGGAGATGAGATGGATAGCTTGATATCAATGCGCTTAATACACCTACATAGATAGACTTATGTATGGTGTAAAGGTAGGTGCGGCCCTTTCAACATATAGGAAGGGATAAACTGGCTCATTGGGGAAATGAGAATGATAGCTTAATTGAGCTCTACACCTAGTGCACTTACATAGACAAACATATGTAAGTTGTAGAGATGGGTGTATACCATGACGGGTCTAGGAGGAATAATTTAACTCATCATGGAGATGGATCAATAACTTAGTCAGGATTCACCAAAGTATTTAGCCGAACTTTAGGAAAGGTCCTTGTTAAAAAGGACTGGAATAATACCTAACAAGTATGTGAATAGTTTTCCAAAAAACTTACTCAAGTATTTGATGGAATTTGGATGAAGAATTTTGGGTAGTGATATTTGGTATCAGAGCTTATGGTCATAGGATTATAAGCTTCCTCAGATGAGACATAGGTATAGATTGCCTAGGTGTTGAAGGGTGTTTAAAGATTTAAAATTACTAGTAAGGGTTATACCTCACATGGGGATACGGTAACTGCTGATGTCCAAATCTATTGATTAGTCAATATAACTAAGTATCTATTTAGTCGTAAGTGGTACAATTCGGAGAAGGAATTGTGACCTAATTCCAACTTTCTCTCTTGTGTGTGACCAAGGATAATGGCACCAAGAACAAGGAGAGGAAGTGTTATCTTGCTTAAGAGGTAAGACACGATGAAATAATATTGAGGTCAGGACCCAAATTTAGGTGTAGGCAAATATTCTAATAAACGGGAGAACTTCACTATGACAGGTGCTCTAATTCATGAGTAGTTGGAACAACAAAGACAACTATTAGAAACCATAGTGAATCGGGATTCACAAGTTAGTGGCTCTGGAGTTAGACAGGCTAATGATCCTCCTACGGAGGCACAACAGGCCAGAGTTCGGTTGGAGACGAAAATGGCTAAATATTTGAAGCATGTACGATCCTCCAAGTTTAATGGAGGAGGTGATGCAGCCGAAGCTTGACTGAGGGAATTGGAAACTTTCTTCACTATGAAGAATTACTCCATTGGGACTCGAACATCATATGCCTCTTTATATTTATAGGGTGTTGAACTGGATTGGTGTGAAACTTTTAGTGAGGAACAAAAACTTGAGGCAATTGACCTGAAATAAGAGGATTTTGTTGTAGCCTTTAAGGATAGGCTCCTCACGAAGCATTTTTATGCTAAGAAATTTGAGGATTTCACCAATCTTCAACAAGGAAATTAAAAGAGTGCACCAGGTTTTGGAAGATATGCTACACATGTATTGCATGGATCAGAAGTCTAAATGAGAAGACTATTTACACCTGGTAGAATTTGCTTACAAAAATGGTCACCATTCAACCTTTGGCATGACACCTTTCGAAGCCTTGTATGATAGGAGGTGTAGGACACCGTTGTCATGGGACAATCCAAAGGACCGAGTTGTTCTTGGGCCAGACATGGTTAAGGAAATGGAGAAACAACTAAGAATGATCAGAGAAAGGCTTAAGGAAGCTATGTATCCTCATAAAAGTTATGCCAATTTAAAGAGAACACAAAGAAGAGTATTCTTGAGGGTGAGACCTAAGAAGAGTGCCATAAAGTCCACAAAACTAGATACTTATTTTGTTGGACCTTTCAAAATCACGGAAAAGATTAGTCCTGTAGCGTATAGACTCGCCTTGCCACCCAGTCTCTAGAAGATCCATGACACCTTCCATATATCCTTGTTAAGAAAATAAATTGCTAATCCTGATCATGTATGGGATTTTTCTAAATTACAAATGGCAGACCCAGAGGCCATTGAGGTACATCCGGTGAAGATACTTGAGTTCGCTCTAAAGCGATGAGGAAGGGGACTTTAGAGCAATGTAAGGTTCAGTGGGTCTGCTACTCTGAGAGAAATGTCACTTGGGAGAAAGTGACAAATATGGAAAAACACCTTCCATTTTTGTTTTAAAATGAGATATAAATTGTTGTTTGATTTTTGGACTTTGATGAAACACAGTGGACTGTGTTTAGCCTAAGGGGGTACTATGTCATGACCCTCCCTTAGCAAACTTATTTATATGATGAACTTATAAACTGATATGTTTTTCTTATCAATGAGATGTATGACTAGTTCATGTTTAGTTTTTGCAAACATCTATTTTATGAAAGAATATGATGTTGCTAATGGATTTGCACTTTTGCAAGAACAAGCTTTCTCGTGGGTGGAAGAAATAATTAACCACCGAGAATGGGATACCATAAGAAAGGAAAATGATGTGATGATTTATTTATCGGATAACTCGGGGCAACATGGATGAATGCTCCTTTCATGTAGTTACATATCATGATTTGCATGAGGGAAGTATACTAAGTTTAGATGAGACTTGTTTGATGCATGATAGTCTTCTTTTTTATGTGAAGAAGAATAAATGCTTAATGTTATTGTTTCTTACTAAAAATATATATATGAAGGATTTATCTTTGGTTGGCATTATTGTTTTAGCATTAATAAGAAAAGAATATTATGCTTGCTTGAATCCAATAATGATTAAGGAATTTCATTGTTAATTATTCTTGTTTTTTTTTTCTAACCTGGAAAAACAAATATTTCTTTGATAAAAAAACAAACATTAAGTAAGGACTTAATGACTCCATTGCTTGGTTTTCAAAATATTGTATTGACTCATGGTGAGCTTGTTGCTAATATTGCAGTCAACGAAAAAAATAATAACAATTAAGTCTCTTGATGTGATTTTGATAAGAATTTTGGAATAAATATAAATATGCATTTATTATTGCTTGTTGTCCAAAGCTCCATCATGCTTTGAATGTGGTGAGGGACGTGTGTAATGGATGTGTGGCTAACGCACCTCCCACAATAACGTCTTGGTTGATGCGGATGATGGAAAAAGTGGAGGGGTGTTGAAGGAAAGACGAGGACAATGAGCGTTGGAAAGAGTTGGTATTTATTTTGGTTATATTTTTATAGACATTTCAGTTGTATAAACAAGAGATATTATACGTTGATGAGTTGAATGGATATTAGTACTTAAGATGGAATGCTAATGAAATATTCTTTGTTAAGCATGGTGTTATAATATTTCTTGAATGTGTCATAAAGGATTTTGATGGTTCTATTTAACATATGCCTTGAAATTAATTAAAGGAAAATAGTATACTCAAAGGATACTAATTCATTTTATGTTCTTGTAAAGGACAAGTTTTGGATTAGGATTGAACCTAGCTTTCTGTTATTAAATAATCTTAAGAATGAACTCTCCTAAAGTAGTTCTGGATACATAAATATTTAGGAGTTAAAACAATGAGTACTTCTCGATGAAATATCCTTGAGAAGACTTCAAAGATGTTTGATCTTTGATGTAAGAGTTGGGTGTTGTATTCTAGAATCTCCTTCATTGGTTCTCTTTGATATTTAGGGGTACTTCTTGGAGAAACCATGGTGGACAGGTTAAATTCTTCCACATGTGATGGCTACTCATAGTAAAGATTCCTTATTGCATCTCTTTCTATGAAAGAAAAAAAAGATAGACTTAAACATTTTGTATCTCTAGTTTAGAGTAAAGTGTGAGACCAAATGATAGATAGGCTAGCTCATCGTGGAGATGACCATGATAGCTTAATCTCAACGTTCTTAATACACCTACATACATAGACATATGTATAGTGTAAAGGTAGGCACGACCCTTTCGACATATAGCAAGGGATAAGCTAGCTCATTGGGGAAATGAGAATGATAGCTTAATTGAGCTCTACACCTAGTAGATATGGGTGTATTCCATGATGGATCTAGGAGGAATAATTTAACTCATCATGGAGATGGATCAACAACTTAGTTAGGATTCACTAAAGTCTTGAGCCGAACTTTAGGAAAGGTCTTTGTTAAATAGGACTGGAATAATACGTAACAAGTATGTGAATAGTTTTAAAAACAAATTACACGTGTATTTGGTGGAATTTGGATGAAGAGTTTTGGGTAGTGATATTGCATAGCATCGCCATAGATTATAGGTCAACTTTGCTTACTTTCCATCTCCATTAGAAGCCTTACATGTTAGCACAAGTGAAAATGGTGTCACAATTTTCTCGACTTTCAATCTGCATTAAAGACCTTGCATGCATCCCAAGTGATAATGTTGCTAAGATATTTTTAGAAATCATACAAGCTCCTTTTGAATTCTTGCCTACAACATCAGAAATCTTGCATGCTGCCTCAGATGCTGGCTTAGGCACATCTTCCTTGAAAGAGTTTGAAACTCCTGCTTGGTTCTTAGACAAAAGCTTAGCTATGGACTTTACCATCCTATGATCCTCCTTTGTCCATCCTATTTTCAGAATCCTCACGCGTTCATTCATTCACTTATGTAAAACTCAAGTTAATAATATTATCGAATGCTTGGTCCCCAAGGGCTAGGTGGATTGGTAGTTGTCTGTCTGGCCAGACACTTACCAAGAAGAGACCTAGGTTCAAACCTTAGGGGCATGCTTGTTGCAAAGGTAGTAGTCTGATCTAAATCCTCTGAGTGTGCGCCAAACCAATAACGATGGTATGAATCCCAAGTAACGGGTTGTCCCTTTCACACCGGGTTAACAATAACAATGTGGTATAGGCTTGTTGGGAGCAACCCCTGTGGTTTGAACCCTACACTTGGCAGTTACTAAAAATAGTGTGGATGTAACCAACTCCCCTATGTATCAAAAAATACATATTATCGATTGCTTGTGGTACTATAGACATCTCAAAATGAAATCTTAATAAAGCCAAATATGCTTCGTTAGTCTTAGTAGTTTGAGGAATGTGCATACAAGGTAGAATTAAGGCAAAACATGTCTTCTTGCACCTTATGAGGAATGCAAATATGTTTTTGTATGAAGAGTTTAATTAAATTCTTGGAATATGATTTTATTGTATATTTTTTGGAACTTTTATTTATCAACTCTTATACAAAGGCATTCATTGGTAATCTTGTTCAAATTCTACAACATGGGATTTTGACCACTATTTCTTCATGATATTTGGAGAGGATTTTATGTTGGATATATGGTTTCATAGATAAGAGCTTTGAAAGCCTTGACATAATACCCATTCTTTGCTTGATTCTAGTGAAAATGAGAGTTGTATTCCCGTAAAATATTTAAATTATGATTGCATTGTGATGTGATTGTTACTAAAATTTTCACACTTATGAAAGTGCTACTCTGTCATAAATATTATATTCTAATCTAAAATGTAGTGTTAATATGCTTTGACTAAGACAGGAGGACCATGGTTGCCAAATGTGCTTAGGCTTATAAATATGAGCATGTAGATATGAGTCAATCTTGATCTTTACTTTTGACTCGTGAATGTAATTCAAGGATTCTATATTGTCTTCATTAGAATCTAAAACTGAGGGGTTGAATGACATTGTGTGTATGCTATCTTGAGATTTCATTTACATACCTTGTGAAAATTGATGCCAAAATTTGTTGATCACTAACAAACAAATTACAAAAGAGGTAAGATTTTTGGTAAATATGTAAGAACTCTAATAGATAGTGGATCTACTAACAACTTTGTATCAACTAATCTGGTCAAGAATATACCGAAAAGGCCATAAATATTGGCACATGGGTGGAAGGTTGAGTATGGTTCTAAACAAACCTACTTTGTGGATCAATGTTACCCTATGACCGAAATTACCTTGCCTAGTGGTACTACCATTGGATGTCTTTATGTAGCACTGCTACATGCTTTTGATGTAGTCTTAGGGATGGATTGGCTACAAGCTCAAAGGGTTGTAATCAATTTTCAAGAAAGATGGATTGATTATTTAGAAGATGGCAAGGAAAGACAAAAAGTCCATAACCAACAAGGGACATTCCAACCCCAAATTCTTTCTGTAATGCAACTAAGGAAAGCCATTAAGAGGGGAGGAACAATTTATGTAGTTAATCTTAACGAAATCGAAGAGGAAAAAAAGGAAGAAGTATTTTGGAAACACCCAGTACTTCAGGAATTTAGGGATGTGTTTCCAAAGGATTTACTTGGACTACCTCCAAAACGTGAGTTTGATTTCACTATTGAGCTAAAACCCGAAACCGAACCTATTCATAGGGCTCCTTATAGGATGAATCCCATTGAGATGCAAGAGTTGAAGGTACAATTGCAAGGATTACTGGAGAAGGAATTGATCAGGTCGAGTGTGTCACCATGGGGTGCACCTGTGTTGTTTGTTAAAAAGAAGAATGGTTCCTTACAATTGTGCATATATTATAGAATGCTTAACAAGGCAACCATTAAGAATAGATATCCTTTGCCAAGGATTGAAGATGTTTTTGATCAACTAAAGGATACCACCATCTTCTCTAAAGATTGACTTGAAATCCGAATATCACCAACTAAGAATCCATGAAGAAGATTAAAACCCGGTATGGACACTAAGAGTTTACAATCTTACCTTTTAGATTAACGAATGCTCCAGCAACATTCATGAACCTGATGAATAGTGTATTAAAAAAGAATCTGGACCAATTCATCCTTGTATTTTTGGATGATATTTTGATATATTCTCGGAATAAGTCAGAGCACAATAGACACCTTAGAATCCTGCTAGGATTATTAAGGAAGAATCAACTTTACGAGAATCTATCTAAGTGTGACTTTTATGTGTCGAAAGTACAATACTTAGGAGACGTAATATCAGTAAAAGGAATTACCATGGATCCAAAGAAGATAGAGGTTATACTGAATTGGCCAATATCCACAAATGTGATTGAAGTGCGAAGCTTCATGGGTTTGACTGGTTATTATAGGCGCTATGTGAAAGATTATTCCAAGATAGCCTTTGCAATAACTAACCTTCAAAGAAAGGGAAAGGAATTCAAGTGGTTAGATTAAGTGTGAGGTAACTTTTGAGTTGCTCAAGCAAAAACTCACCACGACACCTATATTAAAGATTCCAGACCCTCAGAGTAACTTCTCGATATACACAAATGCATCTTTGGAAGGTTTGGATGGCGTGGCTTCACAGGATTGAGGAAACTCAAGAGGCATGCGATCAATTACGCTACACATGATCTAGAATTAACAACGATTGTATATGCTCTCAAGGTCTAAAACAACATTATCTGGTGAGAAGACCTTTCGAGTTGAGGATTGACCATCAGAGTCCGAAGTATATATTTACCTAACCTTTGCTTAATGCCAAGCACAAGAGATGGATGGAGTTCCTCGCCGAATATGACTTTGGAATCGAATACATCAAAGTGAAGGAAAATAAGGTTGCGGGTGCCCTAAGTAGGAGAAAACATATTATTGCCTTGATTTGTAGCCATGTAATTCTGATGGATCAAGTTAGAGAAAGGCAATATCAGGATGAGTAGTGTAACCAAATTTGGGTCAAAATGGAAAGGAAACCCGAATAAAGCATGGATTTTGACATCAAGGATGGTCTTCTATGCTTCAAATATCGAGTAGTGATTCCCAAGGCCAACAATCTAAGGAGAATAATCATACAATAAGCGCATAGATCTCCTTATTTTGCTCATCCAAGGGGATCAAATAAAAAATGAAAAAACGTCACTGAATGTGTTACCTAGTGCCTTGAATGCCATAAAGTAAAGGCTAAACATAGACACCTTGTTGGACTATTCTATCCAAATGACTTATCCATGCAAAAGTGTTAGGTTATTTCAATGGATTTCATTGTAGGTTTACCTAAAACCAGGTTCTAACATGACGCAACCCTTGTTCTAGTCAACAAATTGACTAAGGTTACGTAATTTATACTGGAAAATACCAAGGATGATGCCTTGATTGTGTTTAAAATATTTGCCAGGGAAATATTTACGCTTCATGGATTTCCTAAGGTGATTATTTCAAATAGAGACTCCAGGTTTACATCCAAGTTTTGGCAAGCTCTACATCATGCTATAGGTACTAGACTAAACATTAGATCTACGTATCATCTAGAAACTGATGGGCAAATTGAAATAGTGCACCAGGTTTTGGAAGATATGCTACACATGTATTGCATAGATCAGAAGTCTAGATGAGAAGACTATTTACACCTGGTAGAATTTGCTTACAACAATGGTCACCATTCAACATTAGATATGACCCCTTTCGAAGCCTTGTATGATAGGAGGTGTAGGACACCGTTGTCATGGGACAATCCAAAGGACCGAGTTGTTCTTGGGCCAGACATGGTTAGGGAAATGGAGAAACAACTAAGAATGATCAGAGAGAGGCTTAAGGAAGCTATAGATCCTCATAAAAGTTATGCCAATTTAAAGAGAACGCCAAGAGAGTCTTTTGTGGGTGAGAGAGTATTCTTGAGAGACCTAAGAAGAGTGCCATAAAGTCCACAAAACTAGATACTCATTTTGTTGGACCTTTCGAAATCACGGAAAAGATTAGTCCTGTAGCCCAATAAGTGATCACTACAGGAAAAGAGTACCAATGATGAACTTAGTCTTCTACTAACCACTTATGATGAGTTAACCAATTTACCACGGTCCAACTCAAGTACAATAGGTAGTCCTCGCCCTACTAAACCCTAACAATATTTTCATTAAATTTGACATAGTCAAAGAAGATGAAGGTTCCTCATTTGAGGACAGTGTTGTATGCACTAACCAACAAGAGGTTGTGACCAGAAGCAAGAGGAAGGCAACACTAGAACAAACACTAGTTCAGAAGCAGGTCGAAGGTAACAAGGGTATTACAATGTTAAGAAGGAGAATATTACTGCTCCATATAAAGGATAAGGGGCCACTAACCACGACACACCATGAAAAACAAATATAAAATACGGGAAAAATTCGGTCACTACTCCCCAAGCTCACACACAAGCTGAAACAAGAAAGAAATAAGATAAGGGAGAAGAACTTGAAATAAAAATGGGGGTCACGAGGCGACAAATAGTTCAAAGGATAAGAGAAACAAGAAAGAGAGGGATACGTTATAAAAAGAATTTGAACAATATCTTAAATACCCTTCTCTCACTAGTGAGGGATGCGCAATAGCCACTAAGCAGTACAAGAAGTTCATATCATGCAACAAAAGCAACTCTGTTAAATGCAAGTTTAATATAGCAAAAGAAACAAAGAAAACTCTAGCAAATGTGAGCATGCTAAAGGCTCTAGCCCTACTTGGACAAAAGGATTTGCACCAAGAGGCCCTTGAGGAGCAAGAAAGGAGCTACGCCAAAAATGGGTAGTCTAAAGCAATGCATCCTGGTCTAGTGGAGCAACAAAATCTAATGGTAAAGGATCCTTTAAACATTCAGGTTAACGTGAAGGATATTCTAACGTCTACAGCCTAAAACCCTAATGTCATCACCATTTTGTGACTCTAAAAATCAAGAATTATTTACTGAGAAGTCATATAGTACACACAAGGGCTACTATAATGGTAATGCCCAAGGCCGTCTAAGGAGATATGGGCTTACCATACACTAAATCGCTAGGAATCCAACGTATGGATGGCCTAGGGTGAATTTTGTAGGGGTTTTGAAAGATTTGATGTGATTGTAGCAAAACATCCTGAAATGTTGGTTGTCCAAGAAGTTATGGTTGTTGATCTCCCTTCGTATTTTAGAATATTGTTGTGAAGAGAATAGACACATAAATTGTCAACGGATGGATACTTCATAATATATTATACCTGTATAATTGTGGCCTCAGCATAGGAAAATTATCTGAATTGAAAATGAGCCACCATGTAATTACTTGTTACATTACAAGGATGAGGATGATGAGGTAAACTAGAATGAGTTACTCGAGTTTGTGGATTATTAAGCCATAGAGGGCAATTGAATATCTAAAATCGATATGATCATTCACATGCTTCAAGATTACGAAGACTTAGAAGTAAGCTTTGAAGAAGCAAAGCTTGGGAATCGATATCTGAAGAAGATGCTAACATCCTAGCTTTATCCAATCAACAAGCATAAGGAATTGAAGGAATGTGAGTCATGCATTTTGATGGTGCTAGAACCAAAAATGGGGTTGGCGTTGGTATTCAATTCTTTGAGTCAAAAACTCTCAAACAAAATTTACCTATAGGTTGTTGTTTAACTACACTAATAAATTAGGTGAATACGAAACACCATGCATTTGCTTGAGGAAGGTTGAAAAGATGGGGAGAAATTCGCGAAATATTCTACAACTCTAAGCTATTCATGAATCAAGTTAATTCATAATGTGGCACAAAAAACAAACACATGAAGTTGTATAAACAAGGTTTAGGATCTGCTAGAAAGCTTCAACACTTTCAAATTCAAGGCAATTCGCCAAGATTTGAACACAAAAGCAAATGAATTGGTATCCATGGCAACAAGGTTCAATTCTAGCTTATAAATTTGGAATAAAGAGCAAATTATCAAATTCCTCGTCAAAGAAGCTCAACATGCAAAAAGCAAAGATGAATCCGATGACGATATAAAACAGAGGTTAATCTAGTTAAAAATCGATCACTTGCCCAAGGGGCTGATCAAACTAGAAAATTTGTTCAACCTGGACAATAGTGCCAAGAAGCCTAACACCAAAGTAAAGGCATTTTTCTGCCATCTTGTCAAAATTTCTAAAGGGAAGAATGTACTATTAGGCAATGAATGAACTAAAGAAGAAATATACCTTTTCAAGGCGCTCTACGAGAAGTATGATGATATTATTACCTGGTCTTATGAAGTTCTAAAGGTGTATGACAAAAGCATCATAAAACTTACTATCAAAATGAAGCCCAGTGCAAAACCTTTCAGACAAAAACAAAGGCTTATCAATCCTAAAATTGAGGCAGCATGAAAAAAAAGCTTCTAAAACTCCTATAGACCCAAATTATCTTCCAGTTCCCAATTAAGCACTCCACTTGGGTAGCCAACCTAGTACCAATGCGAAAGAAAAACAGAGATATCAGGTTGTGTTGACTTCAATAATTTGAACAAGGCATCATTAAAATATCATTACACTTTGTTTAATATAGACCAGATTTTGTAGGAAGTGGTTAGATCTCAGATATTATCACTTCTAGATGGCTTCTCAAGGTATAGTCAAATTTAGGTCAAGGATGATGATCACCACAAAACAACCTTTACCACCAAATGGGGACCTTTGCGTACAAACAACTACCTTTTGGATTGTCTATTGTCAAGGCCACCTTCCTTGACAATCGACAAACAACTAACTGTTGGGCGTTGTCGAGGACGTCTCGAGGACGGCTGCCCTGTCGTCCCCCAAAAGGGGGACGGGGGGAAACGTCCCCCATGCCGGACGGGGGACGCGTTCCCCAGGGGGGACACGTTCCCATGGAACCCTAGTTCTTTCCAACAAGATCATATTGAAAACAAAGACAAGTGTACACAAAAGACAAAGACAAAACCAAAAAAACCTTCAAACCCAAATACCTTATTTTTCTTCTTTTGTTATTTTTGTTTTGTGGTCCAAAAGTTTGAAAGCTGAATAAATATATTTGGTGGGGCCAAGGCTAGGGTTTGAAAAAGTAGCATCTCAAAAATTCTAGCGCATGGTTGTTAGGAAAGGTTGATTCAAGTAATGACAAACCCACAACATAAAAGAAACCAAGATAAATAGGTGAGCTTAACTTGAATATATCAACTGATACCATGACTAGCCCATCTCATGAAAAACTAATAGTTTTAGAAGAATGCATAGGGTTCTTGCAACATGAGATGTTGGAATTGACCACAATTATGAGGGAACAACAAAGCCTCATCATAGAACAACAAAAATGATTTCGGAACAAGCTGTTCAAATCAATCTATTGGAGACATCACTAGTAGAACTAAAGTCCTCCACTATCATAGGCTTGTGTAGTAGTAATGATTCTATAAATGAATTCCATATTCAAACTGAGTTGTACATCAACAAAGAAAAATAAAACAAAGACAACTTATTACAAATAAAAGAAATTTAGGCAACAATTACAAAAGAACATAACTACAAAACAAATAAGAGGAGACCATATCATGGGTATAAATGGTAAGAGATCCAACAGCCCAACCAAAGGAACAAAGATTTAATAGAAAATCAAATTAGAATACAGCTACTAGAGGAAAAGGAAAGACAAAGTAGGTCAATAAACAATATCATTAAGGGAATAAAAGAGCATGGAGAACAAGAAAACACAACCAACTTAACAAGGAATTTTTTTTAATAAAGTTCATTTGAGTGAACAAATTCATCAATGTAGACTGAAAAAAGTAAAAGGGAATACATGAGAGCGAGACCAACCCAAGTCACAATGTTCAATGTAGGGCATAGAAGACAAGTATTTTGAAATAGAGGATTGCTTCAGGGGTCACATTTTACCTGGATGAGGATATTACTCCTATACAACAAGAAGAGATGAGACCAGAATGAGAAAAGGTAAAGACAACAAGGAGTGAGGGTAAAAAGGTATGGTTGAAAAATGGAAAAGCATTAATTATAAATGAAACAAACCAAATTAAATAGAAAATTGGGGCCCATTACGAACACTTAACATTGGTGAGTTAGCGTTGTAGCTTGTTATTTTACTCCAAATAACAATATATATGGATTAGAATCAAAGATAATGAAAAATTAGTTAGCGTTGTAGCTTGTTATTTTACTCCACAACAATCAACGTTTTATAAGAAATATGGCTTAAATCATGGGGATCCATATATGGCATTAGAAAAATACATCACAAAATATAACAAGCTTGGAGAGGTGGTTTTAGTGGCTGAATTTAATGTCAGGGCAATAAATAGACAAGCAATCTCTTTAAATATCAATGAAGGCATAGATGATAATCCGCTATGGTTGGAAGAAGATGTGGATCACTGTTGGTTAAGGTCCTCAGATGACAGTCAAGGACCCATCATACATTATGGAGAAGAACTACTTAAACTATATCACATAAAGGGATTTGATAATCTGCAATGGCATAAACATATGGTAAAAATCTAGAAAATATACTTGTCAAACACATAATGGACATAGTGTAGACACAATGTAGTTAGTTATATTATTTTCTTACCAAACTTTATTTCAAGGATAAAAGATTTAGAATTTGAAGTAGTTCCCATGGAGCTAAAATCTAATCAGATTCCAATGCACATAAAGATCCAAATGCAAGAAAGTGGGCAAGAAGAACATCTTCAAGTAACTAAAGGAAAGACAACAAGAAACATCTCTATGACAAAGAAAAATCAAAAAACTTTTAAAACATCACTCAAGCAAATTATGCAAAGAGAGAAAAGATATTTTTTAAACTTACACTCTTCATAGCTGTAAATTGATGGATATAATCATTAGAAGACTTAGAATCATGCAAGTTAAAACCCAAAAAAAGAAAACATGAAAGCTTCCCTGTAAATCCATGGTATGATGAAGAATACAAAGCAGTAAGGAGAACCTTGAAAGAACCAAGCAAAGAAAACAAATAGTAAGATATACAAACAACCAAAAAAAAAAAAAAGGAAGAACACATAAGAGCAAGGCAAAAAGAGTTGATACATCTTGCAAAGCATAGCCCAAGACAATTTTGGGAAGAGCTACCAACAAGACAAAAGGTACACAAAAACAAAATCACAAGCGGTCAATGGTTGTAGTATATGCCAAGCAATTATATGAAAGAAACAAAGAAAAATATACCCCTCCTACAATTAACATAACTAAATTTTTTTTTTATCTGAAAGATGTAAAGAATGGCATTAAGAAAATAAGAATAGGTAAAGCTCAAGATACAAAATGGTTTGCAAATTAAACATCTTAAGTGTGGTATTGACATCTTAGCACCCCACATCCAAAATATTTTTAATGACATCATTAAAGAAGGCTTTCCATTGGAATGAATAACTAACCCAGTCATACCATTGTATAAAAATGGAGACTCCAACAATTTTTCAAATTATCGCATAATCATGATAAATCCTCTTTTTGCAAAATTTTTTGGTAGCATAGTAGAAAGCAAAATCAGGCAATGAACAGAAAATCAAGGAAAGAGGGTAATAGGACAAGTAGTTTTTAGACCAAAGTACTCAACAATAGAACACCGTGTTACTTTAAGGCACCTAATAAAGAGGATATGGAATGAAAAATGAGAAGTTTTTTGTTGTTTTGTGTACTTTAAAAAGGCTTTTAATACAATACCTAGAGTTAAATTATGGAAGTAACTGATGTATCAACCAACTATAAAGTATATGTACACGAACTTTATGAACAGGTGATGACAAAAATCAGAACTTTAGAACTATCAAAGTGTTTTAGGAGAGATATTGAGGTGAAACACGGTTGTCCATTGCCGTATACTTTATTTGGCCTTTATATTGACAAATTGGAGGAATGGGTAGAAAGGATGGGAGGAGAGGGAATACAATTCGCTAATTATGCAATGAAACTTCTTCTCTATGTCAATGACCTCACCTTGATTGACAAGACACTTGAAAGTTTAAAAGAATATCTAAACGCTTTAGAGAACTTTTGTAAAGAAGTTGGGATGTAGATAAACACTAGCAAGACTAAAATTATGATCTTCTCTACTTAGAGAGAGCAAAAACAACCATATATTTTTTTTAAAGGAAATCCTTTAGAGGAAGTAATAGAATACAAATACCTTAAGTTAGATTTTCAAAGTAAACTCAATTGGGGAATATGCAAGATGAAACAAATACAAGCAGAATGGAGGGCACTCTACTCATTACTAAATAGGGGCAAAAAAGCAGAGCTATGGGATTGGAAAACCATTAGGGTCCTTTTTGGGTTATTAGTTATTCCAATGGTGCTATATGGGTGTGAGGTGTGGGCTAGTAATACATCAAATTTTAAATGGAGACAAATAGAAAGAATTCAAAAGCGACTAATTACAAATAATTTCATAATTAAAGCATCAGTCTCATATGAGATTTGACTTGGTGAAACAAGGATTTTTCACTAAAAGCAAAAGCTATGATAATGCTATTTGGATATCTAAAAAAATACAAAGAATGGAATATAACAGGTTGCTAAAACAGATAATCAAAGAAACAATGAATATAAGAAAAAACACATGGATGAAACAAAACAATAAATTGATGGACAAATAGTGCATTAAATTTCATGAGGTTCCAAACTCCAACAAAGAAATTAAACAGTATGTAAGAGAAAAATATAGAGTTATCATGTATACTAAAAATTTGAGAAGGAAAAATATTTATACATCAAATTCAACCCAAACTGTAAACACAGCCAAAAAAAAGTATATAGATACAAAGATCAAATTATAGGAAAAAATGCTTATAGCCCAACTAAGATCTAATTCATACCATCTAAAATACGAAACTAGAAGATGAACAATTCCTCAAAAAAACATAATTAAAAAAACTATTAATCTCATAAATTATTTTAATCTTAATAAATATTGGTAACATAGTAACTGATCAATATAGGGTTTAAATCACCATAGCAATAAATTTACCGTCTCTACGGTCTCTTGTTTCTGGATGGTGGTCTATTGTACACTCAAAGGATCAGATTATTACCTTTACAAAGAGTTAGCTTTCCCAAAATTTGAACCTAGGTCTCTTCTTAATAACTATCCAACCACATTTACACTTGCCAATCCACCTTTAAAAATATATATTGTCCTCATATATCTTTCCTTCTATACTCAACTGTATTCACGTGTTAAAAAAACATGTTTAGAGGACATATCCCTTCTTATTAATTACTCGAATTTTAATGCCGTCTAAAGTTCCGTATGTGTTGAAAACCCATCGTTAAAAGTTCGCGTAGTCTGTAAATTTCAGAAAGCTCAACTCCTTTATGTTGAAAATGGTAAATAATTTCGAAACTAGGATCTGGTATCCGTGTTAAGATCATTAGTTTAATTCAATATAATTTGTGCCAGCAAGGAAATGTCCGTAGCAGAGTGGCCACTCTATTTTTCACAAAGAACAAACGCAAAATAGCAACTTATGTCGATAACTATATTGCGACAATTTAATCCGTTTAAGATGAAGAATACTACAAGTTAAAACCTGATGGAATCAGGTGTCAATTGTCCGGACTCTCGTGTAGACACATCCATGTTAATTTCCTAAATAAAGATATGGCTGGTTAAGGAATAAATGAATACACATCCATGTTAATTTCCTAAATAAAGATATGGCTGATTACGGAGCCAGTTCAAAGGCGTAAATAAAAAAAAAAACTTTGAAGTCGGAATTATGTGGGGTTATCCTTACACCAAAACGCGTTAGTCTCAGGGATTCATGTTCGCCCGTTTTTGTATATTTCGACCTGTCCCTACTTATCCAACTCATTTTAATATCTAAGCTAATTTATACAAACTAAGTCCCACATTACTGGGGAACGAGAAATTTTGATTTTAGAATGAGATTATAATGTTGAAATAAAATTATGATATAATTGTAGAATTATCGTTACATTAAAAATTATTTCTAAAGATTAGTGTCCAAAGATTGGTGTCCACTATAATATTTATCTTTAAACACCTTTAAAGATTAGTGTTCAATATAATGTCTATCTTTAAACACCTTTAAAGATTAGTGTCCAATATAATTTCTATATTAGTGTGCAATATAATTTCCATATTTAAACACCTCAAAACGGTTAGTCCACTGACAATTAATCCACTATAATTAATCCAAGGACCAAAATGACATTAATCCACTAATCAAATCTCAATTAATCCACCATGCTTCTTTTTAGAAAATGAGAAGATTATATTTGAATTGCATTTTTGCCTCAAAAGCCAACAAACATATAAAGTTCATCGGTTAATCCACTATAGTTAATCCAAGGACCAAAATGACATTAATCCACTAATCAAATCTCAATTAATCCACCAATAACCACTATAGTTAATCCAAGGACCAAAATGACATTAATCCACTAATCAAATCTCAATTAATCCACCAATAAACACTGCATGCTTCTTTTTAGAAAATGAAAAGATTATATTTGGATTGCATTTTTGCCTCAAAAGCCGACAAAAATATAAAGTTCATCTACTAACAATAATATTATAGATTCTAAGTTTCACCTTTTCTCTGCCTACGTCAGGATGAGCTTGTGGATGAAGTTTAAAAATAATAATAATAATAATTACGTTCATAGGAGGTCTACAATGGTAGTCAGAAGGTCAGCCAAGCAGTAAATAACATTAATATTTTATTAAAAAAGTCGACATTAAGAAAATTATTGGCCGACATTAGTTACGATAACTTTAAAATATTTAAAAAATATTTAAACTATTTAAACTGTGCCCAAACATACCTCCAGATTGATATCTCTTATAGATATATATATTTTATATATCTAAGCTAGTCTTAAAAAGGACTTTGAACCTTAAGCTTTTTTTTTAATAAATTTTTTTAGAAGAATGTTTACAAATTATATCAACAATCACCCTCAAAAGATTTTGAACACAAGATCAATTAAAAAAACAACCATGCCCCGGCTAGCAACATAGCTTTGACTAAATTTTAACCAGAAATAAATAAATACTTTCTTTCATATGGACTTCGTTTTAAGGACTTCATATTTCACACTTTCTGCACAAGAATAATTTAACTAAACTTAACTAAACGCATTTAAATTTCATGTTTTCTTTTCATTTCCAAATTTCTCTCCGAAAATATGGCTAGAACTTTCAGGATGCCTTTCAGCAAAAATAGTCTAATTAACTAATTTTAACGTTAAACCATTATGCTACCCTGAAAAATGTAAAGTTGGAGATTTACCAGGAACAGGCACAATGGTGGAGCCTTCCGGCATTAGAGAAAATCATGACAGTAACCTCCGCGTTGCATAAGACGGAGAGCTCACAACCTTGTTAAATATGCCGGCCTTGCGCTTCGAGAAAGTAAGCTTGCCTCTTCATCTTTTCCATCAATTTTATCTCCATCTCATCTTCGCACACTGCAACTGCAACTGCAACACATATTTCCTACGACTTGCTTTTCCTTTCTTCTATGTTGAAATTTCGCTATCCAACTGCTTTGTTAAGTACATCCCCAAAACATGGCCGTGGAATTTTTTGCAGAGAAATTTCACAGACCAGGGGTTTACTTGCCATGTAAGTAGGGGTTTACTATTAATGTCGGCCAAGATATATTAATTGTATTGTACCGCCTGAATTTGCCAGCGAGGCAACTTGCTCTTTATGGCAGGTCCTGCATACATTTAATGCTTCGTTCTTCACAGACGTATTTGAGAGCTGAAGCAATGTATTGATGTTGACATCACATGGAGAGATGTTACACAGCCTCGAGGCACCTCATTCTTTGGTTCCATACATTGGGTAGGGGCTTTTTTTAATTCCTGGAAAAGGAAAAAATTTATTAGTGAATAATTAGGTTTTTTAAATTAAAAAATGGGTGGAAAAGATCACACCTTAGTATGGTTTCAAGTTAACCATCATGTTAGGCGTTTTTTTAATTTTTTTTTTTTTATCTATTGGGTTAGAATTTAGTGAGGTTTTATGAAACAACAAAATATTTATATATATTTATATTGATTCATATTTTTTTAAATATATTTTTTTTTTTTTGAATTATGGTTTAATATAGTTATTAATTATATTTTTTATATAAATTTGATATTATGTATTTAGCATTTGATATGATATAGACTGACAAATGAGTTCATTTATAAAAAGAAATTGTTGGATGGTATTGTGTAATTTATGGAGATATCTTGATGCCATTAGAAAAAAATATTAGCATATCATTGACAAATTTCTTTATATGGAGTATTTCATAGTCATGAATCTATTACTTTACAGCGAATTTTTTATAAACTTTAATAGCTTAGACACACTTTGTCATTCTTCTTATATTTCATTTCTTCACTTTTCATGAAAATAAAGTGATTTGTGGAGTTAGACTAGATTGGTTAGAAAAAAATCTTAATCCCCTCTACATTGACTACATTTAAGCCATAATTGGTTGATCTCTAAACGGTTGGCAAGCTAGTGTCATCGAGCATAACGAAGATAGCGACTCAAATTATCATTGGCTCCATGAGATATGCATGATTAGCAAGTCATAGCATGGGTCTCTATTACGAAACTTTATTTTCATTAATAGAAATCATTCACCAATATGAAGAAATATCAAATCATTCATCCACAAATAATTATCCACAATTGAGATAGAAATAGATAATGCCCTTAAGGTAGGGAAACACCAATAATACTCCTTAAGGAAGGAATCGCTCCATAATATCTCCCAACATGAGAGTGCCACTTAAGGAGGGCAAAGTCCCATAAGCCACTTCGTGGGTAGATCTCCCAAGATGAGAGTGCCACTTAAGGAGGGCAAAGTCCCATAAGCCACTTTGTGGGCAAAGATGATTACATATGATTAATCTCCATGATGATGACAATGACAAATATCTATTCTTTATTTATTCATCTTCTAATTCTACTTTGGGGAGCCTACTACTAATATAATATTATAATACAACACACCTTGGGTTATGTGTGGCTCATGCTAACCCTTATATAATATAATAATATATCCCCATATATCTATTCCTAGGTACTCTAACATACCACCCTCCTTACAAATGTTTCATCCTCGAAACATATGAAGAAACAAGATAATATCATTTGTTAAGCAATGTTAGCAACTGGTACCAATCTCAATAATCCATCCATCCTAGTGAAACATTGATTGGTGGTGGTGGTCATTGATGTTGGTATGCCATTTTACCACTTGAGTAACCAAATCTGCTTTGTTGACTCTATGCTTCTACTGCTTTATTTTGCTAATTCAAATGATGGGTCTACTTGTTCCTTGATGCTGATGAACCACTCTAAAAACAAAGATCACTATGTTTTCTCTACCAAACACTGCCATACTTGGTACCCTTCTGATTCCATGTAGAACCATAATATTGTTGCCTTGAGCCTTACCTCCAAGATTGTTGTTGCTCATGGTGGTGTGGATGGTAATATGGTGCAACCTTAACTTGATGTTCTACCTTCTTTGACTCCTTAACATTTGGCTCCATTGTTTTAAATTCTTCTACACATTGTTCTTTCATGTTCCCTTTGTTTGGTGTGTCCTTGTGCTCTTCTAACAAAGTTTCCTTAGACTTTGCTACTGTTATTTCCATGGACTCAATTGTTGTTGCTTCTTCCATGGACTTTGTTGTTGCTACTACCTTCTTGGATTCTGTTTCAGGTTCTTCTATTTGTTCTTCAATTTGTTTCTCTGCAACTACTTCTTGTTTTTCCTTGGATCCTTGCTCCTTAAGCTAAAAAATATCCTGCATTGTTATCTTCTTTTTCCTGTACCATAACTTCATAAACTTCTTTTGCACATTAATGTTAATAGTACTCAAAGGATCTAACCAAAGATAAACAAGAACAATATCCTCATCATCCATGTCAATAGCATGAAAATCTGAATGTAAAATATATTTATCCATGGTGATCTTCAAATCTTCAAAAATTTGAACATTCTCATCCTCCAATTGTATTTCCTTAATTTTTGTTGCTTGAACCTGCAACCTCTTAGCCAAAGCAATATTAATAAAATTATATATGCTGCTAGGGTCAATGAAAATAATTACTTGTTCCTTTTGAATGCTTCCATGAACCTACAAAATAGAACTTATAGATGAATTTAAACCCTTTTGATCATTCTCTTACTTTTGAAAATCCAAATATGTGGCTTCATTCTTCTCATTATCTTCCTTAATATTTTTTTCTTTCTCCTTGAGTAATTTTGTTTCTTTTTCATAGTCTTCATTCTATTTCTTGAAATCTTTCCATTCTCCTTTCATTTCATTTTACTCATTTTGAATTTTTTGTAGTTGCTTTTCAAGGTATTTTATGACATCCACCAAGCTATCTATCTTTTTATTCCTCCCCTCAAGATATCTCTTACAAACATCAAACTTTCTTTGTAATTGAATAGATTCCAATTTACTCAAGAATGCTAGTTCTATATCTCTCCAAGTGCACAAGGGATTATCTCTAATAAAGCTTTTTACCCATTGTAAAACTTTCCCCCCAAAAGAAATACTATAACATGACTTTACCATGTTGAGATTTTACTATTTTCAACCACTCTCACATCAATATCATTTATGTTGGAAATTTAAGGTATTTTATGTTGTCATTGATGTCACATGGATCACATTGAGTTTTGGTGGCCAAAGTATTTCATAAATAAGCATTTATGATATTTTGGAAAGCATGGATATATACAGGGTTTTTGTGAAAACCAAGGCAAGTAAAATAAAAGGTTTTATTTAAAACAATGGATGGCATATTTGAAATGGGTTTTTCTTAAAACCCAGGTTGGCTTTTCATTTTGTCAAAAAATGTGCCCCGGTGAAGGAGATATTTAATTTTAAATATTTAAGTTTAAATTTTAAATTATTTAAAATTAAAATTAAATTTAATATTTTATTATCGTCGACGTCCAAAAGAATGAAGGTTTGATTATAATCCACCGACGTATTTCGAAGCATTATAATGTGTATATATAATGGTTAAAAACTTTGCCTATTGAGTATGCCAAGGTTGAGAAAATCGAAGAGTAATTCGTGCGTGGAGGAAGCGAAAAGCGAAAAAAAAAAGTCATTTTCGAGGGTTAAAGAAAATTGAGGATGTCTAGACCTGACGTCACGTTGGATAGCGCAGCGTAGTTGGCAAGAGATAACTTTGGCACAAGGAAGGTCTGCGTTTCGAATCCCGCAAGGGTAGAAGTTTTGGTGGAAAACATTTTTTTTGTTTTAAGAACAATCGAGCACAGTTTATACAACAAGGTTGGGATTTATTTCCAACATGGGCTTGCACCCACGTGGTTAGCATCTCACAACACTAGCAAGGAGGAACAAATTTCGACTCCCACAGGTGTGAAGGCGCTCATCAATTTTTGTGAAACATTTTCAAATGTTAAGATCGCGGTTTCAAAATTAAAGGTATTTATGAGAAGCGCCTTGCATAGTTGATTTTGTGAATGCTTTAGGTGTATGAAAAATATTTTTTTAGAGATAGGGATTTATAAGGTTTTGTAAGCTTGTTATTTCTAGGAGGAATAAGGGTTGTGATCCACTTTTGAAAAAGAGAAATTTCTGGTGTTTTTTCCTTTTAGAAGTAATATCATATTATATATTGTTGGAAATATTATTTCGAGGGCTATTTGATTAACTTACTTAGAAAGAGAAATAAGATGTATGTAAAGAGATATTTCTATTTTTGTAAAGAGGTTCAAAAGTGAAGGTTGTTTTCTTCTTTTTCAAAAGTGATTAATTCTTTCATAAGGGGACATGATGCATTTTGTTGAGTAGGACTAATAAGGTGTTATTTGGATATTGTTGTTGTGATATTAATCATGATCTCTAACCCTTGTTGAAAGTTGAAAAAGAAGTTTGTTGAGTGTGGAAGATTTCCAAAGAGGTTTCTTCATCTTCATAAAAGGTATGGACACATTATTCTATTGATTGATTATGGTGGTTGATTTCTGAAATATCATTGGAGAGAAAAGGATTGATTGTGGTTTCCTTTTTGAAAGTGGTTGGTTGAATGCTTCAAGGTTTTTCTAGTTTGAGAGTTGTGTTTAAACCTTGTTTTATAAGCATAGTTGTTGAAGCCCATTGGTTATGCAAAGAACTTGAAAAGAACATGAGTATCATTGTTATGTGAAGAATATTTTATTAGCATTGTTGTTGAAGCCCATTGGTTATGCAAAGAAAGTGAACTTGAGAAGAACACGAGTATCATTATTATGTGAGATTTGTGGTTGAGCATTGTTGGAAACATTTGAGTTGGTTGATACATGCTTGGACTAGGGTTTGTAAGAAAGAGTTGTTCCTTGTGGTAGTTGGTTGAGAAGAGTTGTTTGAGCCTATTCAAGTGATTGTGTGAAGTGGTTGTTCAAGTTCCATGAAACAAACTATTCTATATTCTGGATTTGAGTTGAGAAAGATATTGGATTTGAGTATAGAACATATTGAGTCTCTAACAATTCTCTTTATGCTTCTATGAGATTGATTTGAGTTGAGATCATTGTGGATCATAGTTGTCATCATTTGAAGAGTGTATTATCATTCATTGTTTTGTTCATATTTGAGCCTTGCCTTCATAATATTTGTGGATGAGATTTGAGTACTACTTGAGTATTATTGATTGAGCCTTTGAGAAGGCTTTTGAGCAGATTTGGACAAGTTCTTTGTGAGCTTGTTGAGCAGATTTAGACAAGTTCTATGTGAGATTGTTGAGCAGATTTGGACAAGTTATGTGTGATCTTGTTGAGCAGATTTTGACAAGTTATGTGTGAGCTTGTTGAGCAGATTTGGACAAGTTTTGTGTGAGCTTGTTGAGCAGATCAGTGGAGTGGCTAGCTGAGCAGATCAATGGATTACCTACCTGAGCAGATCAGTGTGTTGCCTAGCTGAGCAGATCAATGGATTGCCTACCTGAGCAGATCAGTGTATTACCTAGCTTTAAGCAGATCAAAGTAATCATTGTATTGGATAAAGATCCTTATTTATGTGTGAAATATTATAATGATATTATATTGTGGAGTACCCCACATTGGGGGAACCACGTTAAATCTTGTGTCTCAATTGTGTGTGGTGACTTATGCTCTTGCTTACTATTGTTATCTGAGTTATTAATGCACACTGCTATATTTGGTTATTGTAATTAAGGATATTAATTGATATTGGTTTGAAAGAAAGTAAAAAGTGGGTGCTATATTGTTCACCCCCCCTCTCAGTATAAGCTCGTGTTCTTCAATTTCCTCCAAAAAACTTTTGTAGTTCCATAGTTGATTCCCTAATGCAAACTAGGGTTTTATGAAAATATATATCTTCCCACTAATTTGAAGCTAAAATTCCACATAGACAACTAGATTTCCAATTTTTCTTCCAAACAAAATAAATTGCAACTTATTTGCTTACCCGAACTAACAAATTTTATCTTCCAAAATATTTACGATTTGAAAATTCATCATTGCCCTTATTCCAAATGGTTGACTTCAAAAGATTGTATCTCCCTCAATCCTGCTCGGATTCCTTCATATTATCACTTATTTTAGAGCTCTTCAAATTCCACACAAAATGATCCAAGAATTATCTGAATCGGGTAAACTTTTGCAAATATATGGCTCCTGAAAGATGAGAAGATTTTCTAGAAAAAATCTGCCCTAATTTTGCAATTCCACAAAAAAAAAATCCCCACTTTTTCTAGAATCACTGCTCTAATACCACTTGTTACAAATCTTTATTCTCATAAAAAAAAATCATTCACCGATATGCAAAAACATCAAATCATTCACCCACAAGTAATTATCCACAATTGAGATAGATATAGATAATACCCTTAAAGTAGGGAAAAACCAAAAATACTCCTTAATGAAGGAATCACTCAATAAGATCTCTCAATATGAGAGTGTCACTTAAGGAGGGAAAAGTCCCATAAGCCACTTCATGGTCAAAGATGATTACATATGATTAATCTCCATGATGATTACAATAACAAATATATCTTCTTTATATATCCATCTTCTAATTCTAATTTGAAAAGCCTATTACTATTATAATATTATATTATAATATAATATAATATTATAATAAAATCAACCTTGGACTATGTGTGGCCCATGCTAACCCTTATACAATATAATAATATATCCCTAAATATCTATTCCTAGGTACGCTAACACATCTCTCCTATGAATAAAAAAATATAACACAATATAATCCCAATATTGACATTAAAATATAAACTTAATAATAAAATAACCACTAAATAAAGTGTATAATATGACATCATAGGTACATAATATGTCCTCCCCTTAGACAGCCTTGGCCCTATAGCTAGCAAAAATTCTAGTAATAAGTAGACACTAAATAAAGTGAATAGTATGACATCCTAAGTACATAATATGCCCTTTCCTTAATCATCCTTGGCCCTATAGCTAACACAAACTCTAGAGTTACACGTGTTCAACATATTGTGTTACTATGTCGAGTGACCACTCAATAGATCTATGCATCTTATTACTAAATTGAAAAAAAATGGATAGAATTAAACCATGGATATTTGCATCATAAAATGAAAATTTATCTAACCTACAATATAATATGGCTTCACAAAAAGCCTATGGAGAAATAAGGGTATTACTTTAGTTACAAGCTCTTGGAAACCCCATGCTCTTATTTTCTTATACTTTTGAGAGACCTAGATGTTTGGCTATAAAATATATAAACTCTAAGGTTGCATTCTTCAATAACAAACCCCTCCACTTAACCTTCCAAGGCTACTTTAAGTTCCATTACAATTTTCTCTTTGTTTATTTTTAATAATTTTTTTTAAGGGACTATTTGTGCTCCTTCCTTCTATAAACTTGACATACAAAAGACATCATGCATCTTCCCTCTATTTGATATATATAGGACATATTATTGTTGCAATATTTACTTTCATGTATGGTCTATAGTCCTTGGTTGTATTTTAGGTACATTTATCCTTCAATATTATTTATATGTATGGTTATCATTGATAAATGTAGTCTCTCCTACTTGAAACTCTTTTTTGTCATATGTTTTTTTTTTTTACATGGTGGAATCGATAGCCGCCATGAATCCGGGCATGTTGTCCAACTCTTTTTGTCATATGTTGATGTGTCTATTGTTGCATTTTATTTGTAGATATGACCAAATCCTCTTTCAATAATTATACAACATTTTTATAATTTATAATATTTTTGAAATTATAGAATCCTTCTCATTTGGATTACTCAATCCTTGGAAATGCATATTCATAAATATAGAGTTCCTTGAAAATGATTATTTTATTATTAAGTCATAAACATATTATATTAGGACTATACAAAGATATCAACTTCATTCACTTGCTTTGCATATTACTTAAGTACATCCTCAAGTACCCTTTTATACATTTATCAACCACCTCAATCTATAAATTTATTTGAGGATGATAGTTTGGACTAGTTTTAATTGTTTTCCAATTTGGCTATATGATATTGAAATGCGTTGTGATGCCCACTCTTTTTTATACTTTATGATAGAATCATAATGATATGCTTCGCATAATTATATTTGATAAATGGACTAGGGTAGCAATAGGTGTTTAAAGATATATAGAAAATATTCTTGTATTGGCACAACCTAATATGTATTTTTTTTTAGTTAGTCAAAGATAGTAAAAGAGATTTTAAATTTAATATGGTTATTTTCAAGTTTTAAAAGACGTTGATAGTAAAATTGAATAATTGAACTATTTTTTTGATTACATATATTATTATTACTAACTATTTGGAAAAGTGTAGCACCTTATGTGGTTGTTTGTATTTAAGGCCAACCAAAGAAGAACAAAGGACTAAAAAACACTCATATGGAGGAATAGTATCAAATAGTTGCATTGCACATAAAGTTCTCGTCTCAATCTTGATTTTAATTCCCTATGAACTTGCTCATTGGATATGAACCTCTAGCAATTGAATAAGATCACTTGAGTGAGGCTTAAATCTAAACTCTAAATAGTTAGCAAATGAAAAACCTCGATAATATATGTATGACGTTAAAACTATAATTAATAAACGAAGGGGAGGGATGTCCCAAAAGGGACACCACATTGGTATGTTTTTGGGTTCCCGTTAAGGAGACCCAAGTTCAAACCATGTCATGGGTGTGTATGTTCAACAAAAAAGAGGGGAGTGGAGGGGAGGGACAAGATAATAATTAATAAAACTTAATTAAGAAGAAATTAATAAGGAATTAAATTTTTTGTAGGACAAAAAGAAAGAGTGGGACTAGTTGGCAAGGAAGTGGTGCATAGGTGGTAGTAGAAAGACAAAAATAAGGGAGTGAAGATGAGTAAATAAGAACATGGAGGTGAGATATGAATGAACAAGAGGAATTATAGGAGGAATCTAGAAGAAACAAAGAAGAATAAGATGGAAAGGAAGAGGGAGGAGTCCTAGGTGAATTAGTAATAATTTCACTCATGTAGCTTAAAAATTAAAGGTACCACTCTTTATAAGTTACATAGTAGGATTGATGGAACAGACTCTAAAATAATTAAGTATATAGATAAATTGAATTTTAATTTTGAAGTACAAGCTTGACATTGCACTTGTAAAATTTATTTCCATAATAATTTTTAAGTTGTTTGCAGCATGATCCTATGCAATTGTAAAATTAGTAATTCTTATATGGATAGGTAAAATCTCATCGAATGTATCTATATGTTCTATCTATACACTCATAAAATTGAACAATGTATTTTTATATTATTACCCTTGTTAATTTTGTATAAAATTATTCTGTGGTAAGTGCATTCTAGTATGAATAAACCTTTTTACCCAATTATGTCAAGATTATACCTCCTATGTAAAAGTAAAAAGGTATGAGTTTTATGCCAAGATATGTTATGTTATCTTATATTTGAATTGCACTTTGTGTATCAAGATTCATGGAAGAAAATTAATTATCAGGATGTATAGGCATCCTCTGTTGGAATGACCCAAGGTGAAGTGGTAGCTTCCCTAAGACCATGTCCATGGATTATGTGATAGAAGCTATTATATAGAAATAAATATTGGAAAGCTCTTCCTAATAGAGTGAGCGAGGATGGATCCTTCTTTTATGTGATCTTCGAGTATTTCACTCTATAGATCAGATCTTGGGTATCCCTCTCTAATGACAATCATTTTAGAGTTAGTTGGAGTTGATATGAGGTAGAGAGTCACATTACAATTTCTTTATGGATATAATGGTTTAAGTTGGAGCTTCCATTTGCTGCTAAAAATGGGATGTAGTTGGGATCCTCCATAGAACTTAATAGCCAATGAATTTGTCTTGAGTTACCAATTAGTGTGTCATGGAATAATAACTTGTGATATATCCTAAAATTTCTTTTAGTTTTGAAATAATTTATAGTCTCAACCTATGATATCTAAATAATATTTGGTGTTTGTTAAGTGTTAAATATTTGGTATTAAAGGTGTTGGGTAGGGATTTTTGAGTGGTTGGAAATATAAGCTCTATTCCTTACTTGGGTATCACCATGGTTCTTTGGAAAAACAAATATTTTTTAAAGATACAAATTCATATTTTGTTATTGAAAATATATAAGTTCATCTAAACTAATTTTGATGACTTTTTACCACTCATATTGAGTAACAGATCACATATAAGTCATGTCATTAAAGTAAAGCATAAATTTATTATAAACGTTCAAAAGTGTCATAGATATCATTTAAACAAACTAGGAGAAGTGAAGTTAGGCTCCAATACAAGAAGATTCTAAGAGAAGAAAATTCCAAGAAGCCCAAAATTTGCTAAGTCTAGGACTAAATGATCTATTAACATCAATTCATTGACATTTATGTCAAATCATTGTCTTAGATGTTGATTTCCTATCATAATTTATGATTCATTGACAAGGAGGAAAATGAAAGTAATTCACTTAGTCATAAGAATTGATCCACTAAATGTTGATTTTCCCAATAAGTTCATGTCATGATGATACTAATATAATCAATTAGAATGGTAAATTGACACTAGGGAAGAAATTTTTAGAAAGACTCAAGTAATATCATTTATTTGTTGGGCATCAATATCTTGATGAAGTTAGCACATGGGCATTGAATCAAGTAAAGGGAAAGGCACAAGATTGTTGATATGTTGAACTAAAGGAAGAAAGCAAGTGAAAGGGGAGGCAACCACATATAAGTGTCATGTTGGATGCCACATCAGCCTTTGGGACCCACATAAATGTAGAGTGACCATAAAGAGAGAAGGGAAATGACCTATTCTAACCACGTATCACCATGTTAGTGCCACATTAACCAACCAACATGTTAGTAAGACAAGAGCCTAAATAGATTGATCTGTTGAATTCAATCCATTGGAATGTGTAGATTTGCTACAATGAGATCAATTCATAAACCAACTAGAATGACCTCATGCTGATATCAACATTGAATGACTAAATAGGATTAGAAAAAGGTAGAAAATTAGAGAAAAATCTAGAAAATAGCATTGATTTTGGGACATGTCTAAAGTCGAGGAAAGTGATATAGGACCCATTATAACCAACTAGTAAAGACAAATAAGTTTTATAAGTCAATGATAAAAGATAAAATGACTATAAAGTTGTATGAAGGAAATTTTAGAGATAAAATTTGCTAAAGAAGCAACTATTTACCATCGAATCTTAGAATAGAATTCAAGCTATTATTTTTAATATTAATAGGCATGGGATATTTCTAAAAGTGAAGGAAAGTGACTAAGACCCATTATAATCACCCAATTAATAAAAATCAATTTTCCATGTCAATTATAAAGGAGAAAATGACAATAAATTTGTAGGATGAAGGGAATTTTATAGATATATTTTTCTAAAGAAGCAACTTTTTACCATCAAATCTTAGAATACGATTCAAGCTATTATTTTTAATATTGAAATAAGCATTAGGGTCTAGTTTAAATATTTTTGTATCTATAAATAAGATTAAATCTCATTTGTAAGGATCCTTCTAGCAATATAAGAATTCAAACTACTCTTTTAACTATAAAACAAGTTGGATGAACTTTTGTAATTGATAGTCATGTATAGTGCTTAGTCATTTGATTTAGAATTATGTGTATATTTCTCTTAACTCTATGAATGCAAATAAAAATATGATTATGGTCCCATCCTTTTGTTCTTGTTATTCCTTTTCTTGAATGCTTACTACAAATATGTTCAATTTAATGGTCGATTGTAGCTATGGAGATTTTGTATAACCCCAAAATAGGATTATCTTTCATTGGTACAACCTCATAATTATATTTTATTTTTTGCATTTATTTCTTATTTTTTTAAACTCTTTTCCTCTTGGTTTTATTTTGAATAAATATAAATAAACATGGGAGTGATCCTCATTGAAGTTTGATTGGGTGAAATTTTGAAATATTTGTAATTTGACCGTATTAGTCCAATGTCGTTATAGATGGAGTACCTACAATGCTATTGATGCAGCCTATGGAAAATTGGTATGTAAGCGTTTAAGCATTCTCTATGTAAGCCTATGGGCATTCTATATGCAAGCCTACAAGCATGTTTCTATGTAAGCCTTCAAGCATTCTTCTATGTAACCCTACAAGAATTATGATGTAATCCTATGGGAACTTTTGATGTAATCACCAGTTAATCCACCTCTATGGTTAACCTTGATTAAAGGGTGTAATATATTTATTATATTACAATTAAACCTTCAACTCAAGTTATGTTGGCTTGAGGTTAACATTTAATTAGGGATTTGGTATCACTATAAATACCCTTAATGACTGATCCATTACATTAGTTGGTAATGTGTGAGATCATGGGGTGCATATGGGCATTGGGCACCCTCCCTTTATGTCTTATATATATTTGTGTCATTTATCTCTTTCTCTATTTCTCATCTATTGTGATGAATGTATATTTTAGGATGTTTCTATACTATGAATTCCAACATGGTATTAAAGCCAAAACAAAACAACTTTGCTCAATACATAAAAGGGTTGTGCAAAGCAAACCATGGTAGATATGGATAACCCATTAGTTTAATTGGATTCATTGAAAAGTTTTAGGGGGTTTCAATTCAACACTTTTAGATATTTTTCCATTTTAATGCATTTTTTGCATCAAAAAAATAATGCCTATTTCCCTCCAAAATAAAATTTTTGAATATTTAAAATTGGAATATTTTGTTGTGACAAGAAAGGGCAAAGAGGTGCACACAGTATTTTTACAAAAAATCCAAAAAGAATTATGTCAAGGTAGAGTTGTTTCCATTCGCACGTGTGGCATAACAGTTAGACATTTGCCTATTATCACTCACATCCAAAGTTTGAATCACATAAGGCATAACCTTTTTTTAAAGGGTGCATGGTTTTCTTATTGCTTATGAAGGAACAAGGAGCCATGCATATTCTTTTATCCTTGATATTTCATAAGGCAACATCATCAAAACAAGAATCCTTTTGGGTCATCAATGATTGCATGAAGTAGAAATTCACATCATTGTTGACTGCACCAATGTCATAGGGTCGAGTCCCAGTACTACTTTTTTTGTGAAAATCATCGCACAAAATACCGTTGGTAATTTTTAGCACAATGTGACTAAATGGGTAATGTAGTGAATCCTCATTTAATTGGGTAATGGATAATGTGACTGAATGGGTAATTAACCTTCAGGTCAAGTTAAATCGAGGTTAACATTTAATTGGGAATTTGGTATCATTAAAAATACCCCCCAATGATTGATCCATTGCATCAGTTGGCGATGTGAGATCATGGGGATGCCTATAAGAACCCATTCCTTATCCATTCTATCTATTTGCATCTTTTATCGCTCTTTATTTTTATCCTATACACTCTTTTTCCTTTTTCTACATATAATTGTGGTGAATGTATATTTTGGGATGTTTATAAAGAATATTGTGAATTCCAACATGAAAATCCTCTTCCAAATTTACTAGGGTATAAGGTTCACAAAACCATTAGGTACATACATAATAAGAATTATTTTTGTAATCCTAGTGGGACCTCCATATTTATTTTGGTAAAAACTCTTTAGGGGTTTCTACAAGGAATCAACATAACTAGTTAGATCCTTTCCTTTATATAGAGATATTTAGGGGTTTTGAAATAAAAATATAGATTAGAAATATACGTAAATTAAAATCACATTTAAAATATTATGGTGACTACTTCGAGGAGAAACCCTACTAGTTAAACAAAGATCTAAGGTTCTTAAAAATTTTGATAAATTTTCTAGTAAGCTTTAAAAATTTAGATAAAATCTATTTTGGGTTTTACAAGAATCATAGATCTAACATGTTTTACATGTAGATTTTAGATTTAGTTTAAACTTATCCATTTGGAAGAATATATCTACAATCCTTTATTGAAAATTTATAGGAATTTAAAATATTGAAGACATCTTTTAGCTACCATATTGCTACTAAGGTTTTAAGGCAAATCCAATAAAACTATTGAGGTATTCTTTTGGAAAAAATAATAGATCAAGTACAATCCCTTTGTAAAAAAAACCTAAATCTAGATCTACATATGAATAAATTTGAAAAATAAACTTTGACAACTCCAAGAAGGGATACAAGGGTTCATGATCACTAAATTTAAAGCTCGTAATCTAGATAGTGTAGTTTATTCAAGTGGGACTTCGCTAATGTGAATGGGAGTTTCAAAAGAAAGTAAATTTATTTTCTAGAAAGTGTAAATCATCAAAAGATCAAGAAAACTCTAATATCCAAAAATTCTTAAAAAGTTAGAAAATAATTTTTTTTTTTTGAAAAATAATTTGAATTTTTTTTTATTAAAACAAAGATCATTTACAAGTTGGGATGAGACTTTTCCCAGCCTAAGTCAAAGATAACACATGTTTACAACAGTAAAAGAAAATTTGCATTGGAGCCAAATCTCTTAAACCATATTTCTACAATGATTGTTCACCTGTTTACAACTATAAAAGAAGATCTACATTGAAGCACAAATCTCCTAAACAGCATTTCTGGAATGGTTATCCAAATTAGCTAAGCACTCTATTTGCTCACCAACCTGCCTAATCATCTCATCCTCAATAGCCATATCACTGTGCCACTGAACCCCTACCTCCTTCTCGGTACCCATCTTAGCCAGGAAGTCTGCCACTTTATTTAGATCTCTACTCACATAAAATGGAATCACATCATTTAATTCCCTCCATAATTCCTTGATTTGAATTACAAGAATCCTCAACCTCCATGTTTTCAAAGCAAATTTCCTCATGTAATTTAGAGCTCCAACCATTATTTGAGAATATGATTCTAGGATTATCCTCTTGTGACCTTGTTTTACTGCCCAAATAGAAGCAGATTTGATAGCTAAGGCTTCTGATTCATTGTTTGTGGCTCTTCCCAAGCCTTGCAGTTCCCAATAGAGCACTGTTCCAACATGATTCCGACAAACCACTCCAATTCCAGCTCTACCCGGATTACCTTTTGCAGCTCCATTAGTATTAATTTTAATCCAACCTTCTAGGGGGTGGTTTCCAACTAGCTCTGTCCTATCCCTCTTGCACTTTAACTTCATTTTACATTGCCCCAATAACAACCTGAGTTTCCTCTTTAACATAGACTTGCCACAGTTTCTGTGACTTTGCTCCAAATGACCTACCAAACTCCATCTAAAGAAGAAAAGTTTCTCTAAAAATTTTGGCATTTCTCTCCAACCACACTTGCCACCAAATAAAGTTTAATCCAAGCTCCCAACCAATACAAAGAGATTTATATTTAAATCTACCCCTCTTCCATCTTTCCCAAATATTAATCCGATTCAAATTACCATTAACGTGAATTTTATAATATAAAAACCATCTCTCCCAAATCTAGTGTGTGAATGGGCACTCAAACATCAAGTTATCAGTTGTTTCCTCACTCTTGTAGCATAAAACACATTGATATGGACCAATGATTCCCCTACATCTGAGATTATCAAAAGTAAGAATTCCATTATGCATGAATTGCCAGGCAAAAAAGTTTACTTTTGGCCAACCCTTGGATTGCCAAATCTTTCTCCAATCCTCAACCTGATATGTATGAGGAGGAGGCTCTAGAAGGATCTTATCATATCCATCCTTCACTATGTAGACACCAAGGCTACCATAGCCCCAAGCTAATTCATCCTCCTCGTCTCTACCTGTGAGAAATATTTCTACCAAGATTTTAGTCATGATGGGTGTCAAATTCGGAGGGATTGAAATTGGCCACTCATCCAACTTCTTAAATTGCTTAAACTTATAATCCCCTAGCTGACTAGTGTTGAAATAACTTTCAATTTGGACCCATCCCCTGGTTTCTATGGCTATTTTTATTGGTTGTAGTTCAGGAAATTCAACAATTATAGGTGGGTATTGATCCCATGAATCTGTCCAAAATCGTGCCTTCTCCCCTCTCCCCAATTTTCAAAATAATCTATATTTTACTACCTGAGATCCTAACTTGAGATCCTGCCACACTAAGGATCCATTACCATCCAAAGGGAAACGACCCACCTCATTTGGGTTTACCTATCCCAAATATTTACTAGTTAAGATTCTACTGAATAAAGAAGTTGGTTGGGAAATCCACCTCCAGTAAAGCTTTCCAGCCAAAGCTTTATTATTTAACTTTGATCTTCTCAGTCCCAAACCTCATTTTACCTTGGGATGGCTTACTTTATCACAACCTACTAAAGCCCATTTCCTCTCTCCTTTTACTCCTTCCCATAAAAATTTTCTAGCCATTTTGTCCAACTCTTTCCATATGGTATGTGGGGCAGCAAGGATAGAAAATTTATAAATTGGCATGGCCTAAATGACTGACTGTAAAAAATTTAATCTACCCCATAGCTTAACCATTTGTGAGACCAATGATTAATTCTATCCTTGATACAATCCAAAAGATTCCTCTAGATATCTATTTTTAGTTTTTTAAAATGCAAAGGGACCCCCAAGTATACCACTGGGAGATAAGTCCTTATGAATCCCAATATCTCTAAAATTTTTTCCTGAAGCCTTTGATCAAGATTGAAAAAGACCATTTTGGATTTTTTATCATTGATGACTTGGTTTGTAGCCCTAAGGTAGACATTAAGTGTATCTCTAATCATTATTGCTTCCCCGAAGCTGGCCACTCCCACCAATCTCGTGTCATCCACAAACTGTAGGTGAGTCAAAACTTCCTCACCCACCTTGAAACCTATTAGCAAACCTTGTTGTCTTCTCCTCAAGATGAGTCTACCCAATCCTTCAACCAATATGAGAAAAATATAGGGAGAACAAGGATCTCCTTGACAAAGGCCTCGAGTAGCTCTAAACGGTTGCGAGGGAAGACCCTTGATTAACACTAAGTATGTCGGAGTAGAAACATAACTCATGACCCATTCTATCCAATCCTGAGAGAAACCAAAGGCTGCCATCATCTTTGACAAGAAGCTCCACTCCACCCTATCATAAGCCTTTGACATATCTAATTTTATGAACATTCCTCTATTACCAGATGTTTCCATTGAATGGATTGCCTCCTGAGCTAGAACCACATCATCCAATATCTGCCTACCCTCTACAAAAACCCCTTGCTCCGAGGAGATAATGCTATGTAGAAGAGGTTTTAGTCGCTCAACCATTACCTTTGTGATTATTTTATATATGACATTGCATAAGGTAATAGGTCTATAATCTGAAATATGTACCCCCTCCTCCCATTTTGAAATTAAGGTAATGAAAGTATGATTTAATGCTTTAAGCATTATTTTACTACCTTTGGACTCCTTTATAACAACCATTACATCCTCCTCCAAGTTATCCCAGAAGGTCTGAAAAAACTCAATTGGAAAGCCATCTAGACCTGGTGTTTTTCCGATGCTTATTCCAAAGACTACATTCTTCAGTTCCTCTCTATCAATGCATTTAAGTAGGGTTTGATTTTCTTCTTCAGAGATAATAGAGGGTATGACATCAATAACTTCTTTTTGAGCCTCTTCATCTTGCACCATACTTTCCTTAAATAGTTTAGAAAAATAATCCATTGAATGGAAATGCATATTTGGAATTGTATCAAAGGAGTGTCTGTTCTCATATTGAAGAGCTTCCATGTTGTTCATTTATCTCCTAGCACAAGTAGTCCGATGGAAAAATTTGGTATTTTTATCACCTTCTAATAACCAAGTGGTTCTTGCTCTCTATTTCCAGTAGGTCTCCTCTTTGTTGTCAATGTCCTCAACCGTTTTACACATTGCATCATCCTCTTCTCTGAGTTGCTCTGTAATTGTTCCTCCTCTAAAGTGTTTTTGAACCTCATCCCATCCGGCCACCAATGGAGCTCTTTGGACCTGGAAGTCTGTCTTGTTAGCTCGCCTCCATTGTTTCAGTTGATCTTTGACATAATGAAGTTGTTTGTGGAATCTAAACATTGTTGTCCCATATGTTGGGCGACCTTCTTCCCACCACTGTGGAATTTTCTTTCGAATTTCCTATTTTTGTAACCAAAAGTTTTCAAATTTAAATGGTTTGTGATGTTGCACTGTCTTGATCCCTCATTCCAACAAAATGGAAAAGTGATATGAAACTGGACCCTCCAAAATCTAAAATTTTATATTCCATTTTACAAATGCCTCCTCTCAAACCAAAAAATGGTCTAACTTCACCTTCTTGCTATGTGGCTCCCTCCTCTTATTAATCCAAGTATAGTTGGTTCCAGGGCATTTAATATCCACCAAGTGTAATGCCTAGACTTGGGCAATCATAAGTCGATCCCCTGGGTCCAAAATTGGGGTTCCCCCTTCCTGATCTCTAGAGGATAATTTAGCATTAAAATACCCAACAATAATCCAGTCTAAATATTCCCTTGAGACTCTCATGTTATGCACAACTTTCCATTGATGCATCTGACCATCTAGGTTTTGAGCCCCATAAAATTTTGTGATTAAAACATGTTCACCGTGACATTATTTCTAAAATGTGATGTGAGAACACCCATCCAAGCTATATGTTCTATTGTAGTCCATTCAAGAGAGTTGCAAAGAGTAACTATCCCCCTGAGGCACCTTGGGTAGCCACTTCCATATGACCAGCACCCCTCCAAAGTCTGTTAACTATTTTACACATAAGATCTAATGACATTTTTGTCTCTTGGATAAGCAAAAAATATGTTTTACATTTTTCTAAGAGTCTTCGAACAACATATTGATGGGTTCTACTATTTAAACCCCTAACATTCCATGATTGTATAATCATTGGTTACCTTGAGAGCAGTAAAAATCTATTGGCCTCACCGATCCTCCAGTGATTAGTTTGTCTCCTTGAACTGCTATCAATTACTTATTTGATTTTCTACCCACTCCTTAAGAGTTGCTATTTTTTTAATCTCTTTTCCACCTGAGTTATCCCTAAAGTTGGCCTTTCTTTGTTCTTTTATGTTATGCCCATGCTAACATCCTTAATTATTGGTTGCTCTTGGTTATGCACTATCAATGCCCCTGCACTCTCTGACTGCGGTAACTCACTGTACTCAATTACCTACTCTATGATAGGGGGAGATGAAAGAGGAGCTTGAACATGGTCATTATTATTTTCATTATTCCCATCCACTCCTTCCATGAATTGTTCTTCTTGGTCCATTAGGGTCTTAAATATCTCATACCTATTGGAGGGCTTGAGTTGGGTTTGCTCTTTACCATATTTTTTCTTTTGCCTTCTCCTTCTTTTGGGTTGTTCAAAACCATCTCCCTATGCTTCTTTACCCTGAGAAATATTGGTTGGTTCTTTGTTGATTTTTGACTTACCCTCCTTAGGAATATTTGACATTCCTAGAGGAGCCTCCATTTTTATGTTCATTTTATTTGAGCAAGATCGGGCCAAATGCCCATATTTGTGGCAAACTCTGCATCTGAATGGCAATGCCTCATAATCTAGTTGTTGAATCCAAGATAGTCCTGCAAGTTCGAGTTCTACCTCTGTCGGTAGAGGCTGGCTAAGATCCATTTCCACACATAATATTGCATAAACAATTGTGTTTCCTTCTATTGTGTCTTTGGAAACACCCAAATGTCTTCCAAGGGAATTATCGATAATTTCCAATACCTGCTCACTCCAAAACTCCATTGGAAGTGCATACAAATGGATCCAAATCGGGACATCAGTGGGTTCAATTCGAGGATCAAATCCCACTCTCCAAGGTTGAACAAATAATCTTGCCGGACCATGATTCCTCTTTTCTGATTTGAAAGCCCTATTTATATCGGCAAGTGAAGAAAAACTAACAATAAAATATCCATTGCTAATAAACCACAAAGAATACTCACCAAGAGGCTCCCAGTTTTTCCGGACCCAAGAATGCAAAAAAAATAGGGTAGGGTGAATACCCATGAATTTACAGATCAAATAATGATTGGCTCTATATAAAACTATTTCTTCAACCATACTTTTCTCAATGACAATATTTGGCCTTGATTCTAACTGTGGCAAGCATCCATTAACTCGTTGAGATGTTGATCTATTTCCAGCAACCGTAAAGAGCATTTTTAATGCAGTTTTTTATGCTTCTTCAGTCTTTGATGGAGATTTATCCTTTAACAAATCTGCAAAAGAACTATGTCTCTCTATAAGAGGATCCGGAGGTGTCCCCATTGGGCCCTCCTAGGGCAGCAATCTTGTCTTCAAATCCACAGTAACCAAAAATCTCTTCGGCTACCCAACTGATGCCCTAGTTTTCTCTTCTGGCTATTCACAATGTTAAAGTTTATGAAAAGTTAGAAAATATTTGAAATACTAAAATCTATAGTTCCATATCTCCCACTATTTTAAATAATTTCAATTCACAAAAGAAAGCAATATCTATTTCACCATCATACAAACTTACATTGAATATGACTCAACATTGTTGGATTGTTAGCTAAATTATCATAGGTCCTAATGTCCAAGATCTTGAGTAGACTAAAATATTAGAGCAATCAATATATTAAATGGCCAAATCAATGAATATAACATCCACGAAAATAACAATAATATGGAATAAGATGATCAATATCAATGACAATATGCAGAAGAAAACTTACAATATAATTGTTCTAAATATTGCATATAAGCTTCAATATTCTCATATGAGTCTTCTTTTACAATGGATTGTATTCATTACAATCTTCCATAATATTGCATGGAGATTTATCTCCATAATATAACCTTAGGAAGGTGACTTTTCAATACCTAACTATCACACTCTTCACATATCTAAGAGATGCATCCTTTCCTATTCCATACATAATACAAATCTCTTATGTCCCTTGGATTTACATCTTACCAAATGTATATATGACTCTTGAATCTCTATTTACATGCACACTTCACTCTATGACACTTGCATCCTTTCCTATATGATACTTGCACACTTTCTCACTCTACAAACTTGCACACATTATGACACGTATGCACATCTACCACATCATACACTTAAACACATACATAAGGAGAAATATAAATCACTCATATAAACTATAGACTCAAACCCTATTCTAATATTTACATTTTACCATGAGGTACAATGATGGTACATTAGCACAAACTAAATAATATAATATTCTCCAACACCCCTCTATATTACATTATTTGGTTATTGAAGATTGTAGTCTTCAATTTTTTATTCTTGTCTTTATCTTTCTGTTATGGCTTTTGCACTACTTGAAGTTTAGATTTTGAATCTATTCCTCTATGTTATTCCATGTACATTTTATACTAACAAACACTTCATATCCATAAGAATTTTAAATCATCAATACGTGTTCATAGTGTATATTCTTTATCCATCTCTTTAATGATTTTCAAATAATTGCACATGCAATTTTCATTTTAATTTTTCAAAAATTCTATTCATCAAGTAGAAATACTTTTATCTTCAAATTTTTAATTAATTCTTCAAAGTTTTTAGATCTCAAATACTTCAAATTTCTTCAAATATGCAAAATCAAAATTTAAAATTCTTTAATTCCTTTGGAGTAGAAGACCTTATTTCTCCAAAGTTTAAATTTTCAAATCAAGTTTAAAATTGATTTTTTAAATCAATTAGTTAAATTCTCAATTCCTCATTCCAATTAATTAAAAATATTTCTTAAAGAAACAAATAACTTTATGAGGTCTTATTTATCCACCTTAATAAAAATGTAATGCATCCTAAAAATTAAATTCACTTAGGCAGTTTAATTTTTTAACTATTTTAAATCATACCTTAGACAACACACTCCTTTTACTTATGATAGATGTTGTCAATTGTGTCGGGATTTTTTAGGGCACTGATAAATTAGAATCACCCAAGACATTACCTACACTTTCTCCTTAGATTGATTCACACGTATCATTTGATTCAAGTGCTCAAGTTTCTTATTGAGAAAGCTCTTAGTTGTTTCCTTTTCTAATGCAATGACTTAGTCTTTGACCTTGTGGCACTTGCATGCAACTCTAGAAAACATTACATTTCTTTTTTTATTTTTCTCTTCCTTGCATGCAATAGACATTTCATCCAGATACCATTCCTCAGGTGCAAGCATAATGCATTAGCGCATCAGGATGCTCCATAAAACTATATAACTACTTGGATTTTCTTCTAACAAAGTTTACCTTTTCTTTACACTACTCTCTGAATGCACAAGTGCTACTTTACATGCTCTTAAAATTTCTTCTAAGGTGCTCAAACCTTAGATTTTTCTTTCTTCTGGTGTAGTCAACAAAGATACCTTTTGTAGTCACAAAATATGGGCTTTTATGAATCTTTTAGCAATGTCCTTATTAAATTTTGAAAAATCCAAATTTTAGTGCTCTTAATCTCGTTCATAGTGTGTCCATAACTTGTTGTCTCTTATGGCTCACATCCACATGCATTTGTTAGATGTTCTCCATAAATATAGACTCTCTCCTATGTCGGTGGTATTTTCTTTAGACACTTTAGTCCAAAAAACTCATCTAATGAATGGGATTCTTCAATCGTCCAACACGTTGATGCAATAGTCTTCTTTTTGCATTCAATATCTTTTACAATTTTAATCTTCCCTTAATCTTTTATATCTTCTACCTTCAATCTACATTTATTTTATCAATCAATATGGGCACACATTTCCTTCATGTGGCTCTATCAATTTTCTTCTTATCTCAATTTCCAAATTCACACTAAAATTCTCTTCTATGATGCTAGCTTTTGTCTTACATGTTATCGCTCCAATTTTTTTAAAATTCTTCCCACTCAAGGTGAGGATAAATGTGGCTCTAATAGCACAATTCTCCAAGATTTGTCTTGGTTCGAACGTCAATATGTTACAGAATATCAATTTTATAGACTATTCTCTAAGATACTTGGCTTGATTGTAGCTTTCTCCACTCAAGATGGCTATGATACCATTGTTGGTGTTTTAGCCAATTATCATAGGTCCCAATATCCAGGATCTTGAGTAGACTTAAATATTAGAGCAATCAATATATTAAATGACCAAAATCAATGAATATAACATTCATGAAAATAACAATAATATGGAATAAAATGGCCAATATCAATAACAATATGCATAAGCAAACTTATAATATAATTGCTCAAAATATTGCATACAAGCTTCAATATTCTCCTATGAGTCTTCTTTACAATGGATTGTATTCAATACAATATTCTATAATATTGCATGGAGCTTTGTCTCCATAATATAACCTTAGGAAGGTGACTCTTCAATACCTAACTATTGCACTTCTCACATATCCGAGAGATGCAACCTTTCATATTCCATACATAAGATAAATCTCTCATGTCCCTTGGATTACATCTTGCCACTTGTACATGACTCTTAACTCTCTATTTACATGCACAATTTACTTTGACACTTCCACACTTTCTCACTCTACACACTTGCACACATTATGACACTTGTGCACGTCCTACACATAAACACATACATAAGGGAAAAATATATATCACACATATAAACTACAGACTCAAACTCTATTCTAATATTTACATTGTACCATGAAGGAACATGGGGTACATTAGCATGAACCAAATAATGTAATATTCTTCAATAAACATACACATACACAACCATCTTTGTAGAATAAATTATTGGATTGGAGTCATAAAGGACCACTAAAATTAGCAGTATATGTAGACATTCCTCAAGTGGTATTGAAATATCTACAAATGTTCAATGGTGATAAGAGGAAACTAGTACTAAAAATCTTCACAAGTTCACCATGCTACAATCAATCTATTACATCCAGGAATAAGACGTAATCGTGAAATTGATAATAGTTTTGCTATGGGAAAGTCATGATGTGGTATAGAAGTATTATGCACGAAGAAGTTACTACTTGGATAACCACTATAAATCCATAAATGCAATATCTAGTCACCCTAGCAAAATTATTCATAATTTGAACATAACATTTATCCTCATGCTCTACTGGATCCTAGTAAACATCAAATTGTTTGGCCAATAGGTTAAAGTTTATTATGTGAAAGCAATACAATCCTATTTAGCTATGATGATATGAGTTATGAATCATATCACTTTCCCTAGAACATTCAAAGAGGTAGCCCATACAAATGAGACATTTGTATAAGTTGGAAAACTTTCACTAGCGTCTTCAATGTTGATTCTAGAAAACATAAATCATGCTTCCTATGACAAGGGGAAAATAGAAGATTGTAAAGGACTTATTAGGGGATCTATTGCAATTTTATTATCTCTATGTTGTTTTGAGAATATGGGAAATTTGTGTGCACTTTGTATTTGATGGATTAGTTGAAAAACACCTACATTTCTCTTAGGACACTTCTTTGTCTACACTTGACCCTAATCTAGCCCTAATGCAACATGAAAATGCAACAAACAAGGCCTAAAACTAAAATAACTTTTGCTTTTGATGAGGAAGTAAATGATGTTTTTTCTTTCAAGGCAAGGGTGAAAGAAAATACAGAAAACGAGCCCTAGATGTAGCTACATGCTCTTTTGATTAAATGTTAAAGCTAAGAGATTGTGTTGTTTTCCAATGTGATTAAGACTAAACTAGTTCCTTCTTTCCTTCTCGTCAAGGTCATAACTTTGTACAAAGTGTTACATTTAGTATGGAAAAAATAGTCCATTGGAAAAGCTATAAAAATATCAAATAATCCAACAAAGTGAGTTATATATATATATATATATATATATATATATATATATATATATATATATATATATAACAATAATTGATAAAAATTATATAAAAATGTATAAAACTTTGTTTGTCAATATTAGCATCCTTTCAGAACTGTACTATACAGAACAAGGAAGAAATTTGATATTTTGCTCTTTTCATTGTTATTTATACAAGATACCATTGTTAACATGCTAAAATATTATTTGTTATCACTTTCATTGGAAGCACACTTAGAACATTTCACTTCTTATAGACTCGATGAGTTACTTTTTTCATTGTTATTTTTACAAGATACCATTGTTAAACTGATGAAATATCCTCTGTTATCATTGTTATTGGAAGCAGAACTAGAACTAGAGCATTCCACTTCATTCATGTTGGGCTATCACATTGAATTAGAGTTTCATAATTTTCTAAGTCAAACTGCAACGTTAACCAATTCCATACTGAAAGAGTAAACTTCAAATACAACAAATGTGATTCCAAATAATATTGTATTTAATAACCATGGTTCCCATGCAACAAATTGTATATTTATTTTTTTGAAGATGGTTTTGTTAGGATGCTTCAATTTGGCATTTATTCCCTTTTCTTTTCTAGAATTGACACTATTTGGAGGGGAGATATTGATCCCTATTAAAAAGCATGTGAATTCCTTTTTACTTGGTTCAAGTGTTGTTGTGTCTTATATGTTTTTCATGTATTCCTTTTTGTTTGACATGTATGGGAAACAATCACATGTCTTTCAGAAATAAAAGTTTGTTGTTTATTGGCCTTTATTCATGTTATATGGACTTAATTTTAAATTTACATTTCTTTTAGTAGTTTGGTTATCTTTATAGTTTATTTATAACAAATTTTCTTTTTGTCTATGTACTTGTTTTCAAATAAAATGCAATTTTTTTCCTTTCAATCATCTAATTTTTACTGCCCTTGATTGACAATGAGACCTAGTATTTTCATAAAATTTTAGACTTTGTATTACTCTATGAAATACTTTGTTTTGGATACATCTTGGTCTTCTTTTCTGGGATTTGTAAAATTTGTAAAGTTGTTTACGGTAATGACTTGTCATCCTTCCAATTGTCATTTTACTCTACTATTGGGCATTGTAACTGTTGATCATGATTTTGAAAATACAACTCTTTTGTTGCAAACTTATGATTCAGAGTTCGATTCATGGAGTAAAACAGAGATAGAGATACCGTTTATAACAAAACCCCATGTAATATCTCACTTGTTATAAGGTTTTCTATGAGAGTTCTAAATTTTTCTACCCTAATAGTTTTTGAAGTTTATTTTTTAAAAGATTTAAATTTGTTTAAGGTTTGGAGAGTAAAGGATTTCTACTAGGATTTAGTTGTTTTTTAATTTTAAATTGTTTTTTAATATTTGAAGATTAGAAGACTTATGTTATTTGAGTTTTATTTGAAAATAGAGGAGTTAAAAGGTTTTGAAGATTTAAATTTGGTTTAAAGTTATTTTAAGATTTTAAAAGTTTAAGTTCATTTTGTTAGTTTAAAGTCATTTCAGATTAAAGCTTCTGCTTGTGCTCTTCTTCAAGCATACAACATAGTTATAGCTAAAATTAGACCTTTCAAATTAAATCAGGAGGGGCATTACCAGATTGAAATTGATCATAAACTATAGCAAAGGAGGGTGTCTTTATTGTATTTGCTCTGACAAGGAGTTCCTACAACAACATTTGGTGCTCTATATTCACCAATATTATTACTATCAGTTCATTTAAATAATTTTGACCTATTTGCAACACTCTTTGTGTGCCTGATTCAATGAGAGAACTGTTGCAAGAAAATTCATTTTGTTTCTCTGCTTTTTGGATTATAACTTGCTAGATGCAACACGATAGAAAAAATTTGTTATCTATATGGATTCTCATATCTCTTCCCAAAGTATACTACTGCTTGTGTTTAACAACTTCTATTATAGCATGCAACTCTCTTTGATGATTGGAACACTCTTGAATTATTTGAAGGTATCAAAATGGAAGGTTACAAGATGTTTACATTAGCAGTTTCATAATGATATGCATGTGTCTCAATTTCAGAAAGCCGATGTGGATTTGGTATCCTAAGTATTGTAGCTAAAAAAAAGCTTCTATTTAGCTTCTCATATCCTTGTAACTGTAGAAGAGTTTATGTATACCATTCTCCATTGTCAACTAGATGAAAGGTGATGATATGGCTAAGACCCAATAGATTTATTTGAAATTTATTCACAAGGGTAGAAATAGTTTTAAGCACATGCTCATACATACGAACTTACCAATCTCTAATTATTTGAATCTTTTCATAGTGGTGATATTGGGATATGATTTATTTTTCAGATCTAAAATCATTTAACAAAATGACTTGGTAACTGAGATGCACACAAGATTTGGATCAGGATTTAGGGTATGCCATAGACTTCCCATCTATCAGATTGAATATGTTTTATGATTTAGATAAATTTATCCTCTGTCATTCTGCTAGACCACATATAAATTGTGAATCTAGACATCTCAGTGTTGGATAACAAATGTCAAATTGAGAACTAAGGTTGAATAGTGGAGGAATTATTGCTTCATTATTTCAACAAACTTTGGAATGAAGTGCATTTTTACGTATAACATGTTATGGAGTCTTAAAAAGAAACTATAAGACTTTGCATGATTTTGTACATTGTAATATGTTTTTAGGATGTTTAAGATATTTATTGTTAGTTTTGATGAGCTGTAATGAAGGGGTAACAACTTGTTAGTTTAAGTTATAGGTTTACCAATATAACACTTATATCTCAATTGTCTGTAAATTCATTTTGTTAGTTTAATTTCTGGTTCTTTAAAATTCTTTAAAATACAATATCAACTTCTATCATAATTATTTTTTTCCTTTTCAAGTAAAGAAAGGATAATAACATGAACTTTCTAATATCTAGATAATTTAAACTTGTATGCATTATTTCCATTTCCAAAAGACTTGCTATGCAAATATAATTTAATCGATATAAAAGAGAAGGATGACAAAATATGCATCTCAATTTGAGATTTATAGTTGCAAATTCCACCGTAAAATGCTCTTCTTTGGCAACAACATCTTGCTTAGTAAATTATAGCTCCTTTACAGTATAGAAAACATAAATGAGGACAATCTACTTATGAAAATAAATGTAAAGAAAAATGACCATTGAACACACTGAAAGTCCATATGTTACCTCTCTTGTTGATACCAATTTTTCTTCTAGTTCTTTCACTTTTTATTTACTCCTTTGTAATGCTCCTATAGTCTCATTCCATTTCTTTTCATCTTGGAAAAGGTTAGACATAACTCAGATAAACTTGAAAGGTACAACATGGTTAGGAGCAATCAAAACTAAAAGCTTACCTCTGAAATTTTAGCAAAAAGCTCTGCGTCCACTTCAGCACTAGTTTAGCACTGTTGTAGAATTGTGTTTACTTTAGATGTCAACTCTTCATTTAACCAAGAGTTGTGATTTTGAATTAGCTCATTTTCTTGTGTATTGTATGTGTTAAAGCTATGCCAATGGTAGGGTATTATGTCATGACCCTTCTTTGGCAGACTTTGTATGTGAATGGATTTATGTTTTGATGTGATGTTTTAATAAAGGGATGATGGACCATTTCATAATTGATTATGCAAACATACATAATGTAAAAAAAATGTGATATGTTTTATTAAAGAAATGATTTATTATTTTATGTGTTGAGTTATATAAGACATATATATCATGAAATTGATAATTGATCTTATTTAAGTTGTAGGGTGTTTGAAACTAACTTAGCACCTATCTCAAGGCTCTTGCCAATCTATCATACTTATCTCTACATAGACTTAATGGACTAATGTCTTACCTTGTGTTTATGCAGGATGAGAAGACTTGATGATGGATAAGCATTAGTGTTATGTGTTTGCATGTTATTGAGGTGCCAATATATGAATATGAACTTTTATCCATTCACAACTAAAAATATTTACTTCGATGAGAGAACTAATCCAATTTTTGGTTTAGTGGTGCAAATACTATGCTGAAAGTAATGTTAAGTTCATTATGATCGGATAGACATAAACAAGTGTTTCATTGAATGAGACGAAGTGGAGGGTTGTGAAATGGTTGGTACATGAGAGGTGAACGAGGAAAAAGGAGTCAAGCAACCATCGAGAAAAGGAGAAAAGTAGTGGTGTTTTTGGTGTGGAAGGAAGAAGAGAAAAAAGCTAGAACTAGACATCAAAAAAGATAAGAACAGTGCATTTCGAGGATAATATGAAAGAACTGAAGCTTGGAACATTTGTGTGGATCACCAAAGTTAATATTCAAGATGGTAAGTAACTTTTCTAAAGTGATCTCATCTATTTTTTAGTGCCTCTTGATGTTCAACAAGATTGTTGTATGTTTACTAGTTTCTAGTTGGTAAAAGCTTTGAAGGAGCCTTTGATTTCTTTACCTTATAGCTGGAATAATATTATAGAGATATTATGAGAATTAGATGAGTAACTGGGAGTCTTATTGTTGCCTCCTCTCTAAGTGGAAGAAGTTACTGTCATCCTTTCCTTGTTAAACCAAAAAATATTGATTATCGCCCACTAGTTGATAGACGAAATGTCAATTCCTATAAGTGCCTCTATAAAGACCTTTTGGATATACAACAATAGTCTTTGGTATTTACGTTATGGATTCAAAATATTTTAGTAATGATGTTATCACTATCGTGTTTCTCTCTCTCAGAGTTTTCGAAGCAATATGGTGGAAAATAACATTAATAAATTACATAGATATGAGGAAAAAGGTTGCAATTTTGTTAGTAGGGACAAGAATGTTGTATATAAGATAGCTAAACAATGTTTAAATAAATCCCTTGAGGTATATTTACTGAATTATTAAATGGTTAAATGTAAGGATATGATTTTTTTCTCTTCTTTGGTGACATCAATATCATGTTATATAGTTTTAGGGATGTTGATATTGATTCTAGCTGAAGGTTACACCTTTGGGAAGTAGCATTATCTTTACCTAGGTGCTTGTTATAGATTGAAAATATATTTAAGATTACTCTATAAAAGGAGAGATACATAGGGTGAGTATTGACACAACCCTTTGTTGTAAGCACTAGCTGAGCTTCTATGTATAGGAAGGTATGGATTTTTGTAAGGCTTGCAGTAGAATTCTTATAGATCATCACCTGTGAATTACCCAGTTGAATAGGATCCTGGAATGTTGAAGTAACTAAACCATAGAAGGGGGAGACGTTGGAGACCAGTTTTGGGTGTTAGCTTCTCTGATTAGTAAGGGCTAAGCCAGGTTCAATATTTTTTGGTAGGACTTTCAACCATAGACACTTTAAAAAAATGAACAAGGGAATCGTTGGTCACTGTCTAGAATGGTCTCATTGAGTTGTGAGCTGGTTTGAGTGTGGTATCTTTTGGTGGTTCATCTAAGGAAGGTAAGTTTGGTTGCAAGTATATAATGATATTTTATTTAAGTGCATGGAAAACCGCATCCAAAGCCTTCCTTGCATTCCTCAGTGTAGATGGGCTTCTTGCTCGTGTGCCATCGATGTTGGGTTGTGTGCCTAGTGCATTTGAAGGCTTGCATTTATCAAGCCCCATATTTACAAAGATAAAGACTCAAATAATTAAATTAATGAAAGCATAATTGAAACAATGGTATTTACAATGATACTTACCTGTATAAGGGAGCTAATGTATCCTGTTGCTTTCTTTGGAGCCCCTTTCCAAGTATATGCTTGATGTTACGTATCCTAGACTAATTATAGTAGAGTTTGGATATGTAAATAGAGTATCCTTAGAAATGGAGAAGAATGCACTCTATTTATAGAGTTTACCAAGGTTAGGAGAGGGGCTGAGGTGTCCCCTATGAGGTGTGCAATATGAGGTGTCTCCTAAGGTGTCTCCTGAGGTGTCCCCTGAGGTGTCCTTGTGAGGTGGCCCCTATGAGGTGTCCTTAGATGGGTCCTCTGAGGTGTCGTGCATCATAAATGTGTTTAGGTGAGATAATATCTCACCCATATACATGTGTGATGGAGATAAATATCAGAAAATATCAGGATGAGAGGTGGCAAGGCTAGGCTAGGCTAGGCTAGGTGAGGTGGAAAGGCTAGGCTAGTAAAAGTAGACTAGGTGAGGTGGAAGGCTAGGCTAGTCAAAGTAGACTAGGTGAGGTGGAAGGCTTAGCTTAAATCAAGATTAGATTTAATTAAGCATGTGTTTAGCCATAAAACATACTTTCACCAAAATGTTGACTTTTGATAATAAAGTGTTTTTGACCATGGTGGAGAATTCAACCTTAGTTGAGTTGGGAACGAGGTCACATGAGGATCCATGGTTAAGCATAGGAAGGGGCTTAGCTAGCCCAAGGGAGCTAAGGATTATGAACAGTGATTTGGAGCCAATTTATGCAATTTTTGATAGTTTTGCAAATTTATCAACCGTGATGATGTGAGAAGTGGAAATGTGCGAACTTTGGGTGTCTACATATTATCCATTTTTGTACTAGATTATGTGAAAACATGGTTTAGTACAAAAATTGATGATATAAATTGATGGAATGATTGGAAGGTAAATAATTTACGATTGATGACTTGTGGATGATTGCGAGAGAGATGCATTGATAAAAATGGTTTGTGATTGGATACAACACTTTGTAGTATTGTAATGATTGCTTTTGGGGGAATGCGTAAGATTACCTTGCATTTGTGATCAATGTGAGATGTTCCAATTGTGGAAGGAACAAATACTTTTGTTAATTTTTGCTTTTGATTGATTGATGATCTCTTTGGACAATATTTGACAAACCGTTGGAGCCGTAGGGTAGAACTTTCAAGAGCTTCATTCACAAGTGGTCTTATGACTACCACTATGAATATTGGAATCCATGAGGTGTCTACAGTTAGTGGTGTTTTGAGGCTTATCAAACATTGTTTTTTTTTGGATTGGAGTTTTGATTAAGAAGAGAAATTTCACTTTTGTATCTGTCCTAGCATGAGGACTTGAGATAATCTTCAACAAAAAAATTCTTAGGTATTTGTTGTATCTAAGATTGGATGTTTGGTTATTTGATCATGTGCAAGGTAGCTTTTGATGTGTTGGATGATTACCCCCTCAAGCGATGAATTGGTGATGGAGGAAACAAAGATTGATGATGAATTGATTGATGATGATGAAAATGATTGTAAGAGTGATGAGACTTTCAAATGGTGGATATACAAGGCCATAGCCAAGCATATTGTGAGAATTTGAATGTGAAATGGTAGGTTCACAAATGGGTGTACAAATGAAAATATTCGTACATGGTTGTGCGAATGAAAACGTTTGCACATGTCTGTGCAAACCTGTCGAAAATGGCGTATGGAAGCATGAAGGTGTTATTGTGGGGTCAATTTGCATGATATGGAGTGTGGAGAGAGTGGTGAAGAATATTTGGAGGAAGGCTGAGAAGCCTCCTAATAGATATGAGGGGAGTGGGGAGACTCATAATGGAAAATAGAGTTGAAATGGCCTACATTTGTTTTTCTTTTTATTTATTTATTTTTTCTTTTTTTTTTTGCGTTGTTTTTGTTGTTTTTGGATGTGGCAAGTGTGCCACCATTTTTGTATATGATGATGGTTGTATAGCATGATGTATATACACTATATTTTATGGATGATATTGATAATATACAAAGCATTTTATGCAATGATATTCATGATGAGATCGTGTGATTATGTACAATAGTGTGATGTGTATGAATGCGAGAAGTGTGTTGTATGTACACTAGATATGTGGTTATAGGGTTGGAAACCCGTATCTGAATGTGGCTTATCTCAAAATGGTTTAAATACTCGAAGACAATAGACTAGTCGCGTTGAGTGTGCACCCTATTATGAAGCAAGAAAACATGCAATATGTGTGATGAATGCATGTGGGAATGTACCTATGGAGGTGATGTAATGGACTTTTTAAATATGCAATGAATGAAAATGTATGGATATGATGAAGAGAATAGGTGTTATGAGCAGAGTTAGCAATGATGCTATCCGTTCCTTTTTATCAAGATTATTGGATGTTTAGAAGAATTTCTAGAAGTTAAAACACCATAGTTTGAACAATCAAACTCATATAGTAGACAATCAATATCATGCAGAAGTCTTGACCATCCTGACTGAGATTAAGCCTATCATGGACTAGTGTGTGCAAAGTGATGTTCATTTATCCATTTTTAGGGAGGTTGGACTAACCTATTGCAAGCCTAGCCAATTAATCTAGCTCATCCACAAGTGTGTAGTGGTCTGTACAAAAGAAGGTTGCTAATATGACAGACATGTCACCACTTGTAAGGCATACTCCACTATCAGATAGGTGGTGATGGCCTATTTTTTGCAGTGGAGACCACCCCGTGATGTTATTATGGACCCGAGGATCTCAAGGATTCAATATTATTAATGTTGCTCTTTTTATTTGCTTTTCTTGTTTTATTTTTATATTGCTCTTGTGGGCGTTTGCTTTTGTTTTCTGCCCTTTTTATTTTTTTTCGTTTTGAGCTTGTCCTTTTGTCAATCCTCAGGTTTATTTTGGTCACACAAATGATAGGATGAGCAGGGGAAACCATTTGCTTTATAGTAAGGCTTATGCAAGGTGTTGTCCTCCCTACACTCAAAATTTGTTTAATGTGTGAGATGCGTGATTGGTCCATGAAAGAACTCAAGTCAACCAGGAGAAGCTTTGAAATTGTAGATTAAAAATACAACGCCAAACAAAATAAAATAAAATCACAATAACAGAGTACAGAATAGTTGCACAAAACAAACGATTTCTATTAATCGATGGAGTTTAAAAACTCCTTTTTGAATACAACTGGGCCTGTAACCCTTTATTTGTGATACAAGATTACAATTCGTGCTAGGGTTCTCCGAAACCCTAGCTGGCACAAATGGTGGCGTCTCCGAAGAATGTATCTTCAATCCCAACAGAGTGAGTGGGCTTTGTTGTATCCCTTGCTTGGACCACTCCAGCTTAATCAACTGCCATCAACAAACCGGATCTCGCCATTAAAATCCCGCACACATTAACACTATCAAGGAGTTAGAAATTAATAAGAGGGCTCCACCGTGTGAGCCCTCAGAAACAATCTAAAACCCTAGAAAAATAGAATGCAGGAATTCAATAACGGATTAATACATAAAATATGAGTTACTTGCTTTAAAATAATCTATACCTCTTTTCTGTTTAACGCGGCTAGACCAGGCGGCACCTGGAAGTAATGTGGCTGTCAGATCGGCTGCAGAAGGCGCCCTGGTGCACTCGCTGAACGCCCGCGTGCTTCTGGATCTGGGTTACAGACGCCGGTCTGAGTCTGTGGCTATGGGTAAACGCCCGTGGGCACTTGGTAAACGCCCGTGGGCACTTGGTAAATGCCCGCGGGCACTTGCGACAAGAATGGGGGATTCTGCAGAGTGCTGCAGAAGAGATGGCGACGAAAGCGACGATGGATGCGGCGAAAGGGTAGCAGAAGAGAGATAGAGGAGATAGCAGTAGAAGAATTAGAATCAGAGATAGCGCATAGGAGATAGAAGATAATAAGAAGATAGAAAAGATCCAGGATAGAAGTAGCAAAAGACATAGGGTTTGAGCCATCAAGGTGACTCAATTTATAATCTACTCTTAGGGCACACTTTAGGGTTTTAACGACACTTTGAACGTGTGGCTAAGATTAAAGTGGATCCAAGGGTAGAGAATAAATCTAGGTTGTGAAATGGATTAAGATGGATGGACGGATGAGATTAAATGAAGGATGGACGACTCAGATTAAATCACTTAAACTATATTTATATATATATATTAAAATATTAAAATATATATATATATATATATATATAAATATTAATTTAAATAAATTTGGGGATGAAAAATGGCGGGAAAGGTGAAATTGGGCCAAATAATGGCGGGAAAGATGGATGATTGACATGTGGCTGACAGGAAGGTATAGATGACTTGCAAGTGGCTGGATTTTGGTGTCTACAGATGCCCCTTTTTGAGCTGCTTTGTGTGAAGACACAATGCAGCACAAAAACTTAAGACACCCGAAAAGTTGGATCAGACGCAACTCTCTCTCAAGACTAAAGCACAACTTTGAAGACCAAAGAATAAAAGAATATTTAAAATTTTTCAGCTTACCCCCTCAATTGGCGAGCGAGAATGGTTCTCACAAGCCAATTGGAAGAAATTTGGAAGAAAATGAACCGTTTTTGCCCCAACGGTGAAAAAAAGGGGTTGGTGTATGAACCATCTGTTTATGTCCCAACAGGAAAGGGGTTGGTGTACAAACCAGAAAGAATATGATTGAAGACGATATGAGTGATGTGAAAGATGGACCGTTTTCTGCCCCAACGGTTATAAAGGGATTTTTGCCAAATTGTAAATTCCATGATCATGTAAGATGAATTCCACTATAGGAAAATTAGAAATTGATAACGGATGCCCCAACTCCTGTGTGTGAATCCATACTGTTGATGAAATTGCCTTGTTGGCGCCATTGATATGCAGAGATGAAAGATGCATGAAAGAGTCCAGAACTCAGAGATGCTCCTAGTGACTATATGGATAATTCCTCGGGTCGGAACCAATCAACCTAGGTAGCCTCAATCTCTAGCAAGACTCAAAATAATGATGATATTAAAGATTGTCCATGTTTAAGGCCCCATGAACTAGGCCATCAATGACAACTGTTGAGCAAATTAATCTTGGTATGAGGTCACTTGAAAAGTAGAATACCCAAAATTGATTTCCAATTTTCAAAAAGTGAAATAATTGATGATGATAAATGGTAAGTGTCCTTATGGTGGTTTAATCCTCTTACCGAATTGCATGGATGCAAATCGCTGCAATCGCCAAGGTGATAGAATATACCACTAGATACGAGGTTTACTTTAATTTGATTTGGCAAAAATATGCATGATGAAAGAAGAATGAATGAAATTGATGATAGATCAGAAGAATTGATGAATGTGGTTAATTTTGTGAAGGTTTTGAATATTTTTAACCCAATTTGTAAAACAATGATGAATGATGCGCTTTTTGAGCGAAATGACAAAATTTGTGTCCAAAACTGTTGTAACCTTCACAAAATGTTTTATTATGATAAGAAGAATGGATGAATGCAATTTGATGAAATTTGGAGGAGGTAAGCTTCAATTTTGTAAGTTTTGTTCCTTTATTCAATACTGACACCAAACGCCGGTATGCATTTGGAGGTGGCAGAAACGCCCGTCGGTGTTTGAATGCATCATGAAACGCCCCACTGCATCTGAATGCGCCATGAAACGCCCCACTGCGTTTCAGGGCACCAAAACCAGCTATTTAAATAGTTTCAGCGAGAATTTCGCTCATTTGTGCGTTCGAGCTTGAGAGAAGTGCGTCTGAGGGAGTGGAGTGAAGTGAAGTGAAAGGTTGTGTGGGAGAGTGAAGCACGCGGGAGCTATGGCGGAGATGGGAGCGGACGCGCCAGTGCAGCCAGCTGAGGTATTTGTTCATTTAAGCAAGTACTTATTATGTGTTTTTTTTTTTTTTTTGAAAAAAATTTGTAACAAATTTTTGTTTTGTTGTTTTGCAGCTTAGGGTGTTAGAGGCACGACACCGATTCTCCCCTATCATTTTGGGGATGAGGAGGTCATTGTCCCAGACAGACTGGGAGATATTGGAGGGGTTGGGGGGTGGGGTTGGTGGTGGTGGGGGGGGGGGTGGGGTGGAGAGGGCGAGGGAACCGCGGAGGTTCCCAAGCGTAGGGAGGGTCCCCGCCTTCGATTTGATAGTCGAAGGCGAAAGGGGAAGATGGTATGGTAGGCTTCGGGGAGCGGATATGATGGGGAGGATGGCGGAGAGGGCCTAGGAGAGGCTGCAAGAGAGGCTAGGGAGGTACCCCCTAGCGGGCTCGAGGACGAGCTGGCACAGCTGTAGCAGCAGATAGCAGAGCGTGATGCTATGCTAGCTGCCCGGGACGAGAGGATAGCTCGACTGGAGTAGCAGGCGACAGAGCGGGATGCCCTGTTAGCTGCTCAGGAGGAGAGGATGGCCCAGCTGCAGGCGGACTTGGATGGAGCGACCAGGGTGCCCCAGGATGACAGGGTGACGAGACTCCAGGCAGAGCTAGCGGAGCGGGAGCGACGACACGGGATAGACATAGCTAGGCTTAGGTCTAGGACTCGTTACATTGAGGCTCTGGAGGACACATTGTTTAGGCATCACATTGTGTTGCCTGATCCTCCATCCTCCTCTGTCTCTAGGCGTAGTGAGTCTAGGCACACCACTAGGTCTAGGGCTCCTACTAGGTCTTAGGGGTCCTCTTTTGATGGTTAGCTTAGTGCTTAGATGCACTCTTTATGAGCCTTGGTGCTCTATTGTATATTGTAGCCTTTTGGCATTCATTGTACAGTTTGACCTTTATACATATATATATATACATGGCTTTTATTTATTTAGTGTTTTACTTTCTTTTGTGTGAATGCCTATGTTTTTGTGATGCATGTTTTTATATGTTTTAATGTTTTTGATGCATATGTGATGGAATGGAATGCAAAATTATAGATGATTAATGCGAGACTAAGTGAATGAAATATGCACTAAGAAGCACTCATACTTTTAGATAGTTAGATTTAGCCAACTGTTATCATAATTGTTTAATCAGGGGCACCGAACTTGGTGGCTTGTGAATGGATGACGTATGGAATGACATGAATATGGAAGAAGATATGGAGGTTGATATGGAAGAAAATATGGAGGAAGACTGTTTTACAAAGACTCAAACATGCTAGTGGTATCAAACAAACTTACTAATATCGCCTAATTCAACTAGGACCAAATGTGTGTGCATGCGAGTTCATTAACCAAATCCGAAGCATGGTAGTGACTCTAGGCAATCAAAAACCCGTGTGTGTGCAAGTGTGTTCATTAACCTCATCTTGCATAAATTAGGTAACCCCGTTATGGAGAAGACCCCGAAGCTAGTTTGTCCGTATGAGCATTCGGAGGTCTCTCTTTGAGGAGAGACATGTCGCCACGCAATGAGTATACTCCACCGCCAGCTCAAGCGTCTATAGCCCCGATGAAGGTTAACTCCATAGTCCATGTTGTTTTTGACCTTTGTAAGCCTTGGGGATGACTACCTATCCGTCCGATCGGACAAGTAGTACGATCCTTACAACTTATTTGGGATCAGTGGTGTGTGAAAAATGTTCATTTCCTTAGAGCTTTGGGGAATCGGATTCTCAACCGAAGTATGATGAGAATTTTACCCTATCCTTACTACTCTGTTTATATTTATATTTTGTGATTTGCTTGTGATAGTGGTAAGAACCACTATTTTATGGACTATGTTTGCATGATAGGACAAACGAGGATTACCCTTTTCACTTCAAGGCACAACCCAAGGATGGTGTTATCTCTCTTTGACACAAGATGTTTTTTAAGATGTGAAAATGTGATAGGTTCAAGACCGCTTTTGAAATCATTTCCCAATACTCAAGATTTTATTTAGTGTAATTTGTGATATGGCCCTAGAGAACTTTGACATGCATTTCGAAGTTTGCTTAAAACACTAGGAATGGTTGAGTGACTGAAAACATTTTGGCAATGTAAATATGTGCAAATGGAAAATGGGTGTACGAATGACAATTCGGTTTGATGGATTTTATGAAGGTGCCCCCGATTAAGGCAACATGACTTTTGCTTGACCAAATTTTATATCCAAAAGATAGAATGGTCTCTAACATGATATGCAACTATGGCTGAAAATGAAATGTTATGGTTTTCAATGAGATGTATGCACATGAAATGCAATGTTTTTGAATGAGATGTATGCAACTAACAATGAAATGCAAATTCTTTTTATTTTATTTGTTTTTTTTTTTTTGTTGTACAAGCCATGTATATATGTACATATAAAATTCAAACTATGCGTAGAATGCCCTTAAGTGTATAACGACCTTGCTCTCGTCTATGTCCGCTCGGAAGACTTCTCGGCTTAGAAGATGAAGGTGAATGTGGAGGTGAAGGAGGAATGTAGTTGGCGGAAGCCTTTAACAATTCCTCGGAAAGGATGAACTCGAAATAGATGGAGGGGATGAAATCCGATCCATGTCAATCAGGCTTGGGTTGATCGGGATTGGCTTATCCGGATCATATGGATTATGGAGTTGGGTGAATAAGTCTTCAAAATTCATTGTCGACTTATGGAAGAAAGGATGGGCGGAATGGAAGGGAAAACCGGTGAAGACCTCGGAAGACCTGAAGTGCAAAACAACATAGTTTTTCAGTTTTTTTTTTTTTTTTTGTAGTTTGAGTTTTTTTTTTTTTTTTTGTAGTGGTGAAAACCACTATTACACACATACATAAAGCAATAAAATATTTTTTTTTTTTTTATTTTTTTTTTTTTTGGAATTTTCTGATTTTTTTTTGTTTTTGGTAGTGGTGAAAACCACTATTTTAGTATATACATATAATACAGGTTTGGATTATGGCTTATGGATGTGGCGGAGGGGGTGGTTCACCTCATTCTTGTGGAAGAAGCAAGCGAAAGATGGCCTCTTGGAGAGGGAACAATTGGAGATAAAACTCGTCTTGTTTAGTGAGGGGAACAATGGGCGCCGACTCTTCTTCAGATTCATCACCATTTGACATGACGTCAAATTCTTCATAGGCTTCATCTTCGGATTCGTCGGGGTGGAGGATTTCTTCTTCTGAATTAAGATTAATGCTTTGAAAAGCTTGTTCAAAAGAAGAAAGGGATGGAAGTGGTTGGTAGCCCAGACCAAAACGCTCAGTGGGTCTCTGATATGGCATATCGATGCGTTCAGTTACTCCTTGCTCGTATCGACCTAGGCCAAATTGCTGCCAATTATGTCTGTGGAAATAGCGAGAGGGAAAACCCTCCATCCTTTCGATATTGGCAGGGAATGGATGCTTGGGTTCTAGTATGGTGGTAGGACTAGAAGATGACTCTATTCCCCCATATACAAAATTAATGGAATTTGGCATAGAACCCATGTTATAAACCGATCCAATGGATAAATGTTGGTCATGTGGACGACCAAAATCTTTAACTGTTTGCACATTGAACGGTGTGATGTGGACATCTTGAATGGCATACTCACCAATACCCGCATCGATGAGATGGACCTTGACTTGGGAGGGAGATGGACTAGATGATGGAATAGAAGAATGTGGGATAGAAGAATTGGAAGGATTTGGTTGGGTTGATGCTTCACTAACTTGTGAAACATCAGCCGGTGATGGTTGGGAAGATGGAGGAATAATAGGTGATGTTGAAGAAGGTGTAGAAGAAGGGGGTAATGACGTGGAAAGAGATGATTGGTCATGGCCACATGTGCATGTGGTCACTGATGAAGAAGAAGGAAGATTAGGAGATGAAGAAAGTGGTGAATGAGATGGAATAGCGGAAGAGGAAGATGGTTGCGATATGATGGGTAGCTCCTCAGGAATGGGAGCTTTAGAAGAAGATGGTATAGAAGAAGTAGATGGGGTCAAGAAAAGATGAGTGGATGGCAACACAATCTCATAAGGATTTGAGACATAGTTGCAATGTTTGAAGGGTTCAATGTCAGCAGGTACACAATGAACTTGTCCCTCATATACATACTTCAGACATTGATGCAGTATAGAAGGGACACATCTCATCTCCCTAAGCCAAGGCCGTCCAAGCAATACATTGTATGCCATGGACCCTTCCAAGATGTGAAACAAGGTATGCAAAGTTCGGGCCCCTACCTCAATGGGCAAGATAACCGTGCCAACCATGGAAGATAAAGCATCATTGAATGCTTTAAGAGTAAAAGTCGACTTTGTGATAAGGGATGGCGATAGCTTTAGATGACTCAACGTCGATGTTGTAATGATATTGATTGAGGAACCGATGTCAATTAAGACTCTCTTGAATGGCTTGTTATCGATCTTGGCCATGATATGCAGTGGAGGATCTATACTTTTCGTTGACATAGGTTTGATTTCAAAATCATAGAAAGTGATGGAGGGCTCCATGCATGTTTGAATACTCCCCACAAAGTTGTTGAAGGCATTAGTATCTTGAGTTTGAAGCTCGATTGACTTTAATATTTCCATTAATGCCTCTCTATGCGGAGGAGATTGTTGAATGAGGTCATAGATCGATAACTTGGCATAAGCCATTTTTAAACTGGTAGTTAACCGGCTACTCAATGACATGATGGGTCGTTGGCGTTGAGTAGAATGATTTAGCGGTTGTTGAGAAGTACTAGCACGTCGTTGGGTCACTGTTACCTGAGGTGGACTGGGGGTTTGTACAGTGGTCGTGGTTCAGCCTCGATTTGGTTGGTTCGCCCTTTGACCCCGGGTTACTACGTTAATAGTACCCACAAAACCTTGGTATTGTTGTACATGGTTGACTTGATTAGGAGGAGTTACCTGAGTTACTCCCCCCGAAGTTGTTGGAGCTTCCTCCCGATGTGGAAGGGGTGTTTGAAATATACCAAGATTTTGATTTTGTTGGGCTAAGGGGCTATCCAATTTAATGGCTCCAATCTCAATAAGATCTTGGATCACATGTTTGAAAGTTGTACAATTATTGATATCGTGCCCATTTTGCCTATGATAAGGACAAAATAGGTACTCCTTGTAATACTTCCCCCTTCTAGATGGGTCTAAAGGTTTAAACTCAAGTAAAGTTAACTGATTTGTGCTATATAACTTGTTGAATATGACCGCATATGGTTCATCTAAAGGTGTGAACTGTCGCTTGGGACGATTGTTTTGCCAAGGTCGAGTTTCCATGGTTGGCCCAGTATTGGGAGCTGGTTGAGCTGGTTGAGGAGGGGCAGGTACCGCATGATAAGTGATTGGTTGCGGTTGACTTTGCATTACTTGTTGTTGTTGAGCCATTACGGGCTGGCTCGCCACCACTTGATTAACTTGGTTAACATTTGAGGTCGTACTAGCTTCGTGCTTGTTTGTTTTGGCCATAATTATTATTTCGTTGTTGGCCCTTTTGTTGCCATTCTTTTCTACGGGGTTTTAAAACACCCTCTTGGACTTTAATGTCTTCTATGATACTTGCTTGGGCCAAAGCCTCTTCAAAAGTCCTGTATTGTTGTAATTGGAGTAACCAAGAGATAGGTTTTAGACAACTCCGGGTGAACATTTTGGTTAACTCCTCCATTGGTAGGGAGAATGGCAGTTTATTAATGATAGCCCTCCAACGGTTTCCAAAGTCATAAACAGTCTCATCGTCATGTTGCTTGAGCTTGTATAAGTCAGCTAATGAGACTCTCTTTTGTACATTTAGGGAGAATCGTTCTAAAAACAGATTAATCAATTGCTCGTAAGCATAAATGCTATGGTGAGCTAAATGATTGTACCATTGTACAACATCTCCCCCTAATGTCTGAGGAAAATTTCTGAGCATAAGAGCGTCATTATTTTGGATTCTAAAGCAGGCATGCATGAATGAGCTCACATGTTCATGAGGATCCTCAGTTCCTCAAAATTTGTCAAACTTCGGTAATGTGAAATCATTCGGATATGGCGGTGAAGGTACCGAAGGATGAATTGGTTGATTGATCAACGACCTTAGCGTAGGTTTCTGACTAGATGAGCCAGGCATGTTGAGCATAAGGTTGTCAATCTGTTGTTGCATAGCATGGAGTCGAGAATCTTCATGAAAATTTTGATTCGTTTGATGATTATGATGATGCAATGGAGGAGTGGAAAAATGATGAGATGGGATGAAATTGCCCGGATTAGGCGATGTGGAATGGACAAGTTGTTGGTATGGATGATACCGAAAAGAAGGTGATTGGGTTGGATGATGAACTGGACTAGGGTTGGGAGAAAGGTGGGGTAGGAATGGACACCACCGAAGATTGGGGTACCCGGTGGGGCCCGAGCTAAGAAAAGTCGGTCGGGTAGAAATTGGTTGGGGTGTAGGATTTACTACGATAGGTGGTTGAGCATTTTGTTGTTGTTGTTGCTGAAGCAACTTGTCGAGGTACTCCCTAACCTTATTAATCTCTAACCCAAGGGAGGTGGGATGATTGGATGAAGGTGGAGGGCAGGCTGCCATGGTAGTCACAGGAGACTGCATAGCAGGGGGGGGGGGCAATGAAGGTGGCTGAAGTAGGCGATACCGGGAAGAAACAGTAGACCGTGTCCAGGTAGGGTGAAACCATAAATGGTTTGGGAAGAAGAGGGTTGAAATTGGTCATGGCTAGAGGAGGTTCCACCAACCTCATAGAGAGAATTGGTGTACACCCGGGTAAATGGAGGAGAAAGTGGTCGGGAAGACACTACATTTGTCTCCAAAGGAGGACAATTGAGCATCTGGGAAGATGTTGGAGATGAAGCCAGCTGAGCAGATACAACATTAGCCTCAAAAAAGGGGTTAGTGTAGACCTGAGTGAAACCAGCGGGTATGGTTGATGCAATATCCTACTGAAAAATAGAATCTTGCATAGGGGAATCTTGGATTGGCTCAAGGACATAGCCAGTGCCATCTCTTAAGTGAGTTTGCACTTGGGCCATATCAATGTGGATAATATGAGAGGAATTGTCTTCCTCCATGGGCATGGCCATGTGGTAGATGGTAGAAGGACGTGAAAGACCTGTAGGCGAACCTGCTTGAAATTCACTAGGATAAGTGGCCATGTTGGTGGTGGGGATGTTCTGTGAATTTCCCATTTGATTATTTAGATTTAACATTTTAGATTGATTCCTTGTTAAGACCATAGAGCAATAAATCTAAACAAATTCAGAAAAGAAGAATGCAAAACTAGAATGATAAATTTACACTACAAAAATTATCAGAAAACAGTCACAACCTAGGTTTCCACCAATGTGTCTTACCTTGCGGTTAATTAATTATTTTCTGATCTTAATCTGTAGTAAATTTTAAGTGTCCGGTTTATGAGTTTTGCATGTGATCTAATCTTGAATTATTCACAAAAAAAGGTAAAAACTATGGCTAGGAAAGGACAACGAGATTCTTACTGGTGATGAAATCCAGCAAGTTTGCTCGGGGGTGACCTATGGTGTCTAAGGCAGAATTTTAATGGATGGAGATGAATTCCACCGTCACTAAACTTCAAGCAATACCTGGTGATGAAATCCAGATATCACTGTTTTAAATGCAATATGAAAATGCAATGAATTTTTTTTTTAAATGTTTTAGTTATCTAATGTGTACATACAAGGCTATAAATCAAAAGTTCTAATGATCTAAGCAAGAGGCTACTGAAAACATGCCATTTCCTCTGAAGAAGTGGAGTACACCGTTTAAAACCCCCTGCCTACCAATGATATCAGATATCAAAGGAGCAACCGGAAGGTTCGTCCACTTCTCTGCCTTGAATCACCCAATGGCAGGAGTACTATTGACATCCAATCAATAGTCCTACTTAGATAATTAAAACAAATAATTCGTAGCTATTCTAATATGCAGCTAAGTATGCAAATATATATTTTTTTTTAATGCAAGCAACAATCAATAATGCAATGCAAAGAAAAATGTAATTAAAAATAACTTGTTCTTTTCCAGATTACTTAGTTTTTGTTCATTTTAAAGTAATGATCCGAAAAAGAAACAAAATATGGCAGAAAAACCAAAAACGTAAAAAGTACAGCAAAGACTTACTTGGAAGCCTACGCTTTTCTGTAAAACCGACTTCAAACGCCCACGGGAGTTCTGCACAGTCGAAACGCACCTCTGCGTTTCGTATTGGACTTCCGGACGCCCTCTCGTGCCGTTGCGTTTTCTGCAAACTCAGAAACCCTAGTTCGCTGGAACAACGAATTTCACGATTTCTGGAACCTGCAAAATAAAACAGAAAACAGGAACAGATTAGTAAAGCAAGTATTAAAAATATGAAACCCTAGGGGGTCCCACCGTGATCGCCATTTGTAGATTAAAAATACAACGCCAAACAAAAGATAAAACCACAATAATGGAATACAGGAAAGTTGCACAAAACAAACGATTTCTATTAATCGATGGAGTTTAAAAACTCCTTTTGAATACAACTGGGCCTGTAACCCTTTTTTGTGATACACAAATTACAATTTGTGCTAGGGTTCTCCGAAACCCTAGCTGGCACAAAGTGGTGGCGTCTCCGAAGAATGTATCTTCAATCTCAACAGAGTGAGTGGGCTTCGTTATATCCCTTGCTTGGACCACTCCAGCTTAAACAACTGCTATCAACACACCAGATCTGCCATTAAAAACCTGCACACATTAACACTATCAAGGAGTTAGAAATTAATAAGAGGGCTCCACTGTGTGAGCCCTCAAAAACAATCTAAAACCCTAGAAAAATGAAATGCAGGAATTCAATAACAGATTAATACATAAAATATGAGTACTTGCTTTAAAACTAATCTATACCTCTTTTTTTGTTTAACGCGGCTAGACCAGGCGACACCTGGAAGTAATGTGGCTGTCAGATCGGCTGCAGAAGGCGCCCTGGTGCACTCGCTGAACGCCCGCGTGCTTCTGGATCTGGGTTACAGACGTCGGTCTGAGTCTGTGGCTATGGGTAAATGCCCGTGGGCACTTGATAAACGCCCGTGGGCACTTGGTAAACACCCGCGGGCACTTGCGACAAGAATGGGGGATTCTGCAGAGTGTTGCAGAAGAGATGGCGATGAAAGCGGCGATGGATGCGGCGAAAAGGGTAGCAGAAGAGAGATAGAGGAGATAGCAGTAGAAGAATTAGAATCGAGAGATAGGCAAGCATAGGAGATAGGGTTTGAGCCATCAAGGTGACTCAATTTATAATCTACTCTTAGGGCACACTTTAGGGTTTTAACGACACTTTGAACGTGTGGCTAAGATTAAAGTGGATCTAAGGGTAGAGAATAAATCTAGGTTGTGAAATGGATTAAGATGGATGGACGGATGAGATTAAATGAAGGGGGGGAGGGCGAGATAAATCACTTAAACTATTATTTAAATATATATATTAAAATATTAAAATATTAAAATATATATATATATATATATATATTTTTTTTATATATATAAATATTAATTTAAATAAATTTGGGGATGAAAAATGGCGGGAAAGGTGAAATTGGGCCAAATAATGGCGGGAAAGTGTGGATTTGGGCCAAATAATGGCGGGAAGGATGGATGATTGACATGTGGCTGACAGGAAGGTATAGATGACTTGCAAGTGGCTGGATTTTGGTGTCTACATAAATTATTTAAGATTTTGTGATGAAATTAGATGCACCAAGAATAATATTCAATCAATAATTAATTAACATCACTAACATTAGCATTAAGGCTAATGTTAAATAGGAAACAAAATAGACTGACTAACTTATTCTCCTTAATCCACGCTAACAAACGCGCCATAGGAGAAGTAGAGTTAGGTTTAGAATTGATAACCTAGGATATTTAGGAATTAACCTATCTACCATCAGATATTTTGAAATAGTAAATATCTGCATGGTAATTAGTACAAAGTAAATGTAATAATCTACTAAACTAGTGTAATGCAATATACTAGCTTATTGTACTCTAACATCCCCCCTTTATTACATTACTTTGATATACAAAGTCTACTTTGGAACAACTCAAATTTGACACGTCCAAGTGCCTTTGTGAAGATGTCAACAACCTATTTGTCGGTGGGAATGTATTGGAGCTTGATCCTGTGTTTAGGAACTTCATCATGAATAAAATGACAATCTGTGTCAATATGCTTTGTGCGTTCATGATGGACTGGATTCTTGACCAAGTTCAAAACACCTGAGTTGTCACAAAACATGTGAATAGGAAGTTTCTTTGGTAGGCCCATGGTAGCCAAGATGCGACTTAACCATATCGCTTCACACAAGCTCCATGTGCAGCACGATATTCTGCCTCAGTTGAAGATAAAGCAACCACCTATTGCTTTTTACTATGCCATGAGATAGGACCAGATCCAAGATGAAATACATATCCTGATGTTGATTTTCTATCATCTAGGGATCCAACATAGTCAGAGTCAGTATAACTCTGTAAGAAGAATGAGTTATTCTTCTTATACTCTAGACCATAATCTACACTACCCTGAATGTAGTGAAGAACCCTCTTAGCTGCTTTCCAGTGAGAGACTTTTGGTTCCTGCATGAACCGAGAAAGATAGTTTACAACATAAGTAATGTCTGGTCTAGTATTGGTCGGATAGATGAGGCTTCCAATCATCTATCGATATAGCGTGCCATCTACCTATGGTGAGTCATCATACCGTGATAATTGAAGCCCTGATTCCATCGGTGTTGCTTTGGGCTTACAATCAGTCATACGATATTTTTCTACTAAAGTCTTGGCATACTTTTTCTGAGTCACCCTTAGATGATTCTTCTTCTGTTCTATCTCAAGGCCAAGACAGTAGTGGAGAAGTCCAAGATCTATCATATCAAATGACTCTTTCAAGTCATCTTTCATGGCGTTAATCAATTTCTCTGAATTGCCAGTGATGATCAGATCATCTACATACAGTACAAGAATCACTATTTCAGAACCTGTGTTCTTGATATAGATATTTGCATCTGATGGACTTCTCTTAAATCCGTGTTGCAGTAGGTGACTATCCATTTTGATGTACCATGCTCTTGGGGCTTGTTTTAGCCCGTATAATGATTTGACCAATTTGCAAACCTGTTGCTCATGGCCTTCCTCAGAAAATCCTGGAGGTTGAGTCATGTATACCTCTTCTTTTAAGTCACCATTTAGAAAGGCACTTTTTACATCCATTTGATGTAATTTCCATTCGAACTGTGCTGCCATAGCACAAAGAACTCGAATGGTGGTCATCCTTGTAGTGGGTGCAAAGGTTTCCTCATAATCAAGGCCTTCCTTTTGAGCATAGCCCTTCGCCACAAGATGGGCCTTATGCTTATCTATGGTACCATCTACCTTATATTTGACTTTGTAAACCCATTTGCAGCCTATGGGTTTCTTTCCTTTAGGCAAATCGACCAGCTTCCATGTTTTGTTTTTAATGAGGGATTTATGTTCAACATCCATAGTTGCCTTCCACTGAGGTTGACTAAGTGCTTCATCAACTGTAGAAGGTTCATTTTCATCATATGAAGACATGTAAACCCTCTCCTCATCAATTTCCATATCATTTCCAACTTCTAAATCTCTATCAATAGAAAGCTCTTGAAAATTTGCACAAATATCATCAACTGAAGTAGATGCTTCTACTGTTCTCTATCGAGACATGCTTCGTGTCTTTGGATGATTGAGAGTGAGATCTGGAGGTGAAGTGAGTTTGGAATCTCTCATAGTACTTGTATACCATTTTGGAGGCTTTTTCTGTTGTGGAGGAGTCTGTGGCTATTGCTCCTCATCTTCTAGGTATACTGATGTAGTGTTAGATGTGAAAGCCTCATCAAACACTACATCTCTACTAACATGTATTTTCTTGGTGAATGGATCTATCAATCGATAGCCTTTTGAGAATTCATCATATCCAAGAAAAACACATTGTAGTGTCTTCTCATCTAACTTCTTTCTTTTCTCCTTAGGTATATGCATAAAAGCCTTACACCCAAATACTCGTAGATGAGATATGGAGGGTTTCCTTCCACTCCATGCTTCCTGAGGAGTCATACCTTCAAGAGCCCATGTGGGTGCCCTATTTAGAAGATATACTGTAGTTGTTACAGCTTCAGCCCAATGAATTGTGCTCAAGATTGGCTCCCTTAAGCATACATCGAACCATTTCCATAATGGAACGATTTCTTCTCTCAACAACTCCATTTGACTGAGGAGAATAGGTTGTTGTTAACTGTATTTTTATCCCATGTTTCTGCAAAAATGAGGAAAATTATTTTGATGTGTATTCCCCCCTCGATCTGAATGGAGGGTCTTTATGAAACATCCTGATTCTTTCTCAACTAGCTTCTTGAACTGCTGAAAATAGTCAAATGCTTCAGACTTCAACTGCAAGAAGAAGACCCACATTTTCTGTGAGTGATCGTCTACAAACAATTGAAAATACCTTTTTCCTCCACAACTAGTAGACATAGGACCACACAAATCTGTGTGAACTAACTCCAAAGGTACCTTAGCTCGAAAGGAGCTAGGTTCAAAAGGTACTCTATGTTGCTTTCCCGACAAGCAATCTGAGCACACTGGCAAAGTAGATGAAAGAGTAGGCAGTCCTTTCACCATTTGATATTTACTGAGTTCTAGTAAATACCCTGAACTTAGATGCCCAAATCTCTTATGCCATAGAGAAGTGGCCTCTTTTGTGGTTACTGCCATTGTAGTATGTGTAGAGGTAATTGCATCTAAGATAAACAAACCATGTTTGTATGAACTTGTTGCTATCTGTTTTCCTTTATGGGTGATAAAGCAACGTTTCTTTTCTTTGTCCACTTTGAAATTGACATTCATGTTATTGTCCAGGATTTGTGGAACCGACAAGAGATTATTTTTCAATCCTGGTACATAAAGAACTTTTTGAATCTTACATTCTCCATCTGGAAGGGAGACAAAAACACTTCCTTCTCCCTAAACTCGATAAGTCTGATCATCAGCAATGGTTATCGGTCTTCCTTCTCGAGCCTCAAATATCTCAAACCAGGACTTATCGCCAGTCATATGTTTACTAGCGCCTGAATCTATGTACCAAATAGTATCCTTGTGAGAGGATTCTGTATGTGTCATGAGCACTTTGTGTGCTCGTTCAGAGTCCGAACTAGAATCTTCAGCGGCAATGTGTCCCTGTTGTTGTTTATTCTTGTTCTTTGGTTTACCTTTGCCCTTCTTTTGTCCTTGTTCATTGGGCGGTTTGTTCTTAAACCAACATATTTTGGTTTCATGAGTGTCCTTATCACAAATTTTACAATACTGCTTCTTCTTCTTAATCTCTTTGCCTTTACCCTTGTCTTTGTTAGAAGAAGATCCTTTCTGTTGATTCCACTTTTTCTTTCCACCTTGCCTGTTTGAGAAAAGTGCATTGTTAGATGCCTCATCTCTTTGGAGTTGATTAGCTTCCTCAGTTTGAAGCATATTTACCAACTCTACAAAAGTCATTGTCCTCCCAGGAGACTTGTAGTGAAGTGATCAACATTCTGTAGGAGTCTGGAAGAGCCCTCAAAATGATAGAGGTCAGGATTTTGTCTTCCACTTTTTCTCCTAAGGCTTGCAGTTTTGTTTTTATATCTGCCACTCTGCAGAGGAATAGCTCTATTGTCTCTCCAGATTTCATATGAAGAGTGTGAAGTTGTGTTTGAAGGTTAAGAATTGTTGATTGATTCTTTCCTTCAAAAATGGTTGCTAAGGCATCCCATGCCTCCTTACCATTTTTAGCTTCACTTATATGAGGTTGTATGTCATCAGTAATAGCTAGCAAGATCAATAAGGAAAGTCTTTTATCCTTTTTATCATAGGTTGTCTGATCTGCTCCTGGTGATGTGGGTCTAGAATCAGTGCCTTCCACTATTCCCCACATCTCCTCTACAGTTAAAATAGCTTTCATCTTAGTTTTCTAGGCAGAATAATTTGAACCTTTGAGCAGTTGGCTCTCAGTGAGATACTTGTTGATCATGGCCATGGTGAAGGTTTCAAATTGATATGACTAAGATGACTTTCTCTTGCAGTATACCCTCAAAAGAGTATATGAAAGATTTTAATTTGCTCTTTAAGATATTTAATGGCACCTGCCTTAACACCCTTAACAAGGGATGAAAAGTTTGAGGAATTTAAGCCAAACAAATAGAGCAAATTAAATGGGTAGGTTTTGAAAGACTTCTGATTGTGCTCTCTAGGATATTTAATGGCACCTACCTTAACACCCTTCAAGAAGGATGGAAAGTTTGAGGAAATTAAGCCAAACAAAGAGAGTTAATCAAGGTGTTTAGATTTTGACCTTTGATGGGGAGCAAAAAAAATTGACTTTGTTTTAACCTGTGCAAGGTGTAGCACGATTTTGAGTGAAGTTTGGGTTTTGTGAAATGCTTCTTCAATGTTTTATCTGATTGTTTAATTGCACACAAAAAACATGATTGTTAGTGCAATAATCAAAACAAGAGAGCAACCCAAATTATTATCACTCTAGGTGTCGGATGCAACCGAAAATGCACCTAGTATAGTCAATTTTAAGAAAAGGTGTCGAGTACAATCGAGAATGCACCTTTCTTACTCTGAAATATCCCCCCTTTTTCTTTACAATTTTGCAAAAAAAAATAGAATCACAATAAATATGATTTCTATCCCCCCTTAATTGTTACAAAATTGAAGAAATCGAGCACTCCTTTCAAGACAAGTCGACACACGACCCGCGTTTGAAAGGCTTCCAGACCAGTCGACAAACGACTTGGTTTTGATGGACTCAAGGCTTCAAGTTCTTCTCAAGTTTGCAAAAAAAATGTGCAATTTTATGTCTTATATCCCTCCTTTGAAGAAAACAAATGCACAATGCCAAGTTTGATGTTTTGCAACAAAATTGATGTTTCTTTGTCTCTTTATCCCCAAATGTGGAGAAAACAAAAGAAATTGAATTGTTTTAGTTGCAAAAAAAAAATTGGCTTTTGAAGTTTCCAATTTTGATAGTTTTGCAAATTTTGGTCTTCCTTGTTTTCCAATTTTGCAATATGAAATCAACTTTCTTGATGTTGTCCTCCTTTGAATATTGCAATTTTAACAAGGTTTGAGAAGTGTTTTAAAGGCTCTCTAATTTGTAATAAAAAATGCTCTTAAATGTCTTATGTCCTCTTTGGAAAGAAAAACAAAAGCATGCCTTTAAAGATGCCTCCAGATTTCATTTTTAATGCAAATTTTTTTAAATATTTAGTAAATTTTAACAATAGCAATATTCTTTCATAATAAATCACTTTTTTTTTTAAGTGAAAAACTCCTTGTGGGGCCGCCTTGGTCTGAGAGACCACGAACAGGGGGTTCTACACCATCAAAGTCACCCGGGAGTCGCACTCGACCTTGCCCACATCAACATTATCAATTGGATTTTGGATACCCAATTCAGCTTTTTGGTAGGGTGGAGATTTGAACTTGGGACCTCCTTTGGAGGATTGCCCTCTCCTCTCCAACTCACCTACAACACATGGGTAAACTAATTTATAGTGTAAAACACCCCTTTCGAGGTGCCACTTTCAACAGGTTGGGCATAGGAGGAATGGAGCCTTGTCGGCCTCTACCAACACATAGGACATTCCTAACTATACCATATATCTACAGGATGGATACAAGGGGAATGGAACCTGGGTCGACCTCTACCAGCACCCAGGGCATTTACCATTGCACCACAACAAGCAGATCATAATAAATCACTTTAATTATCAAATAAAATGATTTAATAATAAAAAAATATTAAAATCATTAAAAGAAACTAAATAAACAATAAAAATTAAATACAAAAAAAATAAATACCTTTTTTTTCATAAGGCAAAAAAAATGCCTTTTTGAGGCTCTGCGGGAGTCGAACCGTGCACTCCTCGCAGCCTCTGGCCTTACGGGCTGGCTCGTTCGACTAGTCCAGCTAGCACGCTGGATGAGAGCAATGAGCCAGCTCTAGGCTTTGAGTGCTTTCCCGCGCAGTGGCAAAAAAAAAAGGATGTGGGACTATTAGTCCCACATTGACGAGGGAAACAATTTTTCCTTGTTTAAAATCGTTTTGCCCCTCAAGGAACTGTTCCCTCAATGTTGCACCCTAATAATGACTAATGAAAATCACGACAACAAAAATCACAAAATTCCGTGCTAGAGAGCGTAAATGAAGTACGAAACAAAAAATAAAAATTTCGTATTGCTCGTCCCTCTGCTCCTCCGCTCCTCTCTCTTGCCCAGGTCAGATTGTGAATCTGATGTGGCTCTGATGCCAATGATGAAATTAGATGCACCAAGAATAATATTCAATCAATAATTAATTAACATCACTAACATTAGCATTAAGGCTAATGTTTAAATAGGAAACAAAATAGACTGACTAACTTATTCTCCTTAATCCACGCTAACAAACACGCCATAGGAGAAGTAGAGTTAGTTTTAGAATTGATAACCTAGGATATTTAGGAATTAACCTATCTACCATCAGATATTTTGAAACAATAAATATCTGCATGGTAATTAGTACAAAGTAAATGTAATAATCTACTAAACTAGTGTAATGCAATATACTAGCTTATTGTACTCTAACATTTTGATGGCTTTCAATGTTGGTTGATTGGACTAACTATGAATGGTTGAGCAACAAAAGAGCTTCCTATTGCCATGCAAATTGAGAAGAGGATTGGACACCACTACAAGCATACTAACAAATGTATGTTTAACCCTTCAATGGTGTGTTGTATGCAAAATGATGTATGCATATGTACAAGCAAAATTATATGACAACATGATGGTGAATGGTGTAGTAGCATGAAAAGCATGGGTGAATGACATGATGGAATGCTTATGTAGAAGAAGAATGTGTGCCATGATATAATGCCTATGAATGCAAACTAAAGCGTGACCAACTTGTTCTCGAGTAGTAAAACCAAGTGGGATAGTTTTAACGCAAATTTACGACTCCAAATGAGTGACGCAATTGATATGGATGAAGCGTGATGGCATGTATGGATGTATTTGGTGAGTGAATTGAGTGTTAATGTTTAGCGGTATCAACATGATTGATGAGTGTGGATGATGATGAAAGAGGCTAAAAAGTGAGCTTGTGAGATAGAGGAAGGGGAAGAGAAGAAAGAGATAAAGAAGAGAAGAGAGAAAAAGAAGGAAGAAGAAAATATAACCAATTAAAGGTATGTAGCCGCTCAAAGCATAACCATACAACATTGACAAGTAACAAGAAGAAAGGGAAGGGAAAAAGAAGAGAAGGAAAAATCAAAGGTATGTAGTTGCTCGAAGCATGACCATACAACATTGATCAAAGAGGAAGGAGGCAAAGAATAGAAGAAGGAGAACAAAGCAAAATGAAGTGATGTGATTATTTTTGCATTTTTGTATTTTCGTAATAGTCGTGATGGTATGCAAAAAGAATGGTGGGTCGTACGTGAAAATGCTTAGGCATAAAATGCTCGAAGATGAATGATTTTGATGGGTTCAAGGCCAGCAAGACCTTCGAGATTGACAAGATGATATGCCCCATAACCGAATGTGTGTGTAACAATGTAAGGGCCTAGCCAATTAGGTGCAGATTAATCATGAAGATGACATGATTGACTAGTGATATGTTGGTTATCTATGTGAACTAGATATTTGAATTGGAATTCTCGTGAATGTACCATGCTATGATAGGCATGTTAAAGGCAATCATGGTAAATGCGTGGGTGTTGAATGATGTAAATGTAGCGATCATCCAAGAGTGTTAACTGGTCTGATTTTGCTGGATGAGTAGTATCATCATTGATAATTTTAGCATTGATATGTGCAATAGATGAGAAGCTCAAACTTTAGGGGTAGTAGATTTCAAAAATAGTATTGCCCCAGTTGTAGCTTAAGCGTGATGACTCTGTAATGGTTTTGTATTAAGAATGGTGCATATGGTTTGATGGGTAAATTCGGTTTAATTGCTCACATAATGTGCAAACATTCTTGGTCTAGAAAAGTATACCGTTTACTAGAGATGACCATGGAAGAGATGTCAAAGCGACAGGTGATGTATGAAGTAATGAATTTGTTGATTGTAGGACCTATCATTTGAATGAGAATGGTGTCTTGAACCCAATTTATAAAATACTCCGTAGTATTGCTGGATGGGGTGGAGAGGATTTGATCAATAAAATCCAACCCCCATTTGAGAAAAGGACCACATAGATTGAACCGACTGGAGTGATTGATATGATAAAAAAGTGTAAGATTAGCATGGTGTTTCCATGTGATGTATGGCGAAATGTATTCACAACAACCATGCTACAGTGTAGGTCAATACTAACCCATGCGTAAGATGATTCTTAACGAAGTGTTGGGTTTGTGTGTGGTTCAAGATAACACTGAAGGATATCATCATGGTTGCGTTGAGAAAGAATATCTCCCAGCAATGAAAAATAAATTTTCCTTTGTTTGGATACTTGTTGAGAAGCGTGGGGTAAATCCAAAATACCTTATTTTATAGAATATTTGACATGGGGAAAAAGCTAATATTGTGAGGTTCAACCATATATGCGAGCGATATGAGGATGTGGTGAAATGTGTTGTGGAAGAAGGATGGAATATCTTAGTAGAGAATGTGATTAGATATAAGAACTCCCTCAGTCGTTGAAGTGGATTGAAGAGGGAATGAAATCCCATAATGATGAAAGGAAGTAGATGAGGGGAGGAAAAACCCCCTAGTGATGAAGAAATGATGGAAGCAAATGATTCATAATGATGGTATTGAAGAAGTATGATGCTAGATGGTTGTGCGATCATGATCAGTGTAAGATGTCCCAACTTTAAAAGGAACAAATGTCTTTGGAAATTTGCCTTGGATAAGCTTTAAAGCTTGGTTTTATTTGGTCAGTTAGTCAACTATAGATGGGTCCTACTCATGATAGTGCACACAAATGAGTCCTCGACATCCAATGACATGTAACTTACCACATTATGATTAGATTGGAATTTTGTGGAGAAAAGACCTTTTGCTGCATGTCTGCCCCAACAAATGAGGGCTAAAGATAGTCTTAGGTAAAGTTCTTGGACATTTGTTAGTTCTAATATTAGGTGTGTGATGATTGATCATTCACAAGATAGATTTTTATGTGTTGGATGACTACCCCCTCAAGCGATGAGTTGGTGATGGAGGAAACGAAAATCAGCGATGAAACGATTGATAAATGTTGAAGAAGAAAAAGATAAAATTTTTGCATGAAAATCAACAAAATAGGGGTATTGGGAGGAATCCAAGAGGAATTTGATGGGGGAGTAATTAATTTGACTAGAAAAAAGAGGTTTACATAGGGTCGTACAAACGGGGGTGGTTCGCACGGGGTCGTGCGAACCAGTTGTTCCGCACGGGTGGGGTACGAATTTTTCTGGTTGACCCATGTTCAGTGTTTTGGCAGTTTGGAGGACCAAACAATATCAGAATTGGATAAAAATTATACCGTTGGAAAGAAGTTTTTGAGCCTAATCCAATGGTTTTAGTTTTGTGAAATGTGGAGATGATTTGATAGGTGAAAATTTAGGTCAAATATGACCCTTATTTTGAAGGTGGTGAATGCACAATTTCAATCCTTTTGAAAAGGAAAATTGGCGTGAATGGTTAGAGGGAGTGCGTGGACTGCAGAGCAATAAAAAATAGAGGTAGATCAGGTGAATTGATGGATGGAAGGATGGAGTGGAAGATTTGGACCTCAGTATGGATGGTGGATTAGAGCTTCTCTACTAAAAGTGAGATATGGAAGGAGAGCGAAGAGGTAAGGTTGGAGGAGAGGTGAGAGATAGCCTTAGAGGAGGTAAAGTGATTAGTAGATGAGATAAATGTACTAGCATTAGATGCTAGAATGGATGAGAGATATAAGCTCATAGGGAAGGCTTCTTGTTTGCATCAGGAGGTGGATGATGTGAGGGTTGTGGGGGATCAGGCCCTGATGGCTTGGAGGGGAGTGGAGAGACTCCCAATGAGCAACATGATTGATTGATATTTTTTTGGTGGCCAAATGACCATAATTTTATGTATGAGGAGTATATATACACACTATGTACATATGATGAGGTACCCAAAAGGGTACACAGTTTATTGGATGCCATTCTACTTTTCTATATGTTGAGGAGAATGATGTGAATATATGAATATAGCATGGATGTGGGAATTTATAGAAGTAGATGTATGTGATATGAATGAGGACATGTATGTAGATGAATGTATGAGTATGTAAGAAATATGGTATCATTTAGATTAGAATAATAAAAAATTATGTAATGAGGATGAGAGTGAATGATTGAGTAACATGTAAGGCATGCAAGACAAGCAAATATGTAGTGGATGATATGAATATGGAGTGCAAATGCTTATGCAATGTATGCATGTGTTGAGGAAGTATGCATCAGATGATACATGATAATGTAAGTATGCTATGAATGATTATGTAGGTGGATGCAAATAAAACTAAAGAGAGCACTTGCATTATTGCAAAACAAGTAGTGGTGCGATCTGTTCTGTTATTTCAAAGATATCAGATGTGAAAAGTTATTTGAAGAGAGGTGAACATTACAGTTTGAGCAATCAAACCCATTGAATAAGTGAGCAAGATTATTTAAAAATATCAACTTGATTGACTAACGAGAGGTCAATCATGGACCAGTGTGTGTAAAGTGATGTTCATTTGACCATTTTGAAAAAGAACTGTTTAAATTGCATGGTAACTTAGCCTGTAAGCTAGCTCATCATTATGGACATGAGGATCGTAGGGATTCAAGATTTTTAATAGTACTTTCAATGCTTTTCATTTTGTTTTTTGCCCCTGTAGTGTTTTTCTCTATCTCTTTTTTTTGCGGGCATTGGCTTTTGTTTTCTACCATTTTTATTTTACTTTTTAGCTTGTCCTTTTGTCAATCCTCAGGTTTGAGATAAATTATGTAAATGATATGATGAGCAAGGTGATTTTTGCTAAGTGACTAGTATGCATACAATGTTGCCAGTCCTATTCTCAAAATTTTCTTAATATGTAGGATGTGCAATTTTATCCATGAAAGAACTCAAGATAGCCAAGGGAAGCTTTGAAGTGCTTCAAAAACTACCAACTTTAGATGGTGGTTGATTGAATTAACTGTAAATGGTCGAATAAAACAAAGCTTTTGACAGTCCAGTCGCATGAAAATGGGCATGCTGGAATGAAGTGCATGGCAAACCGCATCCAAAGCCTTCCTTGTGTTCCTTAGTGTACATGGGCTTCTTGCTCGTGTGCCATTAGTGTTGGGTTGTATATCCTGTAAACCTACACAACCTAAAAAAATGGATTAGTGTATTTGGGGGCTTGCCTTAGTCAAGCCCCATATTTACAAATACAAAGACTCAAATAATTAAATTATGCATAATTAAAAGCATAATTGAAACAATGGTATTTACAATGATACTTACTTGTATAAGGGAGCTAATGTAGCCTTTTGCTTTCTTTGGAGCCCCTTTCCAAGTAGATGCTTGATGTTACATATCCTAGACCAATTCCAGTAGAGTTTAGGTATGTAAATGGAGGATCCTTAGAAATGGAGAAGAAGGTACTCTATTTATAGAGTTTTCCAAGTTTAGGGGAGGGGTTGAGGTGCCCCTTATGAGGTGTGCAATGCGAGGTGTCCCTGTGAGGTGGCCCATATGAGGTGTCCTACCTCATAAATGTGTTTGGGTGAGAGAATCTCTCACCCATCCACATGTGTGACGGAGAAAAATATCAAGAAATATCATGATGAGAGGTGGTAAGGCTAGGCTAGGTTAGGCTAGCCTAGGTGAGGTGGAAAGGCTAGGCTAGTCAAAGTAGACTAGGTGAGGTGGAAGGGTAGGAGTACAAGTAGATTAGGTGAGGTGGAAGGCTTAGCTTAAATCAAGATTAGATCTAATTAAGCATGTGTTTAGCCATAAAGTATACTTTGACCAAAATGTTGACTTTTGACCATAAAGTGCTTTTTGACCATGGTGGAGAATTCAACCTTAGTTGAGTTGGGAATGAGGTCACATGAGGATCCATGGTTAAGCGTAGGAAGGAGCTTAGATATCCCAAGGGGGATAAGGATGATGAACAGTGATTTGGAGCCAGTTTATGCAATTTTTGATAGTTTTGCAAATTGATCAGCCGTGATGATGTAAGAACTGGAAACATGCGACTTTTGGGTGTCTACATTTATTAATGTAAGAAAAACCAAAATTATTAAGATAGGTATCTTTGGAATAAAAAGACACCTTGGAACTAAGATGGATCTCTTGGTGTTAATTGATTTAGAAATGATTATTGACACTCTATGCATATGTTTCACACATAGGATTGAAGGCTTTCCTGGATACGTTGGTGGACTAACAAATTTGTTGGTTGTTAGCACTTAGGAAAATGTTTGATCTATCCAAAATTTAGTGTTTCATCTACACCAGGTGTGAGGCAAAGATATAGATTTTCGTTGTTTAATTCTTCCAGCATTGCGCCTACGACATATACTTGGATAATGTAATTAGTGTAGTGTAAAATGAAAAGCTAGTATAGGGGGCTTGTAATGACTAAATAAAAAACACCTTTAAGGAAGAGATAAGGTATTTTGGGCATACCTTAGATCCGAGTTATGAAGATAGGATAGGGAATTAAAAGATATATTCTTGAGTTTGATTAAGAGAGATACAATATCTCGTGAAAAGGAATAAGGCTTATGGATGGTCGATTCTAAAGTATAGACTATGATTTATTAAATAATAAAGGAATCACTTCTTTGGCTAGGTTTTCCCTTCGGGGTTTTCTCCCAGGGTAATTAATGTGTTGTGATTGATGTTGAGATTTACTTTATGGTAGAGATACTATTTAAGTTTAAATACTTATGGGATGGTTCCTTAATCATGATAATAAATTTTGTGGAAGCATTGTTTATTTTGATGTAGAGATGGATATAACGAGAGGACTAGTTTTACTTGTATATTAAAGGATCATTCATAATTTTTGTATGTGTGGGCTTAATAATGAATTAATTTCTATTGGGATATTTATTGTATTGTTGACCAATATATTTATGAAAATTGCTTGCCATGTTGGTAGATGGTTAGTTAAGTAGATTAGTTGTTTCTACTCCAAATTTTCATTAAGATCTTGTTGTATATAGGTAAGAGGTATTCTCATTCGACTGAGAAAATATTCACCTTCTTGCAAATTAATATATCCTAAAGGATTATTAAGGTCTAATTTAATTAAAAAAAAGGGTTTAGCTTTAATGATGATTCTACAATGAAGGAATTGGAAATGAGGTCTTTATGGGATGTCTAGCTCAAAAAAACATGAGATGGATAGTCAATCCCCACACGCTTATACCACTTGCATAAATGGACTTATGTGAAGTGTAAACCAAATGTGCACCCTTCGAAGGAATGAAAGGAGGGTTAATGCTAGCTCATTAGATCCATGATATGGATAGTTTTGACCCAATAAGTAAACATCTAGTGCTCTTATAGAGAAGGATTTATGTAAAGGGTAAGGATGGATGTGCCTCAAAGAAGATCTAGAAAAGGAAATTGTTGTTTCAAATATTAGCAGTTCTCCTCTAGCATAGAATTAGAACCATTAGTTTAGGTTTTAAAAAAAATAGGATGGAGAATTTTGGGATGTGACACATTAGCTCCTTTTCCTATGCACTGTGTGTGGATGTAACAACCAAAAGAAAAGCAATAATCAAAGTTCCTCAAGCAAATGGTAAGACATTTCTAGTTTATTGAGTCTTAAATTTTATTGGGTCTTCAAGGAATTAGCTTCACACAAGTAACATGCAAAGAACATAAGGCATGGACATGAAAACATACTAAGTCAAGTCTTGGCATTACCAAAGACTATTTTTAAGTCATCTAGCTTGAAAGGTTTCCAAAAAATTTAATTGTTAAACTTTTCATTAGATTTGTAGGGGTCATATTTTTCACTTTCTAGGTATATCATACCTTTATGCCATGCTATAAGATCATCCCTATGATGGGAATTATTTGTTAATAAAATCAGAGTAAATGAACCCTTACTTGAAAAACCCGGTGGCATTACATTTAATGTCTAATCAAAAGATAAAAGTAAAACAAAATAATTACATGCTTTAAAACATGGACCATCTTCATAGTTGCATGATGGGATTGCAGAAGCAGAGATTACAAGAGACTACAACACTGTTAGACGTTGTCAACCCTTTGGTTGGAAGTTAAGCATACTATTTATGTTGTCAGGTATCTTGAGTGTCTATTTTTGAATGAACTGCCTTATGAGTATGTGGCACATGAAGCTCATCATAGTTATAAAAAGGTAAGTATTTGTACCATCTATTTCTGCTTTCTTGTACTATAACTACCTTTTTTTAATTGGTTATATGGGATTGAAATGGGCCCTACCCATTGTACTTTATTATTGCATTACTTTTGTATTTCAATGAACAAAATAGTAGGAATATGATAAACTTTATTATCATGGCACCCCTAGGGATTGTAAAACTATTAAGGTTCACTCATGGTTTTGGAACCTTAGCTTAGTGTGTGAAATACTACAACTACACAGTAGCCAAATATACACAGTTTCCACTTCATGTATGGTTACTTGATGCTATAGAAGGACCTACTCCTATTTCAGCTCTTATACATACTGCCAGAGTGGTAGCAACAATAATTTTTCTTGTAGCTCGATTGTTTCCTCTTTTCAAAGCTATACCTTTAATATTGAATCTCACCTATTGGATAGGGTGAATAACAACTCTATTGGGAGCTACTATGTCTATTTCTCAAAAAGATCTTAAAAGAGGCTTGGCATATTCCACTATGTCTTTATCTACAAAGGAGTACTTTGTCGTTGTTATAATTAAAATATGCTTATATGTGCTTACAAAATTCATTTGGCTCTTAGATCAACTCTTGCATCTATCCTTGAGATTCATTGTATACTCGAATAAATTTTGTTATTCAAGTTTTTCTTTGGATTCTAAGTTCTTGACTGTGTACCTCAATAATTTTAACTAGTTGAATATCCCTGAGGGTAACAACAACTAATGCTAATGGAGATAAATTTAACCATGGCTCTTTATTTTGTTCTTAAACTAGTTCTTTTCCTTCAACAAAATCTTCTACTTTTTGTCTTAGAAGAGTTAGTTGAAAGAAAAGAACTGGTTTTAGAACAAACATGTATTGGGTTATGCAAATGATTTTTTTTGTAAAACTCATTGGAATGACAAATATACATCGAATACATGCTCTGCCACTGATGAGGGTCCAACTATCAAATATATTCAAATCGATATCATTGGAATGGTCAATAATGCATACAGATTGTATAATGACAATTGCTCAAAGAGTGGATAAGAACTGCGAGATAATGATGTTGATTTCCAATCGTTTTTGTTCTAATTTTAAAAATGCTAGTAGATAATTAATTTATTGGATGTGGTCTTTGAATTTCATTTATCTCCTTTGGTCACTCTTGGACATAATATAATTTATTTCTTTCTTTCTTCTGTACATGTACGAGGTGCAATAGATCATTGTTGTTCGTAAATAATAACTTGATTTTCATCCAACAATCTAAGAAAAATATTCCATATATTATTTAAAATACATTGTGTAATGCTAATCTTTAAGATCCAATTTATCAATATTTTGATGGCAGCCTTGGTAGCTATAGATTGCATGCATTTAAACCAATTACGTGATTTTTTTTTATTTTCTTTTTCTTTTACAGACCAAGAAAAGACTAAGAAAGATGCCACAGGCAGTTGAGTTTATTAGAATAAATCAGGAGTTAGTGAGACATGCCTCGCACACTAGTAAGCACTTGAAATTTGATAGTGTTGTTTAATAGTGGTTCACCTAGGCATATTAGAATTGATCATGGTTTTATCATCAACTATGGTGTATTGTAGCAACTCATGGAGGATATCAACTATGTCGTTTTGTTAACAAAAATATTAAGGAGGCGATCCATAACATAAATGAATCCAATGGCAAGAATACTGGAAATGAGGTTGACAATGTTTTGGCTAGTGAAGAAGGTACATAAACCGTATAAGAAGTTTACTCATGATGTTGGGTTACTCATTATTGTCATACTATATGGCATAATGATGTTTAGATGGTGCCAATATTATAGGTGTTGGTGCTAGGTCATCACACACTTCAAACACTGAATATAGTAGAAAGAGAGTCCAAAAAGATGTGCAATAGATTCAAGCAACACAAATAAGGTGGAGATCATTTGCAATCTAAACGGATAGCCCATAGAAATTTTTTATTAAATTTTCATCTTACTTGGGGATTATTGTGAGGGAGATTGTCCCTATCACCCATACATATTGGAGATCAGTCCCAGTGGAAGTTAAAAATCAATTATGGACACTCATTATGATAACTTTCTAGAAAATGCAATTCATAGCTAGTGTCCATTTTTTGAATACTTATATAAATGTTGCATATAATAAGATACTAGTTTGATGTAGCAAAAACATATCATTTCGAACACAATGAAGAAATGGGTCTTCGTGACCATGGACAAGCCATGGCATGAACATAAGCATTGACTTATGGAAAACCACTATGATAAGTATGATAATGATGAAGATAGAATTGCTAATCCCCCCTCGTGTATCACAAAAAAATTGGGAAGCCTTTGTGAATGGCAGGAGCAGCGTTGAGTTTAAGACAAGTACCAAACAATCTACTATGGTAGTTCATATCATTGTTATGTTCATGTGAATTTTGCTAACCTTGATCTCCCTAATGAATTTATATATTGGTTTCTTCATTGTGTTGTAGACAATGAGGCAAAGGAACAAACAAAACAAATATCATCAATCCATCATGCACACTTGTAGTCGAATAGGATATGCTCGATTGGAGCATGAAATGGTATTATGTCATACTCATCCATTATATGTGATAAAAATAGCTATATTGTTTTGTCATATGACTTATTCCCATGTCTCTCCAAATATATATCTTGTAGAGGAAGAGCCAACCAAATGCAAAAAATCCACTAGCAAGGGCAACTGTATGGATGGATGAGTAGAAGTGACAACCTCTAGTTTCTTGGATGAATATGATGGATTTTTCAATCCATCTAGCACCATAGTTGTTTATTAGCAAGGGCCCTTGTGTTCTCTTATTTTTCTTGAATATGATGGAACTTTTTATAATAGAGGTTGTGACAAGATGGTGCTAGATGGATTGAAAAATCCTGTAAGTGTGTCTTTTTTATCTTTTATGTTTTTGATAAACTTACCTGTGGACTTGCTATTATGTTCTCTAGAAGATCCTAGAGAAATAATACATATATTCTTTTATGCAAATTGACATTTGCATGATTATTCATACACATATAATTGTCTTTAGGATTATGCGTAAGGGGTCGGCCCCAAAATGTATTTATAAAAAATTGGTGAATCAGTTTCAAAATCCAGGTGAATAATATCCAAATGCATGTAGAAGGTTCACTATTATTAGGGGCAATGTTGGAAATTTAAACTTAAAATGGTCAAATTATTATAAAATTGGGGCGAATCGACCCAAAAAAAAATTGCACCTAGAAATTTTTGGCTAATGGACCCTGGTCAAGGATCCCAAATATTAGCCAATTCCAAATTTTGAAAATCCAAATTTTAGCCAATTTGGTGATAAATAGCCACTATGCATAACCCTGATTGGTTTATCTTATTATTTTTATTTTAATATTTTATGGAGAATGCTTGGCAAGACGTTCAAGAACTAAGTATTTTGAACAAACAAGATTTTTCCATGTCTAAAAATTTCTAGGGAGTAGACCTACAACTTTGACCCAGTAAAGAAATCACATACTGTAGATGACCGAAATAGATTTTCTAAAATTGTGATTAGAATTTGCTAAATGTGAAATTCTTATTTGTATTTGCATTGTTTTGGTTATCTTTTCTTGACGTGAAGAGTCATACAGTGGTTGTTGCTTGAATTTGTGAATTTGAGATTTACATGGAAATGGAAATCCAGATGCATTATTGTTGGCTTTAAAGCTTTATGACAAGCTTCCTTTAGAGATGGGAAATTTATGCAAAATCATACCACCTATTAACAATTTAGGGGATATGTTCATTACTAATCATATGCTATTGCTTGTTTCTTCATTGAAGGAATCATCCTTTTGTCATCCTCAGGTTCACTTTATTTGGTAATATTTATTAGACACTTTGTTTGTAGACCTAGAGAAGGTCACCAAGGTTGAATAACAATCTTTTTTTGCCTATATTAGGATGCTAAAAAAATGGATCTACCACTCAACTGTTCAAATTACAAGTTGAAATATGGTGTTGATTTTAGATGTGTTATAACTTGAGCCTATCTATTTAGATACATAAAGGCTTGAATTGAAGATCCATACAATGGCTACTGCTTGAATTTATGAATTTGGGATTTCCATGGAAATGGAAATCCATATGCATTATTTCTAGCTTTAAATCTTTATGACAAGCTTCCTTCAAAGATGAGAAATTTATGCAAAATCTTACCACCTATTAAGAGTTTGGGGGATATGTTCATAACTGATAATATGCTATTGCTTGTTTCTTCATTGAAGGAATCATCCTTCTGTCATCCTCGGGTTCACTCTTTCTGGCAAGCTTTATTAGATATTTTATTTTTAGACCTAGAAAATATCACCAACCATACTTCAGTTATCAAAACATGGTTGAATGATAACTTAAAAAACATGTAAACTATTAGGCCCTCCAATTGGCATTATTTGAGTTTATGTGATAGATTTATTACCATCTAAACAACATGTACAATCTAAATTATAATGCACCTGGATGCATCTACATCCTTTAGTTAGATGTCCTTATATATGGAATCATCTCTCAAGTCAACTATTCTAAAAAAAAAAATATATATATATATATATATATATATATATATATATATATATTTGATTCTACTAGAAAGTTAGAAGTTGAAAAAACAAACAAACAGTTTAATAGCTTCTCATTGAAATGCTTTCGATAGAGAGTTATTTTACTAATTGTATTTTCTAATCAATAGGTTGAATTTAAGTTTTACATCGGTTATACCATAATGCAAGAGTTAATCTGAGAGAGTACATTTGCACAAGTTTCATTTTTATTGCATATGTTTTATGTAACTCTCCAAGCAATGCTTGCTCTATAACTCTTCAAGCAAATCCGAGTTTGACTAATAAATCTGGTTAAGTTATAATAACAATCATTTTTTGTCTATATCTGGATGCTAAAAAATGGATCTACCACTTAACTATTCAAATTACAAATTGAAATATAGTGTTGGATTTAGATGTGTTACAACCTAAGCCTATCTATTTAGAGACATCAAGGCTTGACGTGAAGTTCGAGAGAGTAGAAACCTCCCCATCCATTTGTTGAACTGTGGTCATGGGCATAAATTGCAATTGTCAATTTTTGGGTTCAACAACTATACACTAAACCGGTTTCAACTCTAGCAACAACAACAACTATCCAATAGTAGTACATTCAAACATATACTTTATGCTCATAATTTTCTTTTAAGAAGAGGAGTGTAGGGGATTTGGTTTGTAGAGTAATCAGGAAACTATGTTATTGCATTAAACATGTTATTATGTAGGTTAATTACGCATCAAACATTTACCTGAGATTAGTAATTGGATTAGATAGTTTTCAATTCTCATTACAACTAATTAACTTACCAATTTTTCTCTATTTATAGGGGTCCCTTGCACGTCTATGCCAAGTGAATTACATATACAGTATTATTTGGCAATGTCTTCCTTGAGTACTTGACACACTTATGTTTTTTGTGTTTATGGGTTGTGTACTTTCTAGATTGGAAAATCTAATAGTGTTCACTATTATTAGCTATAATCAAGACTTCTAAAGTCCATCGGTGCTGGGGTAGGCTTATATATTTTAGTTTGTAGAAAACTGATCCATACATGTGTTTCTCAAGAATTTACATTATTGGTTTACTATTTATATTATATAATTGAAGCTTATTATACCAAATCCCTTTTTGCAACTTTCCTTAGCATTCTTCCCAATTTTTAGAAAAATATTTCTTAGACCAATTGCAAGCATGTTTTACTTTATGAATTTTTGAAGAACTAATGTCTATGTTCCATTTCATCAAAATTTATGATTTCTCCATTTGTAAATTTAGTTCTGGTTATATAATTTGATAAAAAATTGGCATCTTTGATGCATGCATTTAAATCGTTTATGGCATAATTGTAAATTAAATTATTGTTTGGCCTAACTTCTAGTCCCTCCAATATGGATTGCCTCCTTTATATTTTTTTTAGGGTGGGACCATAAGAGGGTGGTTTAAAACCACCCTCTTAGGGTCTAAGAGGGCGGTTTAAAACCGCCATGTTAGACCTAGGAGATCTTAAACCTAAGAGTGCGGTTAATAACCACCGTCTTAGTCCTAAGATGATGATTCACAACCGCTCTCATAGTACTAAGAGGGTAGTTTTTAACTACCCTCTTAGACCCTAAGAGGGTGGTTATTTGAGTCAGTTTTTATTCGTCATCATATGTTGTAGGTTTTTTATGACGCCCTCATATACGACGACTGAATAACCGCCTTTAAAGATATTTAAGAGTGATTTATAAGTGCATTTAAAGCCTTTTTTTGGTGTAGTGATACATCCACAATAAACACCAAGATTTACCTTGGAAACCCTTGACCAAGAAAACCAACAAAGATTGAGAGCCCCACCTCTTACTTCTATATATTATGTTTTAACAAAATGATTTAAAAAACAATATATAGTATTCCATAGCATTAAACAACCCTAAACCATTGAATGGTATTAAAATATAGTCGATATTAAACCACCCATATCCAATAATTAAGAATCCCTAATAACCATGTTGGGGTGTACAATCTTTTTCTACAAATAATATAACATATCCAACACATAGATGTGAGACAAATAGATGGTGTTCGCTTGGGGGTCATCATACTAGCATATGCCTAATAGTCCCTCCATAAGGTGGTTTATAAGGGTGGCATGAGCCTAAGTGATGGATGCACATTGAGTTGTGGTCCTAGGAGCACATAGTAGGTTTAAGGCCACCAAGATGACTAGTATAGGTTAGGGATTTAAAGGAACCAATAGCTTATAAGTGGGGCTATCATTTTGAGATAAGATACAACATGCCCAATAGAGGCATGCTATTAGTGTTGAGGTGAGTGATAGATGATCTATAATTAGAGCAAATTATATAGAGGTCATATAGACATCATCCAGGTCAACATGATGATGCCTATCATTGATATCATGTTAGGTAAGTTAGATGGCTTAGGGGACCACAAGGGGAGTGGAAGCTTTACTATTTTGATAGAGTGGTTTGCTAGTATAGTGTTAGGAAAGGGATACCCACAAGATTGATTTGGTATAGGAGGTTCTTTAGGAAGAGAGGGTTCAGTGATGCAATAGATCTAGATTTCTATACTAAGGTGGACCTAGATGATCTTGCTATTTCAAACCAAAGAAACAATGATCTTGGCATGACTAACAATTAAGTGTGGTGGTACCAATATTTTAGGCCAAAGAGGGTGATTAACATAAGGGCATGATCAACAAAGTAGCACAAGGGATCGAGTAGGGCATGACAAGAAGTGATTGCTTTGATGAGGTTATACCAAGAGTACTATAGGTAGAGGGTGTCTTAGACACAAAAAATAATGGTGGTGGTAATAACATGAAGACCTCCACTAGTTACTCAACCTATGAGCATGATTGGTGAGGTAGAACTAAGCAGGTCACCTTAGTTGATCATTGAGATGGAGCAATATGCTTTAACCAGGTAGGTAAAGAGCCTAAAGGCTACACTATCAATGACTTAGGTGGAAGTACTGATATAGACAATAGAGATGGGCCAAATGGTAGGGTATATTTCCAAGATATAACAGACTATTCAAAGTTTAATTACAAAGTGAGATGCAAAAATAGTGTAAGCCATGATAATGAGGAGGGTAGTCAAAGGGACCAGGTGGTCCAAATACTATTATACCAACTAACATGAGTTTAGGGGATTTACATGTAGCATAGCAAGAACTATAAGGTAAAATTGAGCAAGCAATACACTACTACATTGCCTATCACATAGTAATTCCTACTAATAAAAATCTTCCATCATCTATGAGGACACGATCATGGACCTACACTAGGTCTATGACATACCACTCATAATGATCGATGAGAGTACCACCAACTATAAGAGGAGGATGTGGACCACCATACATAGGCTCCAAGAGCTAGCTAGGGTTTGGTTGATGTTATCCTGAGTTTGAGAAGGCATTGCTAATTTTGAGGCTTATGTAATATGATATATGTTGGTCAAGAATCCATATTAGGTATGAAATGTCTCATTCATGTGCCCTAGACCCGACCAACATTGAAATGCCGAGAGGAAGAAATACCTCCCATTCCAATATCCAAATATGGGTTGGTTCCCTTACTATTCTAACTTGGGGTTTGATATTAAGGAATAGGAAAGAGATTGAAATGACTAAAAGGGATGGGAAATATGGCCTCAGGCCAAGTAGAACAGGGGTGATGGACAAGTAGCATGATAACTTAATTACACATTGAATCAATAGCACTCAACATAGAAAACTAACAAAAATTAAAACCAGGCATCTAACATGTGCAATCTCCAGAATTATTCCAGCGTTCACCCTCTATTGGGAGTCAAATCCATATATAAAATTATAACCCATAGCCAAAGCAGAGAATTTAATAGAAATATAAGATAGAAGACATACACATAAAGAGAATTCTAGAATTAGAGCCAAACATTCTCTGTATTGATAGAAAAATTCAAGTTACAACAAGTCTATAGCAAAAAATCCATCCTTTTACATTGAAATTATCGACTTCTATAGAGAATTCTATCACTGAAACATTAATGCACAATATCACAGTGGCAACAAAGATAAGATTTGAAAAATAAGCACTCATCAAACAGTAATGAGGCATGGCCTGAAATTGGTGACTCATGGAGAAGTGGCTGCATGACTTCAATGCGACCATGTGATTCGCCTGATGCGCCGCCTCCTCACTTGCTGGAACCGCCTCTATGGAAGATCGGATTTTGAAATCCGAGAAAATCAAATTCGAAAGCTTCTCTGATCGACTACAATTTAACTCATGGGGGCATCTTGATTCACTATTTTCTGATGTTTCTACAAAATTTTGATTGAAGCAGGAAGGGTTGAACTGAAACAAGAGCTTTACAGGTGCAGGCCCCACCTATGTTTCGTTGTTTTTTGGACTAACATGGGCTTACGCTCCACAAACTACAACAAAATTACTTAGCTATCCTGGAAGTAGCACTAACGTTGAAAAGTCAAAGGGGCTTGCACCCCTCCTTAGGCTCAAAACTGCCTTGCATTGAAAAACTAAAGCAAAATACCTTGGAACCTTGGGAGCAACACTGACATTGAAAAGTCAACGGTCATTTCTCCCCTTCTGACTTCAAAATGGATTTGTGCTTGAAGATTGAAGCAAAATGCCTTGGAACCTTGGGAGCAGCCTTGGAATTGAAAATTCAAAGGTCATTTCTTCCCTTCCAACTTCAAAAAGGATTTGCTCTTGAAGATTGGAGCAAAACACCTTGGAACCTTGGGGGCAGTGCTGGCATTGAAAAGTCAAAGGTCATTTCTCCCCTTCCAACTTTGAAAAGCATTTGCTCTTGAATATTGGAGCGAAATGCCTTAGAACCTTAGGAGCAGAACTAGCGTTGAAAAGTCAAAGGTCGTTTCTCCCCTTCCAACTCCGAAAAGGATTTGCTCTTGAATATTGGAGTGAAACACCTTGGAACCTTGGGAGCAGCGTTGGCATTGAAAAGTCAAAGGTCATTTCTCCCCTTCCAACTCCGAAAAGGATTTGCTCTTGAAGATTGGAGCGAAACGCCTTGGAACCTTGGGAGCAGCGCTGGCATTGAAAAGTCAAAGGTCATTTCTCCCCTTCCAACTCTAAAAAGGATTTGCTCTTGAAGATTGGAGCAAAACACCTTGGAACCTTGGGAGCAGTGCTGGTGTTGAAAAGTCAAAGGTCATTTCTTCCCTTTCAACTTTGAAAAGGATTTGCTCTTGAATATTGGAGCAAAATGCCTTGGAACCTTGGGAGTAGCACTGGCGTTGAAAATTCAAAGGTTGTTTCTCCCTCACTAGGCCCGAATTTGATTTTTGGTGGTACAACTTCCTAGGGCCACAACTTTTGATCCGTTGACCCAATCACCTATTGTAATATATCGCTAGAAATCTTAAGAAAATATCTACAACAATGAAATATCTAAAGATCATTTCATCCAATTTATCACCCTATTTTAGGGCCTATAAAAATACCAACACTTTTGCATGTGTTTCACTGATTTAAAGCTCCAAAGGGATTTTGCTGGCGAAGTGCGTTTCACACTTAGGCAAAATTTTGTCAAAATTTAATGTGGTAAAAATACCAATATTTCTAGCAGCTCATGGGGTATTTAGCTTGTCTGAATGCAAATCGACCCCAGGGCCTTTATCCATTGGGCAACAGAGTCACAACAAAACGCAGACACAAGAAAATATAAACAAAAAGAGTACCTTCCACTTTGAGTCAGCCAGATCTGATGATGCCAAATCACACCACTTTGCTCTCCCCACCTTATTTATTAGCCGACCTATTTACATTATTTACACAAAATTTTACAACATGATTGGCATGCCACCACCACAAAATTGGTGTTGGGCGCCTACCTAGTGAATCTGCAATGTTCGGACCAGATCTGATTGTACTTCAGTTGATCTTTGAAGTTTGGTTGGCCTCTCAAAATTTTCCAAGTTGCAAACAAGATGTAATGTGGTAGGTTATCATGCATGCTAGTACTCATACAATTAATGAATATTGTAGCAAAGAGATTTACCACACAGGAGCCTTCTTCGAGTATTGGTTGTAGTGATGGCTGGATCCAATAACACCACTTTAGAGAATCCACTGGCTGCGGGCTCTTGAGTATGAGTTCCTCTAACTCCTTAATACGATAGCAAGATTTTTCTAGTGATAGACCTTCTGTCAGGATCTCCTCAGGATCGGCCTCCTAATGAGGCATGATTATTGGATTTTGGCTAAATACTTGCGTGTTATACCCTAGGACACAAAAAGGGTACAAAAATGTGCCCTATTTGCTCTTAGAACCTACCACTTGAGCCTATTCCTCTTCTTGGCCCATCTCTTGATGGAAACTACAAGCAACCATATTATTCTTTTCTTGAGTAGTGCTTGTATATTCCCTTCATTGGCCTTGGACGGGACCTGCCTCTTGAGCTCCATACAACTGTATTCTAGGTCTCTACACAGTTTGAGGGATCTGCCATTGTGAATACTGTGTGGGATATATGGGAGCAACAACTACCAAAGAGAGTGATGGAAAGGTAGTTTCTCTCCACTATATTTTTCTTGATAGGAGTAGAAGTCGCTCTGCTTGTACTGCTTCCTAAAATATTTGAGGGAATATTTGTTCCCCTGATTGTAGTAAGAGGAGGCTTATGTCCGGGTGGAAAACTCGAATATAGTAGAGGTGGGCCTAGATGGGTGTCGACTAGATTTTATCTGCAATTCTCCTCTAACTTCTCCAAAATCGATCATTGAAGTTTGTGATACCCTCTAGAGGTGTTCTCATGATGGTGGAGAGGTGAATCAAGATTTGAAAGGGATATTGGAAGTCATAAAATATGTTAATGAGTGCTCCCGCTAAGTCCTCCCATGAGCAGATGCCCTTATGCTCGAGAATTCTGTACCACTATAGCACCCTTCCTTCCAGAGACAGGACCAGAAGTCTAATCATGACGTCTTTGTGGGTTAGGCCATGGAGGATCGCTAGAGCAACATCTTCAAGGTGCTCTCGGGACATTCCCTTAGTGCCATTGTATTTTGTTAGGGTCTTTAGGGTATTTTTAGGAATATCATGCTAAGTTTGGAGATTTAGAGGGCTAGGATCATCCCAACTAGGATAGCATACCTGTGCCATTATAGTAGTGCTCTGCAAAGATCACGGTCCTTGCCACTAATTCGGAGTCACCATGTGAACATTATTTTCTCTACTTGTGAGGTCAAGGCTACTCACCAAACCTTGGGTCCTCCGAGGTGTCTTATTTTAGCATAGAAGGGATCCACCGATCATGAAACCTAGATCTTCTGCTTAACATAGTTGCCAGGTGATTTTTCCAGATGACCTTTAAAAATCTAGAGAAAATCCAGCCGACACCCGCCCAGGCCCACCTCTACTATATTCAGGATTTCCACCCAAACATAAGCCTCCTACTACTATAATTAGGGGGAACATAGATTCCCTCACATCTTTCAAGAAGCATACAAGCAGAGCGACTTCCATTCCTATAACGAAAAATACAATGAGAGAAACCACCTTTCCATCACTCTCTTCGATAGTTGTTGCTCCTATCTATCCCACACAGTATTCACAATGGCAGATCCATCAAACTATACAGAGACCTAGAATGCAGCTGTGTGGAGCTCAAGAGGCAGAATCTGTCCAATGCCAATGAAGGGAATATACAAGCACTACTCAAGCAATGAATAATATGGTTGCTTGTAGTTTCCATAAGGAGATGGGCCATGAAGGGGAATAGGCTCAAGTGGTAGGTTTTGAGAGCAAAGAGGGCATATTTTTATACCCTTTTTGTGTCCCAGGGTATAGCACACAAGTATTTAGCCAAAATACAATAAGCATACCTCATCAGGAGGCTGATCCTAAGGAGATCCTGATAGAAGGCCTATCGCTAGAAAAATCCTTTTGTCGCATTAAGGAGTTAGAGGAACCTGTACTCAAGAGACCACAACTAGTGGACTCTCTAAAGTGGTGGTATTGGCTCTAGCCATCACTACAACCAGTACTCGAAGAATGCTCCCATGTGGTAAATATCTTCGTCACGTTATTTATTAATTGTATGAGTACTAGAATGCATGATAACCTACCACGTTGCATCATGTTCACAACTTGACAAAATTTGGGAGACCAATCAGACTTAAGATATCAATTGAAGTACAATCAAATCTAGTCCGAACACTACAGATTCACTGAGTAGGCACCCAACACCAATTTTGTGGTGGTGGCATGCCAATCATGTTACAAAATTTTGCGTAAATAATGTAAATAGGCCAGATGATAAATAAGGTGGAGAGTGCAAAGTGGTGTGATTTGGCATCATCAGATCTGGTTGACTCAAAGTGGAAGGTTCTCTTTTTGTTTATATTTTCTTATGTTTGCATTTTGTTATGAATATTTTGCCCAATGGATAAAGGCCTGGGGTCGATTTGCATTCAGACAAGCTAAATACCCCGCGAGCCGCCAAAAATGTTGGCATTTTTGCCACATTAAATTTTGACAAAATTTTGCCTAAGTGTGAAACGCACTTTGCCAGCGAAATCCCTTTGGAGCTTTAAATTAGTGAAACATATGTAAAAGTGTTGGTATTTTATAGGCCCTAAAATATGGTGATAAATTGGATGAAATGATCTTTAGATATTTCATTGTTGTAGATATTTTCTTAAGCTTTCCAACGATATATTACAATAGGCGATCGGGTCAACGGATCAAAAGTTGTGGCCCCGGGAAGCTGTACCACCAAAAATCAAATTCGGGCCTAGTGAGGGAGAAACAGCCTTTGACTTTTCAACGCCAGCGCTGCTCCCAAGGTTCCAAGGCATTTCGCTCCAATATTCAAGAGCAAATCCTTTTCAAAGTTGAAAGGGGAGAAACAACCTTTGACTTTTCAACGCCAGCACTGCTCCCAAGGTTCCAAGGCGTTTCGCTCCAATCTTCAAGAGCAAATCCTTTTCAAAGTTGGAAGGGGAGAAACGACCTTTGAATTTTCAATGCCAGCGCTACTCACAAGGTTCCAAGGTATTTCGCTCCAATCTTCAAGAGCAAATCCTTTTTGGAGTTAGAAGGGGAGAAATGACCTTTGACTTTTCAACGCCAACACTGCTCCCAAGGTTCCAAGGCGTTTTGCTTCAATCTTCAAGAGTAAATCCTTTTCGGAGTTGGAAGGGGAAAAATAACCTTTGAATTTTCAATGCTAGCATTGCTCCCAAGGTTCCAAGGCATTTCGCTCCAATCTTCAAGAGCAAATCCTTTTCAGAGTTGGAAGAGGAGAAATGACCTTTGAATTTTCAACGCTAGTGCTGCCCCTAAGGTTCCAAGGTGTTTCACTCCAATATTCAAGAGCAAATCCTTTTCGAAGTTGGAAGGGGAGAAATGACCTTTGACTTTTCAACGCCAGCATTGCTCCTAAGGTTCCAAGGCGTTTCGCTCCAATATTCAAGCGCAAATCCTTTTCAAATTTGGAAGGGTAGAAATGACCTTTGACTTTTCAATGCTAGCACAGCTCCTAAGGTTCCAAGGTTTTTCACTCTAGTTTTCTAGTGTAAGGCAGTTTCGAGCCTAAAGAGAGGAGCAAGCATCTTTGAATTTTTAATGCAAGTGCTGCTCCCAAGATAGCTAAGTCATTTTGCTACAGTTTTTGGAGCGCAAGCCAATGTCAGGCCAGAAAATAGCGAAACGTAGGTGGGACCTGCATCCGTAAAGTGCCTATTTTAGTTCATCCCTCCATGCTTCAGCCAAAATTCCATAAAAACATCAGAAAAAAATGAATCAAGATGTCCCCATGAGTTAAATTGTAGTCGATCGGAGAAGCTTTCGAATTTGATTTTCTCGGATTTCAAAATTTGATCTTTCGTAGAGGCAGTTCCAACAAGTGAGGAGACGATGCATCAAGCGAATCATATGGTCGCATTGAAGTCATGCAACCACTTCTCTATGGGTCACCAATTTTAGGCCATACCTCATTACTGTTTGATGAGTGCTTATTTTTCAAATCTTATATTTGTTGCCACCATGATATTTTGTGGGTGTGTATTAATGTTTCAGTGACAAAATTTTCTATAAAAACCGGTAATTTCAATGTAAAAGAATGAATATTTTGCTAGAGGCTTGTTGTACATGAACTCTATTATTCATACAAAGAAACCTTCGCTCCAAATCTAGACTTCTCTTTGTGTGTATGTCCTCTATCTTATATTTCTATTAATTCTCTGCTTTGTCTGTAGTCTATAATTCTATGTATGGATTTGGCCTCCGATAAAGGGTGAACCCTGGAATAATTCTGGATATTACATGCATAAGTTATCTAGTTTTAATTTATGTTACTTTATTTTTGTGGAGTGCTATTGGTTCAAAGTATAACTAAGTTATCTTATTGTTAGTTCATCACCCCCGTTCACCTGGCCCGAGGCCATTTTTCCCATTCCTTTCAGTCATTTATCAATATCTTTCCTATTCATTAATATAACCCCTCCAAGTTAAAGTAGTAAGGGAACCATCCCATATCTGGAGATTGGCACGAGAGGCATTTATTCCTTTGGGCCTTTCAATGTTGGTCGGGTTTAGGGCGCATGGATGAAACATTCCATACCAAAGATAAATTTTTGACCAACAATATCCTAATTGTATAGACACATTATAATATTAATATTTATTGGTTCATTCATTGGGTAGTATGTAATGATGTGATTTAATTGTTTTATGTTGAATGATTATGTGATGGGTATTTTTATTAAGGATGTATACTTAGATTGATGATGAGAAGGTATTGATGATTAGATAATTAGATGTGATGATGTATTAATTAATGTTTGAAATGGATTTGTAGATTAGATGATGATGGCTAGATTTTAGACTTGATGTGTTGTAAATGATATTTAATGATGAAATATTAAGTGATGAAAAATGCATGATGTGCCCAAGAGGGTGCCACTATAGCACAACCATATAAAAATATGTACAACTATATACATAGAGATATGCTCAAAGATTTACTTAAGGGAACTTCAATTAGCTCTGAGATTTGCCTAGGGAGATTTTAGTTAGATTTTATTGAAGGACATGGTTAGCTTCCATGACACAAAGATATGTACAAACATGAAAGAAAATGATTTACCTTTAAACAAACATCTAAAGGACTTCTACTTTGCCCCTAGGACTTTTGAATTTCCTTTCAACAAATATTTAAAGAACTACTTTACCCATAGGACTTTTGATTTAGCCTTACCCATAGGACTTTTGGTTTGAGATTTACTTTTAAGCAATTGTCTAAAGGTGTCATTACCCTCCCTTGGCAAGATTTTTCATATGATGGACCTATAAATTGTTATCTTATTTTGAAGATAGATTAAATGACATTAAGTTGATTATTTACAATGTATGATTGGTTTACTTAATAATATGGTACTGTTGATAGTCTGGATTAGTCCGCATGGTTGTAGGAACAAGAATCCTTTAGATAGAGTGGACGAGGGAGTCACCACTGAGGATGAGAAAGAAGGAAAATATGGATGAAGATCCATAATGGTATTAATGATGATTTAATATTAAGTACAAGTTTAATTAATTAATTGTGATTAGCTTTAATTAGAATTCATATTAGTGTTAAATGAATTTATCTTGTTTAATCTAAGAAAGATTAACATGGAATTAATCTTTGATTAATTAAGCTTTAATTTGGTGATTTTATAATATAGTCTTATTTTGTAAAATAGGAAATTGAGTTGGAATTGGGTGATAAAGATCTCTTCCAAACCAAGAGAGGAGAAAGAGCATCTTCCCCTCTGAATAAAATAATAGTTTACCAAATTGACCCCTCCTCTAAATGAAGGGAGGATGATTAGTATCTTTTCTATTGGGAATTTAATATTTATTAAATTAAGGCATCTTACTATTTCAATAGTAGTCCTTTTAAATTTAGCAAAGGGGCCAAAATTAGGGAATGACTAATGGATTTGGACATCTTTCCTTAGGAATTAAATAATGCTTTTCAAAATAGACCCCCTTTCCAAACCAAGGGTGGAGAAAGGGCATATTAATTAAAGCATTATTAAAATAGGAGGCATAAACCCTTTTGATGGCAACCTTCTCCAAATTAAGGGAGGAGAGTAAAAGGGGGTCATAATGGAGGATATTTCTATAATTTAATAAATATCATAAATTGTATACTATAAACAATTTAATTTAATAAAAATATGAATAAAAAATAAAATATATATAATAATCTAGTGGCAACTTTTTTTTTTATTGGGTTGAAATACGATATGAAGTACAAAGAAAATGCAGGCCACACTATGGTAATTAATACTTATATCTTCTTAATACAAATTTAAAAATATTTTTAATATAATATTTTATTAAAAAATGTTTAATATTTTTTTAAGATATTGTTGAAAATTAAAATTATATATAGTTGTTATTTGGAAGGTCAGAGTGTAATGTAGTTAGGTTGTGCAAGATTTAAATTTTTTCTTAAAAAAAAATAGTCTATAAATTTTTGTATATATAATTTAAATGAAGTTTAAAAGGGAAAGGTTTAGTAGTTATTAATTATTTGTGTGAAAGTTATCTTAATTAGATCCCTCAAAAAAATTTTAAGTTCCCTAAATTTTATTTTTACCAAACAAACTAAAATTTATAACAAAATCTCAAAAATATAAATACCATCACCCATACATAATGACTTATATTAAATTTATTTTCCCAATTTCTATATTAAAACTAATCTTTTAAATAGTTGTGTTCCGCAATCGGAACCCAACCCAAAGCATAGTTGTTAAATTGTCGCGTCCTCCTGACGAATTTTTGTTTTGACGTGAGTTGAGACATCGTCATATGGGAATTTGTTTGAATCTTCTTGTCTTTGAAGAAAGGTAACAGGATACTTTCTCTCAATTCTCGCATATCATTTGATAGCTGTTGTAATGAAACTGGGCCAGCTTCCTTGCTTTGAATTTGTCCACTAGAGCCTCATCCTCGTTTTTGGTGGGGTCTATCTGTAAATTGTAACCATTGATAATAGTGTTAGCTTAGCTTAGGCTTATTTACTGAGGTCAGAAACAATTCATTGCCTTTTCAGCTTATACTGCAGTCGTTAAAAAAACAACAGTTTCTAAATTTTTATTGGAAATAATATTTTATAAAAGTATTTTGTTCTGAATCCGATTGCAAATCAAACTCACAAACAGAACGGGACCTACCCTTGTCAGTTACTAAAAAAAAAGTGTGATTGTGACCAATTCTCCTAAGCAACTGAAAAAACAATATTCTATAAAAAAAAAACTCACACTTTAAACCACTAAAGGCATCGTTCCCTCTATATATTTATTAATATTTTTTAATTACTTATTGAATGAAATATGAGGATTTTAAGTAGGTTCATTTGACCAAAATAATTTATAAGATTAAGAGTTTTAATATAAGATAGAGTGGTTTTTGAATTTAAACTTTTAATTTCTTATTCAGATTTTTGATAAAATTTCAAAAAATAAAAAGAAACTTGTTTAACAAAGTCAAAAACTTTGGGTATCCTTTCATCATCTTTTAAAGTATGTTTCTCTTGATGTTGATTTTGATAAGAAGTGTGTTTCTTATTGATTTTGATTTTGAAAATGTTTTTCTTATTTTCAAACTTTTTAAAAAGTTTCACTAATGACTTTACTTTTAGAATGTGTCTCTTGTAGGTTTCCTATTAGATGACAAAATGTTATTTTTGCCTACTGTAAAAATACACATTCATTTTAACCATGTCTAGAATTATTTATCATAATGAATTATTTATCTTTTATTATGTTAAGACTAGTTTCACATGTGAATTGAATCTTTATTAGCCTATAAATTTTTTTCCCTTACATTTAATTTTTGTATTTATATACTTCTTTAATAGTATTGTTATAATATTGATGGATTTTTTATTTATTTTTAACCATACCTCAATTATAATATTCCACCATATTAAATTCAATTTTACAACAAGATCAACTCGTTGTGGACTTCAACAAAAAACATTTACCACGACATCCAACTCTTATATCACTCACTTTTCTTCAGCCTTGAATGTTGGGAGTAATCCTTGATCCACAGATCTTGTATATCATATATCAGTCTGTTTACTATATCACTTTTCTCGGAGCTGCCATGCACTCCCGTTGCTTTGTATATATCTTATTTTACCATCCTATTAACCTCTTTTAATCACCCACAACCATTAATACAAATTCAAATTCATGTAAATTATTTTTATTTACATACATCTTTCATATGAACAGCGTTGATGTATTTCCTTCCAAAAATTTCAATGTACCTAACAATATAAAATTTTCAAATTTAGAATCTGATTTTTCTATTAATGATGCCACAAAGTATGAGAGAGATATTTTATATATGATAATTTTAACGGGGCGATTCACAAGAGTGATAGCCATTGATTTATAAAAAGCGAAGCCGAGCTGGAGCTTGATCTGGACAAAAGCAAACAGAACACCTTGCTTTTTACATCCACGAAAACATATGGATGTACAGAAAAATACAGATACGCGTGCATAGTGACAAACTAGTTACCAAAGAGAACATGAAACAAAAACACAAAGAACGTGCTACGCTTCAAGTTGTGATGCAAGGGAGCTTCCACATCGAAGTCGTGCACTTGCTGTTCTCTCTGCAGATCCTCCCCACCAATGTCTTTACAGTGAATAGAGAAAACATCGCCTCAACTCTAACACCGCGCTTAAAGCATTCCCCATGAACCCCCTCATTATCCAGTGAGGCACCCCACTTTTGGCGGCGCAACCCGCCCCAAGTGCTGCTACGCTTCCGTGGCGACGATGAGCAAATTTGAGTATCGTTGTCCGTCGGCCAGTCAGCCACCGAAGGCGTAGACGGAGACGACGACGTGGACGTGGCCCCCAGAGAGTGGGAGTCAGGTCCCTGTGGAATGGCACGATTAGCAGAATATTGATGGGAAACTGGGAGTGGAAGGCGCCCTTGGTCGCATTGAACAATGAGCTGGAGCCTGAGACGGCCGTCCTGGCGCCAGGCGTGCAGAGATTCGTAACGGGGAATTTTCACTTCCTGAAGGAGGAATCTTCCGTCTTTCCGCAAGGGTTTCAGGAAAATCGACGGCTGCCCGTTCCGATCCATGGAAGAGAGCGGGGGCGGGAAACCCTCGCCATTCTTAGCACCCACATGACCGTGGCAGCGACGACTTGCACCATCTTTTGCTGCGGCTTCACCTTTGTAATCATCATCATCTAATTCTTGTTGTTCCTCCGTCTGTATGGAGGAACTGGGCGAAGACTCCACATAGCCGTAGGCGGAGGTGGTGCAATCCGCTTTCTCGTCGGAGCTCTCGGAGCCGAGGCATTCCGTGCAACAATGAACACCCTCACACTTGAGGGGCCAGGGCCAATTACCAGCCAGGGAATTTTGTCCCGTGCTCATCTGGACGCTTGTGTAGGGTCGCGCGTTGGAAACCGATGGGTTTCCTAGCAACGACTTGAAAGATCTCTCGGTAGGCTCGCATGAACTCAAGATATCGACGAAGCCTTCCGATTTGTTTTCCTCGCCAGCATTGTCGTTCTGACCTTGAGTGTGATCCAGAGCATTGGAATGGTGGTGCCTGCCGCCATCACCACGGCCACCATCGAATCCCATATAAGTATGAAAGCTCTTGCACAGCCTTGCCATCTCCTTTACCCAATACAAGGGCGACGATGATGTCAATACAAAACAATAGGAATAATATGCTTCCTCTTCTTTTACCCTAGCAATCCGGCCAATCGCCTCTGTTTCAGCTTATTGCAAAGGCTCGCCTCATCCCTCGTGAAATTTAATTGGCTACATGCTCTCGAAAGGCTGCCACTTTGGGTACTATAATAGACCCTTTTGATGATTACGATGACGACGACGACGATGGCGGTGGTGATGAGAAGGACGAGGGCGAGTACGAGGAGAAAGAAAGGAAGAAAAAGAGATGACACACAAAGACACAAAGACACTAGCACCTGCAAGCCGGAAAAGATGAGAGAGGGAATTCCAATAAATGTTAAGATGAACAAAAGATGAATTCCTATATAATGGAAAACGATGCGCTTTCAGGGAATCCAACAGATAAAGCCAGCGTGGGGAATTGCTACGCGCTTTCAGGGAAGGAGAGTTGCTACTGAAACCCCTTGTTCACGTTTCCTCCTTGTTCGTCGTCGTCATGATGAAAGAGACGGGTGCCTCTTACTAGACGAATGGACGATGGGGCTTCATGAAACTTGAAGGCACCCAGTGCACGTCCTGTATATTTTTTTTTTGGCCATTGACACCCAATCCCTAACGCAAACCTACAGCAAAAACAATAATACCTATGTTTGTATTTCGTTCACTTTAATACCTCTTCTTCTACAGCATGGTGATGTCAGCCTAACGACAACGTAGGGATTGTCCAGCTTCAAGATCAAGATCGACGAATGAGCTAACCACGGCAAGGATCGCTTCTCCCTCGCGCTCTCGAGGAGCCACGTGGACGCAACTTGGCAACCGCTTATTTTTCTCTTTCTAGTAGGCGCAAGTAGGGAAAGTTGAGATTGGATTTAAGAGTAAGCAAAAAGTGGCTGTCAATATCCGGCAGCGGTTAAAGTTTTAGAATCTTTTTTAAAAATATAGTTTTAGAATCTTTTTAAAAATATAGGTTTAAATTATATGTATTTAAAAAGAAATAGATCAATAAGTAGTTTTTTTTATTTAGTAAATTAAAGTTTATAATAGTCGATTAATTAATATTTTAAAACCTATGAATTAAAGTTTAGTTTGTGTGGATGATTATGACCAGGATTGTATAGGTTTATAAGTAGAGTCATTAGCAACTAACACCTCTTTTGAGTAAATAATTGAATATAATATTGGTGATTTTTTTTTAAATTTAAATTTTAGATGAAAATTTAAAATACATTCCAATACAACATCTGAACATAAACTTGTTTTACTTTGTAAATACCCTCACCTAATCATTTTCTTTTGGGAAGGTTATGCGCAGTAGGGACAACGTCGCTCGTCTCTTTCCCGTTTCCACCTATAAAATATAGGTGTGATTTGATGAGGAGGAATGGTTGAGAATGATTGTGTTGGGAATAAAGTTCCCGTGGTGGATATGCTTAGTACCCAACACTTTTCCACCAGCCAATAACAGGTTTGAGTCACACGGATATGTCCGCCCTAAATATGGGGGTACTTTTGTTTTATTTTTTCTGTTGCATAGGGTTCTGTATTCTCTTTTAATTGGAAATCAACATTTATTCATTTTATTATTTAAATAAAAATATTAAAATTAAATTTATCTTAACATGTGAATTTTTTTTATAAAGATTAGTTTTTTAAGTTGTCAATTTAATATTGAATTAAATATCCACATATGCTATAATTTTTAAAATAAACAAAGTTTTAATAAAATAATCAATTGATATATAATAAAAATTTATAAAAATTTAAAAATATTAATTTAAAAAATATAAGTTAATTTGCTAGCTTTTAGAATTAAATTATCATTTTCTAGATTTTTGGAGGATAGCAGCGCGTGTATGAGTAGTGCAACAATTGCGAGCCGGAGTGAGTGTGAGCACGAGCCGAGTGAGAAGGGAGCGAGTTGTGAGAAGGAAGAGTGAGTAGGAAGTAAAAAGTAAAGTGTGATCTAGTTGAAGAAAATCCAATGCAATCAGGGAGGAAGTGTGATCTAAGACGGAGTGCAACCCGAGATTTAGACATGGTGGAAGAGCAGTAAGTTCATTCGGAGTGCATCAATGCTTCAAACCCTTACCACAAATGCGTAGAATATTGTTTTCAAAAATTATTGAAGTGAAGTAACGTCGAAAAAAGAATAGACAAGGGCTAGTGCAAACTGGGAGTGAGTGTAAGCTGAGAGGGAAGGTGAGCCAAGAGGGAGTGCAAGCTAAGAGCAAGCCCCATTAGCTAGTATGGAAGGAAAGTCATATTTGAAAGCCCTAATGGAAAGTTAGGATGCCCTAGTTGGAAGTATAAATGCCCAAATTGGAGATAAGCATAAGAGCAAATACATGGCAAGTTCAACCCAAGTAGTTGATTTTATACCAAAAGTGAGTATCAAGGATGAGATGATTGAGCATGATAGGTTCTTAAAAGTAGAAGGTTAATATGTAAGTTCCATAGATCATGGCCAGGGTTTTGGAGATTCAAAATTGGATCAAGTGGAAGTGGGGATTAAATTCAAATTACTCTCTGACTTTTCTTCATAAAGGTTTTTTTTCTCATCATCTTTTCCAGTGCAAAAATTAGGGATAAAATAATGGTCGGTGGCCCATGGTTTAGGGGAAGAGATGCACTTTATTTGAGACCATGGAATGAAATTTATTTTTTGTTGAGACAAAAACTATTAAGAAGCTTCTAGTATGGGTTAGGCTTTTTGGACTTCCATATCAACTTATAAATAAGGATGTTTTAAAGAATATTGGAAATACCCTAGGGAAATTCATCAAGGACTAACTACTAAGGAGTGAAAGCATGCTATATATACTCGAATATGTGTTGCTATGGATATTTCAAAATCTTTGCACGACCCACAATCCACTAAGATAAAATCAAAATCAAGAGAATGGGATCAACAAGTAGATTATGAAAATATTGCATTTCGTTGCTACAATTGTTATGAGATTGGACACATGAAAAGAGTTTACAAAGTGAAAACTATGAAGAAAGAGAAAAAATCCTAACCATAAGATAAACTTCAAGATAAAGCAAGGAAATTATAGAGTAATAGAAGTTAAATCAGATCAATAATATCCCACTTTAAAAGAAGAGGTAAGAAATCCTATCTACAATATCATTTGGCAAGTTCAGAAGGAATTAAAGGTGCAAAAGAATATGTGGAGAGAAATCCTAAAACAAAGACAACAAAAGAGGTCAAGTTTATTCCAGGTAAATCATCTTCATTTTCCTCAAGTAGTATAGAATCCTCTTTAAGTAATAAGAGTGAAAGGGATGAAGATGTTATCCCTTGCACTTCAATGTTTCAAGAGCAACATAATAAAGAAATGAGGATGGAGGAAACCCATAACAATTTAGGTTTTTTAGAGCATAATAAGAAGGTAATTGCTACATAAGAGCATCCTTGCACTTCAAGGTTTCAAGAGTAGCATAATAAAAATACGAGGATGGAGGAAACCCATAACAATATAGGTTTTTTAGAATAGTCTCAATGAAAATATTTTTTTGTTACAAAATAAAGCAGATATTACCAATGTAAAACATAAAAGTAAATCTTAATAATTAATTGAATCAGGCAATCAACATTTTATTATCAGCTTCAACTAAAATTACTACTTCCTTTAACCATGGAAAGGATAATTTAACTTCACAATCCTCAATCAAAATCCCTCTATTGGCAGAAGAGCATCCTTGCACTTTAGGGTTTCTAGGGAAACATAAATAAAATTGTGCTTTTGAGGTTATTCCTTGCTCTTCAAATCATTCAGAACAAGGTAAAAATAAAGATGATAAGTTTTACTCTGATCTGTGTGAGAAGATTGAAGAGATTGATGAAGATGAAAGTATTTTTGAGAATGAAAAAAAGAGAAGAAGATCCAAAAAGCAAAAACAAAGAGAAAAAGAAACCCAGAGGAATAAGATATGAAAAACAAAAGCAAATATCACACGTACTAACAAGAAGTGGGGTGAAACGCACAATTAAAATAAAAAAATAACAATGAAAATAATATCTTAGAATATTAGGGGAATAGATAAAAAACTAAAAAAAGTATTAAAAAATTGTGAGGTTGTTATAAACAAGATATTTATAGATATAGAAGTTGGGTAGCAAATATTTTAGCCATTAGCGATGTTGAATTTCATCTTGGCAGAATTTAAATTTCAAAAGACATATGATAAAAAAGGATTTGATTGTAAAAACTTAGCAGTTTGAGGAAGATGGAAAATATCTTTGATAGAAGGCAAATGAAGAATATCTTTGATTGAAAGGTAAAGTTAGATATGTTTTAATTAACTTGTTAAAAATGTAATGAGAACACTATAATGTTTTATTTTTGTAATAGGAGTGGCCTCCAATAGAAACCACACATAGCTTTAAAAAAAATATTTAATAACATCTAAAATAAATCTTCTTTTAAAAAAATAAATTTTCTTTTTTTTTTTTTTGGTAATTATTTTAATAGATTAACAGTGGGTTTTTATAGAGGATCCCAAAACCTTATGTACAAAATTAGCCATACTTCTAATGATGTATCATGCCTCCTGGCTGGAAATATAAGCCGAATTGCAAGAAAAGCAGACCCTAGACTGATTGCCATGAGGCTACAAAAAGGGCATTTAAGCCTGATTAACCATATAACAAAACTAAAAAAAATTGGGAAAACAACAAGAAAAAGCCGAAGAAACTGGAACATGGAGATCGGAAGCACAACAACCAAACACCAGAAACAGCTAATCCTGGTCCTCCTGACCTTTCGAAATCTGCGTGGGGAACACCTCATGAAGGGATATCTGCTCTGGCAATTCTTTCCACCTCTGAAGGGAAGCGAGACCGCCACACGACCGGACACGTAGTCGCGAGCCCTTTGTTGGCCATGTGGTCAGCCACGCGATTGCCTTCTCTAAGGATATGACTTGCTTTCCACCTGCCACGTTGGGAAAGTAGCGACCTTGCCTCAAGAACGATGTTGAAGACCCTCCAGGATGGGTCTTTGGTGCCTAGGAGGTAATTCACAATGTTGAGCGAATCTCCTTCAATAATTAGAGGCCGAGGATCCTCAGAGAGGATCTGGATTCCTTTCATAGCGCCTCGGGCTTCGGCATAGTGATTCGTCCGAGAGCCCAACTCTTCACAGTAGGCCACCACAAGATTCCCATCATGATCTCTAACAACACCCCCTGAACCAGCGGGCCCAGGATTACCCTTTGCCGCTCCGTCAAAATTTAATTTAATCCATCCCACGGGGGGTTTGGTCCATCTAACACTTCTTCGACAAGGGCCTGTAACAGCTTTCGAAAACGGGCAGAGATTCATCCTTTTGAAAATCGCTTCTTCGATCGGAAGATGGGGGCGGGGACTGGGAACAACATTAGAGTTCTCAATGGCATAGGATAAGGCCCTTTGAGCGACACAAGGAGGCACTTTTGGGGCTCTGCCAAAGACTCGGCATTCCTTTCTAACCAAATTTGCCAAATGGAATGGTGGAAGGAGGCCTCAAGGAGGAAGCGGAGTTTAGGATTCTTGAAAGGATTAGGCCATTGATGGAAAGCATCTCTGAGGGATCGGGGAGAGCACCAGAGGATTTGGAAGGAGGATAGGACAATGCTGAGGACCGAGTGGGAAAAGGGGCAGTGCAGGAATAAATGGTCCCTCGTCTCGCACTCCGCTAAACACATGTAACACCTGTTGGGGAAGGCAAAACCCCTCTTGTGAAGGTTGTCAATGGTTAAGGCTTTGTTGTGAAAAGCAATCCACGCAAAGAAGTTCACTTTAGGGATGACCCCTTTCCTCCAGACAACTTTCCACCGATAATCCAGGGCGGTCTCGTTGGTAAGAAACTCATAGGCTGATCTAACGGAGAAAAGACCATCCTCCATACCCCTCCAGATGATTCTGTCAGTCCTCCTAACAGATGGAATTAAAATCGATTGGAGGATGTTTTCCAGAAAGGCAACCTCATTATTAAACCCTTCCACACCTGGAAGTTTCCACCGAGGGAGACGGGAGCTCCGGTCTATGAAATCCACCACCCTGAGTTGGGAGTTTGGGTCGGTTTGTTCTCTCAGCCCAGCAAGGTCCGCCCTCAAGCCAAGGGCTTCTTCAGTCGCCCACCTGTCCTTCCAAAAGAGGATGAGGTTGCCATCACCCAAAATCCAACGAGCTCCCAAGCTGATCAAATGACGGGTTTGGAGCACAGATTTCCAAAAAGTCGACGCTTCAGGAGGGATCTCAGCGTCAAAAAAAGAGTTGGAGCCAAGATACTTCCTTTTGACCAGCTTAACCCACTCCACCGGGTCACTAGTTAGGATCCTCCAAGCATGCTTCGCGATCAGAGCTGAGTTCATAAGTCTTGATCTCCTCATCCCCAAGCCGCCTTGGTCTTTCCGCGAACAAACCTTGTCCCAGGCAACAAGAGGAATTCTGGATTTTTCTTCATTGCCAGACCACAAAAAGGTCCTCTGAATCTTCTCGATCTTGGAGTGAACAAAAACTGGAAGCATGAACACCGACATAAAGTAGGTTGGGATCCCCTGAAGACAAGCTTTGGTAAGGGTGGCTTTCCCGGCTTGCGACAGGAGTTTGCCCTTCCAAGTGCCAAGTTTCTTGTGAAGGCGTTCCAGGATCATGTTCCACATACCTCCACTGGCACGGCCATTGCAAGACAGGGGCAACCCCAGATAAGACGTAGGCAGGGAGTCAATGGTGCATTCTAAAATTCTGGCAATCCGGAGTTGCCTACGCAGGGGAGTGTTAATAAAATAAATTTTGCTCTTGATGTAATTAACCTTTTGCCCGGCAGCTTGCTCGTAACGGGAAAGGATCCGCTTGAGGGATTTGGCCTGGGCAACAGATGCCCCAATGGAGATGAGGGTGTCATCCACAAATTGCTGATGAGTGACAGGTTCAACTCTAGAAGTCGACAGAATGCCGAAAATCTTGTTCTGACGAAGAGCCTCTTTCAAAGACCAGCTCATAACCTCCGCCAAAAGGATGAAGAGGATGGGAGACAAAGGGTCGCCTTGTCTGAGGCCTCTGGCGCTTTGGAAATACCCGGCTGGGGACCCGTTGATCAGGACAGAAAAAGAGGGAGTGGATATACAGCTGCATACAAGGTCAATCCAGTGGGGATGAAAGCCGAACTTGAGGAGGACAACACACAAGAACCTTCTATCAACCCGGTCGAAGGCTTTGTTCATGTCTAGCTTAAGAAAAAGAGCAACATTCTTGGAGCGGTAAGCAGAGTGAAGAGTTTCATGGACAGTGATGACACCATCAAGAATGTTTCTGCCTTTAACAGTGCTTCCTTGACAAGGATCAACCAGGAGAGGGAGAACGGGTTTCGATCTATTGGCTATAGACTTGGTGAGGATCTTGTAAAAAACATTGCACAGGCTGATGGGCCGGTAGTCAGAGAAACTCTTGCAGGTCGGAGACTTAGGAATGAGAGCAAGAAAGGTGGAATTGAGTTTCGGGTGGATGGATCCGGAAGCTTGTATGTCCCGAATAGCTTCGCACACATCCGAACCCACAACATCCCACATGACTTGGAAAAAATGGGGGGAAAACCATCGGGGCCAGGGGCCTTGTCTGGTTGCATGGAGAACAAAGCTTCTTTAATCTCAGACGAGGAAAAAGGTTCCAGAAGCTTGATGCTTACCTCGTGGGGGACTTTAGTCGAAAAGTTGGCAAGCAACGATTTTTGGACCTGAATGTTGCTGTCGGGAGGAGTGCCAAGCAGGTCCTGAAAAAAATCAACCGCTTCGCTCCTGATTTCCTCTATTTCCCTGGTTACACGCCCATCCTTGCAAGACACTTCTCTGATCTTGTTGGCCCCTCTGTGCCTCATGGTAGACGCGTGGAAAAACCTCGTGTTGGAGTCTCCATTCTTCAACCAAAGGTCTCTAGATTTCCGGCGCCGAAGGTTTCCTCCCTTGCAAGAGTAGAATGGTAATCCACCAAAAGACTCCGTTCTTCCTCCCTGAGACCCTCGGTGTAACCTTCGAGCTCCATCCTCTCCTCCAAAAATTTTAGGTTGTCCGAGATGGACTTTTTGGACTCAAAAATGTTGCCAAAAACCTCTTTATTCCATATTTTCAGCCTCTCTTTGACCATTTTGAGTTTTAAAGCCACTCTCTTAGGGGCGTTTCCTCCCACCTCCTGTTGCCACCACGTTGAAACCAATCCTTTGAAGTCTTTGTGAGAAATCCACATGGATTCAAATCTGAAGGGGGTCTTAAAAATGGGCCCGTCGTTCACCTCCAAAAAAATAGGGTTGTGGTCAGACCCAATCCTTGGTAGGGTCGAGAGAGTTGCACCGCCAAGGATGGGAATAGCTTCTTGGGAAATGAAAAATCTGTCGAGCTTGACTTGAATCAGGCTGCTCCCAATCCTTCTGTTGCTCCACGTGAAGGATGCTCCTTTGAGTTCGATGTCAATAGGTTGTTAGTAGAGACAAAATCTCTAAAGTCCTCCAAGTTGCGGCTTGAATGGTCAGACCCTCCTTTTTTTTCGATGGGTGAAGGGGACAGTTGAAGTCACCCCCTAAGACCCAAGGAAAATTACTAAAATTCTCCCTCATCTGGGAAATAGCCTTCCACATTTCTGCTCTCTCCGTGGCAGAATTCGAAGCATAAACATTGGACAGAATCCAGGAAAAATTGGTAGTTTTGGAATGGAACAACACATTGATAATCCTATTGGAAATTGACAGCAAGTTGCCCTCAACACTCACTGGATCCCACAGAACCATGAGCCCTCCCGCTGTTCCCACTGCAGGGCTGTACAAAAATTTTGCCTTGGCCCAAATGGCCTTAGCAACTCTATCAGAGGAGATAGCATCGGTCTTGGTCTCTTGCAAAATTAGGATGGAAGGGTTAGTCCTCTTTCGGAGATCAGCCACTAACCTTCGTTTGGCTGTTCCGTTCAGTCCTCTCACATTCCATGAGAGAACTTTCATCTGGACAGCTTGAGGTTCTTCTTGCCTCCCCTCCCTTGTTGGGGGGAGGTTTTGGTACATGCGCTTCGTCCGTCTGAGTATCGAAATCATCCAGAACCAGTAGACGTTGGGTTCCATTAGCAACATCTGTCGTTGTCTCTTTGTCTCGCCTGTCTTTGTTAGGAGGACGGCCCTGCTTCCTCTCACTACCAAAATCTACACTTTGTTTTTGGCTCCTCGTATTTCGAGGGCTAATGTGACCAGACTGTTCACCCCTCCTACCTAGGAGGTAGTCTTCTAGCAATGTTTGTGAATTGAAATCGGGGTGGCCCTGGTCCTGGAGCTTGGGTGAATCAGATTGAGTGATATTTTGGGAGGGAGTCCAATCCTTCTCCTCCTGCGAATGGCTTTCCAGACGGGAGTCTGCTCCTAGCTGGGTTTTTGCTCCAAACTGCACAGGGTCCGTTTGGTGGGTGAAATTCTCAACAGGCTGGGAGAAATCGCCGTGGTCCCTGGAGGGGCCTGGAGATTCATGGCCCATCGCATTTGGAAGATTTGACTATTTTTCCTGTCCTTCGCCATGTTCCAGGGGGTTACAGGTTTCACGCTTCTGCTTACTCGGTTTTTGAAGAGGACAATTGGACTGGAGGTGCCCTTGAGAACGACACTGGGGGCAGAAAGCTGGCCTATTCTCATAGACAATAGCTTGTTTGTGAAGAACGGTGCCTCCAGACCGGAGAGTGATGGAGGATGGGAGCTCCGCCTCCAAATCCGTCAACACGCAAAAACGGGCTTGGACGAACCTTGTTCGAGCTCGGGTGGGAGGGTCAATGGTGACCAACTCCCCTATGGAGCGAGCAATACCTCTTATTACATTTTCATGCCAACCGAAGAGGGGAAGACTCGGGAGCCTAACCCATATTGGGGCAATGTTGATGTTCTGGGTATCAGGATTAAAGTCCATGCCCCACTTCCTAAGGAACAGACTTCTACGGCCCAGAAACCATGGCCCGCCAGCCAGGATTTTACAGTAGTCCTCCTTGTTGTTCAGTCTAATAGCGAAAAAACCCCGGGATAGGGCCGCCAACTCCATATGTCCAGAGGTCCTCCATTTGCTTGCCGCCCACTTGCGAATGGTCTCCATGTCGGGACGACCACCAATGAACTTACCTATGAGGGTATACTTCTCATACTCCACGAAGCTTGAGAGTACTTCCATCGGGATGTCCAGCTCATCCCCAGCCGGGAACAACTCCTTGGTAAAAAAACCGCTTAGGGTTTCTGAAGCCGCTGCCTGGGCATACGACTTCTGTGGCCCACCCCCCCATTTGTCTGGTGGGTCCTTACCCCGACTGACACCGTCGTCAATCCGTTCTTCTTCATTTGGCAAGGACGCCTCCGCATCACCAGAACCGGGGTGCCCTCCGCCCGCTCCGCTGTGCCCATGGTTCGAAATGCTGCCGCTCCCGTGCTCTCCCGCAGAGGACTTCCCGCCCATCGTCATCCCCCTTATCTAGCATATATTTGTTTACGAGGAAATCCACTGTTAAGTCAAATTGTCCAAGCGGTTCAATTTTCTATATATTTATTTGTTCAAATAAAAAATGAAATTATAATATTTACTTAAATAATATACATATACGAAATTTTATTAAAAAATACAAATTTATTAAAAAAATTAGGTTCAAGTCCTAATAATCGTAAAAGACCTTATATGTGTGAAGGTGGATGGCCATTGAATAAATTATCTAGCCTCATTACTCTTGATTTTTTAGTTGCGCATGATCTTATGAGATATTTTCATAGTGACTCATATTTCTTTTACGTTAATTTGTTAAGTTTCCATTATTTTTAAATTTTATTTATATTTAATAGAAATATTATGTTATAATTTTTTTTATTAGATTATGATGGGAAATTTTTAAACGATCTTTTAAATAATTGTTATTATTATAAATTTGAAGGATGAAAATAAAATATTTTTTTATAAAGAATTATTTTTATTTGAAGGATAAAATAACTTGAAAGGTGTCAATGGGTCCTTGGTTCAACAATTGGAATAAATAGTTGATGTAGCCCACACCAAGGTTCAAATCTCGCCAACATCAAATAGCTCAATGTAATTAAGTCAATGTGAAAGGGAAAGGGCAACCCTTTCAAAACCCTACTTTCAAAAAAAAAAAGAAAAAAAAAAGTTTATAAGGGTTCAATTTTAATATCTATATAGATTAATTTTTAAGGCTAGTGGTTGCTTTTATTGGCACGAATTATGATAATTTAAAAAAGTGTTGTCTTGAGTTAGTTTTCATTAATTTTTAAAATAAATGCGATTATATATTAATTGGCTATATAGGATTGAAATGGGTCTCATACTTATTACATTAAACCATAAACCATATAGTGATATCAAAACAATATTTTGGCAACTAAAAATATATCATTTTACAAGATTCAAACATGGGTTTCCTCCTTGAAAGTTGAGGTATTTAGTCGATTGAGTTCAAGTCATTTGATAAATGATGTGATTATTTTATTTAAAATTTCTATGAAAATAAGCACTAAAATATCATAATTTATAAAAATAAGTGAGCTTAATGTGTTGGAATTCGTAATGCTTTCCAAAAAGGAATAGAAGTAAGACATACACTCAAATATTATACAAAAAGTTAAAGAGACAAAAGAATTGGGGTGTCTATAGACACCACAAATAATCACTATCCATAGATAATATTGTACAACATTTCGATAAAAAATAGGGGTGTGAGGAGGTTTTTATAGCAATACCAAAACCCCAAAATACATCATAAAGTTTAACCTAAGTCGACATAATAAGTGGGCTTTAAGTTAATTAATTTTTTTAATAAGATTTATCCATAACAACGTTAACCATGGCCCATTGGGCTTATATTATAAAATATTACAAAATATTAAATGCATTGCATAATGAAATGCTCGTAGGCCTATCTAATACATCGAACAATGTCAGCTTTTAACCATGAATCAAACTACAATTTCAACACCCTCCATAATATGAATTAAGGGGCCAAGGAGAGAAGACATTAGTGATAATAATATCTTCCTCCTATAATGGATGCTCTAGTGGGCCTCTCCACTTTAGGTAGATCCATATGAATCTTCATCATCTGAAAGACATCCACCTTGCTTTAAGAACTTACCTTCAATATATTAGAGCTTCAACAAGCACTTCTTTATAGGATGTCCCTCCCTTTTATAGTATTTGTAAGTGGTATTTATTTTCTTTGAAGACTCAGTATTTCCTATGGGCCCCTAGATCTTAGCCTCCTTTGATTTAAATTCCTTTGCATGAGCCTGTATGTGAGAAGTTCCATAGTCATAATTTTGCATTACAACTTGAAAGTGAATTAGAAGAGAGAAAAGCATATCAAGAGTAAGAGTCTTTTATGATTCCAAGAACATAAGAATCGTACAAACTATTAGGTTCAATATCTGAAAGGAGGTGGAGATATTAGAAAGGATAATCTTAACACATTTTGAATCATCTTTATTTTTGCCTTTAGAATATGCAATATCTACCCTCAAAGCCTTGAATCTTGTAATATAGTTCTCAATGTTATCATACTTAGTTTAAGAGAAGAAATATCTAATTCCAAATGACTTTAGTAGCATTAATATTTATAAAAAGTTCATGCAATTTTGACCATACCTTGATAGGGTCGCTCTCTTCTTTGATATGAAAAAGCAACTATGGTTTAATCAGTAAGGAAAACAAACCTAGATCATCTTCTTCCTTTTGGTGTTGAGCTTTGTTATTAAGAACGACTACTTTATGCTCCTTAAAGATGCACCACAAGTTCATACTTCATAGTAGAGTGATCATTTTAGTTGACCAAATACTATAATTTTACCTATTAAGACAAGTAATTAGCGCTTTGTGGTCCATATTACACAACCCAACCCCTAGCACTATAATAGATCCATGAACTAATGTTTTTAGTGCATAAAGCTTAAAAAATCATGTGACTAAAAAAATAGACTCAAAATGCTTTTATATCCAAAAGTTATGGCCTCCAAAATATTTACCCTAATGGACCCCCACCCCCCAAAAAATTAAAGCCTCTAACCTTAGAAAAGCAGGAGTCAATCTCGTTCTCCCATTTGGAGAGCCCTGATTTGCTAGAGCACTCTTATTCTCTTTTGTCATCTCGACTCTTCTAAGTTGTTATATCATTACCACTTACTTTTGTATGATTGGTTGAAAGGATTTATATACATAACAAAAAGTATTTCTCCTTTTGGGTGCCACATTGACCTGCATGTAGGCAAAAAATTGAGTGAAGTAGGACCAAAGAGTGAAGGAGCGATGAGGGAAAGGTTTGAACTATTGACCTCTTGGCGATGAAAAATCTATTCATGGAGGGCTAACCATCCTTCCATGCCATGGTGATGGAAAAAAAATGACCATCCATGTTTGACTTTGACACAAATTCGTATGTGCTCAAATTGTCAAATTTAAACTCTTATTTATTTTCTTTCAAATATTTGCTATCCCTCATCTTCCATTGTGCCAACATTTGTGGATTCAATAGAGGGTTGATTGCCTCTATAAAGGCTATCATTGAGGGCTACATTGCTCCACCCATGGTCTAAAAAAGAGGGTGGAACCCTCTTCTTCCCTATAGTATGTCTTACACCACCTCGAGCTATCTATATTTCCCTTGACTACAAATGGGGTTGAGAGGAAATCCATTACTAGAGAACACTTTTTGGGTGGAGATAATAATAGAAATAGGCATAAGAATTCTTGAACAACAGGCCAATTATGCTCATAAGGCAAATGTGTTAGGATATTTTATTACATTATTATTAGGTCATGCATTATTAGTTGGGAAAATATTTAAATATTTTGTGCATTTAACAATATCCTAAATTAGGAGTATCGATCTTCTAGTTTGTAACCCTAAAGCATGTATTAAATAGACTCTTGCCTCAATTAATGAATATCCTTTTTCCATCATTGGTATTAAAGTATGGAAATTTGAGTATGCTCTAAACCTACGGCATGACATTGATCTAGTTTATCAGAAAGAATTCTTTGATTCAAACCACTATTGAGTGTGTTAGTTATCGTAAGGGACGATCATCGTTATTTGACAACAAGCCCTTCAATTTGTTCGATGTGCATAGGTCTAAGTGTTTTTAGGTTTGATTTGTGGGAAAGATATCCATTGATAATCAGATCCTATGTGATTGTGACCATGGATCTGGTCTTCTAAATTATTTTTCAATATTTACTAGATCCCTCCATCTTGGGTTGCCAAATATCTAGCATCCTTGAGGGTTTTCACATATTACCCTTGCTATATCTCTATTATTTTTTTCTCAAAAAACAACACTTTATTTGCAAGATATAATTCTTTCTAGCATTCAAATTTACAATATTCTTACACTAATGTATAGATCATTTCAAGTGCTACAAAAATGAGTGGTCATATGTCAAATTATTAGCAATATTGAAGAAGTTATGGTTGTTTGAAGTGGGGATATCAGTGTTTTCTTGTTGAGCAAAAGTTCGTAAAAAAAAAACCAAATTTCCAAAAATCTAGATCTAAACTCAAATATTGATCAAGATCCAGATATAGATTCAGATACAACCCCAAGTTTATAGGTTTTCAAGATTTCTTGTTTAAAAAAAGCAGAGATTATTTTTAAAAAAGAAAAGAAAAAAAAAGGTGCTTTATTTATTATTTTAAAGTGATTTATTTTTTCAATGAGTTTACACAGGTTTTTATGAGGGGTCCTGGTCCCCTCATACTGAGTGGAATTTGAACCTTAGACCTCTCAAAGAGAGGCCAAAGCCCTTACCACTGCAGTAAGCTTGCAACTTATTTTAAAGTGATTTATTATTAAAGTATATTTTCCTCTATTTTTTAAAAAATATTTTATCTTTAGAAAAAAAAGGTGTTTTATTTTAAAAGGGGGTTTCTTTTATGAATTTGATTTAACCAACTGTGTAATTATGAGTATTATCAGTGGATTCCGACACCTTTATTATTTTTCTTCCATATTTTCCAAGTTTTTAAGGTGATATTTTGCAGCTTCATACAAATGGCCTCTCCTAAAGTGTTTCTCATAGATTCTCAACACGTAAAAATACCCAACTTAATAGCATGGAAGACAAATATGCAGACTATCTTAATGATGGAGAAGTTGTGGGACATTGTGACATGCGTCAAAACACGACCTCAAGACATGGACCAAGGAAAGAAGTATGATGAAGCATATCAACAAGCATTGATGCTAATCACCCTTGTTACAACTAATGAGATCCAACCACACATTTATGATGCAAAAACTTCCAGTCAAGCATGGGATGCTCTTACAACCATTTATGAAGGAAAGAATCAGTCCACTATTCTTAACCTTCAATCCCAACTTCACACATTACGAGTGGGATATGGAGAGACTATGGAGCAATTTCTTTTCAGAGGCACATAATTGAAGGAAAAATTGAATGCTATGGGTGAAAAAGTTGATGATGAGCTCTTAGTTCCCATCATACTTTGAGCTTTACCATATTTCTTTCACATGTTTATTACCTCCTTACACATATCCAATAGGAATGTTTCCTTTGAGGAGTTGATCAACATGTTGCAATAAGAAGAAAAAAACAACAAATTAAGGGACCAATTGTCAAACAGTCATAAGCTAGAAATCTAAAATTAAAAAATTTGGAAAACAAAGAAGACAAAAGGGTTCTTCGAACAAAGGTACTTCCTCCTCATTATCATAGCAATAACATCAATACCAAAAGAGGTATTGCCATATATGTGAATGTAACGGATATGATACCAAATATTATCAGTACAATACTGCCCCATGAAGAGATCAAGTCCACAAACCTCAAAAAAAGTAGCAGTAATATAGACCATGAACCCAATAGAAGCTGTAGAAAGGGTATGTTGCCATTGAAATATTAAATTCAGATTATGAATAGGCACATAGTGTACTCATGACCAAAGTTACCATTAAAACCAAGGATGATGCTTGGTATATTGAGTTTAGTGCTAGCCAACACATGACAAGGGATAAATACTGATTTGATACCTTCAAATTCAAATAAGGGAAATCAATTACCATCATTGGTGATAAAACCTATTAGATCAAAGCATTAGGTGATATTTTAGTTCATCTTCCAAATGGAAAATGCACCAATAAAAAGGACTATATATACCAGGTATGATAAACAACTTGTTGTCTATATCACAACTAATGTATAGAAACATGAAGGTTGATTTTAGAGTTGAGAATGATCATAAGAGGTGTTTTATCACTAAGAATGATAAGCATGTAGTAATTCATTCCTACAAAAGTAGCTTGTTTGTTGTAGATGTCCAATATGTTCCTAATGCAACACTATTAGCATCCAAGACAACTACAATCTCCTAGAGACATACCCAAAGGTAAGAAGCCTAGAGGTAGTATACCCAGAGGTAGGCCTAATGGTTGACCCAAATGTTGACCCATTGGGACATCCAATGGCAGACCTAGTGATCGACCCAATGACAAACCTACAAGCAAAAAATCTATAGGTAGACCCATAAGCGATAGATCTAGAGGTAGTGTCAAAGAAATGACCATCGATCGATCCAAATACAGAGCCAATGGAAAACCCAAAGGTAGAGCTAGTGGTAAATAAAAATGTGGTTACCCAAGAGCTAGAGCAACCAGATCTAGAGCTAGTGCCAAAGTCAGAGCCAAAGCTAAGAGAAAAATCCTAGACTCCTCTAAATTAAGGAGGGTCCTAATATTTCCTAACCTAAATAATGTAATAAGGGGAGGATGCTAGGATATTTTATTACATTATTATTAGATCATGCATTATTAGTTGCAATATTATTATTAGCTAGAATATTATTTTAATATTTCTTGCATGTAATGATCTCCTAAATCGGGAGTATCGATCTTCTAGTTTGTAACCCTAAAGCATGTATTAAATAGACTCTTTTCTTAATGAATGAATAAAGTTTTTCATAAAAATAGCCATTTGCATTTTTGAAGCCCATAGCATTCAAAAAAATTAGCATTAGTTTAATACTAATCAATCTTAGCATTTTTGACGTCCTATCTGTTCAATCTTGGACTGCTAAGAAGACGATGGGTAATCAAGTTTTTAAAAATATGAATTGAATTTTTCCTCCATAAAAGCTCCCTCCAAATAATCACTCATACATGCAACAGATAAAGATATTAAGACTTCCCATAATGAGCACCATATTTGTAGATATTCAGCAAGAGATGCACTAATACGATTCCAAAATTGGGCATGATTTTGATATATATATATTTTTAAATTATGTTATTCCTTTCAAGCCATAAATTCCAAAAAATAATGGTAGGGCCAATCCTCCAAAGAATACATAATGTTTTAGATTTGAAATAATTTATCCAACATTTTATCAACTCTTTCAATGTTGATGGAGCTACCAAATATAATTTCATATTTTTTAAAAATAATCCCAAATGGTGTGAGCAAATGAACAATGAAGAAGTAAATGGTCCGATGTTTCTAAATCCTTCTCATACAAGGCACATATGAAGGATCCATAATGTCCTCTTCTTTTTAGACTTTTTCATGTTAAAATCTTACTTTGAACTGATAATCAAAGAAGTGTTGAGGCCTTAAGGAGAGCCTCTAATGACCAAACGTTCTTCCAAGGAAAATATTTGGGAGAAGAAAATTTAGATTTTTCTATTTCCTCATATCCCAACTTGACCGAGTATCCACCATCCTTTGATAAATTTCAAATCAACTAGTCTTTTAATGTAAAAATCGATAGATAAAACTCTCGAAGCATCTTTCAAATTTTATCTACAATTTGTTTGAGTTCCTCTCCTTCAACTAGGTTATTAAAAGTAATTCATTATTTTGAGTTTTTGCTCATAATATTATAGTCTTTGACCTTTGGTCCTTTACATGTTAGGCACGCTTGAGCTAATGGTTTCTATTTTAAGTCAAAGATAAGAGGATAAGGCTTTAACCAAGCATCTGATCAAAAATTTGCATATCTCCCCTCATTGACTTATTATCTAATGTGTTTCTTTATCAATTGTAAACTCTTTGATATGAAGTTGCATGTTGATGATCCTTTGGGTAGAGTTCTTTTCCTAAACAATTTTATTGCATCAAGAGAGCCTATATATTTTTGAAATAATATTTTTGCCCAATTCTTTCCTTGATCTCTAAATAATCTCCACCCAAGCTTTGCTCCTAATGCCAAATTCATAAATCTGCAATTTCACAAGCTTGCTCCTCCAATATTCTTTCCTTTGCAAACCCTATCCCACTTACAAAGAGGAAACCTAATTTTTTTTATCACAACCTTTCCATAGAAAATCCCTTTGAATTTTATCAATTTCTGATGCAATACATGTTGGTAGTCTTGAAAGTGACATCATATAAATAGGAATGGATTGCAAAGTAGTATTTATAAGTTGTATCCTTCCTGTCATGGTCTGCCAAGAAAGATTTCATTCTATCCAAAAAAAATATCCAAACCTCCTTTTTATCTCCTTTATCAGACAAAGGAATACCCAAGTAGGTTAACGAAAAAATTTTAATTTTAAAACCTAAAATATTCACAATAATTTGTTGTAAATCTAGGGCAGTATTAATGAAATTTTTTTAGATTTTGAAGTATTTACCAACTATCGAGTAGCCTTCTCATAGCATGATAATATTGATTTAAGCTCCATGGCCTCACTGACTGAGGGATGACCTTGATTTGCTTCAAGGCTAAAAACTAACTCATCTAAGAAGTCTATGGCTATGGGATGGCTAGCTTCTAAGGGTGTGACTACTAGTTGGTTAACAATGACCTCACATTTCAAAAACATTTGGTTGACAAATTGAAGATTGAATTCACTAAGTGTAATGACCCACTTAGCAGTTCATCCTAAGAGATGAGGCTTGGATATGACATATCACAAGGGTCAACCCTCTTGATGATAAATATATTATGGCTAAGCATGTAGTGTTTACACTACTGGGAAGTAAACACCATGGCTAGGCACAACTTCTCCAAAAGAGTATAGTAACCTTTGTAATTGACCAAAGTCTTGCTAATATAAAAGAATGGATGACTCTCTTTGTTAGTTGTCATACTACACCAATATATCTCCTAAGGCATGGTCTATTGCTACTATGTATAACAACAATGGTTTGGAAGTATTAGGAGAGACAAGGATGGGAGGAGACAAGAGGTAGGATTTGAGAGCATTGAAAGTTGCTTGACAGTCAACATCCCAATTGAAGATTGCATCCTTACTCGAGAGCATGGTGAAAGGTTGACACTTGTCAGCAAGTTAGGAGATGAATCTTCAAATTGTTGGAGGTATTATATTATTTGGTGAAGTTTAAATAATTTAGATAAGGGTGTGTTTGATATTTGAGTCTATAGTATGTATCAAGTTATTAAGTGTGAGTATATGTCATGTAAGTATCAAGTTATGTGTATGAGGTGTCAAGTTAGTAAGTGTGAATTATGTGAGTGAAGTGTCATGTTTAGAAGTGAAGAGTTATGAGCAATCATGAGACTTTATATTTATGTAAATATGTGAGATTTATTATGTAAAAGGGAAATATGAAGAGTTGGAACTCTCATGAGTTTGAAGATACCAAAGGTCAATAATCATATGAATATGAGGAGTTTTATGTATGTATATATTGAAGATAAATTCATGTAATAGATTATCAAACAAACATTGAAGTTATACACTACTATAGTAGATGTATTTTCAATAAAGATTTTAGTGTGTTTTATATTCAGTATTATGGATTGATTATTGCATATTATTTGTTCCTATAGATTGTTTAAATATGCAAGAATAAGGATAATTTGCTAACAATGGTATCAAAGCCATTGTGCGTGATCTTAGTAAGATCTACATTCAAAATATGCTAAGAGAGATAGTAGAGTATCTGAAAGAGAGAGTAGTATGGGTGGGTAAGACAAGATTGATTTCAGCCTTAGCCTCTACTAGGCTCACGATAAATCTTTGAATCTTTGAATGTTTCTCCCTTCAATGATGTTTACATTAGGATTTCGGTCTTAGTCTCTACATTCTCTCAAACATGGACTAGCAATTCCTCTTCATTATTTGAATGTTTCTTCCTTCATTCCTTGATTTTTAAATAATCTCCACCCAAGCTTTGAAGTAATATTTTAGTTGAGAAGGCTAGAGTCAAGCTTTTTAGAAGGAAGGCTCATGTTTTTTTGACATCTAGGATAGAGAGAATTGGAGGTTGAGGTGAGAATTTTTCAGTTGATGAGAGTGATATTTTTTGAAATTCATTTTATGAAGGTCTATTGAACCACCACATTGTGAAAGGCAACTTTGCTTGATACTAAAGAAATATTTCGTCGTGAACCTAGTAGAGACTAAAGTTGAAATCAGAGTATTAACATCATTGAAGGGAGAAACATTAAAAGAATGAAGAGGAATCATTGGTCCATGTATGAGAGAATGCACAAGAAAAAGTGTTGCTTAGACACCCAAGAAGTAGTGCTGGTTTGGAGAGGTATTATTGGTCTACATGCGAGAGAAAAGTGCTAGAAGCATTGTCGTTTGGAGGATGGTCTAGAGAAGAATATTCAAGGGTGTAGAAGAGCAAATTTTAAATGTCTAGCATCCAAGAGTGCATAATGTCTAACATTTGAGGAATGCTCAAGTAATTCTTGAAGAACACAAACCAATTATGTGTAGAAGTCGTCAATAACATAATTAGCATCATAAACAAAATAAACATGAATTTTCTAAGGTATTACATTCATTTCCAGCTAAATTATTTTGATTGCATGTGAAATTAATTAGAGTTGGAAGAATTATTAAGATTAAAAAAGAGGGCGTAATTTTTGGAAAATAATTAATTTGAAGTGGGATAATTGGAAATTGAATTGAAATGTGAATGAAAGAAATTAATGAAAATAATGGTTAATTGATAAAAATCTAAGGAAATACAATTAGGGAATTATAAGAAGCATTTAATAAAGATAAAAAAAATGTTTGAAGGAATATATAAAAAGATTAAGAATAAACTAAATTGAAAAATAAATTAATTGAGTTGAAGGGATTTATAAGAAGTTAAATAAGAATAAGATTATTGAATGAAGAAGAAAGGTAAAAGAATATTGAAATTGAAATATTGAATTGAAGAAGAAAATTGAAATTGAAGAAATTGAAAAAAAAAATGAATTAATGGAAAAAAGAATTAAAGATTGAAATTGAAGAATTGAATTTGGAGATAACAAGATTAAAATAGAAAATACAAAGATTTTTCTTTGTGAATCTCAATTATTAAAAGGACCTAATTTTGCTTCATGGAAAAACAAAATGAGAACAATACTCATTGTTGAGAAACTTTGGAATATGGTAAATGGAGAAAAAGAAATTTCGTAAGATACAATTAGAATACAAAAAATTAAAAATGATGATGCAAAGGCTCTTATGTTAATCACATTTGGTATATCAGATAAAATTCAAACACACATAAGTGAGGTTGAAACTTCACAAAGTGTATGGAATAAACTATGCACAATATTTGAAGGAAAGAAAGGAGCGACCATTTTACACTTACAATCAAAATTATATTTAAAAGTTCATTATAGAGAGAGTAGAGAACATTTTCTTCAAAGGGTAGCAAAATTAAAAGCTAAATTACGAACTATGGAAGAGAAAGGAGAAGAAAAGTTTCGTGTTCAATTTACCTTAAGAGCACTTCTTGAAACATATAAAACATTAATCACTTCTCTTCAAGTGCTAAACAAAACCATATCCTTTGATGAATTGGTCAACACACTCCAAGAATATAAAATTAAAAATTTAACGAGGGATGAAATGACAAATAATGCTCTTATGTCAAAGAAAAAGGTGTTAAATACTATTGCTACATCATTTTCGTAACAATTTGAATGGAGAAAAAACTATTGTCACATTTATAACAAAGAAGGTCATAACATTATTTTAAATGTTCAATTATTAATGGAGTAGTATCTTGAAAATATCCACAAAAGGAAATAAGGTGGTAAATGTCAATATATGCACAGAAAAGGAAATAAAATGACAAATAATTTAGCTAATCCACGGGTTGATCTTCATCGTGCCAAAAGTTAATTTTAGAGGGACTAACCAAAGATTTGTCAAAAAAAAATTAATTTAAAAATTAATAAAATATGATTTAATTGACCTAATAGCGAATGCGATGTTTTATTATTATTATTATCATGGTATACAAGGGTTTTTTTCACCTTGCGTGTCCAGGTAAGTATTTACTCTAGTGAAAAGACTTGGAGGGGCTCAGATTAAAAGGGGCTCAGATTAAAACCGTTGACCTCAACCTGGTAAACACTCACCAGAAAATCAATCGATCTATTACCTCCACCCAACAATTACCATTAAAAATAAAAGACATATTTTTAATGAGTTTACACACGTTTTTTAAATTGTGTAAATTATGTTTTATAAATAATTTAATTTAATAAAAATACAAATAAAGAATAAAAAGTATATAATAATTCATTGGAAACTTTTTTTTTAAGGGGTTGAAATACGATATGAAGTACAAAGACATAATAAAGTCCATACTCATAATTAATACTTAAATCTCCTTAATAAAAATTTCAAAACTTTTTAATATAATATTTCATTAAAAAATATTTAGTAACATTGTATTTTTTTGCCCCTTAGGGTTAGGTGGATTGGTAAGTGCTTGTCTGACTAAACACTTATCAAGAAGACACCCAGGTTCAAACCTTGGAGGTAGCCTATTTGCAAAGATAGTAGTCTGACCTAAATCATTTGAGTGCGTGCTAGACCGATGATAATGATACGAATCCCAAGCGATCAGTGGTCCCTTTCACACCAGGTCAACAATAACAAAGCATAATGCGTTAGATCGATGAATACGATATAAGTCCCAAGTGATCAGTGGTCCCCTTCACACCAGATCAACAATAATAAAGCAAAATATGTTTGGTGGGAGCAACTCCTATGGTTTGGCCCCTGCAATTGTTAGTTACTAAAAATAGTGTGGTTGTCAGTGGGTCTAGGTGGATTGGTAAGTTGGGGCACTTACCGAGAGGAGACCTAGGTTCCAATCCCACGGGCGTGCCCATGCATAGCCAGTAGCCCGATTTGACTCCTCTACGTGTTGCACCTGACTGATGACGATGATTTGTTCCTGCTTGTCCGGCGGTCCCCTTCATGCCACATGCTGAACTAGACCGATGAAGACGGTGCAAACCCTGTGCGTCCGGTGGTCTCCATCTCACGCCGGGTTGCCATTAACGAGACGGTGGGTGTGTTGTGCATTCGACGGTCCCCATATCACGCCGAGTTACCATTAACGAGACGATGGGTGTGTTGGAAGCCTTCGTTGATAGTTTGAACCCTGCCAATTGCGCTGGTAGTTACTAAAAATTATGATTGTAACCAATTCATCTATGTAACCAAAAAAAAAAAATAGTGTGGTTGTGACCAACTCTTCTATGTAACTAAAAAAAAATTGTATTCTTTTTAACATAATGTTAAAAATTAGTCTTGTATATTTAAATTATTTATATCGTTGCTATTTCGAAGGCGGCTTGGTGTGATGTAGTTAGATTGTGAAAGATTTAAATATTTTTTTTAATTAATAAAGAAATTAGTCTTATAAATTTTTTCAATATATATTTAAATGGATTTTAAAAAGGATAAGTTTAATAATTATTAAGAATTTGTTAATGAATTGTTTTGGTTGAAATTTTTAAAAGATTTAAATTTTCTTAATTTTATCTTTACAAAATAAATTAAAAATTATAAAAAATCTACCATGAATAATTATTAAGAATTTGTTAATGAATTGTTTTGGTTGAAATTTTTAAAAGATTTAAATTTTCTAAATTTTATTTTTACAAAACAAATTAAAAATTATAAAAAAATCTACCATGGCCCCATACATAATGGCTTTTATATTAAAATTTATATTTTTAATTTTTATATTAGAACTGATCTTTTAACGAAAGTTGAGTATCGGATCACAAGGGCCGAAGGAGGAAGTGCTACCCAATCCGTCTACTGAATCCCGCGAATGTGAGAGGAAAGGGATCGGCCAGTAGTAATAGGTATTAGCGACAAGCCCTCATTAATGATAATTGTTCTCTTGAAGGGCCAGTCTCAAATCGACGCTGCAGGTTGTGTTTTTTGGTCGGGAAGAGAGTGAAAGCGCGGTGATGCCTTTTAGAGGAGAAGCCACCCTCTGGCCCCCCCCGCAAGCGGGCGAGCGAGCGGAATGAGGAAATATTAACGTCAACTATTGGAACTTAAATGAAAGAACATGAACAAGTTTTTGTTTAAATTTATAAAATTAAAATTTAATATTAAAAATTATATATTTTATTTTAACATATTTTATTTTAACATATTTTAAAAAATATGAGTAAATTTTATTATATTTTTAATGATGAAGGATTTGATATTTAAAAGATGATGATTTACACTTAAATAAATAAATATTTAATATTTATTTATTTTTATTTTTTAATTTTATTTTAAAACATTTCACATTTCATCTTACTACTAAAATTCGAAGAAGGGAAACCCATAGTGTGTAGCGAAATTGTAATTTCCATCTCACTTCACATTACTTAAAAAAATTATTCGACCACTATTTGCCCGTAAGCACTATGTAATCATTGGGTATTATCGGTGGAGCCGGACCCGACGAAGGGGATGTTTTATCCCGTGACTGGGGTGTTGTGTATTTGCTCGTATTGCCCCATGGATTTATAGGTAGAGCGATTAGCACCTAGCGCCCCTTTTGTGTGGAAAACATAAAAGCATACAATACGATATCCCTATGTAAAGTACCCTCCCCTAATCATTTTCATTTGAGAAGGTTATGTGCAGTACGGACAACGTCGCTCGTCTCTTTGCAGTTTCCACCTATACGATATACGAGAGATTTGATGACTTGCCGTGGTGGATATGCTTAGTACCCAAAACTTTTCCACCAGCCAATAACAAGTCACGTTTGAGTCACATGGATATGTCCGCCCTAAACATGGTGGTACTTTTGTTACGCTCTGTATTCACTTTTAATCGGACATGAAAATTTATTCATTTTATTATTTAAATAAAATATTAAACTAATTTTAATTAATAGATTAAATTTATTTTTAAATATTAAAATGTAATATTAGTTTTTTTGGTTGTCAATTTAATAGTGAATTAAGAATCCATATGTTATAATATTTAAAATAAATAAAATTTTAATAAATAATTAATTGATGTATAATAAAAATTTATAAATATTTAAAAATATTAATTTAGAAAATATAAGTTACTTTGGGACTTTTAGAATTAAATCGTCATTCTCTAGTTTTTTAGAGTATAATAGGGATCTACGTGTCTTAGGTGAGTTGGAGAGGGTAGGGCAAATCCTCCAAGGGAGGTCTCTGGTTCGAATCTCCACCTTACCAAACACACATCGAGTACTCAAAATTTAGTTGATAATGTTGGTGCGGTCAGGGTCGGGCACGACCCTTGGGTGATTTTGATGGTGTAGAATGCCCTGGTCGTGGTTTCTCAGACCAAGGCAGCCTCGTAAGAGGTTTTTCTCTAAAAAAGATAAAAGTACAATAGGGAATGCGAGTAGGAGTGCGAGTCAAAGCGAGTGCGAGCGCGAGCTAGTAGTGAGTGCAGACGAAAGTGAGTGAGTGCGAGCACGAGTCGAGTGATAAGGAAGTGTGAGGAGGAAGTAAGTAAAAAGCAAAGTGTGATCTAGTTGAAGAAAATAAAGTGTAATCCGAGAGGAAGTGTGATCTAAGAGGAAGTGCAGCCCGAGATTCAGTCATGGTGGAAGAGCAATAAGTCCATTTGGAGTGCACCAATGCTTCAAACCCTTACCACGAATGCGTGGAATATTGTTTTCAAAAAATTGTTGAAGCGAAGTAACGTCAAGAAAAATAAGAGACAAGGGTTAGTGCAAACTAGGAACAAGTGTAAGCTGAGAGGGAAAGTGAGCCAAGAGGGAGTGCAAGCTAAGAACAAGCCCCGTTAGCTAGTATGGAAGGAAAATCATATATGAAAGCCCTAATGGAAAGTTAGGATGCCCTAGTTGGAAGCATGAATTCCCAAATTGGAGATACGCATAAGAGTGAATACATGGCAAGTTCGACCTAGGTAGTTGATTTTATACCAGAAGTGAGTATCAAGGATGAGATGATTGAGCATGATAGGTTCTTAAAGTTAGAGGGTTAATATGTAAGTTCCATAGATCATGGCCAGGTTTTTTGGAGATTCAAAATTATATCAAGTGAAAGTGAGGATTAAATTCAAATTACTCTGTGAATTTTCTTCATAAAGGTTTTTTCTCATCATCTTTTCCAGTTTAGAAATTAGGGATAAAATTGTTAGCTTTTGATGAATGAGCCTTGGGAGATAACAATCACAAGATGCAAAATAACATGAAAGAAAGTAAATATGCTAGATGACTGAAGTATGCTGAAAATATAAATCATATAAAATATTACAATGTAGCTATGGAGGAAGTGAGCACTCCATTAACAAAGCTATTGATCTACATTGTATCCATCACCAATGAATGGTGAGGCACACAGAACTACACTATCCACTAAGCTACACTATCTGACTATGTCCCCCGACTCTCTTATCTATCTATCTAAGAGGCCATCCTTATATAGGTAAAATAGGATACTTGGCCAACACTCTATCTAGTTGTGCAAGGGACAACTTGCACATTGACACTTGTGCATTTATTACATTGCATGAAGTAACTAGATAACTTGCATAGGAAGTAATCTAGATATGTATCTTGGAGGATACATTTACATAACCCAAATGATGGAATAGACTCTATTTCCAACACCCCTTGTATTACATTATTTGGGTATTGAAGACTTTAGTCTTCAATATGGATCTTCTTCATCTTCAGCTTGATCTGGTTCTTTTTCTGTTGCTACAGTCTTCATGTCAAGGCTTCTTGTCTTTTTCAATTCTTTGCTCCTTGGTGTCAAGCGTCTTTGGTGATTCATTGCTCTCATGATGGTGCATGTCTTGAGTGGATCTGAATTGATCCTTCTTCCTTATTTTGTACCTTGGTAAGACCTGGTTCTCTATCCTTCATAAGTATCAACCTTGAGCTCAATGTTAGTAGATCTATCTGAAATAAATTTTTGAAGATAACAGTTTAACCTTTGAAGCAATCTTCTTTCATAGTATTTATAATATCTATATTTGAAGTGATAGGAAAAAGATGAGTGATTTGTTCCATCACAATATTTGCATGGATGTAAACTCCAACAATTCATTTTTTCATGACCATATTGATTGCAATGGGTGCACAATAGAGATGATCTGGCAATTTTGTGGTCAATTTTAGGAATATCATGTTTGTCTATCTCCTTAATAAGGTCTACAAACCATATGTGCACAATTGAAGCTATTCCATTTTGCATAAAGTCTTGTTGATCAATATTTCCCTATTTTTGTTCATTTGATTCATTAGATGAATCTTCCTTTGCATAGTTGTTGACTTCAAAAATTATGTCATATTGTAGAGGTTCTTCCTTTTCTTTCCCCTTTTCATCATTATAGTCCATCAGGTTCTTGATCCATATTGGTATTTTCCTCATTCCACTTCTAAGAGCATTACCAAGTATGCCTGTAGACATTTGTATGACCTGAATTCTTATAGCTTCCTAATTGAAGTATATAAGCTTGATTTTGAAAAACCTTTATAGATTCTTAGGTTTGTGGACTACCTTATGTCTCCCTAGTGATGAACACCTAATTTTAGGTTTTGAAGAAAGCTTATATCTTCCCAACTTGATAATCTTAGACAAATATTAATGTTATCAAGTTTTGTAGAATGCCTTATGACTCCCTAATGTTTTGAAGTATGATATAGTACTTTTTGTAAAAATATAGTTCAATTTTAGTTGATTTTGTACAAGTTTTGTAAGAATCAAAAATCAACTTCTTAACACCTTATTACTCCTAATTGAACTAAGCACTTTTTCAATTTTTGAAGAGGTTTTGATGTTGGAATTCTTTTGTCCCTTTTTGAAGATTTGAGACAAGTAAAAATATATATATATCCAACCTTAATAGAAACCCTTAATAACCTCTTTTATATCCCTTGGATTATTTCTAATTTCCAATAAAATAAATTTGATGGAGTAATCCTTGTGGCTCCCAAGTTTGGAAAATTAGAGAAATGATAATAATATTTGCAAAATAATTTAATCCAAGTTGAATTCCTTATTCCTCCTAAGTAAGATTGCAAATATTAATTTAATAAGATAAGTCACCCCTTTTGCTTTCAAAATCTAAGTTTTAACCTTAGTTTATAACCCTTATATCTCCAACTTATGAAAGCAATAATAAATGGGATTTAGACCTTACCTTTTTAGATGTAATATCTCCTCAATATTCGGTGCTTTCTATGGCTGAGTATAACAGTGTATAAGTGGTACCTTAGGCACTTGATTTAATGGAGATTCCTTGGAGTAGCTGGTCTTGAATGCTGGTACATATGGTGCTGAAAGTTGACCTTCAAAAATGGGGGAGCCTTTAATGCTCCTTCCCCTTATCTTCCATGCTGCACTTCGAATATTTCTATTGTGCTTCACTCCCTTGACTGTGCTTCACTCCCTCTTTGGATGTCTTTGACTGTGCTTCACTCACACATGTTGAACTTGGACTTTGAATACCTTTTAAGGATAGTTGATCATGGACTTTGTGACATGTGTCACGTCCATTACAAGTGAGCGCTCCCTTCTTTATGTAATGCTCCAAGTCCTTTGTTCAACGCTCTTGAAGAAATCCAAAAATGTATGGGCACTCGTGTGAAGCTAGTGGAGAATACCAAGTGTCACTGTCTTGCTTGTAACTCCTACGTGGGAGTTTCTAGAATGTTGAGAGAGGAATGATGACCATAATGCCAAGTGTTATTTCTACATGGAGTCCATTCTTGTAACATCTTCGAATATGGAGATTATAACTCCACAATCCCTTTGCTTTGCTACGTTGCTTGGGCAGCAAGCAAGCTATTTTCTTATAGGTGGATAGATGATGCACTATGGAGCTTGGATGATGATTTGGAGCTTCCTTCGATGGATGGTCTTCTCCAAGTTAGAGACCATGAATGTAACACCTTTACCTCTTCCTTTTATACCTCCAATCGTGTTGAATCCCTTGTAGATTTTTTTGATATCTTTTAGAAATTGATATGCACTCGCTTGTCTACATAAATGTAGCTCTTGAATGATCTGAAATGAGCTTTGATTCTATAGGTACGTACATCCAAGATGAGCCCTTGAGTGGCTCCTTCTAGCTTGGGAAGAAGAGTGCTGATGTCCGACCTTTGTTGGCTGATTTTCCCTGTAGTAAATGTGCCCTTTTGTGGCACTTCCAAATCTACTCTTATGCTATCAAAAACTAGATTAGAGTAGTGCATATAATGTATTATAATGTTGTATAATAAGGCTTTTAATATACCTTCTTTTGCACTCTATTTCTAGATCTAAAATTCTAGTTTTGTGGCAGATTTTTCCTGCAATACAAGGGTTTGAGGTTGTCTTTAAAGAGTAGACACACCTTTCCCTTTTTGCTTGGACACTTTTGATAACAAATCCAAGCTTCAATAATAGTAGATAGAAGCTTTTTAATTGATGCAATTTTCTGCACTTTCTTTCCTTGCATTCAACTTGTAATGCTTTTGATTTTGAGACTCACCAAGTCTCACTTTCATAAGCTTCTATTTCTATTTTTGGTTAGTTAAGTTCTTCTCCAAATTTTGGAGGATTCTAACCCTTTTGGTGGCTTCTATTGGCCACTTCAAGTTGCAGATTTTTGTGCTTCAATAGTGTCTTTAGACACTTGATACAAATCAGACTTTGTGCCTTTCAAGAAACACAAAACTAATTTTCTTTTTGAGAGTGGTATAATAGTACAAGTTCTTCACTTTTAATGCACTAATATTACACCTTATCACTCCAATCAACTCTCAAAGTCATGCACTAATAATTTACTGCAACTAATCAAGAATAACCTAAAATGAATCTTTAAGAGTTATTCTACAATTTCACTACAATCAATGTTGTAGGACTTAGTCTTCTTTTTCAAAAGTAGATAATAGGTAGTTGATAGAAGCTAATATGAAATCTAATCAACTCCTAATAAATGTGCAAATGAATCCTTAAAATAATCTGTTTCCTTTTGCACTTTTAGAAGACTGTAATCTAATTTTCTTTTTGCAACTTTAATCCAAATTCAGGTGCTCTAATAAATCTGATAAATAATCCAATTAATGAATCTTTTTGCACCATAAGTTGCATACCTTTTTTCTGTAGCTCTTCTCCCACATTTGTAGAGGATGTAGACCTTGGTGTCTAAAAACACCAAGTTGTTACTTCAAGTAGGATGTCCTGAATAACTCCTTCTTCACCAAATGATGGTCTCAAACTTTCTTTCACGAGCCTAGGATTTGGTGGCTTGTTCTCCTCTTGTGTTCTCCTCCTGCTATAGATTTGGAGAAGTCTATGTCTCTAAAGTGGTGCCTTCTTGTTGTGAGAGGTAATCTTCAAATATCCAATATTTGGTGAGCTTCTTCTATCTTCAAGTCTTCTTGTCGAATTTTAACTTCAAGCAGGATCTTCTTCTAGGGTTTGGCACTCCTTGCCAAATTATTCTTCATAGATTTGGCACTCCTTGCCAAATTCTCCTCTTGGGCTTGTTGTCGGATGGCGATAATTATCCCAAGTCCTTCACTATCAAGGACTTCACCTAGGTAGTGGATTTCTCCAATGAGTTCTCCAAAGAACTCTCTTGATCTTCAGCAAGGCTCTCCTAGCCTTTCCTGGATGCTCGATGAGACCTTCACAAGGTCTTTGATCTGGTAGCTTCTGATGGTCTTCCTTGAGACCTTTTCTTCAACCTTCTACTCTTGGAAGTGTTGGTGGTGAGATCTTCTCCTGGATATTCTGATTATGCTACTCTTGGCTTCGAGCAGGACTCTCCTAGTCCTTCTTCTTCTTCCAAGATTGGAAGTTCTTCAATGAGATCTTCTCCTGATCTCTTCACTTTTGCTTTAGGGTTGAGCTGATTCTAAAGAAGATACTCTTCCTAACTTTCTTGTAGGAAGTCTCCCAACTCACTGAATCTTCTATTCCTACAACAAAGATATTAGTACTAAAATATTTAGTCTACTTCTGAATCAGATATTCTTCTCGAATTCTTCTTCAGGATCAAGGCTTCTATGGCCTATTTCAATATCAAGGCTCCTGTGGCCTTTTTAGTACCAAGGCTTCTATGGCCTTTTCAATATCAAGGCTTCTATGGCCTTTTCAGTATCAAGACTTCTATGGCTTCTTCTTCAAGGCTTCTATGGCCTTTCTGTATCAAGGCTCCTATGGCCTGTTCTTCAACTGTGGAATTCTACAATCCAGCAATGGAGATCTTTAGTCTCCTATCTTCACCACGATCCTTCACTAGAAGTCTTCTTCCATAGTATTCTTCTCTTGCACAATGAACTAACCTCTACACTATGAGGGCACACCGACCTTCGGGCAACGAAGTTGGAGTCTCCTAGCTTTCTATCGTAGGAGGAGTCCCAATCCTCTAAGAATTAATTTCCTGCAACAAAAGAAACTTTAGGCACTAGTTAGAAAATTCCAGATAACCTGGATGATCTTCACTAGATGATTTGTCAATCTAGTGGATTGAGTGTTGAGTCCTAGTCTTCACGAGTTTTCATAACAACTCTGTGGAAAAGACTCTAGATAAAAATGATCTCAATATTTTCTGAAACTGAGATTCCTTTCAGTCCTAACTTTGTGACTCTCCCAAAATCTACCACCTAGATTCTTCTGAGATCTTTTGACAGTGGTTGGTCCAACGGTGCATCAGTTTGACAAAACTCTCAGGCTAACCAACAATGGTGGTTTCCCTATTGACCTACATAGACTAGATCTACCGTGGCTCTGATACCACTGTTAGCTTTTGATGAATGAGCCTTGGGAGATAACAATCACAAGATGCAGAATAACATGAAAGAAAGTAAATCTGCTAGATGACTGAAGTATGCTAAAAATATAAATCATATAAAATATTACAATGTAGCTATGGAGGAAGTGAGCACTCCATTAACAAAGCTACTGATCTACATTGTATCCATCACCAATGAATGGTGAGGCACACAGAACTACACTATCCACTAAGCTACGCTATCTGACTATGTCCCCCGACTCTCTTCTCTATCTATCTAAGAGGCCATCCTTATATAGGTAAAATAGGATACTTGGCCAACACTCTATCTAGCTGTGCAAGGGACAACTTGCACATTGACACTTGTGCATTTATTACATTGCATGAAGTAACTAGATAACTTGCACAGGAAGTAATCTAGATATGTATCTTGGAGGATACATTTACATAACCCAAATGATGGAATAGACTCTATTTCCAACACAAATAATGATTGGTGGCCAATGGTTTATGGGAAGAGATGCACTTTATTTGAAAACATGGAATGCAATATTTTTTGTTGAGACAAAAACTATTAAGAAGTTTTTAGTATGTGTTAGACTTTTTGGACTTCCATATCAGATTATATAAGGATGTTCTAAATAATATTGGAAATACCCTAGTGCAATTCATCAAGGAAGTACTAACTACTAAGAAGCAAAAGCATGCTATATATACTCTAATATGTATTGCTATGGATATTTCAAAACCTTTACCACAATCCATTATAATAAAATTGAAATTGAGAATGAGATCAACAAGTAGATTATAAAAATATAGTATTTCGTTGCCACAATTGTTATGAGATTGGACACACATGAAAAGAGTTTACAAAGTGAAAACTATGAAGAAAGAGATAAAAAATTCTAGCCATGAGATAAAATTCAAGATAAAGCAAGGAAATTATACATTAATAGAAGCTAGATCAGATAAAGGATATTCCACTCCGAAATAAGAGGCAAAGAAATCTTATCTACAATATCATTTGGTAAGTTCAAAAGGAATTAAAGGTGCAAAAGAAGATGTGGAGAGAAATCCTAAAACAAAGACAACAAAAGAGATCAAGTTTATTCCAGGTAAATCATCTTCATTTTCCAGTATAGAATACTCTCTAATTAATAAGAGTGAAAGGGATGAAGTTATCCCTTGCACTTCAAGGTTTCAAGAGCACCATAATAAAGAAATAAGGATAGAGGAAATCCATAATAATTTAGATTTGTTAGAGCATAATAAGAAGGTAATTGGTACAAAAGAGCATCCTTGCCCTTTAGGGTTTCTAAAACAACACAAAGAAGATTGTGCTTTTGAGGTTATTCCTTGCTCTTTAAATCATTCGGAACAAGGCAAATTTAAAGATGATAAGTCTTACTGTGAGTCATATGAGAATACTAAAGATATTGATGAATATGAAAGTATTGTTGAGAATGAAAAAATATAAGAATACCCAAGAAGCAAAAACAAAGAGAAAAATAAACCCAAAGAGATATTGATATGAAAAAATAAAAACAAATATCACAAGTGCTAACAAGAAGTGGGGCTAAACCCACAATTAAAATAAAAAAATAACAACGAAAATAATATCTTAGAATTTTAGGGGAATAGATAAGAACCTAAAAAAAAGTATTAAGAAATTATGAGGTTGTTATAGATAAATTATTTATAGATATAGAAGTTGGGCAACAAATATTATAGTCATTAGTCGTGTTGAATTTCATCTTGGCAAAATTTAAATTTCAGAAGGCATATGATAAAAAAGGAGCTAATTGTAGAAACTTAGTAATTCGAGGAAGATGGAGAATATCTTTGATAGAAAATAAAATGAAGAATATATTTTATGGAAAGGTAAAGTTGGACATGTTTTAATTAACTTGTTATAAATGTAACGAGAACAATGTAATGTTTTTGAAAGAGGAGTACCCCAAATAGAAGTCACACATAGGCTTAAAAAAAATCCTTAATAGAAGTACCCCAAATAAAAGTCACACATAAGATTAAAAAAAATCCTTAATAGCATCTAAAATAAATCTTTTTAAAAAAAATAATTTTCCTTATATTTTGTTTGTTCAAATTAAAAAAAATTATAATATTTTCTTGAATAATATACATATACAAGATTTTATTTAAAAAAATACAAATTTATTAAAAAAATTAGGTTCAAGTCTTAATAATCCTAAAAGACCTTATATGTGTGAGTGAAGGTGGATAGCCATTGAATAAATTATCTAGCCTCATTTCTCTTTACAAATAAAATGATGATTTTTTTAGTTACACATGATCTTATGAGATATTTTCATAATGACTCATATTTATTTTAGGTTAACTTGTTATTTTTTCAAATGTACGTTAAAGTAATATTTTTTGTTTGTTGGTTATATAAGGAATTGACAATGTCTCCATCATTTTAAAATTTTATTTATATTTAATAAAAAAATTATGTTATAAGTTTTTTTTTTTTTTTTGGGATTATGCTATAAGTTTTGATGGGAAAATTTTAAATGATCTTTTAAATAATTATCTTGCTATAAAGATGAAGGATGAAAAATAAAGTGTAGTTTTTATAAAGAATTATTTTTATTTGAAGGATAAAATAACATGAAAGGTGTCATCGGGTTTTTGGTTCAACGGTTGGGACAAATAGTTAATGTAGCCCACACCAAGGTTTAAATATTGCCCCATCGAATAAATTAATGTAATTAAGTCAATGTGAAAGGGAAAGGGCAACCCTTTCAAAACCCTACTTAAAAAAAAAAGAAAGTTTGAAAGGATTCAATTTTTATATCTATATAGATTAATTTTTAAGGCTAGTGGTTGTTTTTATTGACTCAAATTATGATAATTAAAAAAACAAAAAGAAGTATGGTCATGACTTAGTTAATTTTTCATTCCTTTTTAAATAAATGTGATTATATATTAATTGGTTATATAGGATTGAAATGGCTCCATCCTTATTACATTAAACCATATAGTGATATCAAAACAATATTTTGACAACTAAAAATGTATCATTTTACAAGATTCAAACATGGGTTTTCTCTTTGAGAGTTGAGATATTTAATCGATTGAGTTCAATTCATTTGATAAATTATGTGATTATTTTATTTAAAATTTCTATGAAAATAAGCACTTAAATATCATACTTTATAAAAATAAGTGAGTTTAATGTGTTGGAATTCACAATACTTTCTAGAAACGAAAATAAGTAAGACACACTCAAATCTTATACAAAAAGTTAAAGAGAAAAGAATTGGGGTTTGTATAGACACCATAAAAAATCACTATCCATAAGTTATATTGTACAACATTTCAATAAAAAATAAGGGTGTGAGAAGGTTTTTATAGCAATACCAAAACCCCAAAATACATCATAAAGTTTAACCTAAGTCGACATAAGAAGTGGGCTTTAAGTTAATTACAAATATTTAGTAAGATTTATCCATAACAAGGTTAACCATGGCCCATTGGGCTTATATTATAAAATATTACAAAATATTTAATGCATTGCATAATGAAATGCCTTTAGCCCTATCTAATACATTAAACAATGTTAGCTCTTAACCATGATTCGGATTATAATTTTAACACCCCTCATATTATGAATTAAGAGGCCCGGGAGAGAAGACAATAGTGAAAATAATATCTTCCTCCTATAATGGATGCTCTAATGGGAATCTCCAGTTGAGGTAGATCCCTATGAATCTTCATCATCTAAAAGACATCCACCTTGCTTTAAGAACTTACCTTCAATATTTTATAGCTTCAACAAGCAATATTTTTTGGGATGTCCCTCCATTTTATAGTATTCATGAGTGGTATTTATTTTCTTTGAAGAATTAGCCTTTCCTATGGGCCCCTAGATCTTAGCCTCCTTTGATTTAAACATATGAATTATATATATTACATTCAATTAGCCTGAAATAATTATGTGGAGGCTCTCTTATAGACCTATTAGGGCAAGTGTAGGGAGTGGGCATTGCTTTCAACTCGGTTGGTCTTAACCGCTTCAAGCATGTTTTGCTGATGTGTTTGGCCCAGATTCTTGTTAAGCAACTAGCTTACTTGTTGCACCATCAAATACTAAGCACCTTTTGACAATATTTCTTTTAACCACTACTCTTGATAATTGAGTCAACTATGCAAAAATATGTGTGTGATGGAGAAGCCTTTAACCATTGAGATCTCTAAAAATAATGATTATGGATGGCTAGTTGACACTGACTTTGTAGATTGGGATAGGTCCAAGAGCCTTCTACTCGATATCGAAGCTTGAGAGCATTGTTGGGCTCTTATAGGGTTAGCTTCCTGTGTGCTAGACTCTATGCCTTAGCAAAATTTTCAGTTTAGAATCTGCATTTTAGTATCAAACTTTATTACTTTGATGATGATATCAACTTTTTTAGTAATTCCAACTACTTGGTGGCTTGATCTTTATACTTAGCCAAATTTCATATCTGATAGTGTGTAGCCTGGAAGATTGAAAGCCAATTTTTTTAATTGGATGACGTCAATGCATACAAAAACCCGACTGCTTGCTAGCTTAGTCCTCATATTTAGCCAAATTTTGGGTCTGGCATTGTGAATGTCATATAATTTATGCTTCTTTGATGATGTTAGCTATTTCAAAATTTTGACCTATTGCTTCATATTAGATGCTTTGACTTAGCCAAATTGCTAGTTTGGCCATGTGATGAATGCTAGATGCCAAACTTTTATTGCACCTATGCTTATGTTAGCTTCCAAAAATGTTTGGATCTTGCTTTTGAATATCGGATGCCCATGCCTTAGTCAAAATTTTAATTTTGATACTCGTGCATGACACTGAACCACCTTGCCTTGTCCTAAATTTTAGTTTTGATGTCGTTATAATGTGTCGAGCTAGCCTACCTTAATTAACATTTCAATTTTGGCTAGGCACTGTTGGATATTGAGTTGATCTTGCTGCTTTGTAGCTAAATATTCATGAGGAGTTTGATTTGGTATTCAACTTGTACCAAAATATGCTTTAAGTCTAATTGTTGCGTTGATGCCTTAGCAAAATGATGATAAAAATTAAGCAAAATTACAATCCAGTTGTATTTTCAAGGGTTTGTGAATGTGGGTGATCAAATTGACCTACATTATTGGTGATTTCTAGGGATTTTTGCTTACAAAAATAGAGAACCTAGTAAGCCTTATATATGGGGTAACAAAAATAATGAGAGGAAAGAGAGCTAGAAGATAAGTTGATGGGAAACAAAGGCGCAAAAGTAAGCAAAGGTTAAAGCTATGGAAAATAAAATAATTTTAGAACAAGAGATGTGATGGATGTGAATGTTGAGGATTTGATTGAGAATCTATTGTATGTTAATGATAAAAATTTCAAGGATGCTCCTTTCTAACTTATATGTCATCTAGGTACAAAACTTAGCATAAACCTTAGTATTTAGGGATAGGAAACTTCAAGAAGTAAGAAAGACATGGGCATTGGAAAATGGAAAGGTTGGTAATTGTGGAGAGGTATACAAGTAGATAGGATGCAAAAATAGAAAGAGGAGAAAAATATAAGAGGAAGGGACAAAAATATGAAGAGATACCTGATTGCAAGCATGTTCAACAAAACTGAATCCTGCCTAAGCATAATATTCCACAACTAAAAATTGCTTTAGGTTTGGTAAATTCACCTTAGGCAATTGTTCACCCAGGAAATTTACCTTAGGTAAATATTTCAATCACTTAGGAATATTATGCTCTCTATTGCCTTCTTCTTTGAAAAATTACACAAGCACTCTTCTTCCAGGATTGTAGATAGCTATGCAACGAGTTGATGCTTCAAAGGCTTGCTCAAGATTAGAACCTCAACACAAAAGTAAAATTTATGTATAGTTTTGGCATTAGTTTTATTTTTATAGCTCTTTGCAAATGATGATGATAGTTGAAGCATTAATTAAAATTCAGATTTTGTCACAGTTGGTACTACTTGATAAATTTTGGTCCCTGGTGTGAACATTTGATGCACTTCCGCTTCATTTTGTTTAGCCAAATACCTCTCGCCACCATAGAATTTTGATTTATTACAATGCATGCTTTCTTTTATGGTTTAGTTATTATGATACATGGTTGGTGGCCTAGCTTGTTGCCTATCTTCTCGCTCCTTGTTCGCTTATGCCACTTATCACTTATCAGCTTTGGTGATGCCAATATATTAATATCGAGGTATTATATTGTAATAAATTTTATCATCTTGTCCTTCTCATTATGACACTTTGTGTATGCTTTCATCATTAAGGTACTGAGGTGTCATACTACAAGCTTCATCCATATTTTTGTGTCATTTCCACACAAATTCTTAATTATCTAGAATGAATTTTGTTGCTTTCCAGGGAAGAATTTAGCTAACCTTTCCATTGCGCTACAAATTCATGAAAAAGTGATAATACAAGAAGATTTTAGGATATATTTGAGGAATAAGGGTGAAGAGTGAATGAGATTTGAGTCTAGAATCATTGGAGTAAGTGGGGTGAATGAAAATAAGAATGACAATGAGACATGAAGGGTGGTAGATGGATATGGACAAAAGAGAAGGAAAGATGAGAGGAGTATACATGAATAATGGATAACTTTGGATTTGTCTAATTTTACCCAACAATATATTTTAGTACTTGCTTTTATTTTTTACCTTGTTGTTTGTTGTTTTGACTTCAAACATCAGATTGGTAAAAAAGGTGAAGCATCCCTCTATTTATGGAGGGAATTATTCTAGATTTTTTCTCTTTCTTGTCCATGCTCTATCTTGAAAAATTCCATAAATTGGAGAGGGAGTTGTAATTAGTTGCTCTTGCTTGTCAAGATTATAGAGAATTCAACAATCACATGTTTGTCAACCTTACTAGCCTCTCAAGTTGTCCCTCTTCTTTTCTTTTTCTTTTGTCCTTGGACTTCACTCTTTTGGAATAATTCTAATATTCTTGAGAAAGAGCAAAATCCAATTACAAAAATATTGTGGTTGTCTCTAGTAGACTTCATCATAGGCCAAGAGGAGTGCAAACATTATCAATGGAGGAGCACCTCTAGCAAACATCGAGATTGCTATTTGGTTGCCATCAGTTATATTTTTTGCATTAGCTAACACTAGGAAGGCTAAGATTGATCATCCTTTACCTTCTATGCTTTAGCAACTCCCCTTGGTGCAGGGATATTTAGACCCACCTATCTAGGGCCATTCGTCATGCATGTTCTCGTCATATTTACAACACCAACAACTTATACAAAATCTATCTTCATGATGATTTGTTCCTTAGAATTAATGAATGCTGAAAGGAAAAGATCCCTTATATAGGCTCTTTCATCCTTGATAAGTCATAACTTGGTACGCCATGTCACTCCTCTTTTTTCTTAGCCCCCAAGTTGTCAGCTTGAAAGGCTAGTTTTGATACATCCTTGGCTTAATATTCCCAATCCACATCAGATTCCAAGAAAGAATAATTTCTAGTGCAATTGAATAAGTACTCTGCATAAATTGTTGTCTTATTTATTCTAATTTACACATGTAATATTCCTAATGCACTTTCCAAAACTCTTCTTTAACCATTTGGTTATTTCTTCACTAACTATCTTATTTTCTAGTTGTATTAAGATTTTATTTATTTGTTGACCTATTTACATAAAAATAAGGTATGCCCCTTCATATCAACAGTGCTAAGCTTCACTTCATCCTTGGAACCTACAATAGCTTGATCATATATTACCAAATTTGAGCTTTTCTCTAATTTATTTATTGAGGTGCATATTTTTTCCTGATAGAATTCTACCATGGGATTGACCTTATATACAAATCAAATATCAAGCTTGTTTTAGAAGTGGCATTGGGAATTAGTTTTGGTATTTTTTCTCAAGAGTGTAAGTTACTGGTCACTTTTATTATGTGTATTGATTTGTGCACCAAAATATCAACCAATAATTGAGGAGTTCCAAGGCCATGAGAATATCTATCTTAAGATACTTGGAATATTATTTGACCAAGTGCCACTCCTCTAGTATTTATCCCAAAAAAATTGGGTTTGCTTGTTGGGGTATGTGATTTTCCATGTATTGTGACAATTCATAGTTAATTGGTAGATAATGCTAGTTTTCCAAGTTTGACAAAAGTATTGTATTGGGACCACTCAAGAAAAGCTTGTTGCACTTAGCTTTTACTCATATTTTAGCCAATCAATTATCTCCAAATTAGCTAGCTCTACGACCTCTTTAGCTAAATGTATCTTTTGTTCTTCATATTTCTCAATATTATAGGGTTGTATTTTTTCAACATGAATTCGAACTTGTTGGGGTCTGAATTGACATCAAAGAAATCTTAAACTATGACTGTGAATCTATGACATTCTTGAAGGTGCACACCCACTAATCATAGCTCAGACCTCGATATTGGATGGATCAAATATTACTTCAATCCAACCTCTAGAGTAGGTTGATATACCTTGTCAAATAATTATATGTTGACTCAATTAAGCTCAGTTTAATATGTAAGGTTAAGGATAGAAATGGAGTAAGGGTTAAAAACAATTGAATGAATAATGGTCGGATAAATCTAATAACATTGACAACTCTAAAGAACCTTCTGATAGACCACATTTCTAATATACCACACTTGTAACTAACAACATTTAAAACAGATGATATTCATCATTATAGCACCAGAAAATACTCAGAGAACTATTTCAAACATCTAAAATGTTAATAATCCAAATAACAAAATTAGATCAACATTCAAACTAATAGAAAAAGAAGCTCTCTATAGAATTTGTTTAAACATGAAGCATTCCAATTTTCCCTAAGTCAACAATCCAATATCAACAGAATTGACTAACCATAACAATGTTAGAAGAAATGAATTCACAAATTAAACTCACAAGAAAATGAAGACAAAAGCTTAAGGTAAACACCCAAGTAATGCTCCTATTGATTTATTAGAAAAATTACAATAATATATCAGGTAAACACTCCAGAGCTAACCCTTCAAATTGAGAGTACGACCTCTATACATAAATTTTTACAATGGATAGAAAGATAGAAATATTACAAGGATTTTCATGCTAGATCAATAGGGTACTAAGGTGGCACCCTCTTATTTGCTTACAAGAAGAAAGAAATGAGTTGTGCTCCATGAAACTTTGTAACTCTAAGCTCTGCAAGTTGCTAAGCCTTTCACGAAATCCAATTTTTGCGCTGGTTGTAGGTTGATCTGGTCTATTCCTTGTTCTTGACTAGGCTTCTCCACCATAGATCTATAACTGAAAATATTAGTGGATTTTTTATTCTTGCAATGCTTCGTATTACTTGTTCTTTCCACTCATGAGAAACAATAATGTAGGTTGGGGGTGTTAGCCTCTCTATCAACATGAAATCTTACTCTTTTGATGGATTCAGATCTTCTCATCCTAGCCCTTGATGTGCTTTTAAACGATTCTGATGAAGGGTGACTTGGCACCTTTAGGACCTGTGAAGTTTCATAAATTTTCTACTTCAGAATTTGCTCCTTAAAATTTTTCTAGGCTAGGTTTTACCATGTTGACCATGGAATTAAAGCCTAGAGGTGACAAAGATCCTTTAAATTTTGACGATGTCTTTTGTCTTTGAAAATTTCCACTATTGGTTGCCTTCTCAAAATCTACTCATAATTTTGTTGGGTTAGGTTTGACCATGTTGACGGTGGAATTTTACTTTGTGCCATGGGCGTGTGAAAAACATCATGGGCCCTCGTTCGATGGAGAGTAAGACTTCTATCATCCCCTTTTGAAGAATCTGCTCCTCTGAATTTCGCTGTGCTAGCTTTGAGCAGTTTGACTATGGATTTTAACATTGTGTGTTATCCGAGTGGATTTTATAACTACCACTTCATTTGGCAGACATTACCTTATCTTTCACAATGTTTTATCCCAATCCACTCTTTTAATTTTTGCTAAGATCCGTTTAACTTTGTTGATCGTGAAATTTTGACATTGTATTGGATCTCGATAGATTGTAACACTGCATCACCTTTCTTTATCCAAAATCTGCTCCTCCAATTTCTGCTACTATCTGTTGACTAGTTTGACTGCAAAATTTTCACTTCGACAGAGTTTAACCATACAAAATATTATGGGCAAAAATTAACACCAAACTGGAGTTTCCCTTTTCAAAATATGCTCTTCCAAAATCTGTTGGACACTGTTTGACCATTTTGACCACATATTTTTACATTGAGCTTGCCTTCCAATGAATTTTAACACTGTCTTCGAGGTTCTTCCAACACTTAGCTGAGTTTTACAAAATTTGCTAAGTATGTGGCTATTTTTGGGCATACATTCTGGCGCCTCGTAGGGAGTTTTTCTAGCAAGGCTTACGAAATCAGATCCTTATCATTTGGACACTGGAGTAAAAAAAAAATTAGTGAGATTACACAATGGCCATGGAATGGACGATAGTAATTCGCCATCTCACACTTCATTGAATAACCTCCTTACGACAGTCATACTATTAGACCTTTGTGAAGTTTCTTAGAGCATAACTATCCACAAGGGGACCATACAAGATGTGAAATACATATATTTTTTCCAAGGTTCTACTCCTTCTCCTTCTGATTAGTCTTAGAGCAATGATTCAGTAGATGACCTCTTCATGAAGGCTAGAGAGATTCACTTTAGTTGTTTTCAAGGGATACTTCAAGGAACAACTTCCCCATGAACATTACTCTTTGAAGTTAATTTGGGAGAGACTCAAAGAGTAAAGGTTCATATGAAGGCCATGTTAGAAGCAGTTGTTGATCTGCCCTAGAATTGCATGAAAATATGCTCCTTTTATAGAATTGGCCAAAAATACGTTATTATACCTCAAGTCCCCTAGTCTACTAGTTCTCCCATCAAATATTTCAGTCTAGTTAACTCCTTGATTAACTAAGTCACTTTATCTTGATCAACTGACTCCTACCATGCATCCACCTCTAACTCATATTGCATCATTTCATTTATGCTGCTTTAGAGATCTTCTTTGGATAACATCATATTTTTTTCATCCCAAAGTCCTTTGAATCCATATTGCACCATTTCCTCATTCATATCCAAAATCTTCTAGAGCTTATCATCATTTTTTTTGATCAACAACCATCCCTTTTAGAGCAATCCATTCTTCTTGAGGATAATTTTTGTGGTGATTCTTGAGGTGCTTCATTATCTATTGGGAATCGACTTGGCTAGCTCATTAAACCTTGCTTCAAACAAATTGAGGAGTCTACTAGCTTGAGGGACTATTGGTTGTATCTTCTTGGTGATATTTTATAGATCTTCCATAGTTTTCTGGAGCACATCACTGGCCTCATACATGTAATCAAGGATGGATTGGATCTCAGAACATTTCTCTAGGATATTTGATAGAATTTCTTTCCTCACTTGTTTAACCTTATCCTTGGAGAACCCTGCAACTCTAGTCTTTTCAATTTAGAGCTGTTGTTGCAAAGCTTGTATTTGCTTTACATACCCCTAATTTTACTCCTGCAGCTGTTGCACTTGCTCTTTGTAGTTGATCATATTTTCAAACCTATTTTCCCACTTTTTAGCCTCATTCTCCAATACCTTCCATCCTTTTTTTGATCTTTTATCATGGCTTCTAGTATGGCGATATTTTTCTCCAATTTTGTAGATTGCTCCCTATAAATGTTGCTTTTGATAAACACAGTTTCTAGCCCAACCTTGGTTGTGATAAATTCATAATCCATAACCAGTTGATATATGTATTCAGTCTTCTCCTCTAACTGATAATATTCTACCATCATATCTTCTTCTAGTTTATCCACTAAGGTAGTCATCTTGAAATTTATCCTCTACCTGGTCACAGGGTCAACCATTATTGATTTTATCACCCTAGCTTCTCCCTTAGACGACATAGCCAATTTATTGCTCCAGAAGCTTTGTGCTCTCAGTGAAGTACTTTTGATATTTTACAAGGATGCGACTATAGGATGATCCATGGTACTGGATGGAGTGATATTTGCAAGAAAAAATGGGACCACCATGGATGGGAGGGGAATGGTGGTGATGATGACAGACTCTATATTCATAGTGGAAGTGGCAGTTGTAACAAAACTGGTAGCTTCAAGTGATGGGGAAGTTAATGGAAGTGATATTCCAACTATTGTAGGGAACAATGATGTGGGAAGTGAGTGAGTGGAAGTTGGAGGTGACGATGATAGTTGGACTTGTGGTGAATGAGGGGGAGATGATGGTTTTGGGCTTTCAACTATATGATATGGAGATGGAATTTGGTGAGAGTATGGGGGTGGATGAGGTGGTGACGGTTGTGGAGAACTGTGTGGAGGGGATAATATATTTTGACCTTTTTGTACCTTATAAGAGGAGGGAGATCTCTACGAGGAATAAGAAGAAGTAGGAGGGGAGAGATTAGAAAACATACCTAAGCGTACTAAAGTATACTATTTGAAAATGTTATTGGTGCTTTGTTGCCCTCCTTGATCTCTCTTATACTCCCCTATTGTGACAAGACTTTATACCACTACTTCTACTTCATACACCTTTTGTTTCTTAGTGACTACCCTATCTATTTCCCACACTACACCCTCTGCCTTCCTCTTGAATACAATGGTTTCTTCTGGTTGTTGCTGAGGAGGTGATATTGCAACTTCTATAACATGAACCAATTTATCTTCTTTTTTAGAAGAGGTTGTAGAAGTGAGATCTACAAATTTATATTTCTTTTTATTTTCAACCTTTGAATGGGTATTTGCTTCTGTAGCTTTACGTTCAAACCTCCTCCTCTTTGGGGTGACCTCTATAGTACTAGTCTCTTTTGAAGTTGATGAAACTATTTCAATGTTCTCCTTGTGCTGAGGAGATGTAGGAGTAGAGGCTGGTGGTGTTGATTCTTGTTCCTTCTTGGAGGTTTTAGATTTCTTACTTTTAGCCTTGCTCTTTCTAGCTTTGCTTGTTTTTGCTTTTCCCAAGATCAACACTAAGATTTTCTTCCCCTTGGCCTTCCAAATTGTAAAATATTTGTCATACCTTTCCTCAAACTTGATATTGATTGACTTGGGATATTTGTCTTCCATTGAATATTTCTACCCTCATCTTCCACCATTCCAAAATTTTACCTTGTGACCATTTATAGGTCTCTTCCATCTCTTTGATTCTGGTCTCACCAAGCTGATGAGGCTTTTTGGTTGGGTCATAGACCTACACATGCTCATAAAATTCTCTCAAAGGTGGAAGTGTTTTCATGGTGTTTACATTCCATTTGAGGGGAGTGGAGACTATTCTTTATTTTTTCTATGCTTTTCTATCTGAGGGTGATTCGATTTTGTAAACTTATCTGCTTTATCTGTTAGCTTTTGATGCAGTATGTAATGGGAGATAGCAATCACAAGATGTAGAATAATATGAAATAAAGTAAATCTACGAGATGACTAAAAATATACTATAAATAGAAATGATGGAGATGTTTACAAAAGTAGTTATGGAGGAAATGAACACTCCATGAATATAGCTACAACTCAAGAATGGGCATTGAGCATATTACACCCCATCACAATACATCACACTGCTACATCATGCCACTCTGGTCTACACTACTTCCTACTACTGTAGTTCACTCTCTTGTCACTATATCTATGTCTATGGCCCTTTATATAGGAAATAGATTCCTTGGCCAACACTCTACCTAGATGTGCAAGGGACAACTTGCACATATACAACTTGCACTTTGACACTTGTGCATTTATTACATTGCATGTAGTAACTAGATAACTCCCCCTAAAGTAATCTAATGTCCTAAGTATGTACCAAGAAAGGTACATTTACATAATCCAAATGATGTAATAGTCTATTTCTAACACCCCTTGTATTACATTATTTGGATATTGAAGACTTTAGTCTTCAATGTGGATCTTCTTCCAGCTGATAATGGAATTTGTATTCTCCTTCATCGCTTACTGTGATCAGGTTTAGTAGATAATTTGTGTCTTCATATGATGCAAAGTAAGTTGTAGATGGAGGTTCTCCTAGTTATTGTATGTGTTCAACTGGTTCAGTCTTCATGATGCCAAGTTTCTTTTTAGCATGTTTTTTCTTCCTTTTTCTTCTTCTTCTCTTCTTGTGATTCTGCATCGGTGCTGGTAGAATTTTTGCTTCATGACAAGTTAGTTTATCATCACAATAATATTGTTCTTTATCTTGTTCCTTGTGTCGAGCAAGTACAAACACAATTAGTGATAGATACACCATCAAACATTCTTCTAGTGAAAATATAACCAATATTTGTGAATTCCACCATGTTGTGAAGAGAATATCATGAAGATAACCAATCAATGTTGTAAAGTTACCTTCTTTAGCTTCTTTAAGAAACAAGGAAAATTTCTCTTTGTCACTAATGGATAGATACTCATATCCTTCTAGAGTATCTATTAAGTTTTGGGAGTAGTATTCTACTTCATGCAGTAGTTCTTCATTATTGAAGGTATTTCTTAAGATATCATCCATGATAGATCCTTCTAGATTTAGCAAGAATCTTTGGAGTTTACCTTGTGACTCCCTATGTTAGGATATATGATTCTTGATTGAAGAAATATAAGCTTGATTTGATAAAACCTTTAATAATCCTTGTTTTGTAGACTACCTTATGTCTCCCAAGTAATGTGAGTATATACTCCTAAGGATTTTTAGGTTATGAGGAAAGCTTATATTTTGTAACTTGATAATCTATGATGGATGCTTGATATTACCAAGTTTTGTAGAATACCTTATGACTCCCTAGTATGCTATGGATAAGATATAGTGCTTTTGTAGAATTATAGTTCAATATTTGATTGATTTTGTAAGGTTTTGTAGAATACCAAAATCAATTCCTATTATCCCTTATTACTCCTATTGAACTAAGCATTGTTCCCAAATTTTAAAGAGGTTATAATGTTGGATCTTTTGTCTCCTTTCGAAAGGATTGAGACAATAATATTATGAATATCCAACCTATGAAAAAATCTCTTTATAAATAACCCTTTGGGAATTAGGTTAAGTGTATCTAATTTTCCAATTAAATGATTTGATGTAGTAGCCCTTATGACTCCCTAATATTTGGATAAATTAGATCACAATTAATATTTGCAAATATTCAATTCTTATCCAAGTAGAAAACCTTATTACTCCTAGGTTTTATATTGCAAATATTTGATTTAATTTGATAAAATATTTCCCTTGATATATGGCTTTCAATGTATATAAATTCCTTTGATTTAACCCTTATAACTCCAAGGAAATAAAGCACATATTAATGGAAATTATTTTACCTTTCTCCAAGCAAAGTTCGATGCTGAATTCAGAGATGCTTGGACAACTGATTTTACGTAGACGTCGTGGATGTTGCGGCTTTGTTCTCCAATGGAAACGCTTTGGCTTTAATGCGTTCCAAATCTGGCATCTTCTAGTCTCTTCCCTTGACTCTGATTGCCTTGAGCATTAAAGGCTCTAACACCTTCTTGATTGCTACAACTCGACCCTTTTTTGCACAGTCGATGAGAGAGTAATTTTGACGATGAAGAATGCTTTCTTGACTTTGGTCGTTGATGTCCTTAAATGGAGAATATTCATCTCTTATGTGCCAAGTGGCACGACCATTTCCTTTTGAGTGCTTGAGGAGAGTTTGGTGCCAATGAACGTTTGTCTCCCTTCTTGTAACGTAAGAATGTTATGTTCTTTAGCAAAATGCTTGGTCTTCCTCTTTGACAAGTGTACTCAATGCACCAAATGCACCAGGCTATTCATGTAACTCCTCCTTGAAGATGAGCACTCTCTTGAAATGAGCATTAGGGTTTCCCTTTAGTGACAAGTGTCACTTTCTTCTCTACATGGATGTAGACTCTATTGCTGGTTTGAACGGATCCTTTGAGACCTTTTTAGCTTCACAAATCTCCTCCTTTGCTTTCATTCATCTACACAATATTTCATGGGGATATGGAGCAACAATATGGAGGCCTTGAGCACCACTTTTAGTGAATGTATATGGAGTAAGTAGTACTCCAAATGGTGCTTCAACTTTCTTTTGCTTTATATTTGATTTTTGTCCTCCTTACGTAGATGCTCTTGCTCTTTAATGACGTTGTGCTTCCTTGCTCTTGTATGTGTATCTTGCAGGTTCAGCCATCTAGAATGTGAGGAGTATGAGCCCTTCGTATGGCTCCTTGAGCTAGGCTTGGATGGCTGCTAGCATACGACTACTTTTGGCTAGTTTTTCTAGCAAGAGTAGTGCCTTTGAGGCACCTTTGAATCTGCCTTCTCTCCCTGTATAACTAGATTAGAAATAGTGCACTATAATGTAAAATAGTTTTAATACAAGATGACCTTGTTGCACTTTCTTTTGCACTCCTCTTTGTAAGTCTTAATTTTTGGTTTTTGAGGTAGAATATTGAGTGCAATATAGGGGTTTTGAGGTTGTCTCTGGATTAGACACCTTCCCCTATTTTCTTGGATATTTTTATAAATGAATCCAAGCATGTAACCATATGATAGAAGCTATTTTTCTGCACTATTTTCTTGTGCTTTGAACTTGAGACTCACCAAGTCTCGTTCGAGGCTTCTTTTGATGCTCTTATGGTGGTTACTTTCTTCTCCAATGCTTGGAGGATTGAGCTGATTTTGTGGCTTCCTTAGGCCACTTCAAAGTTGCAGATCTCAGTGCATTAATAGTGTCTTTAGACACTTTGACAAATTCTATTTTTGTGCCCTTCTAATGAACACAAACAATAATATTTGAGAGCAATATAATAGTGCAAAATGAATCTAATAATACTACACTAACAATTTCACCTTATCACTCCAATCAACTCTAAAAAGTAATGCACTTAAATAATTTACTACAACTAATCAAGAATAATCTGAAATGAATCTTCAAGAATTATTCTGAAATTTCTTTCATAAGCAAGGTAATAGGAGCTAGTCTTCATTTTCTTTCCAAAGTAGATGATAGGTAGTTGATAGATAGTTTAAGATTCTAAAATCTAATCAACTCCTAAAGTGCAAATGAACCTTAAAGAATCCTTTCTTTTTGCACATTTTAAGACTCTTAATTCAACTCTCCTTTTTGCAACTTCAATCCAATTAAGGTGCTTAAACAAATCTGATAAGTAATCCACTTAATGAATCTACTTGCACCAATAGTTGCTTACCTTTTTTTGAAAGCCCTTTTCACCACTTCTGTAGAGGATGTAGATCTTGGTGTCTAAGATCACCAAGTTGTTGTCTTGAGTAAGATCCTACAACTCTCTATAGGCTACCTTGAACAACTTTGTCTTCACCAAAATATGGTCTCCAACTCTCTTTCATGAGCCTAGGATTTTGGTGGCTTGTTCTCCTCTTGTAGTCTCCTCCTTTTGTTATAGATTAGAAGAGATCTTTGATTCTAAAGTGGTACCTTCTTGTTGTGAGAGGTAATCTCCAAATATCTTGGATTTGGTAGGCTTCTTCTGTCTGAATCTTCCTTCAAGCTTCTTTTCGAATTCTAACTTCAAATAGGATCTTCTTCTCAAGATTCTGAATGTCTTGAGGTCTTCTAATATTTGGCACTCCTTGCCAAATTCTTCTTCTTGGGCTTGTTGTTGGATGGTGATAATTATCCCAAATCTTTCACTATCTCCAATAGTGAATTTCTCCAATGAGTTCTCCTTGGAACTCCTTTGATGATTTCTTTAGTAAGGCTCTCCAAGCCTTTTACTAGATGCTCATAGAGGCCTCTCCAAGACCTTGCAACTTCTTCTGGTCTTCTTTGAGATCTTATCTTCAACATTCTGCTTCTAGAAGTGTTGGTGGTGAGATCTTCTCCTAGATCTCTGATTCTGTTGCCTCTATATTCGAGCATGACTCTCCTAGTCCTTCTTCATCAATGAGATCTTCTCCTGATCTCTTTTGCTTTAGGTGCTGGATTGATTCTAAAGAAGATACTCTTCCTAACATTTTTGTAGGAAGCTTTCCCAACTCACTGAATCTACCTGTTCCTACAATAAAGTATTAGTACTGAAATCTGCTTCTAAATTAGATACTCTCTCTTGGAGTCTTCTTCAGGATCAAGGCTTCTATGGCATTTTCTTCAAGGCTTTTGTGGCCTTTTCTTCAGTACCAAGGCTTCTGTGGCCTTTTCTTCAAGGCTTCTATGGCCTTTCCCTCTGGATCAAGGCTTCTATGGCCTTTTCTTCTGGATCAAGGCTTCTATGGCCTTCTCTTGCAACAACTAATAGCTGCACTATGAAGGCACTCCAACCTTCGGGAAACAAAGTTGAAATCTCCTAGCTTTCTATTGTAGGAGGTGTCCCAATCATCTGAGTATTAATTCCCTGTAATAAAAGAACCTTCAGGTTAGTTTCTCCAGATCTCTTAGATGAGCTTCACTAGTTGATTCATCAAACTAGTGGATCAAGTGTTGAGTCCTAGTCTTCACAAGTTTTCCCTTGAAACTATGTGGAAAGACTCTAGCCATATGCAATCTCAGTATTCCAGAATCTGAGATTTCTTTTAGTCCTTACTTGTGGCTCTCCTTAATTCTACCACCAAGACTCTTCTGAGAATTTTTGATAGTGACTGGTCCAATGGCGCATCAGGTTCTCAAAAATCTTAAGGTCAATGATAATGGTGGTTCCCTATAGACCTACCGTAGCTCTGATACCACTGTTAGCTTTTGATGCAACATGTAATGGGAGATAGCAATCACAAGATGCAGAATAATATGAAATAAAGTAAATCTATGAGATGACTGAAAATATACTATAAATAGAAATGATGGAGATGTTTACAAAAGTAGTTATGGAGGAAATGAACACTCCATGAATATAGCTACAACTCAAGAATGGGCATTGAGCATATTACACCCCATCACAATACATCACACTACTACATCATGCCACTCTGGTCTACACTACTTCCTATTGATGTAGTTCACTCTCTTTCCTATATCTATGTCTATGGCCCTTTATATAGGAAATAGATTCCTTGGCCAACACTCTACCTAGATGTGCAAGGGACAGCTTGCACATATACAACTTGCACTTTGACACTTGTGCATTTATTACATTGCATGTAGTAACTAGATAACTTCCCCCTAAAGTAATCTAATGTCCTAAGTATGTACCAAGAAAGGTACATTTACATAATCCAAATGATGTAATAGTCTATTTCTAACATTATCTCCATGTAGCTCCTTAATCCTTTTTGTAAATAAATCATTTGGGTCATAGCCCCATCTATGAGGAAGCTGATAGAGACCTAATATTTCAAGGGTTGTATTAATTTATACATATTATCCCCTCCTCCATACAGTGATATCACCTTCCTTGAAAGCACAATTCTTGCTTTCCTTTTATTTCTAGAGCTAAATTTGTAGTTTAAATAGTCCACCTACCTGCAATATTCTAGTGCAAATAAGCGGTGGGTGACATAGTGGGGTAATAAGAATGGCTTCTCTATGAAATTGTACAACCTGATGACTGTCCCCTCTGTTAAGACATACCAGTATCCTTATTTAGCTCCCTTGATTCTTATTTTCTTTTCCATTTTTGGAGCTAATCTAGGGCAACTGCCATACATGGTTTGCAATGCTAATCCCAGGAATTTCATATTAAAGGTGTAGTATGATTATGTTCTACTCAGAATCCTAGTACAATAATAGATTGGTAATGGATGACCATACACATCTTTGTCCACCATCGATATCCAAGGGTTATCGTTTCTAGTAGCACTGAGGAATATCCAAACCAGATTGAAGCAATACCTGAATATAAGATTCTCTTATTCACCTTTCATGGCTACCAATTGTTCATGCATTCTCCTAGCAAGAAATGCAGGTCAGTTGAAGTAAATTGAGGTATTATCGATATCTCCTAGTGGTGTCGTATACATTTTGGTGTTTGAAATACAATATGCAGTGGCCAACTACCAGTCGCTCACATCTATATCAGAATCTAGGCCTGCCATTATGGCTAGCATGGAGAACAACTCAGGATAAGCAAACTGCTTAGTGGAAATTAGAGTTGTTGGTAGGGTTTCTATAGAATTTATGGTTTTGAATTGGCTGTATACCCAGGTCCTAAAATGGCTTCCATTTTGACTATGGTTCTTCAGGGTATAATACTTGGCTTGTTGCTCTAGATTGAATTCCTTTGGGGGTCATAGGGGGTTTTTGTCCCATTGCAATTAATTCTCAACAAGATTGCTCCGTTATGTGAAATTAGACCTTACCATGGGATGTCCTTACTGACCTAGTTGAGGGGTCATAAAACTTGGCTATGGCTAAAATTAACTTTGGGTAAGGATGGACTGCATCACAAATGTAATAAGAGATCAAAGAGTACATAGCACCAATACCTTGATCCGAAGAGGCTCACCCTTGAAGAACTTGACTTCATACCCCCTCCTGAGCCGATCTCTGGTTATGTACGTCATATTTGTATCCATGACCGTTGCATTCTTGTCAGTGTAATTCAGTCTTTAACATTGCTATGTTGACCAACTTGCCTTCCCATACTAGATACCATTTTAGAGAATTTTTTTGTAGATAGCTATCTTTGGAATATGTAGAAATTTCACTCAATAGTGCTCTGGTTCTTCAGCCAAACTTTTTTGAAATAATTGCTTTTTAAATTTCATCATTTAAATATATCTTTAGGCACCCCTCCACCATTAATGAAGATGAATGAGCAATTACTTCTCATGAATTCAAATGAGAAAATTAGATGTTGCAAAATGTGGCTTGTCAGTGAAATACACATTGTTGATTGGATGGAAATCATGGCATATGACGATAAACTATCTATTGGAACACTTTTCAAGGTGCATTTACTCCTTTATTTTTGTGGTGGAATGTAGCACTTAATGGATTTCAAAATTATGCTTTATTTTTCAAAATTTCGCTCATGAGGGTTGAATGTTCTTCTCAGGTGTTCCCCTCAAAATTCTGCTGGTTGGATTTTCGCTATGAAAATTTTGACTGCCTTGACCGTAGAATTTAACATTGTGCACATTTCATGGACTGTCGGAGGGCTTACTATTTTTGAAATATTTTTTGGGCTCAAAATTCCACTAGTTGGATTTCCACTATGGCAACTATGATTGAGTTGACCATGGATTTTAACATTGTGCTTATTTCAGTAGGTTGCAAAGGGTTTATAGCCTTTGAAAATTCCACTAGGCTCAAAATTTTGCTCCTTAGATTTTTTCTAGATCTAGTTTGAATCTTTTGACCATAAAAAGTTACATTGCATTACCTCTTCGTGGAATAAAACACAATCCTAATTGTAATAAGAAAATAACACTTTGCTCCCCTTTTCTTCTTTTTTGGAATATCACAAAAAATATAATACAAAATATGTACATATATTACAAAAGAAGGGATTCTTTATCTAAAATATAGTTTGAGATGATACCCATTGATTGGAATGGGTTGTATGTTCCCCTCTTCATATTAAAGATGAAAGGCGTTGTTCTTCTTTACTTCAACGATCTTGAAGTATCCCTACCAAAAGGAATCAAAATTTTGATGTTTTTTTTGGTTTAGCCTTTTCTACATTCCACCTTAAAACTGAATCTCCTTTCATTAAAATTCTTGAACTTTGATTTCTTGTCAAACCACTCCTTCGTATTCATGGAGTACTTTTTAAAGTTCTCTTATGATTGAGTCCTTTGTTCCAACTACAGAAGGTGCATCTACCTGACTTCTAGTGGACTTTAATCTAGCTCCTGATCTTTGCTGGCCCATTTTAAAGCTAGTATTTCAAGATGGGTAGGCATAATAAATTTCTTACCATAAAATAATGCATAAGGGGATGTCTTAATGGACCTCTTTACAGTGATCCTATATGCCTATAAAACTTGGTCTAGTAATAGATGCCAACTTCTTTTGTTCTCTTCCAATGCCCCTTTCAAAATTCTAAGCAGGTTTTTGTTGGTGGATTTCGTTAATCCATTCCCCGAGGGTAATATTTGGAATAATTATTTGTATATATACCATACTTGCTTGCAAATTCAAAATATTTCATACCTATGAAAGTTGATCCATTATCACTTACTAGTGCTTCTAGAAGTCCAAACCTTGTGATCAAATTTTCCACAAATTCGATCACTACTTCTTGGTCTGATTTCTTGGTTGGGATAGCCTCAACCCATCTGGTGAAGTAATCAGTGGTAGTAAGAATGAATTTGGGTTGATGACTCTAAAAAAATCAAGCCCCCATTGCTAAAAAGGCTCTTCCACTTGTATTTGTTTAAGTGGGAATGTTTCTGACCTATCCAAAAAGCAATGCGCCTATCTACTACATCAATCAAAATCAACTTAAAAGTATATAATAATAAAAAATATTACACGTAACAATAAAAGGGATGTTTATTTTATTAATATTGGAAGCGAATCTTGGTTACAATCATGCCCATCTTAGGGTCACCCAAAAGTTGATACAATTGATACAATTCCAAAACCCCCAATGGGGTAGGCACAATACTAATTCTCCCTAAATAGTCACAAACTGCTCTAGGGTGGAGTTGACCCTCTTCTTTGTGTTGAGGAAGGAATTAGATGATTGAATCTCTTTCGAACCTACTTTCTTGCGGTCAAGAAACAACACAAAAGCATTAAATGAATAGGCAACCTCTCATGATGAGGCCCTTTGAGGAAAATATGTATAAATATGCCATAACAACTATGAAATCAAGAAGATGGATAAAACATATTAAACTTGTGCAAGATTCATAAATATTGTTAGAAACATGAAAGTAGAAAGTGTAGCTATCTATCTATTGAATCAATTACGTGGAATGAAGCAAGATAGCATGAAAATAAACCAATAATGTCCTACTTGCTATGATGAAGTAAACTTATTATAATCCCTAATTAAGCCAGTCAGAGTCTCTAAACTATCAAAGAAACCATTCAAGTAACTAATCTAACCTAATTAATCATACTAAAAATAGAAACAGTAAGGAGATCTATCACCTGTTACAAATCATAGCTTTGATGAGCAGTATGCACTGTACACTACGGTTGTCAATTACGACGAGCAATCAAGTAGTTTTGCCCTCCAAATCTAGGACCGTGGGCTTGATACTCCTTGTCAAATTGATGATAAAGGGTCGCCTCAATGTCCTATGATAGGTTTGGTAGTTGAATTCCACAATTGGATCTTCATTTTCCCGAATTAGCATTTCTTGGTGTTCTAGCTATTTAGGGCATCCATGGCATGAATTGTCATGATGTTTGGTGAATTGGCAAGTGAATGGCAACTAGGCTCTCTCAATGCACTCAAGTGAGTCCACAATTCGATAGGGCTTCATTGCTCTAATCTCAAATGCTCTCTCTCCTTAGTTTGCCCTAATTTTGAGGGGTACTTATAGGACTACCCAAGGGCTAGGGGTGGCTTCATGGAGAAGCCAAGATCAATAAGAGGTAGTTGGGACAATTGGATTGGAAGCCTCTGGAATATTTTGTCCTTCAACTACCTTCTTCTATATCAAATGGTCGTTCCAACCGATTTGGCTTGGATGAAGGCCAACTGAACTTTAGTTTAGATCGTAGGTCACAACTATGGCCTAGGTTATGAACCTCATGTTTCAGTAGTGGTTCAGACTGCTGATCATAGGTCTCAACTGCGGTTCAGACTGATTAAGCCAAGGAGCCCAAATTGAGTGGTTAGAACCACTACTCTATCTTGGAGTCTATCCAAGATCTTCCATATGGTCTTGTAGCATGTTACATATGAGTAGTCACCTTCGACATGACACGTTTTAGGTGTCTACAAATGCCCCTTTTGAGATGCGTTGTGAGATCAAACAACATTGAGAAAAAATAGACCTCCTAAAATGATGCCGAAGGTTCCATGATGATCATTGATTAAATCAACATTAGATGCCCCAGGTCCTGCAAAAGGATGCACATACTAGAATCATTGCTTCCAACTGGGTGAAAGTCTTAAATTTGAAAGAGTTTGTACTTGTCATCAGACATTAGGGTAGCTTTGGTGCTACAATAGGAGTTAGGCCTATATAACCGAAAGGATGAGAGTTACAAATTAACTATCATATTTGCTATTTTCCCTAGGAAAAGGGGTAAGCTTATGATAGTTGTTGACAATGATTCGTAAGATGAATGCAATTTGACAAGATCAAGGGATCTACAATTTTAGGGATATTCTGTTGATTTTAATTATGATTATGATATTATGACTACCCCCTCAAGTGATGAGTCGATGAGGGTAATGACAATGAATAAAGCGATGAGGTCGCTTGACCACTATGAATGATCTGCACAAACTTAGATTTGAGCATTTAATTACGTGGCTAGGCCTAGTTCAGCGTATGATTGCAACTGTTAATAGTAATTGCACATTCCTATCCCATGGAGTAGTCAGGCTACGAAAAGCCTTCTTAGGAAATCAAAATGATACAATGCCAATTATATTTGTGTTGAATCAATTTATCGATGATCTACTAAAAATATATCATAGGAAAAATGACATGAAATGCCTCATTCCCGTGGAGTGATCCAGCCTTGAAGACATTTTTTGGGATTGAAAAGAAGCATATCAAATCAACGATGACAATTTTACCCCAAATTTCCTTATGGTTATTTACTCATCTCGTTGGATTGCATGGAGTATCAGTCGCTACAACCACCGAGTGTATAGGGTAAATGAATGAATACAAGGTGCATTTGGTTTTTTATTATTTGATATAATTTTTTGGTTAATTTGAATTTTTAATTGATCGTGGTGCTTGAAAATCAACAAATTTGTTAAATTGATTACTCTTATTGAGATTTTGATCCGTTAAGAATAATTAATTTACCATTTAAGATCTTCCCATAGTGGAATTTTAGTATGTTTAGTGCCAGTTGAAAACTGCATGTACGGTCTGTGGTTGGTATTTCAAATTTTGGGAACCGCGGCTCAAGACTACAGTCGCAAAACCCTAATTCCAGGATCGCAATTGTAAGTTGCGGTCCGACAAAATTACGCAAAGTATATATAATTTTCTTATTTGAAAATTTTTATTATCATTCCTGCAAGCAATTGAAACTTAGAGAGCTCTAAGAGGTTAGGAAGCAAATTCGACATGAAGAGCTACTGAAACCACAACCTGATACCTCACACACATCCCAATGGCAGACCCTGGGCATTCGTCTACTAGTAGAGGCCTCAGAGTGGGTAAGGTAACCCTAAACTTAATCCACACATTCTTTACCACTTAAAAATGAACCACATTAAGAAATGGGTTAAATTTACCTCATTAAACTGTTGGCAAAGAACCTCATACTAGTTAGGCTAGCTTAGATTTTAACTTGTCTCGAGTGCTAGGCTAGGATGTGACCCAAAAAAGGCCACGTTCCTAGACCGCAACTGTTAGGTGTGGTTCCCAATTGGCATATATGGGACCGTAGCTATCAGCCATGAAAAAATTTGACTGTTATGCGGACCGCGGCGTTGACCCGTGGTTCCCAATTTTGGAAAAAAATTTCAAATTTTAATGATTTTTTTTATTTTCTTGGCAATTAATGCCATTTATTGCACTTCTAAGATGCATTTTTGAATTTTCTTGAAATTTTTGATCACTTTTTGCATGTTATTGTGTTTTTAGCAATTTTTAGATTTGTTTGACATTTTTAGGTCATTTTTAGCTATTTTTAGTTATCTTTTCCCTTATGTACTTGTTTCTTTTCAAAAATTGACTTCTAGATCTAGAGAGTTGGATCTCTTGCGCATCCTCCACAGGTAGCTAACTGGACTAGAGCAAAAATGGTTTACTGTTGTTGGATTCGGTTATGTGCTTTATCTACCCACTATTAGGGTAGATCAGGCCTATATGACTGCATTGGCCCGAAGCTGGAATGCACGGACAAACACATTTCACCTACTGACAAGTGAAATGACTATTACTTTGGAGGAAATCTATAGGATCTTTAGGATCCCTATTGATGGTGAGACCATCACCTCCACTCATTTCACCAGAAAGGAGGATGTTTTTTATGATATCTTTGCCGACCGCAGCGAGGATGCATAGGGTAGGGCTGATCATGGGGGCATCGACATCGAATATTGGCAGGAGAAGGTCATATTCTCCATTTGAGAGATCATCTTTATGCACCTCATTGTTCAGATTGTTCTTCTAGACTCCTCAGGTGTGAGCATCCCCTAGAACCTCCTGGCAAGTGTTAGGAGAGTTACATAGAGCTCTAGGTAGCAACCACTACTCTTAGCTTGGGGGAGCACTCTACTATGCCAGTTGTGTTGGTAATTTTGGGTACCTTGGGTACATTGCCTTTGCTCTAAGTGTATATGTTGTCATTGATGTCAAGAAGGTCTTGAAGCAATTTGGTTTGATGTTAAAGAATGTGTCTTGATGAAGATTTCAGCATGGATAGTGAGTTTCCAAGAAGATCAGGGTAGCCCAGTTGCAAAATATCAAGAAAAAGACAAGTAAGAAAAAGTATGCAAGTGGCTGGAAAAAATGTCACGATTTCATGATATGTTTTAGGAGAGAGAAAGCGTTGGAAAAACTGTCGTGATTTCGCGACATGTTTGAGGAGAGAGAAAATGCTGGCAAAACGATCGTGATTTCGCGACATGTTTGAGGAGAGAGAAAGTTTGGGCAAAAGTGTCACGATCTCGCAACATGCTGGAAGACAGAGACGAAGCTGGCAAAACTGTCATGATTTCGTGATAAGTTGGCAGAGAAGGAGAGCTAGTTGGAAAGTGTCACGATTTTGCGACATGATGCAAAGTTCCAAGTGAGGACTGTCATGTTTTCGCAACATGCTGTAGAGGTCAAGTTGAAGACTGTCATGATTTCGTGACATGCTGAAAAGCTCAAAGTGAGAACTGTCATGATTTTGTGACTTGCAACAAAAGGGAAGAGTCTGAAAGGAGAAGCATTGTGATTTTGCGACAGGTTGTAAGGAAAGCTTTCAGAAGCTGAAAGCATCACGATTTCATGACAGGCTACAAAGAAGTTGTACGGATGTAGAAAGTATCATGATTTCACGACAGGTTGAGATGGCAGCTTGCAGTTGGAGAAAGTGTCACGATTTCATGACAGAAATAGTTAGCAAGTCTTAAGCAGAAGCAGATGTGTCACAATTTCATGACAAAAGCAGAGAAGGCTTTGTAGACTAAAGCATCGTGATTTCATGACAGAGTGAAGATGACATCAGCAAAAATCATAAGTGTCACAATTTTGCAACAAAAGCTAAGAGGAAGGCCATGAAGACTAAAGTGTTGCAATTTCACAACAGAAGTGAGATGACGTCAACAAGAGGCAAAGGTGTTGCAATTTCACGACAGCAGGCTATAGGTGTACGACTGTAAAAGTGTCACGATATCGTGACATGTCGTTTCACGACAGAAGCTACAGGAAAGCGACAGAGGCGGTTGAAGCCGACAAAGTTAAATCTGTGTTGATGAAGATTAGGGTTTTGTAGCCGACGATCTTTAGGGTAATAGCCGACTAAATATTAAGTTTTTGATCATGAATTAATGCTATAAAAGGAGGACTGTTTTCGAGTTTCATGGTATCGAATGTGTGTATCAAATTTGCACAAGTAAATTTTGCTATGCGCAAGAGAGCGAGTCGAGTCGAATCGATCAAGTGTGCGTTCGAAGTGCGATTTGTGTAGATAGAGTGCGGGGAGAAGTTCGATCGTAGAGGTGCATAAGGGGAAGTCTGATCAACTGCTATGTTTGTGCAAAGTGTAAAGACTGTGCTGCTATGTTTGCATAGACAATGAAAAGTTGGTTTCGACCAAGCGCGGTTGTAACAAAAAAGAACAGAGGAAGAGGATAGATTTGTGCTAGATTGAAGGACTGTGTTTGGTGCGAATTTGAGGAACGACTTTGCAATGACAGAGTTGAGGACCAAGATCTCCAGCCAGAGCAGGGAATACAGGTGTCTTCTGTGGATAGAGTTCCACTTGCTAAGGGCAGAGGAGGTAGGGGTCTTCTAGAGGATCACCACTAAGAGCAGAGCTAGGGGAAGGTGTCTCCTTTGGGTTGGTGCCCATAAAATTTGTAATTGGGAAGGTTTTCAAAAGAACTGTGATATAACTTTTAGAGAAAAGTTTTATCCGTGGAGTAGCCCACTTTGGGTGAACCACGTAAATTGTTGTGTCACTTTGTGGATGGTGTGTTGTGCTTTGCTTTGATTACTGTTGTTATTACTGTTATCTATTCACTGCATTATACTGTTTTGAAAGTTGATTTTAAAGTAAATTGAAAAAGTGGTCTTATACTGTTCACCCCCCTCTCGGTATAAGCTTGTGTTCTTCAAGTTGTACTAAGAGTCATATCAAGCTACGCGTAGGAGCTGAGTTGGCATCAGCTACAACCTGTTGCTTCAGATATGGGATTGGAAACATATCATGATCGAGTGATCGACCGACTTTTCGCTCATCATCACTACTATCCCTAACACATGTCAATGTTATGTGACATGCTGACCCCATGAGGAGGAGGGGTTCTAGAGCAGGTACCAAACTAGGGATGTTGATCACTACATTACTAGAATTGTATAGCTTTGGGTGGATGACATAGAGTGGCATCCGTATATGGACTACCTTGCATGGGAGGAGGTTGACGAGCGACTGTGCCAGGCTAGGAAAGACAGGTGGTTGCTCGGCTGCAAGGTTGAGATCCATAGGTATTAGTTTTATTCATGCATCCTTTGCCAGTTTAGAATTATACAAGATATTTTGGAGCTACCTATCATCTATCGGTGCTTGGTACTGGAGACACATTTACCTTGGATTCAGTCGACACCACTAGGGGATGAGGCTGACGACTTCCAAGAGTTAGGCGTTGCTAGAGCTGGCACCACCCCAATATATGACACTTGGTGGTCCCTACTATATTGGTAGGGGGAGGGACCGCTCGGTTGGGTGGACGACGATGCTGAGGCTAATCCAGAGGGGCATAATGTGTGCCAATGGACCGAGGGCCAATGGGGTGTAGAGGTCCTTGTAGAGGATTCTCTATAGGCTAAAGTAGAGGAGGAGGCCCTAGAGGAGGGTGAGGCACATCTAGATAGTGAGGTGGGGTAGCTACTGACTAAGATTGCTGATCTTCAAAGTTAGGTTGGGAGGCTATAGACCCAACAGTTTTAGCGAGATACTTATATCGCCACTCTGGAGGTAAATATGACTCATAGGGAGAGGCAGTTAGTGTAGGCCCAAGAGCAGATTATAGCTCTCACATCATGGGCTATGATAGTAGAGACACATGTTTGAGATCTCACTATTGTGCGTGATCTAGCATAGGTGCAACAGAGTGTGGCTATTATAGAGAGAGATCTGCTCAGGGTACAGAGGGGGGATCCTTAATCCTCCTAGGCTATCATGGTACCTCTAGCTACACCATCGTCATTGCTACCAGGTGACTGCAATCCCATGTCAGAGATCGAGCATCTACATACCCTCTTGGAGGAGGGAAATGATAGGCACACAAGCAAGGTATCCCGCATAGACCAGCTAGAGGATTACATCAGGTTGATTAGCGGGCAGGTCTTAAAGGATCCACAGGCTTTAGGTTCCCAGTGGACCATGACCAAGACTATAGGGCAGTACTCTACGAGCTCTAGCCACTAGACCCATAGGACCAAGAGGACATACAGGTCCTCTAGTACACATGGAGCTAGCTCTCACAGGAGCCACAAGGATGGCAGGAGTAATGGCGATGACTCCCATGATGGAGGTGCATGCCCTCCGTAGTACATATCTATTGAGATATTTATTGTACTATTTTTGAGTGTAAGGTCGAGGACCTACATAGTTGTAGCCTGCGGGCATTTTGATATACTCTTGATGTACTCATTGATACACACACACACACACACACACACACACACACATATATATATATATATATATATATATATATGATCATTTTGGCTCATTATGTGTACTTGTGTATTTTTAATTTTATGTTTTGTTATGCACATGGATGCAAATGTTTATATTGATGCTATGTTTATATGATGTGATGTATGGATGACATGCACTAGATAGCTATTTAATTTATGATACTGATGATATGCAGTGATCTAGATGCTTAGATGTGCAACTTATGATGGATGCATATGGATGCGATGTTTACTTTTAAATGCATATTTATTTTTGCTTTATTGTATGTATTTAATTTGTGACAATGTCATGCTATGCTGGTGTAATGTATGTAATGCTTTATTTACATGATGGTAATCTAATGTAAATGAACCTGTATGCTTTAATCACTTAAAACATAAGGAATGAATGCGATATGAGTTTAACAATCTAATGGACGACACCATAGAATGTGTAAAAATCATGAATGTAATTGAAAATCCTCATTACAAGAATTTACTCAATTAATCACCCATATATGAAATGCAATGATATGTAGTGGTATGATGCAAATGATGTAATATGTCACTTTATATTATTTTTGCAATTTTGAAAAATATGCACAATGTAGTCAATGGTCATCTAGATATCCTTTTTTATATCCATCTGGTATCTATCCTATATCTTTATTGTGCCTTATGTAATGATGTATCATGGATTCGATACTTTGCAGTTTGATGATTTGCATGACTTTATTTTATATGGTTTGTGATATTTGATATTTTATTGCTATTAGATAAATTTTTGAGGTTTTCCATGAGACTCAAACACCCTAGTAGACTTCTCAAACGTCACATACTAAATGTACAAGGCTTTTTTTGGACAAGGCTTTTGTTGTGAATGACCCAACTATTCATTATCCATGTGTGTGCACATGAGTATTTTTAGATAGACCATAGGCATACCCCAGATGTCAATAGGGACTCTTACAACCCATATGTGAGATCGGGTTCCTCCTATGTTCATATCATCCTTGTTTCAGACTTGATTGGACTATACTGCTAGACAACCCTAGGCACCGAGAGCTAGCTCATCTCACAAATTGATCAGGACTACCCCTCCAAAAATAGTCGAGACTCTTTCAACCCATTATTGCGATTGGGGATCACCCAATAGAACTACTACTCCAGAATTAGGTGGGACTCTTTCAACCCATTGCTATAATCGGGGTTCATTCTATGGCTTTGGATAGTGAACAATCTAGGGATTCAAGTTCTCACCCCATTTTTGATATTTGCTTATATGTAGTGATAAAAATCAATGTTTTTCACGTTTTACTGAGTGATAAAAATCACTGTTTATTCTTGTTTTACTTGAGCAAGGGATTTGTATAGTGCTTTTGATTCACTATATCACTTTAGATTTGAACTTTGAACTTTGGGTTTGAAATTTAAACTTTGTATCTATGTACGAGTAGGGGAAATTCTTGTCCTTTTGCCAAGGTTCACCACTCTAGACCGAACTATTTGCAAGATAAGAAGGCAATAAAACCCATATCTCTAAATACCCAGGACCACTTTTACAGCTTTCATCCTCCCTTATCTTATTAGGATTTTAAATGTGTCAATTAGTGACGGGATCCTGATATGCCAAGTACTATCACAACTAGTGACCTCATATACAAAAGTAAAAGAAGCTTTCTATGACATTTGAGAAACCCACTAGGTATGGCTGAGTGACTGGAAAACTTTGGTATATATACATACATATAGCAATAGGTGTTGTGTTGACAAACACATCTACTCACATGAATGATGGTTACAATAAATGCAGAGGTGCATTATTAAAACACAAACGTGGCATCATTTGTAATACTAACAAACACACTTCATCCTACTACGGAATGCGATAGATGACAAATGCCTATATGCAATGCAATGATGAAATGAATCCATGTGTAAATGAAAATTCATAATGCAAATGCAAATATTTTTGGATTTTATATTTTACCAATTTTTTTGGATTTTATTGATTTTATATTTTTAATTGATTTTGAGCCTTTATATTTGACCAAACGGTGAGTACATGCCTTTAGAGCCTTTAAATTGACCAAGGATTTTTCAAAAAATCCTTGGAGATTTTTTACGATGACCGAGCGATTTGAAGCAAACCCTCAGGGCCTTTTGAGCTGACCAAACGGTTTATTAGAAAACCTTGGTGCATTTTTGGGATGACCGAGTGGTTACAAGCAAACCCTCGAGACCTTTAACTAACATGACCAAGTGGTTTTAGAAACCCCCTTGGTACCTTTTGGGAAGGGTATGCTACCCTATGTACCCCAAACATGCATGCTATCCACTGAAATGTAATAAAATTATTTAGGAAGAGTTATAGAAATCAACTTTTCCAACTGAAGAACGAACCTCATCGAAGTGCCTATGCCTTGGAAGGGTTGCACGAGCGAACCATCCTTGTGGATCGTGTATCATTCTATTAGGTCTTGGATGGCCCTCTTAAATGATTGACAATCCTGAATGTCATGTCCACATGCTTGATGATACACACAAAAGGGGCCCTTATCATGTGATCCAGTATTGGATGCCCTTTTTCTTGACTTCGGGTAATATGAATGCGTTTACCTCATGTAACTTTTGAAACAAAGTTAGAGTAGTCATCTAAAATGAAACTACTCACTGTAATGGCTTATCAGGCCTATGAGGCTATTGAAAATCTCTGGGTCGCTCTTGAGGAGGTGTGACCTCCACTTTGGCATGTTGGGGCACTATAATAGAACCATCTTCATGATAAACCCCCTTATCTATCAGGTTTTGCACCACAATATTGAATTCACAACAATCTCAAATGCCATGGCCCTCTATTCAATGATAGAGACAATAATGATGCTCCCTGTAACCCATAGTCTTAGCTCTATTTGGGTCTAAAGAGATAATATCAGGCAAGGTGATGACCTTAGCCTCTTGCAGCTTTCGAAAGATGTCTGACATAGACTATTTTAAAAGGGTCCAAATACGCTATGACTTTTTTGGGTGCTCGACCCGCATTGGCTTACTCTGAGGACCCAATGGTTGGGTAGGCCGCATGAGCTTTTGCTTTTGCTAAGGTTTTTCCTGTACTTGCATAGGAAGTGGTTTGGCCTCAAGCAAAGGATGCTTTTGCAATCCTAGTTTTCCAAGCTGGTTCATGATATAATGTAATGCCTTATCTTGCTCATCCATTCGATGTTCCACTTGTTCTAAATGACTTAGAATGACTTGCAAGATTGACAAAGAGTTCATATGTATTTCCAATGACTGATTCAAAATACCTTTGTCTATTGAAGGAAATAGAAAAGTGGATGCTGGATATCCATTAGGTAATTGAAGATTGTCTATTTCCTTCATTTGGGTTTATGAAGATGCTTCTTGATGATACACTTCATCAACGCTATCCACATGCTCATACGCATGACTCAGTTCTTGTTGTTGTTCAACTTGAAATAATTGAACATTGTCAGATATAGTACCCCCAGCCTGATATGGGGTACACACTTGATCTTATACTTGAGAAGGTGGCATAAGAAATGAGTTAGGTGTAACTAATTGTAAAGATTTGAATCCCTTAAATGTGGAAGCAATGTCTGAGTGCCTCATCTCCTGCTCTATTTACTCTAGAGTCACTCGATATTTTGACTTAATGTCACCCATTCCCACAAACTCATGAGAAAATGATTCTACCATTGCATAAGTCGTAGGTGTCTTGTCAACCTGTTGGGGTTGTAGCATCTCAATTGTAACAACTAACTCATCCTCATGCAATTTCGGTGCATCAAGGATAGGCTCAATAGGTAGAGACTTGACAAGAAGCTGATATAAATCCTCAATGGTCTCCATTATCGGTGACACTGTGGTGTCTGTCTCCATATGCTCTTTATACTCAATACCTTCCTCATTAGGACTATCTTGTGACATGATGGATGATGAGGGCATGTTATGCTCAAATGCATCCATGACCATGCTAAGTATTCCCCCTCGATAGGAGTATGAGGATCCTTCGATGACACACCCAAGGTAGCTGTGAGCATCTCTGTGATTTGGTTCATCAATCCTTCCCTACCAGGAAAGTATAAAGATGAAGGAGTCATACGTAAATCCACAAATGATAGCGGTGGTTATGGTAACTCCACAACAGTCTGTAAGGCTACCTCCAAACTTTGGATAGACTCATCATGTTTAGTGTTCGGATGTGTAGGCACCCCACTAGATTCCTATGGATGATCCCCTGGTTTGTAATATTTGAAAGGATCTAGGTCCACCTAAACAACATGGATTTTGTTTGCATGGGTGTACTTAATGCATTGATGCACTATGGATGGTATGCACTCCATGGCTCTTATACATGACCTTCCAAGCAACAGGTTATACTGTCTTTATCCCTCTAAAATATAGCACAATGTAGAAATAATATTTTGTTTCACCTCGATGGGGAGGACTATTGTGCCTACTGTAGGGGATTCCACATCATTAAAATATTATATCATGAAATTCGATTCTTGATGTGGGAAGGTGGAATTTTGAGATGTTTGAACGTTGAGGTGGTGATGATATTAATTGATGATCCTGTATCCACAAACACTCGCTTATACACAATATGATTTATCCTCACTATGATATGCAATGAAGGATCATATTCCTTGAAAAGGATAGGTTTGAATTTCTATTTATGGAAAGTGATCACAGGCTCTTTGTATGGTGGAATAGAATGTATATGCACCAAGGACTGTGACAATTTTTGAACATTGACATTTCTCACCTGTCTAACTTCCCTATTCTCAACCTCATGCTTATGCATGGGATTCATACGTAAGTATTTTTATCGCTTACCAATAGCTGACGATATATTTTTCTGTCTAAGATACTAGCTATATTCATGCTTAAGAGGCAACTCTTGACGATGCCTAGGGTGCATCGCATTGACTTGTTGCCTAAGCACTTTAGGTATGAGCTTCTTTTCAGGAGTTACCTCACATGATTGTTCTTCACATAATTTCCACTGGTAAATCCTCTCTTCCCATTGTTGGAGCTCATCCAACCTTTGTTGATGTGCTCTCTTTCTCTCTGCACACTCACACTCTAGATGCTCACACTCAATGCACACCTCCTCCAATTAGTCTTGGAGTAGTCGCCTCTTATGGGCTGTATGAGACGCAGGTTCCCTATACGACTGATTCATGGAGTAATATCCATAACTCTATGCCTTGCTAGGATGAGACCTAACAATGCTATTTATTTCCATGTGTGTGGAAACCCTATCACCTCCATGTGAGGACCCCCTGTGTGATGAAGGAGTCTCGCAATGACTATTAAAGTGTCACATCGGGAGGATAAGATCCTCAGGTGAATGATGAGTGTGATGCCTATAAAGGAGGCATACGAGGTCTAAAAGATCCTTAGGAGAATACCAGAGGCATTGAGGGCCTCTCCCCATATTTTTTGAGTCATTAGCTCGTGAGTGAGCTCGACTATGCCTAGTTGTCATGATGTGCCAACTAGACAAGTCTTGAGAAGAAACCTCTCTTACTAAAAATTTTGGTCTCAAGGAAGGCCTTATCTTGATGATTTAAGCAATAAAAAAGCATACAATGCAAAAAATGTGATTATCTCCTTTAAATTTTTAAAAGTGTCCTTAGGAGAATACCGGAGGCATTGAGGGCCTCTCCCCATATTTTTTGAGTCATTAGCTCGTGAGTGAGCTCGACTATGCCTAGTTGTCATGATGTGCCAACTAGACAAGTCTTGAGAGGAAACCTCTCTTACTAAAAATTTTGGTCTCAAGGAAGGCCTTATCTTGATGATTTAAGCAATAAAAAAGCATACAATGCAAAAAATGTGATTATCTCCTTTAAATTTTTAAAAGTGAGCCTTAAACTATTTTATGTTGTTTCAATGGTTTGTTGTATCAATATTAGAAACTCTTTATTGTGTTTAAAAGGTTTTTGGATGATATTCTCAGTTTAATTGGCTTTCATCGGTACGCTCGTAGCTCGACAACCTGGGTGTGAATCCATGCCACGTAAATCCCTCGTGTGTGGCAATGAAAATCCACACCCGAACAAGGAGCACCGGTTCTACCAGTTCCTCACCCATTTTCCCCCAGTCAGCGTTATACCCTTCAAAGAGAATACATGCAATTTTCTAGGGTACGAAAGGTTCTTGGGCCCGAATTTGGTCTAGAACAACAGGTATGTGGGAGTTGGGCTAACGGATGGAAATTACTACCACCATCATTGGACCCTAGTAGTAGTTGGATGTCATTCCCATATCACTAGAGTTTAATTGAAACGTGGTGTGTGTGGTTCTTTTTACTCTTTGTATGGAAAGGAAAATGCATAATACAACATGAATGATTATTTCCTACATGACATGCAAAAAGAAATGTTTCATTTTAGAGAATGCATGCTATATCCTATATGAATTTTTGATAATGCAAATTATGATGATATAGCATCTGATTGGGGCTCAAGCATGCAAACCAACACACAATTTAAACCTAGCATGTTGGATTCTAGGGCAGACTACACAGAGGTCCGATGTTCCTAGCAGTGCCTAGCCAAACTCAGCAAAAGAAACCCTAAGACCTAATTCATTTCCCTTTAAGTGTCTTAATTAGATTTTCTATTTTCTACTTTTTGGAAAACACAGATAGAATAAAAAAGTATAGAGAGTGAAATATGGGGCCTAACTCAGGTCCTCATACGATCAAGCTTTGGATCCCTGCTGCCTGTTGCGTCTGCTGTGAACTGCATGTCTAATGCGTGGTTCAGACTGCAGATAGCATTTTGAAGCCGCAGGTCAACAATGAGACCACAACTATAACCTTTGGTTTACACCTGATATTAGAAAAACATAGGGGTCAGAGATTAGTTGCATAAATTTTGGAGTTCCATCGTGATCACCTTCTGATCTATCCAAAAAGCAATGTGCCTATCTACTACATCAATCGAAATCAACATAAAAGTATATAATAATAAACAATATTGCACATAACAATAAAATAGATGTTTCTTTTATTAATATTGGAAGCGAATCTCGGTTACAATCATGCCCCTCTTAGGGTCACCCAAATGTTGATACAATTGATACAATTCCAAAGCCCCCAATGGGGTAGGAACAATACTAATGCTCTATAAATCATCACAAACTACTCTAGGGTGGAGTTGACCCTCTTATTCGCATTGAGGAAGGAATTAGATGATTGAATCTCCTCCAAACCTGATTTCCTGCGGTCAAGAAACAACACAAAAGCATTAAATGAATAGGCAACCTCTCATGATGAGGCCCTTTGAGGAAAATATGTATAAAGATGCCATAGAAACTATGAAATCAAGAAGATGGATAAAACATATTAAACTTGTGCAAGATTCATAAATATTGTTAGAAACATGAAAGTAGAAAGTATAGCTATCTATCTATTGAATCAATTACGTGGAATGAAGCAAGATAGCATGAAAATAAACCAATAATGTCCTACTTGCTATGATGAAGTAAACTTATTATAATATCTAATTAGGCCAGTCAGAGTCTCTAAACTACCAAAGAAACCATTAAAATGACTAATCTAACCTAATTAAGCATACTGAAAAAGAAATAGTAAGGAGATCTATCACCTGTTGCAAACCGCAACTTTGATGAGCGGTCTACACTGTACACCGTGGATGTCAGCCACGACAAGAAATCAAGTGGTTTTGCCCTCCAAATATAGGGATGTGGGCTTGATACTCCTTGTCAAATTGATGATCAAGGGTTGCCTCAGTGTCCTCTAACAGGTTTGTCAGTTGAATTCTACAATTGGACCTCTGTTTGCCTAAATTAGCGTTTATTGGCGTTCTAGCTTTTTAGGGAATCCATGGCATGAATTGTCATGATGTTTGATGAATTGGCTAGTGAATGGCAACTAGGCTCTCTCAATGTACTCAAGTGAGTCTATAATTCGATAGGACTTCATTGCTCTAATCTCCAATGCACTCTTTCCTTAGTTTACCCTAATTTTGAGGGGTACTTATAGGACTACCCAAGGGCTAGGGGTGGCTTCATGGAGAATCCAAGATCAAGAAGAGGTAGTTGGGACAGTTGGATTGGAAGCCTCTAGAATATTTCATCCTTCAACTACCTTCTTCTAGATCAAATGGCCATTCCAACCAATTTGGCTTGGATGAAGGCCAACTGAACTTCAGTTTAGACTACAGGTCACAACTGTGGCCTAGGCTGTGAATCACAAGTGTCAGCAGTGGTTTAGATTGTAGACCATAGGTCTCAGCTATGGTTCAGACTGATTAGGACAAGGATCCCAAATTGAGTGGTTAGAACCACTACTCTATCTTGGAGTCTGTCCAAGATCTTCCATATGGTCTTGTAGCATGTCCCATATGAGTAGTCGCCTTCGACATGATGCATTTTAGGTGTCGACAGTTACATTTCTAGTCCTTCCCACATATATTTGGCACTTATCACATGATCTAGTTGCTTTGAAAGTGTCTGCAAATATAGTGGGCCAATATTATCCAGCTCTTATTATTTTCATGGTAATGGTTTTTCATGAAAAATGACCTCAATGACTCTTTGTTTTTCATTTTCTTTCAAACACCTAAGAAGTAATCCATCCATATTTTTCTTGTACAACCCCTCTGGAAGAAATACATACTTCAAAGCTTGCAATATGAATCTTATCCTTTGTGAAGGATTGAGGTCTTGGGGACACACTCCAATTTGAAAGTAGATTGTCAACTGATATACCAAATCTGAAATTTCCAGAAGACTATCACTGTGATCATTCGCTTCTCCATGAGAAGCCATCATCTGGTCTGAATCTGCTTTTGTAGCTAGTTCTTGGTACAATGCCCTTCCTCTGACCAAATTTGTGGAATGAATCTCTACATGGGACTCTTGTATTTTAGTGATCCAAGAGGTTCTTTTGTCACCTAATTCTCCTTAAAGGATAAAATTTCTCACATTCAGGTGTACCACATAGACAAGAGTCTTTCTTTGGACCAAGTATTACCTAAATGTTTTCAAGGATTTCATTACTGCAAATGCTTGCCTCTCAATAAAGTTATACTTGGTCTGATACCCATGTTGAGTTTACATCTAGAATATGGGGTGTTCCTCTTCATTCTCATATTTCTGAGTTAGCACCGATGCATAGCTTTCCTCAGCTCTATAGGCATACAAGATAAGGTCCCTACTGAAATCAAGATTTATTAATACAATTGTAGTTGCAATTGCCTGCTTTATGTCTTCAAAGGCTTACGTATTTTTCTCAATTCACTTGAACTCCATGTTATTCTTAAGTAACTCTGAGATGGGCTTCACCACATGAGCAAAGTCTAAGATGAAATTCCTCATAAAATTAAAATGTCCAAAGAAGGATTGTAGGACTTTCTTGTTTGTGAGGAGGGGAAGAGCAAGAATGATTTTACTTAATCAGGATCTATTGCCATCCCTTCTTTGGAGACTACATGTCCTAGTAACTTGCCTTCATGGAAAACAAAGAATGCTTCTTTGGGTTGAGGGAGATGCCAAACTCTCTGTATTTTTGGAAGACTTTCTCCAAATTCTCAAGATGTGATTCTTTCCTATGAGAAAAAATAGTCAGTTCATCTCGATAAATCAAAATAATTTTATTTATCAGCTCACAAAAAATAAAGTCCATGGCTCTTTGCAATGTAGCTCCTACATTTAATAAGACAAAAGGCATTCTATGATAAGGAAATATCCCCCACTTGGTAGTTAAGGCTACTTTGAACTGATCCTCTTCTTTGACCTAGATATGATTGTATCCAGAGAAGCCATCTAGAAAGGAGTACCTTTCTACCCCTGCTACCATATGTAAAATATGATCAATATGGGGGAGAGGATAATGATATTTCAGTGATGCTTTGTTCATATTCCTAAAATTCACACATGGTCTAATATCTCCATTATTTTTTCTTATAGAGACCAAGTTGACAACCCATGTGGAATGCTTGATTGGGTAAATGATCTTTGCCTTAAGCAATTTGAGTAGCTCTTGCCTCATTATGGACTCTATTTTGGGGTTCATAGGCCTCTGTCTCTGCCTAAAATGTTTTCCATAAAGATGAAGCTCGATGGTATGTTGGATAATCTTCTTATCGTACACCTTAAGGTCCTCATATGACCAGGCAATGATATCTGGATATTTGAAGCATAGTGCCTTAACTCCTTCAATATCTTATGGAGAACACTTAACACCAATGTTAATCTTATTTTTCTCCTCTATTTCAATCTCACTATATATTTTATCATCTACCTTCATGGTTCTCAACCTCTTTCCATCCTCATTGTCAAACAAACTCTCCAATGTGATCAGACCTTTAGGAATGTGATTGTTCTTCAACTAAATGATATCTTGTTGATTTATTTCCTAAGAAAGCTCTTCCTACACATTGGCTAAGCAAGCCTCTCTAACTAGAAAATCAATTATCTGATCATCATTCTCAAAGACTTGCCTAAAAATTTATCTATCTGACACTGTAAGTTTGAAGACTAGTTTGACTCTTCTATTTTTTGTTGATCCAAGGTCTGAGGAAGGGTTGAAATTAGAGCCCTTAACTGCCAAAGCATCATCTAATATATTTTACCTTCTAGTACCAAAGTGGATATTTAAGGTATCAAATGATTCCATCATATCCCATACTATGTTTCTATAAGTTTTTAAGTAATGGTGTTTATTGCTGCACCTTTCTGTAACTTGATTAACCACCAGATCTGAGTCGCCATAAATATATAACATATTTATTCTCATCTTTTCTGCTTGCATCAGTCCTAAAAACAAAGCCTCATATTCTACATAATTATTTGTACAAGACCAAGTTAGTCTAAAATCAAAACTCTTAACACCTTCTGAAGGGGATTTTAACACTACACCAGCTCCGACCCCATTTTTGCACCTTGCTCCATAAAAATGCATTATTTAAATTTATGAATACCTAATATACTGATTATATATGGCAGGGATATTATTTTTTTCTTCTGAAGAAATGTTATCGGTACCTAGCCCTGTTTCTAACAGGTTGTGTTCTTCTATAATAACAACTCATATTCAATTTCCAAATCTTCCAAGATTTCTACTAACTCTGGTTCTTCGATTATTGAATGCCTGTATAAATCCTCTTCAATATTTTCAATATGGAAAGATATAGGATTCTCTGGGGTTATCCTTATTCTCTTGCCTTTATAAGGGATCATCATACCAGAGTAGTCTAAATACATATAACCTCCTATCTTGGCAGTGAATTCTTTTGAAAGGCATATACCAAAATAAGGTTCAAGATCAACTACCATAATTTCTTGCACAATGGTAATATTTGGGGCTCTGTGCAACCTCATAAATACATCCTTTATGACTCCCACATTATTAACCAGGGTACCATAAAGTTGTAAGACCCCTTGGTATGACCTTGTGTACTCCATTCCCATCTCATCGTAGAATGATTTTGACATAACATTCATTGAGGCCCTTGAGTCTATCATACAATTGTAAACTATCCATCCTTCCATTCTAAGAGATATGTAGAATGAATGAGGTTTATTATTTAGGGTGGGGGAGACATATTTTCTTTAACTTGTACTAGATTGAATACTATGGTGGTTTCTTTCCCTTGGGACTTCTTATGCAGGGAAGCTTTCAACAAATCTATTTGGCCAGGTAGAAAAAGTGGATCATACAGGCTTGCTCTATATGGAGCTATTTTCAATTCATCCACAATATTATACCCAGACTAAATTGGTGGAGGCCTTTCATACATTTTTTTTGGTTCACCATACTTCCTTCTATACTACTGAGTAGCTTCTATTCTTCGACCCTTTGTAATGGAAGGAAACCTCAACTTTTATTGGGCTTATTTTCTATTATTTTCTTGTTCTTTGTTCCTTTTATTTTCATCTTCTCTTAGTGCATCTACTTTTTTTTGGTCTTCTAGGCACTGCATCACTTTTATCAACAACTTGTAGAATAGGAAACTTGTCTTTGCCCTACGACGATGGTTCTCTTTTCTTCTAATAAGGCACCTGGAATCTACCCATTTTATATGGGTCTACAAGTTTCTTTCCAAATCTGGTCATAACATATCCATGTTCCTCTTCAAGAAACTCTTGTCTGGTCATAACTTGATCATACTGCCACTACACGTTAACTCTATATTTTAAGTTTCTCTCTTACTTTTTTATTGCTTGTTGCACATGATGTTGGTACATCATACATGTCTCAGAATCGTGTGGATCATTACAAACCAAGCACAAAATATTAACCACACTAGTTTCAGGTGCATATTCTTGCTCTGCTTAATTTACATTGATCCTGGGTCCTGCACTACCACTTGTACTTGAATTTTGATCCTTATTAATATATGGGAATATTTATGTTTCCATTTTTCTATTACATTGAACTTGTTATTGAGAGTTTTCAGAGTGCTATGGATGTCCAACAATATAGATGTTTCTTGGGGGTTTTGAGATGGAAGAGGAGAAAAATGGGTATTCGGGGTTGTTTTGGAAAGAAATAAGGGCACTGCTTGTGGGGTTGATGGAGGATCCATTTATGAAGGAGAGGTTGATTTTGGTGGAAACTGAGGAATTTTAGAGCAGTAAGATATTACGATTTTTGGCAGAAGTATTTCTACAACAATTAATACATTTTTTGCTTGGAAAACTACTTGATAAACCCGTGGGAAGGTGTTTATACCCGATTTCTAAGTTTTTAGCCCTAGGTCTTATCCAAGGGATATGATGTAATACATATATGATAGAGATACTATTGGTCTAGCTTCAGGGGGAATCCTCTTCCACATCCTGCGAAAACTCAAGTTAAAATTAGAGACTAACTCGTGTTTGTGTTTTTGCATAGATGTGAATTGGTTTAGTAGTGAAAAGGGATCATATGACTCATTGAATTCTTCTACGAAAGGGTCAATTAAATTTTCCCATGAGGAAAAGGTTTTATCTTCCAAGGTTCTAAACCAGTGCAAGATTTTTCCTCTAAAATAAAGGGCTAGAAGTTTGACTATGATATCTTCATTCTTGATATTGTGAATAGCAACTAAGTTCAATATGTCTTGGAAATGCTCATATGCAGTATTTCATGTACCATCAAATGTGGGTATGGATTTTGTAAAATCTTGGGGGATGTCATGCATATTAGTAAGTCTGAGAGGTCCAAAAGTATACCAATTGGAATAAATATATGGGGGTTGATTTTGATTGGCATTTTAGTTAACATTCTGATTGACATTCTGATGTTGAGCCATAGCCGGTGGTGTTTTCAATGGAACTGGTTTAGGAGGTACTATATGGATTACTTCAACCAATACCTCTTTCAACTGTGAGTTTAGGAATAAGATTCTTATGATATTGGACCTTCTTAAGGGTAGCTCATAAAATATAACAAGGTCTTGACTATTTTTAATAAATGACCTAGTATTCATTAAAAATATGATCTAATAAGGTGGATTTTCTGGGTTCTTGCTCTTAGGGAGTCACCAAGTGAATTTACATTCGTCGTTGAATGAGGTCAAGACAACTCACTAAATATTTATTCCTCTGGGAATTATCAACAAAGAAATGGGTAGGGGAAAGATAAAGTATCTTTAGGGTCCCACCGGGTGTGTCAAAACTGTTGGGTTTTGAATTGACATCAAGAAAATATTGAACTGAAGCTATGAATCTATGATATTATTGAAGGTTCACACCCGCTAATAACATCTCAAACCCCAACATTAGATGGATCAAATATTGCTTCAATTCAACCTCCAGAGTAGGTTGGTATACCTTATCAACTGATTGTGTGTTGACTCAATTAAGCTCAGTTTAAGATGTAAGGTTAGGGATAGAAAAGGGGTAAGGGTTAGAAACAACTGAATGAATAATGGCCAAATAAAGCTAATAGTATTGACAACTATAAAGAACCTTTTGATAGATCATATTTCCAGTATGCCACACTTGTAACTAAAAAAATTCAAAATAGATGGTCTTCATCTTTATAGCATCAGAAAATACTCAGAGAACTATTTGAAACATCTAAAATGGTAATAATACAAATAGCATAATTAGATAAACATTTAAACTAATAGAAAAATAAGCTCTTTATAGCATTTGTTTAAACATGAAGCATTCCAATTTACCCTAAGTTAGCAATCCAATATCAACATAATTGACTAACCATAACAATAGTAGCATAAATGAATTCACAGATTAAACTCACAAGAAATTGAAGATAAAATCTTGAGGTAAACATCCAAGGAATGCTCCTATTTATTTCTAAAAAAATATATAGTTATATATCAGGCAAACAATTCAAAGTTGACCCTTCAAACTGAGGGTTTGACCTCTATATATAGATTTTTACAATGGATAGAAATATAGAAACATTACAAGGATTTTCATCCCAAATCAGCATGGTGCTAAGGTGGCAACCTCTTATTAGATTACAAGAAGAAAGAAAGGAGTTGCACTCCATGAAACTCTGCAAATCTAAGCTCCACTCCATAGAATTTAGTTTTTGCGTTGGTTGTAGGTTTATTTGGTTCATTCTTTGTTCTTGACTAGGCTTCTTCACCATAGATCTATAACTAAAAACATTGGTAGATTCTTAATTCCTATGACGCTTGGTCTCCCTTGGTTCTTTTTGCTCACGAGAAACAATAATGTAGGTCGATGGGGTCAACCTCTTTATCAACACGAAATCTTTCTCTTTTGATGGATTCAGATCTTCTTATCCTAGCCCTTGATGTGCTTTTGAACGGTTCTGATGAAGGGTGACTTGGCACCTTTAGGACTTGTGAAGTTTCATACATTTTCTACTTTAGAATCCACTTATTAATTTTTTTTTGGGCTAGGTTTGACCATGTTGATCACAGAATTAAAGCCTATAGGTGACCAAGATCCTTCAAATTCTGATTATGTCTTTTATTTTTGAAAAGTTTCGCTACTGGTTGCCTTCTTCTCAAAATCCTCTTCTTATAATTTTTCTAGGTCATGTTTGACCATGTTGACCATAAAATTTTGCTTTATGTCATGGGTGCATGAAAAACATCATGGGCCCTCGTTCAGTGGAGAGTAAGACTTCTATCACCCCTTTTGAATAATCCGCTTCTCCAAATTCTGTTGTTCTAGCTTTGACCTGTTTGATCGTAAATTTTAATATTGTGTGTTATTCAAGCGGATTTGATAACTACCACTTCATCTGGTGGACTTTACCTTGTCTTTCGTAGTGTTTTGTCCCAATCCGCTCCTTCAATTTTTGCTAAGGCATGTTTGACTGTGTTGACCATAAATTTTTAACACTGTGCTAGCTCTCGATGGATTTTAACATTGCATCACCTTTCTTTATCCAAAATCTACTCCTCTTGTTTCTTCTATTATCTATTTGACCAGTTTGATCGTAAAATTTGCACTTCAATGAAGTTTAACCATGCAAAATATTATGGGAAAAAATTAACACCAAATTGGAGTTCCCTTTTCAAAATTCGCTCTTCCAAAATCCGTTGGATACTATTTGACTAGTTTGACCATATATTTTTGCATTGAGAACACCTTCTAGTGGATTTTAACACTATCTTTGAGGTTCTTTCAACACTTAGCCAAATTTTACAAAATTTGCTAAGTATGTGGTCATTTTTGGATGTAGGCTAAAGTCATGTAAGCATGATCTTGTGCTAGGTGTCCCCCTATTTGTGCTAAGAAATCCTTATATAAATGCATACACAATATCATTGGCACATTGATGACCTCCACATATTGAATTGTTGCTAAGCCTTCTAATCTATACAACAAGATTGGGATCTTTTCTATGACCTCAACTTTCCAAATTGGTATTCCATTGAATTGTAGTGTCCTAGAACCAGTTCTAGTATATTGTATGCCTATTGCATCATAGTTTGCTTGAGGTATGATTGTGGTCGTGGCTTCTAGATATATTGGAAAATTATGTAGTACCCATCCTTCTAAGCACACAAATAAGTAAAAGGACTAATAATTGATCTTAACCATACCAAAGGATGGTTTCTTGTGTGCTAATTTGGATTTTGGATGGGTAATTTTATTATTCATTAAACAATTCAAAGCTAATTCAATCAAGTTTACTTTTCCAAAGACAAGTGTAATTTCCTCTAGCTCTTTTGCTTATTTCATAATGCTTCCCTCAAGAGTATCCACAGATCTAGTTACCTTTTGAGTTAGTCTATGATAGATTTTCACCATGTTTTTCCTTTATTTTCTTGTTATGGCTAGATAGTATAATTTTTAAAAAGCCTATTTTCTTTGGGAAGGCAAGCATAATGTTTCCTAACCGCATAGTTTTGCACACAGTTCTAGCCTCTACTCTTTCTAGTGTTCCTCTTGTGAACATATGACATCATCTATCTCATCTTCTTTTGACTCATTTTCTTGCTCCATTCCATGCTTCATATTTTCTATCCCTTCAATTTGTTGAGCATATGTCAGCCAAATCTAATGACCTAATATTACATCTAGACTAACTAGACACACTATGGAGTGCCATTCGATTTCAAATAAATGATCCAGGTCCATTATAAGGGCTAAAAAATAATCTGACCATTGACCTTCCATTGATTGAAAATGTGAGTGATAGTGCTCATAGGTGTTACTGTTGTAATAACTATTAAATGTCGAGCATCTAAGATTTGATCAAATTGGAGTCTATTTCCTAAATTTGATCTCTGGCCATATAAAAATATTCCTTACTTACCTATCTAATGTGCATAACTTGGCCTTTTAAGGAAAATTATCTCTAAGGATATGCCTTGTATCTAACTCTGGTCTTTTGTTGCTCCATTATATTAAGTTCATTGATTAGGCACTAAATAATAATTCTCAACTCCAAAAGTATCTAGGACTCTAGAATGATGGTAGGGGATACCTTCTTTGTCGAAGCAAAAATTAAGGGGTATGACCTAGGAAACTTAACTGTGGGAGAGGTACTGCCAAAAGCAGAATCTATGGGTCTATTTTATGAATGGTGGTTTTGGGTGGTAGATTTCCTATTGAGATGAGCATGTTTTCTACTCTGATAGCCACTTGGAAGATTTGTGAAAAGTATTTCTCATTAGACTATTGGATCAGAAAACTTAAGTCCAGACTCAGCACAAAGGTAATATATATGCTTGGGAATGTTAAGGCCTTATTCCTTGGGGAATTCTTTTCTAGGTCTAAAATCTAATATTGAAATCAATGATATTTTCTTGAGGTAGACTTTGTATACAAGAAAATAGAATGAATAGTAATAAAGGGTCTCACAGGTCATGGGACCTATGATTTAATTTGGATAAAAAACCACCAATTAGGAGGTCTTTGAGGAGTACAACTTGACAAAGATTGTGTAGAGACCATATGTATAGCCTCATAGTGATGTGATGACAAAGGTGATGAGGCATTGGAAGTCCTAATTGAACACCTTTAGATGGGTGTTCAGGGATGTGACACATGATATTGGGATCTTTTTGGAGGATGTGTGGGTGTTATTGGTGGCACCTATCATTGGGAGTTCACATAGAGATTTGGTGATGGTCATTTCCATATATGCCACATGTGATGTATATGAAAAGGTAAGAAACATGGGTGAATGTAGTTGTGAGAACCCTAAATACGGGGAAATTCATATGTATAAAAGGTGAATATTGAGTTGCTTATTCTACAACAAGACCAATTTCTCCTGCTATATATTGCTAGATGAACATATACGATCATTGAGTAGGGAGAGAGATTTGCATAGGGTAAATTATCTTGGATAATCTACTCCATGACTTTTTTATTATTAGATTGATGGGCCATATGGGGATTGGCTTAGTGGGACTTTTTATGGGGTGGATCTATAAGATGTTCCCTCGACATTGGCCAAAGGGAATTGTTAGCTTTTGATGAATAAGCCATGAGAGATAACAATCACAAGATGTAGAATAACATGAAAGAAAGTAAATATTCTAGATGACTGAAGTATGCTGAAATATAAATCATATAAATAATTACAATGTAGCTATGGATGAAGTGAGCACTCCATTAACAAAGCAACAAATCTACATTGTATCCATCACCACTAAATGGTGTGGCATACAAAACTACACTATACACTAAGCTATGTTTTCTGACTATGTCCTTTGACTCTCTTCTTTATCTATCTAAGATGCCATCTTTATATAGGTAAAATAGGATACTTGGCCAACACTCTATCTAGTTGTGCAAGGGTTAACTTGCACATTGACACTTGTGCATTTATTACATTGCATGAAGTAACTAGATAACTTGCACATGAAGTAATATAGATATGTATCTTGGAGGATACATTTACATAACCCAAATTATGGAATAGACTCTATTTCCAACACCCCCTTGTATTAAATTATTTGGGTATTGAAGATTTTAGTCTTAAATATGGATTTTATTCATCTTCTTTTGCTTGATTTGGTTCTTGTTTTGCTGCTACAGTCTTCATGTCAATGCTTCTAGTATTTTTTAATTCTTTTCTCCTTGGTGTCAAGCATATTTGATGATTCATTGCTCTCATGATGGTGCATGTCTTGAGCGGATATGAATTGATCCTTCTTCCTTCTTTTATACCTTGGTAAGACCTGGTTCTCTATCCTTTATAAGTATCAACCTTGAGCTCAATGCTAGTAGATCTATCTAAAATAAATTTTTGAAGATAATAGTTTAACCTTTGAAGCAATATTCTTTCATAGTCTATACAATATCTATATTTGAAGTGATAGGAGAAATATGAGTGATTTGTTCCATCACAATATTCGCATGGATATAAACTCCAACAATTCATTTTTCATGACCATATTGCTTACAATGGATGCATAATAGAGATGATTTGGACATTTTTGGTCAATTTTAGGAATGTCATGTTTGTCTATATCCTTAATAAGGTCTATAAACCATATATACACAAGTGAAGCTATTCCATTTTGCACAATATCTTGTTGATCGATATTTCCTTGCTTTATTCATTAGATGAATCTTCTTTTGTATAGTTGTTGACTTGAAAATTTGTGTCATATTGTAGAGGTTCTTCCTTTTATTTTCCCTTTTCATCATTATAGCCCATCAGGTTCTTGATCCATATTGGCATTTTTATCATTCCACTTCTAAGAGCATTACCAAGTATGCCTGTAGACATTTGTATGACCTGAATTCTTACAGTTTCCTACTTGAAGTATATAAGCTTGATTTGAAAAACCTTTGTAGATTCTTAGGTTTGTGAACTACCTTATATCTCCCTAGGATGAACACCTAACTTTAGGTTTTGAAGAAAGATTATATCTTCCCAACTTGATAATTTTAGACAAATGTTAATGTTATCAAGTTTTGTAAAATACCTTATGACTCCCTAATATTTTGGAGTATGATATAGTGCTTTTTGTAAAAATATAGTTCAATTTTGGTTGATTTTGTACAAGTTTTGTAAGAGTCAAAAATCAAAGTTTTAACACCTTATCAATATTAATTGAACTAAGAAATTTTTTAATTTTGAAGAGGTTTTGATTTTGGAATTATTTTGTCCCTTTTTGAAGATTTGAGACAAGCAAAAAAAAAAAAAAAAAAAATTAAAAAAAAAAAATATATATATATATATATATATATATATATATATATATATATATATATATATATATATATATCCAACCTTAATAGAAACTCGAATAACCTCTATTATATCCCTTGGATTATTTCTACTTTCCAATAAAATAAATTTGATGGAGTAAGCCTTGTGACTCCCAAGTTTGGAAAATTAGAGAAATGATAATAATATTTTCATTATAATTTAATCCAAGTTGAATTCCTTATTCCTCCTAAGTAATAATGCAAATATTAAATTAATAGGATAAGTCACCCCTTTAGCTTTCAAAGTCTAAGTTTTAACCTTAGTTTATAACCCTTATATCTCCAACTCATGAAAGCAATGATAAATGGGATTTAGACCTTACCTTTTAGATGCAATATCTCCTCAATATTTAGCACTTTCTGTGGATGAGTATAACAACATATAAAATGTACCTTAGGTGCTTGATTTAACGTAGATTCCTTGGAGTGGATGGTCTTGAATGCTGGTACGTATGGCATTGAAAGTTGACCTTCAAATATGAGGAGCCTTTGATGATCCTTCCACTTATCTTCCATGTTGCACTTCAAACATTTTTGTTGCACTTATCTTACACCTTGACTATGCTACGCTCCTCCTTTGGATGTCTTTGACTATGCTTCACTCATGCACATTGAACTTGGACTTTGAATGCCTTTTAAGGGCAGTTGATCATAGACATTGTGACAAGTGTCACATCCATTACAAGTTAGAGCTCCTTTTTTGCGTAATGCTCCAAGTCCTTTGTTCAACGCTCTTAGAGAGATTCAAAAACATATGGGCACTTATGTGAAGCTAGTGGAGAATGTCAAGTGTCACATTTTTGCTTGTAACTCCTGCGTGGGAGTTTCTAGAATGTTGAGAGGAATGATGACCAGAATGCCAAGTGTTATTTTTGTATGGAGTCTATTATTGTAACTTTTTTGAAGATGGAGATTATAACTCCATAACCCATTTGCTTTGCAACGTTGCTTGGGCAGCAAGAAAGATTTTTTCTGTAGGTGGATGGACGATGCACTATGGAGCTTGGATGATGATTTGAAGCTTCCTTTGGTGGGTGGTCTTCTCCAAGTTAGAGACCATGAATATAACACCTTTCCCTCTTTCTTTTATGCCTCCAAATGTATTGAATCCCCTAAAATTTTTTAGACATCATTTTTGAAATCAATATGCACTCGCTTGTCTACGTAAATGTGGCTCATGAATGATCTAAAATGAGCTTTAATTCTATAGGTACGTATGTCCAATATGAGCACTTGAGTGGCTCCTTTTGAATTGGGAAGAAGAGTGCTGAAATATGACCTATGTTGGCCTTTTTTATGTAGAAAATGTGCCCTTTTGTGGCACTTCCATATCTACTCTTATGCTGTCAAAAACTAGCTTAGAGTAGTGCATATAATATATTATAATGTTGTAATAAGTATTTTTAATATACCTTATTTTGCACTCTATTTCCAGATCTAAAATTCTGATTTTGTGGTAAATTTTCCTACATTACAAGGGTTTGAGGTTGTCTATAAATAGTAGACACGCCTTTCCATTTTTTCTTAGGTACTTTTTATAACAAGTCCAAGATTCAATAACAATAGATAGAAGCTTTTTAATTGATGCAAATTTTTTGCATTTTTTCTTGCATTCAACTTGTAATGCTTCTGATTTTTGAGACTCACCAAGTCTCACTTTCATAAGCTTCTATTTCTGTTTTTAGTTAGTTAAGTTCTTCTCCAAGTTTTGAAGGATTCTAACCCTTTTGGTGGCTTCTATTGGCTACTTCAAGTTGCAGATTTTTGTGCTTCAATAGTGTCTTTAGACACTTGATACAAATCAGACTTTGTGCCTTTCAAAAAACACAAAAATAATTTTCTTTTTGAGAGCTATATAATAGTACAAGTTCTTCACGTTTAGTGCACTAATATTACCTCTTATCACTCCAATCAACTCTCAAATTCATGCACTAATAAAGAATAACCTAAAATGAATATTTAAGAGTTATTTTGCAATCTCACTACAATCAATGTTGTAGGACGTAGTCTTCTTTTTCAAAAATAGATAATAGGTAGTTGATAGTAGCTAATATAAAATATAATCAACTCCTAATAAATGTATAAATAAATCCTTAAAATAATCTGTTTTCTTTTACACTTTTTAGAAGACTATAATCTAGTTTCCTTTTTGCAACTTTAATCCATATTTAGGTGCTCTAATAAATCTGATAAATAATATAATTAATGAATCTCTTTGCACCATAAGTTGCATACCTTTTTCCTATAGCTCTTCTCCCACATTTTTAGAGTATGTAGACCTTGGTATCTAAAACACCAAGTTGCTACTTCAAGTAGATAGTCCTATACAACTCCTTCTTCACCAAATGATGGTATTGAACTTTATTTCACGAGCCTAGGATTTGGTGGCTTGTTCTCCTCTTGTGTTCTCCTCCTTATGCTATAGTTTTTGAGAATTCTATGTCTCTAAAGCGGTGCCTTCTTGCTGTGAGAGGTAATATTCAAATATCCAAGATTTGGTGAGCTTCTTCTGTCTTCAAGTCTTCTTGTCAAATTATGACTTCAAGCATGATCTTCTTCTAGGGTTTGGCACTCCTCGCAAAATTCTTCTTCACAAATTTGACACTCCTTACCAAATTATCCTTCACAAATTTTGCACTCATTGCCAAATTCTCCTTCATAAATTTGGCACTCCTTACAAAATTCTCCACTTGGACTTGTTTTCAGATGGCAATAATTGTCCCAAGTCCATCACTATCAGGGACTTCACCTAGATAGTGGATTTCTCCAATGAGTTCTCAAAGAACTCTCATGATCTTCAACAAGGCTCTCCTAGCATTTCCTAGATGTTTGATGAGATTTTCACAAGGTCTTTGATCTGGCAGCTTCTGACGGTCTTCCTTGAGACATTTTATTCAACCTTATGCTTCTTGGAAGTGTTGGTGGTGAGATATTCTATTGGATATTCTGATTCTACTGCTCCTGGATTTGAGTAGGACTCTCCTAGTTCTTCTTATTCCAAGACTGGAAGTTCTTAAATGAGATCTTCTCCTGATCTCTTCACTTTTGCTTTAGGGTTGAGTTGATTCTGAAGAAGATACTCTTCCTAACTTTCTTGTAGGAAGTCTCCCAACTCACTGAATCGTCTATTCCTGCAACAAAGATATTAGTATTAAAATATTTTAGTCTACTTCTGAATTAGATATTCTTCTCAAATTCTTATTCAAGATCAAGGTTTTTGTGGTCTATTTTATTATCAAGGCTCTTGTGGCCTTTTTCAGTACCAAGGCTCTTGTGGTATTTTTAGTATCAAGGCTTCTATGGCCTTTTCAGTATCAATACTTTTGTGGATTCTTCTTCAAGGCTTTTATGGCCTTTTTGTATCAAGGCTCTTATGGCATGTTCTTCAACTATGGAATTCTGTAGTCCAATAATAGAGATATTTAGTCTCCTATATTCACCACGATCCTTCACTAGAAGTCTTCTTCCATAGTATTCTTCTCTTACATAATGAACTAACCTCTATAGTATGAGGGCATGCTGATCTTAGGGCAACGAAGTTGGAGTCTCCTAGATTTCTATTGTGGGAGGAGTTCCAATCCTCTGAGAATTGATTTCTTGCAACAAAAGAAACTTTAGGCACTATTTAGAAAATTCCAAATAACCTGGATGATCTTCATTAGATGATTTTTCAATCTAGTAGATTGAGTGTTGAGTCCTAGTCTTCATGAGTTTTCATAACAACTCTGTGGAAAAGACTCTAGATGAAAATGATCTTAGTATTTTTTAAAACTGAGATTCCTTTCAGTCCTATCTTTGTGACTCTCCCAAAATCTACCACCTAGATACTTCTAAGATCTTTTATCAGTGGTTGGTACAGTGGCGCGTTAGTTTGAAAAAACACTCAAGATTACCAACAATGGTGATTTCCCTATTGTCTTGCATTGACAAGATCTACTGTGGCTCTGATACCACTGTTAGATTTTGATGAATGAACTATGAGATATAACAATCACAAGATGTTGAATAACATGAAAGAAATTAAATTTTCTAGATGACTGAAGTATGCTGAAATATAAATCATGTAAAACATTACAATGTAGCTATCGATGAAGTAAACACTCCATTAACAAAGCTATAGATCTACACTTTATCCATCACCATTGAATGGTGTGGCATATAGTACTACACTATACACTAAACTACGCTATCTGACTATATCCCCTAACTCTCTTATTTATCTATCGAAGAGACCATCCTTATATAGGTAAAATAGGATACTTTGCCAACACTCTATCTAGCTGTGAAAGGGATAACTTGCACATGTACAACTTGCACATTGACACTTGTGAATTTATTACATTACATGAAGTAACTAGATAACCTGCACAATAAGTAATCTAGATATGTATCTTGGAGGATACATTTACATAACCAAAATGATGGAATAGACTCTATTTCCACCAGGACTGCCCAAGGACATCCAATGGGGAGATTTGTTGATTTTTCCTTGTCAATGAATCATAAATTATGATAGGAAATCAACATCTAAGACAATGATTTGACATAAATATCAACAAATTGATGTCAATACATCATCTAGTCCTAGACTTAGCAAATTTTGGGCTTCTTTGCATTTTCTTCTCTTAGAATATTCTTGTATTTGAGCCTAATTTCACTCCTCCTAGACTATTTAGGTGACCTCTATGACACTTTTGAACATTTATAATAAATTTATGTTTTACTTTAATGGCATGACTAATATGTGTTTTGTTACTCAATATGAGTGGTAAAAAGGTAAAATACTCATCAAAATTACTTTAGATGAACTTATAAAATTTCAATAACAAAATATAAATTTTTATCTTTAAAAAATATTTGTTTTTCCAAAGAACCATGGTGATACCCAAGTAAGGAATTGAGCTTGTCTTTCCAACCACCCAAAAATTCCACCCAACACCTTTAATACAAAATATTTCACACTTACACAAATACTCAATATTGTTTAGGACATCATAGGTTAAGACTATAAATTATTTCAAAACAAATTTTTTTTTTAGGATATATCACAATTTATTAGTCCATCACACACTAATTGGTAACTTAAGACAAAATAACTGGATATTAAGTTCTATGAAGGATCCCAAATCCATCCCATTTTTAGTAGCAAATGGAAGCTTCAACTTAAACCATTATATCTATAAAGAAGTTTTAATGTGTCTCTCTACCTCATATCAACTACAACTAACTATAAAATGATTTCATTAGAGGGGAATACCCAAGATGTTGATCTATAGAGGGAAACACTTGAAAATCACATTAAAGAAGGATTCATACTCACTCACTCTATTAGGAAGAACTTTCAAATATTCACTCTTATATAATAGCTCCTATCACATAATTCATGGACATGGTCTTAGGGAAGTTACCACTTCACCTTGGGTTATTCCAACTGAGGATGCCCATACATCCTGATAATTAATTTTCTTCCATGAATCCTTGATACATAAAGTTCAATTCAAATATAAGATACCATAACATCTCTTGGCATAAAACTCATACCTTTTTTATTTTTACATAGAAGGTATAATCTTGACATCATCATTGGAAAAAAATGTTTATTCATACTAGAATGCACTTAGCACAGATTAATGTTTTACAAAATTAACAAGGGTAATAATATAAAAATACATAGAGAAAATGCATTGTTCAATTTCATGAGTGTATAGATAGAACATATAGATACATTCTATGAGATTTTATCTATCCATATAAGAATTACAAATTTTACAATTGCTTAGGATCAACGTACAAACAATTTTAAAATTGTAAAAATTATTATGGAAATTAAATTTTACAAGTGCAATGTCAAGCTTGTACTTCAAAATTAAATTCAATTTGTCTATATACTTAATTATTTTAGACTTTGTTATATCAGTCCTACTATGTAACTTACAAAAAGTGGTACCTTTAATTTTTAAGATACATAAGTGAAATTCTTACCAATTCGCCTGGGAATCCTCCATATTCCTTTCCATATTATTATTCTCTATTTCTTCTAGATTCCTCCTTCTTTAATTCCTCTTATTCTTTCATCTCTCACCTCCACTTTCTTATTTTCTCATCTTCACTCCCTTATTTTTCTCTTCCTACTACCACCTATGCGCCACTTCCTTTCCAACTAGTCTCACTATTTATTTTAGTCCTACAAAATGTTTAATTCATTTTTATTTTCTTCTTAATTATGTTTTATTATCTTGTCCGTACCATCCCCCATTTTTGTTGAACATAATCACACACCCACCACATGGTTTGAACTTGGGTCTCCTTGAACTTGGCCTACTTCCACTAGGGTATTTCACCCAAAAACCCGCTTCCTGATTTGCAAAGATCTATGTGGATGTTGTGATTTATATACCACCATGAGGACCATTGTGGGATACATGTGGGATAATGGCTCAAGACTCTCACATCATTGCTCAAGGTATTTTTAGAATTTTTAATTTGAGAAAGTACGAGACTCGGTAGTACGAGAGGAGTGAAGAATGGACCCTATAGCTAACATGGGGTCCACAAGGGAAATCAACCAATAGAAACCATACATGGAGAGAAATCCATGCTCACCACCATTGATTGATGCTCCCACAAGAGAGGATGGAGCATACAACTTGGCCATTATTTGCTCGTTTGAGGAGTTGGGTCATGGTTGGCTTGATTCCACTAGGGCATTTCACCCAAAAGTCTTCTTCCTGATTTACAAAGCTCTATGTGAATGTTGTGCTTTATATACTACCATGAGGACCATCATGGGATACATATGGGATAATGGCTCAAGAATCTCACAATATTTCTCAAGGTATTTTTAATATTTTTATTTGAGAAAGTATGAGACTTGATAGTACCATAAGAGCGAAGAATGGACCCTAGATCTAACATGGAGCCCACAATGGAAATAAACCAACAAAAACCACACATGGGGAGAAATCCACACTCACCACCATCGAGCGATGCTACCACAGGTTAGGATGGAGCATACAACATGGCCATGATTCACTTGTTTGAGGGGTTGGGTCATGGTTGGCTTGTTTCCACTAGGGCATTTCACCCAAAAGCATGCTTCCTGATTTGCAAAGCTCTATGTGGGTGTTGTAATTTATATACCACAATGAGGGCCATCATGGGATACATGTGGGATAATGACTTAAGACTCTCATAGCGTTTCTAAAGGTATTTTTACAATTTTTTATTTGAGAAAGTATGATACCCGGTAGTATGAGAGGAACACATAATGGACCCTAGAGCTAACATGGGCTGAAGTATGAGACTGAGCAATGAAGAATGTTTCTCTTCGCTAATAATGGATAGCTCGTATTTGTATAGTAGGTAGCATTTTAGGTCTTTAATTTTTGATAGGCAATAGACTTACTTCCACGATAAGGATAAGATAAGATGTTTTGATGAATTGAATTATAATCATTTTTTAAATTTTTCTTCAAACCATAAAAGGCTTAACTTGTACTAATTTTGATTTTGAAGCATATCATTATGATTCTATCATAAAGTATAAAAAATATTGGATATCACAACCCATTTCAGTATCATACAACCAAGTTGGAAAACATTTAACACTAGTCCAAACTATCATCCTCGAATAAATTTATAGATTTAGGTGGCTGACAAATGCATAAAATGGTACCTGAGGATGTACATAAGTAATATGCAAAGCAAGTGAATGAGGTTAATATTTTTGTATAGTCCTAATATAATATGTTTATGACTTAATAATCAAATAATTATTTTCAAGGAACTCTATAGTTATGAATATCCATCACTAAGGATTGAGTAATCCAAATGAGAAGGATTCTATAATTTCAAAGATATTATAAAATTATAAAAATGTTGTATAATTATTAAAAGAGAATTTGGTCATATCTACAAATAAAATGGAACAATAGACAAATCAACATATGACAAAAAGGAGTTTCAAGTAGGAGAGACTATATTTATCAATGATAACCATACATATAAATGATATTGAAAGATAGGGGTACGTCAAATACAACAAAGGACTATAGACCATACATGAGGGTAAATATTGCAACAATAATATATGTTACAAATATTTCAAATAGAGGTAATATGCTTGATGTATTTTGTGTGTCAAGTTTATAGAAAGAAGATGCACAAATAGTCTTGCAAATAAAATTATTAAAAAAAAACAAAGAGAAAATTGTAAAAAGTAGCCTTGTAAGGTTAAGTGGAGGGGTTTGTTATTAATGAATGCAACCTTAGAGTTTACAAATTTTATAGCCAAACATCTAGGTCTCTCAAAAGTATAAGAATATAAGAGCATGGGGTTTCCAATAGCTTGTAAGTAATGTAATACCCTTATTTTTGCATATGCTTTTTGTGAAGCCATATTGTATTGTAGGTTATATAAAGTTGTATTTTATGATGCAAATATCCATGATTTAATTCTATCCATATTTTTTTCAATTTAGTAATAATATGCATAGATCTATTGAGTGGTCACTCAACATAGTAACACAATATGTTGAGCATGTTGAACTCTAGAGTTTTTATTTGCTATAGGGCCAAGGCAGACTAAAGTAAAGGACATATTATGTACCTAGGATCTTATACTATACACTTTATTTAGTGGCTATTTTATTACTAGAATTTTTGCTAGCTATAGGGCCATGGTTATCTAAGGGGAGGACACATTATGTACCTAGGATGTCATACTATACACTTTATTTAGTGGCTATTTTATTATTAAGTTATATTTTAATGCCAATATTGGGATTATATTGTGTTATGTTATTAACATGGTTAATGAAGGATTATAATAAAAGAATATTAAGGTTTCTTCTTTGCATGAGTATAAATGATGGAAATACCTTCTTATGTATATTTTTTACTTTTTTGACAAAATTTACAAATAAAATTTTATATGAAATACCTTCTTATGTATATTTTTTACTTTTTGACAAAATTTACAAATAAAAGGAAGGTCGGTGTAGATGGGATTAAGTTTTTAATGGTATTTTCTAACCAATCTAGTCCAACTCCACAAATCAATTTATTTGATGAAAAGTGAAGAAATGAAATATAAGAAGAATAAGAAAGTGTGTTTGATTAAAGTTAATATAAACTTCACTCTAAAGTAATAGATTCATGACTATAAAATACTACATATAAATAATTTTTCAATGATGTGCTAATATATTTTTTCCTAATGGCATTAGCGATATCTCCATGGATTACACAATACCATCCAACAATTGTTTGTTATGAATGAACTCCTTTGTCAATCTATATCATAGTTTTCTATTGCTCTTCTTTTAACAACATAAAGAATGTTAAGTATATAATATGAAATTTATAGAAAAATATATAATTAATAACTATATTAAACCATAATTTACAAATAAAATTTTATATTTTAAAAAATAGCAAATAAATATATATAAATATTTTGTTGTATAAAACATCGTTAAATTATAAGCACATATAAATATATATAATATTTTGTTTTTTTTGCTGAATAATAATTTTTTATTTGAGAAAGTACGAGATTCAGAAGTACGAGAGGAGCGAAGAATCGACCCTAGAGCTAACATGAGACCCACAAGGGAAATCAACCAACATAAACTATGCATGGGGAGAAATCCACACTCACCACCATCGAGCGATGCTCCCATTGAAGAGGAATGAGCATAAATCTTGACCATGATTTGCTCATTTGAGGGGCTGGATCGTGGTTGGCCTACTTCCACTAGGGTATTTCACCCAAAAAATTGCTTCCTGATTTGCAAAGATCTATGTGGATGTTGTGCTTTATATACCACCATGAGGACCATTGTGGGATACATGTGGGATAATGGCTCAAGACTCTCACATCGTTGCTCAAGGTATTTTTACAATTTTTAATTTGAGGAAGTTTGAGACTCGGTAATACGAGAGGAGCGAATAATGGACCCTATAGCTAACATGGGGCCTACAAGGGAAATTAACCAACAGAAACCATACATGGAGAGAAATCCATGCTCACCACCATTTAATGATGTTTCCACAAGAGAGGATGGAGCATACAAATTGGCCATTATTTGCTCATTTGAGGGGTTGGGTCATGGTGGCTTGCTTCCACTAGGGCATTTCACCCAAAAGTCTGCTTTCTAATTTACAAAGCTCTATGTGAATGTTGTGCTTTATATACCACCATGAGGACCATAGTGGGATACATATGGGATAATGACTCAAGAATCTCACAATATTGATCAAGGTGTTTTTAATATTTTTATTTGAGAAAGTATGAGACTCGACAGTACGATAAGAGCAAATAATGGACCCTAGATCTAACATGGGGTCCACAATGGAAATCGACCAAAAAAAACCACACATGGGTAGAAATCCACACTCACCACCATTGAGTGATGCTCCCACATGTTAGGATGGAGCATACAACATGGCCATGATTCACTTGTTTGAGGGGTTGGGTCATGGTTGGCTTGTTTCCACTAGGGCATTTCACCCAAAAGCATGCTTCCTGATTTGCAAAGCTCTATGTGGATGTTGTAATTTATATACCACCATGAGGGCCATCATGGGATACATGTGGGATAATGGCTCAAGACTCTCATAGCGTTGCTCAAGGTATTTTTACAATTTTTATTTGAGAAAGTACGATACTCGATAGTATGAGAGGAGCGAAGAATGGACCCTAGAGCTAACATGGGCTGAAGTATGAGACTGAGCAATGAAGAATGTTTTGCTTCGCTAATAATGGATAGCTCGTATATGTATAGTAGGTAGCATTTTAGGTCTTTAATTTTTGATAGGCAATAGACTTACTTCCACGATAAGGATAAGATAAGATGTTTTGATGAATTGAATTAAAATCATTTTTTAAATTTTTCTTCAAACCATAAAAGGCTTAACTTGTAACAATTTTGATTTTGAAGCATATCATTATGATTCTATCATAAAGTATAAAAAATATTGGATATCACAACCCATTTCAGTATCATATAGCCAAATTGGAAAACATTTAACACTAGTCCAAACTATCATCCTCGAATAAATTTATAGATTTAGGTTGCAGACATATGCATAAAAGGGTACCTAAGGATATACATAAGTAATGTGAAAAGCAAGTGAATGAAGTTAATATTTTTGTATAGTCCTAATATAATATTTTTATGACTTAATAATCAAATAATTATTTTCAAGGAACGCTATAGTTATGAATATCCATCACCAAGGATTGAGTAATCCAAATGAGAAGGTTTCTCTAATATCAAAGATATTATAAAATTATAAAAATGTTGTATAACTATTAAAAGAGAATTTGGTCATATCTACAAATAAAATGGATAAATAGACAAATCAGCATATGATAAAAAAGGAGTTTCAAGTAGGAGAGACTATATTTATCAATGATAACCATACATATAAATGATATTGAAAGACAGGGGTACGTCAAATACAACAAAGGACTATAGACCATACATGAGGGTAAATATTGCAACAATAATATATGTTATAGATATTTCAAATAGAGGTAAGATGCGTGATGTTTTTGTATGTCAATTTTATAGAAAAAAGATGCACAAATAGTCCTACAAATAAAATTATTAAAAACAAACAAAGAGAAAATTGTAAAAAGTAGCCTTGTAAGGTTAAGTGGAGGGGTTTGTTATTAATGAATGCAACCTTAGAGTTTACAAATTTTATAGCCAAACATATAGGTCTCTCAAAAGTATAAGAATATAAGAGCATGGGGTTTGCAATAGCTTGTAAGTAAAGTAATACCCTTATTTCTGCACATGCTTTTTGTGAAGCCATATTATATTGTAGGTTATATAAAGTTGTATTTTACAATGCAAATATCCATGATTTAATTCTATCCATATTTTTTTTTTAATTTAGTAATAAGATGCATAGATCTATTGGGTGGTCACTCAACATAGTAACACAATATGTTGAGCATGTTGAACTCTAGAGTTTTTATTCGCTATAGGGCCAAGGTGGACTAAAGGAAAGGGTATATTATGTACCTAGGATCTTATACTATACACTTTATTTAGTGGCTATTTTATTACTATAATTTTTGCTAGCTATAGGGCCATGGTTATCTAAGGGGAGGACACATTATGTACCTAGGATGTCATACTATACACTTTATTGAGTGGCTATTTTATTATTAAGTTATATTTTAATGCCAATATTGGGATTATATTGTGTTATGTTATTAACATGGTTAATGAAGGATTATAATAAAAGAATATTAAGGTTTCTTCTTTGCATAAGTATAAATGATGGAAATACTTTCGTATGTATATTTTTTACTTTTTGACAAAAAGAAGTACAAAAAGTTGTTATTCTTTGTCCTCTTGCATGTTTTTTAGTAGGGTTTATAAGTGCTTTTCCACCTTGGTTGTGTAAACACCCCATTACTTTTTTGATTAATTTTTTTTTCATCATTATTTTTTCTTTTTTATGCTTAAGGAATGCTTTAAAGTTTCCTAATTACTTAAAAATGAGTCCAAAAAAGTTTATGAAATTGAATTTCAACCAAATGCCTAAATAAAAGGAAGGTCGGTGTAGATGGGATTATGCTTTTAATGGTATTTTCTAACCAATCTAGTCCAACTCCACAAATCAATTTATTTGATGAAAAGTGAAGAAATGAAATATAAGAAGAATGAGAAAGTGTGTTTGATTAAAGTTTATAGAAAATTCACTCTAAGTAATAGATTCATGACTATGAAATACTACATATAAAGAATTTTTCAATGATGTGCTAATATATTTTTTCCTAATGGCATCAGGGATATCTCCATGGATTACACAATACCATCAAACAATTGTTTGTTATGAATGAACTCCTTTGTCAATCTATATCATAGTTTTCTATTGCTCTTATTTTAACAACATAAAGAATTTTAAGTATATAATATGAAATTTATAGAAAAATATATAATTAATAACTATATTAAACCATAATTTACAAATAAAATTTTATATTTTAAAAAATATCAATCACATATAAATATATATAAATATTTTGTTGTTGCATAAAACGTCATTAAATTCTAAACACATATAAATATATATAATATTTTGTTTTTTTTGCTGAATAATAATTTTTTATTTGAGAAAGTACGAGATTCAGAAGTATGAGAGGAGCGAAGAATCGACCCTAGAGCTAACATGGGACCCAAAAGGGAAATCAACCAACATAAACCACACATGGAGAGAAATCCACACTCACCACCATCGAGCGATGCTCCCATTGGATAGGAATGAGCATAAATTTTGACCATGATTTGCTCATTTGAGGGGCTGGATCATGGTTGGCCTGCTTCCACTAGGGTATTTCACCCAAAAATCTACTTCCTGATTTGCAAATATCTATGTGGATATTGTGATTTATATACCACCATGAGGACCATCGTGGGATACATGTGGGATAATGGCTCAAGACTCTCACATCGTTGCTCAAGCTATTTTTACAATTTTTAATTTGAGAAAGTTCAAGACTCGGCAGTATGAGAGGAGTGAATAATGGATACTATAGCTAACATGGGGCCCACAAGGGAAATAAACCAATAGAAACCATACATGGAGAGAAATCCACGCTCACCACCATTGACTGATGCTCCCACAGGAGAGGATGTAGCATACAACTTGGCCATGATTTGCTCATTTGAGGGACTGGGTCATGGTTGGCTTGCTTCCACTAGGCATTTCACCCAAAAGTCTACTTCCTGATTTACAAATATCTATGTGAATGTTGTGCTTTATATACCACCATGAGGACCATCATGGAATACATATGGGATAATGACTCAAGAATCTCACAATATTGCTCAAGGTGTTTTTAATATTTTTATTTGAGAAAGTATGAGACTCGACAGTACGATAAGAGTGAAGCATGGACCCTAGATCTAACATGGGGTCCACAATGTAAATCAACAAACAAAAACCACACATGGGGATAAATCCACACGCACCACCATTGAGCAATGCTCCCTACAGGTTAGGATGGAGCATACAACATGGTCATGATTCGCTCGTTTGAGGGCTTGTGTCATGGTTGGCTTATTTCCACTAGGGCATTTCACCCAAAAGCATGCTTCTTGATGAAATCTCTATGTGGGTGTTGTACTTTATATACCACCATGAAGGCCATCGTGGGATACATGTGGGATAATGGCTCAAGACTCTCATAGCATTGCTCAAGGTATTTTTAGAAATTTTTATTTGAGAAAGTACGAGACTGGGTAGTATGAGAGGAGCAAAGAATGGACCCTAGAGCTAACATGGGCTAAAGTATGAGACTGAGCACTGAAGAATGTTTCTCTTGGCTAGTAATGGATAGATTGTATTTGTATAGTAGGTAGCATTTTAGGTATTTAATTTTTGATAGGCAATAGACTTGCTTCCATGATAAGGATAAGATAAGATGTTTTGATGAATTGAATTATAATCATTTTTTAAATTTTTCTTCAAACCATAAAAGGCTTAACTTGTACTAATTTTGATTTTGATATTTGTGTTCTGGTCTATTTTGTGATCAAATTCATATATTGCTTGTTCTAGCAATTGGTTATACAAATAGAAGTATAGGAAAGGTTATTCTTTGGATTTCATTAATATAAGTTTGGTTCAATCGATATATGTTGTCATGTTTGAAATGTAATTAATGTAGTATTCAATAGAATATGTTGTTGAATATAAAAACATATGAAAATATAATGTCAAAGTATTATATATATTTCATATTGGGAAGAGGCTTCTAAAATCCTCCAACAAATGGTTTCATAGACATGTTTAATGAACTTGAATTATGACCCAAACCATTTTTTGAGAGTTCTTTGTGGGTTAACTTTGAAGATAATTAAAGTTGCTTGATGTGAATATATCTAAAGTCGTGCAATCATACTTGGATTTAACAAATATATATTCTTTTGTAACTTCAGTGTAAATAGATGTATATTTCTTAGTAATTTGTTTCATCTAGGCAAGTCACAATTTGAAGACAATGATAATTTCCTAAGGATTTTTTTATTGGGATACAACCCTTAAATTTAATGGTTTTTAATCAATTTTACCATTGAAAGTGTTGAATTTGTTACTATAAGTAAATGAGTTATCAATATATTTTGAAGTTATTTTAATGTCATAATTTTTAGGATTGAAGATAAGCAACAAACATTTGAAAGTATGTCTTACTTCTTTGGGGGAGCAAAATTGATTTGGAGATATAATTATTGAGCCTTCATTTGTATAGAGAGAATATTCACATGATTCTAACATACCCTTTGGGATATTTTCTTCTATGTTATGAAAGAATAAACATTCAACTTTATTGGAAAATTTAACATGAATACGAATTACTTGTTACAAGAATTCGGACATTTGATAAAAAAAAAGCATGTGCAAGTGGTCAGACCTTTGATAAACACAAACAAGAAATTCCAATATTCCATGTATTTTTTATTGTAGTATACTATAATAATAATTACTGTCTGTAGTGATGATACACCTAAATATAAAATTTTAGCTTTAAAAATATTTGGAACATCTTCAATTAGATCAGAATCTTCATCTCCATGAAAACAATAAAAATATAATAGTGTTAATTTTTTTTGGGATAATTATATGATAATATTTATATTAGTATATCAATTTTGTGTATAAAATTTAGGATATAAATATATATATACACTATAATGTTTAACGTGTGCATATTGGTTGGACCGTAGATAAACACAAACAATAAAATAAATTATGCTTTGTCTTATTTATGATAATATAATGTCTTCTATTTCTAGTTATTGTACAAGTAAACATAAACTTATAGTATTCAGGCATTTGAAGCATCTCCAATTGGATCAATATCTCCATATCTATGATTTTTTTTGTTGCTCTTTGCATATTTAGGTGTTTTGGGCTTCATATTTGCCAAGGCCTCCTGTATGTTTTTAGTTTGTTGGCTTTCCTGTATATGAAAAAAATTCCTTTCCAACTATATATTTATGCAAAGTTCTCAAGTTTTTTACTCCCTTTTAGCACAAATTTCACCCACTATTATATTCACCCTATGCACCCTTCTAGTCAATTTAAATTCAATACAAAAACAAATCATTGAACATAATTTTTCCTTTGCCTAATGCTTTACTCAATGTTTTTTCTATTATATAGAGTGAAATATTAAGGACATGGATATTATAATTTATAGTTAATCTTAATCAAAACATTAAATAGTTGAGAGTTTGATGACACTCCATCAAGAGTAATTTTGGATTGGGACACAAGTGACAATATTACATTAATCATTAAATCAAAAGCATAGAAATCAAAAATTTCCTTTGAAAATATTGAGATAGAAGATTCTATTAGGTCCAAAAATATTTAAATATCAAGGAATGAATCACAAGCAATGCTTGATAAAACCATAGGATTAGAAGATGCAAAGAAATATTTTAAAATGGTATGATGAACTTTCTTATCATGATGTAAATTAATCTTAAAGGTTGAAGCTAGAGAACCAAGATCATCATTTTTGACACTTCATGCTCACCTCAAGCAACAATAGCAGAGAGGTACTACCTTATTAATGCTAGTCATATTTAAGCACGATAGAATTGTTGGGTCAACACAAGTAATGTGTTCTTAGACGTTAATTATCTTCTTCAATAACAATGAAAAAGACCTCTAGTTAGATACAAAAAGAATGGTTGAGGGTAATGTACAAATAAACATTTAATACAAATGTCAAAATGAATATATAATTGGATAATATAATAGCACATGGATTATATTTCATATTTCCAATAGCTTCATAGGCTTAAGCAATATAATATAGAATAAAATATTGGACATGGTCTAATAAGTGAAATATTACATATTTTAAAGAGAAGCCATTGCTAAGCTCTCCCATGCCAATACCCTTTTATAACTGTGTGAAGGTAACCTCAAGCATAACCTTCTTAAATAACTTTGTGAGCTGACCCTTAATCTATATGCATAAAAATAAGCAAGCCTTGAAACTAAAACTATCAAATTTTATGTGTTCAAATATGAATGTGCTTAATTGGTTGATGCCCTATAGGATTTCCATAAAAAATATTGGGAGTACCATCCAAGAAAGACCCTATTTCTCAAGAAACATCCTTAGCCGCACCTGATACTTCCTAGCATGCTTAGCATTGCTATACTCTACTTTTGTAGAAGATAGAGCAATGGTATTCCTTCTTGGAACACTGACAAGCAAGTCCAAAACAAAGATAAAAATATAGCTTAAAGTGGATTTTTGCTCATCTAGATCTTTGACCCAAATTGTATTTGAAAATCCTTACAAAGCAATAGGAGGTCTTACTGCATAATTAATACTATAATAAAAAGTGCCCTCGATAAAGCAAATAATTGACTTGGAAACCTTCCAGTGACTCTCATGAGGTGCCTCCATAAGTTTAGAACAAATACTAAAAGCAAAAGAGATTTCTGATGGAGTATGGTATAAAGAAGACTATCTATTGAGAATCAATAAAGAGAAGCATATAAGAAGGGCCTATAGGCTGAGCAGGGACTACAGGAGACTTCCCTGGGAAGTCCTGTTCTGCTTCCTTGTTTCCCCCTTCCTTGGTCCCATCCTAATTCCCTGGAACTTCCCTGGTCCTTCCTCCTTGGCTGGCTGGTGTTGTAGACGATCTCCTTGGGGTGGGAGGTCACTTTTCCTTTTGTCTACCCCTTTATATATCTGTTTAAGGGGTTCTTTTGTGTGCCATTGTTTTGGGATGTCTCTGGGACCTTCTTTGGAATTTTTGTTTTGCTTCAAGGATTATTTTTCCCTAGTTCTCTTAGATTTGTCCTAGTTTTTTTGCAGGTTTTTACTTAGAGCCATGTTTCAGAGGTTCTTCAGGTGTGGTGCATCATAAATTTGGGAGAGTTGCTTCTTGAGCAATTTTTCATAGATTTTTTTGGTCTATGGGGGACCATGTGCTTTTTTTGTGAATATGCTCTTTGGGTTCCTGGATGTGGTCTTCTCGGTGGACTCTCAGCATATTTTTGTGTCTTAGAGGGGCATCTACTTTGCTTGTTATTAATATCCCATTGGTCTTCCTTTTATGAATCCCTAAAGCTATTCCTTTGCAGTGTTGGAGGTTATTTGGAGTTTCTTGCTACATTTTTTTATTTTAGAATTAATGCATGCAACTTGTTAACCCTATGGCTCCTGTTTGGATTTCTTGGGACATTTTTGTCCCTTTATCATGGCTTGCAAATCTAGCTCTACTGCTTCCTCTACTTCCTCCTATCTCTGCGTAGCTCTACTTTGTTTCAAGGGGATTTCATGGCCTGTGGAGATCCTCAGATTGGTGATCCATTTTCTAGGCATGTGCAGGATGTTATTCCAGTCTATTGCATCCCTGCATGTATCCCAACCTTCCCTGGGTGCGATGTTCCTTCTTGCTGGTTCCTCTGCTCCATCCTACTATTTGGGGTGGTTCTGTGTATGGCAATTTTGGTTTTTCGGTGTTTCCTTGGCAAAATACCGGTTTCTGGTTTCTCCCCTACACGGACTTTTCAATTTTGTATTATTCCTGCTTTGGTAGGATTTTTCAAATTTTTTGTTGGGCAGGATTTTCAATTTTCATGTTGGGTGGGATTTTTAAATTTTTCCCGCTTGGGCGAGAGTTGCTTTTTTCCTACTTTGGGCGCATTTTTCATGTGCTTTTCCTTTAGGCTATCCTTTGGCATTTCCTTTGGCCTATCCTTGGGCCTATCCTTTGGCCTATCCTTTGGCATTTTCTTTGGACTATCATGTGGCCTTGTATTTGGTCTGGTGACCTATTGTAAAAATGTTTTGGGGCCCTTTCAAAACCCTTTTTTTAATAAAAGTTTAACTTACCAAAAAAATAAAGAGAAACATATACTAAAGGATAAGTATAGTTAGACTCAAGTTTGACCCTAGAAGTAAAAGAACTATGAGTTGATAAATAAGACTATCTATTGAGAATCAATAAAGATAAGCTTATACTAAAGGAGAAGTATAGTTAGCCTCAAGTTTTACCATAGAAGCAAAAGAACTAAGAGTTGGATTGTAGGTGGGATAGATAAGACTATCTATTAAGAATAAAAAAGATAAGTGTATACCAAAGAAGAAGTATAGTTAGCCTTTAATTTTATCCTATACGTAAAATAAATGGGAATTGGAGTACACAACCCTTCATTCCAAACAAATTTAGTAAGGGCATACTAAGGAATAGAGAGGAAAACTAGTGAAGAATATTGAGTAATCTAAATGCCTAGAATGTTGTGAAGTAGGCTTAAATTTGTTATCTAAAATGATTATAAAGCCATAATTTTAGATATGAATCATGAAATACAAAATACCTATATGAATTTGATGCCAACATAAAGTATCATAATCAAAATTTTACAATTATGATGTTTGAACACCAGTAAATTGGTAAAAAGCAAAGATAAAAACAAAGCCTACAATGGATTCCTAATAATCTAGATGCTTAGCCCAATATGCATTTGAATACCCTTGGAAAGTATTTTATTGAGATTTGGACAAGCCAAAAATATCAAGGAAAACCCAAATAAAACTCCAAAGAGGTGCAATCACAATTATGTTATATTGGGGATGGTCTGGTTAGAGTTGAGATATGAACAATATTAGGAGTAAGAAAGGACAATGTAGGGAGTAGAATATGGACAATATAGGATGATAGGTAGGAGAAAATAAGAAAGATAAAGTAATTAATTGACCAAGTATGCAATAAAAGTAGAGAAGCAAGTACCCAACATGCAATAGTAATGGTGGAATAAACAAAAAGAGAGAAATAAAATAGAGAGTATTAAATTTGGTGTACATCATATATTTGATGTAATTCTACCTTCATGCTTGAGAATATAATAGTGCAATAAAAAAATAGAGAGGAAGAATATAGAGTATTAACTTTCATGTGAATTATATATTTGATGTAGATGCACCTTGATACTTGAGAGTGTCCTTGGAGTCCAAAAGATTCTTGCTTCTCACTAAATTGGTTGATGAAGAGGCCCGACCAAGATGGCATTAAGGTAGGAATTCCTTGCTATAACCTGACCAATATGACATTAAGGTAGGGATTCCTTGCTAGAAGTATGCTATTATAGGGGAGAAGAACAAGGTTCTTACAAGCCAAGTCATGTAATGCTACTATTGTATGTGTGTGAGAGAGAGAGAGGCATCTTCTTCTTGTCTTGAGAAGAAGAAGAGAATTCACTAAATAATTCACCAAAGTATGTGAACCTAGTTAAAATTTTGTTTTGGAATAGGAACAAAACAAATTGTTTATATGATTTTATTGTTGAAGTGTAAATAAATCATAGCATCAGTTAATGTGAGGCTCTTTTATCACCTAGGATAAAATGGACTGAACCAATATAAGAAGATGCTTCTGGGTCCTTCATAAGAGTTGGATGCCTTGTTGATTTTGCAAAAATCCTTATTTTCGATATGAATGTTGACTTGTGATAGGTGGTACTTTAGAGTGATGCTCTAGTTTAGCAAGGTGGTGATCTCGTTTATAATAGTAGAAAAAAAAATTAAGGAGTTCCATTGAAGATACCTAGGTTTTGATATTGGTAGTTTTTTGTATGGACATGCATATACCAAGAAGAGACCTAGATTCAAACCTTGGGGGCATGCACTATGTGGTGATGATGCATTTTACTGCAAAGGTTTTGGAGTTGGATCTATCCAAAACAAATCCTTACCAAATGATGCAATTTACCAACTCTCCATTGGGGAAACTATGCAATTTGGATAAGTAGCAATAAAGAATGAGAAAACAAGAAGAAAGCAACAAAACACGAGTCAACATCCTAGCTCACAGGGGGGCAAAAAGTAAGAACTTCAATAGGAAATTGAAGCTATAAGAAAGGACATCATTGAGGAAGCCAAGTTGCAAGAAGTAGTTAAGAATATCAAAGCCCAAATTTTTGAAAATTAAGTAAAAGAATCAACTAAGGATTTCTCTCAAAAACTTGCTTAGGGGTAAATCCAATTGATGCAACAATTCGAACTAGAGATATTGTAAGTAGCAACACAAATAGAGTAATAACAAAGAATACAAAAAGAGAGATATCAAAAGATACCCAAGCTCCAAGAATAAATTGTAAAACTAAAATGAGCAGTAGCTGGCCTAGGGTAAGCCTTAGAGGTGGAATAAATGGGATAATATTAAAATTGAGGTTACAAGTGACAAATGGTACTTAAATTTATGGCCAACATAAAGATAATCCTCAACCAAGTGTTGAGGATAATCCAATAGATAGAAGAAGAGTTGGATAAAAATGAGAGGTACTAGGAGGTGCTTAAATAGTTGGTTACCTTGTCAACATCACACACATGATAGATGGGGATCGATAGAAAAGACATAGTAAGAAATCTGAAAAAAATCCTCAACGCCCAAAGCTTAAATAGTTGGTTAGTCAATGTTGTATTCTTAGACTTGTTACACAACAAAAAAATACTTCTCGATAATAACATTGTCAATACGATGATCAAAGAGAAAGTCAAATATTAAGTTGAAGCATCAACAAAACATATTGAATAGTTTAGGGATTTACTTAATAAACTAGACAATATTGTGTAAATCAGAGAACCTAGCAGGAGATGCAAAAAAACTTGAAGACTTGAAGCTTCTAAGAGAGGAGTGGTAGGAGCTATTGAAGCTATTGCCTTGAAGAGGATAGGGAGAACTTTCAATTTTGCAGTATTATGACAAAAAAATCCCAAATTTGTAGACAATTTACCAAAATATAAAGAAAGAATCTAAGATATCTTACTTATAAAGCTAATCTAGGATCCCAATTTTTATTTAAATGAAGGTCTCAACTAATCAAAATCAAACAAGTATCACCTATCAATTCATAGAATAAACATGAGTGGCATGAGACTTCATATACTGCTCAAGCCAAGTGGTAGACTATAATTTATCAAAATTATTTCCAAAATTTGAAAATTTTATTTTATGTTTTCTAAATTTTAAATGGTAATTAGCCTAACCTTGCTGCTATGAGTCTCTTTCAAATGATGGGGGTTTATTATTCAAAAACATGCCTTTGTTGCTTGATGATTTACCTTTTTTATTTTAATATTGAAGGACATTGTATGTTGAATATCATCTTATGGGAATATCAACATCTCCGATCCAAAGGTGGAGTCATGGCTTCACATTTGAGGATGGGTTGATCTAGTTCATGTACCTTTGGTAAGAGAAAATATTAGGATTTACGATGAAGATTCATTGGTCCATTTGTGCATTCATTATGGGGGGGATGTTACCATATCTAATATGACCTTATTGGCCAAGGTCAATCATGATGAAGTGTCTATAGGTATTCCTAATTTAAGCCTATGAGTATCTTATATGTAAAGCATATATACATATTTTATGTAATACTATGGGCATCATTTATGTAAACCTATGAATGTCCTTTAGGTAAGCCTATGGGCATCCTCTATATAAGCTTACAAGCATTTTTTATGAACTCATCCTTAGCGATATTGGTTAAACCATTTTAACCTCAAATAAGAATTTAATACATTTAATATATTGTAATTTAACATTTACGTAAAATTATAGCAAATCAAGATTAGAAATAAATTGGGGATTAGGAATCACTATAAATGCCCCAAATGAATGATCCATTGTATCGATGTGTAATGATGTGATATCATCAAGTGCTTATGAGCACCCAACCCTTATTATTTTATTTATCTTATTCTTTCATGTATTGATTATTATTTTCTCTCTTCTACAATTTTGCAATATGACATATGGTGAATGCATGCTTTAGATTTTTTTTGAAAAGTATTCTAAAATCCAACTATAGTCATTTTGAATGGAGGATTATAATGTAGCTTCTATTCCTATTGCTTTTGAGATCAAGCTTGAGGCTATCTATCCTTACTTCTTGTCAAATGCTTCTTTTTATCAATCCTTAATGGATAGCCTTTTTCTATATCACAAACACCTTACTGGATGACTTATTTGCTATTAATATTTATTCTAGGTCTATGAATGCTCCTTATGAGAGTTATTGAAAGACTACCAAGAAGATTATTTGCTATAGAAAAGGTACTTCTCATTGTGATATTAATTACATGAAGAAATATCCTATTGTTTTTTGTACAAGAGAATTGAATACAACATCTAGATCGATTGATGAATACTTAGAGACATAGGTCAGGTACGTAGACCTTGAGGTTAGAACCATAGAAAACAAATCGTATATTTTTTTGTACAAGAGAATTAAATTCAACATCCACATCGATTGATGAATACTTAGAGATAAGCATACATAGGTCAGGTAAGTAGACCTTGAGGTTAGAACCATACAAAATCCCATTGGTACCTACTCACTAACTAAACCAACTAGGATTATAATTGTTCATAGCCCCTAGCAGGCCTATATATTCATTAGATTACCTAGAATATCCTTGAAACCCTTAATGTTTTTTACAACCATTATAAGCGAGAGCACAACCCTATTTAACCAAAGCATCGATCTAGAGTGTTGTCTATCATAGACCGATGCTTTCATAAAAAAATAGGACTTTCTCAAAATAGATGATGCAGTTGACTCTTCTAGGTATCCTAGAAGCATCTTATCACATTGATTCAACCCAATTTGGCATAGCTAACAAAAGCACCTCATGTAGGTCGATGCTTTGGTTCATTTTTACTTAGATGGTAAAACCCTATAAGCAGGAGGTTCTATTTCCATTCCAAAATATATTCTAATAATTAGCTTTGCATGCTTCAATGGATTATTGGATGAATTCTCTACTTCTTCTCAAGACAAGGAGAAGACACCTCTTAGATCCTCTCTTTATTTCTCCTTGTAAGATGACATCTAAGACATCTCAAGACCTATTTTTTCTCTACCTTTCTCTCTTAGTAGCAACATTATATCACTTGGCTTATAAGAAGAACCTTGTTCTTCCTCCTCCCATAATAGCCTACTCTTAACAAAGAGTCCCCACCTCAAGGCCACTTTGGTCAAGCCTCTTCATCAACCAACTCCATGAGGAGCAAGGATATTGTGGACTCCAAGAGTATTTTAAAGCATCAAGATATATTTACATCAAGCATAAAGACACGCATACCAAGGTTAGTACTCTCTCTTTTCTTTATTGTAATATTTTTATTGCTTGTGAGGTACTTGATCCTCTACTTTTATTGCATACTTGGTTAATTGCTTACATTATCATATCTCTTTCCTTTTGTAATTCATGTTATATTGTTTATCTTCTACTCTTTATCTTCTCCTTTATTACCTCTAAGACTATCCATATCTTAGCTCCTACCATACCACCCTTGATTACAATATTATTGTGATTGCACCCCTTTGGAGTTTTATTCACACTTGGATTGACCATTTTTGCTTGTATAAATATCGATAAAATATCTTGATGAACCTAACATGGAATGATCCTTATGAGTATGAATATATTTTCTCCTCTAATAATTTCTATAATCATTATCTATGGACCCCAATATTGGTAATTAAAAGGATAACCAAGTGACTTTCATTAACGACCAAATATTTGATAACTAAGTTCAAATCAATCTCAATCATGAGATTTATCTTCCAAACTACGATCAAGATAAAAACAACCATGCAAAGCAACATAATGAGCCTAGGGGGAATAGATGTAAATCCTCTACATCAACCCTCCCCAAGAAACATTAACCAACTTATGGAGAGTTAGATAAACTTAGCCAACTATGTTGCAGAACCCCTGATTCAAATTCCCTAACTAGAAATCAACATACAATGTTCAAACATAGGAATACACGTGAAGGATCCAAAGAGAAGAATACCCAAATGATCCAAATGACAAGGCAATGACATTAAAAATAAGCAAACCTTTCACATTAGCCATGACAAAAAAAAACAAGATCTAGAGAACCAAGAGAAAATGAATGAGGTAGAGTCCTCACCTCAAGGTAAAATACCATTCCTTCCTTCTAAAACCTGCATTGTAACATTGAGGAACTAATCGGTTAGCTTAAGCTTCATAGTTTATCACTATATTTTGGAGTACATCCTAAAATACCAATGGTACATCAATAAGCTTGACCTTAAGAGATATCGCCAAAAAGAGACTGGCAAAACTAAAAGTGAAGCCAATAGCGCTACTAAAAAACCTTAACCAAGAGTTTTATAAGTTTAGCTAATTATGATTCCTAAAATCTTGGAAGAAATGCTTAGTGACAATCCTACCCTTAGGTTACTCTTCAAGAGTGAACAAGATAGACGATTCATGAAGTTATAAGGTCAACATGCCAACATGCAATAAAATACCAATACCAACCAACAAAGAAGAGCTCAACAATCTGATAATCAATAAAGTGGGAACCACCAAAGTTTTGCCTAAACAAATCCAACATACCCATACATTCAAAATTAATTTTGGCAAATAACTCATAAGAATGCGCGATAAGCAATAAATGATATACTTGGACAAGTGATGAAGGATCTTAACAAAAAAATGTAAGATATACAAATCTAACAAGCATAACAAGAAGCAATTTTATAAGTACACCCAAGAACACAACTATACTCGTCGGAGCAAATTCTAGTAATTATGCTTCCACCATGCATGATAAGGTAACATGTCAATGCAATCTAAGTATAAAATCTCAAGATCAACAAGTGGATTAACAAACCTCTAGCACTTTAGATAGCTCCCTATACATTACCTCCAACAGTCCCCTTGTCATATGATAAAAACAAGACAACTACAAAATTTTGTAGTGTGTTCTTTAATGTATATAAATAATAGAGATGAGCTTAACCCGATGCAACCACAAAGTTACTTGTCAAATCATTCAAGGGAATCATGTTGAAGTGGTATACAAACCTACCTAGAGGTTTTATCCATAGTTTCAAATTTTTAGTTGAAAGAATGGATAGGAGCTAATCCCCCATGCAGCCATAAAATTACTTTCCAAATCATTCAAGGGATTCATGTTGGAATGGTATACAAAACTTCCTAAAGGTTCTATCCTTAGTTTCAAATAGTTAGTTGATTTGGTTACAACTGAATTCGAAGGTAAGACAATGCATTATGATACCATTTGCCAATTTGTCATGGCAAAGAAAGAGTTACATGAGACAATTGATACCTTTGTTAGAAGCTGGAAAGAGCTTAGCTACCAATTGAAGCACAACATTGATGATGCTAGTCTTAAGGACATGTTTATAGAAATGGTTTTTACTCCAAATTAGAAAGGCTATCAAGACACAATAAAATCTCAACATTTCGATCAATACAATATTATGAATAAGGAATATCGAAAGAATGTTAGAAGAAAATAATACTTTAAAAGCAAAACCTAAGAATACAAGGAGAGGTGTTACTGGAGACAAAATCAATAATGTGTAAGTACTCAAGGATGTAATAACAACTAATGCAACTGACCAACAAAAAAATCACCTGTGAAGGACTAAAAATATAAAAATTCACCTAACAACTATGTCTTTGATCGTGTCTTACCCATGACCATGGAACAACTCAATAAGACAATGCCAAAGTGACCTGAAAAACCACTTGACGATAAAAATCCTAAGCATCCCAATGTTTATAATAACTTATTTTGCTTTTGACATGGTAATATTGGGGATTCCTTCCAAACATATCATCATTTTAAGAAATTCTTATAAAATGTTGTCTTTGTTAAAAACTTCAACCTTGATGCAATCCAAAATGAAGAAAAAACTAGATATGATACCTTGGTTAAATGGTTTGTCTCTAAGATTGATAATACTCAAAATCTAGCCGATCAAAGTCTTAAAATCTATAAAAATCCTATTAATAACACTCAACATCTAGCCAATTGAAGTCTTAAAATCTATAAAAAACAGTATCTTACCGTTATAAACGAATCACCATGAAATAACGACTCTGTTGAATGCTTTGGTGAAAAAGTAGACAACATTATTACACATATGAACATTAGCTACCCGTCCGATGTCAACAAAGATCAAAGTCATGGTGTTCAAAATGTAAATCCAACCCTAGAGGAAATATCCCTTCTTATTTATTACTCGAATTTTAATGCCGTCTAAATTTCCTTGATGTGTTGAAAACCCTTCCTTTAAAAGTTCGAGTAGTCTGTAAATTTCAAAAAGCTCAACTCCTCTAAGTTGAGAATGGTAGATAATTTCGAAACCAGGAGCATCCGGTATCCGTGTTAAGATTATTAGTTTAATACAATATAATTTGTGCCAGCAAGGAAATGTCCGTAGCAGAGTGGCCACTCTATTTTTCACAAAAGAACAAACGCATAATACCAGCTTATGTCGATAACTAAATAACGACAAGTTAATCCGTTAAGATAATGAATAGTACAAGTTAAAACTTACCTTTTACCTTGGACAAGTAAATGTCGATAATAGTTGAAGTCTAATATCAGTGTAAAATTACCTTTTACACCAAAACCTCTAAACTTTAGTGTTATGTAGTATAATCTAAAGCGATTATTCCCACAACTAGAATGGCAGTTAATCCCACGATTAAAGTGACGGTTAATCCACTGTGATTAGTCCAAGGACCAGAGTGACGGTTAATCCACTGTGATTAGTCCAAGGACCAAGTGACATTAGTCTATTAAGTCAAATCTCGCTTAGTCCAACACTGCGTGACAATTTAAACACTGCGTGCTTTTTTAAGAAAATGAAAATATTATATTTGAATTGCATTTTTGTTTTAAAAGCCGACAAAAATATAAAGTTCATATAAACGTATACTAAAAATAATATCATAAATTAAATTAACGACTTGTTGGATGAGCTTGTCGATGAACCTTCACAGTTTCATAATAATAATAATAATAATCATCTTAAAAAACGACATTAAGTCTTCAGCTTTTATTTAGCAACATAGTCTGACTAAATCTTAACCAGAAATAAATAAATACTCTTTCTTTGGACTTCGTGGACTTTATATTTCGCACTTTCTGCACGAGAATAATTTAACTAAAAGCTTTTAAATTTCATGTTTTCTTTTCATTTCCAAATTTCCCTCCGAAAATACAACTAAAACTTTGAGGTTGTCTTTCGCCAAAATAGTCTAATTAACTAATTTTAACGTTAAACCATTCTGTTACCCTGCAAAGTGTAAAGTTGGAGATTTACGAGGAACTTCCGGCATTAGAGAAAATCATTACGGCAACTTCCGCGTTGCACACGACGGAGAGCTCGTCAGCCTTGTTAAACCTTCGAGTAGTCTGTATTTTTGTGTGAACCTTCGCCGTGGACTGTAACCTGAACTCGCCGAGGGTTCATAAATCAGAGCAAAACTGGACGTAATAGCAATGTAAGTAGGGGTTTACTATTAATGTTGGCCAAGGTATTTTAATTGTATTGTACCGCAAAAATTTGCCAGCGACGCAACTTTTTCTTAATGGCAGGTCCTGCATACATTTAATGTTTCGTTCCTCAACCATATGGTCATTACTACTTAGACATACTTGATAGCGAAGCAATGTACTGATGTTGACATCACATGGAGTTGATATAATGGTTTAAGCTGGAGCTTCCATTTGCCCAAAAAAAATGGGATGGAGTTGGGATCCTCCATAGAATTTATATTAAGTTACGAATTAGTGTGTCATGGACTAATAACTTATGATATATCCTAATATTCCTTTTGGTTTTGAAATACTTTATATTTTCAACCTATGATGTCCTAAATAATATTGGGTGTTTGTTTAAGTGTTAAAGATTTGGTATTAAAGGTGTTTGGTAGGGATTTTGGGTGGTTGGAAAGACAAGCCCGATTCTTTATTTGGGTATCATCGTGATTCTTTGGAAAAACAAATATTTTTTAAAGATACAAATTTATATTTTGTTATTGAAAATTTTTAAGTTCATTCTAAATTAATTTTTATAAGTATTTTGGCTTTTTACCACTCTATTAAGTAATATATCACATATTAGTTATGTTATTAAAGTAAAGCATAAGTTTATTATAAATGTTCAAACGTGTCATAGAGGTCACCTAAATAAATTAGGAGGAGAGAAATTAGGCTCAAATACAAGAAGATTCTAAGAGCAAAATATGCCAAGAAGCCTAAAATTTACTAAGTCTAGGACTAGATGATCTATTGACATCAATTTGTTGATATTTATGTCGAATCATTGTCTTAGATGTTTATTTGCTATCATAATCCATGATTCATTGACAAGGAAGAAAATGAAAGTAATTAACTTAGTCACAAGAATCGATCCACTAAATGTTGATTTTTCCAATAATGTCATGTCATGATGATATTAACATGATCAATTAGAATGGTCAATTGACACTAGGGAATAAAATTTTAGAAAGACTCATGTAATATCATTGATTTGTTGGGCATCACTATCTTGATGAAGTTAGCATATGGGCATTGAATCAAGTAGAAAGAAAGGCACAAGATTGTTGAAATGTTGAACTAAACTAAGAAAGCAAGTGAAAGGGGACGCAACCACATATAAGTGTCATGTTGGATGCCACATTAGCCTTTGGGACCCACAGAAATATAGAGTAACCATAAAGAAAGAAGGATTATGACCATTTTTTAACCATGTATCACCATGTCGATGCCATATTGACTAACCACCATCTTAGTAAGGCAAGAGCCTAGATAAATTGATCTATTGAATTCAATCCATTGGAACATGTAGATTTACTGTAGTGACATCAATTCATAAACCAACTAGAATGACCTCATGCTGATATCAACATTGAATGACTAAATAGGGTTAGAATTGGTAGAAAATTAGAGCAAAAGCTAGAAAATAGCTTTGATTTGGGACATGTCTAAAGTGGAGGAAAGTGATATAGGACCCATTATAACCAACTAGTAAAGACAAATAAGTTTTCTAAGTCAATGATAAAGGAGAAAATGACTATAAAGTTGTATGAAAGAAATTTTAGAGATAAAATTTGCTAAAGAAGCAACTATTTACCATCAATTCTTAGAATATGATTCAATATATTTTTAATATTAATAGGCATGGGACATTTCTAAAAGTGGATGAAAGTGACTAGGACCCATTATAACCACCCGATAAACACAAATCAATTTTCCATGTCAATTATAAAGGAAAAAATGACAATAAAATTGTAGGATGAAGGGAATTTTATAGATATTTACCACCAAATCTTAGAAAATGATTCAAGCTATTATTTTTTATATTAAAATAGGCATTAGGGCCTAGTTTAGATATTTTTTTTATCTATAGATAAGAGTTAAAGCTCATTTGTAAGGATCTTTTTAGCAATATAAGAATTCAAACTGCTCTTTTAACTATAAAACAAGTTGGATGAACTTTTGTAATGGATAGTCATGTATAGTGCTTAGTCATTTTATTTTATATTATGTGTATTTCTCTCTTAACTCTATGAATGCAAATAAAAATATGATTATGGTCCCACCATTTTGTTCTTATTATTCCTTTTCTTGAATGATTACTCCAAATTTGTTCAATTTAATGGTCGATTGTAGCTATGAAGATTTTGTATAACCCCAAATAGGATTGTCTTTCATTGGTACAACCTCACAATTATATTTTATTTTTCAATTTATTCCTTAAATTTTTAAACTCCTTTCTTCTTGGTTTTATATTGAACAAATAGAAATAAACATGGGATTGACCCTCATTGAAGGTTGATTGGGTGAAATGTTGAAATATTTGTAATTGACCTTATTAGTCCAATATCGTTAGCGATGAAGTACTTACAATGCTATTGATGTAGCCTATGGGAAATTGTTATGTAAGTGTTTAAGCATTCTCTATGTAAGCCTATGGGCATTCTATATGCAAGCATACAAGCATACAAGCATCTTTTTATGTAAGCCTACAAGCACTTGTCTATGTAAGCCTACAAACATCATGATGTAATCCTATGGGAACTTTTGATGTATTCACGAGTTAATCCTCCTCTATGGTTAACCTTGATTAAAGGGTGTAATATAATTATTATATTATAATTTAACCTTAAACTCAAGTTATGTTGGCTTGAGGTTAACATTTAAAAAGGGATTTGGTATCACTATAATTATCCGTAATGACTGATCCATTACATTAGTTGGAAATGTGTGAGATCATGATGGTGCTTATGGGCATTGGGCAACCTCCCACACAATATCAAATAATTCTTATTACACCTTATGACTCCCTTTTAAATTAAATTTAAAATAAAATATTTTGCCCTTATTTTAATCAATAACCAGACAACAAATCTATCTCCTTTTCACAAAAAATATTTATCTTTATTTTATTCAACACAAGGCAGCAAACTATATCCTCATTTCAATCACTACAAGGGCAACACACTTTATTATTTCAAAAATAAAAATTTTGGTGCTTATACCTCAATCAACACACCTCGCGAGTGTAGGAGAATCGAAACCGTGACCTCTGCCCACACTGCACCCAAGCCAAGGCTTGGTAACTAGCTGCTCTACCCTAGCAAGTAGTAACCACAATGCACATCGTCAATTTTAAATCTTCCTTTTTCTACCGGTTCAAAACAAAATCTCTGCCACCAAAACAAAACCCACCCAAATTTGACCCTGCGATCTTTTTGCCCCCAACACATTAGCGCTAGCTCAGCGACCAACTGGGCTAGCCACCCAGTTGAAACAAAGGATTCAACACTTTGATTTATCTTCTTTGTCATGTTCTTCAAAACAACAAAACACTTTAAAATTGGTACCAGTGATTTTTGAACCCCGCACCTTCCTCCTCGCAGCAACTTGGCACAAGTCAAAGCACCACTTGGGCTACCTTGGTGGATGATGTCAAAAGGGTTATGGCTCTTCTCCTTATTCACTATCGTTCACACTCACTTCAATGAACACTCTTCCAATCTGTGTGCCTTCACCTTTTCCAAACCAAAGCTTAGTGCATTATATATATGTATTTGCCTCCTTTCACAATGACATCGGTGCTCATATTTCATTTTTTGATTTTTGACTTTCTAATAAATTTTGGCGCTTCTTTTTTAAGACTTATTTTGATTATAATATTTTAAATCTAAAAGATTTAAATATTATAAAATTTAAACCTTTGGCCCTTGGAAATAATTCTTTGTATTTAAACCTTTGCCTCCTCTTGTGGTCTTTAAATCTTGCTTTTGAATTTTATCCATTACTTGCTATTCATCAACCTATGGGGAATATTTTTGCCTTGACTATCATACACCTTAATATCAATGACAACTCATTATTTCCAACAAATCTATAAGGCACAACTGAATAATACTCTTCACCTTCCTATCTAGATTCTTTCAGCCTTCTTGTGTCATACCCACAAGTTGTTTTCCTAACACAACCCATTGATATTTATCCATAAGGATATCTTCCATATTTACCTTCCATAACTCAGATCTTTGGCTATTAAACGTTTCCATCTCAATCCTTGAATTTTTAGCCATTTTTCTTCACATGGAATTCACATGCACAAAGCTTCCACTTAGAATAGGTTTATCATAAACCCAAGATACCCTTGCTCTTACTGAGTTAATCCCTAGTAATAAAGGCAACAACCTCACTCTTTTACCAAATAAATAGTGTTATAAACCTATTCTAGAAATATAATGTAAATATAATCATAAACAAATGGAAACAATTATATACGTTCACAACAAACACCAAGATTTACCTTGGAAACCCTTGACCAAGAAAATAAAAAAATACTAAGAGTCCCACCTATTACTTCTATATATTATGTTTTAACAAAATTATTTACAAAATAATATATAGGCATTCCATAGCATCAAATAAACCTAAACAATTGAGTGGTATTAGAATACAATAGATATTAAACCACCCACACCCAATAATTAAGAATCCCTAAAAATTATGTTGGGATGTACAATATTTTCCTACAAAGAATATAACACATCCAACACATAGATGTGAGACAAATTTATGGTGTTCGCTTGGGGGTCATCATACTATCATATGCCTAATAGTCCATCCATAGGGTGGTTTATAAGGGTGGCATGAGCCTAAGTGATGGATGCACATTGCTCCAAGTGTGGTCCTAGTTGTGCATAGTAGTTTTGAGGCCACGAAGATGACTAGTATAGGTTAGGGATTTAGAGGAACCAATAAATTATAAGTGGGGCTATAATTTTGAGGTAAGATACAACATGCCCAATAGGGGCATGTTGGTACTGCTGAGGTGGGTGATAGATGATCTATAATTAGAGCAGATTATATATAGATCATATATAAATCATCCAATTCAACATGATGATGCCTATAATTGAGATCATGTTAAGTAAGTTAGATGGCCTAGGGGACCACGAGGGGAGTGTAAGCTTCACTATTTTTATAGAGTGTTTTGCTAGTATAGTTCTAGGCAAGGGATACCCACAATATTTATTTGGTATAGGAGGTTCTCTAGGAAGAGAGAGATAAATGATGCACTAGATCTAAATTCATATACTAAGGTGGACCTAGATGATCTTGCTATTTCAAACCAAAGAAACAATGATCTTGGCATGACTAACAATTAAGTGTGGTGGTACCAAGATTTTAGGCCACGGAGGGTGATTAACATAGGGGTATGACCAACAAATTAGCACAAGGGATCGAGTAGGGCATGTCAAGAAGTGATAAATTTAATTATGTTGTACCAAGAGTACTATAAGTAGAGGGTTTCAATGGTAGTGGTAATAACAACATGAAGACCTCCACTAGTTACTCAACCTATGAGCATGATTGGTGAGGTAGGACTGAGCAGGTTATCTTAGTTGATCATTGAGATTGAGCCATATGCTTTAACCAGGTAGGCAACGATCCTAAAGGCTACACTATCAATGACTTAGGTGGAAGTGGTGACATAGACAATAAAGAGGGACCAAATGGTAGGGATTGTAACCTAAACTCGTCGAGGGTTCATAAATCAAAGCAAAACTGAACCTAATAGCCATGTAAGTAGGGGTTTACTATTAATGTTGGCCAAGGTATATTAATTGTATTGTACCACCTAAAGTTGCCAACGAGGCAAATTTTTCTTTATGGGAGGTCCTGCATACATCTAATATTTCATTCCTCAACCATATGGTCATTACTACTCAGACATACTTGATAGGGAAGCAATGTATTGATGTTGACATCACATGGAGTTCATATGAGGTGGATTGTTACATTACAACTTCTTTATGGATATAATGGTTTAAGCTGGAGCTTCCATTTACCCAAAAAAATGGGATGGAGTTGGGATCCTCCATAGAATTTATCTTAAGTTACCAATTAGTGTCTCATGGACTAATAACTTGTGATATATCCTAATATTCCTTTTGATTTTGAAATATTTTATATTCTCAACCTATGATGTCCTAAATAATATTGGGTGTTTGTTTAAGTGTTAAATATTTGATATTAAAGGTGTTGGGTAGGGATTTTGGGTGGTTGGAAAGACAAGCCTGATTTTTTATTTGGGTATCATCATGGTTATTTGGAAAACCAAATATTTTTTAAAGATACAAATTCATATTTTGTTATTGAAAAATTTTAAGTTCATCTAAATTAATTTTTATAAGTATTTTGTCTTTTTACCATTCATTTTGAGTAATAGATCACATATTAGTCATGTCATTAAAGTAAAGCATAAGTTTATTATAAATGTTCAAAAGTGTCATAGAGGTCACCTAAATAAATTAGGAGGAGAGAAATTAGGCTCAAATACAAGAAGATTCTAAGAGCAAAATATGCCAAGAAGCCTAAAATTTGCTAAGTCTAGGACTAGATGATCTATTGACATCAATTTTTTGATTTTTGTGTCGAATCATTGTCTTAGATGTTGATTTGCTATCATAATTCATGATTCATTGACAAGGAAGAAAATGAAAGTAATTAACCTAGTCACAAGAATCAATCCACTAAATGTTGATTTTTCCAATAATGTCATGTCATGATGAAATTAACATGACCAATTAGAATGGTCAATTGACACCAGGGGATAAAATTTTAGAAAAACTAATGTAATATGATTGATTTTTTGGGCATCAGTATCCTGATGAAGTTAGCATATGGGCATTGAATCAAGTAGAAAGAAAGGCACCAGATTGTTGACATGTTGAACTAAAGTAAGAAAGCAAGTGAAAAGGGAGGCAACCACATATAAGTGTCATTTTGGATGCCACATCAGCCTTTGAGACCCACATAAATGTATATTAACCATAAAGAGAGAAGGAAAATGACCATTTTTAACCACGTATCACCATGTCGGTGCCATATTGACCAACCACCGTCTCAGTAAGGCAAGAGCCTAGATAAATTGATCTATTGAATTCAATCCATTGGAACATGTAGATTTACTATAGTGACATAAATTCATAAACCAACTAAAATGACCTCATTCTGATATCAACATTGAATGACTAAATAGGGTTAGAATTAGGTAGAAAATTAGAGCAAAAGCTAGAAAATAGATTTGATTTGGGACATGTCTAAAGTGGAGGAAAGTGATATAGGACCCATTATAACCAACTGGTAAAGACAAATAAGTTTTCTAAGTCAATGATAATGGAGAAAATGACTATAAAGTTTTATGAAGGAAATTTTAGAGATAAAAATTGCTAAAGAAACAACTATTTAACATCAATTCTTAGAATAGGATTCAATATATTTTTAATATTAATAGGCATGGGACATTTCTAAAAGTGGATGAAAGTGACTAGGACCCATTATAACCACCCAATAAACACAAATCAATTTTCCATGTCAATTATAAAGGAAAAAATGACAATAAAATTGTAGGATGATGGAAAGTTTATAGATATTTACCACCAAATCTTAGAAAACAATTCAAGATATTATTTTTTATATTAAAATAGGCATTGGGACCTAGTTTAGATATTTTTTTATCTATAGATAAGAGTTAAAGCTCATTTGTAAGGATCTTTTTAGCAATACAAGAATTCATACTGCTCTTTTAACTATAAAACAAGTTGGATGAACTTTTGTAATGGATAGTTATGTATAGTGCTTAGTCATTCAATTTTATATTATGTGTATTTGTCTCTTAACTTTGTGAATGCAAATAAAAATATGATTATGGTCCCACCATTTTATTCTTATTATTCATTTTCTTGAATGATTACTCCAAATTTTTTCAATTTAATGGTCGATTGTAGCTATGGAGATTTTGTATAACCCCAAGTAGGATTGTCTTTTATTGGTACAACCTCACAATTATATTTTATTTTTTCAATTTATTCCTTAAATTTTTAAACTCTTTTCTTCTTGGTTTTATATTGAATAAATAGAAATAAATATGGGATTGACCCTCATTGAAGTTTGTTTGGGTGAAATGTTGAAATATTTGTAATTGACCTTATTAGTCCAATATCGTTAGCGATGAAGTACCTACAATGCTATTGATGTAGCCTATGGAAAATTGTTATGTAAGTGTTTAAGCATTCTCTATGTAAGCCTATGAGCATTCTATATGCAAGCATACAAGCATATTTCTATGTAAGCCTACAAGAACTCGTCTATGTAAGACTACAGACATCATGATGTAATCCTATGGGAACTTTTGATGTATTCACCAGTTAACCCACCCGAATTTGACCCTGCGATCTTTCTGCCCCCAGCACCTTAGCACTAGCTTAGTGAAAAACTGGGCTAGCCACCCAGTTGAAACAAAGTATGCAACACTTTGATTTATCTTCTTCGTCATGCTCTTCAAAATAACAAAATTCTTTAAAACTAGTACTGGTGAGTTTTGAACCCCGCACCTTCCTCCTTGTAGCAACTTGGCACAAGTCAAAGCACAACTTGGGCTACCTTGGTGGATGACGTCAAAAGGGTTATGGTTCTTCTCCTTATTCACTGTCGTTCACACTCACTTCAATGAACACTCTTCCAATACATGCTCCTTCACCTTTTACAAACCAAATCTTAGTGCATTATATATGTATTTCCCTCCTTTTACAATGACGTCGGTGCTCATATTTCATTTTTTGATTTTTGACTTTCTAATAAATTTTGGTGCTTCTTTTTTAAGACTTATTTTGATTATAATATTTTAAATATAAAATATTTAAATATTATAAACTTTAAACCTTTGGCCCTTGAAAATAATTCTTTGTCTTTAAACCTTTGCCTCCTCTTGTGGTCTTTAAATCTTGCTTTTGAATTTTATCCATTGCTTTCTATTCATCAACCTCATGGGGAATATTTTTGCCTTGACTATCATACACCTTGACATCAATGACAACTCAATATTTCCAACAAATCTATAAGGCACAACTGAAGAGTACTCTTCACCTTCCTATCTAGCTTCTTTCATCCTTCTTGTGTCATACCCACATGTCGTTTTCCTAACATAACCCATTGATATTTATCCATAAGGATATATTTCATATTTACCTTCCATAACTCAAAGCTTTTTTTGTTAAACGTTTCAATCTCAATCCTTGAATTGCTAGCCATTTCTCTTCACATGGAATTCACATGCACAAATCTTCCACTTAGAATAGGTTTATCATAAACCCAAGATACCCTTGCTCTTACTGAGTTAATCCCTAGTAATAAAGGCAACAACCTCACTCTTGTTACCAAATAAATAGTGTTATAAACCTATTCTAGAAATATAATGTAAATATAATCATAAAACAAATAGAAATAATTATATACGTCCACAACAAACACCAAGATTTACCTTGGAAACCCTTGCCCAAGAAAATCAACAAAGACTCAGAGTCCCACCTCTTACTTCTATATATTATGTTTTAACAAAATTAATTACAAAACAATATATAGGTATTCCATAGCATCAAATAAACCTAAACCATTGAGTGGTATTAGAATACAAAAAATATTAAACCACCCATACCCAATAATTAATAATCCCTAAAAATTATGTTGGGATGTACAATTTTTTCCTACAAAGAATATAACACATCCAACACATAGATGTGAGATAAATTTATGGTGTTCGCTTGGGGGTCATCATACTAGCATATGCCTAATAGTCCATCCATAGGGTGGTTTATAAAGGTGGCATGAGCGTAAGTGATGGATGCACATTGCTCCAAGTATGGTCCTAGGAGCGCATAGTAGTTTTGAGGCCACGAAGATGACTAGTATAGGTTAGGGATTTAGAGGAACCAATAACTTATAAGTGGGGATATCATTTTGAGGTAAGATACAACATGCCTAATAGGGGCATGCTGGTAGTGCTGAGGTGGGTGATAGATGATCTATAATTAGAGTATATTATATAGAGATCATATAGAAATCATCCAAGTCAACATGATGATGCCTATCATTGAGATCATGTTAGGTAAGTTAGATGGCTTAGGGGACCACGAGGGGAGTGGAAGCTTCACTATTTTGATAGAGTGCTTTCCTAGTATAGTGCTAGGCAAGGGATACCCACAATATTTATTTGGTATAGGAGGTTCTCTAGGAAGAGAGAATTAAATGATGCACTAGATCTAAATTCATATACTAAGGTGGACCTATATGATCTTGCTATTTCAAACTAAAGAAACAATGATCTTGGCATGACTAACAATTAAGTGTGGTGGTACCAATATTTCAGGCCAAGGAGAGTTATTAACATAGGGGCATGACCAAAAAAGTAGCACAAGCGATCGTGTAGGGCATGACAAGAAGTGATAACTTTAATTATGTTGTACCAAGAGTACGATAAGTAGAAGGTGTCAATGGTAGTGGTAATAACAACATGAATACCTCCACTAGTTACTCAACCTATGAGTATGATTGGTGAGGTAGGACTGAGCAGGTCATCTTAGTTGATCGTTGAGATTGAGCCATATGCTTTAACCAGGTAGGCAAAGAGCCTAAAGTCTACACTATCAATAACTTATGTGGAAGTGGTGATATAGAAAATAAAGAGGAACCAAATGGTAGGGACTGTAACCTGAAATCGTCAAGGGTTCATAAATACGAGCAAAACTGAACCTAATAGCCATGTAAGTAGGGGATTACTATTAAAATTATCCAAGGTATATTAATTGTATTGTACCGACTAAATTTTCCAATGAGGCATATTTTTATTTATGGGAGGTCCTACATACATTTAATGCTTCATTCCTAAACCATATGGTCATTACTACTCAGACATACTTGATAGGGAAACAATGTATTGATGTTGACATCACATGGAGTTGATATGAAGTAGAGAGTTACATTACAACTTCTTTATGGATATAATGGTTTAAGGTGGAGCTTCCATTTGCCCAAAAAATGGGATGAAGTTGGGATCCTCCATGGAATTTATCTTAAGTTACCAATTAGTGTGTCATGGACTAATAACTTGTGATATATCCTAATATTCCTTTCGGTTTTGAAATACTTTATATTCTCAACCTATGATGTCCTAAATAATATTCTGTGTTTGTGTAAGTGGTAAATATTTGGTATTAAAGGTGTTGGGTAGGGATTTTGGGTGGTTGGAAAGACAAGCCCGATTCCTTATTTGGGTATCATCATGGTTATTTGGAAAAACAAATATTTTTTAAAGACACAAATTCATATTTTGTTATTGAAAATTTTTAAGTTCATCTATACTAATTTTCATGAGTATTTTGATTTTTTACCACTCATATTGATTAATAGATCACATATTAGTCATGTCATTAAAGTAAAGTATAAGTTTATTACAAATGTTCAAAAGTGTCATAGAGGTCACCTAAATAAACTAGGAGGAGAGAAATTAGGCTCAAATACAAGAAGATTCTAAGAGCAAAATATGCCAAGAAGCCTAAAATTTGCTATCATTTTTTTGATATTTATGTCGAATCATGGTCTTAGATGTTGATTTGCTATCATAATTGATGATTCATTGACAAGGGAGAAAATGAAAGTAATTAATTTATTCACAAGAATCGATCCACTAAATGTTGATTTTTCCAATAATGTCATGTGATGATGATATTGGCATGATCAATTAGAATGGTCAATTGACACTAGGGAATAAAATTTTAGAAAGAATCATGTAATATCAGTTATTTTTTGGGCATCACTATCCTGATGAAGTTAGCCTATGGGCATTGAATCAAGTAGAAAGAAAGGCACAAGATTGTTGATATGTTGAACTAAAGTAAGAAATCAAGTGAAAGGGGATGTAAGTGTCATGTTGGATGCCACATCATCCTTTGGGACCCACATAAATGTAGAGTAACCATAAAGAGAGAAGGAAAATGATCATTTTTAACCACGCATCACCATGTCAGTGCCATATTGACCAACCACCATCTCAATAAGGTAAGAGCCTAGATAAATTGATCTATTGAATTCAATCCATTGGAACATGTATATTTACTGCAATGAATTTATAAACCAACTAGAATGACCTCATGCTGATATCAACATTGTATGACTAAATAGGGTTAGAATTAGGTAGAAAATTAGAGAAAAATCTAGAAAATAGCTTTGATTTGGGACATGTCTAAAGTAGAGGAAAGTGATATAGGACCCATTATAACCAACTAGTAAAGACAAATAAGTTTTCTAAGTCAATGATAAAGGAGAAAATGACAATAAAGTTGTATGAAGGAAATTTTAGAGATAATATTTGCCAAAGAAGCAACTATTTACCATCAATTATTAGAATAGGATTCAATATATTTTTAATATTAATAGGCATGGGACATTTCTAAAAGTGGATGAAAGTGACTAGGACCCATTATAACCACCCAATAAACACAAATCAATTTTCCATGTCAATTATAAAGGAAAAATGACAATAAAATTGTAGGATGAAGGGAATTTTATAGATATTTACCACCAAATATTAGAATATGATTCAAGCTATTATTTTTTATATTAAAATAGGCATTAGGGCCTAGTTTAGATATTTTTTTATCTATAGATAAGAGTTAAAGCTCATTTGTAAGGATATTTTTAGCAATATAAGAATTCAAATTGCTCTTTTAACTATAAACAAGTTGGATGAACTTTTGTAATGGATAGTCATGTATAGTGCTTAGTCATTTAATTTTATATTATGTGTATTTCTCTCTTAAATTTGTGAATGCAAATAAAAATATGATTATGGTACCACCATTTTGTTATTATTATTCCTTTTATTGAATGATTACTCCAAATTTGTTCAATTTAATGGTCGATTGTAGCTATGGAGATTTTGCATAACCCCAAATAGGATTGTCTTTCATTGGTGCAACCTCACAATTATATTTTATTTTTTCAATTTATTCCTTAAATTTTTAAAATCTTATTACACCTTATGACTCCCTTTTAAATTAAATTTAAAACAAAATATTTTATCCTTCTTTTAATAAATAACCAACTAGCAAATCTATCTCCTTTTCACAAAAAATATTTATCTTTATTTTATTCAACACAAGGCAACAAACTATATCCTCATTTCAATCAATACAAGGGTAATGCACTTTATCATTTCAAAAATAAAAATTTTGTTGCTTATACCTTAATCAACACACCTCGCGAGTGTAGGAGAATCAAAACTGTGACCTCTGCCCACGGTAAACCCAAGCCAAGGCTTGGTAACTAGCTGCTCTACCCTAGCGAGTAGTAACCACAATCCACGTCATAAATTTTAAACCTTCATTTTTCTACCAGTTCAAAACAAAATCTCTACCACCAAAACTAAACCCACCCAAATTTGACCCTATGATATTTCTGCCCCCAGCACCTTAGCGCTAGCTCAGCGACCAACTGGGCTAGCCACCCAGTTGAAACCAAGGATGCAACACTTTGATTTATCTTCTTTGTCATGCTCTTCAAAACAAAAAAATGCTTTAAACCTGGTACCGATGAGTTTCGAACCCTGCACCTTCCTCCTCGCAATGACTTGGCACAAGTCAAAGCACCACTTGGGCTACCTTGGCAGATGACGTGAAAAGGGTTATGGCTCTTCTCCTTATTCACTATCGTTTGCACTCACTTCAACGAACACTCTTCCAATCCGTGTGCCTTCACCTTTTCCAAACCAAAGCTTAGTGCATTATATATATGTATTTGCCTCCTTTCACAATGACGTCAATGCTCATATTTCATTTTTTGATTTTTGAATTTCTAATAAATTTTGGCGCTTCTTTTTTTAAGATTTATTTTCATTATAATATTTTAAATATAAAAGATTTAAATATTATACAATTTAAACCTTTGGCCCTTGGAAATAATTTTGTCTTTAAACCTTTGCCTCCTCTTGTGGTATTTAAATCTTGTTTTTGAATTTTATCCATTACTTGCTATTCATCAACCTCATGGGGAATATTTTTGCCTTGACTATCATACACCTTGATATCAATGACAACTCATTATTTACAACAAATCTATAAGGCACAACTGAATAGTACTCTTCACCTTCCTATCTAGCTTCTTTCAGCCTTCTTGTGTCATACCCACAGGTCGTTTTCCTAACACAACCCATTGATATTTATCCATAAGGATATCCTCCATATTTACCTTCCATAACTCAAAGCTTTGGCTGTTAAACGTTTTCATCTCAATCCTTGAATTGCTAGCCACTTTACTTCACATGGAATTCACATGCACAAAGCTTCCACTTAGAATAGGTTTATCATAAACCCAAGATACCCTTGCTCTTACTGAGTTAATCCCTAGTAATAAAGGCAACAACCTCACTCTTTTACCAAATAAATAGTGTTATAAACCTATTCTAGAAATATAATGTAAATATAATCATAAAACAAATGGAAATAATTACATACGTCTACAACAAACACCAAGATTTACCTTGGAAACCCTTGACCAAGAAAACCAACAAAGACTTAGAGTCCCACCTCTTACTTCTATACAGTATGTTTTAAAAAATTTATTTACAAAACAATATATAGGCATTCCATAGCATAAAATAAACCTAAACCATTGAGTGGTATTAGAATACAACGGATATTAAACCACCCATACCCAATAATTAAGAATCCCTAAAAAGTATGTTGGGATGTACAATATTTTCCTACAAAGAATATAAAACATCCAACACATAGATGTGAGACAAATTTATGGTGTTCGCTTGGGGGTCATCATACTAGCATATGCCTAATAGTCCATCCATAGGGTGGTTTATAAGGGTGGCATGAGCGTAAGTGATGGATGCACATTACTCCAAGTGTGGTCCTCGAAGCGCATAGTAGTTTTGAAAAAACATCTTTAATTGGGAGAGCGGTTCTTTCTGGAGCCAAGTCCCTTCAGTCTTAAAGAGCCCTATTCTGTTGTTAACCTGAAGTCCTTGTTGACTTTGAATAGAGGGACACGAATCCGACTTATGGGAATGGATCTATCCCCATGATGAGCCGCATAAACTGCTACACGTCGTACGTGAGCCAACCAAGCCCTTGTTGACCTGTAGCTTGATGAGCCCCTGCCTTAAATAAAATAAAAGGTCATGAATCTCTATGATCTATGGAGCTGTTCCGTCCCCGATAGATAATGGATATTATGTTTTTACGTAGATAATAGGGCTCGAAGTTATGGATAATGGAGATGTTTTTTTCATTGTTAATAAAGGGGGGGCTAGCTGATGGGCTTCCTCCTGTCCTTGGTTGCTGAATATAGGCGAGCACTCCCTTCCTTTTAGAATAGATAGGTTAACTTCAACCTTAAAAAGGGGGAGGGGCCTCGGGGAAGGTTGTCTCTCTTAAAACAAACCCCTTTGAAAATATAGCTATTTGAAGAGAAGACTAAACTTTTGAGTGCTTTCGACTGGCCTGTGATATTGGAATAATGCCACAAATACCTTTTAAAATAATAGAGAGGACCTCTCCCCTTCGATTGACTGATTTTAAAAGGACCGGTTTTTCTCTTATCAAAGGATAGGTTAGGGATTTAGAGGAACCAATAACTTATAACTAGGGCTATCATTTTGAGGTAAGATACAACATGCCCAATAGGGGTATGTTGGTAGTTTTGAGGTGGGTGATAGATGATCTATAATTAGAGCAAATTATATAGAGATCATATAGAAATATTTGAAGTCAACATGATGATGACTATCATTGAGATCATGTTAGGTAAGTTAGATGGCTTAGGGGACCATGAGGGGAGTGGAAGCTTCACTATTTTGATAGAGTGGTTTGCTAGTATAGTGCTAGGCAAGGGATACCCACAATATGATCTTTCTATTTCAAACCAAAGAATCAATGATCTTGGCATGATTAACAATTAAGTGTGGTGGTACCAAGATTTCAAGCCAAGGAGGGTGATTAACATAGGGGCATGACCAAAAAATTATCACAAGGTATCGAGAATGGTATGACAAGAAGTGATAACTTTAATTATGTTGTACCAAGAGTACTATAAGTAGAGGGTCTCAATGGTAGTGGTAATAACAACATGAAGACCTCCACTAGTTACTCAACCTATGAGCATGATTGGTGAGGTAGGACTGAGTAGGTCATCTTAGTTGATCATTGATATTGAGCCATAAGCTTTAACCAGGTAGGCAAAGAGACTAAAGGTTACACTATCAATGACTTAGGTGGAAGTGGTGACAGATAATAAAGAGGGATAAAATAGTAGGGATTGTAACCTAAACTCGTCGAGGGTTCATATATAAAAGTAAAACTGAACCTAATAGCCATGTAAGTAGGGTTTTACTATTAATGTTGGCCAAGGCATATTAATTGTATTGTACCACCTAAATTTGCCAATGAGGCAACTTTTTCTTTATGGCAGGTCCTGCATACATTTAATGTTTCGTTCCTCAACCATATGGTCATTACTACTTAGACATACTTGATAGGGAAGCAATGTATTGATGTTGACATCACATGGAGTTGATATGAGGTAGAGAGTTACATTGCAACTTCTTTATGGATATAATGGTTTAAGTTGGAGCTTCCATTTGCCCAAAAAATGGGATGGAGTTGGGATCCTCCATAGAATTTATCTTAAGTTACCAATTAGTGTGTCATGGACTAATAACTTGTGATATATCCTACTATTCCTTTTGGTTTTGAAATACTTTATATTCTCAACCTATGATGTCCTAAATAATATTGGGTGTTTTTGTAAGTGTTAAAGATTTGGTATTAAAGGTGTTTGGTAGGGATTTTGGGTGGTTGGAAAGACAAGTCCGATTCCTTATTTGGGTATCATCATGGTTATTTGGAAAAACAATTTTTTTTTAAAGATACAAATTCATATTTTGTTATTGAAAATTTTTAAGTTCATCTAAACTAATTTTCATGAGTATTTTGATTTTTTACCACTCATATTGATTAATATATCACATATTAGTCATGTCATTAAAGTAAAGTATAAGTTTATTATAAATGTTCAAAAGTGTCATAGAGGTCACCTAAATAAACTAGGAGGAGAGAAATTAGGCTCAAATACAAGAAGATTCTAAGAGCAAAATATGCCAAGAAGCCTAAAATTTGCTAAGTCTAGGACTAGATGATCTATTGATATCAATTTGTTGATATTTATGTCGAATCATTGTCTTAGATGTTGATTTGCTATCATAATTGATGATTCATTGACAAGGAAGAAAATGAAAGTAATTAATTTAGTCACAAGAATCGATCCACTAAATATTGATTTTTCCAATAATGTCATGTCATGATGATATAACATGATCAATTAGAATGGTCAATTGACACTAGGGAATAAAAGTTTAGAAAGAATCATGTAATATCATTATTTGTTGGGCATCACTATCCTGATGAAGTTAGCATATGGGCATTGAATCAAGTAGAAATAAAGGCACAAGATTGTTGATATGTTGAACTAAAGTAGTAAATCAAGTGAAAGGGGAGGCAACCACATGTAAGTGTCATGTTGGATGGCACATCAGCCTTTGGGAGCTGCATAAATGTAGAGTAACCATAAAGAGAGAAGGAAAATGACCATTTTTAACCACGTATCACCATGTCAGTGCCATATTGACCAACCACCATCTCAGTAAGGCAAGAACCTAGATAAATTGATCTATTGAATTCAATCCATTGGAACATGTAGATTTACTGCAATGACATCAATTCATAAACCAACTAGAATGACATCATGCTGATATCAACATTGAATGACTAAATAGGGTTAGAATTAGGTAGAAAATTAGGGAAAAATCTAGAAAATAGCTTTGATTTGGGACATGTCTAAAGTGGAGGAAAGTGATATAGGACCCATTATAACCAACTAGTAAAGACAAATAAGTTTTCTAAGTCAATGATAAAGGAGAAAATGACTATAAAGTTGTATGAAGGAAATTTTAAAGATAAAATTTTCTAAAGAAGCAACTATTTACCATCAATTCTTAGAATAGGATTCAAGATATTTTTAATATTAATAGGCATGGGGCATTTCTAAAAGTGGATGAAAGTGACTAGGACCCATTATAACCACCCAATAAACACAAATCAATTTTCATGTCAATTATAAAGGAAAAAATGACAATAAAATTGTAGGATGAAGGGAATTTTATAGATATTTACCACCAAATATTAGAATATGATTCAAGCTATTATTTTTTATATTAATATAGGCATTAGGGACTAGTTTAGATGTTTTTTTATCTACAGATAAGAGTTAAAGCTCATTTGTAAGGATCTTTTTAGCAATATAAGAATTCAAACTACTCTTTTAACTATAAAACAAGTTAGATGAACTTTTGTAATGGATAGTCATGTATAGTGCTTTGTCATTTAATTTTATATTATGTGTATTTCTCTATTAACTCTATGAATGCAAATAAAAATATGATTATGGTCCCACCATTTTGTTATTATTATTCCTTTTCTTGAATGATTACTCCAAATTTGTTCAATTTAATGGTCGATTGTAGCTATGGAGATTTTGTATAACCCCAAATAAGATTGTCTTTCATTGGTACAACCTCACAATTATATTTTATTTTTCAATTTATTCCTTAAATTTTTAAACTCTTTTCTTCTTGGTTTTATATTTAATAAATAGAAATAAACATGGGATTGACCCTCATTGAAGGTTGATTGGGTGAAATGTTGAAAGATTTGTAATTGACCTTATTAGTCCAAATCGTTAGCAATGAAGTACCTACTTGTAATGTCCCCATTTTAGCTTGTTCGTTATGCAGTGGTGATGAGCCTATTATGCGGCTCCCGTAGACTAAGTTCATGGTTAGGGAACCTCTTTTGGAGGCAGTTTTGCATGCTTTGGGTGTGGACTTACTATTTTTAGTAAGTCGGTGATCTTGCAGAGCAAAAATTACGGGTGAGTAGTTTGGCTTAATGGGTGCCCGAAAATGCGTTCAGATGTTCGTTCGGCCAATCTAGTTGAGATATTTTAATGGTCGAAGTTTAATTTAATATAAAGTCAAATTATAAAATAATTAATATATGGTGACTTTATATTATATGTAAAAGGGTCCCTAAAGTCACTTAAAAAATATAATATCATAAAGTGACTTTGCAAATGAAGTTTATGAGAATTAATTATTAAAAGTGCTTTTAATAATTAATTAGGGAGAAAAAGTGAATTTTGGCCCTAATTGGTGAAATAAAAGAAAAGGGCATTCATTTTCTCATTCATTCAGGCTTGGTTTTTGGTTTATTGAAATTTGCTCTGCAAAAATGGGGAGGAGGAGCTTGCAGGTTGCAGGTGATTTCTCAAGGGCTTGTTGAGGACGACCATTCTCAGCAGGAATAATCTTCTCGATTGTGAAAGATCAATCCTGGAGGTTTGAGAGGTGTTTGCATCCAACATTCACCATTGTGCTTCAGTGTTTTCAGACTAGGGTTTGCAGATTTGTGAAGGTCAACATTTGAGCAAACCAACACATGGGTTTTTCTTGTCTACATCAGCCATAAAGGGTTCCATAATTATTTTGATGATTGGAGGGCAAAAAAGAAGAAAAGATAGAGTTTTTTGGTGAGAAAATCACAGGGCTTCTTCGTGAAGATATTTTGGGCTTGTTGGAGGATTTCTTCAGCAGGATTTGCACTTTCAACTGTGAAAGATCAGTTCTAGGTGCTTTATATGTATTTGGGTGAATATTGAAGGAAAAAACAGTCATTGGGTGACATTCTATTGAGGGTTTGGAATCATATACTTGCTCATATCTTCATTTCCAGGCTTGAGATCATTGTGGGTAATTGATAGATAAATTTCTATGGTAATAACAATTGCATTGATATAAAATTTGGAATTTTTGATGGTGTTTGGGATTTTATCTACCCAGCCGTACCTATCAGGTCGAACGGCCCTTGTTGGGGGCTGACATTAAGTTAAGGTAGTCCAAATTACATCTTCTTTTGACCAGCATTTGTCATTGGGAGGCAGGCATTTGCATATTAGGAGCGGACTTGGGAGTTTAGTGAAGTTTTCAGTGGTCTTCATAAAAGCTACGGTCTGTACCAAATCTGGGCACTCAGCCATACAGTTACCAGTCTAAAATCTGCTCAGAAACCAGTGTTAGTGTATCATCTGTTGGCTGCGATCTGTGGGAACATCAGCAACATTAAATGAACAAGGAGACTGTTGTCCTTAAGGTGCAAATCAATCATACTTTCCACTGTTGTAATGTTTGTTTCAGCTTTATATAAAAATCAGTCTTATTCCCAAGTTCAATATTGAGTGTAATGGTTGGGTACTAAGGAAATATTGAGGGTTCTTATAGTTGATGCTTGTGGGAGTTGTTTCATTGAAATATAGAATACATTATTGTTCCTTGTTGCTTGCATTTGCTATTGTATTTGGTTAGTTCGAAATCTTATGCAAAAAAAAAAAACACACCCATTCATCATTGAAACTTAAATCAAAACAATCAGCCCTTACGAGTGTCGAAGACTATTTTGAAACAAACAAACTTGGGATAAACTATTACAGTGGATTGTAGTTTGGGGGTGTACATTATAGTGGTATCAGAGCTTAAGTTCAACTCTGCCAGCCTGGTGGGTGTTTAGAATTTGATTTCAGTTGATAGTATGGCATTGAAAAGGGAAATGGAGTTGGCTAGGAAACTTTGGCTTACAGGAAACAAATTGGATCCTCTTTCACAATCAGATAAGGTTACCCTCGATACTTTGGGAGTGATAGAAGAATGTTTATCAATTGTTGAACAAGCACCTTGTTATGAGATACAATTAGCAATTAATCCTACATGGACTTCTTTGGGTCAAGACAGGTGGTTAAAACATTCAAATGATAAGATAAGACTGGGTGTTGCTTGCTGTCATAGTGAACTTATACGAATTACAGCGCCAGAGAGTCCATATGATGAAGATAAAATGCAGGAGATTCTATCATTGATCGTTGATAATTTACAGGGGATGGATAGCAGGAGCCCTTCTTTTGATAAACAATTTAAAATTTTGGAATTGATGGTAACAGTTCATGCAGGTGTGCTACTAGTGGATATGGGTTGTGACGAGATCATTTTTCAGATGTTCTACCATTTTTTGTCTTCTATCAGCAAGGATTTTGGGGAGACAGTCATGGATTCTATGCAGGATATTATGACATTGATCCTTGATACATATGACACTATTCCTCCACCGGTATTGAATTTATTGATAGCTGTTCAGAAACATGACTTGTGTCTTTCAGAAGCAGCTTATAGTTTGGTAGACGTTGTGGTCCAGAATTGTAATAAGCAGCTTAGCTTTGATTTGGATAGTGAACATGGAGAGGATTTACATAAGGATGACCTTTATCATGAGACATGTCCATTGGCACTACCAGATTTCCCTTTAGACTTGCACACACCTAATGTCAATGGAGTTGAGCACAGAGGGAATGTTTTGGCAGCAGATGCAGTTACAGTTGTTAACATACCAGTTGGAGTTCCTACTGCTATTAGTTGTCTTGTGGACACTACTGGGATTGTTGTTGGACATGTTAGCTCAGTTGAGGTTTTTGTTATGACTGCAGGAGTGGAGACTGATGCATATGTTACTCATGATAATGTTGTCTCAGACTTCATACCAGCCATTTCTGATGAGTCTGTTGCTTATTCTCAATCAGTTCATTTTGAGATCGTTGAGCATCATGACAGCTTTGGTGATGCAGGGATTGACAGGATTATGACATACAGTGGTGACAATACAGGTGTTGGGTTTGGTTATCAAACCAAATTTTTGGAGGAGAGTGCACAGACGGTTCTAACTACTGATGATTCATAGAGTTTTGTTATAGGGGTAGTACATCTTGAGGATTATAGCTATTGTGATAGTACTATACAACATGACTCACTTACAGTGGCCCAACATAGTCCAAGATTTGGCATGAGATTAGAGGATCATCTCATAGTGCCTTGGGATCCGGGTGTGTTGACACCCGATGGTGATCTTGCACCGGTAGGAGTTGTTTCCCCTTCTGGTGGAATTGCTGCCCTAGATTCATAGAGAGAGCTATGCTCAAGGGGCAGATTTGGAGATGAGTACCCAATTAGCACAACAAAGAGAGGGAAGTTGGATGAGCTTAGCTTGGAGTTGACTTTGGCTCACTTCTCTCTTGATCAGGTAGGAGATCAGTCACCTGTCGTAGCCACTACACAACGTTCGGAGGGTGTTACAGAGAGTATGGTGGTACGACGGTTGGTTGAGGATTTGCATGAGATTGGGAGTGATGAGGAGGTGCACAGCAGTGGTAGTGTTTCCCCTACTTCACCACAGGATCAACATGAGTCTGATGTCGATGATGGTGCATCCTTTATCCAGGATGCCATTTCAGTTTTGGTTGATCCGATGACTCCTCTCTCATGTGACGATGGTGATGAGGTTGGTGAGTTTCCTACGAATTGCATAGTTTGATGTGCTCACCATTTTGATGCCAACCCACATTTTGATGAGTGGACTTCATTCCAGATGACGCACAGTCATGGAGTGAAGAGTTGTGATAGTGGGTTGTTTCCTTCATTAGAGTACGAGTTGCTTCCTTCGCCAGAAGGAAAGACAGGATTGTACAGGGATTGTGATCTGCTTCAAAGGGTTAGTGTTTCTATAGGGACAAAGTTTGGGTTGAGCGGCTTTACACCTGTATACAGTATATTTCGACAGGGTTCTTCAGGTAGCCTTGATGTTTCTATGTTGGATATTGGACCACTCCATGATTCGGTTGATGTTGTAGAGGACCAAATATGGGTTTGGGATCCAGGGAGTTGTGAGTGGTACTTGTTCCGTCCCTATGAGTCAGCAGTTTCTAGGACTGCTCAACTTTATGTTGGTCCATGGGATCTAGGTGGAGTGTACCCATGGCAGTTGTTGACTTGTGGAGATTGTACCTTGATGTCACTTCTATTGGATGTTTGGTGGCGGGAGTCAGTTCAGATCTTCAGTTGGGACTTTCCTGTTCGGTTGCAGGTCAGTAATCGAGTGACTCCAGACCGGTGTCTGCTGATGGATTGGAGAGAGATTTTGGTCAGGGAGCGGATATTCATATTGATGAGAGTTGTTGGGAAGATATTTCCAGCATCTTCTCCTTTCACCATCCTTGATATACTCGTATGTTTACGATGTTATCACAGTTTGGGTTGGCATGTTACTTCTTCCTTGGTGATGCAGACGAGGGGTATACTGTTGTGGCACTTAGTTTTTTTAGCAAAGTCTAGTTTGGTGCTCCCGCAACATGACAGTGGTATTCTCATACTAGTGTGGGACCCTGGGATTCTATCAGATTTTAGTATGGGATTGCTTCTTCTGATGACAGCATTTGTTGGTGCTGCAGTGATCAGTGGTTGCAGCGTGTTGGGTGATGGGGTTGTTTCCAGATGTGTTGGTATATGGTCATGTCTATCCAGTGAGGTGTTCTTCAGATTGTTTGGGATCGTGGCAGACGATGCATTGCTTGAGGACAAGCAATGTTAAGGGGGGTGACTGTAATGTCCCCATTTTAGCTTGTTCGTTATGCAGTGGTGATGAGCCTATTATGCGGCTCCCGTAGACTAAGTTCATGGTTAGGGAACCTCTTTTGGAGGTAGTTTGCATGCTTTGGGTGTGGACTTACTATTTTTAGTAAGTCGGTGATCTTGTAGAGCAAAAATTACGGGTGAGTAGTTTGGCTTAATGGGTGCTCGAAAATGCGTTCAGATGTTCGTTCGGCCAATCTAGTTGAGATATTTTAATGGTCGAAGTTTAATTTAATATAAAGTCAAATTATAAAATAATTAATATATGGTGACTTTATATTATATGTAAAAGGGTCCCTAAAGTCACTTAAAAAATATAATATCATAAAGTGACTTTGCAAATGAAGTTTATGAGAATTAATTATTAAAAGTGCTTTTAATAATTAATTAGGGAGCAAAAGTGAATTTTGGCCCTAATTGGTGAAATAAAAGAAAAGGGCATTCATTTTCTCATTCATTCAGGCTTGGTTTTTGGTTTATTGAAATTTTCTCTACAAAAATGGGGAGGAGGAGCTTGCAGGTTGCAGGTGATTTCTCAAGGGCTTGTTGAGGATGACCATTCTCAGCAGGAATAATCTTCTCGATTGTGAAAGATCAATCCTGGAGGTTTGAGAGGTGTTTGCATCCAGCATTCACCATTGTGCTTCAGTGTTTTCAGACTAGGGTTTGCAGATTTGTGAAGGTCAACATTTGAGCAAACCAACACATGGGTTTTTCTTGTCTACATCAGCCATAAAGGGTTCCATAATTATTTTGATGATTGGAGGGCAAAAAAGAAGAAAAGATAGAGTTTTTTGGTGAGAAAATCACAGGGCTTCTTCGTGAAGAGATTTTGGGCTTGTTGGAGGATTTCTTCAGCAGGATTTGCACTTTCAACTATGAAAGATCAGTTCTAGGTGCTTTATATGTATTTGGGTGAATATTGAAGGAAAAAACAGTCATTGGGTGACATTCTATTGAGGGTTTGGAATCATATACTTGCTCATATCTTCATTTCCAGGCTTGAGATCATTGTGGGTAATTGATAGATAAATTTCTATGGTAATAACAATTGCATTGATATAAAATTTGGAATTTTTGATGGTGTTTGGGATTTTATCTACCCAGCCGTACCTGTCAGGCCGAACGACCCTTGTTGGGGGCTGACATTAAGTTAAGGCAGTCCAAATTACATCTTCTTTTGACCAGCATTTGTCATTGGGAGGCAGGCATTTGCATATTAGGAGCGGACTTGGGAGTTTAGTGAAGTTTTCAGTGGTCTTCATAAAAGCTACGGTCTGTACCAAATCTGGGAACTCAGCCGTACAGTTACCAGTCTAAAATCTGCTCAGAAACCAGTGTTAGTGTATCATCTGTTGGCTGCGATCTGTGGGAACATCAGCAACATTAAATGAACAAGGAGACTGTTGTCCTTAAGGTGCAAATCAATCATACTTTCCACTGTTGTAATGTTTGTTTCAGCTTTATATAAAAATCAGTCTTATTCCCAAGTTCAATATTGAGTGTAATGGCTGGGTACTAAGGAAATATTGAGGGTTCTTATAGTTGATGCTTGTGGGAGTTGTTTCATTGAAATATAGAATACATTATTGTTCCTTGTTGCTTGCATTTGCTATTGTATTTGGTTATTTTGAAATCTTATGCAAAAAAAAAACACACCCATTCATCATTGAAACTTAAATCAAAACAATCAACCCTTACAAGTGTCGAAGACTATTTTGAAACAAACAAACTTGGGATAAAATATTACGGTGGATTGTAGTTTGGGGGTGTACATTATACCTACAATGCTATTGATGTAGCCTATGGAAAATTGTTATGCAGGTGTTTAAGCATTCTCTATGTAAGCCTATGGGCATTCTATATGCAAGCATACAAGCATATTTCTATGTAAGCCTACAAGCACTCGTCTATGTAAGCCTACAAATATCATGATGTAATCCTATGGGAAATTTTGATGTATTCACCAATTAATCCACCTCTATGGTTAACCTTGATTAAAGGGTATAATATACTTATTATATTATAATTTAACCTTAAACTCAAGTTATGTTGGCTTGAGGTTAAAATTTAATTAGGGATTTGGTATCACTATAATTATCCCTAATGACTGATCCATTACATTAGATGGAAATATGTGAGATAATGGGGGTGCCTATGGGCATTGGGCAACCTCCCACACAATATCAAATAATCCTTATTACACCTTATGACTCCCTTTTAAATTAAATTTAAAACAAAATATTTTACCCTTATTTTAATCAATAACCAACCAACAAATCTATCTCCTTTTCACAAAAAATATTTATCTTTATTTTAATCAACACAAGGCAGCAAACTATATCCTCATTTCAATCAATACAAGGGCAACACACTTTATCCTTTCAAAAATAAAATTTTTGGTGCTCATACCTCAATCAACACACCTCGCGAGTGTAGGAGAATCGAAAGTGTGACCTCTGCCCACGCAACACCCAAGCTAAGGCTTGGTAACCAGTTGCTATACCCTAGCAAGTAGTAACCACAATGCACGTCATCAATTTTAAACCTTCCTTTTTCTACCGGTTGAAAACAAAATCTCTGCCAACAAAACTTATCCATATGAATTTGATCCTACGATCTTTCTGTCCTCAACACCTTAGCACTAGCTCAACTACCAACTGGGCTAGCCACCCAGTTGAAACAAAGGATACAACACTTTGATTTATCTTCTTTGTCATGCTCTTCAAAATAACAAAACACTTTAAAACTGGTACCGATGAGTTTCGAACCCCGCACCTTCCTCCTCCCAACGACCTGGCACAAGTCAAAGCACCACTTGGGCTACCTTGGTGGATGATGTCAAAAGGGTTATGGCTCTTCTCCTTATTCACTGTCATTCGCACTCACTTCAACGAACACTCTTCCAATCCGCATGCCTTCACCTTTTCCAAACCAAAACTTAGTGCATTATATATATGTATTTGCCTCCTTTCACAATGATGTCGGTGCTCATATTTCATTTTTTGATTTTTGACTTTCTAATAAATTTTGACGCTTCTTTTTTTAAGATTTATTTTCATTATAATATTTTAAATCTAAAAGATTTAAATATTATAAACTTTAAATCTTTGGCCCTTGGAAATAATTCTTTGTCTTTAAACCTTTGCCTCCTCTTGTGGTCTTTAAATATTGATTTTGAATTTTATCCATTGCTTGCTATTCATCAACCCCATGGGGAATATTTTTGCCTTGACTATCATACACCTTGATATCAATGACAACTCATTATTTCCAACAAATCTATAAGGCACAACTGAATAGTACTCTTCACCGTCCTATCTAGCTTCTTTCAGCCTTCTTGTGTCATACCCACAGGTCGTTTTCCTAACACAACCCATTGATATTTATCCATAAGGATATCTTCCATATTTACCTTCCATAACTCAAAGATTTGGTTGTTAAACGTTTCTATCTCAATCCTTGAATTGCTAGCCATTTTTCTTTACATGGAATTCACATGCATAAATCTTCCACTTAGAATATGTTTATCATAAACCCAAGATACCCTTGCTCTTACTGAGTTAATCTCTAGTAATAAAGGCAAAAACCTCACTCTTTTACCAAATAAATAGTGTTATAAACCTACTCGAGAAAGATAATGTAAATATAATCATAAAACAAATGGAAATAATTATATACATCCACAACAAACACCAAGATTAACCTTGGAAACCCTTGACCAAGAAAACCAACAAAGACTTAGAGTCCCACCTCTTACTTATATATATTATGTTTTAACAAAATGATTTATAAAACAATATATAGGCATTCCATAGCATCAAATAAACCTAAACCATTGAGTGGTATTAGAATACAACGGATATTAAACCACCCATACCCAATAATTAAGAATCCCTAAAAATTATGTTTGGATGTACAATCTTTTTCTACAAAGAATATAAAACATCCAACACATAGATGTGAGACAAATTTATGGTGTTCACTTGGGGGTCATCATACTAGCATATGCCTAATAGTCCATCCATACGGTGGTTTATAAGGGTGGCATGAGCTTAAGTGATGGATGCACATTGCTCCAAGTGTGGTCCTAGGAGCGCATAGTATTTTTGAGGCCACCAAGATGATTAGTATAGGTTAGGGATTTAGAGGAACCAATAACTTATAACTGGGGCTATCATTTTGAGGTAAGATACAACATGCCCAATAGGGGTATGCTGGTAGTGCTGAGGTGGGTGATAGATGATCTATAATTAGAGCAGATTATATAGAGATCATATAGAAATCATCGAAGTCAACATGATGATGCCTATCATTGAAATCATGTTAGGTAATTTAGATGGCTTAGGGGACCACGAGGGGAGTGGAAGATTCACTATTTTGATAGAGTGGTTTGCTAGTATAGAGCTAGGCAAGGAATACCCACAATATTTATTTGGTATAGGAGGTTCTCTAGGAAGAGATAATTCAATGATTCACTAGATCTAAATTCCTATACTAAGGTGGACCTAGATGATCTTGCTATTTCAAACCAAAGAAACAATGATCTTGGCATGATTAACAATTAAGTGTGGTGGTACCAAGATTTCAGGCCAAGGAGGGTGATTAAAATAGGGGCATGACCAAAAAATTATCATAAGGGATCGAGTAGGGTACAACAAGAAGTGATAACTTTAATTATGTTGCACCAAGAGTACTATAAGTAGAGGGTATCAATGGTAGTGGTAATAACAACATGAAGACCTCCACTAGTTACTCAACCTATGAGCATGATTGGTGAGGTAGGACTGAGCAGGTCATCTTAGTTGATCATTGATATTGAGCCATATGCTTTAACCAGGTAGGAAAAGAGCCTAAAGGTTACACTATCAATGACTTAGGTGGAAGTGGTGACATAGACAATAAAGAGGGACCAAATGGTAGGGACTGTAACCTGAACTCGTTGAGGGTTCATAAATTAGAGCAAAATTGAACCTAATAGCCATGTAAATAGGGGTTTACTATTAATGTTGGCCAAGGTATATTAATTTTATTGTATCACCTAAATTTGCCAACGAGGCAAATTTTTCTTTATAGGAGGTCTTGCATACATTTAATGCTTCGTTCCTAAACCATATGGTTATTACTACTCAGACATACTTGATAGGGAAGCAATGTATTGATGTTGACATCACATGGAGTTGATATGAGGTAGAGAGTTACATTACAACTTCTTTATGGACATAATATTATAATGGTTTAAGCTGGAGCTTCCATTTGCCCAAAAAATGGGATGGAGTTGGGATACTCGATAGAATTTATCTTAAGTTACCAATTAGTGTGTCATGGACTAATAACTTGTGATATATCCAAATATTCCTTTTGGTTTTGAAATACTTTATATTCTCAACCTATGATGTCCTAAATAATATTGGGTATTTGTGTAAGTGTTAAATATTTGGTATTAAAGGTGTTGGGTAGGCATTTTGGGTGGTTGGAAAGACAAGCCCGATTCCTTATTTGGGTATCATCATGGTTCTTTGAAAAAACAAATGTTTTTTAAAGATACAAATTCCTATTTTGTTATTGAAATTTTTTAAGTTCATCTAATCTAATTTTCATGAGTATTTTAATTTTTTACCACTCATATTGAGTAATAGATCACATATTAGTCATGTCATTAAATTAAAGTATAAGTTTATTATAAATGTTCAAAAGTGTCATAGAGGTCACCTAAATAAACTAGGAGGAGAGAAATCAGACTCAAATACAAGAAGATTCGAAGAGCAAAATATGCCAAGAAGCCTAAAAATTGCTAAGTCTAGGACTAGATGATCTATTGACATCAATTTGTTGATATTTATATCGAATCATTGTATTAGATGTTGATTTGCTATCATAATTCATGATTCATTGAAAAGGAAGAAAATGAAAGTAATTAACTTAGTCACAAGAATCGATCCACTAAATGTTGATTTTTCCAATAATGTCATGTCATGATGATATTAACATGATCAATTAGAATGGTCAATTGACACTAGGGAATAAAATTTTAGAAAGACTCATGTAATATCATTGATTTGTTGGGCATCAGTATCTTGATGAAGTTAGCATATGGGCATTGAATCAAGTAGAAAGAAAGGCACAAGATTGTTGATATGTTGAACTAAAGTAAGAAAGCAAGTGAAATGGGAGGCAACCACATATAAGTGTCATGTTGGATGGCACATCAGCCTTTGGGACCCACATAAATGTAGAGTAACCATAAAGAGAGAAGAAAAATGACCATTTTTAACCACATATCACCATGTCGGTGTCATATTGACCAACCACCATCTCAGTAAGTCAAGAGCCCAAATAAATTGATCTGTTGAATTCAATCCATTAGAACATGTAGAATTACTGCAATGACATCAATTCATAAACCAACTAGAATGACCTCATGCTGATATCAACATTGAATGACTAAATAGGGTTAGAATTATGTAGAAAATTAGAGAAAAATCTAGAAAATAGCTTTAATTTGGGACATGTCTAAAGTGGAGGAAAGTGATATAGGACCCATTATAACCATCTAGTAAAGAAAAATAAGTTTTCTAAGTCAATTATAAAGGAGAAAATGACTATAAAGTTGTATGAAGGAAATTTTAAAGATAAAATTTGCTAAAGAAGCAACTATTTACCATCAATTATTAGAATAGGATTCAAGATATTTTTAATATTAATAGGCATGGGACATTTCTAAAAGTGGATGAAAGTGACTAGGACCCATTATAACCACCCAATAAACATAAATCAATTTTCCATGTCAATTATAAAGGAAAAAATGACAATAAAATTGTAGGATGAAGGGAATTTTATAGATATTTACCACCAATTCTTAGTATATGATTCAAGATATTATTTTTAATATTAAAATATTCATTAGGGCCTGTTTTATATATATTTTTATCTATAGATAAAAGTTAAAGCTCATTTGTAAGGATCGTTTTAGCAATATAAGAATTCAAACTACTCTTTTAACTATAAAACAAGTTGGATGAACTTTTGTAATGGATAGTCATGTATAGTGCTTAGTAATTTAATTTTATATTATGTATATTTCTCTCTTAACTCTATGAATGCAAATAAAAATATGATTATGGTCCCACCATTTTTTTCTTATTATTCCTTTTCTTGAATGATTACTCCAAATTTGTTCAATTTAATGGTCGATTGTAGCTATGGAGATTTTATATAACCACAAATAGGATTGTATTTCATTGGTACAACCTCACAATTATATTTTATTTTTTCAATTTATTCCTTAAATTTTTAAATTCTTTTCTTCTTGGTTTTATATTGAATAAATAGAAATAAACATGGGATGAAATATTAAGCGATGAAAGATGCATGATGTGCCCAAGAGGGCGCCACTATAGCACAACCATATAAAAATATGTACAACTATATACATAGAGATATGCTCGGAGATTTGCTTAAGGGAACTTCAATTAGCTTTGAGATTTACCTAGGGGAATTTTAGTTAGCTTTTCTTGAAGGATATGGTTAGCTTCCATGACCCAAATATATGTACAAACATGAAAGAAAATGATTTATATTTAAAAAAACATCTAAAGGACTTCTAATTTACCCCTAGGACTTTTGATTTTCCTTTAAACGAATATTTAAAGGACTTCTACTTTACCCATAGGACTTTTGATTTAGCCTTACCCATAGGACTTTTGATTTTAGATTTACCTTTAAGCAGTTTTCTAAAGGTGTCATGACCCTTCCTTGACAAGATTTTTCATATGATGGACTTATGAATTGTTATGTTGTTTTGAAGATAGATTAAATGACATTAAGTTGATTATTTGCAATGTATGATTGGTTTATTCAAGAATATGGTACTATTGATAGTCTGCATTGTTGCAAGAATAGGAATCCTTCGGATAGAGTGGACGAGGGAGTCACCACTGAGGATGAGAAAGAAGCAAAATATGGATGAAGATCCATAATGGTCTTAATGAAGATTTAAAATTAGGGAATGACGATTTGGAAATCTTTCCTTATAAATTAAATAATGCTTTTCAAAATAGACCCCCTTTCCAAACCAAGGGTGGAGAAAGGGCATCTTAATTAAAGCATTATTAAAATAGGAGGCATAAACCCTTTTGATGTCAACCTTCTCCAAATTAAGGGAGGAGAGTAAAAGGAGGCCATAATGGAGGATCTTTCTATCATTTAATATTAACTCACCTTTATGACTCATAAAGGGAGAAATTAATAGTTTAATAAAGGCATATTTCAAGAAGGGACCCTATAATCCCTTTAAGAATGAACTCCATGTTCATATCATATTGTATAAAATAATTTTCAAGAAGGGACCCTATAATACCTTCAAGAATAAATTCTACGTTTATATCATATTTTATAAAATAAGTTTCAAGAAGGGATCTTATAACCCCTTCAAGAATGAACTCCAAATTTATTCTTTTCCAAATATTGTTTTATAAAAAACGTAGAGCTTCCACAATTCTATCATCATATTTAGGAAAGAATAACTTAGACTCTTGGAGGAAAGATTTTCCTTGAGTCTTGATTAAAAGATAGAGGTTATATTTAGGAGGATGAACATGGAGTTCACCCAAGGGAATTTATGGGGGTTCCCTCATTATTCTTGAAACATGAGTTAAAGGGATCAACTCACAATGTGGAGCATAAGAATTATGGGTTCTTATGCACCCACGATTTGTACTAATAATTTGAGAGAAGGAATGGTGTGATTCCTTGTAAGAATGTAGTAGAGACCGATTTGACAAGTAATAAAAATTAGACCTTGTTGTAGACCTTTGACCAAGGTAGGTTAAATGGTTGGTCACATGGTGACTAGGAGCTAGGTGTGAGAGAGGAATTAGGTAGCCAAGAGAGCTTAGTGAATAGGAAATTAATAGTGGAAATGTGAATAATCAATAGTATAATACTAGTGCAAATGACTAGAATTTGGTGTCTATAGATATCGGTTGTGTGCAGGAGGATGAACATGGAGTTAATTCTATAGTGAATAGTAAATAGTGAATAGTAAATGAATAGTGGATATGTGAATAGTTGATAGGGAAAGGAAAACCCTATTGTTTGAAGATTAGTTGACCTTAGATATTAAATGGACTAATCTCTTCTTTTGGAATAATTTGAGATTAAATGGACTGAACTCTTCTTTTGGAATAATTAGAGATTAAATGGATTAATCTCTTCTTTTGGAATAATTTGAGATTAAATGGATTAATCTCCCCTTTTGGAATAATTATATATTAAGTCGATTGATCTCCATTTTTTATTAACCTCATATTGGATTTGCTAAGATATTAAGTGGATTAATCTCCCTTTTGATTTAATGAATGCATATTATTTTGAAAGGCAAATTTTATTGTATTTTGGAAAATGAAACTTGGTTTTCCTTACAAATGAGAAGGTCTTGTTTTGTAATAAAAATAGTTAATGAAGATGGATGAAAAACGAATATATTTTTCCAAATGATAGGATGCCATTGATTTTGGTTCCATCATAGCTTTTAGCCACTCCTCATTCACTAAGCATATTATAGCTCTAGTAATCATTTTGCTATTAATAATAGAGTTGTTGATACATACTTTGTAAGGATGAAACACGTACTTGGAGTCTACTTATGTTCAAGTCTTTTCCTCCCACTATTGGAACTACTAGTGAATCAAAGTGGAAGAGCTAAGAAAACCCTCCACATATTGTGGGTCTTAAGCGGTGTACCTTAGACTCTTTTGAGGACCTCACTTGGCATCTGTGTCTCTTGGCTAAGCTCCCTCCTTATTTATTAATGTATCATAGGACTATAAGTTGTGTCCCTTAGAAATTAAATGAATGTCTAAGAGAAGTAGGGGCTCCCTTAGTATACCATTTAATCATGGTTTGCTTATTGAATGGATGTAACCATTTATAGATAGGAATTGTGGAAGTTCTAAACTAATGATAGAATTGTGGAAGTTCTAAGTTATGATAGAACTGTGGAAGTTATAAACTAATGATAGAATTGTGGAAGTTCTAAGTTATGATAGAATTGTGGAAGTTCTAAACTAATGATAGAATTGTGGAAGTTCTAAGTTATGATAAAACTGTGGAAGTTCTAAACTGATAATAGAACTGTGAAAGTTCTAAAATGATGATAGAACTGTGGAAGTTCTAGGATTTTTATAAAATAATATTTGGAAAATAATGAACGTGGAGTTCATTCTTGAAGGGATTATAGGATCCCTTCTTGAAACTTATTTTATACAATATGATATAAACGTAGAATTTATTCTTGAAGGGATTATAGAGTCCCTTCTTGAAACTTATTTTATACAATATAATTTTTGAAAACATGATACCTTGTTTAATGAAAAAAGGTTGTTACTGAACATATTTGGAAAGAATGATGTTCTTTCATAACATAAATAAATATGAAAATTCTTATGTAATATTGTTGAGAAGCAACACACCCCCACTGAAAATAAAATTTTGATTCCTTTGAAATGATTAATTTTTATTTCCAAGGGGACCCTCTTGAAGTTTTCTTTTTTTAATCCAAGTTTTGTTTGCATCAAGTCCTTAAATTTTGCCTGCATCAAGGTGTCAAAATTGCTTGCCTAGCGCATTGATTTTAATTAATTTCTTCTGAATATTTATGCTTCAATGGTATTATTTCTAGTTAAGTGTTTCAGAAATTTTGATTTTCAATAGTTTTCCTAAGGTTTGAAATATTTAAAATTAATTTCTAAAGTTCTTTGAAATTTTTCATTTTGCCCTAATGTTTACTTCAATCTTGGAAATGCTATATTTTCTGCCACAGGAATCCATTTTAGATGATTCAAATTCTGGCTGAAAGGTCTCGAACTCACCTTTCCAATGGTACCAAATTTTTAGGGTTTTAAGCAGGATTCACCTTCCAGAAATAGCAGTTTCTATTTCTAGCCAATGAACTTATTAATGTGATATCTTCTGATCCGAAGTGAATTTTTAATTTTTTTCTACATTTTCGGATACCCATTTGGCTCATTTGAATGCATGAAAAGTTTTGTTCAATTATGAGCACTTTCAATTTTCACCCTAAAATTCACACCACATGAAACTAGCAACTTTCGGGCAATTAAAATTCATTTTTCAGTTTTTGAAAATCATTTCTGAGCATGGAGGATCCTTCACAAATATTTAAAGTATCAAAATCCAAAGTGCGGGGTCATTGGAATCTATGTTTGATTTTTTTGGAAATTTTACAAAGTGCCCAACAAATTAGTCAATGTACAAATTCTAGAAAATTTGCTAAGTGTTGGAAGAAAATGGCTTAAAATGAAAAATGTCACATGTGACATTTCCAAGGTTGGAAGAGAAAGAAATGAAAAATGTAGCGCTATCGTGACATTTCCAAGAAGGAAGGAAGAAATGAAAAATGTTGATATGACATTTTTAGGTTGGAAGAGAAGAAAATGAAAAATGTAAGATATCATATTTTAAGGAAAGAGAAAAATAAAAATGGTGATATCATGACATTTCTTAGGTTGGAAGAGAAAGAAATGAAAATGTAGATGTCGACATTTCAAGGTTGGAAGAGAAAGAAATGAAAATGTAGTGCATCGTGACATTTCTAAGGAAGGAAGAGAATTTAAGATGAAAATGTTTGATTTTCGTGACATTTTTAGGTTGGAAGATAAGATAAATGAAAAATGTCGTGATTTCGCAACATTCTTAGGGAGATAGAAAAATAAATGATATAAAAATGTCAAACCCTAGGGATTAAAATAATAATAAAAAATTAATTAAAATCTCAGCCCTAAAAAGTATTTTACGGCAAACTTTGGAAAAATAATAAAAATTTAAAACCTAAAATTTAAAGCTTGAACCTTAGGAAAAATTAAATTAATTAAATTTAATTTTAAAGCTAATGTTCTAACATTTGCCCTTTTTAAAATTTTGCAAGAATTTGTCGATGGATGCATTTAATGGTAAAATTAATGGTGAAAGTGATGGTGGGCAGAGAATTTCAACGTGAATCAAGCAAAAGGGATTGTGCAAGGATAGAAGGCCCAGGAAGTCAGTGATTCATCCAGATTTTGTAGATGAGGAATTAATGAGATGCTCTTACAACTTGCTGAAAGGTGAAGATACACTTGCATGCAGTATCCATTTGATGAAGATAAAATCAGATCTTATCTTCTCCATTTATGGCAAGATCCACATGAAGATTTTTGGAGTGATTAGGGTTGATCAAACTCTATTTAAAAATGCCTTATATTGTAAAGCTTCGGCGATGGATTTTTAAATTATTTTTAATTCCCTGGGAGAAGATATTTTATGAAAAATCAGGGCATGTCTTGAGTCTATAAATACTCCCATAAAATGTAATCGAAGGATGCGAAAACTTGGAAATAAAGACTTCTAGAAATTTTTAACAAATTTTGTTTTGAATACTTTCTTCTATACCTGAGGTTGGTGTGACATCATTTTCTGAAATAGCATGGCCAAGAGCCTAATATTTTTCAGATTGTGATAAGTGCACCTTCTTCTATTTTCGTCTCGCTTAAGGATTTATTTAATTTAATTGTAAATCTATAATTGTTGAGATTATGTTAGGTTGTTGAGCTTCATTCTATTCTCTGTATGCTTGAGGAAATTAAGAGCTTAAGGTTCAGGTTGGTGTTCTAATTGCTCTGTTCTCACTATGCGAGCTAGACTACTGGTGAGAAACACCAATTGTCATTAACCTCCCTTATGTTCATAATTTTCCTTTTATCTCTGTGTTGTTTTGTCCCATGCTCAAGGTTGAAAGTGGTCTTAGAAAGTTGGATACTTTCTTCATTTGATGTTGTCTTGTTGTGAAGCTAAGTAATTTGATTGATTTTAGTAGTTATAATTTGTAATTGAATTAGACATCCTCTCTTTTCTGCCCTACCTTGCTCTCCCTATTTTATTTCTGAAAGGTTCTCATTTTTATTTTCTTTAAAATTATTTATTCATTTAATATGCTAAAATTTGAAGAGCTAGATCAAACAAAATATAAATCTGATTGATAAACCAAAAAGTAATAGATAAAAGTTGAACCCCCTTGCAGGTACATAAGCAGTCCACTTGAAACTATTCTAGAAGTGGAAAAGAGTGAGGACGTTCGACCCAACCTTGTAACTCACACCTTGGATAACCAGCAAGATCCTAAAGTGAGAGGGAATTTATTCCCATTAAATGTTACTTGTGTTTTCAGTTTACTCTCCATAGGGTGTGCATGAAAGTTGAGCCAACATAAAATTGGTGCTAGAAGGAGGGCCTGAACTTGCATTTGGTATTTTTTTAAGATAATCAGTTAGGTTAGATTCTTCTTTCAAAGTAACTAGGTCCCACCCAAGAGTTGGAGAGCTCCTTGTGTCTGAGTTGGAAACCCCAAGGAGAAGTAATCTCAGGAAGGCTAGATCTTTGTCTAGCATAGTTTTGTCTCCATTAGTGCTTCCTCCAACTATGACTTAGAATCCTACCATTAATCAAATAGTCATGGCCAACTGGTTGGGTTCCACTACTTTGAATATCCTTAGTGTAGCCCATGATTTATCGAGAAATCTTGAGAAGTATCTTCCCACCTACAAACATGATGGAATCAGGATAACGAAAGAGCACTTGGTGGCATTTAAAAATGCTTTAAAATTATTAAATGTGCAGCATGAAGATGTGGCTTGCAGATTATTCCCATTCACTCTCCAAGAAGGAGCATATGACTGGTTTTTAAATCTTACAAATGACTCTATCACTAGTTGGGATGGTTTGGAAAAGGTTTTTGTGTCCCAATTTGGTCAAGTGATTGATCCCAGCATCCTATATCAATAGTTTTCCAGCATTAGAAGAGAATCCAATGAAACTGTTAGGTCTTTCAATGTGAGATTCTAGAAGGCTTATGGTAGGATGACAGGTCATTACATCCCAAGTGCAGATTTAGCCCTAGAGATTTATAAGAATGCTTTGGATCTAGTAACCTCTATTTTCTTGAAAAGAGACACCAATATCACAAACTTGATAGAGGCTTATAAGGAAGCTCTGACTCTTGAAAGGTAGTTGGGACCTCAACTTGTGAATAGTCCTTTGATACCCTTTGTTACACAAAATATACCCATGTTGAATCCCATTCCACATCAGATGTTGTTGCCAACATGTCAAACTCCACCCAAGGAAATTCCATTACCCTTGGCACACACTGGGCATGTGCAGACTATGGAGAAAGAATCAGATAAAACTACGGTTGAGGAAGTTACAAAGATGGTCCAAAAATTGGCAAATGACTTCTTGAGTTTCAAGAGGCAAGTGTCTATGGGAGAAAATTCAAATAGATTTTCTTACCAATAGAATAGATTTTCCAGACCTCCGTATGAACCTAATAAGGATTATAACAAAGGAAAGGGGCCTGAAGTGAACATTTGTGACTTGGCTTTACCTAATTGGTGTAGGATTCATGGAACATCTCAACATGGAGAACTAGATTACCTAGAATTTGACAATACTTTTGAAGATTTATCTGGTGAATTCAATTTTCCTAAAAATAAAAAAAATGTTGATGGTGCTAGTTCATCCAAACATAGTACAACTATGGTGTTGGATTCATTCACTTTCTCGGATGAGTCCAAAAATATTGTAGAAGTGCCTATGGATGAAGTGCAAGCTTTTCAATAGTATAGAAGAGATAATTACAATCTCAGGAATAGAAATCCGGAGCCCAACACTACATCTACACCTCCCAACAACTCTCACAGTATTCCTCCTGATCCTTCTCCAAATAATAATCCACCTCCACCCAAGGGGGAGATCCAAAAGTGCAGGATGGATTTACTGCTCCACTCAACAGAGGGTATAATATAGTGGAGGACATGAAGAAAATCAAAGCTAACATTACCCTTCATGAGCTAGCTCAGATCACTGAACAGAGAGATAATTTGATTAAAACTTACTCTGAGCCCTCCACTAAACCTCCAAAAAAGGGGAAGAAAATAGCAAATGCCAATGTGGCCATCTACAAGGAAAATACTTACATAACTATCTAGTGGACTCTAGTGCTTCAGCCAATGTCATACCTCTAGCCATTTGCCAACAATTGGGATTAACTCCTATGAAGTCTGAGAGGAGAGTCATTCAGCTGGATAAAACTGAGGTCAAGGTAATAGGTGAACTTCAAGGTATACACATCCAATTAGCATATGAGCCGAGAGCACAACATAAAATTGATATTCAGGTGGTAGATATTCCTATGGGATATGGAATGCTTCTAAGTAGAGATTGGTCAAAATATCTGAATGGGTATTTGGCCACTAATTTTTCACACATGTGGTTACCTTGGAAAGGTGTAGCAAATCAGTTAAGAATTGATAGGGAGCCTCGGTATAAGCTCATGATAACTGAATACAATGTCAAGAATGAGACTGTTAATTTTACTGATGCAGATGTGGGGGTTTATAATTTGACAACTGCACAAAAGGTGAAACTAGTTAAGGCTCTAACTGATCATGATAATGATGTTTGGACGCTTCATGTTGATGGAGCTAAATCCAAGCAAGGCTCTGGTATGGGGTCTGTTCTCAAAGGGCCTCACAATCAGACATATTTTATGTCTTACCGCTTGTAGTTTCCCTGTACCAATAATTTGATTGAGTATGAGGCACTAATACTAGGGTTGAAATTTGCTTTAGATAAAAATGTGAAGAATATCCAAGTTTTCACAGACTCTGAGTTGGTAGCCAATCAGGTTAAAGGTAAGTTTCAATGCAAGGCTTCTTACCTAAAAAGGTACAAACATCGAGCTTGGGATCTCATGGAGGATTTTAATGCTTTCAATCTGATGCATATTCCCAGGGAAGAAAATTCACCTGCAGATGTTTTGGCTTCATCAACTGCCAATCTAAAGCCCTTGGAGGAATTTAAATGGGAAAATTTTTTAGTGGAATTAATTCCTTGCCCTTCTGTTCCGGATAATATAGATACATTTCAAGTATTTTTTGATGACCATCAAATTATAAATTTCTTACAGAATACAAATGCATTTGAAAAAACTATAATTGATGATGGTCAAAGGGATACTATGCTTGAATATTTTGATGATGAAGAGGGAGTAATGAGGCTAAAAAATAATAGGATTCCTAGGGGAATGGTAGAACTTGAGAGGCTATTTGACAATGATCAAATTAAACAAAGGATAAATTCTAGAAGTTCTGTGAACATGATAGGGAATGAGACTAAAAAACTGAATCTAGGAACTGAAGGGGATCCCAAGCACATTCAATTGGCTAAGGCCTGTGACCCTGTAATTAAAAGAGATCTCATGGAGTTTCTGCATAGGTCCAAGGATGTTATGGCCTGGTCTTATAAAGACCTAAAGATTTTTTATCCGAAAGTGTACACACATACTATACCCTTGAAAGAGTTCTGTAAACCCTTCAGGTAAAAACAGAGACATGTTAATGCCTTGTTGGAACCTCTCATTCTGAAAGAGGTAGAAAAATTGTTGAGTGCTGCCATTATTTTTCCTATCAGGCATTCTACCTGGGTAGCTAATTTAGTGCTGGTTAGAAAGAAGAATGGGGAAATCCACTTGTGCATGGATTTTAGGAACCTGAATAAGGCTTCTAAAAAGGATAATTATCCTTTGCCTTCCATGGATGATGTACTACATATTGTGAATGGTTCAGAGATGATGTCCTTCTTGGATGGATTTTTTGGGTACAACCAGATATTGGTGGAAAGAGAAGATCGAATGAAGACTGCCTTCACAACCAAATGGGGCACCTTCACCTACAAGAGAATGTCATTCGGATTGATAAATGTTGGAGCCACCTTCCAATGAGCGATGGATCATGCCTTCAAAGGTCTCATGGGTAAGTGTATTGTGGTATACATGGATGACTTGACAATATTTTCTAAATCTCAATTTGATCATGTCAAACACTTGGAGTCTATTTTTGACAAATGTAGAGAATTTGGCATTTCTTTGAATCCAAAGAAATGTGTCTTTGGTGTAACTGAAGGAAAACTCCTTGGCCACTTAATCACCAAAGATGGTATTTCTATGGACCCTGAGAGAGTCGAGGCCATATCAAAGATACCCTTTCCCAACTCTAAGAAAGAGTTAAAATCATTTTTTGGGAAGATTAACTTTGTTAGGAAGTTCATTTTTGGCTTTGCTGAAATAGTCAAACCACTCAATGATATGTTAAAGGAGACTGCTCAGATTGTTTGGTCAATAGAAGCCAAGGTGGCATTTCAAGAGATTAAATCTGCTATCCAACAAGCCCTAGTTCTGGTAAGTCCATATTTTAGTGCAGATTTTTACCTGTACTCTTTTGCTTCTAAACATACACTTGCTGCAATTTTAACTCAACAGAGAGAAATAAGGGAGCACCCCATTGCCTTCAAAAGTACCAATCTAAAGGGTGTTGAGTTGAAGTACTCTCATTTGGATAAGCAAGCCTATGCCTTAGTGAAAGTAGTTAAATAGTTTAGGCATTACATTTTGAGGAGCAAAGTCCATGCCATAGTCCCTGATCTAGTTGTTAAATATTTGTTAAGTCAAAATGAATTGGGTGAACTGAGGGGCAATTGGGCCATAAAATTGTAGGAATTTGACTTAGAAATTTGACCTGCTAAATTAATCAGAGGCCTTGGTCTATCCCAGCATATCGTTGAAATACCTATAGAGGAAGAGATTAATCAGTTGGACTCTAGGTTAGATGATTGGTATGGTGATATCATACATTTATTGAGCTCTAGGAGTTGCCCACCTCACCTGAATAGAACTCAAAGAAGAGCATTGAAGTTGAAATCTTCTCATTTTCTACTCAAAGGAGGTAAACTGTATAGAGAAAATTATGTTGGTGTATTTTTAAGATGCATTTCTCAAGATGAGGTGAATGAAGTGATGTCTAGTTTTCATGAGAAGTTAGGGGTAGGACACCCTTCAGGTTCAGCTACTGCACATAAAATATTGAGAGCAGGCTACTACTGGCCTACATTGTTTAAATATGCACATCTACATGTGAGAACTTATCACCAATGTCAGATATTTGCAGCCAAGGAGACTAAATGAGCTCTACCATTGCAACCTGTTATAATAGATAAACCTTTCATGTAGTGGGGACTTGATTTTGTGGGAGTGATGAACCCAAATTCATCAGTAGGGCACAAATATGTATTAACTACCACTGATTACTATACAATATGGGTTGAAGCTATAACTACAATGAGGAGCACAACTCATGAAGTGATTGAGTTTTTGGAGTCAAATATCATAACTAGGTTTGGGGTTCCTTTGAATTTGGTTTGTGATAATGGGCCAACCTTTCAGTCATTAGAATTTGTAGAGTGGGCATACCAAAAAGGGATAGTCATCAAATTTTCATCTAACTATTATCCCCAAGGAAATGGACTAGTTGAGTCCACGAATAAAAATTTGATAAATGCCATTAAGAAGTCTATTGTAGATAAACCTAGACAATGGCATACATTACTGAAGTATGCACTTTGGGCTGATAGGATAAGACACAAAGAAGCTCTTAAAACTTCACCATTTACTTTATTGTATGGTACTCAACCTATTGTTCCTATTTCTTTAAAATTGCCCACATACCAGTTTGCCTTGGATTATTTTAATGATCATGCAGATGTAGAAGCCCATGTGCTGGACTTAATTAATTTACAGGATGAACGACTTTAGGCTTTGGAGCATTTCAGTCGACATCAAGAGACAATCAAGCGTTGGTTTGACAAAAGAGCAAAAGTAAAAGCCTTCAGACTTGCAGACCTGGTGCTCCTGTGGGACAAATCCCATGAGAAGAAAGGTAAGCACACTAAGCTACAACCTCTATGGATAGGGCCATACCAAATTGTAAAAATTTTGGGTAATAATGCATTTCATCTACAGGACCTGGAAGGTAATTTTTTGAACTTGCCTATCAATGGTCAATATCTAAAGCATTACTTCTCGGTTGTTCCATATGCTATATCATTTGAGTAATTGAAGGGACCTTTGTACATATGTATATATTAAAAAGTGTTTGTGCTTTTGTTTAGTTTGTTTTTTCAGCTTTAAGTTAGTTTCTCCTGGTTTTCTTTGTTTTCCTTTTCTTTCTTCTTTTGGGTCTTTCTCTCGGTTTCATGAATCAAAGAAGGGTGATTTGATAAAGGGATGTTCTAAGTAGGGAGAGAGTGGTAATGTTTGCTATCTAGATTGATAGTAGAGAGATAGTTTAAATTTTGTACCTTGCCTACCATAATTATTTTAATCATAAAAGAATTGTTATGTTGTTTAGCTGGAGAACTCCTAGGGGATCCAAGAAAAGTTGGTCATGAGAGGAGAACTCTGATTCACAAAGATCATTTTAATAACTCTTAAGAGGCTATTGGTGTCTAAAAACTGAAATGGTTAGTTGATCAACTATTTGGTGAATGAAATATCAAGGCAAATGCAACTTTCGAACCTTTAGTAAGGCTTCTCGGCTATCTAGTCTTTATAAAAAAAAAAGAGAGAGTTAAAAAAAAAAAAAAGAGTTCCATAATAAAAGGGAGATAGTCGAGATTTCTGAAAGAGAAATCTTAGACATGTTCACCAGGGCTATAGATGCTCCATGGCTATGAACCAAGGTCTTAAAAAGAAAGTTAAGAGTAACTCTGTCGGGGCTATAAAAGGCTAAACTAGCAATAGAGCTCTACTCAAATAAACTTTTGCAGCCCAAGCAGTCTGGTTAATCCTAAGTAGGAATTCTAAGCCATGGTCATCTTAAGAGGAAGAATTTATGCACTGCAATCACACACCAGAGTTTTCCTTGAGTGATTCAACCTAGTATGTCCCTAGGAAATTTCAATGGACTAGCAGATAATAATTAAAATATTTTGAAAATATTTGTGGCAAGGTAGGATACATGGTTTAAATTATTTTAAAACTAGAGTTCTGGGTTCTAAATAGTGCTACTATTTCCCCGTAGACGTCACCATTTGTTGAGAAGCAACACACCCCTACTAAAAATAAAATTTTGATTCCTTTGAAATGATTAATTTTTATTTCCAAGGGGACCCTCTTGAAGTTTTCGTTTTTTTAATCCAAGTTTTGTTTGCATCAAGTCCTTAAATTTTGCCTGCATCAAGGTGTCAAAATTGCTTGCCTAGCGCATTGATTTGAATTAATTTCTTCTAAGCATTTATGCTTCAATGGTATTATTTCTGGTTAAGTGTTTCAGAAATTTTGATTTTCAATAGTTTTCCTAAGGTTTGAAAGATTTAAAATTAATTTCTAAAGTTCTTTGAAATTTTTCATTTTGCCCTAATGTTTACTTCAATCTTGGAAATGCTATATTTTCTGCCACAGGAATCCATTTTAGATGATTCAAATTCTGGGTGAAAGGTCTCGAACTCACCTTTCCAATGGTACCAAATTTTTAGGGTTTCAAGTAGGATTCACCTTCCAGAAATAGTAGTTTCTATTTCCAGCCAATGAACTTATTAATGTGATATCTTCTGATCCAAAGTGAATTTTCAATTTTTTCTGTATTTTGATACCCATTTGGCTCATTTGGATGTATGAAAAGTTTTGTTCAATTCTGAGCACTTTCAATTTTCACCTTAAATTTCACACCACGTGAAACTAGCAACTTTCGAGCAATTAAAATTCATTTTCTAGTATCTAAAAGTCATTTTGAGAATGGAGGATCCTTCACAAATATTTAAAGTATCAAAATCCAAAGTGCAGGGTCATTGGAATCCATGTTTGATTTTTTGGAAATTTTACAAAGTGCCCATCAAATTAGTCAATGAACAAATTCTAGAAAATTTGCTAAGTGTTGGAAGAAAAGGGCAAAGAGAAAATGAAAAATGTAGTGCTATCGTGACATTTCTAAGGTTGGAAGAGAAAGAAATGAAAAATGTAGCGATGTCACGACATTTCCAAGAAGGAAAGAAGAAATGAAATGTGATTTTGATATTTTAGGTTGGAAGAGAAAGAAATGAAAAATGTCGCAGTGATATTTTTAAGGAAAGGGGATTAAAATGAAAAATGTTATGAGACATTTCTAAGGTTGGAAGAGAAAGAAATGAAAAATGTCGCTATCGTGACATTTCAAGGTTGGAAGAGAAAGAAATGAAAAATGTAGCGATCTCGTGACATTTCTAAGGTTGGAAGAGAAAGAAATGAAAATGTCATGATTTTGCAACATGCTTTGGGAGATAGAAAAATAAATGATATAAAAATGTCAAACCCTAGGGATTAAAATAATAATAAAAAATTAATTAAAATCTCAGCCCTAAAAGGTATTTTATGGCAAACTTTGGAAAAATAATAAAAATTTAAAACCTAAAATTTAAAGTTTGAACCTTAGGAAAAATTAAATTAATTAAATTTAATTTTAAAGCTAATGTTCTAACATTTGCCCTTTTTAAATTTTTGTAGGAATTTGTTGATGGATGCATTTAATGGTAAAATTAATGGTGAAAGTGATGGTGGGTAAAGAATTTCAACGTGAATCAAGCAAAAGGGATTGTGCGAGGATAGAAGGCCCGGGAAGTCAATGATTCATCCAGATTTTGCAGATGAGGAATTAATGAGATGCTCTTACAACTTGCCGAAAGGTGAAGATACACTTGCACGCAATATCCATTTGATGAAGATAAAATCAGATCTTATCTTCTCCATTTATGGCAAGATCCCCAGGCAGATTTTTGGAGTGATTAGGGTTGATCAAAACTCTATTTAAAAATGCCTTATATTGTAAAGCCCTCGATGGTGGGATTTTTAAATTATTTTTAATTCCCTGGGAGAAGATATTTTATGAAAAATCAGGGCATGTCCTGAGTCTATAAATACTCCCATAAAATGTAATCAAAGGATGCGAAAACTTGGAAATAAAGACTTCTAGCAATTTTTAACAAATTTTGTTTTGAATACTTTCTTCTGTACCTAAGGCTGGTGTGACATCATTTTCTGAAACAACGTGGCCAGGAGCCTAATCTTTTCCAGACTGTGATAAGTGCACCTTCTTCTATTTTCATCTCGCTTAAGGATTTATTTAATTTAATTGTAAATCTGTAATTGTTGAGATTATGTTAGGTTGTTTAGCTTCATTCTATTCTCTGTATGCTTGAGGAAATTAAGAGCTTAAGGTTCAGGCTGGTGTTCTAATTGCTCTGTTCTCACTGTGCGAGCTAGACTGCTGGTGAGAAACACCAATTGTCATTAACCTCCCTTATGTTCGTAATTTTCCTTTTATCTCTGTGTTGTTCTGTCCCATGCTCAAGGTTGAAAGTGGTCTTAGAAAGTTGGATACTTTCTTCATTTGATGTTGTCTTGTTGTGAAGCTAAGTAATTTGATTGATTTTAGTAGTTGTAATTTGCAATTGAATTAGACATCCTCTCTTTTCTGCCCTACCTTGCTCTCCTTGTTTTATTTCTGAAAGGTTCTCATTTTTATTTTCTTTAAAATTCTTTATTCATTTAATCTGCTAAAATCTGAAGAGCTAGATCAAACAAAATGTAAATCTGATTGATAAACCAAAAAAGTAACAGATGAAAGTTGAACCCCCTTGCAGGTACATAGGCAGTCCACTTGAAACTATTCTAGAAGTGGAAAAGAGCGAGGACGTTCGACCCAACCCTGTAACTCACACCTTGGATAACCAACAAGATCCTAAAGTGAGAGGGAATTTATTCCCATTAAATGTTACTTGTGTTTTCAGTTTACTCTCCATAGGGTGTGCATGAAAGACGAGCCAACAAGTATATGGATGCATTTAGAAATTGGAATTGTAGAAATTCCTTAAATTGATTGTATTGGAGAAAATTATGATTATATATTGAAAAGATATTTTTGAGGTTGGGTTTTTCCCCTTTGGGGTTTTACCAAGATATATGATGTGTTTTGTATCTTCATCTTGTGATCTTGCATTTGATGTTTTCTAGATCTAGTTAATGATATTTGTCCATTGTAAATTTGATGCTTTCTAGATCTAGTTAATGATATTTATTCATTGCAATGGTTTTATGAAATATTAAAGTAAAGTAATATAATATGTTTAGAGAGATGGTAAATTATATGTGGTTTTTTATGGGGGTACTTGGGAATACAATGCTTTAGACATATTGTCTAGTACCTTGTCAATATATTTCCATTATTTGGGATAGGAGACAACCAAATTGATTGAAGAAACACTTTTTGAGTTGTAGCTCGAAAGTACATTCTAGGTTGTAGACTGAATGCGTTTGAGTTGTAGCTCAAACGAGTTTCCACATTTTATTGCAAGGAACACATTCTCAGTTGTAGCTCGAATGTACATTCTTGGGTGTAGCTCAAATGCATTGAGTTGTAGCTCAAATAAATATTCTAGGTTGTAGCCTGAATGTGTTTAGGTTGTAGCCCAAATGATAGTTACAAGGAGGTAACTAGCAATCGTTGGCAATAGGACACTCTGGATTGTAGCCTGAATGTGTTTGAGTTGTAGCTCAAACAAGATCTTACATTCTGAGTTGTAGCTTGAATGTACATATTGGGTTGTAGCACGCATGTTTCTGGGTCAGAGCCCAAAATACAAGAACTCTAAGCTACGAGACATTGATTAGTCCTATCCACTCGAGTGTTGTAAGTTATGAACGATCTCAAAAGTGGTTGTCTTATGTGAAATAAAAATATTTTGTGAATCTTTCTTTTGTTTTTATAGCGAAAAACCCCTTGCGGGGCCGCCTTGGTCTAAGAGACCACGAACAGGGGGTTCTACACCATCAAAGTCACTCGGGGGTCGCACCCAGCTCTTCCCGCACCAACATTATCAATTGTATTTTTGGTACCTAATTCAGCTTTATGGTAGGGTGGAGATTTGAACCTGGACCTCCCTTGGAGGATTGCCCTCTCCTCTCCAACTCACCTACAACACCTAGGTATATTTTGTGAATCTTACTTGTGCAACCTTTGCTTGTGAATTTTGCACTTTAAAAAATTCTCTCTTGGATTGTTTTGAATTGATTAATGAGTTGATCATTACAAAAGAAGTACTTATGCTTCAATTGATTTTCTTCATAGAGAAGACCCATAGAGGACTTTGATTGGTGTAGCACGATTGGTACCTTAGTCGGGATGATAGATTCATTATTAACAATTTTCTCCCATGAATAGTGGTACATGGAAGACAATAGATGATGATATGATAAATCTTTCTATTAGTACTTACGACTATTGCAATATTTATCATGTAGTAATTGATGAGATGGAAAATTTTGATTTGATTTATTTTGAAATCAACACCTATAAAATTCATAATATTCATCATACTCCAAGATATGAGTTAGAAGGATTTGAATTGATTGATTTTACCATCTACACCTATGAAATTCATAGTATTCATCATGCAACAAGATATTGATCATTTAGAAGGATTGAGAGATAAGGTTTGAGGTAAACTAGATTGACAATAGATAGATATAGTGATGATAGAGAGATATGATTATGTAAATTCTAAATTAATTCATAAAGATATAGAACTATATTGATTATGTTTGAGGATCTACTTGCATTAATAACCTAGTGTAATAAAAATGAACTATCTTGATTAGGATCATCATTTGTATGTCATTATGGATTCTTGAATTAGGATGCAATAGGTAATCCAGACAAAGATATGGATGTGTATGTAGGCAGGTGAAAGCAAGCAAGGATAGGGAGCGAAAATAAATGGGCAACCAACACAAACTTAAATGTTATACCTTTTAAGATGCATTATGTATATTGGTCCTTTAAGTTTTTTATCATTAATGTGGTAATATAATAAGCACTTGAACCATAGTTGACAATTATGATATATGAAACTAGTTGGGCTCAAATTTGCCTTTGAGTTTGGTTTTGGAATTCATGTTATTTTGATTCTCTTTGAGAATGAGATCACTAACTCTGAAGGAATGGGATCATAAATTTTTTCCATAGGTATGTTTAAGCCTTTATTGGTAGACCCTTAGGTTCTCTAGGGTATGTATCCACTTATTGTCAAGTTGTTCCAACTACTTGAGATAGGTGAGACGATATTCATCTCTAACAAATGAGTTCAACAAAATACACAAGAAAGGCAAATCTAGCTTAAAATGAAATATAACTTTGGTTCCATACACCAAAGAGTAGAGCATCACGTCAGCGAGAGTTTGATACTAGTGCGATAGGCCCACAAGATGGGATACAACTTAAGATGCCAATCTTGATTAGTTTTGTTGATGAGCCTCTTAAGGATCTTGAAAAGAGTCTTACTAGAAGATTTATCTTGGTAATTACCTTAAATATAGTAAAGAATCAACCATTTGTGTTGAATCTTGTATTTAGTACAAATTTTATAGACATCCTTGTTCTTGAAGTGTATTCCATTGTCAAAGATTAGCAAAAAATATGCTATATTGATTAAGGATCTAGTTGAGGATAAACTTGGAGACTTGGACTCTAATGGTTGAGGCTTAAGGTATGGATTTTATCCATTTAATGAAGTATTTAATAGTCATATGTCCATCAGATGATACTAGGTTGATCTTCTTAATGATATCTAAGCCCCAAATGAGAAAAATACCAAGAAGTTAGGAGTTAGAGTGTTTTGGATGGAATGTGGATTTTTTTGTTATTCTTCTAATATTTATCACACCTTGTAACATAGTTGTAAGAGTCATTTTCCATGGAGATCCAATAATAACCCATTCATAGGAGTTTCTTGGCATTGGCAACACCACTAAAGTGATCATCACATGATCTATAATGGACCTATTTATTGACTACTTGGGCTTTGATTGAGGCTAGAGACCTAAGGAGAATTACATAAAGAGAATGAAAATATAAGATATCACCAATGATGAAATATCTATAGGCACATTGCTTAAGGTTCTCATACTCGTAGTTCAAATGATTAGATAACATGTCATCCCTAAGGAAGACAAAGATATCCTTGTAGCAAGGATTAGTAGAAGGAGATATTTCTATGGAAAAAACTCTTAAAAGAAGCTAGCTGGACTCTCAGGTTGATGGGTTCCTAATTTATTAAATGATAATCATATCTTGATCATCATCCAACTCTAAGGGGATAAGGAATGCAGTCAAGGCCATAGACCAACATAGAAATAACTAGACCCTAGGATACCTTCAATGATGGTTTTGTAAAAACAAATATTAGCTTAGTGTTAATTTCTTTGTATAGCTTAATATTTTTATCTTTAGTTTGATAAAGACCATTGACTTAGTTGACTACAAGTTGGGAATCTCCAAAAATGGATAGGGTTCTAAGTTGAAAGGCTAATGTTACATAAAGCCCTAAGATCAGGGCTTCCTACTCAATGGTATTATTGGTATAGAAAAACTTATTCTTAAAGGACAAAGGGATAAGATCCTATCAAGAAGTAACCAAAATGATTCTTGTCCCTACTCCTTTGACACATCAAGCACTATCAAAGTATAGAGTCCAAGAATTAGATTGATTTACTTCAAGGTTAAAAACCAACTCATCTAAGAAGTCTATGGCTATGGGATGATTAGCTTCTAAGGGTACAACTGCTAGTTGGTTAACAATGACCTCACCTTTCAAAAACATTTGGTTGACAAACTCAATATTGAATTCACTAAGTGTAATGACCCACTTAGGAATTCATCCTAAGAGATAAGGCTTGGATATGTCATATCGTAAGGGATCAACCCTCTTGATGATAAAGGTATTATGGCTAAGCATGTAATGTTTACACTATTAGAAAGTAAACACCATGACTAGGCATAACTTCTCCAAAAAGCTATAGTAAACTTTGTAATTGACCAAATTGTTGCTAATATAAAAATGGATCACTCTCTTTGTTAGTTGTCATACTGAACCAACATATTTTTTAAGGCATGATCTATTGCTACTATGTATAACAATAATGGTCTAGAAGGATTAAGAGGGCCAAGGATAGGAGGAGACAAGAGGTAAGATTTGAGAGCATTTTAAAGTTTCTTGACAGTAAGCATCCCAATCGAAGATCACATCCTTACTCAAGAGCATGGTGAAAGGTTGATACTTCTTAGCAAGTTGGGAGATGAATCTTTGAATTGTTGGAGTTATTATATTATTTGGTAAGATGTAAATAATTTAGATAAGGGTGTGTTTGATATTTGAGTCTATAGTATTTGTCAAATTATTAAGTGTGAGTTTGTATCATGTAAGTAAGTATCAAGTTATGGGTGTGAGGTGTCATGTTAGTAAGTGTGAGTTATGTGAGTTATGTGTCATGTTTAGAAGTGAAGAGTTATGAGCAATAATGAGAGATTTTATCTTTATGTAAATATATAAGATTTATTATGTAAAAGATAAATATAAAGATTTGGAACTCTTGTGAGTTTGAAGAGACCAAATATCAAGAATCATACGAATATGATGAGTTTTATGTATGTATATATTGAATACAAATCCATGTAATAAATTATCAAACAAGCATTAAAGTTATGCACTGCTATAGTAGATGTTTTTTCAACAAATATTTTAGTGTGTTTTATGTTCAATATTGTGGACTGATTATTGTATATTATTTGTTCCTGGAGATCATTTAAATATTCAAGAATAAGGATAATTTGTTAACAATAGTATTAGAGCCATTGTGTGTGAGATTAGTAAGATCCACATTCAATATATGCTAAGAGAGGTAGTAGAGTATCTGAAGGAGAGAGCAGATAGTAGTTAAGAAGACTAAATCCAAGCCTTGTATAAGGAAGACCAAGTTTTTGAGTTGAGGATACTAGAGTCAAGCCTCTTAGAAGGAAGGCTCATATTTTTTGACTACTAGGATAGAGAGAATAATAGGTTGAGGTTAGATTTTTTTAGCCGGTGAGAGTGACATTTTTTGAAATCCATTTTACAAAGTCTATGAAGCACTCCATTACGTGAAAGACAACTTTGCTTGAGACTAAAGAAAGATTTTGTCGTGAACCTAGTACAGACTAAGGCTGAAATTAGAGTGTAAACATCATTGAAGGGAGAAATATTGAAAGAAAATAGAGGAATCACTGGTCCATGTTTGAGAGAAAGTGTTGTTAAACTCCCAAGAAGTAGTGCAGGTTTGGAGAGGTATTGTTGGTCTACGTGTAAGAGAAAAGTGCTAGAAGCATTGCCGTTTGGAGGATGGTCTAGAGAAGAATATTCAAGGGTGTAGACGAGCAAATTTTAAACATCTAGCATTTGAGAGTGCATAATATCTAATATATGAGGAACATCCAAGTAATTCTTGAAGAACATATGCCTGTTATATGCAAAAGTCGTCAATAATAGAATTAGCATAAAAATAAAATAAGCATGAAGTTTCTAAGGTATTACAATCATTTCCTACTAAATTATTTTGATTGCAAGTGAAATTAATTGGAATTGGAAGAATTAGTAAGGTTAAAAAATAGGGAGCAAATTTTGGGAAATAATTAATTTGAAGTGGGAGAATTAGAAATTGAATTGAAATGTGAATGAAAGATATTAAAGAAAATAATTGTTAATTGAAGAAAATTGAAGGATATTCAATTAGGGAGTTATAATAAGAATTTAATAAGATAAAAAAATGTTTGAGCAAGATATACGAAGATAAAGAATAAACTAAATTGAAAAAGAAATTAGTTGAATTGAAGGGAGTTATAAGAAGTTAAAGAAGAAAAAGAAGATTATTGAATGAAGAAGAAAGAAGAAAGAAAAAAAAATATTGAAATTGAATAAAGAAGAAATTGAAATATTGAATTAAATAAATTGAAAAAAATTGAATTAATTGAAGAAAGAAGATTGAAGAAAGAATTACAGACTGAAATTGAAGAATTGAATTTAAATATAAAAGGATTAAAATGGAAAATACAAAGATTTTTATTTGTGAATCTCAATTATTAAAATGACCTAATTTTACTTCATTGAAAAACAAAATAAGATCAATACACTTTGGGATGTGGTAAATGGAGAAATAAAATTAGGACACAAAAACTTAAAAATGATTATGCAAAGGCTCTTATGTTAATCACATTTGGTATATCAGATGAAATTCAAGCACACATAAGTGAGGTTGAAACTTCATAAAGTGTCAAAATTAACTATGCACAATATTTGAAGGAAAGAATGGAGCAACCATTTTACACTTGCAATCACTATTATATTTAAAAGTTTATGATAGAGAAAGTAGAGAACATTTTCTTCAAATGGTAGCAAAATTAAAAGCTAAATTACAAACTATGGAAGAGAAAGTAGAAGAAAAGTTTGTTATTCAAGTTACCTTAACAACACTTCTTGAAATATATAAAACATTAGTCACTTTTATGCAAGTGCTAAACAAAACTATATCCTTTGATGAATTGGTCAACATACTTCAAAAATATGAAATAAAAAAATTTAACAAGAGATGAAATGACAAATAATGCTTTTATGTGAAATAAAAAAATTTAACAAGAGATGAAATGACAAATAATGCTTTTATGTCAAAGAAAAAGGTTTCAAATACTACTACTGCTACATCATCTTAGTATCAATTTGAATGGAGAAAAACTATTGTCACATTTGTAACCAAGAAGGTCATAACATTATTTTAGATGTCCAATTATTGATGAAGTAGTATCTTGAAAATGTCAATATACCCGCAAAAGGAAATAAGGTGGCAAATGTGAATATATATACAAAAAGATCTTCATCATCCCAAAATTAAATTTTGAAGAGATTAACCAATTTTCAAAAATTTACTTAAAAAGAAATAAAAATTAATAAAATTTATTTAAAAATTTCATGTAAATATACTTAGTTTCCAAAATGTATGTAAGCTCTGTGTGGATGAGTTACGTTTTAGCTACCGAATGAATGTGTGTTTATGCTTCCTCTAACCATGTCATCTGGCTTTGTGTTGATGCTCTGACAGCCTGAGCGTCGTGAGCGTTTCGCAATCGGGTGCTCGAGTCTGTCTGTCTGTTCGGCAATGGGAACCCAACACAAAGCTTGTGTCTCCATTCCGTGCTGGCATACTTGTTAAATTGTCGGGTCCTCCTCACGAATTTTTGTTTTGACGTGAGTTGGGACACCGTCATAGAGGGATTGGATGGGAATTTGTTTGAATCTTCTTCTCTTTGAAAAAAGGTTAACAGCATACTTTCTCTCAATTCTCGCATATCATTTGATAGCTTTTGTAAGGAGCCTCCTGAAACTGGGCCAGATTCTTTGCTTTGAACTTGTCCACTGGAGCCTCATCCTCGTTTTTGGTGGGGTCTATCTGTAAATTGTACCCATTGATTATAGTGTTAGCTTAGCTTAGGCTTATTTACTGAGGTTAGAAACAATTCATTGACTTTTCACCTTATACTGCAGTAATTAAAAACATATACCTCTAGTGGAAACAACAGTTTCTAAAAAGGAGAACGCGAAACTTTTACTGGAAACACACATTTTAAACCACTAGAGACATCGTTCCCTCTATATTTGTATTAATATTTTTTCAAGTTACTTATTGATTGAAATAAGAGAATTTTAATTTATTTCGTTTGAACAAAATAGGTTATAAGATTAAGAGTTTTAATATAAGACTGAAGTATTTTTTAAATTTTGACAACATTTAAAAAAAAATTGTTCAATAAAATCAAGTAAAAAGTTAAGTATTCTTTAATCATCTTTAAAAGTATGTTTTTCTGAGATGTTGATTTTTTTTTTGGATAAAAAGTATGTTTTTTATTGATTTTGAAAAAAAAAAAATTATTTTTAATTCTTTAAAAAATTTCTTTTTTCAAAATGTTTTTTTAATCTAATATAAAAAAAAGAATTATTCATCTTCACGTCTCCTCCTTGTTCGTCGTCGTCATGATGAAAGAGACGGGTGCCTCCTATTAGACGAATGGACGACGGAGCTTCATGAAACTTGGAGGCACCAGTGCTGGTCCTGTACATGTTTTTGCGGCCGGTGACACCCAATCCCTAAGGCAAACCTACAACTTAAAAGCCCCAATCTCCTTGCGCTTCCTTTCCACAGCATGGTGATGTCATCCTAACGACAACGTTGGGATTGTCCAGCTTCAAGATCGACGAATGAGCTAACCACGGCAAGGATCGCTTCTCCCTTGCGCTCTGGAGGAGCCACGTGGATGCAATTTGGCAACTGCTTATTTTTGGTTGGATTTAATAGTTGTGGTTGTTGATATGTATAGGGTTGTGGTAAAGGTTTTGGAATTTTTTATAAAACATAGATTTAATTTATATGTACTTAGAAAGAATAGACTCTTTTGTAATAGTTTTTATTTGTCTTAAATTTTTATCTTATTTAACAGGTTAAAATTTATAGTAGTTGATTAAGGTCTTCTTTATGTGACTTTATGTGGATAATCCTAGATGTTGATAATGTTTATATGTTCTAAATTTTAATGCTTAGATAAAAACTAGGACTAAGGTTTATACCAACTAAATTAAAGTTTAGGTTAATATCTCCTTGTGTGGATGATGATATTTATTTGTGCTAAACTTAAGTTCTTAGATAGGGTTTATAGGTAGAACAATTAACACCTAGCACTACTTATATAAATAATTATAATGGTATAATGTTGATGATGTTTTATTTGAATAATTATAATAATATAATATTAATAATTTTTTTTTTTTAATTAAAATATAAAAATATACCAATACCATATAAACTTTAGTACCGATAATGAAAGTGTTGGGAATAAAGTTCCCCAGGTGGATATGCTTAGTACCCACAACTTTTCCACCAGCCAATAACAGGTTTGAGTCATATGGATATATCCGCCCTAAATATGGTGGTACTTTTGTTACGTTCTGTATTCACTTTTAATTGGGCATGAAAATTTATTGATTGTATTATTTAAATAAAAAATTAAATTAATTTTTATTAATAGATTAAATTTATTTTTAGATATTGAAATGTAATTTTTTATAAAATAAAGACTAGTTTTTTGGGTTGTCAATTTAATAATGAATTAAGAATTCACGTTTTAAAATAAATAAAGTTTTAACAAATAATCAATTATATATAATAAAAATTTATAAATGATTAAAAATATTAATTTATAAAATATAAGATAACTCGATACTTTTTAGAATTAAATTGTTATTTTCTAATTTTTTTGAAGTATAATAGGGAGTGCGAGCGCGAGCCAGTAGTGAGTGCAGACGAGAGCGAGTGAGTGCGAGCGCAAGCGTGAGTCGAATGAGAAGGAAGTGTGAGTAGGAAGTAAAAAGCAAAGTGTGATCCAGTTGAAGAAAATCTAGTGTAATCCAGGAGGAAGTGTGATCTAAGAGGGATACAACCCAAGATTCAGTCATGGTGGAAGAGCAGTAAGTTCATTCGGAGTGCATCAATGTTTCAAACACTTACCACGAATGCGTGGAATATTGTTTTCAAAAAAAAATTGAAGCAAAGTAACGTCAAGAAAAATAAGAGACAAGGGCTAGTGCAAACTGGGAGCAAGTGTAAGCTGAGAGGGAAGGGAAGGTGAGTCAAGAGGGAGTGCAAGCTAAGAGCAAGCCCCATTAGCTAGTATGGAAGGAAATTCATATTTGAAAGCCCTAATGGAAAGTTAAGATGCCCTAGTTGGAAGCATAAATGCTCAAATTAGAGATAAGCATAAGAGTGAATACATGGCAAGTTCGACCTAGGTAGTTGATTTCATACTAGAAGTGAGTATCAGGGATGAGATGATTGAGCATGATAGGTTCTTAAAATTAGAGGGTTAATATGTAAGTTTCTTAGATCATGGTCAGGGTTTTTGGAGATTCAAAATTAGATCAAGTGGAAGTGGGGATTAAATTCAAATTACTCTGTGACTTTTCTTCATAAAGGTTTTTTTCTCATCATATTTTCCAGTTCAGAAATTAGGGATAAAATAATGGTTGGTGGCCCATGGTTTAGGGGAAGAGATGCACTTTATTTGAGACCATGGAATGAATTTTTTTTTGTTGAGACAAAAACTATTAAGAAGTTTCTAGTATGGGTTAGGCTTTTGGACTTTCATATCAGCTTATAAATAAGGATGTTCTAAAGAATATTGGAAATACCCTAGGGGAATTCATCAAGGAAGTACTAACTACTAAGGAGCGAAAGCATGCTATATATACTCGAATATGTGTTTCTATAGATATTTCAAAACCTTTGCCACAATCCACTATGATAAAATCAAAATTAAGAGAATGGGATCAACAAGTAGATTATGAAAATATCGCATTCCATTGCCACTATTGTTATGAGATTGGACACATGAAAAGAGTTTACAAAGTGAAAACTATGAATAAAGAGACAAAAAAATTTAGCCATGAGATAAACTTCAATATAATGCAAGGAAATTATACATTAATAGAAGCTAGATCAGGTAAATGATATTCCACTATGAAAGAAGAGGTAAAGAAAACATATCTACAATATCATTTGGCAAGTTCAAAAGGAATTAAAGATGTAAAAGAAGATGTGGAGAGAAATCCTAAAACAAATACAACAAAACACATCAATTTTATTCCATGTAAATCATCTTCATTTTCCAGTATAGAATCCTCTCTAAGTAATAAGAGTGAAAGGGATGAAGATGTTATCCCTTGCACTTCAAGGTTTCAAGAGCACCATAATAAAGAAATGAAGATAGAGGAAACCAATAATAATTTATGTTTTTTAGAGCATAATAAGAAGGTAATTGCTACAAAAGAGCATCCTTGCACTTTAGGGTTTCTAGGGAAACGTAAAGGAGATTTGTGCTTTTGAGGTTATTCCTTGCTCTTCAAATCATTCGAAACAAGGCAAACCTAAATATGATAAGTCTTACTATGAGTTGTGTGAGAAGACTAAAGAGATTTATGAAGATGAAAGTATTGTTGAGAATGAAAAAAAGAAGAAGACCTATAGACACCAAAACCTAGGTCATCCACAACATCACATTTGCCACCCCACATCAAATCCTGCATAATAAAGTTATATGCCTAAGTTTAGACTTAGGTATATAAATCCTACACATTATCCTATTTTCTAGATTTATTAAATCTAGAAAATCAGCCTAGGATACCCTGCCTACCCACTAGACATGTGTCCTAGCCACCTCACCAACATCCCTTACCACATCTCATACACCCTTGTCCCCTTTGTCCCTTCACATGGGGTAACCCTCCACATAGCACTCCACTTGCAGCCACATCACCCCAGTTAAGTGAGACACCCTGGGTGACTCACTCTAACTGCCCCCTCCATTTGGTAGCCCAAAATTACCACTTGGTAATCCTGGCTTGCCACCTCTCATTTCCCTCCAAAATCCTAAGGAGCCTATAAAGGCACCTTCACCCCATCCACCAAAGGAGGCTGAACATTTGTACCATCAGGCTACCAAAATAGGACTAGATCTCTGCATGCATCCTAAGGAGAATCAAGATCTAAATCCCGAAGGCCCATTTTTGAGGTAATCTTGCTTTCAATATTCATCGCACGTCTATGGTTTCACAGTCGAAACCACATCCGCATGGTTTTCCCACCACCCGTGCATGGTTTTCCAGTCATCACCGCACGCCTACGGTTTCTCAGAGTCGAGAGCATGATTTAAGAAGATCAATAAGAAGTTTATGTTTGCAAGCAAGGCATTTAATTTATTTTCTCTATTTTAGGTATTACATGTTTTCTCCAGTTAGGGTTTTATAGCAGTATTTTTTATTTTGATTTGTAGGTGCTACTAACCCTCATCTGGTTTTCATGTGTGTAGGAAACAGGTATTTTGGAGAAGTTGACAAAGCTGAAGTGGTCCCTACATTGGATATTTGAAGCCCACTCACCCTCTGAAGTTGTAGCAGAAAGGATGAAGAGCACTAGTTGATTGTTTGGAAGACCACATTCTACCATTTGGGCACTTTTATATTGTAATATTGCACCCAATACACTTGGGGTAATTCAAAAGATATCATTGTAATATTGGGAGATTCAAGCTCCCTTGTTTAATACAAAAAGAGATCATTCTTTTATTATTGCAAGTGTTCAATTTGTGTTATATGTTTGGTGTTGTTCTTTTTGGTTACAAAAATGGTGATCACGGTGGGACCCCCTAAGGGTCCTATTTGTTTTTGCCTTACTTAATTTACTTTACTGATCTATGTTCTCTGTGCTTGTAGATTTTAGGAGTTGGAAGCGTGTGAAGATTCGATCTCGGATCGATGGATCCGAGACCTATTGGTGTTCGATCCCGTTACTATGAAACTATGCACCTATAATTTTTTACCTGAGAAACCACACACATGTAGTGGATCAACTAATAAAACATGTATAGATGGTGCAGATCTATGAAACCATACATCTATGGTCGAGCGCCTAACAAAATGCACGAAAGAGGTTACAACACTATGGAACCACAGACCTGTGATGGAAGTCGACTGGAAGGAGCGGTGAAAGGAACACAGGTCTATACCCCTCTAACCTTCTTTTCCTCTATTTTTGCTTTTCAAGCACTACATTCAATTAGATTAGAGGTCTCTATCCTATGTGTGCCTTTTGTTTGCATTTAGGTCTTAGGATAGGTATCTTTATTTTTCATTAAAGCATTCATAAAAACATAAAAAAAGAAAAATAAAAGGATCTGCATTTTCATAATAGGTAACAGAGCATATGCATAAGTCGAGTTAGAAATAACTTAGGTGCATTTTTAGGGTTCGGGCCTGTGTTGCCCTTGTTCTGCTATTTAGTCAGAACCACACACCTGTGGTTGGGATCTCCCAAATGCTCGCACGTGGTTAGTAAACCATGCAAATATGGTTTATCAGAACCAACCGCCCACCCATGGTTTGGCCTTGATAATAGAACTTGGCCAGATCTTGCTTGAAGTTAGCCACTTCAGCCCTTGATCTGATTTTATTTGCTATTTTTATTTTCTATTTTTTGCATTAGGCATAAAAATAGAATTGCATCATAGTTTGCATAACACAATAATTTAAACAAGCCTCACACACTCACTTAAACTTTGGAAATGGTTGGATTTCATCACCAACCACCAACATATTATTACCCTATTCGTGGCCAAGGTCGACTCCAAGAACTATCCTATCCATGGAAAATAGCATGCATTCCTCTTCGGAGGGTGTATCACTGCCCACGGTGTGCTAGGTGAGGATCGGTAGGACCTATGCTCCCTGACTGGATATGGGTTTCATCTCCATATTTTTGTGGGTATGGCTATTTGGACTTCATCACCAGGCTTAGTCATTGCGAGTATACAGGTGAAATCCTAGATTCATCTTAGGGAAAATATTTTGCACATCGCTTTTTCTTTTTTTCAAAAACTTTCAAAACTCCAAAAAATAAAAAACTTTCAAAACTTAAAAAAATAAAATTTCAAAACTTAAAAAAAATTCAAAAATTAAAAAAATAAAATCAAACTTTGCGTGAACTTAGGAACAAAAACCTTGTTTGTTTATTTGCTTTGAGTGTTGTCTTGCATTGTGCTTCTCTCATGCATTCACACACTTACACTTGCATTTCATACATCATCACACCCTAGCGTATGGTAACGACCCGTGGTCAGGCCAGAAAGTTAGCATTAATTCAGAGTCAGTTGTCTTCCCCTATGGATCCATCTCAGGCTAGTCAAGTCCCTAACACTTCGATGGTAGGGCAAGTTAGTGTAGTCCCTAATATGTCCCAAAACTTAAATGCAGGGCCCTCTAGTAGTGCCCCTATTTTGAACAGAGATATTATGCATAGGGCTACCCATACCGCTATTCCTGAGACTCCTAGGAGTGAGCCACCCACACCAATGGATGGTCATGTCACACTTGTAGACATGGACACCATTAGGATGTACCTGAATGCAGCTAGTATGGTTTTTCCATCATTGCCACCGATTACCATCCCATATCATACCATGCCATCATTACATCAAGAGTCTACCTTCACACACCCACAGCAGTTCAACCCACCCTTCATGAATCCACTTTTTGATCTGACTGCTACCACCTTGGCTAGTCACCCATCATCATCTAGTCAACCACCCATCACCTTGCCACATCAGAACATCATTTGCACCAACCCCCTTTATGAAGCATCAACTCAGGTCACTTTGTAGGTCCTCACATCCATTCCATCTATCGCCCCTATGGGCCCCACACATCCTATCATCCCTCATTCGATGGTAATACCTTTTGCCACCTACCCTCCACCTACATCTACTAATATGGTTGCTTCACAACCAGCCTAACCATCCACTTCATATGTGACTATACCCACATCATCTACGATTGCTATGCAATAGGCTTTCTTGCAGCTGCAACAAATGATCTTGGATAATGCTAACTGTAGCATTAATCTTGACCCTCATCAATAATTGTAAAGGATTGATCAAAACCCACCATCAACCTCTCATCAAGCCCATACCTTTATCCAAGATCCATCTTGGGTATTGCATCCCCCAACCACTACCATAACAACTAACCCACTTCATCATATGTATGCTAACTCATCAAGTCAACATGCTAACATGCCCCCATCACCTCATCAATATTAGAACCCTCATCAACCATCATATCATCATGCATTTTAGCCTAACATTCCCCATCATCCGTATTCTACTTACAATGCACAATATTACCAACAACAACAAGCAAACTAGGGTTTTAACCCTATGGAAGATCCTAAGTTCCAGTTCTTATAGAACCAGATTGATAGCCTTGCCATGCAGACACCAGGTTTGCAGTATCAAAAGCCCACCTTAAGGTAGCTACTCAATCACCCAATCCATGCTTCGATACCTACACCACCTTATCCAACTGATTTTTAGATGTTAAAGTTTGATACATTTAAGGGGGATGAGGACCCCCAAGAGCATGTGACTAGATTTGTTAACATGTGTTTCAAGAATATTCATGAAGAGTTGTGCCAAGCCCATCTCTTTGTTGCTATAGTTGTAACAATATAGAACATTCGATGAGGCACTCACCCAAGCCAGAGTGATAGAGGAAATAAAGATTCAAGAGGGTGAGATCAAGCCTAAGAAAAAAGAGTGGCAAAATAAGAACCAAAAGGGGAATAACCATGACCAGTCCAAGGCCGCACAGGTTAATCAGATAGTCTTGGGCCAACCTTCACAACCAAATCAACAAGCCCAAGTTCAGATCCAACAACCCCAACATCAACAACAACAACCGCAACAATTGAATTATCAAGCGGTTCCACCCCCATAGTAGGTACAAAACCAAACGCAACCTACAGAAAGGCAACAATATCATTTTAGGCCCAAACACAATTACACACCATTGCAAGAGCCCTACTCATCTATCTTTCAAAAATTGTATGTGACACAAATTTTTATGCTATCGGAGATTAAACCCAAAGACCCTAGCAAGCCAAAATCAAAGGCCTACAGAGATCATTTATATTGCATCTATCATCGACAAAAAGGGCATGACGTCAAAACTTGCCATGGGTTTAAAGGTATTGTGCAAGATTTATTGGAAGTAAGAAATATCAAAGTCGACAATCCACTAGCCCAACCTAATCAGAACCTTGGAATTTATCAAACACCTTTGCCTCATCATGAGGCAAATCAACAAGCAATGGGAGCGTCAACTTCTACAGTTCCTCCCAACCAAGTGAACTATGTGTCTCAACTATACCAAGGTTTTGTAGGGGCTATCAATGTGGTCACCCGTGGGCAGAGACAAGCGAATCACACAACCCAAGCTCCTGCAACACAACCTAGTGTCCCCATACAACTAGGGCCATCCATTCCACCTCCACCCATCCATAATCCAAGTAATCCATCTCATCCAACCATCACCCTAGGTAGTTGGTTAACATAAAGTTTGAAAATGGCATCAACAAAACTATCAATTTATGAGCTAATACAACAGTCTCCCCCACATTGCGAGGCATTGATGGAGATTCTAAAATCCATCCAAGTACAATCAGAAGACCCTAATGCCTTCAATACCTTTGTGGGGAGTGTACAAAAATGCATGGAGCCCTCAATAGCATTTTATGACTTTGAGGAGAAGAGTGTATCATCAAATTTACCAGATCCTCCATTGCACATAGTCACTCATATTGATAGAAAGCCATTCAAGAGGGTACTTATTGATATCAACTCCTCCATCAACCTCATTACCACTCCTACCATCAAGCACCTTAACCTACCATCATCCCACATTACATCATCCACCTTCACCTTAAGGGCCTTTAATGATGCTTTATGCTCAACTATGGGGAACGTAGTTCTTCCTATCACCATGGGGGTGAAGACTATTCATGTACTCTTCCACATCTTGGAAGGGGTGATGCAATACAACATACTTCTTGGATGCCCCTGGATCAGGGAGATGAAGTGTGTGCCCTCGACATTACACCAATGTCTAAAATATGTACATGAGGGTAAAGTACATTGCATCCAAGTAGACACAGAGCCTTTTAAATACTACAACTTGATCTCAAATCCTTATGAGCCATTACTTCCATCCACCCACCTCTCCATTCAACCACTCATCATCTAAATCACTCCCACTAACATCACTTCATCAAAAGCCCCCATCCTAAAGGAATTATCGATAGTTGATCCTACTTTTGCATCCAAAAGCATCAGCTCTAGTCAACCCTCATCCACCACATTTCATTTTTCCACCACACTCAATCATCCTTCTAACCAATCACCAACTTCATTAGCCACACCACCCACTTCACAAACACCATTCACATTTTTAGCTCAACCCACTCCATCAACTAACAATCCCATCAAGCCTAATCCACCTCAAACATCACCACCCATCATCTCGTAGATAGGGTCACCTATCCGAGAGGAGCCATCACCTCCACTTGAACCACAAGCCACCACCAAAGCACCCTCCTCATCCACTGAGCCATCATCATCCCAACCATCCCAAGTTGTAGTGCATCTTGCCAATCCAAGCATTGGCGAGTACATCATTGAAAGTGTCACAGTTACACCACCTATTGAGTCAGTCAGAGATTATGGTCACCCACGCGACCCACCTTTAGCCATAGGTGCAGTGTATAGAATGGGTTCCCGACTAGATAGGATCAACTTCATATATGGGGGAGTGGATTCTTCATCCGATCCACCTCCTCCTAATGAGGAACCCTTACAAGAGTTTAATGCCAATTTAGAATATCTATCCAACCTAGATTTCCCTTTGCGATATTTTCATAGGGTCAACTAGTAGGGATACAGACTTGGATGACATGAGCAGGGTCCACATCACATTGTTGAGCCTGAATACCGAGAAGCACATGATCACTCTGGTCTAGGATACAGACCTTCTACCTCAAACTCTTCCTTCAACCATACCTTTCAATGACTCACTCTTGAGTATGAAGAAGAGGATGAGGAGAGCGATGATTGTGATGATTGTGATGATACTGATGATGAGTACCTAGACCCTAACTTTGTACCTCATTTACATGAGGCCTTTCTAGAGATTGTATTGCATACATTCATGATTGATCATATTCTAGATGATTACATCTCCGATGAAGATTTTAGGGATTATATCTTCGATGAAGATTTTGGGGAATTCCAATAGATGGAAGCAAACCTAGATTGGATCATTCAAATATTTGATGGTCCCCAAGAAGATGTGGCCCCTGTAGAGCCCATCGAGAGAGATGAGTGTTATACCAAGATGTTTCCCATAGATCACACCATCTTTCACTTCAACAAGGAGCATGAGCACCCTGAGCTAGATCCACCACCACCACCTTGGCTGCTCTCGCAACATCACCATTCATCCACCTTAGGTCAGTTGCAACCTAGAGAGAGTGAGCCATCACTCCTCGAATCACAACCACCTCATTTCCACCAAGTCAATATGATTTTTGTTGACTTGTTCACCCCACTCCGTAACCCATACGATTTGGCAAAGTCGATTCCGATCGATGCTAGCCTTATCACCATGGATAGGATTTCATCCCCACCATCCATCATCAAATTTATCCTATCCGAAGAGTTGTTGTGAGCTTCAAATACTTACATTCCACAACAACCTTCATCCTCCTCTGCCTCATTTTTCCAAATTAAAGTAGAGGGGGAGTCCTCTGAGTCATTTGAGCATGTGGAGGATGATATCCATCTCATCCCAACTCCACATCAGCTAGAGGAAGGTTCCCATATGCTTATCAAAGAATCTATTGATGTGAACCTTAGCCAAGATGTGGATAATCCACAAATCATGAAAATTACAAAAGATTTATCCATAGAGGAGAAAGAGTATATGATCAATGTCTTAACAAGGAAGAAAGATATATTTGCATGGTCATACAAGGACATGCCTAGCCTTGACCCCAATTTGGTGGTCCACAACCTTACCTTAGCACCAGATGCTAAGCCTTTCAAGCAAAAACTAAGGAAACTTCATCCAACCATAGCATTAATTGTCAAGGAAGAGCTACAAAAACTATTGGATATGAATTTCATAGTCCCAATTGATTATCTAGAGTGGCTCTCTAACATGGTACCCATTCATAAGCCGAATGGGGGGTATGCATATGCATCAAATTTCGAGATCTAAACAAAGCATACCCCAAGGATGATTTTTCTCTACCTAACATCGATCAATTTGTAGACTCTTACATAGGCTATGAAATGCTTTCATTAATGGATGGTTTCTCAGGATACAATCAGATTTGAATTAATCTTGAGGACCAACACAAAACAATATTTACCACACCTTGGGGGAATTTTTGTTATAGGGTGATGCCTTTTGGCCTTAAGAATGTAGGAGCTACTTATCAATGTGCCATGATGTACATCTTCCATGACTATATGCATAAAATCATTGAGGATTATGTGGATGATCTGATTGCCAAATCTAAAACACGTCTTGAGCATATTGAGGTTCTAGAGAAAGTTTTTGATCGATTGCTTGAACATAAGGTAAGGTTGAATCCTAAGAAGTGCGTATTTGGCATCACATCAAGAAAACTTCTAGGATTCATTATCTCCAAGCGAGGCATTGAAGTGGACCCTGATAAGGTCAAGGCCATCATCGAGATGCCACCTCCAACAAATCTGAGAGAGTTGCATAGTTTACAAGGAAAGATTCAATCTATCCGATGATTTATTGCACAACTCTTAGACAAATGCAGGCCTTTCAATCACTTGCTATAGAAGGGGGTGACATTTTCCTGGACAATTGAATGTCAAGAGGCTTTTGATGACATAAATAAGTATCTGGCTTCACCACCAGTTCTTACATCACCTCGTCCAGGAGTCCCTTTTCACCTTTATATCTCTACAATAGATTTTGCACTAGGGACAATGCTTGCTCAGAAAAATGAAAATCATAAGGAGCAAGCGATTTATTACATTAGTCAAACATTGGTAAGTTATGAGACAAGATATGCTTATATCGAAAAGTTGTGCTTAGCAATGGTTTTCACCACTAAGAAACTCAAATATTACATGCTAAGTAACACTACCTATGTCATAGCTAGAGAGAATCCTCTACGTTACATGATGACTCATGCATACAACAACACCCATACCACAAAATGGATAATGCTTTTAACAAAATTTGATCTCGAATTCATTAGTCAAAAATCCATCAAAGGTCAGGTGATAGTCGATCAACTTGTAGAAGCTCCATTACCAAATGATCAACCAATACTTATCGAGCTTCCAGATGATTCGGTCTTTTTCATCATCGAACAAGAAGAACTAGTCCCTCTCGAGGATGATATTGACATGACACTCTTCTTTGATGGATCAAAGTGCAAAAAGGGACAAGGTGTTGGAGTCATGTTTTACACACCCGAAGGAATTCCAATTCCTTTATCATTCAAACTCGACTTCCCATGCACAAATAACAATGTAGAGTATGAAGCCCTAATCTTGGGGCTTCAATCAGCTATAGCTATGGGTATTAAATGAATAAGCATATTTGGTGATTCTCAACTTGTCATTTTTCAAGTGAAAGGAGAGTACCAATGCAAAGAACCAATCTTGAAATAGTATCATGAAGTAGCAATGAAGTTGCTAGAGAAATTTGATTGGTATGAGATTAGCAACTTGCCTTATTCGACTAATAGATTTATGGATGCAATGGCTTCTTTGGGATCCTTGATTCCTAAGAATGAACATGGAGAAGTCCAACCACTTATCATAACAATAGTGTCCAAGTCAGCAATCAAACGAGCAGAATCTAAAGGTGAGAAGAGTGTTTGTTTGGTCCACGTGGAGCCATACAATTCTTACCTTGATGAGATAAGAGACTTTCTCAAATTTGGGACCCTCCCATTAGAAATGATGTGAACTGCAAAAAGAATGTTCAAACAAAAAGCAACTCATTTTACTCTCTTGGGGGATGTGTTGTATAGACGTGGCTATGATGGAGTCCTACTTCGATGTCTAGATCCCGTAGAGGCACAACGAGCTATAACTGAAGCCCATGATGGTACTTGTGGTGGCCACTTTAGTGGAATGGCCATTGCAAAGCATATTTTTGCATGGGTTATTATTGGCCCACCATGGAAAGTGATTGTTGTCAATACGTCAAGAAATGTCAAAAATATCAACATCACGCCAATTTGACTCATGTACCATCACAAGCTTTACAACCCATTCAAAGCCTTTGGCCCTTTTCACAATGGGGCCTAGATTTGATTGGCAAAATTTCACCTACCTCTTCGGGACAACATAAATTCATCATAACTACCATGGAATACTTCACCAAATGGGTCGAAGCAATTCCAATGACCACTATGACTGGACCTCGAATAGCGGAGTTTATACTTCAGCATATTATCTATCATTTTGGGATTCCTTCCAAGATCATTTTTGATAATGGCAAGTCTTTTAAGAACAAGGATGTTCGAGCCTTATGCAACAAGTACAATATCCAACATAGTTTCTTGACTCCTTATTACCCATAAGCAAATGGACAAGCCGAAGTGACCAATAAGACTGTGATAGCCATTCTCAAGAAACTTGTCAAAGAAAATCATAGAGATTGGCACACTCAACTCCCCTTGGCACTATGGGCTTATCGAACAAGCATCAGAATGCCAATTGGAGCAACACCTTTTTCATTGGTCTATGGCACTGAAGCAATCATACCTCTTGAGCTTGAGATCCCTTCTTTATGAGTTACATTGCAAGAATTCATGGATGATGACACAGCTAGACAAGCACGTCTTGACCAATTAACACTCCTTGATGAAAGGTGCATCAATGCCTTAGAACATCTACGAGTATATCAAGATCACATCAAGCGTACCTACAATGCAAAAGTCCATCCTCATGAATTCCAAGTGGGAGATCTCGTTCTTAAAGAGAATCAATAGAACACCAATGCATTGCCACATTTGAGAGATAAATTCATGGCTAATTGGTTAGGTCCATACATTGTCAAGCAGAAGTTGGGTCTAGGAACGTATAGACTTGCCAACTTAGAAGGAACATTGGAACCTGAGCCATTGAACATAATACATCTAAAGGTATTTTATGCATAGTGCAACTTATATATATGTACATATACATGGCTAAAAAAAAAATAAAAAATATTTCATTTGCATCTCATACATCCATCCATGCATTCCATACATGCATTTTAGGCATTTTGTTCATACCATTCATTACATTGGATCATTTGGTTAATTTGGATGATCGCTAGTCCACTATGTCTAGTTGCCTTAATCAGGGGCATCCTACATCACTCAACAATCCATCAATCACAATAATATGCAACTTTCCTTATAATATTTTGCTAATTAAGGGACTCACATAAAGTAGGATAGATATCGTATAATTGTTAGCAATAACAATTATGCGGCCACTGACTATTTTGTGTGCATCTTTTAATTTTCAAAATATTGCATTGAAGTATCATAAACATTACAAAACATCAATCCATAAGCAAATTCAAAATATTTTCAATCACTCAGCCATTCTTAGTGTTTTGAACAACCTTAATTCAAAGTCAAACAATATTTAGAAGCAATAAGTTATTCCTGGTCAATCAAGTTTCCTCTTGGACCACACACATCAAAACACATTTAAAACATTGTGAACCTTGGGAATAATGAAGTCAAAAGTTGTTATTGCCATAAGTGAAAGGTTTCCCCTATTCATCCAATTATGCGCATGGTCTAGAATGCTATAGAGTTGACAAAAGGACAAGCTCCACCTTCATCCCCCCTAAAAAAAATAGAGAAAAATCCCTTGCTCTTCATCAAAGCGAGCAAGTATCCCAAAAATATTACAAAAGCAATAAAATCCCTTGCTCTTCCTCAAAGTGAGCAAGTATCCCAAAAAGCATCTCAAAGCAATAAGTTCCCCTTGCTCTTCCTCAAAATGAGCAAGTATCCAAAAAAATGCATGTTGCTCCATCACAAAAATGAGCAAACTCAAAAATAAAAATCCCAAAATCCAAAGCAATAAATTAAGGGAAAGGATCTTGAATCCTTGGAACTCTTAGTGTCTCAAAAACTATGGGGTGATCCTCATTACAACAATGGGTTGAATGAATCCCACCTGGAAATGGGGTATCCTTACGCATGGCACCACGTCTGTCACATTAGCGACCTTATTTTGTATAGACCTATGGCCACTCTCGGATGAGCTAGCTTATTGGCATAAGTTACAATTGATTAGTTTGACCTAATTCATAATGGAAAATGAACAATCATTGCACACACAGTTGGTCCTTGAGAAATTTGAAACCACTAGGACAACCCTTGCATAATGAAGATCTATGAAATACATAAATGGGTTTGTTTGAAGTCACTAAGATGTTTGAGTCTTTGTAAGAATGCCCTAGATCATCCATCCAATCACACCATAACATTTTTATTACCACATATCATAAATCCATGTCAATACCATCTATCTATGCCCCTGATTAAACAACAAGATAATGTTGATCAAGCAAGAGTCTATAAATACCAAATGAGCATTAGAGCATAGCATTAATCAACATTACATCATACATCACATCATTTCATATGCATCCATACATACAATAAAACAAAAGTGCAATAAAATGATCATAATAAAAAGCCATGTATATATATATATATATATATATATATATATATATATATGAATTGCATAAGTACAAAATACCCATAGGTTGTATACATCAAAGCACTGAGGCTCATAAAAAAAAATAGAAAACTATAAAAAGAGGTAATAATGTGCTACTAGCTAGCACCCCCATGACCCCTACGAGGTCCATGCATCGATGATCCAGAGGGAGCATGTGAGCTAGATGGCCGATGAGATCTTGAACTCGACTCGATTCACCTATTGGAGCCTAACAACTAATGATGAAGGTTATAGTTGTAGTGGAATATAATGTTGATCTAAGGTATTCTCCAACATAGTAATGTAAGTATTATGCCTTTGAATGGTCCTCAAATCCATCATGTGATAGCTTCTCATTAGGCTATCTCTGCCCTGAGAGCTACAATAGTAGCAGCATCATCACCCTCGCTTGGCCTAACCTGTAGTCCATCCACCTCATCCTATAGCTGAGTCACCTCACCCTATAGCCTTGTGATCTCTACATCTTGAGTTGTAATAGCATCACTCTCACTTGACCTAGCTCATAACCCATCCACCTCACCCTAAAGTTGAGTCACCTCACCCTTCAACCTTATCACCTCCTCATCCAGGCTATCTCGTTACACCTATAGTATCCCCCACTCCTCCTCTATGTGGTGAGGAGGAGCATCCTAGCCCTGATCACCTCCATCATCTACATCATCATCCACACATATATCATGATCTCCATCATCTTCATCACCTCCAATGCCAACATCTATCTATTATATGTCACATCGATCGACCTCCTACCTTCACTATCCCGATGATGCTTGCTACACTTTGGAGTTTACTCACCAACATCAAGCTCATCCCCGCTGATAGCATCATCCACTACCTAGCTTGGCCTCCAAGGAGGTTATGCTACAAACCAAGTATCATAGTCTATAGTAATCCCTGCATCATCTGTATCGAGGAAATCCACTACTACATCATCCATTGCATCATCCACCATCCAAAATTTTAGATTCAAGGGAAGATTGAGCTCATCTCCCCACCACCTATACATCATGGGAGCATCTAGAACTCCCTACACCAGGTCAAACTATCTCATCACCCATGAGAACTAGATATACTCCATCTCTCACCCATGGCTACCCACTACCCATCTACCTCATCTCATCCATCGAAGTTATGCAACATCACCCTCCCAAGTTAGACCTCTCCAAGGTCACCAATAGATGTCATCATGTGTCATACTACTAAGCCTATCTTGATATGAATCAACACTACAAATAGGGTGAGTGATAGAAGACTCCTCACTGGTCCTCCAATGAAGAGCACAAGGATGTGAGTGATCCCATCCGCAAGGTAACCCTCTTGGGTGACCCACACTGATGTGCTCCCAAGCCCAAATCTGAAGCACTAGACTACAACCAAGCCCCTTCCACTCCCACCTCTTCACCTCATAAAGCTCCTCGTACAACTGACATAAGAGAGCGAGAGCCCAAGCATAGATCTATGGCTCTACTATCAACTGTAGTACAATAGAAACCTGGTTCCAAGGGAACCTCGAGCCCATGCTATTAGGCAACAACATGTTGCCTAGTATGTACATCATGAAGGTTGATAGAGCACCCAACTTCTCACCCTTATAGAGGTCAAGATAAGGAATACCACCCTTCCTATAGTCAACATCCCAATCATCACCATAAATGGATCTCAGTACCACCTACTTGTCATGGCCCACCCTCACTGGTAGACCCTCAATAAGAACATGGAAGATGCGATATACATCCTCCAAGGTGATAGTTAGCTCCCCTATCGAAAGCTAAAATGAACCCCTATTAGGGTCCCATCTCTCCACCAGTGCGGATAAGAGATCCTCATCATCTTGGATAGTCTCTACTCGTCCACAGCCATCTAGACCCATAGACTCTAGAAACTTCCAATCATCAGTAGTGAGGGCTTTTCGCACCTTGGAAATGGTGTAGGGCCATCAGTGGTGAGCGGTAATAAACTTAACCTGCAACACAAACAAAGTAAAAATCAGTGCATATCCAAAAAATAAGAAAAACATAAAAACATTGCATATCATCATACATAGCATTTAAAAATAAATAAACACAAAAACATTGCATATCATCCTAGCGTAAAATGCATTACAAATTATTTTACATACATAAATAAACAAAAATATTGCATATCATCTTAGCATAAATTGCATTTCAAAAAAAAACTTTCAACCTTCCCCATTCATGCATCTCCAAAAAAAAAAAAATAAAAAATAAAATTTGCCAACCCCTCTTAGTGGTTGCAAAAATGAAAAAAATTAAAAACAATAAATTTTTTCCAACCCCTCTTAGTGGTTGCAAAAATGAAAAAAATTAAAAACAATAAAATTTTGCCAACCCCTCTTAGTGGTTGCAAAAAAAAAGAAAACAAAAAAAAAAAATAACAAACAAATAAAACAAAAACTAAGAGTTTAGGACACCTACCTTGGTATAGCGGACATTAGCTTTCGCTCCAGCCGAGCCACCACCACCTGCACCCGTGCCAACTCCACTCCCCTCACCAACATCCATCTCACTCACTCTTCTCAAACCACTTAGAAAATTTACACCACAATAATGAAATGAAAATGACCCCCTCCCCTTTATATAGCTATTTTCATGATGAAAAATATGCACCCATGGTTTATAGAGTGTGAAAATATGCTCTCATGGTTTGTAGTGCAAACTGTGAATGCGTGGTTAAGGGGAGGTAAAATCACACATGCATGGTTAAAAAAATGGACAAATAAAAATAACAAACCCCAACCAAATCACATCATCAAATTTTTATAAAAGCATCACACACATCATCATCATCAACACATCAATTAGTGAACCTCGTATCTAGTGAATTATCCTATACACCTAATGGTTGCAGCGACTAGCAATCCATGCAATCCGATAGGATGGATAGCTCACCATAAGGACACTCATCATCAAATCAAAATGGCATTAATCAGCTAGGTACCTCAATCTTTTGAGCTTGGTTGTGTTCAAACCAGATTTGCACAAGGTTATCCTTCAACCCCTTCCATTGGGTCAAAAGCGAAAAACAATCAAATCAATTTTGGTAATAATCAAAAATCACACGAGCATCAAATTCCTAGAATGACTGGTTCCTTGAACCCATCATTTGGAAGGAATTGCTACAGTCACAAGGGAACAAGAACTCCAAACGTGGTTGATGGTTTTACCACAACATTTGCCACAAACGAACCAAAGGTAAATTTGCAAAACACAAACAATCCCAAACTTGGGGCATCAAGTTGAGTCAATGTCATACATTTGCATCACATTCACATCATTCATCATTCACCTCATCTCATCATCCACATTTGGTCAATTGGCTCATGGGTTTCATCCTTCACCCATTCGCCAATTGAGGGGGTAAGCAAACAAATCAAAATGTCATCAAATTTTTTCAAAATCACTGATTCTTGTGCATCGAGAAGATTTGAGTCCATCCATCCAATAAAGATAGGTGTCATTGGTTTTTGCACCGCATCGTGTTTCACACAATGCAGTACAAAAAGGGGCATCTGTAGACACCAAAAACTGGGCATCCACAACATCACATTTGCCACCCCACATCAAATCCTGCATAATAAAGTTATATGCCTAAGTTTAGACTTAGGTATATAAATCCTGCACATTATCCTATTTTCCAGATTTATTAAATCTAGAAAATCAGCCTAGGATACCCTGCCTACCCACTAGACATGTGTCCTAGCCACCTCACCAACATCCCTTACCACATCTCATACACCCTTGTCCCCCTTGTCCCTTCACATGGGGTAACCCTCCACATAGCACTCCACTTGCAGCCACATCACCCCAGTTAAGTGAGACACCCTGGGTGACTCACTCTAACTGCCCCCTCCATTTGGCAGCCCAGAATTACCACTTGGTAATCCTGGCTTGCCACCTCTCATTTCCCTCCAAAACCCTAAGGAGCCTATAAAGGCACCTTCACCCCATCCACCAAAGGAGGCTGAACATTTGTACCATCAGGCTACTAGAATAGGACTAGAGCTCTGCATGCATCCCAAGGAGAACCAAGATCTGAAGCCTAGAGGCCCATTTTTGAAGTAATCTTGCATTCAGTCTTCATCGCACGTCTATGGTTTCATAGTCAAAACCGCATCCGTGCGGTTTTCCCACCACCCGTGCATGGTTTATCATGTCACCACATGCCTACGGTTTCTCAAAGCTGAGAACACAATTCAAGAATATCAGTAAGAAGTTTATGTTTGCAAGCAAGGCATCATTAATTTATTTTCTCTATTTTTGCATTACATGTTTTCTCCAGTTAGGGTTTTATAGCAGTATTCTTTATCTGGATTTGTAGGTGCTACTAACCCTCATCTGGTTTTCATGTGTGTAGGAAACAGGTACTTTGGAGAAGCTGACAAAGTTGGAGTGGTCCCCGCATTGGATACTTGAAGCCCACTCACCCCTTTGAAGCTATAGCAGAAAGGACGAAGAGCACAATTTTATTGTTTGGAAGACCACATTTTGCCACTTGGAAATTTTTACATTGTAATATTGCACCCAATACACTTGGGGCAATTCAAAAGAGATCATTGTAATATTGGGAGATTCAGGCTCCCCTGTTTAATACAAAAAGAGATCATTCTTTTATTATTGCAAGTGTTCAATTTGTGTTATATGTTTGGTGTTGTTCTTTTTGGTTATAGAAAATAGCGATCACGGTGGGCACAGAAAACCCACCTCCAACATTGTTGTAGCATGAAGAAGAATGAAAGACACCATATGTTTATTGTAAAAGGGGATCACCTCCTTCAAGCATTTGTATTGTAAAACCCTCCCTTGCAAAGGGGCTTATTGTATCACAAACACATTTTATGAAAATAAATGCAATGTTTCATTTTAATTCAATAGTGTTATTTTTTATGTATACAAGACCCAAGAAGCAAAAATAAAGAGAAAAAAACCAAAGAAATATTGATATTGAAAAACAAAAACAAATATCACAAGTGCTAACAAGAAGTGGGGCTAAACCCATGATTAAAATAAAAAAAAATAACAATGAAAATAATATCTTAGAATATTAGGGGAATAGATAAGAACCTAAAAAAAAGTATTAAGAAATTATGAGGATGTTATGGACAAGATATTTATAGATATAGAAGTTGGGCAGCAAATATTTTTGTCATTAGCAGTGTTGAATTTCATCTTGGAAAAATTTAAATTTTAGAAGGCATATGATAAAAAAAGAGTTGATTATAGAAACTTAGTAGTTTGAGGAAGATGGAGAATATCTTTAATAGAAAGGCAAGTGAAGAATATCTTTGATGGAAAGGTAAAGTTAGATATGTTTTAATTAACTTCTTAAAAATGTAATGAGAACAATGTAATGTTTTGTTTTTTAACAGAAGTGTCCCAAAAGTCACACATAAGCTTTAAAAAAAGTTCTTTAATAACATCTAAAATAAACCATATTTAAAAAATATATTTTTTCTTTGTTTGTTCAAATAAAAAATAAAATTATAATATTAAAAAATATATATTTTTTCTATTTATTCAAATAAAAACGAAATTATAATATTTACCTATTTTGTTTGTTCAAATAAAAAATAAAATTACAATATTTACTTAATAATATACATATACAGGATTTTATTAAAAAAATATAAATTTATTAAAAAAATTAGGTTCAAGTCTTAATAATCCTAAAACACCTTATATTGTATGTGTGAGTGAAGGTGGATGGCCATTCAATAAATTATCTAACCTCATTACTCTTTACAAATAAAATGATGATTTTTTAGTTGCACGTGATCTTATGAGATATTTTCATAATGACTCATAGTTCTTTTAGGTTAATTTGTTACTTTTTTTTAGGTATTTTTTTTTCCTAGAATTTGATGTTCACACAATGACACTGAGAGGGGGGGGGGGTGAATCAGTGTAGTTATTTAACTTCAAAACATCAGCATTCAAAGACTGAAGCACAGAAAACTTATAAAACCAGAAGAACAAAATGAGAGCACACCACAACACACAATATAACGAGGTTCACCAATTTGGCTACTCCTCAAAAATTAACTGTTTGGACTTCAATCCAAATCCAGTCTTTGCAAAATTTCAATTTTACAACTTCTTTACCAGCATCCACTGGAAGGAGCACCAACCCCTGTAATTTTCTGCTGCAACAGATGGAGCACCAACCCCTAGTACCAAGCACCAACTTGGACTGCAATTCTAATCAAATCAAAATGACATAAAAATGTCTTCACTACTAACTCGACCCTGACTGGTCTGTAATTTTAACAACCTCTGCACAATCTCATGTCTCTGCTTATTTCTCTATACAGACCCTCTTTTCACAGCAATTCCCTTCTTACTGCAACAACTTCTATCTTTCTTCAACAATTTCTCTTTACAGCTATTCATTTATATACATCCAATCCGGCACGCAGTCGAATCATATACCCAACTGTTCGAATTCTTTTCTCCTGCAAATAAGTGGCTGTTCGAAAGATATTCGAAACCCTGCAATACGGCGTTTCGATTTCTTGTGGTATGGCTGTTTTGAATGCTGCAAACATATCTTCTCGAAAAGCATATCTCGATCCTTCATATTCGGCTCTTTGAATACAAGCAAAATGTCTGTTCGATTCCATGAGTGCGACCGTTCGAAAGCTGAAAAAAAACTTTTCGAAAACCTTTCGATAATTTATATTTGATTCTTCGAATACATGCAAACGGCTGTTCGAATGCATGACTAACACTTGTCAATCTGTAACTGCAGATCTGACATCAGTTACATTTTATGTAACTGGTTGCATGATGTCTTTTATGACACGTGTCACCATGCCTACTTTTTCGGCTTTTACCTGCCAACCTGTCGCCTGTCGCGATATCGCGACATTTTTAACTTATGCTGACGTCACCCTGAAGGTTGTCGCGAAATCGCGACGTTTTCGGCTTCCAGTGGCTTTTCTTTCATCCTGTCGTGAAATCGTGACACTTTTCAACTTTGCTGACGTCATCATCCTTCTTGTCGCGAAATCGCGACGTTTTCGACTCTTGCTGACGTCATCATCCTGCTTGTCGCGAAATCGTGACACTTTCGACTTTCGTACACTCTTCTTTGCCAGCAGCAGCGAAAAAGGAACATGTCACGAAATCGCGACACTTTGCTCTTCCGTACAACTCTCCTTGCCAACTCCAGTGAAAATGGAACATGTCGCGAAATCGCGACACTATGCTTCATGCAATGGCGAAATTTTTACATCTTTGTGCCTTGTGTTTTCACCTTGCCTCTTTTCATGAAATTTTGACTTGTAATATCATTGCTTGCATCTTTCAGTTCTACACTTTTGACTAGTAGCGAAATCGCTACTCCTTAGTTTCCCTTTGTTTCAACATGTAGCGCCATCGCTACACCTTAGTTTCTCTTTGTTTCAACATGTAGCGCCATCGCTACACCTTAGTTTCTCTTTGTTTCAACATGTAGCGAAATCGCTACACCTTCTTCTTGTGAATTTTTACTTGTGTCGAAATCGTTGCATCTCAGTTTTCTTAACTTCCGATTTGTAGCGAAATCGCTACACCTTTGTTTCCATACATTTCCAGCTGTGCTTTGAAATGCGAAACTTTAACATGCATGGAAATCGCTACTCTCTTCATTGCAAGCTCCTTTCCTCCATTTATGTCATGAAATCGCGACACATTTTCTCTCTCCTCAGTGAAAACTCGACATGTCGCGACATCGCGACATTTTGGCGTGCATTTTCTCTCTCCTACTTTTTGTCGCGAAATCGTGACACATTTTCTCTCTCCTCAGTGAAAACTCGACATGTCGCGACATCGCGACATTTTGGCGTGCATTTTCTCTCTCCTTTTGTGTGAAATCGGACACATTTTCTCTCTCCTCGGTGAAAACTCGACATGTGCGAGATCGCGACATTTTGGCGTGCATTTTCTCTCTCCTACTTTTTGTCGTGAAATCGTGACATATTTTCTCTCTCCTCAGTGAAAACTCGACATGTCGCGACATCGCGACATTTTGGCATGCATTTTCTCTCTCCTACTTTTTGTCGTGAAATCGCGACAGAAAACATGTCGCGATATCGCGACAGTTTTCTTCCTTGTCTCTTTCTGCCAATTTTTGAATCTGGGTCACCTCTGTTTTGCTTGAAACTTTCTGCACTTGATCCGGTGACCTCTGAGCGCATCAAGCTGCATCAATCCATGCTGTGTTGACAACAATGACAATACTTTCTCAATGCTTTTGCTGCACCTTGCTCAACAATCTCCCCCTTTGGAATTGTTGGCAACACACGACAACCTTGCTCAACTTCTTCTCCCCCTTTGCCAATAATACCAAAGGGCTGCTGGAGACTCCCCCTGAGTCTCTGTACACCATTCTCAGGAAAATATCGTTATAGTTAGCAAAAATCATAAATATAAGCAAAACTATAAGTATATGCATGCATGCACCCATTGAGAATGTGATCCCTAATTATAGTCAGTTCTTGGGAATTGTGACCACTCCCAACTTATTCCTAAGGTACTCAAAAACATCCTTGGGCAATGGTTTTGTGAATATATCAGCTACTTGCTCTGTAGTTGGAACAAAATCCAACTTGACCTCTCCTTCTGCAACTTTATCCTTCAAGAAATGATATCGGATTGCAATGTGTTTGGTTCTTGAATGCATAAGCTGGATTCTTGGATATGTTGATAGCACTAGTGTTATCACATTTTATTGATATTGGCTCTTTGAAGTGGATACCAAGATCTTTCAAAGTTTGTCTCATCCATAATATCTATGTACAACAAGTTGTGGCTGCAATGTATTACTGCCTCTGCGGTGGATAGAGAGCCGATTCTTGTTTCTTCTTGTGCCATGCTACCGACTTGTCTCCAAGATAAAATGCTCCTCCACTTGTACTTTTTCGGTCATCAATGCACCCTGCCCAATATGCATGAGAATATGCAATCAAAGTGAAGTCTTTGCCTTTTGGGTACCACAACCCATAATCCATGGTACCTTTGAGGTACCTGAAGATCCTTTTTACAGCTGTGACATGAGTTTCTTTGGGACTTGCCTGAAATCTAGCAACCATGCATACTGCCTGTAGTATATCTGGTCTAGTAGCTATTAAATACAGCAGGCTTCCAATCATAGACCTGTACATTGTTTGATCCACATCTGGAGATTTATCATCCTTGCTCAACTTGCAGCCTGTTGTCATGGGAGTGTTGACCGGTTTACTGTCTTCCATTGTGAACTTTTTCAGCATTTCTTTTACATATTTAACTTGAGAAATAAAAATGCCTTTTTCATTTTGATTGACCTGCGATCCTAAGAAATAAGAAAGTTCACCAATCATTGACATCTCAAATTCTTTTTTCATTTTAATTGATATGTCTTTGCGGTATTCATCCATCTTTCTTTGCCAAATATTATGTCATCTACATAAACAACAAGAACAATAAGATGACCCTTCTCTGTTTTGACATATAAGTTGCTATCCACCAAACCTTTCTTAAACCCTTGTTTAATTAGATAATTATCCGACCTTGCATACCATGCTCTGGGTGCCTGTTTTAATCCATATAAAGCTTTCTTTAACCTGCAAACAAAATCTGGATTGTCACCAAGTTGGAAGCCATCTGGTTGTTCAATGTAAACCTCTTCTTCCAGTTTTCCATTCAAAAATGCTGATTTTACATCCATTTGATATACTTTGAAGTTTTTATGAACTGCTAATGCCAGAAACATTATGATTGCCTCTAGTCTGGCTACCGGTGCAAAAGTTTCTTCAAAATCAATGCCTTCAACTTTGAGCATAGCCTTTACATACCAATCTTGCCTTATTTCTGACAACTTGCCCATCTTCATTCAATTTATTTCTAAAAACCCATTTAGTGCCAATTATGTTTTTATTTGTTGGTCTAGGTACTAATTCCCAGGTATTGTTTTTCTCTATCTGATCTAGTTCTTCATTGATTGCCTTCATCCAACTTTCATCAGTGCTTGCTTCAGCAACATTTTTAGGTTCAATACTAGATAACAGAGAATAGTTCCTCACTTCTTGTTCTTCTTGTCTGAATACCATCTGTGGGATCCCCAATAATCTGTTCACTTGGATGATTTTTACTGCAGTTCCTGTTTTAAATTTCCTGTTTTCTTCTTCTTCAGATTCAGTTTTTACACCATCTGGATCAATTTTTTGATTCTTCTCTGTTTCTTTTTCATCATCACCTTCAATGACTTCTTCATACATAGGGTAGTTTTCTTGATAAGTAGTTTCTTGTTCTCTACCTTCATCAACTTTCACATCGGCACTTTCAACAATTTTCTTCAACCTCTTGTTGTAACATGTGTAGGCCTTGCTTTTTGTTGAGTAACCAAGAAAGATACCTTCATCAGCTCTATCTTCAAATTTATCGAGGTTATCTTCAATCCGTTTTATGTAGCACTTGCTTGCCAAATACTTTGAAATGTCTTGTTGTTGCCTTTCTGCCAAACCACAACTCATAAGGTGTTTTGCTTTCATGTTGTCTCAGCATGCATCTGTTTTGAATGTAAACTGCAGTATGAACTGCCTCTTTCCAAAATTTGTCAGCTATTTTGTTTTCTGCCAGCATTGTCCTTGCCATTTCCTGCACTGTTCTATTCTTCCTTTCTACAACACCATTCTATTGAGGTGTCCTAGCTGCTGAAAATTGTCTTCTTATCCCATGTTTTTGATGAGTATTCGGCAAATTCTTCGGAGATAAACTCTCCTCCCTGTCCGATCTTAGGCATTTAATTCTTTTTCTGATTGATTCTCAACAAGATTTTTGAAGGTTTTAAACATCTCAAAGGCTTCGACTTGAGTTTCAAAAATAGTACCCATGTCATTCTTGAGTAGTCATCTATACACAGCATAAAATATTTGTGTCCATTTATGCTTTCGGTTCTCATGGGTCCACATAGATCGGTGTGAATTAGTTCTAATGGCTTGCTAGTGAAGTATTCTTTTGCTTTGAAAGTGGCTCTGGTTTGTTTTCCCTTTTGGCATGACTCACAGATGCTATTTACAGGTTTGCCAATGTTTGGTATATCTCTAACTGCTCTTTTTGAACTGATTTTTGCCAGATTGTCAAAACTAATATGCCCAAGCCTCTTGTGCCATAGCCAGTTTTCATCTTCTTGTCCAATCAAGCATGTTCCTTCTACAGTTTCTGAAAGTGTATACTGATTTCCAGAAGTTCTCAGTCCAGTGGCTATTAACTTTCCATTTTTTGTCTTTCTTACTTCATGACCCTCCTTCTTGAAGATTACATCATGACCTCTGTCACATATTTGACTTACACTTAGCAAGTTATGCTTCAGGCCAATTACAAACAAGACTTCTTTTGATTTTATATTGCCATCATTGATCTTGACTGATCCCTTTCCAACAATCTTTGCTCCATCATTATTTCCAAATTTCACAGAACCACCTTCATAATTCTGTAAATTCTCAAACTTTTGCTTGTCACTTGTCATGTAGTTGGAACAACCATCTATCCAAGTATCCAAGGTGCTGATTTGTTACGAGCTTTAAAACGAGTCTGGACAATCAAATATTCCTTTTCTTTCCATTATGGTTTGATAGCAGATTTTGCTACTTGTTTTGCCTTTGTCCTTTCATTAGCATGTGCCTGTTTTTCAGGAAATTTCTGGTTTTGTTTCAACCCACTTGGCTGAGATTTTCTACCCTGATATTTATTTGATGCAAAAGTGCTTATGCAGTTTCTAGCAATATGTCCAAAATTATGACAATTATAACATTCAACTGCATAATTCATTAAAGGAGAAAAAACATTTCTCTTTGGTAAAATTCCTTTGAGATACATTATGCCCGCAATCTGAAATCTTATGGCCATAAGCATTGCATTTAAAACAATAACCAGAAAATGCATGATTAAACCTGGGTGCCGGTCTTTGCCAGTTTGAAGTAGGAGCCATGACTCTTCTCCTCCTTGGATGTGTGACTTTTGTGAATCCATCTTTGTCAGTATTCTTCTTGAATCTGGCATTATTGTTTTCTTTTGCATGATTTGGTTTTTCTGGTTCAACCCTGATCTTTTCTTCTTTCTTTATGGGTTCTATATTCAAGTTCTTTGAATCCTTTGAAGATTCTCCTTCATCAAAGCCTAAACCAAATTTTATGCCATAAGGCCTTTGGTTATTTAACATTTTATCCAGCTTTACAGTACTTTCTTCAAACTTATGAAAACAGTTCAATTTTCTATTCATCTCCTCTAACTGCATCCTTAACTTAACAATGTCTTCCTCTAGCTTGCTGCATTCAACTGTCTTTACAGTTAATTGTTCATCAAGAACTTCAGACATTTTCTTGAATTCCTCTGTCTGTATTTTCAGATTGTTTATTATGTCTGTGGCATTCTCTAATTTCTTTGAAAATTTCTTATTCTTCTTCCTTTCTGCACTCAACTCTTCAAGTGCAGCAACCAATTCTCCTTCCAAATACACTTCAACTTCATCCTTGGAATTTTCATCACCTTCCTGATTTTTCTCTGTTCTTTCTTCTTCAAGTGCCATGAACAGAGCTTCACCTCCTTCTTCTTCAGACTCCTCATCTGTGCTTTCTTCAGAACTGCTGACATTCTTGGTTATGAAGCTTTTCTTCTTGAAGTTGTTCTTTCTGAAATTTTGTTTCTTCTTCCAGTCACCTTTTTCTTGGTGTGAACCTTCACCATTTTTGGTTCTCTCCTGCATTGGACATTTGGCTGCAAAAATGACCGACTCCTCCACAATTGAAGCATTTAAAAGGTAGATTCCCTCTATATTTTCCTTTTCCTTTTGTGAGTTTTCGAACAAAATTGGCTTCTGTTTCATCCGGTGTTCCTTCATCCTCGGATTCATGTTCGGCTTTTACATTCTTGTGTGCTTTAAAAGCTGCTTCTCTGTCTGTAGACTTGGTTTGTCCTATTCTCATTTCATATCTTGTCGGGGAACCATGCAACTCATCCATGCTTGAAGTTGTTTAGATCTTTTGCCTCTTCTATTGCGAGAGACTTTGGAATTAAATCTTTTGTGAAGTGTTCAGAGAACCTTTTTCACAACAACTGCATCATCAATTTCTTCACCGAGTCCTCTGATTGCATTAATAATTCCGTTGACTCTCAGCATATAAGTCTCTATGTTTTCATCTTCATTCATTTGCAGTGCTTGACCGTGCTCGATGAGTTTGCGGTTTTGCTTCCTTAATCTTCTTGTCTCCTTCATGGATGCTCTTCGATTTATCCCACATGTCTTTTGCTGATTTACAACTCATGACTCTTATCGGTTCACTTGTCAACAAGCCCACACATTATGGCATTCTTAGCTTTGGAGTTGTTCTCAAATTTCTTTTTCTCGGCGAGTATCTGTTGGAGGAGTAGTGGGTCCTTGTGTATCCACTATCTACGAGAATCCCAAATATCATATCCCAATGCACTCGAGATATGTTTGCATTACGAGTTTCCAGAAGGTGTAATTTGTTCCATCAAATAAGGGAGCTTTGTTGGATGAAAATCCTTCACCGCCTGCCATTGTTTCTTCCAAGATCTCCTTAGCTGATTAAGCTTGTACAAGGAACCTTGCTCTGATACCAATTGATGTTCACACAATGACACTGAGAGGGGGGGTGAATCAGTGTAGTTATTTAACTTCAAAACAGCAGCATTCAAAGACTGAAGCACAGAAAACTTATAAAACCGGAAGAACAAAATGAGAGCACACCACAACACACAATATAACGAGGTTCACCAATTTGGCTACTCCTCAAAAATTAACTGTTTGGACTTCAATCCAAATCCAGTCTTTGCAAAATTTCAATTTTACAACTTCTTTACCAGCATCCATTGGAAGGAGCACCAACCCACTGTAATTTTCTGCTGCAATGAGATGGAGCACCAACCCCTAGTACCAAGCACCAACTTGGACTGCAATTCTAATCAAATCAAAATGACATAAAAATGTCTTCACTACTAACTCGACCCTGACTAGTCTATAATTTTAACAACCTCTGCACAATCTCATGTCTCTGCTTATTTCTCTATACAGACCCTCTTTTCACAGCAATTCCCTTCTTACTGCAACAACTTCTATCTTTCTTCAACAATTTCTCTTTACAGCTATTCATTTATATACATCCAATCCGACATGCAGTCGAATCATATACCCAACTGTTCGAATTCTTTTCTCCTGCAAATAAGTGGTTGTTCGAAAATGACTGTTCGAAACCCTGCAATACGACGTTTCGATTTCTTGTGGTATGGCTATTTTGAATGCTGCAAACATATCTTCTCGAAAAGCATATCTCGATCCTTCATATTCGGCTCTTTGAATACAAGCAAAATGTCTATTCGATTCCATGAGTGCGACCGTTCGAAAGCTAAAAAAAAACTTTTCGAAAACCTTTCGATAATTTATATTTGATTCTTCGAATACATGCAAACGGCTGTTCGAATGCATGACTAACACTTGTCAATCTGTAACTGTAGATCTGACATCAGTTACATTTTATGTAACTGGCTGCATGATGTCTTTTATGACACGTGTCACCATGCCTGCTTTTTTGGCTTTTACCTGCCAACCTGTCGCCTGTCGCGATATCGTGACATTTTTAACTTATGCTGACGTCACCCTGAAGGTTGTCGCGAAATCATGACGTTTTCGGCTTCCAGTGGCTTTTCTTTCATCCTGTCGTGAAATCGTGACACTTTTCAACTTTGCTGACGTCATCATCCTTCTTGTCACGAAATCATGACGTTTTTGACTCTTGCTGACGTCATCATCCTGCTTGTCGTGAAATCGTGACACTTTCGGCTTTCGTACACTCTTCTTTGCCAGCAGCAGCGAAAAAGGAACATGTCACGAAATCGCGACACTTTGCTCTTCCGTACAACTCTCCTTGCCAACTCCAGCGAAAATGGAACATGTCACGAAATCGCGACACTATGCTTCATGCAATGGCAAAATTTTTACATCTTTGTGCCTTGTGTTTTCACCTTGCCTCTTTTCATGAAATTTTGACTTGTAATATCATTGTTGCATCTTTCAGTTCTACACTTTTGACTAGTAGCGAAATCGCTACTCCTTAGTTTCCCTTTGTTTCAACATGTAGCGCCATCGCTACACCTTAGTTTCTCTTTGTTTCAACATGTAGCGAAATCGCTACACCTTTTTTCATAAACTTCTTGTGAATTTTTACTTGTGTCGAAATCGCTGCATCTCAGTTTTCTTAACTTCCGATTTGTAGCGAAATCGCTACACCTTTGTTTCCATACATTTCCAGCTGTGCTTTGAAATGCGAAACTTTAACATGCATGGAAATCGCTACTCTCTTCATTGCAAGCTCCTTTCCTCCATTTATGTCACGAAATCGCGACACATTTTCTCTCTCCTCAGCGAAAACTCGACATGTCGCGACATCGCGACATTTTGGCGTGCATTTTCTCTCTCCTACTTTTTGTCGCGAAATCGCGACACATTTTCTCTCTCCTCAGTGAAAACTCGACATGTCGCGACATCGCGACATTTTGGTGTGCATTTTCTCTCTCCTACTTTTTGTCGCGATATCGCGACAGTTTTCTTCCTTGTCTCTTTCTGCCAATTTTCGAATCTGGGTCACCTCTGTTTTGCTTGAAACTTTCTGCACTTGATCTGACTGACCTCTGAACTGCATCAATTGCATCAATCTGTCTGTGTTGACAACAATGACAATACTTTCTCAATGCTTTTGATGCACCTTGCTCAACAGAATTGACAATTGTCTTCATCATTTTTAAATTTTATTTATATTTAATAAAAATATTATGTTCTAAGTTTTAATAAAAATATTATGTTTTACGTTTTTTTAAATTGGATCATGTTATAAGTTTTGATGAGAAAATTTTAAAATCATGTTATATGTTTTGATGAGAAACTTTTAAATAATTGTCTTTGTTATAAATATGAAGGATGAAAAATAAAGATATATTTTTATAAAAAATTATTTATATTTGAAGGATAAAATAATATGAAAGGTGTTAACGTGTACTTGGTTCAACGATTGGGATAAATAATTAATGTAGCTCACATCAAGGTTCAAATTTCTCCGCCATCAAATAGCTCAATGTAATTAAGTCAATGTGAAAGGGAAAGGCCAACCCTTTCAAAACCCTAGTTTAAAAAATAAGTTTGAAAAGATTCTATAAATTAATTTTTAAGGCTAGTGGTTTTTTTTTGGGCAAAAATTATGATAATTAAAAAAGAAAAAAAAAATGTGTGGTCATGAGTTAGTTAATTTTTTATTATTTTTCCAAATAAATGTGATTATATATTAATTGGTTATAAAGGATCGAAATGGGTCTCATCCTTATTACATCAAACCATATAGTGATATCTAAACAACATGTTGGCAATTAAAAATGTATCATTTTATATGATTCAAATATGGGTTTACTCGTTGAGAGTTGAGGTATTTAATCGATTGAGTTAAAGTAATTTGATAAACGATGTGATTATTTTATTTAAATTTTCTATGAAAATACGCATTAAACTATCATAATTTTTAAAAATAAGTGAGCTTAATGTGTTGGAATTCGCATTGCTTTCCAAAAATAAAAATAAGTAAGACATACACTCAAATATTATACAAAAAGGTAAAGAGAAGAATTGGGGTTTCTATCGACACCACAAATAATCACTATCCATAGATTATATAGTACATTTCGATAAAAAAATAGGGGTGTGAAGAGGTTTTTATAGCAATATCAAAACCCCAAAATACATCATAAAGTTTAACCTAAGTCGACATAATAAGTGGGATTTAAGTTATTACAAATATTTAGAAATATTTATCCATAACAACGTTAACCATGGCCCATTGGGATTATATTATAAAATATTACAAAATATTAAATGCATTGCATAATGAAATACCCTTAGGCCTATCTAATACATCGAACAATATCAACTCTTAACCATGAATTAGATTATAATTTCAAAACCCCCCATAATATGAATTAAGGGGTCAAGGAGAGAAGACATTAGTGACAATAATATCTTCCTCCTATAATGGATTCTTTAATGGGCCTCTCCAGTTGAGATAGATCCATATGAATATTCATCATCTGAAAGACATCCACCTTGCTTTAAGAACTTACCTTCAATCTTTTATAGCTTTAGCAAGCAATTATTTATGGGATGTCCCTCCCTTTTATAGTATTTGTAAGTTGTCTTTATTTTCTTTGAAGACTTAGCCTTTTTTGTGGGCCCCTAGATATTGGTCTCATTTGATTTAAATTCCTTTGCATGAGCATGTATGTGAGAAGTTCCACAATCATAATTTTGCATTACAACTTGAAGGTGAACTAGAATAAAGGAAAGCATATCAAGAGTAAGAGTCTTATGATTCCAAGAACATATGAATTGTACAAACTATTAGGTTCAATATTCTGAAAGGAGGGGGATAGATTAGAAAGGACAATATTAATAAATTTTGCATCACCTTTATTTTTGTCTTTAGAATATGCAATATCTACCCTCAAAGCCTTGAATTTTGTGATATAGTCCTCAATGTTTTTTTTTCTTGATAAGAGAGTTGGTTACAACCACACTATTTTTAGTAGTTGGAAAGCGCAAGGTTCAAACCGTAGGGGATGCATCCACCAAACCTATTCCACCTCATTCTTTTATAGCCTAACATGAAATGGATGATTGGGTGCTTGGGATTTGTAACATCATTGTCAGTTTGATGCGCACTCAATGGATTCAGATCAGATTACTATCTTTGCAAAAAGCTTCCACCAAGGTTTAAAAGGTTTCTTCTTGGTAAGTGCCCAACCAGACTAGCACTTACCAATCCAGCTAGCCCCTGGAGGTTTTATAGTCCTCAATGTTTTCAAACTTAGTTTAAGAGACTAAATCTCTAATTCCATGTGACTTACTTCAGTAGCATTAATATTTCTAAAAATTTCATGCAAGTTTGACCATACCTTGATAAGCTCACTCTCTTCTTTGATATGGAAAAACAACTATGGTTTAATTAGTAAGAAAAATAAACCTAGATCCTCTTATGTCTTTTGTGCTAAGCTTTGTTATCAAAAACGACTACTTTGTCCTCCTTAAAGATGCACCACAAGTTCATAATTCATAGTGAGTGATCATTTTAGTTGACCAGATACTATAATTTTACCTATTAAGACAAGTAATTAGGGATTTGTGGTCCATATTACACAACCCAACCCCTAGCACTACAATAGGTCCATGAACTAATGTTTAATCAGTAAGGAAAACAAAATATAACATATTATTTCTTTTGGTGTTGAGCTTTGTTATCAAGAACAACTACTTTTTCCTCCTTAAAGATACACCACAAGTTCATACCTTATAGTAGAGTGATAATTTTAGTTGACCAAATACTATAATTTTACCTATTAAGACAAGTAATTAGGGATTTATTGTCCATCCTACACAACCCAACCCCTAGCACTATAATAGGTCCATGAACTAATATTTTTAGTGCATAAAGATTAAAAAATCATGTGACTTTAAAAAATGGGCTCAAAATACTTCTATATCCAAAATTTATGGCCTATAGAAGATTTACCCTAATGGAACCCCCCAAAAATTAAAGCCTCTAACCTTAGAAAAGTAGGAGCCAATCTCATTATCCAATTTGGCGAGCCTTGATTTGCTAGAGCACTCTAATTCTATTTTATCGTCTCGATTCTTCTGAGTTGCTAGATCAATATCACTCACTTTTGTTTGATTGGTTGAAAGGATTTAAATACATAACAAAAAATATTTCTCCTTTTGGGTGTCACTTTGATCTCCATGTAGGTAAAAAATCAAGTGAAGTAGGACCAAAGAGTGAAGGAGTGATGAGGGAGAGGTTTGAACTAATGACCTCTTGGTGATGAAAAACCTATTCATGGTCGGCTAACCATCCTTCCATGCCATGGTGATGGAAACAAAAATGACCATCCATATTTAACTTTGGCACAAATTCACATGCGCTCAAAATGTCAAATTTGAACTCATATTTGTTTTCTTTCAAATATTTGTTATCCCTCATCTTCCATTGCACCAACACTTGTGGATTTAATAGAGGTTTGATTGCCTCTATAAAGGTTATCATTGAAGGCTACATTGCTCCACCCATGGTCTAAAAAAGAGGGGAAAAGAGGGTTGAACCCCCTTCTTCCCTATAGGATGTCTTACACCACCTCTGACTACTTGCATTTTCCTTGACTACAAATGGGGTTGAGAGGAAATACATTACTAGAGAATATTTTTTGGTGGAGAGAATAATAGAAATAGGCATAAGAATTCTCACACAACAGGCCAATTCTGCTCATGGGACAAATGTGTTAGAATATTTTATTACATTATTATTAGGTCATACATTATTAGTTGAGAAATTATTTTAATATTTTTTACATGTAACAATATCCTAAATTAGGAGTATAAATCTTCTAGTTTGTAACCCTAAAGCAAGTATTTAATAGGCTATTGCCTCAATGAATGAATAAATTTTTTCCATCATTGGTATTAAAGCAGGGAAATTCGATTATGCTCTAAACCTGTGGTATGACACTGATCTAGTTTATCAGAAAGGATTCTTTGATTCAAGCCACAATTGAGTGTGTGAGTTATGGTAAGGGATAATCATCGTTATTTGACAACAAGTCCTTCCATTTTTTTGATGTGCATAGGTATAAGTGTTTTTAAGTTTGATTTATGGGAAAGATATTCATTTATAATCAAATCCTATGCGATTGTGACCATGAATCTAGTCTTCTAAATATTCTACTCAATATTTACTAGATCCTTCATCTTGGGTTGCCAAATATCTAGCCTCCTTGAGGGTTTTCACATATTAACCTTGCTAGATACCTATTCATTTTTTCTCAAAAAATATCACTTTTTTTGCAAGAGATATATTTCTTTCTAGTATTCAAATTTATAATATTATTACACCATTGTATAAATAATTTCGAGTACTAGAAAACTGAGTGGTCATATGTAAAATTCTTAGCAATATTGAAGAAGTTATGGCTGTTTGAAGTGGGGCTATCAGTGTTTTTTTTTGTTGAGCAAAATTTGTCAAAAAAATCATATCTCTAAAATCTAATTCGAAATCTAGATCTTGATCCAAATCCAGATATAGATTCCGATACAACCCCAAGTTTATAGGTTTTCAAGATTTCTTTTTTTTTAAAAAGTAGAGCTTATTTTTAAAAAAGTAAACAAAAGGTGCTTTTTTTATTATTTTTAAAGTGATTTATTTTTTCAATGAGTTTACACGGTTTTTATGATGGGTCCTAGTCCCCTCATACTGAGTGGGGTTTAAACCTTAGACCTCTCAAAGAGAGGCCAAATCCCTTACCACTGCAGTAAGCTTGTAACTTATTTTTAAAGTGATTTATTATTAAAGTACATTTCCTCCTATTTTTTAAAACATAGTTTATCTTTAGAAAAAATAAGGTGTTCTATTTTAAAAGGGGGTTTCTTTTATGAAATTTATTTAACCAATTGTGTAATTGTAATTATTATCAGCGGAGTCCGAAATCTTCATTATTTTTCTTCCATGTTTTCCAAGTTTTGCAGGTCATGTTTTGCAGCTTCATATAAATGGCTTCTCCTAAAGTGTTTCTCATAGATTCTCAACTCCTAAAAGGACCCAACTTCATAGCATGGAAGACAAATATGCATATTATCTTGATGGTGGAGAAGCTATGGGACATTATGATATGCATAAAACGCGACCTCACGACATGGACCAAGGAAAGAAGTATGATGAAGCATATCAACAAGCATTGGTGCTAATCACTTCGTTACAACTAATGAGATCTAGCCACACATTTATGAAGCAAAAACTTCCAGTCAAGCATGGGATGATCTTAAAACCATTTATGAAGGAAAGAATCAGTCCACTATTCTTAACCTTCAATCCCAACTTCACACATTGCGAGTGGGATATGGAGAGACTATGGAGCAATCCTTTGTAGAGTCACATAATTTAAGGAAAAATTGAATGCTATGGATGAAAAATTAGATGATGAGCTCTTAGTTCCCATAATACTTTGAGCTTTACCATATTCCTTTCGCATGTTTATTACCTCCTTACACATCTCCAATAGGAAAGTTCCCTCTGAGGAGTTGATCAATATGCTGCAACAAGAAGAATAAACAACAAATTAAGGGACCAATTGTCAAATAATGCACGCATAAGCTAGAAACCTAAAAGTAAAAAATTTGGAAAATAAAGAAGACAAAAGGGTTCTTCATATATTTATATCATAATTCACAATCATTCCTTCATAAACCCCAATATCATAAACATCAATCCACTCTACCAATTCATCATCACCTCATTACACCTCAACATATTTTCACCTCGCCATCACAAAATCATCAAGTGATTCAGGATTTCCACATTCCTGGGGAGGATCCTAGAATCCAAGCTATGTAGCAACAAATTGACAATTTGATGCAACATACTCCTAGAATGATAAACCAAAAGCCTACCCTATGTCAACTGATTAGTCAACCAATTCATACTTCAGTACCATCACTGCCATATCTGGTAAAATTCACAGTATCGAAGTTTGATAAATTTAAAGGTACCGAGGACCCTAAAGAGCACATGAGCTCATTTATTCATTCTTGCTTTAGAATTCAAAGTAATGACACTCTAATGCTTAGAACCTTCCCTCAGACATTAAGAGAAGATGTTGTATAATGGTATAACCATTTGCTCAACCATAGTATTTATACCTTTGAGCAATTGGTTGACTAAATTCTTGAAATATTCTCCCTCAATGTAAGAAAGAAAGTCTCATTATTTGATATATATGGTCTAAAACAACATGATGATGAGTCTGTCTATGAATTTGGTAACTATTGGAGGGTCGTTATCACTAAATTGCCATTTGCCCTGCCAATGGAGGAGATGATCTTATTGTTCACTAAGATTTGCCTAAAAACCATCTCTTGGTTATTACAATTACAACAATATAGATCATTTGATGAAGCTCTTACCCAGGCTAGTACAATTGAGGAGATAAAAATTCAAGAGGGCGTACTTAAGCCTAAGAAGAAAAAATGACAAAAAAAAGGCCAATATAAAGGAAACTATTCTGGTCAAACCAAATCCAATCAGGCCAATACGACCAATTCATCCAATCAAGTAAATCAAGTGGTCATGAGCCAACTTGTAATGGCTCAACAATAATATATGCAACAACGACTGCAGAAAATTAAACATAATGCGGTTCCCTCAAAACTTAATCAAGTCAAACCACAGTGCCAACTATGGAAAATTGACCACATAGACAATCTATTTTATAACCCCATAAATATGCTCCATTGGCTAAAATATTATACCTCCATTTTCCACAAGTTATATGACACAAATCAACTTCCCTTACATGAGGTCAAACCTGATGATCCTACTAAACATGGTAAATACTATAGGGAGCATTTATTTTGTCCTTATCATAGATAGAATGGGGATGATATCAATAGCCACCATCAATTCAAAGATAGAGTGCAAGACCTTATTGATTTAGGAGCTATCAAGCTTGACAGTCCTATAGCTCAAAAAAATCAAAATTTTAGAATTTATCAAACGTCACTTCCTCACCATGAGGAAGCACAACCAACAAAAGGAGGGTCAAATACCAAGACTCCTAATCAGGTTAATCATATTCAACATTATCAAGGTTTTGTAGGTGCTATTCATGTAGTAATCCAATATCAACAACAACACACCAATCAACAAAACTCTTAGCAGTAGTGTGTTCAACCACTTATACCTCCATAGGCAAGTGAGTCTCAACCCGCCACATCATCATCTCCCATCCATTTTTTTGCTAATACCTCACTACCAATTCATATTCCTAGCCATCAAAATCCACCCATTCATCCCATCAATCATCCCCCAAGGCCAATCATATCATTGAGCAGTTGGTTAACCACAAGTCTTAATATAGCTTTAGTAAAACAATCTATATACGAGCTCATTCAACAATCCCCACATCGTGAGGCATTAATGGATATTCTAAAATCCATTGAACTTCAATCCCAAGATTCTAATGCCTTTATAAATTTTATGGAGAGTATCCAAACATGTATGGAGCCTTCCATTCAATTCTATGATTTTGAGATTAAACCAATATCATCAAAATCGGTGGACCCTCCATTACATATTATGGCTCAAATTGATAGGAAACCATTCAAAAGAGTTTTAATTGATACTGGCTCATCCATTAACATCATCACCACATCTGCTCTTCATCATCTCAATATTCCTTTAATCACATTACCAAATTCACTTTCACCTTGAAAGCATTTAACGATGCTCTTTGCTCCATAGTTGGCACTTTTGTTTTGCCCATAGAAGGGGGTCAAAATATTGCATACCATGTTCCACATCTTGGAAGGGTCCATGGCATATAATGTACTCCTTAGACGACCTTGGATGAGGGAAATGAGATGTGTCCCTTCAATATTACATCGATGCTTGAAATACGTACATGAAGGACAAGTCCATTGCATACAGATGAATGTTGAACCATTCAAGTATTGTAATTTTATCTCAAACCCCTATAAGTCCATGATACCTTCCACTCATCTATTCCTCACTTCATCAACCACTCCATCAACCACCCCATCCATATCTTCATCTAAGTCCCCTATTTCGGAGGAGCTTCCCATCACCACTTCACATCAAAAATCCACTTCCATACCTCCATCTTCATCGCCATTGACTACATGCACATGTGGTCAAACTCAATCTACTTTAGCCACATCATCAACATCAACATCTTCCACCACTCTTTCCACATCATTGTCAATTCACCAATCATCTCAGTCAAATCCATCTCCATCCACATCAGCCAATGTCTCACAAGTCAAATTAACAAATTATGGGATACCATCCTAATCCACATTCCAAGCCAATCATAATTCAATTCCATATACATCCAATCCATCCACATCATCCCAAGGCGAGGTCCACCTCACTAATCCTGGTATTGGTGAATATATGGTTCAATACATTACAGTTACACCTCTCAACATTCAAATTGCTAAGGACTACGGTAGCCCATGTGACCCATCCTTATCTATGAGAGCGGTATATAACATGGGTTAAGTGCCTAATAGCATTAATTTTGTGTATGGAGGGCTTGATTCATCGTCCAATCTAGTTACTCCAGATGAACCTAAATCACCAACACCAGCCAATATACAACATATGTTAGGTTTTCCATCTCGGTATTTTCACATTGATAATTGGTAAGGACATGGCTTAGGATGGCATGAATAGGGAATGCATGAGATTATCGATGTTTCATATCGAGAAACACATGACTATTCAGGTTTAGGCTATCATCCAGTTTCATCCACTTATTCTCTTGAAGAAGTTTTCCAAAGCTTAAATTTGAATTCAAGAGAAGACATCCATCACATAGATGACTATGAAGATGAAATCTACAAATAATTTGATCTTATATCTATAGATTTTGATGAATTTGAATAGGAATCAAACCCCATCATCCCACACACTAAACAAGATGAGTATTATCCCAGAATATTTTCCATCCATCAGCCCATATTTTGCTTGCTTCTTCTATAATAACAAGCCAAACCAATCGGTGAACCACCACCTCCATATCATTGATCCACATTACCAACCATTTTGCTTGTAATATATGTACATAAATCAAATTTCAAAAATAAAAGAAAAAAAAATTGCATTACATGTACATTGTATTTATTCGTGTAAATTGCTATTGTTCAGGTTTAACAGAGTTATAGCATTGGTTCTACCAAACAGGATCCACCCATCCATTTACCTTTGCCAACCATCCATTTTTCCCTTAATTCAACATGAATCCTATTGACTTATTCACCCCACTCCGCAATCCATATAATTTGGCAAAGCCAATTCCAATTGAGATGAGCCTTATTGATATGGACTGGATTTACTCACTGCCATCCTTTTTTGAATTCGTCCTATCTGAGGAATTGTTAAGGGCTTCATCCAACTACATTCCTCTGTCAGCTCCACCTTTACCTTCAGATCCCGAGGTTCTCGAAGCAGACATAGATAAGGTTGAGTCAAAAGAGTTTGATGACATAATAGACAATATTCATTTGATCCCAACTCTTCACCAACTTGAGGAAGGTTGTCACATGTCTATTGAAGATACTATCAATGTGAACCTTAGTTCAGACAAAGACAATCCCCAAATTGTCAAATTTGGCAAAAGCTTATCCATAGATGAATAAGAGCAATTAATTGCTCTCCTGAAGAAGAAGGACATTTTTGCATGGTCTTACAAAGACATGCTTGGACTTGACCCTAATTTGGCTGTCCACAATCTCACCTTACACTCTAATGCTAAGTCAAAGAAACTTAGAAGGATGCATCCTACCATTGACCTCTTGGTCAAAGAAGAGCTTCAAAAACTTTTAGATGTGGGTTTCATTGTACCCATTGACTATCTTGAGTGGCTCTTAAATATGGTACTCGTTCGTAAGCCTAACGGGGTGATACATGTTTGCACTAATTTTTGATATCTCAATAAAGTGTATCCTAAGGATGATTTTCCTCTTCCAAACATCGATACTCTTGTTGACACCTGTGTTGGCCATGAATAATTTCTCTAATGGATGATTTTTTAGGATACAACCAAATTTTAATAAATACTGATGACCAACACAAAACAACATTCATTACACCTTGGATAACTTTTTGTTAGAAGGTGATGCCCTTTGGCTTCAAAAATGTAGGTGCCACCTATCAACGTGCTATGACATACATATTTCACGATTACATGCATAATATTATTGAATATTATGTGGATGATCTCTTGGAAAAATCCAAAACTCGACAAGAACACATTGGTGTATTGGAAAAAGTCTTTGACCGAATTCTAGAGCATAATGTAAGGTTGAACCCCAAGAAATGTGTCTTTGGTGTTACCTCTAGCAAATTACTAGGGTTCATTATCTCCAAAAGAGGCATTGAGGTGGACCCAAACAAAGTCAAGGTCATCATGGAGATGCCCCCCTAATAAATTTTAAGGAATTGCATAGTTTACAAGGAAAGATTCAATCAATTCGTCGTTTCATTGCGCAACTTTCTAACAAATGCAGGCCATTCAATCACTTGTTAAAAAATGGGGTACCATTTTCATGGACAAATGAATACCAAAAAGCCTTTGATGATATTAAGCAATACCTGTCTTCTCCACTAGTCTTAGGTCCTCCTCGTCCAAGGGTCCCCTTTCATCTTTATGTTTCAGCAATGGATTTTGCATTAGGGATAATGCTTGCACAAAAGAATGAAAATAATCGAGAGCAAGTTGTCTATTACATTAGTCGAACATTGGTAAGCTATGAAACCAGATACACTTATGTGGAAAAATTATGCTTAGTAGTGGTTTTTGCCACTAAGAAACTTAGATATTACATGCTTAGTCACACCACATATGTCATAGCTAGAGAAAATGCTCTGCGTTATATGATGTCTCTCACTTCAATAACACTCGTACTGCTAAATGGATAATGCTTCTCATCGAATTTGATCTTGATTTCATAAGGCAAAAATCCATTAAAGGTCAGGTTATAGCCGATCAACTTACGAAAGCTCCAGTACCTAGTTATCATCCCTTGATTATTGAGCTCCCAAATGATTCGATAGTCACTATCTTCGAACAAGAAGAATATATCATTCCCGAGGAAGATGTCGATATCACTCTATTATTTGACGGTTCTAAGTGCGAGAAAGGTCAAGGTGCTGAAGTTGTGTTTCATACACCCTAGGGGGTGCCAATCCCCTTATCATTCAATCTAGACTTCCAATGCACAAAAAATAATGCAGAGTATGAAGCCTTAATCTTAGGTCTTCAGGTAACCATAACTAAAGGTATTAAGTGTATCAGGATATTTGGTGATTCCCAACTTGTTATCAAACAAGTAACCGAAGAATACCAATGCAAAGAACCTACGATAAAGCTTTATCATGAAGTAGCAATGAAATTGCTCGTTAAATTTGATTGGTATAAAATTGATAGTTTGCTACATTCGACTAATAGATTTGCATATGCAATGGCCTCTCTTGGATCATTGATTCCAAAGGATACCTTAAGAGAGGTACAACCAGTCATAATCACAACGATGATCTCTAAATCTACAATTATCTATGTTAAATCTAAGGATGAAAAGGATGTTTGCTTTATCCATTCGTAACCATATGAGCCTTGGTCAAACTAAATAATAGCCTTTCTCAAGTTTGGAACACTCCCTTTAAATATGTCACGAACTGTCACGAATTGCTAAACGTGCTTTCAAACAAAAGGTAGTTCATTTTATTCTCATTGGAGACATGTTGTATAGACATGGTTATGATGGAGTTCTCCAAAGCCCTCATACATCATCTCCATGGGGATGGTGGTGGCTGCCGCCATCACCACAACCACCATGCCATCTCCTTTACCCAATAAAAGGGCGACGATGTCAATACAAAACAATAGGAATAATATGCTTCCTCTTCTTTTACCCTACCAATCCGGTCAATCGGCTTGCGTATGTGGATTCAAACCTGTGGCAGCATAAATATAGCCAATGACTCTGCTTCTGCTGCGTTGTAGCTCATGCAAAGCTTCAGCTTATTGCAAAGGCTCGCCTTGTCACTCGTGAAATTTAATTGACTACATGGTCTGGGAAGGCTGCCACTTTAGGTACTATGATAGACCCTTTTCATGATTACGATGATGATGACGATGGCGGTGGTAATGACAAGGACGAGGAAAGAATGGAAGAAAAAGAGATGGCACAGACATAAAGCACCTGCAAGCCGAAAAAGATGAGAGAGGGAATTCCAATGAATGTTAAGATGAACAACGGTTGCCTTCTTCTATATAATGGAAAACGACGCGCTTTCAGGGAATCCAACAGATAAAACAAGGGTGGGGAGTTGCTACGCGCTTAAAGAAGGAGAGTTGCTACTGAAACCCCTTGTTCACGTTTCCTCCTTCTTCGTCGTACCTCTCTCCTAATCATTTTCTTATGGGAAGGTTATGTGCAGCAGGGACAGCGTCGCTCGTCTCTTTCCAGTTTTCACCTATAAAATATAGGAGACATCTGATGATGAGCAATGGTTGAGCATGATTGTGTTGGCAATAAAGTTCCCGTGGTGGATATGCTTAGTACCCAAAACTTCTCCACGAGCCAATAACACGTACGTTTGAGTCACTTGGATATGTCCGCCCTAAATATGGTGGTACTTTTGTTACGCTCTGTATTCACTTTTAATTGAACATGAACATTTATTCATTTTATTATTTAAATAAAATATTAAATTAATTTTAATTAATACATAAAATTTATTTATAAATATTATCATGATTTTTTAATGAAAATATAAAATAAAGATTAGTTTTTTGGTTTTCAATTTAATAGTGAATTAAGTATTGATAAATGATTTATAATACGCGTGCGTGCGTCCACTGACAAGGATGCCACTTGCATTATGGTGATTGACCCGGGTTCAATGGAAATGTGTATAAGAAATATTACTTAAAAAATGATTTATAAGTTATAATGTTTTAAAATAATTAAAGTTTTAATAAATAAGTTGATATATAATATAAATTTAGCACATTTAATTATTTATCCAAAAATATTAATTTAAGAAATATACTTTAATTTAGTGCCATTTAAAATAAACTTTATAATTTTTTTCTTTTTAAATTAAAAAATGAGATTATGATATTTACTTATTACTTAATTAATATATAAAATTTTATTAAAAAACATACAAATTTATTTAAAAAAAAATAGATTCAAGTCTTAATAATCATAAAAGACTTTATATTTGTGAGGGAAGGTGGATAGCCATTGAATAGATTTTTTAGCCTCATTACTCCTTACAAATAAAATGATCATTTTTTAGTTGTACATAATATTATGAGATATTTTCATAATGATTGGTCATGAAGTGTGAAGGATTAGGGTTTATTTCTTGAAAAATGTCTTATCTTTTAAGAGTTATATTTTCGCAAAGAGTTATCCGATTCAGTTTATTATTGGACCAATTTGTGCTTAATTTGAATAACTTTAACATGAGTGGTCATACACAAAAATCCGAGCAATATTGAGAGAGATACGACCTTGTAAAGTCAAAAATTCGAAACAAGGACAATGACGATTTTTTAAGTCACGAAAAATGAAATTACCAACTAGGGTTCGAATGATGCGAAGAGCAATGAAGGGCTAGGACTTCAGTGAGGCAAGACATTCTATCTAGACAAAGAATTTTTCAGCTAAGTTTTTTTTTCCTTTCTTTATCTTAGAAATTGTGTATGAAAATTTTATAAAGTTTTTATCAAATATTATATTTGTTATAGGACATTTAGATAAATTTCAATATATTTTGAGTTTTAGTTTCCTTTCCATGGATCGATTTATAGTTAAATCCTTAGAATCATCTCTAGTGGTAGAGGTTAGTGCACGCACCTCAGAGAGATCCTAGTTGCTCCAAGATAGAGCAGTTTTTGGTAAATTTAATGGATATTGGCCAGGAGCTTTAGTCTTGAGAAAATGGATTGATAGGAGTTAGAAGTCTCCAGGAGTGATTCTATCATTTCTTACCAAAGGTTTCTTCCTAGCCATATTTTTTCAAGGGAAGAAAGAGAAAGAGTCCTAAAAGGGGGTCCTTGGTTTATGGGAAGAGCAGGACTCTTCCTTACTTGCTGGTATGAAAGTTTTCACCTAAAACTGTAAATCTATCCCTAGTACCAGTTTGTGTTAGTATGTTTGGGTTACCCATTTAATTTTGGTAAATAGATACCTTCAAGGAAATATGCAACACTCTAGGAGAATTCCTTGAGATTTTAGATACGACAAAAGAAGGATTTTTGGCTATTTATGCTCGAATATTGGTCATGATTGATATAAACAAAGCTTTACCAGAAACAATAATTCTTAAGTATGGAGATAATATGTGGATTTAAACTATAGATTATGAAAATGTATCTTCTAGATGTAGAAGATGTCATGAGGTGGGGCATATTGAGAGATCATGCCCTAAATCCAAGCAAAATCATTTGTAGAAAACTGCAAGAGAAACTTATAAATGGTTATGGATGAAGATGGTTTTCAACTTCCAAAAAATAGATCTAGAAAAATAAAATAAAATAAACAATGGAGACCAATAAGGAAGGATATTGGAATAAATACCAACTCTTTTGAGGCTTTAGCATATGAAGAAAAAGTAGATCAAAACTTAGAGGATACAATACAACAATTTCAACATATTTACAAGGAACCGTCTATTTAGTATGATCTTAATTTCAGGAAGAACATTCTTGGTGAACCTAAGGAATGTTTCTCATTAGATTTTGAAGATTCTCTTAAAGTACCATGCACCATTCATGAGAAAATAATTGGTCAAGAAAATGTAGTTTTAGAAGTTAATATCTCTCCCATTAATAAGGAAATACCAGAAAATGAACAAGACAAGTCAAAAGCTTCTATAATAGAGCCAAGAGAGGATACATATGATGAAAAATAAAATTGTGAAAGAATATTGAAGAATATAATAATAAGACGTACTCCTGATATAGGCAAGGCAAAAAGAGGAAAACCCTCAAATTATCAAGCAATATCCAAGGAAGTAAAAGCAAACATAGAGAAAGGAACACAAACTAAGTTGGTTGAGCTTCTCTTTACCAAAAAATAAAATGATATTGGTAATACGCAGGAGGGGCCAAAAGCCACTAATGAGACATGATTATCATCTCATGGAATATAAGGGGTGCTAATACCCCCTCAAAGCATAGGTGTAATAGGGACCCATGTTTAAGTAATAAACCTAATTTTCTTTGTATCCAAGAAACTAAAATGACAAAATAAGTTTCAAAAACTATGAAAGCTGTATGGGCAATATGTGAATGGGATGCTATGCATTCTAAAGGAGCGGTAGGGGGAATTCTAACTTGTTAGAATCCTTCTAGAACCTCTTGTGTAATCGTTTATAAAACTAGGCATTGGATAGCCTCACTTGCTACTTTGTAGATATTCATTTCATCCTTATCAATGTCTATGGACCTACAACTTAGTCATGTAGATTAGAAATTTGGAAAGGGATTGAAGCCTTTATGAGAAGTAAAGACCAAGAAACCTGATTTATGATCATTGGAGATTTTAATGCCATAACCAAGCTAGATGAATTTTTTTGGAGAATTAGGAAATTTGATAGCCTCTTTAGTCACTTGCTACTTTGTAGATATTCATTTCATCCTTATCAATGTCTATGGACCTAAAACTTAGTCAGGTAGATTAGAAGTTTGGAGAGAGATTGAAGCCTTTATGAGAAGTAAAGACCAAGAAACCCGATTTATGATCATTGGAGATTTTAAAGCTAGATGAAATTTTTTGAAGAATTAGGAAATTGACCCAAAGTATGAAATATTTCTCAGCTTTTATTCAAAATAATAATCTATAGGAAATTGAGTTTGAAGAAGACAACTATACTTGGACCAAAAACAAGAGAGGCTAGAACCTAATAGAAAAAAAATTAGATATATGCATTCTCTCAGATCATTGGATAGATGAAGGAACTTGTGCTAAATTAATACCTTAACAAGGATTGGTTTAGGTCACTGGCCAATAAGAGTTAAAATGGTGGTAAGTGAATTAAAAAAAAAATTATTTTAAATATGAGCAAATTTGGGAAGACCATCCTCAATTTGTTGATATGATAGCTCAAAAGTGGAATTCTTTAGGTAATGGTGGGTTGTATGCTCTTCCAAATCAAAATAAAGCTATGACATCTAGATTAAAATAATGGAACAAGAACATATTCGAAAATATTTTTCAGCATAAATAACTAAAATATAAACTTCTAAAATTCCAAAAAGGTGATGATAATAATCCAACCTTAGAAGAAAGGAAGTTGCTTAGTGAATATCATAATTTTTTTGGGTAAGAAAGGGAAATTTTGGAGATTAAAATCAAGATAAACTTGATTAAAAGGAGATAAAAATACAAAGTTTTTTCATAGGATGGTTATAGTACAGAGATCAACTTCCATAATTAGTAGAATTAAATTAATAGACGGGGTTTGGATTGAAAATCAGAGTGAAATTAGAAAAGAGGTAGTCATTTTATCGAAATATTGTAGGTTTAGAGGAGACCAAAATTCTTAATGATAAAATTATTCAAGATGTTCCTTCAGTTATAATGAACGAAGACAACAGGAAACTGATGGAGCCTATTACTCTAGAAGAAGTTCATTTAGCTCTTTTCTGTTTTAATAAGGATAAATTCCCAGGTCCATATGGGATCTCTATAGTTTTTTTTTGTTACATAGGGGAGTTGGCTACAACCACTATTTTAGTAACTAACAAGCGTAGGGTTCAAACCACAAGGACTACTCCCAACAACCTATTCGTCTCATTATTGTTAATCCAGCATGAGATGAAGACCATCGATCGCTCTAGGTTTGTACCATCATTGTCGGTCTGGTGTGCACTCAGAGGATTTAGCATGGACTACTACCTTTGCTATAGCTGACAATATGCCCCTAAGGTTTGAACCTAGGTATCTTCTTGGTAAATACTTGGCCATTCAAGCCTTTGCCAATCCACCTAGCCCTTGGGGATGGCTCTCTGCAGTTTTTTACCAACATAATTAGGATATAGTGAAGGATTCTATATTAGTGGTAGTGGAACAGTCTAGGGTAAAATAATACACATCTTATAAAATAAATGCAACATATCTTACCCTAATTCCAAAAAATAAGGATGTTGAATTGTTTGATTCTTTTAAACCCATAAGCCTATGTAACATGACATATAATATTATTTCCAAAGTGATGGCGAATATATTAAGGCCATTGTTAGACAAAATTATTTCAAAAGAGCAATGAGCATTTGTGAAAGGGAGACAAATTTTGGATGGGAACACAGTAGCTCACGAAGTTATACATTCAACAGCTTCAAGAAAAGAGAAAGCTATGATCTTAAAACTTGATATGAGTAAAGCCTATGATAGGGTTAAATGGGATTTTCTTTTTGTAGTTTTAGATAATTTTGGTTTCAAGAAAAAATGGGTTATTGGATTAAAGCTTATTTCTCTACAATTTCTTATTTAGTGTTGGTCAATGGGTTAGTGACATAATATTTTAAAGTCAAGAGAGGCCTTAGACAAGGAGATCCTCTATCTCTTTATTTGTTCATTATTATGGTAGAAGTTTTGAGTAGGAACTTAAAAAAGGCTTACAAATATGGGATTCTAAGTGGATTTAAGGTTAGTAATAACATCGATAACATCACCCATCAACAATTTGTAGATTATACAACCCTTTTTAAAAGGGAAATGATAAGGCCAGAGCTTTGAATAACCTTTTAAAATAGTATGAAATAGCTTCAGGGCAAAAAGTTAATAGGACTAAATTCAAAATCCTACAAATATCAAAGCAAGAATTTGCAGGTTGCTTCAAATAGAGGAGGAAAATTTACCAACAACTTATCTACGGATGCCTTTATTTGAGGGGAGAATGAGGATAGATTTATGGAATCCAGTTATTAGTAAATTTTAGAATAAACTTGCATCTTGGAAAGGTAGATGGTTATCATTAGCAGGAAGAGTGCAGTTAATTAAGTCAGTCTTACATGCCAAAATCAGTTGAAAAAAATTTAATCTATATTATGTGATCCTTTTTATGGTCAGGTTTACATGATAAAAGGAAATTTCCTTTGGTGAAATGGAGCAAGTTGTGTGATGATAAAACTAGGGGAGGTCTTGGTTTAAGAGTTCTTACATATGCAAACTTAGCTCTTAGAGAAAAAAGTTATTTGGAGATTGTACAAAGAGAGTAAAGATAATGGGCAATAATTCTTCTAAGTAAGTATGTTGATCCCAATGACCTAAGTTAACATAGATGGTTCATAGATTCATGCCATCGCCTGGTAACATAGATGGTTCATAGATGCATGTCATTGCCTATTACCAAGCAACTAAACTTTTTTCCTACCACTACCATTGGTATAAGACCCTAGCTTAGTACCAAGTGCTAATATCAATTATCAACATTAGCATTGCCCATTTACATAATTTTATTTGATAAATGGACTAGGGTAGCAATATTTGTTTAAATATATAAAAATTTTCTTGCATTGGCACCATCCTAATATGTATTTATTTTTTAGTTAGTCAAAGATAGTGAAAGAGATTTTAAAGTTTAATATTGTTATTTTCAAGTTTTAAAATTTATTGATAGTAAAATTTAATAATTAAACTAATTTTTTGATTACATATATTATTACTAACCAAGTAATATCATTGATTTGATGGCATCAATATCCTGATGAAGTTAGCATATGGGCATTGAATCAAGTAAAGAGAAAGGTACAAGATTGTTAATATGTTGAACTAAAGGAAGAAAGCAAGTGAAAGGGGAGACAACCACATATAAGTGTCATGTTGGATGCCACATCATCCTTTGGGACCCACATAAACGTAGAGTTAACATAAAGAGAGAAGGAGAATGACCTATTCTAACCACATATCACCATGTTAGTGCCACATTAACCAACCATCATGTCAGTAAGGCAAGATCCTAGAGATATTGATCCATTGAATTCAATCCATTGAAATGTGTAGATTCGCTACAATGACATCAATTCATAATGCTAATATCAGCATTGAATGACTAAATAGGTTTGGGAAAATGTAGAAAATTAGGAAATAAGCTAGAAAATAGCATTTATTTGGGACATATAAGTGGAGGAAAGTGATATAGGACCCATTATAACCAACTAATAAAGATAAATCGGTTTTCTAAATAAATGGTAAAGGATAAAATAACTATAAAGTTGTATGAAGGAAATTTTAGAGACAAAATTTGCTAAAGAAGAAACTATTTACTATAAAATATTAGAATAGGATTCAAGATATTTTTAATATTAATAGGCATGGGACATTTCTAAAAGTGGATGATAGTGAGTAGGACCCATTATAACCACCCAATAAAGACAAATCAATTTTACATGTCAATTATAAAGGATAAAATGACAATAAAGTTGTAGGATGAAGGGAATTTTATAGATATTTTCTAAAGAAGCAACTATTTACCACCAAATCTTAGAATATGATTCAAGCTATTATTTTTTATATTAAAATAGGTATTAGGGTCTAGTTTAGATTTTTTATCTATAGATAAGAGTTAAAGCTCATTTGTAAGGATCCTGTTAGCAATATAAGCATTCAAACTGCTCTTTTAACTATAAAACAAGTTGGATGAACTTTTGCAATGGATAGTCATGTATAGTGCTTAGTCATTTGATTTTATATTATGTGTATTTCTCTTTTAACTCTATGAATGCAAATAAAAATATGATTATGGTCCTATCCTTTTATTCTTATTATTCCTTTTCTTGAATGATTACTACAAATTTGTTCAATTTAATGGTCGATTGTAACTGTGGAGATTTTGTATAACCCCAAATATGATTATCTTTCATTGGTACAACCTCAAAATTATATTATATATTTTTATTTATTCCTTAAATTTTTAAACTCTTTTCCTCTTGGTTTTATATTGAATAAATAGAAATAAACATGGGATTGACCCTCATTGAAGGTTGATTGGGTGAAATGTTGAAATATTTGTAACTAACCTTATTAGCCCAATGTCGTTAGCGATGAATTACCTAAAATGCTATTGATGTAGATAAATTTTGATAAATTTTCTAGTAATCTTTAACAATATAGATAAAATCTATTTTGGGTTTTACAATAATCATAGATCTAACAAGTTTTACACGTAGATTATAGATTTAGATTAAAATTATCCATTTGGAAGAATATATCTACAATCCTTTGTTGAAAATTTATAGGAATTTAAAATATTGAAAAAATATTTTAGCTACCATATTGCTACTAAGGTTTTAAGGTAAATCCAATAAAACTATTAAGGTATTCTTTTGGAAAAAATAATAGATCAAGTACAATCCCTTTGTAAACAAAACCTAAATCTAGATCTACATACGAATAAATTTGAAAAATAAGGGATACAAGGGTTCATGATCACTAAATTTAAAGCTCATAATATAGATAGTGTAGTTTATTCAAGCGGGACTTATCTAATGTGAATGGAAGTTTCAAAAGAAAGCAAATTTGTTTTCTAGAAAGTGTAAATCATTAAAAGATCAAGAAAATCCTAATATCCAAAAATTCTTAATAAGTTAGAAAACATTTGAAATACTAAAATCAAAGTTCCATATATCCCACTAGATTAAAGAATTTCAATTCACAAAATAAAGCAATATCTATTTCACCATCACACAAACTTCTATTGAACATGACTTAACATTGTTGGTTTTTTATCCAAACTATCATAAGTCCTAATGTCCAAGATCTTGAGTAGACTCAAATATTAGAGCAATAAATATATTAAATGGACAAAACCAATTAATATAACATTCATGAAAATAACAATAATATGGAATAAGATGACCAATAACAATGATAATATGCAGAAGCAAACTTACAATATAATTGCTCAAAATATTGCATACAAGATTCAATATTCTTATATAAGTATTCTTTTACAATGGATTGTATTCAATACAATCTTCCATAATATTACATGGAGTTTTATATCCATAATATAACCTTAGGAAGATGACTTTTGAATACTTGACTATCACACTTCTTACATATCCACAAAATGCATCCTTTCCTATTCCATACATAAGATAAATCTCTTATGTCCTTTGGCTTTGCATATTTCCATTTGTATACATGACTCTTGACTCTCTATTTACATGCACACTTCACTCTATGACACTTCCACCCTTTACTATATGACACTTGCGCACTTTCTCACTCTACAAACTTGCACACATTATGACACTTATGCACATCATACACATAAATACATACATAAGGGGAAATATAAATCACACATCTAAACTATAGACTCAAACCCTATTCTAATATTGAAATTTTACCATGAGGTACAATGGTGGTACATTAGCACGAACCAAATGATATAATATTCTCCAAAACCCCCATATATTAAATTATTTGGATACTGAACACTTTATTCTTCAATTTTTGATTCTTGTCTTTATATTTTTGTCATGGCTTTTGCACTACTTGAAGTTTAGTTTTTGAGTCTATTCATCCATGTTATTCCATGTGCATTTTATAGTTACAAACACTTCATATCTTCGTGAGAATTTTGAATCATCAATACGCATTCGTAGTGTATATTATTTATCCATCTCTTTAATGATTTTCAAATAATTGCACATGCAATTTTCCTTTCAATTTTTCAATAATTATAATCTTCAAGTATAAATCCTTTTATCTCCATATTCATAATCAATTCTTCAAAGTTTTTCAATGTTGAATACTTCAAATTTCTTCAAATATGCAAAATCAAAATTTAAAATTCTTTAATTACTTTGGAGTAGAAGACATTATTTCTCCAAAGTTTAAATTTTCAAATCAAATTTCAAATTGATTTTTAAATTAATTAGTCAAATTCTCAAATTATTATTGAGAGACCTCTCGCTCTAGCTCTAGCGCTCTGAAACCCTTTGAGTGGGAGGTCTCTTGTTTTTCTTAATGGTCCTGGTTGTTTATTATGGTCAATATGCTCTGCTTTGGTTGGATGGCTTTGTGACCAAAGTTTATTGTTGATTGGGGGGGTCTTGTTGGTTCTCTCCGTATTTCTTTTGGGTTTGGTTTGCCATTGAATATTTGGTTGAGGTTCCTAAGGGGGATAGGGTTAAACATCGACCCAAATTTGCAGGGGGTGATATTGGGATGTTTGTATCATTGCAAAAAGTTCTAGCTATTGACCCCTTGGTTGGCTCTAGGTCTATGTTACTCTGTTTGGTTATTGGGTGATGATGTTTCTAGGGTTGGTTGTCAGTTGTGGGATCTTGGTTATATTGCTCTATTTTTCTTATGGTTTCATTTTGTCTTTGAAAATTTGGTTGAGGTCTCCGAGGGGATAGGGTCAAATATCGATCCAAACCCATTGAGAGTGATCTTGGATTGTTGTTGTTGCAGTAATATCTAGCTATTGTTCCCTTGGCTAGCACCTGCTCTAGCTACTCTATTAATCAGGTTGGTTGGATGGTTCCACTTCAATGGTTTATAGAGTTTTTATATCTAGTTGTAGCACTGGTGGTAGGGTTTGATCCCAGGGTTCCATGGCTATCCTTTTGGGATTTTTTGAATTCATCTTGTTGTTGGGGTGTTTGGGTAGATTCAAGCAAGGCCTCTCTTCCGATAGAGATCCAAATCCACTAGTACAAGGTAGCTGGTTTATTTTTCTTGTTTGAGTGGGTGATTTAGAGTTCAATCCTTCTTTACGCTCAAGTTTGTGTGGTGTTCGTAGGGGAGTTTGTTCATGTGGAGGTGCAGGGATTCACTCTTTTTATGGGATGAATTTATTTTCAAGGGACTATTGGTTCCCTGGTTTTTGGTTTTACACAGTTTGCATTATGGTGGAATGCTTCATCCTTGGCCTTGGTGTTCATGTTGGCTAGAGGAGGGAAGTTGCATGATGGAGCAAGAATTTTAATTTTTAATTTTTAAATTTTATCATTTAAATTAATTTAAGGGTGGGATATCTAGTGGAGTTTAGATCCACAATTGGACTTTCATTATTTTATTTTTGATGATATCTGCCTTAGGATTATGCTGCTTTCCCCCGATTTGGGGCTGTTAGACCATTACCTTCGGTGTGAACCGTTGCCTTCGATGTTATTTACTTTGGTTGGAGTTGTAAAAGGTTGAGGGACACCTTTCAAAACCCTATTGTCATTGTTGTGTGTTGTGCTCCTAATGGAGCTGATGTACAAGGTTTTGGGATGCCTTTCAAAACCCTCTTCAATTAATAATACCAAAATTAATTAGTCAAATTCTTAATTCCTCATTCCAATTAATTAAAAATCTTTCGTAAAGAAACAATAACTTTATGAGGCCTGATTTCTCCACCTTAAAAAAATGTAATGCGCCCTAATAATTAAATTCACTTAGGTAGTTTAATTTTTAGCTATTTCAAATCATACCTTAGACAACACACTCTTTTTCCTTATGCTAGATGTTGTCAATTGTGTTAGGGTTTGTTAGGGCGCTAATAAATTAGATTCACCCAAGATATTACCTACACTTTCTCCTTAGATTTATTCATTTACCTTTTAATTTAATTAATGCGGGTTTATCCTATGGTTTCTAAAAAGTGTTACTCTAAGTTTCATTTTGGGTTTATCCTATGGTTTTCCATCTAAGTTTCCATCGGTTTGCATCCATGTTTCATTCGATGTCATTCATTTACCTTTTAATTTAATTAATGTGGGTTTCATGTTTAAACACAAGAGAAACACCATAAAAACAAATTTGCATTTTTCAAAATTCATAATCGAGGAGATAGTGCACTTACTGGTCTCGCCTCGGCTCCGCCGCTCGATGACCCGATCTGTGCACTCATGGTGACTGGATAATCTGGCAGCACTTCACGTCAGAAAATCTACCTCCTCCTCCCCAGATCTCCAAATCGTAATCGCTGAACAGTGCAAATGAACCAAAATCGTCATTTTCGCCTATTTATACTTTTTGTCGTTCGGTAATCGTCCCTGACCGGGACGATCGCTCTTCGACGCACTTGTTCCACCCCAGGAAGAGTACAGGCGCAGTGCACTCGTCTTACCCCAGGACGAGTGCCAACACTACAATCGTCCCCCCACGGGACGAGTACCAAAAAAAAAAAAAAAAATTAAAAATGACAAATGCCAACAAAACCAAAAAAAAAAAAAGGTCAAAACAGTCAGGGAACTGCTCGAGCATGCTTAGCGGTAAACCATCTAAAGGCACCCTTGCACAAGTCATCTTGGGTCAAGTGACTCGTCGCTTTTCTCATGTCGGTCATTCCCTCATCGATTCGTCGTTTGAGGGGGTAGTCACACTTAGTTGCCAATCAACACCATTATACCCAGTCTGGGAAATGACACGCATTCAAAAGATCATTGCAAATGACAATCGCGCCCCTGCTTGGGGCAGAAAACAAGCAATCATCACAAACTGATCATATACTTGGCATTCGTGAATCATGAACTCAAGGTTCCCACAACAAAAGGTTGCACCCTTTGCCTATTCATGACTGATGAATGTCTAAGTTCAAGTAATACCTCACCGAACCAGGTTAATGCTTGATTTAAGTTCCTTAGATCGTCAGAAGCAAGGATTCAAGAATGTGTGCCCTTTCCATACTTGGGGCATCAAGAGTTGGTTAGGTTACTGAGAAACCCTAATCATTAGTGCTTTGGTTATATATTTTTGCTCAAGCATTGCACCATGTGCAACGCTTCCCAAAAAGGGGCATCTGTAGACACCAAAACAACACCAATACGATTATGTGACAACAAGCACTGATCGCACTAACACACACAGCCCCCAGGGCAGCCCTCAGAGGTTAAACAGTGGTTCTAACCACTCACACAATAGTTTTGCAAGTCGAAAACCAATTTAGCACCTTTTAGACACTTTATTGCTTATTCGTCCCACCCAGGGACGAGTGCAGGTTTTACTAATCCTACCCAGGGACGAGTGCAGGTTTTACTCGTCCTACCCATGGACGAGTGATGACTGATACTCGTCTCACCCAGGGACGATTACCAGCGCTCGCTTTGGGGTGGGACGAACGCCAAGTTTGACCGAAAAAAAGTCAAATCTCGGCATGTAACATACTCAGAACTGCTACTTAGCTTTTTTTGCATGACATAGGAGTGCGAGTGAGTTCTTTTGACAACTCATATCTGCCAATTGACTTTCCCTTCACTGCATGGGAATGAGAGTGAGCTTTTTAAGACAACTCAGATTTGCCACTTAGCTATCCCTTCATTGCATGGGAATGCAAGTGAGCTTTTCTAAAACACACAAAGACATGCATAGAGACAGTTAAGAATCCCTTGATCAAGAAGAAGTCTTATTTTTAGGCAAAAAGCATTCATGCAAAGAAACACTTTTGCATGTTAATTCAAAGAGACCCCTTGGGTCTATAAAATGGTGAGTTTCCTCACCCAAAAGAGGATACCGAGCAGGAGCATTTTGAGCGACGAAGTGCTGCTAATTCATTTACTTGCGATTTGTGTTTTCAACATCCATAATCTCTTAATCGAAAGAGAGGTTATTGGGTGACTTTTGAAGGCACGAATCAAGAACCAACACCAATTTTTTTGACCACAATATCCTACCAATTTGTCGACAACACATCACATCAGGTTTCGGACCCATCCTAAGCGGATTGGTGTCGAAGCAAAGTTTCACCCGCGGGTGGTTTGCCTTCGGGCACCCCCCCGCTTTATTTCTTTTGTAGTTTTTAGCTAGTTTCATGTTTATGCTTTTGTCAAGTTTTCAGTTCATTTAGATTCATTTTAGCCATAGTTAGATTTATCTTTTATTTTTCATACACAGGTGCTACTGATTCTTTGTTTGTTTCTTTGAACGCAGATTTGCAGCATTGAAGGAGCAGCGAGGAATCGACCTGTACCAACGCAAGCGGCGACAATGTTTTGGTTCGCCCATTTTATATGTGGGCACGCGGAAGAAGGAATTCTAAAACGAGTTGTAGAGATCAATATCTAACGCTCCTATCCCCTAAAAAGGAAGGAGATGCATTGTAACACGAATTGAAAAGAATATCAATAAAAAAAAGGGCCATAGTTTATATTGCTTTTATATCTTGTGTTCATTCATTTGTGTTCTTTCCTTTTAATACAATTTTGTTTAGTCTTTCCTTTTTGTTTCCGAATCTCGTGTTTGCATTTTTTTTTTTTTTTTTTTTTTCTTTTTTTTTTTTTTTTTTTTTTTTTGTTTTTTTTTTTTTTTTTTTTTTTTTTTTTTTTTCTTTTTTTTTTTTCTTTTTTTTTTTTCGTTGCCTTTTGCTTTCTCCTCCGCTCCTCTCTCTTGCTGTCGGGTTGCCTTCCTCTCCCTTGTCTCTTCGCGCCCTGGCTTCCCCCCCCCCCAAATGGCGATCACGATGGGACCACCTTTAGTCTCCAACATCTCTACAGGAGAGACGCCTAATCGAATGGAAGTTGAGATGCCTAGTTCACCCCACATGGAGTGGACTCAAGGAGAACTCCCATTCGCTTCCCCTCAATCACCAACGATTATCGTTGAGATGTCTAACACAGGCATGGGGGAGTATATAGTGCGCAATGTTGTTGCAACGCCCACACTTCAATCTATGCAAGACATGGGAAGACCTCGACTCCCCATAGGCTTGGTGGTTCCTTTAGGCTACCCACCTAATCAGAAAAATTTTATTTTTGGGGGCCTAGATCATGGCGTTGAACCTTCTCGAAAAGAAGAAGAAGATGAAGATCCCTTTGTGGAAGATGTCAACTATCTGGCTAACCCAGACTTCGCATTACGATATCTTAGCCAATGCAATTGGCATGGATACGGGTTAGGCCGGTATGAACAAGGAATGCATGTTTTGTGTCAACCAAGATACCAAATGCCTTATGACAAGTCAGGAGTAGGGTTTAATCACCCTTTGCCCCTCGACATCTTGGTCGAAAACATGCAAGGCCTAGGGATAGGCAACAAGGATGGGTTGGCATCGGATCCATATGCCAATCCAAATACAACTTATACATTGGGGGATTATTTCCCATTGCAAACAAATAACCTTGTTGACCTCAACAACCCTTTCCCTATGGCCAAACAAGGAGAAACCTCATGGACTCACCCACAAGGGGAAGATGGACAAGACCACGAAGGGTCTTCTGAAGATGAGTCGGAGTATGATCATTCGCCTGAATATCCACTGAATAACGATCAGGAGGACTTCTTGACGATGTTCCCATTGAATGATCCCAGTGAGCATAGGCTACCTCAACATCAACAAAATCCTTTGGACATAGATGACATGTTTGAACACTTACACATAGATCCAAGACCTAGGAGGCATTTCAATTTGGCGCAGTTATAGCAATTACTGCACCCGCCCCTCCAGGAATACATAGAACATTTTTCGCCTGGAGACCCTATCAAACCATCAGTACCTAGGGTAGACCCTGTTTGCAGGTCCACACATAGGGCTGATCCCTTTGTGCCAGTGCCTACAGAGCCAGATCCAAAGCACCAAGAACATCCAGAATGTCAGAGTTGTCACATTTGCGGTAATGGAGATTACAATCATTTCATCAACATGGTCTCCATTGACTTGACCACCCCCATCCATGATCCAACCAATCCAACATGATTATTGCATCTAGACATAGAAGCTATTGATTGGGATCACGTCGACACACCACCATCTCCATCAGAGTATTGGCCTTGCGATGGGATGTTTCATTTCACTCTAGGACAGACTCAGGATGTCTTCCATGCTGAAGAGGAACTTGATGTTCCTAATGATGATCTTAATTCAGCAAATGATATCCATCTGATCCCAATTCCACACCAGTTGGAAGACGGATCCCATATGTCAGTTGAAGCAACGATTGATGTAGACATCGACATAGATCCAATGAATCCACGGATTCTCAAGTCGGGGGTAAGTCTTTCCCCTGAAGAGCGAGCCGATTATGTTGCCCTTCTTAAGGAAAAGAAGGAGGTTTTTGCATGGTCATACAAGGATATGCCGGGACTAGACCCACAGCTAGTCACGCACAATTTAACGCTTGATCCGACAATCAAGCCAGTAAAGCAAAAACTACGCAAGATGCATCCAACAGTGGCCTTAATGGTAAAAGATGAGTTACAAAAGTTGTTGGATGCCCAGTTTGTCATCTGTGTGGATTATCCGCCATGGTTGTCTAACATGGTTCCTGTCAAGAAGCCCGATGGGAGGATTCGCATATGCACTGATTTTTGAGATCTTAACAAAGCGAGTCCTAAGGATGATTTTCCCTTGCCAAGCATCGACGCGTTGGTAGACGCTACAGCGGGCCACGAAATGCTTTCCCTTATGGATGGTTTCTCAGGATACAATCAGATTCGTATTAATCCTAAGGACCAACTAAAAATGGCATTCACAATGCCTTGGGGGACATTTTGCTATAAGGTCATGCCTTTTGGCCTTAAAAATGCCGGAGCTACCTACCAACGTGCCATGACGTACATATTTCATGATTACATGCACAAAACTTTGGAAGATTACATGGATGATTTGTTGGCCAAATCTCTTTTGCGCCCAGATCACATCGGTGACTTGAGTAAGGTCCTTGATCGCCTCATTGAGCATAAAGTCAGACTAAACCCCAAGAAGTGCGTCTTTGGCGTCACCTCTGGAAAGCTCTTGGGTTTCATAGTCTCCAAACGAGGAATTGAGGTTGATCCAAACAAAGTCAAGGCAATCCTTGAAATGCGTCCCCCAACCACCATCAAGCAGCTCAGGAGTCTGCAGGGAAAGGTTGCGTCGATCAAGCGCTTCATAGCGCAGTTATCTGACAAATGCCGACCCATGAATAAATTATTGCATAAGGGGGTCACATTTCATTGGGATGACGAGTGCCAGTCAGCCTTTGACGACATTAAACAGTACTTGGCTTCGTCACCAGTATTGGCACCACCCAGACCAGGAGTGCCATTCTATTTATACATCTCAGCCACTGAGGTGGCACTGGGTGCCATGTTGTCCCAAAAAATGAACTTCACAGAGAACAGGCTACATACTATCTTAGCCGCACCTCGGTCAGTTATGAACTTAACTATGCATATGTTGAAAAACTCTGCTTGGCAGTGGTGTTTGCTACCAAAAAGCTACGCCACTACATGCTTAGTAATAAGACGTATGTTGTGTCTAAGGAGAATCCATTGCGATACATGATGAGTCGTACTTATCATAGTAGCCGCATGGCGAAATGGATCATGTTGTTGACGGAGTTTGACATAGAGTTCATTGGACAAAAATCTATAAAAGGTCAAGTCATCACCGATCAACTAGCTGAGGCTCCTCTTGAAGACGATCAGCCTCTGACTTTTGAACTACCTGATGATGGGGTCTTCCATGTTTCGTAGTCGCCAGATTTCGATGAGCCTGAGTCACAGGCTGACATAACCCTATTCTTCGATGGTTCTAAATGTGAGCAAGGGGGTGGTGCGGGAATTGTATTCTTCACTCCGCAAGGCGCTCCAATGCCCTTGTCATTTAAATTAGACTTCCCATGCACCAACAATAACGTAGAATACGAAGCCTTGCTCATAGGTCTTCAGACAACCATCACCATGAACATTAAATGATTGAACATCTTTGGTGATTCGTTGTTAATTGTCAATCAAGTAAAGGGGATATACCAATGTAAATGTCCACTTTTGAAGTCTTATAAAGCCCTTGTGGATAAATTCTTGGCACAACTTGAATGGTATGACATTGAGGCACTCCCTCGATCATCAAATCGTTTTGCGGATACTATGGCCTCCTTGGGGTCACTTATTCCGCAAGACCCTTCTGGTGAAATGACAACCATTCAGGTTAAAACATTATCGCACTCTACGATGGAGCGTGCAAGCTCTGATCTGACGCCAGGAATCCACATGATTCAGATTGAACCATCTCTGGATAAGTTCTCTCGAATTCGAGATTGTTTGACTAAAGCCAACTAGGGGTCCTTGTTCTCCCCGACCCCTCTTACTAGCAACACCACGTTGTTTTTACAAGTTCTTTCCTGCTCAGCTTTTGTTCAGGATAAACTTCAAGAGGGATTGGCCATTCATACTATCGAGGTTTCTGATCAGCAAGACTGGTATACACCCATTCGGGATTACCTCAAGCTAGGTAATCTCCCACTTGGATTGACACAAGCCGCGAAAAGATCATTCAAATAGAAAGCGGCAAAGCATGTCTTGTTAGGAGACATTTTGTATCATCAAAATTATGAAGGAATCCTCCTTCGTTGTTTGGACCAGCAAGAGTCCGCTTGGGCGATCACCCAAGCTCACGATGGTACATGTGGTGGCCACTTCAGCGGTATGGCCATCGCAAAGCGCATTCTTCGCATGGGTTATTATTGGCCATCTTTAGAGCGAGATTGTTGCGCATATGTGAAGAAGTGCGTGAAGTGTCGACACCATGCTAATTTGACACACGTACCTTCTCAGGCCTTACAGCCGATTCAATCGGTTTGGCCTTTTTCGTAGTGGGGCTTTGATCTAATTGGCAAGATCTCCCCTGCGTCGTCCGGTCGTCACACGTTTATTTTAACGGCCACAGAGTACTTTACCAAATGGGTGGAAGCAATTCCGCTGACCACTACGACTGGAGCCCGCATTGCGGAGTTCATTTTGCATAACATCATATGTCATTTTGGTATTCCATCCAAAATAGTCTCGGATAATGGGACGCCATTCAAGAATAAATATGTGCGTGCTTTGACCACAAAGTACAAGATTCAGCATAGCTTTTCGACACCCTATTATCCGCAGGCAAATGGGCAAGCAGAGGCGTCCAACAAAATGCTAGTCGCCATTCTTAAAAAGACAATTGCAGACAATCATAAAGACTGGCACATTCAGATCCCGCTTGCCCTATGGGCTTATCGCACCAGCATTCGGACGCCCACTGGGGCAACTCCATTTTCGCTGGTGTATGGCTCCGAGGTAGTCATGCCTTTTGAGTTGGAAATTCCTTCCCTACGCATTTCAATGCAAGAGTTCATCGATGATGACACTACGCGGTAGGCCCGGTTAGATCAACTGATGTTGCTCGACGAATGACGCGTTAATGCTCTCGAGCATTTACGTATCTATCAAGAGCGACTTAAGAGAGCATACAACATGAAAGTCCATCTTAGGGAATTTCAGGTTGGTGACTTGGTCTTAAAAGAGAACCAGAAGAATTCTAATTTGCCGTCCCATCTACGGGACAAGTTTGTGGCAAACTGGTTAGGTCCTTACATCATTGATAGTAAAATAGGACCCGAAACATACCGGCTTGCCTCTCTTGAAGGAATCATGGACACAGAACCCTTGAACATCATTCATTTGAGGTCATTCCACAGCTAGAGAGCCATAGTCCAACAAAAAGCTCCAAGGATTACCACAATCGCTTGGTCAACCCAAAAAGCTCCAAGGATTACCACAATCGCTTGGTCAACCCAAAAGCTCCAAGGATTACCACAATCGCTTGGTCACCCTAAAAGCTCCAGGATTCATCGCTTGTCAAGCTCCGGTTTGAGCTGTTCCCATCGTTGGTCAACCCAAAAGCTCCAAGGATTATCACAATCGCTTGGTCAACCCAAAAACTCCAAGGATTATCACAATCGCTTGGTCAACCCAAAAGCTCCAAGGATTATCACAATCGCTTGGTCAACCCAAAAGCTCCAAGGATTATCATAATCGCTTGGTCAACCCTAAAAGCCCCAAAGGTATCTATAAACCCTTTGGTCAACACCAAAAGCTCCAAGCATTACCATACCTGCTTGGTCAACATAAATATTCAAAATCAATAAAAACAACACAAAAATCAAAAATCACAAAAACAATTGCATTTCAATTCCATGCATAAAAAAAAAAAAAAACAATCAAAATTACAAAAACATTTGCTTTTTAATTCCATGCATTCTCATAAAAATCAAAATCACAAAAACATTTGCATTTCCATTCCATGCATTCTCATAAAAATCAAAATACAAAAATATAGGTTCCATTAAACATTGCATCCATACATTGCATACTTCGCTAGGTCATACAAGTCAAAAGCACCATAGGCTGTCATTATTTGGCAATTCCATCATTTCCACCTCAGATCCATTTTCATAAACGCATATATCCAGCATATCACCCTTTTATTTTAGCACCGTCAGTTGTCGCCTAATGTATATAGGGTTTTCGTCATTCAGATGTCTTTAAATTTTTAGCCAATAACTGTACACAGTTAAGCAGATTTTACATGGGAAAGTTTTACTTGGATCCCACCTTGGTACGTAGCATCCCAACACAAATTAACACACATAAAATAATTCCTAAGTTGTGTGGACGAAAGATGAAACCTGCACCGTAATCCCGGTTACCATAAGCGAAACGACTATCTTGCTTATCCCCCTGTGCAATTGACCCTAGAAATGCTGAGAGTTGGCAAAAGGACAAGCATCCTCCCTACCCAATTCCCCATGAATCCCAAGTTCTCAAAAGTTGCAAAACATCAAAAATTTGCAAATTGTCAACACACTAAAATTTGACATCCTACAGTGCACACATCAAAAGGCACAAACAATAGTGATTCTCGTCACTCCATATTCAAATCCCTTGCTCAAAAAAAAAAAAAAAAAAAAAAGAGACGAGTACTATCATAAAAATAAACAGTGATTTTATCACTACAAGAGAGCAAGTATCCCAATACAATTGAAGAAAATAAGGGAGTCGAACTTGAATCCCTGGAATTCTCAGCATTTCGACAGGTCATGAGGCAAGCTTCAGTACCGGTTTGGTTGATAGCCTATTGGTCACTGGTGGTAAACCTCCCGCATGACGATATATCTGTCACATTAACTTGTGTGCAGATCAATGTTTGCATGTGGATGAGCTAGCTTATGGTATCCTAGATAACATCGCAGATTAATCTGACTAAATACAATAAGGGAGTTAGTGGAGCTAATTAGGTGATCCTCAGTATAGGTTCGGTTGAAAGCCCATCTGGCACTGGCGGTATCCTGACAAATACCACATAAACGAACTCAAATTGCACACACAGGGATGTGAAATAACTTGGTTAAATTCAAGTCGGATTTACACCTGGTTTAGAAGTCTGGCGAGATAAATGTACCGTCTTGGCTAGTTAGTTAAAAATATCTGCATCTCAAAAAAGCTTAACTACATTTTCCAACAACCGATACATTTCATTCCATACATCACCATCAAAAAAATCGACAAAATACAAAACAAAGTTTTCACATGCACAAGCATTCCACAAAATTAACCCCAGTAAGTCAATCTAATCGTGTACAGTCTATGGTGCATCGACAACTCATCAATAATTCTTTTCATTCATTCCATATACCTACATCATACAAATTAGAATCATCGCATTCATAATCGCATATGCATACATCAATGAAAAAACATGCACAAAAACATAAATCATGGAAAAAGTATAAACACCAAAAAGAATCATCTGTATATATATCATAGCAAAAAAAAATTGCCCGCAGGCTACAATGCGCTGGTCCTCGGACCTCGCTCCCATCATCCAAAAACTCAAAAACCCCCAGCCTAGGGCGTCGGCCACCATGATCACGCAGGATCGGTGCGACGTGAACTACCCCCTGCAGTATCAGTCCTCTGAGATCTCTCAGGGCGACTGCTCGCCCCTGCATCCCGCCCACTCGCGCCTCCCTCATCTCGCCGCCGATGACGGGATGATGCCGACTGCTCCGTCCCGCTGTCTCTCGTCTTGTACGACGAGCCACTGGCCGGAGGCTCTAGTATTCGCCCACCCAGGCGGATAATCTCACCCTCCATCTCCGACCGATGCCGCCCCCAAGCGGCCTCTCGTCGCCCCCAATCTGCCTCTCGTCGCCTCCAATCTTCCTCCCGTAGCCTCCACTCTACCTCCCGCCTATGGTAGTATGAGATGGCATCATCACGCTGTGCTAGCTGCACCCGTAGGAGATCCCTCTCCCGTGCAGCATCCGTATCCCCCGCCTGCTGGTGAGACGCAGCCCCTGCGCTCCCCCGCCCTGCCAACTGTGTCCGCAGGAGATCTCTCTCCTGCATCATCTCGGCAAGCTCTCCATCCCGCCTCTGTAGTAACCCCGTCAGACGTGCTACCTCCGCGCGCAACCCCGCCTCTGTCTCCCCCAAGCCAGCCTACTCTGGAGCATCCTGCATCTCCGACTGCTCCTCCTCCCCAAAGTCATCTCCCACCTCTTCCACCTCCACCATCTCCACATCCGTAGGAGCTCCCCAACCCTCTCCTGGTGCCTCCGCACCCTCTCCGCCTCCCACTGCCTCCTCTCCGCCCAATGGCCCCTCACCTCGCCACTATCGCAGCATCCACCACTCCTGGTACTCAGCAGTCACTCCGATGTCATCTACGTCTGGAATGTCTAGTACTGCATCCGACTCCTCCCCCAATGGCTCGAGGATCGACGCAGCTAGGGTCCTCTCATCACTCCGACGCCGATAGGCTACGGGCTCCCCAAGCAACCCTTGGCGTACCCCAAACTGTCACGTCACTCGGAGGTAATGGAAGTACTCCTGCTCCGTCCCATGCCGACCAATCACCCATCTCCCCTCTCGAACCCACCGAAGCCACTCATCAGCCTCTGGCCATGCGGGACAATCCCGATATGGCCGCCATATCACATCTTCGAGAGTCAGTCGTGCCAGTGCATCTCTGTAATGGTCGACGTCTCCCGCGAACCGTCGACTCTGCCCCCGCTCCTCCGATCGATACCATAAGGCACCATACCCAATATCCCTGTCCACCATCTCAGCTCGGGTAGTCCAGGGCAACCCTCGTGGTCGCTCTATGGCTATGTGCTGCCATGCCCAGCACTGCAACAAGAAACTGCACCCCATCCCCTTCCGCCTCCGACAACGGACCTCGTACAACTCATCGTACAACTGCGCCAAAAGCGTCTGACCCCATCTCATAATAACCGGCTCTGTCACTGGACAATCCACCAACTGCCACACCACCTCCAATAGGTTCCATGGGAACCTCGCTCCTGACGAGTCTGGCAGGAGCATGTTGGAAATGAGGCTCATGAGTACCGCATGCCTCACTCCCAACATTCCCCTCGCGTACCAATACCGTACCAAAATCCCCCCAATGTGGCAATCCAGCTCTGCCCTCTCCAATGAAGTCATCCCATCATCATCCTCTCCATATCCAAAGTACCGCATCAGTACTGCCGTCCTCTGGCCCCGTGGTGTCGTCCGAATGGGAACCCCGTCTATCGAAATCCGAAGAATCCGATACATGTCCTCCAAGGTGACAGTCATCTCCCTTGTCGAAAGATGGAAGGTGTTCATCCGAACATCCCATAGGCCAATCAGTGCTGTAAGGTACGCCCGGTCCGCCACAACTGCATCCAACCGAGCCACATGCTTGAGCCCTAAGGCATCAAGCCACTCCCAGTCATCATCACTCAATGCCTCGCGGGCATTAGAAAAAATGGTCGGTACTCGATGCCGACTCTTCACCACCTGCACATCACAAAAAAACAACAAACATCAAAAACATGCATCAAATTACCATCACATGTACAAAAATGCATAACTGTATAGTAACATCTTTCATTCACATGTACATCCAAAAAAAAAAAAAAATTCATCCATTTTTCAATTGTGCATCTTTAATTTCATTAAAAACAATAAAAATTTGACATGGTTTACCTACGGTTTTACCTAAGTTTACCATTTCAAAACAAACAAATTCATCAATTTTGCATCTTTAATTTCATCAAAAACAATAAAAATTTGACATGGTTTACCTACGGTTTTACCTAAGTTTACCATTTCAAAAAAAAAAAATTCATCAATTTTGCATCTTTACTTTCATCAAACAACAATAAAAATTTGACATGGTTTACCTACGGTTTTACCTAAGTTTACCATTTCAACAAAAAAAAAAAATTCATCAATTTTGCATCTTTCATTTCATCAAAAATGATAAAAATTTGACATGGTTTACCTACGGTTTTACCTAAGTTTACCATTTCAAAACAAAAAATTCATCAATTTTGCATCTTTAATTTCATCAAAAACAATAAAAATTTGACATGGTTTACCTACGGTTTTACCTAAGTTTACCATTTCAAAACAAAAAAATTCATCAATTTTGCATCTTTAATTTCATCAAAAAACAATAAAAATTTGACATGGTTTACCTACGGTTTTACCTAAGTTTACCATTTCAACCAAAAAAATTCATTCATTTTCCATTTTTAATTCCATAAACATAACACAAAAATATGAGCATGGTTTACCTACGGTTTCGACCTAAGTTTTACCATTCACATAGAAAAACATTTTTAAATGGTTACCCTAAAAAGTGTTACTCTAAGTTTCATTTTGGGTTTATCCTATGGTTTTCCATCTAAGTTTCCATCGGTTTGCATCCATGTTTCATTCGATGTCATTCATTTACCTTTTAATTTAATTAATGCGGGTTTCATGTTTAAACACAAGAGAAACACCATAAAAACAAATTTGCATTTTTCAAAATTCATAATCGAGGAGATAGTGCACTTACTGGTCTCGCCTCGGCTCCGCCGCTCGACGACCCGGTCTATGCACTCATGGTGACTGGATAATCCGACAGCGCTTCGCATCAAAAAATCTACCTCCTCCTCCCCAGAGCTCCAAATCGCAATCGCTGAACAGTGCAAATGAACCAAAATCGTCATTTTTGCCTATTTATACTTTTTGTCGTTCGGTAATCGTCCCTGACCGGGACGAGCGCTCTTCGGCGCGCTCGTTCCACCCCAGGACGAGTACAGGCGCGGCGCACTCGTCTTACCCCAGGACGAGTGCCAACACTGCAATCGTCCCCCCACGGGACGAGTACCAAAAAAAAAAAAAAAAATAAATAAAAATGACAAATGCCAACAAAACCAAAAAAAAAAAGGTCAAAACAGTCGGGAACTGCTCGAGCATGCTTAGCGGTAAACCATCTAAAGGCACCCTTGCACAAGTCATCTTGGGTCAAGCGACTCGTCGCTTTTCTCATGTCGGTCATTCCCTCATCGATTCGTCGCTTGAGGGGGTAGTCACACTTAGTTGCCAATCAACACCATTATACCCAGTCTGGGAAATGACACGCATTCAAAGGATCATTGCAAATGACAATCGCGCCCCCGCTTGGGGCAGCAAACAAGCAATCATCACAAACTGATCATATACTTGGCATTCGTGAATCATGAACTCAAGGTTCCCACAACAAAAGGTTGCGCCCTTTGCCTATTCATGACTGATCAATGTCTAAGTTCAAGTAATACCTCACCGAACCAGGTTAATGCTTGATTTAAGTTCCTTAGCTCGTCAAAAGCAAGGATTCAAGAATGCGTGCCCTTTCCATACTTGGGGCATCAAGAGTTGGTTAGGTTATTGAGAAACCCTAATCATTAGTGCTTTGGTTATATATTTTTGCTCAGCATTGCACCATGTGCAACGCTTCCCAAAAAGGGGCATCTGTAGACACCAAAACAGCACCAATCCGATTATGTGACAACAAGCACTGATCGCACTAACACACACAGCCCCCAGGGCAGCCCTCAGAGGTTAAACAGTGGTTCTAACCACTCACACAACAGTTTTGCAAGTCAGAAACCAATTTAGCACCTTTTAGACACTTTATTGCTTATTCGTCCCACCCAGGGACGAGTGCAGGTTTTACTCGTCCTACCCAGGGACGAGTGCAGGTTTTACTCGTCCTACCCATGGACGAGTGATAACTGATACTCGTCTCACCCAGGGACGATTACCAGCGCTCGCTTCGGGGTGGGACGAACGCCAAGTTTGATCGACAAAAATTCAAATCTCGGCATGTAACATACTCAGAACTGCTACTTAGCTTTTTCTGCATGACATAGGAGTGCGAGTGAGTCCTTTTGACAACTCATATCTGCCAATTGACTTTCCCTTCACTGCATGGGAATGAGAGTGAGCTTTTTAAGACAACTCAGATTTGCCACTTAGCTATCCCTTCATTGCATGGGAATGCAAGTGAGCTTTTCTAAAACACACAAAGACATGCACAGAGACAGTTAAGAATCCCTTGATCAAGAAGAAGTCTTATTTTTAGGCAAAAAGCATTCATGCAAAGAAACACTTTTGCATGTTAATTCAAAGAGACCCCTTGGGTCTATAAAATGGTGAGTTTCCTCACCCAAAAGAGAGACCGAGCTGGAGCATTTTGAGCGACGAAGTGCTGCTAATTCATTTACTTGCGATTTGTGTTTTCAACATCCATAATCTCTTAATCGAAAGAGAGGTTATTGGGTGACTTTTGAAGGCACGAATCAAGAACCAACATCCCATTCTTTTGACCACAATATCCTACCAATTTGCCGACAACACATCACATCAGGTTTCGGACCCATCCTAAGCGGATTGGTGTCGAAGCAAAGTTTCAACCGCGGGTGGTTTGCCTTCGGGCACCCCTCCCGCTTTATTGCTTTTGTAGTTTTTTAGCTAGTTTCATGTTTATGCTTTTATCAAGTTTTCAGTTCATTTAGATTCATTTTAGCCATAGTTAGATTTATCTTTTATTTTTCATACACAGGTGCTACTGATTCTTTGTTTGTTTCTTTGAACGCAGATTTGCAACATTGAAGGAGCAGCGAGGAATCGACCTGTACCAACGCAAGCGGCGACAACGTTTTGGTTCGCCCATTTTATATGTGGGCACGCGGAAGAAGGAATTCTGAAACGAGTTGTAGAGATCAATATCTAACGCTCCTATCCCCTAAAAAGGAAGGAGACGCATTGTAACACGAATTGAAAAGAATATCAATAAAAAAAGGGCCATAGTTTATATTGCTTTTATATCTTGTGTTCATTCATTTGTGTTCTTTCCTTTTAATACAATTTTGTTTAGTCTTTCCTTTTTGTTTCCGAAATCTCGTGTTTTCAATAACATTCATGAAAATAACAATAATATTGAATAAAATGGTCAATATCGATAACAATATGTAAAAGCAAACTTATAATTTAATTACTCAAAATATTGCATACAAGCTTAAATATTCTCCTATGTGTCTCATTTTACGATGGATTGTATTCAATACAATCTTCCATAGTATTGCATTGAGATTTATCTCCATAATATAACCTTAGGAAGGTGACACTTCAATACCTGACTATTGCACTTCTCACATATCCGAGAGATGCATCCTTTACGATTATATACATAAGATAAATCTCTCTTATCCCTTGGATTTACATCTTGTCACTTGTACATGACTTTTAACTCTCTATTTACATGCAAAATTCACTCTATGACACTTGCACACTTTCTCACTCTACACACTTGCACACATTATGACACTTATGCACATCCTATACATAAACACATACATAAGGGAAAATATATATCACACATCTTAACTATAGACTCAAACTCTATTTTAATATTTATATTGTACCATGAAGTAACATGGGGTACACTAGAACAAATCAAATAATGTATTATTCTTCAATAAACATACACATACACAACCATATTGATAGAATAAATTATTGAATTGGAGTCATTAAGGGCCACTAGAATTAGCAGTATATGTAGACATTCCTCAAGTGGTATTTAAACATCTACAAATGTTCAATGGTGATAAGAGGAAAATAGCACTAAAAATATTCACAAGTTCACCATGCTACAATAAATCCATTACATCTAGGAACAAGATGTAATGGTGAAATTTCTAATAGTTTACTATGGGGAAAGTCATGATGTGGTCTATAAGTCATATGCGCGAAGAAGTTACTACTTGGATAACCACTATAAATCCATAAAAGAAATAACTAGTCACCCTAGCAAAAGTATACATGATTTGAACAAAACATTTATCCTCATGCTCTACTGGATCCTAGTAAACATCAAATTGTTTGGCCATTAAGATAAAGTTTATCATGTGAAAGCAATACAATCCTATTTAGCTATGATGGTATGAGTTATGAATCATACTAATTTCCCTAGAACATTCAAAGAGGTAGCCCACACAAATGAGACATTAGTAGAAGTTGGAAAACTTTCACTAGTACCTCCAATGTTGTTTCTAGAAAACATAAATCATGCTTCCTATGACAAGGGGAAAATAGAATATTATAAAGGGGTTCTTAGGGGATTTTTTTAATTGTCTTACCTCTATGTTGTTTTGAGAATAGGGGCAATTTGTGTGCACTTTGTGTTTTATGTATTAGTTGAAGGACACCTACATTTCTCCTAGGACACTTATTTGTTTACAATTGACCCTAATCTAGCCCTAATGCATCATGTAAATGCAAAAAATAAGGCCTAAAACTAAAATAACTTTTTCTTTTGATGAGGAAGTAAATTATGTTTTTTCTTTCAAGGTAAGGGTGCAAGAAAATACAGAAAACAATCCCTAGATGTAGCTATATGCTCTTTTGATTAAATGTTAAATCTAAGAGATTTTGTTCTTCTCCAATGTGATTAAGACTAATCTAGTTCCTTCTTTCCTTTTGATTATTTGCCAAAAAAACAAAAAATAAAAACCAATCTAATCTAACAACAAAAAAAATCTAAGTTTTAAATTCTTAATGATGAGGTTATGGGATAAGAAATCTTTTTTCTACCACAAAGAGAGAAGCACTACCATTCTGTAGAAGCATTGTTTGCACTTTTGCCTATTGATGGTACTTTTTCTAACCTACAAAATAGATAAAAATAAATAGGATCAGTGATAGAGGGGCTTGTATAAGCTAGAAAAAGATATTAGACTCCCTTGGATAACAATTAGGTTCTCATTCAAATAGATAAAAATGATAAATATACAGAATGCATAAAATAAATGCTCAGTGGTAAAAGTGTCATAGGATTGGTGATAGCGCCATCAATGCCTTTGCTTAGTGCTAGTGCTTTAGCTTTACATAAACTAGATATCGATATTGTCATCGGCCTACAATCTGGTAATGCTTTCACTTTTGAGAATAGAACAACAAGAATAAATTCAAAATAAGATAAAGTTATGATTATAATAATGGATTCTAACTTGAGAGTACAAAGATCCCATAAAACAAATGATGGTTGCTTGAAATGAAAATCAGATGATAAAATAAAATGCTAATAAAATGCAAGTGCAAGATTTAATATTAGTTAAAAAATACAAGAAGATAAAAGCTTAAAGATATAAGATTAAGAAAGAGCCAAGAGCAAATAAGGGAAAAATGCACAATCCAAGACACAAGGTTGTTTCCCTTTGTTCATAGAATCTTGTTGAAAGCTTGCTATCTTGCTTATTATCACTTGAATGATTGAACTTAAGGGCTTGAATACTTTATGCTTGGATATATGTTTGCTTGAATGCTTGATATTTCTTGATTAGAGACTTGCTTGGATGCTTATATGCTTGCAAATTTTTTTGGAGAAAACTTGAAGGAATAAGACCTTGAATGCTTATAAATATGGCCTTCACAAGATTATAGCAATATTTTAGGAAAATATTTACAAGTAAAATGAAAAAATCTATAATTCTAGAGAGATTTTGGCAAAATCTTGTTCTCTAAAACTCTTGATGAAATTTTCACTCCAAGTGTTGGCTTTATAGGAAGCCATGACTCCTTGGATGAAAAATTTCATTGACTATAACAAGATTGGATATGATAAGAATTTGAAAGGGATCAAGAAGCCATTAATAGAGGAAGATTGAAAATGGTAATTCTTGGATTTGGTATTGTTATTGGAGCTATGAATCAAATCTTGGGGTTCTAGTCCATTAATGGTGGGCAACTTGAGAGGGACAAAAAGTCAAATTTCTTAATTTTGGCGCATGAAAATCAAAGCATTGGTTGGAAAAAGCACTAACAATACTTTTGCCTCATGACCATTAGAGGTCAAAGGATGAAAAGTTAAAATTTTACAAAAATGCTTCTAAAATTACAATAAATATCATTAATGTTTTCACTCATGCCCTGGTGCTTTCGCTCTTAGAGCAATAAATGCTCCAGGTTTGGGCACAAGAAGGATTGATTCAATTTGGTTTATTGAAAGGCTAAATTATGAAGGGTTTGGACAACTTTAATATTAGCCCTACCTGCAAAATAAGGTACCATTATTTGCCCCTTTTTATGCATTTATTGTATAATAAATGCATCAAAAATTGACATAGATGTCCTTGTTTTATGACAAGAATATTTTTTGTTGCTTATGGTTGATGATGTTATATGAATGATGTTGTGATTGTTTACTTAGAAGTGATGTTAAAGTTTACATTTTGAGCAACAATAAATATTGTCATGCCCTCGTGTGCCCCCTTGATTTTTGGAGGAAAAGACATGTTGGATGGAATAAAGTTGACTTAATTATGATCCATATTGGTGTTAGCAATCCATTCCTATTCTCACAAGTTTATCAATCTTCCAGGATCCAACAATATGTACATGAATCAATCCATAACAATGAACATAGAACTCTCTCAATATTATTGATAAATAAATACTTTAAGCAATGCTTATTCTTTGATTACATATTGCAAAGCTTTGTCTTCAATATATACACACATAAGACTCTTCATATTCACATAACTCTTGAACTTTACACTTACATAAAATTTTCATCTCCTCATACTCATGGGAGATCTAACTCTTCATATTTCTCACATATTTACATAAAGACAAAGACTTCCATGATTGCACATAACTTATATCTCCTTAATTATAAACATGATACTTCACACATAACTCACACTTACTAACATGAGACCTCGCCTATAACTCCACACTTATTTACATGACACATGACTTGCACTTAATAACATGAAACCTACTATAGAATCAAATATTAAACACATCATAGACTAAACTATTTACATGGTCCTTGCATTAATATTGTAAAGTACCAAATAATGTAATACCTCCAACACCCCCCATATTAAATTATTTGGTATGGATGTCTTTTACCTATGCTTGTTGTGAAAGAGGAAATGCACCATAACAATTAAAAATCGACAAAAAGCAATAGATTTGATATTAATAAACTTTATTTTTTACAAATCGGCCTTTTCAGTTATAATCGATCTCCCAAAATAAAAGAATTTTCTTTACAAGTAAGATCTATGGTATCGCAAGTTATCTCCTCAATCATGCAATAGCTTGTGGGAGGGATTAGAAGGCGTGTTGCTTGACCTCCTGAGCCTTTATGCATATCCAATACCTACACACAAGCTCATAATAACAACATCAATAACATATATGAAACCTTTCAATATGAGACCCAAAATCATGAAAGAGGGTTACAAAAGCAAATAGAACATTACAAAACTTTACAAAATCAAGTGCAAAAGTTACAAAAATGTATGAAATACCTATAGAACCTAATAAAATACCTAATTTACCTTTCTATGCAGCCTATGGCTTATTTGAAGTTGTTGTTGACCTTGAGGCTTTACCACTCAGGGTGGTTGGCTCTCTTGTGCAGCTGCCCGGGGCGGTTGAGATTGTATAGCTGCCCTAGGAAGTTGAACCCCTATATAGCCACCTTGGGTGGTTGAGCTCTTGTGTAGCCATCTTGGGTAGTTGAGACTGTTATCTGGTAGATGGTTTCAGTCCTAGATCCAAGCCTTCCTAGATTTATTTTGGGGTTTTGTTGTAGATCCAATGCACTTCTGGATATTGATGGTGGGTGTGGTTGCAAAACAAGGATTAGCAAATATTTCTAAGAACCTCCATGGGTGAATATTTTGAGCTATCTGGATGGTATACCTCCAATCACAATATAAAATGCATATAAAACAAAATAAAATAAAATTTGAGCAGAGTTTCAATATCATTTTTGTGCACACCATAAAAATGAAATTGGGGCCTATTTGTAAAGTCTCCCATGGGTGGAGGAGAGTGATAAAGGGGAAAAAGATGGGTGAATGTTGGACATTTTGAGTAGATAAGTTTTAATTGATGTCAAGAGTGAGTGGTTATTGATGTCAAGCTTTCAACACCAGTCAATGGTAGTTTCAGTGGGCAGCATCAGTTTTAGGTTCTCCAATTTCAGTTAATCAAGACTCGGGTTCAGGAAGTTAGATGTGGTCCAAAGTGCAAAAGAAGAAACCCAAGTGAATAATATCATAATATTTTTTATAATATTATAAAGGGAAGTTTTAAATTAATTATAAATTAATTAATATAATTTTTACTATAAATTAATTTATAATTTAATTTACTTAAGTTATTTAAATTAATTATTAATTAATTTTGATATTAGTTATAAGTTAATTTATATTAATTTTTAACTAACCCTAAGGAGGGTTATTAAAATTAATTCGAATTTCTAGCATCGACGTGGGAAGAACATTTATCATGTGTATAAAAGGGGGATTACCCACCTTACCAAAACCCTCAATGCTTTCGAATTAAATCCTATGCTATGCGAATGTCATGCGAATCGTGGTGTGCAATGAAAATATTTTAATTTTTAAAAAGGTGCTTAGAGGAGGCAAAATCATTTCATCCAAAAAGGATGGAGCCTTGGTCACCAACCGCTAGTAGCGTAGTTGGAAACCATGGTAATGGTAATATGTGAGGGCAGCGACAGGTGCGGGTTTGAATCCCCGTAGAGGATCGTTTTGTTTTGTGTTGGTATTATTTGTTTTAGGGTTTGAAAAGAAAATAAAGGTGTTTTAAATATTGATTGAGTTTTTTTGTGGTATTGGATATTATTATAAGTTGGATATTATAAGGTGTATCCAAGTAATTATTTTTGTGCATGATTTGATGAATGTTAATTTCAAGTAGGAGCAATAAGGTGTATTTGAGCTTTGTTTATTTGTGTCTAAGGAATATTTGAGAATGTGTTAAGAGTGAGATTTTGTCATCTAACCATTGAAATTGCAAAGAAGAGAATTGTGACTAAGACAGGTTTGCTAAGGTCACTTCTACATAAAATTAAAGGTATGGGCATATTCTTCCTAGTGAGTGATTGTTGAATGTTGTGTATGCAAAGTTGGAGTGAAAAGGATTGTTAGGTGAGCATTGTTGAGTGTGTGTTGAATTAATACTTCAAGGTTTTCTGGAATAGATAGTTGTTGATAAAACCTTATTTTATAAGCATTGTTGTTGAAGTGGATGGTTGAGTGAAGAAATTGAATGAGGGTTTGAAAATAACATGAGCATCATTGTTATGTGAGATTGGTTGATAAGCATTGTTGGAAATATTTGAGTGAGTGTTCATATGCTTGGACTAGGGTTTGTGAGCAAGGATTATTTCATTGAGTTATCGGTTGAGTAAAGTTGGTTAAACCTAGTCAAGTGAATGTGTTAAAGGGATTGTTCAAGTTCTATGAAATAAATTGTTCTATATTCTAAATTGAGTTGAGAAAGTGATTGAACATTGTGGTGAATGTGAAGCATATTAAGTCTCTAACAATTCTCTGTATGTTTCTAAAATATTGATTGAAAGTGATTGAGCATTGTGGTGAATGTGAAGCATATTGAGTGTCTAACAATTCTCTATATGTTTCTAAAAGATTTATTGAAATTAATTTAGCATTGTGATGAATGTGAAGCATATTGAGTCTCTAACAATTCTCTTTATGTTTCTATGATATTGGACAAGTTCTAGTGTAGACTTGTTGAGTAGATTTGAGGTAATTCTTAGAGAAGACTTGTGGAAAAATTTGTGTGAGCTTTTGTGGAAGCTTACAATACAGATTTTAGTAAAGATATTGAGAGAAAATTTGGACAAGTTCTAGTAAGGACTTGTTGAGAAAAATTGGACAAGTTCTAGTGAGGACTTGTTGAGCAGATTTGGACAAGTTCTAGAGAGGACTTGTGGGCAGATTAGTGTGGGTTTTTGTGGAAGCTTACAAGAAATATTTGAGATAATTCTTTGAGAAGACTTGTGAGCAAAGTTGATTGATTAATTTGTTCAAACCTTGAGTTAAGGTTTGAGATAGATCTAGCAGATTTGATTTGAGATTGATTCAAGCTTTGTGTTAAGGCTTGAGAACACATATTGAGGATAGATTTGTGCTAGATTGAAGTATTATGTTTAGTGCAGATAAAAGGATAGATATTGATGACAGATTTGTGGTAGACCGAAGGACTATGTTTAGTGTAGATCAGAGGATACAAATTGAGGACAAACTTGTGCTAGACCGAAGTACTATATTTAATACATATTTTAGGATAGAGTTTGGTGCAGATTTAAGGATAGATTTGTGTCAGATCAGAGATAGAGATAGAGTAAATTTATGCGAAATCGAAGGATTGTGTTTAGTGTAGATTTGAGATAGAGCTTTGAAGGTTATAGAGTATAGAGGATAACAGTCTCCAATGGATAGATATCCATTAGCCAGGGTAGTGAGAACAAGTGTCTTTAGTGGATAGATATCCATTAGATAGAGCAGTGGGGACAACAGTTCTTCTAGAAGATCACTAGTCAGAGCTAAGGAGAAGAGCTAAGGAGAAAGGAGTTCTCCTGTGGATAGAGATCCATGAACTTGATTAGGGGATTGGTGTATCCTTTGGACAAGAGGTCCATAAACATTTTAATAGGGAAATGATTCCCAAGAGATTGATTGAGAAAATTTTAGCGAAATATTTTCTTCGTGAAGTAGCCCACATTGGGTGAACCACGTAAAATTATTGTATTTATTGTGTGTGGTGATTTGTGAATTGTTTTGATTACTATTGTTGATATTTCTATCTATACGTTGCATAATATTTATTGAGAAAGAAAAGTAAAAAGTGGTCTTATATTGTTCACCTCCCTCTTAGTATAAGCTTGTGTTATTCAATTGGTATCAGAGCGGGTTCCTTCGGAAGAGTTTAACAACTTGAAGAAAAAGCTTTCAAGAATACAATGGATTCTAAGAATGTGTTCTCAGATAATTCAACACCAATTTTTGATGGAAGTGATTATATATATTGAAGTATGAGAATTAAGATTCACCTTATGGCACTTGGCAATGAAATTTGGGAAGTAGTTGAAAATGGATACATACCACCAGCTGATCCACCTACAGATAAGGAAGGTAAGATTCTAAAAAATTACAATTCAAAAGCAACGAATGTAATTTTGAGAGGTTTACATTAAACAGAATAAATAAAATTTATGCATTGTAAATATGCAAAAGGAATTTGGGATAAGTTGCAAAGCACATATGAAGGAGATAAAAGTATTAAAAAGTTAAATATATGAAATCTCAAAGGACAATTTGAATAATTAAGAATGAAGAATGAGGAAAATATTAGTACTTATCTACTTCGGGTAGATGAGGTTGTTAATGCTATGCAAGGACTTGGACTTAATGTTGAAGAATCGGATGTTTGTGATAAGATCTTAAGGTCTCTCCCAACAAGGTTTAGTGAAAATATTTCAGCTATAGAAGAAGCAAAGGATGGTGATTCTTTGACAAGAGATATGTTACTTGGTATTCTTACAACATTTGATCTAAGAACAAAAGAGAAACCTAATATCCAAAAGGAAGCAGTATTCAAAGCGATTAAGAAGACAAAGGACAAAAAGTCAGATTCAAGCAATGAGTCATACAGTGATGAAGAAGCAAATTATGGCAAAAGGAATAAGGATTCAAGAATATTTAAAGATGCAAAATTTGTTAGATATTTCAATTATGGATAGTATGGTCACTATGCAACTGATTTTCAAGAAGCCAGAAATAACAATAATGAAGAAAAATAGGATCATAATAAGAGGGAATCAAAAAGATATAGGTACCAAAAGAAAGGCAAGGATGGACAAGGCAAACAAGGAAATAAGTTTTTTCAAAGACAAAAGAGGAGCTACTATGCAGATAAGGCAAGTAAGTACTCAAGTGATAGTGATGCTAGTTCTTCAAGTAATGATAAAGATGAAGTCCTATTTTTGATTGAAGAAAAAGATGAAGGTAAGAAAAGGTCACCAATAATTCTTAAGTGTTTCAGATGTGGTAATTTTGTACATCTGGAAGATAGTTGTACTAGGAATGGTTTTAGTTTCATTAATGATGAATATGAGGATGCACTTGAAGGACCAAAAGAGAATATTCTAATAGCACTAGAAGAAGAAGAAGGTGATCCTATAGAAGATAAGTCAAAAGAAAATGGAGATGCTGACAAAGATAAACAAATAGAGGAAGAATAAGAAAAAGGAGGAGTTGATCTTGAGGGAGAGCTATCTATGCTCTTAAAAATTTAAAGAAGGTAGGGAAGCAAAACTCTCAACTTGAGATTCAGTTTTAAGAATGTGATGAAGAGAGAGGAAAGCTTATAGAGGATCTAAACAAGTCAATGGCTAAGACAAAGAATTTTAAGGATAAGTTAGAAGCAAAGGTCTTAGAATGTGAAAAGTTAGAATAAGAAGTAGCCCTACTAAAGGAAGATTTAGAAAATCCTAAGGATAAGCTACAAAAGTTTAGGAAGAGCTCAAATATTGTAGATAAGATGATCAAGGTACAAAGAAGGTAAACAAACAAAATAGGTCTACAAGCTCAAAAGAAACAAGAAGAAGAGTCAACCTCAAGTTCTGAATAAGAAGAAACTTTAGAAGAAGTAACTTCAAAAGAAGATAGTGTAAGAGAAAGTGAGACTTTTGAGGATGAGTTGGACAACAAAAAGTTCAACAAGGAAAGAAACAATGCATAAAGGAGAAACAGATGGAACAACAATCAAAATAGGTTAAGAGAGACTAAGAGACCAATGAGGTCAAGACAAGGAAACTTCAATGGAAGATGTTTCTCATGTCACAGATTTGGGCACAAGGCTTCACAATGCAAGACACATGAAATATAGGAATATGGGAATTTCAGGAACAGGAAGCTTTTCCATGGGTATTGCTACTCATGTAATCAGTTTGGTCACAAGGAAATGAATTGCAGGGTTCATGACAAGAACATATATGACTTCACCAGAAGAAATCCTAAGACATTTGCACCTCCAAGGAATAATAACATTAAGTGTTATAAGTGCAAAAATGATGTACATACAACAAAGTGGTGTAGAGCAGATATTCCAAAATCAAGCATATGTTGGAAAAATAAAATACTTGATATTATTCAATGACAAATACCTTGCTTAAATAGCAAAGGTGTACAATATGATCCATTGGATCATAACTAACTAAGCTAATATCAGCCACACAGATTATCCTAGTAACAACTTAGGATATGAAATATTAATTCTAACACCCCCCTTAAGTGGTACTAGGATATACTAACACCCCCCTTAAGTGGTACTAGTAGGTAATGAATAACAAAACCATATAAGTGGTATATCCACAAATATGAGTCCCGAAAAGAAATCCTGATAAGGTACTCATGTACAATATATTCATAAGAAATCTCTATTGAAATATGATGAAAAACCACAAGGGAAAAAACCACCTGCCAAAATAGAAGAAGAAGAAGGAGGAAGATGTGCAAGGAGGATGAAGAGGAATATGTCCTCTTCAACCCCCCTAGGACAACTTACATCAAGAAGCCTACAAAGGATCCATCATATGTCTCAAAAAAAGTAGAGAAGCCTCATTGTCGAACTGAATGAAACCATACTCCCAGACTGGTGCTTGTGACACAAATCAAGGCTGTGAACCATGAAAAAAAGGTCACTAAAGAAAACCCCTTGAAACCAAAGTGTCTCAAAAAAAGAAGAGTGTGAAGATAGTGTGGAAAAATAACCACAAAAATTGCAAGGGTAGTCCAAAATGACTCCACAAGCATAAGTATGTGGTTTCCACCTATATGAACACAATGGGTTGATAACAAGGTCCAAAAACTTCTGGACAAACAACAAAAAAAGGGAATAAAAATGAAACACCAAGGTAGTTGTCGAACGTGTCCTTATGGTGACCTCCTCATCCTACCGGAATGCATGGGTAACCAACCGCTACAACCGCTAGGTGATATAGAGGAGATGACTAGATACTAGGATCACATAAAATACTTTGGGAGTAGCGGGTTCAACCGAGAGTGCACTCCATGTTACAATACTATCTGAGCCACAAAAATGTGTGGGAAATATTTTTAAAACTAAAAATGGATTGCACCATCTTGTTCGGCTCGAAAAAATATTTTCAACGACTATAAATACCTCTATGATCGGGTATCAATGATTTCATCTGCAGGAAAAACAATAGTCTTCTTCTTCCCTCACAAGAGAATATTGCGAAAAGTCCTTCAAGAAAAAAAAAAACATCCTCGCAGGGTATATTCTGAAATTAGAATAAAGCATGGTTTTTAAAAATTTCTATCCCATAAAATTACCCTTCCACTTATCAAGTGGAAAATAACATTTTAAGAAAAAAAATTACCTCCAAAAGATATACCCCTTTGTTTTGAAGCAAAGGGGTTCACATGGGCCCATCCCCTTTTAAAGACATTACATCTAGGATAATCCCTTTTAAGATAAATACATGGGCTAATAATGCATTTTTAAAAAACAAATATTAAAAAAAAATTGCCCTACCCATAAATAATGCATGGTGCATGTTAAAAAAACGTGTGCTTGGTGTGGCCATAATGGAAGAAAAAAATCATTTTTAAATTTTATATGGGTGAGTCTTGTTCTTCACACAACCTCAACCACATCAGTCAGCAGGGCATGGATCACCACAATCACATTTGCAATGACCACATCCAACAACTCCTGACCCCTACTTTACAACGAATCCTCAGGTTGCCACATTGTCAGATTTTGAACTCCGGTACCAGTTGCTTTTCTTCCATGTCTGCGACAATCCTCTCTCTCTCCATTTAGCATTAGGAGCCTTGTACTATTTTCCAAGTACTTTGTCACCCAAAACAGGATGAATACCACCTTCACTTGCTTGGAAACCCTTAAATTGAATAAAGCCATCGACGTACGGTGAGATTTTTGGTGAAATTCTCGATAGCTACGAGTTTAACCTACTATCAAAAATTATTCCAACTCAAATATCGACCAGAGGAATGAGTTCCAGTTGGTTTCACGAGGATGAAGTCAGAATCTCTGTGACAAGCCATCGAAAATATCTGGTTCTCACGAGTGGAAAAATAAAACACTTCTTCACGTGTCTCCTCGTGTCGTCCAACATAGAATCATTGTAAAAACAACAAAACAATGATGGCTCCATCACAACTGGCAACGTGGACTTCATTTAACCTCAATAGGAAATCCAACTCAACCACCTCCCAATATCTTCATCGACGACCACGACACTACAGCTACAAAGCTTTCACACGATATCGATGGGAAGCCCTCCTCTCTCGACTTTGAAGAAACTTTTTTGGGTACTTGATGTTTATTTATTTGCTCTCCCACCTTTAGAACTCCATCTCCACCAAATCCTTAATAGTAAGATAAGTTGAATCATTGAGGACTTGGATGATTATTCTATCTGAAGTCCAAGACAGTCCACACGTCACCCCAATGGAGAGCTGATAAACTGCTCTTTCTATAAGTATTTTGAGCTAATGAATTGCTTCTCGATATCCAGCTATCCATGCATCATCTTTGACAGATCCACCTTTTATAAATGAAAAATGCACTTCTTCAAACCTATCGTTACCCTCTACTGCAGGAAGTTGTAACAACTTTTCAAAGTCAAGGAATTAAGGGCATGTCCATTGACTTCCCCTTATGAAAGCAAGTATAGCCTCAAATGGTGTAATGATAGGATCTAGGAACTATTTTCTATCTAACAATGTTGTTTATACATAGGAAATATAAACAAAAACTTTGCACTACCAAAATAGAAATAATCAGATGCTGATTAGCAAAGATTGTCAAAGCACACTTCCACAAGAATCGTAGGTATTTAGAAAGCAATGATGTATACAAAAATATAGATATTCTGATCTCACGACACAAAACTGACATATGGAACAGGAACAGGAACAAGAACAAGAACAGGAACATGAATATGGACATGAATAGGAACAGGGATATGCACATGGTAGTTGCAGTGGGCAGGATCAGTTTCAGGTTCTCCAATTTCAGTTAATCAAGACCCTGGTTTAGGAAGTCGGATGTGGTCCAAAGTGCAAAATAAGAAGCCCAAGTGAATAATATTATAATATTTTTTATAATATTATAAAGGGAAGTTTTAAATTAATTATAAATTAATTAATATAATTTTAATTATAAATTAATTTATAATTTAATTTACTTAAGTTATTTAGATTTATTATTAATTAATTTTGATATTAGTTATAAGTTAATTTATATTAATTTTTAACTAACCCTAATAAGGGTTATTAAAATTAATTCGAATTTCAAATTTAAATTTCTAGCATCAACATGGGAAGAACATTTATCATGTGTATAAAAGGGGGATTACCCACCTTACCAAAATCCCCAATGCTTTTGAATTAAATCCTATGCTATGCGAATTTCATGTGAATCATGGTGTGCAACGAAATTTTTTTAATTTTTAAAAATGTGCTTAGAGGAGGCGAAATCATTTCATCCACCAAGGAGGGAGCCTTGGTCACCACCCGCTGGTAGCACAGTTGGAAACCATGCTAGTGGCAAGACGTGAGGGAAGCAACAGGTGCAGGTTCAAATCCCCGCGAAGGATCATTTTATTTTGTGTTGGAAAACATGACAGAGCAAGGTTGAAAGGGAAGTAAGTTCACCTTCCTTCACATGGGCGCCTCTAGCCCATGCGGTGGGCAAAGCGCTAAGGTGCTTCGCACTTGGGGAGATGGTGGATCGAATCACGTCAAAACCCTTTTGGGGATAACAATGTATGCATTAAGTTTGATCACCAAAATTTTTAGAGAAGTTGTTGAGGTATTAAAAATTAATTTTTGCATATTTTATTTGGTATATGAGGTTTTTGGGGAGTTATAAGGTTGATGCAAAATAAATTTTTGGTATTATTTGTTTTAGGGTTTGAAAAGGAAATAAATGTGTTTTAAATATTGATTGATTTTTTTTGTGGTGTTGGATATTATTTTAAGTTGGAGATTATAAGGTGTATCCAAGTAATTATTTTGTGCATGATTTGATGAATGTTAATTACAAGTAGGAGCAATAAGGTGTATTTGAGCTTTGTTCATTTGTGTCTAAGCAATATTTGAGAATGTGTTAAGAGTGAGATTTTGTCATCTAACCATTGAAATTGCAAAGAAGAGAATTGTGATTAAGACTAGTTTTCTAAGGTTACTTCTACATCAAATTAAAGGTATGGGCATATTCTTCCTAGTGAGTGATTGTTGAATGTTGTGTATGCAAAGTTGGAGTGAAAAGGATTGTTAGGTGAGCATTGTTGAGTGTGTGTTGAATTAATGCTTCAAGGTTTTCTAGAATAAAGAGTTGTTGATAAAATCTTATTTTATAAGCATTGTTGTTGAAGTGGATGGTTGAGTGAAGAACTTGAACTAGGGTTTGAAAATAACATGAGTATCATTGTTATGTGAGATTGGTTGATAAACATTGTTGGAAATATTTGAGTGAGTGTTCATATGTTTGGACTAGGGTTTGTGAGTAAGGATTATTTCATTGAGTTATTGGTTGAGTAAATTTGGTTGAACCTAGTCAAGTGAATGTGTTAAAGGGATTGTTCAAGTTCTATGAAACAAATTGTTCTACATTCTAAATTGAGTTGAGAAAGTGATTGAGCATTGTAGTGAATGTGAAGCATATTGAGTCTCTAATAATTCTCTATAAATTTCTAAAATATTGATTGAAAGTGATTGAGCATTGTGGTGAATGTGAAGCATATTGAGTCTACAATTCTCTATATGTTTCTAAAAGATTGATTGAAATGAATTTAGCATTGTGATGAATGTGAAGCATATTGAGTCTCTAAAAATTCTCTTTATGATTCTATGCGATTGGAAAAGTTCTAGTGTGGACTTGCTGAGTAGATTTGAGGTAAGTCTTAGAGAAGACTTGTGGACAGATTTGTGTGAGCTTTTGTGGAAGCTTACAATATAAATTTGAGGAAAGAGATTGAGAGCAGAGTTGGACAAGTTCTAGTAAGGACTTGTTGAGCAGAATTGGACAAGTTCTAGTGAGGACTTATTGAGCAGATTTGGACAAGTTCTAGAGAGGACTTGTGGATAGATTAGTGTGGGCTTTTGTGGAATCTTACAAGGCATATTTGAGACAATTCTTTGAGAAGACTTATGAATAGAGTTGATTGATTGATTTTTTCAAACCTTGAGTTAAGGTTTGAGGCAGATCTAGCAGAGTTGATTTGAGATTGAGTCAAGCTTTGTGTTAAGGCTTCAGGACAAATATTGAGGATAAATTTGTGCTAGACCGAAGTACTATGTTTAGTGTAGATCAAAGGACAGAGATTGGGGATAAATTTGTGGTAGACCAAAGGACTGTGTTTAGTGCATATCAGAGGACACAGATTGAGGACAAACTTATGCTAGACTGAAGGACTATCTTTAGTACAAATCTAAGGATAATTTTTGGTGCATATTTGAGGATAGATTTATGCCAAATCAGAGATAGAGATAGAGCATATTTGTGCTAGACCAAAGGACTATGTTTAGTACATATTTGAGATAGAGCTTTGAAGGTGACAAAGTATAGAGGATGAAAATCTCTAGTGTATAGATATCCATTAGCCAGGGTAGTGAGAACATGTATCTTCAATGGATAGAGATCCATTAGCCAGAGTAGTGGGGGCAATAGTTCTTCTAGAAGATCATCAGTCAGAGCTAAGGAGAAAGGAGTTCTCATGTGGATATATATCCACAAACTTTATTAGGGGATTGGTGTCTCCTTTGGACAAGAGGTCCATAAGCATTGTAATAGGGAAAGGATTCCCAAGAGATTGATTGAGAAAAATTTAGTGAAATATTTTCTCCATGGAGTAGCCCACATTGGGTGAACCACGTAAAATTGGTGTCTCTATTGTGTGTGGTGATTTGTGCATTACTTTGATTATTGTTATTGATATTGCTATCTATACATTGCATAATATTGATTGGGAAAGAAAAGTAAAAAGTGGTCTTATACTGTTCACCCCCTTTCTTAGTATAAGCTTGTGTTCTTCAATGACAAGTGTCATGGTGAGGGAAGGGAGAAATCTTAGGTATTCCCCACGTGGGTGGACAAATGTGCAACTTTCCTTGTTTGGGATATGATGGATTATGATGTACCATAACACTTGATGACATGCCACACTAATACCCTTTTTGTAAAGAGATCCTCACCCACCAAAATGGAATTTCTCATCAATATGCTTGGGTGAATGGAATCCCCATCCAACTGCATTAAATGTTCTTGGGATGTGAAGGAAAGAGGAAAATTAAATACCAACCAGAGTTAATGTGAGTCGGAGTTAAAAATAGCAAAGTGGTCTCATGATAATGACAAATAATTGTAATAAGGGGCTTAAGTGGTTTAAAGGGGCTAGAATAGTCAACATTAATAATTTATAAGGTTGCAATATATTAATTAAAATAATTGCACACATTATTAAATATTAATATTAACCATTGCAAATGTGACACTTTTAAGATGTCTATACTTGTATTATGGCTTTTTTTAATGTTGGTATTGACTGATTTTGGTTTTGAATTTGTTCCTCTAAGCTGTCACCTACACTTTTTTAGGAATTCATATTTACAAACTTTTTTGATTTCTTATCATTTTCCTTAGCCATAAGAGTTTTATGTTCATAAAATACCTCTTCTAATATTGTTCTTTTGGAAAACATTGATCCAAATATTTTTGTGTAAGTTCTAACACATCAAAAGCAAATATGCCAATTTTGTAGGATCGAAGGGCTTCAATTTTGTTTAGACTTTTAAAAATACATATTTTATTACCATTTATGGTTTTAAATTCTAGCGTTCTTCCTTTGTCTAGCAATTATGATACTAAAATTAGATTATTTGTTATACCTGGAACATAAAGCATGTTTTCCATTGTACATTTTGAATATGGTAGACTAAGTGTAACATTCCATGATCCTTGTACTTGATAGATTTTATCATATGCTATCTTAATTGGTATACTTGGTTTTACTTGAATGGAATCAAACCAATATAGGTTGCTTGTCATATGATGGTTAGCTCTTGAATCAATGTACCAAGTATTATATTCATATTCAATTTTTGGTTCTATTTAATTTTTTTGTGTTTTATTATAGTGTAGCTTACTATTGTGACAATATCTTATTTGTCTTTGAAAATATTTCTTCATGATATATCTCTTTGAACATATATGATTTTGAAACATACCTCTTTGATGCACTAATTTTTTGATCTTTCAATAAATTATTTTATTCACTCAAATTTCTTCAAATCTCTTCAATTTTAATTTCTAATTACTTTTCTTTGTTGTAGAATCCCTTATTACTCCCAAATAAAATATATATGTATTTTAAATGAGTTTACACAGGTTTTTACGAGGGGTGCCAATCACCTCACATTGAGTGGTGCTTGAACCTTGGACCTCTCAAAGAGAGGCCAAAGGCCTTACCACTGTAGTAAGCTTGCAGGTAAATTTTTTATTTTTTTAAACAATTTTCTTCTCTTTTGTTTCTTCAATTTTCTTCAATTTTAAATATTTTTCTTCAATCTTAATTTTCTTCATTAAGTCCCTCATTGTTGAAACCCTTTTATCTCCAAATTTAATAATTTTATTCTTCTTCAATTATTCTTTATTCTCTTCAAATTATTCAATCTTCAATTCTCATTTTTATTCATCTTTCTTCAATTTATTTTTCTTCAAATAATTCTCCTCGTTTTCAATTTTAATTTTCAATTTTATATTCTTAAAATTTCAAAATTTTAGGTCCGAGGTGTAGACCAATTGGTTCATCCAAACCCCATAAGGGGGCGGAGGTCCAAGGTTCAAATCTCGGGCCTCGCTGGACTAAACACTTGTCCATTTCCTGGTGCTTTCAACGACGTAAAAGGTTTAAAATGATTATGGCATGGTGGTTATAGGGGCGGACTGCGCGAAGATCTGTGTGGTAGATTCCGGGGCGGACAACGCAGAATACTATGGCGGCCATAAAAAGTCGGAAAGCCTACCCGGATTCATGGCGGCTATCGATTCCACCATGTAAATTAAAAAAAAAAAAATCAAAATTTTCCTTCAATCCTCTTTCATCTATAATTTATTCTTCAAATATATTAAATTCTTATTATATCTCTCATCAATTTTTTTTCTTATTTAATTATTTAATTTACTATATTAATTATTCCTTCCTTAATTAAAATTCCTTTTTCCAAAATCAATACTTTCCTATCAAATAAATTCTTCACTGAGTAACTCAATAAAGTATATAATTTACCTCAATTATCCCACTACAACGTTCCAAATTATTTTGTGGATCATGCATTATTTGCTAGTTATAAGTGCTCTTCACTCTGAATTTAAGTATGAATAAGATTTCTCCTTCAACCTTTGGATTTGAATATTGTCTTATATTATAATGTTGCTTCCGTTACTTTCAACTTTTAACTCTTCTTACCTCTCATTTTTGTAGTCTTATACAATCTACTTCTACAAAATTCTTATGCAAGGTCTCATTTCCAGAGAATTGGCATATCCTCTATAACTTTCTCTTCTTGTTTGCTTCTTCTCTTCGGATATCTCTATGTGCTTGGATATTTCAATTTTACACTTGAACGTTTGTGACTGCTCCAATAAATCAACTTGCTACTCACTTACTGCATTATGAGGTATGTTTCTAGGCATGCAATTCTCTACATTATTTATCCACCTCTTCTCTTGGTATTATTCTTTCTAATATCTAAATAAACTCTTCATTCCTATGTTATCTTTGATTTCTCCTTCAACAATTCTATTCAATATCATTTAATTTGGGTAGATTCACGACGGGTGACTTTGTCTTCTTCTCACAACAAGCTCACTTGGATTTGTGGCTCTCCAACTATAATTTCCAACATAGCTCTCTCACTCATCATATGCTCCTCAACAAATACTCTCCTCTTATCTCAAACATAATTTCTTTCTATCTTGAACATCTAAAAAATATGGCTTTGATACCATTGTTAGCAATCCACCGCTATTCTCATAGGTTTATCAATCTTCTAGGATCCAACAATATGCATATAAATCAATCCATAACAATGAACATAAAGCTTATTAAATATTTTTGATAGACATCTACTTTAAGTAATGCATAGATGCAATTCTTATTCTTTGATTACATATTACAAATATTTATCTTCAATATATATGTATATGAAACTTCATATTCACATGACTCTTGACCTTTACACTTACATAAATTTTTCATCTCCTCATACTCACGAGAGATCTAACTCTTCATATTTCTCATATATTTACATAAATACAAATACTTTCATGATTGCACATAAATCATAACTCCTTACTTATAAACATGACACTTCACTTACATAACTCACACTTACTAATATGACACCTCACCTATAACTCCACACTTATTTACATGACACATAACTCACATTTAATAACATGACACATACTATAGACTCAAATATTAAACACACTCTAGACTAAACTATTTACATGGTTCTTACATTAATATTGCAAGGTACCAAATAATGTAATACCTCTAACAATTGGTGTGGGAATAAAAAACTAAGGATAAATAGCAAAAACTGATGGGAAAAAACAGTAAAAATAAATTTATTTTATTTATGTGAATGAAAATAAAAGAGCTCTAGAGTGCTAATAGTGATTGGTTTTATCATGACACAAAATCTATACCCACCACACCAAGTAGACTAGGTGAGGGCACCCACAACTTGAGGATGAGCGATAGTAGTGGTACATATCAAAAACCTAACACTTAGGTTAAAAAGTTATCTAAAAAAATATGCCTAAAAGGGAGGGCAATGTGTTTGCCTAGTGATATTGCTTTTGCACCCTATACATGCTTTTGTGTTCCAATGATGCTTTCACCATGAACTGACACTTTTTCCACCTAGGTTGTGCTTTCATTTCCCAATGGTTTTTTTACCACCCAATGATGCTTTTATATCAGGGTGGTACTTGTATGCTATGCATTTTTTTCCTTCTTTTTTATTATATTTTATTTATTTATATTACCAACGCTAATAGGGGTTTGTTTTGGATTGGGTGCAGGATAGATTATAGGTATTTGACTACAAAGATAGGTGATTGAACTCTCTTGAGGCCATTAAATTTCTCCTCAATTTTACAAACCATGCACTACAAGTGGCATTAGGGTTGTACCATGTGGCCTTCATGCCCAAGGTAGTGTTTTATGAAGCACTTCTAATGATATTAGCAAAGAGATTGTATTAAAATATGAATACCTTCTAGTTGCTAATTTAAGAATGGTCATTATCGTCAAGGACATCTAGAGGATCCTAAGGGTATCTATTAGGGGGTAGAGGTGTACCTAGGCATGGATTAGAGGAGGTGACTAGAGAGATTGATAGGAGACATAAAATTTCTAGTGGTGTGGTTAGAAATTGCTATTAATATTTTTTATGTCGAGGGCCACCTAAATAGATAGACCATGTTATTGTGTGCCTTCGGATTTTTTATGGGCAACACCAATCATAGAGTCATCCACTAGGGCTACAAGGAGGTGGAAGCATAGTGAAGAGTTTGATAAAACTATTCCAAAAATATAATGTAAAGATAATCATAAAATAGAAGGAAGAATAATATACGTCCATAATAAATACTGAGATTTACCTTGGAAATCCTTGGTTAGGAAAACAAAAAAAAACTCAAAGTTGTACCTCTTACTTCTATATATTATGTTTTAACATAGAAATTTACAATATATTATATATATTTTGTAGCATCAAAAAACCCTAAACTATCAAGTGGTATTAGAATACAGTGGGTATAAAACCATGGGCTAAAACCACCTATACTTGATAATTAAGGAGCCTCAATAATCATGTTAGGACATAAGAGTCTTTTCCTAAAAAAAATACAACACATCCAACAATCTCCCACTTGTTTAATACTCTGTAGCATGACCTATACATATTACAAACTCATCTTCTTGTGGTAACCAAACCCATTACCTGCTTGTACCAAAAACTTCTTGGTACTCATAAACTTAGTTAATGAATCTGCAATATTTTTTAGGGTATCAAATTTCTCTAGTGACACTTTCTTTCCCTCAACCATGTCTCTAATAAAATGGTACTACATTACAATATGTTTTTTCTTAGAATGATAAGAAAGGTTCTTTACTAGAAAGATTACACTTTTGACTATCACAATTTATTCTTATAGCTCCTTGTAAGAACCCAACATCAACATATATTTTTGTAACCATGCTACTTCCTTACTTGCATGAGTGGTTGCAATGTACTCAAATTTTATAGTTGAAAGTACAAATGTATGTTTCTTATTGCTCATCCAAATAATTGCTCCACCAAACAAGCTAAATACATAACCACTTGTGGATATTTTATGATCAAGATATTTAACCCTATCTGCATTAACAAAACCTCGTACATTCAATGCGTCACTTGGTTCATACCTTTCTTGATAGCAGATCTTATAATCTAATGTGCCACACAAATATTTTAAAACTCACTTTATAATAGTCCAATGTTATTTCCCTAGTTTGAACATATATCTGCTCAAAAATATCACTGCATGGGCAATGTATAGTACGATACATACCATATCATACATCAAAATTTCTACAATGATTGCATAAGGACCATGAGATATGTCCTCTTCCTCTTCTTATGTCTTTGGACGCTATTCTATAAATAATTTTACACCCAAAGGAATGGGAGTCTTGATTGGTTTGCATTCTTGTATATTAAATATTTAATTTTGTCTCAACATATTTTCTTTAATTCAATCAAAGTCTTATTTGAATGATCCCCCTTAATATGCATGCTCAAGATGATTTTTTTTGAAAAAATATCCTTCATATCAAATTGAGACAATAATTGAGACTTAACATCCTTGATGATTTCCCTATAATTTCTAATTAACATCATATCATCAACATAAAACACTACAATAACAAATTAATTGTCAACCTATTTTGTGTACATATAGTATTCAAATTTGCTTCATGAAAAAACCAAGTCTTAAAATGTAAGTATCAAACTTTTGATACCACATCCTTGGTGACAGTTTTAGACCATAAAGATATTTATTCATCCTACATACCAAGCCTTCCTTTTTTTTTGCTATATATCCTTTTGGTCAAGACATATATATTTCTTCTTCTAGATCCTCGTGTAGAAATGCTATTTTCACATCTATTTGCTTTACTTCAAGGTAAAATACAACAATAAACAAAATAAATCTAATAGAATTTAGTTTAGAAATAGGGGAGAAAATCTCACCAAAATCAATTCCCTCTACCTAGGAATATCCCTTTACTACCAAGTGAGTTTTATAGTTCTCCACTTAACCTTATGCATTGAAATTTTTCTTGGATACCCATTTTCTACCAATTGGTTTTATTCCAATAGGAAACTTCACCAAATCCCATGTCATATTTTTTCTAATGCCTTCATCTCGTCAACCATGGCCTTCTTCCAAAATTTACCTTCCTTTGCATTAACTTCCTCCCTAAAAGTTTTGGGATAATCAGTAGCAAATAAAATAAAATTAGAATGAATATCAAGTGGACTATACCTTTCTGATTACCTTCTTTCTTGAATTGATATCCTCATGATTTGGGTTTGAGGATCTCGTTCATCATATTTTGTTGAGTTAAATTCCTCATCCATGAACTCAAATTGGACTTTTTCATGTTCTTCCTCTCATGGTTGTTCTTCCTACTTGGAAGCACTTTTAAACTCTCTAAATATTACTTCTCTACTATAAAAAAACTTCCTTATTTTTGGGTTCCAAATATTGTAGTCTTTGATGTCATATTTGTATCCAATTAATTAAACTTTTATGATTTAATATCTAATTTGCTCATTTTCTCCTTTTGAATATGCACATAAACATCACAACTAAAAACTCTGAGATGTTCAAAAGAGGGTTTGTTACTAATTCATACCTTATATGGAGTTTTATAAACCAACATTAATGTAGGTGATCGATTTACAAAACAACATGAAGTATCCATTGCCTCTACCAAAATTCCTATGCTAACCCTGCACCATTGAGCATACTACTTGCATTTTTCATCAATATCCTATTCATTCTTTCTACAAATCCAAATTTTTTAGGGGTGTATGGAGTCACATTTTGCCTTGCTATTCTACACTACTTATAGAACTCCTCAAATTCCTTTCCACAGGAATCTCCACCGTTATCTGTCCTCAACACCTTTCTCTTCTTCTCTGTCTAGTTTTCTTCAAGGGTCTTAAATTCTTTTAATTTTTTGAAGACCTCAAATTTATTTTAAGGAAATATATTCATGTGTACCTTGAAAATTCATCTATAAATGAAAAAAGTATAATGATTTTCCAAGTGATGGATAGAAATAGGTGCAAACACATCATTGTGTATTAACTCCAAAATCCCTTCTGCTCGTACAACACTAGATATCAACTTTATCCAATTTTATTTACAATAAACACAATGTTCATAGAAATAAAAATCTAAGGAGAAACCAAGAATACCTTTAATTATACCTTTAGTGTGCAAATATCAAAGACCCTTTTCTCTAATATGTCTCATTATTTGATGTCAAAGCATCATATTCTCTATAGAAAGAATAAGGGTTTTATCTATTAAGAACAACTAAACTTTTACACTCATTAGTCATAATTCTACCTAATAGCTTGCAAAGTATTTTGATTTGAACTCTTACCCACACCATTTCTCCTCAAACCATCCTATAGGCATCCTTCTCAAATACTATTTACACACTTGCATCACTCATTTTACTCATAAATATTAAGTTTCTAGCCAACCCTATAATATGCAAATATTGGGGAGGGCATTAACCCTTCCACATTTGAGCAACATTCTGACCCTTCTATGTACTATGACTCTAGTTATCGATTCATATCCTAGGAAGACATCACCTCCCTTATACTTTTCATATTTACAAAACCACTCCCTGTGAGGATTCATATGAAAATAATCCCCTGAGTTAATCAACCATGCATTATGATTTGAATGTGTATTTGAATATGCCAAGTATACATTCCATCCTTCTTCTATTGAGGTATTTTCTTATGTGGAAGAAGCATCATAAGATTCTTTATTTTTATCAATACTTTTAGATCCATAGTTCATTCAAATGTTTAGTTTTTACCACATTTTTACCATTTTCTTATAATTTTTTTGAGAGACTTAAACCTCTCTCTTGACTTTGATCTATCCCTAGAATTAATCTTACTTTTATCTTAGATGATCTGTTACAAACAAGACACCTTGGATAATCTCTCTATGAATTTCCATATTATTTTTCTAATAACAAGGATGCAACCACATCCTCAAACTTTAAAGTAGTTACAATAGTACTACTAATGGCTACAACCAGATTATCCCATAAATATAGCAAATAACATAATAAATCAATACACTTATCTTCTTCAAATATCTTAATATCAACAAAGGTTAACTTAATTACCAAAATATTAATTACATTGATATGTCCTATCATAGAATCTCCATAATTTGTCCTAAGGATATAAAGTTCTTCTAAAGAAACAATTTATGCACTCAAGACTTTGAGTAATGTAAAAACTCTAACTTATCCCATAGCTCCTTAGCCTTGTTTTCACCAAATACATTAATAAAAACATAATCTATAAGGCACAACTGAATAGTACTCTTCACCTTCCTATCTAGCTTCTTCCAGCCTTCCTGTGTCATACCCATAAGTTGTTTTCTTAACACAATCCATTGATATTTATCCATAAGGATATATTTCATATTTACCTTCCACAACTCAAAGCTTTGGTTGTTAAAAATTTCCATATCAATCCTTGAATTGCTAGCCATTTTTATTAACGTAGAATTCACATGCAAAAAGCTTCCACTTAAAATAGGTTTATCATAAGCCCAAGATATCCTTGCTCTTACTGAGCTAATCCCTAGTAATAAAGGCAAAAACCTCACTCTGTTACCAAATGAATAGTTTTATAAACCTATTCTAGAAAGATAATGTAAAAATAATCATAAAACAAATGGAATCAATTATATGCATCCACAATAAACATCAAGATTTACCTTGGAAACCCTTGACCAAGAAAACCAACAAAGACTTAGAGCCCCACATCTTACTTCTATATATTATGTTTTAACAAAGTAATTTATAAAACAATATATAGGTATTCCATAGAATCAAATAAACCTAAACCATTGAGTGGTATTAGAATACAATAGATATTAAACCACCCATACCCAATAATTAAGAATCCCTAAAAATTATGTGGGATGTATAATATTTTCCTATAAAGAATATAACACATCCAAGACATAGATGTGAGATAAATAGATGGTGTTCGCTTGGGGGTCATCATACTAGCATATACCTAATAGTACCTCCATACGGTGGTTTATAAGGGTGGCATGAGCCTAAGTGATGGATGCACATTGCTCCAGGTGTGGTCCTAGGAGTGCATAGTAGTTTTGAGGCCACCAAGATGACTAGTATAGGTTAGGTATTTAGAGGAACCAATAGCTTATAAGTGGGGCTAGCATTTTGAAGCAAGATACATGTCCAATAGGGGTATGCTTGTGGTGTTGAGGTGGGTGATAGATGATCTATAATTAGAGCATATTATATAGAGATAATATAGAAATAATTCAAGTCAACATGATGATTTCTATCATTGAGATCATGTTATGTAAGTTATATGGATTAGGGGACCACGAGGAGAGTGGAAGCTTTACTATTTTGATAGAGTAATTTTCTAGTATAGTGCTAGGCAAGGGATACCCACAAGATTGATTTGGTATAGGAGGTTCTCTATGAAGATAGGATGCAGTGATGCACTAGATCTAGATTCCTATACTAAGGCGAACCAATATGATCATGCTATTTAAAATCAAAGGAACAATGATGTTGGCATGACTAACAATTAAGTATGGTGGTACCAAGATTTTAGATCAAAGAGGGTGATTAACACAGGGGCATGACCAAAAACATAGAACAAGGGATCGAGTAGGGCAAGATAAGAAGTGCCAACTTTGATGAGGTTGTACCAAGAGTATTATAAGTAGAGGGTGTCAATGGTGGTGGTAATAACAACATGAAGACCTCCACTAGTTACTCAACCTATGAGCATGATTGGTGAGGTAGGACTAAGAAGGTCACCTTAGTTGATCATTTAGATTGAAAAATATGCTTTAACTAGGTAGGAAAAGAGCCTAAAGGCTATGCTATCAACGACTTAGGTGGAAGTAGTGACATAGATAATAGAGAGGGACCAAATGGTAGGGTAGATTTACAAGATATAGTATAATATTCAGAGTTTCACTAGAAAGTGAGATGTGGCAATAATGTAAGTCATGATAATGAGGGGGTAGTTAAAGGGGCCAGGTGGTCCAAACACTATTAGATCAACTATCATGAGTTTAGGGAATCTACATGTAGCATAGTAGGACCTATAAGGTAAAATTGAGCAAGCAATATGCTACTACGTTATCTATCACATAGTAATTCTTGTTAATCAATATCTTGCATCATCTATGAGGACACAATCATGGACCTACACTAGGTCTTTGACATACCACTCATAATGTTTGATGAGGGTACCACCAACTATAGGAGAAGGAGGTGGATCACTAGACATAGGCTCCAAGAGCTAGCTAGGGTTTGGTTGATGTTGTCATGAGTTTGAGAAGGCATTGATAATTTTGAGGCTTATACTTATGATTGTAATATGACATCCTAATTGTATAGACACATTATAATAATAATATTTATTGGCTTTTATTGGTTCATTCATTGGGTAGTATGTAACGATGTGATTTAATTATTTTATGTTGTTAAATGACTATGTGATGTGTAATTTGATTATGTATGCTTAGATTGATGATAAGGTACTGATGATTAGATAATTACATGTGATAATGTATTAATTAATGTTTGAAATGGATTTGTAGATTAGATTATGATGGTTGGATTTTAGATTTGATATGTTGTTAATGATATTTAATGATGAAATATTAAGTGATGAAAGATGCATGACATGCGCAATAGGGCACAACTATAGCACAACCATATAAACATATGTACAACTATATACAGATATATGCTCAAATATTTCTTAAGGGAACTTCAGTTAGCTTTGAGATTTACCTATGAGGATTTTATTTAGTTTTTCTTGAAGGACATGGTTAACTTCCATGAACATGGAGTTCACCCAAGGGAATTTATGGGGATTCCCTCATTATTCTTGAAATATGATTTAAAGGGATCAAATCATTATGTGGAGCATCAGAATTATGGGTTCTTATGCACCCATGATTTGTACTAATAATTTGAGAGAAGGAATGGTGTGACTCTTTGTAAGAATCTAGTAAAGACCAATTTGACAAGTAATAAAAATTTAGACCTTGTTGTAGACCTTTGACCAGGGTAGGTTAAATGGTTGGTCACATGGTGACTAGGATCTAGGTGTGAGAGAGGGCTTAGGTAGCCAAGGGGGCTTAGTGAATAGTAAATGAATAGTGGAAATGTGAATAATGAATAGTATAGTAATTCTAGTGCAAATGACTAGAATTTGGTGTTTGCAGATGTCGGTTGTATGCAAGAGGATGAACATGGAGTTAATTCTATAGTGAATAGTAAATAGTGAATAGTGAATAGTAAATGAATAGTGGATATGTGAATAGTTGATAGGGAAAGGAAAACATTATTGTTTGCAGATTAGTTGACCTTAGAGATTAAATGGACTAATCTCTTCTTTTGGAATAATTTGAGATTAAATGGACTAATCTCTTCTTTTGGAATAATTAGAGATTAAATGGACTAATCTCTTATTTTGGAATAGTTTGAGATTAAATGGATTAATCTCCCATTTTGGAATAATTAGACATTAAGTGTATTTATCTCCATTAAGTGAATTAATCTCTCTTTTGATTTAATGAATGTATATTATTTTGAAAGGCAAATTTTATTGTATTTTAGAAAATGAAACTTGGTTTTCCTTACAAATGAGAAGGTCTTATTTTATAATAAAAATAGTTAATGAAGATGGATGACTTAAATGAATGTATTTTTCCAAATGATAGGATGCCATTGATTTTGGTTCCATCACAACTATTAGCCACTCCTCATTCGCTAAGCATATTATAGCCTTCGTAATCATTTTGCTATTACTAACAGATTTGTTGATACATACTTTGTTAGGAAGAAATAAGTACTTGGAGTCTACTTATGTTCAAATGTTTTTCTCCCACTATTGGAACTATTGGTGAATCAAAGTGGAAGAGCTAAGTGAACCCTCCACATTATATGGGTCTTAAGTGATGTACCTTAGACTATTTTGAGGACCTCACTTGGCATCTATGTCTCTTGGCTAAGCTCCCTCCTTATTTTATAATGTATCGTACGACTATAAGCTATCACTTAGAAATTAAATGAATGTCTAAGAGAATTAGGGGCTTCTCTTAGTATTCCATTTAATCATGGTTTACTTATTGAATGGATGTAACCATTTATAGATAGGAACTGTGGAAGTTCTAAACTAATGATAGAACTGTGGAAGTTCTAAGTTATGATAGAATTGTGGAAGTTCTAAACTAATGATAGAACTTTGGAAGTTCTAAGTTATGATAGAACTGTGGAAGTTCTAAGTTATGATAGAATTATGGAATTTCTAAGTTATGATACAACTGTAGAAGTTCTAAGTTATGATAGAAATGTGGAATTTCTAAACTGACAATAGAACTATGGAAGTTCTAAAACGATGATAGAACTATGGAAGTTCAAGATTTTTTTTTAAACAATCTTTGGAAAAGAATGGACATGGAATTCATTCTTGAAGGGATTATAGGATCCATTCTTGAAACTTATTTTATACAAGATGATATAAATATAGAATTTATTCTTGAAGGGATTATAGGGTCCCTTCTTGAAATTTATTTTATACAATATGATTGTTGAAAATATGATACCTTGTTTAATGAAAATAGGTTGTTACTAAATATATTTGGAAATAATGGTGTTCTTTCATAACATAAAGAATTGTGGAAATTCTTATGTAATATATGGATGCATTTTATAAATTGGAATTGTGGAAATTCCTTAAATTGATTGTATTGGAGAAAATTATGATTATATAATGAAAGAATATTTTTGAGGTTGGGTTTTTCCCCTTTGGGATTTTCCCAAGATATATGATGTGTTGTGTATGTTCATCTTGTGATCTTGAATTTGATGTTTTCTAGATCTAGTTAATGATATTTGTCCATTTCAAATTTGATGCTTTCTAGATCTAGTTAATGATATTTGTCCATTGCAATGGTTTTATGAAATATTAAAGTAAAGGAATATAATATGCTTAGAGAGAGATGGTAAATTATATGTGGTTTATTTATGTTCATGTGGGGGTACTTGGGAATACAATGCTTTAGACATCCTGTCTAGTACCTTGTCAATATATTTCCATGATTTGGGAAAATCGTGAGGATACGACTACCAAATCAATTGAAGGAACACTTTCTGAGTTGTAGATTGAAAGTAGATTCTAGGTTGTAGCTCGAATGCATTTGATTTGTAGCTCAAAAAAATTTCCACATTTGATTGCAAGGAACACATTCTAAGTTGTAACTCGAATGTACATTATGGGTTGTAGCCCAAATGCAATGAGTTGTAGCTCAAATGAGTTCCTACATTCTAAGTTATAGTTCAAATGTACATTATGGGTTGTAGCTCGAATGTGTTTGGGTTGTAGCCCAAATGATAGTTACAAGGAGGTAACTAGCAATCATTGGCAATAGAACATTTTAGGTTGTAGCTTGAATGTGTTTGAGTTGTAGCTCAAACAAGTTCTTACATTTCGAGTTGTAGCTTGAATGTACATGTTGGGTTATAGCCTGCATGTGTCTGGGTCAGAGCCCAAAAGATAAGAACTCTAAGCTATGGGACATTGATTAGTCCTATCCACTTGAGTGTTGTAAGCTATGGTCGATCTCAAAAGTGGTTATGCCTTATATGAAATAGAAATATTTTGTGAACCTTACTTGTGCAACCTTTGCTTGTGAATTCTGCACTTTAAAAAAAAATCTCTCTCTTGGGTTGTTTTGAGCTGATTAATGAGTGGGTCATTACAAAAGGAGTACTTATGCTTCAATTGATTTTATTCATAGAGAAGTACCATAGAGGACTTTTATTGGTGTAGCATGATTGGTACCCTTAGTTGGGATGATAAATTCATTATTAACCATTTTCTCCCATGCATAGTGGTACATGGAAGACAATAGATAATGATATGATAAATCTTGCTATCAGTACTTGCGACTATTGCAATATTTATCATGTAGTAATTGATGAGATAGAAAATTTTGATTTGATTGATTTTGACATCAACACCTATAAAATTCATAATATTTATCATGCACCAAGAGATGGGTTAGAAGGATTTTACTTGATTGATTTTATCATCCACACCTAGGAAATTCATAGTATTCATAATGCAACAAGATATTGATCATTTAAAAGGATTGAGAGATAAGTTTTGAGTTAAACTAGATTGACAATAGATATATAGTGATGATAGAGAGATGATTATGCAAACCCTAAATTAATTCATAAAAATATAGAACTATCTTTATTATGTTTGAGGATCTACTTGCATTAATAACCTAGTGTAATGAAAATAAACTATCTTGATTAGGATCATCATTTGTATGTCATTATGGATTATTGACTTAGGATGTAATAGGTAATCCAGACAAAGATATGGATATGTATGTAGGCAGGTGCAAGTAAGCAAGGATAGGGAGGGGACAGAAATAGGCAACCAATGCAAACTTAAATGTTATACCTTATAAGATGCATTATGTATATTGTTTTTTAAAGTTTTTTACCATTAATGTGGTAAGGTAATAAGCACCTAAACCATAGTTGGCAGTTATGATATATGAACCTAATTGGGCTCAAATTTGCCTTTGATTTTGATTTTGGCATTCATGTTCTTTTGATTCTCTTTGATAATGATATCACTAACTCTGAAGGAATGGGATCATTCCTTTTTTTCATAAGTATGTTTAAGCCTTTATTGGTAGACCCATAGGATATCTAGGGTATGTATCCACTTATTATTAAGTAGTTCAAACTACTTGAGATAGGTGAGACGATATTCATCTCTAACAAAGGAGTTCAACAAAATACACAAGTCACCTCTAGCTTAAAATGGAAGATAACTTTGGTTCCATAAACCAAAGAGTAGAGCATCATGTCAGTGAGAGTTTGATACTAGTGCGATAGACACACAAGATGGGATACAACTTAAGATACCAATCTTGATCAGTTTTGTTGATGAGCCTCTTAAGGATATTGACAAGAGTATTATTAGAATATTTAGCTTGGATATTACCTTTAGGATAGTAAGGCATCAACCATTTGTGTTGAATCTTGTATTGAGCACAAATTTTCTATATATCCTTATTCTTGAAGTGTGTTCCATTGTCAAATATTAGCAAAGAAATGATGCTATAATGATTAAGGATCTAGTTGAGGATAAACTTGGAGACTTGGACTCTAATGGTTGAGGCTTAAGGTATGGATTTTATCTATTTAATGAAGTATTTAATAGTCATATGTTAATCAGATGATACTGGGTTGATCTTCTTAGTGATGTCTAAGCCTCAAAAGAGAAAAAGACCAAGAGGTTAGGGGTTAGATAGCTTGGAATGGAGTGTGGATATGGTTGTCATGCTTCTAAAATTTATCACACCTTGTAACATATTCATAAGAGTCATTTTCCATGGAGGTCTAATAATAACCCATTCGTAGAAGTTTCTTGGCATTGGCAACACCACTAAAGTGATCATCGCATGATCTGTCATGGGCCTCTTTGTTGACTGCTTGGGATTTTATTGAGGCTAGGGACCTAATAATAATTCCATAAATAAAATGAAAATATAAGATATCACCAATGATTACATATCTATAGGTATATTTCTTAAGGTTCTCGTTCTCGTTGCAGTTCAAACGATCAAACAATATGCCATTCCTAAGGATGACAAATATATCCTTGTACCAAGAATTAGTAGAAGGAGAAATTCCTATGGAAAAGACTCTTAAAAGAAGCTATCTAGACTCTCATGTTGAAGGGTTCCTAATTTATTAAATGATAATCATGGCTTGATCATCATCCAACTCTAAGGGGATAAGGAATGTAGTCAAGGCCATAGATTGGCATGGCAATTACTAGACCCAAGTTACTAGACCCAAGGATACCTTCAATGATGGTTTTGTCAAAAAAACCTTTAGTTTAATTTTAATTTATTTGTATAACTTACTATTTTTATCTTTAGTTTGATAAACACCATTGACGTAGTTGACTACAAGTTGAAAATCTCCAAAATTGGAGAGGGTTCTAAATTGAAGGGCTAATGCTACATAAAGCCCTAGGATAAAGGCTTCCTACTCAATTGTATTATTGGTATAGGAAAACTTATTCTTAAAGGACAAATAGATAAGATCCTATCAAGAAGTAACCAAAATTATTCTTGTTCCTACTCCTTTGACACATCAAGCACTATCGAAGTATAGAGTCCAAGAATTAGATTTATTTGCTTCAAGGTTAAAAACCAACTCATCTAATAAGTCTATGGCTATGGTATGGATAGCTTCTAAGGGTACTACTACTAGTTGGTTAACAATGACCTCACCTTTCAAAAAAATTTGGTTGACAAACTCAAGATTGAATTCACTAAGTGTAATGACCCACTTAGCAATTCATCCTAAGAGATGAGACTTGGACATGTCATATTGCAAGGGATCAACCCTCTTGATGATAAAGGTATTATGGCTAAGTATGTAATGTCTACACTACTGGGAAGTAAACACAATGGTTAGGCATAACTTCTTCAAAATGGTATAGTAGACTTTGTAATTGACCAAAGTCTTGCTAGTATAAAAATGGATCACTCTTTGTTAGTTGTCATATTGAACCAACATATTTACTAAGGCCTGGTTTATTACTACTATGTATAAAACGAATGGTCTAGAAGTATTAAGAGAGACAAGGATGGGAGGAGACAAGAGGTAGGATTTGAGAGCATTTAAAGTTGCTTGATAGTCAACATCCCAATCAAAGATCATATCCTTACTCAAGAGCATGGTGAAAGATTGATACTTTTCAGCAAGTTGGGAGATGCATATTTTAATTGTTGGAGTTATTACATTATTTGGTAAAATATAAATAATTTAGATAAGGGTGTGTTTGATATTTGAGTCTACATTATGTTTCAAGTTATTAAGTGTGAGTTTGTATCATGTAAGTATCAAGTTATGTGTGTGAGCTGTCATGTTAGTAAGTGTGAGTTATGTGAGTGAAGTGTCATATCTAGAAGTGAAGAGTTATGAGAAATAATGAGAGATTTTATCTTTATGTAAATATGTGATATTTAGATACCCCTGCCTCCTTGGGTCTTACCCGAAAGTGGCATCCCTTTTGGGATGTTTTCCACAAATAAAAAAAATATGTGATATTTATTATGTAAAAGAGAAATATGAAGAGTTGGAACTCTTGTGAGTTTGAAGAGACAAAAGATCAAGAATCATATGAATATGACGAGTTTTATGTATGTATATATTGAATATAAATCCATGCAATCGATTATCGAACAAACATTGAAGTTATGCACTGCTACAGTAGATGTATTTTCAACAAATATTCTAGTATGTTTTATGTTCAATATTATGGATTGATTATTGCATATTATTTGTTCTTGAAGATTGTTTAAATATTCAAGAATAAGGATAATTTGCTAACAATGGTATCAGAGCCATTGTACGTGAGCTTAGTAAGATCCACATTCAATATATGTTAAGAGAAGTAGCAAAGTATTTTAAAGAGAGAGCAGATAAGTAGCTAAGAAGACTAGAGCCAAGTCTTGTAGAAGGAAGTCCAAGTTTTTTAGTTGAGGATACTAGAGTCAAGCCTTGTAGAAGGAAGGCTCATGTTTTTTTGACTACTAGGATAGAGATAATTGGAGGTTGAGGTGAGATATTTTCAGTCGGTGAGAGTAAAATTTTGTGAAATCCATTTTAAGAAGTCTATTGAAGCACTCCATTACATGAAATGCAACTTTTCTTAAGACTAAAGAAAGATTTTTTTGTGAACCTAGTAGAGACTAAGGCTGAAATTATAGTGTAAACATCATTGAAGGGAGAAATATTGAAATAACAAAGAGGAATCATTGGTCCATACTTGAGAGAATGTATGAGATAAAGTGTTGGTTAGATGCCCAAGAAGTAGTGTTGGTTTGGAGAGATATTTTTGGTCTACGTGTGAGAGAAAAGTGCTAGAAGCATTATCGTTTGGGGGATGGTCTAGAGAAGAATATTCAAGGGTGTAGAAGAGCAAAATTTTAAATGTCTAGCGTTTGAGAGTGTAGAATGTCTAACATATGAGGAACACCCAAGTAATTCTTGAAGAACACAGACCTGTTATATGCAGAAGTCATCAATAACATAATTAGCATAAAAAATAAAATAAACATGAAGTTTCTAAGGTATTACAATCATTTCCAACTAAATTATTTTAATTGCACGTGAAATTAATTGGAGTTGGAAGAATTAATACGGTTAAAAAGAGGAAGCAATGTTTGCGAAATAATTAATTTGAAGTGGGAGAGCTGGAAATTGAATTGAAATGTGAATGAAATACATTAATGAAAATAATGGTTAATTGAAGAAAATTGAAGGAAATTCAATTAGGGAGTTACAATAAGAATTTAATAAGATAAAAATTATGATTGAGGAATATATGAGAAGATAAACAATAAACTAAATTGAAAAAGAAATTAGTTGAATTTACGGGGGTTATAAGAAGTTAAAGAAGAAGAAGATTATTGAATGAAGAAGAAAGAAGAAAGAAAAAAGAATATTGAAATTGAATGAAGAAGAAATTGAAAAAAAATTGAATTAATTGAAGAAAGAAGATTGAAGAAAGAATTAAAGATTGAAATTGAAGAGTTGAATTTGGAGATAAAAAGGATTCAAATGGAAAATACAAAGATTTTTCTTTGTGAATCTCAATTATTAAAATGAACTAATTGTACTTCATGGAAAAACAAAATTAGATCAATACTCATCGTTGAGAAACTTTGGGATGTACAATTAGGATACAAAAACTTAAAAAATATGATGCAAAGGCTCTTATGTTAGTCACCTTAGGTATATCAGATGAAATTCAAGCACACATAAGTGAGGTTGAAACTTCACAAAGTGTCTGGAATATACTATGCACAATATTTGAAAGAAAGAATGGAACGACCATTTTACACTTGCAGTCACAATTATATTTAAAAGTTCATGATAGAGAGTAGAGAACATTTTCTTCAAAGGGTAGAAAAATTAAAAGCTAAATTACAAACTATGGGAGAGAAAGTAGAAGAAAAGTTTCTTGCTCAAGTTACCTTAAAAGCACTTTTTGAAACATATAAAAAATTAGTCACTTCTATTCAAGTGCTAAACAAAACCATATCCTTTGATGAATTGGTCAACATACTTCAAAAATATAAAATTTAAAATTTAACAAGAGATGAAATGACAAATAATGCTCTTATGTCAAAGAAAAAGGTGTCAAATACTATTATTACATCATCTTAGTATCAATTTGAATGGAAAAAAACTATTGTCACATTTGTAACCAGGAAGGTTATAACATTATTGTAGATGTCTAATTATTAATGGAGTAGTATCTTGAAAATGTTAATATATCGAGAAAAGGAAATAAGGTGGCAAATGTCAATATATGTACAAAGAAGGAAATAAAGTGACAAATAATTTAGCTAATCCATAGGTTGATCTTCATCATGTCAAAATTCAAGTTTGAAAGGATTAACCAAATATTTTTTAAGTATATATAAATATATTTTCAAAAATTTAATTAAAAGAATTTAACATAATATGATTTAATTAACCTAATATAATTTTTTAATATATAAGGGTTTTTTCCAACTAACCAATCTATATAGTAAGTATTTATTCTAGTTAAGGAGACTTGGAGAAGCTTGAGATTGAAACTATCGACCTCAAGTTGACAAACACTCGAAAATCGATCAGTCTACTACCTTCGCCCAACAATTGTTACTATAAATAAAACACTTATTTTTTTCAATGAGTTTATGCATCTTTTTGTATAAGGAATCCTAATCCCTTCTTTAAAAACATTTTATTGACAATTTTTCTAAAATATCATAAATTATATTTTATAAATAATTTAATTTAATACAAATATAAATAAAAAGTAAAAAATATATAATAATTCACTGGCAACTTCTTTTTTTTATTGGGTTGAAATGAAGTACAACAGAAAATAGAAGTCACACTACCTAATTAAAAACTTAAAAATATATTTAATATAATATTTTATTTAAAAAATATTTAATAATATTGTATTTTTTTAACATATTGCTCAAAATTAATGCTTTATATTTAAATTATTCATTTAGTTGTCATCTGGAAGCCCACACTAAAGCACTATGTAATCAATGGGTATTATCGGTGGAGCCGGACTCGACGGAGGAGATGTTGTATCCCGTATTCCTGGGGTGTTGTGTATTGCCCCATTGAGATGTATATAAAGTATATTGTATGCCGAAACCATGTCATCTGGCTTTGTGTTGGATGCTCTGACATCGTGAGTGTCGTGAGCGTTTCGCAATCGGGTGTTCGAGTCTGTCTGTCTGTTCGGCAATGGGAACCCAACACAAAGCTTGTGTCTCCATTCCGTGCTGGCATACTTGTTAAATTGTCGCGTCCTCCTCACGAATTTTTGTTTTGACGTGAGTTGGGACATCGTCATATGGGAATTTGTTTGAATCTTCTTGTCCTTGAAAAAAGGTAACATGTTACTTTCTCTCAATTCTCGCGTATCATTTGATAACTTTTGTAAGGTGCCTCTCAAACTGGGCCAGCTTCCTTGCTTTGAATTTGTCGACTGGAGCCTCATCCTCGTTTTTGGTGGGGTCTATCTTTAAATTGTAACCATTGATAATAGTGTTAGCTTAGCTTAGGCTTATTTACTGAGGTCAGAAAAAATTCATTGCCTTTTCAGCTTATACTGCAGTCGTTAAAAACAGATACTTCTAGTGGAAGCAACAGTTTCTGAAAAGGAGAACGCGAAATTTTTATTGGAAACAATATTCTATAAAAAGAAGAGCGCACACTTCAAACCACTTGAGACGTTGTTTCCTCTATATTTTTATTAATATTTTTGGATTTTAATTAAGTTGATCTTATCAAAATAGTTTATAAGATTAATAGTTTTAATATAAGATGAAGTTTTTTTGAATTCAAACCTTGAATTTTTTATATAGAATTTTTGACAACATTTCAAAAAAAAATTTGTTCAATAAAATCAGAAAGTAAAAAGTTAGGTATCCTTTAATCATCTGTTTTTCCTTATGTTGATTTTGATCAGATGTTGATTTTGATAAGAAGTGTGTTTCTTATTGATTTTGATTTTGAAAAAGTTTTTCCTATTTTTAATTCTTCGAAAAAAAATTTCATTAATGACTTTACTTTTAGAGTGCCCTCATAAATTATTAATATGTATCTTATAAATTTCATTTATGACTTTATTTTTAGAGTGTCCTTATATATTATAAATATGTCTCTTATAGATTTCGTGTTGGATGATAAAATGTTTTTTTTAACTTAATATAAAAAAACACATTCATTTTTATCATGCCTTTTGAAGAATTATTCATCTTCCACCATATAAAACTCAGTTTCACATCTGAAATAGTGTCAATGAAATCTTTATTGATGGATTTTTTCTAACCATTCTTTTATATGTGTTCATAACATTGATAGATTTTTTCTGACCATTCTTTTATATATATTCATAACATTGATGACCTTTTTCTAAGCATACCTCAATTATCATCTCTCACCATATAACACTCAATCTTACCTTCAATTTTTTTCTCGCGTTTATCATCTCCCACCCTATAACATTCAATCTTACCTTTAATTTTTTTCTCGCGTTTAATCTTTGTATTCTTCTTTTATGTGTTCATTAATTCATGTATTTCCTTCCAAAATTTACAATCTCCATAACAATATAAACTATTCAAATTTAGTCTGCTCCAGTTTTTCCCATTAACCATGCCACAAAGTATATAAGAGATATTTTATAAATGATAATTTTAAGCAGGCGATTCACAGGGTGATAACCATTGATTTATAAAAAGCGAAGCCGAGCTGGAGCTTGATCTGGACAAAAGCAAGCAGATCACCTCGCAATTTACATCCACGAAAACATATGGATGTACAGAAAAATACTGATACGCGTACATAATGACAAACTAGTTACCAAAGAGAAGATGAAACAAAAACACAAAGAACGTGCTACGCTTCAAGTTGTGATGCAGGGGAACTTCCACATCGAAGTCGTGCACTTGGTGTTCTCTCCGCAGATCCTCCCCACCAATGGCTTTACAGTGAATACAGACAATATCGCGTCAACTCTAACCCCGCGCTTAAAGCATTCGCCATGAACCCCCTCATTATCCACTGACGCACCCCACTTTTGGCGGCGCCACCCGCCCCAAGTGCTGCTACGCTTCCGTGGCGACGATAAGCAAATTTGAGTATCGTTGTCCGTGGGCATGTCAGCCACCGAAGGCGTAGACGGAGACGAGGACGTGGACGTGGCCCGCAGAGAGTGGGAGTCAGGTCCCTGTGGGATGGCACGATTAGCAGAATATTGATGGGAAACTGGGAGTGGAAGGCGCCCTTGGTCGCTTTGAACGATGAGCTGGAGCCTGAGACGGCCGTCCTGGCGCCAGGCGTGGAGAGATTCGTAACGTGGAACTTTCACTTCCTGAAGGAGGAATCTTCCGTCTTTCCGCAAGGGCTTCAGGAAAATCGACGGCTGCCCGTTCCAAGCCATGGAAGAGAGCGGGGGCGGGAAACCCTCGCCATTCTTAGCACCCACATGACCGTGGCCGCGACGACTTGCACCATCTTTTGCTGCGGCTTCACCTTTGTAATCATCATCATCTAATTCTTGTTGTTCCTCCGTCTGCATGGAGGAACTGGGCGAAGACTCCACATAGCCGTAGGCGGAGGTGGTGCAATCCTCTTTCTCGTCGGAGCTCTCGGAGCCGAGGTATTCCGTGCAACAATGAACACCCTCACACTTGAGGGGCCAGGCCCAATTACCAGCCAGGGAATTTTGCCCCGAGCTCATCTGGACGCTTGTGTAAGGTCGTGCGTTCGAAACCGATGGGTTTCCTAGCAACGACTTGAAAGATTTCTCGGTAGGCTCGCATGAACTCAAGATATCGACGAAGCCTTCCGATTTGTTTTCCTCGCCAGCATTCTCGTTGTGAGCTTGAGTGAGATCCAGAGCATTGGAATGGTGGTGGCTGCCGCAATCACCACGGCCACCATCGAATCCCATGTACGAGGAGAAAGAAAGGAAGAAAAAGGGGAGAAAGGAAGAAAAAGATATGACACACAAAGACACAAAGCACCTGCAAGCCGTAAAGGATGAGAGAGGGAATTCCAATAAATGTTAAGATGAACAAAAGATGAATTCCTATATAATGGAAAACGACGCGCTTTCAGGGAATCCAACAGCTAAAGCATGGAATTGCTACGCGCTTTCAGGGAAGGGGAGTTGCTACTGAAATCCCTTGTTCACGTTTCCTCCTTCGTCGTCGTCATGATGAAAGAGACGGGTGCCTCTTATCAGAGGAATGGACGATGGGGCTTTCATGAAACTTGGAGCCACCAGTACTCGTCCTGTACATGTTTTTGCGGCCAGTGACACCGAATCCCTAAAGCAAACCCACAACTTAAAAGCCCCAGTCTCCTACGCTACTTTTCCATAGCAAAAACATTAATACCTATTGTGGAATTTTGTACCACTTTAATACTTATCTTTAAACATTGAAATTTCCGTTCCGCTTTAATACCTCTGCTTCCTACGCTTCAAGATAGACGAATGAGCTAACCACGACAAGGATCTGATCTGACCGCTCTGGAGGAGCCACGTGAGGCTTCTCCCTCGCGCTCTGGAGAAGCCACGTGAGGCTTCTCCCTCGCGCTCTGGAGAAGCCACGTGGACTCAATTTGGCAACCGCTTATTTTTCTTTTTCTAGTAGGCGCACGTAGGGTAAGTTGAGATTGGATTTAAGATTAAGCAAAAGTATGTGAAGTTTGTTAGGTTTTTTTTGAATAGAAATAGAAACAGATTTAATATTTTTACTTTGTGGATGGTATTTAATTTAATTTTTATTTTTTTATAAATTGTTATTGTTTTTTAAGATATTAATTTAAGTTTTGTTCGGCAGATCTATAACTATAATTAATTTAATTTTATTAATATAATTTTTTATTTAAAAAAAAAACAAAAGAGCAAGCAAAAAGTAACAGTCAATATCGGCGCAATAGGATAGTAGTTAAGGTCTTCGGATTTTTTTTTAAAACATAAATTTAAATCATATGTATTTAAAAGGAATAGGATAGTGGTTAAGATCTTCTGATTTTTTAAAAAAGTTTAAATCATATATTTAAAAGGGAATAAACCGATTTATAATTGCCCATTAACACTTCTTTATATGAATAATTGTTTAGAAAATTGTTTATATTTTCTAAACTTAAGGATAAAATATAGGTGGATAATTATTATTGAAGTTTATAATGACCATATCTGAATATCTCTTGTCCGGATTATCACCATGACCATATGATGTTTGATGATATTTATTTGTGCTAAACTTTATTGGTGAATACATAATGTTAATAATATAATATAAAACATATCAATAAAATATTTGGATATAAACTTGTTTTACTTTTTAAGTACCTCTTCTAATCATTTTCTTCTGAAAAAGTTATGTGCAGTGGGGACAGCGTCGCTCGTCTTTTTCCAGATTCCACCTATAAGATATAGGAGAGATTTGACGAGGCAATGATTGAGAAAGATTGTGTTGGGAATAAAGTTCCCGGTGGATATGCTTAGTACCCACAACTTTTCCACCAGCCAATAACAGGTTTGAGTCACATGGATATGTCCACCTTAAATATGGTGGTACTTTTGTTAGGGTCTGTATTCACTTTTAATTGTACATTCATTTTATTATTTAAATAAAATATTAAATTAATTTTAATTAATAAGTTAAATTTATTTTAAATATTAATATGTGAATTTTTTCTATATTTTTATAAAATTAAAAGTATATAATAAATATTTGTTTTTTTGGTTGTTAATTTAATAGTGAATTAACTATCCACATATGTTATAATGTTTCAAAATAAATGGTTTTAATAAATAATTAATTGATATATAATAAAAATTTATAAATGTTTTAAAATATTAATTTAAAAAATATAAGTTAACTTGATAGCTTTTAGAATTATATTATTATTCTTTAGATTTTTGGAGTATAATAGCGAGCGTGAGTTGGAGTGAGTGCAACAATGAGTGTGAGCGCAAGCCAAAGTGAGTGCCATTCTTTATATTTTTGGAGTACAACAGCGAGTTCGAGTGCGAGCGTAAGCCGAAGCGAGTGCAACAACAATTGCGAGTGCGAGCGTGAGCTAGTATTGAGTGCAGACGAAAGTGAGTGAGTGTGAGCGCGAGCCGAGTGAGAGGGAAGTGAGCTCTGAGTAGGAAGTAAAAAAACAAAGTGTGATTTAGGTCAAGAAAATCTAGTGCAAGCCGGGAGGAAGTGCGATTTAAGAGGGAGTGTAACTCGAGATTCAATCATGATGGAAGAGCAATAAGTTCATTCAAAGTGCATCAATGCTTCAAACCCTTACCACAAATGCGTAGAATATTGTTTTCAAAAAATTGTTGAAGCGAAGTAACGTCAGGAAAAAAAAAGAGATAAGGGCTAGTGCAAACTAGGAGCGAGTGTAAGCTGAGAGGGAAGGTGAGCCAAGAGGGAGTGCAAGCTAAGAGAAAATCCCATTAGCTAGTATGGAAGGCAAGTCATATTTGAAAGCCCTAATGGGAAGTTAGGATGCCCTAGTTGGAAGTATGAATGCCCAAATTGGAGATAAGCATAAGACGAATACATGGCAAGTTCGACGCAGATAGCTGATTTTATATCAGAAGTGAGTATCAAGGATGAGATAATTGAGCATGATAGGTTCTTAAAAGTAGAGGGTTAATATGTAAGTTCCATAGATCATGGCCAAAGTTTTTGGAGATTCAAAATTGGATCAAGTGGAAGTGGGGATTAAATTCAAATTACTTTGTGACTCTTCTTCCTAAAGGTTTTTTCTCATCATCTTTTTCAATTCAAAAACTAGGGATAAAATAATGGTTGGTGGCCCATGGTTTAGGGAAAGACATGCATTTTATTTGAGACCATGGAATGAATTTTTTTCTGTTGAGACAAAAATAATTAAGAAGCATTTTAGACTTCCATATCAACTTATAAATAAGGTTTTTCTAAAGAATATTGGAAATATCCTAGGGGAATTCATCAATGAGAGACTAACTACTAAGGAGCGAAAGCATGTTATAAATGGTCGAATATGTGTTGGTATGAATATTTCAAAACCTTTGCCACAGTCCATTAAGATAAAATCGAAATCAAGAGAATGGGATCAACAAGTAGATTATGAAAATATCGCATTTCATTGTTACAATTGTTATGAGATTGGACATATGAAAAGAGTTTACAAAGTGAAAACTATGAAGAAAGAGACAAAAAATTATAGCCATGCGATAAACTTCAAGATAAATCAAGGAAATTATATAGTAATAGAAGCTAGATCAGATCAAGGATATTCCAATCTAAAAGAGTAAGCAAAGAAAGCCTATCTACAATATCATTTGGCAAGTTCAGAAGGAATTAAAGGTGCAAAAGAAGATGCAGAGAGAAACCCTATAACAAAGATAACAAAAGAGATCAAGTTTATTCCAAGTAAATCATCTTCATTTTCCTCAAGTAGTATAGAATCCTCTATAAGTAATAAGAGTGAAAGGGATGAAGATGTTATCCCTTGCATTTCAAGGTTTCAAGAGCAGCATAATAAAGAAATGAGGATGGAGGAAACCCATTATAATTTAGGTTTTTTAGAGCATAATAAGAAGGTTATTGCTACAAAAGAGCATCATTGCACTTTAGGGTTTCTAGGGCAACACAAAGAAGATTGTGCTTTGAGGTTATTCCTCGCTCTTCAAATCATTCAGATCAAGGCAAACCTGAAGATGATAAGTCTTAGTATGAGATGCGTGAGAAGAGTGAAGAGATTGATGAAGATGAAAGTATTCTTGAGAATGAAAAAAAGAGAAGACCCAAGAAGCATAAACAAAGAGAAAAAGAAACCCAAAGGGATATTGATATGAAAAACAAAAATAAATATCACAAGTACTAACAAGAAATGGGGCTAAACCCACAATTAAAATTAAAAAATAACAATGAAAATAATATCTTAGAATATTAGGAGAATAGATAAGAACCTAAAAAAAAGTATTAAAAAATTGTGAGGTTGTTATAGACAAGATATTTATAGATAGAAGTTGGGCAGCAAATATTTTAACCATTAGAAATGTTGAATTTCATCTTGATATAATTTGAATTTCAGAAGGCATATGATAAAAAAAGAGTTGATTGTAGAAACTTACCAGTTTGAGATATATGGAGAATATCTTTGATAGAAGTGCAAATGAAGAATATCTTTGATAGAAATGCAAATGAAAAATATCTTTGATCGAAAGGCAAAGTTGGATATGTTCTTTTTTTTTTGTGGAAAACATCCCAAAATGGATGCCACTGTCGGGTAAGACCCCAGGAGGCAGGGATATCCATTCCGTAAAAAACGCCCAGGACTCGGACCTGGCCTACCACCTTTGACATACTCAAGGAGCAAAAAAACACACAAAACCAATTTAAAAATAAGTAAATAACAACAAAAATAATAAAATAAAATAAAAAACATGCTCCTTGAGTGTGTCAAAAACAAAAGCACAACCAAACTTGCACAATAAGATAAAATAAACCACAACACAAACCACATAGAAAAACACAAGAACCACATAACAAAACACAAACAAGACAAAAACAACAAAACACTACAAAGACATAACCCAAAAAAATATGAAAAATAAACACAACCAAAACCTAAAAAATTAAAAAAATAAAATAAAAATAAAAATAAAAAATAACCAACAACAGACAATAAACAAAAACAAAATACATAGAAAACAATCACACATAAAAACACGAAATAACACAAACAAAGAGAAACCCAAGAACAAGAACGAAAAAAACACAAGAACAATAACAAAAAAAAAAACAAAACAACAAAAACACAAGAACAACAAAAAACAACACAAAGAACACAAAAAAAAAAAACAAAACAAAAGAACCCACCTTAAAAAACTAAACAAAAAAACAAAAAAGAAAAAAGAAAAAAAAAATGAACAAAACAATGACCTATCTAGACCAGAAGACTATTAAGGCAAGAATCAATAGAGGAAACAAAAAAAAGAATAGAATGAGCTAGGGAACTAAAAAAAAACTGAATGAACCAAAGAGAAGCAAAAAAAAAAAAACAAGAAGAAACTAGGTACCTTCAAAACTGGAGCCATCCAAAGAAATGATAGAAAGAAGAGCTTCCCTAATTTGAGAAGCCCACCATATAGGAGGGTGGCCATAACAAGTAAGATCACCTTTGTCCAAAGCCCAATTAGCTAAAGCATTAGCACTCTTGTTTTGATCTCTAACCACATGATTGTAATCAACTTTCAAAAATCCCATCTGGATTAACTGAATCTTCTCAATAATTATTTTTATTCTCCAATCCACCTTATGATTCTTAGAAGGAGTCTTCAAGATATTAATCATAAGTTGAGAGTCAAACTCAACTAACACATTTTCCCATCCAACCTTAGTAACCTCTTGAAGACCTCTGAGGATACCATACCACTCAGCAAGGTTATTGGAAAGAATACCCAAATTCTTAGCAAAAGTAAAAACCAGGGAGCCATCTGAAAGTCTACCAATTCCTCTCACACTGGATTTTCCAGGGTTCACTCTAGAGGCTCCATCAGTATTGAATTTTCCAAAATCCTTAGGAGGAGGTTGCCAATTTCTAGTCCTATCCATCTTACTAATACTCACATTCCCTTTAAGTTGGTTGTCCTTAGAAGGTTTAATCTTCAATATTTGCATCGCTTGATCCCATCTTTGGTGGGAGTTTTGGGGGTGATTAAGGAGTTGATGGACTGATTCAACTAAGTTGGCTATGGTCTTTTGCCAAATATAGTGAATATCCTTCCTATCTTGATTAAAAATTTGGTTGTTCCTTTCATTCCAAATATTCCAAAGAAGAATGGTAGAACCCATCCAAACTAACTACCTAATAAAATGATCAACACCCTCTTGATTAGGCCAATCCCTCCAAAGTTGTTCAAAAGTAAAAAAATTGGACCACTGTAAGCCAAGTAAAGTGGTCATTCTCCTCCATAGCTCAGAGGCTAAAGTACACTCAATAAAAATATGGTTGATATTTTCTACATTCTCTTCACACATTTCACATCTAAAAGGGCCATGAAAACCATGCTTCATAAGTTGCTCACCAGTAAGCACCCTACGATGCAATAAAAGCCAATTAAAGAACCTCACCTTAGGCCAGAGATTTTGAGCCCACAATCGAGAAAAGATGTCAGAAGGATGGGATTATTATGGCATACGGTCAAATAACCTTGAGCAACTGAATATTCACACTTAGTAGTGTTGTTCCGTCCAAAACAATCTTTTTCATGGGACCAAGAGAGGGATCTCATATGAAGGATGCCTTGGATATCTTGTCTTTGCCTTTCTGGGATTTGAATAGGCCAATCCTCAATAGGGATCCAATATATACCAACCTTTGAATTACCAATATGGTACCGACAGTAATTAGCCACCTTTATCCAATTAGCTCGGTGAAGCTCCTCCATCCAAGGCCTCCAATCGGGAAACTAAGTTATCAAAGGCTTGTGACCATCCCAAGAATCTGTCCAAAAATTTTCATGTTGACCATTATGAATGATACAAAATAAATTTTTCTTTATCAAATCCTCACCAGTCTTAAGAACTGCTAAAATGGGAGAACCTTTGGTAGGAAGTTGATAGCGAACAAGGTCTTCAGGACTTGTTCTCAGCATATTTAGCACGAAGATTATTGGCCCAAAGAGCATTGGGGTTATGCAACATCCTCCAATATAATTTAGCAGCTAAAGCTTTGTTGTTAGTAATTGAAGACCGAAATCCTAACCCCCTTCACTCTTAGGAAGACAAAGTATCCCATTTCACCAAGGCCCATTTTATTTTCTCCTTAGTACCACTCCAAAGGAAACGATGACTGATTTGATCCAATTCTCGAAGTTGGATATGTTTTAATTAACTTGTTCGAAATGTAATGAAAACAATGTAATGAATTATTTTTGTAATAGGAGTGCCCCAATATAAACCACACATAAATTTAAAAAAAATATCCTTAATAGCATCTAAAATAAACCTTCTTTAAAATAATATTTTTTCTTTATATTTTCTTTGTTCAAATAAAAAACAAAATTATAATATTTACTTGAATAATATACATATACAAGGTTTTATTAAAAAAATACAAATTTATTAAAAAAATTAGGTTCAAGTCTTAATATTCCTAAAAGACCTTATATGTGTGAGTGAAGGTGGATGGCCATTGAGCAAATTATCTAGCCTCATTACTCTTTAGAAATAAAATAATGCTTTTTTGGTTACATGATCTTACGAGATATTTTCATAATGACTCATATTTCTTTAAGGTTAATTTGTTACTTTTTTAAGTAATTTTTTTTTTCTAAACTTGTTTCTTAGTTATATAAGGAATTGACAATGTCTCCATCATTTTTAAATTTTATTTATATTTAATAAAAATATTATGTTATAAGTTTTTTTTTTAATTGGATCATGCTATAAATTTTGATGAGAAACTTTTAAATAATTGTCTTTGCTATAAAGTTGAAGGATGAAAAATAAAGTTAAATGTTTATAAAGAATTATTTTTATTTGAAGGATAGAATAACATGAAAGGTGTTAAGGTGTTAATGGGTTCTTGATTCAATGGTTGGGACAAATAGTTGATGTAGCCCACACTAAACACCAAATAGCTCAATGTAATTAAGTCAATGTCTAAGGGAAAGGGCAACCCTTTCAAAACCCTACTTAAAAAAAAAGTTTGAAAGGGTTCAATTTTAATATCTATATAGATTAGTTTTGAAGGCTAGTGGTTGCTTTTATTCGCTGGCGTGGATTATGATAAAAAAAATTGTTGTCATGAGTTAGTTTTTCATTATTTTTTTAAATTAATGTGATTATATATTAATTAGTTATATAGGATTGAAATGGGTCTCATTTGTATTAAATTAAACCATATAGTGATATCAAAACAATATTTTGGTAACTAAAAATGTATCATTTTACAATATTCAAACATGGGTTTCCTCTTTGAAAGTTGAGGTATTTAATCGATTGAGTTCAAGTCATTTCATAAATTATGTGATTATTTTATTTAAAATTTCTATGAAAATCAGCACTATACTATCATAATTTATAAAAATAAGTGAACTTAATGTGTTGGAATTCGCAATGCTTTCCAGAAATGAATAGAAGTAAGACTTACACTCAAATCTTATACAAAAAGTTAAAGAGAAAAGAATTGGGATGTCTATAGACACCATAAATAATCACTATCCATAGCTTATATTGTACAACATTTCGATAAAAAAATAGGGTTGTGAGGAGGTTTTATAGCAATACCAAAACTCCAAAATATATAATAAAGTTTAACCTAAGCCGACATAATAAGTGGGATTTAAGTATATTACAAATATTTAATAAGATTTATCCATAGCAAGGTTAACCATGGCCCATTGGGCTTATATTATAAAATATTACAAAATATTAAATGCATTGCATAATGAAATGCCCTTAGGCCTATCTAATACATTGAACAATGTCAACTCTTAACCATGAATTAGACTACAATTTCAACATCCCACATAATATGAATTAAGGGGCCAAGGAGATAAGACATTAGTGACAATAATATCTTCATCCTATAATGGATGCTCATCTCCAGTTGAGGTAGATCCATATGAATCTCCATCATCTGAAAGACATCCACCTTACTTTAAGAACTTACCTTCAATATTTTATAGCTTCAGCAAGAAATTTTTTATGGGATGTCCCTCCATTTTATAGTATTTGTAAGTGATATTTATTTTCTTTTAAGACTTAGCCTTTTCTATGGGTCCCTAGATCGTAGCCTCCTTTGATTTAAATTCCTTTGCATGAGCTTGTATGTGAGAAGTTCCATAGTCATAATTTTGCATTACAACTTGAAAGTGAGTTAGAAGAGAGAAAAGCATATCAAGAGTAAGAGTATTTTATGATTCCAAGAACATAGGAATCATACAAACTATTAGGTTCAATATTTGAAAGGAGGGGGAGAGATAGCAAGGACAATCTTAACACATTTTGCATCATCTTTCTTTCTACCTTCAGAAGATGCAATATCTACCCTCAAAGCTTTGAATCTTGTAATATAGTCCTCAATGTTATCAAAAATAGTTTAAGAGAAGAAATCTCTAATTTCAAGTGACTTACTTCAGTAGCATTAATATTTCTAAAAAGTTCATGCAATTTTGACCATACCTTGATAGGGTCACTCTCTTCTTTGACATGGAAAAACAACTATGGTTTAATCAGTAAGGAAAAAAAACCTAGATCATCTTCTTCCTTTTGGTGTTGAGCTTTGTTATCAAGAACGACTACTTTATCCTCCTTAAAGATACACCACAAGTTCATACTTCATAGTAGAGTGATCATTTTAGTTGACCAAATACTATAATTTTTCCTATTAAGACAAGTAATTAGGGCTTTGTGGTCCATCTTACACAACCCAACCCCTAGCACTATAATAGGTCCATGAACTAATATTTTTAGTGCATAAAGCTTGAAAAATCACGTGACTTTAAAAAATGGGCTCAAAATGCTTCTATATCCAAAATTTATGGCCTCTAAAAGATTTACCCTTATGGACCCCCACCCCCCCAAAAAAATCAAATCCTCTAAACTTAGAAAAACAGGAACCAAACTCGTTCTCCCATTTGGTGAGCCTTGTTTTTCTAGAGCACTATAATTCTCTTTTATCGTATCGACTCTTTTGAGTTGCTAGATCATTACCAGTTACTTTTATCTGATTGGTTGAAAGGATTTAAATACATAACAAAAAATATTTCTCCATTTAGGTGACACATTGACCTCCATGTAGGCAAAAACTTGAGTGAAGTACGACCAAAGAGTGAAGGAGTGATTAGGGGGAGGTTCGAACTACTGATATCTTGGTGATGAAACCCTATTCATGGTGGGCTAACCATCCTTCCATGCCATGACGATGGAAATAAAAATGACCATCCATATTTTACTTTAGCACAAATTTACATGTGCTCAAAATATCAAATTTGAACTCATATTTGTTTCCTTTCAAAGATTTTCTATCTCTCATCTTCCATTGTACCAACACCTATGGATTAAATAGACATTTTATTGCCTCTGTAAAGGCTATCATTGAAGGCTACATTGCTCCACCCATGGTCTAAAAAGAGAGGGAAAATAGGGTTGAACCCCCTTCTTCCCTATAGGATGTCTTACACCACGTTTGACTATTTACATTTCCCTTGACTACAAATGGGGTTGAGAGGAAATCCATTACTAGAGAACACTTTTTTGGTGGAGAGAATAATAGAAATAGGTATAAGAATTCTTGGACAACAAGCAAATTTTGTGCATGGGGTAAATGTGTTAGGATATTTTATTACATTATTATTAGGTCATGCATTATTATTTGGGAAATTATTTTAATATTTCTTGCATGTAACAATATCCTAAATTAGGAGTATCAATCTTCTAGTTTGTAACCCTAAAACATGTATTAAATAGGCTCTTGCCTCAATGAATGAATCACTTTTTACCATCATTGGTATTAAAGGAGGGAAATTCGAGTATGCTCTATATTTACGACATGACACTGATCTGGTTTATCAGAAAGGATTATTTGATTTAAGCTACCATTGAGTGTGTGAGTTATGGTAAGGGACAATCATTGTTATTTGACAACAAGCCAAATTATTTGTTTGACATGCATAGGTCTAAGTGTTTGTAGGCTTGATTTTTGGGAGATATATCCATTGATAATCAGAGCCTATGTGATTGTGACCATGAATCTGGTCTTCTAAAATATTTTACTCAATATTTACTAGCTCCCTCATCTTGGGTTACCAAATATCTAGCCTCCTTGAGGGTTTTCACATATTACCCTTGCTAGATCTCTATTTATTTTTATTTTAATATCATTTTTTTGCAAGAGATATATTTCTTTTTAGCATTCAAATTTATAATATTCTTACACCATTGTATATATCATTTCGAGTACTACAAAAATGAGTGGTCATATTTCAAATTCTTGGCAATATTGAAGAAGTTATGGTTGTTTGAAGTGGGGTTATTAGTGCTTTTTTTGTTGAGCAAAAATTCGTCAAAAAAAACCATCTCCAAAATCTAATTCGAAATCTAGATCTAAACTTAGATCTTGATCCAAATCCAGATCTAGATTTAGATACAACCCCAAGTTTATATATTTTCAAGATTTATTGTTTAAAAATAAGCAAAGCTTATTTTTAAAAATGAAAAGAAAAAAAAATGCTTTATTTTTTTTCTTAATGATTTATTTTTTTCAATGAGTTTACACAGGTTTTATGAGGGGTCCTGGTCCCCTCATACTAAGTGGGGTTTGAACCTTAGACCTCTCAAAGAGAGGCCAAAGCCCTTACCAGTACAGTAAGCTTACAACTTGTTTTTAAAGTGATTTATTATTAAAGTAGATTTCCCCCTATTTTTTTAAACATAATTTATCTTAAAAAATAAAGGTGTTCAATTTTAAAAGGGGGTTTCTTTTATCAATTTGATTTAACCCATTGTGTAATTGTGATTATTATCAGCGGATTCCAATACCTTCATTATTTTTCTTTCATGTTTTCCAAGTTTTGCAGGTGATATTTTGCAACTTCATACAAATGGCCTCTCATAAAGTGTTTCTCATAGATTCTCAACTCCTAAAATGATAGGGATTAATATTTAATTCTTAATATTATCCTTATTCACATAAGATCACATTGTACAATATTTAATGCTCACACGGATTGGGTGCATTAAATACCACTTTTGTAAAGGCAAACATGCCTATAAAAATATTTTTGGTGTGAATGCAAAGTCAGTTTTCATCGTGCAACTCTTATGTTTGCTCTCGAGTGTTCATTCCATATCAGTGATATTGGAATTGAGCGTTGGATTGATGAGTATCCTCTTCCTCTAGGCCAGTTTGGTTTAAAAGAGAAACGAGAAAACCACCAACAAATCTTGGCTTGTAAGGAGCACTCTTTCCCATTACAAAAGCCTTCAAGCACTTCGTTTTCAAAATTTTTTGCTGGGATCCTCCTAATCACCGACTCATAGCTAACTGGATCCCTCTAACCTCGACCTTCAACTATTGATCCAAGTGTTTATCCTTGGATTCGTAATTTTTGGCATGGTAAAATCTCTTAGATCTACCCTTGGATTCGCTTTGCTTGTGCATTCCCTGAGTTTTTAGCATTTCTTTGGGTGGATCTACGCTCTCTGATGTGATTTTTCACAAAATTTTGAAAGCACATTTGGATGTTTCTCACCTCATCGGTGTCTTCCACGATCTGCTATTTTTTGTGACACTCTTTGTGCGTCTCTCCTGCTTCGAATCGTGAGGCTTCCCGTGATCTTAAATACTCCCTCTTGGTCGGTTTCCAGGAATTAAGGATATAAAAAGATACGGATTTCGACCACGGATTGCAGGCATTAGCGCTATTGTTGAACAATGAGTCCCCGCCTTTGTAAGAACCCCGGTGAAACCCCAAAGCATTAGTTTCTTCGAAGTACATATCTAGATCATTCCTTATTATGTTCTGTGCAGGAAAAAATCTCCCTAGTATGTTTGGAGCAGGGACAAATCCCTTATAGTTCTAGTCTTTCTTGCGAGTTCGATATAAATGCTAGTCCTTCCTTGGTCAACCTTGGTATTCTTTGTTGCTCACCGTCGTAGATTTGACCACCAAACTCCACTGTCTACATGTGTGCTCACAAACCCGCAATAAGGAAGGTGATCCATCTTATTTTCGACATCGATGCCCATATGACATAGTATTTGCTCATATTTCCCCATAGATCTGCATCTTCAGGAGCCTTCAGACGACGCACTCATCTCTGCAGATGATGCCAACCTGCACAACCTTGATCTCTTAGCACCGACACATTTTCTCCATTATAGGCCCTCGTTGTAGTTCAATCAGACTTCACTGGTGTTTTTGCAATAATTGGAGCTCTTTCTCCATGAATCAAAGTTACTCTATGAATTTTCAGCGTCTTCCCTACGTTTTCGGTGGCTCATTTTCAAACACAATGACCAAATCCGAAGGTTAGGTGGTTTAATACAATTTTTTGGCGATGCCTTTCGTTTTCGGTCAAGCACTCATTCACCGACAACACGTTTGTTGTTTTAAATAGGTGGGATTTATTCCACATGAAGGAGGGGATCGTATTTTTATATTTATAAACCTCAACATATAACCTTGTTGGTAGCCAACTTTACGTTGGCTACACTCCCCTCCTATTGGTGGCTCTGCCTTTTCACATTATCGTCTACCCACTGCTAACGTAAACCTGGTCCACCTTGTTGATGTGTTCGTCTCTGTGGTATCATTATCGGTCCCCAACTTGCTGATGTGCCCATATATTGGTTATTTCTATGGTCATCATTCCCGGTTCCCAACCTTACTAATGTGTCCGTCTCTATGGTAGTCAAGTTAATATGGTAGTACAGGTTGTCTCCTAAGCGGTGGTCTCATGGAAATTTTTGTTGATCGTCATCGCCGTGTTTGAGTCAAAGGTAGTATTTTCCTGTCAATCATCATCACCGTTCTTCCGTCAATCGTAGTCTCCAAGTCGTCTCCGTTGTGATTTGATGCTTGGGGTATTAGGGAATTAAACTAGTCGTTGGCTAGTCTAGCGTTAGCTAGCCATTGGGAGCATTATTGAGATAGTCGTTGGAGTTGGTTATTGCGCACCATGGAATTATTGTTGACTAGCGTTAAATTTGTTGAGTTGGACACTAGCTAGCCATTGGAGTTCTTGCATTTTGACTAGTCGTTGAACTTCATGGTCTTCCCTTGGGCTTGTAATTGACCATTGGTGCTCATTAATTGCCTCATTAACCTCCTTAAAATTACCTTCAATAGTATCTTCAATTCATTCTCCAATAGGAGGGGAGGACCCATTCATAGCTGAAACAAATATTTACTTCCATTTTTGCCTTGTGCACTGGCACCTAGTAAACATTTGCCAATTCCTAGTAGACCAATGACAACTAGCATGGCCCTAGAGGAGAAATTGGCAGAAATCACTGCAACGCAGAATGAAAAGATGGTTGAAATCATTGCATCCCAGCATGAATTAAAAACCATGATGAAATTGCTCCAAACTTCTTTCTCGTCCTCCCAATGCCCTAATATTCGATGTGAAGTCCAAATCTATGAAGGTTCTCGAGATACCGATGTCTTAAATAGTTGGATATTTGACATGGAGATTTGGTTTGAGTTTAGTAATACTCTTGATACCCAAAAAGTCCCCTTTACCAAACTCAAACTTTCCAATCTGGACAAGGTGCTCATCTCCAATCACCAACAAGACCAAAACCCAATTACAACATGGGAGGATCTAGTCAAAGCCTTAAAGGCTTCATTTTATCCATCCAACTATGAGGACGATTTACTCAACCAATGGCTAAGACTTTGCCGAGGAAAAAGATAATTTATGCAAGATTTTATTCACCACTTTAACTACCTCCGAGTGTTACTTGCCATTGTTGATCCTAATGCGATGTTGATTGTAAAATTCAAGAGTGGTCTACTCGCACATTTGTACTAAGTTAGATGATGCATTCAAATTTGCACGGCTTGCGAAGGAGAAGTTCACTGCACAACATAAGGAGCCTCATTTTTTTTCAAGTAGCTCAGTTGCCGAAGTGTCCACGAAGCAATAGGGCTGAAGAAGATATTCTAATACCTCTTCTGTTAATCCTACTTCTCGTAAATCCCTTTCTTCTAAAACTTCCTTCTCTTCTTCTCCTTCTTATTTTTCTCAAACTAAGAAGTTCTATAACTATTGTAAACAGAAAGGGCATGAAGAAGAATTTATTTGTACAGTCTAGGGTTATGCATAGTGGTGAATATTCACAAATTGGGTGAATATTAGGATTTCCAAAATTGAAAATTGGCGAATATGAGGACCCTCGACGTCGGCCCATTCGCTTAAAATTTTTAGGACCAAATGTTTCTTAGGGTCAATTCGCCATAATATATATCCAAACATAAGCATATTTGTACTCGTTGGAAAGCTCTTTTCAAGCCTAATCTAATGGTGGTATTTTTATGAAGTTATAAGGTGATTTAATAGGTCAAAATTTACCTCAAATATGACCTTATTGTTAAGGGCATTAAATTACCCAAATTTTGGTGTGAAGATGATTGATTTGATTTTATTAGGGTTCGTCATGATTCACCTTGATTTCAATAAGGATTCACCATTTTATTATAAGTACATTTCGAGTCCAACCCCTTATGCATAACCGTGGTACAATCAGATGAGGGCTCAAGTGATAACCCCATCAAGACTACTGGTAGTGAAGAAGTGTATGAGTTGAGAGGGCAATTGAACAATGTCACACTCATGAATCAAAATTCTCAAGGGGGTGACCGTGACTATTTATTTGTCATTAGAGCTCACCTCCTTCACAACTTTGCACTAGATTGTATAATCGACAATGGCTCGCAAAAGAATCTCATCGCAAAATCCATTGTCGATAGGCTAAATCTTCCTATAGTCAAACATCCTCACCCATACTCTCTTTGGTGGAAGGATAGCAACAACACCTCATAGATCACACACACTTGCACAATTTAATTTGAATTTGGGCCAAAGTTTAAGGATAAGGTGACTTGTGATGTCACCCAAATGGATTGTTGTGGATTGCTACTGGGTAAACCATACCAATATGATAGATGTGCTACTTATGATACATTTAACAATACATATACGTTACAAAAGGATCACAAGCATTTTCTCATTGCAACAAGAAAGCAAACATCTAATCTTCTGTTCACTTGCAGATAAGCTCGAAAATCCACTAATAATGCTCAAGAACTAGCACTAATTTTCATTCAGCAACAAAAACACATAAAATAAAAGAGGCATAGAAACAACATTAAATCTAAAAATGAACAAGTGAACAAAATATTGCATAAGTATAAAAATATATTTTAGGAGCCCACTACTTTACCACCTGAAATAGCAATTAATCATTCAGTTGAGATAATTCCAGAAACACCTCTTCCAAATGTTTCAATGTACAGGTAATCCATTCTACAGTATGATGAAATGAAGAAACAATTACATGAATTATTGGATAAGGGTTTCATCAAACCCAACACTTCTCCTTGTGCTTCATCAATTTTGCTTATTCTAAAAAATATGGTACTTGGATATTTTGTATTGATTTTAGGGCACTAAATAAAATAACAATCAAAAATAGGTATCTACTTCCTCGCATTGATGACTTGTTAGATCAACTCCAAGGGGTAAAATTCTTTAGCAAACTTGATCTTAAGAGTGGCTATCATCAAGTTAGAATACAAGCCGAGGATACATGGAAAACAATTTTCAAGAAAAATATATGATTGTTTGAATGGTTGGTTATGCCCGTTGGCCTCACCAATGCTCTAGCTTCTTTTATGAGGCTCATAAATGAGGTGTTCCGTGAATGTCTAGATGAATATGTAATCATTTATTTGGATGATATCTTGATCTTTTCAAAGACCTGGCCAACACAATTACAACATCTTGAGCATGTCCTTGCCATCCTTCAAAATAATCAGTTATATGCCAGTATACAAAAGTGCACCTTTGGCTAAACATCCATCTCATACCTTGGTTTCATCATTAATGTTGAAGGTATTAAAGTTGATCCTGCCAAAGTCGAAGTTCTTCTCAAATGGCCTACTCCAACCACCATCACTGAACTATGGAGTTTTCTTGGCCTTGCTAACTTCTACCATAAATTCATTCCAGGTTACTCCATAATTACTGCTCCATTGCATTCCTTGACTAAGGCCAAATATATTTTTCATTGGACAGATGCCCATACACAATCTTTTATCATTCTCAAAGATAAGCTTTGCTCAGCTCTTATCTTAGCCATTCTTGACCTCTAACAACCTTTTGAAATAGAAATTGATACCTCTCTGTTTGCCCTTGGTGTTGTTCTCAAACAAAATGGTCATCCCATAGCTTATCATTCTAAGTCCTTTTCCACAGTAAAACAAAATTACTCCACTTATGGTAAGGAACACTATGCCTTAGTCCAAGCTATAAAATATTGGTGTCACTACATTCTGGGTAAAGAAACTATTGTCCAAATAGATCATTTTCCCTTGCAAGTTTCTTCAATCCCAAACAAATATCCAAGAAGCACGCCACATGAAATGGGCCTCCTATCTTCAACAATTTCACTTAGTCATCAAATACAAGAAGGGAAGTCAAAATTTTATTTTCGATTGTCTATCTCGTCCTCTGTCCGATCAAGCTTTGACCATAGTAACTACCTCACATTTAGCCTTCCAATCATGGCCCTCTTAATATCCTAATGATCCCGACTTTGCCATAATTTATCAAAAACTACAACATACTTCCCCCTCTAATTTAAGTCCCTTTCAGGATTTTCATCTCAAGGAGGGGTTGCTTTACTGTCTAGATAAAATTTATGTTCCCATTGAAAGCAGACCATCCCTTCTAAGAGAGGCTCATTCCACCCTCTATGGCGGTTATTTTGAAAAACATAAGACCCTTCACCATCTACAAATATTCTTCTATTGACCACACATGTAACGAGATGTTCTCAAATACTTAAAACAATGTGTCCTATGTAGTCGGTCTAAGTCGTCCAACCATAAGCTTGGTCTTAGTATGCCCTTACCCATTGCATCACATCCTTGGGAGAGTATATCTATGGATCTTGTCAGTGGTTTTCCCATGAATTTCCGTCAACATGATTGTGTCTTTGTCATAATAGACCGTTTCAACAAGATGTCTAAGTTCATTCCATGTCAAAAAACAAGATTTGTTGTCGAATTAGTCCAATTATTCTTTGATGTTGTTTGGCGTTCCTTTGGTCTTTCCATGGGCATTGTATCCGATCGCAATTCCCATTTTGTCGGTCATTTTTTTAGGTCTTTGTGGAAATTATTAGGCGTGTCCCTTAATTTTTCCACAGCTTTTCATCCATAATATGATGGTCAAATAGAAGTTGTCAATCACACACTTGTCCAAAGTCTTCGAGTCTGCCACCATGCATCACCAGCCAAATGGGATATCAATCTAACTCATATTGAGCATGCATACAATAGGGCTATCCATTCTTCAACAGGTCATAGTCCTTTTGAGGTATGTCTAGGGTTTCAACCTGTCGCTCCATATGAGTTATCCTTGGCACTTCCATCTCCACTCACAGTCCACATGCAAAAGGAACATGATAAATCACAATCATTCATACAACACCTACAACAACTCCAGTCCAAGGTTTTTTACATCCTGCAAAAGACACAACAACAAAAACAGGCAATGGACCGTCACTGTGTTCCACATTACTTTTAGACTGGTGATCGAGACTGGTTGTACCTTGATCATAAGAGATTTCTAAAGAAGGCACATATCAAGATCAAACCTCTCCACTATGGGCCTTACACCATAATTCAACAACTGTCTGAGAATGCATTCCGATTAGACCTTCCAACACGCTTGGATATTCATTATGTTGTCAATATTGATCTACTTCGTCCATATCACGAGTCAACATTAGAGAGCCCACCAATCATCAATCATCCTGTCGATGTTGTTCCATATTTCCAGTTTCTATTGGAGGATCATTTGTTCAACACCAGGACACGACACACTTGCCAAGGTTTATCCACTTTGTATCTGTTTGCATGTCGTGGAGAGCTTTCTCACCAAGCTAAGTGGATCACTTCAGCATAGCTGGCTCGTGAGTTTATTTTGGACGCATTGTAACCCAATGCTTCTATGGTGGGGAGTAATGATAGAGATTAATATTTAATTCTTAATATTATCCCTATTCACACATATCACATTGTACAACATTTAATGCTCACACAGATTGGATGCATTAAATGTCATTTTTGTAAAGGCAAACATACCTATAAAAATATTTTTGGTGTGAATACAAAGTCAGTTTTTCATCGTGCAACTCTTGTGCTTGCTCGAGTGTTCATTACATATCATAAAATGACCCAACTTCATAGCATGGAAAACAAATATGCATACTATCTTGATGATAGAGTTTTGGAAATTTTAAGTTAGTTGTGTTGTCATTGATGTCAAGAGTTAGTGTCAGGAAACAGTGCATGACTTGGCAAAATAAGGGTTAAAATATTTATATTTTAAGCCCAAGAGATTTGATTTAAGAGCTTCATATGATTGGTCAGAAGGACGATTAAATTCCATGAAGAAAAGGCCTAAAGGAATTAATATTATAATATTTATTATTATAATATTAAAGGCGGTCAAAAAAGGTTTAAGGACGAAAGAGAAAAATACCTAGGATCAATGGAAATAATATTATAATATTTCTATTATAATATTGAAGGTTCAATTAAAACCTAAGGTAATTTATAAATAATTTATAATATTTATATTATAAATTAAAAATATTATAACCCAAATTTGGGTTGGGCGCAAAGTTTAAATTAAATTTTATTCCTCCCACCGACGTTGGAGGATAAAAGCATATGTTATATATACCATATCGTTTGCTTCAAAATGCAAAGTCTCTGAACATCATGTGCATGCAATTTGTGAAAGGAAATGCGAATAATTCGTGAGAAAATAAAGATAAAGGTTTTTAATTTTTAAATTGCACTCAAAAAATGTGAAGAACAAGGTGACCAAGGTGCAAAGACTTAACACCAACCAAGCGGTTGGGCTAGCGATAAGTTTGAGGTGTGTAAGATGTTGGGAACGTAGAGGTGCTGCATTCGAATCTCGGCAACTGCAAAAGGACAAAGCCTTTTTGGCTTTGGCATGGGAGGAAGAGACAAAGCGTTCAAGGCGCTTTTGCCTCCCATGTGAGCACTTAGCTCAAGCGGAGGGTAGCTGCGGCTAAGGTGCAAGTGACGCTTCAACCAAGGATCGAGTCCCACCAAGAAGTGCGTACGAGGTATTTAATTTTTTATTAAAGTGCATGGTCTATGGTCTATGGTCTATGGTTGTTGGTGGCGCTTAGTTGAAGCACATGATTTAATTTTGTATTGTTAGCAATGATCAAAGCGCCTGGGTTAATATGCATTGTGGATATGATATGAGCATGTGGTGTATGTGATTTAGTGAGTGCCTAGGGAGTTAAAAGGAGGGTAAGGTAAATAATTTTTTACCTTAGACAAAAAGTGCTAAATAGTTTTATTTAAGGTTAAAAGTAAATTGCAGTATTTTATAAAGTCAATTATTTTGAAAATTCAATTTTGAGTAGGGAGACATAAGGAGGATTTTGGATTACTTTATGCATTAAATTTCTGAAAGGGGTTATAGTGAATATGAGTGATTGAAATATTTATATGATATGTTTGGAGATAATAAGATGTATTTGAGTCTTTTTAATTTTGTAATGGTGAATTAATATTGAAGGAATATTTGAGTGAAGAATTTTGCTATCTAACCATTGAAATTGGCAAAGAGGTTGATTGTGATTGAGATAGATTTTGAGGTCAATTCTTCATCAAATAAAAGGTATGGGTATATCTTCCTTGTGAGTGAAATATTGTTGGGTTGGATGTTGTGAATGCTAAGTTGGAGTGAAAAGGTTTGTTTGATAAGAATTATTGAGTAAGATTTCATGTGCATGATTGGTGAATGTTTGTGAGAACATTTGAGTGAGAAATTGAAAACTATCTTGAACTAGGGTTTGTGGAAGATCATGAGTATCGTTGTTATGTGAGATTGTTTAATAAGCATTGTTGGAAATATTTGAGTAAAACTTCATATCATGTGCATGATTAGGGTTTGTGAAAATATCATGAGTATCATTGTTATGTGAATGTGGAATCATCTTGAGTCAAGGATTGAGATTCATAGTGTGAGTTGTTGGAAGTGTAGTGAAACACTTATTTAGGGTTTGTAAGCAAGTTGTGTTTCATTGAGTGATTGGTTTAATGGAGTTTATTGAGTATAATTGATTTGATATTTCAAGTTATGTGAAACAAATTGTTCTTTATTCTTAATTTATTTGAAAAGAGTTTGGAAGTGATTGAGTGCTTGTGAGTGTGAAACATATTGAGTCTCTAACAATTCTCTATATGCTTCTATGGTTTAACAAGATTCTGAGTGAAACTTGTTTATGGGATTGAAGAGGTTTTCTATGAGAGATTGAGTTGAGTTTTGTATGCAAGTTTTGCAATTGATTTGAACAAGCTTTTGTGAAAGATAGTGAGCATATTTGAGTAAGTCCTAGAGTGGAATTAAGGACAAATTTGTGTGAGCTTTTATGGAAGCTTACAAGCAGTTATTGGGACAAGTCTTGGTGAAGACTTGCTGTGCATATTTGAGACAGATATTGAGCAGATTTGTGTAGGGTAGAGGACAATGTTCAGTACATATCTGAGATAGAGACTGAACAGAGTAAGAGCAGACTTTAGAGGTGATAGAGCAGAGGACAATAGTCTCTAGTGGATAGAGATCCATTAGCCAGGGTAGTGAGGACAATGGTCTTTTGAGTGAGTACAAGGGTCTTTAGTGGAGATAGATCCACAAGCCAGTGCAGTGGAGGTAGTAGTCTTCTAAGAGGATCACCGGCCAGAGCAGAGGAGAAGGAGTTATCCTATGGATAGAGATCCACAAACTTGATTAGGAGATTGGTGTCTCCTTTGGACACATGTCCATAAATATTGTAATAAGGAAAGGATTTCCAAGAGAATTTATTGAGAAAATTTTATAAGGAATATTTTCTCCGTGGAGTAGCCCACATTGGGTGAACCACGTTAAATCATGTCTCTCATGTGTGTGATGCTTTGTGTAATGTTTACTGATTTAATATTGTTGATGTTATCATATGGATTGAAAAGCAAAAAAAATTATCTTATATTGTTCACCCCCCCTCTTAGTATAAGCACATGTTATTCATGGAGAAGCTATGGGACACTATAACATGCATCAAAACACGACCAAGGAAAGAAGTATGATGAAGCATATCAACAAGCATTGATGCTAATCACTTCGTTACAACTGATGAGATCCAACCACACATTTATGATGTAAAAAATTCCAGTTAAGCATAGGATGCTCTTACAACCATTTATGAAGAAAAGAATCAGTCCGCTATTCTTAGTCTTCAATCCCAAGTTCACACATTACGAGTGGGATATGAAGAGACTATGGAGCAATTTCTTTGCAGAGTCACATAATTGAAGGGAAAATTGAATGCTATGGGTGAAAAAGTAGATGATAAGCTCTTAGTTCCCATCATACTTTGAGCTTAATCAAATTTATTTTGCATATTTATTACCTCATTACACATCTCCACTAGGAAAGTTACCTATGAGAAGTTGATCGATATGCTGCAATAAGAAGAAAAAACCAACAAATTAAGGGATCAATTGTCAAACAATGCACTCATAAGATAGAAACCTAAAACTAAAAAATATAGAAAATAAAGAAGAAAAAAGGGTTCTTCAAACAAAGGTACTTCCTCCTCATCATCATAGCAGTAGCCTCAGCACCAAAAGAGGTATTGCCATATTTGTGAATGTGACGACCATGATACCAAATATTGTCAGTACAATACTACCCCATGAGGAGATCAGGTCCATAAACCTCAATAGAAGTAGCAGCAATACAAACCACGAACCCAATAGAAGTAGTAGAAAGGGCATGTTGCCATTGAAATGTCAAATTCAGATTATGAATAGGCACATAGTGTACTCATGACCAAATCTATCACTAAAATCAAGGATGATGCTTGGTATACCGAGTTTAGTGCTAGCCAACACATGACAGGTGACAAAGAATAATTTGATACCTTCAAAGTCAAATAAGGGAAACCATTGACCATCACTGGTGATAAAATCTATTAGTTCAAATAAGTAGGTGATGTTTTAGTTCATATTTCAAATGGGAAATGCAACAATAAAAAAAGACTATATGTACCAGGTCTGATAAATAACTTGTTATCGTATCACAACTACTAAATAGAAATATGACGGTTCATTTTATAGATGAGAATAACCATAAGAGGTGTTTTATCACTAAGAATGATAAGCATGTAGCCACCAGTTCCTACAAAAGTAGCTTGTTTGTCCTAGATATCCAATATGTTCATAATGTAATATTATTAGCATCCAAAACAACTGCAATATCCTAGAGGTAGATCCAAAGGAAACAAGCCTAGAGGTAGTGGACCCAAAGTTAGGCCTAAGGGTTGACCCATTGGTAGACCCAATAGAAAATCTATTGGTCGACATAATGATAAACCTATAAGCAACAAAATTAGAGGTAGACCCACAAGCGATAGATCCAAAAGCAGTGCCAAAGGAAGAACCATCGATCAATCCAAATACAAAGCCAATGGTAAAACCAAATATAGAGCTAGCGATGAATCCAAAGGTGGTTACCCAAGAGCCATAACAACCAAATCTAGAGCTAGAGCTAGAGCTAGTGCTAGAGTCAAAGCCAGAGCTAGTGCTAGAGTCGAGCCAAAGCTAAGAGCAAGAGCCTAGACTCCTCTAAATTAAGGGGGGTCCTAATATTTCCTAACCTGAATAATGTAATAAGGGGAGGATGTTAGGATATTTTATTACATTATTATTAGATCATGCATTATTAATTGCAAGATTATTATTAGCTAGGAAATTATTTTAATATTTCTTGCATGTAATGATCTCCTAAATCGGGAGTATCAATATTCTAGTTTGTAATCCTAAAGCATGCATTCAATAGGCTCTTTCCTTGATTAATAAATATCTTTTTGCCATAAAAATGATCATTCACATTTTTTGAAGCCCATAGAATTAAAAAAACTTAGCATTAGTTTGTGATGTCCTATCCGTTCAATCTTGGACTGCTACCAAGATGATGGGTAATCAAGTTTTTAAAAATTTGAATTGAATTTTTCCTCCATAAAATCTCCCTCCAAATAATCACTTATACATGCAACATAGATAAGGATATCGAATAGAGAAGGGATCTGCCAATATTTTTTATGCCAAAACTATCTTATAAAACTTTGAAGAAGGATTCACCCAAAGGTTCAAAATATAAATTAGAGACATTGAATCACCTTCCTATATGACCAAGCAATGCTACTTCACACTCACTTTGAATGTTTTCTAGAAATAAATAGAAACAAGATATACACTCAAATATTATACAAAAGGTAAAAGAGACACAAAAGGATTTGGGTGTCTGTAGACACCATAAATAATCACTATCTGTAAAGGAGTGTGAGGGGGGTATTTTTAGAAATACAAAAACCCCAAAATACATCATAAATTTTAACCTAAGTCAACATAATAAGTGGGCTTTAGGTTAATTACAAATATTAAATAAGGTTTAACCACACCGTGGTCAACCATGGCCCATTGGTCTTACATAATAAAATATTATGAAATATTAAACATATTGCACAATGAAATACCCTTAGGCCTATCCAATACATCACTCAATGTCAACTCTTGGCCATAAATTAAATTATAATCTCAACATAATTTTTATGAAGAAGTTAACTTTTAAAGATAAAATGATATTATTGTTCGTGAAGAAGTTAACTTCTAAAGATAAAATGTAGATTCATTAAGAAATAATCAAGAGCCAATGATTTATAATTTTAAATTTATATAATATTTATTATTTATATAAGATTTTATCAAAACTTTACATCAATTGTTAGGTTAGTTTGACCATGTCAAAGTAAAATGTCTATAAAGTACTTGCAAATCACCATAGTATCCAAGACAAGATAAACTAAGAGAATGGAAAGGTTGCTTTTCCATGTCCTTAGTAAGAAGAAATCATTTTCCCTAAGTACTTCTTCTGATGACATAAATGAGTTGGTGCTAATTGAACCTCAACTATCTAGAATAGACAAGTGTACTTTAGAGGTCATTTGAAAGAAAAGTACAGTGCTTATAGATAAAATATTACAAGGTTTATCCAAACCAACAAAAGTTCCCCAAAAGACCAAAATCCAAACTAGCAACACCTTTCACCTAATGGCTCAAGCAAATATCCAACAAAGAAAAAAACCAACATTTCTGAAAACCTTGAAAGAATGCTTAAAGATAATCTTGCACTTAGGAAACTACCTAAAGAAGAGAAAGTATTATTATTTTTTAAATAGAATGCATCACAACAATAGATGTCCCAATAGAATGTCAACAATCAACAAAATTTCGCTATCACTCAATAATGAGTAGCTCAACAACAAACCATTCATTAGAAGGTGAATCAAAAAAATGTAGCCTAACATCATTTTCAAAGCTAATTTTAACAAAAGGATCAAATGAATGCATAAAAAATATAGAATCTAATAAGATCATAAAACTGGTGGACTTAAATAAACAAATGTAATATTTGCAAGTCCAATTTTCACAAGTACAATAAAAAGCAATTTCTCAACAAGTATACTCATGGGAACAACTCTATGTGGGGAAAATTTTAATGGTCATGCCTCCACCATGAATGAAAAGACAACAAGCTTCTAACATTATCCAAGTTTCCAAGCTTAACAAGTGGCTCAACAAACCTCTAACACCTTACATAGTTACCAATACCTTACCTCCAAAGCCTCCACTTTCTTATGATGGATGAAAAATAGTGAAATACTTTCTTCGTGGGTTCTTTAATTTTTATAAAAATTGGATATACATCGATCTTGATATTATTACAAAATTACTTAGAATATCATTTAAAAGGACCCATGTTGGAGTGCTAGGCAAACCTACTTGAAGGTTCTATCTATAGCTTTGAACAACTAGTTGACTTACTTACATTTGAAGTCAAAGCTAGAACAAAATCCAATGATGGTTTTTGCCAATTTGTTACGTCCAAACAAGAACCAAATGAAATTGTCGATGCCTTCATTAGAATATGAAAAGACTTTAGCTACCAATCTAAATACTGTAATAATGATGTTAATCATAAGAAGATGTTCATTTAAGCCCTCTTACTCTTGATTACAAAATACTTAAAAAGATAATTTAACCTTCCAACTTCACATGTTTGTATGTTATATATCATACACCCTTGATATCATGATGAATTATTTTACTTTTGGCATGATGTTCTTGGATATTATTATAACACATTTCTACTTCATGAAATTCATGTATGAGACCATTGTTAGTAAGAACTTTTTTTCAAAGTTATTGGAAATTTGAGTTAGTTTTGTTGTCATTGATGTCAAGAGGTTGTTGTCCAAGTTTCGTCGTCATTAATGTCATCAGGTGGTTTTTCCAAAAAGCGAGGAAGAGGTTTAAAGGAATAGGATATAATATTTATTTTAGTATTATATGCCTAAAGAGACCCAAAAGTTTGAAGACCCAAGGAAGGAGAAGCAGGTTTAAAAGGAAATAATAATATTATAATATTTCGGGCTAAATGTTGAGGTGAATAAAAATGAGGTCCAAGGAGTCATTAAGAAATAATTCCTCAAAAACCCATTTGGCAGTTTGTAAAGGTTATTATTTAATTTATTTAAATTAAAATATATTAACCATAGGTTAAAATTTTAATTTAAATAAATAATAAAGGCGCCAAAAGTTAATTTTAAAATTCAAATTAAAAATCAAATTGGAAACGTTGATGTGTTGGAGTGCATAGCAAAAGCTATAAAAGGGGCAATGGTATTTATTTAAAATCATCCATACGATTTGTATGCCCAAAGCAAAAGAAATTCGTGCACTACTCACGAGAAGAGAAAGGAATTCACATGTGTTAAATTTAAGAGGGCAGGCTTAGTGATAAATCCAAATGGAGCACCAAATATCTCCAAAGCACTTGGTAACGCAAGCAACGATCGACGACTGGTTAAGGCGTTCGTGCAAGGCATGTTAGGGGTTCGATTAGCGTCCCCTTCATTTTGAGCGCAACAAGATTATTTTAGAAATCGCCGAAAGCAAAGATAAAGGGCGCATCGTGTACCTTAGATTTTGTGTTGGGAACATAGCCCAACGGTAGTCTAGCCTTGGGCTAGGGCGCTGCAGCGACAACAGGTTTCGGGTTCGAGTTTGGGTGCGTTCATTGTGGGTGCAAATATTTTTTGAAGTGGGTCATCGCAAAAGGTAAGCGCTCGATTTAATTTTTGCCAAGGTGTGAATAGCGCTAGGGGGCCACATGATAGTTTTGAAGGCGCCTAGGGCCAAGTGATTAAATTTTTGCTAAAGTGAAATATAGGGAGTCATAAGGTTGTTTGATATTTTAATTTTTAATTAGCATTATAAATAAATATTGGAGATATAAGGTGTTAGAAAGGAAATTAATTGTGTTGAAAGTTATTGTGTGAATATTGGGTTTATAAAGTGTTTTCAAAGGGTTTTGATTGTTTATGAATTGAATATTATTTTTGTGAAGTTTGGAGATTATAAGGTGTACTTGAGAGTTAATATTTTTGTATGGTGAAATAATTATTGGGAAATATTTGAATGGAGATTTTGAGATAAATTGTTGCTATCTAACCTTGAAAGTGGCAAAGAGGATTTGATTGTGATTGAGATAGGTTTTTAAGACATATCTCCATCAAAACAAAAGGTATGGGCACATCTTCCTTATGAGTGAAATATTGTTCGATTGAATGTTATGAAACACAAAGTTGGAGTGAAAAGGATTGTTTGATAAGCATTGTTAGAAATATTTGAGTGAGCCTTCATGTGCATGATTAGGGTTTGTGAAAGAACATGAGTATAATTGTTATGTGATATTGAGAACTATCTTGAGATAGGGTTTGTGAAAGAACATGAGTATCATTGTTATGTGAATTTGGAATCATCTTGAGTCAAGGTTTGAGATTCATAAGTGAGTTGTTGGAAGTATAGTGAAACACTTGGTTAGGGTTTGTAAGCAAGTTGTGTTTCATTGAGTGAATGGTTGAATGAAGTTGGATGACCATTATTGATTAAAAGCATTGGAGTGATAGTTCATGTTTTGTGAAAAAAATTATACTTTATTCTAAATTGATTTGAAGGAGAATTTGAAAGTGATTGAGTGTTTTGTGAGTGTGAAATATGTTGAATCTTTAATCATTCTCTATATGTTTCTGTGGTTAAACAAGATTCTGAATGAAGCTTGTTTGTAGTATTTAAGAGGTTTTCTGTAAGATATTAAGTTGAGTTTTGTATGCAAGTTGTGCAATTGATTTGAATAAGTGTTTGTGAAAGCTTGTGAGCAGATTTGAGTAAGTCCTAAAGGGGACTTAAGGACATTTTGTGAAAACTTAAGGACAAATTTGTGTGAGATTTTGTGAAAACTTAAGGACAAATTTGTGTGAGATTTTGTGGAAGCTTACAAGCAGATTTGAGGTAAGTCTTGGTGAAGACTTGTTGAGCATATTGGACAAGTTCTAGGGAGAACTTATTGGACAAATTTGAGACAAGTCTTGATGTAGACTTGTTGAGCAGATTGGACAAGTTCTAGGGAGAACTTATTGGACATATTTGAGATAAGTCTTGGTGAAGACTTGTTGAGTAGATTGGACAAGTTCTAGGGAGAACTTGTTGGACAGATTTGAGATAAGTATTGGTGTAGACTTGTTGAGCATATTGGATAAGTTCTAAGGATAACTTATTGGACAGATTTAAGGTAATTATTGGTGAAGACTTGTTGAGCAGATTGGATAAGTTCTAAGAAGAACTTGGACATATTTGAGGTAATTCTTGGTGTAGAATTGTTGAGCAGATTGGATAAGTTCTAGGGAGAACTTGTTGGACAGATTTGAGGTAAGTCTTGGGAAGATTGTGCAAGGTCTTAAGAGGACTTGTGGACAGAATTGAGGCAGTATTTGAGAAGACTTGAGATCAAAGTTGATTTATTCAAAGCTTTGAGTTAAGGCTTGCAGCAGATCAAAGCAGAGTTGATTTGTAATTTGATCAAGCTTTATATTAAGGCTCGAGGACAAATTTGAGGACAAATTTTGGTACATATTTGAGGTTAGATTTGTGCTAGACTAGAGATAGATTTGAGAGCATATTTATGCTAGACCAAGGATAATTTTTAGTGCAGATTTAAGACATAAATTGAGTAGAGCTGAGAGCAAGCTCTAGAGGTGATAGAGTAGAGGATAATAGTCTCTAGTGGATAGAGATCCATTAGCCAGGGAAGTGAGGATAAAGGTCTTCTGAGTGAGGATAGAGGTCTTTAGTGGAGAGATATCCACAAACCAATGCAATGGAGGCATTAGTCTTCTAGAAGATCACCAGCTAGAGCAAAGGAGAAGTTCTCCTATGGATAGAGATCCACGAACCATTAGAGGGGAAAGAGTTCTCTTGTGGATAGAGATACACGAACTTGATTAGAGGATTGGTGTCTCCTTTGGATAGAGGTCCATAAACATTGTAATAAGGAAGGATTCCCAAGAGATTTGTTAAGAAAATTTTAATGGAAGATTTTCTCCGTGGAGTAGCCCACATTGGGTGAACCATCATAAATTGGTGTCTCTATTGTGTGTGTTGATTTGTACATTGCTTTGATTATTGTTGTTGATATTACCATTGATTATATTGGATAATATTGTTTGGGAAATAAAAGTAAAAAGTGGTCTTATACTATTCACCCTCCCCTCTCAGTATAAACTTGTATTCTCCAAAAGCTATTCAAAATGAAGTAAAAGCTAGAAATGGTACTTTGACTAAATGTTACATTGTTAAAAATTAATAATCATCAACATCCATCCAATAAAAGCCTCTTTATATATATATATATATAAGAATCCAATTGCAAACTATTTATAACAAGTCCCTTCGAAAAAATCTTATCGATTTATTTCAAGAAGAGGTTTAAAATATCATTGCATATATGGATGTGAGCTATATCTATACTATCAACAAGGGTCAAAGTCATGGTGTCCACAATGTTAGTCCAAAGCCTCCTAAGGTTATCCCTAAAGAGTATCTTAAATAAGTCAAAGATAAGTAATACATGTAGTCTAGGCTCATTAACGATGACACATACATGAAGTTATCAAAGAATAAGAGAAACTACAATGAGATCAAAATATCCAAAGATGAGAAATTAAGAATCTGAATACCTAACCTCATCATAGTTGATATTAACAAACAAGTAGAAAAATCTAAGGGTAAGCCTAGTGAATCTTAAAAAGGGTCTAACTCATCTAAATGTATTGATGATAATACCCAAGTTTGCTTGCTAGTTTTCAAAATCAAAGATTTATCCGTTAATTTATGCTCTTCCACAAATCGTTTTCTTGATGAACTGTTCACTATCCAAATAAAACATGTTAATTTTATTCCATTATGCTAATATAAAATCTTCTCTTTTATGATTCACTTGCTCATGCTTCACTTGAGAAATTCCCTTGGTCCCACATATGGGACAAGTCCAATCCATAATCCTTGTAAACACTAATCTTATTTGTTATACTCCATTCCCCAAGTATTCACCCACATATGTCATATCCAACCATCAATGAAGATATCCTAGTCCTATCTACCAACCTAAGGCATATACCTAAGGTGATAAGTATATCTTGAATATATCAAATAGGTCTTATTTAAAATAGATGACATTATGATAAGAAATCTTACTTATGGAAATAAATAAATTATTCTCAATGAAATTTACCTTATGTTAACATTGAGTCTAAACGGTCAAAAGAATCACATTGCATGCCCTCTTAATGGTCCTATTCTGGATGCATATCCTCCTAAGCATAATACTTTTCCATTTCATATATAATTATCTTTAAGAGCTTTACCCCACCTTTAAACCCTATCTTTATCTTGATTTATTTCTTTCTTCTATTCATCATACTAGACTCCTTCTAATTGGAAGCAATTTTTAGAGTGTGGACAATCATAAAGTGCCATTTTATCATTATTGTATGGTGTACTAGTTTTTCTTTGATATTTAGTTTCTCTATATTCCATCTTTCAAGCACTATTGAAATTTTTGTAAGGTGTAATACGAACTTGCGAGCTCGATCAACAAAAAATCATGATCTCAAAGATACTTGTCAAAAATTTAGTAAAACATTATCAAAATTTACAAAATACTATATACCATAGCATATGCATATAATATTCTTCCTACATATGCTTATTTTGTTCGTGGAATATTTCTTACTAAAAAGTCTATAAAAATGATATATTATTATATGGCTAGCTTTTTTAAAATTATGTCATCAACCCCATAGTCGTTATGGAACTAGTCTTGAGGGTTGGTAGTGCAACTCCATTAGGATATCAGGCCTTCAAAAAAATAATTATATTTTATATTAAATAAGGAAAAAATGAACTAAAAAAAAGAAATAGGTGGATCAAAAAGAAAATCACAAGAAAATAGAAAAAAAGAGGAAGAAATTCCATAGAAAAGACAACATAGGTCTGGCTTGTCTTGGCACCCTGCCAAGAGAACATTATTTGCATGGTTTCATCACATATCATCTTGATTTTTTGCACTGCCATAGATCTCTTCTATAAAATTTTACTTCTATATCATACTCTACACCTACATGATATCATCGAATCTTGTATCTTAATATTTTAAAGAGATCATGGATTGTTGTTCTTTGAGACTCCTTGATAAAGAATTGATATATAAACCTTCCTCGTGGATCATTCTTGGTATTTGAGACTTTTTTATGGAGAAATAGCTAAATTAACGATGGGGTTAAAGACTAAAGAAAGGACTGGAAAAGGGTTGGAAGCTAGAAGTGAAATATGGTCGAGATTAAGCCACAACAACATACACAAGAGCATGAGACTTCTGTTTGCTCAACTAAATTAAATTGCCTAACAAACTAGCCATCATTAAATATTATAGAGCATTTAACCAAATAAGCATATACATTACCAAACATTCCAAAGAATGAACAAATAATCTAAGGAGATATCCAAATAGCATAATAACTTAAGTAGAATACATTGTTCATCCGGCTTTAACATAAATGCTTAATAATAAGATTTACGTATATACATGTTCTGCAACATCTTTATACAAAGGCCAAACAATACTTTAATCTTCATTAAGAGACTTATAACCTTCAATCATACAACTTATGCAATTATAAAAGCTAAAGATCCAACCCTTGAAATAAGTTACATTCAAGTATATATATATATATATATATATATATAGAAGCCAAAATCCATTACAATGGTTGGTTATAGATGGAGAAGCCTTTAACTGTTGAGATCTCTTGCCATGACTTCGTGGGATAGCTCCTGAAGTCACGGCAAGATAGTGAAGCAAATCCAATTTCTCTAGAATAGTATTAATGAAAACTGTAATCAAGATAGGAGTTTCTGCTCTTTGGATTGCACTAAGAAATTTGTGGTCCAAGGAGATGTTAGAGTTAATTTTATTAGGATCTTAGGACTGGCCAAAAGTGATAAGCCAATTATTATGACTTTAAATTTATCTTCTTTATACAATTTTCACCTTTTTTAAAAAACTATTTAATAAAAATTAATATCTAGTTTCAAAATAAAAACTGACAACCTAAAATCTAAAAAAGACATGTTTATATGCAATCAACCCAATAAAAGCTTAACAATATCTTAAAAATAATCATGTATAGATTCCAACTAAGTTAACTGTATGGATAATTATTTGATATACTAAAGTTCAACTCAATGGAATTAGAAACTAAACATTCTTTTAAGAATAACCATATAGAGATTCTAGCTAAGTTAGCTATATGGATAATTTTTTGACCCCCTTTAACTAACAAAAACTAAACATTTTGAAAAATAAAACATATGTAATCTCTAATTACTTGGCCAGCCTATTCACCCACTTGGACCTAGAAACATGAATGCATTAACATACACAAGGTATTTACTAATATGTAAAACATGAGAGATTTACTAATGGATATTTTAAAATTTTGAATAGAGATTTAAAGTTCAAATCGTGCAAGCATTAGAATTATACATTATATTTTTTAGTATAGTTGGATAATCATATAATAGGTAAACATATTTCATAAAAGTCATTTCATATGACCTAACCTTATGGATGTTAACAACTATTTTACTCTTTATATTTTATATTTAATCAAAAAATATTCATTATTTTATATTTTTTATATTAATATATAATATACAAAAAATTTATATTTTTATTTTAAGTAAAATATTTTTTACCCACATGTTGTAGGTAAGTTGGAGAGGGTAGGGCAATCCTCTAAGAGGGTAGGGCAATCCTCCAAGGGAGGTCCCTGGTTCAAATCTCCACCCTACTAAACACACATCGTGTACCCAAAATCCAATTGATAATGTTAGTGCGATCAGGACCGGGTCCCGGATGATTTTGACGATGTAGAACCTCCTAGTTGTGGTTTCTCAGACCAGGGTGGCCCCACAAGGGGTTTTCGCTAAATTCAAAAAAATAAAATTTTTATTAAATAATCTTTATAAAAGATGTTATACAACTTATTCCTAAATTCAAACTTTTCTTTAAAATTCTAAAGTCTTTACCTTAACTACTACTTATATTGAACGTTGCACCTTTAGTATTTTGAAACACCATGAGATCGACACTAAAACTCAGTATTTTCCAACGAAATAATACATGACCGTTGATAAGAATGAAGCCTAAAGATAGAATTTGTCACTCTAGTTAGGAATATAATATGGTATAATTGGTGGATCTATCCTTGGTGTTAATTCTAAGATAGAATTCATCACTTCAGTTAGGAATAGAATGTGGCATAATTGGTGGATCTATCCTTGGTGTTAATTCCAATATAGAATTCATCACTCCAATTAGGAATAGAATGTGGCATAATTGGTGGATCTATCCTTGGTGTTAAATTCCAAGATAGAATTTGTTGTAATTGGATTATTATGTATAAGTGCAATTGAGAGAGAGACAGATGTATGAGAGGATTCTTGGTGTAACCATTGAGGAAGATTACAATGGTTGGTTATAGATGGATCTCTTTGGTGCTTGGAAGATAATAAAAGGACTGAAATATTCTCCGTGGATGTAGCCCACACTGGATGAACCATGTTACATATCGTGTTCTCTTATTGTGTAATATTGTTTTACTTTTTTGATTAAGTTTTTCTTCTGAAAATCATGTGTTATTTATTGCTCATAATTATTGGTAAAAATAATTGTGATGGAGAGCCAAAATTTCTCAAACCAATTCTCATTCAAAAACTTGGAAAAAAGATTTTTTCACAAACCCTCATTCTGTGGCTATATAGCCAAAAAACCCTAAAAACTAAAAATGAGTCGGATGGTGCCCAAAATTGGGGTGTGCATCCCTATTACAATAAACAAGCCAAAAATAAAGTTTCAAGTCCTAAATCTAAATACATTAGGAGATATTAACCTCCGAACAGCTCAAAAAACATAAAAAACTAGGTAAGTAATTTTAAAACCTAATTTTGGGGCACTAGATGATGGAATTTGGCCCCAAAAACTAGATTTTTTGGGAAAATAGGACTCTAGGGAGTCATATTTGTTTAGAACTCTCCCAACTAGTTCCCTATCAAATTTCACGTCAATCGGAGCTACGGTTGAGAAGTTATGGCCCCGACAAAATGCACTAAAATTTAGGAAAAAGAAATAAAATTTCCAAATTTCATTGGATGCTCCTGCATCAGACACCGGGTGGATTGAGAAGTGACCTTCACTTCTGTACTATTAGAGGAAAACCCAGACGGTCAACCTCTATTTTAGACAACCAAGTTGCATCTTATACAGGTCTGCCCTTCCACTTGACCAAATATTCTGAATACTACCTATTCCTGGTACTTTTGTCTTCTCGAGTGTCTAGTATTTCCTCTATCTCATATTTGGCTGGAGTAGATGCTAGAATACTCCACAAATTTGTACTTGGTGTCTCACTACTGCCTCCTTCATGGTATTCTACCAAGTCTAAAATATTAAAAACAGGTGATATTTCAGCTCACTAGGCAGTTCCACTTCGTAGGCATTTCCTGAATCTCTTTTACCTATGATCCTACATGGTCCAAACCTCTTCATCTTCAGATTGTTGTAGGTTTTTCTAGGAAACCTTTCCTTTCTCAAGTGAACCATGACCTCATCTCCCACTTGGAACTCCTTAAAACGCCTCTTCTGATCTATTTTTGCCTTGTACTGAGTATTCATCTTACTGATATGTTGTTGTACCTCTTCATGTAAACTCTTTATGTGCTCTGCAAAATATTTAGCCTCAACACTACTCTTTTCTCCTTTACCCATCGTTATCAACTTAGAAGCATTCCTTGGGTTGTTCCCATACACAATCTGGAATGGTGATTTACCAGTACTTCTGTTGATATAATTGTTGTAAGCAAATTATGCCTGTGGCAAAATAAAATCCCATCCCTTGGGCTTATCTCCTACCAAGCATCTTAGAAGATTACCCAAACTTCTGTTCACCACCTCTGTTTGTCCATCAGTCTGCGGGTGGTATGCAAAACTGAACTTCAAATCCATTTTCAACTTCTTCCACAAAGTCCTCCAGAAATAACCCACAAATTTGGTATCTCTGTCAGATACTATACTCTTGAGTAGACCATAAAGGTGTACCACCTCCTTGAAAAAATATCTTGCAACATGAACTGCATCACTCATTTTCTGACATGGAATAAAATGAGCCATATTCGACAACCTGTCAACCACAACAAAAATGGAGTCATTCCCTCATTATGTCCTTGGTAGGCCAAGAACAAAATCCATACTGATGCCCTCGCATGGTCTCTCTGGTACAGGTAATGGATGATACAATCCTGTATTCTGTCTCTCCCTTAGCCATCTGACACACTCTGCAACCCTACATAAATTTCTTCACATCCTGCTGCAACTGTGGCCAATGGTAGTTTTCACTAACAAGGGCAATGGTCTTAGCTCGACCAAAATGTCCAGATAGTCCTCCACTATGCTTCTCCTTTATCATATTCTCCCTCATTGAACTTCTAGGAATGCACAATTGGTTCCTTCTGAATAGCATCCCATCTTGGATTATAAAATCCAACCACTTAGCTCTATCCAAAGTAGTAGGAGACAAACATGCCTTCCAAGCCTCCGCAAAATCCGGATCGATCCGGATACAAACTCTTGAGTTCTTCAAACCCAACGACTTCCACTTTCATCTCTATCAAAAAATTTTGCCTTCTACTCAAGGCATCTGCAACTCTATTAGACTTCCCACTCCTATGCTTCAAAACAAATGTATAACTCTGTAGGAATTCAACCCACTACAAATATCTCTGATTCAGTATTCCTTGACTATTAATATACTGCAAAGCTTGATGATCAGTATATAAAACAAACTCTTTTGCTAACAAATAGTGTCTCCATTTCTTAAGAGCCTGAACTATAGCATAAAATTCCTGATCATAAATAGAATATGTCTTCCTATCATCATTTAACTTCTCACTAAAATATGCAATAGGTTTACCTTCCTGACTCAACACAGCTCCAATGGCACTGCCACTAGCATCACAATCAACCTGAAATACTTTATTAAAATCTGGAAGTACCAAAATGGTTTGTTCTATCACCTTATTTTTCAACATCTCAAAACTTGCACCTGTCTTTGCAGTCCACTTAAACTCCTTCTTATCCTGTCTCATGGTTTTTGTCAGGGGTGCACAAATACTGCTAAAGTTTCTAATGAAATTTCTGTAGAAACTTGCAAGACCATGGAATGATCTTACCTCCATTATGTTCCTTGGAGTAGGCCACTCAATGATAGCCTTCACCTTCTCTGGATCCATTTTTAGACCCGCATCTGAGATGAGAATTCCTAGATACACCAACTCCTTCTTCACAAATCTACACTTCTTCGAATTAATCAGCAACTGCTCCTCCCTCAACTTTTCAAAAACTATCTGAACTTGCATCAAATGCTCTTCCAATGTCTTACTAAAAATCAGAATATCATCCAGATAAACAATAACAAACTTCTCTAGGAATTCTCTCAACACCTCATTCATTAGCCTCATGAATGTACTAGGTGCATTGGTTAACCCAAACGACATAACCAACCACTCATACAAACCCTCTTTGGTTTTGAAGGTTGTCTTCCACTCATCACCCTCTCTGATGCGAATATGATGATACCCACTCTTTAAATCAATCTTTGTGAAATATTTAGCTCCACTCAAACAGTCCATTATATCGTCCATTCTAGGTAATAGAAATCTATACTTAATGGTAGTCTTATTTATGGCTCTGGAATCAGTACACATTCTCCATTCTCCATCCTTCTTCGGTGCTAGTACTGTAGGTACTGCACAGGGACTCAAACTCTCTCTAATCAACCCCTTCCTCAACAACTCTTGAACTTGTCTGTTCAACTCTTCACTCTCCACGAGAGACATTCTATGGGCTGCCTTATTGGGTAAACTAGCTCCTGGAATCAAATCAATTTGATGGCTAATCTTTCTCACTGGTGGCAAACCCTCAGGCACATTATCTGACATAATATCAAGAAACTCTTCTAACAGACTTTCAACCTCTACTAGAATATCCATACATTGTTCCTTCTTAACACTAGGAATTAATGCGTAACACATAGAATCCCTCTTCAAGCCATCCAAAAAATTTCTACCATCTACCAAACAGATTCTAGCACTACTGCATACCTTTTCATCCACTTCCTTCAATGGCTTCAACTTGTGACGCACTCCATATTTCATCAAAGAGTAAGTATTCGCATGCCCATCATGCACCGCACGTCTGTCAAATTGCCATGGCCTCCCCAAAAACAAATGACAAGCATCCATAGGCAAAACATCACATAGAACCTCATCTTGATAATTTCCAATATGAAATTTAACTAAACACTGCTCACTGACTAATGCTTTATGATCTTTCTGCAACCACGCAATCCGATATGGATGCAGGTGCTTCCTCTTCTCCAATTTTAACTTAGCAACCATTTCTCCTGAAACTAAATTATCTGTGCTACCATTATCTATGATAATATTACAGACCTTACCTGCACATTTGCATCTTGTGCGAAATAAGCTCTTCCTATTATCTACATCTTTCCCTCCTTTCATCAATGCTCTTCTTGTCATCAACACTTCTCCTCCTTCTGCTTCTTTAGAATATTCTGATTCATCACCTTCATCTGCTACAACAGCTCTGGCATGACCCTCAGGTCTCTTATTAGTTCTCCCTTGGTGTTGGGGACACTCATATGCCCGATGTCCCTCTTCCCCACAATGGAAACAGGTTCCATGAAATCCTCCTCTTCCATACCCACGTCCAGATCTACCTCTTCCTCTTTGGTAACCATTGTTCTGATCACGGGGGCGGTAGGTATTCTCCTCTTTCTGATCCTGGTTATTACTTGTTTCACCAGTCTTCTTCTGATCTTCATATTTTCCTCCACTGGTTCTTCCACCAGTTCTTCCACCACGACCTCTTCCTCTTTGTTTGCTTTCAAATCTTCTATTTAGCTTCTCTTCAACCTTCAAGGCAAACTGATATGCATACTCAATGGTGGTCATCCTGACCAAACTGAGTTCTTCTTGGATATTCATTCTTAACCCATTTATGTAACAAGCTACTTTCTCTTTATTAGCCTCTGAATGGCCAGTTCTGATTGAGATCTTGTAAAACTCCTTTGTATATTCTTTGACAGATTTGCTTGACTGTCTCAAACTCTGCATTTTCCTCAACAAATCCAATTTGTAATCTGCAGGAATAAACTGCCTCTTTAACTTCTCTACCATTCGATCCCATCTAGTTATCTTTTCCTTTTCTCTTCTATTTCTTTCTAGCTACACTTCTTTCCACCATATGTTAGCATGGCCTTTCAACTTCGTTTTTGCAAACTTAATCCGATCTGGATCTACAACCTCCTCATGCTCAAAATACTCCTCCATATCATTGATCCAATCAATCAACTCCTCTGGATTGAGATTCCCAAAATACGTGGAGACATCAAACTTTGGCCTCTTCCCGATCAGAGATATGGCCCTAAATAATCTAGCTTCTATAGGATCCATTACTTCTTCTTCATCTGAGGATCATCAACCTCCCAAGCTTCATATTCACTACAGTCTTCTCTCCTTGGCTCAACCCCTCTTCGCAACTCCTCTTGCAGGGCTTGCACTTGCCTCTATAAAGCTCTAAAATATCCTTTAGGTACCACATTTCTCCCACCACCACAATTTCTTCGTGGAGGCATTCTTCCTCACTCTCTTCTCACAACCCTTCCATAGATCCTGGTGCAAACTGCCTCACTTTCGACGATCTGCTCACACACTCAGGAACCCTAAGTTATGATACCACTTGATGAAGAGCCAAACTTTCTCAAACCAATTCTCATTCAAAAACTTGGAAATTTTTTTTTTTCACAAACCCTCATTCTGTGGCTATATAGCCAAAAAACCCTAAAAACTGAAAATGAGTCGGATGGGGCCCAAAATTGGGGTGCGCATCCCTCTTACAATAGACAATCCAAAAATAAAGTTTCAAGTCCTAACTCTAAATACATTAGGATATATTAACCTCCGAACAACTCAAAAAGCATAAAAAACTAGGTAAGTAATTTTAAAACCTAATTTTGGGGCACTAGATGATGGAATTTGGCCTCAAAAACTAGATTTTTTGGGGGCAAATAGGAATTTAGGGAGTAATATTTGTTTAGAACTCTCCCAACTAGTTCCCTGTCAAATTTCATGTCAATCGAAGCTATGGGTGAGAAGTTATGGCCCCGGCAAAATGCACTAAAATTTAGGAAAAAGAAATAAAATTTCCAAATTTCGTTGGATGCTCCTGCATCAAATTGAATCCTAATAACCGGTATCAGAGCGACATTTTTTTTTGTTGGGTACTCCACAGAAGAGTTTCTTGGATTGAGTGGGAGCAATGGTGGAAGATTTGAATTTCAAGGTGGAAAAATTTAATGGCCAGAATTTCCAACTTTGGAAAATGCAGATAGAATATTATCTCTATTAGATTGACCTCTATCTACCTATAGAAGGTAAGACAAATAAATCAACTACAATGTTTGATAATGAGTGGGCTCTCTTGGACATAAAGGTAATGGGAACGGTGAGGTTGTGCTTAGCAAGCATGATTGCCTTCAATATATCCAAAGAGAAGACTATGAAAGATGTCATGGATGCACTGGCCTGGTTTTATGAAAAACCCTCTGCTTCTAATAAAGTTTTTCTCATGAAAATTTTATTTAATATGCAAATGACCGAAGGAGAATCTATTCAATATCACTTGAATACATTTAATATTGTTACTAATTCGTTGATTTCAGTGGGTTTAGATTTTGATGATAAAGTCAGGCCCTTGTTGATTTTGTGCTCATTTCCACAGAGCTGGAACAACTTGGTAATGGTCGTGAGAAATTCTGCTTCAAGTTCTAGCAAATTGGTGTTTGATGATGTTGTGGGTATCATTCCAAGTGAGGATATGAGAAAAAAAATGAGTGAAGCATCATCATAAGGAATGTCTATAACTATTGAGAACAAAGGAAGACAGAGCGAAAGAGGCAAGAGTCTGAATCAAGGTAAATCAAAAGGAAGATTCAAAATGAAAGGAAAAGGAAAAGTGGAGTGTTGGTATTGTGGGAAGAAAGGACACCTCAAGAAGGACTGTTGGAATAAAAAAAGGATGGAAAAGGAGATGATGAGAACAAAGGTAATAATCAAGAAGCTAATATTGCTGGTGAGATTTTACAAGATGCATTAATTTTGTCACTTGATAAAAATAATTATTATTGGGTTATTGATTTTGGTGCTTCTTTCCATGCCACTTCTCACAAATATTATTTTATAAAATATGTCTAGGGAGATTTTGTACATGTATTGTTAGGTGATGATCATCCCTGCAAAATTGTGGGCATGGGAAAGATCAAGATGAAATTTCCTAATGGGAGTTAATGTATGCTTAATGAAGTTAAGCACATTCCATATTTGAAGAGAACCCTCATTTCGACAAGCAAACTTGATAGTGAGGGTTACACTACTACATTTGGTGATCACTCTTGGAAAGTGACTAGAGGTTCTATGGTTGTAGCTAAAGATAATATGGTTGGTACTCTATATTTGCTTATTAATACATCTAACTGCACCATGGACTTAGTTGGTACTGGAGAGGATGTAGCATTGTGGCACCACAGATTGGATCATATGAGTGAGAAAGGTATGAAAATTCTACACTCAAGGAATTTACTGCTAAAATTGAAACAAGTTGACTTGGGGTTTTGTGAAGACTGTATCTATGGAAAGCAGAAGAGAGTGAGATTCCTCAAGGTTGGAAAGGAGAAGAATAAAGAAAAATTGGAGCTTGTGCACACGGATGTTTGGGGCCCAGCTCAGGTAACTTGTCTTGGTGGTTCCAATTACTATGTAACTTTCATAGATGATGTCATAAGGAAAACATGGGTTTACTATATAAGGAATAAATCTGATGTTTTTGACACCTTTTAGAAATGGAAAGCTTTAGTGGAAAATGAGATAGGTAACAAGGTAAAATATCTCAAATCAGACAATGGTGGAGAAAACTGCATCAATAATTTTGACAATTACTGTTCACTCAATGAAGTCGGGAGAATAAAAGTGACTCCAAGGACACCTCAAGAGAATGGATTTTCAAAGAGAATGAATAGGACAATAATGGAGTGTGCTAGGTGCTTAAGGTTGCATGTCGGTTTACCTTTATATTTGTGGGCTAATGTTGTTGATACTGTTGTGTATTTAATCAACATGGGACCATCTACTACTTTGGATGGTGGAATTATGGAAGAGGCTTGGACAGGTAAAACTATCAATTATTATTTTCTTAAGATATTTGGGTGTGAGGCTTTTATGCACATTGACAAATAAAATAGGAAAAAGTTAGATGCTAAGTCTCAGAAATGCTATTTTATTGGATATGGGATTGATGGTTTTGGATATAGGTTATGGAATAATATTAACCGAAAAATCATTAGGAGTAGGGATGTCATATTTAATGAAAAGAGCTTGTATAAATATCAGTTGCAGGGAAAGAAACATGAAAAGGCAAACACTGAATACATAGAGCTTGATGACCACACAGAAAATGTAACTTCAAAGGTGGTAGAAAATCAAAATGTTCAACAACAATAGCAACAAGCACCTCAATCTCCTACAAGTGTTGTTAGAAGATCTACCAAGACAAGTAGAATCCCTCAATGTTTCTCTAATTATGTTTTGTATACTGATGTTAGTGATACAAAATATTTTGAGGAAGCAATGCAGGTGGAAACCAACAAGAAGTGAGAGCTTGCTATGAATGAGAAAATGAATTCACTTATTCACAACCAAACTTGGGATTTGGTTGAGCTACCTGCTTGAAATAAATATTTACATAATAAGTGGGTTTATAGAGTGAAGGAGGAAGGAGAAGGCCAAAAATGGTACAAGGTAAAGCTTGTGGTCAAAGGATTTGCAAAGAAAAAAGGTATAGATTTCGAAGAGATATTTTCTCTGTTTGTGAAGATGACTTCTATTCATACTATATTAAGTTTAGTGGCTGTAGAAAACTTACATCTGGAACAATTAGAGGTTAAGACTGATTTTCTTCATGGTGACTTAGAAGAAGAGATCTATATGCACCAACCGGAAGGATATGAAATCAAAGGTAAGAAATATCTTGTGTAAATTGAAAAAGAGTTTGTATGGCCTTAAACAGGCTCCTAGACAATGGTACTTAAAATTTGATAAGTTTATGGCTGATCAAGAGTTTATGAGATGTCAATCTAACCATTGTGTGTATTTCAAAAAAATAGAAAATGGAAATTACCTCATTCTTTTACTATATGTTGATGATATGCTGGTAGCAGGTTCAAAATGTAGGAAATTAATGAAATGAAAAGAAAATTGGTAAACTCTTTTGCCATGAAGGATTTAGGTGTAGTCAAACAGATTCTTGGAATGAGGATTACCGAGACAAGAAGAAACACATGCTAAAGTTATCTCAGAAAGAGTATATTAAAAAGGTGCTAAAGAGGTTTAACATGGGAGATGCAAAACCGGTCACAACACCTTTAGCAAAGCATTTTAAACTCACCAAAGATTTGTATCCCAAAAAATTGAAGGAACAAGAGCACATGGCCAAGATTCCTTATGCTTCCACAATTGGGAGTTTAATATATGCTATGGTGTAGTTAAACAGATTCTTGGAATGAGGATTACTCGAGACAAGAAGAAACACATGCTAAAGTTATCTCAGAAAGAGTATATTAAAAAGGTGCTAAAGAGGTTTAACATGGGAGATGCAAAACCGGTCACTACACCTTTAGCAAAGCATTTTAAACTCACCAAAGATTTGTATCCCAAAACATTGAAGGAACAAAAGCACATGGCCAAGATTCCTTATGCTTCCCCAGTTGGGAGTTTAATATATGCTATGGTTTTTACAAGACTAGATATACCGCAAGCAGTGGGAGTGGTAAGTAGATTCATGAATAATCCAGGTAAAGGATATTGGCAAGTGGTAAAATGGATATTCAGGTATTTAAAAGGTACTTCTACTTATTGTTTGAATTTTGGAGGTTCTGATATTTGTGTGTAAGGTTATGTGGATTCAAATATGATAGGTGAATTATATGGTGGAAGAAACACAACGGGGTATATCTTTACCGTAGGTGGAACAACGGTTAGTTGGATTTCCAAACTACAACAGGTAGTTGCTCTTTCAACCACAGAATCAGAATATATAGCTATTACGAAGGCAAGCAAGGAATTCATATGGTTGCAGAGATTGATGGAAGAGTTGGGTAAGGTGCAAGAAGATGGTAAATTATGGAGTGATAGCTAAAGTGCTATACATCTTGCTAAGAACTTAGCTTTCCTCTCAAGGAAAAAGCACATTCAACTCAGATATCATTTCATATGTTCAATAATAGAGGGTGGTTCTTTGAAGTTGGGTAAGATTCATACATCACAAAATCCTGCTAATATGCTTACCAAGGTTGTAACAAGGGAGAAGCTGAGCTTTTGCTCTACTTCGTTTGGTTTTAAGGAGTAAGATCAAATATGAGAATGTTTCAGTACTATGTTGTAAGGTGTTGTAGCGGATTTAGTCTCCAAGTGAGATATTGATAAGAATGGAGCCTAAAGATAGAATTCGTCACTCTAGTTAGGAATAGAATATGGCATAATTGGTGGATCTATCCTTGGTGTTAATTCTAAGATAGAATTCCTCACTCCAGCTAGGAATATAATGTGGTATAATTGATGGATCTATCCTTAGTGTTAATTCCATGATAGAATTTGTTACTCTAGTTAGGAATAGAATGTGGCATAATTGGTGGATCTATTCGTGGTGTTAATTCCAAGATAGAATTTGTTGTAATTGGGTTGTTACGTATAAGTGCAATTGAGAGAGAGATTGATGTATGAGAGGATTCTTGGTGTAACCATTGAGGAAGATTACAGTGGTTGGCTGTAAGTGGATCCTTTTGAGTGCTTGGAAGATAATAGAAGGACTGAAATATTCTTCGTGGATGTAGCCCACACTGGGTGAACCACGTTACATCTTGTGTTCTCTTGTTGTGTGAGATTGTTTTACTGTTTTGATTAAGTTTTTCTTCTGAAAATCATATGTGATTTATTGCTCATAATTATTGGTAAAAATAATTGAATCCTAACAACCGTGATAACGAATATGTTCTAAATAATACTAAAAAAATGGTCCTTAATATCGTTATTTAAAAAAATAAAAAACAAATAATAGTGATGACCTGTCGTTGTCGTCCATCATATTGCCTTAAAATAGAGGAATCATAATAAGCAAGTTTAATCAACATGTAGTAGTGACTCGTAGGCCTTTTGAAGATATCAAAAATATGATTTTCAAGGAGGCAACCACAATTTGGAAAGGCGATTAAAAATAATTTGACAAGCTAAGTAAATAATATTTATTTTCATTTATTAATTATGAGATAAAAACTATTTATTTTTATTAGATCATTAATAGTATAATAATATAATAATTTATTAGATCATAACTATATAATAGTATTGTAATATATATAGTTTGTCAAAATTGAAACTACTAATGTTTACTCTTTAATAGTAAAAAAGTTTAATCTATTAAAATATGTTAATATCCATCTATAGACTAAAAAAACAAATCCAAAACATAGAGCCAAATATAGAGAGGTGAAATCATGTCCAAGTGGTGAAGGTAGATTCCAAAGGTAGAGACAAAGGCAAAAGTCGAGAGACAAAGGTAGATTCGAGTGGTGGAGACAAATTCCAAAGGTAGATTAAATTCAAATGGTGGAGGTAGATTCAAGTATAGCTTATGTATTCAAATGGTGGAGGTATTTTTAAGTATAGCTGACAGATACAAGTGTAGCCAATAAATCTAGATGCATGTGCAAAGGTTCTTTCTGATAAGATCATAGTGCAAACACATACAAGTGTACAAAATATACAAAGACAAAATCAAAAACACCTTCAAACCCAAATACCTTATTTTTCTTCTTTTATTTTTATTTTTATTTTGTGGTCCAAAATTTAAAAGCTGAATAAACATATTTGGTGGGACCAAGGTTAGGGTTTGAAAAAGTAGGATCTCAAAGATTCTAGTGCATGTTTGTTAGGAAAGGTTGAATCAAGTAATGACAAACCCACAACACAAAGGAGACAAAATGAAAATAGGTGAGATTAACTTGAATATATCATCTAATACCATGGTTAGTCCATCTCATGATAGACTAATAATTTTAGAAGAATGAATAGGGTCCTTGCATCGTGAGATGTTGGAATTGACCACAATCATGAGGGAACAACAAAGCCTCATCATAGAACAACAAAAAATAATTTTAGAACAAGTTGTTCAAATCAATCTGTTGGAGATATCACTAGTAGAACTAAAATCCTCCACTACCATGGACTTGTGTAGTAGTAATGATTCTATAAATGGATTTCATCTTTAAACTGAGTTGTACATCAACAAAGAAAAATAAAACAAAGACAACCTATTACAAATAAAATAAATTTAGGCAACAATTACAAACATGATTACAAAATAACAAAAACTACAAAAAAATAAGAGGAGACCAGATCATAGGCATAAATGGTTAGAGATCCAACAACCCAGCCAAAGGAACAAAGATTTAATAGAGAAACAAAATGTAACTATTAGAGTAAAAATAAATATAAAGTAGGTCAATATACAATATCATTAAGGGAATAAAATAGCATGGAGAACAAGAACACACAACCAACTTAACAAGGAATTATTTTTTATAAAGTCAATTGGAGTGAACAAATTCATCAACAATGTAGACTGAGAAAAGTAAGGGAAGACATGAGAGCTAGACCAGTCCAAGTTACAATCTTCAGTGTAGAAGATAAAAGGCATGTTTTTTGAAATAGAGGATTGCTACGGAGGTCACACTTTTACCTGGATGGGGATCTTACTCCTATGCAATAAGAAGAGACGAGAGAAAAATAGTAAAAGATAAAGACAACAAGGATTGAGAGTAAACATATATGATTGAAAAAAAGGAAAAGCATGCATTATAAATAGAACAAACCAAAATAAATAGGAAAACGGGGCCCATTAGGTACACTTAACATTGGTGAATTAGAATTGTTGTGGATATCCATGGATAAGAGGTCCCAATCTAGGGCCCATGGCTACAAAAAATGATGTAATTATACTAAAACAACACATGAACATAACAGATGCAAGATTCCATATTGCAAATGATATAAAAGATATCAATATGGAATGAAGCAGCAAAAAATGAAAAAGGACATAGAAGTAACAATACTAGTAAAAAAGTCTTGGGATAGACTCATACAAGTTGAGAAAGAAGACCCAATTAAATAATATATGGATTAGAATCATAAATAACGATAAATTAGTTAGTGTTGCAGCTTGTTATTGTGCTTCACAAAAATCAAAGTTTTATAAGAAACATGGCTTAAAACATGAGGATCCATATGTGGCATTAGCAAAAGATATCACAAAATATAACAAGCTTAGAGAGGTGGTTTAAGTGGGTGATTTTAATGTCAGGGTAATAAATAGATAAGCATGCTCTTTAAAGATCAATAAAAGCATAGATGATAATCCACTATGGTTGGAAGAAGAGGTGGATCATTGTTGGTTAAGGTCCTTAGATGATAGTCAAGGACCCATCATACATTATGGAGAAGAACTACTTAAACAATGTCACATGGAGGGATTGATAATCTGCAATGGCATAAACATGTGTTAAAAATCTAGAAAATATGCTTATCAAACACATAATGGATACAATGTAGTTAATTATGTTATTTTCTTACCAAACTTTATTTCAAGGATAAAATATTTAGAATCTGAAGTAGTTCCCATGGAGATAAAATATAATCACATTTCAATACACAAAAATATCCAAGTGCAAGAAAGTGGGCAAGAAGAACATCTTCAAGTAACTGAAGGAAAGACAATAGAAAACACCTTTATGACAAAGAAAACTCAAAAGACTTTTAAAACATCACTCAAGCAAATTATGCAAAGAGAGGAAAGATATTTTTCAAACTTATACTCTTTATAACAATAAACTAATGGATAGATCAGAGAATACTTCAAATAATGTAAGAAGTTAAAACCCAAGAAAAGAAAACATGAAAGCTTCTCAATTAAGAATCTTCATCATAGTAAGAACCTTGATATATAAACAACCAACAAAAATAAAAAAAAGAACACATAAGAGCAAGGTAAAAGAGTTGATATATATTTTAAAGCATAGCCCAAGAAAATTTTGGGAAGAGCTACAACAAAGCAAAATATACACAAAAAAAACATCACAAGCGATCAATGGTTGCAGTATGCTAAGCAATTATATGAGAGAAACCAAGAAAATGGTACCCAAGCAAATGATACTTCTCCTACAATTGACACAACTAAGGAACTCTTTTATCTGAAAGATGTAAAGAAAGGCATTAAGAAAATAGGAATAGATAAAGCTTAAGATATAAAATAGTTTGCAAGTTAAACATATCAAGTGTGGGGTTGACATCTTAGCACCAAACATCCAAAATATTTTAATGGTATTATTAAAGAAGGATTTCCATTGGAATGGATAACCAACCTAGTCATACCATTGTATAAAAAATGGAGACACCAACAATCCTTTAAATTACCGCACAATCATGATTAATCCTCTTTTTGCAAAATTCTTTGGTAGCATAGTAGAAAGCAAAATCAAGCAAAGGGCAGAAAATCAAGGAAAGAGGGTAATAGGGCAAGTAAAATTTAGATAAAAGTACCCAACAATAGAACAATATGTTACTTTAAGGTACTTGATAGAGAGGATATGGAATGAAAAATGAGAAGTTTTTTATTGTTTTGTGGACTTTAAAAAGACTTTTAACACAATACATTGAGTTAAATTATGGAAAAGAATGGAAGAAAATGGTGTATCAACCAACTATAAAGTAAATGTACACAAACTTTATGAAAAAGTGATGGCAAAAATCAGAACTTTAAAACTATCAAAGTGTTTTAGGAGTGATATTGCGGTGAAACAAGACTATCCATTGTTGCATACTTTATTTGACCTTTATATTGACAAATTGGAGGAATGGGTAGAAAGGATGGGAGGAGAGAATACATTTCGCTAATTATGCAATGAAACTTCTTCTCTATGTCGATGACCTCATCTTGATTGGCAAGACACTTGAAAGTTTAAAAGAATATCTAAACACTTTAGAGTATATTTGTAAAGAAGTTGGAATGTAGGTAAACACTAGCAAGACTAAAATTATGATCTTCTCTATTCGGAGAGCGAAAAAACAACCATATAATTTTTTTGAAGGAAATCCTTTAAAGGTAGTAACATAATACAAATACCTTAAGTTAGAATTTTAAAGCAAACTTAATTGGGGCATATGCAAGATGAAACAAATACAAGTAGAATGGAGGGCACTCTACTCATTGCTAAATAAGGGCAGAAGAGCAAAGCTATGGGATTGGACAACCATTAGGGTCCTTTTTGAGTTATTAGTTATTTCCAATGGTGCCATATGGGTGTGAGGTGTGAGGTGTGGGTTAGTAATACATCAAATTTTAAATGGAGATAAATAGAAAGAATTCAAAAACGACTAATTACAAATAATTTCATAATTAAAGCATCAGTCTCATATGAGATTTGACTTGGTGGAACAAATATTTTTCCACTAAAAGTATAAGCTATGATAAGGCTATTAGGATACCTAAAAAAATACAAAGAATGGAAGATAGCAGGTTGCTAAAATAGGTAATCAAAGAAACACTTAATATAAAAAAAAAAATACATGGATGAAACAAAACAATAAATTGATGGACAAATAGAGCATTAAATTTTATGAGGTCCCAAACTCAACAAATAAATTAAATTGTATGTGAGGGAAAAATATAGATTTATCATGTAGACTAAAAATTTAGGAAGCAAAAACGGTTATACATCGAGCTCAATTCAAATTGTAAACACAACCAAAAGTACATAGATACAAAGATCAAATAAAAGAAAAAATGCTTATAGCCCAAGTAAGATCTATAAACTAGGAGATGGACAATTCCCCAAAAGACAGTCATAACAAATATATTTTGCATAACAGAAGTAATAAAGACCTATAAACATTTTATCATGGAGTATGAAGTCTACAAACACATCACTATTACATATGAGGACACTTTAAAATAAACTCACTAATAATTTTTTTTGAATAAAATTAAGAATAAAAAAGTGCGAACAAATTCTCATCAAAATCAACAATAAAAAAAACACTTTAAAAGATGATAAAAAAATGTTGATCTTTTTAATTAAACAAAATATTATTAAAATTTAAAACTCCAAACAATAAATTCAAAATTTAAATTAAAAATTCGTAAAATTATAAACCATACCTTATTTTATATTAAAACTTTTAATCTCCTACACTATTTTAAATAAAAAAAATTATATAAGGTATAAAATTAAGAATAAAAAAATGCTAACAAATTCTCATCAAAATCAACAATAAAAAAACACTTTAAAAGATGATAAAAAAATGTTGATCTTTTTAATTAAACAAAATATTATTAAAATTTAAAACTCCAAACAATAAATTCAAAATTTAAATTAAAAATTCATAAAATTATAAACCATACCTTATTTTATATTAAAACTTTTAATCTCCTACACTATTTTAAATAATAAAAAATTATATCCAAACCAAGTAAACAGTCCGTTTCCATAAACATCTAGTCGAGAACCATCACATCCACGCGAGCCTAACAATGTAGGCCAAGTGAACAGAGCCTAAAGAAAGCAAGACTCGTACTTCCGCGGTTTCATTACACTTATAATCATTTCTGTACAAGCCATTAGAATTTTTTTTTCACATTAATCTCCTTTTCTTCTATACTCCACTATAGAATAAAACTTGTAACCATTTCACATTAATATTTCCTTTTCTTCTATGTGTTAAAAACATATAATTTAGAAGCACATATCCTTTCTTATTTATTACTATGAAATTTTTCCATTTCATATTAATATCTCCTTTCCTGTATTCACGTATTAAAAAAAACATGATTTAAAGCACATATCTCCAATAAGTTTATATTAAAATATAAAGAAGACCACTGATTGTTCGTATCAACTTCGAAAGTCTGAAAGTCTGATACAGGAGCTACTCTCAAGAAGCCTATATTACTTTGTTATTTTATAACTAAGGTAAAGATGACCAGAAGAAGCCTATACCACATTGGTATTTTATAACTAAGGTAAAGATGACCAGTGATTACTCCGAATTCCTACTATAGTCTGGCAGGCACTCAAAAAAGAGGATTCAAAACAAATTACTATCTTTCCAAACTAAGATCTGAATAAATACCTAACCCACAAAGACAAACAATTACCAATCCAAAACAAACAATTACCAATCCACTAACTTACATAATTAATTCAATGCTGTCTAAATTTCGATGTATTGAAAATCCTTTGTTAAAAGTTCGAGAAGTCTGTAAATTTCAGAAAGCTCAACTCCTCTAAGTTGAAAATAGTAAATAGTTTCGGAACGAGGAGCATCCACTATCCGCGTTAAGATTATTAGTTTAATTCAATATAATTTGTGCCAGCAAGGAAATGTCCGTAGCAGAGTGGCAACTCTAGTTTAAAAAAAAAAAAAACACAGACTAGCAACTTATGTCGATAACTTAATGGCGACAATTTAATCCGTTAAAACCTGATGGAATCAAATGTCCGGACTCTCGTGTACACACATCCATTTTAATAAATATAGCTGGTTAAGAAATAAAAAAATATGGCTGGTTACGGAGCCAGGTGGTCTAAATAGAAAAAGATTCGGATATTGGAATTATATAGAATTATTGTGACATCAAAACCTTGAGATGTTAATATTCGATATAGTGTTTGTATTTGTATAAATAGAAAAGGATTTGGAGCCACAAGGTGTAAATAGAAAAGACTCGGAAGTTGTTACATCAAAAAAGTTTTACATAGTCTCTGTATTTCCACACTTTAAAAGGCCGTTAGTAGAAAGACTTTACAAGGCAGTTAGTCCATATACAATCTTCGTGTTTAAATACCTCGTGATTAATCCACTAAATTTAAATCAAATCCTCGAGGTACCACTAAGTCAAACCCGATGTATGGTAGTCCAACATCCCCTTTAACATGACTCAAGCCGAAGTCCAACACTAAGTCAAATCCTCGAGATATAGTAGTCCAACATCTCCTTGTCCCCTCTCTCTCCATCGTGAAGTGGAGGTTCAACGTGTCTCGAGGATTTCCAACGAGTCGAGGTTCAACGAGGATTTTATCTAATGTAAATTTGATCTTGGGTTGAGGCTTTGATACTAATGTAGATTTGTCCCCACCCTCTCTAACGTGACTTGAGTCGAGGTTCAACTTGATTCGAGGATTTGATCCCTCTCTACCGTGACTTGAGACGAGGTTCAACGTGACTCGAGGATTTGATCCTGGGCTGAGGCGATACTAATGTAGAGTTACAGTTACACCAAAAACTTATTTTTCTTAATTTCCTATAAGAATTAGTTTACTAAGTCAAATTTCAAAATCTTAAACATTAAATGAAAAGATTATATTTGAATATTTTTGCTTTAAAAGCCAAGACAAATATAAAGTTTATATAAAGGTTTTTTAATTATAATATCATAAATTGGTTTGATCAAACTTTGTAAGGGGAGAAGAGGTCCAAGGTTCAAATTTTAGGCCTCCTCGAACTGATTGAACGTTTATTCCTTTCTTGGTGCTTGATTAAAATGATTGTGGCGTGGTGGTTATAGGGGCGAACTGCACGAAGATCTGTGTAGCGGCTTTCGAGACAGATAGTGCAGATTACTATGGTGGCCATAAAAATTGGAAAGCCTTCCCGAACTCTGACTGTTGCTGGACGGATAGAACAGATTACTGTGGCGACCATAAAAGATGAAAAGTCTTCTAATTAAGAAAGAAAAGAAAAAAACAATAATATCATAAATTAAATTTTAAGCAGAAATAAATAAATACTCTTTCTTTCATATGGACTTCGTCTAAAGGACTTTATATTTCGCAGTTTCTGTACAAGAATAATTTAAGCAGAAATAAATAAATACTCTTTCTTTCTTTCATATGGACTTCGTCTAAACGACTTTATGTTTCGCACGAATAATTTAACTAAACGCTTTTAAATTTCATGTTTTCTTTTCATTTCCAAATTTCTCTCCGAAAATACGACTAAAATAATTTAACTAAACGCTTTTAAATTTCATGTTTTCTTTTCATTTCCAAATTTCTCTCCGAAAATACGACTAAAACTTTCAGGTTGTCTTTCAGCCAAAATAGTCTAATTAACTAATTTTAACGTTAAACCATTCTGTTACCCTGAAAAGTGTAAAGTTGGAGATTTACCAGGAACAGTTAGAATGGTATGGTGGATCCTTCCGGCATTAGAGAAAATCATGACGGCAACTTCCGCGTTGCACAAGACGGAGAGCTCGTCAGCCTTGTTAAATATGACGGCCTTGCGCTTCGAGAAAGTAAGCTTGCCTCTTCATCTTTTCCATCAATTTTATCTCCATCTCATCTTCGCACACTGCAACACATCTTTCTTACGACTTGCTTTTCCTTTCTTCTATTTTGAAAGTTCGCTATCCAACTGCTTCGTTAAGTACATCCCCAAAACATGGCCGTGGAATTTGCGCAGAGAAATTTCACTGTCAATCTGCCTCGTTAGTACATCCCCCATCCCTGGCCGCAGAATTCGCGGAGCGTTGGGACAGGCCGATGATGGAGACATCCCTACTACCCATTTGTATTTTTGTGTGAACCTTCCATGTCGCCTGTAACCTGAACTCCCCGAGGATTCATAAATCAGACCAAAACTGAACCTAATAGCCAGGTAAGTAGGGTTTACTATTAATGTTGGCCAAGGTATATTAATTGTATTGTACCGCCTGAATTTGCCAGCGAGGCAACTTGCTCTCTATGGCAGGTCCTGCATACATTTAATGCTTCGTTCTTCACAGACGTATTTGAGAGCTGAAGCAATGTATTGATGTTGACATCACATGGAGAGATGGTACACAGCATCGAGGCACTCATTCTTTGGTTCTATACATTGGATGGTAGAACCTTTTTTACTTTTCCTTTTATCTGGTGGGTTAAAAATGTGATGAAGTACATTGTAATAACTGTGATTGATCTTTTTCACATTATAAAATTTTATTTGTGAATTATGGTTTAATATAGTTATTAATTGATTATATATATATATATATATATATATATATATATATATATATATTTTATAAATTTGATATTATTTATTTAACATTTTTTATGTTGTCAAAAGAATAACAATAAAAAACTATGATATAAATTGATAATGGAGTTTATTCATAACAAACAATTGTTGAATGGTATTGTGTAATTCATGGAGATAACCCTATCTTATTAAAAAAAAATATTAGCATATCATTGATAAATTATCTTTATATGTAGTATTTCATAGTCATGAATCTATTGCTTCAAAGTGAATTTTTTATGAGCTTTAATCCCTTAGACACACTTTCTCATTCTTCTTATATTTCATTTATTCACTTTTCATCAAATAAAGTGATTTGTGGAGTTAGACTAGATTGGTTAGAAAATGCTATTAAAATCTTAATTCCCTCTACACAGACCTTCCTTTTATTTAGGCATTTGGTTGAGACTCAATGTTATTAAGTTTTTTGGACTCATTTTTAAGTAATTAAAAAACTTTAAAACATTCCTTAAGGGCAAAATAGAAATAATTATGATGAAAAGAAAATTAATCAAGAAAATAATGGGGTGCTTACACAACCACGGTGGATAAGCACTTATAAACCCTAGTAAATAACATGCAAGAGGACAAAGAATAACAACTTTTTGCATTTCTTTCTTGTTTAAAAAAAAAAAAAAACATATATAAGAAATTTGTATTTCCATCACTTATACTCATGCAAATAAGAAACCTTAATATTCTTTTATTATAATACTTTATTAAGCATTTTAATAACATAACACAATATAATACCAATATTGGCATTAAAATATAATCTTAATAATAAATTAGCCACTAAATAAAGTGTATAGTATGACATCCTAGGTACATAATATGTCATTTCCTTAGTCAGCCTTGGCCCTATAGCTAACAAAAATTCTAGTAATAAAATAGACACGAAATAAAGTGTATAGTATGACATCCTAGGTACATAATATGCCCTTTCCTTAGTCAGCCTTGGTCCTATAGCTAACAAAAAGTCTAGAGTTACATGTATTCAACATAATATGTTACTATGTTGATTGACCACTCAATAAATTTATGCATCTTATTACTAAATTGAAAAAAATATGGATAAAATTAAACCATGGATATTTGCATCATAAAGTACAACTTTATCTAACCTCCAATATAATATGGCTTCACAAAAAGCATATGTAGAAATAAGGGTATTACTTTAGTTACAAGCTCTTGGAAACCCCATGCTCTGATTTTATTATACTTTTGAGAGACCTAAATGTTTGGATATAAAATCTATAAACTCTAAGGTTGCATTCTTCACTAACAAACCCTTTCATTTAACCTTCCAATGCTACTTTAAGTTCCATTACAATTTTCTCTTTGTTTTTTTTTAATAATTTTATTTGTGGGACTATTTGTGCACCTTCCTTCTATAAACTTGACATGCCAAAAACATCTTACATCTTACCTTTATTTGAAATAATTAGGACATATATTATTGTTACACTATTTATCCTCATGCATGGTCTATAGTCCTTGGTTATATTTTAGGTACCCCTATCCTTCAATATCATTTATATGTATGGTTATCATTGATAAATGTAGTCTCTCCTACTTGAAACTCCTTTTAGGTATGTGTTGATTTGTCTATTGTTCCATTTTATTTGTAGATATGACAAAATTATCTTTCAATAGTTATACACCATTTTTATAGTTTTATAATATCTTTGAAATAATAGAATCCTTCTCATTTGGATTACTCAATCGTTGATGATGGATATTCATAACTACAGAGTTCCTTGAAAATGATTATTTGATTATTAAGTCATAAACATATTATATTAGGACTATACAAATATATCAGCTTCATTCACTTACTTTGCATGTTACTTATGTACATCCTCAAGTACCCTTTTATTCATCTGTCAGCCACCTCAATCTATAAATTTATCTGAGGATAATAGTTTGGACTAGTGTTAAATATTTTTCAATTTGGCTATATGATATTGAAATGGGTTGTGATGCCCACTCTTTTTTATACTTTATGATAGAATCATATTGATATGTTTCACATAATTCTATTTGATAAATGGAGTAGGGTAGCAATAGGTGTTTAAAGATATAGAAAATATTCTTATATTGGTGCCATCCTAATATGTATTTTTTTTATTCAATCAAAGATAGTGAAAGAAATTTTAATGTTTAATATTGTTATTTTCAAGTTTTAAAAGACGTTGATAGTAAAATTGAATAATTGAACAAATTTGTTGATTACATATATTATTATTACTAACCTTTTGGAAAAGTGTAGCACCTTATGTGGTTGTTTGTATTTAAGACCAACCAAAGAAGAACAAAGTACTAAAAACACTCGTATGGAGGAATAATCTCAAATAGTTGCATTGCATGTAAAGTTCTCATCTCAATCTTGATGTTAATTCCCTATGAACTTGCTCATTGGATATGAACCTCTAGCAATTGAATAAGATCACTTAAGTGAGGCTTAAATCCAAACTCTAAATAGTTAACAAATAAACCTCAATAATATATGTATGACATTAAAATTATAATTAATAAAATAAGGGGAGGGATGTCCCAAAAGGGATACCGTATTGGTATATCTTTGGGTTCCCATCATGAAGATCCAAGTTCAAACTACGTTGTGCATGTGTGAGTATGTTCAAAAAAAAATAGGGAGGGGAGGGGAGGGGAGGGACAAGATAATAAAATAATTAATAAAACATAATTGAGAAGAAATGAATAAGGAATTAAACTTTTTGTAGGACTAAAAGAAAGAGTGGGACTAGTTGGCAAGGAAGTGGCACATAGATGGTAGTAGGAAGAGAAAAATAAGGGAGTGAAGATGAGAAAATAAGAAAGTGGAGGTGAGAGATGAATGAACAAGAGAAATTATAGGAGGAGGAATCTATAAGAAATAGAGAAGAATAATATGAAAAGGAATAGGGAGGAGTCCCAGTCGAATTGGTAAGAATTTCACTCATGTAGCTTAAAAATTAAAAGTACCACTCTTTATAAGTTACATAGTAGGATTGATGTAACAGAGTCTAAAATAATTAAGTATATAGACAAATTGAATTTTAATTTTGAAGTACAATCTTGACATTGCACTTGTAAAATTTAAAGTACAATTTTTAAGTTGTTTGCAAGTTGATCCTATGCAATTATAAAATTAGTAATTGTTATATGGATAGGTAAAATATCATAAAATGTATCTATATTTTCTACCTATACACTCATGAAATTGAACAATATATTTTCTCTATGTATTTTTATATTATTACCCTTGTTAATTTTGTAAAAAAATATTTCATGGTAAGTGCATTCTAGTATGAATAAACCTTTTTACCCAATGATGATGTCAAGATTATACCTTCTATGTAAAAATAGAAAGGTATAAGTTTTAGGCCAAGATATGTCATGGTATCTTATATTTGAATTACACAATGTATCAAGGATTCATGGAAGAAAATTAATTATCAAGATGTATGGGCATCCTCTATTGGAATGACCTAAGGTGAAATGGTAGCTTCCCTAAGACCATATCCATGTATTATGTGATAGAAGCTATTATATAGGAATAAATACTAGAAAGCTCTTCCTAATAGAGTGAGTGAGGATGACTTCTTTTAAGTGGTCTTTGAGTGTTTCCCTCTATATATCAAAATCTTGGGTATTCCCCTCTAATGACAATCATTTTATACTTAGTTGGAGTTGATATGAGGGAGAGATTCACATTACAACTTCTTTACGGATATAATGGTTTAATTTGGAGCTTCCATCTACTGCTAAAAATAGGATGGAGTTGGTATCCTCCATAGAACTTAATATCCTGTGAGTTTGTCTTAATTTACCAATTAGTGTGTCATGGGCTAATAAATTGTGATATATCCTAAAATTATTTTTTATTTTAAAATAATTTATAGTCTCAACCTATGATGTCCTAAACAATATTGGGCATTTGTGTAAGTGTTAAATATTTGGTATTAAAGGTGTTGGGTAGGGAGTTTTGGATGGTTGGAAAGACAAGCCCAATTCCTTAATTGGGTATCACCATGGTTCTTTGGAAAAACAAATATTTATTAAAGATAATAATTCATATTTTGTTATTGAAAATTTATAAGTTCATCTAGATTAATTTTGATGAATATTTTAGCTTTTTACCGCTCATATTGAGTAATAGATCACATATCATCCATGCCATTAAAGTAAAGCATAAAATTTATTATAAATGTTCAAAAGTGTCATAGAGGTCACCTAATCAGGCTAGGAGGAGTGAAATTAGGCTCAAATACAAGAAGATTCTAAGTGAAGAAAAATGTCAAGAAGCCCAAAATTTGCTAAGTTTAGGACTAGAGGATCTATCGACATCAATCCGTTGACATTTATGTCGAATAATTGTCTTAGATGTTGATTTGCTATCATAATTGATGATTCATTGACAAGGAGGAAAATAAAACTAATTCACTTGGTCATAAGCATTGATCCACTAAATGTTGATTTTCCCAATAAGGTCATGTCATGATGATATTAACATAATCAATTAAGATGGTTAATTTACACTAGGGAAGAAATTTTTAGAAAGACTCAAGTAATATTATTGGTTTATTGGGCATAAATATCCTGATGAAGTTAGCATGTGGGCATTAAATCAAGTAAAGAGAAATGCACAATATTGTTAATATGTTGAACTAAAGGAAAAAAAACAAGTGAAAGGGGAGGCAACCACATATAAGTGTCATGTTGGATGCATTATTCATATGGGAACTTTTGATGTATTCACCAGTTAATCCACCTGTGGTTAATCTTGATTAAAGGGTGTAATATACTTATTATATTATAATTTAACCTTCAAGTCAAGTTATGTTGACTTGAGGTTAACTTTTAATTAGGGATTTGGTATCACTATAAATACCCCTAATGACTGATCCATTACATTAGTTGGTAATGCGTGAGATCATGGGGGTTCCTATGGGCATTGAGCACCCTCTCTTTATTCCTTCCATTTATTTATCATTTATCTCTTTCTCTAATTCTCATCTATTGTGATGAATGTATATTTTAGGATTTTCTTGAAAATACTATGAATTCCAACATGGTATCAAAGCCAAAACAAAGCAACTTTACTCAATTACATAAAATTATTGTACAAGGTAAACCATGGTAGACAGGGATAACTCATTAGTTTAATTGGATTCCTTGCAAAGTTTTAGGGGGTTCCATTTCAATACTTCTAGATAATTTTTCATTTTAATGCATGTCTTTGCATTTTAAAAAATATGCCTATTTCCCTCCAAAATAAAATATTTAATTTTTAAAATTGGAATATTTTGTCATGATAGGAAAGGGCAAGGAGATGCACACAGTATTTTTGCAAAAAATCCAAAAAAAATGTCAAGGTAGAGTTGTTTCCATTTACACATGTGGCATTACGGTTAGACATTTGCCTATTATCACTCACATTCAAAGTTTGAATCAAAGTTTGAATCATATGTGGCATTCAAAGTTTGGATGGTTCACTTTTTGCTTATGAAGGAACAAGGAGCCATGTGTATTCTTTTATCCTTGAAATTTCATAAGGCAACATCGTAAAAACAAGCATCGTTTTGGGTCATCAATGATTGCATGGTGTAGCAATTCACATCCATGTTGACTACACCAATGTCATAAGGTCGAGTCCCAATACTACTATTTTGTGAAAATTATTGCATGATGAATATTTTATGAAATATCATGCAAGACTATTATAAAAAATAACATTGGTAATTCTTAGCACAATGTGACTTAATGGGTAATGTAGTGAATCCACATTACACTCAAAAGAAGTTACCTGGGAAAAATCTAAAAAAATGGTCGAAGTAGAGGAGAAGAAGATGAGAAAAAAAAAGTGAGGCGATAGAGAAGTGCAAAAAAAAAAGTTCCAAGGGATGATTCTTCTCAGATAATGAAAAGTTTTGACAAAAATTTGGCACTTTTCAAAAGTTTCAACCAAGGGAGAAAGGCAAAATTTTTGACAATTCACACTATTTGAAGTCTCGAAATTTGGAGGAGGGCAATAGTTTTGAAAGGCACAAAGAAGACCAAAGATCAATTTTTTTGAACAAACCAAGGGAGAGGAGAAGAGGAAGAGTTTTGATAGCCTATAAAACAAAAAAAAAAAATCCTAAGGATCAAAAGGTGAAAATTTTTGGGGGATGATCTAAAAGGTCGCACTAGTCATTTGGTCAAATGGTATCTCGTAGCATCACACATATCTAAATTCAATGGGTTAGCACAAATTATTCTACAAAATTTTAGGAGATAATTATGCCAAGGTGTACAATCTCTAAGAAGTACAATACTTGTCTAGAAAAAATACATTAAAAATCAAATAAGTAGTTGATGCGTTAAGAGCAAGAGCATGGGAGCTACGACAAAAGCAACCTCAAACCTAGCATATTGATTGCAAAGATATTCTATGATTAGACTCTAGGAATCCCCAAGATGGGTAGGTGATAATTATAGAGGTAGTTGAATATGTAGAGTCTCAGAATCCTTCAGCATTAATGATTTTAAATCCCAAAATCTTGAAGGAACCAACATCTTCAATGAAGACATGACCTGACATATAGAGGAACAAACATGTTTTTGAAATATCTACATAAATTTTGGAGGAAAAATCTCCCCTTTGTAACCTATAAATAGTAGTAGTCTAGGCATTGTAAAGCATCAATGATTTGTATAAACTTTCCCTTCATTTCCATTTGTATAATAGTATGCACATCTCTAGGTGGCCTTGTGAGCAACCCAAACCCCCACTCTTGACTTAATATTTGTAATACTTATGCTTGCACACACACACACACACACACACACACACACACACACACACACACACACACACACACACATATATATATATATATATATATATATATATATATATATATATATATATATATTAGACGTCTACACATCTATTTGGCTTCAAATATGTTTGGTTCTCATACCCTAAACCATCTTCTTTGTGTGTGTGTGCTTTCATTTTAATCTGTGCTTATGTATGTCAAGGAGAGGAAGTGTTCACACCGATTTATTACAATTAAAGTCATTGTGCAAGGAGGATATATGGCACATCATCGCTTTGTTAGCTTAGATTTTTTTCTTTCTGCTATATTTGCTTTTTCTTTCTCTAACCCCTTTTCCTCCAAGTTAGTAGATTAGGAAAATGTGTGCTCGAGATCACACCTTGTAAAGGAACCGATCTTTACCAAAATCCCATAGACCCTTGACTAAGCCAAACCCTGCACTCTTGGAAAAGATCCTATTGTGTGACTCCATGCAAGGTGCGATAGCCCCACCTGTTGTTGGACATTTTGAGTCCCTAAGTCAAAGTTGTCATTGATGTCACCATTGATGCCACCAGATGGAGTCATCATTAATACCAAATATTTCAGCAGGAAATAAAGGCGACAAATATGGTCATTTGATATTCAGCAAGAAGGCAGAAGTTCGAGTGAAACAATGCAAAAGACAGAAGTTAAAAAGGAGTTATAATATTTATTTTATAAATTATTTAAATTCAGGATGAATTTAAATTTTATAAATAAATATTAAAAGGTACTTTATCAAAGGTGAAATATTATAATGGTTAGAAGTGCCATGGTGAAAACCCAAAATAAAATATTTGTAATTTTCATTACAATATTTTATATTGCAAAAGTGGGTTTATAAAGTCTAAAAATATTTTAATAAACCCAAAGGTTGGGTTTAAAGGTTTAAGACCAAAGAATATTTTAATAAATCCAAAGGTTGGATTTAAAGTTTTAAACAAGGCAAAGTTTATTTCCGTCGACGTCATAGAAGCCAAAGGGAAGCACCGACGTTTTTGATTTAGTGGAAATGCATATAAATACCATGCCCAAAGTTGATTTTCGAATTATCCTTGCTCGAATTGGAAAGAGAAAGCATACGAATTAAATGCAGAGCTCATGAGATAGAATTGCGAAATTCGTGTTTGACTTGATGGTGAAAGGAAACAAAAGCAAGCGCGTTGATTAGTTGGAAGCCAACAAGGCACCTTGGCCTAGTGGCAAGTGGGCTGCAAGCTTACGTTTTGGTGTGCATGGTGGATAGTGTTCGAATCCCATGGAAGCTTTTGGTGGACGTGTTGAAGGCGCCAATCGTTAGGCGCATACATTTTGCAAGGCAAGGAAGGGGTGTTGAAGCACATGGTGCTTCTTCCTTCCCAATGAGCTTGTAGCTCGTGTGGTGGTTTGCACCATGGGCAAAGACGTTTGTGTGGGCTGCGTTGAGAGTTCAAAACTCTCCAAAGGCAAAGGTACATTTTTATGTTTTATTTTATTAATGCCTAAGTTGGAGGTATAAGGTATTTGGTGGTTGAAGTCTTTGCATTGTGATAAAGGTTGGTAGTTGAGAAATACCATTAGGAGTTATAAGGAGAATTCTATTTTTATTTTCAAGTCTTAAATTTTGCTATTGTGGAATATTGAAAGGTTAAGACTTTGTGGGTTGTATGTTATTTTGAATAAAGGGTTTTGTGATTATTGTGAGGATATTGCTTATTGTTTAAGTTGGAGTGATAAGGTGTAATTGTGATATTATTTTTGTGATATAAAAATTATCCTCTAACCCTTATTGAGTTTGTCAAAGAAGTAATTGTGAGTGTGGCAGATTTGTAAGGGCAACTACTCTTCAAGAAAAGGTATGGGTAAAATTCTTCTTTGTTGAGTTAGGTGATTGGCTTGATTGAAAATTAAGTTTGGAGTGAAAAGGATTTGATTAGGGTTTCCTTTTTGAAAGTGGTTGAGTTAATGCTTCAAGGTTTTTTGGATTGAGAGTTGTGATTAAACCTTTTTTATGATAAGCATTATTGTTTAGACCATTGGTTGAGTGAAGTACTTTGAGTTTATGCTTCAAGGTTTTCTGAATTGAGAGTTGTGATTAAAACCTTGTTTTATTAGCATTGTTGTTGAAGCCAATGGGTTATGCAAAGAACTTGAACTTGAGTTAGAAAAGAACATGAGTATCATTGTTATGTGAGATTTGTGTTGAGCATTGTTGGAAATATTTTGAGTTGGGAGATACATGCTTGGACTAGGGTTTGTGAGAAAGGGTTGTTTCTTGAAGTGATTGGTTGAGTAGAGTTGATTGAGCCTAGTCAAGTGGATGCATGTAGTGGTTGTTCAAGTTCCATAAAACAAACTATTCTATATTCTGATTTGAGTTGAGATTGAGCTTTGAGAATAGAACATATTGAGTCTCTAACAATTCTCTTTATGCTTCTATGAGATTGAGTTGAGAAAGTGATTGAGCATTGAGTATAGAACATATTGAGTCTCTAACAAATTCTCTTTATGCTTCTATGAGATTGAGTTGAGAAAGTATGTGAGCATTGAGTATAGAACATATTGAGTCTCTAACAATTCTCTTTATGCTTCTATGAGATTGTTGTTGAGAAAGTTTTTGAGGGATGAGTTTAAAATTCTTTATGATTCTATGAGATTGGACAAGTTCTAGTGTGGACTTGTTAAGCTGATTTGAGGTAAGTCTTTGAGAAGGCTTGTGGACTATTTTTGTGTGAGATTTTGTGGAAGCTTGCAATGTAGATTTGAGCAAGTCCTAGAGAGGACTTATTGAGCAGATTTGAGTAGGTTTTGAGTGGACCTATTGAGCATATTTGAGCAGGTTCTATGTGGACCTATTGAGCATATTTGAGTAGGTTCTGAGTGGACCTATTGAGCATATTTGAGCAGGTTCTGAGTGGACCTATTGAGCAGATTTGAGCAGGTTTTGAGTGGACCTATTGAGCATATTTGAGAAGGTTCTGAGTGAACCTATTGAGTAGAGCTTTGGAGGTGATAGAGCAGAGAGGATAGAGTCTCTAGTGGATAGAGATCCATCAGCCAGGACATTGAGGATAGGTCTTCTGAGTGAGGACAAGAGTCTTCAAGTGGAGAGAGATCCATAGTCAGTGCAGTGGAGGCAGTGTCTTCTAGAGGATCACCAACCAAAGTAGAGGAGGAGTTCTCCTATGGATAGAGATCCACAAACCAGATTTAGGGGATCAACATCTCCTTTGGATAGAGGTCCATAAACATTGTAATTGGGAAGGATTCCCAAAATATTATTTGAGAAATATTTAGAAGAAATATTTTCTCTGTGGAGGTAGCCCACATTGGGTGAACCACGTTAAATCTGTGTCTCTATTGTGTATGGTGTTTTATGCATTGCTTTGATTACTGCTATTGATACTGCTATCTATACACTACATAATATTGATTTGAAAAGAAAAGTAAAAAGTGGTCTTATACTATTCACCCCCTCTCTTAGTATAAGCTTGTGTTCTTCAATTGGTATCAGAGTGGGTTCCTTCAGAAGAGTTTGACAGCTTGAAGGAAAAGTGGTCTAAGAACACAATGGATCAAAAGGATCAAAAGGATGGGTCCATCAATAATGCAGTACCAATATTTGATGGAAGTGACTTCTTGTATTGGTGTGTGCTGATGAGATTTCACCTGATGGCACTTGGAAATGAAGTTTGGGATGTAGTGGAATTTGGATATGATTCAGCAGTCAATCCTCCTACATATAAGGAAGGTAAGCTTCTAATGCATGCAAATTCAAGAGCTATGAATGCAATTATAAAAGGATTACGAAGATCAGAATCTATGAAGGTTATGGATTGTAAAACAACAAAAGATATGTGGGAACTATTGCATACCATATATGAAGGAGATAAAAGTGTCAGGAAAGCTAAGATCAGAAATCTCAAAGGAGAATTTGAGAACCTAAGAATGCGGGATGATGAAAACATTCATGACTATCTCAGCAAGGTTGATGAACTTATACATGAGATGAAAGGTCTTGGAATGAAGATTGATGAATCTGATGCTTGTGATAAGATCTTGAGAACTCTTCCAAAAAGGTACAGTGAAAAGGTCTCTGCTATAGAAACATCAATTGATAGTGATAGTCTAACAAGAAATGCTTTGCTTGGCATGCTCACAACTTTTGAGATAAGAACAAAAGATCCTATTCCTCCGAAAGAAGTTGCATTCAAAGTGAACAAAAATATAAAGGGTAAGAAGTCAGAATCAAGCAGTGAGTCTTCCAGTGATGAAGAAGCAAATTATGGTAGAAGAGATAAAGGTTCCAGAAGACCCATAGATCTAAGATCTGTTAAGTGTTTTAATTATGGAAAGTATGGACATTATGCAACAGAGTGCAAAGAGCCAAAGAGCAACAATGATGAAGAAAAATAGGATCACAGGTACAGGGAATCAGAAAGACACAGATACCAGAAGAAAAGCAAGGATGGACAAAACAGACAAGGAAAGAAGTTCTTCCAAAGGCAAAAGAGAAGCTACTATGCGGATAATGCAAGTAAGTACTCAAATGATAGTGATGCTAGTTTTTCAGACAATGATAGAGATGAAGTCCTATTTATGGTTGAAGAGAAAGATCCAGTTAAGAAAAGGACTCCAGTTATTCTCAAGTGTTTTAGATGTGGTAAATTTGGACATCTTGAAGATGATTGTACAAGGGATGGTTATAGTTTCAGTGATGATGATTTTGAAGATGCACTTGATAGACCAGATGAAAATCTTCTTATGGCATTAGAAGAAGAAGTGAGTGATCCTATAGAAGACAAGCCAAAAGAAAGAAATGATATGGACAAAGGTAAAAAAATAGAGGATTATTCAGCAGAGAATGGTTATGATCTCAAGGGAGAACTTATCTATGCCCTTGACACTGTAAAGAAGGTAAGAAAGCAACACTCTAAGCTTGAAAGTCAATTTCAAGAATGTGATGAAGAAATATTATTGCTCATAGAGGATTTAGAAAAATCAAAGGCTAAGGCAAGCAAGTTCAAAGATAAGTTAGAAGCAAAGATCTTGGAATGTGAGAAGCTAGCACAAGAAGTGGCTCTACTAAAGGAAGATGTAGAAGACTCCAAGAATAAGCTATACAAGTATGTAAATAATGCAAAGAGTGTGGATAAAATAGTCAAGATACAAAGAAGAGCAACAAACAAGATAGGTCTTGGTTCTAAATAGGTTCAAAAGAAAAGGGAAGAAGAGTCTACTTCCAATCTTGAAGAAGAAGAAACTTCAGAAGAAGATACATCAGAAGAAGATAGTGTAAGTGGGAGTGAGACATCAGAGGATGAGTTGGACAACAAAGAGTTCAACAAAGATAGGAACAATGCACAGAGAAGATACAGATGGAACAACAATCAGAATAGGAGACCAATGAGGTCAAGACAAGGAAGCTTCAATGGAAGATGTTTTTCATGTCACAGGTTTGGGCACATGGCTTCACAGTGCAGGACACATGAAATACAAGAATATGGAAAAGGATAACTTTTCCAAGGGTATTGCTATTCATGTAATGAGTTTGGTCACAAGGCAATGAATTGCAAGATTCATGATAGAAGAGGATATGGCTTCACTAGGAGAAATCCTAAGATAGTTGCACCTCCAAGGAATAATAACATTAAGTGTTATAAGTGCAATAATGATGGTCACACAACAAGATGGTGTAGAGCAAATATTCTAGAAATAGGCATGAACAAGAATATGAATATGAATAGGAACAAGAATATGAATAGGAATAGGAACATGAATGAGAACAAGAACAGGAACAGGAACATAAGTGATGACAGGAATAGGGATGATGACTTGGAAAGAAACAGTCAGAGGATTCAAAAAACTCAGAAAAGAAGAGAAAAATATAAAGGTAAAGAATAGTGCTTTCGGGAGTAGAAATACTCCCACCCCAGAATTAACCACCTCATGTGGAGGTGGGGGAGGGGCTAAGCTAAGAGGCTCATTCTTAGCCCCGAGCCCCAAAGGTGACCCTTTGCCATTGATGTCAAAGGGGGAGAGATTTGTGTATATTGGGGAGAGATTTGATATGGGGAGAGATTTGATATTTGAGAGAGCATTGAGCCAGGGGGAGCAATGTCCTAGGGGGAGCAGAAGAAAAAGAAAGGTCAGGTTTCAGTAAAAGGATATGGGTTGCCATCAATGACAAAGGGGGAGATTGTTGGACATTTTGAGTCCCTAAGTCAAAGTTGTCATTGATGTCACCATTGATGCCACCAATGGAGTCATCATTAATACCAAATATTTTAGCAGGAAATAAAGGTGACAAAGATGGTCATTTGATATTCAGCAAGAAGGCAGAAGTTCGAGTGAAACAGTGCAAAAGATAGAAGTTAAAAAGGAGTTATAATATTTATTTTATAAATTATTTAAATTCAGGATGAATTTAAATTTTATAAATAAATATTAAAAGGTACTTTATCAAAGGTGAAATATTATAATGGTTAGAAGTGCCATGGTGAAAACCCAAAATAAAATATTTGTAATTTTCATTACAATATTTTATATTGCAAAAGTGGGTTTATAAAGTCTAAAAATATTTTAATAAACCCAAAGGTTGGGTTTAAAGGTTTAAGACCAAAGAATATTTTAATAAATCCAAAGGTTGGATTTAAAGTTTTAAACAAGGCAAAGTTTATTTCCGTCGACGTCATAGAAGCCAAAGGGAAGCACCGATGTTTTTGATTTAATGGAAATGCATATAAATACCATGCCCAAAGTTGATTTCCGAATTATCCTTGCTCGAATTGGAAAGAGAAAGCATACGAATTAAATGCAGAGCTCGTGAGATAGAATTGCGAAATTCGTGTTTGACTTGATGGTGAAAGGAAACAAAAGCAAGCGCGTTGATTAGTTGGAAGCCAACAAGGCACCTTGGCCTAGTGGCAAGTGGGCTGCAAGCTTACATTTTGGTGTGCATGGTGGATAGTGTTCGAATCCCATGGAAGCTTTTGGTGGACGTGTTGAAGGTGCCAATCGTTAGGCGCATACATTTTGCAAGGCAAGGAAGGGGTGTTGAAGCACGTGGTGCTTCTTCCTTCCCAACGAGCTTGTAGCTCGTGTGGTGGTTTGCACCATGGGCAAAGACGTTTGTGTGGGCTGCGTTGAGAGTTCGAAACTCTCCAAAGGCAAAGGTACATTTTTATGTTTTATTTTATTAATGCCTAAGTTGGAGGTATAAGGTATTTGGTGGTTGAAGTCTTTGCATTGTGATAAAGGTTGGTAGTTGAGAAATACCATTAGGAGTTATAAGGAGAATTCTATTTTTATTTTCAAGTCTTAAATTTTGCTATTGTGGAATATTGAAAGGTTAAGACTTTGTGGGTTGTATGTTATTTTGAATAAAGGGTTTTGTGATTATTGTGAGGATATTGCTTATTGTTTAAGTTGGAGTGATAAGGTGTAATTGTGATATTATTTTTGTGATATAAAAATTATCCTCTAACCCTTATTGAGTTTGTCAAAGAAGTAATTGTGAGTGTGGCAGATTTGTAAGGGCAACTACTCTTCAAGAAAAGGTATGGGTAAAATTCTTCTTTGTTGAGTTAGGTGATTGGCTTGATTGAAAATTAAGTTTGGAGTGAAAAGGATTTGATTAGGGTTTCCTTTTCGAAAGTGGTTGAGTTAATGCTTCAAGGTTTTCTGGATTGAGAGTTGTGATTAAACCTTGTTTGATAAGCATTATTGTTTAGAAGATGAATGAAGGTTGAGTTGAGAGTATTAAACCTTGTTTGATAAGCATTGTTGTTTAGACCATTGGTTGAGTGAAGTACTTTGAGTTTATGCTTCAAGGCTTTCTGAATTGAGAGTTGTGATTAAAACCTTGTTTTATTAGCATTGTTGTTGAAGCCAATGGGTTATGCAAAGAACTTGAACTTGAGTTAGAAAAGAACATGAGTATCATTGTTATGTGAGATTTGTGTTGAGCATTGTTGGAAATATTTTGAGTTGGGAGATACATGCTTGGACTAGGGTTTGTGAGAAAGGGTTGTTTCTTGAAGTGATTGGTTGAGTAGAGTTGATTGAGCCTAGTCAAGTGGATGCATGTAGTGGTTGTTCAAGTTCCATAAAATAAACTATTCTATATTCTGATTTGAGTTGAGATTGAGCTTTGAGAATAGAACATATTGAGTCTCTAACAATTCTCTTTATGCTTCTATGAGATTGAGTTGAGAAAGTGATTGAGCATTGAGTATAGAACATATTGAGTCTCTAACAATTCTCTTTATGCTTCTATGAGATTGAGTTGATAAAAGGATTGAGTATTGAGTATAGAACATATTGAGTCTCTAACAATTCTCTTTATGCTTCTATGATATTGAGTTGAGAAAGTGATTGAGCATTGAGTATAGAACATATTGAGTCTCTAACAATTCTCTTTATGATTCTATGAGATTGGACAAGTTCTGTGTGGACTTGTTAAGCTGATTTGAGGTAAGTCTTTGAGAAGGCTTGTGGACTATTTTTGTGTGAGCTTTTGTGGAAGCTTGCAATGCAGATTTGAGCAAGTCCTAGAGAGGACTTATTGAGCAGATTTGGATAAGTTTTGTGTGGACCTATTGAGTAGATTTGAGCAGGTTCTAAGTGGACCTGTTGAGCAGATTTGAGCAGGTTCTAAGTGGACCTATTGAGCATATTTGAGTAGGTTTTGAGTGGACCTATTGAGTAGATTTGAGCAGGTTCTGAGTGGACTTGTTGAGCATATTTGAGAAGGTTTTGAGTGAACCTATTGAGTAGAGCTTTGGAGGTGATAGAGTAGAGAGGACAGAGTCTCCAGTGGATAGAGATCCATCAGCCAGGACATTGAGGATAGGTCTTCTGAGTGAGGACAAGAGTCTTCAAGTGGAGAGAGATCCACAGTCAGTGTAGTGGAGGCAGTGTCTTCTAGAGGATCACCATCTAGAGCAGAGGAGAAGGAGTTCTCCTATGGATAGAGATCCACAAACCAGATTTAGGGGATCAACATCTCCTTTGGATAGAGGTCCATAAACATTGTAATTGGGAAGGATTCCCAAAATATTATTTGAGAAATATTTAGAAGAAATATTTTCTCTATGGAGGTAGCCCACATTGGGTGAACCACGTTAAATCTGTGTCTCTATTGTGTATGGTGTTTTGTGCATTGCTTTGATTACTGCTATTGATACTGCTATCTATACACTGCATAATATTGATTTGAAAAGAAAAGTAAAAAGTGGTCTTATACTGTTCACCCCCCTCTCAGTATAAGCTTGTGTTCTTCAACTGACTGATCCACACCACGTCTGATGACCAAGAAAATCAAAGAGGATGATAAATAACATATCTAGGAAAGGCTATATAACTTCTTTTTTTTGTAGGGGTGGTGTTTAAATCTCAATAGCATACAATTAATAAATATTTTGCAGCTCCATAAAAATATATGGATTTAGGTTAATCTAATTTTCAAATCATCATAGTGGTTCAGTGGCTTATGCATAGATAACATAGATAGTAGGGGTTGCACAAGTATTTTTTGACACCACAAGTGCAACTTTTAAATCTTAATAGCATAAAAATAATAAACCTTTTGTAGCTCAATGAGAATATGTAAATTTAAATTGATCTAATTTTTAAACCATTATAGTGGAGGAGTGACTTGTGCATGCAATCCTAAGACAAAGGTTGCAAGTCGAATTGCATGTCCTGTGCATGTTGTTCTTTTTTACCATTTAGTTGGGTGATTTGTGCCTTAGTGCTCAAGGGGAAATGCTCTTTATTTGTTTCATACACAGGTGGCTCAACAGTAAAATGTTTTTCTTTATGGAATAACACCATGTGTTTGAATCTAGAAGCATTTTTTTTTGTTTGTATAAAGCACTATGACATTATTCAACTAAGAAAACTCTCTTTCCTATCATGTTTATATTGATGTTATATTGGTTAGGACTTCACATTAAGAGAACAAGGTATTAGGCTCCATTATCGTTGGCACCACAACCCAATCCTCAGGTACTATATTATTTTTAATATGTAAATGAAGCCAACCAATCCTCATAATCCAAATGCCACAGTTGGATTCATTGTTGACCATTCTAGTTGGCAATCCTATCAGTGAATGACCTCAATAGAGGTTGCACCCAAAGGTGACAAGTGGTGGTCTCTAATTGGTTGATTTTTTTTAAAAGTTTATCATTTAGTATTTTGCTCTCTTTTCAACTCTAATATGCCCAAATTTTTGGAGGCCATAACTTTTAAATATAGAAGCATTTTTGGTTAATTTTTTATATTGTATAATTTTTTAAGCTCTATAGATCAGTGACACTAGTCCAAGAACCTCTTACTATTTTCTATGGGATTTTTCTATTCAAAATGAACATTGTTGACATTCCTCTATCTAGTGCAATATCAACTCCAACAATGCATTGTAATGATAGTTGGAAAATTTGTTGACATCAAGCTCATGTATGATTTAAAATACTTTTTTTGCAAGGTTATTGGTTTAAAACTCATTTTATCTAATTTATTTTATCACAACAGGTTTATTTCTTCATGACACACCAAACATCTAACTCCAACTAAGCTTATTGATGCAGTGATTGGTTAGTTGTACTATATATGAGAAATTTCAAATTTTCATGTGTTTATCCTTCTCTTTTTCATAGTGGATGCTCACTCTAACTCCAGTAACCCATTGGCATGGTGATTAGTAATTATTTGGGTCCTAATAGGAGTAGTATTTGGATAATCAATGTAAGATATGTCTTATTCCTATGGGCCTTTTCTAGTGATTGGGTTTGATTTTTTAGAAACCTACTTATTGGTTTATGATTCAACTATTTTTCCTTGAGATTAGAGGATAGATTGTGGTCACCTTATTATGTATTGAAGATCTTCTCACAGGAAGCTCAACATCTTGGTCTAAGAGGTGGAGTCATGACTTCATGTTCAGGAAGAGGTTGATCTAGTTCATTTACCTTTGGAAAAAGAAGGTAACATGATCCATAGGCCCATTCAAGTATTCATTATAAGGGGATATGTATCATCTCTAATATCTTCTTTGTTTTGCCCCTTAGTTTAGATTATGAGGGTTGTTGAAATATTTGTAATTTAACCTTGTTCAACCAAGGTCAATAATGATGAAGTGCCCATAGGTGCTCTTAACGTAGACTAAAGGCAAGTTATATGTAAGCCTTTGGGAATTCTCTATGTAAGCCTATGGGCATTCTATATGTAAACCTATAGGTATATTTCTATGTAAGTTTACAAGCATTTATGTGTAATACTATGAGCATCTTGATGTAAGCCTATAGACACTTTTGATATATTCACCCTTTGTGATATTGGTTAATCCATCTTTGTGGTTAACCTTGATCAAAGGTTGTAATATATTTATTATATTGTAAATTAACCTTCAATTCAAGTTAAGTCAGGTTGAGGTTAACATTTAATTGGGGATTTGGTATCATTAAAAATGCCCCCTAATTATTGATCCATTACATCAGTTGGTGATGTGAGATCATGGGGGTGCCTATAAGAACCCATCCCTTATTTGTTCTATCTATTTGCATCTTTTATATCTCTGTATTTTTCTTGTATAAAATCTTCTTCCTTTTTCTATATATGATTGTGGTGAATGTATATTTTGGGATGTTTATAAAGAATATTGTAAATTCCAGCATGAAAACCCTCTCTTCCAAATTTACTAGGGTATAAGATTCATAAAACCATTAGGTATATACATAGTAAGAATTATTTTTGTGCTCCTAGTGGGACCTCCATATTCATTTTGGTAAAATCTATTTAGGGGTTTCTACAAGGAATCACCATATCTAATTAGATCATTTCCTTAATATAGAGATATTTAGAGGTTCTTAAATAAATATAGATTAGCAATATACACAAATTAAGATCACATTAAAAATATTATGGTGACTCTGTTGATGAGAAATCCTACTAATTAAATAAAGATCTAAGGCTCTTAAAATTTGTGATAAATTTTCTAGTAACGTTTAAGAATTTAGATAAGATATATTATGGGTTTTACAATAATCTTATATCTGACATGTTTTACACATAGATTTTAGATTTAGTTTAAACTTATCCATTTGTAAGAATATATCTACAATCCTTTGTTGAAAATTTATAGGAATTTAAAATATCAAAAACATATTTTAGCTACCATATTGCTACTAAGGTATTAAGGTAAATCCAATAAAACTATTGAGGTATTCTTTTGGAAAAAATAATAGATCAAGTACAATTCCTTTAAAAAAAAAAAACCTAAATCTAGATCTAGATATGAGTAAATTTGAAAAAGAAACTTTGACAACTCCAGGAAGGGATACAAGGGTTCATGCTCACTAAATTTAAAGCTTGTAATCTAGATAGTGTAGTTTATTCAAGTGGGACTTCTCTAATATGAATGGAAGTTTTAAAAGAAAGCAAATTTATTTTCTAGAAATAGTGTAAATCATCAAAAGATCAAGAAAACCCTAATATCCAAAAATTCTTAAGTTAGAAAAAATTTGAAATACTAAAATCTATAGTTCCATATCTCCCACTAGATTAAAGAATTTCAGTTCACAAAAGAAACCAATATCTATTTCACCATCACACAAACTTACATTGAATATGGCTCAACATTGTTGGCCTTTTAGCCAAATTATCGTAGGTCCTAATATCCAAGATCTTGAGTAGACTCAAGTATTAGAGCAATCAATATATTAAATGGTAAAAATAAATTAATATAACATCATGAAAATAAAAATAATATGAAATAAGCTGACCAATATCAATGACAATATGCAGAAGCAAAATTACAATATAATTGCTCAAAATATTTCATACAAGCTTCAATATTCTCATATGAGTCTTATTTTAAAATGGACTGTATTCAATACAATATTCCATAATATTGCATGGAGATTTATCTCCATAATATAACCTTAGGAATATGGTTTTTCAATACCTAACTATTAGACTCCTCACATATCCAGGAGATGCATCCTTTCTTATTCCATACATAAGACAAATCTCTTATGTCCCTTGGCTTTATATTTTACCACTTGTATACATGAATCTTGACTCTCTATTTACATGCGAGCTTCACTCTATGACACTTGCACACTCCTACTTGCACATTTTACTATATGATATTTGCACACTTTCTCACTCTACAAACTTGTACACATTATGACACTTATGCACATCCTACACATAAACACATACATAAGAGAAATTATAAATCACACATCTAAACTATAGAATCAAACCCTATTCTAATATTTAGGTTGTACCATGAGGTACCATGGGGGTACATTAGCATAGACCAAATAATATAATATTCTCCAACACCCCCCTATATTACATTATTTGGTTATTGAAGACTTTAGTCTTCAATTTCTTATTCTTGTATTTGTCTTTTTGTTATGGCTTATGCACCGCTTGAAGTTTAGATTTCAAATCTATTCCTCTATGCTATTCCATGTGCATGTTATACTTACAAAAACTTCTTATCTTTGTGAGAATTTTAAATCATCAATACGAATTCCTAGTGTATATTATTTATCCATATATTTAATGATTTTCAAAAAATTGCACATGCAATTTCCCTTTCAATTTTTTAATAATTCTACTCTTCAAGTAGAAATCCTTCTATCTTCAAATTTTTAATCAATTCTTCAAAGTTTTTCAATCTCAAATACTTCAAATTTCTTCAAATATGCAAAATCAAAATTTCAAATTCTTTAATTCCTTTGGAGTAGAAGACCTTATTTCTCCAACGTTTAAAAGGTCAAATCAAATTTCAAATTGATTTTTTAAATCATTTAGTCAAATTCTCAATTCCTTATTCAAATTAATTAAAAATATTTCTTAAAGAAACAATCACTTTATGAGGCCTTATTTCTCCACCTCAATAAAAATGTAATGCACCTTGAAAATTGAATTCACTTAGGTACTTTAATATTTTAACTATTTCAAACCATACCTTAGACAACACACTCCTTTTCCTCATGCTAGATGTTTTCAATTGTATCAGGGTTTGATAGGGCGTTGATGAATCATAATCGTCTAATACATTATCTATGCTTTCTCCTTAGATTGATTCACATGTGTCGTTTGATTGAAGTGCTTAGGTTCCTTATTAAGAAAGTTGTTAGTTGTTTCCTTTTCTAATGCAATGACACACTTAGTCTTTGACCTTGTGGCACTTGCATGCAACTCTACAAAACATTACATCGTCATTTTTTATTTTTTCCCTTCCTTGCAAGTAGCAGACATTTTATCCAGATACCATTCCTTAGTTAAAATATTAATGCATTAGCACATTAGGATGCTCCATAAAACTCTATGGGTGCTTGGATTTTCTTCTAACAAAGTTTACCTTTTCTTTACATTTCTCTCTGAGTGCACGTGCTACTTTACATGCTATTAAATTTTCTTCTAAGGTGCTCAAACCTTTGGTTTTTCTTTCTTATGGTGTAGTCAATAAAGATACCTTTTGCAGTAAAAAAATATGGCTTTATATGAATCTTTCAGCAACGTGCTTATTCGATTTTGGAAAATCCAAATTTTAGTGCTCTTAATCTCATTCATAGTGTGTCCACAATTTGTTGTATCCAATGGCTCACATCTACATGCATTTGTTATATGTTCTCCATAATGAAAAACTCTCTCCTATGCTGGTGATATTTTCTTTAGACACTTCATTCCATAAAACTCATCCAATAAATGGGATTCTTCAAACATCCAACACGTTGATGCAATAGTTTTTTTTTTCTTTTTTAATAAGCTATGTGTGGATTCTATTGGGGGCCAATCCCATTACAAAAATAAAATATTACATTGCTTTCATTACATTTTTAACAAGTTAATTAAAGCACATCCATCTTTACCTTTCTATCAAATATATTCTCCATATTCCTCGAATTCCTAAGTTTCTATAATCAAATTTTTTTTTAAGGAACTAGCAACAAGAACAACCCTTACAGGACACAACTCAAACAAATAGAAGGAAAAAAAACATAACAGTCATCCATTAAAGAGAACATCAATTCAATTATTTGTATTCTATAGCAGAGGTTATTCCTCCTTTAGAGTGACAATATCTGAGAATGCATTTTTGTACTTCAAGCTCATGAGGTAATATCTAGTTGTAACACATTTTGTAGGATCTTCATTTTTAGAAATTTGACCGTCACTAATTAGTTCATAATTAGATTTAAGAATACCATCTGAGGTGTTAATATTTTCCATAATTAGCTTTAAGAATACTATATGAGGTGCTAATATTTTCCATGGAATAATCTGGATGGTCTTTAGTAACCATTTGACTTTTATCAATGATCTGATTCAAATTTCCCTTTTGGGGTTGAGTCTTCTGTTGCTCACATGATCCCTATTGGAAAATTGGTGCATCTGGAGGATGAGATTTTTTATTTTCAACTAGAATATTTGAAGGTTTAGAATCATTTGCATGTAGGACATTCTCCTCCATCAATGAGGAATCAAAATACGATCGGATGACTGGACATATCTTCTTCAGGTGGTCATATTATTGACAACCATAACATATTAGAGAGAAGTTTTCATATTCAATCCCTTTGCTTAAGGAGATAGTAATTATTAAGGCCCAAGAACTAAAACATTCATCCAAAAAATCAATCTTGCTTTACTCATATTAATTTTACTAGATAATTTTTTTCTATCTAGGCATCTATATACTGGAATGCACCAATGGAATTACCGATTTTGGTGAATATCTTCTCTCCCTAAAAATCCACATGGAGAGCATAAAGATTCAACTAGACTAGGAAGCCATTAACATATTTTATAAAGGGGCTGAAACTAGGAGTCCAAGGTCTTATATAGACACCCCTTTATTCGAAAAACTAATTATATCTGTAATCCATTACCCTATGTCTATTCGATAAATTAGAAAAGGAAATATAAAAGAAATTTTTGGGTAGGAGAGTTACTTGGAATTATGTACTGGTCCACCAATATTTAATGTATAATTTGAGCTCCTCCAGGTCTGGTATTTTACCCTTGAATTTGCAGATAATTATTCGGGCTTCATGATCAATTACATCCAACCTAGATTCAACCTCCAAAATCTTAATAGAGGGTAGAGGTCATCCACCTAAGAACCCAAGGATCCTTGAGAGATAATAGTTTTGACTGAAGAGGCTTTCTCATAAACTAAAGAGATGGTATGCAAAAAAACTCTCTTCCTTGAACGCTTAACTGCACCTAGGGTTTGCATCCCTTTTAAGAAGATTGTATCCAAATTTATCGTTTTGTTCCATCGCTTGATTGCATGCAATAGTTTTCTTTTTACCTTCAATATCTTTTGCAATTTTAATCTTATCTCCATATTTTCTTTCTTCTACCTTCAATCTATAATTTTTTTATCAATCAATATGGACGCACATTTACTTCATGTGGCTCTATCAATTTTATTCTTATCTCAATTTCCAAATTCACACCAAAATTCTCTTCTTTGATGCTAGCTTCTGTCCTAGATCTTATCACTCCAAATTATATCAAAGTCAAGAAGAGGATAAATGTGGCTCTAATAGCACATTTATCCAAGATTTGTCTTGGCTTGAATGTCAATATGTTAGACAATTCTACCAAGCTTCTTTCTTGGCTTGAATGTCAATTTTGTAGACTATTCTCCATGATAGTTGGTTTCATTGCAGCTTTCTCTACTAAAGGTGGCTTTGATACCACAGTTCACTTTTTAGCCAGATTATCATATGTCCCAATATCCAATATCTAGGATCTTGAGTAGATTCAAATATTAGAGCAATCAATATATTAAATGGCCAAAATCAATGAATATAACATTCATGAAAATAATAATAATATTGAATAAAATGACCAATATGAATAACAATACGTAAAAGCAAACTTATAATATAATTACTCAAAATATTACATACAAGCTTCAATATTCTCATATGTGTCTTCTTTTACAATTGATTATATTCAATATTCTATAATATTACATTAAGCTTTGTCTTCATAATATAATATTAGGAAGGTGACTCTTCAATAACTGACTATTTCACTCCTCACATATCTGGGAGATGCATCCTCTTCTATTCCCTTACATAAGATAAATCTCTCATGTCCCTTGGATTTACATCTTGCCACTTGTACACATGACTCTTAAATCTCTATTTACATGCACACTTCACTTTATGACACTTGCACACTCCTACTTGCACACTTTCTCACTTTCTCACTCTACACACTTGCACACATTATGACATGTGCAAATCCTACACATAAACACATATATAAAGGAAAATATATATCACACATCTAAACTATAGACACAAAATCTATTCTAATATTTACATTGTACCATGAAGTAACATGGGGGCATATTAACATGAACCAAATAATATAATATTCTTCAATAAACGTACACATGTGCAACCATCTTTGTAGAATAAATTATTGGATTGGAGTCGTTAAGGGCCTCTAAAATTATCAATATATGTAGACATTCCTCAAGTGGTATTGAAATTTCTACAAGTGTTCAATGGTGATAAGAGGAAAATAACACTAAAAATATTCACAAGTTCACCATGCTACAACCAATCCATTACATTCAGGAACAAGATGTAATGGTGTGATTGCTAATAGTTTTATTATTGGAAAAGTCATAATGTGGTATAGAAGTCTTATGCATGAAGAAGTTACTACTTGGATAACCACTATAAATCCATAAATGCAATATATAGTCACCCTAGCAAAAATATACATGATTTGAACATAATATTTATCCTCATGCTCTACTAGATCCTAGTAAACATCAATTTGTCTGGCCAATAGGATAAATTTTACAATATGAAAGAAATACAATCATATTTAGCTATGATTGCATTAGTTATGAATCATACTACTTTTTGTAGAATATTAAAAGAGGTAGCCCACACAAAGGATATATTAGTATAAGTTGGAAAACTTTCACTAGTGCCTCCAATGTTATTTCTAGAAAACGTAAATCATGCTTCCTATGACAAGGGGAAAATATAATATTTTAAAGGGCTTCTTAGGGGATCTGTTGCAATTTTCTTACCTCAATGTTGTTTTAAGAATAGGCGCAATTTGTGTGCACTTTGTGTTTTATGGATTAGTTGAAAAACACCTACATTTCTCCTAGGATACTTATTTTTCTACGCTTGACCCTAATCTAGCCCTAATACAACATGCAAATGCAACAAACAAGAACTAAAACTAAAATGATTTTTTCTTTTGATGAGGAAGTAAATTATTTTTTATCTTTCAAGGCAAGGGTGCAAGAAAATATAGAAAACAAGCCCTAGATGTAGCTACATGCTCTTTTAAACAATGTGATTAAGACTAAACTAGTTCCTTCTTTCCTTTTGATTATTTGTCAATTAAACAAAAAATAAAACCAATCTAATCTAACAACAAATAAAATTTGAGTCTTAAATGCTTAATGATGAAGTTATGAGATAAGCAAACTTGTTTCTATCACAAAGATAGAAGCACTATTAGTCTGTAGAAGCATTGTTAGAACTTTTACGTATTGATTGTGCTTTTGCTAACCTATAAAATAGATAAAAACAAATAGGATCAGTAATAAAGGGGCTTGTCTAAGCTAGAAGAATATATTAGATTTATTTGGATAAGAATTATATCCTCATTAAAATAGATAAAATATGATGAAAATACAAAATGCATAAAATAAAAGCTTAGTGGTAAAAATGCCATAGGATTGGTAATAGCTCCATCGATGCTTTTGCTTAGTGCTTGTGCTTTCACTTTACATAAACTAGAGATTGATATTGTCATTGGCCTACAATCTAGTAATGCTTTCACTTTTGAGAGTAGAACAACAAGAATAAGTTTAAAATAAGCTAAAGTTATGATTATAATGATGGTCTCTAACTTGGGAGTACAGAGACCCCATCAAACAACAGAAAATGTAGATCTACTTGCTTGAAATGAAAATTATATGATAAAATAAAATACTAACTAAATTCAAGTGCAAGATTTAATATTAGTTAAAAAATGCAACAAGATAAAGCTTAAAGCTACAAGATTAATATCCAAGAGAAAATAAGGGGAAAATGCACAACCTAAGACACAAGGTTATTTTCTCTTGTTCATAGAATCTTGTTGAAATCTTGCTTGTTTATTTATTATTGCTTGAATTATTGAGCTTAAGGGCTTGAATACTTTATGTATGGATATCTGATTCCTTGAGTACTTGAGATTCCTTTATTGAAGACTTGCTTGGATGCTTAGATGCTTGCAAATTTTTTTAGAGAAAACTTGTAAGGAAGAAGACCTTGAATGCTTATAAATATGGCCTTCACAAGATTATAGTAAGATTTCAGCATAATATTTCTAAGTAAAATGAAAAATCCTATAATTCTAGAGAGATTTTGATAAAATATTGTTCTCTAAAACTCTTGATGAAATGGTCACTCCAAGTGTTGGCTTTATAGGAAACCATGGCTCCTTGGGTGAATATTTTCATTGAGTATAAAAAGTTTGGAAATGGTAAGAATTTGAAAGGGATCAAGAAGCCATTAATAGAGGAAGATTGAAAATGGTAATTCTCACTATACCAAAAAATGTCCTTAACAATGGTTTTTAACCACCCTTAAAGATCTTTAAGGGTAGTTATTCAGCCACCATCTATGAGGGCATCGTAAAAAGTTAGTGTCATACGACGGTGATTTAAGACCAACTTAATTTATCATTATGAAGGTAGTTTAAAACTACTCTCTTAGGGTATAAACCCTAAGAGGGCGGTTTAAACCGCCCTAATAGAACCTAAGAGGGCAGTCTAAAACTACCCTCTTATTATTGTTTTTTTTTAATATAAAAACCTAAGAGGGTGGTTTTAAACCGTCCTCTTATTATATATATATATATATATATATATAAGAGGGTGGTTTTAAATTTCCCTTTTATTATTATTTAAAAAAAATAAACGAGCTTTGTTCATTGAATAAGATGCCACAAACTATGTGTTCAGGGTGCTTTTGATTGGAGATTCTATGGTGGGGAAATCATAGATCTTGGTGAGATTTGCGTAGAACGAGTTTAGTTTATATTTGAAGGTGATGATTGCAATGGAGTTCAAAATGAGGACCATCATCATCGATAACAAATCTTTCAAGGCCCATTTTTGGGACAATACGATCCAAGAGAGATACAGAGAAGTCACAAGTGCTTACTATAGAGGTGTTGTTGGGGCCATGTTGGTGTATGACATAACTAAAAGGTAAACATTTGAGCATGTCCCTCGATGGCTTGAAGAGTTAAGAAACCATGCCGACAACAATATTGTGATTATGTTGGTAGGCAACAAATGTGATCTTGGTAACCTGCGTGCAGTTCCTACAGAGGATGCAAAATAATTCATCCAAAAGGAGGGTTTGTTCTTCTTAGAGACTTTAGCACTGGAAGCAACAAATGTTGAGACTACATTTTTTACTGTTTTGATAGAAATTTTCAAGGTAGTCAGCAAGAAGACCCTTATTACAAGTCAAAATCAAGGTAATGGAAGTACATCCTCTTTTTCAGGCACTAAGATTATCATTCTCGCACCAACACAGGAGATTCCTGCCAAAAGGAAAAGTTGTTGTACATCAGCATAACTTATTGCATGTTCCATTTTTATTGCTTTGAAACTGATGTCATCAATTTTTTTGGCCACCTTTGTAGAGGCATATCTATTTTTTTTGTAATTTTCAAGCATCTTAGAGCACTAAACAATTAGTTTCATCTTTGTTTTTATTAAAAGTACCAAAAAAGATAATATACCACAAACAACGGAGCACAAATACTAAAATATGAATTAACTAATACAAAACTCACCTTATCATATTCTAGCATAATCACAAAAAAATTATCATTCATGCCACATGGTGGTCCACAAAACTTATTCATGTTAGGAAAGCCATCCTCATTAGATGGGAAAGGGCAAGGTGGTCTCAAGCCCATATCCTGAGGAGAAAGTCGCAACTTAGTATCCATAATCTCACTATTACGCATTAGCCACCATCTTGCCCATTCCACCATTTAAATTTTGAAGGAGGAGAGTTTTGCTTCACCCTTCTTATATCTCCAATGTGTAGTAACTCCATATTCAAGTTGATGCATTTTCTTGGTATGTATTTATATTTTCAATGGAAGACCATCCTCACCACAAACAATAGTGTGCAAATACTGATACCCAAAAACATTAATCAAAATGACTAATCTATATTAGGAATAATCTCGTAAAAGATCCCATAGCTCAAGTTCAATAGATTAAAAATATAAAAAAGGGGCTACTCCACATAACAAAGACTATCATACCCATTGAATTTTGGATAAATGATGAAATCTTTCAACTTCTCAGTGACATGCTGCCATAACTGGTGAACAATGTGCAATGCAGCATAGCAATCTTTCTCATCAAGAACAATCAACCGAAGACCACAAAGGTCATGGATTTCATCAATTATCTGCTTTTTCCTGACAAATCCAAATCAAACCTACACTAAATCAGAATTAAACATCAAAGACAAATTTAAAAATAAAATAGAAGAAATGAGTTGTATTATATCTATTTGCAGTAATGAACATAGGCAACCTACTTCAACATCTTCAGGTAAATGTTGTACAAGCTCTTTCGTCTGCCACATAGATCATAATAAGGTATGTTTTCCTTCTTTAGAGCTTGATCTAACTTTTGAATTGTAGACATGATAGTCACTTCCCTTAACGAGTCTAGTAGGAAGTTCTTGATATTTCTGTGCCTAAATATCAAAGCCTAAATCCCTGTACAAAAATCTCTTCTTGATTGTATTAAAATTTGAGCCTAAATATCTTATGTAGAACTCACAAACAAACAAAGTATAGAGTCTTTCATTATGAAACATGAGACCTGCAAGGCACAAAAAATGTGATAGGAATCAAAAGAAATTTATTCATGTTGGCACCACTAGCATTGCATTGTAAGGGATCCCAGATGCTACTTCCCATGCTTTCATTAATGCATACACAACCAAAAAGAATTATTACACACAATAGGTATGGATAACAATATATCGATGAAACCATATACACAAATCCAATATTAAGAGCTCTATTTCAACAAAACCAAATTATAATCACTATAAATTTATCGACTTATCATCATGGAAACCATCTCCAACTGCATCATATTTCATAATATTGTAGTGCAGGGAATGGGTACTGTATTATTGTGCAATAGATATAAGAATGAGTTGACATAGACAATAATTTGAATTACAATAGATAAGCTTTTCATAAGGATTATTGTAGTCCTATTTTAATAAGATTATGGTTACTTAAGTCTGCATAATTATTTTATGATATTGATGATTTAAGTGTTAACCATGGCAAGTCCAAAGAGATTATTACAAAGTCACCTAATGAAACTGACGTAGAAACATAATGACAAAAATAATAAAATCCTCAAATGATTCAGTTCAATACATCTAGACAAATCCTAGTAGTCAAGTTTCTAAAATATTCTATTACAAGAATCGATTCTTGGAAATATTTTATGAAAATAGATAATGTTTCCCACCAGATGAAGTCAAACTAAATAAATTGTAGTTGCAAAATATAATCAATTATTTACCATGTACAAAACCAATGTGGTTACAAGAGAGACCAAAAAGGAAAGGAAGACTTTATTTTTCTATACAAAAAATAAAATGTTAACACTACCATTTGCATGTATGTACTGTAATCCAAGTTGTCCATTTGTGTTACCTACACATATAACAAAATATTGAACTATGATATGAGAAACTAATTGTTTTAAACTCAAACTGAAAATAATCATTGAACATTTTGATTGATTTATTTACCATACTTGAGCTTATACGTCCTATAAATTCAACACATAATTATTCACCATATAGTTATTCTGTAGATAATGATAAGAATCACTTCTTGAAAGTATTTCACCATATAGTTATTTTGTAGATACTGACAAGTTGCAGGTGAGTAATTAGTTTCTCAGGTAACTGCACATGTTCACTCTTAAAAAATTATTGAAACTTGCTAAATATTCTACAATAGGATAATTAGTATTGTGTAATTTCTTTTTTAAAATAGACTTTCAAGAAAAAGAGAATTTGAACTTTCTTTCTCAATATAGTCATTAAAAAAAATATAATATTCTGAACATTTACATAAGTTTATTCATATACAAAAATTCTTACCCTATTATATGTTTTGAGATGCATCTAATGTCATCATGAACTTGGTATCATTAACTATCTCAAAACCCTTTTGTAGGATGGACCAGACCATTTCATGTTGGAAATTTGAGTATATTGTTGTCATTGATGTCAAAATTTTGAGGTCATAGTTTGACAACATTGGTTGCAATTGATATCTCGGCATGGTAAAACACAAGGTTTAGAAGTTGGTTAAAATGCAAGTCAAAGATCATTCTTAGTGTAAGGCAATTGATTAAAGAGAGTTATAATATTTATATTTTAAGCCCAAGAGGTTTGGGATAAAGCTCCAAGTGTTTGGTTAAAAGGTTGAAGGCCATGGTTTAAAAATCTTGAAGGAAGCAAGTTACTAAGGCTCAAAAAGGAAATAATATTATAATATTAAAGTTAAAAGGTTAAAGCCTAAGGTTAAATTATAAAATAATTATAATATTTTATATTATATTATTTTATAACCCAAAGTGGGTTTTGGTTCCAACTTTAAAAAGAATTAACAGCGTCGATGTCCAAAGCATGGTGATAAATCCATATTAATATGGATGATTTTTCTAGCCCTAAGGTGTGTTCGATGCGTGATTTATTCAATTTATCAATGTACGCAATCGTGAGTAGAAGAAGATGAATTATTCATTTAAAAAATGAAAAGGGCTCTGGATGTGTATAAGGAGAAGATCATGAGATCCTATCTCCAACCAGGTGGTTGGCCTAGTGACAGACTGGCCAGTGTTAAAGCGCAGGTAAACAATAGGTCATGAGGTCGAATTCGGGCGGTGTCAGTTTTGAAATGATTTTTTTGGGTAAGAAAGATTGCACATAAATCAAAGTGCGAATGGTGCATATTCATTTTTGCATGGGCAGTTGGCCTAGCAGCAGCCCAAGCAACATGAGTGCACTAGCAGGAAGGAGGTATTGTGTTCGAATCTCACCCACGGTAGTTTTTGGTAAGCAAACATTTAATTTTTATTAATGCCTAAGGTTGAGTTGTTAGGCGCTTAAGGTGTGTTTGCTTGTTTGAGCGTCATTGGACTTAGGGAGTTATAAGGAAAATATTTTTTATTTCTTGCTATTGTTTAGAAGAAAAATATAATGGAGAGTGTATATTTCTAAAGTGTTATTTTGTGGAGTAATAAGAAAATTATTGGTAAATCTTTTTGAGAGTATTTGTTGATATTTTAAGTGGGAGGTAAAATGTGTAGAATGTACCTTTATTGTTTGTAATATTTGATTCAATTTGAAGTACTTGGTTCATGATTTAATGTTTTATTTTGAGAAACCAAAAGAGGTATAGAGCATTGGTTTGGAATAAATTGTGTACACATTTTGAGAAGGTTTTCTAACACATAAAGAGGTGTTGTGCTAACCCTTTTATAGTTGCAAAAGATATTGTGTGAGAAAGATTTTTGAAGTCAAATCTCCATAAGAGCAAGCTAAGAGGTATGGACATATCATTCCTTGTTTAAAGTGTTTGTTGAAGTGAATATTTTGGAACATAAGGTGGAGTGAAAAGTATTGTTTGATAAGCATTGTTGAAAATATTAGAGTTAGGGTTTGAGACCTACATTGCCATATTTGTTGGAAGAAATTTGAAAACACTTGTTTAGAGTTTGTGAGCAAATTGTGCTTCATTGTTTGAATGAGTGTGTCAAGATTTTTGGTATTAGTTTGGAGTGATATTGAAAGTGAATGTGTAAACATTAGAAATCAGATTTGTGAAAGCAAGTGTGTGCGTCAGGAAGATAAGTGTTATGTGCTAGACTAGATCTACCTTTAAAAGAGAAATAAATGTGAGACATGTGAAAGTGATAGACTTAATGATTGAGTAGAACATATTGAGTTTTTGATAGAGCATATCATTCTCTATTTGTTCCAAAGGTTAAAAAAATTCTAAGTAGAATTTGTTTGTGTGAAGAAAGCTTTTTGAAAAATATTTAAGTTGTGTTTGTATGCAAAGTTTGGAAATATTTGAGCAGGTTTTCTGAGTGGCTTGAGGACAGAATTGAGCAAGTATTTGAGAAGGCTTGAGGAAATATTTGAGCAAGTCTTTGATAAGGCTTGAGGACATATTTGAGAAAGTCTTTGAGAAGGCTTGAGGGAATATTCAAAACAACATTGAGAGCAGGTTTGATTTTTAATTTTTTCAAGATTTGTGTTAAGGCTTGGGGTAGATTTGAGACAGAGGTGGTGCACATTTATGAGTAGAGTTAGAGTAGATTTGTGCTACACTTGAGATAGAGTTTGGTGCAGTTTTATGAGAAGAGTTAGAGAAGATTTGTGCTAGACCTGAGATAGAGTTTGGTGCAAATTTATAAGAAGAGTTAGAGCAGATTTGTGCTAGACCTGAGACAAATTTTGGTGTAGATTTGTGAGCAAAGTTAGAGAAAATTTGTGTTAGACTTGGGACAAAGTTTGGTGTAGATTTGAGACAAATTTAAGAGCAAAATTTGGAGGTGATAGAGCAAAGAGGAAAATAGTATCCAATGGATAGATATCCACAAGCCAATATAGTGGGGATAGAGTTCTCCTGTGGAGAGAGATCCACAAGCCAGAGTAGTGGGAGTAGAAGTCTTCTAGAAGATCACCAGCCAGAGCAGAGGGGATAGATTTCTCCTGTGGAGAAATATCCATGAACCATAGTAAGGGGATAGAGTTCTCTTATGGAGAGATATCCATGAACCAGAGAAAGGGGAAAGAGTTGTCATATGAAGTGTGATCCGTGAACCAACTGGGAAGATCTACAAACTAGTTGAAGAGATAGAGTTCTCCTGGATCAAGTTCCACAAACCAGAGAAAAGGAGAAAAAGTTATCCCGTGGAGAGAGATCCACAAATCAGAGCATAGGGGATTGGTATCTCATTTGGATAGATGTCCATAAATATTGTAATAGGGAATCGATTCCCAAGGGATTTGTTGAGAAAATTTTAGAAGAAATATTTTCTTTGTGGAGTAGCCCACATTGGGTGAACTATGTTAAATTTATATCTCTCTTGTGTGTGATGATTTGTGTATTGATTTAATTACTATTATTGATATTTCCATTGATAATATTGGATAATATTGTCTAGGAAAGAAAAGAAAAATTTGGTCTTATTGTCACAACCCGATCTACTCACCGGTTGTCAAAACACACAAACACAAATTTTTTGAATGAGAGCATATTTAAATGTTACATATATTCACTATTTACCCAACTAGTTATTAGTACATGGCATAGAGTTATCACACTTCAATAATGTTCACCACTGTAGTTGGTGTCTTAAGTGCTCGAGATCGACCAACTTCTCGCAAAGATTGCCTTAGTTAGATCTTTACCCCTCTCGCGGGTATCTTTTGATCTTGGTATGGGGTTTTCCCTTCTAGGGCCCATAACACCTGGATGGGTGGATGCCATAACTCCCCTATTCCAAGCATGTTGGACATGGATTCACAATCCCACTCTTGTCCATGAGAGTCCACTGACCCATACATACTAAATAAGTTATTGCTTTGGAACTGGCATAACTATGTCTATGCCTAACCATTGAATTTCAACTAAAGTTTAGTCAGGGTCCGCCATCGCATGGCACTTGGACCAGATGTCTTAGTTCCAGCTCTGATTGATAGTAATGCTGCCCATACCATCTACTACTGGACCTTCCAACCCCATGAGCTAGCTCCCTAGCCATGAGTCACGTTGGCAATTTCACAATCGAAGTAGGTTCATGAGCATCCTCATGTACTACTCATATGTCATCTTGGAGTGACGTCCCATACCGCCACTCTTTACTCTCAATAGCTTAAGACCTCCATATTTTAATTAGCTGGATAATAGATGACACCGAATCATGATAGTCGCCACCGCAACTATCGAAGTTGGGTTAGTGCTATCCTTCTCGATAAGCACTAGCTCTCATTACAAGGATGAAGTCTTATCATTTTTGTTTCCATTATACCCTTTTAATTCTCTCAGGTAAAAAGGGTTTCCATATGGATTTAATGCTCAATTCAAGCTTTATTTGACATAAATACTTTCTCCATAAGAATCATAAACAATAAAGTTAATTCATTACATATTCACATAACTAAAGAATTTATAAAACTTAATGAATTAATTCTAAATAATAATAAGGTTGTCCATTCAAGTTCACCAGACTTCAATCACATAGTTTAACTAAAGAAGTCTATTAGCAAGTCAAATGACTATTTAAAGAGAACACAAATCTATTAAATATTCTTAAATTTTAGAAATAAACATTTTTAATTTTCCAAACTCTATATAATGAAATCTAGTCTAAATTTTAATTAAATTATTTATATATCTACAGAATCATCGATTTGCTCTAACTTGTGTTTTATATACTACCAAACACTTTTCATTAGCAAGTTCCCATTATTTCCACATATTTTGTGAAGGTCTTCATAACTAAACATATCCTCATCTAAAGGAAAGAATTATTTTATTTATTAAAGAGATGAGATGACAAAGAAATCATATTATATCAATGGTCCCATTTTAAGTGTTTCTTCGGCAATCAATTTATATAACAACTGGATTCCTATTATCATAGAGACTGATTAGGGCTAAGAAGACACTTGTTTTAAAATCAAATGCCTATCTTGAAAATAAAACGAACAATTTTTTTATATATGCTTTCCCTAACATTAAACTTTTTGAAATTCCCCTATTTTACCTTTTAAGAATTTTCAATAAAATTTTTGTCATATAAAAGGCATCAGACTTCTTATTATAACATTGCCCTTTTTTTAGATATCATTTCAATCCAACACAGTTCAAGTTTTCTCAACATTCAAAAATTGAACAACACACGGATACGACTTGCAATTATATGAGGAGGTTCCTTTGATATTTAAAATATTTCAATACAATTCGATTGACAACGCAGTCACAAAGAAACTATAGGTGAACACAATCTATGGCTTCCCTTATCCACATAAATCTAAAAGTTTAAATATGCATATCCTTAACAAAAATGAATACATTTATATCCTCATGGTACATCTCTGCTCATTCACTTTGAGAAATAAAATATATGTGACCAGACTTGGCTCACAAATCACTCTCATATAAATTGTCGGAGTATGCATATAACTAAATAAGAACCATTTGTTTTATAGACAACATATTACTATTCTTTCAAAAAATGGCTATAGCGCCATGGCTCTTGTGCAAGCTAGAACTCGACAAACATCTCCATTGCCTTCAGTAGACCACTTGATCAAGGAAAAGACATGAGTCTAAAGGTGAGAGTATGGGATCAACTTGGCCATAGAATGCATCTATATGTAAACAACATTCATGCACAACACACATATGCTATGGAAACCTTCTCGGATTTTAATAAGGATTCACACTCACACAGAGCAAGCAAACTTAGAACCCATTTTAGGTTTTAATAAAATAAATCCCTCTCATACAATACATAGAGCATATAAGTTATCGAGCTCTTTTCAGATTTTTTTAAAACAAAAAGATTTTCCACTCATGCAATACATAGAGCATGCAAGCTATCAAGCTCTTTTCATATTTAAATAAAGGATTTCCCACTCATGTAATACACAGAGCATGCAAGCTATCAAGCTCTTTTCAAAATTTAAATAAAATATTTCCCACATAGGCATACATGTTATAGCAACGATTCAGATTTTAATAAAATAATTTCCCATTCAAGCAATGCACAGGCATGCAAGATATAGCAATGTTTCATATTCATTGAAAATATCCTCTCATGTAAGCACACAAACTATAAAGGCCATATCTGAAAATCAATGACTCATCAATTCATTAAAACTAAGTGCTATGATTTTTAGAATAAAAAATATATCGTCATGAGAGAGTTTTCCACAAGTTATTTAAAAAAAAAATAATAGTGGCAATATGGCAGCAATTAATCACACAAAAAGAGCATGCAGTTCAACAATGGCAGCATAGGAAACATATCTCACAAGTAGCATACTTCTATTACCAGAACTCAAGTGTCTACATGGTTACACAATGCTCCGATTGACCACTTTTCCACCAGCCAATTACCCCAGCGCTGCAACTAACTATTCAGCACCCTCTTCAAGTTCTCTTCACTTGCATCCGTATCCCCAACCACTCTTTTCCTCAATATTGGAGATGATATCCCTCTTCTTCATTTTTGTTATCATTAAAAGAAACTTTCTCCGCCATCCCAAGGTGACGCCTTACATGGTTTGTTATGCCAGATCATTTTTTTTACCCATACATGGACAAGTATAGCTTATTTTTCTCCTTCTCTGAGTGGAGGAGAGTGGTCTTAGTGGTTGGTCATTTAATCATCATTAAACTTGATGACTTCATTGATGCCTTCTTGATATGTTTTACATTAGCTTTCTCCATATATCAACTATCAAGGTAATTCCTTTTTTTCTTCTATATATATATTCAAATTAAATATCATTTGAATTATGTTTTATTATTATTCATAATTTCCTATATATATAGTCACACACACACACACACACATATATATATATTGTTTTACAATACATGAGTTTTCTTCCAAGAAAAAACAAACAACATATCTATATTTTTTTACTTTTTATTAATTTATATATATAAACATATATTTTATTCTTCCCATTTATTAAACTTAACATTGACATTACACAACAAAAAGGAGCACACAAGAAAAGCACACAACATCAAAGAATATGTAAGAATGCAGTAGTGACCTTGTACGAAGTGCAATCACACACATGCTCTAATGCATCAACAGTCAGAATGATTCATATGCAAATTCTACGGTGGACTTCCATGTATCCACTGGCCAAGGTGCGATGAAGCACAACATCATATCCCACCTACCTAACACCTTTCAACCTTAGTCTCCATCAGGGGTGGTTACTCTCTTTCACCTCCACGCGTAAACCTATGCCTACATCACAAAACTCAATGCAACATCACATTCTTCCAAATAAAAAGATATCAAGCAACAGGGATGTGACATACTCCCCCACTAGAAATTAACATAGTCCCTGTGTTAACCAGAAAATATAAATATAGATATCCACAACATCTGGTCATATACATATATGTATATATATCAAAAATTATATATATATATATATATATATATATATTAAATTATACAATAGTCACAATTGCCATAACAACCTCAACATGTCAACATCAAAATAAAATATGTACAACTCAATACATATAGCAAATTATCTTTTGGTTATCAATTTTCAAACAAGTAAGGAAATTGGTCTCTCATGTCTACAACATTTTCCCAGGTGGTATTTTTCTCAGAGTAGTGGTCCCATTGAACCCTACACTGCTCCACAGTTCTTTTCCTCAAGTGTTTGGTTCTGAACCCCAAAATTTTAACTGGTCGAACCTCAATGAGCTACGGGTTTGATGTCTGCAAATGTGACACATCCAGAACATGTGATGGGTTAGCAACATATTTGCGAAGGAAAGACACATGGAAAACACTATGGATTTTGGATAAATTTGGTGGCAAGGCAAGCTTGTAGGCGACAGGACTAATCTTGTCAACAATGTCAAAAGGACCAACAAATATGGAACTTAATTTGGTGGATTTGATTGAACTTTTGGTCGGTTTGACTCTAAGGAAGACTTTATCACCTACAAAAAATTCTCGGGGGGTTCGTTTCAAGTCAGCATAACTCTTCTAGTGATCAACGACTTCACGAAGTCACTGACGAATTTCCTTAAGTTGGATCTCCATATTTTTAATAGCTTCAGGACCGATCACCTCTCGATCATCCAAATTATCCCATGTTAATGGTGTCCTACACCTACGCCCATATAGAGCCTCAAAAGGGGCCATGCCCAATATGGTATGGTAGTTGTTATTATAAGAAAATTCCACCAGGAAGAGATAATCTTCCCATTTACTCTAGTGATCCATACAATACATGCGCAACATGTCTTCTAGCACCTGATTGACCCTCTCGGTCTATCCATCCATCTCAGGATGATAGGCGATGCTGATATTGAGCTTTGTTTCCCAAGCTCGATGTAAAGCTTACCAAAAATTAGAGGTAAATCTCGAATCTCTATCTAAGATAATTATTTTAGGAAAACCATGTAGTCTTATAATTTCATGAGCAAATTTTTGTGCTATGGTTGATGCATCATCACATATGCTACCTGGTATAAAATGCGCTACTTTGGTTAACTTATCCACCACCACAAATATTGCATCATGCTAAAATTGTGTCTTAGGAAGGCCAACAATAAAATCCATAGATATTACTTGCCATTTCTATTCCGACACATCGAACAGATGTAGTTGTCCTCCTGGATGCTGATGCTCTGCCTTAACCTTTTGATATTCCAAGTATTTAGCAATGAATTGTACCACATATTTCTTCATTCCAGGCCAAAAATAGTCTTTTCTCAAAGTTTCTCTCATTTTAATTACCCCTGGATGGGAAGAATATGGTGGATAATGAGCTTCTTGCAGGATAGTCCTTTTGAGTCCCTCATCATTAGGTACTATTACTCTGTTATGAAAACACACCATATTTTGCTTAATATTATAATATTTATACCATTTCGGTTCTCGCTCAACCTTGTTGCGACATTGATTGCAAAACTCATCTCTCCTCTGCATTTCCTTGATTTGTTCTTTTTAGATCATATTGACATTTTGTAAGTGCTGCTATATGTCTTCTTCTGCTAAGAGCATCTGCCAGTTTATTTTCTTTTCCTTTGATATATTCAATACCAAAATCATATTCAACTAGAAACTCCATCCATCTTCATTGTCTGGAATTTAGCAGAGGTTGAGTAAAAATATATTTCAAGCTCTGATGATCGGTTTTAAGCTCAAAGGGCTTTACTAACAAATAATATCTCCATATCTTAAGAGCATGAACTACTACTGCTAGCTCTAAATCATGGGTAGCATAGTTTATTTCATGTTTCTTGAGTTTCTTGGACTCATATGCTACTACGGCCTCATATTGCATTAACACACCACCCAATCCTTCCAATGAGGCATTAGTACAAACAATGAATGATTTGCTCGGGTCAGTTATTTTTTAGTATAGGTGCGGTTGTCAACTTTTCCTTAAGAATTTTGAAGGCTTCTTCACACTATGTCATCCACCTAAAAGCTTTCCCTTTTCTTTGCAAATTGGTAATAGGAGATGCAACCTTCAAAAATCCTTTAACAAATCATCAATAATAACCAACCATTCCCATAAAAATTCTTACTTCTAATACATTGGTTGGGACTGGCCAATCCATTATAGCTTCAATATTTTTAGGATCTATAGCTATTCCTTCAGTTGAAACAATGTGTCCCAAATACTGAACTTGTGATGTATAGAACTCACATTTGGATAATTTACCGTACAATTGATTCTTTCTAAGGATTTCCAACACTATCCTCATGTGTTGGTCATGTTCTTCTCTACTTTGAGAGTAAATCAAGATATCATCCAGAAATATTAGCACAAATTTTTCTAAATGTTCTCGAAATACACTATTCATAAAATTCATAAATGCAATTGGTGCATTTGTTAACCCAAATGGTAATACTGTGAATTCATAATGTCCATAGCGAGTTCTAAAAGTAGTCTTGTAAGTATCATCTTCTCAAATTCTTAGCTGGTGATAGCTTGATCTAAGGTCTATCTTAGAGAAGATTGTAGCCCCTCTCAGTTGATCAAATAGATCATCTATTTTGGGTAAGGGATACTTATTCTTTACCATCATTTTGTTAAGCATCCTATAATCAATACACAATCTCAAGGATCCATATTTATTTTTAACAAATAAAACTGGTGCTCCCCATGGTGACACACTGGGTTTAATGTGCCCTTTTTCCAACAAATCTTGCAATTGAGTTTTGAGTTCTTGCAATTCAAGTGGTGTCATACGATAAGGAGTTCTAACTATCAGAGTTTCTCCTGGCATGAGCTCAATTGAAAAATCAAATTCTCTTTTTGGAGGTAGACCAAGTAGATTCTCAGGAAAAACATCCCTAAATTCATTTAGTATTGGGTATTGTTGAAATAATGTAGAGCTTGACTCAGTTTCTTCCTTTTTGTTTAATTTAACCACATAAAGCTTACATCCTTTTCTCAATACTCTTTTGATCTGCATGGCGGTCATCAAATGGGGTTCAAGAGTTGTTCTATTATAGTGGATACAGATTCGTTGGTTAGCATCATCCGTATAATCCAACCATATTTTCTCAAAATTTAATAGGGCTTTATGAGCTTTTAACCAGTCTACTCCTAGGACTATGTCAAAATCATGTGGTGGAGCTACATATAAATGCCAGTTAATTTTCCCTTATGGTGGTTATTGTGGTGTGGTAGCTTCCTAGTGTTGGTTGGGAGACACTCTCTTGCCATATGGCCTAGTTGAGTTGTTTGCTGCAGTGGTCCTTATTTGTATTATGTTAGTTGAAAAACCTTCTTTTCTTAGAGTTTTCTTTTTCAACTTGTTGATAATAAGCTTTTACTTCTTTCTGACTTGCTTCCTCATATCGTGCAACATCATAGACAACAAATAAGGTTTGAGGTGCTTTTCTCCCAACTGGTTGGCTATATTTTGGGTGTAGCCCCATTACAAATTTATGAGCTTTAAATTTCTCTTGTCCATCATACTTTGGGACATACTTCAAAAGTTGTACAAACCTCTCATAATACTCTATTACGGTCATGTTGCCCTGACGTAAGTTGGTAAATTCACCATGTTTTTCAATATAAAATTGAGGTGTGAGAAAACGGTCTCTAAATTCCTTTTCAAACTCTTCCCATGGAATGTCTACAACTTCCTTCTGAGTAATTTTCTTATATGTGGTCCACCAGTCTCTAGCAGGACCCTCCAAATGTGTTGTCCATGTAATTTTAGATTTTGAGCAAAGAGGTTGGATCACAAAATATCCTTTGACTTCACTTAGCCAATTGATGGCGGTCTCGCCATCGCCTCTTCCATAAAATTTAGATATATCCAACTTCTTTATTTCCTTTTTCAATTCTTCACCCACTTTCCTTCTCGAGGAACCTTCTGGAAACTCACTTACATTTTTAGTTTCCTTTGTTTTAGTCAAACTTTCAATGACTTTCTATTGTTGGGTGATTAATTCCTGTTGTTGGGCCATCTGTGCCCTTTGTTGATCCATATGCTCACTCATTTGAGCTTTTTGGATTTCCATTTGCTCATGTTGTTGATTCAGTTGCTCCTGCATCAACTGAATCATTTGAGCCATATTTCCATCACTCTACGTAGCTCTTATAACTATAGGATCTTTCTCTTTCCTAACCACTCGTCATGGTATACTAGCAGCTTGCACCCTTTCAGACTCCCTCATGAGTCATCTCGTTCCCACTCGTGGAACTTTTGCATTTTCCTCTTGCAGATTATCACTGGTCCTCTACAAGATACCCGCCATAGTTAGCATCAAAAGAGTTATGCCAGAACATCTATTCATGTTCATTAGCCAGGGTTTCGCAAACCAAGGCTCTGATACCAACTGTCACAACCCGATCTACTCACTTGTTGTCAAAATACATAAACACAAATTTTTTGAATGAGAGCATATTTAAATGTTATAAATATTCACTATTTACCCAACTAGTTATTAGTACATGGCATAGAGTTATCACACTTCAAGAATGTTCACCACTGCAGCTGGTGTCTTAAGTGCTCGGGACCGGCCAAATTCTTGCAAAGATTTCCTTAGTTAGATCTTTACCCCTCTCACGGGTATCTTTTGATCTTGGCATAGGGTTTGCCCTTCTAGGGCCCATAACACCTGGATGGGTGGATGCCATAACTCCCCTATTCCAAGAATGTTGGACATGGATTCATAATCCCACTCTTGTCCATGAGAGTCCATTGACCCATACATACTAAATAAGTTATAGCTTTGGAACTGGCATAACTATTCATGTGCCTAACCATTGAATTTCAACTAAAGTTTAGTCAGGGCTTGCCATCACATGGCACTTGCACCAGATATCTTAGTTCCAACTTCGATTGACAGTAATACTGCCCATACCATCTACTTTTGGACCTTACAACACCATGAGCTAGCTCCCTATCCATGAGTCACGTTGGTAATTATGCAACCAAAATAGGTTCATGAGCATCCTCACATACTATTTGTATGTCATCCTGGAGTGACATCCCATACCGCCACTCTTTACTCCCAATAGCTTATGACCTCCATATTTTAATTGGTTAGAGAACAGATGACATTGAATCATGATAGTTTCCATCGCAACTATCGAAGTTGGGTTAGTGTTATCCTTCTCGATAAGCACTAGCTCTCATTACAAGGATGAAGTCTTATCATTTTTGTTTCCATTATACCCTTTTAGTTCTCTTAGGTAAGGTCCAGAGGTGTAGACCAATTGGTTCATCCAAACCCCATAAGGGGGGTGGAGGTCCAAGGTTCAAATCTCGGGCCTCACTGTACTGAACGCTTGTCTCTTTCCTGGTGCTTTCAGCGGTGTAAAAGGTTTAAAATGATTGTGGCATGGTGGTTATAGGGGTGGACTACGCGAAGATCTGTGTGGCGGCTTTTGCGATGCACAATGCGTCAAATACTATGGCGGCCATAAAAGCTGGAAAACCTGCCCAGATTCATGGTGGCTACCGATTCCACCATGTAAATACACAAAAAAAATCATGGATACAACTTGTAATTATATGAGGAGGTTTCTTTGATATTTAAAATATTTCAATACAATTCGATTGACAACGCAGTCACAAAGAAACTAAAGGTGAACACAATCTATGGCTTCCCTTATCCACATAAATTTGAAAGTTTAAATATGCATATCCTTAACAAAAATGAATACATTTATATACTCATGGCACATATCTGCTCATTCACTTTGAGAAATAAAATATATATGGCCAGACTTGGCTCACAAATCACTCTCATATAAATTGCCAGAGTATGCATATAACTATATAAGAACCATTTGTTTTATAGACAACATATTACTATTCTTTCATAAAATGGCTACAGTGCCATGGCTCTTATGGAAGATAGAACTCGACAAACATCTCCATTGCCTTCAGCAGACCACCCGATCAAGGAAAATACATGAGTCTAAAGGTGAGAGTATGGGATTAGCTTGGTCATAGAATGCATCTATATGCAAATAACATTTATGCACAACACACATATACTATGGAAACCTTCTCATATTTTAATAAGGATTCACAATCACATAGAGCAAGTAAAATTAGAATCCATTTTAGGTTTTAGTAAAAGAAATCCCTCTCATACAATACACAGAGCATAAAATTTATCGAGCTATTCTTAGACTTTTTTAAAACAAAAATATTTCCCACTAATGCAATACATAGAGTATGTGAACTATTAAGCTCTTTTCATATTTAAATAAAGGATTTCCCACTAATGTAATACACATAGCATGCAATCTTTCAAGCTCTTTTTATATTTAATAAAATATTTACCACACAGGCATACATGTTATAGCAACGATTTAGATTTTAATAAAAGAATTTTCCATTCAAGCAATGCACAGGCATGCAAGATATATCAACATTTCAGATTCATTGAAAGTATCCTCTCATGTAAGCACACAAACTATAAAGGCCATCTCTAGAAATCAATGACTCATCAATTCATTAAAACTAAGTGTTATGATTTTCAGAATAAAAAATATATGGTCATGAGAGAGTTTCCCACAAGTTATTTAAAAAAAAAAAAGCGGTAATATGGCAGCAATTAATCACACAAAAAGAGCATGCAGTTCAAAAATGGCAGCATAAGAAACATATCTTACAAGTAGCATACTTCTATTACTAGAATTCAAGTATCTACCTGGTTACACATCGCTCTGATTGATCGCTTTTCCACCAGCCAATTACCCTAGCGCTGCAACTAATTGATCAGCACCCTCTTCAAGTTCTCTTCGCTTGTGTCTGTATCCCCGACCACTCTTTTCCTCAATGCTGGAGATGATATACCTCTTCTTCATTTTCGTTTTCAATAAAAGAAACTTTCTCCGCCATCCCAAGATGATGCCTTACATGGTTTGTTATGCCAGATCATTTTTTTTTTATCCACACACAGACAAGTATAGTTTATTTTTCTCCTTCTCTGAGTGGAGGAGAGTGGTCATAGTGGTTGGTCATTTAATCATCATTAAACTTGATGACTTCATCGACACCTTCTTGATATGTTTTACATTAGCTTTCTCCATATATCAACTATCAAGGTAATTCCTTTTTTTTTATTTTTTTCTATATATATTCAAATTAAATATCATTTGAATTATGTTTTATTATTATTCATAATTTCCTATATATATATATTCACACACACACACACACACACACACACACACATATATATATATATATATATATATATATATATATATATATATATATATGTTGTTTTTTAATACATGAGTTTTCTTCCAAGCAAAAACAAACAACATATCTATATATATTTTACTTTTTATTAATATATATAAAATATATAGATATGTTGTTTGTTTTTGCTTGGAATAAAACTCATTTATTAAAAAACAACATATATATATATATATATATATATATATTATTCTTCCCATTTATTAAACTTAACATTGGCATTATACAATAATAAGGAGCACACAAGAAAAGCACACAACATCAAAGAATATGTAAGAATATAGTAGTGACCTTGTATGAAGTGCAATCACACACATGCTCTAATGCATCAACAGTCAGAATGATTCATATGCAAATTCTACGGTGGACTTCCATTTATCCACTAGGCAAGGTGAAATGAAGCAAAACATCATATCCCACCTACCTAATGTATTTCAACCTCAGTCTCCGTCAGGGGTGGTTACTCTCTTTTGTCTCCATGCGTAAACCTATGCCTGCATCACAAAACTCAAAACAACATCACATTCTTCCAAATAAAAATATATAGAGATGTGACATACTCCCCCACTAGGAATTAACACAGTCCCTATGTTAACCAGAAACATAAATACAAATATCTACAACATCTGGTCATATACATATATGTATATATATATATCAAAATTATACAATAGTCGCAATTGCCATAACAACCTCAACATGTCAACATCAAAATAAAATATTTACAACTCAATACATATAACAATTTGTCTTTTGGTTATCAATTTTCAAACAAGTAAGGAAATTGGTTTCTCATGTCTGCAACATTTTCCCAGGTGCCATTTTTCTCAGAGTAGTGGTCTCACTGAACTCTACACTGCTCCATAGTTCTTTTCCTCAAGTGTTTAGTTCTAAACCCAAAAATTTTAACTGGTCGAACCTCAATGAGCTATGACACATCCAGAACATGTGATGGGTCAACAACATATTTGCGAAGGAAGGACACATGGAAAACATTGTGGATTTTGGATAAATTTGGTGGTAAGGCAAGCTTGTAGGAGACAAGACTAATCTTGTCAACAATGTCAAAGGATCAAAAAAATTGGAACTTAATTTGGTGGATTTGATTGAACTTTTGGTCGGTTTGACTCTAAGGAAGACTTTATCACCTACAACAAATTCTCGGGAACAAATTCTCGGGGGGTTCATTTCAAGTCAGCATAACTCTTCTGGCGATCAGCGGCTTCACAAAGTGACTAACAAATTTCCTTAAGTTTACATCTCCATATTTTTAACAACTTAAGGACTGATCACCTCTCGATCATCCAAATTATCCCACATTAATGGTGTCCTGCACCTACACCCATATAGATCCTCAAAAGGGGTCATGCCCAACATGGTATGGTAGCTGTTATTATAAGAAAATTCCACTAGGAAGAGATAATCTTCCCATTTACTTTGGTGATCCATACAATTAATGTGCAACATGTCTTCTAGCACCTAATTGACCCTCTCGGTCTGTCCATCCGTTTCAGGATGATAGGCGATGCTGATATTGAATTTTTTTTCCCAAGCTCGGTGCAAAGGTTACCAAAATTTAGAGGTAAATCTCGAATATCTATTTGAGATAATTATTTTAGGAAAACCATGTAGTCTCACAATTTCATGAGCAATTTTTTGTGCTATGTTTGATGCATCATCGCATATGCTACCTGGTATAAAATGTGCTACTTTGGTTAACTTATCCACCACCACAAATATTACATCCTGCTGAAATTACGTCTTAGGAAGGCCAACAATAAAATCCATAGATATTACTTGCCATTTTTTTTTTGGCACATCGAATAGATGTAGTTGTCCTCCCGGATGCTGATGCTCTGTCTTAATATTTTGACATTCCAAATATTTAGCAACGAATTGTACCAAATATTTCTTCATTCTAGGCCAAAATAGTCTTTTATCAAAGTTTTTCTCATTTTTTTTTTGTAAGTAGTGTTTGTATTTACAGCGGGTTTTAACAAGGATCCCAAAACCTGATTACATAAGCAATGGGCCTAGGGCATCAATCCCTTGAAACTGAACACCAAAACAGAAATTCCGCCCAACGGTAACAGTAAGCATGAAACAATCCCTCTCAGCGGGAAACAAACAAATAAGAAAGAAAGTAGTTTTGGAGATCCCGCCCAACAGGGAGTAGCCAAAAACCACCATCGAGAAGATCCCGCCCAGCAGGATGCAAAGAAAAACCGTTACAATAAAATCTCGCCTCGCGGGAAGCAGTTAAAACCACAAAAAATAGTCCCGCCTAGCGGGAAGCAACAGAGAAATCCTGCCATCCGAGAAACCAGCAGAAAATAAAGGATCCTGCCTCGCAGGAAAACTGACGGATTTTGCGGATCTCGCCCTGTGGAGAAACCATCCCGCCCATCGGGAAAACATTCCGTTCAGCGAGAGCCATCCTGCAGGAAGCTGACAGCTAGCACAGAGAGGATCCAGCCCATTAGGAAGTGACCAGAGAGTTGCACCATAAGGAACCCGCCTCGGGAAAACAGAAGAGGATCCCAGCAACAGGGACCAAGAATCCCGTCCAAGCACAGAGCCCGTCAAGGATTCACAAGAAAAAGGGGGAAGCTATCCAAACCCTAAACCGTCACCTCCACCGCACCGAGAAACGTAGGGGACCAGATCCACGCGAATAACCTGCAAAAAACCCCAGGTGGAAGCCTGAGGGAAAAAGGGAAGGGATCCCCAACCAAACAGGGATCCCTGGGAAGCACCAGTCCAAAAAAATAACCAAGGAAACCCTAGCCGATCGGGAGGGGTGCAGATAGTGGAGAAGGATCTCCCCCCAGGAGATCATCTGCAAACAACCACTCCCTAGGAGGGATGACCTGGGTTGAGCCAGGGACTGGGCAGGAACCAGGAGCCATGGGAGGGGGAGCAGGGGAGGGACCAGAGCCCTCCCCTCTCTACTTTCTTCCCTCTCCAATCAATTTCCCATGAACTATTCATCAATTTTTTTCTCATTTTAATTACCCCTAGATGGGCAGAATATGGTGGATAATGATATTCTTGTAGGATAGTCCTTTTGAGTCCCTCATCATTAGGTACTATTACTTTGTTATGAAAACACACCAAATTTTACTTAATATTATAATATTTATACCATTCCAGTTCTCACTCAACCTTGTTGTGGCATTGATTGCAAAACTCATTTCTCCTCTGCATTTCCTTGATCTATTATTTTTAGATCATACTGACATTTTGTAAGTGTTGTTATATGTCTTCTTTTGCTAAGAGCATCTTCAGCCAAAAAATCCACCCATATTCATTGTCTGGCATTTAGTAGAGGTTGACTAAATATATATTTCAAGCTCTGATGATTGGTTTTAAGCTTAAAGGGCTTTACTAACAAATAATGTTTGCATATCATAAGAGCATGAACTACTGTTGCTAGCTCTAAATCATGAGTAACATAGTTTACTTCATGTTTCTTGAGTTTCTTGGACTCGTATGCTACTACGGCCTCATATTACATTAACACACCACCCAATCCTTCCAATGAGGCATCAGTACAAATAATACATAATTTTCTTGGGTCATCTATTTTTAGTATAGGTGCAGTTGTCAACTTTTCCTTAAGATATCTGAAGGTTTCTTCACATTATGTTGTCCACCTAAAAGCTTTCTCTTTTATTTGCAAATTTGTAATAGAATATGTAACCTTTGAAAATCCCTTAAAAAATCATCGATAGTAACCATCCATTCTCATAAAACTTCTTACTTCTAATACATTGATTGGGGTTGGCCAATCCATTATAGCTTCAATATTTTTAGGATCTACAACTATTCCTTCAGCTAAAACAATGTGTCCCAAATACTAAACTTGTGATGTATAGAACTCACATTTGAATAATTTTCCATACAATTGATTATTTCTAAGGATTTCCAACACTATCCTCATGTTTTGGTCATGTTCTTCTCTAATTTGAGAGTAAATCCACATGGAAAACATTGTGGATTTTGGATAAATTTGGTGGCAAGACAAGCTTGTAGGCGACAGGACTAATCTTGTCAACAATGTCAAAGGACCAACAAATATGGAACTTAATTTGGTGGATTTTATTGAACTTTTTGTCAGTTTGACTCTAAGGAAGACTTTATCACCTACAACAAATTCTCTAGGGGTTCGTTTCAAGTCAACATAACTCTTCTAGTGATTAGTGGCTTCACGAAGTTGCTGACAAATTTTCTTAAGTTGGATCTCTATATTTTTAATAGCTTCAAGACCGATCACCTCTCGATCATCCAAATTATCCCATGTTAATGGTGTCCTGCACCTACGCCCATTTAGAGCCTCAAAAGGGGCCATGCCCAATATGGTATGGTAGCTGTTATTATAAGCAAATTCTACCAAGAAGAGATAATCTTCCCATTTACTCTGGTGATCCATACAATACATGCGCAGTATATCTTCTAGCACCTGATTGACCATCTCAGTCTGTCCATCCATCCCAGGATGATAGGTGGTGTTGATATTAAGATTTGTTCCCCAAGCTCGATTTAAAGCTTGCCAAAACTCAGAGGTAAATCTCGAATCTCTAACCAAGATAATTATTTCAAGAAAACCATGTAGTCTTACAATTTCATGAGCAAAGTTTTGTGTTATGGTTGATGCATCATAACATATGTTACCTGGTATAAAATGCGCTACTTTGGCTAACTTATTTACTACCACAAATATTGCATCTTACTGAAATTTTGTCTTAGGAAGGCCAACAATAAAATACATAGATATTATTTGCCATTTCTATTCCGACACATCGAACATATGTAGGTGTCCTCTTGAATGATGATGCTCTGCCTTAACCTTTTGATATTCCAAGTATTTAGCAATGAATTGTACCACATATTTCTTCATTCCAAGCCAAAAATAGTCTTTTCTCAAAGTTTATCTCATTTTAATTACCCCTATATGAGCAAAATATGGTGGATAATGAGCTTCTTGCAAGATAGTCCTTTTGAGTCTCTCATCATTAGGTACTATTACTATGTTATGAAAACACGCCATATTTTGCTTAATATTATAATCTTTATACCGTTTCGGTTCTCTCTCAACCTTATTACGACATTGATTACAAAACTCATCTCTCCTCTGCATTTCCTTGATCTATTTTTTTTAGATCATACTGACATTTTGTAAGTGCTACTATATGTCTTCTTTTGCTAAGAGCATCTGCCAGTTTATTTTCTTTTCCTTTGACATATTCAATACCAAAATCATATTCAACTAGAAACTCCATCCATCTTCATTGTCTGGCATTTAGCAGAGGTTGAATAATAATATATTTCAAGCTATGATGATCGGTTTTAAGCTCAAAGGGCTTTACTAACAAATAATATCTCCATATCTTAAGAGCATGAACTACTGCTGCTAGCTCTAAATCATGAGTAACAGTTTATTTCATGTTTCTTCAATTTATTGGACTCATATGCTACTACAGCCTCATATTGCATTAACACACCACCCAATCCTTCCAATGAGGCATTAGTACAAACAATGAATGATTTGCTTGGGTCAGATATTTTTATTATAGGTGCAGTTATCAACTTTTCCATAAGAATTATGAAGGCTTCTTCACACTGTGTCGTCCACCTAAAATCTTTCCCTTTTCTTTGCAAATTGGTAATAGGAGATGCAACCTTCAAAAATTCTTTAACAAATCATCGATAATAACCAGCCATTCCCATTAAACTTCTTACTTCTGATATATTTATTGGGACTGGCCAATCCATTATATCTTCAATATTTTTAGGATCTGTAGCTATTCCTTCAACTGAAACAATGTGTCCCAAATACTGAACTTGTGATGTATAGAACTCACATTTTGACAATTTCCCATACAATTGATTCTTTCTAAGGATTTCCAACACTATCCTCATGTGTTGGTCATGTTTTTCTCTGCTTTGAGATTAAATTAAGATATCATCCATAAAGATTAACACGAACTTATTCATCAAATTCATAAATGCAGCTGGTGCATTTGTTAACCCAAATGGTAATACTGTGAACTCATAATGTCCATATCAAGTTCTAAAAGTAGTCTTGTAAGTATCATCTTCTCGAATTCTTAGCTGGTGATAGCTTGATCTAAGGTCTATCTTAGAGAAGATTGTAGCCCCTCTTAGTTGATCAAATAGATCATCTATTTTGGGTAAGGGATACTTATTCTTTACCATCATTTTTTTAAGAATCTTATAATCAATACACAATCTCAAGGATCTATATTTATTTTTAACAAAAAAAACTAGTGCTCCCCATGGTGACACACTTTGTTTATTGTGCCCTTTTTCCAACAAATCTTGCAATTGAGTTTTGAGTTCTTGCATTTCAATTGGTATCATATGATAAGGAGTTCTAACTATTGGAGTTGCTCCTAGCATGAGCTCAATTGAAAAATCAAATTCTCTTTTTGGGGGTAGACCAAGTAGATTCTCAGGAAAAACATCTCTAAATCCATTTAGTATTGGGTATTGTTGAAATAATGTAGAGCTTGACCCAGTTTCTTCCTTTTTGTTTAATTTAACCACATAAATATTACATCCTTTTCTAAATGCTCTTTTTATCTGCATGGCAATCATCAAATGGGGTTCGAGAGTTATTCGATTATAGTGGATACAGATTCGTCGGTTAGCATCATTCGTATAATCCAATCATATTTTCTCAAAATTTAGAAGGGCCTTATGAGCTTTAAGCCAGTCCACTCCTAGGACTATGTCAAAATCATGTGGGGGAGCTACATATAAATGCCAGTTAATTTTCCCTTATGGTGGTTATTGTGGTGTGGTAGTTTCCTAGTGTTGGTTGGAAGACACTCTCTTGCCATATGGCCTAGTTGAGTTGTTTGTTGCAGTGGTCCTTATTTGTATTGTGTTAGTTGAAAAACCTTCTTTTCTTAGAGTTTTATTTTCAACTTGTTTATAATAAGCTTTTACTTATTTCTGACTTGCTTCCTCATATCATTCAGCATCATAGACAACATATAAGGTTTGAGGTGTTTTTCTACCAATTGGTTGGCTATATTTTGGGTGTAGCCCCATTACAAATTTATGAGCTTTAAATTTATCTTATCCATCATACTTTGGGACATACTTCAAAAGTTGTACAAACCTCTCATAATACTCTATTATAGTCATGCTGCCCTGACGTAAGTTGGTAAATTCACCATGTTTTTCAATATAAAATTGAGGTGTGAGAAAACGATCTCTAAATTCCTTTTCAAACTCTTTCCATGGAATGTCTACAGATTCCTTATGAGTAATTTTCTTATATGTGGTCCACCAGTCTCTTGCAGGACCCTCTAAATGTGCCACTGCCCATGTAGTTTTAGATTTTGAGCAAAGAGGCTGGATTGCAAAATATCCTTCGACTTCACTTAGCCAATTGATGGCAGTCTCGCCATCGCCTCTTCCATACTCTTCCATAAAATTTAGATATATCCAACTTCTTTATTTCCTTTTTCAATTCCTTTCCTTCTCAAGGAACCTTTTGGAAACTCACTTACATTTTTGGTTTCCTTTATTTTAGTCAAACTTTCAATGACTTTCTATTTTTGGGTGATTAATTCCTGTTGCTGGGCCATCTGTGCCCTTTGTTGATCTATATGCTCACTCATTTGAGATTTTTGGATTTCCATTTGTTCATGTTGTTGATTCAGTTGCTCCTGCATCAACTGAATCATTTGAGCTATATTTCTATCACTATACATAGCTCTTAAAACTACAGGATCTTTCTCTTCCCTAACCACTCGTCGTGGTATACTAGCAACTTGCACCCTTTCAAACTCCCTCATGAGTCATCTCGTTCCCACTCGTGGAACTTTTGCATTTTCCTCTTGCAGATTATCACTGGTCCTCTACAAGATACCCGCCATAGTTAGCATCAAAAGAGTTATGCCAGAACATCTATTCATGTTCATTAGCCAGGATTTCGCAAACCCAGACTCTAATACCAACTGTCACAACCCGGTCTACTCACTTGTTGTCAAAATACACAAACACAAAATTTTTGAATGAGAGCATATTTAAATGTTATATATATTCACTACTTACCCAACTAGTTATTAGTACATGGCATAGATTTATCATACTTCAAGAATGTTCACCACTGTAGTTGGTGTCTTAAGTGCTCAGGACCGGCCAACTTCTTGCAAAGATTGCCTTAGTTAGATCTTTACCCCTCTCGCAGATATCTTTTGATCTTGGCATGGGGTTTGCCATTCTAGGGCCCATAACACCTGGATGGGTGGACACCATAACTCCCCTGTTCCAAGCATGTTGGACATGGATTTGCAATCCCACTCTTGTCCATGAGAGTCCATTGACCCATACATACTAAATAAGTTATAGCTTTGGAACTGGCATAACTATTCATGTGCCTAACCATTGAATTTCAACTAAAGTTTAGTCAGGGTCCGCCATCACATGGCACTTGCACCAGATATCTTAGTTCCAACTTTGATTGACAGTAATACTGCCCATACCATCTACTTCTGGACCTTACAACACCATGAGCTAGCTCCCTATCCATGATTCACGTTGGTAATTACGTAACTAAAATAGGTTCATGAGCATCCTCACGTACTATTCGTATGTCATCCTGGAACGACATCCCATACCGCCACTCTTTACTCTCAATAGCTTAAGACCTCCATATTTTAATTGGTTAGAGAATAGATGACCTCGAATCACGATAGTTGCCATCGTAACTATCGAAGTTGGGTTAGTGCTATCCTTCTCGATAAGCACTAGCTCTCATTACAAGGATGAAGTCTTATCATTTTTGTTTCCATTATACCCTTTTAATTCTCTTAGGTAAGGTTCGAGGTGTAGACCAATTAGTTCATCCAAACCCCATAAGGGCGGTGGAGGTCCAAGGTTCAAATCTTAGGCCTCACCTGACTGAAATCTTGTCCCTTTCCTGGTGCTTTCAGTGGCGTAAAAGGTTTAAAATGATTGTGGCATGGTGGTTATAGGGGCGGACTATGCGAAGATCTGTATGGCGGTTTTCGGGGCGGACAACGTAGAATACTGTGGTGGCCATAAAAGCTGGACATCCTGCCCAGATTCGTGGCGACTACCGATTCCACCATGTAAATACAAAAAAAAAAAAAGGATATGACTTGCAATTATATGAGGAGGTTCCTTTGATATTTAAAATATTTCAATACAATTCAATTGACAACGCAGTCACAAAGAAACTATAGGTGAACACAATCTATGGCTTCCCTTATCCACATAAATTTGAAAGTTTAAATATGCATATCCTTAATAGAAATGAATACATTTATATCCTCATGGCACATATCTGCTCATTCACTTTGAGAAATAAAATATATATGGCCAGACTTGGCTCACAAATCACTCTCATATAAATTTCTAGAGTATGCATATAACTAAATAAGAACCATTTGTTTTATAGACAACATATTACTATTCTTTCATAAAATGGCTACAGTGCCATGGCTCTTGTGCAAGCTAGAACTTGGCAAACATCTCCATTGCCTTAAGTAGACCACCCGATCAGGGAAAATACATGAGTCTAAAGGTGAGAGTATGGGATCAGCTTGGTCATAGAATGCATCTATATGAAAACAACATTCATGCACAACACACATATACTATGGAAACCTTCTCATATTTTAATAAGGATTCACACTCACACAAAGCAAGTAAACTTAGAACCCATTTCAGGTTTTAATAAAAGAAATCCCTCTCATACAATACACGAGCATGTAAGTTATCGAGCTCTTTTTAGATTTTTTTAAAACAAAAATATTTCCCACTCATGCAATACATAGAGCATGCAAGCTATCAAGCTCTTTTCATATTTAAATAAAGGATTTCCCACTCATGTAATACACATAGCATGCAAGCTATCAAGCTCTTTTTAGATTTAATAAAATATTTCCCACACGAGCATACATGTTATAGCAACGATTCAGATTTTAATAAAAGAATTCCCATTCAAGCAATGCACAGGCATGCAAGATATAGCAACGTTTCAGATTCATTGAAAATCTCCTCTCATGTAAGCACACAAACTATAAAGGCCATCTCTGGAAATCAATGACTCATCAATTCATTAAAACTAAGTGCTATGATTTTTAGAATAAAAAATATATCGTCATGAGAGAGTTTTCCACAAGTTATTTAAAAAAACAAAAAGCGGTAATATGGCAGCAATTAATCACACAAAAAGAGCATGAATTTCAACAATGGCAGCATAGGAAACATATCTCACAAGTAGCATACTTCTATTACCAGAACTCAAGTGTCTACCTGGTTACACAGCGCTCCAATTGACTACTTTTCCACCAGCCAATTACCCTAGCGCTGCAACTAATTGTTCAACACCCTCTTCAAGTTCTCTTCGCTTGCGTCTGTATCCCCACCACTCTTTTTCTCAATGCCGAAGATGATATCCCTCTTCTTCATTTTTGTTTTCATTAAAAGAAACTTTCTCTGCCATCCCAAGGTGATGCCTTACATGGTTTGTTATGCCAGATCATTTTTTTTTACCCATACACAGACAAGTATAGCTTATTTTTCTCCTTCTCTGAGTGGAGGAGAGTGGTCTTAGTGGTTGGTCATTTAATCATCATTAAACTTGATGACTTCATTGACGTCTTCTTGATATGTTTTACATTAGCTTTCTCCATATATCAACTATCAAGGTAATTCCTTTTTTTATATATATATATATATATATATTCAAATTAAATATCAGTTTGAATAATGTTTTATTATTATTCATAATTTCCTATATATATATATCCACACACACACACAATATATATATATATATATATATATATATATATATATATATATATATATATTGTTTTACAATACATGAGTTTTCTTCCAAGCAAAAACAAACAACATATCTATATTTTTTTTACTTTTTATTAATTTATATAATATATATATTTTTTTTTTTTTTTTTGGGAAAAAATCTTTTTTTTAAAAACAACATATATATATTTCATTCTTCCCATTTATTAAACTTAACATTGACATTACACAACAACAAGGAGCACACAAGAAAAGCACACAACATCAAAGAATATGTAAGAATATAGTAGTGACCTTGTATGAAGTGCAATCACACACATGCTCTAATGCATCAACAATCAGAATGATTCATATGCAAATTCTACGGTGGACTTCCATGTATCCACTAGCCAAGGTGCGATGAAGCACAACATCATATCTGATGCCTTTCAACCTCAATCTCCATCATGGGTGGTTACTCTCTTTCGTCTCCACGCGTAAACCTATGCCTGCATCACAAAACTCAACGCAACATCACATTCTTCCAAATAAAAAGATATCAAGCAACAAGGGATGTGACATACTCCCCCACTAGGAATTAACACAGTCCCTGTGTTAACTAGAAAATATAAATACAGATATCCACAACATCTATTCATATATATATATATATATATATATCAAAATTATACAATAGTCACAATTGCCATAACAACCTCAACATGTCAACATCAAAATAAAATATGTACAACTCAATACATATAGCAAATTATCTTTTGGTTATCAATTTTCAAATAAGTAAGGAAATTGGTTTCTCATGTCAGCAACATTTTCCCAGGTGGCATTTTTCTCGGAGTAGTGGTCCCACTGAACCCTACACTGCTCCATAGTTCTTTTCCTCAAGTGTTTGGTTTTGAACCCAAAAATTTTAACTGGTTGAACCTCAATGAGTAAAATGTGACACATCTACAACATGTGATGGGTCAACAACATATTTACGAAGGAAAGACACATGGAAAACACTATGGATTTTGGATAAATTTGGTGGTAAGGCAAGCTTGTAGGTGACAAGACTAATCTTGTCAACAATGTCAAAGGACCAATAAATATGGAACTTAATTTGGTGGATTTGATTGAAATTTTGGTCGGTTTGACTCTAAGGAAGACTTTATCACCTACAACAAATTCTTGGGGGGTTCGTTTCAAGTCAACATAACTCTTCTAGCGATCAGCGGCTTCACAAAGTCACTAACAAATTTCCTTAAGTTGGATCTCCATATTTTTAACAACTTTAGGACCGATCACCTCTCGATCATCCAAATTATCCCACGTTAATGGTGTCCTGCACCTACGCCCATATAGAGCCTCAAAAGGGGTCATGCCCAACGTGGTATGGTAGTTGTTATTATAAGAAAATTCCACTAGGAAGAGATAATCTTCCCATTTACTTTGGTGATCCATACAATACATGTGCAACATGTCTTCTAGCACCTGATTGACCCTCTCGGTCTGTCCATCCATCTCAGGATGATAGGTGATGCTGATATTGAGCTTTATTCCCCAAGCTCGGTGCAAAGCTTACCAAAACTTAGAGGTAAATCTCGAATCTCTATCTGAGATAATTATTTTAGGAAAACCATGTAGTCTTACAATTTCATGAGAAAATTTTTGTGCTATGGTTGATGCATCATCACATATGCTACCTGGTATAAAATGTGCTACTTTGGTTAACTTATCCACCACCACAAATATTGCATCATGCTGAAATTACGTCTTAGGAAGGCCAACAATAAAATCCATAGATATTACTTGCCATTTCTATTTTAGCACATCGAACATATGCAGTTGTCCTCCCGGATGTTGATGCTCTGCCTTAACCTTTTGACATTCCAAGAATTTAGCAATGAATTGTACCACATATTTCTTCATTCTAGGCCAAAAATAGTCTTTTCTCAAAGTTTCTCTCATTTTAATTACCCCTAGATGGGTAGAATATGGTGGATAATGAGCTTCTTGTAGGATAGTCCTTTTGAGTCCCTCATCATTAGGTACTATTACTCTGTTATGAAAACACACCAGATTTTGCTTAATATTATAATCTTTATACCATTCCGGTTCTCACTCAACCTTGTTGTGGCATTGATTGCAAAACTCATCTCTCCTCTGCATTTCCTTGATCTATTATTTTTAGATCATACTGACATTTTGTAAGTGTTGTTATATGTCTTCTTCTGCTAAGAGCATCTGCTAATTTATTTTCTTTTCCTTTGATAAATTCAATACCAAAATCATATTCAGCCAGAAACTCCATCCATATTCGTTGTCTGGCATTTAGTAGAGGTTGAGTAAAAATATATTTCAAGCTCTGATGATCGGTTTTAAGCTCAAAGGGCTTTACTAACAAATAATGTCTCCATATCTTAAGAGCATGAACTACTATTGCTAGCTCTAAATCATGGGTAACATAGTTTATTTCATGTTTCTTGAGTTTCTTGGACTCATATGCTACTACGGCCTCATATTGCATTAACACACCACCCAATCCTTCCAATGAGGCATCAGTAAAAATAATGAATGATTTTCTCGGGTCAACTATTTTTAGTATAGGTGCAGTTGTCAACTTTTCCTTAATAATTTTGAAGGCTTCTTCACACTATGTTGTCCACCTAAAAGCTTTCTCTTTTATTTGCAAATTGGTAATAGAAGATGCAACCTTTGAAAATCCCTTAACAAATCATCGATAATAACCAACCATTCCCATAAAACTTCTTACTTCTGATACATTGATTGGGGTTGGCCAATCCATTATAGCTTCAATATTTTTAGGATCTACAACTATTCCTTCAGCTAAAACAATGTGTCCCAAATACTAAACTTGTGATGTATAGAACTCACATTTGGACAATTTACCATACAATTGATTCTTTCTAAGGATTTCCAACACCTTCCTCATGTGTTGGTCATGTTCTTCTCTACTTTGAGAGTAAATCAAGATATCATCCAAAAATATTAGCACAAATTTGTCTAACTATTCTCGGAATACACTATTCATCAAATTCATAAATGCAGCTGGTGCATTTGTTAACCCAAATGGTAATATTGTGAATTCATAATGTCCATAGTGAGTTCTAAAAGTAGTCTTGTAAGTATCATCTTCTCGAATTCTTAGCTGGTGATAGCTTGATCTAAGGTCTATCTTAGAGAAGATTGTAGCCCCTCTCAGTTGATCAAATAGATCATCTATTTTGGGTAAGGGATACTTATTATTTACCATCATTTTGTTAAGCATCCTATAATCAATACACAATCTCAAGGATCCATCTTTCTTTTTAACAAATAAAACCAGTGCTCCCCATGGTGACACACTGGGTTTAATGTGCCCTTTTTCCAACAAATATTGCAATTGAGTTTTGAGTTCTTGCAATTCAAGTGGTGTCATACGATAAGGAGTTCTAACTATCAGAGTTTCTCCTGGCATGAGCTCAATTGAAAAATCAAATTCTCTTTTTGGAGGTAGACCAAGTAGATTCTTAGGAAAAACATCCCTAAATTCATTTAGTATTGGGTATTGTTGAAATAATGTAGAGCTTGACTCAATTTCTTCCTTTTTTTAAATTTAACCACATAAAGCTTACATCCTTTTCTCAATGCTCTTTTGATTTGCATGGTGGTCATCAAATGGGGTTCAAGAGTTGTTCGATTACAGTGGATACGGATTCACCGATTAGCATCATCCATATAATCCAACCACATTTCCTCAAAATTTAATAAGGCTTTGTGAGCTTTCAACCCAGTCCACTCCTAGGACTATGTCAAAAGCATGTAGGGGAGCTACATATAAATCCAAGTTAATTTTCCCTTATGGTGGTTATTGTGGTGTGGTAGCTTCCTAGTGTTGGTTGGGAGACACTCTCTTGCCATATGGCCTAGTTGAGTTGTTTGCTATAGTGGTCCTTATTTGTATTATGTTAGTTGAAAAACCTTATTTTCTTAGAGTTTTCTTTTTCAACTTGTTGATAATAAGCTTTTACTTCTTTTTGACTTGCTTCCTCATATCGTGTAGCGTCATAGACAACATATAAGGTTTGAGGTGTTTTTCTCCCAACTGGTTGGCTATATTTTGGGTGTAGCCCCATTACAAATTTATGAGCTTTAAATTTCTCTTGTCCATCATACTCTAGGGCATACTTCAAAAGTTGTACAAACCTCTCATAATACTCTATTACGGTCATGTTACCCTGACGTAAGTTGGTAAATTCACCATGTTTTTCAATATAAAATTGAGGTGTGAGAAAACGATCTCTAAATTCCTTTTCAAACACTTTCCATGGAATATCTACAGCTTCCTTCTGAGTAGTTTTCTTGTATGTGGTCCACTAGTCTCTAGCAGGACCCTCCAATTGATGTGCCATGTCCATGTAATTTTAGATTCTGAGCAAAGAGGCTGGATCACAAAATATCCTTCGGCTTCACTTAGCCAATTGACGGTGGTCTCACCATCGCCTCTTCCATCAAATTTAGATATATCTAGCTTCTTTATTTCCTTTTTCAATTCTTCACCCACTTTCCTTCTCGAGGAACCTTCTAGAAACTCACTTACATTTTTGGTTTCCTTTATTTTAGTCAAACTCTCAATGACTTTCTATTGTTGGGTGATTAATTCCTATTGTTGGGCCATCTATGCCCTTTGCTAATCCATATGCTCACTCATTTGAGCTTTCTGGATTTCCATTTGCTCATGTTGTTGATTCAGTTGCTCCTACATCAACTAAATTATTTGAGCCATATTTCTATCACTCTACATAGCTCTTATAGCTATAGGTTATTTCTCTTTCCTGACCACTCATCGTGGTATACTAGCAGCTTGCACCCTTTCAGACTCCCTCATGAGTCATCTCGTTCCCACTCATGGAACTTCTGCATTTTTCTCTTGTAGATTATCACTGGTCCTCCGCAAGGTACCCACCATACTTGGCATCAAAAGAGTTATGCTAGAACATCTATTCATGTTCATTAGCTAGGGTTTCACAAACCTAGGCTCTGATACCAATTGTCACAACCCGGTCTACTCACCGGTTGTCAAAACACACAAACATAAATTTTTTGAATGAGAGCATATTTAAATGTTACATATATTCACTATTTATCCAACTAGTTATTAGTACATGGCATAGAGTTATCACACTTCAAGAATGTTCACCACTATAGCTGGTGTCTTAAGTGCTCGAGACCGGCCAACTTCCCGCAAATATTGCCTTAGTTAGATCTTTACCCCTCTCACGGGTATCTTTTGATCTTGGCATGGGGTTTGCCCTTCCAGGGCCCATAACACCTGGATGGGTGGATGCCATAACTCCCCTATTCCAAGCATGTTGGACATGGATTCACAATCCCACTCTTGTCCATGAGAGTCCACTGACCCATACATACTAAATAAGTTATTTCTTTGAAACTAGCATAACTATGTCTGTGCCTAACCATTGACTTTCAACTAAAGTTTAGTCAAGGTCCGCCATCGCATGGCACTTGGACCAGATGTCTCAATTCTAGCTTCGATTGATAGTAATGCTGCCCATACCATCTACTGTTGGACCTTCCAACCCCATGAGCTAGCTCCCTAGCCATGAGTCACGTTGGCAATTATGCAACCGGAGTAGGTTCATGACCATCCTCACGTACTACTCGTATGTCATCTTGGAGCGACGTCCCATACCACCACTCTTTACTCTCAATAGCTTAAGACCTCCATATTTTAATTAGCTAGAGAACAGATGACATCGAATCACGATAGTCACCACCACAACTATCGGAGTTGGGTTAGTGCTATCCTTCTCGATAAGCACTAGCTCTCATTACAAGGATGAAGTCTTATCATTTTTGTTTCCATTATACCCTTTTAATTCTCTCAGGTAAAAAGGGTTTCCATATGGATTTAATGCTCAATTCAAGATTTATTTGACATAAATACTTTCTCCATAAGAATCATAAACAATAAATTTAATTCATTACATATTCACATAACTAAAGAATTTATAAAACTTAACAAATTAATTCTAAATAATAATAAGGTTGTCCATTCAAGTTCACCAGACTTCAATCACATAGTTTAACTAAAGAAGTCTATTAGCAAGTCAAACGACTATTTAAAGAGAACACAAATCTATTAAATATTCTTAAATTTTAGAAATAAACATTTTTAATTTTCCAAACTCTATATAATGAAATCTAGTCTAAATTTTAATTAAATTATTTATATATCTACAGAATCATCGATTTGCTCTAACTTGTGTTTTATATACTACCAAACACTTTTCATTAGCAAGTTCCCATTATTTCCACATCTTTTGTGAAGGTCTTCATAACTAAACATATCCTCATCTAAAGGAAATAATTATTTTATTTATTAAAGAGATGAGATGACAAAGAAATCAGATTATATCAATGGTCCCATTTTAAATGTTTCTTCAGCAATCAATTTATATAACATTTGGATTCCTATTATCATAGAGACTGATTAGGGCTAAGAAGACACTTGTTTTATAAATCAAATGCATGTCTTGAAAACAAAACGAACAATTTTTTACATATATATGCTTTCCCTAACATTAAACTTTCTGAAATTCCCCTATTTTACCTTTTAAGAATTTTCAATAAAAATTTTGTCATATAAAAGGCATCAGACTTCTTATTATAACATTGCCCTTTTTTCATATATCATTTCAATCCAACACAGTTCAAGTTTTCTCAACATTCAAAAATTGAACAACACACGGATACGACTTGCAATTATATGAGGAGGTTCCTTTGATATTTAAAATATTTCAATACAATTCGATTGACAACGCAGTCACAAAGAAACTATAGGTGAACACAATCTATGGCTTCCCTTATCCACATAAATATGAAAGTTTAAATATGCATATCCTTAATAGAAATGAATACATTTATATCCTCATGGCACATCTCTGCTCATTCACTTCGAGAAATAAAATATATGTGGCCAAACTTGGCTCACAAATCACTCTCATATAAATTATCGGAGTATGCATATAACTAAATAAGAACCATTTGTTTTATAGACAACATATTACTGTTCTTTCAGAAAATGGCTACAGTACCATGGCTCTTGTGCAAGCTAGAACTCGGCAAACATCTCCATTGCCTTCAGCAGACCACCCGATCAGGGAAAAGACATGAGTCTAAAGGTGAGAGTATGGGATCAGCTTGGCCATAGAATGCATCTATATGCAAACAACATTCATGCACAACACACATATACTATGGAAACCTTCTCAGATTTTAATAAGGATTCACACTCACACAGAGCAAGCAAACTTAGAACCCATTTCAGGTTTTAATAAAATAAATCCCTCTCATACAATACACAAAGCATATAAGTTATCGAGCTCTTTTCAGATTTTTTTAGAATAAAAAGATTTCCCACTCATGCAATACACAGAGCATGTAAGCTATCAAGCTCTTTTCATATTTAAATAAAGGATTTCCCACTCATGTAATACACAGAGCATGCAAGCTATCAAGCTCTTTTCAGATTTAATAAAATATTTCCCACATAGGCATACATGTTATACCAATGATTCAGATTTTAATAAAAGAATTTCCCATTCAAGCAATGCACAGGCATGCAATATATATCAACATTTCAGATTCATTGAAAATATCCTCTCATGTAAGCACACAAACTATAAAGGCCATCTCTGGAAATCAATGACCCATCAATTCATTAAAACTAAGTGCTATGATTTTCAGAATCAAAAATATATCGTCATGAGAGAGTTTTCCACAAGTTATTTAAAAAAAAACCAATAGCGACAATATGGTAGCAATTAATCACACAAAAAGAGCATGTTTTTCAACAATGGCAGCATAGGAAACATATCTCACAAGTAGCATACTTCTATTACCAGAACTCAAGTGTCTACCTGGTTACAAATCACTCTGATTGACCACTTTTCCACCAGCCAATTACCCCAATGCTGCAACTAACTGATCAACACCCTCTTCAAGTTCTCTTCACTTGCGTCCGTATCCCCACCACTCTTTTCCTCAATGTCGGAGATGATATCCCTCTTCTTCATTTTTGTTATCATTAAAAGAAACTTTCTCCGCCATCCCAAGGTGACGCCTTACATGGTTTGTTATGCCAGATCATTTTTTTTACCCATACACAAACAAGTATAGCTTATTTTTCTCCTTCTCCGAGTGGAGGAGAGTGGTCTTAGTGGTTGGTCATTTAATAATCATTAAACTTGATGACTTCATTGACGCCTTCTTGATATGTTTTACATTAGCTTTCTCCATATATCAACTATCAAGGTAATTTTTTTTTTTTTCTATATATATTCAAATTAAATATCATTTGAATTATGTTTTATTATTATTCATAATTTCCTATATATAGTCACATATATATGTTGTTTTACAATACATGAGTTTTCTTCCAAGCAAAAACAAACAACATATCTATATTTTTTTACTTTTTATTAATTTATATATATTTTTTATTCTTCCCATTTATTAAACTTAAAATTGACATTACACAACAACAAGGGCGAGAAAAAAAGCACACAACATCAAAGAATATGTAAGAATGCAGTAGTGACCTTGTACGAAGTGCAATCACACACATGCTCTAATGCATCAACGGTCAGAATGATTCATATGGAAAATTCTACGGTGGACTTCCATGTATCCACTGGCCAAGGTGTGATGAAGCACAGCATCATATCCCACCTACCTGACGCCTTTCAACCTTAGTCTCCATCAAGGGTGGTTACTCTCTTCCACCTCCACGCGTAAACCTATTCCTGCATCACAAAACTCAACGCAACATCACATTCTTCCAAATAAAAAGATATCAAGCAACAGGGATGTGACACTTATATTGTTAACCCTCCCTTAGTATAAGCTTGTGTTCTTCATTTCATACAAACAAAGAAGATAGATATATCATCAAGGCCCCTTGCTAGAGTTAGCACAACTCTAGAATATACCAAAAATATAAGCAACTTGGAGAAAAGTGCAAGCCAACGTAGTCACATCCTACTGGTACACAAGAAACAACTAACACTTATTCCTTTACATGTTTATCCTCAATTCTCTCCACTAAAAATATAAAGAAACCTATTTCGAGGTCTGTTAGATCAGGGAAACTGGATTTGTTTGAACAAGGATAAATTTCCTCAGTTTGGATAGACAATAAGATAAATGGGAACGGAGGCCATAAATCGTGGAATTCTAATGGTGATTATCAAAATCCAAATCATTACTTTGGTTTTTCTAGATTCTCAATAGCTCAGGGGTTTTATCTTGGATATAAGGAAGAAAAAATCATGTATAGTGATGTTGCAACTATAGTGCAAGCAACTCTTAAGTCTAAAAAAGATACAACAATAGTTGCACGAGCTACTCAGAGTCTTACTAAAAGTGAATATAATCATAACTCAAGCTAAAGAATCGAATATTTGACTAAAATAATCTTTGATTTAAGTTATTATGATCAAATGGATGAAGCTTTTGAAAAAGGCTTCTTAAGGGATAGAAATGAACAAAGACACTCAACACATAGTCAAGTCTTTCCAAGGGACATTGGAAAAAGGATTTCAATGACTTCTGGATATTCCACATGTAGCCAAAAATAGTGAGAAAATTATGATAATAGTGATGTTGAGTATGAGAGTTTTAATTATCCTATTTTTTTAAAAAGAAAAAAATATTAAAAAAGGGAGGAGTGAAGCTTGTTTTAACAAACCAATCTCTTGGGTTAAGTCAAATTCAAATAGATTGTTATCTATTTTAAAATTTGATGATAAAATTAAGGTTTTTCCTGTTATGTCCACCAGATATCCAAGGATGTTTCCCTATAGTAAAGTCAAACATCATCAAAATTATCTCTATGATGATGGCTCAGATAAATATGCCTCTCGTTTAGATAGAAGGCAATATCAAAATCAAGGAAGAACAAGCTACATATATGTGTTTTAAATGAGGCTGAGGCCAAGAATGAGCCTCAAAGATGAGCATAAAACACAAATATCATAGAGTTTAAGTCTAGAAAATATCATGATATCAAATGATTTTAGAAGGTTAAAGTTTCGTAGCAAAACACCAATGCCATGAAACTCCACATCAATGGATTTTTATGGTAATGATGATTACTCTGGAGATGTGAGAAACAAATTCATTGTTTCTCAAAACTCAAAGAAAGAAGGATTTTACAGGGTAGAGGCACTGTAAAGGTAAAAAGATACTCTACCAACTTGCAATACCAACAAGGACAGTGTGTATCTTCAGATGAAAGAGAATCAAATATTGGTAGAGGCTTTTACATTAAACTTGTAAGTATTTCCTGAGGAAGACCTTATTCCTTTCATGTAATGATGTAAAATGATATTTTTGACAGCCACACCTGTACTTGTGTCTCATAATGTCAATACCTTCAAAAAATTGTACTTGGCATTATCATTGTTTCCAATTTAATTGTTGGTTAGATATAAGTATAACCACAACTGTTGACAACACCAGTCACTTGAAACCTTATTAATTATGAATATTCTTCTAGATTAAATATTTATCAAGATCCAAGACAACTTTCTAACACATTTAATTAAGAGATCCTTCTAGCTTGTTCATTTAAGACAAGGGAAGCAACATGACAAAAGTGAATCAGTCAACTGGAACCACCAAACAAAGAAGGTTGTCCCACTTGGAGAAGTATGACAACTTTGAAATGACAATTATGTACAAAATTGACACTTGTATTGCAAAAGTGGTCTTTAAACTATATTATGACAACTTCTACAAGGTAATCACCAAAGCCACTGATGAGGCCCAAAAATGCCTCATTATTGCACAATGTTTGACTACCATATGATAAGTTAATTTCCAAATAGTTGACTAAAATATACTATTTGTTAAGTGTTTGCATGATTTTATGTTAGGAATACTATATCTCTGTTTTTGACTATTTTTAGCATTTTATGACTGATTTTGTTTGATTAAGTAGCAAGTAAAAACATGCATTTCAATTAACCAAATGTGGTATGCTGATATCCATTAACTTCTCAATGGTTTTTGAATGTTTTCTTGCCCTTCAACTTGTTTCAAATCCACATTGAAGCCAAAATTTTAGGACTGTCATAAATCTGAAAATCTGAAAAAAAACAGCCATATAAAAATCAACAAGCTGTCACTTTATAGGAACACCTTGAAGTTGTCAAGCAAAGCATGAGGATATGGATGGAATGAGTTTAGAAGGACTACAGAAGACATCTGACCTATTTAGAAGCATTCCCACATGGTCTAAATAGGCAGCAACAGGGTATAATAGAGTAGAGACAATTGTGCAGCACTGTTGCACTATTTCAACATGGTTACTTGGTGAACGAAGTGTATAAATTTGCAAGAAACGTCTATATGTTCTAATTTTTTTGAATTTGCAAGAAATGTCAATATTTTACAACTATGCAGTAGAGTTGGAAAATGCAGTAATTTACCATGTAAATTCCAACAAGCTACCAATGAATGGCAAGGCATGGAATTCACACATAGAGAGAGATGAAGGCTATTGCAATATAATCTTGAGAGCTAACCCACCTAAGAAATGCAGATTAAATCACTTGAAGAGCACATAGTTTTTCATTATGAAGATCTTCGAAATGAACAGACATCTTCGAAATGAGAAATACAATCTCTTCAAAATGAGCGGACATCTTCAGAATGAGAAATACGGTCTCTTCGAAATGAGCCACTTATCTTCGGAATGAGAACAGAAAGTGCTTTTTGACTTGTTGACTGATTTTCGATGATGGAAAAAGGAAATAAGGTTGAAAATGTTAAAGAAAAATATCTCCCATATGACTTTGTCGTCCTTGCCGTCCAAAGCCACCATTCATGGAAAAGATCAATTTTGATCCTCTTCTAGGATAAACCTAGAAATAACTGCAACATAATATGAAGTTGTTTGCAAGATATAAATGACATATTCTGAAGTGGATAAATATATGTGAGATATTTCTAGACTCCTCCCATGTACTCCTATCGACTGAAGATGCTTTCTAAGGGCCAATGACTACTACTACAACATAAACTGTCCAGATTTGCATTTATTTCAGATCTAGAATTATTGGCAACTCACTGTAAAGTAGCACATAGGCTTATTTGAGCATAGGATATGTTGTAAATATTTATATAAATAACACAGATCCCTCCTTGGTTGAGCTAGTAATGAATTAGAATAGAGGGGAGTTTTCAATAGCAGCAATTAGGACTGTACAATAATTTTTTGTAACAGTTTTCAGCATGTTTTATCATCAATAAAAGTGTAGTTATTTTATCATTTTCTGTTTTGAGTGTTAATTAGTTAAGGAGTGCTTTTCACCTCCTTCTAGATCAGGAAGTATGGTCCCACTTTTAGATCTAGAAGGAGGATTTTTATGGCAGGTTTTAATCTGTAATTTTGTTGCAGCAGAATTAATAGATTACTTGTCAAGTTTATTTTTCTTATTTTAAGTTTGTATAATTTTCTTTATGTTTTCTATTATATTTGTGTACAACATTTGTGTGTGTGTCATCTGACAAATTATATTAAGCATTTTTCCTTTGCTTTCCATGTTTTCCATGCTTTTCTATTTTAGCAACTTTCCATTTTCAGCATATTTCATTTTGTTGCAATTCCTGTAGCAGAAGCTTGATGACCTTTTGTGGCAGGATATTGACAGGTGTTTTAGCATAAGTTTCATTTACAAACATCATTTCAATTATGCAAGAGTAACTAGGTTTCAATTTTGCAAATGTAACTTAGGATTTCATTTCAACAACATTTAAATTCAATAATTTAAATTTTGTTATTTTAATTATGCAAAAGCAGATTAGACTTTCAATTTAGCAATCCTAATTCCTGTAATTGTAGTTAGATTTCAATTCTTACAACTTAGAATTAGTTTTTAGTTCCTACAAAGTTTCCATTCTGTAGATTAGGTTTAGTGTGACACCAAAAGGCTAAACCAAATCTGTCTCACCTAATAAATGCTTGAAATCTGAATGCCTAAATTGTACTCTTCCCTAGCCTTCTATCGTAGATAGCCTTGGACACCACCCCAGATTGATAAGATCTTTGAGATTTAATGATGTGCTTAATGACAATGCATAATTTTGGCATCGTTGTCGGGGATCATGGTGTTGTTAGAGGGTAAAAGTAGTCAAATAATTATTATTGTGCTAAGTTATGAAGTTCAGAGTAAAATTTGAATGTAATAGCTGGTATAAATAATAATTATTGATAGTTGCATTTCAGTATATTTAGAAAACAAGCAACCATAGGGAGGTGATCTTCACACTTGGGGGTTAAATTGCCTATGTTTGAAATTCTTGATAAAATTGAAAGAATTCATCATCCTCATTATCAAGAAACATAAGATCTCTTAAAAAAATTAGAAGAGCCATCTGCTAGTACTACCTTTTTTATATCAATATCATCAGGGTAGTATAAACAAATTTGTACTAGGTGTTGGAAAGATATCATGATAGATATATAAGACTATCCCTTGAACAAAATAGCCATATCAGCTACCTGTAGCATTTGTTCACAGGGACATATCATTGATGAATGCCATTTACTTATAACTCAAAGATGCAAAATTTGTTGCCTAATTTGAATTCTTCTCAAAGAGAGATCCCAACAACAACAAATAGGGTAAGTAAAGAGTCTGTTAAAAAAAAAAAATCATCATAAAACTTTTGCACAATCAAAATAAAAGTTTGGAGCTCAACGATGATCCTAGAGTTTTGTCATTATTGCTTAAATATTGTTAGGGTTTTACTGCGCTAAACCGCAACCTATCAATTTTTAGCCTACACAGATAATAGTTGATCTCAATAGAGGTGATCCTACTTGATAAGTAGTTGATCTGCTAAAGTTGTACACTTCTTGTCTTATTGTGCAAACCAAAAATATTTCTTTTTTAGCCCAACCTGTGATTAGTATGAATAATACAGGATAGACATCCCCTGTCTATGTAGCTGAATCTGGTAAAAAGAAAAAAAAACTGCAGAAAATGTTATTGACTGCAACAACATCCAACTGTGCTCAAACAAGAACTTACCTGAGCTTGAAGAGACAAAAATCAATGGAGATACATAGAAAACCTTTAGTCCAAACACACAGAAATTAGCCTTGGATAAAGGAGAAAAACAAGAAAAACTGCACATAGAAAATTTACTTCCATTGAACTCCTTAGTAAGAAATTACAAAGGGGTAAATTCTTTCCTCCTAGGAATGAAACAAATTGAAGTGCATCCAAGAAAATTCTTGAACATTATTAGTTGGTTGACTTATAAACAAAAAGTAAAATTCTTGCTATTTTGAAACAATATTTTCAATCCTTTTACATGGAATTACAAGGGTATATCAATATTTTATCTTGATGTAAGCACTTAACATGTTTTGGGAATTGGTATTTAATTGTTTCAAGTAAATATTGACAAAATTTTGCAGACTAGGAGGCATTGACAACACTTGATTGAAGAAGTTTTTAGATATGGAGCAGTGCTTCTTTCTCCCATTGGTAATTCATGGAGGATGTTAGTGGTGAATGGAAATTGCCTTCGGGTATACCATGCACCATTAACTAAGGAGAAGTTCTTGAAGGATATTCCATTGGATGTACACATAATGGAAGAGAATTTCTCTTCAATATCAGATTTAAAGTGATGATAAAAAGTTTGACAAAAAAATAAAAAATAAAAATAAAAATACAAGAAAAACAAAAAGAAGAATAGTATTGTTTGTGAACTTCCTTCTTGGGTACAAGCAAGACAAGAAAAATTGAAAAAAAAAAAAAGAGAAAGAGAGAAAAAAAATTGCAGCAAAGGCATGTCCCACAAAATGGGGATACATGAGGACAAGCATCAATTTCAGCAAGGAAGAGGAACAATGGAGCCAATACTTCATTTTCAGTAATAAGGAGGCAATTATGATCTAAGAAGATTCTTACTGCTCATCTAGAAAGGAAGGTTGCATCAATGTTGCAGGTTTCAACAGAAAGAGATGATGTTTTCATACAATAATTGACATGTTTTTGTAGAATAAGGATTGGTCTTATCCAAATAAGAGTGAGAGATGTTCTCTCTCATTAAAGCACTTGAAAAAAAAATGACAGAACTTGGTTGAAAACCAAAAATGGCAGCCTCTTCTGATGAAAAAAAGGAGATGAAAAAAAAATGAAAAAAAAAGGAAAAAAAATAAATAAATAAAATGATGAAAAAAATGAATAATTCAGTAGTGAAAAACTTCTTGGAGGCGCTACTGAGTTGGCTTGCATGAAAATCAATTTTCTAGCATGCTTTACCTTGTTGATGATACCCATAATTGTTCCACCATTGTACAAATCTCACATTGCACATGTGTTATGTTTATGTTTTCAGATAGCCTGCTAACAATCATCAAAAGCAGCTTGTAAGGTGCATGACCAATTTTTAGGATAATAAGGTATGTGTTTCTTGCATTTAATTCATAGTAAACATTTAACATTTAGTGTATGATAATCGGTATTTGGCATAAACTATTCATACAATATTGGCAAGTTGAAAATGAAACATGTTCAAGATGTCAAGAAACACCCCCTTATGTCCTTAATTGCATGGAAATTCTAAAACTATGCAAAAACCTGATTTTGAGACAGACATGGCAGCAATTCTATTTCAATTTGTAGGGCTAGTTTCAGAAGGAAAACTATAAGTTTATATCTCACAATTTCCTGATAAATTGAAGGAGGATAATTAGCAAAATGCACCTGAAGGTTCTATTTTAGTACTACTAGAATAAAATAGCAACATACCTAACAAAGAATAACATCTAAACAAAAGGATGAAGAAGGGATTTTTGATGTTATGGAAGTCTTATACACTCTAGAGATGGGCCACAATAGAATCTATAGCTAAATTTTGCATAGGAGGTCATTTATGCATTTTCTAATGCATCTTTGGAATGAATAGTCATATCTTTGAAATGAACATGCATATCTTCAGAATGAGCAGGATATCTTCAGAATGAGCAGAAACTGTACCAAAATTGTTGAAAATGCTACAGAATAACAAAAATAGTAGGGTACATCAAATATTGAGGTTCATAAGGCTCTACCACAAGTACATCCCTCAAGCATTTCAAATAAAAAAAAAATTATCAATTTTGTTCAAAAGGTGCAAACAATAGAAATAAGCATTCAGGCTGAAATGATGTCAAGAACAGAAAATTCCATCAGTATTAGTGCATCTGCAAAATATGGTTCCACAATAAGACTATTGCAAGATGAATCACATGATATCAAGCCTTTAAGAGGTACCTTGCAGCACTAAAACTTGTAGAAAGACGAAAAAAGAGTCATACATATGCTTAATTGCAAAATACTTGATATAGTGTAGCAAGGAGGAATTTTTTAGTTACTAGGTAGCAAAGGATGTTGTTCACAATAATAAAACTTGCATATTACTATGGCCTACTAAGATGCATGAGGGCATGCATCAGTTCAAGTTTGGGGGGATTATGAGGCCCAAAAATACCTCATTATTGCACAATGTTTGACTACCATATGATAATTTAATTGCCAAATAGTTGACTAAAATATACTATTTGTTAAGTGTTTGCATGATTTTATGTTAGGAATACTATATCTCTATTTTTGACTATTTTCAACATTTTATGACTGATTTTTTTTTATTAAGTAGCAAGTAAAAACATACATTTCAATTAACCAAATGTGGTATGCTGATATCCATTAACTTCTCAATGGTTTTTGAATGTTTTCCTGCCCTTCAACTTGTTTCAAATCCACATTGAAGCCAAAATTTTAGGACTGTCATAAATCTAAAAATCTGAAAAAAAATAGCCATATAAAAATCAGCAAGCTATCACTTTATAGGAACACCTTGAAGTTGTCAAGCAAAGCATGAGGATATGGATGAAATGAGTTTAGAAGGACTATAGAAGACATCTGACCTATTTAGAAGCATTTCCACATGGTCTAAATAGGCAGCAACAGGGTATAATAGAGCAGGGACAATTGTGCAACATTGTTGCACTATTTCAACATGGTTACTTGGTGAATGAAGTGTATAAATTCAGTAGCAACTTGATGTACTCCTTCATGTTGATATTTGAATAATTTTTCCATGTTCTAATTTGTTTGAATTTACAAGAAATGCCAATATTTTATAACTGTGCAACAGAGTTGGAAAATGCACTAATTTACTATGTAAATTCTAGCAAGCTACCAATGAATGGCAAGGCATGGAATTCACACATGAAGAGAGATGAAGGCTATTACAATCTGATCCTGAGAGCTAACCCACCTGATAAATGCAAATGAAATCACTTGAAGAGCACATAATTGTTCATTTTGAAGATCTTCAAAATGAGCAGACATCTTCGAAATGAGAAATACAGTCTCTTTGGAATGAGCGGACATCTTTGGAATGAGAAATATAGTCTCTTCGAAATGAGCCACTTATCTTCTAAATGAGAACAAAAAGTGCTTTTTGACTAATTTTTGACGATGGAAAAAGGGAAAGAAGGTTGAAAAGGTTAAAGAAAAATATCTCCCATCTGACTTTGCTATCCTTGTCGTCCAAAACCACCATTCATGGAAAAGATCAATTTTGATCCTCTTCTAGGATAAACCCAAAAATAACTGCAACATAATATGAAGTTGTTTGCAAGATATAAATGTCATATTCTGAAGTGGAGAAAGATATGTGAGATATTTCTAGACTCCTCCCATGTACTCCCACCAACTGAAGATGCTTTCTAAGGGCCAATCACTACTACTACAACACAAAATGTCCAGATTTACATTTATTTCAAATCTAAAATTATTGGCAAATCACTGTAAAGTAGCACATAGGATGATTTGAGCATGGGATATGTTTTAAATATTTATATAAATAACACAGCTCCCTCCTTGGTTGAACCAGTTAGGAATTAGAATAGAGGAGAGTTTTCAATAGCAGTAATTATGACTGTATAATAATTTTCTGTAATAGTTTTTAGCATGTTTTATCATCAATAAAAGTGTAGTTATTTTATCATTTTTTGTTCTGAGTGTTAATTAGTTAAGGAGTGCTTTTCACCTCCTTCTATATCAAAAAGTATGGGCCCACTTTTAGATCTAGAAGGAGGATTTTTATGGCAGGTTTTAATCTATAATTTTGCTATAGCAGAATTAACAGATTACTTTTCAAGTTTATTTTTCTTATTTTAAGTTTGTATAATGTTCTTTATGTTTTCTATTATGTTTGTGTACAGCATTTGTGTGTGTGTCAGCTGACAAATTATATTAAGCATTTTTCCTTTGCTTTCCATGTTTTCCCTGCTTTTCTATTTTAGCAACTTTCCATTTTCAACATATTTCATTTTGCTATCAATTCCTGTAGCAGAAGCTTGACGACCTTTTGTGGCAAGATATTGATAGATGTTTTAGCATAAGTTTCATTTACAAGCATCATTTCAATTATGCAAGAGTAACTAGGTTTCAATTCTGCAAATGTAACTTAGGATTTCATTTCAACAACATTTAAATTCAACAATTTAAATTCTGTTATTTTAATTATGCAAAAGTAGATTAGACTTTCAATTTAGCAATCCTAATTCTTGCAATTGTAGTTACATTTCAATTCTTGCAACTTAGAACTAGTTTTTAGTTCATGCAAAGTTTCCATTCTACAGATTAGGTTTAGTGTGACACCAAAAGGCTAAACCAAATATGTCTCACCGAATAAATACTTGAAATTTGAATGCCTGAATTATACTCTGTCCTAATCTTCTATCGTAGACAGACTTGGACACCATCCTAGATTGATAAGTTCTTTGAGATTTAATGATGTTCTTAATGACAACGCATCAACCACCTTAATGGTTGTATAACCAAGAAAATTGTATTTCAATCCCTTATCAAGTATGAGGTACCAATATTTAAGAAATTTTATTCCAACATTGAAGTAAAATGACTTAGAGATTGCTTTGAACTAGCACAAGCCTATCCAAATTTTGATGGTAAAAAAAATATATTTTACTAATCAACCACCAAAACCATGCTTGTTTATATTTTTTGATAATAATGACTAGTTGGTTTTATGTATTTGTACATATGCGTGTTTAATGTTTATGCATTTCAAATCCAAAATTTTTGTCATTGAAGATCTAATATGAAATTTATGTGTTTGCACAAAAAATAATGTGATGGTGGTTATTTTAATCTAATGAATGATAATCATCTATCTTAAAAAGGTAAAATCTAAGATGTAGTCTAAAAATATTTGCAATTATATCAAAATAAATGGCATGACATTACCATGTTGTTGTTGGGAAGGCATTTGCATTGGAATAAATGGTTAATTTTGGATATTCCTTGCCTCTCTTGAACCTGCATTTCAAAGAAATTATGGTTTTAAAGGGTTGGAAATTCTTATAAAATAAATATTGAAAAACTTGGAAGTGTCATTTACAAAAACAAACTATAAGTACCTAATGCTTGTAAAGAAGGTGATTTTGTTATATCTGCTGACGATAAACCTGTAACTAGAGAACCTTTTGTTTCACTTTGCAAAATATATTTACCACCAACTTGCTTATTTTCATATGTATCTTATAATTCATTTCATGTTCCAATTTTGTACCTTTTCTTAGCATCATCCTCACTTTATAAGAGTGGTCTTGTAGCATCTGAACTTTCTGTATCTGTTATATTCAAATTAGGTTCACATGCATTCATAGGAGAAGGTACCATGTTTGCATTGACATTCACATTGGTTGGATAAAAAATATCAGTTTTTATTTTATTACTATTGGTCATGACTTCTAGTTTAGGGTAAGGTTATTTTGTGTTAGAATGTGAGATCTTGATTGCTTCCTCCAAATATTTATCCTCCCATTGCATTGCAACAATTTCAAGTTATGAGGGTTCAGTGTTCCCATCTTCATTATGACCATGTTCTGCATCCAAATAAAAAATATGAAAAAAAATTCACTTGAATTCTTCAAACAATTTAAGTACAATGTAAAGTTAGCATGCATCCAATTCCATTTTATTTCACTATATTCTCTTAGGGGGAAAATTGCAAACATATGGGAAATTAAACAAAAGAAACTAATATTCTTTTCTTTTCTAGATCTCTCTTTCTTCTAAAAATTGTACACTTCTTCCTTGTGTACTCTTTGCAACTTGAATGATAGTTTCTACACTCTAGATACCTAGTCTATTCCATATAAACATTAACCATCTAATTTCCCTATCGTTAAAATAAATTAGGTCTTGGTGAAAGATAAAACCCTTGAAAACCACAACAGAACATGAGGATATGACCTGTAAGCGTGTAGACATAACCACAACAGGACATGACATGTAAGGTTGTAGACATGTAAACATATAAATATGATCTATATGCGTGTGAATGAACTTGTGTAAAAAAAATTATATTGTCCCGATAGAAACCCAAAATAAATAAATAAACACAAGGAAACCGACAGTGTCATAAAGCCATAAGACAACTTTGTTGTGCTAGAAAATAGTCTATATAAGGTAAATATGCAAAAAAAATATATGTACTCTCTTAAATACCGAGAAATGTCATAGCAATGACCTATGTCAAAAGGAGGGAGAGACAAGGCTAGTTGATGTCTCACACTGTATTATATGGCAATCCCTACAATACTGAGTAATACCCAAAAATAGAAATGAAAGAATTAAAATTAGTAACCTCGACCCTCAACCTTACACACTTGAATATGACCAAAATTTACAGAGATGAAACTCAAAAATGAACTTTCAAAGAGCTACTGTAGCCCAAGATCAACCCTCCAGCACTGCAAAAAATAGTTTCTTCCATCTTGAATCATGTGTGTTGTTAGAGGTATTGATATTGATAATGATCTTGCTCATCGAGTGGCTTCTTCCCTTTTCCTTCCCTCTTCCCTCTCATTTTCCCTCTCTTTCCCACTCCTTTTCCTTTTCCTTTTCTCCAACTCTAGATCTTTGAAGGGCGTCCTGCAATCTCTAGTTCGTAGTACTCAATGCTTCTAGTGTTATGCAGAGTTGTCTTATGGCTATTATTTTCTCTTCATTTCGATCAAACAGTTTAATTTGTGTATCGGGTCTGTTAACTCATATGCATCTTCATCATATGAATCTTCAGAATCCACCATGATTTCATGAGCAAATTTAATTTTTCCATGCAAATAGAATATGGGGTATTTTCACATGCATCATTTATATATATTTTTAGGTGGGACCCTAAGAGGGTGGTTTTAAACTACCCTCTTAGGATCTTTATATTTTTTTAAGGTGGTCCATTAAACCATCCTCTTAGACCCACAACTGCCCTCTTAGGTCTAAGAGGGTGTTTTTGAACTGCCCTCTTAGGTTTGAGAGGGTGTTTTAAACCACCCTCTTAAGGTCTAAGAGGGCGGTTTAAAACCACCCTCTTAGATCTATTAGGGCATTTTTTATTTCCATTAAAAATCATCATCTTTTAGGCACCATTAAAAGATTTTTTTAGTGAGAATGGTTTAAAATAGCCCTCTTAGGGTCTATTAGGGCAGCTTTTTACCAGCGTAAAAAATTGTTATATTTTAGTTGCCCTTAAAAGCCTTTTTTGGTGTAGTCTTGGATTTGGTATTTCTATCGAAGCTTTGAATCAAATCTTGGGGTTCTAGTCCATTAATGGTGGGAAACTTGAGAAGGACAAAAAGTTAAATTTCTTAATTTTTGTGCATGAAAATAAAAAATATTAGTTGGAGAAAGAACCAACAATGCTTTTACCTCATGATCATTAGAGGTCAAAAATGGTTGAGAAAGGATCAAAAGTTAAAATTTGATAAATATGCTTCTAAAGTTACAAAAAAATACTATCAATGATATCGCTCATACCCTAGCGCTTTCACTCTTAATGCAATAAATGCTCCAAGTTTGGGCACAAGGAGGATTGATCCAATTTATTTGATTGAAAGGATAAATGATGAAGGGTTTGGTCAACTTGAAGATTAGTACTACCTACAAAATTGGGTGTCTATATTTACCCCTTTTTATGTATTTATTGTATATTAAGTAGATAAAAAACTGACATAAATACCCTCATTTTATGACAAGAAGATTTTTTGTTGCTTATGGTTGATGATGATATGAATGATGTTGTGAATGTTTGCTTAGAGGTGATGTTAAAATTTACATTTTGGGTAGATTAAATTTTGTCATGCCCTAGTGTGCCCCCTTTATTTTTGGAGGAAAAGACAAGCTGGACAGAGGAAAATTGACTTAATTAGCAATCCACTACTATTCTCATGGTTTATCAATCTTTCAAGATCCAAAAATATGCATATCTACAATGCAAGGACACAAGAATGAACTTTGTATTTGACTACAAATATCTATTATTCCATATTTGATCCCTATTCAGTGCATGGCTCATAGAATGAATCTTGTATACAAAATTGTGGATACATTTAAAAATGTAGCGAGAGTGGAAGAGCTTGTCCGTAAAATTCATGATTTTTTTTTTGTGCAATCCAAAAATATTTTTAGAGTTTCAAAAGTTTGCACTAGGAGTTACTAAAGGTAAAAAACTGTTAAAAGATGTAGATACTAGGTGGATTTCGTTGTATCAACCGGTATATAGATTTTTTAAAGAATATCAATCCTTGGTAGGGTTATGTATGCAAATCATAGGGTAGTTGATAAGGCTAAATATTTTTATTCTGGATGATTGACTTTGAAACACCTCTCACATTGTGTGGTATTCTTCCAGTGTTGGAAGAAATGAATACTTTGATTAAACTTGCACAACAAAAATTGATTTATATTGTGTATTTTATCAGGGTGAGAAAACAAATTTGTATGCATATTGATATGATGTACGCTTCTATTGAAATTATTATGGATCCCATGTTTGAGAGTTGGAGAGCATTAACAAACGTCAATGATCAAATTTTTGAATTTCAACATAAACGATCATCTATGTATTAATGTCCATAAAAATGAAATAATAGCTACAAATTAAGTTGAACAAATACCCGTAACATACAACATATTTGATGTAGTTGTACACGATATAAAAACTAAACTGGAAAAAATAGCAGAATCAATGACAAAAGAAATAAGAGACTGTTTCAAAGAGATGAATTGCTTGAGGCTATGGGTGTGGTTAACCTGATGTTTTAGGATCCTTGTAAAGAATACCAGCCTATAAATGGTTTGTTTCTCAAATACATGGGCACTTTTGCTAACAATTTCACTAAACATATGGAAGTCAACGATATTAACAACAAAGATATTTTGATAAAACAATCAAACTATTTTGGAATGACAATGTTTGCTCAAGTTTCACAATTGACTAACCGTCATGAAACAAGTTCTATTTCACATTTGTGGAAAATATTACATCCCAGTAGTATCTTACAACATACTATGAGTGAATATTTTTTTTATATCAATTATGTCAAACGATGATTTTAGGATCATTGGAATATGAAAGGGTATTTAGTGCATTATGATATGTAAAATATAAAGTTCAAAATAGATTGGACAAAAAATTGAATTTTTTTTTGAGGGTATATGTGTTGACCTATGAGGTGGAGAATTATCCTTATGAAAGAGTTTGGCATATTATAAACCTATGGCAGAGAGAAGAGGTGTCACAAATACTCATGATGATGAGGATAATGGTAACATTGATCAGACTATGGTGACAAAAAAATTGGGTATGAGTACAAAATATTTTGTACAATCTAAAAAGTGTTTGTTCTAGCTTCTAGCATTATAATCAATGGATGCTTTCATTTGAATAGATTTCACATATTATGTTATCAGTTTTCTATAGAATATTGAGATTTGATTATAATTTGAGACATGTATTTTTTGATATCATATAATATGAGATTAGACGTGCTATTGGATATTCTATATATCATAGCCATGTTAATTGATTATGTATATGTTGATGAAATTGAATTATTTGATTACATATATGTTGATTATGGATCACTAGACTATTTCTTATCATAGATGTGTTATTGGATATTTTGTATATCATATTATTTAAGCCTTGTTATTGGATTCTTAGTCTATGATATTCAAATTCTTTATTAGATTTCTATTTTATAAACCATTTATGGTAAAGTAAATATCTATGTTGCATTTCAGTCATTTCAAATGATTTTATAAACATAAAGAACATTTTGGCTATGTACATTTTTCCCAAAAATTCATTCATAAGTAAAAATTATTTATTGCATCCACATAACTAATCAAAACATCACAATATATTAAAAAAAATTCAAAAAGATAATACAATTGTTTTAGAAATTATCTCTTTTATTGATTTGAAAGCATTCTTTTACAATTTACAAAAAAAGCTATACAACATGTTTGGTTTCTCCTCAACAAAAAAAGCAACAGTCAACTAGTTTTATTTCTCCATGGTGCCTGAAGGTTTAGCTAGATCTTCCTCAATATCCTTTGCTTGCAATGCACCAGCTCTTACCAGACTTTCAACTGTAGTGTTCAACCCCGCTAGCAATGAACCTTCTTCCTTTGTAGGATCTTCTCTAAAAGGTGCATTAAGTTCTTTCTCATTTTGTTTTAATACAACCTCCACATCCAGACCCTTATCTTTGATAAACTTCTTCAGCCAATTGTTTTCTCTAACAGTGGATTGTAATATTTTCTTCACTTCCATAGCATTAATCACACTAGTTCTTGCAGTCTTAATCAAGGTTTTCATGGCGCTGACTTGCGCATTTAAGTCAAAATATATAAACTAGAAGAGAAAAAGGTTTATATTTATAAACAAAATATATTTAAGAAAAAATGATTTTCAATTATATATAAAACTTACATCAGCGGTAAGTCTTGAAGTTTTTGCAACTGCTAATTTTTTCTTATCTTGTTGTCCATTCATTGAAATATGTCTGGACATCGGTATTGAGGTTTTCTAATTGATTCAGTATAATTTCTAGAATTTCATTATTGTATATAGAATTGGCCTACACGGTGCCAGATTCGGTTTTATGTAACAAATCATCAAGATTTTGTGGCTCATTCTCCACGTTTGAAAACAACTCCTTTCTTTTCGAAAAATTCCTATATCGGGCATTTATTTTTTTTATGAAAACCTTGACCTGATATTCCCAATATTTTAAACCGTCAATATCTGAAAGTAGACTATAATTAACTGTAGCCTTACATTTATTAGCTAATAAAATATTTTCTAAAAAATTAACTTTATCATCACCATTCAAAGGATGATGGGCGGCGACTTGATGGGGGGATGAGGAAACTCCGACGACATCTGCCTCAAGAGTCTCTTCCACTTTAAGATGGCTCTGTGGACCCTGAAGCACATCACTTTCCTTGAAAGGTAAAGTTTCAGGATTTGTATCTTAATAAAGAAAATCATCATTAAGATTCCCAAAGGGTATTTGAGATGCGCTTTGCCCATTTGAGAAATTCTCAACAAATTTTTTTGAGAAGTTAGAAATGTTAGACACGGTGTATGTCTAGAAAAGAATTTTGCTTGCTCTTGGATGTGGTGGTGTGAGGAAATGTTTCCCACACATGCGATATTAGTTCCTCACCATTGGTGCTACTTGTTGTGGATGGAATTGATGTGGCACTTGTTGTGGGTGCATTTTTGGGTGTGGATATGGTGGAGGCATATGTTTTTAATATTTTGAATGTAACCAATGCATCTGTAAACTTTTACATGAAAATATCAATTAAAACTAGTGCAAAAATAATGCCATAAAAAGAGATTTAATTTAACCAAACATACTAGAATCAGACTCTGCACCCATTGATGATGCATCCACTTGCCCTTACTCTAAAACATATAAAATATTTCCTTAAACTAAATATAATTTAAAATCATTAAAATACATCATTTAAAATAGTAGTTTCGAATAATAAGGTTACCTTGTGAGCTGGAGGTTACTTCTTCAACGTCGATTGTAACATGTCCAAAAATAAAAGGAGCCACAGGTGTATGTTGCTCAACAAGAGACCTTGAATGTTTCATGGTTCTTGAGGTACTTACTAGTGATGATTGTGATTGTGTGTCAAAATTTGTAGTTGCTTTGTGCATACTAAAGGTGACATCCCTTTTACTAGAATATGGAGCTATTTTTTTCTACTTTCAAAAGAAAATTAGAAAATAAAAATATTAATTGGAAAGAAAGAAAATATATAATAATTTTACCTGTATTTCTTGCTCCATCATACCAATAGCCATAAAGCTTGGGTGCAATGCAGTTGGAGGAGGGCCATTTTGAAGATTGTAATATGCTTCATTAAAAAGAGAAATAATAAAATTGTTGGTTGATACTACATAAGATTGTATTTTCTGGGCGTTCTAAATATCGTGTTTAACGTGGTTCAAAATGTGCGTGGGCCAATCAAATTTGATGCTAGCAATACATCAAACCAAATATACCAATGCCTAAAACAGGATATTTGTAGGTCATCCCTGCAAAATAAGTCTTGCCTAGAAAAATTTAATGCAAGCATGAAGAAATTTATCTCCAATGTTGGAAATGTTTAAGACCCTTTTCGAATTTTTTAATTTAACTAAAAAAAAATAACATTATTAGAAAACAAAAATTACAAAAGGGAGAACATTATTAGAAAATGAAAACTACAATACCTCAAAAATGTAGAAAACAAAAACTAAAATTTAAAAATATACCTTTTGAATTATCAGAATGGACACTGTAGGTGGTCTCTAGCAATCGATTATCATATTTGCTCAAGGTGTATTGGTTTCTAACCAGATGACAATCTACAAATAGCAGTCCTATTAGTCGTTACACATGTGAGGGTTTCACAGAAAAAATAATATCCTTGTTATCCACTTTGATGTGAACAATGGACTCGTCATGGTCGTAGGAACTAACTATCCTTTGCATCATGGAGATGTTGGCATTGAATCGTGGCATCTTGATCTCTCCTGGGACTCTAGAGGTGTAAACCCATTGGTAATCTCTTCCAGGTGTGCTGAAAATATCCAAAATATTGGGATAAAATTTGTTCTTGAATACACTTTTGTAGGCAGAGGAGAAAAATTTGAAAATGCTATGAAAATGGACTGAAAATGCTTTGAAAATGCTTTAAAAATGGTTTGATAACACTCTAAAAATGCTCTAAAAAAACTCTATAAAAATCTCTAGACAAAATCAATGGAAAACGCTCTAGAAAATACCTGGAAAAGCTCTGAAAAAATCTGTGCTAGAAAATAAGGGTAAAAATGAGCCTTCATTCCTATTTATAGAAGTTCGCATGGCTGAAGTCTATGGATGCATGACACGTGGAATAGGAGAGGGCATGTGGCAACATCCTATTGATACCAAAAGAGATTGCCCTCTTCTAGTCACACTTTTCCAATCATGTTTTACCAGTCACAGGCAAAGGTCACCCTCTGCTAGTCGCCCTTTACCAGTCACCCTGTACCAGTTGCCCTTTGTCAGTTGTGCTCTATTGACCATGCTCTATCATTCACACTATCATTCGTGCTTTTCCAATCGTACTCCGTCATTCGCGCTCTGCCAATCATGCTCTACCAATCATAGGATTTTTATAGTTTTTACAAAAAAAATTAAAATTTCACCAAAATTTGATAATTTTTATGCAAAATATTTAAAAATTTACCACGTGGTTTAGACACGATTCATCTTGATTTGCATTAATATTCGTAAAATTTTTATAAATAATTTTTTGGTATTACCCCTTATGCATAACCCTAGATATAGTGATGATAGAGAGAGATGATTATGCAAAGCCTAAATTGATTCATAAAGATAGGACTAGAAGGATCTACTTGCATCAATAACCTAGTGTAATGAAAATGAACTATCTTGTTTAGGATCATTATTTGTATGATATTATGGATCCTTAACTAAGGATGTAAGAGGTAATCCAAACAAATATATGGATGTGTATGTAGGTAGATGCAAGCAATCAATGATAGGGAGCTGAAAGAAATATGATACCAATGCAAACTTAAATGTTATACCTTTAAGATGCATTATGTACATTGGTTCTTTAAGTTTATTACTATTAATATGGTAAGGTAATAAGCACCTGAATCAGAGTTGGCAATTATGATATATGAACCTAGCCAATTGGGCTCAAATTTGCCTTTGAGTTTGGTTTTGGCATTCGTGTTATTTTGGTTTTCTTTGAGAATGAGATCACCAACTTTGAAGGAATGGGATCATGCCTTTTTTCCATATGCATGTTTAAGCGTTTACTAGTAGACCCATAGGTTCTCTAGGGCATGGATCCACTTACTGTCAAGAAATTCCAACTACTTGAGATAGGTGAGACAATACTCATCTCCAACAAAGGATTCCAACAAAATATAAGGCATATCTAGCTTAATAGAGAAGATAACTTTGGTTCCATAAACAAAAGAGTAGAGCATCATGTCAGTGAGAGTTTTGATACTAGTGCAATAGGCCCATAAGATGGGATACAACTTAAGATGCCAATATTTATAAATTTTGTTGATGGGCCTCTTAAGGATCTTGACAAGAGTCTTATTAGAAGCTTTAGCTTGGTCATTACCTTTATTATAGTAAGGCATCAACCATTTGTGTTGAATCTTGTATTTAGCATATATTTGCTAGGCATCCTTGTTCTTGAACTATGTTCCATTGTCAAAGATTAGCAAAAAATGGGATGCCATAACAATTAAAGATCTAGTTGAGGATAAACTTGGAGACTTGGACTCTAGTGGTTGAGGCTTAAGGCATGGATTGTGGATCTTCCTAATGATGTCTAAGCCTCAATGAGAAAAAGGCCAAGGAAAATTTAGGGATTAGAGAGCTTGGTATGGAGTGTGGATATGATTGTCATGCTTCTAGCATTTATCACACCTTCTAACATAGTCGTAAGAGTTATTTTCCATGGAGTTCCAATAATAACCTATTCATAGAAGTTTCTTGGCAATGGCAACACCATTAAATTGACCATTGCATGATCCATCATGGACCTCTTTATTGACTTCTTGGGCTTCGATTGAGGCTAGTGACCTAAGGAGAATTCCATAAAGAGAATGACAATATAAGATATCACCAATGATGACATATCTATAGGTATTTTGCTTAAGGTTCTTGCGCTCATAGACAACATACCATACCTAAGGAAGGTAAAGATATCCTTGTACCAAGAATTATTAGAAGAAGATATTTCTATGAAAAAGACTCTTAAAGGAAGCTACCTAGACACTCAGGTTGAAGGGTTCCTAATTTATTGAATGATAATCATATCTTGATCATCATCCAACTCTAAGGGGATAAGAAGTGCAGTCAAGGCCATAGCATCGACATGGTAGTTACTAGACCCAAGGATACCTTCAATGATGGTTTTGTCAAAAAAAACCATTAGCTTAGGGATAATTCTTTGTATAGCTTAATATTTTTTACTTTAGTTTGATAAACACCATTGACCTAGTTGAATACAAGTTGGGAATCTCCAAAAATGGATAGGATTCTAAGTTGAATGGCTAATGCTACACAAAGCCCTAGGATAAGCGCTTCCTACTTAATGGTATTATTGGTATAGGAGAACTTAATCTTAAAGGACAAAGGGAACAGATCCTATTAAGAAGTAACCAAAATGATTCTTGCCCCTACTCCTTTGACACATCGAGCATCATCAAAGTATACAATCCAAGAATTAGGTTGATTTACTTCAAGGCTAAAAACCAACTCGTTTAAGAAGTCTGTGGCTATAGGATGGCTAGCTTCTAAGGGTGTGACTACTAGTTGGTTAAAAATTACCTTACCTTTCAAACAAATTTGGTTGATAAACTCAATATTGAATTAGCTAAGTGTGATGACCCACTTAGCAATTAATCCTAAGAGATGAGGCTTGGACATGACATATTGTAAGGGATCCACCCTCTTGATGATAAATATCTTATGGCTAGGCATGTAATTTTTACACTATTGGGAATTAAACACCATGGCTAAGCACAACTTTTCCAAAAGGGTATAGTATACTTTGTAATTGACCAAAGTCTTGGTAATGTAAAATATGGATCACTCTCTTTTTTGTTGTCATATTGTGTCAACATATCTCCTAAGGTATGGTCTATTGCTACTATGTATAACAGCAATAGTCTAGAAGTATTAGGAGAGACAAGGATGGGAGGAGATAGGAGGTAGTTATTAGAGAATTGAAAGTTGCTTGATAGTCAATTAACATTGTATTTTCCCTTATGGTGGTTATTGTGGTGTGGTAGCTTCCTAGTGTTGGTTGGGAGACACTCTCTTGCCATATGGCCTAGTTGATTTGTTTGCTACAATGGTCCTTATTTGTATTATGTTAGTTGAAAAAACTTATTTTCTTAGAGTTTTCTTTTTCAACTTGTTGATAATAAGATTTTACTTCTTTTTTATTTGCTTCCTCATATCATGCAGCATCATAGACAACATATAAGGTTTGAGATATTTTTCTCCCAACTAGTTGGCTATATTTTGGATGTAGCCCCATTACAAATTTATGAGCTTTAAATTTCTCTTGTCCATCATACTCTAGGGCATCCTTCAAAAATTGTACAAATCTCTCATAATACTCTATTACGATCATGTTACCTTGACATAAGTTGGTAAATTCACCATGTTTTTCAATATAAAATTGAGGTGTGAGAAAACGGTCTCTAAATTCCTTTTCAAATACTTGCCATGGAATATCTGCAGCTTCCTTCTGAGTAATTTTCTTGTACATGGTCCACCAGACTCTTGCAGGGCCCTTTAGATGTGCCACTGTGTATGTAGTTTTAGATTCTGAGCAAAGAGGCTGGATCGCAAAATATCCTTCGGCTTCACTTAGCTAATTGACGGTGGTCTCACCATCGCCTCTTCCATCAAATTTAGATATATCCAACTTCTTTATTTTCTTTTTCAATTCTTCACCCACTTTCCTTCTCGAGGAACCTTTTGGAAACTCACTTACATTTTTGGTTTCCTTTATTTTAGTCAAACTCTCAATGACTTTATGTTGTTGGATGATTAATTCCTATTGATGGGCCATCTGTACCCTTTGCTAATCTATATGCTCACTCATTTGAGCTTTCTGGATTTCCATTTGCTCATATTGTTGATTTAGTTGCTCTTGCATCAACTGAATCATTTGAGCCATATTTCTATCACTCTGCATAGCTCTTACAGCTACAAGCTCTTTCTCTTTCCTAACCACTCATCGTGGTATACTAGCAGCTTGCACCCTTTCAGACTCCCTCATGAGTCATCTCGTTTCGACTTGTGGAACTTCTGTATTTTCCTCTTACAGATTATCACTGGTCCTCCGCAAGGTACCCACCATACTTAGAATCAAAAAAGCTATATATCATAATCATCGATTTGCTCTAAATTGTGTTTTATATACTATCAAACACTTTTCATTAGCAAGTTCTCATTATTTCCATATCTTTTGTGAAGGTCTTCATAATTAAACATATCCTCATCTAAAGAAAAGAATTATTTTATTTACTAAAGAGATGAGATGACAAAGAAATTAGATTATATCAATGGTCCCATTTTAACTGTTTCTTCAGCAATCAATTTATATAAAAGTTGAATTCCTATTATCATAGATACTGATTAGGGCTAAGAAGACACTTGTTTTTAAATCAAATGCATGTCTTGAAAACAAAACAAACAATTATATATATATATATATATATATATATATATATATATATATATATATATATATATATATATATATATATATATATGCTTTCGCTAAAATTAAACTTTTCGAAATTCCCCTATTTTACCTTTTAAGATTTTTCACAATAACCACCATAATGTAAAACTAACACTGTATTTTTTTAATATATTGTTAAAAATTAGTCTTGTATATTCAAATTATTAATATATTTGTTTTTTTTGGATACATATGAGAGTTGGTTACAACCACACTATTTTTAGTAACTCTCAAAGGTTCAAACCACATGGGTTGCTTCCACCAAACCTATTCCACCTCGTTGTTGTTTACCTAACCTGAGGGGATCATTGGTCGCTTAGATTTTGTACCATATGACGCGCACTCAGAGGATTCAAATCAGACTACTACCTTTACAAAAAGGATGCCCCCAAGATTTGAACCTAGGTGTCTTCTTGGCAAATGCCTGACTAGACAAACAACTACCAATCCACCTAACCCTTGCAGGTAGGTTTATATAGTTGTTATTTGGAAAGCCTCATGGTGTGATGTAGTTAAATTGTGAAAGATTTATATATTTTCTTAATAAAAGTAGACTTTTTAGTCTTATAAATTTTTGTATATATATAATTTAAATGAAGTTAAAAAAGGGATAGGTTTAATAGCTATTAAGCATTTGAGTTGTCTTAATTAAATTCTTTAGAAGATCCAAGTTCTCTTAATTTTATCTTTACCAAAAAAAACAAAAAATTCTAAAAAAAAAAAATACCATCACCCATACATAATAGCTTTTATATTATAATAATTTTTATATTAAAATTTATTTTCTTAATTTCTATAAAACTGATTTTTTAACGAAAAATGATTTACGTCAACTATTGGAACTTAATTGGAAGAACATTTATAAAATTAAAATTTAATATTAAAAACTATACATTTTATTTTTAGCATATTTTAAATATATTTATTAAGATAAATTATAAAAATTTAAGTAAATTTTATTGTGTTTATGATACAATTAATGAGGGAGGCTTTGACATTCTAAAACAAAAGTTTTAACCTAAACTTTAAAATCACATGATTATATATCATAATTTATAAATAAATATATATTAAATAAATAATATTTTTTAATTTTTAAAATTTACAAACTGTATTAAAATTTCATTTTTTTTTATGAAACCCTTATAAGGGAAAGTGTCGGTCTCTCACTTCACATTACTTAAAAAAGATCTTCAAGACGATATTTTCTCCACAGTATACTAAAAATAAGCTTGTCATACATCTACTTTCGGATGAGCTGTAATGAATCGAGAAGCAAGCTTGTCCCATGGTAAAGGCTAACAAGTTGGCCTTGACGTTTCAGTGTCGGAAGTGGGCGCCCAACAAGACTGGCAAGGCAACCCAACAAGCTAAAGCAAAGAGACGGCGAACTAGTCCACGAGCTCTCACCTTGGAACGTGCTATAACTGGGGTAGAAAGTGGTGGCGACCTTAAAGCTCTAGGGCGCACGGACGGTACGGTGGGCAAAGGGAGCACCCACAAAGACCTTCGTAGACCCCAACAAGCACCAAAGCAGTGTGGTGTGTAATTATGTAATCGTTGGGTATTATCGGTGGAACCGGACTCGACGAAGGGGATGTTGTATCTCCTATTACTGGGGTGTTGTGTATTGCCCCATTGAGATGTATATAAAGTATATTGTATGGTCGTCGTGCTGAAACTATGTAATTTGGTTTTGGATTTTTTTTTTAAATTTAGGTTTATAAAAATTTATGTAAAAGAAATATTAATCTAAATATGTTTAGTTTTTTTTTTTTTTTTTTTTTAAGAAATATGTTTAGTTTTAAAAATGTGTTTAAGCTCTCTTGTGTGGATGAGTTATGTTTTCGCTACCGAATGAATGTGTATTTACGCTACCATCCATTTTCATTTTACGGTCAAGAAGGTAGTTCATTATATTCTTCATCAACAAAACGATAGAAATGTTTTACATAAACACACATTCCGAAAGAATCTATTGAAAAAAAAAGTAATCCGTAATGTTGGAAAAAATAAGAAAAATAAGAAGTTCAACAGCAATGTTTTAATCCGTAATCCGAAGGAATCTATCGAAAAAAAAAACTAATCCGTAATCCGAAGGAATCTATTGAAAAAATAAATAATCCGTAATGTTGGAAAAAATAAGGAAAAATAAAAAGTTCAACAGCATTATCTTAATACTTTGAATTAATTTTTTTTGAGAAGTTATTATCTTTAATTAGTATGATAATAATTTTATTATTTTTATTTTTTGAGAAGTTATTATTTTTAATTAGTATGATACTAATTTATTTATTTAATCTTTTTAAATCAAATAATTTGTGTGATTTTTTTTTTTTTTAAATCAAATAATTTATGTGTGATTTATAGTTGGATTAGATTACTAGTATCTCCTGAACTAATAAAAAATTATGAGCATAACTGGAATCTCCATTTCCACGTATCTCCTGAACTAATAAAAAATTATGAGCATAACTGGAATCTCCATTTCCACCCTTCATGGCTAACACTTTCTCCCGTGGAAGGCGCCCTTCGGGCAGCATAAATATAGCCAATGGCTCTGCCTCAGCTTATTACAAAAGGCTCATACAAAGGACCATACGCTGCTTCAGCTTATTGCAAAGGCTCGCCTCGTACATCGTGAAATATAATTGGCTACATGCTCTGGGAAGGCTGCCACATGATAGACCCTTTTCATGATTACGATGATGACGACGATGGCGGTGGTGATGACAAGGACGAGTACGAGTACGAGGAGAAAGAAAGGAAGAAAAAGAGATGGCACACAATATAATGGAAAACGACGCGCTTTCAGGGAATCCAACAGATAAAACAAGCAAGCGTGGGGAATTGCTACGCGCTTTCAGCTAAGGAGAGTTGCTACTGAAACCCCTTGTTCACGTTTCCTCCTCCTTCGTCGTCGTCATGATGAAAGAGACGGGTGCCTCCTATTAGACGAATGGACGATGGAGCTTTCATGAAACTTGAAGGCACCAGTGCTGGTCCTGTACATGTTTTTGCGGCCAGTGACACCTAATCCCTAACACAAACCTACAACTTAAAAGCCCTGCGCTCCCTTTCCACAGCATGGTGATGTCAGCCTAACTTAGTTGGAATTTGAATTTAGAAAATTTTGTTTTTGTAGCCATTATTAAAAAAAGATTGGTTACTATAGGCATAAACTAGTTAAAGGGTGGGTCATTCTAAACTATTGATAGGGTTGTCAATGGTAATCTCGGTAGGATTGGTGGAAGGGGTGTTGTTAGAAATGATAATGGTGAGGTCATTTAGGTTTACGTTGAATATTATGGTATTCAAACCAACCACCTAGTTGAAGCTAAGGCTCTTTTCTCCAATGTTCACCAAGTTTTTGAGAGGGGTTTTAGAGGACTTCTCGCTCAAGATGACTCCTTGAACATCATTTGGAATCTGCAAGTTGAAAATAGTGACAATTGTTTCATCCTAAATATTATTGAGGATACATCAAAGATTCTGGAAGGTATATTAGAAGTTAAAATTGAAGATATTTACAGGGAAGGTAAACGGGTTGCTGATGTTATGGCCAATTTGGAGGTGGATAGTGGCTAGTTCAAAATTTGGGAAGACAATTTTCCTTTGCGGGTAATGATAATTGTTGTTTGGATGAGATCTCAGTTGTGTTCTAGTGATCCTCTCTTTAGAAGGTCTTTTTAGGGGCTGACACTTTTGCTCCTTGGTGGTTACCATTCTCAAGGAATATACTTGGTGTTTTGCCTTCATCCTTGCTCTCTGAGTTTGGAGTTTTGTTATCTCCATCTTGATGTATTTACTACCCTTCTAATCTTATGCAAAAATTAAAGTGTCGTTGGTGTCTCTAAAAAAAGTTGAATAAAAATTCTCCTTTATGCCCTGGTGAGTGGTGGGCTGGCCTTTGTTTTTGGATTGTTGTTTTTGGATGACTGATAAAAAATATGTTTCTTATTGATTTTGATTTTGAAAATGTTTTTTCTTTTTTTAATTCTTTAAAAAGTTTCATTAATGGCATTACTTTTAAAGTGCCCTCATATATTATTAATATGTTTCCTATAAATTTCAGGTTGAATAACAAAATGTTTTTTTTGGTCTAATATAAAAAGACACATTCATTCTGACCCTACCTTTTGAAGAATATCTACCATGTAAGACTCAGTTTCACATCTGAAATAGTGTGAATGGAATCTTCGTTAACCTATAAGTTTTTTCTCTTACATTTAATCTTTGCATTTATATACTTTTTATATATATTTATAATATTTGATAGACTTTTTCTGACCATTCTTTTATATGTATTCATAACATTGATATGGACTTTTTCTTTTTATGTGCAGAGGGACAGCGTCGCTCGTCTCTTTCCAGTTTCCACCTATAAGATATACGAGAGATCTGATGATGAGCAATGGTTGAGAATGATTGTGTTGGCAATAAAGTTGCTGTGGTGGATATCCTTAGTACCCAAAACTTTTCCACCAGCCAATAACACGTCACGTTTGAGTCACATGGATATGTCCGCCCTAAATATGGTGGTATACTGTATTCATTTTTAATTGGACATGAACATTTATTCGTTATTTAAATAAAATATTAAATTAATTTTAATTAATAGATTAAATTTATTTATAAATATTATTATGATAAATAAACATTAGTTTTTGGGTTTAAATTTAATAGTGAATTAAATATTGATAAATGATTTATAAGTTATAATGTTTTAAAATTATTAAATTTTTAATAAATAATAAATTGATATATAATACAAATTTATCACATTTAGTTATTTATCTAAAAATATTAATTTAAAAAATATAGTACCATTTAAAATAATTTTTTTTTTAAATATATTTTTTTAAATAAAAAAAATGAGATTATAATATTTACTTTATTAATATAATTTTATTAAAAAAAGATACAAATTTATTAAAAACATTAAGTTCAAGTCTTAATAATCATAAAAGACTTTAGACTTTATATGTGCAAGGGAAGGTGGATAGCCATTGAATAAATTATCTAGCCTCATTACTCCTTACAAATAAAATGATCATTTTTTGGTTGCATATAATCTTATGAGATATTTTCATAATGATTGGTCATGAAGTGTGAAGGATTAGAGTTTATTTTCTCAAAAAATGTCTCTTCTTTTAGAAGTTATATCTTCGCAAAGAGTTATTGATTATTGGACCAACTTGTGCAGAAATTGAATAAATTTAAAATGGGTGATCATACACAAAAATTTGAGCAACATTGAGAGAGATACGACCTTGTGAAATCAACAATTTGGAACAATGGCAGTGATGATTTTTCAAGTCACAAAAAATGAAATTACAAATATTTACCAATTAGGGTTTGAATGATGGGAAGAGCAATGAAGGGCTAAGACTTCAACGAGGCAAGACATTCTATATGAACAAATAATTTTTCAGCTAAGTTTTTTTTTCCCTTTCTTTATCTTAGAAATTGTGCATGAAAAAATTATAAATTTTTTATCAAATATTATATTTGTTATAGGACATTTAGATAAATTTCAATAGATTTTGAGTTTTAGTTTCCTTTCCATAGATCGATTTATAGTTAAATCCTTAGAATCATATCTAGTGGTAGAGGTTAGTGAGCGCACCTCAGAGACATCCTTGTTGCTCCAAGATAAGGCAGTTTTTGGTAAATTTAATGGGTGTTGGCCAAGGGCTTCAGCCTTGAGAAAATGGATTGATAAGAGTTGGAAGTCTCCAGGAGTGATTCTATCATTTCTTCCCAAAGGTTTCTTCCTAGCCATTTTTTTTTCTAGGGAAGAAAGAGAAATAATCCTAAAAGGGGGTCCTTGGTTTATGGGAAGAGCAAGACTCTTCCTTACCTATTGGTATGAAGGTTTTTCACCTAAAAATGTAAATCTATCCCTAGTACCAATATAGATTAGGATGTTTGGGTTACCCATTGAATTTTTGGAAATAGATACCTTCAAGGCAATAGACAACCCTCTAGGAGAATTCCTTAAGATTTTAAATACCGTAAAATATGGATTTTTGGCTATTTATGCTCGAATATTTGTCATGATTGATATACATAAAGTTTTACAAGAATCAATCATTCTTAAGTATGGAGATAAGATGTGGATCTAAAATATAGATTATAAAAATATATCTTGTAGATGTAGAAGATGTCATGAGGTGGGGCATATTGAGATATCATGCCCTAAGAAGAGCCTAGCAGAATCATTTGTAGAAAACCGCAAGAGAAACTTACAAATTGTTATGGATGAAGATGGTTTTCAACTTCCAAAAAATAGATCTAGAAAAATAAAAGAAAATAAATAGTGGAGACCAATAAGGAAGGATATTGGAAGAAATACCAACTCTTTTGAGGATTTAGCCTATGAAGAAAAATTAGATCAAAACTTAGAGGATACAATACAACAATTTCAACATATTTACAAGGAACCGTCTATTTAGTATGATCCTAATTTAAGGAAGAACACTCTTGGTGAACCTAAGGAATGTGTCTCATCAGATTTTGAAGACTCTTTTGAAGTACCATCCACCATTTAGGAGAAAATAATTGGTCAAGAAAATTCGGTTTTAGAAGTTAATACCTCTGCCATTAAGAAGGAAATACCAGAAAATGAACAAGATAAGTCAAAAGCTTCTATAATAGAGCCAATAGAGGATAAATATGATGAAAAATGAAATTGTGAAAGAATATTGAAGAATAGAATAATAAGACCTACTCCTAATATAGGCAAGGCAGAAAGAGGAAAATCCTCAAATTATCAAGCAAGATCCAAGGAATTAAGAGCAAACATAGAGAAAGGAACACACACTAAGTTGGTTGAACTTTTCTTTACCAAACAACAAATTGATATTGGTAATATGTAGGAGGGGCCAAAATCTCCTAATGAGACATGATTATCATCTCATGGAATATAAAGGGTGCTAATGCCCCCTCAAAGTATAGGTGTATTAGGGACCTATGTTTAAGTAATAAACCTAATATTCTCTGTATCTAGGAAACTAAAATGACAAAAGAAGAAGTTTCAAAAACTATGAAAGCAGTATGGCCAATATGTGAATGGGATGCTATGAATTCTGAAGGAGTAGTAGGGGGAATTATAACTTGTTGGAATCCTTCTAGAACCTCTTGTGTAACCATTTATAAAACTAGGCATCGGATAGCCTCTTTAGTCACTTTCTACTTTGTAGATATTCATTTCACTTATCAATGTCTATGGACCTACAACTCAGTCAGGTAGATTAGAAGTTTCGAGAGGGATTGAAGCCTTTAAATACCAAGAAACCCGATTCATGATCACTGAAGATTTTAATGCCATAACCAAGCTAGATGAAAAATTTGGAGGAATTAGGAAATTGACCCAAAGTATGAAAGATTTCTCAGCTTTTATTGAAAACAATAATCTATGGGAAGTTGAGTTTGAAGAATACAATTATACTTGGACCAACAACAAGAGAGGCCAGAACCTAATAGAAAAAAAATTAGATAGATGCATTCTCTCATATCATTGGCTAGATGAAGGAACTTGTGCTAAAATTAATACCTTAACAAGGTTTGGTTCAGGTCACTAGCCAATAAGAGTTAAAATGGTGGTAAGTGAATTAAAAAAAAAAATCATATTTTAAATGAGCAGATGTGGGAAGACCATCCTCAATTTATTGATATAATAGCTCAAACATGAAATTCTTTAGGTAATGGTGGGTTGTATGCTCTTCCAAACCAAAATAAAGCTATGACATCTAGTATAAAGAATGAAACAAGAGCACCTTTGGAAACATTTTCCAGAAGAAATAATTAAAATATAAACTTCTAAAATTCCAAAAAGGTGATGATAATAATTCAATCTTAGAAGAAAGGGAGTTTCTTAGTGAATATCATTATATTTTGAGTAAGGAAGAGAAATTTTAGAGATTAAAATCAAGACAGACTTGGTTAAAATGAGATAAAAATACAAAGGTTTTTCATAGGATGGCTTAAGTACAAAGATCAACTTCCATAATTAGTAGAAAAGAGGTAAAGTTATTTTATCGAAATATTCTAGGTTTAGAGGAGACCAAAATTATTAATGATAAACTTCTTCAAGATGTTCCTTTAGTTATAATGAATGAAGACAATAGGAAACTGATGGAGCCTATTACTCTAGAAGAAGTTCATTTAGCTCTTTTCTATTTTAATAAGGATAAATCCCTAGGTCCAGATGGGCTCTTTGCAGTTTTTGTTTTTGGTTACATAAGGGAGTTGGTTACAGCCAATATTTTTAGTAACTGGAAAGCATAGGGTTCAAACCATAGGGACTACTCCCAATAACCTATTCATCTTGTTGTTTTTGACCTAGCGTGAGATGAAGACCACTGATCGCTCAGGGTTTGTACCATCATCGTCGGTTTGGCACGCACTCATAAGATTTAACATGGACTACTACCTTTGCTAAAGTTGGCAACATGCCCCCAAGGTTTGAACCTAGGTCTCTTCTTGGCAAATACTTGGCTAGTCAAGCCTTTGCCAATCCACCTAGCCCTTAGGGATGGCTCTCTGTAGTTTTTTATCAACATAATTGGGATATAGTGAAGGATTATTTATTAGTGGCAATGGAACAGTCTAGGGTAAAACAATACATACCTTATAAAATAAATGCAACATATCTTACCCTAATTCCAAAAAGGATGTTGAATTGTTTTATTATTTTAAACCCATAAACCTATGTAACATGGCATATAATATTATTTTCAAAGTGATGACGAATAGATTAAGGCCATTGTTAGATAAAATCATATCAAAAGAGCAAGGAGTATTTGTGAAAGGAAGACAAATTTTGGATGGGATCATAGTAGCTCATGAAGTTATACATTCAATAGCTTCAATAAAAGAGAAAGCTATGATATTAAAACTTGATATGAGTAAAGCCTATGATAGGGTTAAATGGGATTTTCTTTTTGCAATTTTAGATAAGTTTAGTTTCGGGAAAAAATGGGTTAGATGGATTAAAGCTTATGTCTCTACAATTTCTTATTCAGTGTTGGTCAATGGGTTGGTGACATAATATTTTAGAGTCAAGAGAGGCCTTAGACAAGGAGATCCTCTATATCCTTATTTGTTCATTATTATGGTAGAAGTTTTGAGTAGGAAATTAAAAAAGGCTTACAAATATGGGCTTAATAGTGGACTAAAGGTTAGTAATAACATCGATAACATCACCCATCAACAATTTGTAGATGATACAACCCTTTTTGGAAGGGTAAGGATGAGACCAGAGCTTTGAATAACCTTTTAAAAGAGTATGAAATAGCTTCAGGGTAAAAAGTTAATAGGAATAAATCCAAAATCCTTCTAATATCAAAGTAAGAATTTACAAGTTGCTTCAAATGGAGGAAGCAAATTTACCAACAACTTATCTAGGGATGTCTTTATTTGAGGGGAGAATGAGGATAGATTTATGGAATCCAGTTATTAGTAAAGTTAAAAATAAAATTCTATCTTGGAAAGGTAGATGGTTATCGTTAGCAGGAAGAGTGCAATTAATTAAATCAGTCTTACAAGCCATTCCAAAATATTATATGTCATTGTATTCTATGCCAAAATCAGTTGAAAAATGTTTAATCTATATTATGCGATCCTGTTTATGGTCAGGTTTAAATGATAAAATAAAATTTCCTTTGGTGAAATAAAGCAATTTGTGTGATGATAAAACTAGGGGAGGTCTTGGTTTAAGAGTTCTTACAAATGCAAACTTAGCTCTTAGGGGAAAAATTATTTGGAGATTATACAAAGAGAGTCAAAGATAATGGGCAAAAATTCTTCTAAGTAAGTATATTGATCCCAATGACCTAAGTTTAATATTTATTGCATTCTCTATACCAAATGGTTCTGCTCTTTGGAATTATTTAAAAAAATATATTGATATTATGATTAAAATTTTAAGATGGGTGGTGAGAATTGGAGAAAAAAAATCTATTTGGATGTATATTTGGTGTGATAAAAAACCACTCAATTTAGATCCAATTTTGAAACCTTGGATGATATTACTTCAAGACAATATTGCGATAGGGTTTCAAACATTATGTACAAGGATCGAGAAGGAAGATATAAATGGAAAGAAGATTTTTACAAGTATACAAGACATTGATGCTAGGAGGTAATTGAGTAGAAATATAACAACTGTGATTATTCCGAGGGGATCCAAGGATAAATTGATGTAGGAGTTGAATAGCTCAAGAGAATACACAACAAGAAGTGGATATAATGTTCAACACCAACAAAATAATAATGTCACTATAATATGGAGAGATATTTGGGATAGCCCAAGCATTCCTAACGTCAAAATGTTTGTTTGGTTGGTAGGTCATAGAAGAATTTTATCCAAGGATAACCTTATGAAAAGGAGTTTTCATGGCCCCTCTCAATGTTTTTTTTGTAATAAGGAGGAGAGTATAGACCATCTCTTGGGACATTGCTCAATAGTCTAGTATTATGGCAATGGATTCTTAACATGTTTGGTAAATGCATGGTGATGAGTAAAAAAATTGAAGATTGGTTAAAGCAATGGAAGAACACTTATAAAAGTGAGGTTTTATAGACAATATGGGATTATATCAAAAGATACAATACTTTGGACTATATGGATAGAAAGGAATAGAAGAATATTTAAAGAAAATGAAAGTAGTTTAGAGGTAATGAAAAAGAAGATATTTTTAGCCATAGAGGAGTCTAAACCAACCCTATCAACTCACCCAATCCCTAATTTGGAAGCAGAGAGCCTTGATAGATGGAGTCAAGTCATTAAATGGAATTATGATGTTGGGTAGAAGAGAAGCAAAAAGAAGGCAAAGAATATAGTGAAAACCACCAGATGTGGAGTGGGTTAAATTGAATATTAATGAAGCATCTAAAGTAAATCTAGGACCAATAGGAGGAGGAATAATTAGAAATGATAGAGGAGAGATTTTATCTCATTATGCTTTCAATAGTGGATTTAAGACAAATAATGAAGTTGAAGCTTGGGCAACTTTCTAAGGGTTAAAAATATGTAAAACAATGAAATGGAATAGAGTATCGATGGAAGGTGATTCTCTCATAGTAATAAACGTAATTTTTAGGAAAGCAAAGGCTCCATGGAACATACAAGAGTTAATTATGGAAATTCACGATCTTGCTAAAAAAATTGAATAAATCAGGTTTACACATATATTAAGGTCTTGATCTAGGGCACGTGGCTATAGCAAATGATGTAATTATACCAATAGAAAACACATGAACATGACAGATGCAAATTTGTAGATTGTGAATGATACAAAAGATAGTAGTATGGAATGAAGTAGCAAAATATGGAAAAGGACATATAGGAGTAACAATACTAATAAAAGTTGAGAAAGAAGATCCAAATAAACAATACATATGGATTAGAATAAGATATAATGATAAATTAGTTAGTGTTGTAGCTTGTTATTTTGCTTCACAACAATAAAAGTTTTATAATAAATATGACTTAAATCATGAGGATTTATATATGGCATTAGCAAAATACATCACAAAATATAACAAGCTTGGAGAGGTGGTCTTACTGGGTGACAGGGCAATAAATAGACAAGCAAGCTCTTCAAATATCAATGAAGGCATAGATGATAATCCGCTATGGTTGTAATAAGAAGTGGATCATCGTTGGTTAAGGTCCTCAGATGACATTCAAGGACCCATCATACATTATGGAGAAGAACTACTTAAACTATGTCGCATAAAGGGATTGATAATCTGCAATGGCATAAACATATGATAAAAATCTAGAAAATATACTTGTCAAGCACATAATGGACACAATGTAGTTAATTATGTTATTTGCTTACCAAACTTTATTTCAAGGATAAAATATTTAAAATTTGAAGTAGTTCCCATGAAGCTAAAATCTAATCACATTCCAATGCACATAACAATCCAAATAATGGACACAAAATTTTAAGCTAAAATCTAATCACATTCCAATGCACATAACAATACTTGTCAAGCACATAATGGACACAAAATTTTCGAGAAGAGATGCTACCACGTAGCCACAATTATAATGGAAGTGGATGGTAGTTAGTACAATCGAGCCTAACCATGTAGGCCAAGTGAGCAGTGCCTAAGGAAAGCAAGGACTCGTACTTCCTCAGTTTCATTAGTTAGTAATATCTCCTTTCCTTCTATATTCCGCATTGCACAAGACGGAGAGCTCGTCAGCCTTGTTAAATATGGCGGCCTTGCGCTTCGAGAAAGTAAGCTTGCCTCTTCATATTTTCCATCAATTTTATCTCCATCTCATCTTTGCACACTGCAACTGCAACACATATTTCTTACGACTTGCTTTTCCTTTCTTCTATGCTGAAAGTTCGCTATCCAAAAACTTCGCTAAGTACATCCCCCAAACATGGCAGTGGAATTTGACTAGAGAAATTTCACTGTCAATCTGCCTCGTTAGTACATGCCCCATCCCGAATTCGTAGAGCGTTGGGATAGCCCGATGATGGGGACATCCCTACTGCCCATTTGTATTTTTGTGTGAACCTTCCATGTCGACTGTAACCTGAACTCGTCGAGGATTCATAAATCAGAGCAAAAGTGAACCTACTAGCCATATAAGTATGGGTTTACTACTAATGTTGGCCAAGGTATATTAATTGTATTATACCGCCTTTATTTGCCAGCGAGGCAACTTGCTCTTTATAGCAGGTCCTGCAGACATTTAATGCTTCGTTGCTCAACCGTATGGTCATTACTACCTAGACGTATTTGAGAACGAAAGCAATGTATTGATGTTGACATCACATGGAGAGATGGTACACAGCCTCAAGCACCTCATTCTTTGGTTCCGTACATTGGATAGACTTTTTAACCTTTTCTTTATCTATTGGGTTTAGAATTTAATGAGGTTTTATGCGAAATATAAAATTTTATTTGTGAATTATGGTTTAATATAATAATTATTATTATTATTTTAATATATTTGATATTATATTGTTAAAAAAATAATAAAATTATATAATATAGATTAATAAAGGAGTTTATTTATGACAAATAATTGTTGAATAGTATTGTGTAATTCATGGAGATATCCCTCATGTCATTAGAAAAAAAATATTAGCATATCATTGACAAATTCTTTATCATGAATCTATTACTTTAGAGTGAATTTTTTACGAACTTGAATAGTTTAGACATACTTTCTCATTCTTCTTATTTTCATTTCTTCACTTTTCACTAAAATAAAGTGATTTGTGGAGTTAGACTATATTGGTTAGAAAATACCATTAAAATCTTAATCCCTTATGCATTGACCTTCATTTTTATTAGGTATTTGGTTGAGATTTAATGTCATTAACATTTTTTTACAATGAAAAGAAAATTAATCAAAAAAATTATGGGGTGCTTACATAGGTGGATAAGCACTTATAAAATGTAGTAAAAGACATGCAAGAGGACAAAATAATAACAACTTTTTGTATTTCTTTTTTGTCAAAAAGGAAAAAATATACATAAGAAGGTATTTCCATCATTTATACTAATGCAAAGAAGAAACCCTAATATTCTTTTATTATAATCCTTCATTAAACATGTTAATAACATAACACAATATAATAAGCCTCCAAGGGCTAGGTGGATTGGTAGTTGCTTATCTAGCTAGGCACTTACCAAGAAGACATCGACGTTCAAACCTTAAGGCCAACATGTTTGCAAAGGTAGTAGTCTTATCTGAATTCTTTGAGTGCACACCAAATCAACGACGATGGTACAAAACTCGAGCGATCGATGGTCCCCCTCACACCAAATCAACAAGAATGAGGTGGAATTGGTTTGGTGGGAGCAACCCTTGTTGATAGTGTGGTTGTAACCATCTCTCCTATGAATAAAAAAATATAACACAATATAATCCCAATATTGACATTAAAATATAAACTTAATAATAAAATAGCCACTAAATAAAGTGTATAGTATGGCATCCTAGGTACATAATATGTCCTCCCCTTTGACAACCTTGGCCCTATAGCTAGCAAAAATTCTAGTAATAAAATAGACATTAAATAAAGTGTATACTATGACATCCTAAGTACATAATATACCCCTTTCTTAGTCGGAATTGGCCCTATAGCTAAAAAAAACTCTAGAGTTACACGTGTTCAACATATTGTGTTACTATGTTGAGTGACCATTCAATAGATCTATGCATCTTATTACTAAATTGAAAAAAAAATATGGATAAAATTAAACCATAGATATTTGCATCATAAAATACAACTTTAACTAACCTACAATATAATATGGCTTCACAAAGAGCACATGCAGAAATAAGGGTATTACTTTAGTCACAAGCTCTTGGAAACCCCATGCTCTTAATTTCTTATACTTTTGAGAGACCTAGATGTTTGGCTATAAAATATATAAACTCTAAGCTTGCATTCTTCAATAACAAACCCCTCCACTTAACCTTCCAAGGCTACTTTAAGTTCCATTACAATTTTCTCTTTTTTTGTTTCTAATAATTTTGTCTGTGGGACTATTTGTGCACCTTCCTTCTATAAAATTGACATACAAAAGATATCATGCATCTTCCTCCTATTTGAAATATCTAGGACAAATATTATTGTTGCAATATTTACCCTCATGTATGGTCTATAGTCCTTGGTTTTATTTTAGGTACACTTATCTTTCAAGATCATTTATATGTATGGTTATCATTGATAAATGTAGTCTCTCCTACTTGAAACTTTTTTTTGTCATATGTTATTGTTCCATTTTATTTGTAGATATGACCAAATTCTCTTTCAATAGTTATACAACATTTTTATAATTTTATAATATCTTTGAAATTATAGAATCTTTCTCATTTGGATTTTTTTTTTGAATAAAATAAGCTATATTATATTAAAAATACAACTTAATGATACAAAAAGTGGGTGGATACACACACCCCTAGTAGGGTCCCAAAAATCACTCTAACCGCATACGGTTAGGAGAAACCAAATAGCAAAGACAAAGAATTTAGTTGACTAACATAAAAAGAGGGAATTAAAATCATCCTCTTAGCCAAAAATCAAAGAAAAGCATGCATTCATAGAACATAAATAATTTCCAAAAATCAAGGGGATAAAATTATCTACATTGTCATCATAGCGCTAGGGAGAGGTAGCAACAAGAGCATCCCAACCATTATCATTAGTGTTAGTACCACGCATATCAACAACGTCATTAACCTATTATGCATTTGTATCCTTTGGGTGGGGGGTTTGGCCATCATCGTGCCAACCCAGAGCATTAACCGACGCCACCACGACCACATATCCCCAATCCGTAACCTGATGTGATGGTTTTGGATGAACATCCCATCCATTCACCAGCCATAAATTACTAGCACCATCAGATTAACTACGTTTAGTCATCAATGGAGGTTGAGACCAGTGTCTCCCTGCTTGCAATAATACCCTACATCCTCAATGAGATCGAGAATGAGAGACAACATAGTGCTATGATGTCGAATTCAAGAGGATCCAATTTATAGTGCATAATGCATTAGCCTAATGGTCTAGGAGATTCCTCAAGTACTGAATATCAATATGATTTTTTCCACTTGAACCTGTATTTGAAGCCAAGAGTCAAAAATACAGCATACTTATCAGCTAAATAAAATGAATCAGAAGTTGTGTCTTTGGAAAAAGCTATATTGATTCTAGTCTTCCATAAGTGAAAAAGAATATTGACTCTAAAAATATTCCAGACAAGCACAAGAGGAATAGAAAAATCATGAGCATTGCCTAGCAGGGAATGGTGCCAAGAAAAGAAGTGGTCAGATAAGGTGGAAAGAAAGATTCCAGCCACTTCCAATCCATTTGAGCTTTATGGCATGACCAAGAAACATGAGTGTAATCTTCAAGTTCATTGAAAAAATAGCATTTGGGATTAGCCACGCCCAAGTATTTCAGTCGTTGCCCCATAGGCAAACCTTGAAAAAATAAACTCCAAGCAAGAAAAGCCAGCTTTGGCTCAAGATAAGAGGTCCACACCATGTTAAAATGCAATTTCCACTATGAAGGCTTGGAGATTAAGTCCCCACGCTCATCCAACTTACCCACCATGGGCAAGTGTGGAGAAAGCCAAGAATATCTCAAATGGGCCTTGTACTGAATTAACAGGATGTTCTTCGTCCAGGTCTAGTCCGACCACCAAGGTTTTTAGAAATGCATGGTAATTTTTAGTCAAAAAGATAATGGAATGCTATCTAACACAGTATCATACGTGGTCTTATATTCTGGTTTTAAATTATGAAGTCGTCTGAAAACCTTCCAAGGAATCCAATATTTGGTATGAGAAGAGAAGAAATAAAAAATAGAAGCAATTCCCTTCTTGAAAAACCACTGAGCATTAATCCATTGAAATGAGGCCAAAGGGGAGCCTTGGTAAGTAATGATAGATGATCACCATGTTGGATATGTCTCATTCTTTGCCGAAAAAGAATTGTATGACAGGCACTACAGCGCAAAAGACGACGGGTAGGGGGGGTCCGGGGGTGTTGGATTTTTTCACCTACTTTTATCGCTACTTTTGGAGCGGCCCTCGGGATTCCCACGGTTGGTGGGTGGTTAGTGGGTGTGGGTGGTTTAGCCCACGGTGTTGTATCCACGGTACCCTAATACCACTTGGTGGTTTAGGGTTGTATGAGTTTCCTTATATAATTATTGTAATGTCCCGTTTTAGGGATAAGAGAGAGAATAATATATCAAGGAGGATAGACTCTTGTTTGCTGGACTAGCCCAAATTGGGTGAACCAGGGTAAATATTGTGTGTTATATGTGCATTGAATGGTGTCATTATTTCCTTAGTTATTATTTCTGCATTATTTCTAGAATATGTTTCTGTAAGTTCTCTTCACACCACACATTAAGAGAGGCTATGGAAGCCCCTATTTTTACCCATCACCAGACCAACAGATCCAGGGTTTAAGAGCCTCCCAAGCTCGTCAAATGCTTTGCATCACAAAGGAGCCTTGAGTTTTAATAAATATAGGAGTTGTAACAATAGAGGGGAGAGGCATCCCCCACCAAAAATTCTTACCCAAAAGAAGGCCTGTAGAAATATAGTGTCGAATTAGAACCTTCCAGGCTTCTGGGTCATCAATAGCTTTAACAACCCACTTTGCACACAAACCAAATCCCTGGCATTGATAATAAAATAGATCCATCCCGTCAGATGACTTGGGAAGATAGCAAATTTTCTAGGCTACTCTATGAAATCCCTTCTTCTGGGAAGAGGTAGCCCAAAGAAAATCTCGCAACAGTTTCTCTAGCTTTTGGTAACAAGGTTAGGATGGAGTCCAACAGGAAGAAAAATACACATGAGTGGTAGCCAAAATATTGGAGTAAACTTGGAATTTTCCTACAAGGGAGAGTTTCTTGGTAATCCAATAAGAAAGCTTCTTCTCAACTCTCTAGAGCACATGATTCCAGAGAGTAGAGGTACTATGAAAAGCAAAAAGAATACCTAGGATTAGCAGATTGTTGAAAGTAGACAATCTTATGCCACTAAATGCTAGAGCTTAAAGCTGCACAAAAGATATCAAGGCAATGCAAAACATTGGATACAGATTACTGATATTCCCTAATGGTTAGGAAATAATCATCAACAAAGTGCCCATTAACCAACTGAGCTAGTGAATTGGGAAGAACAATTCCCTGAATGTTTTCTTGAGACACTTGGGTAACCAGGAGGTATCCAAAGGCTTTTGTAGCCAGGATAAATAGATAAGGAGCAAGCGAATAGCCTTGCCTCATCGAACGAAATAGGCCCAAGACATCAGACTGAGTGTTATTTAGAGTAAGCATAGTTGAACCATCCTGGAAGAGCATACTAATAGACTTAACAAAGTTTAGACCAAATCCAAGTGCTTGTAACATGGTAAGAATAAAATTCCACTCAATTTTATCATAAGCTTTTCAAAATCAATTTTGATGAATATATCATTCTACTAAGACTTCCAAGCCCATTCCATACCTTCCCATACTGCCAGGACATTATCCAAGATATATTGGCCTTGAACAAACCCAGTTTGTTCAAGCTTGATAATTAAAGGTAGAATGGGGTGTAAATTTAAAGCTAGAGCTTTGGTAATGATCTTATAGCTGAAATTCAAAAGATTGATCGACCTCCAATTGATAATAATTTTAGGGTGCCCAAGCTTGGGTATGAAACAAATATTGCCTTTATTGATTAGAGACCCTAAGGAACCTGTGATCATTGCTTCTTGATAGACCTTAAGCAAGTCTGGGCCAATGAAATCCCAAATTTCTTTGAATAATTCATAGGGGAATCCATCCAACCCAGGGGCTTTTTGGCAATCGAATCGGCCTAGATATAGATTTTCTAAGTCTATAGCATCCTAGACCTGCTGCCAAGCATTGAATGGCCGAAGGAAAGAAATGTCCTCCATGCCAATATCTAGTAGGGCTGGTTTTGAAAATAAAATAAAAGGTGTTTTTGATATAAGGGTTAGGGAAGATGCATAAAGAGAATGAAATTGCTGAAAGGCATGGGAAAAGAGGCAAAAATCTTGAAATACGGGGTGATGGGTAGGAAGCATGATACACAACTTTCACTCGAACCAACAACAATCAAAACAATAGACTTTTAACAGAAACCTACTCTAAATACTCTCAATCGTATAACCTTCAAGGGGATTCCAGCATTAATCTTTCATCAACAGCTAAATCTAGAAGTAGAATTCAAGTCATATGATAGAATGACTAACTTAATAGAAATAACATGATAGAAGGCATACACAAAGAAAAAATATTCAATACCGGAACTAGAAGTTCATGTTTAGGAAGTATATTTCAAGATATACAGCTGCTTTTCTAGTAGCGATTGTCCATCCTTAGTTATAGAAAAAATTCTAGCTTTTATAGAGGATTTCACCTCTCAAAACATTAATGCCCAACCACTTCTATGATGGTGACAAATAGATTTAATCTGGAACTGACTTAACATCACAAATTTGATTCTATAGATAACTTAGCATTAAATGCAAAAGGTTCCCATGATCTATCATGGTCAGATGGTTAAGAGCTCTACTTCGAAGTCGGTTGGGTAGTCAATGGTGGTTCTGCACAACTTTCACTGCTCTTGGGGGGCCAGCCTGGAGTTTCGCTCCACAAGTGGAGTGAAGATGCTTTCGCTTCACAAGTGGAACGAAAGCACCCTTGGCCTTAAATTTTTGCACTTTTACTTTGAGTATTGCTCCCTGGGTGGAGCAATAGAGAGTTTCGCTCCACTGGTGGAGGGACAAGGACTTTGAATTCCTTTGCACTAACTTTTGCAGTTCTCAAGAAGGAGCTTTTGCTCCACAAGTGGAGCAAAAGTCTTTGGTTAGTGCACACACTTAATTCTATGGAGGGATTTCGCTCCACATGGAGTGAAAGCACTTTGTGCCTTAGCCAAGACTTAGTCAATTGCTTCCCCCTCCTTTAATAGGAACCTTTGCTCCACAACTAGGAGCGAAAACACTTTCACTCCACCAGTGGAACGAAAGTGCCCCTTACGTTCAAAAAGGAAGCATGCTTTGAAAATTATCTCAATCACCCAAAACTATCACCATATGTACAGAGTAGAATGAACTTGCAAAAATCATGTTTTAAGATAATATTTTATCCACGACATCATCCCATGCTAAAACATTTACAATTTTTTGTGCGAAACGACAAGAAAAGTGCAAAAAAATGAGAGAAACCATAGGACTTGAAAGAAAACAACTTTGAGTAAAAGGATACATCTAGTGAAAACACAACAAATACAACAACATCTTAACCATTTTTTATGGAAAAAGGTAAGTTGTATAATGATTAACTCCTAAAACTGCATACAACTTAAAGTTTTAAAAAATATGGCAAGAAGACCAACATCTCTAGTGGCTCGCAGGGTATTGAGCCTACCTCAATGCGAAGATCCCAGGCCTTATCCTTGGGTTGCAGATTCATCTTCACTTTCAGTATCCTCAGACTGCTCATCACTGTTGCCTGGTAGCTCTTCAAGTCTGTCCTTTTCCTCTTATTTCTCTTGCTCGCCTTCTACCTCCTCGAAATCTAGCTCACACGGTTGGGCGAGAAATTTTTCCAGAGGGCTCTTAAACACATGCTCGTACACTGCGGAAGCATTGACCCAATGGTCAAAGCAAAGGGTTAGTTTTTTCTAGAGCTCATGGATCAGGTAACTGAAGGTCTCAATTCACTCAATATCAACAAGTTCTAACCTCCAGTTGAACTCCTGCAAGCAAGACTCAATTATGGTATATTTGGCCATGAAAGGCATCACCTACGAATCTGAAATAAGATCCTCCAAGAGTCAACATCTGAGGTGCTATCAACAAATGTTGCTCATATTGACCTTAACTCCTCGAGGTATGGAATGGGTCCTTCATTGTCTGTGAAGTCGAGGATGATGATTTGTGCAAGGGTATTAAAGTATTCCAGTGATACATCTCTCATGTTTGAGGGCGTCTAAGAGCTTATAGGCTTCTTTGTTCAGCTCGAGCTTCATGAAGAAAGAGCACTAGGTCATATTTTTTGTTGCCCAAGATCAAGCCAGGGGACTCATGGGAGTAAGGTGGGCATCCACATTCTTGATTTTTTGGAGCTACATGGCTAAGTTTATCCAAATATCAACATCTATTTGAGCAACTTCTAAAATAGAGTTACCAGTGGTAACTGCCTCCTACGCCTCCTTGAAAAATATTAAAATCGTGACTCCCCGTGTAGCTCTTTTCGATAAATCTGTCAATAACTGCAGGCGCATCTCCTTGATGCGCTCTCTAGAGAATGCGATAGGCTACGATGTCTTCTTTGCTAACTAGTCTTGCAACTATTGGACTTGAATGCCTAGTGTTTGTACCTGCTGGTCGGCTTGGGCACGTGCCTTGGAATGCTCATCAACCTCGGCCTCTAGTGAAACCACACACTGTCTCAAATTTGTCACTTCAGACTTGATTGTTTCAAGCTATCCCCTCACCTTTGCCAAGGCCTCCTCAAGCTTGAATTTTTTGGCCTGCGCTTCGAAGAAGCACTTCTTGTAGTGCTCGCCATGAAAATAGATGGAGCCCATTTTGACTGCAATGTTGTCCATCTTCTACACCATGTTAATATTTGTTACATCCTCCATGGTATGGCGGTAAGTATAATTGAAAGCATGCAAAAAAACAACGTACCGATATGATGCAAACAAAAGTAGATACAAATGCTAAGTCCTACGAATGCATGAAGGAAGTGATGCAGAAACGAGATGTGAGCAAACAAAGTAGGGCCTCCTTTATTGATATTGCTTTTAATATTATTACAATACGTCCCCATTCTAGGGCTTAGAATATTTGATACAATTTGTTACATTAATGGATGCCCGAAAGAAGCTACACTTCCAATATCGGATGGTACGCTTCCAACGTCTTTCGTGTGCCCACATTTGAAGTAGGCAGGATAAAAGTTGCCGTCGCTTATGTCCATGTGTTCATTGTTATTTTTTTCCCCTCTAGTATTCTTGGTGGTGATATCCTATGCATAGAAAGACAACAAATCGTTAATAGCATATGCGTATCTAGAAAAACATGCAATCCCCAAGGCCTCCAGCAGGCGCTTAGAATATATCAGTGATAATATTGATAAATTGAATACAGAATGATATATATATGGAAAGGACAACTTCTAGAATTGGTATCACCTAATTTTGCACCGAAGCGGCGTCGAACGGCCCCGTTATGCTCGTTTGCCCGTCGGGGGCCTCTCCAAAGCAAGCGCTCCAATGTCCCACCTATGCTTATCCAAATCACATGAAACTCATGATTTAGGAATTATATGTGATTCTAAGACTACCCAGATGCTCATAATTTGGATATCCTTGCTATATTCTCCTGTATGTGATAGGGGCGCCCTACGAGCTAGTTAATACATAAAATATTAAAACGATAGTCAAATCATGTCAGAATGAGTTCAAATTTTAACAGAGGTATTAGGATATCATCAAGGACATATTGCAAAAATAAAAGCAAGGAAATCATGCATATATTTCTAATCGCTTCGGGGTGGGACGCTGGGGACTGCAGCAAAACTTACAAAAAGTGACCTTGCAAATGTCCTGTCTAGAGGCCTCCAAAATTCTTGTAAACTTGTGTTTAGACTAAAAACAACATTTTGAGATGGCCCAAAAGGTCAGATTTGACATATTCTGCCCAGGTCGTCTTGTATCCGAAGATGCTCCCTGCAAGTTAGTAGACGTATAAAATGACAGAAACCAGGTCAAATCATGTCAGAAAGCAATGGAATTTGGAAAACAGCATAAGTACATCAGATATAAAATAATGCAAAAAAAAAAAGTAACAAAACCATGCACAAATTTATAATCACTCCGGGGTGGGGCGATTAGGACTACAATAGTTTGGGGGGCGCCGGGGGTGGGACGCCCACCATTTAGGGCCTAGTTTTGACACTAGTCCAAGTAGGATGGATCCAAAACTTCCTAAGGGGTTGTGTCGATGAGTTTGGGGTGGGATTGTGGCTGATTGCTTGGGTTTTAGATCTGGATTGCGTTCCTAGTGTTCACCCGATAAACCTCTCTTCCAGAAGAGAGAGATTAGGGATGTAGGAAGCACAAAGAGGAATGGGTGTACAATTTTGGCAGCACTTCATTGCTCCAAATGCTCCAGCTCTATTCTCTTTTTGGGGTGAGGAGGCTCACCTTTTTATAGACCTAAGGGTCTCCTTTGCATGCGCATGCGAGGGCACCACTTGGCTCATTATGCATTTTAGGGGGAGAGAAGATTCCTCCCTGATTAGGGGCTCCTTGATTGAGGCCTCCATGATTTGAAACATTCCCTCGCACTCCCATGCCTTGAAGGCAGAGTTAGGTGGCAGATTTGGGCTGCCATTTGTCAAGGTTTGACTTTTTTCCAGTCAAACCTGCTAGTCGTCCCACCTTGGAGTGATTGTTGCTAATCATCCCGGGGTGGGGCGAATAGGATTCTAATCATCCCAGGGTGGGACAAATAGGGAGCAAAGTGCTTAAAAGGTGCAAAACTGACCTCTAACCTTCTAAAACTTATTTGGGAGTGGTTAGGACCATTGTTTAACCTCTGGAGGCTACCCTAGGGGGTATGCATGCCAATTCGATCAGTGCTTGTAGTCACATAATCGGATTGGTGTTGTTTTGGTGTCTATAGATGCCCCTTTTTGGGATGCGCTGTGTGTGGCATAGTGCTAAGCAAAAATAGATGACCAAAGCACTTAATGATTAGGGTTTCTTAGTAACCTAACCAAATTTTGATGCCCCAAGTATGGAAAGGGGCACCCATTTTTTAGTAACCTAATCCTTGCTTCTGACGAGCTAAGGAGCTTAACTCAAGTGTAACCCTTTTCAGTGAGGTGTACTTGATCTTGGACATTGTTCAGTCATGAATAGGAAAAGGGCACAACCTTTTGTCTGAGGAACATTTTCTTCATGCTTCCAAAATACCAAGTGTTTGTTTAGCCTATGATTATTGCTTGTTTGCTACCCCAAGCAGGAGCATGATTGTATTTGTCAATAATTCTTTGAATGCATGCCATTTCCTTGATTGGGTGTGTATTTGTTGATTGGTGACTAAGTGTGACTACCCCCTCAAGTGACAAATCAATGAGGGAATGACCAAAAATGAGAAAAAGTGATGAGTCGCTTGACCCAAGATGACATTTGTAAGGGTGCCTTCAGTTGTTTTTCGTTGAACGCTTATGCAGTTTTCCAACCATCGGACCTATTTTTGGTGGGTTTTGACCCTTTTTTTGATGTCTATTGGGGTAGAAATTATCAAAAATCCTCCTTCCTGTGGAACGGTCCGGCTATGCTAGCCTTCTTAGGGAGTAGGATAGTGAGTATTTATGACCCCGACGGTGGTTTTTCATGCCATGAATGTCAGGTGCAAAGGCACCTTTGTTCGACAGATTTATTGTTGTTTTTGGTGCATTTTTTGGATGTAGTTTTTGTTGCTTTATTTCTTGCTCTGTAATCTTCCTAGGGTGGGACGAATACCAATTTTCTAATCGTCCCAGGGTGGGACGAGCACTAACTAGAGCGCTCATCCTAGGGTGGAATGATTACAGGCCTAACAGCCTATATAAGGACCAAAACTAGGTTTTGGGCTCATTTGTAATATTTTTTCTTGGCAATTTGGAGCAATGAGGAGTGCAAGTGTGCGTAGCGGAGCACTACCAAAATTTCATGGACATCATGAGTGCAAGAACCGGATCTTCGAGTGGAGGAGCTGAGGTGAGACCAGTATGATGTTCCTTCTCTCTGCCTTTTATTCGTGTGTGTTTTATATGAAGTTTAAAACTCATATAAAATGTTTGTTCGCTTTATTCTATTTTTTATGTGTTGGTTTGATTTCATTCGTATATCAAGTTGAAAACCTAATATAGGAACTTTATTTCATTTGTATTTTTTTTTTGCGTTCATATTAAGGTTGAAACCCTAATATGATTTTTGTTGTTTTTTGTTGATTGTACAGTTATTTTCATGTCTACTATCGTTGTTGTACAGTTTTATTTTAATGATTTTGTACTTTTGTTGTACTTTGTTTTTTTGTACTTTTTATGTTGTACTTTTGCTGTACAATTATAAATTGTAGCTTGTTGTTCTTCTGTACAGTTTTATTTGTTTTTGTTTATATTAAGTATGTACTTAATATATTTTTGTGTTTTATTTTGTTGTTTTAGGTTGTGAATAGTCAGTATCGCCAGTCGACTATTTTCTCTGATGCCCGGGATGCCCTGACAGTTGTGGATTGGAAGTGGCTTGATGCCCTTGGTCTCAAGCATGTGACATGTCTGGAGCCTGTGGTGGGGGATCAGGCATATTTGACTGTCTTGATCAATCTATGGGATCCCCGCACCAACACTTTTCATCTCCCAATAGGGGAGATGACTGTTACTCTAGAGGATGTGTATCGAATTCTGCGGATTCTGATAGATGGATTGCCTAGCCGGACGACCCACCGTGACTAGCATACAGTGGTATTGACACGATGTTTTGGTCCGATGGTGGAGAGGGGGGTGGAGAGGGTTGTGGAGAGGGTAGAGGCTGACTACCATATAGGCAGTATTCTTGTGCACTGGTGGCTGAAGAAAGGCGTATTAGGGGTGAGGCATGCTTTGCTCATGACCCTCATTTCCAATATGCTACTTCTTGACTCCTCAAGTGCGAGGTTCCATTGGAACCTGCTTGAGTTGGTTTTCACATTAGTGGAGTGTCCTACATTAACTCCACCTATTATGAGATGGGGTCAGATGTTATTGGTGTAGTTGTACGACGAGCTGTACGAGGTCCATTGTCAAAAGCGAAAGGGGATCGGGTGTATCTATCTCTTGCAGTGTTGGGGGTGGCAGCACATAGTTGTGGAGCGATTGTAGGGTTTGCCTTAGACCACTTGAGGTGATATGGTGGATTGGGAAACTGGATATGCCAATTTATGACGGAGGTCAGAGGAGCATGGATAGAGTCGACGACGGGCAGGTGACGTAGGTCACTATACTGATGCCTTATCTCATCCAGTGCTAGGGCAGGTGCTCTAGCGGCCGTACCAAGACTGTATAGCCTGGCCTAAGGCTGGAGAGTGGCTCTGGCATGTGCATAGGGGTAGATGGTTTATTGGGCAACACACGGGATAGAGCAGGAGTACTTCCCATATGTCCGGGTGACGTGGTAGTTTGGGGTGTTCCTGGGATTTCCTGGTGATCCCTTGATCTATCGATGTCACAGTGACGAGAAGACTCTAGTCTGGCCTACCATTGAGCCGTTGGGCGAGGGGTTCGATGAAGTTATTGATGTACCCAACGTGGACGATGTCGGGGTGACTACATAGTATGACCGATGGTGGATTATGCGGTGATGGCAGGGTGAGGGACCTCTATGAGGCATGGATATGATAGCAGTAGGAGGTGCGGGTGCAAAGGCACCGATGGAGGGTTTGGGGGCTTTGCTTGATGATGTTGACATGGTGGAGGTCGATGACTTCACTAGTGATGGAGACAATTTGGGGGTTCCAGAGCAACCAGATGTACAAAATGTCTTGGAGCAGTGGGTGCTAGAGCAATAGGTCATCCCAAAGGTGCCCATGCCTCAGGCTATCTCAGGGGATGTGGAGGCTGGGCTTCGTGCTGAGATAGCACGATTGGAGGATCTCCTACAAAGACAGGAGGATAAGCATAGATATGCTTTGGTGGAGGTAATGCAAGAGAGGGATCTCTTGCGGATTCAATTGGCACAGCAGGATAGTGTATTGGCTATGTATCACCAACGAGATATGGAGTGGGGTCGATACCAGGTAGAATTAGAGACAGAGGTTGTCCACCTCGGTGGACAATTTCCTATGCTTGATGGAGGTGGTTCATCACATCGTACGAGAGGCAGTGAGACTGAGCAATCTGCATCATCTCATCGCAGGTGGCTAGGTGAGGGTAGTGTTGATGGTCAGGGTGCGAGGGCTGGCAGCAGCTGCCCTGAGAGGTCCCATAGGACCCATACTACTAGATGTAGTTCCAGTCACACCGATCCTACGTGATCATAGTGGCCGAATCCCTAGGCTTTGGGGATTTTGAGTTTTTGGTTTTTGTGAGGTCAGAGGACCTTCTTATTGTAGCCTGAGGGTATTTTGACTTGATATATATACATGACTCTTTTTGGTTTTATTATATACTTGTCATGGTTTATTGTTCTTTATGATTTTAACTATATGATATAGATGTATGCATATGGATTGGATGGAATGATTTGTTGGTATACAAACAGTGGCACCATAGACTGTACAGGATTTACTGTATTTCTATACTATGTGATTGCTTTATGGAATAACTTTGCATTTGTAATTTTTGTTTTGTATTTTTTGATGGTGATGTAAGTAATGAAATGTACAACAATTGTTTTAAAATGTAGTTAAGGTTTTGTTGAAACTCAGATGCTTTAACTAACTATTCAAGACTGTACATTATCTTACAAGACTTTTGAACAAGGTACAAATCAGACTTGAGTTTGACAAGGTTATTTCACATCCCTGTGTGTGCGATTGAGTTCGTTTATGTGGTATTCGTAAGGATACCACCAGTGCCAAGTGGGTTGTCCACCAAACCTGTATTGAGGATCACCTAATTAGCTCCACTAACTCCTTTTGTTGTATTTAGTAGGATTAATCTATGGCACAATCTAGGATACCATAAGCTAGCTCGTCCACATGCAAACATTGGTCTACACACACGCAAAGCTAATGTGATAGACATATCGTCATGCGTTTAGTATCCCGTGATTGCCAGGTAGGCTATCCACCAAATCCGTAATGAGGATCACCTAAATGGTTTTTCAAATGTTGAGAATTCTAGGGATTCAAGCTCAGATGTCTTTTGATTATTCAATTTGTTGGGATACTTGATCTCACATATAGTGATGAAAATCATTGTTTATTTTTTTCTTTTTTCTTCTCTTGAGCAAGGGGTTTGAGTAGTGGTGATAACCACTATTATTTTTTATTGTTGCTTTTTGAGGATTTAGATTTTGAATTTTGATTTCAAAGTCGAGCTTGTGGGATTTTTGGCTTGTGAATGGCATTGATCCTTTAGACCTTGGGGATGACTACCCATCCTTTTCAGGGACGTGTAGTATGAATTCTTACGACTTTGGGGATAAAAGGTGTTTGGGAATTTTGATGGTGAACTTTTGGGATTTTTCTTTGGAATGGTATTGATCCTTTAGGCCTTGGGGATGATTACCCATCCTTCTCAGGGATGTGTAGTACGAATCCTTATGAATTTAGGGATCAAGGGTGTTTGGGATTTGTGATGGTGAAATTTTAGGATTTTGCTTTGGAATGGTTTTGATCCTTTAGGCCTTGGGGATGACTACCCATCCTTATTAGGGACGTGTAGTATGAATCCTTACAAATTTAGGGATCAAGGGTGTTTGGGATTTTTGATGGTGAACTTTTGGGATTTTTCTTTGGAATGGTATTGATCCTTTAGGCCTTGGGGATGACTACCCATCCTTCTTAGGGATGTGTAGTACGAATCCTTACGAATTTAGGGATCACGGTTGTTTGGAATTTTTTGATAGTGGTGAAAACCACTATTTATTTTGGGGAATTGGATGGGGAAGAGCTTGTCCTTTTGTCAATTCTCAGCATTCTTGAACCATTCGCACAGGGGGATGAGCAAGATAACATTTTACTTATGGCATCCTAGACTGCTATGTAGGTTTCGTCTTTTGTTCACACAACTTGGGAATTTTTATGTGTTTTAAGCTTGTGTTGGGATGTTATGTAATAAGGCGTGATCCAAGTAAAACTCTACCTTGTAAAAAATAGTCTGACTTTGTAAGTATTTGACTAGAAATCTAAAGATAGTTGAATGACGAAAACCCTAAAGACATTAGAAGACAACTGACTATAATATGGCGAAAATGCGAAGGGCATTATTCTTGATGGATCTTTTACAAAATGGACTGAATGTGGAAAATTATGGAATTGCCAAGTAATTATAGTCCATGGTGCATTTGACGCGTATGACCAGCAAATATGCAATGTATGTATGCGATGCCTAATGCAGCCCTTTTTTTGTGTTTTTATTTTTAAGATTATGCATGATAGTGAGATGCAATTTTTTTTTTTTGTTATTTTTGATTGTCTATTGTTTTTAAATATTTGTTATGGACGGTTTAATCCGAATGGGTGCGAACCAAGTGATTATTACGGATCCTTGGAGGTTTTGACCAAAGGGATTTTAGATACCTTTGGGGCGTTTTGGGTGACCAAGCGATGGCGAAAATCCTTGGAGCTTTTGGTTTGACCAAAGGGATTATAGATACCTTTGGGGCATTTTTTGGTTGACCAAGCGATTGTGGGAACCCTTGGAGCTTTTGGTTTGACCAAAGAGATTATAGATACCTTTGGGGTTTTTTTGGTTGACCAAACGATTGCGAGAATCCTTGGGGCTTTTGGTTTAACCAAAGGGATTATAGATACCTTTGGGGCGTTTTTGGTTGACCAAGCGATTACGTGAATCCTTGGGGCTTTTGGTTTGACCAAAGGGATTATGGATACCTTTAGGGCATTTTGGGTTGACCAAGCGGTAGCGAGGACCCTTGGGGCTTTTGGTTTGACCAAAGAGATTATGGATACCTTTAGGGCATTTTAGGTTGACCAAGCGATTGTGGGAACCCTTGGGGCTTTTGGTTTGACCAAAGGGGTTCTGGATACCTTTGGGGCATTTTGGGTTGACCAAGTGGTGGCGAGGAATCCTTGGAGCTTTTGGTTTGACCAAAGAGATTATAGATACCTTTGGGGCATTTGGTTGACCAAGCGATTGCGGGAATCCTTGGGTATTTTGGTCTGACCAAAGGGATTATAGATACCTTTGGGGCGTTTGGTTGACTAAGTGATTACAGGAATCCTTAGGTATTTTGGAGTGGGCCATGGCTCTCTAAATGTTGAATGACCTCAAATGACTGATGTTCAAGGGTTCTAGTTCCTTGATTCCTTCAAGAGAGGCAAGTCGGTATGTTTTAGGTCCTATTTTACTGTCAATTACATAAGGACCTAACCAATTTGTCGTGAACTTGTCCCTTAAATGGGGTGGCAAGTTAGAATTTTGTTGGTTCTCTTTTAAGAACAAGTCACCGACCTGAAAGTCCCTCAGGTGAACTTTCATGTTGTATGCTTTCTTAAGTCACTCTTGATAGATATGTAAATTCTCGAGAGCATTGATGCATCATTCGTCGAGTAACGTAGGCTAGTCTAACCGGTCCTGCCGTGTAGTGTCATCATCGATGAACTCTTGCATTGATATGCACAGGGATGGTATTTCCAACTCGAGAGGTATGACTGCCTTAGAGCCATACACTAGAGAAAATGGAGTTGCCCCAGTGGACGTCCGAATGCTAGTGCGATAAGCCCATAGGACAAGTGGTATTTGGATGTGCCAATCCTTAGGACTATTTGTGACCATATTTTTAAGGATGGTGACTAGCATTTTGTTTGACACCTCTGCTTGCCCATTTGCCCGCGGATAATAAGGTGTCAAAAAACTGTGCTGAATTTTGTACTTTGTTGTCAAAGCACGCACATATTTGTTCTTGAATTACGTCTCATTATCTAAGATGATCTTGGATGGAATACCAAAATGACATATGATGTTATGTAAAATAAACTCCGCAATGCGGGGCCCAGTCGTAGAGGTAAGCGAAATTGCTTCCACCCACTTAGTGAAGTACTTTGTGGCCGTTATGATAAATGTGTGATGACCTGACGACGCAGGGGAGATCTTTCCAATGAGATCTAAGCCCCACTACGAAAATGGCCAAGCCGATTGGATCGACTATAAGGCCTGAGAAGGTACGTGTGTCAAGTTAGCATGGTGTTGACACTTCATGCACTTTCGCATATATGCGCAACAATCTCGCTATAAATATGGCCAATAATAGCCCATGCAAAGAATGCACTTTACGATGGCCATACCACTAAAGTTGCCATCACACGTACCATCGTACGCTTGGGTGATCGCCCAAGTGGACTCCTACTGGTCCAAGTAATGGAGGAGGATTCCTTCATAGCTTTGACGATATAAAATGTCTTCTAGCAAGATATGTTTTGTCACTTTCTATTTGAATGATCTTTTTGCGACGTGCAACAATCCAAGTGGGAGGCTACCTAACTTGAGATAGTCTCTTATGGGAGTGTACCAATCCTGCTGATCAGAAACCTCGATGATATGAATGATCGATCCCTCTTGAATTTCATCCCTAGCAAAAGCTGAGTAGGAAAGAACTTGTAAAAATAGTGTTGTGTTGCTATTAAGAGGGCTTGGAGAGAACAAAGACCCCCAGTTGGCATGATTCAGACTATCATGGATTCGAGAGAACCTATCCTGAGATGGTTCAATCTGGATCAGGTGGATTCCTGGCGTTATGTCAGAGCTTGCACGCTCCATCACGGATTGTGATAACATTTTGACTTGAATAGTTGTCATCTTATCAAAAATATCTTACAGAATTAGTGACCCCAAGGAGGCCATAGTGTCCGCAAAATGATTTGATGATCGAGGGAGTGCCTCGATGTCATACCATTCAGGATTTGCCAGGAATTTATCCACAAGGGCTTTGTAGGCCTACAGAACTGGGCATTTGCATTGGAATACCCCTTTCACTTGGTTGACAATTAACAACGAATCACCAAAGATATTCAAGCATTTGATGTTCATGGTGATGGTTGTCTGAAGATCTATGAGCAAGTCTTCGTATTCAGCATTGTTATTGGTGCATGAGAAATCAAGTTTAAATGATAAAGGCATTGGAGCCCCTTGTGGTGTGAAAAACATGATTCCTACGCCACCCCCTTGCTCACATTTAGAACCATCAAAAAATAAGGTTATGTCGGCCTGTGACTCAGGCTCATCAGAATCTGGAGATTCAGAGACATGGAAGACCCCATCATCAGGCAACTCTACGGTTAGAGGCTGATCGTCTTTGATAGGAGCCTCTACTAGTTGATCGGCAATGACTTGACCTTTGATGGACTTTTTTCCAATGAATTCGATGTCAAAATTCATCAACAACATGATCCATTTTGTTGTGCGACTACTATGATAAGTACGACTCATCATGTACCACAATGGATTCTCCTTAGACACCACATACGTCGTATTGCTTAGCATGTAATGGCATAGATTTTTGGTGGCAAATACCACCGCCAAGAATAGCCTCTTAACGTATGCATAGTTAAGTTCATAACTGACCAAGGTGCGGCTAAGATAATAATTAGCCTGTTCTTTATGTGATTTATTTTTCTGGGCTAGCATGGTGCCCAGTGCCACCTTAGTAGCTGAGATGTATAAATAGAACGACACTCCTGGTCTAGGTGGTGCCAATACTAGCGGCGAAGCCAAGTATTGTTTGATGTCGTTGAAGTCTAACTGGCACTCGTCATCCCAATGAAATGCTACCCCCTTGTGTAATAATTTATTCATGTGTCGGCACTTGTTAGATAATTGCACTATGAAGTGCTTGATCGACACGAACTTACCCTGCAAGCTTTTGAGCTGCCTTATGGTGGTTGGTGGAAGCATTTCAAGGATTGCCTTGACTTTATTTAGATCTAGCTCGATGCCTCATTTTGAGACTACAAAACCCAAGAGTTTTCCAGATATGATGCCAAATATGCACTTCTTGGGGTTTAGCCTAACCTTGTGTTCGATGAGGCGATAAAGTATCTTGCGTAAGTCATCGAGATGATTTTGGTGCAAAAGATATTTGGCCAACAAATTATCCATATAATCTTCCAAATTTTTATGCATGTGATCGTGGAAGATGTATGTCATAGCACGTTGGTAGGTGGCACCAACATTTTTAAGGCCAAAGGGCATGGCCTTATAACAAAATGACCCCCAAGGTGTCGTGAACACCGTTTTTAGTTGATCATTGGGATTGATATGAATCTGGTTGTATCCTGAGAAACCATCCATGAGGGAAAGCATTTTGTGGCATGTTTTAGCATCTACCAATGCGTCGATGCTAGGCAAGGGGAAATTGTCCTTGGGACTCGCTTTGTTTAAATCTTGAAAATCGGTGCATATGTGAATCCTCTCGTCAGGCTTTTTGACGGGTACCATGTTGGACATCCATGGTGGGTAATCTATGCAGATGACAAACTATGCATCCAACAACTTTTGTAGCTCATATTTGACCATTAAGGCCACTGTTGGGTGCATCTTATGTAGCTTTTGCTTGACTAGCTTGACTATCGGATCAAGTGTTAGATTATGTGTGACTAGCTATGGGTCTAGCCCCAGCATGTCTTTGTAGGACCATGCAAAAACCTCCTTCTTCTCTTTGAGAAGGGTAATGTAATTAGCTTGCTCTTTGGGGGATATACTTACCCCCAGCTTGATGATTTATGAATTCATTGGATCAAAACCGATGCCTACGTCAATCATTTCTTCAATTGACATGTGGGATTTGTCCTCCAACTGGTATGGAGTTGGGATCAAGTGGATATCATTTGCAAAATTTAGATCTATGTTGGGAATGGTGGGTTCCTCTTCAACATGGAATATATCATGAGTCTATCCTGGGATGAAATGGAACATCTCACTGCAAGGCCAATACTTTGATGGGGATGGTGGTGATTCAGCATGATCCTAGTCTATGGCATCTAGGTCTATATACAATGGTCATGTTGGATCGGCTAGATTGCATATGGGGGTGGTTAAATCAATGGAGATCATGTTTATGGAATGAATTTGGTCTCCATTGCCACATGGGTGTTGATTCATACATCCTTGGTGATCCATGTACCCTAGATCTGGATTTGTGGGTATTGGAACAAAAGGATCAGCTCTATGTGCAGATAGATGGACAAGGTCTACCCTTGGCACTAATGGCCTTATAGGGTCTCTAGGTGGGAGGTGCTCCCTATATGCCTGAAGTGGTGGATGAAGCACTTGGTTTAACTATACTTGGTTTAACTACCACCTATGCCTTGGTACCATATTTAGATTTTCAAACATATCATTGATGTCTATGGGGTACTCTTGTTGCCTCATATTGTTGAGATATGCCATATCAGTTTCATCCTCATAGTCGCTATCAAAGATCCATAGGCCTTCATTGGCTTTGACAACTATGTGCCCCTCTAGCTGGTATAGCCTCCCACTAGGTGTTTCTTGATCACTATCCTCACTCTCTACGAGAACCAAAAATCTGGTACGTAGGTGGTCGATGTTGAAGAAGATATTTGGATCTTCTTACTCTGGTGGATCACTTGGCCTTATGGCTGACATGGGAGGCTCATTTTTTTTAAGCAATTTGATTTGGTCCCTTCTGGATTATTTTGCTCTCTACGGGAGGGCTGGATTCTATGGAGGTAGAAATTGCTTGATCAGAACATTAAAGGGGAACATTACCATGAAGTTCTCTTAATAGTCGTCAATGGGTGTCACCTGTGAGTGATTGCTATCGGACTCAAAAGGTTCCCAAGGTGCTACCTCATAATCTGACTCATCTTTAGAAGATCCCCCTTGATCTTGTTCATATCCCTCTTGGAGGTTACTTCTTGAACTTTCCCCTTCCTAGATCAAAATGGAGGGGTTGTTGAGGTCGACAAGGTTTGTTGTTAACAATGGAAAATAATTCCTCAATGTGTATGTTGTGTTGTGATTGGCATATGGATCTTGTGCCAACCCATCCCTGTTGCCTATACCTAAGCCTTGCATGGTTTCTACCAAGATGTCGAGGGGCAAAGGGTGGTTGAACCCTACTCCTCATTTATCATATGGCATCTGGTATCTCGGTTGAAAAAGAATGCACATTCCTTATTCGTATTTGCCCAATCCATATCCATGCCAATTACATTGGTCTAGGTATTTCAATGCGAAGTCCGGGTTGGACAGATAGTCAACATTCTCAAAAAATGGCTCTTCATCCTCTTCCTCTTATAGGTAGGGTTCAATGCTGTTCTCAAGGCCCTCATATACAAAATTGGTCTGATTTGGCGGGTAGCCTAAATGGATGATGGTGTCGATGGGAAGGTGAGGTCTCCTCATGTCTTGCATGGATTCGAGCACAGGTGTTTCCACAACATTTCGCACTAGGTACTCCCCCAATCCCGTATTGGCCATCTCAATGGTAATGGTCGGCGGTTGAGGGGGAGGGAATGGAAGTTCTCCCTAATTCCACTCCATGTTGGGTGAACCAGGTGTCTCGACTTCCATTCAGCTAGGCACACTAATGGTGGTACCTCCTCTAGGGGATTCTTCCCGTTGTCCTTCGATGTGGCCACCATAGGTGGCATTGTTGGTGAAGGAACAAATGATGAAGATGGGTCAGGTTGGTGAGTTGAGGGACTCAACAGTGAGAATGTAGGCGAAATCGAACCTTGTGTGGATGGATTCAATTGAAAGTCTAAATGTGTCAATGGGAGGGTCGATTGTGGTATCAGCTGCACCACATTGCAAAACTTTAAGGGCTCTAAGTCTGCTGGGACTACATGTACTTGCCCTTTGTATGGGTATTTGAGGCATTGATGGGCTATCGAAGGGACACACTTCATGTCCCTGATCCAAGGCCGTCCTAGTAAGATATTGTAGGCCATCTCACCTTCAAGTATGTGACACAATGTAGGAATGGTCTTTTGTCCTACTTGGATGGGTAGGACAATTGTGCCAACCGTTGAGCATAACACATTGTTGAATGCTCGAAGAGTGTAAGTGGATGCCACAATGTGGGATGTTAGCAGCTTAAGGTGTTTTAATGTCATTGTCGTGATTATGTTGTTGGACAAGCCAGTGTCCAAAAACACCCTCTTGAATGGAATCCCATTGACCCACGTAATGATATGTAGGGGTGGATCCACCATATCACCAGTTACCAGTTTTAGTTCATCTTCCCTGAAGGTTATGACTGGTTTTGTGCATTGTCTCACATGTCCCACAAAATTGTTGAAAGAATTGGCTTCATGGGGTTGTAGCTCAATGGCTTTGAATATCTCAATCAGAGCCTCCCGATGGGGCGGTGATTGTTGGATGAGCTCATAAATGGAGAGCCTAGCCGATGTAGTCCTTAAACTTTGAGTAAGTTTAGTCTGAATCATGGCCATTGGTCTAGGCAGGGGAGGTTGTGTAGGGTGTTTTGGAGGTTGTGATGTTTACGGAACATCTCCTGTAGCTGCAGCGGGTGCAACCATGTTTGGGTATCTTTTGTTTCGTGTCATAATGCTTATCATCCCTACATATCCTTTCATGGGGTAGTTTTGTGTTACCTCGTTCACTTGTAAAGCCTTTTCCTGTGCATCATGGGCAAGCAGGGGGTCTTTGAAGATCTCCATCTATTGTTTGCTCAGTGCTACGAGATTATCTACCATGAGCATTTTGTTGTCTATCAAGTCCTGCACTAAGTGTTTGAATTTCCAACAAGTGGAGATTTTGTGTCCTTTCTATCGATGAAATCTACAATATATTTTTTCCCTATAGCCCTTGGATTTTGGTGTGTTGGGGTCTATGGGTCGACTTTTTGGCAAGTTTATCAGGTTTACCGCGAACAAGCGATCAAACAAGGAGCCTCTAGACTCTATGAATTGTGTGAATTATCACCTAGGGTGATGCTGCTGATTTTGCTCTTGTTTATGATTTTCCTTTTCATAGTTATCAAGAGGAAATGCCTTATAATTATCCTTTGGGGGTTGTGTCATTTGTGCAGGCTTTGGTATAGTTATGGCAACTTGATTAACTACGACGGGTTTCGGTTGCGTGGACCCAATTTTAGCATTTTTGGGCCACTCTTTCTTGCATGGCTTGGCAATCTCGTCGTCTTGTATTTTGATCTCCTCAATTATCTTGGCTTTCACTAGGGCTTCTTCGAGTGTGGCATATTTCTACAGCTACAATAGCACAGATATCGACATTAAGAAACTCTTTGAAAACATTTGAGTCATGTCGGCCATTGGATGGAGGTAAGGCAGCTTTGAAAGCAATGTCCTCCACCGATTCCCATAAGCAGCTATGGTCTCATCATCATACTACTTAAGGCTAGCTAGGTCACTTAAGGATGCCTTCTTGGTGTTGAAGGAAAAATGTTCAAGGAATGCGTCCACTAGCTAGTCTAGATTATTGATGCTATGCTTCGACAACTGGGTAAACCAATCCGAGGCAAGGCCTATGAACATGGTTATAAACATTCTTAGAAGCAATGCATCATTATCCTGAATGCCAAAGCATTGACTCAGGAACCTTGTTACATGCTCTTGGGCATCCTCATCTCCTCTAAAAATTGCCAATTGAGGCACTTTGAAGTGGTCGGGGTATGGGGGTGTTGAAACTGAAGGATGCACAAGGTGACTACGAAGTTGGCGTAAGGTGGGCTTTTGGGGTCCTTAAGTTTTAGTCCCCACAGACTCTAAGCGCTCTAGCAGTGCTTTGTATGCATCAGAGGATTTGATTTCCTCTTCTTTGGTTTGTTCCCGTTGTGAATTGTGAGGAACTTGAGGCCTATGGAGGGGTAGCCGGATAGCGCCCCCTGCCTTGATAGGGTGTTTTAGCTCGCTCTTCTTCTCACTCAAATTCCTCATAGGCCTCGTGAGGAGTTTTTGAGCATGACCTATAAACATGGACTGGTGCCCGAGGAAGGCGCCTATCATTGGTTCTAGGAGTGGCCTCCTGCTCAGGTCTAGGAGGTCTTGGAGGTAATGATTGATAAGGTCATGGAGACCTGCCTCATACCAAGGGGTTGTGCCTCATAAATGTTTGTCCTATGCATGTGAGGGGTTGGAATCCTCTCATGCATAGTTTTCTGTAGCAACTCATCTATCTGATGCTGAATGCACTCTTTGTTAAGATCATATAGTTGTTCTAACTGTTGCTGATATTGCCTAAGCTGCATGATTTATGCTTGGCGGGTGGCCTATTTGGAAAATGCCAAGTCGATTTGTTTCATCGTCTTAGGTCTAGGAGGCCTAGATGCCTCCCCTACATATCTATCTTGGTCGCGATGATCCGAGATCTCTATGGGTCACTTTCCTCTATCAAGGTTAGCAACATTCACTTGAGGCTCTGGCCTCTATAGGTGATCTTGATAATTAGCAGGTACGAAGGCACATTGCTCCCACATGGTGTATTGCTCTTGAGGAATATACTAGTTTTCCTCATGCTCCCTTTCGTACATGTGAAAGGGACAGACAGAGTTGGATCACCCTATCTGAAGAGCCTTCTGCTCTAGATTTTGCCTATTGGTTCTAACAATAATGAGGTGTGTAGGAGGAATGATATAATCATGTGGGCCCCCCTTATGAATCCTATGTTGCTCTAGTGCTTCATCGCATAGTGGCCACTCATAATGAGTGTCTAAGTGGGCCTTACCACGTGTGTACTCCTCTTGAGAGGGTCTGTGTTGAATGGGAGTGCCCCTCAAAGGGGTGCCTCTATAGTCCTATTCTGTAGCGGTATGGTGTGGACTATGTTGTGGGTGAGGCTGCCAAGGTGGTATAACCAAGTCCTTGTGGCTATAACGGAGGTGACTTGTGCCTCCTTGCATACCTTCTACAGCTTCTTCCCATGATTGGGCTTGGCTATGGGCATACACCATGGTGGTGGTTTTTATAAAAATATATGTATATTTTTATCTCTTTTACAATTTTTATGCTATACCAAACAAAAACGGACCACACAAACAAAGAAATGATTATCTTGTTTACAGATTAAATGTGTGTCCTAGATCTAGTTTAGTGTGTTTGATTTTTGTTATGTAAATCTTGTAAATAAAACTTTGTTATACATGCATAATGAGGGCTCTTGTATCTCCAAAATGGTCACCCCTTCAATATACCATTGCCAGGCCGTTATACCGAACCTCTCAATATACCCACCCTTACGTGAGGGAAACTATTGGTACGCAAGAGCAGAATAGTAAGTGGAACATAGGCGGTACGGAAGGGGGATCGCTCTATTTTTTACACCTACCTTAGAAGACTTATCCTCATGCATGGGGAATCACCCCCGCTACACTTGGTCAGCTTTCGTTAGGATTTACGTCTAGCGACAGTCGCAATCAGGGTATATGTATGCAAAATCCAAGCCAAGGTGGTGATGAAACCCACCGTTGGTCTTGATCAAGCGTTGGGGTATTAATACCAACTCCTTGATGTTAATTTTATTAGGTGGTGTGTGTGGTTCCTTTTAATTGTGTAAGGAAATAAAACATACAACAAAAGATGATTTTCACTAATGCAATGCTTTAAAGTATGTTTTATATTTTAGAAACCATTAGTAGCAAAAAGAAATTCACAAAACCTAACTAGAACTGAAACCTATAATGAGGACTTGCCATTTGTGCAAGTATCATGCAAGAAAACCAAAGAATAACGCATTCCTAATCAAGTTCCTTCCATTTTAATTTACTCTATGTTTTTTAATTTTTTTATTGCAAGAAAGGAAAACAAACTACTTAACCTTTCTATGCAAGTGTCTGAAAATAAAGCAAAGAAAGCAAAAATTTGTAGAAACAAAAAGTAGAAAAACACAGAGGATGTTCAAAAGGCCTATCTCTTTTCTGTCTAAACTAGATGCTTCTAAATTTCTACTCAAAAAATTTATAGACCTCTAATTGTCCCGGGGTGGGACGAATAGCAGGTCCGCATTCGTCACAGGGTAGGACAAATATGCATTCATCCCAGGGTGGCACGAGTAGCAGTCCAATGCCCGAATGAGTAACACTTGCAAAGGAAACCCATAGAATTCAGATCAAAAACTTGATCCTAACAGCAGGAGATAGGGTCCCACCATGATTTCCACTGAAAGCATGCGAGAGGAACTACGTACCGATATGATGCAAAAAAAAGTAGATACAGATGCTAAGTCCTACAAATGCATGAAGGAAGTGACGCAAAAATGATATGTGAGCAAACAAAGTGGGGCATCCTTTATTGATATTGCTTTTAATCTTGTTACAATACGTCCCCCTTTTAGGGCTCAAAAAATGCACAGAGCTCTAATCAATCGGGCTCATCTCCCATAGGATATTATGAACAATTGGTACCTTATCTATCGTGTGAATCTTCATATTTTCTAGGTTGATAATGGATACCTTCTCAGCGTACACCAGAGTATGCGCCTCCTTCCTCCTATGGTCCCTTAGCGAACACGATGAGCTATGGCACACCTTGTGAATTCTCTCCATAGCTGCAAGGTGCTGCATCATATCCAACTCAGCTTCGAGCGACTCCCTAAACTTCGAGGATCGACATGTAAGAAAAGAGAGGCTCCTGTAGCTCAAGTTCAAATAGAACATGGGAAATAAGAGAGGAAGTGATTACGCTAACTCTAAAGGGAACTTGGGTCTAGACAACAACTATAGAGATGGTGGGCTTAGGCTTTAAAACATCAAACACAACCAATGCTATGATAGTGGAGGGCGATGAAAAAGAAAATGGATTTATCTCTATGGGGGTAGAAATATCGACAATAGGGTCTTCCAAAATTAAAAAAAAAATGAATCTAATGGGTGTAGAGACTACAAAAGATTTAAGGCACATCCTAAAATATGTGAATGCAACTGAGGGTAAAGAAAGGGTTGGGGAAACTAAAATGCCAGCAACTGTGGAATGGGGTAGTGAAAGAGAAATAGAAGGGATGGAGAGACCAGAGGAGAAAGCAATAGCAACTAGAGTTTCAACCATTGAGGAAACGACTACTAGAGATATGGAAGAGAAAAGAGTGAACACGTACCTTAGAGCTCCATGATCAAATAAGTCGAGGAAGGGGAATTCTACGTGTGTGGATCTTCTATCTCCTCCATGTAAATCATATTTAAGTCAATCACCTCCACCTCTTCTTCCTAATTTTTCAAATGCTCCACCACAGGCACTTCAGGAGTGCTCGATGGAGAGATCATCAGTGTCATAGAGGAACTCATTATAAAGGGCCTTGGAGTGTTGGTTCATGGTCTCTTTATTGCATGCAATAAGAGAGGAAATTCCTTAGCTTTTCTCTTTGGGAGGGAACTCTGCTTCTTAGGATGCGATGGTCCACTCTCTCCAGCCAATTACGAATCACTCAGGACTACCTTGCCCTTTCCCCACACCACATGTCTCTTTACTGATAGGTCCTCCACTTCATAAGGGCTTTGTGTGCTTCAAGGTACATTCTCAAAAAATGAGGAGTCCTGATAGGTATTTATGTTTTCATCGCACACTATGGAGAATTTGTCATCCAAAACCATTGCATAGTTAGAAAGCATCTTGTTATTGTGGACTCTCATGATCCACCACTTAGTGATCTTGTGATCTGACCAATGTCATAGCTTTTCCTTCATTGTCTGGTACACATATCTAGGAAGCATTTGCTTTGGGTTGACGGTCGGGTCGTAGTCAATTTCTATGGTGTAAAAGTTGTGCTATGGGGGCAAGGGCACCATATCATCGATGTGCCACTCCAACTCATGCCTCGTAGGGTTATTTTATTGGGCGACTATGTTCGGGCGAGGGAAAAAATGAAAAGACTTCACTCTGATGATATTTTGGAAGACATCATGCAAATCGTACTTCTAGTGCTAGAGGACCTCAACAAACCTAAAGTCATACAACTTCACTAAAAGGACAAAGTTCTAGTCACACTGCATCACTTTGATTACTCCAAACTTTAAGGGTATAGGACATGTGTGCTTCTTCCCTCTGCCTTTCTCATATGAATCATTTATGAAGTCACATTGTCAAGAGACCTCCAAAGCAAATAGGTACAACATGGCGTAGTAGGGCAATAGGAAGGGTTTCTTTGTGAACCCAAAAATTTTGATTATCAATCCCTAGGTGAGCGGGAAAACTTCTCCCAACTTCTCATCCACCACTTTGTCTCTCAGCTCTGCGAGAACTCGCTCGTAGTGGCCATAAATCAGTTTTAGCATCAACCCCATGAAAACTTGGTTAAAATTATAGTACGACTCATCCCTAGACAAGCTTTGCATCCAAATATAGACTGACAATGCCTTGCCTTCTTCGCTAGACTAATTCTTGGGGATGAAGGGGAAGCACTCATGCAAGTGGTAGAAATAATGCCACACAAGGGAAGATCAATGTCTGAAATGATCATATTTATGACTCTGTAGGTAGGATAATGAGAGGTGCATCTATCGTGCCATCCACTCTACGTAGTCGAAGAAAACTAGTAGGGTATTCGGCTGCATCTTAGATGGGAAATAAATTTCATTGTGAAAAATGGACTTTGCCATGGATACCTGCCAGTTGTAAACATTGACATCTATAGAGAGCCCCATCACCCATGCCATAATTGAATAAATATCATGGTGCACAAACTTTGTTAGGTGCTTGGGTAATTCAATAAGCTCCTTAGATGAGGGCGCTCCTCCCAATTGCTCTCTCATGAACTAGAGTATTTGAGGCATGGGATGATACCTCTCGCCCTACTCATAACTGGTGATTTTACTTGGGAGAAAATAATTTGGAGGGGTCCTTCCATAGGAAAAAGCCTCTCGAATAACATCAACTATAATGGAGAATAGCTTATTCCCCCTAGAATCCCGCACTATTCTCATTTGGGCATCATAAAATTTTGAAATTGCCCATACAAACTTTGGGTAGTGATGCATGAGCATGTACATGTAGAAGAACAAGTGAGAGTGATAAACTGCAGCCAACACATTCCCAGTCAGATTTTCTTTAAATGTCCTATCGATGTCCTGGCGTAATTATTCGAGGTCCTTTTGCATCATCAGACAATCCCAAAGTTTGAAGAGATTGTCTTCGAGTGGTATCAACTTTACTGGTTTTTTTACACACTTTTGTGGCTTCTTTGAGCCGCTCTCCTTTGGGAACATCGTCTTGTCCTTGGGTGACTTCTCTCTATGCTCCCCACTTTTCTTACCCATGTTTGACAACGAATTATTCTGACTTGAACTCTTGCACAAATAAACGATCCGAAAACTACAGGGTGCAAGGGCTGCATGAAAGCAAGACTGCAATGAAGGGCATGAAATGACTCTGGAAAACCCTTCTTCTTATAGTGCTCCTTTTAAATATACCACTTTAAATGCCAATGTCAGGAGTTAATGCAGGTGGAAATCATGCATGGAATCATGCACCTCTTATTTGCCCTCATGCAGGTAGCTCACCCTTGTTAATGATGAATAACGATGTTGACTAAGAAAATCCTCCTTGGAGCACATGCTTCTCGAGAGGCATCCTCACTTGGACTTGCCACGAGGAAGCATGCTTTAGAGGGTTATGGAACGAAAGCACTTTTCTTGGATAAATACATCAAACGCCCTCCCCTTTATAACATTCATTGGGCTAGAAAATATATCTCTTCCTGACACATGGTGCTTTATGAATGGATGACCTTAAAAGAAAAAAACAATAAAACAAATACAAAAAAAGAAAGGGAGGGAGAGGATCACTCCACTAGTGGAGTGAAAGCTCATTTATTTATTTATTATTTTTTGAAGACTTCGCTCCACAAATGGAGCGAAAGTGCTTTTGATCCAAAAGTGGAGTTAAAACACACTATATACATACACTTTTTTTTAATTACACAGAAGATCGTACTTGAAAACTTATTGAACCTTCTCAGAATTCTGCTGGTGATAACTTCAAAAGAAATTCGTTCACTAAAATTGGGAGAGTAAAATCCTCCATGTCCTATAGGATGAAATAATTAATCTAATTGACATCGAAGACTCGAAATGGGCCTTCCTAGAAGGCATCAAATTTATCATGGTTCCCTGACTTAGACTTGTTTTCGTTCCATTTCAAGATCAAGTCTCCAACATTGAATGCTCTGTTAGAAGTATTTTTACTGAACTAGCCTTTGGTGGATTCGACATGCTTTGTGAATGTTTTGTAAGATTTTTCTTTATCTTCTTCCAACTACAGTAGCTGGGCTAACCTTGCATCCATCGGATCAAAGTTTCCCCCTTCACCGTTGAACCACTTGAGTAACTACAATGCGGATAGCTCAGTGTGTGTGGGCAAGACTGTCTCTTTCCCGTACACTAGTGAATAGGGAGATATTTTAATTAAGTGCTTGATAGAAATGTGATCGACCCAAAGTGGATGGACTAAGAGAATATTCTAGCTTCGCTTATTCTTTGCCAAAGATCTTTTTATAATCCACAACAGGTTCTTGTTTGTAGACTTCATAAATCTATTACCCTATGTGTAATAGTTAGACAAGATCTTCAAATAAATCCTATACCTGACTGCGAACTCACAGTTCCTTACACCGGTGATAGGGGAGCCATTATCAAACATGATCGCTTAGGCATGCCAAAACTAGTGATCAACCCTTGAATAAAATATATAACCACGTCTTGGTTGGCTTGTTTGGTTGGCACTACCTTCGACCATCGAGTGAAATAGATAGTAGCGATCAAAATGTATTTATGGCCAGTAGAGGAGTTGGGGTTAATGATCCCGATGAAGTCTAAGACCCACTACTAGAACAAAGCTTCTACTTGAATGGGGTGGAGAGGAAGCGAGGCGTTTTGGGTTCTGCCCAAGTAGCGCTGGCATTTGTCATAATACTCACTGACCTTGAAAGCATCATCGAAGAGGGTGGGCCAGTAGTAACCTGCCTTCATGATATTTTGGGCTAGTGGCCTACCTGCGAAATGACCTCCCAAAATCCTAGAGTGAAACTCTTCAAGGATATTTGATTTCTTTGACTCTCTAATGCACATCAAGAGGACTCCAATATTCTGATAGAATGGTCTATTGGGTGTCAGAACGTACTAGCCAACCTGTAAGTGAAATATCCTTATTTACAAATAATTGAAGTGAGAAAGAAATTTTATCCTGTCAAAGTACTCGACAAGGTCATCCACCCAGTCTGGGTTGCTAACTGACAAGTTGGTAAGGTTGCTTTCAAGTGTAAAGTGCTCTAATTCAAGGTTTGTTGCTTCAGTTGTAGCACTTATGGTTAGTTCATGACAAAGCACTCGGTCTTAGAACAACTTGGTAGGGCATACTTCAATATCAAATTCTTGGATCTTAGAGATCCATTCAACCCTCCTATTGTTGATCTCTCCCTGAGTAATGAAACTCCTAACATTGAGGTGTACCATGTACACTATCGTCTTACTTTGGGAGACAAAATGTCTAAATTTCTTGAGCAATTTCATCACCGCATGCACTTGTATTTTGATAAATTATACATTCCTTCATGTGATTGAATGATCTAGCTCAGGAATGGTATCGGGTGCTCATCTCCATCCTCCCCCTTTTGGGTCAGATTAACTGCATAGCTTTCTGGTTCCTCGACGACATACAGGATAAAATATTTTGTGTAGTCAAGATTTATGAGGACTGGAGCTTGAGAGATTCACTCCTTGATTTCTTGGAATGCCTGCTTCCTTACATCGATCCACTTGAAATTGACATCCTTCTTCAAAATATCGATCATCAACTTCACTACTTAGGCGAAGTTGGCTACGAACTTCCTAAAGAAGTTGATTTATCTGAAAAAGGATTGTAGGGATTTCTTGTTCAAAAGTAGTGGAAGTTGGAGGAGCGCTTTAGCTCGGTGGGATCAACAGTTAATCCCTTCTTAGAGATCAAGTTCCTGAGAAGTTTTACTTCCTTCACTGTAAAAAATCAATTTTTTGGGATTGATGGAAACCCTAAACTCACAGTATTTCTCAAAGACTTGTCATAAATGCAGGTCGTGTTCCTCTCTCTTATGGGAGAATACTATCATATCATCTAATTAGATCACAATGACATGATTTAATATTTCACCAAAAGCGAGGTCCATCACCCTTTGGAAAGTCGCTCCGATGTTCGAGAGACTGAAGGGCATTCACTGATAGGCGAAGGTTCCCCACTTGGTGGTGAATGCAGTATTATGTTGGTCTTCATCCTTGACCCATATTTAGTTATATCTAGAGAATCCATTCAGAAAAGAGAATATCTATGCTCCCACAACTACGTAAAGAATCTGGTCAATCTGAGGTAAAGGATAGTGGTCCTTGAATGATGCTTGGTTAAGATTTCAAAAATCAATACACAAGCGAATGTTCCCATTCTTATTTTGTATCGAGACTAGGTTGGCCACCCAGGAGGAGTGCCTGATCAGGTAGATGATATTTGCTTCATGCATCTTCAGAAGCTCAAATATCATTAGAATCTTGATCTTCAGGTTGGCAGGCCTCTATTTTTGCCTTAAGGGTTTGATCCCTTCTTCTAGCTCAATTGTGTGCTGAATGACATTTTTCTCATACCCCCTTAGGTCTTGATAGCACCAAGCTATGATATCTGGTACTCCTTGTAGAGGGTGTGAATCTTTTGGATCTCCTTGACTATGTAGTCAACCCCTACTTTGATAAATTTCTCCAATTTTAAATCCAGGTCTATGAAATATCTTTCGTTTACTTTGATCTTGTGGGAGATAGACCTATCATTTCAATCAAATAGACTTTCTAATGTGATCAGAACCTTGGGGATATGATTTTTTTTCAACTGGATTAATCCCTCATGGTCTTCGTCTTCTATAATCCAATCCTCAATTGAGAATGTTTCATTAACCAAAAAATTGACAAGTTGTTTATCATTGTCAAACACTTGCCAGTGGATCTTCTTATCAAGCACAAAAGGCCTATAGATCAGCCTCATCATTTTTGGCTTATGCATAAAATTATCCATCGGTGAGAACCGAGTGCTGATAGAGGCCAAGATGTCCTTAAGCTTATTTCACTCTCGTAAAATTGACTTGATGCTTAGTGCGATGAAGGATTCAAGCAAATCCCACACCTTGTTGTGGTACACCTTTAGATAGTGCTACTTGGATATACACTTGTTGGTGACTTGGTTGCATATTAATTCAAAATCCTTGAATATCTGCAACTGCTTGATGCTGAGTTTCTTGGCTTTTTGAGTCTGAGGTACAAAGCCTCATACTCTGCTACATTATTTGTACAGCTCCATGCAAGCCTGTACGAGTAAGTCTTTTGTTTACTAGATGGAGAGATAAGAGCGACACCAGCCATGGCATCATTTTTGTATCATGTGCCATTGAAGAAAAGTTTCCATAGTCGATCAGATATTGGGGGCTTTTTCTTCATGTGCTTATGTTTCAACCTTTTTAGGCTTTGTGAGTGAGTAGCATCCTAAATTTGTCCCGATGATAGTATTAAAATAGGTTATAGAAAACTCATCTTCAGCTCAAAGTTCATTGAGAGATTTTTTCATTAGTCCACTTCTTGCATTTCTTTTGTCATTAGGTTGATAGAGTCAAAGCCTTTCTCCCCGTATTCAAGTCTTTCAACATGAAAACGGGTAGGCTTCTTGTTGAAGAGCTTAAATTTCTTCCCCTTGAAGGGGATTTCCAAATGCAAGTAGTCGAGGGAAAGGTAACCTCCCAACTTGACCATGAATTCTCTTGAGAGGCACATACTGAAATATGGCTCAAGGTAGACTACCACGATCTCTTGGATAATCGTGACCTACAACATTTTGTGCAGAAGGATCATAACATCTTTTATCACTCCTATCATATTTACGGGAGTCTCGTCTAGTTGCAACACCTCAGGGCTACTCCAGGTATACTCCATATACATAATGTCACACATCACTTTGGGCATGACAATCATCGCAGCATCAAAGTCGATCATGTAGTTGTGGATAATCCATACATCCATTCGAAGGGAAAGGTAGAATGGTAGGGACCTATTCTTACCAATGGCCAAAGTTGTCAATTACTGATCAAATACCATCTGCGTCGGCCTACTCTCCTTGTATTTGGAAGTTTTGGGATGGAAACCCCTTTTTTATCTTGTGGCGATATGAAGTCCTTTAGTAACTCAAATTTTTTTGAGGTCGCCATTTGATTGGGAGATTTTGCCAACGACTGGGCCCTTTCGCTCCATGATTTAGATGTAGTAGGCACCTTTAGTGTATCCATCTAGATTGGGTCTACCTTAATAGGCTTCTTCCCATCCCTGGTGAGGGCTGAGACTTGCTCAGTGGAAGGAATCATGAAATTATGACCAACTTCTCTGATCATGTTGATTTTATCATTGTAAGCGCCACCGTACAGCATCTGGATATAGTTGAGATGCACCATGTAGGTTTCTTTGTTGTGTGGATCATTGTATGTGGTATACCAATAAGTTTTGTCGGATGAAATGACTTCTTCACTTTCCAGTACTATCGTATTTCTCTTAGGAGCCCTGCTAGTGGAAGCTTGCTCCTTAGTGAATGGGGGAGGAGGGAATCTCCTTGGATGGAAGCTTTGGTCATTTTGCCTCCTCCTCATGATGGTCATCTCATTTACCATCATCTTCATCGATGCTCGCAAATCCTGTAACTCTTTGACCTGGTCTTCATTTAAGGCTACCTGAGGCATGGGTAACGACAATGGTACCAACAGTGCAGGCAACTCCAGATATTGGATAGGAGCTAAGATCTAAGGAAAAACTGGTGCTTGATACTACAGAGTGGATATTGCTTGATTTTATGGATTGGGACTCCATGGTTGATTGGGGTACATCGAAGATTTAGATGGTGCAGAAGCACTGGGATACATGTTCTGATGGAAATCTGGGTAAATTGGTATAGTCATCTTTGAAGGAAACTTTTCGATAGCTATCAAGTCAACGCTGACCTTTTGTGTCTACTCATACAAATCAGGGAATGTATTGATATTAACATATTGGATGCTCATGCTTATATCCAAATGGAAAGCTCTCAAGTGGTAGAACTTCGCCCACTTTGGGGTGGGTCGAAGGTTGGTAGTGACTCTCTATCAGTTTTGAGGGAACCTAACGTTAAAGTTAGCTACCTCCTCGTGGGGATGCCTATGGATGGTGGTGAACTGGTGCAATAGATATAAGGGGTCCACCTGCTCATTGAAGCCCCTTATCAACTATTTTGCCAATTGGTCCTATGTAGTGATGGTGTCGGTTGAAAGTGATCTGTACCAATAGAGGAGCTTACCTTAGAGTGAGAGGACTAGAAATCTCACCATGATATTGTCTTTGGTAATGTGGTAAATGGTCACTATTCCAGTGATATCTTGGACATGCACATAAGTTGTCTTCCCCATACCATCATATTTAGGTAGAGCTTTCAACGCTATGGGTGGTACTTGGTTCTAACTCATCAAATACAAAGGTCTTGAATGATTCCATGTGGGGAACTGCTTGGGGACAACTTGTTGCGCCATTTGGATTGGTGGATTTGGTTGAACTGGCTAGACCAAAATGTTCTAAATGTTCGATTGAATCGAAGGATTTTGTTAAACTAAAGAATTCTATGGATTCGAGGGTAAGCTATTTGTTGTACTGGTAGGACTTAGGGTCTGCAAAGCAACAACAACTACTTGTGAAGATAACCCGTATAACAGGATATTCGGTTGGACCACTCTAGGATGTTCTCCTAAAGTATCAATATCAAGCTCAAAGAACTCGACTGCTTCTTCTTTATTTTTAGCCTTCCTTCTCGTGTACATGAAGGTGTGAGCTTTTAAACTTATCTTCAAGATTCTAAGGTGTCTAGGTTTAACTGAGTCACCAGATATTTGGATTTGATAGTAACAAGATGAACATCAACTTATTAATACTAATTTTGATGTGAAAAATTTGCGTCCCACTAGGCATGCTAGAAACTGTTGGCAATCAAATTGACCTAGATATAGATTTTCTAAGTCTATAGCACCCTAGACCCGCTGCCAAGCATTGAATGGCTAAAGGAAATAAATGTCCTCTATGCCAATCTCTAGTAGAGCTAGTTTCAAAAATAAAATAAAAGGTGTTCTTGATATAAGGGTTAGGGAAGATGCAAAAATATAATAAAATTACTGAAAGGAATGGGAAAAGAGGTAGAAATCCTAAATATGGGGTGATGGATAGGAAGCACGATACACAACTTTTACTGAAATGAAAAACAATCTAAACAATAGACTTTTAACATAAACTGACACTAAATCCTCTCAACCACATAACTTCTAGGGGTATTCCAACATTAATCCTTCACCAACAACTAAATCTAGAAACAAAATTCAAGCCGTATGATAGAGTGACTAACTTAATAGAAATAACATGATAGAAGACATACACAAATATAAAATATTCAAGACCAGAACCAGAAGTCTATGTTTAGGAAGCATATTTCAAGATATAAAACTGCTTTTATAGAAGAGATTGTACATCCTTAGTTATAGATGAAATTCTATATTTTATAGAGGATTTCACCTCTCAATATATTAATGCCCAACCACTTCTACGATGGTGATATATAGATTTGATCTAGAACCGAATTAACAACACAAATTTAATTCTACAGATAACTTAGCATTGAATGCAGAAGATTCCCATGATCTACCATGATTGAATGGTTCAAAGCACAGCTTTGGGGTCAATTGGGCAGTCGATGGAGTTTCTCTATAGTTTCACTATGTTTGGGAGGGCCCACCTGGAGTTTCACTCCACAACTGGAGCAAAAGTACTTTTGCTTCAAATGTGGAGCAAAAGCATACCTTTGCCTTGCTTAGAGCCTTCATATTACTTTCTAGACAACTTTCTCTCCATAAGTGGAGTGAAAGCACCCTTGGCCTTACACTTTTGCGCTTTTACTTTGAGTGTCGCTCCTTAGGTGGAGTGATAGAGAGGTTCACTTCATTGGTGGAGCGATAGGGATTTTCACTCCACTAGTGGAGTGACAGGTACTTTGACCATGAATTTAACTTCCTTTGCATTGACTTTTGTGATTCTCAAGAAGGATCTTTCGCTCCCTAAGTGGAGTGAAAGCACTTTCACTCCACAAGTGGACCAAAATTCTTTGTCTAGTGTGCACACTTAATTCTATGGAGGGATTTCGATCCACATGGAGCGAAAGCACTTGGTGCCTTAGCCAAGACTTAGTTAATTGTTTCCCCATCCTTTAATAGGAACCTTCACTCCACAACTGGGAGTGAAAACACTTTCACTCCACCAATGGAGTGAAAGTGCCCCTTACTTGCATTCAAAATGGAAGCATGCTTTGAAAATTATCTAAGTCACCCAAAATTGTCACCATATGCGAAGAGTGGAATGAACTTGCAAAAATCAGATTTGAAGTAGAAATTTTATCCACGACATTGTCCCATGCTAAAACATTTATAATTTTACATGCAAAATGATAGGAAAAGTGCAGAAAAACTAGAGAGACCATAGGACTTGAAAGAAAACAGCTTTGATTAAAAGGAGACAACTGGTGAAAACACATCAAATACAATAACATATTAACCATTTTTGATGGAAAAAGAGAAGTTTTACAATTATTAACTCCCAAAAATACATACAACTTAAATTTTTACAAATGTGGCAAGAAGGCCAATAGGGCCTTATCATTATTCATTTGAGAGAGAGCCTGAGTAAGATTATCAAGAGACAAAAGGGCTTAACAACTAGATTTTTGCTCGGAAGAGAGCTTTGCTGGCACCAATGCATAACACTCAGCCAAGGCCTACTACCGGGTGAGGGTGAGTGGTTGAGAAGAAAATTTTTTTTGATAATGGCGGACAAAGGCAGATATTATATCAAGAAGCTCAATGAGTCTACCCCCATTAATTTGAAGAGCTTGAAATTGCACAACTGACGAAGAGGGGCGTAACCGTTTGAAGAATTCTTTAGACACTTTGTCCCCAATCTTGAGCCAATGCATTTTGGCATGAAGCTAGGCTCCTCTGGCCTCATAAATATTTTCTTTCTTCAACTCATAATGAATGACAAAAACATGAGATTGCAAAGATTGGTTGAACGAGGAAGACTCAAGTCTCACAAAGGCCTCTGATAATTCTTTTTTGAGGGTAGAATTATTAACCCTCCCGTGCTTTGCAACTTCAACCACAAGAGATCGAAGCATAGAATTCATACGCTAAATGGACTTATTCCACTAAAAAGTCTAGCCAACCAAGTTAGAGGGTCTTAGGAGAAGATTCCAAAGATCGGGTAATATGAGCCCTCATAGCATTATTTTGAAGAAAGAAAACATTTAGGTAAAATTATGATTGAAAGCTTCGAGGAGGAGAGGCCCAGGTGGCAATGTCAAAAATAATCGGGGAGTGATCAGAGAGGGTGGTGTCTAGAATGACATGAACAAAAGGGTAGGACAGAGAAAGTCTATTAAAGAAGAAGTGGTGGGAATCTGTAAGCAGTACTCAGTCTAGGCATTTCAAAATCCTCGAAAATCTTGTTTGGAAATTAGACCAGGTGAACCAAACATTCTCAAGGAATTTAGACTAAGAGAAACATTAATTAGGATCTGATAACCCCATTTTATTCTTCATGAAAAACCACACTTCTCTTTCCCTAGCATTCTATCACAGTGGAATGTGCCCAACCTTATCCTAGGGTTTCTCAATCATGTTAAATTCATCACAAAGCACCAAAACAACATGCAATAAAGAAAAATCTAGCCACCACCACAAACTACACCGATCAAAAGCATCGTTAGATGCATATAGATTAATTATTCCAAAAGGTTGACCTTGAAACTCAAGCAGAGTCCAGACAACTTGATTTAAGGGGTCCACCCCCAATAAACCACATTCCTCATCCACTTGGAAGATACAAAAGTAATAGCTCCTCCCTTACAAGGAGGATCACTGGTTGCATGAAAGTAACCATGCAACCATAAAAAATTACAGGTACAATCTAGATTAAAATAAAAAAATTTAACTTCTTGTAGACAAAAAAAAGTTAAGATTACCAAATGTGTGAGAGACCTTAGTCAGATCATTATGGACCAGGTATTGGATTGGGTCTGTCAGTCCTTTTACATTCCACGAGAGAAAAAGCATTAAGCCCGGTCGAGGTGCAGACTATCCTCAATAACCTCAGAGTCCTCAAGCTTCCCAAGAGCCCCAAATGTATTTGTGGTGAAGTGTTTTGGGTGGCCCTGAGCCTCAGTGAAATGCTAACTTACATCATCTATCTGGTGCCTCTTATAAATATTATACTCCTCGGTGGACTGTCGATGCACATCATTTTTCTGGTACCTCTTATCAACATTATACTCCTCCCTTTTGTGAGGAGGGTTGTGTGAGCGGTGTGCCTTATAATTCTGATAGCCTGCTAGACCCGTGCCTTCTAGAGAGGAATAATTATAGGGAGTCAAGGGGGCATATGTAACCGAAACTACATCCATAAAGGAAAGACCAGTCCATGTTGTGGGATTAGGTTGAGGTTACGGAATGACCATGGGTTCTTGAGGAACTTGAGTCACAGTTGAAGAACTAGCTACTACATGTCGCACCTGATTCTTAAGGTGTTTGTTTCGTAGATTATGTGATACAATAACCCACTCTTCTCCACTCTTATCCCCTTTAGGCTACACCATCGAGATGGTGGTGGGAGGACATACCGAAGTATGGGTCTGAGCTCGACCGATCATAAGCGAGAAATCCCCTAATTTTATGAGAAGACAACTGACATCGATAGCAGGTATTGGGCAAGTTGATATACACAACATGCTATCGATAGGTTTTTCCATCCAACGTGATTTCAATATGTTCAACCAAATCCTTGAAAAGGTCAACTTTCATCCAAACTTGCTTAGTAGTACGAGGATAAAAAAACTTATCAGATTCCAGGCAAACAAATTTCCCCAAAGAAGCGGCTAGGGTTTTCAAAAAATATCAACATAGAATGGGGAGACCAAGAAACTCAACCCAAATTGGGACTTCTAGCAAGGCTTCCTCGGTGATAGAGAAGGTACGCTAATATTGTTGTAGGACTAACTGAGATCTAAGGATATACCAGGGTCCTATATTAAGCACTTTCTTAGCATGCTCCACTTCAGGAAAATGAAAAATGAAGAAACCCTTGGTGAGGTTCTACATATTAACACATTGAATACCATAAGGTTTCTAGAATTTCTGGACCTAGTGACAAATCAAGGATTCGCTAGGAATACGTCCAAGGAAACATCCCACTAAATGGGTGTTCTCATACCACTCACAGGATTTGTTAAACTCAACATCAAGAATGATAACATGAGGGATAGAGTCATTACCTCATGGTACACTTTCACTACCATCCTACGAGGATGTTTCCCGACCACCATTTTGTGCTTCGACAGTTCTAGCAGCAACTGAAGCTATCGTATGAGCAACGTCCATTAAAAAGGACCAAACCCCACCCAAAGGTGAAATTTATGCAGATACGTGGCAAAAAAACCCGCACACTTATAATTAATGAGGTGTTTTGAAACATCAAGCACACATGCAAACCTTGAGTCACACCCTTTTGCTATAATTTTCTCCAAGGGACCATTTTTTTGTCTTGGCTATCTTTGATTTTTCCTTCATATCATTTGGATTATTCAATCCTTGGTGATGGATATTCATAACTATATATTTCCTTGAAAATGATTATTTTATTATTATGTCATAAACATATTATATTAGGACTATACAAAGATATCAACTTTATTCACTTTCTTTACAAATTACTTAAGTACATCCTTGGATGGAGGAGCTTCACCAAGCTAATTGGATAAAGGTGGTTAATTACTGTCGGTACCATACTGGTAATTCAAATGTTGGTAGATATTAGATCTCTATTGAGGACTGGCCTATTTAAATCCCAGAAATGCAAAGACAAGATATCCAAGGTATCCTTCATATGAGATCCCTCTCTTGGTCCCATGAAAAATATTGTTTTAGATGGAACAACACTACTAAGGGTGAGTATTCAGTTGCTCAAGATTATTTGACCTTATGCCATAATAATCCCAACCATTCTTCTGACATATTTTCTCGATTGTGGGCTCAAAACCTCTGGCCTAATGTGAGGTTCTTTAATTGGCTTTTATTGCATCGTAGGGTTCTTACTGGTGAGCAACTTATGAAGCGTGGTTGTCATGGCCCTTTTAGATGTGAAATGTGTGAAGAGAATGTAGAAAATATCAACCATATTTTTATTGAGTGTACTTTAGCCTCTGAGGTATGGAGGAGAATGGCCACTTTACTTGGCTTACAGAGGTCCAATTTTTTTACTTTTGAACAAATTTGGAGGGATTGGCCTAATCAAGAGGGTGTTGATCATTTTATTAGGCAGTTAGTTTGGATGGGTTCTACCATTCTTCTTTGGAATATTTGGAATGAAAGGAATAGTCAAATTTTTAATCAAGATAGGAAGGATATTCACTATATTTGGAAAAATACCATAACTAACTTAGTTGAATCAGTCCATCAACTCCTTAATCACCCCCAAAACTCCCACCAAATATGGGATCAAGTGATGTAAATATTGAATATTAAACCTTCTAAGGGCAACCAACTTAAAGGGAATATGAGTATTAGTAAGATGGATAGGACTAGAAATTGGCAACCTCCTCCTAAGGATTTTGGAAAAGTCAATACTACTGGAGCATTTAGAGGGAACCCTAGAAAATCCAGTGTGGGAGGAATTGGTAGACTTTTAGATGGCTCCTTGGTTTTTACTTTTGCTGAGAATTTGGGTATTCTTTCCAATAACCTTGCTAAGTGGTATGGTATCCTCAGAGGTCTTCAAGAGGCTACTAAGGTTGGATGGGAAAAGGTGTTAGTTGAGTCTGACTCTCAACTTATGATTAATATCTTGAAGACTCCTAAGAATCATAAGGTGGATTGGAGAATAAAAATAATTATTGAGAAGATTCAGTTAATCCAAATGGGATTTTTGAAAGTTGATTACAATCATGTGGTTAGAGATCAAAACAAGAGTGCTGATGCTTTAGCTAATTTGGCTTTGGACAAAGGTGATCTTACTTGTTATGGCCACCCTCCTATATGGTGGGCTTCTCAAATTAGGAAAGCTCTTCTTTCTATCATTTCTTTGGATGGCTCCAGTTCTGAAGGTACCTAGTTTCTTCTTGTTTTTGTTTTTTGCTTCTCTTTGGTTCATTCAGTTTTTTTTTAGTTCCCTAGATCATTCTATTTTTTATTTTGTTTCCTCTGTTGATTCTTGCCTTAATAGTCTTCTGGTCTAGATAGGTCATTGTCTTGTTCATTTTTTTTTCTTTTACTTTTTTGTTTTTTTTGTTTAGTTTTTTAAGGTGGGTGGGTTCTTTTGTTTTGTTTTGTTTTGTTGTTGTGTTATTTGTGTTGTTTTTTGTTGTTCTTGTGTTTTTGTTGTTTTATTTTTTTATTTTTTTATGTTTTTTGTTATTGTTCTTGTGTTTTTTTCGTTCTTGTTCTTGGGTTTCTCTTTGTTTGTGTTATTTCGTATTTTATGTGTGAGTGTTTTCTATGTATGTTGTTTTTGTTTATTGTCTGTTGTTGGTTGTTTTTTATTTTTATTTTTTTAATTTTTTAGGTTTTGGTTGTGTTTATTTTTCATGTTTTTTTGGGTTATGTCTTTGTATTGTTCTGTTGTTTTTGTCTTGTTTGTGGTTTATTATGTGGTTCTTGTGTTGTTATATGTGGTTTGTGTTGTGGTTTCTTTTATCTTATTGTGCATGTTTGGTTGTGCTTTTGTTTTTGACACACTCAAGGAGCATATTTTTTATTTTATTTTATTATTTTTGTTGTTATTTACTTATTTTTAAATTGGTTTTGTGTGTTTTTTTGCTCCTTGAGTATGTCAAAGGTGGTAGGCCAGGTCCGAGTCCTGGGCATTTTTGGTGGAATGGATACCCTTGCCTCCTTGGGTCTTACCCGAAAGTGGCATCCCTTTTGGGATGTTTTCCATAAATTAAAAAAAAATTACTTAAGTACATTCTCCGATACCCTTTTATGCATCTGTCAACCACCTCAATCTATAAATTTATCTGAGGATGATAGTTTGGACTTGTGTTAAATATTTTCCAATTTTTCTATATGATATTGAAATGAGTTGTGATGCCTACTCTTTTTTATACTTTATGGTAGAATCATAATGATATGCTTCACATAATTCTATTTAATAAATGGACTAGGGTAGAAATAGGTGTTTAAAGATATATAGAAAATATTCTTGTGTTGGCACCAACCTAATATGTATTTGTTTTTTAGTTAGTCAAAGATAGCAAAAGATATTTTAAATTAATATTGTTATTTTCAAGTTTTAAAATACATTGATAGTAAAATTGAATAATTTAACTAATTTTTTGATTACATATATTATTATTACTAACCATTTGGAAAAGTGTAGCATCTTATATGGTTATTTGTATTTAAGGCCAACCAAAGAAGAACAAAGGACTAAAAAACACTCATATGGAGGAATAATATGAAATAATTGCATTGCACGTAAAGTTCTCATCTCAATATTGATGTTAATTCCCTATGAACTTGCTCATTGGATATGAACCTCTAGCAATTGAATAAGATCACTTAAGTGAGGATTAAATCCAAACTCTATATAGTTAACAAATGGAAAACTTCAATAATATATGTATGACATTAAAATTAGAATTAATAAAAGAATGGGAGGGATGTCCCAATATCTAGGATCTTAAGTAGACTCAAATATTAAAGCAGTCAATATATTAATTTTCCAAAATCAATTAATATAATATTCATGAAAATAACAATAGTATTGAATAAAATAACAATATGCAAAAGCAAACTTATAATATAATTACTCAAAATATTTCATATAAGCTTCAATATTCTCCTATGTGTCTTCTTTTACAATGGATTGTATTCAATACAATTTTCCATAATATTGCATTGATCTTTATGTCCATAATATAACCTTAGGAAGGTGACTCTTCAATACCTGACTATTGTAGTTCTCACATATCCGAGAGATGCATCCTTTCCTATTCCATACATAAGATAAATCTCTCATGCCCATTGGATTTATATCTTACCACTTGAACATGGATCTTAACTCTCTATTTACATGCACAATTCACTCTATGATACTTGCACACATTCTCACTGTACACACTTGCACACATTATGACACTTGTGCACATCCTATACATAAACACATACATAAGAGAAAATATATATCACACATCTAAATTATAGACTCAAACTCTTTTCTAATATTTACATTGTACCATGAAGTAACATGGGGTACATTAGCATGAACCAAATAATGTAATATTCTTCAATAAACATACACATATGCAACCATATTTGTAGAATAAATTATTGGATTGGTGTTATTAAGGACCACTAAAATTAGTAGTATATGTAGACATTCCTCAAGTGGTATTGAAATATCTATAAATGTTCAATGATGATAAGAGGAAAATAGCACTAAAAATATTCACAATTTCACCATGCTACAATCAATCCATTACATCCAGGAACAAGACGTAATGGTGAAATTCATAATGGTAAAATTGTTAATGGTTTTGCTATGGTGAAAGTCATGATGTGGTATAGAAGTCTTATGCATGAAGAAGTTACTACTTGGATAACCGCTATAAATCCATAAATGCAATATCTAGTCACCCTAGCAAAATTATACATTATTTGAACATAACATTTATCTTCATGCTCTATTGGATCCTAGTAAACATCAAATTATTTGGCCAATAGGATAATATTTATTATGTGAAAGCAATACAATCCCATTTAGCTATGATGGTATGAGTTATGAATCCTACTACTTTCCCTAGAATATTCAAATAGGTAGCCCACACAAAGGAAACATTGGTATAAGTTGGAAAACTTTCACTAGCGCCTCCATTGTTGTTTCTAGAAAACATAAATCATGCTTCCTATGACAAGGGGAAAATAGAATATTGTAAAGGACTTCTTAGGAGATCTATTGCAATTATCTAAACTCTATGTTGTTTTGAGAATAAGGATAATTTGTGTGCACTTTGTGTTTGATGGATTAGTTGAAGAACACCTACATTTCTTCTAGGAGACTTTTTCATCTACACTTGACCCTAATCTAACCTTAATGCAACATGCAAATGCAACAAATAAGGCCTAAAACTAAAATGACTTTTGATTTTGATGAGGAAGTAAATGATGTTTTTCTTTCAAGGTAAGGGTGCAATAAAATAAAGAAAACAAACCCTAGATGTATCTACATGCTCTTTTGATTAAATTTTAAAGCTAAGATATTATGTTGTTCTCCAATGTGATTAAGACTAAACTAGTTCCTTCTTTCCTTTTGATTATTTGTCAAATAAAACAAAAACAAAAACCAGTCTAATCTAACAACAAACAAAATCTAAGTTTTAAATGCTTAATGATGAAGTTATGGGATAAGAAAACTTGTTTCTACCACAAAGAGAGAAGCACTACCACTCTGTAGAAGCATTGTTGGTACTTTTACATATTGATGGTGCTTTTTCTAACCTACAAAATAGACAAAAACAAATAGGATCAGTGATAGAGGGCCTTGTATAAGCTAGAAAAAAATATTAGATTCCCTTGGATAATAATTAGGTCCTCATTCAAATAGATAAAAATGATCAAAACACAAAATACATAAAATAAATGCTTTGTGGCAAAAATGCCATAGGATTGGTGATAGTGCCATCAATATTTTTGCTTAGTGCTAGTGCTTTCATTTTACATAAACTAGAGATCGATATTATTATCAGCTTACATTCTAGTAATGCTTTCACTTTTGAGAGTAGAACACCAAGAATAAATTCAAAATAAGCTAAAGTTATGATTATAATGATGGTATCTAGCTTGGGAGTACAAATACCCCATCAAACAACAAAAAACATAGATCTACTTGCTTGAAATGAAAATCAGATGATAAAATAAAATGCTAATAAAATGCAAGTGCAAAATTTAATATTAGTTAAAAAATACAACAAGATAAAAGCTTAAAGCTATAATATTAAGATAGAGCCAAGAGAAAATAAGGGTAAAATGCATAACCCAAGACACAAGGTTGTTTTTCCTTGTTCATAGAATCTTGTTGAAAGCTTGCTAGCTTATTATCACTTGAATAATTGAGCTTAAGGGCTTGAATACTTTATGCTTGGATATTTAATTGCTTGAGTGCTTGATATTTCTTGATTAGAGACTTGCTTGGATGCTTAGATGCTTGCAAGAATTTTTGGAAAAAACTCGTAAAGAATAAGACCTTGAATGCTTATAAATATGGCCTTCACAAGATTATAACAAGATTTTAGGATAATATTTCCAAGTAAAATGAAAAAATCCTATAATTCTAGATATTTTGACAAAATCGTGTTCTCTAAAACTCTTGATGAAATGGTCACTCCAAGTGTTGACTTTATAGGAAGTCGTAGATCCTTGGGTAAGGAATTTCATTGAGTATAACAAGTTTTTGTATGGTAAGAATTTGAAAGGGATAAAGAAGCCATTAATGGAGGAAGATTAAAAATGGCAATTCCTATATTGGGTATATCTATTGGAGCTATGAAGCAAATATTGGGGTTCTAGTCCATTAATGGTGGGCAACTTGAGAGGGAAAAAAAGTCAAATTTCTTAATTTTAGTGCATGACAATCAAAAGTATTGGTTGGACAAAGTACTAACAACACTTTTGCCTCATGATGATTAGAGGTCAAAAATATGTGGGAAAGGATCAAAAGTTAAATTTTGACAAAAATGCTTCTAAAGTTACAATTAATATCATTAATGTTTTCACTCTTGGTCTGGTGCTTTTGCTCTTAGAGCAATAAATGCTCTAGGTTTGGGCATAAGAAGGATTGATTCAATTTGGTTTATTCAAAGGCTAAATTATGAAGGGTTTGTCCAACTTGAATATTAGCCCTATCTGCAATATTGGGTGTCTATATTTGCCCCCTTTTATGCATTTATTGTATAATTAGTGCATCAAAAACTAACATAGATGTCCTCATTTTATGACAAGAATGTTTTTTGTTGCTTATAGTTTATGATGTTATATGAATGATGTTGTGAATGTTTGCTTAGAGGTGATGTTAAAGTTTACATTTTGGGTAGCATTAAATGTTGTTATGCCTTGGTGTGTCTCCTTGATTTTTGAAGGAAAATACAAGTTGAATGGAGAAAATTTGACTCAATTATAATCCACATTGGTGTTATAAATCCATTACTATTCTCACAAGTTTATCAATCTTCCAAGATCCAACAATATGCACATGAATAAATCTATAACAATGAACATAAAACTCTCTCAATATTTTTTTTTTAGGTAAAAATTATTAAGTGCAGGGTTTAAATGGGCCCCAAACGCAAGTACATAAATTGGCAACTAAACCAATAGCATAAGATAACATAGGCCTACATATTGGACATCAACAACCTGAACAAAAATGTCCAAACAACAACAACGAATATTGGATGGAATACTAATGTCAGATAAACAAAAATATAGTCCGAGCAATACCCACATAGGGGTTGCTTAAGAGAAGTAACTACCTAAAAAACCTATGAAGGAGCTATGACAAAAATCTGCATAGGGAAGCTCACAAAATATCCATAAAAACTACAATAGATACATATATAGAAATAAACATAGTTCTCAAAAATACCAATGCAGGGGCACTATAGAGTATAATTAAAATTCCATGCAAGGGATCAAAAGACCAAAAAATAGAGAGACCCAACATGAGAATAAATAGAGTACTCAATAAACCCAAACCTAGACCTCTGTAACATCTTAATTTGTAGTAGCATCTCTAGGATGGTTCGGGAGTAGCACCTTAAGAGTCTTGCTGATCTTATCCATGGCATTGATAATGATGTTGATGATGGTAACATGGATTGTGTTGCGAGTAGTAATGCAAGGATCATCACTATCTTCGTCTAAAATATGGTAAGGGGAATTCTGACTGGTATCAACCTTTTATTTCTTAAGCCGATATGACCTCCTAATTTAAGATGGATGAAGGCTTTAGTGATATATTGCTCAGCTCCTTTGAACTTGCTTAGAAATAGAATGAGACCATGAGCTTCCAAAAAGGTGTGAGACAAGGGATAACGCTGAAGGGTAGATGGATCAAGTAAGACCATGTTGGCAATACTGAGGAGAAAGGAAAACCACTGAATCTTCTTACTGCCTTGGACACACAACGACGAACAAAACCAGATGGTGATGAACTAACACAGACCAAGGATGTAAATATAATTTTTTTTGGCACCATAGATGCCCTTTCTATAAGTTGAGTTGGTGTGATTGGCAGACCACATAATAATTCTCCTTAGGGAACCGACATAAAAAAAAATAGATATGGCACAAGATAGACTTCGCACATGATAGGGTTGGGAAAGGATTGGGAGTGCCAAATCATTGAAAAAATAAATCTCAAAATTCACAAGACATAAAATTAATCATCTTGAGACTTGACACATATTGAAATTGTTAGATAATATATAATTGCACATCCTAGACCTACTCAGGGACTTAACATGCTTGGAAAAGACAACCACGAGGTAAACCCACTAACAGGGCCTATCTTGGAACATTGTATACTTCACAGAAGGGAAACAAGAGAACCAAAATCTAACACTAATAGCAAGACAAAGAGTCATGCTAATCAAAAAAATTTATGCCATAAGAACTAGAACCAAAGAAATACATCATTCTGAAAAGGGTAGAGTCAACATTAGAGAAGTTGACCCACCAAAATTTGTGACCACATATTTCAAACCAAATCATTATTAGTAGCATTTAAAACTTCTTGGGGAAAGTTTTCTTTCCAAATGGACAAAGATTTATGGATAACTCCCCAATTGGCAAGAATATCTGCAGGTCTGTTAGCTTCACGGTACACATGGTTTATAGAGATATCATTGAAATTTTGGGACAACTTCTTAGCTTACTGAACAATAGTTTTGACATTCCAAGAGGACACCCTGTTGTTTTTAAGAGTATTTATAATGTTCAAATAATCTCCCTCAATAAAAATGTATCTAACCCTCTCCATAGTGTACGACCTTCAGCAAAATGATTAGTTTGGCACCCCAGATACTCAGCATAAGCCATAATAACTTGTCCATTGCTATCTGTAACTAGGCCACCTGCACCAACATTCCCTATATTTCCTTTGGAGGCACCATCAAAGTTAAGTTTCAACCACTCACTTGGGGGAGGAATACAATAGGAACCCACTCTGGGATGGGGGGTTGGTAAACTAGAATTGGAGTTACAGGGAATATTTAAAGAAGAGAACATAATAGACTCCAATCTAGAATCAAGTGGTTTGGGACAAGGGAAGAGCTGGGAATTCTCGACAACAAAGGTAATAGCTTTGTTGGTAACAAATATGGGATCCGTAGAGGAGGAAGAAAAAACCCTACTATTTCTTTCAAGCCACAATTACCATAAGATATGATGAAGGCTCACTTTTCGTAAAGAAGATAATCTGAGATTTTTTAATGGAGCAGGCCATTGGGTGAAAAGGTGACTCAATGAATTAGGAGGAACCCAAGAGATATGAAAAATGGACATAAGGTGATTCAAAGCTATTTTTGAGAAAGGACACTCCAAAAGGAGGTGATTGGAATATTCCCAGGAATTCATGCACAAATAACATCTATTGGGATAGACATACCCATTTTCATAATGTTATCAATTGTTAGAATCTTATTTTGAATGGCCAACTAGCTAAAATGAAAAAAATTTGGTGTGAGGTATTTAATGCACACTTGATCATAAGGGATATGGACCACTTGATAATCAATAGTTAGATCATGGGAAAATTTAATAGTGAACAATCCATAATCAGTTTCTTTCCAAAAAGGAGAGTCATGGGAATTACCAGTGGGGATGATTGTTGCATTTAGGATGGTTTTGAGAACTTTTGAGGCAACAAATATTTAACCATTAGCACATGGAATATGGAAATATTTCCAACACTTGGAATCCAATGAAATGTCAATGAAATATTCAACCTTGTTGCCAATTAATGTATCTAAGAAAGGTTGTAAGACAACAATTTCATTGTTCTCTAAAATTGGTTGATTAGAAATCCACCTGTCAGTCTAGAAATTAATTTTGCTCCTTGTACCTAATTGCCACCTTATCCCCTTCTGAATTGGAGATTTGGTTTGGGTAATTTATTTCTAGAAAGTGGACCCATATTTGGGAATCTCATCATTCAGGAAACAATGGTTTTGAAGATATTTTATGTTGACAATTAAGACCCATTCAAGGTAGTTATTGGTGAAAACCTTTCATGCTTCCTTGGATAACAAGGTTGTGTTCATATTACAAAATCGTAGGAGCCCCAATACCCCCTAAATTCTTTGGGAGCACACCTTGTCCAAACCGACCAGATGAAATCTTTTCCTGTCCTTGGAACCTGTCCATAATTTTTTTTTGGATTTGCTCAATTTTCATGTAGACAACAACAGGAACTTTTAATATGGACATGAAATAAACAGGAACACTTTGTAGATAAGCCATTTCCAGGGTAGCTTTGGTTGATTGAGAGAGTAGGATACCTTTCCAACTTGCAAGTACTTTGTTAATCCTCTCAATAACATTACTCCACATGGATTCCTTCGAAGCACTAGTGAAAAGAGGGATGCCCAAATATTTAGTAGGTAACTGAGATATAACACATTGATAATGGATGCAATCTTTGCTTGTCTCTCTTGGGGAGTGTTAATGAAATATATTTTACTTTTAATATAATTTATTTTGACCTGTAGCCTCCTCATATGTATCAAGAATACTTTTAATGGTTTTTGCTTCCCACACAGAAGCATGAGTAGTAATGATGGTATCGTCAACAAACTACGGCTCTTAAATAGTATGTAGTATTAATGCCTAAAATTATATTGTTGGAGCAAGCATTTTTGAGTGCTCTACCCAAGGATTCAACAAGAATAATAAAAAGGATGGGAGAGAGATTATCTCCTTGTCTAAGGCCCCTATTACTAGGGAAAAAACCTATTGCAGAACCATTTACTAGGACTAAAAACCAAGGATTAGAGATGCAATTGTGAACAATATCAAACCATTCCCTATGAAATCAAAATTTTAGAAGGAAAAAAGTCAGAAAATCCCTGTTAACTCTATCAAATACCTTATTCATATCAATTTTGAAAAACATGGTAGCTTTTTTGCTATGGCTGGCAGAATGAAGGACTTCATGTAATGTGATAACACCATTAGTAATCTTTCTTCCTTTGATAGATCTAACTTGAAAAGGGTCTATGATCTGAGGAAGGATCTCCTTCAGTCTTGTAGCCATGGCTTTAGTGAGAGTTTTGTAAAGAACATTGCAGAGACTAATGGGTTTGAAATCTGACATAGATTTGCAAACATGCCCTTTGGGAACCAAGGCAATGAAAATGGAGTTGATACTTTTGGGTATAGATTTTGTTTGTTGAAGTTCAATTATGGAATTACATATGTCAAGCCTAATGATGTTCCAAAAATTCTGGTAGAACCGAGGGAAAACCCATTAGGGCCTAGGGTTTTATCAGGGTGCATAGAAAAAAGAGCCTCTTTAATTTCATCAAGGGTGAGGGATTTGATAAGAGATAAATTCATATCTGAAGTGACCAGGCTAGATATATGGTGGAGCAATTGTCTACCATATTGGGAAGTATTTTGGGGGTTTGCTCCCAAAAGGCCCTCAAAGAAAGATGAAGCTTCATTTAGGATCTCAAAAATATCCTTGGTGATGGTGCCATCACTTATGGTTAATTCTTAATTTTTTTTTGAACTAACTCAATACCTTTAGTGTCAATAGACATTATACCACCCGTGATAATTATGGAAATTCCATCCTGATTCACCTTATTTACTTTCCTATCTCTAATCGTAGTCACAGTCTAAGTCGCAGTCACAATCTCTGGAGCTGCTTGCATCAACCCAGATGAAACCCTCGCACAATCGCTCACCAAAAATCTCATTCACACATAGGGATGATCTAGGATTTGTGTTGCTCCAAGTGATCTAAAAATTGGTGGAGAATTTATAGGGTTTTTCAGGCATCTACCCTCAAAATATCAACTCAATCCAAGTTAGGAGGAGTGAAATATGGCCAAAACAAGTTCTACAGTTTGGGCAATCCTACGAACTCTCTCAATATTATTGATAAAAAAATACTTTAAGTAATGCAAAGTATTGTAATTCTTCGATTACATATTGCAAAGCTTTATCTTTAATATATACATACATAAGACTCTTCATGTTCATATGACTCTTGAACTTTACAGTTACATAAACTTTTTATCTCTTCATACTCATGGGAGATCTAAATCTTCATATTTATCACATGTGTACACAAAGACAAAGATTTCCATGATTGCACATAACTCATAACTCCTTACTTATAAACATGACACTTCACTTACATAACTCACACTTACTAACATGACACCTCACCTATAACTCCACACTTATTTACATGACATATAACTCACACTTAATAACATGATACCTACTATAGACTCAAATATTAAACACACCCTAGACTAAACTATTTACATGGTCCTTGCATTAATATTGTAAGGTACCAAATAATGTAATACCTCCAACACCTCCCATATTACATTATTTGGTATGGAAATATTTTACCTATGCTTGTTGTGAAAGATGAAATGCACCATAACAATTCAAAATAGACAAAAAATAATATATTTGATATTAATAAACTTTATCTTTTATAAATAAACCTTTTCGGTTATAATCGATCTCCCAAAATGAAGGATTATTCTTTACAAGTAAGATCTATGGTGTCATATGTTATCTCCTCGATCACACAATAGGTTGTGGGAGGGTTTAGAAGTCATGTTGCTTGACATCTTGAGCCTATATGTGTATCCAATACCTGCATACAAGCTCACAATAACAACATAAATAGCATATACAGGGCCTTTGAAGATGAGACCCAAAATCATGAAAGAGGGTTACAAAAACAAATGGAACATTACTAAACTTTACAAAATCAAGTGCAAAAGTTACAAGAATGTATGAAATACCTATAGCACCTAATAAAATATCTAATTTATGTGCATCCTGTGGCTGATTTGGAGTTGTTGTTGGCCTTGAGGCTCAATCACCTAGGGCGGTTGGCTCTCTTGTACAAATTCTTAGGGCGGTTATGACTATATAGTCATCCTGGGTGGTTGAGCTCTTGTGTAGCCACCTTGGAAAATTGAGACTATTACCTAGGAGAGGGTTTCAATTCTAGATTCAAGCCTTCCTAGATTTATTTTAGAGTTTTTGTTTAGATCCGATGCACTTCTAGATATTGATGGTGGGTGTGGTTACAAAACAAGGATTAGAAAATATTTCCAAGAGCCTCCATGGTTGAAGCTTTTAAGCTCTTTGAATGGTATACCTGCAATCACAATGTCAAACACATACACAATAAAATCAAATAAAATTTGAGCAGAGTTTTGTTATCATTTTTTTGCACACCATGAAAATTAAATTGGGGCCTATTTATAAAGTCTCCCATGGGTGGAGGAGAGTGATAAGGGGAAAAAAATTGGTAACAAGTGGCATTGTGAGGGAAGGGAGAAATCTTAGGGATTCCCCACATGGGTTTTATTTGGGCTATGATGGATTATGACATGCCATAACACCCTATGACATACCACACTAATGACCTTTTTGTGGGGAGATTCCTCACCCATCAAAATGGAATTTCTCATCAATATGCTTGGGTGGAGGGAATCCTCACCCAAATGCATTAAATGTGCTTGGTATGTGAAGGAAAGAGGGGAATTAAAATAGCAAAGTGGTCTCATGATGACTGTAGTTGATTGTAGGAAGGGCAATAAATGGGTCAAAGGGGTTAGAATAGTCAACATTAATAATTTATAAGGGTACAACAAGGTTATGCATAAGGGGTTGGACTCAAAATGTAATTGTAAAAAAATGGCAAATCTTAATCCAAATCAATGTGAATCAAGGTGAATCAAGGCGAATCCTAATAAAATCAAATCAATCATCTTCACACCAAAATTTAGGGCATTTGAAGCCCTAAAAATTAAGGTAATATTTGGGACAAATTTTGACCTATTAAATCACCTTATAACTTCATAAAAACACCACCATTAGATTAGGCTCGAAAAGAGCTTTCCAACGAGTACAAATATGCCTATATTTGGATATATATTGTGGTGAATTGACCCTAAAAAATAATTGGTCCTAAAAATTTTAGGCGAATGGGCCGACATCGAGGGTCCTCATATTCACCAATTTCTAATTTTGAAAATCCTAATATTCATCCAATTTGCAAATATTTGTCACTGTGGATAACCCTGGGCTTCAATATATTAATTAAAATAATTGCACACATTATTAAATATTAATATTAACCATTGCAAATGTGACACTTATAAGGTGTGTACACTTGTATTATGGCTTGTTTTGATGCTAGTACTAACTGGTTTTGGTTTTGAATTTGTTCCTTTGAGTTGCCACCTACACTTTTTGAGGAATTCATATTTATCAACTTTGTTGATGTCTTATCATGTTCCTTTGCCATAAGAGTTTTGTGTTCAATAAAATACCTCTTCTAATATTGTTCTTTTGGAAAAAGTTGATCCAAATATTTTTGTGCAAGTTCTATCACATCCAAAGCAAATATGCCACTTTTGTAGGATCCAAGGGCTTCAATTTTGTTTAGTCTTTTAAAAAGACATATTTTATTACCATTGATGGTTTTGAATTCTACCATTCTTCCTTTATCTAGCAATTGTGATACTAAAATTAGATTATTTGTTATATCTGGAACATAAAGCATGTTTTCCATTGTACATTCTAAATAGGGTAATCTAAGTGTAACATTCCATGATTCTTGTACTTGAAAGATTTTATTATCTGCTATCTTAACTGGTTACTTGGTTTTACTTGAATGGAACAAAACCAGTATAGGTTACCTATCATATGGTGGTTAGCTTGTGAATCAATGTACCAAGTATTATCTTCATCTTCAATTTTTGGTTCTATTTAAAATTTTGGTGTTTTATTATAGTGTAGCACATATTTGTGACAATATCTTATCTTTCTTCATGATATTTATCTCTTTGAACATATATGATTTAAAAAAAGCCTCTTTAATGCACTTATTTTTTGATCTTTCAATCAATTATTCTATTCACACAAATTTCTTCAAATCTCTTCAATTATAATTTCTAATTACTTTTCTTTGTTGTAGAATCTCTTATTACTACCAAATAAAAAATAAAAATAAAAATATGTTTTTTTAATGAGTTTACACAGGTTTTTATGAGGGGTCCCAATCCCCTCACATTTAGTGGGGCTTGAACCTTGGAACTCTCAAATAGAGGCCAAAGACCTTACCACTGCAGTAAGCTTGCAACTAAATTTCTTATTTTTAAAAAAAAATTCTTCTCTATTGTTTCTTCAATTTTCTTCAATTTCAAATATTTTTCTTCAGTCTTAATTTTCTTCATTAATTCCTTCATTTTTGAAACCATTTTATCTCCAAATTTAATAATTTTATTCTTCTTCAATTATTCTTTATTCTCTTCAAATTCTTCAATATTCTATTCTCATTTTTATTCTTCTTTCTTCAATTTGTTTTTCTTCAAAAAATTATCTTCTTCAATTTGAATTTTCAATTTTATATTCTTTCTTCAAATTTTAAAATTTTCCTTCAATCTTATTTCATATTTAATTTAATATTCAAATATATTAAATTCTTATTATATCTCTCGCCAATTATTTTTCTTCTTTAAATATTTAATTTACTATATTAATTATTCCTTCCTTAATTAATATCTCTTTCTCCAAAATCAATACTTTCCTATCAAATATATTCTTCATCGAGTAACTCAACAAAGTATATAATTTACCTTAATTATCCCACTACAATGTTCCAAATTATTTTGTGAATCATGCATTATTTGCTAATTATTAGTGCTCTTCACTCTGACTTTAAATTTAAATAAGCTTTCTCCTTCAACCTTTGGATTTGAATATTGTCGTACATTATAATGTTGCTTCCGTTACTTTCAATCTACAACTTTGCTTACCTCTCATATGTGTAGTCTTACACAATATGTTTCTACAAAATTAGCTTATGCAAGGTATCATTTCCAACAAATTTTCATCTCCTCTAAAACTCTCTCTTCTTGTTTGCTTCTTCTCTTCAGATATATCTATGTGCTTGGACATTTCGATTATACACTTGAATGTTTATGACTGCTCCAATCAATTAACTTGCTACTCATTTACTGAGTTATCAGGTCTGTGTCTAGGCATGCAATTATCTACATTATTTCTCCACCTATGCTCTTGGTATTATTCTTTCCAAAATTTATACCTACTCTTCATTCCTACGTTATCTTTGATTTCTCCTTCAACAATTCCATTTAATCTCAATTAATTTGGGCAAATTCACGACGGGTAACTTTATATTCTTCTCACAACAAGCTCACTTGGATTTGTGGCTCTCCAACTATAATTTTCAACCTAGCTCTCTCACTCATATATGCTCTTCAACAAATACTCTCTTCTCTCAAACATAATTTATCTCTATCTTTAACATCTAATAAATGTGGCTTTGATACCACTGTTAGCAATCCACTGCTATTCTCACAGGTTTATCAATCTTCCGAGATCCAACAATATGCATATAAATAAATTCATAACAATGAACATGAAACTTTCTAAATATTATTATAGATATTTACTTTAAGTAAGCATAGATGCAATTCTTATTCTTTGATTACATATTACAAATATTTATCTTCAATATATACATACATGAAACTTCATATTCAAATGACTCTTGACCTTTACACTTACATAAAATTTTCATCTCCTCATACTCATAGGAGTTCTAACTCGATATTTATCATATATTTATATATACTTCTCATATATTTCTCATATATACTTTCATGATTGCACATAACTCTTAACTCCTCAATTATAAATATGACACTTCACTCACATAACTCACATTTCCTAACATGACACCTCACCTATAACTACACACTAATTTGCATGATACATAACTCACACTTAACAACATGACACCTAATATAGAATCAAATATTCAACACACTAGACTAAACTATTTACATGGTCCTTGCATTAATATTGCAAAGGTACCAAATAATATAATACCTCTAAAAATTGGTGTGGGAATTAAAACTAAGGATAAATAGCAAAAACTAGTTGGAAAAGGATGGTAAAAATTAATTCTTTTTCTTTATGTGAAGGAAAAGAAAATATCTCTAGAGTTCTAATAGTGACTGGTTTTATTATGGCACAACATGCTTGCCCAACACACCAAGGAGACTAGGTAAGGGCATCCACAACTTGAGGATGAGCGATAGTAGTGGTACATATCTAAAACCTAACACTTAGGTTAAAAAGTTATCTAAAAAAATATTCCTAAAAGGGAGGGCAATGTGTTTGCCTAGTGATATTGCTTTTGCTCCCTATATATGCTTTTGTGTTCCAATTATGCTTTCACCATGAACTATCACTTTTGCCACCCAGGTAGTGCTTTCATTTCCCAATGGTATTTTCAGCGTCCAATGATGCTTTTATGTCATGGTATCACTTGTATGCTATGCAATTATTTTCCTTATTTTTTATTAGATTTTATTTATTTATATTACCAAGGCTAACATGGGTCTGTTTTGGCTTGGGTGTAGGATACGTTATAGGTATTAGACTACAAAGAGAGGTGATTGCACTCTTTTGAGGCCATTAAAGGTCACATCAATTTTACAAACCATGCACTGCTAGTGGCATTGGGATTGTACCATGTGGCCCTAATGCCCAAGGTAGCATTTGATGAGGCACTTATAACAATATTAGCAAAGAGATTGTATTAAAATATGAATACCTTCTAGTTGCTAATTGTAGAGATGGTCATGACCATCAAGGACATCTGGAGGATCCTAAGGGTATCGATTAGGGGGCAGAGGTGTACCTAGGCATAGATTAGAGGAGGTACCTAGAGAGATTGATAAGAGATATAGATTTTCTAGTGGTGTGGTTAGGAATTGTGATTAATGTTGTGCATGTTGAGGGTAGAGCATGATATTGTGTGCCTTAGGAATTTTATGGGCAACAAGGGCTACAAGGAGGTGGAAGCATAGTGAAGAGTTTGATAAACCTATTTCAAAAATATAATGTAAATATAATCATAAAATAGAAGAAATAATGATATACATCCATAATAAATACCAATATTTTAGCTTGGAAACCCTTTTCTAGGATAACCAACAAAAACTCAAAGTTGTACCTCTTACTTCTATATATTATGTTTTAACAAAGCAATTTATAATATAGTATATAGGAATTTTGTAGCATCAAACAACCCTAAACTATCAAGTGGTATTAGAATACAATGGGTATAAAACCATGGGCTAAAACCACCTATACTCAATAATTAAGGAGCTTCAATAATCATGTTAGGACATAAGAGTATTTTACTACAACGAATACAACACATCCAATAGTCTCCCACTTGTTGAAAACTTTGTAGCATGGCCTATACATTACAAACTCATCTTCTTGGGACAACCAAGCCCATTATGTCCTTGCACCAAGATACTTCTTAGTACTGAAAAACTTAGTTAATGAATCTGCAACATTTTTTAGGGTATCAAATTTCTCCAATGACACCTTTTTTCACTCAACTATGTCTCTAATAAAATGGTATTGCATTACAATATATTTTGTCTTAGAATGATAAGCAACGGTATTTACTAGAAATATTGCACTTTGATTGTCATAATTTATTCTTATAGGTCCTTGTAATAACCCAACATCAAAACATAGTCTTTGTAACCATGCCACTTCCTTGCTTGCATGAGTGGTTTCCATGTACTCAACTTCTATAGTTGGAAGTGCAAATGTAAGTTACCTCTTGCTCATACAACTGATTGCTCCACCAAATAAGCTAAATACATAACCACTTGTGAATATTTTATGATCAGGTACTTTAGCCCAATATACATTAACAAAACCTTGTACCTTAAGTCCCTCACTTGGTTCATATATTTCTTGATAGCATATTGTATAATATGGTGTACCACACAAATATTTTAAAACTCGCTTTATAATAATCCAAAGTTTTTTCCCTAGTTTTGACATATATTTGCTCAAAATCTCACTTCATGGGTAATGTATGGTCTGGTACATACCATGTCATACATCAAACTTTCTACAATGATTGCATAAAGAACATGAGATATGTCCTCTTCCTCTTCTTATATCTTTGGACACTATTATATAAATAATTTTACACCCAAAGGAATGGGAGTCTTGACTGGTTTACATTCTTGTATATTAAATCTCTTTGATTTTGTCTAAACATATTTTCTTTAACAATAAAAGTCTCCTTTTTGAATGATCCCTCTTAATCTACATACTCAAGATGAAATTTGTTGGATAAAAATCCTTCATATCAAATTGAGACAACAATTAAGACTTAACATCCTTGATGATTTCCCTATCATTTCTAATTAACATCATATCATCAATATAAAACAACATAATAACAAAGTAATTGTCAACCTATTTGGTGTACATATAGTGTTCAAATTTGCTTCATGAAAAAACAAGTCTTAAAACATAAATATCAAAATTTTGATACCACATCCTTGGTGAGTGTTTTAGACCATAAAGAGATTTCTTATTCCAGATCCCCGTATAGGAATTTTGTCTTCACATCCTTTTGCTTTACTTCAAGGTCAAATACAACAATAATAAACAAAAGAAATCTAATAGAATTTAGTTTAGCAATAGGGGATAAAACCTCACCAAAATCAATTCCCTCTACCTAGGAATATCCCTTTACTACCAAGTGAGTTTTATAGTTCTCCACTTAACCTTTTGGATTGAACTTCTTCCAATAGGAAACTTCACAAAATCCCATGTCATATTTTTTTCTAAGGCCTTCATCTTGTCAACCATGGCCTTCTTCCAAAATTCACCTTCCTTTGCATTAACTTCCTCCCTAATAGTTTTGGGATCATCAGTAGCAAATAAAACAAAAGTAGAATAAAAATCAAGTGGACTATACCTTTATGATTACCTTATTTCTTGAACCAATATCCTCATGATTTGGATTTGAGGATCTCATTCATCATCTTTTGTTGAGTCAAATTCCTCATACATGAACTTAAATTGGATATTTTCTTGTTCTTTCTCTCCTGGTTGTTCTTCCTACTTGGGAGACTTTTAAAATCTCTAAAGATTACATATCGACTATAAACAATATTCCTTATTTTTGGGTTCCAAAGTTTGTAGCCTTTGAAGTCATATTTGTAGCCAATAAAGATACAATTATATGCTTTATTATCAAATTTACACCTTTTCTCCTTTTGAATATGCACATAAAAATCACAACTAAAAACTCTAAGATGTTCAAGAAAGGGTTTGTTACTAGTCCATACCTTATATGGAGTTTTATCAACCAACATAAATTTACCAAGCAACATGCAGTATGCATTACCTCTATCAAAATTCCTATGCTAACGCTACACCATTAAGCATACTCCTTGCCTTTTTTGTCAATGTCGTATTCATTCTTTCTGCAAATCCATTTTGTTGAGGGGTGTATGGACTCATATTTTACCTTGATATTTCACACTACTTATAAAACTCCTCAAATTCCTTTCCACATAATTCTCCACCATTATTTGTCCTCAACACATTTATCTTCTTCTCTATCTAGTTTTCTTCAAGAGCCTTAAAATCTTTGAATTTTTTGAAGACCTCAAAATTATTCGAAAGGAAATATATTCATGTGTACGTTGAAAAATCATCTATAAATGAAAAAAATATAATGATTTTCCAAGTGATGTATAGCCATAAGTGAAAACACATCGTTGTGTATCTACTCCAAAATTTCTTTAGCTCTTACAACACTAGATATAAAATTTTCCCAATTTTGTTTACAATATACAACCATGTTCATAGAAATCAAAATCTAAGGAGTAGCCAAGAATACCTTTAATTATACCTTTAGTGTGCAAATATCAAACACTATTTTCTCTAATATATTATGTTCTTTGATGTCAAAGCATTGTCTTCTCTAGAGAAAGAGTAGGAGTTTTATCTATTTTATTTTTAGGAACAACAAAATTTTTACACCCATTAGTCATAGTGCTACCCAATAGCTTGTATAGTATTTCTATTTGAACTCTTGCCCATACAATTTCTCCTCAAACCATCATATATGTTTTCTTTTCAAATATTGTTTACACACTTGCATCACTCATTTTACTCACAAATATTAAGTTTCTAGCTAACCCTATAATATGCTAAACATTGGGGAGGGTTTTAACCCTTCCACCTTTGAGAAGCATTCTGACCCTTCCACATCCTATGACTCTAGCTGTTGAATCATATCCTAGGAAGACATCACATCCCTTATACTTTTCATATTTACAACACCACTCCCTATGAGGAGTCATATGAAAATAAGCCCCTGAGTTAATCAACCATGCATTATGATTTGAGTGTGTATTTGAAGATGCCAAGTATACATCCCATCCTTCTTCTATTGAGGTATTTTCTTATGTAGAAGGAGCATCATCATATTCCTTATTTTTATCAATACTTTTAGATCTATAGTCCTTCAAATTTTTAGCTTTACTGCATTTCTAGCATTTTATTATAATTTTATTGAGAGACTTAAACCTCCCTCTTAACTTTGACCTATCCCTAGAATTAATCTTATTTTTATCTTGGGAATGACCTGTTACAACCAAGACACCTTGGATAGGCCCTCTATGTATTTTCACCTTATTTATTTTGATAACAAGGATTCAACCACATCCTCAAACTTTAAAGTAGTTACAATAGTACTATTGATGGTTGCAACCAGATTATCCCATAAATCTAGCAAATAACATAACAAAGTAATACACTTATCTTCTTCAAATATCTTAATATCAAAAAAGGTTAAATTAATTACCAAAATATTAATTACAATGAGATCTTCTATCATAGAATATCCATAATTCATCCTAAGGAGATAAAGTTCTAAAAAAATTATTTATTTACCAAGGACTTTGAGTAATGTAAAAACTCTAACTTATCCCATAGCTGCTTAGCATTATTTTCACCAAATACATTAATCAAAACATAATCTATAAGGCACAACTGAATAGTACTCTTCACCTTCCTATCTAAATTCTTCCAGTCTTCTTGTATCATACCCACAGGTTGTTTTCCTAACACAACTAATTGATATTTATCCATAAGGATATCTTCCATATTTACCTTCCATAAGTCAAATATTTGGTTGTTAAACGTTTCTATCTCAATACTTGAATTGCTAGCCATATTTCACATAGAATTCACATGCACAAAGCTTCCACTTAAAATAGGTTTATCATAAATCCAAGATACCATTGCTCTTACTGAGCTAATACCCAGTAAGAAAGGCATCCCCCTAAAGGCAACAACCTCACTCTATTACCAAATGAATAGTTTTATAAACCTGTTCTAGATATATAATGTAAACATAATCATAAAATAATGGAAATAATTATATACATCCATGATAAACACCAAGATTTACCTTTGAAATCCTTGACCAAGAAAACCAACAAAGGCTTAGAGCCCCACCTCTTACTTCTATATATTATGTTTCAACAAAATAATTTACAAAAAATATATAGGTATTCCATAGCATCAAATAATCCTAAACCATTGAGTGGTATTAGAATACAATCGGTATTAAACCACCCATACCCAATAATTAAAAATCCCTAATAATCATGTTGGGGTGTACAATATTTTCCTACAAATAATATAACATATCCTACACATAAATGTGAGTCAAATAGATGGTGTTCACTTGGGGGTCATCATACTAGCATATGCCTAATAGTTCCTCCATAAGGTGGTTTATAAGGGTGGCATGAGCCTAAGTGATGGATGCACATAGCTCTAGGTGTGGTCCTAGGAGCACATAGTAGTTTTGAGGTCACCAAGATGACTAGTATAGGTTAGGGATTTAGAGGAACCAATAGATTATAAGTGGGGCTATCATTTTGAGGTAAGATACAACATACCTAATATGGGGCATGCTAGTAATGCTGAGGTGAGTGATATATGATCTATAATTAGAGTAGATTATATAGAGGTCATATAGACATAATCTAGGTCAACATGATGATGCCTATAATTGAGATCATGTTAGGTAAGGTAGATGGCTTAGGGGACCACGAGGGGAGTGGAAGCTTCACTTTTTTAATAAAGTGGTTTGCTAGTATAGTGCTAGGAAATGAATACCCATAATATTGATTTGGTATAGGAGGTTCTCTAGGAAGAGAGAGTTCAATGATGCACTAGATCTATATTCTTATACTAAGGCGGACCTAGATGATCTTGCTATTTTAAACCAAAGAAACAATGATCTTGGTATGACTAACAATTAAGTGTGGTGGTACCAATATTTCAGGTCAATGAGGGTGATTAACATAGGGGAATGACCAACAAAGTAGCACAAGGTATCGAGTAGAGCATGATAAGAAGTGCCAAATTTTATGAGGTTGTACCAAGAGTACTATAGGTAGAGGGTGTCTTAGACACATAAAACAATGGTGGTGGTAATAGTACCATGAAGACCTTCACTGGTTACTCAGCCTATGAGCATGATTGGTGAGGTAGGACTAAAAAGGGCACCTTAGTTGATCAATGAGATGGAGCAATATGCTTTAACCAGGTAGGCAAAGAGCCTAAAGGATACACTATCGATGACTTAGATGGAAGCAGTGATATAGGTAATAGAGAGGGACCAAATGGTAGAGTAGATTACCAAGATATAACAGACTATTCAGAGTTTGACTACAAAGTGAGATGCAACAATAGTGTAAGCCATGATAATGAGGAGGTAGTCAAAGGGTCCAGGTGGTCCAAACACTATTAGACCAACTAACATGAGTTTAGGGGATCTATATGTAGCATATCATGACCTATAAGGTAAAATTTAGCAAGCAATATGCTACTACATTGCCTATCACATAGTAATTACTACTAATAAGCATATTCCATCATCTATGAGGACACGGTCATGGACCTACACTAGGTCTATGACATTCCACTCATAATGGTCTATGAGGGTGCCACCAACTATAGGAGGAGGTGGACCACCATACATAGGCTCTAAGAGCTAGCTGGGGTGTGGTTGATGTTGTCCTAAGTTTGAGAAGGTATCGATAATTTTGAGGCTTATACTTATGATTGTAATATGATATCCTAATTGTATAGAGATATTAAAATATTGATATTTATTGGTTCATTTATTGGGTAGTATGTAATTATGTGATTTAATTGTTTTATGTTGTTGAATGATTATGTGATGGGTAATTTGATTAAGGATGTATACTTAGATTGATGATGAGAAGGTATTTATGATTAGATAATTAGATGTGATGATGTATTAATTAATGTTTGAAATGGATTTGTAGATTAGATAATGATGGTTGGATTTTAGATTTGATGTGTTGTTAATGATATTTAATGATAAAATATTAAGTGATGAAAGATTCATGACGTGCCCAAAAGGGCACCACTATAGCACAACCATATAAAAATATGTACAACCATATACATAGAGATATGCTCAAATATTATCTTAAGGGAACTTCAGTTAGCTTCGAGATTTACCTAGGGGGATTTTAGTTAGCTTTTCTTGAAGGACATGGTTAGCTTCCATGACACATAGATATGTACAAACATGAAAGCAAATAATTTACCTTTAAACAAACATATAAAGGACTTCTACTTTACCCCTAGGACTTTTGATTTTCCTTTAAACAAATATTTAAATAACTTCTACTTTACTCATAATAATTTTGATTTGAGATTTACCTTTAAGCAGTTATCTAAAGGTATCATGACCCTCCCTAGCAAGTTTTTTCATATTATGGAATTATGAATGGTTATGTTGTTTTGAAGATAGATTAAATGGCATTAAGTTGATTATTTGCAATGTATAATTGGTTCATTTAAGAATATGGTATTTATGATAGTTTGCATTAGTCTGCATGGTTGCAGGAACAGGAATCCTTCGGATAGAATGGACGAGGGAGTCATCACTGAGGACAAGAAAAAATGAAACGATGGATGAAGATCCATAATGGTCTTAATTATGATTTAATATTAATTACAAGTTTAATTAATTAATTAATTAGATGATTTAATATTAATTACAAGTTTAATTAATTAATTATGATTAGCTTTAATTAGAATTCATTTTAGTGTTAAATGAATTTATCTTGTTTAATCTAAGATAGATTAATGTGGAATTAATATTAGATTAATTAAGCTTTAATTTGGTGATTTGATTATTTAGCCTATTTTTGTAAAATAGGAAATTGAGTTGGAATTGGGTGATAAAGACCTCTTCCAAACCAAGGGAGGAGAAAGAGCATCTTCCCCTTGGAATAAAATAATAGTTTTCCAAATTGACCCCTCCTCCAAATGAAGGGAGGAGGATTGGTATCTTTGCTAGTGGGAATTTAATATTTATTAAATTAAGGCATCTTACTATTTCAATAGTAGTCCTTTTAAATTTATCAAAGGGGCCAAACTTAGGGAATGACTAATGGATTTGGATATCTTTCCTTAGGAATTAAATAATGCTTTTCAAAATATACCCCCTTTTCCAAACCAAGGGTGGAGAAAGGACATCTTAATTAAAACATTATTAAAATAGGAGGCATAAACCCTTTTGATGGTAACCTTCTCCAAATTAAGGGAGGAGAGTAAAATGGGCCATAATGGAGGATCTTTCTATCATTTAATATTAACTCACCTTTATAACTCATAAAGGGAGAAACTAATAGTTTAATAAGAACATCTCTCAAGAAGGGACACTATAATACCTTCAAGAATGAACTCCACGTTCATATCATATTGTATAAAATAAGTTTCAAGAAGGTACCCTATAATCCCTTCAAGAATAAATTGTACGCTTATATCATATTGTATAAAATAAGTTTCAATAAGGGATCCTATAATCCCTTCAAGAATGAAATCCACGTTCATTCTTTTTCAAAGAGTATTTTATCAAAAACCTAGAACTTCCATAGTTCTATCATCATCTTAGGAAAGAATACATTAGACTCTTGGAGGAAATATGTGATAGAGGTTATCTTTAGGAAGATGAACGTGGAATCCACCTAGGAAATTAATGGGGATTCAATCATTATTATTGAAATGTGAGTTAAAGGGATCAATTCACGATGTGGAGCATAAGAATTATGAGTCCTTATGCACCCACGATTTATAATAATAATTTGAGAGAAGGAATGGTGTGATTCCTTGTAAGAATATAGTAGAGATCGATTTGACAAGTAATGAAAATTTAGACTTTATTGTAGACCTTTGACTAGGATAGGTTAAATGGTTGGTCACATGATGACCATGAGTTAGGTGTGAGAGAGGGATTAGGTAGTCAAGGGGACTTAGTTAATAGTAAATGAATAGTGGAAATGTGAATAATGAATAGTATAGTAATCTAGTGTAAATAACTAGAATTTAATGTTTGCAGATATTGATTGCATATAGGAGGATGAACATAAATCTCATTCTATAGTGAATAGTGAATAGTAAATGAATAGTGGATATGTGAATAGTTTATAGGGAAAGGAAAACCCTATTGTTTGAAGACTAGTTGACCTTAGAGATTAAATGGACTAATATCTTCTTTTGGAATAATTAGAGATTAAATGGACTAATCTCTTCTTTTGGAATAATTAGAGATTAAATGGACTAATCTCTTATTTTGAAATAATTAGAGATTAAAAGGATTAATCTTCCCTTTTGGAATAATTATAGATTAACTAGATTGATCTCCCTTTTTTATTAAAATCCTCTTGAATTTGCTAAGAGATTAAGTGGATTTATCTCCCTTTTGATTTAATGAATGCATGCTATTTTGAAATACAAGTTTTATTATTTTTTGGAAAATGAAATTTGTTTTTCCATACAAATGAGGTATTGTTTTGTAATGAAGATAGTTAATAAATATGGATGACTTAGACGAATGTATTTTTCCAAATGATAGGATATTGATTTTGGTTCCATCATAGTTGTTAGCCACTCCTCATTCGCTAAGCATATTATAGCCTTGGTAATCATTTTGCTATTACTGGTAGAGTTGTTGATACATACTTTGTAAGGAAGAAGCAAGTACTTGGAGTCTACTTATGTTCAAGTCTTTTCCTCCCACTATTGGAACCATTGGTGAATCAAAGTGGAAGAGCTAAGCGAACCCTCCACATCTTGTGGGTCTTAAGCAGTGTACCTTAGACTCTTTTGAGAACCTCACTTAGCATGTGTCTCTTAGCTAAGCCCCATCCTAATTAATTAATGCATTGCAGGACTATAAGTTGTGTCCCTTAGAAATTAAATGAGTGTTCTAAGAGAATTAGAGACTTCTCTTAGTGTGCCATATAATCATGGTTTACTTATTGAATGGATGTAACCATTCATAGATAGGAATTGTGGAAGTTCTAAACTAATGATAAAACTATGTAAGTTAAACTAATGATAGAACTATGGAAGTTCTAAGTTATGATAGAACTGTGGAAGTTCTAAACTAATGATAGAACTATGGAAGTTCTAAGTTATGATAGAACTGTGGAAGTTCTAAACTAATAATATAATTATGGAAGTTCTAAGTTATGATAGAACTATGGAAGTTCTAAACTAATGATAGAACTATGGAAGTTATAAGTTATGATAGAACTCTGGAAGTTCTAAACGAATGATAGAATTGTGGAAGTTCTAAAATGATGATAGAACTGTGGAAGTTTTAAACTAATGATAGAATTGTGGAAGTTCTAAGATGATGATAGAACTATGGAAGTTCTAGGTTTTTGATAAAATAATCTTTGGAAAATAATGAACGTGGAGTTCATTCTTGAAGGGATTATAGGATCCCTTCTTGAAAATTATTTTATACAATATTATATAAACGTAGAATTTATTCTTAAAGGGATTATAGGGTCCCTTCTTGAAAATTATTTTATACAATATGATATGAACGTGGAGTTCAATATTGAAGGGATTACATGGTCCCTTCTTGAAACTTATTTTATACAATATGATTGTTGAAAACATGATACCTTACTTAATTAAAATAGGTTGTTACTGAACATATTTGGAAAGAATGGTGTTCTTTCATAACATAAAGAATTGTGGAAATTTTTATGTAATATATGGATGCATTTGGAAATTGGAATTGTGAAAATTCCTTAAATTGATTGTATTGGAGAAAATTATGATTATATAATGAAAGGATATTTTTGAGGCTGGGTTTTTCCTCTTTGGGATTTTTCCAAGATATATGATGTGTTGTGTATCTTCATCTTGTGATCTTGCATTTTATGCTTTCTAGATATAGTTAATGAATATTTATCCATTGCAATGGATTTATGAAGAGATGGTAAATTATATGTGGTTTATTTATGTTCATGTGGGGGTACTTGGGAATACAATTCTTTAGACATCCTATCCAATACCTTGTCAAGATATTTCCATGATTTGGGATAGTCATGAGGAGGCAACTACCAAATTAATTGAAGGAACACTTTCTAAGTTGTAGCTCAAAAGTACATTCTAGGTTGTAGCCTGAATGTATTTGAGTTGTAGCTCAAATGAGTTCCTATATTTGATTGCAAGGAACACATTATAAGTTGTAACTTGAATATAGATTTTGGGTTGTAGCCCAGCTGCATTGAGTTGTAGCTCACTCGAGTTCCTACATTCTAAGTTGTAGCTCGAATGTACATTTTGGGTTGTAGCCCGAATGTGTTTGGGTTGTAACCCAAATGATAGTTACAAGGAGGTAACTAGAAATCATTGGCAATAGAACATTTTGGGTTGTAGCCCAAATATGTTTGAGTTGTAGCTCAAATAAGTTCTTACATTTCGAGTTGTAGCTTGAATGTACAGTTTGGGTTGCAGCCCATATGTGTATAGGTTGGAGCCCAAAATACAAGAACTCTTAGCTATGAGAAATTAATCAATCTTCTCCACTTAAGTGTCGTAAGCTGCGGTTGATCTCAAAAGTGGTTATACCTTATGTGAAATGGAAATATTTTGTGAACCTTACTTGTGCAACATTTTCTTGTGAATTTCGCACTTTTAAAAAATATTCTCTCTTGGGTTGTCTTGTGTTGATTAATGAGGGGGTTGTTACAAAAGGAGTTCTTCTGTTTAGATTAATTTACTTCATACAAAAGCCCCATAGAGGACTTGTGATTGGTATAACATTGATTGGTACCCTTAGTTGGGAGGATAGATTCATTAATAACTTTTTTTACCCACACATGGTGGTACATGGAAGACAATAGATGATGATATGATAAATATTTCTATCAGTACTTGCAAATATTGCAATATTTATCATGTAGCGATTGATGAGATAGAAAATTTTGATTTTATTGATTTTGACATCAACACCTATAAAATTCATAGTATTCATCATGCATCAAGATATGAGTTAGAAGGATTTGATTTGATTTATTTTACCATCAACACCTACAAAATTCATAGTATTCATCATGCAATAAGATATTAGTCATTTATAAGGATTGAGAGATAAGGTTTGAGGTAAAATAGATTGATAATAGATAGATATAGTGATTATAGAGAGATTATTATGCAAATCCTAAATTGATTCATAAATATGAGACTAGGAGGATCTAATTGCATCAATAACCTAGTGTAATGAATATGAACTATCTTAATTAGGATAATCATTTGTATATCATCATAGATTCGTAACTTAGGATGCAATAGGTAATCTAGACAAATATATGGATGTGTATGTAGGCAAATGCAAGCAAGAAATGATAGGAAGCAGAAAATAGAGAGACAACTAATGCAAACTTAAATGTCATACCTTTTAAGATGCATTATGTACATTGGTTCTTTAATTTTTTTACCAATAATATGGTAAGGTAATAAGCACCTAAACCATAGTTGGCAGTTATGATATATGAAACTAGCCAATTGGGCTCAAATTTGCCTTTAAGTTTGGTTTTGGCATTCATGTTCTTTTGATTCTCTTTGAGAATGAGATCACTAACTTTGAAGGAATGGGATCGTACCTTTTTTCCATAGGTATGTTTAAGCCTTTATTGGTAGACCCATAGGTTCTCTAGGGCATGGATCCACTTATTGTCAAGCAGTTCCAACTACTTGAGAAAGGTGATACGGTATTCATATCCAACAAAGGAGCTCAAAAAAATACACAAGGAAGGCACCTCTAGCTTAAAATGGAAGATAAATTTGGTTACATAAGCCAAAGAGTAGAGCATAATGTCAGTGAGAGTTTTGATACTAGTGCAATAGGCCCACAAGATGAGATACAACTTAAGATACCAATATTGACCAATTTTGTTGATGAGCCTCTTAAGGATCTTGACAAGAGTCTTATTAGAATATTTATCTTGGTCATTACCTTTAGGATAGTAAGGCATCAACCATTTGTGTTGAATCTTGTATTTAGCACAAATTTTCTAGACATCCTTGTTCTTGAAGTATTGCTAAATATTATCAAAAAAGGGGATGCCATAATGATTAAGGATCTATTTGAGGATAAAATTGAAGACTTGGAATCTATTGGTTGAGGCTTAAGGTATCCATTTAATGAATTAATTAATAGTAATATGTACATCAGATGATATTGGATTGATCTTCTTAATGATGTCTAAGCCCCAAATGAGAAAAAAGGCAAGAAGAAGTTAGAGGTTAGAGAGATTGGTATGGAGTGTGGATATGGTTGTCATGCTTCTAACATTTATCACACCTTCTACCATAGTTGTAAGAGTCATTTTCCATGTAGGTTAAATAATAACCCATTCATAGGAGTTCCTTGGCATTGGAAACACCACTAAAGTGATTATCACATGATCCATCATGGACCTCTTTGTTGACTACTTGGGCTTTGATTGATGCTAGGGACCTAAGTATAATTCCATAAATATAATGACCATATAATATATCATCAATGATGACATATCTATAGACACATTGCTTAAGGTTTTCATGCTCATTGCAGTTCAAACGATTAGATAACATGTCATATCTAAGGAAGACAAAGATATCCTTATACCAAGGATTAGTAGAAGGAGATATTTCTATGAAAAATACTCTTTAAATAAGCTAGCTAGACTCTCAGGTTGAAGGGTTTCTAATTTATTAAATGATAATCATAGATTTATCATCATCCAACTCTAAGTGGATAAGGAATGTAGTCAAGGCCATAGCATCGACATGGTAATTACTAGACCCAAGGATGCCTTCGATGATGGTTTTATCAAAAAAATCATTATCTTAGTGGTAATTTCTTTGTATCGCTTAATATTTTCATATTTAGTTTGATAAACACTATTAACTTAGTTGACTATAAGTTGGGAATCTCCAAAAATAGAGATGGTTCTAAGTTAAAAGACTAATGCTACACAAAGCCCTAGGATAAGGGCTTCCTACTCAATGATATTATTCGTATAGGGAAACTTAATATTAAAGGACAAAGGGATAAGATTCTATCAAGAAGTAACCAAAATGATTCTTGCCCCTACTTATTTGACACATCGAGCACCATCAAAGTATAGAGCCCAAGAATTAGGTTGATTTGCTTCAAGGCTAAAAACCAACTCATCTAAGAAGTCTATGGCTATGGGATGGCTAGCTTCTAAGGGTGTGACTACTAGCTGGTTAACAATGACCTCACCTTTCAAAAACATTTGGTTTACAAACTCAATATTGAATTCACTAAGTGTAATGACCCACTTACCAATTTATCCCAATAGTTGAGGCTTGGACATGCCATATCACAAGGGATCAACCCTATTGATGATAAAGGTTTTATGGCTAAGCATATAGTTTTTACACTATTGAGAAGTAAAAACCATAGCTCGGTACAACTTCTCCAAAAAGGTATAGTAGACTTTGTTATTGACCAAAGTCTTGCTATTATATAAAATGGATCACTCTCTTTGTTAGTTGTCATACTACACCAACATATCTCCTAAGGTATGGTCTATTGCTACTATGTATAACAACAATGGTCTAGAAGGATTAGGAGAGACAAGGATGGGAGGAGACACGAGGTAGTAATTGAGAGCATTTAAAGTTGCTTGACAGTCAACATCCCAATCAAATATCGCATCCTTACTCAAGAGCATGGTGAAAGGTTGACACCTATTAACAAGTTGGAAGATAAATCTTTGAATTATTGGAGGTATTATATTATTTGGTAAAGTATAAATAATTTATATAAGGGTGTGTTTTATATTTGAGTCTATAGTATGTGTCAAGTAATTAGGTGTGAGTATGTGTCATGTAAGTAAGTATCAAGTTATGTGTGTGGGGTGTCATGTTAGTAAGTATGAGTTATGTGAGTGAAGTGTCATGTTTAGAAGTGAAGAGTTATGAACAATAATGAGAGATCTTATCTTTATGTAAATATGTGAGATTTATTATGTAAAAGGGAAATATGAAGAGCTAGAACTCTCGTGAGTTTGAAGAGACCAAAGGTCAAGAATCATATGAATATGATGAGTTTTATGTATGTATATATTAAAGATAAATCTATGTAATAGATTATGGAACAAGCATTGAAGTTATGCACTATTATAGTAGATGTATTTATAACAAAGATTTTAGTGTGTTTTATGTTCAATATTGTGGATTGATTATTGCATATTATTTGTTCCTAGAGATTGTTTAAATATGCAATAATAAGGATAATTTGCTAACAATGGTATCAGAGCCATTGTGCATGAGCTTAGTAAGATCCACATTCAACATATGCTAAGAGAGGTAGTAGAGTATCTGAAAGAGATAGCATATAGTAGTTAAGAAGACTAGAGCCAAGATTTGTAGAAGGAAGGCCAGGTTTTTTAGTTGAGAAGACTAGAGTCAAGCCTTGTAGAAGGAAGGCTCATGATGTTTTGACATCTAGGATAGAGATAATTAAAGCATCCCATTACGTGAAAGGCAACTTTGCTTGAGACTAAAAAAAGATTTTGCCATGAACCTAGTAGAGACTAAGGTCAAAATTAGAGTGTAAACATTATTAAAGGGAGAAATATTGAAAGAAAAAATGGGAATCATTGGTTCATGTTTGAGAGAATGCACGAGAGAAAGTGTTTGTTAGATGTCCAAGAAGTAGTTTTGGTTTGGAGAGGTATTATTGGTCTATGTGAAAAAATTAAAGATTGAAATTGAATAATTGAATTTGGAGATAGAAGGATTAAAATGGAAAATACAAAGATTTTTCTTTGTGAATCTCAATTATTATAATGACCTAATTTTACTTCATAGAAAAATAAAATGAGATCAATACTCATTGAAAAACTTTGGGATGTGGTAAATGGAGAAAAAGATATTCTAGAAGATACAATTAGGATACAAAAACTTAAAAGTGATGATGCAAAGGCTCTTATGTTAATAGCCTTTGGTATATCAAATGAAATTCAAACACATGCAAGTGAGGTTGAAACTTCACAAAGTGTCTAGAATAAACTATGCACAATATTTGAAGGAAAGAATGGAGCGACCATTTTGCACTTGCAATCACAATTATATATAAAAGTTCATGATAAAGAGAGCAGAGAACATTTTATTCAAAGGGTAGCAAAATTAAAAGCTAAATTACAAACTATAGGAGAAAAAGTAGAAGAAAATTTTCTTGTTCAAGATACCTTAAGAGCAGTTCTAAAAACATATAAAATATTAGTCACTTCTCTTCAAGTGCTAAACATAACCATATCCTTTGATGAATTGATCAACATACTCCAAGAATATGAAATAAAAAATTTAACAAGAGATGAAATGACAAATAATGCTCTTATGTCAAAGAAAAAGACGTCAAACACTACTGCTACATCATCTTAATATCAATTTGAATGGACAAAGAACTATTCTCACATTTGTAACAAGGAATATCATAATTTTTTTTTAGATGTCCAATTATTGATGGAGTAGTATCTTGAAAATGTTATTATATCCACAAAAGGAAATAAGGTGGCAAATATCCATATATGTACAAAAAAGGAAATAATGTGACAAATAATTTAGCTAATCCATGTGTTGATCTTCATCATGCAAAAATTTAATTTTTGAGGGACTAACCAAATATTTTTAAAATATAGATAGATATATTTTCAAAAAATTAATTAAAAAAATTAACAAAATATGACTTAATTGACTTAATATTATTTTTTGATATAGGGGTTTTTTACACCTAAACCATCTTTGTAAGTATTTACTCTAATGATAAAACCTAAAAAGACTCGAGATTGGAACTGCAGACCTCAAGTTGGCAAACATTCAACAAAAAACCAATCAGTTTACTACCTCCACCCAAGAATTATCACTGTAAATAAAACACTTATTTTTTATCAATGAGTTTATGTAGTCCTCATTCCTTCTTTGAAAACATTATATTAACAACTTTTCTAAAATATCATAAATTATATTTTATAAATAATTTAATTTAATAAAATATAAATAAAAAATAAAAAATATATAATAATCTACGACAACTTATTTTATTTATTGGGTTGAAATACATATGAAGTCCGTAATTAATATTTAGATCTCTTTAATAAAAATTTAAAAATGATTTTAATATAATATTTTATTAAAAAATATTTAACACATTGTTAAAAATTACTCTTGTATATAGTTGTTATTTATAGTTGTTTTTTTGAAAGGCAATAGGGTATGATGTAGTTAGATTGTGAAAGTTAAAAAAATAAAATTAATTAAAAAAACATTTTAGTAGTATATGAGGTGTAATTTAATGTTTTAGAATTTGGTTATTTTTTTGAGAGGTCTAAGGTTCAAACCGCAACCTGGGTGAGTGTGTGAGGAGGTGTGTGGGGGTGGTTTTGTGTTAAATCCCTTATTGATAAGTAAGGCTCTTAACTTTAGAAGGGGTTATGGTTGGGAGAAATTTAACACAATAACCAAATAATAAAAAAAAAAAAATTAGTCTTACAAATTTTTGTATTTATGCAATTTAAATGAAGTTTTAAAAAATAGGTTTAGTAGTTATTCAGCGTTTGTGAATAAGTTGTTTTAGCTAGATTCTTTATGAAACGGAGGTCCATAGATACATACCCTGTGCGAATGCTAAACTGAAGATGGCCGCATGTAGAACCAGAAAAAGACAAATGCTAAATTGAAGATGGCTGCATGAACCAGAAAAAAAGATGAATGCATAAATATCAAAACTGTTTTGTGCAAATTTTTTTGCATACCAAATTTAAAGTGTGTTAGTAGAATTTATTTGTAGGGATTTTAAATTCAATGTATTTCAAATTTAATCATAAAAATTCAAAGAATTTGATAACTAAAACTAAAAATAAACTTGTACTGCATCCGCTTTTCGCTGAGCTGTAATGAATCGAGAAGTAAGCTTTGTCCCATGGTAAAGGCTAACAAGTTGGCCTTGACGTTTCAGTGTCGGGAGTGGGCGCCCAACAAGACTGGCAAGGCAACCCACTGAGAGCGTGTTCCCCGTCCTCCTTGCAACCCAACAAGCTAAAGCAAAGAGACCGCGAACTAGTCCACGAGCTCTGACCTTGGGACGTGCTGCCCCGTGTGCTATAACTCCGGTTGAAAGCGGTGGCGACCTTAAAGCCCTTGGTACGGTGGGCAAAGGGAGCACCCACAAAGACCTTCGTAGACCCCCAACAAGCACCAAAGCAGTGTGGTGTCTTACCCCAGTCTTGAGGAGTGACATCCTTGTGTAAGAACTATGTAATCGTTGGGTATTATCGGTGGAGCCGGACTCGACAAAGGGGATGTTGTATCCCCTTACTGGGGTGTTGTGTATTGCCCGTACTGCCCCATTGATAGGGTTTATAGGTAGGGTGATTAGATACAAAATTCACTGTTTTATTCAAGTGATTTCCTTTTTCAGATTATTGTTAGGATGTAATAACAAAAAATCTGGTATATCCTAATTTGGATACTGACATTTTGTCTTATTAAACAATTCAAATTGGCATAAAGCTGATGAACTTGCAGGATTCATGAAATATTTAGAAGGCCTTAAAGAAGGTCATCACACAAAACAAGACCACTGCTAAAAAATCCAATTTGGTACCTATAGATAACAAAAAATGAAAAAGCCTCCAGATTCTAAATTCAAATTTGCACAAACCAAAATTTTATTGTTCTAAATCAAACTAGAATACTACTATCATACTCACAGCATATCCTATGCATGGTGTTAAAACAACAAATGATTTGTCTTCCTTCTTTGGCATCATCTTATAGAATAAAAGGCAGAACTCAAAGTTATAGAGATAAGGCCAACTTTTTGTCTATATAGATATTAAGAATGATTCTCACAATCTTAGTTTGATGCTTTGGTGGTCTTCTTCAAAAACATTAAATCTAATTTTGATTTGATTGCTTCAATTCAGAAAAATTGAAAAGCCATTTGTTAATCCTGAAAGTGAACGATAGTGTGATGGGTCTCTGGAACATACAACTCAGAACAAGAAATTTCATTCTCACCATCTTGAATCTAGAAAAGCTGAATGGAAAGTTGCACTTAGTAACAACAATCTTAATAGTATCAAATATGAATTAAGTGGCTACACTTAATAACTAGTATTTCTGATTTCTGGTTGCACTCTGTTTAGTTGGGAACGCCCAACCGTGGGGGGATGCCCCAAAAAAGAGGACGTCCCAAGAACAGGAGACCATAGACCTCAGTAGTCCTGAGGACGTTTCCCAAAATACCCCTTTTGTCATCCCTCGTGTTGAGGGATGCAGGAAACGGAAGGATGCGTCCCAAGGTGGGACGCATCGCTGTGGAACATTGGGAAACAGTATTCTATAAAAATAATAAGGCACACTTTAAACCACTAGAGACGTTGTTCCTTCTATATTTTTATTACTTTTTTTTAGTTACTTAGTGAATGAAATAAGTGGATTTTAATTAAGTTCATCTCATCAAAATATAATGTTAAGAGTTATAATATAAGATGGAGTATTTTTGAATTTTTTATACAGAGTTTTGATAACATTTAAAAATATATATATTGTTCAATAAAATCAAAAATAAAAAGTTAGGTATCCTTGTTTTTCTATTTTTGATGAGATGTTGATTTTGATAAAAAATGTGTTTCTTATTGATTTTGATTTTGAAAATATGTTTTCTATTTTTAATTCTTCAAAACGCCTCATTAATAACTTTACTTTTAAAGTGCCCTTACATATTATTAATATGTTTTTTATAAATTTCATGTTGTATAAGATTTTCTCCTTGCATTTAATCTTTGCATTTATATAAACATTGATAGACTTTTTCTAACCATTTTTTTATATGTATTCATAACATTGATGAACTTTTTCTGACCATACCTCAATTACCATCTCACACTATATAAGATTCAGTTGGTATAAATTGAATCTTTATTACCTTTAAATTTTTTTTCTAGTATTTGATCTTGTACTTTCTATGTGTTCATATATATTTCCTTCCAAAAATTTTAATCTACATACCAATATAAACTATTCAAATTTAGAATCTGCTCCAGTTTTTCCTATTAACCATGCCACAATATATTTTATAAATGATAATTTTAATGATAGCCTTTGATTTATAAAAAGCGAAGCCGAGCTGGATCTTGATCTGGACAAAAGCAAACAGAACACCTTGCTTTTTACATCCACGAAAACATATGGCTGTACAGAAAAATACTGATACGCGTGCATAGTGACAAACTAGTTACCAAAGAGAAGATGAAACAAAAACACAAAGAACGTGCTACGCTTCAAGTTGTGACGCAGGGGAGCTTCCACATCGAATTCATGTACTTGCTGTTCTCTCCCCACCAATGGCTTTACAGTGAATACAGACAACATCGCGTCAACTCTAACCCCGCGCTTAAAGCATTCCCCATGAACCCGCTCATTATCCAGTGAGGCGCCCCACTTTTGGCGGCGCCACCCGCCCCAAGTGCTGCTACGCTTCCGTGGCGACGATGAGCAAATTTGAGTATCGTTCTCCGTCGGCCCGTCAGCCACCGAAGGCGTAGACGGTGACGACGACGTGGACGTGGACGTGGCCCCCAGAGAGTGGGAGTCAGGTCCCTGTGGAATGGCACGATTAGCAGAATATTGATGGAATATTGACGGGAAACTGGGAGTGGAAGTCGCCCTTGGTCGCTTTGAACGATGAGCTGGAGCCTGAGACGGCCGTCCTGGCGCCAGGCGTGCAGAGATTCGTAACGTGGAACTTTCACTTCCTGAAGAAGGAATCTTCCGTCTTTCCGCAAGGGCTTCAGGAAAATCGACGGCTGCCCGTTCCGATCCATGGAAGAGAGCGGGGGCGGGAAACCCTCGCCATTCTTAGCACCCACATGACCGTGGCCGCGACGACTTGCACCATCTTTTGGTGCGGCTTCACCTTTGTAATCATCATCATCTAATTCTTGTTGTTCCTCCGTCTGTATGGAGGAACTGAGCGAAGACTCCACATAGCCGTAGGCGGAGGTGGTGCAATCCTCTTTCTCGTCGGAGCTCTCGGAGCCGAGGAATTCCGTGCAACAATGAACACCCTCACACTTGAGGGGCCAGGACCAATTACCAGCCAGGGAATTTTGCCCCGAGCTCATCTGGACGCTTGTGGAAGTTTACGTGCAGCAGGGAAAACGTCGCTCGTGTCTTTCTGAGCAATGGTTGGGAATGATGGTGTTGGGAATAAAGTTGCTGTGGTGGATATGCTTAGTACCCAAAACTTTTCCACCAGCCAATAACAAGTCACGTTTGAGTCACATGGATATGTCCGCCCTAAATATGGTGGTACTTTTGTTACGCTCTGTATTCACTTTTAATTGGACATGAAAATTTATTCATTTTATTATTTAAATAATATATTAAATTAATTTATAAATATTATCATGATTTTTTTTAATAAAAATATAAAACAAAAGATTAGTTTTTTTAGTTTTCAATTTTATAGTGAATTAAGTATTGATAAATGATTTATAAGCTATAATGTTTTAAAATAATTAAAGTTTTTATAAATAATCAATTGATATAAAATACAAATTTATCATATTTAATTATTTATTTAAAAATGTTAATTTAAAAAATATGCTCTAACTTAATACTATTTAAAATGAACTTTAAAAAAAATATTTTTTCTTTAAATAAATAAAAAAAGAGATTATGATATTTACTTAATTAATATATAAAATTTTATTAAAAATGATAAAAATTTATTAAAAAAATTAGGTTCAAGTCTTAAAAAGCATAAGATATTTTATATGTGTGAGGGAAGGTGGATGGTCATTCAATAAATTATCTTGCCTCATTACTCTTTACAAATAAAATGATCATTTTTTATTTGCACATAATCTTATGAGATATTTTCATAATGATTGGTTGTGAAGTGCGAAGGATTATGGTTTATTTTCTGAAAAATATCTCATCTTTTAGAAGTCATATCTTCCGTGAAGAGTTATCTGATTCAGTTGATTCTTGGACTAACTTGTATAGAATTTGAAAAGCTTTAAAATGAGTGGTCATACACAAAAATCCAAGCAATATTGAGAGAGATATGACCTTGTGAAGTCAACAATTCAGAACAAGGGTACTGACGATTTTTGTCATGAAAAACGAAATTACAAATATTTACCATTTAGGGTCGAATGATGGGAAGAGTAATGAAGGGCTAGGACTTCAGCAAGGCAAGATATTCTATCTCGACAAAGAATTTTTCAGCTAAGTTTTTTTTTCGTTTCTTTATCTTAGAAATTGTGCATGAAAATTTTATAAAGTTTTTATCAAATATTATATTTGTTGTAGGACTTTCAGATAAATTTTAATAGATTTTGAGTTTTAGTTTCCTTTCTATTGATCGATTTATTGTTAAATCCTTAGAATCATCTCTACTGGTAGAGGTTAGTGAGCGCACCTTAGAGAGATCCTCATTGCTCCAAGATAGGGCGGTTTTTGGTAAATTTAATGGGTATTGGACAGGAGCTTCAACCTTGAGAAAATGGATTGATAGGAGTTGGAAGTCTCCAGGAGTGATTCTATCATTTCTTCCCAAAGGTATAATCCTAGCCATTTTTTGTTCAAGGGAAGAAAGAGAAAGAATCCTAAAAGGGGATCCTTGGTTTATGGGAAGAGCATGACTCTTCCTTACTTGTCGGTATGAAGGCTTTTCACCTAAAAATGTAAATCTATCTCTAGTACCAATATGGGTTAGGATGTTTGGGTTACCATTGAATTTTGGGAAATAGATACCTTCAAGGCAACAGGCAACACTCTAGGATAATTCTTTGAGATTTTAGATACGACAAAAGATGAATTTTTGGCTATTTATGCTTGAATATTGGTCATGATTGATATAAGTAAAGCTTTACTAGAATCAATAATTCTTAAGTATGAAGATAATATGTGGATCTAAACTATAGATTATTAAAATATATCTTTTAGATGTAGAAGATGTCATAAGGTGGGGCATATTGAGATATCATGCCCTAAGAAAAGCCTAGCAGAATCATTTGTAGAAAACGGCAAGAGAAACTTACAAATGGTTATGGATAAAGATGGTTTTCAACTTCCAAAAAATAATAGAAAATAAACAGTGGAGACCAATAAGGAAGGATATTGGAAGAAATACCAATTCTTTTGAGGCTTTAGCCTATGAAGAAAAAGTAGATCAAAACTTAGAGGATACAATACAACAATTTCAACATATTAACAAGGAACCGTCTATTTAGTATGATCCTAATTTAAGGAAGAACATTCTTGGTGAACCTAAGGAATGTGTCTTATCAGATTTTGAAGACTCTCTTGAAGTACCATGCACCATTTAGGAGAAAATAATTGGTCAATAAAATGCAGTTTTAGAAGTTAATATCTCTGCCATTAATAAGGAAATACCAAAAAATGAACAAGATAACTCAAAACCTTCTATAATAGAGCTAATAGAGGAAAAATATGATGAAAAATAAAATTGTGAAAGAATATTGAAGAATAGAATAATAAGATCTACTCCTGATATAGGTAAGGTAAAAAGAGGAAAAATCTCAAATTATCAAGCAAGATCCAAGGAAGTAAGAGCAAACATAGAGAAAGGAACACAAACTAACTTGGTTGAGCTTCTCTTTACCAAACAACAAAATGATATTAGTAATACGCAGGAGGGGCCAAAAGCCCCCAATGAGACACGATTATCATCTCATGAAACATAAGGGGTGAATGGGATGTTATGGATTCTGAAGGAGCGATAGGGGGAATTCTAACTTGTTGGAATCCTTCTAGAACCTCTTGTGTAACCATTTATAAAACTAGGCATTGGATAGCCTCTTTAGTCACTTGCTACTTTGTAGATATTCGTTTCATCCTTATCAATTTCTATGGATCTACAACTCGATCGGGTAGATTAGAAGTTTGGATAGGGATTGAAGCCTTTATGAGAAGTAAAGACCAAGAAACCCTATTCATGATCATTGGATATTTTAATTCCATAACCAAGCTAGATGAAAATTTTTGGGGAATTAGGAAATTGACCCAAAGTATGAAAGATTTCTCAGCTTTTATTCAAAACAATAATCTATGGGAAGTTGAGTTTGAAGAAGATAACTATACTTGGACCAACAACAAAAGAGGCCAGAACCTAATAGAAAAAAAATTAGATAGATGCATTCTCTCATATCATTGGCTATATGAAGGAACTTGTGCTAAAATTAATATCTTAACAAGGATTGGTTTAGGTTACTAACCAATAAGAGTCAAAATGGTGGTAAGCGAATTTTAAAAAAAATTATATTTTAAATATGAGGAGATGTGGGAAGACCATCCTCAATTTGTTGATATGATAGCTCAAACGTGAAATTATTTAGGTAATGGTGGGTTGTATGCTCTTCAAAACCAAAATAAAGCTATGACATCTAGATTAAAAGAATGGAACAAGAACACCTTTGGAAATATTTTTCAAAAGAAAGAACTAAAAGATAAACTTCTAAAATTCCAAAAAGGTGATGATAATAATCCAAGCTTAGAAGAAAGAGAGTTGCTTAGTGAATATCATAATATTTTGAGTAAGGAAGAGAATTTAGAGATTAAAATCAAGACAAACTTGGTTAAAAGGAGATAAAAATACAAAGTATTTTCATAGGATGGCTATAGTACGGAGATGAACTTCCATAATTAGTAGAATTAAATCAATAGAAGCGGTTTGGATTGAAAATTAGAGTGAAATTAGAAAATAGGTAAAGTCATTTTAACGAAATATTCTAGGATTAGAGGAGACCAAAATTTTTAATTATAAACTTCTTCAAGATGTTCCTTCAGTTATAACGAATGAAAACAATAGGAAACTGATGGAGCCTATTACTCTAGAAGAAGTTCATTTAGTTATTTTCTAGTTTAATAGGGATAAATCCCCAGATTCAAATGGGCTCTTTGTAGTTCTTTTTGTTACATAAGGGAGTTGGTTACAACCTCTATTTTTAGTAACTAGCAAGCGTAGGGTTCAAACCATAAGGACTACTTCCAACATCTTATTCATCTCGTTGTTGTTGACTCGGTGTGAGATGAAGACCATCGATCACTCAAGGTTTGTACCATCATCGTTGGTTTGGCACACACTCAAAGGATTCAGCACGGATTACTACCTTTGCTAAAGCTAGTAGCATGCCCCCAAGGTTTGAACCTAGGTCTCTTCTTGGCAAATACTTGGTCAGTAAAGCCTTTTCCAATCCACCTAGTCCTTGGGGGTGGATCTCTGTAGTTTTTACCAACATAATTGGGATATAGTGAAGGATTATTTATTAGTCGGAGTGGAAAAGTCTAGGGTAAAATAATACATACCTTATAAAATAAATGCAATATATCTTACCCTAATTCCAAAAAAGAAGGATATCGAATTGTTTGATTCTTTTAAACCCATACGCCTATGTAACATGGCATATACAATTATTTCTAAAGTGATGGCAAATAGATTAAGGCCATTGTTAGACAAAATCATTTCAAAAGAGCAAGGAGGATTTGTGAAAGGGAGACAAATTTTGGATGGGATCATAGTAGCTCATGAAGTTATACATTCAGAAACTTCAAGAAAAGATAAAACTACGATCTTAAAACTTGATATGATTAAAGCCTATTAGAGGGTTAAATGGGATTTTCTTTTTGCAGTTTTAGATAAGTTTGGTTTTAGGAAAAAATGGGTTAGAATGATTAAAGCTTATGTCTCTACAATTTCTTATTCAGTGTTGGTTAATGGGTTAGTGACATAATATTTTAAAGTCAAGAGAGACCTTAGACAAGGAGATCTTCTATCTCCTTATTTGTTCATTATTATGGTAGAATTTTTGAGTAAGAACTTAAAAAAGGCTTACAAATATGAGCTTATAAGTGGACTTAAGGTTAGTAATAACATCGATAACATCACCCATCAATAGTTTGTAGATGATACAACCCTTTTTGGAAGATCAAGGATGATGCCAGAGCTTTGAATAACCTTTTAAAAGAGTATGAAATAGCTTGAGGGAAAAAATTTAAGAGGAGTAAATCCAAAATCTTGCTAATATCAAAGCAAGAATTTAGAGGTTGCTTAAAATGTGAACAATTTTACCCAAACCTATTTCAAAATAATTAAAGCAAAAATAAATAACTTAGAAGAAATACAACTCACAAGATACATTCACATAGAACACAAGAGATTTATCCTAGTTCACCCAATATGGGCTACATCCAACAAACAAGAGCCACACCTCCTTTTCTATTATTATTCACCTTGCCCGCAATGGGATATTACAATCAATATAAAGTAAACTCTTACAACCCTAAACTACAATATGGTATTCGAATACCATGGGCACAATACCATGGGCTAAAACCACCCATACCCACTAATGATGGGAATCCCACCAACACCTCCAAAAATAGCTCCGATAATATCTCCAGAAAAGTAGGAGACGAAGATGGGGCCTGTCGTACAGTACTTCCTTTGCAAAGGATGAGACACATACAACAAAATGGAGGAAAATTTACCAACTTATTTAGGGATGCCTTTATTTGAGGGGAGAATGAGGATAGATTTATGGAATCTAGTTATTAGTAAAGTTCAAAATAAACTTACAGCTTGGAAAGGTAGATTGTTATTGTTAACATGAAGAGTGCAGTTAATTAAATCATTCTTGCAAGCCATTCCAACATATTATATGCCATTGTATTATATGCCAAAATCAGTTGAAAAACGTTTAATCTATATTATGTGATCCTTTTTATGGTCATGTTTACATGATAAAAGGAAATTTCCTTTGGTGAAATGGAGTAAGTTAAGTGATGATAAAACTAGAGGAGATCTTGGTTTAAGAGTTCTTACATATGCAAACTTAGCTCTTAGGGGAAAAGTTATTTGGAGATTGTACAAAGAGAATCAAAGATAATGGGCAAGAATTCTTCTAAGTATGTTGATCCCAATGACCTAAGTTTAATATTTGTTGCATTCTCTCTAGAAAATGGTTTTGCTCTTTGGAATGGTTTAAAAAAATCTATGGAACTTATGATTAAAGGTTTAAGATGGGTCGTGGGAATTGGAGAAAAAAAATATTTGGATGGATATTTTGTGTGATAAAAAACCACTTAATTTAGATCCAATTTTGAAACCTTGGATGAGATTGCTTCAAGACATTATGGTGATAGGGTTTCAAACAATATGTACATGGATCAAGAAGGAAGATAAAAATGGAAAGAATATTTTTTACAAGTATACAAGACATTGATTTTGGGAGGTAATTGAGTAGAAAGATAACAACTATGATTATTTTGAGGAAGTCCAATGATAAATTGACTTGGGATTTGAATAGATCAAGAGAATACACAACAAGAAGTGGATATAATGTTCAACACCAACAAAATAATAATATCACTAGAATATGGAGAGGTATTTGAGATAGCCCAAGCATTCCTAAAGTTAAAATACTTGTTTGGCTGGTAGGTCATAGAAGAATTTTATCCTAGGATAACCTTATGAAAAGGGGTTTTCATGGCCTCTCTCAATGTGTTTTTTGTAATAAGGGAGAGGAGAGTATAGACCATCTCTTGGGACATTGCTCAATAGTCTAGAATTATGGCAATGGATTCTTAATATGTGTGGTAAATGTATGGTGATGAATAACATAATTGAAGATTGGTTAAAGCAATGGAAGAATACATATAAAAGTGAGGTTTTATAGACAATATGGGATTATATCAAAAGATACAATACTTTGGACTATATGACTAGAAAGGAATAGAATAATATTTAAAGAAAATGAAAGAAGTTTAAAGTCAATGAAAAGGAAGATATGTTTAGCCATAGAGGAGTCTAAACCAACCCTATCAACTCACCCAATCCCTAATTTGGAAGCAGAGAGCCTTGATAGATTGATTCAATCTATTAAATGGAATTATGATGTTGGTACAATAGAAGCAAAAAGAAAGCAAATAATGTAGTGGAAACCACCAGATGTGGAGTGGGTTAAATTGAATATTAATCGAGCATCTAAAGGAAATCCAGGGCCAGCAGGAGGAGGAGGAATAATTAGAAATAATAGAGGAGAGATTGTCTCATTATGCTTTCAATAGTGGATTTAAGACAAATAATGAAGTTGAAGCTTGGGTAGCTTTAGAAGGGCTAAAAATATGTAAATAAATGAAATGGAATAGAGTATGGATGGAAGGTGATTCTCTCATAGTAATAAATGCAATTTTGAGGAAAACAAAGGCTCCATGGAACATACAAGAGATAATTGTGGTAATTCAATATCTTGCTATAGAATTTGAATACATTAGGTTTACACATATATTAAGGTCTCGGCCTAGGGCTCGTGGCTATAGCAAATGATGTAATTATACTAATAGAAAACACATGAACATGATGGATGTAAGATTCTATATTGTGAATGATACAAAAGATAGCAGTATGGAATGAAGTAGCAAAAACTAGAAAAGGACATAGAGGAGTAACAATACTAATAAAAGTTGAGAAAGAAGATCCAAATAAACAATACATATAGATTAGAATCGGAGCTTGTTATTTTGCTTCACAATAATAAAAAAAAAATTAAGAAATATGGCTTAAATCATGAGGATTTTTATATGGCATTAGCAAAATACACTATAAAATATAACAAGCTTGGAGAGGTGGTCTTAGTGGATGACTTTAATGTTAGGGCAATAAATAGACAAGCAACCTCTTTAAAGATCAATGAAGGTATATACGATAATCGGTTATGGTTGGAAGAAGAGGTGGATCACCGTTGGTTAAGGTCCTCAGATGACAGTCAAGGACCCATCATACATTATGGAGAAGAACTACTTAAACTATGTCGCATAAAGGGATTGATAATCTGCAATGGCATAAACATATGGTAAAAATCTAGAAAATATACTTGTCAAACACATAATGGACACGGTGTAGTTAATTATGTTATTTGCTTACCAAACTTTATTTCAAGGATAAAATATTTAGAATTTAAAGTAGTTCCCATGGAGCTAAAATCTAATCACATTCCAATGCACATAACAATCCAAACACAATAAAGTGGGAATAAATAACATATTCAAGTAACTGAAGGAAAGACAACACAAAACATCTCTATGACAAAGAAAAATAAAAAACTTTAAAAACATCAATGCAAAGAGAGGAAATATATTTTTCAAACTTATACTCTTCATAGTTGTAAACTAATGGATATAATCAAAGAAGACTTGGAATCATGCAAGAAGTTTAAACCCAAGAAATTTGGGACTGAAACGAATGAGATTTATTATTGATACAAATGAGTTACATATATAGGCAGAAGGCCTATATGATAAACTGACAAGTTTCAATATAAACTGACAAGTGTCAAAACAAAGGCATAGTGCACTTTAATTCTAACATTCCCCCTTAATGTTGACTTCTCTAAAACAACCTATCATCCTCTCTTATTGCTGATTTGGTCTAGGCTCGTGCTTTTTATGCTTGGCTCTCCAACTATGAATAATGCTAGATTCACTGTGTATACATCTCGGTCTGTTGCCTTAGGGTCAGCCACTTCCATGGGTCTGTTGTCATTGGGTCAGCCATCTAAGTGCCTTAGGGTCATCATGGGTGCCTCAGGGTCAGCCACTTCTGGATCTGTTGCCTCTACAGGTCATCCTCAGAGGATGTTGCCTCTCGTAGGTCACTGACTAGTCCCACCATAAATATCAAATCCTTCCTTATGGTGAACGCAATCTAGAAGGTGTCGGTATCTATCAAAAAATGCACTCAATACAATAAAATGAGCCATAGATCCAAATATGGAGGAGAAGAAGAAAAGAAGAGAATCTTCTGAAGTGTCTTCGTCTGTAGTATTCAGAAGTAGATCTGGATAAAACTCTGATAGAGTCTAGGGTGTCTATGTCTGTAGTTCCTATAAAAGTGTCCTTATGGTAGTCACCTCATCTTACCGAAATGCATTGGGAACCAGCCGCTGCATCCGCCAAGTAGAAAGAGGTGAGTACTAGATACTAGGTTCACTTACAAGTACCTTGGGAGTGTCGGGTACAACCAAAAGTGCACTCCAAGGTAGAAAAAATTTGAGGCTAAAAACTCAATTGAAACAGCCTCAAAATTACAATATGATACCACCATTGTGTTCGTCGTGAAAAACCATTTCCAACGACTATAAATACCCCTATACTTGTATTTGAATAGGGCCTTCAACATGTGGAAACCAATACCATGTCTATCTAGGCAGTAAATAGACAACATCGCTCAATAGCGACATCGCTCTCAGGCGGAATAAAAACAATCTTAAAATTTCCCTCGCAGGGGAATTACATGGGCCAGCTAGGCCTTCCACCTCCATGTAGAAAAAAAATAGGGCCATGTGGACCTCTCATTTTGAAATTACAATAAAGTAGGCCATGTGGGCCTTTTCCACTCCACTTGCCATGTGAAAACAAAAAGTATAAAAAAAAGATTGAGTGCCCTCTCTTCTTAAAAAAAAATTGGATCCACATAAAAACAGCCATATAATGAAAGTGGTCCCTTAATTTTGTACTTAAAAAAATACCCCTTAAAATAAAGAATTGGCGGAGTGGGCCTTAAAGCGGGTTTTTTGGCCATTTAAAGAAAGGAATGTGGCCCCCTTCTTACATCAATAGCCATCGATGAAATTGACGAAGAATCTCCACATGAAAACAAACTCGAACAAGGATCTCGATGACGTGATGGTGCACATAGTCGAGCTGTTCGGCACCGTGGCTGGCACCCCCTATAAGTCCATGTGGTCGTTCTAGGGCATGCAAGCATCGACCATCATCTCCTACACGTGTCGCTTCTTCGCTTAGTTCTTTAGGCTGATCGTTAGCTCGCACACCAACCCTTTATCGTCGATGCCACCTCTTCGTCGCTGGTGACAGCTTCAACATCAACATCAGTAAAACACCAGTTTAGCATCTCTCGCAGTAAAACTGGTAGTAAATTTTTATGATAAAAACTAACACCATTTGTAGATGATCTTCTCAGCCTTGGATGGTGTCTTTTCTTCACTTTCAGAGATGTTATCGGCATGGCAGCAGTCTTATTTTCTCCATAATTGTCCTAGATCTTCTGGCGTGTAGGTATCTCCGATAGCAGCAGGTTAACGAAATAGCTAGCAGTTGTACTTCATTTCCAGCACTTCACGATCACAGGGACCCAAAATAATCAAATCTGCATCAACCTCCAGCTTTGATTGCATAAACTACTTTGCGGTAATCCACTATCCATCCTCTGCAAACTCACCATGCGTCGACTGTACATGCATCATACTGTGTAAACTCTATACGGCCGCATCACCATCCCCTTCGTTGGTGACATAGCCCCACATCAGTCTAATCAATGAACATTTTGCACTATTGAGGGCGGCAATTCATTGGGCTCAAACTTCTTCGTAGCCTTCCATGATCTCGATTCCAAATGCAGCAAAGTGTGCACAATCTCAACTCTCATCAAATAGCACCATCAATTCATGTAGTGCCAAAAATCAACAAATTTTAGTAGCAGGTGACATTAATTCAATAGTTGCAATTATTGACCGTCTAACTGGGTTTGAAACCCCCAAAATGCAGGCCATAAAATCACATTGCCAAACACATCTCCTAGCAAATGTACTACCATCTACTTCGTGGTATTAAAATGATAGACGCCATGATAATATTAGGTCGCCATGCTCTACTCAAGGTCGGTACTGCTCAGTCCATGAGGAAAATCCATGTGCATCAAATTCCCCTGTACATTTCATGGCCCCCTCCATGGGCAATCATTCAGTCATGTATTTACTTAGTTATTCACCAGTCTGGCGTGATATCCAGAAATGAATGCACATTTCTACTGTAGGAGTTCAACCATAGATCCAGACAGCAGCAACATTGCATTCGATTCCATTCAATCGGCACAAAGTCTGCAAAATAGCAAGAAAAAAATCTAGAGTAACTAGAAGCTAGATCAACGACTTCCATGCAAATGCCAATCCCAATGGATAGGAGGAGGAGGGCACATTCGAATCCATGGCACTTTCTTCAATGGAGGGGGAGGGGGTCGAGCGGATTCCTCCAACAATTCATCGTCAAAGTTACTGTTCAAGCCACCCGAAGTTGACGGATCGAAGGGCTCAAATTCTGATTCATCGACCTCCTCCCAGGAATTGAGAAATGACTGCTCACCCAAGATGGTCTCTCTCCACACACTCCACAACAATCCCAAGCGTAGCAGCATCCTCGTGGATGTCGAATTCAGCCTCGAGCTTCTCATAGCGGGAGCAGCAACTACTTCTGTCTCTGTCTCTGCTGCCAAACGTAGTAGCTATTGGTAGGAATGGTCGCCCTCAAAACTATCTTAATTTGACTGCTGCTAGTGCTCCATAGATGATTAGGAATAATGCAAGGAGAATCAGAAATATGGCCCATCAATGTCGAACAAATATGATAGCACCAAAAATAAAAGCCATAGATCTACTACAAGGGTCCAAAAAAAAATCTGCTACAAGACTCATCCCATAGATGATTAGGAATAATGCACGCCTGCGAAAGAACGTGTCATTTACCCCCTTGCAGCTTATCACAAGGCAGAAGTTCATGTGGGCAAACATGTGGAGCTCCTCGCAGGGATTGCCATGATTTAGCCCTAGGGCACCGCCGTCGCATCGCTTCGTTGCCTATATGGCCTCCCACCATGCGTCGTTACTCACCATGTTCGGCTTCTTGCAAATGCTCGTAGAAATGTGAGTGTTGTCTTTACTATTTTTGGTGTTGCTGCAGCTACTGCACACATTCCTGGCGCTGAAGGCAGATCCGCTAAAGACGCGACTGGATCTGCTATACAAGCAAGCGAACTATCACCTAGCGCTTGCAAATGCGTACCTACGCTACTGCCGACTTTCATATTTTCTATGTTGTTGTTATATGCCTTTCAGTTACAGTCGTCCAGAAGCTCTACCATTTCGTGGGTACAATCTGTCAAATGACAGAATCTGATGCACAGCAGATCTGGGCTCCAAAACATAATATGGAAAAAAAATGGATCTGATAGCTGTAATGTTGATGTCAAACACCGTCTCGTCCATGATCATAGGACTGCAACATAGGTACAAGTGTCTGGACTGGAACCATTCCCTGAATAATTTAAAAAACAAATTGGAGCAGCAAGAAAAACTGATGAGATAAACTTAACCTCCCAATTTTTTTAAGAAATTGCAGATTTGGCAGCCATGATTTTTCAAAAATCTGGTTTCTGATTCATCCATCAAGGATGAAGAGCATACTCCCTCTTTTGAAAAAAAATGGAAAAAAATGGGGGGGAAAGGATGAGGGGGGAGGGAGGATTTCCATGAGGGAAATCCCCCCTCAAGGGTTTTCACAGGGCAGGGAAAGCCTGCTCTGATACCAAATGATGGGACTAAAACTGATAGGATATATTATTGATACAAATGAGTTACATATATAGGCAGAAGGCCTATATGATAAACTGACAAGTGTCAATATAAATTGACAAGTGTCAAAACAGAGGCATAGTGCACTTTAATTCTAACAGTCAAACACATAATGGACACGGTGTAGTTAATTATGTTATTTGCTTACCAAACTTTATTTCAAGGATAAAATATTTAGAATTTAAAGTAGTTCCCATGGAGCTAAAATCTAATCACATTTCAATGCACATAACGATCCAAACGCAAGAAAGTGGGAATAAATAACATCTTCAAGTAACTGAAGGAAAGACAACACAAAACATCTCTATGACAAAGAAAAATAAAAAACTTTAAAAACATCAATGCAAAGAGAGGAAAGATATTTTTCAAACTTATACTCTTCATAGTTGTAAACTGATGGATATAATCAAAGAAGACTTGGAATCATGCAAGAAGTTAAAACCCAAGAAAAGAAAACATGAAAGCTTCCCTATAAATCCATGGTATGATGAAGAATACAAAGCAGTAAGGAGAACCTTGAAAGTGACTAATCACAAATAATTTCATAATTAAAGCATCATTTTCATATGAGATTTGACTTGGTGAAACAAGGATTTTTCACTAAAAGCAAAAGCTATGATAAAGATATTTAGGTACCTAAAAATTACAAATAATGGAAGATAGCAAGTTGCTAAAATAGATAATAATAAAAACACTGAATAGAAGAAAAAACATATGGATAAAACAAAACAATAAATTGATGGACAAATAATGCATTAAATTTCTTGAGATCCCAAAACTCCAACAAAGAAATTAAACAATATGTGAGGAAAAATATAGAGTTGTCATATAGACTAAAAATTATTGAAGGAAAAATATTTATATATTGAATTCAACCCAAACTATAAACACAGCCAAAAAAAGTACATAGATGCAAAGATCAAATGGAAGGAAAAAATGCTTATAGCCCAACTAATATCTAGTTCGCACCATCTTAGATGTGAAACTAGAAGATGGACAATTCCTCAAGAGGCATAGTTAGAACGAATATATTTTGCATAATAGAAGTAATGGAGACCGAAAAATATTTTATTATGAAGTGTTAAGCCTACAAAAACATCACTATTGCATATGAGGACACTTTAAAAATAAACTCACTAATAAAATAATTTGAAAAGAATTAAGAATAAAAAAGTGAGGAAAACTCTCATCAAAATCAACAACAAAAAAACCACACTTCAAAAGATGATAAAAAATATTGATTTTTTTAACTAAACAATTTTCTTGTTAAACTTTGAAACTCTAAACAAAAAAATTAAAAAACTAAATTATAAAATAAATTATAAACCATATTTCATTTTATATAAAAACTTTTAACCACATAAACTGTTTTAATCTTAATAAATATAATTAAAATTATTTATTTTATTTTACATAAAACAACTTCTTTATATCCAACCAATTACCCTTACCCTGTAAACAATAGTCCATTTCCATTTTCCGTATTTAGGCAACAATGCATACAAGTTTCCAATACGTCTAGTCCAAAATCATCACATCCACACAAAATTTTCAAGAAGAGGTGCTACTACGTAGCCACAAATATAATGGAAATGAAATGAAAATTTTTAATTACATTCCTGAGATCTAATATATGGTTTATGGGGTTTCAAATATAGAAGTACAACTACTCAAATCATATCATATGATTTTTTATATCTTTGAGAAGTTTGTTCCTTCTCTTACTGATTTGGGTTAGCAATTTTCCAACTTTTTTTATTTTATTGTCTTCAAATAACTCTGTCATAGACCCGTTTCCAAGTGTTTTTTCATATTTTCCATGAATATTTGAAAAACTCGAGCATTTATAGATGAAGTGTTGCTCTGTCTCTACTGCTCCTGTGCTGCATAGAGTACATATCCTTTCTTCCCATTGTTCTTTGGGCATTGTCCATCTCCTGTTTCACATCTAAGCCTATGAGAGCTAGTCCTTATCTGAGCAATGAGGATTTTTTTCTTCCATTTGATTCAACACCTATATACACTTTTTCCTTGTGGTCATACGTTGGGTTAAACTTTGCAATATAATATTGTCTTTTCCTACTTGTATTTTTCCACATTCCACTTCTAAGCTTTTCATTCACATAATTTTTTGTCTTTGTTGACATTTGAGCATTCAATTATGTTGATTTCCCAACGTTTCATCCATTTCTGATTTTGTTTCATCCATGTATTCTTTTGCATATGCAACTCTTCATCCCTAGCCCTAGGCCATCTATCGTTTTTCATATTTTCTATTTTTTTTAGGTAATATAACAACTTGGTCATAGCAATTACTTCTAAAGGAAACATTCCAGTTTTAGCTAGAAGAATTTCATAAGGGGTTGTGGCCTTAATTTTGAGAAATTTTGTGATTAGATATTTTTGAATCCTTACTATTTGCCTTCATTTTGCATTTGTTGTGCCACTATCCCACACCTCGCAACCATACAACAAAACCGATGTAACAAGTAGGCCAAATAAGACCTTGGTGGTCTTCCAATCCCATAACTCGACATTCCTATAACTTTTTTGAAGTGCATATAGTGCTCTCCAACCACTTTGAGTTCTTTTCATCGTACATGTATTCCAATTAAGTTTATCATGAAAGTCTATGCCCAGGTATTTGTATTCTGCTACTACCTCAAGTGGTTCTTCTGTAAACTGAAATTTGAGTTGTCGCTTCTTCTTTTTTGCTAAAAAAATCATAATTTTTATTTTGCTCGTGTTCATGCATCCTAAATTCCTTACAAAAGAGTTTTAGAGATCAAAGGTGTTCTTCTAGATATTTGGTTGTTTTGGCCACAAGAATTACATCGTCTGCATACATGAGGAGTTTTACCACATATTTGGCTAAGTGCACACCCTCTCCCCCAAATTTGTTTATCCATTCTTCTAACTCGTCAATGTACAACCCAAATAAGGTCGGAGATAGAGGGCAACCTTGTTTGACACCTATGTCACTACCAAAATATTCAGATAGCCCTTCATGTGTTCTGATTCTAGCCTTTACATGCTCATATAGTCTGTGAACTGCTACCCTGTAGTGAATTGGAACCTCTAGCTCTTCCATTCTGCTCCATAATTTTTTTCTTGGCATTGTGTCAAATGCCTTTTTGAAGTCTACAAAACAACAAAAAGCCTCCTCTTTTTTGTCTCATATTTTTTCCACTATGTGTCTAAGCGTGATATAGTGATCAATAGTTGAGTTCTTGGGTCTAAAACTCGCTTGCCCCTTTGCTCTTTTTCCCTTTTCTTCTACCCATATGCTGATCCTACGCTCTATCATACCCCCAAACAACTTTGCAAAGAGAGGGTTGATAATGATAGTTCAATAGTCTGAGGGATTATTTACATCTCCACTTTTAAACAAAGGAATGGTCAAGCTAGTTGTCCACTCGGTAGGGAAGCCATTTTGTATGACCTCATTAAAAATTTCTTTGATCTGCGATGGTACCAGAATATCTACCCTCCATTTTATATGCTTTGCCTGAAGATTGTCTATGCCACACGCTTTACCAGTTGTTAACTTTTTTATCTCTTGAATAATGTCTTCATTTGTGAAAAGTTCTTTCCTGACAATTGTTTTGAAAACTCCAACCATTGATTAATTATTATACTATTTTTAGTTTACATCTTTCTTATAACTTGTTTTTTAATATAACTTTAAAATTTGACTCGTTTCCATCTATTAAGAGAATATTTCCTTTACGAAGAAGTGGATGGTAGTTAGTACAATTGAGCCTAACGATGTAGGCCAAGTGAGCAATGCCTAAGGAAAGCAAGTACTCGTACTTCCTCGGTTCATTAGTTAGTAATATCTCCTTTCTTTCTATATTCAAATGTATTCACGTGTTAAAAAAACATGGTGTAGAAGACATATTCCTTTTAATTTATTACTCGAATATTAATGCCGTCTAAAGTTCCTTGATGTGTTGAAAACCCTTCCTCAAAAGTTCGAGTAGTCTCTAAATTTTCACAAAGCTCAACTCCTCTAAGTTGAAAATGGTAAATATTTTCGAAACCAGGAGCATGCGGTATCCGTGTTAAGATTATTAGTTTAATTCAATATAATTTATGCCAGCAAGGAAATGTCCGTAGCAGAGTGGCAACTCGATATTTCACAAAAGAAAAAACGCATAATAGCAGCTTATGTCGATAACTAAATAGCGACAAGTTAATCCGTTAAGATGAAGAATAGTACAAGTTAAAAGCTGATGGAATCAAATGTACGGACTCTCGTGTAGACACATCGATGTTAATTTCAAATATGGCTGGTTAAGGAATAAAAGAAAATGGCTGGGAGGCGTAATTAATAAAAAAAACTTTGAAATTGGAATCATGGCTGGGAGGCGTAATTAATAAAAAAAACTTTGAAATTGGAATCATGTGGAGTTATAGTTACACGCGGACTCTCTTGTAGATACATAGATGTTAATTTCCTAAATAAAAATATGGCTGGTTAAGGAATAAAAGAATATGGCTGGCAGCGTAAATAAAAATAATAATTTTTATAGTTACACCAAAATTTAGTTCGGTACAATTTTTGTATTTGAACATCTAATCATGTAGAGTTATAATTACATCAAAATTTAATCCAATTTTATATTTGAATATTTTATAGTGTTTTTAGTCTTAAGGGTATAAGGTGGGGTTTGAGGTGGTGGTTAGCTCACTAAGAAATGTGACAATTAATCCAACACTTAGATATGAGGCTTCAACACCACTATAAAATTGTTATTACACCAAAACCTCCTCTCCGACGTGACTATAAAGATTTGATCTAAAGTGAGGATTAATCATACTACTAAAACACCAAAGTAACATTAGTCTACTAAATCAAATCTCACTTAATCCAACAATTTAAACAATTAATGTCCACTAAATCAAATCTCACTTCGTGCTTGTTTTAGAAAATGAAAAGATTATATATGAACTTTATATTTTTGCCTTAAAATCAGACAAAAATATAAAGTTCATATAAACATCTAATTTAGATAAATAAACGTCTAATTTACTTATAGATTCTAAGTTTGACATTTTCTCTGCCTGCGTCAGGATGACGATGAGCTTGTCGATGAGTTTAAAAATAATAATAATAATAATCTTAAAAGACGACTTTGATTCCTCAGCTTTTATTTAGCAACATAGTTTGACTAAATTTTAAGCAGAAATAAATACATACTCTTTCTTTCTTTCATATGGACTTCGTCTAAACGACTTTATATTTCGCACTTTCTGCACAAGAATAATTTAACTAATCCCTTTTAAATTTCATGTTTTCTTTTTATTTCCAAATTTCTCTCCGAAAATATGACTAGAACTTTCAGGTTGTCTTTCGGAAAAAATAGTCTAATTAACTAATTTTAACGTGAAACCATTATGTTACCCTGAAAAGTGTAAAGTTGGAACAGGAACAATGGTGGAGCCTTCCGGCATTAGAGAAAATTATGACGGCAATTTCCGCGTTGCACAAGACGGAGAGCTCGTCAGCCTTGTTAAATATGGCGGCCTTGCGCTTCGAGAAAGTAAGCTTGCCTCTTCATCTTTTCCATCAATTTTAGCTCAATCTCATCTTCGCACACTGCAACTGCAACACATATTTCTTACGACTTGCTTTTCCTTTCTTCTATGTTGAAATTTCGCTATCCAACTGCTTCGTTAAGTACACCCCCCAAACATGGCAGTGGAATTTGCGTAGAGAAATTTGTTGATTACATATATTATTATTACTAACCAAGTAATAACATTGATTTGATGGGCATTAATATACTGATGAAGTTAGCAAATGAGCATTGAATCAAGTAAAGAGAAAGGGACGAGATTGTTAATGTGTTGAACTAAAGGAAGAAAGCAAGTGAAAGGGGAGGCAACCACATACATATAACTGTCATGTTGGATGCCACATCATCCTTTGGGACCCACAACATACATATAACTGTCATCCTTTGGGACCCACATAAATGTAGAGTTACCATAAAGAGAGAAGGGCAATGACCTATTCCACATATAACCATGTTAGCGCTACATTGACCAACCGCCATGTCAATAAGGCAAGAGCCTGGAGAGATTGATCTATTGAATTCAATCCATTGGAATGTGTAGATTCGCTACATTGATATCAATTCATAATGCTAATATTAACATTGAATGACTAAAATAGGTTTAAAAAAGTAGAAAATTAGGAAAAAAAAAGCTAGAAAATAGCATTTATTTGGGACATATCTAAAGCGGAGGAAAGTGATATAGGACCCATTATAACCAACTAGTAAAGATAAATCAGTTTTCTAAGTCAATGGCAAAGGATAAAATAACTAAAGTTGTATGAAGGAAATTTTAGAGATAAAATATGCTAAAGAAGCAACTATTTACCATCAAATCTTAGAATATGATTCAAGATATTTTTAATATTAATAGGCATAGGACATTTCTAAAAGTGAACGAAAGTAACTAGGACCCATTATAACCGCCCAATAAAGACAAATCAATATTCCAGATCAATTATAAAGGAGAAAATGACAATAAAGTGGTAGGATGAAGGGAAATTTATAGATATTTTTCTAAAGAAGCAGTTATTTACCATCAAATATTAGAATGCAATTCAAGCTATTTTTTTTTTATATTAAAATAAGTATTAGGGTTTAGTTTAGATTTTTTTAATTTATAGATAAGAGTTAAAGCTCGGGTCCTTTTAGTAATATAAGCATTCAAACTGCTCTTTTAACGATCAAACAAGTTGGATCCTTTTAGTAATATAAGCATTCAAAGTGCTCTTTTAACGATAAAACAAGTTGGATGAAATTTTGCAATGGATAGTCATGTATAGTGCTTAGTTATTGGATTTTATATTATGTGCATTTTTCTCTTAACTTTATGAATGCAAATAAAAATATGACTATGGTCCCACCCTTTTGCTCTTATTATTCCTTTTCTTGAATGATTACTATAAATTTGTTCAATTTAATAGATTGTAATTATGGAGATTTTGTATAACTTCAAATATGATTATCTTTCATTGGTACATCCTCACAATTATATTTTATTTTTAGCATTTATTCCTTAAATTTTTAAACTCTTTTCCTCTTGGTTTTATATTGAATAAATAGAAATAAACATGGGATTGACCCTCATTGAAGGTTGATTGGGTGAAATGTTGAAATATTTGTAACTGACCTTATTAGTCCAATGTCGTTAGCGATGAAGTACCTACAATGATATTGATGTAGCCTATGGAAAATTGTTATATAGGCGTTTAAGCATTCTCTATGCAAGCCTATGGGCATTCTATATGCAAGCATACAAGCATATTTCTATGTAAGCCTACAAGCACTCTTCTATGTAAGCATATAGACATCATGATATAATCCTATGGGAACTTTTGATGTATTCACCAGTTAATCCACCTCTATGGTTGACCTTGATTAAAGGGTGTAATATACTTATTATATTATAATTTAACCTTCAACTCAAGTTATGTTGGCTTGAATTTAACATTTAATTAGGGATTTGGTATCACTATAAATATACCTAATGACTGATCCATTATATTAGTTGGCAACGTGTGAGATCATGAGGGTGCCTAAGGGCATTGGGCAACCTCCCCTTATTCCTTCTATCTATTTGTGTCATTTATCACTTTCTCTATTCTTTATCTATTGTGATGAATGTATATTTTAGGATGTTTCTAAAAAATACTATGAATTCCAACATGGTATCAAAGCCAAAACAAATCAACTTTACCCAATTACATAAAAGGGTTATACAAAGCAAACCGTGGTAGATTTGGATAACTCATTAGTTTAATTAGATTTATTGCAAATTTTTACGGGTTCCAATTCAACACTTTTAGATATTTTTCCATTTTAAAGCATGTTTTTGCATCGAAAAACTTTTGCATATTTCCCTCCAAAATAAAATTTTTGAATATTTAACATTTGGAATATTCTGTTGTGACAAGAAAGGGCAAGGAGGTGCACACAATATTTTGGCAAAAAATCCAAAAATAATTATGTCAAGGTAGATTTGTTTCCATTCGTATGTGTGGCATAACGGTTAGACATTTACCTATTATCACCCACATCCAGAGTTCGAATCACATAAGGCATAACCTTTTTTTAAAGGGTGGATGGTTCGCTTGTTTATTATGAAGAAACAAGGATCCATGCGTATTCTTTTATCCTTGACATTTCATAAGGCAACATTGTAAAAACAAGCATCCTTTTGGCTCATCAATGATTGCATGGAGTATTCACAACATTGTTGACTACATCAATGTCATAGGGTAGATTCTTAGTACTACTCTTTTGTGAAAATCATCGCATGATGACTATTTTATGAAATATCATGTCAGACTATTATACAAAATAACATTGGTATTTTTTAGCACAATGTGACTGAATGATTAATGTAGTGAATCCTCATTGAATTGGGTAATGGGTAATGTGACTGAATGGGTAATTAACCTTCAAGTCAAGTCAAATCGAGGTTAACATTTAATTGGGAATTTGGTATCATTAAAAATACCCCCAATGATTGATCTATTGCATTAGTTGGTGATGTGATGTTATGGGGGTACCTATAAGAACCCATCCCTTATCCATTATATCTATTTGTGTCTTTTATCTCTCTAGTTTTCTTCTATACACTTTTATTCCTTTTATTGAACATGACTCAACATTGTTGATTTTTTATCCAAACTATCATAAGTTCTATTGTCCAAGATATTGAGTAGACTCAAATATTAGAGCAATAAATATATTAAATGGCTAAAATCAATGAATATAATATTCATGAAAATAACAATAATATGGAATAAGATGACCAATATCAATGATAATATGCAGAAGCAAAATTACAATATAATTGCTCAAAATATTGCATACAAGCTTCCATATTCTCATATAAGTATTCTTTTACAATGGATTGTATTCAATACAATATTCCATAATATTGCATGGAGTTTTGTCTCCATAATATAACTTTAGGAAGGTGACTTTTCAATACTTGACTATCACACTCCTCACATATCCATAAGATGCATCCTTTCCTATTCCATACATAAGATAAATCTCTTATGTCCCTCGGCTTTACATCTTTCCACTTGTATACATGACTCTTGACTCTCTATTTACATGAACACTTTACCCTATGACACTTGCACACTTTACTATATGACACTTGCACACTTTATCACTCTACAAACTTGCACACATTATGACACTTATGCACATCATACACATAAATACATACATAAGGGAAAATATAAATCACACATCTAAACTATAGACTCAAAACCTATTCTAATATTTACATTGTACCATGAGGTACAATGGTGGTACATTAGCACAAACCAAATAATATAATATTCTCCAAAACCCCTCTATATTACATTATTTGGATATTGAACACTTTAGTCTTCAATTTTTTATTCTTGTCTTTATCTTTTTGTTATGGCTTTTGCACTACTTGAAATTTAGTTTTTGAATCTATTCCTCTAGGTTATTCCATGTGCATTTTATACTTACAAACACTTCATATCTTCATGAGAATTTTGAATCATCAATACGCATTCATAGTGTATATTATTTATCCATCTCTTTAATGATTTTCAAATAATTACACATGCAATTTTTCTTTCAATTTTTCAATAATTATATTCTTCAAGTAGAAATCCTTTTATCCCCAAATTCATAATAAATTCTTCAAAGTTTTTCAATCTCAAATTTCTTCAAATATGCAAAATCAAAATTTAAAATTCTTTAATTCCTTTGGAGTAGAAGGCCTTATTTCTCCAAAGTTTAAATTTTCAAATAAAATTTCAAATTGATTTTTAAATCAATTAGTCAAATTCTCAAATCATTATTGAGAGACCTCCCGCTCTAGTTCTAGCGCTCTGAAACCCTCTGAGTGGGAGGTCTCCTATTTTACCTTATGGTCCTAGTTGTTTCTTATGGTCAATATGCTCTACTTTGGTTGGATGGATTTGTGACCAGAGTTTATTGTTGATTGGGGTGTCTTGTTGGTTCACTCCGTATTTCTTTTGGGTTCGGTTTTCCATTGAATATTTGGCTGAGGTTCCTAAGGGGGATAGGGTCAAACACCGACCCAAACCTATGGGGGGTGATATTGGGTTGTTTGTATCACTGCAAAAAGTTCTAGTTTTTGACCCCTTGGTTGGCTCGAGCTCTATGTTACTCTAGTTGCTTATTGGGTGTTGATGTTTCTAGGGTTGGTTTTCATTTGTGGGCTCTTGGTTAGATTGCTCTATTTTTCTTATGGATTCAATTTGTCTTTGAATATATGGTTGAGGTCCCCAAGGGGGATAGGGCCAAACGGTGACCCAAACCTGTTGGGGGTGATCTTGGGTTGTTGTTGCTACAGTAATTCCCTTGGCTAGCGCTTGCTCTGGCTACTCTATTAATTTGGTTGGTTGGATGGTTTTGCTTTGGTGGTTTGCAGAGTTTATATCTCCAGTTATAGCACCGATGGTAGGGTTTGATCCTAGGGTTCCATGGCTATCCTTTTGAGATTTTTTTAATTCACCTTGTTATTGGGGTGTTTGGGTAGATTCAAGCAAGGTCTATCTTCCATTAAAGATCAAAATCCACTAGTATGAGGTAGATAGTTTCTTTTTCTTGTTTGAGAAGGTGATTTAGAGTTTGATCCTTCTTTGCACTCAAGTTCGTGTGGTGTTCGTAGGGGAGTTCATTCCTGTGGAGATGTAGGGGTCCACTCTTTTTATGGGATGGATTTATTTGCAAGGGACTGTTGGTTCCTTGGTTTCTAGTTTTACATAGTTTTCATTATGGTGGAATACTTCATCCTTGGCGTTGGTGTTTACTTTGGCTAGTGGAGGGAAGTTGCATGATGGAGCAGGAATTTTAATTTTTAAATTTCAAATTTTATCATTTGAATTCGTTTATGAGTGGGATCTCTAGTGGGGTTTAGATCTACAATTGGACTTTCATTATTTTATTTTTTATGATCTTTACCTTGATATTATGTTTCTTTCCCCCGCTTTGGGGTTGTCATACTGTTTCCTTCAGTGTGAACCATTACCTTTGATGTTCTTTACTTTGGTTAGAGTTATTGTAAAAGGTTGAGGGACACCTTTAAAAATCCTCTTATCAGTGTTGTGTGTTGTGCTCCTAATGGAGTTGATGTACAAGGTTTTGGGATACCTTTCAAAACCCTCTTTAATTAATAATACCAAAAATAATTAGTCAAATTCTCAATTCCTCATTCCCATTAATTAAAAATCTTTCGTAAAGAAACAATAACTATATGAGGTCTTTTTCTCCACCTTAAAAAAAATTAAAGCACCCTAATAATTAAATTCACTTAGGTAGTTTAATTTTTTAACTATTTCAAATCATACCTTTGACAACACACTCTTTTTCCTTATGCTAGATGTTGTCAATTGTGTTGGGGTTTGTTATGGCACTGATAAATTAGAATCACCTAAGATATTACCTACACTTTCTTCTTAGATTGATTCACACGTATCGTTTGAGTAAAGTGATCAGGTTCCTTATTGAGAAATCTCTCAGTTATTTCCTTTTCTAATGCAATGGCTTAGTCTTTGACCTTGTGGCACTTGCATGCAACTCTAGAAAACATTACATCTCCTTTTTTATTTTTTTTCTTCCTTGCATGTAGTAGATGTTTCGTCTAGATAACATTCCTTAGGTGCAGGTAGAATGCATTAGTGCATCATGATGCTCCATTAAATGCTATGACCACTTGGATTATCTTCTAATAAAGTTGACCTTTTTTTTACACTACTCTCTGAATGCACAAGTGCTACTTTACATGCTCTTAAAATAGTTTCTAAGGTGCTCAAATATTAGTTTTTCCTTTCTTATGGTGTAGTCAACAGAGATGTCTTTCACAGTCACAAAATATGGCTTTCTATGAATCTTTCAGCAACACCCATATTCAATTTTGAAAAACATAAATTTTAGTGCTCTTAATCTCATTCATAGTGTGTCCACAACTTGTTGTCTCCTATGGCTCACATCCACATGCATTTATTAGACGTTATCCATAAATTCAGGCTCTATCCTATGTTTGTGGTATTTTCTTTGGACACTTCAGTCCAAGAAACTCATCTAATGAATGATATTCTTCAATAGTCCAACACGTTGATGCAATAGTCTTCTTTTTGCCTTCAATATATTTTGCAATTTTAATCTTCCCTCAATATTTTCTTTCTTCTACCTTCCTAAAAAAAAATATCAATTAATATGGGCCCATATTTCCTTATGCGGCTCTATAAAATTTTTTTATCTCAATTTCCAAAATCACACCAAAATTCTCTTCTGTGATTCTAGCTTCTGTCCTACATCCTATCACTCAAAATTTGTTCAAATTATTCCCATTCAAGGTGAGGATAAATATGGCTCTAATAGCATAATTCTCTAAGCTTTGTCTTGGCTTGAATGTCAATATGTTAGATAGTTCTACCAAGCTTCTTGCTCAGCCTGAACATCAATTTCGTAGACTATTCTCTAAGATGCTTGGCTTGATTGTAGCTTTCTCCACTCAAGGTGGCTCTAATACCATTGTTGGCTCTTTAACAAGATTATCATATGTCCTAATATCCAGGATCTTGAGTAGACTCAAATATTATAGCAATCAATATATTAAATTGCCAAAATCAATGAATATAACATTAATGAAAATAACAATAATATTGAATAAAATGGTCAATATCGATAACAATATGAAAAAGTAAACTTATAATTTAATTACTCAAAATATTGCATACAAGCTTCAATATTCTCCTATGTGTCTTCTTTTACAATGGATTGTATTCAGTACAATATTCCATAATATTGCATTGAGTTTTATCTCCATAATATAACTTTAGGAATGTGACTCTTCAATACCTGACTATTACACTTCTCACATATCCGAGAGATGCATCCTTTCTGATTCTATACATAAGATAAATCTCTCTTATTCCTTGGATTTACATATTGTCACTTGTACATGACTCTTAACTGTATTTACATGCACAATTCACTCTATGACACTTGCACACTTTCTCACTCTACACACTTAGACACATTATGACACTTATGCACATCCTACACATAAACACATACATAAGGGAAAATATATATCACACATCTTAACTATAGACTCAAACTCTATTTTAATATTTACATTGTACCATGAAGTAACATGGGGTACACTAGCACAAACTAAATAATGCAATATTATTCAATAAACATACACATACACAACCATATTGATAGAATAAATTATTGGATTGGAGTCATTAAGGGCCACTAGAATTAGCAATATTTATAGACATTCCTCAAGTGGTATTGAAATATATATAAATATTCAATGGTGATAAGAGGAAAATAGCACTAAAATTATTCACAAGTTCACCATGCTACAATCAATCCATTACATCCAAGAACAAGACGTAATGGTGAAATTGCTAATAGTTTTTCTATGGAGAAAGTCATGATGTGGTCTAGAAGTCTTATGCCTGAATAATTTACTGCTTGAATAACCATTGTAAATCCATAAATGCAATATCTAGTCACCCTAGCAAAAGTATACATAATTTTTACATAACATTTATCCTCATGCTCTACTTGATCCTAGTAAACAACAAATTTTTTGACCAATAAGATAAATTTTATCATGTGAAAGTAATACAATCCTATTTAGCTATGATGGTAAGAGTTATGAATTATACTAATTTCCCTAGAACATTCAAAGAGGTAGCCCACACAATGGAGACATTAGTATAAGTTGGAAAACTTTTACTAGTGCCTCAAATGTTGTTTCTAGAAAATATAAATCATGTTTCCTATGACAAGAGGAAAATAGAAGATTGTAAAGGGCTTCTTAGGGTATTTTTTGTAATTGTATTACCTCTATGTTGTTTTGAGAATAGGGGCAATTTGTGCGCACTTTAAGTTTGATGGATTAGTTGAAGAGCACCTAAATTTATCCTAGGACACTTCTTTTTTTACGCTTGACCCTAATCTAACACTAATGCAACATGCAAATGCAACAAACAAGGCCTAAAACTAAAATGAATTTTTCTTTTGATGAGGAAGTAAATGATGTTTTTTATTTCAAGGTAAGGGTGCAAGAAAATACAGAACAAAATCCCTAGATGTAGCTACATGCTATTTTGATTAAATGTTAAATCAAAGAGATTTTGTTGTTCCCCAATGTGATTAAGACTAAACTAGTTCCTTCTTCCCTTTTGGTTATTTGCCATATAAATAAAAAATAAAAACTAATATAATCTAACAACAAACGGAATCTGAATTTTAAATACTTAATGATGAAGTTATGGGATAAGCAAACTTTTTTCTACCACAAAGAGAGAAGCACTACCAGTTTGTAGAAGCATTGTTGGCACTTTTTCCTATTGATGGTGTTTTTGCTAACGTACAAAATAGATCAAAATAAATAGGATCAGTGATAGAGGGGCTAGTATAAGCTAGCTAATAATATTAAATTCCCTTGGATAACAATTAGGTTCTCATTGAAATAGATAAAAAATAATGAAAATACAGAATGCATAAAATAAATACTTAATGGTAAAAGTGCCATAGGATTAGTGATAGCGCCATAGATACCTTTGCTTAGTGCTAGTGCTTTCACTTTACATAAACTAGAGATCGATATTGTCATCGACCTACAATATGGTAATGCTTTCACTTTTGAGAATAGAACAACAAAAATAAATTTAAAATAAGCTAAAGTTATGATTATAATGATAGTTTCTAACTTGAGAGTACAAATATCCCATCAAAAAAAATGATGGTTGATTGAAATGAAAATCAGATGATAAAATAAAATACTAATAAAATGCAAGTGCAAGATTTAATATTAGTTAAAAATACAACAAGATAAAAGCTTAAAGCTATAATATTAAGAAAGAGCCAAGAGCAAATGAGGGGAAAATACACAACCCAAGACACAAGGATGTTTCCCCTTGTTCATAGAATCTTGTTGAAAGCTTGCTAGCACCTAGCTTGCTTATTATCACTTGAATGATTGAGCTTAAGGTCTTGAATACTTTATGCTTGGATATTTGATTGCTTGATATTGCTTTATTAGAGACTTGCTTTTACGCTTGGATGCTTAGATTCTTGCAATAATTTTTGGAGAAAACTTGTAAGGAATAAGACCTTGAATGCTTATAAATATGGTCTTCACAATATTATAGCAATATTTTAGGATAATATTTACAAGTAAAATTAAAAAATTCTATAATTCTAGAGATATTTTGACAAAATATTGTTCTCTAAAACTCTTGATAAAATTTTCAATAAAGTGTTGGCTTTATAGGAAGCCATGACTCCTTGGATGAAAAAATTCATTGAGTATAACAAGTTTGTATATGGTAAGAATTTGAAAATGATCAAGAAACCATTAATAGAGGATGATTGAAAATGGCAATTCTTGGATTTGGTATTGCTATTGGAGTTATGAATCAAATCTTGGGGTTCTAATCCATTAATGGTGGGCAACTTGAGAGGGACAAAAAGTTAAATTTCTTAATTTTGGTGCATGAAAATAAAAAGCATTGGTTGAAAAAAGCACTAACAACACTTTTACCTTATGACCATTAGAGGTCAAAAATGTGTAGGAAAGGATCAAAAGTAAAAAATTGAGAAAAATGCTTCTAAAGTTACAATAAATATCGTCAAGGTTTTCACTCATGCCCTAGTGCTTTCACTCTTAGATAAATAAATGCTCTAGTTTTGGGCACAAGAAGGATTGATTCAATTTGGTTTATTTAAAGGCTAAATGATGAATATTTTGGCCAACTTGAATATTAGCCCTACCTGCAAAATTGGGTGTCCGTATTTGCCCCCTTTTATGCTTTATTGTATAATAAGTGCATCAAAAATTGATATAGATTTCCTTGTTTTATGACAAGAATATTTTTTGTTGCTTATGTTTTATGATGTTATATGAATTATGTTGTCAATGTTTGCTTAGAGGTGATGTTAAAGATTTTGTGATGCCCTAGTGTGCCCCTTTGATTTTTGGAGGAAAAGACAAGTTGGATGGAAGAAAGTTGACTTAATTATGATCAACATTGGTGTTAGCAATCCATTCCTATTCTCACAAGTTTATCAATCTTCCAGGATCCAACAATATGTACATAAATCAATCCATAACAATGAACATAGAACACTCTCAATATTATTGATAAATAAATACTTTAATCAATGCTTATTCTTTGATTACATTTTGCAAAGATTTTTCTTAAATATATACACACATAAGAATATTCATATTCACATAACTCTTGAAATTTACACTTACATAAACTTTTCATCTCCTCATACTCATGGGAGATCTAACTCTTCATATTTCTCACATATTTACATAAATATAAAGACTTTCATGATTGCACATAACTCATAACTCCTTAATTATAAACATGATACTTCACTCACATAACTCACACTTACTAACATGAGACACCACCTATAACTCCACACTTATTTACATGACACATAACTCACACTTAATAACATGACACCTACTATAGACTCAAATATTAAACACACCCTAGACTAAACTATTTACATGGTCCTTGCATTAATATTGCAAGGTACCAAATAATGTAATACCTCCAACATGCCCCATATTAAATTATTTGGTATGGAGGTCTTTTGCCTATGCTTTTTGTGAAAGAGGAAATGCACCATAACAATTCAAAATAGACAAAAAGCAATAGATTTGATATTAATAAACTTTATCTTTTACAAATTGGCCTTTTTGGTTACAATCGACCTCCCAAAACAAAGGATTTTTCTTTACAAGTAAGATCTATGGTATCACAAGTTATCTCCTTGATCACACAATGGGTTGTGGGAGGGTTTAGAAGGCATGTTTCTTGACCTCTTGAGCCTCTATGTGTATCCAATACCTACACACAAGCTCACAATAACAACATCAATAACATATACAAAACCTTTCAAGATGAGGCCCAAAATCATGAAAGAGGGTTACAAAAACAAATGGAACATTATAAAACTTTACAAAATCAAGTGCAAAAGTTACAAAAATGTGTGAAATACCTATAGAACCTAATAAAATACTTAATTTACTTTTCTGTATAGTCTATGGCTGATTTGGAGTTATTGACCTTGAGGCTTAACCACCCAGGGTGGTTGGCTCTCTTATGCAGCTACCAGGGGTGGTTGTGACTGTATAGCTACCCTGGGTAGTTGAGCCCCTATATAGGCACCCTAGGCAGTTGAGCTCTTGTGTAGCCACCTTGGGTAGTTGAGACAGTTATCTGGTAGAGGGTTTTAGTCCTAGATCCGAGCCTTCCTAGATTTATTTTAGGATTTTTTTGTAGATCCAATGCACTTCTAGATATTTATGGTGGGTGTGGTTGCAAAACAAGGATTAACAAATATTTTTAAGAGCCTCCATGGTTGAATATTTTGAGCTCTTTGGATGGTATACATCCAATTATAGTATCAAACGCATATAAAATAAAATAAAATAAAATTTGAGTAGAGTTTCATTATCATTTTTGTGCACACCATAAAAATAAAATTGGGGCCTATTTGTAAACTCTTCCATGGGTGGAGGAGAGTGATAAGGGGGAATAATATGGGTGAAAATTATCATGGTGAGGGAAGGGAGAAATCTTAGGAATTTTCCATATGGGTGGACAAATGTGCAACTTTCCTCGTTTGGGCTATGATGGATTATGATGTACCATAACACCTTATGACATGCCACACTAATGCCATTTTTGTAGAGAGATTCCTCACCCAACAAAATGGAATTTCTCATAAATATGCTTGGGTGAAGGGAATCCTCATCCAAATGCATTAAATGTGCTTGGGATGTGAAGGAAAGAGGGGAATTAAATACCAACCAGAGTTAATGTGAGTCAGAGTTACAAATAGCAAAGTGGTCTCATGATGATTGCTATTAATTGTAGGAAGGGGCTTAAGTGGGTCAAAGGGGCTAGAATAGTCAACATTAATAATTTATAAAGTTGTAATATATTAATTAAAATAATTGCACACATTATTAAAAACTAATATTAACCATTTCAAATATGACACTTTTAAGATGTCTACACTTGTATTATAGCTTGTTTTGATACTGGTACTGACTGGTTTTGGTTTTGAATTTGTTCCTCTGAGCTATCACCTACAGTTTATGAGAAATTCATATTTACCAAGTTTGTTGATTTCTTATCATGTTCCTTAGCCATAAGAGTTTTGTGTTCATAAAATACCTCTTCTAATATTGTTATTTTAGAAAAACTTGATCCAAATATTTTTGTGCAAGTTATAACACATAAAAAGCAAATATACCAATTTTGTAGGATCCAAGGGCTTCAATTTTGTTTAGTATTTTAAAATGACATCTTTTATTACCATTGAAGGTTTTAAATTCTAGCGTTCTTCCTTTGCCTAGAAATTATGATACTAAAATTAGATTATTTGTTATACCTGGAACATAAAGCATGTTTTCCATTGTACATTTTGAATAGGATAGACTAAGTGTAACATTCCATGATCCTTGTACTTGATAGATTTTATCATCTGCTATCTTAATTGGTATACTTGGTTTTACTTGAATGGAATCAAACCAATATAGGTTACTTGTCATATGATGGCTAGCTCTTGAATCAATGTACCAAGAATTATCTTCATATTCAATTTTTTATTCTATTTAAAAATTTTGTATTTTATTATAGTGTAGCACATATTTGTGACAATATCTTATTTGTCTTTGAAAATATTTCTTCATGATATACGTCTCTTTGAACATATATGATTTTGAAAACTACCTCTTTGATGCACTCATTTTTTGATATTTCAATCAATTATTTTATTCACACAAAATTCTTCAAATATCTTCAATTTTAATTTCTAATTACTTTCCTTTATTGTAGAATCCCTTATTACTCCCAAATTAAAAAAAACAATTACTGAGTTTACACAGGTTTTTGTAAGGGGTCCCAATCCCCTCACATTGAGTGGGGCTTGAACCTTGGACCTCTCAAAGAGAGGCCAAATCCCTTACCACTATAGTAAGCTTGCAGCTAATTTTTTTTCTTTTTTTAACAATTTTCTTCTCTTTTGTTACTTCAATTTTCTTCAATTTCAAATATTTTTCTTCAATATTAATTTTCTTCATTAATTCCCTCATTGTTGAAACCCTTTTATCTCCAAATTTAATAATTTTATTATTCAATTATTCTTTATTCTCTTCAAATTCTTCAATCTTCAATTCTCATTTTTATTCTTCTTTCTTCAATTTCTTTTTCTTCAAATAATTATCCTCGTCTTCAATTTTAATTTTCAATTTTATATTCTTCAAATTTCAAAATTTTCCTTCAATCTTCTTTCATATTTAATTTATTCTTCAAATATATTAAATTCTTAATATATCTCTCATCAATTGTTTTTCTTCTTTAATTATTTAATTTACTATATTAATTATTCCTTAATTAATATTACTTTCTTCAAAATCAATACTTTTAGATCAAATAAATTCTTTACCAAGTAACTAAATAAAGTATATAATTTACCTTAATTATCCCACTACAACGTTCCAAATTATTTTGTGAATCATGCATTATTTTCTAGTTATCAATGCTCTTCACTCTGACTTTAAATTTGAATAAGCTTTCTCCTTCAACCTTTGGATTTGAATATTATCGTACATTATAATGTTTCTTTCGTTACTTTCAACCTGCAACTCTTTTTGCCTCTTATCTGTGTAGTCTTATACAATCTACTTCTACAAAATTGGCTTATGCAAGGTCTCCTTTCCAGCAAATTATCATCTCCTCTCATCTTCTTGTTTTCTTCTTCTCTTCGAATATCTCTATGTGCTTGGATATTTCAATTTTACACTTGAACATTTGTGACTGCTCCAATAAATCAACTTGCTACTCATTTATTGCATTATGAGGTATGTATCTAGGCATGCAATTCTCTACATTATTTCTCCACCTCTACTCTTGGTATTATTCTTTCCAACATCTAAACCAACTCTTCATTCCTGTGTTATCTTTGACATCTCCTTCAATAATTTCATTCAATCTCAATTAATTTGGGTAGATTCATGACGGGTGACTTTGTCTTCTTCTCACAACAAGCTCATTCAAATTTGTGGCTCTCCAACTACAATTTCCAACATAGATCTCTCACTCATCATATGTTCTTCAATAAATACTCTCCTCTTATCTCAAATATAATTTCTATCTATCCTGAACATCTAACAAATGTGGCTTTGATACCATTGTTAGAAATCCATTGCTATTCTCACAAGTTTATCAATCTTACAGGATCCAAAAATATGCATATAAATCAATCCATAACAATGAACATTAAACTTTCAAAATATTATTGATAGACATATACTTTAAGTAATGCATAGATGTAATTAATTATCTTTGATTACATATTGCAAAGATTTGTCTTCAATATATATGTACATGAAACTTCATATTCACATGTTCATCTCCTCATACTCACGGGATATCTAACTCTTCATATTTATCACATATTTATATAAATACAAAGACTTTCATAGTTGCACATAACTCCTAACTCCTCACTTATAAACATGAAACTTCACTCACATAACTCACACTTCCTAACATGATACCTCACCTATAACTCTACACTTATTTGCATGACACATAACTCACATTTTGTAACATGACACCTACTATAGACTCATGTATTCAACACACCCTAGACTAAACTATTTGCATGGTTCTTACATTAATATTGCAAGGTACCAAATAATCTAATACCTCTAACAATTGGTGTGGGAATGAAAAACTAAGGACAAATAGAAAAAACTGGTTGGGAAAGGATGATAAAAATAAATTTATTTTCTTTATGTGAATGAAAACAAAAGAGCTCTAGAGTGATAATAGCGATTGGTTTTATGATGGCACAACATGTATACCCACCGCACCAAGTAGACTAGGTGAGGGCACCCACAACTTGGGGACGAGCGATAGTAGTGGTACATATCAAAAATCTAACACTTAGGTTAAAAATTTATCTAAAAAAATATGCCTAAAATGGAGGGTAATGTTTTTGCCTAGTGATATTGCTTTTGCACCCTATATATGCTTTTGTGTTCCAATGATCCTTTCACCATGAACTAACACTTTTTCCACCCAGGTAGTGATTTCATTTCTCAATGGTGTTTTCACCACCCAATGATGCTTTTATGTTAGGGTGGCACTTGTATGCTATGCAAATTTTTTCCTTATTTTTTATTAGATTTTATTTATTTATATTACCAAGGCTAACAGGGGTCTGGTTTGGCTTGGGTGCAAGATAGATTATAGGTATTAGACTACAAAGAGAGGTGATTGCACTCTCTTGAGGCCATTATAGATTATAGATTATAGTTATTAGGGTTGTATCATGTGGCCCTAATGCCTAAGGTAGTGTTTGATGAGGCACTTCTAACTATATTAGCAAAGATATTATATTAAAATATGAATACCTTCTAGTTGCTAATTGGAGATATGGTCATGATCGTCAAGGATATCTGGGGGATCCTAAGGGTATCTATTAGGGGGTAGAGGCATACCTAGGCATGGATTAGAAGAGGTGACTAGAGAGATTGATAGGAGATAAAATTTCTAGTTGTGTGGTTAGGAATTGCCATTAATGTTGTGTATGTCGAGGGCCACCTAAATAGATAGACCATGTTATTGTGCGCCTTAGGATTTTTTATGGGCAACACCAATCGTAGAGTCATCCACTAGGGCTACAAGGAGGAGGAAGCATAGTGAAGAGTTTGATAAACCTATTCCAAAAATATAATGTAAATATAATCATAAAATATAAGGAAAAATGACATACATCCATAATAAATACCAAGATTTACCTTGGAAACCCTTGGCTAGGAAAACCAAAAAAAACTCAAAGTTGTACCTCTTACTTCTATATATTATGTTTCAACAAAGCAATTTACAATATATTATATAGGTAGTTTGTAGCATCAAACAACCCTAAATTATCAAGTGGTATTATAATACAGTGGGTATAAAACCATGGGCTAAAACCACCTATACTCGATAATTAAGGAGCCTCGATAATCATGTTAGGACATAAGAATATTTTCCTACAGATAATACAACACATCCAACAATCTCCCACTTGTTGAATACTCTGTAGCATGACCTATACATATTATAAACTCATCTACTTGGGGCAACCAAGCCCATTTTTAGCTTGCACCAAAAAACTTCTTAGCACTCATAAACTTAGTTAATGAATTTGCAATATTTTTTAGGGTATCATCTTCCTCTAGTGGCACCTTCTTTCCCTCAACCATGTCTCTAATAAAATGGTACTGCATTACAATATGTTATATCTTAGAATGATAAACAAGGTTCTTTACTAGAAATATTACACTTTGACTATCACAATTTATTCTTATAGCTCTTTGTAAGAACCCAACATCAACACATATTTTTGTAACCATGATACTTCCTTAATTGCATGAGTGGTTGCCATGTACTCAACTTCTATATTTGAAAGTGTAAATGCATGTTGCCTCTTGCTCATCCAAATAATTGCTCCACCAAACAAGCTAAATACATAACCACTTGTGGATCTTCAATGATCAAAATATTTAGCCCAATCTACATTAACAAAGCCTTGTACATTAAATGCCTCACTTGGTTCATACCTTTCTTGATAGCAGATTTTATAATCTAATGTGCCATACAAATATTTTAAAACTCACTTTATAATAGTCCAATGTTCTTTCCCTAGTTTTTACATATATCTGCTCAAAAATTTCACTGCATGGGCAATGTATAGTCCTGTACATACCATATCATACATAAAAATTTCAACAATGATTGCATAAGGAACATGAGATATGTCCTCTTCCTCTTTTTATGTTTCTGGATGTTATTCTATAAATATTTTTACACCCAAAGGAATGGGAGTCTTGACTGGTTTGCATTCTTTTATATTAAATCTCTTTAATATTGTCTCAACATATTTTCTTTAATTCAAACAAAGTCTCTTATTTGAATGATCCCCTTTAATATGCATGCTCAAGGTAAAATTTGTTGGATAAAGATCCTTCATATCAAATTAAGACAATAATTGAGACTTAACATCCTTTATGATTTCCCTATCATTTCTAATTAAAATCATATCATCAACATAAAACACCATAATAACAAAATAATTGTCAACCTATTTGGTGTACATATAGTGTTCAACTTTACTTCATGAAAAAACTAAGTCTTAAAACATAAGTATCAAACTTTTGATACCACATCCTTGGTGATTGTTTTAGACCATAAAGAGATTTCTTCAACCTGCATACCAAGTCCTCCTTTTGTTTTGCTATAAAACCTTCTGGTCGAGACATATATATTTCTTCTTCTAGATCCTCGTGTAGAAATATTGTTTTCACATAAATTTACTTTACTTCAAGGTCAAATACAACAACAATAAACAAAAGAAATATAATAGAATTTAATTTAGCAATAGGGGAGAAAACCTCACCAAAATTAATTCCCTCTACCTAGGAATATCCCTTTACTACCAATTGAGTTTTATAGTTCTCTACTTACCTTCTTCTTGGATACCCATTTTCTACCAATTGGTTTTCTTACAATAGGAAACTTCACCAAATCCCATGTCATATTTTTTTCTAAGGCCTTCATCTCATCAACCATGGACTTCTTCCAAAATTTACCTTCCTTTGCATTAACTTCCTCCCTAACAGTTTTGGGATCATCAGTAGCAAATAAAACAAAAGTAGAATGAATATCAAGTGGACTATACCTTTCTGATTATCTTCTTTCTTGAACCGATATCCTCATGATTTGGGTTTGAGTATCTCGTTCATTACCTTTTGTTGAGTCAAATTCCTCATCCATGAACTCAAACTACACCTTTTATTGTTCTTCCTCTCTTGGTTGTTCTTCCTACTTGGAAGCACTTTTAAACTCTCTAAAGATTACATCTCGACTATAAAAAATATTCCCTATTTTTGGGTTCCAAATCTTTTAGCCTTTGATGCCATATTTGTAGCCAATAAAAAAACACTTTTATGCTTTAATATCCAATTCACTAATTTTTTCCTTTTGAATATGCACATAAACATCACAACTAAAAAATCTGAGATGTTCAAGAGAGGGTTTGTTACTAGTACATACTTTATATGAAGTTTTATCAACCAACACTAACATAGGTGATCGATTTACCAAACAGCATGAAGTATCCATTGACTCTACCAAAATTCCTATGCTAACCTTGCACCATTGAGCATACTCGCCTTTTTCATCAATTTCCTATTCATTCTTTCTACAAATCCATTTTTTTGAGGGGTGTATAGAGTCATATTTAGCCTTTCTATTCCACACTACTTATATAAATTCTCAAATTCCATTCCACAGGAATCTCCACCATTATCTGTCCTCAACACCTTTCTCTTCTTCTCTGTCTAGTTTTCTTCAAGAGCCTTAAGCTCTTTGAATTTTTTGAAGACCTCAAATTTATTTTAAGGAAATATATTCATGTGTACCTTGAAAAATCATCTATAAATGAAACAAAGTATAATTATTTTCCAATTTATGGATAGGAATAGGTGCAAACACATCATTGTATATCAACTCCAAAATCTCTTCTGCTCTTACAACACTAGATATCAACTTTACCCAATTTTTTTTACAATAAACAACAATGTTCATAGAAATAAAAATCTAAGGAGAAACCAAGAATACCTTAAATTACACCTTTAGTATGAAAATATCAAAGGCATTTTTCTCTAATATATCCCATTCTTTGATATCAAAGCATCATCTTCTATATAGAAAGAGTAGGGGTTTTATCTATTTTATTTTTAAGAACAACTAAAATTTACACTCATTAGTCATAATTCTACCTAATAGCTTGCAAAGTATTCTGATTTGAACTCTTATACACACCATTTCTCCTCAAACCATCCTATAGGTATCCTTATCAAATACTATTTACACACTTGCATCACTCATTTTACTCATAAATATTAAGTTTTAGCCAACCCTATAATATGCAAAACATTTGGGAGGGTTTTAACCCTTCCACCTTTGAACAAAATTCTGACCCTTCCACGTAGTATAACTCTAGTTGTTCGGTCATATCCTAGGAAGACATCACCTCCCTTATACTTTTCATATTTACAAAACCACTCTCTGTGAGGAGTCATATGAAAAGAAGCCCCTGAGTTAATCAACCATGTATTATGATTTGAATGTGTATTTGAAGATGCCAAGTATACATCCCATCCTTCTTCTATTGAGGTATTTTCTTATGTGGAAGGAGCATCATCAGATTCCTTATTTTTATCAATACTTTTAGATCTATAGTCCTTCAAATGTTTAGCTTTATCGCATTTCTAACATTTTCGTATAATTGTTTTGAGAGACTTAAACCTCCCTCTTGTATTTGACCTATCCCTAGAATTAATCTTATTTTTATGTTGGATGACCTATTACAAACAAGACATCTTGGATAGACTCTTTATGGATTTCCATCTTATTTTTTCTGATAACAAGAATGCAACCACATCCTCAAACTTTAAAGTAGTTACAATAGTACTACTTGAATAACACAAGCTTATAATGAGGGGGGGTGAACAGTATAATATTAAAATTTTACTTTTCTTTCCAAGGCAATATCATCCAATATTATCAATTGCAATAATGAAACAATGCATAAATTATCACACATATGAGAGACACATATTTAACGTGATTCACCCAATGTGGGCAACGTCCACAGAGAAATATTTCTTATAAATTTCTCAACAAAATTCTTGGGTACTCATTCCCTATTATAATGTTTATAGAACTCTATCTATAGGATACACTTGTCCCCTCTCACAAGTTCATGTATCCCAATCCATAGGAGACACTAATCCCCTCTACTCTGATTCATGGACCTCTATCTACAGGATATCTCAATCCCCTTTGCTCTAGTTCATGGACCTCTATCCATAGGAGACCTTAATCCCATCTACTATGGTTCATGGACCTCTATCCACAAGATACCTCAATCCCCTCTACTCGAGTTCATGGACCTCTATCCACAGGAGATCTCAATCCCCTCTGCTCTAGTTTGTGGACCTATATCCACAAGAGAACTCAATCCCCTCTGCTCTGGTTTGTGGACCTCTATCTACATGATACCTCAATCCCCTCTACTCTGGTTCATGGACCTCTATCCACAGGAGACCTCAATCCCCTCTACTCTAATCTGCTCTAAGCATTTACACAAGGCTTGCTCAAATCTACTCCAAAACCTGCTCTCAACTCTGCTCAAATTTACTCCAAGCCTACACACAAGGCTTGCTCAAATCTGCTCACCAAAACCTACTCTCAACTCTGCTCAACTATACTCACAAAACCTGCTCAAATCTACCTCAATCCTGCTCACAGAACCTGCTTCAAATATTTCCAAATCTTGCATACAAACAATGCTTATATCTTTCCCAAAAGTGCTTTCTTTGGCTAAAGTAATTCAGATATATTCTACCCAAAATTATTTTTCTTCATGAACATATAAAGAATGATATGCAATACAAATACCCAATATGTTCTTTCACATTCATTACGTCTATTGCTTTCTCATATATCACATTTATTGCATTCAAAAATATAGCTCTAGTATAGCACTTGATAATTGAATTTCTTATGTACTCCCAAAATCAATCAAAACAAATGCACAATTTTGCTTCACAAAACCTTATACCATTATTCCCAATTTCAATCAAAGCAATGCACAACTTTATTCTCAAACCCTTGCATTTTTATTCCCAAATTGATTTAAAGCAGTGCACAACTCTACTCACAAAAATTGACCTATAATTTTTGCACATTTAATCCCAATTTCATTCAACACTAATGCTCATCAAATAAATCCTTCTATCTCCAACCATATGACATCAAAATATTTTCTTCATCCAAAAACAAACCTTGAGTAAGGGATTAAATCGTCATACCTCTAAAATTACCTTGATGATAATGAGCTTCTCAAACCTGTCTTGGCATAGTAACTTCCTTTTTTATCCTTCAAAAATTTGGCTAGTAATTTTCTATTTCTTGCATAGATAGAAAATCATCCACAAAAACCTTCCCAAAAATATGCACGGTAAAGCTTGAAAAATAATACCTTTTTATCTCCTTTTTAATCTCACACTCAAATATTTTAAGAATAACCAAACCCTTAAAATTCCCTTTTTCTATAAAGTAGAAATACAATAAAAAATAAACCACATTACACCTTATAACTCCCTTTCTAATATGCAAGATTTATAACTTTCAAGTAGTATCAAAATCATCTTTTATTTATTTTCCTCATGCACAAATTACAATTTTAGATAATCCTTAATACACCTTATGCCTCCTTTTCTAATTTAAAATATAAACAAAATTTATGCTCTTATTCTAACCAAATAAGCCAGTGAACTATCTCTCCTCATATGAAATTTAAATAAAAAATTTGTCCATACCTTTACCAACAAGCCCCCACGAAAGCGTTGAGAATAAAACTCTTAACCTCTACCAATGCAATGCCCAAGCCAAGGCTTGGTAACCAGCTGAGCTACCCTATCAGGTAGCAACCACCATGCAACATGTCATAAATAAAGTTTTCTTCATTAATGCTCTTCAAACCAAAACTATTTCCTCGATCAAAATGATACTTGCAAGTTTCGAACCTGCAACCTTCCTTTCGGTAGTGCCTTAGCACCAGCTAGGCAACCAACTGGACTAGTCACCCAAATGATAACCAAGTTGTAACACGATGAAGATATTATCTTTTTAACTCTTGCCTTCAAGCACGTTCTACTTTGTTTTGTGTGACCTACTTCGATTTTCACGTGGAGAGAATTTTTGAATTATGCTTTTGTTTCTTGCCCACCATCCAAATGAATTTTTATGCCCTTATTTATATGGTTTTTCTTCAATACCCATGAACATGGGTGCATGCATATTTTTTATTTTTCTCTACAAACGTTGGTGCCTTTCCTTATAAAAGCATTATAATATTTTAAACCTTTGGCCCTTGAAATATTAAATCTTTGTCTTTAAACCTTTGCCTCCTCTAAACTTTTGGCCCTTGAGATATTAGATCTTTGTCTTTAAACATTTGCCTCCTCTTGTGGTCTTTAAACATTTTTCTAAGCAATTATAATATTATCTTTTAAACCTTGTCCTTTTCTTGCAATATTTAATCTTTTTATCCCAAGCCAATTTAACCTTTGTTCTTCTCTATATAATATTTAAATATTATAATCCTTTATTTAAAACCTTACCTTAAATAATTGTCCATTGTTATATTGTCCAACCTTGTCAACTTCACACCCTTGAAGAATATTTTTGCCTTGAATAATATGCACCCTTTGACATCAATTACAACTCAATATACTCAATATACTCAATATTTCCAACACTACTGATGGCTGCAACCAGATTATCCCATAAATCTAGAAAATAACATAACAAAGCAATACTTTTATCTTCTTCAAATATATGAATATCAACAAACATTAAATTAATTACCAAAATATTAATTACATTGAGATGTCATTCATAGAATCTCCATAATTCATCCTAAGGAGATAAAGTTCTTCTAAAGAAACAATTTATGTACCAAGAACTTTGAGTAATGTAAAAACTCTAACTTATCCCATAGCTCATCATTGTTTTCACCAAATACATTAATTAAAACATAATCTATAAGGCACAACTAAATAGTACTCTTCACCTTCATAGCTAGCTTCTTCCAGCTTTCTTGTGTCATACCCATAGGTTGTTTTCCTAACACAACGCATTGATATTTATCCATAAGGATATCTTCCATATTTACCTTCCATAATTCAAAGATTTGGAGAGATGCCTTCTATAGCTCCCGTGTGGGTTAGACTCTTTGGCCTCCCTATTGAATTTTGGAATCCTACTATTTTTTCTTCAATTGGAAACTCTTTAGGAACTTTTATGATGATCGCTGATTGTACTCAAAATTTTGAACATATTATTTATGCTCATATTTGTGTTTTAATGGATTTTAACAAACCCCTACCTAAAAATATCACATTACAATTTGAGGAAGACACTTGGGAGCAAGTAGTGGACTATGAGAACATTCCTTTTCGTTGTAGAATTTACCATGAATATGGTCATTTGGCCAGTGCTTTCCCAAATAAAATTCTTGATCAAAAGAAAGAAGATATAAACTCAGCAGGTTTCCAAATACCTAAGAAGAAGAACACTCAAAAAAACCAGTTATGAAGGATCAATGAAAGTCATCTGCTAATATGTTTGAAATCCTTTCCACAAATGATATCCTAAGTGAGGAAGAGGAAATAATAGAAACTAAAATCTTAGAAACACAATTTAAATATGAAGGGAAGAACTCGGAGACAAACCAACAAATCAAAGGTTTTCAACAAAAAAAAAGGAGAAAATTTACACAAGAAAAACAATATTTCAAATGTCAAAACTTCAAATAATGCAGGTCCCAATATAGACTCCATTGAACCATCTAGTAAAATTTTGGCTGTGTACGAGCTTTCTTCAAGGTTAGAAGCCATCTCATATTCAATTGGAATAAGTCAAGAAACAGGAAAAAACAAATTGAAGATGGATTCTAATAAAAAAGTAGGTCGCAAGACCAATCAATATCATATGGTAAAAGAAGGTGAAAAGCTTATAGAGGAAGGTAATATTAATGCCCTTCCCAACTTTTTTAGCCCTGGTATTAATGAAGATCATCACTTAGAATATTAGAGGACTCAAAGGGAGTCTTTCAAAACAAAATGAAATTAGAAGAATGATTCTGAAAAATCATCCACATATTGTTTTCCTTCAAGAAAAAAGATGTCAATGGAGGATATGGACTTAATTGCTAGTAAAATTTGGCCAACTGGAAAAGTGGTTTCCCTTAGTTCCCAAGGGACTTCGGGTGGCATTGCTTGTCTTTGGGATCCAAAAGAGGTAGTTATTCACCATATGGTTGGCAGTTGGGGTTTGTTGGCTATAGCTATTCAAAGTAGACATTCCAAACAGATTATGCTCTGCATTATTGTTTATGCTCTGACGATCGGAGGAGATTTCAATACCATCCTCTCTCTAGATGAGAAAATGGGGGGAAAGAGAAATTTGGACAAAAGCACTGACCTCATGAGCGAATATATTACAAACCTCCATCTTGTGGATATCCAACAAGATAATGGCCTTATGACTTGGTCTAACAGAATGTAAGGCTTAGCTTGTATAATGGAGATATTGGATAGGTTTTTGCTCTTTGAAAATTTCTTAATTCATGGTCACATTCCTAAAGTGAAGACTCTTAATAATGTTGGTTCGGATCATTGGCCAGTCTTGGTGGAAATGTGGAAAACCAATGTGAGTTTCTCTCCTTTTCGTTTTCAATTAATGTGGCTTATAGACATTTCCTTCAGACCTCCTGTGCAACAATGGTGGAAGGAAGGTAAACCTAGGCATGGGACTAAGATGTTCTGTTTTGCCAAAAGACTGCAATACATTAAATCCAAAATCAAGACTTGGAACTAGAAAGAGTTTGGGGATGTTCATAAAAAAAAATATGAAGTTATTGCTCATATTTAAAATTTGAATAAGAAAATCCGTTTAGATGGCCTTACAGAGAAGAGAAGTGCAGATGAAATTAAACTCACAACTCAGTTAGAGGAATGGGAAAAAAGAGAAGAAATATTATGGAAGCAAAAATCTAGAATTCAATGGCTCAAAGAAGGAGATCGAAACACAAATTTCTTTCACAAATATCTTCTAGCTTGAAGATCTCACAAATTTATTTCTTCCTTAAAATCAGATTTTGGAGATGTTGTTTATACTTGGGATGGCATGAACTCTATTTTTGTTGATTACTTTTCCAATATTTTTGCTGCTACTCCCCTTGACTCATCTTCACAACATAATGTTCTTCAAGCAATCCCTTATCTTATCACCTCTAAGGAGAACTCTATTTTGACTACTCCTATTACTATCAATGAGCTTCAACAAGTAGTTTTTAAAATGCAAAAAGAGAAAACCCCAGGTCCTGATGGTTTTCCTATGGAGTTCTACCAAGAGTTTTGGGATATCCTTCATGTTGATTTATTAGAGGTGGTGGAAGAAGCCATGAAAGCCAAAGAAATTTTGAAGGTTATAAATAAAACTTATATTACTCTTGTTCCAAAAGCTCAAGAGGTTGATCATATCTCAGCTTTTAGACCTATTGCTTTATGTAATGTTCTTCTCAAAATCATTACTAAAATCATGGCAGAAAGGTTGAAGCCTCTTTTGCATAAGATTATTTCCCTAGAGCAAGGGGGTTATGTGGAAGGACGTCAAATAGTAGATGAGATAGTTCTTTCTCAGGAAGCCATCCATTCCATGGATATGCAAAATTCTCCTTCCATGTTCATTCGGTTAGACTTATCCAAAGCTTATGACAGAGTGGATTGGCACTTCCTTATCAAATTTTTGAGGCAATTTGGTTTCTCTAAGGATTGGATGGATTGGATTATGGGATGTATCTCTTCGGTTTCCTACTTAGTTCTTATCAATGGTAGGCCTTCTCAGTCTTTCCCAGCTTCCAGAGGTATTAGGCAAGGTGACCCGCTATCCCCTTATTTATTCATCATTCTTGTTGAATGCTTGGGTAGGACTATAACCAAAAAGAGGGAAAAAAAACCCTTGAGGGAGTTACCATTGCTCATGGAGCTAGACCTATCTCTCATCTTCAATTTGTGGATGACTCTACTCTTTTAGGTAAAGCTACAGTTACGGAAGCTTCTAATATCAAGCAAATCATTAGCTATTTTTCTAAGGCTACTGAGCAGTTGATCAATGAAGACAAATCTAAAGTTATTTTCTTTCACTTCTCTGCTAGACAGGAATCCATGGTCTTGGATAAACTAATATATAAGAAGACCTCTCTTCCAATCACTTGTTTAGGTATTCCCATAAATATTCAAAGGCAGAAAAATAAATATTGGAATTGGTTGTTGGACAAAGTCAAGAAGAAAATTGGAAAGTGGACCAAAAAATGGCTTTCTTCTGGGGATAGAATCACCTTGGTAAAATCAGTCCTTCAAGCTATTCCTATTTATGTTTCTTTCGTTTTGAATATCCCAAAGGTTGTTCTTCGAGAATTGGATCAAATCAGTCATCGTTTCCTTTGGAGTGGTACTAAGGAGAAAAGAAAATGGGCCTTGGTGAAATGGGATACTTTATGTCTTCCTAAGAGTGCAGGGGGGTTAGGATTATGGTATTAAATTAATAATAACAAATCTTTAGCTGCTAAATTATATTGGAGGATGTTGCATAACCCTAATGCTCTTTGGGGCAATAATCTCTATGCTAAATATGCTGAGAACAAAAGTCCTGAAGACCTTGTTCGCTATCAACTTCCTACCAAAGGTTCTCCCATTTTAGCAGTTCTTAAGATTGGTGAGGATTTGATAAAAAAAAAATTATTTTGGATCATTCATAATGGTCAACATGTAAATTTTTGGATAGATTCTTGGGATGGTCACAAGTCTTTGATAACTCAGTTTCCCGATTGGAGGCCTTGGATGGAGGAGCTTCACCGAGCTAATTGGATAAAGGTGGCTAATTATTGTCGGTACCATACTGGTAATTCAAAGGTTGGTAGATATTGGATCCCTATTGAGGACTGGCCTATTCAAATCCTAGAAAGGCAAAGACAAGATATCCAAGGCATCCTTCATATGATATCCCTCTCTTGGTCCCATGAAAAAGATTGTTTTGGATGGAACAACACTACTAAGGGTGAGTATTCAATTGCTCAAGGTTATTTGACCTTATGCCATAATAATACCAACCATTCTTCTAACATCTTTTCTCGATTGTGGGCTCAAAAGCTCTGACCTAAGGTGAGGTTCTTTAATTGGCTTTTATTGCATCGTAGGGTGCTTACTGGTGAGCAACTTATGAAGCATGGTTTTCATGGCCCTTTTAGATGTGAAATGTGTGAAGAGAATGTAGAAAATATCAACCATATTTTTATTGAGTGTACTTTAGCCTCTCGAGCTATGGAGGAGAATGGACAATTTACTTGGCTTACAGTGGTCCAATTTTTTTACTTTTGAACAACTTTGGAGGGATTGGACTAATCAAGAGGGTGTTGATCATTTTATTAGGCACTTAGTTTGGATGGGTTCTACCATTCTTCTTTGGAATATTTGGAATGAAAGGAACAACCGAATTTTTAATCAAGATAGGAAGGATATTCACTATATTTGGCAAAATACCATAGCCAACTTAGTTGAATCAGTCCATCATCTCCTTAATCACCCACAAAACTCCCACCAAAGATGGGATCAAGTGAAGCAAAGATTGAAGATTAAACCTTCTAAGGGCAACCAACTTAAAGGGAATGTGAGTATTAGTAAGATTGATAGGAATAGAAATTGGCAACCTCCTCCTAAGGATTTTGGAAAAGTCAATACTGATGGAGCCTCTAGAGGGAACCCTGGAAAAGCCAGTGTGGGAGGAATTGGTAGACTTTCATATGGCTCCCTGGTTTTTACTTTTGCTGAGAATTTGGGCATTCTTTCCAATAACCTTGTTGAGGGGTATGGTATCCTCAGAGGCCTTCAGGAGGCTACTAAGGTTGGATGGGAAAAGGTGTTATTTGAGTCTGACTCTCAACTTATGATTAATCTCTTGAAGAATCCTTCTAATAATCATAAGGTGGATTGGAGAATAAAAAGAATTATTGAGAAGATTCAGTTAATCCAGATGGGATTTTTGAAATTTGATTACAATCATGTGGTCGAGATCAAAACAAGAGTGTTGATGCTTTAGCTAATTGGGCTTTGGACAAAGGTGATCTTACTTGTTATGGCCACCCTCCTATATGGTGGGCTTCTCAAATTAGGGAAGCTCCTCTTTCTATCATTTCTTTGGATGGCTCCAGTTTTGAAGGTATCTAGTTTCTTCTTGTTTTTTTTTTGCTTCTCTTTGGTTCATTCAGTTTTTTTTTAGTTCCCTAGCTCATTCTATTCTTTATTTAGTTTTCTCTGTTGATTCTTGCCTTAATAGTCTTCTGGTCTAGATAGGTCATTGTTTTGTTCATTTTTTATTTTTTATTTTGTTTTTTTTTTTTTTTTTTTAGTTTTTTAAGGTGGGTGGGTTTTTTTATTTTGTTTTGTTTTTGTGTTCTTTGTGTTGTTTTTTGTTGTTCTTGTGTTTTTTTTTTTTGTTTTTTGTTTTTTTTTTTTATATATTTTTGTTATTGTTCTTGTGTTTTTGTTGTTTTATTTTGTTTTTTTGTTTTTATGTTTTTTGTTATTGTTCTTGTGTTTTTTTCGTTCTTGTTCTTGGGTTTCTCTTTGTTTGTGTTATTTTGTATTTTTATGTGCGAGTTTTTTCTATGTTTTTTGTTTTTGTTTATTGTCTGTTGTTGGTTGTTTTTTATTTTTATTTTTATTTTATTTTTTAATTTTTTAGGTTTTGGTTGTGTTTATTTTTCATGTTTTTTTAGGTTATGTCTTTGTAGTGTTCTGTTGTTTTTGTCTTGTTTGTGTTTTGTTATGTGGTTTGTGTTGTGGTTTCTTTTATCTTATTGTGCGTGTTTGGTTGTGCTTTTGTTTTTGACACACTCAAGGAGCATGTTTTTTATTTTATTTTATTATTTTTGTTGTTATTTACTTATTTTTAAATTGGTTTTGTGTGTTTGTTTGTTCCTTGAGTATGTCAAATGTGGTAGGCCAGGTCCGAGTCTTGGGCGTTTTTGGCGGAATGGATACCCCTGCCTCCTTGGATCTTACCCGAAAGTGGCATCTCTTTTGGGATGTTTTCCACAAATAAAATAAAAATAAAAAAATTCAAATCTTTGGTTGTTAAACATTTCCATCTCAATCCTTGAATTACTAGCTATTTTTCTTCACATAGAATTCACATGCACAAAATTTCCACTTAAAATAAGTTTATCATAAACCCAATATACCCCGATTTTATCTAGTGCTAAGGTGTATAGAAATCGGGGTGAATATTTCAATTTTTTTGCAAAAAAATTATCAAATAGTGGCGATTTTTTGAAAAATATGCAGCAAATTTTTTAGCCTTAAAAATAGCGGCTGACAGAAGCGATTGACACAAGGTGACTGACAGAAGCGACTGTCAAGGAGTGACTTCCAGAAGTGACTGCCAAAGGCGATTGTCAAATGGCAACTGGCAAGAAAGAAGTGACTGAAAACCGTGACTATCAAGAGGTGACTTTCAAGAGATGACTATCAAGAGGTGACTATCAAGTGGTGACTATCAAGAGGTGACTGTCAAGAGGCGACTATCAAGTGGTGACTGGCACGTGGTGACTGAAAAGAGGCGATTGTCAAGAGATGAGTAGCAGGTAGCGACTGGCAAGTGGTGACTGGCAAGCGACAACTGTCAAATATCGACTACCAAAATGTGACTCTCAAGATGCGAATGACAAGAGGTGATTGACAAGATGTGACTGCCATGTGGCGACTGTCAAGTTGTGACCACCATATTGTGACTCACGTGTCTCAGCTTTCATGACACGACTATCATTATGTGACTGTCAGGTGGTGACTGTTAGGAGGCGACTGTCACCTGACGATAGGAAGAATTCCATCGCCAAATACCGTTAATAAGATGTTGCCATGTGTCCTCTCATTTGCCACGTGTCACGCATCCATCGACTTTAGGCATGCAGACTTCTATAAATAGAATAGCAACGTCATTTTCACCTTTCGCACGACGATTTCCAGAGCAATTTTAGAGATTTTTCCAGTATTTTTAGTGTATTTTCTACAGCAGTTTTAGACCTTTTCCAGGCATTTTTCTTAGCGTTTTCTTAACGTTTTTAAGTCATTTTCAAGGCATTTTCTAATCATTTTTAGGGTATTTTTTGGGTATTTTTAGGGCATTTTTAGGGCATTTTTAAGCTATTTTTTGATCATTTTTAGGGCATTTTCCTAGTGTTTTAGAAATGGCTAGCGGTTCCTCTCCTCTCCCAACCAAGGTATCATTCAAGAGTTACTATTGCCCAAACGTCAAGAACATTTTTAACATTCCTAGGAGAGATTCCAACTGGATGTACACCTCCGGACTTGCTGGAGTCATGAAGATGCCATAGTTGGACGTCAACATCTCCCTGATGCAACGTATTGTTAGTTGCTATGACCATGATGTGTCCACTATACAGATCCAAGTTGATAACAAGGAAGTTGTTTTTACTGTGAACCCCTTGGATGTCCAGCGATTAACAGGACTGCCATTTTTGGATGGTCTCCTTGTTAACAACCAGTACGCATTGATTGATTCTAAAAAATCAACTTGGCATCCAAATATGTCGTGAATCCAGACCATTTGAAAGGTAAGTTTTTTAAAATTTCGTTTTTTTTTATCCTTAATTTTGATGTACTGTTGTTTCCAATGTCCATTCTCTAATAATGTTCTCTCTATTTTTTAGTTAATTCTTCAAAATCGAAAAGGGGTTTGAACATTTCCAATGTTTTAGATAAATTTCTTTATGGTTGTATTGAATTGTTCTTGGGAAGGCTTATTCTATAGGGTCGACCTACAGAAATACCCTTTTGGGCTTTGTCATTATTGATTCGTTGTATTGATGGAGGGAGATATGATTGGTCCACTTTCATTTCTAACCACCTAAAATAGGACCTCCTTTCTGCATAGAAAATTTTGATTTTCAATCTGCGTATACGTAACCTCCAACAACTATATTCTTTCTCTTTTTTATGAATCTTATTACAATATTCAAAAAAAAGTCCTCCAACTGCATTGCACCCGGATTTGTTGCGTATTGGGTTAAGTGAGAATGAAATACAGGTAAAATTATATATTGGAATAGTCTCTCTTTTTTGTCTTTTCAAATTTCAATCAATCTTGTTATTTTCTAATTTTCTTTTGAAAACAGAGAAGAGCAGCTCACTCGTCCAGTAAAAGGGATGCCGCCATCAGGATTCAAGAAGCGTCTGGCGATTCTGACTCGTAGTCGCAATCGTCACCGGTACCTTCCACCCGTAAACGTAGGAGGTCTCCTAATGGACAACATACATGTGCTGCTCCTAAAACTTCTGGACGTGCATCTGCTATAGTGAACATTGAAGATGAAACCTCCACCTCACAAGGTAAACATATTTTTCAAAAGTTCTAATTTTAATAATGTATTTTAACAATATTCAATTATATTTAGTTTGAGAAAAATTTTAACTATTTTCAGAGGAAGAGCAAAGGACAATCGTTGCATCAGCAATGGCAATGGCTACAGAGTCCGAGTCGGGTATGTTTAGTTAAAATTGTTATATTTTAATGGCATTGTTTTTAAAAACTAGTTTTAATTTATAATTTTCATGTTAAATTTTGTAGAGGGACCAGCTCGATTTACAAGACTCAAAAAATAGATGCTTCCACCGGGTGCACAACAGGAAAAGCAACCAGTCCTACAACAAGTCCATCAACCCCAAGTTCATCTATGGCAAGTCCAACAATCACCACAACATGCACCACTAGTGAGGAACCAATCTCGCATGCGTGGGAAACAGTTCCTCACACTGCTGCATCAGCCACTTCAGACTCAGACTCACACTGCGGGTCAATCTATTGTTTCATGGACACCATTCCCAATTTTAACACTTGATAATTTATCAAATGTAGAGAGCGCTTCTCAGATGCCCCCTCTAGATACCAATCTGGAAGATGATTTTATGTATCAAGATATGAATAATTTGAATTTACCACTAAAAACATGTGATCTGCTTCATGGTCTAGGGTTAGGTGATGAAGCACAGGAGAATGTTGAAGGAGATGCCACCGATGTTTCCTCTTCCCCCCACCAGCATGTCGACACCGATTATCATCCGACCGATGATGATAAAATAAACTTTTCTGAAAATATTTTACTAGCAAATAGTTGTAGGGCTAATGTTACTAATAATATTCTTGTAGACATTGATACATTAAGACAATGGGAATATCAGGCCAAGGTTATGATCAAAGCAATAAATGGTCGATACAAGAACTTCGGACATAGAAAGGAGTTGTTTTCAAAGGTAGAGAATGAGCCACAAAAGCTCGATGCTCTGTTACTAAAAGCCCAATCTGGCACCGTCAAGGCCGATGCTACAAGCAGTGATGAAGTTTTGGCCATTATACTTGACCGATTAGAGAACCTGAATGTCGAAGCCCAAGCATATTTCAATGAATGGGAACTAGACAAGAAGAAAGTAGTAGTGGTAGAAACTACAAGACTTACAACAGATGTAAGTTCTACACATATCTAAAAATCATTTTTTTCTTTAATATACTTTTTAATTAATATTAATATTTTTCTCTTGTATTTTGCAGTCTAATTATCAACATTTAAAGCAACAGGTGTCAGCCATGAAAACCTGGATCAAGACTACAAAAATCAGTGTGACTAATGCTATTGAATTGAAGAAGAGACTACAAAACACTGTTCGAGAAAACAATTGGCTGAAGAAGCTTATCAAAGAAAAGGGCCTGGATGTGGATGCTGCAATAAAAGAAAATGAGAAAGAGCTGAATGCACCATTTAAAGAAGATCCCACGAAGGAAGAAGGTTTATTGCTAAAGGGGATAAACACTACAGCTGATAGTTTGGTACGATCTGGTGCATTGGAAGCAAAGGATATTGAGGTAGATGCAGCTGACACTTTAGGCACTTTGCAGCAAGAAAACATAGAAAAGTAGAACTTTTGTTTCCTTATGTGATGATTCTGGAATGTGGCATTGTGGTGAAAAACATGGTTTCAAAGACTCCTATTTTAACATATTTTTAAACATAATATTTTATATTATATAAATTTTATATTACTTTTTAGCTTTTCTTTCAATATTGTAATGGTTTGATCAGTTGTGTGGATGCAATAAATAATTTTGAATTATGTGGATGCAATAATTTTGAATTATACATGGTTTGCTATATCTAGTTTGCTATACATGGTTTTCATTACATTGTTTGCCATACATTGTTTTCAATACATGGTTTGTATACATGGTTTCAATACATGGTTTGTTGCATACATGGTTTCAATACATGGTTTTTTTACATGGTTTCAATCAATTTGATATTCAATACATGATTTCAACTTGTTTTCAATACATGGTTTTCATTTTCAATACATTGTTTGCCATACATTGTTTTCAATACATGGTTTGTCATACATTGTTTTCACTAAATTGTATACATGATTTCAATACATGGTTTCAATTGTTTCAATACATTGTTTGCCATACATGATTTCAATACATGGTTTGCCATAAATAGTTTTTCAATACATGGTTTCAATCATTTATTTCAATACATGGTTTATTTAATCATGGTTTTCAATACATTTTATATCTTTTTCAATACATGGTTTGTCATACATTGTTTTCAATAAATTGTATATTCAATACATTGTTTCAATCAATTTGATACATGATTTCAATACATGGTTTAAAATAAATTTTTCAATATATTGTTTGTCATACATTGTTTTCAATAAATTGTATATTCAATACATTGTTTGCCATAAATGGTTTATTCAATACATGGTTTTCCATACATAGTTTTCAATACATGGACTTTTCAATATACATGAAATCATAATATACACATATTCTGTTGACAATTGATAGCATAATATATGAAATCAAAATACATGTAAAAAATAGTAATATTTGTGATGCAGTAATCAATATTTTGTTCCAAAATACATGAAAACATGTCTCAAAATATAATCAAATCTCCATATTTGAAATCAAATCAAATAAATGAATTAAATCCCAATATAATATTGGGAAATGAAAGCATCTTTGCATCATAATGGTGAAAGTTGGAACAAACTCTTTTTAGATTGTGCAAATTCTTCTGCACTCATTCCAAAAAATTTGTCATCACAGTGTCATCAGTGTTACCATTATCCTCATCATCTAGAGTATTCATGACACCTCTTCTCTCTGCCAAATATTTCCAATATGACAAAGCTCTTTCATAAGGAAACTTCTCAACCTCATAGGTCGACACATATACTCTCAAACAATTTTCCAAATTTTTGTCCAATCTATTCCGAACTTTAGATTTTACATATGATAATGCACTAAATACCCTTTCATCCTCAACAGATCCTAAAATCATCGTTTGGCATAATTCATACAAATTAAAATATTCACTCATACTATGTTGTAGGATACTACTGGGATATAAATATTTCCATAAACGTGAAATAGAACCCCTTTCATGGTGATTAGCAAATTGTGAAACTTGAGCAGACATTGTTGTTCCAAAACAGTTTGATTGGTTTGTCAAAAGATCTTTGTTGAGAATGCCATTGATTTCAATACCATTGAATACCACAGGTTTAGTGAAATGGCTAGCAAGATTGCCCATGTATTTTTGAAACAAACCAATTATATTCTGGTATTCATTACAAGGATTCCAAAATATCGGGTTAACCACACCCATAGCCTCAAGCAATTCATCTCTTTGAAAATGGTCTCTGATCTCTTTTGTCAATGATTCTGCTATGTGTTTCAGTTTAATTTTTGTATCTGTTACAACTACATGAAATCTATTGTGTGTTATGGGCATTTGTTCAACTTCATTTGTAGCAATATCCATTCACTGAGAAAAACAATATAAAGGAATTTCCTTTTCGTGGACATTAATACAAAGATGATCATTTATATTGAACTTCAAAAAGTTTTGAGGATCATTGATGTTTGTCAATGCTCTCCAACTCTCAAACATGGGATCCATAAAACTTTCACCAGATGCATACATCGTATCAATATGTAAGCAAATTCATTTTCTCGCCTTGATGAAATCCACAATATAAATCGATCTTTCTTGTGCAATTTTGATCAAAGTATTCATTTCTTCCAACATTGGAAGAATACCACACAATGTGAGAAGTATTTCAAAGTCAGTCATTCGTAATAGCAAATCCTTAGCCTTATCAACTGCCCTACGGTTTACATACATAAACCCTGCCAAGGATTGATATTCTTTGAAAACTCTATATGTCGGTTGATACATTGAAATCCATCTAGTATCCACGTCTTTTAAGAGTTTTTTACCATCAGTAACTCCAAGTGCAAACTGTTGAAACTCTAAAAATATTTTTGGACTGCATGAAAAATAATCATGAATTTCATGGACAAGGTCTTCCACTCTAGCTACATTTGTAAATGTATCCACAATTTTATATGCAAGATTAATTCTATGAGCCATGCAATGAATAGGGATCAAATATGGGGCAACATATGTTTGTAGTCTAACACAAAGACCGTTCATGTGTCCTTGCATTGTAGCAACACCATCGGCTCCGACACATATTAACTTAGTGGCTATTTCCATTTCATTCATTCCTGCTATTTCCTTTAAACTAGAAACAACAACATTGTAGATGTTTTCTGCATTGCAATTTTCCACCATATTGCGTAGTCCAAGTAAATGAGGTTGCCTTAAATGATTTTCCAATGTGTAAACATGCATGCAAATCCAAGATGTGTTGTCAACAACAGTCACCTCATCAATTGAAAGTGATATGAATTTGGCCTTTTTAATTTTCTCTTTGAGGTCATCCTGCTCAACCAATGACAGATATTTTGCAATTTCCCAACCACTTCGATCTGACCAATGGACGTTGGGTAAATTCTGCACATCATCTAGTCGAAATAGAGATTTATAATCAATGAAATCTGACATAGATCTACCCTTTTTAAGAATAGTGAGTACAACAACAAACTATAAACTTTTTGAAGCTAAAGTGAACTTTTCCATTTTTCAAAATTGGGCTTGAATCGTTGCACCTTTCTCAACCAAAGTTTGTTTTTCTTTCATTGCTTTATCATATTCTTGTGCATATCTGATATGGGCACACTCTGATGCATCCTTCCACCTATAATTTTTTTGTATTGGTCCATCACTTTCTTTTCTTTTTATATAAACCTTTCCACAATGTTTTTCTACTATATCTTTCTTAACTTGCAATCTGTGATCTTTTTCGTGTTTCCAGCTGCAAATTATGCATCTCAATTATGTTATTACCTCATTACTATTCTCTAGAAGCACTGGCTCAACAAATGGAAAATTTGAAACCCAATCAGGCTGAAATGATCTATTAATTGTCCATCTAGATGACCTGGCACGTTTATGTTTTTTAGAAGAAGATTCTTCGAAAGTGGGTACTGCATAAGAACTATTACTTTGTTTTCCATTTGGCGTGTTTGTTTTAGGAATATCTTCATGTTGTTGTTCCATTTATTTAAGAAAAATTTCATCTGTGGACTTTTCAATATCGTAGTTATGTGGAAGTGGATTCATACGAGGGTCAACACTATTTTCTGTAGAGATAATACTAGGGTCAATACTCAATACCAGGGTCATTATCATTATTCTTTTTAAAAGCATACATTCTGTTAAAAGCATACCTTCTTTTAAAAAATTTAGATAAACAATGGACAAAGCCATACACCAAAAATCACCCTTCTTAATGAATGAAGACATTATATATGAAATGAACAATGAACAAAAATTAACTGGTTAGTAAGTAAAGGCGTTCATACCTTCAATTTGTGCAGATGTTGGTGGCTGACTGGATTTCAAAATATTATGAAAGTATTTGAGGATACTCCTTTTATCGAAACTAGAAGACTGGCCTCCCTTCTTTCCACTGCCAATAGGTGATATTTTACCTATATAAAAAGAAGAGTAACAAGAAAATCATTTTGAAAAATGGAAATAATTGGTTAAAGAGAGAACTACTATTCAAGACATCACAATATCTGACACATCACAAACCTCCTTATTGAGCGTCGATGAACAAAAATGTATAAAAAAGAAATAAAATTGATAATAAAAACTTACCGATAAATGGTTGGCCCTGTATGTCAATCGCCCTATGATAGTCGTAGTGGGACGGTCGCCTTGTGACAATAGGGGGCATACGATCTCCTCCTGACAGTCACAGCATGGCAATCGTGTTGCGACAGTCACAATGTGGCAGTGACGCAATGACAGTCATAGTGTGTCAGTTGCGTAGTGATAGTTGTGGCATGTCAGTCATGTTGTGTCAGTCGCGATGTATCAGTCGCACTGTGTCAATCATGGAGTTTTAGTCACGTTGTGTCATTCGCGGAGTGTCAGTCACGTTGTGTTAGTCATGGAGTGTTAGTCACGTTGTTTCAATCACAGCGTGTATGTTGCTTCTATCGGTAGCCTTTTGTCACTCGCTTCTGCCAGTCGCTTTTGCGGTCGCCTAGTCAAGTTGAGACTATTAGTGTTGCTCCCAGCCTCCAGGGTTACCTATATATAGTGGGGGTACAAGAGGTGATTTGGGTGGGATAATTTTTTTTTAAATAATTGTAGGGCGAATATTAGGTGGGAATACAAATTGTACAGGGGCGATTTTACCCTAAAAAAATTAATTCCTGTAATTTTTGGGCGAATGGGCCGACCTCTAGGGTCCCAAAAATAGCAAAATAAAAAATGTTAAAAACCTAAAATTCGCTATAAATTACGAAATTCGCCCTTGTGCATAACCCTGGTCCCTCCATAGGGTGGTTTATAAGGGTGGCATGAGCCTAAGTGATGGATGCACATTGCTCCAGGTGCAGTCCTAGGAGCGCATAGTAGTTTTGAGGCCACTAAGTTGACTAGTATAGGTTAGGTATTTAGAGGAACCAATAGCTTATAAGTGGGGCTATCATTTTGAGGCAAAATACAACATGCCCAATAAGGGCATGTAGGTGGTGCTGAGGTGGATGATAGATTATCTATAATTAGAGCAAATTATATAAAGATAATATAGAAATCATCCAAGTCAACATGATGATTCCTATCATTGAGATCATGTTAGGCAAGTTAGATGGTTTAGAGGACCACAAGGGGAGCGAAAGCTTCACTATTTTGATAGAGTGGTTTACTAGTATAGTGCTAGGCAAGGGATACCCACAAGATTGATTTGGTATAGGAGGTTCTCTAGGAAGAGAGGATTCAGTGATGCACTAGATCTAGATTCCTATACTAAGGTGGAACAATATGATCTTTCTATTTCAAATCAAATAAATAATGATCTTGGCATGACTAACAATTAAGTGTGGTGGTACCAATATTTAATATCAAGGAGCATGATTAACATAAGGGCATGACAAACAAAGTAAAACAAGGGATCGAGTAGGGCAAGATAATAAGTAACAACTTTAATGAGGTTGTACCAAGAGTACTATAAGTAGAGGGTGTCAATGGTGGTGGTAATAACAGCATGAAGACCTCCACTAGTTACTCAACCTATGAGCATGATTGGTGAGGTAGGATTGAGCATCTCACCTTAGTTGATCATTGAGATTGAACCATATACTTTAACCAGGTAGGAAAATATCCTAAAGGCTACACTATCAATGAATTAGGTAGAAGTGGTGACATAGATAATAGAGAGGGACCAAATGGCCGGGTAGATTGCCAAGATATAGCAGACTATTCATAGCTTGACTAGAAAGTGAGATGTGGCAATAGTCTAAGCCATGATAATGATGAGGGTAGTTACAGGGGCCAGGTGGTACAAACACTATTAGATCAACTAACATAAGTTTAGGGAATCTACATGTAGCATAGTAGGACCTATAAGGTAAAATTGGGCAAGCAATATGCTACTACATTGCCTATCACATAGTAATTCATGTTAATCAACATCTTGCATCATCTATGATGACATAGTCATGGACCTACACTAGGTCTATGACATGCCACTCAAAATGGTTGATGAGGGTGCCACCAACTATAGGAGGAGGAGGTAGACCACCAGACATAGGCTCCAAGAGCTAGCTAGGGTTTGGTTGATGTTGTCCTGAGTTTGAGAAGGCACTGATAATTTTGAGGCTTATACTTATGATTGTAATATGATATCCTAATTGTATAGACACATTATAATATTAATATTTATTAGCTTTTATTGGTTCATTCATTGGGTAGTATGTAACAATGTGATTTAATTGTTTTATGTTGTTGAATGATTATGTGATAGGTAATTTGATTATGTATGCTTAGATTGATGATGAGAAGGTATTGATGATTAGATAATTAGATGTGATAATATATTAATTAATGTTTGAAATGGATTTGTAGATTATATTATGATGGTTGGATTTTAGATTTGATATTTTTTTAATGATATTTAATGATGAAGTATTAAATGATGAAATATGCATGACATGCCCAAGAGGGCACCGCTATAGCACAATCATATAAAAATATGTACAACTATATACATAGATATATGCTTAGATATTTTCTTAAGCGAACTTCAATTAGCTTTGAGATTTACCTTGGAGGATTTTAGTTAGCTTTTCTTGAAGGGCATGGTTAGCTTCCATGACACAAAGATATGTACAAACATAAAAGCAAATGATTTACCTTTAAACAAACATCTAAAGACTTCTACTTTACCCCTAGGACTTTTAATTTTCCTTTAAACAAATATTTAAAGAACTTCTACTTTACCCATAGGACTTTTTATTTAGCCTTACCCATAGGACTTTTGATTTGAGATTTACCTTTAAGCAGTTGTCTAAAGGTGTCATGACCCTCCCTTGACAAGCTTTTTCATATGATGGACTTGTGAATTGTTATGTTGTTTTGAAGATAGATTAAATGACATTAAGTTGATTATTTGCAATGTATGATTGGTTTATTTAAAAATATGGTACTATTGATAGTCTACATTAGTCTGCATGGTTGCAGGAACAGAAATCCTTCGGATAGAGTGGATGAGGGAGTCACCACTGAGGATGAGAAAGAAGGAAAATATGGATGAAGATCCATAATGGTCTTAATGATGATTTAATATTAATTAAAAGTTGAATTGATTTAATATTAATTACAAGTTTAATTAATTAATTGTGATTAGCTTTAATTAGAATTCATTTTAGTGTTAAATGAATTTATCTTGTTTAATCTAAGATAGATTAATGTGGAATTAATATTATATTAATTAAGCTTTAATTTGGTGATTTGATTATTTAGCCTATTTTTGTAAAATAGGAAATTGAGTTGGAATTGGGTGATAAAGACCTTTTCCAAACCAAGGGAGGAGAAAGAGAATCTTTCCCTTGGAATAAAATAATAGTTTACCAAATAAACCCCTCCTCCAAATGAAGGGATGAGGATTGGTATATTTGCTAGTAGGAATTTAATATTTATTAAATTAAGGCATATTACTATTTCAATAGTAGTCCTTTTAAATTTAACAAAGGGGCCAAAATTAGGGAATGACAATTTGGATATCTTTCCTTAGGAATTAAATAATTCTTTTCAAAATAGATACTCTTTCCAAACCAAGGGTGGAGAAAGGACATCTTAATTAAAGTATTATTAAAATATGAGGCATAAACCCTTTTGATGGCAACCTTCTCCAAATTAAGGGAGGAGAGTAAAAGGGGGCCATAATGGAGGATCTTTTTATCATTTAATATTAACTCACCTTTATGACTCATAAAGGGAGAAATTAATAGTTTAATAAAGGCATATTTTAAGAAGGGACCCTATAATCCCTTAAAGAATGAACTCCATGTTCATATCATATTGTATAAAATAAGTTTCAAGAAGGGACCCTATAATCCCTTCAAGAATAAATTCTATGTTTATATCATATTGTATAAAATAAGTTTCAAGAAGGGATCCTATAATCCCTTCAAGAATGAACTCCACATTCATTCTTTTCCAAATATTGTTTTATCAAAAACGTAGAACTTCCACAATTCTATCATCATCTTTAGGAAAGAATACATTAGACTCTTAGAGGAAAGATGTTCCTTGAGTGTGGATTAAAAGATAGAGGTTATCTTTAGGAGGATGAACATGGAGTTCACCCAAGGAAATTTATGGGGATTCCCTCATTATTATTGAAATATGAGTTAAAGGGATCAACTCACAGTGTGGAGCATAAGAATTATGGGTTCTTATGCACCCACGATTTGTACTAATAATTTGAGAGAAGGAATGGAGTGATTCCTTGTAATAATCTAGTAGGGACCAATTTGACAAGTAATAAAAATTTAGGCCTTGTTGTAGACCTTTAACCAGGGTAGGTTAAATGGTTTGTCACATGGTGACTAGGAGCTAGGTGTGAGAGAGGGCTTATGTAGCCAAGGGGTCTTAGTGAATAGTAAATGAATAGTGGAAATATGAATAATTTATAGTATAATGCTAGTTCAAATGACTAGAACTTGGTGTCTGTAGATGTCGATTGCGTGCAGGAGGATGAACATGGAGTTAATTCTATAGTGAATGGTGAATAGTAAATAAATAGTGGATATGTGAATAGTTGATAGGGAAAGGAAAACACTATTATTTGAAGATTAGTTGATCTTAGAGATTTAATGGAATAATTTGAGATTAAATGGACTAATCTCTTCTTTTGGAATAATTAGAGATTAAATGGACTAATCTCTTCTTTTGGAATAATTTGAGATTAAATGGATTAATCTCCCATTTTGGAATAATTAGAGATTAAGTGGATTGATCTCCCTTTTTTATTAACCTCCTCTTGGATTTGCTAAGATATTAAGTGGATTAATCTCCCTTTTGATTTAATGAATGCATATTATTTTGAAAGGTAAGTTTTATTGTATTTTGAAAAATGAAACTTGGTTTTCCTTACAAATGAGAAGGTCTTGTTTTGTAATAAAAATAGTTAATGAAGATGGATGACGGATGAATGTATTTTTTCAAATGATAGGATGCCATTTATTTTGGTTTCATCACAATTGTTAGCTAATCCTCATTCACTAAGCGTATTATAGCCTCAGTAATCATTTTGCTATTATTGACGAATTTGTTGATACATACTTTGTAAGGAAGAAACAAGTACTTGGAGTCTACTTATGTTCAAGTCTTTTCCTCTCACTATTAGAATTATTGGTGAATCAAAGTGGAAGAGCTAAGAAAACCCTCCACATCTTGTGGGTCTTAAGCGGTGTATCCTAGACTCTTTTGAGGACCTCACTTGGCATTTGTGTCTCTTGGCTAAGCTCCTTATTGATGTATCGTAGGACTATAAGTTGTCCCTTAGAAATCAAATGAATGTCTAAGAGAATTAGGGGATTCTCTTAGTATGCTATATAATCATGGTTTACTTATTGAATGGATGTAACCATTTATAGATAGGAACCGTGGAAGTTTTAAACTAATGATAGAACTGTCGAAGTTCTAAGTTATAATAGAAATATGGAAGTTCTAAACTAATAATCAAACTGTGGAAGTTCTAAGTTATGATAGAACTATGGAAGTTCTAAACTGATGATAGAACTGTGTAAGTTCTAAGTTATGACAGAATTGTGGAAGTTCTAAGTTATGATAGAGCTATGGAAGTTCTAAACTCACAATAGAACTATGGAAGTTCTAAAATGATGATATAATTATGGAAGTTCAAGGTTTTTTATAAAAATATTCTTTGGAAAAGAATGAACGTGGAGTTCATTGTTGAAGGGATTATAGGATCCATTCTTGAAACTTATTTTATACAATTTGATATAAACGTAGAATTTATTCTTGAAGGGATTATAGGGTCCCTTATTGAAACTTATTTTATACAATATGATTGTTGAAAACATGATACCTTTTTTAATGAAAACAGATTGTTACTGAACATATTTAGAAAGAATGGTGTTATTTCATAACATAAAGAATTGTGGAAATTCTTATGTAATACATGGATGCATTTAGAAATTGGAATTGTGGAAATTCCTTAAATTGATTGTATTGGAGAAAATTATGATTATATAATGAAAGGATATTTTTGAGGTTGGGTTTTCCCTTTGGGGTTTTCCCAAGATATATGATGTGTTGTGTATCTTCATCTTGTGATCTTGCATTTGATGTTTTCTAGATCTAGCTAATGATATTTATCCATTGCAAAATTGATTCTTTCTAGATCTAGTTAATGATATTTATCCATTGCAATGGTTTTATGAAATATTAAAGTAAAGGAATATAATATGCTTAGAGAGAGAGAGATGGTAAATTATATGTGGTTTAGTTATGGGGATACTTGGGAATACAATGCTTTAGACATCCTGCCCAGTATCTTGTCAAGATATTTTCATGATTTGGAACAATCACGAGGAGACAACTACCAAATAGATTGAAGGAACACTTTTTGAGTTGTAGATCGAAAGTACATTCTAGGTTGTAGCTCAAATGTGTTTGAGTTGTAGCTCAAACGAGTTCCCACATTTGATTACAAGGAAAAAAATATGAATTGTAACTCGAATGTACATTTTGGGTTGTAGCCTAAATGCATTGAGTTGTAGCTCAAATGTACATTCTAGGTTGTAGCCCAAATGTGTTTGGGTTGTAGCCCAAATTATAGTTACAATGAGGTCACTCACAATCGTTGGTAAAAGAATATTTTGGGTTGTAGTTTGAATGTGTTTGAGTTGTAGCTCAAACAAGATCTTACATTTTGAGTTGTAGCTTGAATGTACATGTTGGGTTGTATCCTGCATGTGTCTGGGTTAGAGACTAAAATAAAAGAACTCTAAGCTATGGGACATTGATTAGTCTTATCCACTTGAGTGTTGTAAGCTATGGTCGATCTCAAAAGTGTTTATGCCTTATGTGAAATGGAAATATTTTTTGAACATTACTTGTGCAATCTTTGCTTGTGAATTCTGCACTAAAAAATAAATCTCTCTCTCTTGGGTTGTTTTGAGTTGATTAATGAGTGGTTCATTACAAAATGAGTACTTCTTCTTCGATTGATTTAATTTATATAGAAGTCCCATAGAGGACTTTGATTGATGTAGCATGATTGGTACCCTTAGTTGGGATGATAGATTCATTATTAACCATTTTCCCCCATGCATGGTGGTACATGGAATACAATAGATGATGATATGATACGTTTTGCTATCAGTACTTGCAAATATTGCAATATTTATCATGTAACAATTGATGAGATATTAAATTTTTATTTGATTGATTTTGACATCAACACCTATAAAATTCATAATATTCATCATGCACCAAGAGATAAGTTAGAAGGATTTGACTTGATTTATTTTATCATCAACACCTATGAAATTCATAGTATTCATCATGCAACAAGATATTGATCATTTATAAGGATTGAGAGATAAGGTTTGAGGTAAACTAGATTGAAAATAGATAGATATAATGATGATAGAGAGAGATGATTATGCAAACCCTAAATTAATTCATAATTATCAAGAATTATCTTGATTAGGTTTAAGGATCTACTTGCATTAAACCTAGTGTAACAAAAATGAACTATCTTGATTAGGATCATCATTTGTATGTCATTATGGATCCTTGACTTAGGATGCAATAGGTAATCTAGACAAATATATGGATGTGTATGTAGGCAAATGCAAGCAAGCAAGGATAGGGAGCGAACAAAAATAGGTAACCAACGCAAACTTAAATGTTATATCTTTTAAGATGCATTATGTATATTGGTTTTTTAAGTTTTTTACCATTAATGTCGTAAGGTAATAAGCAACTGAACCATAGTTGGCAGTTATGATATATGAACCTAATTGGGCTCAAATTTGGCTTTGAGTTTGGTTTTGGCATTCATGTTCTTTTGATTATATTTGAGAATGAGATCACTAACTCTGAAGGAATGGGAACATACCTTTTTTTCCATAAGTATATTTAAGCCTTTATTGGTAGACCCATAGGTTCTCTAGGGTATGTATCCACTTATTGTCAAGCAGTTCCAAGTACTTGAGATAGGTGAGATGGTATTCATCTCTAACAAAGGAGTTCAACAAAATACACAAGGAAGGCATATCTAGCTTAAAATGGAAGATAACTTTGGTTCCATAAACCAAAGAGTAGAGCATCACGTCAGTGAGATTTTGATACTAGTGCGATAGGCCCACAAGATGGGATACAACTTAAGATGCCAATCTTGATTAGTTTTTTTGATGAGCCTCTTAAGGATCTTGATAAGAGTCTTATTAGAAGATTTAGCTTGGCCATTACCTTTAGGATAGTAAGGCATCAACCATTTGTGTTGATTCTTGTATTTAGCATAAATTTTCTAAATATGTTTGTTCTTTAAGTATGTTCCATTGTCAAATATTAGCAAAAAAAGAATGCTCTAATGATTAAGGATCTAGTTGAGGATAAATTTGGAGAATTGGACTCTAATGGTTGAGGCTTAAGGTATGGATTTTATCCATTTAATGAAGTATTTAATAGTTGTATGTCCATCATATGATACTAGGTAGATATTTTTAATAATGTGTAAGCCCCAAATGAGAAAAATGCCAAGAAGTTAGGGGTTAGAGAGCTTGGGATAGAGTGTAGATGTGGTTGTCATGTGCAAGGTACTTGAAGTAATTTAATGAATATAAAATAAAATAACAACTGAATCATTTTTTATAACGAATCACGATTGGAATTGATGGTGATAACCAGTCAATGAATGAATTTGATGTCTTCGATGATGCCTTATAAACATTCATCGAATGCATATTAATATGTCTAAGTTTATAAAGTGAAAGGACGTGATGGTCCTTGATGACATATAATAAAGGTTAATGTGATTATTAAGCTAGGAGTTAGAGTCCTAACATGCCACCCTCCTTAAAAAGAGCTTTGTCCTCAAAGCTCGAAGTGAGAAGCTTCATCCTCTGTTTCCCTAGTAGTATGTGCTCATGTTCTTGCACTATTTTAATATCATTGTTCCATAAGCAGGGATATTGGGAAGGTTGAAGTGTTGGTGGCTTCATCGTGGCTTGGAGAGAAAATAAATGGGCAACCATTTTCTTGCCTCCTCTACAAACAACTTTCTCCATGCGATGAGAGCTTGCTAGTGGAGAAGGGCCAAATTTTATCCCTTTAAGAGTATATGTTTGATCCTTTTGTGTGAATTTCATCCATAAGTCGTCAAAGTCCCATTGAATTGTGTCGAGCGTTCGTAGCCATTGTACTCCTAAAATAATATCACAACCTCCTAAGGGAATTGCATACATGTCATGTTTCATGGTATAATTTCCCAAGGTGAGCTTAATATTATGGCATTTCCCTTTACAAGTGATTCTTCCCCCATTACCGATCATGATTTCAAAAGTATTACAAGGATGGATAAAGCAATCGGTTTGTTTTACCACATGTGGATCGATGAAATTATGTGTACTTCTAGAGTCAATAAGCACAATAAGATTTTGTTGTTTAAAGGAGTCGAGGACTTTCATAGTTTGGGGAGAAGAATTTTTAGTGAGGGCATTGAAAGAAATTTCTAGTGGACCTCGAGGGTTATCTTCAGGTATATCTTCCACTAGTTCGACCTCGATTTCCTCTTCATCAGGTGTTGATTGACAAGGGATAGTTGCATCCAGAATATAAATTTTGGGTGTAATACATTTGTGATTAGGGATGAATTTCTCATCACAATGAAAACAAAGGTCTTTTGCTCTTCTTTCCTTCATTTCTTCAAGGCTAATGCATTTAATTGGCATGACTTTAGTTAGTTTTTGGTTGGTGGAAGTATTTTGTGAGTCTGTTGTAGATATGTTTCTGAGTCGACGTTGGTTGTTGATCTTCTCTTCCACCATTTGTGCTAATGCAACTGTGTGCATCATATCGATAGGATTGAGTATTTGTACTTCCAATCGAATTTTTTCTTTCTAATAAAGCAACTTTGAAAGAATGTTGCATCTAGTCCTAATGTAAGATTTGCCAACTTCTTGAATTGCGCTTGGTATTCTCTTACGGTAGATATTTGGTGAAGTTGGGTGAGAGCCCTTGTGAAATCTTCAAATTTGTTTGGGTCGAATCATAGCATTAGATTATTTTTTAATTCGATCCATGTGGGAGTACCCTTTGTTTTTCATACCACTGGTACAATTGAGTAGTGACTTGCTCTAGGTGAAAATATGTGATGTGGACCTTTTGGGTCTTCGGAATTTGATATAAAGAGAAATATTGGTCTGCCCTATATATCCAATTTGTGGGGTCACCTCCATCAAATTTTGGGAAATCCAATTTTATGGTTTGAGGTAGGATTGATGTGTGTTGTCCCCCTAGTAAATTTTGTTGCACAAGTATTGTGTTTTGTTGCTCGACGTGCATTAATGTCAAGTTTGTTATACCAAGTCCATAGACTGATTTGTAGCATCCATTTTGGTTGATAATTTTGTATCGGTGGCATCGATTTTCATAGTTAACTCTACTATTTTTGTTGCTATTTTCATTTCAAAATCATCTTTCCATGTACTCATCCCTTGCAAGACTTCTTTCACAACTTCTTTTGCAATGTCTTGCGATCGTCTTCCGTCTGCCATGGTCGGTTTTGTTTTGCGAGTTTATAACTTTCTCGGTTTTTGCTGCAAAATCTTGTATTTTTTGTGGAAGAAGCAAAATTTGCTTAATTACTGTTGCAAAAAATTATTTTTTTCTCCTTTTTTGTCACAAGTTGCTTTTTTGAAAAAAAAATGTTTTGACAAAAGATATTGTCGCAGTTTCAAAATTTTGTATTTTTCAACATTTTGATGGTGGGGCGACAAAGGGATAGCAGGTGGTGGTAGAGGAAGGACGGGGCGGTGAAGGGACAGTAGGTGGAGCCGAGGCTCTAATACCAAATGGTAGGAACCCATGTTCCTAGCGGATCTATCAATGATAATTAGAATTGGATTAATAGAATCACCTTATGAATAGAATCGCCTTTGCACTGGAGAGGAACCCTTCCAATGGATTAATTGATCAAATATTCTTATTCATGGATGATTTTTGTGAATGGCAAACCTAATATATATATCTACCCTAAAGCTACGGTGGTGAAGAGACATGATGGTTCACGTTATGAAGAGACATGATGGTTCACATTATGAAGAGATGTTTGTTGTATACCTTTCTTATTTTTTCTCCCTGTGAAATATGTGAAGCTGCCTATTTCAAATTGTGATATTTTCCTGTAATTTGAATGGATGCGATGTTTATCAATTTATTTGGTTTTTGGTGGTGAGAAAAAAAATTAAATTTCTTATTTTGACAATTTTAATATTTTTGTTTGCAAGAATGCTACCCGAACTGCGAATGGCAAAAAAATATTGCTATCAAAACTGTAGTTTTTAATCAATTCCTGCCTTGAAGTTTTTAATGTTGCAGACACAAAATAATTCCAACTGTGATAATCAAAGGTGTCAAAAAATATTATGTGATTTTTTAGATCTAGATCTGATACCAGATGTAAGGTGCCTAAAGTAATTTAATGAATATGCAATAAAATAACAATTGAATCACATTTTATAATGAATCACGGTTGGAATGATGACGATAACCAGTCAATGAATGAATTTTATGTTTTTTATGATGTCTTAAAAACATTCATCGAATGCATATTAATATTTCTAAGTTTATAAAGTGAAAGGATGTGATGGTACTTTATGATATATAATAAAGGTTAATGTGATTATTAAGCAAGAAGTTAGAGTCCTAACATCATGCTTCTAACATTTATCCAACCTTGTAACATAGTCGTAAGAGTCATTTTCCATGGAGGACCAATAATAACCCATTCATAGGAGTTTCTTGGCATTGGCAACACCACTAAAGTGATCATCACATGATTTGTAATGGACCTCTTTGTTGACTTCTTGGGCTTTGATTAAGGCTAGGGACCTAAAGAGAATTCCATAAAGATAATGACAATATAAGATATCACCAATGATTACATATTTATAGGCACATTATTTAAGTTTCTCGTGTTTGTTGCAGTTCAAACAATTAGACAACATGCCATCCCTAAGGAAGAGAAATATATCCTTGTACCAAGGATTAGTAGAAGGAGATATTTCTATGGAAAAGACTCTTAAAAGAAGCTAGATATACTCTCAGGTTGAAGGGTTCCTAATTTATTGAATGATAATCATGGCTTGATCATCATCCAACTCTTATGGGATAAGGAATGCATCCAAGGCCATAGATCGGCATAACAATTACTAGACCCAAGGATACCTTCAATGATGGTTTTGTAAAAAAAACATTAACTTAGTGTTAATTTCTTTGTATAGCTTAATATTTTCATCTTTAGTTTGATAAACACTATTTGACTTAGTTGACTACAAGTTGGGAATCTCCAAAAATAGAAAGGACTCTAAGTTGAAGGGCTGATGCTACATAAAGCCCGAGGATAATGGCTTCCTACTCAATGGTATTATTGCTATAGGAAAACTTATTCTTAAAGTACAAAGGGATAAGATCATATCAAAAAGTAACCAAAATTATTCTTGTCCCTACTCCTTTGACACATCAAGAACTATCGAAGTATAGAGTCCAAGAATTAGATTGATTTACTTCAAGGTTAAAAACCAACTCATCTAAGAAGTCTATGGCTATGGGATGGCTAGCTTCTAAGGGTACTACTGCTAGTTGGTTAACAATGACCTCACCTTTCAAAAAAAATTGGTTGACAAACTCAATATTGAATTCACTAAGTGTAATGACCCACTTACCAATTCATCCTAAGAGATGAGGCTTTGACATGTCATATCGCAAGGGATCAACCCTCTTGATGATAAATATCTTATGGCTAAGCATGTAATGTTTACACTATTGGGAAGTAAACACCATGGCTAGGCATAACTTCTCCAAAAGAGTATAGTAGACTTTGTAATTGACCAAAGTCTTTATAGTATAAAAATGGGCTACTCTTTGTTAGTTGTCATACTGAACCAACATATTTCCTAAGGCATGGTCTATTACTACTATGTATAACAATAATTGTCTAAAAGGATTAAGAGAGACAAGGATGGGAGGAGACAAGAGGTAGGATTTGAGAGCATTTAAAGTTTTTTGACAGTCAACATCTTAATCGAAGATCGCATGCTTACTCAAGAGCATGGTGAAAGGTTGATACTTTTCAGCAAGTTGGGAAATGAATCTTTGAATTATTGGAGTTATTACATTATTTGGTAAAATGTAAATAATTTAGATTAGGGTGTGTTTGATATTTGAGTCTATAGTATGTGTCAAGTTATTAAGTGTGAGTTTGTATCATGTAAGTAAGTATCAAGTTATGTGTGTGAGGTGTCATGTTAGTAAGTATGAGTTAAGTGAGTGAAGTGTCATGTTTAGAAGTGAAGAGTTATGAGCAATAATGAGAGATTTTATATTTATGTAAATACGTGAGATTTATTATGTAAAAGAGAAATATGAAGAGTTGGAACTCTTACGAGTTTGAAGAGACCAAAGATCAATAATCATATGAATATGATGAGTTTTATGTATGTATATATTGAAGACAAATACATGTAATAGATTATCGAACAAGCATTGAAGTTATGCACTGCAATAGTAGATGTATTTTCAACAAATATTTTAGTGTGATTAATGTTCAATATTGTGGATTGATTATTGCATATTATTTGTTTTTGGATATTGTTTAAATATTCAAGAATAATGATAATTTGCTAACAATGGTATCAGATCCATTGTGCATGAGCTTAGTAAGATCCACATTCAACATATGCTAAGAGAGGTAGCAAATTATTTGAAAGAGAGAGCAGATAGTAGCTAAGAAGACTAGATCCAATTCTTGTAGAAGGAAGGTCAAGTTTTTTAGTTGAGGAGACTAGAGTCAAGCCTTGTAGAAGGAAGGCTCATGTTTTTTTGACTACTAGGATAGAGAGAATTAGAGGTTGAGGTGAGATTTTTTCAGCCGCTAAGAGTGATCTTTTTTTAAATCCATTTTACGAAGTCTATTGAAGCACTCCATTACGAGAAAGACAACTTTTCTTAAGACTAAAGAAAGAATTTGTCATGAATCTAGTAGAGACTAAGGTTGATATTATAGTGTAAACAGCATTGAAGGGAGAACCATTGAAAGAACAAAGAGGAATCACTGGTCCATTTTTGAGATAATACATGAGATAAAGTGTTGGTTAGACGCCCAAGAAGTAGTGTTGGTTTGGAGAGGTATTGTTGGTCTACGTGTGAGAGAAAAGTTCTAGAAGCATTGTCATCTGGGGGATGGTCTAGAGAAGAATATTCAAGGGTGTAGAAGAGAAAATTTTAAATGTCTAGCGTTTGAGAGTGCATAATGTCTAACATATGAGGAACACCCAAGTAATTCTTAAAGAACATAGACTCGTTATGTGCAAAAGTCATCAATAACAAAATTAGCATAAAAAATAAAATAAGCATGAAGTTTCTAAAGTATTACAATCATTTCCAACTAAATTATTTTGATTTCCCGTGAAATTAATTGGATTTGGAAGAATTAGTAAGGTTAAAAAAGAGGGAGCAATTTTTGGGAAATAATTAATTTGAAGTGGGAGAACTAGATATTGAATTGAAATGTGAATGAAAAACATTAATGAAAATAATGGTTAATTAAATAAAATTGAAGGAAATTCAATTAGGGAGTTATAATAAGAATTAATAAGATAAAAAAAATAATTGAGGAAGATATAAGAAGATAAAGAATAAACTAAATTTACAGTGGTCTAATTTTTTCACTTTTGAACAGCTTTGGAGGGATTGGCCTAATCAAGAGGGTGTTGATCATTTTATTAGGCAGTTAGTTTGGATGGGTTCTACCAATCTTCTTTGGAATATTTGGAATGAAAGAAACAACCGAATTTTTAATCAAGATAGGAAGGATATTCACTATATTTGGCAAAATACCATAGCCAACTTAGTTGAATCAGTCCATCAACTCCTTAATCACCCCCAAAACTCCCACCAAATATGGGATCAAGTGATGCAAAGATTGAAGATTAAACCTTCTAAGGGCAACCAACTTAAAGGGAATGTGAGTATTAGTAAGATGGATAGGACTAGAAATTGGTAACCTCCTCCTAAGGATTTTGGAAAAGTCAATACTAATGGAGCCTCTAGAGGGAACCCTAGAAAAGCCAATGTGGGAGGAATTGGTAGACTTTCAGATGGCTCCCTGGTTTTTACTTTTGCTGATAATTTGGGTATTCTTTCCAATAACCTTGCTGAGGGGTATGGTATCCTTAGAGGCCTTCAGGAGGCTACTAAGGTTGGATGGGAAAAGGTGTTAGTTGAGTCTGACTCTCAATTTATGATTAATCTCTTGAAGACTCCTTCTAAGAATCATAAGGTGGATTGGAGAATAAAAATAATTATTGAGAAGATTCAGTTAATCCATATGGGATTTTTGAAAGTTGATTACAATCATGTGGTTGAGATCAAAACAAGAGTGTTGATGCTTTAGCTAATTGGGCTTTGGACAAAGGTGATCTTACTTGTTATGGCCACCCTCCTATATGGTGGGCTTCTCAAATTAGGGAAGCTCTTCTTTCTATCATTTATTTGGATGGCTCTAGTTCTGAAGGTACCTAGTTTCTTCTTGTTTTTTTTTTTTTGTTTCTCTTTGGTTCATTCAGTTTTTTTAGTTCCCTAGCTCATTCTATTCTTTATTTTGTTTCCTCTGTTGATTCTTGCATTAATAGTCTTCTGGTCTAGATAGGTCATTGTTTTGTTCATTTTTTTTTTTGTCTTCTTTGTTTAGTTTTTCAAGGTGGGTGGGTTCTTTTGTTTTGTTTTGTTTTTGTGTTCTTTGTGTTGTTTTTTGTTGTTCTTGTGTTTTTGTTTTTTTGTTTTTTTTTTATGTTTTTTGTTATTGTTCTTGTGTTTTTTTTGTTCTTGTTCTTGGGTTTCTCTTTGTTTGTGTTATTTCATTTTTTTATGTGTGAGTGTTTTCTATGTTTTTTGTTTTTGTTTATTGTCTGTTGTTGGTTGTTTTTATTTTTATTTTTATTTTATTTATTTTATTTTTTAGTTTTTGGTTGTATTTATTTTTCATATTTTTTTGGGTTATGTCTTTGTAGTGTTCTGTTGTTTTTGTCTTGTTTGTGTTTTGTTATGTGGCTCTTGTGTTTTTCTATGTGGTTTGTGTTGTGGTTTATTTTATCTTATTGTGCGTGTTTGGTTGTGCTTTTGGTTTTGACACACTCAAGGAGCATGTTTTTTATTTTATTTTATTATTTTTGTTGTTATTTACTTTTTTTAATTTGGTTTTGTGTGTTTGTTTTCTCCTTGAGTATGTCAAAGGTGGTAGGCCAGGTCCGAGTCTTGGGCATTTTTTGTGGAATGGATACCCCTCCCTCCTTGGGTCTTACTCGAAAGTGGCATCCCTTTTGGGATGTTTTCCACAAATAAAAATAATAATAATAAAATAAATTGAAAAGAAATTAGTTGAATTGAAGGGAGTTATAATAAATTAAAGAAGAAGAAGATTATTGAGTGGAGAAGAAATAAGAAAGAAAAAATAATATTTAAATTGAATAAAGAAGAAATTGAAAGATTGAATTGAAGAAATTGAAAATTTTTTGAATTAATTGAAGAAAGAAGATTGAAAAAATAATTAAAGATTGAAATTGAAGAATTGAATTTGGATATAAAAGGATTAAAATGGAATATACAAATATTTTTCTTTGTGAATCTCAATTATTAAAATGACCTAGTTTTACTTCATGGAAAAACAAAATGAGATCAATACTCATTTTTGAGAAACTTTGGGATGTGGTAAATGGAGAAAAATAAATTCCAAAAGATACAATTAGGATACAAAAACTTAAAAATGATGATGCAAAGATTCTTATGTTAATCACCTTTGGTATATCAGATGAAATTCAAGCACACATAAGAGAGGTTGAAACTTCACAAAGTGTTTGGAATAAACTATGCACAATATTTGAAGGAAAGAATGGAGCGATCATTTTACACTTGCAATCACAATTATATTTAAAAGTTCATGATGGAGAGAGTATATAACATTTTCTTCAAAGGATAGCAAAATTAAAAGCTATGTTTCTTGTTCAAGTTACCCTAAAAGCACTTCTTGAAACATATAAAACATTAGACACTTCTATTCAAGTGCTAAACAGAACCATATCCTTTTATGAATTGGTCAACATACTTCAAGAATATGAAATAAAAAATTTAGCAAGATATGAAATGACAAATAATGCTCTTATGTCAAAGAAAAAGGTGTCATTACTGCTGCTACATCATCTTAGTATCAATTTGAATGGAGAAAAACTATTGTCACATTTGTAACCACGAAGGTCATAACATTATTTTAGATGTCCAATTATTGATGGAGTAGTATCTTGAAAATGTCAATATATCCACAAAAGGATATAAGGTGGCAAATGTCAATATATGTACAAAAAATAAAATAAAGTGACAAATAATTTAGCTAATCCATATGTTGATCTTCATCATGCCAAAACTTAAGATTGGAGGGATTAACCAAATATTTTTAAGTATATATAAATATATTTTCAAAAATTTAATTAAAAAAATTAACATAATATGATTTAATTAATCTAATATTATTTTTTTGATATACAAGGGTTTTTTCCACCTAACCCGTCCATCTTAGTAAGTATTTACTCCGGTGAGGAGGACCTGGAGGAGCTTGAGATTGAAACTGTCGACCTCAAGTTGACAAACACTCAAAAGATAGATCGGTCTATTATTACCTTCGCCTAACAATTGTTACTATAAATAAAACACTTATTTTTTCAATGAGTTTATGCAACTTATTATATAAGGAGTCATAGTCCCTTCTTTAAAAATATTATATTAACAATTGTTCTAAAATATCATAAATTGTATTTTATAAATAATTTAATTTAATAAAAATATAAATAAAATATATATATAATAATTCACTCAAAAAAAATTATTGGGTTGAAATATGATATGAAGTACAACAGAAAATAGAAGCCACGCCACCTTAGGTTTCCTACTAAAAACTCAAAAATATTTTTAATATAATATATTATTTAAAAAATATTTAAAAACATTCTATTTTGTTAACATATTGTTGAAAATTAATCTTGTACATTTAAATTATATTATTTGGAAGGCCGCAAGGTGTAATGTAGTTAGATTGTGAAATATTTATGGGCACCAGGTACCTGGTATCTTATTGGCAAGTTCCCTCGAACCTCTAAAGGAGGTCTGGGGTTCAAGCTTGGCGGCATGCATCGGATTAAAAAAAACAAAACATTGGCTAGCCTGAAGGGTATACTTGGATGAGATAAGCCCTTTGGAACGGAAATTCTTGGCCCCAAAGAGATACGGGGAATAATTTTTCTTAAGGTTTGTTCCAAGGTGGACAGTGCAACCATTCGGGCTTTGGTTCAAATGGTGAAGTAGGTGAGTGTGTGTTAAATTCCCTGTTGATAAACATAGCTATGAGGGGTGGGTGTGTGTTAAATTCCCTATTGATAAACATAGCTCTTAATTTTAAGAGGGGTCATGGTTGGGAGGAGACTACTCAACCTATGTTGTAGAGGTTTCTCACACTAATCAAATAAAAAAAAAATGTGAAAGATTTAAATATTTTCCTAATAAAAAAAAAAGTTTAGTCTTATAATTTTTTATGAATGGTTTTTATATTAAAATTTATTTCCTCAATTTCTATATTAAAACTGATCTTTTAACGAAAGATGATTTAAGTCAACTATCGGAACTTAATTGAAGAACATGGTACAAGTTTTTTTTTTAATTTATAAAATTAAAATTTAATTTTAAAAATATAAACAATATTTTTATATTTTTTTAGAATTTTTTTTGATATTTTATGTTGATCACCTAAATCCCAATAATTAAAAAAGAAACCTTATTATGTCCTCAGTTATAATACCTTCCCACTTGACATTACTTTAAAAAAAAATCTTCAAAACGATAGTTCTCAACAATAGCCCGTATTCGACGAAGGGGATGTTGTATCTCGTATTACTGGGGTGTTGTGTATAGCCCGTATTCTCCCATTAAGATGTATATAACGTATATTGTATGGTCGTCATACCTAAACTATGTCATCTGGCTTTGTGTTGGATGCTCTGATAGCCTCAGTGTCGTGAGCGTTTCGCAATCGCATGCTCGAGTCTGTTTGTGTGTCCCGCAATCGGAACCCAAACAAAAGCTTGTGTCTGTCCATTCCGCAATCGGAACCCAACCCAAAGCATACTTGTTAAATTGTCGCGCCCTCCCGACGAATTTTTGTTTTGACGTGAGTTGGGACATCGTCATATGGGAATTTGTTTGAATCTTCTTGTCTTTGAAAAAAAGGTAACATGTTACTCTCTCTCAATTCTTGCATATCATTTGATAGTTTTTGTAAGGTGCCTCCTCAAGCTGGGCCAGCTTCCTTGCTTTGAATTTGTGGACTGGAGCCTTATCCTCGTTTTTGGTGGGGTCTATCTGTAAATGTAACCATTGATAATAGTGTTAGCTTAGCTTAGGCTTATTTACTGAGGTCAAAAACATTCATTGACTTTTCACCTTATACTGCAGTGGAAACAACAGTTTCTAAAAAGGAGGAGGCGAAATCACTTTAAACCACTGGAGACATTTTTCCTTTTATATTTTTATTAATATTTTTTTGGATGAAAAAACCATTATATTAATAAATTAATGTTATTAGATTTGCATCAAAATAAGTTATAAGATTAAGGGTTTTAATATAAAATAAAGTATTTTTTGAATTTAAATTTTGAATTTTTTATACAGAGTTTTGACAACATTTCAAAAAATAAAAATTCAAAAAGTAAAAAGATAGATATCCTTTAATCATTTTGAGAAGTGTGTTTGATTTTGATGAGATGTTGATTTGATAAGAAGTGTGTTTCTTATTGATTTTGATTTTGAAAATTTATTTTTTCCTATTTTTAATTCTTCAAAAAGTTTCATTAATAACTTTACATTTACAATGCCCTCATATATTATTAATATGTCTCTTATAGATTTTATGTTGGATGACAAAATGTTTTTTTTAAGTCTAATATAAAAAACATATTCATTCTAACCATGCCTTTTGAAGAATTATTCATCTTCTACCATGTAAGACTCAGTTTCACATCTGAAATCTTCATTAACCTATAAGTTTTTTTCTTTTTGCATTTAATCTTTGCATTTATATACTTCGTTTATATGTATTCATAACATTGATAGACTTTTTCTGACCATTCTTTGAACTTTTTCTGAGCATGCCTCAATTTTCATGTCCCACCATTGATGGACTTTTTCTGATCATGGCTCAATTATCATCTCCCACCATATAAAAATTCAGTTTTACATATAAGATGATGTAAATTGAATCTTTATTACCTTTAATTATTTTTAATCTTTACTTCTTTTTTTTTTATGTATTCATCGATGTATTTCCTTCCAAAAATTTCAATCTACATAACAATATAAACTATTCAAATTTAGAATCTGCTCCAGTTTTTCCTATTAACCAGGCCACAAAGTATATAAGAGATATTTTATAAATGATAATTTTAACGAGGCGATTCACAGAGTAATAACCATTGATTTATAAAAAGCGAAGCCAAGCTGGAGCTTGATCTGGACAAAAGCAAACAGAACACCCTGCTTTTTACATCCACGAAAACATATGGCTGTACAGAAAAATACTGACACGCGTGCATAGTGACAAACTAGTTACCAAAGAGAACATGAAACAAAAACACAAAGAACGTGCTACGCTTCAAGTTGTGACGCAGGGGAGCTTCCACATCGAAGTCATGTACTTGCTGTTCTTTCCGCACCTCCTCCCCACCAATGGCTTTACAGTGAATACAGACAACATCGCGTCAACTCTAAACCCGCGCTTAAAGCATTCCCCATGAACCCGCTCATTATCCAGTGAGGCGCCCCACTTTTGGCGGCGCCACCCGCCCCAAGTGCTGCTCCGCTTCCGTGGCGACAATGAGCAAATTTGAGTATCGTTGTCCGTCGGCCTGTCAGCCACCGAAGGCGTAGACGGTGACGACGACGTGGACGTGGACGTGGCCACCAGAGAGTGGGAGTCAGGTCCCTGTGGAATGGCACGATTAGCAGAATATTGATGGGAAACTGGGAGTGGAAATCGCCCTTGGTCGCTTTGAACGATGAGCTGGAGCCTGAGACGGCCGTCCTGGCGCCAGGCGTGCAGAGATTCGTAACGTGGAACTTCCACTTCCTGAAGAAGGAATCTTCCGTCTTTCCGCAAGGGCTTCAGGAAAACCGACGGCTGCCCGTTCCGAGCCATGGAAGAGAGCGGGGGCGGGAAACCCTCGCCATTCTTAGCACCCACATGACCGTGGCCGCGACGACTTCCACCATCTTTTGCTGCAGCTTCACCTTTGTAATCATCATCATCTAATTCTTGTTGTTCCTCCGTTTCTATGGAGGAACTGGGCGAAGACTCCACATAGCCGTAGGCGGAGGTGGTGCAATCCTCTTTCTCGTCAGAGCTCTCGGAGCCGAGGCACTCCGTGCAACAATGAACACCCTCACACTTGAGGGGCCAGGGCCAATTACCAGCCAGGGAATTTTGCCCCGAGCTCATCTGGACGCTTGTGTAGGATCGCGCGTTCGAAACCGATGGGTTTCCTAGCAACGACTTGAAAGATCTCTCGGTAGGCTCGCATGAACTCAAGATATCTACGAAGCCTTCCGATTTGTTTTCCTCGCCAGCATTCTCGTTGTGAGCTTGAGTGTGATCCAGAGCATTGGAATGGTGGTGGCTGCCGCCATCACCAGGGCCACCATGTAATCCCATATAAGTATGAAAGCTCTTGCACAGCCTTGCCATCTCCTTTACCCAATACAAAAGAATAGGAATAATATGCTTCCTCTTCTTTAACCCTAGCAATCCGGTCAATCGGCTTGCGTATGTGGATTCAAACCTGGGACAGCATAAATATAGCCAATGGCTCTGCTTCTGCTGCGTTCTAGCGCATGCAAAGGAGCATACCCTGCTTAGCTGTTGCAAAGGCTCGCCTCATCCCTCGTGAAATATAATTGGCTACATGCTCTGGGAAGGCTGCCACTTTAGGTACTATGATAGACGCTTTTCATGATTACGATAATGACGACGATGGCGGTGGTGATGACAAGGACGAGGACGAGTACGAGGAGAAAGAAAGGAAAAAAAAGAGATGGCACACAAGGACATAAAGCAACTGCAAGCCGGAAAAGATGAGAGAGGGAATTCCAATAAATGTTAAGATGAACAAAAGATGAATTCCTATATAATGGAAAACGACGCACTTTCAGGGAATCCAACAGATAAAGCCTGCGTGGGAAATTGCTACGCGCTTTCAGGGAAGGGGAGTTGCTACTAAAACCCCTTGTTCACGTTTCCTCCTTTTTCGTCGTCGTCATGATGAAAGAGACGGGTGCCTCTTATTAGAGGAATGGACGATGGGGCTTTCATGAAACTTGGATGCCTAGGGATGCACCCAATGCCTTAGGGATGCCTTGTTCACGTTTCCACAGCATGGTGATGTCAGCCTAACGACAACGGAGGGATTGTCCGGCTTCAAGATCGACGAATGAGCTGACCACGGCGAGGATCGCTTCTCCCTCCCGCTTTGGAGGAGCCACGTGGATGCAACTTGGCAAACGCCTATTTTATCCTTTCTTGTAGACGCAAGTAGAGCAAGTTGAGATTGGATTTGAGGGTAAGTAAAAAGTGCATATAGGTTTAAAATTATATGTATTTTGAAGGGCATAGAAAGGACAGTAGCAGTTTTTATTATATTCAATTTTTTTTTTACTTATTTAACTTGTTTAAGTTTATAATAGTAGATTAAGGTATCTTTTATGTTAAAAATTGTAAATGTTGATAATGTTTAATGTTATATGTTTTAAACTTAAGTTTTTAGATAAAAACTTTAAAAAAATCCTATTATAATTTATAATTTGTGTGAATAATTATAATAATATGATGTTAATGATATTTTTTATATTTATAATTTATATGAATAATTATAATAATTATGTCAAGAGGTGTTCCTACAATGGCGGTAATCAATTTTTTTTTTATTAAAAAAAACCAACATTAACAAAAACATTTAAAATATTTAAACTAAAACAGCTGATTAACCAACCGTTACAAACATTTAAAATATTTAAACTACTAACTTAAATATAATATCTAAAAACGCTGAGAATTATAATCTATATATCCTTTATATCTAAACTAATATAATGTTAATGATATTTTTTATTTTTTAAACTTAAATTTTTAAATAAAAACATATCAATATAATATCCAAAAAATTATTTTAGTTTGTAAGTAGTACCCTCGCCTAATCATTTTCTTTTTGGGAAGGTTGTGCAGTCCGGACAACGTCGCTCGTCTCTTTCCAGTTTCCACCCATAAGAGATTTAATGAGGAGCAATGGTTGAGAATGATTGTGTTGGGAATAAAGTTCTCGTGGTGGAGATGCTTAGTACTCAAAACTTTTCCACCAGCCAATAAGAGGTTTGAGTCACATGGATTGTTAGAATATATTTCTACATGGATATGTCCGCCCTAAATATCCGCTTCTCACATGGATATGTCCGCCCTAAATATGGTGGTACTTTTGTTACGTTCTGTATTCACTTTTAATTGTTCATTAACATTTTTTCATTGTATTATTTAAATAAAATATTAAATTAATTTTTTATTGGAATTAATAATTATATTTAATAAAAGAGGTTATAATAAAAAGGTAGTTGGAAAAATTATAGTTCTAGAGGCAAAGCCATCCAAATAGTTAACATCGTAGAGACCTGAGGTCAAAAACAAAATCAACCTTTAAAATGGTGAATAAACAAAATAACTAAATAAAGGGAGCCACTTCAAGAGGAGACCGAGCCCTGCTGTCACTGACAGAACAACCTGATGCTAAAATGTCACCCCTTCAACCTGTTACATCAAGGCCTCAAAAAAAATAGAGGGGTCTTAAGGTGGAAGGAGGTTAGGTGAAGCCATGTTGATAGTGCACAGATCCTCATGCCAAAACGTAACAAGATTTATCAAATGCGTCAACCCATGAATCAACTTGAAAGCCTGCGCAGAGGGACCTTAAGGTGGAAGGAGGTTAGGTGAAGCCATGTTGATAATGCATGGAGCCTCGCACCAGAACCTGACAAGATTTATCAAATGTACCATGAGTCAACTTGGAAGCCTGCAAATGGAGTTGAACAATAACATTAAAAAATATTGTAATCTTTTCATGCAAAGAAAACTGACTAGAAATTGAATCTCCAAAATAGACAAGAACATTCCTAGCTTTCCAAAGTTAAAATAAAATAATAACACGGAAGAAATTTCACAAAATAGCAATATAAACAAATTAATTTTAATTAATAGATTAAATTTATTTATAAATATTTTTTTTTATTTAGTTAGTATGAGAAACTCTTACAATCAACCTATAGAGCTAAGAGCAGTCTCCTCCCAACCATGACTCCTCGTTATCATGAATTTTTATCATACTTTTTATAAAAATATAAAATAAAGATTATTTTTTTTTTATTGTCAATTTAAGAGTGGGCAAATGACTTCATAATCATAAAGACCTTATATGAGAGGGAAGGTGGATGGCCATTGAATAAATTATCTAGGCTCGTTACTCTTTACAAATAAAATGATTTTTTTTAGTCGAAGGTGGATGGGCATTGAATAAATTATCTAGCCTCGTTACTCTTTACAAGTAAAATGATATTCTTTAAGTTATTTTCATAATGATTTAGATTAATTTGTATTTTTTAAGTAATTTTTTATTTTTATTTTTTTTTAAGTGCAAAATTTTTTGTGGGGTCGTCTTAGTCTGAGATACCACGAACAGGGGGTTCTACACTGTTAAAGTCATCCGGGAGTCGCATCCAGCCCTGCTCGCACCAACATTATTAATTGGATTTTGGGTACCCAATTTAGCTTTTTGGTAGGGTGGAGATTCGAACCTGGGACCTCCCTTGGAGGATTGCCCTCTCTTCTCCAACTCACCTACAACACCTGGGTGTGATCTTTTATTATTATTAATTGGATTTGGTTAATCATTTTAAAATTTTATTGGGAATTTTTAATTGATTCTTTAAATAATTGTCTCCGCTATAAAATTGAAGGATAAAAAATAAAGTTAAATTTTTATAAAGAATTATTGTTATTTGAAGGATAAAATAACATGAAATATGTTGAGGGTCCTTGGTTCAAGGGTTGGGACAAATAGTTGATATAGCCCACATCAAGGTTCAAATATCAACGTCACCAAAGAACTTAATGTCACCAAATAGCACCAAAGAACTTAATGTCACCAACGTCACCAAAGAACTTAATGTCACCAAATAGCTCAATGTGACTAAGTCAATGTGAAAGGGAAAGAGCAACCCTTTCAAAACCCTACTAAAAAAACATAAAAGGTTTGAAAGGGTTTAATTTTGATATCATATATAGATTAATTTTTAAGGCTAGTCTTTGCTTTTATCGGTGCAAATTATGATAATTAAAAAAAAAAAAAGTGGTGTCATAAGTTAGTTATTTTTTAAAATAAATGTGATTATATATTAATTGGTTATATAGAATTGAAATGTCTCTATCCTTATTACATTAAACCACATAGTAATATCAAAATAATATTTTGACAATTAAAAATGTGTCACTTTACAAGATTCAAACATGGGTTTCCTCCTTGAAAGTTCAGATAATTAATCGATTAAGTTCAAGTCATTTGATAAATGATGTGATTATTTTATTTATAATTTCTATGAAAATAAGCATTAAACTATCATAAATAATAAAAATAAGTGAGCTTAATGTGTTGGAACTCACAAGATGCAAGCTTATTGCAGTAGGCCTCTCTTTGTGAGGTCCAAGGTTCAAACCCCACTCGGTATGAGGGGATCGGGACCCCTTATAAAAACCTGTGTAAACTCATTGGAATCAAATGGCATTAGCTCAATTGATTAGATTCCTCAACATTCAAGGAGGAGACCCAAGTCTGAATCTTGTCAAGTGATACATGGATAATATCCAAGCTTTGTTGTAATACCACTATGTTGTGATGATGTAATATGAGTGGGGCCCATTTCAATCTCATATAACCAATTGAAAAAAATATGTTGAGATTCACAATGCTTTCTAAAAATTAATAGAAGCAAAACATACACTCAAATCTTATACATAAAGTTAAAGAGACAAAAACGAATTGGGGTGTCTATAGACACAATAAATAATCACTATCCATAGATTATATTGTACAAAACTTCGATAAAAAAAAGGGTGTGAGGGGGGTTTTATAACAATACCAAAACCTCAAAATACATCATAAATTTTAACCTAAGCTAGCATAATAAGTGGGCTTTAAGTTAATTACAAATATTTAATAAAGTTTATCCATAACAAGGTTAACCATGGCCCATTGGGCTTATATTATAAAATATTACAAAATATTAAATACATTCCATAATGAAATGCCCTTAGGCCTATCTAATACATCTAACAATGTCATCTCTTGACCATGAATTAGACTACAATGTCAACACCCTCCATAATATGAATTAAGGGGCCAAGGAAAGAAGACATTAGTGACAACAATATCTTCCTCCTATAAGTATGCTCTAGTGGGTCTCTCCAGTTGAGGTAGATCCATATAAATTTCCTTCATCATCTGAAAGGCATCCACCTTGCTTTAAGAACTTACCTTTAATCTTTTGTAGCTTCAACAAGCAATTCTTTATGGGATGCCCCTCCCTTTTATAGTATTTTTAAGTGGTATTTATTTTCTTTGAAGACTTAGCCTTAACCATGGGCTCTTAGATCTTAGCCTCCTTTGATTAAAATTTATTTGCATGAGCGTGTATCTAAGAAGTTCCACCATCATAATTTTGCATTACAACTTGAAAGTGAACTAGAAGAGAGAAAAGCATATCAAGAGTAAGAGTCTTTTGGTATTCCAAGAACATAGAAATTGTACAAACTATTAGGTTCAATATCTAAAAGGAGGGGGAGATATTAGCAAGGACAATATTAACACATTCAACATCATCTTTCTTTTTACCTCCAAAAGATGCAATATCTACCCTCAAAACCTTGAATTTTGTAATATAGTCTTAAATGTTATCAAACTCGGTTAGTTTAAAAGAAGAAATCTCTATTTCCAAGTGACTTACTTCAGTAGAATTAATCTTTCTAAAATTTTGTGCAAGTTTGACCATACCTTGATAAGGTCACTCTCTTCTTTGATATGGAAAAGCAACTATGGTTTAATTAGTAAGGAAAACAAACCTAGATCCTCTTTTGTCTTTTGTGCTAAGCTTTGTTATCAAGAACGGCTACTTTATCCTCCTTAAAGATGCACCACAAGTTCATACTTCATAGTAGAGTGATCAGTTTAGTTGACCAGATACTATAATTTTACCTATTAAGACAAGTAATTAGGGCTTTGTGGTTCATATTACACAACCCAACCCCTAGCACTACAATAGGTCCATGAACTAATGTTTTTAGTGCATAGAGCTTGAAAAATCATGTGAATTTAAAAAAAAAATAGGCTCAAAATGCTTATGTATCCAAAATTTATGGCCTCTAGAAGATTTACCCTAATGGACCCCCAAAAATAAAAAAATCTTTAACCTTAGAAAAGCAAGTGCCAATCTCTTTCTCCCATTTAGCGAGCCCTGATTTGCTACAACACTCTAATTCTCTTTTGCCACCTGAACTTTCTTGAGTTGCTAGATCATTACCACTTAATTTTTTTCGGATTGGTTGAAAGGATTTAAATACATAAAAAACAATAATCTCCTTTTGGGTTCTACATTGACCTCCATGTAGGAAAAAAATTGAGTAAAGTAGGACCAAAGTGTGAAGGAGCAATGGGGAGGTTCGAACTACTGACCTCTTCGCGATGAAAAACCTACTCATGGTGGGCTAGCCATCCTTCCATGTCATGGTGATGGAAACAAAAATGACCATCCATATTTTACCTTGGCACAAATTCACATGTGCTCAAAATGTCAAATTTGAACTCATATTTGTTTCCTTTCAAATATTTGATATCCCTCATCTTCCATTGTGCCAACACTTGTGTATTCCATAGAGGGTTCGTTGCCTCTATAAATGCTATCATTGAGGGCTACATTTTGTTAGCTTTTGATGTAATGTGCAATGGGAGATAGCAATCACAAGATGCAAAATAATATGAAAGAAAGTAAATCTACGAGATGACTGAAGTATGCTATAAATAGAAATAACATAAATGAATACAATGTAGCTATGGAGGAAATGAACACTCCATTAATAAAGCTACTGAACTACATTGCACCCATCACCAATATATGGTGATCTACACAACATTGTGCTACTACCTACGAATATGCTCTAAGAAGCTCTATCTATCTATGTCCCCACTCTATATTTGTATTACAATGAGGCCCTTCTTATATAGGAAGATAGGTTCCTTGGCCAACACTCTACCTAGTTGTGCAAGGGATAACTTGCACATATACAACTTGCACATTGACACTTGTGCATTTATTACATTGCATGAAGTAACTAGATAACTTCCCCCTAAAGTAATCTAATGTCCTAAGTATGTACCTTGGAAGGTACATTTACATGACCCAAATGATGGAATATACTCTATTTCTAACACCCCCTATATTACATTATTTGGGTATTGAAGACTTTAGTCTTCAATATGGATCTTCTTCTTCATATTGAACTTTGTACTCTTCCTCTGCATTCTTTGTAACCTGTTCAAGCAAATAGTTAGTGTCTCTGTAATATGTTACATTTGTTGATAGAGCTTTCACCTCATAGTCTTCTATGGGTTCTTCCAGTTCTTCAATTTCTTCTATCCTCTGAACTAGGTGTCCTTTCTAATTTCTCTTCTGATATTCTAGTTGAGGATAATTGGTTGGTCATTGAGATTGTTGTTGATGAGGGTTCCTTTGATATTGTCAAGGTTGAAATTGATTCCCATTATTCATCTGATTTCCTTGGTTTCAATTTTTGGGATTGTATCTGCAATAGCTGGTACTATGACCTTTCTTTCTACATATATGACAATACCATATTTTTCATCCTCTTGCTGATGAAGCAATATTTCCCTATGGATTATCTTTTGATGCCAATGCAGTGTTAGTCATCTCATATTTCATAGTGTTTTCTACTTCATATTCTTGAAGTATATTGACTAGGTCATCAAAAGAAGTATCTTTACTTAAAACCTGTAAAGATGTGACCAAATGCTTATAGCTGTCTAGAAGTGCTCTCATGGTTACTTGAGTAAGAAGTTCATCCTTAATTGTTTCTCCTAAGGTCAATAATTTCCCTTTAATATCTTCTACCTTCCTTAGGAACAGTTCTATGCTTTCTCCACTATTCATTTTTAATGAGTGAAGTTGAGTTTGGAGATGAAGAATAGTTACCTTATTCTTTCCTTCAAATATTTTCTCTAGGCTTGTCCATGCATCTGAAGATATTTTTGCTGAACTGATATAGGGTTGAATCTCATCAGTGATAGCAAAGGTTATTATCATTAGAGCCTTTGAATCATTTTCCTCAAACTTTAGGATTTTAGTTTCACTTGTGGTAGGTCTCTGTGTTTTCCCTTTGACAACATCCCAAAGTTTTTCATATACTAAGATTGCTTTCACTTTATTTTTCCAAGAGAAATAATTAGGACCCTTGAGTAGTTGAGATTTTGCTAGGAAGAATTTTTTTGATGCCATTTAAATCTCCCTAATATCAATCCTTAGATTTTGTGGACTTCCTTATGTCTCCCTAGTGATTTTTGGAATATGATATAGTGCTTTTGTAAAATATAGTTCAATTTTGGTTGATTTTGTACAGTTTTTGTAAAGATCAAAAATCAAATTTTTAACACCTTATTACTCCTATTGAACTAAGCACTTTTCCAATTTTGAAGAGGTTTTAATGTTGGATTTCTTTTGTCCCTTTTGAGAAATTTTTGAGACAAGAATATTATAAATTTCCAACCTTAGCAAAAAATCTTAATAACCTCTTTTTATATCCCTTAGGATTTTATTTAAGTGTTTCTAATTTCCAATAACCTAGTTTGATGTTGTAACCCTTATAACTCCCAAATTTGGAAAATTAGAACACATTAATATTTGCAAACATTAAATGGATTAATTCCAAGTAGTATCCCTTATTTCTCCTAGGTTGTGTTTTGCAAATATTAGTCTACTTTGATATTTAATTTCCCTAAGTTTTTCTTTCAAATAAATATTGATTTTCTTTAATACTTCAACCTTATAATATAACCTTATAACTCCCTTTTTAATGAAAGAAAATTAGATGGGGGAAATTTTACCTTAATAAGGCTTTGCACCTTTATGAAATCGGTGGTAGTCTGTCCTTCTTGGGTGTTGTGAGTAATGACAAATTCTCCCACTTGCTATTGGCTTCAACACTCTCTTTAATGCTTCCTTGACTCGTTTGATCGAGAGTAATATTCTTTACCACTTTTGAATACTCTCAAATTGCTCTTGAATTGCTCTTCAAGTTGTTATCGTGTTGCTACTGAGTTGCTACCGAGTTGCTTATTGAGTCGCTTGTCAAGTTGCTTCTGAATTACTTGTTGTGTCCAAGTCATCTTTAATAGGTGGTCAATAGAGTGACAAGTGTCACAACCATTTTTCAAATGCTCCAAGAATGCTTTGGGTGTTTGGTGGAGACACCAATCTTGTCTCAATGCTTGTGACAAGTGTCACCTTCGCTTGAGACATTTTTTTTACTCTCTTCATGCACTATCCAAGAGATATTTCTGCTTCAACGTATATCTTGTTGTAATGCTTCTGGTTGTATGTAACTCCTCTACCGCATGGAGTATGGATGCCAAGATAATGTTGTAACATCTCCTTCATGGGTATTTTTTAGGGTTCTTTTGGAGAATGACAAGTGGTGCCCTCTTTCCTTTGCATACCCTTGTCTTATCAATGCCTTCTTGCAAGCCTTTCAATGTATTCTTCCACCTTGTTCTTTGTTGTACTTCATTGGTGTTGAGATGTTTCCAGCCAAGCAATGCTTATGGTGGAGCTTTGGTGGAGATATGGAGGAGCTTTGGTGGAGATATGGCACTTTGATGAAGACTCCATGATGCTCCACTTATGGTAGGAATTCTCCTTGATTGGATGTATGCTTGCTTCGATTTCCTTTGCTTATACACTGCTTGATTTCTCCCTGGCTTTGTGCCTTATCTTTTGTAGGTTTGGTCATCCAAGATACGTAGAAGATGAGCCTATATGAGTGGCTCTTTGCTATGCTTGGGAGAATGCTAGCATTCGATCGCCTTTGGCTGGTTCAACCTACTTATATTGTGCCTTTGAGGCACTTTCCAATCTACCCTTTTTCCTGCATAGAATGAGTTAGAGAAGTGCAATACAATGTAACAATATTTGTAAATAAGATGCCTTTTGCACCCTTTCTTGCACTCCTTTTTGCAGGTCTGATATTCTGATTTATATGGCAGAATTTTGAATGCAGTGTAGGGGTTTTGAGGTTGTCTCTTTTGCTTAGACACCTTCCCCTTTTTGCTTGGATATTATGATGACAAATCCAAGCTTAGATAGAAGTAGATAGAAGCTCCTTATATGATGCAATTTTCTGCACTTTTCTCCTTGCAACTAACCCTGTAATGCTTTGGATTTGAGACTCACCAAGTCTCAATATTTGAAGCTTCTATTTCTGATTTTGGTTAGTCATCTTCTTCTCCAAGTTTTTGGAGGATTCTAACCTATTTTTGTGGCTTCACTTGGCCACTATGTGTTGCAGATTTTTATGCACTAATAGTGTCTTTAGACACTTTGATAATTTTTGATTTTGTGCCCTTCTCGAGAACACAAACAATAATCCTTTTGAGAGCAATAGAATAGTGCAAATGAATCTAATAATATTTCTTTTAATGCACTAAAAATTTCACCTTATCACTCCAATCAACTCTCAAATTAATGCACTTAATCAATTTACTACAACTAATCAAGAATAATCTGAAATGAATCTTCAAGAGTTATTCTACAATTTCACTACAATTAATATTGTAGGACTTAGTCTTCTTTTTCCTTTTCCAAAGTAGATGATAGGTAGTTGATAGATGTAATTCTAAAATCTAATCAACTCCTAATTAATGTGCAAATGAACCTTAAAAAGAACTTTTCTCTTTTTGCACTTTTGAAGACTATAATCCAATTTTTCTTCTTGCAACTTTAATCCAAATTAAGGTGCTTTAACAAATCTGATAAGTAATCCAATTAATGAATCTACTTGCACCAAAATTTTCTTACCTTTTTGAATATTTATGTAGCTCTTTTGCCACTTCTGTAGAGGATGTAGATCTTGGTGTCTAAGATCACCAAGTTGTTGCTTCAAGTAGGATCTTGCAACTCTTCGTAGATTATCCTGAATAACTCCTTCTTCACCAAAAGATGGTCTTAAACTTTCTTTCATGAGCCTAGGATTTGGTGGCTTGTTCTCCTCTTGTGGTCTCCTCCTTCTACTGTAGATTTGGAGAAGTCTTTGTCTCTGAAGTGGTGCCTTCTTGTTGTGAGGTAATCTTCAAATATCTAAGATTTGGTGAGCTTCTTCTATCTTCAAGTCTTCTTATCAAATTTTGACTTCAAGTAGGATCTTCTTCTCAAGATTCTGAATATCTTGAGGTCTTCACTGGATTCTTCTTCTAGGATTTGGCACTCCTTGCCAAATTCTTCTTCACTATTTTGCACTCCTTTCCAAATTCTTCTTCTCTTGGGCTTGTTGTCGGATGGCGATAATTGTCCCAAGTCCTTCACTATCAGGGGCTTCTCCTTGGTAGTGGATTTCTCCAATGAGTTCTCCTTTGAGGATTTCTTTAGTAAGGCTCTCCTAGCCTTTTACTAGATGCTCGATGAGACCTTCCCAAGGTCTTTTATCTTGCAGCTTCTTCTGGTCTTCCTTGAGACCTTTTCTTCAACCTTCTACTCTTGGAAGTGTTGGTGGTGAGATCTTCTTCTGGATATCTGATTCTACTACTTTTGGATTTGAGTAGGACTCTCCTAGTCCTTCTTCTTCTAATATTAGAAGTTCTTCAATGAGATCTTCTCTTGATCTCTTCAATTTTGCTTCAGGTGTTGAATTGATTTTAAAGAAGATACTCTTCCTAACTTTCTTGTAGGAAGTTTCCCAACTCACTGAATCTTCTTTCCCTACAATAAAGTATTAGTACTAAAATATTAATCTACTTCTGAATCAGATACTCTCTTCTGGATTCTTCTTCAAGATCAAGGCTTTTGTGGCCTTTTTTAATATCTAGGCTTCTGTGGCCTTTTCAATATCAAGGCTTCTGTGGCCTTTTCAGTATCAAGGCTTCTGTGGCCTTTTCAGTATCAAGGCTTCTATGGACTTTTTAGTATCAAGGCTTATATGGCCTTTTCTTCAAGGCTTCTATGGCCTTTTATTTGTATCAAGGATTCTATGGCATTTTCTTCTATTGTGAAGTTCTTCAATCTAGTAATGGAGATCTTCAGTCTCCTAACTTCACTATGACTCTTCTCCAGAAGTCTTCTTCCATAGTATTCTTCTCTTGCACAAGGAACTAATCTCTACACTATGAAGGCATATTGACCTTTGAGCAATAAAGTTGAAGTCTCCTAGATTTCTATTGTAGGAGGAGTCCCAATCATCTGAGAATTAATTTTTTACAACAAAATAAACTTTGGGTAATAGTTAACAAATTCTAGATATCATGAATGATCTTCACTAGATGATCTATCAATCTAGTGGATTGAATGTTGAGTCCTAGTCTTCACGAGTTTTTCCTGCAACTCTATGGAAAGACTCTAGTCAAATGTAATCTCAGTATTTTTGGAACTAAGATTTCTTTCAGTCCTCACTTGTGGCTCTCCCTAATTCTACCACCTAGACTCTTCTAAGAGTTTTTGATAGTGGTTGGTCTAGTAGTGCATCAAGTTGACAAAAAATTCAAGCTCAATAATAATGGTGGTTTTCCTATTGATCTATTGTGGCTAGATCTACCATAGCTCTAATACCACTGTTAGCTTTTGATATAGTGTGCAATGGGAGATAGCAATCACAAGATGCAGAATAATATGAAAGAAAGTAAATCTGTGAGATGATTGAAGTATGCTATAAATAGAAATAACATAAATGAATACAATGTAGCTATGGAGGAAATGAACACTCCATTAATAAAGCTATCAATATATGGTGATCTACATAGCACTGTGCTACTACCTATGAATATGCTCTAAGAAGCTCTATCTATCTATGTCCCTTGATATATATCTCTATTACAATGAGGCCCTTCTTATATAGGAAGATAGGTTCCTTGGCCAACACTCTACCTAGTTTTTGAAGAACACAAGCTTATACTGAGAGGGGGGGTGAACAGTATAAGACCACTTTTTACTTTCTTTCCAAACCAATATCAATTAATGTCCTTAATTGCAATAACCAAATATAGCAAGTGTGCATTAATAACTCAGATAGCAATAGTAAGCAAGAGCACAAGTCACCACACACAATTGAGACACAAGATTTAACGTGGTTCCCCCAATGTGGGGTACTCCACAAGATAATCTCCTTATAATATTTCACATAAAAATAAGGATCCTTATCCAATACAATGATTTCTTTGATCTACTCAAAGCTAGGCAATAACAAGCTCACACAAAACTTGTCCAAATCTGCATAACAAGCTCACACAGAACTTGTCCAAAACTGCTCAACAAGCTCACATAGAACTTGTCCAAATTTCTTTGATCTACTCAAAGCTAGGCAATAACAAGCTCACACAGAACTTGTCCAAATCTGCATAACAAGCTCACACAGAACTTGCTCAAATCTGCTCCAACAAGCTCACTAAGAACTTGTCCAAATATGCTCTAGCAAGCTCACCAAGAACTTGCTCAAATCTGCTCCAACAAGCTCACTAAGAACTTGTCCAAATCTGCTCTAGCAAGCTCACCAAGAACTTGCTCAAATCTACTCCAACAAGCTCACTAAGAACTTGCTCAAATCTGCTCAACAAGCTCACTAAGAACTTGTCCAAATCTGCTCTAGCAAGCTCACCAAGAACTTGCTCAAATCTGCTCCAACAATATCACTAAGAACTTGCTCAAATCTGCTCAACAAGCTCACTAAGAACTTGCTCAAATCTGCTAAATAGGCTCACTCATAACTTCATCAAAATCTATCCCAAAATTGTCCACAAATCTGTCTAAAATTATCCATAAATATGTCCCAAAAATCTATCCCAAAGGCCTTCTCAAAGGCTCAATCAATCATGCTCAAGTAGTACTCAAATATCATCCACAAATCTATGAAGGCAAGGCTCAAATATGAACTCAACAATGAATGTCAATGCACTCTATAATGGATGACAACAATGATCCACAATGATCTCAACTCAACTCAACTCAAATCAATCTCAACTCAAGTCAACTCATAGAAGCATAAAGAGAATTGTTAGAGACTCAATATGTTCTAAGCTCAATCTCAACTCAAATCAGAATTATAGAATAGTTTGTTTCATGGGACTTGAACAATCACCTCACACAATCACTTGACTAGGCTCAATCAACTCAACTCAACCAATCACCACAAGGGACAACTCTTTCTCACAAAACCCTAGTCCAAGCATGTATCAACCAACTCAAATGTTTCCAACAATGCTCAACCACAAATCTCACATAACAATGATACTCATGTTCTTTTCAAGTTCTTTACATAACCAATGGGCTTCAACAACTATGCTTATAAAACAAGGTTTAAACACAACTCTCAAACCAAAAAACCTTGAAGCATTCAACCAACCACTTTCGAAAAGGAAACCACAATCAATCCTTTTCACTCCAATGATATTTCAGAAATCAACCACCATAAACAATCAATAGGAGAATGTGCCCATACCTTTTTGATGCCAAGAAGTTGTCCATAAAATCTGCCACACTAAACACAACTTTCCTTTCCAATATCAATAAGGGTTAGTGGACTTCAAATAATAATCACAAGATAAAGCATAACTCAATTTACACCTTTTTACTCCAACTTAATAAACACATCCACCAAAGTCCTTTTTTAATAAAAACCCTTATCAAAAATAATAATCAATAAACCTCTCAAAAATTATTTTATAACAACTCCTTATTTCTCCTAAATCTTAATTCTCAATTTCATGAACATCAAATTAAATCAACAACTCATCCACCTTTGAAATAATAATCACAGCCCTTATAAAAACAAAGTTTAATTAAAAACTTTAATTATTCCTAACCACCTTATAACTCCAACTTAGGGCTTAACAAAATTAATTAGAGCAAAAATGTATTTACCTCCTCAAGGGGATTCGAACCCCCGACTTGCCCACACCACGAGCGCCTTAGCCACGGCTAAGGTTGCCACACGAGCTAGCCGCTCGTTCGAAAGGGAAAGGCACAACGTGCCTTAAAACCTTTCCTCCCTTTTCGCAAATCAAAAGCGCTTCGAGCACTTTTCTTCCAATGCCTTCTAAATGCAGTCAAGGGGATTCGAAACCTTGACGTTTGTGCTGCCACACACCTTAGCCAAAATCCAACTGCCAATGCACCACTCTGCCCATGATGACTTTGGACTTCGACCAACCTTCGTTTATTCGTTGCTTCTGCTTTCTAAAATATTTTTGCATGAGCTCAATTCGGATGCTTAGCCAATGATTATTAACCATGAGCAAGGATCAGTTTATGAACCTTAGGTATCCCCTTTATATAGCCTCCTTATTATTTTTGATGACGTCGGCGGAAATCTTGCATATTTAATTTTAAATTTTAATTTTAATTTTAAATAATTAAAATTTAAACTAAATATTAAAAATTAAATATCTCCATCACCGGGGCACCTTTTTTGACGAAACGAAAGGCCAACTTGGGTTTTAAGAAAAACCCAGTTCAAATATGCCATCCATGGTTTTAAATAAAACCTTTTATTTTGCCTACCTTGGTTTTCACAAAAACCTTGTATTTATCCATGCTTTCCAAAATATCATTTGGCCACCAAAACTCAATGTGATCCATGTGACATCAATGACAACATAAAATAACTCAAATTGCCAACAATATCCCCCTTTGTCATTGATGGCAACACCTCTAATGCAAAAACCATAATCACTGCAAAAACCATCTCTGAGAATCAAAGCTGCTCCCCCTGACTCAATACTCTCTATGGAGGCTTCTCCCCCTAACTCAATGCTCTCTTTGGAGGCTGCTCCCCCTAACTCAATGCTCTCCCCCTTACTCAAATCTCTCCCCCTTTGACATCAATGGCAAAAGGGACACCTATGGGGCTAAAATATATGACTCTTAAGCATAGCCCCCTCACCACCTTCTCTCTTGAGGTGATTAATTTTGGGGTGGGAGTACTTTTACTCCCATATTACATTGTTTCTTTCCTCTATCAACTTCCTTCCATGTTTTTCTGATATCCTTCTCTTGATCTTCTTGCCTTGAACCTGTTTGACCTTCTTGCCTTGAACCTGTTTGACCTTCTTGCCTTGAACTTGTTTGGAATTGAGTCCTACACCATTTTGCAATATGTCCAAAGTTATTGCAGTTAAAACACTTGATATTGTAGCCTTTGGATGGTGCCCATATCCTGAAATATTTCTTGAAATAATTTCCATATCCATTCCTTTCCTGAACCCTTGTATTGTGAAGTTCTATTTTCATGACCATTATGACCATGACTTCTGAATTGTGTAGCTCTAAAACCAAAACCATGTTGCTCATTTCCTTTGCACTGAGAAGCTCTATGACCAATCCTGTTACATGAGAAGCAATGTCCCTGAAAACCATACCTTCTTCCTTTGATGTTCCTTCTAGAAAAATCAAACTTCTTTGATCCATAGACCCCGTAGTGTATAGCCCTGTGTCCAAATCCATTACAAGAAAAACAATGTCCTTGAAAAGCCCTTTGTTCATGCCTTGGTTCCTCATACCTTTCTTGACCATTATCCTTATGATCATTTTCAACTTGTGCATTGCATTCTTGAACTTTCTTTGTAGTATCTAAATCCTCTTCCTTAGTTTCTTCCTTGTTTTTCTCTTCAAGTATTTCTTTTCCTTTTGAACTTGATTCACCTATCTCAAAACAAGATCCAAACTGAATATTTGGAGCCATAGGAACTTTGGAACTTTCTTCATAACACTTAGGTGCTTCCTTGCTTTCATATTTAAGAACTTCCTTTCCTTTTGAGTGTGATTCCCCAAACCTGAAATATGAAACTTTTGGTGCTTTGGAATCTCCCTCTTCTTTCTCTTCATTTGTGTCAAGTAGTAAATTGGCATCCATCTCTATAGCCTCTGAAATACATGTTTCCTTCTTAGTGAAAATATCTTGACCTTTTGAGTCATGTGATGGATCAAACTTCTCAAGTAAGGAACATTTCAATTCTTTTAGATTCTCTTTAACCTCTTGTAGTTGCTCATGGATAACATTGAAGTCTTCCTTTAGATCAACTGAGACATTATCCTCTTGTTTAACTTCTTCTGTTTGGAGTGAATGTTCTTCTTCTACTTCTTTTATTCCATAGAAAAAACCTTCTTCATCTTCACTGTCACTAAGATCATTATAATCTTCTATAGCAAACAAACTCTCAAGATTTCTTTGACCATGCTTGTTTCCTTGATGTGTCATCTCATCTTCACTATCACTGAAACCATTGCAATATCCTGATCTGTGATCTCTTTGACCACACACAAAGCACTGCTCTCTTTCACCTTCTATTCCTAGGAATAGATGTTCTTCCTTTTCATCATCTGATTTGTCTCTATCACTATGATCTGAGCTATCACTTGCTTCTACAATGTAGTAAGATTTCTTTGCCTTACAAAAAATTTTCTTCTTCTCATACCTGTTTTGCTTGCATCTGTCATCTTTGTCATGCTTATGCTTTCCATCTTCTTTTCTTCTGTGACCCTATTTTTCATCATCACTATTTTCTTCATGTGGACACTTGTATGCATAGTGACCAAGATCACCACACTTGTAGCATCTGACTTTCCTTATATCCCTAAAATTCCTTGAGTCCTTATTCCTTTTGATGAAGTTAGCTTCCTCATCATTATCTACAACTCTATCTATTTCTGAAACTTTCCCTTTCTCTTTTTCTGAAGCCTTGAATGCAATCTCTTTTATTGGAACCTGATGCTTACTTACCCTCATCTCATAAGTTGTGAGAGTTCCTTGCAATTCTTCCATTGTTAGCTTGTTGATATCCATTGTTTCTTCTATTACTGAAACCTTAGCATCATATTTCATGGGAAGTGATCTCAAAACCTTTTGAGTAACTTTTGATTCTTTCATCTCAAATCCTAGACCTCTCATGGTGTTAGTAATCTCATCAACTCGAAGTAAAAACCTTGCAATATCTTCAGAATCTTCCATTTTCAATTCCTCAAATATTTTTCTATGAGTTTGTAGTTTTGCCAACTTTACCTTGGAATCTCCTTCATAAGTATTCCGCAACTTGGTCCACATCTCATTAGCTGAATTACATACCATAACCTTTGCAAAATCTGTCTCTCGTAGCCCACTCAAAATACAATTCATTGCTCTTGCATTGATCTCAACCAATTTCTTGATAGTCTTATCTGCCTCGGGATCACCTTCAACCCTATACTCTTTTTCAACCATTTTCCATACCTCATATCCTTGTGATATCAAGTAGTTCTTCATCCTCATGCTCCAGAAAGCATAATTGTTACCATCAAACAGTGGAGCCTTATTTGTAGATGATCCATTCTGTGAAGCCATCTGTGTTCTTGTAGAATCTTCCCTCAAGTTGTTAGCTTTTTCGAAGGAACCCGCTCTGATACCAATTGAAGAACACAAGCTTATACTGAGAGGAGGGGGTGAATAGTATAAGACCACTTTTTACTTTCTTTCCAAACCAATATCAATTAATGTCCTTAATTGCAATAACCAAATATAGCAAGTGTGCATTAATAACTCAGATAGCAATAGTAAGCAAGAGCACAAGTCACCATACACAATTGAGACACAAGATTTAACGTGGTTCCCCCAATGTGGGGTACTCCACAAGATAATATCCTTATAATATTTCACATAAAAATAAGGATCCTTATCCAATACAATGATTTCTTTGATCTTCTCAAAGCTAGGCAATAACAAGCTCACACAGAACTTGTCCAAATCTACATAACAAGCTCACATAGAACTTGTCCAAAACTGCTCAACAAGCTCACATAGAACTTGTCCAAATTTATTTGATCTACTCAAAGCTAGGCAATCACACATAACTTGTCCAAATCTGCATAACAAGCTCACATAGAACTTGTCCAAATCTGCTCAACAAGCTCACTAAGAACTTGTCCAAATATGCTCTAGCAAGCTCACCAAGAACTTGCTCAAATCTGCTCCAACAAGCTCACTAAGAACTTGTCCAAATCTGCTCTAGCAAGCTCACCAAGAACTTGCTCAAATCTGCTCCAACAAGCTCACTAAGAACTTGCTCAAATCTGCTCAACAAGCTCACTAAGAACTTGTCCAAAACTGCTCTAGCAAGCTCACCAAGAACTTGCTCAAATCTGCTCTAACAAGCTCACTAAGAACTTGCAACCTCACTCACAAGAACTTGCTCAACTCTGCTCAATAGGCTCACTCAGAACCTCATCAAAATCTATCCCAAATCTGTCCACAAATCTATCTAAAACTATCCACAAATCTATCCCAAAAATTATCCACAAAGCCTTCTCAAAGGCTCAATCAATCATACACAAACTGCCACAAATCTGTCCATAAATCTATCCCAAAGGCCTTCTCAAAGGCTCAATCAATCATGCTCAAGTAGTACTCAAATCTCATCCACAAATCTATGAAGGCAAGGCTCAAATATGAACTCAACAATGAATGGCAATGCACTCTACAATGGATGACAACAATGATCCACAATGATCTCAACTCAACTCAACTCAAATCAATCTCAACTCAAGTCAACTCATAGAAGCATAAAGAGAATTGTTAGAGACTCAATATGTTCTAAGCTCAATCTCAACTCAAATCAAAATTATAGAATAGTTTGTTTCATGGGACTTGAACAATCACCTCACACAATCACTTGACTAGGCTCAATCAACTCAACTCAACCAATCACCACAAGGGACAACTCTTTCTCACAAAACCCTAGTCCAAGCATGTATCAACCAACTCAAATGTTTCCAACAATGCTCAACCACAAATCTCACATAACAATGATACTCATGTTCTTTTCAAGTTCTTTACATAACCAATGGGCTTCAACAACTATGCTTATAAAACAAGGTTTAAACACAACTCTCAAACCAGAAAACCTTGAAGCATTCAACCAACCACTTTCGAAAAGGAAACCACAATCAATCCTTTTCACTCCAATGATATTTCAGAAATCAACCACCATAAACAATCAATAGGAGAATGTGCCCATACCTTTTTGATGCCAAGAAGTTGTCCACAAAATCTGCCACACTAAACACAACTTTCCTTTCCAATCTCAATAAGGGTTAGTGGACTTCAAATAATAATCACAAGATAAAGCATAACTCAATTTACACCTTTTTACTCCAACTTAATAAACACATCCACCAAAGTCCTTTTTTAATAAAAACCCTTATCAAAAATAATAATCAATAAACCTCTCAAAAATTATTTTATAACAACTCCTTATTTCTCCTAAATCTTAATTCTCAATTTCATGAACATCAAATTAAATCAACAACTCATCCACCTTTGAAATAATAATCACAACCCTTATAAAAACAAAGTTTAATTAAAAACTTTAATTATTCCTAACCACCTTATAACTCCAACTTAGGGCTTAACAAAATTAATTAGAGCAAAAACGTATTTACCTCCTCAAGGGGATTCGAACCCCCGACTTGCCCACACCACGAGCGCCTTAGCCATGGCTAAGGTTGCCACACGAGCTAGCCGCTCGTTCGAAAGGGAAAGGCACAACGTGCCTTAAAACCTTTCCTCCCTTTCCGCAAATCAAAAGCGCTTCGAGCGCTTTTCTTCCAACGCCTTCCGAACGCAGTCAAGGGGATTCGAAACCTTGACGTTTGTGCTGCCACACACCTTAGCCAAAATCCAACTGCCAATGCGCCACTCTGCCCATGATGACTTTGGACTTCGACCAACCTTCGTTTATTCGCTGCTTCTACTTTCTAAAATATTTTCGCACGAGCTCAATTCGGATGCTTAGCCAACGATTATTAACCATGAGCAAGGATCAGTTTATGAACCTTAGGTATCCCCTTTATATAGCCTCCTTATTATTTTCGATGACGTCGATGAAAATCTTGCATATTTAATTTTAAATTTAAATTTAAATTTTAAATAATTAAAATTTAAACTAAATATTAAAAATTAAATATCTCCATCACCGGGGCACCTTTTTCGACGAAACGAAAGGCCAACTTGGGTTTTAAGAAAAACCCAGTTCAAATCTGCCATCCATGGTTTTAAATAAAACCTTTTATTTTGCCTGCCTTGGTTTTCACAAAAACCCTGTATTTATCCATGCTTTCCAAAATATCATTTGGCCACCAAAACTCAATGTGATCCATGTGACATCAATGATCCATGTGACATCAATGACAACATAAAATAACTCAAATTGCCAATAGTTGTGCAAGGGATAACTTGCACATATACAACTTGCACATTGACACTTGTTCATTTATTACATTGCATGAAGTAACTAGATAACTTTCTCCTAAAATAATCTAATGTCCTCAGTATGTACCTTGAAAGATACATTTATATGACCCAAATAATGGAATATACTTCATTTCTAACACATTGCTCCACCCATGGTCTAAAAAAGAGGGGGAACAAGAGTCAAACTCCCTTCTTCCCTATAGGGTGTCTTACACCAACTCTAACTATATACATTTCCCTTGACTACAAATGGGGTTGAGAGGAAATCCATTAGTAGAGAACATTTTTTGATGGAGAGAATAATGGAAATAGGCATAATAATTCTTGGACAACAGGCCAATTCTACTCATGGGGCAAATGTGTTAGGATATTTTGTTACATTATTATTAGGTCATGCATTATTAGTTGGGAAATTATTTTAATATTTATTTTATGTAACAATATCCTAAATTTTTTTTTTTTTTTTTTTAATTTACATGGTGGAATCGGTAACTGCCATGAATTCGGGCAGGTTGTCCAACTTTTTATGGCCACCACAGTATTCTGCATTTTCCGCCCCAGAAGCCGCCACACAGATCTTCACATAGTCCGCCCCTATAACCACCATGCCACAATCATTTTAAACCTTTTATGTCGCTGAAAGCACCAGGAAAGGGACAAGCGTTCAATCCGATGAGGCCCGAGATTTGAACCTTGGACCTTCGCCCCCTTATGGGTTTTGGATTAACAATATCCTAAATTAGGAGTATCAATCTTCTAGTTTGTAACCCTAAAGCATGTATTAATTAGGCTCTTGCCTCAATGAATGAATAAAATTTTTCCATCATTGGTATTAAAGCAGGGAAATTTGAGTATGCCCTAAACCTACATCATGACACTAATATTGGTTTATTAGAAAGTATTATTTGATTCAAGCCACCATTGAGTGTGTGAGTTATGGTAAGGGATAATCATCATTATTTGATGACAAGCATTTGTTTGATGTGCACAGGTTTGAGTGTTTGCATATTCAATCATGGGAAAGATATCCATTGATAATCAGAGCCTATGTGATTGTGACCATGGATTTGGTCTTCTAAAATATTTTACTCAATCTTCACCAGATCTCTCATCTTGGGTTGTCAAATATCTAGCCTCCTTGAGGGTTTTTACATATTATCCTTGCTAGATCTCTATTCATTTTTTTCTCAAAAAACATCACTTTGTTTGCAAGAGATATACATTTCTTTCTAGCAATCAAATTCACAATATTCTTACACCATTATATAGACCATTTTGAGTACTATAAAAAGAGTGGTCATATGCCAATTTCTTAGTAATATTGAAGAAGTTATGGTTTTTTGAAGTAGGGATATCAGTGCTTTTTTTTGAGAAAAAATTCATCAAAAAAATTCATATCTCTGAATCTAAATCAAAATCTAGATATAAATTCAAATCTTGATCCAGATCCAGATTCAGATACAACCCCAGGTTTATAGGTTTTCAAGATTTCTTGTTTAAAAAAAATAGAGCTTATTTTTTAAAAATAAAAGAAAAAATGTGCTTTATTTATTATTCTTAAAGTGATTTATTATTAAAGTACATTTTCCCCCCTTTTATAAAACTTAGTTTATTTTAGAAAAACAAAAGGTGCTTTATTTTAAAAGGGGATTTCTTTTATGAATTTGATTTAACCAATTGTATAATTGTGAGTATTATCAGCAGAGTCTGACACCTTCATTATTTTTCTTCCATGTTTTCCAAGTTTTGTTGGTGATGTTTTGAAGCTTCATATAGATGGACTCTCCTAATTTTTTTCTCATAGATTCTCAACTCCTAAAAGGACCCAACTTCATAACATGGAAGATAAAGATGCAAACTATCTTGATAGTGAAGAAACTATGGTATATTGTGACATGCATCAAAACATGACCTCAAAGCATGGACCAAGAAAAGAACTATGTTGAAGCATGTCAACAAGCATTGATGCTAATTACTTTGTTACAACTAATGAGATATAACCACACATTTGTGATGTAAAAACTTCTAGTCAAGCATGGGATGCTCTTACAACCATTTATGAAGGAAATAATGAGTTCATTATTCTTAACCTTCAATCCCAATTTCACACATTACGAGTGGAAGATGGAGAGAATATGGAGCAATTTATTTACAGAGTCACATAATTGAAGGAAAAATTGAATGCTATGGATGAAAATTATATGATGAGCTCTTAGTTCCCATAATAATTTGAGCTTTACCATATTTATTTTGCATATTTATTACCTCCTTACACATCTCCAATTGGGAATTTTTCTCTGAGGAGTTGATCAATATGCTGCAACAAGAAGAAAAGACCAATAAATTAAGGGACCATTTTCTAAACAATGAACTCATAAGTTAGAAACCTAAAAGTCAAAAATCTAGAAAACAAAGAAGACAAAAGGGTTCTTCGAACAAAGGTACTTCCTCATCATTACAACAACAGCCTCAATACCAAAATAGACATTGTCATATCCATGAATGTTATGGCCATGATACCAAATATTGTTAGTACAATGCTACCCCATGATGATACCATTCCACAAACCTCAATAGAAGTAGCAACAATGTAGGCCACGAACCCAATAGAAGCAGTATAAAGGACATTTTACCATTGAAATGTCAAATTCAGATTATGAATAGGCACATAATGTATTCATGACCAAAGTTACCACCAAAACCAAGGATGATGCTTGGTATATTGTTTTTAGTGTAGCCAACACATGACAAGGGACAAAGACTGATTTGATACCTTCAAATTCAAAGAAAGGAAATCAATGACCATCACTAATGATAAAAACCTATTAGGTCAAAGGAGTAGGTAATATTTTAGTTCATATTTCAGATGGGAAATGCACTAATAAAAAGGGACTATATGTACCAGGCCTGACAAACAACTTGTTATCTATATCATAACTACTATATAGAAATATGAAGGTAGCTTTTATAGTTGTTAATGGCCATAAGAGGTGTTTTATCATTAAGAATGGTAAGTATGTAGCCATCAATTTCTACAAAAGCAGCTTGTTTATCCTAGATGTCCAATATGCTCCTAATGCAACACTATTAACATCCAAGAAAACTATAATATCCTAGAGGCTGACCCAAAGATAACAAGCCCAAAGGTAGTAGACACAGAGATAGGCCCAATGGTTGATCCAAAGGTTGACCCATTGGTAGACCCAATAGTCAACCCAATGGCAGACCTAGTGGTCAACCCAATGGCAAACCTATCAGCAACAAACCTAGAGGTAGATCCACAAGAGATAGATCCATAGGCAAAGCCAATGGAATAACCATTGACCAACCCAAAGGAAGAGCCAATGGTGAACTCAAAGGTAGACCCAAAGGTGGTTACCCAATAGTCAGAGCAACCAGATCTAGAGCTAGAGCTAGAGCTAGTTCCAGAGTTATAGCTAAAGCTAAGAGAAATATTCTAGACTGTAATGCAAGATTATTATTAGCTAGTGTAGCAAGTGTGAACAGGACTTAGTTTGAAATGGCTTAGAAAAATCTAGTTTTTCTAAGCACAGTGTGAACACACTTACCTTTTGTCGGCTAATCTTGTCGGATGGTCGGCATGATATTCTTTCTCCCTTACCTCTATTTTCTCCTTATCCCTCCATTGTCCTTCCTCCTTTCCTGCCGTCCATTTTCCCTTATCACTCCACTCCCTTCCTCTCCCCACGCTCGCTGCCACCTCCCACTCCACTTCCTACTCCTCTGTTCTCTCTAATCTCCCCGATCTTCCTCCACCTTCCCTTCCCTACTATTGCGCATGTTCTAAGCCTATATAAGGTTTATTTTAATGTAATATTCATCTGTTAGTTTAATGAATAATTTTGGCTTTATTTTTATTCGTGTCAATTTTTACCTTGGCTAATGTTAATCTAAGCTTACCTTAACCTTAGATTCACACTGGTATCAGAGCTGAGGGGGCACGGATCCCGAGGGCCGAGGTAAGGCATGGAATCCGAAGCGCAATGGATCTCGAGGTGCGACTGGCGAGAGACTGGCGCATGGATCCCGAGGAATGGCTGTCGCATGAATCTCGAGGAGCGCACGGATCCCGAGGAGCGGCGGAGAGGCTATCGCACGGATCCCGAGGAGCGCACGGATCCCGAGGATCTGACTGGACGCTGACAGCAGGCTGACGTGGCGACGGAGCTAGGCGGCAGCTGCTGACGTGGAACGGAGCTGGCAGCACGTGGATCGAGGCTGACCAGGAGCTGATGTGGCAAAGAGGAGCTGACGTGGCAGAGCACGAGCTGACGTGGCAGAGAGGAGCTGACGTGGCAGAGCACGAGCAGACATGGACAAGTGCTGACATGGACGACGTGGACGCTCCGGGTGTGTGCCACGTGGCAGAGTTTGTCTGGTCGACGGACGGGCAAAAGGTTGGCGAGATCGATTGCCCGAAGGCAATCGACCTAAAGAGTGTTCGCAGGCTTTGATAAAGCCTGGACACACTCTTTGCCCACTGAATGTGGGACTAATTTTTTTTTTAAAACTATTTTAAGCCGACCATATCAAGTATAAACTCCTTCCTCTCTTATTCCGTCCGGCTAGAATGGTCTAGCGGTCAAGTCCCCCGCCTTGCAGAGAAGAGACCCGGGGTCGAATCCCACCGGGGTAAAAAAAAAGGTTTTTTATTTTTTTTTGTCTCTTCGCGATTAATGAAGGTTTAAAGTTGTTTTTTGGTTCTGTGCTACCATCAGTAGCCGCGTGGTGCAGCGGCTAAGACTGCCGAGTAGACGACGGAGGTCTTCAGATCGATTCTCGTCGGGGGTTTAAAAAAAAGGTTAATTTTTTATTGAAATTTTTTTTATTATTTGTTTTTTTAAAAAGGTTTAAAAAAATTTTAGTAATTGCTATATATTTTTTATTATGTTTTTTTTAAATATCCATTTTATTTAAAAATAATAATTAAAAATATATAAAGGAAATTGTTAAAAAAATTTAAAGGGTCTTTATTAAAACAAATTTTAGAAAAAAAAATTTAAAAAAAGGGTGCAAAGATATTTTGATATATAAAGTTTTTTTTGGCATCATACTAAGTTGTAACCCAGTTCATACGGTGTGATTCTGGGTAGATGATCCGGTCAGCCGGATGCTATAATGCATTACTCTCTCTGTTGAGAAGAGAGACTCCTGATTCCTTTGACGGGAAAGTCCAGTGGTATGGACTTCATACAATGTTTTGCCAATTAGAGAATCAAGTGATTGCTCATCTGAGGAAACCAGATTCTGGCTACGAGGCGGATTCTGAAGATAATATCTTCGGGCAAAGGATAGTTGAATCCGAGACGGTTGAAATAGTACCTGAAGGACAATCAAGTGACAGTTATTCACCTGCAGTGCCTGAAGTAGAAACAAGTGAGAGCTATACACCACGCTCTCTTGATTCAGAACCAAGAAGAAGAAGAAGAAGAAGAAGAAGAAGAAGAAGAAGAAGAAAGGAAGAAGAACCAGTGGAGGTGAAACCTACAACTGAAGAACGAAATGTTCTCAAATGAAGTTTTGAACCAGCAGCAGCACAAGAAGTCATTATAATTAGTGACGACGAAGCAGACAATTTCACCTTTCCAGTTTTGGGTGATCCTCGAGAAGAAGAACGCCAAATCAGTGAGCATATTAAGAAAGCTAGATTTGATTTAAATAAGTAAATCAGTGATCTATTTTGTACTTCTTTGTACTACTTGTTTGAAGTTGCAATAAAGTTTGCTTTCTAAAATGGCTTCCAATACTAGTCTACCAATCCCTGAGTTCAATGGTGGTGATTACGAGTATTGGTCAATTAAAATGAAAACTCTTTTGATAGGCAAAGGTCTTTGGGATGTGATTGAAGAGGGATATATTGAACCTACTGTTGCTGATTGGGCAGCTTTGAATGTTGCTGATAAAAGGGCTAGAAAGGAAGCTCAAAGAATAATTCTTCCGCCCTTTATCATATCCAAGCCGCCCTTGATAGAAGTATTTTCCCTAGAATAGCTTCTTTTATAACTGCTGAATCTGCTTGGAATGCTTTAAAAGAAAGTTATAGGGGTAGTGACCAAGTCAAACAAGTTAAACTACAAACCTTGAAACGAGAGTTTGAGACTCTTAAAATGCAAGAGAGTGAAAAGGTTGGTGATTACTGCGTGCGTGTGAAAGCCGTAGTAGATAAGATGGTCACTTTAGGAGAAGATGTAAAGCCTGAAGTTATAGTGAAGAAAGTGTTGAGGACACTTCTTCCTAAGTGGAATTCAGTTGCCATAATTATAGAAGAATCCAAAGACCTAACTTCTCTGTCTTTTGAATCCCTAATTGGCTCACTTCTCTCACATGAAGAGAGGTTACAGCAAACTCCTTCCACAAGTTACGGAGGAGATGATAAAGCCTTTGCTTCACAAGAAGGCAGAGGTAGAGGCCATGGCAGAGGACAAGTATAGAGGTAGAGGCAAAAATAATCGGGAGAGGTGGAACTCCTAACGGAGGAGGAAATCAGAACAGAGGAGGATTCTCAAACAGAGGTGAACAACGAGAATAGAGGAGGATAGCAAAATAGAGGAAAACAATCGAGCAGAGGCAAAGGAGGAGATAAGTCAAAACAATCTTGCTACAACTGTGGCAAACTTGGCCATTATGCTCGTGACTGTTGGACAAAGACTTCACAAGGAACTAGTAGCAGCCAGAGCAGTCGGTTTGGAAATTTTGGAGAAGAGGAAGAGGCCACAAATCTCTTTCTCTCTTATGGTCGAGCAGATCGGAACATGAATGATACATGGATCTTGGACACTGGGTGTTCAAACCATATGAGTGGCAAAGAAGAGCTCTTTGCTACTCTAAACTCCTCATACAAATCCAACATCAAATTGGGAGATGATAAATCATTGGCAATTGAAGGCATTGGAGCCATGGCAGTTCCAACTAAAGAAGGCGTCAAACATGTAAGTGATATCTATTACACACCCCATCTTCAACACAATATTTTAAGTGTTGGTCAAATGTTAGAAAAGAACTACAAGTTGCTTTTTGATGAGGGTAAATGCACTATTTTTGATAAAAATAACAGTAATAGAATCATTACACAAGTGCCAATGTCAAAGAATAGATTGTTTCCTTTAAAGTTTGGCCAGCCAGGGGGAGATAAGTTAGCAAATGTTGCTATTTCCAATCCAAGTGTCCTATGGCACTTGAGATATGGTCATTTGAATTCAGCTAGTTTGAAAATGCTAACTTCACAAGCGATGGTAACCGGACTTCCTAAGGTTCAGGATAGTAAGGAAGTCTGTGAAGGGTGTGCTCTTGGGAAGCATGCCAGATCAAAATTTCCTCATGGACAAGCATGGCGGGCCAGCTATCCACTCCGACCTAGTGCATACAGACATCTGTGGTCCGATGCAGACCAAGAGTCTGGGTAACAAATCTTACTTCCTACTCTTCATTGATGATTTTACTAGAATGTGGTTGGATATATTTTTTGAAATATAAGGATGAAGCATTTGAATGCTTTGTCGATTTCAAAACAAGAGTTGAAAGTGAGAGTAGATATTTTGTAAAATGTCTTAGATCAGATAGGGGAGGAGAATACTCCTCTAATGAGTTCTTGAATTTTTGTAAGCAACATGGCATTAAGAGGCAGTTCATAGCTGCCTACACTCCACAACAGAATGGTGTCGCAGAGAGGAAGAATCGCACCATTGTGGAGATGGCAAGGTCTATGCTTCAGACGAAGCATTTGACTAATTCATATTGGGCAGATGCAGCCAGGACCAACGTACATATCTTGAACAGAAGTCCTACTGCAAGTTTGGAAGGACAGACACCTTACCAAGCTTGGTATGGTAAAAAGCCAAATGTTAAGTATTTTAGAGTGTTTGGCTCACTGGCATATTCTCACATTCTTGATGAGCTAAGAAAGAAGCTCGATCCAAAGAGTCAAGCATGCATCTTTGTAGGATATTGTGAGAATACAAAAGCTTAGAGACTCTACAATCCCAGGACTAGAAAGTTTGTGCTTTCCAGGGATGTGATTTTTGATGAAGGGGGAGAATGGGGTAAGCCCCAGTGATTATGAATCTAGTGATGTAGGTTCTAAGCAGGTGCAACAACAGACACCACAGAAAAGTAAGCAGTCTCCTCCCAGAGATCCAGGTTCATCTTCTGATTCAACTTCTTCACCAAGTCCTTCTCCGCAGAGATCAGTAAGTTCCTCACCAATGGACATCGATTCTCCATCCAGAGGTAAGAGAACTCTACAGAATCATCCATCATATCAGATGTTGGATAAGAATTTTTCAAAAAGATACACTAGGAGTCAAGCTAGTGAAATGAATTATGTTCTACAAAGATTAGAAAATATGCACTTGTATGGTGATGATGTTTCCCAGAAAGAACCTAGGGGAGATTTAGTTAACTATGCTTTGTTAACTAATACACAGCTTGAACCTTCTAGTTATGAGAAGGCTTGTACTCAAAATATTTGGCAAGATGCCATGAAAGAGGAGATCACCTCTATAAAAAACAACGACACTTGGGATCTGGTGAAGCTTCCTAAAGGAAAGAAACGTGTTGGATGTAAGTGGGTCTACAAGACCAAGTTTAATGCTGATGGTAGCATCGAGAGGCACAAGGCGAGATTAGTTGCAAAGGGATTTACTCAAAAATATGGAATTGATTATGAAGAGACTTTTGCTCCTGTAGCCAGACAGGAGACTATCGAATCAGCTTCTTGCCTTAGCTGCACACAAGGGATGGACAGTCCAACACATGGATGTAAAGAGTGCATTTCTAAATGGTTACTTGACAGAAGAAGTGTATGTTGAGCAACCACAGGGATTTGAAGAGAAAGACAAGGAACATCTTGTTTACAAACTGAAGAAGGCTCTTTATGGCCTCAAGCAGGCACCGAGAGCTTGGTACTCATGCATTGATGGGTACTTTAAAGATTATGGGTTCATCAGAAGCAAAAATGAACCCACGCTCTACTACTTGAATCAAGGAAATGACATCCTCATAGTTTGTTTGTATGTGGATGATCTCATTTTTATGGGTAGTAATGAAAAAGTTAACATGGAGTTCAAGCACTCCATGATGCAGGAATTTGAGATGAAGGATCTTGGCTTAATGAAATACTTTCTTGGAATGGAAGTACATCAGACAGATTCAGGGATCTTCATCTGTCAACTTAAGTATGCTCGAGATATGATTCAAAAGTTTGCTATGGAGCAATGCAAATCAGTTGCAACTCCAATTGGACATGGGATCCAATTAAGCAAGGATGATGGAGCACCGAAAGTTGATGTGACCACTTTCAAAAGCATTGTTGGGAGTTTGATGTTTCTCGCCAACACCAGACCAGACATTCAGTATGTTGTATCTCTTGTTTCTAGATTTATGTCTAATCCATCTGAGCTGCATTTGCAGGCAGCTAAAAGGATTTTGAGATATGTGAAGGGTACATTGGATTTTGGAATCCAGTACTACAAAAGTGATACTATCAAGCTTGAAGGCTTTAGTGATAGTGATTGGGGCAGCAATATTGATGATAGAAAATCCACATCGGGTAACTAGTTTAGTCTTGGTTCGGGCCTAATAACTTGGAGTTCCAAGAAGCGAGACAGTAGTAGCGCTATCTTCAATAGAAGCTGAGTATATAGCGGTTACTCATGCTAGTACTCAAGCTCTATGGCTACGAAAGGTATTAGAAGAGATTGGAGAGCAACAAAGTGGTCCAACTAGAATATTCTGTGACAACATCAGTGCCATTCAGTTGGCATACAATCCTGTCCACCATAGTAGATCAAAGCATTTTGATATGAAGTACCACTTCATCCGAGATATGGTGGAAACTGATATTGTTGAGCTTCACTATTGCCACACTTTGGAGAACGTCGCTGACATCTTCACCAAGGCGCTGGCCAAAGCTCAATTTGTAAAGCTGAGAGACTGTATAGTCAGTTCTCTCAACTTTAAGGGGGAGAATGTAGCAAGTGTGAACAGGACTTAGTTTGAAATGGCTTAGAAAAATCTAGTTTTTCTAAGCACAGTGTGAACACACTTACCTTTTGTCGGCTAATCTTGTCGGATGGTCGGCATGATATTCTTTCTCCCTTACCTCTATTTTCTCCTTATCCCTCCATTGTCCTTCCTCCTTTCCTGCCGTCCATTTTCCCTTATCACTCCACTCCCTTCCTCTCCCCACGCTCGCTGCCACCTCCCACTCCACTTCCTACTCCTCCGTTCTCTCTAATCTCCCCGATCTTCCTCCACCTTCCCTTCCCTACTATTGCGCATGTTCTAAGCCTATATAAGGTTTATTTTAATGTAATATTAATCTGGTTAGTTTAATGAATAATTTTGGCTTTATTTTTATTCGTGTCAATTTTTACCTTGGCTAATGTTAATCTAAGCTTACCTTAACCTTAGATTCATAACTAGAAAATTATTTTGATATTTCTTGCATGTAATGATCTCCTAAATCGGGAGTATTGATCTTCTATTTTGTAACCCTAAAGCATGTATTAAATAGGATCTTACCTTAACGAATATCTTTTTACCATCAAAATGATCGTTCATATTTTCTGAAGCCCATAGCATTAAAAAAATTTAGCATCAGTTTGTGACGTCCTATCCATTCAATCTTGGACTGCTATGAAGACGATGGGTAATCAAGTTTTTAAAAATTTGAATTAAATTTTTCCTCCACAAAATCTCCCTCCAAAAGAATCACTCATACATGCAACATAGATAATGATGTCGAATAGAGAAGGCGTCTACCAATATTTTTTATGCCAAAACTAGCTTATAAAACTTTGAAGAAGGATTCACCCAAAGGTTTGAAAGATAAATTAGAGACATCGAACCACCTTTCTATATGACCAAGCAATTCTACTTCACACTAACTTTGAGTGTTTTATAGAAAAAAATAGAATCAAGACACACTCAAATATTATACAAAAGGTAAAGGAGACAAAAAAGGACTTGGGTGTCTGTAGACACCATAAATAATCACTATTTTTATATTATATTGCACATCACTCTAATAAAAATGAGGAGTGTGAGGGGGGTATTTATAGCAATACCAAAACCCCAAAATACATCATAAAGTTTAATCTAAGTCAACATAATAAGTGGCTTCAGGTTAATTACAAATATTAAATAAGGTTTAACCATAATGTGGTCAACCATAGCCCATTGGTCTTACATAATAAAATATACAAAATATTAAACATATTGCACAATGAAATACCCTTAGGCTTATCCAATACATTGCACAATGTCAACTCTTGGCCATAAATCATATTATAAGTTCAACATAATTTTTATGAAAATTTTAACTTTATTGTTCATTAAGAAGTTAACTTTTAAAGATAAACTTGTGGATTCATTAAGAAATAATCAAGAGCCAATGATTTATAATTTTAAAAATTATATAATAAATATAATTTATATATAATATTTTATCAAAACTTTACATCAATTGTTAGGTTAGTTTGACCATGTCAAAGTAAAATTTCTATAAATTACTTGCAAATCACCATAGTATCCAAGACAATACAAACTAAGAGGATGAAAAGGTTGCTTTTCCATGTCCTTGGTAAGAAAAAAGCATTTTCCCTTTATGTACTTCTTCTCATGACATAAATGAGTTGGTGCTAAATGAACCTCAACTAGCTAGATTAGACAAGCATACTTTAGAGGTCATTTGAAATAAAAGTACAATGTTTATCGATAAAATATTACAAGGTTTATCCAAGCCAACAAAAAGGTCCCCAAGAGACCAAAATCCAAGCTAGAAACACCTTTCACCCAATGGCTCAAGTAAATATCCAACAAAGAAAGAAAACAACAATTCTGAAAACCTTGGTATAATGCTTAAAGATAATCCTACACTTAGGAAACTCCCTCAAGAAGAGAAATATTTTTTTTTCAATAGAAGGCATCACAACAATAAATGTCCCAATAAAATATCAACAATTAACAAAATTTCAATACCACTCAACAATGAGTAGCTCAACAGCAGACCATTCATTAGAAGGTAAATCAACAAAATGTAGCCTACCAGCATTTTCAAATTCAATTTTAACGAAAGGATTAAATGAATGCATGACAAAATATGAAACCTTATAATATCATAAAAGTGATGGACTTCAATAAATAAAAGTGATATTTGCAAGTCCAATTTTCACAAGTACAACAACAAGCAATTTTTCAACAAGTATACTCATGGGCACAACTCTATGTTGGGAAAATTTTAACGGTCATGCCTCCACCATGAATGAAAAGGTAACAAGATTCTAACATTATCCAAGTTTCCAAGCTTAAAAAGGGGCTCTGAAAACCTCTAGCACCTTACATAGTTGCCAATAACTTACCTCCAAAGCCTCCACTTTCTTATGATGGATTAAAAATAGTGAAATATTTTCTTTGTGGGTTCTTTAATTTTTATAAAAACTGGATATACATCAATCTTGATGTTATTACAAAATTACTTAGAATATCATTTAGAATGACCCATGTTGGAGTGCTATGCAAATCTACTCAAAGGTTCTATCTATAGTTTTGAAAAATTAGTTGAATTACCTGCATGTGAATTCAAAGCTTGAACAACACCTAATGATGACATTTTTCAATTTGTTATGTCCAAACAAGAACTAAATAAAACTATTGATGCCTTCGTTAGAATATGAAAAGACTTTAGAAACCAATATAAATACATTATTAATGATGTTAGTCATAACAAGATGTTCATTGAAGCCCTCTCACCCTGATTAGAAAAACCATAAAAATATAACTTAACCTTACAACTTCACATGTTTGTATGTTATATGCCCAAACCATAGGAAGGCTAATATAAGAAGAAGAATGTTACCTAAACCCACTATCCAAGAACAATAATAGATATGTTAGTAGAGAAGACATCCTTATAAAATGTGGTCATGACCAATACTAGTGGATAACAATAGAATCATCTTATCTATTTCATGATTAAAACCCAAAAGAAGCAATAGAATAAATACCTATTGAGGAACTATGCTTTTGATGGAGTCTTTCCAATGGAAATGGGCCAACTCAAGAAAACTATGCGTAAGAGCCACAATAATTGAATCGTTTGGATCAAACAAAAGCCTAAGCACACTTGATATCAAGATGAATTATTTTATTTTTGGCATGATGTTCTTGGATATTATTATAACACATTTCCACTTCATGAAATTCATGTATGATACCATTGTTAGTAAGAACTTTTCTTTCAAAGCTATTAAAAATTAAGTAAAAGCTAGAAATGATACTTTGGCTAAATGTTGCATTGTTAAAAAGTGATAATCATCAACATCCATCTAATAAAATCCTTCATATATTTAATAATCCAATTGTAAACTATCTATAACAAGTCCCTTTGGAAAAAAATCTTATCAATTATTCCAAGAAAAGGTTTAAAATATCATTGCATATATGGATGTGAGCTATCTCTATACTATCAACAAGGGTCAAAGTCATGGTGTTCACAATGTTAGTCCAAATTATACTAAGTTTATCCCTAAATATTCTCTTAAATAAGTCAAAGAGAGGTAATACACTTAATCTAGGCTCATTAACGATGACACATACATGAAGTTAGAATAAGGGAAACTACAATGAGATCAAAATATCTAAAGATGAGAAATTAGGAATCTAAATACCTAACCTCATCATAGTTGATATTAAAAAACAAGTAGAAAAACCTAAGGGTAAGCCTAGTGAGTCTTAGAAAGAGTCTAACTCATCTAAATGTATTGATGATAATACCCAAGTTTGCTTGCTAGTTTCCAAAATCAAATATTTATCCGTTATTTTATGCTCCTTTACAAATCATTTTCTTGATGAACAGATCGCTATCCAAATAAAATATGTTGATTTTTTTCCATCTATGCTAATCTAAAATCTCCTCTTTTATGATCCACTTACTCGTGCTTCAATTGAGAAAGTCCCTTGGTCCCACATATAGGACAAGTCCAATCCATAATCCTTTTAAACTCTAATATTGTTTGTTATACTTCATTCCCTAAGTATTCACCCACATATATCATATCCAACCATCAATGAAGATATCATAGTCCTATCTGCAAATCTAAGACATATCCCTAAGGTGATAAGTATATCTTGAAAATATTAAATAGGTCTTATTTAAAATAGATGACAATATGATAAGAAATCTTACTTATGGAAACAAAGAAATTCTCCTCAATGGAATTTACCTTATGTTAACATTGAGCCTAAAGGGTCAAAGAATCACATTGCATGCCCTCTTAATTGTCTTATTTTGGATGCCTATCCTCGTAAGCACATTAATTTTCCATTTCATATATAACTCCCTTTAAGATCTTCACTCCACCCTTCAACCCTATATCTATTTTGATTTATGTCCTTCTTCTATTCATCATACTAGGCTCCTTCTAAGTGTAAGCAATTCTTAGAGTGTGGACAATCATAAAGTGCCATATTATCATTATTGTATAATGTACAATTTTTCCTTTGATATTTAGTTTCTCTATATTCCATATTTCAAGCACTATTAGAAAATGTTGTAAGGTGTAATATGAACTTGTGAAGTCTTTTTTGCTTGATCAACAAAAAATCATGATCTCAAATATACTTGTCAAAAATTTAGTAAAACATTATTAATATTCACAAAATACTACATACCATAGCATATGCATATAATATTATTCCTACATATGCTTATTTTTTCATGGAATATATATTTCCTACTAAAAAAAATTATAAAAATGATATATTGTTATATGGCTAAGTTTTTTAAAATTATTGCATCAACCCCATAGTGGCTATGGAACTAGTCTTTAGGGTTGGTAGTGCAACTCCATTAGGATCTTAGGCCTTCAAAAAAATTATTATATTTTATATTAAAGAAGGAAAAATGAACTAAAAATAAATAAATAGGTGTGTCAAATAAATTCACAAGAAAATAGAAAAAAAAAGAGGAATAAATTCCATAGAAAAGATAACATATGTCTGGCTTGTTTTGGCACCTTACCAAGAGATCCTTATTTGCATGGTTTCATCATATATCATCTTGATTTTTTTGCACTATCATATATCTCTTCTATTAAATTTTACTTCTATATCATACTCTACACCTACATGAGATCATCGAGTCCTGTATCTTAATATTTTTAAGAGATCATGCATTGTTGTTCTTTGAGACTCCTTGATAAAGAATTGATATATAAACCTCCCTCATGGATAATTCTTGGTATTTGAGACTTTGTTATGGATAACTAGCTAAACTAACGATGGGGTTAAATACTAAAGAAAGGAATGGGAAAGGGTTAGAAGATAGAAATAAAATATGGTTGGGATTCAACTACAACAAGATACATAAGAGCATGAGAATCTCATTTCCTCAACTAAATTATATTGCCTAACAGACTAGCTATCATTAAATATTATAGATAATTTAACCAAATAAGGATATACATTACCAAGCAATCTAGATAATGATTAAATAACATTCTGAGGAGATGTCCAGATAGCATAATAACTTTAATAGAATACATTGTTCATCCAAATTTAACATAAATGCTTAGCAATAAAATTTACATACATACATGTTCTGCAACATATTTAGATAGATGTCAAACAATATGTTAATCTTCATTAAGAGGCTTATAACCTTCAATCATACAACTTATGCAATTGTAAAAGCTAAATATCTGACCCTTGAAATGAGTTACATTCAAGTATATATATATATATATATATATATATATATATATTACATTCAATTAGCTTGGAACGATTATATGGAGGCTCTTTTATAGGCATGTCAAAGCGAATGCAAAGAGTGGGCATTGCTTTTATCTCAGTTGGGATTAACCACTTCAAGTATGTTTTGTTGATGTGTTTGGCCCATATTCCTATTAAGCAGTTGGCTTGCTTGTTGCACCATCAAATCCTAAACTCCTTCTTATAGGCTTTATTTTAACCACTATTCTTGATAACTAAGTCAACTATGCAAGAATAGGTGTGTGATGGAGAATCCTCTGACCCTTGAGATCTCTGATAACAATGATTATGTATGGCTAGTTAACACGCAATAACTTTATTGATTGGGATAGGTCTAAGAGCCTTCCACCTAATGTCAAAGCTTGAGAGAATTGTTGGGCTCTTATAGGTTCAATTTCCTTTGTGCCAAACTCTATGCCTTAACTGCATTTTAGTATCAAACTTTATTACTTTGTTGATGACATCAGCATTTTTAGTAAGTCCAGCTACTTGCTAGCTTAATCTTCATACTTAGCCAAATTTCATATCCGATAGTGTGTAACCTCGAAGACCGAAAGCCAAACTTTTTCAATTTTGATTGATGCCTATAAAAATATGGTTGCTTGCTAGCTTATTCTTCATACTTAGCTAAATTTTGGGTCTAGAATTGTGAATGCCAGATATTTCATATCTAGTAGTGTGTAACCTTGAATACCAAAAGCTAGACTTGTATCTACATTGGATGATCTTAGCACCTACAAAAACTCAACTCCTTGCTAGCTTAGTCTTCATACTTGGCTGAATTTTGGGTCTAGCATTATGAATGTCAGTTATCAGATGTTGGATGTTTTATGCTTCTCTGATGACATCAAATATTTCAAAAGTTTGACCTATTGTTTCATGTCAATTGCTTTGCCTTAGTCAAATTTCTAGTCTAGCCACGTGATGAATGTCGGATACTGGACTTTTATTGCACCTATGATTATGTTAGATTCCAAAAATGTTTCACTCTTGCTTATAAATGTTGGATACCCATGTCGTAGCCAAAATTTAAATTTGTATACTTATGCATGACAGAGGACTACCTTGCCTTGACAAAAATTTTAGTTTCAACACTTCTTTAATGTGTCGGGCTATCCTACCTTAGCCAAAATTTCAATTTGGATAAGCACTGTTGGATATTGAGTTGATCTATAATATTTTGGATTTCTTTTTACCTTCTACTTTATAACTAAATCTTCACTAGTAGCTTGATTTTATCTTCAACTTGTTCCCAAAATATAGTTTTAAGTCTAATTATTGTGTTAATGCCTTAGCAAAATGATGATACAACTTAAATGAAATTATAATCTTGTTGTATTTGCAAGTGTTTATGAATGTGGATGGTCAAATCAACCTACAAGCATGTGATTCCCAAATTAATATTATTCTTCTTTAAGGTGCTATTATTCGTCCATCTTGATTTTATCCCCTTAATGAGAATTTGATATGTAATAGTTGTGAGACTCTCGGAGTTATTGTAACTAGTTACCATAAAGTCCTAATCCTTTCAATTTTATATATATTACATGACATAATGATGATTCATTTCTTACATGATATAATCATTATCCATTTGCATCAATACTTATCTTTAAGACTTGCCATAAATTAAAAAATGATATGCATGTATTGGAAATAAAAAAAATGAAAATTAAAGAAAAGAATAACAAAAAAGGTATACATAAAATTATTAAGCACAATAGACAAAAAATATCTATATCTATATCTATATATTTATGTGTGTGTATGTGTGTATACTGTGTGTGTGAGAGAGAGATAATTATATACAATCACCAATGGAAATACCAAAGGTACAAGTATTTATACATCCATACACACCCATTCTCTATCCTCAAAACCCCTTCCTATACATATGAGTCTAACCCTCTCTCTTGGGAGATTGCTGTAAAATCCCTATTGTATATTGTAAAGATATCCTAAACCTCTAAGTTGCAATCCTCTATTTTAGTAATCACATATTCAACCTCTATTTGTCTCCCTATGCATGGCCTAGGTCCTTCCTGAAGGTAGCAACTATCTTAGATACCCCATCCTCTCTTTATCATGGGCTTTTGATAGCCTTGACCTCTCATATATACATGCCAACCTAGCCTACAACAAGACCATCCCTTAACCACTCTTATTATCCCAAGATCACAAGAGCACTCTACATAATACATTGGAGTGAACACATCTATATGTCTACCCCCAACTGAAAAAATTCTATAGATAATCAATTAGTAGAAACATCAATGAGAATCTAAGTAGTAATACAAGAAACACCATGAGCTATCACATTATGTCATCCCTTTAAGGTACCTATGTTTGTCATTTTGTTTTTTCTAGTCATTATATTATATTTTAAAATGTCATTTCATCTTAGAATACTTAAGTAGCATTTATAGAAAATTTAAAGTCAAAGAGCAAAACCCTAGAATACTTACTAGGATATCTTAGTGCATGCTTATGTTCATGGTCATGTCATTCTACATGCTCACCTTACCCCTAGCCTCTCTCTCACCTAGGGTTATGCATAGTGGTGAATATTCACAAATTAGGTGAATATTAGGATTTTCAAAATTAGAAATTGGTGAATATGAGGACCCTCGACATCGGCCCATTCACCTAAAATTTTCAAGACCAATTTTTTCTTAGGGTCAATTTGCCACAATATATATCCAAACATAGGCATATTTGTACTTGTTGGAAATCTATTTTCAAGCCTGATCTAATGGTGGTGTTTTTATGAAGTTATAAGATGATTTAATAGGTCAAAATTGGCCCCAAATATAAACTTATATTTTAGATATTCAAATACCCCAAGTTTTGGTGTGAAGATGCTCGATTTGATTTTCTTAGGATTATCCATTATTCACCTTGATTTTTATTAGGATTCACCATTTTTTTACAAGTACATTTTGAGTCCAAACCCTTATGCATAACCTTGCTCTCACCCTTTGAGACAACCATTTTATCTCTCCCCTATCCAAGGTATCCTTCTCAGATCAACCTAAACATCTACCAAGGTTCTCTCATCTATTCCCCCATAGATAGGACATCATCCACTCATTCCCATACATATGATGAATTTCCTATATACATAATCCCTATAATCACTACACCAAAAAAGAGCTTTAAAAATGGTTTTTAACTACCCCTAAAGGTTAAAGGTAGTTATTCAGTCATCATCTATGAGGGTATTGTAAAAATTCTACAACATACGACGATGGCTACAAACTGCCTCAAAAAGCTACCCTCTTAGGGTTTAATAGGGTGGTTTATAATCGCCCTCTTAGGGATATGAGGGTGGTTAAAATCGCCTTCTTAGGTCTAAGAGGATGGATAAAAACCACCCTCTTAGGTCTAAGAGGGTGGATAAAAAGTACCCTCTTAGGGTTAAGACCTCAAGCTAGGGCGGTTATAATTGCTCTCTTAGAACCTAAGAGGGCAATTTTAAATCACCTTCTTAGACTTAATATGGTGGTTTTAAACCATTTTCTTAGGTCTAATAGGATAGTTAAAAACTGCCCTCTTAGAGTCTTAACCTAAAAATATATATAAACAATGCCTCAACTAAAATAACACAGCACTCAGCAGTGGTTTGTTATTTCTGCTAAGGCCTCCTTTGATGAGGATTGATGTATGATCTTTCATATGACCCCTCTAGTAGTTCCTAGCTTAGGTTTGCTTAGTTTATTTCTAGCAAATTGATATTGTAAGTGAGTCTCTTTCTCACATGCACTTGTGGGCACTAGTTGTCTTCTAGTTGTCTTTTAGAGTGTTAGTTAGCAAGTGTGAACTCAAAGTAGGAAGTGTGAGCTTCAAGTTAGCTAAAATGGATCTTCTAGTTAGCAATCTTAACTTAGAAGTTTACGTGCATTCTTCTTTGCACCTTTGTAGCTTTTGGGTTAAGCGTGTGAATCAAATCCATGATTTCATGGGTTGGTTATGTATTTTGGGCCATTAGTGCCTATATAATGATTTGTAAATAATAGAACTCTTAGTTGGATTTTCAATCCTTTTCATTGGTATCAGAGCCTAGTTCATGTTTGCACTAGGGCTTGTGAGGTGAGAGGATAGGAGATAGGATTAGTATGAGAAACGTATTCTCATTGAGGACTCGGTTTAAGCCCAAAGGGAGCTTGAAAACCATTCGGAGAAGGAAGTTCCTTCGCCGACAAACCCCTCGTTCCAACTTCTTGCTTATGCTTAAAAAGTATAGGAAGAGTTTGCCCCAAAGTTCTTCGTATACCGATCCTTGGAAGGGATTGGATCGTAGCTACGGTCCAATTAGGATTAGGGAGCCTTTTGACCCTGCTGCCCCCCCCATTTTTGAGTATTGAAGAGCTTCAGGAGGACTCCAAAGCTAGGTCGTGTGTCGACTTAGAGCTGGGTGCCTTTCAAACGTTGGTCGTGTGTCGACCGGATCTTGAAAGGAGAGCTACTGGTGGGAGCTGGTTGCTCACATTTTCATAATTTCAAGCTTTAAAAATTTCAGAATTAACCCCCCTGGTTAATTTCTAAATTTTTTTATTTTTTTGTTAGAAAGCTTCAAATTTATTGTTCAATATATTATTTTGATAATATATTATTGTAGATGGCTGCATTTATTCTATATTGTAAAAAAAAAATAGCCATTTTTTTTTATTTTTAATTCACATATCTCGCGGTTTCATTGTGTTCGGGCGGCTGCCGGCCGAGTCGCACCCGGCGTGCGCATTTGCGAGGGGAGGCGGCCGACGGCCGACGACATTGCGTTGACGTGTCCGGAACGTCGCGCGGCGCGGTGTCCGAGAGAAAAGCGGGAGGTGTCTCGCGACAACTGGCCGAGGTGTCTGCGAAGGCGAGGCGAGCGTCGCGACAGTCGGTGACGCGACATTCGTCGAGCGTGAAGGCTGTCATAGCCGACGTGCGTCGGCCTCCGTCTGTTGTCTGCGACAGGAGGATGCTGACGAGGTCGGCGCGGCTGACATATTGTCTTCGGTCAGCGATCGACCGTGTCGAAGTGACGACAGTAGCCAGCAGAGGCGCTACGCTGTCCTTCGGCGATGACGGCGCAGCAGTGCGCGCTTGGAGCTCGCATCGGTTTTTTTTGCACCATTTTCTGAAATCCATGCCTCGGGAAGCGTGCAGAGGACAAATTTAGAGCATGCAAAATTTTCATGCACTGTAGTTTTTGTCCAGTCTAAACAGCAGAAAAGGGTAACTTTATTGTAAAATTTTTAAATTTTTACTATTTTAAAGTGCATGTTTAAAAATTATATTTTATTAATTTAATTTTTAATGACTTAATTAAATTATTTAATCTTTTGATTAATTGAAATTTAATATTTGTGTAAGTTATTTTTAAATTAATAAATGTTAATTTTGCACTTTATATTAGTTAAAAATTTTCAAAATTACTATGCCTTAGGAGTAAATTTTCAATTTTTAAGCAGCACTCCATTGTAACAAGGAAATTTGCATTTTTTGATTCCTTGATTTAGTGCTTTCTTAAACTTTACTTCTGGCTTATACCCGAGAACACATGGCTTCTGACTTGGCTGCCCAAGTGGCAGAATTGGCCCATGTTGTAAACACTTTGGCCGATAAGGCAAATGACACTACAATGGCGGAAGTCCTTGGCAACCTTGCCATGAAGGTAAATGACATTTCTTTGCATAATACCTCCACTTCTGCTCATGATTCACGTTTGAGAGTTCGTTGTGAAGTCCCATTGTATGATGGATCCGGGAACCCCTGATGTCTTGAATAGTTGGATTCTTGACATGAGTTCTTGGTTTGCTTTTTCTCAACTTTGAGAAGATGATGTAGTGCCTTATGCTAAGCTTAAACTTTCTGGCTTAGCCAAAGTACTTGTGGAACGAAAACGAGGACAAGAACTCACCACATGGGATGAGCTTGTACAATGTCTTAAAACCAATTTCTATCCTTCAAATTATTCTAGAGAATTGGTTATTAAATGGTTTCGTTTTCGCCAAGGTACTAATATGTCCGTACAAGAATATATTTTCCAATTTAACAGGTTCAGAATACTTGTGAATGTGGAGGATGATGTTCCAGGTTTGATTCTCAAGTTTCAAAGTGGCTTGTTAGAACATTTGTACAGGGAACTAATGTTTGTTTCTATGGAAACATTGGATCAAGTTTTCAATCAGGCGCAACTTGCGGAGGACAAGTTCAAGGCGCAATCGCGGGCATTCCGCACACTGTTACTCAAGTGGTTGGAAACTCATCAAAAGGGAATAATTCTTTCTCTCAAAAGAAGAATTTTGCTCAAAAGAAGAATGTGTCTTCTCCATCTCCTTCTTCTCCTTCCCCTTCCGCTTCTACTCCTTCTTCCTCTTCTTCTAAATCTTCATCTTCTTCTTCTAAGAAATTCTGCAATTATTGTAAGAAGAAAGGGCATGAGAAAGCTGATTGCTTTAAGCTCAAAAAGAAGAGTTTAGTGATTACTACTCAAGAGGAGGATGCTTCCAAGGGTCCCCTTGAGTCGGTAGGAGAGAGTAGAGTATATACGGAATTACGAGGTAAGCTTAATGAAGTTACCTTAGTAAATGTAAGTTCTTCAGATGGAGCTCGTGATGCTTTGTTCATCACTCGAGCCCACTTACTTCACAACTTTGCAACTGATTGTATAGTGGACAATGGCTCGCAGAAAAATCTAATTGCGAGGTCCATTGTCGAGCGTTTGAATTTACCTATGGAGCCTCATCCTCAACCTTATTCTTTGGGTTGGAAGGATAGTGGAAGAGGCTCAGAAATCACTCACACTTGCACTTTAAAATTTGCACTTGGCCCACATTTCATAGATCAAGTCACTTGTGATGTGACTCCTATGGATTGTTGTGGGATTTTGCTTGGACAACCTTTTCGGTATGATAGGAGAGCTGTTTATGATGCTTTTAAAAGAACCTACACACTTCAAAAATATGGTAAGGTCTTTCTCATTAAGAGCACCAACACTCCTAATATCATTCTAAGTTCCAAGCAAACGAAAAGAGTAATTAAGAAAGGTGGTGATGTTGCTCTAATTTTCATTCGCTCTCAAAACACTTCTACATCTACATCCATTACAAAGCAACACTCTTCAATGGATAAAATATTGCAAAGTTATTCACACATATTTCAGGAGCCAAAGTCTCTTCCTCCAATTCGCACAATTAATCACAACATTGAAATAGTTCCGGGTTCTTCTCTTCCTAATGCTCCCATGTATAGACAATCTATTTTGCAAAATGAAGAAATAAAAAAGCAAATAGAAGATTTGTTGTCTAAGGGTTTCATTAAGGAAAGTACTTATGCTTGTGCATCACCTATTTTGTTAGTTCTTAAGAAAGATGGCACTTGGAGATTATGCATTGATTTTCGTGCATTGAACAGAATTTCTGTGAAGAATAGATATCCCTTACCCCGCATTGATGATTTATTAGATCAGCTTCAAGGAGCTAAGTTCTTTTCAAAAATAGATCTCAAAAGTGGATATCATCAAGTGCGTATCCAAGGCGAGGATACATGGAAGACTGCTTTCAAGACGAAGATGGGCCTCTTTGAATGGTTGGTCATGCCCTTCGGTCTTACTAATGCTCCTGCAACCTTCATGAGGTTGATGAATGATGTATTTCGTGAAGTCCTTGACAAATTTGTCATTATATATCTTGATGATATATTGATTTTCTCAAAAACTTGGGAGGAACACCTTAGGCATATCCAGCAAACCCTTGATCTTCTTGCGAAGAATCAATTATATGCCAACTCTTCCAAGTGTTCTTTTGGCAATACTTCAGTTTCTTACCTTGGCTATGTGATTAGTGAGACTGGAATTCGGGTAGATCCCCTTAAAGTTGATGTTTTGCTTAAGTGGTCCCCTCCTACAACTCTCATTGAGTTAAGGAGTTTCCTAGGACTTGCGAACTTTTATCGCAAGTTCATTCCTCAATATTCCACCCTTGCAGCTCCATTGCATTATCTCACTAAGTCCAAAACTCCATTTCATTGGGAGAAAAGCCAAGAAGTTGCCTTTGAGAAACTCAAAAAGAAATTGTGTACAGCACCGGTGTTAACTTTACCCGACCTTTCTCAACCTTTTGAGATTGAAAGAGATGCCTCTAAAGTTGCCTTAGGATCTGTGCTCAAACAGAATGGTCATCCAGGTTGCTTATCATTCGGAAACTTTTTCTGCTTGCTAAGTTGAACTATTCTACATATGACAAGGAGTTGTATGCTTTAGTTCAAGCCATTAAGTACTTGGAGACACTATCTTTTGGGAAAAGATACGGTAGTACACACCGATCATATGCCTCTCAAGTTTTTACAATCTCAAAGTAAAATTGAAGAATCAAGACATATGAAGTGGGCCTCTTACCTCCAACAATTTCACTTGGTGATCAAGTACAAAAAGGGGAAGAGTAATACGATTGCTTGATTGTTTGAGTAGGCCTCCGGCCGCTCTTGCCTTAACGATCATGTCCACTTCACACTTGGGATTTCAGACTTGGCCTAATCGGTATTCTCAGGATCCTGATTTTGGAAAAATATTTGAGCAAGTGAGTAAGCCTTCTTCTTCCAATTTGCGTCCTTTCCAAGATTTCTACATCAAAGAAGGACTTCTCTACAAATTGGACAAGGTTTGTGTTCCTTGTGAACCTAGAGTGTCGCTTCTTAAGGAAGCTCATTCTACACTTTATGGTGGTCACTTTGGGAAGCATAAAACACTTCATCATTTGCAACGATTTTTCTATTGGCCAAAAATGCAGAGGGATGTGTTGAGATTTCTCAAGCAATGTGCAGTTTGTTGTCGCTCAAAACCAGCTAATAGAAAGTTTGGCTTAGGCATGCCTTTGCCCATTCCTTCTCGTCCTTGGGAAAGCATTTCCATGGACTTGGTTAGTGGTTTTCCTATGACAGTGCGCCAACATGATTGTGTGTTCGTGGTGGTTGACAGATTCAGCAAAATGGCTAAGTTCATTCCATGCCGCAAGACAAGTTCTGCATCAGACTTAGCTCAATTTTTCTTTGATAGCATTTGGCGTTCCTTTGGTCTACCTACCAGCATTATCTCGGATCGTGATTCACGCTTTGTGGGTCACTTTTGGCGTTCTTTGTGGAAGATTTTGGGAGTTTCCCTTAACTTCTCTATCGCCTATCATCCGCAGTCCGATGGGCAGACTGAAGTGGTAAACCGTACACTTGTGCAAAGTTTGCGAATCTATCATCACGCTTCACCAGCAAAGTGGGACTTGAGTCTCACGCATATTGAACATGCCTATAATAGGGCCCTACACTCTTCTACAGGTCATTCACCCTTTGAAGTTTGTATGGGATTTCAGCCCTTGGCACCTTATGAGTTACCTTTATCTTTGCCTTCTCCTGTCACTTCACATCTTCAGAAGGAGCAAGACAAGGCACACTCATTTGTTCAACACTTGCACAATCTTCAATCAAAGGTGGTTGAGATTTTGCAAAAGACACAACAGCAACAGAAAAAGGCCATGGATCAACATCGAATTCCTCATCCATTTCGGGTTGGTGATAAAGTTTGGTTGCATCTTGACAAGCGGCGTTTCATCGATAAGACTCATAGCAAAATCAAACCAATTCGCTATGGGCCTTACACTATTCTTCAGCAGGTGTCCGAGAATGCTTTTCGCCTGGATCTTCCCGCACACTTGGGAATTCATGACGTCGTCAATGTGGATCTCTTGAAGTTGTACTTTGACTCTACATTGGAGACTGCACCAGCTATCAGCCATCCTGTGGACGTGGTTCCTGAAGCACAGTTACCATTGGATGCAGATCAGATCTATGACACGAAGACTCGGCGGACTCGTCAGGGGTCTACCACCTCATATCTTGTGGCTCGGCGAGGACAGGTTGCCGCATCAGGCTCGTTGGATTTCTTTTCATCAGATGTCCCGTGACTTTCCTATTCTTTTGAAAGCATTGGAGTCCAATGCTTCTATTGTGGGGAGGCATGATGAGGATTGATGTATGATCTTTCATATGACCCCTCTAGTAGTTCCTAGCTTAGGTTTGCTTAGTTTATTTCTAGCAAATTGATATTGTAAGTGAGTCTCTTTCTCACATGCACTTGTGGGCACTAGTTGTCTTCTAGTTGTCTTTTAGAGTGTTAGTTAGCAAGTGTGAACTCAAAGTAGGAAGTGTGAGCTTCAAGTTAGCTAAAATGGATCTTCTAGTTAGCAATCTTAACTTAGAAGTTTACGTGCATTCTTCTTTGCACCTTTGTAGCTTTTGGGTTAAGCGTGTGAATCAAATCCATGATTTCATGGGTTGGTTATGTATTTTGGGCCATTAGTGCCTATATAATGTTTTGTAAATAATAGAACTCTTAGTTGGATTTTCAATCCTTTTCATCCTTGTAATTCCTGTAGATAGAAAGCAAAGTCTAAAATGAAAAATCACATATCAAGATTTTCAATTCTAGATTTCTTCACCTATAAAAGTATATTATAGGAGATAATAAGACAACCACATTCACATATTGTAGTAGTTTTCCATACATGACCATGTGCAGACAATTAAAAGGTAGACTCACACAAGATTACATGGCCAACTGAGGTCTCAACTTGAGGACAGATAAATTCTATAATTTCAAACTAGAAATAAATTTAAAAGAGGATATTATTTAAAACTAGCATACTACTATGGGATTAACAAGGAGTAACACATGGTATAGTCAAAGAGAAATATAGTTGGCATAAGAGTCAAAAAGTAGTAGAATGAAGCATGGTAAAGCATTTACAATCATATAAATGGCATCAAAAACTTAAATCAAATAGCAGGTAATCTAGCAATATAACTTAATTTACTACTTCCTTTGTGTCCCCTCCCCTCATTGTGTAGGACTTAAAAATATGAATGGGAAATATAACCTAATACCTTATTCAATAACAAAAAATAATATGAAATAAGAGTAAGCGCTAATCCAAGTAAATATGAAATAAGAGTAACTGGCCTTTATAGGCAACTACAAGACCTAGGAGTAGCCATCATCCTCAAATAAAAAAAGAGAGCAGTCTACATCATCTAAAAACCATATATTTTACAATCATTCCCCTCACAACATGATGAGAAGAGTACCATTGTCAATAAATATTAACAAGATAATGGTGGTAGAGAAAACGATGGCAGTCTTAAGCAACTAATAAAAAATAGAAATAAAATGAGATTTAAAAAGTAATTGGCACAAGGAAGGAGGAAGTTGAGCTATATCATTATAGGATCACCTAGGGTCACTATCAGAATTTGTTCTACCTTGGTATCCAATCACATATCACTAAAAATTTTGGCACATATTTCATTTTTCAATGAATGCTTGAAGGCTTCTATCCAATATTTTTGTACATGGTGCCAAATGCATGCCTAGAAAAATGGTTTGATTAACTCAACCTTGCACCAAGATGGTTAATATGTAGAATCATTAAGCACCCAATTCTTAAATTTCTTACAGCTATCATATAGAATGGAGAAGATGATTTTAAAGAGCACTTTAGCAATAATAGTTACATGATAACAATCAATTCAACATGTTCAGAGGAAATATATATGACTATTAACAAACAAGAATTCTTTAAGAAATTTCCACTAGTGTGATCTCCTAAAATGTTTATCATTTCAATTATATCCAACCAATATCAGCAAATGCAAATATTGAGCCCTATCATCATCCCTCTCATCATAAAATAGAAATTGAATGTTTGTTGCAAGGGTTATTGTAAGGTACCCAATAGGTTGGGAGTAAGCAGTGGGAAAAGTAAACCAAGGCTATTCCCATGGGCTTCAAGCACCTCAAAGTGGCCATGGAACTATAGGCAATAGGGGTTGAACTTACTGCTATATCCCATGCAATATTTAAGATTCACATTGGTGCCTATGTGTAACCATGGGAACTAGAGGTATAGATTGAACTTACAATTATGGTCCACACTGTATTACAACCTAAGTACACCATCATGTATGCTTCAAGCTCTACCCTAAAGGTTTTACTTAACCTTCTATAGCCCAAAGGGTATAGATGCATTGGTAGTACAACTTGTGGTCCACCCTGTATTATGGCCCAAACCCACCACTGTGTATGCATCAAGCTCTATTCTAAAAATTCAATTTAACCTACCATACCAAAGGGACATAGGTGAACTGGTAGTGAAACTTGTAATTTTTAACATGAGGAAGGATCAAATTCCCACAATTAACAAAGTTTAATAAATCACACTATCAATCATTGTAAAATAGAGTTGCAAACCCTATTATGAATTAAAAGGGATCCACCATCATCATCAAAAGAGATTAATATACCTACAACAGTTCCACCTAAGCATAAAATATAATAAGGTAGTACAAATATAGTTTTTTATGGCTTGAATTAAGATCTTCTTGGAGGTACATTCCTTGCTCAACTTAAGCATCTTGTTGCCTACCAAGTGAGATATTCAATGATATATTTTGAAGGTATCCTGCATAGGAAAAATAACTCCATGCCATGTCCCAAGCATGTTGTTAGTGAAAACATTATATTTTGAGCAATGAGAGAATCATACATATTTATTATATATCCTTGTAATTCCTATAGATAGAAAGCAAAGTCTAAAATGAATATCATAAAAATAGGTCAATATACCTGCAACAGTTCCACCTAAGGATCAAATATAATAAGGTACGTAGTACAAATTTGGTTGCTTATGGCTTGAATTAAGATCTTCTTTGAGGTACATTCCTTGCTCAACTTAAGCATCTTGTTGCCTACCAAGTGAGATATTCAATGACATATTCTGAAGATATCCTGCATAGAACAAAGAACTCCATGCCATATCGTAAGCATGTTAGTGAAAATATTATATTTTGAGCAATGAGAGAATCATACATATTGATAATAGACCCTTGCAATTCTTGTAGATATAAAGTAAATTCTAAAATGAATTTCATAAAAAGATGTCAATATACCTGCAATAGTTCCACCTAAGCATCAAATATAAGAAGGTAGTACAAATCTAGTTGTTGATGGCTTGAATTAAGATCTTTTTGGAGGTACATTCCTTGCTCAACTTAAGCATCTTGTTGCCTACCAAGTGATATATTCAATTATATGTTATGAAGGTATCCCGCATAGGACAAAGAACTCCATGCCATGTCCCAAGCATGTTGTTAGTGAAAACATTATATTTCGAGCAATGAGAGGATCATACATAATGATTATAGACCCTTGCAATTCTTGTAGATAGAAAGAAAAGTCTAAAATGAATATCATCAAAAGATATCAATATACCTACAACAGTTCCACCTAAGCATCAAATATAAGAAGGTATGTAGTACAAATCTGGTTGTTGATGGCTTGACTTAAGATCTTCTTGAAGGTACATTCCTTGCTCAACTTAAGTATCTTGTTGCCTAGAAAGTGAGATATTCAATGATATATTATGAATATATCGTGTATAGAACAAAGAACTCCATGACATGTCCCAAGCATGTTGTTAGTGAAAACATTATATTTTGAGCAATGAGAGAATCATACATACCGATTATATACCCTTGCAATTCTTGTAGATAGAAAGCAAAGTCTAAAATGAATGTCATCAAAAGAGCTCAATATACCTGTAATATTTCCACCTAAGCATCAAATATAAGAAGGTAGTACAAATTTGGTTGTTGATGTCTTGAATTAAGATCTTCTTGGAGGTACATTCCTTGCTCAACTTAAGCATCGTGTTACCTACCAAGTGATATATTCAATGAGATATTCTAAATGTATATTGCATAGGACAAAGAACTCCATGTTATGTCCCAAGCATGTTGTTAGTGAAAACATTATATTTTGAGCAATGAGAGAATAATACATATTTATTATAGACCCTTGTAATTCCTATAGATAGAAAGTAAAGTCTAAAATGAATGTCATCAAAAGAGGTCAATATACCTGCAATAGTTCCACCTAAGCATCAAATATAAGAAGGTAGTACAAATTTTGTTGTTGATGGCTTGAATTAATATCTTCTTGGAGGTACATTCCTTGCTCAACTTAAGCATCTTGTTGCCTACCAAGTGAGATATTCAATTTTATATTCTGAAGGTATCCTACATAGGACAAAGAACTCTATGCCATGTCCCAAACATGGTAGTAGTGAAAACATTATATTTTGAGCAATGAGAGAATCATACATATTGATTATAGACCCTTTCAATTATTGTAGATAGAAAGCAAAGTCTGAAATGAATATAATAAAAAGAGCTCAATATACCTGCAATAGTTCCACCTAAGCATCAAATATAAGAAGGTAGTATAAATCTGGTTGTTGATAGCTTGAATTAAGATCTTCTTGGAGGTACATCCCTTGCTCAACTTAAGCATATTTTTGCCTACCAAGTGAGATATTCAATTTTACATTCTGAAGGTATCTTGCATAGGAAAAATAACTCCATGCCATGTCCCAAGCATGTTGTTAGTGAAAACATTATATTTTTGAGCAATGAGAGAATAATACATATTGATTATAGACCCTTGTAATTCCTGTAGATAGAAAGTAAAGTCTAAAATGAATATCATCAAAAGAGGTCAATATACCTACAATAGTTCCACCTAAGCATCAAATATAAGAAGGTAGTACAAATTTGGTTGTTGATGGCTTGACTTAAGATCTTCTTGGAGGTACATTCCTTTCTCAACTTAAGCATCATGTTACCTACCAAGTGATATATTCAATTTTATATTCTGAAGGTACCCTGCATAGGAAAAAGAACTCCATGCTATGTCCCAAGCATGTTATTAGTGAAAAAATTATATTTTGAGCAATGATATAATCATACATATTGATTATAGACCCTTGCAATTCATGTAGATATAAAGCAAAGTCTAAAATGAATATCATCAAAAGAGGTCAATATACCTACAACAGTTCTACCTAAGTATCAAATATAAGAAGGTACGTAGTACAAATAAAATTTTTGATGGCTTGAATTAAGATCTTCTTGGAGGTACATTCCTTGCTCAACTTAAGCATCTTGTTGCCTACCAAATGAGATATTCAATGACATATTCTAAAGATATCCTACATAAACCATAGAACTCCATGCCATGTCCTAAGCATGTTGTTAGTAAAAATATTATATTTTGAGCAATGAGAGAATCATACATATTTATTATAGACCCTTCCAATTCATGTAGATATAACTCAAAGTCTAAAATTAATATCATCAAAAGAGCTCAATATACCTGCAACAGTTCCACCTAAGCATCAAATATAAGAAGGTACGTAGTACAAATTTGGTTGCTGATGGCTTGAATTAAGATCTTCTTGGAGGTACATTCCTTGCTCAACTTAAGCATCTTGTTGCCTACCAAGTGAGATATTCAATGAGATATTCTGAAGTTATCTTGCATAGGACAAAGAACTCCATGCCATGTCCCATGCATGTTGTTAGTGAAAACATTATATTTTGAGCAATGAGAGAATCATACATATTGATTATAGACCCTTGCAATTCCTATAGATAGAAAGCAAAGTCTAAAATGAATATCATCAAAAGAGGTTAATATACCAACAATAGTTCCACCTAAGCATCAAATATAAGAAGGTAGTACAAATCTGGTTGTTGATGGCTTGAATTAAGATCTTCTTGGAGGTACATTATCATTTTTAACTCTTGTATCCATTTAAGTTCCACTTTCTAGTAATTATACAAGAGTATCCCTATCTTCACAAACGCATGCCAGACACTACTCATAATGAAACAAATAATTAACTACTATCTACATGAAACTTGAACTTGAATACGATTATACCAGTTGAGGGTATTAATGTGTCCATGTAGTTTCAATAGGAAGTTTGTAAGAGGCTTTGGATGGCTTGCAACCCCTCTTATTGATCTTAAAAAAATATCAAATGCATTAGATAGAGGTAATGGAGGTTACATTAAACTCATGAAAAAATAATAATATCCAACTTAGTTTTAACACTTGTAGATTTTTTTCCCTCTTCTTTGTGGTTCAATACGATCCTTCAAGTACAAGCATAAGGGAATTTCTTATGCAAAATGGGAAACCTATTCCTTTTAGAAGTAGAAAGTGGACAAGTAAAGAACTTGAGCTTGTATAATAAGGAAATTTTGGTTTAAATGCATGCAATCTACAACTACCAAGGCTGCCATCAAAATATTGACAAATTAGATCTTGAAGCTTAGCATTACACATAGTTTATTTTGAATAATATATAGAATATTTTCTCTTAGATTGTTGGATGAAAACCAAGTTATTATTTACAAACAACAATGATCTATTGCACCTCTTACATGTACAAAAGCAAGAAATAAAAAAATTATATTATGTCCAAGAGTGACCAAAGGAGGTAAATGAAATTCAAAGACCACATCTAGTTAGAATATTTAAGTACTAGGGCAAAAAGAACCGAAGGAGATAAAGAAGTGACTAAGAGATAAAATAGTATGGATATATATATAAATAGAAAAGTCTTATTTATAAATATAGGCGAATGGATAACCTGAGCCCTCCATATAACGATCAGATTTCCAAAAATCCCTACCCACCTCAACCATAAAATATGAGGTGAGAGGGTATCCTAACTGGCCAACCTCATGCTCAGGATACCTACTCACCTCACTCCTAGCTTGGCTGCCCATTATTTGTAAACAATGTCTAATTTAGGCCAAGCAATGAAGAAGCCCAAAACATCCTTCATTATGTCCATCTCATTATTCCTTCTATACAATATTATTTCATCTTTATAGGCGATGTGCATAATGACTTTTCAATAACGTTCACCTAAATGTTGATCATGTATAAGGTATTTAGGGTCAGTACTGATCATTGTGCCTTCGGCCACTATGTTATCATTATGGATCTGAGTCAAGTAGCATTCCCTTCTCTCAGTTTGAGTGATCGGTGTCATTTTCAGTCCCTACATGGAAAATCAACAGCCCATATAAATTTATTGCATAGCATACAATACAAACTAAGTCAACTATTTTATATTTGAAATAATAGTCATACCATTTATGACTCTAGCCTAGAAGGTATTGAGTAGTTGTCTATGCCTTGATCACCACCACCAATGTTGTGTCCACTTGTAGGTGTAGCATGTAGTGATGTTTCCTATGGAATTATATGCAAGGGATCATTACAACTTTAGGGGTGCAACATGTAAACATTTAAAATATGAAATCTTAAAAAAATTGACACACCTCTATTAGTGCAATCTATGTCAAAATCTCTTCAATATTTTTATCTTTCTTTGCAAGCTTATATTTCATTTTTTATTATTCTCTGCAAGCTTCTCTTTCTGCTTTTGCTCTTTCTCTACTGTATGAGCTTGCATCTGGTGCAAATTTTGTATGTAACCCTCACCAGCAAATAAAGCAGTTGGTGATACTCCTTTGCCAACACCCCAAACTCGACCTAGTTTTTTGGGTCCTAAAACCTTGGTGATGGCATCATCCTTAATAGATTGATTTACAGAGCTCACATGACATTTCATCATCCAATTCTTTCTAGCAATATCATATGCATAGTTAACTGGTAACATGTTAAAAAATAATTGATATAACCATGGTTTGAAGTTCAATGCATTGCTATTTTCAAGGGAATGTCACTTACGATTGTCTTCACAACTTCTGGTGAAATAGGAGCCCCATCCTTCTTTGTATGAGATACCATCCACACAATTTCCCTTGGTAGTGGAGTTTTTGCATTTGGTTGGCTCTTCCTCTACAAGATATATAGTTGGAGAGACATGGGGATAAGTCATACGATAAAATATTATAGCTATGTTTATCACATATAATGGGCAAGTATGATAGAATACCATTTCATACACCAATTGAGCATATCCTGTTCGACTGCAAGTGTGCATTTTGGATTGGTGATATCTATTTTTTTTATTCCTTTGCCTCACTACCTACAATGCAATGAAGAAACCAATATATAAATTTATTAGGGAGAGCAAAGTCGACAAAATTCACATGAACATAATAATGATATGAACTATAAAACATCATTATAAATAATAGGGGGTTACCTCCTAAGGGGATTTTTAAATGGTCTGGTGCTTTAACGATCAACAAATTTGAAGGTTGAAGGAGCGTGGAAGGTTGGAGGTTGAAGGAGCGTGGAAGGCTGGAGGCTGAAGGAGCATGGAAGGCTAGAGGCTAAAGGAGTGTGGAAGGTTGGAGGTTGAAGAAGCATGGAAGGCTAGAGGCTAAATGAGCATGGAATACTGGAGGCTAAAGGAGTGTGTAAGGTTGGAGGTTGAAGGAGCGTGGAAGGCTAGAGGTTGAAGAAGAGTGGAAGGTTGAATGATGAGTTGATATTTGAAGTTTCAAGGCTAAAGGAGTGTGGAAGGTTGGGTTGGATGAAGGAGCATGGAAGGTTGGACTAGCTGAAGGAGCTACAGTGAAAGGCTAGCATGTTGGGTGGAAGGTTGGGATGGCTGAAGGTACATGAAAGGTTGATAAGAATGAAGGAGTACGAAAGGCTAGGCCGACTGAAGGAGCTGCAACGGAATGCTAGGATGCTGAGTGGAAGGATGAAGGAGCATGGAAGGCTTCTTACAATGAGAAAAATAAAATTGTAAAGTGCGAAGGATTAGAATTTTTTCCTAAAAAATATCTCATCTTTTAGGAGCCATATCTTCATGAAGATTTATCTTTTTCAATTGATTCTTGGACCAACTTGTGTAGAATTTGAATAGCTTTAAAATGAGTGGTCATATAAAAAAATCTAAGCAATATTAAGAGAGATACAACCCTTTGAAGTCAACCATTTGGAATAAGGGCAGTGACGATTTTTCAAGTTGCAAAAAATAAAATTGCAAAGTGCGAAGGATTAGGGTTTTTTCTTGAAAATATTTATCATCTTTTAGGAGCCATATATTTGCAAAGAGTTATCTGATTTAGTTGATTCTTGGACCAACTTGTGCATAATTTGAATAGCTTTAAAATGAGTGGTCATATGCAAAAATCTAAGCAATATTGAGGGAGATATAACCCTATGAATTCAACCATTCATAACAAGGGTAGTGATAATTTTTCAAGTCGTGAAAAACAAAATTGCAAAGTGTGAAGGATTAGGGTTTTTCCTAAAAAATATCTCATATTTTAGGAGATATATCTTCATGAAGAGTTATTTTATTCAGCTAATTCTTGGACCAACTTGTGCAAAATTTGAATAGCTTTAAAATGAGTGGTTATATGCAAAAATTTGAGCAATATTGAGGGAGATACGACCCTATGAAGTCAACCATTTAAAACAAGGGCAGTGATAATTTTTCAAGTCACAAAAAATGAAATTGCAAATATTTTCCAACTAGGGTTCGAATGATGGGAAGAGCAATGAAGGGCTATGACTTCAACAAGGAAGGAAACTAGCAATTCAGATTTGGTAAAGCGGACTATGATAGTGCGATATTTTGGAAATATTACTTTACTAAGATGCAAGGCATATAAAGTAGAGGTGAAGTTTTGGCATTGTGAAGGTTGCTATAGGAAAATGTCAAGGAAGATGCTAAATTCTGGAGTAATTGTATTCATGCATAAATTTGAAAAGATCCAAAAAAAAATCAAACATTTTATGTAAAACGATGTAAGTTTCTAGATATAGCATCTCAATTGATATGAGAAGTGTATCTATTTGTAAACTCTCAAGCTCTAAATAAGATATATGTAATTTTTCAAGGGTGGGGGACCCAAGTACAACCCCTTATTATCAAGCAAAAAAAAAATGATATGAACTACCATAGCATATTGGTTGGTACCTTTCTTAAAGTCAGCGTTGCTCCTAACATTCACAAAGGCTTCCCAATATTTTTGTGATACATGAGGTGGGGGATTAACAATTCTATATTCATCAGTATCATACTTATCATAGTGGTTTTTCACAAGTCAGCGCTTATGTTCAAGCCATTGCTTTTCCATAGTAGTCAAGACCCATTTCATCAATGTGTTCGAAATGATATATTTTTGCTGCATAAAATCGATATCTTATTAGATATAGCATTTATATAAGTATTCAAAAATGGATACTATGAACTGCATTGGTTAGAAAGTTACCATAATGAGTGTCCATAATTGGTTTTTAACTTCCACTAGGACTGCTCTCCAGTTTGTATGAGTGATAAGGACAATATCCCTCATAATAACCCCCAAGTAAGATGTAAACTTAATAGAATTTGGACCTACAGGTTGTTAGTTTAGATTGCAAATTATCTCCACCTTATCTATGTTGCTTGACTCTGTTGCACATCTTGTTGGACCTCTCTTTCGATGATATTCAGTGTTTGAAGTGTGTGATGACCTAGCATCAACACCTATAATGTTACCACCATCCAAACATCATTATTGTCATAGAATATGAGAACAACGAGTAACCCAAAATCACAAGCAAAATTCTTGTACAGTCTACATACCTTCTTCATTAGCCAAAGCATTTCCAGCCTCATTTCGAGTATTCTCACCATCGAATTCATTTATGTTATGGCTTACCTCCTTATCTTCCTTGTTAATGAAATGACGTAGCTGGTATCCTCCACCAGTTGCTATAATACACCATACTCAATGATAAAACCATGATGAATTCAAATATGCCTAGGTCAACCACTATTGAACAACACTATCAACTTACAAGTACTTACTAGCATGTGAGGTGTGTGTCACTAACTCCTGATTTATTGTGACAGCCTTAGGTACTCGTGATGTCTTTCTTGGTCCTTTTTTGTTCATATTGACTATGTTTATTCTAAAACCAGTTCTTTTATTTCAACTGACTCTTCTAAGATAAAAAGTAGAAGTTGTTGCAAAATAAAAGGAAGAACCCTTAGCTAAATAAAAACTAGAAGAGTTAGTTGAAAGAAAAGAATTGGTTTCATAACAAAAGAAAGAGACATGGTTAAATTTATCTCTGTTAGCATTAGTTGTTACATCAATACAAGATATGGAGAAGATATAATAAGAACATATGTTTATCAAGAAAATGTTATCACAAATTAAATATAATTGTTAATATGATTGGGTTGCTATACTCATTCTTACTTGATTATTTTATTATGATAATTTTTAATATGATTGGATTGCAAACATCTATACCTACTATACAATGCTTGTTGTCTATCTATCATAAGTCCATATTTTCAACCTCTTCTCTATTTTGGTTGTCCTGCCTATCCTTCTTTATGTTTAGCCCTCTATCTCAGGGCTAAGTTACAAGAAAAAGTAATCTTGATCCCACATTTCCATTTTGTGTCAAAAATACATTCTCATTTGGACAACTCATTTCGTGCACCTTTGTTGCATTTATTGCTTGTTAAACATGTTTTTAAGAAAAATTCTAAATGACTATATTTTGGTCCATTTCCAAACCAATTTTTTTGTTTGTGCATAATGGTACAACTCCTCAAGATGCCTACAAGACTCTCAAGTCTTGAGCAATGGATAGGCCAAATGTTTCCAATCATATTTGTATTCTAAAATTCTTGAGAATATCCGTGACTTCAGATCTCCCATGTCTTGGTTGTAACACTTGGCCAACTCTCAAAATCCCACATGACAATTGAAACATAAAGGATATTGTAAATTTTAATGTGTGAAGAAATAAAGATCCAAGGCATTATGGAGCAATGGTAAATGGGATGCAATTGTCTGAACGCAACTTGAGTACAAATCCCCCTATTGTGATGGATACTCATGTAATAAGGAGGCCTCTAATAATAAAGTTTGTTGTAACACCACAATGATGTGGTTCATTAAATTAGAAGTGATATGTGCGTGACCCTTTTCAACCCCATATAATCAATTAAAAAATTTATGAGGAAATGGAGAGCACCAAAGCACAACATTTTCACTTTATCCTATCATTGGCAAATCTAAAATAATTTTTAGTATGTAGTACATGTATTAGCAAGAATTCAATCATATTTGAATTTTTGTGAATTAAATTTTTGTTAAATAAAATATTATTATTTTATGGACCTATTAAGATTTGAAACTGAAACTTGCTTAGACAGATTGTGAAAAAAAACTTAAAAAACTGAAATCTGAATTCTGGAATAAATTTTATAAAATTATAACAAAGATTTTTCTTATAGATGCTGAGCTCAAACATAGAATGGAAAAGATCTGAAAAAATTAGTTGGTATTAGAAAAACAAAGATATTTGTTCTGCTTAAAATTAATACTCAAATTAATCTAAGCTTGTAGGTGGTTCACTCCAGATTCAGGATTTCATTCTCCAATGTGAAAAATAGATATTTGCAGTAATTACAAACTATTGTATGAAACCTTGAATAAAAAAATCAACATAATCAATGCTTGCCTATCTATTATAAGTCCATATATTCTACCTCTTCCCTGTTTTGGTTGTCTTGACTATCCTTCTTTATGTTTGGCCCTCTATCTTAGGGCTAAGTTACAATAAAAAGTAATCTTAATCCCACATTACCATTTTGTCAGAAACACATTCCCATTTGGACAGCTCATTTCTTGCACCTTTGTTGCATTTATTATTTGTTAAACATGTTTTTACAAGATATTCTAAATGATTGTATTTTAATATTCTTTAATACTTATTATATAATTATTATCCTAACAAAAAAATCATAAATATTAATTTATGGCTAATAAAAAAATTACATTTATCAAAATACATGGAATTTTTCACTTTTAATTAAGCTTATATAATGCAAAACATCAAAAGATATATAGATAAAGTTCATAAACTAATAATTTTAAAAATATATCACTAATAAGAGGTGCAAACTACAACCTATTTTAAAATAAAATATTATAATAATATGAAATTTTATATAAAATATGTTATTTTTTTTGGTAATTATAATAATAGATTAATTGTGGGTTTTTATAAAGGATCCCAAAACTTTATGTACAAAATCATCCTTGCTAAAATATATTTCATGCCGGATGGCTAGGTAAATAGAGCAGTTCGTAAAAAAGACAGGGAAATACAAAATGCCCGAGGGCCCCAGAAGACGCGGACAGTCCTGGAAATCTTGATCTTGAAATACATTAAAATAGAATAATAGCCGAAGACAATATATCAACAAACTTTGGGAGAAGACCTATGATACAAATTCTTCATCATGAGGGAATATCTACCTTGGCCAAACTGTCCACCTCGGTTGGGAAACGAGAACGCCAAACAATCGGGCACGTGGTCATTAGTCCTTTGTTGGCCAAGTGATCCGCCACCTGGTTACCTTCTTTGTAGATGTGCCTTGCCTCCCACCTAGCGCATCGAGAGAGGAGCATCCTAGCCTCGAGGATGATATTCAAGACCCGCCACGACGGGTCTTTGGAGCCACGAAGGTAGTTGATAATGTTTAGAGAATCGCCTTCAATAATTAAAGGCCTAGGATCATTGAATATAACCTGCAACCCTTTCAACACACCACGGGCTTCGAAAAAATGATTTGTATGAGGGCCCAGATTTTCACAGTAGGTCAAGATCAGCTTCCCATTATGGTCCCTGACAAGCCCCCCAGAACCAGCGGGCCCCGGGTTGCCTTTAGTAGCCCCGTCAAAATTAAGTTTGATCCACCCCAAAGGAGGTTTGGTCCAAGTGACATCCCTACGGCCATTCACTGAGTCAACTCTGGAAGAGGAGCCAAGGTCCAGTCTTTTGAAAATAATTGCCTCCCAAGGATTATGAGGGCAGGAGCTGGGAATAGTTTTTGAATTCTCGACAGCAAAGGATAAGGCTCGTTGGGCAATAGAGGGAGCCATTCTAGGGATCTTGCCGAAGACTCTAGCATTACGCTCCAGCCAAATTTGCTAGATGGAATGGTGAAAGGCAACCTCACAAAGGAATCAGATATTAGAATTCTTAAAGGGCTTGGGCCATTGGAGGAAGGCATATTTAAGGGAGTGAGGGGAGCACCAGAGTACTTGGAAGGAAGACAACACATAGCTTAGGACCAAATGGGAAAAGGGGCAATGCAAAAATAAGTGATCGGATGTTTCACAGTCAGCTAAGCAAAGATAGCACTTGTTGGGAATTGCAAGGCCTCTCTTGTGGAGATTGTCTATGGTAAGGGCTTTGTTATAAAAGGCAATCCAAGAAAAGTAATTTATCTTAGGAATAATCCCTTTCCTCCAAATTGCTTTCCATCGGGGGTCCATAGCAGCCTCACACGATAGAAGATCATAAGCGGACTTAATAGAAAACTACCCATCCTGCGTGTTGCTCCAAATAATTTTGTCGTCTCTTATGACCGAAGGAATTAACATTGATTGGAGGACACTGTACAAGAAATTCACCTCATTATCAAACCCATCCACCGTCAAAAGTTTCCACCGAGGGGGAAGGGAACTCCGGTCAATGCAATCTGAAACCTTAAGATGACTGTTTGGATCAATCTGGGCCCTCAAGCCAGCCAAATTCTTATTTACAGCGAGAGCTTCATCTGTAGCCCACCTGTCTCTCCAAAAAAGGATCATGGATCCATCCCCCAAGATCCAACGAGCACCCCTGTTAATCATCGAACGGCCCTGAAGCACCGTCTTCCAGAAAGCCAAAGCTTCATGAGGAGACTTAGCTTCTAGGAGAGAATTTTCCCCAAGATACTTTCTTTTAACTATATTGACCCATTCCGTCGGTGCATTAATAAGAATTCTCCAAGCATGTTTGGCAATTAAGGCAGTGTTCATGAGCCTAGATCTTCTCAATCCCATGCCCCCTTGGTCCTTTCGAAGGCAAACCTTATCCCACGCCACCAGAGGAATTCTGGATTTTTCTTCACTGCCAAACCAGAGAAAATTCCTTTGAATCTGCTTGATTTTGGAATGGATAAACATAGGAAGCATGAAAACAGACATGAAATAGGTGGGAATTCCTTGAAGACAGGCTTTGGTGAGGGTTGCCTTCCCATATTGAGATAGCAATTTGCATTTCCAAGTGCTGAGTTTATTATGAAGCCATTCCAAAATCGAATTCTAGATGTTCCCACTGCCTCGCCCATTGCAAACTAGCGACAACCCCAAATAAGTTGCAGGTAGGGAATCAATAGTGCATTCAAGGATTCTAGCAATGTGAATTTGCCTACGCAGAGGGGTATTAACAAAATAAATTTTGCTCTTCAAATAATTAACTTTTTGGCCAAAAGCCTTCTCATACCGAGACTGAATGCACTTGATAGATTTGGCTTGAGTGACAGACGCTCCAGTGGATATGAGCATGTCATCCACAAACTGTTGGTGAGTGACAGGATCAACTCTGGAAGTAGGCAGAATGCCAAAAATCTTGCTTCGACGAAGGGCTTCATTCAAAGACCAACTAAGGACCTCTACCAAAAGAATGAATAAAATAGGAGATAGAGGATCACCTTGTCTGAGGCCGTGAGCACTTTGGAAGAATCCAACGGGGGACCCGTTGATCAACATAGAAAAGGACGAAGTGGAAATGCAACTATTCACAAGGTCAATACAGTGATGATGGAAGCCCAACTTGCAAAGGACAGCATAGAGGAACCTCCTGTCCACTCTGTCAAAAGCTTTATTCATGTCTAGTTTAAGGAAAAGGGCAGCATTCTTGGAACATTGGGCAGTATGGAGGGTTTCATGAATAGTAATGATGCCATCAAGGATGTTTCTACCCTTAACGGTGCTCCCCTGAGCTGAACCTACCAAAGAGGGGAGGAGGGATCTCAGAGCAGTCGGCAATGGTCTTGGTAAGAATCTTGTAGAAAACATTGCAGAGGCTTATGGGACGATAGTCAGAAAAACTTTTGCAGGTGGGCGACTTAGGAATGAGAGCTAGGAATGTAGAGTTGAGCTTCGGATGGATGGATCTTGATGCTTGGATTTCTAAGATAGCCTCACAGACATCAGGCCCCAAAACATCCCACATAACTTGAAAGAATCGAGGGGGAACCCATCAGGCCCGGGGCCTTATCGCGGTTGCATGGAAAAAAAAGCATCCTTAATCTCGGAATGGGAAAAAGGTTCCAGGAGTTTAATACTTGCCTCATGGGGGACTTTGGTAGGGAAATTAACAAGCAAGGATTTTTGAACTTGGAGGATGCTATTAGGAGGAGCACCCAGAAAATCCTAAAAGAAATTGACTGCTTCGCTTCGAATTTCCTCAATCTCCCTGGTAGTGCACCCATCCTTACACAGCACCTGTTTTATCTTGTTGGCCCCCCTGTGTCTCATGGTAGACATGTGTAAAAACTTTGAATTTGAATCACCGCTCTTCAGCCAGAGATCCCTGGACTTCTGACGCCAAAATGTTTCCTCACTGGCAAGAATGGAAATATAGTCCACCAGGAGGCTCCGTTCCTCCTCTCTGAGGCCTTTAGAATACCCTTCGACCTCCATATTTTCCTCTAAACTCTTAAAGTGCTCAGATATGGACCTTTTAGACTCAAAAATGTTGCCAAAAACCTCCTTATTCCATGCCTTTAAGTTCTTTTTAATCATCTTAAGTTTTAGGGCCAGTCTTTTGGACGCTGAACCAACCACCGTCACCTACCACCATTCCGAAACCAACTGTTTGAAATCCTTGTGGGAAATCCACATGGACTCAAATCTGAAAGGGATCTTAAACCTAGGCCTGCCAGTGGCCTCTAACAGAATGGGATTATGGTTTGACCTGATTCTTGGCAAAGCTAAGAGAGTTGCAATGTCGAGGAAGGGAATAGCTTCGTGGGAAATGAGGAACTGGTCGAGCTTGACCTGGATGAGATTACTCCCAATCCTCCTGTTGCTCCAGGTGAAGGATGCCCCCTTAAGTTTGATGTCTAGCAGATTATTGGACAAAAAAAAATCTCTAAAATCCTCCATGCTACGACTGGCCAGCTCAACGCCTCCCTTCTTTTCAGAGGGATGAAGAGGGCAATTGAAATCCCCTCCCACAACCCACGGTAAGTCACTAAAACTTTCCCTCATCAGAGAGATGGTTTTCCACAACTTAGGTCACTCCGAAGCAGAGTTCGAGGCATAAACATTGGTCAAAATCCATGAAAAATTATCAACCTTGGAGTGAAACAGGACATTGATAGTCTTGCTGGAAGCCGATAGAAGACTACCCTCGACCTTGTCAGAGTCCCATAGCACCATGAGACCGCCTGCAGAACCTATTGCAGGGCTGGAAAGGAATTTGGCCTTGGCCCAAATGGCCCTGGAAACCTTGACAGATGCAAAGGCATCAGAATTAGTCTCCTACAAAATGAGGATGGATGGGTTAGACTTCTTTCGAAGATCGGCCACCACCCTATGTTTGGCCACTCCAATGAGACCTCTCACATTCCATGAGAGGATTTTCATCTGGACATGTTAAACTTGCCTCCCTTTCCCTGTTGGTTGGGAGGTTTTGGGACAGGTGAATTACCCACCAGGGAGTTGAAATCTTCTTGAAAAAGCAACCGTTGGGATCCATTTGCAATGTCTGCTGCCGTTTCCTTATCCCTTATTTCTTTGTTAGGAGGTCACCCCTATTTTCTTTCATAGCCGAAATCCACCCCTTGCTTCTAGCTTCTAGTGTTTCATGGACTAATTTTGCCATGCTGTTCGTCCCTCTTGCCCAGCAGATACTCTTCCAGCAGGGACTCGGGAGGTTTCTGGTTTTGACAAATAGGGGAATCAGCCTGAGCAGACATACAGGAAGGAGACCAATCCTTTTCCACTTGAGGTTCTGGTTGGGAACTTGCATTGCACAGAATGATGTTCGACTCGAGGAGAACCCTAAAAGGATTTGGAGACTCAGGCACTATCGCTACAGGGTGTTTCGGTTGTTTTCCTTCTTGCTGCGGGGGGTTGCCAGAAGCCCCACCCTTCATCCTTGGCTTTTTAAGAGGACAATTTGACTGAAGATGCCCCTGGGAACTGCACCAGGGGAAAAATGTCGATCTATTTTCATAGTTAATGACTTGCTTATGAAGAACGGAGCCTCCAAACCGAAGAGTGATGGAGGATGGAAGGTTCACCTCCAAATTCGCCAGGACACAGAAGCGAGCTTAGACAAATCTGGTTCGGGCCCGAGTGGGAGGGTCAATGGTGACCAACTCACCAATAGAACGGGCAATACCCCTGATAACATTTTCATGCCAGCAGAAAATGGGAAGGTTCGACAGCCTAACCCATATTGGGGCAATATTATTACTCTGGGTTTCGGGGTTAAAATCCATCCCCCACTTCCTGAGAAAGAGACTCCTACGTCCCAGAAACCAAGGGCCCCCAGCCAAAATTTTACAGTATTCCTCTACATTATTTAGCCTAATTATGAAAAAACCCCGGGATAGGGAAGCTAGCTCCATATGACCCGAGGTCCGCCATTTTCCTGCCGCCCACCTGCGGATGGTCTCCATATCGAGATGCCCTCCAATAAACTTCCCGATTAGGGTAAATTTTTCAAATTCAAAGAAACTTGATAGGATTTCCTCCGGGATGTCCAGTTCATCCCTGGATGGAAAGAGGTCCTTAGTGAAAATACCATTTGGGGTTTCAAAAGCCATTGCCTCTGCATACGATTTTTGTTGGTAGTCTCTCCCTTTGTCATGTGGATCCTTCTCGCATCTGCCTCCATCTTCGGGTAACTCCGTCGAGCCTCCATTCTCTGGTTGCCCTCCCTCCGCCTTGCTACGGCCCTCCAACTTGCCGGTGCCCAGGTTCACAGTGCTGGCACTCCCACTCCCGTGCCCTCCCATCGCTACCTTCCCGCTCATCGCTGCTCTGCTCACCTCTCTCCGCCTTGTTCTATTCTATAAACAAAAACAATATCTTTTCAAAATATGTTATTAATATGTATGCTTTAAATAACATATTTTTAAAAATAACTTAATAATTAATCTCAACCACTACAATTAAAATAATTTATAATTTATATTATTTTAAAAAATATAAAAACTGAAGTCACTTGATTTTCTTTTTTTTTTAAATCAATTACTAAACTGTTAGAAAATGATAATTTTTTTTATTGAGTAAAAACTTCTTATACATATACATATTCATCATGGGGATTGAACCCGGGTCACATCACCGATAATGCAAGTGGCATCCTTGCTTAAAATGATAATTACCAAAATGTCAGATAGCAGCAAACATGCTTGTCATTAAACTCTAACACACATTTCACATGTTTAAAAATTAAGATGGATTTTTATTTAAAAACAACTGTCTCAATTCCCTACAAGTATCATTGGAAACTTAACATGGACTTTTATTTAAAAATAATTGTTGATTGTCGTGCAAGTATGCTTTTCATTCCAATCCCTCAGTATTTGGTAAGCATGGAGCACATGGACTTTATAATTTTTTAATATAATAAATAAAATTATTATATTTAATATATTTTTAATGTATTAAAAAAAATTATTAAAGATATATATATATATATATATAATTTAATTTTTATACAAACCGAAACTATCTTAACATAGTTTGAAACATTAACGCCATCTAATTTTCTCACTGTGTGGCTACCTTAATAAATCTAAGAAGCCACTTCGCATATAGTTTATACATGTTTCAATTTGATGTTAATAAGATTTACATTTCAAACTTAGAATCTTTTTAATATAAAAATATGAATATGAAAACCCTAAGAAGAAGAAATCCTCAAACCTAAATGAGTGAATTATTTCTTTTAAAACGGAACGTTGAGGGGACATATTCAAAACCCTAAACTCATACATACCAGGATAAAGTTGAAAAGGGTTTCCTCATCGATGCAAATGAATTGCTTATTTGATGTTAATAAGATTTACATTTCAAATTTAGAATCTTTTTTAATATAAAAATATGAATATGAAAAACCCTAAGAAGAAGAAATCCTCAAATCTAAACCAGTGAATGATTTCTTTTAAAATGAATGCTAAGGGGACATATTCAAAACCTTAAACTCGTACATACTAGGATAAAGTTGAAAAGGGTTTCCTCATTGATGCAAATGAACTGCTTATCCCACAACCATTTTAGGAAGAAGTAGAATAAAGGAAAGCAATAAAACTTTATTTGAAAGGGAAGGAAAAAAGCTTTGGAGCTTGAGCTTGTATCTTGTTGCCTAATAATTTCTATTTATTGTTGTCTATAACGGCTAGTTATGTGACCTTGCATGTAGCTTTAAAATGAGTCAATATTACAATCCTACGAGTGTAAAGCATGTGTGCCTCATCATAAATGATACATAGATTAAACATATATGAATTTGTGAGGAAATGGAGAGCACCAAAGCACAAAAAATAGGCATGTTCATAATTTTAGTAGACAGACACTAAAAAACTCATAACCATATTCATTCAAGGTGCCAAATACATAGTAATTCTCATTTTCAATAATAACAAGAAACAAGAAACCACTATGGGTTTTAATATAAAAATATGAATATGAAAACCCTAAGAAGAAGAAATCCTCAAACCTAAAAATTGACTTTATAAAGGTTATATGCATTGGAAAATATGAACGACCCGTAATTATCCATCTTCAGATCTATAGCCCGCCTTCAATTTCATGATGCCATATATATGGCCCACCTTCAATTTCATGTAACCCCAATTGTTGATCGAGCAGAGAGATGGTGCACCTTTGATCCTACAGGGTAGATCAATAATATTATCATGGTAGAACACAACAATTAAGAGTGACCATATATCGCATAGTAGTGATCATCAATGAGACCACAGGAAGTAGTTGGGTGAAGGTGTCTAATCCATTGATTTAAATAAGCATACCCAAGCCATTGATCTAAAATATCTAAATAGAGTAGATGTGAGCTGTTATATTTACGTGAAGTGATGCAAGCTAAAAACCTCATGTTCAATAAGCCAAGGGTTTGAACCTGGGGTTAGAGAAATCTCACATAGATCTATCACATGATGAAAACCTTTATAGAACCCTAATGTACACCTCCCATGCAGTGGCAAAGATGATGTTATTATATTGAATGGAAGTTTAGAAGATTATCTTTGTAAATTGAGGCAACACGATTCAAACCCGTCACCTCTTGGCCCAAAGTCCATCAAGAACCAAGCATGGTCAAATGGTTTTGCTGACCATGGAGGTATGGATTCTATGGAGATTGTACAGGTTTTTGCTCACCTTTGTAGGAGGATCAAAGGCATCAAGGGAGTTTGGGCCTAGAATGGTTGATCACAGTATTGGGACCATAGTTTGGATGAGAATAAATGGGTCATAGAAGAGGAAAAAATATGCTCAATGTAAAGATGCAGTTCTTCATGCTCTTGAGCTTGAGAAATAGTAGTTTGAACAAAGAAAATAATTGTCATGACTTGAAGCAATTCGTTTTGGTGGAAATAAATATAACAATTTGGTTAAGCAATCATAAAATTGTGTAGTTGATTGTCATAATGATGAGAGTCAATATACTCCCAATTATGGCAATTACAATAAATTTTTGGATTCAAAATTGCATATGGATGCTTGAAAGGTAGGTGTAACAGGTAAGCACATGTGTACAGAGTTCAACACAACACAAATTCCATTCATAAAGTAAGAGAGGGAAATGACATGAATTAGAAATATGATATCTTGAAGGCACACCTAGGATGAGGGGATTGCAGGACTTGGGGTTGAAAATTGTACAGAAAAAAAAAAATCCCAATATTGCTATAATATTTAAAAGTATTGAGAAAGGGGCCCCTACTGATAATTGTGCTTGCAATGCTTTTTTTTGGCGCTATTGAAAATGGAAATCCTATAAATAACAACAAATACCCTTATTTTTACCTTAAAATGAAAATATCATATGCAGGACATAGGGAGGAGTTGTTTGTCAAGAGATGTGATCGATGTCAGTCTCTCACACAGATTCTACAAAGTAGTCCAAAATTACTAGTGTCTTCCTTGTCTAATTTTGGTTGCAATGGAGGTGACTCAATTCAGCATGAGGTGAAGCCAAGAGGTGTGAATGTTTTGCAACAAAAATAAATAAAGCATCTAATTTTTCTATGTTGCTAGACAATAATTCAAACTACATGAGAACTTCCTCTAAAAGGTAAATCTCATTATAGGATTTTCAACATGTATTTGAAAGAATGGAGAAACATTTTCAACCTTTTTTATAACACATGTTCAAGTTTGCTAGAGCAACCAAGTTTCAACTCTAGTGAAAAGAGTGGTCCATGTTTTATCAATCAAGTGGATGAAACTGCATTTATATATTTATTTCAGGTCCTACTAGTTCTACTAATAAATAATTTTCCAAATGAGCTAGATGGTAATAATGTTGAACATCCTATTCAGGGCTATATGAGTTTGGTTAACAAGAATGGAGTTGAAGAGGTTGATGTTTTCAGTTATTTATTTAGGCCTGAGTCTATTGAGTAGAAATTAGTTGTTGCAAATGCAGGTGTCTATAAATGGCAGTTGAAAGGCAAGCAAAATGTGAAACATATGAGCAAGAAGAAATTTGATAGTGCTAATTAAAGGAGTTTAGTTGAGGTAGATAATATAACAATGTATGTAAAATCACTAAATAAGCCACCCATAAGCACTTTAGCATAATACAACTAAATTGCTTTCAAACATCAGTCACCCTCAAGTATAGAGATGAATATGAGAGCACAAGAAAGAGTCCACATGATGGAGCGTGACCAAAAAAAAAAATTATGTAAAAAAAAACTGAGAATAGAAAAGAAACAATTACAAGTAAAAATAAGATAGCTCAAGAAAAAATTATCAGCTCTTCCAGAAGTGGTTCCCAAGGTCGAAAAAGTAGTTGTTTTTTAAATAGTTGGTTTTTTTGCTTTTTTGATAAGAATAGAAAGAACATGTGTATGATAAACTATAGAATGAGATAAAAAGCCTTGACTAAACCTTTAATAGCATTAACTCTATCTTAGTTTGATAGAAAGTATGAAGAGATAAATAGAGCAAACAAATGATAGTTTGGCCAAAATATATCCTATTCTCTAGTAGTTCAAAGAATAATATGAAGAGGTGCATGAGTAAAAGGTTAAGGCCCAATATGGTATAATATTTGAATGCCACCGTGAATTCATGAAGGTCTCGATGTTTTTAAGGGACAAGCCAAAATGGGACATATTTATTTAAAAAATAGAGGCTTAGAAAGAGGAAATAAACGAAGAATTAGGCCAAGTAGGAGTTTATAGGGGTGGCCAATTTTGATGATCTCATTTTTCACAAAATTTAAAATTTTAATTGTCTAGAAGATGACACACAGTAATTGGCTAAATATATGAACAACCTCACATTAATGGCAAATTTTTTTATATAAAAATATAAATATGAAAAACCCTGAGAAGAAGAAATCCTCAAACGTAAACCAATGAATGATTTCTTTTAAAACAGAACGTTGTGGGTTTTAATATAAAAATATGAATATGAAAAACCCTAAGAAGAAGAAATCCTCAAACCTAAACCAGTAAATGATTTATGTTAAAACAAAACACTGAGGGGACATTCAAAACACTAAACTCGTACATACTAGGATAAAGTTGAAAAGGGTTTCCTCATCGACACAAATGAACTGCTTATCCCAAAACCATTTTAGGAAGAAGTACAATAAATAAAAGAAATAAAACATTATTTGAAAGGGAAGGGAAAAAAAATTTAGAGCTTGAGCTTGTACCCTATTGCCTAATAATTTCTCTTTATTATTTTCTAACATGGTCTGTTATGCAACCTTGTATGTAGCTTTAAAATGAGTCAATATTACAATCCTGGAGTGTAAAGCATGTGTGCCTCATCATAAACGATACACAGGTTGAATGTGTATGAAGTTGTGAGGAAATGGAGAGCACCAAAGCACAAAAAATAGGTATGTTCATAATTTTCAGTCGACGGACATAGAAAACTCATAACCATATTCATTGAAGGTGTCAAATACACAATAATTCTCCTTTTCAATAATAATAGGAAACAGGAAGTCATTGTGGGTTTTAATATAAAAATATGAATATGAAAAACCCTAAGAAGAATAAATCCTCAAACCTAAACCATTGAATTATTTCTTTTAAAATAGATCGTTATGGGTTTTAATATAAAAATATGAATATGAAAAACCCTAAGAAGAAGAAATCCTCAAACCTAAACCGATGAATGATTTCTTTTAAAATAGAAAATAGGAAAAAATACTATTAAAATGCTGCTCAAAGCCCTAGCTATGCCTCCATTGTGTATTGCAAAATATTTGTCAAAGCCCTAGCGCTACCTTCGTTGCACACTATGAAATACTCAATCGAAATGCTACTCAAAGCCCTAGCTCTACCTCCATCGCGTAGTAGGAAATGCTCACATAAAATGTTTCTCAAATCCCTAGATTTACCTCTATTGTGTACTATGAAATTCTTAACCAAAATGTTGCTAAAGGCCTTAGCTAGCTCTACCTTCATTGCACACTATGAAATGCTCAACCGAAATGTTGCTCAAAGCCCTAGCTAGCTCTACCTCCATCGACACACACTACGAAATGCTCATCCAAAATGCGACTTAGGCTTTTCTCATGGTCTTTATAATGTTAATTTTCATTGAGATACTAAGAGGGCAATTTTAAACCACCCTCTTAGGGTTTCCTAAGCCACCCTCTTAGGTCACCATAAGATGACGATTTTTAACTATCATCTTATGGTGACCTAAGAGGGCGGTTATAAACTACCCTCTTAGGGTGACCCTAAGAGGGAAATTATCATAAAAGGGTAGTTTTTAACCACCCTCTTAGGATCTATTAAGGCGATTTTTTACCATCATAAAAAACTGCCTTACTTTAGCTGTCGTTAAAGCCCTTTTTTGGTGTAGTGAATTGAGGCATCGACCAATATCCTCATCCTCTTAGTGATTAGGGAAACCTCTTGCTATTTTCCTTCTACCTCCTATTTAACCTTGGGTGCATCCTAAGCTAGGGGAACATACCATGCCTCCATAATGGTCATCCTTAATTTTTCCTTTTGATAAACCTTCTACTATATCTTTACCTTGTCCACTCTAATCAATCTATTTGTCTATATTGAGAATAATTTAGCATAAACTTGTATAACAATGTGATAGGTCCCTCCAATCCTATATTCCAACATAGCTTTAATACATGATGCATATCCATAATATATTCACGGTGGTCATATAACTACTCCTAACAAAGCACTTGCCTTACCTCAACTTGATCCATGTTCCTAGTTATATATGACCACCACACCACATATATCTTGGATTCCATATCTACCATGTTGGGTATATGAGTTGTCAATGTCACCACACCATCTCCCCATACCCATGTATGGATGGTTGATTCATTCCAATATCTTAGGACAACCCATTCAACCTATTATTTAGGAAATGTCTCATAGGTCTACCCCATAAACAATGAGACTATATATAATATATCATAATCACTTCAATAATACATGCTAAAGGATTCATGGAGGAGGTTTTCCAATATGAAATTCCCTCAATTGAATCTCGTTCTCTTCTCAATAATCATAAAGTTGCACCATCGAATATAAATCAAGAAGTGATGAGTTTTTTTTGCATAAAACTCTATCCTAAAGCAACCCAACCACTCCCTTTTAGATGTAAGAAATTTTGAAAGCTTTTGTATTTATCGAATTTACCATACCCTTCCTTCAATCCTTCCTACTTATCATATATACCACATACATATGACACATAATTTCTACCATGAAGACATACTTCCCATAATATCCCCACCTTTAGTGCCCCTAATAATGCCCATACATCCTACAATGTGATCCTAATCTTAAGTATCACATCATCAAATACCCATTTAAATGTGTTCAACCTAGAATCCCATGTATGAATTTCTTCCATGACAACCTCTCTCCAATGCCATTCATAAGACCTCCATTGAATCTCCCTGAATTCATAATCATCTAAGCCTTTCAATCCTCTACATTCAACCTCCCTAATACCTTTGCTAACTATGATGATCCCTCTCCTACCACAAGAGGGTCTACATAATAATTGTTATCATTTGGGGTTTACCCAATTTCCTTGGCTATCACAACCACCTACAATTATAAAGGACATCAAAAATATTAAAGAAAACAACCTATAATTATCTAAAATCAACAAAAAAATATACAAATCAATTAAAGTTTCCATTCTAGATGAGTGTGCCACTTATGAGTGCCTCATTGACAAGTGCGTTGATGGTTACACCATATTTTTTGCAAATGCACCATTTATAGCATATATTTTTTAGAAACTATCAATTTGGTGAGTAGGTTACCCATAAAAAATGATGCATTCACCAAAAAAGGTAAAAAGTAATTAAAGCTATGATATGTAGAAATCATCTTGAAAATTAATAAAGTCACCCCAAGGACTAATACAAATCTCATACATCACTCTAGGCTAATAACCAAGTAATCTAACAACATTATATGACAAGCCCTAGAATCTGATAGAACCTAGGACATCATTGCACTAACCTAATTTCATATTCAAAGAAAAATATAAAAATATAGATGTGTTTAATTTTCACTTCTTCACACACTAGATTAGATTTCACAATCAAGTTTCAAAATCCCACCTCTCAAAGCATGTCCTAATTTTATTAATAGGGGCAACTAAAGTAATTTGTTTATCCTCCACTATCATTGTCCATATAAGTACTATTTTCCTCTTTGATTGTCTCGGCCACTAGATGCAGAGACCAGATGATTGAAATAATCGTGCCTTACACAAAGTGGCAGAATAGGGTAGCTTTGAGAGCATGGAATACAACTTAATCAAACTTACTTCAAGGTTTTTTTTACAAGGCCAAATCCTTTTAATATGTGATATTTATCACTCTTTCTAACCATCTTCAAGGGGAAAATGAGGGAAAGAAAAATCATAAAAATTAAAATCCTAAGCTAATAAGAGGCGATGCATCAAGATCGTTAGATTCTCCTACACAACAATAGGATAATTGAATGCATGAGTTTAATGTACCAACAACTCAAAGGTGAACATTTCCTCTTTTCAACATGCACAATTAAGCATAGCTTACACATACAAGAAATAGGACAGAGATTGGAATTGCATGGCCTCTTATACATGCACATAATCATACATACACACAAGAAACAAGATATAAAAATCCCAATAGTCATGGCTTCCAATATGTGTGTGTGTGTATGTGTGAAAAGTTACAATTCATGCTAGAAGTGGAGGCTCGAGAGCTTGCCCATAGGACTACTCAAGTTTTGGGTCCAAATTTTAATACAAGATAAAATGAAAGGAAATTTATGCAACTAACCAATGCTTTACAATTTCAAAACTTATATTATTTATAGATTACAAAAGGGATATTTTTCCTTCAAAACTAGTGTAGGAATTTTATACAATGCTTGTCTACTACTTGTTAGACCCATTTTGCATTATGTCATTATAGTCCCTTGAAGTCTCTGGATCTAGAATAATTAATTCTAAGTTATTTGGTGCTTAATTACTACTCACATTCCTCAAATACCACCCTTGGGATCCTATAATTTGCACATAAAACATATCCTATACTTAATACTATTAGAATTGGGGTGCTGGCATTGCATCTGCTCAAATGTTGCTTTTAATGGACCACCTACTTTTCTTGAATTTTTGAGCCCAAGTGATGTCAATGGGTGATTTTCAATAATATCTTATTAGTTTAATTCATCTCCCTCTATAGAATCTTGCATGTTGGTAGTGATATCTTGTAATTAGATCCCTCGTCTTCTTACTACTCTCTCTTTAGCCATCTTCCAATTTTGAAAATCTTAGCATGAGTTGTTAAAATGTTTGTGCACTAGTACCAACTTTGGATCAAAACTTTTTTTACCCATATAGGTTTGAAGCCTCTTCATTTAACTTTTTCCAACCTTACCTATTGGATCTTAGTCTTTTTACAAGTTCTTTTAAAAAAAAATTGTTAAAAATCCTCTCATAATGGCATGAACTACATATGATGATATTTTACTAGTCCATAGGACCTATGATTTGAAGTGCTTTGATATATCGCTTGCAACTCTGCTATCACTAAGTGTAATTCTCCTTCTTGAAGGAGTCATTTGTGTAGAGAAGCTAAATCTAGCACCATCCTTGACTAAATGTGATAGAGTAAATGTCTCATAGGATATCTTCATGATGAGCTCTTATGAGTCTTTATCTACTTTTCATAGTTGTTTGTTTTCCCTCAACTAACTCTATCAATTAATGTGTCCTATGCATGTGGTGGGAAGATGATAGATGGGTGGTTCGGAGCTACAAAGTCAAACAAATATGCATGATAACTAGACTTGCTAGCTCATTCATAGTTGTTATCTAGGTCCAACCTTCATGAATGGTAGAGTCATTTTAGTTATCACCAAAATGGCTCATGAGCTGCTACTACTGGTGGGATTCAATTTATTTATCATAAAAAATGCCATGAGGAATAATTGTGGGTCACTAACTATTAATATTTTATGGTTAGCCTAGCCCCTCAACTTCAGGGGTTTTAAATCTAAATTCAGCCTTTGGTGATAACTTCTTGGTGATTCTTTGACATAAGCTTCTTGATGGTTAACATTTTGAGGGATTTTTATTTTGCACTAGGTTTCAAATCAACACGAGTCACAATTATCCCTATTTGGATAGATTGTAGTGAAACTCCACAAGAAGTACAATTAGCAACCTCAACTCAATCTCTTTGTTTGATTAGATTATTTCTCACAAGTCACTCTATATCATGATCTCAACATCCAATTTAGAATTTTTAAATGAGACTCATAACCTTCTCACCCTAAACTATTTATATGATGATTTTTAAAAATTCAACCATGATCACTTGCCAACCATTAGTGCTTAATTTACTATCACTATAACTTCCAAGATATTTATTCTTGATACACATACTCCACCCTAAAAAAATTCATGTATTCTGATCTTTCGCTAAGCCATGGTAGTCCCAAGACCCCATGCTACTTTGATTGTGCTTTGGTATCTTACTTTTGTATATTTGATCACATATTTCCTCCCAAGGTGATTTATTCTTGCTTCACTTCATGGCAACATAGTTATTTTATGGGGGTAATATGTATACTAAGAAATTTACTAGAACAAAAATTGATATGAAGGTATGCATTCTTCAACTCATTCCTAGTTGATGGATGTCTAGGTTAGGTAAAGGATATGCGTAAGCAGACCTTGAGGTTCATTAACCTTAGATAGCCTTAGGTTCTTACCTAATTAACTAAACCAACTATAAATAGGGTTATCATTAGCTCATCTAGCAAGCCCTTAAGTCCATTAGAATACTTATAATCTATCCAATTTTACTTTTTGCTATATTACTATAAATAACACTTACAAAATTATAGGAGTATTATCAAAATTACAAGTGCAATACTTAGAGTGTTGTCCTAATGTGTCAACTTATCAAAGATCAAACATATTTTCAAAATAAAAGCATGTTTCAAATTTGACTATGTAACCAACATCCTTGGATTCCACTAGTTTATTTCCACCTTCAATTTCACCTAATTATCTTTGGTTGGCTAGTGCATCACCCATCGGCTAGTGCTCTCAATAAATAAAAATTAAAAAATCAAATTGCTATAATTATATTATAAAATTAGGTATTTTATAATATATTACCATAAAATTCCAAGTGAATTTTAGTAAATAGAAGAAGGCTTAGGTTGAATTTGGATGAATCACGGAGAAGACACCTAGATGTTCTCCTTTTTTGTATCTCCACTAACATTGTATGCTAGGTATCTTTCAAAGTTTTCAAATATTATCCTTCTCATGAAATCCCTCCTAATAAAGACTCTCTAAATATTCTTTTGTCTCCTCTATAATAGGAAATTAATCGTCTTCTCCTATTGAGGAATCCCTACATAAAGGCCAGTTTTGTTTGAGCTCCCTATCAACTAGTAAGGCTCGAAGGTAAAATAGAATATTCAAGTTATCAAGCATCTAAGGACATCAAGTATATTTATTAAGCATCAAAGTAAGTATTCTCTAAGGTTAGTACTATTTCTCTCTTCTCTCTTTTCTTTCTTGCACTTTACTTGCTTTTATAAACTTTACTATATAAGGTCAAATTGCTTGCTTTGCATTGATTCTACTAGTTTTATTCTACCTATACTCTCTTTATACTCCTAATATACTTCTTCTAACTAAATCCTCCCACTATAAATACTTGCATACCAAATCTAATTTGACCATCCCAAATATCTCATATTCTTTCCTCAAAATTTTACTTAGGTTAGGCTTTACCATGTGTTACCTTGACCTATGGGTGATTCACTTCCTTGGCTTATCCAAATCTATCTAAAGTAGATAGTATTATGCCCAAATCTATCTTATGTAAAATATTCAAGTTGCACAATAACATCCATTTTTTTTTTGTGCTCATCACCATATTCACCTATATCTAATCTCACTTCTTAATCATGGGAAAGTGTTTATGGGAAAAAGAGGATATCTCATATAATCACACAAATTAATAGAAGATATATCTAAAGACTTTAGCTAAGATAGTAAAGCAGTAGAAAGAGAAACAATCATGTAATAACTAAGCTAATACAATCATAATAAGAGAAAAGATCCATGAACAAGAACAAAGTGCTCATTATGTTAAGATCATTCATAAACCATATATAAGCAAATTCCTAATGTAGAAAAGCAAATATTTGATAAACTATGGTATCAAGGACCATATCATCCATAAATATTATGGTAACAAGTATTCAAAAAACTCAAAGTTATTCTATCTTTGTTACGACATCACCACTATGACAAAAAAGGAGCACAACTAGGATCAACATATGGATCTCAAATTACCTTGGAAACCAATCCTCATACAACTTTGATCTTTAATTATAAAACTTGGTGGAGCATTGCATCCTTATCTATGGAAGGCAATGAACCACAATTCAATGGATCTGGTCATACCTATAAGAACAAGTGAGGTAGAAAGAAAATAGAATATCACATGTTATGACAACAACAGAGAGAATAAATGATGTAATATTACTAAAAATGGATACATGTGTTAGCAGTATGATGATTTTTAATTAGATGTATGGTAATATGGTGATAAAATGCAAAGATAATAAATTTCCCTTTTGAGACCAACAAATGAATTACACTATTGTTAGATCTATAAAATTATAATCTATCAATGGCCATGATTGCCACTTAAAGTGATGATTATTTCATGGTTGCTTGTTAGGACATGCACTTTTTAAGACATGTAAACATATCCTTTAATCATGCCTTTGTCCTTATTTTAGAGTTTATAGAAATTTAGCAAGCAAAAAAAAAAAAATATTACAAAAATGTGATAAACTAGATGAAATAAGGGAACCAAAACCAGTGTACAACATGGATCATCATCAGCCTACTCAAGGACTAACAAAGTTAGTCCACTCCTATCCCACATTAGGAGGATGGAAATCTCCACCATCTACATATCAATTATTAGTGCTCTTTTTATAAATACATATAGCCCCTCCCCAAGGACCATGGGTGACACAACAAGGGGTGTCCAATTAGAAGTCCGTAGAAAACAAAAGAGACATATGTGATAGTTGAAGCAACAAAAATTAAAAAATATAGTTTTAATTTATTACTTATGTAAAATATAAAATGTTTGAAATAAAAAAAAAAAAATGCAAAAACATAGCCAAATGATGCAAAAATGAGAAAAATATACATAATACTTACCTGTATTTGCTTCTGAAAATTTTAGCCAAATGAAAATAATTTTTTGCTTGCCCCATGTGGCTTAAACGAATTTTTTCTACAATAGGTTCTAGTGCACTAAAAATGCTACTTGGGATGAAATGAGCAAGAACTAGTGCATAGACAAATTCAAAGTGAGTCAAATCCCATAGAAGCATTACCTTTATGACACCTCTACAAACATCAATAAAATATTATGTAGAAAACCATTTTTGCAATTAAATATTTAAAAATATAAATGGGGGTAAAAATTCATTCAATTTTGATTTTCACATGCACACCCAATGTTCATGTGATAATTACATCAGTGTATGAGATGTAATTTGTACATAAATATAGTCAATGGAATGCATATGAGGAGGTAGTGCTCGAGAGATAGGTCACCTAACCCACTTTGCCATTTTTTTGTTAAAATAGAAAAAAACTAAAATAAGACAAATGAACACTTAGTTATGCTATCTAGAAAGCAAGTAGGATTTTACAACAAGCACCATTAAAACCACAGTGTCACACAAGTGGTGGGATCTAGATAGGCAACCAAAGTGGACCAAAAGGCCTACAAATTAAGGTGAATCAAGATCACCACTTTTTAAAATTGGTAATTATAGTCACAACTAATTATAAAAATCATATGTATATGATCTTGGTTAAAATTGGTAATCACAAAAAAAGATGGTGATCATGGTCACATGTAAAAAGGGGTGATCACAATCCTATCTAAACAAGAGTGATCTTGGCCCGACCATGGATATTGGTCATAAACTATAAATTAAATCCATCACTAAAATATATTTTTAGACTGAGCTTCCTCTAAGAATGGCCAATAGGGAGACACTAGAAATGGGGGTACCAAGGTGGAGGATCAGCTAGGGATGACATGATACTAAGGCTAGCATGAGTAAGGTGGCCAATCCTATAAACAACAATTGGGTGGGACATGATTGCATCTAGAGACATAGGGATACCTCTTGGATATAATATTGGATGCAATAGGGGATAAAAATGTAGGTGTGGATCCTACTTAAATTGGTTGGACCTAACAAAGTAGTAAATATGTCATATATTAGGCCCTAAATATTGTTGTGATATGAGTTTATGTTATTCTAGAACATAATGACCAACACCTATTTATGGAAACTAGTATTAGATAAGGTGTATATGATAATGACCCTTGAGGATGTCTACTTTATCATGAGTCTACCAATCATTAGGGAGACACCACTGATTACCTCTACATAGGAGACTTGACTGATGTTGGCCAAGTGGACAACTAAAAAGAGATGATTAGACCATCAAAGTACTACTTTGTTGGAGTGGGTCTAAATTATGACACACATACCCTTTGTGTGATGTTTCGGGATACTAATGTTTGCCTTTGTGTGGTATCACAAAGGTACAAATAGAATCCTCATCATATTGTTTCATCCATTGTACCTATCCTTAGAGGAGGGATACACTAGAACAAAGAGGGTATTTTCTTGGGGGTGACAAGTGCTAGATATATTATACCATGATTTGTACAAGATCCAATATTAGAGGGCACACACTATCTACCTTATATTCTTACTCCAAGCCTAGATATATGAGCATTTCCCATGTACAATACCTAGGATATTCCACGTGATATTTCATCTAATCATATCAAGGTAAGGTGATAGGCCCATGTGGTAGGAGTAGCATGATCTTAAGTGTCACCACTAATTTAAATATAACATGACTAGATCATTTGGATACCCTATAACCACCTATTATAGACAAGCTATTAGGACATACAACAACTTGTAGGTGTATGATCAATGATCCATTGACTAGAGATTTCCAAGCCTCATAGGGTCAAGTGAGCCCTAGATGATCAAAATACTTATATCTAAATAAGAAACTTCCACCTTAGTAGCATGACATAGATATTATATAAAGTAGATAGCAAATAGGACAAGCAACCCACCAGCAACACAGGGCTACTACTAACAAAGGACATGGGATAATGAGGGCCTATAGCCTAGAGACAAACGATGTTAGGAGAGGTCATAACTATGACTCCCATGCACTATGTATTGACTAGTGGTATATCGATGGATACATACTCTCCTTTATAGCACTAGTGTGGGAAATGAGTGAAGCATTTAGGGTCAAAGGCACATGGAGCAATGAAGAGGAGACCCTTAAGGAGGAGGAGGCTATGGAGGAAGGTGCAACTATAGATGATACTACATTAAAAAAGGATATAGAGGTATCTAAAAGTTCTATATTGAAGGAGGAGGTAGAGGGATCTTAGTAGATAGAGATCTACATAAATGAGCTTAGAGTGAACACTGACAACTTAGATACATCATCCTTAGAGGAATAATATTAGCCACAATAATCCAATGATCTAGGTATATACTATAGACCCAATCTAGATTCAATTCAACATTTATTTTATATGTTGTATGCATAGTTAGACAGTTTGACATGTTTTTATTATGATATATGATACCTAATGATCTAACCATTTAATTTCCATGTGATTGTAGAGATGCACTAGGGATGGTAATAGTTTCTCATCTAAATTTAGAGCCACCCTAGACAATTTGGTTTATTTTTATAGCTTATCATCAATATTACCATCACTAGTTGGCCCTTCTAAGCTACCAATATATTTTGACACTCAATCCTATCACATAAATACAATTTTGATTAAGGTTTCAAGAGGAGATCACATTGTTTTTCAACTTATGAGAGAGCAAGAGCTAAGGCTTAGGCATGAGGTATAGGTGATAGATGATCGAGTGAGATAGAGAGTGATCCTTATAGCAATAGCTAATGTAAGCACAACTACATTTATTGTAGGTGTAAGAAGAGATGTCAAGTCTCAATATGTCTATATCACATCGATCTTGCTCAATCACATCCTACACTAATACATATGTGCTTAAGACACAGTTAGAGGTATAAAAGGGTTGATTTTGTAGTCATAACCTTTACAAATTGTATATGCCATAGATATATTTTGTAGCCACCATGGTGTTAGATATTGTGATGAAAATTTGATAAATTAATAATTAATAATATTATTTTTTTCAATGAGTTTACACAGGTTTTTATGAGGGGTCCCGATCCCCTCAACTGAGTGGGGTTTGAACCTTGAACCTCTCAAAGAGAAGCGAAAGCCCATACCACTAAAGTAAGCTTGTAGTTGATAATTAATACTATTAATACTATTAATTATTTATTTATTTATTTTTGTAACTGACTCTTATTTATGCAAATAATTGGAGAAAATAAGAAAAACAATTCTAAAGATAAAAAGAAACTAATTAAAAAATTGAAATAAAATCAATTTTAAATATAGAAAAGCAATTAAAAAATAAGAAAAGCAATTCTAAAAATAGAAAGGCAATTGAAAAAATAGAAAAGTGCATATGAATTGCATAATGTAAAAAGCCCATAATTATAAATGGGTGAGTGCTAAAAATAGAATTCTAAAAATAGAAAAGGAAGGAAAAATTAAAAAAAAAAAAGAAACTAGATATAGAAAAGTCATGTTATTTTTGGCATGTAAGATGTCTATATATTGGGTGTGAGGCACCTATTGTAATTAAGGATTCAAAGGAATTCAAGGAGGATTTAGTTGAAGAATTCAAGGGGATTCAGTTGCAGGATTCAAGGAGGATTCAAGTTGGTTGTAAACTCTGGTTTTATGATCACAAATCATATCTGCAATATAATATAGCATAATTGTTGTGTATATCTAGGGTTATGGTGTCTTTATTCTATGTAATAAATTATTGATTTCTTGATTAAAATTAGATCTTTATTGGTTGTATATGCATTCTTTGCACACTTGTATTAACATATGGTATCAGAGCCAAGGGTTCTAGTTTGTTGATTTCTAGCTTGCAGGCTTGAAATTGTTGGTATGGGCTATTGCTACTGGTTCTTTGAACAAGAAAAAATAATTTTTGGTGAAAGATTTAACCTAGATATTCCTTAACCAGAATTGTGACAAATATTGTTAGAGAGAAAATCTCTACATTGATTGAAGAATCTATCATGGCTCTCAATGGTGCTTCCATGAACATCCCTTTGTTCAAAGGAGATAATTTTGAGTATTGGAAAGATTAGTTGAAGTAGATCTTAGTGTGGAAAGGTGTATGGGATAGCATAGTGATGGGTTACATGGCTCCAGCTTATTGAAGCAACTTGCCACAAGATAAAAAAACTAGAAAAAAGGATGAGGAGAAGGCTAATGCACAAGATTTTCTACATTCAAAGTGCTATAGATCCTAGCATCTACCCTCACATAGCTAGTTGCAAAAATGTATCTAAAGCATGGACAACTTTGGAGACTTCCTACCAAGGAATGAAGAAGGTCAAGGTAGCAAAGCTCCAAAATTTGAAGATGAAATTTGAGAACATGCGAATGGAGGAAGGAGAAAGCATAGGAGACTATTGTGTCAAGGTGAATGACATGGTGCACAAGATATGGGTCTATGGTGAATCCATTGAAGAGAAGGTGGTTGTCAAGAAGATCTTGAGATCTTTGACACCCAAGTGGCTACACATAGTTATCACTTTGGAGGAGTGCAAGGACTTGGACAATATAAAATTTGAAGAGTTTGTTGGTTCACTCTTGTCTCATGAAGACAAGATGAAATACTACACCAACAATTTGGATCAAGCTCTTGAGACCAAGATGAGGATTTCAAACTCTCAAGGAAGAAATCTAACAAAGCATGGAGGTGGAGGAGAAGGCACCTCAGAGAGCTCCAACCAAAAGAGGAAGGAGCAAGGCAACTCAAAATGGAAGAATAAGCTAAACAAGAAGAATATTACTTGCTACTATTGTAAGAAGCCTGGACATATGAAGAAATATTGTAGGATCTTGGTGGCCAAGACTCAAGGAGATCAAGGTGGTTGAAACAAGAAGGCCTACACTATGGAGCATAATAATGACTATGTTATGTCATGCAATGACTCTATGGAATCTAGTAAGGAAGTTTGGTTTCTTGATAGCGGTTGTTCTAACCACATGTCTAATTGCAAATATGGCTTCAACAAGCTTGATGATAGCTACAACACTCAAGTACAATTAGGAGATGGAAATATGGTTCAAGTGGTGGGCAAAGACAATATGCCTATCAACTCTAGACATGGCAAAGGAACCATCAATGATGTCTACCATGCTCCCAGCATGAAGCACAACTTGATAAGTGTGGGGCAGCTTATTGAGAGAGGTTTCAAATTGGTATTTGAAAACAAGGAGTGCCTTATCTTTGACAAGAAGCAAGGAGACAAGTTGATTGGCACATATTCTATGATGAAGAATAGGATGTTCCCTCTAAAGATCAATATGATAGCCAATGGTACTTGCTATGCCACTATTGAGGATACAAGTTGGTTGTGGCATGAGAGGTATGGACACCTCAATTTTGGTAGTCTTCATATTCTTCACCAAAAAGGAATGGTTCATGGGCTGCCAAAAGTGCAAGTGAAGAGCAAAGATGAAGCATGCAAGGGGTGCATACTTGGAAAGCATCATAGGGACAAGTTTCCCTCTAGCAAGTGGAGAGCTAGCCAACCATTGGAGCTGGTCCAGTTTTACTTATGTGGTCCTATGTCTTGCCCAAGCATTGGTAAGAACCTCTATTTTATTACATTTATTGATGATGCTACTAGACATGTATGGGTTTTCTTCTTGAAGGGTAAATATGAAGTGTTTTTCAGCCTTTAAGACATTTAAGGCTATGGCTGAAAATGAAAGCAGATATCCATCAAGACTTTGAGGATGGATAGAGGAGGTAAATTTTGCTCCAAGGAGTTCCTTGATTATTGTTCCTCACATGGCATCAAAAGGTAGCTAACCACACCTTATTATCCACAACAAAATAGTGTGGTAGAGAGAAAAAATAGGACAATAGTGGAATCAGCTAGAAGCATGCTTGAAAGCAAAGGCTTAGAGAAGATGTATTGGGATGAAGTGGTGAAGACAATTATTTACATACTCAATAGGAGTCCTACCATGGAGGTCAAGAACAAAACTCCATATGAGGCTTGGCATGGTAAGAAACCAAGTGTTGCACATTTTAAATTATTTGGATGCTTAGCATATGTACATGTTAATGATGAGAAGAGAAAGAAGATGGACCCCAAAAGTGTACCTCATGTCTTCATGGGCTATAGTGATGAGAGCAAGGCATACAAGTTCTACAATCCTCAAAATAAGAAGACTATTATTTCCCAAGATGTTATCTTTGTTGAGAGTGGTGTCTATGAAGATCACTACAAAAAAGGGAAGGAGGTTGCAAGTGAAGAGGGGCCCTCAATGGTTGAAGATTTAAGAAAGAGGACATACAAGCTACTCCATCAACACCTATTGAGGTATCACCTACTCTAGCATCAAGTGGCTCATCTTCTACATCCCAAGGAGGAAAGCATAAAAGGTTGTTGCTCCCACATCCACCTACACAAATGTTGGATCAGAATTATGAGAGGAGAACAACTCAGCTTCAAGCATGAAAAGGTAATGAAAATCAAGTTGCTGATCAAGTTGATGATGAATTGACTTATTATGCATTATCTTGTATTTCTAGTGAACCTAGAACCTTTGATGAAGTAGTCAAGTGTAAATAATGGGTTGAAGCTATGGAAAAGGAGATGGAGTCAATAGAGAAGAATGAAAAATGGGATTTGGTACAGCCACCTAAGGACAAAGATGTCATTGGAACCAAGTGGGTGTACAAGACCAAGTTCAATAGTGATGGCACTATTGACAAGCATAAGGTAAGGTTGATTGCCAAAGGTTTTGCACAAACATATGGTGTTGATTATGAGGAGACATATGCTCCCATTGCAAGGCATGACACCATAAGGCTATTACTAGCCATAATGACACAAAAAGGATGGGAAGTACATTAGCTAGATGTCAAGAGTGCTTTTCTAAATGGAGTCATAGATGAAGAGGTCTATGTGGAACAACCACAAGGATTTGAGGTTGATGGCAAGGAGAGATGGGTATACAAGTTGAAGAAGGCACTATATGGTCTTAAGCAAGCTCCTAGAGCTTGGTATTCAAGGATTGATAAATGGTTCTTGGATAATGGCTTTGTAAGAAGTAAAAATAAGCCCACTCTATACATCAAAACTACTAATACTAATGCTCTCTATGTTTACCTATATGTTGATGACTTAATTGTTATAGGTAGTTCAAGAGACATGTTGGAGAGCTTCAAGGAAGCTATGATGGCTAAGTTTAAGATGACTAATCTTGGGTTGATGAAGTACTTTCTTGGGATGGAGGTTCACCAATCACAAGGTGAAATCTTCATTTCAATCCAAGTATGTTCATGATATGTTGAAGAAATTTGGGTTATATGATTTCAAACCCATTGATACTTCGATTGCAAGTGGTACAAAGCTAATGTAGGATGATGGCAATCCCAAGGTTGATGAGAAGAAATATAGAAGCATGGTTGGTAGTCTTATGTACCTTATGACTACTAGATTAAACATCACTTTTGTAGTCTCACTAGTATCAAGATTCATGAGTAACCCCACTCAAAGGCATCTTCAAGCAGTGAAGAGGATATTTAGGTATGTGAAGGGCACAAGGGATCATGGCATCCATTATAGATCAGCCAAGAATGCAAGGCTGATTGGCTTCATAAATTCATATTAGGGAGGTTCTATTGATGATAGAAAGTCTACATCGGGCCATTGTTTCACTCTTGATAGTGGAATAAGCTCTTGGAGGTCCAAGAAACATTCTATGATTGCTTTGTCATCTACGAAGGTAGAATATGTGGCTTTAGCATCGACATGTACTCAAGGAGTATGGTTGCGGCAAGTTCTTGAGGATCTTGGAGAGGCTCAAGGAGAGCCAACTCAAATATTTTGTGATAATGAAGGGGCAATTCAATTGTCCAAAAATCTAGTTTTTCATTCAAAGACTAAACACATTGATTTGAAGCATCACTATGCAAGAGATTTGGTGCAAGAGAAGATGGTGAAGATTGAGTATCTCAAGACTGAATATCAAGTTGTTGATATCTTGACCAAGGGATTGCTAAAGTAGGCACATGCAAAGCTAAATATGAAGCTAGACATTTCTCCATTTTGCATCAAAGGGGGAATGTTGGAGATTGTGATGCAAAATTGATTAATTAATAATTAATAATATTAATTATTAATTAATTTATTTATTATTTTTGTAATTGCCTCTTATTTATGCAAAGAGTTGGAGAAAATAAGAAACACGATAAGATAAAAATGCAATTAAAAAATAATAAAAACAATTCTAAAAATAGAAAGGTAATTGAAAAAATAGTAAAATGCATAGGAATTGCATAATGTAAAAACCCCATAATAATAAATGGATGAGTGCTAAAAATAGAATTCTAAAAGTAGAAAAGGAAGGTAATAATTAAAAAAACATTGAAACCATATATAGAAAACTCGTGTTATTTTTAGCATGTAAGATGTCTATATATTGGGTGTGAAGCACTTATTGTAATCAAGGATTTAGGGGAATTTAAGAAGGATTCAAGGAACTCAAGGAGGACTCAATTGAAGAACTCAAGGGGATTCGGTTAAAGGATTCAAGTTGGGTGTAAACTCTAGATTTTTTTTTTAAGCAAAAAACCCCTTGCGGGGCCACCTTGGTCTGAGAGACCATGACCAGGGGTTCTACACCATAAAATTTACCCGGGAGTCGCACCCGGCCCTACTCGCACCAACATTATCAATTGGATTTTGGGTACCCAATTCAACTTTTTGGTAGGGTGGAGATTCGAACCTAGGACCTCCCTTGGAGGATTGTCCTCTCCTCTCCAACATCTACAACACCTAGGTATAAACTCTATATTTAAGATCACAAATCAGATCTACAATATAATATAGCATAATTCATGTGTATATCTATGGTTGTGGCTTCTTTATTCTATGTAATAAATTGTTGATTTATTGATTATAATTATATCTTTGTTGGATGTATATGCATTCTCTTCACATTTGAATTTGTATATGGCACCCTTAGATGATGTATATAGGATTCTTTGGGATATGGGGTTATATTTGGCACACGGGATAGCTTGGGATCATGGAATTCAGTGTCAATTTCATCATTATCTACCCATCATGTACTCACACATTATTCTTATTAGTATAATATGAGATTCCTTTTGGAACATATTTTCCACTTTTGATATGATGTGATGTTACTTACTATAGATTAAAGATACAACGCCAAACAGAAATAAAGAAATCACAATAAAGGAATGCAGAACAGTTGTACAAAATGAATGATTTTTATTAATCAATGGAGTTTAGAAACTCCTTTTAAGTACAACAGGGACTGTAACCCTTTTCGTGATACAAAGTTACAATTTGTGCTAGGGTTCTCCGAAACCCTAGCTGGCACAATGTGGTGGCGTCTCCGAAGAATGTATCCTTAACCTCAACAGAATGAGTGGGCTTCGTTGTATCCTTTGGCTCGGACCACTCCAGCTTAAGCACTGCTATCAACAAATCAGATCTACCACTAGAATCCTGCACACATTAAAATTATCAAAGAGTTAGAAACTAATAAGAGGGCTCCACTGTGTGAGCCCTCGAAACGATCTAAAACCCTAGATTTATGAAATAAAAATAAACAGAATGCAGAATTCAACAGCAGATTAATACATAAAGAAAGATTACTTGCTTTAGACGAATCTATACCTTTTCCTGTTAACGCGGCGAGACCAGGCGGCGACGATGGATGCGGCAAAAGGGTTTAGTTCAGACTTAGGGCCGTAGAAGACTCAGAAGACTCAGGATTAACAACAATAGCCAACTCCAGACTTAGATAGGGAAGATAAGTAGGTTTAGCCGAAGAGATAGATAGGGTTTGAGCCATCAAGGTGACTCAATTTATAATCTACTCTTAGGGCACACTTTAGGGTTTTAACGACACTTTGAACGTGTGGCTAAGATTAAAGTGGATCCAAGGGTAGAGAATAAATCTAGGTTGTGAAACGGATTAAGATGGATGGACGGATGAGATTAAATGAAGGATGGATGGCTCAGATTAAATCACTTAAACTTTATTTATATATATATTAAAATATATTAAAATATTAAAATATATATATAAATATTAATTTAAATAAATTTGGGGATGAAAAATGGCGGGAAAAGTGAAATTGGGCCAAATAATGGTGGGAAAGTGTGGATTTGGGCCAAATAATGGCGGGAAGGATGGATGACTGACACGTGGTCGGCGGGAAGGTATAGATGACTTACAAGTGGCTGGATTTTGGTGTCTACAGATGCCCCTTTTTGAGCTGCTTTGTGTGAAGACACAATGTAGCACAAAAACTTAAGACACCTGAAAATCTGGATCAGACGCAACTCTCTCTCAAGACTAAAGCACAACTTTGAAGACCAAAGAATAAAAGAATATTTAAAATTTTTCAGCTTACCCCCTCAATTGGTGAGCGAGAATGGTTCTCACAAGCCAATTGGAAGAAATTCGGAAGATAATGAACCGTTTTTGCCCCAACGGTGAAAAAAAGGGTTGGTGCATGCACCATCTATTTATGTCCCAACAGAAAAGGGGTTGGTGTACAAACCCGAAAAGAATATGATTGAAGACGATATGAGTGATGTGAAAGATGGACCGTTTTCTGCCCCAACGGTTATAAAGGGATTTTTGCCAAACTGTAAATTCCATGATCATGTAAGATGAATTCCACTATAGGAAAATTAGAAATTGATAACGGATGCCCCAACTCCCGTGTGTGAATCCATACTCGTTGATGAAATTGCCTTGTTGGCGCCATTGATATGCCAGAGATGAAAGATGCATGAAAGAGTCCAGAACTCAGAGATGCTCCTAGTGACTGTATGGATAATTCCTCGGGTCGGAACCAATCAACCTAGGTAGCCACAATCTCTAGCAAGACTTAAAATAATGACGATATGAAAGATTGTCCATGTTTAAGGCCCCATGAACTAGGCCATCAATGACAACTGTTGAGAAAATTAATCTTGGTATGAGGTCACTTGAAAAGTAGAATACCCAAAATTGATTTCCAATTTTCAAACAATGAAATAATTGATGATGATAAATGGTAAGTGTCCTTATGGTGGTTTAATCCTCTTACCGAATTGCATGGATTCAAATCGCTGCAATCGCCAAGGTGATAGAATATACCACTAGATACGAGGTTTACTTTAATTTGATTTGGCAAAAATATGCATGATGAAAGAAGAATGAAATTGACGATAGATCAGAAGAATTGATGAATGTGGTTAATTTTGTGAAGGTTTTGAATATTTTTAACCCAATTTGTAAAACAATGATGAATGATGCGCTTTTTGAGCGAAATGACAAAATTTGTGTCCAAAACTATTGTAACCTTCACAAAATGTTTTATTATGATAAGAAGAATGGATGAATGCAATTTGATGAAATTTGGAGGAGGTAAGCTTCAATTTTGTAGGTTTTGTTCCTTTATTCAATACTGACACCAAACGTCGGTCTGCGTTTGTGGTTGGCAGAGATGCCCGTCGGTGTTTAGGTGCTCTGCAGATGCAGGACTGCGTCTGAATCCGCCATGAAACGCCCTACTGTGTTTTAGGGCACCAAAATCAGCTATTTAAACAGTTTCAACGAGAATTTCGCTCATTTGTGCGTTCGAGCTTGAGAGAAGTGCGTCTGAGGGAGTGGAGTGAAGTGGAGTGAAAGGTTGTGTGGGAGAGTGAAGCACGCGGGAGCTATGGCGGAGATGGGAGCGGACGCGCCAGTGCAGCCAGTTGAGGTATTTGTTCATTTAAGCAAGTACTTATTATGTGTTTTTTTTTTTTTTTTTGGAAAAAATTTGTAACAAATTTTTGTTTTGTTGTTTTGCAGCTTAGGGTGTTAGAGGCACGACACCGATTCTCCCCTATCATTTCGGGGATGAGGAGGTCGTTGTCCCACCGTGATCACCATTTGTAGATTAAAGATACAACGCCAAACAGAAATAAAGAAATCACAATAAAGGAATGCAGAACAGTTGTACAAAATGAATGATTTTTATTAATCAATGGAGTTTAGAAACTCCTTTTAAGTACAACGGGGCCTGTAACCCTTTTCGTGATACAAAGTTACAATTTGTGCTAGGGTTCTCCGAAACCCTAGGCGGCACAATGTGGTGGCGTCTCCGAAGAATGTATCCTTAACCTCAACGAGAATGAGTGGGCTTCGTTGTATCCTTTGGCTCGGACCACTCCGAGCTTAAGCATTGCTATCAACAAATCGGATCTACCACTAGAATCCCGCACACATTAAAATTATCAAAGAGTTAGAAACTAATAAGAGGGCTCCACTGTGTGAGCCCTCAGAAACAGTCTAAAACCCTAGATTTATGAAATAAAAATAAACGAAATGCAGAATTCAACAGCAGATTAATACATAAAGAAAGATTACTTGCTTTAGACGAATCTATACCTTTTCCTGTTAACGCGGCGAGACCAGGCGGTGGCGATGGATGCGGCAAAAGGGTTTAGTTCAGACTTAGGGCCGTAGAAGACTTAGAAGACTCAGGATTAACAGCAATAGCCAACTCCAGACTTAGATAGGGAAGATAAGTAGGTTTAGCCGAAGAGATAGATAGGGTTTGAGCCATCAAGGTGACTCAATTTATAATCTACTCTTAGGGCACACTTTAGGGTTTTAACGACACTTTGAACGTGTGGCTAAGATTAAAGTGGATCCAAGGGTAGAGAATAAATCTAGGTTGTGAAACGGATTAAGATGGATGGACGGATGAGATTAAATGAAGGATGGATGGCTCAGATTAAATCACTTAAACTTTATTTATATATATATTAAAATATATTAAAATATTAAAATATATATATAAATATTAATTTAAATAAATTTGGGGATGAAAAATGGCGGGAAAAGTGAAATTGGGCCAAATAATGGTGGGAAAGTGTGGATTTGGGCCAAATAATGGCGGGAAGGATGGATGACTGACACGTGGTGGCGAGGAAGGTATAGATGACTTACAAGTGGCTGGATTTTGGTGTCTACGAGATGCCCCTTTTTGAGCTGCTTTGTGTGAAGACACAATGTAGCACAAAAACTTAAGACACCTCGAAAAGTTGGATCAGACGCAACTCTCTCTCAAGACTAAAGCACAACTTTGAAGACCAAAGAATAAAAGAATATTTAAAATTTTTCAGCTTACCCCCTCAATTGGCGAGCGAGAATGGTTCTCACAAGCCAATTGGAAGAAATTCGGAAGATAATGAACCGTTTTTGCCCCAACGGTGAAAAAAAGGGTTGGTGCATGCACCATCTGTTTATGTCCCAATAGAAAAGGGGTTGGTGTACAAACCAGAAAAGAATATGATTGAAGACGATATGAGTGATGTGAAAGATGGACCGTTTTCTGCCCCAACGGTTATAAAGGGATTTTTGCCAAACTGTAAATTCCATGATCATGTAAGATGAATTCCACTATAGGAAAATTAGAAATTGATAACGGATGCCCCAACTCCTGTGTGTGAATCCATATTGTTGATGAAATTGCCTTGTTGGCGCCATTGATATGCAGAGATGAAAGATGCATGAAAGAGTCCAAAACTCAGAGATGCTCCTAGTGACTGTATGGATAATTCCTCGGGTCGAAACCAATCAACCTAGGTAGCCACAATCTCTAGCAAGACTTAAAATAATGACGATATGAAAGATTGTCCATGTTTAAGGCCCCATGAACTAGGCCATCAATGACAACTGTTGAGCAAATTAATCTTGGTATGAGGTCACTTGAAAAGTAGAATACCCAAAATTGATTTCCAATTTTCAAACAGTGAAATAATTGATGATGATAAATGGTAAGTGTCCTTATGGTGGTTTAATCCTCTTACCGAATTGCATGGATTCAAATCGCTGCAATCGCCAAGGTGATAGAATATACCACTAGATACGAGGTTTACTTTAATTTGATTTGGCAAAAATATGCATGATGAAAGAAGAATGAAATTGACGATAGATCAGAAGAATTGATGAATGTGGTTAATTTTGTGAAGGTTTTGAATATTTTTAACCCAATTTGTAAAACAATGATGAATGATGCGCTTTTTGAGCGAAATGACAAAATTTGTGTCCAAAAGCTGTTGTAACCTTCACAAAATGTTTTATTATGATAAGAAGAATGGATGAATGCAATTTGATGAAATTTGGAGGAGGTAAGCTTCAATTTTGTAGGTTTTGTTCCTTTATTCAATATTGACACCAAACGTCGGTCTGCGTTTGTGGTTGGCAGAGACGCCCGTCGGTGTTTAGGTGCTCTGCAGATGCAGGACTGCGTCTGAATCCGCCATGAAATGCCCAACTGCATTTCAGGGCACCAAAATTAGCTATTTAAATAGTTTCAACGAGAATTTCGCTCATTTGTGCGTTCGAGCTTAAGAGAAGTGCGTCTGAGGGAGTGGAGTGAAGTGGAGTGAAAGGTTGTGTGGGAGAGTGAAGCATGCGGGAGCTATGGCGGAGATGGGAGCGGACGCGCCAGTGCAGCCAGTTGAGGTATTTGTTCATTTAAGCAAGTACTTATTATGTGTTTTTTTTTTTTTTGGAAAAAATTTGTAACAAATTTTTGTTTTGTTGTTTTGCAGCTTAGGGTGTTAGAGGCACGACACCGATTCTCCCCTATCATTCCAGGGATGAGGAGGTCGTTGTCCCATCGTGATCGCCATTTGTAGATTAAAGATACAACGCCAAACAGAAATAAAGAAATCACAATAAAGGAATGCAGAATAGTTGTACAAAATGAATGATTTTTATTAATCAATGGAGTTTAGAAACTCCTTTTAAGTACAACAGGGCTTGTAACCCTTTTCGTGATACAAAGTTACAATTTGTGCTAGGGTTCTCCGAAACCCTAGGCGGCACAATGTGGTGGCGTCTCTAAAGAATGTATCCTTAACCTCAACGGAATGAGTGGGCTTCGTTGTATCCTTTGGCTCGGACCACTCCAACTTAAGCAGCTGCTATCAACAAATCAGATCTACCACTAGAATCCTGCACACATTAAAATTATCAAAGAGTTAGAAACTAATAAGAGGGCTCCACTGTGTGAGCCCTTAGAAATAGTCTAAAACCCTAGATTTATGAAATAAAAATAAACGAAATGCAGAATTCAACAGCAGATTAATACATAAAGAAAGATTACTTGCTTTAGACGAATCTATACCTTTTCCTGTTAACGCGGCGAGACCAGGCGGCGGCGATGGATGCGGCGAAAGGGTTTAGTTCAGACTTAGGGCCGTAGAAGACTCAGAAGACTCAGGATTAACAGCAATAGCCAACTCCAGACTTAGATAGGGAAGATAAGTAGGTTTAGCCGAAGAGATAGATAGGGTTTGAGCCATCAAGGTGACTCAATTTATAATCTACTCTTAGGGCACACTTTAGGGTTTTAACGACACTTTGAACGTGTGGCTAAGATTAAAGTGGATCCAAGGGTAGAGAATAAATCTAGGTTGTGAAACGGATTAAGATGGATGGACGGATGAGATTAAATGAAGGATGGACGGCTCAAATTAAATCACTTAAACTTTATTTATATATATATTAAAATATATTAAAATATTAAAATATATATATAAATATTAATTTAAATAAATTTGGGGATGAAAAATGGCGGGAAAAGTGAAATTGGGCCAAATAATGGTGGGAAAGTGTGGATTTGGGCCAAATAATGGCGGGAAGGATGGATGACTGACACGTGGCTGGCAGGAAGGTATAGATGACTTACAAGTGGCTGGATTTTGGTGTCTACACTTACTTTACATGGTTTTTTTTTATTTGTACATAGATGCTTGTATTCTACTTCTTAAATTTTAAGATTTAAAATTCTAGAAAAATTTTGTATGACATATTATTGATGATATGTAATAAGATAGTATCTAACAAACATGATGTGTCAACAAGTATGCTTACCACTACTATGAGAAAAGACCTATAAAATAGTATTTGATGAACACAATGTGTCAAGAAGCATGTCCACCAATTGCCATAGGGAATACCAAGAGTAAACCATCAACACAAAAATACATAGGTGATCTATCTCTCGATCCAACTCATGCCATGTTATATCTTGTGGGTGTGATGTGTCAACAAGGCATGCCCACCATAATACAAGAAGAATAAAAGATCAATAAAAATATGAGCAAGATACACATGGCAACATACCTAGTGCAAGAAGTCCCTATAAAAAATAAAACATATGTGCCCCTACTACAATGGTCTAACCTCAAGAATTGTAGTATCCAAAAATGTATGATGTTCAACAAGCAAGGACTTATTTTATACATTTTTAATATGTATGAAAATTAAAAACATTGTCTTTGTGTTCTGACCACATAGTATATGGAAGGTAGCATGATTTGAACTAAGGATTTGCTCTATGGCACTTAAAATAGTTTATTGACCCAAGACAAAAGGAAAGACCTTGAAAACATCATAAGGCCCCTTATTGACAATAGTGAAACCATGGTATTGGAGTTCAAACAAAGTGAAAACAAAGCCAACAACAATAAATACTAGTGAAAAGGATGATAGACGCCAGACAATGAGAAAAACACAACATAAATAATGTCAAAGGGAGAAATTAAGATGAAATAATGATAAAAACACTACTTTATAGACGTAAATTGTTAGAAGACTAAAATTACCACTTATAGTGGCAATCACAATCAGTAAAATAAAATATTACAAAATAAAAGATATGGAAATAGTTAAGAATACTTAGGATTGATGTAAACACAGACTCAAAAAGAAAACAATAAAAACAATCAAAGTTCAAAATGAGACAATGAAGATAATAGACACCAATAAAAGACAAAGACTATACAAGTGAGACAAAAGGGGCTACACATAAAAGCATTTGACATACATGGAACTGATGGGTTCCTCCAACCAAGATCCATATATGGTTTACAATTTTATTTCCCAAATCCATACAACTCTTTAAAAGTATATGGACTACATCATTTCTTTATAATTTGTGCTAGCACTTTTATATTATCAAGTTTGAGGACAAGGCCCCTAACATTGAGATCACAGTGACTAAATTTCTTATTATACTACTTAGCAACATGATGCTTATAGGCTATGTTGTGGTCAAAATCAAAAGATGACTCTTATTAAGAGGATGAGTTTAGTAATATGGGATTTCCAATATTCTTGATGATATTAATCATGAATCAATAATTTTTTAAAGAAACACCCAAGAAAGGAAATTTAATCTCAATTGAAAAACCAACTTTAATACCATAAATCATAACCTTAGAAAATCTTAGCATCGTGGGAATGACCATCCCTAATTGTTGTTATCTCTGTTGTTCTTGGTGGGAGTCAACCCATCACCTTTTCCTAGAGTGTTCCTTCTCTCGTTGGGTCCTTGGCTTCCTCGTCTCTTACTTTGGCATTGGATGGGTCCAACCTAACACTATTATTGAGTTATTTCTTCAATGGCCAAAACCCTTTTTTAACAACCGCCTCAAAATGCTTTGGTCATTTTGCCTCCCACACTGCCTATGGCAAATTTGGTTAGAACGCAATAGTAGATCATTCTCAAATACCTCTAAATATCCTATGTTGATAGGTACAAGAGTCCTATATGTTGCCATTAAGAATACCCAATTAGCCCCATGCACTAAGGACCCTGGTCCTGGACTTGAGTACAATATTGCAACCTCACTCAATCCCCCCATGGATCCCTCCTATCCTTCTACCCCTATTGCTGATAAAGCCAATGTCAAGTGGATTCCTCCTCTAGAAGGATGGTTGGAATTAAATTTCAATAGTGTGGTTAAAGGCAACCCAGGCAATGTTGGTAGTGAGGGCATCATCAGGGACCACAACAAAAATGTCATCCTTGCTTTCACTAAAAATATTAGCATCCAATCAAGTAATGTAGCTGAATCCAGAGCTCTATTCCAAGGGCTATCCATTTTAAATATTACCCTTGCAACCTTTTAATCGAGGGATATTCGCTTAACATCATAAACTATCTCAAAGGGAACTAGGCCTTAGCTTGGAGAGTTTTCAACCTGGTCAAAGAATCCAAGAGATTCCTCTTCTACCACAACAATCTGGTCATCCAGCATGTTTTCAAATAAGGCAACAAAGTTGTTGATTTGATGGCCAACTTGGGTCTCAATGAAGAATCTCTTCATGTATGGTAGGATAATTTTTCTCACCCTCTCAATGTTATTACAATTAGTGAAGATGTTATTTCTCCCTAAGTTTACCCCTTGGATTGGCTAACTTTTTTGCTTTCATGGGTCTCGTTGTTGTGTCCATGTTTTCATTCCCTCGTATCATCCCAAGACCTCCTTTTCAAATTTCACCATGTAAGAATTTATTTCATAGAGAACCCATCTTAATTCCTTTCATTTCCACCTCTATGACTTTGGACCCCCACCATGTCTGGGATCAAGAAACATCACCCATTGAGAACCTTTTCATTTGCATTATTTCCACCTATCCCATTTTCACCAAGTCCCCTACTTAGCATACCTTCAACTAGGCATGCATTTTCCTTAATTTCTTTTTGATGATGACGTCAGCACTGAGGTAATTTTAATTTTAAAATTTAAACCAAATATTCAAAATTGAATATCTCCATCTTCGGGGCACCTTTTTCGATGAAACAAAAATCCAACCTAGGTTTTAAGAAAAACCCATTTCAAATCTGCCATCCATGGTTTTAAATAAAACCTTTTATTTTACCTGCCTTGGTTTTCACAAAAACCCTGTATATATCCATGCTCTCCGAAATATGAATGCTTGGTTATCAAAACTCAATGTTACCTTGTGACATTAATGTGACATCAATGACAACATAAAACAACTCAAATTTCCAAAAATCTCCCCCTTTTTCATTGATGGCAACACCTCTAAATAAAAAACCACAATCACTACAAAAACCATCTTTGAGAATCAAAGCTACTCCCCCTGACTCAATAATCTCTTTGAAGGATGCTCTCCTAAATCAATACTCTCTTTGGAGGCTACTCCCCCTAACTCAATGCTCTCCCCCTTACTCAAATATCTCCTCCTTTGACGTCAATTGCAAAAGGGACACCTATGGGGCTAAAAGATATGACTCTTAAGCATAGCCCCCTCACCACCTTCTCTCTTGAGGTGATTAATTTTGGTATGGGAGTACCTTTACTCCCATATTACATTGATTCTTTCCTCTATCAACTTCCTTCCATGTTTTTTCGATATCCTTCTCTTGATGAATTACTTGATATTCTTGTCTAGGACCTGGTTGACCTTCTTGCCTTGAACCTGTTTGGAATTGAGTCCTGCACCATTTTGTAATATGCCCAAAGTTATTGCAATTAAAAAACTTGATATTGTAGCCTTTGGATGGTGCCCATGTCCTGAATTATTTCTTGAAGTAATTTCCATATCCATTCCTTTCCTGAACCCTATATTGTGAAGCTCTATTTTCATGACCATTATTACCATGACTTCTGAATTGTGTAGCTTTAAAACCAAAACCATGTTGCTCATTTCCTTTGCACTGAAAAGATTTATGACCAATCCTATTACATGAGAAGCAATGTCCTTGAAAATCATACCTTTTTCCTTTGAAGTTTCTTCTAGCAAAATCAAACTTCTTTGATCCATAGACCCTGTAATGTATAGCCTTGTGTCCAAATCCATCACAAGAAAAACAATGTCCTTGAAAATCCCTTTGTTCATCTTTAGAACTAAGTCTTGTTATGATGACTGATGACTTTTGTGCATTGATAGTCCTTTATAAGGTCCTTGAATTTTCCTCAAACTTGTGTAGCTTGTCCTTAGAACCTTTTACTTCCATCCTTAGTGAAACTATCTCATGCTCTAATATTTCACACTCTAGATCTTTTGTTTTTAATTTTTCGGCCATACTTTCTTCAATTTTCCTTGTCTCTTCAACTTTGATTTTGAAGTTGGTGAGTTCCTATAAAAACCTTGATGGCTTAGAGAAAGGAAATCGGTGTTTCCTTATTTGCATCTTGATTTTTTAATAGACCTATTGATATCTTGAATATGTATGAATGATATAGTAAAGGATCCATGAGATACCTTTCTAGACTGTAATTATTACATTCTTTTTTTATGAATGATAGGAAAAATATATATTTTGGATGTTGGGTTTATTCCCCATGAGGGTTCCTAGGCTAAATAGTGTTGAATAAACAAGGTTGTTACAATTGGTATCAGATCCCAGGCTAGCTAATAGATTCTAGTTAGATCTAGGTTACCAAAATATTTGGGCCAGAGGAACCATATGTTGGTTCAACACTATTAATTGCTCACTTGAACAATAATTTTTAAAATACTCTTAGAAATATGCTAATTGATAAAATTCTAGGCTATAGCCATATCTAGAAATGAGATATTATGTGCACCTTATGGAAATACAAGTGTGGAGTGAACTACGTAAGTTAGTTCATAGCAATTGAAAACTAACTACTAAAATGTTAAGATCAAGCACAAAATAAAATAATGTTTTCTTTATTTATATATTTGATCAATGTTACAATTTCTTTATGGATTTCAACCAGAGACAAGGTGAGAGGAAGACCATAACTCTAGAAGTTGTGGTCACCATCCAAACACCGTCATCTAAAATATCACCAAATATGGTTGAATCCTTCTGAACTAATATCACCACCATATTGTCTGATCACTAAGTAATGGTAGGTGCGCTATGCTATTTAAATTGGAAACTAACCACTATACCATGTATGTGGTATTATTATTAAAAGGAAAATGGTGAATAAACCTACAATAGTTGGTATCATCATATTATCAAATTTGAGTCATCCAAATCCTCAACTAGATAAATATTGTAAGGAGATGGACCATGGTAGTGAATTGTTATATTTCTATTGAATACATAATATGGCCAAGGTGTGCCATGATGACCATTGTAACAACCCCAATTGTTATCTTCTTGAGCTTGAACCCTTAATACTGAGTTATCTCTTTTTAATTCTTCAAGAGTAACCATAAGCCTTTCACATTCTATCTCTTTTACCTTTGACTGTTCAACCATACCTTTTTCAACTTTTCTTGCCTTTCAACCTTATCTCTCAAGTCAGATATATCCTGTAGAAGCTTTGTCTTACATTTCTCATCTTATTGTATTTGATCCTTCAATTCTGAATTTTCTCTTTTCAATTCAACAAGTTCCTTAAGAGTGGCTTCCTCCTTTTCTTTATCTGAATCTTCCTCTTCTTCAACATCACTATCATTATAATATTCTATAGCAAACAAACTCTCAAGATTTATTTGACCATGCTTGTTTCCTTGATGTATCATTTCATCTTCACTATCACTGAAACCATTATAATATCCTGATCTATGATCTCTTTGACCACACACAAATCACTATTCTCTTTCACCTTCTATTCCTAGGAATAGATGTTCTTCCTCTTCTTTCATGACCATAGGTTTTATTTTCTTCTTGTGTCTCATGCTTCTACTCTTGTCTTTCTTTGTCATTTGTGTTCTTCTAGAATCTTCTTTCAAGCTATTAGCCTTTTCGAAGAAACCCGCTCTAATACCAATTGAAGAACGCAAGCTTATACTGAGAGGGGGGTGAACAGTATAAAACCACTTTTTACTTTTTCTTCCAATTCAATATTATGTTGTGTATAGATAGCAGTATCAATAGCAGTAATCAAAGTAATGCATAAAATACCATACACAATAGAGAAACCACAATTTATGTGGTTCACCCAATGTGGGCTACTCCACGAAGAAAATATTTTACTAAAACTTTCTCAATCAATATCTTTGGGAATCACTCCCAATTACAATGTTTATGGATCTCTATCCAAAGTATAACTCTTTTCCCTTCTGCTCTGGCTATGTGATATTCTAGAAGACTCTGTCTTTCTATTGCACTTACTAGTGTACCTCTCTCCACTTGAAGACTCCTCACTTAGATTTGTCTTCAACTATGCTAGTTTTTGGAACTCTATCCACTTAGACTATGTCCTCTATACTCTATCACCTCCAAAGCTCTATCAATGGGCTCACTAAGATCCTGCTCAATAGGCTCACACAAAACCTGCTTAACAAGCTCACACAGAACTTGTCCAATATTGAATAACAAGCTCACACAGAACCTGACTAATATTAAATAACAAGCTCACACAGAACCTATCCAATGCTGAATAACAAGCTCACACAGAACCTGTCCAATGTTGAATAACAAGCTCACATAGAACCTGTCCAAATATGCTCCAACAAGCTCACTAAGAACTTGTCCAAATCTGCTCTAGCAATCTCACCAAGAACTTGCCCAAATCTGCTCTAGTAAGCTCACCAAGAACTTGCCCAAATCTGCTCTAGCAAGCTCACCAAGAACTTGCCCAAATATGCTCTAGCAAGCTCACCAAGAACTTGCCCAAATCTGCTCACAAAGGCCTTCTCAAAGGCTCAATCAATCATGCTCAAGTAGTATCCAAATGAACTCAATTATGAATGGCAATGTACTCTTCAATGAATGACAACAATGATCCACAATTCTCTCAACTCAACTCAACTCATAGAAGCATAAAGAGAATTGTTAGAGACTCAATATGTTATAATCTCAATCTCAACTCAACTCAACTCAAATATTATAGAACCATAAAGAGAATTGTTAGAGACTCAATATGTTATAACATCAATCTCAAATCAACATAGAATGATGGAATAGTTTGTTTCATAGAACTTGAACAATCACTTCACACATCACTTGACTAGGCTCAATCAACTCAACTCAACCAATCATCACAAGGGACAAATATTTCTCACACAACCCTGGTCCAAGTATGTATCAACCAACTCAAATGTTTCCAACAATGCTCAACCAAAAATCTCACATAACAATGATACTCATGTTCTTTTCTAACTCAAGTTCTTTCACAACCAATGGGCTTCAACCACTATGCTTATAACACAAGGTTTTAAACACAACTCTCAATTTAGAAAACCTTGATGCATTCAACCAACCACTTTCAAAAAGGAAACCACAAACAATCCTTTTTCCTCCAATGATATTTCAGAAATCAACCACCATAAACAATCAATAGGAGAATGTGCCCATACATTTTATGAAGTGAAGAAACCCCTTTGGAAATCTTCCACACTCAACACACTTTGAAACAAAACAACCTTCACTTTGAAACCCATTACAAAAGTAGAAATATCTCTCTGTATACACCTTATTTCTTCTTCTAAATGAATTAGTCAAATATCCCTCGAAATAAGCTTTCCAACGATATATAATATGATATACTTTTATTAAAGGAAAATACCAGAAATATCTTCTTTTCTAAAAGTGCTTTTAAACTTGCCTTCCAATAAAAAATCAAATCAACCCTCATCACCTTATTCCTCCAACATTAGGCAATAATAAAAAATTTATTAATAAAAATGTTACTTGCCTCTTAGAGGGAATCGAACCCTCGTATTTGCCCAAACAATTCTCAATTGTGAAGCCAAAGACCATGCGAGCTATGCATTCGCATAGGACGAAGAGCACAAAATGCCCTTTTGTCCTTCTCCTCTTGCTCACATCAAAAAAATGTGGGTCAATTCTCTTGCTCGAAACTCTAACCCATGGGAATCGAACCTCATCTCTTTCGCAAGCAAAAACCTTTGCACTCCCCTCGCTCATCGTTGTACCATGCTACCACACAAAGATTTTAATGCTTTTTGTCTTATCTCCTCTGCATTCGATTCCAAGGCTTTTGAAATAAAATCCTTTGCATTTATATGCAAATTCCCTTTAATTTTGCAAACGTCGATGAAACTTTTAAATTAATTTATTTTTTATGATGATGTCGACGTTGAGGTAATTTTAATTTTAAAATTTAAAATTAAATTTTAAATATTAAAATTTAAACCAAATATTCAAAATTGAATATCTTCATCTTCGGGGTACTTTTTTCGATGAAACAAAAAGCCAACCTGGGTTTTAAGAAAAACCCATTTCAAATATGCCATCTATGGTTTAAAAAAAACCTTTTATTTTACCTGCCTTGGTTTTCACAAAAACCTTGTATATATCCATGCTCTCTGAAATATGAATTCTTTGGTCATCAAAACTCAATGTTACCTTGTGACATTAATATGACATCAATGACAACATAAAACAACTCAAATTGCCAACAAGGTCTAGATCCACCATTATTATGCATGATTCAAGGTATGTAAATTGTATCATTTCCAATGCTCTTGTTCTCATCGATGGTTGCAAAATCATCTTGCTAGATCGAAAAAAAGACCCAAAGATCTCTAAGTATGATGTTCATCACTAGCCAAGGTGCATAATCATTCCCAAAATAGTCAACATGCATCCTTTGCAAACTTCAAATGACTCTGCTCTCTCTAAAATGTTTAAATCCCCTTGTAGGAGTAACCAGATCCATTATGCATTTAGCTATCCTTGAAGCTCCTATTATCTATTTGAAAATGGCCCTTCTAGAGCTTGAATCTTTGTGGTTGGAAGCAACTATCAAGGAAATCCTCACCAATAACAGCTTCATGCCCCTCTTGAATAAATTTAGCGAAAGTGATTCTAAGCTCTCAAACAAATTCACTCAATCATGGGATAATAGACATGTTTATGTTTGAGACCTCTAGTTTAAATTCAACATTCAATTGTTGGTTGAGGTGATAGAGCTACTGAATGATTGTATGGTCATCCACCATGACAAGAATTCACTGGCTAAGGAGACTAATTACTTAATTAACAAAGGAAGGAATATAGGTAGAGAGAAAAGGGGGATCATTAAAGATTCCCTTCCAATCTCCTAGAATAGGGTCATGATCCTTGTAATGCAATACCTTACTATCAATAAAATTGACTCCCCCCTTTAGAGCTTCCATTTGGCTTTTTTAAATCATCTTAGGGACATTAAGATCTTTAACATCCCTAAATATTTATGAAGGTTAATGGAACTCTTTATTGAGAGTGTAAGGAAAGGAAATTTCTATCATCTAATCCACCAAGGTCTACACTTGATTCTTTACAGGCATACCCTCCAAAAGCAGAATAAGAGGGCAATTTTGACTTATTCCATCAGGCTCACTAATGTCACCCCTATCCAAATATTGAGTCAAGAAAGTACTCATGAGGATGAATTCAATGAAGGTGGCAAAATGGATATTGCCTCCACTTGTTCATATAAGCCTAGAATAAAATTGACCTACAACTCAAACTCGGATGACACCCCTCAGTCTATCAAAGCTGCTCCTCGTTGTCACTCCTCCAAAGGTAAGTCTTTTGGAGAAAAGTGAAAAGTTGAGACCACAAAATATTCTCCCTTAAAACATCATAATGTGAAGGTCAAAGACATCCATCAAAAGGTGAAAATTTAAAACTCCCCTTAGAAGCTAAAGGTTGATAGTACCCCTATTCGCATGAAGAATTTAGGGTCTTCAAGTGGACCCTCATCCCGTATGCAGTAGAATTTCATCTCATATCCTTTGGTTGGCCTTGGGATGATGTTTTCCTCTATGTATAATGCTACCCAGGAAACTTGGATCCTTCTTCAACAAGCACCAAAGGTGGTGGAGGATGTCATACAACATATGGATGTTCGCACCAAGGTTGTTGATGTGGTACTTGAAACTAGTAATGATTCTGACTAGACCACCTCTATCATGTTCACTTACTTTTTGGCTTATCTCCTTGGTTTTGGATTTTAATGGCATCCTCTATTTCCCTTGCTGGCATCTCTTGGAAGCTCTCTTTTTTTGGTTGCTACTCCTTTTTGGTCCTTTAGGGTGACTTTTGAGTCCCTCTTCTTTGTAGCTCTTTGTGGTTGTGTCTTGTGTGGTTATTCCTATGATTTCTCTCTTTGTAAAATGTTTTGGGGTCCTTTCAAAACTCCCTCCTCCAATATATCAAAAACAAATACCATAAACCAAATAAAAAGGGGCTACCCCTATAGACATCCAAATACTGGTGTGATATATCCACAATGTAGGAGATAACTTCAAGTTCCAATATTTATTGATTATCTAACTATATATTTTAAAATATTAACCAAAATATTATTGTTAGACTTAACCATTCCCTCAATGAATGATAAGGCATAGAAAAATTACATTGAATATTTAATTATGAATTCAATTCCATCATTTTTTTTTATTAAAGGAGTACCATTGTTTGAAATGATAGAAGATGGGATACCAAAGCAACACACAATCTAATCAAATAAAAACTTGGACATGGTGAGGGCTATCTAATTTGTAAGTGGTATAGCCTCCACCCACTTTGGAAAACATTTTATGGTTGTATGATGAATTTATGCTCATTAGAGGACATGGGAGAGATAAGTCCTACAAGGCAAGACCCTAAGTAGAAAACAACCAAGGAGTCTTAGTTGGATTAAGAACTAGATTAGAGGCATGGATTTAATATTTATGGAGATGACATTTATAAAATGATTATACAAAAATATTGGTTTCGACTTCCATTGTAGGCCATAAGTAACTAATTCATAAAGTTTTACAAGTTGTAGAATGACCACTTAAGTGTCCCTTACAATCACCGCTATAAAACATTAAAGATAGATTTTGGTATTTTAACCTTTATAAATAATAATAGGAAAACATCATCAGGGTTTTGATAGTACAACAATCCATATAGAATCATAGGTCGAAAGGCTTTCCTACAAATAGGGGCCCAATTATTAGCATTAACATTAGGTGGATAGTTTTGATTCTCAAGGAAATATAAACTATCGCCATACTAGGGACCATTAAGAGGAATTTGATAATTAATCGTATTAACCTTGATTGTATGCAGATCCACTAGGTTTTTAGTAATAGAAATAGTAGGTTTATTAAAAAAATTGACCATAAAATTTGTTTTAATGATGTTTCATGTGGTAGGAATTTACTAGCAAAAACAACTAGAGAGTTGACCTCAACATTCTTCTCCTTTAGGGAATTCCTAATGAAAAAGGACTCAAAAGCATTGATCAAGTTTGTATCCACTTGATGGTAAGGGATCATATGTAGTTCCTTGATAAAATACTCACGTTAGATTCGATGAACAATAATTTGGGAATCCCTTGGCACTCTGATGTGTTTAACATTCATACACTGAGTAGTCAGGGTCCTTAAAATTAAAGCCTTAAATTTTACAACATTGTTGATAATTCCAAAAAAAATTGAAACAAAATGCCATAAAAATAGCTAGGTCATCAAAATGAATGGTCCAAGTATTAAGGTGAATTTCCTCTTCATATTCTATGGCAGTAGAGGGTGTGTCCTTCTTGTCATTAGCCTTAGCTTCATACTATATCTTGGTAGCCTCTTAAGATTACAAAAGAGACTTTTTGTTCAATAAGATCATAAGGACTAGAATCTTGAATCAGGATAGAAGCAATGGAGGAAAATATGATAAATTCATGAGTAGCATAAGAAATTACTATTATTTCCTCATATCATACTACCTCCTTTAAGGATTTTTGGGTTAGGTCAGGAGCAATCATTAACTGATTAACAATTACTTGAGATTTATAGCCTTTTGGGTGATGTTACAAAGAGGAAATTTGTGCATCATAATGATCCACCTTTTGTAACAAGTGTCACAAGTGATGTATAGTTTTTGAAACCAATGTCATAGGGGATATATTTTAATACCCATATAAATTTTTTGATACAACATATAATGTATAAGAATCTTATAATCAAAATAAACAGCCAACCAATCCTTCTCCATAGGAGTGTACCTAGTTTCTATCAACAACATTGTTCAACTAATTTAATACATGACATACTCTTTGTTGTTATCATCTTGTTGGGTAAGGACCGCTCCTAAGCATACCTAAGTAGCAAATGTGTATAAAACAAAGGGATTATTTAGGTTGGGTGTACAAAGAGTTAAGGCCCATAAGAGAACATTCTTAAAGGAAGGTCCTATTGAAACTTTCATCCCATTTAAAATTGACATCTTTCTTAAGTAATAGATTCAATAGATAAGCTTGAATGCTAACTAGGGGATAAATAGTTAAGTAGCTCCAATATTCTTCAAGAAAGGTTTGATATATTTGATAGTATGAGGGGGAGGAATAGTGGCAATGAATTCTATTTTAATTGTGGTCCACATCTATGCCCCTATGAGATACCATAAAGCCTAAAATATTACCATTAGTGACATCAAAAACATTTTTCTTTGGGTTAATTCTAACCTTATAATGACATAATTGCTCAAGTATGACACAAAGTTCAGTGGGTGGTTAGATTATTTATTTGATTTATCCAATAGGTCATCGATAGAATACTCCACTAGCTTTATAATTAAGTTATGAAAGATAATTATCATATCTTACTAATAATTAGCTCTTGCATTCCTTAATCTAAATGGTATGATAGCATAGAAAAATGTGGCCCAAGGTGTAGTAAAATTTATTTTATCCTTATCCTTGTGGGTGATCTAAATTTGAATATACCCTAAATAGCTATCCATAAGGGACACTATCTTATATCATGTAGTAGAGTTGATAATAACAACAATGCAAGGTAAATTAAAGTTATCCTTAGGACAAGCTAGGTTGATGTTTCTAAAATCCTAACAAATTCAAATAATATATTTTTAATATAAATGATGTTAGACACCCATCTCAAAAAATCACCAAATTCGATGAATTTCGCATTTAACAAGTTTTAAGTTTCAATATTACATAGGTATTGAATGAGAGGAGAGAATCTCCTTTGCTTCTACCATATGGTATTTGCTTCCTCATAGGTGATAATGTTGTGTACAACATGATCCTCATCCATACTAGGTATGTTAAAATATTCCTAGGCAAGAATATCTTTATACTCCTTAAGCAAAGTAGTAAAGATGGTTTGTTCTACCTTAGATAGACTAGCTCTAGTTTTAACTTGTCATGGTGCTCAGGAGAGCCTATGTCAATAGCTAAATTAGGTACAACATTTATGGAATTCCTTTATTCAATGTGATCTATGATAAAAGGAAGATTCTCTAGTTTAGAATTGATCTCAACCTACAAAATATAATTGAACCACCTATTTCTCCCATGTAGGATTGGGATTTTTGAGAAACCCTTTCTTATGATACTCATAGAGGATTTTTTCCTCTCTCATATGTAAAAATTAAATAATTTATTCATCATTAGGTGGGGTAGGGATGAAGAGGACATTATTTAGAATTTTAAGTACTGATTCAATTTTATTCCCTTTACCTTTGAGTTGAGAAAGGTGATGAGTTTTTGATTTAAAAGGTGCATTGCTCAGTATAAGCCAATATCTTCTCTTGCATACACTAAGTGATTCCTTCCTAGGAAAGTAGTAATAAAGTAGGAAAAACTTGAAGCAAATTGAAAGCAAAACATGTGTTGAAAGAAAATCCTACACAGGCTTGTATCTAGTCTAATAGCTAACTAGGTTGGCTACAACCATACTACTTCTAATAAATGCTAAAAATATAGTAAATCAAATCCTAATTTAACAACTGAAAGGAATACATTCAACATAAATCAAACCTACTTTATTCTACATCATCCATTCAGCATAAATCAAACCTACTTTATTCTACATCTAATAGGAGAGAGTTTTTATGGATTGTCCAGGTTTAGTGGACCCTTGCTAAACCTGTAAAAACATAAAAACTCTTCCTTTACAAGTCTAAAAATTACTTCAAGACACTAATATCAATTGCACACCATCACATAAAGATTAAAGACACTAAAGATGCAAGAAAATGACTTTTATTCCTTCATAATCCAAATTTTGTTCATTGTTGGAAATGATAGTTACAATTTTCCATACAAAAAGTTGAATGTGATTCTTATAAATAAACTTCTTTATATTCACTCTAACATTAAAAATAATGCTTGCTCTAATATCTATAACATCCCAAGAACCTTATTGTACAACAGATTCAATAAATTCTAAGATCTGATTTGGAAATCAGTTACAAAATTAAAGGTTTTATTACAACCTATTTTTTAAAATAAAATCACACTTTATTACTAACATAAGGAGAGGAAAACATTCCTTGCTAGTTATTAATGTCCAAAAAAAGGTGTGAGCTATCCAAATTGATTCCTAACTACTGCCTAATTGTTCTAGTTTTCATACTACTATTAAAACAAGTTATGTTTGTTGTAACTACTACTTTTTGACAGGTCACATGTCCTTTTTCTTCTGTATTTATTTACTTTAAGCATATCCATGATTTTATGAATATTTCCCTAAAATATAGGAGGTTTTAACTCCTATTTTTCAAGAAACTTCACCCTGTGCTCTAGATTGATTCTGTGTATAACCAAATTTTTAGGAATTTCCTGATTTTTTGGAATAGGCCTATGGTTGGAAATCCTTCTGCAGTATGAAAGTTGACCTGTGTATACCATAGCACTACAAAGCAAAGAAACATAGAAATATAGCAAATGATAATAGCAATCATCATATTTATCCACTACATCTATTTCATTAAGCATTTAAGTGCAAACATCTCATTTAAGCAAAAACTAGTAAATATGTCCATAATATTTTCAATAATAATCAGTTTGGGTATGAAAATAAGGCTAATAACTATCAAAACATAGCCTATTTTCCTAGCTCATCATTCCCCCCAACTAACTCAATTGCATGTCCTCATGCAATTTTTCACCCTATCAACTACCACTATCAATCCTTTCTTTTCTTGATTGTTTTCTTAACAGTCTTGGCTAAAGTGGTTGGTGTTGTTTTAACTGGAGGAGGTATTGGTTTAGCTGGAGACTTTCCCTTTCCTGAACTACCCTCAGTTTTGAGAACACTTTTTTGTGAACTTGGGCTTTTGACCCATTTTTGCTTCAATGCTTTTAGTTCTCCTAGAGTATTGTTATTTTTGGTCATTTTCTTGGGTCTCATTTTAACTCTTGATGTTGTAGAATTTTTTGTAGTTGTAGATGTTTCTTGTTGTTGTTCTAGAGTTGTCCCTCACTTTTTTATTGATTTATACTCCACACTTTCTTTACTCTTTTTACTTATCTTTGCACCTGTTGTAGGTTTGGTAACGGGTGATGGAGTTGGTTTTTCTGCAATAACATTTTATGTTTTTCTATCAAAGGGTGCATCTTGAGTGGACATTGTCTACAGGATTTGTACCACCTCTAAATCCATTAGCCTCTTTTCCAAGTTTGCAATTTTATCATTAGTTTCCTTTTTCAACTCCATCAACTCCTCCTTAAGCTACTGCTACCAGAATGACTATGTTATATTTTTTTGTTTCTTGCTCCTTTTGTTGTTCTTCTATCTTTTTATTCTTTCTCAAAGGTTCTGGTTCTTCCTTGCTAGTATCAGCAATGTCTATCAAAGCAACCCTTTTCTTTAGATTTGCTTGGATTGACTATCTTCAAAGTGAATACTGGTTCTGAGAGGAGATAATGTAGTAGCTAGATTCTTGGATTTAGGAGTGTGGTTAGGTATGGAAACTATTTTTGGAGGTGCCTTCTTTACACCTAGGGCCATATTTCTACTCTGCACTCTACCTTTCTTTACAATAAAAGCTTCATGGTTGTCCTCCTTGTTTGATTCTTTTGATTCTGAAGGAGTGGCAGCCTTAGGTGTTGAGTGTGCAGGTGATAGAGGGGTTAATGGGGTACCATAGTCCTCATCATTATTTTATGCCTTTGTATCCTCTTTTTTAGACCCTTCATCTCCACTTTGTTCTACCTCCTCATTGTCCATCTCAACTACTCATAAGGAATTAATGGTTATGTTAACTAGACTAGAATTCATGATTATGATGACTAAACTGCTATCATCCACTATCATGGTGGTTGAATATCATTTTATGATTAGATTTTCAATAATGTTTGACCATCAACATGATTGTGTTGAACTCCTTGTTTCACCATAGATCTTTTTGTAGTACTCTTCATACTTGCTCACCATATTGAAGATAAATGTTAAAAACAATTTTTTATGACCATCCCCTTCCCCCAACTAAAAATTCTTCCACATCCTTGGGGAAGAGTAGGGTAAACAAGGTAGAACAGGGATGAGGGAAGGAATGGAATGGACCATCTCTAAGAGTATTTGCAAAAACAAAATATATACAACTTAAAGCAAAATGAAAATATGAGATATACCTATAATGATACGTTGTTTTCTTATGGCTTCTGGAGCATTGGTGGAGTTGTGATAGTAGCATAATAAAATCCATACTCAGCTGCAATTTGCATATACCTAGCATCATGAAATTGAATTGGTGGTGCTTCTTATTGTTGTTTTTTTTTTCTCTTTTGTTTTTTTGCAAACAATTCCCAACAACAAGTTGGTTTTCAAAAATTGACTGTCCATTTATGTCAGCGAGCTGGTTTTCACAAATGGAATTTATATTTTCAAGGGAAAAGAGCCAAAAAAATTGGTTTTCATCTTCCTCCTTGGCCCTATGGAATCGGTTAAGGTTTTCACCATAAATTTTATATATTTATGCATGTGCCTAAAGGAAACATATCAAGCACTGGCAGAAGGTTGCAGGTCAAAAATGAACTGTAGTTCTGCTTGTTGAATCACTTGCTTAATGAAATCACCCAATCTGCCTTGTATGAAGTAATTATCTTTGTCAAGATATTCTCAAGCTCCCTATTGGTAACCTCCACCTGACCATTAGATTGAGGATGGTATGGTGAAGATTTTCTATGGGTCACTTGATATTTATACACAAAGGTAGCTATTACATCAGACATGAATTATGGTCCCTGATCTGATACAATCTCCCATGGTGCTCCAAAATATAGGATGTATTCATTGAACTGACTTAAAGGAGTAATTGGATCAACAAAATCTAGTCTCCACCTCTCAAAATATTCCAAGACCACTTGAGGATGAAGAGGTATCTCCACTAAAGGTGTTGGTCTTCTCATCCTTTGGAAAGGATCACATCAAGAGATAGACTTTGGCATCATAGTGCATTATTGGCCAATAGTAATCTATTTGTAGGATTTTGTAGATGGTTCTCTTGGTTGCACTGTGTCCTCCACATGGTTCATAGTGTGTTGCACATAAAATATCAAAGATATCTTCTTCCTGCATACATCTATGAATTACATGGTTAGGATAAAATTTAAATAAAATACCATCTACTACCCAAGTGTATGGAGCACTCTCATGGATTAGTTTGTATCATTCATGTGGTGAGAAATGGGTTGGTACTTTTCCTGTCATCAAATCAAAAAGTTTCCCAATGATATGAATAGTCTATTTCTACTTGGGTGCTTAATACATAACTCTCTAATGGCCTTGGCAAAAATGGGAATATCCTTTAAAGCCTACAAAAGTAGGATTTTATCATTAATATTGCACAATTATTCCATTAGATCAAAATTAGTTTTGGGTATTTCCCTAGTTACCATCAACCTTGGAAGAAAAGGAGGTTCATTTGACTCTTTTTGTTCACCTTCTGCTATAAGAGAATATTTTGTTGTTTATGTAGGCCCTACAAAACATCCTGTAATACCTGCAAATTTCTCTATAGGTACTATAGGTTTTTCTACAATATACCTTGTAATAATAGTAAACTATGATCTTTTGATAGTAGGAAGGTTAGTTTCTATTGGATTCTCATTTTCCTCTTTAGTGATGATAGGAGAAGTAGGATCAGGTAAATTTGTCCTTGACTTGAGCTGGATTTCACTACAAGACAAGAAATTGACTAGATAGGTACCTTTAGCTTCATAGATTGGCTATTGGGTAGGTCTATTATTGGGGTTAGGCACTAGTTGAGTAGGAAGAGGAGGTTGTTTGGGTGGTGCATTATTGTTATTCCCTTGTGGAGGAGGTAACAATTATTGTTGTTGAGGTTGTTGAGGAACTTGTCCTTGAAATTATGATGGATTGGATTGATATTGTTGTGGATATGACCATTGTTGGCCTTGCCAACCTTGTTGTGGCTAATATTGATTGGACCAATCTGGTTGTGACCAAGGTGGAACATTATTAGACCATTGAGACCATTGGGACCATTATGGATTTGACCAATTCTAATTATAATGCTAAAAATTAGAATGAGAATATGGATTAGGTATACCTGAATATCATCCTTGATTGTCTCCTTGGAATGGCCTCCTTTGTGCAACAAAGAAAACATCTTCTTTTTCTTGAAAATTTAGTTCCTTTAATGTTGTTTTTACTATAGGTAAATGTTGGTACTCTTCTGTTGCATGTTGTTGATCATAAATGCTACAAATGGTGGTCTTGTCCAAAGGACAATCATGTAATGCATGCTTGTTCTTGCAATGAGGACAATAGATTACCTCTATTTCAGTTTTCTTTTGCAACATATCCATGGAAGAGGTGAAAGTGCCCAACAAATCTATTTTCAGATCCTCCAACATATTATTGAGTTTAATTCTTGTAACTCCCCCATTAGTTCTAGTTGTCTTGTTATTGCACAAATATGGCCTTGTACGAGAGTAATTGGTACATAACTCTAAAATACAATGAAAAGAAAGGTTAGAAATGTTTCCTCCTCCCATTAGATTCAGAATATCAATGGTCTCATCTCTTAAACCTTTCAAAAAAATAGTTCTCAACAAATCATCATCCAACTCAATGTTACCTCTCTTCATTACAAACTAAAATCTTTCAATGTAGTCTTCAAGCCCTTCACCTTATTTTTGAGTCATCTTGAAAAGTTTTCTCTTATGATCTCTCACACGACAATAGTCTTGGTATTTCTCCAAGAAAATTACCTTCATTCCATCCTCACCTTCCCAAGTAGTGATAGAATTTTCACCTAAGCCCATGAACCAATGTAATGCACCATATTTCAAAGTGGTTGGGAATAATTTCAACTTTTATGCATCAGTGGTGTAGTCATAAGTGCGAAAAAGTACTTCAAACTCAAAAAGAAAATGTGTTAGGATCTTTAGTTGCTAGTCCTCTAAAAGTGGGTATGGTTGATGGAGAGATATTCTTCATATGCCCATCACTATGATTAGCCTCTACCCTTGGAAGGCGTATAGGGAACTTGAAAGTGCTTCATGTCTGTCTTGGTTCTTCTTTAGCCATGTGGAAATCCCATGGAGTCCACAATCGTTGAGTGTGAGGTCTTCTTGGAGTAGTATAAGGACTAGAACTAGATGATTCACTTTGTTCTTCTTGTCCTTTACTTCCTTTATTTATAGCCTTAGGAATCTCAACTTGTCCCTTTTTTCAAGTGTATGTGTGATTTCTTCAATAATCACATGAGCCCTTTCTTGGATAAATTGGAGTTGATATGCTCCTCCTGAGGATTGTTGCTCAATTATAGAGGAAATGACAGTTTTCTAGCTTTATGAAGCCTCTCCTTGTTGCTCAGTTTTTGGCAGATCTTACTTTGGGGGTTTGTGAGAGAAGAATCTTACATGTTCATCTTGTGGCTGATTCATTCATTCATTCTCCTCCCTGTTAGAAAATTTTACAGAAACAAAAACAAGGACAAAAATATAGGAAAATTGCAAGAATGGAACTTATTCTTGTTGAGTGATGTTTTAACCCGATTGTGAAAACACACTCTCCTGTAGGATCCGAGTCCTAAATCCTCTGCTTGCAAAGAAAAACGATTTCTCCAAGGTTCTTATTATGCCAATTACTGATTATCAAGGATGCTGTTTAAAATGAAATGCTAAGAACACCTTAGGGTTTGCAAGTGGATGTTAACAAGGGGCACTGTGGTTTATCAATTTTGAACTTCCAATGGACACAAAATGAATAAAATCTATTTTAACCTTTAATTCTGATGGATTTTCAATGATTTATTCAAACACAGTAATTAAACTGCTGAAAATAAAATATGGGTTTGAAAAGCAAAGCAAAATAAATAAAAACGTAAAATAAATTACAGTCAGAAAGTTGTCATTAATCTGATGAAACCGAAGATACTGAGGCTTTCTACATGCAACCTAACCTAATGAACCTGCACTTTCACACAATCCAAATAGGCCAGGTGTGAGTCTCGAGGGTTTCTGTGGTAATTCCAGAAAACAGGTATTCGCATGAAGCAACCAAGAGATCTTGCATTAACTTCACCTAAAAACCTAAGAAATCTGGAAGGGAAATATAAGCGTTAAATCATGCATGCAAAAGTTACTCCTTCTTTCTCATCCAATAAGATGCCAACTCTCTGTATTTATATTTAAATGATATCTCGATTACATTCAAAAATGTTCCAGGTGTAAAAGAAAATCCCAAAACAAAAAGAAGGAAATTGCCCAAGTACGGGCCCAAAATAGCACAAAGCTCTCGTCTCTGCAACTTCGTATTCGGCAATTTCCAACCCCCTCTTCGATTTGCAATTCTGGTCTTATAATGTTTGACGCGGCTCTTCGATCTTCTCTGTCGCTTCATTTCACCTTCCTGCACATGACCCCTCAAATTCTTGCTTTTTCTCACCTTGATTCACGCTCAAATTTGAAAACGCTTCGAAATTCATCTCTGCATGTAACGCCTCTGCAAGTTTGACACCTGTACGCCACGTGTCCTGCTTTTCCTATGTCCTGTGTAACGCTTACTATGAAAAAAATGACAAAACTGCAAGTCTGCCCGTTCATCTTCTTAGTCGTGATATGGCGACATGTCGTGAAATCGTGACATGTCGCGATATCGCTACATGTTTCTCGGCCGTATGCCTTCATCAGCTCCCCGTAGCGATGTCACAGCCGTTTTTCGTTTGTCTACCTCCGGCAACTTCTCTTAGCGATATCACTACCCTTTTAACATTTTGAGCCCTCCTCTTCGAATGGTAGCGATATCGCTACCACTTTCTAACTTTGAGCCCTTTTCAAAATGTGGTAGCGATATCGCTACCACCTTGGCCTTGCAGCGTCCCTTTGAAATGTGGTAGCGATTCGCTACCACTTTCATTTCAAGCCTTCTCCTTGTGACATGGTAGCGATTCGCTACCATTTTTGAACTTTGAGTCTTCTTTTCGCAAGGCGTAGCGAAATCGCTATCGTTTCTCTGCTTCGAGCCTGATTTTCATTTCCGTCGCGATTTCGTGACATCTTCCTTGTACCGTACAACTATGCCAAAATGCGTCACGAAATCACGACATCTTTCATCATCCGTACGTCTTGGAAAAACCTGTCGCGATATCGCGATGTTTTTCCCCCTCGGACCTTCATGCAGCTTTCTGTCGCGATATCGCTACCACTTTTTCTTTCCGTACGCCTCCCCAAAACACGTCGCGAAATCGCGACCATTTTTTTGTTTTGTTGCCGTTGACCGCGTTGACCGTGATTTTCCGACATGTCACGATTTCGCGACAATTTTTCGGCTTCGGTCGCGATGGCGCAACCAGTCGCGATTTCGTGACACCTTTCAACACTTAGGCATTTTTTTCTTTTCTTCAATTTTAGCATCTGGGTCACCGAGATTCTTCTATGCAAGCCTGCAAAAAGGTGGGTCCCCAATTTTGGGGTGTGTTGTGGATCAACCACAACAATTCTAAAAAGAAATAAAATTTAATCCTAGAAAGCAATAAATTTTAATACTAAAAAACAATGAAATTACTTCAAAACCTAACTTTCAATGCCTTTATCCACTTGAGAATTGTTTGTTGCTTCGGGTGAGACCAAACAATCCCTTCAAGTATTTCAACATGGAAAGTCTTTAGCTCTTGCAAGATCCAATATTGTTTGTGCACCTTCCCCGACAATGGTACCAAAAAGTGATGAGTTTGTGCTAACCACTTAAATTATCAACCAAGTTTGATTTAAAAGGTGTGTTGCTCAATATAAACCAATAACTTCTCTTTCATACACTAAGTGATTCCATCCTAGAAAAAATAGTAATAGAGCAAGAAAAACTTGAAGCAAAATGAAAGCAAAATATGTATTGAAATAAAATCCTACACAGGCCTGTATCTAGTCTAATAGCTAACTAGGTTGGTTTTAGCCATACTATTTCTAATCAATGTTAAAAATATAGTAAAAAAAATATTACTTTAACAACTGAAAACAATCCATTCAACATAAATCAAACTACTTTATTCTACATCTAACAGAAGAGAGTTTTTATGGACTGTCCAGGTTTAGTGGGCCCTTGCTAAGCCTGTAATAGCATAAAAACTCTTCCTTTACAAGTCTAAAACTTACTTAAAGATATTAACATCATTTGCACACCATCACATAAAGATTAAAAAAACTAAAAATGCAAGAAAATTACTTGTATTCCTTTAGAATCTAATTTTTGTTCATTGCTAGAAATGACAGTTACAATTTTCATACATAAATCAAAATGTGATTCTTATAAAGAAACTTATTTATATTTGCTCTAACCTTAAAAATAATGCTTGCTATGTTATTTATAACATCCCAAATACCTTCTTATAGAACAAATTCAATAAATTCTAAAATTTTATTTGGAAATCAGTTGCAAAATTAAAGGTTTTTTATAGCCTATTTTTGAAAATAAAATCACACTTTATTTCTAACAGAAGGAGAGGTAAACATCCCTTGCTAGTTTTTAACACCCAAAAAAAGGTGTAAGTTGTCCAAACTAATTCCTAACTACTATTTAACTATCCTAACTATTGTACTACTATCAAAATAAATTTTATTTGTTGTAAGTACTACTTTTTGATAGGTCACAGGTCCTTTTTCTATTGCATTTATTCACTTTGGGTAGCTCCATGATTTTAGGAATATTTCCCTAAAATATATGAGGTTTTAACTCTTGTGTTTTAGGAAACTTCACCCTGCACTCCTAGGTTAATTCTGTGTATAACCAAATTTCAAGAATTTCTTGGTTTTTTGGAACAGGCCTGTGGCTGGAAATCCTTTCGCAGTGCTTTCCGTAGTAATAAAAGTTGACCTGTGTATACCACAACACTACAAAGCAACGAAACACATATAAATATAGAAAATAATAGTAGCAATCATCACATTTATCCACTACATCTATTTTATTAAGCATTTAAGTGCAAACATCTCATTTAAGCAAAAAATAGTAAAGATGTCTATAATATTTTTAATAATAATCAGTTTGGGTATGAAAATAAGGCTAATAACTATCAAAACATAGCCTATTTTCCTAGCTCATCAAGAGGATTTTAGCATGTGATTGAAAGTTATGAAAGATAGGGATATGTAGATTAGGATATGGATCTAACTATTTCTAAACTTTCATTAAGGAATCCATAACAACCATGGATTTAAGCTTAGGAGAGAACTCTGCTTCAATTAAATGCCTAGTTAAACAAGAGGGTGTTGGGTCTACCAATTTATCTATCAATTTGAGTGATAAACTATTGGATCAGAAGAACATCTTTAGGAATGGGAAAGGGGGATCTAAGATAGACATAAATGCATGTGCATTCCATGTATTTTGAAAAATAAAAAAATTAAGATCTCCACATTAAAAGGTGATAGTGGGTGGACATATTTTGACTCTAATTTATCAAACAACTCTGGAACAATAGAAGTTTATAATCCTAGTCAATCCTTAATGATAATTTTTTTATTGGTAAAAAATTTCATTAAAAGTGGGTTTTGAAAGGGGCCCCAAAACCTTTTTACATCAGGTCAACAGACCAAACATAAGGCCAAAGGATAGGCCAATTAAAAAACACATTAAAAATCTTGCCCAAAGCAGGAACTTTACAAAATCCCTCCTAAGAAAGTAATTTAAACCAAAAAATTTAAAAAATCTCGCCCAAAGCAGGAAATTTAAAAAATCCTGCCCATGCAAGAAAAATACAAGTTGAAAATCCTGCCCAAGGGGAAAATAAAAAACAAGAATCCTTCCAAGGAGAAATCGAAATACAAAGCAACCTAGAAATAAAATCCACCCTGAGAAGGCATATGGACCAGAGAAACCCGTCAGTCGAACTAGGATGGGCATCCTGCCCAAACAAGGCTGGGACTAACACGAGCACATAACAAAACTGAAATCCCACCTACAAAAACTAGGAACCACTACATGAGAGCAGGAATAGCTGAAAACTAAAGAACTAAGCCAAGATCCACCTAGAGATGGCCTGGAAAGGTAATCTAGGAAGCAGCATCCCACACAGAGCCTTGAAAATGGATCAGCAAATCTAAGGATATCCACAGGCCACGAGATCCTCTTACACGTGAGGTTGGACTATAAGGAAGCCAAAAGAAACTAAAGGATGTGACAAAAATAGATCCAAAAACCATGAAAAAAGGGGCAGGAAGGTCCCAAAGAACCTGATCTAAAGGAAATGTGGGGTGATCAACACTGTAGATAGAAAGCGTAGGTCCTCCTCCAAGATCGAAAGACGCAGCAAATGATCCCAAGCACCAAACAAATAAGGACCATGAAAACCCTCCAACTCTGCACACAAATGGCTTTAAGGAACCAGATCAGGACAACCAACAGGATCATCTCAGTAGCAAGCAAAAAGCATAGGGCCCTCCACCAAGGTTAAGAAAGATGCACTAAGGATCCACCAAGTAGAACCGATCCAAGAACCCAAGGAGAAATTTCACTGGATATGAAGCACGTGGTCCCCCCAGACCAAAAGGATGTAATGAAACCTCTAAAGAAGCACAAGGGCGAAGTTGAACCCCCAACCTAAAGCTAAAACACTCTGTAATCGAGGAAAACAAGAATCTGACACCAAGTAGAGAACCTGCAAAAAACCTAGGAAAAACTTGAGAGCAACCTAGAAAGGATCCCAAAAGCTTAGCAAGAAATCCAGGGGAGAACCCAAGGATGCACTAAATCAAAGGCACATGCAGGAAACCCTTAAATAGACAGAGACAGGAGCAGACAAATGAATCAGGGACCTCCCACCCCAAGGAGATCGTCTACATCAACAACAAGCCTAGAGATAAAGGCTTGGTAAGTGCCATGAAACTGGGGAAAGGCCTGGGAAGTGCCATGAATTCAGAGCAAGGCCAAGGTAAGGGGAAGCAAGGAAGTAGAACGGGACATCTTGTCTAGAGCAGGAATTCTCCCACATTCCCCTTGATTTTATCCTTAATGATTATTAATTTAGCTAGAACTAGCTTAATAAGTGTAATGAAGACTAAAGTAACTGTGATCACTACTTCAAGTTATTATATCAGTTCTACATGATAGTTCATTATAGTTGGGAAGTTAACAATGAATTCTAATACATAATAGTTTTCAAGAATAGGAATAGAGTAGGAATTGGCTTTAACATAAATAGAACAACCAATAGGACTAACCTCATAATGATTTTACAAATGAATATTTTTTGCTTTTGTTAAATGCCTAGGTAAATCGATAATTCCTATTTCATTATAATATTTGAACAACGTGTTGTAGAGATAATAGAAATATGGTATTTTTATTCCTATCTAGCTTAGTTTTATAAATATTATATTCATCCACTCAAAGTATACAATAAGAAAATAAATTACTACCATCTATATCAAAAAATTTAGAAATATTTACATCAGCATAATATTCATCATCACTTAAAATAGGAACTTTTCTTTAAACTTACTTGATAGTGCCCCACCCCAACCTTAGAAATATATTTGTTAGGGAAATCATTCTTTATTCCAAAATTTAAAAGTTTGATTTATATCATTATCAACATCACTATCACTTCTTAAAAAGAAGGTTACATGTTTCAACTTAGCAACATCCTCATGGATTTTGTGTAACTTGGATAACTATTGATAGAATAAGATAAAATATTCTCTTCTTAAGTTTCAAAAATGGTGGAAATTTATGAACTACCTCCTTGTGAAGAGAAAAAATAACATCCATATCAGTTTGACCATCTTCTATTTCATACCTATCTTGGGGGTATTATAAACAAAACTCAGGGTACCCCTTATACAACTTCCTTATATAAGTCCATTGTTTCTCATGTTCATATATTAGGACTTTCAATGTCTCATCCATGGAAGGAATAAAGAAAATTTTATAATTTGGAGTACAGGGTCCCTAAGGATCTAATTCTCCCTCTATGGTGAACACTTCGTCATTATAGCCAAACTTAACTACTTAACAAGTAGAGGAACTTATAACTCTCATCTTACTAGTCCAAGGTCTACCCAATAATACATTGTAGTTAGTCTTAAAATAAAATACCATAAACTTCACTCTTACTTATTTAGGCCCAACTAAAGGTGGTATCCAAATGCAATCCATAAGGTCTTGTGGATGACCATATAAGCATAGCAACAATTTTAAGTGGATAAAGGTTTATCTTTAGGAATCTTTAGTTTATCAACAACATAATGCATGTACAACTTCATTCATCAAACAAATCCCTACAAAAAACCATATCATTATATACTACTACAATCATTGATGGCAAATTATCAACTCTTTCCAAATATTCAATAACAATCATATTTTTCAAAGGAAAACTGATAATCAAATCAAGCCTAGTGTATGCATCAATCCAAAGATTTTATTTATGTGATTGAATACACTATAGTTCATAAGACCTTGAGATGGTGGACCTTATATTGAAAACCCTATATCTAGGCATCTCCATCTCATCCAATAAATCTCTTAATTACTATCACTATTAGGGAGATATCCTAGGTAATTCTAGGTATGGGACATTATCGGGGGTTGTACATAACTCTTTCACAATATCCCACACTTTGATTTTGTTCATGACTAGTTTAAAAAATGAGTATTTTGGTTAACTAAGGTCTTGATGTTTTTTAGTTATAGGATTGGGGATCATCACTTTAAGTGGCAATCATGGTCTTTCAAAAAATTTAGAGACAACACGATCTATAGGCTTGTTTGAGAATATTTCCTATGTTAGTAGACATTTTTGTGTATCTAATAGGTTCTTTGATGACTAAAGGATATTTTTTAATCTATTCACTTATGGCTAGATTAACTATTATTTGGATAGGTCATTCATCCTTGTCCTTCTCTTTTTCATCCTTAAAAATATTTATTTTATATTTGGGTGCACTTCTAGCAATAGTAGTAATTTGCTGCTCTAAAGATGCAATGTCTTTGACTTGGACCTTGAAAATATTTGTATAATGAGTTATATTTGGATGACTATAAATGTATTCTCTATTTGAGCCAAGACATACAAATACTTGATTAAATTTAGGAGCATTTCTAGAATTTCTAGGTCTAGGATTTTAGTTTTGGGGATGATAACCATTTTGGTTTTGATTACTTTGACCCCCTCCTTGGTTATACCTTTGGTCACCCTAAATAGGAGTGTAGCCTTTATTTTGATCATTTTTATTACCCTATTGATTAAGTCCTTCAACTTTACTATGATTTACTCCCTGTTGTTGATTATAAGTGGGAACTTATTGTTCATGGTTAGGGAATGGTTTGTTATAGATACACCTCCAATTGTGAGTATGATTATATTTCTTCTAGAAATGCTTAATATGTTTTATAAAATAGACTCATCCTATCATAAGAGATTTTTTTCAATGTTAAAATTAGGCTCAAAGGTTTGTTTATAGCAAAACTTGTGCAGATCTAAATAGGTATTAGGCTCATATCCATAAGTCTCATGCCAAAAGTAGAATTTTTTGAGATAATGTCGGTCAGGTGCTTTAAATATTTTATTATAATGATAGTTCTTGGTCCTAGGAGATAGGAATATATTCATGATTCCATTGTGGTATCATATTCTAAGGTCTTGTGCCACCTTCTGATTTGTTCAACATGTGTATAGGGGTTCTAGTTATCTCTATCTCATGAGAGGTATCTTGACCAACTACAGTAGAAATTTGATCCCCTATAATATTTTTATTAGGGTTCTTGGGTTTAAAGGGTTTTTGACCATATTTATTTTCTCGATGTTCATGAAATCTAACAAATTATTTAATATTTTCTAAGGAGATCAAATCATATAGGTTATGTTCCTAGATTTTAGCTTGAAAGGTTACCTTAGCTTGTTTACAAATATTCCAATGGAGACCTCTTCAGTTAGGATCATATTATAATTGTACTTTAGTTTTTTTCATCTCTTATGAAATTTAGTTATGAACTTATTTGGTACTTGTTTTCAATTTACAAATACATCCATTGCTTCCATTATAGTCATGTTATAATCAAATTATTGTTTAAATTTTTGATAAAAGTACCTAGAGAGTCAATAGAGTATTTAGGGATAAATGTAAACCAATCAAGAATATTTATTGCCAAAACCCTAGTAATTAATTTCAACAAAGCCTTTTTATTGTGCAAATAGTCTTTATAATATGTTGTAAACTTATCAATAACAAATTTGAGATTTATTTTTCCATCATAAAAGTTTAGGTAGATGCCCCAATAAGTCTATGGATTCCACATTTGGGGCTAGATATTGGATTTAATAATTTCTTAGTGTAGGGTCTATAGACATAGGCATGATCACTTTAGGATTAGCCAAGTGAGGTGGAGGATGAGAATTAGGGTTTAGGACTAATGTAGGGATAATATATACTATAAGGACCATGTTAATACTCATGATTTGAGTATGTTTATTCATCATAATTTGCATAATGTCTTACTATTTGGTTGTCTTTGGTATCCATTTACTTCTTAGTGTCTCCCCTATGAATATCTATATGATAATAAAATGAGTCTTTAATGGCAATCATTTATCTATGTAATTTATCATCTTAAGGTTTAGAAAAGGGTAAAATATGATGGGAGAACTTTCTTGTGTTCATTCTTTGTGGTCACATGTAATTTGTTGTAATCACCACATTAAATGGTAATCACAATAAAGTATGATATTTGTCAACGATGAACACATATTCCCTAAGACAATTTGGGATCCTATGGTAGACTATAGGGCTGATCATAATCCTTATTTGGGTCCCTATAATCATCAGAATTCAAATCTTCTTCTCTATTAATCAAGTCTACGATAAGCGCTACATAATATTATCATGATCAAGAGAAAATTGGTGAATGGAATAGTTTACTAGATGAATAGTATGATCTCAATCCTCTTTCTTTCTTGGATTTTCTTCTTCATATACCTAGTAATCATTCTAACACCTTGGGAAGAAGCAAGAGGAGCCATAAGGGAAAGCAAAAAACTACTCAAAGGCAACTAGGATTTTGACAAAGTCTCTATCCTCAAGTAGACCACTAAGAAAATAATCTACCAAAAACCTAACAATAAGGAAAAATGGATTTTAAAAGGATCCCTAAGATAAATAAGGAAGTATAGAAATATAAAATTAGCTTATAGCAAAATAAAACAACTAATACAATATCTATAAAAACTAACCTAATAAACCGTAAGGACTAAAACATGAAAGTTGGATGTTTGAGAAGATAGATTCATACTAGGTTTATCAAAGTGTTTGTGGTAAAAAGGGGATATATCATACAATTACATAAATTGACACACCTAAATACTTTAAGCAAGTTAGTAAAGAAAAAAAAAGAGAAATAGTCATGTAATAACTTAGTTAATACTATCATAATTAAAGTAAAGATCAATAAATGAGAATGAAGAGCTCACTACACTAAGATGATCCACAAATCCTAATATAGAAAAACAAATTATTGATAACTAGGTCATAAAGGACCATATCATCCACAAATATTATAGTAATAAGTATGAAAACACTCAATATTATTTTATCTTGTTTATAGTATCAAAGAAGGAGCATAATTGGGTTCAACATAGGGGACTCTAATTGCCTTGAAAACTAGTCCTCAAGCAACAACATTGGTCATTAACTATAAATCCCAATGGATTGTCCTATCCTCCTTCATGGAGGACAACAAACATCTATGGATTTGGTCATACCTACAAGAATAAGAGATAGAGAGAGCAAATAAAATGTCATATGTTGTGATAACAATAGAGGTGATTAATCGTGTAAGATTTCTTAAAGGAGATAAATGTGTTAGTAGTGAGATGATTAGTATTTAGATGCATGGCAATATAGTGAGTAAATAAGGATATAAAATGGTTATTTATAGTATATGAAATAAATAATTTTCCCTTTTGAGACAAATGATTAAATTACACTCTTGTAGGATCTATAAAATCACAATTGTCAGTCAAAATGATACATTGTCTTAACCTTAAGCATACAAACACACAAGGACTATGTTCACATATTGAAAACTCTAAAATTCATTCAATGATCATGATTAGAACTTAAAGTGGAAATCATGGTACCATTGATATTTAGGATGTGGACTTGTGGGACACATATAAACATGTCCCTTAATCATATCTCTATCCTTATTTTAAAGGTTTGAAAAAGTTAGCAAGCAAAAATGACAAGAAAATATGGAAGAAATGTGATAAAGTTGATGAGATAAGGAACTAAAATTACCATTCAACATGGCTCACCATTGTTGTGACTCCTTCACAACAACCCCAAAAATTTGGAGACCCACTTAAAATTTGAATATTGTTTTGAACTTTTATGTTTCATAGGTTGTTGATGTACTTCATTGTCATGGGTCAAAACTCAATTGTCATCAACATTGTTATACAGTCGATTTCATGTTAAAATATCCATATCCATAATGGTTGTTCTGTTGTCAATGTTAGATTTTTTGTCGTGATTCAGGGGTTTCTTCGTTGTTCTTGTATGGTTATGTTGTGTGGGTATATATATGTCATGTTTTGTTGTATTTTACTGTGTGTTATAAAATTTGGTTTTATTACATGGTGCCTTTATGTTATGTTTTATTATTATTTGTTAATTGTTATGTTTTATGATTTCTAGTTTAGTTTTATTATTGTATATATGGTGTTTCATAGTTTTATATTTTGTTTTATTTTATGTTGTTATGTTATTTTATTTTATGTGATGTTAATATGTTAATGTTATTATGTTAAGTTTTTTATGTTAGTCTTTTTGTTTTATGTCTTGTTATACTATATGTTAATGTTATTATGTTAAGTTTCTATTTCTATTTTTATGTTAGTCTTTTTGTTTTATGTCTTGTTTATATTATCTGTTAATATTATTATGTTAAGTTTCTATTTTCATTTTATGTTAGTCTTTTTGTTTTATGTCTTGTTAATGTTATTATGTTAAGTTTCTATTTTTATTTTATGTTGATCTTTTTGGCTTAGTTGTATGTCTTAGTTAATATATGAATTTTGGGTATTATATATTAGTTCATTTTATTGTGATGTTATGTGTTGTTATGATTATGTTTAGCTTTTGTTCATCATTTTTTGTGATGTTATGTTAATTTCTTTTATTTTATTATATTGTTAGGATCATGGTTTTTGTTTGTTATGTTTATTGATTTTATTGTGATTAATAAAAGGTTTTATATTATGTTTGTAGGTTTTCAAAGAAGGCGAGCACAGTTTCAAATAAGGTCAAGGGTTTACGTAGCATGAATTCATTGAACGAATTCATTGAATTAGTGATGCATGGGTTGCAGGTGTAGACAAATGCGATCATAGTTTTCAGGTTAAGGTTTGGACGCGATCGATACAAAATTTGAGGTGGCCTCGCGACCGAAACGTTATGCATGCACACTGAAGAAGATTTTGAAATATGAATAGTTTGGATATATACAAAAGTAGTTTTATGGGGATGTGTAGGATAAGAATGAAGCATCACAACAACAATACATGGTGATTATTTCATAGATCCAACGATCGAGGGTTATGCAGAGGTGAATACAGGTGCGCGTGGATGAAATAAAGTTATCACTTTGATGATGTGAAGGGGAACGCTAGTAATGCATGGAACAGGTTTTAATCGATGGGATGCTACAGTAAGATATGGTTGATTAAAAGCAAATTTTTGAGGAAACATTATGGTTCCAAGAGCGCATATTGAGGCATATGAAGTTAATCAAGACAACATCATAGAAAAGTAGTGTATTTAGGATTTGGCAAGTATAGTAGGTAGCAAATATAAATATCTGATAATATGTAAGATAGTGACCAGTTCATGATGATATTGTATGTTTAGGGCTTACATTTGCTATTCAAACTAAACTAGACATTGTACTTATGAATACACAACTGGATCCATGTTTCGAATAAAACTCCTCAGATGTCTACAACTATCCTGATGGAAAAATACTAATCACATTGCACTGAGTGGTAATGCATCTTCAATGGAGAAAATTCAGTGATAGTATACGTGGTCATGATCATCCGCTTAAGTAGACAAATCTGGCAATTCATCCAAGATGTAGTTCAGAAATGGACAGCTCATCGCACATCATTCTGACAAATTTTAGCGTGTAGTGTTCCAAACAGTGGATGTCTACCAGGTGAAAACGTATATGCTAATGAATCAATGTTTACCCAGGTGAGAAGGCATCACCATTAAGGCAATTTGTTATATCAGCAGAGTGGAATGAGGGCACACTATTTCATACTGTTGAAGGTAGCTCCTGGAATTGACGTTTGCATCTCATATAATCGTATTATACATAATAAATAAATAATGGCATAGTTCTTTAAAATAAAATGGGAGCGCCAGCGACGCGGTGACGAAAGAGGATTTGTTATTGAAAGAATGGTCTGGGTGATTTCAATAAAAATAATTTGTTATGTTCATAATATAAGGTTTTGGGTAAGGCTATTATGCATGTAATGAGGATATTCATTTAATAATAGAAAAGTAAGATAAGGACTCGATATAGCCTTATGACATAAGAGACAAAGGTGTAATTATAAATTGATTTGAATACGAACAAAGATTTAAAAGAAGATGTTATGAAATTCATTCATAAGCCTGTTATGGAATGGAAATAATAGAATGTTTACAGTTATGAATATGAGCTTGAAAGTTCAAAAGGGGGTCGGACATATTTGCAGAGAAAGAGGGAAGAAGAATTGGAAGGAGCAAAGGAGGAGAACAAAAGAATACTACAGAGAGTTTGAGCTACAGAGACTTCAGAAGCTTTCAGAAGCTTTTTTATTGTAAGATTTATTTATTATATCAAATCATTTATGGATTCAAATAAGCGTCAATACGGTGTTTGAATTGTGATTAAATTATTTGATGTAGTTTTCAAAATTAAAATTCATCGAATATTGCACCAATTTATTGCTTTATTATGTAAATTTTGGTAGGCATAATTCTGGTTTTAGGGTCTCTGTGTTTTCTCATGTTGTAGTTGTTTGTCCGAGATTAAATTTATTTCTTTACTTTAAATCTTTTGCAATTTATTTTATATTAAATTTTACATATAATTAACCTAGTTTAATTTTTATAAAGTTAAACTTTATAACTAGGTTATAAATAAATTTATTATTCAAATATTAAATTTAATTAATATTTGAATAAATAAATTTACCTAAGATAAATGACTATTTCGATTTCCAACTTTAATTTCATAAAGTTGAGAAATTAGAATTGATATCTTTTCATTAATCAGTTTGGGTTTATTATAATCTGGTTTTGATTTATTCAAATATCCAAACTGCATATTTGAAATATATATTTATTCTTTAATATTCAATTCAATAAATGTTGGAAAAATGAATATTACAAGAGGGAAATTATTATGAGTTTTATTCGATAAATGATTATTTTGATCTTAACTTTAAACTCATAAAGTTGAAGTTCAAAAATTGATATCTTTTACATTGAATAGTTTGGATTTATTATAATCTGATTAGATTTATCCAAAATATCCAAGAATTTTTATTTGATGCTCATATTTATCTTTAAATATTTAAGGAATAGATATTACAGGAAGGAGATTCCTATGAACTTTATTTTGCACATCATAAGTTTTAAAAGTTCATAAATAAATTTATATTAAACTCTACTTCCATGATTATTAAGGTTCAAAACCTTATAATTTGAGTTTAATAAATTTATAAGTTTGTTCATTATTCAAATATTTCAATTTTAATTTTATATTTGAATGAGCAAATATCTATAGTAAATGAAACCTTAGTTTTGATTATTATGAAGTCCAAAACTTTATAATTAAGGTTTACATTTCATAAATCTATTAGAATTTATAAACTTTGATTTTATTAAAGTTTAGTGAATTTTAATGGTAATTAAAATGCTAATTTAAAATATGTTTTCAAAATCATTTAAAGCATTTTAATTAATTGTTATTCTGAGATGATAGAATAAATTTGCATAAGTTGTCAAAATTTCAAAATAAATTTATTGTTTAGAGAAAGAATTTGATTAAGAAATACTTAACATATGATAAGTTTAAAGTTAATTACCTGAGTTCCAGGCCCCTTGTTAACAGCTAATGGTTAAACCCCTGAGATGTTCTGAATGCTTACTTGACATATTATTACAAAATTCATAATGTTTTACATAGAGAACCTTGGAGAAAACATATCTTCTTTACAAGAGGGGATTTAGGTCCTAGATGTCGGATGGTTTTGTAATATGACAAAACCATACCTCAATAACCATATTCCTACCCAAGGACTAATAAAGTTATTCTACCCCTATTCCATATTAGGAGGATGAGACTCTCCACCACCTACAAGTCAGTTGTTAGTGCTCTTTTTATAAATATGGAAAGGATTGGAATTATCTTGATCGATGAATAAGAAACTTCATCCTTAACTTATTCATTATATATATATATATATATATATATATATATATATATATATATTTTTTTTTTTTTCTACCTCTATTATTCCTAGATACACTATTGTAGATATGTTTTGTAAATGTTTGGGATCATATTCATTCTACTGAGCTAGCCATAATCCCTTATCCAAAATATGAATGCTATTAGAAGCATGAATTATTTACTGATGGATCATCATAATTGGTATACCCTATGGATTCCACAAGTACATTATGATATGAACTCTTTTATTTTATATTAAAATAATTAATATGAGATAGAATGGTGATAAGGTCTTTTGTGTCTAATGAATATTTGATACGAAAATTAGTGTAAAGAGATATCATATTTATCACTACCAAAATATACAACCAGTGTCTCTTTAGATACCATAAAATACATATTTACCAACATTAGATTCCATTTAGCAATGGTCATTCATCCCATTAGTAAATATATATTGTCAAATTTTATAAGAATAACAAGAAATGTTAAATGCATCTCCTCTTCTATTTTAGTGAAAACATGATAATATAAATAAAATCAAATAGAATCAATAGATAAATTATCAATTGGAAAAGAAAAAGGATATGCAATTTGAAAAAGGAACATGAGAAAGAGAAAATTTCAAAAATCTAAAAAGATGAGCACAATATTCCAAGCTTGGATGAAAGGGAGTTGTATTGTGAATATTATAATATTTTGAGTAAGGAAGAGAAATTATGGATATTAAAATCAAGACAAACTTGGTTAAAAAAGGAGATAAAAACACAAAGTTTTTCATAGGATGGCAATAGTACAAATATCGACATCCAAAATTAGTAGAATTAAATCAATATAAGGTGTTTGGATTGAATACCATAGTGAAATCAGAAAAGAGGTAAGGATTTTTTACCAAAATATTCTAGGATTAGAAGAGATTGAAGTTCTTAATGATAAACGGTTGTAAGAAGTGCCTTCAGTTTTAACAAATGATGACAATAGCAAACTGATGGAGCATGTTACTCTGGAATATATTCATTTAGCTCTTTTCTCTTTTGATAAGGATAAATCCCTAGGTCCATATGGACTCTCTATAGCATTATATTAGCATAACTAGAAAATAATGAAGGATTATTTATTGGTAGCAATGGAATAATTTAGGGTAAAATAGTATATACCTTATAAAATAAATGCAATGTATCTTATCCTAATTCCAAAAAAGAAGGAAGCATAATTGTTTGATTCATTCATGCCCATAAGCCTATGTAATATGGAATATAAGATAATCTCTAAAGTGATGGTAAATCGTTTAAGATAGATATTAGAAAAAAATATTTATGAAGAGCAAGGAGGATATGTGAAAGGAAGACAAATTCTAGATGGGATCATGGTATCTCATGAAGTAATGTATTCAACAACTTCTATAAAAGAGAGAGAAATGATTTTAAAACTTGATATGTATAAAGCTTATGATAGGGTTAAACATAACTTTTTTTTGTAGTATCAAAAAAGTTTATATTTGGAAAGAAATGGGTTAGATGAATTAGAGTTTGTGTCTCTACAATATCATATTCAATGTTGGTCAATGGGCTAGTAACATAATCATTTAAATCCAAGAGGGTTCTTAGACAAGGAGATCCTCTATCACCATATATGTTCATTATTATTGTAGAGATATTGGGAAGAAACTTTAAGAAGGCATACAAAAATGGGCTAATAAGTAAACGTAATGTTAGTAATAACATTGACATCAGGCAGCCAAAGCCACTCTGGTCCAGGCTTGCCTACAAAGTATTCCTATTTTTTTCTTATCTATCTTCGAAGCTCCAGCTTCCATCTGCTAAATAATTGAGCAAATTCAACGCAAATTCCTTTGGGCGGGAAACGAAAACAAGAACAAATTTTCCCTTGTTGCCTGGGACAAGGTTTGTTCCAAGAAAAAGGATGGAGGACTCGGCTTCAGGGACATCAAGTGGATGAACATGGCCCTCATTTCCAAGCAGTTCTGGAGACTTACCATCAATGAAAAAGTCACTTGGATTGACATTATCAAAGCTAAGTACCTCCATAAGGTTCCCTTTCTTGGAGAGCACAACCTTCCTAGCGGATCTCATTTTTGGAATGGTGTCACCAAAACAAGGAAGATCATCATGGAAGGCTTAAGGTGGTGTCTTGGAAATGGAACGACCATTCATTTTTGGGACGACCCGTGGATCCGTGACAAACCTCTCAGCCAAGATCCTCATCTTGTAGTGCTCAAGACGGTTACCGAAGCCACCTTTGGAGATAAGGTGTGTCATTTCATTAACCCAGGTATTACAAGACCCGAATGGAAACACCTGGCTCTTAATGGGCCTAGGCATATCACCAAGGTTCTCAGGCGGTTACAAAACTTGCTAAGGACTTGCATCATCCCCAGCTCTCACAAATATGACTCCATGGTTTGGAACCTTGAAGATTCAAGGAATTTCACTGTTAAATCTGCCTACTATAGCCAAGAAGCTCCCAGTGATGGCCGGGACTTATCTAATCAGGTCTGGGTCCCCAATATCATTCCCAAGGTCAAATTCTTCTGCTAGTTGGCCATCCAAAATAGAATCCTCACCACTAACAACTTGATAATCAGAGGGTTACTCATCCCCAATTGGTGCATCCTATGTAAAAATGCCTATGAGTCAACTTCACATGTTTTTCTAGAATGTACCTTCTCTCTTACAGTGCTCAACTAGGTTCTCAACACCTTCGTCATATCCATAGCCCTCCCTCATTCCATTCCCCTCCTTTTTCAACAATGGCCTCGGCCTTTCAAGAGCAGTCAACTTAAATTCATGTGGCAAGCTTGCCTTCACATTTTCCTGCGGCAGATTTGGCTTGAGAGAAATGCCAAAATTTTCAAAAACCATGCCACTGATAAGAAGATTGTTGTGGCCAAAATCTTGGCCCTTGCTGCGGAGAATGCCTCTCTTGTCTCGTCTTCCAAACCCCCCCTCCTGGCCTTGAATCGGACCTAACAAAACTTTTCAATCTTTCCAATTTCTCTGCTACACCCCGTACTTCTGTTGACAGGTCTTTAATCAAGTGGGTCTTACCTCCTACTGGGTGGCACAAGCTTAACTTCGATGGCACGGCCAAAGGCAACCCAGGAGTGGCTGGCAAAGGAGGAATTCTCAGAAATCACAGAGGAGAAATAATTTTGGCCTTTGCTCAGAACCTGGGAATTCAATCTAACAATATGGCAGAGGCTCGGGCCTTGCTCCAAAGCTTGATTCTCTTGGAAGGCTTGACCATCAATAAACTTATCATAGAAGGAGACTCATTGCACTGCATCAACTGGTTCAATGGGACCTCTATGCCTCCCTGTGCCCTGGTTTCGATCTTCCAAGAATGCAAGGCACTAATTGGCATTTACCCAGAATTAATCATTAAGCATCAGTATCGGGAAGGAAACAAAGTTGTGGACTGGCTTGCTAACAAGGGAGTTGACGAAACGGACATTCATGTTTGGAGAGACTCCTTCCCCATTGGCCTAAGGGATGCTTCTACAAGTTCCAATGTCTGCACAATGTGATTAGTTAACTGGGCACCGGGTTTGTTCGCTGTTGGAACTGGTCGAGTCTTCGCATCCTTTCTTCCTTCCTCTCCTCCTTCGGCTGTGTTTTGGCAACTTGTCATGTTTTCGTGACACTTTTCACCATTGGCCACAAAATTTTAGCTTGTCGCGATATCACGACATCCCTTTTTGCTCTGGCCATGAGGTTGCTACTTGTTGCGATATCGCAAAAAAAATTTCTCCTTCGGACACGGTCTTCCAACTTGTCGCAATATCGCGACACTTTTTCTCTTCGGGTGCTTTTTTGCAACTTGTTGTGATATCGTGACACTTTTTCTCTTCAGGCGCTTTCTTGCATCATGTCACGATTTCGTGACATTTTTTCTCTTCAACGACGGTCTTCCATTTTGTCGCGATATCGTGACACTTTTTCTCCTCGACGGCGGTCTTCCATTTTGTCGCAATATCACGACACTTTTTCTCCTCGACGGCGGTCTTCCATTTTGTCACGATATCGTGACACTTTTTCTCTTCGGCTGCGGTCTTCGAGATTGTCGCAATATCATGACACTTTTTCTCTTCGGCTACGGTCTTTGAGATTGTCGCAATATCACGACACTTTTTCTCTTCGGTTGCGGTCTTCCAGATTGTCACGATATCGCGACGCTTTTTCTCTTCGACAACGGTTTTCCATCTTGTTGCGATTTCACGACACTTTTTCTCTTTGATTGCGGTCTTCCATAATGTCGTGATATCGTGACACTTTTTCTCTTCGGCTGCGGTCTTCCAGATTGTCATGATATCATGACACTTTTTCTCTTCGGCTGTGGTCTTCCAGATTGTCACGATATCGCGACACTTTTTCTCCTTGGCAGCGGTTTTCCATCTTGTCACGATATCGCGACACTTTTTCTCTTCGGCTGCGGTCTTCCATAATGTCGTGATATCGTGACACTTTTTCTCTTCGGCAGCGGTCTTCCATCTTGTCGTGATTTCGTGACACCTTTTCTCTTTGGCAACGGGCTTCCACAATTGTCACGATATCGCGACACTTTTTCTCTTCGGTTGCGGTCTTCCTTCTTGTCGCGATTTTGTGACACCTTTTCTCTTCGGCAGCGGTCTTACTTCTTGCCGTGATTTTGTGACTCCTTTTTTGTTCGGGCATGGTCTTCCTTCATGTCGCGATATCACGACTCTTCTTCTCTTCCGGCTCCAACCTAGCAACTTGTCACGATATCACGACACTTCCTCTCTTCTGGCAGCAACCTTGCAACATGTCGCGATTTCGCGACTTCTTCCCTCCTTCGACTCTGATGGCGCTTTTTGTCGCGATTTCGCGACATCCTTTCTTCTCTTGGTAGCAATGATGCAACTTGTCACGATTTCATGACATCACCAATTTGGTCGCGATTTCGCGACACCTTTCCTAGTGTGGAGGTTTCTCGCTCTTTAATATTTTTTTCTTGGACCACCTTGATCAATCTGGAATTCATGTAATTCCTCTTGTACAAGGTTCAGGGACCTTTCAACACCCTTTCAACCAAACAAAAAAAAACATTGACATCACCTATCAATATTTTGTACATGATATAGCCCTTCTTGGGAGGGCAAGGAAAATGAGACTAGAGCTTTGAATGACTTATTAAAGGAATATGAAAGAGCATCAAGGTAGAAATTTAATGGTACAAAATTTAAAATTTACTTCATAAAAATCTAGCTAGAATCAAAATAGGATATGCATGTTACTTTAAATTGAGGAGGTAAATTTACCAACAACATATCTAGGGATGGATTTATTTGAGGGGATAATGAGGATAGCATTATGGAATCCAATTATAAATAAAATTTAGAATAAACTACCAACATGAAAAGGTAGATAGTTATCATTAGTAAGGAAGAGTGCAACTAATTAAATCAGTCTTACATACCATTCCAACATATTATATGTCCCTATATATTATGCCAAAATCGGTAGAAACAAATTTAATCTATATTATGAAGTTATTTTTGTGGTCAAGATTACATGATAACTTTGGTGAAATGGAGCAAGGTTTATTATGATAAAACTAGGGGAGCTCTCGATTTAAGAGTTCTTACAAATGGAAAATTAGCTCTAAGGGAAAAAGTAATTTGGAGATTGTACAAAGAGAGTAAAAAACAATGGGCAAGAATTCTTGTAAGTATGTTGAGCCTAGTTATCCAAGATTAATATTTGCTACATTTTCACTACTAGATGGTTCTGATCTATGGAACAGTTAAAATAAAAATGATTGATCTAGTGATTAAATGTCTAATATGGATGATGGAAATTGGAGAAAAAAATATATTTGGATGGATACTTGGTATGATAAAATACCACTCAATCTAGATCCAATTTTGAAACCATGGATGAGATTACTTTAAGATAAATGTGGTGATATGGTTCCAAACATTATGTACAAGGATTGGGAAGGAAGATACAAATGGAAAAAATATTTAATTACAAGTATACTGGATAATGTTGTTGGGAGGCAGTTGAGAGAAAGATAACAATAGTGATTGTTTTGAGGGAAGCTAAGGATAAGTTGATTTGGGATTTGAATATCCTAGAAGAATACACGATAAGAAGCATATATAATGTAAAGCACCAATAAAATAGGAATACCACAATAATATGGAGAGATATTTGGGATAGCTTGAGCATTCCAAAAGTCAAAATATTTGTATGCTTAGTAGGTCATAGGAAAATTTTATCTTGGGATAACCTAATGAAAAGGGATTTTCATGGCCCTTCATAATGTGTTCTATGTAAAAAGAGGGAGGAGAGTATAGACCATCTCTTGGGACACTACTCAATACTCTAGGAACTACAACAATAGATTCTTAATATGTTTTATAAATGCATGGTGATGAATGACAGAATTGAAGAATGGTTAAAGCAATGGTAGAGCAATTTTAAAAGTGGGGCATTATAGACAATCTAGGATACATCAAAAAATACAATACTTTGAATTGTATGGATAGAAAGTAATAAAATAATATTTAAAGAAAATAAATGCAGTTTAGAGGTAATGAAAACGAAGATTTTTTTAGCCATAAAGGAGTCTAAACCAACCCTATCAACTCACCCAATCCCTAATATTGAAGCATAGAGCCTTGAAATATGGATGCAAGTCATCAAATAGAATTATAATGTTGGTTATAGGAGAAGCAAAATTAATGCAAAGAATATAAAGTGGAAACCATCAAAAGTAGAGCTGGTCAAATTGAATTTTAACGGTGCATCTAAAGGAAATCTAGGATCAAAAAGAGGAGGAATAATTAGAAATAATGGGGGTGGTATTTTGTCACATTATACTTTCAGTAGTGGATTTAAGATGAATAATGAAGCTGAAGCTTGGGTGACTTTGGAAGGATTAAATATATATAGACAAATAAAATGGAATAGAGTATAGAAGGTGGTTCACTACTAGTAATAAATACAATTTTGAAGAAAGTAAAGGCTCCATGGAACATACAAGAGATCGTTGTGGAAATACAAGGCCTTGCTAAAGAGTTTAAAGAAATTAGATTTACACATACATTAAGGGAAGGAAACACAGGCTAGCCAATGAAAGGGTTTTAATAGAGGATTGTGAAGTTAAATTTTCTTTTCCATGGTTAAAGGAAGTAGTAAGTTTAGTTGAAGCTGACAAGAAAATTTTGAAAAGAGCAAACTCAAAATAATATTCCATAGGACTATAAAATATTTTATGGGATCCATTTATAGATCAATGCATTGGAGGAAACTAATAGTCCATGTTTGGTAAAGTGAACTATGATTTCATGAATCGAATAGAAGTTTTGTATGTTGAAGTAGAAGAAGATGACATTAGATGGACTTCATGGCTAAATGGATTATTTGAGTTGTTGGTTTTTGGTTGGATTATGGGGTAAAGTATGGATTAAAATTTTCAACTTTTTGAGACTGCTAAACTATTTATTAAAATTCTTGTCATTATACTTATGCTTCAGGAAGGAAACTAATATTCTATATTTGGTAAAGTGGACTATAATAACGTGAATTTTTGGAAGTATTACTCTACTAAGATGTAGTGCATATACAATGGAGGTGGATTTTTGGTATTGTGAAGGCTGCTATACGAAAATTTTAAGAAGGATGTTGGATGCTAGAATATTTGTATTTATAAAGAAAATTGAAGAAGATCCAAAAAATAAAAATCAATAATTTAAACCTTTATGAAAAAAGATGTAGGTTTCTATCTATAGCAACTCAATTGAGATGAATTGAATATGTTTGTAAACTCTCAAGCTATAAATGAGAGAGTTGTGATTTATCAAGGGTGAGGGACTCAAGTGCAACCCTTTTTCTCTATAAAAAAAACTTATAATCTTTTTATTCTTTGATTCTAAAAATATCTATATATTATGCATGTTTTCACATTCATCTTCACTTGATTTCTAGGCATTGGTAATGTTGATTGTCAGAATAAATTAATGATTATAATTTACTTTACTATATTTTGTTGGTAATATTTGTTGTGTTTTATATCATGATTGTGTTTAATATATACCATTTATTATAGTTCTTGTGGTTGCACTTATGCTTTATGAAGGAAACTAGCAATCCAAATATGGTATAGCGGACTATGATAATGTGAAGTTTTGAAAATATTACTCTACTAAGTTCCAATGTGTAGATAGTAGAAGTGGATTTTTGATATTGTGAAAGTTGCTATAGGAAAATTTCAAGAAGAAGGATACTGAATTTTGGAATATTTGTATTTACAAAGAAAATTGAAGAAGATCTAAAAAATGAAAATCAAGAATCCATACCTTTTTATGAAAAACAATGTATGTATTTAGCTATAGCAACTCAATTGAGATGAGAATTGAATTTGTTTATAAACTCTCAAGTGCTAAAGGAAAGAGTTATGATTCATCAAGAGTGGGCGACCTGAGCTTCAGTGCCTTAAGCAATCTTAGATTTTCCCATCATCGTCCTTGCCTTCGCGTCTACCGTCACATCCATCACAACATCCCTTATCTAAAGTAGATCTACTTTTGCAGACCTCACCTCACTCCTCGAATGCCCCTCCACTACTCTTGAGCATGGTTGGGCATTTTCCACCTCTCTTGAGTGCCTTTGGGTGCTTTCCACCATCCTTGAGTGTCCACAGGCGCTTTCCACCCTCCTCGAGCATCCATGGGCATTATTCATTGTCGTCAAGCACCCACGGGTGTTTCAAAACCTGCTATTGAAGACTAGTGAAACCCTTAGGTGTTGCTAGGGCATCATCACACCATTTTTCTACAACAACTACTACAGACCAGAGAACAGCAAGTGAACAAGGTAAATCTAGCATTGATTTATTTCATTTCATGTATTTTCATATTTTGCTCATTTTCCTTATATTGTATAGCTAGATTTTGTATTAATTTCTGAGGATCTCACACTGTGGAGTCCTCACAGTTGCTACTAACCTATTTTTTATCTTTTGTATGTAGATATGGAGATACTACACCTACATTATGTAGTTTCTTAAGTTGGATTGGCCCAATATTGGATAGCATGAAGCCCACTCACCTTTGTTCATATCAAAAGTGGATTTGAAGACACCACCAACATTGTTCACTAGGATTTTGGAGAACCCTAGTATTGTAATATTTTGTATCAAAAGAAATCAAATTATTTATTGTAACATTGGAGATTTGAGGCTCCCCCCATATCAATAAAATTATCTCTTTTGTGCAATATTGTCTCTTGGTTTCATTTTTTTGTTATATTTAGGTGTTTCACTTTTGCATCTACAAATGGTGATCACGGTGGGACCCCCTAAGGGTTTCTCATTTTGATTTACTTTTTTGACTAACTTGCTATTTTTTGTCTTATCTTTTAGGGGTTTTAGAAGCACATATCGCATGATTTTCACTAGATTAGAGTTTTTGAAGGTTCGCAGAAAATTGTAGAAAGTGCGTGAATGCCCTGCGGCACTCGAGGGTCATCCAAGAACATCCAGAGGTATTTCATAAATACCCAAAGGTATTTTATAGAGAGTTAAAACAAAAAACATAGGCTTATTTGTAAGTTTACTGTCAAACCTAACCTCTTTATTTTTATGTATTCTTGTATTTTATATTTTTTTCTGATTTTTGGATTAAAAAGAACATCACTAATAAATCTGGTAAAAAAAATCATTCTAGTTTGCATTCTAGGCATTAGATTAGTCATTGTATTCATTCACACATTTCCATTTTCCATGTAAATTTTTTGGTTTTCTAGTGTATTGCAATTGAAAAACCCTACATTTTGGTTTCATGTGAATTTTTAAATTGCATAAATTAGGTTGCATTGTAGGGTTAGAAACTCCTCCTTTTTCTGGTCTAAGTAAGAACATCATTAGTGTGCCAAACGTATCCTCGCATTGGGTGATTCTAGGTAGAGGAGTGGATGAACCCCCCAATATTTAGAGAGGGATTTAAGTGGTGTACTTCACATCCTTTGGAGAAATTGATACTCTTAATGTTGGCTTCTAATTTAGACTAGTGAAATCAATTATTTATAATATTGTATCTACACCATAGAAAACATAATCTTAAAAGGAATCTCACACACATCATATTTTACGTTAAAAAATAGTGGTTGGATTTCATCACCAATCATTGCTTGAGATTTGGTGATGGTGGTTTTCATATCCATCCACCAATCTCTGCCCCTAGACACCTTAGATTACCCTCAAGCAAAATTATTGGATTTCATCACCAGCAAGAATCTCGTTGCCCTACCCAAGCCATAGTATTCACACATTTCTAATTTATATTAGCACATTGAAACACACAAAATCTAAAATCTAAAAAAATGAATTCACACTAAAATGAGATAATAAATGAATGAGGTAAGAAACATCTATTGAACAAAATTAATATTGATTTGTCTTAATTTGATTTTTGTGAAGTTTCAATTTTGCATTTCATTTTACTTCAGAATTTGTATTTGGTTTAATTAATAAGAAATCAACATAGAGCATTAAATCATAACAATTCCGTGGAACATTCATCCACCTTCCCCACCACTTCTGTGGTATATTCTCCATGTGTGACACAGACATATTTATCTGTAGGTCCATCACACACTATACAGACTTGATGTTTTGTACAAGTATACCAACACTTCCCTTCCCTAAATCAAATCATCTTTACCATACATTGACCACAATATCACCCACATAGACATGGACAAAGTAGAAACTCTCTGTAAATCAGCTAACTATGTCTTAGAGTCCATTCATGATTTTCCTAATCAATATCCTACTTTATAGTAGGAACTTGCTCATTCCCAACCATACAGCTTTACTCAGGTGTACACTAACCCTATTTTTGAGGCATCATTTGCACCTTCCTCTCATGTATCCATTCCCCAATACTCAAGTGCTCCTAGCACTTCTATCCCATCCTCATATACATCTACCTATACCAATCCCTTGTATGAAGCACATGTAAATGTTGCTTCATAAGTTTTAGCCTCCCAAGTTACCATGCCAAGTGTAACTTACACCTTGGCCACATCTTCCATACCATATACATCCATACCTTCCATTTATGATAGAGAAATTCATGACTTGTGGGAACATTTGAACAAATTTCTTAAGCAGCATCAAGATGCTTGACATCAAGTGAATGTGAACCATAAACCTCTATCAATTTCTACTCATACCATCCTTATTAACCAAAGTCCATCATGGGTACCACAATATTCTATGGTTTCCATCCCTACTCCTCCACCAAACCATACCAATACCAATTCCATTCCCATAGGCCAAACCAACCATAGTCCCCATGCATTATCCCCATTCCAACATTCTCCATCTCTTCATCATCAATCTCCTCTTCATCAATTCCCATCAACATCACCTAGTCATCATCATCAATCCCATCATCATTTAGTTACCACACAATATTTCTCTACCGTACCTTCTCAAAATTATCAGGTGATTCAAGGCTTCCACATACCTAGGGAAGACCCTAGAATCAAGGCCATGCAATAGCAAATAGATCAGTTGATACAACATACTCCTGGTATGACAAACCAGAAGCCAACCCTACATCAACTGATTAACCAACCCATTCACCCTTTGGTACCATCACCACCATATCTGGTAGATTTCATGGTATCGAAGTTTGATAAATTCAAGGGGACTGAGGACCCCAAAGAGCATGTAAGCACATTTGTACACTCATGCTTTAGAATCCAAAATGATAATGCTCTCATGCTTAGAAAATTTCCTCATACATTAGGTGGAGACGCCATAGAGTGGTGCAACCAATTACCTAGTCATAGTATCTATACTTTTAAACAATTGGTTGACCAATACTTTGAGTGCTTTGTCCTTAATGTTAGGAATAAAGTATCATTGTCTGACGTTTATGCTTTAAGATAACATGACAATGAGTCTATCTATGATTTTTGCAACCGTTGAAGGGTCGTCATTATCAAATTGCCATTCACCCTACCAATGGAAGAGCTTATCAAGCTATTTACCAAGAGTTGTTTAAAACCCATCTCTTGGATGCTTCAATTACAGACATATCTCTCATTTGAAGAATATCTAGCATAGGCTAGTGTCATCAAGGATATAAAAATCCAAGAGGACATACTTAAGCCTAGGAGAAAGGAATGGCAAAACAAGGGCCAATACAAAGCAATTATTCTAGCCAATCAAAATCAACACAGGCCACTCCGTTTAATCAGCCTAATCATGTCAATCAAGTGGTCATGATCCAACTAGTAATGGCTCAACAACAATCAATGCAACAACCACCACAAAAAATTAACTATCATGTGGTGTCCTTAGTATCCCAATCAATGCAAAGTACAGTGCCAACTATGGAGAACCATCCTCGATGATAGTTTGTTTGATAGAATCACCAATACACACCCTTGGCTAAGTGATATGCTTCCCTCTTCCAAAGGTTGTATGACATAAATAAACTTACCTTGCTCAAAATCAGACCAAATTCTCTTGCTAAACGTGGTAAAAATTATTGAGAACATTTATTTTATCCTTAACATAGGCAAAATGGGTACGATATCAATAATTTCCATGTATTCAAAGACATAGTTCAAGACCTTATTGACTTGGGGGCCATCAAGCTTGACAACCCCATTGATCAACAAGACCAAAATCTTGGTATTTTCCAAACACCAGTTCCTCATCATGAGGAGGTGCAACCAACAATGGGAGGGGCTAACACCAAAACTCCTCCCAATCAAGTTAACCATATTCAACAATACCAAGGTTTTGTAGGTGCCATTCATGTGGTAACTAGAGGTCAACGAAATAACCAACAAGATGCAAGGCAACAACCTTAGGCAAGTGTTTCTTAACCTACCACATCACCTCCCATTCAAATTTCTCCTAATCCTTCCTCGCCAATTCATATTCCTAGCCAACCAAATCCCTCCATTCATCCTATTAATCATCCTCCATGACCATTCATCTCATTGAGTAGTCAATTAACCACAAGCCTAAAGATGGCTTTCACCAAATTGTCAATATATGAGCTAATTCAAAAATATTTCCCACATTGTGAGGCATTAATGGATATTCTAAAATCCATTAAATTACAATCTCAAGATGCTAATGCCTTTAACAACTTTTTAGGGAGCATTCAAACATGTATGGAGTCTTCCATTACATTTTATGACTTTAATATTAAGCCAATCTCATCGAAATCAGTAGATCCTCCATTGCACATCATGGCTCTAATTAACAGGAAGCCTTTCAAAAGAGTTCTATTTGATATTGGTTCCTCCATCTCATATCATCAAGTCATCATTCACCCTAAGAGCATTCAATGATGCTTTATGTTCCACAGTTGGCACTGTTGTTTTGCCCATCGAAGTGGGGGTCAAAATGTTGCACACTATGTTCCACATCTTAGAAGGATCCATGGTGTACAATGTACTCCTTGGAAGACCTTGAATGAGGGAGATGAGATGTGTCCCCTCCATACTAGATAAATTCCTAAAATACATGCATGAGGGACAAGTACATTGCATACCAGCATATGTCGAACCGTTTAAGTATTACAATTTTATCTCAATTCCCTATGAATCCATGCTTCCTTCCATCCACCTTTTTCTATCACCATCAGCCAATCCATCTACCACTCCATCCATTTCTTCATAAAAATCTCACATTCCTGAGGAGCCCCTTATCACCAATCCCCACCAAGATTTCATGCCCCCATCATATTCATCATTGACTACATGCACATGTGGTCAAAGTCAATCCACATCATCAACTTCCACAACTTTACTTTCCACATCATCATCATCCATCCAACAACCTTCCTAATCCAATCCATCTCCATCAGCCAATATTTCACAAGTCGAGTTGACAGATTGTGAGACGTCTTCATCTCCATCATTCCCCAAGCCATTATCCAACCATGATCCTTCCACATCATCCCAAGTTAAGGTCCACCTCACTAATCTTGGTATTGGTGAATATGTGGTCCAAGACATCACCATTACACCGCTCACCATTCCAACTACTAAGGATTTTGGTCATCCACATAACCCATCGTTATCCATAGGAGTGGTATATGACATGGGTTCAACTCCCAACATCATAAATTTTGCATATGGGGGAATTGATTCTTCATCTAATTTAGCTCCCCTAGAAAAACCTAAAGAACCAACACCTACCAACATACAAAACATGTCAATATTTCCATTCCATTATTTTTACATATTTAATTGGTAGGGACATGGTTTAGGACTGCATGAATAGGGAATGCACGACATTATTGATGTTCCATATCGAGAAACGCATGATCGTTTAGGCTTAGGTTACACTCCACTTTCCACCATCTCTTCTCTTGAACAAGCCTTCCAAAGGCTTAATCTAAATTCAGGAGAAGAATCTCTCCATCCCGATGACTTTGATGATGAAATCTATGAAGAATTCAAACTCATGTCGATAATTTCTTATGACTTTGAAGAGGAATCGAAGCCTATCATTCCCCACACTGAACAGTATGAGTTTTATCTCAAAATACTCCTCATCCATGAGCTCATATTTCACTTGCTTCTTCCAAAAGAGTGAGCCTCCCCTACCGGTGAACCACCACCTCCATATCACTAATCCATCTCATCGGCCAAAATTGTAACATATGTACATAACACAAAAAAACAAAAAAAATAGTGGTTTTCACCACTACAAAAAAATCAAACAAAAACATTTTATTTTTCTACATTACATGTATATAGCATTTAGATAAGTGCATTTATTTGTGTTGTTGGTTGTTGTCCAGGTTTACCAAGGTCCTAGCATCAGTTCTTAGGCTTTATCCATCTCATCCATTTTACCTCATCCATTTTCCTTATAATTCAACATGAATCTTGCTGACTTATTCACCCCACTTCGTAATTCATATGATTTGGCAAAGCCAAATTCTATTGACGTAATATTTATTGATATGGATCAAATTTCCTCACCTCCATCCTTCTTCGAGTTTGTCTTTTCTGAGGAATTATTAAGGGCTTCAGCCAACTAGATTCTTCCATCCCCTCCACCTTCACCTTCACCTTCACCTTTGAATCCTAAGGTTTTATAGGCAAAAATATATGGGGATAAGCCATAATATTTTGATGACATCATAGACGACATTCATCTAATCCCAACACCCCATCAACTTGAGGAAGGTTCTCACATGTCCATTTAAGATACCATCGATGTGAACCTTAGTTCAAGCAAAGACAACCCGTAAATTGTCAATCTTAGCAAAATCTTATCCAACAATGAACAAGAGCCATTAATTGCTCTCCTCAAGAGGAAGAAGAGCATTTTTTCATGGTCCTACAAAGACATACCTGGTATTGATCCTAACTTTGTTTTCCATGATCTCACCTTACATCCTAATGCTAAGTCGTTCAAACAAAAACTTAGAAGGACGCATCATACCATTGCCCTCTTGGTCAAATAAGAGCTCCAAAAGCTATTAAATGTGGGTTTCATTATACCTATTGACTATTCCGAGTGGCTCTCAAACATGGTACCCATTTGCAAGCCTAACGGGGTGATACATGTTTGCACTGACTTTCGAGATATTAAAAAAGCATGTCCTAAGGATGATTTTCCTCTCCCAAATATTGATACTCTTGTTGACACTTGCATTGGCCATGAAATGCTTTCTCTCATGGACAATTTTTTAGGATACAATAAAATGTTAGTCTCACAATGACACTGAGAGGGGGGGTGAATCAGTGTAGCTATTTAAATTCAAATCTACAACTCTTAACACTGAAACAATGAAGATTTAAATCAGATAAAGCAAGTATAACAAGAGAGCATTCCACAACACACGATGTAACGAGGTTCACCAATTTGGCTACTCCTCAAAAATGACTGCTTGGATTACCGTCCAAATCCAGCCTTTGCAAAATACCAATTTTACAATCAATTTACCAAGCACCAACTAGAAGGAGCACCAACCCCCGATTTATCTGCACCCACAGAAAGGAGCACCAACCCCTAATTTATCTGCACCAACAGAAAGGAGCACCAACCCCTAATTCCAAGCACCAACTTGGACTACAATTTTGAAGCTATAAGATTGACATAAAAATGCCTTCACTTATTCAAGACCCTGACTGGTCTATTGCTAACCCAACCTCTCTCGCTATTCACCAAAACACCACACACACTTAAGGCTCTACTTACTACACTTTTATGGCTCTCACGGCTCTGCTTAACGCTCTCTTACGACACTCTTCCAACCCTCTTCTTGCAGCACTTTCACTCTCTTTCAGCAGCTTGTAATTCTCCATGTAGACCTCCTTTTATAACAAAGTTCTGATTCTATTTTTAACTTCCATATTTTTGCATGCAACTTATTAATAGAAACTTCTATATGTAACTCCTTTATCACATAGTATTCTCTCATGCATCCTATTAATAGTTACGGCTCTTTGTTTGGTCTTCGACTGATGACTTTCAGTTTAACCGTCGCTCGATGCTTTCACTCCGTAACTGGCCCTATAACTGTCGTTCTGACTTCAGTTCACTGTTCTTATTTTAGCTGCATGATTTTTCTCTGTAACTACACCTGTAACTGACGTACTGACTTCAGTTAACTCTTCTTATTTTAGCTGCATGATTTTCTTCTATAACTGCACCTGTAACTGTTGTATAACTTCAGTTAATCTTCACATATCTTATTTTTTCTTCTTAGGCCCTGTAATAGCTGTATAACTTCAGTTAACTGTCACATATCTTATTTCGGCTGGGTTCTCTTCTTAGCTTGTGAAAACACAACATGTCACGATATCGTGACACTTTCGCCTCCTTGCTTCTTTTGTTTGCTTGTACCCATGAAAACACATGTCACGATATCGTGACACTTTCGCCTCCTTGCTACTTTTCTTGGCTTGTACCCTGAAAACACAAATGTCACGATATCGTGACACTTTCGCCTCCGTACTCTTCCTCTTTACTTTTGTCACGATATCGTGACACTTCTCCTTCTTACTTTCTCTCTCCTCCTTTAGTCGTGAAAATGCGACATGTCACGATATCGTGACACTTTCTCTCCTTTGCTCTTTCTCTTGCCTTCGGTTCATGAAAACCTGACATGTCACGATATCGTGACACTTTTTCTCCTTTGCTCTTTCTCTTGCCTTCGGGTCACGAAAATCGACATGTCGCGATATCGCGACACTTTCTCTCCTTTGCTCTTTCTCTTGCCTTCGGGTTGTGAAAACGTGACATGTCGCGATATCGTGACACTTTTTCTCCTTTGCTCTTGCAATATGTCACGAAATCGTGACACTTTTTCTACTTGACATTCTCTCTTGCAATATGTCATGAAATCGTGACACTTTTTCTTTCGTACTATCTCTCTTGCAATATGTCATGAAATCGTGACACTTTTTCTTTCTTTCTCTCTCTCTTGCAATATGTCACGAAATCGTGACACTTTTTCTTCGTACAATCTCTCTTGCAATATGTCATGAAATCGTGACACTTTTTTTACTTGCCTTCTCTCTTCCAACATGTCACGAAATCGTGACACTTTTTCTTCTTGCCTTTCTCTCTTCCAATATGTCACGAAATCGTGACACTTTTCTTCTTGCGCTTTCTCTCCGAACATGTCACGAAATCGTGATAGTTTTGCTTGCTTGCCTTTTCTCTTCGAACATGTCATGAAATCATGATAGTTTTGCTTGCTTGCGCTTTCTCTCCGAACATGTCATGAAATCATGATAGTTTTGCTTGCTTGCGCTTTCTCTTCGAACATGTCACGAAATCGTGATAGTTTTGCTTGCTTGCGCTTTCTCTCCGAACATGTCATGAAATCGTGATAGTTTTCTTGCTTGCGCTTTCTCTCCGAACATGTCATGAAATCATGATAGTTTTTCTTTCTTCTCGAACATGTCACGATATCGTGATAGTTTTTCTTTCTTCTCAACATGTCGCGATATCGCGATAGTTTTTCTTTCTTGCTCAACATGTCGCGATATCGCGACAGTTTTCTTCCTTGTGATTTTCTTTTGATTTTTAGTATATGGGCCACTTCTATCTTTTGGAAAATCACTGTACATACTCTGAAGAACCTCTTAACTCCTGTCCACTGCATCAACCGATCTGTCTGACTGTGTTGACAACAATGACAATATTGTTGTTGCACCTTGCTCATCAATCTCCCCTTTGGAATTGTTGGCAACACACGTGCAATTTCTTGTAATTCTTCTCCCCCTTTGACAATAATACCAAAGGGCTGCTGCAGACTCCCCCTGAGTCCATGCACAACATTCTCAGGCACACGTTATGACAGTTAGCAAAAATTACAAATATGAGCAAAAAGATAATCAAATATATAAATGCTCCCCCTGAGAATGTGGTCCCGATAGCTAGTCAGTTCTTGGGAAGCATGACCACTCCCAATTTATTGCGAAGGTACTCAAAAATTTCTTTGGGCAGCGGTTTTGTGAAGATATCCGCTACTTGCTCTGTAGTTGGGACAAAATCCAACTTTACCTCACCTTCCGCAACTTTCTCCTTCAGAAAGTGATATCGGATAGCAATATGTTTTGTGCGAGAATGCATAACCGGATTCTTTGAGATGTTAATGGCACTGGTGTTATCACACTTAACTAAAATTGGCTCACTGAAGTTAATGCCAAGATCTTTCAGGGTTTGTTTCATCCATAAGACCTACGTACAACACGTAGTTGCTGCAATATATTCTGCCTCTGTTGTGGATAAAGAGACTGACTCTTGTTTCTTACTGTGCCATGCAACCAACCTATCTCCAAGATAGAATGCACCTCCACTGGTACTCTTTCTATCATCGACACATCCTGCCCAATCTGCATCTGAATACGCAATAAGGGTGAAGTCCTTACCTTTCGGATACCATAACCCATACTCCATAGTACCCTTCAGATATCGAAGAATCCTCTTCATCGCTGTCACATGAGTCTCCTTGGGACTCGCTTGAAATCGTGCTACCATGCAAACTGCCTGCAAGATATCTGGTCTGGTAGCTATCAAATACAGTAGGCTCCCAATCATAGATCTGTACATGGTTTGATCAACATCTAGAGATTTTTCATCCTTGCTCAACTTGCAACCTGTCATCATGGGAGTGCTAACAGGCTTACAATCCTCCATTGTGAACTTTTTTAGCATCTCTTTCACATATTTAACTTGAGAAATAAATATGCCCTTCTCATTTTGATTAACTTGCAGTCCGAGAAAATACGAAAGTTCACCAATCATTGACATTTCAAATTCTTTCTGCATCTTAATTGCTAAATCTTTACACGAATCATCATTGTTGCTGCCAAAAATGATATCATCTACGTATACAACAAGGACAATGAGATGGCCATTCTCTATTTTGACATACAAATTGCTATCCACCATACCCTTTTTGAACCCTTGTTGAGTAAGATAGTTGTCTAGCCTTGCATACCATGCTCTGGGTGCCTGTTTCAAGCCATACAATGCTTTCTTCAACTTGCAGATGAAGTTGGGATTATCACCGAGTTGGAAACCATCTGGCTGTTCAATATAGACCTCTTCTTCAAGTTTTCCATTCAAAAATGCTGATTTCACGTCCATTTGATAAACTTTGAAATTCTTGTGAACTGCTAAAGCCAGAAACATTCTTATTGCCTCTAGTCTAGCCACTGGTGCAAAGGTTTCCTCAAATTCAATACCTTCAACTTGTGCATAGCCTTTATAGACCAATCTTGCTTTATTCTTGACTACCTGTCCATCTTCATTCAATTTGTTTCGAAAAATCCATTTAGTACCGATTATATTTTTATTTGCAGGTCTTGGTACTAACTCCTAGGTTTTGTTTTTCTCGATCTGATCTAATTCTTCATTTATTGTCGTCATCCAACTTTCATCTTTGCTTGCTTCAACAACATTTTTGGGCTCAATGTTGGATAATAGAGAGTAGTTACTTACTACTCTTCTTCTTGTCTGAACACCAACTGTGGGGTCTCCAATTATTTGCTCTCTAGGATGATTTTTCTGCCAGCTGCCTATTTTGAATTTCTTGTTTTCTTCCTCTTCTGAATCACTACTTAACTCATCTGAGTCAATTTTCTGTTTCTTTTCCGTTTCCTTTTCCTCATCTCCTTCAATAACTTCTTCATAAATTGGGTAGTTTTCTTTATAGCTTCTTTCTCGTTCCCTACCTTCATCAACTTTAACATCGGCACTCTCCACAATTTTCTTTAGCCTCTTGTTGTAGCATGTGTAGGCTTTGCTTTTTGTCGAATAGCCAAGAAAAATACCTTCATCAGCTCTATCTTCAAACTTTCCAAGATTATCTTCAGTTCTTTTGATGTAACACTTGCTTCCAAAAACTTTAAAGTATCTTGTTGTTGCCTTTTTACCGAACCACAGCTCATACGGAGTTTTGCTTTCATGCATCCTCAACATGCACCTATTTTGGATGTAAACCGTAGTATGGACTGCCTCTTTCCAAAATTTGTCTGCTATTTTGCTCTCAGTCAACATAGTCCGTGCCATTTCCTGCACTGTCCTGTTCTTTCTTTCTACCACACCATTCTGCTGAGGTGTCCTTGCTGCTGAAAACTGTCTCCTAATCCCATATTTTTCATAGTACTCTGCAAACTCCTCCGAAATGAACTCTCCTCCTCTATCTGATCTTAAACATTTAATCCTTTTTCCTGTTTGATTCTCAACTTGTTTTTTGAAAATCTTGAACATCTCAAAGGCATCTGATTTAAGCTTCAAAAATAGTACCCATGTCATCCTGGAATAGTCATCTATGCACAACATAAAGTATTTGTCACCATTTATGCTTTGCGTTCTCATGGGTCCACATAAATCAGTATGTATTAGTTCTAAAGGTTTGCTTGTGAAGTACTCTTTTGTTTTAAATGTGGCTCTAGTTTGCTTCCCCTTTTGGCATGAAGCACAAATGCTATTTAATGGTTTACCAATGGTGGGAATATCTCTCACTGCCCTTTTTGAGCTGATTTTTACTAGATTGTCAAAACTGATATGACCGAGCCTCTTGTGCCACAACCAATTTTCTTCTTCCTGCCCAATCAAGCATGCTCCTTCTGAAGTCTCTCAGAGAGTATACAGGTTGCCAGATGTCCTTGATCCACTTGCTATCAACTTTCCACAGTTTGTTGTTCTGACTTCACAACCCTGCTTCTTGAAAATTACTTCATGACCTCTCGTCACAAATCTGACTTACGCTTAACAAGTTATGCTTCAGACCAATCACAAACAAGACTTCTTTCGACTTGATTTTTTCATCACTGATCTTAACTGATCCTTTGCCAACTATCTTAGCTCCATCATTATTTCCAAATTTTACGGAACCACCTTCATATTTCTGTAACTTTTCAAATTTTTGTTTGTCACCTGTCATATGCCTGGAGCATCCACTATCAAGTATCCATGGTGCAGATTTGTTCTGTGCTTTAAATGTTGTCTGTACAATCAAGGATTCCTTTTCTTCCTTGGGTCGCTCCTTTTCTTTCCACTCTGGTTTGATTACAGTTTTGGTCACTTGTTTTGACTTTTCTTTGTCAGTAGCTTGTGCATGTTTTTCGAGAAATTTTCTATTTTGTCTCAAACCATTTGGTTGAAATTTTCTTCCCCGATGTTTATTTGCTGCAAATGTACTTCGACAATTTCTTGCAATGTGCCCAAAATTATGACAGTTATAACATTCTACCGCATAATCCATCAATGGTGAAAAAACATTTCTACTGGTAAAGTTCCTTTGTCCTACATTATACTTGCAATCTGAAATCTTATGTCCATAACCATTGCATTTAAAACAATAACCATAAAAGGAATGAGTGAACCTGGGTGATGGTCTTTGCCATTTTGTAGTGGGAGCCATAAATCTTCTTCTCCTTTGATGAGTGACATTGGTGAATCCATCATTGTCAATACTCCTCTCGTGCCTGGCATTATTGCTTTCTTTAGCATGATTCATTTTTTCTTGATCAACCCTGATCTTGTCTTCATTCTTTATGGGTTCTATAGTTATGGCCTTTGATCCATTTGATGATTCTCCTTCGACGAAGCCTAACCCAAATTTGATGCCTGTAGTCCTTTGGTTATTTATAATCTTATCCAGCTTCACAGAACTTCCTTCAAGTTTGTGATAGCAACTCATTTTTTGATTCATCTCTTCTAGTCGCATCCTTAAACCAACAATCTCTTCTTCTAGCTTGTTGCACTCATCTATTTTCATGGTTAATTGTACTTCGATATCTTCAGATATTTTCTTAAATTCGTCTATCTATACTTTCAAGTCTGGTTATGATTTCATTGGCATCCTCAAGCTTTCTTGAAGTTTTCTTATTCTTTTTCCTTTCTATACTCAGCTCTTGAAGTGCAACGACCAACTCACCTTCCAGATCTACTTCAGCCTCAGCCTCAAATTTTTTATCACATTCCTATTTTTCCTCTGTTTTTTCTTCTTCGAATGCCATGAAAAGAGCTTCACCTGTTTCTTCTTCAGAATCCTCACCGGAGCTGTCTTCTGAAGGACTGACATTCTTGGATATGAAACTTTTCTTCTTGAAGTTGCCTTTTCTAAAATTTGGTTTCTTCTTCCAGTCACTTCTTTCTTGATGTGAACCTTCATCACTTTTGTTTTTCTCATTAAGTGGACATTTAGCTGCAAAGTGCCCAATGCCTCCATAGTTGAAACACTTAAATGGTAGCTTTCCTCTGTATTTTCCTTTTCCCCTTATTAGTTTTCGAACAAAGTTTGCTTCCGTTTCATCAGATGTCTCTTCTTCCTCGGATTCTTGCTTTGCTTTTATATTTTTATGTGCTTTAAAAGCAGCTTCTCTGTCTGTGGGTTTAGTTTTTCCTATTCTCATCTCATATGCAGTCAAAGAACCATGCATCTCATCCATACTAAAAGTATTTAGATCTTTAGCTTCTTCTATTGCTGAAACTTTAGAATCAAATCTTTGGGGAAGAGATCTTAGTACCTTTTTCATGATGACAACATCTTCCATTTCCTCGTCGAGTCCTCTAATCGCATTAATGATTCCATTAACTCTCAGCATGTATGCCTCTATGTTCTCATCATCATTCATCTTTAATGCTTCGAACTGAGCTCGATGCATTTGTAACTTGGCCTCCTTGATCTTGTCATCTCCTTCATGAATGCTCCTTAGTTTGTCCCACATGTCTTTTGCCATTTTACAACTCATAATATTTATCAGTTCATTGTCCACTAAACCGCACATGATAGCATTCTTTGCTTTAGAGTTATTCTCAAACAATTTCTTACCTACAAGCATCGGTTGGAGGAGTGGTGGGTATTGTGTATCCACTGTCTACTGACTCCCAAATGTCGTATCCCAAAGCACACAGATATGTCTGCATCCCGAGTCTCCAAAATGAGTAATTAGTTCCATCAAACAATGGTGCTTTGTTTGAAGAGAATCCTTCACCACCTGCCATTGTCTCACTTCCAAGATCACCTTAGCCGATTAAGCTTGTTCAGGAACTTGGCTCTGATACCAATTGTTAGTCTCACAATGACACTAAGAGGGGGGGTGAATCAGTGTAGCTATTTAAATTCAAATCTACAACTCTTAACACTGAAACAATGAAGATTTAAATCAGATAAAGCAAGTATAACAAGAGAGCATTCCACAACACATGATGTAACGAGGTTCACCAATTTGGCTACTCCTCAAAAATGACTGCTTGGATTACCGTCCAAATCCAGCCTTTGCAAAATACCAATTTTACAATCAATTTACCAACACCAACTGGAAGGAGCACCAACCCCTGATTTATCTGCACCCATAGAAAGGAGCACCAACCCCTAATTTATCTGCACCAATAGAAAGGAGCACCAACCCCTAATTCCAAGCACCAACTTGGACTACAATTTTGAAGCTATAAGATTGACATAAAAATGCCTTCACTTATTCAAGACCCTGACTGGTCTATTGCTAACCCAACCTCTCTCGCTATTCACCAAAACACCACACACACTTAAGGCTCTGCTTACTACACTTTTATGGCTCTCACGGCTCTGCTTAACGCTCTCTTACGACACTCTTCCAACCCTCTTCTTGCAGCACTTTCACTCTCTTTCAGCAGCTTATAATTCTCCACGCAGACCTCCTTTTATAACAAAGTTCTGATTCTATTTTTAACTTCCATATTTTTGCATGCAACTTATTAATAGAAACTTCTATATGTAACTCCTTTATCTCATAGTATTCTCTCATGCATCCTATTAATAGTTATGGCTCTTTGTTTGGTCTTCGACTGATGACTTTCAGTTTAACCGTCGCTCGATGCTTTCACTCCGTAACTGGCCTTGTAACTGTCGTTCTGACTTCAGTTCACTGTTCTTATTTTAGCTGCATGATTTTTCTCTATAACTGCACTTGTAACGATGAATTAATTTTATTTTAAGATTTCTTTTAACACTACTATTCGTTAACTCTTCTTATTTTAGCTACATGATTTTCTTCTACAATGGCCCCTGTAACTGTTGTATAACTTTAGTTAACTGTCACATATCTTATTTCGTCTGGGTTCTCTTCTTAGCTCATGAAAACACAACATGTCACGATATCGTGACACTTTTGCCTCCTTGCTTCTTTTGTTTGCTTGTACCCAAAAAACAACAAATGTCACGATATCATGACACTTTCGCCTCCTTGCTACTTTTCTTGGCTTGTACCCAGAAAACAACAAATGTCACGATATCGTGACACTTTCGCCTCCTTACTCTTCCTCTTTACTTTAACAATGTCACGATATCGCGACACTTTTCCTTCTTACTTTCTCTCTCCTCCTTTAGTCGCGAAAATGCGACATGTCACGATATCGTGACACTTTCTCTCCTTTGCTCTTTCTCTTGCCTTTGGTCACAAATCGACATGTCGCGATATCGTGACACTTTCTCTCCTTTGCTCTTTCTCTTGCCTTCGGGTCACGAAAACGTGACATGTCACGATATCGTGACACTTTCTCTCCTTTGCTCTTTCTCTTGCCTTCGGGTCATGAAATGACATGTCGCGATATCGTGACACTTTTTCTCTTTGCTCTTTCTCTTGCAATAATGTCGCGATATCGTGACACTTTTTCTCTTTGACTCTTTCTCTTGCAATATGTCACGAAATCGTGACACTTTTTCTTTCACTCTCTCTCTTGCAATATGTCATGAAATCGTGACACTTTTTCTTCCGTACTATCTCTCTTGCAATATGTCATGAAATCGTGACACTTTTTCTTCTTGCCTTTCTCTCTTGCAATATGTCATGAAATCGTGACACTTTTTCTTCTTGCGCTTTCTCTCTGAACATGTCATGAAATCGTGACACTTTTTCTTCTTGCCTTTCTCTCTCAATATGTCACGAAATCGTGACACTTTTTCTTCTTGCCTTTCTCTCCGAATATGTCATGAAATCATGACACTTTTTCTTGCTTGTGCTTTCTCTCCGAATATGTCACGAAATCATGATAGTTTTTCTTGCTTGCGCTTTTTCTTTGAACATGTCACGAAATCATGATAGTTTTGCTTGCTTGCGCTTTCTCTTCGAACATGTCACGAAATCGTGACAGTTTTTCTTGCTTGCGCTTTCTCTCTAAACATGTCATGAAATCGTGATAGTTTTGCTTGCTTTCTCTCCGAACATGTCATGAAATCGTGATAGTTTTGCTTGCTTGCGCTTTCTCTCCGAACATGTCACGAAATCGCGATAGTTTTCTTCTTTTCTCAACATGTCGCGATATCGCGACAGTTTTCTTTCTTGCTCAACATGTCGCGATATCGCGACAGTTTTTCTTTCTTGCTCAACATGTCGCGATATCGCGACAGTTTTCTTCCTTGTGATTTTCTTTTGATTTTTAGTATATGGGCCACTTCGATCTTTTGGAAAATCACTGTACATACTCTGAAGAACCTCTTAACTCCTGTCCACTGCATCAACCGATCTGTCTGACTGTGTTGACAACAATGACAATACTGTTGCTGCACCTTGCTCATCATAAAATTCAAATAAATCCTTATGACCAATACAAACCAACATTCATTACACCTTGGGGAACTTTTTGTTACAAGGTGATGCCCTTTGGCCTTAAAAATGTAGGTGTCACTTATCAATGTGTTAGGACATACATTTTCCACAACTACATGTATAAGATTATCAAAGCTTATGTGGATGATCTCTTGGCAAAATCTAAAATTTGACAAGAGCACATTGGTGTATTGGAGAAAGTTTCTGACTGACTTCTAAAGCATAATGTAAGGTGGAATTCCATTAAATGTGTCTTTGGTGTTACCTCTGTCAAACTACTAGGGTTCATTATCTCCAAAAGAGGCATTAAGGTGGACCCAAAAAATTTCAAGGTTATCATGGAGATGCCTCCTCCAACCAATTTAAAGGAATTACATAGTTTACAAGGAAAGATCCAATCGATTCATCATTTCATTGTACAAATTTCTAACAAATGCAGGTCATTCAATCACTTGTTAAAAAATTGGATGCCATTTTTTTGGACAGATGAGTGCCAAAACGCCTTTGACGATATTAAGCAATACCTAGCTTATCTACCAATCTTAGTTCCTCCTCATCCAAGGGTCTCATTCTATCTTTATGTTTTGGCAACAGACCTTGCATTAGGTACAATGCTTGCATAAAAGAAAGAAGAAAATTGAGAGCAAGTTGTCTATTATATTAGTCGAACATTGGTAAGCTATGAAACCAGATGCACTTATGTAGAAAAATTGTGCTTAGCAGTGGTTTTTACCACTAAGATACTTCAACATTACATGTTTAGTCACACAACATATATCATAGCTAGAGAAAATCCTCTATGTTATATGATGTCTCACACTTACAATAACACCTACACTGCTAAATAGATAATGCTTCTTATTGAATTCGACCTTGAGTTCATAAGCCAAAAATCTATTAAAGGTCGGGTCATAGTCGATAAACTTGCAAAAGCTCCACTACCTAGTGATCATCCTTTGATTATTGAGCTCCCATATAATTCAGTATTCACTGTCATCAAATAAGAAGAATATTTCATTTCATAGGAATACGTCGATATCACACTATTCTTTGATGGCTCTAAGTGCAAAAAAGGTCAAGGTGCTAGAGTTGTGTTCCATACACCCCAAGGGGTACCTATCCCTTTATCATTCAAACTTGACTTTCAATGCACAAACAACATTGTAGAGTATGAAGCCTTAATTTTAGGCCTTCAATAAGCTATAGCTATGGGTATTAAGTGTATCGAGATATTTGGTGATTCTCAACTTGTTGTCAAGCAAATCAATAGATAATACCAATGCAAAGAACCTACCATTAAACTTTATCATGAAGTAGCAATGAAATTGCTCTCTAAGTTTGATTGGTATGAAATCAATAGTTTACCACATTCGACTAATAGATTTGTAGATGTGATGGCCTCCCTTGGATCATTGATTCTAAAAGACTCCTTAGGAGAGGTACAACCCCTTATTATTTTAATGATCTCTAAATTTGCAATTGTCCATGTTGAATCTAAGGATGAAAAGGATGTTTGCTTCATCCAATCGGATCCATATGAGCCTTGATCAATCCAAATAGTAGCCTTTCTTAAGTTTGGAACACTCCCATATGACATGTCTCAAACTACAAAACGCACTTTCAAGCAAAAAGCATCTCATTTTGTTCTCTTGGATGATGTGTTGTATAAGTGTGGTTATGATGGAGTCCTTCAATATCTCAAGGTTGTTGAGGCACAAAGAGCTATAGCTGAAGCTCATGATGGTACTTGTGGTGGTCATTTTAGTGGAATGGCCATTACAAAGCGTATTCTATGCATGGGTTATTATTGGCCCACCATAGAATGAGATTGTTGGACTTATGTTAAACATTGTAAGAAATGTCAAGAACATGCTAATTTGACTCATGTGCCATCACAAGATTTATAGCCTATTTAAAGCCTTTGGTCCTTTTCACGATGGGGTTTAGAGTTAATTGGTGAAATTTCACCTCCTTCCTTAGGACAACATACATTCATCATCACAACCACTGAATACTTCACAAAGTGGGTTGAGATAATTCCTCTAACCAATACGACAGGACCTAGAATTATGGAGTTTATACTTCACCATATCATTTTTAATTTTGGTATTCCCTCAAAAATCATCTCCAAAAATGGTAAGTCTTTCAAGAACAAGGATGTTCGAGCACTTTGCAAGAAATATAACATCCAACACAATTTCTCAACTCCTTATTACCCACAAGCCAATGGATAAGCTGAGGCTACCAATAAGATCTTAATTGCTATTCTCAAGAAACTCATTAATGAAAATCATAGAGATTGATATACAAAAATCCCCTTGGTATTATGGGCTTATCGAACAAGCATCTGCATGCTTAGAAGCTAAAGCAATCATACCTCTTGGGCTTGAGATCCCCTCCCTGCAAATTTCTTTGCAAGAATTCATAGATGACGACACTACTATACAAGCACATCTTGACCAACTCCCACTTCTTAATGAGAGGGGAGTCAATACTTTAGATAATTTAAGAGTTTATCAAGACCACCTAAAGTGTGCTTACAACACCAAAGTTCATATACATGAATTCCAAGTAGGAGATCTTGTCCTTAAATAGAATCAACAAAAAACCAATGCATTACTGCATCTTTGTGAAAAATTGTGGCTAATTGGTTAGATCCATACATTGTCACTCAAAAGTTGGGTAAAGGTACTTATAGGCTTGCTAGTCTAGAGGGAGAGGAAGAACCTGAACCACTTAATGTTATACACTTTAGAGCATTCTATGAATAATGTGATGTCTATATTTGTATATATAAATGGCTAATACACAAAAAAAATTACACTTCATTTGCACACATTTCATTCAAAACATTACATTTCATTTGCATTGCATGTCATTTGCACACATTTCATTCAAAAAACAAATAGCATTTAATAAATTCCATTATCATTTCACATTTCATAGTAGGGATCATTTATTACATTCAAGATCTTAATTGGTCGAATAAAGTCATGTTGCCTTAATCAGTGGCACCTTTACAACATCATCCACAACATTCCACCAAGCCAAATTTTCATTTGCCTCCATATGTCCATAATTCCTAGGTGTTTTTGATCACTCAGCCACTCCTAGTGTTTTAAGCATACCACAATTACATGTTGAGTTATTTTTAGGACCATTACATAGCTTCACTAAGAAAATCTTGAGTTCTGGGAATTAAATCCAAAACATTCTTGAACCAGCCACAAATTCACATCTTAAAAACATCTTGTGTCAAATACGGATAACACCATACTTGGTTTGAACCTTAAAGTGAAAAGGGTAATCCTCACCTGTCCCATCATGCAACATAGTCCACAAAAATAGTGGTTTTCACCACTATCACAATTCCAAAATAAAAGAAATAATAGGAAAAAATACCTAACAAAAACTCTAAATATTTTACATCACACACTACTGATCATTGGGTTGTAAGAATCATACTACATTTCCAGTAAAACGGTCAGGTAGTCATCCCAAAAACTTGAGATATCAAAATGTTTTTTTGACTATGGAGCTAGTCTCCACCGGAGCTATAGATGCTTGATTGGCAGTGGAATATGCTCATGTATGGTGATATGTCTCTTTTAAAGAGATCTCTGATCGCACATACGGACAAGCTAGCTTCTTGGTCTCATCCATAATAGGTCATACCCAATTTACTCAAGATGAGTTAATTAACTCACTTGCACACACATTGGTTCCTAATTGCCTTGAGTCATTACCATGCTCTTGATTCGGTAAATGAATTCACTGCACACACATTTGGTCCTAGAGGAATTAGGCAGTTTTAATGAGTTTTTTTTATGCCACTAGTATGTTTGAGTCTCTGCAAAACAATCATTCTTCCATATCAACATCCATATCTTCTTCCATATCAACATCCATATCTTCTTCCATGTCAACATCCATGTCATTTCATGAGTCATCCACATCATATGCCACCAAGTCTGGTGCCCTTTATTAAACAACAATGCTAGAACATGGCCAAGCAAAATCTAAGCTATAAATGATCATTAGAACATTTGCATTCCATACCTTGCATTAATCATCCATACATTTCTACTTATCATCCATACATTTCCACTTACATTAATCATCCATAACATATCATATGCATTAATTATCCATATAAACATGCATTCCACAAAAATTATTTACACAAGAACATAACATAAAAGTAAAAGCCATGTATATATATGTATAAATATCACATATACAATGAGTGCCAAATGGCTACATACAATGGAGCACCAAGGCTCATATACAAAAAGTGCATCTAAGCACTAGCTAAGCCCTCCAAGAGGACCCTTGTGATCTAGAAGGAGCCCTAGACCTAGAGCTATGTCTAGACTCACTATGCCTAGTAGCCTTGGATACAAATGAGGTAGGAGGATCAGGAAGTGGAATATGATGCTCCATCAACCTATCCTCCAAAGCCTCGATATACCTATGTCGAGACCGAAGGTGTGCTATATAAAAATTATAATTTTACTTTCTCTCTAGAAGCTTTGCTTAGAGCCTCATAATCCTCTCATCCCAAGCCATCACCATCACGTATCTCTCTACCACTTACTGGTCCAACCTCGTCCAATACTCCTCGCTCCAACCTAGAGGTCCATCTAGAGTCTCCTCCACATCATCCCCATCTCTTTCGTCTCCTCCACTCCCTAGAGCCTACCTCATCACACCCTTAGTCATCCTACTTTGACTGTCAGATCGAAGATACCTCTGTTTCTTGGAAGCCCCATGGGTCTCCTCCACTTTAGCCTCATCCTCACCAGCTACTACTAGATTCGGTACCCATGGAGGTTATGCAGTGAACCATGCATCATACTCCGCAGTAGTCACTGCATCATTCACATCGAGGAGATCTATCTTCTCATCATCCTCATAAGCCTCCCTCCATGGCTTAGCACACGGTAACCATATCTCCTCCCGATGCCTCCTACATAGTATTAGCTCATCAGGAACCCCCTACCTCAAGATGAACTGATGAAGTACCCATAAAAACTAAATATACTCAACCTCACTCTAATACCTTCCAACCACCCATCTAGCTTGCCTGACCCATTGTATATTCTCTCTATCTCCTATTCATATGGTACCCTACCATGACCTCCATATCACTTGGGTGGATGTCAATCTAGCCCACAAGTCCTGGTACCACTGACTCATCTACACAGGATGACTCAGTTGTACCTCCTCTGCCACTACCCATCTCCTAGCATAGGGTTGATACCTATCCTAACCTATGGTTGGTAGACCCTCCTATTGAGCCACGCTAAAATGCTCTCATCCCCAACACTATAGTAGCAAACTGCACCCCAAACCCTTCCTCTTTCACCTCTTCACCTCATAGAGCTCCCAGTACACCTATGCCAATAGGGCATGAGCCCATGCATACACTTGTGAGGTAGCCAACATATCACTCACCAACCCTATCAGGTTCCAAGGAAACCTACAACCGATACTGTTTAGGACCACAATGTTGGCTAACAGGAACATTACCAAAGCTTTAAGGGAATCCAGTTGCTTGTTCACATACATGGATAAGTATGGAATACCCCCACACTCCACCCTCATGCTCCTCCAGCTATTTCCAAACATCTTCCTCATCTCTGGCCCCCAATCACATCCAAGCTCGATGTGAATCCCCTCCACTGGTAGCTTGAGGATGTGGTATACATCCTCAAGTGTAACAGTAACTTCTTCAGTAGGAATCTGAAAGGTCCCCCTATCTGGATCCCATATCTCTACCAAGACTAAGAGGCACCCCTCATCAATCCTCACCACATCAATGTGAGCTACCTCCTCTAGCCCCACAACCTTCAGCAAATCCCACTCCTCCTTCTCCAATGCCTTCCTCATCCCAGGGATGAGAGGTGAGAACTAGTGTCGAGCCTCCAAAATCCTTAGCTGTAGCACAACACAAAACATTTGTTATTTATACATGTGTTAGAGTTACTATGTTAGTAACTATAATATTACCTCATTTGGTAATTAGTAATTAGTCCTAGATTAGTTAGTTTGTTTTATCTAGGTTAGATATTTATCTTACCGACATTCGCATTGTCGACAGATATTATTTGTTAGGATATTATTTGGTTAGTTTTTAGCATGATTAGTGTGATTTTATTCCTATCAATCTATGGCTATTCATAGCCTTAGTATTTGTATTTAAACACATAACTTATAAATATTAATTATCGCTTTACCTACTTTGCTATTATGGTATAAGAGCTTATGAAGCTCTGGGATCATTCATAGCCTGGATACAGGGATGATTTGCTGGGAGGAGAATGGTGACCTAGATACATAATGTAGATCTGTGTGGCACCTATGACTAGACATAGACCAGCGGAGCTGATTGGCTACGATTAACCTCCTTGAGGTGAGGTGGACCACAGAGTCGATGGCCACATAGATCGCATGACAGACTACAAAACCTAGAACCTATGTGGACTCTTAAATCCAAATAGAACCCTAATGTGGATGATGAGCAATGGACTCTATGTACAATGACTAATCCCTATATGTGACTCAACACCTAGCATCGGCCCTTGTTTATGTGACCTCAACAATGGACTATCGATTGGTGGAAATCTAGGACTACCCCCTAGATCGGATGACACAGAACCAGTATGTGACAAGTCAGACAGTCAAAGAACACTTGAGAGCATCAATCTATACAATATATGCTAGCCCATGAGATCCACAAACCTGGTGTAGTGCCACATAGCCGGATGACTCTAGAGCTGATGTATGCACTATGACCTGGACCTAAGCTAACTAAGCTAACTAGAGACATGGCAAACCAGTGTGATGTGAGCTGACTGGATGGTAGATCAGGACTTGGTAGAGTCTGACTGGACAAGAGGATGCTAACAAATGTGAACAACAAAATTGAACACGTGTCAACATAACAGATTTTTGCGTGGATAGATTGGTGGTCGGCTAGACTACGAGAAGGTGGTCGATTTCTATTATGAGTGCAATAGTTTTTAAATCATCAAATGCTCCTTCATCTGATGCATATGGGATAATTATCCTAGTGTGTTTCTTCTGCTGATCGCTCAAAAAAATATATGAGACCTTTTCTCAGCATCGGTTGGAGATCGATCTCCTATTCATTGTTGCAGATCGGTTGATGATTAGTTGCAGAACGTGATGGAAGGGGACGATGATAGTCTGCTTTCACCATATCAAAACCCATTTCAAATTTCCACTAAGTATATGAGATCATGTTCATTGACATAAGAGATGCACAATCCTCTGTTACGGCGTGTCGTGAGCTACCAAAAACAGTTGATCGTACACAATAAGTTATCCAATTTTTTCTCGTTTCATGCAGAGAAAAGTTGAATTGTTGCTACATTTAATGATCATCATGTGCATCTGAGGGAGGATAGATCACGTGATAAATGTCTTCTACCTTTGACATAGAAAATTTGGTACCCCCGTAAAGGAAAGCATGCCCACGTCGATCTTGCAGTGATATTGTTATCATCCAGTGATCGAAGCATTCGTTCATCTAGATTCTATGATGACTTGCATTAATTTCCTTTTTATTACGGTGGAACACTACAATAGTGGCAGTCTATTAGTGGTCAAGCAGATGAAGGAAAGCACATCGTAGAGTTACAAATGTCAACGACGACCAGATTCGATCGAATAGGATACATTTGGCATCATCAATGGAGAAGCGCTCATAAATTGTTGCTTGCAATTTTTTAGATGAAAAGCTCAAAGGTACAACCAAATTTGATTAAGCACCATGAACTCATGCTTATTTAAGTTTTGTAGTGATCCATACCTTTAGTTTTGGTTGCTTGAAACTGACAGAAAAATACTTCCCTGCATAGTAGATGATCTTCAAATCCCTAGTTGCCACATAGACGATATTGCAAATGCAGAGTTGCAGACAACCATGTGCTCTTGAGTGAAGCCGTCAAATGGCATGCTTGCTGATAAATTATAGGGGGAAAGCTTCAATGCTATACTACAATGTACCAAATTAATTTCTTTGCTTGACTTCTTTAGAAGCAACAATTTACAGCTGGCAGTATTCAATGCACAGAAATCAAGCAATAATTCTTGCAAACTTTCAGACATCGCAGATCGAGACATCTGATTGTTGTGTAATCAAAATTTCCTGCACAAGGACTGTGACCCCATAGCAAACTTTTCACGTTTCAAATTTTTTTGTTTGTGTAATATTTGCAGCGCCAACATGCTAGTGATACCATAGTGGAGGTGACGTGTAGAGAGTTGCAGCATAGCCGTTGTTATGGAGAAAAGAGTGATGAGGAGCAGCCGACACTACCCACAGATGACAACATCGTCGATAAGGAGTGCCACCCAGCGAGAAGCGCCATCGTTAGTGAAGGGGCACCGTGAGCGGGGAAGCATCCTCGCAAGAGCATTAGTAGGGGATTCTTTTCCTACTGGTCACCTAGGAGCTCTAGCTCGGGTGGTTAAATAACACGAGCTAAGCCTCTACCCGAGAGGTCCATGGGTCCAACCCTAGTGCGCAAAGATTATACCTATAAAGGTATAAATTCTTTTATTAATTTTGCAATTTTTATATATATATTTTTAATTATTTGATTAATAATTTTTTATTTTAGCTTTAAATCAATTTTTAATTAAATTGATTTTTATAGCTTATAATAAATTATTTTTCAAATTAATTGAATAAAATATATTTTTGCAATCAAATTAGAATCAAACATCATGACAATCAACCTTTTTTTTAGTCTTCATAAATAGTAAATGTTTTTGTTTGAAGTCCTTATAATTCAGGGGGGATTTTTGTAGTCAAACTTTCCTACCTCACCGGATGTTTTGCAACAAGGGGGGATAATAATTTTTGCAAAAACAAGGGGGGATAACCTTGTAAAGGTGCATTTTTGGCAGCGATCGACACCTTAGCCATTTATTTTTGCAAAATTTCATTGTAAAAGGTGCATTTTTGGCAACGATCGACACCTTAAAAATGGGTAGATCAAAGAAAAAGCAAGCCCCAAAACCAATTGATGATGTTGTTACATCAGTTAAAAATCCTTACTTTCCACCAGAGATGGATGGGCCAGATTTTTATGAGGAGGGCACATTTCTCACACTAAACAATGGTTTAGTAGCCCTACTCAAAGATTCTGAGTCTTGTAAAGACCTTCAGATAAATGGTGCTCGATTCATTATTGGTGTTATAAGGGGCATATACATGTCATTAGTTGCAGTTGACCTTATCCAACGTAAAATGAAATTGGACATAAGTGAGGAAAAAGAGGTCCTAATGATCAACGCTTGCTGTGACACAAGTGATCTTCAGCCCATTATGGCAAATGCTTGTTGTGACACGAGTGACCTTCAGCCCATTATGGCAAATGCTTGTTGTGACACGAGTGACCTTCAGCCCATTATGGCAAATTCTTGTTGTGATACAAGTGTGACACAAGTGACCTCATACCTTCAATGGTATATATCAGTTGTATCACAGGTGATCTCATCACAGTAGCAAATTTTGCTTGTGATACTAGTGACTTAAAAATTGAACCTCCTAAAAATGAGCTCCATAATCTCATAAATACTGACAAATTCCATATTATTAAAAGCATTGATGAAGATGATGAAATTGGGTGTTTTGAAAAATACACCAAAGGATTTGGATCCAAACTAATGAATAAAATGGGATTCAATGGTGAGAGATTAGGTAAATAGGAACAAGGCATTAAAACTCCAATAATGCTAAATGTCAGGGCAAAGAATGAAGGCCTTGGCTATTCTAGACATGCAAGTACCAGTAAAACCATGTTTTTAAACCCTAAATCTCCTACAACTCCTAAAAATCATTGTTGTAGTCATTGTGGTAGAACAGGACATGTAGCAACTAAATGTTGGAAATTACATCCTTGTGATTCATGTGGATGTACGAATCACTCATCTTCAAAATGTTGGTACAAAATGAAAATGGCCAATAAGGTTCATATAGATTGTGGATGGACAGATCTCACACAATGGACCATGATGAAAGAAATGTTGTATGGATTCTACAAAAAAGGTAAAACCTATGGTAGACCCCGAGGCAAATCCAGTGATAGACCAAGTGGTAGTCCCAGAGATAATGACCCATAGATAGACCTAAAGACAGACCCAGAGATAGTTCTAGAGGTAGATCTACAGCCATATCCAAAGGCATATTCCTAGGCAGATCCAAAGATAGACCTAGAGGTACAAATCCAGAGGTACGCTTAGAGCCAAAGCTAGAGCCAAAGACAAAGTAAGAGCCAACATTCTTTCATTTCTCTTCTTCTTCACTATATTGGGATAGTTATATTATTACCCAAATAATGTAATAAGGGGGGATGTTAGAGTTACTATGTTAGTAACTATAATATTACCTCATTTGGTAATTAGTAATTAGTCCTAGATTAGTTAGTTTGTTTTATCTAGGTTAGATATTTATCTTACCAACATTCACATTATCGATAGATATTTTTTGTTAGGATATTATTTGGTTAATTGTTAGCATGATTAGCGTGATTTTATTCCTACCAATATATGGTTATTCATAGCCTTAGTATTAGTATTTTAATGCATAACTTATCAATATCAATTTTTGCTTTACCTACTTTACTATTAACATGTTCAAAAAAAAATTGCACAAAACAAAAGAGCTTCCAAATGGGACTTACCTCAGCAAATCGTAATCTAGCCCCAGCTCCAACCCTTGCATCCACTCCCTCCACCTTCATAGCTTCCACACTCACCTAACTTTTCCTCATTCCACTCCACCTCGCCTCACTCTCCTAGACACAACTTCACAAACTCAAAAATGCATAAATGAGCTTCATCTTCACCTTGAAAGCTATTTATAACTACTTTAGACACCTTGAAATGCCCATGGGTGTTTCCTAGCACATTGGAGTGCATCAGGGTGTTTGCAAAACATCCAAACATTAATGAGTGTCTACGCATGGCAAAAGTCGATGTTTGGCATCAACATTGACAAAAATACCAAATCAATGCAAAACAGTGGCTTACCCCCACCAAATCACTCCAAATTTCATACATGCATCCATTTCATCATATTATCAAGTTTTGTGAAGGTCCAAACTGATTTGGAAGCATAATTTTGTTTACAACCAAAAAGGAGCAAAATCACTTATCAAATTCAAAAGCACTCCAAAACTATCCAAATTTTCACAAAACATCCATAATCATCATTCTCATCGTCAATAATTCACTTTCACATCATTTCTAGTCACCAATCATGACATTTGCATATTTTCCAAGTTCAAACAACATTCAAGTGAACCTTGTATCTAGTGGTTTATTATATTTACGTAGCGATTGTAGAAATTTGCATCCATGCAATTCGGTAAGATGAATAAATTACCAGAAGGACACTTGGCCATCTTCATCATCCACTATCTCATTGCTCGAAATCAACATCACATTTGGTACTTTACATTTTTCATGAAACCTTACCAAGAACAATTTGCACAAAAGTTATCATTGATGGCCTAGTTTGTGGGGCTTAAAACATGGACACAATCACATTTCATCATTTCACATCTCCTTGCCAATCATCATGGTGATTGGACTAAGCTAGGATGATTAATTTTGATCATAGAAATTATTTGACAATCACTAGTTGACCCTCTGAAGTTGACTATTTTTATCTTTGCATCTTCATCTTTGCATATCAATGACGCCCAAAGGCACATTCTTTAGTAGCATTGAATCACCCCAAATTTGGGGTAACCACATTTGGTTTTGATTTTCCCACAATGGGATACATCTTACATGATCATGGCATCTACACTTGGCAAAACTCCATCTGTTGGGGCAAAAATAGACACATTTTCATCACATCTTCACAAAACCCTTCATCTTTTGGGGTAAAAATAGATGCAATCATTTCACATTATCCACCAATCCCCTATCCCCATTGGGGCAAAAATGGTATCACATTTACATAATTCATATCATCCACAATCATGCCAGAATTTGCACTCATTTATCAATTGGCTCATGAGATTCATCCGTAGACTCATTCGTCAATTGAGGGGGTAAGCTATGCAAATCAAAATTCTTTTATGTACAAGCTCATGACCACATCTCAACAAAGTTGCTTCTGCATTACGTTAAAACAATTTTATTGTGTTTTTGCACCGCATTGTGTTTCACGCAATGTAGTACAAAAAGGGCATCTGTAGACACCAAAATCTAGCCACTTGTCATCCATCCAGGTCTTCCCACTATTTTTACCCATTTATTTACATATATTTAGGTATATTTTCTTAATATATATTAAAATATTAATATTTAATATTATATTTTATATATTTAATAAATTTATATATATATATATATATATATATGTGTGTGTGTGTGTGTAGATTAATCCCAACCATCCATCTTATTTTAATCCCAACCATTCATCCGCCTTGATCCATACCACATACCCAGATTTAATCTCTACCCTCCATCACGTTTTAATCTTGATCGCACAAATTATATCATTGAAACCCTAATGTGCCCTAGGTGAGATTATAAATAGGAGTCATTTTGATGGCTCAACCCCTAAGTCTTTTGTACTCAAGTTTTCTAAGCAATTCATGTCCCTAAATTCCCTGAACCTGAGTGCCTTAAGAAATCTTAGAACTTCCCATTGTCGGCCTCATCTTCACATCTATCATCACATCCATTGTAGCATCCCTTGTCTAAAGCAAATCTACTTTTACAAACCTCACCTCACTTCCCAATTACCCCTCTGTTATTCCCAATCATTGATGGATGCTTTCCACCACTTTTGAGCACCTTTGGGTGCTTTCCACCATCCCTGAGCATCCACGGGTGCTTTCCACCATTCCTAAGCATCCATGGATGTTTTTTATTACCACCGAGCACCTATGGGCATTTTAGAACCTACTACTGAAGACTAGCAAAACCCTTGGATGTCGCTAGGGCATCATCACACCTTTTTCGTACAACAACTACTACAGATTGGAGAACAGTAAGTGAACAAGGTAAATCTAGCATTGATTTATTTCATTTCATGTATTTTCATATTTTGCTCACTTTCCTTATATTGTATAGCTAGGGTTTGCATTAATTTCTAAGGGTATCACACTGTGGAGCCCTCATAGTTGCTACTAACCTATTTGTTGTCTTTTGTGTGTAGATCTGGAGATACTAAACCTACATTATGTAGTTGCTTAAGCTGGAGTGGTCCAATATTGGATAGCACAAAGCCCACTCACCTTTGTTGGGATCAAAAATAAATTTGAAGACACCACTAGCACTGTTCACTTGGGTTTCGGAGAACCCTAGTATTGTAATATTTTGTATCAAAAGAAATCAAATTCTTTATTGTAACATTGGAGATTTGAGGCTCCCCCCATATCAATAAAATTATCTCTTTTGTGCAATATTGTCTCTTGGTTTCATTTTTCTATTATATTTAGGTGTTTCGCTTTTGCATCTACACCATGATATAGAGATAATAAAGTATATATAATTAAAAGGTGTCAAAGGTGACACTAGATGAAAATAATGATGTAAGCATATACCATCAATGGTGATGATTAAATTTAGTAAGTATAGAAACATATATGTTATCAAAGGTGACATCATAAATAAAACATGATATTAGCATTAAGGTTTATGCTAGGATAACCATAGTGTCACATAGAAGATAACACCACTATAAAATGTTAGCATCGATGAATAAGAAATTATCCCAATGATGGTGCCATTGCTAATAGGTGGCATCATTTCCAAGCACTATTTGCACAATGTAATTATATGTATTAAAAAAATATTAAGATAATAAGTTTTATGGTACCAAACAATTTAGGACAAAGAAGATGTCATGACCATAAAGCATAATGGTACAAACACTAGTATATTTCTAGAAAATATATGATGCCAAATGTAGCATTAGATAAGGGTAAAAAAATGGAATTTATTTATAAGTAAAAGGATTGAATATTATACATGTCCTCTTTGATTGTCATGATCACCAGATATGAGGATCAAATGATTATACTATCGTGCCTTGTATGGAGTGACACAAAATGGCAACTCTGAGAGCATGGGAATTAGATCAATTAGACTACCTTGTTGTGTCACTCCACATGAGGCATGATAGTTCGATCATCTAATCCCTACATCTGGTGACCATAACAATTAGAGAGAACAACAGTTTAATGGTATTCTTGGTGGGACCCAATTGATTCATTTATATTGGTCCCATAATAAAAATGAACTATTATAGGCTTAGATCCTAGTGAAGGTCCCTACCTATCTACTTATTTAAGCACTTGAACATCTCACCTAGTGACTTTGCTAAGGTGAATATCTTCAAAAGTGATTCACAAAATATCAAGTCAAGATTTTAGTGAAGATCTCAATCTACCTACTTGTACAACAAATATAATATTCACCTAGTGACCCTGCTTAAAACAATTAATATATAAGTGTTTAAATGAAAGACCTACTGTCATATCCTATGTTACCACCAACCTTTAGGTGTTGCTCCCACCACTTAACACCATTTTAGGAATAAGAAGAGGAAGAGGCTAGAACATGGTTGCTCAACCACCCAAATCATTCCTTGCTTGGAATGATAGAGGTCCATTGAGACCTCCTACTTTGCATAAAATATGGGATGAGATATCAACGTTTGCACTAAAATCTCTTCCATACTTCACTAGGGAAGCTATGACAACTTCGATTGAAAATTTAATCCATATGGTGAGCCTGTGTGCATTTCTTAATGTATCATAGTAAAATGTAGCTTTAATATTATTGGTGACCTCATTCATAGGTAAGGCTTATGAATGATATGTTGCACTTCAACCTCACTTTATTGTTGACTGGGACCAACTTGCTACCCTATTCATAGAAATATTTAGAGAGAAGACAGATGGATTTTCTCTCCTAGAATAATTGTCAACCATAAAGAGAGCACCAATGGAGGCTATGGATAATTTCAACCTTATATTTCATGAGACATAACACAAGATACCTGATGAGATTGATCCTCTCCTAGGTATATCATTTATATACTATCTAAAGGTCTTAGATTTTGAAATCTCCTTAATGATTAAGTAAAAAGGTGGAAACTCCCTACCATAAGCCTATGGCATAATTATCCAAGTTGAATATGATTTGTTTCATATTGGAAGGTTGACTCCTAGGCCTCCTATGCCTTTGTATCCCAATATAAAATCTCCATATCAACCCCCTCCCATCATCCAACCAACAACATTTTAGCCAATCTTAGTCTTACCTATAGTAATTATTTCTTTTTTTTATCCCCTACCCACTCGAGTAATTACCTCCTATGAAAATCCTACTTAAGTTGGTCATTAATGAAATATTATTTATGAAGAGGCAACAAAAATCCCATTGGTTATAATATCATAATAAGCCAATACCTCCCTTCTAACAAGGCAACCAAGGTGGTAGACCCTCTTATAATGGCTATCCCAAACTACAATATCAGGACAATAATTGGGAATAAAACCAAAATCAACAAATAGTTTTGATACTAACCCCATGCAAGAACCTCCTAACCATGCTAGTATGGAGATATCTCCCCTCCAAAACAGTTATGTGGAGTCTGCTTCTTGGTACTACCCACCTACAGACACTTATTTCATCCAAATTTATCCCAAAGAAAGTACCCAACCATCTATAACAACATATAGTGAGGTAATGCTTGCCCAAGTTTCCACCTTTTATTCAAGAGTTTAGGCACAAGAAACAAGCCAACCTTCCATGTCTCATCTCCTCTTGAGCTAAGTGGTGTGCCTTCAAATCAAATATTGGTAACTTGGGATGAAGAAGAAGTATACGTGATATCTGATGGAGCAAGCAACCCAATGGCCAACAAGCCATAAGTTTAATCAAATTTTATAATAAGGGCTAAGAAGCAGGTGGTGGAAGAGTAAGAGAAGTGTAAGGAAATTACCTTAGATCCCTAGAAATGCCTAGTTGAGCCTAGAAGATAACCTCTTGCAATAATTCCACTAAGACAAAATGTATTAGAACTTCCAGTGGTGGGTAAGCCAAGGGTCCTAGACTTCTCAAAGCATGCCATACTCTAGTCAGAACCTACAATTTTTTTGCACCAATTATAGATAGTCCTAAGGTTCAATAGGTATCGATTGCTCCTCAATAGACCATCTCCATTAGATCATTCAATGTGGTTGACCATATGAAGAAATCCACTATGGTTGTATCCATTTTGGATATCTTGTTCATCCCTAAGAAAAAAGAATATTTAAAGAAGGTATTGGAAGAGCAAAAGAAGAAAATACAACAAAATAAACCTATAGTATTGCAAATATCTGCTCTAGGAGTAAGTAGGCCTAAACCTCTCCCTTTCTATTTGTCCTTGATCTACAAGGATGAACTAATCCATAATTGTATGGTAGATTAAGGGGCAAGTAATTTGGTCATGATGGAAGGAGTGGTGGATGCCTTGGGTCTAGATTGAAGATCCATCAACAAGAGAGTGGTGCAATTAGATAGTAGTGCAATCCAAATCTTGGGGGCGATAAAAGAGATTTCACTCATTTTGTATGCTTGTTCGAGCTTGACAATGACACAAGACATATAGAAGTAATTGATCTCCCTGCATATTTTAGAATATACCTACCCAAAGACTTTATTGCTAAGCTAGGAGGATATTTGTATTTGGAATAGTCCCTAATGGTCTTGAGGATTCAATAAGGACTAGGATAAAAATTCCAATTGAGTCTCTCTATCTACATCACGTTGAACACTTACAGACATCTAGGCTAGGCCCTAACTATATTTTGATGACAAAGGAAGAATGGTCTAAGTCAAAAGTCTTAGTGGATGAAATGCACTCATTTATCCTAGATGATCAGATGGACCAATGGGAGATTAAGATTTGGGATCTTGATCCTCTTGGGCATATGGATCTACAGACATGGGATGAAGCTAAAGTGAAGCCATGATGTTGACCCAATAAAGGTCATGTATATACAAAACAAAAATGTTGAGCAATAATAAATGTGTTTACATATGAATATGTGCAAGAATTTTGTTTCTTGGTGTGGGATTAAATTCTTTAGGAGTCCTCAAACCATGATAAATGTTTGCACTATCCTATATAATCTAGGTAAAAGCTATGTGGAAATTCCAAAGATCATTTTGTGTCAACATGCGGGTCCTATTGGAAGAACAATAAGGATTCATATCTCAATGGTCAGGAACATAGTAGGAAACTTATGACATGAGAAGAAGACCAAAGTCTCCTTTAGACCGTACCAAAAAATTAGATCTTTACGAATTCCATAAAGCAATATCAACCATATATGTCCAAATCAATCGAAGATTAGCACAACCATGGAATATGTTAGAATGGTCATACACATTGATGAAGACCAACCAATTGAGCAAATCAATGGACAATATTCAAATTTAGAGCCACTGTTTGGAATAAAAGCCAACAATAAAGAGACAATCAATAGGCTTCACAAATGGCTAGTTGTAAAAGAAAATGGTTGATTTTTTCTTCCAAAGCCTTCTGGTAAAGTAGAATTAATATCCCATTTGTAATTATGTGTATCAAATATCAAAGTAACCTCCACCTTAGCCTTAGATAAAGCAAAAGATATTGGCATAAGAAATTGACTAGGAATGATTCTATCTTAGGATATGCAAAGAACTTATGGAGGTAGCACTACAAGGGAGAAGGATGAATCATGCAAGGTGACAAGCCTCAACCACAGTTTAATGAGAATGGGATCATAAATGCATGGTACAGGATGAAAGGCGGTAAATGTGTGAGGTAAGAAGCAAAGTTTCTATAAATGACTCTTTCCTCATACAACATCATCTTTACTAAAATCTTTAGCACTTGAAATATTTTGAGGTATGAGAAGTTGTCCAAGAGCGTAGTCATAGAAGGAACATAGAAGAAAATAAGCATACAAAATTCTTGAATAGGCATCAGCAAAAATGAAAAAAAAAGAGGACTTCCAACCAGGAAATAATCTCTAAGGCTAATGTTTTTTAAACCAGAGAAAACACATTTAGCGGGATCTCTAGAGGTACATGTGCCAACTTACACCTCCAATATTGAAATATTAAAAGATCCAGCTATAAAATTCTTGGAGCCAAAGATTTCAAAGAGGTCCAAGCATCTAAGGGAAGGAGCATGGCAACTATTCATGACCACTCAGTTGACAAGCTTTAAGGCAAGAATCTAGATTAACTACTTAGCACAGTACTTGGTGTCTGAAGTCCATCCTTATTATGAACTAATTATAATGTGTATAGAATTTTATGAACCCACCTCGCAAGAAATCGAGTCCCTAGAATTTTATAAACACTGAGGGATATATTATTTTATAAATGTTGCTTTTACCAAAAGGGGGACTACATATTAATATGGAATAAGAGGGGAAAATTTTGAATGCAGTAATAGACAAAGTTAAAATAAATTTCCTAAGCATTGAGTGTAGAAGCCTGAACCCAAATGGTCCAATATTAGAATGTGCTCTATATATCAATATATTTGAGGAGAATATGAAGGATGCTTTGAGAATATTGACCTTCATCTTCAAGATAGAGCATGATAAAAATGCTAACCATACCTAATTGAGTGTTTTATACAAAATGAAGTAGGTACCGAGAGATGGGTAGATAACGTTGGACTTCACTGAGTTAGTTGCTAAGCAGATAAAGGAAATATTGAGTAATTTTGTAGTCTCTCGAGTATTTGGGCATTCATAATTCTTGGAATATCTAATTTTGGCATATCGTAAGAGGTAAGATGAAAAATGATGGCGCTGTGAAATATAACTACAGTGGGGTATTTGCATTGGCATGGATGAAAAAAGCCCTACCAGTGATACACTCGCTAACGAATCATGAGTACATGGAATCTCATACAATTGCATTCATATAGGTGCATCGTGAATGAATGACTTGCATTGTATAGATGTCCTATTTTTGGAATGCATGCTTTATATTTCATGCCTTTGAATAAACAAATATTTAAACCTCTGATGGCAAGAAAAGTGTCAAAGCATAGGAGCCATTCTTTTATGGTAGATGGAAACATCTGATTTCCAATATGGGAAGAAGAATTAGAGCCATAATTCAAATCAATATTTTAAAATGGTAGTTAAATATTTTATTTTATAATTTGTTATTTATAAATTAATTAATATAAATTTTAATTAATATATAATAATCAAATTAATAAATAATACTTTTTTTATAAAAATGCATATTGTTAATAAATAATGTATATTATTTTCAATGCTTTCGTATAGATGCATTTTCTATAAATCTTAATCTCCACTTGGCAGATTGTGAGGTGGATGAATGCATGAGACTCCTTATGTTTAAAGAAAATTTGATTTTGCTTTCTATATAATCGGGCAGTGGGGAGACTATGAAACATAGTGAAAATATAGCCAAGCTCTTGTGGTGGTATATTGAAGGGCAAAATAGTAGTTAAAAAGTATCAATCAAATTCAAATTGCAGGTTGGTCTCCTCTAATTAAGTTAATAGTTGTAGATTAAAATCATTCATTGTTTGTTTGTGTCTTTGCTAAAATTGATTATTCATGCTATAAGAATTTAATAAAATGATGCCTTATAACAATAGTTTGCTTCATTAATTTTATGGATAGCAGATATGATTTTATAAAGTTTAAATATCGTTTATTGTATTTCTTTACCGCCAGTTAAGCTTTTGCATTGAATTTAAACCCAATAGGGAAAATCCTGTGTAACATTGCCCTTGCCTCTTTGTCTGTCATGTAACGTCTCTAGCCACCCAACATTGAATAGTTTTTTTTACTGTGATAGAAGAGGGGATGTCCTTCTGTGATGTCGGACAATATTTTTTCTTGATAACTTTGGCAGCCACGTACCCAGTATAAAAAGAAAAAAGAAACCAAAATAATTTTTCCTATCCGCATCAACATGGTTTTTTTAAGAATTATATAGTGGATGTTTGTGTTGCCCAATAGAACCATTCTCCTAAAAATTTGAGCCATTAAAATCTTATGTTCACCCTTATAGCATAAGTTGTATATTGATATTATTTAATTGTGTTTTTTTATTGTTTTGGTAAAACATGTGTGTTTTCTCCCATCATGACGCAATAGTAATATTAAAATTTGTTACAATTGAATGGTTAATTCAATTATTAGATAACTGCATATAATTCTAGATGCATTCATCTAGTTGCATCCATATCTGAGCCGTCTGATCTCACCATCACTCTCGGTTGCAAACAAGTTGGAAGGAAGCTCTTACAAACAACATTTAACCATAAATTGTTCAACTAGTAAGGATCGTTGGTAAGAGGGTTTCCTATCAGTCGAAGATGATGGAGAGCCAAATACCTTTTATTTATTATAAATTCCTTATTTTCTCCTTCTAATGGAGAATACATCACTCGGTATTAAGAATCCCATACCGAGTTCATTAATGATGGGTAAATATATTACTCAATTTTGCATTTAGATAAACCATGTTTAATATTCGATTATGTTGGCCTTGTAAAATATTTAGTGCTTGACTCTAATTACCCTCTAAAGGCAAGCACGTATCTTAAGGTAATTTAGGGTTAAAGCTTATGTGGAATACAAAATATATTTAAGTGATATATATGCCTAATAGCATTTTTGAACCGCATGGTTTGATTTGTTAAAAGAGATGATTTAAATATTTATCTCTGGATTCTCCTTAAACGTTTCTCAATGATACCATAAAAGTAATATTGAAGGGTGTTTAGAAAAATTATAAATTAATTAGAGTTTGTAGTTACGCACGAATTGTTTTCCTTATTTGGCATTGAATAATATAAAGATGTTTTATTTAAATACGTTTTTTATCCTTTTATTCAGTGAGCATGTATTTAGCACTAGAGTTGTAAAAAATGAAATAATATAAAGTTTTTTTATTCCTTCTTGCAGATAATTCATCGGATTTTATATGAATTTTCTTCAAGTAAGAATGGAAGAAATTCAATTTGTGAATTTAATTTTATTTATAAATATTTACTTTTGCTCATGTGACGGTTGATGCATTCTTTATTTGGGTAAATGTAAATACCGCTATAGCATACAAAAGGATAGTAGTTTAAAAGAAAATCCTTAACTCATGACTTTTATAATATTTAAGAGATTTATTTAATTATTTCTTAAAATATATTTTTTTGGAAGAGTAGATAATGAATCGAAGGAACTTTTAGATTCTTATCAAAGGATTGGAAATAAATTATTGATATAGGTAATTATTTTTAATATATCCAACATTATTCATAAATAGTGCTCAATTAAGTATCGAACTTGCATAAACTTTATATGATTCCATTTGGACATAGAGTTTATGTTACTAATGTGCTGAAGAGGTTGTTCCCTTATTATTATAATTGAAAATGACATTATTAAAAGAATTGTGAAAAGTTAGTTAATTTTTTTTTATAAGTTAAAATTTCATTGAAGTGGGTTTTGAAAGGGGCCCCAAAACCTTTTTACAATAGGTCCACGGACCAAATAAAAGGCCACAAGGAAGGCCAATGGAAGGCCACAAGGATGACCACAAGGAAGGCCACAAGGAAGGCCACAAGTTAGTTACTTCATTAATAGGGTGAAAGAATATGAATTTATTAATTTATGCTTTTGCACTTTTACTTAACTATTTTGTATAATCTATTAAATATGTTTAAAATAAATATATGTATAGTGGAAAAATATTTTAAGAGTTGGGGTTAGATAAACATGAGTAAAGGGTGTGAATATTCCTTGAGAAGCCTTGAACCTAATCGATAAAATCATGAGGAAGGTGATTATCTAAAATATACCCAATACCAGTGGTTTTGAAGGTTAGCTAGTGGAAGGTCTATTTACTTAAAAGATGAAATTAACTAAAGACCTTACCTATGAGAATAGAAATGTAAGGGAGTGAAGCCTTGTTGACCCCAAAATTGAACCTATTTAATCAATGAATGAAACCATCTACGAGAATGAACAACTAATGAAACCATCGAGGAGGATGAATGACTATTGAAACCATCAAGAAGGAAGAACAACTATTGAAACAAATAACCCAATGTCAATTGTTACACAAAGGTGACAACTACGATTCGAGAACGATCGCTTTCTAACAAAATAGGTTAGAACAAGTGACATTTGTCTAAACAAGTGACGAGGGGTGGTATGGGACGTTACCTCTAGGCCATTATGTGATCAGTACGGTGATGGCTACTTGTACATTTTGTGAATAGAAGTAATATAGCATGATAAAAGGGCATAGACCAATCCATGATAGTTGGTATGGGATAACTTATCGTTATTCACAATGTGGTAAGTAGACCAAGTCTAGAGCCAGAGAAATGGCATGGCCCTAGTTGACTCCAACAAAGTGGATGATCAACTAGGCACTAGGCATATACGCTACACCCTTACATGTTATTACACATTACATAGAACAAATGGGTATTAATAAACCCAAGTGTTCCTACACTTTACATAGAATAGATGAGTATTAATAAATCCAAGCTTTCCTACACTTTACATAGAACAAATGAATATAAATAAACTCAAGTGTTCCAAATGTTAAGAGAAGAAGAACGTATGCATCCATCCTTTAGGTATTATGAGCCCTAAAGGATAATCCCAATCGTGGATCTACGCTTTCATACCGAAACAATAGGTTGGGAAGATAGATCCACAAAATGACACCATCTACGAGACTCGGCCAATCTTGTCCACTTAAGAGGTCATATGCAATGGTTCTAATTCACAAAAATAGCATATTATACCTTGTACTGATTAAGCATTGGATGATCATTAAAACAATCTAACTCAAAAAAAATTAGACCATTGAAGCCAACAATTTCTTGTCTTAATGAACCAGTGAGCTAGGCTAGGTTGTACAATCAGGTGAGTTAGACTTGGGTTGTTACACATGCAAAGTGTGATAGTCCAACCATATGATCCTCACATTTGGTGACCGTGACAATTAGAGAAGACAACAATACAAATATTAAGGATACACTTATATATCTTTAAGAGGTGGTTCCTACATACCATATTGATTTAATTTTATGATTAGTTCCATACACAAAGATAAGAATGTATAGAGTAGTGATTATGAATATCTTTATGAGTTATTGTGAAAAGTAGAGTAAAGATATGAAGACCATGTGAAGGCTAAGAGAGGACAAAAAGGGTTGAGAGAGGGCCAATAAAATCATGTGGATATGGATGTATTAGTGGAGGGTGGCACCAAAATTAGACAACAAAATAAATGGCTATAATATGAACGGGTCTTATTAATGCTAATTAAAGAGGGAAGTTGATGACACTTAGGGATGAGATAAACATTAATTAATTAAGGGGTAATATGAAAGGAATATATAATAATCAAGGGAAAATTGAAGCATTGACTGATTTGAAACTCAAAATATTGACTAATCCAAAACTTATTATTTCAAGTTAAGAAAGATCATGAAAGAGTGCAATTCAAAAACAAAAGAGTATAATAAATTGAAACGCAAGAGTATACAAGAAAAATAGCATAATGATTTTATTGCTTGGAAACTAGAGTATAATGCAAGCAATATTTGAGAAGATACATGAGGCTATAACATTAAATCCACTACTCATGGTTTTTATAGTGCATATCTCTTTATACAAGAATTGGTGTGTTGGAAATCTGTCATATCGAATATGGAAGGTCACCCATATGTAAAGGTGGTGGTTCACCTTTCGTAAGTTAGAAGGTCATCCATATGGAAATGTGGTGATTCACCTTCCATGAGTTACAAAGTGCATATTAAATAAAAACTACATACATATGAATTGTCCTTTTGTGTTTTATCTTCTACTAATGTGTCAACATAGCTAGAGATGCATTTTGGCTATGAAAATCTACAAATAGGAAATTACTATTTTTAGTAAGTATTTTGTTTTGCATTTTTAGGGCCTCCAAAGCATTTTTTAATAAAGTGTCAATAACTTATCTATGATAGATTTGCCTACGGAAATTAGTGTTCTCTACAATATTTTTGAAGTTTTTGAATGGACGAAAATAATTCCCAAGCACAAAGTTATACCCTTAACAATACGGTTAGGATTAAAAAAAATAGATTTTTGGTCATTTTTAGCACAAAGTCATGTCGTAAAATGGTCACATGCCTGGATCATTCATCCTCCTTGAAAATCAATGGTCTTCATTATGTAAACTTTTGATATCAAGTGCAAAAAAAAAAAAATTATCTAAGTTTTTGTGAGTCATTCCCCTTGGTGACCAAGTTGCCTGCTTTGACTACTTTATACATTTGAATGGAATCCCTTCTAGTGGTCCTAGTCCATGTGTCAACAATATGGTCCTCCATTAGAGCTAAGCTATCTGGATTGAGTTCTTCAATGTTCAACTATTTTGCTACTACAAAAGTTTCCAATATGGATGGATGATAGGGCCTAAGAAGTTCAACGTTGAAGATTGGATGCAATCCATGATAAGATTAAATATTCAATTCAAAGGTATTTTCTTCCACCTTCTTGGTGATGTTGTATTTTCCAATATGAAGAGTTTTGATCTTCCTATGGATTCCTAAAAGTATTTGTTTTAGAAGACATAACCATACCTTATCTCCAACCTTAAATTGGTGTGAGACCAATGTTGGCCATGGTGCTCCAAGCATACCCTGACCTAATGGTGTGCCAAGATAAAGTGGTGATTTATTTTTTGGTCATATTTGGAATATGTCTTTTAAGGGGCTTCACCATCAAAATCATAGGATATATATCCCTATACTAGACTCACATGCTACTTTGAACTAGGTATGGGACCAAAATTAATATCCCATTAGAACCCCTACACATGCATCATATAGAGAAAGTTCCCTCTATGGATTTTAAGGAGGAGCAAGCCTACACTGCTAAAGAGGAGCTATCAAAATCAAACTACTATATGAATGAGATGCTTCCATACATTCTTGATAACCACCTAGAGTAACGGGTATCTGATACATGGGGGTCAAGTTTTGATGAGGTGTTCGAGCCCACTAAGATGGGGTGACACATTTTAAAATATATTGTAAATAGCAAAACAAAAAAGAATAGAGGGAAGTCATCTTGTGAATCAAAAGGGTTTTCTAAAATATAAATCAAGTAGTTTGATCTATGAATCAAAGCCTTAGGATGGCCTCATTACTCATTTTATTGAAATAAGGCATCTCTGAAACACTTGGCTCAATATTGGGGATAAACTATGAGTGAATAGGAGACCATTTCCAAAGGAGCATCAATCATTTGATTGAATAACTATAGAGGATAAGGGTGCTAAGTGGTTTTTTACATTGCAAGATGACACTCATCCTCATACCAAGCACATGTAAATACATGGTAACCAAAATCCTAGAGTAAAATACACTAAGGTTCAAGCAACACCCACCATTGAATCAAAGATCATCAATGGCTATGAGCAAGATCACCCTTTAATAATCTAAGTGGTCGATATTAAGATGGTACACAATTCAAGTTTATGTTTTCAAGAGATACAAAAACTCAATCCCTACATAGGAAGGAGTGCCTTAATAATTACCACAAGGAAGTTACCTCAAGGTGGTCCCATTACTCATCCAATTGAAAGAAGACATCTCTCTAGCAAAATACTTGGTTCAATCTTAGGGATAAGCTACGAGTGAATAGGAGACCTTCACCAAAGGAGCATCGATCATCTGGTTGAAGATCTATGGAGGACAAGGGTGCTAAGTGGTTTTTGACATTGCAAGATGACACTCATCCTTAGACCAAGCACATAGCAAATCCATTGTAACAAAAATCCTAGAGTAAAATACACTAAGTATCAAGCAACATCCACCATTGAATCAAAGATCATCAATGGTTGTGAGCAAGACCAATCCTGAATAATCCAAGTAGTCAATATTAAGATGGCATACAATTTAAGTTTATGTTGTCAAGAGACACACACACTCAATCCTTACATAGGAAGGAGTGCCTTGATATTTTCCACAAGGTAATTGATTGCAAGGCCATGATGGTTGACACCTAGAGAGTATGATCTTAATCCAAAAGTGTAGTTGGAAGAAATCTGTGTGAGAAATAAATTAATTTAACAAATGGGATTTATTTGTAGAAACCAAGGAGTGTTTAATGCCTTGATCATCCACCCAATAAAAGTATGCATTCGAGTCCTATGTTTTAGCATGAGGATCAAATTTCTCGAGAGCAAGCAACAATGATAGATTTGTAGCAAGATTAGTTACACACTTAAAGATGGATTGGCTTAGAAAAAGTGCTCATGTAAGACGAACACAGTCAATGGACAACACCATTGAGAATCTATATTATCATAAGAATTATCACACATCACCCAAAACCCCTTCAATTTGATGGAAAGACAACTTCCATGGCTGAACATGAGAAAAGATAACAAATAATCATGTCTTTTTTTATTTAGTTACACAAGCATGATCATTTCCCATTGGTTTGTTAAAGAGGGGCCAATAGAAAGAAGAAAAATAAAAATGGGACTCCAACAACTTTCCTGATCAAAGGGTCTATAAAAGTGGTGGATATGCTTTAATACGCCTCACATGCTCCTAAGCAAAGATGCTTTCCAAGTAAGAAGTCTTCCTCCCTAATATTTCATTACAAAAGGTAAATCCAACCTAAAGGAGAAGCTTGGAGCAAAATTGTTGTTCAAGGGCTAAACTTTTATAAGTGACCAAAGCTCCTAGCCATCAAAGATGTTGTAAAAGTTATCGAGCCTGTAATAAAGCTCGAAATGCAGGTGTAAGAAATCATGTGTGGAGTGGCAGACTTTTCATGCACAAGATAAATTGAGTTATGCCATTTCCAAGAGGTATAAGAACCCTTTGAGGAAGAATGGGAGGAAGTGAGAGCTCAAATAAGTGGTTCCCACTCATTATCTCTTTTTTTTCTTTTCCTTATGCTTTCTATTCTATGTTTTGTTTATACTATCTCCAAATTCCAATTTTGACTCCATGCCAAAGGACAAGGAAAGCAGTTTGAGGTTTATTCTCTTCAGTAGGCTAAAGAGCCTTGGGAACCATCAAGATTATAGGGAATTTTTCCCTATAGTATTACTTCACTCAAGAAAATCCCCAATCATAAGTGGTACATTCAAAAGGTTGTCAGAAGGTGAATCTCACCTTTGATCGAAAGGGTGGTCACTAGCTACACAATGAGAAGAAGCAGACAAATTGTAGATCACATCAATCGTTGGATCCTAGATCGACAATAGACACTCATCTTCTATCTAAAGACAACAACTTGAGGGTGTCAAGGCCACAAGTTGTCAATTTTCCATATGATAGTTTGTGTTTATATTTTGATTAATGAGAGTAGTAGAACAAAAGAGAGGCCCATCATAGCATGGGCCAGACATGTGGTGACTAGTCAAAAGTAGGATTTAAGCATTGGGGCGTAGTCTAATAAGTTCTACCATTAGTTGAAGGATATCCTATCTCAACTAAGGACATGTGGCAACCACCCACATATACAATAATATAATTCAAAGTGTAATTTAAGAGACATCTATCATTGGCCACCAAAGTTGACTTTTATAGCCTAGTGTATCAAAACCATTTGTGTGGTAGTTATGATAATTGCCCATCACACAAGTAAATATATCCTGCCATATTATGCCAGTCAGGGAAGCTATGTCTTATATGTCAACAAGTGGAAGATTCTAGAGGGAAAAATTAACAAGATCTTAATGGCACAACCACCCTAGCGTAGTAGCAATAAGAGATGACAACAACGATTTGTCATCCGAGGGCTCTAAAACCTCCAACATTTATGGCCCTAGATCTAAAGACCTTGAAGCTACCAATTGTAGTTGCAAAAGGATTTTTGCTACATAGAGGAGAATAATATTTAGGCCTTCTTCATAGATTTTTAGAGGGAAAGAGCCCTCACCTTAGACTATAAATAGACCTTTAATTTTTAGTGTAAAGGCATTGAGAGTTGCCCATTCATACCTCATATCTAGCCTTGTGAGATCTTCCTTTCACTCCTCGATTGTATGAGCAAGGCTTGAACCTTGAGTTGCTATATAAGGAGCATCAAACATCCTCACGTCACATGCCTTATAACTATATTGGCATATGAATGGAAGTTATGAATAATTTTGCTTTATCCTACTTCTCTAAGTGTGTTCTCAGTTTTGAGTTATGCATATTAAAGTGTGTTCAAAATGTGTTTATTTTATTTTTTTCATGTAGTCGAGAGGGGAACCTCGATCTTGGTGCATCACCCCCATAGCTTAGGTTTTACTTTCCTACAAGTTTACTTTCTCATCCTTTACTTTCCTACCTTCTACTTTCATTTTCCTGCATCCCCTAAGAAAAATAGGCTTGAGCCCACGAGGTTTGAAAGTGTGCAAAGATCAATCCAATGAGGATCCAGCCTTGACTAAAAACCTTGGAGGTTTCCCTACAAGCAATCCCATATCCTACAATGCTTCCTTCTATGTTGCTCTAAGCGAGGCATGGATGTCTTAGGTGCATTGGCCTTTCATCCAAATTGGTCGATGCATCCGAAGATGACAATAGGTAGCAAGGCGTGTGAGACCAAGGCTTTATTTACATAATGAGATCAAGTTTGATCCTTACTTAAACTCTAATTTTACATATTTTTATGTGCTTTGTGAATGAAAACTCCATTGCAAACCTCAATTGTAAAGCAAACAGTGAAGGCAATCATGAATTGGTAAGATTATTTGATTTTGGACAAGCAAAAGGTGATTTTCCAAAGTTTGAAAAGAAATTGTTGAGTCTTTACTTGAAAAATGATTTGATCCATTTAAGACCAATTGCTTAATAAATAAATAAAAAGCTTTGATTCTATTCTATCGAGTGATCTATTCCAAACAAGCAAGCGAATCGATCGAAGAGTAAAAATTTTCCAAGTTGAATCTAAGGAGCAATTCACTCAATATCTGAGAAGTGATTCATTTACAAAGATAAAATATTTTTCTAACACCCACCAATGGAGCCATTTTTTTTTAAGCAAAAAACCCCTTCTGGGGTCGCCTTGGTCTGAGAGACCATGAACAGGGGTTCTACACCATCAAAATCACCCGGAAGTCACACCCGGCCCTACCCGCACCAACATTATCAATTGGATTTTGGGTACCCAATTCAACTTTTTAGTAGGGTGGAGATTCGAACCTAGGACCTCCCTTGGGGAATTGCCCTCTCCTCTCCAACTCACCTACAACACCTGGGTCACCAATGGAGCCATTCACTTAGATAACTTTACTTGGATTTATTCTTTGTCAAATTTTCCTTAAGTTATATTTTTGGAGCAATTCACTCCTTTACTCAATTTTTTAAAATTTTTAGGTTTTTGTCCCCAAAAATCTATCTACACAAGTATGTATGTGAGACAATCCATTCTTATGACACATGCTCAAATATGTAACAATTGGGAAAAGGATTTTGATCATTCAAAATTAAATTATATCAATAAAGAAATTCAAAAAGGAAAATAAATGAACAAGTTGTCACATGATTACATGAAGACAACGAAACCAAAGTAGATCCAACATTGAACTTTTCTTTGTCAAAAGGAAAATGTCCAATTTCTAATCAAATGAGTCAAAACCTTACATCTCAAGAGTCTATTTTCCCCAATTTTCCATAAACTCGTAGTTATACCTTTTTCATTTCAGATTCTCCAAACTAGGCCTAGACCACTATGAGACCCATCATGACTCCCACCAATCTAGTAAATGAAATACCTTGATTGATGTAAATAATCCTTCAAGTAATTAAATTTTGGTAACCTTTGATATCCAATTCAGATTAATTTAACCACAACCAATATTTAAAACAACCCCTTGATAAGTATAGCCCTGACTCAAAAGTTACTTCATTTTAACCAACAAAACAATGCTTCAAATAGTGTTCGCATTCTCAAGTTAGTCTATGTTGTCGAATGTAAGTACTTCTAGATAACTTTACATCCTAACTTAGAACTAGTGTATTACTCAAAATTCACAAGTGTTAATTGGTCAAATAGGAGTGCAATGATTTTAGGGGAACCCCTGAACAAAACATCACCTCAATCCAGTTAGCCACCGCAAAATCTATAACAATACCTACCTCCCTCAATCATAAATCCTCCTCCAATTAAAAATATGAAAGCTTCACCTAATCAACAATTGACCTATCTCAATATATCATTGATTCAAAATCCAAATACTTATTTGGCACTCTATATAAAGTCATGCAATAATATTCTTAGGGTTTTCGTCAATAAATTATCCTATAAATTCCTCCATATTAAGCATATGTAGCCCCACCTCAAGTTTATGTGATTTATCCCTAAAATGCACTAGGGTCAACCACCCCAAAATATTTAGGCACCTTAGTTTCCTAGGCCTTAGAACCAACTTCTATATTGGACCTACCAAGGACCTTTAAACTTGAGGGCTTATTCTCCTAATTATATCGCTGCCATGAAAGCTATGCCAACTTTTGATAGGAATGGGAATAAAATAGTGATGGATCATCTAAACAAGCTCTCCCATTGAAATTTATTCACCACATCCAAAAGGAATACATCAAGGAATGTTTGCTTATCTATTCGTTAATGGATAAGGTTGTTTTATGGTATAGGAGATAACTAGATAATTAGGTTACTAATTGGGCATCAATTATAAAACCATTTATGTGGAGATTCAACAATATGGGTAATGGATATTTTGTTTTGTATGTATTAAAAATTGTGTAAAGACATCCTCAATAAAATATCCATGATAACAATATTAGATTCATGATGACCTTATATTTAATTCCTCTAAAATTTTGACCTAATGAGAAATAGATATTGTCATATTGTATCAAAGGATTACAATTTGATTTGGCACTAATGGTTTGTATTACTAACAATGTCACTTTAGTCATAACTTTTGAAGAAGCAACCTACATAGAAGATATCTTGATTAGAGTAGGTAAACTACCAACTACCCCACCTATGGCCTAAATCATCCATATTATCCAAAATTCCCACATTCATGGATCTACTCCTACCATATCTCCCATTCCAAATACCCATTTGTCTACCAATATGACCCCTCCTCATATATCATGGCATACCTAGGTAAAAAATACACCTTCAACTATCAATTTTTAGCCTCAATTGCTAGCTTTACCTTCCACCACAAAGTAGTGATGACACTAAGGTGTTAAATAAAGCCTTGATGAATGCAAACTCAACGTAAAGGAGCTAGTGGAAATAGTTAAGTCAATGATGAATTAGAAGAACGTGGAGAGGAGGTGGTGACAACCAAATAGTAAATGATAGTAATGGAATTTTTAATAGATAAAAATCCCTTAAATTACAAAAAATCAAATGCCATGATGAAATGTTAGGTAGAATAACAATGATGTACAAAATAATATGGTGAATGCAAACTAAAAAATTAATATGTTTTGGTGATTCATATGCAATGTTGAACATGATCATACAAATTGCATTATGGTTGTAAGGCATTTCCTAATAAATCAATATGATTAGCAATGCCAATCCCAACAGACCATTAGTATGGTACAAATGATACCTTAATGGACTAACCCTTGGAAATAAGATCTAGAGCCTACTAGTTGCCCATGATGAATCATTGGCTTTACTAGGCTCTAGCTCTAGTGTAAACAGTAATCCCAACCTTACTAAACCCTAACAATATTGTTTTTGTTAATTTTGGTGTAGTAGAATAAGGTGAAGAATACTCATTCAGGGATAATATTGTCTATACTAATCAATAAGTGGATGGATCTCAAAGCAAGAGAAAAGAGACATAAGGATAATAACCAACTTATAAATAAGTTGAGAATAAGAATATTATAGTATTAATAAGGGTAAAAACACCACTACACGTGAAGGATAAGGGACCAATAACAGCTAGACAACCCAAAAAAATAAAGATAATGTTAAAAAATATCTAGCCACTACCTCTCAAATGGATACACAAGTTGGAAAGGGTAAACAAGATGATGAGGGAAAGGATCCCAATAAGGAAAAAAGGTCCAAGACATGACAAAAAATGAAGAGGGAAAAATGAGAAAGAAAGGGATAAATTACGAAAAGAAGTTGAAAAATATCTAAAACACCCTTCTCTCAATAGTGATAGCCTAACCCAACTCATATAGATCCAATGGAGTAGTAGAACTTGATGGCAGAATATCCTTGGAAATCTAGGTCAACATGGCATATATTTTTAAGTCCCCTAAGCCTAAGATCTTGAAGTCATTTTTATTTATGTCACTTTGAAAATCGAGAACTATCTACTAAATAGTTGCATAGTAGATTTAGGGGCTACTATATTTGTGATACCTAAGGTCATCTATGAACAAATGGGCTTATCATGTGCTAACATGGCTAGAAATTTGATTCAAATGGATGGTACTAGGGTGAACATTGTAGGGGTTTTAAAAGTTTTTATCATGACTAGTCAATAGGCATAAGGACTTGATGAGATGTGGACTATGCATTTTGATGACACTAGAACTAGAAATGGTCCAATGTTGATGTCCAATTCATAGACCCACAAGGTGCTTAGATGAATTTTTCTTGTAGTCTTTTTTTTAATTACACAAATAATGTGGTTGAGTATGAAGCACTATGCATTTGTTTAAGGAATAGTAAAAATATGGGGATTAAAAATATTAAGATATTTTGTGACTCTGAACTAGTAGTAAATTAGGCCAATTCATGGTTTTCCACTAAGAACAAACACCTAAATTTGTATAAGCACAAAGTTTAGGATTTACTAGAAATTTTAAGCACTTATGAAATGAAAGTGATACCACAAAATTGCGTTGACAAGGCAAATAAGTTAGCATCCATAGTGTCAAGGTTTGACCCTACTTTGGAGATATGGGATAAACTAAAAGAATTAGAAGTAAATTATAAAATAGTGGTCCCTAATAATTTTGATCATTGGCAAGGATTTAATAATGACAAACAAATTATTGAATTCCTCATAAGAGAAGCTCAACATGCTAAAACCAAAAATTAATATGGGGACAATATAAAAGATGGGGTAATTCAGTTTAAGACTAATCAATTGCTAAAGGGTCTAATCACACAAGAAAGCTTATTCAACCCTTATAACAATGCCAAGAAGTCGAGCATTAAACTAAAAGCATCTTCATAACATCCTATCAAGATTGTTGAATAATCTATTATTAGGAAAAGAATGGAACAAGGAAGAGGTGTGTCCTTTTGGGAAGCTCTATGGGAAATATAGAGATATCATTACCAGATTTTGTAAATATATAAAGGTGTGTAACAAAAGCATCATAGAGAATAATATATAAGTGAAACCTACTGCAAAGCTCTTCTAACAAAAAAGAGGGTTTTCAACCCTAAGATTAAAATTCTTACAAAGAAATAACTTCTGACCAATCTGGCATTAGTCCAAAAGAAGAACAAGGATATTAGGTTATAATTTGGTTTTAGGAACCTAAATAGGGCATCATTCAAGGATCATTACTCCTTACCTACCATGGATTAAATCTTGTAGGTGGTTGGATCACTTATGTTAGCATAACTAGATGGTTTCTTAAGGTATAATAAGATATGGATAAAGAAGACAATCAATATAAAATAATTTTTACAACTGAATTGGGAACCTTTGCATATCAAAGAATAGTTTTTGGATTTAGTAGGTGAAATTATACACCTCTAAAAGATAGATTCTAGATGTTCAATGTGTTTACCTCTTATTTTTAAGAAAACAATTCCATCATTAAGGTATATAACTATAATTTCATCTACTAGATATGCAAAGGCAATGTCCATGGCTCACAAAAATTTATTTTCATGGTTCATGAAGGGAAACTCTTAGGGCATGTAGTGTCTATGGAAGGCCTAGAAATAGATTGTGATGAGACAAAAGCAATCTAGGATCTACCTTTACCTATGTCTGTTAATGGAATCAGGTCTTTCTTAGGTCAAATATATTTTGTAGCTAAGTTTATAACCATTTTTGTGTAATTGATCAAACTAATAACTAATTTTTTTAAAAATTATCAACTCTTGTATGGACTGAAGAAGGTAAGAAGGCTTTCCAAAATATAAAGGACATGATTACCAAGGCCCTAGTTCTCATCAACCTAGATTTCTCTAAATACTTTAGTTTGTATTTATTTGGGATAGATGAAAGCATATGAAGAACATCCAATCTCTCTTTTTTTTATTATACTATAGGAATCGATAACTCATTACAATTTTCTACGCCTCTTCGTGGGTTCGAATCTCACTCATTGCAGCCACTATAACCTCCAGTTGCATCGGGTAAACCTTTTACGTAGCTGGATACGTTGATGCAATATGCCCACTAGCACTACGAGGCTCGAGGGATTGTAACCCTGGTCTTCATGCTCCTACAAAAGTGTTTTGATTGTTGAACCAAGCCCTCGAACCCCCAATCTCTTTTATAAGTCAGACACTCCATAATTATGAGGATAGGTACACATTCATTGAGAAACAAATATTTGTAATAATGAAAGGCTTAATGAAATTTAGGTATTACCTATTCCAAATCAATACAACTATATTTGTATCCCATCCCAATGTCAGATCAACAGTGCTGCATGGTGAACTAGAGGATAAGAATTAGGATGGATAAACAAGATCCAATAATCTGACATACAGATAAAACCCACTAAAATTGTCAAGGGTAGGGCTTTATGTGATAATCTTGTTATGTTTAACCCCAAGGATCAGCTAGCACTAGTGGAATTGATTGAATTAGATGATTAACCAAGTTGGATGGGAGACATCAAGAGTTATATGATATCAGGGAAAATTTTTAAAGGCTTAAAGCCTAAAAAATGGCTAAATTTAGAGAAAAGGCAATGCATTCTTGGCTAGATAACAAACTTAAAAAAAAAATGATGAAGTCTTACTATGATGCGTCAAAGAAGAAAGGACAAAATACCTAATAAAGGAATATCATGATGAAGGAGGACGTTATTCTGCTCAAACCACAACAATAAAATATTGAGGGTAGGATATTACTGGCTAACCATATTTTTCAATTGCTTCTAATGATTCAAAGAATGCAAATACTATTGGACTTTCATAGGAAGGAGAAGAAAAGTACATGTGTCCTTAAATCCCATCATCATTACAAAATTCTTTTAGTAGTGGGACCTTGATTTTATTGGTAAAATTAATCTGGTATAGGGCATGGATGGATTCTAAATATGACTCATTGTTTTATCAGGTTTGTTGAAATTGTACTAGTTAAATCAACAAATCAAGAGGTGGTTACTATCTTTTAGAAGATATCATCACTAGAGTTCCTTCCACAATAATCACTAGTAATACCACAACTTTTATAGGATTTAAGGTTGTGAAATTTACACTAAAGTATGGATTTATGCTTAAGATGACTTCCAATTATTATGCCCAGGGCAATGGTCTAGTTGAAGCCACCAACAAGAACAACATGAGGATTATATAAAGTATAATATCTAATTCACAAAGGGGTTTAGGATATCAAGTAGAGAAAAGTATTATGGGTATATAGGGTGACACCTAAAGCTCCCATGGGGTCATATTTCTATAAGCTAGTATTTGGGAATGAAGTGGTACAATCCCTTCTCTCCAAATGTACAAACAATTTGAGATTGAAGACACTATTTTGAGCCAATGCAATCTTGATTAAATTCATTACTAGCTCTAGAAGAAGAAAGGGAGAAAACATTTTAAAGGATGGTGCAACATAAAATGGTGGTTCAACAAAAGGATCATTATAATGATTATAAGAAATATGATTTGATGTTCAAGTGCGATGAATATAGGGCTAGGTTAGGAAGCCACACATAGTTTAATTCCCTCTAGAACTGGTCATTTTAGATCCTTTGAGTCATAGGTCCTAATGCTTACAAACTTATGGTGATGGATGGAAGACCCCTGCCAATTTCAGTTAATGAGAATCTCTTGAGGCCCATCTATAAAGGGAATCAAAGCAAAAAGAAAGAATAAAATTATGGATATATAAATTTCATGCTTTTTCCTAGCTATTAATCCTATTTCTACTTTCCTTTTTCTACTTGGCAAGTATCCCTTGCTTTTATTTTCCCCTTTCTTAAATAAAAAAGATTAAAAAATAGAAAAACACAAAAAAAATAAAAAAAAATGAAGAAAACTCGAGTCTAAGTAAAAACCTTGATAAGGCACTCAGAAATCCCCTTTTATATTTTCCCTTTCTTCCCATTTTCCAAAACTTTTAATGACCAAATCACTCCTTAAAGCTCATGGTGGATAAAATTTAAAATAAAAAATAAATTGGCCCCTTTTCTAGACCAATCAATCACCTAATGCATTAATAACAATGATACGTAAGTGAGAATAAGGGTAAGGTATTAAAACCCTAGTAAACGAGGGTTTCCCATCATCTTCACAAGTGCTAACACTAATTTTCTCTTGATCTTAAACAATAAGTAACCTGCATCTATAACATTCAATCCTCGTGAATCCTAAGTCGTAATCATAGTGTCTTAGGGGGATACTATGTGTTGAGGTTGTGACTTGAAAGCCTTGGCATCACAACTTTAAGCAAGCAAATTCATCATTTTGATTCCTTACAAGTTCAAAGGTCTTGATAGGGAGTTATTAGTCTTCCCAATACAAAGGGCATCACTTGTGACAAAGAAAAGGTGAATTAAAATCTGACCGAGGCTTCTTACAAAAATGAATGGACATCTTAATAGCACTTCGTATATGTTGCAACTCAACCAAGCACATCGTACTTAATACTTGATAGGATTAATTACTAAGTCTTTTTAGTAAGAGCAATTTACTCCAATATTGAGTGAATTACCCTTATCTTTAAACTTGAAAAATAGTCTTAAGACCTCAAGGAGTCATTCGCTTCTATGAGGTTGAGCAAACCACCCAATTTGAAATTGAAAAATATATTTGGTCAAGGATATGTTATTGAGAAATTCACTTCCCTTGGGTGATTCAATCCATCTAAATTTTAACCAATATACATTAAGAAGATTTTTCCCAAGTCTCTTTTAGCTGACGATTCATTAGTCTTATCAAGAAATTCACTCATAACTAAAATATTGCAAGCTTTTTCTAGACTACTAAGAAAAATTCTCCCAATCCCTAGAATTAGAAATCCTTTTGTACTTTTCCAAAAAGTGATCCTTACCCTATAACTTTACCATGGACACCACTTCAATATTTTCCAAGCTTCCCCTACCAAAAGCTAACCTCGTGTCTTCATCAGCCATTACTATAGCTTCTCCTATAAAAACTCTAATGCAAACCATATAGATTGAGGTGCCCATTAGAAGAAAGTTCATCAAAGGGGAAAGGAAAGAAGAGGTCATAAATAAGAAGCCTCCTCCTCCACCCAAAATACCTAGGGAGATATTTGATAAACCCTACTAAAGAGTGGAGGAGAGGAGGTTCAAATAGTCCCCTGCTAAAATAAAAAAAGAATCCTTAAGGAGATTCAATTTGGACCTGGAATTGACTTGTGGAGTATTAGTCAGGTTTGGACATCCATCCTAGTAATGAACCTAGTTCCCCAGGTCTAGAACTACCTGAATTTGGTGGAATTCTATGTCAAAATGCATGACTATGAGGGAAAATTTATAAATCCTCCTTAATGGTAAGAGGAGTCATTCTAAATATAGTAGATGAGCTTGCATTGTGGGTCATACCTAACCCAAAGGACCAAAAATATGCTACTATTGTTTTGATCATCACTACTAGAGGGACTTCTTGGTGTTGCACTTAAAGGACCCAAATAAAACACTTGACTTTAGAATCCTATTGGATTTGAAACTCTTCAAGGATGATGTATAATTGGTGCTTTCTAGGATAGCGACAATGCTAGGGGAGAAAACTAATGCCTAGGTATACAAAGAATACACTTCCCTCTATGTGGTGGAGAACTATCTAGGACATTTCCACATGATTGACTATGCAAGGTATAATTTAAGATCAAATTAACAAGCAATTAAGAGATTTCAAGAATGATAACAAAATCATCTATGCATTGTACCTAATATGACTAAATTTGTATGAGGAGTGATTCCCCTCCTTGTAGTTGAATTGTATGGGACCAAACAATAGACCACTAACCATTCTAGATTACACAAATGTGTCATATTTAGAAATAAGAAAGACATGGTACCATTTCTACGATGTTATATATAATCTCATAATGATAATGTTGAACTTAAAGATCCTAAGGACAACAAAAATGGTTAGAAACCTACTGAAATATGAGGAATGGCATAACAAGGACTTATATTTGGTAAAACATGGGTCCTTTATATTCCTTTTAGGATTTTTGACCATGCCCTTCGAGTTACCTTCCTTTGTACCAATATATCTATTCAAATTTTAAACTCGAATACTTTTGTTATAAATAATTTTAGGGGTAGAAAAAGGTTACCGTTTACTCTCTCAAGTAGCAGATTATGTAGATCACCCCAAAGTTACAAGAGTTCCATCTGATAATCAAGGAAAATTTGAGAAGCATGGGGCTTGAGTAGGTGATGTATGTATGGTCCTATAATCTAGAGGGGTATTTATAGAGGAAAATCAAGGTAAAGGTATTGCACACCTTCTATGCCCATGAGAAGAGATACAAAATAGAGAAGGAGGCAAACCTGTTCAAGGAAGTGATCCAAGCATTTTTATGGGAGGAGGCAAACATGTTAAAGGAAGTGTAATTGTAGAAACATGAAATTTAGCAATGGTATGTCCACTTGCTAGAATGGTTTGCTTTATATGTTGAGGCTACAATCAAATATGAATTTGATCCAAATTGTAAAATAAATCATCAAGCATCGAGAACTTTGGAAAACCTGGGCTATTTATAGAGGAAGATCCTATCACGGTAGAAAATGAGATATGAAACTAGAAAAACCAAAATTCTAGTGTAAAGTGGTCCTTTTAATGAGACTAGAAGCATAAAAGGTTGATCAAGAAAAAAAATGTAAAAGAATCCCCTAAAGGTAATCCCATGGAAATAATATCTCTCATCATTATGCCTAAAATTATCATAAGTGTAATATCAACAACTCTAGCTATGGTTAGTGTTGTAGTTCAAGAGGTAGTTAAGGAGAGATATGAGAAGCAACAAGATGACCCTCATGATTCATTTTTCAAAATGATGGTAGTGAAAATGGAGGGTGCACTACGAGAAAGCCTAGGCCACAAAATAGAATCCCATCCACCAAAAGAGACTAGGCAAGAATTACCCCTAGTCGAGGAAGGGGAAATTCCTTAAGAAGGACCTCTTCTTGGGTTGGTGGTTATAGAGGCCTAATTCAAGGAACTAATTTCCTTTGCTATGAGCATAACCAATGATCAATTTCGGGCATTCAATAATGCAAGAAAGAAGAAAAGGGAACAAGACCTAACAACCATCAAATCCTCCATGGACCTAGCTTAAGAGAAAGAATTACATTTTATTGTTCCTCCTTTAGTCCCCCCTTCTTTTACACATCCTTCTCCTATAATAAGTGTAATTGTAGGTTTTCTTAAAGGTACACCACCTCCCATAGTAAGCCACACTCTTAGCACTAGATCAATTATATAATTTCCATCCCTTACCATGGACCACATATCCACTCATTTCCTATGTTGAGAATCCATCCCATAAAGGATAGTCTCGTTGCTATAAAAAACCTTAGTGCACATGGAAACTAAACCATCAACCATCACCTTGCCATTCATCCCCATCTCCACTCTAGTTGCCCTGCTTATTATTTCTATATTCCCTTTGTGTCACCTAGACACACCCATACAACAACTCTTACTAGAGATAATGATATCACCAACTCTAACCTATACAATCGAGTCTATGAGAACCACCCTAAATTCACAACCAACCACAAGATCTAGTTAGGACTTTGTTTGAAAGGTCACCAATGCACCTGAAGATACAAATGTTTAGAATCATTTGACTCCCTCCAAGTTGAAGAGAGAAAAATATTATAGTACAAGTGTCTAAAGTAGGAGATATCAATGGCACCATTAATCATGAGATCATAGTTAACATCAGGTTGAAAAAATTCCTTGTCATTGAAGCCATTCCAAATGACCTATCTAGCCATCTACCTCTCCGATTGACTTCACTATAAAGGTTTCATAATTGAATCTATCACGAACAAATCCCTACCAAATTATCCAACCTTGCCAACCAACTATACTTTGGGGTGGCCATGCAGTATGTCCAGATGGTATTGAATAATGAAGCAAACAAAAAGAGAGCCAACAATAATGCATCAACCTAACTAGTAGCCAAAATGCTTTAATTACAGTAGGAAGTAGAAGCCCTTTGAAAGGATGTCGTTGAATAAGCCCAATTGTGATGGCGAGTTGATGAACTAAAAACCTAACTTTTTAAAAAACAAAAAACAAAAAATAATAGGAAGATCACTTGGAACAACTTGCTCAATGTAAGAACAATTTGAGAAAAAAACGAGCAAGAAAAATCATAGCTAGTGTGATAGATAGAATAGATGTAGAGTGCCCAAAAAGAGAGGGATTAGAAAATAACTGAGCTCCAAGAAGAAGTTATGATATTAGATGAAGGTATGAAAAACCTAGGGTGAAGCTCAAAAGTAAACAAAGTGAAGTCCCTTTAGAACAATATTAAGATAGACAACAAGTTCCAAGTGGTACTTTGAGTTTATGACTAATACAAAAGCAATACTCAACTAAGTGGTGAGGATAATCCAACGAATAAAAGACCACAATTGGCCACAATAAATAGGTACTAAAACAATTGACCACCTTATCAACATCATAGGCACAACAAATAGAGATCAACAAAAAGGACATAGTGAGTAAATTGAATAAAAACCTTGACATCCAAAGAGACCTATACACCTATAAAAATGTAATGGTATCTTTAGAACCTAGATGCAAGAAATAGCAAAGGAAATATAGGCGTTAGTTCATACTGAATTGTCCAACGTGTTGGATGATAAAAAAGGCTCCTTGATGATGAGATTACAAGCATGATTATCAAAGAGGATAAGGCCAAGGATGAAAATAAAGCATCACCATAATAGATCATGTAGTTGAAGGATTTGCTAGAAAGATTGTACAAGAAGGTAGAACAATAAGATGGATTGTTACAAAACCCTTATGGGGATCTAGTAGGAGATTTTAAAAACCTTATAGATCTAAGATTACAAGAAGACAAGTAATGGCAAAATTTGTTAAAGTTATTACCTTGACGAGGATAAGAAGAACCACCAATTTCATAATTTTGTGGGAGAATGATCCTAACTTTATAGACTTTGTGCCTAAGAAGAAAGGTAGGATCTAGGATATCTTACCAATCTGTGCTCCATGAAGTCACAAAAAATGTAGTAACTCAATTACTACCTTGGGATTCCTATATATTTTGAAGAATTCTAAAACCATTGAATTGATCAATTGAGGCCTCTAAAAATCTAGTTTTGCAAAATTTTGTGTAGAGATATCATTTTTTCAAAGTGGTGTGATTGGTTCCTCAGGAACAAAGCACTAGACAATATGGAGTGATTATTTTTTGAAGAGTGAAGTGCTCCCAAAAAATAATGATTCACTCCCCTTCTAGTCACTCATTAACAGGTAAAAGCATAAAATAAAGTGCATGGATCCTAAGGAAGACCTTTAGAAAGCAAAATTATGGTATGTAATGACACCACTAAGCATTTTGGAAGCCTTCTAAGTTGTTTAAGAATGTATTTAGAGGTATATCACATAGAGGTGCATCATTTTTCTAAAGATACCCCCAAATATTTACTTTTACAAGGAATACAAATTTCTCACGCCAGGTAACTTAGGGGTGAATTCTTCCCATAAATAGGAGTTATGGGATCCATTATAAATATATTTTGGACTTGATAGAATCAAATATACACTTTGTGAGCCCCACATTAGAATTGCTCTTTCATTTTAGGTTAAAGAGAAATTAATGAGATGATTTACATTCCATCCGTGGTATTGTCCTCCTAGATTGAGGAATGCATGACATTTGTGGCACTACCATTTTGTCCTCTTGTCATTCCTTGTTAATTTTATATACAATATCCATTATTGTTATTCAATTTTCTCATGTGTTGATTGATCACAAACTCCCCTTACTACAATTAAAGTCGTATTTAAATTCAATCCCTCATCCTAAACTTCAAAATTTACTTTCATGTATTTTAATTTTCATATTTACTACATGTATTTAGCATAGATTAGTTATATTTAACAAGGAGAGTGAGGAGTTGACATAAATCTAGAGGTCAAGAGGGGTATACTTCTCTTTCTTCCAATTCGTTGAAATAGAATTATGGGTGCATAAGAAGTTAGGCCATCCTGCAATTCACTAGTTGGGAAGCCAAGTTCCATTATATAAATATCAAATATCTAATACGTTGGATGTTCTGGAATCTATAATATTTTCTAGAAACATCCCGAAACATCCATTCATCATAATAATATGCAAAAAAAGGAAGATAAGTGAAATTGAAGAATGTATAGATGAAAAATAAGGAAAGAGATAAATGACATGATTTAAGATAAGGAATAAGGGGTGGGTGCAAGTAGGCACCCCCAAAATATTTTCATATATCACACTATGATAAAAAGGATCAATAATTGGAGGTGTTTATAGTGATACCAAAAAACCCAATGAGTAGTTAAATTCAAGCTGACATTAACTTAACTTTGAGGTTAACTTACAATAATAAAATAATAATAAATTACACCCTTTAATCAAGGTTATCCATAAAGGTGGATTAACCAATATCACTAAGGGTGAATACATGAGGGTGTCCTTAGGCTTACATGAAGATGCTCATAGGCTTACACATAGATGTATATTTTCTTACATAGAAGACTACCCATAGGCTTATATAAAAATATGCTCATAGGCTTACATAGAAATATGCTCCTAGGATTACATATAGAATGTTCATAGGCTTATATCAAGATTCCTGAAGGCTTACATAGCACTTTCTATTAGCCTACGTCAAGAGCACCCATAAGTACTTCATCAATGTTAGCCTTGGACTAATAATATAATATTACAAATATTTAAACACCCCTCATAATATGAGCTAGGGGACCAAGAAGGGAAGATAGTATAGATGATACATCCCCCCACAACGAATGCTCATATGGGCTAATAGATCTTGTTATCTTCTTTTTACCAAAGGTACAAGAACTAGACAACCTCTCTTGAACATGAAGTCCTAACTCCACCTTCTATATCAATATGTTAAGCTTCCCCTAAGAAAATCTTCAACGTGCACTATGTTGACCATATTCTATACTCCAATATCAAGAGAAGATAGCTATATCATGAAGCAATAGGCAAGTATCTAAATAATCAATCCCAATGGTTATAAAGGACCCATAAAAATAATATATGCTTGCGTTGGTCATCCAAAACCTACTCCTCTTGCAGCCCAAAAGATTACCAATCACCACACTAATGGGTTCTTGGAGTTGGAGCATACATCCACTATGAGAAAATATAAGGATAAACACTAAAAATTTTAAATCTCTCGAATATTTTATACCTAACCAACCACAACACCAGAAAACTCAATTGGAGTTAGGTGTTTGGTACTTTGTGAAGACATCAAACTTGTTGTGACAAAAGAAATGAGAAAAATTTAGATTTTAACCTGTGACCTTATAGAAGAAGGCTTTTAAATCATACATGATCTAGATGTGAAGACAATTATCAATTGTCATGCCAATAGACTACTAGATTTTAAATTGCACCCAAAAGAAGAATGTCAATTGGATCTATTTTGCATAAAAAATCCCCCAAAAATAGTAACAATTCCTTGAACTAATGTCACCAATCCATATAGCATGAAAAACTATGCAAATTAAAAAAATGAGCCCAAAATGCTTCTGTATGCAAAAGTTATGACCTTCTGAAGTTTAGGCATATTAGTGTTGAAAAATAAAAAAAAATTAAATGGTAGGCCTTAGGAGAAAACTAACCAATCAAAAGCTACCAATTGTTACCTCCAAGCACCACCTCTGCTAGCATCACTCACTGATAGGACTGCCAATTGGGACAACGATAGTGAATTAGGTATCAACATATATATATATATATATATATATATATATATATATATATATAATTTTATTGATTGTTGAAATATAGGTCCGTATTGACAATAGAGGGATTTGAACTTGAGTTTTATGGATCACATTAGAGATCCCTTACCACTGCACCATTAATGCATTTAAGTCTAAATAAGAAAGGCACTCCCTCTTAAAAGTTAGATTACCCCATGCGTGCACTCAAACTCAAGCATAAAAAAAAGAGTTGCTACCAAGAATCGAACTTGGTACCTGTATCATGTTGGTAGGATGTCTTACTGTTGTAACAACAACACAACACATAACTCAAAAGTAGGATGCTCCCCTTAGGATAGCATCATGACATACATGCACATTTTTTAAAAAATAAATTCCTTCAAAAGCTTCTAGCATGGATCGAACGCCAAACCTCATGCTAGCAAATGAATGTACCAACCATTGCATTGCCACACAAGTTGGAGATATAACATGATATTGTAGAATATGATAACTGAGCATGCTTAATGCAAATTTAAAAAAATACCATAGAATTTGAACTAAAGACCTTGCTAATCCAAGCAAAGAGACCAATCGTCGTGCCATACATGAGAATGGGAATAACTTTTACCATATTTTTTAAATAAGTAAAATTTTATATTTGTCAAAAAAACTCTGTGCATGCCTCTCTACCTTCTCTTGCCTCACATTGGAATAATATAAATTTAAGTATCTAAAATTTGATTTATGGATGGAAAATAAGCATTTTTTAAGACTTTAAAATAGGCATTAAAATGATAAAATCTCTGAAGGTGCTAAACTATGATCCCCCTAAAATTTCACAAGGAATCCAATAGAATTAATTGTTCATCCATACCTACCATAGTTTACCCTGTGCAAACTTTTTTTGTGATTGAGTAAAGTTACTTTGTTATAGTTCTAATACCATGTTGGAGTTCACAATATTTTATCGAAGAGGAGTGAGATAGAATAGTGTATAGATGAAAACTAAGAAAACAAATAAACGACGCGATTTGAGAGAAAGAATAAGGAGTGGGTACCCATAGGTACCCCCATAGTATTTTTATATATCATACTATGATACAAATGATCAACCATTGGAGGATATTTATAGTGATACAAAAAAATCTCAATGATTAGTTAACCTCAAGTTGACATTAACTTGACTTTGAGGTTAACTTACAATAATAAAATAATAATAAATTACACCCTTTAATCAAGTTTATCTATAAAGGTGGAATAACGAATATCACTGAGGGTGAATACATGAGGGTCTATTTAGGATTAAATGAATATGCTTGTAGGATTACACATAAATTTCTATAGGATAACATTAAAGAATGCACATAGGATTACATAGAAAGATGCTTGTAGGCTTACATAGAAATATTCTCATAGGCTTACATATATAATACTCGAAGCATTACATCAAGATGACAAAATGCTTACATAGCACTTGCCCTTAGGCTATATCAATAGCACCCATAAGTACTTCATCACCATTGGCCTTAGCCTCATAAGATCATATTACAAATATTTTAACACCCCCCATAATCTAAACTAAAGGGCGAAGGAGTGAAGACATTTGGGATGATACATATCCCCCCATAATAAATGCTCATATGGGTCAATGGATCCTACTATCTTTTGTTAGCTAAAGGTACATGAACTAGATCAACCTCTCTTAAACATGAAGTCACTACTCCACCTCTTGGATCAAGATATTGAACTTCCCATGAGAAGATATTCAACATGCACTATAGTGACCACAATCTATTCTCCAATCTCAAGAGAAAGCAATTGAATCATGAAGCAATAGGCAAGTCTTTAAATAATCAATCCAAATGGCTAAAAATGGCATATAGAAATAAGATGTGCCTTACATTGATCATCCAAAACCTACTCTATTTACAACCCAAAATATTACCAATCACTACACTAACATGTTATTGGAGTTAGAGAAAACATCCACTATGATAAAAGAGAAGGATAAACACAAGAATTTTGAAATATCTCAAATATACTACAACTAACCAATAACTACACCAAAAAGCTCAAATAAATTTAGGTGTTTAGTGCTCTATGAAGACATATAATCTATTGTGATAAAAAAAATGAGAGAATGATATTTTAACCTATGACCACATTGTAAAAGAAGGCTTTTAAATCATACATGACCTATATGCAAGGAAAATTCCCAACTATCATGCCAATGGACCATTAGAGTTAAAATTACACCTACAAGAAGAATACCAATTGATTCTATTTTGCATTAAAAAATCCCATAGACAATAGTAATGGGTCCTTCAATTGATATCACCAACTATAGAGCTCGAAAAAACTATGCAATTTGAAAAAAGTCCCAAAATGCTTATGTATGCAAAAGTTATGGCCTGCAAAAGTTAAGGCATATTAGAGCTAAAAAAAAACAAAAAATTAAATGATAGACCTTAGTAGAAAAACTAACCAATTGAAAGTCACCACTTGTCACCTCTAGGCACCACCTCATCACTTATTGATAAGACTTCCAACTAGGATGGTGATAGCATATTAGGTGTTGACATTTTATAAAATATGGTTGGTTGGCGGTTATTTCTAAAAAATTTAGGCACTCCCTCTTTGATGTTAGAGTACCCCATACATGCGTGCAAACTCAAGCATAAAAAAGAGATGCTACTAAGACTTGAACTTGATACCTATGTCATATTGGTAGGATGCCTTAGCATTTTATCAATAGCACAACACATGCCTCAAAAGTACGATGCTCCCCCTAAGGATAGTAATATGGCATAGATGCACATTTATAAAAAAATGCATTTCTTCTAAAGCTTCTACGAGAATTGAATGTGAAACCTCATGCTAGCAAAGGAATGTACCAACTATTATGTTACCACGCGAGTTGGAGATAGAACACAAAATAACTTACCATATGATTTGAGTTGAAGATCTTTCTATTTCAAGTGAAGAGACCAATCATCATACCATACTTGCAAACAAGAATAACTTTTGCCAAATTTTTTTAGTAAATAAAATTTTGGATTTGTCATCAAAACTCTATGAATTTCTCTCTGCTCTCTCTTGCCACATAATGGAATATTCCAAATTAAAAAATTCAAATTTAAAAATTTGAAAGGAAAATAACATTGTTCAGATGCAAAAACAGACATTAAAATGGCAAAATCTCCAAAAGTGCTAAACTAGGACCCCTTCTAAAATTTTGCAAGGAATCCAACAAAATTGATGATTTATTCATATCTACCATGGTTTTTCCTATATATATATATATATATATATATATATATATATATATATATATATATATATATATATATATATATATATATATATATTTATTTATTTATTTATTTATTTATGATTGAGTGACTTTGCTTTGTTTTGGTTCTGATACCATGTTGGAATTTGTAATATTTTCTAGAAACATCATGAAACATCCATTCACCACAATAATATGTATAGAAAGGAAGAATAGTTAAATAGAAAAGTGTATAGATAAAAAATAAGAAAAGAGATAAACGATATGATATTAGAGAAGAAATAATGGTTGGGTGCCCATAGGAACCCCCACAATATTTTCATATATCACACTATGATACAAATGATCAATCATTGGGGGGTATTTATAATGATACCAAAAAACCCCAATGAGTAGTTAACCTCAAGCTAACATTAACTTGACTTTGAGGTTAACTTACAATAATAATAAATTACACCCTTTAATCAAGGTTATCCATAAATATGGATTAACTAATATCACTAAGGGTGAATACATGAGGGCAACCTTAGGCTTACATGAATATGCCTATAGGCTTAAACATACATGCCTATGGGCTTACATAGAAGAATACCCATAGGCTTACGATGTCAATATACTTACATAGACATATGCTCATAGGATTACATATAGAATGCTTGTAGGCTTACATCAAGATGCCTAAAGGCTTACATATCACTTGCCCTTAGGCTATATAAAGAGCACCCATAGTAAATTCATCATTATTGGCCTTGTCATAATAATATTAGATTACAAATATTTCAACACCCTCCATAATATGAGATAAGGGGCCAAGGAGAGAATATATTAGAGATGATGCATCTCCCCCATAATGAATGCTCGTATGGGCCAATGGATACTACTATCTTCTCCTTGCCAAAGGTACATGAAATTGATCAACCTCTCCTGGACATGAAGCCATAACTCCTCCTATATACCTCTTCCAAACATAAAGTCGTAACTCTGCCTCCTAAATCAAGATGTTGACCTTCCCATAAGAAGATCAACATGCACTATGGTGACCATAATTTGTAATCCAATATTAAGAGAAGGTAGCTAAATCATAAAGCAATAGGTAGGTTTTTGAATAATCAATCCCAATGGCTAGAAAAGGCCTATAAAAACAAGATATACCTTATGCTAATCATATCAAACATACTAGTCTTTGTCTTGTAGCCCAAAATATTATCAATCACCACACTAATGAGTTTATGGAGATAGAGAAAACACCCACTAAAAGAAAAGAGAATGATAAACATAGGAATTTTAAATTCTCTCAAATATAATATAGCTAACCAACTACTACACCAAAAAGCTCAGTTGAAGTTAGGTGTTTAGTGCTTTGTGAAGACATAAAATCTATTGTGATAAAATAGATGGATAAAATGAGATTTTAACCTATGATATTCTTATAGAAGAGGCTTTTAAACCATACATGATCTGGATGCAAGGAAAATTACCAACTATCATACCAATGGACTATTGGAGTTAAAATCATGTTAAAAAGAAGAATCCTAATAGGGTCCATTTTGCATAGAAAAAACCCTTAAAAAATAGTACCAGGTCCTTGAATTGAGCTTATAAAATTATGCAATTTGAAAAAAAAAAGGCATAAAATGCTTATGTATGCAAAAGTTATGGCCTTTGAAATTTTAGGCATATTAGAGTTGAAAAAGAATGAAAAATTAAATGATAGACCTTAGGAGAAAAATCAACCAATCGAAAGCCACCGCTTGTCACCTCCAAGCACTACCTCTATTGACATCACTCACTAATAGGACTGCCAATTGGGATGGCGATATCAAATCATGTGTCCACATTTATGAAATATGGTTAGTTGGCCTCCACACACACACACTCACACACACATGTTATTGATCATTCAAAAATAGGTCGGTATTGACACTAGAGGGATTCAAACTTGAGTCTTATGACTCACATTTGAGAGCCCTTACCACTGCAACATAAACTTAGTTATCTAAAAAAATAAAGGCACCCTCTCTTTAATATCAAAGTACCTCATACATGCATGCAAACTTAGGCATAAAAAATAGATGTTGCCAAGACTCAAACCTAGTACATGTGTCATGTTGGCAAGATGGGTTACCGCTATAACAACAACACAAGACATGTCTCAAAAGTAGGATGCTCCCCCTTAGGGTAGAACAATGGCATAAATGCACATTTTTTTTTATTAAAGGGTATTCCTTCAAAAGCTTCTAGCAGGAATGAAATGCCAAACCTCCTACTAGCAAAGGAATGTGCCAATAATCGTGTTGCCACACTAGTTGGAGATAGAAAACGATATTATATATTATGATAACCAAGCATATTTAATGTAAATAAATAATATTACCATAGAAATTGAACTAAAGATATTGCTATTCCAAATAAAGAGATCAACCATCGTGCCATCCCTACAAAAGAAAATAACTTTTGTCGGATTCTTTTAATAGAATGTTGGATTTGTCACCAAAAATCTGCACATGCCTCTCCACCCTCTCCTACTACACAATGGGAATTCCAAATTTTGTAGGAAAAATAAGCAATTTTTAAGGCACAAAAAAGGCATTATAATGACAAAATCTCCAAAAGCACTAAATTGAGACCCCCCTAAAAATTTTCAAGGAATCCAACAAAATTGATGGTTCATCCATATTTTCCATGGTTTACCCTATACAACCTTTTTCTATGATTAAGCAAAGTTGCTTTGTTTTGGATTTGATACCATGTTGGAATTGACAATATTTTTCATAAACCTCCCAAAACATCCAATCACCACAATCATATGTAGAAAAAGGAAGAAGAGTGAAATAAGAGGATGTAAAGATGAAAAATTAAGAAAAGATATGAGATAAGGAATAAGGGGTGGGTGCCCATCGACATCCCCACATTATTCTCATATATCACACTAAGATAGAAATAATAAATCATTAGGGGGTAGTTATAGTGATACCAAAAAACCCCAATGAGTAGTTAACCTCAAGTTGACATTAACTTGACTTTGAGGTTAACTTACAATAATAAAATAATAATAAATTACACCCTTTAATCAAGGTTATCCATAAAGGTGGATTAACCAATATCACTAAGGGTGAATACACATGGGTGCCCTTAGGCTTATATGAATATGCCCATAGGCTTACATAGAAGAATGCACGTAGGCCTACATAGAAAGACGCTCATAGGCTTACATATAGAATGCCTATAGGCTTACCTCAAGATACCCAAAGGCTTATATAACACTTGCCCTTAGGCTATATCAAGAGCACCAATAGGTACTTCATCACTATTGGCTTTGGCTTAATAAAATCAAATTACAAATATTTCAATAGAATGTCATCTCAATAATGAGTTATGAATGACAAAAAGTTGAAAAGGTTGTACACTCTTAAGGACTCTTAAGAAAATGAGAGAATGAAGTGTTAAAATCATATTCAAGGAAATAAAAGTGTGTTAAAACCAAAAGCGTGGTGGATCAAAGTTGGAAGAAAACCTTACAGATAAAGGGACAAGTATGGATTTCTCTAGCATGACATAAAATATAGCCTAGACACCAAAATTCTAACAACCATTTCATGTTAGCAAAATTTAAGGAATTCATTTTGGCAAAAGCAATGTCATAGGTTGAGTAAATCTAAATGGTTTAGTTGGGGACACATAATGAATAAGATTTTGAGGATCAAAATCCTTCCCAATGGGGAGGTGCGATCCATTTGGATTTATAGCAGGTCATTGGAAGCATGAGAAGTTGACATTAGAGAAGAATAGTTAAGTGATGGTGACCCGAAAAACATCCAAAATAGGTCAATATGAGGTTTCCAACATTAATAAGAATGATTAGAAGTGATTTGAGCTCAAAATGCATAGCATAAGCCCAAAAAATAGTAAAGAATAATCAAGAACAATGAGTAGTATTTTAGACATAAATGAACAAAATAAAATTCAAGTTGAACAGTTCTTTTTAAAAGTAAAATAGGACTTAGATAGATATGTCTATTATAAATATCATTATAAAATACCCATTTAATCATTCAAAATGTTAAAATTCTATCTTACAATCCTATCTTCTCTCACCTAAGAGATCCAAAAAAGACAAAACATCTACCAAAGTTTCTTGATGTCATTGTACATATGCATACCAAATTTTCATTATTTATTCTTCATGTAAATATTTAAGATATTTTTTAGTTTCATATCTTTATAATTTTAAATGAAGTAAAATGTAAAAAAATAGATTTTAGTGGAATATATTTTATTTTGGATGACATTAACTTGTTACACATTTGCTTATGCTCTAATTTTTGTTATATTTATTGTATAAACAAAAAAGTAATGTCATAATATTATTATTTTTTGATTAGGTAGAAGAGGGATTTTTGAAAGGACCCTATAACCTTTTACAATGGGATTTTAAAAGGGACCCCAAACCTAAATTTGGCCATAAGGATATTCGATGAAAATCAAAGAACATAAATGAGGTTGTCTCCCCTAGGGAGAACTAATCCTGCATCTAACAAAAATGATCCGACATCCAACATCCAAAACGTGAAACTAGCATCTCATAGAGATCCCACCAAAATAAAATTAAAAATTTGGGCGTTCAAATTTGATATTTGAAATTCTCCTGCCCATTTGAATATTTTCCACCCAACGGGAGAACTTGCCAATTTGAAATAAAATTGGGCACTCAGATTTGAAATTTGAAAATTCTTGCCCAACAAGAGAACCAGACACATCAAACATCGACAAAAAAATTAGGTTTTAAAAGGAACCTAGAACTTGAACACAAGGTTTTGAAAGGAAACCAAAACCTTGGAAATGATAAGTGAATCTAAGAGCTCAAAATGAAAAACCAACGAAATTTTGGAACACTCAAAGGAAGATGGAAAAAACTGCCCAATGAGAGAACCGAACCGAAACCTAGCCACTAACTAAGAGAAATCTACCTAGGTTAACGCATTTACTGGAAATAATGCAATCTAAAATATATCGCCTAAACCAGGAGATCAAATCCACCAACCACAAAAAAAAATTCTTAGGCTAACGCTTTAGGTAGAAGATTAAAATTTAAAACATCCCACCAAAAGATGAGATAGCAGTACAACCAGCCAAGATATCTGCCCTTCAAGCTCAAGAAACTATTGGAATCTACCAGAAGACACCAACGAAGAAGATCGTAGGGTCAAAGCAACCCTACTCCCTCAAAACCTCATTTTAAAACAGTATAATCGATAACTCATTTTACTTATTTCTTAGTTGTAACTTTGTTTATTACATAGGAGAGTTGGTTACAACCATTATCTTTAGAATCTGGCCAGCGTAGGATTCAAACCACAGGGATTGCTCCCAACTAACCTATCCATCTCTTTCTTGTTGACTCGATGTGAGATGGGGCCACCGATCACTTGGGATTCGTATCATCATCGTCGATCTGACGCACACTCAAAGGATTTAGAGCAGATTACTACTTGCAAAGGGTTGGCTTCCCCCCAAGGTTTGAACCTAGGTCTCTTCTTGGTAAGTACCCAACCACACCTGCACTTACCAATCCACCTATCCCTTGGGGGTTGTTGTAGTTTTTTTAATCTTGTGCTTAATTTACTATGCAATTAGCAACTTAATTTTACTTTATTATATTGTATAATACCTTAATCTAATTGTTGAGTACCCCACACAAATGAAGTCTAATTGATGGGGCTCGAATCTCTATACTTGCAATTAGCTTGGGCATGTCAATTGCACAATGACTTTTTAATTTAATTAATTTTCATTCAAGATAACTTGTTTTTTAATACATTTACATCAACCATTTATATATGCTCAATAAGTAATATTCATGATGATACTTACAACCATAATCTATAAATAAAAATCTTTAATAATACAATAATTAAAATGATAGTTCATCTAATTGATCTAGAGTGGTTGAAACAATTATTCTTTCTTAGTGGTGACTTTTTCTTAGTCATGTCCTTAATTTACTAAAAAAATGATAACTTAATTTTAAAAAAATTATATTGTATAATGCCTTAATCTACCTAAGGTTGAGTACCCTATACAAATGAAGTCTAGTTGATAAGGCTTGAAGCTTATTCTTCATCTTGACAATGCTTTGTACTTGCCAACCACCCTGGGCATGTCGTTTGCATGAAATTTTTTAAACTTAATTTACTTTCATTTAAGTTACCTTATTTTTTAATATATTTACATCAATCATTATATATGCTAGATAAATATTTTGTATAATTATACTCACAACCACAATATATAAATAAAAAATCATTAATAATATGTTAATTAAAATTATATTTATGTTAGCTTTTGATGAGTATATGTTATAGAAAATGTAACCACAAGATGTAAAATAAGAAATCTATGATACCTATATGATAACGACACTATAATATGCAGGAAAACTATAAGATAGACTTTTGCAATAACTCAAAAATATGTGGGAAGATGCTTGCAGAGCTCTAGCGATTTTTTCCTCTGAACTAGGGTTTCTGGAACTTCGAAAAATCTAGGGCATCAGCTGGATTGCAGAAGTGCTTTCAGGGTACGGTGGATTTGAAGGCTAGATTGGTGCCCCATGAGGGTCCAATGGGGACTTCTCCGGCTCCTTTTCCAGGGAGTAGCAGCTCATACGTAGATTTGTTTAAAGAAAATTCTCCTCCAAAGAATGATGAAGCTCAAAAAGCGACATAAAATGCTCTTCACGGTTGCTGGGAATAGGTCAACAGCACATCGTGTGAATGGATGTTTGCCGCAGGCCGAAACCAAGCCAAAAATTGTCATCGAGCCAAGTATGGTTGAAGAATCAGTCATTTACAGAGCTAATCACGATTTAATCTGCAAGTTCATGGGTATACGTCCTTCCCTGAATTTTTTGCACTCTTGGATCCGCCAAAACTGGGAGCCTCACGATGAGTATTCATTGTGGTTTATTAGCAATGGATATTTTATTGTTAGCTTTTCATCTTTGGCCAATAGAAATAGGGCTTTCGATTCAGAGAAGAAAAATCATGGCCCGACAGGGCTATTTGTTCAACCATGGAGAGTGGGATTCGATCCTCGAGTTGAACCTACTGCTGTCCCAGTATGGATCTGACTATATGCTCTTCCAATGGAATTTTGGAGTGAGCAGGTGTTGGTAAGGATTGGCAATTCTATTGGAAGACATCTGAGTGTTTCCAGAGACACAATTGAAGGGAGCATGGCGGTGTATGCAAGAATATGTGTGGAGATGGATCTCAGCCAGCCTTTGTCGATAGAGATGGAAATTGAATTGGCAGGACTCTCCTGGATTCAACAATTGGACTATGAGGCCCTACCCTTTAGATGTAGGGTTTGTCACAAACATGGACATTTGGCTCGTTTTTGCCCTAATAATATGAATGCTAAAATGGAGGCCCCTTTAGGAATGCCAAACCTACCTAAAGAGGATAATGAAACACTTAATAAAGATTCTAATAGCACCGTTCAGGGCCAGGAAGCTCAGAGAAAGGGTTTTGAACACCCCAGAAGAAAAATACGGACAAAGAAAAAAGAGGGAAAGGAGCAATCCCATCTCAGACCTGCCAATAGGTATGAGATATTTAAGTCACTAGTTGACGAAGAGGAACAATTTATGGAGGGCATGAAGGGTAATAAGGAAATTCTAATATTCCCGTGCAACTCCCCCTCTCATCTCCTCCTGTCATACAGCAGGTAGTTGAACTCTGTGAGGCATCATAGCCAGTGTGTTCAGGGGCTTTAGTAGTGCATAACTAGGAGCAGACAGTATCTCAAGATGTCAGCATGGGAATAGCAGAGAAGAACAGGGAAAGGCCAACTTTGGGGATAACCCAGGTAGAAAAAATATCAAAAAACAACAATTCTCAGGGAGTAGGTAGAAGATCCGATAAGGAGTTGCTAGCAATCCAAGGAGACAAACTGATCATGGGAGGATCGGTGAGGCCAATAGACTCTTATTGCTACCAGGGTAACCAATGATTATACAATCATGGAATGTGAGGGGTTTAAATAGCATAACCCATCAATTTGTTGTTTGAAGACTTTTAGAGAATCGTAATACTGATTTTTTACTTTTACAGGAGACTAAGATGTCATTAGATCTTATGTCCAAAATAGTCAACAGAATTTGGAGGGGTGCTGGTCATATGGATGTGGCTGCCCAAGGTGCCTCAAGGGGCATTGTTACTTTGTAGAACTCTCTTGAATGGTTTGCAATAGAACATCTTGCCTGGAGGGGTGTTCTCACTTCTCTTTTTAGGAATAATGTCACTGCGAAACACGTTTTAATCACAAACTTTTATGGGTCTCAAAACCTAGATGGTCAGAGGCGGCAGTGGAAGGCTGTGCATAACATGCGAACCTCAAGGGAAGATCTAGACTGGATTATAGTGAGGGACTTTAACGCTAAATTATCTTCTAGAGATCAAGAAGGGGGAACACCATTTTTGGACCCAGGGGACCGTTTCATGATTGCCCAAGTCCAGGCTTTACACTTAGTGGACATTAAATGTCCTGGCATTAACTACACTTGGACTAATAAAAGGCGGGAGCCACATAGCAAGAAGGTTAAGCTAGATCATTTTCTGGTTTTAGAGGAGGTGTTTGTAAAATGGAATATAAATTTTTAGATTTTAGAAGGCCCAGTTTCAGATCACTATCCCATTCTGTTGGAAGGCGGGACTAGGATGGGGCAGCATCACAAACCTTTCAGATTTGAGAATTTTTGGCTTCAGAAAGAAGAACTTTGGGAGAAAATTCCACCGTGGTGGGAAGAAGGCCGCCCAGCTTATGGGAGAGCAATGTTCAGAATCCACAAACAACTACAATATGTCAAAACTTAGTTGAAGTATTGGAGGTGTGCTAATAAAACAGACTTCCAGGCCCAAAGAGATCCATTGGTGGCCAGATGGGATGAGGTCCAAAAATAGTTAAGAGGAGTAATTACAGACCAGCTCAAAGCTGAGGATGATGCCCTGTGTACAGCGGTTGAGGACATTGACAACCAGGAGGAGACCTATTGGAAGCAGATAGCAAGAACCACCTGGTTATTAGAAGGGGACAGAAATACAAAATGCTTTCATCGGATCGCTTGTGCTCGAAGATAGATGAACAAGATGGAGGCCCTTCAAGATGAGAACGGTCATTCCTTTGATACACTTCCAGGTATGCATTCCCATGCTATGGATTATTTTTCTAAGCTTTTTAAGGAAAGTGTGGTACAAGATGTAGAGGCCCAAAATGAAGTTATTTCTATCATTCCTGTTGTTATTTTTGAGGATGAAAATTAGGCCCTCCTCAAACCCATTGATAGAGATGAACTAAAAACTGTGGTCTTTGGAATGAGCACTGGTAAAACTCCAGGTCCAGATGGCTTCCCAATTGAGTTTTTTCGGGCTTTTTGGGACTACTTAGAGGAAGATGTAATGGCTGTTGTAGAAGAGTCCAGAGAAAATAAGAGAATGCTTAAAGCTATAAACCACACTTTCATTACCTTAATTCCAAAAGGGGAGGAGGGGGTTCATATTTCAGATTATAGGCCTATTGCCTTATGTAATGTGTTGTACAAAATAATCACAAGGGTAATGGCCGAGCGCCTAAAACCTCTTCTTCACAACATTGTCTCCTCTGAGCAAGGGGGTTTTGTTGAGGGACGACAGATTCTGGATGGGGTGGTTGTGGCCGAGGAAGCAATCCATTCAATGCACACTTCTGGTAATAAAGGGATGTTCATAAAACTGGACATGTCAAAGGCTTATGACAGGGTTGAATGGAGTTTCCTGGCTAAAATGATGGCAGCCTTTGGTTTCTCTCAGGACTGGATAGAGTGGGTCATGAGCTATGTCTCTACCCCGAATTACTCTGTGCTAATCAAGGGCCTTCCTTCGCAACCATTTGGAGCTACTCGGGGACTGCGCCAGGGGGATCCATGTTCTCCTTATCTTTTTCTCATTTTAGCTAAAGGTCTTGGCAGAATTTTCTTAAGGAGAAGACAACAAGGTAGATTATTGGGTATCAAGGTGGGTGACGAAGTTTTAACGCACCTGCAGTTTGTGGATGACACTGGTTTGGTGGGAGTGGGCAGCTTCAGGGAAGCAAGAATGATTAGGGATACTCTTAATGTCTATCTCAGGGCTACTCAACAGGTCATTAATGACAAAAAATCCAAAGTGTTTTTTTTTAATCTGGAGCAAAGGCTTCAAAATAGAATTTTAGAAATCTTGGGATTCACAAGGACTTCTCTCCCAGTGGTTTACTTGGGGGTCCCCTTGCACTTTAAGAAGCTAAAATTAGACACATGGAGGAATCTGTTGGAGGGTGTCAAGGACAGAATTAATCACTGGTCTCACAAGTGGTTAAGTTATGGTGGTAGATTAACATTCTTATAATCAGTCATCCAAGCCATGCCAGTTTACAAATTCTCTATCCTGGTTGCCCCGATTACAATATGGAAAGAGTTGGACAGGATGGCTAGAAAGTTTTTATGGGAAGGAGCAAAGGGAGAGAGAAAGTGGGCCTTAGTGGGCTGGGACAAAGTTACCCAGCCCAAGGTTAAAGGAGGTCCTGGGTTTGAGAAAATCTAAGTCGAATAATAAAGCTTTGGTCGGAAAGTCAGTATCGGAGATGGATCTCCCAACCCACCTCCCTTTTCAATAGAATCCTAACTAGCAAATACATGGGACAGGCCAACCCAAACGATGTAGCTCGCATCCCCTTGGATGGTATTGGGTCCCTAGTTTGGCAGGATCTCAAGTTAGGGTCTCAAGTTGTTAAAGACCACTTATTTTGGAAAGTGGGAAGAGGGGAGAAGGCTCATTTTTGGACAGATTCTTGGGATCAGTTCCCACCCATAATTGCTGAATTTCCAAAATTACAGCCAATAAAAGCAGCCATTGAATCCAAGGGATGGATCCGTATTGAAAGTTATTTCACAACTACTCAGCTGGGGGAGTGTAATTTTAAGCAATTCAAGAAGTTGGATGAGTGGCCCATTTCAATCCCTTCGAATTTGACTCCCATCATGACTAGAATTTTGACAGAAAGATTTCTTACAGGGGGAGACGTGGAGGATGAATTAGCTTGGGGCTTTGGAAGTCTTGGTGTCTATACAGTAAAGGACAAATATGACAACATTCTCCCAGAGCCCCCCCTCATACTTTTTAGGTTGAGGACTAGAGGAAAATCTGGCATTCTAAAGGCTGGCCGAAAGTTAACTTTTTTTCCTGGAAGTGCATGCACAATGGAATCCTCACTTTTGATAATCTCAGATCAAAAGGTATCATCGGCCCTTCTCAATGTGTATTATGCTACAAGAGCGAGGAAACTGCTGACCATTTGCTATTTGGTTGCCCTTTCACCCAACAGATTTGGCTGTGTTGGTTTGCATACTTTAAAATTCAAGTGGTGACCTGGACCGGATGAATATCTGGGCAAAATGGTAGAAAGGTAGATTCAAATCTAAAGCTCTTCGTATTGGCTGGGAGCTCGGTTTAAGCTTTATCTGGTGGCAAGTATGGCTAGAAAGAAATGCCATAATTTTTAGAGAAACTTTTACTGCTCTAGACGGGGTTTGGCAGACCATTTGGAGCAAGGTTACCGAAAATGTGGCTGTTCATGCTAAGGAGGAAGCTCAAATTGACATTGGAGCTATGGAATAACGCGTTGAACTGCAAGAGGGATAGGACAGAAATTGTTGGAAACCTCCCCTTGAAGGTTGAATTAAAATCAATACTGATGGAGCTGCAAAATGCAATCCGGGTAGAGCCAAAATTGGAGTGGTGTGCCGAAACCATGCTGGGACTGTGCTCTATTGGGAATTGCAAGGCCTGGGAAGAACCACTAACAATGAAGCCGAAGCCATTGCCATTAAGTCTGCTTCTGTTTAGGCAGTGAAACATGGCCATCGCGGGATTATTCTTGAATAAGACTTGTAAATAATGGTTGGAGCTCTAGACTGCATGAGAAACTTTGATCTGAAATCTTGGAGGTTGAGGGATCTTGTTACCCAAATTAAATAATTATGGAAGGAATTGGAGGACGTGATCCCAGTTTATGCGAGTAGATATTTGAACAAAGCGGCTGAATTTTTGGCTAAGATGGGTGCGAAAAAGGAGGTTGGAGTTCAGTTGCACAGTGACATGGATATTGAGGATGAGGTGATTAGACAGGGTCTTGAAAGGTCCTTGAGCTAATGACCTTCGAAAAAATAGAGTACGATGGGGGACCCCATGGCAGCTAGTTTTTGGTTCACGAAAATTGGCTCCGGTGTAGTTCTTCCTTTACTATTGCATGACTGTGTCCTCTCGGACCTCGACTGGGAAGAGGCTCTTCCCACATTGTAATTGATCTATGTCTTAATACAAGTTTTTTCCAAAATTTACAAAAAATAACTCAAAAATATGTCATTAATGAAAGCTCACAAAAATAGTACAATGCAGTATAATGGAGGACATGAACACTCCATAAACTGCTCTTAAGGGGCTACATTGTACGCCACTACCAATCTATACTATGCACTCTCTATATTCTCTACCACACTCACTATATCCTCTACTACTCTCATTTCACTCTCTATGAGGCCTATATATAGGAAGATATGTTCCTTGGCCCTTACTCTACCTATGACTCTTCATCTATTTTTTCTATGACTAATGTACAAGTGGACTCCTTGTACATTTACATCATTGCACAAACACTTGTGCATTTATTACATTGCTTGAAGTAACTACTTAACTTTACTCTAAAGTAAACTCCTACTCTAGTTATGTACCTAAGGTGGTACATAGACATGTACCCAATAATGTAATATAATCTAACAAGTTCCTTTGGGAGTGAGTGCAGTTGGAAGCGAGTAAGAGCACAAGCTCAAAGTGAGTGTAGCCAAAAGCAAGTGCATCCAAAAGCAAGTGCATCCAAAAATGAGTGCAGTCAAAAGCGAGTGTAGTCAAAAGCTAGTACAATCACGAGCCAAGAGTGAGTGCAATCGAAAATGAGTGCGAGTGTGAGCCAAGATTAAGTGTAACTAGCCGGGTGTAAGTGCACCTAGAAGTGAGTGAGTGCAAGTCGGGAGTGAGGAGGAAGTGTGAGCAAGAAGTAGAAAGCAAAGTGTGATCCAGTTGAAGAAAATCCAGTGTGAGTTGGGAGGAAGTACAATTTAAGAGGGAATGCAAGCCAAGATTCATTCATGGCAAAAGAGTAACAGGTTCATTCGGAGTGCATCAATGCTTCAAACCCTTACCATGAATGCGTGGAATATTATTTCCTAAAAATTGCTAAAGTGAAGGAACATCAAGAAAAAAAAGAGACAAGGGCTATTGCGAGCCAAGAGGGAGTGCAATCTAGGAGCGAGTGCAAGGTAGGAGAGAGTGCAAGTTGGGAGCGAGTGCAAGCCAAGAGGGAAGGTGAGCCAAGAGGGAGTGTAAGCCAAGAGCAAGCCCCATTAGCTACTATGGAAGGAAATTCATATTTGAAAGCCCTAGTTGGAAGTATGGAGGCCCAAGTTGGAGATAAGCAAAAGAGCGAATACATGGTAAGTTCGATCCAGGTTGTAGATGTTACACTAGAAGTTGGTATTAAGGATGAGATGATTGAGCATGATATAATGGTTCTTAAAAGTAGAGGGTTAATATGTAAGTTTCATAGATCATGGCTAAGGTTTTTAGAGATTCAAAATTGGATCAAGTGGAAGTGGGGATTAAATTCAAATTACTCGGTGACTTTTCTTCCTAAAGGTTTTTTTCTCATCATCTTTTCTAGTTCAAAAATTAGGGATAAAATAATGGTTAGTAGCCCATGGTTTAGGGGAAGAGATGCACTTTATTTGAGACCATGGAATGATTTTTTTTTTGTTGAGACAAACTATTAAGAAGCTTCCAGTTTGGGTTAGGCTTTTTGGACTTCCATATCAGCTTATAAATAAGGATGTTCTAAAGAATATTGGAAATACCTTAGGGAAATTCATCAAGGAAGGACTAACTACTAAGGAGCAAAAATATGCTATATATACTCAAATATGTGTTGTTATGTATATTTCAAAACCTTTGCCATAATCCATTAACTATTAAGATAAATTTTGAATCAAGAGAATGGGATCAACACGTAGATTATGAAAATATTGCATTTTGTTGCCATAATTGTTATGAGATTGGACACATGGCAAGAATTTGCAAAGTGAAAACTATGAAGAAAGAGACCAAATATTCTAGCCATGAGATAAAATTCAAGACGAAGCAAGGAAATAATACAGTAATAGAAGCTAGATCAGATCAAGGATTTTCCACTTCGAAAGAAGAGGTAAAGAAATCCTATCTACTATATCATTTGGCAAGTTTATAAGGAATTAAAGGTGCAAAAGAAGATGCGGAGAGAAATCCTAAAATAAAGACAACAAAAGAGATCAAGTTTATTCCAAGTAAATCATCTTCATTTTCCTCAAGTAGTACAAAATCCTCTCCAAGTAATAAGAGTGATAGGAATGAAGATGTTATCCCTTGCACTTCAAGGTTTCAAAAGCAACATAATAAAGAAATAAGGATGGAGGAAACCCATAACAATTTAGGTTTTTAGAGCAGAATAAGAAGGTAATTGCTATATAAAAGCATCCTTGCACTTTAGGGTTTTTAGGGCAACAAAAAGAAGATTGTGCTTTTGAGGTTATTCCTTGCACTTGAGATCCTTTAAAACAAGGCAAACCTAAGATGATAAGTCTTACTGTGAGAAGATTGATACAGTTGAAAGTATTGTTGGGAATGAAAAAAAAGGAGAAAGACCCAAAAAGTAAAAATAAAGAGAAAAAGAAACCTAAAGGGATATGGATATGAGAAAACAAAAGCAACTATCACAAGTACTAACAAGAAGTGGAGCTAAACCCATAAATTAAAAAAACAATAATGAAAATAATATCTTAGAATATTAGGGGAATGGATAAGAACCCTAAAAAAGTCATTAAGAAATTGTGAGGTTGTTATAGACAAGATATTTATAGATATAGAAGTTGGGTAGGAAATATTTTAGCCATTAGCGATGTTGAATTTCATCTTGGTAAAATTTAAATTTCAAAAGGCATCTGATATAAAAGGAGTTGATTGTGGAAACATAACAATTTGAGGAAGATGAATATTAATAGAAAAACAAATAAAGAATATCTTTGATCAAAAGGTAAAGTTGAATATGCTTTAATTAACTTGTTAGAAACGTAACGAGAACAATGTAATATCTTATTTTTGTGATGGAAGTGGCCTCCAATAGAAGCCACACATAACTTATTAAAAAAAAAATAGTTCCTCTAATTGATCTATAGTTATTGAAACATGTCTTCTTTCTTAGTTAAAACTCTTTCTCTTGTAATTAATTTACTACGAATTTGATAACTTAATTTATTTATTTTTATATTCTATAAAGTCCTAAGTAGGGTTGATTACCCCTTGAGTACCCCATAAAGTCTAATTGATGGGGTTTGAAGCTTATTTTACATCTTGATAATTGCTTTATACTATCAATCAACTTGGAAATGCAGACTAGACGATGATTTTTTAATTAATTTTTTTTTTTTGATGAAAAGTTATTTACTTAATAGTTAAAGTCTTTATGAGGGCATCAGTTGGGTAGCCGAAGATATTTCTGGTTACTGTGGATTTGAAGACAAGATTGCTGCCCCAGGAGGGTCCAATGGGGACACCTCCGGATCCTCTTCTAGAGAGACATAGTTCTTTTGCAGATTTGTTAAAGGATAAATCTCCATCAAAGATTGAAGAAGCACAAAAAACTGCATTAAAAATGCTCTTTACGGCTGCTGGAAATAGATCAACATCTCAACAAGTTAATGGATGCTTGCCACAGTCAGAATTAAGGCCAAATATTGTCATTGAGCAAAGGATGGTTGAAGAAACAATTTTATATAGAGCCAATCATGATTTGATTTGTAAATTCATGGGTATTCGCCCTACCCTAAATTTTTTGCATTCTTGGGTTCGGCAAAACTAGGAGCCTCTTGGTGAGTATTCTTTATGGTTTATTAGCAATGGATATTTTATTGTTAGTTTTTCTTCACTTGCCGATAGAAATAGGGCTTTCGAATCAGAAAAGAGGAATCATGGTCCGGCAGGATTATTTGTTCAACCCTGGAGAGTGGGATTTGATCCTCGAATTGAACCCACTGCTGTCTCGATTTGGATCCATTTGTATGCACTTCCAATGGAGTTTTAGAGTGAGAAGGTATTGGAAATTATCGGCAATTCCCTTGGAAGACATTTGGGTGTTTCCAAAGACACAATAGAAGGAAACACAGCTGTTTATGCAAGATTATGTGTGGAAATGGATCTTAGCCAGCCTCTACCGGTAGAGGTGGAACTTGAACTTGTAGGACTATCTTGGATTCAACAACTAGATTATGAGGCATTGCCCTTCAGATGCAGAGTTTGCCACAAATATGGGCATTTGGCCCGATCTTGCCCAAATAATATGAACATAAAAATGGAGGCTCCTCTAAGAATGTCAAATCTTCCTAAGGAGGGTAAGTCAACAATCAACAAAGAACCAACCAATATTTCTCAGGGTAAAGAAGCACAGGGAGATGGTTTTGAACAGCCCAAAAGAAAGAGAAGGCAAAAGAAAAAAGATGGTAAAGAGCAAACCCAACTCAAGCCCTCCAATAGGTATGAGATATTTAAGACACTAATGGACCAAGAAGAACAATTCATGGAAGGGGTGGATGGGAATAATGAAAATAATAACATCCATGTTCAAGCTCCTCTTTCATCTCCCCCCATCATAGAGCAGGTAATTGAGTACAGTGAGTTACCACAGTCAAAGAGTGCAGGGGCATTGATAGTGCATAACCAAGAGCAGCCAATAATTAAGGATGTCAGCATGGGCATAGCAGAAAAGAACAGAGAAAGGCCAACTTTAGGGATAACTCAGGTGGAAAAGAGATAAAAAAATAGCAACTCTCAAGGAGTGGGTAGAAAATCAAATAAGGAATTGATAGCAGTTCAAAGAGACAAACTGATCACTGGAGGATCAGTGAGGCCAATAGATTTTTACTGCTCTCAAGGTAACCGATGATTATACAATCACATAATTTTAGGGGTTTAAACAGTAGAACCCATCAATCTATTGTTCAAAGACTCTTAGAAAAATGTAAAACAGATTTTTTGCTTATCTAGGAGACAAAAATGTCGTTAGATCTTATGTGTAAAATAGTTAACAAAATTTGGAGGGGTGCTAGTCATATGGAAGTGGCTGCCCAAGGTGCCTCAGGGGGGATAGTTACTCTTTGGAACTCTCTTGAATGGACTGCAATAGAACATATAGCTTGGAGGGGTGTTCTCACATCACATTTTAGAAATAATGTCACAGTTGAACATGTTTTAATCACAAATTTTTATGGGGCTCAAAACCTAGATGGTCAGATGCATCAATGGAAAGTTGTGCATAACATGAGAGTCTCAAGGGAAGATTTAGACTGGATTATTGTTGGGGATTTTAATGCTAAATTATCCTCTAGAGATCAGGAAGGGGGAACCCCAATTTTGGACCCAAGGGATCGACTTATGATTGCCCAAGTCCAAGCATTACACTTGGTGGATATTAAATGCCCTGGAACCAACTATACTTGGACTAATAAGAGGAGGGAACCACATAGCAAGAAGGTGAAGTTAAACCGTTTTTTGGTTTCAGAGGAGGCATTTGTAAAATGGAATATAAAATTTTAGATTTTGGAGGGTCCAGTTTTAGATCACTTTCCCATTTTTTTGGAAGGAGGGATCAAGACAGTGCAGCATCACAAACCATTTAAATTTGAAAACTTTTGGTTACAAAAAGAGGAACTTCGAAAGAAAATTCCACAGTGGTGGGAAGAAGGTCGTCCAACATATGGGACAACAATGTTTAGATTCCACAAACAACTTCATTATGTAAAAGATCAACTGAAACAATGGAGGCGAGCTAACAAGATAGAATTCCAGGTCCAAAGAGCTCCATTGGTGGCCAGATGGGATGAGGTTCAAAAACACTTTAGGGAAGGAACAATTACAGAGCAGCTCAAAGAAGAGGATGATGCATTCCGTAAAGCGGTTGAGGACATTGACAACCAAGAGGAGACCTGCTGGAAACAGAGAGCAAGAACCACTTGGTTATTAGAAGGTGATAAAAATACCAAATTTTTCCATCGGACTGCTTGTGCTAGGAGACAGATGAACAACATGGAAACCTTGGTGTCTACACAGTGAAGGACGAATATGATAAGATCCTTCCAGAGCCTCCTCCTCATACATATCAGGTTGAGAATTGGAGAAAGATTTGGCAGTCCAAGGGTTGGCCGAAAGTAAACTTTTTTGCTTGGCAGTTCATGCATAATGGAATTCTTACTTTTGATAATCTCAGATGTAGGGGAATCATTGGTCCATATCAATGTGTTTTATGCTACAAGAGCGAGGAAACAATTGATCACTTGATGTTTGAGTGCCCATTCATGTGCCAGATTTGGGAGAGATGGTTTTTATATTATAAAATTCAAGTTAATGGTGATTTGAATCGGATTAATATTTGGGAAATATGGAAGAGGGGTAGATTTAAATCTAAAGCTCTTTGTATTGGTTGGGAGCTTGGATTAAACTTTATTTTGTGGCAAGTGTGGTTGGAGAGAAATGCTAGAATTTTTAGAGAAACTTTTTCTTCTTTAGATGGAGTTTGGCGGGGTCATTTGGAGCAAAGTCACGAAAATGTGGCAGTCTATGCTAAAGATGAAACTCGGATTATTATTGGGGCAATGGAGAAGGAATTTGAAGTGCAAGAGGGACAGGACAGAGCTAGTTGGAAACCACCCCCAAAAGGTTGAATTAAAATTAATACTGATGGAGTTGCAAAAGGCAATCCGGGTAGAGCTAGAATTGGAGTGGTTTGCCGGAATCATATTGGAACAATGCTCTATTGGGAACTGCAAGGCTTGGGAAGAGCCACAAACAATGAAGCAAAAGCCTTAGCTATCAAATATGCTTCTATTTGGGCAGTAAAACAAGGTCACAGGAGGATAATCCTAGAATAATATTCTCAAATAATGGTTGGAGCACTAGATTGCATGAGGAACTTTGCTTTGAAAACATGGAGGTTGAGGATTCTTGTCACTCAGATTAAGGAATTATGAAGGGAATTAGATGATGTGATTCCAGTTTATGTGAGTAGAGATCTAAATAAAGTGGCATACTTCCTGGCTAAGATGGGTACTAAGAAGGAGGTAGGGGTTCAATGGCACAATGACACGACTATTGAGGATGAGATGATTAGGTAGGTTGGTGAGCAAATCCAGTGCTTAGCTAATTTGGATAACCATTCCAGAAATATTGTTTAGGAGATTTATGTTTCAATGTAGATCTTCTTTTATAGTTGTAAACAGGTGAACAGTCATTGTAGAAATATGGTTTAAGAGATTTGGCTCCAATGCAAATCTTCTTTTACTGTTGTAAACACGTGTTCTCTCTGACTAAGGTTGGGAAAAATCTCATCCCAACTTGTAAATGATCTTTGTTTTAATACAAGTTTTTTGAAATTATTTTTCAAAAAAAAATAGTTAGTCTTTAAAAAAAAAGAGTGTGTGGAAAAAATCACATCTCTGAGAAAACTACACTAATCCTAATAACGGATTAGGAAAGAAAAAGCTGAAAAAAATTAGCTTACTGCCAACACATCAAAACTGAGAACTAATTACAACTAGAAAGCCATTCATTCAAGTTATCCTATTTTTTAAAATTGGTTATATGGAATTGAAATGGATCCACCTATACCATGTCCACATGGTGGTATGACAACAAGCTTGACAATTATACAGATATCACTTATCACTTGGTTGAACCTTGGTCTCCTCCTTAAAAGCTGAGAAATCCAACTGGTTGAGTAAATACCATTTGATTAAGTTGTCTTATTTTTTAATACATTTACATCAACCCTATGTGTTGGTTGTAAGGGTTTATCACACTACCCATTTAAAAAAGTCTAGGGAGAACAATACAATGGTTTGGGCTTTAGCTCTTCTTCGAAAGGTCCAAGGTTCAAACAACGTCGTGAGCGAGTGTGTGAGGGAATGGGTGTGTGTATGGTTCTGTGTTTGGCCCCTATTGATAAGTTCAACTCTCACCCTTATAAGATCATAGTTGGGATGAGGATGCCCAACCTCAAACCTCGACTATAAAGGTTTCTTACACTAACTTCAATAAAAAAATACATAACAATAATTCTTACAACCATAATATATACATTAAAAATCATTAATAATATGTTAATTGAAATGATAGTTCATTCAATTGATTTGAGTCATTGAATAAGCAGAAAAGATGTCATGATTTCAACCAATATAACCCTTAAATAAAATATTTTTTTCATTGTAAACTTAAATTTATGATAACTTATTAAAATATATATTTTAACTAAAATAAATAAATAATTATAATATAATAAATATATGCTATTTAAATTAATATATGTTAAAACAATTGATTTGGAGTGAAGTTTTTCATACCCTATAAAGGTTCAAATATCATAAATAAACTTTAACATTTTATTAAATGACAAACTTAATCAATTATATTCTTTAACTTTTAAAAGAAGACACCTCGTTTGAATCTTACTAAATGATACATACATATTTGTTAAATTATTAGAATATCATTATGTGATCTTTTAATCGTATATACCAATAGATTTGAGATAAATAATAGTAACGGGAAATTCCTCGTTGTAAACCAATATTCTAATCTAATGAACGATATGCTATAGAGTTAGTTATAAAAATACTTAAAGGTACTTGCACTAGGTATAAAAATACTCAAAAGGTATTTGCACCAGGCACCTCACTAGTAAGTTTTCTCAATCCTTTAAAAAGAGGTTCAAGATTCAAGCCTGATCGGTGCCAAGTACTTTACTAGTAATTTTTCTCAAATCCTTTAAAAGAGGTCCAGGGTTCAAGCTTGCGGTTTGCATCAGATACAAACCTCCTCAGCTAGCCTGAGGGGTTCACTCGGATGGAACAGGCCCTACGAAATGGAAAGTCCTGGCCCTTAGGGGATATGGGGAACGATTTTCTTTAACAAAGGTTTAAAGTTCAAGCCCGATGAGTGTGAGAGGGGGTAAGTGTGTGTTAAATTCCCTATTGATAAGCATAGCTCTTCACTTTACATGGGTCATGGTTGCGAGAGGGTGAGCGTGTAATGGTTGTGTGTTAAATTCCTTAATGATAAACATAACTCTCACATAAGAATCATGATTAATTGTGTGTTGGAGTTTTTCGCATTAATTAAATTAAAAAATACTTAAAGTAAAAATCATAAACTTAAGATCATATAACCTTATTATGGATTCAAATACATCCTAATGATTTTGGTGAACTTTGTCTTAATATTAATATTTTACCTGTTACATAGAAGCTAGGAATTTTACACTACCAAGCTTCCAAATGCTATAAGTAAGATATCATGATACATAGGGTAAGAAGCAAACGTATAGTAATTAATATAAGCATATTATGGATATGAATACATTATCATATTTTATGAGAAGCGAACGTATAGCAATTGGGGTTTCAATTATAACGATAGCTTTTTAATATAAATGCTACCATTTTATGTAAAATAACCATATTATAAATATAAACCTATTATCATATTTTGTAAGCTTTCTAATAATATAAACCTTATATCATATTTTTGTAAGCTTTTTAATATTAATTTTAATTTTAAAAAGATTTGTTGAGTTAAATTTAAGAGGTGAAACAAAATATCTTTAAAAAAAATCATATCCAAGTCTTTACGAACATAAAAAGTTTAGTATTCTTTTTGCATAGAAAAATATACTTAACACTTCAAGTTAAGATGAAGTCAAGGAGATCTTAATCTTAAGAAATCAAATAGGAGTCAAGCACCTCTTAACTTTTTAGGGAATCGAACTAGAGTAATAAATTAAACTGAAGCAACCAACTGAAATTAACATACCAACAAATACTTGACAACTACCAATCAAACCATCCTTTTTAGGTATGCTATAATTTAAACCTAATTCTTTAAAAAAAAAAAAAAACTTGTCCCAAAATTAATATTTATGAATGACAGGTGAGTGACAACCAACCTTATACCTTTAATTTGAAAATGCAAAGTTTTGGCTATTAAACCTAATAACTACTCGGATGGAGGTTCACGTGAAATGTACTAGCTATTAGCTAGTAGCCATAAAATGTAAAAAGATAATAATAAGGCCTTGGTCCTTGACGACGGTGGTAGTCATACTCAACGAACAGCTAGAGCCGGTGGTGGTGACCGGGAACCGGACTTCGTTGGTCTCTTCTTTTTCTGCTTGCGCTGGCCCTGGATTCCCCTATTCAGCTGAAGAGGGAAGTTGGCGAGAGGGCGATAAGGTTGAGGTTGAGGTTGACGCTGTGCTTCATCCAAGTAATAAATTCCTTTGCCTTTGTTCTATTCTCTTCTCCCTCTTTTGCTATGTTATGTTATCTATTCTTCTGAAAGAACTGTCTTGATATTTATTTTGTTGACTATATAACACTGGAATCCAAGGATTTTTTTGGGTGGGTTCCTCTAATTCTCTGGTCGGTGAGCTTTAAGGAACAATTTTAGAACATGGATTTATCAAGTATAGCGTTTTGTTTTGTTTTTTTTAATTTTTTGTGCAGCAGGCTTGCGATTTTGCTGTTTTGGGATTTTGGTGGTTTTGTGTCGAGGGAATTTTGTTGTAAATTGTGTTAGTTCCTATAATTTAATGAGCAGAGCTTGATTTATCTGAATGAGTAACAGCACATACACTAGAACAAAATAGAACACAGATAAGCCCTGCCTTCCCCTTTGACACACACAATATGATTAGTCAACCAAAAAAAGAGAAGGGTAAAGAAAGCCACAAGCTTTCTCTTATTTTTTGATCTGAGAATGTGAAACCCTTCCTATTCATGGCGTGGTCTGGCATTTGCATTGTAATTCCTTAATAATACAATAGAATCACTACTATAAAATAACCTCAGGTTTAGTGTCACCAAATCCAGCACGTTGTCTTGACCCAATCACAAGAGATGTGCTACAGATTACATCATCCAAATTTATTTGGCAGAAGAACACTAGCATGACACCACAACTTCTACTGCTGTTACAGTGTAAGTATTTTGGGGATTTGAGGATTTGAGTTGGTTTCGGACTCAGTCGATTTATTAATAGGCCTCTAGACACTATCAAACAAGAAAGGGTTATGAAACTCAAACAGTCTGTTATAAGGTAAAGCGAAAAGTTCCTTTGCTCCAACATGGGGTTTCCATTTCCAGAGTAGGTATGCTGGCTAGGCCGAACCTGGGAACTACTAATACAAGGTTTTCAGCGGTTCTGATTCCTGGAGACCAACTGTATGTGATGGTTTGGATGCTGGTCCATACCATCTTCTTTAATACAAGGAAAGTTCTATGTTTTTTTTAACTTAGTGTGGAAGGTAATGAAACTACAATCAGAATCAAATATAGAAGTTTCTTTGTGGGGACTTGAGAGACTAGCCGTGCCAAACACAGGACACGGAGGGTGATTTCCTAAGGATCCGGGTAGACCCCTTTTTAAACCGCTGAAACATGGTGCCAGTTACAGGAATTAAAAACCCTTAAAAAAAACAAAAAGAGTCACCTTTACCTTTTCTGTTTTATTAAACTCTGACAAATGATATTAATACAATTATTGCTTCTGGTGAGGATTACAATTAAATGCTTTAATCCCATTGTTGTTCTCAGCATGAGCTGTTCTAAATAGTATTGTTTTGCATTTTTCAGGATTCAGTAATTGTAAGAGGTGTTTAGAAATCTGACTTTCCTTCCAAGTCAATATCACTTTGGTATTTGATCCTACAAATTATGGGAACGTATGCTTTGTACAAGATACAGGGGAATGGGGTAGCGGACAAGGATATAAACCTGGACTCTGATGTCAGCTTGCCTGGTTACAACCAAAAATAGAAGTTAGGTTATTTAGCTGATAATTTAAGTTACCTGTGGTTTTATAACTTGTCAGCCTTGCATCTTAGACAGTTTTAAAAGTGACAATCTCTAATTTTGATTAATTGTAATACGCAATGAGAGAAAAGAAAAGTGGAAAGTGAGTTGTCAGCGCTTGACATTTATTTTGAAATAGTAAGAGCTGGCTTGTTTTGTCATTTATATTCTGAAACATTCAAGTTGGTGTGTTGTGGTGTATGAACAACAACTCTACTATTTTTTCCCTGTCATAATGCAAATACTGAAACTTGAAACAAGTATTATTTCTCTACTTTCAGGTTCAGAAGGATGAAGGAAACAAAGGGGAAAAAGGGATCTGTATCTACAGAGACCAAGGAGAAGAAGGTTGCTGATAAGTATGACTAATTAACACTCAAGAATATTTCTTCTTTGGTTCAGATCTTCATGGCTTTTAATACAAAATAATAAAGAACAACATATGTCAGGCCCACTTGTTACTTAAGTTACCGGTTTTAAAAAATATTTTTGTTTGATATATGAGACTTTCATTTAAGAATGTGTTTTTTTGGAATCCCCAGAAGGAAGGCTCTTAGTGTTAAGGAGAAGGTGCCAAAGAAGAAGCAATCACGGGCTGAGGGTAAGGCTAAAAAGGACCCGAACCAACCAAAGAGGCCTCCAACGCCCTTTTTTGTCTTCTTGTAAGTAATTTTATCTTGTCACCTATTTAGTTGGCTTTGCATGAACTATAGCACTTAAGGCTATCAACAGTTGTTTGTAACGTTAGTCTGTTTACATGCAGAGAGGAATTTCGGAAAACCTTTAAAGCAGAGAATCCAAATGTGAAAGGAGTAACAGCGGTAAGTTTTCTGTATAGTTGAGGCATGCAGATGTGTTCAGTTTGACAGTGGTTCCATCCACTTGCCTATCAAAGAGGTCACTGTTTCTGGCATAGAATAAAATATCAACAGGGAAGGGACAAACGTGGTGCTTTCTTGGCAGCTCACTTCCATATTTTCCCCAATAAAACCTGCTCTAATGTTTAAGTCTGGAGTTTTTTATCTATAAACAACTGAGTTAAATTACTCTTACAGGTTGGCAAAGCTTGCGGTGACAAATGGAAGGAAATGTCTGAGAAGGTTTGTATTTTGTTATTTAGCTTTTATGTGGAGTTTGGCTTTGTTTTTTTTTTTAACACCCCTTTTTTGTATTCATTTTTCCTGTGCATTTGGTGTAGGAAAAGGCACCTTATGTTGCTAAAGCTGCACAGATGAAGACCGAGTATGATAAGTCCATGACAGCGTACAAGAAGAAAAAAGTGAGAATTCAGAGTATATATATATATAGTAAACAACAACACATTGCTTTAGCTATTCCTGGTAGTTATGTTGTGGATACTTTGTGTAACATATTGTCTTTTCCCCATTTTTAAATTCAGGATACAGCTGAAGAAGAAGCTGCTCTAGAGGAATCTGAAAAGTCAAAGTCAGAGATAAATGACGATGAAGATGATGAAGGAAGTGAAGAGGTGATTGTTTACTACAGTTTGGATTACTTTATAATTGATCAAAAAAGGTTTTTCTTTTTGTCTACAAGGTTGTAAGCTCTTTTTTGCTGACCGATCTATTGGTATTTTGTAGGATGATGATGAGGAATGATTGTGTTAAGTATGGGAGGGACGTTGGCTGAGAGGGGAATTCTCATAGATTGTCATCGAGCAAAACCATGACTTTATGGCAATAGCCAAGGTTCTTGTCTTTGTACAGCAAGTTCATTCAAGAACTTTTTGAGTCATTGTGCTTTTTGATTAGACATAGCTGTAAATTAAAATCCTTATTAAGCTTTATTGATCTCAGCACTGGTAGTTTTTTTTGGGCCTAGTTGAAAATTAACCGATGGCTGTTATATTCCTATTGTTGATTTTTGTTCACATTAAAGTATATAATTTGCAGCAAGGATTTTATTAAACGTATTTCCAGGTAATGAAGATTTTTGAAAATTTTTCAAGGGTTAAATTAAATTGCTTTTGCATTTTAAAATTTAGAATGAATGCTTTAATATTCTTGAGTTCATGTTGAAATGACGATCCTTTTGCACTCATCCCTGTTTAGGAAATGGTATATACTATAAACATTCTAAACAAGCTGTTATTTCGAGTGGTATATTCTATGATGGAATTTGGTACCACTTTAATACTTGTTCTCCTTAGTGTATAGTGTAGTATGTGCTTGTTTTAATAATTTTACATTGATTTGGTTGTGGGACATGAGTGGTTTGAGCCCCACCACTTGGGCAAACTCTTTGTCAATGTTGTAATGGGCTAAGAGGTGCAAGCCTTCGATCTCCCTTATGTGTGATTTGTCACCCCTATTAACATTGAGTTGTGGTGCATGTGTGAGGTAGTTGGCCCGCTTACTTTCTAATCGTTTCATTGTGATGCTCTTATATTGAAAGAGTTGTTTTTTGTGATGCTCTTTTATTGAAAGAGTTGTTTTTACTGATACGTTTCTGTGATGGAATTTCATTCCAGTTCAATAGCTGTTCTCCTTGATGTATAGTGTAGTGTGTATTGTCTTAATAATCCCATATTGATGTGGTTGTGGACTTGGATGGTTTATGAGCCCCATCACTTTCCAAACACTTTGCGCATGGGGTAGTAGGCTTAGAGGTGCAAGTCCTTGGTCCGTTTATGTGAGATTCGTCACCCCTATTAACTTCGTGTGGGGGTATGAGATTCGTCATCCCTATTAACTTTGCATGGGGGCCCTCTTGTTTTCTGTTCATGGATCATTGTGATGCTCTTTTTTTTATACAATCTGTTGTTTCCAGTGGCATATTTTTTTATGATTGAATTTTGTTCTAACACCTGTTCTTCTTAGTGTATAGTGCCGGGGTAGTTGGCCCTCTTGTTTTCTCACCGGTTCATGGATCATTGTGATGCTCTTTTTCTTGTACAAGTTGTTGTTTCCAGTGGCATATTTTTGTTCTAACACCTGTTCTTCTTAGTGCTTATAGTGTAGTGTGTGTGCATCTATAGCAGTCCCACATTGATGTGGTTGGGGATCTATGAGCCTTAACACTTGCTAATAGAGTAGTAGGCTTAGAGTTGCAAGCCCTTGGGTCCCGCTTGTGTGGGATTCCTCCCCCCTCTTAAGAGGGACTTGAGTGATTTTTGAGCCTCACCATTTACCAATGGGGTGGCAGGCTTAGAGGTGCAAGCCCTTTGGTTTTGCTTATGTGAGATTCCTCACCCCTATTACCATTAAGTTAATATGCATGTCGGGTAGTTGGCCTTCTTGCTTTTTTTCTTATACAAGCTGTTGTTTCTAGTGACATATTTTTTATGATTGAATTTCGTTCTTGTGAGATTCCTCACCTCTATTACCATTAAGTTAATATGCGTGTCGGGTAGTTGGCCCTCTTGCTTTTTTTCTTATACAACCTGTTGTTTCCAGTGACATATTTTTTATGATTGAATTTTGTTCTTACACCTGTACTTCTTAGTGTAGAGTGTGTGCAATAACAATCCCATGTTGATGTGGTTGTGGGACTTATGAGCCTCAACACTTGCTAATAGGGTAGTAGGCTTAGAGGTGCAAACCCTCGGGTCCCGTTTGTGTGAGATTCCTCACCCCTCTTAAGGGAGACTTTAGTGATTTATGGGCCCCACCATTTGCTAATGGGGTGGTAGGCTTAGAGGTGCAAGCCCTTCGGTTTTGCTTATGTGAGATTCTTCACCCCTATTACCATTAAGTTAGCATGTGTGTGGGGGGTAGTTGGTCCTCTTGCTTTTTTTCTTATACAAGCTGTTGTTTCCAGTGGCATGTTTTTTATGATTGAATTTTGTTCTAACACCTGTTCTTTGTGTATAGTATAGTGTGTAATAGCAATCCCACATTGATGTGGTTGTGGGACTTATGGGCCTCAACACTTGCGAATAGGGTAGTAGGCTTAGAGGTGCAAGCCCTTGGGTCCTGCTTGTGTGAGATTCCTCACCCCTCTTAAGTGGGACTTGAGTGATTTATGAGCCCCATCATTTGCCAATGGGCTGGTAGGCTTAGAGGTGCAAGCCCTCTGGTTATGCTTATTCGAGATTCCTCACCCCTATTACCATTAAGTTAGCATGCATGTGGGGGTAGTTGGCCCTCTTGCTTTTTTTCTTATACAAGCTGTTGTTTTCAGTGGCATATTTTTTATAATTGAATTTTGTTCCAACATCTGTTCTTCTTTGTGTATAGTGTAGTGTGTGCGATAGCAATCCCACATTGATGTGGTTGTGGGACTTATGAGCCTCAACACTCTCTTATAGGGTAGTAGGCTTAGAGGTGCAAGCCCTTGGGTCATGCTTGTGTGATATTCCTCACCCATGCTAAGAGGGACATGAGTGATTAATGAATCCAATCATTTGCCAATGGGGTGGCAGGCTTAGAGGTGCAAGCCCTCTGATTTTGCTTATGTGGGATTCCTCATCCCTACTACCATTAAGTTAGCATGCCTGTGGGGGTAGTTGGCCCTCTTGCTTTCTAACCTGTTTTCTATGATGCTCTTCTTATATAGGCTGTTGTTGCAAGAGGCATATTTCTATGGTGGAATCTTGTTCTACTTAAATACCTGTTCTCCTTCGTTAACTTGCTTTCTAGCTGGTTCATTGTGATGGTCTTACTTATACAGGATGTTGTTTCTAGAGTCATATTCCTATGGTTGACTTTCACCTGTTTTCCTTGGAGTATCACATTCCTATGATTGAATTTCATCCCACTTTAATACTTGTTCTCCTTAGTCTCCTATGGTGGGATTTTGACCTGTTCTCCTTAGTCAACTTGTTTTCTAACCGGATCATGCTCTTCTTATGGTGGGATTTTGACCTGTTCTCCTTAGTCAACTTGTTTTCTAACCGGATCATGCTCTTCTTATATAGTCTGTTGTTACTAGAGGCATATTCCTATGGTTGAATTTCGTTCTTCTTAAAGTATCATATTTCTATGGTTGGATTCTGTTCCACTTTAACACTTTAATACTTGTTCTCCTTAGTCAACTTGCTTTCTAACAGGTTCATTGTGATGCTCTTTTTATACAAGCTATTGTTTTGAGAGGCATATTCCCATGCTATTGTTTTGAGAGGCATATTCCCATGGTTGAATTTCGTTCTACTTTAATACCTATTCTCCGAGTATCATGTAGTTTTGTTCCATGTTAATACCTGTTCTTAGTCAACATGCTTTCTAACAGGTTCATTATGATGCTCATCTTACACAAGCTATTGTTTCTAGAGGCATATTCCTATGGTTGAATTTGGTTCCATTTTAATAGTTGTTCTCCTTAGTCAACATGTTTTCTAACAGGTTCATTGTGATGCTCTTCTTACACAAGCTATTGTTGCTAGAGGCATATTCCTATGGTTGAATTTGGTTCCATGTTCTTACCTGTTCTCTTAGAGTATCATGATGTAGTGTGTGGACGGTATTCCTATGGTTGAATTTTGTTCTACTTCAATATTTGTTCTAACAGTTTCATTGTGATGGTCTTCTTATACAAGCTATTGTTTCTAGAGGCATATTCCTATGGTTGAATTTCGTTCCACTTTAATACCTGTTTTCCTTGGAGTATCACTTTACCTCTTCTTAGAGTATCATGTAGTGTGAGTATCACTTTAATACCTCTTCTCCGTAAAGTATCATGTAGTGTGTACATATTAATAATCCCACATTGATTTGGTTTGGTTGTGGGATTTCACTAGTTGTCAAACTTTTTGCCAATGGGGTGGCAGACTTAGAGGTGTAAGCCCACAGTGCAGCTTATGTGAGATTCCTCACTTTTATAAGCCGTGGTACGAATGTGGGGGTGGTTGACCCTCTTGCATTCTTTTTTTTTTTTATACATAGGTAACTTTCTTTCATTTTCTACTACCAGACTTGGGTTTAAATCTTTGGAGCTGCCTCTATAACCCCTACTTCACCTCGTTATTAGCGACCTAGTGTGAGAGAGAACACCGGTGACTCGGGATTGGAACGACCATCGTTGGGTTGGTGTGCACTCAGCAGAGTCAGGACATTCTACTACCTTTGCCCCAAGAAAGGCTTGCCACCAAGTTTTGAACCTGGGTCTGCTCTTGGTAAGCGCCAGAGGTTACCAATCCACCCAGCCCTTTGGGACTGACCCTCTTGCATTCTAATCGATTTGTTATGCTCTTTTTATACAAACTGTGTTTTAATAACTTTTACTATGGAATTTTGTTCCACTTTAATACCTGATCTAAACAACTTTGCCGATCTTCAAGCTTTGAATATTTTTTTAGAGCATTGTGCTGCAGTGAAAATGACGAGGGTCTACAGACTTGATTACTTATTGATTGCTTATACACTCTTAAAGCACCAAGCATCTAAAAGCATGACATTATGAATCTATGCAGTGTCAGATGTATTGTGAAAAAGAAAAAAAAGTCTTACGTTAGTAATAGAACCATTTTTATGTCATATGCAGATTTATGAACTTTTCAGCCATTTAATTGAGTCACGAAAGTTTTCCTTATTTTTAAGGCACCTCAAGTTGTTTCATTGAATTGATCTTGACACCTTTCATAATGAAGGTCCCAGACTTATAGCAATTGTTAATTTCTGAAATGAAATGCACAATTATTAAGGACCCAGACTTTCATCATGAAGGTGTAGTCTATTTACTTGTTATGCTTTTCCCTAGGGAACCTGCATTATGATTGTAATTCATATCCCAGGGGAATTTTTGGAATAATATGTATTATATATAGTGAAGGTCCCACACTTACAGCAATTGTTAATTTCTGAAATGAAATGCACAATTATTAAGGTCCCAGACTTTCATCATGAAGGTGTAGTCTATTTACTCGTTATGCTTTTCCCTAGGGAACCTGCATTATGATTGTAATTCATATCCCAGGGGAATTTTTGGAATAATATGTATATATATAGTGATAGTGGCTATCATGTCTTACCTCTACAATGCTTTAACAAGATTTATGTTTTATGGGTTTGAATTATATATATTTGTGATTTGCATATAGATTGAATTGCCTTATGTTGTGCAGGGTTTTCATTTTTAATTGATATGAGCTAATAATTAAAATCAAATTTACATTGAACGACTAATACTTTGATATGTTTTGATAAAAATAAGTTGGTGAAACTATACTACTTTTTTTGGATTGCTGTCCGTCGAGGACCATACTGGTGTCTAAAATGGAGAAACAATATTTGATGGTAGGAAGTTGGATCAGATAAAGAAAAAGAAGTCAAATTAACAAAGGACTAGAGTTTTATTTGATATTTTGCTATGAGAGCTTCATGCTATATGAAGAAAAAAACACAAGTTACAGTTTAGCAAACGGGTGATAATCTAGAGTGACAACATGAGCTTATGATTCTCCTACCCAGGTTTTGGACATAATATTGATTTGAAAAAATGGTCTGTGCAAATATATTTTTAGGAGATTAAGAACCAACCAACAAGATAGAGGTATAAAGCTACGTTGTGTCACGAAGATAAACATAAAAGTTATGATTATCGTGAATGTTGACTTTGGTTTGAAGAGGATATTCTGTCCACTGAAAAATGAGAGGACAATGGGTCTAGGCAATTGATGAAATAAAGAGATGAAGTATAGTTTTGGTCTATCCACGATTTTGGAGGCAAGTCTTTCTTGGGGCAAAGGTAGTAGATTGTCCTGATTATGTTAAGTGCAAGTTAGTCCGACAACGGTGGTTCCAATCCTGGGCCATCGACCAAGAGGAGATCCGGGTTCAAACCTTGGAGGCAAGCCTTTCTTGGGGCAAAGGTAGTAGACTGTCCTGACTTTGTTGAGTGCTTCTCAGTCTGATGATGGTGGTATTAATCCTAAGCTATCGGTGGTCTCTCACGTTGGGTTGTTAATAACGAAGTGAGGTAGGGGTTATAGAGGCAGCTCCAAAGATTTGAACTCGAGTTTGGTAGTAGAAAATGAAAGGTATCTATAAAAAAAAAGAGAGTGTAAGATTCATTATAATAATAGAGAAAACCTATAAAAGTGAGAGAAAGTGTAAGATTCATTATAATAATAGAGAAAACCTATAAAAGTAGTGTGGTGTATCTTTCAATGTGGAGTTATAGAGCTTTTAGGGTGATTAAGGGTCCTTAAATAAGAAATAGAATAAAATATACTATATGTATAAAAAAATAAGAGAGGAAGTGTAAGATCATTCTAATAATAGTGGAAACCTATAAAAGTATGTGGTGTATCTTCAATGTGGAGTTATAGAGCCCAAAGGTCAGGAGGAACAAAGAGAGGAAGTATAAGATCATTTTAATAATAGAGGAAACCCATAAAAGAAGTGCGGTGTATAAGATCATTCTAATAATAGAGGAAACCCATAAAAGAAGTGCGGTGTATCTTCGACGTAGAGTTATAGAGCCCTTTAAGAAATAGAATAGAAGATATCTTGTTATAAAGGCCATAAGGTCTATGTTGTGAGTTCATAAACATACTGAAATAATTGACCTTAAATTTAAGGTTGAGAGGAAGTTGATGTAGTGAGTCCTCATTGTGGAGTTATGGGGTTCCTTTAGGATGATGATGGTTGCTAAATGAGAAATGAGAGGCAAAAAAAACTTTTTAGATATTAAGGTGTTGTGAGTTCATAAGAAGATTGAAATAATTGGTGTTCAATGTAAATTGAGAGGAAGACAACTAAGTGTTTATTCTTTTATCCTTTTGGATATGATTTTGTCCCAAAATAGCTCAATACGTCAAAATTTCAATATGTCAAAGAAGCTGGATAGCTAAGTTGTATTGGTGGAATAGCCCTTTGAGATACTGTAGTGTATTTTCAATGTGGAATTATAGTATGCCTCTTAATGTGGAATTATAGTATGCCTCGAGGTTGTAGAAGGTCCTTAAATTGGAAATGGAATGAAATATACTTTTTTAGATAAGGAAGGTGTGGAATGTTGTGAGACCATAAAAGGATTTGAAGAACAAATGCTGAATGTACACATCAATAGGAAGTTTATAAAGTACCTATCCTTGTGGATATTGTTTTGGACATAAAACATACTCAAGGCCTAAAAGGAAGTTAGACAAAAGATGGTGACGGTGGATTGAGGCTTGTGAGGACTAGGTGGTGATTCACGTGTTCTTTTTGAGAGGACTCTCATTCAAAAGCAATGTATTCTATTTAGGATAGGAATATTTTAGTTGAAGGGTTGATAAAGAAGTTAGAGGGTTTAACTTCTCAAGTTTTGGAGAAGAGCAAAAACAATATGAATTACAAGTTTACCATCATTCCATAGTGAGAACTTGTTTAAAAGAATGTGAGAAGATCTAGACAGTAAAGGGCAAGACAAATAAAACACATCGGTTGAGATTGACTGTTGCAACCTAGACAAGGATAGTGATTGGTTTGTAAATGGAATAATTATGATGAGTCAAGAAGGTGGAAAATTTAAAAGTCGTCTTTGAGAATGACTTCATGTCATTAAGAACTAACACCAAAGAATGGAATAATTGGTATTGATGAAACATGAAAGAATTGCTCAATAAATTTGAAAGTACACTAGTGAATGGATTGAAGAAAAGATGGTAGATGGTTTATTTAAAGACTACCAAGTATTAAAAATGAAGATAATGCTTCTAATCTACTTTTGAAGAATTGTAAAGCAATTATCTTAATAACAAGAGGCAATATAAGTAAGAGGAATTATACATGCTATTTGGACAAAGAAAGTTTAGAACTTGTAAAAAAGGCGAGATGGCATAAGCCTAGATGTGTATGCTCAAGAAAGTAAAGAACAAGATAACCAATATAAGAAGGAATTTTGCTTAAAAAAAGAAAGTTTGAAGGCCATATAAATTGTCCCAAGAATATAGTATTTGTTGGTGGTGAGCTATTTAGTGGCATTGTAACAAGAGCCAATAATGGTAGATAAAAAATAATGCTTATGAAAATAATAATAATGGTTGCTAGAACTGGCAAGGTGGTAAAAAAAACAAAATACAATAAAACAAGTCCAATGTTATATTGGACTAGCGCAAAAATTTGGCTCAATCTGAGGATTATATTGGTAACCACACAAAGATAAACAAGAAAAGAGCATCATTTAGATTCAATGATAGAGAAAGAGAAGCATTGTATGTGAAATGAATCTGCCTGCAACAATAAAATTAACATAAAAAATATGCACCAAAATGGGAAATGAAGCACGGATTTTATTAATTGCTTGAAAGATTACACTATCACAGGCCACTTTGAGGGGGCTACCTCCTTCAAAACTCCTAATACAAAAATGCAATTTTCCCTCCCTCTTCTCTCATTACAATCCAATATATAATAAGGAACCATACAATGTCTTACAAACCCTAACCCTAACCCTAAATAGACTTTGGGTCCCACTAACTAGTCACAACACTAACTACTACTAATAACATGACTAATTACAATAATTAAATAGTTAGGACATAAGGGTCCTAACATGTCCTCCCCTTCAAAAGCTTTGTCCTCAAAGCTTAAAATGCGGAAACTGTTGTTGAAGCTGGTGGAGTGGCTCCCATGTTGCATCTTCCAACTGTAAACCCCACTAGTGCACCAACAATTTAGTGAGAGTGTGGTTGCAAAGTTGGCAGGACCGATGATCCAAGATTGCCGTTGGTTTGAGAAGAATTGACCCTTCACTATCAAGCTCAGGCAAGGTTGTTTGTAATTGAACATGTTGACCGAGGACCTTCTTCAAATAGGAGACATGAAAAACTAGGTGGATCTTGGAGGTGGATGGAAGGTCCAATTTATAAGCCATTGATCCAATGCATTGCAAAATGTGATAAGGCCCATAGAATTTGGGAGCTAATTTGTGGCGGCCTTTTATCTTCAAGGATGTTTGCTTATAGGGTTGCAAACATAAAAACACCATATCACCTTCAATGAAGGACTGCTCGGAGTGGTGCTGATCAACTTGTTGCTTCATTTGATTCTGGGCCACTGTTAGGTCCTTGAGAACTCGAATAATGCTCTCACGAGTGGAGAGAGAGGAATCCACAACTTGTACCTTAGAGCTACCTAGAATGTAGGAAAGGAGTGAGGGTGGTGATTGCTCGTACATTGCTTCATAAGGTGTCATCTTTGTCGCCATATGATATGTGGTGTTGTACCACCATTCTGCCAAGGGCAACCATTTGGCCCAGTGAGTCTATTGCTCGGAGGCAAAGCAATGCAAGTAGGTCTCTAGGCACTTGTTGACAATTTTTGTTTGGCCATCAGTTTGTGGATGATATGTCGAGCTCATGTTAAGGTGTGTTCCCTGGAGCTTAAAGAGTTCCTTCCAAAAGGTGCTAGTGAATGTTGGATCCCGATCACATACTATAGAAGTTGGCATTCCATGGAGGTGAAAGATTTGATCAAGGAAGGTTTGGGTGACAGTGGAGGCTTTATATGGGTGGGAAAGTGGACAAAAGTGGGCATACTTGGAGAGACGGTCCACCACCACAAAAATGACTGATTTTCCTCTAGACTTGGGCAATCCTTCAATAAAATCCATGGATATATCGGTCCAAACTCTCGTTGGAATTGGTAGGGGTTGCAACAACCTTAGGGTCTTGATTGTTTCTCCCTTGTGACGTTGACATGTGTCACATTCTTCAACAAAGCATTTGATATCTTATTTCATCCTTGTCCAAAAGAAATTCCGATGAACTCTTTCATAGGTCTTGAGAAATCCAAAATGCCCAACGGATGGAGAAGCATGAAGTTCCTGCAAGAGTCGAGCATGGATAGCTAAATTAGAAATTAACATAATACACCCTTTGTAGCATAAATAATTTCCATCCCAAGAGTAATCAGGTTTGTTGCTCGGATTGAAAGTGATCTGTTGAAGGAGCTACTGAACTAAAACATCTAGATGCCATTCTTGTTGAATCTCCTGCACCCAATTGGGTATTGGCAAGGATAAAGCACACAATGATGGTGGAGCTTCAAATTTGTAGGAGAGAGCATCGACAACTGCATTATCCTTACCCTTCTTATATACAATCTTGTAATCATAGCCTAATAGTTTGGAGACCCACTTTTGTTGTTCCAGAGAGGACATATATTGCTCCAAGAAGTATTTAAGGCTATGATGATCGGTCTTAATATGAAAGTGTCGACCCACAAGATAAGGACACCATTTAGTCACCGCATGAAGTATGGAAAGCATCTCTTTCTCATAAGTTGATTTGGCTAGATTCTTCCCTATAAGGGCTTTGTTGGTAAAGGCCAAAGGTCATCCTTGTTGCATCAATATTGCTCCAATGCCAATTCCAGAGGCATCACTCTCGATAGTAAAGGGTTTAGAGAAATCTAGCGTGGCTAAGATGGGTGTTGTACACATAGCTTGCTTAAGAGCATCAAAAGTTGTTGCAGCTGCCTTGGTCCATGCAAATGCATTCATTATTTAGCAAGGTGGTCAGAGGGGCTGCAATCTTACCGTAGTCCTTCACAAACTTATGATAATACCTTATGAGCCCTAAAAATCCATGAAGACTCTTGAGAGTTTTTGGAGTTGGCCAAGTCTGCATGTCTTCAATCTTCTTGTGGTCCACCTTTACTCCTTCAGATGATACTATATGTCCAAGATACTCAATCTCTAGTTGCCCAAAGGAACACTTGGAATGCTTGGCAAACAATTGGTTGTCAGCTAGAATTTGGAGTGTTTGATCCAAGTGAACTAAGTGTTCATCCCATGTTTTGCTATAGACCAAGATATCATCAAAGAAAACCAGAATGAATTTCTTGAGGAATGGACAAAATATCTCATTCATCAAGCTTTGGAATGTGGATGGGGCATTTGTAAGGCCAAAGGGCATGACAAGAAATTCATAGTGACCTTCATGGGTGCAAAAAGCAATCTTGGGGATATCTTCTTCTCGGAGATGAATCTGGTGATATCTTGATTGTAGGTCCAACTTTGAAAAGAAACAGGCCCCATGCAATTCATCAAGAAGTTCATCAATCACTGGAATTGGAAACTTATCCTTGATTGTGATCTTATTTAACTCCCTGAAATCCACACACAGATACCATGAACCATCTTTCTTTCTGACTAAGAGGATTGGTGAAGAATAGGGATTGATGCTTGGCTGAATAATCCTTGCTTGGAGTAATTCTTGCACCATCTTTTCAATCTCTATTTTTTGCATATAAGGATAGTGGTAGGGCCGAATATTAGGGGGCATACTTCCTAGGAACAATTGAATGGCATGGTCATGTGAATGGCGAGGGGGAAGCTCATGCGGCTCATTGAAGATCGGGGCATGGTGGTCCAAGAGTTCAGTCAATTTAATAGATTGGCTTGAGTCGATAGACTTTGTAAGCTTCATGGTATAAAGCTGAGCCACAATGCCATGAGAACCCTTTTTAAAAGCTTCTCCATGCGGTGGGAGCTTATGATGCTCGATGACCCTGCTTGAAGGCCTCAAAGAGTATATTGATGGCCATTCTCTGTAAATTGCATCCACATTTCGGCAAAGTCCCATAAGATAGGTCCTAAGGTGCGTAACCATTGGGCACCCAAAACCACATCGCAGCCACCCAAGGGTAGAACAAACATATCCGACTGCAAGTTGTAGTCCCCTATTGAGAGCCAAACATTCCTACATTTGTCCTTACAAGGTAGTGTTCTCTCATTGGCGATCATGACTTCAAAGTTGGAGCTTGGATACACAACAATCTATTTTTTTGGCAATTAGAGGATCCAAGAAGTTATGAGTACTACCATTGTCTATGAGAATAGTGAGGGGATGCTTCTTGAAGTACCCTCGAACCTTCATGGTTTGAGGTGTAGTAATCCCTGCTAAGGCATGCATATAAATTTTTGGTGTTGGGTCCTCTTGGATGTCCTACTCCTCCTCTATGTCCTCTAGTTGTTGGTCTTTGGGTGGATCAAAATCTTTAGAAGGAAGAGTTGACCCCACATCTAAGAGATATAATTTTTGTTCCACACATTTATGCCTAAGGGAGTACTTTTCATCACAATTATAACATAGTCCCTTGTCACGACGAGCCTTCATCTCAGCCTCGTTCAAGCGCTTGATAGGTGTCATGTGCATGTTCTGATTGGGTGCACAAATAGGTGGTAGATTTCTAAGTGGTGGTGGTTTATAGGTACATCATTGAGCAACAAATTTATCTTCAACCAATTTAGCTAAGCCAATAGTAGACATCATATCTTGAGGGTTGAACATTTTCACTTCTGCCCTGATGTCCTCCTTCAACCCACTAATAAAACAACTACGAAAGAAGGTGTCATCTAGGCCTTCTGTCCTATTTGCCAATTTTTCAAATTGGGTTTGATAGTCATAGACTGACCCAATTTGTCGAAGTTTGGTTAATGCGCTTGTGAAATCTTCATATGCATTGGGCCCAAAACGAACAAGCAGATTCCTACAGAATTCCTCCCAAGTAGGTGTGCCAGAGGTCTTCTCAAACCACTGATACCATTGCTTCATGCTCCAAATTAAAGGAAGCAATGGATACCTTTTGCCAAACTAGGGTGTGATTTAAGGAGAAATATTGTTTGGCCTTGTAAATCCAACTAGTGGGTTCATCTCCATCAAAGTGAGGGAAGTCCAACTTAGTTGGTCATTGGTGGGGTGGCTGAAATGCAGGCATGCCAAGCCCTAAAGTGTGTCCCTATCCTAGACCTAAAGTTGGTCCCTATCTTGAACCTAAAGCTTGTCCCTATCCTGAATAGGATCGTCTCGATAGTAGCAACTATGAGAATGCATCTTGTAACTGGTCTTGTTTAGTGCTAAGCCCAAGGATCCTGGACTCAATTTCCTTAATTCGGTCTAATTTATCAAGTTTGCTCAGAGCTGAGAGGTTGTCCTTGATTTTATTGAGGTCTTCATTCACCTTTTCCAAGGAGAGTTCTTGAGAACGGGTAGTTGGGGCCATATTGGGCACAAAAAGGGAGTCCAAAAAGTGTTACCAGGGTTATATATCAAATGATCAGCTTGAAGAGAGGATCGCAATGGGATAGGTGCCAAAATCACTAAAAAATTAAAAAAAAAAAAAAAAAATGCCTCAAAAGGGGGTTTCTATTGATTTTGGGGAATTGAGGATTTTGGGATTTTTTTGAATTTATGGAATGAGGGAAGGATAATATTTTTCTAAAGTGGGAAATGAGTGAATTAGGTAGAATTTGCAATTTCAAAATTTTCTTTTTTAATTTTTTTTGGGGCGTGGGATGCGTTGTTCTGAAAATAATAGAATTGATTTTCCAGCAAGGTCTGAAACTCTAACTTGCATGATACTGTTTGGCCTTGGATCTTTGTAGATTGGAAGAAATTCACTGCACATGATCTTGAAACCCTAGCCTATATAAAACTTTTTTGGCTTGGATCTGCATGGCTGAAGAAGAGCAACCTAATGAATTGGATGCTCTAAGATGTCTGTAATTGCTTTGAGCTGAAGATATCAAGAATTGAGTAATGGGCCCTAGACTGTGGCTTCCTAGGGTTAAGGAAAAAAATCTCATTGACCATAGATGCTGTCTAAGTGAGTACTACTCTTTGGGTACCAACAACTTACTTGATTTGGGTAGTTTTGTTGATAATCTAGCCATGGATTTATCTCCAAATGACAACTCTCTGTATACACTCAAAAAGGAAAAAAAACTACAAATAAGGTATGGGGTTGTTGACCCTTTTCACTGGTGACACACTCAGATCCAGCTACTTGGGGGTTCTTGGGGTACTCAAAATGAGTTTTTGGACAGATTTTGGCCCAAGTACTTCCCCTAGTTGAGTAGTTGAGACTTACACCCGATCCTGCAAAAGGGTATTAACCTATTGTAGGCACTATTTAAGCACTATAATGAGTTTATTTTTCAGATCTGTGGTTGCTGTTGCTGCATAAATTGGCTGCGTGATGCTATGAAAAGCAGCCCTGGAAAGCTGCTCTGATACCAGATGAAATGAATCTGCCTGCAACAATAAAATTAACACAAAAAATATGCACCAAAATGGGAAATGAAGCACGAATTTTATTAATTGCTTGAAAGATTACACTATCACAGGCCACTTCGAGGGGGCTACCTCCTTCAGAACTCCTAATACAAAAATGCAAATTTTCCCTCCCTCTTCTCTCATTACAATCCAATATATAATAAGGAACCATACAATGTCTTACAAACCCTAACCCTAACCTAACCCTAAATAGACTTTGGGTCCCACTAACTAGTCACAACACTAACTACTACTAATAACATGACTAATTACAATAATTAAATAGTTAGGACATAAGGGTCCTAACAACATGATAATGAATAAGGGGAATTTCCAAATGTCCGTTATATGATCAATGAATACGGGAAAATTCCAAATGTGAGAGGGTGACAAAACTAATTTTGAAGTGCAAGTATAAGGTGTTGTGGGATTCAAGATGCTGTCTTGTAAAAAATGGTGGTATTAGAACAAGTGTTATTTATATTGGTCTATTTTATTAGTTTCCTCAAAAACATTCTAACATTACATGAGATGAATTTTCCCTCCAATCAAAGCTTTTTATGTTGGGTAACAAGTAGTGGACATAAATTTTATAATGATAAACTTGTCACTACTCATATTCATGTATTGAATATAGCATTGATGAATGTAATAACAAATGGAACATCAAATCTATTTGTACTTTTGTGGAAAAGCCTATTAACAATCAAGGGAACTTATTTTATCTCCACCTACTTTTAAATTGTAGAGAAGGGGTCAAATTGACATTGCACCTATAGGTTTGTTAGTTATATAATAATAATTGAAATAGTGTAATTGTTACCAATTTATGCATGTTTGTTATGTAAATCCATATATCATTATTATTAATGAGCATTTAAAAATGTCTATTTATTTCAAGGGTTGAACATTTTTTAGAGATTTAGAGATTCATACAATTAGTGAAATAGCAACCTTTTTAGGTTTTGGTAAGGACACTTCAAGGTGGGGGAAGACCAATTGAATAGAAGGAAATATCTCATAATTGAAAAAATGTTCCAAACATGAATTCAATTAGATATTGAGCTATCATTTGCTGCAATAAGAACTAGAAGACTAATTTTATTTCTTTTTAACATCTTGACCAAGATTTGTAAGGAGGATATTCAATATCATCACTAGACATGCATGGATACAAAAGGTGCATCCACATGTGATGTCAATATAAATTCTATGCCCTAAAAGCATGATTTCCTTTTATCGACAATAACCAAAATTTAGATTGAAATGTAAAATAAAATGATGACCATGTAGACACAAAATCTTGTGGGAATAAATAATATGTGGGTATTAAAATATTTAAGTTCAAAATAAATATCACAAATGATTAGTTTTAGATATTATTAGGACCTTGTTTTATGCAAAAATATATCAGGATGTTTTCAACACAATGTGTGCTTATAAAGACCCATCAAAGATTTCAATGGTATGTAAGTAGAGATATGTAGGTCTTAATAGATGAACTTGAGTTTACAAAATTAATTGAATTAAAAATCAAAGTTGATAATATTTTTAATCTTAGGATAATCAAATGCTTGACACTAGGATAATTTTCAAATTTTCAAACTTTCCATAAACATATAGACATATTTTATTGTGACGAATCTAAAAAGAAGATTATATGAATCCATACTTCTAGAGATTGTTGGAACCAATGCATAATATTAAGGGCTCATTTTATATATCCTTGAATGGTTCATTTTTCATCATGATCTATCTAAAAAGGATATTGTGCAAATTCAACCATGATTACATTTTTGAAATCCTAATGCATCATAGAAAGGAATAATTTCATATAATATTAATTTAAGTAAGTGGTTAATCTTCACTTGAGGACACAACCAACCTTATATTTTGTATATTTTCCTAGGGGACTATAGACACCATTATATGTGATATTATTGTAATTTTATATTATTATCCTTTGGGTTGGTTTTTTTAACTATAACATGGGTCAACTTGTAATTTGGGTATTTATACACTATCATGTCTAATCATTTTCTCATCAGTTGGAGATATTGTTCTTGAATGAGATTTATTTAGTGTCCAAGGGCACATTTCATATCTATATTGTGATTGTATGTGATTAAATTTTCTTTGCCAAATAATGTGTTGATTTCGTTTGTTCCTAAATATATTGTAAGATTTAATATTAAATCTATGTGGATGTGAATCTTTGTTACTTGATCTTGAATTTTGATTCTTGATCTTCTATGGTGATTTCATGAGCAATGCAATTTTTATGAAAGTAGTTATAAAAGCATTTGAGTGATCATTAGTTCTTTTAGGGTTTCACAGAAAATTATAGATGAAGCTTGGATTGTGAACATCTCTTTGTGCCACCTTGGTTAATTAGATAAGGAAAAAATGTTGAAATTATAATCTACTTCATGGCCAAGAGCCGACATTGTGCAATGTATTGGATAGGCCTAAGGACATTTCATTGTACAATGTATTTATTATTTTGTAATATTTTATTATGTAAGCCAATGGACCTTGGTTAACCTTGTTATGGTTAAACCCTAATTATTATTTATAACTAACCTAAAGCCCAATTACTATGTTGACTTAGGTTAAACTCTATGATGTAATTAGGGTTTTGGTATGCTATAAATACTCCCCTCACACTTTTTATATTAGAGTGTTGTGTAAGTTTATCTACTGATATAGTGACATTTATGGTGCATACGAGAACCCACTATATCTTTCTCTCTTTCATACTTTTTATATTTTTTGTATAAGATTTAAATGGATGAATTACTTCTATCATTTCTAGAAAATATTGTGAATTTTGATAGGGTATTAAAGAGGGCATGGAGCTGCCTAACTTGGTCACACAAAAGTTGTTTTGAAGTCTCTAATTCTTCCTTCGAATCTTAGGATGGATTTCTTCTCGAAGTGTCTCCACCATTAACAATTTGAATAAGAGTTGGAACCTTCTTCTTCATGATTTTTTAAGAGGCCATGGCAAGTCCTTTAGGGACATGAAGAAATTTTGATGTAAAAAAATTGAATTTAAATTTCTGTTAGCATGTTCCAAGATTTTGATGCACTTTCTTTGGGTAGGATGTGACACCATCTTCTATGGATACAATGCGTTGTGCTTGGTGAAGGAGCTATATTGCTTAGCCATGTGATGTTTAAAGCTTTGCAACTATCAATCACGGTTTCAAACCATGTCAATTGCATTATGAGGATTATTGTAGGGTAAGACAATTTTTTATTACTATAACATCTTCCATATTTGTTGAAGCTCATAATGCACTAGCCAATAGTAGGGTCTGATGAGCGTAGTAAGGGAGATGTATGATGTTTGAGCAATTGGGACTCTCTTTTTTCCAAGGAAGGGATTTGCATGCTATTTTATATTGAGGTGACAACATATCCTTCATCACCAACACCTCTGGTACATGAAAAGCTTGCGAAGATTTTCTCACCCAAATCGATGCATGTTCGAGTTTATCTATAACCCTTTTGCAACACTTTGTTAGAGCCAATTTCATCTTATTGTGGAAGATGGATTGTGCACCCCTAAGGAGCATCGTGCTATCTTGGCTAGGTCAAGGTATTTAGGCCATGGGAGGCATAGTAGATTTCCAAAGTTTTCATTAGTATTGATCCCAAGCAACTCGTGTCTCAATGAATTGGATAGCAATTTGCAATATATATATATATATATATATATATATAGTATAGATCTAGAGATTTACATTGCAAGCACTTAGAGTATAGTAAAGTTTGTTGTTAATGTCAAGATGAGGTAGAGCTATGCTGTGAAGATATTGGATAAGGAGAAGGTCCTCTAGTATAAGATCATGAATCACATTAAGCAATAAATACACACACTAAAGCTCATCAAACATCCTAATATTGTGAGATTATATGAGGTTTTGGTAAGCAAAAATAAGACATATTATTCTAGAATGTTATTGATGGATAACTGTTCAAAAAAATCATGTGTAATAGGAAGTTGGAAGAGATTGTATCAAAACATCATTGTGGATGATATTGAATCTAAAATAATCAAGAGTCATAGAAGGTGTCTAAGGATGCTCATTGTATGCATTGTCTTACACTTTCTCGACTACTTGCTCACTAATGTCATTCTTGCCATCCATGATGATCCTACCTACAAACATGTTGATGATAAGGAGACTTGTGAAGTCGACCTACAGTCAATATTTCTCTCATTGAGCAACTTATTTCATTTCCTTCATTCTTGGTTTTCCCTCCAAAGAGGACAAGACTCAATTGTGGGTGGTCAATCCTGGGTGGTAGACAAACTTAATATTGCTTAGGGTATTTTCAGATTTGCATTGAAAGATTTTGATCAAGGATATATGACAACAAAAATTAATCTTTCAAGCGCTATGCTTCTCTAAGGTCTCAGCAAAAAACAAAGTTCAAAAATAAATTAACATTCGAAGAGCAAAAATCATTTTTCCTAGAAATATTCCATTCGGACCAAGGTGTTCAAAAATAATTTTTGATTCCACCAACCAAAAAAGTTACACATGGCATTAATTTGATTCATAAAAAAATAACGATTTCAAAAAGGTACTTCTGCATATAATGAGTCAAATTAAATTTCTTTTATTCCATATGAATTGTAGGGGAGCTTATTAAAGCCCATATTTGTTAGTTCTTCCCTTTTATTGATTGTAGGAGAATAAAAGGAAAGATTTATATTTTTAAAAAGAAAAAAATGAAATATTTCAAAAAATATTCCTAGAGGAAGAATATTCCCTCTACTTAATTTTTTGCCTGACGAGGCATTGATTTGTCCCAATTCAAGGCATCAATAAATCTGAGTATAATATATATTTTTAGAAAGTATTTTTTGAGGTTGATTCAATAGAAGAAAACTTTTCAAATTTTATGAAAGTTTGATATGGCTAGTGGTGCACCAAAGTTCTTGTTGCCCAAGTCTCAACTGTTACATAGGAATAATTATGCTACCTGGAAGACTATACTTAAAATACAACTTGAGTTTGAAGAAGTATGAAAAGTTGTAGATGGGGCCATTACCTGTCCTATTGCAAAAGATGAACAAACAAAAACTCACAAGAAAGATAGAAAATCACAATTGGTTATCATGTTTGGAGTAGACAATGAAGTATAACCATACACTCATGATTCTATCATAGCTAAATATGCATGGAAGAAAATTTTAACAATATTTGAGGTAAGGAACCATAACTAAATCCTATTTCTTCAAAGTCAAATTCTTATTTGAATTCTTATTGTGGAGAGTTGTTGAACTATGAGCACCACTACAAGCCTTGGGAGAAAAGATATCTGGTGATCCACTTGTTATTATTATTTTGAGATCTCTCCCTTCTTAATATAATATATTTGTAGCAACCTTAAATATTACTAAGTAGACACCAAAATTTAAAAATTTGCTGAAATTAATTTAAAAAGTAGAGGCCTCACATACAACACAAGAACAGGAGCAAGTTATTCTTACAAATTAGAAAGGAAAGTGATCTTTCAAAAGAGGCACAAGACCTTAGCAATGCTTCCAATAGTAGAGAAATAATTCTCACAAGCATAGACATCAAGTGTAGAAAAATTCACGAGTAGATTCAAGTTGGAAAACAATGCGTCGACAACATAACATTGTTGTCAAAGATTATCATTCTAGAGGAAAGGATGATGTATTTGTTGCACATGATCAGTTAAGTTAGCTTAGTGATGTTTGGTTTGTCAATTCAGGAGCAACCAAACATATGACAAGTCAAAGAGATTGGTTTCATACTCTAGATTGTTCTAGTCATACAAGAAAAGTCTCTTTGGGTGATGATACATCATATGATATAAAAGGCATAGGTGATGTCAAATTGCAACTAGGATCTCATACATATAGGATTAAAGAAGTCTTGTATGTTCCAAGACTCACCAAGAACCTACTCTCGTTCAATCAATTACTCGACCACAACTTGAAGGTTGATTTTGACAAGCAACAAGGATCCAAGGTATGCCTCATTCGTGACAAAACTAAGAATTCCAAAATTATTGCATATGGAAATGGAATAGGAAAAATATTTGAACCTCATACGATTCATCATGAAAATCTAGATTTAACTATTAATTCTAATATTTCTACATCAATTTGGCATCAACGATTGGTTATCTAAGTTTTGGATATCTTATTGTAGTACAAAATAAAAACATGGTCAAAGGTATTCCTTTGTGAATAATTCCACTCAAGTCTATCCTTGTTGCTTAGTTGAAAGACAACATAGAGCTCTACTTAGTCCTTCATAATATTAAGCCAAAAGGCCTCTTGATTTGGTCCATACAAATCTTTGTAGACCTATGGATCCAAGCTATAATTGATCCAAAATTTTAAAGCTTTTTTTTTATCATACTCGCACAATGTGGGTATACTTATAAATCAAGTATGAAGATTTTTTCTAATTCAAACAATTCAAGGCTCAAGTTGAGATTTCCATAGGAAGACAAATCCATGTTCTTCTCTTAGATTGATGGGGTGAGTTTACTAGTAATAAGTTTTCAACATTTTTGAAGGAACATAACATTCGTCAATAATTAACAACTGCCTACATACCAAAACAAAATGGTATTGCAAAACATGGAAATAGAATGATCATGGAAATGGTACAATACATGTTGAAATATTCTCAACTTGTACACTCTTTTTGGGTAGAAGCAATACATACAATAGTTTGCTTAATCATGCCCCCACTACATCACTTGAACATATCAATATAAAAGAAGCATTAAATTTACATAAGCCATCGATATATCATATTCGTGTATTTGGTTGTATAGCATATATGCACATCCCAAAGGAGAAGACACATAAATTAGATGAAAAATCTTGGCAGTGCATTTTGCTAGGCTATATTGATGAATCAAAAGCCTATATATTATTTGACCAACTGCAAAGAAATTATATATTAGTCATGATGTCATCTTTGATGAAGAATAAAAATCATTCTCATCCTCCCCATACGAATCTTCATCTAACTCAATTCCAATAATGCTTGAAAGTGATGAAGATGAGTTGCTAATGAAGAAATTTATAGGGACAACAACAATGAAGGAAATAATGAAGACATGGTTCAATCAACTTCACCACATCACATACGAAAAACACCCAATTGGTATAGAAGCACAATAAGAGTCTCGGGTTAGATGAAGTCCTAGACACATCTACCACAAGACCAAGGACACATAGTATGACTCACAATGGATAAAATATAACTCTTATGAGTATAATTGAACCATCCACAATACAAGAAGCTCTTTAGTCTAATTCTTAGGAAAATTCTATCAATTATGAATATCAAACATTATTGAAAAAGAAGACTTGAAAACTTGTTGATCTTACACTAGGTAAAATAAACTATTGGATGCAAGTGGATTTTCAAAATCAAATACAAATAAGATGGTAGTATTGATAAACACACGGTATAACTCATAGCTAAAGGCTATGCAAAAAAACAGGGCACATATATGAAGAAACATTTGAACCTATAACCAAAATAAAATCTATTAGAATAATATTTGCTCTAGCTACACAATTTGGTTGGAAAATTCATTAGATGGATGTGAAAAGTGCCTTTCTCAATGGGGATTTAAAAGAAGTAGATTCATCTTATCTAGACAAGAAACAAAGTTATGTAAACTGATTAAATACCTCTACAGTCTCAAACAAGACCCTCAAGCATGGTATACAAAAATAGATGAACATTTTGAAAAGCATGGATTTAAGAGGAATCCATATGATCCAAGTTTGTATCACAAAGAGCAAGGGAAATAAATTGTACTTATCAATGTATATGTGGATGATTTGGTCATCATAAGGAGTTTTGAAAGAATGATTCTAGCTATAAAAGAAGACTTCAAGAAATTTTATACATGATCGACCTTCCACTATTGCACTATGGTATAGGTTTGGAGGTATGGCAAAACCATCATCACATATTTGTCTTACAAAACAAATATACTAGGACTCATCTTGAGAAATATCACACGAGTACGCCTATGAGTACTCTTATGGAATCATGACTATAACTCTCGTGCTTTGATTTATCTCCTCCAGTAAATGCAACTCTCTCTCACCAGTGTTAGAGTATATTACATTATTTGGTACATGCCAATGTACCACCTTGGGTACATAACTAGAGTAGGAGTTTACTTTAGAGTAAGATTTGAGTAGTTACTTCAAGCAAGTAATAAATGCACAAGTGTTAGAATGTGCAATGATGTAAATGTACATGTAGTCCACATGTACATGAATCATAGGATAGGTATATGAAGAGTCATGGGTAAAGTAAAGGCCAAGGAACATATCTTCCTATATACAAGCCTTTAAGGTAGAGTGAAGGAAGCGAAAATGTGAGATAATGTTACTATAGTGAGTAGTGAGTAGGCACAATATAGTTCTTCATTAAAAATTCTAGAGTTTATTTCCTCCATGATATTGCATTGTACTATTTTCGTAAGCTTTCATTAATGGCATATTACCTAGTTATTGCAAAATTCTATCTCATAATTTTCCTACATATTATAGTACCATTATAATCTAGTTATCATAGCTTGCTTATTTCACATGTAGTGGTTGCATTTCCTTTAATATATATCATCAAAAGCTAATAATTAGTTGGTTGGAAGTCTCATCTATATAATCTACATGAAACTATATATCAACTTTATAGGTAGTTATCTTTCAAGGTTCATATAGGAACCAAAATTGACACACTGGAAGGTAGTAAAAATAATTCTAAGATATATACAAGGTACTAGTGAGTATGGTTTGGAATTTAAGAAGAGTGATTAGTTCCTTTTTATAGGCTATATAGATGCAAAATGTGTAGGTTGTATTGATGATAAAAAATACACCTCTAGATATGTATTTTTTCTAGGATATGCACCTATACCATGGGGTAGAAAGAAATAATAAATAGTTGATAGATCTTCCATAAAAATAGAATATCACAAAGTAGGAGTTGTTTGTGAGGTGATATGGTTAAGATATATGTTGACAAGCATTGGAATACCACAAGATAAACCAATAATAATGCATTGTGATAACCAACGAGTACTATAACTTGTTCATAATCTAGTGTTTCACTAATGAACAAAGAACATCGACATAGAATATCATTTTGCACACGAAAATTTTCAACAACAAAACATTTTGCTTAAATTTTGTCCTACTTAAGAGCAATACATAGACATATTCACCAAACCACTTGGACATATCAAATTTGAAGAATTTTGATTTTTTTTCTCCAAGACTATGATGTAATAAGGGGGGATGCTAGGAATTATTACATCATAGATATTATGAATGTAAGTTGAGTAAAACTACTCAACACATGGTGCATAAGGTCCACTAGAAGTCAATGGTAGTTGCAGGATTTGTTATAGTTTTTTTTTTTTTTTGAATTTACATGGTGGAATCGGTAGCCGCCACGAATCCGGGCAAGCTGTCCAGCTTTTTATGGCCACCACAGTATTATGTGTTGTCCACCCCAGAAGCCGCCACACAGATCTTCGCGCAGTCCGCCCCTATAACCACCATGCCACAATCATTTTAAACATTTTATGCCACTGAAAGCACCAGGAAAGGGACAAGCGTTCAGTCCGACGAGGCCTGAGATTTGAACCTTGGACCTCTGCCCCCCTATGGGGTTTGGATGAACCAATTGGTCTACACCTCGGACCCTAAGGATTTGTTATAGTTGGTTATGCCATATTTGGGCATTCCTTGTATTTAAATATCCATCATTTCATAATGTAATACATCAAATCATCTAAGCATTAGAAGTATTAGTGATTTAGTCAATCCCTCTTTCTTCTTTGGGTGATTGATTCAACTCATTCATAAAGATCTAATATTTCATGATCTCTTTCTTCTTTTATTCTTTGTTTAAGTACTCTTGGAAGTTTAATATAGCTCTTATTTTAGCAGGTTATTACAAATATTCTTTTGATGACTAAAACCAAGTAGCCCATGGGTAAGAGGAAGTCTTGAAATGGGTTAATCCATGTCGTGAATGGGATAATTGGACTTTCAAGACATACCATTTATAATAATAGAATATTGAAAGAGATTATCTTAGAAGGGGGTGGTGATTTTGACTCTTATTCATTTGAAGTCCCAGTGAAAGTGTTTTGTGGCTATGTACAAGAGTGTCTAATAATTAAAGTGGTGATTACAATCTAGACTAAGGAGAATTTTATGCAAGAATCATTTTTACAGTAACAAATTTCATATGATGGGGGATTCAAATGAATCTATATCTAATTATGGAGGCTCACTAGAGCATCCATTCTGGGGGGTGATGTTATTGTCACTAATATCTCCTCTCCTTGGCTCCTCAATTTATATTATGGGGGTTGTTGAAATTATTATTTTCTTCATGGTCAAGAGTCAATATTGTGCAATGTATTGGATAAACTAAGGGCATTTCATTGTACAATCTATTTGTTATTTTGTAATATATTATTATGTAATCCCAATGGGCCTTGGTTAACCTTGTTATGGTTAAATCCTATTTATTAATTTTGACTAACCTAAAGATCAATTATTATGTTAGCTTAGTCACTCCTCTTTTTTTATTGGAGTGCTGTGTAATTTTATCTATGGATATAGTGTTAATTTATGGTATCAATGGTGTTTTATTGAGCATGAAATATAATCAACCATGAAGTAAATGACCCAAAAAACAAAGAGCACCAAAGTGCATCAAAAATGCAACAATTGCAGTAGAGTGCATAAATTGTAGCAGCACATGATAATATAAATTTGAGGGATCAAAAGTGCTCAAAAATTGATGAAAATTTTGGAGTGAATTCTATTCAAGAAGATATTTCCAACGGTGTATCACATGAAAAATGTAGCTATAAAATAAAAGTTAAGAGTTCTAAAACTTGATTGCAACATTCAAAAAATAGGGACAACAAGCATGTTTTTCACAAAATGAATGGAATAGAATGTTGTTTTTCATTCCAAATAAACTCAAAAGTGTTACAAATATTTCTCCATAATATCCTATAGCTATAATACTCTATTGTACATTTACAAGAGAGAAAATGAAGTTACAAAATTTCACACTCTAGGAAGACCAATAATCATGGTGACTCTTCAAGGTCTGTAGAAACTTTGGGCTTCAAATTCATGGGAGAATTTTTGGTTTTCTCTTTCTTAGTCAACATAAATCTCCAACATACTCCCCCTTGATGCTGAGTGGTAAGACAAGTTTGTCTCTCAATCTAAAAAATTATTCTTTATTGACACATTTGGTAAACATGCTTGCAAGTTGTTATTTGGTGCTGCAATATTTCAAATCTACAACCTTCTTTTCCAATATGTCTCTTACAAAATGAATATTTAAATCAATATGTTTAGTTTTACTATGATGGACTAGATTTTTTGAAGTCTTTATTGCACTTGTGTTGTCACAAAAAATTGTTGTTGGATTGTTTTGAACTTTACCAATCTCTTCAAGCACCTTTCTAAACCAAAGTGCTTATGTACTTGTTGTAGTAGTTGTAACATATTTTACCTCTATAGAAGATAAAGCAAAAATACTTTGCTTCTTTGAGAACCATGTTATCACTCCTGAACCAAGTGAAAAAGAATTTCCAAAAGTTGATTTTTAATCATCCAAGCAACTTCCCTAATCTGAGTCACTATATCCAACAAGCTTCATTTTGTTGTTAGCATCATAATGTATGCCAAAATTCAAGGTTCCTTTGACATAGCTGAATATTCTCTTGGCTTCTCTCATGTGGTTTTGTGAAGGTTCATTCATGTACCTTGATACAAGTGAAACTACAAATGCAATATCAGGTCTTGTTGTAGTAAGGAACATTAATCTCCCAACAATGCTTCTAAACAATTTTTCATGAGCTTTCTCTTCTGCATCATCTCTACACAACACTTCTCCATGTGCCACATGTATCTAAACTGGTTTGCAATTTTCCATGTCATATTTCTTCAACATATCTTTTGCATTTTTGATTTACAAATGAAAATTTTACCATAACCTTGATGTACTTCCACACTAAGAAAGTATTTCATTAGTCCTAAATCTTTCATATCAAATTCCTTCATCATAACATGATTAAAATCATTCATCATATTTGAACTACTTCCTATGTAGATCAAATCATCAAGGCAAACAAGAAGAATATCATCATATTCAAGAATATCCCACAATATGACTTGTTTTAGAATATACCACAAGAATGCATGGCTCGCTCTTAGGGTCCAAATTATTTCTCATCTCATCATTCACATGTGCATATGCAAGATAAAAAAAAACTCTCAACTAACTTACTGTGGGTTTTGTGCCATACCATGCTTCATGTGGAGTCTTCTTATGTAGTGCTCTTGTGAAGCATCTATTGAGAATGTTCACTATTGTATCAACTGCATAATACCAATAAGAATTTCTCAAACCTTTTGTCTTCAACATGCTTCTTTCCATTTATACAATGGTTTTATTTTTCTCTTAGCTACCCCATTTTGTTGTGGTGTATAGGCGGTGGTGAGCTTTCTCTTGATGCCATATTGTTTGCAAAAATCATTAAACTTATTTGAATAAAATTCTCCTCCATGGTCAGTTCTCAAACACTTTATTTTATATCCACTTTCATTCTCAACCAATGCTTTGAAAATATTGAACATGCCAGAAGCTTCATCCTTATGTTTCAAAAAATACACCCAACACTTCCTTGAAAACTCATCAATGAATTACCCTAACTTTGTGTTTTCATAGGTCCAAAAATATTAGAATGTACAAGTTGAAGTGGGTTTGAGGCCTGCCATGCTTATCCTTTTGGAAACTCCTTCCTTGCATGCTTTCCAATCACACATACTTCACACATACCCTTGTGATATCCAACATTAGATAGTGTATTTACCATTTCTTGTGAAGATAGAATTTCTAGTATTTTAAAATTCAAGTGTCTAAATATGAGATGCCAAAGCTAATTCTTATCTTTGAGTGTTATGTGTGCCATGTTCATAATACATTTTCCTCCAAAATTCAAAGGAAACATCCAGTTATTTGATATAGGAACAATTGTGACCACACGGATCCTATTATTCTTATCATAAATGATACATTCATTGTTATCAAACACAACTTCATAGTTATTTTCTACAAGTTGCTCAACACTCAACAAATTATTCTTCAGATTGGAAGCATAGTAGATATCATGAATTTTCTTTGTATCTTCTTTAGTGCCAACCTCCATGGTGCCTTTTGTAGCCACATCCAAAGCACTATTGCTCCCAAGAATGATCTTGGTCTTGAAATTCTCGTTCACATCAACAAACAACTCTTTATTTTCATTCATGTTGGAGAATATTAAATTATTTGGTACATGCTAATGTACCTTCTTGGTACAACCTTGTAAATATTAGATCAGGGTTGTGTCTTATATTAGAGTATGAGTAATAATTTTATGTAATGTAATAATGTGCAGGAAATAAAAAAGTATCATGCAAATGAGTGTGCGGGTGTAATGAGTGTAAATGTGCACAAGTGTCTCATATGTAAGTGTGCACATGTGTTCTTAGATTAGGAAGTATTATGTGAAGAGTCATGTCCAAGTGTGCATACAAGATAGAGTCATGTGTATGCAAGTATCAAGTAGAGAAGCCAAGAGTCATGAGACTTGGCATAAGGAAAGGAAGAGTTAAGTAACCAAAGAGTCATCCTACAATGACTATATATTACTCCATAGTATATATCACCTACATCACCACCTACATAGTCTACATTGTGAGTATTATTATTGTAAGAGTTCATGATACATTTGTAAGAGGAAAAGGAGTAATAAAGTTTGCATACATTTGAGCAACTAATATTGTAAGTTGTGCTACATGCTTTGTACATGTATGATTCAGGCTATTTATACATTCATATTGCTTCTTATTAATGAATGTTAGTTGATATATTATTAGCCTTGATTTATATATTAGTTGGCTCATATTATTCTAGTTACATTAATATCTTGATCATATTATATTACGATTATCATATATTTTATCCTATGATTTTACATTAATATTAAGGCTTCAAAAGCCATCAGTGGTATCAAAGCTACAACAAGAAGTTTCTTGTACAAGATTTGTTTAGTTGCAAAATCAATTCTTGTCCAGTGTGACAAAATTGGTTAGAGTCTATCTACTTTAAAGGGAGTTAGATCTAGACTATTGAAAGTTGAAGAAATGATAAGCTAGGGTCTTTCTACTAGGTTGAAAAATAACTAGTGAATACTAGGACTCATGTTGAAGGTGGATAAACTTGAAGACAATTGATTATTCAGGGAAATAGCCAACCTTGACATTGATAGGAAAGTTTTAGGGACAAAAATCCCTTGACATTGATATTCTCTAAAAGAAGGAGAATAAGTATTGATTTATAGAGTCAAAACCAATGTAGGAGAAAGTTGGTAATTCAAGAAAAAGCCATCCTGATATTGATAAAGATTTTCAAGGATATACAAATTCCTAGAAACTGATTTCTATCAACACTTAAAAGAAAGTTGAAGAAGTTGGTACAATCAAGCTATCTTGTTTGGAGCATCAAGGAAGTTTATAGTCACCTTGACATTGATATTGGGTTCTCTAGTAAGGAGGAGAATCATATTGGATTCTTATATCGCATCCAAGAAAGCAACCTAAGATATTGCTACAATAGAGATTGATCTTCATCAAAGTGTGAGAAGCTTCCTATAGTAGCTAGAGAATAATTTTATATTCAAGTGCAAGAGAAGGTGATAAGATGTCATCAATAAGGGATTGATTTGAGTTATAGGTTATTGAATTTTTCAGGTCTTGAAGATAGACCTTGACAAAGAAAGTTTCATGTCTTGAAGACAAACCTTGATAGAGAAAGATTCAAGTATTGAAGAAAAAGGCCTTGATATTTTGTTTTAAGATTCAATTCATATTGATATTGAATTTGGTATAAGAGAAGAGGTCAATATTAAAGGATAAAGACTCTTCAAAGAAAGAAGTTTATAGTGATGATTTGAGCTCAGGAAACTAGAATATTGAGACCTCCAGAAGAAGAGGTTCATAGAAGATTTGTGGCCCTTATTAGTAAAAAGAGAAGAGGCCATAAAAATAAGCCCCTTATTAAAGGAAATAAAGGAGGCTTGGATATATGTCATGTAGATTATAGATAAACAGAAAAAGAGGATCGAAAGAGGTGCCAAATGTAAGTGGATTGAAGCTTGAATAAAAACAAAACTCAAAGGTAAAGAAAAGGAAAGCATTTAGCTAGAGCAGATTAGCTTAAAGAATTAGCTTGAGCAAGAAAAAGGAATAAGTTATTCAATTAGTGCACTACAATATAAGGTTTCAAGTTGTAGGTTAAGACTTAAGTGCCATGATGAGTGTCATCTAAGCAATGGAAGCCAAGCAGAAAAAAGTTGCCATGGAACATAAGCAACAAGGTTAAACCTAAAAGACATAAAGTGCATTGAATTAGAAGCCAAAATAGCAAGGATGAGAGTAGCAAGGAATGTGAGATAAGGTAAACTAAAAAATATAGTGAAGTAATCATCCTTGAAGAGCCTTCGAAAGAAAATAGCAAACAATGTCTAAGGTTCGAAAATGAGCATAATAAAAAACAATGTCCTATGTTGGATAGAAAGTACAATAACTTCCAGCATTTGAGTTTAAAGAACAAGTATATTAGCACTTGAGAATGAAGTGCAATAGTTGAGAATAGGTACAGTAGCACCCGAGATATAAATACAATATCGAGAATAGACGTAGTAGCACCCAAGATGGAAGTTCAACAATCAAGTTTGATGTAGAAGTGCAATAGTCAAATTTGGAGAGCAAACAAAGAGCAAGCATAGGCAAAACTTCAATAATTGAGATTGGAGAACAAGCTAATAGTCATAGCTTGAGAACAAAGGACAACAATCATCAAAATAGACTTGTCTTTCCAAAAGGGCCAGTTCAGTAAGAAACCAAGCAACTTTCACTACGTAGAAGTCATTGACTGATGAAGCATCACTGAGAAAAGTGTAACATTCAATGTAAAAGGAAGAGGCATCGATTACTTGAAAATTTCATTGTCTACATGCTTAAAAATATTTGTCCATTTGGAGATGTAACGTTGGAATATTATGCGTTCAAAACCTAACGTTTCATCTCCTAAAATGGAACGTCATATTGTAGAGTTGTGATTAGAAGAACATTCAATGACAACAATCGAATAAAAATGCAGAGCCTAAATAGTGGTCAAACAAACTAAAGAGTAGTTCATGCAAAGACAAAAAATAGTTAGAAGCCACACAACGTAGCTAAAGAATAGGAGCACAAAATAATTAGGTATTATTTGATTTTAAACATTTGAAGGTTTGAATTATTAAAGGATTGATTTATTTATGGTTATAATTAGTGATAATTTTATTATCATTAATTATTAAGCTAAATGGAGGGATAAGTGATTAATTATTTAAGGAATGGAGATATAAGGTTTCTTTAATAGTTCTTTAAATTTGAAATTGGTTTATTTTTATCAATTTTTGAAATAATTAGATCATTGAACTTTTGTAAATTAATTATTTTGGGATCCAAAAGGAGTTCAACATCAAACTTAGGGAATTAATTTTTGCAAAGTTCATATTTTCTTAGTTTCTAAACATTAGAGAGATATAAGGAATTCTACTACATAGGTTTTAAAATTTAGAAACTTTGAATTTATTAAAACCTAGGGAGATATAAGGTAGACTACGTCAAAGGTCATATGAGTACTACTATGTCAAACAACAAATTATTTCTTTATGAATCTCAACTTCTGAAAGGACCAAATTATGCCTCATGGAAAAATAAAGTAAAATCTATTTTAATAGTTGAAAATCTTTGGGACATAGTTAGTGGAGAAAAAACAAAACCTAATGAAGATGTTAGAGAAATTCAAAGATATGAAGATGGAGAAGCCAAAGCACTTATGATATTAAATTTTGTAATTACTGATGAAATACAACCTTATATAAGTACAAAAGAAACTTCTACAGAAGCTTGGAATACTTTAGCCAAGATATTTGAAGGAAAAACAAAGCTACTATTTTGAATCTTCAATCCCAGTTGTATTCTTTAAAAGTTAATAGTGGTGAAAGTATTGAACTATTTCTTAGGAAGGTAGCAGATATAAAAGCAAAACTATTAACTTTAGGAGAAAAAGTGGAGGACAAATTTCTTGTTCAAGTGATCTTTAGAGCTATTCCATAAAATTATAAGCATCTAGTTACATATTTACAAATTCTAAGCAAATATACTTCATTTGATGAGTTATTCAATATTCTACAAGAGCATGAAGTGGAAAATTCAATCAAGGATGAAAGGACTAAAAATTCTTTAGTGTCAAAAGATAATTCACAAGGTAATCTTGCTTCAGTGTCTAAATATCGATCCAAATGGAATATTAGATATTGTTAAGTATTTAAAATAAGGGGATATAGTACAAATCTATGTAGTTATAATCCAAGAAATCAGTCTTAAGGATATAAAATGAATCAAAGTGGTCAAACAAATAGGTCAGCATAATAAAACAATATCAAACGTAGTATAATCCACAACGAAAACAATTTCAACATCAATATCCTTCTCAGTATCAGTATAGTCAACCTCAGTTGCAATATAGAGAGGGAAATAAAAAAGGACATCTAGCTCAAGAAATTAATGAAATTCAAGAGTTAGAAGAAACTACTGAATAGAATGAAGTCAAATATCTTTTAGTAAACTTGATAATCAATGAAGATGAATTAAATTTTTTGAAAAATACTAATAATTCATTTTTAGAATACAAAAATGCAACAGATAGAAAAAAACAAAAGGAGAGCAGAGAAAGCACAAGTCCTAGGAACATATGAAGATGAAGACTATGATTGAAGACTAAAGTCTTCAATACAAAAATAATGTAATACAAGGGGGTGTTGGAGAATATTACATTATTTGGTACATGCTAATGTACCTCCTTGGTACAACCTTATAAATATTAGATTATGGTTGTGTCCTAGATTAGAGAGTAAATATTTTATGTAATGTAATAATGTGCAGGAAATGCACAAGTATCATGTAAATGAGTGTGCAAGTGTAATGTGTGTAAATGTGCATAAGTATCTCATATGTAAGTGTGCACATGTGTTCTTAGATTAGGAAGTGTTATGTGAAGAGTCATGTCTAAGTGTGCATACAAGATAGATTCATGTGTATGCAAGTGTCAAGTAGAGAAGCCAAGAGTCATGAGACTTGGCATAAGGAAAGGAAGAGTCAAGTAACCATAGAGTCATCCTATAATGGCTATATATTACTCCATAGTGTATATCACCTACATCACCACCTACATCACCACCTACATAGTCTACATTGTCTACATTGTGAGTATTGTTATTGTAAGAGTTCATGATACATTTGTAAGAGAAAGAGGAGTAATAAAGTTTGCATATGTTTGAGCAACTAATATTGTAATTTTTGCTACATGCTTTGTACATGTATAATTTAGGCTATTTATACATTCATATTGTTGCTTATTAATGAATGTTAGTTGATGTATTATTAGCCTTGATTTACATATTAGTTGGATCATATTATTTTGGTTATATTAAAATATTGATAATAATATATTATGGATGTCATATATTTGATCCTATGAATAAATTATCCTATGAGTATACATTAATATTAAGGTTTCAAAAGCCATCACATACGGTTAGAACAACCGGAATCTAGATACCAAACTTCTTGACTAGTTTTTTTAGCCATGTCACTAGTAAAAAACAAATTACCTTGTGCAACTTCATCCTCACATACATAGTGGGCTCTTCTATATCCATTTGTGGTATTCACTCTACAATCTTGTGCAATGTGATCCATTTTATGACAATTGTAGCATTCAACTCTTTTTTGATCAATCCTTCCATGTCCTCTTCCAACAACAACAATTCCTCTTCCTATTTCTACTCTACCTCTTGAGTAATTCTTATTTCTTCCTCTTCCATGTGCTTGTTTACTTGTGCTTGGACCAGGTTCATCATTATAAAAAAATTTCAACTTAGAATTAAAAGCATTCTCCTCATTTTCTTTGCTGGTTTCTCTTAGTATTTTCTCATGTGACATAATAAAACTAACTAGACAATCAAAGTCAAGTGTAGATAATTTTTTACTCTCCTAAAAACATTTTGCAACATGATTCCATTTAGGGGTAAGATATCTCTATACCTTCTTCAAAACTACATCCTTTTTCAAGGTCTCTCCAAGGGTGGCCATATTGTTCACCACATCCTTCACTCTAATACAATAATCACCCACACTTTCAGCCTCTTTCATCTACATATTCTCAAACTCTTTCTTCATGGTTTGCAACTTAACCATTCTCACTTGGTCACTTCCTTGGTAAGCCTATTGAAGAGACTTCTAAGCCTCCTTGGATGATATAGCAACAACAATAGGTGGAAATAAACTCTTATCAAGAGCAGAATGAATATGGTAGAGGGCTAATGAATTCTTCTTCTATGTTTTCCTTTTTGTTATCTTATCATTTCCTTGTAATGTGTTTTAATAAGATGTTTTTTCATAACCAATATCCACCACTTCTTAAAGATATTTTCCAATTAAAAATGTTCTCATAATTATTTTCCAATAATAATAATATTGCTCATTAAATTTTGGAATGGGTAATGAGTTGTTGAAGTTAGCCATTAGACTCAAGCAACAACAAATGAAGTTTTTCTTCAATGAACTTGTCCAAGAACTTTATCAATTATTAGAATGACCATGAACCCAAGTTAACTCAAACCCAAAAACCAACCAAGAGCTGATACCAAATGAAGTAAATGATCCAAAAAATGTAGTAGTTGCAGCATAGTGCAAAAATTGTAGCAGTGCATGACAATATAAATTTGAGGGACAAAAAGTGCCTAGAAATTGATTAAATTTTGGGAGTGAATTCTATTCAAGAATATATTTCCAAAAATGTATCACACGTGAAAAATTGAGCTATAATACAAAAGTTGTGAGCTTTGAAACTTGACTCAAGAATTAAAAAATTAGGGACAACAAGCATGTTTTTCACAACATGAATGGAATAGAATGTTTTTTTCATTCCAAATAAACTCAAAAGCATTATAAAATTTTCTTGTAAAATATTCTACCACTATAATACTCTATTGTACATTTATAAGAGAGAAAATGATGTTACAACACTTCATTTCACATTCTAGAAAGTCCAACAATTATGGTGACTCTTCAAAGCCTGTAGAAACTTTTGAGCTTCTTCAAATTCATGGGAGAAATTTTGGTTTTCTCTTTCTTAGTCAACATCAATCTCCAAAAAACCAATATTGATTTTGCAAAGGTTGTATATACATTTATACAATATAGTGTCTCTTGGAGTCGTAAGAGACTCTTGATGTTTCATATTCTATTAGAGATCACTCTATTTATTGTCTCTTCAATTTTCCTTCAAAAATGTAATAATACTTATCTAACATCCCCCTTTAATAAATTATTTGGTATATAAATAGAATTGTGAAACAATTCAAATCTGACTTTTTGCAAGTACCTTTGTGAAAATATTTGCAAGTTAATCTCCAATGAGAATGTACTTGAGTTGTATCTGGTAATTTTGAACTTGTTCTTGAATGAAATGATATTGAGATTCAATGTGATTTATCCTTTTATGAAATACTAGATTCTTGATAAATTTTAGAACACCTTGATTATCACAATTTAAAAAGGTTAGTCATTTTCACACACACCCATATCTGACAATATGCTTTGTAACCAATTGCTTCACACATAGGTCCTTGTGCAACATGATATTCTATCTCTATGGATGATAATGCCATTGCATGTTGTTTTTTACTAGCCACAAGACAGTTCCAAATCCTAGATGAAACACATATCTAGATATTGATTTCCTATCATCTACAGTTCTAGTATTATCTAAGTTTGTGTATCCCTATAGGAAAAAATATTATTCTTCTTATATTCTAGGACATATTCTAAAGTCCCATAGGCATAATGCAATATCCTTTTTGTATATTCCCAATGTTTCTCCTTGGGTTCTTACATGAATCTTGAAATTTAACTTACAACAAAATTGATATCAAGCCCGATGTTTGTTAGGTATAAGAGACTCTTAATTAGACGTATAGAAATTCTTCATGAATCTCTCATTTGACTCAATGCTCACAATTGGATATGTGAAATATTTAGAGTCATTAGAATCCTTAGTTTTTGTCTTAAATTATTTATCAAAGATAATATATCTACCTATAAGTATGTTATTGGTGGATGGATCTATTAGTTAGTAAGTTTTTGATGTCTCATCATACCCAAGAAATATGCAAGGCAAAGTTTTTATGTCCAACTTGGTCCTCTTTTCTTTTGACACATGCATGTATGCCTTACTTTCAAAGACTTTGAGATGAGAAACTGATGGCTTCCTCCTAGACAAAGCTTCTTTAGGTTTAATCCCTTGAAGTGCCTTTATTGACTCTATTTGGAAGATACACTGCAACAAAGATAAATTCAACCCAATACTACTGCTCTAGACCAGCTCTTGTGAGCATCTAGTGAACAATTTTCATGATGGAATGGTTTATTATTTTAGCAAACCCCATTCTATTATGGAGTGTAGGTGTTAGTAAGATATCAATTGATCTTGTTTTATGAAAAACCTTAAAAATTTATTGGATGTATATTCCCCCTTGATCTAAGCAGAGGATTCTAATATGATGTACAATTTCTATTTTAACAAGCATATTGAAGCATTAATTTGACTTGAGTGGCAAGAAATATACCCACATTGTTTTGCAAAATCATCAAAAAATAGCTAAAATTACTTGTATTTATTGTAATTGGCTAGCATGGGTTTGCATAGATTAATTTTTCTAACATATAATGGTACTCTTCCTCAATGAGTATTGAGCTCAAAAGGTACTCGTTGTTGCTTTCCTACTAAACAACCCGAACATATTGGTAATATAAATGAAAGGTTGGGTGGATATATCACCATATGATGCTTACTTAATTGGAGTAAGTATACAAAACTTAGATGTCATATATCTTTTTTTAAAGGGAGGGAGCATTTATTATGGCCATGGACAATGCAACATTAGGAGTTGAAATGACATCAAGTACAAACAAGCCATTCTTATAGGAATCAATTGTTATAAACTTATCATTTTTTGTGATGAAACACCTCTTTTTACCATCAATAACCTATAATTTGAATGCCATTTCTTGATCCAAAATTTATGATATAGATAGCAAGTTGTTTGCTAATATTGGTACATATCGTACATTTTCATTCATACATTTGCCATTAGTTATATTGAGAGGAACATTTTTGACTTCTTTAATATGATAAGTCTTATCATCAACAATAGTGACTAGTTTCCCATATTTAGATTGTAAGGAGTCAAACCACAATTTATATCCAATCATGTGCTTTATAACACCTTAATCAATGTACCATATTTTATCCTTCATATTTATCACTGCCTTGGACATCGAGACCTTGTGTGCTAGTTAAATGTCCTCTTCAAAAATAGGTCTTGGTATTTCATTTGCAACACACCCTTGTTGTTGCTTAGAGTGTGGTTTGAACTGTATCTTTTTCTAAGGAGGATTACATACTTGAACCCTCAAGTCAAGGAGTTATATAAAATATATTTTGTATCATGTCCTTCTCTTTCACATATATGACAACATCTCCTTTGGTTTTGAGGTTGCTTCTACAATGATGAATATGAAGAAGATATCTTTTGTGGATTCTTTGTGGAAGTGAGTGCATTATTCACCAAATGATCCCTTAATGGATTGGTTGCTTCCTCCTATTGAAGCATGTTCACCAATTCATCAAAGAAACCTTCCTGTTTAATACTTACAAAGAAGTAATCAACACTCTAAAAGAATATGGTAGGGCTCTAAGTATAATGGGTACTAAGATCTGATCTTCTACTATTTCTCCATGGTGTTCAATCGTGCTTTCAATTCTACAACTCTACATAGAAATTCCTCAATACTTTATCTATCTTGAACTCTTAGTGTGTGGAGTTGAGATCGAAGGTGAAGAATAATTGATTCATTTTTCCTTCATAGATGGTAGAAAACATATCCCATGCCTCCTTAGATGTTCATGCTTCACAAATGTGTGGCAAGGGAGATGATCATAAGTACTTTGACATCTACTTCATCAATTTACTATTATTCCTCTTCATATTCTTTAGTCAAATTAATTTTCTAGTAAAAATATCCTAGACTTTCTCAATCACTAGGGCGGTCCTCATCTTGGTCTTCAATGATCCAAAATTTGGACCTTTGAGTAGCTATAATTTTGTAAGATTTTTTTTATATTTTCATGGTGAGGGTTCCTTATGACTCTCAAAATGTCCCTCTTTTAATATACCACTAGTCTAATATGCTAATCATTTCTACATTTTCCCTTCCTATATACCTGTTGGTACATGAAAGAAGGTAGTCCTCTCTATATAAGTAACTGTACGTGAGAGATACCTTAAAGTACATGAAACAAAATGATACAAGGTACCAAGGTAGTATGAAAAGAGATTCACCCTATAAATAATAATTTTTAAAGATAAATCCTTATATGTGGATGTAACTTCCTTATATACTTGGAATTTCTTAATTTTAGGATTTATGTCTAAATATCATGATGAATAGGGTAGAAAATACAGTGAAAAAATAAAAAATATCCTTATTTCTCCTTGATGATTTATAGGGTCGATGCCTAGACGTCATTATGGTTGCTTTATTAGGCGATAGATATAGTAGCTTAACACAACACATTTACCTATAAATGTAATCCATAGATGTCATTTATATTAAAAACTACAATTGTGCTTAAGCATGTGTTTACAAAGTATATAAAAAAATTGATGCAAATAGCTTAAAAAATTTGAAGGTGTCCGTCATCGCTGAAAATGCACCTTTTACAAAAAGTAATTTTACTACCCCTTAATTTTGCAAAAAATATTCACTATAGTTAATTTGCAAATATTATAAGAAATTTACAAAATTAAAAAAAATATTTTTCCTAGGGTTGTGAAAATTACAAAAATGATATTTGTGTGTTTTGACCTTTTGCTCCTTTTTTTCTCAAAAAATCATATTTTACATCAACTTGTCAATTTTCCTTCTTAGCTCTTTATGCATAAAAAGAAAATAAATGTTGTTTTTAACACCTTTAGAAAAAAATAATGCAAATTTAAAGTAAAAGTGAAAGGTAGAGATTTGAACCTAAGACCTCTAAGTTCAACATCTTCAAAATTGCCTTGATGCCAAATTAGCTACTCGAGCCTTGATGTCTTGATTTTATAGTTTGGCTATAATGTCAAGTCCTACATTAGAGTATTACACATCTAATCAAGGTGCTCACGTTCAATTTGATTTATAGTCTTTAATCTTCAATTAAAAGAATCATTATTTTCTACCTTGTAAGTTTTTGTCCTTTTTTACACCTTTTAAAAATTTAAACCACTATGGATTTCACACAGATCTAACAAAGATCTAACAAGAGTCTCCACAAATTATTTTAGTGTTTGAAATGATAAGCATTTAGAATACTAAGCTCTTTATTTGAACATGAATCTCCTTAGTTGTAAAATTTGGAATAGTGAACGTAGATTGAATGCTTTGTGCAACTCATATCAAGGAAAATGAAATGCATTTTTAAATAGTTTTAAGGCATAATTGTCTTCAACAAAACAACATCAACCAAATGTATTATCTAGATATTCCTTGATAGAATTATTTGAATGTCTTCTACAAATAACAACACCAAACAACAACATCTAGACGTCTTGTTTAAAGAAGAAATTAGTGACCATATTCTACAAATATTAGTGCTAAACAACAATGCCTATATGGCTTGTCCAAATATTTCTTACTATTATAATTTCCTTCATTGCTTATGCATGAGTCACTCAGATTGTCATAGTAATCTTTGGAAACAAGGTCTTAAAAAAATGCTATGCTTTACGGCTGCTTGCCATTTCTTTATGTGTCCAACACCTTGGCATCATCTCGATGAGCACACTACACTTCTCTGGTTAGTTTGATTAAATGTAGAAAAAACTTCTCATGTTCCCCTATGTAAAGATATCCCACTAGAACACAAGCTTCACCAATATTACTAGAAAAAAATCCATTCGACCTATCACTACCTTGATACCGATGATGGATTGAGCATGAAATATAATCAATTTAGTATATACATTTATATAGTATGGTGTCTACTTGTTATATTTTGATGCCACATACAATGGGAGATATCAATCACAATATGCAAAAATAAATAAAGTAAATCTACGAGATGAATGAAATATGCTATAAATAGAAATGATGAAAAATATTACAATAGTATCTATGGAGGAAATGAACACTCCATGATATAAGCTACTGCTCCATGAATGAGCTATGAGCTTACAACTTACACACACACTATCCTACTGCCTATCTACCACACAATGTCTTTGATACAATGACTTTGATATCTATCTTCTACATCTATGACCATTATATAGGAAGATAAGTTCCTTGGCCAACACTCTACCTAGTTGTACAAGTGGACACCTTGCACATTGATACTTGTGCATTTATTACATTGCATGAAGTAACTAGATAAATTTCCCCTAAAGTAACCTAATGTCCTAAGTATGTACCAAGTAAGGTACATTTACATGATCCAAATAATGTAATATACTCTATTTCTAACACTCTTGGAGTCTTAAGAGATTCTTGATGTTCCCTATTCTATTAGAGACCACTTTGTTTCTTGTCTCTTTAATTTTCCTTCCTATAATGTAATAATAATTATCTAACATATAGCCACCCACCATTTCTCTCTCTTTTGTCCTTTTTTTCCTTTCTATATAATATTTGAGTGGATGGGTTGCTTCATTTTTTTTTTGGAAAATAATGTGAATTCTAACAAAAAATAACTAGCATGTTTATCACATTTCCCTCTTTTAATATTCAATGCATTTAATTAATTAATTTTTTTCATGATGAATTATTCAAGTGAAGCCTTGGTTAATGAAGAAGGAATTATGTTGAAAAATGATGCATTAAATTTTCTAATTTTTTTCATAAATTATTTTTGTCTTTAATGATTTTTTGTAAAACAAACAATTTTCTTCTTTGCTTTTAGATTTTTGGTGTTGATGTAGTACAAATGGGAGTGCAAGCTACATGACATCCAAAACAAGGAGGAAGAGGATGGACATTTTTCTATCTCCCCAAATTACTAGTAAATATTGTGTGGATTTGAGTGCATGAAAAAATCCTTCGATATGGTCTAACAAATTTTATGCTTATTTAATAAGAGAGGATGACTTGACATGTGTTGTTCCAAAAAGGCATTGTATAGGGAAAACCATGCCAATTATGGATAAATAATCAACATTTCTAGACTTTTTGTGAAGTTTTACCATGGTCTTAGCTCAACACTTATGCAAGTTTAAAAATCCATGGGGTCTTTTTATTAGTGGAAATGTTCTTTACTATTTCCTTTCAAATTTTAAAATTTTAAAATGAAATATTTGAAGGCATAATCCTTGATAGGGAAAATTGGCAACAATAAAACCTTTGAGAATTGGTATTACTATGATACTCAACGAGTCCATCAAGCAAGATGACACATGAAAGACATATGGTAGTTTGCAATGGGGAGGACAAGTGTTCAAAATTTGTATCCAATATTGTACATTTATTCTCTCTTTGTAGTTGGTCCATGTGGCTATTCTCAATGATATTATAGCTAGAGTGGATAATAGAGGTTGACTAAAGGCTTTGTAATTTGGAAGAGATGCATTCAACATCCATGGGAGCCTTTTTGTTAAGCGAATTCAATATGTTGTGAGGTAGGTGCCAAAATCACCTCTTTGACATTTTTTCTCTCTTCTATATCCATTTGGTTCTTCACTATTCCAGTGCTTTTGGTTATCGATGGACCTATGGATCATGTGGTTAGGCATGAGAACACTTAGGTGTTGCACCCCTAAGAGGTTGCCTTAAATAATGACATGGTAGGATTGGTATTTGATATGTCACATTATTGATAAGATAAACAAATTTATATATATGTGAGGGGTTATAAACAATTAGATTGCAAGAAATTATGACAATCTATTTGCTATTTGCAAACTTATTTAAATGACAAAGATGTAATAGATAGATGGAAGTTTCTCCTTCATATTCCATGTGACATGTCGAAACACTTCATTGGTCATAGGTAAGTTCAATTCTTTGAATTTAGAAGGTATTGAAAATTTTTAATGATTTGAAAGGAAAACTTTCAAAGGCTGTGTATTTCACATGTAAAAGTGATTTGAGCCATTTTTTTAATAACATAATTTTTTGAGATCTTTGTCATGGTGATAATACTTTTACCCAATTTTGAACATAAGATAATAAATTTTTATAAGAACCAATGGATCATTTTCCACAAGTACTCACTCCTGATAGGAAAAAATATCCCTCATGGAAGATCAAGATAAAGGTTCTTTTGGACAAGGGACTATTGAAGTATGTTAGTGAAACTAGCATATACTGATTCTGATGAGGAGGATTAATATGGGTCCAATAAGGAAGAAACACTTGGTTTGATTGCCTATACATGGAAAAGACTTTGGATAATCATATCACCAACAATTTTGATCTTAAGGCACTCTTGGATGTATTGTTTGACAAAGAAAATTCTACACAATTTAGTCCCCTAAAAGTCAAGCTTGTTACTTGGAGGATGGATGATTTTGGGATGGTTGAGAAGTACATCAATTGTTTCATAAAATTGTAGGAGGATATCTATGGAGAAAAAAATGGTTCTAAGAAGCATCCCATTCATTACATCAATATGGTACTATTAGTCTAAAATTTGATTTGCTTAGACAAAATTTGAACTTCAATAATGGAATATAAGTTCTCCACAAATTTATATAAGGGTGGATCCTTCTATAAGAAACTATATTTTTATGTTTTAAAATATTTAAAGGAGAATACGATCTTTTAGTTTTTCAAATATTTTAAGTTATAAATGCATGCAATTTATAAATGAACGTATGATATTTTAGTGATTTATCACTTTAAATTTAAGGATCCACACAAAATATTTCATATTAAAGCAAATTTTAAAACAAACAAGAAGTCATATCAACAACAATAGTAAATGAGAGAAAGTAAATACCCACATCACACAAATGTCTAAGACAATTTGAAGATGATTTGTATTGAACTTCTTTGGCAACCACACATCAAATATGTTTTCAAGATAATATGCTTATGTTAAAAATGGAATCTAAACCCTTTGTTCCTTTGATTCATTATTTAAATACAAAATTTGTTGGTTATGGAGAGTAACTAACTTTAAATACTTTTTAACATATTTATACTAACTAATTACTTAATAAAGATAACTAATTATACTTTCTTCTAACAAAAATCAATTTTGTACACACTAGGTCCATAAGAAAATACATCAAATTTATAAAATTCTTTTCCACCAAGAGGAGATGATAATCCATGATCTCCATAAGAAGTGACTCCAAATATTTATTTATTTTTTCCCACAAAGGGTAGGTGGTAGACCACGAGCTCATAAGAAGTGATTCCAAGTACTTGTTTTTATTTAATATCCTTCTAATGATACTTTAAACATATTTGAAGTTGCTTGTTGATTAAGTCTAAGTCTAGTTTTTATAGACTAAGCACCCTTGTAGTAACCATATTGTCTTCATATTTAATATACATGTTATTTGTGTTTGTGATAGTTGTCAACTATGGGAATTGGTTCCTAATTTGAAAGAGGCCTGTAAATTTTTTGAGAACTCTTTCATTATAACCATAAAATATTAAGAAGAACCATAAAATATTAAGAAGACTTCTCTCAAATATTCATCAATATCTTTGAGTGGATCTTCCTTGGTATTCACCATTTACTCATTTCTCAAAATAAAATTGATGCCAACTCCTTTGAACTAGACATCTATCTTGCTTATTTGGTAATAAATCTTGTCAATCAACTTAGTTAATCTTTGATACTTTGCTATAATATTTTATTCCTTATTTTAGTCTAAGGTGTCCATAATGATGAGCATATTTAATACTCACACTTTATAAAACTGTCAATCTAGGGTGGTGTCCAATGACTGTAAGTGCTAGAGAGAAGAAACTTGAGTTGGTATTAGGTCTTCTAAGGATTCCTAAAAACACACACTTGCATAAATTTTTTTTTAAAACACACTTGGAATAAAATAGCATTCTTGGGAAAATAAAAATTAACTCATGCAAATGGAAATATATTTAACTTAGCAATTGCACCTAATTATCCCAAGAAAACTACACATTGATTAATAAAAAACAAAACAATAAAATAATACTTTTATGCTTCTATATTAAAATATAAATAAAATAATACATTATTAAATCTAAATTCATACTTGCAAAAATCGTAAAATTGTTAGAAATGGAGTATATTACATCATTTGAATCGTGTAAATGTATCTTCCAAGGTACATACTTGGGACATTAGATTACTTTAGGGGGAAGTTATCTAGTTACTTCATGCAATGTAATAAATGCACAAGTGTCAATGTGCAAGTTGTATATGTGCAAGTTATCCCTTGCACAACTAGATAGAGTGTTGGCCAAGGAACCTATTTTCCTATATAAGAAAGGCCTCATTGTAATATAGATGGAGAGTTGGGGGACATAGTTTGAAAGTGTAGCTTAGAGCACATTATAGTTCTGTGTAGATCACCATCCATTGGTGAGGGTGCAATATAGTTCAGTAGCTTTATTAATGGAGTGTTCATTTCCTCCATAGCTACATTGTATTCTTTTATGTCATTTCTATTTACAACATATTTAAGTCATCTAACATATTTACTTTCTTTAATATTATTCTGCATCTTGTGATTGCTCTATCCCAGTGCTCATTACATAAAAATCTAGCAAAAATAAATCCCTCCACTGCTCTGACAGAGTGGGCCCTTGCTCTTTATCCCAACAAGAGGAAAAATAACTAATTCAAGACTAACGTAAAAACATTACCATATGCTTGGAGAGACAAACAAAAGTTTACTTTATTAAAAAAAAGACAAGATTCATGCTCTTTTTTTTAGTGGGTTACATGGAATTGAAAGGGGCCCCACTTATATTACATCATAACCACATAGTGGTATTACAACAAAGCTTGGATATTATCCATGTATCGTTTGGCAAGATTTGAACCTGGGTCTCCTTGAAATGTTGAGGAATATAACTAGTTGAGCTAATGCCACTTGATTTTAAATAAGTTTACACGGGTTTTTATGAGGGGTCCTGGTCCCCTCATACTAAGTGGGGTTTGAACCTTAGGCCTCCCAAAGAGAGGCCAAGGACCTTACCACTGCAGTAAGCTTGCAACTTATCTATTCATGGTATTTATAATAAAAGCTTATTTTTATACGTATTTGAAAAAGATCACCTAAATACACATGGTATACACATGTTAGCATATAGTTATCTCTATAGCTATTATTACATTATTTTGTTATGTTGTTATGTAATCTGGGCTCGTAGTCATTAGTGAGATCCGATTCATACGAGCTAATTAGAGCCTAGTTTGTATTATTTATTCCACTACGTGATTAATCAAACTATCGCATTTGTTGACATGGTATCAGAGCTATGAAGGCGAGATCCAACGAGATTATGGGCTCTGCCCTAGGCACTGGTTGGAGATAGACTCCACCACTGTAGCTGACTTGTGACTCAGTCACTACAAGCATCGACCATTAGGGGTTATTGCTACAAACAACATTGTGATCGAGTAGCATCGGAGAGATTTGCAAACGTAGGACCGAAAGGTGTTTTCTGCACTTGTATTAGCCAGTGATTGGCAGTGATATGCATTTCATCAATATTGTTTGCATTGCCTGCACCTGACGAACCAATGGCATCATCTCGATTGATTTTTCACCTGCTGTGAAGAACTCTACAGATTTCCCTGTGAAGGAGGCGACGTACTGCTGAATTTTGATCTGCCCATCTATGCAAACGCCATTGATGACTTTGAACATTAATGCACAACGGAGAGAATAGGCATTGCAGGAGGAAAAATCTGGACCTTGTGTGAGAGTTGTCATCGCTTTGGATATGCAACCCGCTACTGGATACGTCTCCATTGTACTATTTGTTTTTAGATCTCAGATGACCCCACTATTTTTGGGTGATGTTTCTTGCACAGGCGAGTGGCGATGAAATCCGTAGCTTACCGATGAAGGTGTCGCAGGACATTTTCGATCCGCGATCGCCAGCTGAGATTGAAGAAACCTGATCGAGAGGCAATAATCTTGATATTTTAGCCCCCGGTGTAGGCCTATCAAATGCCATATTTGCAGCTAGATATAGCATAAGACTACGAACGCCATTGTTGAAGTGTCGGGAGGTTGACGCAGAGCCTCCCCGAGCGGCGTCACTTCTAAGGAAGTGGGGACAGTTTAAGGGTCCTACCCTTTATATTCCAGTCGAGGAGCTAGCTCGGCTGGTTGGTGGCCAAGTCTTGGGAGCACGAGGTCGGGGGATCAAACCCTGTCGACCCCCCCTCCATAAGGTATAATTTTTTTTGTAAAATTTTTTAATTTATTAATCTTTTTTTTAATAATTTAATAAATGTTTTTAATTAAAATCAATATTTTCTTAGAAAATTAATTGATTTTATTAAAAACTTATTTTATTATTAATGAAATATGATTAAATTTATTAAATTTTTACAATAAAAACAAAAGGGGGCACTCCAAAAGGCCACTCACAGCTCTTTATAGGCTTCATAAATAGCAAAATTCTTATTTTTGTTTGAAGTCCTTATTCTTAAAAAGAGGGATAAATTTTGCAAATATTGTGCTAATCTGCCTAAGAGGCAAATATTGTAATTTTTTACAAACCAGTGGAAAAAGCCTTATGGAGGCAAGCCAGGGGCGCTGCCCCTTGGAACCCCATACAGGGGAGATATAATTTTTGCAAAACCAAGGGGGGAAGACTTATAAGGGTGCATTTTCGGTAGTGACCGACACCTTAGTCAAATCATTTTTGCAAAATTTCATTATAAAAGGTGCATTTTCGGTAGTGAATGACACCTTAAAAATGGGCAGATCAAAGAAAAAGCAAGCCCCTAAACAAACTGATGTTGTTGAATCAGTTAAAGGTCCTTACTTTCCACCAGATATGGAAGGAATGGATTTTTATGAGGATGAAAAATATTCTACACTATGCAGTGGTGTAAAATCCATTCTCAAAGATTCTGAATATTTTGAAGACCTTCAGAAGAATGGTGTTCAAATCCCTATAGGTGTCATAAGGGCCTTCAGAAGAATGGTGTTCAAATCCCTATAGGTGTCATAAGGGCAGTCTACATATCATTGCTTTCTCTTGATATTGCCCAACGTAAAATCTACAGGGACTTTAGTGAGGAAACAAAGGTCAAAATGGTTGATGATTGTAGTGACACAAGTGACCTTCAGCCCATGGTGGCGAATGCTTGTTGTGACACATGTGACCTTGAGCCCATGATGGTCAATGTTTGTTGTGATACAAGCGACCTCATGCCTATGATGGCAAATATCAGTTGTAGCACAGGTGATCTCATCACAGTAGCAAATTTTGCTTGTGACACTAGTGACTTAAAAACTGAACCTCCTAAAAATGAACTCCATAATCTCATCAATAGCAACAAATGCAATACTGTTAAAAGCATTGATGAAGATGATGAAATTAGGTGTTTTTAAAAGCACACCAAAGGATTTGGTTCCAAAATGATGAAGAAAATGGGATTCAATGGTGAGAGATTAGGTAAACAGGAACAAGGCATTAAATCTCCAATAATGCTAAGTGTCAGGGCAAAGCATGAAGGCCTTGGCTATACTGGACATGCAAGTACTAGTAATTCTATGTTTGTAAAACCTAAATCTCCTACAACTCCTAAAAAGCATTATTGCAGTCACTGTGGAAAGACAGGACATGTTGTAGCTAAGTGTTGGAGATTACATCCTTGTGATTCTTATGGATGTACGAATCACTCTTCTTCAAGTTGTTGGTACAAATTTAAAATGGCCAACAAGGTCCATATTGATTGTGGATGGACAGATCTCACACAATGGACCAGGATGAAAGAAATTTTGTATGGCTTCTACCAAAAAGGTAAAACCTATGGTAGACCCCAAGGCATATCCAGTGACAGACCGAGTGGCAGTCCCAGAGATAATGACCCAGAGACAAAGTTCCAGAGGCAGATCTACAAGCAGATCTAGAGGTACAATTCCAGAGGTATGCTTAGAGCCAGAGTCGAAGACAAAGCATGAGCTACCATTCTTTCATTTCTCTTCTTCTTCACTGTATTGGGGCAGTTATATACTTTACCCAAATATTGTTGTATGGGGAATGTTAGCATAGATAGTAGTTCTATTATTACCCAAATAATGTAATAAGGGGGGATGTTAGCATATAGTTATCTCTATAGCTATTATTACATTAGTTGGTTATGTTGTTATGTAATCTGGGCTCGTAGTCGTTAGCGAGATCCGATTCATACGGGCTAATTAGAGCCTAGTTTGTATTATTTATTCCACTACGTGATTAATCAAACTATCACATTTGCTGACAACACACACACACACACATATATACACACACATAATGCCAAATTGACACATTACTATTTAGATAATTGTCTAGTGAATATTCTTTGCTTTTAAAAAAGAAACAAAATTTTGTAATAGCCATGAACAACAATATTACAAAATGACTGGCAGGAAAAATCCATAGATAATTTATATTATGTAAAACTATTTTAATTTGTTTGTAAATCTGGCATACAACTTTTTATTCATTACCAAACACAAGAATATGGTTTTTGGTTAACAATTTTAGCCAAATAACCATTTCTCATGCCAACCAACACTCTCTGTGTGTCCCAACATGCTAGTGCTCTACTTGTTTTTAGTGTACTAGTGTTGTAATTGTTTTAGTGCACTAAAACTTCATGCATTTCTAGTACATCAACACTTTATATGTTATTGGTGCATTGGCACTATTTAATTTTGGTGCTCGGTTGTGCTGAAATACCCTTTAGAAACTTGCAAACCACAAGCTTCCTAACTAGTTTTTGAGTGGCATTAATCCAGTACCAAATATTTGCAAATATACCCCTAAAATAATATAAAACTTATCTAAAATTACTAAGTAATATAGTTTCTTTATTTGCTATGTTTAAGCAAAATATTTTTGCAAATTATAGGCTAGTCCATCATTAAATATTTGTTACAATCACATTAAAAGGGGTAACAAGTGTTATTTTGCTATATAAAAGAAGGTATTTTAAAGCCTCATAATTCCCCCTGGCTTGCACTGATGCATGCCCTCATGCATACATATCTTCTAGTGTGAAATTGATATCAAGATCCTTATATTTGATTGGGTATGACAACCTTTGCAATCTCTAATTTTAGTCAATCACTACTCAAACTGATTTACATTAGGTAGTCCAACATAATAAAATCAAGGGATAGGACTGATGATGGTTGGTAGTCTAAATTTGAGCTTGACCCATTCATTTTTAATGGTCTGAATAACATTAATAACTAATAAGGCTCACTGATGGGACTAGTTCATATTGGAAGGATAAATTGATTTTGTTTTTCTCAATGGAAGGGTTAATTCTTTTCATCTTTGTCTACACATCATTTTGGCCCTCTCTAGGTATGTATTACAACAATCCACGAATTCCTAAATGCACACATTCATATGAATCCCATCCTATCTAAAAATGTGCTCTTTATTCACTAGAGTTTAATGTTTTCTAATGACTTCCCATGGTTTGGGGTGCTCAAAGTGCAACAATCCAGCTTCCATTTCCTTGGTCTTATACTCTGTCATTTTGTCCTACATATAAATCTGGTTGTAGATGGTGGATGCAAAATCTCATAATTGTATATCTCTAACATAAATATTGGAGTGAAAGTTTGCCAACTCGGGTAATGCATAATTATGCAAATAAAATTTAGATAGAAGGTTATTTTGCTTTGTTGGACTATGTCGAAAAATGTTAACACTTTTTTCAAAAGAGTCTAGCTTATAATTGAGACCAAAATTTAATCTCATGATCTACCATCTATAGTATTGCTCTTGCAAAAACAAACTATAGACCCTAGTTGGATATCTACACTCTAGCAGTCATTATCCAATTTGACAAGAGTCTTAAAGTCTCTCCCAAAGATCAACCACTTGTTTCTTCATCTCATTAAGGGCTTTCAGAGAACCTATACATCTCATAAAATTTTATTCCAGGTTCACACACCTTTTCATCCATCATTCCATCAAGGCATTATGGTTATCAAGTATAACCATATTATATTGAATAATAACTATCGATATTGGAATTTTCCAAGGCCTAATTTGTTCCTTTTGGTTCCTTCATGTTGGTATTATTTCTAATTTTTTTGGTGCCTTATCTTCTTGTGTCAAAACTGCTTCAACTCGTTCTAGTTCCACTTGCTCTAGTGCTTCCTTTTACCATTCTAGCACCTCTTCCTATCATTCTGGCATAATTTCTAGAATTGTTTCTTATTGTTTCCACTGCTTCTTGTTCTGGTGCCATTTCTACTACTTATTGTTTCAATGATGTTTCTAGTGTCTCCATACCAAAATGCTTCATTGCTTTTGATCTGCATCCTAGCTCCCAAAAAATAGCTATAATTTCAAAACTTTGTTCTTCTTTAGGTTGGCTATTCTACCTCTTTAATTTAGCTACTCTTGCAAGAGTTTAGTAATGTATCTATCATTATCTTGCAGTAACTTTTTAGTTACTTCCAAATAATCCTACTCAGTTTTGATTAATGCCCTAGATCATGCCAGGGTCAACCTTCTAAGAGCCTCGATCTCCTTCTTAGTTTTTCCTATATCTTTTTATTTATTTTATCTTAAAGGATATTGCTATTCCATGGATGTAGCAACATTATCTTGCTATGGTTCAATAGGAACTTATTGCATTTGTTCGTTATTTTTGCTTATTAAAATTATTCTTCACTTTATTTTCTTCTTCTATCATTATGTTTTTGGCATAGGATATCCATTGGTTACCTTTTCCTATTCTCCACTCTTTGATAATTGCTCTTGCTATTTGTTTGCTTTATCATTGCAGGGCTATGATTACTACTAGGGTGCCAACAGTTCTTCCTCATTGCTACTTATGATCTTTTTCCTTTGTTGTCTTCTACTTGCTTTGGAAGATTATGGTGCACTGTCTATCTGGTTGGATGTCTATTGAATTTCCTAAGTGGTGTACCTAATTCTTCTTCTATTTCCTTAGATGGTGCTAGAAATCCTAGACATTAGTTCTAGCCAGTTAGAAATTTTCTTTCTTTTCAAAGTGATAGTCTTGGTTCTTTTTTTGCTCCTTTGGCTATTGCTAGATGTTTAAGGAATTGAACTATCTTGCTCAATTACCCTATTACTTTCTAGAGTTGTAGGTCTAGAATACATCTTGTTGCTTCTAGGACCTACATTGATAAAGGAACCATGAGCTACTACTTTAGATGGTGTTGCATGTAAAATTTAACCGAGGAATTATTGCCACTATTCTTCATCACCCGTGCCCTAGATAAAATGATGTTTGCATATCAATTTGATCAACCTATGGTATTTAAGGGGTTTGTTGCCTTTTTGTACCTTCTTTTCCATGACATGTAAGAAAGAGTGAAGATATGACTGTACATTAACCTAAATTTCAAATTTTTGGACCTCGTACCTTAGGTGTGTTAGTATTTTCATGTGGCCCTTAGAGTACCAAATATTGACCATCGCATGTCATGAATTTCATGACCTAAAGGGCCATAATATCGCATGGTGACGTCAAACTAGAATGCCCGATTCCTTTGCACAAGGTATCCGTCATCTCATATAAGGGCTTAGGATCACTATTATCTTTAAAATATTTGAACAATTTTAAGAATAGACCCTTAGTCTTGAAAAAAATCTTCTTCTTCATAAGGAATTCGAGAAAGACTAAAATTTTTAGCATGTCCATGTAGTTTCAATATGAATTGTTGTGCTAGTTCTTTGTCATTCCTTTCGAATAGTTGTAGAAATCCCATCCATCTTGATTGAAAAAATATTTACACCACCTCAGAGTTCTAGGTTGTTAGCTTTTTATGTAGCAAGCATGGAGAGATAACAATCACAAGATGCAGAATAATATGAAAGAAAGTAAATCTGCTAGATGACTGAAATATGCAATAAATAGAAATGATATAAAATATTACAATGTAGCTATGGAGGAAATGAACACTCCAATATAAAGCTACTGAACTACATTGCACCCATCACCAATGGATGGTGTCACACATAGAACTAAGCTACACTATGTCCCCCGACTCTCTATGTCTATGACTCTATATCTATATCTATCTATGAGGCCATCCTTATATAGGTAAAATAGGATACTTGGCCAACACTCTATCTAGTTGTGCAAGGGACAACTTGCACATGTACAACTTGCACATTGACACTTGTGCACTTATTACATTGCATGAAGTAACTAGATAACTTGCCCCTAAAGTAATCTAAGTATGTACCTTGGAAGATACATTTACATAACCCAAATGATGGAATAGACTCTATTTCTAACACCCCCTTGTATTACATTATTTGGGTATTGAAGACTTTAGTCTTCAATATGGATCTTCTTCTTCTTCCTGAACTTTGTCTTCTTCCTCTGCATTCTTTGTGTTCAGGTTCAGTAGGTAATTTGTGTCTTCATATGATGCAGAGTAAGTTGGAGCTAAGGCTTCTTCTTTCATTGGGTGGTTCATGACTTGTTCAGATTCATCTTCCTTGTCTTCTATCCAACCACCTTTATAGTTCTCCTTGCAAGTATCTCCATCTGGTTCTGATTGTTGATGAATGAGTAGGGCATGATGCAATTGTCCTCTCATATTTTTATTTTTGATCCTGCTGTGCTTGCCTTTTTGGTGTACCGGTTCTTCATTTTCTTCAACCTATTCCTCTGTAAATATGTTAGTATCTTTTTGAAACATCACAATGTCTTGTGAGATTTCCATTGAGTCCAGGATGTATGTATTTTCATGAATTGAACCTGTTGCTTTTATGCCATCTTGATTCATAATGAGACAAGTATTGATCCCATCCATATATCCAAAGTTAATCACATAGTTGTTTTCAACTAACTTGCTTATTGAGATGAGATTGAATGTTAATCCAGGAACATACAATACTTTCTGTAGTAGAATATTTGGAAATGATTTGCTTGGTGTTACACATCCATATCCATGTATAGGATACATTTGGTTGTCTGCAATTCTTAGTTTGTAACCTTTAGCAATTTCAAGATAGTCAAACCATTGTATATTTCCTATCATATGATGACTGGCTCCTGAGTCAATATACCACATGTGTTCATGATTGTATGACATTCCTTTACCCATTTGAAGAAGAAATAAGATAGAATTGTAGCTCCCTAATTGAAGTATATAAGCTTGATTTGATAAAACCTTTATTAGTCTTGTAGGCTTCCTTATGTCTCCCTAGGTATGAATACCTAATTTTAGGTTTTTGAAGAAAGCTTATATCTTCACAACTTGACAATTTTTGATGGATATTATTATCAAGTTTTGTAGAATTCCTTATGACTCCCTAATGTTTGTTGGAGTATGATATAGTGCTTTTGTAAGATATAGTTCAATTTTTGGTTGATTTTGTACAAGTTTTGTAAGGATCAAAAATCAACTTCTTAACTCCTTAATACTCCTATTGAACTAAGCACTTTTCAATTTTTGAAGAGGTTTTAATGTTGGATTTCTTTTTTCCCTAAAGAGAAATTTTTTGAGACAAGAATATAAATTTCCAACTTTGATAAAATATTTTAATAACCCCTTTTGAAACCCTTAGGAATTTTATTCAAGTGTTTCTAATTTCCAAAAAACTAGTTTGAAGTTGTAACCCTTATCACTCCCAAATTTGGAAAACTAGAACACATTAATATTTGCAAACATTAAATGGATTAATTCCAAGTAGAATCCCTTATTTCTCCTAAGTTATATTTTTGCAAATATTATATTAATTTCCCTAAGTTTTGCTTTCAAACAAAGATTGATTTCAATTAATATATCAACCTTATCTTATAACCTTATAACTCCCTTTTTAAAATGAAAGCAAATTGAATGAGAAATTAAGGCTTTGTACCTTTATGACGTCGGGTGAATATGGCAGTGAACTCTCCTTCTTGAGCATGAATTCCCCAAGGCTTTAATGCTCTTCATAAATGTTGGTTGATCGAGAGTCTTTTCAACTGTACTCAACTTGCTTCGGATCCCTACCAAATCACGCTTGAAATACTATCGAGCATCTACCATCGATTTGATGAGTCACACCCAAATGGTTGTCGATAGTCTACTATCGATCTAATGAGTAGCTTCCAAAATTTGCTCGTATCACTTTCAACTATTGTGCTTCCTTTCCATGGTCCAAGGCATCTTTAATATGTGATAGGATGAGTGACAAGTGTCACAGCATAAGTTTCTGAATGCTCATGGAAGCTTCGACTTGGTTGGTGGAGGTGTTAAACTCACTCCACTGTTTGTGACAAATGTCACTTTTGGATGTAAATATTTTGATTCTCTCTTGAGCGTTGTCCAAGAAATGCTCCTTCCTCAATGTCTCCAAGCTATCTTTATTGTAACGTATGTCAAGTTGTATGTAACTCCACTGTTTGGAGTATGGGTACCAAGAAATGTAACGTCTTCTTTGTGAGCATTATAGAGGATCTTTCATAGGATGACAAGTGGTAGTTGCATGCCCTTCTTTCTATCAATGCTTATTTGAAGACTCTCCAATGCGTTTTCCACCTTGATCTTTGTTGTTTTATGTAGATGCTGAAGTATCTCCATCCAAGCAAAGCTAATGGTTGAGCTATGGTGGAGATATGGTGGAGCTTTGGTGGAGATATGGAGTAGCTTTGGTGGCCCTTGAATGGAGTCCGAATGGCAGCGCTTGGATGAAGACTCCTTGATGCTTCACTCCACTGTTAGCTTTCACTTATGGTAGAAATGCTTTGATAAGAGTACTCCTTTGCTTTGACATCCATTTGCTTTATCTTCTACTTTGTACACTGCTTGATCTTCCCTTATGCCTTGTCTTCTACAGGTTTGGCCATCCAAGATGAGCCCTTTGAGTGGCTCCTATTGCTTGGGAAGAGTGCTTACGTTCAACCCTTTCTTGGCTGCTTTTTCCTGTGTATATTGTGCCTTTTTGGGGCACATTCAAATCTTCTTTTAGACTGTAAAAAACCAGATTAAAATGGTGCTATAAAATGTACTATAGTATGTACATAGACCTCCTTTGATGCACCTTCTTTTGCACTCTTATTTCAGATCAGAAATTCTAGTTTTATGGCAGATTTTTCTCCTACAATACAAGGGTTTTGAGGTTGTCTTTTATGAGTAGACACCTTCCCCTTTTTGCTTGGACACTTAGATAACAACTCCAAGCTTAGATAATAGTAGATAGAAGCTTTTTAATTTATGCAATTTTCTGTACTTTCTTTTCTTGCATTCAATCTTGTAATGCTTTTGGATTTGAGACTCACCAAGTCTCAATATTTAAAGCTTCTATTTCTATTTTTGGTTAGTTGTGTTCTTCTCCAAGTTTTGGAGGATTCTAACCTTTTTGGGTGGCTTCTTTAGGCCACTATGAGTTGCAGATTTCTGTGCTTCAATAGTGTCTTTAGACACTTGATACAAATCAGATTTTGTGCCCTTCAAGAACACAAAACTAATTTCTTTTGAGAGTAGTGTAATAGTACAAGTATTTCACTTTTAATGCACTAAGAAAAAAATTTACTACAACTAATCAAGAATAACCTAAAATGAATCTTTAAGAGTTATTCTACAATTTCACTACAACTAATATTGTAGGACTTAGTCTTCTTTTTATTTTTCCAAAATAGATAATAGGTAGTTGATAGAAGCAATTTTGAAATCTAATCAACTCCTAATAAAAGTGCAAATGAACCTTAAAAAGAACTTTTTCTTTTTGCACTTTCAAAGACTGTAATCCAATTTTCTATTTGCAACTTTAATCTAAATTCAGGTGCTTCTAACAAATATGATAGGTAAATGAATTAATAAACCTACTTGCACCAAAAAGTTGCATACCTTTTTTTGTAGTAGCTCTTTTATCACTTTTGTAGAGGATGTAGATCTTGGTGTCTAGAATCACCAAGTTGTTGCTATGAGAATGTCCTTGCAGCTCTTTGTAGACTATCTTGAATAGCTCCTTCTTCACCAAATGATGGTCTCGACATTTATTTTATGAGCCTAGGATTTGATGGCTTGTTCTCCTCTTCTATTCTCCTCCTTCTACTGTAGATTTGGAGAAGTCTTTGTCTCTAAAGCGATGCCTTCTTGCTGTGAGAGGTAATCTTCAAATCTTCAAGATTTGGTGAGCTTCTTCTATCTTCAAGTCGTCTTGTCAATTTTTGACTTCAAGCAGGATCTTCTTCTGAGATTTGGCACTCCTTGCCAAATTCTTCTTCATGGATTTGACACTCCTTGCTAAATTCTTCTTCTTAGATTTGGCACTCCTTGCCAAATTCTTCTTCTCAGATTTGGCACTCCTTGCCAAATTCTTCTTCTCTTGGGCTTGTTTTCGGATGGCAACAATTGTCCCAAGTCCTTCACTATCAGAGGCTTCTCCTTGGTAGTGGATTTCTCCAATGAGTTCTCCTTTGAGAATATCTTCAGTAAGGCTCTCCTAGCTTTTTTCTGGATGCTCGATAAGACCTTCCCAAGGTCTCCGATCTGATAGCTTCTGATGGTCTTCCTTGAGACCTTTTCTTCAACCTTCTACTCCTAGAAGTGTTGGTGATGAGATCTACTTCTGGATCTCTGATTATGTTACTTCTGGATTCGAGCAGGACTCACCTAGTCCTTATTCTCCTTCTCCTTCCTTGATTGGAAGTTCTGCAATGAGATCTTCTCCTGATCTCTTTGATTTTGCTTTAGGTGCTGAATTGATTCTGAAGAAGATACCCTTCCTAACTTTCTTGTAGGAAGTTTCCCAACTCATTGAATCTTCTTTCCCTACAACAAAGTATTAGTACTAAAATATTTAGTCTACTTCTGAATCAGATATTCTCTTCGAATTCAAGATCAAGGCTTCTATGGCCTTTTTCAGTACCAAGGCTCCTATGGCATTTTTTAGTATCAAGGCTTCTATGGCCTTTTTAGTACCAAGGCTTCTATGGCATTTTTCAGTACCAAGGCTCCTATGGCCTTTTGGTATCAAGACTTATGTGGCTTCTCCTTCAAGGCTCCTGTGGCCTTTTCTCCAAGGCTTCTATGGCCTTTCTATGTCAAGGCTTCTATGGCCTGTTCTTCAACTTGTGAAGTTATTTGATTCAACAATGGAGATCTTCAGTCTCCTGACTTCACCACAACTCTTCACAAGAAGTCTTCTTCCATAGTATTCTTCTCTTGCACAAGGAACCAATCTCTGCACTATGAGGGCACACCGACCTTCAGGCAATGAAGTTGGAGTCTCCTAGATTTATATCGTAGGAGGAGTCCCAATCCTCTGAGAATTAGTTTTCTGCAAACAAAAGAAACTTTAGGCACTAGTTAGCAAATTCCAGATATCCTGGATAATCCTCACTAAATGATTTATCAATCCAATGGCTTGAATGTTGAGTCCTGGTCTTCACGAGTTTTTCTTGAAACTCTGTGGAAAGACTCTAGTCAATTGCAATCTCAGTATTTCCTGGAACTGAGATTTCTTTCAGTCCTCACTCGTGACTCTCCCTAATTCTACCACCTAGATTCTTCTGAGAGCTTTTGACAGTGGTTGGTCCAATGATGCATTAGTTTATCAAAATGCTCAGGCTCAATGATAATGGTGGCTTTCCTATAGACCTACATAGACTAGATCTACCATAGCTCTGATACCACTATTAGCTTTTGATGTAGCAAGCACTGGAGAGATAGCAATCACAAGATGCAGAATAATATGAAATAAAGTAAATCTGCTAGATGACTGAAATATGCAATAAATAGAAATGATATAAAATATTACAATGTAGCTATGGAGGAAATGAACACTCCAATATAAAGCTACTAAACTACATTGCACCCATCACCAATGGATGGTGTCACACACATAACTAAGCTACACTATGTCCCCCAACTCTCTATGTCTATGACTCTATATCTATCTATCTATGAGGCCATCCTTATATAGGTAAAATAGGATACTTGGCCAACACTCTATCTAGCTGTGCAAGGGACAACTTGCACATGTACAACTTGCACATTGACACTTGTGCACTTATTACATTGCATGAAGTAACTAGATAACTTGCCCCTAAAGTAATCTAAGTATGTACCTTGGAAGATACATTTACATAACCCAAATGATGGAATAGACTCTACTTCTAACATAGGTGAGATCTAAAACATCATCTGGATCCAATTTTCTCTTTTGTCGTCCCATGGCATCAAATGAAAATTTTTATAAGTTTCTAACTCTGTTTACTTGAAATTTTTAAATATAGGTTACTGGTGCCAAATGGATGTTTTTCAAATATTGGTAGTTGAGAGGTGAACGAAATGCACCCTTTTTTTGGTTTAGGTTCTATATTCTAGAGGTGCATTGATTTTTTTTTTATGCATGTAAGGCTTTTGTTATAGTGCAGATGCACATGCATGGGATATAGAGCAGATAGTCACAATCAGATTACTTTGAATGCCAAAAAATCTTTAATGCATGTGAAAATATTAGGTTCACATATCCAAAAATTCAAGCATATTTAATTCATGTTCCTTGGGTGTAGCTATAAAATTTTCTTTTGCACGGTTTTATTGCAAAGGGTGACACATGTTGCCATGTAGCTTGGATAGGGTAGTTACTCAAGCACAATTTTTAAATGCAAAATTAAATTCTTTGCACGACTCATATTTTCCTACTTTTTTTGTGATGTATTTTCACATGAGCCAGGGCTAACGGGGTACTCATATCACCCCTATATTCCATTATGATGGCTTAGAGTGTCATGTTTGTCTTGGTTGATAAAGTGTTGCCATATACCACAATTATTTTTAATGTTGGCTACCCAATATCACCCCTAATTTTGAGGTATTGATGCACATTTCTAGATAACATGGTAGTCTCATGGCATACTTCCCTCCATCTAAGATAAAAACACGCCTTTGGTGGGTCATCTTTTTATTTTATCTATTTTTTAAAAGAAACAAGTTTGAATGACACTAGAAAAGTATTTTTGTGAAAATGGATGCTAGAATAGGTGAAATAAGTCCAGTGCAAAGTGTACGAAAAGAATTTCAATGCAAGTGGAGTGTTGAGGATATTTTGACATAGATTAGACACTAAAAATATTTCAACACTAAAAAATTCTTAACCAAAATTAGCTTTTGGCCCTTTGATAATGCATGGTACCATGTCTAAAATGGATTAGATGCAATTGTGCATAATATTAAATTTAAACAATAATAAAAATAAAATATGTACCTTACTATAGCAAATAACTCCATGTGTCACTGTGGTAGCTAAAATTATGAATTTTGGCCGTAAAGCAAGACCACATCTCATAGAGCTAGAGCAAAATAATTAATTTTCATTATTAATAGAAGGGGCTACTATTTTTTATTTTTAACTATATTTTACCTCTGTGGCATCCATGATGAATTTTCATAATAAATTTTTATTATGCTATACATGCATGCCAAAAATCAATTTTCATTTGAGTCTTGATCTAGGAGTGCCTCAAAGAGGTCTTCACTATTGAGCATTTTTATTTAATTTTTATAGAGACACAATAACTCAATGAATACCTAAATTGGAAGAGGAAGCCTCTTCCATCATATGTAGATCAGACTATGATAAAAAATATGTTGAAAACTCCTCCTTGGTGAGTATTTTGTTGTAGAACCATAGGCAATGCTCGTTGACCTATAACCGATGTTTGAAGCCATTGAAGGGTAGGAGTCATATTACATGATTTTCAAAAACACGTTCTATCTCGTATGGTCCCAACCATATTGTGCACAATTTATCACTAAAATTTTGGTAGCAAGAGCAAAAAAAAGTGACCAATCACCTAGCTTATATTTACTATTCTTTATGTGGTTGTCATATCCCATATTACTTTGCTACTTGTAACAACCCAACCTAACCCACTGGTTCCACAACAAACCTAAAAGATTAATAACTAAACTTACTAATAAGGAAAGAAGTTTAGCTATTTTTTTTTTCAATTTCAATTTTATTTATTGCTCACCCAATATTTAATCAGTACAAGGCACACTTAATAGGCCACCTTTGGGTTATGATCACTACAGTCAACCCCCAAGTGGACAGGAATGGCCAGATCCCATAGATGATGCCATTTAGTGATCCTTCCTTCTCTCCCTGTGAGTTCATAGGACCATGAATTAGGGGTTATCCTCTAAGGTCCATAATACTTAGAGGGGGGATGCACTTCCTGGATATTATCACATTATTCTCATTTTTGTCGAGATAACAAGAAGATTTTATAGCGTAAATACCTTAGTGCTTAGTTAAATTCCATATTCCTAGATTATTTTTCTTGCATTGTGAAAATAACTAAGGCCGTGTCATTCATCCTAACACTAGTCATGATCTCTCTTGTAAAAGTTATGAAAAATGTGATGAATTATCCCATACCAACCATCGTGGAATTGTCTAGTCTCATGTTCTCATGTTTCCTATTTATAAATTTTCTCAAGGAGTCACCATTGTACTGTTCGATCAATGGCCTAGTGTAATGTACCATACCATCTCGCCTTACATAACTTGTACTAACATATTTTTCTAGGAGTGACCATTCTCAAATCATAGTCAGTTATATGCATGTAACATGATCGGTATTGAGAATTTGATTTTATTGATTGATCACCTTCCTCGTGATCCAATTGGATAGGTTTGGTTTCAAGGTTAAAGGTTTTCCAACTTGGAATAATTTCTATTCAACCTAATTAGGAACTTCTAGATAGAATTGAGTCATATTTTAGCATACGTATCCATAAAAGAAAATTTACAAAAAGTTTTTCCAAAACAACTCCTATGAGTTCTTTATTCATAATTTTATTATGACAATGTCATAATCCTTTCCTTTCTATTGTCTTTACTTTGATCCCAGTTCAAGTTACAACACAATTCATATTTGCAAGCTAAATATTTAAAACATTTGTTTATTTGATCTTTTCACAACAAAATGACAATTCATAAGCTTGAATATAAACACTTTTTTATAGATAATTAATGGTATATATATTTGTATAACCTTTAAAGAAACTATGTCCAAAAAAATACTATTATTTGCTATTTATAAACTCACAAACAATTACCCATAATTTAAACCCTAAATCCTTCTTTCCTCTAATCCAATATCTTCATTTATACCCATAACAATGTTTTCAAGATATGTCTACATATAAAAGGGTATATTAGTTATTTTGAATTAAAGCTAATTTTAATCTTTTTAAATATCTACTTGAAATGATCACATTTAAAGTAATATTTCTTTTCTGATATCTAATGTACCTTTTAAAACTCAGAAACAAGACCGCATTCTCTTTATGTAAATATATTCTACATAAACTGAAAAGTAAATTGTAATTTTATTTTACACAAACTAAAATAAAATAAAAATGCTTTCCTTCAATGTAAAAACATTTTACGTAAGTTAATAAGAACACATTCTTGTATGGTAATGTTGGTCCAAAATCTGCCACAGGAAAGGATTTTACAAGTGCACCCTAGACCTGGCCAACATTGAAAGGCTGGAAGCAAGAAATGGCTTCCAGACCAATCTCCAGAGTGGGCTGGTTCCCTTCACTACTCTAAAATCTGGTTAAAGATAAGGGTTGCTGGAAAGAGATTTAAAAGTTGCAGAAAGAAATGGGAAATATGGCCACAGGCCGAAGTGATGAGATCAAAAAACAACAGCAGGAAACTACAAACGTAACAACAGCAAGTAACATAAGGAATTAGCTTAATCCTCGCACAATCACATGCAGCAAATCCCTCCAAACCCACATTCCAGAAATCGTACCCTGACCGCAATATTTAAATCCAAAAATAGAATTTAAATGTAACAACAATGTAGGAGTATGAATGCTATTAGAAATGCAGAAAAACAAAAAAGAAATTCATCCATGCAACGCTTGAAAAATTAGAAGTTGATCCTTTTATTCCCGCAAATACAATTCCAGTCTCTAGCAGCAAGTTTTTCCAACCTCCCGTAAATGAAAATTACATTGGTTTTTATAGAGGTCCGTCCTCTTTACAGCATTGAATATTTAAAACCAACTTCCTCGTGATCTACAACCATGCAACGGAAATTATGCACACGATCCCCTTAATTGCAGCATTGAGGAGGCAAAAATTAAATACAATAAGATAATCGCGGTCGCCTTCATTAAATTTTATTTTTGAAAATATGTGGGAAACCATTGACTTGATTCATGAACATCGGCCTCGAACGCATGAAATCTGCAATTTTGGTGGCCTGGGCACGTCTTTTACTTTGAATGCCTTGGAAATCCGCAAATCATTAAATTCGGGTCAGCATTAAATACTTGGAAATCGAGAAAAACCCCTCGGGCCGTTCATACTGCACTTGGCGGGAAAATGTGCAGGTCGCGAAAACGCGACGGGTCGCAAAATCGTGACATATTTTTATGCCGTACGCTTTGACCACTTTGACCCGCAAAAATGGCACATGTCGCTCTTTCGCTGCATCTTCGGCTTCCTTTTCTCCATCGCTAGCTTATCCACGCGAAAACGGCACATGTAGCGATTTCGCTACATCTTTTGGTCGTTGGCTCCTTTCTTCGCTTTGCTCCACGAAAATGGAACATGTAGCGATATCGCTACATGTTTTGGGCACTTTGTACGGCTTCATGGACGGGTCGCAAAAATGGAACACTTCTTGCCCTTTGCATGTCTTCTATTCTTTCCTTATCAAGAATTCGCTATGCACTTGAGTCATTCAAGCATTTCAATCAACGCGTCATGAAATCGTTGTCATCTCCTTGTCTTTTGTTTGATTCTCTTCGCACTCCGCCTTGTCGCCTTGAAATTGCAGCGAATCGCTACATTTTCTATGCCTTTTGCGAAAACAGTCAGCGCATCGCTACCATTCTTGCATCTTGGACTCTTTGTAAATAAACACCCCGAGCTTTAGAATATGCAACCTTAGAAATAAAATAGCTTACAACTTGGAATATGCGGCCTTAGACACCTCCCTTAACAATGCTCGACGAAAATGTGCAGCGCATCGCTGCACTTTTGAACACTTAGACCCTTGAAGCCAAACGCCGCGCGATTTCGGAACGTCAGCGAATCGCTGCACTTTTTAGACTTAAGGCTTTTGGAGCCACTACTCCGCGAAAATGAGACGTTAGCGCGTCGCTGCAATTTTACCATTTGACTCTTTGAAGCTCCCGACGTCGCGATTTTGGAACATGTCAGCGATGCGCTGCAACTTTTGCTTTGTGTCTTCGGCTGGACTTTTTGTCGCGATTTCATGACATTTTGTCGCTGCTCCTCCTTTGCTTTCCAAAAGTCGCGAAAATGAAACACGTCGCGATATCGCGACGGTTCCGCCCAACCTGCCTGCGTTGACCACGTTGACCGTGATTTCACGACATGTCAGCGAATCGCTGCAGTTTTTGAACTTAGTCAATTTCTACTCATTTTTTCTCCTTTTCCTCCAAAGCTACATCAAAGCTGGTATCAAAGGTCAGATTTTCAACAATACACTAATGCATTAATCAATGAGAATAAATGTGGCAAAAATGCCAACAGGTAATTACTATTACAAATAATAATAATACATTTTCTTTTAATATAAATATATATTACTAAATAAGAACTCGTGCTTTCAATGTAAATACATGTTATATAAACCTTTTCAACTCATTTGTTATCTAAGGTGCCTACATTATTTATAACAATGACTATAATTTAACATGTCCAGAATTATGTAGACAGTACATAGCTTAAGCCCAGAATTATGTAAATAGTACATAGCTTAAGCTTCACATCTGATGGAGGTCAAAATAATGCTCTTTAAGATAATGTCATTGCCTTATAGAAATCACACAACCAAAAAAATTGTATTAGAATCCTAATCTCAACATTAATTGGGTAATAATTTCCAATCGGTTCGAGATAGTAGCTGGTTTTCCGTACCCGAATGGATATTTGTGTGGGATAAAATCGCTCGTGGGGGAAAACTTATGCTGAATGCAATGGTGAATTACTGTAGAAAGACATACATATTCAAGATACTTCACTTAGACCTTAAATTTAGTTAATTATTCACTAAATAAGGGTCTACGTTCATATTTTAGCCATACGTCTAATGGTGTATTATCAATTCAATATAACACTTATAGTAGTGGAAAGTTTAAATTTTAATTTCTTTTATAACTGTGCTGGTAGATAAACTTACCCAAAAACTTAAAAAAAGGTATTTGGAAAAGATATTTGCAATTCAAAGAGCTCATAATATTTTAGAAAAAGTAATACCAAAGTTTTAAAGGTAAAAACACCTATCACACATTCTTGAGTAGGTAAAACATTAGGCATTAGTTGAATAAACCAAGATGTAGCATCGTTAAGGGAGAGAAATACATAATTCTTCTAAAACAAAGGGATTTCATAGAGTTGCCTGGGATATTTACTATCTTCCTAGAGAATCTGGTGGAAAGAGTCTGTTAGACTGTCGACAACAAGGTATTGCTCTGTGTACTAAGTGGGTGGTCAAGGCTCTAAGAGGAACTAAAGCTTGGAAAGTTCTGGTTCGACATTTCATTTCCTCTGGTCTTCCCTTAAATCATAGAGCATGGAGAGGGTTGGATTTTCCCTCTCTCATTGTTGCTCCAATTTTTGTTAAGATTTATAGCTCCTTTGTTATTAAAATTATATGGAAAACCTAACAATAGCCCACTCCTTGGATCTGTTGGAGAGGATATGGCTTTCATAAAGGCTTATCCATAAATTCTATGAATATTTGGTGGTCCCCCAAGTTTCTTCATCAAGGTTATCCCTTAGCTCGGGTGTAATAGATTCATGCTTAGCAGTTTTTTAAAAAGGGTATTTTTACAATAGCTGATTTCTTTTCTCACTAGACCAATGATTGGATCCCATGGAATGAGTTCAAACACACCTTCATTATGAATGGTGTAGATAAATATACGTATGTTGTTTTTATTTCTATCACCCCTTTTTCTATATTGCACAAGATTGGTGTGCATTTGCAGCGTCCTTGGTGGTCAGACTGGAGATGGCATGTTGACACTCCTTGGCTTAATTATAAGGTTCATTTAGGGTATAAATGATTATCTCCTCATATTCCTCTGGTGCCTAAGCTCAATCAGTGTTGGGACTTATTTTCTACAAGGACTAGATGGAATTCTAGATTTCAAAATGTTTGGGCTACTTATGTTGAGCCCAAGCAATATTTTTTTGCATGGATCTTGTTGTGTCAAGGCCTTCCCTTGGGGGAACGTTTGAAGCACCTTGGAATTCCTAATCCTAAATGTCCTTTTTGTGGTGTGCCCAAATATTGTACTCACATATTTTTGAATTGCAGAAGATCTAGGTAAGCTTGGGAATGAGTTCTTTCATTTTTTTCCCATTTACAACTGCAAGAGTTTCTTGGCCCCAAGCTCTTCTTGGGGACTCTTTTACTTTGTCTCTCCTACTTTTTGAAGTGTGGTAGGTTTTCAAGATTAGCTTGCTCTTTCATATTTGGAAGGCCCGTAATAGAATTATTTTTAAATAGTATACACCTTCTATCACATTTACTCATGTTGATAAATTAGAATTTTTTAATGACATGTGGCTATAGATATGTACTCAAGCCAAAAAATTTGCTATGGATTTGGATCATCTGTAAGTTCTTCTAGCGCACTGGACCAATGCTTCGTGTACAGTCAACCGGATCCCCTCAAAGCACTCTTCTTAGGAGCGTTTTCAATCTCACTCTCACCATTGGCCTCCGTCATATGCAAGAAGTGCTCTCATAGATAGGCACTGGTCCAGCCCTCACCAATTGGAAAGTAGCCTAATGTTGACATTGCTTGTTCATCCTACCAGGTTGGGGGGTGTATGATGTTTAACCAGTTTCACCTAGGTCAATTTTTGGTCAGAGCGACACGGGTTTTGAAGGCCTTAATCATGATGTAGAGGGGTGGATTCCCATCCCATAATCACTAGAAATTTATGCAGGACAACATGCCAGGGCACATTACCCCATATGATATGCTTTATTTGATGTAATGATCATCAATGATCATGATTGGTAAAATTGTGTTTTGTTGGCGGCTTTGTTTACTAACCCTTTTCTATGAGGGTTAGTTTGATTCCCCATGGGATGTGTTAACCCACCCACTTTTTTTTATTGTAAAGGATTTTATTTTAATTTAATATAAATTTTCTTTTTTCATCAAAAAAATAACTAAAACACCATTTCAATAAAAAGAAAGACAAGAGCATTTGCCAAGTCTATCAATGTATACAAAATTTCTAAAACCAAAATAGAATATCATTAAGGATTTAGGATTTAAAAAGGTTTTCAGAATAATTATGAATACTAGAGAAAAGTACACTTCATTCAAGCAACGTAATTCTATTATGGAGTGACAAAGTAAATATCGACTTGTCTAAATCCTTTTTCCTTCAGGACTGATCACTCATCATCTTCACTAAGCTCAATTGGGAGTTCATGTCTCTTCTTCCCCTCTATGTTTTTTTATAGATGGTTTAAGAAGAAGACTTCTAAAATGTTTTTACATGCATGGGATCAACTCTTCCCTTCTCTCTTGCTAGGTGGTCCGTGAACCAAGTCTACGGTTGTTCTATTATATGTTAATCTTTATTTTACTAGGTTTAAGTTACATATATTTAGATAATAAGTTTATATATATATATATATATATATATATATATATATACTTATTATATATATATATATATATATTTCATAAGTGAACAAATTTAGTAGTTCAAACCAACAATTCTTATACAAGAATAGGCATTCAACAAGCATTGTAGCAATCTATATGAATGCATATTCAACAAAAAATGCAACAAAATATATGAATGCAACTACTAAGAACTTTATTTTTTCCCCTTGGGCCATTGGTGATAGATTTAATTGAAGGTAAAAATCTTCATCGTCATCATTTTCCATTTTTATCCTTTGGGGACCTGTATCTGCAACACAAAATTCATTAGCAGTACCATGTCCAAAGCATTTAAAGCATAAATTAATAATAAAAGCATTTAATAATAGCAAATAAAAGTCTATTTTAGGGAGGGTTGTGACACTATTGGATGATCTTGGTGTGATGAAGTGCTTCTACATAAAAATCATCTAGTTTATTAAATTTGAGGATTCTTTTGTTTTGTGCCTCAGAAAAATCAATGCCCACCTCAAGTGTTGTACAAAGTATCTAAAGCTCAAACTTGAGAGGAAGTATCGACTTCTTACCATATACCAACTTGTATGAGGTGAAATTTGTGGTTGAATTCGATGTGGTATTATAGGTCCACTCAATCTTAGGCAACTTGTTCACTCAATCTTCTCTATGAGAAGCTATTATCTTTGTTAAAGGACTTTCAAGCTCTCTATTGGTAACTTTCATTTGCCCATTTGACTATGGATGGTATTGACACTCCTTATGAGTTACTCTATTGGTAAATTTCATTTGCCCATTTGAATATGGATGGTATTGAGACTTCTTATGATTTACCTGGTAGAAATCTGTGAATTCTTGCACCACCTTAGACATGATATGTGTACATTTATTTGACATAATAGCATGAGGAACATCAAATTGATTAAAAATTTACCTATACAAGAAGTCTACAACTTTGTCTTCATGAGCATGAATGCACAAACATCTGTCCACTTGGTCACATAATCTATACAAACCAAGATGTGTTGCTTTCCCTAGGATGGTGGATTTATTGGGCCAATAAATTTTAGCCCCCATATTTCAAATGGATCAGAGAAAATTTGAGACTGAAGAGTAATTTCATTTGTGGTAGTTCACATCCCCACTCACTAGCATTGATCGCAATGTCAAACATTTTTTTTGACATCCTGATGGAGCAAGGGCTAGTAGTTCCTAGAACTAATGAACTCTTGGATAGTTCTCTTTATAGAATAATGTCCTCCTAAAGGTTAATCATGACATATCAAAAGGATGTTAAAAACTTCATCCTATTGTACACACTTGCATAAAATAAAGTCAAGTCTACATTTAAATAATATGCCATTAATACATTTAAAAGCTAAAATTTGTTATACTAGACACTTATTTTCTTTAGGAGAGAGATATGAGGGAATATTCCCTATTACTAAATAGTTGGTAATATATACAAGCCATGAATAATGTGATGATATTGCAAAAATATGTTCATCTAGGAATCTATCCTCCACTAGCTCATGATTACTTGCAATCTTTACCATGTTTATCAATAATGGTGATGTCAAATTCTTGGAGAGATAATAACCATTAAATATTCCTACCATTACTAATGGGTTTGTTCATTACGGTTTTTTATTGATGAGTGGTCAATGTGAAAAAACACCTAATATCCAATAATGTAGTGGAAAAATTTATTAATAACATGTACTACAACCAAAAACTCTTTTAGTAGTATATTTATTTTTTGCTCTAGTTTAATTTTTATTAATATAATAGATAGCATTATGTTTTCCATATTCCTCTTCCTAGCCAAGGACTACACCTATTATAGTGTTAGATGCATAGGTGTGGATGTGAAATGGAAGTTTCCAATTTGGTCCTTGTACCATAGGAGTGGTGGTGAGTTTGTTTTTTATTACATCAAATACATTTTGACATTCATCTGTCCATTGAAATTTAAACTTTTTAGCTAGCAAAGCAAACATAAGAGTTGCAATTTTACTAAAGTCTTGGATAAAGAAACAATAGTAGCCAACATGCCTTAAGAAAATTCTAAGATCAAATTGTGTCTTAGGGGGAGTCAATCATTGTAGAGTCTCAATCTTCTTAGGATATTTTATTCTGGTTGATGAGATGTGGTCTCCTAAGACAATGCCTTCCTTAACATCACATATTTATCATGGATTAGAGATAAATTATGAGCCTTGTAGCAAGTGATAACTCTATCAATATTGTAGAGATATTAATCAAAAGACTCTTTGGACATAGTGAAATCATCTATGTAATCTTCTACATGTGTTAGTAAGATTAGAAAAATAGCAAGGAACCATACTTCGAGGGGGCTATCTCCTTCAAAACTTCTAATACAAAAAATGTAAATTTGCCTTTTATTTCATTACAATTCAATATATAATAAGGAACCATACAATGTCTTCCAAACCCTAACCCTAACCGTAAATAGATGTTGAGTCCCACTAACTAGTCACAACACTAACTACTACTTATAAGATGATTAATTACAATAATTAAATAATTAGGACATGTTGAGTGATACATCGTCCCAGTTGTAAATATACACTGATGGTTAGGACAAGGTGTCTTCTCTTGAAAGGGAATGTTGATTCCCCCAAGGTTTTGGTAAGGTTGGTCTAACTTGGTTGACTTATAACTTCAAAAGTATAAAGAAGAAAACAAAAGAAATATTGGAATATTTAGGGCCACATGTAATTGTTACAAGGGTGAGTGATTAATTCATGTCATTAAATCTTAAAGAAATAAAACTTCTTATTCAATTGTTCATGTAATCATCAAAATATAAGCATTAACATCAAAGATTACTTCCAAGAAATATAGAAAAGTAAGATTCTAGGCTTATTGCCTTAAAATTATCATTGATATATCATTCATTGCATCATATCCATAAAATATTGTAATATATAGTAGTAATTGTTTTGAGACTTAAAAGAATGTAACATTTGATCTCTAGAAATAAGCTTGATAAAATTTCATCTAATCTACTCCTAATTTAAGAGAATATCAAAGAAAATTTAAAATAAAAGGGTTAAAGAAAGAAAGAAAACAAGCCATTGCATCATTGAAGACTTATGTTGAATTTGTTGAAGCAACAATTCTGAAATCAACCAACCTTAGCTCGATCAGTATTCACACAATCTAAGACCAAGATGGTGCTATCTTCAAAGGAGAAAGAGACAATGCACTAAAATTGACTCAAATGTAACCACCATCATCATGCACAAATTACACCAAGAATTCTAATATATTGTATTGATAAGATATTCAATGATTACACTTAGACTTGCTTGCATTAGGTGATTGCAAGGATAAATCTCCAAGTACAATGATAGGGTTCAGATGTCCACGAACTACAAATCATTTTTTTTATAAAAATACCTATCGCTATAGTGAAATCCAACCCTTTGAAATGGGATCTCAATGGCTATTTATAGCCTTACAATTTCAAATTTTTAGTGCTTTACAGTGGTGTTCAATGCTTCACAACTATATTTTCAGTGTTTTATAGTTGTAAATGAGTTGGCTATCCGAGTTATCTTCAACTAAGAAGATGAGGTGTCTAATTAGGGATTTTATTGATTTAGATCTTCAATTTCAACCATCGATCTTTAACTGCTTTGGTAGCATCTCTATGAAGATTGGGTAGTTGAATTGTCTCTCCAGGTGATCTGAGTTGTCATGCACAACCTGACCAAGATCAGGTCTAGGTTCACTCTCTTTGCATCTTTTTCATTTTATTCTAGCTCTTGCTTTCTAACTCAATTATGTGCAACACAAAAGAACAATGTATATTAGTTTGAATTTAATTAACTGATTTTACATGGTTTAATTTATTTTAAATTTAGGTTCAAATTATTAAATTTAACACTTAAAGCTCCATTTTAATTAAATGTCAAATGCTAAAGTCATTCTCTAAGGTTCAAAATCCTTTCATTTAATTTCATGCTAAATGTCTTCGCTTTTAATTTTATGGCCAAAGTATTAAATTTAACACTAAGGTTTCATTTTAATTTTAATGTCAAAGTATTAAATCCAACACTAAGGTTTTCGTCATTTATTTATTTATTTTATTTATTATTACAAAGGTTGGAGATCATTCTTTTAATATGTTTAATCGTTAATATTTCAATGATTCTCTTAGTTGTTAACATTTATTGCTCTCTATTAATATACCTTTATATTTTCATATGATATTCTTTAGATTTTGAATTAATTTGCAATGCTATTAACCATCCAAATTTTATTAAATTGATTTTATAAGGTTTAACTCTTTTAGAAAATGAGTGGCCTATGTACATAAACTTTAATATGCTTAAGATTTGAAAGTTAGACTTATGCCAACTCTCGCTTTAATTTCGTAAAAAATTAAAATTTAATGTTTAGGATTTTTATTTTAATTTCATATTGCTAAGGTTCAAAGTCTAAGGTTTAAGTTAAAAATTTCCTTTAATTTCCTTTATTAAAACTTTGATTTTCTTTATTATGCCTTAAGCTCTCAAATAATTCATTTTCTAAAATGAGCTCTTGTTAAGTTGAACATTTTGTATTTTCAATCATTTTCATGATTTTAATTATGAGGAGAAAATTTATTTCTTTTATTATCTTAGGCTATCTAAACCTTTAGTATTAAAGATATATGAGCATACGAGAAAATTCAATTCTTAGTGTTTTTCTTAATTTTTTGAGCTATGTTGATTTATCATTTATGGGATGGAGAGACGTTTTTCGTAGGACTACCCAAACTATCAAACTTGTTTTGGCCATATTTCACTCATCTAGACTCGGATTGAGCTGAAATTTTGAGGGTAGATGCCTGAAAAACCCTAGAACGTCTCCACCATTTTTAGATAAATTGGAGCAATGCATATCCTAGCACATCCCTATGTGTGAACAAGATTTTTGGCAAGCGGTGTTGCGAGGGTTTCATCTAGGTTGAGTGCAAGCAGCTCTAAAGGTTGTTTTTTTGGGCCTTCGAGACCTAGCAACCAATATTTTTGTGGTTTTTGCTCAATATTTTAGAAGGATATATTACAGGGGATCTAATATGGGCTAGAGATCTATATTTCAACAAATCATGCTGTGAACTTGAGTGACAATAACTTCCAATTTGTTGCACAAAAGAAAAGTGAAAACCATACCTTTCCACGACGTATAGGGAATGGATTAAAGAGATTACGAAATAGATAAAGAGATATACATGATCTAGTTGTATGCTTGAGCGTCAAGATTTATCTTTTGTTTGGTCTACTTTATCCTTATCAAGGTACCGTCTATGGGATTTACTCTGATTTGCTCGAATATTTCCTTCCCTAGGTATCCTTCTGGATTCACAGCGTATATGTGTACTATGTTGACTTTGTCTCTGGCTATTGATCTTCATAGCATATTTTGGTGTACCTTGTTGTGAACGAGTCACCTCTTTGCTTTCTTTTTCTATATAAGTTTAGGGTGTTTTTGTGAATTGATCGTACCTCTCCAAGAGTTAAGTCTATTGCATATTTATTTCGGATGAGTCTATTGATATTGCTGGTTTACGATCTTCATAGGTTCTATCATGGCTGCCTCTAGTATTCTTAAACCTACAAGAGTGTTAGTTTCCAAAAATTTGAATACGTTGGTCAATGGTGATTTTATTCTTATTGATATCTTCATAACTATTGGGCTGAAGGTTTGACCAAGTACAATCGTTCGATCTACCTTTGTTCAATCACTGCCTTGTTTCTTTTAAAATATGTAGGTTAGTTATCTGAAAGAAAACATGCTCCGAACATTTTTAACTTTTACCAATAAGGATGGTAATTAATTATGGGTTTAAAGCCTTGTTGACTGTGTTTTAGGATTTAATTAATCAAGTGTCAATTTAAGCTTACCTTTTTGTTTACCTTTAAAGCACGTATTGTCATTGGATTTATTCGAGATGAAGCGCATCCGTTGGATCCGTCGAAAGATACCCTATGGATTAGTTTCATTTGTATTCTATGATGTTGACTTTGAATTCCTCGATGTCATTGGATATTTTTAACCTTGATGGAGCGCTACCATTGGATTATTGGTATTGCTTTAATACTTTGGTCTTTGATTCATGCACTACCGTCATATCCCCCGAGGAGGCTTAGTGCAACCATTGATGTCTAAGGACCTACATGTTTATTAATCCACCTATATTTGATTAATTGGGTTAATCATTTTTATAATGGTTGAAAACCCTTGGTTAGTGATGATTAGACCCAAAGATAATATAGTGCTTTCGACATTAACATCATTGTATTAAGCATAGGCATCATATAAAAAGTTTACCTTTCTACATAATCATCATCCGATCATACCATGGTGGAAGCGCGACCGTCAGATTATTTCATATATACACAAAGTTTATCAAAGGAAATGGGGAAACGTCACCCGTGCATCAAATTAATTAATCCTTTTGACAAAAGAAACTTGTTTAGACTAACCTTCGATCACTTTTAATCATGCGCACCATTGGATCTGAGTGGGGATGAGCACAACCATTAGATATTTGTGGTATTTAATTCCTTTGTTTGGCCTTGATTCCTTCATCGTCGTTGATCTTCGAACGGAGTCTAGCATTGTCGTTAGATCTTTTGCAAGCTGCATAGTTGTTAGTCGAAAGGTGTGCATATTTAAATTTGACTAATCTCGATTTAAGTTTTTTCATAATTTTTCTAATAATAGGAAGAAGGTTAACACTACTTGGGAGATGCAAAATGAACAATGGGGTCCTCGTTAGGAGTTTTTCTAAGTTAGTATATTTGGGAGTAAAACATTTTCAATCTATTCATAAAGAACTTGATAGAGTCAATATTGGGGAAATTTTAAAGTTAACTACTTTCTTGCCCAATTTTTTGATAGAAGAGGAAAATTAGTTACTTATGAAGGAGGTCACAAAGGAAGAACTGACAGTTGTCCTAACTTCTTTAAAAAATGATAAAAGTCCAGGGCCTAATGGATGGCCTGTGGAGTTTTTCCTAGTTTTCTATGCTCTTGTTGAGGAGGATCTTCTCAGAGTAATGAAGGAATTTGGGTTGAGTGGTTAGGTTTTGGGAGCTTTTAAATCCACTTTTTTAGCTTTGATTCCAAAAAAAGGAGAAGCCTAAAACCTTTGATGAATTTAGACCTATTTTAATGTGTAACTATATCTATAAAATCATTACAAAGACTTTGGCTTTTATATTGAAGAAGATTTTTTTTGAAGTTATTTCCTAGGAGAAGTTTGGGTTTATAGTAGGTAGATATATTTTTGAAGCCATAGGAGTTGCACAAGAGGACCTTCACTCTATTAAAACTAAAAATATTCCTACAATGGTCCTTAAACTAGATCTATCTAAAGCTTATGATAGAACTAGCTAGTTGTATCTCAGATTGATGCTCTTACATGTGGGTTTTAGCTATCTGGTAGTAAAGTGGATTATGGGATGCATTACTTCTATATATTTTGTTGTTCTTATAAATGGATCAACTTCCAAATTATTTAGACCCTTGAGAGGATTGAGACATGGATGTCTTTTATCTCCTTTAATTTTTTTGTTGTTTTTTGAAGGATTGAGTAGAGTTATTTTGTATGCAAAGAGGGTAGGATCCTTATCCAAGATAAAAGTTGGGGTCCTTTATTTATCTCATTTATTATTTGTTGATGATGTATTGTTGTTCACAAATGACAATTTAAGGGAAGCTATAAAGTTAAAGAAAATCTTGGACACTTACAATATTGTACCGACATGGAGATAAATTTTCAAAAATCCTCTATTTGCTTTAAGGGTCTAGAGCAAGAGACTGAATACGGTCTAATCAAACCTTTTTATTTTATTCTCTTAGATTTCCAAGAAATCTTTAGGTATCTGGGTTCTGTATTGAAGCAAAATACTTACATGAAGAGAGATTGAGGATGGCTTTTAAAGAAGATTGAATTTATGATTAACCATTGGTGTAATAGATGATTGTCTATTGGTGGGAGATTAATACTTGTAAAGTCATTTCTTGAGGCAATTCCTATGTTTTGGTACTCCTTGGCCTTCATTCCCAAAGGAATTCTAGAGAAAATAAGAAAACACTGCTTTAGATTTCTTTGGACTAGATGCAAGGAACATGAAGGTATTCCTTTAGTTAAGTGGCAGAGTATTGCTAGGCCAAAGGAGGAAGGTGGCTAGGGACTTCAAATATTCATCTTTTTGGTTCTTCTTTGGAAACAAAAAAATTATGGAGGATTTTGACCAAAGAAGGATTATGGAAGAAGATTATTGAACATAAGTATATTCATCTAGGGACCTTTATGGATTGGATCAAAAGTCCACAGAAAATTATTAAAAATATTTCCATTCAATGGAAGGTGCTAATACAAGCCTTTCCTATGATTAGAAAATATTTGTCTTGGAAAGTGGGCAATGGTGAACAAGCTAGAATAGGAGTTGATTCTATTTTGAGTTGTGGAGGAAATATTTGCTGGAAGGTATGACAATTTCTTTACAAGACAAGGGTTTCTACTTTCTTCATCAGGTGGGGGAATTAGATTCTTCTATTCTTTGGACCCAAGGTTGGAAGTAGGCTCAGTTATTGGGTCCTTTTGATGAGCAGGTTGTTTTGTGGAAGGCTTACAATGATAGTCTTAATGAGTCATATCAAGCGAAGAGTTGAACCACATACTATTGCTTGGGCATACAACAAATATGGGTATTAGTATACAAATAGACTTGGTTACAAAGCAAGTTTTGACCCTCATCCTCAAAGGGTCTACTTGGTAGTGGAAACAGATTTGAAAATTACTACCCCAAATAAAGACAATTATTTTCATGTAGTTAGCTTTTAGAAATAAGATTTTGACTTGGAAAGTTTTATAGAGAAGAAGCAGACAAGGTCCAAGTATTTTTATGGTGTGTACGTCAAAGGATGAAATCACACATTTGTTAATCAAATGCCCATTTTCTCAACAAGTTTGGTTAGAAGCCAAACATATAACTAGAGTACAAAATATTTGGAAAGAAGAAATAGTGGAGGTATGTTTAAGATAGTGGTTTTTGAAAAAATAGCTGAAACTGTTTCTCTCTTTACCATGTCTTATATGTTGGGGTATATGGTTGGCACAGATGCAACTATTTTTTAAAGGAACTTATTACCCCTATTTTGAGTCATTTTGTAGGTGAGGAATTTGATCTCAATCAATAAAAGGCTTGACAAACATAATAAACCTCGACATGTAGGTAATTTATTCATTGAAAAGTCTCAACCATGGAGTTTTTTGATGGGGCTAGTCAGAGACAATTGGATTTTATTGGTGCAGAAGGCATTTTGTACTTCTTGGATACCCACTATATCAAATTTAAAGTAGTTCTTGGGATAGGTTCCACCAATTTTGCTAAGTTTTAGGCGTTAAGATTGCTAATGAAGTTTGCTACAAAAAGAAATGTGAAAAGATTACAATTTTTTGGAGATTCTACTCTAGTCATCAACTAGATGAATAGATCTACTCAATTAAAAAATAATCTGCTTAGACTAGTGGGAGATGAACTATCAGAGGCAATATATCTTTTACTCATGTTTATAAGAAATTAGATCAAGAAACAGATATGTTATCAAAATAAGGTCAACAAGTTCCAAAAGGTTTCTTGCAAATGGAAGAGAACAAGGATGGAGTTTCTTCTTTCACCCACATATCATACCCCTAGTTTCTATGCTAGCTCTAGGTTTTTACTGTGGGTCTATTTTATTTGATTAGAGCTTTATGGTAAGTTTTAATTGTTTCTTTTCTTTCTGTTGGTTTCTTTTTCATTGATTTCTATCTAGGTTTTGGATATGGAGGTTATTTGGATGATTAAGTATTGATATAAGGTTATTTATCCTTATTATCCCCATGCTATTTTGAAGATGGATTTTTCCTCTCTAATCTGCCTGAATGTAATTATATTTTGACTCCCAATAATATGATTTTATCTGGGGTTTTGTTTATGCCAAGGAACCTAAGAAGTGTAATTTTATTTCATTCTTGAAATTAAATTACGATTTTTTTCTTGTAAAAAAAATAGACCTTAGGATTTACGAGACAATTAATTTAATAGACTTTTAAAACCTTAGAGAACATCCAAAATTAATTGATCGCAATGGAATTAATTGCATTAATACTAAGTAAAGTTAATAGTCTTAGGCAATCTTAATGTATTACATTTTATTGTGTGAATGAAAAGGGGCTTAAACCTTATGATTACTAGAAATCAATATGAAGTTTTAAATTTCCATGGTAAAGCTTCTAACGATATTATTTCAAATATGCATAGTTTTATTATTTTATTATTGATTTTAATTTGTATACTGAATTTAAGAGAGTTTTAGCGTCAAAAGAGATTAAACTTCATTGATTTATTTAGCAAAAGAAAATAACTGAAGGCAACAACCAAAGCATTTTTAACAAAAACTTTATCGAGATTGTTTAACAAAGATCAATGCAATCAAAATTCAAGCATGTAAAATATTCAAATTTTATTGATGCAAAATAAGATTCAAGTATTTAAAAAATTAAATGCAAGCAAGTTTAAAACCTTGGTACAAGCAACATTTAGATCAAAATCAAAATTTCAAGTGGGTCCCCAAATTAGGGCGAGTTGTGCAATGGCAACAATAGGACATAAGAATCCTAATGTTCTTATCAATGAATAAGGGAAATTTCCAAATGTGCATTGTATGATCAATGAATATGGGGAATTTACAAATATGTGAGAGGGTGAAAAAACTAATTTTGAAGTGCAAGTATAAGGTGTTGTAGGATTCAAGAGGTTACCTTGTAAAAAATGATGGTATTGGGACAAGTATTAGCCATATTGGTCTATTTGACCAGTTTCCTCGAAAACATTCTAATATTACATGAGATGAATTTCTCCTCCAATCAAAGATTTTTATGATGGGTAACAAGTAGTGGACATAAATTTTATAATGATAAATGTGTCACTACTCATATTCATATATTGAATATAACGTTATGAATGTAATAACTAATGAAACATCAACTCTATATGTACTTTTATGGAAAAGCCTATTAACAATCAAGGGAACTTATTGTGTGTCCACCTACTTTTAAATTATAGAGAAGGGATCAAATTGATATTACACCTATAGGTTTGTTAGTTATATAATAAAAATTGAAATAATGTATTTGTTACCAATTTATGCTTGTTTGTTATGTAAATCCATATATCATTATTATTAATGAGCATTTTAAAAAGTCATTTGATTTCATGGGTTGAACATTTTTTAGAGATTTGTAGATTCATATAATTAGTGAAATGGCAACTTTTTTAGGTTTTGGAAAGGAAAATTTGAGGTGGGGGAAGACTAATTGAATAGAAGGAAACATCTCAGATTTGAAAAAAGTGTTCCAAAGATGAAACCAATTAGATATTGAGTTATCATTTTCTATAACAATAACTAGAAGACTAACCTTTTTTATTTTTAACATCTTGATCAATATTTGTAAGGAGGATCTTCAATATCATCACTAGATATTCATGGATACAAAATATGCATCCATATGGATGTCAATAGAGATTTTATGCCCTAAAAGCATGTCCCTTGCATTATTCTAAAAAGAATTGGAACTAATCAATGACCAAATGTATGGGATAAAGAAATATATTTTAACTCAAAATAGTGCATTTCCAAAGTCTTTGCATTAGTATTTATTCCAGGTAACTCACATATCAATGAATTGGGTATCAATTTGCAATATATAGTATAGATCTAGATATTTACATTGCAAGCACTTAAGAGTATAGTAAAGTTCATTGTTAATATCGAGATGGGGTAGAGCTATACCATGAAGATATTGGATAAGGAGAAGATCTTCTAGTATAAGATCATGGATCACATTAAGAAGGAAATACACACATTAAATCTCATAAAACATCCTAATGTCATGAGATTATACAATGTTTTGGAAGCAAAAACAAGACATATTATTACAGAATGTCATTGATGGAAAAATTTTCAACAAAATCATGTGTAATAAGAAGTTGGAAGAGATTGGAGCAAAACATAATTGTGGTTGATATTGAATTTAAAATAATTAAGAGTCGTAGAAGGTGTCTATAGATTATCTTTGTATGCATCGTTGTACACTTTCTTGACTAATTTCTCACTAATGAAATTCTCACCATCCAATATGATCCTATCTGCAAGTATTATGATGACAAGTATACTTGTGAAGTTGACCTACAATCAAGTTTTATCCTATTGAGCAACTTCTTTCATTTTATTCATTCTTGGTTTTCCCTCCAAAGGGGACAAGACTCAACAAGACTTAATTGTGGGTGGTGGTCAGAGTTAATATTGCCTATGTAGGATATTTTCATATCTATATTGAAATATTTTGAGCAAGGATATCTAAAAACACAAATTAATCTTTCAGGCTCTACGCTTCTATAAGATCTCAACAAAAAACAAATTTCAAAAATAAAATTGATGTTCAAAGAACAAAAATCATTTTGCCTAGAAATATTCCATCTAGACCAAGGTGTTAATTTTTTTTTTTGATTTAACCAACCAAAAAAGTTACACATGGCATGAATTTGATTCATCAAAAAATTCAATGACTTTCAAAAAGGTACTTTTGCAATGAGTCAAATTAATTTTCTTTTATCTCATATGAATTGTGGGGGGGCTTATTAAAGCCCATAATTATTAGTTCTTCCATTTTTATTGATTTTAGGAGAATAAAATAAAGACTTACACTTTTAAAAAGAAAAAATGAAATATTCCAAAAAATATTCCTAGAGGAAGAATATTCCCTCTACTTAATTGTTTTCCTGATGAGGTATTGATTTCTCCCAATTGAAGGCATCAATCAATCTATGAGTATAGACTTATATATACTTGTTAGAAATTATTTTTTGAGGTTGATTAAGTGGAAGATCAATTTCCAAATTTTATAAAATTTTGATATAGCTAGTGGTGCACCAAAGTTCTTGTTGCCCAATTCTCAACCGTTACATGAGAATAATTATGCTTCCTAGAAGAAAAAAATTATAACACAACTTGAGTTTGAATAAGTATGGAAAGTTGTAGATGGGTCCACTACCCATCCTGATTCAACATATGAAGAACAAATAAAATTAAACAAGATAGAAAAGCATAATTGGTTATCATGTTTGGAGTAGACAATGAAGTATAACCATACACTCATGAATCTATCATAGCTAAATATGCATGGAAGAAAATTCAAACAATATTTGAGGTAAGGAACCATAATTAAATCCTATTTCTCCAAATTCAACTTCATTATTTTAAAATGAACAATGGACAAAAAATTGAATTCTTCTTGAGGAGATTTGATGAACTATGAGCACCACTACAAGCCTAGGGAGAAAAGGTATTTGACGAGACACTTATTATTATTTTGAGATCTCTCCTTTCTTAATATAATATATTTTTAGCAACCTTGAACATCACTAATCAAACACAAACATTTAAAAAGTTGGTGAACTTACTATAAAAAGTAGAGGCCTCACATGCAACATAATAACAAGAGCAAGTTCTTATTACAAATAAAAAAGGAAAGCAATCATTCAGAAGAGGTGCAAGATCTTAGCAATGCTTTCAACAATAGAGAAATATTTCTCACAAGTATAGACATCTACAAAAAAATCACCAGTGGATTCAATTTGGAAAACAATGCATCAACAACATAGAAATGCTACCAAAGATAATCATTCTATAGGATATGAGGATGTATTTGTTGTATATGCTCAATTAAGTTAGCTTAATGATGTTTGGTATATTCATTTGGGAGAAACCAAACATATGATAGGTCAAAGAGACTGGTTTCATACCCTAGATTATTCTAGGTATACAAGAAAATTCTCTTTGGGTGTTGATACATCATATAATATAGAAGGCCTTGGTGATGTCAAATTGTAACTAGGATCTTAATTCATACAATATTAAAAAAGTATTGTATTTTCTAGGACTCACCAAGAACCTACTCTCTTTCAATCAATTAATCAACCACAACTTGAAGGTTGAGTTTTATGACAAGGTATGCCTCATCCATGACAAAACTAATAATTCCAAAATTCTTGCATATGGAAAGGTTATAGAAAATATGTTTGAACCTCACAACATTCATCATGATAATATAGATTTAATTAATAATTCTAATATTTCTACATCAATATAGCTTCGATGATATGGTTATCTAAGTTTTGGCTATCTTATTGTAGTACAATATAAAAATATGATCAAAGGTCTTCCTTCTCTGAAGAAATCCACTCAAGTCTATCCTTGTTGCTGAGCCAAAAAACAACATAGAGCTTCATTCAATCCTTCAAAATACTAAGCCAAATGACCTCTTGATTTGGTACATACAGATATTTTTAGACCCATGGATCCAAGCTATAATTGATCCAAATTTTTTAGCTTTTTGATGATGATCATACTTGCAAAATATGGGTATACTTCTTATAAATTGAGGATAAAGTTTTTTTCTACTTCAAATAATTAAAGGCTCAATTTGAGATTTCCACAAGAAGATAAATCCATGTTCTTCGCTTAGATTGAGGGAGTGAGTTTACCAGTAACAAGTTTTCAACATTTTTGAAGGAACACAACATCCATCGATAATTGAAATTTGCCTACACACCACAAAAAATGGTATTGCAAAACATGGAAATAAAATGATCATGGAAATGGTATGATGTATGTTGAAATATTCTCAACTTGGACACTCTTTTTGGATAGAAGCAATACATACAATAGTCCATTTACTCAATCATGCCCCCACTGCATCACTTGAACATATTAATCCAAAAGAAGCATGAACCATATATAAGCCATTTATTTATCATCTTTGTGTATTTGGTTGTTTAGCATACATGCACATCCCAAAGGAGAAGAGCCAAATTGGATGAAAAATCATGGCAATTAATTCTTCTAGTCTACAATAATAAAATAAAAGCCTATATATTATTTGACTAGCTACAAATAAATTATGTAATAGTCATAATGCCATCTATGAAAAAAAAGAAAAATCATTTTTAACCTCCTCACAGGAATCTTCATCTCACTTAGTTTCAACAATGATTGAAAGTGATGAAGATGAAGCTACTAATGAAGAAAAATTTAGGGACAACAATGATGAAGACAATAATTAAGATATGGTTCAATCAACTTCACCATTTCACATATAAAAAATAATTAAGTGGTATACGATCACAATAAGAGCCTCATGTTAGGTGGAGTCTCAGAAACATCTACCACAAGACTAATGACATAAAGTATGGCTCACAATGGATAAAATATAGCTCTAATGAGTATAATTGAACAATCCATAATACAGGAAGCTCTTCAGTCTAATTCTTGGAAAAATACTATTGATAATGAATATCAAGCATTACTGAAAAACAAGACTTAAAAACTTGTTGACCTTCCACTAGGTAAAAAACTATTGGATGCAAGTGGATTTTAAAAATCAAATACACATAATATGGTAGTATTGAAAAACACAAGGTATGAATCATAACTAAAGGTTATGCACAAAAATATGACATAAACTATGAAGAAACATTTGCACTTGCAACCAAAATAAAATCTGTTAGAATAATCTTTTCTCTAGCTACACAATTTGGTTGGAAAATTCATTAGATGGACGTGAAAAGTGCCTTTCTCAATGGGGATTTAAAAAAAGTCTATAAGACTCAACGAGGTGGATTCATCTTATCTGGATAAGAAACAAAGTTACGTAAATTGATCAAATCACTCTAAAGTCTTAAACAAGCCCCTCAAGCATGGTATACAAAAATAGATGAATATTTTGAAAAGCATGGCTTTAAGAGGAATCCATATGATCCAAGTTTGTATCACAAATATCAAAGGGAAGAAATGTAATCATCAATGTATATGTGGATGATTTGGTCATCATAGAGAGTTTTGAAAGAATGATTCTAGATACAAAGGAAGACTTAAAAAAATATTTTTACATGATCAACCTTGAACTATTGCACTATTGTCTAGGTCTGTAGGTATGTGTAACAACCCACCAAAACCAGCCTTACTTTTTATCATAAGTAAGGTTCACAAATAAGTCCCAATAAATTTAGCATTATAAGGCATAACTACGTTTTGAGTTCAATGTTGTTGTAGAAAATACTCAAGTGGATAGGAGTTGCCAATATCCAATATTTTTAGGGTTAATCTTACTAAACCTCACCATTTATGAAGGATGTCAATAATAGTCCCCCTGCATTTCCTATACCCTCATCGTTATAGGGAAACTTGACCATGATGTAGGGATCATCCTTTAAGGACCATAACACTTAAAGGGGAACACCTTTTCTCTAATCCTACATAAATATGTCTTTGTAGATATATTTTGGTGCAATGCCTCAATGCTTAGTTACCACACCCCCAAAAGTTAACTAAGTCCATTACCACTCACCTGGTAATGAGTATGGTCACATGATCCTCACCGTTCAAGGTGTATCATTCACAATATCTGGTTATTGCATCATTACAAATCCTCTTAGATTGTTTTATCTTCTTGATTCAAGGGTTCTGATATGACTCTAATTCTATCCCAAGATTCCACTAACCCAAGAATCACATATAAGTAACCAAATAACAACTTCTCTCTTCAAAGGAAATAAAGTGCTACATTAAAACATGCTTAAATATAACACATGGCTAAAACTAGTATCTTAAGTTTTCCAAACATAATACTAAATTAAAGCATTTCCTTTTTACCTCATAAATGAAAGAACAAAACATCATCAAATGAAATGTAAACCCATATCCATAGATTTGATTCTAACTCATTATTTCCTTAACATAGGTTCTAGCATTTACTTTATCTATAAGAAGATTAAACTTTAACCAAAGAGCTTAAACCCTATTCCATAAATTAGAATTTTCTTCTAGCACAACCATTCCATATTCATAACTATTATACATTCAAAATAGATTTACATAAAGATTAAAATAATTAATCTTCCTTTCCATAATCAAGTGCAAATATAAATCCATATTCCAAAGAATACAATTCTTCCTCAAAAACCTAGAATACTAAAAAAGGTTCTTGTTATAATATATTCTTTTATCATAAGCACAAAATTTCCATATTTCCTCCAGATCTTCCACTTATAAGCTCATCTCCAAGAGCAGTGAGAATAATTCTAGGGATCAGGACAACTCATGATATGCATATGCAACCTACTATGCAAATCTCATATCCAAAATGCATAACATATAAATGCAAAGCATTTCCATACAACCAGGAGAGAATCCCATACTTCTCTCCATAATGGATTCCTTTATCTACTCAAGCCTTAGGAAACCATTACTAAACCATTCACATAACTTCCATAAAAATAATCTTCACCCAATTAAAACCTTTGCATAAACCAATCTCTATGAATCTACTACAACATTGGCTAACATTGAAACCATAAAACAAAACCATCATTAAATCAAATCTACAATTGTGTTCAATAGTTTCCATATCTATACTTTGGTAATAGATTAATCATTTAATAAGCCAAACAATAGAAGTCTATATATTTAATAAACTAACCATAAAATTCTATATATTATTCAACTAATTTCCAAAGTAATAAACCTTTTTAAAAAAAATAAACCCATTAATTAGTTTTAACTCACCACTTAAGGTTTTTAGTGCCATGTTTTCATGCTTTAATCTAACATAGCAACCAAAATACAATAATAACCAAGTAAACATAAATACAAGGCTCTCTAGCCATCTAAATTAGACACTAAGGTTGACCTAGCAACCAAGACTCATGGGCCAACAAACCTCACTCTCTGTTGGAATTAATATGTAAGCTTTTCATTCTAACAGAACTGGTGCTCTTAAACACAACATGCTAAGGGAGTTTTGGAACAAGCTACCAATAGGTCTAACTATAAATAAAAAGTGATGAGAGATACCTGCAATCTATTGCAAGGTTAGCTTGGTTCACCTAATATTACTATTGTATAATGAGGTCTGAATGACATCTAAGCAGTGCTCTTAGAAAAATGATGCCTACTTGGGTATGATTGCAATTATCTAGCCATAAAGAATATTTTATACTCTATTGAGATCTTAGACCAAAGCTAACCTATAGCAGACATCTATGCAAGCAATCTAACAAATACAAGGCTACCTAGTTGAACTAGTCATTTTCCAAACTAAAACAAAAATAAACAACAAAATAAAAGGGAAAATGAGCACTCATCTGATAAGCATAAATGTATTAAAGCAAGCATCTAGCATGAGCAACAACATGAAGCATACATTAACTAAAATCAATTGAAAAGGAACAAGTACCTTCCACCAAAATACACTCCAAATAATGTTGCTTCTTTCCACTTCTATTCCTTTCTCTCTACTTTATCCAACTTCTCCTTCTAATTAGAATTTGGTGATCTCATTCCCATATAATCCCTATGGAACCTTCCTCAAGAAAAAGCAATAAAGAGGTACAACTTCTTGCATACCAAAGGAGTAACGTCCCATTCTACGTTACCAAGATTCCAACACCAATTATAACAATGTAACACTATCTCCATCTTGCTAACATTAGGGTTTTTCTATTCATGGATTTCCCTTTTAATCCTATAGAGGGGTAAAATTGCCTTGTCTTGTACAATTCTCGATTGGATCCGCTAGGAGCTGAGGTGAATTGTGGGGGTGTGTTATATTCTCTATACTTAGGGATTCCAAAAGGTATAGGTTCACTAGGAATAGTTTTAAGACTCGCTCCAAGTCCAGGGTGGGAGTTTTAAATGTGTCAATTAAGCATACACCTATTTTTTGGCCTTTCTAAACTAAATCTATAAGAAATAAATAAAAATGCAAGACATACAAGATGCAAGAATACAAAGACTAATCCTAGTATGATTCTATAATTCAATGATATCTAACCCTAGGGTTGCAAAATAAATTCTTTGAGCAAGGGTCCAAGGGAATGCACAAACAATATTAAAATCCTAGATGCACACTATATGCTTTTATTCTTTCAAATGCCTAGAAATTCGATCAAATGCTTTTCCTTTACTTGTAATCTAGGTTTTTGCCCTTTGGGATAGAAATGAGCAAAATCAAACATCGAACAACCTAAAGGTCTATTAAGGAAATTATTCAATCTAATGGTTGATCCAAACTTTATCTTACATTAAAAATATCCAATGGCTTCAAATATTGCAAAATAACTTCACAAACCCTAGAAAATTTGATCAACATTTGGGGGCCTACTTAGGTTGCTATTTGATTGAGCTTGGAGGCATAGCAGTCAAGACCCCTTGGTCATTTTAGATGATAATTCAAAATCAAAATGATCTTTAACCTTTGGAATATGCACAAACAAAGCGAAGCATATAGATAACAACAAAAAAAAATAGACATGATGGACACAACAAAACACTAAAATGCAAGTGTGAAATCAAGGTTTTGGGGTGCAAAACTTGAACCCAAGCCCTAATTTACCAAATTCATACCCTATAAATATGGAGCATGAATTTGGCTTACTAAATTCATTCCCTTTATGGGTAGGGTGTGAATTTAGCTCAGATGCCATTTTTGGGCCCTAAAACAACAAAAAATAGAGTGCAAAACAATGAAAAATATACTTGCAAATCAACTAAAGTAAATGCAAAACCTAATGATATTATGGAAAAAGCAAGGATAAATGAATATATGGATTAAGCACTCCAATAATTTTGATCTATCCAATCACCAAGGCTCCTCCACTCAATCCCCAAGGGCAGCCAACACCAAAGCACAAAACAAAAAAATAATGACTTACAACAAAAGGGCACTTGTTAGCATGAGAAAATAAGTGAGTCAAGAATTATAACCTCCAAAGAACTTTTTGGGGTTAAATAGGGAATCCAATCCTCTATTTATAAGAGGTTTGGAGGGTAAAACAACCAGGAAACTAAAATTTCACTGCAGGCAAAGGCTGACCCCAAAATGCGTCAATGAGGGGGGGTTTAGTGAGAAAATCCCCTAGAATGACAAATCCGCATCTAGTAATTACAAGGCATGGATATAGTAAGCCAAATTCGTGTCTCATCTGGACCGGGCGTGAATTTGGTAAATCTAAGAAAACAAGGTAAAGGGAAAAGGCAAAAGGGTCCAAAATTTACACTTAGCAAGTTTGGGTGGCTAACTAGGGATCTAAGAAAGAAATGACTCATTCTGATGGGTCCATTTTTGTGTCTTTGATGCATTTATGGCCAAATAAATGCATCAAAGAAAGATGTAGACTCCTATAGGAGAAAGTAACAAACACAAAAAGGGGTGGTCGCGTATGGATGGAAGGGTGGTGCAAAAGGGGGTGTTAACTTAAACATCACAAATTTGCATGCAAAATAAGGCATTACTACCATTAATGCCTCTAAGTCTAGGGTTCCCCTTGATTTTTTAGAAGGAATACAAAATTTTAGATAAAAACTCAAAAATATGAAGGAAGAGCATAAAAATGCAAGAAGAAAAAAGGTAAATAAAGAGCAACAAACAAGACAAGGAGAGTTAAAAGGAAGAGTGAGGAGAAGAGAGAGGAAAAGGAGGGAAAAGGAAAAGGAAGAGAGAGAAGAAAATGAGGGAAAATAAAATGGGAGGGAAGAAAAGAGGAAAAAGGAGGAAAAGAGGGCTCATTTTCACCGTGCAAGGAGGAGAAAAGGGCTTTGGAGAAGAAAGAGGAGAATGGAACTACAAAATCACCATGCTGACATGGAGAGGGGTGAGGTTGGCATCGCTACTAATTGGGTGAAGATACAAATCAAGATCCACTTGCTCATTTTGTATTTTGCACCTACACACACAAAAATTGTAGTAGTTTTTACATTTTTTTAGGTTTTTTAGTCAAATTTTATCAAAATTCATCATGGGGCACAAATCTAGTTGTGGGGCATGAATTTGGTAGTCTATCCAAGCCAAATTTGCACCTTGTATGGATGGGGCATGAATTTGGTTGGGAGAATTTTTCAAATTTACCCTTGATCACTCTAGGGCATGAATTTGGCAAATTTTTGCACAAAAAGACCTTTATTTTTTAAATTTTAAATTTTTATGATTTTTATATGTGTTATATGATGGACTGATGAATATTTATGTTATTATGCAACTAGATGTACTTGAGAGTAGAGAGCGATAGTTGGGCACATTTGAGACTACCTTGGAGTATCTCACAATAGAGGAAAAGGAGACACTAGGGAATGTGAGACCACTACACTTAGAAGAGATGCCCTGTATTGAGGTAGATCAAGCCCTACTGACGGTGTTGGCAGAGCGATGGTATCTAGAATCATCCATATTCTAACTATCAACTAGGGATATGATGATCAAACTAGAGTACATGTGGCACATCTTATGGATCCCCATCAAGGGGAGGACTATTTACATGGTATGAGTGTTGATGGTGGTGTTGAATATGATGTCGAGGAACCCAATACATGTGATCCCATAGAGTGGAATCCTCATCAATGAGATACCATGTTGATATGGGGTTATGAAATTGATGTTCATACTATATGGAGTGGTGGTAGGGATGTTGGTGTGCCATACCAGTAGATGACACCTTCCATGGGCACTGGTGGGAGTAGTGGTAGAAATACGGGATTAGAGAGTGAGATTCGCTTGGGTACCATATGTGTTGGTCCGTTTACACAAGATGCTACATAGTGTCATGTATAAGGAAATAATATAATCGATCTATACAACATTTCTCTAGGTGTGGTGCTAGGAGTGCATAGCGATTTGAAGACTGAATCTACTACTAGGACCATTGCCCAACGTGGAGGGACCAACAACATAGAGGTGGAGCCAACACTATGAGCATGGGCATAGATCGTACGCTAGTGTCTTACCACTAGGGAGGTAGGTGATATATGAGCTATGGGGGCACCAAATTATATGGCAACCATGGTATCTACACCCAAGCTAGAGGGAAGATATAGAGGAGCTAGCTCAGGTGAGGAGGATGTGGTGGCTTGTCATTGAGAAGGGTGAGCAGGAGTTATTCAGATTTGACCAAGTACAGTGCTAGTTCGACATTCTACATTAGATTTTAGATCTAGGAGACTACTAATTTTGATGAGTGAGGAGGGACCCATCAGTATGCAAAGGCACTGTTGATGTAGCTAGGTGGGTAGAGAAGAACCTAGATGACTGTTGGAATCGATTCTTGCATCCATAGGATTCAACTGTCATGCTGCAAAAATTTATTTGAAACCAACAAGCTATTACAGGCTCTGGTCAACCTGCCTCTTCGTTCTGTTAAACACGTATATTACTAAAGGAAAACTATAGAATGGGTAAGGAAACCCCAGTGGTAATTCTATGATAAAATGTTAATTACACACTCCAGATTAATGTAAAACTATACATATTAAAATGACCAAGCAAGAAAATAACCATTCATTATGCCTTATGTAGACCGGTGCCTAGATTCATTGGGTTGTTATAGCAATTTAACAACAATTCTTATATGAACAGAGATAATGGGGAAGAGGAAATTGGCGTTCATATATTTATTCAAATATCATAATAAAACTAAGAGTTAACCAACGAAAGAAACATATATAATACATTCAAATAATGTAATACATTATACAGTGGCACACAGAGTTGAGACAAAGATATGACAGGAATAAAACCTAGAATTGTATTAATTTCATATAATATTACATGCAGAGTGGGCAGGATGCCTTTTAACTCTATTTTTCTCAAAGAAATAAATCAATACAATAAAGAAGACTCTATTCAAATAATGTAACAGGTCTCTCCTACTCTCCTTGTTCCAATCTAGTAATAGTAGAGTCTCTGAATCTTAGGCTCAATAGGACAAAAAATAATCTCAGCTTCTTGAGCACTTTGCTACCAAAATCCTGCATAGCAAAGGGAAGAATAAGAAATGATAAAGGAAAAATAGACATAGAAGGGGATACAACAACACAAATAACAGGGCACTCAAGTATACCTCTTAGCAAAAATGCTATTCTCTAATTGCTTGATGCAGAACTTGACTGCAGTTGCTTCCTTTTATAGCTACTAGTTCTTGATTTTGTTATTCCTAGTTCATCTCTGGACTTACACTTGTCAAAATTTGATTGAACCTGTACTATATGCTATCCAGCTGGTGCGGCTATGAAATGACTATTAAGGTTATTTTTTGGACTAAAGGGAGCTCTTTGTTGATTAATTTGGTCATTTTGCTCTCTCTGGTTGGCCCTAGAAACTAAGGATTCAGTACTATATTTTTTATTTTTGTTTTGCTTGTCCTGGTCACTACAATTTGTTGATAAGGATTGACCAGGTTACTATCATGAATTTTAGGCGAAGGACGGAGGGGGACCCGACGTGATGATGAATATAAGGGGTGGCATGCTAGTGGCAATCATATGGAATGGCACTGATCACGTGATAGAGTGAAGGGAGAAAAGAGGAAAGGGGGTGGATTCATACAATGGAAGGTGGTGATATGGCACACTGTGAGGACAAATGTCAATATGGTTAAGGAATAAGGCCTAGAAGGAGGGAGGCAATGATAAGTAGGAAGAATTTGGGAATGGAAAACAAGATCTGGAAGCATTTATAAGCTACTTCCATAACTATACTCTGTCGGAGTGTTCCCCTCATAACTATATTCCATCGAAGCATGAAGTGATTGACTTTCTTCAAGTCAAAAATATGCTCTATTCTCCACGCGTTTTCTTCATCTTAAGTATTTGCAGAACAAAAAATGAATACATTTATATTCCTTGTATCCCATTGTTTCTCTTTACTGATGCTTTTTAGCTCTCCTTTATTGTCTCTTATTTATAAACTGTGACTATGCTTTGCAGTCTTATTTTGTGGTACATTATTATTCCCAAGAGATATACATGATCTGGTTGTATGCTTGAGCATCAAGATTTGTCTTTTGTTTGGTATACTTTATCCTTATCAAGGTATTGTCTATGGGATTTTCTCTGATTTGCTCGAATATTTCCTTCCCTAGGTATCCTTCTAGATTCACAGCGTATATGTGTACTATGTTGACTTTGTCTCTGGATATTGATCTTCATAGCATATTTCGGTGTACCTTGTTGTGAACGAGTCACCTCTTTGCTTTCTTTCTCTGTATAAGTTTAGGGTGTTTTTGTGAATTGATCGTACCTCTCCAAGAGCTAAGTCTATCGCATATTTATTACAAATGAGTCTACCAATTTTGCTGGTTTACGATCTTCATAGGTTCTATCATGGCTACCTCTAGTATTCTTAAACCTGCAAGAGTGTTAGTTTCCAAAAATTTGAATACGTTGGTCAATGGTGATTTTATTCTTATTGATATCTTCATAACTATTGGGCCGAAGGTTTGACCAAGTACAGTCATTCAATTTACCTTTGTTCAATCACTACCTTGTTTCTTTTAAAATCTGTAGGTTAGTTATCCAAAAGAAAACATGCTCCAAACCTTTTTAATTTTGACCAATAAGGATGGTAATTAATGATGGGTTTAAAGCCTTGTTGACTGTGTTTTAGGATTTAATTAATCAAGTGTCAATTTAAGCTTATCTTTTGGTTTACCTTTAGAGCACGTGTTGCCGTTGGATTTATTTGAGATGAAGCACATCCGTTGGATCCTTCGGAAGATACCCTATGGATTAGTTTCATTTGTATTCTATGATGTTGACTTTGACTTCCTCAATGTCGTTGGATATTTTTAACCTTGACGGAGCACTACCGTTGGATTATTACTGTTGCTTTAATACTTTGGTCTTTGATTCATGCGCTATTGTTAGATCCCTCGAGGAGGCTTAGCGTAACCATTAATGCCTAAGGACCTGCATGTTTATTAATCCACCTATATCTGATTAATTAGGTTAATCATTTTTATAATGGTTGAAACCCTTGGTTAGTGATGATTAGACCCAAAGATAATATAGTGCTTTCGAAGTTAGCATCATTGTATTAAGCATAGGCATCATATAACAAGTTTACCTTTCTACATAATCGTCATCCGATCATACCATGGTGGAAGCACAATCGTTATATTATTTCATATATACACAAAGTTTATCAAAGGAAATGGGGGAACGTCACCCGCGCATCAAATTAATTAATTCTTTTGACGAAAGAAACTTGTTTAGACTAACCTTCGATCACTTTTAATCATGCACACCATTGGATCTGAGTGGGGATGAGTGCAACCATTAGATTTTTGTGGTATTTAATTCCTTTGTTTGGCCTTGATTCCTTCACCGTCGTTGATCTTCGAACGGAGTCTAGCATTGTCATTAGATATTTTGCAAGCTACATAGTTGTTAGTCAAAAGGGGTGCATCTTTAAATTTGACTAATCTCTATTTAAGCCGAAAGGGGGGAAATTATCCAATGTATTATACCCTCATTAATCTATAATTAATTTTAGCTTTACCTTTGTTTTTCCCGCCAACTTACTATCTATGCTTTCAGTGTGGTCGTTGGATCTTTGATAGATATTGGCGCAGTCGTAGATCTTGATCAAACTGTGGGTTAGTTACCAAGAGTTACACAACTTCAAACCTTGATTAAGCCGAGACAGGGTATGGTTAGAAACGTGCTTAGAGCCTTGTTAATCTTGCTTTAATAGATTTAATTAATCTCTCGGTGGCTTTGCATTTTTAATGCATCTTCTATGGGCACACCACCGTTGGATTGGATCTAGATAGAGCATTTTCATCCGATCTGCCCCATTTAATCGATGATTATTTCAAAGGGGGCGCATACCCTTAATACCCTTTTACCATAGCACTTTAATATGTGATTTAATTAAAACAAGCGCAACCGTCGATCTTGAGTTCGCTTGAGCGCTATCATCCGATTTGTTAGATTTGTTCACTGTCTAACTTGAAGTTTTGACCCATGCTGACTCATTAATAATTTGACTCTTGGTGAGCATGCATCCATCGGATTTGGCTTGACTCAAGCACATCCGTCTAGATCGGCAGAGTTGCATGGGTTTTAATCATTTTTGACCTTAGGTTATAATTTTAATAGAACTTTTGACTACCGATTTAACCTTCAATCACTTTTATTGAAGCGTCGTCATCCGATTAAACCTGATTCAAGCACGACCCTCGGATTAAATCTAAGGTGCTCAAATTTTAATTAATGGGGTGCATGCCCTCAATATTTTAATTAAAATACCTTAATGCTAACTTAATATTTTTGAACTTTAGACCAAGGTATTTAATTTGTATTTCTCCTTACTCTAGAATACCTTAGGGTTTTGAATTTTTATCATTTGACTTAGACCCAAGGGAAACTTATTTTAGGAGGTTCGAAGTTTGGCTTTAAGAATCTGATTAATAAAATTTTGCCCTATCCACTTTTGAGATATTTGAGTAATAAAAAGAGGCACACATTATTAACAACCAAGGTTAGACTTCATCAAACCAATCAATGAAAAATGAAGCTACTCACACCAACTGAAGAAGTGACCAACATTATGAACATTTTTATTGAAACCAAAAATTTAAATTTGGGGGTTTCAAAGTTGAGTCAAATTTGGCTCCAACATAGGCTCTGACTAGGACAAGGTGTTGAAAACATGAGGCACTTGAGAACCACATAATCTCCTGGTTTTATTTGCAGAAACTTGAACAAAAATAAAAAACTTTTGACGGTTATAAAGCTTGAAAACATGAATATATATATATATATATATATATATATATATATATATATATATATATATATATATATATATATATATATATATATATACTGAAAAATTGTATGAACAACATGATATCAAAGCTATAGAGTTTTTGAAAACTGTAATTCCTTTTATTCAATTTTGAAACTAGGGTCAAATTTTTAGAAACATATGAGTTTTATTTTAATATATTGTAATGCTTGTTTTGGCTAAGTCATAAGATATGATTACACAAATATTTTTCAAAGCCATTTACTTCATCATGTTCATGCCCATGTGTGTGTTTGTGCATTTATTTTGATTTCTAAATCTTTCAGAACTTTGTCATATCTGAGAAAAATAGTTAAGCCTATATGTGATTTCACTCTCTTTAAAAAATTTCACCATTCTGCAGGGCTCCACTACCAGTCAAGCGTCTATAGCCCTGGTGGAGTTGCTTCTAATCCCATCTAGTTTTACCCTACTATCAGTCAAGTGTCCATAGCCCCGGTAGGGGTTTTCTAAGATATCTCAGCCAGTGACTCAATTTAACTTTTTTAATTTTTTTTTCTTTCTCGTGAGAGAAATACTTGGATATATAAGCAAATTGTGCAACGAGTATGCCTGAGTTGAGGATTAGTTTATGGCTATAAAATATGAGTGTAATGATTTTTGGCTCTACTACCCTCTCAAAGATAACTTGGTTCTTCAGACATTTGAATTCACCTTAAGTATCTTTTGTGTAGCACCCTAAAATTGGCACGGTTAAAACCTTAGTAAAAAGATAAAATATTAAAAATTTGAATTTCAACCCCAAACTGCCCGTTAAACCGCCTTTTACCCGCTTTCCCCATTTTTCATGCCATTTTTAGGATTTGTTTTGACCGTTGGACGATATCGTCGCATATTAGACGAAATCGTCCTCGATCTGACGAATTCGTCTGGAATAGAACGTCCAGACGATTTCGTCCCAAAACTAAATTTTCATAATTAGCTTCTATTTCAACGACATCTCTAACCGGGGCAAAAGCGTGTCTGCACCGTTAGAGACCTTCCCCATTGGAGATCTCCCAGATTGGGATGATCTCCAACCTCCCAACCTCCTTCCTATGCCTATTTAATCTTAGGCCCTCCCCTTGACCTTCCCCTGGCTGAAATTCCCTATAATTTGATCTTTATTTGCATTAGAATATCTTGAATTACTATTTGCCTTCGTATCTTTCCAAGTTTTCTTGCAGGAACTTCATTGTTTTTCAGCTGGAGCAAGCTCAGATCGTCGTAGACGATCTTGTACGATCTCGGACGATCACGCCAAAATTTGAGACGATTTTGTATCCTGTAGATGATCTCGACTACAGCCAACATTGGGGGCAATCAATGCCTTGAGTTTGCATTCTCTATCCATTATCTACTGTTTTGCTTTGCATTAGTTAGACTTATTACTATTTTGCATCTTGGAGTTCACCCATGTAGCATAAATGCATGATAAAGTTAAAATTAGTCATTAAATATTATTGCATTTAATCCTTATTTTGTTATTAGACACTATTATTTAGCAAGTTTATTGTTATTTCTACATCATTATCCCTTGCTTCGTATTTGCATATTTGGTATTTTGTGTCTATTTTTGTGATTGAAGGTTTCTAACGAATTCGTCCGATGATTTTAGGCGAATCTCATACGATCTCTATCTGATATCGATAATGTTCAAATCAGAGGCGATCCGAACTGCTTCAAGACTCAGAACCTCCATCGGACATCTAGAATCGGTATGGTTTCTTCTCGTTTAGCTTATTCTCTCGTAATTTGCATCTATTTTTGTTTTCTGTATTCATTTAAATTCGCATTTCATATAGAATAGTTTAGATTCATTTCGGCCAAACCTAGGAATTGAATGATCAAGCATAAAAATGAACACATCAAACACACTATCAACCTAGGCGTGGAAACTGCCATTCAAAAGTTTCCCGGTGAACCCACCATCCGTCGAAAATTCACCCTTATACACCTCCCCCGAGAGGCGGGACCTTCAAAGGGCCTCTCAGTCCGAGGTATTGTCCCATCCTTTTCACATCCCCCTTCCGGGCACGGATCCTATAGCTTGAAGGTAAGGGTGCGAAAAATTTGGAGCGATACATTTTGGTGAACCCGACGTGAAAAACTAAAAACCTTTTGAAAACAATTCAATTCAATCCAAAAAAAAAAACATAAATGCATTTAGAATCAAAGATTGCATGTCATATTTAGATGGTAGATTATAATAAAAGATGAGTTGTCACCATTAATGTTGAAAACCAATTAGCAGCTATAGAGATTACCTCTGTGCTTAGAGTACCTCAAACAAATAGGGTTCAACCTTTGTGGGACGAACTTAATAGGAGATTAGATCTCATTTCATCTAGAGCAACCGAACTTAGGCAAATCAAGAGGTTTGTCCTAGATAGAATCCTGGATCCCGATCAAGTGATTTTGTATCATGAACTTCAGAGAGCTTGCCATAGGTGGTTAGCAGATAAAAGAGCCCTTGTGTCTTCTGAGTTGTATACCTTTGAGGAATACCTCGATAACGCAGTTGTAGTACATAAATTTTTGTCTCGTGTAGAGGACCAAGAGGTCATTCTTACAGATAGAAAAAGATGGAATAGAGTTCCCAGAGCTGTGTTATATCGAGAATATTGCCATGAGATTTATTTTTACAAAATAGAATCTAAAACAGATAATATCACTATAGCACACTTTATTAAGTTCCTGAAAAACAATTTCCAATTTGAAGAGGAGCACTTTATGACTCCTGATGAACTTGATCCTATCAATGACATCTATAAACTATTTATAGAAAACTAAGTTATTATTTTATTATTGTTGTTTCTTGTATTTAGTGTGTTGTTTATTGTCTTTATAAAAAATAAAATAATAACAAAAAAATCAAAACATTTTCTTTTAAATATTATAGTAGGTATATAATTAAAATATATACCTCCCAAGATCTGTTGCAAATATATTAATATATATTTGCTAAAACCTAAATTTAGACACAATGACTAGACTCAGGAATGGAAAACAAATTGAAGTAGAAGAAGATTGGTTAGGAAAAACCAATAGACCAGATGCCCTTCTTGAAGAACCAATTCAAGAAGAAGTAACCTTAAACCAACAAGAAGAAGAATTTGTGGACGCAAATGAACAAAAAGAAAATGATAGAGAGGAAGGATCCTCATCTCCTAAAATAACTCCAGAAGGAGCTGTTACTTTTGAAAACATGGAACATTTTTGGAAATTTCTCAATAACAATATTGGCACCCTTAATAGAGCAGTTCGTATGGATAAAGATCAAATTAGTGATACTCAAGCAACCCTAGAAGATATATATCGCATACACACTAATCCTTTGTCCTTTGTTGATCAAGAGAGTGATCAAGTCGGACCATCCAATTTGGACATGGCTGCTATAATCCGGAACATGCAACAACAACAGGTTACCCAACCACCTAGAGTGCCTGTTACCAAACCAAGGGTTATTCCTACACAAAAGAAACCTTCATTCACTGCTCTATTTCACCAAGCTATTGATCAATATACCTCAAATCAACAAAAGCCTAAAACAAAACCAAATGTTAATTTCCAACAATCTGGGATACAACATAATGCTACCACAAATCTTCTTCATAATACTCTTTCTACCAATCATTTGCATAATAGTAACATAGCATCGAATCCTTATGTTCCGCCTTCTTACGCTCACAAATCCCATGCTCATGTACCACCAAACCAATATGGTGGGCAAGCTGGCAATCTGGAAGCCATGGTGAAACAGTTAACCTCCCGTATGGACCAAATAGATCCCTACCGTCCCTCGTACAATTATCGAGAGATGTGTAGTCAACCTCTAGATCCTATAGTTGTAGCACAACCATATCCCAAACACTTTCCTATGCCTGTCCTACCTATATATAAAGGAACCGAAGATCCCATAGAGCATCTTCGTATGTTTAGGATAGCATGTCATGACATATCACATGATGATTTGCTATTACTAAAAATGTTCCCAAAAAGCTTAGGGGGGATGGCATTGGAGTGGTATTATCAACTACCCACTCATTCTTTGAGAAATTTTGAAGAGACCGCTGAGTCTTTTGTGCATCAATTTAGTGCCTATATCGAAAGGCATGTAACCATTAAAGATTTGTACAACCTAAAACAAGACAAAGATGAGTGTTTTGTTGACTTCTTAGCTCGATGGAGACAGTTGATAGGAAAACTACACTTTGTGTTACCTTATCGGGAGATGTTGGATATTTTTATCAATAATTTACAAGAACAACTATCCTATGAATTATCAATCGCTACCTTGACCACCTTCGATCAAGCTATAGACTTAGCTCGAAGGGTGGAAGATGCTCTCATTAGAAGAGGTCAGCTCAAAAAGAAAGATGATGAGAAAACATCCAAAAATCAGTATAAAAATAAACAAGTTGTGGGTGACGGAGTCATTGATAGTAGAAACATTGCTAATGTTAATACTACGAAAACAATGGAGAAGTTCATATTGAAACCTCCTGATAAACCACCCCAAGAATTTACTAGGTTAAATCAACCTTTATCAACCATTCTCCCCCAATTACTAGCACGAGGCTTGATCCAATTACCAGCTATCCGGGAACCTGATCCAACTATACCCGGATACAGAGCTGATTTACATTGTGATTTTCATAGAGGACCTGGACACGCTACAAACTCTTGTAAAATATTAAAACATAAAATACAAGATCTGATTGATAATAATGAGATGGAGGTGCAAGCCTTCCAACCTAAACAAAATGCTTCTAATAATGCTCAAAAGAACATTCCCCAAAATCAGAATCAGAATGCCAATCAATCATTGGACATATTTCAACATCCTTTACCACAACATGGTAAAGAGGTGGCTAATCAAATCGAACATCATAATGTTCCCCCTCCTACCCGATATGTAGGGACTATTAGCGGACAATTATCCTGTTCAGGATCCTCAAATATTTGGCACAACTTTCTCCATGGTTACGTCCAGACCCCTATATAATACTCAAACACCGGATCTTAGTGATGTAGAATCGGATACTGAAAGTGAAATAGACATCACCTCAAATCAATCGAATAGTTCTAAAAATGAATCAGATCCTATTCAACCTATCACAAATTCTATGGTTCCGAAAGAACCATTTCCTAGAAGAGTTACTACTCGACCCTCTTCTCATCAATTTCCTTTCTAATGAACAAGCCATAAACGCTAGACCGAGACCAATTCAGCATCCTCAATATAACATTGTAGGTACCATCGGAGTCGTTACCAAACAACAGGCTCAAAATTCTCAACAGGATCAAACTCAGAATGATGGATCAGCTCCATTTGTTTTGAAAAATCCCAATAAAGGGAATCATATGTCTAATGTTCAACCTAAGCCTCCTTACAATATTAATGAACAATTATCCAATACTACAGCCAAAATTTCCCTTTTGGACTTGTTAAGATCTTCTCCTACCCATAGGGATGAATTAATGCTTACATTAAGCCAAATGATGGTACCACAAAATATTCAACCTGAAGCCATGTCCAATACTATCATCACTCGAGAAGTCGATTGTATTGACTTTCGAGATAGAGATATCCCACAACATAGTTTACATAAGGATAACCCCTTATATATTACTGCCCTAATTGGAGATGTAGTTGTTAAACGAGTCTTGATTGATAATGGTTCATCTTTAAACATATGCACTTTTGACTTCTACCAACGATTTGGGTTTAGAAGTGACGAGATGAAAAGAACGGATATGATTATCAAAGCCTTCAATGACGAGACACAAGAAACATGTGGAGTCATTACTATACCCTTGCAAGTTGGTCCTAGAACCCTAGATACGACCGTGTTTATTGTACATTGCCCTGCATCGTACAATATACTTTTGGGTCACCCTTGGATCAATGCGATGCGAGCGGTTCCCTCCACTTTACATCAGTGTGTTAAATTTGAATTTAAAAACCAGTTGGTTACCATTCATGGTGATCCTAGACCCTTTGATATGTGTGCTTTGGTAGAACTTGTTGGAGTGCAATTTTGCCCCGCCTTGTCATCCACACATCCTAATTCTTATCATCCATCCAAACGTGTGAAACACACACCCATAACATCATCTACTCTTTCAACTACACCTATACATTTAGCTCAACCATCTTCTGAACAAACCACATTAGGACCTCAAAAAGAGCCTAAACCCACACCCAATGCTTCTCGTTTTACTCCTATATCTTCCATACCTCTAGACTCACCCATCAATATCCCTATGACATCTACATCCACTACTGGCATCCTTTCTACACCGAACGATGTAGGAAATGTTCCTTCTACCTCTTATGCTCTCATTGATGAGCTCCTACCCGATTTATCTAAAATTCTTATATCAGAAGAGATCAACACCGCCATGCAGACTTCCCTCCTTTTAAATAAACTCCCACCTTCTCCTCGTACCTTGGGCCTCCCACAACCTATGGGAAGTATCTACCAAGTCGGAAGTTGTGCTTTTGTTTATAAAGGATATGATTGGGGAAGAATACCCCGAAACATCAAGACACATTGTGATGGATATGCTCGATGCTATTTTGCTAATGAATATATTAAAGCTAAGCCCATAATGCTTAAATTGGGATATAAAGGGAAAGGTTTGGGACCTTTCCAAAATGGTATGAAAGAACCTTTCGAGGTAGAACCATGGCCTGCCCGTTGTGGTGTGGGCCTATTTTCTAGTAAAGGTCAGCCCTTTCCATTTGAGGATGATGACCATCTCGTATGTTATCAAGATTATCTAGATAAACAAGATTCTTTATATCCAAAGAATAATTTTACCTGCAATATGCTATCCATAGCCTACCCTGAGATGATTGCCGAATCCGATGACGAGTTGGAGGGAGATATCTTTCATGATATTTCCATTGAGGAATTGTTATATAATGAATTTTATTTTGATGGTTCTATACCTAGTATAGCCCAGCTTGAGGCCTCGACTCCTCAAAATGAATTATCCAAGCTAACCTTGGAAGAATTACAAGAATTGGGTGTTTCACCCACCCCACCTAATTTTGAGAGATATTTACATATGGAAGTTGAAAACGTTATAAAAATTAACATTGGAACCGAACATAACCCTCACATAATCAGAAAAACAAGATAAATACATTTCATTTCTTAAATACTATGAATATGTATTTGCTTGGACATATGAAGACATGCGGGTCTGGACCCTTCTATAGTCATGGCATCATCTAGTAGTCCATCCCGGATGCTAAACCTATTAAAAAACTTAGAAAATACATGCATCCCCCAAAGTGGCCTTACTAGTCAAAGGAGAACTAGAAAATGTGACTGTTGAAAGTCATTTTTAAAACCCCCCCGGAGAAATCCCAAAGGGGGGGGGAAGTAAACCCATAACCCCCCTCCTCCGGAACACAAGTTTCCAAGTTTGTTTTTAATCAAATTATTTGTAGGTTTGGAATTCCTACCACTCTCATTTTTGATAATGGAACTTGTTTCAAAAATAAAGATGTCAAGAAATTATGTCAAAAGTATAAAATTCAACATCGTTGGTCCACTCCCTATTATCCTCGGGGTAATGGTCAATCAGAAGCATCTAATAAAACCTTAATCAAAATTCTCAAAAAATTGGTCAATAAAACCGGTCGAGACTGGCACATTCAGTTATATCCTGCTTTGTGGGCCTATCGAACTAGTGTTCGAACCCCCACTGGAACTTCACCTTTTGTCTTGGTTTATGGTGCTGAAGTCATTTTTCCCTTTGAATTAGAAGTTCCTTCTTTAGCTCTACTACTTCAAGATACTGAAGTAGGGGATGAATATCGTGCTGGCAGATTTAGTCAGCTAGAACTTCTAGATGAAAAGTGCATTAATGCTTTGGAGCATCTTCGCGCCTACCAAAACAAGCTTAAGAGAGCATATCTTAAGAAAGTTCATCCTCGATCCTTTGAGATCGGTGACCTTGTCTTAAAAGAAAATAAAAAAAATACTAATGCAACTACAAACCTTAAAGGTAAATTTGAGCCCAACTGGCTTGGACCATATGTCATCACTGCTAAATTTGGATCAGGAGCATACAAATTATCTACCTTAGATGGTAAAGAACTTAAAGAACCTATGAACATTATGCATCTTAAACGTTACTATGCATAAAAATTGGTCATTTCATCATTGTATATATTTGTTTAAAACATTTCAAAAAAAAAAACCACTATCTTGTATTTCTTTCAATTCATAAACTTAAAATATAAAAACACCAAAAACATCCAAATCATCAAAATCTTCAAAAACATCTTTTATTTTTGTACCTCTCAATTTGTGAAGTATTGCAGTTATATTTTCAGTTATTTTGGATAAATTAGTATTTATTTGGAATCCCGCACTTTCACATTCACATGAATAAATATCTTGATTTTATTTTTTATGATTATTAATCTCTCTTATATCAAAGTCCACATTGGCATTAAATAAAGTTTTGAGCATAGAGAACTGATCTTGTTATTTACTTGAACCAAGTATATCTTTTCACATTAAAATGATTTCATTGCAAATTCAATATGATGCTACATAGTAGAAATGGTTTCTTGAGCGAAAAGTTTCCCTTGCTATCCTATCATGCACATGGTCTAGAATCTTTGAGAATTGACAAAAGGACAAGCTCACCCCTACCCAGAATAAAAATCCCTTGCTCTACAGCTAATCCGAGCAAGTATCCCTAGCATAGGAAGAAAAGAAAAGTTCAAGAAAAAGAGAAAAAGAAAAAGGTTATTTTGAATCATCACAACAATATTTCAGCATTATCTCAAATATCAAGCAAAAATACAAAAGTACAAAAAAAAAAAAAAGAAAAAAAAGCAAAAGTGAAAAGCAAAAGCAAAATACAATAAACTCCTTTCCCTACCCCTTGAAAAGAAAAGAAGGGTGAATGAGCTTGAATCCCCGGAATTCTCAATTATTCGAAAACTGTGAGGTAAGCCCCATAACAGGTGGTTTGTGCCCAACCCGCTTGGCCTTGGGTAAATCCTAGCGTGGCGATATGTCCGTCACATTAGCGACCTTCTTTTGTACGGACCTCCGTCAGCTTATGGATTAGCTAGCTCTTGATAACCTAACTTACATAGTAGTCTGGGTACGGTTACATGCATATAAATCATGGTCAACGAACATTCATTTGGTCAAGGCAAATTACTTGTATCAAATTATCTTGCTCAAAATTGGTAAATGAACAATACAATCGCACACACATTTGTATTTGAGAGATTTTGTATCATTATGATAAATCAAGATTGGTAATGAACTCACATTTGCACATGAGGATTCCTTATAAATCTACATTTCTCTTTGAGATAATTTAAAATATTTCTGTAACTCTTTTTGGAATAATTTTATCCTTTTATTTCAGAATTTTGTTTTGTATAAAAGCAATTACATACATCTTCTCACAAAATCTCAAAAATAATTTCAAACAAAATTTTCATATTATTATTTTTCTGTTTATCAAAATTCAAAAATGCATCTTGCAATAAAACCAACAATCTATTTTCTTCTTTGGATTTCGCGATGATGGTATAAGTCTATACCTATAATTCTATGCCTAGCGCAAACCATCGTTCTAATTTTCTTTTCCATGTATTTTAAAACAAAATTTCTCAAAACATGTGACTTGCATCATTATGTTACACAATTATGCTTTACAAACAAACAAACACTTATTCTATTTCATGTCATTATGTTCAAATTCAGTTTTTGCAACCATGGTATAAATTCTAAGGAATTGTTCAAAATTTTATCACACTTAGGAATTTATGCCTAGCAAAATCATATTTCTTTTTGTATTTCATGCATACTATTTTTATGAAAATCTGAAAACAAATCATCAAACCATCATTATCTCCATCATTACAACACCAAGTCTTAAGACAGTCTCTTAAGCACTCTTTTACTTTTAACAATATTTCTATACTGGGATTAGCTTGACGACCGAGTGAGCGGCGACTCCATGAAATGGTCTATAATAGCGACAATGTCCTTTGAAATTATTGTTAGAAGTCCCTTTTATTTTTTTATCAAATCACACCACAACCACCAATTGTTTACATCAAATTATTTCATTTAAAATCTTACAGCATGACATCAAAATTATAATATTTCAAAACGACATAATTATATGAATCCTCAATCCAATAAGCAAACAATTCAAACAGTAAAGCATCATAAAAACATATGAACAAGTCATATCATCAGAAACAAGATCATATATATATATATCCAAAAATTATATACATCATATCAAAACTGGATTGGTATGCCACAATCTATACCCTGGCATACTCAATCCGCTCAATAATCTCTACAAAATCTATAGTCCATAGACACCTAGCCTCGAGAAGCCCTCGAGCTCTCAGCCTCATCTCCTCCCCCACCCTGACGTGGAGGAGGTGGTCCCATAGAGGTCCGGGATGTATCTCGGGTCCTCGTCGTCGATCGAGAGGATGTCCTCGTCGATCCCAGCCTGACTGGTTCTGCAATGTTGGCCGACAGCTGTACCCTCTGGCCCTCTGGAACCAACTGGAAGTATACACCCTGGTAGAATGTAGTCTGCATCATCGACCACACTAGATCATCCTTGCTCACTCCTCCGCTCCGCACCCTGAGCCATGTTGTCTCATCCTACAGTGTCCATACCTACGTCCTCAACTGAGTGGCCTCGTCCTGTGACTGCACCTGAGCTCGAAGGTGGGCAGCCTCAGCCTAGAGAGCCACTGTCTCACTGCTCTCCTCTGTGTCAACACCCTTGCCCTTATCAGGCGATGGTGGTCTCTCCCCTACTGTTGTGAAGGGAGCCTCTCCTCCCTCCGCCCTGTCTCTCGTGGCCTCTATGGAGCCCGTGCCATCCTCTGGTGTCTCTCCTATGAGATCCATCGCTGCTCTCTCCCCTCGTGACCCCACGCTGCCTCAATAGTAGCCTGTCGTCGCCTCCCCATCTGGCGCACCATAGCATGTACTGGACCCTGCACCCTCGTCATCCGAGGAGGGCGGATGCCTGCGTACCAAGCATCGTAGCCATCAGCAACCCCGACATCGTCACCATCCACTGGCTGGATGGGGGCATCGTCCGTGTCCTGACTCTAGAATCACTACATATCTAGAGCCCCGCTCAGTGTAGTACTATCCCGAATAGTCTAGGAGTACTCATAATCCCTGAGAGAAGGGATCCCCTGCTATAGACCGAACTGTCATAGTACTCGATCGTAGCGATGGAGCTCTACCTCTCCCCGCTCCATCCTCAACCGGTAGACTCGCTTGATGCGAGCCGGCTCCTCGCCCATCCTCTGCCCACCGGGGTGCTCTCGCCATGGCCTCCAGGTGATCTGGTCTGGGATGAGGTCATCTAGCAACCTCCGAGACATCGATAGATCTATCCGCCATCGTGAACCCCTCTGCAACCACCAGTAGAAAACCCGGGGTCTCTCCCGGTCAACCCCTGTCAATGGGAGCCCTATCGACCTCCGCACCGCAATGTGCTCCCAGCACCAAACCTACAACAATGATGTCAAGACCAGACATCGACCTCCCTTGTATACGACCCCATGCAGGATCCTATACAAGTGATAGAGTACAAAGCTCCCCCATGCAAATCTATACCCGTGGTCTCTCATGTCGTAGACTATGTCTGAGAGCACCCACGGTAGTCTGCATCCGCTCTGGTGGCATAGCAATAAGCCATCGACTACCCCTGCCAAAACTCGTGTCAGCCTAGATGCCCTAGGCATCTGTCGTAGCGACTCGATGTTCACTCCGCCCTTCTCCAGGGTGAAGCTCGGGTCTCCAGTGAGCCTCATCATCGCCTGGCCCTGATTGGCCATAGGCGTCATCAACCATCCCTGTATGGGGATCCTCATGATCCTCCATACGTCCTCTAGAGTGGGAGCCATCTCCCCTATCGATAACTAGAAGTAGGACGACCCCGGATACCACCTCTCTGCTAGGGTTGTTAGTAGCCCTATGTTAGTCGATACTTGTGGCATCTCTGCCACATGCTGTAGGCCGACCAGTCCAAGTCGGTCATGCTTTGCCTGGTCGAGCGTGGCTATGTCATCTCTTAGTCCATCGTATTTCCATTCCCGGCTCTTTAGTAATCCCTTCTGCAAAACAAACAATAAAACAATAAAATCATTAATAACTCAAGCATGCAAATTAAACAACTTAAAATCAAGTTTAAAATGATATCGTCCACCATTGGATGATATCGTCCCACATTGGGCAAAATCGTCCTTTGTGAGGACGAAATCGTCTTCGATTTCACAACTTGGGAATCGCCCCTTGTTGGACGAAATCGCCCCTAATTCATCGATTTCGTCGTCAGACGAAATCGACGATCTAGGGACGATTTCGACGAAATCGAGACGATTTTGTCCCGATGACGTCGACGGCCTAAAAATGGCCGTGATGCCCCAAAAAATCAAATTTAAATCAAAAGAATTGCACAAAGTTACATTAAACCTAATCTACTAGGATTAGATCCTTACCCGTAGCCCGCGTTGGACCTCTGTCGCTCTGTGCGCTGTCTCCACCATTTTATTTTTCTGTAGAACTCTGGAACAGTAAAAGTGAATAGTACAAATGAATTAGGGTTTTCCCTATTTTTCTTAATTTTATTTAAAAATAATAACATTTTTAATTTTTGCTTTTCCGTGTTTTTACCTCAAACGTTCGATTTGGGTAAAAACATGGAGGGGGCACCATAGTCAGCATTCGTACGATTCGACCAAGAATCGTCGTCTAAAAAATTGAGTATATTTTTGCTTTCTCGTAAAACGGGAAAAACTCGTCTTTAACACATTTTCTTCAGAAAATTCGCTAAAGAGGGGGCAAAATGTAGCACCCTAAAATTGGCATGGTTAAAACCTTAGTAAAAAGATAAAATATTAAAAATTTGAATTTCAACCCCAAACTGCCCGTTAAACCGCCTTTTACCCACTTTCCCCATTTTCCGCACCATTTTTAGGATTTGTTTTGACCGTTGGACGATATCGTCACATACTAGACAAAATCATCCCCGATCTGACGAATTCATCTGGAATAGAACGTCCAGACGATTTCGTCCCAAAACTAAATTTTCATAATTAGCTTCTATTTCAATGGCGTCTCTAACCGGGGCAAAAGCGTGTCTGCGTCGTTAGAGACCTTCCCCGTTGGAGATCTCCCAAATTGGGATGATCTCCAACCTCCCAACCTCCTTCCTATGCCTATTTAATCTTAGGCCCTCCCATTGACTTACCCCTGGCTGAATTCCCTTGTAATTTGATCTTTGTGTGCATTAGAATACCTTGAATTATCATTTGCATTTGTGCCTTTCTAAGTTTTCTTGCAGGAACCTCATTTTTTTCAGTCGGAGCAAGCTCAGATCATCGTAGACGATCCTGTACGATCTCGGACGATCACACCGCAATTCGAGATGATTTTGTATTTTGAGGCGATTTCGATTGCAGCCAACATTGGGGGCAATCAGTGCCCTGAGTTTGCATTCTTTATCCACCATCTACTATTTTGCTTTGCATTAGTTAGACTTATTACTATTTTGCATCTTGGAGTTCACCTCATTTAGCATAGTTGCATGATAAAGGTAAAATCAATCATTAATTTTACTGCATTTTCCTCATTTGTTATTAGACACTATTATTTAGGTAAGTTTGTTGTTATTTCTATCATTATCCCTTGCTTCTGCATTTGCATATTTGGTATTTTATGGCTATTTTTGTGATTGCAGGTTTCTGACGGATTCGTCTGATGAATTCATCAGATTTAAAGTGATTCTATCCTATCAGACGATAATGTTCAAACTGAGACGATCTGAACTGCTACAAGACTCAGAATCTCCATCAGAAATCCAGAATTAGGTATGAATTCTTCTAGTTAACTTATTCTTTGTAATTTGCATCTATTTCTATTTTTTGTATTCATTTAAATCCGCATTGGCATATAGAATAGTTTAGATTCATATCGGCCAAACCTAGGAATTGAATGATCAAGCATAAAAATGAACACATCAAACACACTATCAACCTAGGCGTGGAAACTGCCATCCAAAAGTTTCCTGGTGAACCCACCATCCGTCAAAAATTCACCCTTATACACCTCCCCCGAGAGGCGGGACCTTCAAAGGGCCTCTCAGTCCGAGGTATTGTCCCATCCTTTTCACATCCCCCTTCCGGGCACGGATCCTATAGCCTAAAGGTAAGGGTACGAAAAATTTGGAGCGATACAATTTGTAATGTGAGGCTTTGACATGATGTTTCAATCAACTTTGTTTTCCTTCTGTTTTATCTCATATCAAACAACTATTGCGTAAACACTCATATTTTAAAAATTGTAAACCTCATCTAGATCTAAAATAAATCTCCTTTTTTCTTATTGTTTTTGGGGGAATCAATAGTTATATATACTCATTAAGCTAAGAATATCATGTGTACAGTAAATTCAGAATTAAACTAAACAAGAAAATAAAAGCTAAAAGTAAAACACTCTATTTTTGGGTTTTTTGTTTTTTTCATTTTTTTTATTTTCTTTTATTTTATTCACCTTCAATAGGGATTGTACATTTTGAGGTGTTGGCCATTAATAGGAATAGCCATCATTTCACCCTGTAAGGTCTGCAACTTGTATGTATTCTGACTGATAACATGAGCTATTTGGTATGGACCAATCCATTTGGGTTCAAATTTACCTTTTTCACCATGTTTATCATTTTTAGGATCCCAATAGATGACTATATCTCCCTAAGAAAAATGAGTACCCTTGGCTTTCTTATTAAACAATTTTATGGTTTTCTGAGTTTGTTCCATCATTATATTAAGGGTCTCTCTTCTTTGTTCTTCCAATAGGATAATTTGGTCAAGCCTTCTTTGTATGGGGTTGGGGTTTCATGGTCTTGCAATAAGAGGGAAAGTGTCAATTTTTTTATTCTTGAATTTAATAGGGCTTTCTCTCCATAAACCATCTCATAGGGTGTTCTTCCTGTGTTTCTTTTGACAGAAAACCTATCAGCCCATAAAGCAAATTTAAGTTCATTGTCCCACCCTCTTTTGTTCTTACCTAATGACCTTTTTATTCTGGTTATTATATTATTATTTGATGACTTAGCTAGACCATTTCCTTGGGGGTAATAATTAGCAAAATGGGATAATTCAATTCCATATTCAGCACAAAATTCTACCATTTCATATGAAACAAAATATTGTGCATTATTTATAACTAGCTTTTGAGGAACCCCAAACTTGGTCAGAATGTTTTCTTCCAAGAACTTGATGATTGTGGTAGTAGTGGATGTCCTTAGGGGTGCAGCTTCTACCCACTTGGTGAAGTAATTTGTTGCAGTTATGATCCACTTGTGTTGGCCAGATGAATTAGGTTTGATCTCTCCAATTAGGTCAATACCCCATTGTGTGAATGGTGCCTCAATGATTACTGGCTTGAGGGGCATGGCTGCCAAATGCTTCTTTCCTGTAAAAATCTAGCAGTTATGACAGTTACTAACATGTTTATATACATATTTAAAAATGGAAGGCCAATAATATTATGCTCTCATTATTTTATTAGTTGTAGCTCTTGGAGCAAAATGTCCTCCATAGAAACCATCATGAAATTTGTTGATTATTTTTGGGACTTTGCTTTCATATAAACAGACTAATAATATTCCATTAGGGTGTTTCCAGTATAGCACACCATCCTGTATGTAATATTTTTGAGCTTGAAGCTTGACTGACCTCATTCTGTTTGTTGACATATCTTTAGGGAATGACAGAGTTTGTAAGTATGACAATATTTCTTCATACCATTTGCATTCAGTATTATTGATTCTTCTGACATCATATGCCTCATCTATTGTGAGAATATTTTCAAATCCTTATTCTTCTTTTTTGGCCAACAATTTTGCTAAACCTTGCCCTTTGACAGTTTTAACTATTTTGAATTCAACATCATATTGTAGAAGCTTTACCATCCACCTTGTTGGTCTTCCTAATGGCTCTGATTGAGAAAAAGTATCTTTTATTGCTATAAAAGGGATATAGCAGTAAACCTTATTTGAGCCAAATATACCTTTGAAGTGTTCTGAAGATTGGATGACTGCATAAGCATAATTTTATAGCAAGGTATATTTAATATGTGCTCCTTTTAACCCTAATCTCATGAAATATATTGGCCTTTCATTATTTTCATCATCCTTCTGTGAAAGAACTACAGCAATAGAATGTTCAGATGCATAAGAGTAGATATTAAAATCTTTGGTATAATCCGGGAAACTTAGGGCTAGAGTGGTTGATATGGCTTCTTTAATCTTGTTAAATGCTTCCATATTTTCCACTGTCCATTTTATTTCTATAGTTTTCTTAACCATGTAATTTATGGGTTTGGTTATCTCTACAAAATTTGGGACAAATCTTCTAATAAAATTTATCTTGCCAAAGAATGACCTGACAAATTTTAAATTTTGGGAGGGGAAATTTTGGAAATAGCTTCAATTCTGTTTGGATCAATGCTTATTCCTTTTTCTGAAACTATGTGTCTTAATAAATTTCCTTGTATAGTCCCAAATATGCATTTCTTGGGATTCAAAGAAATTCCAAATTCCTTGCACCGAGCAAAAAATGCAGTTAACTGTTCTAGATGGTCTTCTAGATTCTTAGAAAATATTGTGATATCATCTAAGTATACAACTATAATTTTGAACATTAATCCTTTAAAGGCAAAGTCCATTGCTCTTTTAAACGTAGCACCTACATTCATTAGTCCTAAAGGCGTCCTTAAATATTCAAATGTGCCCCAGGGTGTAGTGAATGTTGCCTTATGTCTATCTTTTAGATTTATCTGAATTTGATTGTACCCTAAAAATCCATCTAAAAGAGACAATCTTGTTGAGCCAACTACTGCTTGCAATAATTGTTACATGTTGGGTAATAGGTAATTGTATTTTAATGAACTCTTGTTTAAATTTCTAAAATCTACACAGTCTAATATCCCCATTCTTTTTCCTGACTGGTACTAGGTTGGATATCCAAGAAGAAAATATTACCTTTCTGATTATTTTGGAATCCAGTAACTTTTGTACCTCCTTTTGCATTATTGGGTGAAGAGTTGGATTGTATTTCCTTTGCTTCTGTTTGAATGGTTTGGAATCTTCTTTCAGGGGTATTATGTGTGTCATTACATCTATTTTGAATTTTTTCAGATCTTCATAAGTCCAAGAAAAATGTTCTTTGTTCTTTTTTAAGAAACTGATATATCCAACTTTTCTTTAGCAGGTAAGGCCGTGTCTACTTTCACTATTCTGGGTTCTTTCATTGAGCCAATATTAATATCTTCAGATATCACTTCTCTGCATAAAGGCTTATAGGCTTTGTCAAAATCATCAAATAGACTTTCTAGAGAAACCAATCCTTTGGGTATTCTATTATTTTTCAACTAGATTACTTCTACTGGATCTCCTATTTGGTCTTTTAGATTTTCTTCATCTTTTTCATCATAGATTACATATACATACTGATTTTGCAAAGTCATAAAATCTTTAATATCTATGTCATCTTGAAAGACCTGTAAATAGACTATGTTGTCTGGAATAGATGGTTTATAGACTAAGATAGTTGGGAATCTGTCCATATATTTTGTAGTTATCTTTGGGTGATCTAGACCTGAGGCATTTATAGCTAAAATATCTGCAACATATTTTTTTTCTCTAGGAATATATGAGATATTGAAAGCTAAGAATTTATCAGTTTCTTCCAACACTACATTTCTATATTGCTTAATCCTAGGATGTTTAGTCTAATATTTACCTTTGATTTGTAGTATAATAAGCTTTGCATCCCCTGTTACAATCGAATAGTTAATACCTAATTATTTTGTTTTTCTTAGCCCTAGCAGTAAGGCTTCGTACTCAACTACATTGTTTGTGCAAGGAAATTGCAATCTGTAAGGAATACCAAGATAGTTTCCTTTTATATCAGTCATATTAATGCCTGCACCTACTCTAGATTGGGATTTAGCTCCATCAAAAGACATGGTCCACATTTCTTGAGTCAGAACGCTATCTAATTCTGCATCAACCATTTTCATAACTTTTGAATCCATGTTCTTTGTTTTTGGTACTTCCACTAGGAATGGGTTGTGCCAAATTGAATAAACTCCCATCCCTTTTTCTTCCATTGATTTTACTAAGCTAATCATGGTTTCATCTATTTGAATTAACTCTACAAAGTTTTGTTGAATGGTTTCCTTCTCAAAATTATATTTTCCTTATCTAATATTAGGATTGTAGTATAGGACCAATCCAATTGAATTGAACCTCCTAGTTGTTCTGCCCAATGTCTACATAGTAATAGTGAGAAGAATTGGTCAACATCAACTACTGCAACATCCATGACAATGTCCTTTTTTGGGTGTTGATCTAGGAAAACTAAAAATCTAGTTATCAACCCTACACAAGGAATTTGCCTACTGTCCATTACAAAAATAGGGGCAGAATCTCTAGTACAGATTAATCTCATTTGGTCAACTATTAGCTTAGGCATGATATTATGTGAAGCTCCACTATCTAGCATGCAATTATGAATCACTTATCTTTCCCCTTCATCTGAATTATATCTTAATGACACATAGAAGGGTCTGACAGAGGATGGTGATCTTGTATCATGTTGATTTTGTCTAGCAGCATGGCAAGTTCGGTCTTCTTTTTTTTCTACTAAGCCAAATGCTCTGTAGACTTTTTCTCTGTATTGTTGAACTTTCATAAGTTCTTCAAATGTGATATTAAACTTTTGCTTACTGAGATCTAACCCAGCATCAATTTCTATCTTCTTTATATCCAGTGGTTTATTAGTTTCTTCTTTGTAAATCTCTTCCTCTAATTCTATTACTTTATGAATAATCTTTTTTAGGCTCCTATCAGTTTTCTCTTTACTGATATTTTTATTGGTGAAAGTTTATTTTCTTGTTTCACTTATAGAGGATTTATCTGTCCTTTCAAGGACTATTCTATTCCTTAAATTCATAACATGGGTTGCCTCTAATTCTTCAACCTCTTGAGCAGTGGGGATTAATTTCCCTTGCTTCATCTTATCATATCTTGACTCATGTGATTTTTGCAATATTTTAGTTCCTTCAGTTACTAAAATTTTAGGATGATGATTTGAAGCATATTTATCCATGTCTTCTTCAAATAACCTTTATCTGGATTCATCTTCAATGGACCAACATGCATTGATTCTTATATCCTCTTCTGATTCTGCATGCATATATACATTACGATGATCACTTAGGTGAATTCCACATGCATCAGGGTTATGGTGTGGATCACAAGTAGAGCAAAAATAGGGAAATTGCTCTACTATATTAGCAGATGGTATAGGGTTAGAAACATTATTCTGATCCTTGTCAAAATCTTTGTTTTTCCGGTTATTATTTCCATTACCTCTATTTCTATTTCCTTATTCAAAACCATTGTTATTTCTCCAATTCTTATTGTAATTTTTCTTAAAAGGAGGACGATTGTTAACATGATATCGCTCTGTCTGTGGACATTCATCGTTATTTCCATTTATTTCAATTCTTGCTAACCTGTTATTCACGTTATTGAATATCTCAATCATTTGGCTGGTCAATTTCTCCATAGGATCAATTTAAGTTCTTCGTTGTATATCAAAAGCTATTTTTTTGGTTTTTCTCTTAGGTAGGTTGACTTCTAGAGAATAGGGATTCATTTTACCACTATCAAGAATATTTTTTTTATATCCATTACTTTTTCCATACAACCATCAATGGTAGCGGCTTGTTCTTGCCTTAAATCATAGTTAAAATCTCCTTGAAAGGTATTCTTATAAAAACAAATAGACTAAATATCACTAGGTCTAAGGTTGGCAGGGATTTTGTTCCTAGTCTTTGAAAATCTTATGTTGAAATCACTAACAGCCTCATTTTCTTTTTTCTTCATAGTGGCTAGCTCAGTTAACAGTGATTGTTCATTTTTCCTTTCACCATATTTCTTTAGGAACACAGCTTCCATTTTAGTGAAGTTTGGGATATCATTGTTAGGAAGGGAATTAAACCATTCTCTAGCATCTTTTTCTAAAGTTTGTAAAAATAGTCTTAATACTACATCTTCATGTTCAACTTCCAGACTATCCATTGCATACAAGAAACTTTTGATATGATCCTCTCCAGTTACTGCACTATTTCCTAAAAATTTAGGGAGGTATTTGTGAGCTTTACTAGGTAAGGCATTTAAATTTACGGGTAATACAAAAGGCCTATATCTGTTAGTCCTCCATAAATGAACATTAACCTAGGCCATTGCTACTATAGGATTCAGATTCACAGCAGTAACACTTATAGGAATTTGAGGTTGAGTAATCTGGATATGATCTAATGGGTTATTTACCTTAGTATTACTATTATAAGAATAATCACATATATCTTCTATAACAGAATTTAAACGTTCATCTAGAGTAATAATATTCTGGTTTTTCTTTATGTATTTTTTACTGCTAGAATTTTATCTACTATTATAAATAGTACTTTTGAAAAGTGGAGATTTTTGGTTATGTATAAATACCTCTGGATTCTCGAGTTCTAGAAATAGCTCCTTACCGCTTCTCCTGGTGTTCGCCAGCATGTTTTGTTCTCTCCTTTTTTATTTTTTGCTTTTGGGTTCGTCCAGCTGAGTTGCTAGCATCGGGGTGTAGAAATAAAAGTGTATGCTTTATCAAGAATGCTTGATATTAATGCTCATCCTCACAGGAATGGGTTCTTGGAAAAATTCAAGAAAATCAAGAAACCAAAAATTTCAAGAAGATCAAGAAAAGTAAAAAAATCAAAGTTTGAAAATCACGGGAAAAATAAAATAAAGAACGTAAAAAATCATAAAAATAAAAAATAGGTTCTTTATTCTAACTTGGTCGCTCGCTGATTAATATATATCATAAAATACAGGTCTAAACTCATAAAGACTTTATCCCCGGAAATGGTGTGAAAAAACTGTTGGAACCGATTATTGCATCCATAGGATTCGATTGTCACGCTGCAAAAATCCATTTGAAACCAAGCTATTATAGGTTGTGGTCAACCTGCCTCTTCGTTATGTTAAACATGTATATTGCTAAAGGAAAACTACAGAACGGGTAAGGAAAACCCAACGGTAATTCTATGATAAAATGTTAATTACATGCTCCATATTAATGTAAAACTATACATATTAAAATGACCAAGCAAGAAAATAACCATTTGTTATGCCTTATGTAGATCGATGCCTAGATTCATTGGGCTATTATAGCAATTTAACAACAATTCTTATATGAACAAAGAGAATGAGGAAGAGGAAATTGGTGTTCATATATTTATTCGAATATCGTAATAAAACTAAGAGTTAACCAACGAAAGAAACATATATAATGCATTCAAATAATGTAATCCATTATACAGTGACACATAGAGTTGAGACAAAGATATGACAGGAATAAAACCAAAATTGTATTGATTTCATATAATATTACATGCAGAGTGGGCAGGATGCCTTTTAACTAAGTTTTTCTCAAATAAATACATAAATACAATGAAGAAGACTATATTCAAATAATGTAACAGGTCTCTCCTACTCTCCTTATTCCAATATGGTAACAATAGAGTCTCTAAATATTAGGCTCAATAGGACAAGAAATAATCTCATCTTCTTGAGCACTTTCCTACCAAAATCCTGCACAACGAAGGGAAGAATAAGAAATGATAAAGGAAAAATAGACACAGAAGGGGATACAACAACACAAATAACAAGGCACTCAAGTATACCTCTTAGCAAAAATGTTATTCTCTAATTTCTTGATGCATAACTTGACCGCAGTTGCTTCCTTTTATAGTTGTTGGTTCTTGATTCTGTTATTTCTGGTTCATCTCTAGCCTTACACTTGTCAGTATCTGATTGAACCTGTACTATATGCTATCCAGCTGGTGCGGCTCTAAATTGACTATTAAGTTTCTTTTTTGTACTAAAGGGAGATCTTTGCTAATTAATTCTGTTGTTTTTCTCTCTCTGGTTGGCCCTAGAAACTAAGGATTCAATACTATATTTTTTCTTTTTATTCTGCTTGTCCTGGACACTGAGATTTGTTTATTAAGATCGACCAGGTTACTATCATGAATTTCAGGCAAAGGATAGAGGGGGACCCAACATGACGATGAAGAAAAGGGATGGTGTGATAGTGGCAATCATATGGAATGGCACTGATCACACGATAGAGTGAAGGGAGAAAAGAGGAAAGGGGGTGGCTTCATATAATGGAAGGTGGTGAGATGGCACACTGTGAGGACAAATGTCAAGATGGTTACGGAAGAAGATCTAGAAGGAGGGAGGAAATGATAAGTAGGAAGAAGGTGGGAATGGAAAACAATATTTGGAAGCATTTATAATCTGCTTCTATAACTATACTCCGTCGGAGTGTTCCCCTCATAACTATATTCCATCGAAGCACAGAGTGACTGACTTTCTGTAAGTCAAAAATATGCTCTCTTCTTCACGTGTTTTCTTTGTATTAAGTATTTGTAGAACAAAAAATAAATATATTTATATTCCTTGTATCCCATTGTTTCTCTTTACTGATGCTTTTTAGCTCTCCTTCACTATCTATTATTTATATATTATGACTATGCTTTGCAGTCTTATTTTGTGGTACATTATTATTCCCAAGAGATATACATGATCTGGTTGTATGCTTGAGCTTCAAGATTTGTATTTTGTTTGGTCTGCTTTATCCTTATCAAGGTACTCTCTATGGGATTTGTTCTGATTTTCTTGAATCTTTCCTTCCCTAGGTATCCTTTTGGATTCATAGCGTATGTGTACTATGTTGACTTCGTCTCTGGCTATTGATATTCATAGCATCTTTCGATGTACCTTGTTGTGAACGAGTCACCTCTTTGCTTTCTTCCTTGATATAAGTTTAGGGTATTTTTGTGAATTGATCGTCCCTCTCCAGGAGCTAAGTCTATTGCATATTTCTTACGGATGAGTCTACCGATTTTGCTGGTTTATGATCTTCACAAGTTCCATCATGGCTGCTTCTGGTATTCTTAAACCTGCAAGAGTGTTAGTTTCCAAAAATTTGAAGACGTTGGTCAGTGGTGATTTTATTCTTATTGATATCTTCATAACTATTGTGTCGAATATTTGACCAAGTACATTCATTCGATCTGCCTTTGTTCAATCATTGTCTTGTTTCTTTTAAAATTTGTAGGTTAGTTATCCGAAATAAAACATGCTTCAAACCTTTTTAATTTTGACCAATAAGGATGGTAATTAATGATGGGTTTAAAGCCTTGTTGACTGTGTTTTAGGATTTAATTAATCAAGTGTCAATTTAAGCTTACCTTTTGGTTTACCTTTAGAGCGTGCACTATCGTTGGATTGATTCGATATGAAGCGCATCCATTGGATCCATCAAAATATACCCTATGGATTAGTTTTGTTTGTATTCTATGATATTGACTTTGACTTCCTCGATGTCATTGGATCTTTTTAACCTTGACGGAGTGCTACCATTGGATTATTGGTATTGCTTTAATACTTTGGTCTTTGATTCATGCGCTACCATCAGATCCCCCTAGGAGGATTAGCACAACCATTGATGTCTAAGGACCTACATGTTTATTAATCCACCTGTATCTAATTAATTGGGTTAATCATTTTTATAATGGTTGAAACCCTTGGTTAGTGATGATTAGACCCAAAGATAATATAGTGCTTTCGACGTTAACATCATTGTATTAAGCATAGGCATCATATAACAAGTTTACCTTTCTACATAATCGTCGTCCGATCATACCATGGTGGAAGCGCGACCGTCATATTATTTCATATATACACAAATTTTATCAAAGGAAATGGGGGAACGTCACCCACGCATAAAATTAATTAATCCTTTTGACAAAAGAAACTCATTTAGACTAACCTTTGATCACTTTTAATCATGTATACCATTGGATCTAAGTGGGGATGAGTGCAACCGTTATATCTTTATGGTATTTAATTCCTTTGTTTGGCCTTGATTCCTTTGTCATCATTGATCTTCAAACGGAGTCTAGCACTGTCATTAGATCTTTTGCAAGCTGCATAGTTGTTAGTCGAAAGGGGAGCATCTTTGAATTTGACTAATCTTGATTTAAGCTAAAATGGGGGAAATTATCCAATGTATTATACCCTCATTAATTTGTAATTATTTTTGGCTTTACCTTTTTTTCCTACCAACTTACTATCTATGCTTTCAGCGCGGCCATTGGATCTTTGATAGCTATTGGCCCAGTCATAGATCTTGATCAACCTACGGGTTAATTACCAAGAGTTACACAACTTCAAACCTTGATTAAGCCGAGAGAGGGATGGTTAGAAATGTGCTTGTCTCCTTGTTAATATTGCTTTAATGGATTTAATTAATCTCTCAAGGGCTTTGCATTTTTAATGCATATTCTATGGGCACGCCACCATTGGATGGGATCTAGATCGAGCGTTGTCATCTGATCTGCCCCATTTTCTCGATGATTATTTCAAAGGGGGTGCATACCCTTAATACCCTTTTACCATAGCACTTTAATATGTGATTTAATTAAAACAAGCACAACCTTCGATCTTGAGTTCGCTTGAGTGCTATCATTTGGTTTGTCAGATTTGTTCACTGTCTAACTTGATGTTTTGACCCATGTTGACTCATTAATAATTTGACTCTTGGTGAGCGCGCATCCTTTGGATTTGGCTTGACTCAAGCGCATCCATCCATATCGGTAGAGTTGCATGGGTTTTAATCATTTTTGACCTTAGGTTATAATTTTAATAGAACTTTTGACTACCGATTTAACCTTCAATCACTTTTATTGAAGCGTCGTCATTCGATTAAACCTGATTCGAGCACGACCCTCAAATTAAATCTAAGGTGCTCAAATTTTAATTAATTGGGTTTATGCCCTCAAGATTTTAATTAAAAGACCTTAATGCTAACTTAATATTTTTGGACTTTAGACCAAGGTATTTAATTTGTATTTCTCCTTACTCTAGAATACCTTAGGGTTTTGAATTTTTATCATTTGACTTAGACCCAAGGAAAAATTATTTTAGAAGGTTCTAAGTTTGGCTTTAAGAATCTGATTAATAAAATTTTGCCCTATCCACTTTTGAGATATTTGAGTAATAAAAAGAGGCACACATTATTAACAACCAAGGTTAGACTTCATCAAACCAACCAATGAAAAATGAAGCTACTCATACCAACTGAAGAAGTGACCAACATTATGAACATTTTGATTGAAACCAAAAATTTAAATTTGGGGGTTTCAAAGTTGAGTCAAATTTGGCTCTAAAAATGACCCACTATACGTGGATTTAGGGATGTACAATATCAAGATGGCCTTTGGGTACAAGATATGGTACAAGATAATTATGCCCCTAAGTATATCTCTGTCGATGCCAGTGCAAAGACACTAAGTGATGAGTTGGCAAGTGTAGTTGGCACTTCGAGAGGCCACTCAATGTGCCACCAAGATGCAGTGGAGAGGGATGGTTCCACTAAGATTACCCTAGGCATAGGTGCAAGTGGAGATAGTGATAACCATGAGGGCAACCATCATGATATTTGGATCAAGAGGAGGGGAAGCCATAGGGGTTTCCCCCACTATGGCTTAGGTGAGACTGAAGGCAATAGGTCCCAAGGAGGTGGAGGAGCTACAAGCCATATTAGTAGTGATGCATGTGGAGATGGATTCCATCTACAGTGTATTGGATCAGGCCCAAGAAGATTGGGACATGGTACGGGCTAAGATAGAGCACTTCAAAGGAGAGATGGATCAAAAGACCTAGACAAAGGGGATGGCTATCATTGTAGGAAACCAATAGAGTGAGGGAGACCACCTACTACTGATAGAGCTATAGAGGATGAGGGAGTCATACAAGGCAACAGTACATAGAGTGACCCATTACTAGATGGTCTATTACCATGTCATCTCAGCTAATCAGAGGGTTCTAAAACCATCTTCGTGATGATCACAAAGTTGATTACAGTCATGAGCATGAACTAGTTTAGGATCTATGAACATGATGCCTCCATCACCTCCAACGAGTAGAGTAGAGGGGAAAGGCTCGCACAACTAGGGATAATATTGGGATGACATGTTAATTTTAGATTGTGGCATGCATTCCTAGGGATGGTCAAGTGTGTCAAGCTCTCTATTGTGGCACACTGATCGATAAGCATGCACTTAGTGATATCGAGTAATACTAGCTATAGTTTATTTATGTGTTATGGTGCAATTAAAATGTGTGTGCTTATGTTATTGCTTTTATTTATTTATATTTATTATTATTATTGTATGCATGGTGAACACAAACATAATAAATGAAATGAATGAACCTAAATGAATGAGATGGAATGGTATGAATCTAACTAAATGCAATGCATCTAAAATTCAAACCTAAATGAAAATCATGGGAAAATGAAAATAAATCTCCAAAAGGCTAAAAAAAGAAGAAATAAAAGAACAAAACCCTGTAAGGATGTATGCTCGCAAATGACCGAGAGGCTTCCCCTTGCATGTCGTCATGAAGCTATCCTGTGAGGGTTGTAATCTTGCAAAGATGGACAAGGTGGATTTGTACCCATTATGGATGTAGTGCTTGTTTATGGCTAGATAAAAAGAGATATACCCCCTAGGATTTATGCTCACAAATGATCTAATGGAGGCTACCCTCACTTGTGACCATGAAGCTATTTGTTATGGGGTGTTGAAATGATATGATTGTTTCCAAAGTGAGTACTACCCAATAGGGGTATGGTGTGTGCAAGAAAGTGTGCGAACAAAGCCAATGGAGAAAAACAAAAACCATATCCCCTGATTTAGAGAGATAGAAGCAATGAAAATTTTCAAGGTCAAGGAATATAAGAAGAAAATGAGATGGGTGGATGAAATGATGGAAATGCATAATGGATCCTAGGTTGGGAATTTTCTAGGTATTAGAGCCCTAGTGAGAGTGCAATGCATGTGATTTATGACCTAACTAGGTGTCATCACTTGCCATTATCACAAAATTCCCAAGAATATATATGATCAAGCAGCCATGCAAATATGAACAAGCAACAATGCAATTATGATAAGAAAAAATGTAGGGAACAGAATGTCAGGCAAATTGTGTGAAATATGACAAGCAGTCATGCAGTATGAATAAGTAAACCAAATGTAAATTAGGTGAAAATACAACAACATACTTTTAGAAGATGAATTACATTCATTGGTTTTTAAATATGACACAAATTTTGAGTGTGCCACCTATTTAAAAAAAAAATGATGATAGTGCAAGGATATAACCCATCAAATAAAGGACTATGATGGAGGATATTCTAATGATTTTCATCACAAAGGGGATCATTCAAAATGCCTTCTTCAAGAGATGCTACACGAAATTCAATGCAAACTTTGATGGTACCATCCTTTTTTATGAAAATAAGAGCAATCTCCAACTTTACAAGATCTTTATAAGATAAAGGAATAGGGTCTCCTCGAGAAGGAGAGGACTCGACTGATGCAACACAAGGGATAGACATGTCAAAGGAGAATTTATCTTGAGAGATATCCTTATGTTCTATGTCACAAGGGATACTCCTTTTAACATCATTCTTTGAGGTCACACTAGACTTAGGATTCCCAATGGTTATTATATTGTAAAACCAAATATCTGAGGGATAATGGGGTCTCTCATCCTCATCACTCCACTCCAAGATTTGATGATTTAAATGCTCAGCATAAGTAACAAGACGATAATCATTTTAAAAGGGTAAATATTAGTTTTTATTAGGAATGTAGCCCATGCCACATCTCCCAAGCCAAATATCCACTTCTAAATGCTCTTGAATACATTTTTGTCATGGCCCCAAACCTTTACCTATATATCCCATACTAGATAGGATTTGTTTGGAAAGTGGGTAATCATTGGATAGATAACAATGGGTAAAAGAACACTCAATAGGACAAGGGTTGCTACCATGGATATTTTCTTCAAGGGACACCTATAAATATAAAGGTACACATGCCAATGTGTACAACTTCAACCTTATTACGAGGTAAACCTATAGTCCTTGGTGAAGGTGGTATCTTGGTAATATCTATAAGATATTTTTGAATAAATGGATTAACTTGATCCCGTGATGAAACATTTATTAAAGGTTCCTCACTCATGTTTAGATTTTTAGGTTGCTTGGTTATGTCAAATGAGGAAACTGAAGGACATAAATTGAGATTAGATTGAGCTTTCTCAACCATCAAACAATATTCGAATGGGTGAGGATTTCCCAAAATAGTGACCAATTTATTTTTGAATTCAAACTTTAGATATTATTGAAAAGTAGAAGGGACCGCCCTCATCGCATGAATCCAAGGATGTCCAAGAAGTAGATTAAAATATAGAGGGTAAGACACCACATAGAACAAGGTATCTAAAATCTTAGGTCCAACCCTAATGGGAGGGATATAATACCGCAAGTCTCTTAGGACTCATTGTTGAAAGCTTTGATGATGATATCGAACTTAGTTAAGTCTTCCTTTTCTAGTCCAAAATTTTGGAAGAATTGATAAGTGCATAAATTGAGGGAAGAACCATTATCAATCAAAATCTGCTTGATAAAATTTTCCCTATCAAATGTATGATGTAAAGGGAATAATCCCCTCATAAGTCTATGAAAGGCATATCATCATCCAAAAATATGATGTGATGTATCCCAAGAGAACTTACAACATTAGCCATAGCACTAGGGGAAATATCTTGAGGAACAAATTGTTGTCTTAGAAGTTTCAACAAAGCTTCCCTATGAATAGGAGAAGTTTGCAAAAGTTCTAAGAGAGAGATATTGGTTGGGGTACTATCTAACTATTGTTGAATGTCAAAGGAGACTTTAGGTTGTGGCTTCAACACTAAAGGTGGATTTTCTAATCTTGTGCTCCTTTTTTGGGTATTCTTCAAAACTAAGGTGGGTTTTGAAGGTGGGTTGGATGAAGAACTCATTTCCTATTGAGAATGTTGAGTTGGTTGATTCTATGCATATTGTCTTGTAGTTATTTCTATCATACCAACCATAATATCATAAGGAGGTGGCACATTCTAATATGAAACTTGATTAGCTACCTGCTAACCATGCTTGGGAAGGGGATATTGGAGGATTCCCATGTCTTGATTAGTTGTGGGTACTTGTTGAGTAGGAGGTTGATTTTTTGTTGGAGGATTGGATTGAGAACCTTCTATAACAAGTCATCCTTCATCAATTAGGCCTTGAACCACATGTTTCAACCTCTTATATGAGTTTATCTAATGCCCCTCCACTCTATCATACAAATAATATTGACCAGATTTATACCAATGAGTTGTGGTATCAAGTTATATTTTGGGAGGTAACTCGATCATATTAGCTTCCAAAAGCTGCTATAGGACCACATTCATAGGCATGTTGAGTCTTGTGAAATTCCTTGGTGGGGTATTTTTAGGTTGGCAAAGCACCATCTTTTGTAGGGTGTTAACAACATTATTAATAGGCCTAATATTTACTACCCCATCACCAAATACATGCTTGTTCTTATACTAATTTTTAGTGGTCCTATCCTATTTTATCTTAAGTTGACCTCTTATGATAAGGGCTTGCTCTACCCTTCTTGCTAGATCTATAGCTTGGTCAAAATATGTGATAGTTGTAGTTTCCAATTCATAAGAGATTTGTTCTTGTAAGTTTCCAATAAATATCTTAAGCATGTCTTGAGGAGGTAAGGTGTATCTCAAGCATCCAACTAGACTCCTCCAATGAGACAAGAATTCTGAAAAAACTTTCATCTTTAGATTATTTTAACATATAGACATCTTTCATAGTCACATTCTTTTCAACATAAGCACCAAATTTTTGAATAAATATTTTAGTTATCTCTTCAAAATTCCTCAAAGAATGATTGGGCAATTGATAATACCACTCTAATGCCATACCACTAAGGCTCTTAGGGAATATCTTAAGTAACAATATATCATCATATATGAGGTCATGGCATGTTGTCCTGAACATTCTTAAATGCTCAATTGGATCTTCTGTTCCCTTATAGATAGGAAAAATTGGCATTGAAAAATGCTTAGGGTAGGGCCTAGAGGTAATGATAGGGTCTAAAGGTTGATTGCACATTTCTTTATAGTTGTAGGTGAAACTAGGCAATTGAATCATGTCCACTCTTGAAACTAATTGTTTCACTATATTTGTTAAACTTTGGACTTTAGGATTGTTGTTGTGCAATGCCCTTAGGTTCCCTAGAGGAGGGGTATAGGTAGGTTATTGAAAGGGAACTTGGCTTATTTTGGAGGTATTGACACTGTTATGGTATGGGTTATGATATGTGGTATCTTGATGGAGAGAATAACTAACATTTGGTGGGACATGAGCATGAATTTTGAGATTAGTTGAATGAGGAGGAGATTAAATATAATCTTGAGATGCACTACTAGTTGGAGGGACTTGTAGAAAACTTTCAACGTTGGTGGTTATAGTAGTAGCATAAGTTGTCTTATGAACAATATTACCATGATGTGAAGATTCAAACAAGGGGTTGTTATAAACATTCCTAGGAGAGATAGTAGAAGGAGGAGGTACCTCACCTCTTTCAAGTTGGGCCTCCTCATCCATAACTCTAGACAAAGTATCTTTGTGGTGTTTTATGAAACCCCATAAATGATCAACTAATATAAAAGTGAAGCCACCATTAGGCCCCTTAAAGAGATCATATTTAGTATCAATTTCAACATGTTCTTTGTCTTCTGCATCATGGTTAGGATTCTCTCTATCAACCCGATCATCTTCTTGAGGAATTTGATCATATTCTAGACGTCTTTTTTTACTTCTAAGGAATGGAGCCATTAGAATAAGCAAAAGGACAGAGGAGAAAACTAAGGAAAGACACACAAGAAGATTCTTAAGATGTTTTAAATATTTTTTGATCTAAACAAATAGAATTAGTGGTCTTGTTTAAAGTTTTCAATAAAACACAAAGGAAGAGGCTTCCTATATTGGCCACTAAGATGTGTGTTCACGTTGGGTTCACCAAATATGTAGAGGGAGAAAACTTCCCTATCACGTACAATTCTTCATTGGATCTACTAGGAGCCAAGGTGAACCGCGAGGGTGTGTTATATTCTTTACACTCAAGGATGCCAAAAGGGATGGGTTCACTAGGAATGGTTTTAGGACTCGATCCAAGTGTAGGGTGGAAGTGTTAAATGTTTCAATTAGGCATACACCTATTTTTTGACCTTTCTAAACTAAACTATGAGAAATAAAGATCAATTAAAGACACACAAGATGTAATAATACAAGGACTAACCCTAGTATGATTCTATAATTCAATGATGTCTAACCCTAGGATTGCAAAATAAAGTCTTTTAGCAAGGGTCCAAGGGAATGCACAAACAATATTAAAACCCTAGATGCACACTATATGCTTTTATTATTTCAAATACCTAGAAATTCGATCAAATGCTTTTCCTTTACTTGTAATCTAGGTTTTGGGACAAAAATGAGCAAAAGCAAACATTAAACATCCTAAAGGTCTATTAGGTAACTTATATAATTCAATGTTTTATCCAAGCTTTATCTTGCATCCAAAATATCCAATAGCTTCAAATCCTATAAAATAACTTCACAAACCCTAGAAAATTTGATCAGTGTTTGGGGCCTTGCTTAGGTTGATATTTGATTGAGCTTGGAGGTGTAGCAATCAAGCTCCCTTGGTCCTTTTAGATGATTTTTAAAAATTAAAATGATATTTAACCTTTGGAACATGCACATACAAATTAAAATAGATAGATAACAATGAAATAAAATGTAAACAAGATGGACACAACAGAACACTAAAATGCAAGTGCAAAATCAAGGTTTTGGGGTGTGAAACTTACCTCCAATCTCTAATTTACCAAATTTGTGTCCTATAAATTTGGAGCATGAATTTTTCTTACCAAATTCATGCCCTTAATGAGTGGGATATGAATCTACATTAGATGCCCTTTTTGGGCCCTAAAACAATTAAAAATAAAGTGCAAAATAGTGAAAAATAGACTTGCAAATCAACTAAAGTAAATGTAGAACCTGATGAGCTGATGGAGAAATCAAGGAGAAATGAATAGATGGATGAATCACTCCAATAATGTTGATCTATCTAGTCACCAAGGCTCCTCCACTCAATCCCCAAGGGCAGCCAACACCAAAGCACAAAACAACAAAATAATGACTTGTAGCAGAAGGGCACTTGTTAGCATGAGCAAATGAGTGAGTCAAGAATTAGAACCTCCAAAGAACTTGTTGGGGTTAAACAGGGAATTCAATCCTCTATTTATAATAGGTTTAGAGGGAAAAATGGGTTGACAAGGAGGGGATTAGTAAGAAAACCCCCTAGAATGCCAAATTTATGCCTAGTAATTATAGGGTATGAATCTAGCAAGCCAAATCCATACCTCATATGAACCATGCATGAATTTGTAGGGCATGAATTTGGTAAAGCTAAGGAAACAAGGCAAAGGGAGAAGGCAAAAGGGTTCCAAATTTGCACTTAACAAGTTTGGGTGGCTGACTAGGGATCTAAGAAAGAATTGAATCATTCTGATGGGTCAATTTTTTGTGTCTACAAATCCTTTCCACTTTACAAATTTTAAAAGAAAAAATGATCTTCCTTTACAAGTCTATTAAATTCAATATTAGCCTATTAACTTTCACAAGGCATAATATTAATAATAAGATCATCTTCCTAACATCATCAAATTCCAATACTAATGATATTTACTAACACTTGTGTGATTAAATTAATCATCCACCTAATTAATTTAATTATCATCAAATACTAATATTAAGAATTAGCATCGATATTGAACAACAACAATACAAAGGCTCTTTCTAAGTTGTCTTAGCTTCACTAGAATGTAATCAAACAATAAGCACCACAAAATTTTCCTTAAATAGATGGCTTTATGATAGTTATGACACTATCACCCATCTACTAACGATGGATCTTTTACTTAGATAGCACCCTCCTTGCCCAATGGTGCGTTCAATCAAACATGCATATATGCAATGACCTATATGAAGGGTTTCTTTATAACCTTGAGCTATAAATTAGAATGTCATACATCATTTCTCATTTTCTATCAACTCTAGTGGTTGTCTCATACCAATCACTGGTGAGAGTACCTAGTCCTACAACCATAATTTTTATCAACAATACCATATTCTAAAATTAGTATAATCAAATCATAAAGTGCATTTATCAACACTTCTTGATAACATAAAATGATATTATGAATTAGATAATCACACATCAATACATAAAATAAATATCAAGATCAATTCCTTCCAATGAGGGTTGTTACATACTCCCCCCTTAGACTAAACACAATCCTCTATTTTTTTCTAATAATAAAGTATATATTCATTCAAATAAGTATGGGAATTACTTTCTCATTTCTTTAGCATCTTCCCAAGTTGCACAATTTTTAAAATATTGGTCCCACTGGACCTTACACTAATCTAGGGTCCATTTCCTCAATATATTGGAATGAAACCCTAGAATCCTTACTAGTCACACCTCAATATCTAAGATATTTTCCATCTACAATTTTAAAACATTCCAAACATGAGAAGTATCAACAACATACTTGCTAAGTAGGGATATGTGTAAATTATCATGTATATTTGATAGGTTGGGCAGCAAGGTGAGCCTCTAGGCTACTGGACTAATCTTATCAATAATCTCAAAAGGCCCAACAAAATGAGGATCCAACTTAGTTTACTTAATGGCACTTTTCATGGGTCTTACCCTCAAGAAAACTTTGTCTCCCATAGGGAATTCTTGTGGTGATATTTTTAGATAAACATAGCTCTTCTAGTGATTGACTACTTCCTTGAGCCTTTATCAAATCCCTCTGAGTTGCTCCTCCATATCTCCAATAGTGTCTAGTCCAATCACCACCTGGTCTTCTGGATTATCCCATAATAGAGGTGTTTTGCATATTTTTCCATATAAGGCTTCAAACAAAACCATTTCCAATGATGCATGGTATCCATTATTATATGTAAATTCAACCAAATGCACGAAGTCTTCCTATTTAGACTTTTAATCCATGCAATACATACGAAACATATCTTCTAGAACTTGGTTCACTCTCTCTGTTTACCCATTTATTTTTGGATGGTAAGAATAACTGATATTCATGCCGACTACACAATGAAGAGCCTACCATAATTTTGATGTAAATCTAGAATCTCTGTCTGATATGATCACCTCAAAAAAACCATGTAACCTAAAAATTTCCTTGGTAAACTTATTTGCCACAACTGGTGCATCATCCTTGATGTTTCTCGATATAAAATGTGCAAACTTTATCAACTTATCGACAACCATAAGTATTGCATCATGCTAATACTTAGTCTTAGGTATACGCACGATAAAATCCATAGATATAACTTGCCACTCCTGAGTAGGTATATCATGTGGGTATAATTTTCCTACTGAGTGTTGATGCTTTGCCTTAACCTTTTGGCACTCCAAGCATCTAGCAATAAAACTAGTGATACCCTATTTCACTCTTGACTAATAGAAGGTTTTTTCATATTTCTCTCATCTTTGCACCTCCTAGATGAGCAAAATATGGAGAAATATGCATCTCTTGCATAATCATATCCTTAAATCACCAGTTTTGGGTATGACAACCTTTTCTTGAAACATAAAAGTCTATCTTTTATGTTGAATTCCTTATTTTCCTTGGGATTTCTCTTAATTTTTGTCTAGATTTCGATGTAATATTGATCATGTAGCTAGATTTCCTTGAATTTTTCCATCAATTTTGTATGACTTTGGTCCAATGCTACTATATGCCTTCTCCTACTTAAGGCATCAATACCAAAGTCACACTCGACTAAGAACTCTATCCACCTTTGTCTTACATTCAACATAGATTGGGTAAACATATTCCTTAGACTTTGGTGGTTTATCCTTAGCTTGAATGGTTTCCCCATAAAAAAGTACCTCCAAACCTTTAGTGCATGCACAACTACTGCTAACCTTTAGGTCATGTGTAGTATAATTCAACTCATGCTTCTTGAGCTTCCTAGACTCATATGCTACTGTAGCTTCATTCTAGGAAAACACCCCACCCAAGCCTTTTGAGTAAGCATTTATACATACTGTAAAATTCCTAAGAGGAACCAATATCCTGAGAATTGGTGTTGTAGTCATATTTTTATTTAGAGTTTCAAAGGTTGTCTCACATTTATTTATCCATTTGAACTCTTTTCCTTTTCTCTGAAGGTTGGTGATAGAGTAGGCAATTTTTGAATAGTCCTTCACAAAACACCTATAATAACCAGTGAGCCCCATGAAGCTTCTAACTTCTAACACATTAGTAGGTGCATACCAACTCAAAATAGCCTCAATTTTCTTAGAGTCTACAACAATACCTTCTCCAGATATGATATATCCCAAATACTAAACTTTTGAGATAGAGAAATCACACTTGGAAAACTTCCTGTAAAGTTGGTTTTTCCTCAACACCTCTAACACTAACCTCAAATGTTGGTCATGTTCCTCTTTGGTGCAAGAATATATCAAGATATCATCTAGAAATATCAAAACAAATTGATCCAAATATTTCCTAAACACATTGTTCATTAGATTCATAAAAGTTACTGGCATATTATCAACCCAAATGGTAGCACTGTGAAATCATAGTGTCCATATCTAGTTATAAAAGTTATTTTATGATTATCCTCCTCATAAATCCTTAACTAGTTATATCCTGATCTCAAATAAATCATTAAAAATATAGTGGCATATTTTAATTGATGAAAGAGATCATCTATCCTTGGCAAAGGATATCTATGCTTTATGGTCACCTTAATTAGCATCCTATAATAAATGCACAACATTAAGGAACCATCCTTATTTTTCATAAAAAATAACAGAGCACCCTAGGATGACACACTAGGTTTAATCAAAATTTTATCCAACAAATATTGGAGTTGCAACTTTAGCTCTTGCAACTCAATAGGAGTCACTATATAGGGTGTCCTTGCAATAGGTTCAGCTCCAAGCATTAGTTCAATGGTGCAATAAAATTCATGTTGAGGTGGTAGGCTTGGGAGGTCTTTTAGAAATATATCCCTAAATTCATGTAGAATTGGATATTCTTAAATATTTTCTCATCCCCATTATCATCCATCTTGCCATTTATCTTTACTACATATAAGTGCTAAATAGTGGATCCATTGGGTAAGGTTATCTCAGCTATAGGTAAACATTGGTCCATTGAGTAGGTATGTCCATACCCATACTCAACTTTCCATCCTTGTACCAAAAATATAGGTATTTTTGACATATCCTCGATAATACTAGTGAAAATAAAACTATTTGTAGCTCCACTATCAATTAAAACTTTAACATTCTCATTAAATAATTTATCATTTAGTAAGATAAAAGTTTCTTGTTTATCCAAGTTTTGACTTCTCGTGGTTGCATAGATTTGGTGCGACTACTCCTTGGTTTTTTTATTCGACTTTGGACATTGGGGACACTTATTTACATAATGAGGACCCCAAAAATGAAGCAAACTATCTTGGGTGCTTTAGATCTTTCCTACATTTTATTCCCTATTTTCTCCTTTTGAGTTGACTCATTCTGCTTCCGATATCAAGGGTTTGAATTGTATTTTTCTATAATTTCTTCTTATAATTCCCTTGGTTCCCATTATTCTTATTCTCAAACTTTGGGTTCCCTTTACTATTCTTACTTTTGGATTCCTACTCAACAATCATTTCTAACATTATCAATTGCTTCTCCATTTGCTCTAAAAGCAATCTAACTAATGATGTAAGTTGCTTCATTTCCTCTTGTGGCAACTTAACTATGGATGTAACATTTGTCATTCCCCTAGAGGAATCCTAAATTCTTACAATTTATTTTTTGGAGTCCATTGTTCTTCTAGACTTCCTATTGGAATCCATTGTTCTTCTAGGTTTCTTGTTGGACTTCATTTTTCTTCCAAACTTCTTGCTGGAGTCCATTGTTCTTCCAAAATTCCTTTGGGGATATACTACAAATTCCTTCTGCATAGTTGACCATATATTCTTGGATTATCTTAAAAAATGTGTCATCTCCTATCCATAAAAATAACCTGGGTAAGTTATAATTTCTCCCAAATTGTATTTACAATCAGTTAGTTTTATTTCCCCATGAACTAACTTAGACCATTATTACTCCTATGATAATGATCATGGTCATACTTGCCTCACTATAAGGTATCATTCCTAATAAATTATTTTACTATGTAGGATTTTTACACCTTGGTCTGGCTAGTCCAAATGGTGTGCAATACCCATATTATCCCAGATCAAGTTAAGGTCCTTAGAAGCGCAAGTCTCCCCAAAGTAGCTCATCAAGTCAAGGCTTATCCTAGGTTATCTCCATGGAAGCTTCTAGTCCTACGACCTAGGCACTAATACCAATTGTAAAAACCCACCAAAACCAACCCAAGAGAGATATTTTTTATCACAAGCAAGGTTCACAAAGAAGACCTAATAATTTTTAGCATTATAAGGCATAACCATATTTTGAGTTCAATGTTGTTGTAGATGACACTTAAGTGGAGAGGAGTGACCAACATCTTGTATTTTTTGGGTTCACATTTCTTAATCTCATTGTTTAAGAAGGATTCTAATAATGGTCCCCCTAACTTTCCTATACCCTCATTGATATATGACAACTTGACCATGATGTAGGAATTATCCTTCAAGACCCATAATACTTAAATGAGGATGCCTTTTTTCTAACCATACATAAGTCTATCTATGTAGGTCTATTTTAGTGTAATACCTTAGTGATTAGTTACCACACATCCATGGGTTAACTAAGGCCATTATCACTCACCTGGTAATGAGAATGGTCATTCGATCCTCATTTTTCAAGGTACCACCACTACTATCATGTGAATGATTCCAAAACCTCACCACTTTGGAACACCCAATCCTCACCATTCAAGGTGTATCATTCATAATATTTGGTTATTGCATCATAATAACTCCTCTCACATTGGGTTATCTTCTGAATCAAGGGTTCTAATATATCTCTAATTCTTTTCCAAGCCCCCACTAACCCAAGAATCACATATAAATAACCAAATAACAACATCTCTCTTCAAAGGAAATAAAGTGCTACATTAAAACATGCTTAAATATAACACATGGCTAAAACTAGTATCTTAAGTTTTCCAAACATAATACTAAATTAAAGCATTTCTTTTTTACCTCATAAATGAAAGAATGAAACATCATCAAATGAAATGTAAACCCATATCCATATATTTAATTCTAAATAATTATTTCCTTAACACAGGTTCTAGCATTTACTTTACCTATACGAAGATTAAACTTTAACCAAAGAGCTTAAACCCTATTCCATAGATTAGAATTTTCTTCTTTCATTCCAATAGCACAAACATTCCATATTCACAATTGCTATACATTAAAAATAGATTTACATAGAGATTAAAAAATTAATATTCCTTTCCATGATCAATCACAAATTCTTCCTCAAAAATATAGAATACACAAAAAAGTTCTTATTACAATATTTTTTTTCACAAACATAAAATTTCCATATTTCCTCTAGATATTCTACTTATAATCTCATCTCCAAGATCAATGAGAATAATTCTAGGGATCAGGACAACTCATGATATGCATATGCAACCTACTATGCAAATATCATATCCAAAATGCATAACATATAGATGCAAAGCATTTCCATACAACCAGGAGAGAATCCCATACTTCTCTCCATAATGGATTTATTTATCTACTTAAGCCTCAAGAAATCATTACTAAACCAATCACATAACTTCCATAAAAATAATCTTGACCCAATCAATTCCTTTCCATACACCAATCTCTATGAATCTGTAGATTAAAAATACAACGCCAAACAAAAGATAAAGAAATCACGATAAAAAGTAATACAGAACACAGTTGTACAAAATAAACGATTTTTATTAATCAATGGAGTTTAGAAACTCCTTTTGAGTACAACAGGGCCTGTAACCCTTTTTGTGATACAAAAATTACAATTTGTGCTAGGGTTCTCCGAAACCCTAGCTGGCACAAAGTGGTGGCATTTTCGAAGACGTATCCTTAATCCCAACAGAGTGAGTGGGCTTCGTTGTATCCTTTGGCTCGAACCACTCCAGCCTTAAACAACTGCTATCAACACACCAGATCTGCCATTAAAATCCTGCACACATTAACACTATCAAGGAGTTAGAAATTAATAAGAGGGCTCCACTGTGTGAGCCCTCATAAACAATTTAAAACCCTAGAAAAATAGAATGCAGGAGTTCAACAACAGATTAATAAAAGAAAAGAAGTTACTTGCTTTAAACTGATTTATACCTGTTCTCTGTTAACGCGGCTAGACCAGGCGGCACCTGGAAGTAATGTGGCTGTCAAATCGGCTGCAGAAGGCGCCCTGGTGCACTCGCTGAACGCCCGCGTGCTTCTGGATCAGGGTTTCAGACGCCGGTCTGCGTCTGTGGCTGCGGGTAAACGCCCGCGGGCACTTGCGACAAGAATGGGGAATTCTGCAGAGTACTGCAGAAGAGATGGCGACGAAGTTGGCGACGGATGCGACGATGGATGCGACGAAAAGGGGCGGCGATGGATGGCTGAAGAGATAGATGAAATAGAAGAGATAGGTCCAAAAGATAGCAAAGATAGCAAAGATAGCATAAAAGAGATAGTAAAAGAATAGGGTTTGAGCCATCAAGGTGACTCAATTTATAATCTACTCTTAGGGCACACTTTAGGGTTTTAACGACACTTTGAACGTGTGGCTAAGATTAAAGTGGATCCAAGGGTAGAGAATAAATCTAGGTTGTGAAACGGATTAAGATGGATGGACGGATGAGATTAAATGAAGGATGGACGGCTCAGATTAAATCACTTAAAGTATCTTTATATATATATTAAAATATATTAAAATATTAAAATATATATATAAATATTAATTTAAATAAATTTGGGGATGAAAAATGGGGAAAGGTGAAATTGGGCCAAATAATGGGGAAAGGTGAAATTGGGCCAAATAATGGGGGGAAGGTGTGGATTTGGGCCAAATAATGGCGGGAAATATGGATGATTGACATGTGGCTGACAGAAGGTATAGATGACTTACAAGTGGCTAGATTTTGGTGTCTACAGATGCCCTTTTGAGCCGCTTTGTGTGAAGACACAATGCAAGACAAAAACTTAAGACACCTGAAAAGCTGGATCAGACGCAACTCTCTCTCAAGACTAAAGCACAACTTTGAAGACCAAAGAATAAAAGAATATTTAAAATTTTTCAGCTTACCCCTCAATTGGCGAGCGAGAATGGTTCTCACAAGCCAATTGGAAGAAATTTGAAAGAAAATGAACCGTTTTTGCCCCAACGGTGAAAAAAAGGGGTTGGTGTATGAACCATCTGTTTATGTCCCAATAGGAAAGGGGTTGGTGTACAAACCAGAAAAGAATATGATTGAAGACGATATGAGTGATGTGAAAGATGGACCGTTTTCTGCCCCAACGGTTATAAAGGGATTTTTGCCAAATTGTAAGTTCCATGATCATGTAAGATGAATTCCACTATAGGAAAATTAGAAATTGATAACGGATGCCCCAACTCCTGTGTGTGAATCCATACTCGTTGATGAAATTGCCTTGTTGGCGCCATTGATATGGAGAGATGAAAGATGCATGAAAAGAGTCCAGAACTCAGAGATGCTCCTAGTGACCGTATGGATAATTCCTCGGGTCGGAACCAATCAACCTAGGTAGCCTCAATCTCTAGCAAGACTCAAAATAATGATGATATTAAAGATTGTCCATGTTTAAGGCCCCATGAACTAGGCCATCAATGACAACCGTTGAGCAAATTAATCTTGGTATGAGGTCACTTGAAAAGTAGAATACCCAAAATTGATTTCCAATTTTCAAAAAGTGAAATAATTGATGATGATAAATGGTAAGTGCCCTTATGGTGGTTTAATCCTCTTACCGAATTGCATGGATGCAAATCGCTACAATCGCCAAGGTGATAGAATATACCACTAGATACGAGGTTTACTTTAATTTGATTTGGCAAAAATATGCATGATGAAAGAAGAATGAATGAAATTGACGATAGATCAGAAGAATTGATGAATGTGGTTAATTTTGTGAAGGTTTTGAATATTTTTAACCCAATTTGTAAAACAATGATGAATGATGCGCTTTTTGAGCGAAATGACAAAATTTGTGTCCAAAACTCGTTGTAACCTTCACAAAATGTTTTATTATGATAAGAAGAATGGATGAATGCAATTTGATGAAATTTGGAGGAGGTAAGCTTCAATTTTGCAAGTTTTGTTCCTTTATTCAATACTGACACCAAACGCCGGTGTGCATTTCGGGGTGGCAGAGACGCCCGCCGGTGTTTAGGCGCTCTGCAAACGCAGCACTGCATCTGAATGCGCCATGAAATGCCCCACTGCATTTCAGGGCGCCAAAACCAGCTATTTAAACAGTTTCAGCGAGAATTTCGCTCATTTGTGCGTTCGAGCTTGAGAGAAGTGCGTCTGAGGGAGTGGAGTGAAAGGTTTGTGTGGGAGATTGAAGCACGCGGGAGCTATGGCGGAGATGGGAGCGGACGCGCCAGTGCAGCCAGCTGAGGTATTTGTTCATTTAAGCAAGTACTTATTATGTGTTTTTTTTTTTTTTTTTTTTTGGGAAAAATTTGTAACAAATTTTTGTTTTGTTGTTTTGCAACTTAGGGTGTTAGAGGCACGACACCGGTTCTCCCCTATCATTCCGGGGATGAGGAGGTCATTGTCCCAGGCAGACTGGGAGATATTGGAGGCAGTGGGGCTAGCGGAGGCAGCCCGGTTGGAGGTAGTTCGGGCGGATGAGGGGTACCTCTCGGCTTTGGCCGAGAGGTGGGATCCAGATCGGGGACGTTCCAGCTCCCGACTGGAGAGATGACGGTGACGCTTGAGGATGTATACCGTATCCTCAAGGTGCCCGTGGAGGGGGCACGGGTGGAGGTTGGACGAGATAGGGCCACGGAGATGGCCAAGTTGTTTGGGGATGACTGGAGAGAGATCCGGACGGAGAGCGGGGGATCCCATACTTGGCCATGTATACGGCCAAGGAGTTGGTAGCGGTGGAGGCTCTGATGATGTTCGTGTTGACCAACATTGTGGCCCCGAACAGCACTGGGTGCAGGTTCCCATGGAACCCGATGGGTGTAGTGAGCGAGATGCTCACTAATAGGGTAGTGTATGCCTGGGCGCCTGCTTTATTGGCGCAGGTGTACCGGGAGTTGTATGAGGTTCGAAGACGGGGCCAGAAGGGCCTAGGTTGCAGTGTGGTTCTCCAGTGCTGGGGCTGGGAGCACTTCAGAGTGGCTCGACCGGAGGGGTTGCCATGGGCTCACTGGGACATGAGCCAGGCTTATGGTAGGAGATGGCCAGTGGCGGAGGAGAGACAGCCTAGCCGCCCCGTGAGATCGGGGCAATGGTATAGGAGATTATGGGCATACTTGGACGGATGCCCAAGTCATTTGGAGGCCCTGGCGGGAGGCGAGGTGGATCGGGGATGGAGAGCACCTGAGACGGGTGCGACAGGCCAGATGGGTAGTGGGGCGGAGCCATAGCGAGGCGGAGTACATACAGATGTCTCGAGTACTCCGCCAGTCGGATTGAGGCAGGATGTCCCCGGTGAGCCCGTGCGCTACCAGAGGCACAGATCATAGGGTGATTTGCCATGTGTCGAGCCGTGGAGGGAGGCGACAGAGGACGATGAGGACATGGAGATCCCCGACATGGACGACGTCGGGGTGACAGCTGAGTATGCAGCATGGATGGCCGCAGAGCCGAGGTGGGAGCCACCATTGGTGGCTGGTGGAGCCGGAGAGCCCGAGGCTAGGGTTGGAGAGGGCGAGGGAACCGCGGAGGTTCCCAAGCGTAGGGAGGGTCCCCGCCTTCGATCTGATAGTCGAAGGTGAAAGGGGAAGATGGCACGGCAGGCTCCGGAGAGCGAAGATGACGGGGAGGATGACGGAGAGGGCCTAGGAGAGGCCGCAGGAGAGGCTAGGGAGGTACCCCCTAGCGGGCACGAGGACGAGCTGGCACAGCTGCAGCAGTAGATAGCAGAGCGTGATGCTATGCTAGCTGCCCGAGATGAGAGGATAGCTCGACTGGAGCAGCAGGCAGCAGAGCGGGATGCCCTGTTAGCTGCTCAAGAGGAGAGGATGGCCCAGCTGTAGGCGGACTTGGATAGAGCGACCAGGGTGCCCCAGGATGACAGGGTGACGAGACTCCAGGCAGAGCTAGCAGAGCGGGAGCGACGACACGGGATAGACATAGCTAGGCTTAGGTCTAGGACTCGTTATATTGAGGCTCTGGAGGACACATTGTTTAGGCATCACATTGTGTTGCCTGATCCTCCATCCTCTTCTGTCTCTAGGCGTAGTGAGTCTAGACACACCACTAGGTCTAGGGCTCCTACTAGGTCTCAGGGGTCCTCTTTTGATGGTTAGCTTAGTGCTTAGATGCACTCTTTATGAGCCTTGGTGCTCTATTGTATATTGTAGCCTTTTGGCATTCCTCGTACAGTTTGTCCTTTATACATATATATATATACATGGCTTTTATTTATTTGGTGTTTTACTCTCTTTTGTGTGAATGCCTATGTTTTTGTGATGCATGTTTTGATATGTTTTAATGTTTTTGATGCATATGTGATGGAATGGAATGCAAACTTATAGATGATTAATGCGAGACTAAGTATATAACATACAAATCTATGGATGATTAATGCAAGACTAAGTAAATGATATGTAAATCTATGGATGATTAATGCAAGACTAAGTAAATGAAATATGCACTAAGAAGCACTCATATTTTTAGATAGTTAGATTTAGCCAACTGTTATCATAATTGTTTAATCAGGGGCACCGAACTTGGTGGCTTGTGAATGGATGACGTATGGAATGACATGAATATGGAAGAAGATATGGAGGATGATATGGAAGACTGTTTTACAAAGACTCAAACATGCTAGTGGTATCAAACAAACTTACTAATACTGCCTAATTCAACTAGGACCAAATGTGTGTGCATGCGAGTTCATTAACCAAATCAGAAGCATGGTAGTGACTCTAGGCAATCAAAAACCCGTGTGTGTGCAAGTGTGTTCATTAACCTCATCTTGCATAAATTAGGTAACCCCGTTATGGAGAAGACCCCGAAGCTAGTTTGTCCGTATGAGCATTCGGAGGTCTCTTTTTGAGGAGAGACATGTCGCCACGCAATGAGTATACTCCACCGCCATTCAAGCGTCTATAGCCCCGATGAAGGTTAACTCCATAGTCCATGTTGTTTTTGACCTTTGTAAGCCTTGGGGATGACTACCTATCCGTCTGACCGGACAAGTAGTACGATCCTTACAACTTATTTGGGATCAGTGGTGTGTGAAAAATGTTCATTTCCTTAGAGCTTTGGGGAATCGGATTCTCAACCGAAGTATGATGAGAATTTTACCCTATCCTTACTACTCTGTTTATATTTATATTTTGTGATTGCTTGTGATAGTGGTAAGAACCACTGTTTTATGGACTATGTTTGCATGATAGGACAAACGAGGATTACCCTTTTCACTTCAAGGCACAACCCAAGGATGGTGTTATCTCTCTTTGACACAAGATGTTTTTAAGATGTGAAAATGTGATAGGTTCAAGACCGCTTTTGAAATCATTTCCCAATACTCAAGATTTTATTTAGTGTAATTTGTGATATGGCCCTAGAGAACTTTGACATGCATTTCAAAGTTTGCTTAAAACACTAGGAATGGTTGAGTGACTCGAAAACATTTTGGCAATGTAAATATGTGCAAATGGAAAATGGGTGTACGAATGACAATTCGGTTTGATGGATTTTATGAAGGTGCCCCCGATTAAGGCAACATGACTTTTGCTTGACCAAATTTTATATCCAAAAGATAGAATGGTCTCTAACATGATATGCAACTATGGCTGAAAATGAAATGTTATGGTTTTCAATGAGATGTATGCACATGAAATGCAATGTTTTTGAATGAGATGTATGCAACTAACAATGAAATGCAAATTCTTTTTATTTTATTTGTTTTTTTTTTTTTTTTTGTACAAGCCATGTATATATGTACATATAAAATTCAAACTATGCGTAGAATGCCCTCAAGTGTATAACATTAAGTGGTTCGGGTTCTTCCTCTCCCTCTAAACAGGCAAGTCTATAAGTTCCATTACCCACTCTTTAAGTGACCATATATGGACCTAACCAATTAGCCGCGAATTTATCTCGAAGATGCGGCAATGCATTGGTGTTTTGTTGATTCTCTTTAAGGACAAGATCTCCTACTTGAAATTCTCTTAGATGAACTTTGGCATTGTAAGCACGTTTCAATCGGTCTTGATAAACTCGCAAATGCTCTAAAGCATTGATTCGTTTTTCATCTATGAGTGTGAGTTGATCAAGACGTGCTTGTCTAGCAGGATCATCATCGATAAATTCCTGCAAAGAAATTCGCAAGGAAGGGATCTCGAGCTCAAGAGGCATGATTGCTTCAGCTCCATAGACCAAAGAAAATGGCGTTGCCCCAATGGGAGTTCTCGATGCTTGTTCTGTAAGCCCATAATGCCAAGGGGATTTGTGTATGCCAATCTTTATGATTTTCTTTAACAAGTTTCTTAAGAATAGCAATTATGGTCTTATTGGAAGCTTCAGCTTGTCCATTGGCTTGTGGGTAGTAAGGAGTTGAGAAACTATGTTGGATATTATACTTTTCGCAAAGAGCTCGAACATCCTTATTCTTAAAAGACTTGCCGTTATCAGAAATGATTTTAGAGGGAATACCAAAACGACAAATGATATGGTGAAGTATAAACTCCACAATTCTAGGACCCGTCAGTATCGGTTAGAGGAATAGCTTCAACCCACTTTGTGAAGTATTCAAGTGGTCGTAATGATGAAAGTATGTTGTCCCGAAGAGGCAGGTGAAATCTTGCCAATTAAATCGAGACCCCATTGTGAGAAGGGCCAAAGGCTTTGGATGGGTCAGTAAAGCTTGTGATGGTATATGGATTAAATTAGCGTGTTCTTGACACTTTTTACATTGTTTAACATATTTGCAACAATCTTGTTCCATAGTGGGCCAATAATACCCCATACGTAAAATACGCTTCGCAATGGCCATTCCACTAAAATGACCACCACAAGTACCATCATGGGCTTCAAGCAATAGCTCTATGTGTTTCACCTGCTTCTAGACAGTGGAGGAGTACTCCATCATATCCACGTTTATACAACACATCCCCCAAAAGAACAAAACGAGCTGCCTTTTGCTTAAAAAAATGGCGAGCAGTTCGAGACAAATCAGATGGGAGTGTTCCAAACTTGAGGAAGGCTACTATCTCACTAGACCAAGGCTCATATGGATCCGAATGGATAAAGCAAACATCTTTTTCATCCTTAGACTCAAGCACGAACAATTGCAGACTTAGAGATTGTGGAAATGATTAGGGGCTGTACCTCTCCAAGGGAGTCCTTTGGAATCAATGATCCAAGAGAGGCCATGGCATCCGCAAATCTATTAGTCGAACGAGGCAAACTAGTGATCTCATACCAATCAAACTTAGAGAGCAACTTCATTGCTACATCATGATAAAGCTTAATGGTAGGTTCTTTGGCTTGGTATTCTCCCGTAATTTGTTTAACCACGAGTTGAGAATCCCCAAATATCCGAATACGCTTAATGCTCATAGCTATGGCTGATTGAAGACCTAAAATTAAGGCTTCATACTCGGCTGTATTATTGGTGCATTGGAAGTCTAGTTTGAATGATAAAGGGATGGGAATCCCTTGTGTATGAAACACAACTCCAAGCACCTTGACCTTTCGCGCACTTAGAGCCATCAAAGAATAGCGTGATGTCAACATCTTCCTCCGGAATGATGTCCTCTTCTTGTTCAAGTGATAGCAAATACCGAATCATCTCGGGAGCTCAATAATCAAAGGATGATCACTAGGTAGTGGAGCTTCCGCAAGTTGATCGGCTATAACTTGACCTTTAACGGATTTTTGGCTAATGAATTCAAGATCGAATTCGGTAAGCAACATTATCCATTTAGCGGTACGAGTGTTATTATAAGTGCGAGACATCATATAACGCAGAGGGTTTTCTCTAGCTATGACATATGTTGTATGGCTAAGCATATAATGACGAAGTTTCTTAGTGGCAAAAACCACCGCTAAGCACAACTTTTCCACATAAGCATATCGGGTTTCATAGCTTACCAATGTTCGACTAATATAATAGACAACTTGCTCACGATTTTGTTCATTCTTTTGTGCAAGCATTGTCCCTAAGGCAAAGTCCGTTGCTGAGATATAAAGATTGAAAGGGACCCCTGGACGAGGCGGAGCTAAGACTGGCGGAGATGCTAAGTACCGCTTGATGTCATCAAAGGCTTTCTCGACACTCATCTCGTCCATGAAAATTGTACCCCCTTTTGTAGTAGGTGGCAAAATGGCCTACATTTATCAAAAAGTTGTGCAATAAAGCGACGGATTGAATTAATCTTTCCTTGCAAACTACGCAACTCCTTCAAATTAGTTGGGGGACACATTTCCATAATGGCTTTGACCTTGTTTGGGTCCACCTCAATACCTCGTTTAGAGATAATAAAACCTAGGAGTTTGCCTGAGGTAACACCAAAGACACATTTCTTAGGGTTCAACCTTACTTTATGCTCTAGAAGTCTATCAAAAACTTTTTCCAATACATCAAAATGCTCTTGTCGAGTTTTAGATTTTGCCAATAAATCATCCACATAATCTTCGATAATCTTATGCATATAATCATGGAAAATATAAGTCATGGCTCGTTGATAGGTTGCACCCGCGTTCTTAAGGCCAAAGGGCATCACCCCGTAACAAAAAGTTCCCCAAGGTGTGGTAAATGCTGTTTTGTGTTGATCTTCATGGTTTATTCGAATCTGGTTGTATCCCGAAAATCCATCCATGAACGAAAGCATTTCATGACCAGCGCAGTGTCGACAAGAGTATCAATGTTTGGAAGAGGAAAGTCATCCTTAGGACACGCTTTATTTAGATCTCAAAAATCGGTGCAAACACGTATCCCCCCGTTAGGCTTGCGAACGGGTACCATGTTAGAAAGCCACTCAGGATAATCAATCGGGACGACAAATTTAACATCCAAAAGTTTCTGAATCTCCGATTTAACTATGAGGGCCACGGTAGGATGCATTTTCCTAAGTTTCTGTTTGACAGGTTTAGCATCTTTTTGTAAGGTGAGGTTATGGACAACCAAATTAGGGTCTAGGCCTGGCATGTCTTTGTAAGACCATGCAAATATCTCCTTCTTCCGCTTGAGTAGAGCAATCATTTGCTCTTGTTCCTCTGATGATAGACTTTTAGCCAGCTTCACAATTTGGGTGCCATCTTGGTCCGGACTAAGGTCTACATCGATAGTTTCTTCAATAGACATGTGGGAACCTTCCTCAAGCCGATGGGGAGTAGGGATCAGATTTATGTCATCTAAAATGTCATCAAGCTCCCGTGCCTTGCTCTCGTCTATGTCTCGCTCGGAAGACCTCTGGCTTAGAAGATGAAGGTGAATGTGGAGGTGAAGGAGGAATGTAGTTGACGGAAGCCCTTAACAATTCCTCGTAAAGGATGAACTCTGAAATAGATGGAGGGGATGAAATCCGATCCATGCCAATCAGGCTTGGGTTGATCAGGATTGGCTTATCCGGATCATATGGATTATGGAGTGGTGTGAATAAGTCTTCAAAATTCATTGTCGACTTATGGAAGAAAGGATGGGCGGAATGGAAGGGAAAACCGGTGAAGACCTCGTAAGACCTGAGATGCAAAACAACATAGTTTTTCAGTTTTTTTTTTTTTTTTGAGTTTGAGTTTTTTTTTTTTTTGTAGTGGTGAAAACCACTATTACACACATACATAAAGCAATAAAGTATTTTTATATATTTTGATTTTTTTTTTTTTGGAAATTTTCTGATTTTTTTTTTTTGGTAGTGGTGAAAACCACTATTTTAGTATATACATATAATACAGGTTTGGATTATGGCTTATGGATGTGGCGGAGGGGGTGGTTCACCTCGTTCTTGTGGAATAAGCAAGCGAAAGATGGCCTCTTGGAGAGGGAACAATTGGAGATAAAACTCGCCTTGTTTAATGAGGGGAACAATGGGCGCCGACTCTTCTTCGTATTCATCACCATTTGACATGACGTCAAATTCTTCATAGGCTTCATCTTCGGATTCATCTGGGTGGAGGATTTCTTCTTCTGAATTAAGATTAATGCTTTGAAAAGCTCGTTCAAAAGAAGAAAGGGATGGAAGTGGTTGGTAGCCCAGACCAAAACGCTCAGTGGGTCTCTCGATATGGCATATCGATGCGTTCAGTTACCCCTTGCTCGTATCGACCTAGGCCAAATTGCTGCCAATTATGTCTGTGGAAATAGCGAGAGGGAAAACCCTCCATCCTTTCGATATTGGCATGGACTGGATGCTTAGGTTCTAGTATGGTGGTAGGACTAGAAGATGACTCTATTCCCCCATATACAAAATTAATGGAATTTGGCATAGAACCCATGTTATAAACCGATCCAATGGATAAATGTTGGTCATGTGGACGACCAAAATCTTTAACTGTTTGCACATTGAACGGTGTGATGTGGACATCTTGGATGGCATACTCACCAATACCTGCATCAGTGAGATGGACCTTGACTTGGGAGGGAGATGGACTAGATGATGGAATAGAAGAATGTGGGATAGAAGAATTGGAAGGATTTGGTTGGGTTGATGCTTCACTAACTTGTGAAACATCAGCTGGTGATGGTTGGGAAGATGGAGGAATAATAGGTGATGTTGAAGAAGGTGTAGAAGAATGGGGTAATGACGTGGAAAGAGATGATTGGTCATGGCCACATGTGCATGTGGTCACTGATGAAGAAGAAGGAAGATTAGGAGATGAAGAAAGTGGTGAATGAGATGGAATAACGGAAGATGAAGGTGGTTGCGATATGATGGGTAGCTCCTCAGGAATGGGAGCTTTAGAAGAAGATGGTATAGAAGAAGTAGATGGGGTCAAGAAAAGATGAGTGGATGGCAACACAATCTCATAAGGATTTGAGACATAGTTGCAATGTTTGAAGGGTTCAATGTCAGCAGGTACACAATGAACCAGTCCCTCATATACATACTTCGGACATTGATGCAGTATAGAAGGGACACATCTCATCTCCCTAAGCCAAGGCCGTCCAAGCAATACATTGTATGCCATGGACCCTTCCAAGATGTGAAACAAGGTATGCAAAGTTCGGGCCCCTACCTCAATGGGCAAGATAACCATGCCAACCATGGAAGATAAAGCATCATTGAATGCTTTAAGAGTAAAAGTCGACTTTGTGATAAGGGATGGCGACAGCTTTAGATGACTCAACGCCGATGTTGTAATGATATTGATTGAGGAACCGGTGTCAATTAAGACTCTCTTGAATGGCTTGTGATCGATCTTGGCCATGATATGAAGTGGAGGATCTATACTTTCTGTTGACATAGGTTTGATTTCAAAATCATAGAAAGTGATGGAGGGCTCCATGCATGTTTGAATACTCCCCACAAAGTTGTTGAAGGCATTAGTATCTTGAGTTTGAAGCTCGATTGACTTTAATATTTCCATTAATGCCTCTCTATGCGGGGGAGATTGTTGAATGAGGTCATAGATCGATAACTTGGCGTAAGCCATTTTTAAACCGGTAGTTAACCGGCTACTCAATGACATGATGGGTCGTTGGCGTTGAGTAGAATGATTTAGCGGTTGTTGAGAAGTACTAGCACGTCGTTGGGTCACCGTTACCCGAGGTGGACCGGGGTTTGTACAGTGTGGTCGTGGTTCAGCCTCGATTTGGTTGGTTCGCCCTTTGACCCCGGGTTACTACGTTAATAGTACCCACAAAACCTTGGTATTGTTGTACATGGTTGACTTGATTAGGAGGAGTTACCTGAGTTACTCCCCCCGAAGTTGTTGGAGCTTCCTCCCGATGTGGAAGGGGTGTTTGAAATATACCAAGATTTTGATTTTGTTGGGCTAAGGGGCTATCCAATTTAATGGCTCCAATCTCAATAAGATCTTGGATCACATGTTTGAAAGCCGTACAATTATTGATATCGTGCCCATTTTGCCTATGATAAGGACAAAATAGGTACTCCTTGTAATACTTTCCCCTTCTAGATGGTTCTAAAGGTTTAAACTCCGGTAAAGTTAACTGATTTGTGCTATATAACTTGTTGAATATGACCGCATATGGTTCATCTAAAGGTGTGAACTGTCGCTTGGGACGATTATTTTGCCAAGGTCGAGTTTCCATGGTTGGCCCAATATTAGGAGCAGGTTGAGTAGGGGCGGGTACCGCATGATAAGCAATTGGTTGCGGTTGACTTTGCATTACTTGTTGTTGTTGAGCCATTACGGGCTGACTCGCCACCACTTGATTAACTTGGTTAACATTTGAGGTCGTACTAGCCTCGTGTTTGTTTGTTTTGGCCATAATTATTATTTCGTTGTTGGCCCTTTTGTTGCCATTCTTTTCTACGGGGTTTTAAAACACCCTCTTGGACTTTAATGTCTTCTATGATACTTGCTTGGGCCAAAGCCTCTTCAAAAGTCCGGTATTGTTGTAATTGGAGTAACCAAGAGATAGGTTTTAGACAACTCGGGTGAACATTTTGGTTAACTCCTCCATTGGTAGGGAGAATGGCAGTTTATTAATGATAGCCCTCCAACGGTTTCCAAAGTCATAAACAGCCTCATCGTCATGTTGCTTGAGCTTGTATAAGTCGGACAATGAAACTTTCCTTTGTACATTTAGGGAGAATCGTTCTAAAAATAGATTAATCAATTGTTCGTAAGCATAAATGCTATGGTGAGCTAAATGATTGTACCATTGTACAACATCTCCCCCTAATGTCTGAGGAAAAGTTCTGAGCATAAGAGCGTCATTATTTTGGATTCTAAAGCAGGCATGCATGAATGAGCTCACATGTTCATGAGGATCCTCAGCTCCTCAAAATTTGTCAAACTTCGGTAATGTGAAATCACTCGGATATGGCGGTGAAGGTACCGAAGGATGAATTGGTTGATTGATCAACGACCTTAGCGTAGGTTTCCGACTAGATGAGCCGTGCATGTTGAGCATAAGGTTGTCAATCTGTTGTTGCATAGCATGGAGTCGAGAATCTTCATGAAAATTTTGACTCGTTTGATGATTATGAGGATGCAATGGAGGAGTTGAAAAATGATGAGATGGGATGAAATTGCCTGGATTAGGCGGTGTGGAATGGACAGGTTGTTGGTATGGATGATACCGAAAAGAAGGTGATTGGTTTGAATGATGAACTGGATCGGGTTGGGAGAAAGGTGGGGTAGGAATGGACACCACCGAAGATTGGGGTACCTGTGTGGGGCCCGAGCTAAGAAAAGCCGGGCCGGGTAGAAATTGGTTGGGGTGTAGGATTTACTACGACAGGTGGTTGAGCATTTTGTTGCCGTTGTTGCCGAAGCAACTTGTCGAGGTACTCCCTAACCTTATTAATCTCTAACCCAAGGGAGGTGGGATGATTGGATGAAGGTGGAGGGCAGTGCCGCCATGGTAGTCACAGGAGACCGCATAGCAGGGGCAATGAAGGTGGCTGAAGTAGGCGGTACTCGGGAAGAAACAAGAGACTCGTGCCTCTGTAGGGTGAAACCATAAATGGTTTGGGAAGAAGAGGGTTGAAATTGGTCATGGCTAGAGGAGGTTCCACCAGCCTCATAGAGAGAATTGGTGTACACCCGGGTAAATGGAGGAGAAAGTGGTCGGGAAGACACTACATTTGTCTCCAAAGGAGGACAATTGAGCATCTGGGAAGATGTTGGAGATGAAGCCGACTGAACAGATACCACATTAGCCTCAAAAAAAGGGTTAGTGTAGACCTGAGTGAAACCAACGGGTATGGTTGATGCAATATCCTGCTGAAAAATAGAATCTTGCATAGGGGAATCTTGGATTGGCTCAAGGACATAACCAGTGCCATCTCTTAAGTGAGTTTGCACTTGGGCCATATCAATGTGGGTAATATGACAGGAATTGTCTTCCTCCATGGGCATGGCCATGTGATAGACGGTAGAAGGACGTGAAAGACCTGCAGGCGAACCTGCCTTGAAATTCACTAGGATAAGTGGCTATGTTGGTGGTGGGGATGTTCTGTGAATTACCCATTTGATTATTTAGATTTAACATTTTAGATTGATTCCTTGTTAAGACCATGAAGCAATAAATCTAAACAAATTCAGAAAAGAAGAATGCAAAACTGGAATGATAAATTTACACTAAAGAAATTATCAAAAAACAATCACAACCTAGGTTTCAACCAATGTGTCTTACCTGCGGTTAATTAATTATTTTCTGATCTTAATCTGTAGTAAATTTTAAGTGTCCAGTTTATGAGTTTTGCATGTGATCTAATCTTAAATTATTCACAAAAAAGGTAAAAACTATGGCTAGGAACGGACAACGAGATTCTTACCGGTGATGAAATCCAACAAGTTTGCTCGGGGGTGACCTATGGTGTCTAAGGCATAAGTTTAATGGATGGAGATGAATTCCACCGTCACTAAACTTCAAGCAATACCCGGTGATGAAATCCAGATATTACCGTTTTAAATGCAATATGAAATGCAATGAATTTTATTTTAAGTGTTTTAGTTGTCTAATGTATACATACAAAGCTATAAATCAAAAGTTCTAATGATCTAAGCAAGAGGCTACCGAAAACATGCCATTTCCTCTCGAAGAAGTGGAGTACACCGTTTAAAACCCCCCGCCTACCAATGATATCGATATCAAAGGAGCAACCGGAAGGTTCGTCCACTTCTCTCGCCTGGAATCACCCAATGGCAGGAGTACTATTGACATCCAATCAATAGTCCTACTTAGATAACTAAAACAGATAATTCGTAGCTATTCTAATATGCAGCTAGGTATGCAAATTTTTTTTTTTTATGCAAGCAACAACCAATAATGCAATGCAAAAAAAAATGTAACTAAAAATAACTGTTCTTTTCCAGATTACTTAGTTTTTGTTCATTTTAAAGCAATGATCTGAAAAAGAAACAGAATACAACAGAAAAACCAAAAACGTAAAAAGTACAACAAAAGAAAAACGCACTTACTCGAAAGCCTACGCTTTTCTGTAAAACTGACTTCAAACGCCCAAGGGAGTCTGCACAGGCTGAAACGCACCTCTGCGTTTCGGATTGGACTTCCGTACGCCGCTCGCGTCTCGCTGCGTTTTTTGCAAACTCAGAAACCCTAGTTCGCTAGAATAACGAATTTCACGATTTCTGGAACCTGCAAAATAAAACAGAAAACAGGAATAGATTAGTAAAGCAAGTATTAAAAACATGAAACCCTAGGGGGTCCCACCGTGATCGCCATTTGTAGATTAAAAATACAACGCCAAACAAAAGATAAAGAAATCACGATAAAAAGGAATACAGAACAGCTTGTACAAAACAAACGATTTTTATTAATCAATGGAGTTTAGAAACTCCTTTTGAGTACAACAGGGCCTGTAACCCTTTTTGTGATACAAAAATTACAATTTGTGCTAGGGTTCTCCGAAACCCTAGCTGGCACAAAGTGGTGGCGTTTTCCGAAGACGTATCCTTAATCCCAACAGAGTGAGTGGGCTTCGTTGTATCCTGTAGCTCGGACCACTCCAGCTTAAACAACTGCTATCAACACACCGGATCTGCCATTAAAATCTTGCACACATTAACACTATCAAGGAGTTAGAAATTAATAAGAGGGCTCCACTGTGTGAGCCCTCATAAACAATTTAAAACCCTAGAAAAATAGAATGCAGGAGTTCAACAACAGATTAATAAAAGAAAAGAAGTTACTTGCTTTAAACTGATTTATACCTGTCCTGTTAACGCGGCAAGACCAGGGCACCGGAAGTAATGTGGCTCAAATCGTGCAGAAGGCGCCCGGTGCACTCGCCGAACGCCCGCGTGCTTCGGATCGAGGTTTCGACGCCGGTCCGAGTCCGTGGTCGGTAAACGCCCGTGGGCACTTGCGACAAGAATGGGGAATTCTCAGAGTCGCAGAAGAGATGGCGGAGTTGGCGACGGATGCGCGGATGGATGCGAAAAGGGCGGCGATGGATGGCTCAAGAGATAGATGAAATAGAAGAGATAGGTCCAAAAGATAGCAAAGATAGCAAAGATAGCCAAGATAGAAGATAGGGTTTGAGCCATCAAGGTGACTCAATTTATAATCTACTCTTAGGGCACACTTTAGGGTTTTAACGACACTTTGAACGTGTGGCTAAGATTAAAGTGGATCCAAGGGTAGAGAATAAATCTAGGTTGTGAAACGGATTAAGATGGATGGACGGATGAGATTAAATGAAGGATGGACGGCTCAGATTAAATCACTTAAAGTATATTTATATATATATTAAAATATATTAAAATATTAAAATATATATATAAATATTAATTTAAATAAATTTGGGGATGAAAAATGGCGGGAAAGGTGAAATTGGGCCAAATAATGGTGGGAAAGGTGAAATTGGGCCAAATAATGGCGGGAAGGTGTGGATTTGGGCCAAATAATGGCGGGAAGGATGGATGACTGACACGTGGCTGACAGGAAGGTATAGATGACTTACAAGTGGCTGGATTTTGGTGTCTACAGAATCTATTACAACATTGGCTAATATTGAATCCATAAAACAAAACCATCATTAAATCAAATCTACAATTTTGTTCAATAGTTTCCATATCTATACTTTGGTAATAGATTAATAATTTAATAATATAGAAAATAGAATTTTATCTATTTAATAAACTAACAATAAAATTCTATCTATTCTTCAACTAATTTCCAAAGTTTTAAACCTTTAAAAAAAATAAATCAACTCATTAATTAATTTTAACTCACCACTTAGGGTTTCCAGTGCCATGTTTTCATGCTCTAATCCAACGTAGCAACCAAAATGCAATAATTACTAGACAAACATAAATGTAAGCCTCTCTAGCTATGTGAATCAGATGCTAAGGTGGGCTATGCCCTACACTATGCCTAGCAACCAAGACTCATGGACCAACGTGTTAGGACCCCATCCTAACACCTTGATGTAATAGTCCTTGTGGAACGTGGGTAACACCCATGTTAATATTTTGTAATATTTTGTTATAGTTTTGGATTAAGAAGCATCTAGCCAAATGGCACCCTTCTATGTAACCATTTTTCAAGAATGTAATTGATTGTAGGTAGGAGATTCTAGCCTAGGTGGCATTTTGCATGTAAGCCAACCTTGGGAGTTAGGTGCTAGAAGAATTCCTTAAAACTGTGAGGGGTAGTATTGTATGTATCTTTTTGCATAATTGAATGAAGTATTGAAGGAGGTTGCCCCCTCGAAGAGGCTTGCGATTCAGTGCTATTGTGAGATTGTTCCTTTTTTACAATTTATTTCCTTAGTGTGCATTTTATTTCCATAGTGTGTTGTGAGCATATATGTTTATTTTTCGTATTTGTGTGAGTGTGTTTATTTTTAATAGTAGGTTCCTAACAAGTGGTATCAGAGCGCTTTCCAAGGTCGTGTTCTGCTATGACTATGATGGTTTCTGCCATTTCGACTGTTAGGTATAAGATTTATGTGTTTTTTTTTTTGCCAATTTTTCCTTATTAAAAAAAATAGAAAATTAGCAAAACAAAAAATATAGTCTTTTTATTCATAGTAGTTGAGTAGGTTAGAAACCCTATGTTAAGGGTTTTAAAATATCGTGAAGGAGTTATCATTATTGGCTAAGCTAGATAGCCCATAAAGCATCTAGTGAAGTGAGGGGCGATCAGGCTCCAATACCTAGGCCTTAGACAACACTTGCACATGGATTTGAGCTCCCATGTATCTTCGGGTATATCAGGAGACCATCTAGGATTAAACAAAATTTTATCCCTAGGAAGCTTTTCGGCCTTGTATTATCCATAGTACACCGGACACAACATCCGAGAAGATTACCCTCTCGTACTGTCAGAGAGGTAGATAGTGTGCTCAAGGGTATGCGTGGAATCCTCCTTGGGTAGTGGCCTAAAATATTGGTCTGAGCACTATTGTTCATCATTATGGTATAATAGAGGGCCTATGGGTATTACATACACCTTTGCCTAGCATACCCTAGTTTTGTTTAAACTTGCAAACAAGTTTGTTCATCCAAGTCTTTCTGTTTTGCTTAACCTGCAACCAAAAATTTGAACCTGTTACCATATCCTTCATAGAAGTTGAGCATACGAAGAAGACATCCCTATTCCAGAGTTCCTGCATGCAAAATAGATAATACAAAATCATAGAAGAGTATAATAGGGACAAAAACTTTAGAGTCTAAAATAGGGGAAATAGGGGGTCAAAGTCAGTTACAGTTAGGAATTTCATCAGTAATAGTCATTATAGGGTTGTTAGGATATTAGTGTCATAATAGTTACTTGTGAAGAATAGTACCTGATAGTAAAATAATTACCTATGATAGTCAGAACAAAAATATAGAGGGAATATTTGTGATAGAGTCAAAATCAGATAGGGGATAGAATAGTGTTAGGAATCAGTTAGTAGTCAAATTAGTCAGAAAAGGGTGTTCGACATAGAACTCAATTTTTGAACCAAACCTCTAGAGAAAAACTGACCACACTAGTAGACTCGTCAAAACAACAATATAAAAAAAAATTGGGGTGCCCAAAATTAGTGTTGTGGTAAATAGCTCATTGTGATTGTTTTTTGAGCTGATCATTTTGATATACCACACCCAAACCATTTTTTGGACCCTTACTAAAAATAGTAACTCCTAAAACCACCTTTCTATTTTTAGTAAGTTCCACAAAAAGGATACAAACCTTTAATTATGGCTAGGGGTACTCGACAACAAGAATTAGATAGGGAAATTCAATCCAAAGTGGATGCTATGGGCATCAAACTATGGGATACACTTAACAAAATCCTATAGGTGATACAATCACAACTCCAATCTTTCCAAGAAACTATGAGTGGCATCTCCCTTGCACAAAATGAAATGAAGGTTGAATTGGATAGTCGTGTCTCTATGGTTCTGTAGATCAACATGACCAAGAAGAAATTGGTACAAGCAACCACCAACGAATTATACCAACTCATAATGGAATGAGATTACCAAAATTAGACTTTCCCAAGTTTGATGGAAAAGATCCTAAGGGGTGGATTTGTAAGGTAGAACAATATTTCACTCTTCATAATGTTGATCATTTCCTATGGTTGACCATTGCTTCTTTTAATTTTGAATTAGATGCACTCCATTGGTTTTTATGGCTTAGAAAGGATGAACCTAAGCTTTCTTGGTCTAAATTTGGGCAATGCCTACTCACTCACTTTGGTCCTAGCGAGTTTGAAGATTTTATAGGAGCCCTTTTCAAACTCAAACAAACCTCAACCATTCGAGAATACCAAGCTCAATTTGAAAAACTTGCCAATCGAACCATTGGTCTAAGTGTTGACTCTTTCCAAAGTTGTTTTGTGAGTGGATTGAAGGATGACATCAGGGCTGAGGTTAAGTTGTTGCGACCTATATCACTACCATAGGCCATACAATTGGCCAAATTGGTAGAAGATAAATTCAAGGCTCTCGGTCGAACTTCTAAATTTCCTCAATCTAAGCCATCTTTTTCGGCCAAGCCAATGCCAAGTCCTACTACTAAATCTCCACCTATAAAAATATTGAGTCATGAGGAGATGGAGAATAGAAAGGCACAAGGGTTATGTTACAATTGTGATGAAAAATATTCTAGAGGGCACAGGTGTGTGCAACAAAAATTGTACTTGCTCGATATGGATGAAGTTCCCACTACAAAATCTTCTGATGATGAGGAGGATCCTCAAGAAATAGAACCCATAGACCAGACGACCGATCAAGAGGAAACCCAACCAAAAATTTTTGTACATGCTCTAGCGGGAGTATCCACTCCCCAAACCATGAAGGTGATTGGCCATTTCAAGGGACAAAGGGTCATCATTTTGATTGACTCTAACAGTACACATAATTTTATTGATCCACGTGTAGCCAAACAGGGAAATTGTTACATTACCACATGCAATTCCTTCGAAGTCATGATTGCTAATGGTGGCACCCTACCATGCAAAGGCAAATGTCGTAATGTTAAACTAAAAATTGGGGACTATAATCTCAAGTCCGACATGTTTGCCTTACCCTTAGGAGGGTGTGATATAGTTTTGGGAGCGCAATGGTTGAGAATGTTAGGACCAGTCTTATGGGATTTTGTAGAATTATGGATGAAATTTAGTCAGGATGGGCAGGAATATACTTTTCATGGCACAAAGGTAGGAGCAGTTCAGTTTATTTCTTCTCATAAGATGGAAAAATTGTTAAAGAAATCTTCCCATGGCGTGGTAGCTCAGCTTTTTGCTATCACCACCCCCGAACAAGGGGAGTCTAATCACCCACAACAATTACAGGGTATATTAAACAGGTATGCTCATGTCTTTGAGGAACCCAAGGGACTTCCTCCTCAGCGCTCACATGATCATGCAATACAACTTTTTCCTGGCAGTCTACCTCCTAATGTTCATCCATACCGGTATGCTTATGCTCAAAAAATAGAAATTGAGAAAATTGTGCAGGAACTTCGAGCTTCTAGAATTATCCATTCTAGTGTTAGTCCCTATTCTTCACCAGTGTTGCTAGTAAGAAAGAAGGATGGCACTTGGCGCTTGTGTGTGGATTATCGGGATCTTAACAAAATCACTATTAAGGATAAGTTCCCTATTCCTATCATTGATGAACTACTTGATGAGTTGCATGGGGCTCAATATTTTTCCAAATTGGATTTGCGGTCGGGCTATCACCAAATTCGCATTAAGAATGAAGATATTCCCAAAACAACTTTTCGAACTCATGAAGGGCATTATGAGTTTTTGGTTATACCTTTTGGTTTGACCAATGCCCCTTCCACCTTTCAGAGTTTGATGAATTCTATTTTTCATCCTCATCTTCGCAAATTCATTTTAGTCTTTTTTGATGACATATTGATTTATAGTCGCACATGGGAGGATCATCTTCACCATTTAGATGAAACCCTCAAACTTTTGTCTGACCATCAACTTTATGCAAAGCAATCAAAATGTTCCTTTGGCTAGTAGGAGGTTGAATATTTGGGGCACATAGTCACTAAGGAGGGAGTTCAGGTTGATCCTAAGAAAATCTAGGCGGTTCAAGATTGGCCTAAACCTCATACATTGAAGGGACTTCATGGATTCTTGGGTCTTACAGGATATTATAGGAAATTTGTGAAAAATTATGGCAAGATAGCAGCTCCCCTGACAACCATGTTGAGGAAAAATTCTTTTGTGTGGACTGATTTGGCTGAGAAGGCTTTTGTTGATTTGAAGTATGCTATGACCACCACCCCTATTTTGGCAATGCCAAATTTTTCTAAACCCTTTGTCATTGAGAGTGATGCATCGGGCATGGGCATTGGGGTAGTTTTAATGTAGGAGGGTTGACCATTGGCCTTCACTAGCAAGGCACTCTCCCCTCGAAATTTGGGCAAGTCCACTTATGAGAAGGAAATGCTTGCCATTTTACATGCGGTCACCCATTGGCATCCATATCTCATTGGCCAACATTTTTCCATTAAAACTGATCATCAGAGTCTAAAATATTTTTTAGAACAAAGGGTGGCTACTTCGAAACAACAAAAATGGGTCTCCAAATTGTTGGGGTATGACTATGACATCTCTAATAAGAAAGGTAAAGAGAATGTGGTGGCAGATGCCTTGTCTCATCTCCATGAAGATCAGGCCATGTTACATGCTATCTCCACTCCCCTTCCACAATGGATTCATCAACTTCATGAGGATCTAGCCAAGGATTCCTCATTACAAACTCTCATCCACACTCTCCAAGAGGATCCTCATTCCCACCTTGGCTATGCTTGGGATGGTCAGGATTTACGGTTTCATGACCGTTTGGTTATACCATCTCAGTCTCAAATCAAGGACCTCCTCCTTCAAGAAATGCATGCTTCTCCCATAATTGGTCATTCGGGTTTTCTCAAAACATATACCCAAACCAAGCATACTTTTTTTTGGAGGGGAATGAAAAAGGACATCAAAACATTTGTGGTCGAATGTGATCATTGCTAGTGCATGAAAGGTGAAACTATGAGTTCTCCAGGGACACTTCAACCTTTGCCCATTCTTGAGCAGGTTTGGATAGATATATCTATGGACTTCATCGAAGGGCTACCAAAATCCAGAGGCAAATCGGTTATTCTGGTGATAGTGGATCATCTTTCAAAGTATGCTCACTTTTGTTCCCTATCCCATCCTTATACTGCATCCATTGTCGCCCAACTCTTCCTTGACTCCATATTTCACCTCCATGGGATGCCTAAATCCATTGTCTCTGATCGGGATCCTACCTTCACCAATCACTTTTGGTAGGAACTGTTCAAGTTGTAGGGGACACAACTCAAGATGAGTTCGGCCTACCATCCTCAAACCGATGGCCAAACCAAAATTGTCAATAAATGCTTGGAAACCTACCTTCGTTGCTTCACTTCTGAACATCCTACTCATTGGGCTAAGTGGCTTCCTTTGGTCGAATGGTGGTATAACACCACCTATCACTCTACCACTAAGGTGACTCCATTTGAAGCAGTCTATGGTCAGCTTCCACCAACTCCAACTTCTTACCTTCCAGGCAGCTCCAAGGTTCAGGCGGTGGATTCCACTCTCCACCAACATGACTCCATTCTTCGCCAACTCAAGCTCAACTTGGACATGGCTCAAAACCATATGAAACAACAAGCAGATCAACACCATACTAAATGTAGCTTTGTCATGGGCGACATGGTCTTTCTTCGCTTACAACCATACAAACAATCATCTCTCCAGTTGCGTGGTTGTCAAAAACTTACCACCAAATACTATGGTCCTTATCAGGTATTGCAGAGGCTTGGGGTGACAGCATACAAACTAGCCCTTCCGGCTAGCTCCAAACTTCATCCAATCTTCCATGTGTCATCTCTCAAGAAGGTTATTGGCAACAAGGTGCAGGTGCAGTCTACACTTCCAGAGTTGGACGAGGAAGGGTCCATCATTCTTGAACCTGAATGCATTCTTGATCGAAGATCGCGTACCCTTCGTCGACGTGTTATCATAGATGTCTTGGTCTAGTGGCATGGCTTACAACCAGAAGATGCGACATGGGAACCTCTTCAACAACTCCAGCAATAGTTTCCTCACCTTCAGCTTTGAGGACAAAGCTTTTTGAAGGGGAAGGGCATGTTAGGACCCCATCCTAACACCTTGATGTAATAGTCCTTGTGGAACGTGGGTAACACCCATGTTAATATTTTGTAATGTTTTGTTATAGTTTTGGATTAAGAAGCGCCTAGCCAAATGGCGCCCTTCTATGTAACCATTTTTCAAGAATGTAACTGATTGTAGGTAGGAGATTCTAGCCCGGGTGGCATTTTGCATGTAAGCCAACCTTGGGAGTTAGGTGCTAGAGGAATTCCTTAAAACTACGAGGGGCAGTATTGTATGTATCTTTTTGCATAATTGAATGAAGTATTGAAGGAGGTTGCCCCCTCGAAGAGGCTTGCGATTCAGTGCTATTGTGAGATTGTTCCTTTTCTGCAATTTATTTCCATAGTGTGCATTTTATTTCCATAGTGTGTTGTGAGCATATATGTTTATTTTCCGTATTTGTGTGAGTGTGTTTATTTTTAATAGTAGGTTCCTACCACAATGAACCTCACTTTGCTAGAATTAATACTCGAGCTTGTCATTCTAATAGAATTGGTGCTCTCAAACACAATATGCTAAGGGAGTTTTGGAACAAGCTACCAATAGGGCTAACTAGAAATAAAAAGTTATGAGAGACACCTACAATCCAATGCAAGCTCGGCTTGGTTCACCTAACCTTACTATTATATAAAGAGGTTTGAATGACATTTGAGCAGTGCTCTTAGAACAAAGACACCTACTTGGATATGATTACAATTATCTAACTATAAGTAATATTTTCTACTCTACTAAGCTCTTAGACCAAATCTAACCTATACCAAACATCTATGCAAATAGTCTAACAAATACAAGGCTACCTAGTTGCACTAGCCACTTCCCAAACTCTACACCAGAAGCTCAGGAATATATGGATTAGGTTTCTAAAGAAATAATTTTCTCATTGAAACCAGAACAACAAAACAAAAAGGAAAATGAGCACTCGCCCAATAAGCATCAATGTATAAAGCAAGCATCTAGTATGAGCAACAACATGAAGCATACATTTACTAAAATCTATTGAAAAGTAACAAGTACCTTCCTCTAAAATATACTCCAAACAATGCTACTTCTTTCAACTTTTTTTCCTTTCTCTCTGCTTTAGCCAACTTCTCTTTTCTAATTAGAATTTGGCAATCTCGTATCCATATAATCTCGATGGAACCTTCCTCAAGAAAGAGCAATGAAGAGGTACAACTTCTTACATACCAAAGTAGTAATGTCACATTCTATGTTACCAGGATTCTAGCACCATCTATAACAATGTAACACTATCTCCATCTTGCTAATGTTAGATTTTTTCTATTAATGGATTACCCTTTTATTACTTTCCACTGTACAACTTTTAAAATAAAAATGATCTTCCTTTACAAGTCTATTAAATTCAATATTAGCCTATTAACTTTCACAAGGCATAATATTAATAATAATATCATCTTCCTAACATCATCAAATTCCAATACTAATGATATTTACTAACACTTGTGTGATTAAATTAATCATCCACCTAATTAATTTAATTATCATCGAATACTAATATTAATCATTAGCATCGATATCAAACAACAACAATACAAAGGCTCTTGCTAAGCCATCTTAGCTTCACTAGAATGCAATCAAACAATAAGCACCACAAAATTTTCCTTAAGTAGATGGCTTTACAATAGCTATGATGCTATCACCCGTCTACTAAGGATGTTTCTTTTGCTTAGATAACAACCTCCTTGCCCAATGGTGTGTTCAATCAAACATGCATATATGCAATGAACCTATATGAAGGGTTTCTTTATACCCTTGAGCTATCGATGAGAATTCATCCATGATTTCCCATTTTTTATCAACTCTGGTGGTTGTCTAATACCAATCCACTGGTGAGAGTACCTGGTCCTGCAACCACAATTTCATTAGTAGTACCATATTCTAAAATCAGTATAATCAAAGCATAAAGTGCTATATCAACATATCTTGATAACATAAAAAGATATTATGCAATAGGTAATTACACATAAATACATAAAACAAATATCAATATCAAGTCCTACCAAGGAGTGCTATTACATTATAGAAAAACCATCATCATGTATTTGTTTCACAAAGCAAATATGATATGACTATTCTTTAGAAATATCACATGAATACATGTATTCCTATGAGGACTCCTATGATCATGACTATCAATCACATGCTTTTATTCCTCTCTAATAAATGCAACTCTTTATTGCTAGTTAGTTGGAAGTCTCATCTATCTAATCTACACCAGATCATATATCAACTTTATAGGTAGTTATCTTTCAAGGTTCAAATAGGAACCAAAATTAACACATTGGGAGGTAGTAAAAATAATTCTAAGATATGTACAAGGTACTATTGAGTATGGTTTGGAATTTAAAAATATTTATTAGTTCATCTTCATAGGCTATATATATGCAATGCAGGGTGTATTGATGATAAAATATCCACCTCTAGCTACATATTATTTCTAGGATTTGCACCTATATCATGGGGTAGAAAGAAATTAAAAATAGTTGCTAGATCTTCCACCAAAATAGAATATTGTAAAGTAGGAGGAGTTGTTTTTAAGGTGATATGGTTAAGATATATGTTGACAAGCATAGCAATACCACAAGATAAACCAAAAATCATTAACTAAGATAACCAAGGAGTATTGAAACTTGTTCGTAATCCATTGTTTCACAAATGAGCTAAGCACATTGACATGGAATGTCATTTCATATATGAACATGTTCAACAACACAACATTTTGCTCAAATTTTTTCCTACTCAAGAGCAACATGTAGACATATTTACCAAACCACTTGGTCGTATCAAATTTAAAATTTTTAAAGTTTTCTCTCTAAGACTATGATTTAAGAAGGGTGGGGGGATGCTAGGAATTATTACATCATAGAAAATGTGAATATAAGTTGAGTAAAACTACTCAAAACATGGTATATAAGGTTGACTAGAAGTCAAGGGTAGTTGCAAAATTTGTTATAGTTGGTTATGTCATATTTGGGCATTCCTTGTATTTAAAATATCCATTATTTTATAATTCAATACGTCACAACATCTAAGCATTAGCAGTATTAATACTTTAGTCAATCCATCTTCCTCCTTTGGGTGATTGATTCAACTAATTCATGAAGATCTAATCTTTCATGAACTCTTCCTTCTTTTATTCTTTGTCTAAGTACTCTTGGAAGTTTGTTATAGTTCTTCTTTTAAAGAGGTTCTTACAAATCCTCTTTTTGTGACTAAAACTAGGTGTCCCATGGGTAAGAGGAAGTCTTAAAATGGGGTAATGCATGTCGTGAATGGGATACTCAGTTCTTGTCTTATTTCATTAGATGTTTTGACCATCAAAGCTTCCCCATATGAACCATGGTATACTGACATCTTTAATTTTCTTAAGGATGGTTTTATTCCTAATGGTTTAGATCACAATCAACGTAAGCTTTTGTGCAAGGAGTATGTCAATTTGTTATAATTGTAAATACTATATATCGATGTTCTTTTGAGGGTATCCTCTTGTGATGCATTGAATATTATTAAGCCTCACTATCTCTTAATAAATCTCATGAAGGTTCATGCGAAAAAGAGCATGTCAATTTGTTATAACTGGCAATACTGTATATCAATGTTCTTTTGAAGGTATCCTCTTGTGATGCCTTGAATATAATGAAGCCTCGCTAGCTCTTAATAAATCTCATGAAGGTTCATGTGAAGGTCATTTCAATGAAAATGCCATTGCTAAAATGCTTCTCCATATGGGGTACTATTGGTCTTCCATGGAGAAAGATGCATGTGACCATGTTCAATGTTGTGACAAGTTTCAATGCCATGACAACTTTGTTCATGCTTCTTCTCAACACCTTCAGGTTATTTCTTCCCCTTGGCTATTTTCCATGTGGGGATTGGACATTATAGGTAATATTAACCCAATACATCTTATGGTCACAAATTTATCATAACAACAACAAAGTACTTCACTAAATGGTTTGAAGCCATACCCCTAGCCATGTTGATTGGAGCTTAGGTTTCCAAGATCATCTTTAACTAGATCCTTTATAGGTTCGAGATTCCTTCAGTGATTATATTTGATAATGGCACTCCTTTTAAGAGTAAGTATGTCCATAAACTTTATTCTAATTATAAGATTCAGCATAGATGGTCAACTCCATATTATCCTCAAGGTAATGAACAAGTTGAAGCATCCAACAAGTCTTTTATCAAGATCCTTAAGGAGTTAGTTAGTAAGACTAGTTGTGATTGGCATATCCAACTTTATCCAGCCCTATGGGCCTATCATACTAGTGTACGAACCCCTATAGGCCCCTCTCTATACATTTGGGTATATGGGACTAAGACAATATTTTTATTCGAGATAGAGATTCTTTCATTGTGCATCTTGTTGTTGGATACCTCGATCAGCGATGAGTATAGCTTAGATCATTTGAATCAATTGGATTTGCTAAATAAAAAATGTATTCATGCCTTAGAGCACTTATAAGCCTATTAGAATAGGCTCAAGCGATCTTATTCCAATATATTTTGCAATCATTCTTTTGAGGTTGATGACCTTGTCCTTAAAGAAAACCAGAAGAGCACCAATGCTCGGTCTAATCTTAAAGGTAAATTTTAGCTCAATTGGTTAGGCCCCTTTATCATAAAAACCAATTTTGGTTTAGGGGCCCATAATTTAGCTTCTTTGTATGGTAAATAACTTAAATACCCAATTAATATAATGCATCTAAAGAGATACTATGCATAACTTGGCACTATGTATTTTTATGTTACATATAGCTTAGTTTTTATACTGCATTTAGTTTGCTTGTTCATACTGCATGAATGCCTATCATATTTTGCATATTTTACCTAATATTATGTTCCTTACATTTTACTTGTCATACAATTACATTGTTGTTTGTTCATATTTGCATGATTGCTCGATCATATAGATTCTTGGGGATTTCACGATAATGACAAGTGATAACACCTAGATATATCGTAGGTCACATGCATTACACTCACACTAGGGCTCTGATGCCTAGTGAATCCCTAACCTAGGGCTCATCTCCATGCATTTCCATCATTGCATTCACTCATACCATTATATAATCCTTGACCTTGAAAGTTTTTTTATCATCTTTTTATCTTCCCCAAGTCAAGGAATATAGTTCTTTTGTGTATCCTTGTCCTTGCATGTTCTATTTTTCTCATTTTTATCACAATAAGGATACACATTCTTTATTCCATTTGTGAATCTTGTTTTTTTCACACCCTCTCCTTCTTGATATTTTTATTATTAAGGGATACTTGTGGGATAGGATAAATACCACATGAATATCCTTTATGGTGTTCATGTGACCAGTGACTATCTTACGCACATCTCTTACTTCTCAAAATTTTGAGAAGAGCACACATAGTTATTCTTTTTCATATCTATTTTTTTTCTCTTTTCCAACACACACACATAGGTTATGCCTTACTCTGTTCACTCATCTTTTGCACACACCACATCCCTATCAGGTAGTACTCATTTTGGCAAACCAATCAAATAATTTCAATACCCCATATGGGATAGCTTCATGGTCACAAGCGAGGGGTATTCTCCATTCAACCATTTATGAGCATACATCCTAGGAGGTATATCTCTTTCTCTCTATCCATATTAGCGATCACTACACCCATTGTGGGTACCACTCCACCTAAACATATTTGTGAGCATAACACCCTTACAAGATAGCTTCATGGCCACTAGAGAGGGTCAGCCTCCATTCAGTCTCATAGGGTTCCACTCTATTTATTTTCTTCTATTTTCTTTGAAATTTTGGAGATTTCATTGCCTTCTTCTTTTGCCTTTCTTCTCTCTTTCATCATTTACCTTTTGCTCTTTCCATCCGCTCATCCGTGCATTTTGCTTTGCATTCATTTTAGCTTGCATGTTAGATTATATTTTATTTATTCATATTCACTCAGGCATTTTAGTTAAGATTATTTTGCATTGCATTCATTCTGTTTGTGATTATCTTGTTACAAAAAATGCAATATAACCTCTTGTCTTTCCCTTTTGTCTTTTTCTCTCTTCTTTCTTTCGTTTGGCACCTTATTTTTGTTGTTTGTCACTCTCTTTTCCTTCGAGTCTATCATTTTGATTTTCCTTAGGAATTATATATTCCTTTCGAAACTCAAGGGGGCACCCTAACCTTAGAGGCATTAATAACGGTAATACCTCATTTTACATGCAAATTTATGATGTTCAAGCTAACACTCCTTTTTGTACCACCCCTCCATCCAAACCCGACCATCCATTTTTATGTTCATTGCTTTCGCCCATAGGAGTCTACATATTTTTTTGGCGTATTCATTTGGCCATAAATGCATCAAAGAGTGGGTAAAATATAAACACAAAAAATTGACCCATTAGAATGAGTTAATTCTTCCTTAGATCCCTAGTTAGTCACCCAAACTTGCTACGTGAAAATTTGGGACCCTTTTGCCTTCTTTCTTTGCCCTATTTTCTTAGATTTACCAAATTCACACCTGGTCCATATGAGGTATGAATTTTTCTTGCCATATTTATGCCATATAATGGTGGGGTTTGAATTTGGCATTCTAGAGGTTTTTCTCACTAAAACCCCTTCCCTCATCAGCTCGTTTTGGGGTCAGCCTTTGCCCTTGGTGAATTTTCATTTTATTATCTATTTCACCCTCCAAACCTCTTATAAATAGAGGATTGGATTCCCTCTTTAACACCAACCAAATTATTTAGAGATTCTAATTCTTGACTCGCTCATTGATCATGCTAACAAGTGCCCTTCTACTGCAAGTTGTTTTGTTGTCTTGTGCTTTGGTATTTATTTCCCTTGGGGATTGGATATAGGATTCTTGATGATTGGAGAGATCAACCATATTGGATTTCTCCTCTACTTCTTCATTGCTCTTTTCTTTCTCCATCAACTCATCAGGTTCTGCATTTACATTAGTTTATTTGCAAGTTTTTTTTTCAGTGTTTTAAGATCCGAAAAGGGCATCTGAACCAAATTTGCACCTTGCCCATACAGGGCATAAATTTTATAAGCCAAATTTATGCTCCCTATTTACATGACATGAATTTAGTAAATTAGGGCTTGGGGACAAGTTTTGCACCCTAAAATCCTAATTTGCACTTTATATGTTAGCAATATATTGTGTCCATCTTGTCTATATATATTTTGTTGTTACACATATTTTTTACTCTATTTGTGCATTTTTTAAAGGTCAAAAATCACTTTACTTTTGAATAGTAAGCTAAAATGACTAAGGGGGCTTGATTTTTGTGCCTCCAAGCTCAATAAAATAGTGGCCTAAGCAGGCCCCTAAATGTTGATCAAATTTTATAGGGTTTGTAAAGTTATTTTACAGGTCTAAAACCATTGGATATTTTGGATGCAAGATAAGCTTGGATCAATCACTAGACCAAATAAGTTCCCTAATAGATCTTTAGGTTGTTTTGTGTTTTCTTTTGTTCATTTTTTCTCAAAACCTAGATTACAAGTAACGAAAAAATATTTTATTGAATTCCTAGGCATTTGAAAGGATTAAAGCATACAATGTGAATCTATGGTTTTAATCTTGTTTGTGCATTCCCTTGGATCCTTGCTCAAAGACTTTATTTTGCACTCTTAGGGTTAGACATCATTGAATTACATAATCATACTAGAGTTAGTTCTTGTCCTTTTGCATCTTGTGTGTCTTGTATTGTTCATTCATTTCTCTTAGCTTAGTTTAGAAAGACCAAATAATAAGTGTATGCTTAATTAACACATTAAACATTCCCACCCCAAAATTGGAGTGGGTCCTAAAAATATTCTTGGTAAACTTGTCCCTTTGTGTCCCCGAGTGTAGAGAATATAACACACACCCATGGTTCACCTCGGTTCCTAGCGGATCTAGTCGAGAATCATATGCGACAAGGCAATTTTCCCCCTCTACACTTCCTCCTTTAGCAGAGAGAATGGATTTGCTTGTTAATTAAATTCTTCCACTAATTTGCTAGTCAGCTAGACCCATGTAGTTATAGTTTGATCTAGCAAGGTTCTATACCAGTACAACATTTTTCATCTCAACAATATGACTAATAGTCTAATCATGACATCTTCTTCTTTAATATTATGTATGGCAACCAATGATGCTACATCTTGATAGTGTTCATAAGTAGTCTTCTTGGTGCCATCATATGTTGGTAGTGCTTTTAATGTTGCTTTGGGGATTAAATTCTAGATGGGAAAATTCAAAGACCCTCTATGATTCCAGATTGGGTAGTTTTGAAGGTTCTAATTCTAATTTTGAGCCATTGGTAATGAAGTATCTAATGAGGTTGATAAAGTGTGATCTTTAGGATATTGCTCTTTCAGAAGATTTGAAGAAGATGATGATTCGAGAGGAGCAATATAATTTTATTTTTTATGAGGATGGAGAGGTAATTCTAGGAATTCTAATGGTTCATCCAATCCTTTGGTCGTCTGTCTTGTGAACGTATAGTATATAAGGTGATGATGCAATAAGTTTTTTTAAAGGCAACTTAAAATAGATCTAGGTTGCATTTACATGGAGTTTCGAAGTGATTGAAAATAATCTTGCTAAATAGAGTATCATCAAAACTTTGATTTATCGAGATGGTGGGATTTGTGTCCCATCGAGCATGCCAAAAAATTTTGGTTTGAAAATCTGCCTATGGTAAGATTGTGTGCCCAAATACTTTGACCAACATTGAATGACCTTGAAGTTGTGAGGCTTCAGTGGTTAATATCTAGAGTAGGTCGGTTCCTATGAAGTCCTAACTAGCTATTCCTAAAATATGGGAGAAAAGGGTGTTAAAAGAGATGAAAGAAGTTAAAGCTAGAACTTATAATGGTGTAGGTTAAGCCACATCAAAATGTATGAGATATAAAAGCTATGCAATCAAGAAATTAATCAAACTACCTAATAGACCAACCAATTTTTTGTCAATCACAAAATCATATTTTATGTGTTTTACAATCCAATGGATTGTGAATTCTAGAACTAGAAAATGAACACATGCAAAAATCTAGAGAGAATAATTAATACTATGCTCATTCAACTAGCCTATATTAGAAATAAGCAACCATTTATACATACATGTTTTGCAAGAAAGTTGAACCAGAGGCCAAGCAACAATCAGATTTGTATTTCTATTTGTAATGTGCTTTCATATATACAAGTTGTAAAATTTTAAGAGTTGACCTTTTAAACTTCCTACATTCTAGTATTTATAGTTTTTACAATACATTTGGTTATTAGAGCATCATTGCCTTAAGGACGAATTGTCGTTATGTTAGATCCAGATTGTTAAGCTGCTCGATGGTATGCCTATTATAACCACCTAGTTTTGGCTTGCTGATGTGGCTGGAATTTGCTTCATATTAGGTTGTATTGGCCTTTTTGTCTGCATCTAGTTCATTGATCCTTTCCTAATATTTCTATTGAGCCACCATTAACATTCGTACAAGCACATAGGTAGAGATTTTATTATTGGGATTATCTAACATGAGATCCTTGTTGGTGAAATGATATGGTGATCACTCACATACTAACAAACTATTGCTAGATATCAAAATTTATCTACCTTTGTCGATCCATGGTTGTTGGATGCATAACGGGGATATTGATAGATGATGTGTCTTTTGTACCCCTTCTCCTCTACTACTGGGATGAAAATTCTATCGGTTGAGGGATTTAATTTTGACCATGTCCATTATTTATCATCGAGCGATGGAATTTTTGAAATCATTCTGGAAGTATCTCAGGTTCCCATATTTTGATAGCCTCAAGACTTCAATAATTTTCATTTGCACATTCGATAGACAAGGAACTATTGGTACCTCTTTCTACTCATTCTTGGTATAAAATTATTGGCACTTCCAAGACAGCCAAATTTCTATATTTTTCTACTATTAAAGGACAAGCAATAAAATTTCGGTACCTCTTATTGCCTATTACAAAATCTTTGGTGTTTTATGTTCTTGTTTCTGGTCATGTTGATGGGCAACAGACTCTTTGTATCAGTCTAGTCAACTTTTGGAGCAATTTCTATGGTGGGTTCAGGACTTAGCCATCCTAGTATGTGATGAATTTTATGTACCCATACCTTGCAAGACCTGGTACTTATATTCTGATAGTCCTAATACTCAAAAATTTCTGCATTTTCTTCATTTTTTACCTACCATCGGGCGATGTAATTTTGGTACCTATTTCTACCTATGCTTAGTATAAAATTTATGGTGCTTCTATGACTTAGCCACTTTTCTATCTCTTTATGTTCTTCATGGATGGGCGATGAACTTTTGGTACCTCTTCTTGCCTATGCTTGGTACAAAATTTATGGCAGTCTTAGGAGTTAGTGAATTTCTATCTTGATATGTTCTCCATCGACAGACGATGAAATATTTATACCAGTCCATTCAACTTCTAGGGAAACTTCTCTGGCAGGTTCAATTTTTAGCCAATTTATCATCCCTCCTTTTAGTAGGTGATTAATTTTTATGTACTCATCCATTACTAGCCCTAATACATATCTTTCGATAGCCTTGGGATAGTTGATTTTATATTTGTTTATGCTCTTCATCGATAGGCAACAAACTTTTGGTACCTCTTCTTTCCTATGTCTGGTACAAAATCTCTAACGCTTCCAAGACTTAGCTAATTTTAGCTTCTTGACTTTTGCAAGCTACCGAACCTTTTGTACTAACAATTTTTTATACCCAATTTCTTTTTCTACGGGGAAAAACCTTTGATGACATCCATTGTGTGCCACTGGACAACATTGTTTTGGTACCTACTCATTTCTACTAAGAGTAAAATACCTCTAGTCACTCCTAGACTTAATATTTTTCTTTGTAGGCTACCGAGCGATGGGTTTTTGGTACCCATCCACTTCTAGATGAGATACAAAATATCAAACGCTCTTTGTACTTATCCAAAATTTATTTCTTCTATCTTTCATCCAGCATCGAGGTTTTTTAGGATCCATCCCTAGCATGCCTAAGCCAAAAGTGCCCAACCTCCTCTTGATTTGGCTATTTGAGCCTCTAATGTGATCCTTTGCACTTTTCACCAAAGTGCATGTGGGTAATGTTCAAAATTACCCACAAGTACCATATTTCAAGCTACAATAGATGAAATCACCTTATCAAAAGACATCATAAAATATAGTTATGTCATTCTATAAACCCATCAACACATAGCTCACTATCCATAATGAGTTATGCCAAGGAGAGGTGTTACATTTATAGTGTGCATGCCTTCTTGTGCCACTCTTACAACTCATAGATATGCCTACCATTAAGAAAACAAAATTTCTCACTATAAATGGAGTTCAAGAAAACTTATTTTATCCTTGAAGGAATGATTTTGGCAATAATTTTGTAAAGGAAATTGCACAAAGATATTGGTCCAAAATCATCAAAAGAATTAGGAGTGTCCTTCTTAGGAATCAGGATAATTAAGATCGAGTTGATGTCCACAAGGGTTTTTCCAGTAGCTTTACTTTCTTAAATAACCCTAAGTAAATCTTCCCTAATAAACTCAAAGAAACCCAAAAGGAACTCAACACCCCAACCATCTGGCCTAGGAATTTTATTCTTTTGAAAGGTAGAAAGAACTTTTTTCAATTCATATTTGGAAATTCCTTCTAGGAGCATCTCATTGGTAGCATCATCAACAAAGCTAGGGAAGTAAGAGGTAAGTTTTAGAATCTCATCCAAGTTAACCCTCTCAGGTTCTTTGAAAAAATTCTTAAAGTGCTTACTACCAAGAGTTGTCAGGTCTTTGAAAGTCCTAGCTTTTGACCCATCTCCATTGGGAATATCCCAAATGGTATTAATATTTCTCCTATGATTGGTAATATTATGAAATAACTTTGTTTTCATCCCTTGAATCCAACCAGATAGTTGTACTTTTAAGCCTCTTGAGCTAGAAAAATATTACATTTTTTCTCAAGTGCTCAAATGACTTCTTTTGACTCCTTTGATAAAACACCCTCATTCACTGCCTCATAAAAATCAACAATTTGCCTCTCTAAAAGAATGAGTTCCTACATCTACTATCTAGACTTGTTGAAATTCCACTTAGAAGCAACAACTTTAACTTTTCTCAAACTACTAGCAAATTGAAAACATGTAGAGCTTCCAAAATTAGCATTAGAAGTACTCCATTCTTTTCTAACTAGTGTGTGGAACTCTTTATTCTTTAACCAAGTTGGATTAAACTTGAAAGGGCTAGAAGGTATCCTATCCTTGTTACCAAATTAAAGGAAAGTAAAATGATTTGAGTTGCCTCCACGATCCACCCATGATCTAATTCTCTCACCATCTATCAAAAGGCAACCAGAGACTAAAAAATCATCCAATATTTTAGCAACATAATCTCCCACCCTATTATTATGCCAAGTAGGAACAATTTTGATAGGTCCCACATCAACCATATCAGGATCTTCAAATTTATGTGTAAAATAACCAACTTGTGAGTTACATCTAGTTGTAGTCCCCCAAACCTCAACTCTATTCAAATTAAAATTCAAGTCTTCCCCTACTATTATATTCCCCTACTGCAAAAAGTCATTTGCCAAGAGTGTATCCCAAAACTGTATTTTATTCTCATAAGACCCATAGATGTTGGCCACCATAAAGGATTCTTATAGCTTTAGTGAGAAAATCTCAACTCCTATCCCAAATGTGAAAAAATAGAATTAATAAGTCTAAAATTCCTCTTCTTCCAACCCAAAACCAGAGCTCTAGATCTGCCCTTAAAACCCAAAGAGAGAAGATCCCACTCTTTTTAAAAAATTTGAAGAATACCTTCAACTTTTGTATCCACACCCATAGTCTTTTGAAGTAACAAAATATCTGGTTGTTGCAACTGCATTAACCTACGTAGGGTAGTCTTTTTAGAGTCATTGAAAAAACCCCAAATATTATGAGAGAGGTATTAATTAACCAATTCTAGGGTATGACATACCCTGAGTGCCCCAACTATAGTTTTTTGTTTTCCACTCTTAACCTCCCTCAAAGCTTTATCCTTGGCAAGTTGCATATTAGATTTTCTCCCCAAAACAAGAGTGGTACCAACATCCAGGCCAAGCCCTCCTACAATTATAGACTCCTCAAGAAAAAATATTGACTTATAAGATCTAAGAAAATATCTATTAGGCCCCTTGCAAGACTCTCTGCCCACAAAAGAGGATGAAAGTAGAGATGTAGATCTTGAAAATAAATATTTTTTAGGAATGATATAAGGGTGAATAGTAGGGAGCTTATGAAAGTCTTTTGACCTGGTTTTGATTCCCTTTGAGAGATACTTCTATTTTTCTACCTCCAAAATCAAGGATTGAAAGGGGGTAATGAACTCCTCCTTAGGAGTCATTTTAAGATCAAAAGAGTGATTTAAAGAACTAAGATAATTGTTATGTGGTTGGGAAACCACCTTTGACACATGGGAAGGACCCACCTCCCTTAAGTGTGTAGGTACAAATAGGACATCATTATATTCTATGATTGAGTCCCTACCAACTCCATTGTCCCGAATATTTGGTAAATGAATATCTTCAACAATAATTTTATGACCTTTCTCTAATCCCCCATTGCCATCCAAGGAGGTTCATGCCCTAGCATCCTATCTTCTTATGCATATCTATATATTATTGGCTAATCCATCCACTCTCACCCTAGAACTGTGATTCTCCACAAAATTTATTCTCCAATATCTTCCTGTGAATTTTAACCCACAATCTTCTGCCAGGTGGCCATACACATGACACCATGAGCAACAAAAAAGTATCTTCACATAGTCAATAATTGTAACATAATTCTACTTTCCAATATCAATCTCTATAGTATTTGAAATATCCTCTTGCAGGTCCAAATACATAATAATCCTCACAATAGAACAAGAGGAGCCACTCAAACAAGCTTGATCTAAATCCAAACATGTCCCTAAACAATTACCAATTTCCTTCAAAATCCTAGAAGACGCAACTCCAAGGGCAATCCTGGAAACTTGACCCAAATGGATTGAATTGATTTGGAATCCTATCTTAGAGAAACAAGGGGACCATCATTTCAAATATAGAGCATAATAACCCTAGTTCCACCTTCTCTACAGTATTCTACCTGCATCCTCCATCGATCTAAAGGAAAATATGTGACCCCAAGAAGCATGCACCCTTTTATTCTACTTGCAATATTATTTTGAAATGAAATGAAAGACCATGAAATGCGTATAACACGGAAATAAAATAAAGAGAGATCCTTTTTATTTATATTGAACCCCGGTTACATGTCGGTCCCTCTGAGGGATACCCATTTCGATACAATGAATTACAAGTGGAACAATGGTGAATAAAATGTCCCCTCACAAAGGGGTGGTGCACTTCCGTAGGCCTCCCGATCTCGCACACGAAACTGTATGAGGGCTTACAGATGCCTCCTTCTCCATATCTGGTCCTGGAGGGATCCTTGTGCTCCTGATGCTTTGATCCGATCCTGTAGACCTATACCTACATTCATGGAAACAACAAAGCACGCTTAGTAGGATGGGCCACCTCTCCGGATGAGGCCTTTGTTAACGGATCTGAATAATCATGATAAAAATGACATACAAGCATAAACAGAATAATAAATGCATGTAAAGCTGAGAAATACAGAATAAATGCGTTAATGGAAGCGGATCTGAGCTATGACTTAACTAATCAAATTAAGCAATAATGAATCTAGACTAAAGCAATAGAGAAATAACATCTATGCCCTAAAATATGCCTATGGGCCACTATCCGAGACAACGGCCATGATATGAAGCCCTTTTCCTTGTGAATCAGGGGTTGTTGCGCTATCCTCTTTGCTACAATTGATGTTCAAGGGTCACCTGGCGTGTCTCCTACACTGATTGGTGGTTGAGAATAATGAATCTAAAAATTGGTGCATGATCGTAGCTCCACCGGACGATGCTCCAATGCTCCTCAAAGGGGCGTAGCTTGGTTCTCCATTTCGATAGGGCTTCGCTGCTTGACTCTAAAACTTCTTGGATCCTTTGCTTTTCGTGGGAGAGTCTATATGTAGGCCTCCCTCTTAGATCTGGAACTTGGCTTCCTAGAGAAGCCTCAATCCAAATTGCATGTGATTGACCATCTCGGGTGAGAAGCGTCAATCACAAATTGGCATGGAAGGGGTAGTTAGGAGGAACTCAGGGAGTTCCTCACCAAAATCCACTCGCTAACCATGTAGAGGTGTAGTTATACTATGTGATCTAGGCTCCAGTATTCATGGCTAGACTATGTGTGATGTTGGCCACTATCAGGTTCAGTGGCCAGGTGTGGTCATTGTAGTCTTCAACGGCTAGGTGTGTTGGTCGCTCTTCTTGAGAGCGGCCAAGCCTGGGAGCGCCAAGCCTGGATGGGCTAGAACTGCCCTTTTGAGTGGTTAGGACCACTGCTTGCTCTTGGAGAGATCCAAGAGGGTTCATATGGTCTATGGATGTGCCCATATGGGTAGTCTCCTAAACATGATGCATTTTAGGTGTCTACAGATGCCCCTTTTTGGGATGCATTGTGAGCAAAACACAACGGAAGCAAAAAAGTAGACCACCTAGGGCCATATTGTAGGTTGGATGATGATCATTGATCTGATCAACATAGGATGCCCTAGTCATGTGGGAGGGCATGAATCCTAGAATCATTGCTTCCAATGGAATGGAAGGCTTAAATTTGTGGAAGTTTGCACTCGCTCATCAGGCAATCGGGTAGCTTCAGTACTACTATAGGTCCGAAAGGAGGGGAGCTACAAACTTAACTATCATATTTGCTTTTTGCCCCAACAAAGGGTAAGCTTATGATAGTTGTTGGCAATGATTCATAATATGAATACAACTCTGACATGATCGAGATGATCTTTTGTTGACTTTGATTATGATTGTTGAAAAATTTTGACTACCCCCTCAAGCGACGAGTCGATGAGGGAAAGGACAATTAATAAAGTGATGAGTCACTTGACCAAAATGAATAATTTGGACCTCTTTAGAGGTTTACTCTATTGTTATAGAGTAGTTCCCATCCAGGTGTGATTTCAACCCTATTTTGTAGTTGCGCATCTCTATCCCTTGGGGCAGTCCGACCACAATGGCCTTCTTAGGGAATCAAGGTGCTAGCTATTCTATTGTAGCGTGTGTTGAATCATTATTTTCTATAGGAGAATTGAGATGCATCCTCGCTCCCATGGGGTGGTCCGACTGTTATAGCCTTCTTCAGGTTTGAGGTGAGGCATCTCAATTCTACCATAATTGCTTTGCCCCAAGTGGCCTTATGGTAATTTGCTCATCTTGCCGAGTTGCATGGAGTGCTAGTCATTGCAATCACCAAGTGTATAGAGTAGATAGCTGAATACGAGGCTCATCTGAGATTTGGTTGTTATTTGATTTTTATGTTAATTGAATTTTATGATGTTTTTGGATTTTGATGTATGTAAATTTTTGGTATTGGTTGAGATTTTGGATGCCTCTGACCAATAGGTGCTTTTTATGGCTTATTTTTAGATGCTCTATGGTGAAAATTTGCTGGAATTCCTCCTTATTTTTTGGCCACTGTCAGGTCCAATGACCCCCAATTGCTACTTCATGGCCATTGTCAGGTCCAACGGCCAAGAAGTGTGGGCCGTTGATGTCGAAAGTGGCCAGGTCATGAATTGGAAAAATAAAAGGAAAATTAGGGTTTTGAGCTATCATTGTTGCCATTTGTCATTTTGCACTTTTTGGAGCTCTAGGGTGTGTTTGTGTGACTACGACGTGGAGCACTACCAATTTGCTACTGAGAAGACATGATGGCCAAGCAGGGAGAAGCCTCGACTAACGGAGGAGCTAGAGCTTCATGGGTACCTTTCAAAACCCTAACCCCTCTCTTATTAATATTAAAATGAACCTCACTAAATAATTCGGTAAAGGAACCTCATTAACTTAATTGGCAATGAATCAAACCCATAGATAGGATCAAATTAGGGTTAATTTTAGTGGGTCTCCTTTAGATTTAGGTTTTTTGCAATTTTTTTATTTTTTTGGGCCCGAGGGAGATGTCATTGGCATGTCACCCACTGGCCGCTGCCACTCAGAGTGGCCAATTTTTTCTATGGTTGGCTGTTGCTGCTGTCAGTGGCAGTTTGATTTCCAATGGTCATATTTTTTACCATTGGAACCTGGCCATTGTCAGCTCCAATGGCCGCTTGGTGGCCGCTCCTAGCATGAGCGACCAGGTTGATTTGAGCAGTTTATTTATTTTTAAAGTGTAATGTTTGCTCTTTTTTGGATAATTTAGTGCATTTAGTTAGCATGTTGCCTTAGGCTCACATTTAGCTTGCATTTTTTGATTTAAGCATTTATTAGTTTGTCAGTGCATTTGATTTAGGCTTTATTTTGCACTCTTAGATTTTGTCTGCTCGGGCTCGAGACCCGAAGCTACTTTGTGACCTTCTACGTGAGATGGATGACATAGACTAGGCTTGGCTTAAGGCTCATGGGCTCCAGTATGTCATCGACCTACCCATGATCATGTCGGATCAGGCTTACTTGACTGCCCTGGCCCATAGGTGGGACTCCAGGATGAACACCTTCCACCTTCCTACTAAGAGGATGTCTATAGGATCTTTAGGATCCCTTTTGATGGAGTGCCCATTGTCTCTTCTCCCACTAATGCTCGAGATGCAGTGTTTGCAAGGGTCTTTGGGAGACATGTCACTGCTGCTTCTAAGGATACTCATTCTGGTAGGATTTTTGTTGCCCATTGGCATGAGGAGGATGTCTTCTCCCGGTTGCATGTCGTGTTGTTGATGGTCATTAACATCCTCATACCTGATTGCTCTAGATTGAGGTTCCCATGGAACCTCTTGGTGATGGTGCAGGATCTTATTGATAGTGAGGAGCCTATTATCTACGCTTTGGGGAGTGCACTACTTGCGTAGTGCTATGATGAGCTATACCACATTTAGTGTCATGGATGAGCCAGTATTACCTACAGCTTGCTCCTTCAGATCTAGGGATGGGAGCATATCAGAGTTGATCACCTAAGGACTTCTAGTGGAGATTATGGCACTAGATGATGATGTCCAGTGTTATGGATCTAGGTGGCCTAGAGCGCTCAAGGAGCATAAGAGTCAGCCTTTTGTAGGGGAGATGTCCCACTACATGATATCCTTGACTAGTTTGCAAGCTGGTGATATCATCTGGAGGCCTTATCATGAGTGCCCTAACTAGGAGGATCTAGCTAGCTTCACCGTGAGGACTCGATATGATCGATGGTTGATCGCCAAGGATGACATCAGAGAGTTCTTCTACTACTCTAGGGTGCTTCAATAGTTTGGCATTTAGTAGGATGTTCCCTTGAGCCAGTTGTCTATCATCGTATTATTATAGAGAGGAACCTTCCACCACCTTGAGTTATAGTTGTTGGAGGAGGATGACCCTCCTGTAGTTGATCCTAGTGTGGCCGATGTTGGGGTCATAGAGGTGTACACCTATTGGTGGGGTACGTGATTATGGTAGGGTGGTGGCCACCTAGGGTGGTCCTTGGAGGAGGTTGAGGCTGAGGATCCTTATGGGCATCGAGTGTGGGCTTGGACAGATGATTGGGGATAGGCAGGGTAGTAGGAGTAGGTGGTAGAGGAGCATATAGAGGAGTAGGTTGCCCTGAGGAGGAGGAGGAGTTAGCCCTTGAGGAGTAGGAGTCTCCTCTCTGGGCTCAGCTACACCAGGTTGAGGTCGAGCTATAGACATCATAGATTTAGGTTCAGTAGAGGGATGTCACTATTGTAGATCTTCAGAGATAGCTTGCCCAGGTTACTACCGAGCGAGATGATGCTCAGAGCTAGATTGTGCCACCTCCTATAGTGCCTCAGGGACCTAGTGGTCTAGATGTAGGTGCGGAGATCCAACACTTGCATGGATTGTTAGTAGATGATTTGGTAGAGCGCACCCGAGATGCCTCCTACATCTTGGCATTGGAGCATGAGGTCAAGCTTTGGGGAGGTCATCTACCAGAGAGGCTTGGGGTAGGAGGTTCATAGAGGACCGATCGGAGCACTTCATGATAGTCATCAGCTCGGTCGAGCCATAGGACTAGGTCTCGGATAGAGTGGACTAGGGGTGCCAGTTCTATGCCACCTCCTAGAGGGGGAGGTGAGGACAGAGGTGATACTAGTGGTGCAGGCCACTCTTGAGTGTTGTGGCTCCTTAGATATTTTGTACCTCTTTTGGGTGTAAGGTCAGCTGACCTACATAGTTGTAGCCTTATTGGCACTTTTTGTACCTACATGTACTTATTTGGATACACTTTTATATGATATCTAGACTTTGAGACTCACCATGTGTGTATCTGTTATGATTATGCTTTTATGTTTATGGATGCAGTATATGATTTTATGTGATATTGATGTGATGTGATGCTTTAGATGTGATGTGTATGTGTAGATGGACTACTTTATGATCTAATGCTATGTGGCTTACATGACTTATGCTTTATGATGTGTGGATGCTTAGATGGCATGATCTAGATGATGATGATGGATGCATATATGGATGCAATGCTTATTGTTACATGCATGTTTGCTTTTGATGTGTTTGTATGCATCTAACCTTATGTTGTTATGATATGGAAAATGAAATATGTTATGTTATGTTGATGATCTAATGTGAATGAACCTGTATGCTTTAATCACTTAAAACATATGATATGATGTGATATGAGTTTGACAATCTAATGGGTGACACCATAGAATGTATAAAAATCATGAATAAATAATAATTCTCATAATAAGAATTAATCATTTAAGCATCAAGTGTGAGGTGAGATGATGGGTTTCTTTATAGGTTGCTATAGATATGCAAGAATAGTCAGTGGTCATTTTATTATCATTTCTGACATTTATCCGGTATCTATCCTATCTTATGCATTCGTTTAGCGAACAAGACCTCTTAAAGAAAGTTTGATTATGTGACTGATGATATGGCCTATTGCTATTATAGGATTTTTGGGGTTTTCCATGAGACTCAAACACCCTAGTTGCTTCATCAAACGGTTGTATACTGATCATACAGAGCCTTTGAAGGATAAAGCTTTGTTATGCAGACCTAGATACTCATTATCCCTATGTGTGCAAATGAATATATTAGATAGAACATAAGCATACCCCAGTGCCAGGTGGGATTCATTCAGCCCATTGTTGTATTGGGGATCCTCAAATGTTTATCCTGATCCTAAGCTGGACTCAGTTGGATTAGACCACTAGGCAATATAGGACACCTAAGGCTAGCTCTTCCACATGCAAACATTGGTCTGTTCAAAAGCAAGATGCTAATGTGATAGACATATCATCGTGCATAAGGATACCTTACGGCTCGTTCATGCTAAGAATTCTAGGGATTCAAGTTCATACTCCCTTATTTTCTTCATATTTATTTGGGATACTTGCTCATGATTTAGTGATGAAAATCACTATTTATTTTGAATTTTTGTTTTCCTTTTGAGCAAGGGATTTATGTAGTGATGATAATCATTGTTTCTTTGTTTTTGAATTTTGCTTTGTTTGGGATTTTGGTAGTGATGATAATCACTTGTTTACTTTGTTTGTGAATTTTTCTTTGTTCAGGATTTTGCTTGTTTTGATTAAAGCAAGGGATTTCTTTGGGTAGGGCTGAACTTGTCCTTTTGCCAATTCTCAATATTTTCGAGCCGGTCGCACAGGGGGATGAGCAAGATAAACCTTTTCACCTTAGGATACCTAATACCACTTCGTAGCATTCATATTTCCCTTGTTTCAACTAGGATTTTAGTGTTTTGATTAGTGATGGGATTCTGAAATATACCAGGTGCTATCAAAACTAAACCTTACCTATAAAAAGCTAAGATGACTTTCTACAAAGTTTGATAAAACCACTAGGTATGGTTGAGTGACCGAAAAACCCTAGTATATTCCTTATAGCAACAGGAAGGGGTTGTGTTGAAAAACACAGTTACACTCATGGGTGATGGATGATGATGGATTTTGAAGATGCATGATTGATGTACAAGTGTGGTGTCACTTGTAAGATTGCAAATACAAGTGTATCTGATGCACATGTGATTGATGGAAATGCCTAATGCAATGCAACTAAGTGAATGCAAATGCAGAATGCTAATGCAAATGTTTTTGTATTTTTGATGCTTTCAATTGTTTTTGAGTTTTGCTTATTATGAATGTTTTTGATATTTTGACCAAAGGGCTTTAAGATGCCTTTGGAGCTTTTTGTGATGTGACCAAAGGGCTTTAAGATGCCTTTGGAGCTTTTTGTGATGTGACCAAAGGGCTTTAAGATGCCTTTGGAGCTTTTTGTGATGTGACCAAAGGGCTTTAAGATGCCTTTGGAGCTTTTGTGATGTGACCAAAGGGCTTTAAGATGCCTTTGGAGTTTTTGTGTTGACAGGGTTTTGTTTGGAGTTTTTGTTGCAAGGGTTTGTGTTTGGAGTTTTTGTGACCAAAGGGCTTTAAGATGCCTTTGGAGCTTTTTGTGATGTGACCAAAGGGCTTTAAGATGCCTTTGGAGCTTTTTGTTTGTTTTTTTGACCAAAGGGCTTTAAGATGCCTTGGATTTTTTTTTTTTGTGATGTGACCAAAGGGCTTTAAGATGCCTTTGGAGCTTTTTGTGAAGTGACCAAAGGGCTTTAAGATGCCTTTGGAGCTTTATGTTTTTTATTTTAATGTTTTCTGATTTGTTTGGATTTTTATGATTTCTCTTGTTTTTGAATATTTTGAAATTATTTGAATGTTTTTGATATTTTGTTGATTTATGTGTGAAACACCTTTAGATGAATGATATTGAGGGGCTCTGGCTCCTCAACACCTTCTAGCATTGTTAGGTGATATGCCCTAGTCCCAATATTCTCCGAGATGATATAGGGACCTATCCAATTGGCCATAAATTTGTCTCATAGATGCGGTGGTAGATTTGAGTTCTGTTGGTTCTCTTTCAGCACAAGATCCCCAACTTTAAAGTCTCTCAGATGGACTCTATTGTTATAAGCTCATGTTAGATGATCCTGGTAAACGTGAAGGTGCTCAAGGGCATTGATGCACCATTCATCCAGGAGGGTCAATTGATCTAGGTGAGCTTGTCGCGTAGTGTCATCATTGATGAACTCTTTCAATGTGACGTGCAATGTCGGAATTTCCAACTCTAAGGGCATAATGGCCTCAGTGCCATATACAAGAAAAAATGGTGTTGCCCTAATGGGCATCCGTATGCTAGTCTTGTAAGCCCATAATGCTAAGGGTAATTATAGATGCCAATCCTTATGATTTTCTTTCACCATATTCTTTAATATGGCTACTATTGTCTTGTTTGAGGCCTCTACTTGCCCATTTTCCTATGGATAGTATGGTGTCATAAAACTATGTTGAATGTTGTATCTTGTCGTTAGAGCTCACACATTTTTGTTTTTGAATGATGGACCATTATCCGAGATTATCTTGAAGGGTACCCCAAAATGACAAATGATATTGTGAAGTATGAACTCCACAATCCAAGGACCAATTTTCGAGGTTAAGGGGACCGCTTCCACCCATTTGGTGAAGTACTCAGTGGCCGTTAAGATGAACGTGTGTCGACCCAAATATGGGGGAGAAATATTTCCAATCAGATCGAAACCCCACTAAGAAAATGGCCAAGCCACTTGAATGGGTTGTAAGGCCTGAGATGGCAAGTGTGTCAGGTTTGCATGATGTTGACATTTAATGCATTTCTTGACATACTCACAATAATCCTTCTCCATGGTGGGCCAGTAATAGCCCATTCGAAGAATGCACTTGGCAATGGCCATGCCATTGAAGTGGCCATTGCACGTACCATCGTGAGCTTGCGAAATCACCCAAGCTGACTCTTGGGGCTCTAAGCAATGTAGGAGAACTCCATCATAGCTTCGATGATACAATATGCCTCCTAGCAAGACATATCTAGTCACTTTTTGCTTGAATGCTCATCTCTCGACATGCGATAGTCCTTGTGGGACAATTCCAAGTCTAAGGAAGTCTTGCAATTGGGATAGCCAATCCTGATAGGCTACAACCTCGATAGATAAGATGACTTGTTCCTCATGCAATTCTATTTGCACAAATGCAGATTGAGAAACAACCTTGTGGTGAATAGTGGTACCATTCCCCATAGGACTTTGAGAGATCAAGGACCCCCAAGGTGCCTTCTTTAAGAAGTTTTTGGCTTTACAGAACCAGTCATGGTCTGGCTCTATATGGATCATGTTGACTGATTCCTTGTTATCAAAAGCCTCATGCTGGATCATTGAATGCGAGAGCATTTTGACATGAATGGTAGTGAAATCGGTAGATGGATTTTGAGGGATCAAGGATCCCAAAGATGCCATGGTGTCTATGAATCTGTTTGATGAATGAGGGATTGCCTCGATGTCGTACCACTCTAGTTTGGCTAGATATGTGTCAACAAGCTCCTTGTAAGCTTTCAGGATTGGATCCTGACATTGAAATAGTCCTTTGACCTGGTTGACTATGAGGAGGGAGTCATCGAAGATATTTAGCCTCTTGATTTTCATGGTGATGGTTGTTTGGAGACCCAAGATTAGGGCCTCGTATTCGGTGTTGTTATTGGTGCAAGGGAAGTCTAGCTTGAATGACAAGGGCATTGGAGCTCCTTGTGGCATGAAAAAGACAATCCTCACACTGCCTCCTTGCTCACACTTCGAACCATCGAAGAACAAAGTCATGTCCACTTCATTTTCTAGTTCTTCGGGTTTGGGTGCTTCTGATAGTGCAAAGACTACATCATCAAGAAGTTCTATGGTAAGGGGCCTACTATTCTGAAGAGGTACCTCAGCCAACTGATCAGCTATGACTTGTCCTTTGATGGAATTTTGGCTTATGAATTCCAAATCAAATTCTATCAATAGCATGATCCATTTTATAGTACGTGTATTATGATATGTCTTGCTCATCATATACTGCAAAGGATTTTGTTTGGATATTACATATGTCGTATGGCTCAGCATGTAGTGGCACAATTTCTTGGTTGCAAAGACTACCGCTAAGCACAACTTCTCTACGTATGCGTATCCAATTTCGTAGCTCACCAGGGTGCGACTGATGTAATATATCGCTTGCTCTTTGTCTTGCACGTTCTTTTGAGCCAACATGGTGCCCAAAGCAAAATCTGTAGTGGATATATATAATAAGAATGGCACGTCTGGCCTTGGTGGAGCTAGGACTAGTGACGTTTCTAGGTACTCTTTGATCTCAGCAAAGGCTTGCTGACATTCTTCGTCCCATTGGAATGGAACCCCCTTGTGTAGCAGTCGATTCATGGGTCGACATTTGTCCGATAGTTGTGCGATAAATCACTTTATGGATGCTACTTTGCCCTGTAAGCTTCTTAGTTCTTTGATGTTTGTGGGTGGAGCCATTTCCAGGATAGCCTTTACCTTTTTTGGGTCTACCTCGATGCCTCATTTAGAAATGATGAATCCCAAGAGTTTTCTAGAAGTTACGCCAAAGATGCATTTCTTGGGATTCAACCTGACATTGTGCTCAATCAAGTGATCGAAGATCCTTGTGAGGGATTCAACATGCTCTTCATGCAGCAATGACTTGGCTAGAAAATCATCGATGTAGTCTTCCAAGATCTTATGCATGTAGTCATGGAAAATGTATGTCATAGCCTGCTGATATGTGGCACCAGCATTTTTAAGGCCAAATGGCATTACTTTGTAATAGAATGTCCCCCATGGAGTGGTGAATATGGTTTTATGTTGGTCTTCGGGCTTAATCCAAATCTGATTGTAACTAAAAAAACCATCCATTAGGGAGAGCATCTCATGACCTGCAGTTGCATCTACAAGAGCATCTATGTTGGGCAATGAGAATGAATCCTTTGGAGTTGCCTTGTTGAGATCCCTAAAATCCATGCAAATGCGAACTCTTCCATCAGGTTTTCCTATGGGCACCATGTTTGATACCCACTCTGGATAGTCGATGGGAACAATAAAGACCACATCCAATAGTTTTTACAACTCATTTTTAACCATCAAAGTGATGGTTGGATGCATCTTTCTAAGATTTTTCTTGACCGGTTTCTTCATGGGGTCTATCGATAGGTTGTGGACAACCAACTTTAGATCTAGCCCCGACATGTCTTTGTAGGTCCAAGCAAAGAGATTTGGTCTCTCTCTTAGTAGAGGAATTATGATGGCCTATTCTTCTGGAGATAAGCTTTCTCTAAACTTGAATTTCTTTGGTTGAGAAGGATCATTGCTGATGTCCACCTCAAAAGTCTCCTCTATTGCCATATGTGATCCATCCTCAAGCTGGTGAGGAGTGGGGATTAAATGAATGTCATCTATTGGATTTATGGTTCCCACTGACTCAGGGTCGAGACCAGCATGATAGACATCATGCATGCAACCTGATGCGAAATGAAATGGTTGCAGCATCCCTTCATTAGGGAAGAAATCCTCAGGCTCTAGGGGTGAGTCAACGTGATCCCAATCAATAGCATCTATGTTAAGACATAGTGGTTTTGTAGGATCTGCTGGGTTATGGAGTGGAGTGGTCAAATCAATGGAGATCATGTTGATGGATGGAATGAAATCTCCAGGACCACGTGGGTGAAACTCTATATCCTGGGTGTGCCCTCCATACTCATGATGAGGCTCTAGGGGCATAGGGATCTCAGGATCTGATCTATGGATAGACAAGATGATGGGATCATTAGGCAATAGCTACTCTCTAAAGGTGGGTGGATTCGGGTTGACCATGCGATGAATGGCATCTAGGTTTACTGGTCTCCCTAGGAAGCAAATATTAGGATCGATGGCATGGAGTGCCGCTTCTCTCTCCACAAGTAGATTGATTGGCCGTAAGTGTCGAGGTCCAAGATAAGCCATCTCGGTCTCATCCTCAAAGTCATCATCGCTTATCCAGAAGCCATTGGCATTGGTTTCTGGTCCTAGGATGGGTTGGTGGCTTGCTTTTTGATGCCCCAGATAGGCCATCTCAGTCTCATCTTCATAGTCATCATCACTTATGAAGAACCCATTGGCATTTGTCTCTGGCCCAACAATGTGGCTCGTATGTCTAGGCCGTAGGTAGGCCATCTCTGTTGAGTCCTCCTATAGACACCTAAAATGCATCATGTCGAGGGTGACTACTCATATGGGACATGCTACAAGACCATATGGAAGATCTTGGATAGACTCCAAGATAGAGGAGTGGTTCTAACCACTCAATTTGGGCTCCTTGGCCTAATCAGTCTGAACCATAGCAGAGACCTATGGTCTACAGTCTGAACCATGGTTAAGACCTACGGTCTACAGCCTAGGCCACAGTTGTGACCTATGGTCTAAACTAAAGTTCAGTTGGCCTTCATCCGAGCCAAATCGGTTGGAATGACCATTTGATCTAGAAGAAGGTAGTTGAAGGATGGAATATTCTAGAGGCTTCCAATCCAACTGTCCCAACTACCTCTTCTTGATCTTGGCTTCTCCATGAAGCCACCCCTAGCCCTTGGGTAGTCCTATAAGTACCCCTTCAAATTAGGGCAAAGATAAAAGAGAGAGCATTGGAGATTAAAGCAGCGAAGCCCTATCGAATTGTAGACTCACTTGAGTGTACTAAGAGAGATTTGTTGCCAATCAATCATCAATTCATCAAGCATCATGACAATTCATGCCATGGATGCCCTAAGGAGCTAGAACGCCAAGAAACACTAATTCGAGCAAACGGAGGCCCAATTGTGCAATTCAACCGCCAAACCTATCAGAGGACACCAAGGCGACCCTTGATCATCAATTTGACAAGGAGGATCAAGCCCACAACCCTAGATTTGGAGGGCAAAACCACTTGATTGCTCATCATGGCTGACAACCATGGTGTACAGTGCAGACCGCTCATCAGAGCTACGGTTTGCAACAGGTGACAGATCTCCTTACTGTTTCTATTTTAGTATGCTTAATTAGGTTAGATTAGTCATTTTAATGGTTTCTTTGGTAGTTTAGAGACTCTGAATAGCTTAATTAGGGATTATAATAAGTTTACTTCATCATAGCAAGTAGGACATCAATGGCTTATTTTCATGCTATCTTGTTTCATTCCATGCAATTGATTCAATAGATAGATAGTTGCACTTTCTACTTTCATGTTTCTAACAATCTTCATGAATCTTGCACAAGTTTAATATGTTTTATTCATCTTCTTGATTTCATAGTTGTTATGACATATTTATGCATATTTTCCTCAAAGGGCCTCATCATGAGAGGTTGCCTATTCGTTTAATGCTTTTGTGTTGTTTCTTGACCGCAGGAAAGCAGGTTCGAAGGAGATTCAATCATCTAATTCCTTCCTCAACGCGAAGAAGAGGGTCAACTCCACCCTAGAGCAGTTTGTGACTATTTAGAGAGCATTAGTATTGTGCCTACCCCATTGGGGGCTTTGGAATTGTATCAATTGTATCAACATTTGGGTGACCCTAAGAGGGGCATGATTGTAACCGAGATTCGTTTTCAATATTAATAAAAGAAACATCCATTTTCTCATTATTTGCAATCTTGTTTATCATTTTATGCTTTTTATGTTGATTTCGATTGATGTATTAGATAGGCGCATTGCTTTTTGGATAGGTCAAAAGGTGATCATGGTGGAACTCCACAATTTATGCAACTGATCTCTGACCCCTGTATTTTTTGATATCAAGTGCAAACCGTAGGTTACAACTGCGGTCTCATTGTTGGCCCATGGCTTCAAAATGCGGTCTACAGTCTGAACCGCGCATCAGACCTACGGTTCACAGTAGACACAACAGACAGTAGGGAGCCAAAGCTTGATCGGATGAGGACTTGAGGTAGGCCCCATTTTTCACTCTCTGTACTTTTTTATTCTATCTGTGTTTTCCAAAAAGTAGAAAAGGGAAAATCTAATTAAGACACTAAAAGGGAAATGAATTAGGTCTTGGGGTTTCTTTTTCTGAGTTTGGCTAGGCACTTCTAGGAACAATGGACCTCTGAGTGTAGTCCACCCTAGAATCCAGCATGCTAGGTTTAAATTGTGTGTTGGTTTGCATGCTTGAGGCCCAATCAGAGGCTATATCATCGTAATTTGCATTGTCAAAAAGTCATATAGGATATAGCATGCATTCTCTAAAAATGAAACGTTTATTTTTGCATATCATGTAGGAAATAATCATTCATGTTGTATTATGCATTTTCCTTTCTATGCAAATATTAAAATGAACCACACACACCACGTTTCACTTAAACGCTAGTGAGTTGGGAGTGACATCCAACCACTAGTAGGGTTCAACGATGGTGGAGGTGACTTCCATCCGTTGGCCCAAATCCTATGTACCCTTGGATACTAGACCAATATCGAATCCAAGAACCTTTCGTACCCTAGAAAATTTGCATGTATTCTCTTCGAAGGGTATAACATTGACTAGGGGAAAATGGGTGAGGATCTGGGAGGACCTGTGCTCCTTGACCATGTGTGGGCTTCATTACCACACATTATAGGTTGGATTACGTGACTTGGAGTTCATAGCCAAGTTGTCGAGCTATGAGTATATAGGTGAAAGCCAATTAAACTAAGAATATCATCCAACAAGCTTTCAAACATGATAAGGAGTTTCTAATACTGATACAACAAATCATTGAAACAACATCAAACAGTTTAGGGCTCACTTTTAAAATTTAAAAGAGATAATCACCATTGTATACCTTGTTTGCATAATAAAGAATAAATCTAGACACTAGGTGCACCATGGTGGAGACACGGGGTGGTCGACAAAGGCATAAGCCTGATGCCAATGACCAAGCCCCAACAGATTCACAACAACATATGTCGAACCCTCACCCACATGCGCTTCTCGAACGTCGTTCGATGAGCATTAGAGGAGACAATTCGACACGAGGGGAACCTATTGAGTGTACCCTCGATAGAGGAGCTTCTATGCATTCTTCTAGACATATAATAGAGCATGGAGCCTCTCAGCATGAGGGTGTTCCACTCAAAAGCCATTATCGGGATCACATTGCATGCACATCCATGGGATCGATCGAAGAGTATGTTATACAGGGGTCCAAGTTGGTACCCCTACATCATAGGTCTGCAGGAGGATCCATGGCTCCACCTTCGGAGTATAGATGAGATCGAGACCCACCCATTCAGGGGCATGCAGATAGGGCCACCATTGAGCATAGGCCTGTACAGACTCCCACACGTAGTGAACCTCAAAAGATCACTATTGATATGGCCAAGGTGGGAGCCAATGGCACACCACCGCATGAGCGATGGAGATCCAGATAGTTGGATGACTTAGGTAGCATCCTTGAGCAGCTAGGCTATAAGCCTTCGGCTCCACCCACTCGTGCCCCGAGTGAGCATAGCGGGAGTTCTATTAGGACTTCTAGAGAGCATGGAGAGGCTTCCAAGCACCCTCATGTGACACATCCACCATCCATGCATGGTGGTATAGAGCACAGGGCTCAGCAGGATGCCAATGCCATCTTCATGGACAAAGGCAAAAGCATCACAAATCAGTCAGATGGGTACAGAACCCATAAGGTCGCTCGCATGGAGCATGCATACCAGAGGCCTGTTATGGCCGATCACCTTGATAGATCACACAGACTGGTATCCGAGCAGCGATGATAACTCCTCCAAGATCAATTGGAGGATACTCGCCTAGAGAGGCAGCGCATCGAAGATGAGAATCTTCAGGCGCAGAGGCTCATCAGACAAAGACTATATGAGCAGTGCATGCATGAGGAACACATCCTTACCCAAAAGGAGCGTGTAGAGTAGGAGGATAGGCTAGCTAGGGCTGGTCTATACACTCATGTGGAGCAAGGAGAGCGCATTCATAGGAAGGCTTTTTCACAAGCCGATGTGCAGCAGGAGCGCAGAGATGCTCACACTCATATTAGTGCCCTACAAAGAGAATGACCACCACCATTCGAATATGAGAGGCAACAACAATATGAGGAAGAAGAGGGAGAGGGAAACAATCAAGAGTATCCTGAAGACTCCCAAGTTGAGGAGGAGGAAGAGCAACGTCCTCCACCTCGATAGAGGAAGAATGTACCTCCAAGACCACCCTCACGTCAGCTTAGGGAGGAGGACTTTCTATCCTCGTAGGCCTATAAGGCCTTAGCTGAGAAGGTAAAAGCAATCGAGAGGCAAGGCACGGTTCTTCAAAATCTGACATTAAGAAAGATTCATAATGAGCCTTTGGACCCCTCGGTGCCTACTCCAGCATATCCTGAGCATTTTGATATGCCCAGGTTAGATAAATTTAAAGGTGATGAAGATGCGCAAGAGCATGTCACAAGATTTTTGGATGCATGTTTCCAGATTGCAAGCAACGATGCCTTGTTGTTGCATACATTCATCACAACCCTCTCAGGCCCAGCCCGAGAGTGGTTCAATCAGCTAAAGAAGCATAGTATCACCAGTTTTGAGCAGTTGGCTGATGCTTTCCTTGAACGCTTTTCTTTTGGCATCAAGAAATAGGCTAACCTTTCTGATCTGGTTGTGCTAGCTCAGCGCGATGATGAGCCAATTGAACAGTATGAAAAGAGGTGGAGGAGATTAATGGTAAAGCTGCCATTCCCTATTCCTGCTATGGAACTGACCCGAATGTTCACCAAGAGTTGTGCCAAGCACATCTCGTTATTGTTGCAACTATAGTAGTATCCAACATTCGAGGAAGCTTTGGCGCAAGCCAAAGTAATTGAGGATATCAAGTTGCAAGAAGGCAACTTGAAGCTCAAGAACAGGAAGGAGGGGCACAAGAAGAGCTCCATGAAATAGTAGGGCAAGCAGGCCCATGTAAATCAGGTGGTGCTAAACCTCCAGAGAGAGGATAAGGGGCAACAAAAGCAGAATTATCAGGCCCAACCTCCTCCTGTGCAGTACGAAAAGTGCAATAATAATTATAAGGGCAAAAATAAAGAACAACGCCCGCCTCACCAGTTCACGCCTTTGACGGAATCATTGACATCAATATTCCATCAGTTATGCGAGGCTAAGGCAATCAGACTGCCCGAGGTTAAGCTGGTCGATCCTAATCAACCCAAGTCAAAGGGGTATCAGGATGACCTATTTTGCATCTTCCATCGTGCGAAGGGCCATGACATCGAAGTGTGTTGGTCCTTCAAACATATTGTGCAAAATATGATTGATAAGGGTGAGCTTGTAGTGCCAAATAATCTGTTGGCACCCGACAACCAAAACATGGGGATTTATAAAAATCCATTACCAAACCATGAGGCACCATGCAACAACGTTGGCCAGGTCAACCAAGTGCGTGTCGAACCACCTACCCAGGGGTTTGTAGGCATGGTTAATGTTGTTACTAGACATGGGAGATATGAGCAACCGAATCAACCTCGCGCTCCCATCAGGATACAAGCTACGCCGAATCAATGGCCAACTCAAAATATTCCAGGCCCACCAACGAGACCGGTGGTGACCATACGAAGCAAGTTGGTCCAAAACCTGCAGATAACTCCTACGAAGTTGTCTATATATGAGCTGATACAGCAGTCCCCTAGGCATAGGGAGACTCTCATGGACATTCTAAGGTCCATCAAAGTACAGTCTCAAGATGCTCAAGCATTTACCAATTTTGTGGGACATGTACAATAGTGCTAGGAGCCTATGATCCAATTTTATGATCATGAAATTAGGATGGTTCCTACAGATACGGCTGACCCACCATTGCATATCATCACATGTGTTAATCACATGCCATTCAAGAGGGTCTTGATCGACACTGGTTCATCGATCAATATAATAACGACCAAGGCATTGAGTCATCTAAAGCTACCCAAGTCACATATTGTGCCCACCACCTTCACATTGAGAGCGTTTAACGATGCCCTATGCTCGACGGTTGGCACAATCATCCTACCTATTCAGGTAGGCCTAAAGACCATCTCTGTGATGTGTCATGTGATCGAGGGTGCCATGCAATATAACATCCTACTCGGGAGGCCTTGGATTCGAGAAATGCATTGCGTTCCCTCTATATTACATCAATGTGTAAAATATCTGCATGAGGGATGGGTTCACGTAGTGTCATCAGACGAAGAACCTTTCAAGTTCGTGAACCTAGCAAGATTTTCCTAGGGGTTTCATACTCCCATCAATGCACCTGGACGTCTAGCCTACATCATCGGTTAAGAATCTAGGAGGTAAACCAATAGTGCATGCTCAACCATCGACATCTGTATCACACAGATCTGAGCACACTACTGCTACTTCCTTGAAACCGACTGCATCAGCGATGCTTCGGGATGACAGGAAGTTAAAGGTAAAAATGGGCGAAAAAGAGAAGAAGCATGTGCCCGAACCAGTCACCAATGAGGCTCCCATCCCCATGGAAGTGGAGGAAGCCCAAGACAAAGTCGAGGAGGTACCTCAGCCTGCCTCACTTGCATCATCAACAGGGTCATCCGCATCGTGGGTGACTATACATCTCACCAACATAGGGTTAGGTGAGTATATTGTGTAGAATGTAACCTTTGGACCAATTCTAGAGACTGCACAAGAGATGGACCGACCACATGCTCATCATTTTTTGGTTGGATCAATAGTGCCATTGGGAGAGCCACCCAATCAGACTAACTTCATCTACGTTGGGCTGGATCAACTTCCAACGTGAATGCCCATGGATGAAGATGATGATAAACCTTTCATAGTAAATGTTTGTTATCTATCCAACCCGAAGTACTCCATGCATATTTTCGAGTTATATCATTGGCATGGATACGGCCTTGGTATTTTTGAACAAGGACGTAGGACTCCGCTTGAGCCACGTTATCAGCTAGCAACTGATAGGTTCGGGCTAGGGTTACAGATACAAGGACAAGATGATTTGCTCATAGCATCCTTAGATCACTTGTACCTTAGTCTAGGGGATGATGTGGACTTCAACCCATATCACCCTAATCCTTCTAGCTTCTGAAGGAGTAACCCGATGGTATCTGTCATCACTTATGAGCCACTTGAAGAAGATCATGAAGGGCTCTTAGAGGAGAAGGAAAAGGAAGGAAAAAAAAGAAGGGGGAAATAGGGAGGGAGATTAGGATGATGGAGAGGAGTCCATTGAGATAAGTGGACAAGTTATGATGTCGACAGTGAATCCTCAAATGATGACTCAATCTGAGGATGAAGTGAGGGGGCTATTTAAGGCCTTATGGATATATTGAAGTGGATGTTAGAGGAGATTCTTCCCAAATTGATCATTTGGGGGAAGAAGGGGTGGGTCATACATACGGACTTATTATCCAATTTTTCTAGACATTGATGATAGCGACTAGGAAGTGAGATACATGGGACCACACCTGCCAGAACGTCCCATTCCAATGGGGGTAAATGAAGGATTGTATTATGATAGTGATGAAGAGGATGAAATGGAGAGAGCCTATCTAGGACCTCCCTACCTACGTCATCGTAATGCACCTTATACGATTGAGGACATGCATAGAGAGATCAATCTCAATCCTCGCCTTAGGGGAAGACCACCGAACTTCGATGTGATCTATCACATGGTGTTTCCCCGTCCTCCTACCTACATGGAGCTCCTTGAGCCGAATGATCCCATATTGCAATCAGTGCATAGAGAGGATCCAGTCATCCATAGTTCTCATAGAGAGGACCCATTTGTGCCCATGCCATTAGAGCCAGATCTCGGGTATGAGAGCTACATCGATGATGTAGAGGTTTGTCCATGTGGTCCTGGAGATCAATTCCATTCCATCAATATGGTCTCCATTGATTTGACCACCCCACTCCACAATCCAGCAGATCCATCCAAACCATTGCATTTAAATGTAGATGCTATCGATTGGGATCATGTTGACTCACCTATTGAGCCTGAATATTTCTTCCCTAATGAAGAAATGTTGCAACCATTTCATTTTGCGCCAGGTTGTGCTTATGATGTCTATCATGTTGAGGGTGCTTCCAACATGGAACCTATCAACCCGACTGATGACATCCATTTGATTCCTACGCCTCATCAGCTTGAGGAGGGATCACACATGTCAGTAGAGGAAACCTTCGATGTGGATATCAATAGTGATCCCACTAATCCAAGGAAGGTTAAATTTGGAGAGAGTCTCACTCCAGATGAGTGTGCCACCATCATCCCTCTACTGAAAGAGAGACCTAATATTTTTGCTTGGACATACAAAGATATGCCAGGTCTAGACCCAAAATTGGTTACTCATAACCTTTCGCTAGATCTAACAAAGAAGCCGGTCAAGCAGAAGCTTAGAAAGATGCATCCAACAGTAGCCTTAATGGTGAAAGATGAGCTACAAAAGTTGTTGGACGTAGAGTTTGTAATCTCCATCGACTATCCAAAATGGGTATCCAATATGGTGCCCATAGGAAAACCTGATGGAAGAATCCGTATTTGTATGGATTTCAGAGACCTGAATAAGGCAACACCCAAGGATTCATTTCCATTGCCGAATATTGATGCTCTTGTAGATGCAACCATAGGTCATGAGATGCTCTCCTTAATGGATGAATTTTTTGGTTACAATAAAATTTGGATTAAACCCAAAGACCAACATAAAACCATGTTTATAACGCCATGGGGAACATTTTGCTATAAAGTTATGCCATTTGGCCTCAAAAATGTTGGTGCCACATATCAGTGGGCCATGACATATATCTTTCATGACTACATGCATAAGATCCTAGAGGATTATATCGATGACTTGTTGGCCAAGTCATTGCTATGTGAAGAGCATGCAGAGGTCTTGAGGAAGGTCTTCGATCACCTGATAGAGCACAATGTCAGGTTGAATCCTAAGAAGTGCGTATTTGGCGTAACTTCTGGTAAACTCTTAGGATTCATCATTTCTAAATGAGGCATCGAAGTCGACCCAGTGAAGGTCAAGGCTATCTTAGAGATGCGTCCTCCCTCCAATATTAAATAATTAAGGAGCCTTCAGGGCAAAGTAGCATCGATAAAGTGATTCATCGCTCAGTTATCGGATAAATGTCGACCCATGAATCGACTACTACATAAGGGGGTCCCATTCAACTGGGACGAGGACTGCCAAGCAGATTTCACTGAAATAAAGCAATACCTGGTGATGCCACCAGTACTAGCTCCACCAAGGCCAGATGTGCCTTTTCTGCTATATATATCGGCGACCGACTTTGCATTAGGGACCATGTTAGCCCAAAAGAATGTGCAAGGTAAAGAACAAGCCATATATTATATTAGCCGAACCTTGGTGAGTTACGAGCTAGGGTATGCATATGTGGAGAAACTGTGTTTAGCAGTAGTGTTCGCTACAAAGAAATTATGACACTATATGCTAAGTCATACGACATATGTAATATCAAAACAAAATCCTTTGCAGTACATGATGAGTAAGACGTATCATAATACATGTACTGCAAAGTGGATCATGCTACTGACAGAATTCGATTTGGAATTCATAAGCCAAAAGTCCATTAAGGGACAAGTCATAGCTGATCAGTTGGCTGAGGCACCACTATCAAACAGTAGGCCTCTGACCATTGAGCTTCTGGATGATGCGGTCTTCGTCATATCCGAAGCTCCCAAACCTGAAGAACCAGAGAATAATGCTGATATGACCTTGTTCTTCGATGGTTCGAAGTGCGAGCAAGGAGGTGGTGCAGGAATAGTGTTTTTCACGCCGCAAGGAGCTCCAATGCCCTTGTCATTTAAATTAGACTTTTCTTGCACCAACAACAATGTTGAGTATGAAGCCCTACTATTGGGCCTCCACACAGCCATCGCCATGAACATTAAGAGACTAAACATCTTTGGTGACTCCTTGCTCATAGTCAACCAAGTTAAGGGGCTCTTTTAGTGTCGATGTCCCATACTGAAAGCCTATAAAGATCTTGTTGCTACATATTTGGCTAAGTTGGAATGGTATGACATCGAGGCAATCCCTCGTTCATAAAATAGGTTCGCAGACACCATGGCATATTTGGGATCCTTAATCCCTCAGAATCCATCTATGGATTTCACTACCATCCATGTCAAGACGCTCTCACATCCTGCAACAGAGCGTGCAACCTTTGATAATAAAGAATCTGTCAACATGATTAGCATGGAACCAAAAGTTGAATGGTTCTACAGAGCTGAAGACTTTCTAAAGAAGGCACCCTGGGGGTCATTAACCTCTCAGAGTCCGATGGGGAGTGGTACTACCATTCACCACAAGGTTGTTTCCCAGTCTGCATTTGCAAAAGTAAATACGTAGGGGGAGCAAGTCATCTTGGCAGTCAAAGTTGAGGCTTGTCAAAGCTGGATGTCGCAAATCCAAGACTTCTTAAAACTTGGTATAATCCCAGAGGGATTTTCGCGTGCCGCAAAATGCACATTCAAGCAGAAAGTGACTAAATATGTCTTGCTAGGAGATATTTTGTACCGACAAGGTTACGATGGAGTTCTCCTTCATTGTCTAGAGCCCCAAGAGTCATCTTGGGTGATTTCTCAAGCTCATGATGGTACGTGCGATGGCCATTTCAGCGGCATGGCCATCATCAAGCGCATCCTTCGAATGGGTTACTATTGGCCCACTATGGAGAAGGAGTGCAATGTGTATGTCAAGAAATGCATCAAATGTTAGCATCATGCTAATCTTACGCACTTGCCATCATAGGCCTTACAACCCATCCAAGCGGCTTGGCCATTTTCTCAGTGGGGATTAGATCTTATAGGCAAGATCTCTCCTCCGTCATCGGGTCGACATACATTTATTATCATGGCTACTGAGTATTTCACAAAGTGGGTGGAAGCAAATACCCTTAACAATGACAACTGGAGCTCGTATAGCAGAGTTTATACTGGAGCATATCATAAGTCATTTTGGGATTCCATCCAAAATAATTTTGGATAATGGAACATCATTTAAGAACAAAACTGTGAGAGCTTTGACATCTAAGTATAGAATCAAGCACAGTTTTGTAACTCCATATTATCCACAAGCAAATGGGCAAGCTGAGGCCTCAAACAAGATAGTGGTGGCTATCTTGAAAAATACGGTCCAAGAAAACCACAAAGATTGGCATATCCAGCTACCCCTTGCATTATGGGCTTACAGGACTAGCATTCGGATGCCCACTAGGGCAACGCCATTTTCACTAGTATATGGCGTTGAGGCCATTATGCCCTTAGAGTTGGAAATTCCAACGCTGCGCATCGCATTGAAAGAGTTCATCGATGACGACACCACACGGTAAGCTCACCTAGATCAACTGACGCTGCTTGATGAACGTCATGTGAATGCCCTGGAGCATCTTCGCGTTTATTAGGAGTGACTAAAATGAGCTTATAATATCAAATTCCATCAAAGAGACTTTGAAGTTGGGGATCTTGTGCTCAAAGAGAACCAACAGAACTCTAATTTGTCGCCTGATATGCGAGACAAATTCATGGCTAATTGGCTAGGACCTTATATCATATCTAAAAATATTGGTCCGGGTACCTATCGCCTAACGTCGCTAGGAGGTGTTGAAGAGCTTGAACCTCTCAACATCATCCATCTTAAGGCATTTTATGCTTGAGAGCATAGCAAAAGGCTCCAAGGGTTCCTAAAACCACTTGGTCGTGTTAGTTAAAGGCCTCGAGGGTTTGCTTATAACCGCTCGGTCATCCCAAAAAGGCACCAAGGGTTTCTGAGAAACTGCTTGGTCAACCCAAAAGGCCTCGAGGGTTTGCTTAAAATCGCTCGGTCATCCTAAAAGGCTCCAAGCTCTCTTGTGAGTAGTTTGGTCAATCAAAAAGCTCCAAAGGTATTTCAAACCTTTGGTCAACCCCAAAAGGCTCCGAGGGTTTGCTTAAAACCACTCGGTCATCCTAAAAATCTCCAAGGATTTTTTGAAAAATTACTTGGTCAATTTAAAGGCTCCAAAGGCATGTACTCTCGTTTGGTCAAATATAAAGGCTCAAAATCAATAAAAATTATTATAGACACTAAAATCTAGGCACTTGCATTACACATCACAATTCTACATAATAATATATGCCTAGGTCTAAACTTAGGCATATAATTCTTGCACATTATTCATTGGCATTACACACCACAATTCTGCATAATAATATATGCCTAAGTCTAAACTTAGGCATATAATTCCTGCACATTATTCATCCACATTTCACATTTCAGTTTTGCATAATATTATGTGCCTAAGTTTTGACTTAGGCATAAAATCCTACACATAATTATATTTTCTAGATTTTATTAAATATGGAAAATATCCTCCTAGGATACCCTCTCTCCTCACTTGACATGTGTCCTGGCCACATCACCATCACTCCCTTGCCACATCTCACACCTCACTCCACATTTCACTCCACTTGCACTTACCCACTTGCCACATCTCACACCTCACTCCACGCATCACTCCACTTGCACCTACCCACTTGCCACATCTCCCTAGTTAAGTGAGGCACTTCTAGTGACTCATTGCAACTATCTAGGATAGGTGGCTATCTAGTCCTTGCCACTTGGCAGTCCTGGATTGCCACATATCCTTCCCTCCAAAACCCTCAAATGCCTATAAAGGCACCATCACATGTCCAAGAAAGGGAGGAGGAATGTTAATGTTATGTTGCCCTGATTGTGCTGTGGAAGTCATACTCATTCTTTATTTTATTCTATTCATATTCATTTACATTAGTTATTTTACATTTATATTTTATCATATTCATTGTGACAGGTGCTACTAACCCTTTGTCCATTTGCATGTGTGCAGGTTATAGATTCGACAAGCTCAAAGCTCATCACGGTGGTCACGACAAACCCACCTCCAACATTCTTGTAGCATGAAGGAATTGAAAGACACCATATTTATTGTAAAAGGGGATCACCCCCTTCAAGAATTTGTATTGTGAAAGCACCCTACAAAGGGGCTTATTGTATCACCAAACACATTTTATGAAATAAATGCAATGTTTCATTTTTAATTCAATGGTGTTCTTCTTTTATGCATACAAATTGGCGATCATGGTGGGATCGACAAACCCACCTCCAACATTGTTGTAGCATGAAGGAATTGAAAGACACCACATTTATTGTAAAATGGGATCACCCCCTTCAATCATTTGTATTGTGAAATCACCCTACAAAGGGGCTTATTATATCACCAAACACATTTTATGAAATAAATGCAATGTTTCATTTTTAATTCAATGGTGTTCTTCTTTTATGCATACAAATTGGCGATCACGGTGGTCGAGGCTGATGTCAGTCCTCGCAGGCCACGCGGGCCGCACAATGGCCTGCGCAGGCCTCACGTCGGCCCTACACAAAGCCGCGTAGGGCTGACAGACAACCTGCATAGAGCCCTATGCAAGTCTGACGTCAAGCCTGCATAGGGCTCTATGCAAGCCTGTGCAATTACTGGTCTGTGCAAAGTCTTGCGCAGGCCTACCTTTACAAAATAAAAAATTATAAATTATAAACTTAAAAAAATAAATAAGTAAATAAAATTAAAAAAAAAACTTACAAAACATTCAAATAAAAATAAATAAAAAAGTAAAACAAAATTCAAAACAAAAACTTGTAAAATAATTCGAAAACTTAAGACGAAAAAACAATAAAAAAAATTAAACAAAATTCAACAAAAGCAAATTTCAACTTAGAAATTAGAGAAACATTAAAAAAAAAATTAAAATTAAAATTAAAAAAATTCAACAAAAACAAAATTTCAATTTAAAAATGAAAATACAAAAAAAAAAAAAACATTAGAAACACATTTCAAGCACGAAAAAAAAAAAACTTCAAGTTCATTGCATTTTCATAATAAAAGCATTTTAGGTAAATATTTATTTGCATCGCATTTTGCATCTTAGCTTCCATTTTGCATTTGCATTATACATATAAACAAAAAAATCAAAACACACAAAATACAAACAAAACAAAAAAATATACAAAAACATGTTAAAAAAATGTGTCAAAACAAAATTATCAAAAACTAAGTCAACTTCACATTTTTGTATACTTTTCTATGTTTGGTGTGTGTTTGATTGCATTTTTAGGCATCCAAAATTGAATTGCATCATAGATTGCATTGTATCTTGCTTTACCAAAACAATAATAAACAAAAACCTTCACACACTTGCACGTCTCACAATAACATTGGTAGGTTGGATTTAATCACCAACCTCCAATTCAGACCGGTGACATTGGAATTCATCTCCTTCCACCGGCTTGCCCCCTAGATGTCTTAGATAGAATAGGGAACTCTCTTGAGTTGGTATAGGTCACTTGTGTACAAGTTATCTCCCACTGTTGGAACGATTGTTGAATCAGAGTGGAAGAGCTAGGCGAACCCCCCATTGGGATTTAAGCGGTGTACCCTAGACTCTTTTGAGAAATCATGCTTGACACTAGTGTTCTTAATCACCATCTTAATCGAGCTCCTTTATTCTAATCCAAAAAAAAAAAACTTCTTCAAAATTCCAACAACATCAAAACACACTAAAACTCAAAACAAAAAAATCGAAAAACTTCAAAAATCAAAAACAATCAAAAATAAAAAAAATCAAAAAATTCAAAAATCCAAAAACAATCAAAAAATCCAACATCGAAAACAAAATTTGAAAAAAAAAACTTAGAAAACATTGCTTGTTTATTTGATTTGTGTGTTTTTCATGTATATTTCAATCACATTTTCAGACACATACCTTCACATTCGCCACTTCAATTCACTTGAACCACATTCCAAATTCATATCAAAATTTAAAATGCAAAAAAAAAAAATCAAATCAAAAGGCTCCAAAGGAATAAAACCCCTTTGGTCAATTCAAATCAAAAGGCTCCAAAGGAGAAAACCCCTTTGGTCAAATCAAATCAAAAGGCTCCAAAGGAAGAAAACCCCTTTGGTCAATTCAAATCAAAAGGCTCCAAAGGGGACACCCCTTTGGTCAAATCAATTCAAAATACTCCAAGGGGGATACCCTTTGGTCAATTCAATTCAAAACGCTCCATAGGGGACACCCCTTTGGTCAAATCAAATCAAAATGCTCCAAAGGAACCAAATCCCTTTGGTCAAATCAAATCAAAAGGCTCCAAAGGAACAAAACCCCTTTGGTCAAATCAAATCAAAAGGCTCCAAAGGAACCAAACCCCTTTGGTCAATTCAAAAGGCTCCAAAGGACCCAAATCCCTTTGGTCAAATCAAATCAAAAGGCTCCAAAGGAACCAAACCCCTTTGGTCAAATAAAATCAAAAGGCTCCAAAGGAACAAACTCCTTTGGTCAAATCAAATCAAAAGGCTCCAAAGGAACCAAACCCCTTTGGTCAAATTCAAAATGCTCCAAAGGAACCAAATCCCTTTGGTCAAATCAATTCAAAAGGCTCTAAAGGGGACACCCCTTTGGTCAAATCAATCAAAATACTCCAAGGGGAATACCCTTTGGTCAATTCAATTCAAAATACTCCAAAGGGGACACCCCTTTGGTCAAATCAATCAAAAACAAACTCCAAAGGGGGCACCCCTTTGGTCAAATCAATTCAAAAGGTCCCAAAGGAACCTAATCCCTTTGGTCAATTCAATTCAAAAATGCTCCAAAGGAATAAAACCCTTTGGTCAAATCAAATCAAAAAGCTCCAAAGGGGACACCCCTTTGGTCAAATCAATTCAAAAGGCCCCAAAGGAACCAAACCCCTTTGGTCAAATCAATCAAAAATGCTCCAAAGAGGACACCCCTTTGGTCAATTTTCATTCAAAAGGCTCCAAGGGAACCAACACTCCTTTGGTCACATGAAATTCAAAAGCTCCAAAGGAACCAAACCCCTTTGGTCACATTTCATCTCAAAAAAAAAAAACAGAAAAAAAAACAATAATAAATATAAAACACAAAAACATTTTCATACACATTGCATTTTTAATAAATCACTTTCACAATCCATCTTCCATTGCATTCACACATTCCAACTTTCATAGCATTTGCACATTCATACCATTCGTATTCATTAAAATCAAGAATAATTGATAGTGCACTATGTCTTGTTGCCTTAATCAGGGGCACCTCACATCAAACATCACCAAACCCATCAATCATAATAATACATTGCTTCCTAAGCAAAATCCTAATGTTTTCAATCACTCAGCCACTCCTAGTGTCTTAAGCAACCTCCGAAAAATATGTCGAATTCTTTTAGGACCATTGCACATATATACACTAAGCAAATCTTGAGTATTGGGAATTGATCTCAAAAACATTCTCAAACCAAACACAATTTCACATATTAAAAACATCTTGTGTCAAATAGGGATAACACCATACTTGGTAGGAACCTTGAGGTGAAAAGGGTCATCCTTGCTTGTCCCATTATGCAACATAGTCCATGACAACAGTGGTTTTCACTACTATCACAGTTGCTTCAAATTCAAAAAAAATAGAGTAGTAAGGATAGGGTACAATTCTCATCACACTTAGGTTGAGAATCCTATTCCCCAAAGCTCTAATTCCTTTACATCACACACCACTGATTAATTGGGTTGTAAGGATCGTACTACATTTCCAGTCAGACGGTTAAGTAGTCATCCCCAAAATTCAAGAAATCAAAAACAAAAATCATGGACTATGGGGTTAGCCTCCACCGGAGCTATAGACGCTTGACTGGCAGTGGAGTACACTCATGCGTGGCGACACGTCTCTTTTAAAGAGACCTTTGATCGCACATACGGACAAGCTAGCTTCTTGGTTTTCATCCAAAAAAGGTTTACCCAATTTACTCAAGATGAGTTAATGAACTCAATTGCACACACATTGGTTCTTGATTGTCTTGGGTCATGACCATGCTCTTGATTCGGTAAATTAATTCACTACACACACATTTGGTCCTAGAAGAATTAGGCAGTTTTAGTGAGTTTGTTTGAGACACACTAGGATGTTTGAGTCTTTGCAAAACAACTCTAGATCCTTTATCCCTAAGGACAAGAAAGTCATAAGCAAACCTCCATTCCATACCACCATCGCATAGTCATAAATATCATAATCCATTTCATCCATGTGGTCATACTAGTAGTATCATATTGGTGCCCCTGATTATGCAATAAAGGTAAAGTTTGCTAATTAATGGTTCAAAAACCTCTTTGAAAAACGATCAATAAAAATACTATTCATTCAAATGGTTCAAAATCTCTTTGAACAACGATCAATAAAGCAACACCATTCATTCAAATGGTTCAAAAACTCTTTGAACAATGATCAATAAAGAAACATCATTCATTCAAATGGTTCAAAACCTCTTTGAACAACGATCAATAAAGCAACATCATTCATTCAAATGGTTCAAAACCTCTTTGAACAATGATCAATATAGCACACCATTAATTCAAATGGTTTAAAATCTCTTTGAACAACAATCAATAAAGCAACACCATTCATTCAAATGGTTCAAAATCTCTTTGAACAACAATCAATAAAGCAACACCATTCATTCAAATGGTTCAAAATCCCTTTGAACAACAATCAATAAAGCAACACAATTCATTCAAATGATTCAAAAATATCTTTGAACAATGATTAATAAAGCAACACCCTTCATTCATTTGCATTCATTCATAACATATTTATTTCATAACATGTATACAAAAAAATAAATAATGATTTGAACAATCAATCATTACACATTTGCATAAACAATAACAAAACAACTTGGGGGAGTTCAAGGTCTCACACCTTCCCCATCAATAACATCAAACAATCAATCAAACAACTTGGGGGGACTCAAGGTCTCACACCTACCCCAACAATCACATTAAACATTAACATTTCAAATAATCAAATTCAAAAAGCTCCAATGGAATCAAATCCTTTGGTCAAATCAATCCAAAATGCTCCAAAGGTACTCAAATTCCTTTGGTCAAAAAAAAAAACATCTTGTGCTTTCTTTCCATTTCAAAAACATCAAAAAAACAAAAATATTTCCATACATATTTTGTCTTACAAAACCATTAAAAAAACAAAAAACATTGCCCTGAATCTTTTGTCATATAAAACATAAAATACCAAAAACATTTCCATGCATCTTTTTGTCATACAAAAACAAAAAAAAAACACAAAACAATCATGCATTCTCCAAAAAAAAACAAAAAATTCAAAAAAAAAAAAATCCAAAGATATCTCAATTCCTTTGGTCAAAAACAAATTCAACAGGCTCTTGAAAGAATAGAAGTGTTCTCATCACAACTCCCTAAGAAAGCCATGAGGTTGGACTGCTCCAAGGGATAGAGGTGTACATTTCCTTCTTCCACTTAGCCTCAAGTGATCCTCGTATACAGTAACTTATCTTATATACTTAGCGGTTGCAGCGACTAGCAATCCATGCAATCCGGTAGGATGGATAAATTACCATAAGGCCCTTGAAAAGTGATTCACCTCATGCAAAAACTGAATTGTTATCATCTCAATTCCCTAAGAAAGCCATACGGCTGGACTGCTCCAAGGGATAGAAGTGCACAATTATCAACAAAGGTCAAAATCACAGTTGAAACAAAAACAAAAACATTTATTTCATTCCAACCATTATCATTTGTTTCATCGTTTTCATCATTCCATATCTTCTCCATTGACTCATCTCTTGAAGGGAAAGACAAAATCAACAAATTCAGTTTCATAATCAAATTCAACACTCAAAACACTCAATCATGCAAATTACGCTCATTAAAATGAGCATATTTTCCATGATTGGGGCAACACAAGTTGACTTTTATTTGTGACCATCTTACACAACTCCCCTTCGAATGCAAATGGCTACAAAAACATTGCAAAACACTCCAAATAATCATCTCACATCATCATCATCTCAAGTGAACCTTCTACCTAGTGATTTACTCTAGACACCTAGCGGTTGCAGCGATTGGTTGTCCATGCAATCCGGTAGGATGGGTAGCTCACCATAAGAACACTTATTCACAATCATCCAACATCAACATGTTTAAAATTAAATCAGGTTGGTCCTTCAATTTTTGAGATACTTGCGTTCAAGCAGACTTGTCCAAGGTTGTTATTGACGCCTACTCCGTGGGGTTACAAAACATGGAAAACTTATACTTCATCATTTTGCATTAAGGAATTGCTAACAGTCACTAGGCAACGAGCTCCTAGGGTGATTGGTTTCTTTACTTCATCATCTTGCATGTCAATCAAACCAAAAGGTAAATTTACGACAACATAAGTCCATCCCAAACTTGGGGCATCCAACTTGACATTGATTTCCAATATTTATATCAATCACATCATGCATTTTTACAAACAACATCAAAATCATCATCATCACATCATTTAGTGAACCTTGTATCTAGTGGATTACCCTATACACCTAGCGGTTGCAGCGACTAGCAATCCATGCAATCCGATCGGATGGGTAGCTCACCATAAGGAAACTCATTCAAACATTCAACATCAAATCACTATGATATTAAATCAGCTAGATCCCTAAATCTTTGAGCTTAGATGTGTTTAAAACAGATTTGCACAAGGTTACCTTTCAACCCCTTCCGTTGGGTCAAAAGCGGAAAGCAACAAAAAAACAATTTGGTAATAATTAGAAATCACACGAGTATCAAATTCCCGAATGATTGGTTCCTTGAACCCATCATTTGGAAGGAATTGCTAAAGTCATAGTGGAACAAGAACTCCAAACGTGGTCAAATATTTTACCACACATTTTGCACATCAACGAAACCAAAGGTAAATTTACGAAAACACAAACAATCCCAAACTTGGGGCATCAAGTTGATCAAAATAACATACATTTGCATCACATCCACATCATTCAATCAACCACCTCCTTTCATCATCCACATTTGGTCAATTGGCTCATGGGTTTCATCCTTTACCCATTTGCCAATTGAGGGGGTAAATAAACAAATCAAAGTTTTCAAAAAAAGTCATTCATTCTTTACATCGAGAAGATTTGAGTCCATTCCTCCATCAAATAAAACCACGTGTCTTTTATTTTTGCACCACATTGTGTTTCACACAATGCGGTACAAAAAGGGGCATCTGTAGACACTAAAATCTAGGCACTTGCATTACACATCACAATTATGCATAATAATATATGCCTAGGTCTAAACTTAGGCATATAATTCTTGCACATTATTCATTGGCATTACACACCACAATTCTGCATAATAATATATGCCTAAGTCTAAACTTAGGCATATAATTCTTGCACATTATTCATCCACATTGCACATTTCAGTTTTGCATAATATTATGTGCCTAAGTTTTGACTTAGGCATAAAATCCTGCACATAATTGTATTTTCTAGATTTTATTAAATCTGGAAAATATCCTCCTAGGATACCCTCTCTCCTCACTTGACATGTGTCCTGGCCACATCACCATCACTCCTTTTCCTCTTTTCCCCTTTTTCTTTTTTTCCTTTCCCCCCCCCTTTTCCCCCACTGCCCCCCCTTGCCACATCTCACACCTCACTCCACATTTCACTCCACTTGCACTTACCCACTTGCCACATCTCACACCTCACTCCACACATCACTCCACTTGCACCTACCCACTTGCCACATCTCCCCAGTTAAGTGAGACACTTCCAGTGACTCACTGCAACTATCTAGGATAGGTGGCTATCCAGTCCTTGCCACTTGGAAGTCCTGGATTGCCACCTATCCTTCCCTCCAAAACCCTCAAAGGCCTATAAAGGCACCATCACATGTCCAAGAAAGAGGAGGAGGAAATGCTAATGTTATGCTGCCCGGATTGTGCTATGGAAGTCATACTCATTGTTTGTTTTCTTCTATTCATATTCATTTACATTAGTCATTTTACATTTATATTTTATCATATTCATTGTGACAGGTGCTACTAACCCTTTGTCCATTTGCATGTGTGCAGATTTTAGGTTACAGATTCAACAAGCTCAAAGCTCATCACGGTGGTCACGACAAACCCACCTCCAACATTGTTGTAGCATGAAGGAATTGAAAGACACCACATTTATTGTAAAAGGGGATCACCCCCTTCAAGCATTTGTATTGTGAAAGCACCCTACAAAGGGGCTTATTGTATCACCAAACACATTTTATGAAATAAATGCAATGTTTCATTTTTAATTCAATGGTGTTCTTCTTTTATGCATACAATTATAAAATCAATAAAATCCAAAAAAAATCGTAAAGCATAAAATCCAAAAATATTTGCATTTGCATTATGCATTTTTCATTTACACATGCATTCATTTCATCATTGCATTACATATAGGAATTTGTCATCCGTTGCATTCCGTAGTAGGATGGATTGTGTTTGTCAGTCTTACAAATGATGCCATGTTTGTGTTTTAATCATGCACCTCTGCATTTATCATAACCATCATTCATGTGAGTAAATGGGTTTGTCAACACAACACATTTTGCTATGAAATATGTGTGTATATATATATATCAAAGTTTTCCAGTCACTCAGCTATACCTAGTGGGTTTCTCAGATGTTGCAGAAAGCTTCTTTTGCATTTGTAGATGAGGTCACTAGTTGTGATGGTGCTTGGCATATCAGGATCCTGTCACTAATTGACACATTTAAAATCCTACTAATATAAGGGAAGATAAAAGCTATGAAAGTGGTCCTAGGTATTTAGAGAGATGGGTTTTATTACTTGCTTATCTTGCAAATAGTTTGATCTAGAGTGGTGAACCTTGGCAAAAGGACAAGAATTTACCCTACTTGTACATAGATACAAAGTTTAAATCTCAAACCCAAAGTTCAAAGTTCAAATCTAAAGTGATATAGTGAATCAAAAGCACTATACAAATCCCTTGCTCAAGTAAAACGTGAGAAACAGTGATTTTTATCACTCAAAGTAAAATGTGAAAAACAGTGATTTTTATCACTACATATGAGCAAATATCAAAAATGGGGTGAGAACTTGAATCCCTAGATTGTTCACTATTCAAAGCCATAGAGTGAACCCCGATTGCAGCAATGGGTTGAAAGAGTCCCGCCTGCTTCCAGAGTAGTAGTTCTATTGGGTGATCCCCAATCGCAGCAATGGGTTGAAAGAGTCCCGACTATTCTTGGAGGGGTAGTCCTGATCAATTTGCAAGATGATCTAGCTCTAGATGCCTGGGGTTGTCTACCAGTATAGTCCAATCAAGTCTAAAACAAGGATGATACGAACATAGGAGGAACTCGATCTCACATATGGGTTGGAAGAGTCCCGACTAACATCTGTGGTATGCCTGTGGTCTATCTAAAAATACTCACATGTACACATAGGAATAATGAACAATTGGGTAATTCATGACGAAAACCTTGTCCAAAAAAAGCCTTGTACAGTTAGTATGTGACGTTTGAGAAGTCTACTAGGGTGTTTGAGTCTCATGGAAAACCTCAAAAATTTCTCTAATAGCAACAAAATACCAAATATCACAAACCATATAAAATAAAGTCATTTAAATCATCAAACTACAAAGTATCGAATCCATGATACATCATTACATAAAGCACAATCAAATTATAGGATAGATATCGGAATGATATCAGAAACGATATCTAGATGACCACTACCTATATTGTGCATATTTTTCAAAATTGCAAAAAGAATATAAAGTGACATATTATATCATTTGCATCATACCACTGCATATCATTACATTTCATATATGGGTGATTAATTGAGTAGATTCCTGTAATGAGGATTTTCAATTACATTCATGATTTTTACACATTCGATGGTATCATCCATTAGATTGTTAAACTCATATCGCATTCATTCCTTATGTTTTAAGTGATTAAAGCATATAGGTTCATTTACATTAGATTACCATCATGTAGATAAAGCATTACAAACATTACACCAGCATAGTGTGACATCGTCACAAATTAAATGCATACAATAAAGCAAAATCAAATATGCGTTTAAAATTAAACATCGCATCCATATGCATCCATCATAAGTAGCACATCTAAACATCTAGATCACTGCATATCATCATCATCATAAATCAAATTTATCTATCTAGTGCATGTCATCCATACATCACATTAGATGAACATAGCATCAATATAAACATCTGCATCCATGTGCATAAATATAAACATAAAACATAAAAATGACAAGTACACATAATGAGCCAAAATGATCAATATCATATAAATATGTGTATCAATGAGTACATCAAGAGTATATCAAAATGCTTGTAGGCTACAACTATGTAGGTCCTCGACCTTACACTAAAAAATGGTACAATAAATATCTCAATAGATATGTACTACAGGGGGCCTGCACCCCTAGCCTGAGAGTCACCGCCATCACCCCCGCCATCCCTATGGCTCCTGTGAGAGCTGGCTCCATGCGTACTAGAGGACTTATGTGTCCTCTCGGTCTTGTGGGTCCAATGGCTAGAGCTCACAGAGGACTACCCTGTAGTCTTAGACCTATTCCGCTGGGACCCTGAAGCATGTGGATCCTCTAGGACCTGCCTGCCAATCAACCTGATGTAACCCTCTAGTTGGTCTATGCGAGCTACCCTGCCTATGTGTCTATCATTGCCCTCCTCCACGAGGGCCTGTAAGCATTGGAACTCTGACATGGGGTCATGGCCACCTAGTAGCAATGACGATGGTGTAGCTGGAGGTCCCATGATAGCCTGGGAGGATGAAGGATCCCTCCTCTATACCCTGAGCAGATCTCTCTCTTCAATAGCCACACTTCATTATGCTTGTGCCAGATCACGTCCACTAGTGAGATCATGGACCTGTGTCTTCATCCCTGTAGCCCGTGCTATGAGAGTTGTGATCTGCTCTTGGGCCTGCACTAACTACCTCTCCCTGTGAGCCAACTTCGCCTCTAGAGTGGCAATAGAAGTATCTTGTTGCAACTATTGGGTCTGTAGCCTCTCAACCTGACTTTGAAGATCAGCAATTTGAGCCAATAGCTGCCCCACCTAACTTTCTAGAGGCACCTCATCCTCCTCTAGGGTCTCCTCCTCTACCTCAACATGTAGATCATCCTATGTAGGGGCCTCTCCACCCCATCCACCCTCAATCTGCTAGCGCACATTGCACCCCTCTAGATTAGCCTTAGCATCATTGTCCACCCGACTGAGCGACCCCTCTCCCTACCACTATAGTAGGGACCACCAAGTGTCATACACTAGGGTGGTCTTAGCCCTAGCCACACCCAACTCTTGGAAGTCATTAGCCTCGTACCCAAGCGATGTTGGCTAAATCCAAGGCAAATCCCTTTCTAGTACCAAGCACTGATAGATGATAAGCAGCTCTAGAATATCTTGTACGATCCCAAATTAGCGGAGGACACATGAATAAAATTGATACTCATGTATCTTGGCCTTGCGGTTGAGCAACCACCTGTCTCACCTATCCTGGCACAGTTGTTCGCCAGCCTCCTCCCATGCAGGGCAATTCATATATGGATGCCACTCTATGTCATCCACCCAAAGCTATGCAAATCTAGTAATGTAGTGATCAACGTCCCTAGTGTGGGACCTGCTCTGGAACCCCTCCTCCTTGTGGTTCCAGCATGTCGTATAACACTAGCATGCATTAGGGATAGTAGTGATGACGAGCGGCAAGTCGGTAGGCCACTCGATCCTAATATGCTGCCAGCCCTAGATCTGAAGCAACAAGCTACAGCTGATGCCAACTCGGCTCCTCCACATAGCCTGATATAACTCTCGGTATAGTTGGCATAGTAGGGTGCTCCCCCAAGCTAAGAGTAATGGCTATTGCATGGAGATCTGTGTAACTATCCTAACACTTGCTAGGAGGTTCCAGGGGATCCTCACACTCGAGGAGTCTGAAATAATCTGAACAAGGTGCATAAAGATAGCCTCTCGGATGGAGAATATGCACTCCCCCTACCAATATCCGATGTGGACGTCCCCATGATCAGCCCTTCCCTAGGCATCCTCACTACGGTCACTAAAGATCTCTTCAAAAACATCCTCCTTTCTGGTGAAAGGAGTGGAGGTGATGGGCTCGCCATCAATAGGTATCTTGAAGATCCGATAGACGTCCTCCAATGTGATAGTCATTTCACTTGTGGGCAGGTGAAATATGTTGGTATGTGCCTCCCAGAGTCGGGCCAACGCAGTTGTGTATGTCTGGTCTACCCAGATCATGGGCAGATAAAGCACGTAGCCGAAGCCAACCATACCAAACCACTCCCACTCCTGGTCAGTGAGCTGATCGCGAAGGGTGTAGAGGATATCTGGCTCCTTAGCTCTAGACGTTAATTTATACAAAGCAGAAAGGTATAAATACAATGATGACTAAGAAAACTAAAAATAGATAAACAAAAATGACTTAAAAATGTCAAACAAATCTAAAAATTGCTAAAAACACAATAACATGCAAAAAGTGATCAAAAATTTCAAGAAAATTCAAAAATGCATCTCAAAAGTGCAATAAATGGCATTAATTGCCAAGAAAAAAAATCATTAAAATTTAAAAAAAAATCCAAAATTGGGAACCGCACCTACCAACTGCGGTCTAGGAACGTGATCTTTTTTGGGTTACTTCCTAGCCTAGCACCCAAGACAAATTAAAATCTAAGCTAACCTAACTAGTATGAGGTTCTTTGCCAATAATTTAATGAGGTAAATTTAACCCATTTCTTAATGTGGTTCATTTTTAAGTGGTAAAGAATGTGAGGACTAGGTTTAGGGTTACCTTTCTCGCATCGATCCCTCTGTTGGATGAATTTTGTGAAGGGTCCACCATCGGGATGTTTGCAAGGTGGTAGGTAGTGGTTTCAGCAGCGTTTCACATCAGATATGCCTCCTCACCTCTTAGAGCTCTCTAGTTGCAAATTGCTTTCAAGGAATAATGAGAATTTTGCAAAATGGGAAAATTTATATACCCTTTTCTAATTTTGTTGAACCACAACTTAAAATCGTGGTCCCAAAATTAGGTTTTTACGATCGTAGCCCTGAGCCGTGGTTCCCAAAATTTGAAATACCAATCGCAGTCCATACGCGCGGCATTAAATGCACTAAAATCCCATCATGGGAAGGTCTTAAATGGTAAATTAATTATTCCTAATGGATCAAAATCTCAATAAGAGCAATAAATTTAACAAATTTGGTGATTCTAAAGCACTAGTATCAATTAAAATTTCAAATTAACCACAAAAATCAAATAATCAAAAATCAAATGCACCTCGTATTCAGTCATTTATCCTATACACTCGGTGGTTGCAGTGACTGACGCTCCATGCAATCCGGTGAGATGAGTAAATAACCATAAGGACATTTGGGGTAAAATTGTCATTGTTTCTTTTCAATCCCGAAGAAACCCTTCAAGGCTGGACTGCTCCACAGGAACGAGGCGTTTCATGTCATTTCTCCTATGACATATTTTTTAGCAAATCATTGATAAATTGATTCAACACAAATCTAATTGCCATTGTATCATTTTTATTCTCTAAGAAGGCTTTTGTATCCTGACTACTCCATGGGATAGGAATGTGCAATTACTCTTAACAGTTACAATCATATGTTGAACTAGGCCTAGCCAAGTAATTAAATGCTCAAATATAAGTTTGTGCAGATCATTCATTATGGTCAAGCGACCTCGTCGCTTTATTCATTGTCATTACCCTCATCTACTCATCTCCTGAGGGGGTAGTCATAATATCATAATCATAATCAAAATCAACAGAAGATCCCTAAAATCATAGATCCCTTGATCTTATCAAATTGTGTTCATCTTACGAATCATTGTCAACAGCTATCATAAGCTTACCCCTTTGCTTGGGGCAAATAACATATATGACAGTTAGTTTGTAACTCTCATCCTTTTGGTTGTATAGCCCTAACTCCTATTGTAGTGCCAAAGCTACTTGAATGTCTAATGACGAGTGCAAAATCTTGCAAATTTAAGCCTTTCACCCATTTGGAAGCAATGATTCTAGGATACGCATCTTTTTGTAGGACCTGGGGCACCCAATGTTGATCAGATCAATGATCATAATAAAACCTTCGGCATCATTTTAAGAGGTCTATTTTTGCTCAGTGTTGTTCAAACTCACAACCCATCTCAAAATGGGCATCTGTAGACACCTAAAATGCATCATTTCAAGGGCGACTACTCATATGGGACATGCTACAAGACCATATGGAAGATCTTGGATAGACTCCAAGATAGAGCAGTGGTTCTAACCACTCAATTTGGGATCCTCGGCCTAATTAGTCTGAACCACAGCAGAGACTTGTGGTCTATAGTCTGAACTGTGGCTAAGACCTATGGTCTACATCTATGACCTATGGTCTAAACTAAAGTTCAGTTGGCCTTCATCTGAGCCAAATCGGTTGAAACGACCATTTGATCTAGAAGAAGGTAGTTGAAGGATGAAAGATTCTAGAGGCTTCCAATCCAACTATCCCAACTACCTCTTCTTTATCTTGGCTTCTCCATGAAGCCACCCTTAGCCCTTGGGTAGTCCTATAAGTACCCCTTTGAATTAGGGCAAAGATATAGTGCATTTTGATAGTGAAGCACTGTCAAAATAGAAAAAGAGAGAGAGAATTGGAGATTAAAGCAGCGAAGCCCTATCGAATTGTAGACTCACCTGAGTGTACTAAGAGAGATTTGTTGCCAATCAATCATCAATTCATCAAGCATCATGACAATTCATGCCATGGATGCCCTAAGGAGCTAGAACGCCAAGAAACGCTAATTCGGGCAAACGAAAGCTCAATTGTGGAATTAAACCACCAATCCAATCAGAGGACACCAAGACGACCCTTGATCATCAATTTGAAAAGAAGGATCAAGCCCACAGTCCTATTTTTGGAGGGCAAAACCACTTGATTGCTCGCCACGGTTGACAGTTGCGGTGTACAGTGCAAATCATTCATCAGAGCTACGGTTTGCAATAGGTGACAGATCTCCTTATTTTTTCTATTTCAATATGCTTAATTAGGTTGGATTAGTCATTTTAATGGTTTCTTTGGTAGTTTAGAGACTCTGAATAGCTTAATTAGGGATTATAATAAGTTTACTTCATCATAGCAAGTAGGACATCAATGGCTTATTTTCATGCTATCTTGTTTCATTCCATGCAATTGATTCAATAGATAGATAGCTACACTTTATACTTTCATGTTTCTAACAATATTTATGAATCTTGCACAAGTTTAAAATGCTTTATTCATCTTCTTGATTTCATAGTTGTTATGACATCTTTATGCATATTTTCCTCAAAGGGCCTCATCATGAGAGGTTGCTTATTCGTTTAATGTTTTTGTGTTGTTTCTTGATCGCAGGAAAGCAGGTTCGAAGGAGAATCAATCATCTAATTCCTTCCTCAACGCGAATAAGAGGGTCAACTCCACTCTAGAGCATTTTGTGACTATTTAGAGAGCCTTAGTATTGTGCCTACCCCATTGGGGCTTTGGAATTGTATCAATTGTATCAACATTTGGGTGACCCTAAGAGAGGCATGATTGTAACCGAGATTCATTTTCAATATTAATAAAAGAAACATCCATTTTCTCATTATTTACAATTTTGTTTATCATTTTATGTTTTTTATGTTGATTCTGATTGATGTATTAGATAGGTGCATTGATTTTTGGATAGGTCACCTTCGATTCATAACCACTTTCATCTAACATGTGCCCATCCTCATTCGAGATGTATTCACTCTCATCTTATATGTAGCCACTTGTTGAGTGGCCTATCCAAGTAAGGTTTTGCACATACCGAGGCCCATGGTAGGCCAGGCTGGTTCCATCTTTGTCATCGCTTGGAACAAAATCATACTCCTCTCACTCATAGTCGTGTGTTGGCTCCTCCTCCTATAGGATGGCTCCTTATGGGGTTGTTTCAAGGGAGTATTCAGGATGATATTGATTAGGTGGTGCTACATTGACCATCGACACCCATTCATAATCCAAGTAGTTTTTGATGGGGGTTTGATATGGGTTTCAGTCGATGTCTTCCATGAACCCAATGCTTAATTTTTCTAGGTTTGCTTCCAAGGAGTCATCATGACCCCACATTCGATAGCCCAAACCACACCTATCAGTAGGTAGTTGGTACTGCGGATGAAATGGTAGTCGGCGCCCTTGCTCATACAGGCCTAGGCCATAGCCTTGCTAGTGACACTATCCAAAGTACTTTAGAGCAAACTCAGGATTTGACAAGTAACAAACATTCATGTTGAAAGGTTCACCCTCATCTATTTTCTAGATCAGGAGCAATATGGGCGTAATCTAGATCGACATATATGAAATTAGTCTGGTTGGGTGGCATCCCCAAAGGAACCACTATCCCTACTGGCAGACTTAGGACTCTTGGCCGCCCTATGTCTTGTGCAGACTCAATGATTGATGTGAAAGTTATATTCTGCACAAGATATTCACCTAATGTTGTGTTGACTAGGTGAATTTTCACCTGTAATATAGATGATGTTGTTGATGATGCAGGCAAGGCAGGCTATGGTACCTCATTGGTTGTTTCTTAGGAATGTTCCTCCTCCATGGGAGTAGGGATTCCTATGGCTGCTATGGTTGGAAGTTTCTTGGGTCCTCTTTCCACTAGGGGTGCCTTTAGATTCTATTTATCTCTTACCTTATTTTTCAAAGGCTTTTTATAAGTGCCAGTATCTTTAGATGTAGGAGGTGGTACCGACGTGGATGGGTCACCTTGCACTAATTTGCTTTTGCTTCCTAGCTACATGGTTAGGGATGAAGGCTTTATGTACAAGTGCATTGACGATATGATAAAATCCCTCGACAAGTCGACTTGATGCACGTACTTGAATGGCTCTTCATTGGATGGAACCACCTGCACTTGTCCCTCATACACATACTTGATGTATTGGTGCAGGATTGAGGACACACACTACATGTCTCTAAGCTAGGGACACCCTAGAAGGATGTTATTGCATCACCCCTTCTAACACATGACACATCACGGGGATGGTCTTATATCCTACTTTTATAGGTAAAATGATCGTACCCACCGTGGAGAATAGTGCATCATTGAAATCCCTAAGCGTGTAGGAAGTCGAGATGATGTTGGACTTAGGGATTTTTAAGTACCCTATAGCCTTAGTTGTGATGATGTTGATCGACGAGCCTGTATCGATCAGAACCCGCTTGAATGGAATGTCATTGATTGATGCAATAATGTATAGATGCAGGTCTTTTGAGGCAGTAGGAACTGCCTTAATTTTGTGATCATGAAAATGAATCACGAGATCTTGGCATTGCTGCACTTTCCCCACAAAATGTGTAAACGCATCTGGGTTTTGGGGCTAGAGCTTGATTGATTTCAAAATATCCATTAAAGTCTCCCTATGCCTAGGGAACTATTGTATGAGCTCATAAATGGATAACTTAGCCAAAGTTATTTGTAGATTCTATTCCAGTCTACTCTGAATAGTCACCACAGGTCTTATTGGTGGACTTGGAGGGTTGTCATTCCCTTGTCTCTGTTGAGGTGTAGCCAGGATGTTGATGGGAGGTTATGGTTACCCATATCTCTAACTCCTTGGTTGCCACATTAACCAACTCAACCATTCCTATGCACCCCTGAATGGGTGGCTTGAATTGGACCTGGTTAACTTGGGTGCCATGATCCCTAGGTGCCTTGTGATTGGGTAATGAGTTTTGATATATACCATATATCTGTTATCGAGAGCTAGCGGGTTGTCAACTTTTAGCTCTCCCCTTTCAATCATGTTTTGTACAACATTCTTGAATACAATGCAATTCTCCATGTCACGCCCTTGTATCCCATGGTATGGGTAGTATTGATCTTCCCTGTATCCCCTTGGCTTGGGATGGTTAGGATCCAACAATTGTATGTCAAGAAATCTTATCCTTTGTGCCTCATTCAACTAATTAAACATAGTCTGCATTGATTCGTTTAGAGGCATGTAATAGCAAGGTGGCTAACGCTCTTTGTTCTCCCCCTAATTTTTCTTAGGGTCATAGTTGACTGGTGGAGGATGAGCTTGGTAATTATGGGGTTTTTATCCATTTCCCTCCTTTGGTGCGGCCAATACAACCTGATTAACTTGAGCAGGCTTGGCCTGATTCTGCTTTTTTTGTTATTTTGATTGTTCTTGCTCCATTATTTCTTGTTGTAGAGCTTAAGGTCTCCGTCGTCAACCTTAATGTCTTCAATAAGCTTGGCTTAAGCCAAGGCTTCTTTGAATGATTCATAGTATTGCAGCTGCAATAGCAAGGAGATGTGTTTTGCACGACTCTTTGTGAACATCTAGATAAGTTCCTCTGTGGGGATGGAGAATGATAGTTTTACCATGATTTTTCTCCATCTGTCCCCATAGTCCATAATTGGCTCATCATCGTATTGTTTCAAATTGTCTAGATCACACAGGTTTACCTTCTTCTTCGCTTTGAAGGAAAATCGTTCAAGGAATGCATTCACTAGTTGCTCAAAACTGATGATGCTATGCTTGGGCAACTGGTTTAACCATTGTGTTACCGCAGCCAAGAACGTTGTGATAAATGTCCATAGCATTAGGGCATTATTCTTCTCAAGGTGGAAGCATGCGTTCATGAAGTTGGTCACATGTTCTTGTGCATATCCCTCCCCCTTAAACTTCTCTAACTTAGGAATCTCAAAGTACCTAGGCTAAGCTGGACTCGAGATTGAGGGGCATAGAGGTTGGTTGTAAATATTGCTTAGTGTCGGCTTTTATCCGCTTGTGTCCTATTTCTCGAGATATTTGACTCTTGTACCAAGCGTCTAGTATACCTTTGAGGAAATAATCTCATGTTCCTGAAGGTTAGCTCGCGATGGTAAAGGAGGTAGCCCAATGTTGGCCTGGTTTGGATGTCTACACTCATCTCTTATACCCATGGATGGCGGTTCAGGATATGTTTGTTCCTGGTCTTCGATCCCTATCCTTTCCTCATTGAATTATGTTTGTTCAAGGTCCAGGTGTTGTTAATGTTGTGAATGGTGGTGAGCATGCTCATTTTCTAGCCTAGTTCTTCTCTCTTGTTGAGAATTCACATGTCTCTCATGTTGGTACCTCTCACCATCTATGTGTGTGTTTGTTTGATCCAGTCTCTCTAATAGCTCCTCATGATCAGCTCTTTCTTCTCTTGAGCATTGTTCTTGTAGGCGCATGCACCTCTTCCTTCGCTCTTCTTGCTTAAGAGCTTATTCACATTCTCTCTCAATGCGTAGTTCCTATTCTAACCTATGTAAGCAGTTAGAGTTTCCTTCTATTGATGGCTTATGTCTATCTAACTCCATGCGAGGAGGCCTTCACTGTGTGCTTGCATTTGTCCACTAGGGTGACCTGCTTTGTGTACTATATTATGTGTTGAGTACCCTCATGATCTGAAGTAGTGTATGTGTTGTAGGGTCGCTTTGGAGCTTCCCTTGGTTCATTGGTGCATCCAGTGGCTATGCTATGTGAACTTCCTAAAGCAGAATGTTCGATAACAATACTTCTAGGAGTTGGTCTTGGGGGAACTCGATCCAACTCATCAAGTTGTCTAGTTCTCCATGACTGATCTCGTGGAGTCCCATTAGCACCAACGATCTCATGGTTTAAGGGTACCCTCCCATATACAGGGAGGTTGTAGGATGTCCTGGGTCTATGACTGGGCATGGCCCATATTTCTTACCCCTTAGTGGTCTGATCTGTCCTGTGTGTATCATGCAAGGTCTAGAGCCTTGCACTCTCTTTGTGCCTATGTGATGAGGATGGCCTTGATGATTCCTCATACCGGTGCAATGACGGAGGTCTTGCAGCCTCCGTATTTCTATGCGATAAGGGAGGTCAGGATACCTTTGCATGTCATTGTGAAGAGGGAGGTCGTGATGCCTTCGCTTGTCTATGTGATGAGAGGTGCCATGAAGACTCCTCGTTCCTATGTGTCGAGGAGGGCCTTGAGGCCTCCTCATGTCTATGATATGAAGAACCAATATGTGTATCTCTTGCTAGAGTTTCTCATGGAGTTCCCCAAGGGTTGAATTGTTGCCTCTAAGACTTACCAAACTTCATCCGGTTACACTATGGGTGCGTGGCTCAACGCAAGTGTGACTATGAGTGTGAGGAGCATTAGTCTCTCCCTCGATGTTGGACCAATAGTGGTTGCTCTATGTGTTCACCATTTTTATTATGCATTATATTCTTGATTAGTTTCCAAATTACGTAAAAAGACAAACAAGTGTTTCTCTTTTAAGGATTTGTGTGTTCCCTAAACTTTTTGGCGTGTTTGAATTTATTATTGATCTTGAATTCTTGTTTGTGTTTAGACTTAGAATGAGGAAACTCAATCAAAGTGGAAACTAGGAACACAAGTGCCAAACATGATTTCTCAAAAGAGTCTAGGGTACACCGCTTAAATCCTAGTGGGAGGTTCACCTAGCTCTTCCACTATGAAATAGTGGGAGAAATTTTGAACACAAGTAACCTATGCCAACTAAAAATGAGCTCGCTATTCTCTCTAAGGACATTTAGGGGGCAAGCCGGTGGAAGGAGATGAATTCCAATGTCACCGATCTGAATTGGGGGTCGGTGATGAAATCTAACCTTACCAATGTTATTGTGGAACATGCAAGTGTGTGGGGTTCTTTTTAAACTTTGAAATATAGAACGATGCATCAACCAACATTCATGCTTTACATCACTACATGCCTAAAAATAACATTTTGCTTTTAGAGAGATGCATATCTAATTTATTCTAGATGATTTTCATGCAATGTACCTCCTACTTTGTGAATGGACGACCTACTGATTGGGCCACATGCAAGCAGACTAATCACACAGAAGCCTAGCACACTAGAGACTGGGACAGACCTTGCAAGCAAATTCCCACTATTCCTAGCAACGCCTAGAGGAAACTAGAGAAATCTAAGAAACGTATAATACAATTTTATTTTCATTGTTTTCACTTTTCCCTACTTAGACTATGTTTTTGCTTGTTTTTTTCTGGAAAATAAATGCAGATAGAAGATCACAGAGAAAAAAAAGGATGAAACCAACCTCAAATCTTGCTCTGGTAATGAAAAATTAGAGCTCTGCTGCATCCTACTATTGGCCACTGTCGACCAAAGTGGTTGATTTTGGTTGTTGTTAGCTACAACGGCTAAGCTTTGATGGTTGATGTTGACCATAGCGGCTAGACTTACACATAAAAACATGCCTAAGACATTAGTGAAATGGCCAAAAACAAAAACCTGATGGGGGTCCCATCGTGATCGCCATTTGTGCAACCTCGAGAAGCATGCATCCTTTTATTCTACTTGCAATATTATTTCGAAATGAAAAGAAAGACCATGAAATGCATATAACAAGAAAATAACAAAGAGAAAATATCCTTTTTTATTTATATTGAACCTCGGTTACATGTCGGTCCCTTTGAGGGATACACATTTCAATACAAGTTACAAGCGAAATAATGGTAATAAAACATCCCCTCGTAAAGGGATGGTGTACTTCCGTAGGTCTCCTGATCTTGCACACGAAACTGTATGAGGGCTTACAAATACCTCCTTCTCTATATCTGGTCCTTGAGGGATCCTTGTGCTCTTGATTCTTTGATCCGATCTTGTAGAACTGTACCTACATTCATGGAAACAACAAAGTACACTTAGTAGGATGGGCCGCCTCTCTGGATGAGGCCGTTGTTAATGAATTTGCATAATCATGATAAAAATGTCATACCAACATAAACAAAATAATAAAATACATGTGAAGTTGGAAATACAGAATAAATGCATTACTGTAAGTGGATCTAAGTTATGACTTAACTAATAAAATTATGCAATAATAAATCTAGACTAAAGCAATAGAGAAATAACATTTATGCCCTAAAATATGCTTATGGGCCACTATCCAAGATAGCAACCGTGATATGAAACTCTTTTCCTTGTGAATCAGGGGTTGTTGCACTATACTCTTTGCTGCAATTGATGTTCAAGGGTCTCCTGGCATGTCTCTTACATTGGTTGGCAGTTGAGAATAATGAATCTAAAAATTGGTGCATGAACGTAGCTCCGTCGGATGATGCTCCAATGCTCCTCAAAGGGGTGTAGCTTGGTTCTCTGTTTTGACAGGGCTCCATTGCTTGACTCTAAAACTTCTTGGCTCCTTTGCTTTTCATGGGAGATTCTATATGTAGACCTCCCTCTCAATTCTGGAACTTGGATTCCTGTAGAAGCCTCAATCCAAATTGCATACGACTCACCATATCGGGTGAGAATCATCAGTTACGAATTGGCATGGAAGGGGTAGTTAGGAGGAACTCAGGGAGTTTCTCACCAAAATTTGCCCATTAACCATGTAAAGGTGCAATAAAACTATGTGATCTAGGCCCGTATTCATGGCCATAATGTGTGTGATTTTGGTCGCTATCAGGTTCAATGACTAGGTGTGGTCATTGTAGTCTTCAACAACTAGGTGTTTTGGTTGCTCTTCTTGAGAGCAGCCAATCTTGGTCGCTCTTCTTAGGAGCGGCCAAGCCTGGATGGGCTAGAACTACCCTTTTTGAGTGGTTAGGACCACTGCTTGCTCTTGGAGAGATCCAAGAGGGTTCATATGGTTTGCGTATGTGCCCATATGGTAGTCTCCTAAACATGACGCGGTTTAGGTGTCTACAAAAAATATTAACCAACCTCTCACCAATACATGAAAACTAGGATTATATCCTAAAATAGGGCTCCACACCCTTTCTAACCACTGAGCAAGTGATTTTTTTGAGTATAATCTACCATATAACCTCCCAGTTAGTGTTTTACCTTCCATATCTAGAACTCTATCCAGCATGATATCTTCATCTAAAACCAAATTTACTCTCCCCTCTTTGAGCTTAATACACTTTTTTTCCTTTTCTTTGAGTAGGATATGTTATAAGTAATTGAAGCATTCACCTCCTTACAAAAATCAAGCAACTCCCCTCTCTCCATAATCCCTTCCAAGAATCCTGTACCATAAAGAAATTCAAACTCCCCATCATCAAGCTCCTAAAAACTTATCTTTGTATAAACCTCCTAAGACCGCACTTCCATAAGTCTTAAATCATCATCCAAAAAGCACATATCCATGGGGTAAGGTAAAAACTCTATTGACATATTATTAGGATAGGAATTAAAGTCTGAAGAACCAACATATTGATTAGGTACTCTCCTTGACAAAGAACTATCCAAGCTAGGAAGACTATCCACTAATGAATCTAGACAAAAATGATGATTTGCATCATGATTCCTAACAAAAAACATATTTGAAAGCAATTCCCTTTGATAAAAGGTCTCTAAAAGCTAGAAATAAGTCCTCCAAAGGCTTCTTCTTTGAGTTATAACTAAGGGAAAGCATCACCAAAATGAACGGACACCCTCTCCGACTTCCCCTTGGCTTTCAAAAAAATCATAGGGAATATAGAGATATTTGCCTTTGGATCTGGAGTGTAGTCCACCAAATCAACCATATCCTCCACCATCCACTTCAGTTCATTGTTACACAGACAATCACCTTCTAATAGTTAGCCTTTTCCAAGGGATACCAACATCAGTAGGAGTCCATCAAAGCTTTTTATGCCACACACTTTGTTCATCTTGAACACATGACCTCCCCCACCCACCATCACCACCACAACAAAGACAATAGAATGTCAACTCAAAATCCAATCTTCAAAATCCTTAGAACATCCATCACCCTCTCCCAAACCCTTAAAGGTCGCATCAATATCTTCTAGACCCTAGGAGGCTTTGGCTCTAGTCTCCCAATCACATGTGCGCCTTGTTGTAGAAAATTATGATGACCTCGTTGTCCCTGGTGGAAAACCCTAACTCAATCCCATGACCTCCAACAACAAGCCCTAACCACCCACTTACTCGAACTTACAATACAATGGGTGATTTATCATTTTTGCATAAAATATATTTTTCATTTTTTTTGTAATTAAGGAAAGAAATATCAAGAAACCTAGTTTCCAAGGGGCTATAGTTTGCTTTTTTCTTAGTAAAAAGGTAAAAGAAAGACTTAGTTAAAGCACCCTGTTCCACTTTGCCCTTCATAGCATACTATTAGTCAATCCTTGTCTATCTTACATTGATTATGTGGTATTTGTAATATAGCAAAATTAGTCCATGTGGGAGGGAATATTTCCTCATATTTCAAGGTATTCCCTCATATTAGTCCATGTGTTCTTAGTATGAAGTTGACCCTCAAAAGTTGTAGTTTATGCCTGGTATTCCTCTGCAAATTCAACCATTAAAAGAGGTATAAATAGAACACATTTTTATACAGTAAAGCATATATATATATATTTTTAAAGCGAAAAACCCCTTGTGGGGCCGCCTTGGTCTGAGAGACCACGAACAGGAGGTTCTACACCGTCAAAGTCACCCGGGAGTCGCACCCGACCCCTGCCCACACCAACATTATCAATTGGATTTTGGATACCCAATTCAACTTTTTGGCAGGGTGGAGATTTGAACCTGGGACCTCCCTTGGAGGATTGCCCTCTCCTCTCCAACTCACCTACAACACCTGGGTTTAAAATCCCCTTAAAAGCATATATTACCAATGGAAAATACTTAATCATTATTTGATTTACGAAGTCAATATTTTCTTGTCAACTTCAGCTAAACTTACTACTTCCTCTAACCATGAAAAGAGAATTTAATTTCACAATCCTCAATTAAAACCCCTCTAATTGCTAGCCTATCTACACATTTGTTTCCTTCCCTTAATGTATGTGTAAACCTGATTTCTTCAAACTCTATAGCAAGGTCTTGTATTTCCATAAGTATATCTTGTGTGTTCCATGGAGTCTTTGCTTACCTCAAAAATATATTTATATTATTGATTAAATCACCTTCCATCCATACTATATTCCATTTCATTTGTTTGTATATATTTAAACCTTTCAAAGACACCCAAGCTTTAGCTTCATTTTTGTCTTAAAACCACTATTTTTCAATGAGTTTACACAAGGTTTTTATGAGGGATATTGGTCTCCTTATATTGAGTGGGGTTTGAACCTTGGACCTCTCAAAGAGATGTCAAAGCCCTTACCACTGCAGTAAGCTTGCAACTGTCTTAAATCCACTATTGAAAGCATAATGAGATAAAATATCTCCTATATTATTTCTAATTATTCCTCCTATTGTTGGTCCTAGATTTTCTTTAGATGCTCCATCAAAATTCAATTTGACCAACTCCACATTTGGTGGTTTCCACTTTATATTCTTTATCTTCTTTTTGTTTCTCATGTACCCAACATCATAATTACATTTGATGACTTGAATCCATCTATCAAGGATCTCTACTTCTAGATTAGGGATTGGGTTAGTTGATAGGATTGATTTAGACTCTATGGCTAAACAAGTATTCCTTTTCATTACATCTAAATTGCTTTCCTTTCCTTTAAATATTCTTCTATTCCTTTCTAGCCATACAATCCAAAAGAGTGTATCTTCTGATATATCCCATATTGCCCATAAAGCCTCACTTTTAAAAGTGTTATACCATTTCTTTAACCATTATTCAATTTCGTCATTCATCACCATACATTTACCAAAAATATTAAGACTTCATTGCCATAGTTTCCAGAATATTGAGCAATGTCCCAAGAGATGGTCTATACTCTCCTCCTTTTTACAAAGAACACATTATGAGGGGCCATGAAAACACATTTTCATAAGGTTATCCTAGGATAAAATTCTTCTATGATCTACTAGCCAAACAAACATTTTAACTTTAAAAATGCTCGGGCTATCCAAAATATCTCTCCATATTCTTATGATATTCTTATTTTGTTGGTGCTTTACATTATATCCACTTCTTGTTATGTATTCTCCTGAGATATTCAACTCCCAAATCAACTTATCCTTATCTACCCTTAGAATAATCAATGTTGTTATCTTTCTACTCAACTACCTCCTAGCATCAATATCTTGTATACTTGTAAAAAACTCTTCTTTCCATTTGTATATTCCTTCTCGATCCTTGTACAAAATGTTTGAAACCCTATCATCATATTTATCTTGAAGTAAACGCATCTATGGTTTCAAAATTAGATCTAGATTGAGTGGTTTTTTATCACATCAAGTATCCATCCAAATAGAAATATTTTCTCCAGTTTCCACCACCCATATTAGACCTTTAATCACTAGATCAATTGATTTTTTAAAATTGTTCCATAGTGTAGAACCATTTGGTAGTGATAATGTAGTAAATATTAAGCTTGGGTCATCAAGCTCAAGATACTTAGAAGAACTAGTACCCATTGTGTTTGACTCTCTTTGTACAATCTCCAAAATATTTTTTTCCTAAGAGCTAAGTTTGCATCCATAAGAACTCTTAAAATTAGACCTCCCCTAGTTTTATCATCACACACCTTGCTCCATTTCACCAAAGAAAATTTCCTTTTATCATGTAATCCCAACCAAAAAAATGACCATATAATATAGATTATACTTTTTCCTATCAATTTTGGCACAATATACAAGGACATATAATATGTTGGAATGGCATGTAAGACTAATTTAATTAGCTACACTCTTCCTGCTAACGATAACCATCTACCTTTCCATACCAGTAGTTTATTCTAAACTTTACTTATAACTAGATTCCACAATTCTATCCACATTCTCCCTTGAAATAAGGACATCCCTAGATAAGTTGATGGTAAATTTGCCTCCATTTGAAGTAACTTGTATATCCCTGCTTTGATTCCAAATAGAGTGTTTAGGAAGTAAATTTTGAATTTTTTCCATTAACTTTTTTCCTTGGTGCTCTTTCATATTCATTTAATAAGTTATCCAAAGCTCTGGCCTCATTTATCCTTGGCCTTCCAAAAAGGGCTATATCATCTACAAATTATTGATGGTTGATGTTGTTGATGTTATTACTAGCCTTAAGTCCACTCATAAGCTCGTTTTGTTAGCCTTATTCAAGTTCCTACCCAGAATATCTACTATAATAATGAATAGATATGGTGATAGAACATCTTCCTGTCTAAGACCTCTCTTAGCTTTAAATGATTACGTTACTAACTCATTGACCAACACTAAATATGAAACTGTAAAGACACAAGCTTTAATCCATCTAACCCATTTCTTTCCAAATCCAAACTTTTCTAATATTACAAAAATAAAATTCTATTTAACCCTATAATAGGCTTTACTCATATCAAGTTTTAAATCATAGCTCTCTCTTTTCTTGAAGCTACTAAATGCATAACTCCATGATCTACTATGATTCCATACAAAATCTATCTCTTTCACAAATCCTCCTTGCTCTTCTGAAATAATTTTTTCTAGCAATGGTCTTAATAGATTCACCATAACTTTGGAGATAATATTATATGCCACATTACATAGGCTTGTGATCCTAAATGAATCAAACAATTATACATCCTTCTTTTTTGGAATTAGGGTAAGATATGTTGCATTTATTTTATAAGGTAGGTATTGTTTTAGCCTAGATTGTTCCATTACCACTAATAAATAATCCTTCACTATATCCCAATTATGTTGATAGAATATTGCAGAGATCCCATCTAGACTTGGGATTTATCCTTATCAAAAGAGAAAAGAACTAAAAGAACTTCTTCCAGAGTAATAGGCTCCATCAGTTTCCTAGTGTCTTCATTTGTTATAACTGGAGGTACTTCTTGTAGTAGTTTATCATTAAGAACTTCAAACTCCTTCAATCCAAGAATATTCTAGTAAAAAAACCTTACCTTCTTTCTGATTTCACTCAAGTCTTCAATCCAAACCCATTCTACTGATTTAATTCTACTAATTTTGGATGTTGATCTTTGTACTATTGCCATCCTATAAAAAAAATTGTATTTTTATTTCCTTTTAACCAAATCTATCTTGATTTTAATATCTAAAATTTATCTTCCTTACTCAAAACATTATGATATTCACTAAGCAACTCCCTTTCCTCCGAGTTTGAATTGTTATGATCACATTTTTTGGGGAATTTTGAAAGTTTATCTTTTAGTTCTTCTTTCTTCTCAAAAATATTTTTAAAAGTATTCTTCTTTCATTCTTTTAATCTAGATGTCATTGATTAAATTTATTTTGGAAGTGTATACAACCCATCATTTCCTAAAGAATTCCATGTTTGTGCTATCATATCAACAAATTGAGTTTGGTATTTCCACATTTGGTGATATTTAAAATATGATATTTTTTGAATTCACTTACCACCATTTTAATTTTTTAATGAACAATGATCTAAACCAATCCTTGTCAAGGTATTAATTTGAGCACAAGTCCTCACATATAGCCAATGATATGAGAATATGCATCTATCTAATTTTTTTGCTATTAGGTTTTGGCCTCTCCTTTTTTTGGTCTCTTCTTCAAATTCAACTTCCCATAGATTATTGTTTGAAATAAAAGCTAAGAAATATCTCATGCTTGGGTTAATTTTCTAATTCCTTCAAAATTTTCATTCAAATTGGTTATGGCATTAAAATCTCCTATGAACATGAATCAGTTTTGTTGGTCTTTACTTCTCATAAAGGCTTCAATTCCACTCCAAACTTCTAATATTCCTGAGTTGTAGGTCCATAAACATTGACAATGATGAAATGAATATCTGCAAAGTAGCATGTGACTAAAGAGGCTATCAATACCTAGTTTTATGAATAGTTACACAGGATTCCAACATGTTAGAATTCCCCCTGTTGCTCCTTCAAAATCCACAACATCCCATTCACATCTTGCCCATATTGCTTTCATAGTTTTGGAAACTTTGTGCTTTATCATTTTAGTTTCCTAGATACAAAGAATATTAGGCTTATTACTTAAACAAAGGTCCTTGATATACCTCTTCTTTGAGGGGATATTAGCACCCCTTATATTCCATGATATGTTAATCGTGTCTTATTAGGGGCTATTGGCCCCACCTGCAAATTACCAATATTATTTTGTTGTTTGGTAAAGAGAAGTTCAACCAACTTAGTTTATGTTCCTTTATTTATGTTTGCTCTTACTTCCCTAGATTTTGCTTAATAATTTGAGGATCTTCCTCTTTTTGCCTTACATGTATCAAGATTAGGTCTTATTATTCTATTCCTCTTTCTTCTTTCAAAACTTTCTTTTTCATCAGATTTATCCTCTCCTAGATCTACTACATAAGCTTTTGACTTGTCTTACTCATTTTTTGGTATTTTCTTATTAATGGTATAGGTATTAACATCTAACATTGCATTTTCTCTACCATTTTTGTTCTCCTTAATGGTACATGGTACTTCAAGAGAATCTTTGAAATCTAATGAGACACATTCCTTAGGTTCATCGAGAATGTTCATCCCTAAATCATGATCACACTGAATAAATTGTTCCTTGGAAATATTATTAACTTGTTGTATTATCCTCTAAGATCTAATCTATTTTTTCTTCATAGGTTAAATCCTTAAAAGAATTGGTGTTTCTTCCAATATCCTTTCTTATTGGTCTTAATTGTTTATTTACTTTCATTTGTCTAGATCTATTTTTTTGAAGTTGAAAAACATCCTCATCCATATCCATTTGTAAGTTTCTCTTACAGTTTTCTACATATACTTTTACTGGACTCTTCTTAGGGCACGATCTATCATTATACCCCACCTCATGACATCTTCTACATCTAAAAAGATATATTTTTATAATCTATGGTTTGGATCCACAACTTACCCCCATACTTAAGAATGATTATGGTAAAGGTTTACTTATATCAATCATGACCAATATCTGAGCATAAATAGCCAAGAATCCATCTTTTGTAGTTTTTAAAATCTTAAGGAATTCTCCTAGAGTGTTGCATATTTCCTTGAAAGTATTAATTTCCTAAAATTAAATATGCAACCCATACATTTATGTGGGAAACACTCTTAATAAACAACACAAAATGGCACAAATGAAAACTTACAATTACATTAATCAAAAACATATTTATAGGCATGTTTGCCTTTACAAGTTGGCATTTAATACGCATGATCCATGTTAATATTAAATGCAATACAATACTAATCCCTATCATTCCTCCCCATTGAGGAAGCATTGGTCCCCAATGCGTACAAGTGTGGAAGAGAAATATGGGTAGCTGAAGAGTGTCGGGTACAACCGAAAATGCACTCTTGATACAAAAAGAAGATCAAAATGATGAATTTGAAGAGGTATTCATATAGCCAAAATTTGATGCTGGTACTAAAACAATCTTGGAAAATGCTTTCCAAGGACTGTAAACACTGCTATACCAACAAAAAGTTGAAATGGGTCCCTCGAAACGACAAAAGAAAACAACTAAAATGTTAGAGAAGATGCAGTAGATGCGTCGAACCACATGCCAAACGAAAAAATTAATTATTACGACATTTAAGACAAGCGAGCATGCATTGAATTATCTAAGTCGTGCATTAATGGAGATGGAAAAATATGAAATTAAATTAAAAATAATTTAATTTAATTAATTCGTGGTTAATTGCAGGTTGCTTGCATTAAATTATTGGTGGACCGGGATAACAGTCAAGTGGACTGGGACAACGGTCACTAGATATGGAAGTGATGGATTAAATTAAATTAAATAAAATTTTAATTTAATTTAATTATGGGTTTATGGAAATGTGAATGTGCAACGATCAACGAAGAATATTTAATTTAATGCATAATTATGGTATTTAAAAATATGTGCGATATTAAATATTATAATTTTGAATTAAATTAAATGAAATTTAATTTAATTTAAAAATTTCTCCAAGGGAAAGGGAGCAATGACTATTGTGGAATGGCAATGACTAATTTAATGGCAACACGGGCAAGTGGTAAGTGGTAGGTATGTTTGACCGATGATAACGACTAGCAATCAACACGGGGTGAGAGGGGGAGGCCATAGGGTGCATGGGCTAGAGAAAAAAATTGTTGATCTGTGACGATAGGGAATCGACAAAATGATGCTCAAGAAATCAAGAGCAGATCAGATCGGTACTAAAAAAGAGAGACAACACCGGTAAATATCATATCACCACCAAAAACGTGATGTTGCAGGCATGAAGTGTGGAAGCAATGCCTGACACAGAAACATGTTGAAAAGTCGTAAAGGAGTTGAGGAACCACCAAGGAAGATGGCATGAAAGTTGTAGGTAGCAGATCATGCCTAAAATCAAGATATCATCACCGTAAAATAGTGAAAAATGCAACGGAGGCAACAGTTCAACGTCCAAAAATAGGAGAACATCGCTAGGAGGAATGGACGAATCATGAAGTGTAGTAGGCACGATGATAAGGGCATAGAGGGCAATAGGATCATCAACTGCAACAACTTCTGGAGAGCTTGGATCTGCAACATCTGAATGAGCCTAATTTACATTAGGAGCTTTAATTGAGCTCGAATCCACATTAAGAGCCACATTATCTAGTGGAAAGATGTTGGGTATATCACCTAGAGAACCTGGTTTGAATCCAAGTGTGGCTAAAACTCTTCAAGTTTTGGATCATGGGTGAATCTTAATATTCTTCAATGATATCTTCATCAGCAACAGTAGCAGCAACGATTTCAGCTTGAAGTTGCTAAAAATTGGTAATCATTTCGACATGGAATTGTTGAAATTTTGCGATGAAGTCGATAAGCAAAATGGTCGAACTTGACATCATGAATGACGATCATGAAAAAAGAAATTCAATAAATGACAAATCCAAGATGAATGCTTGGATCAAGAGTTGAGGATCGAGAGTCAGAGGGACCCAAGTTGAGAGTTTTCAAAACGAAAGTGCTCGAAGGTGTCTATGGAAGGAAAAGAATGTTCACCACTCAAGATCCATGGGTTGGTTTTCTCATTCCTTTTTGAACCAATCTGGTCTCAAGAAGAGGATACTCTCCAAACCCTTGTACCTTGCTCTGATACCAATGATGTGGGAAACACTCTTAATAAATGATACGAAATGGCACAAATGAAAACTTACAATTACATTAATCAAAAATATATTTATAGGCATGTCTGCCTTTACAAGTCGACATTTAATATGCACGATCTGTGTCAATATTAAATGCAATATTTTACTAATTCCTATCATACATCCTAACCGAGATTGGTGCTAGGGATAGATTTATATTTTCAAGTGCAAAGCCTTCGTACCAGAGGGTAAGGAAGAGTCTTGCTCTTCCCATAAACCAAGGATCCTCTTTTAGGATTCTATCTCTTTCCTCCCTGGAACAAAAAATGGATAGGGATAAACCTTTAGAAAAAAGGATAGACTCACCCTTGGAGACTTTCAACTATTATCAGTTCATTTTCTCAAGGTTGAAGTCTCTGTCCAAGACCCATTAAATTTACCAAAAATTACTCTATCTTTGAGCAACAAGATCGTTTCTTTGTGAGGCCCTCACTAACCTCTACTACTAGAGATGATTCTAATTATTTAGTTATAAATTAGTCCATGGGAAGGAAATTAAAACTCAAAATATATTAAAATTTACTAGAATATCCTATAGTGATTATAATATTTGATAAAAATCCTATAATAATTTGCATGAAAAATTTCTAAGATAAAGAAGGGGAAAAATAAAATTAGCTAAAAAATTATATGCCCAAACATAATATCTTACCTCACTGAAGCCCTATCCCTCCATTTCTATTCCCATCATTTGAACCCTGGTTGATAGAAATCTAAAATTTTCTTTTTTACAACTTAAAAATTTATCACTGTCGTTGTTTTGGATGTCTGACATCGTAGGGTTTTTTTTCTCTCAATATTGCTTAGAGTCCTTCACATAACCACTCATTTTAAAGCTCTTCAAATTCTACACAAATTGGTCCAAGAATCAGTTGAATCGGATAACCCTTCACAAATATATGGCTCCTAAAAGATGAGATATTTTTCAAAAAATAATTACCCAAATGTTGCCCTAGTTTCGAACGATTGTCTTCACATGGTCATATCTCCCTCAATACTACTTGGATTCTTTTGAATGACCACTCATTTCAAATATTTTCAAAATCTACACAAAATAACACAAGAATCATCTAAATCAAATAATTTTATGTAAAGATATGGCTCTTGAAATATTTTTCATTTTTTTAAATTGCCCTAGCTCTATTGATTCATAATTTTCATTGGACAAGAAAAAACAATCTTATAATTTTAACATTACATTGTTATGATTACATAGCTATTAGGTTAATTAAACTATATCCAACTTGCATTTTTTATTAAAGATATTCTTTATTTGCCTTTACATTAAATATATTTGTTATCTTGTCCCATGAGGGACTACCTTAGTGGTATGTGTTTGGGTTTTCATCTAGAAGACCTAAGTTCAAACCCTGGTAAAAGAGGACTAGGGCTCCTTTCAAAAACCCATGCAATTTTGAATTGTTAATCAAATGACATTAGCTCAATTGGTTCAATTCCTCAACATTTAAGGAGGAGACGCAGGTTCAAATCTTGCCAATCGATACATGGATAATATCTAAGCTTTATTGTAATACCACTATATGGTGATGAAAAATAGAGATATTTGCCATCTTTCTCAAATTGCTAGATTTTCACAATCAACTCCTTGATATCATTTTTATTAAGAGATAAAATCTCACTTGTCCAATTGCCTTCTAAATTTTAAAATTTGTGAATATAAAAATCAACACCACAAATGGCTAAAATATTTATTACATGGTTTCTATATCTCTAAATATGTTATTTATAATTGTTAGAGTATATTACATCATTTGGGTCATGTAAATGTACCACCTTTGGTACATAGTTAGAGTAGGAGATTACTTTAGGGGGAAGTTAGCTAGTTACTTCAAGTAATGTAATAAATGCACAAGTGTCAATGTGCAAGTTGTAAATGTGCAAGGTGTCCCCTTGTACAACTAGGTAGAGTGTTGGCCAAGGAACCCATCTTCCTATATAAAGGGCCTCATAGTAAGTGATTAAATATCACAGTAGGTAGTAGTAGTGTAGAAGGTAAACTCCATTGGTGATGGAGTACAATGTAGTCCTTTAGCATATATTCATGGAGTGCTCATTTCCTCCATAGTTGCATTGTATTATTTTTGTCATTTCTATTTATAGTATACTTCAGTCATATTGTAAAATTACTCTCCTTCATATTTTCTTAATCTTGTGATTGCCATCTCCCATAGCATACTTCATCAAAAGCTAATAGTGGTATCAGAGCCACGGTGAATACATATAGGACTAGGGAGAGTCACAAGTACTGAAGTAAATCTCAGTTCCAAAAATACTGAGATCACATCTGGCTAGAGTCTTTCCACAAAGTTGCAGAAAAACTCATGAAGACTAGGACTCAACATTCATTCCACTAGATTGATGAATCAACTAGTGAAGACTATTTACAGATCTAGATTTTTTCATGTTAACTATTGTCTAAAGTTTTTTGTTGCAAAAAATTAACTCTCAGAAGTTGGGACACTTCCTACAATAGATAGAGAAGGATTTCACCTTCATTGCCTGAAATTCTATGTGCTTTCCTCGTGCAGAGATTAGTTCTTTGTTGCAAAAAAGACATTGCAGAAAAGACTCTAGGAGAAGAGTCTTGGTGAAGTTTGGAGATTGGAGATCTCCATTGCTAGATTGAAAACTTCACATTGTAGAAGAAAAGGCCATAGAAGCCTTGATCTAGAAGAAAATGCCATAAGCCTTGATCCAAGAAAAGGCCATAAAAGCCTTGATCCAGAAGAAAAGGCCATAGAAGCCTTGATCTAGAAGAAGAGGCCATAAAAGCCTTAATCCTGAAGAAGACTCCAGAGAAGAGTACTTGATCTAGAAGAAGACTCCAAAGAAGAGTTGATCCAGAAGAAGACTCTAGAAAAGAGTTCGAGAAATAGAAGATAGGAGATTGGTGATCTCCATTAAATACTATGAATTGTAGATTAGCTAGAGTCTTTCCACAAGACTATGAAGACCAGGACTCAACACATAACTCATACCACTAGTTTCAAGAATAACTAGTGAAGTTGAAAAGGTCTAAGAAAAGACCCCATTGGAAACAACAGATTGAAGATCTGTTCCAGAAGAAGTTGAAGAGATCCATAGAAGATCTCATTGGAAAACTTCCAATCTTGGAAGAGATAGAGAGGGACTAGCAAAGTCCTATTCCTGATCAAAGAAGCAACAAAATTCAGAGATCCGAGAAGAAGATCTCATCACCAACACTTCCACAAGGAGAATATTGAAGAAAAGGTCTCATTCAGAAGACCAGAGAAGCTGCAAGATTAAAGACCTTGGAGAGGTCTCTAGGAGAAATAAGGAAAAGGCTTGGAGAGCCTTGTTGCAGAACTTATAGAAGCATCATCAAAGGAGTTCCTAGAAGAACTCATTGGAGAAATCCACTACCAAGGAGAAGCTCTTGATAGTGAAGGACTTGGGACAATTATCACCATCCAACAACAAGCCCAAGAGAGAAGGTAGAATCTAGTGAAGACCTCAAGATATTCAGAATCTTGAGAAGAAGATCCTGTTTGAAGTCAGAATTCAACAAGAAGATTGAAGGAGGATTCAGATAGAAGAAGCCTACCAAATCCAAGATATTTGGAGATTACCTCTCACAACAAGAAGGCACATTTTAGAGGTAAGAGTTTTCTGAATCTACAATAGAAAATAGAAGATCACTTGAAGGATCAAGCCACCAAACCCTAGGCTCAAGATAGAAGGTTCGAGACCATGTTTTGGTGAAGCAAGAAGTTGTTTTGGATAGCCAACAAGAAGCTATGGAATTCATTCATCATAAGGCAACAACTTGGTGAATCTAAACACCAAGATCTACATCATCTACAGAAGCCATTAAAGGTAAGCAACTTGGGTGCAATTAGTTGAACTTTAAATTAGGGTTCATTATCAAATCTCATTAAGCACCATATTTGGATTAAAGTTGCAAAAAAAAGGGCTCATATTACAGTCTTCAAGAAGGTGCAAAAGATAGTTCTTTTAAGAGATTTATTTGCACATTAAAATAGGAGTTGGATGTATTTCGAAAGAAATAAATATATCATCTACCTATTATCTATCTAGAAATCAAGAAGACTACATCCTACAAACTAATTGTAGTGAAGAATTGCATATTATTTAAGGGTTCTTTATAATTACTCTTAAAAGTTGCAGAGATTATTAAGTGCATTAGAAACTACTTTGAGAGCTTATTTACAGGAGAAATAAGGTGAGAATTAAAGTGCATTAAATTAGAGGTATTATTGATTCATTGCACTATACTAGTTGTTCATTAAACTAGTTACTCTCAAAGGATTATTTTGTGTTTTTTATTGTTAAGATCAAGGGCACAAAAACCAACATACTATCAAAGTGTCTAGAGACACTATCTGGTGCACAAAACCTACAACATTTCATGGCCAAAAGAAGCCATCAATACAAATAAAAGAGTGGAGAAGAAAGCCACCATTAAAATCCTTGAAGGAAGCTACAAATCGAGACTTGGTGAGTCTCATATTCAAGGTGCACTTAGGGTTTCATTAAAAGAGTAAGTGCAAAAATTTCTACTTCCAAAAAGGCATATTAGCTTGGATCTATTCTTATTAAACTATCCAAGCAAAATAGATATTAGTGTTGTCTAATAAGAAAGGCAACAATACACTACTCTCAATAGAATAAGAGCAAGTAGAGGCCATATCCAAGAAGCCAGAAGAAAGCATCAAAATTCCTCAAGCTATATAGCGAGGAGCCTTCATAACAGAGAAGGAAATAGCATCTAAAAGAGACAAAGAATACACTAAACTTTGGTGCAAAATAAGGTCTCTTATTCATAATACATTGGAGCACCATATACCTCTAAAAGAGGTCAGAGTATTGAGTGTCTCAAAGACACCAAAAATAGTAGGTGTTCTACATTTATTGCTTGCACATCAATGGAGGTAGAAGAGAAGTCGGTTCAGGGTTTGCAAGTGCAATCGTCATCTCAGTAGGAATAAGGGCTGAGTTTAAGAAGAAAGAGCCATCAAAGGGCTCACATTTTGAGGCACCTAAAGACAATTTCGAGCACCTAGAGCAAGCATCCACCTATAACATTAAGGCCAATATAAGAAGGCCATTATCGATCAACATCTATGAGAAAAGAGATAACATTAAGGGTGATTATCATCTATGTTTCTACAACATAGCTATCAACGTGGACAGGACAACACTATTAAGCAAGGAACAAGGAGCTAGCACACAATCATCTACATTAACAAAGGAAACATATTGAAAGCATCGAAGAACAAAGCTAAAAGGTGTTATACCAAAGACGTAGCTTGGAGAAGATGTCTACCAAAGAGAAGCACTCAAATCAGCCCTTGGTTTTCCATAAGACCACCATTGGAGTGCCATAGAATCATTCCTCATCACCATAGTTGGAGCCACCCATACAACAAATACGTTGGCTTGGAAAGAAAGCGTTATCAAGAGCATTTGCTGGCAAGGAATATATGAGCTATAAAATATTGGAGGGAGAGTGTGCATGCAGTGCCACTTGGCAGGAACACACCAAGCACCACTTCATTCCTCAATGCTCAAAGAATAATTGAACGCCTTCCTTCGAGCGGTTACAAAATCATTAGGAGGTTACATATCTTTGCTATCATTACATAAGGGAATGAGCATTGGAAGAATCTCAACGTCCATATTTATTGTAACTCCTAACTACCACTTGTCCAAAATTTGAAGAGGAATTCGTGCTATTTAAAGCGCTCAACTTGGAGGAGGAAATATCAAAGTCAAAAGCACGGTCAAGCATTGAAGGGTGTAGAAGCATATTCATAGCGAGAAGCTAAATCAAGAAAGGAGCCTGTGCACCATTCAAGAGGAGTGTAAGCAAGACTATAGCTTGCATTAACGGCCTGTCATTTACCAACAACTCCAACGATCTTCGATTGGAGAATACTTTGACCAAGAGCCATTCAAGGAAGAAACTAGCACCAGCACCATCTAGAGAAAGCATTAAATTCTCATCTACACCAATCGTCAACGGATACATTGAGCCACAAGGATTACTAAGCTACCAATAGATACGTTGAGCCACAAAGTCATCAACAAATATAATGAGCCACAAGGATTACTAAGGTAAAGTTCATATTAAATCTTGCTTTAAGTCTAAGTGACATTGGAGTTATAAGGATATAATTCATTTACTATTGCAAAGCATTCATCAAGCATTAGTAACATATTAAGCAAGCCCATTTCAAGAACATTTACATATTTGCAAATAATAAAGTAGGAGATATAAGGGTTTCTACTTAGGAAATTAAAACCCTATTATTGCAAATATTATTGTTTTCTAATATTCCAAATTAGGGAGTTATAAGGAATACTACACCAAAATAAATTATTGGAATTTAGAAACATTAAACTATTAAATATCAAGGGATATAGAAAGAGGTTCATTAAATATTATCAGGGGTTGGAATCAATTGATATACTTGTCTCATAAACACATTAAAGGGGTAAAAGAAATCCAACTTTGAGAACTTCTTCAAATTAGAAAGTGCTTAGTTCAATAGGAGAAATAAGGTGTAATAAAAGTTGATTTTTGGTATTTACAAAACTTTACAAAATCAACCCAAAATTGAACTACTATTCCAAAAAGCACTTTATCAATCATATTGCATGCTCTAACCACTAGGGAGACATAAGGAAGTCCACAAAACCTAAGCTCTATAAAGGTTTTATCAAATCAATACTAGGGAATATAAAAAGGGGTCACAAGAATCATCATGGCATCAAACAAATTCTTTCTTGTAGAATCTCAACTACTAAAAGGTCCAAACTATTTCTCTTGGAAAAATAAAGTAAGAGCAATCTTGGTATATGAAAAACTTTGGGATATAGTCAAAGGAACAACAAAAAAACCTAGCACAAGTGATACTGAGATTCTAAAGTTTGAATAAAATGATGCAAAAGCCCTAATGATAATAACCTTTGCTATCACCGTGGGGTGGGGCCCGGGGATCAACAATCCCAAATATCACTAATGAAATACAACCCTATATCAGTTCAACAAAAACATCTACAGATGCTTGGACAAGCTTAGAGAAAATATTCGAAGGGAAGAATAAAGCCACTATCCTTCATCTTCAAACCCAACTACATTCATTGAAAATGAACAGTGGTGAAAGCATAGAACTATTCCTAAGGAAGGTAGCAGATATTAAAGGGAAATTATTAACCTTAGGAGAAGAGACTAAAGATGAATTTCTTACTCAAGTAACCATGAGAGCACTTCTAGACAGCTATAAGCATTTGGTTACATCTTTACAAGTCCTAAGTAAAGATACTTCTTTTGATAACTTAGTCAATATTCTTCAAGAATATGAGGTGGAAAACATAGTTAAAGATGAAATGACTAACATTGCATTGGCATCAAAAGATAATCCACAGGGAAATATTGCTTCATCATCAAAAGGATGAAGACCATGGAATAACAAATATTGTCAGATATGCAAGAAAAAAGGTCATAGTACTAACTATTGCAGATACAATCCCAAAAACTAGAATCAAAGGAATCAGATGAACAATGGGAGCCAATTTCAACCACGACAATATCAAAATAATCCTCGTCAGCAGCAATTTCAGCATCCAACCAATTATTCCCAATTGGAGTATCGAAAAGGGAATCAGAAAGGACACCTAGCCCAAAGGATAGAAGAAATTGAAGAACTGGAAGAACCTACAGATGATTATGAAGTTAAAGCTCTTTCAACAAGGATAATATGTTATGGAGACACTAACTACTTGCTTGAACAAGTTACAAAGAAGAATACAAACTCCAAGATCAAGAAGAAGATCCATATTGAAGACTAAAGTCTTCAATACCCAAATAATGTAATACAAGGGGGTGTTAGAGTATATTACATCATTTGGGTCATGTAAATGTACCACCTTTGGTACATAGTTAGAGTAGGAGATTACTTTAGGGGGAAGTTAGCTAGTTACTTCAAGTAATGTAATAAATGCACAAGTGTCAATGTGCAAGTTGTAAATGTGCAAGGTGTCCCCTTGTACAACTAAGTAGAGTGTTGGCCAAGGAACCCATCTTCCTATATAAAAAGGGCCTCATAGTAAGTGAAAGAACATCACAGTAGGTAGTAGTAGTGTAGAAGGTAAAATCCATTGGTGATGGAGTACAATGTAGTCCTTTAGCATATATTCATGGAGTGTTCATTTCCTCCATAGTTGCATTGTATTATTTTCATAATTTCTATTTATAGTATACTTCAATCATATTGCAGAATTACTTTCCTTCATATTTTCTACATCTAGAGATTGCCATATCCCTTAGCATACTTCATCAAAAGCTAACAATAACAACCTGCAAACTACCTTATTTTTTAGGGGTCTTATTCATGCCCCTAATATTCCATGATATTATTTTCATCATCACTTTTTATCTGTGGATTTAGTGCCACTTCTTGTTAACACTTGTGATATTTGTTTTTGTTTTCCTATATCAATATCCCTCTAAGTTTTTTTTTCTCTTTGTTTTTGATTTTTGGGTCTTCCTCTTTTTTTTTTCATTCCCAAAAACACTTTCATCTTTATAAATATCTTTGATTTTTTCACACTCCTTGTAGTGAGACTAATCATCTATAGGTTTGTCTTACTACAAAGAATTTGAAGTGCAAGTCTAATAACCTCAAAAGCACTTTCTTATTTATGTTGCCCTAGAAACCCTAAAGTGCAAAGATGCTACTCCTTAATAATTTCCTTATTATGCTGCCCTAAAAACCCTAAATTGATATGGATTTTCTCCATCCTCTATACTACTTTTATTTCTATTGCCAAGAGAGGGTTCAATACTAGAGAAAAATGAAGACAATTTACCTAGAATGAATTTGATCTCTTATGTAATCTTTAATTTTAATTTTTTCTCCACATCTTCATTTGCACCTTTAATTCCTTCTAAATTTGAACTTGCATATTGTACTTTATCATCCCTTGTATCCTCCTTTCTTTCTTCTATCATTTGATTCGAGTGATAATGGTGGCCTTTGCCATATGATGTAGATAGGATTTCTTTGCCTCTTCGTTTAAAGTGAAATATCATTGTTCTAATCCAACTTTTATTATAGTATGATTTCCTTGCTTCATCTTGAAGTTTGTCTCATGATCAAAACTCTCTTTCTTTATCATTTTCATTTTGCAATATCTTGCCATGTGTTGAGTCTCATAACAATTATTACATACAAATGCTATATTTTCATAATCCACTTGTTGATCATATTCTCTTGATTCATATTTAATATTAATGGATTACGACAAAGAATTTAAAATATCCATAGTAACACATATCTAGCTATATATAGCATGCTTTTGCTCCTTGGTAGTTGATTGCTCCTTAATGAATTTCCCTAAGGTATTTTCAATATTCTTCAAAACATTCTTATGGCAAAGGACTTGAAATATCCATAACAACACATATTCAAGTATATACAACATGCATTCTCTCCATAATAGTTGATCATCATTGATGAATTACCCTAAGGGTATTTCCAGTAGTCTTCAAAAATTTCTTATTAAGAAGTTTATATGGAAGTCCAAAAAGTGTAACCCACACAAAAAGCTTTTTAATAGTCTTTGTCTCGATAGAAAATTCTTACTCCATGGTCTTAAATAAAGGGCATCTCTCTCCTAAACCATGCCACCACCCATTATTTTATCCCTAATTTCTAAACTAAAAAGATGACGAGGAAAAGACCTATAAGAAGAAAAGACATAGAGTAATTTGAGCTCAATTCCCACTTCCACTTGATCCAATTTTGAATCTTCAAAAACCTTCATGAGTATCCATGCAACTTATATGTTAGCCCTCTACTTTTAAGAACCATTAAAAACCATTATATCATGTTGAATAATCTCATCCTTGGTAATCACTTTAAGGACCCTCTTTTAGAATTCTATCTCTTTCCTCCTTGGAATAAAAAATGGCTCCTGAGAGATTGTTTGTTATAAAAAAGCTGCCCTTGGCCAGGACCCATTAAATTTACCAAAACATGCTCTATCTTTGAGCAACAAGATCCTGTCTTTGTGAGGCCCTCACTAGCCTCTACTACTAGAGATGATTCTAATTATTTAGTTATAAATTAGTCTATGGGAAGAAAACTAAAACTCAAAATATACTAAAATTTACTAGAATATCCTATAGTGATTATAATATTTGATAAAAAACCTATAATAATTTGCATGCAAAATTTCTAAGATAAAGAAGGGGAAAAAGAAACTTAGCTAAAAAATTATATGCCTACACATAATTTCTTGCCTCACTGAAGCCCTATCCCTCCATTTCTCTTCCCATCATCTGATCCCTAATGGATAGAAATCTATTTTTTTTTTGCAACTTGAAAATTTATCACTACCATTGTTTTGGATGGCTAACATCGTAGGGTTGTTTCTCCCTAAATATTGCCCAAAGTCCTTTACATGACCACTCATTTTAAAGCTCTTCAAATTCTACACAAATTGATCCAAAAATCAGTTGAATCAGATAACCCTTCACAAAGATACGACTCCTAAAAGCTGAGACATTTTTCAAAAAATAATTGCCCAAATGTTGCCCTAGTTTCAAACGATTGTCTTCACATGATCATATCTCCCTCAATACTACTTGGATTTTTTTGATGATCACTCATTTCAAAGATTTTCAATATCGACACAAAATAACACAAGAATCGTCTGAACAAGACAATTTTATGTAAAGATATGGCTCCTGAGAGATTGTTTGTTATAAAAAAGCTGCCCTAGCTCTATCGATTCATAATTTTCATTGAACAAGAAAAAACCATCTTATAATTTTAACATTACATTGTTATGATTACATAGCTATTAGGTTAATTAAACTATATCCAACTTACCTTTTTATTAAAGATATTCTTCATTTTCCTTTATATTAAAGATATTTGTTATCTTGTCCCATGAGGGGCTACCTTAGTGGTATGTGTTTGGATTTTCATCTAGAAGACCCAAGCTCAAACACTGATAAAAGGGGACTAGGGATCCTTTCAAAATCCCATGCAAATTTGAATTGTTAATCAAATGACATTAGCTCAATCGGTTCAATTCCTCAACATTTAAGGACGAGATGCATGTTCAAATCTTGCCAAGCGATACATGGATAATATTCAAGCTTTACTGTAATACCACTATGTGGTGATGAAAAAAAGAGATAGTTGCCATCTTTCTCAAACTGCTAGATTTTCACAATCAACTCCTTGATATCATTTTTATTAAGAGATAAAATCTCACTTGTCCAATTACCTTCTAAATTTTGTCAATATAAAAATCAACACCGCAAATGGCTAAAATATTTATTACCTAGTTTCTATATCTCTAATTATGTTATTTATAACAACCTACAAATTCCCTTTCACCTCCCTTTTTAGGGGTCTTATTCATGCCCCTAATATTCCATGATATTATTTTCATCATCACTTTTTATCCATGGGTTTAGCGCCACTTCTTGTTAACACTTGTGATATTTGCTTTTGTTTTCCTATATCAATATCCCTCTAAGTTTATTCTTCTCTTTGTTTTTGCTTTTTGGGTCTTCCTCTTTTTTTCTTTTCATTCCTCCAAACACTTTCATATTTATAAATCTTTTTGATTTTTTCACACTCCTCATAGTGATACTTATCATCTATAGGTTTCTCTTACTACAAAGAATTTGAAGTGCAAGTCTAATAACCTCAAAAACACTCTCTTCTTTATGCTGCCCTAGAAACTCTAAAGTTCAAAGATGCTCCTCCTTAATAATTACCTTCTTATGCTGCCCTAAAAACCCTAAATTGTTATGAATTTTCTCCATACTCTATACTACTTTCATTTCTATTGCCAAGAGAGGGTTCAATACTACTTGAGGAAAACGAAGACAATTTACCTAGAATAAATTTGATCTCTTATGTAATCTTTAATTTTAATTTTTTCTCCACATCTTCTTTTGCACCTTTAATTCCTTCTAAATTTGAACTTGCATATTGTACTTTATCATCCCTTGTATTCTCCTTTATTTTTTCTATCATTTGATTCGAGTGAACTATGGTAGCCTTTTCCATATGATGTTGTATATAGGATTTCTTTGCCTCTTCGTTTAAAGTGGAATATCCTTGATCTAATCCAACTTTTATTATAGTATGATTTCCTTGCTTCATCTTGAAGTTTGTCTCATGACCAATATTTTTTTTCTTTATCATTTTCACTTTGCAATTTTTTGCCATGTGTTGAGTCTCATAACAATTATTACATCCAAATGCTATGTTTTCATAATCCACTTGTTGATCATATTCTCTTGATTCATATTTAATCTTAATGAATTATGGCAAAGAATTTAAAAAATCCATAGTAACACATATCTAGCTATATATAGCATGCTTTTGCTCCTTGGTAGTTGGTTCCTCCTCAATGAATTCCCCTAAGGTATTTTCAATATTCTTCAAAACATTCTTATGGCAAAGAACTTGAAATCCATAACAACACATATTCAGGTATATATAGCATGCATTCACTTCGTAATAGTTGATCCTCCTCGATGAATTCTCCTAAGGGTATTTCCAATAGTCTTCAAAAAGTTCTTATTGAGAAGCTTATATGGAAGTCCAAAATGTGTAACCCACACAAGAAGCTTTTTAATAGTTTTTGTCTCGATAGAAAAATTCTTACTCCATGGTCTTAAATAAAGGGCATCTCTCCCCTAAACCATGGGCCACCACCCATTATTTTATCCTTAATTTCCAAACTAAAAAGATGAGAAAGAAAAAACCTATTAAAAAAAAAGACAGAGTAATTTGAACTCAATTCCCACTTTCACTTGGTTCAATTTTGAATCTTTAAAAACCTTCGTCAGTATCCATGCAACTTATATGTTAACCCTCTACTTTTAAGAACCGTTAAAACCATTATATCATGCTCAATCATCTCATCCTTGGTAATCACTTTTGATGTAACATCTACTCCCTAGATTGAACTACTTGTATATTCACTCTTCCTCTTATCTTCAAATTAAACATCCATATATTTAATTAAAACATCTTCACCTTTTATTATGACTTTCAAATAAAACTTTTCTTCTATGCTATCTAATAAAACTTTTTCTAACTCACACTCCTTTAAACTCGCATTCAACTAAATTAAAAACTAAAGCATCAATTCTTATTAATACTTTAGTTAAACTAATTAAATATCATTACTCTATGATGGATAATGTAAAAATATTTACTTGCTTTATCCTATTCTAACTCCATATAACTAAATTTAAAATATTAAATAAAAAAACAACAAAATATGCTTTACTTTGAAGAGCAAAATGACAATAAACACAACAAATTTTAGTTTACTTGACGTTGAAAGCAACAACGACCCTTCTTTTCAACGATAATGATCTGCCAAAGATTCTTACGCACTCTCTACCTGGCTTCCAAGAACCACCCAGAAGAAACCACCGACAAGCATTAGAGGTTAAACGGGGTTTAAAAGAAGGATTTGTCATTGCTTTCAGTAAAGTTGTTAAAGTTTGTAAGTTATAAAATAGGTCTTTTTTGACTAAAGCTGGGTTATTAAATATGGTATGCACCCCTTTTCTTTCAGGCACATGCAGAGAACAAAGTGCAAGGAAAAGCAAAGGAAAATTCCAAGTTGCAACTTGTTTCTTTCCTCTCCATTTGATTTAGAATTAGAAATAGGAAAGTTGGTTTGATGTATTTATGTATCTTATGTGCTGTGATCCTTCTGCGCTGGAGCGAAATTCCAAAATTTCCGATTCCTGATGAATTTCCGATTCCTGATGGGTTTATAGCGAGCTAACTGAAGGCAAGCCAACATGTTAACGATTCTGTAAGTCAACACAGATCCACAGTCCTTGTTAAATTCCAAAGGGGGTGTTAGAAACTGGGATATGGGTTGGATAATGGTTTACGATGGACATATGAGTATCGAATGCATTGACTCATCTCTGTTTGTTGCCCTAAAACTATACATGAATATTTCTAGTGTATTTTCAAAAATTTGATTAGTCCCTAATCTTAATCAAGCAAAAGAAATGAAATGATATGGGTTCAAATCTCTTCCTCATAATTGAACAGGTATTAGAGAGATTAAACATACCATACAGTGTACATCGAAGACCCGGGGCTTTCAAAATGAAATCACACAGGTTAACAGACTTACCTTGGCATGACATGGCAGACCACAAGATGAAATTGACCTGCCATGTGGTTACTTCCATTTATTCCACCACTTCCAGTCGGTTCAGTATATGAGTCATTGATTGTATCTTTAGCATTAAAACATACCCACCAAAAGTTGGACATGTTGGTAATGATACAGCTAACTTTATTTATGAGATTAGTAAGCTGTGTGAAAGGATTAAGCTGGTCTCAAGGTGCATATATTCTGCTTGTGTCTGAACTAACAGTATTTTTCTGCAACTTACACCGATGACCTAGTTAATACCTTGAGCAATCACTACAATTGGTTATTCTATCTTCATTCAATGACGACTCTGTTCACATCAAATATTAGAACTGGATATCCTTCCATGAGCCTGGAGGCTTCTACTTCCGATAACCAACATGAACAGCATGATGGCCTGTGTGACACATGTACCTGAAGTAAAATTAGAACATTATCATGCACTCACTGGAATACAAGTTACAGACAGCAGAAAGCATAGACTAAAGAGTAAACGAGAGAAGATATCCTCCAAAGCTAATGATTTACACCCTATATTGGAATGTGTTAAATAGATGTACAACGATAAGCAACAGAGTACATGCAAATATGACTGTAATTTGATTCTTGTTCTATCAATAATTTGTTTTTACCTTTTCGAAAAGAAAACAGGGTACATGCAAAAAAACACTAACTGGAAAGTTTTAATTAGAAAGATGATAATTTACATGGATGGAAAGAAAGAATGCAAAAACATTGTAATATACAACTATAAAAAGTCAAACATTCTGATCTTATCGTTGTGGTTTCGTTAACTATACCCCTGTCCTGTCAAGTGAAAACTGTGATCATGGCCTTTGTCACACTTCCAATCAATAAGAGGCGTCTTCGTCTTTACTTCTAATAGCCACATGGTATGACTCTTCAATATTTCCTCCCAAAACGGTAAAAGCGCTGGTCAGTATCCAATTCAAGTTTCTCTATTCACATATTAAATGTAAATAAGGGCAGGGTCTCATGCAACAGGAAAGCTTAAACTTTTCAGGGTCTTACTTTGTTCCGGCCTCACTAATTCAGTCGGTACTTCATTATTTCAGTACCTTCATTCACTTTGTTCGCCAATTATTAATTGCCATGTGGCACTAAAAATGTGTCTGCGGGTAGTTTAAACCTTCAACCCCCCTCTTGAGCACCTGCTGAAGGTTTCCTGCCTATTTTTATGGTGGTCCGCATTTGAGGAGAAGATTCTAATCTTTCCTGTAGCAACTTGATTGTTCATTCTATGAGACTGCCAGCTTCGCATTTTTACATCCAGTAGCTCCCTGCATGGGACCCTGGCCTAAACCATTTAGATTCAAACATGTCAAAGTCATTGTTCAACCAGCAGATCCTTTTGAACAAATCCTGAGGACTCAATATCTTTAGGTCTCAGTAATGCCAAAACTTTCTTAAGACCAAGATTGACTCTGATGTTGTAGGCTAAGTAATCTGCTAGCCTGTTAAAATTCAACCAATGAGGAAAAACCTAATAGAATTGAAATGCCTAGATAGCAACAATAGTCCAGATACAAAGCCCTGAATTTTCCAATTGGTGACCATCTGCTTCTGGAGAGCACACATAATTATTAGGGAATTTTCTTCTACAATGATTTCTTTCCAGCGAATATCAATAGCCATTGTGGATCCGATAACAGATTTTTGTTAAGCTATGCCATTTGAATTGTATTGGAGGTCCATGAAATGACACCCTATTAAAGTGCCAGAGGAATTTCTCATGAGACTGCATCTACCGCCTAGTCTAGGAGTGCAGTTGGAGGCACCATCCCAACTCAAATTTAATGCATAATCCACTGGAGGAATTCATTTGCTGATGTAAGATTTGTTTCTGTTCTCTCTAGCAGGGGATGGATAGGTAAAGGTTACATCAAGCAAATAGCAAATCAAACAGCTAGAATGAAAGGGAAGAAAAATGTTCAGAGATGACCAATTTAGGTCAACGGGAAAAAATCCTTAGAACATCCAATACAAATATTAGTACAAATAGCTGTGAAAGAGGGAAATCCCCTTAATAAACTAGGAGTTGGGAAAGTGCCAAGGAGATGACCAAAACCAAAACCATAGCCATGAAACAGTTTTGCCATGCATCTGAAGAGATGGTGTCATTATCATCCAGTTCATTCAAGGGGTCAAATAAAGGATCCAATAATATCCAGTGGAGAGTGCCCTGGGGTAAGAGGCCTCGGCTGGGTGATCCTTGTGGGGAGGAGGATACTCTTCCAGAATCACTCCTAACACCCAAGGTTTCTGAACCTCTAGAGATGGAGAAAGATAATAATTTGCATCTGCCCTTGAGGTCTATGGATGGGTCTGAAGATCTAGAAGGTCTATGGCACTGTACCGAGGGAGGGCCACATCTCCTATATGGGGTTGGAACACTCTGGTCTTAATGGACAGAGAATGTCGCCTCACTATCCTGTCTCCATCAGTGTGTGAAGTCATTATATCCCTAGGTGCTTTACTCCTGCAATGTCTGAACAGGTTCAGAAGAGGAAATGATCAGCCTAAATGGCTTAGAAATTTCTTTTTAGTTCCATACATCTGAAAACAGCGCACTTCTGGTTTGGTTATTGAGAAAGGGCAAATAATGAAACCATGGAATCTGTGAATAGGAAATGATACCTCCATTGAATTTCATAATCACTGGAGCACCTCAGAATAAAGTGTTCCTCACACTCTGTATAAGAAACACAACTAGACAATTATGGTCAATCGTCAAGCTTGGAATATCGATAAACATCTCAGTTGTCGTAATGATAATCCCCTTAACGTGTGCACTCAGATTTCCAAAGACACTCAAAATGAGTACTTCAATAATGGATATTTCATATCTAGTATAAGCTATTCAAAACTTTTGTTTGTCTTAATAATAAATAGCTCTGTTGGCAGTTTAACAATGAAGAAGATTTACCCCCCAAAGGAGTAAACAACATGCAATGACAAAATTCAAAAACACATGTTTTCAAATATCTGAACAAAACTTCAAGTACAATGAACATAAAGATCTTACCTTGTCAAATATCCTTTATCATTCTAGAACCTTTGCCATGTATTGTTTAGAGTCTTAGACCTCTTCAATTATCAGTCATTGCATTTATTAGTCCCTGTGTGGACTATAAAATTCATGAGAATCAATTAGTGAGATTTCTTTAACTAATAAGCTTTATTTATTTTTCAAATTTAGGCTGTCAATTAAAGTTTTGGCATGATATTTTATTTAATTTTATAATTTTCAAATTGTTTGGGGTTTAATGGACTCCAGGCAGAAGTTTGCAATTCACAAGGTTTGGCAGAATTTTCCAGATCTGGGAATTTTGTGTCAAGAAGTTACAGTTTTTTTTGCTGACCTCAGTGTGCCGCGCCATTGGCCGGATAGTCATTCTCTGCATAGCAACCATGAATCAGGCCAAGGTGGTGCCGCCCCCTTTGTGGCTGCGTGATGGAGGCCCAATTGGTGGACCATGGCTGATGGCACGATGGAGGTTGTTCTCTCGGACCACTCCCCCATATCAATGGCAACTTGATTGTTAGCGGGTTTCCGCCTTTTTTATTTGGTGGACTGTTAGATATTTTGTAGTTATCCCAGGACCGGTTGGTCATGGGATGATGTTATCGTATAGGCTTTATGGGGTGTGCTTCCATACCACCCACTTTTTGTGAATAGTGTATTCTTATGATGTAACAATCTCAAGTCACTTTCAACAAAAAAAAATAAATTAAAACTAATATTTTTAATCTAACCCTTCCATGGTTACGAATCCACTGACAGGACATAATTTCCAATCTCTTAGAGCAAATTTTTTAAAACAAATTAATATTTTTTGGAACAATAAATGTTGGGTGAACAGATGGCAACAAAAAGTTTCAATCACATTTAATGCTTGTTATTTTCCCTAGTAGCCACCAGTATACAGCTGAAAGTGTATAGAAGCCTTGCATCATTGACCTGGATGGAATGAAGATGAGGATGGAATTCTGTTGTTAGCGTCCACAAAGCTCCGAACCCAGACAAATTCAGTAGAGCAGGGGGATTATCCCAGGTTTTTTTGCACACCCAGCTGCTATTTTTGCCTCATTCTTCCGACGAACTGCTCACAGTTACATAAGGGCTCATCCCAATACGAAACACAGTGAATACTCTTGCAGCTATAAGACTTCAATTGTGAAAGCCTGGTAAAGATGGAGACGTCCTTGGCTACACACATTTTTGCTCTTCTTGGGACTTATCATTGGGTACAGCAGTAGCATTTGACCCATAAGTGGGGAGTGTAACTCCCATTTTAAGCTTGTTCTTGTAGCAGCCTGGTAGGGTAGAGCCTACTCATAACCTCATTTTCACATTCCTTGATATGACAATGAATTTAATCTTCTGTGTTCATTTTTTTTTGGGACTTTTACATCTGATTAATTTATGGCATTCCTATATTTGCCTAATATTCAACTCCCACATTTTTTTGACTTGACAAAGAGTTAAACCTCTTTTTGTAAATCTTTCTTCATTTCATTTTAGTTTCTTGTCACTTATTTGACCAGATTTACCCTATTCGAGAATCCTCCTACTCGGATATCCTTATCTGCATATCAGATACGAATAGAGATTGGATTCAGAATTGTCTCAGATTGAAGCAAGGCTAGGAATCTCAGAGCAAAAGTTAGATGTCATGCTCCTGGACCCAGATACAAGCTTGCAAAGCGAAACTATTGCCAAATCTCATTTCTCATTATATGTAATACTCTTTTGAGTCTTTCAACTGACCAATGGCCAGACTTACGAGTCTGTAAAACAAAGTCTTCCTTAGAAGAGGGTAAGGGTGGAGTTGAGGTGCAAGGAGGACCCTCAAATTCTTCTCTCATGGAGGCAGTAGTTCCAGACCTTGGTTTAGACTTTGGTAAGTTTTTCAGTAATGCTTCATAGGTAAACCACTTTGAGCTTGCTTCCCCACCTCTTTTTGCCTGTGGTTAGGAAGGTTTTGTGTCCCCAGAAACCCATAGGTATTCCCTACGATCCTTGAAAGGAAGAACAGGACTAAGGGACGAAGGAGTTGGGAGAGGCCTCAGTAAAGACATGGGGGCAGGGAGTCTTTCTGGTGGGAGGGGTAGAAGATCTCTTATTTCATTGGCTAAGAATAAAGTCGTCCATGAAGTTCAACAAGGCAAGCAATCATCTTTAAAGGGGATCCTTAGAGCAGGGATGATCTCATACGCACTTAATCAATGAAAGTTATTTCCTTTAATATCCGAGGGATGGGCAACTCAGCAAAAAAGGCTACTCTATGTAGGCTGGTAGAAATTCATAATCCAAAGATTCTACTAATTCAAGAGACAAAAGGGTTAGCTATGAAGGTGATGGAAGATCTTAGTAAATTGCTCAAAGGATGGGATTTTCTGGCCCTTGATGTTGTAGGGGCCTCGAGAGGAGTGGCCACAGGGTGGAAGGCAAATCAATTTAGGCTAACCAAATTTGCATTGCTTGACTCAAGAGTAAGGATTGAATTCCTTTCAGTGGAGCTCAAGGAAATAGTAATAGTGGTGAACATTTTTGGCCCCTATAAAGATAGGATGCAGTATTGGGATAAGCTTATGGATTAAAAGTTTCTAGAAGTTGATAATTTAATTTTAAGAGGTGATTTAAACTTAACTCTTTCTAAGAGTGAAGTGTGGGGTATTGTTACTAGAACTGATCCACTGGCTAATTACTTCATCCAAAAGTTTGAAGCCAAGGGGCTGGTAGACTTGGTACCTATAAAGTTGGTCCCAACTTGGAGAAACATGAGGACGGGGGTTGATAGAATCTGTAGGAGATTGGATAGATTCTTAGTAGCTGAGAGTTTGGTAAATGGCACTTATAGACTGAAGTCTTGGGTTGAAGCCGGAGGAGACTTTGATCACTCCCACATCATGCTTGTTATAGCAAAAGAGGAGAAAAAAGCATATTGTCCTTTTAAATTCAATTCTGAGTGGCTAAAAGAGGATAGCTTTGTAACTCTAGTCAAATTAGAATGGGTGAAGTTTGATCCTAGTCTGAGATAATTTGCTAGTATTCAATTTGCAGCAAATCTAAAAAGGGTTAAGGCAGCAGTGGTTCAGTGGGCCTATAAAAGGAAACTGATGGATGAGCAAAAACTGAGGGAGATTGAGGAGGAGCTTGCAGTGTATCAAGCAGATGACTTTGAAAAAGAATTGGACGAGGAAATAAGGCTTAGGTATAAAAGTTTGGAACAAGAGAAGATAAGATTGTTGGTAGAAAGAGAAGCACGGTGGGGGCTCAAAAGCAGAGCACTCTAGATTGCAAATGGGGACGAGAACACTAAATTTTTCTATCGCTTTGCAAATCATAGAAAACAACAAAATATAATTTGGGAGTTGCAAGGTTGAGATGGAAGTAGAGTCTCCTCCTTTAAAGGAATAACAGATGTGGGAGTAAGGCATTTTGGCAAGGTTGTTGGGTGCGCGAGTGCGGGTGCAACGGGAATCGTAGGTGTGGGGGCGGGCTATTTTTTAATTATATATATATATATAAAATTAATTATTAAAATCAAGAGCCCCTTTTAGTCTTATAATTAATTATTTTATATTTAGTATTTGTTAAGGGCTATTGTAAAATTTGTTTGTATTGAGGTGAAACAAACACAAGGCTTTTATATTTACTGGTATTTGAACATAATATAAAATGACATGTTTTAATAACTAAAACTCAGCTTTAAAAACTAAGAATTAACCTTAAGGCTTTTATACTAACTAATATTTAAATGCAAGTTAATTATCTTTTAAGATGGCCTGTCTTTATAACTAAATTGGATACTTGGTGTTTTAAGGATGGAAAACATGGTTCTACAATCCATCTTCCCTCAAACAAAAGAAGCTGTGGATCAAAGTGAAGATTTTACCTTTTAGCATATTTATAGAGAACTGAACAGGGAAGCAGAGCAGATGAACTCTCAAAGGAGGGGCTTCAGATTGAACTAGGTACATGCTTAGTATAGGAATTCAGTGAGGGCAATGCACTATAGCTGGTCCGTATTTCTATCTGGGGGGATCAATTCACTCCAATTAAAGCAAGGATAGTTAAAGCAACTTTTTAAAAAACTTAGAAGTCAATGATTTAAAGGATATTGGTTGACAATTTGGGAAGGTGTCTAAGGATAGAACTTAGCTTGATAGAGATAGCTAGCTATGATGTATAAGCGACCTGATTTTTAGGTCATTATTGAAGCTTTGAAGAAATGCCAGAGAGGCATCTAAAGAATGTAATTTGATATTTGGTTAGTATAAAATTATGACTTTTTTTCCAAGGAAAGAAAAAAGGATACATATTGGATATGGTATCCAAACATATCCAAATATGTGGTTACTATATCTAGATGTATCCAAACACGTGCCCCTCTTTTGTCCATATATAATATATCTGGATATGGCCTAGGCATATCTAGAGTTGTATCACTGACATGAGATTAAAAGAAGAGTACACAATGTTCAAAAAATAAATTTAAAATTTTAAAGAAAATGATGATTGTCTGTTTAATTAATGTTATAAAACTTGTATATGTGTAAACATTTCTTTGTTATATGTTTTTTATTTTCATATATAAAATATGTATGCCTTTTATAATGTCATATTCAGCAGTATCCATATTAGGTCTTGAAAATTTGTCTTATCTATATCAAATACAATCTTCATATTGGACACCATGTCCATTATGCAACTTAACTTATTTCTCATTTTCAGGCCTGTTTACTTGTACAAATACAGACATGTTCTAAACTAATATAAAAGCCAAAAGGTAATTAAGATTGGCCTGTTTACTTGTACAAATACAGACATGTTCTAAACTAATATAAAAGGTAATTAAGATTGCTATTGTGTCAGAGATTAAGTCAAAAAATATTATTATGACAATTATGCAATAAAATTTAGCATGTCTACTTAATATCATAATCTTTGTTAAATATAATTAGACACCATAACAATTCATATTCCATGTAGATAGCCTATGGTGGTCAATCAATTTGGCATTTATTCTTAATATTTCAAGTATGTCAAAACTCTGTAATTCATTTTAGATTTCTACTACTAATGGGCAAGAACATGTAAGAACCAAATTCTGTGATTCCTGATGTAGACTACATGCATAAAACTTTCCCAAGCACTAACATGGACAAGCCCCCCCATGGCCCTTGTTTAAAAGCTTGCAGCGGTGAATGTTTTATCTTATATTGAAGTCTTCAATGCTTCCTATTGGCAAGGGCTCCCATTATTTTTTTCTATAATCTTCAAACAATTTTTATTTTTTTTCTCTTTTCCTTTTGACGAGGGCAAATCTCCGACCTTTGGGCAATCAAGTCTCTATTTGTTTTTTTAAAAATAATATCAATCTTACTAATTGATATGAACCTCAGGGTTTGTGGGAAAGAAATGCTCCTATGAAGGAGAGGAGGAGCTGGAATCATCCTATTCAAAGAGTTTAAACTTTAAGGCGTCCAAAAGCTCTGTCAGGAACTTAGTATTGGAAGATAGTATTTACTGTATTGTTATTTGTATCTCACAAATAATCAAATTCTATTGTCTTTAACGAGGGCAGTTATACTGGATGTTTTCTATAATAAGTTGCAGACAGTCTTTGTATTTCTCCTTCATTTTTATTGGCCTGACAAAGTTGATGGTCAATTGATATTTGGCTTTTCTGGACAGCATACAATTCACAAACTAATCTGATGTTCATAACAAATATCTTTATCAAGGAGTGGGCAGAAAATTTCTATTATGCCAAAGATTCACAATGGTCTGCTTTCTTGGTCATTGTATTCTGTGCTTACTTTGTTGCCTCTGGTTGATTGCCAACATTTGTTTATTTTTAATTGGTTACATGGGATTGAAATAGGCCTCACTCATATGACATCATGACTGTGTTACTGTGGTATTTCAATGAACCATATAGTAGTAGTACAATAAACTTTATTATCATGGTACACATGAGAATTGAACCTTGGTGAGCTCTTTGTAAGCCAGACATTTTCACCAGCCAGACTTCAACCCCGTCAGCAAATTGCATTAGTTATACGGGGTTGAAATCATACAAGCCTCAATTGTACTATGTTTATTTAAATGAACTTGGTGTACAATTTCTAAGGTTCACCTATGGGAATGGAACCTTGGTTTAGAGTATGAAAATCCTTTCTTCCTACAAGTTGTCCCAAACCCTTTGGGCTGACTGCCAATATTTATCGAGTTTGAATTTTTGAAAGTTTTTCTTTTCAAACTATCTTCTTCCTTTCTAGATGCCTGAGGAGTAATTACATACATTTTCATATTTCATTCTTTTAAGGTTTACAAATACAAACACAGGCAGCAAAAGATTACCTTTGCTTTCATGTTGTCATCATTATCTATAACATGTAAATTCCGACTTCCAAATTTTGCTTAAACTTGCTTTTATGTAAGCATAGTTGGTTTTCTAATATCTGGGATGAAATTATATACTGCTTATTATAATAAGAATTTGATAAAAGTCGTTGCTATTTTGGCATTGTCTATTCTATGAATTTCCCTATCTGGAGGGTGTAGATCTGACATTTTAATGTAATGATATTTGCAAGTGCAAAGATCATGGATTACAGAATACGATATGAAGTTTACATACCTGGAATGTCCAACTATCAATACTTGTTTACAAACAAACTGTACGTTTTTATGGCAGCATTTGCTTTTGTACTTCAACTTTTGAATGGCAATTTTGAAGACTCATCCATTTTTTATAATCTATCAATACATACGAGGGTTCAAAACATTAGAGAATTTTGAGCATTAGCACCTATATTCACTTCACTCCTGTGTTATAATGATTTCATGTGAAATTTGCAATGGTTACTTCTATGTATGCTTCTTGTATATAAAACTAGTATTTGATTTTTGAAGTTGGTCAAAGTTTTCTGTTAGTTAAAGTTCTTAAACATGAAATAAATGCTTTTTCAAAATTAAAAAAAGGCCAAATTTTCCAATAATTATGGCATCATATCAGCAGTTAATACTTTATATTTGGTATCACTGTAATGAACTAAGTAGCATGTTTTATGATTATGAAAACTGGGCTAAAATGTTTTGCTTCCTAAATGGAAATGCTAAATGTGACTGTTATGCCCCTCGGCCTTTACAATTTGCTCATGCTTGAGCCAGAATAGTTTTTGATAGGGTTAATATCTCTTTGATAGCTTTTTTTATTCTGACTGTTCTCTTGAAATCATCAATGATACTAATGGAGCATATGTCAAAATATTGTTTTGTATTTTGATTGTGCCTAGCTTAACCAGGAGAAAATGCAAGATTTCACAGAAATTTATACATAATAGTTTGTGCCTAACTAGCCATAGGACAGATTATTAAATGGAATATTCTTTATCAGTTTAATGTCTCTGATGGCTTGTAGATATTAAACAGTCTAAAATTGACTGGTTTTGAATGCCTATACAGGTCATGAAGTTATTGCCTTAAGATAGTACAAGACCAATATAAGGTGATTGCAGAGGTGTTGTGTGTATTTTTCTCTATTTTTTCCTGTACATCTGATATTCAACCAAGAGCTGTGGTGTTTGTTCCTTTCTGTCTCTTCCAGCACATTTAAAAGCCGGCAGTGAAGCTTTCCAAATGAATGAGAATACAGAGTGCATGAGCAACCCACAAAAGGTAAATTGATATTAGTCTTTTCTAGGCTAATTTTTCTTTTCTTCATAAAACTGTTAGGCTAGTAATACGTTTGCCATGTATGCAATGCTATGCATATGCTTTTAGGGAAGGTATTATATGTTGCAGTTATCAAAAATGTTAAGATACTAGTTTGCTTGTAGAAAATGTTTTTTTAGTCAGACCATAAAGGCATTCCTGCTACAATTATTAAGCGATTAAAGAACCATGTCCTGGTAGGAACATATCTGTCTTTCATGAGTAAGGTCCTATGCATATTTATGCATTACTTCATGGGACTAAATTTGGTGTTGCATGAAGCTTAAGATCTTTCCCATCAGTTTGAACTTTGTTAGGTTAGTTTTATTTGGATTCCTGATCTTAGATTGAACTTTTCAGTCTTATATCCAATTATCTTGCAGGACGAATGTAGTTCAAAGGCACTGGAAGAAAATTATGAGACAATGTGCTGGGGATGTGGGTTGCGGCTCTTGCTTCCTTCATATTCTCCAATTTTTAAGTGTGGATGGTGTGGGGCTATTACAAATAACAGGGTTAAGGAGCATACACAACACTGGTTTGATCGGTGCAGTGCATCTAGAGATCGCTTATTTGTTCTCGTTGTTATCTGCATCATCGTTTCTATCATTTGTATGTATTATTACATACTTTATGGGCATCAAATTGACTATTAGTCACTTTAGGTTTTATTCTTTGTCTTTTTGCAAATAGTCAATATCCTTATCTAAGATGTTCAATGAAATATTTCAGATTTCATACTTTCGTCTGGATTGATGTCTGTCAGCTATTTCTGCAATGGAAACATGGGATGTAAGGAATTTTATTCTTCTGCTTCATTCAAATCTCTGAATGCAGGTGGCGGTGTTTGGGCTGTGTATCCTGTCCTTTTTTCAAGGATCAGCTTAAGTTCGGTCTTTCATTCCATTTGTACCTTCATTTTGGCTAGTGGTACTCTTGTCAACTTTTGCTTGGCAGCATTCTGGCCTGCGGGACCACCACCAAACATATTGTGGGGTAACTATGAAATTGTGGGCAAAGGTGGCCTTGATGATTATAGCTTTTGTCATTTCTGTGCAAAGCCCAAATCAGCCCAGACGCATCATTGCCGTTCATGCAAAGCCTGTGTGCTCAACATGGATCACCACTGCCCTTTTGTAAGTTTCCTCTTGTATATTGGAAACCACCTCAGGCATTTGCTCTCGCTCTCTCTCTCTCTCTCTCTCTCACACACACACATATTTGCTGGCCTTTGCTTTGGCACCTCAGTTGTGTTGTAACCTTGTTATTGCAGTTCAAACATTTTTAGCAACATAAAAAAGAATGCCTTTCATTTGGGAACAAGAGCAGAAAATAGAATATGTTCCCATTCTCTTTCCTACTGCATTTTTCATCTGCCTTTGGTTGCAATCCATACTATCTTTAATCATCATATCATTAGTTCTATGTGATTTTGTTTTCTTGTTTCACTTATGTGAATTTTGTTCTTGATTTTCATCAATCTATCTTCATTGCATTTAGTTGTCCTAAGGTCCTTTAGGCTTTGGCATTCAATGTTGTAATTTATGGAGTTCCCTCCATATTCCTGCATATGCATTTAGATGACTTCACTGCTACAGAAAGGTTATAATCCAATGCAGTCATACTCAAGCACTGATGGGTATTGGTTGGTTAAATCAGCACTTGACCTGCCAAAGTGGGCGATATGGTATTGCTATCACTAAACTTCTTTAAAGGAATGACAGCCATGCACATTGCCACTTGGTGTTCATTGCTTTCTAATTTATGGATTCACCGTTTTTGCAATATCTATTCCCATTTTATACATAGAATATTTTAATATGAACGAACTTATTAGACCTCATCAACATAATAACCAACTTTATCCATTAAAAAATCCACCTTAATATCTCCATCAACTTTAAGGAGTTGATTTGCAAAAACATTATGGAGAATTGGGAGCATGCTCTAACCATTTTCCCACTGTCAATTGCCAACACTTATGGAATCATGATATTAATGTCGAATATATTTGTCAAGCTATCAAATGGCATGAGTTCAAATGGTTAAAGTATTAGCTTAAAATGAGATAAGTTCTTTACTAAATGTTCTTGACATCATAGCCTATGTGCCTACAGAAAGTATCCCAAAACAAATCTATTTGTACCCCCAAATGTCCAAAAAACAATCCATCCTTGAAGCTTGCAATGTATAGACTGACATTTAGTGTGAAGTGTGCAAAACTGAAAATGGACACGTGTCGAGGATTATGAAGGACGGAAGCATGACGTATGACCCTCATGCATCTCTACACCTTAAAGAAATCTCATGAATCAATAATTAATTGTTACTCCCTAGATTTGGGGAGGAGGGAACTAGATGAAGGATACCTGGCCAAGATAAGGAAGGAAGAAGGGCAGTGTTAGAGTCAAGAACAGAGGCAAAGCAATTCCAGCAAAAGAAGTGCAAGAAAACCACTTAGAGTCACTATTTGATGCTGCAAATGAGTGCATAGAAGCTGTACATTTCACCAAGGGCCATGTTTATGGCAAAATATTCTCATATTTTCTTTATTTTGCAAGGAATATGAAGTTTGCATAATTCATTTGTGGCTTTTCTTCTCCAAAGGTGTTTGGTTGGTTCATTTGTTTATTTATTTATTATTATTTATATATTTACATTTCCATAATTATGTCACTATGTTATGGCAATTTTGTGTTTTCTTTCTTAGTATTCCGGCTTTTCATTTACATTCCATTTTACTTTGTGGAATTTGCATAGTTTATATGGTTCTCTTGCTTGGAAACTAGCAAGATTGAGCTAGAAGTGGACACTAATTTGATATAATTGTAAATTATTCCAGTATGACATGTTTCATGTTGCATTATTATTTGTATGAAGCTTTTTATTGTTTGGCCATTTTTTTTTTTAAATTCTACAAGAATTTTATTTAACATAAAATGGTAAGTTTGATGCAAAATATTATAATATATTGTTTCACTAGTGACTAGTTCCATCAAAGTCTAAGCAAAAGTAATCCAAAAGCACTTCAAAATTTTTAAAAAGTATTTCTTTGAGGTTCCATTGGTGGGAATTACAGGTCATATTGGTATTGAGGCAAAGCTTGTCTTGGCATGTGCTCAACATAACAAAATTTTCAAATGGGGAAATCTAACAAGATTGGCCAACACAAGCTCTAAGAGGAGAAGAACAATGTAAAAGAGTTATGGAAAAACCTAGCGACAATCTATGGAGACTTCTAAGCTATATGAAAAGAAAATGAAGGATGGTAAATGAAGCTCCAAGAGTAAGAACTCTTAGCCATGGTTGCAAAGCAAGTTGGGTAGAGGTGCAACAACAAAATATGCAATTACGTAGCCTTGTTCATAACAACATAGCATAAGTAGAAGACAAGTACCTACAAGAAGTGAAGCAAATGAAGGAAATGCAAGCTCCAAATGAAGAGGTTGTAAATGCAAGCTCCAAAGAGGGATGTAAAGCATTTCCAAGGAGAGTTGATCATTCCAACAAAGGATTTAGAGGATGAAAATCAGCCCACTCAAGCAACAAGATCCTTCGTTTGTTCAAAAAGTTCAGAGTGTTTGTTTGACACCCATTGTAGCCATCCTATTCTCATTTGAAGTTAGCCAAACCGCACATGGGGCAAATGTAGTTTCGAATGAGGAAAGTTGCACCCATGTATACCATCATTTAACATGGGACAACTCACATGAGGTAGTTAAGAAAAACAATCAAATCTAATGTTTGTAGCATCAAATTGAGCACACTCCATTGGGGAGGGAAGTTGGCAGCCACATCAAGAAACCATTGCATAATTAGAGCAAGACAATGCCTATTCACTTGTAAGCATTATGGGCATTGGTGTAGTTTGATCAAAGCAATCACCTGAAACTCAAGCAAGCAGGCAATCAAAAGCAAGTACTCGAGTAAGCACTTGAAACTCAACCAAGCAAACAAGAGTAAGTATTTACAAGACCAAGCAAGACTTTGAAGCTCAAGCATGCAAGCACTTAATTTAACACTTGAAACTCAAGCTTGCAAGCACTCCGATTAAGCACTTGACACTCAATCGGGAAACAAGAGCAAGCACTTGAAATTCCAAGCAAGCATGTGAAACTCAAGCAAGAGAAAACTCTTGGAAAAGACAATCGTACAAAATCCAAGGTTTTAAGGTAAGAGCTTGTAAACCATTATTCTTTATGTAATAGGCTTGAAACATCTATAATATTTGTGATGTATTATGGCCATTTGCCATCACTTCATAATGCAAGGAGAAGACATGGGAAGTCATAGGGATGCACTTGTCTTGGAAAATTAGATTATAGTCATCATCCATCATCTTATGTTGGTCACCAAAAAGAATACTATCAGCTCATGTGGGTTTTATTCAAGTCACTATGACCATCATTGAAGGAGTTGCCTTGGTATTGTGAACATAGGAGAAAACTTCACTTGAGGAAAGGGAGACCTTTATGAAGGAGAGCAGGAAACTAATTACTTGTACATGCTATATGAGGTTCAACTAAGAATATTGTGGGGTTTGGGAGATTACCTTGATGGTATCATTTCAGTATAAGGACATCGTAATCCACATGGAAAAGATCTAGGACACCAAAGTATGCATAGTGTGTTGAATTTGTAATCCGATTCATGGCCAAGAGGTGACATTGTGTGATGTATTGGATAGGCCTAAGGGCATTTCATTGTACAATGCATTTAATACTTTGTAATATTTTATTATGTAAGCCTAGTGGGCCATGGTTAATCTTGTTATGGTTAAAACCTTATTTAATATTTGTAATCAACCTAAAGCCCACTTGTTATGTCGGCTTAGGTTAAACTCTATGATGTAATTTATGGTTTTGGTATTGCTGTAAATACCCCCCTCACACTCATTTATTATAGGAGTGTTGTGTAATATAATCTACGGATAGTGATTATTTATGGTGCCTACAGGCGCCCATCATATTTATCTCTTTATTTCATCCTTCTATGCTTTCTGTATAAGATTTGAGTGGATGGTTTGCTTTTGTTTGTTTATGAAAAATATTGTGAATTCCAACATGGTATTAGAGCGGGTTTGGAGCTGCCTCACTTGGTCATGCAAAAGGATTATTTGGAGCCTTTGATTCTTCTTTCGAAGTATAGGACAATCTCTTTCTCAAAGTCTCATAAGCTATTTTTGCATAAGAGGCAAATCATTATTTTTATTAGAATGGAGGAAAAATATTCTGCTTTGCTTGAAAACTCTAGAATATCCATGTGAATTGTTGATTGCAAAATCGGTGAACAAGGCAGGTCTTTTTCTCAAAAAATGGTGGGTGGGAAATTTGATTTGAAGAATTCAAAAAATGGCGCCCTCTTTCCGCCACGGCTTAGAGCTGCCTCACTTGGTGACGCAAAAGAACTATTCTGAGCCTCTGATTCTTCTTTCGAAGTATAGGATGATCTCTTTCTCAAAGTCTCATACTATTTTTATATAAGAGGCAAATTATTATTTTTTATTAGAATGGAGGAAAAATATTCTGCTTCGCTTGAAAACTCTAGAATATCCATGCGAATCCTTGATTGCAAAATCAGTGAACAAGGCAGGTTTTTTTCTAAAAAATTGGTGGGCGGGAAATTCGAATTCAAGAATTTGAAAAATGACATGCTCTTTCCGCCATGGCTTGGTGCCCTTTCGGGTTGGAGCGCGTAAGCCCTTCTTCAAGGAGAAGGGATGCACCCATCTTCATCTAAGATGGGCGACATTGCCACTAGGAAGGATGTTGCTAAGGCTTTGTTTGGCTGAAGATGCAGGTTTGAATCCCTGTGACATGCGTTTTTGGAAGAAAATCTTTTTTCAAAATTCTGGAATATGCAGGAATTGTTTTGAAAATGGAGGTCCCGCTCAATCTCCATCTATTGTTGTGGCATGGTGGTTTGGATCCTTGCTTGAAGGCTTAGTGGTGCAGGATCAAGTCGCATCGAGACTTTTTGCATCTCCTCACCAGGTTAAGGCGCTTCTATGGAAGCATAGACAGTTCTGTTGCCTTTAAGTGGCAAGGAATTTTGGCCAATGGAGGTGTCTTACGCGGGCAAAGTCGCATGTTCTAACCCTATGCATGCCCTTTAGATCGTTGTTCCATGGAGTTATGGTATGCAACAGTGCTTGGTTGGCTATCTCAACAATCTTGGCACAAAAGAGACTCAGGTTCAAGTCCCTCCATCGCCATTCGGGCTCCTTGTGTAGGTTGGCTGACTTCTGGCCAACATAGCACATACTTTTGCCACATACCCTTTTTTATATATTCAAACATCTTAAACTAATAAAAAAGGAGCAAGTGGTAACAATCTGGCGACTCCAAAGAGTTGACGTGGTGAAAGTGGATTGGAGCACTCCAACAAATTAGGGCTTGCCAAGTGGCAGGTCGAGATTGGCTATTGCTTTTCTAAGGTTAGAGGCTTTAATTTTTAATTTTTTGGGGTCCATTAGGGAAAATATTTTGGAGGCCATAACGTTTGCATATGGAAGCGTTTTGAGCCCTTTTTTTTTTTTCCAAATCACAAAATTTTTCAAGCTCTATGCATTGGTGGCATAAGTTCATGGACTTGCTGTAGTGGTAGGGGTCAGGTTGTGTAAGATGGACCACAAAGCCCTAGCTACTCACCTTAATGGGAAAAATTACAGTATCTGGTCAACTCAAATGATCGACCTGCTACAAAGCAAGAACTTGTGGTGTATCTTTTGGGAGGATAAAGCAGAGGTTCTTGATGATGAAGCTCGACACCAAACGACAAAAGAGGATCTATGCATGTTTTCTTTGCTGATTGAACCAGAGTTGCTTTTCCATATCAAAGAAGAGAGTGACCCTATCAAGATATGGTCAAAACTGCATGAACTTATTGGAATAGTTAATACTACAAAAGTATGTCGCTTGGAATTGTTGAGTGGTGATTTTGCCCGAGTGCAAAACCACACTCACAGTTAGGATTTCGTTAAAAAACCCTCTCTTGCAAAGAAGCATAAACTTCTCCAAGGTTCCTTTTGCTTTAATGTGTGCATGTATGCTTATTAAATGAATGCATGAAATACCTTAGTGCTCTGCAAAACAACTGTTAACAAGGGGCCTGTGCTGGGGTTGCTTCAGTATAATATGTTATTCTTGTTCATGAAATTCAAATAGAGAATAATTGTGACCAAGTTTTAGGCTGATTTATCCTTTCTTATTAAGCAATTTTTTACCAACTATATTCTTCATTAGCTTGCTTTAGACATGAAGTGAGAGATGAAACCTGCTTTCAAAACATGAATCTGAAAATGATGCCAGAATTCTTTTATATTACTTCAAACATGGGAATGGAATGATTTTGTATGATTAGCTTTGTGGCTCCGATAACCTTTGATATGCTTTAAAATTAACTATCTTTAATGAAATGGATTTTCATTAAAGAGAGTCATGGAAGGCATGAACTGTCACATTAATTACCCCTTTTTCTGAAATGAACATTTTCATAACAGAAGGTAACCTATTGCTTTCAATGTATGGCCTGTGAAATATTGTGTAAACTAGTCTCCCTTTGATGAAATGAGAACTTTCATAGAGGAAGATTAATCTACAACTTCAAATTTAGTGGCCTTGGAGATGCCTTCTAGATTACCTCCCCTGTTTATGAAATTGTAATTTTCATACTAGGAAGTTAATCTAGTGCTTGGGATGAAAACAGAAATTCAAGGTATGAAATTGTGCAAAGCTGATATCTCGAAATTCCTTTTAAAATTACATACTGTGAATGATTTTGAAATTTCGAAAATGCTCATAAACAAAACCGAAACTGCTCTGAGTGAAAATTCAGAGCTTATTATTGAATCCGTAACCTGTTTTTGTATTTTATATTTTATAATTTTATATTTTATTTCTTCAAAACATTAAAGAAAATGGAAAAAAGGCAGAGTTAGAAGAAATAAACTAAAACAAAATGAAATGAGCAGACACTAATATTAAATGTTGCAACTTGCAAAGCTCCATTAACCCTGTATATATGTGTCCTGCATTAAAACCCGCATTAAGGTAACCCATATTTATGCAGTCTAGCCTATAATGGGGTGCAATCTCCTAAGGATAAAGCAATAAATCGAAAAGTGATAGCAGATCAACCAAACTATATGCATTAAACCTGCAACAATTTCAATGTATTGGCGCAAAACAGATTTTCATTAAGCTCGGAACATGCAGACCACAAACTTCAAATGACATTAATGGGGACATTTCCAGTCCAGCTCTAACTCTAGATGGAGGAAAAACATCAAAAAAGAAACCCCTTTTTCTGCAATCTCTGTTTCCAGAAGTTTCCAACCCTTATAACAGTGCCCTCATGGCCTATTTAAACTTTCAACTCCTTGTTTGTCTTCTGATGATTCCGTTTCATACTTCCGTAACCATCCTGGCGTTTTACTATCAAACGAATATTTCATGACAGCTGTCTGTTTTACTTTGTCCTCCTTCTCTGAGTGCTGCCTGCATTGCTTCATCCTAGTATGCCTTGGCCATCATTAATCTTTGTAACACCCAACACCACCATGCACGTACGTAACTTCTTATCCACTTCTTCTCCATTACATACTGACCTTAGTAACGTTCGCTGCATGAGCCCACCGTGAAATCTGGACTGGATGCTGCTGTGCTCATCGACGTGACCGGCATCCACGCCGTGTCAATACATTCTAAGGGGTCCACGTCCTCATTGATAGGTGACCCCACATCTTCATTTACGTATTCCGATATGGTCATTCCTTGGCTGCATTCGGCCGTCACCAATACAGTCTAACAAACTCGCCTCTACTGGTGCTTCTAGCCTCGCTATTTGCTCTCACTGCATAGCTGTCTAAAACCATATAACCGGTGCCTTTATTTGAGATGGCCTCCTCGTAGGAGCATTCCACACGGGCGGGCGTGGCGAACCTCCACATGGAGTACGACATTGCAACGGAAGACGGCCACCTTGTCCTCGTTTGCGCTGTGTCAAATCATGTATGGTTGATGTTTACGTCAGGTGTTTCATTTGCCATCATTGCTGGCCACATGACAAGTATCTCCTTGTTGGCATCTATCTGGGTGATCGACGTCATTCAAAGTTTTTTTTTTTTTGTTTGGTTTCAGACGCAGAATTCTCCTTCTGCATCCTACTCCTTCAATCATGCAACATCTTCCTCATTATCTTGCGAGGTAATCAAATCCATGCTGGCCATTCTCCTATCCACTCCGCACTTTGCTACTATTTAAGCGCTGTAGATTAATGGTTTTCACCATGAATTGCGATTTTTATCAAGTCCTTCATCCAGTCTTCGTCCATGTCTTCTGCTCGATCCGTCCACCTCACCTTGTCCACCTGTCGGGGTTTTTCGAAAACCACGATGGGTGTCTACATCAGGCTTGCAACTATCCAAATCTGTGCTGCCGTAGCTACTCTACCCACTCGGCAATTCGTTGACAGCGCTCGGTCTGCTTCGTCATCTTCTTGGCAATCCACAGCGTCCAAGTCGCCAGCTCACTCTTTCTTCCGCCGCGAAGTGCTTTGCCACTACTACACAGGATTATCTAACATCGCCGTCGTCACCCTTGGAAACCGCGTCATTGAATTGGTGTCTCTGTATCGTTCCGGCTCCGGCTTAGTTGAGGTTCCTGCCATGGCCAACAAACCTATGTGAGAACCCTTTTAATAAATATTGCAATGAACCTGCAACCTAACAACATAATGCATAAAATTTAAACCTAAAATTAAACTATAACATTCTATGCCTACAATGAGAAGACTCTAAGGTTTAAACGAAAGCCATTTAAACTTTAAAACAAACAAAAACTAAACTATCTTTTCCTTTTTTTTGTTTTATATATATATATATATATATATATATATAAAATTTATTTTCATTTTCTTTCTTTATTTATTTATTTTTATTTACTTGTTTATTATTAATTTTTTTTTAAATTATTTTATAATTATAATAAACACACCTATTATTATAATTATAGATTTTTTTATAAAGCAATCAAACGACTATTTTTAAAGGCTTTATTTATTGAAAATTAAACTAAAGGAAAACTTGAAAATTTATCTAAAATAACCAATCAATAAGACCCAAAACACAACAACAAAACCTATCAAAGTTAGCACTCCAAGATGAGCGAACTCCCAAAACCAAAATAAAAGGTGGGTCCCCAAAATTTGGGGATAGTTGTGGAGAGGCCACAACAAATGGCAACTCTGCTGGGGAATGCTCTTGAGCATTCCGGACGAAAAACCCAGAATCTCCGGTTCTGGAACAAACAAACCGAAAGATTAGAAACAAAACTATTTAGCAACATCCAAAGATGATGGGGATGAACAATTTCAAACGAAAACACATGAATTTGCAGAGCACTAAGGTATTTCATGCATTCATTTAATAAGCATACATGCACATGTTAAAGCAAAAGGAACCTTGGAGAAGTTTATGCTTCTTTGCAAGGGAGGGTTTTTTAACGAAATCCTAACTGTGAGTGTGGTTTTGCACTTGGGCAAAATCACCACTCAACAGGAATTAGAGTTTTTTTGTCTTAAGCTAGCTGAGTTTGATAACATTGAGGACTATATTGTGAGATTCAAGGCTTTGAGTGCAGATATTGCATCTTCCGAAGGCAAAAAGAAAGATGTTGTAGAATGCGTTAAGATTGTCCTTGCTTATCTCTCCCCCTTCTTTCAAATATTGAACCTAATAGTTCATACAATTCCTATGTTCTTGGATTCCCAAAAGACTCTTACTCTTGATCAACTTTTATCTCTTCTGGTTCACTTTTAGGTTGAAATTTGGAATTGTGGTGGTGGAAATCCTACTTACAAGCTCATCCAAAGGAATTCGAATCTAAGGAGGTTAAGGCCCATGGGCTCATGGGCAAGGCTAAGTCTTCAAAGAAAACGAAGACCACTTGTGGATACTGTAAGAGGGAGGGACATCCTACAAAGAATTGTTCTGAAATTGCAAAAGATTGAAGGTAAGTTCTTGAATCAAGATGGACGTCTTTCAGATGATGAGGGAGATTCAGATGGATCTGCCTCAACTGCAGAGGCCATCTAGAAAATCCATTATGGGGAGGAGTTATTATTGTCACTAATATCTTCTCTTCTTGGCCCGTTCGTTCATATTATGAAGGGGTGTTGAATTTGTAATCTGATTCATGGCTAAGAGACGACATTGTGCAATGTATTGGATAAGCCTAAGGGCATTTCGTTGTACAATATATTTAATAATTTGTAATATTTTATTATGTAAGCCCAATGGGCCATGGTTAATCTTGTTATGGTTAAACCTTTTTTAATATTTGTAATTAACCTTAAGCCTATGTGTTATGTCGGCTTAGGTCAAACTCTATGATGTAATTTGGGGTCTTGGTATTGCTATAAATACGCCCCTCACACTCATTTATTATAGGAGTGTTGTGCAATATAATATACGGATAGTGATTATTTATGGTGCCTACGAGCACCCATCATATCTCTCTGCTTTTCATCCTTTTACGCTTTCTATATAAGATTTGAGTGGATGGTTTGCTTTTGTTTGTTTTTGGAAAATATTGTGAATTCCAATGTTGTGAACCATGTAAGGAGGTGAGTTGGACTTCATTTGATTGATCAGATTTAAGGTGGAAAAGCTCACAGAGCATCAACTATGATCAGCTTGGAAGAGACTGCACAACAGATTGAAATATAAAAGCCACTTCCATAAAGTAGGGAGGATAACAAAACTCTTATCTCCAATTTGCCTTTGTGGACTTAAAACCTCCCCATTGGGAGAAGTGTGACTCATATGAGATGCAAGCTAGGTAACTTTGGAAGTATAACAAGTCACCATATCTTGAGAACGACCATGTGACAATAATCCAACAAGCTTCTACAACAAGGCCTCATCACCTTTTGGCCATTATTTTCTCAAAAAAAGTCAAAATTGAATGAAATTTCGAAGGAATGTTTGCTGACATTAATTGCAATGTTCAATATTAATTTAGCTCAAAATTTTCACATTGTTCCCTAAAAGAGAGTGAGGAACAATTTAGACCAACGAGTCATGTTTTGGTGTAACTCAAACCAAGTGAATGACAAAGGATTGATTTATTTTCCAGATTAAAGAGGACTCAAAGGACAATCTAATTCTATAGTGTAATTTTTATTTGAAAATACATTTATTTGACCCTTCAAAATGACAAAAATCAGTCTGACGTCATTAATAAGCTCAAAATAAGACATTGTCTACTGAAGGCTCTTGACATCACTTTCCACTTGCCTACTGAAAAAAGCAACCCAAAACTCATCTAGTTCCAGCCACAAAAGTCCAAAAACTGTCCAACCATGAAGTTGACAATGTATGGATTGAGGTGTCATGTGTAAAGTGTCCGAAACTAAAAAAGGGACAAACATGAAAAATCACCCCCAGGAATCTGTCCACCTTTAAGAAACATTATGAATAAAGAAAATTTACTTCCCAGATTTGGAAGAGAAGGGAGCTAGATGAAGGATACTTGGCCAAGATGAGCAAGGAAGAAGGGCAGTTTTGGAGTTGTGAACAATGGCAGAGCCATTTCCAGCAAAAGGAGAGCAATAAGACCATTGAGAGGCATTATAAAATGCTGCAAATGAATGCATAAAAGCTTTATATCCTAGCAAGTGCCATGTTTATGGAAAAATAATCTTGTATTTTCTGTATTTTTGTGAGAAATACAAAGCTTCAATGATTCAGCCATGAGCTTTCTTTCCCAAGAGGGTTTTTCCCACATAATATCAGTGTTACTACTATTGTGCTTTTCTCTGATGTTTTGGGCTGTCTGAGCTTTCATTTACATTTCTCTCTGCTCTCTGGGATTTGCATAGTCAATGTGGTTTTCATGCTTGGAAACTGGCAATTTTGATCTTGAAGTATACACTAATTTGACACAACAATTCATAGCATGTTTCATGCTGCAGTACTATTTGTATCGAGCTCTTTATGGATTATCCATGCTCCGTTCTCATCTTACAAGAGGATTTTGGACTTAAAAGCGTAAGTTTAATGAAAAATTTAGGGTTCCACTAGAGTCTAGTGACTAATTTCGTCACCGTCCAAGTCAGACTAATCCAAAAGCACTTCAAAGTTTTGATGAGGATTTGTTTGAGGTTTGATTAGTGAGAATAAAAAATCAGAAAACATATTGACAAAGGAACAAAGATCCTAATTGATCATGATTCAAAAAATAGTTCAACAGACCACAAAAAGGGAAAATTCTAATAATTATTAGTTTGAAAAATGATATTCTATGTTCATATCAAACAATGGGTTAAAACCTATGTCACTGTGGGGATAGCAAGATGTAGGTACTGGTGACATAGGGTGTACTAGGGACATGGAGTACACATCATAATTCTTCGTATTGGTAACTATTTACATCTACAAAAGCAAAGCTCAGGTTTGGGTGAATTATGCTTCAGTGTGGATGATTTCAGCAGGTATAGGTAAAGGAAGATGTTCAAGCAACAGCAATATGTGCCCCTTTCTCAAGGTTGAGCCTTTATCAAATTTGTAGAAAAATTTTGCATCAGGTTCTATGAAATTGGCTAAAATTCTAAAATAGACCGTCAGGAAACCAGATATAATTGGACACTGGAGTTGATCCTCTATGAAGCCAGCAAGTATACCCAATTCACTATGAAGTCATTAATTTGCTGGGGAGCACTTAGCAAAAGACTTGCTAATATTCTCCTTTCCAATACAGTACTCTAACATGCAATTCCTGTCACACAACCTGCTGCAACCAATCTCTCTAAAGCTATAGCCCCATGATGCCTTTCAAGCTCCTTTGGCCCTTGAGTTCTTCAAACGTAACCTGAAGATTTCATTTCCATGCTTTGTTGATGGCTCTTTTTGTTTTGTCCATTCTAGGCTTAGTATTTTGTCCTTGTTGTCTGACAGAGACAACCATTTGATCTCTCACATTTGTTTTTTTTGTCTTTATTAGGCCTTTCTTGTGATCTTGTCAAAGGGATGTGAGCTTTATTTTTGAAGTTCAAACTTTGATTTATGGCTCCAAACGTCAAGCATAGTAAATGATGAGTCAAGGGTGACATGGGAGACAATTTCCTAACAGCTATTGGTAGGCATGCCAGCAACTCTTAGAAGAGGAGACCTGATGTGGGCATGCTAATACTGTGCCTCCATTCTATATATATTTTGAGAAAGACTTTTTGATAAGGTTCCTTCTCATTAAGTCCAAATCCGCTGAAAGCAGTGATTTGGTGATTTTCATTCCGTAAAGAACACACTTTGGTAGAGGCATTCAATATGTGTGGAGATTGGCAGCTGGCACTTTTAAGCTTTTCTATCTCTGTCAGCATTAACTATATGTATAGCGGTGATAAAAAATAATGTGGTATTTCATAGGAAGAAAGCTATTTATCAGGAGAGGTGGTGCATTCAATGGCTATTGCTAGAGTTTTCGTTATTTTGACCTGTTTTTTGTACTTTGCAGAGAAGATACTGAACTCTGTCGGAGCAATGATGCTCTTGTCTATTAAGATTTATATTGACTGCACACAAATATTTCTATAATTTTATGGATCTGCTAGGTACATGAATGTCTCTGATAAAAACAGATGCAGTTCCGGAGTTCTAAATTGAAAACTGTATGCAGCAACATCTTTTCTCATTTTCACATATTCCCATGTGAGTGAAGTTTGTAAAGGAGAATTAATATGGCCAAGAAAAACAATCATTTGGAGTCTCCGCTATCATTTGCCATTTTTTCTGCAATCCCTAATGAGGAGAAACATCATTGAAGGACATTCCCTAAAAACAAAAAGTGTATAAGGAATAATGCCAAAAGAAATCATGGAGGAAATGCCAAAAAGAAAAAAAGGAAAAGACGGCAGTAAAAGCTTCCCTGCATGCTTTATTTGTCATTATATTTTTTATATGTATTGTAGTCTTTCTAGTAACAGGCACTATTTTATTTGCTGGAACTTTTAATCCACTATTGACTTTTTTTCTTTCTTTTTGTTGTCGTCTTGCAGATTGGTAACTGCGTTGGAGCAACAAACCATCATCACTTTGTTACATTCCTTTTCTTTGCTTTCACTAGTAACATTTATGTGCTATTAATGTCAATATATTCAGGCCTTGTAGTATGGCCTACTTTAGTTTATGTCCCACTCAGCCCTGCATTTACATTCACGTCACCCAATGTAGTGAATATCTTGAAAGCATTCACATATGCGTTATCGAGGAGTTCTATTGTTCTATCAGCTAGGGCTATTGCTTTGGTATATCTTGTTATAGCTAGTCTGTCTGTCGCAATTGGACTAGGACTCTTACTTTATCAACAGGTGCAGTTGCTTTATAGTGGACAGACTTATATTGACTCTCTCATAGTCAGAGATAATGGAGCTGTGGGATGGGGAAATTTTTTTAGGATCTTTGGAAGTGGGCATCCAGTATTTTGGTTGCTACCCAAAAAGTTCAAAAGCTATTCCCTCAGTAAGACATCATGAAAAATAAATGTTGTCGATTCTATAACCAATATTAATATCTGCTTCCACCTTCCATAGGCAATGCTACTTCAGCTTACCAACATATTTGTATCATACTCAAAATCTATTGTGTTCCACACTTGATGGGGGTGTGCAGATAGAGAATCTATTGTGTTCCACACTTAATGGGGGTGTGCAGATAGAGTTGAATGCCTATGTTACATTAGCGTGTAGCATATTGTAAATTATGGCCATTTGTAAAGGGAAATAATGGTGCATGCTTAGCTTAAGCACTTTCAGACATAGTAGTGAAGCTTTATGTACTATAAGAATCATATGGAAGTCATTTGATTTTTTAAAGCTATTTATGATGCTTGTGTTATTGAAAGAACCTAGATGATGATTTCTGTGTCAACCTTTCCAATGTAAATAGCAAGGCAACCCAACTGCTAAATTATAGGCCAAAGTTACTTGTATTTTAAAAGGAAAATCATAAGCTTGGTGTTATTGGATGTTGTAACATCATAATGACCAGTGATGACAGCAAAATGAGTAGTGACAAAGGAACGCTTCACTGAAAGGTTAATTGATATGACATATTCTCCCAACTATATCCTTATGACCCTAGGGAGAATTATCCTCTCTATAAACAAGTTGAATTTAGAGGAGGGAAAAAGGATATTTCTTTGATTTTTGTTGTCTCTTGCCAGGGAGGATATTCTCTTTGCTTAAGTGGTCTATGAAAAGATCTTAAATTGAATATTAGCCAAAGAGGATAAGAAAATATCTTCATAATTTTGTTTCTATAAACATGCTGAACTTAGAAGAGGAAAAAAAAAGACATTTCTTTGATTATTGTATCCTCTTGCCAGTGAGGGTATTCTTTTTGCATAAGTGGTCTATGAAAAGATCTTAAATTGAATATTAGCCAAAGAAGATAAGAAAATATCTTAATAATTTTTTTATTTGTTAATTATTAAATTTTCTTTTTTTGATTAAATGATATTAGTTCGATAGGTTATATTGGTTAACTGTCAAGAATGCAATTGTAATACCACTATGTGATCATAACGTAAAATGTGTGAGATTTGTTTTAATCCTAATGTATATTTTTTTGAACTTTTATTTTATTTATTTATTTAATTAAATTGGTTATGTTCCGTTAAAGTGAGTCCCAACCATAACTAATTTATTAAAGCTATTACAATGAACTATATTATCATGGTATTAGAATCAGCCGTATTACCACGCTTATAGTTTAATTATATTTGAATTCTGGTCACGCTTATATGATTGCATCCGATTTCCCATTACTTCACAATGTGTTGGACTCTTGAGATCGTGCACTCCCTCTTTAGTTGGTTATACAGGGCTGGTTATACAGGGCTGAAACCATATTACCTAGATTAAATCATTTCCAACATAGCACTTTAACATACTATCACAACAAACTGTGTTGTTACCAGCCATGTTTCCATAGGAGTGTCCATTACAATGTGTAGATTCGAGTTTGGGTCATGCTTATACAAATATGTCCAATTTACCATTGCCCCTTCCTCTTTCTCTCACACACATCATAGAGGGTTGAAACAATAGCACTTGGATTACATCATTTTCAACATGCTTTTCCTCGCTTACACATAGCGATTACATCATTTTCAACATGCTTTTCCTCGCTTACACATAGATCATAGAGGGTTGAAACATCATCACTTGGATTACATAATTTACAACACACTTTATTAGGGTATTACAAACAAACCATATTGTTATGGCTATTACAATGTGTATCCATTACAATGCAACAATTGGAACTAGGCTTGTGTCCATATAATTACGTCTATTTATCAATTGGTTGGATGAGATTGAAATAAGTATATTTGAATTGCATCATGCTATTGATATTATGGTAATAGTATTTTTTATTGTTTTTGGTTTTGTTAAAGAAAAAGGGTTTGTAATCAGGTCCCCTACTTTTGATAAATCACAACTCTCTTTTATAGCTTAAAAGTTTACAAACGATTTAATTTTTATCTCAATTGAGTTGCTATAACTAGATACCTATATTTTTTCGTAAATAGGTTGAATTCTTGATTTTAATTTTTTTTTTTTTGGATGCTCTTCAATTTTCTTTGTAAATACAAATATTTCAAAATTCAACATCCTTCTTCTTGACATTTTTCTATAGCAGCCTTCACATTACCAAATTTCCACCTTTATTGTCTATGCATATCTTAGTAGAGTAATATTTTCAAAACTTTGCATTATCATAGTCCGTTTTACTAAATCTTGACTACTAGTTTCCTTCTTGAAACATAAGTGCAACCACAAGAATTGTAATAAATAGTTTATGCGAAACACATTAATGTAATAAGTGCATCCTTCTTTTTTTGAATCAAGGTAAGATAATTGCATTTATTTTATAAGATATGTATTGTTGTACCCTCGACTGTTCCGCTGCCACCAATAAATAATTTTTCACTATTTTTTAGTTATGTTGATAGAATGTTGCTAAGAGCCCATATGGAATTGGGCATTTATCCTTATCAAAAGAAAAAAGAGCTAAATGAACTTCTTCCAGAGTAATAAGTTCCAAGAAATTGCTATTGTCTTCATTTGTTATAACTAAAGGTACTTCTTGTAGTAGTTTAGCATTAAAAACTTCAATCTCCTTCGATCCTATAATATTATGGTAAAAAAGCCTTGCCTCCTTTTTGATTTTGCTTTGCTCTTTAGTCCAAACCCCTTCTACTGATTTAATCATACTAATTCTAGATGTTGATCTCAGTACTATTGCCATCCTATGAAAAACCTATGTTTTGACCTCCTTTTAACCAAGTCCGTCTCAATTTAAATCTCCAAAACTTCTCTTCCTTACTCCAAATATTATGATATTCACTAAGCAACTCCCATTCCTCGGAGTTTGCTTACTGTTTTTTGAATTTTGAAAGTTTCTCTTTTAGTTCTTTCTTCTCAAAAATGTTTTCAAAAGTGTTTTGTTCCATTCTTTTAATCTAGATGTCATTGATTTAATTTGTTTTGGAAGTGTATACAACCACTTTTTCTTAAATAATTCGACCTCAGCACTGTCATATCAACAAATTAAAGATGGTCTTCCCACATCTACTCATATATAAAATATGATATTTTTTGAATTCACTTACCACCATTTTAACTCTTATTGGCCATCTACACCAATCTTTGTCGACGTATTAATTTTAGCACAAGTCCCTCCAAGCGAATGCTTTGAGAGCATGCATTTGTCTAATTTTTTACGATTAGGTTGTAGCCTATTTTATTATTTTTGATCCACGTATAGTTGTCCTTTTAAAACTCAGCCTCCATAAATTATTTTTTTAAATAAAATATGAGAATTATCTCCTACTTTGGGTTATTTTTATAATTTCCGCAAAATTTTCATCCAACTTAGCTATGGCATTAAAATCTCCTATGACCATGAATCAAGTTTCTTGCTATGATAGTAGTATAAATACAATAGCAATTTGATAATGATGCATATATTAACCTTGGTTTATTCATGATATTGTAACCTTGGTTTTTTGAATAAAACTTTGGTACCTTAACAATTATCTTAAATGAAGTGTTAAAGATTTTTATATTAAATTTTAACATGTAAAACTTTTCACACATCATAACTTATCCTAAATTTTATAATTAGTATAAATTAATTTATTTAAATGATAATTATAAATTTGTATAATTACATGTCATAACATAATCGTAATTTATTTAAAAAACTTTATTAACTTATTATTATTATTATTTTAAGCGAAAAACCCCTTGCGGAGCCGCCTTGGTCTGAGAGACCATGAATAGGGGGTTCTACACCGTCAAAGTCACCCGGGAGTCGCACTCGACCCTGCCTGCACCAACATTATCAATTGGATTTTGGATACCCAATTCAACTTTTTGGTAGGGTGGAGATTTGAACCTGAGACCTCTTTGGAGGATTGCCCTCTCCTCTCCAACTCACCTACAACACCTGGGTTTTATTAACTTATTTAGAAAATGAATACTTCTTCCCCATTATTTGGTTGGTTGTTAGAGTATTATCTTATTACAATATTTTATAAACATAATCTTAAAAACTAAATTTTTAAGTAAAAAATTATACAACTAAAATGAATACTTGTATTTAACAATTTTAGATATGAGGTGTAGATTAATTGGTTCGACTACCAAACCTTGTAACAGGACGGAGGTCCAAGGTTCAAATTTCGGGCCTTGTCAGACTAAACACTAGTCCCTTTCCTTGTGTTTTCAGCAGCGTAAAAGGTTTAAAATGATTGTGGCATGGTGTTATGGACTGCCTGAAGAACTGTGTAGCGACTTTTGGGGCAGACATTGCAGAATCGGCCATAAAAATTGGACAACCTACCCAAATTCGTGGCGGCTACCGATTCCACCAAAAGTAAATAAATAAAATAAAATAATTAATGTTTAAAATTTGGTATAAAAATCAAATGGAGTTTGTAAGTTCGACGTCCTCAATAAAAAGAGTCTAGGTAAAATAACATGTAGATATAGTCCTAAGGATGTTAACCGAGACTTCTTTAAACCTGCATATTGTCTTTGTATATGAAAGTTCCTTTTTTAAAAGGGTTTTATTCGTGTTAGCTAGCAACTTATTTTGAAGTATTCATGATAGGATGATAGTATGCTATTTTAAACCATGTTGAGTCCCTTGAAACCATGGTAAAATACCATAACAATGTATGTATGTTGTATATTTTTTTAATAAATAGTTATTATATATAAAAAATTATTATTATTTTAATTGGGTTAAAGATGATATAGTATTTAAGTTAAAGTTTTACCGGTAAGGATGCTACCTGCATTCCACTTGCATTATCGGTGATGTGACCCGGGTTTAGGGCGGATATGTATATGTATAAGAAATATTTACTCAATAATTAAAAAAAAATTAAAGTTTAGGTTGAATTATTATGTTTTTTTTGGATTAGTTAGAATTTAAATCTTTTTAAACATCTAGAATTATTGATTATTATGTTTTAGAAAGGGATAGTGGCTTATTTTAACTATTGTTAATTGTTTCATCAAGTAGGTTGAAGCTTTTTCACTATCTTTTGTTAGTTATTGCTATGCTCATAGTTGTTTATTAAGTTTTTAAAAGAAAATGTTATAAATAAGGTTGGATTAGTTTTATAGTTTGTTTTTTATGTTATTTTAATAAATTTATTTTAATTTTTGATGACTTTGCAGTATCATTATAGGATAATTGTTAAAAATAACAATAATAAATGAACAAATGAATTTTAATAGTAAGAATTTAGTAAAATTTGAAGGTAAATTATATAAGAAAAAAATAGGTAAAGCATATAGAAAAATAAATTAAGTATGTAATAAATCATAAACAAAGCATAGAATATAAAAGGATAAAATATAAATAGAAAATAGAGAGGACATTGAACATAAAAGGTGCTCTTGGGATTGAAGTTTGAAGTTTAACTGGTGAAAATATTTAGCTTACCAAAAGTCTAATAAGGTTTATGGTTTTGTGATTATACACTTTGTTGTAATATGATGATAATGAAGCCTATTGAAATACTATGATAATACAATCGTGACGTAATATGAGTGAGTTTTGTTTGAGTCCCATACAACCAATTCAATAATAATAACATATTGAACATAAAAGAAAGACAAAATGCATAATTTGTGTTTAATTCAAAGTTGAGCCACCCTCAAGGGAGGCATAAATGCCATGCTTCTAGTCTCGAATACTAAGATCTTTAATTTTAAAGTAACATGTTTCTTATATCTCAGTATGATATTAGAAACACACTATGCTCAAGGGGAAATTTATGAGCTATGCTTCTAGTCTCAAATAATGTGATCTTTAATTTTAAAATTACATGTTTCTTATCTCTCATTATGATATTAGAGGCACACTATGCTCAAGGGAAAATATATTTATGAATACGATTCATGTTTGATAAGGGTAAACACCTTTATATCTTTCAAAAGGTGATCTGTGAAAAAAGCATAACATCATACTCTTCTAGCTACTTTTTGTCATCCTTTCAAAAGAAAGAAAAATAATCAATTCATTAAAGGTCATGTTATTAAGAAAACATGTTCATTTTTTTCCGTTATACAGTTATGAAAACATATATCTGACTATTTTACACAACAAGGTGCACCATCCTCAAAGGCACAACCATTATCAAGAAGCTTATAAGATCGTTCACAAATGAGAGATGATTTAAGCTTTTAGATAAAAATTAATTAATGGATCTATACTACAAGTCAAGGCATAGAAAGTCTTGCATCCACTAACAATAAGACTTGACATATTTTTTAATGATTCAAACCTTTAGTTTTGTTTCTATTTGCAAATTTTTATAATATTTTTTGTATTTTATAATGATTTGTATGGGATATTTTTTAAATGAATATGGTCCTCGTAAATTAATGCATTTATATAAAGGAAGATTTTTCATTTTGTTTGCTCTAATGGAAGTTGTTCATATTTTTAGGAAGCTTCATTTTGAAATAAATCTATAAGCACTCATTGGATGTTGCCATGTTGATTTTACTTTCCATTGATATATAAATTACTCAATATTTTCTTGATAACAAAGATATTAGATATTTTATAGCTACAAGCTTATTGCAGTGGTAAGGGCTTTGTCTTCACTTTGAGAGGTCCAAGGTTCAAACCCCATTTAGTATGAGGGGATTGTGAACCCTCATAAAAACCTGTGTAAACTCATTGAAAAATATGTTAGCCAAATATTTTGGTAACATTTTTAAAGAAAAAGAGAAATTGAATCCAAGCTCAAAAATTTACAAGAGATAGTAGAAATTGATGGAATGGATCAAATATTCTTATGTGAAAGAAAAATAATTACTTTTTGATTATCATAATGCATTGAAAAATGAGGAGTCATATTGCTTCCAAAAATCTAGAGAGAAATGGCTCAAGGAAGGAGATAGAAATACAAAATTTTTCATGCTACGAAAAAAAAAAAAAATTGTTTATCATATCAAAAATATTTTAACCTCAAATGAAAGAAATATTGAGGATGAAGAAGATATAAGGAAGGAATCAATTAATTATTTCAAAAATATTTTGTCAGATTCTAGGTAAGATAAGGAGGCACAAGAAAAACTTCTATAGAATATTCCATCAATTATCACTCAAGGACAAATGAAAGTTTGTTGAAGAAGATATCTATGGAGGAGCACCATGAAGCAATTTTCTCTTTCCATTCTAACAAGGCACCTAGCACCGATGGATTTCCTACAATTTTCTTTCAAAACTTTTGGGATTTATTGAAGAGTGATATGTTAGATGTAGTTGAAGAGACCCAAAAAATGAAGGCTATAATAAGTAAGATCAATGCTACTTTTATTACCTTGGTTCCCAACCAAGAAAGGCAACAAAATATTTTGATAATTTTCGTCCAATAAGCCTTTGTAATTTAATTTATAAGATCATTTCAAAAATTATGGTAAACTTGTTGAAGGGCATTCTAGGGTGTCTTATCTCAGAGGAACAAGGTGTCTTTGTTCATGTTAAACAAATTCTTGATGGTGTAATTATTGTACAAGAGGCCATACATTCTCTTCATTTCATGAAAAAATCACGTATGCTTTTGAAATTAGATATGAACAAAGCATATGATAGGGTTTCCTAGAATTTTCTACATGCTATTCTCAGAAAGTTTGGCTTTGATTATAGTTGGTGTGAGTAGATTAAATGTTGTTATAGCACTGCAAAATTATCTATTTTGATCAATGGTTCTCCTGCTGAGTACTTCAAGTCATCTTGTGAACTTCGTCAAGGTGATCTTCTTTCTCCTTATCTATTCATTATTTTGGTCGAAGCCTTAAGGAGAGCCTTTTCAAAGGCAAAAATTGAAGGAAAAATCAAGGGTATTCAAGTTGAAAAAAATGGTGCCTTTGAATCTCATATCCAATTGGTTGATGATACTTTTCTTTTGGGCCATCCCTCACTCAATGAGGCCATGGAGTTTAAATCAATATTATCATGCTATGAGAAGGCTACTGAATAGTTGGTAAATACTCCAAAATCCAAGATTTTTTCATTAATATTGCCCTAGATTTACAACAAAATATTGTGAATATTTTAGGGTTTAAAATTTAAAAATTTCCATCAACATACTTGGTATTCCTTCATCTGATAAAGTAAATAAAAAGGAGGTTTGGATCTCTTTTTTGGATAGAATGAAAGCTTGCTTGGTAGGTTGGAAAGGTAAGTTTTTAACCATGGCAGGAAGGCTACAACTTATAAAGACTACTTTGCAATCCATTCCTATTTATATGATGCCACTTGCAAGACTGCCATAATGTATTGCATCAAAAATTGATAAAATTTAAAGAGACTTTCTTTGGAAAGGTTGTGAGAAAAAAATTAGATTTCCTCTTTGTAAGTGGGATAGGGTTTGCAAAGGAAAGAATATTAGATGAGGATTGAATAATTGTAGACATATGAATATGGCATTAGGAGCAAAGATTGGAAAGAATTGGGTAAAAATATTACTTCAAAATATATAGGTTATCTTGATGCAATGAAATTGTTTAGGAAAATAAATCTACCCAAAGGATAGCCAACATGGAAATTCATATTAGAGAGTTTGCAATTGATAAAAAAACACCTTAGATGGTCATTCAATGAGGGGAGATATGCAAATTTTTGGTCTGATGCTTGGTTGAAGCCTTATCCTCTTATCTATGACTCAAAATGGAAACCACTGGCTCAAGGGTGACTAGCAGGTAAAGGCCTAAAGATCAAAGATTATATTATTATGAGCAAAAATTCCAAATCATGGATTTCTTTTAGTAACCTGGTTGAAGGAGAGGAACTCAAAAAAATTGTAGATGAACTTTAAAAGATTACAATGGTAGCAGAAAAAAGATGGAAATACATTTCAATTGAGGGCAACTCACAAATTATCATCAATATTATTAACAAAAATGGATGTGGAGATCGGATGAAAAATAATATTAATGCTTATGCTCATCATCTATTACTAGAGGCAATCTCTACCAGTGTGAGAATATTTATAGAGAAAGAAATTGAGGAGAAGATAAATTAATGAATTATGGTGTTGATCTTCATCTTAGTGAAATTCAAATTTTAGAAGGTAACTAGCCAAGTGAGATTTTATGTCTTAATAAAAATGATGTCAAGGAGCTGATTGCATAAACATAGCACACTTTGAGGAAGTTGAAAAATATATTTAAGAGAAAATAAAAATAAAAAATGTGATAAAAATATATGCTGCAGCAAATGTAATATTTTGGTATTTTGATAAGAGTGGCCTCCGCTAAAAACCACTTATAACCTTTTAAAAAAACAAAGATCTTAGACATTTCTACTAAATGTTGATTTTATTCTTCTCCTTTAAGATGAAAAGTTAACAACAAAATGTATGTGCATGTATGAAATAAATTCAATGTATTGTCTATTTGTCGAATGAATATAATCCCATTAATTGGTATAACTTGTAAATCTTATACTCCACACATATTTCCATATTTATTACCTATAAATTTAGAATTTTAATCTAATGTTATGGTCTTAGTAAAACTAAGATGCATCATGCATGGTTGAAAATTTCGTAACTTATTGTCTTAATATAGTATTTATAATAAGTAGTTAATATGCACATCTTATTGAAACATTATATAAATTAAAAATATAGTTATTATCTTTATTTTAGTAATTTCCTTAAAAACCCATGTATGCCCTTCCAAGCTTTGTTTATTAATGGAAAATTTAGTTGCTTTCATGGCATATACTACTTCATACACATTCTTCAAAAAAAATTATTTTTTAGATGGATCCTGGGTCATATCTATGTATATTGGATATAATATTATTGACCATGTGGTCTCTTGGAATTTTTTTTAGTATTCTATGTATAAAATGTTCATTTGGTACGAAGTCCTTTGCTTGGATAATATTCTATGGGTTGTCTAAATATTATTTCATCTTAGTTCTATATGTAGAGTATTGACCATGTAGTCTTGTCGATCTAATTTTCATATTCTGTATAACATTTTCATTCGGTATAATATCCTTTACTTGGATAGTATTCTATGTGTTATCTAAATATTATTTCATCTTAGTTCTATATGTAGAGTAATTTTCCTCAACTTTGGATGATGTTCATACTCTTCATAATAAAATGATACTTAGCCCCAAAATCTTAATTAATTATTATGTGTAGTATATATGAAATTATGAGACTAATTATTATAGATTTTATTGATGTTTCATATACACTTTTTTAATGGGTTATATGGGATTAAATAGGCCCCACCCTTATTACATCATGACCATAGTATTATTATAACAATTTGGTAGCTATGCATGTATCAACTGGCAAGATTTGAACCTTGGTCTCCTCCTTAAAAGTCAAGGAATTTTATTAGTCTAGCTAATGCCATTTGATGCACATACACTTTTAATATTACGAATTTAATAAATAATAAATATACACATTCCTATTAGTTATCCCTTCTACTTGGCAATAATTTAAATTGTTGTACAAAATATATTCATTTGAAAACTTTTGTAACTTAATTTGAATTTTGAAGTGTTATAAAGGGTTAGGAGTTTGAAGATCACTCTCTATTTTTCAAAGTGAAAATACATCTGTTTCATCAAATTTGAATTTTGAAGTGTTATAAAGGGTTAGGAGTTTGAAGATCACTCTCTATTTTTCAAAGTGATAATGCATCTGTTTCGTCAAAATTTGTTCTATTGTAGACATCTTTTGTTGCATATATTTCTTTATAAAAGTGAGAGTTTCATTTTATTTTAAAAACAATTTATAAAATATTGCTCCTCTTCTTGCATCAATATAATTTCCATTCCATATTCCACTACAATTATTTTAATTTTAAATGGAAATATCAAGGTGGGCATGAATAAAATTATTTTAATTTTAGAACACACAATTCACAAAAAAGTATATAATGAAAATAAATGATAGTGGTAGAATAAAATAATTTGGTGAATGATTTATTATTGAAACAAACAAGTGTGATTCCTTTATATGAGGCTAAATGTGGTGAGAAATACAAAAGTTTTTTTTTGACTGGTTGGAGTAAGGGGTTTTGAAAGGGACCTCAAACCTTTTACAAAGTAAGAAAGCCCTCAAAGAGGAACATCACAAAGACAAGGAAAAAGGAAAAAGAGGTCCCACCAGAGTGTCCCACAACAAAATCTACAATACAAGAGGACAGGGGAGCAAAGGGAACCAGGGCCTGCACAACATGCACCAAGGCGGGGAAATCCTGATCAAACAAAAAATTCAAAAAGGGAATTCCCACTTAAGCAAGGGAATTTTCCAAAATTAAATACAAATGTTGACCTTTAATCACACAATAAAATATTTCCAAATGCACAAATACAAGCCAATCATTGGAGAATACTAATATAAAAGATAGATTAATGTAAATGGTTTCAATGGGCCAAACAAGTAAGTTTATACATTCTAAAACAACCATGAAGGTTACATTGTGTAGACACCCAAAATTAGCCAATTTTGTAACCACCTAAACCCATCTCCCAATCAACCCATCAAAACCCCCAAATCCCCTTTCAAATCCCCATCAATTCATCAAAATCCTCAAATTGTCACCAGACCCTTGCCAATTTTCCAAATTCCTTCCAAATTCATCTAATTTCCTCCAAATACCTAATTTCCCTCCAAATCCATCTAAATTCCTCCAAAATCCTAATTTCCTATCTAATCCGCCTAATTTCCTCTAAAATTCCCCTATTCTACCTCCAATTCTTCCAATTTCTCTAAATTCTCCAAATTCCTCTAAATTCTTCTAATTCCTTGCTAATTTCTTCTAATTTCCCCCTAATATTTCTAATTTCTTCTAATTTCCCTCCAAATATCTTTAATCCTCTTTAATTCTTTTAATTCTCCTCTAATTTCTTTCATTCCTTCTAATTTCTCCCTAAGCTCTCTAATTCCTCTTTAATTTCTCCTAATTTCTTAAATTCCTCCTAATTTTCCCCAATATTTCTAATTTCCTCCTACTCCTATTTAATTCCTCTAATCCCCTCTTAACCTCCCTAAATCTTCTAATTTCCTCCTAATCCCTCATTTATTTCTCCAAATCCCCCTCAAAAATCCCATAATCTTGTTTATCCCCCAAATCCCCTAATCAAGCCCCTAACCATACCCTAATCACACCCCTTAATCCTTAGCCAAATCCCAAGGAGATTGCATCATAAATTCAAAAATCCTAAGAAAATCCCTAGGAATCCTAATCCCTTCCAAAATCCCCTAGAAATTCCCCACATTTAATATGCCATGTCCTCCCCACTTTTCCCTCCATTTTGGATGAATTTTAAATTTCCATAAAATTTCCAATTCAACCCCTCTTGATAATATCATTAACTCTCAAATCATCCCTACATATTTCCATGCAATTATTTGAATTTAAAATTCCCCAGCCAAAGTCAAAAAACCATAAAATATAGGTCGCAAGACTAATCAATATCATATGGTAAAAGAAGGTGAAAAGCTTGTAGAGGAAGGTAAGATTAATGCCCTTCCCAACTTTTTTAGCCCTGGTATTAATGAAGATCATCACTTGGAATATTAGAGGACTCAAAGGGAGTCTTTCAAAATAAAATGAAATTAGAAGAATTATTTAGATAAATCATCCACATCTTGTTTTCCTTCAAGAAACAAAGATGTCAATAGAGGATATGGAATCAATTGCTAGTAAAATTTGGCCAGTTGGAAAAGTGGTTTCCCTCAGTTCCTAGGGGAATTCTGGTGGCATTGCTTACCTTTGGGACCCAAAAGAGGTAGTTATTCACCATATGGTTGGCAGTTGGGGTATTTTGGTTATAGCTATTCAAAGCAGACATTCCAACCAAATTATGCTCTGCATTACTGTTTATGCTATGACTAATTTGGAGGAAAAAATAAGACAATGGAAGAATATTACTTATATTATATCTCATTTTCCTGAATCTTGGATCTTGATTGGAGGAGATTTCAATACCATCCTCTCTCTAGATGAGAAAATAAGGGGAATAGAAATTTGGATAGGAGCACTAACCTCATGAACGAATATATTACTAACCTCCATCTTATGGACATCCAACCAGATAATGGCCTTATGACTTGGTCTAACAGAAGGCAAGACTTAGCTTGTATAATGGAGATATTGGATAGGTTCTTGCTCTTTGAAATTTTTTTAATCCATGGTCACATTCCTAAAGTGAATACTCTTAACAATGCTAGTTCGGATCACTGGCCTATCATGGTGGAAATATGGAAAACCAATGTGAGTTTCTCTCCTTTTTTATTTCAGTTAATATGGCTTAAATATAGTTCCTTTCAACCTTGAGTGCAAAAATGGTGGAAGGAAGGTAAACCTAGGTATGGGACTAAGAAGTTATTTTTTGCCAAAAATTACAATAAATTAAATCCAAAATCAAGCCTTGGAACTAGAAGGAGTTTGGGGATGTTCATAAAAAAAATATGAAGTTATTGATCAGCTTGAAAATTTGAATAAAAAAATCCATTTAGATAGCTTCACAGAGAGTAAAAGTGTAGATGAAATTAAACTCACAGGTCAGTTAGAGAAATGGGAAAAAAAAGAAGAACTCTTATGGAAGCAAAAATCTAGAATTCAATGGCTCAAAGAAGGTGATCGAAATACAAATTTCTTCCACAAATATCTTCTAGATTGAAGATCTCACAACTGTATTTCCTCCCTGAAATCAGATTTTGGAGAATTCTACACTTGGGATGACATGAACTCTATTGTTGTCAATTACTTTTCCAATATTTTTATTGCTACTCCTCTTGACTTGGATTCTCAATAAAATATTCTTCAAGCAATACCTTCTCTTATCACTTATGAGGAGAACTCTATTTTGACTACTCCTATTACTATCAATGAGCTTCAACAGGTTTTTTTTTAAATGTAAAAAGGGAAAACCCCAGGTCCTGATGGTTTTCCCATTGATTTCTACCAAGAGTTTTGGGATATCCTTCATGCTAATTTATTAGAGGTGGTGGAAGAAGCCAGGAAAGCCAAATAAATTTTGAAGGTTATCAATAAAACTTATATTACTCTTGTTCCAAAAACTCAAGAAGCTGAACATATATCAGCTTTTAGACTTATTTCTTTATGTAATGTTCTTCTCAAAATCATTACTAAGATCATGGCAAGAAAGGTTGAAGCCTCTTTTGCATAAGATTATTTCCCTGAACAAGGGGGTTATGTGGAAGGGCGTTAAATAGTTGATGAGATAGTTCTTGCTCAGGAAGCCATCCATTCCATGGATATGCAAAAATCTCCTTCCATTTTCATTCGGTTAGACTTATCCAAAAATTATGATAGAGTGGATTGACACTTCTTTATCAAAGTTTTGAGGCAATTTGGTTTCTCTCAAGATTGGATGGATTGGATTATGGGATGTATCTCTTCAGTTTCCTACTTAGTTCTTATCAATGGCAGACCTTCTCAGTTGTTCCTAGCTTCCAGAGGTATTAGGCAAGGTGACCCCCTATCCCGTAGTCAACATATTCTCAAAAGCAACCAACAGACTCATTCTGTTTCATCAGAAAGCATAGGATCAAAGGTTAGTGGCTCATATCACTTAGTTTAGCATATATCTGCATCATCATCATTTTTCTTGCTATTGTTTGCTTGCCAATTTGAAGTTTAGTTGCTTTCTAGTCTTAGCATAGTTTAGGGGTTTCATCTCTTAGTTTAGTATAGTATTTTCACACCTTAGTTTGTCATAGGTGTTCATTTTATTAGTATAGTTCTTTGATCCCTTAGCTTCTCATTGGCTTCCTTTCTTTAGTTTAGTTGTCTATTCAAGTCTCTTTAGTCTAGAAAATTTCCATTGTCTTAGGTAGTTTGCTTTCCCCTTTTTCTTCATAGCTCAAGCACTTTCCATTCCCTAGCTTAGGTGTTTTTTTCTTTCTTTAAGAGTAGTTGTTTTATTTGCCATATTTTACTTCTTTTTCATTCCCTTAGAATAGGTGCCTTTTACTTTCCTAGCATAGCCTTTTTCCTTTCTTAGTTTAGTTGATTTTCAATAGCTTAGAATAGTCTCTTTTGTTTTCCTTTCCATAGTTGCTTTTAATTCCTTTAGCATAGTTGTGTTTTATTTTCCATAGCATAGCTTGTCATTGCATTTCCTTAGTATAGTTGCTTTTATCATTCTTAGCATAATGGCTCATGTCTCATTAGCATAGTTGTTTTTGTTATCATAGCATAGTTGTGTTTTCATCCTTTTAGCATAGGTGCTTTTATTTTCCTAGTTTAGTTGCTTTTCTTTCATTAGTATAAGTTGCTTTCATTTCATTAGATTATTTTTCCTTGCTTTAGCATAGTTGTATTGAATTCTTAGTATAGTTTGCTTTCATTGCTCTAGAATAGTTATTTTATGTTCTTAGCATACGTTGCTTTTATTGCTTTTGAATAGTTGCTTTTATGTTCTTAACATAGGCTGTTTTCATCATTCTTAGCATAAGTGCCTTCATTTTCATAGATGTGTTACCTTGCATTCTCTTAGCATAGTTATATTCTTTAGATTAGTTATCATTTTGAGCATATTCATTATTGCCATAGGTTAGACTTGTCACCATTTTTTTTTGTGTGCCATTAGCATAACTCTTTTTGCTTCTTAGTATTATGTTTAGTTCAGGTTAGAATCAGTCATCCAATCCCCTATAATCATCATCCAATATACCTCCCTTTGTTATGATTTGTAATCTACCTTTGGACCATAGTCTCAATCGCCCCCTATGATCAGGAAGCCATCCAATATGGTCATACAACCACTAGGTGTGGTTGGCTCTATGGATTAGAGTCATCTTGCAGCCTTCCCCCTTCATCTTTTGCATTCTATCCTCAATTTTAGCCTCTATTTTTTTATCATTTGTATTCTCTTTTGTTTCATTCCTCCAATCTTAGGCTTATCATATTCTTCCTTATTTAGCATAGATTAGTTCTTTCCTCTCTAGGTTTGTTGGTCTTATTTTATAAGCATAAGTATTCCATCTTCCATTCTAGTCTAGGTTCCTCCTTTTCTTTCTTTTGATTTTAGCATAAAATCCTTCTCCTAGCAAATGTATTTCTTTATTATCCTTTTTTAGATTAGTTGCATTCCATACTTAATATCATATTAGGAATAATGTTTGCTTGTTTCACATTTTGCATCCTTAGGATTAGCTATAGTTTTGCATGGTAAATGAGGATTTTTAAAAACAAAAAAAAACAAAATAAAAATCAAACAAAAACACATAAAAAATCAAAACAATCACACGCTTGCACATTGCATTTTGTAAATTTTTTCTACGAAAACCAACTAGTGACATTGGACTTCATCCCCAACCATCAGTTGATCCCTTAGCCACCTTAGTGTAGAGCACATAGTTTCCTAGATTTCATCATTGGAAAAATGGTTACCCTTGGGACTAGCCTGGGGTAATCTAAGGTTAGATGCCCTTTGCTCATGGAGCTTAATAATTAGTGGGCACACAACTATTATTTTTATCCAAGCCCAATTGAGGGTGAAGTGAAAGACAATTGGGCCGATAGCAGGACCTAGATAGTGCAACCTCTTTTTGGAGATTTATTTTTTATTTATTTATTTTCCCTTAGGATACCTAGATCCAACCCCCATCCTAGGAATTCTTTTTAACCACTTGTGTGTCACTTCTCGTAAGATGGGTGGGCATAAACACACCCTTATAGAGTCCACTCCATCCATCCTCTTGTAGTTCATAAGCTTAGGGTACATCAAACACACCAAAACTAGAAAGAAAAAGAAAAAAGAAAAACACAAAATCAAAAATCAATCCATCCCAAAATATTCGAAAACACCCCAAATCCATCTTAAAACATCTCAATATAACATCAATTAAGCAATAACACATTTACAAAATATCAAAACCATCATTGTTTGTTTGATTGGTTGTTTGTCTTCTTGTTTGTGTAGATAACACATTATTTTCATAAAAACCATCTAAACCACCACCAAAACCTCCAAAACCTCTCCCAAAATGTGCCTTCATGTCTTGCTCCCATTCATCCCATCTATTACTTCCCATTTTATCCTGTCCCCAACTGCTTATGATGTAAACCACAAGCCAAACCATGTCTCAAGTGTACCCTCCGATGGACCATTTTGAGTTAGGACCTAACCCCTTGGTAACTCCTCCAACCCATTTGGGGGAGATGCCTCTCACATTGCCTAGTCCCTCCCCCATTATCCATCCTATCCACTACCCACCTATCATAACCCATTTTATACCATCACATTTTAATCAAGGCTCACCATCACATGGCACTCTAATCCAAACCCCTCCTAATAGGATCCCTTCATCCTCCATGCATCAGTAAACCTCACCTCTTCCACCTCTCCTTCTAGCATCGCCTCTTCCCCCTCTTCTCCTAACACCTCCTCTTTTACCTCAGAACCTTCACATGACACAACACTCATAATATTACCACTCACTCTATCCTCTTCCTCCACTTTTTACCTCTTTATTTCCTTATCCTCACCAACTTAACCTTTGCCCTATTGTCAGACCATCCACACCTATTTTGTCAATTGCAACTCCACCTCTAAGTGATCTACAAAAAATATCAAACTGACTCACAAACCTTGCACTCAAATCAAGTCATCAAGGAACCCTTTCTTTGCCTTCAAACCTCACCTTCAATCAATATTTCTCCACTCCACCTTCTTCATCTTGTCCTTCCAATCGACTTACTCATAATCATCCTCCACCTTGTGTGTGGGTGCCCCTATTGAAGCCATTGTTAAGTATTTTCCAAAAAATATATGGTACAAATGTTATCTCCTTGGTTGATCTTCATCGTGAGCAAACCAAAAAGCCAAAACCTAGATGGTATAAGGAAGATCATTATGTATATATCATCGACAAAAGGGTCATGACATCGAGGAATGTTGACAATTCCAACATCTAGTACAAGATCTACTAGATCACGAGGAATTAACCATCTCATCCAAATGATCCTTTTCCAATGGCTCATTTCTTTTTTTATCTCCTTATCTTCAATAATTCACCTCTTTTGCCCATTTGCATATCACACATAACCACAAACTGACTTCATATACCCAAATCACACCTCACCATAAATCACCTTATTGCTTGAGTTGGATTACCTTACCTGACCAATACTATAATGAATCTTGATTAATATTCAAACACCCATTCTTGGAACTGATGTCTATCCAAAAACCTTTCCAGAGACTACAATGAACCCTACTTTCCTGGGTTAAAATGCAAATTCTCTTTTCTCAACATGAACTCTAATCAAATATAATTTGCTATATACCATGCCAATGTCTATACGGTTTCACATGCCTATGCTACATTGAGATGGAAAATGTAAGACCATTTACAATTGATTGTAGCATTATGAGAACACCTACCATATGGTTGGCTTGTTTTCCAACTCCAATATTCTCAACAATATATCAACAACAAGGTTCAAATATATTCGCTCCTTCCATCCATGGGACATCCTAGATATTGATATGAGACAATCTTAAGTCTCCTTCTCAAAGTGTCACTTTCATCTCCTTTCATCCCTAACCAACCACCACCATCATCCCATCAGTCATAGACTCCACTCTAGCTCCTAATTCACCTATTCAATCTCTTTTGCATATTTTTCTAAGATAGGTTCCACGCCATGGTTGTACGATCACGCTTCAAGTGGTTACGTACCCATGGCTGGTTTCTTTCTTTTATTTCTTCTTCTCTTATTTTTCCCTTTTATTATATTCCCCCCCTCATTTGTCCTTCCTTCCCTCATCCCTTTTGCCCCTTCCCACCTTCCTCCTATTGTCATTATTTTCCTCCCTCCTCAAATAGCTTCCATGTCCAAGGGAGTTCATCCTTTTACTAATCCATCATCCAATCCAGGAGAATTCATCCTTCTTCTACCTCCCCCTTGGTATAGGGTTGTTTTCATTTTCTTTCATCTAACCATTCCTCAACATCCTTTCATCTATCATTTTTCACTTCTACTACCCTATTCATAACCATTTCTTCTCGACTTGGGGGTTCATCTCTCCTTCCATCCAATTTTATGCCTAAGCTAGTTAACTCCATCCATGACAACAATATAATTATATTATATCCATGCCGTGCATTTATCCAACCCATCTTATCTATTATAATCATTAATAAGGCTTGTAGTGTGACATGATGATCTCCTTTTGGATTCACGAATAGGTATTCTTTCATATTTATTAGGGTAATTAATCAATGACATCAAACATTTGTGCATATCACATCTATTCTTGTCTCACGTTTTGTTTGTTCTCTTTTTATTCATTATGTCATGTTCACTAGTGTGTCATGTCATTTTATCCATTGTATCGTGTATCCATCATCCTTCTTTTGTTTGTTTGTCACATCCCTACTTGTTTTTTTGTTCCAATATCTTAGGTTACTTAGACATAGCGGTTTTTTGGTTATTCAACCATACCTAGTGTTCCACTCAACCTCTATTAAATATCTTTATATCCTAAAGATATTTTTGGCCATCCTTGTATAACTCGAGTCTCTTGTTGGACCAAACACCTATCACATATTAATCATATTTTGAGTCTAGGGAATATGAAGCCATGCATAGCTCTAGATATAAAGCGAATGATTCCCCCTTCTCATCCTATCATGTGCATAATCCAAACCTAAGGATCCATACAACAAAAAATAAAAATAAACCAATAATACTATTTTATCATGGATACTTGGGCATTTTAGATGTCTTGAATGGGGCTATAGATACCTAGCTAGTATGGAGGAACGTCGAAGGATTATGGGGCTATCTCCACCAGGGCTATAGATGCTTGATTGGTAGTGGAGTATGCTCTCTAAGTGGAAACATGTCTATCACATTAGTGATATTTTGTACAGATATTTGATCACTCATCGATGATCTAGATTACAATGGCTTGAGCTACAATTGGTTAGTCCTACCTCAAAAATAAAAAAAATAAACCTCATTGCATAAAATTTGGTCCGTAAGTGACTTGAATCCCTAGGATGGTATAAGTCTCTATGGGATATTGATGGGCAAGTAGATGAGTTTGATTAGTGCTACTAGGGTGTTTGAGTTTCCTGAAACACTTCTAGGATCTAAAAACCCTAAGGTATCCATGGTAACATAACATGTTAAGTTCCACATTGTTCATTACACACATAGTGTCTTAATATCTCCATTTATATTAGGTATCACCATTATTCATCATTATTTCTTACGTTCACATATCACTATCCATGTCTTACATCTTATCTCCATTGTAATTATCATATCTCGTGCCCTCTTTATGTGTCATCATGAACACCACTTTGTCATTGGTCTATTAAACTAATTTTTATTATACAACACACATACACCTATCCAAAATGTGATCAAATACACAACTATAAGTCACTATATCTTATCATCCATCACATCCACATCAAATCTATGTTATCTAAAAAGTTATCTCTATTTGGTCCCATTCCCTGTAATGTCCCCTCTTCTAGGCAGTCAGTGTATCGGGGAGATTAGCCTATACACAAGCTCCCGTAGGTTAAGTCAGTTGTTGGGGAGCCATCTGGAGAGGTTATTATCTTCATCAACCTACAAAGAGCTCATGTTTACTAGTCGTTTGGGCTTATTTGGAGATCATTTGAATGGACTTGCTATTTTTAGCAGTGTCCATTTTTAGGGTTTCGGATGATGACTTTAGCACAATATTATTCTTTGGAAAAATGGGTATCTGGAACCATTCATGAATTATTGCTTTGAGGAGCAGAGGTCCAATATTTTAATGGGTGAAGTTATATTCCATTAAAGTGATTTATTATTTAATGACTTTATATTATGAAATCACTTTATGGATGTGAAAGGGGCCACTTTATAATATAATGTTATAACGTTAAGTTATAACTTAAAAAACAACTTAAAATGGTATGCCTAGGCCAAGGGGGGGGGGATGTGGCCCTCTTTATGATGTAAAGGGACATAAATTAAAGATATTAAAAATAAAAAAAATAAGTATGTGCAACCCTAATTAGAGCACCCAAACCCTAATTGCACCTTTATATTTTGGAGTTGGGCCTCATTTGAAGAGGGGAAGATGTTGTTTTTTTATGGAGCTTTTCGTAGGGATTTTCACCAGAAGATCACAGGGCTTGTTGGGAGCTATCTCAGCAGGAATTTGTCAGTTTTAGGTGTGATAGATCACCTCTAGATGATCGGGATTGAAGCTTTCGATTTAGAGAGTTCATCTAAGCATTCACGGGGTAGACAAGGGTTTGCTAAAAATTGAAGTTTTATGAGTCAAGAAACACAGCATCTGGGTATTTGTATTTTGGCCATATTCCACCTAGGCAGGAGTCAGATTTCATAGATCTGAAGGGTTTCAATTATTTGTAGATCAGGTCATACAAGTGCATTGGGAGCATGCCAAAATTATTGGGGCTTTCAACCTGTAGTTTATTAGTTGGAAAAGGTGTGCCTAGCCTCCAGGAGTAGTTAGCATCAGACGAAACATGATTTGAACACTAGACGGTGAAAAATATTAATGATTCACTATTTTATCTTATCATCCGGGCACACCCAAGGCCACAAATGAATTTTATAATTTGTTGATTTCAGGTCAAAATAAACAAAAAATCAGTTTTCTATCAGTATTATTTGATTGTTGTGTTTTTACATTCTATTTTTAGTCCATTTATCGTTATAAACCCTCAATATGAAACACGAGCAAAACCAACATTAAAACCTCAAAAATAAGAAAAATCAGATAAAAAAGCAAACTAAAATAAAATAGATCAAACCAGTGTGCAATATTTTTATCGAATTAGGGTGTACATTTCAGTGGTATCAGAGCTCAAGTTCAGCCCTGCCATCCTGTTCGGGTATTGAACTATGGCAGTGACAAAAAAGAATGGCACAGGAAACTATGGTTTGTAGGTAAAAAATTTGAATAGTTACTACTGTCATATGATGATGCTATTGTCATCTTGAATGAAATAGAAAAATGTTTGGCCATGGTGGAACAACAACCTTCATTAGAGTGGTAGGTTTCCATACTTCCTACACTAGATACCTTGAGCCAAGATAAATGGATGACACATTCAGATGATAGGATAAGACTCGTTGTTACTTGTTGTTTAAGTGAACTCACACAGATCAACTCTAGAGGTAACATATGAGGATACAAAAATGAAGGAAATTATGCATACGATTGTTGATAGCTTCCAAGGATTGAGTGATATTAGAAGCCCATTGTTTGGTAAGAAGGTAAAGAATTTGGATTTGATGGTAGTCTTCGTTCTAGTAATCTGTTGATTGACTTGGGTTGTGACAGTGATATCTTATGTATGTGTTATTATTTCATATCTTCTATTGGTGAGGAACATGACGAGTTCATTTATTGTGACATGGAGGACATCATGTCCTTAATCTGATGAATATGACTCCATTCTGCAGCCTCTGTTAACCTTGTTATTAGCCATTTGGAGGTAAGACAAGGTTTATTCTTCTGCAACACATAGATTGGTTGACATTATTGTAAGAAGGTGTAAGAAGAAACTGAGAGTCTACCTGGACAGCGAGGAGAGTTGGGAAGAAGAAAAGCTAGAATAAAAAAATTCACATGAGGTAGGTGTGGAAAACTCGCAGGTTGATCCAGTAGATAGGGCTGCACATATAGATGATGAGATTGTACTTCATGATAACACCAGATTAGTGCTAGTTGACATTCACCCATCACATATTGGTGATGGTAGTACATGTGAACACAGGTTGTATTCTCAAACCCAACCCATTATGATGTATGCACCCGAGAGATACATATTATTGGATGTTTTGCAAAGTAATTTGTAGTTAGGATTAGTTGTTGAGCAAGGTGCAGTAACAGTATTGTCATTGTTGTCAACACAGACAGTTAGATCAGTTGATATAGTGAACACAGTCATGATGCAGTGAATAGGAAGTTCAGAAAGCTGTTCAAAATATGCAACAGTATTGTCATTGTTGTCAACACAGTCAGATAGATCAGTTGATACAATGGACAGGAAGTTCAGATGCTCAAAAGTTATTCAGATGCAGTGGACAGGAAATTCAGAAGCAATTCAAAGTATGTACAGTGCTTTTCCAAGAAGATTGAAGTGACCCATATGCAAAAATTCAAAGAAAAAGACAAGTAAGAAAAGTGTCGCGATATCACGACATATTGGAAGAGAGAGAAAAAGTAGGAAAAAGTGTCATGATTTCGTGACATATTGGAGGAGAGAGAAAGTGCAAGAAAAAATGTCGTGATATCGTGACATATTGGAAGAGAGAGAAGCAATAGGTAAAAGTGTCATGATTTTGCAACATATTGGAGGAGAGAGAAACAGTAGGGAAAACTATCACGATTTCATGACATGTTGGAAGAAAAAAAAGCAAGTGGAAAAACTATCACGATTTCGCGACATGTTCGAAGAGAAAGCTCAATGCAAGTTGAGAAACTATCGTGATTTTGCGACATGTTCGAATAGAAAGCTCAAGCAAGAGAAACTATCATGATTTCGTGACATGTTCGAAGAGAAAGCATAAGCAGGAATAACTGTCGTGATTTTGTGACATGTTAGAAGAGGAAGAGAAAGCAGGTTAAAGTGTCACAATTTCACGACAAGTCAGAAGAGAAAGTGAAAGCAAGATAAAGTGTCGTGATTTCACGACATGCTGCAGAGGAAAGAGTTCAAAGTGAGAACTATTGTGATTTCGTGACATGTTTCATTTTCGTGGTTCAAAGCGAAGAAAATAGGAGAGAGAAAAATATGTCGTGATTTCGTGACATGTTTCATTTTTGCGGTCCAAAGCGAAGAAAAGAGGAGAGAGAAAAAGGTGTCACGATTTCGTGACATGTTTCTTTTTTGCGATCGAAAGTGAAGAGAAAGAGGAGAGAGAAAAAGGTGTCACGATTTTGTGACATGTTTCATTTTCGTGGTCCAAAGCGAAGAGGAAGGCAGAGAAAGAAAAAGTGTCACGATTTCATGACAGGTTCGAGAGAAAGAGCTCGCAAAGAAAAGTGTCACGATTTCGCGACAATTTGCAAGAAGGATTGTATGGACGAAAAAGTGTCACGATTTCGTGACAGGTTTGAGAGAAAGAGCTCGTAGAGAAAAAGTGTCGCGATATCACGACATGTCGGGTTTTCGTGACCCGATGAGAAGAAAAGCACCAAGGAGAAAAAGTGTCGCGATATCACGACAAAAGGAAAGAAGGAGAGTACGGAAGTGAAAGTGTCACGATTTCGTGACATGTTCTATTTTCGCGAGTTCAAGGCAAGAAAAGGCATAAGGCAACGAATGTGTCGCGATTTTGTGACATGTTATGTTTTTGCGAGGCCAAAGTTAAGAAACAGAGCAAAGAGAAAAAGTGTACGGTGCGGAAGGCCCCGCAGGCAGGCACTATCACATGGCCATGCTCATGCTATCCCAAGAAAGTGTCGTGATATCGTTACATGTATTTTCTTATGGGGCCAAAGTTAAGAAACGGAGCAAAGAGAAAAAGTGTAGCGATATCGCTACATGTTGCATTCTCACGGGCCGAAGTTGAGAGAAAGCGTATGAAGGAAAAAGTGTAGCGATATCGCTACATGTTGCATTCTCACGGGCCAAAGCTAAGAGAAAGTGTTCGGAGGTGAAAGTGTCACGATATCATGACATGTTGTGTTTTTGCGACAACAACTATAAAAGAGTTACAGAGGCAGTTGAAGCCGACGAAGATTAGGGTTTGTTGCCGACAAAGATTAGGGTTTGCAGCCGACCAAGATTAGGGTTTGCATTTGCATAATCAATCGACTAAAATTAGGGTTTTCATCTTGAAAATACTCTTATAAAAGGAGGGCTATTTGGATATTTGAAGTGTCAATCAGTACGAGTATCAAAGTGTGCGATATGCGATCGTAAGAGCGTAGATAGCGCAGAAGCGATGAAATGATGGCAAAGTGCATAGAGTGAGGAAAGAGTCATGTCAAGTTGTTTGAAGTGCAGTTGTGAGTGCACAGAGAAAGTAGAGTGTGCAGAGAGCGCAAAGGGCAAAGTTGATCACTAAGTTTGGCTGTAGTAGTGCAACAGATGCGTGTATCTTATGAACAGTGAAAGAGATCGAGTAAGCATTAGATCAGCTAGGATCTTATGAAAACAAAGGTATTTTCTTGTCAAACATTAACATTCATAATTGAAGTCCAGGTTCTAGCTTGGCATTAGGGGTTGGTGCTCATTCCAATAGGTGCTGGTAAATCAAGGGTTGGTGCTCCTTTCTATTGGTGTAGATAAATAAGGGATTGGTGCTCCTTCCAGTGGGTGCTGGTAAATAGATTGTAAAATTGATTGCTTTGCTAAGGCTAGATTTGGATGGGAGTCCAAGCAGCCATTATTTTTGAGGAGTAGCCATATTGGTGAACCTCCTTAAATCTTGTGTTGTGTGATGCTCTCTTATTATGCTTGTTTTTTTTGGTTTTAAGTTTTCATTATTTCAGCATTAAGAGTTGTAGATTTAAGTTTTTGAAATGCTTCACTGATTCACCCCCCCTCTTAGTGTTGTACTAAGTATAACAATTGGTATCAGAGCCAAGTTCCCTTATCAGGATAAATCAGCTGGGGTTGATCTTGGATTAGTACACAATGGGTAAGAATAATAGATCCTCCTCCAAAAAGGCATCTCAATCAGTTTCAGTTCCTGTGGAAGAGAAAAGTGAACTAGAAAAGGTTGAAGAAGTGAATCTTGAAGTATATGATGAAAAACTTGAGGCTGAAGTAGATCTAGAAGGTGAGTTGATCGTTGCACTTGAAGAATTGAATATAGAAAGAAAAAAAACAAAAGACTATCCAAAAATTTGGAAGAATATGAGGATGATATTGAAGATCTCTTCTTGCAAATTCATAAAGCCAAGAAAAGAGAAGAAGCTTTGAAGTCACACCTGGATGATAAAGGCGATGTATGTAGCAAACATGAAGAGGAATCTAACAAAGTTCTTAGTTATCTAAAGATGTAAGTAGAAGAGTCCAAAAGGACTGAAAAAACTCTCAGGTCATAGATCAATGAGAAAGAGATTGTTTGCTGCAAACAAGAGGAAGTGATTGTTTTATTGGAGAAACAACTAGAAGAGGCCAATACAAATCTCAAATTCGAGAAGAGCACAGATTTTCTAAAAAAAATGATAAGCCAACAAAGAAGCTCCACGGATAAGCATGGTCTTGGATATGAAGCTGAACAACCTTCATCTTCTAATTCTGTAAAGAAGAATAAGTTCACTGTTGAAGGATCGAAGCAAGAAAAGTTTAAAGCTAAATCTTTAAAAGGTAGAAAATATCAAAGGAGATCTATAGCAAAGTAGCCACAACAAAAGAGGTTCTATCACTCTCACTCTATTCATAATAATACTTTTAATGGCTACTATTTTAGATGCAACCAGTATGGTCACAAGGCAATTCATTATGGATTGAATAACAATTCAAAGAGTTATGTTGGTAGAAATACATCTACATTTCTAAGAGATCACTATGTACAATGTTTTCAATGTAATGGTCATGGGCACATAGCAAGGTTTTTTCCAAGCACTTTTGTATCTAATCTAAGACAAAATAGTAGGTCTCATCAGACACAAAAATTGCAACACAAACAGGGAATGAATCATGTTCATAAAATAAAGGAAAATAATCATTTATAGAGGATGCACAAGAGACAACCACACAAGAGAAATGTTGAAGTTCATGAAAAGGTTCAAAATAGGGATATAGTTGAAAAACTCAAGCCCAAGTTCAAGAAAGTTTGGAGAAAGAAAGAAGAGAGGAAATCATGTCTCCTTGGACTAAAGGAGATTACTCCTTTTCTGCACTGAGCAACTCCAGGTAGCACATCCTCAGGGGGAGCAATCTTGAAGTTTCATTTTAATGCTCCTATGTACTTGTTTGATTACCTGAGGATGAAAGGCAAGTATTCAAGGAAGTTGTCATAGTTGTCAAAGTGTGTTTTCAGTTCATATAGTTGTTTGTGGAAGTGTCGTGAAGGGTGGTGTCTAAATTGAGAGTTGTCATTATTTACAGTATTGTTGTATGTCTTTGTTGTATTGTTGATGGTTTTTTTGGCACTGTCCAAAGTTAAGGATTATAATAGGTCAGATAATCTGGTTAGTGAAAGGATGTTGCTTTAGCCGCATATGTGTGTTTCGATAAAAGCAATGTGTATTTGAACTACACATTGATGAAAAGATTGTTAGATCTATTTTTGACGTTGTGGTGAAAAATATTGAAGTTTAATCATTGATTCATGTTTAGCTCATCAAGATGAGCAACTTTTCTTTGTGAATCATACCTATCCGAGGTCTAGAAGTATGAATTTGAGTAAGGTGCATTATAATTGGCCGTGAAGTGGTTAACAAAATATTTTTTCTGATTCGAACAGTTGACAGTAAGTTGTGACCAACGGTGACTGTAGAAAACTTAGACCAAGCTAAAAATGTAAAAAGAGATTTGGTTGGTGTTGTGATACTATGTTTGATGCTTGCATAGAATTGACAGTAAAATTGCAGTGTTGGTACAGTTTTGGACAAAATTTGGTACAAGTATGAGTCACTTGTCAATTTTGAAGAAGAGGTTATGTGAAATAAACGTTTTATTGGGAAGCTTACTTGGTGTATCCGCGACTACGGATTGGGATAGTATGCTGAGCATAGTATGCATGGTAGCATGATTTTAGGCCAATCCCAAGGAGACTCATGTGACAGGAGTAAAAAGGATTGATTGTGGTTTCTTTTTTGAAAGTGATTGGTTTAATGCTTTTTGGTTTTAGAATTATTATTAAACCTTATCTTTATAAGCATTGTTGATGAAGCCCATTGGTTGTGCAAAGAACTTGAACTTGAGTTAGAGAAAAACATTTTGAGTTGGTTGATACATGCTTCGACTAGGGTTTGTGATAAAGAGTTTTTCATTGAGGTGATTGGTTGAGTAGAGTTGATTGAGCCTAGTCAAGTGATTGGATGCATGTGGTTGTTCAAGTTCCATAAAATAAACTTTCTTTGATTTGAGTTGAGATTGAGATTTGAGAATAGAAGATATTAAGTCTCTAACAATTCTCTTTATGCTTTTATAAAGTGGATTTGGTTTAAGACTGTCATTCATTGTTGAGTTCATTATGAGTACTATTTGAGCATGATTGATTGAGCCTTTGAAGAAGGCCTTTGGGAAATATTTGAGGACAATTCTAGGAAAGATTTGAGGATAGTGTTGGGATAGGTTTCTAGAGTAAATTTGGGCAAGTTCTTGGTGAGATTGCTAGAGAAGATTTGGGCAAGTTCTTGGTGAGCTTGTTAGACCAGATCTGGACAGGTTCTATGTGAGCCTACTGAGTAGGTTCTTAGTGAGCCCATTAACAGAGCTTTGGAGGTGACAGAGTATAGAGAGATAGAGTCTTCTATAATATCAAGGGTACTATGGAGTATGGGTTATGATATCCGAAAGGTAAAGACTTCACCCTTATATCATATTCAGATGCAGATTGGGCTGGATGTGTCAATGACAGAAAGAGTACCAGTGGAGGTGCATTCTATCATGGAGACAAATTGGTCGAGCAGTTAAAATTCCCAAGAATTGGCTAGCAAACGGGACCACATTCTCAAGGAGAGCATTTATGCCTATGTTTATAGTTTTGCTCATATTTATGATTTACTAACTATAACAATGTTTGTCTGAGAATGTTGTGCATAGACTCATGGGGAGTCTATAGCAACCCTTTGGTATTATTGTCAAAGGGGGAGAAGAGTTTAGGTAACTGCATATGTGTTGACAACAATTCCAAAGGAGGAGATTGTTGAGCAAGGTGTAGTAACAGTATTGTCATTGTTGTCAACACAGACAGTTAGATCAGTTGATACAGTGAACACAGTCATGATGTAGTGAACAGGAAGTTCAGAAGCTATTCAGAATATGCAACAATATTGTCATTATTGTCAACACAGTCAGATAGATCAGTTGATACAATGGACAAGAAGTTCAGATGCTCAGAAGTTATTCAGATGCAGTGGACAGGAAATTCAGAAGCAATTCAAAGTATGTACAGTGCTTTTCCAAGAATATTGAAGTGACCCATATGCAAAAATTCAAAGAAAAAGACAAGTAAGAAAAGTGTCACGATATCGCGACATATTGGAAGAGAGAGAAAAAGCAGGAAAAAGTGTCACGATTTCATGACATATTGGAGGAGAGAGAAAGTGCAAGAAAAAATGTCGTGATATCATGACATATTGGAAGAGAGAGAAGCAGCAGGTAAAAGTGTCATGATTTCGTGACATATTGGAGGAGAGAGAAACAACAGGGAAAACTATCACGATTTTGTGACATGTTGGAAGAGAAGAATGCAAGTGGAGAAACTGTCACGATTTCGTGACATGTTCGAAGAGAAAAATGCTCAATGCAAGTTGATAAACTGTCACGATTTTGTGACATGTTTGAAGAGAAAGCTCAAGCAAGAGAAATTGTCACGATTTCATGACATGTTCAAAGAGAAAGCACAAGCAGGAATAACTATCACGATTTCGCGACATGTTAGAAGAGGAAGAGAAAGCAGGTTAAAGTGTCACAATTTTGTGACAAGTCAGAAGAGAAAGTGAAAGCAAGATAAAGTGTCACGATTTTGCGACATGCTGCAGAGGAAAGAGTTTGAAGTGAGAACTATCGCGATTTCATGACATGTTTCATTTTTGTGGTCCAAAGCGAAGAAAAGAGGAGAGAGAAAAAGATGTCATGATTTCATGACATGTTTCATTTTCGCGGTCCAAAGCGAAGAAAAGAGGAGAGAGAAAAATGTGTCGCGATTTTGCGACATGTTTCTTTTTTGCGGTCGAAAGCAAAGAGAAATAGGAGAGAGAAAAAGGTGTCACGATTTTGTGACATGTTTCTTTTTCACGGTCCGAAGCGAAGAGGAAGGCAGAGAAATAAAAAGTGTCATGATTTCACGACAGGTTCGAGAGAAAGAGCTCACAAAGAAAAGTGTTATGATTTCGCGACAATTTGCAAGAAGGATTGTACGGACGGAAAAGTGTCACAATTTCACGACAGGTTCGAGAGAAAGAGCTCGTAGAGAAAAAGTGTCACGATATCATGACATGTCGGGTTTTCATGACCCGATGAGAAGAAAAGCGCCAAGGAGAAAAAGTGTCGCGATATCATGACAAAAGGAAAGAAGGAGAGTATGGAAGCGAAAGTGTCACGATTTCATGACATGTTCTATTTTCATGAGGTCAAGGCAAGAAAAGGCACAAGGCAGCGAATGTGTCATGATTTCGTGACATGTTATGTTTTTGCGAGGCCAAAGTTAAGAAATAGAGCAAAGAGAAAAGTGTCAGATTTTCTCACTAAAACAAAACACTTGAAAAACCACCACCAAAAGAAATCCGATATCGTTACATGTTGTATTCTCACAGGCCAAAGTTGAGAGAAAGTGTACGGAGGAAAAAGTGTAGCGATATCGCTACATGTTGCATTCTCACGGGCCAAAGTTGAGAGAAAGCGTACGAGAGAAAAAGTGTAGTGATATCGCTACATGTTGCATTCTCGTGGGCCAAAGATAAGAGAAAGCGTTTGGAGGCGAAAGTGTCACGATATTGCGACATGTGTTTTTGTGGCAACAACTATAGAAGAGTTACAGAGGTAGTTGAAGTCGACGGAGATCGATGTTAGATGATGAAGATTAGGGTTTGCAGTCGACGAAGATTAGGGTTTGTAGTCAACCAAGATTAGGGTTTGCATTTGCATAATCAGTCGACTAAAATTAGGGTTTTCATATTGAAAATACTCTTATAAAAGGAGGGCTATTTGGATATTTGAAGTTTTGATCGGTGTGAGTATCGAAGTGTGCGATATGTGGCCGTAAGAGCGCAGATAGCACAAAAGCAAAAAAATGATGGCAAAGTGCACAAAGTGAGCAAATAGTCTTGTCGAGTTATTCGAAGTGCAGTTGCAAGTGCACAGAGAAAGCAGAGTGTGTAAAGAGTGCAAAGGGCAAAGTCGATCACTAAGTTTGGCTGTAGTAGTGTAGCAGATGTGTGTATCTTGTGAATAGTGAAAGAGATCGAGTAAGCATTAGATCAGCTAGGATCTTGTGAAAATAAAGGTATTTTCTTGTCAAACATTAACATTCACAATTGAAGTCCAGGTTGCAGCTTGGCATCAGGGGTTGGTGCTCCTTCCAGTAGGTGCTAGTAAATCAGGGGTTGGTGCTCCTTTCTGTTGGTGCAGATAAATAAGGGATTGGTGCTCCTTCTAGTGGGTGCTGGTAAATAGATTGTAAAATTGATTACTTTGCTAAGGCTATATTTGGATGGGAGTCCAAGCAGTCAATTTTTGAGGAGTAGCCATATTTGTGAACCTCATTAAATCCTATGTTGTGTGATGCTCTCTTGTTATGCTTGTTGTTTCTAGTTTTAAGTTTTCATTATTTCAGCATTAAGAGTTGCAGATTTAAGTTTTAAAATGCTTAACTGATTCACCCCCCCTCTCAGTGTCATACTAAGTATAACATTAGTTAGGCATGTTGGTGCTAAACTTCAGAGAGATTACATCAGACTATTACAGTTGGGACTTTTATAATTTCATCTTGTTAGAGGAGCAGTGTGGTGCAACGTCAGCTCGATGGGTACTTTTTGAGGTTGTTATGGGATCCAGGTATTCTATGTGGCCTCATCTGAGATGCAGACCACTGACTAGGTTATGTTTGGGCATTGCTTGAGGACAAGTAATATTTGGGAAGGGCGGACTGTAATGTCCCCTCTTCTAGGCAATCAGTGTACCGAGGAGATTAGCCTATACACGAGCTCCCGTAGGTTAAGTTAGTTGTTAGGGAGCCATTTGGAGAGGTTATTATCTTCATAAACTTACAGAGAGCTCATGTTTGTCGATCGTTTGGGCTTATTTGGAGATCATTTGACTAGACTTGCTATTTTTAGCAATGTCCATTTTTAGGGTTTTAGATGATGACTTTAGCATAGTATTATTCTTCGATAAAATGGGTATCCAAAACCATTCATGGAGTGTTGCTTTGAGTTGTAGAGGTCCATTATTTTAATGTGTGAAGTAATATTCCATTAAAGTGATTTATTATTTAATGAATTTATATTAAGAAATCACTTTATGGATGTGAAAGGGACCACTTTATAATATAATGTTATAACGTTAAGTTATAACTTAAAAAACAACTTAAAATGATATGCCTAGGCCAAGGGGGGATGTGGCCCTCTTTATGATGTAAAGGGACATAAATTAAAGATATTAAAAATAAAAAAATAAGTATGTGCAACCCTAATTAGGGCACCCAAACCCTAATTGCACCTTTATATTTTGGAGTTGGGCCTCATTTGAAGAGGGGAATATATTGTTTTTTTGTGGAGCTTTTCACAGGGATTTTCACTAGAATATCACAAGGCTTGTTGGGAGCTATCTCAGTAGGAATTTGTCAGTTTTAGGCATGAGAGATAACCTCTAGCTGATCGGGATTGGAGCTTTTGCTTCAGAGAGTTCATCTGAGCATTCACGGGGCAAACAAGGGTTTGTCAAAAATTGAAGTTTTTTGGGTCAAGAAACGGAGCATCTGGGTCTTTGTATTTTGGCCATATTCCACCTGGGTAGGAGTCAAATTTCATAGATCTGGAGGGTTTCAGTGATTTACAGATCAGACTATACAAGTGCATTGGGAGCATGCCAAAATTTTTGGGGGTTTCAACCGGTATTTTATTAGTTGGAAAAGGTGTGCCTAGACTCCAAGAGAAGTTAGCATCAGACGATAGATGATTCGGACACCAGACAGTGAATATATCAGTGTTTCAATTTTTCAACTTATCATCCAGGCACACCTAGAGCCACGAAATTTTTTTGTAATTTGTTGATTTTAGGTTAGAATAAATAAAAATTAGTTTTCTGTCAATATTATTTGATTTTTGTGTTTTTATATTTTATTTTCAGTCCATTTATATTTATAAACCCTCAATATGAAACACGAGCAAAACCAAAATTAAACCCTTAGAAATAAAAATAAATCAGATCAAAAAACAAACTAAAATAAAATAGATCAGACCAGTGTGCAATCTATTTGCTGTATTGGGGTGTACATTTCATTCCCTCATAAAGCACCATAATATAAACACCCTAAACACATGTATAACACCATCCATACATTACATCATATCACATCAACCATATACTCATCCTCATATATCTATCATGAATCAATCAATATAGTCCCTCACATATCCATCTACATATCTCATACTCATATCTCTCTTTAAAAAAAATGATAAATAAATGACTACAAAATGGAGGTCCCTCAGGCCTCAATAAAAAGATCATATTTGTTGTTATTTCCCAAATGTATCACCATTCTTTTCCTATCCACCATCTCTATAGGTACTAAACATTGATCCACTTTTCATCTGTTATCATCACTTTGCCCTTCTCCATTGATCCTCTAACCACCCAAACCAAGGTTTGCCTTCAATGGTCTCTAATTGGGCATTTTTTTCTTCTATCCCACATCAACCCAACATCCAAATGCTCAATTTTGAAAGTCACACTCTCCCAGTACCAACCATATTCTACTGGGGAAAAAGTAGAACAATCCAATCATCGATTACCCTTTTCTACTGGGACAAAAGTAGAATCCCATCCACCATTAAGTCATCAATGCTTTCATAGATTAGATTTACTTTTTTGCATTTTATTGTTTTTCTAGATTAGGTTTCCTTTCATGTCATTTCTTGATTTCATATATTAGGTTTCCTTTCTTTTACTTTATTGCTTTCCTAGATTAGATTTCCTTTATTTTCCTTTATTACTTTCCTAGAATAGCATTACTTTCATGTCCTTTTCCTGCTTGCCTAGATTATGTTTCTTTTCTTGTCCTTGATCACTTTCCTAGATTAGATTTCCTTTCCTGTCCTTTACCACTTTCCTAGAATAGCTTTACTTTCATATCCTTTTCTTGCTTTCCTAGATTAGGTTTCCTTTGCTATCATTTTCTACTTTCCTAGTGTGGATTTACCGCTTTCCTAGTGTAGGTTTCATTTTATATCATTTTTCTGCTTTCCTAGCATAGGATTTGTTTATTGTTTTTTTAGCATAGATTTAGTTTTTTTGTTTTCATATATCAGCTTTATTTTCATGCAATTTATTGCTTTTGTATATTAAATTTTATGGCTTTCATTGATTCAATTTCTCATTTTCATAGATTAGATTTACTTTCATGCAATTTCCTGCTTTTGTAGATTAGATTTTATTGCTTTTGTAGATTAGAATTTCGTTCTTGCATTTTATTGTTTTCCTAGGATAGATTTATGGGTATTTTAGGTTTACCTAGCCTAGGTTTTCGAGTGAACCTCGTACCCAATGATCTACTCTAGTACAACCGATAGTTGTAACAACTAGTTATCCATGCAATCCAATAAGATAAGTAGATTACCAAAGGACACTCATAGTTTCAAAAAAACAAAATGAAAACTACAATTTTATCCTCCTTTCACATTATGCTTTACTCTTTGAACATCCCCTATCCATTATTCTATTGCCCATTCCACAATTTGTCAAGCATTTCATTTTTGTCATCTGTTTCCTCCTCCACCAACTCATTACTTGAGGAGATAGACAATATCCATAAAATTATATCTCAAATTAGTTCAATACTCAAACACCCAATTCTAGAGTCACATAGGTCCAAGAATATTTGCCCAAGGCTATAACTAAACCCCTTATGCTAGGGAAAATAGCAGAACTTCTCCCCTTAAATCAAAACTCCATTTCAACCAATTTGGCATGCGCCATGCCAATATTTGTACAAATTTGGATGCCTATGCTACATCGAGGTGGTAAACATAAGACCACTTACAATTGATTTGAGCATCATGAGAACACCTACCCATGGTTGGGTGGCTTGCCACATCAAATGATCTCAGCAGCTTGTCAAAGGTAAATATTCAAGGGTATTTTTCCATTCTATAATTGGGTCATCCTACATTGATCTTGATTTGAGGTAATATTATGTCACCTTCCTCAAGCCAAAATTCAATTTCATCACTCACCAACCATCTTTATCCATTCATCACCATAAATCCAACAATATGTGTCATCTATTTTTGCATTACATTATGTTTTCACACAACACGGTACAAAAAGGGGTATCTATAGACACCCACTTTTAGCTAATTTTATAACCACCTAAACCCGTCTCCCAATCAGCCCATCAAAACCCTCAAATTCCATTTCAAATACCTATAATCCATCAAAATCCCTAAATTGTCACAAGACCCTTGCCAATTTTCCAAATTCCTTCCAAATTCATCTAATTTCCTCCAAATCCCTAATTTTCCCTCCAAATCCATCTAAATTCCTCCAAAATCCTAATTTCCTATCTAATCCACCTAATTTCCTCTAAAATTCCCCTATTCTACCTCCAATTCTTCCAATTTCTCTAAATTCTTCTAATTCCTTGCTAATTTCTTTAATTTCTTCTAATTTTCCCTAATCTTTCTAATTTCCTCCAATTTCCCTCCAAATATCTTTTTAATCCTATTTAATTCTTTTAATTCTCCTCTAATTTTTTTCATTCCTTCTAATTTCTCCCTAAGTTCTCCAATTCCTCTTTATTTATCCTAAATTCTTAAATTCCTCATATATTTTTCCAATATTTCTAATTTACTCCTACTATTTAATTCCTCTAATCTCCTCTTAACCTCCCTAAATATTCTAATTTCCTCCTAACCCCTCATTTATTTCCCCAAATCCCCTTAAAAATCCCATAATCTTGTTTATCCCCCAAATTGTTGGGCAAAACATTGGTTAGTTTTTCTATGGTTCAATTAATTACCTCCATTTAATTGTCAACCCGGGGTAGCTCGTAGTCTTGTGAGCAACCATGCACAATATATGCTTATAATTTCTCCTTCAGAGATGAGTCCCTCAGATTTATGGTTTGGGGGGTGTTTGATGTTCATTGAAGTTTTGATTCTAAATTCCAAACCAATAATCTATCCTACGTTTATGAAAATAGGACTAAAATGCACACAAAAATTAAAATAGTACTTTGCTGGAAATCACAGAAAATAGGGGAAAATAATAGGGAAATAAATTAATCTACAGAAAATTAAATAATAAAAAATAGGGGAAAGTAAGGGAAGAACTCTATTGTAAGTGGGCCCACGCTTCCAGTAGGTTCTTCCCGCATTAAATCTTCACCGGACGCTTAGACGATTTAACAGGAAATAACTCAAAAATATTTTATTAACAATTGCAACAAAGAATTTACAAGAAAAATTTAGGGGTCTCGTCTTCAGGGGTGGCCTGCATATTTATAAGATATGCGGCCACACCCTATTACAATTTTCAAAACAAATCAAAAATATGATTCTCTTTTACAACCGCCTGCATGAATGAAGGAATCGGGCAAAATATCGAGCTTGGTGAGCTATTTCAGTGTATTCTATTTCTAGAATACGTCTGATATTTGTTTTACCTGATTTACATAAATATTTCATGTAGCAACTAGAAAATAGGTGGCTAGTCATCTTTGACATTGTCCCTTGTCTGGTTTCAATGTTGAAACTCCATTTATGCTTGTTGCTAAAATTTTGCTCTATTTTATTGACCATAGAGTCATGCTGGAATTTGGCTTTAGTGGAAATCAGGTGCCTCATCTATAGAAGTTGAGAAGTAGGTACCTTGTCTGTAGAATTTGGAAGTAGGTGCCAAAATGGAAGTAGGCACCTAATGAGAAGCAGCGCCTAACGGGAAGCAGACGCCTAATAGTTAAGTGTCGAATGGAAGTTAGGCACTTCAAAGGGAATTGGGTGCCTGACTTCATACTTCACATCGATGTACCATAGATGTTTTACCTTCATGAAATTGCAAGTGCTAGGTCCGAGTGGGACCTCGATGAAAACATGCCAAAATGCAACAATTTCCATAAAATCTACACAAAATACACTTAAAGACAAATATTAAATAACATGTAGAATAAACTATTAAATATAATATATATAATTTTCATAAAACATATACATCTATAAAAATAAGTGTCATTATTTTATAAGGAAAGTGGTACAAAAAATGAGCATTTTTGAGGCTCATCATCCCCCCATGCTTAAGGGGTGGCACGTCCCTGTGCCACTTTATACTGGTAATTACTAGTTCTGTTTACAACATCCCAATAAGCCCTGTTGGTCTCTGTCCTTTTCTTTTTAGTGGCCTTTACTTTTTCTTGTCTAGGGTTTTCCCCCTTTGGTGCTTTGGGAGCGGCTGCCTCCTGTCCCTACTATTTCTGGTGCTTGCTGCGTCGAACTGGCTGACTTGGCCCTACTCTTTTCTTGGGTGGTTCCCTTGTCCAGGCCACCTTGCCTTTTTCAACATTCAAATAGTAACCAGAGAAACTGGTGGCATCCTTCTGGAATGTGGGCTCAACCATTTTCTAGTACTCATGGTGAAGGGGTAACTCTTCACCCATAGGTACTGCATCTTCATCACCAAATGGGATGCTAGACTTTTTAGCAACCCTAGTTGTGGGTAAATCAGCCCCTATTGGGTCAAGTTCAGGTTCAGCCTTGACCTCTATTTTTTCCATCGAAGGAGTTCTATTGCTTGATGCCTGATCTGTAGGTGGCACAGGACCTAGAAATCCCATCCTCATGAAATATGCCTTCATCCTTGAAGGTTGATCACCTATCGACCCATACAAGCTCTAGAACTGCTTAGGTTGGGCAACTAGAATTCTCTTGGGAGGCCTCTTGGCTTGCTTTCTGGCCTCTTTTTTAGTTTCTTTGAGTGCTTTCTTAGAGGCCTTCTTCCAATTATTTTTTTCTACTTTAATCTCCTCTTTAAGCTCCTCAAATTTTTTTTTGGGTAGCAAACAATTTCTTTGCTGCCTCTCATTCCTCATCAGAATCTAGTTCTGATTCCTTATCGGATTCTATGCCCAATGCCTTCAATTCGATAACTCTTGCTCTGGTTCTGGGTCTTCATTGAGATGCCCTTATAAATTTTTGCTTTGACCTCAACTTTATGTGCTGCATCTCAGGGTATGTTGGTGTTGTTGCTGCTTCCTGGTTTTTAGTAGATGTAGGTTATTGAGCCTCTTCTTCTTGTGTAGTGAATTGTTGCTCGGCTAGAACTACTTCTTCCTCTTAAGGTTTTTCGTACCCTTCATCATTTGGAGAATGCTTTGGCTCTTCCTCCTTACCTAAAACTTGAGGCTCTTGAGCCTCTATCTCATTCTCCTCTTCATCTCCTTTTTTTAGATTATTCTGAATTTTGAGGTTCCTCAACCTCAACTTCATCTTCTTGAAGTACCTATTTTATAGAATGAGATGTGGAATAGGGCTGCTCTACTTCCATTGTAGCATCCTCTCCCTACTCTATTTCTATATCAGTAGGGGCACCTTTGTTGCCCCATCAGTCTGCATTACTACATCTACTTTGGTCGGCTACTCGGCTCCCACTGCTCTACCCTATAGTTGCAATTATCTTATTTGCCCCTATAATTGCTGAATTATCTGATACAATTTATGCATCTTCAATGCAACTTCTTTCTTAGACTCTTGAAATAGAGTTTATTCTTCTCTGTATTTGGCTTCCCAAGTGGAAGCCTGCTCTCTCAATACCTAAATTGTTGCTACAAATCTTCCTCCTGGCCCTCCTATGGTAAATATTCTATTGTAACCTCCTGTTGAGGAGTTTACCCCTTGGAGATATCTTGTAAAATTTGGGCTAGGTACTCTTCCTTGTTCAGCTCATCGATCATTGTTTCATCATCTGATGAGCTCGAAACCACCCTAGATGCCTTCGTCCTTCTTCTTGAGTCTTGGTGGAAATTGGCATGGACGTCGGGCTTGGTGGATCTTCCTTACCTCATCCTCGAATTGAGGGGTAGTGGGAGACAAAGCCTATCCTGCTTCCTCATCAAATTGGGGAAAATTAGGGGATGAGGCTTGTCCTACTTCCCCTATAGTTTCTATAGGTTGGGATGCAGGCATCATCTCTTCTCATTCTATCACCTCTTGGGTTGACTGCTCATTATGAATTGGCACCTCCCCCTCTTCTTGTGCCCCTAGAACTATATCTGTGCCCTCGGTCTCCTCAACTATCACATCTCTATGTGACTCTGCATATCGTACCAGGGCTAAAATCAGGCCATGGTGAGCCAAGGTAGATGTTGTGCACCTGGTACTATTTGGCCTCATCTTTGAGGGTGCATGCAAGGTAATGTGGGATGTTGATTTTATCCCCATGTAGTATGTGATTGAGAAAGTAAAAATGATTTACATTCAATGTGGAGTACCTACCAGAGCAAGTGAAGAATCATATGATCTATTCGAAGACCACCCTCTAGAGCTTGAGGATGTGGCATTTGGGAAAACCAGCTCACGTTAGGTGCTCGATCGGTCCCCCAAAGAATATTTATGCATAGAGAGTGAGGTTATCTTCCTTGTACGTGCACTCCCCTATTAGAGGGAGGCCCGTCACTATGGCGATATAATTTTTAGTGATTGGAATCTCTAGTCCTCGCATGTGCACGATCCCATCCCTCATGGATGCTACGAATTTGTTAGCTACCACTGCATCCTGGCCTTGATTGACTAGTCGACAATACTCCATCCATCCTGTAACATCAAATTGGGTTTGCACATCTACAAAAATCCTTGAGCAGTCGGTAGGTTCACTTTTCTTGAGGTCATGGTTCTTTGATTTCCCCCCATGCTTTTCCTTTGGTTTACAGTTCACTTGGCAATGCTTCTGGTTTTTTTCCTGAATTGCTACAACACTTCACACTATTTTTTTCTTTCTATAGGTAGCTTTACAGTAGTTGTTAAGCAGTTTTTAAAATAGCTACTTTCTTGCATGCAGGTAGTTAATTACCATAATCAACAGTGATTATGGTTATCCATGGTAAGTTTCCTTCGAGCATGTGCCCGATTGTGTGGAGGTGATAACCATAAGCAATTGACCAATCAGAGCCATGACATGTAGCATAGTGCCAAGTGGAGTTATTCGGTTGGCTAAGATAATAATGGGGGTTGTGCCGACACTTTTCCATAGACACACATGCATATGAAAAAATATAGACATAAAATAGAAAATTTAATCATGCACCTAAATTCGTTTCGTGGGTGTATATGCATAGATATCCATGGTGCATTGCTATTGGCTGGTGTTTGATGACTAGGCAAACCACAATGGATAATGATGGCCATATTTCCCATACAATGAATTCTCTTCCACGTGATTGGTTCTCGGTAGCTACAATATGACTTATTTGAGATATCCTACAAAATTCAAAATAAAAGTTAGGAAAAATGTATCTTCTTGGGATGACAAACATCCCCTCCTTGGAAGTTGGTTGATGTCAACTTTTAATTTTATCCATGATAGATTTGACTTTGCACGTGCATGGGGTGCTGACGTGGCTCGGGCCACATCCCAATGCTGACGTTTTATTCTTCCAAGGTAGAAAATGATCAAAAATATGGAAATCAGGCACCTTCTTTTTGAATTATGGCATGTAGGTGCCTTGGAAATTGGAAGTAGGCACCTTAGGAATTTAGGAATTGAATCTACTTAACATGGGAAGTAGGCGCCTTAGCAATTGGGTGCTCTACTTAACATGGGAAGTAGGCACATTTTTTCTAACTTTCAGGTGTCATACTTATAAAATAAACTTTATACAAACTCAATTTTTTAATAGGATATTTGGTGTCGTTGTCTCAACAAATGGAAGTCGGGCACCCTTTTTCTTGGAAAAACTAGAAATTAGGTGTCGGTCTACCATAATATGGGATGCAGGTGCCATCTCCTTAACATACTAGGAGTTAGGTACCTTGTACTATATAATGGGAATCAGGTGCCTCCTTTTCATAGTATGGGAATCAAGTGCCTTCTATCGTAATATGGGAATCAGGTACCTTCTATCGTAAAATGGGAATCAGGTACCTTTCCCATTAAAAAATAGAAAATAGGTGCTTCTCTTTATTCAATGGGTGCTGAATTTTCCTTGTATATGTATTGTAAGGTTGATCAGGCCCTTTAGTGCTCTGATTGAAGAATAGGAACAAAATCAGCATCCACCCCTAAACTAGTAGTTGAGTGTTTTATTATCCATAAAGACCAATCCAAACACTCTTGTGCAGATTCAGGTTTAGTATTCCCCTCTCTAAGTGGGGACTAGCTACTCCTACTACAAGCAAATTCTCCTAGAAATATTGGAAGGCGTAGGTTCATGGATCTTGTGCTTGTTAGGCCTAGGTTTCCTAGGCTGCCTAATAGTTGCACTCAGGGCATCGTTCTTGCAAAACAAAAATACAACTAAAAAAAGAAAAATTTGAAAGAATAATTGTCTTTGGGACTATGTGGACTAGGTCCACATATTACTGACTCAAGATAAAATCAGAATCAACTAGGGTCTCCCCCATGCCTAATCTAGACTCAATCATGTATGCTTCAGACACATGGTATGGATGCAGGTGGTGGCCATTGATTATTAAGGTAATGTTGCTATCATCTATTGTTCTGATCCTCATAACCCCATTGTTGATGACTTCAGTCACTTCATATGGCCCCATCCAATGTTGCATGAGCTTACCTTTCCTTTCCTGGAATCAAGAATCATATAGTAATGCCCATTCTCCCACTTTAAGTTACTTTGGCCTGGTGTGGCGGTCATGCCACTTGGCCCTTTGTTTTTGAATGATCTCTATTTTTTGTAGAGCATCAAGGTGGTATTCATCTAGCTGATTAAGCTATTGAATTCATTCTTTCTGTGCATCATCCAGGTTTATATTCAATTCTACTATAGTCCTAAGTGTTTTGACTTCAAACTCTATAGGCATCATAACACTCTTCCCATAGACTAACTGAAATGGTGTGAAACTAGTAGTAGTCTTCCAGGTGGTCCTGTAGGCCCACACTACTTCTGGTAATCTAGTAGCCCAGTCCTTCCTATGTTGTTGCACTATCTTTGTCAGGATATTTTCCAACTCTCGGTTGGTCACCTCAACTTGCCCATTCACTTGTGGATGGTAGGGAGTGGTTTTGTTATGCCTGATTTTGTATTGTTGCATGAGTTCTTGAATCATCCTTGAAGTAAACTGAGGTCCTTGATCAGTTGTGATCTCCCTTGGAACCCCAAATCTTGTAAAAATTGATGAATACAAGAAATCTGCTACAATTTTCTCCTTTGAATCATGCAAAGCCTGCACTTCAACCCACTTAGTCACATAGTCAGTACAAACTAGGATATACCTCTTACCTCCTGACTATGGATTAATAGGTCCTATGAAGTCCATCCCCCATTTATCAAATGGCTCAATGTGAACATGTGGTTGGAGTGGCATCTCATCTCTGAGAGTAGGTCTGCCCATCCTCTGACATTGATCACATTGGCTCACATGCTTGGCTGCATCTTTGAATAGTGAAGGCTAGTAATAACCAACCTACAACACTTTATATGCAGTCCTTTTTCCTACAAAATGGCCACCACAAGGTTCATCATGGCAAGCCTTCAGTATTTCAGTTATTTCATTCCCAACAACACATCTTCTCATGAGCTGATCAGGCCCTATTTTAAATAGGCACCCATCAATCCATGAGAAATCTACACTTTTCTCAATTAAAGTCTATTTTTCATGAGGTAAAAGTGTAGGGGATACTTTACCAGTGGCTAAATAATTAGCCATATCTATGTACCAAGGTATCTGATCATTTAGAGCAAACAAATGCTCATCTAGAAATTGGTCCTCTATAGTTGCATAGTCTGGAGGTGTTAATATGGATAAGAAATCAGCTACCACATTGTCCTTTCCTGGCTTGTCCACTATTGTCACATCAAATTCCTACAAAAGCAATAACCATATGATAATTCTACCACTAATCCCAGGTTTTTTTGTCAAGTATCTGATCGTTGAGTGATCAGTGTGTACAAAAACCTGATATCCTATGATATAATGATGAAATTTGTTAAGAGCATGTATTACTACAAGAAACTCCTTCTCTGTGATAGTATAATTGAGTTCAACACCTATGAGGTTTTTACTAACATAATAGATGGCATAAAAATCATCACCATATTTCTATCCCAGTATTGAGCCTATTGCATTGTTAGATGCATCAACATATATGTGAAAAGGTATGGTCCAATTTGGACCTCTCAGCACTAGAGCAGTAATTAGTTTTTCCTTTAAGGTGTTGAATGCTTGTTCACATTCTTCAGTCCAGACAAACTTTGTATCCTTAGTTAACAATGTGGTAAGAGGTTTAGCAGTTTTTCTAAAGTCTGATATAAACCTCCTATAGTAACCGGTTGATCCTAGGAAACTATGGATATCCTTCTATGTTTTGGGAGTAGGTAGGGTTTGGATGACTTCTATTTTCTTTCTATCTACTTTGATCCCATATGTAGAAATGTGATGTCCTAAAACTATCCCTTCCTACATCAACATATAACATTTCTCATTGCTTAGGGATAGGTTAGTTTCCTCACAATTTTTAAGTGTCTTTTCCAGATTTTCTATGGTGGTTTCAAAAGTTTCTCCATATACAGTGAAATCATCCATGTATACCTCCACAGTCTCTCCAATCATGTCAGAAAAAATGCTCAGAACTACCCTCTGGAAGGTGGCAGGTGCATTGCATAGACCAAATGGTAAAACTCGGTAAGCAAATGTCCCCCATGGACAAGTGAAGGTGGTTTTATCTTGATCTTCTTCCCCTATTTGGATCTGATTGTATCCATTGAACCCATCCAGGAAAGAAAAATACTTCTTGCCTGCTAAGGTGTCAAGGACCTGATCTATGAAGGGTAAAGGGAAGTGGTCTTTCTTAGTTGCTTTGTTCAACAACCTATAATCAACACAAATTCTCCACTTTCCATTCTTCTTGGGCACCACCACTAATGGTGATACCCACTCACTATCTGAAATGGGGTAGATGAATCCAACTGTGAGGAGTTTTTGTAATTCTATTTTGATAATTTCTTTCATAGTTGGGTTCATTCTCCTCTGTGGTTGTCTTACTGGTTTAACTTGGTCTTCCAGATATATCCTATGAGTACAGGTCTCAGGAGCTATTCCTCTCATGTCAGAATACTCCCAAGCAAAGGCATCTTGATGTTTTTCCAATGTTTGTTTCAGTTTGGTTTGTTGTTCAACTATCAACTTGTTATCTATGTTCAACATTCTACCAGGTGCAACTTCTATTTGCTGAATATGGTGGTCTTTTCCTCCCACTAATGGCAACTCAGGAGGAGGATATGAGGGTTCTCCCTAAAAAAGTGAGATATCATCTTATCCTCATCATTTTCATCTTCCAACTCATCAAGTGTCATGATAGGTTGGATCATTGATAGACCACCAATATTTTGACTCTCATTCTTAGGTTCTCCCAATAAATCTATAGACTATGCAGGTGGATGTATGATTAGTTTCTTTATATTCTGACCATCTAAAATGGTCATTTTCCCATATCTACAGCTTATGTAAGCATCAACTATTGCCAACCAAGGTCTACCTAAGATTAATGGGTATCCACCTAACCTAGACTTGGATTGTAGCACTAAGAAATCTGTTGGATACTCCCATGCATCCACTGTAATAGTAATATCTTCCAGTATTCCCTCAGGGAGCACTATAGACCTATCTACCAACTATAACATAGTTTTAGTGGGCTTCAGATTAGTCAATTTCAGTTTTTGCATGGTCTCCTAGGGCATGACATTGATGGCAGCCCCCAAATCTACTAGTGTATTGGGTAAAACACAACCTTCTATTTTTACAGTTAACACAGGGCTTCCTGGATCTAAGTACTTCTAGTTGTAGGTATTCCCTAACATAAGGTCAGCTAATTGACCTACCAAACTGATTGATTTAGCTAGTTTCCTCCCTAGTTTCTTGAGGCACAACTCTCTTATGGCCTTACCATAGATAGGTATGTCTCTGATGGCTTGAAAGAGAGGGATTGTGACCGTTAAGTTTTTTAAACTAGAGAGAATATCAAACTCTATTTGTATTGGTTTCTTGGGTTCCTGCAACCTTTGTGGAAAATGTGGAACCCCTTCTTTGTTATTCACAAGTGTTGATTCTTCTTCTACTTCCTCTATAAGGGGTGATTCCCCTTTTCCTATCTCTATGTGTTCCTCTTCTTCTACAAGAGGAGTGACTTCTACACCTAATTATTTTCCTGATCGTAACTGGATCGGATCACAATCTACCTTAATATTATACATGGGGTACATCTCATTTTCCATATGATAGGTTGGTTGTTGTTTGTTGTTTGGGTTTGTTGTAGGTTGTGTTGGTAACTGAGGAGTTCTTGAAGTAGGAGGTGCAGGTAGACTTGGCTGTAGTGGAGCTAGAGTAGGATGTTGTGGATACTGATTCCAAGCATTCTGGTTTCTCCACTACTGCCTAGGCTACTGGTATTGCATCCAAGGGTAAGGGTTGTAAGGATTTTCTCCTTGGGGAAATGGATTCCAAGGTTGTTGCCCATACCAACCCATATTGGGTGGTTGGGCTTGACCTTGGTTTTGGTAATTGCTGCCCCCATAATATGGCATTCTTGATTGCATGTTGTTACCCATAGGAGACTATTGCTAGTTTCTCCTATTACCCATGAAGTATGCTTCTGTTACTTCAGGTTCCTCTTTATATTTCATTAATTATGGATACAACTTGGTTTTATGATCCTTTTTATAGATAGCACATACATGAACTTTATTTTTTGGACACTCATTTCTAGGGTGTTTGCCTCTACATTTAGGATAGAAGTAGGCCAATGCTGCCTCATTCTCCTACTTCTTCTTCTGAAGTAGAAGGGTATCCATTTGAAGAGCTAGATATGATAACATCTCACTCTTAAGGTCTTCAAGCATGTTGCCTATTTTTATTTTAGTGATAATGGTTGATTGCTTAACATTTCTAGGGGTCAACTTACCTTTTCTTCTTGAAAATTTTGACATAACTATCGAATATCATCCATTTGATGTTGGTAAATATCCCCTCTAGAGATCATGTTTAAGGCTTCCAAGGATTCATTTGTCAGTCCTTTCAGAAAAATACTTCTTAGGGACCTGTCTCCTAGTTTTGAATGGGGTGATCTTTGCAAATTGAAGCTAAACCTATCCCAATATTCTTCCATAGATTCCCCTTCCTTTTGTGTCATGTCTAGGACTTCTTCTCTTGCATCTCGTGCTCTACCAAAATCTTGATACTGATCTAGGAAAAGTCTCTTCAACTATTCCTAGGTAGTTATCCATTTATCCCCCAAGCTGATGAACCAGTGCAAAGCTGAATCATCAAGGGTGGAAGGGAATAATTTTAGTTTTTGAGCATCTATGGTGTAATCCACAGATCTGCATAAAACATCAAATTTAAATAGGAACAGATCTAGATCTTCTATTGGTAGTCCTCTAAAGGTTGGAAGGTGGGTAGGAGAGATGTGCTTCATCTTGTGATCTCCTCCTACCTCTCCTATTGGAAAACTAAAACTAGTGGATGCTTCCTCTAGATTTTTTACCATTCTATCTGCTATTGGAGTTTCTACATCGATTGCATTTAGAGCAGCTAACAATGCTTCTAATTCATTTATTTTATCCTTCATAAGGATGGATAAGTCAGTATTTGAGATTGTTCCATCTAATACTACTTGCCAACATTCGGCATTTAATAGATCTTCCTCATATTGAACTCTACTTATCTTCGATCCTGCTCTAAGATTCTACTGAATTATTTTAGAAGGATCCTGTGCAAATAGTGGGTGTTCTCACCAATGCATAGGTGGAGATTGTGATGGAGGGATTTTAGTCTCAGGTTTAGATTCTACTAAAGTAGAAGGGTTTTGAGAAACAACTTCTTTGTTTTTGATAAAATGACCATCTGGTCCTCTATTCTTAGGTGGACTCATACAAAGTTTTAGATGAAGGTTTCTAGAGAAAGCAATCTAAACTACTTCTACTATGCTTCCTTCAGAATAGGAAATTATAATGGCTACTCCTCGACAATGGTACCAAAATTTTGGGCAAAATATTGGTTAGTTTTTCTATGGTTCAATTAATTACCTCCATTTAATTGTCAACCCGGGGTAGCTCGTAGTCTTGTGAGTAGTCATGCACAATATATGCTTATAATTTCTCCTTTAGATATGAGTCCCTCAGATTTATGGTTTGGGGGGTGTTTGATGTTCATTGAAGTTTTGATTCTAAATTCCAAACCAATAATCTATCCTACGTTTATGAAAATAGGACTAAAATGCACATAGAAATTAAAATGGTACTTTGTTAGAAATCATAGAAAATAGGAGAAAATAATAGGAAAATAAATTAATCTACAAAAAATTAAATAATAGAAAATAGGGGAAAGTAAGGGAAGAACTCTATTGTAAGTGGGCCCACGCTTCTAATAGGTTCTTCCCACGTTAAATCTTCATCGGACGCTTAGACGATTTAACAGGAAATAACTCAGAAATATTTTATTAATAATTGTAGCAAAGAATTTACAGAAAAATTTGGGGGTCTCATATTTAGGGGTGGCCTACATATTTATAAGATATGCGGCCACACCCTATTACAATTTTTAAAACAAATCAAAAATATGATTCTCTTTTACAACCGCCTACATGAATGAAGGAATCGGGCAAAATATCGAGCTTGGTGAGCTATTTCAATGTATTCTATTTCCAGAATATGTCTGATATTTGTTTTACCTAATTTACATAAATATTTCATGTAGCAGCTAGAAAATAGGTGGCTAGTCATCTTTGACATCGTCCCTTGTCCGGTTTCAATGTTGGAACTCCATTTATGCTTGTTGCTGAAATTTTGCTCTGTTCTGTCGACCATAGAGTCATGCTAGAATTTGGCTTTAGTGGAAATCAGGTGCCTCATCTAAAGAAGTTAAGAAGCAGGCGCCTTGTCTACAGAAGTTGGGAAGCAGGCACCTAACAGGAAGCAGGCACCTAACAGTTAAGTGTCGAACGGAAGTCAGGCGCTTCAAAGGGAATTGGGTGCCTGACTTCATACTTCACACCGATGTTCCAAGATGTTTTACCTTCATGAAATCGCAAGTGCTAGGTCCGAGTGGGACCTCGATGAAAACATGCCAAAATGCAACAATTTCCACAAAATCTACACAAAATACACTTAAAGACAAATATTAAATAACATGTAGAATAAACTATTAAATATATATATAATTTTCATAAAACATGTACATCTATAAAAATAAGTGTCACTGTTTTATAAGGAAAGAGGTACAAAAAATGAGCATTTTTAGGGCTCATCACAAATATTGAAATCAAGCCCTCAACCATGCCCTAATCTTAATCCTTAGCCAAATCCCAAGGAGATTGCATCATAAATTCAAAAATCCTAAGCAAATCCCTAGGAATCCTAATCCCTTCCCAAATCCCCACCAAAATCCCCTAGAAATTCCCCACATTCAATATGCCATGTCCTCCCCACTTTTCCCTCCATTTTGGATGAATTTTAAATTGCCCTAAAATTTCCAAGTCAACCCCCTCATGATAATGTCATTAACTCCCTAATCCTCCCCACATATTTCCATGCAATTTTATTTGAATTTAAAATTCCCCACCAAAGCCCAAGTCAAAACCCATTAAATATTCATAATAAATTTTTGAGTCCTCATCCTCCATTGCACTTTTTATGAATTTTAAATTTGGCCACATCACCCAATGTTCCCATGTCCCCATGCCCCCTCACTTCTCCCTAGGCCAATTTATGGTATTTGGGTGGGTGAGGACTCACCTCACCCAAGGCCAATAAATATGGGAAGGTGCACACTCCTCCATGTGGAATTCCTATATTTTTCTTGGTTTCTCCACATTCTACTTGGCTACCATGTCACCTCCACATCACCTCCACTTCACCACCCCATCCCCTTGCAAAAATCCTATAAATCCCCTTCTTTTCCTCCATGGACAAGAACATATGAGAACCTTGACAAAAATTTGCTAGATTTTCACCAGCCCTCTTTGTCCCGCTTGAGTGTGCTTAAGGCTTAGTGTAATTACTGTTAGAGTTACTATGTAACTACTATATTACCTCATTTGGTAATTAGTCCTAGATAGGTTAGTTTACTTCATTCACTTTCTATCCTAGGTAGAATATCTACCGACACTTCCTATTATCGATAGATATTATTGTTAGCATCTATATTTGTTAGTTGTTAAGCGCTTCTCATTGAGAGCGCGTTTGTTAGCTATTATTTAGGATATTATTTCCATAATATCCTAAGGCTATTTCTAGCCTTTGTAAGGTTTATTTAAGCCATTTCATTATGAATATTATAGCTAATGCTCATATTTGATTATTGAGTTGACTACATTGGCATCAGAGCCACGACTGCGATCACGGAGCAGTCAAACCCTGGACAAGATGAGAGTCTCTCATTCCAGGAGCACCCTGGACAAGGCGAGAGAAAGTCTCTCATTTTGGGTGCACATTGGACAAGTGGAGGCAGGAAGCCTCTCACTATCTAACGGACAAGACTTGTTGGCAACAGTCGACCGATAAGAGAGGGCAAGAATGCCCTTCTTTTTTTTCGATGATTGGATGGACAAGGTCCAACCAGCAACCGTCGATCAGTCATTGAGGTCGGAGTGCCCTCTATCAGTGTCAAAGACATTACTTCGACAAGCGGTCGACCATCGACCGCTCATCAGTAGGCAGCAGGCACGCCTTCTCAAGCCGGGGCCGACGATCGGGATCCACGAGGGCAGGAGCGCCCTCCGATCTCCAATGATCGGTGACCCATATTGATAGAGACTGAGGGTAGACTAACCTATGAGGGCAGTCGATGTCCCCCCCGACCCACCAGACGGGATGGTCGTCGTCGATCGAAGAGGAGCCTTCGATGATCGACAACACAACCCGAGGGCAGGAGTGCCCTCAGGTCTGCCCGACTCTGACCATATCCCTGACAGGGGGGACACCATGTTAGATACACCTGACAAACTGCACAGTATCTATAGGATTAGACCGATCAACGAGGGTAGGCATGCCCTCCATCGGATCCACCAACCGCATAGGACACGAGGTAGATCCACCAACTGTACAGGACACAAGGCAAAATTAGGACACGAAGACCCTGACTGGCAAACCTGGATAGACATCTGATTTGGAACGAATCTTGATGAACTACTACTGATGTGGATCCAAATGGGCACCAAGGAGTGATTGGGCTGACATGGCAGGACAACTAATCTAGCTTATTGCTAGCTGTTGACAATTTTGTCACATTGCTTAGAGGGGTAGTAAAATCAAATTTTTTGTAAAGTATTTCTTTTAATTTCATGAATTTGTTCCCTTGTTTTTTAGAAACAATATTTTCAAGCATTGCAGCAATTTTGGCTTTCCCTGCTTCCCCCTTGTACATAAAATGAAGATGAAAGAGCTTCGCTGCCGAACAAGCTAAGGAAGATAGCTTCGCCAAAGAAAGAAGAAGAGTATGAAAAGAGCTTCGCACCCGAAGCATTTCCAGCAGCTACTTCGGGCGAAAGTTTTGCGAAGCGGTTTTCAAAGAAAGAATACAAGGAAGGCAAGAAAACTACTTCAGGCCCGAAGCACTTCAAACAACTACTTCGGGCAAGAAACTTGCGAAGCGAGTTGAAAAGCGCAAACATTGAAAAATACTTCACCAAAAACCAGCGAAGCACCCACTTCGGGCCTCTCCATCAGCGAACCATTTCTACTTCACCAAAAATCTTGCGAAGCATCTACTTCGGCTAACTTTCGTGCGAAGTACTTTCACCCGAAGCAACATCTTTCGAAGGCAAGAATGCGCTTCGGCCGAAATACCCCCAAACCATAGTTTTGAAGAAGGATCACGATGAAGCATTTTGAAGACTCACCAGTGAAGTATCTACTTTGGGTGAAGGACCTACGAAGCAGTTTCTGCACGCCTCTCCAGTGAAGCAACGAGAAATGAAAAGCCCCACTTTGAGGAGGAATATCTGCTTCGGCACTCAACACCCCCGAAGTTGCCTTGCGAAGCTCCATCATGCGAAGTGCAAACCAAGAAGGAAGAATCTACTTCGGCTCAAGTCCATTGCGAAGCGAAGTTGCGAATGAAAATCTAGCGAAGCACTTCAAGGGCACATACTCCAAGCTGGGTATTTTTCCAAGGCAATCAAGTGCCTCATAAATGCATTTTTACGTGCCCGATAAACTTGCTGCCCATTTTTGGCAATTGGAAATGAAGTATCAGTTCTTAAAGGAGAACCCGACGAGCATGGCGGCCACTCGAGCACTGCACCCAGAGGCCAAGGACGTTCAGGCGGCTCATTAATGCATATTTCCCCGATTGACCCGGTCGCAGCTGCTAGTTTTGGTAACAGATTTGAGAGCTCGATCCACGAGAGCCGCGAAGAGCCGACTTCTCGGGTTTCGAGGATGTACTCCTCCATGATGGCATTGATGGCTCAGAGGGTCGGGTCCTCTATAAAAACCCAGGCATTGTAATGTAAAATGGGGGGGGAACTTTCTGCTAGAAAGTTGTTGTAACTTAGATTCCTGCGATTAATACTAAAGAGCTTTGGACTCTATTTCTCTCTTTTATGCTGCCTTCTACGATTATTTCTTTTATCTTTTCTTCATTTGCATACTGTAATTCTGAACTCTGGATTTAGGTGTGTGATTGGAGTGGAACCCTAAGATTTTCCCAAAGGATACATAGGGGAGGAAAACGTTGTATTAGTTTTCTTTTATGCTGCCTGTGGATAGTGTTTCTGTCATATTCACTCTTTCTTCATCGTCGTTACTCTGAACTCTGAATTTTGATGACAAGGGAAAGGGTAATCCTGGAACTCGTCCAGAGGATACATAGGAGGATTAATATTGCATTCATTTCATTTATTCTTGGTGTTCTTTGCTGCTATTTTAAGCTATTGGCTAGCAATCATGCTTCTGGTTCTTTCCCACCATTAAACTACTAAAATTTCTTCCCTTACTCTTTTATTTCTTTCCTGCACCCTTACTCTGTTTATCTCTTTCCTGCACCCTTATCTTAAACATCAAAGTAGTTTAGTATAGGAGCCGGCCTTTCTCCGGAGATTGGCATGAGGGGCATCTCTTCCCTTCGGCCTTTCAATGTTGGTCCAGGTCTAGGGCGCATACACTTACCCAAATCCTTTCCTGGGCAGATTTGATGACCAACAGTTTTTGGCACGCCCGATGGGACCCGATCAGTCTCACCTTGTGAGTAGTAGTGAGAACCGATGCTCTCATTACCAAAAGACTCTTAGCATCTGGCGACTCTGTTTAACCAAGAATATTTAAGTCGTAGAGACCGGTACCAAAGTCTGTGCCTTCATGCAAACAAGATGGAGAGTTAGGAATAGAGGAGAGGAAACTGAGTTCTTTGAGCTAGATATTGACGCCTTTGGGGAACGATCTAGGTTAGTCACCCTCGAGTCTCTATTACATGGAACATCCTCGCAAGAGGCCGTTGTTGATGAACAAGGCCTAACTTCTGATAGCACAGTGGCTAGCTTTCCTCCTAATCCTCCCAACTCATCGAAGCATCCTAGTGCCTCCATTCCTATTGGTCATCCTGTTAGCAATCAAGGAGGAGCTTCGAGAATTCTTGTTTCTCAAAATCCAAGAGTAAATATGGCACAACAACAACAACAACAACAAATGCAGTAGCAACTACCACCCAGATTATTCCCAGCATGGAATTCTTCAGGACCGCTAAATCTAGCGGGACAAGGGCAAGTGTCGCCTGCTGCTATAAAGAAGATCCCAACGTTCGATGGAACTGGGAAGACTGCTCTGGAGCACATCCAGGACATAGTTTCTCTGGCGACGATCCATGACATCATAGAAGAGCGCGTTATGGTAAAGCTTCTGGTTCTGTCTCTTAGAGGAAAACTCCTCTACTGGTATAGATCTTTACCACCCGGTACCATTATGGGATGGGACCAGTTAGTCGGATAGTTGATGCGAAGCTTCAATGAGTCCGTCGATCCGACCTCTCTCCTGCATCAGTTCACAATGATCCAGAGACATCCACAAGAGGAGATCATCGACTTCAATGTTAGGTTCGCTCGAACCTGGCAAAGAATACCAGTTGGACTTCGACCATCTGATGAAGCTACAACATACTATTTCCTTCGGGCTTTCAACCCTGATATCAATGTCATGGTAAGGTATTCGAATATCAATACCTTCCTAGAGTTATATGAGTTAGCCCAAAAAGTGGAGATGGATCTAATAGCTATGGGTAAGCTTCCCCAAAGGATGTCGATGCCCATACTCCTCGATTTCTATCAATCCCAGTATGCGAGCACAGCCGCTTCGTAGATCTCTGCAACCCCTGCATACCCGATCTCATCTTGGAACCCGAATCCCATTGTATCCCAAATCACCGCTCCACAAATTCATTTTCCCACTTTTTTGACTCCGTAGCCCATGGTCACTTCGGCATTCCCTATACTTCCAACACCACTTCAACACCCCACCCTACCTCCAATACCCATGATGGCTCCATTGCCACCTATTCCTAAAATCGATGATATGCAAGCCAAAATACTGCAAGAAGTTCAGTCCCTGAACTCCACAGTGCAGACCCTATCTAATGACATGACCATTATGAAGAAGAAGCAAGCGCAACAAGAGTTTCTACCAAGAAGGTCTTATCCTACACCTGCGCTTACTAAAGATCAAGCGGCCCAGCAAGGAAGAGCTTCGGCAAGAAATGTTGCAATAGACGAAGCCCCGAGCACTTCCGATTATATACATTGGTGCTCCACGTGTAATGATCCTCATGAAGAAAATACCTGCATGTTGCACCAACACTATGTACAAACGCTGGCGAGCAGTAGTCATGGCGGTCAAGTCAACGTCATCAGGCAATTGGATCAGAACTTGGTAATTGGTGAAGAAGAGCCAATTGCAGTCCTTACCAGAGGAGGCAAAAGGTCGATAGAGGTGGATGCTACTCAAATGGCTCCCTTAAAGGTGCATGCTCATCATGAGAAGGGACAACAACCTCCTCCAGCCCCGAGCGAAGCTCCTCAGCCTGCACCAGTCAAAGAGAAGGCCCAATAGGCCCCTACAAATCCACCTCAGGTGGAAACTAAGGAACAAGCTAGAGAGAAGCTCAAGCTTCCTTCGCTGACCAAGCGACAAAGGGTCGAAGCTACGAAATAGTATCACACCAGATATGAGCCAAGAAAGGAACCTGAGGTGCCCAATTCCCTAGCGTACAACATTGTAGATGAGCTGAAGAGGATTCCAGCCAAAATCAGTCTGTACGATGCACTGCAACTACCCGAACAAGTGGACCTGTTGCAAGAATCATTGAAGATGACCAAAGCAAGAAAAGCAGCACCACTTGCCCTAGTGCAGACCCTATCCACATCCATTATAGGGAAGAATCGGCCACCTCCATTCTACCTGTCTCTACAGATGGAAGGGTATATTGTACACAACTGTATGATTGACTCCGGGGCCACGACAATAGTCATGCCCAAAGCAGTGTGCGAAGAGATAGGGATGGAATATATGCGAAGCAGTCATGGCGTACTCCAGTTGGATGGAACCCCTATGAAGACTGTAGGAGTGATTAAAGATATACCTATCCGACTACACAAGATGCCTCAAATCATAGTTATACAAGAGGTGGTGGTCGTCGACCTTGAGCCATATTTCAGTATGTGCTTGTCGAGAGAATTTACGATGAAGCTAGGAGGATATCTATCTATGGATTACTCGCACTTGGAGATTCCATTCAAAGGGAAGAAGATTAAAATTTACAATGAGAAGCCTTCTACCTTCCTCGTAGAGAAGATGTCCGAAGGAGAGAGCAGCGATCCTGTGCATGCGATAGTGGAAGGGATAGAGCAGGTGGACCTGGTCGAGGAGTCCCTCGCACAGTTAAGTTGTGAAGATGAGTTTTCATTGGCAGACTTTAATGCCATGATAGAAACCGAGATGGGATGTTATGCCATCGCCAAGCCTGAGAAACACATCAAGACAGAAGATAAGGTCTCCGCCCAAGGTGAATTATGGAAATTATTCTTCGATGGCGCCCGATGCAAAAATGGCGTCGGGGTGGGCATTCTTTTAGTATCACCTTCTGGAGAGCAGAAGGAATATTGTTACCGGTTGGTGTGGAGTTGCACCAACAATGCAGCAGAATATGAAGCATTATGCCTAGGACTCAAAAAAGCAGAAAAGTTAGGCATAAAGCATCTCCAAATCTTTGGAGACTCAGAATTGGTATGCAATCAAGTCACCAACAAGTGCACTTCAAAGAAGCACTATCTCAAGTCATACCGAAATAGGGTATGGGACTTGTTCGACCAATTCGAATCTCTCAATCTGCAGTCTATTCCAAGAGAAAAGAACCGACATGCCGATGTTCTAGCATCCATCGCAGCCAAGTATTCTCCAACAGAAGACATGGTGCATAAGCCTAAAGCTGTGAGGATGATTTACAGGCCCTCCATCCTAGACAGAGATCTACATTGGCAAGTTTTTGACAATGATGAGCAGATTGTGAATTTTATGATTCAAGAAGCAGCCACAGTTGAGAAGAGAAGCCCTGACGATGAGGAATATGAAGGGCTAGTTCAATTGAAGAATAACCACGTTCCCAAGGGATTAATTACTCTTGAAAGCCTCTTTGATCAAAATGATCGAGCAGTTTCTCATAGGATCAAAGTTAATGCAAAGCAGTATCAAGATTTAGAACTTGAACCTGGAAAAGCAATAAAAGTTGGAACAGATTGCACTTCGAAAGAGCTAGAACAGATCCGATCTCTGTGCAGAAAGTATCCCGACATAGTGGCTTGGTCTTATCAAGATCTAAAGGGATATGATCGACAACTGATCCAGCATACAATTGAGTTGCAGGAAGGGATCAAACCTTTTCGACAGAAGCAAAGGCCAGTAAATCCGAAGATCGAGGTCCTGATGAAGGCCGAGCTCCTGAAGATGCTCGAGGTAAAGATAATTTATCCCATAAAGCATTCCTCTTGGGTAGCGAATCTAGTCCCAGTGAGAAAGAAGAATGGAGATATAAGGTTATGCATGGACTTTCACAACTTGAACCAGGCTTCGCTTAAAGATCACTACCCTCTCCCATAGATAGATCAGATCTTGCATTCAGTAGTCGGGGCTCAACGCTTCTCCCTACTAGATGGTTTCTCCGGATATAATCAGATCTGGGTTAGGGATGAAGATCAGCATAAAACCGCATTCACCACCAAATGGGGAACATTTGCTTACCAGCGAATGCCATTCGGCCTTTCGAATGCGGGGGCCACTTTTCAGAGGGCCATGGATCTAGCTTTTGGCGAGCTCTTGAATAAGGTTATCATTATCTATTTGGATGACATGACCATCTTCTCCCAAAGAAGGGAGGATCATTCTTTTCATCTACAATAGGTATTTGAAAAATGCCGAGAATTTGGCATTTCAATCAATCCAAAGAAGTCCATATTCATAGTCAGCGAAGGGAAGTTATTGGGACATGTGATATCTGAGAAAGGTCTCATTGTAGATCCTGATAGAGCCGAGGCTCTATTGAAGCTCCCACTCCCAATGGACAAGAAAGGACTTCAATATTTCTTTGGTCAGATCAACTTCGTGAGGAAGTTTGTCCCAGATTTTGCCCAGGTCATCAAGCCGATGTCCGAACTTTTGAAGAAGGGCGCAGAATTCATCTGGATGAAGGAGAGAAAAGAAGCATTCAAAGAGATCAAGACCCGAATTGCTCAAGCACCGGTCCTGACCAACCCTGACTATAATCGGGACTTCATCCTATATGCTATAGGAGAACCTGAGAGCTATGTTGCGGTTCTGACACAAAAGGGGAAGATGGCGAAGAGCGCCCCATCGCGTTTCTAAGTCAAGTGATAAACCCCCATGAAGAAAAATACAATTTCATAGAAAGACAAGTGCATGCAGTCATGAAGTCTCTTAGGAAATTCAAGCAATTCATTTCCCAAAGTCGGGTTACGGTCTTTGTCATTCACCCTGATGTGCGCAATTTCATCATCCAAGGAGAATTGGGAAGCAAAAGAGCCGGTTGGGTCAGCAAGATACAAGAGTTCGACATCGACATTAGGCCCACAAAGTTGGTTCATGGTCATGCATTATGTCAAGAACTGGCGAAGAGCGTAGCGGTCGAAGCTACAAAATCTCAGTGGGATGACTCACCAATAGAAGGATGCTTCACAAACCAAGAAGAGGATGAGAAAGACTGGGTCGGTGAGATAGTTGAATACTTCAACACCGATAGATGTCCTTCACATCTAAATGCTTCACAACGAAGGCATTTCAGGATGCGGTCCTCCCGATATACTTTGCACCTCGAAGGCCTATTTTTTAGAAACATTGATGGTGTCCTTCTTAGGTGCATAAAAGATGATGATAAAAGGAGAATCCTAGGAGAATTCCATTCAGGATTATCTGGAGGTCACTTCGCAGGAAGAGCAACGACATTGAAGATAATCAAAGCTGGTTATTATTGGCCTACACTCTTCGTCGATGCCTTTGCGGTCTGTCATCGATGTGAGCAATGTCAGAAGTTCATCGGTCAAAGCAGAAGTGCTCCTATGCCTCTCCGACCGATACAAGTAGAAACTCCCTTTCAACAATGGGGGTTGGACTTCATAGGGGTCATATCGCCTAACTCCTCCATCGGGCATAAGTTCATCTTGACCGCGATCGACTACTTCACCAGATGGGCCGAAGCAGTTCCCACAAAGCATGCTGATCAGGAGACCGTCATAGCCTTCCTTGAAGGATTGATCACCCGGTTCGGCATTCCCGAAGCAATCATAACAGACAATGGTCCTGGCTTCTTAGGCACCAAAATCAATGAGTTCCTCTACCGATATGGGATATATCATAAAGTCTCCTCCAATTACTATCCACAAGGTAACGGCTTGGCAGAATCAACCAACAAGACTCTGTTGAGGGTGTTAAGAAAGCTCATAGAGATAAACAAAAGAACTTGGCACCTTCTTCTAGATCGGGCCTTGTGGGCCGATCAGATTTCTGTCAAGAAGTCGATCAAAACATCGCCTTACGCCCTAGTGTATGGCAAGGAGGCCATCTTGCCAACTCATGTAGAGATCCCTGCATTCCAGCTGTTGGATGATGAAGAGGAAGTTGATTCTATGGAAAATAGGCTGGCTCAGCTTCTGCAGCTAGAGGAAGATCATGAGAAGGCTTACCAGAGCTTCGCTAAACATGCTCAGATCACCCGAGATTGGTTCAAGAAGAAGTCCTCCGATCGCACTTTCAAAGTGGGAGATCTAGTATGGAAGTGGGATTCTTGGAAGGCCAAGCCTAGGAATCATGACAAATTGGACGCATTCTGGGATGGACCATTCAAAATCATGAAGGTAAATTCGGCCAACTCTTTCATCCTCAAGGATGCAGATGGCCAGGTATTGCCAATCTCTGTCAATGGTCTTCACTTGAAGACTTTTTATCACTGAAGATGTAGTAAAAAAAAAAAAATTACTTTGTATATAGTTTTTCATCCATGTATATATACTCTGCTTTGAGATCTCCGAAAGGCTAAGTGTTAAAGTTGCAAAGCCCCAACATCACTGAACTCAGCAAAAATCTCCTTCGGGGAGTTTTATTGCGAAGCAACTGATGCGAGATACTTCACAGCGAAGCACTTTGGCTTCCAAAGGGTCCTCGGAAGACCGAAGGAGTCATTGAAAGAAAGAAGTAGGAGATGAAAAGAGCTTCGCACCCGAAGCATTTCAAGCAACTACTTCGGGTGAAAGTTTTGTGAAGCAGTTTTCAAAAGAAGCCTAGCGAAGTATTTTTCAAAGAAAACAAGCTTCGGAGGGGCCAGCCTTCCGTGAAGCAAAGAAGTGATGCAACGAGGGAGAACTACTTCGGGCCCGAAGCATAGAAAATCCACCCACACCGGAGGTTCACTACGAAGCAATTTTAGCACCGGTTTCACTTCGCCAACCCGATGACACGTGAAACAAGGAGCATTTAAAATGTGTCTTGGGGGATGCATCGACGACAACTTAGGGGAATGTTCGGGGTGAATGATTTTAATGCCAAGGTGGCGGAGCACATCTCAAGAAGAATTTTGTTGCGAGAAAAGTTCGCGCTCGGGTACGAGGTGGCAGAAGGTCAAGTTCTCGATGCAGGGGAAATCATCGAACCACATGGGCCCGCGTACCACGCCGCTGTGAAGCCAATCAAAAGACACGGCAACCTTCCCCATCCGAGTGTAAATTTAATTATGGCAGGTGCCATAAATAGAGGTAGTTGCCTTCTAAGGCTATAAAACTCAAGCCTCGATGGTAAAGAAGGGTGTTTGCCAACTGGTTCATGCAAGACTGAGAGCTCCCGCCATTGATAGCCTGCATTCCTCTGCCCTTTGCATCGAAATCCTTCGCATTAAGTCTTCTGCACCGTGAACTCTACTGCCACCCATATTCATAATGGGAAAGAAAAACTCTAAAGAGAAAGGTAAGGAACCCGAGGTAGCAGCCCCGAAGAAGGGCAAAGAAGAACAGAAGCAAAGACCTAAGAAGGTCAACCTTAATCCCCGCCCAAAAAAGCAACCTGTGGAGGAAGAAGAAGATTCTGAAGAGGAACAGCTTGAAGAGCCACCAATTGATGGGTGGGAAAAAATTAGGGACACTGAGCTTTCGAAGAGCGTGGCCGAGCTCAGATACACCATTGAGTTTATGACAAGCAGGCTCACCCCGGAGAACAAGAGAGCCGCTGCATATTATTCACAGATCTACTGGTATCTGACCCCGCCCACTCACCATTGTCCCGAGTTAATCTGTGCCATTGCACAGAACTACCAGCCCTCCTCTAGACAAGTGTTGGACGCTACGGGCCACAAATTATTTTCTATTCTGAAAGAAGATGTGCAAGCAGCCTTCGCACCGAATCAGGGTCCGCCCAAGGGCTATTCCGTTCGCAATGTCATCCTGAGCGAACAAATGGAGAGGTTCACTACCTCCACTTATATTCTAAAATTTCTAAGAGAGAACCTCAAGGATGGACTCCCTTCGGGCAAGCGTCCCTAGATGCCCCTCCCCCTGACAGATTTCAAGAACACAGACATCTTCTCAATCATTGCATGGGTGGCGGGTCTGTCGACTGATGCTTCGGTGCACCCCTGGCAGGTGTCCTTGGCCGAGTGTATTTCAAGAGGGGAATTCTATGCCCCCGATGCTTCATGGCCGAACACCAACCCAGTCTTCTTCGATTGGGCAGAATGGGTGGCCCGAACCTTGCACACACGGCTTACCAGCATGAAGAATTCTGGGACGGGCCAGTACTTCGCACCCTGTTCTTTCCTTGTTTGGTTGTTTTTCTACCATGTACATAAGCAATTCCCCCACATTGCCATTTCTTCGAGTGGCAAGGATGGAAATCCTCTGCCTGTGTACCAGTGGACTCCCCTCCTATTGAGGATAGAGTCTTATTATTCTTTTAATCAACAATTCTTGGGACCCGCTATGCATTTATTGACAGGGTCATGCCCTCGGGTACCCCTCAGTTTAAGAGACAGAGTGGTGCAGGAGAAAAAGGGAGATGTGTTTCAACTGACATAGGGGCTCATGATTCACCTATTCGGCTTCATAGGGAAGCCCTTCCTGCTACCAGTCTACCCCTCCGAGTACCAGTTCGCATTGGAGGTCGCTCGGTAGAGCGATGTTACAAATGTCGTGTACGACCATGGTCGAAAATGGGCGCACACCTATGACTTCCCCTTCAAAATGGGGGTAATAGAAGTGTTTGCCCTAAAGCAAAATGTTTTCCTGGAGGAGAAGCTTGCCAACTTTGGTTTGCTCCAAATTCCTCAACAATGGCTCTATGACCCCTTGGGGGTGATGAGGGACCACCTCAGGTTCAAGAACTTTCATGTCTGCCCCCATCCAGAAATAGTGGATCAGAGGAACAATCCTAATGGGAGGGACTTGGAATGGCATTTAGAGAGGATGAGGACATTGCCTCCCTGGCATGAGTTCTACCCTATGGAGGTTGAGTTTGATCCTGTTCAGCATCCTTTCCCAACCCCAGACTCCACCTTTTGGAGAAAAGCAAAAGATGATTTGAAGGAGGAGTTGAAGAATTGGGGCGAGGAGCAACTAAGGGAGTGGTGGATAATGAGAGTCCATCACCAAAATATGAAATCCTATGGACTCTTGGCAACAGATAGAGACTTCGTAGTTGTGTACGAAGCCAATGCTGGGACTTGGAAGCCCCTCTCCTTCACCGACTTTGTTCCTCCAGCTACCCTCGATTCGGGCGAAAGCCCAGGAAGAGATGATGGTGCTTCGGAGCAGGAAGAAGAGGAGAAGGCAGAAGTTGCACCTGACACAAGTGCCATGGGGTCGACGCAATCATCAGAGAAAAATAAGAGAAAGAGGCAGGAGCAAGCTCAAGTGCCTCCGACCCACCCGAAGCGACCCCGCACAAAGCTCCCAACTGTCCCCATCGAACAACCTGCAACCGGCCCAACCAAAACAAATATCGAAGGGACGACGTCACCAAGAGCCGAAGCAACCCCAGACATGGATGTTATCGATGTGGAGGAGCTCCTCCAACAAGAGGGGGTCCCCGAAGAAGAAGTCATGGAGGTCACAAGTACCGAAGTCCAGAAGGAGCAAGAGCCGATCACGCAGGAAGTCACTACTGCTGCTCTGCCAGGTGGGCATGAAGGTACGCACTCTCCACCCTTTGCCTTGGTTTCTCAAAGCATGTCCCCCACCATCCCGACCATGAGTTCCCAGCAGTCTCTCCCTCCCTCACAAAGTCAATCACCTCTTCGCGCGTTGCCCCTTGCCACCTTGAATCTGCCCCATGATCCCGTTAGCTCCACTCCACTCGAGTCATCTGGCCGGGACAAGTCTATTGACACTACTTCACCCACCCATGCCACCATTCCCTCAGTTCCCAGTCAGGGCGAAGATAGTACCCCAATGTCGAACCCCATTCCTTGCTCCCCTGTCACACACAGTATCGTTCCTCTCGCCGAAGCTCCTGCTACACCCGTCGTCGAACCTACTGGTGAGGCATCCCCTATCCATTCTTTATATTTTTTCACCCCTTTGGCTGGAGATCCAGCCTCATTTGAATCAGAAATGTCCTTGATGAAGGAACGCCCTCTAGCCGAGAAGCTGCTCCAGGCCCGAAAAAATACCGAAAAAATGTTGAAGGAGGCCAGGAAAAAGAGAGGGCGCTCTCTGGCCGAAGTAGAAAAATGCGCTATTTTTGACCTGAAGGGCGAAAAGCTACATAAAGTAAAGAAGGTCCCTAAGGTCCAGAAGCCTCTGGATGAAATGACTCTAGCAGATTATGATTATCAGGAGAAGACCAAGGACCTGGAGCACCTAAATGTAGACAATGAATCTGCATCCATGCATGTCAGAATCGAGACTTTTCGAGCGCATGCGAACATCGCCAATCAGCGTAGATTTGAGGCTGAGAGCGCCAATATCAAATTGGAAGAAGAGCTAGCAAGGACTCGCTCCCAACTAGAGGACGCAGAAAAGCAATGTGAGCAGATGAAAAAGGAAGTAGTCTCCTTGAAACAACAGCTAAGACAACTGCAGTATGCAACCAAAAGTCAGAGCCAGATACTGGCCGAAGCTGATGTGAGGGCCAAAGAGCTTGAGAGCAAGATCTTGCAAATGCAGCAACAGTTGTACGAGAAAGAAAACTTGGAGCTATTTGACAGAGGATGAATCAAAGAAATTCGCTCACACTTGCTAAAAGGTTTCAGATCTCGGGCCTCCAGTGCCCTGTCAACTTTAATCTACGTCATCGAAGCTCAGTATGTCGTTTCTCAGGAAGGGCCAAAAGTAGATGAAGTCATCCAAAAAATTAAAAGGCGACTTAAACTAGCTTTTGAGGTCCAAAGTGTCAAGTATCAGGACCTGCAGGTCACTGCGATGAGCCGAACGGCTAGAGATTGGTCTACGACACAGGCCACAGTTCGTGCCTTCTTCTCCAAGGTGAGGAAAGCACAGAAGGCGAAAGACCTCCTGGATATATTTGAGCATGAGCAGCGCATATCAATGGGTTACTTCCAAGATCTTTCTTCCTTAGGTTTTCCAAGTTTCACGGATGATGAAGGGAACCTTCTGTCCAAGGAAGAACTCAAGCCGGTGTGGCTTCAGTTTGAAGGTGACGTCTCAAAAATAGATGGGTGGGCAGAGCCAATTACAGAAGGACAAGTCATAGATTTCATTCTGAGACATTGCAAGATCATGGCCTGCCTCAATGACCTGAGCGCTAGAGCCAAACATGCTAACATCGGGCAGATTGATCGGTTCCATGTTTTGATCAAGGCCCTGCAAGATCAAGAACCATTTCAAAAGGGTGCCTGGGCTCACGTTCGTCGAACCATGGAATGCATCCGTGATCGCCTACAGCCATCCTCGACATAGGAACCCTCGCCAGAAGAGGAAGAAGAAGAGGAGGAAGAACCAGAAGAAGAAGAAGAAGCAGCCATGGAATAGCCCATAGAAGAAGAAAAGGGAGAAGGGTCTGGAGGTAACTCTGGCCCAATGGATCAAGGCTAAGGGTTCTCCCATCGAGATGAGCTCGTTGCCCCGTGAGCCACCAAGAATGTTGACAATTTTGTCACATTGCTTAGAGGGGTAGAAAAATCAAAATTTTGTAAAGTATTTCTTTTAATTTCTTTTTGTTTTTTGAAAATATTTGTAAGTTGCAGCAATTTTGGCTTTCCCTGCCACCCCCTTTTGTATATAGAATGAAGTTAAAAGAGCTTCGCTACTAAGAAGACTAAGGAAGATAGCTTCGCCCAAAGGAAGAAATGAAGAATGAAAAGAGCTTCGCACCCGAAGCACTTCAGATGAAAGTTTTGCGAAGCGACATTTCAAAAGAATAGCTTTGCCAAAGAAAGAAGGTCTAGATCATGGTCCAAATTTGCTAAGGCAAGAAAACTACTTCGGGCCCGAAGCACTTCAAACAACTACTTCGGGCAAAAATTTTGCGAAGCGAAACTCGAAAGGCGCAAACATTGAAAAATACTTCATCGAAAAACTAGCGAAGCACCCACTTCGGGCCTCTCCATCAGCGAACCATTTCTACTTCACCAAAAATCTTGTGAAGCATCTACTTCGGCTAACTTTCGTGCGAAGTACTTTCACCCGAAGCAACATCTTTCGAAGGCAAGAATGCGCTTCGGCCGAAATACCCCCGAACCATAGTTTTGAAGAAGGATCACGGTGAAGCATTTTGAAGACTCACCAATGAAGTATCTACTTCGGGTGAAGGACCTCAGCGAAGCAGTTTTTGCATGCCTCTCCAGCGAAGCAGCGAGAAATGAAAAGCCCCACTTTGAGGAGGAATATCTGCTTCGGCACTCAACACCCCCGAAGTTGCCTTGCGAAGCTCCATCATGCGAAGTGCAAACCAAGAAGGGAGAATCTACTTCGGCTCAAGTCCATTGCGAAGCGAAGTTGCGAATGAAAATCTAGCGAAGCGCTTCCAGGGCACGCACTCCAAGCTGGGTATTTTTCCAAGGCAATCAAGTGCCTCATAAATGCATTTTTACGTGCCCGATAAACTTGCTGCTCATTTTTGGCAATTGGAAATGAAGTATCAGTTCCTGAAGGAGAACCCGACGAGCATGGCGGCCACTCGAGCACTGCACCCAGAGGCCAAGGACGTTCAAGCGGCTCATTAATGCATATTTCCCTGGTTGACCCGGTCACAACTGCTAGTTTTGGTAACAGATTTGAGAGCTCAGTCACGAGAGCCGCGAAGAGCCGACTTCTCAGGTTTTGAGGATGTACTCCTCTATTTTGTGCATTGATGGCTCAGAGGGTCGGGTCCTCTATAAAAACCCAGGCATTGTAATGTAAAAGGGGGGAACTTTCTGCTAGAAAGTTGTTGTAACTTAGATTCCTACGATTAATACTAAAGAGCTTTGGACTCTATTTCTCTCTTTTATGTTGCCTTCTACGATTATTTCTTTTATCTTTTCTTCATTTGCATACTGTAATTCTGAACTCTGGATTTAGGTGTGTGATTGGAGTGGAACCCTGAGATTTTCTCGAAGGATACATAGGGGAGGAAAACGTTGTATTAGTTTTCTTTTATGCTGCTTGTGGATAGTGTTTCTGTCATATTCACTCCTTCATCGTCGTAACTCTGAACTCTGAATTTCGACGAGAGGGAAGGGTAATCCTGGAACTCGTCCAGAGGATACATAGGAGGATTAATATTGCGTTCATTTCATTTATTCTTGGTGTTCTTTGCTGCTATTTCAAGCTATTGGCTAGCAATCGTGCTTCTGGTTCTTTCCCACCATTAAACTACTAAAATTTCTTCCCTTACTCTTTTATTTCTTTCCTACACCCTTACTCTGTTTATCTCTTTCCTGCACCCTTATCTTAAACATCAAAGTAGTTTAGTATAGGAGCCGGCCTTTCTCCGGAGATTGGCACGAGGGGCATCTCTTCCCTTCGGCCTTTCAATGTTGGTCCAGGTCTAGGGCGCATACACTTACCCAAATCCTTTCCTGGGCAGATTTGATGACCAACACTAACGTGGACTAGATGGATTGAACCCAAAATAGGGCGACACGTGGTGGACTGGCCATGTGGCACCCGATGCAGACTGGCCACGTGGCACATGACACGGACTGGACACGTGGTGGACATGTGGTGGATAGCTACATGTGCCACCAGACATGTGGACCCCTCCGACCGTGCCACATGGGCGGTAGCAAAAGGGATCCAACTGGACCATGATTTCCCACAGGCAATCAAAGAGCACTAGGTGCTCTATTGCTTTTAAGCAACTTTAGATCGCCCGCAGGGGCGATGTGGGATAAATCCCACTAAATTCCTTGCTAGTCGACGGGGAAGCCTTCAAGGAGAAGGCAATGGGCTACTCCTCCCGTCAGGCTAGCTAGCCCGACTAGAGAGAGGGCCAGTGCTAAGGCGCTGCCCGATGGGAGGTCGGGATTTCGACTCCCGTCGGGGCCATGACGGTTATATTTTTTTTATTTTTTATTTTTTTTAATTTGTCATTATTTAAATTTCAATGTTTTATTTTTTTTTAAATGTTTTTACTAATATAAATATAAATTATATTTTTAACAAATCATTTTTTTATAAAATTGATTTTTTAAAATAAGATATGATTTTATTTTTATTATTAATTTCATTTTTAAAGCTTAAACTTTTTATTTAAATTTTGCACATTAAATTAAAAAAAAAAAAAACACGAGGGACCTATTTTTTTTTCAACACACATAAAATTATGCTTTTGTTTTCTCCTCAAGGGGGGATATAAGACTTTTAATAGCACCAATTTTCTTGCAAATTAGGAGCCCTCCATTCTTCTCAACCTTGTTAATTTAGCATACAAGAAAGGATCACACTTGAATTCTTTTTGCAATTTAGACAACAAGGAGACTGAAATTTTTGTAAGATTCAAAGACAAAGTGTGCATTTGTTTTCTCCAAGAAGGGACATAAGACATAACATTGCACATTCTTTTTGCAAAATTGAGAAGAAATTGAAGACCTTGGGTCCACTCAAACCAAGTCGTTTGTCGACTGGTTCTGGAAGCCTTTCAAATGCGGGTCGTGTGTCGACTTGTCTTGAAAGGAGTGCTCATATTGTTAATTTTGCAACATAGAGGGGGGAAGACAACATTGTACTTCTTTTGCAAAATTGTAAAACAAAGTAGGAGACATAAAAATATCAATTTTTTGCACAACACAAATCCACATTGACCAACACCTTAGCTACCTTATCTTTTGCAAATTCATAGTGTAAATGAATGAACCTTGTATGAAGTGATCTATTCTACTACACCTAGCGATTGCAGCGGCTGGTTACCCATGCAATTTGGTTGCATGGTGTGATTACCATAAGGAAATTCATTGGTGTGAAGAAAAAGTGAGGAATGACCCATTTTTTTGCTTAGAAGCAGCCAGAGTACTGTGACAGAGCAAGAACCAGCAAATCGACATCCTTTTCATTGTATTGGGGCAGTTATATACTTTTCCCAAATATTGTTGTATTAGAGGATATGTATGTATTACCCAAATAATGTAATAAGGGGGGATGTTAGAGTTACTATGTAACTACTATATTACCTCATTTTGTAATTAGTCCTAGTAGGTTAGTTTACTTCATTCACTTTCTATCCTAGGTAGAATATCTACCGACACTTCCTATTGTCGACAGATATTATTGTTAGCATCTATATTTGTTAGTTGTTAAGCGCTTCTCATTGAGAGCGCGTTTGTTAGCTATTATTTAGGATATTATTTCCATAATATCCTAAGGCTATTTCTAGCCTTTGTAAGGTTTATTTAAGCCATTTCATTATGAATATTATAGCTAATGCTCATATTTGATTATTGATTTGACTACAATTACTCCCATGCCAATGGAACTTATCTGAAACCTCATCAACATTCTCTTTGTATTTGTTCACAAACCAGTCGCTCAACCAACATCAAATATTCACCAAGATCTCAAGACATCTTCAAGAGGGCCTACACCAAACCTTGAATCCGTATTAGTAGCAGAAATCCAATAACTCCTTGTGGCTACACAAAGCCAATCATTCCAAGTAGTTGCACTTTTGAAGGCAAACAGAGACATTTAACCAACAAAAATGTAATCAAGGTAAGGCAAGTACTTTTACATGGTTTTGTAACCTTTTGCATACCTTTTGTAACTTTTGTCAAGGTTTTTGTAAGTTTTGTAATAGCACTTTCATGAATTTGGGCCTTATCTAGAAAGGCCCAATAGATGCTACTAATAATTTCTTATGGGCTTGTGTGTAGGCATTTGGAGCAACATAAGGCCTAGGGTGGTCAAGCAACAAGGCTCAAGAAAAACCCACCCAACCATTTGAGGGTGACCTAGGGAACTTTTGTAGCACCATAAGATTCATTGTGAAAAGAAAACCCTCCCCTTTGGGAGGTCTTATTGTAATCAAAAGGTTATTTTGTAACCAAGAAAGCTTGTTTTGTAATATCAAATCTTATTTGTTCATTTCTATGGAATGGTGCATTTCCTTTGTCACACATTGCACTCTCACCCCTAATTAATGATAACTTCATGATGGCATTTTATTATTTGGATCATCATGAAATTGTTATTAGTTTTGACCTCATTAAGGAATTCATAATTTAATCATTAGTATTATTTAATAATTATATGGGATTGAAACGAGCCCCACCCATATTACATCATCACCACATAGTGGTATTATAACAACTTGGATATTATCCATGTATCACTTGGAAAGATTCAAACCTAGGTCTCCTCCTTGAATGTTGAGGAATCTAATTGATTGATATAATCATTAGTCTTATTATTGATGGAATATATAGTATTCTCCAAGTTTTAGAATTCTTGGATCCCAATTCTCTATTTTTATAGTAAAAATCATAAAATTTAATTTTAATTACCCCTAATTTGCATGGGTTAATTCAAAGATGTTAGTGCCACAATGTGATCTAAGGAATCAATTTGAATCATTTTGTATAACGAATAAGAAAAGTATGTCTTATTATGTGAGTACTCATGATTCCCTTCACTATATAAAGCATGCTTTTTCTTAGGTTCATGATGATTATCATCCACTATAGGTGTTATCCCTTTGACATGAAAAGGGATTTAATAAAACATGGAATTAATGAAAACTTAAATGATTTAGCATCATTTATATCCTATAAAATTCTATATCTCTATTAATGATAACCTCATTGTTTCTTTGACCATCAAGATAATAGATTTTGATATACAAGGCTTTACTAAATATGGGAGCCTTAGTGGCTCCTTAGCATGGTTATCCATTGGTCCCTTATCATCTCTCTTACATAAATCTCTTTTGGAATTTAAGAGGATTCAGTTGTTGCAATAGTTACATCCAGGGTTATGCATAAGCACGAAATATCATAAATTGGCTCTATTTAGGATTTTCTAAATTTTGAAAAGGCTAATTTTGGATCCTTTCACTAGGGCCCATTCGCCCGAAAATTACGGGGTGAAAGTTTTTTTGGGGTAAATTCGCCCACCATTGATAATCATGAACCTAAATTTATTTTAATTCGTCGACCTCAAATTACATATGATTTTGATTTTCCCACCCAATTCGCCTTCAAATTATAAATGATTTTATATTTCCCGCCCAAATCGCCTTCAAATTATAAATGATTTTATATTTTCCACCCAAATCGCCTCATATACTACCCGTATATATACTATACTAGGTACCGATAAACATACATCGAAAATACTCTAACTCGAAAATAGCTCTGAAACAATGAAAAACTTGAGAAGGTTGCATAAGACGATCAGTTGTAGAAGTGTCGATCGACATTCATCTATCGATTGTAGAGGTGTCGATTAGTTGCAAAGCTGTCGATCGAAATTAGCCTATCGGTTGCAGGGGTTGTTGATCGACATTTATCTATCGGTTGTAGAGGTGTCGATCGGTATTTGTTAGTCAATTACAGAGGTGCCAATCGGTATTTTTTAGTCAATTGTAGAACCGTGTCGATCGACATTAGTTGATCGGTTGTAGAGGTGTCGATCGGTAGTAGGTTATCGATTGCAGGGACTGTCGATCGATAATTATCTATCGGTTATAGACGTGTCAATCGACATTTGTCAATCAGTTGCAGGACCATGTCTATCGACATTAGTCGATCGGTTATAGAGGCGTCGATCGGTAGCAGGTTATCGATTGTAGGGACTATCAATCGATATTTGTCTATCGGTTATATAGGTGTCGATCGACATTAATCTATTGATTGTAGGATCGTGTCCATCAGCATTAAAAGGTCGATTGTAGGGACTATCGATCGATAATTGTATATCGATTGTATAGAGGTACCAATTCACATTACTCTTTAGGGTTGTGACGATCGATATCAGTGGGTCAATTGCAGAGGTGTTGATCGACATTAGTCTATCGGTTGTAGGGTCATGTTGATAGACATCAGTATATCGATTGTAGAAGTGACAATTGATATTTATCTATCGATTACAGGGATAGTCGATAGACACTTGCCTATCAGTTGTAGGGGTTATCAATCAGTATTTGTCCATCATTTGCAGAGGTGTCAATCATCATTAATATATCATTTGTAGGGCCATGCTGATCAGGATTTGTCTATCGGCTGCAGAGGTGTATCGATCAATTCAAGCCAATCAGTTGCATAGTAGTGTCTGTCGGCATAAGCTGATCGGTTGTAGAGCATTGTCTATCGATACAAGGTTGTGAGATTCGTTAATCGGTATAAGTCGATCGATTTGTGAGAAGTGTTTATCGATAAAAGTGTATCGGTTGTAGAGGATTCATGACTAAAAATTGATAGAGTATTCTTATTCCATTGTTCTTTTGTCCAAATCTCTTTTTCTACAGTTTCATAGGCACTGTAGGTGAACTATATGCAATAGTGGTAGACAACTATCAATGTCATCTGGTTGTGTGTTAGGAGCATTTCTTTTGTTAGATACTGCTTCTTGTCTCTTAGAGTATGTTTCATATGCAGTGTAGAAGCACTATCTGCAATTGTGGTTGATAAGTATTCCATGTCATGTTGTGTGTTAGGATCATATTTTGTATATGTTTTGTTTTAAGTATTTATGGATCATATGTTCATCTTGAGGGATGTTATTTTTTTTCTACTATTTTCCTTCAAATTCATATACATTTCCTAACATCTGAAGGTTTTTCTTTACGAGATACAATGTCACCTACTGAATATGGAAAGAAGGGAGGCCAATATTCTTGTAAAAAGACAATTCTAAAATATTTTACACCAAAATGCAATGAGACATCAATCTCTATAGATTCTACACAACTTGTAGGTACAGACACCTTTTACCATCAATTTTCTAAAATTTTTGTTCTTCTTAAATGTAAAACCTTTCTCTATTAATAGATAAATGGTTTTCTGCTTATCTACCTCTTTTTAAATGCTTTGTAAAACTGTATTCTATTAATTCTTTAAAATAGTGCCTTTTTTACAACAAAAAATGATAGAGAACACCAAACATTGAATGCAGTAAACATTGTCGACCTTGATGTGCGTTCACTCGAAGATATTCTAGAAGATGAGATGGGACCACATGATAATTTTCCTAATAACGACATTCAACAACCACTTCAGGAGATTTTAAATTCAGACACATCAACCGAAAAAGAAAAAGATAGTACAATTAAAATTTAGACCTCTGGGGAATCTTCTAGTCAAAAATCTAAACGTCAAAAGATAAGTGAATGGACTATTGGAAGGGATTTTAAAAATGAATGGGCATGATTATACCCCTTTATTGAGCGAGATGAGAAACTGAATGTGTGTAAATGTATTATTTGTACATGGAAGCTGGGAAAGGATCATTTATTACAAAATAAGAAAGACACAATAGAAAAACACTGTGGGAAAGTTTACATCAAAGAAATACGAAGTGATGGAACAATTAACAGATTTCATAGGTGGAAGGATGCAACAGAATGTGTGCATGTGAGATATGCTCTTGAATATGAAAAAGCAATGAAACAAAAACAAACTCTCATTGAGAAGGGTGGAACAATCGAGGCACAATTTCAAAAAGTTAATAATACTGTATTAGCCTCAAAGAAATTGCAGTTTGCTATTGTATACAGTATTCTAAAAAAAGGTCGACCCATGTCTGATTTTGTTGATTTTAAGGAAATACTTCAACTAGCCAATGTACAAAACCTTACCAGTTCACATTGGTCAGATCGAAGTGGTTGGGAAATGGCAAAATGTCTATCACTGGTTGAGAAGGAAGACCTGAGAGAGAATGTGAAACAAGCCAAATTTATTTCACTTTTCATTGATGAGGTAACAAGTTGTTGACAACACATCTTGGATTTGCATACATGTTTACACATTCAAAAATCATTTGAGACAACCTCATTTACTAGCACTACATAAGATGATTGAAAATTGTAATGCGGAAAATATTTATAATGTTGTTGTAACCAGTTTAAAGGATATTGTTGGAATGGATGAAAAGGAAATTGCCACAAAGTTAATTTGTGTTGGAGCTGATGGTGCGGCTACAATGCAAGGACAAAGGAATGGTCTTTGTGTTAGGCTTCAGACTTCCATTGCCCCATATGTGATTCCTATTCATTGCATGGCTCATCGAATGAATCTTGCATACAAAATTGTGAGCAATTTTGATAATGTAGCCAGAGTGGAAGAACTCATCCGCGATATACACTCATACTTTTCATGCAGTCCAAAAAGGTTTGCAGAGTTTCAACAATTTTCTCTAGGTGTAACTGAAGGCAAAAAAATGTTAAAAGATGTGGAAACCAGGTGGATTTCACTGTTTCTTCCTGCAAAAAGGGTATTTTCATAATATCAATCCTTGGTTGGGTTTATGTATGCACATCGTAGAGATGTTGACAAGGCAAAATATTTGCTTTTTCGTATGACTGACTTGGAAACTCTTCTCACATTATGTGGTATTCTACCAATGTTACAAGAAATGAATACTATGATTAAACTTGCACAGGAAAGGGCAATTTATATTGTCGATTTCATGAGGATGAGAAAACAAATATGTATGGTTATTGACAGGATTTATTTATCCAAAAAACATTTTGAGGATCCCAAGTTTGATAGTTGGAATACGTTAATTAATGTCAATGAACCGAACAACTTTTTAAAGTTCAACATCAACGATAATATTTGTATTGCTATCCATGGAAAGTTGATTCTTGTATATCATTTTGAAAAGTGATTAAATACTCTGACAGATGATGTTGAACAAGTGCCCGTTACCCATTCCGGATTCGATGAGGTTTTGGATAACACTAAGAATAAATTGAAAAGAATTGCAAATGCATTAACAAGTGAAATAAGAGATCGTTTTAAGAGAGATGAGACACTTGAGGCCATGGCTGTTGTTAATCCTAATTTTTGGAATCCTTGTGGTGACCAAAGTAGTAGAAGTGAGTTGTTTGTAAAATATATGGGTAATATTATGACACATTTCTCTAAAAGTGTGGAAATAAATGGCATTGAAATCAATGGTATTCTAAACAAAGATCTTTTGAGACATCAATCAACCAATTTTGGAATAACAATGGATAATCAAATTGCACAATTCAAAAATCCACATGAGACTGGTTCAATCACGCGTTTCTGGCAAAAATTGTATCGAAGTAGTGTCTTGCAAGATACTATGAGTGAATACTTTATTTTATATGAATTATGTCAGACAATGATTTTGGGATCTGTTGAAGACGAAAGGGTTTTTAGTGCATTAAATTTTGTTAAATCAAAAGTTCGTAATAGGTTGGACAAAAATTTGGAAAATTGTTTGAGAATGTATGTGTCATCGTACGAGGTGGGTAACTTTCCCTATGACAGAGCGTTGACATATTGGAAGTCCCTAGCAGAAAGAAGAGGTCTCTCTAATATGGTTGATAATGACGAAAATGATTCAGCTAGGAGTGATGATGAGATTATGGAAACGTAGAATTCACAAATGATTCTCGGTTCTTTTGGAGAAGTTGATAAAGCTTTGTATTACCTTCCAGAAATGTAAAAATTGCAATGATTATATGACAAATTCATATAATCTAAGATTTTTCGGATTTGAAATCATTTTGTAAAATTTTAGTGATTTGAATAAATTCATATTATCAGTGATTTTCTGGATTTGAAATATTTCATATTATCAAATATTTTTTGTATTTGATTTGTTGTAAAATTTTAGTGATTTGAAAAAATCATATAATAATTCAATTTTCAATGATTATGCATGTTTGCTTTTTAATGTTATGGATTGTCTATGTTTTCAAAATTTATGATGTATGCTATAGCTTTGAGTAAGTTGAAAATTTGAAAACCATGTATACGTAATGATGCTATGTTATTGAACTAAATGTATATGTTGACAAAAAATAGTTATTTTTCCTTTGAATTTAAATGTATGTATGTATCATTAGTATCATTAGTTGTATGATATGACAAAATATAGTGATTTTTTATGATTTATGCTTTGTCATTGAGTAAACCTTGTATGCATACATAACTAGTAAAAAAATTTCTACATATGTATGAAAAATGCATGTAGTATATTACTCTAGATATGGAAAATGAAAATTTAAACCCATTCATAGATATATCCATTGTAATATTCACTTTGAAATATAAAAACAATATAGCATAATATAAATTACCATATTCATTTTTATACAACTATAATGACTATGAATGGATAATGAAAATTTAAACCCATGCATAGATATATCCATTGTAAACTCACTCTGAAATATAAAAACAATATAGCATTATATAAATTACCATATTCAATTTTATACAACTATAATGACTATGAATGCACTGAAAATTGAAACCCATTCATAGATATATCCATTGTAAACTCACTTTGAAATATAAAAATAATATAGCATAATACAAATGACCATATTGATTTTTATACAACTATAATGATTATGAATGCACTGAATATTGAAACCCATGCATAGATATATACTTCGTAAACTCACTTTGAAATATAAAAACTATATAGCATAATACAAATGACCATATTCACTTGAAATATAAAAACAATATCGCAAAATAGAAATGAAATTACTCACTTTTATACTACAACAAGAATGAATATGAATAAACTAAAATTTAAACACATGCATAGATATATCATTCGTAAACTCATTTGAAAATTGAAATATAAAACAACATAGCATAATATATGGAAATTGAAATTTAACCCTTTCATTAATATCTCCATCGTAAACTAACATTGAATATGAAACAATATAGCATAATAAAAAAGACAAAACACATTTCTATACAACAACAAGAATGACTTTGAATAAACTAAAAATTCAAACTCATTTGAATATTGAAATATAAAAACAACATAGCAAAATCCACAAGACAAAACTCATTTTTATATCACAACATGAATAACATTGAATAACATGTAAATCTATACCTATGCATATATTCTACGTAAACTCAAGCATATTTGAAACACCATAATACTTAAGAGATGAAAATAACACACAATTATAAATGTAAATAGTGTAATAGTAAAATAATAAAAGCAAGTATCTTGTTTTCCAATGAAAACATATGAAATGTCTTAAAATTGTTTTTAAAATTTATTTTTTCCCCTCAGAATATTTTCCCCCTTCCTCCACTAATTTTGCCTTCTCAATGGCTTCCACAGTCTCCATAGCAAGACCCCTCCCTCATCTTTCCCTTGTTCAACTCCTTTTTCCACATCCACTACTTCCATGATTACCACATCCTGCATTTCGATGACTCTTTTCTCGGGCTGGGTAACAGTACTATCAATTGCTCCAGAATTGACAAGGATCATCTCAACATTTTGCATTCCATCGAGAAGGGTCTTTTCTTCTTTGCCAACATCTTCAGATGTTGGTCCTTGAACTTCTTTACCCTTCTCCTTAAGCAGAACATCAGGATCCAATCCATTGCGGATAATGATTTTCCGCAAAATGTTATTTTGTCGAACTGATTCCTGTGCTCTTTTTTTCATTGCCATGGAAGCGTTTAAGAACTCCTTTGCCATCCTGAGATAGTCTTGCGGGTTTTGAACCTGCTTCTTGAGATTTTCATACTTTACCTGCAAAAAGGAAAAAAAGTTAATCAACATGAAAAGATAATTACATTTTAAAAAAGAGAACAACAAATTTTTGAACACAAAAGTGATTGAGTCAAACCTCGGCAACATTCTTTGCAGCTACAACAACAACAACCTTTTTCTTATCATTTGCCCATTCATTGTAATAAGCTTGGGCCTCACCGTTTATATTCTCCAATCTGTTCATCATAAACTTTAAAATTTCATCTGTGTATGATGTATTCAACTTCAACATGCCAGATTTTACTTGTTGTAGCAGAGCCTCCATATTTTCAGGTTCATTTTCAACAATAGAAAATTTCTCTTTTTGAAAAATTATTGTATCGGGCATTAATTTCCTTTATCAACACCTTAGCCCGATACTCCCATTTTTTCATTTCTGTTATATCTGGAAGTAGCAAATCGTTAATTGTAGATTCAACGTTATCAGAAACCAAATATTTTTCTGAAAAATTTATTATATCATCCTCTTGTCGAGGAGGAGCTTGACGGGTGCTTCTTTCCCTTGGAGGAGATTTGCTTGAACATTCTGCACCTTCATTTACTTTGTCTTGAACCAATTCTGATAGTTGAAATTGAGTGTGTATGTTATCTTGCAAAAAGTAATCTTTATCAAGTGGAACATCATCCAACCCAGTACCAGAAGCTTTCGGTATATCCTTAAAAGTAAAATTATTAATAGATATATGGCCAAAACCGGAAAAAGTCTTTGATGCTTCTCTCTCTGAAATTTGTTGTGTTGCTTCTCTCTGTGGCCTAGATGGAAGAAAGTGTTTTCCAACTGGGAAGCATTGACCTCGCATTTGATTTGGGCGTTGTGGAGGAGGGGGCGGCATTTGTTGATTTTGTTGACGAAATTGTTGCAAGGGACCTTAAAACATAAAAATAAAAATTAGTTAAAAATTTTGTGAAGGTAGAAAATAAAAACTAGTTATAAAATTACATTATGAAAATTGGTTGCAAACATTGTTATAACACTTACCGACAGAAGAAAAAACATCTTGCATAGCTGCTACTGCAAATGGAATGTGGTCATGTTGTACATCTGAAAAAAAAAACAAAATTAATTAAAAACAGTAAAAATATTGTAAAAAAATTGTTTCGATAGTAATTAAAACTTACTCCTAGAAGATGAAACCTCATGCGTAACTACGCCCGTTGGCAACGGACGTGCAACCGCAAGTGGAGATTGTCGACGAACAGGAGAAATAGATCTTCTATGTTTCCTTGATGATCTTTTCCTTATCAGTGGTGTTGCTTCCTCTACAGGTGTTTCGGAGTCTCCTGATTCCTCTGGATTATAACCTCTGATAGCAACATCCCGCTTTGAAGAGGAAGAGGATGCCCTTTTCTGTGTTTGGTATAAAATGTCAAAATTACAAAAAGACAAACAATGGAAAAATAAAAAAATTTACTTAAATATTAAAAAAAATTACCTGAACTTGTTGTTCTGTCATGGCTAAATTGACAAGGATTGAGTGCCAAGATGTTGGTACTGGAGTGTTCTGCAAATTATGAAAATATTCATAAAAAAAACAATAATATAATTACATGTGCTAACTATCGGTGAGGGTGAAGCGTGGGTTTTCACGTTCTCTATTTCCAATCTGATCCGATTTGAGACATAGGTGCACCAGTCGAATTTTTGGTGTCCTATACAACGGACCAAATACGCTAAGGCCCACATCAAAATTTTTGTCGACCTTCCTTGCAGAACGAGTCTAGCAAGGAAGAATTCGCAACATGCCCAAAGAAATTTATTTTCAATCGTCGATACGGTCAAACCCCTTCTGGACTTGGTGGACGTAACTACAAAAAAAACTAAAATTAGTAATTGTACACCATTGATAAGAATTTAAAATCAATTAAATAAAAAAATAGTTATACCTTGAAAATATTCTGACTACACTTTGAAGGTGGTCTCCAAGTAGAGTTTGTCGTCATCAGTTAACTGGTATTTGGAAGTGACAGGCTCAACACCAGCATGGGGCAATGTTGTCAATCTGGCGACATCTATGGTTGAGAAAGAAAGAATGATGTTTTTGTTGTCGATGACAAGATTTACCTTACCCGAATCCATATTATAAGTTGCAATGATCCTCTCCACTAGTTTAACGTTCGTATCGAAATGCGGCATTGAAACTAGACCCCGAAGACTAGAGTCCATGACCCAAGACATGTCGTAACCCGATGTTGATAAAATTTTTGAAATCAAGGGGTAAACCAGGTTCTTATAATTAACTTTAAACATTCTAGGGGTTGTAGGGGACGCCATAGGGTGTACGGGTATGGATAAGAAGATACAATGGAAAAGGTTTCAAATGAGAGAAAAATGGTTAAAAACTGCTTAAAAATTAAGGTAAATTGTAAAAACCAAGATAAAAGTGGAGGAAGAGGGTTCAGATTGCGTTAAAACGAGAGGAAAATGGGTAAGAAAGCATTAAAACGAGAGAAAAAGGGGTAAGAAAGCTTTAAAATGGGAGGAAAAAGGTTAAAATCATGATAGAAAAGGGAAAAAATGATTGTTAATTCCCTTTATATAGACTTTTCTACATGCAATCATTTAACGGATGGATGACACGTGTCCTCTGCATGCAATCATTTAATGGATGGATGACACATGGCACAGATGCACCGCTACTACCAATGGGAACTCGAGAATTGCAACACATCGACAAGAGATATCAGTTGTAATGATGGATGCGATATATGGTCATATGGTGAGATCATCATGGCTATAATCGATCGTCATGGTTGCAATCGATCTTAGTAAGGTTGTAATTGATCATCATGGTTGTAACCGATCATCATGTAATTTTTAATATATGGTTGTATGATCATCATGGCTACAATTGATCATCATGGTTACAATCGATCATCATGGCTACAACCGATTGGTATGGCTATAATGATCATATGGTGCAACTGATCGGATGGTAACAATGATCATGGTATAATCGATCATTATGGTTGCAACCGATTGCATGGTGAATGTCACATGGTAACATAGTCATGGTTGCAATCGATCGTCATGGCTGCAACCAATCATCATGGCTGCAACGGATCGTCATGGCTACAACTGATCATCATGGTTGCAACCGATCATCATGGCTACAACCGATCGTCATGGCTGCAATCGATCGTCATGGCTACAACCGATCGTCATGGCTACAACCGATCATCATGGCTACAACTGATCGTCATGGTTGCAACCGATCGTCATGGCTACAACTGATCGTCATGGCTATAACCGATCGTCATGAATGCAATCGATCGACATGCCATTGGTCGTCATGTCGGCCTAAAGTCTTTCATATCGGCCTAAAGCTTTTAAGTATGTCGTACATTTTTAGATTTTGCAACCGATATTCATAGCCCCCAACACAGAAAAATTCGCCATGGTTTGAAATTAATGAAATTGACTTGAAATTCGCCACGGTTTGAAATTTTTTGGAGACAAATAAATGCAATTCGCCATGTATACTTCTACAAATTTCGTCGGGATTCCAAGACAATTCGCCTTGATTTTATAAATAGATTTCGAGGCCGATGTTAGGATCTCATCCTAACCCTTAATGTAATAACTTCCCCGATGTAATAATTCCTAGTGAACGTGGGTAGTACCCATGATTAATATTTTGTAATGTTCTAAGTTTTAGCTTAGGTAGTGCCTATGACAAATGGCACCCTTTTTATGTAACACATGGTAGATAGGTTAGGTAAGGTGGCATTGTGCATGTAATTCATGTGGCATTATGCATGTAATTCGAGTGGCATTGTGCATGTAATTCAAAGTGGCACTATGCATGTAATTCGGGTGGCATTATGCATGTAATCCAGGTGGCATTTTGCATGTAAGCCAACCTTGGAAGGAAACTCCTTAAATACCCGAAAAGGCACCAATGTAACCATATTTTTGCAAATTAATGAAGTATTGAAGGAGGTTGCCCCCTCGAAGAGGCCTGCGATTCTGTCTTATTGTGAGATTGTTCCTTTATGCAAATTTTTGTTATATTAATATGATGTTTATGTGAGTTTATTTCCAAGCAATCGTGTGAGAGTGTGTTATTTGAGTTTATTTTATAGCAGGATCTTAACAAGTGGTATCAAAGCGCTTTCCAGGGCCAAGTTCTGCTGCAACTGCAATGATTCTTGCCATCCAATCCGCCTGTTAGGTATAAATTCTGTGTGTTTTTCCCATTTCTGTTTTTCCTTATTAAAAAAAAAAATCCAAAAAAATACAGTGCATTTTTTTTCCAGACCAAAAAAAAAAAAAAATTTAGTTGAGTAGGTAGAAACCCTATGCCGGGGGTTTTAAAATATCGCGAAGGATCTGTCATTATTGGCTAAGCTAGATAGCCCATAAAGCGTCTAGTGAAGTGAGGGGCGATCGTGCTCCAATACCTGTGCCTCGAACGTAACTCGCGCACGGACTTGAGCTCCCATGTATCTTCGGGTATATCGGGAGACCATCTAGGATTAAACAAACTTTTAGCCATTAGGAAGCTCTTCGGCCTTGTATTACTCATAGTCTACGGGACACAGCATCCTGGACGATTACCCTCCCGTATTGTCAGAGAGGCAGGTAGTGTGCTCAAGGGTATGTGTGGAATCCTCCTTGAGTAGTGGCCTGAAATATTGGTCCGAGCACTATTGTTCGTCACTGTCGGTATATTAGAGGGCCTATGGGTGGTACATACTCCTATACTTAGCATTCCCTGGTTCTGTTAAAACTTCAACCTGTAAAAAATGCAAAAAAAAAAAATAAAAATCCAAACATCCCTGTTCGTAAACCTGCATTTCAAAAGTGAGCATATGAGAAAGGAGTCCTCTACTAAAAAAATAATAGAAAGGACATGCATTCGGGATAAGCCATGAGGGTGACACTTAAGTTGACAGTCCTGAGAATAATAATCAAATTTACAATGGCGAACAAAAGTCAAGTCGAGAGGTCAAGACAATGAGGCAGAATTCACAGTCTTCAGGGTCAGAACAGAACTGTCATAACAGTCACCTACAAAATACAGAGAATCTTGAGTATGAAACGAGGCCAGTTATAGATAGTGCTCCAGTACCCAACTTTTGCTCTGTAGCTCAGAATCAGAAACTGTAAACACCGTTAGACTCAACAAAACAGGAGATAAAAAAAGTCTGGGTGCCAAAAAGTAGTGTTGAGAGATATAGCTCATTGTGACCACCTCCTTGAGCTGATCGCTTTGATATATAGCACCCAAGCACTTTTTTGGGCACTTACTAAAAATAGTAAGTCCTAAAAACTCAATTCTATTTTTAGTAACTGGTCACAAAAGGTTTAAAAAATGGCCCAGGGTACCCGTGGACACCAAAAAGAACTAGAACACTTGGAATCCCTAACAAAAGCCATTGAGAACTTGAACTCGGCTTTTCACTCCATAAGGGAAGAAGTCCAAGGTCTTCGCCTAGAGCATGAGGCCACTAGCAACCGCTTAGAAGAAGCACCGACGTAAGTAGACAACAAACTGAAAAGAGGACCACCCAAATCGGAATACCAAGCTGAGAGTTCTGCAAGGAATCATGACCATGATCCACCCTTTAGAATGCCCAAATTGGACTTTCCCAAATTTAGTGGGAAGGATGTTGATGGGTGGCTATGTCGGGTTGACCAATTCTTTCGACTTCATAATGTACCCGTATTTCATCGAGTCCAGATGGCTTCCTTTAACTTGGAGTCTGAGGCTCTACACTGGTTTCAATGGTTACGTGTTGCCTACCCAAATCTCTCTTGGGAGGATTTTGAATCCCAACTACTCACTCGATTTGGTCCTAGTGAGTATGAGGACTTTACAGGAGCCTTGACCAAACTACAACAAACAGGGTCAGTCCGAGAGTACCAAGCTCAATTTGAAAAATTGGCCAATAAGACAAGAGGATTGAGTGAAGGGTTCTTCCAGAGTTGTTATATCAGTGGGTTGAAGGTGGAACTCCAAGCGGAAGTAAAAATGTTGAAACCACGAACTATGATGGAAGCTATCACTTTGGCCCGTTTGGCCGAATCTAAACTCTCTGCCCAAAGACGCCCATCAAAGTTTCCTCAAAATAGACCTTCATTTCCTCCTAGAGCCCAACACCCAACCGATAATAAACCTGCCGCACCCAAGCGCCTCACCACCGAAGAGATGGATGCACGTCGTGCCCAAGGATTATGCTACAATTGTGATGAAAAGTTTTTCAAAGGGCATAAGTGTGCACACAAAAAATTGTTCTTGATAGATGTTGAAGAACCTGATACCTCTGACGAGAGTGATGAGGATGAGGACCCTCCATAAACACCTCCTCCACAAGAAGAAGTGAAACAGGAACCTGAGACAAAAATTACAGTCCATGCCCTTGCAGGCATTACTACTCCTCAAACCATGAAGGTTACAGGATTTTTCAAGGGCCAACGTCTTTCCATCCTTCTGGATTCGGGAAGCACGCACAACTTCATTGACCCTAGAGTTGCTCAATGGGAAAATTGCTATATCCACACTTGTAATTCCTTTGAGGTCATGGTAGCCAATGGGGGAACCTTACCTTGTAAAGGAAAGTGTCGCAATGTTAAAATCAAGATAGGGGACTATGAACTCAAGCAGGACATGTTTGCCCTCCAGTTGGGTGGATGTGATATTGTTTTGGGATCTCAATGGTTGAGTACGTTGGGCACTATCAGTTGGAACTTTGCTGAACTTTGGATGCAGTTCTCCCAGAACGGACAAACACACATCATCAAGGGCTCCCCGACAAGAACACCTCAAATTATCAGTTCAAACGGCATGGAGAAATTGCTAAAGAAATCATCACGTGGGGTCATTGCACAACTATTCTCCATCCAACCATCCACATCTCCAATGGGTGAAATCCCACCATACATGCAACAGATTCTCCACAAACATGAGGCCATCTTTTCGTAACCAACCACACTACCACCGCATCGCTCTCACGACCATGCCATTCCATTATTGCCGGATAGTACACCTCCCAATATCGGACCATACAGGTACCCCCATGCCATGAAGTCGGAGATTGAGAAGATGATACAGGAATTACTCAAGGCGGGTGTCATTCGGCCTAGTACTAGTCCCTACTCCGCACCCGCCTCATCGGTCCTCAAGAAGGATGGCTCTTGGCGATTGTGTATTGACTACCGAGAACTCAACAAGATAACTGTCAAGGATAAATTTCCTATCCCCGTGGTTGATGAATTACTAGATGAATTACATGGGACCATGTACTTCACCAAGCTAGACCTCCGCTCTGGGTACCATCGGATCCGGCTCAGGGATGAAGATATTCCTAAAACTCGTTTTCGCACTCATGAAGGTCATTATGAATTCTTGGTAATGCCATTTGGTCTCACAAATGCTCCTTCCACATTCCAAAGCCTGATGAACAACATCTTTCGCCCTTTTTTGTGGAAGTTCATCCTTGTGTTCTTCGATGACATCTTGATTTACAGTCACACATGGGAAGAGCATCTCAAGCATGTAGATCAAACCCTCCAACTACTGGCCGACCATAAACTGTTTGCAAAAAGGTCCAAGTGTTCCTTTGGTTTGATTGAAGTAGAGTATCTGGGACACATTGTCTCAAAGGATGGTGTCAAGGTTGACCCTAAGAAGATCCAAGCAGTCCAAGAATGGCCGAAACCTCGCACACTCAAGGGGCTTCGAGGATTTTTAGGGCTTACAGGATATTACCGTAAATTTGTCTGCAATTATGGAAAGATAGCCGCCCCCCTCACCTCCATGTTGAAGAAGGATTCTTTTACTTGGACAGGGCCGACTGAGCAAGCATTCCTGGACCTCAAGCATGCCATGACCACCACTCCAGTTTTAGCCATGCCAGACTTCTCTAAAAAATTTGTCATTGAAAGTGACGCTTCTGGTCGTGGTATTGGGGCGGTATTGATGCAAGAAGGACGCCCTTTGGCTTTTACCAGCAAAGCCCTATCTGATCGCAATTTGGGGAAATCCACATATGCCAAGGAAATGTTGGCAATATTGCATGCAGTCCTGCATTGGCGACCTTACCTCATTGGGCGCCATTTCTCCATCAAAACTGACCACCATAGTCTGAAATACTTTCTAGAACAACGGGTTGCCACCCCCGAGCAACAAAAGTGGGTATCAAAACTCATGGGCTATGATTATGACATCACGTACAAAAAAGGGAAGGAAAATCTTGTGGTAGATGCTCTCTCTCGCCAATTTGAGACCCTTAGTATGTTGTGTGCCATCTCTGCACCATTGCCCCAATGGATTGAGCCCTTACGTCAAGAAATACTTCAGGATGCAGATTTGAAAGACCTGGTTGCTTCACTTAGGGATGATCCAGAGTCTACACCAGGATATAGTTGGGATGGCCAGGATCTACGTTACCATCAACGCCTGGTTCTTCCTCCTAAGTCCCCACTTCGAGAGCTCCTCATGAAGGAATCACATGCTACTCCATCTCGCTGGCCATTCAAGGTTCCTAAAAACTTATGAGCGACTCAAGCGCACCTTCTTTTGGAAAGGTATGAAATAGGACATTCGCTCTTTTGTAGCGGATTGCGACACATGTCAAAGGATGAAAGGAGAAACAGTGCGCTCTCCGGGCACTCTTCAACCATTGCCGATACCGGATCAGGTGTGGACTGACATCTCCATGGACTTCATAGAAGGGCTACCTAAATCTGGAGGCAAGTCTATTATTTTCGTGGTAGTGGACCGCCTTTCAAAGTATGCTCACTTTTGTGCCCTAACCCATCCTTACACAACATCCACTATTGCCCAAATTTTTCTTGACTCCATATTTCGCCTTCATGGCATGCCAACCTCCATTGTATCTGATCGTGATCCCACCTTTACTAGCAATTTTTGGCAAGAGTTGTTTAAGTTGCAGGGGACTCAGCTCAAAATGAGTTCAGCCTACCATCCGCAAACGGATGGTCAAACAGAGGTTGTTAATAAATGCTTGGAAACCTACCTTCGCTGCTTTGCCTCCGATCATCCTACTCATTGGGCAAAATGGCTTTCTTTGGCCGAATGGTGGTACAACACTTCCTATCATACCGCCACCAAACTCACACCGTTTGAGGCAGTTTACGGGCGCCCTCCACTCACGCCTTCCTCCTACATTCCGGGCAGCTCCAAGGTCCAGGCCGTCGACAATGCTCTGAGTCAACACACCGAGGTCCTCCGCCAACTCAAGCAAAATTTGAACATGGCCCAGAATCGGATGCGCCAACAAGCTGATCAGCATCGTTCTGAGCGTAGTTTTGATGTGGGTGATATGGTCTTCCTTCGCTTACAGCCATACAAACAATCATCCCTACAACTCCGCAGGTGTCAGAAGCTCGCTCCAAAATTCTATGGTCCTTATCAGGTTCTACAACGGATTGGTCCAACAGACTTACAAATTGGCTCTTCCCCCCACTTCCAAGATCCACCCTATTTTTCATGTTTCCCTTCTCAAGAAAGTTGTGGGCACAAAGGTACAGGTTCAATCAACACTCCCCGAATTGGATGAAGAAGGCTCCATCTTACTTGCACCGAAGCAGCTGCTGGATCGTCGAACTCGCACTCTGCGCAACCGTACCATTACAGAGGTCCTGGTTCAGTGGCGTGGACTTCAACCTGAGGATGCTACATGGGAGTCTCTCCATCAACTCCAACAACAGTTTCTCATTTTCAGCTTTGAGGACAAAGCTTCTTCAAGGAGAAGGGCATGTTAGGATCTCATCCTAACCCTTAATGTAATAACTTCCCCGATGTAATAATTCCTAGTGAACGTGGGTAGTACCCATGATTAATATTTTGTAATGTTCTAAGTTTTAGCTTAGGTAGTGCCTATGACAAATGGCACCCTTTTTATGTAACACATGGTAGATAGGTTAGGTAAGGTGGCATTGTGCATGTAATTCGTGTGGCATTATGCATGTAATTCGAGTGGCATTGTGCATGTAATTCAAAGTGGCACTATGCATGTAATTCGGGTGGCATTATGCATGTAATCCAGGTGGCATTTTGCATGTAAGCCAACCTTGGAAGGAAACTCCTTAAATACCCGAAAAGGCACCAATGTAACCATCTTTTTGCAAATTAATGAAGTATTGAAGGAGGTTGCCCCCTCGAAGAGGCCTGCGATTCTGTCTTATTGTGAGATTGTTCCTTTATGCAAATTTCTGTTATATTAATATGATGTTTATGTGAGTTTATTTCCAAGCAATCGTGTGAGAGTGTGTTATTTGAGTTTATTTTATAGCAGGATCTTAATAGCCGACCCCTTATGCATAACGCTGGTTACATCCTTTCTATAAAAAAATCTATTGTGATGGATACTTGGTGTGATAAAAACCACTCAATATAAATCTAATTTTGAAACCATGGATGAGATTCCTTCAAGACAAATCTCGTGATAGGGTTTCAAATATTATAAAAAATGAAGATACAAATGGAAAGAAGATTTTTTTTACAAGTATATCGAACATTGTTGTAATGAGGCAGTTAAGTAGAAATATAACAATAGTGATTATTCCAAGGGGATCTGAGGATAAGTTGATTCGGGATTTGAATAGCTTAGGAGACTATACACCAAGAAGCATATATAATGTAAAGCACCAACAAAATAAGAGTACCGCAAGAATATGGAGAGATATTTGGGATAGCTTGAGTTTTCCTAAAGTCAAAATATTCATATGGCTAATAGGTCATAGGATAATTTTGTCATGGGATAACATAAATAAAAGGAATTTTCATGGCCCCTCATAATGTGTTTTATGTAAAAAGGAAAGTATAGACCATCTCTCGGGACATTATTCAGTAGTCTAGAAACTATGGCAATGAATTCTTAATATGTTTGGTAAATGCATGGTGATGAATGGTAGAATTGAAGAATGGTTAAAGCAATGGTAGAGCACTTTTGAAAGTAAGGTGTTATATATAATTTGGGATACATCAAAAGATACAATACTTTGGGCTATATGGATGGAAAGAAAAAATGAATATTTAAAGGAAAGGAAAGTAGTTTAGAGGTAATGAAAATGAGGATTTGTTTAGACATAGAGGATTCTAAACCAACCCTATCAACTCACCCAATACCTAATCTTGAAGCATAGAGCATTGATAGATGAAGTAGGAATTATAATTTTGGGTACAAAAAAAACAAAAAGAAGACAAAGAATATAAAGTGAAAACCATCGGAAGTGGAGTTGGTCAAATTGGATTTTGATGGAGCATCTTAAGGAATTCCAAGACCAGGAGGAGGAGGCATAATTAGAAATAATAGGGGTGATATTATGTCGCATTGCACTTTAAATAGTGGATTTAAAACAAATAATGAAGCTGAAGCTTGGGAAAATTTGGAAGGGTAAAAATATGCAGACAAATGAAATGGCATAGAGTATATATGGAAGGTGATTCACTAATAGTATGAAATACAATTTTTGAGGAAAGAAAAGGCTCCATGGAACATACAAGAGATAATTGTGGAAATACAAGACCTTGTTATAGAGTTTGCAAAATTTAGTTTTACACATACATTAAGGGAAAAGAACAAACATGTAGATAGGCTAGCTAATAGAGGGGTTTTAATAGAGGACTGTGAATTTAAATTTTCTTTTCCATGGTTAAAATAGTAATTTTAGCTAAAGTTGACAAGAAAATGTTAATTGTTTGAATCAAATATAACATTTATTTTATTTTTTCCATTGGTAATATTTGTTGTATTTTATAACATTAATGATATAAAATATATATTATAGTTCTTCTGGTTGCACTTATGCTTTAGGAAGGAAACTAACAGTCTAGTTTTGGTAAAGCAATTCATGATAGCATGAAGTTTTGGAAATATTACTCTACTATTATATAGTGTGTAGACAATAGAGGTGGAGTTTTGGTATTGTGAAGAATGCTATAGAAAAATGTAAAAAATAAGGATGTTGAATTTTGAAATATTTGTATTTACAATAAAAATTGAAGAAGATCTAGAAAATAAAAATCAAGAATTCAGAATTTTTATGAAAAATATGTAGGTATCTAGCTATAGGAACTTAATTGAGATGAGAATTGAATTTATTTGTAAACTCTCAAGATCTAAATGAGAGATTTGTGATTTAAAAAGGGTGGGTGATCCTAGTACAACCCCTTATCTCCAATAAAAATAATAATTACATCATTTATTCCTGTGTGCCTCTTTTTTCTAATGCATTTCTTCACTATTAAACCCAGATCCATTGAAGCAACTTTTTTAAACACACATTTTATCCCCTTATAGTTATCTCTATATTGTCATTATTGTTACATTTTTGTTTTTTTGGGCCATAATGAAGACCATTGTTTCCCCTTGAAGCTCCTTATTTTGATTTCTTTAAAAACATTGCACTTACTATTGCATTTAATGAAGTAGGCTTGGGTCTTTAGACCATACTCTTCACTCAAAATAAATTGATATTGTTATTAAAAAAGGAGGTTAGATAATTGCCCAAATTAGTACTATTTAGTTACCCTTAAATATGTTGGATTTCATAATAATTTCCAGAAAGGAATGGAATCAATACATTATCTAGAAATAGAATAACTCACATAAATAACACAAAGTAATATGAAGGGTATTTGTGAACACCAAAATTATCTCACTAAAGAAAAGAATTACACTCCAACCAATAAATAGATAGTTGGTCTCAAGGGGTACCTAGTTTTATGTGACCTTAAGGTTAAGCTTAAATAATCAACCTTAAGGTTTATTAATAAAATATTACAATAAACCCATCTATATAAGGTGTATAAAGGCCTAAACACATATACAATAAATATAATGTAAAAGTTTGTTGTGGCCTTAAGTGAATCTTAACACCATATATTCCAACACCCTCATTAAGCTAAATAAGGTATATAAAGAGAGACCATTATCAATCAGCCCCCCTCAAGGGATACTCTCCTACTCTAAGATAATCTTGTAATCATATAAAAGGCACTTCAAGCATGACCTTGGTTAGGATATCTATTGTCTTCTTATTTGGTGTCACATAGAATAGATCAAGCATCCCATGGGTATAAAGCCATCGAAGATAGTGTATCCAAAGCTCAATGTTTTTAGTCTACCAATGAAACACTAGATTGCAAACAAGCTTGATGGAACCTTGATTGTCATAATGAAAAGTGACTAGAAACTACTAAGGAATACCTATTTGTTCCAAATTTATGAGCATCCATTGAATATGTTTCACAATCCCATTGGTGTTGGATTACACACCTAATTATAGTAATGATCAAAAGCAATCCATTCACTCAAATGTTATACAAAAATCAGAGAAGGATGGAAGAGAAACAAAGATATTGAAATGGTGGGTATCCTTGGGCACAATATAGTCACTATATTTTTATAGATAATAATCATAACACTCCTATGTAATGTATGGACTAGGTGGGGGGTATTTATGTATTTATACCAATACCAAAACTCCAATTATATAAATAAACCTAATCCAAAATGATAACTAAAATTTGTGTTAATTACAAGTTAGCTTTAACCATCAAAAGGTTAAATATGGTCCATAGGGCTTACATAAATAATAATGATAAGGACTAATAGGCATATAAATTATAGAAGATAGATAAAAATCACATAATATAAATAATATAAAATATTAACCTTCTAGAAAGGCACATCTTGAAAATAAAATCACATGTTTGTAAACATGGTAACAACTACAACCTAGCCACCTTCTAGAAATGTAGGAATATTAAATATGGTTGGTAGATTTGACCCCAAAAGGGTGGTGTCTAAAGGTATATGATGCCTATATATATTGATGATCAATAGAAATAAAGCTGGTTGGAATCAATATTATTCGGTATCATTGGTATCGAAGCACTTCGATCGTGATATGGGTTGCTTAAGGAACCATGTTATCTAACCAAGAGTACTTTCAAACTCTATCCATCTATGAGTTGACACAGATGGCCAAAGAGCTATGTGCTAAGATGAAAATAATCATGGTAAATATGAATAACACAAACTTAGAGGTGATCCTTAGTGGTGAGGATCCCAAGATGACTATCATAGAAGATGACTTCAGTTATACTAGTACTGATACAAACGTGAATCAAGTGGATGGATATGATAAGAGCACTACTTTGTATTGTGTTGTTTATAAAGAGTACTTATATGCTATTGAAACTAATCTAGTAGAATAGGACATAGACTATGAAGATGGAAGTGGGGTAGGCCATATAATTGGTGTTTCAGGTTTCACAATCTAATCTCCTCAATTTGGGAGTAAGTCTTCATTCAAAAACTATGGTCTTTGTGTTGATGGAGGGCTCCTTGATGTCATGAAAGAAATGTTTGCCAAGGAAGTTCAAAATGACATGGATTTGTTGCTTCTACATCTCATAATGACCTAAAACCAACTAGGATTAAAATACCTCCAACAAAGCCAACATAAGCCTATACAAGTTCAAGGACTATCGTAGCATCAACATCAATATAGTGAAGACAATCGAGTGCTTTGACTCCATATTCGTGATACTATCATTCTTGCCTAATTGATCTCATCATATGATCAACCTCCTCCATATTTTTCTCTTTACCTACTTTACAAATATCTAGACATTACATAAATACATGGTGGTCCCAACTCTAATCCCTCCTACCCCTCCTACATTAGTTCTATACGATCTCCTTCTTAGCCCTGCCCTCTACCATGACCACCTTGTTGCATGACCCCACTTATCTCCTATGCTATCAACCCTCAATGGTCCCTAGACTACCACAATATGTGTGTAACTCTTATTGTGTGATCCTTACCACTAATTCACTAGCCCCATGTCACTCCCAAAGCAACAACAACAACAATGTTGACATCTAACATTCACTTCATCAATGGATTTGAACCTGGCTTCAAGTTGTAGAGGCTTTATCATAAGATTTTGATCCTCTATATATCTTAGATTACCATCAAGTGGTACATATCCCTTAAGACTGATGTTCTATCTATTTGTTGTTGTTGTTGGATCCATGTTATGTTCCTTTATTTCCACTGTCATCAAAAGCTAGGGTCTTGTTTGCTTTATTCATTGGCCATAGCCAAGTCAAATCCATGTTTACTAGAAGTTGCATTACTTTCTAATTCAAATAATTTTCTCTTAAATAAACCAAAAAAATTGCTATCATTTTTGCTATTACCGGATGAAAAAGTAGTTGCTACAACATTCTTAGAGCCCACTTCACATTTTATAGAATCCTTCCACTAACCAAGTTTTGAATCCCTGCAAAGACCATTATGATTTAAGGCCACTTTCAAATCCTTGGGTGTCTACAAATATTTTGAACATTCACAATACCCATGCATCAAGTTCAGTCGCGAGTCTAGCCACTGCGGAACCGGCTAAACCCACGCGGCACCCCAACACTATCGCCGAACCCAGACGACACGGGGACTACGCCTAACCTTTCTCTCGGACCGTCTTACAACGCGCAGCGCACCGCCAGGCAACCCAGCCAAGTCTAACGCCAAAGGGAAACAATCGGGTCGCAAGCATTCACAGCATACATTCTTTAACTTAACACAACAATGATAAACTCAACGCCAAGCATACATACATTAACACATCATTAGGGCGAAGGGCCCATTGCTTTATTATATCTATTCACAGATTACACAAGGCCGAAGCCTTCAACAAAGCAAACACGCACCGTGCACAATAATCTCGCTTTCAAGCTTACAGTTCCCAACAGCAGCTAACAGATTACAACAGTGCATCGCGTAGCCCATACAAAGTCCTCACGCTAAGGTTAAATACGTGGCCTTGACCACCGCATCCAACGCCTTCGCGCCCGAGCCATCCGACGGTTCTCCCGCCAACAGCACAACGGCTACCTACCAGCATTCATGGCAGCATGGTCGGCTTGTCCGCGGGTTCCCCCGCCTTGACAGCTCACGGCAAGGCCATAACTGCCTTCCGCTCGCTGTCAACAAGCCGGCCACCTGCCCAACACTGTAGACCATTAATGCCGCCTGATGACTCAAGACTTATCCATCGCTTTACAAAGAAGATCTTTCCGCCGCGTCCCAAACAGTCAACGCCGACAATATTCGCTAGCCATCTGGCAGCCATCCACCGCACCACGTAACGGAGGCCCCTTCGGATCCATCGTTGTCTTTCGCCCAGCTCGCAAGATCGTCCGACCGCCAGCACGACGTCTTCGGGGTTCCGCGCCGCGCCGGCAGCCCGGCCTGCCGTCGCGTCGCTACTCGCCCGAACCGTCCGCCTTCGTCGAACCGACCTCACGAGCCCTTGGCTTTCGTTCCAACGGCTCACCCGGCCGCCCCTTGGCATGGAACACCCACTGTGCCGCCCAGCCCATTGCAGCGCTGAGCTCACCGAAATGCCCGCGGTCGTGGCAAGGCCGCCGGGATGACAACCTTACCACATCCCCCCCTTCTGAGTCCGACGACGCCCTCGTCGTCGCGGCCCGGCTGCCGCCAACCCAGACGGGCGACCCAAAAGAAAAGACTAAGGGGCCGAGGATCCTTCCGAAGCCTTGCGCTTCCAAAACTCTGAGATTTTTCCAGCCCACTTCAACAGACTCTCTTCCCTCTCCCAGCTGTCCGCCGTGCTCCCTTTCCAAGTGACAAGATACTCCAAGTGCCGCCTGTTCCCCCAGCCGATGGTGCGCGACTGCCAAATCCTTTGAATGTCCTGCCCTGCGGCATCGCGAACATTCGCCGGAGGCCGTGTCGGCAGCATCCGCTCTGGTGCAACAGGGTCGGCCCTCAATCTTCTCAGCTGGCTTACATGGAACACGGGGTGCACTTTCATATGAGGGGGAAGACTCAGCCTGTAGGCAGCAGCGCCCACCCGCGCGACCACCTCGAAGGGACCATCAAACTTTCTCACCAACGCCTTGGACTTCCCCTTTGGTGGCTTAAACACCTCGGGTTCCATCCGCAGCAGCACCTGATCTCCCACAGCAAACTCCTCTGGCCGGCGCCGCAGGTCCGCGTCCTCCTTCATTCGTTCCGATGCCTTTACCAAATGCATCCTCGCGAGGTCGATCTTCGACTGCCACTGCCGCAAGTACTCCTCGGCAGGTGGGCAAGTCTTAAGATAACCCGCCAAAACTATGTGTGGAGTCAGCGGCTGCTGCCCGGTCGCCAACTCAAAGGGCGAGTATTTACTAGCTCGGGTCTTGCAACTGTTATAGCTGAACTGCGCCATGTCCAACAACTCAGGCCAGTTCCCTTGGTCCGCCCTTACGAAATGCCGCAAGTAGGTTTCCAAAATTTGATTGACCCGCTCGGTCTGCCCATCCGTCTGAGGGTGGAACCGGCTGGACATCTGCAGCCGAGTCCCCATCAGCCGAAACAAGCATCGCCAAAACGCACTAGTAAACCTGCTGTCCCTGTCGGAAACAATGCTCAACGGCACTCCCCACAGTTTGATCACGTGCTTGAAAAACAATTCTGCCGCCGTTTCCGCCGGACACGGCTGTGGGCAAGGAACAAATACTGCGTATTTAGAGAAGCGGTCCACGACCACCATAATCGAAGCCACTCCTCCCACCTTCGGCAAGCCAACAATGAAGTCCATGCTTACTGACGCCCACGGCCGCACCGGAACCGGCAGCGGCTGTAACAAACCGCCCGGCTTCAAATTGCTCGGCTTGTCCTGCTGGCATATGAGACAAGTCCGCACATACTCATCTACGTCTTGCTCCATGCGCGGCCAAAACAGCCCGCGTTCCAATAACGCCAAGGTCCGCGCCTGCCCCGGATGGCCCGCCCAAGTGCTGTCATGGCACTCGCGAATGAACTCGCGGCGGAGTCCATCCCATTTGGGCACGACAAGGCGAGTTATTCGATACCATAACAGCCCGTCTCGGACCCTATATCTGCTAAACCGACCACCCGCAACCTGGGCTTTGGCCACTTCGGCAATGGCCTTTGTAACAGGGTCCTTCTCTAGGCCCTCTCTTACACGAGCTAACACTTCCTCGCCAAGTGCGATCGAACTGGCCCCATGCATCGCAGCTTCGCTGGCTCCAACCTCCTCCAAGGCCGCCAACTGTTGTTTTCTCGAGAGCGCGTCCGCCACAACATTTGTACTTCCAGCTGCATGCACTATATCAAGGTCAAATTCGGCAAGGAAATCCTGCCACCGCGCTTGCTTTCCCGTCAACTTTGACTGTGTGAGGAAAAACGTGTTAGCCACGTTGTCGGTTCGGACGACGAAATGCGCCCCAAGCAGATAATGCCGCCAAGTCCGCAAGCAGTGGACGAGCGCGGCCATCTCTTTTTCATGTACTGGGTACCGTCTCTGCACGTCGTTAAGTTTCTGCGACTCAAACGCAACCGGATGCCCATCCTGCACGAGCACACCGCCCATGGCAAAATCTGATGCATCCACATGCACTTCGAACGGCCGCCCAAAGTCAGGCAACACAAGGACAGGACTGGTCGTCAACTTGCCTTTTATTAACTCAAAGGCGCTTTGGCAGTTCTTCGACCAGACAAAGGGTCTATCCTTCTTGGTTAAGTCTGTTAGAGGGGCCGCCAGCTTTGAGAACCTACTCACGAACCGGCGGTAAAAGTTAGCCAAACCCATAAATTGCCGAACCCCTCTAACGTCCGTTGGTGCCTCCCAGTCTCGAATCGCCTCAATCTTCTTCGGATCCGGGCGCAGCTGACCATGACTCAGCACGTGCCCGAGGAAATTCACTTCAGACTGCCCAAACGAACACTTCTCTCTTTTCAGGTACAGTTCGTGCTCCCTCAACAACTCTAGCGCCTCGGCAAGGTGAACCTTGTGCTCCGCCATCGACTTCGAGTAAATCAAAATATCGTCTAAGTAAACGATGGCACATCGGTCCAACAGAGGCCTAAAAACGTTGTTCATCAGGGTGCAGAACGTGGCAGGGGCATTGCAAAGACCAAACGGCATCACCATGAACTCAAAACTGCCATACCGAGAAACGCAGGCCGTCTTCTGTTCATCCCCCTCTGCCACCCGGACCTGGTAGTAACCCGAGCGCAAGTCGAGCTTAGAGAACACTCGCGCCCCTCCCAGCCGATCAAAACAATCGTCTATCCTTGGGAGCGGGTAACTATTCTTAATGGACTGTTTGTTCAGCCCCCTGTAATCGACACACAACCGCAGGCTCCCGTCGGCTTTCCTCACAAACAGCACCGGCGCGCCAAATGGGGACCGCGACGGTCTGATGTAGCCGGCATCAAGCAACTCAGACAACTGTTTTTGCAGCTCGACCAGCTCTGGCCCACTAAGTCTGTAAGGCGCCTTTGCCGACGGCGTCGACCCCGGCATCAGCTCGATGCGGTGGTCTATCTCACGCCGCGGCGGCAAACGCGAAGGCAGTTGCTTCGGCAACCTGTCGGCAAAAGAACTCAGCACATTCTGCAGGTCGGAAGGAACCGGCTTCTCCGGCTCTTCCGCCTCCCACCCTCCTAGCATCGCAGCTAGAAACATGGGTTCCTTCAACTGTCGTCTACCGGCCTTCCTCATGCTCATCGCAGTAAGTTCGTGCATCTTGGGTTGCTTCAAGGGACAGTCCGCCGTCTGCCGCCTTTGTACGGGCTTAACGACGCACGGACCCGCTTTATCAAAAATAAGCATACAGCCTAGACAGGGCATGTATCCCACCCTTGCACAGCATATGAATTCCTGGCCTAAAACCAGATCGAACTCATTCAACGGAACGACCGAAATGTCTATCTTGCCCGACCACTCACCCAGCTGAATCGGAACCTCTTTCGCTGCTCCATGGGTCTTCAGGGTAGGTCCGTTAGCAGTCCTTAGCTCGTTACCTCCCCCCGAATACCCCAAGCGTAGTCGGTCGGCCACCTCGACCTTCATAAAATTATGCGTCGCACCTGAATCCACCAAGGCAACCAGTCGGTGTCCGCCAACCAAAGCGTCAACATAGAACAAACTATTCTTATCAAAGACGGGTTCCGCCTTCGGCTGGTCTGTGGCCAGCATGTTCAACTGCTGCAAGATCGACACTCTTTCGTCCGACAGTGGGTCGGGCTGCGCCTCTTGGACAGACGTCAGCCGAGCCCGCTGGGGACACTCCCTCTGTGGGTGCGGGCCTTGGCAGGTCCAGCACCTTAATCCCGGCTTGGCACCCTCGGATTTCGACACCTCGCCCTTTGACCTCTTCCGCTTGAAGCCCGCCGTGGACTTCCCTGTTTTAAACGAAGCAACAGAAGAGGCTGGCGTGGCCTTTGGTTTTGCCACCGGATTTTCCTTCGATCGGCTCGGGTTTCCTCCTTGAAACTTACCACTAGCTAGCGGCGGCTTCGACTTGGAGTAGCCCGTCGCCTGCATCCCCTTTTTACCAACGCCCTCCTTCTTAAAATCTAGGAACGAGTCCATGGCGGCTACAGCAGCAGCAACGTCTTTGGGCTTGTGCCTCCGAAGCTCCACCTGAGCCCACGGCTGCAAGCCAACCTCAAAATGAAACATGCGGTCTTCCTCAGTCATATTAGAAATGTCCACCATAAGCTCCTGGAAAGCTTTCACGTAGTCCCGCAGAGTACCCGTATGACGAAGGACGAGGAGCTTGTGCCGTGCTAACCAATTGGCATTCTCTGGCCGAAACTGAGTTCGCAAAGCTTCTTTAAACTCCAGCCAGCTCCCTGGCTTTTTACCTTTCCCCGCAGCCGCATCGGTGACAGTGTTCCGCCACTAGGTCTTCGCCACACCTTCTAAGTAACATGCCACAGTTTGGACTTCCTCCTCGTCTGACATCCCGCCCAGCAACGACAAATATTCTTCCACATCCCAGTAGAAGTTTCCAATAACTCTGTCGTCGCGAGCTCCGTCAAACGATACAGGCTCCTTTAACTTTGGTGCTTTCAGTTGGTGTGCGCCCTTGGCTGGCACAGCCGCAGCACCGCCCTCGGTGCGTTGGCCCACTGTCGCCGCGACAGCTACACGGAGTAAATTCGCCTCGAGCTTCATTGTTTCCTGGTTCTGCAACATCTCGGAAACCTTCGCGTCCATCGCCTCTCGCCATTCGGTCAAACCCAACAAGGATTCGTCCGCAACAGACTTCCAATCCGTGAAAACCGATTCCAACACTAAAACGTTCGAGTGGAGTTCGTCGCATCGCGCCGTAACTCTCGCCTCGAGTTCATCAGCAGCTTCGGGTGATTCCGACATAGCTAAGAAAAAGAATCACGATCCTTAACAATTCCCACGCGCTTTCAAGACTACGATTTCGCTGGCTGCAAGAGACAGAGCTCTGAGTTGCTTGATGCCGGCTACATCAGACCGTCGCATTCCCCATTTGGTGCGCCGGTGTTGTTTGTGAGAAAAGCCGACGGGAGCCTGCGGTTGTGCGTCGATTACAAGGTAAGATTTACTAGCAAAAAAAGGAAGACATACATGGAGAGAAATGAAAGGAATGCCTAATTCTCAAAAGTAAAATATGGAAATTGAAGGAATGAGGATTGGATTCAACTTGGAAGAGATTTTTTTTTATTATTGTTTATGTTTTTTTTCAGGTTGGAGATGGATATCACAAATTATGGATGTTAATAAACCTTTGTGTGGCACTGTGTATGATGCAACAACATGAAGCACACCATGTTGTGTTATCAATGTGAACATGGAACCTCCTCATGCTACCAAAAATGACTTGGCACTTCATTTATGAACTTTGTTCTACTTGGGGCACATTCGACAAAATTAAAACCTAATATTCCAGCTAGTCTATCTGTTGACTATGTTTTATCCCACATACAACATGTAGAGGCTTCCTTAGCCTTTATTAGTTTTCATTTGTGAATTGCATGTAAGAAGAAAATAAGGTCTATATAAGATATTTTAAATACCTTGGAATATTCATACAAGATCATGCTTAGAGGATGGGTCACACCAGGTTGGGTGAGGCTAAGGTTGCTCTAGTCTCAAACCCTTGTCCAAGCTTTCGAGTTGTTAGATGTTGTGTGCTTATCCATAGAGAGTTGGAAAGCCAACTTGGCAGCATCTCAACCATGGTGGTTAGGGCTCACATCAGCTAATACATGAGGGGACTCCTCCAACGATGGCCCACAACCCACATTTGGCACATGATATCGAATGTTGAACCCATCATTGGAAAGTGGTATGCGTCAGATTGTGGCAGCCCACCCCTCGACTATGTAAACTTAGCTAAAGAAAAACTCATGGGGATTCACTCTCATCATCGCTCTAGGTTTCTATGCTCCAATAAGCCCTTCCTAAATCTTCTCTAGATATTTTTCCACCTCGTTCAAAGCCGAAGGATTTTACAAAGTAATCATTTTTCTCCCATTCACATCAGCAGCCCTCCTCGCCACCCTTCACGAGTGAAATTTTTTATTTTTGGTGTGGAGTCCCTATGTAGAAGGTGGTTTCTCGATGATGCTTCCCCTACCCATGATCCTCATTCAAGAGTCTTTTATCCACCCACACCATATCTCTTTCTATGTTTCATCCTTCTTCAACCCCTATTCCTTTCAAATTTTTGTGGTCCAGTATTTGCTCTTCAACCCCTGCTCTCCTGGGTCCCCTGCACCCCATCCACTATCGTTCCCCAGTATTACTTGCTTCCCATTTCCTCCCTCGATGCCCATGGCAACTATTTACATGGAGCAAACCCATCTCAAGCTCGAAAGTATTGCGTAAGCTTTCATGGACGCCAAGGGGTTTATACCTATTCTGCATAAGTTTGAAGGGTTGAGCGAAGATATCACCAAGGGCTTAATGGATACCTAGGATAGAGGTGAGTTCAAAGTTCATGGTGTCCACTTTAGAGTCACTTTGGAACTGTTGTGTGAAATTACAAGGCTATCCCCTACTGCATGCTTTGTTCACCAGGATAAACATATCGAGGAGGAGGAAACTGATAAATTTACTAATAAGGAAAAGAATCTTGGATGGGATAAGTATACCTTTTACTGTTCCTCTCTTCCCAACCCTTGGAATGAAGTCATTGCTCCAATTATGCACTATATCACTTGCTACGACCTTGAGAAATCGCTACGGAGTTTCCATATTAGCTTTGTTAATCACCTCTGTGAAGCCAAGCAACTGTACGTTCCAAAATACTTGTTGTACTCCCTCACCATTTCCATTGAAAAGTGCTAGAAAACCCATGCCAAACCACTGCACCAAGGCCTTCTTGTGGTTATCATTAAATATATCATAGTAAACAAACCTCCTCTCCAAAAGGTAACCCCTCTTGCATCCAATCCTCCTCTGGTTTTCCCCACCAGTTTTGAGATCCACAATGTGAGCCCTCCCAAGGACAAAAAGCCTAGCCCAGTGGCCTGGTGCAAGCATTCTACCCATAGGAGTGCTAGACGTGTTTCTCAGAGGAAGCAAAATATTTCAGAGGATGTCCCATTGGCTCCCAAGTCATCCACGCGCCTAAAGAGGCCCAAGCAGGAGAAGGCATCCTATCAAACACATGTAATTTCAGATTCCAACAGTGGCAGTGAGCTTTCTTCCACCCACCTCCTCCTAAATCTCACCATAAATTCGATGGCTAACATTGCAAAGTCTACCAATGACACTATCAAGGTTCTCAAGCGATTTTCTCAAAAGCGCGGTGAGACTTCTGATGATCTGGATTAAGTCACCAAGAACTAAGGAGCAGAGGACTCTATAGGGTAGGGCATCAGTTTTACCAGTTGGTGTCTCTTGAATATTTTTTGCAAATCTAGGCATCCATATGCTACGACTTCCTCACACTGTCTTTCTTGTTTTTGGTTGTTTTTTCTTTCATTTTTCTCTTATGGGATCCTCCAACCTTTTTGGTTGACTTCAAGGTGCTATGGCCCTTTTTGTAATGAGGTTTTGGGATCCTCTTAAAAAACCTACTTTTTGTATATAAATTTTCATCTTATCAAAAAAAATGCTTGGAGGTAAAAATACTCATCTATCTTTTTGTTTCTCAGTGATACATCAAAATATTATTGTAATATGGAGTACATCTCCTTGCCATCATTCCTTCATTTTTGTACACATTGAGATCCAATGCTTTTGTTGTTGGGAGGAATGATAAGAATTAATAGGTATATAATTTATAGAAGGTATATAAAAAGCACATAACATCAATAATATAAAATCTTAACCTTCTATAAAGGCACATGCTGAAAATAAAATCAAATGTTTGTAAACATAACAATAGCCATTTCCTAGCCACATTATAGAAAGGTAGGTACATTAAATATGGTTGGTAGATTTTGATCCCAAAAGGGCAGTTTGTGAAGGCATATAATTCCTATAAGTACATTTCGATGATCAATAAAAATCAAGATGGTTTGAATCAATCTTGTTCCACATAAAATAATTAAATACATCGTACAATGTTGACCTTGGTCATAAGTCAAATTACACTTTCAATGCCCCCTCATTATCTAAACTAAGGGGCCAAGGAGAGAAGATATTAGTAACAGTAACATCTTTTCACACAATAATGGATACTCTAGTGGGATTCTACACTTGAAGGAGACTCAACTAAATTCCCCTCATTATCTAGAATTAAACTTATGTGAAGATGTACCTCCATAAGAATCTCCTTCAGTTGAACAATAGTTACCACAACCAATATTAGATACTCTTACATATATACAAAGAACATGTTGGAAATTTGAGCAAATTTTATTGTCATTGATGTCAAGAGATTGTTGTTTCAGTTTCGTCATCATTAATGTCATCAAGTGGTTTTTCCAAAATGCAAGGAAGGTTTTAAAAGGAATAGGATATAATAGTTATTTTTAATATTATGCCTAATATACCTAAAAGGTTGAAGACCCAAGGAAGGAGAAGCAGGTTTAAATTAAAATAATAATATTATAATATTTAATTTCATAATATTTCGGGCAAAATGATGAGGTGAAGAAAACGAGGTCCAAGGATCATTCAAAATAATTTATCCTTGAAAAGACCCATTGAGCAGTTTGCAAAGGATTTAATTTAATTTATTTAAATTAAAATATTTTAACCTATAGGTTAAAATTTTAATTTAAATAACTATGGGTGCCAAAGTTAAAAGGTTAAAAATTAAATTTATAATTCAAATTTTGAAATTCGAATTTGGGCCGACGTCAAGCGCAAAAGGACAAGGTGTATTTAAAGGGGAAACAATTTTTATTTTCCCCCATCCATGCATTTGAACACGAAGGTTATGCTAACATTTCCTGCGTTGCTTTGATGTGTTAAGAAGAGGCTTTCGTGGATTTTAAAAAGTATTTGAGGGCGGATGTTGATTAAAGTGCATGTGGCATGGCCAAAAAAATTTATAACACTAGGTAGCATAATCAATGGCCAAGGGTTTGTTAAGTATTTCATAGAGCAGAGGTTGGGGTTTCGAATCCCCATGCGATCATTTTTGTGAAGGAGGAGTTTTTTATTTTTAGTTCATCGAATCCTGCGAAAGCTTAAGAAGGGGTGTGTGAGTTTAGGTTTTTGTGTGGGCGTGTGGTCCAATAACTACCTAGCCTTTGGCTAGAGCACTTCAGTACTAGTTAGTCATGGGTTTGAAGCGTATCCAATGTGTGTGCTATTGTTTTGGAATGTGGGCCAAAGGTGTATGAGGTAAGCGCATTATTTTTTTTTGTTTTTATTTACGCCAATGTTTGGGAAGGGCATACGTTATTGAGACCACATGATATTTTAAATAGCGCCTTGGGTGAAAGATAGAGATTCATAAGGTTATTGGAATATTTTATATTTTTGTGCTTAGAAAAATAAATAAAGGTTGGAGTAATAAGGGTTAGATAAGAAATTAGTTTTTATAGGTTGAATATTATTTTTGGAGTTTGTAAGGTGTTTATAAAGGAACTTGGTCTTCTATGCTTTGAATAGTTTGGAGTTAATAAAGGAAATTGATTTTATGTGTTGAATGATATTTTGAAAGGTTTGGAGATAATAAGGTGTACTTGAGATTTGATATTTTCTGTATGGTGAATTAAATATTGGGAAGAATATTTTTTTGGATATTTTGAGATAGGTTGTTGCTATCTAACCTTGAAATTGGAAAAGAGAATTTGATTGTGATTAAGACAGGTTTTGAAGATATATCTCAATAAAAACAAAAGGTGTAGACACCAAATCCTAGCCACTTATCCTTCATCCTGGTCATCCTACCACCCACTTGTCCACCATCACCCTTTCCCGCCATTCAATTGGCCATTCCATGCCTTTCCCGCCATCCAATGGCCCACTTTAGCCCTTTCCCACCATTTTTTGACCCATATTTGACTTATTTATATTTATTTTATATTATTTATATTTAAATATAATATTTTATATTATATTTTAATATATTTATTATAAAATATATATTTATAAGCCAAATTAACCTCAACCATCCGATCCGATCTAATCTCAGCCGTCCATCTCCCTTAATCCGTGTCACACTTAAAGTTTAATATCAGCCCTTGGATTTGCTTTTATCCTAGCCACACGATTTGGTAAAACCCTAAAGTAAACCCTAGGTCTGATAATAAATAGGAGCATTCTCAATGCTCAACCCCTGGAAAACTTGAACGTTGGAGCTCTAATTTACTTGTGAGGCCTAACCTTGTTGAGAGATTATTTCTTGTGAGTAGATTGTGCCCTAGCTTATCCTTCCCCAAAACCCTAGCTTGCCCTAGGATTTTTGGATTCCAGCCACCTTCGCATCCCATTTCCATCACCACCATTGTCGTCCATCCATCGAGCCCTTCGCATTCCCCCGATCTGCTTCTACATATTTAGCCCTAATCCACAGGCACAGCCGAGCGCCTGCCTCATCCCACAGGTGCAACCGTGCACCTACCACATTCTGCAGGCACAGCCCAATGCCTATTGTTCCCTCAACCACACACCAGAATCTATCGCATAAGATCACCAAGTGCCATCGAGGCACCCTGCCATCAATTTGCAATGGAGCAACAGAACAACAAAGTAAGTATTTGTGTGCATTTATTTGTTGTTATTTGGATTCTGCATGTTTTTTATTCAGATCTAGGGTTTTAGTTAGCATTTCTGAGGGTTCACACTGTGGAACCCTCATTTTGTTTACTAACTACTTTATGTTTGATGTGTGTGCAGGATCAGGTAGCATCAATCAAGGATTGTTGAGTAGTTGCTGAAGCTAGAGTGGCCCGATTACGGATAACCAAAAGCCCACTCACCCTGTTGGAAGCAAGATACATTGGAGACACTACTTGTTGTTGTAGCTAGGGTTTTGGAGAACCCTAGCATCTGTATTTATTGTATCAAAATAATTCCGTTGAATGGATCAATTGTAACAAAGGAGTTTCTCAGCTCCCCCCATTTATTGAATAAAATCATATTTTGTGCAATCTCTTGTTCATTGAGTTATTTTACTTTCATATTTGTTTTAGTGTCGTATTTTTGCTTCACAAATGGCGATCATGGTGGGACCCCACAAGGGTTCTATTTTTTGATTTACTTTGCTAACTTCCATTCTGTTGTTCCATTTTGCAGGGTTTTCTGGAGCGAAAAACTAGCCAAAATCGTTGGTTAGGGTTTCTAGAAGGTCCTGTGATAGTTGCAGATAGGTGCATAGGCACTCTACGACACCTACTGATCCCCACAAGTGCCTAGTTGTGCCTATACAGGTACCCAACCATGCCTACATAGGTGCTCCATTATGCCTGGTAGTAATTTGGAGTAGAGCTTAGGCTTTCAAGTAAGATCTACAATCATTCTGTTCCAATTCTAGCTTTTACGTATTTCATCATTCCATTGCTTATTTTCAGATTTTAAGCTTAAAATGAACACACATTAAGGAATATGGAAATAAATTCATTTTAGATTGCATCTAGGGCATCTGTGCATTCATTTCATTCACATATTTTAGGTTTTTCTATTTTAAAGAGAATTGCAAATTCAAATAATTCTTGCATCTTTCTGTTTGCATTTGAAAGTGAAAAGCATCAATTAGAATTTGCATCTTAGGAGTTAAAGGTTGCTTATTTTACTTATCTAAATAGGAACAATACTTGAATGCAAAAAGTATTCCTGCCCTTGGGTGGCACCTTTGGCAGAGAGGTGGACGAACCCTCCGGTTGCTATCTAGGTAGGGGGTTTTAAGCGGTGTACTTCACACTCTTTAGAGGAAATTTGCATTTTTGTGTTGGATTCTAATTTAGATGTGTAAAATATGTTACTTTTAACATTGTTTGACCACAATAGAGAATAGAAAAACTTAAAATTAATCACACACAACACGTTGCACTTTAAATAGTAGTAACTGGATTTCATCACCGATTGTTGCTTGAGATTTGGTGATGGTGGCATTCATCTCCATCCACCAAATATCTACCCCTAGACACCTTAGGACTACCCCCGAGCAAACTTGTTGGATTTCATCACCAACAAGAATCTCGTTGCCCCATCCAACCATAGTCTTTTACCTTTATTTTTCATTAAACAAGATTAGGATACACAAAACACACAAAATTGTCATATCTAAAAGGAATTTACACTAAAAAGAGATAATCAAGGAATAAGGTAAGCCACACAAGGTGAAACTTAGGATTGATTGTTTTCTTTATTTCTAAATTCTTTAGCTCTATTTTCAGTTTTGAAATTTAATTATCCTGAAATTGTATTTTGATTTAATTATTTTATGGTTTTAACTCGAAATCAAACAAAAATATTAAATCAAAATAATTTAATGGAAAATACAACAAGCATACCCACTACTTCAGTAGCCAACCCTTCCAATTCCACCCAACCTAGTCCATCTAGGCCCATTCACCCATCTCTCTCACAAGAGGGATCCATTCCCCAAAACAATGAACAATCATCCATCCAAATTGACATGGACAAATTAGAGGCTATCTACAGGTCTTCTAACTATGTTCTCGAACCCCTTAGCCAAGATTATGTTGAACAAATAGAATTGGCTACATCTTGTCCATCCAACCCCACCCGAGGATATCCTAATTCTGCCTATGAATATGGTATGCCCTCCTCTCCTAGTCCATCCCAACAAAACCTGAGTGTTTTTAACACTCATCACCCATCTGGCTATACCCAAATCTGCTCCAATCCTTTGTATGAGGAGTATGTCAATGCTGCCTCACAGGTACCAACCTCCCAAGTTGCCACATCAAGTGCAACTTGCACCATACCCCTTTCCTCTAATCCACCCACATCCATACCATCATCTTCTAATCCATCCATAGCCTTGTCAATTTCTTCTATGACTGATCAAGATCTTTAGGATATATCGGGTCTCTTGAACAAAGTGCTTCTAGAGCATCAAAATGCTAGACAACAAGTTCAAGTAGATCCTACGCATCCTATAGCTCCAGCCCAACCAACCATAGCCAATCAAAATTCCACCTGGGTACCCCAATCATCGGTGGTATCCATCCCCAAGCCACCTCCAATCCAAAATTCAACCCCTCCAATCACTATTTCTTTCGGTCAACCCAACCAACTCCTCCAAAATATTCTTCTTCATCAATATTCTCCTTATTTCAATCATCAATCTCCCTCTCATCAATTTCAAACCAATCCATTCCATCAAAATCATCTCATCACTCCACAACATCTTTCTTCTAGTCCATCTCCAAGTCATCAGGTTATCCAAGGCTTCCACATTCTTGGGGAAGATCTTCGGATTCAGGCCATGCAGAAGCAAATAGATCAATTGATGCAAAATATTCCTGGCATGTCAAGCCAAAAACCAACTCTAAGCCAACTGATCCATCAACCAATCCATCCTTCGGTACCATCACCGCCATATCCGATAGACTTTACATTACCAAAGTTTGATAAATTTAGGGGAACCGAGGACCCTAAGGAGCATGTTAGCTCATTTGTTCATGCATGCTTTTGGATTCAAATTGATAATGCTCTCATGCTCTAAATATTTCCTCAAACATTAGGAGGAGACGCCATAGAGTGGTTCAATCAACTACCAACTCATAGTATCTATACTTTTTCTCAATTGATTGACCTATTCCTTGAGCGTTTTGTCCTAAACATTAAAAATAAAGTTTCATTATCAGATGTGTATGAATTAAGACAATGGGAAGATGAAACTATCTATAACTTTGGAAATCGTTGGAGGGCAGTCATTACCAAATTGCCATTCTCCCTCCCAATGGATGAAATCATTAAATTATTTACCAAGAGTTGCTTAAAACCCATCTCTTGGATGCTTCAACTTCATACCTATCATTCATTTGAAGAAGCTTTGGCACAGGCTAGCATCATTGAGGAGATAAAAATCCAAGAGGGCATGATTAAGCCTAAAAAGAAAGAATGGCAAAACAAGGGCCAATTTAAAAGCAATCAATCTAGCCAAAACAAATCATCTCAAGCCTCTTCGGCTAGTACATCCAATCAAGTCAATCAAGTGGTGATGAGCCAGCCCGTAATGGCTCAACAACCTATGCAACAACCACAACAAATTTCTTATCATGTGGTCCCCTCGGTAACTCAAGCACTCACGATACAAAACATAGTGCCAACTATGGAAAACCCCTCCCATCGACAATATGCTCGACCCCAATGCCAATACACTCCTTTAACGGAGTCGTATTCTTCCATATTCTAAAATTTGTATGAAACAAATAAGTTGGCTTTACCATAAATCAGGCCTGATGACCCTACCAAATGTAGCAGAAGTTATAAGGAACATCTATTTTTCCCATACCATAGGCAAAATGGTCATGACATCAACACATGCAATATTTTTAAGAACATCGTTCAAGACCTCATAGACTTGGGGGTCCTTAAGGTAGATAACCCCCTAGCTCCACAAAATCAGAACTTGGGAATTTTTCAGACACCTCTTCCCAACCATGAAGAGGCCCAAACTAATGTAGGAGGTAATAATCATCATACACCTCCTAACCAAGTTAACCATGTCCAAAAATATCAAAATTTTGTAGGAGCAGTCCATGTGGTCACAAGAGGTCAAAGGCAAAATCAACAAAATGCCCAACAACCAAATGTGTCACAACCTTCCAATCCACCACCTATTCAAACTTCTCCAAATCCATCCCCACCAATCCATATTTCTAGTCCACCAAATCAACCCATCCATCATCCTCTAAGGCCAACAGTATCCTTAAGTAGTCGGTTGACTACAAGTTTGAAGATGGCTTCAACCAAGTTGTCCCTATATGAGCTCATCCAACAATCTCCTAGGCATAGAGAAGCCTTAATGGAAATTCTAAAATCCATTGAGTTTGAAGCCCAAGATCCTAATACCTTCAACAACTTTGTAGGGAGCATTAGAACATGCATGGAGCCATCCATCACCTTCTATGACTTTGAAATAAATTCAATGACATCAGAATCCATAGATCCTCCATTGCATATCATGGCCTTAATAGACAAGAAGCCATTTAAGAGGGTCTTAATTGATATCGGCTCATCCATCAACATTATCACTACTACTGCCCTTAGCAACCTCAAACTTCCACCTTCCCATATTTCCAAGTCATCATTCACCCTCAAAGCATTTAACGATGCTTTGTGTACCATAGTTGGCACTGTTGTTTTGCCCATTGAAGTAGGGGTTAAAATGTTGCACACTATGTTCCACATCTTGGAAGGGGCCATGGCGTACAATGTACTCCTTGGTAGACCTTGGATGAGGGAAATGAAATGTGTTCCATCAATTCTCCACCAATGCTTGAAATACGTTCATGATGGTCAAGTCCATTGCATCCCCATGGATGTAGAACCTTTCAAGTATTGCAATTTCATTTCAAATCCCTATGAATCCATGTTACCTTCCACCCACCTATTCTTATCCCCATCATCTTCGAATCCATCCACTTCATCTTCGAATCCATCCACTTCATCTTCTAATCCATTCACATTTTCTTCCAAAGCTCCTATTCTTGAGGAGTTACCCATCACAAAACCCCCTCAATCATCCATTTCTTCTTGTACATGTGGTCAAGGTCAATCCACTTTCACCACATCATCCACCTCAACCACTCCTTCTTCTACAACCATTTCTTCTTCATCATCATTGCCTCATCCACCTTCTTCTAATTCTAAGCCATCACCCAATCCCTCTCCATCAGCCGATGTTTCACAAGTCGAACTTTTGGATTGTGAAATATTCAACTCCTCACAACCTTCCACAATCCCCTCCAATCCTGAGCCATCCATTTCCACATCATCCACCACCTCATCCCAAGTTGAGGTCCACATCACTAGTCCTGGTATTGGTGAATACATGGTCCACGACGTTACCATTACCCCCCTTGCCATTCCTACAACCAAGGATTTTGGTCACCCATGTGACCCTCCTTTAACCATAGGTGTTGTCTATGATATGAGTTCTACTCCTAATAGTATTAACTTTGTTTATGGAGGGTTGGATTCCTCAATTATAGAGAAACCACCCAAAGAACCAAAAGAGCCAAGACGTGCCAACATACAAAACATGGCAGGATTTCCATCTCGTTACTTTCATATAGTCAATTGGCAAGGTCAGGGTCTAGGTTCCCATGAACAAGGGATACATGACATCATTGATTTCCCATATTGTGGAGCACATGATCGTTCAGGCTTAGGATATACCCCACTTTCCACAACCGCTTCCCTTGAGCAAGCTTTCCAAAGGCTTAGCCTCAATGACGAAGACAAAGCCCCCCTTCCATATTCCTCAACCACTTCTCTTGAACAAGCTCTTCAAGAGCTTAGCTTCAATGAAGAAGAAGATCCCCTAAATTTTTCCTACCCACTCCCAGATTTTGATGATGAAAGTTATGAAGAGTATGAACTTATGTCCAACGCTTCTAATGATTCTAAAGAGGAATTTCAGCCCATTGTTCCCCTTACCCAACAGGATGAGTTTTACCTCAGACTGTTTCCCATCCATCAACCCATATTTCACTTGCTTCTTCCACAAGAACAAGTTGACCCACCTGGTGAACCACCCCCCACTTGAGTTCCATTGAGCCATTCAACCAAGCCAAAATTTGTAACATATGTATATAAAAAAAAAATCAAAACATTCAAAAACAAAAACAAAATGTTTCTTTGCATGTACATAGAATTTAATTTCATGTTTGTTGCTACTATCCAGGGTTAACAAGATTCGACATCGGTTCCCATCCATTCTTCCAATCCATCCTCTCCTACTAAGTCAATATGAATCCTATTGACTTATTCACCCCACTCCGCAATCCATACAACCCGGCTAAGCCAATTCCAATTGATATAAGCCTTGTTGACATGGACCGAATTTCTTCCCCACCCTCCTTTTTGGAGTTCATCCTATCCGAGGAATTGTTAAGGGCTTCTACCAACTACATTCCTCCTTCCCCTCCACCTTCACCTCCATCTTCTACCAAGAATCCCGAGGTCTTTCAGGTAGAGTTAGATGATGATAAGTAGGAAGAGTTGGATGACATCTTAGATGATATTCATCTGATCCCAACACCACATCAACTTGAGGAAGGTTCACATATGTCTATTGAAGATACCATCGAAGTGAACCTTAGTTCAGATCTTGACAATCCCCAAATTGTCAAGCTTGGAAAAAGCCTATCATCCGATGAACAAGAGCAATTCATTGCTCTCCTCAAGAAGAAGAAAGATGTGTTTGCATGGTCCTATAAGGATATGCCTGGTCTTGACCCTAGCCTTGTGGTCCACAACCTCACCTTACATCCCGATGCCAAACCGGTCAAACAAAATCTTAGAAGGATGCATCCTACCGTGGCCCTCTTAGTCAAGGAAGAGCTTCAAAAACTTCTAGATGTCAATTTCATTGTTCCTATTGACTATCCTGAGTGGCTTTCAAACATGGTACCCATTCGCAAGCCTAATGGGTCGATACACATTTGCACTGATTTTTGAGATCTTAATAAGGCATGTCCTAAGGATGACTTTCCTCTTCCAAACATTGATACTCTTGTCGACACTTGCGCTGGCCATGAAATGCTTTCCCTCATGGATGGTTTTTTAGGATACAACCAAATTCACATAAATCTTGATGACCAACACAAAATAGCATTCACAACACCTTGGGGAACCTTTTGTTATAGGGTTATGCCCTTTGGCCTCAAAAATGCAGGAGCTACCTATCAACGAGCCATGACTTACATATTTCATGATTACATGCATAAGATTATCGAAGACTATGTGGATGATCTCTTGGCTAAATCTAAAACTCGACAAGAGCACATTAGTGTATTGGAAAAGATTTTTGATCGACTTCTAGAACATAAGGTGAGGTTAAATCCCAAAAAGTGTGTCTTTGGTGTTACCTCAGGTAAAATTTTAGGATTCATTGTCTCCAAAAGAGGCATTGAAGTGGACCCAAACAAGGTCAAGGCCATCATGGAAATGCCTCCCCCAACTAACATTAAGGAATTGCATAGTTTACAAGGAAATATTCAATCAATCTGACATTTTATTGCACAACTTTTTGATAAATGCAGGCCATTCAACTACCTGCTACAAAAGGGGGTGCCATTTGCATGGACAGATGAATGTCAAAAAGCCTTTGATGACATCAAGAATTACCTAGCTTCTCTCCCATTTTTATTTTTTTTTTTGGGGTCCCTTTTTTTTTTTTTCACAAAAAAAAAAAAAAAAAAAAAAAAAAAAAAAAATAATAAAATAAAACAACCCAATACCCCAAAAAAATTTGAAATTATATGTTTATATATACAACTTATGTCATAGTAAAAAAAATCCTCTACGTTATATGATGTCTCACACTTACAATAAACACTTATATTACTAAATGTATAATGCTGCTTATATAATTTGATCTTGAATTTATCACCAAAAATCCCTTATTAAGAGGTTATAGATATCGACAACTCGAAGCTCCACTACCTAGTGATCATCCTTTGATTATAGAGCTCCCAGATGATTCAGTATTTTCTATCACTGAATTAGAAGAAGATGTCATTCCAGAGGAAGATGTCGATATCACCTTATTCTTTGATGGATCTAAGTGTGAGAAAGGTCAAGGTGTTGGAGTTGTCTTTCATACACCTCAAGGGATACCCATCCCTTTATCATTCAAGCTAGACTTTCCATGCACAAATAACACTACAGAGTACGAAGCCTTAATATTAGGTCTTCAATCCGCTATAGCTATGGGCATCAAGCGTATTAGGATATTTGGGGATTCTCAACTTGTTGTCAAATAGGTAACCAGAGAATACCAATGCAAAGAACCTACCATTAAGCTTTATCATGAAGTAGCAATGAAATTGCTCTCAACATTCAAATGGTATGAAATCGACAACTTGCCTCATTCGACTAATAGATTTGTAGATGCGATGGCCTCTCTTGGATCATTGATTCCAAAAGATGACTTAGGAGAGGTACAACCCCTAATAATCTCAACAATCTCTAAAGCAACCATTGTTCGTACTGATCCTAAGGATGAAAAAGACATTTGCTTTATCCATTCGAAACCATATGAGTCTTGGTCAAGCCAAATAGTGGACTTTCTAAAATTTGGAACACTCCCATCTGATATGTCTCGGTCTGCAAAATGCTCTTTCAAGAAAAAAGTAGCCCATTTTATTCTCTTGGGGGATGTGTTGTATAAACATGGTTATGATGGAATCCTTCTTCGTTGTCTCAAAAATAGTGAGGCTCAAAGAGCCATAGCTGAAGCCCATGATGGTACTTGTGGTGGTCATTTTAGTGGGATGGCCATTGCAAAGCATCTTTTATGCATGGGTTATTATTGGCCCACAATGGAACGCGATTGTTGCAACTATGTCAAAAATTGTAAGCAATGTCAAGCACACGCCAATTTAACTCATGTACCATCACAAGCTTTACAACCTATCCAAAGCCTTTGGCCCTTTTCACAATGGGGCCTAGATCTAATTGGAAAAATCTCACCTCCTTCCTTGGGACAACATACATTCATCATCACGACCACTGAATACTTCACAAAGTGGGTTGAGGCCATTCCTCTAACTAGTATGATAGGACCTCGAATTGTGGACTTCATACTCCACCATATCATCTATCATTTTGGTATTCCCTCTAAAATCATTTTTGATAATGGCAAGTCTTTCAAGAACAAGGATGTTCGAGCACTTTGCGAGAAATATAATATCCAACACAGTTTCTCGACTCCTTATTACCCACAAGCAAATGGACAAGTCGAAGCTACCAATAAGACCTTGATTGCTATTCTCAAGAAACTTGTTAATGAAAATCATAGAGATTGGCATACACAAATCCCTTTGGCACTATGGGCTTATCGAACAAGCATCCGAATGCCAATAGGAGCAACACCATTTTCCTTGGTCTATGGAGCTGAAGCTATCATGCCTCTTGAGCTCGAGATTCCCTCCTTGTAAATTTCTTTGCAAGAATTCATAGATGATGACACTGCTAGACAAGCACGTCTTGACCAACTCACTCTTCTTGATGAGAGGTGAGTCAATGCACTAGAACACTTACGAGTTTATCAAGACCGCCTAAAGCATGCTTACAATGCCAAAGTCCATCTTCATGAATTTCAAGTAGGAGATCTTGTACTTAAATAGAACCAACAAAACACCAATGCTTTATCGCACCTTCATGACAAATTCATGGCTAATTGGTTAGGTCCATACATAATTTCCCAAAAAGTGGGTAATGGTACATATAGACTTGCCGATTTAGAGGGAGTGGAGGAACCCAAACCACTTAATGTTATCCATTTGAAAGTATTTTATTGTTAATATGATGTTTATATGTATATATATACATGGCTAAAAAAAAAAAAAAACAAAAACAAACAAAAATAAATCATTCACATAGGCATGTTCCCATTGCATACATATTGCATTTACATATAGGCATCTTTACATGCATTTTTCACATTGCATTCATATTCCATTTGCATTCATTCCACATGCATTTCTCACATTGCATTCATACATAGCTCGCACATATTCCATTTGCATTCATTATACATGCATTCCATTACATTCATTCATATTGCATTCATCCCATCCCACGTTCAATGATCTTTTATAGTAGTGATGATATGGCCAAATCAAAAAGTCAAGTTTCCATGATTGGGGGTACTTATTTTTGGTATTTATGCAATTTTACCCAATATCATAAGCCAACAATCCCATTTGTCAAAAGTCATAAACCCCAAGTTTTCATTCACTCAGCCACTACTAGTGTGTCTAGCAACCTCCAAAAAGATGTCCAATTTTCTTTAGGACCAAAAACACTTTTCTCACATTAAGAAAATCTTGAGTATTGTCAATTGATTCCAAAAGCAATCTTGCACCAACCACACTTCTTCACATCTTAAAAACATTTTGATTCAAAGAGGGATAACACCATACTTGGGTGGCACCTTGAAGTGAAAAGGGTATTCCTCGCTTGTCCTATCATGCAACATAGTCCAAAAATAAAAAATAGTGGTTTTCACCACTATCACAGTTGCTCTCCAAATATAAACACAAAATATAGAGTAGTAAGGATAGGGTCACATTCTCATCACACTTCGGTTGAGAATCCGATTCCCCAAAGCTCTATCCAAAGTTAACAAATTCTATGCACACACCATAGATCCCTAAAGTTGTAAGGATCATACTACATTTCCCTTAGAAATTTATGTAGTCATCCCCAAGGCCTAAAATATCAGATCATTGGACTATGGAGTGAGTCTCCACCGGGGCTATAGATGCTTGACTGGTAGTGGAGTAAGCTCATGCGGGGTGACATGTCTCTCTTCCAAAAAGAGAGACCTCTGACCGCACATACGGACAAGCTAGCTTCTTGGTCCTCTCCATAATAGGTCATGCCCAATTTACTCATAATGGGTTAATGAACTTCACATGCACACACATTGGTTCTTGATTGCCTAGGGTCATTGTCATGCTCAAGATTTGGTACATGAACTTCACTTGCACACACCTTGGTCCTAAATAAAGTTAGACAACCTTTAGTGAGTTTGGTTGATAGCACTAGTCTGTTTGAGTCTTTGAAAATATTTCAATATTCCATATCAACATCCATATCTTCTTCCATATCAACATCCATATCTTCTTCCATGTCAACATCCATGTCTTCATCATGGATCAACCCGCATAATGCCACCAAGTTTGGTGCCCCCAATTGCAAAACAATGAACAAAAATGGCCAACAAAATTTTGAACTAAAAATGATCATTCGAACATCATGCATTCCTCTCATATAGTTTGCATTCATTATTTCATATACATGCCATTTCACTTGCATTAATCATCCATATAAACACTACATACATATCATTATTAGCTTGCATTAATCATCCATATAAGCACTATGCATACACATCATAATTAGCTTGCATTAATCATCCATAAGACATGCATAAAAATATTTTCATAAAACATGCATTGCATAAAACATAAAAGCATTCACACAAAAATATAACACAAATATAAAAGCCATGTATATATATATCAAAAATATCATATGTACAATGAATGCCAAAAAGGCTACAATGGAGCACCAAGGCTCATATACAAAAGTGCATCTAAGCACTAAGCTAATGTCCATGAGTGGACCCCTGAGACCTAGTAGGAGCCCTAGACCTAGAACTATGCCTAGATGACTCGATCCTAGAGGATGAAGGAGGATCTAGAAAAGGAATGTGATTAGCCATGCATAAATCCTCCAAGGAATGTGCATATGTCTCGCTAGCATGTAGTCATCATAAGTCAATCTGATGATGATGCTCTCTCACCAAAATATCTACCTAAAGCCTCATGACCATCTCCTGATCACCAACCCTATCTATTGGCCACTCTACCTCCATCCAAGCTATAGTAGCCTACAACCTAACTATGACCCCATATCACCCCACTAGAGCCTCCCTATGAGACTCTAGTGTAGTCTCTCACTCCTCGTGGAGCTGCTCCACCTCAACCCATAGCCTAGCCACCTCAGAGATCTCCCCCATATCCTCATCATCCTCCCCCTCATCATCCACCACCTCCACCTCGGGAGTCTACTGGGCTGCTCCCCTCGATCACCTCTAACTCATCAATCACTGAGGCCTCATCCTCTTCGAAGTCATCCTCGACCCCGTAACTACCGCATCCCCACCCATCACCACCTTTGGCACCCATACTGGTTGGGCACCAAACCATGCTACATACTCTAGAGTCACCTCGACATCATCTACATCTAGGACCTCCAACCACTCATCATCATCCTATCTGCACCCTCCATGGCTCCACACATGGAAGCCCCACCTCATCCCATCGATGTCGATACAACACTGGCTCATCCGACACATCTTGAGGTAAGCCAAACTACCTCAACACCCATGAGTACTGAAAGTACTCCACCTCCTCATCCCTCCTCCCAACCAACCATCATGCCTACCTCACCTATCATAGTTGCTCCTCATCATCCTCCCACATGGCCTCCTCACCATGGCCTCCATATCACATAAGCCCGAGTCAACCCCGACCACATATCCCTATACCACTGGCTGGTATGCACCTCCCGACTCGGTTGCACCTCCTCAACCACTACCCATATCCTAGCATAGGGCTCACCCATCTACCATGCCTGGCAAGGTAACCCCTCTAGTCGAGCCACACTAAAATGCTCCCAAGCCCAACACTATAGGAGGAAGCTACACCCAATCCCCTTCCTCCCTCTCCATGTCACCTCATATAGCTCTCGGTATAGCTACACCAATAATGTAGGAGCCCATGCATACCCCCTTGGATCGGTGAGTAGGTCACTCACCAATCCCAATAGGTTCCAAGGGAACCTACACCCCATGCTATTAGGGAGCACTATGTTCGCTAACATGAACATGATCAAGGTCGGGAGTGCATCCAACTCCTTAGCCTTGTACATGCTCAAGTAGCATATACCTCCATCTCCCATCCTCGCCTCCCACCACCGCTCACCAAACATCTTCTCCATCTCCACCTTCTTATCATGCCCAACCATCACCTTCTCCCCCTCCACTAGCACCTTGAGGATGTGGTATACATCCTCAAGGGTGATAGTAGCCTCCCCAGTCGATAGCTAGAATGTCCCCCTATCCGAGTCCCATCTCTCTATCAATGATGAGAGATACCCATCATCCGCCCTCACCACATCCAACCGTGCCACTCCCTCCAAACCCACCTTCCTCAAAAGCTCCCAATCACCCTCCGTGAGCTTCTTCCTCATCCTAGGAATGAGAGGAGAGAAGCGATGTCGAGGCTCTATCTCCCTCAACTACAGCAACAAATATTTTACATTAGTATTATTTAAAAAAAAAACTTAAATTTTTATTTTGCACAAAATAAAAAGTGTTTTTCAACATTACCAGGGCAAATCGTGCCTCCACTCCACCAACAACATTCACTCCCTCCACCGCCATAGCTCCCATGCAAATTTCCACCAACCTCACTTCCCTCACCAATTCACTCCACTCCTCAGGCGCAGCTTCACAAACTCTCAAATGCATGAATGAGCCACAAAATCTGCCCTACAAGCTATTTATAGCTGCAGCTAGCGCACTCAGGTGCAATCTTGCACCTCGTGTCCACCTGAGTGCACTCAAGTGCATCCAAGCGCCTGAAGGATACCATAGTCGCAGTCGGGCGCCTAGCATCAAAATGCCATAAAGACAAAAGGGACCAAAATAGTAGCTTCCCCCCTCAAAATCTCACCAAATTTCATCCACACATCATGCACATCATAAAATCATGTTTTGTGAAAATAAGAATCATTTTGCACACATTTTTTGAATACAATGCACATTTGTAAAATACACAAATCAAGTTACAAAACACATCAAACGATTTCAAATTTTTACAAAACTGACACTCATCTCCTCTACTCCATATTCTTCATCATTCCACAAATTTTCATAAAAATTGGAGTTGATTTGACCATCAAATCAAGTGTTTCCATCCAAAAAGTGCAAAATCAACCACTAAAAGCTCTAACATTTACAAATCGACTCCAAATTTGGTGATATCATCACATTCTTCCATCAACATTCTTCCAATATCATAATCTACCATCACTTCTTCCAACACGTGTCAAAATTACAAGTGAATCTCGTATATAGTGGTTTATTCTATATACTTGGCGATTGCAACGATTTGCATCCATGCAATTCGGTAAGATGAATGAATTACCATAAGAACACTTGGTCATCATCATCATCACTTATCTCCTTGTTTGAGATCACAATCATATTTGGTACTTCACATCTTTAGAGTGAAACATTGCCAAGAACAATTTGCACAACCATTGTCATTGATGGCCTAGTTCATGGGGCTTAAAACATGGACACAACTCAAATTCCATCATTCACAATCTCCTTAACACCTTCGAGATACGCACTAGCTAGGATGATTGGTTCCAATCATGGGAATTATTTAAATAGTCACTAGCAGTACATCCAAGGTTGATTTCTTTTTTTCCTTTGCATCATCATTTTGCATATCAATGACGCCAAAAAGGCAAAATGTTTCAACAACATCGAATCACCCCAAATTTGGGGCAACCACAATTTGATTATGATTTTCCCATGATGGGATACATCTTACATGATCATGACATCTACATTTGACACAACCCCCTTCCCACCATTGGGGCAAAAATGGTATCACATTTTACATCATTCATATCATCCACATCACATCATATCACATTTTACACCAACCCCCTTCGCATCCATTGGGGCAAAAATGGTATCACATCATTCATCATTTGCACAAATTTTTCAATTGGCTCATGCGATTCATCCGTAATCTCATTCACCAATTGAGGGGGTAAGCTATGCAAATTCCAAAATTCTTTATTCTTTTGTCTTCAACATTATTGCTCAAAAATCCAACAAGAGAGAGAAGTTGCTTCTGCGCCCAAAGGCCCAACCAGGTGTCTCGTATTTTTGCACCATATTGTGTTTCACGCAACATGGTACAAAAAGGGGTATCTGTAGACACCAAATCCTAGCCACTTGTCCACCATCACCCTTTCTCGCCATTCAATTGGCCATTCCATGCCTTTCCCACCATCCAATGGCCCACTTTAGCCCTTTCCCACCATTTTTGACCCCTATTTGACTTATTTATATTTATTTTATATTATTTATATTTAAATATAATATTTTATATTATATTTTAATATATTTATTATAAAATATATATTTATAAGCCAAATTAACCTCAATCATCCAATCCGATCTAATCTCAGCCATCCATCTCCCTTAATCCATGTCACACTTAAAGTTTAATATCAACCCTTGGATTTGCTTTTATCCTAGCCACACGATTTGGTAAAACCCTAAAAGTAAACCCTAGGTTTGATAATAAATAGGAGCATTCTCAATGCTCAACCCCTAGAAAACTTGAACGTTGGAGCTCTAATTTGCTTGTGAGACCTAACCTTGTTGAGAGATTATTTCTTGTGAGTAGGTTGTGCCCTAGCTTATCCTTCCCCAAAACCCTAGCTTGCCCTAGGATTTTTGGATTCCAGCCACCTTCGCATCCCATTTTCATCACCGCCATTGTCGTCCATCCATCGAGCCCTTCGCATCCCCCCGATATGCTTCTGTAGATTTAGCCCTAATCTGTAGGCACAACTGAGCACCTGCCTCATCCCATAGGCACAGTCGTATGCCTATCATGTTCTGTAGGTGCAGCACAACGCCTGTTGTTCCCACAGCCACACACCAGAATCTGCCGCATAAGATCACCAAGTGCCGTCGGGGCACCCTGCCATCAATCTGCAACGGAGCAACAAAACAACAAAGTAAGTATTTTTATGCATTTTATTATTGGATGTTATTTAGATTCTGCATGTTTTATTCACTTAGATCTAGGGTTTTTAGTTTACATTTCTAAGGTTTCACATCATGGAACCCTCATTTTGTTTGCTAACTATTTTATGTTTGATGTGTGTGCAGGATCAGGTAGCATCAATCAAGGATTGTTGAGTAGCTGCTGAAGCTAGAGTGGCCCGATTACGGATAACCAGAAGCCCACTCACCCTGTTGGAAGCAAGATACATTGGAGACACTACTTGTTGTTGTAGCTAGGGTTTCGAAGAACCCTAGCATCTGTATTTATTGTATCAAAATAATTCCATTGAACAGATCAATTGTAACAAAGGAGTTTCTCAGCTCCCCCCATTTATTGAATAAAATCATATTTTGTGCAATCTCTTGTTCATTGAGTTATTTTACTTTCATATTTGTTTTAGTGTCGTATTTTCGCTTCACAAAAGGTATGGGCACATCTTCCTTGTGAGTGAAATATTGTTGGATTGAATGTTGTGAAATGCAAAGTTGGAGTGAAAATGATTGTTTGATAAGCATTGTTGGAAATGTTTGAGTGAGTTTTCATGTGCATGATTTGTGGATGTTGAAAGATCATGAATATCATTGTTATGTGAGATTGAGAACTATCTTGAACTAGGGTTTGTGAAAGATCATGAGTATCATTGTTATGTGAAGTTGAGAAATATCTTGAACTAGGGTTTGTAAAAGATCATGAGTATCATTGTTATGTGAAGTTGAGAACTATATTGAACTAGGGTTTGTGAAATATCATGAGTATCATTGTTATGTGAAGTTGAGAACTATCTTGAACTAGGGTTTGTTGAAAGAACATGAGTATCATTGTTATGTGATATTGGATTATCTTGAGTCAAGGTTTGATATTCATAGTGTGAGTGATTGGAAGTATAGTGAAACACTTGGTTAGGGTTTGTAAGCAAGTTGTGTTTCATTGAGTGGATGTTTGAGTGAAGTTGGTTGAGCATTATTGATTGAAATTATTGGAGTGAGTTCAATTTTTGTGAAACAAATTATACCTTATTTATGAATTGATTTGAAGGAGATTTTGAAAGTGATAGAGTTATTTGTGAGTGTGAAACATATTGAGTCTCTTACCATTCTAAATATTTTTTTATGGTTAAACAAGATTATGAGTGAAACTTGTTTGTGTTATTGAAGAGGTTTTTTTGAAAAGATTAAGTTGATTTTTGTATGCAATTTTTGTAATTGTTTGAGTAAGTCCTAGAGGGGACTAAAGGACATAATTAAGTAAGCTTTTGTGAAAGCTTAAGGACAAAATTAAGTAAGCTTTTGTGAAAGCTTAAGGATAGATTTAAGTAAGCTTTTGTGAAATATTAAGGATAGATTTGTGTGAGATTTTGTGAAATCTTGCAAGAATATTTGAGATAAGTCTTGGTGAAGACTTGTTGGACAGATTTGAGGTAAGTCTTGGTGAAGACTTGTTGAGCAGATTGAACAAGTTCTAGAGAGGACTTGCTGAGCAGATTTAAGGTGAGTCTTGGTGAAGACTTGTTGAGCATATTGGACAAGTTCTAGAGAGGACTTGTTGAGAATATTTGAGGTAAGTCTTGGTGAAGACTTGTTGATCATATTGAGTAAGTTCTTGAGAGAACTTGTGGACAGATTTGAGGTTAGTCTTTGAGAAGACTTGTGAGTAGAGTTGATTGATTGATTTGTTCAAGCTTTGAGTTAAGGCTTGGAGCAGATCTAAATTGATTTGATTTATGATTGAATAAATATTTGTGTTAAGGCTTGAGGAAAAATTTGAGGATAGTGTTTGGGGCAGATTTGAGGGTAAATTTGTGCCAGACTAGAGGCAGACTTGTGAGCAGATATGTGCTAGATAGAGGATAGTATTTAGTGCAGATTTGAGATAAATATTGAGTAGAGCTATGAGAAATATTTGGAGGTGAAAGAGCAGAGGATAGAAAAGTAGGGAAAATGGTGCACCTAATGATGAATAACAATATATGTATCTATCTCCTATGTCTAATGAGCATCAAATCGGAAGCATGCAAGTAAGATGGAAAAGATAAGCAAATAACAAGAAATGAAGCAAAGTAAATCGATTTCTTATTAATTAAGTGGATCAAATCCAGGTTACAATGCATTCCCTTGAGGGCTCAAATTATTGATACAAATGTTACAAATTTTGGGTGCCCAAGGATCAAATCCTTCAAGAGAATCGGGTGCACATCCAGTGTCTTTCCTCGTACCCACAATCGAGGTGGATGGGCCAAGGCTGCCACCACTTGTGTCTTTGATATTTGATGTCCTATGATCCTTCCCAATGCATTGTATAGCCTGCACCTACACACAAGGAAAGCAGAAATGTCAAGTAGCAAGTGTGTATGATGGAAAACATGCAATCCCCATAGGCACCAAAAAGCTAGTAATGAGAATATGCATCAAATCAACTCCAAATGACTTGAAATTGTAGAGGGATGTAAAATAGAAGGTTTTGGATAGATATCACTAGAAATATAGTAGAAATTGTATCCGATGGCATGCCGTAATTGCAATGACCGTCCTCCACCTACAAAACCCAAAGCAAGCAATTCCCAAACCAAAACACCTCCAAATCAAATGAAACTTGGTCAGAATACATAAAGGGACATTATAAGACAACCCATATGGTTATATTTGTAAAATAAACAATAGTTGTAGGTGTTTCTCCAAATGACCACCGTAGGCCTACGTGAGACCCTACAAAACACTAAAAATGTGATATCTCCCTCAATATAGATCCAAATTGCATGAAATTTTGACAGAAGCATCATATGACAATGTAGAATATAAATAAAAAGGAATAGAAGAAAAAACATGCACATATTTTTAGTCATCCTAGGGTGGGACGACTGGGACTATCATAGGATGGGGGTCATCCTAGGGTGGGACGACCACCATTTCTGCACTTATTTTACCCCAAATTCCTCCAAGAATTGGTTAAGAACCTCCTAGGCAGTGTTGTCATCAAATTTGGTGTGAAAAATCACTCATATGATTCGGTTTTGGGATCGGAATACACCTCCTAGTTCACTCGCAAACCTCCTTCGCTAGGTAGAGATTCCGAGGGAAAAGAAAGCACAAAAGGTTGAAAAGAAATCTTAGCAGCACTCCGTTGCTTTGTCCTAAAACTCCTCTCCATGTGATTTGTGTGGAAAATGAATCCACTTTATAGCCAAAGGAGGCCTTTGGGAAAATAGGCATGCAAGGGCATGCAGGGCACCAGGTGCCACTTGGCCACCGGGGTGGCATGCATTGGAGGGGGAAGAGGATCTCCCAATTTGGCCTCCTTTATGAGGTATGTCATAGAATTCTGTACCCTTAACCTTGCATGGTCGAATAGGTAGGGCAAATGGTATTTTTTGGGTGCCATTTTTTCGCAGTTTGACTTTTTGGGGGTCAAAGCTCATGGTCATCCCACCCAGGGATGACCACACATGGCCATCCCTAGGTGGGATGGCCATGAACTATGGTCGTCCCAGGGTGGGACGACCATGCCTATAGGACCCAAAACTTCCCAAAAGTGGGGGAAAAGCTTCAAAAAGTGGTTAGGACCACTGTAAAACCTCTGAGGCTTGCCCAAGGGGGCCATAAGGTGTCAAATGGACCTTGTATCGATCGCCTAATTGGATTGACCATATTTTAGTGTCTACAGATGCCCCTTTTTGAGATGCATTGTGTGCAGCATAGTGCTGAGCAAAAATAGATGACTAAAATGTTGAATGATTAGGGTTATTCAATAACCTAACCAAATTTAGATGCCCCAATCATGGAAAGAGCATGCGTTCTTGAATCCTTGCTTCTGACTCAGTAAAGACATTGGTCTTGGTTTCTCTTCAACTTCCAGGTATGCTCAGGGGACTTATAACCCTAGGCGTTAGAGAATACCAAGTATTTTGGTAACTTTTGAGGTGTACCAATAGGCAGGTTCATCTGTCCTATTATGTGCTTAATTTAAATTGTTGCTTGTTTGCTGCCCCAAGCAGGGGCGTGATTGTCTTTGTCAAAGATTCGTTGGATGAATGCAATTTGCATGATTGAGTGTTTGATTGTTGATTGTGATTATGAATTTGTTAAGTATGACTACCCCCTCAAGCGATGAGTTGATGAGGGAATGACCAGTGATAAAAGTGATGAGTCGCTTGACACATATGACTTTGTTGGGGTTTCCTCCGATTTTACTCATTGAAAAATGGAGCATTTTTGAGAGGATTTTGATGATTTTGTTGATGTTTCATGGAAGAAAGGAATTGAAAACCTCATTCCCGTGGGGCGGTCCAGCCACAATGGCCTTCTTAGGGAGTAAAGTAAGGACTTTTCCATTCATCCATGAAGAATTTGGGTTCCATCTTGATCCTGAGTGAATTCCATCAGATTTGACTTGTTTTTGGTGGGTTTTGGACCCTTTTTTTGGTTTTTGATTAATGTATATGTATATATATTTGACCAATGGGCTTGATGGATGCCATTGGGGCATTATTTTGGTTTGACCAAAGGGTTTATGGATACCTTTGGGGCATTTTTGGAGTTGACCAAAGGGTTTATGGGTACCTTTGGGGCTTTTTGGGTGACCAAAGGGTTTATGGATGCCTTTGGGGCTTTTTGGGAGTTGACCAAAGGGTTTATGGATACCTTTGGGGATTTTTGGGTTGACCAAAGGGTTTATGAATACCTTTGGGGCTTTTTGGGTGACCAAAGGGTTTATGGATACCTTTGGGGCTTTTTGGGTTGACCAAAGGGTTTATGGATACCTTTGGGTTTTTTGGGTTTGACCAAAGGGTTTATGGATACCTTTGGGGCTTTGTTTTTTTTTTTTGTTGACCAAAGGTTTTGTCCTTTGGGATTTTTGGAGTGTGAGGTCTAAGGACTCACTTTATTGTAGCCTACGGGCAGTATGATGTATCTTTTTTTCCCATACATATACACATATATATGAGCTTTTGTGTTTATTAGCATGTGTTTCTTTATTGCTTTATGAGATGTATGCAATGTATTTATTTGCTTTATGATATGATGATGGATGTCTATCATGTATGCATATGGACGCTTTTGTGATATGGTGGCATATTGATGGATGTTTATCATGTATGCATATGTTGCTATAATTTGATTTGATATTATCTATATGTGTGGATGCACAATGAGATGGATGAATTGAGTGCTTTGATATGATGAACTATGACTAATGATTTGACATACTATGTTAGCACCATAGACTGTATAAAATGCATTAATTCTCGTGTAATGTTGTCATGAGACTATATAATGGAGTTTTGAATAATGTATAATGACATGAATGTGATAAAATGGAATGGATGATATGATGTTATAGGATGTCTAGGAGGTTTTCATGAGACTCAAACACTCTAGTCAACTGATCAAAAGTTATATACTAACCATGCAAGACTTTTTGACAAGGTACGAATCTGCTAGGATGACCAAGATACTCCATATCCTTGTGTGTGCAAGTGAGTTCATTTGGTGAGACGCATAAAGATACCACCATTGCTAGATAGGCTATCCACAAAACCTGGAATGAGGATCACCCTATGAATGTCACGATCCTAGGTTTTGTACTTAGTAGGATTAGACCACTAGGTAGTATAGGCTACCAAAAGCTAGCTCATCCACATGCAAACATTGGTCTGCACACATGCAAAATGCTAATGTGATAGACATATCATCATGCGTAAGGATACCACCATTGCCAGGTAGGCTATCCACCAAACCTGTAATGAGGATCACCTTATGGTTTTTCAAATGCTGAGAATTCCAGGGATTCAAGTTCAAGCTCCCTTCTTTTCTTCAATTTTATTGGGATACTTGCTCATGTGTAGTGATGATAATCATTGTTTATTTTGTATTTTATTTTCTTTGAGCAAGGGATTTGGGAAGTGGTGATGACCACTATTTATTTTGCTTTTGATTTTGCTTTTTGAGGATTTTGATTTTTGACTTTTGGGAATTTGACTTTTTGAACTTGGGGATTTGGGATTTGGGATTTTTGATAGTGGTGAAAACCACTATTTATTTTGGGGAATTGGGTAGGGAAGAGCTTGTCCTTTTGCCAATTCTTAACATTCTTGAACCATTCACACAAGGGGATGAGAAGGATAACCTTTTCACTTAAAGAAACCTAGACCACTTCATAGGTTTCATCTTTCCTTGCGCAAAACTTGGATTTATTAATGTGAAAATGTGTTGGGATTTGTTGTATACAAGGTATAATCTAAGCAAGACTCTACCTCCTAAAAATCATGATAGCTTTCTACAAAATTTGAAAAGAAAACTAGAGATGGTTGAGTGACTAAAAACCTTAAGACATTCTAGAACAAATGACTAGGTGAAGGGATATGGACACTGTTATGACCAATGTAAAATGTAGGTGAACATGATAAGTGGAAAATTGAGATGATGTAGATAATGATTTTTGACATAATTATTTTCTTTTGGACTGATGCAAGATGTACAGTCTTAGTTTTAGACACGTATGAACAACTCTATAGCGTAAAGTGCAATAATGAGTATACCTAATGCAGAGGATTTTGAGAATGCAATGAGATGCGATGTAATGAAATGCAATATGATATTTTTGTATTTTTGATGTTTTTATGATGTTTTAAGATGCAATGTAATGCAATATTTTTGTATTTTTGATTGATATATATGATGTTTTTGATTTTGATGTTTTTTGGAAGATATATACATGTGACCAACGAGCTTATTGGGGGCCGTTGGGATGTTTGGGGTGACCAAAGGGTTTATGGATGCCTTTGGGATTTTGAGGTGACCAAAGGTCTTATGGATGCCTTTGGGGATTTTTGGGGTGACCTAGATGGTTATAGATCGCCTAGGAGAATTTTAGGTTGACCAAGCAGGTTGTAGACACCCTTGGAGCATTTTGGGGTGACCTAGATGGTCATAGACCACCTAGGAGCATTTTAGGTTGACCAAGTGGGTTGTAGACACCCTTGGAGCATTTTGGGGTGACCTAGATGGTTATAGACTACCTAGGAGCATTTTAGGTTGACCAAGCGGGTTGTAGACACCCTTGGAGCATTTTGGGGTGACCTAGATGGTCATAGACCACCTAGGAGCATTTTAGGTTGACCAAGCGGGTTGTAGACACCCTTGGAGCATTTTGGGGTGACCTAGATGGTCATAGACCACTAGGAGCATTTTAGGTTGACCAAGTGGGTTGTAGACACCCTTGGAGCATTTTGGGGTGACCTAGATGGTTATAGACTACCTAGGAGCATTTTAGGTTGACCAAGCGGGTTGTAGACACCCTTGGAGCATTTTGGGGTGACCTAGATGGTCATAGACCACCTAGGAGCATTTTAGGTTGACCAAGCGGGTTGTAGACACCCTTGGAGCATTTTGGGGTGACCTAGATGGTCATAGACCACCTAGGAGCATTTTAGGTTGACCAAGTGGGTTGTAGACACCCTTGGAGCATTTTGGGGTGACCTAGATGGTCATAGACCACCTAGGAGCATTTTAGGTTGACCAAGTGGGTTGTAGACACCCTTGGAGCATTTTGGGGTGACCTAGATGGTCATAGACCACCTAGGAGCATTTTAGGTTGACCAAGTGGGTTGTAGACACCCTTGGAGCATTTTGGGGTGACCTAGATGGTCGTAGATCGCCTAGGAGCATTTTAGGTTGACCAAGCGGGTTGTAGACACCCTTGGAGCATTTTGGGGTGACCTAGATGGTCATAGACCACCTAGGAGCATTTTAGGTTGACCAAGCAGGTTGTAGACACCCTTGGAGAATTTTGGGGTGACCTAGATGGTCATAGACCACCTAGGAGCATTTTAGGTTGACCAAGTGGGTTGTAGACACCCTTGGAGAATTTTGGGGTGACCTAGATGATCATAGACCACCTAGGAGCGTTTTAGGTTGACCAAGCGGTTGTAGACACCCTTGGAGCATTTTGGGGTGACCTAGATGGTCATAGACTACCTAGGAGATTTTAGGTTGACCAAGTGGGTTGTAGATACCCTTGGAGCATTTTTGGGTGACCTAGATGGTCATAGACTACCTAGGAGCATTTTGGGTTGACCAAGTAGTATGTAGATACCCTTGGAGCATTTTGGGGTGACCTAGATGATCATAGACCACCTAGGAGAATTTTGGGTTGACCAAGTGGGTTGTAGACACCCTTGGAGCATTTTTGGGTGACCTAGATGGTCATAGACCACCTAGGGTTTTTTGGGTTGACCAAGCAGGTATGTAGACACCCTTGGAGCCTTTTGGGGTGACCTAGATGGTCATAGACCACCTAGGAGTGTTTTGGGTTGACCAAGTGGTATGTAGACACCCTTGGAGCCTTTTGGGGTGACCTAGATGGTCATAGACTACCTAGGGGTATTTTGGGTTGACCAAGTGGTTTGTAGATACCCTTGGAGCATTTTGTAACTTTGATGATTTTGTGATTCTAGGAGGAAGGTGTGATACCTTGTGTACCCCCAACATTTGTGGTGATCAAAGGAAGCGAGGAAGGTGTGATACCTTTAGGATCCCCAATTTGCTTCATGTCTTGTGATGTAAATAGTGGGGAAGGTGTGACACCTTGGATACCCCCAGTATGTACTATGATTGATGCAATGTTATTGGCTTGGCTAGGAGGAGTGATAGAAATTGACTCCCCCATTGTGGCAAGGAATTCTGGGTAATGCCCATGTCTCTATGGGGTAAAATGAGTGACCCATTTGTGGATAAAGCTTCCTTATCAATAAGATCTTGGACCCTATGTCTAAAAATATGACAATCGCTAATGTCATGCCCTCTCATTCGGTGATAGAGGTAAGAATGATCCTCCCTGTATTGTTTAGATCTAGGCCTATTTGGGTTGAATAGGGGTATGTCTGGCAAGATGATTGCCTTTGTGTCTTGCAGTTTGTGAAAGATGGTTGACATGGGCTCAGATAATGGAGTCCAGGTATGACGTTGACGTCTTAAATGAGGTGACCATGGTGGACTCATTTTATGAGACCGTAGGGTTGTATGTGTCTCAGTCACCTGTTTAGGTTGCTCTTCTTGACTCCCATCTATAGGTAACAGATTTTGAACTATGTCAATTTGTGGATTGTGGATTTGAAGCTCATTCTTGTCAAACATATCCTGTACTAGGTGTTTGAACCTAAAGCACATATGTATGTCATGCCCCTTTTGCCTATGGTACTTGTAGTATAGGTCTTCATGATATCCTTGGGGCTTAGGTGCATTCGGATCGATAGGATGACTCTCAGGTAGATTGATCGCATTAGCCGCTAAGAGGTGCTCAAACAAAGAGTCCATGGACTCGACAATGGGCATAAATTGTCGCTTAGGGTGACGCTGTCGGTTTTGCCCCTGACTTGTTTGACTCAACTGTAACTCAATGCTTGTGAGTCGATCCAAGATTTGTTGTAAATCATTGTGTTGGTGACTCACTTGTGACTCCACATTGGCTAGCCTATCCAAGATATGTTGTGGTACTAGTGGAGATGATGACTGGATGACTGTTGGGGAAGTTGGATGGCAACTGATAGGTGGTGGAGGGGGATCAAAAGTCCTCAATGTCTGAGTAGATGTGGATGCTTCATGATGATTGGAGCTAGTGAGTATGTCCACATGTTCTTGTTCTTGATTTAGCTCATGCTCATGTTCCAACTCAGAGTGTTCAACTGTGGTAGTTGGGTTACCCCCACTTTGGTGTAGGGGGTACACTTGCTCTTGATTTTGTGGAGATGTTGAGTGAGATGGAGTAGGTGTGATCGAATCCATCAATAGTATCTCCTATGGTATGGATGAAATGTTGGATGGAGTCGTAAGTGGCATAGATGGATTTAGAGGACTTTGGCTCTCTGTCATCACATTGATCATTCCCACAAACTCATGAGAAGATGCATTTGCATTTGGACAAGTCATGGCTGCCTCATCAACTTGTCCAAGGTGATCTGCTTGGCCCCCATATTCAAGGGGTGCATCAGGAATGCTATCAATGGGTGGTGACTTGGTAGGAGGATGACCTAGATCCTTGATCGACTTGATGATAGGCGTGGATGTAACGTTGGGTACTATGCACTCATCAAGTTTAGGATGGGTCAATTGAATTGTGTCCTCGAGCATGATATGATCTGATTCATCCATATCAATTGTGGCTTCCCCCTTGTTAGTAGGAGTGGGAAGGTCTTCTTCAGATGTATTGATGATAGCTATGGGAGCTTCTATAGTTGGCTCTTCTAATTCTTCCTTGCTTGAAGAAATAGAGGATGGTACTAGCGGTGGTGAAGGTAGCTTCACGACTAACCATGGGGTTGAATCTAGACTCTGGATAAGGTCATTGGGTTTAGTATCCAAATGCTTGGGTGACACTGTAGGCCCTTGTGGATGATCCACCTACTTATAATACTTGAAAGGGTCTGGGTCAGCATGAACCACATGGACCTTACCTTCATCAATGTATTTAATGCATTGATGCACTATAGATGGAACACATTCCATGTCTCTTATCCATGGCCTTCCAAGTAGTATGTTGTATTGTCTTGCACCCTCCAAGATGTAGAACAATGTAGGCACAGTATTTTGTCCAACTTCAACAAGTAGGATTATCATGCCCATAGTGGAGGATAAAGCATCATTGAATGCTTGTAAGGTGAACTTGGATGGTACAATGCATGAGGATGGAAGGTTGAGATGTTTTAGTGAAGTTGTGGTAATAATGTTTATTGAGGAACCTGTGTCAACCAATACTCACTTATAGGGGAGCCTATTGATACTCGCGATGATGTGCAAAGCAGGATCTAGTGAATTGGTAGGCACAGGTTTGACCTCATGATTCTGAAAGGATATAACAGGATTCTTGTACATTTGTATGTATTCCATAAAGTTGGTGAAAGCATCAGAGTCATGAGGTTGTACCTCAATGGAATCCAAGATCCTCATGAAAGGTTCCCAATGCTTGGAGGACTATAGTAGAAGCTCGCTCATGGTCATATTGGTTGATGGTGCATGTAAAATTTGTACAGGCCTACTCTAGGTTGCTAACACTTGTTGGATGGGAGTTCTAGGTGGTGAAGACCATGATGTAGAGGGAGTGTAGACCTCCCTACTAGGCCCTTTGGAAGGTTGATTATATCTGGTTTGGGATTGGAATCGGTGTTGGCTAACCGAATAATCCACTTGATCATGTGGATAACCCATTGATGTTCTCCTAGTAGAGGTACTTTGGTGGTTGGGTCCTCTGAGTGAGGAGTTGACCTCATGACGACTTTCAGGGCATCGTGTAGGAATGATGAGATCCTCAGGAGAATAGCGAAGGTGACTACTATCAGGGCTCCATGTAGGAGTGAGGAGATCCTCATACCTATAATGATGGTGCTCAGGGCCTCTCCTAAAGTTTTCTGCTTCACTAGCTCATGATTGAGCTTGGCTATGCATAGTTGTCATAATGTGCTGACTAGGCGAACCCTGAAGGAAACCCACACTAAAGAAAATTTTGACTTCCAAAAAATTTTATAAGTGTTATATATCAAAATGATCAGTGTGACGAGCTGATCACAATGGGCTAGGGCTCCAAAATCTGACTTTTGGGTCAAAAATTTGTATTTTTGGAATATTTGGCCCACCGAGGCCCATGGGGAAATGCCCACTTTTAGGAATTTTTGGGAAATTTTGAACTATGAAGAGTTAGGACTCAAAATTTTTGGGAGAGGTGCAGAAGGAGCTAACTAAGACAACAAAACAAATTTGGCAATTTTTGGAGTTGTCTAGACCATTTTATGACTGTTTTAGTGCAATTTTTCCCTATTTTCGGCTTCGAAAATAGAGTAATCATAAAACCAAAATAACTTTTTTGTTATAGCTCTGATTTGCACGATTCTCGATCCATTGGATGTAGAATCAAAAAGTAGATTTTTTTTTCAAAATATTTTTTTGAAAAATTAGGGTTTAGTCCTAGATCTAGGATCTTATGTTGACTACCCAAACAATAAGGAAACACCCAAAGTAGACAATATGATTATCTCTTTTAAGGATTAGATGTATATGATTATCTCTTTTAAATCTTAGAAACACACAATCAAATGATCAAAGAAGCACACAAGCAAACAATGTGATTATCTCCTTTAAGTTTTAGATGTGAATCCCTAAGTTGTTTGGTGTGTTTGAATTTGTTGTTGCTCTTGCTTTCTTGTTCGTGTTTTGGACTTAGAATGAGGGAACTCAACCAAAGTGGTGACTAGGAACACTAGTGCCAAACATGATTTCTCAAAAGAGTCTAGGGTACACCGCTTAAATCCTAGTGGGGGGTTTGCCTAGCTCTTCCACTCTGAAATAGTGTTTCCAATAGTGGGAGGTAGTTTGAACATTAGTGACCTATTCCATCTTGAGAGAGTGCCCTATTCTATCTAAGGAATCTAGAGGGCAAGCCTGATGGAAGGAGGTGAAATCCAACATCACCGGTCTGAATTGGGGGTTGGTGATGAAATCCAACCTTACCAATGTTATTGTGATACGTGCAAGTGTGTGTGGTTCCTTTTAAGATTAAAGAAAGTAAACAATAAAGCACTCAATGATCTTTCACTAAATGCAAGAAAATGATGTTTTACTTTCAGAAAATCTAAGTAAAAGGAAACCTACAAATGTAACTTATAGATGCAAACCCTAGATGCTAACCTACCCATTGGGTAGGCTACAAGCAATCAAACCATAGAGATGCATCGCTACTTTGATTTTCTTTGATTTTTCTCCTTTTTATTTTTGTTATTTTATATTATGAGAAAATTAAATCTAACTTCTAACCTTTCTAGGCACACAAATTATGTGAGAAAAACCAAACTTTAGTAGATGTTGTCTGTGTAAATAGAAAACCAGAGTTTCAGGCACTTACCTTATCACCCGAGAAACCCATTGTTTTTGGCTTATGAGCAGAAAATGCTCTATTTTGTGGCCATCCCTGGGTGGGATGGATGCAGGATCTATGGCCATCCTAGGGTGGGATGGTTGTGTGGCCATCCCTGGGTGAGCCAAGGAGCAGTTCAAGGGTCATCCCAAGGCAAGCCGAGGAGCAGCTGCAACAGAAAACAAGCAAAAAATGAGGTTAAACCTTCAAATTAGCAATAGGGATAGGGTCCCACCATGATCACCACTGAAGTAGGGAAAAATGGTGCACCTAATGATGAATAAAAATATATGCATCTATCCCCTATGTCTAATGAGCATCAAATCGAAAGCATGCAAGTAAGATGGAAAAGATAGCAAATAACAAGAAATGAAGCAAAGTAAATCAATTTATTATTAATTAGGTGGATAAAATCTAGGTTACAACATGTCCCCTTGAGGGCTCAAATTATTGATACAACTGTTACAAATTTTGGGTGCCCAAGGATCAAATCCTTCAAGAGAATTCGAGTGCACATCCAATGTCTTTCCTCGTACCCACAATCGAGGTGGGCGGGCCAAGGCTGCCACCACTTGTGTCTTTGATATTTTATGTCCTATGCTCCTTCCCAATGCATTGTATAGCCTGCACCTGCACACAAGGAAAGCATAAATGTCAAGTAGCAAGTGTGTATGATGGAAAACATGCAATCCCCACAAGCACCAAAAAGCTAGTAATGAGAATATGCATCAAATCAACTCCAAATGACTTGAAATTGTAGAGGGATGTAAAATAGAAGGTTTTGGGCAGATATCACTAGAAATATAGCAAAAATTGTGTCCGATGGCATGCCATAATCGCAATGACCGTCCTCCACCTACAAAACCCAAAGCAAGCAATTTCCAAACCAAAACACCTCCAAATAAAATGAAACTTGGTTAGAATACATAAAGGGACATTATAAGACAACCCATATGGTTATATTTGCATAATAAACAACAGTTGTAGGTGTTTCTCCAAATGACCACCGTAGGCCTGCGTGAGACCCTACAAAACACTAAAAATGCGATATCTCCCTAAATATAGATCCAAATTGCATGAAATTTTGATAGAAGAATCATATGAAAATGTAGAATCTAACTAAAAAATAATAGAAGAAAAAACATGCACATATTTGTAGCCATCCTTGGGTGGGATGACCGAGGACTGTCATAGGCTAGGGGCCATCCTAGGGTGGGACGACCACCAGTTCTGCACTTATTTTACCCCCAATTCCTCCAAGAATTGGTTAATAACCTCCTAGGTAGTGTTTTCATCGAATTTGGTGTGAAAAATCACTCAGATGATTCGGTTTTGGGATCAGAACGCGCCTCCTAGTTCACTCGCAAACCTCCTTTGCTAGGTAGAGATTTCGAGGGAAAAGAAAGCACAAAAGGTTGAAGAGAAATCTTAGCAGCACTCCATTGCTTTTGTCCTAAAACTCCTCTCCTATGTTATTTGTGTGGAAAATGAATCCACTTTATAGCCAAAGGAGGCCTTTGGGCAAATAGGCATGCAAGGGCATGCAGGGCACGAGGTGCCACTTGGCCACCAGGGTGGCATGCATTGGAGGGGGAGAGGATCTCCCAATTTGGCCTCCTTTATGAGGCATGTCATAGAATTATGTGCCCTCAACCTTGCATGGTCGAAAGGTAGGGCAAATGGCATTTTCTGGGTGCCATTTGTCCATAGTTTGACTTTTTGGGGGTCAAAGCTCATGGTCATCCCACCCAGGGATGACCACACATGGCCATCCCTGGGTGGGATGACCATGAACTGTGGCCATCCCGGGGTGGGACGACCATGCCTATAGGCCCAAAAACTTCCCAAAAGTGGGGGAAAATCTCCAAAAAGTGGTTAGGACCACTGTAAAACCTCTGAGGCTTGCCCAAGGGGGCCATAAGGTGTCAAATGGACCTTGTCTCGGTTGCCTAATTGGATTGACCAGATTTTAGTGTCTACAGATAGTAGTCTCTAGTGGATAGATATCCATTAGCCAAGGAAGTGAGAACTAAGGTCTTATCAGTGAGAACAAAGGTCTTCAATGGATAAATATCCACAAGTCGGTGTAGTGGAGGCATTAGTCTTCTATAAGGTCATCAACCAGAGTAGAGGATAAGGAGTTCTCTTATGGATAGATATCCATGAACCAGCAAAGGGGAAAGAGTTCCCTTGTGGATAGATATCCACAAACTTGATTAGAGGATTGGTGTCTCATTTGGATATAGGTCCATAAACATTGTAATAGGGAAGGATTCCCAATATATTTGTTGAGAAAATTTTAGTGAAATATTTTCTCCGTGGAATAGCCCACATTAGATGAACCATGTCAAATTGGTGTTTCTATTATGTGTGATGATTTTTGCATTGCTTTGATTACTGCTATTGATATTACCATTTATATATTGGATAATATTGTTTGGGAAAGAAAAGTAAAAGGTGGTATTATATTGTTCGCCCCCCTCTCAGTATAAGTTTGTGTTCTTCAATTGGTATCAGAGCGGGTTCCTTCAAAAGAGTTTAATAGCTTGAAGTAAAATCTTATAGGAACACATATGGATTATCAAAGTGGCTCTTCAAGAAATAAGGCACCATTGTTGATAGGAACAATTATGCATTTTGGAGTGTAAGAATGAAGATTTACCTAATGGCACAAGGGAATGCTATATGGCAAGCAATTGAGGATGGGTACACACCACCAACTACTCCACCTACAGATAAATATGGTAAGCTCCTACAATTGAATAATTCAAAGGCAATGAATGAAATCTTAAGTGGTTTATGTGAATCAAAATTTGTAAAAGTTATGCATTGCACATCAGCAAAAGAGATTTGGAAAAAAATTTAGAAAACATATGAGGGAGACAAAAAGGTCAATATGATAAAATTACAAAATCATAAGAAAACATTTGAGGACCTAAATATGAAGTATGAGGAAGATATCTCTACATACTTACTTTGTTTGGATGAGGTTGTTAACTCCATGTAAGGACTTGGGTTTAAAGTTGAAGAAATAGATGTTTGTCAAAATATTTTAAGGTTACTTCCTAAGAGGTATAGTGAAAAGGTTTTAGCCATAGAAGAGTCAAAATATATTGAAACTTTGACAAGGGATGAGTTACATGGAACTCTCATAGATTTTGAGATGAGAATAAAAGAGGAGCCTATTCCCCAGAAAGAAGCAGCCTTCAAAGTTACAAATAAGACAAAGGGTAAGAATTCAGATTCAAGTAATGAGTCATCCAGTGATGAAGAAGTAAACTATGGCAGAAGGAACAAGGACACAAGAAAGCACAAAGGTACAAAATCAGTTAAGTGTTTCAATTATGGTAAATATGGTCACTGTGCATCTGATTGTTCAGGAGCTGGACATAGCAATGGTGAAGAGAAACAGGATCATAAAAATAGGGAAGCAGAAAAATCTAGGTATCAAAAGAATAATAGGTATGGACAAGACAAGCAAGGAAATAAGTTTTTCCAAAGGCATAAGAAGATTTTTTATGCAAATAATACAAGCAATATTTCAAGTGATAGTTATGAAAGGTCATCAGAAAATGAAGAATAATAAATTATATATCTGATAGTAGAAAAAGATGTTAAGAAAAAGGTAAAAGTGGAACCAATAATTCTCAAGTGTTTTAGGTGTGGTAACTTTGATCATCTTGAAGATCATTGTACAAGGAATGGGTTCAGTTTCAATGAAGATGAATATGAAGATGCTCTTGAAGGTCTAGAAGAATAAAGTCTTCTTATGGCAATAGAAGAAGAAGGAAGTGCTTCTAGTGGAAATGAATCAAAAAAGAATGAAGATGATCTTGAAGACAAAAGAGTAGAGGAAGAATAAAAAATTTAGAGGAAGGAGAAGTTGATCTTGAGGGTGAGCTTATTTTTTCTCTTAAGTAATTAAGAAAGGTAAGAAAGCATAACTCAAAACTCAAGATTCAATTTCAAGAATGTGATGAAGAGAAAGGAAATCTTATACAAGATCTGACATATTCAATATCTAATACAAGGATATTTAAGGAGACGTTAGAGGCAAATGTTTTGGAATGTGAAATATTAGAGCATGAGGTAGCTTCACTAAGGAAGGAAGTAAAAGAGTCTAAAAACAAGCTACACAAGTTTGGGAGAAGATCAAAGACCTTGGATAATATTATCAAGGTACAAAGATCTTCATCAAACAAGACAGGACTTGGTTTTGAACAAGAACATAGAGAACAAGGAGAGGAGTCAATCTCAAGCTCCAAAGAAGAAGAAGCTTTAGAAGAAGAGAGTGAAAGATAAAGTGAGACTTCTGAGGATAAGTTGGAAAATAGAAGGTTCAACAAGGAAAGGAACAATGCACAAATAAGGAATAGATGGAACAGGAAACATCACAAGGAAGAAGAGACTAAGAGACCAATGGGGTCAAGTCAAGGTTTCTTCAATGGACGGTGCTTCTCATGTCATAGGTTTGGTCACAAGGCTACGCAGTGCAGGACACATGAAAAATAGGGATATGGTTTCACTAAAAGGAATTTCAAAAATGGGCATCTCTTTCAAGGGTATTGCTACTCTTGTAATCAGTTTGGTCATAAGGTAGTAAATTGCAAGGTTCATGATAGAAATGGATATGGCTTCACCAGGAGGAACTTCAAGACATTTGCACCTTCAAGGAACCACAATATTAAGTGTTATAAGTGCAATAATGTTGGGCATATGGCTAAGTGGTGTAGAGAAAAATTTCCAGAGACAAGCAAGAACAAGAACATTCAGAGGAATCAAAAGGATCAATTGAGGAAGAAGGTGGACAAAGGAAAATATTAGTGTATGTTGGGAGTAGATATACTCCCACCCCAAAATTAACCACCTCAAAGAGAGGAGGTGGGGAGGGGGCTGAGCTAAGAGTCTTATATTTAGCCCTAAAACCCAAAGGTGGCCCTTTGCCATTGATGTCAAAGGGAGAGAGATTTGAGTTAGGGGGAGAGCATTTAGTCAAGGGGAGCAGTTTCTTAAGGGGAGAAAATTTTGAAAAAGGAAAAAGGAATGGTTAAAGAAAAAGGGTTGCCATAGGAAAAAGGGTTGCCATCAATGACAAAGGGGGATATTTTTGGAAATTTGAGCAAGTTTTGTTGTCATTGATGTCAAGAGATTGTTGTTTCAGTTTCGTCATCATTAATGTCATCAAGTGGTTTTTCCAAAAGGCAAGGAAGGTTTTAAAAGGAATAGGATATAATATTTATTTTTAATATTATATGCCTAAAGAGGCCTAAAAGGTTGAAGACCCAAGGAAGGAGAAGCAGGTTTAAATTAAAATAATAATATTATAATATTTTGGGAAAAAGGATGAGGTGAAGAAAACGAGGTCCAAGGATTCATTAAAAATAATTTATCCTCAAAAAGACCCATTGAGCAGTTTGCAAAGGATTTAATTTAATTTATTTAAATTAAAATATTTTAACCTATAGGTTAAAATTTTAATTTAAATAACTATGGGTGCCAATGTTAAAAGGTTAAAAATTAAATTTATAATTCGAATTTTAAAATTTGAATTTGGGCCGACGTCAAGCGCAAAAGGACAAGGTGTATTTAAAGGGGAAACGATTTTTATTTTCCCCCATCCATGCATTCGAATACAAAGGTTATGCTAACAATTTGTGCACTACTTTGATGTGTTAAGAAGATGTTTTCAAACTTTTAAAAAGCATTTGAGAGTGGACGTTGATTATAAGTGCATGTGGCATGGCCAAAGCGTTTCATAACATTGGGTAGCGCAAATGGTGGCCAAGGGTTTGTTAAGTCTCTCGCAGGGTAGAGGTTGGGGTTTCGAATCCCCACGCGATCGTTTTTTGAAGGAGGAGGTTTTGTTTTTCATTCACCAAATTTGTGGAGGCATAAGAAGGGGTGCACGAGTTTAGGTGCTTGTGTGGGCATGTGGCCCAACGACTACCTAGCCTTTGGCTAGAGCACCACAGTGGCAGTTGGTCATGGGTTCGAAGCGTAGCCAAGGCGTGCGCTATTATTTTGGAACGTGGGCCAAAGGTGTATGAGGTAAGCACATTATTTTTGTTTGTTTTTATTTGTGCCAAGGTTTGGGAAGTGCATACATTATAAAGGCCATGTGATATTTTAAATAGCGCCTTGGGTGAAAGATAGGGAGTCATAAGGTTATTTGGAATATTTTATATTTTTGTGCTTAGAAAAATAAATAAAGGTTGGAGTAATAAGGGTTAAATAAGGAATTAGTTTTTATAGGTTGAATATTATTTTTGGAGTTTGTAAGGTGTTTATAAAGGAACTTGGTCTTCTATGCTTTGAATAGTTTGGAGTTAATAAAGGAAATTGATTTTATGTGTTGAATGATATTTTGAAAGATTTGGAGATAATAAGGTGTACTTGAGATTTGATATTTTTGTATGGTGAATTAATTTTTGGGAAGAATATTTTTGTGGAGATTTTGAGATAGGTTGTTGCTATCTAACCTTGAAATTGGCAAAGAGGATTTGATTATGATTAAGATAGGTTTTGAAGACATATCTCCATCAAAAAAAAGGTATGGGCACATCTTCCTTATGAGTGAAATATTGTTGGATTGAATGTTGTGAAATGCAAAGTTGGAGTGAAAAGGATTATTTGATAAGCATTGTTGGAAATGTTTGAGTGAGTTTTCATGTGCATGATTTGTGGATGTTGAAAGATCATGAGTATCATTGTTATGTGAGATTGAGAACTATCTTGAACTAGGATTTGTGAAATATCATGAGTATCATTGTTATGTGAAGTTGAGAACTATCTTGAACTAGGTTTTGTGAAAGATCATGAGTATCATTGTTATGTGAAGTTGAGAACTATCTTGAACTAGGGTTTGTGAAAGAACATGAGTATCATTGTTATGTGACATTGGAATCATCTTGAGTCAAGGTTTGAGTTCCATAGTGTGATTTATTGGAAGTAAAGTGAAACACTTGGTTAGGGTTTGTAAGCAAGTTGTGTTTCATTGAGTGGATGTTTGAGTGAAGTTGGTTGAGCATTATTGATTGAAAGCATTGGAGTGATAGTTCAAGTTTTGTGAAACAAATTATATCTTATTTCTGAATTGATTTGAAAGAGAGTTTGAAAGTGATAGAGTGATTTGTGAGTGTGAAACATATTGAGTCTCTTACCATTCTCTATATGTTTATGTGGTTAAACAAGATTTTGAGTGAAACTTGTTTGTGTGATTGAAGAGGTTTTTATGAAAAGATTAAGTTGATTTTTGTATGCAATTTTTGCAATTGTTTGAGTAATTCCTATAGGGGACTTAAGGACAAAATTAAGTAAGCTTTTGTGAAAGCTTAAGGATAGAATTAAGTAATATTTTGTGAAATATTAAGGACAGAGTTGAGTAAGCTTTTGTGAAATATTGCAAGAATATTTGAGATAAGTCTTGGTGAAGACTTGTTGGATGGATTTGAGGTAAGTCTTGATGAAGACTTGTTGATCATATTGGACAAGTTCTAGAGAGGACTTGTTGAGCATATTTGATGTAAGTCTTGGTGAAGACTTGTTGAGCAGATTGGACAAGTTCTAGAGATGACTTTTTGAGTATATTTGAGGTAAGTCTTGGTGAATATTTTTTGAGAAGATTGAGCAAGTTCTTGAGAGGACTTGTGGATAGATTTGAGGTAAGTCTTTGAGAAGACTTGAGAGCAGAGTTGATTGATTGATTTGTTCAAGCTTTGAGTTAAGGCTTGGAATAGATCTAAGCAGAGTTGATTTGTGATTGGATCAAGCTTTGTGTTAAGGCTTGATGACAGATTTGAGGACAAATTTTGGTGCATATTTAAGGGCAAATTTATGCCAGACCAGAGATAGACTTGTGAGCATATTTGTGCTAGATAAAACAAAAGTGTTTAGTGCAAATTTGAGATAGAGATTGAGCAGAGCTGAGAGTAAGCTTTGGAGGTGATAGAGCAGAGGACAATAGTCTCCAGTGGATAGAGATCCATTAGCTAGGGTAGTGAGGACGTAGGTCTTCTGAGTGAGGACAAAGGTCTTTAGTGGAGATAAATCCACAAGCTAGTGTAGTGGAGGCAGTAGTCTTCTAGAAGGTCATCAGCCAGAGTAGAGGAGAAGGAGTTCTCCTATGGATAGAGATCCACGAACTAGCAAAGGGGAAAGAGTTCTCTTGTGGATAGAGATCCATAAACTTGATTAGGGGATTGGTGTCTCCTTTGGACAAAGGTCCATAAAAATTGTAATAGGGAAGGATTCCCAAGAGATTTGTTGAGAAAATTTTAGTGAAATATTTTCTCTGTGGAGTAGCCCACATTAGGTGAACCACGTTAAATTGTTGTCTCTATTGTGTGTCATTATTTGTGCATTGATTTGATTACTGTTGTTGATATTTACATTGATATATTGGATAATATTATTTGGGAAAGAAATTAAAAAGTGGTAATACACTGTTCACCCCCCCTCTCAGTATAAGCTTGTGTTATTCAGAAAACCTCCTCTATAACTCTATGTGAGCAAGATATACTAATAAAACCCCCTCTTAAAATATTCTTTAATCTTCTATAGATACAAGGCAAGACTTAGAAACTTGACTTTCACTTTTACAACACACTTCACCTTATTTGGAAACTTCAACTTGCCCTTGGGCTACTTGATTTCCATAACTAAAATAGGCTTTGCTTGAACCTATTTATGAGAAAATCCATTATAAAATTCCAAGAGTACCTAGAAAAAAAGTAGAAGAGAGAAGAGATTATGTAGGGTTAGTTCATCATGCATAGAATTAACCAATAGCCCAAACATCTACTAGTAAGAGGATGGATTAACAAGAGTGCATTCTAAATAATTTTTCTTTGTGCCTCCAAAAGACCCAATAGTTACTTATAATGCCAAAAACCCAACTCTCTCCTATAAATATGAACTAAATATTTTGATTGTCTAACATACTATAAGTTTACCCTTTTGAAATAAAACCATAGGCCTTGAGGACTATCATGTGAAATTTATCCCCTAACACTATAATAGGTCCTTGAATTGACATCACTAATACAAAAAGCTTGAAATATTATACAATTTCAAAAAAAATATCTCAAAGCACTTCCTTGTGCAAAAGTTATGGCCTCTATAAGATTTGTCCTAATGGAATTTAAAAGTTAAAAATTATCCCTATCGACATTAGAAAAACTACATCCAACCATAGTTCTCCACTTGGAATCCATTGATTTACTAATGACTGCCAATAATGTGATATCACATGTTTACCAATGGAATTCTAAAATAAATGTAATTGCAAATTGATACATGTTTATATCTAATTGGTTGGAGGTGTATAAATAGATAAAATATGGTGTTTAGTGGTACAAAATAATTCCACATCCACTACTATGTTATCCAAAAGGGCAATTATTGATGCAAATGGTATGAAAGGATGCGAAGCTATTCAAACCAAGGTATCATAGGAGCTAAGACCCTTGCACTATTTAGTTTACCAGCCCTCTGGTTGATTCATAAAAGGAATATCCCTTTTTATGACTTGTAGCATGTTGTAGTCCAAAAACAAAAGCACATCCAATACATTGATGTAATTCAAGCCTATGCCATACAATCCTCAAAACACTTCACCTGACTAGCCCATTCACAAATATAGTGTTGATAGAGATGCAAATGTTTCTATAGATGACCTTATAAAACTTGAATGCAAATGGAATATTTTGCAACAAGAGCAAGGCACATGATTGAGAATTGTAACCTCCTTTTAAGTAGCAACAAACCACCATTTGATTGACTAGATTGCCATATCATTATGTTGGTTGAAATACTAGGAAAAAAATTCTAATAACAATTATCATAGGAAAACCCTTCAAAAATTAGTAATTGAGATTCAAGCTTGTGTTTCAACTAAGCAATTAGCCTTACATCTACTCACATGGCCACTTTGGTATCTTTCATTGATGTGTGGGGGCATGTACCCTCTCCTTGAAGAAGGGTATCATGCTCTTCATTTTCAAAGGGCACCAAAGCTTTAGAGAAAGGGAATGCACAAATTATTGAATACATCCACCATTTCCATGGTTTCCAGACCATTCAAAAAAGGATGCATTCAAAATTTGAAAAAATGCAGTAACCATAAATCCTAATTATTATTTGTAGGATCTTACAACTTTCATTTGATAATACAAGACACAAATTCTCCAAAACCTTTGTAAGGATGGATGGTGAAAATAGAATAAAATCTTTTAATAAGCTTTGAAGAGCAATTTGTAGTCAATATTAGAAGGATTGGAGGATCCTAGTAAACTCTTTGCATGAGCAAGGGATGTCATTCCATACTCGCTTGGTACCATGTTGGATTTCACACCTATTTCTAATCATGAAAAAAGTAATCCATTCACTCATATGTTATATAGAAGATATAAAATGACATAATAGAAAGCAAATAATACTAAAATTATAGGTGCTCTTGAGCATAATATATTATCGCTATATTTATTTATGGATAAGAATCACAAAACTCTGATGCAATGGAAGGAGTGGGTAATATATTATCACTATATTTATTTATGGATAAATCACATAGTTAACCATGGCCCATAACGCTTACATAAATAATGATTAAATACATTATACAATGTCAACCTTGACAATAAGCTAGATTACACTTTCAATAATTGGAAACACAATATTCAACTTCCACAAAAATATGAAGTATGGTGGATTGCCACCTATAACACCAAGGTATTGATCTAAAACCAAGATAAAAAATAAACTTGGTAGTGGATCATTACTAGTTTAAATCATTGGCCTAGTCTATATCAAAAAATCCAATCAAAACTAGAAATGTTCCTTTTGAGTAGTAAATACCCATGTGATTTATATCTTTGATATTTGAGGATTTCCTTGGGCACTATTGAGGGACTCTCATGGGGTGCCCGCATATAACTAGAACATTAAGTAAAAATGGATGCAATACCCAACTTAGTGTTGGTGAGATGCAAAAGATCCCCAATAAGTGACCGATATAAAGTAACATGCACCAAAGGAGTAGTATAATATGCTTGTAACTTTAAACAAGAAATAAAGGGAGTTAGAGCGGGTTTGTAATCCTCCAACATAAACAACTATAGAAGACCCAAGGCATACTTAGGCTAAAAAATGGTGATCTTAGAGGGTGATTGATAAACCTAAATTCCAAAAAATAATGGAGATCCAAATCTATCATCTCAAAATTATCATGAATCCATCTCATAGATCAAGGATGTTGAGTTTCTTTTAATGAGAAGATCATTGACATGCAAAAAATAACTAAAATATGATCATCTTGATATTTGATGTAGACATCATGCTCTATTTCACATTGCCTAAACCCGCAACTGAGAAATAAAGAATGGAACTTCTCATACCAAGTATGAAAAAGACCCACACCTAGAACATACTCAAATAATTGCATAATGTTTTGAAACAAAATATTATAAAGAGCCAGTACATCAATAAAAGCATGACTTATGTACTCATCTCCTCTATCTTTCTACAAGCATTTGATATTACTCCTGAACTAGTTATCCACAAGATTTTTTAAGCTTTGGAACTTCCTAAATGTTTAATGTTTGGTATGAATTGTGTACAACCATACATACTTGGAGAATTCATTAATAAAGGTAAGAAATTACTTACTCCTAGAAATAGGTATGCCACCATAGACCCATAAATATCACTATGAATAATCTCCAAGGGATGATGTCTAATATACCTAGAAGTCCTTTTCAAAAAGGACTCTTAATGATTCTTCCCAAAAATAAACCCCTCACAAACACCATTAGGAAGAAAAATAGAAGGTCGACCAATAACCAAATGATTATGACTCATGTACCTTAAGGATCCATAGCTAAGATGACCAAATCTTGATGCCATTGTTTTTTAATATCGTTTCCCATGCCACCATAGCCATAAAGTCTTTCTTCTTGGAAGAGGAAGAAGAAAATAAATGATAATCAAACTTATATATTTGATCACTCGTTACAAATATCATGGGACAAATTTCTTAAAGTTGTCATCAATGTCCTTGATCACTCATTGATCTAACCAAAATTCAACCTTATTATTTATATAAATAATGTGATAGATGAAAATAAGTTTAGGACCCACACGTAGAAAATAAATAACTTGAAAAAAAAAAATGATTGTTAGCTTACCATATATAGCCACCTATAAAAAAGAATCTTTTGTGGAAAAAATGGCATATCATACAATTACATAAAAATTTATTCATATAAAGAAAAACTGATTGTTACCTTACCATGTGTAACCACCTATAAAAAAGGATTTTTTTTTGGAAAAATGGCATATCATACAATTACATGAACAAAATTATAAACTTTATTATTATTTTAAAAAAGAGAATAGCTTCTATAAGGCTATTAAAGCCTCAAACATGATCATTGAAACCATCATATTCCCTTTTTTTATATGCTTGTTTCCATGTGAAAAATAGTACGTTATAATTTTGGTGCATAGAATCGAAACCCAACAGAAAGTTTTAAGGTACGAGATTTCCAATAAAGATGCTCATCTCTGATGATGGTCAAATGATGAAGAATTGTCAAGACGTGGTGCGGGCTCTATCCACCGGTAGTGGATACGGCTTGATCTCAGTACAATATTGTGAGTGGACACGTGCCAACTACATTAGTCTAATATGCAATTGTTAAACCATAGGCCTTGGTTTAGACGAAATACTCGTAAATTATTTTATTTTATTTTGTTGGTTATATAGTAGAGTTGGTTAAGTAATACGTGCAGGTCTAATTTGATAAGTATAGTTTTCGATTTTAGGAACTGTTAGTCCTGTATTATGTGGGTTCCTCATAGGAGGTTTTTCACAATAACCAAATTAAAAAAAAAAAGTGCAGATCTAATCTTGATTAAAACAAGAGAAATACTCGTAAATTATTTTATTTTACTTTATTTTATTGGTTATATAAAAGAGAAGAGTTGGTCAAGTAATAAGTGTTGGGTTCAAAGTAGAGGTTGCTTCCACTAAACCTATTTCACATGGAAGGGGACCAAACACTCAAAAGATTCAGATCAAATTACTATCTTTGATCATATTACTATCTTTGTAAACAAGTTACTGAAATTTTAATTTAAATATCTTTTAGTAAATAGCTAACCAAGTAAATAGTCTTGGTGGTTTAGTCTTCTAAATTCAGTACAGTAGATTCCGTGATGACATCACATGGAAATCCCTTGAAATGCTCATAAATTATCGCTGGCAAGCAGCCCGACCGAAGCCCAAGTACATCACGTGTTCAAGTCACGAGCTGAACGTACTTCAACGATATCAATAGTAACAGTTATCCCTCGATTTTACCACCTTTGCAATATAGAATTATCAGTCAAAGATAGGCTCCAGCCTCCCTAGATATCAGTTACCTTATTTTATTTGCAAATCAACAACGTTGAATTCCATAGATATCTTCTATAAAGAAATTACTGGTTAGTAGTCTCAACTCTCATGTAGGTAGAGATTGTTTTGTTAGAGGGAAAAATCATGAAGCCGATCCTTGTGCTTACAGTTACCCTGCTCTCTGTCTTACTTTTCACCCTTCCCAAGCCCTTGATCTCAGCACAACCACCAGCCTTATCTGCTAAAATACTACAACTCTCCACTGATGATTATCACCACAACTACAACAACAAGGCGGGCATGAAGAGCAGGCATGAACACAGGAAATTCAATAGAAGAAGTTTAAAGGAGTATGATGGTAATAGAGATGTCTCTGTGGAGATAAATCCGAGTACAAGACCAAAGTTCAAGCACAGCCATGACTTTGGCTTCAGCTATAAAAGTGTGCCTAGCCGTCCTAATCCTACACAGAATAGGTAAGTTCTTACCTTACAACTTTTTTTTTTTTTTGGTTTTTTGCATTGTATTAGTCTATTTCTAAGATCTCACACAGCACAAAAGGACCGATATGGTGTGCAACTCCTTGTCCATCCACAAGGGTGTCTTTGGTAAGGATCTCTAACTCCAGTTCCTTGTGTCAGAGGGATAATGGAATGTAGATTATGTGGGAGTTGTCCATATTAAGAACTCATATATATGATAATATGTGTGGGGACGCTTGTATAAATGCAAGGCAACTTAAAATGTTATGGTCATGTTGGAAAGAGTAATTTTTCCAACCAAGATTTATTGTAATGTTAAGTACATCATGTTGCAAGTGGAGCCCAAGGCCTTATGGATAGGGTAATTCTTTATTTGGAAAAGGTAACTGGTACTGAATCAGTTTCTTGATCTGTAAAAGAGGTGATGGGTCCTTCCTTCTATTGATCCAAAATATGGGTTAGGGTGATTCTTTCTACTATGGGTGTAAGGGACTGTAAAATAGTAGGGTTATAACCACAGGTCCATGGTGGGTTAGGGTGATTCTATGAGTGTAAGGGATTCTAAAATAGTAGGGTTATAACTACAGGTCTAACCAGGTTATAATCACAGGTGAGGGTTTGGATGCTGATAAGTTTTATAGTCTCTTCTTTAATAAAGGAAAGAAGAAAGTTTTATTGTTGAAGTTTATGTAGAAAGTAGTGAAACTACAATGATAATCAAATATAAACCTTTTGTTGTGATGACCCAAAAGACTAGCCAGGCCAAACATAAAAACTATAGTAACCTAAGATAATCTCCCAAGGGTCAGGTTTCTGGAATTTAAGGACGAAGAGTAGTGAGTAGCAGTGCAAGTGGAATCAAGGAACCAAGATTCAGTATATGAGGCTACCAAAATTTACAGCATAGACAGTGCAACCCAGATTTAAGGTATAAGAGCCTCAGTCTGTGGTGCACACTAAGAAGGAAGATGGAACTCCGTAAAATCAATACTTGATTCAAAGTCTTTTAAGGTAACGGTAGTATAGTTTTGTCTTGCCTTGTATGGGCATAAAATAGAGTTCTTATGGGCGAAAGTGCTCAGGTTATAGTCCATCTGAAAAAAAAAAAAATCAGATCCGAGTTTGTATAAGGGGAATTAGACATGTACCCACAATGCTAACTAAAACTAAGGTTTAATGATTTTTAGTATGGTTATCATCTAGAATCCAATATACTTGCCCGCCATCCTTAAGTGCTTGGTTGCAGTTCCTTTCTTCTTTCTAAAGGACTATTTAAATAAATTGGGCCTTTCTTTATCAATAAGTTGTAAGATTTGATGGTCAAGTCTAGTGACGAGTTTTCTTTTATCATAATTGATATTCTATCAGTTTTGGGATTTAGTTTAGCATTAGTATCCTCCATGGATTCAGAGCACTCGGAGGGATCTGTAGGTCTGTCTCCTAGAAGTAGGACTAATGTTAGCTACTGATGTTTTTCCGCTACATTTTTATGTATTCAAGTAATGTGTATGCACTGCGAATCTAGTTTCTATCTAATGGTAAGTGCAGGGAAGTTTGTAATATTGCTCGGTGTCTTTTTTTATTCATGTGGGATTTGAGATTAATTCTTGAACTCCCAACCTTTAGAGACTGGGAATGGAAATGTGAGTGTCTGATCCTTAAAATCTCACAAATGCTGATGTGTAAATCTTATATATATATTGCATGTGATCATGATCTATTCCTTTTTATATAAATATTGTGGATCTGATGATTGTATTATTGTGTCAGGTACAGACCTGGCTCTGGTTGTTGACGGTGTGCATGAAAAGTGCTACCCAGTTACCCTTTTCTCTGCATCTTTTCACAACATACCAGTAATCTTAGAGTTGCTCAAAGTAGTGACAATCAGAAGTGAATCCTGAAGACAATACCATTAGACGTTAGTACACAACTCTTTAGAAACTTTGTTAAACGCTGTTTCTGTGATGTTCCAGTTTTTTCAGACGAAAATACTGTTAAACGCACAGATTTTGTAAACTTGATAATCATAACTCCAGAAATGTTTTCTCCGCCGACAGTCCATATAATATGAAGATGCCTACTGTGCCCTAATTGCTCTGGTTTATAGTGATGTGCTTATATTTTTAGGTTACAATTTAGTTTCTCTTTAATGTTATAATTTTTTTTTTTTCCTAATATAATGTTTTTTTCATGGTTAATATCACTTTAGCTGTTTTTAGTCAGTTTTTGTTATAATTTAAAATTTTATTATTGCAATCTTTATTTTAATTTTTAAGTTAACGTTGTGAATTTTATATTACCATAGAATTGCATGCATTTAATTGATTATTTTTTTAATATATTAAAAATATTAATATGTTATTAAATTAATTAAATAATTTTATTAATTAAATTTTTAATATTATTTTTATTGAAATATATATTTTTTTAACTATTTTTTAAAATTTAAATTTGAGTAAAACAGACTACCTATATTATAATCCACCATGTTTTGCTGTTGTTTTTAAGATATTGTCTTCGTCATTTATATATAAAACTAATACTCTTATTTATCCAGTCCTCATGGAAGTTTCATTTTCTCGTATTAATAATTAATGAATTCTTTTAATTAAAATATATTTTTATTTATTTATTATAATTTTAATTTTTATAAGAAGTGTTTTAGTTTTTGTATTATTATTTTTAATTGAAGTTTTATATAGTTTTTAGTAAGAGAAGAGAACTCTGCTTTGGTTATTTTAAAAAAATATTATTTTAACTAATTTTTTTTTATAATTTTTTTTAAAAACATCATCAAATTTAAATATGATCAACTCAATTTTTAATTATTTCTTTTTAGTATAATTTAACGTATTTTTTCATAAATCTTCCTTACATGTATATTTAAATATAACTATTGTTTTGCTTAGAGTTATATATACCCTCTACATTTTAACATGACTCGAAGATCACGGTTTCATCCAATTAATCTTAGAAGTGGGTAAGCTCCCTATATATATTCTAAAAGTAAAAAAGAAGTTAAAATATTTTTAGGGTAAATTTTAGGTTTTCATCATAATTTTGAAATAATAAATTAACTTACTACCAACAATTATTTTCAGCACATAAATTTCATGCAAGGACTAATATGCAATGAAAATATGGAAAAAAGATTAACCATAATTCATATCCAACCTCACCTAAAAGGTATATAGGAAATATGCTAGATAAGTCAAATTGAAGTTATGCAAAAAGGACTAACATGCAATGAAAAATGATCGAAAAGAGATTAATCATAATTCATATTCAACCTCCTAAAAGGTAAATAGGAAATATGCAAGATAAGTCAAATTGAAGTTATGCAAATTCATGCAATTTATATTCAAAGGATATACTAGTTTATATTAACTCCGAGTTGAAAAAAATAGAAGCTCTCATTCAAGGATTATAAAAATGATCCTTTGCACCATGCCATACAATGTAATTCAAAACTACAATCAAGATAAGAGTTTTAAATTTTTTAAATAATTGAATTAAAAATATTTATCTTTAGAAATGAATTCAAAACTAAAATCAAGATAAAAGTTTTGAAATTTTAAAATAATTGAACTAGAAATATTTATGTTTAGAAATGAATTTATAAGAATATTTAATTATATTTTGAATTTTATTTTTAATAATGATATTTAAAATTGGATAAAGTTTTCAACTTCTATATGAACATTTCTAGCGAAAGGGGGTAAACCCTAGGTGCAATCAAGTATTGTAGGAAGAGGGTTATTCACAGACCATCTCTTCAGTATGTGAGACCATCTCTTCAGTCTGTGAGAAAGCCTCTTCAGTTAAAATAACAAGATATCTTTGGGTTCACAAGTAGATGAACCTTTGCCCTCTATCAAGATTTCAAAGGATGAATTTAGGTTGGATCTGATTGATCATGAAACCCGAACAATTATATGCAAACTCAAGGGCAAAATACTAGGTCTGGAGGAGCTCAAAGGATGCATTAAAGATTGGTGGACCAGTACAAAATTCCATGTAAATTTCCTACTAAAAAAATTATTTTATGTTTCCCTTTCTAATATAGCGGATAGAGATAGGGTAATGGATTACAAATATAATTGGTTTTTTGGACAAAGGGGTGTCTATATAAGACCTTGGACTCCTAGTTTCAACCCATTTACAAAAGAAGTTAATGGCTTCCTAGTTTGGGTGAATCTTTATGCTCTCCCTGTAGAGTTTTGGGGAGAGAAGATATTCATCAAAATCGGTAATGCCATTGGTGCATTCAAGTATATGGATACCCAAATAAAGGAAAATTTGTCCAATAAAATTAATATGAGTAAAGCAAGATTGGTTGTTTGGATGGATGTTTCAATTCTTGGGCCTCAATCCATTACTTTCTCCTCAAGCAAAGGGGAATGTATCCAAAATACTGAATACGAAAAATTATCCCTAAGATGTTATGGTTATTAGTAATATGGTCACTTGAAAAAGAGATGTCCGATCATCCGATCATATTTGATTCCTCCTTGATGGAGGAGAAGGTCCTACATGTGAATGATTCAAAACCTTCAAATATCCCAGTTCAAAAGAAAGAAGCTCATCCTCTAGATGCACCAATTGTCCAATAGGAATCATGTGAGCAACAAAAGACTCAACCCCAAAAGGAGAATTTGAATAAGATCATTGATAAAATCCAAATGGTTACTAAAGACCATCCAGATGGTTCCATGGAAAATATTAGCACTTCAAATGGTATTCTTGAAGCTAATTATGAAACAATCACTGATGGTCAATTTTTTAAAAATGAAGATCCTACAAAATGTGTTACAACTAGATATTACCTCAAGAGCTTGAAGTGTAAAAATGCATTCTCAAATCTTGCCACTCTAAAGGAGGAAGAACCTATGCTATAGAAGAAAATAATCAAACTAATTTCCTCTTTGATGGATGACTTTTATGTTTGTTTTCCTTCTATATATTGGAGTTATGTGTCATGTAAGGGTTGTTCTTGTTGTTAGTTCCTTAAAAAAAAATTGATTATGGAAACTTAGTAGTTTGAGGAAGATGAAGAATATTTTGATAGAAAGGCAAATATAGGCATGCTTTAAGTAACTTGTTTAGAAATGTAATGAGAGCAATGTAATATTTTGTTTTTGTAATAGGAGTGGTCCCTAATAGAAGCCACACATAGCTTATTTAAAAAATATCAATGTTTCTATCTTTGTCCTTTGATGTGGAGTTTCACTTCTAATTTTAGCATGCATGTTGTGCAAGAAATCTCTATGAAGATGCATGGTTTCTAGTATTGGAGTTTTAGATTTATTTTGATGTGATACTTGATTCGTTTTGGTTGTTAGTGCATCTATTTAAATTTTATTTTTTTGTATTTAACATATCAAATGGATAAATTTTGGGAAATTTTGTATATGTAGTTGTGTAATGGTATTAATATGGAATAATTCAAATTTTGTCATATTTTGAAAATTTTTATTGATTTATAAACAAACATTAAATACAATATTTGAAATAAAACTCATGTCCGATTGAATTTTGGGATAAAAGTATATATACAAGTATTTATAAGTCCCTCTTCATATACAATTTAAATAACTGAAATTACCATATGATTAAATTATGGCTAAAATATAAGTTGCAAGCTTACTGCAGTGGTAAGGGATTTGACCTCTCTTTGGGAGGTCTAAGGTTTAAACCCCACTCAATATGAGGGGACCGAGACCCCTCATAAAAACTTGTGTAAAAGCATTGAAAATTTTTATGGCTAAAATATGATTTTCTCATATTCAATGATATGTTTGAAGGACCAAATCATGGTATTTTATGTCTAAAGCTTTATATTGATGCAAAAAAAATCTTAAAATTTTCAAAAAGGGCCTTCAATGATAAATTCTTTGATCAATATGTTAATTTTGTTAAAGTTGTTCCAACAACTTAATTAAATGTAACTGTTGCATTGCATAAAGGTCTAACTTCTCATGCATCTATAATTCCATTCCAACAATTGTATGAAGAGAGATAATACCCCTTTTGACCTCTAGAATTAGGTTGGATCCCCACTACCCTTGCTAAATTGATATAATTTAATCTAAATGATGAGTAAATGTGGAAATAAAATGCATAAAAATAAAAATTTGAAGGTTAGGATGTGAGATATTAAAGCAAATTGCATGGAATAAAATATGACCATAGCCATAACAAGAAGAGTGTGTGATCAATAAAAACATGAAAAAATCAAATAAGAACAATGTGTCTTGCACACATAAAATGTAATTAATAATAAATGACAATAGGAGAAAAGGACAATGCCATAATTTTCATAGATTTCATAATCCAAAAGAGTAGTGCTACAATTGGAAAGTAAAATTCTTGCACAATATCTGATAATTTCCAAAAGGATAGCATATTACATTGTGGGACTCACAAGTGTAGCTATTATTCTCTCAAGGCCAAAAGATGTTTATAGTGAATTCCATGCATCTCATTTATAGAAGGAATTCACCCATAAATTACCTTGGGTGAGAGATTTCTACTTCTAATAAAAGTAAATATTTGAGGGCATATTTATCAAAATGATGCACCTCCAAATCTTACATGCCTCTAAATATACTCCTAAACGACTTAGAATCCTTCTAAAAATGTTAGTGGTACCTCTACATGACTAAAGATTGTTTTTCAAAAAAATTCCTCAAGATCCATGCACTTTTACTTCACTTGGCCTGTCAATAATCAATTTACTCCTAGATGGGGAGCGATTCACTCTTGTTTGGGAGCAATTTGCTCTTGTCTGATGAGTGATTCACTCTTATTAGATCAATCACACTTCTTGGAGTGGATTGCTCTTCTAGACTTGAATTTGTAAAACTGACTTCTAAGAGACTTCAATTACTTGCTTCTTTAGCATTTTAAGTCTTTTAAGTATTAAGGACCCCAAGGTAGTAACTGATTTACTATATTTTTGGTTAGTTCATGGGATTTAAAGCTTGATTTAAGATATATCCTAACTCTTGTGTTCCTTTGGCATAGAGTCTACAAAATTGGGACCATTTCACAACAAAATTATAAATTTTTTGGTGCTTCATGTCCTCCTATGGTAGTACTTTTAGTAAAATTTTCATTGACCATATCTAGGCAGTCTTATGTCTGTCAGGTTTTTGAATTTTTTTGTAATATCTTCATATGGATTTTTAGATATATGATATTGTCACTCCACGTTTTTCTTTAGTTTGCCTAGCATTACCATTGGCTTCCCTAGTTGTATTGTCATAACCTTAGCTTCAACTCTACCCTTATCCTTTAACATAATTTGAATTACATATTCAAGGAGCCTTATTTGGTCATTGAATATGTTAGGTAGTTCGGTATTTACTAACCCTTGTGTTTCTACTAATTTTTTTTGTATTGGGATTGCCAAGGTGGCTAGCATGTCCTTATAGACCTAGAATCATCACTTAGCATTTGAGATTATCTTCAATTGTTTGACCAATACCTTAACCACCTATAATTTATATGCTTGCATTGTTATCATTATGGCCAACCATTTCAATACCTTTTGATATCTTTATTTTGCATCCACTCATCCTATATTTATTGAATGGTTTTTATTGTTTAATTGAGGATGGCCTTAATAGTCTAAATCTGAACTAGTCTAAACTAAGAGTTCACCTGACTCATGGAAGAGTGGTAACTCAAGTAATACTATCCTAGTATAACTTAAGAGAACAAAGATTTATTCTAACACCCCCCTTAAGTGATACTAGGGGTGAATGTAACAATAGGAGATGAGTCCCAACAACAAGGCTTGATGAGGTACTCATGTACAATGAATTCTTATAGAAGAGATGGTAAAAAAAACCACATGGGAAAAAACCATCTTTCAAGAAGAAGAATAAGAAGAGGCATGTCTTCGGATGGCAAAGATTGTCCTCTATTGAACACCAAAAAAATGAGTCCCAAAAATATGGTCTTATTAGGTACTCATGTACAATGTACTTACATATAGGAGAGATGGTGAAAAAAACACCTGGGAAAAAACCATCTTCCAAGAAGAAAAAGAACAATAAGAAGAAGAGAGGTGAAAACCTATGTGCACTCTTCTAATGCAACTACCTAACCCCAAGTTTCTCTCATAACTGAATGTAACGCGGAGAAGGAAAGAATTTGGTGAAGACGTCTGCAATTTGATTTTCTGTGGGAATGTACTCCAAGTTTAGATCCTCTTTATGAATATGCTACCGAATGAAGTGCATGTGAATCTCAATGTGCTTTGTGCGTTGATGCTCAACTGGATTGCAAGCAATATGAATTGTGCTTTTATTGTCACAGCAAAGGGTAATTGGTTGGTCATGGAAAAAACTAAATTCCCTTAGTATCTGACAAAGCCAAAGAGCTTTCTAACTGGCTAAAACTACTCCCCTGTATTTTGCCTCTGTAGATGATAATGCTACTGCTTATTTTTTGCATGACCAAGTAATAGGTGAAGAACCAAGATAAAAAAACATAGCTAGACATGGAACATTTGTCTTCAACTGAACCTGCCCAATCAAAATTTGTGTAACCAATGATATCCATGGATCCTCCCTCATATAATAGCCCATAGTGAGTAGTTCCTTGCAAGTAGTGAATTATTCTCTTCGTTGCTTGCCAATGGTTGAAATGAGGTTGATGTGAGAATCTAGATATCAAGTCAACAACATATGAAATATATGGACGAGTATGAGTGAGGTATAATAGTCTTCCTCAAAATTATTAGTAGCATCCACCTCCACTAAAGAAGAATTCAAAATGAAAGAAAGAGGCCCCATAACTTGTACACATTGCAAAAAGGATGGTCATTCTGGGAACAAATACTGGAAAAGACTTCAACAACTAGAGGTAGCAATGAAGGATCACAAAATAGACACTAAGAAGTAGATAGGAAAAGCCTTAAATGTTCAAGGTAAAGCTATAAAAACTTCATCAAAATACTAGGTTCTAGATTCAGGGGCAACTCATCATATGACTTCCTCTCATGAGTCATTCACTTCAATCTCCTCAAGCTCAACTTATAGCATAGAAGTTGGTGACTCATCCTTTATCCCAGTTAAAGGAAAAGGTGACATATCCATTGAAGATGGTTCTATCAATAATGTTCTCTATGTCCCAAATATAGCTACAAATCTCTTCTCCATATATCATATTTGTACTTTTGAAAAGGGTAAAACAGTTCTATTTTCACCAATAGGAGTTGAGATAAGAGACTTTCAAAACCACACTCTCTCATAGAAAAAGGAGATATTGATCATAACACTCGCCTATTTCACTTCCAAGGATTCAAAAATTTAGATGGGGCCTCCTATTTTGTTGCACATGGAGATCTTGAAAGTCAAATTTGGCATGAAAGGTTTGGACATCTCAGTTATAGCTATCTAAAGGAGTTGAATACTCATGAAATGGTAACTGGGTTTCCAAAAGTCTCTTCTATTGATGGATTATGTCTTGTATGTGCTCTTGGAAAGCAACATCAAGATCCTTTTCACCCAAGTGGTTCTCAAAGAGCCTCATCCCCTCTAGAGTTAACCCATAGTAACTTGATGGTATTCCCAGAGCCTTCTTTCAAAGGAGCAAAATATGCCTTAACCTTCTTTTTCAAGAAATTGGATCTACTTTCTAAAATACAAAAGTGATGTTCTATCCCACTTCAAAATCTTTAAGGCCTTCGCTTGACATCACCGAACCCACGTGATATTTCAACAGTGAATCTGATAGGCATGCTTGAGATAGTTGTCGATACATAAACACCCACCTCATAAGTCAAACCAACACTGCTCCACTCATCCGTCATCGTGAGCCTTTTTGCACTCGCCAGTGAAGTCATTGTACCGCATCGGCCTCCTCTTCAAAATCTACAATACTCCATCGAATCAAAAATAGTTAAAACTCTACCATAAAGTTTGGCATTGTTTGCTTTCCTTGTCGTGGTCGCCAGCAACAAACCGTGCAATGAAGGAAAATATCATGGAAGTGTAGTTGTCCCTGGAAATGCAGCGGATGCATTTGCAGAGGCACTATCCATAGAGAGCAATCCCCTATCACTATGGGATTCGTTCATAGTAGTATTAAATGGATCTACCACCATACCCCCACATCATAGAGACTCTTACACCAATGTTTAAAAAATTCCCGCACCACTTCTAGGAATTTTAGACGGACTGTAACAACAGATCGGGCATCCATGCTAACACTTGCCAAAAAAATACCGCTCCCATTGATAATGAAATAAAACACAGGTGGTAGTTATGTTTCACCAAGCTCCAATTATGTTGCACCAAGCTCTAGTTTTGTTATATCACACTCCAAAAAAAAATAAGCATACAGAAACAAAAAATGACACGAACGCCTCTCCTGGACGTCTCGATGCTTAGCAGCACTATATTCCCATTGTGTTTTCTACATCATCGATTTCTTTGAGCACTTCACAATGGCGCACTTAACTGAAGCTGCTTTAAAAAAAATTGAAGTACCATGAAGTCAAAAATGTGCATTACATCCACTGCCATCTGCTGCTCGATTTACGCATGCCCTCCATGAGCATCCTCGTCATAAAAATTTTCTACGGCAACTCAAATACTACAACAATAGAAATGCTATCAAATATGCACGCCATCAAAATTTGGAAATATTACCATCCATCTAACATGGTCAATATCATGTTAGTCACATTGCAGTTTGGCGAGGGCCTTGGCGCTCATGTTAGCTGCATCGTCGTGAGTATTCTTAAAGTGTTGGGCTACTACGTGTAAGCCAAAACAAGTCCATACATCAACTATTATGCAGGTGACTTGCTATCTTAATATTATCATTAATCTCTGCGACAACATTGGGAATGTATATTATTTGAATCTTATTGCGACCATCATGGGTACTATAAAGTTTTGCGCCCCTTCCAGAATCAGGTCCAATGCCTTCAACAAGCTTAAATATGGATAAGGAAAGTGTAGCACAAAGGCCACGTAGGTAGTGTCTAGTGCACAACAACGCACAAATAGTCCTCCATGATCAAACGTCTTTCTTTCTTCTCAAACGTCGCCTCACGCCCATCAAATAGGCCTCACGCATGCAAAAAAAATGAAATCGCTAATGCACCATTCGCTAGTATAAATCATCATCCTCAGCATAAACCAATCAAAACATCTATGCTAAAATAAAAAACTCTCACCCGCTCATTGTGCATACTGTAAATCTCAAAAAATATTTCAAACAGCGGCCAAAATATTTCATACGAACACCGCCTTGGCCTCATAAATAACATGGGCGCCGCATACTATGAGTTTTAGGGACAACCTCTAGTAACAGTTTTGATCACTTTTCAAGCCCTGCCAAATGCATCATCTAATGACCAAAACTCATATAACTTAACGGTAACCAGCATCCACGATCTTCCACTATCTCTCCACTATCTTGCTACAAAGCTCACTTCGATAATCTTAACATCAGATACAAATGGCTTCACAACGCATCTTTCACAAAATTTCGGCATGGCGGTGATAACCTTGAAAGTCAAAAATTAAAAATCACGAGCACCCTGTGTCGATATGAAAATAATTCACCGTCATCCGGTATTGCACTTTTGTCATAAAAATGCAAGTACATCATACTTGCCAAACCTAGATCTATAAATCCAAATCTACAGTATAAAACTATGACCATCAAAATGACCTCACACCTATGCTTCTTATTGCGTAAAATGAAATAAGAGAAACAAAGTAGATGCATGCAAAATTGACAACAAATGGGAATAACAAAAACACTTTTATTCCATTATAAAGAATCCAATTCCATTTACAGTTATGTCCATCTTAGGGATACCATTTTGATACTCTTATTACAATAGGAAAAGCAATGTTTCCTCTCAAGGGTAAATGTGAGTTTTAGGTCCTTCGGGGTGACACGAACTGCTCTAGGGTGGAGTTGACCCTCTTCTCCGCGTTGAGGAAGGAATTGGATGGTTGAATCTCCTTTGAATCTGCTTCCTACGGTCAATAAACAACATAAAAGCATTAATAACATAGGTAGCCTCTCATGATGAGGCCCTTTAAGGAATATGAACATAAATATGCCATAACACTAATAAAATCAACAAAGTGAATAAAGCATGTTAAACCTATGCAATACTTGAAAATATTACTTGAAACATATAACTGGAAAATACAACTATCTATCTAGTGGATTGATTGCATGAAATGAAGCATGATAACATGAAAATGAGCTAATTATGTTTTATTTGCCATAATGAAATAAACTTGATGAAATTCCTAATTCTATTGGTTGGAGTCTCTAAAATGCTAAATAAACAACTAAGATGCTTAATCTAACCTAGTGATTTACAATACGAAAATAACAGTAAGGTGATCTTTCACCGATTGCAAACTGTGACTCAGATGAGCGGTTTGCATTGTACACCGCGGCTGTCAGCCATCGCGGGCAACAAAGTAGTTTTGCCCTCCAAATAAAAGGTTGTGGGCTTGATCTTGTTGGAAATTAAGCCAATTAAAAGGAGTAAAAAATTGTTTGCAATGGTAAGCTTTGGATCTTACCCTTTTACCTTCTTGGATGGCAGCTGACTGGGCAGGTAGTTTGACTTGGACGGCAGCTAACTGGGTAGATTGGACGGCATGGGTGGCAAGGCAGACAACACCAAATTCCCTTTCTCCTTTCCTCCCTATTCTTCTTCTTTTCCTAACTTCTCCTATATTCCCTAAGGTTGTTTAATCAACCACTATTTAAACTTTGTAATTCTTATGTTTCCAAGGTTGAATATAATATTTTTGCATTTTCCTATTGCTCCTAATTCTCACGTGCCCACATATGGTATCAAAGCCAAAGCCAGAGAGGGCACTCAAACCGAGGTTGGTGGAGGAACTAGGCTTGAGGACCGAGGTGGAGGAACCAAGAAGCACGAGCATCGAGGTAAGGTTGAGTGGGGCTCGTAGCACATAATTTGAGGCAAGGAAGGCACGTGATTCATGAACTAAGGCGAGGTCTAGAGCAAGCCCGCACATCAAGCACACGAGGAGGAGCAACTTAGAAGAACCAACTAGAGAGCACCATGTGGCGAGAGGAGAACAAGGCTGACACTGAATGGATGACTCAGAACTGATGTAGACCAATTACGTGGCAGAAGGACCGATTATGTGGTAGAAGGAGGACAAGCAATGTGGCAACAAACAACGAGATCAAAGGAAGCAATGTGGTGGGGAGCGATTGCTTGAGAAGGAGATAAAAGGGTGATCATTGATTGCCTGAAGGCAATCGGGTGAGTATTCGCTCGCTGAAGGTTTTAAACACCTTCATCACCCTCCGCATGGTCAATGTGGGACAAAAATCCCAAAAAAAAATTAATTAAAGCACAGTCAAGAGAAGTATAAGGAAGGCAAGCTTCCCTTACCTTCTCGTCGAGCCGCGTAGCTCGACTAGCTCGTGGAGCCAACCATAAGGTGCCCACATTCCTGCAGGTCACGGGTTCGAAACCCAATGACAGTGAAAGCTTGAAATTTTTTTATTTTTGTTGAAATCGGATCCGAAACAAAATATACTTGTAATCTTGCCCTTGGGTTCTCATCGACAGTGGTAGCCGAGTTGGTTAGGACAAATTCTTGCATGAAATAGGTCGCGGGTTCGATTCCTGTGAAGGATAAATTTTTTATATAAAGTTTTTTTTATATATTATTATTAAAATTAATTATATTATTTTAATATATTAACTATAATTGCTTTTTTAAATTTTTTTAAAGCAATTATTTTTTAATCTATTAAATAGTAATATATTTTTTTTAATATATATCATATAAGAAAGAAAGACATTGTCTAAGAGACAATTATTGTAATCGAAGGATAAATTTTTCACTTGATTCAAGGAATCATAAACTGTAGAACTTTTGTGTAATAAGCCTAAGAGGCTTAGTTTTTTTTGTAAAAGAGACAAAAGATCCAAATTGTAAAATTGTAAAGAGGCATTGATGATAAGACCAAATGACTATTATCATGCCTTATGTGCAATTCTAGCAAGAGAAGGTGCAGAGAGGTTTGATGAAAAAGTAAGAGGTTATGGGCTCAACATTGTGTTTAGCCAACTTCAAAATGCAGTGATAGCACATCAAAGGCATCCTGACTCAGGGTACGAGGCAGAATTTGAAAACAACTCATTCAGGAGTCAATTTGAACAATCAAAATTCGTACAAGCTGCACCACAAGAATCAGAGTATACACAGTACAGTATTTCAGTGGAAATCTTAGAACCAGAATCACTAGAAATAATATTGATAAGTGACGACAAAGAAGAAGTAGCAAATAATTTTGTGAATCAAGAGATAGCATCCCCACATCAAGAGGAATAAACAGTGAATGATAGAGTAGAACAATTCAGATTTGACTTAAGTTTGTAATCTCTTATTTCTTCCTTCTTTCAAACAACAAAGTACTTTATTGTAACCATGAAATAAAGAGAGTTTTTTGGTAACTATGGCCTCACACAATAACTTACCTATACCATAATTTAACGGTTATGACTATGATTATTGGTCTATAAATATGAAGACATTGCTCATAGGAAGAGGTTTGTGGGACATAATAGAAGAGGGCTACACAGAACCCTCAGACTGGACAACACTAAGTTACGCAAACAATAAAACATGAAAAGAAGAGATAAAGAGCAACTCTTATGCTCTTTCTCATCTCCAAGTTGCATTGGAGAAAAGCATAATTCCTAGAATCGTCGCTTGTACAACTGCACAAGTTGCATGGAAAGCATTGAGTGATGGATTCCAGGGTAGTAATCAAGTAAAGCAGGTAAGGCTTCAAACACTGAAGAGAGATTTTGAAAATCTCCAAATGAAAGATGATGAAAAATTCGGTGATTATTGTGTTAGAGTAAAAGCAATTATGGATAAAATGGTTACACTAGGCAAAAAAATCATGCCTAAGATAATTGTAACAAAAGTGTTGCGAACACTTACACAGAAATGGAACCATATTGCCATAATTATAGAAGAATCCAAAGATCTTTCCCTTTTAACATTCGATGCATTAATCGGATCGTTAATGTCACATGAAGAGAGGTTTCTTGAAACTCCTTCAACCAGCTATGGAGGCGATGATAAGGCCTTCACTTCCAATGAAAACAATGGAAGAGGATGAGGAATAGTTCAAGGTAGATGCAAGCAAAGAGGTAGAGGCAGAGGCAACTACAGAGGAGGCAATAAAAATAGAGGCAACCAGAACATAGGAGGTAATTCCAACAGAGGAGGTAACTCATACAGAGGAGGCAATCATCAAAGAGGTGGAAATCAAAATTGAGGAGGAAATCAAGGACAAAGTGGAAATCAAGGGCGAGGAAGTGACAAGTCAAAATCAGCTTGTTTCAACTGTGGCAATCTAGGTCACTTCGCTCGTGACTGCTGGTCAAAATATTCACAAGGCAACAGTAGTCAATATGGTAATTATGGAGAAGAAGATGATACCTCTAATATTTTTCTTTCATATGGACAATAAAAACAAATCTAAATGACACATGGATTCTCGATACTGGTTGTTCAAACCACATGAGTGGCAAAGAACATTTATTTGCTACTCTAGATTCCACTTATAAATCCCAAATCAAATTAGGGGATGATAAGACATTGCAAGTAGAGGGTATTGGAGCCATGGAGGTTCCAACCAAAGAAGGACTAAAGAAAGTGCATGACATCTATTACACTCCAAAGCTCCAACACAATATGTTAAGCATTGGACAAATGATGGAAAACAATTACAAGATTGTATTTGATGAAGGACAATGTATCATTTTTTATAAAAATAATTGTAATCATGTCATCACACAGGTCCCCATGACCAAGAACAGGTTATTCCCTATCAAATTAGGTGAGCCAGGAGGAGCTCAACTTGTAAATGTAGCTATAACAAATCCAAGTGTGCTTTGGCACTTGCGATATGGTCACCTTAATTTCGCTAGCTTGAAACTTCTCACTTCTCAAGCTATGGTGATAGGACTTCCCAAAATCAATGAAAAAAAGGAGGTCTGTGAAGGATGTGCTTTGGGAAAGCACTCAAGGTCAAAGTTTCCAAAAGGACAAGCATGGAGAGCCAGCTATCCACTTTAGTTAGTACATTCATACATTTGTGGACCAATGCAAACACAGAGTCTCGAAAACTATTCTTATTTTCTCACTTTCATAGATGACTTCTCTAGAATGAGCTGGATTTATTTTTTGAAACATAAAGATGAAGCTTTTGATTGCTTTATCAATGTTAGAAACAATGTAGAGAATCAGAGTGGGAATTATGTAAAATATCTTAGGACAGATCGAGGAGGTGAATACTCCTCAAAAGCATTATTGAAATATTGTAAAGCAAGTGGGATTAAAAGGCAATTCACCACTACCTATACCCCACAATAAAATGGTGTGGCTGAGAGAAAGAACCGCACCATAGTTGAAATGGCGAGATCGATGCTTTAGACTAAGCATCTAACTCATATGTACTGGGCAAAGGCTGTAAGAACCAGTGTATATATTCTAAATAGAAGTCCTACTTCTAGTTTAGATGGTGTCACTCCTTATGAGGGGTGGTACGAAAAGAAACCTAATGTAAAGCACTTCAAAGTGTTTGGTTCTTTAGCATATGCACACATTCTTGATGAGAAAAGGAAGATGCTTGATCCAAAGAGTGAAGCTTGTATATTTGTAGGGTATTGTGAGTCTACAAAGGCATATAGACTCTACAATCCCAAGACTCATAAAGTTATACTCTCCAAGGATGTAATTTTTTATGAAGGGGGAGAATGGGGTCATCAAAGATTTTTTGTTGCTGATGAGTCCCAAGATGTAAGTTCTTCACAGGTACAGCAAGTGTCTCCAAATAAAAGCAAAGGCATGCCACCCCCTCCAAGCTCAAGCAGGAGTACTACATCAAGTACTTCAACCGCAACTCCAAGTCCTTCTCCATAGAGATCAGTAAGTTCTTCACCGATGGACATTGACAGAGACTCTCCATCAAGAGGCAAAAGAACATTACAACATCATCCATCTTTTCAAATGTTGGATCATAATTTCCAGAGAAGATTTACTAGAATCCAAGCTAGTGAAATGAATACAGTTTTGCAACAACTTAAAAAATTTCAATTGTATGGGGATGATGACTCTCATGATCCTAGAGGAGATGTAGTCAATTATGCTTTATTGTCTAGTACACAGCTAGAACCAACTAGCTATGAGAAGGCTTGTACTCAAAATATATGGCAAGAAGCCATGAAAGAGGAAATAACCTCTATAAAAAATAATGATACATGGGATCTATTAAAGCTACCCAAAGGAAAAAAATGTGTTGGGTGTAAATGGGTCTACAAGACCAAGTACAATGATGATGGAAGCATTGAGAGGCATAATGCGATACTAGTGTCAAAAGGTTTTACTCAGAAATTTGGCATTGACTATGAGGAAACCTTTGCTCCTGTTGCACGACAAGAAATAATCAGATCAGTTCTTTCCTTAGCAGCCCATAAAGGATGGAATGTTCAACACAAGGATGTGAAAAGTACTTTTCTGAATGGATACTTGACATAATAGGTTTATGTTCAACAACCTCAAGGTTTTCAAGAACAGGGAAAGGAGAACCTTATTTACAAATTGAAGAAATCACTTTATGGCCTCAAGCAAGCACCAAGAGCTTGGTACTCACGCATTTATGGCTATTTCAACAAGTATGGATTCACGAGAAGCAAAAGTGAATAAAATTTGTACTACCTAAAGCATGGAGTAGACATTCTCATAGTTTGTTTGTATGTGGATGATCTAATATTTATGGGTAGTAACAATAAAATGAATATGGAGTTCAAAAACTCCATGATGAAACAGTTCGAGATGAAATATCTTGGTTTAATGTGATACTTCCTAGGGATGGAAGTGCATAAATCAAATAAAGGGATCTTCATATATCAACACAAGTATGCTCGAGACATGATCAAGAAATTTGCCATGGAGCAGTGCAAATCAGTTGCAACTCCAACTAGACATGGGATCCAATTGAGCAAGGACGATGGAGCATCAAAGGTTGACATGACCACTTACAGAAGCATGGTTGGGAGTTTGATGTTTCTCACCAACACAAGGCTTGATATTCAATATGTTGTTTCTCTAGTTTCAAGGTTTATGGCTAGTCCATCTGAGCTACATCTATAAGCAACTAAAATAATCTTAAGCTATGTAAAAGGTACATTGGATTTTGGAATCCATTACCAAAAATGTAATTCTGTGAAAGTAGTTGGCTTCAGTGATAGTGATTGGGGCAGCAATATAGATTACAGGAAATCTACATCAAGAAATTGTTTTAGTCTAGGATCAGGACTAATTATATGGAGTTCCAAGAAATAAATTGTTGTAGCATTGTCATCGACTGAGGCTGAGTATATAGCCATCACACATGCTAGTACTCAAGCCCTATGGTTGAGAAAATTTCTTGAAGAGATTGGAGAAAGTCAAAGTGGTCCAACTCGACTGTATTGTGATAACATAAGTGCCATTTAGTTGGCATACAATCCAATCCACCATAGCATATCAAAGAATTTCGATATGAAGTATCACTTCATTCGAGATATGGTGGAACAACAAATAGTTGAGCTTCAATATTGTAGCACTTTGGATAATATTGCAGACATATTCACCAAAGGTATAGCTAAAGCTCAATATATAAAGCTGAGAAATTGTATAGTCAGTCCTCTCAACTTTAAGGGGGAGAATGTTGGAAATTAAGCTAGTTAAAAGGAGTAAAAAATTTGTTTGCAATGGTAAGATTTGGATCTTACCCTTTTACCTCCTTGGACGGTAGTTGACTGGGTAGGTAGTTTGACTTAGACGACAGCTGACTGGGTAGATTGGACGGCATGGGCAGCAAGGCGGACAACACCAAATTCCCTTTCTCCTTTCCTCCCGATTCTTCTTCTTTTCCTAACTTCTCCAACCACTATTTAAAATTTGTAATTCTTATGTTTCCAAGGTTGAATATAATATTTCTGCATTTTCCTATTACTCCTAATTCTCACGTGCCCACAGATCTTCCTTGTCAAATTGATGGTCAAGGGTCGTATTGATATCCTCTGACTGGTTTGGTTGTTTAATTGCATAGTTGGACCTTTGTTTGCCCGAATTTGTTTTTCTTGGCGTTCTAACTCCTTGGGGAATCCATGGCACAAATTGACATGATGCTTGATGAATTGGCAAATGAATGGCAACAAAAATCTCTCAGTATACTCTGATGAGTCTACAATCCAACAAGACTTCCCTATTTTAATCTCCAATACACACTTCTCTCTGTTTGCCCTAATTCTGAGGGGTACTTATAGGATTACCCAAGGGCTAGGGGTGGCTTCATGGAGAAGCCAAGATCAAGAAGATGTGGTTGGGATAGTTCGATTGGAAGCCTCTGGAATATTTTGTCCTTCAACTACCTTCTTCTAGGACAAATGGTCATTCAAATCGATTTGGCTCAAATGAAGGCCAACTAAACTTCAGTTCTAGATTACGGATGATAGCTGTAATCTAGACTGTAAACTGCGAGTGTCAGCAATAGTTTAGACTGTAGACTGTAGGTCTCAACAGCGGTTTGAGCTTATTAGGCTAAGGAGCCCAAATTGGGTGGTTAAAACCACTACTCTATCTTGGATTTTGTCCAAGATCTTCTATATGGTCTTGTAGCAGGTCCCATATGAGTAGTCGCCATCGACATGACGTGTTTTAGGTGTCTAAAGATACCCATTTTGTGATGTGTTGTGAGATAGAACAACGCGTAAGCAAAAATACACCACCTAAAATGATGTCAAAAGTTACATGATGATCATTAGTATGATCAATATTAGATGCCCCAGGTCCTACAAAGGGATGCACATCCTAGAATCATTACTTCCACCTCATTAGAGGCTTAAAATTGAAAAAACCTGTACCTGTCACCACTGCCATTCGGTTCATCTATGCGCTCTATAGGTATATTTTGACCCATAGATCCAAAAAGTGGAAAGTACAGTGCTTAAACTATCATAGTTGTTATTTACCCCAAGCAAATGGGTAAGCTTATGATATTCATTGACAATGATTCGCAAGGACGAACACAATTTGACAAGATCAAAGGATCTACGATCAAGGGATCTTCTATTGATTTTGATTATGATTTGAAAGTATGACTACCACCACAAGCGACGAGTCGATGAGGGTGATGACAATGAATGAAGCGACGTGTTGCTTGACCAATGAATGATCTGAATAAACTTAGAATTTAGCATTTTAATTACTTGGCTAGGCCTAGTTCAACTTATGATTGCAACTGTTAATAGTAATTGCACATTTCTATCCCATGGAGTTGTCGGGATGCAATAGCCTTCTTAAGGAATCAAAATGATACAATGCCAATTAGATTTATGTTGAATCAATTTTTCGATGATCTGCTAAAAATATATCATAGGAGAAATGACATAAAACGCCTCATTCTCGTGGAGCAGTCCAGCCTCAAAGGCCTTCTTCGATATTGAAAAGAAGCATATCAAATCAACGATGACAATTTTACCCCAAATTTCCTTATAATTATTTACTCATCTCGTCGGATTGCATGGAGTGTCAGTCGTTGCAACCGCCAAGTGTCTAGGGTAAATAATTGAATATGAGGTGCATTTGCCTTTTGAATTGTTTAATAATTTTTTTTTACTTTTTAAGTTTTTTATTGATCCTAGTGCTTGAAAATCACCAAATTTGCTAAATTGATTTCTTTTATTGAGATTATGATTTGTTAGGAATCATTAATTTGTCATTTAAAACCTTCCCACGATGGGATTTTGGTGCATTTATTGCCAGTTGCAAACTGTGTGCATGGGTAGCGGTTGGAAATATCAAATTCAAGAACAACGATCAAAAAACCCTAAGTCCAGGATCATGATTGTCAGCTACGGTCCGAAAAAATTAAGAAAAGTATATAAAGTTTTCTCATTTAAAAATTTCATTATTATTTCCTGAAAGCAATTGCAACTAGAGAGCTCTTAGAGGTGAGGAAGCAATATTTGACGTGAAATGTTGCTGAAATAACTACCTACAACCTCCCACACATCCCTATGGCCGACCCTGCATAGCCTTCATCCAGCAGAGGCATTGGTGCAGGAAAGGTAACTCGAAACCGAGTCTTTGCACTCCTTACCAGCTTAAAAAATGAATCACATTAAGTAATGGGTTAAATTAATTTCACTAAACTGTTGGTAATGAACCTCACATTAGTTTAGGCTAGATTAGGACTTTTTAATTTTTGGGTGACAGGCTAGGAAGTGACCCTAAAAGGGTTACGTTCCTAAACAGCAGCTGGCAGACATGGCTCCCAATTGTCAGATTGGGAACCGTGGTTGTCAGCTGCGACATTATTCAAATCCCAATGGTCAAATTTTAACCGTCACGTGGACCGCAGATTTGACCCGCGGTTCCAAAAATTTTGAAAAAAAAATCAATTTTTTTATTTTTTTTTATTTTTTTGCTGGCAATTTATGCCATTTATTGCACTTTTGAGATGCATTTTTGATTTTTTGAAATTTTGATCACTTTTTGCATGTTTTTGTATTTTTAGCCATTTTTTAGATTTGTTTGACATTTTTAGGTCAATTTTTAGCTGTTTTTAGTTATTTTCATCACTTTTTTCCCTTATGCATTACTTCTTTTTAGACCTTGACCTCGAGAGCCAGGGAGATGGATCTCCTTCGCACCCTCCATAGACAGCTCACTAGATAGGAGTAGGGGTGGTTTGACTCAGTTGGCTTTGGACACGTGCTTGATCTGACCACAAGCAGAGTAGACCAGACATACATGACTGCATTGGCCCAGTGTTGGGATGCACGTACCAACACATTTCACCTACCCATAGGTGAAATGACTATGACATTGGAGGATTTTTACCGAATCTTCAAGATCCTGATTGATGGGGAGCCCATCACCTCCACTCCATTCAACAGCAAAGGAGTTATTTTTGATGCCATCTTTGGTAGGCATAGCCAAGATACTCAGGATAGGATTGAGCATGGAGGCATCCATGTCAAATATTGGTATGAGAAGGGCGTCTTCTCAGTCTGAGAGACCATCTTCGTGCACTTAGTTATTTAGATCATGCTTCTAGACTCCTCGGGTGCGAGGATCCCCTAGAACCTCCTGGCCATCGTTAGGAGAGTTACTCAAAGTTCTACATAGCAGCCTTTGATCTTAGCATGGGGAGTGTGCTCCTAGCTCAGATTTATCAGGAGTTATTTCATATTACCTATAGGATTTGGGTTGGTATTAGTTGCAACCTGTTGCTTTAGATCTAGGACTGGTAGCACATTCTGATCAAGTGACCCACAAACTTGTCGCTCAGGATTACTTTTGTTCCTGTCGCACACCAGTGCTATGCAGCATGCTAGCCCCGCAAGGAGGAGGGGTTCTGGAGCAGGTCTCACACTGGGGACCTGGACCATTATATTGCTAGATTTGCATAACTTCGAATGGATGACATAGAGTGGCGCCCATATATGAATTCCTTTTACAATTTGAAAGATATGCACAATATAGTCAGTGGCCATCTAAATATCATTTCTGATATCCATCCGATATCTATCCTATATCTTGAAAACTTTGTGCTCAATGTAACGATGTCTCACGGATTCGATACTTTGCAATTTGATGATTGAATGACTTTTATTTTTGATGGTTTGTGATCTTTGGTATTTTGTTGCTATTAGAGAAATTTTTTAGGTTTTCCATGAGACTCAAACACCCTAGTAGACTTCTCAAAAGTCACATACTAACTATACAAATATTATTTTGGACAAATATTTCACCACGAATGACCCAACTGTTCATTACCCTTGTGTGTTCATGTGAGTATTTTTAAATAGACCATAGGCATCCCCTAGATGTCATTTAGGACTCTTCCAACCCATATGTGAGATCGGGTTCCTCAAATATTCATATCATCCTTGTTTCAAACTTGATTGGACTATAATGCTAGACAACCCCAGGCACCCAAAGCTAGCTCATCTTACAAATTGATCAGGACTACCCCTCAAAAAATATTCTGGACTCTTTCAACCCATTGCTGCGATTGGGGATCATCCAATAGAACTACGCCTTCGAAATTAGGCAAGACTTTTTCAACCCATTGTTGTGATCAGGGGATCACTCTATGGCTTCGAATAGTGAACAATATAGGGATTCAAGTTCTCACCTTTCTTTTCTTTCTATTCATAGGGATACTTGCTCATATGTAGTGATAAAAATCACTGTTTATTCACGTTTTACTTTGAGTGATAAAAATCATTGTTTATTCATGTTTTCTTTGAGCAAGGGATTTATATAGTGCTTTTGATTCACTATGTCACTTTAGATTTGAATTTGAACTTTGGGTTTGAGATTTGAACTTTGTATATTGGGATTTGGACTTTGTTGAACTTTGAATTTTCAACTTCAAACTAGGACTTTGCTCATTTGTTTAAGCAAGGGAATGTACGGGTAGGGGAAATTCTTGTCCTTTTGCCAAGGTTCACCACTCTAGACCAAACTATTTGCAAGATAAGCAGGTAATAAAACTCTTCTCTCTAGACACCCATGACCACTTTCGCAGCTTTCATCATCCCTCATCTTAGAAAGATTTTAAATGTGTTGATTAGTGATAGGATCTTGATGTGCCAAGTACTGTCACAACTAGTGACCTCATCTACAAAAGAAAAGCAAGCTTTCTACAACATCTGAGAGACCCACTAGGTATGTATGAGTGATCGGAAAACTTTACTATACATACATATTTCATAGCGACAGATGTTGTGCTGAAAAATATAATTACTCACATGAATGATCGATTATGATAAATGCAGATGTGCATGATTAAAACACAAATATGGTGTCATTTGTAAGACTGACAAACACAATCCATTCTACTACATAATGCAACGGATGAAGAATGCCTACATGCAATGTGATGAAGTGAATGCATGTGTGAATGCAAATGAATGCATAATGCAAATGAAAATACATAATGCAAATGAAAATGCATAATGCAAATGCAAATGTTTTCGAATTTTATGCTTTACCAATTTTTTTGTATTTTATTGCTTTTTTAAATTTTTATGGATTTTGAGCCTTTATATTTGACTAAACGATGAATACATGCATTTGTAGCCTTTAGGAGTCACCAAATGGCAAGGAAATGCCTTTGGAGACTTTTGGGATGATCGAGCAGTTTTAAGCAAACCCTCGGAGCCTTTTTGGACTGACCAAAGATCTTACAAACATCTTTGGAGCTTTTTGATTGACTAAACTACTCACAAGAGAGCTTGGAGCCTTTTTAGGATGATCGAGTGGTTTTTGGCAAACTCTCGAGGCCTTTGACTCACATGACCAAGCAGTTTTAGGAATCCTTGGTGCCTTTGGGATTGACCGAGCAATTTTAAGCAAACCCTTGGTGCCTTTTGCTATGCTCTCAAGCATAGAATGCCATAATATGGATGATTTTGAGAGGTTTAGGCTGTTCAAAACCATCTAGCGACGTTAGGTGATAGGTACCCGAACCAATCTTTTCAGATATGATATAGGGTCCTATCCAATTAGCCACGAATTTGTCTCGCATATCAAATGATAAATTAGAGTTCTGTTGGTTCTCTTTTAGCACAAGATCCCCAACTTCAAAGTCTCTTTGATGTACTTTGTTATTATAAGCTCATTTTAATCATTCTTGAGATATGCGAACATGCTCCAGGGCATTCACACGACGTTCATCAAGTAGCGTCAATTGATCTAGGTGAGCTTGTTGTGCGGTGTTGTCATCGATGAACTATTTCAATGCAACACACAACATTGGAATTTCTAACTCTAAAGGCATAATGGCCTCAGTGCCATATACTAGTGAAAATAGCATTGCCCCAGTGGGCATCCGAATGCTAGTCCTATAAGCCCATAATGCAAGGGGAAGCTGGACATGCCAATCCTTGTGGTTTTCATGGACCGTCTTCTTCAATATAGCCATCACTTTCTTGTTTGAGGCCTCAGCTTGCCCGTTTACCTATAGATAATATGGAGTCATAAAATTGTGTTTGATTCTATACTTAGACGTCAAATCTCTCACAATTTTGTTCTTAAATGATGTTCCATTATCCGAAACTATCTTAGATGGAATCCCAAAATGATATGTGATATGCTCGAGTATAAACTCTGCTATGCGAGTTCCAGTTGTCGTTGTTAAGGTTATTGCTTCCACCCATTTTGTAAAATAGTCAGTAGCCATGATAATAAATGTATACCAGCCTGATGACAGGGAGAGATCTTCCCGATGAGATCAAATCCCCATTGAGAAAATAGCCAAGTCGCTTGGATGGACTATAAGGCCTACGATGGCAAGTATGTAAGATTAGCATAATGCTGATATTTGACGTATTTCTTGACATACACATTACAATCCTTCTCCATTCTGGGCCAATAGTAACCCATTCGAAGTATGCACTTGATGATAGCCATGCCGCTGAAATGGCCACCACACATACCATCATGAGCTTGTGAAATCACCCAAGATGATTCTTGGGACTCTAGACAATGAAGGAGAACTCCATCGTAACCTCTTCAGTACAAAATGTCTCTGTTTGAATGTGTGTTTTGCCACACGCGATAATCTCTCTGGGATCAAACCAAGTTTTAAGAAGTCTTGGATTTGTGACATCCAATTTTAGTAAACCTCATCTTTGACTGCCAATACGACTTGCTCCCCCTGCGTATCTACATGTGTAAATACAAACTAGGAAAAAACCTTGTGGTGAATGGTAGTGCCACTCCCCGTAGGACTCTGAGAGGTTAATGACCCCCAAGGTGTCTTCTTCAGAAATTCTTCGGCTCTGCGCTACCATTTTGCTTTTGGTTCCACACTAATCATGTTGACTAACTCTTTATTATCAAAGGCTTTGTGCTTCACCATAATTATAGAAGAATCCAAAGATCTTTCCCTTTTAACATTCGATGCATTAATCGGATCGTTAATGTCACATGAAAAGAGGTTTCCTAAAACTCCTTCAACCAACTACGGAGGCGATGATAAGGCCTTCACTTCCAATGAAAACAATGGAAGAGGATGGGGAAGAGTTTAAGGTAGAGGCAAGCAAAGAGGTAGAGGCAGAGGCAACTACAGAGGAGGCAATAAAAACAGAGGAGGCAACCAGAACAGAGGAGGCAACCAGAATAGAGGAGGCAACTCATAAAGAGGAGCCAATCAGCAAAGAGGTGGAAATAAAAATTGAGGAGGAAATCAAGGATAAAATGTAAATCAAGGGCAAGTGACAAGTCAAAATCAGCTTTTTTCAACCATGACAAGCCAGGTCACTTCGCTCGCGACTGCTGGTCAAATTCTTCACAAGGCAACAGTAGTCAATATGGTAATTATGGAGAAGAAGATGATACCTCTAATATTTTTCTTTCATATGGACAATCAGAACAAATATAAATGACACATGGATTCTGGATACTGGTTGTCAAACCACATGAGTGGCAAAGAACATTTATTTGCTACTCTAGATTCCACTTATAAATCCCAAATCAAATTAGGGCATGATAAGACATTGCAAGTAGAGGGTATTGGAGCCATGGAGGTTCCAACCAAAGAAGGACTAAAGAAAGTGCATGACATCTATTACACTCCAAAGCTCCAACATAATATGTTAAGCGTTGGATAAATGATGGACAACAATTACAAGCTTATTTTTGATGAAGGACAATGTATTATTTTTTATAAAAATAATTGTAATCATGTCATCACACAGGTCCCCATGACCAAGAATAGGTTATTCCCTCTCAAATTAGGTGATCCAAAAGGAGCTCAACTTGCAAATGTAGTTATAACAAATCCAAGTGTGCTTTGGCACTTGCAATATGGTCACCTTAATTTCGCTAGCTTGAAACTTCTCACTTCTCAAGCTATGGTGACGGGACTTCCCAAAATAAATGAACAAAAGGAGGTACGTGAAGGATGTGCTATGGGAAAGCAATCAAGGTCAAAGTTTCCAAAAGAACAAGCGTGGAGAGCCAGCTATCCACTTTAGTTAGTACATTCAGACATATTCACCAAAGGTATAGCTAAAGCTCAATATATAAAGCTGAGAAACTGTATAGTCAGTCCTCTCAACTTTAAGGGGGAGAATGTTGGAAATTAAGCTAGTTAAAAGGAGTAAAAAATTTGTTTGCAATGGTAAGCTTTGGATCTTACCCTTTTACCTCCTTGGATGGTAGCTGATTGGGCAGATTGGACGGCATGGGCGACAAGGCGAACAACACCAAATTCCATTTCTCCTTTCCTCCCTATTCTTCTTCTTTTCCTAACTTCTATATTCCCTAAGGTTGTTTAATCAACCACTATTTAAAATTTGTAATTCTTATGTTTCCAAGGTTGAATATAATATTTTTGCATTTTCCTATTGCTCCTAATTCTCACGTGCCCACAAATCTTCCTTGTCAAATTGATGGTCAAGGGTCGTATTGATGTCCTCTGATTGGTTTGGCAGTTGAATTGCATAGTTGGACCTTTGTTTGCCCGAATTTGTTTTTCTTGGCATTCTAACTCCTTGGGGAATCCATGGCATAAATTGACATGATGCTTGATGAATTGGAAAATGAATGGCAACAAAAATCTCTTAGTATACTCAGATGAGTCTACAATCCGACAAGACTTCCCTGTTTTAATCTCCAATACACACTTCTCTTTATTTGCCCTAATTCTGAGGGGTACTTATAGGATTACCCAAGGGCTAGGGGTGGCTTCATGGAGAAGCCAAGATCAAGAAGAGGTGGTTGGGACAGTTGGATTGGAAGCCTCTGGAATATTTTGTCCTTCAACTACCTTCTTCTAGGACAAATGGTTGTTCAAACCGATTTGGCTCACATGAAGGCCAACTGAACTTCAGTTCTAGATCATGGATGATAGCTGTAATCTAGACTGTAAACCACGAGTGTCAGCAATAGTTCAGACTGTAGACTATAGGTCTCAATAGCAGTTTGAGCTTATCAGGCTAAGAAGCCCAAATTGAGTGGTTAAAACCACTACTCTATCTTGGAGTATGTCCAAGATCTTCTATATGGTCTTGTAGTAGGTCCCATATGATTAGTTGCCATCGACATGACGTGTTTTAGGTGTCTATAGATGCCCCATTTATGATGTGTTGTGAGATCGAACAACGCATGAGCAAAAATATACCACCTAAAATGATGTCAAAGGTTTCATGATGATCATTAGTCTGATCAATATTAGATGCCCCAGGTCTTGCAAAAGGATGTGCATCCTAGAATCATTGCTTCCAACTCATTGGAGGCTTAAAATTGAAAAATCATGTACCCGTCACCACTACCATTCGGTACATCTCTGTGCTCCATAGGTATCTTTTGACCCATACATTCGAAAAGTGGAAAGTACAGTGCTTAAACTATCATAGTTGTTATTTACCCCAAGAAAATGGGTAAGCTTATGATAGTCGTTGACAATGATTCGCAAGGACAAACACAATTTGACAAGATCAAAGGATCTACGATCAAGGGATCTTCTATTGATTTTGATTATGATTTGAAAGTATGACTACCCCCTCAAGCGACGAGTCGATGAGGTTGATGACAATGAATGAAGCGACGTGTTGCTTGACCACAATGAATGATCTAAATAAACTTAGAATTTAGCATTTTAATTACTTGGCTAGGCCTAGTTCAACTTATGATTGTAACTATTAATAGTAATTGCACATTTCTATCCCATGGAGCAGTCAGGATGCAATAGCCTTCTTAGGGAATCAAAATGATACAATGCCAATTAGATTTATGTTGAATCAATTTGTTGATGATCTTCTAAAAAGATATCATAGGAGAAATGACATGAAATGCCTCGTTCCCATGGAGCGGTCCAGCCTCGAAGGCCTTCTTCGAGATTGAAAAGAAGCATATCAAATCAACGATGACAATTTTACCCCAAATGTCCTTATGGTTATTTACTCATCTCATCGGATTGCACGGAGCGTCAGTCGCTGCAATCGCCAAGTGTCTAGGGTAAATAATTGAATATGAGGTGCATTTGCCTTTTGACTTGTTTAATAATTTTTTTTGACTTTTTGAGTTTTTTATTGATCCTGGTGCTTGAAAATCACCAAATTTTCTAAATTGATTTCTTTTATTGAGATTTTTATTCATTAGGAATCATTAATTTGTCATTTAAAAACTTCCCACAATGGGATTTTGGTGCATTTAATGCCAGTTGCAAACCGCATGCATGGGTAGCGGTTGGAAATATCAAATTTGGGAACTATGGTCAAAAAACGCTAATTCCAAGATCGTGATTGTCAGCTACGGTCCGACAAAATTAAGAAAAGTATATAAATTTTTCTCATTTGAAAATTTCATTATTATTTTCTGAAAGCAATTGCAACTAGAGAGCTCTTCGAGGTGAGGAAGCAATATTTGACGCGAAATGCTGCTGAAATAACTACCTAAAACCTCCCACACATCCCAATGGCCGACCCTGCACAGCCTTCATCCAGCAGAGGCATTGGTGCAGGAAAGGTAACTAGAAACCGAGTCCTCACACTCCTTACCAACTTAAAAAATGAATCACATTAAGTAATGGGTTAAATTAACTTCACTAAATTGCTAGTAATGAACCTCACATTAGTTTAGGCTAGATTAGGACTTTTTAATTTTTGGGTGCCAAGCTAGGAAGTGACCCTAAAAGGGTTACGTTCCTAGATAGCAGTTTGCAGACGTGGCTCCCAATTGTTAGATTGGGAACCGTGGTTGTCAGCTGCAGCAGGATTCAAATCCCAAAAATCAAATTTTAACCGTCACGTGGACCGTAGATTTGACCCGCGGTTCCAAAAAATTTGAAAAAACAAATCAATTTTTTTTTTTGCTGGTAATTTATGCCATTTATTGCACTTCTGAGATGCATTTTTTATTTTTTGAAATTTTGATCACTTTTTACATGTTTTTGTATTTTTAGCTATTTTTTTAGATTTTTTTGACGTTTTTTAGGTCGATTTTTAGTTGTTTTTAGTTATTTTCATCATTTTTTTCCCTTATGCGTTACTTCTTTTTAGACCTTGACCTCAAGATCCAGGGAGATGGATCTCCTTCGCACCCTCCATAGATAACTCACTAGACAGGAGCACGAGTGATTTGGCTAAATTGGCTTTGGACACGTGCTTGATCTGCCCATGATCAGAGTAGACCATACATATATGACTACGTTGGCCTGGTGTTGGGATGCACAGACCAACACATTTCACCTGCCCATAGTTGAAATGACTGTGACATTGGAGGATTTTTACCTAATCTTCAAGATCCCGATCGATAGGGAGCCCATCACCTCCACTCCATTCAATAGCAAAGGAGTTATTTTTTATGCAATATTTGGTAGGCATAGCCAGGATACTCAGGATATGATTGAGCATGGAGGCATCCATGTCGAATATTGACATGAGAAGGGCGTCTTCTCAGTTCGATAGTGTAATGTCCTACCCATTTCGAAGGCAAATAAATTTGCCACCCAAAGAGCCAGGTTCCAATCTTGGGTTCCAAATTGAAAACTTGAATGTCTTGTTTGTTGATTTCTTTGATATCACGTGATTTATGCAAATATGAATTTTATATACTTTTTGCAATAATACAAATTCTGAAAATAAAAATAGCAGCAAACTAGAAATGTTTGTATCTTAAAAACTACTCCTCCAATGACTACAAAATTTAAGCACAAACTTCTTCTAATGATATTGAGAAAACCCAATGAAGGAAATTGTACAAGGATAAGTGTACCCGGAGATCTAAAGGCCTAATATAATTCTAGAAGTTAACACCAGCAACAACAAACATATATTCATTATATATGTTTGTAATACAATTTCTCCAGCATACTAATTGTTGTTTTGTTGTCCAACAAAGAGAAGACCTCATACAACACAATGAATACTCCAAATGGGAGGTGTTTGGCCTCAATAAGTGCACGTCCTTCACTACAACTGGTATGGCCTGTTAAAAAACCTTCACAAATGACATAGATACCTTCCAAACTGTTGAGGAGAGTAATATAATAATTTAATGACTTTATAATATCACTTAATCATATTATAATCTCCCAAAGTGGCATCCAAGCTAGGCATTAATAAAACCACATTAAAATATACATTATTTCCTCCAAAATGAGTACTCATAAGCCCCCTAACAAATTATAAAGTCATACTTAGGAGAGTAATATAATAATTTAATGACTTTATAATAATTATAACTTTGACGATTAAAAACTCCATGACCGCTTATCCAAACCCACATCCGAAGATATAAATGAGTACCCATTTGGCCAAACTAGCCACTCGTAGGACTTCCACTCCGCCAAAACCAACTTACTAAAAATAGTAAGTTCCTTGCACTGATAACCAAACGGGTCTAGTCAATCAACTGAAGATATATCTGGATACCCAATTCGGCGAAGAACAACATTCTGGAATCAATTCGGCCAGAAACCTAAATCATCGACTTACGATAAATAGTAAGGCCTCCCTCAAATCTCAGAATGTCCCCGAAAAACTGGCATCTAAAGGCATACAACCATCTGGCGAAACCCCAACATCCTCTGAGAGCATTCTCACAAAAGACAAGCCTGGAAAGGGACATTACAGTCCTCCCTCCCTGAGATTGCTTGTCCCCAAGAAATCCAATCTCATCACATAACAATCTCAATGACAACTACCATGTGATCCCTGGATCCCAGATGAACCAAAGAGCTCCATATCTCCAATCGAGATAAATCTTGCAACTTCCTAAAAGAACTTCCCTCCATACTATTTGTATGTTGGGATCCCAAATGAAACTGCAGAATGACTCACTGTAAAGATGTTGCTCAACCCTGTCAAAACTGACCTAGTCAAACTGCACTAGCTGATGAAGCAACCCGAAATGCAAACCAATACCCGGGTCCCATAGCCAAGCTGGTAACCCTGTCATTCCTCACAACCGGAAGCTTTTGTCGTGCCACACTCGATTACAACTGAACTACTCTGTAGCCCAATCTGAAACTCATCAGGATCTGATATGTTGGGGAACCAATAGAGAAATAATTCTGCATCTGAAGAAGAGATGGCCTCATGCCAAGGGGATACAAAAAAAATTGTATCGCAACTCTTCTTCTCATTTGAATATGTCATGAATAATTTCTCCATATGTGAACTGAAAGAGAAATGGTGAGCATACCTCCCAATGCAATCCATGCGCACTTCTTCGACAAGCTCTATGGGAAACACGGAAGAATCACCCTCACCATCCATTATGCATGAATCAAGAGAAGTTTGATCAACTTCAAAAGTTGCATCACCCTCACTATTGTTACTATGCAACTCTCCGTCACGTTCGATCTTATGAACCTCTTCAATCAACGATTGGATTATTGTGCACCTTGTATCACGTTCTGCACTCTTTGAAGTAGTCATGACAGGTGATGAAATTCTCGCTTGGTCAAGAGAGAGATGAGCTAAACTCAGCTCCAAGCTAAGCTCATAAATGAATCTCTCTCTCTGAGTGTTTGGACAGCCAAGTCCCTATCTGCCAACAACTGTATATAATCAGATTTTATCACTTCCAAAGCTTGCTTAACAGTTTGCATTTTGATTGTTTGTGCACTAGTAATAGAGGAACCATCTATCAACCCCTCCTGTCTATCCCTGAGTTGGGTTGTCCACAAGAGATACTCTACAAATTGATGTGTTCTATCCAAAAAAGATAAATTCTTAACAATTTTTTCATCTGTAACCTGCAATTTATCCTTCCAAGTTTGCTTTGCTTTTGGTTCTAAATCGCAATCAGCAGCACACAATAATTTTTTTTATTTGTTATACTTAGCATGATGATAAAAATTATTATCCCTCTTAACACTACATTCGCCAACTACATAAACTGAAGTTAGGATTGATTCATTCTCATCCCAAGAGTCATCAACAACTGTTGTTTTGAAATCAGCTAACTCCTGGTCCACACCTCTATTGTATACTTCTCCTGAAGTGGATCCGCAAGATGAATTAACTTCATCTTCATCGAAATTAGCACCATGATCAAAAGGAAATTCATCTCCACTCTCCAATCTTGGGACATGTGGGTTATCTGGTTCACCATCCAAAAACCTGTTGATCCTCTCTATCTCTGAACTCAAAGAAGAATCGTCATAAACTTCCAATTCAATGTACTTAGGATCTTCAGGAACATTGTAATGGTCATCAGAATGGTTACTCAACCTCGCTATAACTATCAATGGATTGTTCCGCATGTAAACCCATAACTACCGCCTCATCATCAAGTTGCTCCTTGATCGAGTCATCCTGAAACTCTGATATGCGTTCGTCATGTGACAAACTATCTTCTAGCAACTCATCACTACTTAAATCATTTTGAGTCACTATATTGTTTACCTCCTGAGATGAAGCATCAATTATCCATTCAACTATTCTGTTGTCCTGAATCATATATGGCTACAACAAATTACTATCACAGTTAATTTCACAAACATGACCGAATGTCCACTCCTTTCTACAATTGAAACATCGTCGTTCTCTCCTTAACTGATTTTTGCTTATGTGAGGAGGTCTTCTATCCTGTGAAACTTTCGAAGCTACTGCTTTACCCACCAACTTCTGTTTCCTTTTGTCAATTCTTGTTGGGACAGCAAGCTCATCCTTTTTAGTTTCAACTGCTACTGGTGGCTTCAACCACTTAGGATGGCGTTCTAACAGTGTTGTAAAATTTGTATCCTGATTTTGAAACCTTTGCATCAGCTCTATCATAAGCTTTTGAACTGTAGCCATTACCCTAACTTCTGCTAATCTTCTATACTCCATAAATTTTCAAGCAATATAATTTCAGACAAAGAATTATTTCCACCAAATCAAACCTGAGAATTTTTTCTTCGATAGAAGACTTCACAAAATTTGCAATGAAACCCTGAATAGGCTGGCAGGAAAAACCAGCTCTGATACCACTGTAATGTCCTACCCCTTTCGAAGGCAAATAAATTTGCCATCCAAAGAGCCAGGTTTCGATCTTGGGTTCCAAACTGAAAACTTGAATGTCTTGTTTGTTGATTTCTTTGATATCACGTGATTTATGCAAATATGAATTTTATATACTTTTTGCAATAATACAAATTCTAAAAATAAAAATAGCATCAAACTAGAAATTTTTGTATCTTAAAAACTACTCCTCCAATGACTACAAAATTTAAGCACAAACTTCTTCTAATGATATTGAGCAAACCCATTGAAAGAAATTGTACAAGGATAAGTGTACCCAGAGATCTAAAGGCCTGATATAATTCTAGAAGTTAACACCAGCAACAACAAACTTATATATTCATTAAATATGTTTGTAATACAATTTCTCTAGCATACTAATTGTTGTTTGGCTGTCCAACAAAGAGAAGACCTCATACAACACAATGAATACTCCAAATGGGAGGCGTTTGGCCTCAATAAGTGCATGCCCTTCACTGCAACTGGTACGGCCTATTAAAAAACCTTCACAAATGACATAGATCCCTTCCAAACTGTTGAAGTGTACGACTGATAAGCTGATCAAAAACTATGAATAATCAGCAATATAAGATTCTTCAAAACCCAATCAATATAATTCAAAATAGCCTCTAGTGGTTTGGCCTCACTGGAAACATCTGCAATCAAAATTAACTCTAAAAATGGCACCAAGTGCACCCCAAAACACATCAACAACCTGCCACTTTGAAGCTCAAATTATTCCTTATCACGAAAATGCCACAATCACTCCAAGGATATCTTGCAATCCCAAAAGTGATGTTCCTACTGGAGGGTTTTGTCTCCAAACAAGCCAAATCTGCCCTTGCCTGTGGTTTTTCGTCACAAACAAGCTGGATATCTTTTTGCAAACTCTGCTACAAGCAAGCTCCTTTCTCCAAACATGAAATGTAATAACCAAAGATGTCTTCAAATGCTCTCACAACCTCTATTTATTCTTTTCTTGAGCTGGTCGACCCAATGTGGGTAGAATGCGGGATTATACTTCTTTCTTTTTTACTTGCTTTATGTCAATAATTCATTTACTAATGAGCACATATAATAACTTAACTCCACAATATCACTTAATCATATTATAATCTCCCAAAGTGGCGTCCAAGCTAGGCATTAATAAAACCACATTAAAATATACATTATTTCCTTCAAAATAAGTACTCATAAGCCCCCTAACAAATTATAAAGTCATACTTAGGAGAATAATATAATAATTTAATGAATTTATAATAATTATAACTTTGACGATTAAAAACTCCATGACCGCTCATCCAAACTCACATCCGAAGATAGAAATGAGTACCCATTTGGCCAAACTAGCCACTCGTAGGACTTCCACTCCGCCAAAACCAACTTACTAAAAATAGTAAGTTCCTTGCACTGATAACCAAACGGGTCTAGTCAATCAACTGAAGATATATTTGGATACCCAATTCGGCGAAGAACAACATTCTGCAATCAATTCGGCCAAAAACCTAAATCATCGACTTACTATAAATAGTAAGGCCTCCCTCAAATCTCAGAATGTCCTCGAAAAACTGGCATCTAAAGACATACAACCATCTGGAAAAATCCCAACATCCTCTGAGAGCATTCTCACAAAAGACAAGCCTAGAAAGGGACATTACAAATAGGCCATCTTCATGCATTAGTTATTTAGATCGTGCTTCTAGACTCCCTGGGTGCGAGGATCCCCTAGAACCTCTTGGTCATCTTTAGGAGAGTTACTCAAAGTTCTACCTAGCAGCCTTTGATCTTAGCATGGGGAGTGCGCTCCTAGCTCAGATTTATTAGGAGTTATTTCATATTACCTATAGGAGTTGGGTTGGCATTAGTTGCAACATGTTGCTTCAGATCTAGGGCTGGCAACACATTCGAATCAAGTGGCCCATAAACTTGCCGCTCAGGATTACTTCTGTTCATGTCGCACACCAGTGCTATGCAGCATGCTAGCCCCGCAAGGATGAGGGGTTCTGGAGCAGGTCCCACGCTAGAGACCTGGACCATTATATTGCTAAATTTTCACAACTTCGAACGGACAACATAGAGTGATGCCCATATATAGATTCCTTTTGCAATTTGAAAGATATGCACAATATAGTCAGTGGCCATCTAAATATCATTTCTGATATCCATCCGATATCTATCCTATATCTTGAAAACTTTGTGCTCAATGTAATGATGTCTCGCGGATTCAATACTTTGTTATTTGATGATTGAATGACTTTTATTTTTGATGGTTTGTGATCTTTGGTATTTTGTTGCTATTAGAGAAATTTTTGAGATTTTCCATGAGACTCAAACACCCTAGTAGACTTCTCAAAATTTACATACTAATTGTACAAATATTATTTTGGACAAATATTTCACCACAAATGACCCAACTGTTCATTACCCATGTGTGTTCATGTGAGTATTTTTAAATAGACCATAAGCATACCCTAGATGTCAGTCATGACTCTTCCAACCCATATGTGAGATCAGGTTCCTCAAATATTCATATCATCCTTGTTTCAAACTTGATTAGACTATAATGCTAGACAACCCCAGGCACCTAGAGCTAGCTCATCTTACAAATTGATCAGGACTACCCCTCAAAAAATAGTCGGGACTCTTTCAACCCATTGTTGCGATTGGGGATCATCCAATAGAACTATACCTCCGAAAGTAGACAAGACTTTTTCAACCCATTGCTGTGATCGAGGGATCACTCTATGGCTTTGAATAGTGAACAATCTAAGGATTCAAGTTCTCACCTTCTTTTCTTTCTATTCATAGGGATACTTGCTGATATGTAGTGATAAAAATCACTGTTTATTCACGTTTTACTTTGAGTGATAAAAATCACTGTTTATTCATGTTTTCTTTGAGCAAGGGATTTATATAGTGCTTTTGATTCACTATGTCACTTTAGATTTGAATTTGAACTTTGGGTTTGAGATTTGAACTTTGTATCTTGGGATTTGAACTTTGTTGAACTTTGAATTTTCAACTTCAAACTGGAAATTTGCTCATTTTTTTAAGCAAGGGAATGTATGGGTAGGGGAAATTCTTGTCCTTTTGCCAAGGTTCACCACTCTAGACCAAACTATTTGTAAGATAAGCAGGTAATCAACCCTTCTCTCTAGACACCCATGACCACTTTCGCAACTTTCATCATCCCTCATCTTAGCAGGATTTTAAATGTGTTGATTAGTGACAGGATCCTGATGTGCCAAGTACTATCACAACTAGTGACCTCATCTACAAAAGAAAAGCAAGCTTTCTACAAAATCTGAGAGACCCACTAGGTATGGATGAGTGATCAAAAAACTTTACTTTACATACATATTTCATAGCAACAGATGTTGTGCTGAAAAACATAATTACTCACATGAATAATCGATTATGATAAATGCAGAGGTGCATGATTGAAACACAAACATGGTGTCGTTTGTAAGACTGACAAACACAATCCATTCTACTACAGAATGCAATGGATGAAGAATACCTACATACAATGTGATGAAGTGAATACATGTGTGAATGCAAATGAAAATGCATAATGCAAATGAAAATACATAATGCAAATGAAAATGCATAATACAAATGCAAATGTTTTCTAATTTTATGCTTTACCAATTTTTTTGGATTTTATTGCTTTTTTAAATTTTATGGATTTTGAGTCTTTATGTTTGACCAAACGACGAGTACATGCCTTTGTAGCCTTTAAGAGTGACCAAATGGCAAGGAAATGCCTTTGGAGCCTTTTTGGATGACCGAGCAATTTTAAGCAAACCCTCGGAGCCTTTTTGGACTGACCAAAGAGCTTACAAACATCTTTGGAGCTTTTTGATTGACCAAAATACTCACAAGAGAGCTTGGAGCCTTTTTAGGATGATCGAGTGGTTTATGGCAAACTCTCAGGGCCTTTGACTCACATGACCAAGAAGTTTTAGGAATCCTTGGTGCCTTTGGGATTGACCAAGCAGTTTTAAGCAAACCCTCAGTACCTTTTGCTATGCTCTCAAGCATAGAACGCCTTAATATGGATGATGTTGAAAGGTTCAGGCTCTTCAATACCATCTAGCTATGTTAGGTGATAGGTACCCGGACCAATATTTTTAGATATGATATAGGGTCCTAGCCAATTAGCCACGAATTTGTCTCGCATATTAGATGATAAATTAGAGTTTTGTTGGTTCTCTTTTAGCACAAGATCCCCAACTTCAATGTTTCTTTGATGGACTTTGTTATTATAAGCTCATTTTAATCGTTCTTGATATATGCGGAGATGCTCCAGGGCATTCACACGACGTTCATCAAGAAGCGTCAATTGATCTAGGTGAGCTTGTCATGTGATGTTGTCATCGATGAACTCTTTCAATGCAATGCATAACATTGGAATTTCTAACTCTAAAGTCATAATGGCCTTAGTGCCATATACTAGTGAAAATAACGTTGCCCCAATGGGCGTCCGAATGCTAGTCTTGTAAGCCCATAATGCAAGGGGAAGCTGGATATGCCAATCCTTGTGGTTTTCATGGACTGTATTCTTCAAGATAGCCACCACTTTCTTGTTTGAGGCCTCAGCTTGCCCGTTTGCCTACAAATAATATGGAGTCCTAAAATTGTGTTTGATTCTATACTTAGACGTCAAAGCTCTCATAGTTTTGTTCTTAAATGACGTTCCATTATCCGAAACTATCTTGGATGGAATCCCAAAATGACATGTGATATGCTCGAGTATAAACTATGCTATGCGAGTTCCAGTTGTCGTTGTTAAGGGTATTGCTTCCACCCATTTTTTAAAATATTCAATAGCCATGATAATAAATGTATACCAGCTTGATGACAGGGAGAGATCTTCCCGATGAGATCCAATCCCCATTGATAAAATGGCCAAATCGCTTGGATGGACTATAAGGCCTGCAATGGCAAGTACGTAAGATTAGCATGATGTTGACATTTGACGTATTTCTTGACATACACATTACAATCCTTCTCCATACTGGGCCAATAGTAACCCATTCGAAGGATGTACTTGATGATAGCCATGTCGCTGAAATGGCCACCGCACGTACCTTCATGAGCTTGTGAAATAATCCAAGATTATTCTTGGGGCTCTAGACAATGAAGGAGAACTCCATCGTAACCTCTTCGATACCAAATTTCTCCTAGCAAGACATTTAGTCGCTTTCTGTTTGAATGTGCATTTTGCAGCATGCAATAATCTCTCTGGGATCAAACCAAGTTTTAAGAAGTCTTGGATTTATGACATCCAGTTTTGGTAAGCCTCAGCTTTGACTGCCAAGATGACTTGCTCCCCCTGCATATCTACATGTGTAAATACAGACTGGGAAACAACCTTGTGGTGAATGGTAGTGCTACTCCCTGTACGACTCTGAGAGGTTAATGACCCCCAGGGTGCCTTCTTCAGAAAGTCTTTGGCTCTACGAAACCATTCTGCTTTTGGTTCCACACTAATCATGTTGACTGACTCTTTATTATCAAAGGCTTCACGCTTCACCAAAGGATGCGAGAGTGTTTTAACATGAATGGTAGTAAAATCGGCAGACGAATTCTAAGGGATTAAGGATCCCAAAGATGCCATGGTTTTTGCAAACGTATTTGATGAACGAGGGATTGCCTCGATGTCATACCATTCCAAATTAGCTAAATATGTAACAACAATATCTTTATAAGATTTCAACATGGGACATCAACACTAAAAAAGTCTCTTAACTTGGTTGACTATGAGCAAGGAGTCACCGAAGATGTTTAATCTTTTAATAGTCGTGGCAATGGCTATGTGGAGGCCCAGAAGTAGGGCTTTGTATTCAGCATTATTTTTGGTGCAAGGAAAGTCTAATTTGAATGACAAGGGCATTGGAGCTCCTTATCGCATGACTTACACTATTCCTGCACCACCCCCTTGCTCGCACTTTGAACCATTGAAGAACAAGGTCATATTAGCATTATTTTTTGGTTCTTCAGGTTCGAGAGCTTCAGATACGATGAATACCGCATCATCCGAAATCTCAATGGTAAGAGGCCTACTGTTTGACAATTGTGCCTCAGCCAGCTGATCAGCTATGACTTGTCCCTTAATGGAATTTTGGCTTATGAATTCTAGATCAAATTCTATCAGTAGCATGATCCACTTTGTAGTACGTGTATTATGATATGTCTTACTCATCATATATTGCAAAGGATTTTGTTTTGATATTACATATGTTGTATGACTTAGCATATAGTGCCACAATTTCTTTGTAGTGAATACTACTGCTAAACACAACTTCTCCACATATGCATATCCTAGCTCATAACTCACCAAGGTTTAGCTAATATAATATATGGCTTGTTGTTTATCTTGCACATTATTTTGGGCTAACATGGTCCCTAATGCAAAGTCGATTGTCGATATATATAGCAAAAATGGCACATCTGGCCTTGGTGGAGCTAGCACTAGCGGCGTTGCCAGGTATTGCTTGATTTTAGCAAAGGCTGCTCAGCAGTCCTCGTCCTAGTTGAATGGGACTCCCTTGTGTAGTAGTTGATTCATGGATCGACATTTATCCGATAATTGTGCGATAAATTGCTTTATGGATGCTACTTTGCCCTGAAGGTTTCTTAATTTCTTGATTTTTGAGGGAGGACGCATTTCTAGAATAGCCTTGACCTTTGTTGGGTCAAATTTGATGTCTTGTTTGGAAACTATGAATCTTAAGATCTTTTCTAAAGTTATGCCAAATACGTAATTCTTAGGATTCAACCTGACATTATGCTCTATAAGGCGATCGAAGACCTTTCTCAGGACCTCAGCATGCTCTACACGCACAATGACTTAGCCAACAAGTCATCAATATAATCCTCTAGTATCTTGTGCATGTAGTCATGAAAAATATATTTCATGGACCTTTGATATGTGGCACCAGTGTTTTTAAGGCCAAATGGAATAACTTTGTAACAGAATGTCCCCCATGGCATTATAAACATGGTTTTATGGTCTTCGGGCTTAATATAAATTTGATTGTATCCAAAAAAATCGTCCATCAGGGAGAGTATCTCATGACCTGTAGTTGCGTCTACAAGAGCATCAATATTCGGCAATGGAAATGAATCTTTGGTGTTGCCTTATTTAAGTCTCTAAAATTCATACAAATACAAATCCTTCCATCAGGTTTTCCTACAGGCACAATATTGGATACCCATTTTGGATAGTCGATGGAAATGACAAAATTTGCATCCAACAGCTTTTGTAATTCATCCTTAACCATTAAGGCTACTATTGGATGCATCTTTCTAAGCTTTTGCTTGACTAGCTTCTTTGATAGGTCTAGCAAAAGGTTATGGGTAACCAATTTTGATTCTAGACTTGGCATATCCTTGTAAGTCCAAGAAAAAATATTGTGTCTCTCTTTCAGTAGAGGGATGAGGGTGGCACGCTCATCGGGAGTGAGACTCTATCCAAATTTAACCTTACTTGGAGTGGTGGGATCATTACTAATATCCACATCGAAGGTTTCCTTCACTGACATGTGTGATCCCTCCTCAAGCTAATGAGGTGTAGGGATCAAGCGCATGTCATCTACTGGGTTTATAGGTTTTGCATTGGAAACATCCTCAGCATGATAAATGTCATAAGCACATCCTGGCACAAAATGAAATGGTTGCAATATTTCTTCGTTAGGGAAGAAATATTTAGGCTCAACAGGCGAGTCAGCATGATCCCAATATATAACATCTAAATTAAGATACAACGGTCTAGATGGATAGGTTGGGTTGCAGAGTGGAGTGATCAAATCAATGGATACCATATTGATGGAATATAATTGATCTTCAGGACCATACGGACAAACATCTACATCATCAATGCAACTCCCATACCCGAGATCTGGCTCTAGCAGCACAGGCACAAATGGATCCTCTCTATGTGAGCTATTGATGATTGGGTCCTCTTTATGTACTGATTGCAAGATTAGATCATTTGGCTCAATGATCTCCATGTACATAGGCAGGTTGAGAAATAACATGTGATAGATCACATTGAAGTTTGGTGGTCTTCCCCTAAGGTGAGGATTGAGGTTGATCTCTCTGTGCATGTCCTCAGCTATATAAGGTGCATTACGATGATGTAGGTAGGGAGGTCCTAGATAGGCTCTCTCTATTTCGTCCTCATAACCACTATCGCAATACAATCCTTCGCCACTACCTATCAAAATCGTAAAAAACTCTGGATGAGGCCCCATGTAGGCCATCTCTTGATAACCATCGTTGTTATTGAGGGGCTCTTTGCTCATGTTCATAGATTCCATAGGTAATAAATGATGCAAGTTGAGAGGACCTAGATAGGCCAACCCAGCTCCATCATCATAACTACTATTGTACATGGATCTCTCTATCCTACCCACAAGCATCGGGAGATCAGCGAGATGAGACCTTAAGTAGGCCTACTCTATTTCATATTCATAATCATTCTTGATTATGAAGTGCTCTTGATCTCGTCCAATTATTCTGTGGGTAGTAGATGATGCAAGAGTGTAGGGACTAAGTAGGCCAACTCAGCTTCATCCTCATATGACTCGTTGTTTGAGGATAGCTCACTGTCATCTATTCCATAATCATAGTCTGGTCCATCACTTTTGGTGATGGATATTGCATGCACGTTCTCAAAAGCAACTTATGATTCGGTGTCCATAGCTATATCTAGATTTTGAGAATGCATACCAATATCATCGGTATCTCCACGGATTTGATTGTCCAAGTTGGCTCTTGGAATTTGTTTGATACTGACCCCCACCAAGATGTTTTTATGATATCTTTTGGATGGTTCAATAGTGACATAAGACACTAATCGATTATCCCTCAAGAAGGCAAAAGGGTTAGGATGATATGGGTTGAAATCCACATCATCCCCCACACTAAGGTGCAAGCGGTCTAAAGATGTAAGCAAATCATCTTGTCCTCGTATTTGCAACCCTAACCCAAACCTATCACTTGCCAACTGATAATGTGGCTCAAGTGAAGTCCTACATACTTACTCAAAAATACCAAGGCCATACCCATGTCAATGATATAATTCAAAAATGGGTATGGAATATTTAGGGTTGGATAGGTAACGAACATTCACTACGAACGTTTCGTCATCATCTTCATCCATGGGCGTTCGAGTAGGAAGCTGATCCAGCCCAGCATAGATGAAGTTTGTTTGATTGGGTGGCTCTCCCAATGGCACTATTGATCCAATCAAAAAATGATAAGCCTGTGGTCGAACCATATCTTGTGTAGTCTCTAGGATTCATCCAAAGAGTACATTTTGCATAATATATTCACCTAACACTGTGTTATCCAAATGCACAGTCACCCGTGGTACGGATGACCTAGTTGATGATGCAGGCGAGGTAGGTTGAGGTACCTCCTTGGCTTTGGCCTAGGCTTCCTCCACCTGCATGGGAGTGGGAGCCTCATTTGCAACTGGTTCGAGTACATGCTTCTTTTCCTTTTTGCCCATTTTTACCTTTAGCTTTCTTTCATCCCGAAGCATTGTTGATGCAGTTAGTTTCAAAGAAGTTGTAGTGTGCTCGAATCTGTGTGATACATATATTGATGGTTGAGCACGCACTTTTTGTTTACCTCTTGGATTCTTAATCGACGATGCTGGTTGGACATCCAGGTGCGTTGATAGGAGTATGAAACCCCCTAGCAAATCAGCTAGGTTCACAAATTTGAAGGGTTCTTCATCTGATGGGACCATGTGAACCTGTCCCTCATGAATATATTTTACACATTTATGTAGTATGGAGGGAATGCAATGTATTTCTCAAATCCAAGGCCTCCCTAGAAGGATGTTATATTGCATGGCACCTTCGATCACGTGACACATCACGAGGATGGTCTTTAGGCCCACCTAAATAGGTAGGATGATTGTGCCAACCGTCGAGCATAGCACATCGTTAAATGCTCTCAATGTGAATGTGGTGGGCACAATATGTGACTTGGACAACTTTAAATGACTTAATTCCTTGGTCATTATAATATTGATCGATGAACCAATGTCGATCAAGACCCTATTAAATGGCATGTGATTAACACACACGATGATATGTAACGGTGGGTCGATTGTATCTGTAGGAACTGTCCTGATTTCATGATCATAGAATTAGATCATAGGTTTTTGGCACTATTGTATGTGTCCCAAAAAATTGGTGAATGTTTGAGCATCCTGGGACTGCACCTTGATGTACCTCAAAATGTCCATGAGATTCTCCTTGTGCCCGGGGGACTACTATATCAGCTCATAAATAGACAACTTCACAGGAGTTGTCTGTAGGTTTTGAACCAATCTGTTTTGTATGGTCACCATCGATCTAGTTGGTGGGCCTAGAATATTTTGAACTGGTCGCTGATTCGGTGTAGCTTGTATCCTAATGGGAGCGTGAGGTTGATTTGGCTGCTCATACCTCCCATGCCAAATAATGACATTAACCATACTACGAACCCCTGGGTATGTGGTTTGATGTGCACTTGGTTGACCTGGCCAACGTTGTTGCACAACGCCTCATGGTTTGGCAATGGATTTTTATAAATCCCCATGTTTTGGTTTTCGGGTGCCTACGAATTATTCGACACTGTAAGCTCACCTCTATTGATCATGTTTTACACTATATGTTTGAAAGACCAACACACTTCGATGTTGTGGCCCTTCGTGCGATGGAAGATGCAAAATAGATCATCCTGATACCCTTTTGACTTGGGTTGGTTAGGATCGACCAACTTAATCTTGAGCAACATGATTGCCTTAACCTCGTACAATTGATGGAATATCGATGTCAACGATTTTGTCAAAGGTGTGAATTGGTGAGGTGGACGTTGTTCCTTACTTTTTCCCTTGTAATTATTCTTGCACTACTTGTATTACGTAGGAGGAGGTTAGGCCTGATAGTTCTGCTTTGTTACCCCTTATCCTCTCTTTGGAGTTTTAACACCGCCTGATTGACATGAGTCTGCTTGCCCTGATGTTTCATGGAGCTCTTCTTGTGCCCCTCCTTCCTATTTTTGAGATTCAAGTTGCCCTCTTGCAACTTGATATCCTCAATTACTTTGGATTGCACCAAAGCTTCCTTGAATGTCTGATACTACTACAGTTGCAACAATAACGAGATGTGCTTGGCACAACTCTTCATGAAAATCTGGGTTAGTTCTGTAGTAGGAATGGGGAATGGCAACTTTGTCATTAGTCTCCTCCACCTCTTTCCATATTCTATGATTGGCTCATCATCACGCTGAGCTAGTGCAGTCAACTCATAAAGGTTAGCTTCTTATTTACGCCAAAAGAAAAGTGTTCAAGAAAGGCATCAGTCTGTTGCTCAAAACTGGTGATATTGTGCTTCTTCAGCTGATTAAACCACTCTCGGGTTGGTCCTGAGAGGGTTGTGATGAATGTAAACAAAAGCAATGCATCATTGCTTGTAATTTGAAAGCACATGTCCAAAATGCTTGTGACATGCTCTTGCATGTCTTCGTCACCTTTGAATTTATCTATCCTGGGTATGTCAAAATGCTTAGGATATGCTAGAATAGGCACCAAGGGGTCCAAAGGCTCGTTATGAATCTTATTTAATGTCAGCTTTTGGAAAGTTACGCCTTGCCACTCGATTGCTTTCACTTTATCTGCTAAGGCCTTATAGGCCTGTGAGGATAGAAATTCCTCCTCCCTAAGCTAATGTGGGGGTGGTCTTGGAGCTACATTTTTTCTCTATCGAGGTGGAGGACATTGATATTCCTTCTCCTCAACTTGGGAGATTTTAGGATATCCTTGATCGACTCCATCTACCTCTTCTTCGTCATATTTTCTTTTTCTCTGATCTTTTAATGGTGGTGGTCGTTCTATTTTTTGGGCACTAACATGAGTGTGAGCGTCTTTGCGCTCCTAATGCACGTCGACTTGTGAAAAAGCCCTTCTATGAATGTGCTCTCTGTGTTCAGCGTGAGTGAATAAACCAGCCCTGGCTAGCCTATCTTCTTGTTCTATATGCTCCTTTTGGGTAAGGATGTGTTCCTCACACATACACTGCTCATATAATATTTTTCTAATGAGCCTTTGTGCTTGAAGATTCTCATCTTCAATGCACTATCTCTCTGCACGAGCATCCTCCAGTTGATCTTGGAGGAGTTATTATCTCTGCTCGGATACCAGTCTATGTGATCTATTAATATTATCGATCATAAGAGGCCTTTGGTATGTGTGCTTCGTGTGTGTGACCTTATGGTTCTTGTACCCATCTAATGGATTCGCTACGCTTTTGCCTTTGTTTGTGAATATGGCATTGGCGTCATGTTGAGTCCTATGTTGTGTGCCACCATGTGTGGATGGTGGATGCGAATCATGAGGGCGTTTGGAAGCCTCCCCATGTTCTCTAGTAGTCCTAATAGTGCACCCGCTACGCTCACTCAGGGCATGAGTGGACAGAGCTGAAGGCTTATAGCCTAATTGCTCGAGGATGCTACCTAAACCATCCAACTATCTGGATCACCATGGCTCATGTGGTGGTGTACCATTGGCTCCCACCTTGGACATGTCAATAGTGATCTTACAAGGTTCACTATGCGTGGGAGTGTGAATAGACCTATGCTCTGAAGTGGGTCTGTCTACATACCCCTGAATGGGTGGATCTCGCTATCATATATACTTTGAAGGTGGAGGCATGGAACCTCCTGTAGACCTAGTACATAGGGGTGCCAAATTGGCCTCCTATATGACATACTCATCGATCGATCCCATGGATGCACGTGCACTACGATCTCAATAACGACCTTCGAGTGGAACACCCTCATGCTGAGAGGCTCCATGCTCTATTCTATGTCTAGAAGAGTGTACAAAAGCTCCTCTATTGGGGGTACGCTCAATGGTGTCCCCTCGTGTCGAATTGTCTCCTCTGATGCTCATCAAATGACATTTGGGAAGCTCATGTGGACGATGGTTTGATACATTTTGTCATGAATCTAGTGGGACTTGGTCAATGGCATCAGGCTTAAGCCTTTGCCAACCACCCCGTGTCTCCACCATGGTGTACCTAGTGTCTAGATTTATCTTTTATTACGCAAAAAAGGTATACAATGGTGATTATCTTGAATTAAATTTTAAATGTGAGTCCTAAACTGTTTGATGTTGTTTCATAATTTTTTGTATCAGTAAAGAACTCTTGGTGTGTTTGAAATCTTTTTGGATGATAATCTCAGTTTAATTGGATTTCACCTGTATACTCGCAACTCGACAACCTGGCTATGAACTCCAGGTTGCGTAATCCAACCTATAATGTGTGGTAATGAAGCCCACACACGGTTAGGGAGCACAGGTCCTCCTAGATCCTCACCCTTTTTCACCTAGTCAGCGTCATACCCTTCAAATAGGAGTATATGCAAATTTTCCAGGCTACAAAAATTTCTCGGATATGGTATTGTTCTAGAACATAAGGTACATGGGATTTGGGCCAACGGATGGAAATCACCTCCACCGTCATTGAAATCCTACTAGTGGTTGGATGTCACTTCCAATTCACTAGCGTTTAGTTGAAATGTGGTGTGTATGGTTCATTTTAATTCTTGCATGAAAATAAAATACATCATACAAAATTCATGCTCATTTCTTACGTGACATGCAATGAAAGAACTTTTCAAATTCAAAAAATGCAAGCTACATCCTACATGCTCTTTTTGACAATGCACTTTACGATGTAAATGGCCATTGATTGGGCCTTATACATGTAAACCAACACACAATTTAATCTAGCATGTTGGATTCTAGGTCGGACTACACTCATAGGTCCCATGTTCCTAGCAATGCCTAGCTAAAATGTAAAAAGAATTGAAACCCTAGGACCTAATCCATTTTACTTTTCTTTTGTGTCCTAATTAAATCTCCTTTTCATGCAAACTGGAAAAATATAGGCAATAAAAATAGAAACAGGGGTTAAATATGGGACCTACCTCTAATCCTCATATGATAAAGCTTTGAATCCGTACTATCTGTTGTGTCTACTGCAAACTGTGTCTCTATCATGTGGTTTCTATTGTCGACTGGGTCTTGAAGTTGCGGGCCAACAATGAGACTGATGTTGTTAACAGCGGTTTGCACCTAACATCCAAAAACATAAAAAGGTCAAAAATCAAAGGCTAAAAATATAGATTTTCATCATGATCGCCTTCTATGAGCACCAAAACAGCCTCGCACCTATGCTTCCTATTGCGTAAAATTAAATAAGAGAAACAAAGTATATGCATGCAAAATTGACAACAAGTGGGAATAATAAAAACACTTTTATTCCATTATAAAGAATCCAATTCCATTTACAGTTATGTCCCTCTTAGGGATACCATTTTGATACTCTTATTACAATAGAAAAAGCAATGTTCCCTCTCAAGGGTAATTGTGAGTTTTAGGTCCTTTGGGGTGACACGAACTACTCTAGGATAGATTTGACCCTCTTCTCTGTGTTGAGGAAGGAATTGGATGGTTGAATCTCCTTCGAATCTGCTTCCTACGATCAATAAACAACATAAAAGCATTAATAGCATAGGTAGCCTCTCATGATGAGGCCCTTTAAGGAATATGAACATAAATATGCCATAACACTAATAAAATCAGGAAAGCGAATAAAGCATGTTAAGCCTATGCAATACTTGAAAATATTACTTGAAACATAACTAGAAAATACAGCTATCTATCTAGTGGATTGATTGCATGAAATTAAGCATGATAACATGAAAATGAGCTAATTATGTTTTATTTGCCATAATGAAATAAACTTGATGAAATTCCTAATTCTATCGGTTGGAGTCTCTAAAATGCTAAATAAACCACTAAGATGCTTAATCTAACCTAGTGAATTACAATACGAAAATAACAGTAAGGTGATCTTTCATCGATTGCAAACCGTGACTCAGATGAGCGGTTTGCATTGTACACTGCGGTTGTCAGCTGCGACGGGCAACAAAGTAGTTTTTCCCTCCAAATAAAAGGTTGTGGGCTTGATCTTCCTTGTCAAATTGATGGTCAAGGGTCACCTTGATATCCTCTGACTGGTTTGGCGGCTGAATTGCATAGTTGGGCCTCCATTTTCCTAAATTTATGTTTCTTGGTGTTCTAACTCCTTAGGGCATCCATGGCACAAATTGACATGATGCTTGATGAATTGGCAAATGAATGGCAACAAAACTCTCTTAGTATACTCAGGTGAGTCTACAATCCGACAGGGCTTCGCTGCTTTAATCTCCAATACACACTTCTCTTTGTTTACCCTAATTCTGAGGGGTACGTATAGGATTACCCAAGGGCTCGGGGTGGCTTCATGGGGAAGCCAAGATCAAGAAGAGGTGGTTGGGAGAACTGGATTGGAAACCTCTGGAATATTTTATCCTTCAACTACCTTCTTCTAGAACAAGTGGTTGTTCAAACCGATTTGGCTCGGATGAAGGCCAACTGAACTTCAGTTCTAGATCACGGATGACAGTTGCAGTCTAGACTGTGAACCACGGGTGTCAGCAGTGATTCAAACTGTAGACTGTAGGTCTCAACAACGGTTTGAGCTGATTAGGCTAAGGAGCCCAAATTGAGTGGTTAAAAACACTGCTCTATCTTGGGTTCTATCCAAGATCTTCCATATGGTCTTGTAGCATGTCCCATATGAATAGTCACCATCAACATAACATGTTTTAGGTGTCTACAAAAACACTACAACACCATCACACCAGATTCCTTGGACACTTGAAAAATCACTCAAAAAAAAATTGCAACCATTAATTTTTCAACTTCTAGTTTTTGAACCATCCATTAAAGGATGGAGAGCATACTCCCTAAGTATCCAAAAAAATGGAAAAAAAAATAAATAATAAAAAGGAGGGGATTTCCATGAGAGAAATCCCCCCATGAGGAAAATCTCCTCAAGCTCATAGGGCAGGGAAAGCCCGCTCTGATACCATGTTGAAATTATGAAAATAACTTGATATTATTGAATGAAACATACCTTGCTTAAATAGCAAAGGCTTACAATTTGATCCATTGGATCATAACTAACTGAGCTAATCTTAGCCACACAAATTATCCTAGTAACAACTTAGGATATAATTTATTATTCTAACAAGTGCTAGACACAAATTCAAAATATTTCTTTGCATTTATTACCTCAAGTTTGACATCAACCCATAAGGACTTGTTCTATGTCTAAGGTGTGCCCATGATCTCCTACCACTATTTTCTTTAAATATTTGTTCTTCTTTTGTAATTGAGTGATCTCTTGGTCTTTATCCTACTATACAACTTGTATTTTTTGGACATGCATATATAATTAATTATTTGTTTCTACTTGAGTTATTGGCTAAGTTGGTTTTGCTCGTGAGCAAACTATGTGGATAAGTTCCAATCACTTTCTTTGGGCTTAACTTCTGGCTAGCTTGCCTTGAAGCTCTTCAACCTTATTTACATCTGGACACCTTCAACAACATATCTTTTAAGGGCTTCTAATTCTTGCTAGAGCTCAAATTTTGCTATTATGAGTTGGGCTATCACATGTAATTGTATCAAGATTTCTTCTTACTAGCTTCATTTCCCTTCACTAGATTACTATATTGTTTAACTACCCTAAGCAATAGTTAGTTGGAGAATTAGATCATCTAATATAAGTCTATCATAGTAAGATTGAAATTTGAAACCTTGGTGATGAAATTAGTTGAATCAAGGAAGGCTTTAGATGGGGATATCCTTAGAGCTTTGATAATTAATATCGTGTTTCCATCCTAAACCACTTGTGATAACATGATCACCAATACCCTTGGAGTCTATTTTAAAATTTGTTCAAACTTCTCCCTGACTCTTTTTCTTCTTCTTACAAGTAGTCTAATGTTTCTCATATATTTCTAACTCTGGGTGTATCAGTTACTTGTCAGACATAATGGATTGATCCAACTTGTTGTTCCTAGGTGGTTCAAATAGACTTAGATATATAATTTTTTACTTATGATGTCATAGTCCTTAATAGGAGCCTTAAGGCTAAGACACTTGGTAAATATAGTGTATAATATGGAACAATGTGCTGGGAGTGGCAATGATAATGGTGAAGTAGTTGCTGACACTTCAATGGTTATTTGTATCAACAAAGTGGACAATGGTGATATTAGTGAAGATAAATATAATGGAATTTTTTCATAGGAAATCAATGTACGAGTGGTAGTGACTTCAACTATGGGAGATAGAAAGGATGTGATAGGAATAGTGGAAGCATAAGATATATAACCATATGTGGAAGGTAATGTACCTTGAAGAACATGTATTACTACACTTATAGAGGGGTAGGAAAGTACAATAGAAGTAGAGGGGATCAAAGAAGTAAATATGGAAGAAATAGGTGTAAAAGAAGAAGTAGGAGGAGAATGATGAGGATCCAAAATTACCTCATTATATGTAGCCAAGTAAAATATTTTTGCCCATTTTGTATGATTAATATTTATGTATGCTATGGTCTAATTTATAATTTATGACAATGTTAATGTTGAATGTAGTAAATAAAGGGAATGTTTTATTTAACTATTTACAATGGTTTTGCATATTCTTAAGGGACTAATTGCATGTTTTATTTCTAGTTAGGGAATAAATTAGGTCATTAATAAGCTTGTAGGTTTTTATGCTGAAACAAATGATTCTAGAGTAGGAACACCCTAAAGATCAAAGAAGTATTTGTTGAAGGAGTGCTCCATAGAGGATGATTGGCCCAAAGTATCTGTACATTACACGATTCTATTATGGAGTACATGTTTCTTAATTATGTGTGCGTAAGAATACCTATATGCCAGATTATCTATGCACTAGAATACCTTGCACTAGTGTAATTTGAGCGACACAATAGCTATGCACCAGAGTAATTTGAGTATCAATTATGCATAAAATAAATTCAAGAATCAAAATATCATAATGTTGAATCTACTCCAAAAAATCCATACATAGGGTATAATTGGAAAGACAATGATGGAACCATTTTATGTGTATAACATCAAGATCATTGACCATGTAGATCACTAGGATTGCTGACCATGCATAGCATCAATATTTGGGATTATTGACCATGTACAACATCAAGATTGTCAACTCGACATAGCACCATAATAGTCTATTGCACACATAGCATGGAGCGGGATGAGCACTAGCTATGATAGAGAAGAAGATGCCAAAGTTTCAAGAATCATTGCATCCAACTAGCAATGATGACATATCTATAAGATGATTTATCTCTTATTGAATGGATGAATTCCTATGTGCTTTATCTGATTAGATTTACAGTTGTAGTCTATAGAAAGGTCAAATGTACAGGATTACATTAATGATCTATCAAATATAATCCTACCAGATCCTTTAGTACATAAGACACTTAGAAATTAGAAATACAGTTAAATGAAATCCATGATAAATATTATGTAACTCAAAATGCAATAAATAGGATAATGTAAATTGGAAATAACTTTCAATCTCTATTCTAAGCATAATATTTTATTTTGTTCTATATGAATATGATTATTTAGACTAGCTTTTGCTATCAATTCATTCTTCCTCATGCTAAACCTCATAGCAAGGGCCCACTCTGCTAGGATAGTGGAAGGGAATATTTTAGGAGCAATCGTAGATTTATTTTCATGTTTTTATTTATATTTTTTCATTTCAACAATAAAGTGATATTTATTTACTTTCAGGTATTTTAATTCATTTTATTGCAAATGTGAGTTTTGTTTTAATTTAGTTTTATTTTAACTGATTTCAATGCAAGTGTGAACTTTGTTTTAATTCAGTTCTATTTTAATTCATTTCAATGGAAGTGTGAGCTTTATTTCAATTTAGTTCTATTCAATTTATTTTATTGTGGTATGGGTTTTTGTCTAATTTATTTTATTGCATGATTTAAAAATTAGTCTATAAGATTTGTTTTACTATAGAGTGTGGATTTAATTCATTCAATTAAGAACTTGTTTTATTGTAAGAATAATTAAATTGTTTTTGTTATAAAAATACCTTAGGAAATCCAATACCTAAAATACAATTCTTGGACCTCTAACACATAGATCCTTAGGACATCACCCCAGATTGATAAAATTAAAGTATGAGTATTAACGACACTTGTCACTTATTGTCACAATTCTTGGGGAACATTGGCGTTTTTGGAGAACTTAGTCATTCAATAATAATTATCCTTTGTACAAATTCATCAAATAATTAATTAGAAAAATGTTAATTTTTGGTTAATTTTTTTATAACTTTGCATAAGGATAGTTATGTTGTTAAGAATTGTATTGAAAGTATTGGAAAGCTACATTAACCTTTAGGAATAGAGGGTTGTGACTTATCCTTAGGTGATAGTTTCTTTAATAGAATGTATGTATAGACTTACGTATGAAATAGGTAGATTTATTAAGCAAAATCCTCAACTAACCATAAGAGAGAGTCATACACATCATGAGGTTGCACCAACACCAACTCTTGAGCCATCCATAGATGAAATTAGTGAAGGAACCAAATTTTTTTCAGGAAGCAAAACAATTATCAACTTTTGGAACCTTGGAACCCTCCCAAGTAGGACAACAGGAGGCACGAATAAGTAGTTCACCACCACCTACTCCAAATTATTCTATGCCTCCTAAGGTGTTTAAAAGAATCTATAATTTATGTTGGAAAAATATGATGGCAGAAATATAGGAAGATGGGGATAGATTTAGTGATGCACACCATCATGGAGAAACCAACAATCTTACTAGAACTTTTCAATATCCTATCCATTTGGATCTTGACAAAAAGGTTATAATGAAGAATATATCTGGATACCCCTGCCTCCTTGGGTCTTACCCAAAAGTGGCATCCCTTTTGGGATGTTTTCCACAAATAAATAAAAAATGAAGAATATCTCTCCCTTCATACTATCAATATTTAGGGGAATTGTGTTAGAAGATCCTGATCAATTCTTGTTTGAGCTTAAGAACCAAAAACTCTAATTGTTTCCTTACACATTCAAATACTTTGCAATGTGATGGTTTATGGGTTTAGAACCAGATTCAATTTACACATAGGAAAAAGTGGAGAATTAGTTCTTGGATAAATACCAAGAATACTATAGAGTAAAACATAGGAAGGATGAATTTCTCAAAATAAAATAATAAGAGGATGAGAACTTAGAAGACTACCTAGATAGATTTGTGTTTTTTCAAAGAAGATATGGAGTTGGAGTAGAGCAAGAGTTAAGACAATATTCATGTGAGAATTGCAAAGAAGATTCGAGGGAAGTTTTGGATATTATGGAAAAAGGAGACGTAAAAAAACATGATTTTTTAGAATTCATGAGCTCTACAACAATTATTCCTATACAAGAGCAAAAACTCAAAGATATAAACATGGTAACAATAATAACAACATGAAGGAATTAATGGAGGAATTTTATAATATGAAATTTGATATCTTAGTGCACCTCAACACTACATTAGATGAAATGAATGCAAAAAATAGCTCTACTAAACCTTTAGTTGTCTATTGTCTGAGGTGTTGAAATAAACATACCCTTTGAACAAAAATACTATATGCAATATTTGTAAAAAAGGACATCCTACATATTAATGTAAATTTTTACCTGAATTAAAAAATGCCATGGAAAAAAAACTTATCCTACAAAAGAACTCAACTTTATAGGACAAAGGCAAGGGAATAATTTCTCTCATATTCCATATAAATATTAATATGTCCCTTGGGTACCTAGGAATTGGGGATCAAATCATTGGTCTATGCCATGGTCCATCACACTACATACACAATCTTGGGGTCAACAACCATGGACACCATCTCAATAATGGTCCCACCCTAGATGGATAAATCAACATTAGACACCACAAAATCAACCATGGTTACCTCCATCGATGCAAGGTCAATAATGGATACAACAACAACCACATCAACCATACCAAGGGAAACATTGAAATCAAAATGAGCAAGAAGGTTTGTTGCTTGAACCTACCCATATTTTATCTCAAGGACAACCGCAACAAGTTAAGAAACCTCCACTTCCAACTCAACCTATGGCAAATACTAATAATAATAGATAGGTAGCACCTATCTATATGATTTAATTAGAAGATACACTCACACTTAATGTTATTGATTTTGATAATGTTCAATTACACTTAGGAATTGATCCCACTCCACCTATTATCATAGATATGGGAAGTGATGAGAATAACCAACAAGATCCATCCTCTCCTGAGCCACATTAATAGGAAAAAATTAACTCTCATGAAAACAATTCTCTTTCTTTTTCTTAGAAAGTACCTTATCTTGAACGAATTGAGAAAACAAAAACCCTCCATAGAATATGATTTAATAAAAAAGTTAAAATGGTTAAATATCATGATTCCTTTATTACAAGATATTAATGATGTCCTTATGCACAAAACAATTCAAAAATTGTGTATTAGGATATTGGGAAGAAAGAAGAAAACATATCCAAAAACCATACAAGTGGATGAAAAATTAGCATACCTTCTTGTAAGAAAGCTTATTCCACCCAAATATGGATATCCAAAAATCCCAATAGTTATTGTTTCAATAGGATCAATACATATACCCAATGTTTTGATTTATCTTGGGGTTATTATTATTATGACAAAGGATACAATGAAAAATTACATCTAACAAATTTACATCCAACATCCACAATACTTGAAATGGTTGATCGATTGATTGCAAAACCAAAAGGTATAATATAAAATATCCCTATTATAGTTGCCACAATAAAATATTCAATTGATTTTTTGGTATTACAACCTCGTTAAATGGTTATCAATTAATTATTGGAAGACCTTAGCTTGCTACGAAAACCACTTTATTGATCGTAGGTTAGGGGAATTAACCATTTCAAATGGAACAGATTAAAAAAATATTTCATTGTATCCTCTAGCCAAATGTTCAATCAAAGTTTATAGTAATTTAAGGTTTCCTATCAAATGAGGAAGATGAGGAGGATATCTCAACTTTAGCTACAATCATTGTAAAGGAACATGTAGAGGAGTTGGATCATTGGAAAGGGTTATTTTGAAGAAGAGACTATCTTACTTAATACTATGTATGAATTAGGATTTAAATATGAACAAACTGCAATTCATAGACTCCTATGGAGGGACAAAGATGAAGAACTTGAGTATTTACCATATATGTTATTACAATATAAAAAATTTAATTTACCACATGGATGGCATCAACAACTCCTTTCAACCTTTCAATACCTTCTAATAAATATCACTCCTTTATGTTTTTTTTTAATTTAGCAAAAAACCCTTGCGAGACCATCTTGGTCTAAGAAACCATGACTAGGGGGTTCTACACCATCAAAATCACCCGGGATTCACGCTCAGCCCTGACCGCACCAACATTATCAAATGGATTTTGGGTACCTAATGTGCATTTGGTAGGGTGGAGATTCGAACCAGGGACCTCCCTTGGAGGATTTCCCTATCCTCTCCAATTCACCTACAACACGTGGGTCTCCTTTAGGAATTAATTTTGATCAAAATACCATAATATTCCATTCTTTCTTGCCTCATCATTGTCCTTTGAATTCATTAGTTAACAACTTTGAAGAAATTAACGTGGTGCATCATGAAACCAAACCAATTAAAATACAACTAGGTAAATATTTGAACATCAATAGATGGTTGTATAATGAACAAGAAGATAAATTATTTAATGTGTTGAGTAAACATCCCAATGCCTTTGCATGGTAATATCATGATATGACAATAATCCATCTTGATATATGCACTCATTGCATTTATACTAATCATTTTAAAATTGTTTGACAACCACAAAGGAGATTGAACCTTGTCTTATGCGATATCATCAAGGAAAATATCAAAAATATATTAGAAGTAGGATTTATTTATCCTATATTAGATAGTTAGTAGGTTTCTCCACTATTCATTGTTCCTAATAAAAATGGGAAGATGTGTGTGTGTGTTGATTATCGTGAGCTAAATAAAGCCACACAAATAGATCACTTTCCATTACTATTTATTAATCAAGTATCATACACACTTGCTAGGAAGAAAAAAAAAATTTTCTTGATGGATTTAATGGGTACAATTAAATCTAGGTAGCACTAGAGGACAAAGAGAAAACAACTTTCACTTGTCCATGGGGTAAATTTGCTTATCAATTTTTACCTTTTGGACTTTGTAAAGCCCCAACAACTTTCCCATGAGTTGTTCTTGCCATTTTTTCTAATTTGGCAAATGAATGTGTTGAAATCTATGTGGATGATTTCATAGTATGTGATGAGACTTTTAAGGAACCCACAAAAACCTTGATAATGTGTTGACTCATTGTGAAACTTATAATTTGGCCTTAAATCTTAAAAAATATTTGATGATTATGGATGAAGGCATTGTACTCATAATATATCATCTACAAGAATTCAAGTAGATCCAAAGAAGATTAAGGTTAATAATAATTTGCCTCCTCCAAAAACTCAAACAAACATTAGGAGTTTTCTAGGACACATTGGTTTTTATCATCATTTCATAAAATACTTTAGTACAATCACAACTTCTATATATGCTTTGATAACTAAAGACTCTAAATTTAAATCGATAGAGAAATGTCAAACTGCATTCGATAAATTGAAAGAAAAACTTACCACTCCACCTATGTTATGAGGACCCAATTGGAAATTTCCATTCCATATTCAAATTGATGCATAAAAGATCGTAGTAGGTGCAGTATTGGGTTAGGTAGAGGATGGTAAAAATTATGATATTTATTATATTAGAAAAAAATGATAGGAGCTAAAAGAAATTACACTACCACTAAAAATTATTCTTGGTGGTAGTATATGCCATCAATAAATTTTACCCTTATCTTACTGGGTATCAGGTGTTCGTTCACACTAATCATGCAACAATAAAGTATCTTATGAATAAACCTATGGTTAGTGGTTGAATCATACGATGGTTATTACTCCTACAAGAATTTGATATCACTATTATTTAAAAACTAGGTAAAGCTTGTAGACATGGAAAAATTGACCCATAAAAATGAGTTAATCTTTCCTAGATCCCTAGGAAACCACCCAAGCTTGCTAAGTGCAAAATTGGGGCTTGTTTCCCCTCTTCCTTTGTCATTTTTCCCTAGATTTACCAAATTCATGTCTGGTCCATATGGGGCATGAATTTGGCTTGCTAGATTTCCATCCTATAATTATTGGGCACGAATTTAGTGTTCTAGGGATTTTTCTCTCAAAAATCCCACCCCTTGTCAGCTTGTTTTGGTTTCGGCCCTTACTTGTGGTGAACTTTCATTTTCCCACCTTTTTAGCCCTTCAAACCTCTTATAAATAGAGGATTGGACTTTCTCTTTTCCACCAATCAATATTTTTGGAGAATCCTAGATCTTAACTCGCTCATTGTTCACTAATAAGTGCTCTTCTACTATTTTGTTGCTTTCAGCAAGCACTACATCCATAGCAGGTATCACTCCACACTTATCCATATTTGTGAGCATAACACCCTTTTAGGATAGCTTCATGGCCATATGCAAGGGGCAACCTCCATCTCAATCATTTGTGAGCACACATCCTTACAAGGGTTTCATTCCTATTTTTATTTTTCTTTCATTTTAATCTTTTAGAGCTTTACTTTCTTCTTCTTCTACCTTTCTTTCTTCTATCATATTTTGTTTGCTTCTTTCCTTCTCTTATTTCTTCTTTCTACCCGCTCACTCATGCATTTCATTTTACATTTATTTTAGATTGCATTTCATTTAGTTAGATTCATTCATACATTTCATTTAGTTAAGCTCATCATGCATTGCATTCATCAAGTCTATGATCATCATGCATCAATAAAAATACAAAAATAAAGTAAACCATAATAAAACATCACACACATTTTAACACACAATAAAATAAAAGTAGCTTGTATTACTTGAAAGCACTAAGTGTATACCAATTGGTCAGTGTGCCATAGTAGAGAGCTTGACACACTCGACCATCCCCACAACAAAGAAAATGAAAAGACTAAGCTTTGCTAATAAGGATAGGGAAGGGTTACGTTGAAGGAGCAAAGACCTATGCACAAGGAGGAAGTGACACTTGTCACTTGGAATAAAACCCTAGTATTCCATCTATGAGCGCTCATATTGGTCAAATAAATGTTATTAACAGTAGGTTGGTACTTTGAGAATATATGAGACACTTGTCTACAAAGAGAAAAAGCACTCACCTAAACAATGTAACTCTCAAGTGATACTTATAGGAGGCTACAAGTGTCATCTAACATCTTTCATTCCTCAAACACTAAAGAAGAAAAATATATGTGCCACTTGGCACTTAAATCAAGATTCCATTCAATTTAAAGGGTGCCAAAGACCAAGGACTTTCAAGCATTCACTCATCCTCATTCAACACTCTACAGTTTTCGTGCACAGGGCTGAATTTGTAGCATGGAAGCAAGGAGAAGAGCCTTTAATGCTCTGGTCAAGGGAGGTCAAAGGTAGAGATTAAACGCACCATATTTGGAGCATTAAATCTAAGGAGGATTTCAAGCATTCTATTGGAGGGAACGACCAAAGCAGAGACATTAATATTGCAGCCCTTTCACACCCAAAATTAGCACCGATTATTATGGTCTTTGTATAGTGTAAGGTAAGATTTATTCCCATTTTAAATGTGCTTTCATTTTTGTGAGTTATAAGATTGATAAATCAAGGTTAAACTTATAATAATTTAACCATATTGAAAGTCATACCTCAAAGGGAATAATTTATAAAATCAATATAATATTTGCAATATTAAACTTAGGAGTAATAAGGGTTTCTACTTGAAATTGATTTTAAAATATTTGCAAATATTGTTGTGTTCTAATTTTCCAAACATAGGAGTTATAAGGATTACAACACGAAACTAGGCTATTGAAAATTAGAAACACTAAAATCAAATTCTAAAGGATATTAAAAATGGGTTTATTAAAGCTTTTCTAAAGTTGGAATATTAGCAAAATATTCATCTCAAAATTTCACAAAAAGGGACAAGGGGAAATCCAACATTAAACCTCTTCAATCTAAAAAAGTGCATAGTTCAATAGGAGTAATAAGGAGAACTATAGGTTGATTTTTGGATTCTCAAAACTTTACAAAATCAATCCAAAACTAAACTATATTTCACAAAAGCACTTTCACATTTCCAAAATCACTAGGGAGACATAAGGTATTCCACAAATCCTAATAATAACAACATCATGGATTATTGGTATATAGATTCAGGTGCAAGTAAGCATATGATAGGAAACATACATTGGTTCAATTCTCTGAATAAGATAAATGAAAAGCTAGTTTCTATCATAGATAATAAAACATATGAAGTAAAAGGAATTTGAAATATTCCAATAAATCTTAAGGATAGAATATGTATAATAAAAAATGTATTGTATATTCCAGGATTAACTACTAATCTTATTTATGTTTCTCAACTCATGGATCAAGACTTAACTATTGAGTTCAAGGTTCTCACTGGAAGAAAACAATGTCACATATCTAGACAAGGAAGAATGATAGCATTAGGATTGTATAAAAATAGTCTATTTGTCCTAGACACTACTATTCACTCAACTCTTTCAGTCAATGCTTCATAACTATGGCATAAACTACTAGGGCATACTAGTGAGACATCAATGAAGGAGTTATTCAGATATCAAATGGTAGAAGGACTACCCAACTTATCTCAAAAAACTATCATATACCCATAATGCTTAGCAAGAAAACAACGTAGAGTTCCTTTCAAAATTCGTCCAGAGCTCAACATCCTCTAGAAATAATATATATAATTATTATTTTTTTAATTTACATGGTGGAATAGGTAACCACCATGGATCCGGGTAGACTGTCCAGCTTTTATGGCCACCATAGTATTCTGTGATGTCCGCCTCGAAATCCGCCACATAGATCTTCGCATATTCTGTCCCTATAACCATCATGCCACAATCATTTTAAACCTTTTACACCAATAAAAGTACCAGGAAAGGGACAAGCATTTAGTCCGACAAGGCCCAAGATTTGAACCTTGGACCTCTGCCCCCCTTACAATATTTGGTCGCCAATTGGTCTACACCTCAGACCTAGAAAATTGATAGTGTTGGAGGACATAAATACTTTCAATTATTTGTTGATGATCACACTAGAAAAATGTGGGTATATTTCATGAAGTACAAATCATAAGCATTCATTCATTTCAAACAATTCAAACTTCAAGTGGAAAAACTAAAGATCTTATTTCAGATAGAGGAGGAGAATTTATTTCCAAAGAATTTGACTCATTTCTTGAAGAAAATGGAATTAAAAGACAACTTACTACAACATATTTACCTCAACAAAATGGAATTGTAGAAAGAATAAATAGATCAATAATGGAAATGGTAATATGTATGTTAAAAGAAGCATAACTTGATCACAAATACTAGGTTAAAGTAGTACAAACAACAATCTACATACAAAAAATACTACCAACAAGAGTACTCAAGCATATTACACTAGAAGAAGCATGGTTAGGACAAAAGCCCAACATAGAAAAACTAAAGATCTTCGGATGCAAAGCCTACATGCATGTTTCAAAACAAAAGAAGACTAAACTAGATGACAAAACTATGGCAGGATACAAAATACTAGATCCATCTACAAAGAAAATCTATATTAGTAGAGATGTGATCTTTGACAAAAAAGTCATAATTGACACAAATGAATCCAGTGGCGACACAGAAGTCCTCCTAAATCTATCTGAAGAAGACACAATGAGTATAGAGTCAAAATTAGAATCTCAAGAACAAGACACGGAAGCATCAACAACACTACCTAGAAAAGAACTAATATGGCTTAGAGATACTCTTAGAGAATCAAATCTAGAAATAATTCTAGATCTTACCTTTACAAGACCTCAAACTTGCAGTATGACAAAAATGGACAGAGGAATGCTAAGTAACATAGTAGAACCAACATCAACTTCTCAAGCACTGAAAGACTCACACTGGAAAGCAAGTATGGAATCTAAATATGCATCACTCAAACAAAATAAGACATGCGATCTAGTAAACCTACCTCCATGAAAGAAAATAGTGGGATGCAAGTGGGTTTACAAAACAAAATACAAAGAATATGGAGAACTTGACAAATATAAAGCTTGACTAGTAGCCAAAGGGTATACTCAGATAGAGGAAATTGACTATGAAGAAACATTTTCACCAACAGCTCGAATGACTACTATCCAAACAGTTTGTGTGCTAGCAGCACATCAGGGGTGGAAACTTCATCAAATGAATGTAAAAAGTGCATTACTTAATGGTGACTTAGAAGAAGAATTCTATATGACACAACCTGAAGGATTTATCATTCAAGGAAATGAAAGTAAGGTATGCAAATTGAATAAATATCTATATGGTTTTAAACAAGCTCCCAGAGCATGGAATATAAATATCAATAATCACCTATTACATCATGATTTCAAAAGGAGTTCATCAAATCCTAGTCTATATACCAAGAAAATTGGAAATGATATCTTGATCCTCATAGTATATGTTGATGACATAGTGATTACTGGAAGTTCAGAAAAGTTAATAAGTGACATATAAAAGGATCTAGAAAAGGTATTTGAAATGATATATCTAGGACTAATGAACTACTGCCTTGGTCTAGAGATTTATCAAGAAAAGGACAAAATAGTTATCACTCAATCAAAATATGCAAAAGCTCTTCTTGAAAAATACAGATAATCCCAAACAAAAGCATTGGTTTCAAAAATGATGTATCGTTAGTTGATTGGAAATCTTCTATACTTGACAAACAACTGATCAAACATAGCATTTGTAGTAAATTATCTTTCATGATTCATGCAAGAACCAAGATAAAGTCATTGAAAAGCTACAAAAAGAATATTACAATATATCAAGAAGACTACAGACTATAGATTAACTTATATGAAGGATGTCAAAGAATTTTGTCTGTAGGGATACTCAGATTCAAATTATGTTGGATCTATTGATGATAGGAAACCTACCATAGGTTATTTATTCTATCTCGGATCAGGACCCATATCTTGGCACAACAAGTAACAACATACAATAGCACAATCATCAACTGAATCAAAATATCGAGTAGCAAAAAATAAAATTTGCGAAGCTCTATGGTTATAATACATACTATCTAACATGGGAATTAAACAAACTCCCACTATGATATTCTACGATAATCAAGGAGTAATGAATATGATCAAGGGGCTGGATCATAGGTTTTGGGGTGAAGCAATCACTTATGCAAGGTATATTATCAACATGTTTCCTACTGTGGTTATCTGAGGAATGACATCCCTTGAGAAATTGATAGGGGATAAGCCATATTTTTCTATGTTTCAGGTCTTTAGGTCTTCATCATGGGATCACGTACCCAAGAATTAAAAAAAATGAGGCATCTAAGATCCATAAGCATATATTTATGGTATATTCTAATATCTCAAAGGCTTATTGTCTCTATGATCCTCATAGGTATGAGGTATTGATTAGGAGAGATGTTATCTTTGATGAGGTGCTTCCAGGAACTCCCTCCACTCCTACTCCTAATATATTAGTTGTTGATTCCTCTCATTCTCTACCCATTATAGATCTAGTAGTTTTTTAGATATCTTGGTTGGTTCCATCCCTATTAGATCATATTCCTTTTGTAGTGGTTGTTCTTTGCCTATAAATTTGACTCCATCACACACAATTTCTCATGTAGGTTCCTCTTCCCCTAGAGTAGAACATGATGAGTAGGAGGGTTCAGTTTAGAATGTTCTAGTTTTGCATAATGAGGTAAGTAGTGATGAGTTGGATTTCTCTATTTCTATTTTTGATATTGAGATAGTGCGGGACAATCATGCTTCTTCCAAATGTCCCATACCCAAGTGGGTTAAGATGCTTCTAAAGGATGAACAACCGATTTTGCTCCTTGAGAGGCATTGGAGGACTCACTCTCAAGCTATGAAGGTAGCCCATTTATAGGATCTTATCACCTACTTCCAAGCTAAGGAGAAGCTTGGATGGGAAGATGTCATGGCAACAAAATATGAGGTATTGATGAAAAATAGGACATGGGAGTTGATTACTCTTCCAGTAAGGAATAATGTTGTGGTGTTTAAGTGAGTCTATAAGACCAAGTACACATTGAATAGTCAAATTGAAAAGGCATGCCTTGTTTCCAAGGGCTTCTATCAATAGGAGGAAGCAGACTACTCTGAGATGTTTACACCTATAGTTAGTATGGAATCAATTAGAATAATCCTTTCTATTGTAGCTTCCTATGGATGAAACGTGGATCGGATGAATGTGAAGAGTGCTTTTCTCCATGGAGAACTTTAGGAGGATATTTACATGCAACAACCATCCTAATTTGAGCTAAAGGACCCCAATCCATTAGTATGTCACTTTATCCAATCTTTGTATAATATTAAGCAGACTCCTCAAGCCCAGTATGAGAAAATCCATTTCTTATCTATCAGTTATGGATTTTAACGATGTGAGGCTAAGCATGATGTTTATATTAAACATCATGATGAGGAGACTATGGTTATTATGTTGCATGTACTTTTATATTACTTTTATTTGTATGTTAAATATGTCTCAACCCATTCCATTTGAAATTTGATGCATCTTATCTCTATTATCCTCATAATACTTTCAATCCATTTGATAAACCATATTAAAATATTTCAAGTTAAGGCCCTAGTGCATGTATTTCTCCATTACTTATGTTTACTTATTAATTATATCTCAATTCCTTGTATTTGAAGTTTGACATTTTTTTTTTGGGACTTATTTTTTACCTTAACTTCTTGAATTCTTTCCTATTAGACTTTTGTATTGAAAAAATAAGAGATTGTTTTTATTTTGGGGTGACAATTCTTGAATAGGATAAAAATTCTATTAATATTCTCTTATTTTAAATACTATCCTGTTCTTTGAGATGGATTGAAAATTGTTATATTTGTATCCTCTTCTACTAAATTTTAGGGAAATATTGATATCTTGGGAGAATCACCTTCTATGATATCCTTCTTGTCGTCTTTAGGTTACTTGTGGAATGAATGTTCATTGGGATCTTCTTCAATCTAATCACAAGGATATATAGATAAATAATCCTATAAAAAATTTTTCTACTGAGATGGTATCTAATTATGCTTCCTTAGTGCCTAAAAATATTATTAGAACTAATTATCATAAAATATAGCTTGTTTTAGGACTAGGATCAAAATTTGTGGATACTTAACAAGTAAATGAACATATTCAAAACATTATCTCCACCTAAATGTGTTGAAAGTGTAATTTGAATTTTGGCCAATGCCAACATTGTAAAATGTAATATTGGATAGACCTAAGGGCAATCATTGTCCAATGTACTTAATTCATTGTAATATTTTATTATGTAAGCCCTATAGGTTGTAGTTAACCTTGTTATGGTTAAACCCAACTTATAACATGTAATTAACCTAAAACCCCATTGTTATGTAGGCCTAGGTTAAAAGTATTTATGTAATCTAGGGACTAGGTATTGATATAAATATCCCCACCACTCCATCCATTGTCATTGGAGTGATGTGATTCTTATCTATAGATTGTATAGTGATTATTTATGGTGCCTATGGGTTCCCACTATATATTTCTCTCTTTCATTATTTTTTAATACTTTTTATATAAGATAAAAGTGGATGGGTTGATTTATTCGTTTCTAGAAATAGGTGTTATTAAAGTGGGTATGGAGCGACATTGCTTGGTCACACAAAAAAGTACATTTGGAGCCACTGATTTTTCCTCCAAATTTTAGGGCAGATTACTTCTCAAATATTCATAAGCATTGTCAACACAAGAAGTAGAAAGGATATTTTAATCTATTATTTTTGTCATTCTTACATTTTTAGATAATATATGCCTCCTCTAAAGCTCACTTCATTATCATCGAGGCATTTTGATCTTCCATATGTAGATTTAAAATTGATTTAGATTTATTTTGATCTTCTTCATTCTTTTCAACAGAGCAACAGGGTTATGGTTAAAAATAATGAAGGGAAATAATTTGAAATCAAATATTTTGTATGCCCTCCTTTTCATGCATTCTTTTCTTTTATGCATGCCTCGCTAGAAGGCATCCTTAACATTGAAGTATTAAACGATGCTTCTCTTTACGAAGGGGATACCCTTTTTGACCTAGTGCTAAGACACACCAAGTTGGCTAGATGGAGGAAGGTGAGGGTGTTCTACAAAAAATTGTGGGTTCAATCCACATAATTAATTTTTTGCTAAGTTAATCCATGTTTTTGAGCAGCTTGAATGGAGAAATTTTAGCATTCATTCTAGTGAGAAGGATTGACAAGTTGGTCAGCTAAGAGGAAATAAAGATACTTGCCCCATAAGGTCTTAGGTTTGAGCCAATGAAGTTGTCTTTTTCTCTTTATTTTGCACTTTAGACAAGCATAGTGGCATTATCTATGAAGGTATCATTACTTTCATCACTACCATGCTCATTTATCAACCAACTATGTGAAGATTATTAAGGCATTGATGGACATATTGACTCTGGTTTGATTCCCCCTAAGTTATGAATGGCTTAGATTTTTGGCAATGACAAGCATCAATGTAGAAGAGGTTGTCTAAAGGTAAAGATGTCCTTTCACAAAATAACTTTGATGTATTGGCTAGCATAAGGCACCTCACCCATAAGAAGCCTGAGTTCAAATTTGAGTTTGGCATTTTTACAAATAAATGATGTGGCAATGAATGTGGCACCCCTATGTGCCACATCACCTAATATTTTACCTATTTATTCATCCTCATCCAATCAAGGAATGATAAGTGGTAGAATTCTAGTCAATTAGAGGTTATAATGTGGCAGAGAATGAGTGGTTTTCATTAGAACATAAGTGACTACTAAGTAGTAGATCGGGATTGATTGTTGCTCTTCTAAGGTTTGAGTCTTTAATTTTTGTGTTTTTGGGGGCTATTTGGGCAAATATTCTAGAGCCCATAACAATTGCATACAAAAATATTTTAATCATTTCTTGTTCAAATTGTATGTTTTTCAAGATCTACACATTGGTGACACCAGTATATGAACCTGATCTAGTGTTAGGAGTCAAATTGTGTGGAATAATCTTTAATTCCTATTGCCCTATTTTTAAGAGATGAAATTTACCATATTCTATGCAATCAAAATATTTGGTTTACTTTTTTATGAGATGTAGTTGGATTTGTGATGGTTGTGGTAAATTTTTAGTCTTTTGCAACATGTAGGAAAATTATTCAAAATATGCTCTAGTCAATCCATCTTCCTCCTTTGGGCTATTTATTCAATTTACTTTAGAAAATCTAATCATTCATGATCTCTTCCTTCTTCTATTCTTTGTCCAGGTACTCTTAGAATTTTTTAATAGCTCTTATTTTAAGTAGGTTCACACAAAGCCTATTTTGGTGACAAAAATTAAGTGGTTTAAGGGCAAGTGAAAGTCTTCAAACAATGTGGTGTATGTTGTAAAAGGAAAAGTTATGTCTTCAAGTCATACCTTATGTGGCTATAGAAGATTGAAGTAGGTTTTCTTTAGAGGAGGTGATAATTTTGACTTCTTTGTTTCATTTGAAGCCTTAGTAGAAGTGTTCTTTGAATGTGTGTGGGAGTATCTAATAATGGTAGTGATGACTATAGTCTAGCCCAAGGAGACTCTTATGCGAAGGTATTTCTATAGTACTATATTTTAGATGTTAAGGGGGATTCATATGAGTCTACCTCAAAATTGGGAGGCCCACTAGGGCATCCATTATAGAGGGAGATATTATTGTCACTAATATCTTCTCTCCTTGACCCCTTAGTTCAAATTATGAGGGGGTGTTAAAAGTGTAATTGTTATTTTGGCCAAGGTTAGTATTGTATGATGGAATTTTTGATAGGCCTAAAGGTAATCTTATTACAATGTATTTAATTTATTGTAATATTTTATTATGTAAGCCATATGGGCCATGGTTAACCTTGTTATGGTTAAACCCACCTTATAATTAACCTTAAAGCCCTCTTTTTTATGTTAGCTTAGGTTAAATTTATTGATGTAATTTTGTGATTAGGCCTTGGTATAAATACTCTCCACAACTTCATCTATTATTATCATAGTAATGTGATTCTTTTTTTTTTCTGGAGAACAAGGGGTTATACTTGAGTCCCCCACCCTTGACAAATCACAACTCTCTCCTTTAGAGCTTGAGATTTTACAAACAAATTCAATTCTCATCTCAATTGAATTGCTATAACTAGAGTGATGTGATTCTTATCTATGAATAATATAGTGATTATTTATGATGTTTAAAGGTGCCCACTATATCTTTCTATCTTTCGTCCTTTTTAACACTTTATTTAAATATTTGAGTGGATGGATTGCTTCTATTTGTTTATAGGAATTGGTGTAAATTCCAATAAAAGGTGACACATTCATGATAAATACATCATTATACAAATACACACACATATTGTCTTATATTTAATAAATATTGAAAGCTGAGTATTTATAATATTTTTAAACTTTAATAGAACTACCTTATTATGCTAGAAGGTCTTTACTTAAATACATAATAATATAAATACATGCACATGTTGCCTTATATTTAGTAAATATTATCTCATCCCAAGCACTAGATTTTCTTATCGAATTTTCAATTTGATTAAGATATTTTGACATCTAGATAATTATGGTAATGTCATCCGCACTAGAATTGAGGACGAGGTCTTTAAAAATAGATCAAAATCTAAATGTCAAGGCTTTTTGAATAATAAAAATCCATAACAAAACTATAATCCTTTGAAATAAAATCTTAACTCTCTTAAAAATGAAATAGTACTACCAAAAACCTTTATGCATAAGGGTAATAATCATATCACCAAAAATATATATATTTTTAATACATCTACTTATACAATGCAACATAAATAGGCTTACAACAATTAAACCTATATATATATATATATATATATATATATATATATATATATATATATATATATATATATATATATATATATTAAATCTTTATTTTCATAAATCTAAACATACAATAATAAAAAATTTGGGATGTGACGTAATTTCCTTCTAGAGTCATCATCCTAATGACTACAAGAAAACAATCATTAGCAATTTTACATCCAATATAGTTTTAAAGTTGTTTATTAACATATATTGATAACAACCCTCCTTCATAACTTTGATAATCTCGCTTCGCGAAGGATTAAGGTATTTTTTCTAAAACATATATCATATTTTAGGATTCATATCTTCATGAAGGGTTATCTAATTGAGCTAATTATTAGAACAACTTGTGTGTAATTTGAATAGCTTTAAAATGAGTGGTCATATGAAGGAATTCAAGCAATATTGAGGGAGATACAATCCTATGAAGTCAACCATCCAAAACAAGGGCAGTGACGATTTTTCAAGTCGTGAAAAATGAAATTACAAATATTTGTTAGCTAAGATTTAGATGATCAGAAGAGTAATGAAGGGCTAGGACTTCATTGAGGCAAGACATTCTATCTGGACATAATTTTTTAGCTAAGTTTTAATTCCCTTCTTTATTTAGAAATTTTGCATGCAAATTATTATAAAATTTTTATCAAACATTATATTTGCTATAGGACATTCTGATATATTTCAATATATTTTAAGTTTTATTTTCCTTTCCATGGACCAATTTATACATAAATTCTTAGAATCATCTCTAGTGGTAGAGTTTAGTGAGCGCACCTCAGAGAGATCCTCATTGCTCCAAGATAAGACAGTTTTTGGGAAATGTAATGGGTTTTGGCCAGGGGCTTCAACCTTGAGAAAATAGATTGATAGGAGTTGGAAGTCTCCATGAGAGATTCTATCTTTTCTTCTCAAAGGTTTTTCCTTTCCCATTTTTTGTTCTAGGAAAGAAGAGAAAAAATCCTAAAAGAGGGTCCTTGGTTTATGGGAAGAGCAGGACTCTTCCTTACCCGTTGGTATGAATGCTTTTCACCTAAAAATATAAATCTATCCCTAGTATTATTATGGGTTAGGATGTTTGGGTTGCCCATTGATTTTTAGAAAATAGATACCTTCAAGGCAATAGACAACACTCTAGGATAATTCCTTAAGATTTTAGATACTATGAAAGATGGATTCTTGGTTATTTATGCTCATATATTAGTCATGATTGATATAAGTAAAGCTTTACCAAAATCAATTATTATTAAGTATGGGGATAAGATGTGGATCCAAACCATAGATTATGAAAACATATCTTTTAGATGTAGAAGATGTCATGAGGTGGGGCATATTGAGATATCATGCCCTAAGAAGAGCCCAACAAAATCATATATAGAAAATCGCAAGAGAAACTTACAAATGGTTATGGATGAAGATGGTTTTCAACTTCCAAAAAATAGATCTAGAAAAATGAAAGAAAATAAATAGTGGAGACTAGTAAGGAAGGATATTGGAATAAATACCAACTCTTTTGAGGCTTTAGCCTATGAAGAAAAAGTAGATCAAAACTTAGAGGACATAGTACAATAGGTTCAACATATTAACAAGGAACCATTATTTCGATATGATTCTGATTTAAGGAAGAACATTCCTGATGAACCTAAGGAATGTGTATCATCAAATTTTGAAGAATATCTTGAAGTACCATGCACCATTCAAGATAAATAAATTGGTAAAGAAAATGTAGTTTTAGAAGTTAATACCTCTACCATTACTAAGGAAATACCAAAAAATGAGCAAGACAAGTCAAAAGCTTCTGTAGTAGAGTTAGGAGAAGATAAATATGATGAAAAATAAAATTTTGAAAGAATATTGAGGAATAGAATAATAAGACCTACTCCTGATATAGGTAAGGAAAAAATGGAAAAACCCTCAGATTACCAAGCAAGATCTAGAGAATCAAGAGCAAACATAAAGAAAGGAACACAAACTAAGTTGGTTGAACTTTTCTTTACCAAACTGTTAGAAAATAATATTCTATTAAAAGAAATAAATAGTTCTGCAATACATCACAAGACTGTAGAGAAGCTCAATAGAATGATTGATTTATTCCATGGATCAACTTTGTATAAATAGCAAAGTTGATCATTGAGAGTCGTTGGATTACAACTCATCAAATCTGATCTAGACTATATTAATAGTTCACCTGACTCATGGATAATGGAAACTCATGTATGTCTATCCTAGTAGAACTTAAGAGAATAATTACTTATTCTAACACCCCCCTTAAGTGATACTAGGGGTGTATGATACAAATGAGTCTCGATAATAGGGCCTAATGAGGTACTCATGTACAATGATCTTATTTAATGAGATGGTAAAAACCACATGGGAAAAAACCATCTATCAAAAAAGGAAAAAATAAGAGGCATGTCTTCAATTTGCGAAGATTGTCCTCATTGAAAAAAAAAATTATGAGTCCCGACAACAAGGCTTGATGAGGTACTCATTTACAATATATAGATTGTGAAAAAACCTCTTGGGAAAAAACTATCTGTCAGAAAAATAAATATGGAGGCATGTCTTTAGATGGTGAATATTGTCTCATGAAAAAATGAGTCCCGACAACTTGGCCCGATGAGGTACTCATGTACAATTTATACTTTATGAGAGATGATAAAAAAAACCACATTGGAAAAACCATCCTCCAAAGAATACAACAATAAGAAGAAAGGAGAGGTGAAAGACTGTTGTTTTAATGCAGTTGTTTTACCCCAAGTTTCTCTCACAAATAAATGTAACACAGAGAAGGAAATGACTTGGTGAAGATGTTTGCAATTTGATTTTTAGTGGGAATATAGTCCAAGTATATTTCCCCTCTTTGAATATGCTACCGAATGAAGTGCATGTGAATCTCAATGTGCTTGGTGCGCTGATGCTCAACTGGATTGCGTGCAATCTGAATTGTGCTTTGATTGTCACACCAAAGAGTAACAGGTTTGTCATGGGAAAAACCAAATTCTCTTAGTATCTAACAAAGCCAAAGAGCTTCCTGACTTGCCAAAAATGGTTGCCCTGTATTATGCCTCTGTAGATAATAAGGCCATTGTTTTTTGTTTTTTGCATAACCAAGCAATTGATGAAGAATTAAGACAAAAGACATTTCCAAAAGTTGAACATTTGTCTTCTACTGAACTTACCCAATAATAATCAATGTAACCAATGATATCCATGGATTTTCCCTCATATAAGAGCCCAAAATGAGGAGTTCCTTGCAAGTAGCGGAGGATTCTTTTTGTTGCTTGCCAATTATTGGAATGAGGTTGATGTGAGAATTTGGATATCAAGCCAACAACATATAGTTTGCATAGTTAATTTCTTCTACCCAATTTTTTTTTGGAATATCTCTTAAGTGGAGCATATAGTTTTCCATTTCTTTTAGAGTTATGTTTTTCCTCTCTATAATGCCATTTTGTTGAGGATTATGGGAGATAGAATGCTAATGAATTATGCCATGACTTGATAGGAAAATTGAGAACTCATTACTGAAGTATTCCCCCCATTATATGTACGAATTTGTTTTATTTTGCAAGAGGCCTGATTTTCACCTAAGGCTTTGAAGATTTTTAAGTGGGATAGAACATCACTTTTGTATTTTAGGAAGTAAACCCAAGTTCTTTTGGAAAAATCATCAATGAAGGTTAGAGCATATTTTTCTCCTTTGAAATAAGACTTTGGGAAGACCATCAAGTCACTATGGATTAACTCTAGAGGGGATAAGGCTTTTAGATAACCACTTGGATGGAAAGGATCTTGATGTTGCTTTCCAAGAGCACATCCAAGACATACTCCATAAATAGAAGAGACTTGAGGTAATCCTATTACCATTTCATGGGTGTTCAATTCCTTTAGGTAGTTATAACTGACATGACCAAACCTTTCATGCCAAATTTTGCTTTCAAGATCTCCATGTGCAACAAAACAGGAGACCCCTTCTGGATTTTTGAATCCTTTGAAGTGAAATAGGTGAGTGTTGTGATCAATATCTCCTTTGGCTATGAGAGAGTTGGGGTCTTGAAAGTCTCTTATCTCAACTCCTGTTGGTGAGAAGAGAACTGTTTTCCCCTTTCCAAAGGTACAAATCTGATAGACGGAGAGGAGATTTGTTGTAATATTTGGAACGTAGAGAACATTATTGATAGAACCACCATAAATGGATATGTCACCTTTTCCTTTGACTGGAATAAAGGATGAGTCATCAACTTCTATGCTACATGTTGAACATGAGGAGATTGAAGTGAATGACTCGTCTGAGGCAGTCATGTGATGAGTTGCTCCAGAATCAAGAACCTAGTATTTTGATGAAGTGTTTGTGGTATTTTATTGAACATTTAGGGCTTTTCCTATCTACTTCTTAGTGTCTATATTTTTATCCTTCATTGTTACCTCTAGTTATTGTAATCTTTTCTAGCATTTGTTTACAGAATGACCATTCTTTTTGCAGTGAGTACAATTTATGGGATTCCTTTCTTTATTTTTGAATTTTTCTTTAGTGGATGCTACTAAGGATTTTGAGGAAGAGGAAGAGATATCATTCTTTGAAATTTTGGTTTCTTCTCTAGTTAGCCTATCACAAAATTCTTGTAAGGAGGGCATTTTAAAACTTGCACCAAGAGCATCTTTTGTAGATAAAAAAGTGGTTGCAAAAATTTGGAATACACCATTTAATTTAGAAAGAATAGATAGATACATTCTTATTTTATTTTATCTTTACCACTGCCTTTTAGTTGAGTGAGGACTTCTTTAAATTTGGTGAGAAAGTCAACAATATTGTTGAAGTCTTCAGGAGATAATGTTGTTAACTTTGCCTCTAGTTGCATTGACCTTATTTTATCCACTTTATCAAACAAGTTCTTTAGTTTTTCTCAACTTTCAAATGGAGTTTTACATTCTAAAATGTGAAACCATAAGCTTTCATTTACATTAGTGCTTATAATACCCATTGTTTCATACATCTTCCATTTATGAATAAATATTTCATATTCTTTTTCAAATTCAGGTTGCTTCTCTTCTAGCAAGTGTGTGAGCCCTTTTTGAAAAATAAGATTTAATATTTTGGGTTTCCATGTGTGATAGTTATAAGGGGTGAGTGGATCAATTGTATTCATTTTGCCAAACAAAATTGAAGTGAACCAATAATTCCCCCCTTTAACTTCAAGTTTTTAAGAGAATACAATTTAGCTTTAAGAAGGAATTATAAGCCTGATTTTAATAGCACAATCCTCAAATTACCCGCCCTAACGAGAGGGAAACTATAAGTAAAAGAGGTTTGATATATTGAAAAAAGGTTTTTTTTTTTTAATATTTGCTAGGCCTTTATATTTATTCTTCTCAATTACCCGCCCTAACGTGAGGGAGACTATAAGTAAAGAGTAGAATATATACTTGGAACATAGGCTTTAGATTAAAAAGGAATAATTTGTCAGGCCGTTATACCAAATAGCTCAATAAAAACCCGCCCTTACGTGAGGGAAACTATAAGTTTTTATGAGGATAATGGTACTTGGAACATAGGCAAAATATAAAGATCAATATTTAATTATATTTTAAAAATATTTGTGTGCTTGCTTTTAGTTAGAGAAACTTCGTTAGCAAATATTTAAAAAGTAGAATAAGCTGAAAGAAGTAGAATGAATCAACAAGCAAGAAGTGGCAAAAGAAAAAGTTGCCACTTTAAAAAATAGAAGGCTACTTGAGAAGATAATGAAGATAGACACAAGTAAACCCCCCCTCAAGAAAACAACAGAGCCCTAGGTGCAAGAATGAGCACCATTAACCCCCCTCAAAAAAAAAGCCTTTGTATTTACTTTGGTTACAATGGACTCTTTCACTTTTTTTGAAGATAGCCTTTGAAAAAAGGCATAAAAAGGTGAAAAAAGAGTCAGAATATTTAAAGTGAAATACAAGATTTTAGGAGAATATTAAAGGTTACAACTTTTTGAAGAGATATAATAATAAGGCTCTCACTATAGCACTGGTGAGCGCTTTTTCCTTGTTCTCTTTGAACAACCAATTTTTTTTTAACTCCCTGAGTGCTCCCCATTTATTTAGCACCTCTTATCCAACGAACGAGAGATGGGATCATCCTTTCAAAGGGCAAGATCGGAGTTGTACCACGAAACCGAATGAAGTCACCCTTGATTGGTTCTTCTCTCTGCCAAACAAAATGGATGGTATCTGCAAAAGACAAGATTACACAAAACAAACCATTCTAAAAAATTTGTTGTTGAAGCAAAGAAGGCAAATGGGTGTTTCCTGATGTATCTCTTCTCTACCAAACAAAACGTTCCCTACATAGACAATAGTTATCAAGCCAAAAAATGAAATGCAAAAATCTATAGTATTGCACCATGAAATAGATTTCAAGGACTTCTGAAAGGTCCCTTCGCTAGATCCCTGCAAATAGAAATGTTAAACAAGCCAAACGTGTCTCCTTCGACGCAATGAAGATAAGGTGATACCTAAAAAAACAATATATTTTTTAAGACCAACGACTGCGATTGATCTAGAAACGTTATAAGACATCATCAGATGAAGGGCATGAGCTTTCGATTCTCTACAAAACAAAGACTTTAGAAAAAAATATATTTATACCTCAGATTAGAATGGTTTTGATTTGAGGAAGTAGAGCAGGTGCGTTTCAAAGGCAGGACGAAGGAGATAAATAAGACTTCATCGATAGGAGAGAAGAGGATGCCAAATGATTTTAGTGCGGAGTTCTTCTATTGGTATTAATGAAATTGATGCCAATGAGGTCAGTGCTCTTTAGACGCGCCCTTCAAAGAACACATAGTCGAGCGTCGAGCTAAAATATAAAAGAGGAGCACTAAGAGAGGGTGAGGCACAACTTTTAAATATGACACATCACCAAGCATTAAGGAGGAGCCAAACGGTCATCAGGAGCACTATCTAGACAGGAAGAATGGATGCCAAGCTAAGAAAAGAGGATCCCAACATTCATTTTTGAGGCACAACATCAAATACAACACGTCACCTAGCAGGAGTTAACTATCGTTGATAATGTTAGGAGCACTATCGAGAGAGGAAGATCGGATGTCACTCAAAGCATAGAGGAGCTCCATCACATATCAATAATCGTGCAAGCAAATATGAGAGGAGAGAGCATGAATATGGACTACAAAAAAAGGACTGTGAAGCCCTATAACAGCAAAATGGTTGTGCTCTATATTCATCTTTAAAAAAATGATGAATAACAACTTGATGGAAGCAATGAGGAAAAAATATAAATTATTGACACCTTAAGGAGCGTGAATGCTTCAAAAATTTGTTTTGCATATATGCCAAGTGAGATTTGGCAGCACACTTATAGAATATATCCTTAAGCTCAAGATTAGATGAGCTTTACAAAAAAATTCCCTCTTGCTTCGAGATCATACAAGTTGAAAAAAAAATTGCTAAATAATTATTTTTCAACAAAATAAAATGTTTGTTGAAAAAATGTTAATGGATAAAATGGACTTTTTCAAAGCTTCCAAGCAAGATGAGCAAAGTCACAAAAAGAATATCCAAAAACAAATGAACCAGATCCTAAAAAAAAGGAGAGCTTCGAAAACTCGAATGCTTGCAAAGAACTATCCTAGCTCTGGTACCATGTTAGAAAACAATATTCTATTAAAATAAAGAAATAGTTTTGCAATACATCACAAGACTGTAGAGAAGCTCAATAGACTGATTGATTTATTCCATGGATCAAATTTGTATAAATAGCAAAGTTGATAATTGAGAGTCGTTGGATTACAAAAACTCATCAAATCTAATCTAGACTATACTAAGAGTTCACCTGACTCATGGAGGAGTGGAAACTCAAGTATGTTTATCCTAGTAGAACTTAAGAGAATAATTACGTATTCTAACACAAACAACCAAATTATATTGGTAATACGCAGGCGAGGCCAATAGCCCCTAATAGACATGGTTATCATCTCATGGAATATAAGGGGTGCTAATGCCCCCTCAAAATAGAGGTGTATTAGGGACCTATGTTTAAGTAATAAGTCTAATATTCTTTGTATACATGAAACTAAAATGACAAAAGAAGTTTCGAAAACTATGAAAGTAGTATGGGCAAGATGTGAATGGGATGCTATGGATTTTGAAGGAGCGACAGGGGGAATTCTAACTTGTTGGAATCCTTCTAGAACCTCTTGTGTAACCATTAATAAAACTAGGTATTGGATAACCTCTTTAGTCACTTGCTACTTTGTAGATATTTATTTCATCCTTATCAATGTATAATAATATTGATTTATCAATGTATAATAAGATTGTGTAACCATTCATAAAACTAGGTATTGTGTAATACATCACAAGACTATAGAGAAGCTCAATAGATTGATTGATTTACTTCATTGATCAACTTTGTATAAATAGCAAAGTTGATCATTGAGAGCCGTTGGATTACAACTCATCAAATCTGATCTAGACTATACTGAGAGTTCACCTGACTCATGGAGGAGTGGACACTCAAGTATGTTTATCCTAGTAGAACTTAAGAGAATAATTACTTATTCTAACACAAACAACTAAATGATATTGGTAATACGCAGGCGAGGCCAATAGCCCCTAATAGACATGGTTATCATCTCATGGAATATAAGGGGTGCTAATGCCCCCTCAAAATAGAGGTGCATTAGGGACCTATGTTTAAGTAATAAGCCTAATATTCTTTGTATACATGAAACTAAAATGACAAAAGAAGTTTCAAAAACTATGAAAGTAGTATGGGCAAGATGTGAATGAGATGCTATGGATTTTGAAGGAGCGATAGGGGGAATTCTAACTTGTTGGAATCCTTCTAGAACCTCTTGTGTAACCATTCATAAAACTAGGTATTGGATAACCTCTTTAGTCACTTGCTACTTTGTAGATATTTATTTCATCCTTATCAATGTATATGGACCTACAACTCAGTCAGGTAGATTAGAAGTTTGGAGTGTGATTGAAGCCTTTATGAGAAGTAAAGACCAAGAAACCCGATTAATGATCATAGGAGTTTTTAATGCCATAACCAAGTTGGGTAAAAATTGGAGGAATTATGAAATTAACCCAAAGTATGAGAGATTTCTCAGCTTTTATTTAAAACAATAATCTATGGGAGGTTGAGTTTAAATAAGACAACTATACATGGACCAACAATAGGAGAAGCCATAACCTAATAGCAAAAAAATTAGACAAATGCATACTCTCATATTATTGGCTAGATGAAGGAACTTGTGCTAAAATTAATACCTTGACAAGGATTGGTTCAGATCACTGGCCAATAAGAGTTAAAATTGTGGTAAGTGAATTAAAAAAAAATTATATTTTAAATATGAGTAGATGTGGGAAGGCCATCCTCAATTTATTGATATGATAGCACAAATGTGGAATTATTTAGGAAATTAGGAAATGGTGGGTTGTATGCTCTTCCAAAACAAATTAAATCTATGACATCTAGATTAAAAAAATGGAACAAGAACAATTTTAGAAATATTTTTGAGAAGAAAGAAGAACTAAAAGATAAACTTTCAAAATTCTAAAAATGTGATCACAATAATCCAAACTCGGAGTAAAGGGAGTTGCTTAGTGAATATCACAATATTTTGAGTAAGGACAAGAAATTGTGGAGATTAAAATCAAGGCAGACTTGGTTAAAAGAAGGAAATAAAAATACAAATTGTTTTCGTAGGATGGCTATAGTACAAAGATCAACATCTAGAATTAGTAGAATTAAATCAATAGAAGGGGTTTAGATTGAAGATCAGAGTGAAATTATAAAAGAGACAATTTTTTTATCAAAATATTCTAATATCAAAGGAGACTGAAGTTCTTAATGATAAACTTCTTCAAGATGTACCTTCAGTTATAACGAATGAAGACAATAGGAAATTAATGGATCCTATTACTCTAGAAGAAGTTCATTTAACTCTTTTCTCTTTTATTAAGGATAAATCCCTAGGTCCATATGGGCTCTCTACAAGTTTTTACCAACATAATTGGGATATAATGAAGGATTATTTATTAGTGATAGTGGAATAGTCTAGGGTAAAAAAATACGCACCTTATAAAATAAATGCAATATATCTTACCCTAATTCCAAAAAAGAAGGATGTTGAATTGTTTGATTCTTTTAGACCCATAAAATGTAATATGACATAAAATTATCTCCAAAGTGATGGCAAATCGATTAAGGCCATTGTTAGACAAAATTATTTTAGAAGAGAAAGGAGAATTTGTAAAAGAGAGACAAATTCTGGATGGGATCATAATAGCTCATGAAGTTATACATTCAATAGCTTCAAGAAAAGAGAAAGCAATGATCTTAGAAGTTGATATGAGTAAAGCCTATGATAGGGTTAAATGGGATGCTCTTTTTCCAATTTTAGAAAAGTTTAGATTTAGGAAGAAATTAGTTAGATGGATTAAAGCTTATGTTTATGTTGTTTCTTATTTAGTGTTGGTCATTGGGTTAGTAACAAAATCTTTTAAATCTAAGACATGCCTTAGACAAGGAGATCCTCTATCTCCTTATTTGTTCATTATTATGGAAAATGTTTTGAGTAGGAACTTAAATAAGGATTACAAAGATGGGCTTATAAGTGGACTTAAGGTTAGTAATAAGTGGATACAACCCTTTTTGGAAGGGCAAGGATAAATGAGGCCAAAGCTTTGAATAACTTTTTAAAGGAATATAAAAGAGCATCAGGGCAAAAATTTAATAGGACAAAATACAAAATTTACTTCCTTAACACTCTAGCTAATATCAAAGCAAAAATTTACAAGTTACTTCAAATGTAAGAGGAAAATTTATCAACAACTTAATCTAGGGATGCCTTTATTTGAGGGGAGAACAAGGATAGAATTATGAAATCTAGTTATTAATAAAGTTTAAAATAAACTACCAACTTGGAAAGGTAGATGGTTATCGTTAGCAAGAAGAGTGTACTAAATTAAGTCAATATTACAAACCATTCCAACATATTATATATCATTGTATACTATGCCAAAATCAGTTTAAAAAAGTTTAGTCTATATTATGCAATCCTTTATGGTTAGGTTTACATGATAAAAGAAAATTTCCTTTGTTTAAATGGAGCAAGATGTGTGATGATAAAACTAGGGGAGGTCTTGGTTTAAGAGTTCTTAAAGATGCAAACTTAGCTTTTAGGGAAAAATTAATCTAGAGATTGTACTAAGAGAGTAAAATACAAGGGGCAAGAATTCTTCTAATTATGTTGAGCCCAATGACCCAAGTTTAATATTTATTGCATTCTCTCTATCAAATGGTTTTGCTCTTTGGAATGGTTTAAAAAAATATATTGATCTAATGATTAAAGGTTTACAATGGGTGGTGGAAACTAGAGAATAAAATTCTATTTGGATGGGTACTTGGTGTGATAAAAAACCACTCAATTTAGATTCAATTTTGAAACCTTAGATGAGATTGCTTCAAGACAAATATGGTGATAGGGTTTCAAATATTTTGTACAAGGATCGGGAAGGAAGATAAAAATGGAAAGAATATTTTTTTACAAGTATACAAGGCATTGGTTCTAGGAGGCAATTGAGTAGAAAGATAACAACCATGATTATTCTGAGGGTAGCCAAGGATAAATTGATTTGGGAGTTGAATAGCTCAGGAGAATACACAACAAGAAGTGGATATAATGTAAAGCACGAACAAAATAGTTATATCACTAGAATATGGAGATATATTTGGGATAGCCCAAGCATTCCTAAAGTCAAAAAGTTTGTTTGGCTAGTAGGTCATAGAATAATTTAATCCTGAGATAACCTTATGAAAAGGGGTTTTCATGGCCCCTCTCAATGTGTTCTTTTTAAAAAGGAGGAGAGTACAAACCATCTCTTGGGATAAACTTAATAAAACAATGAGTAAATAATGTGTTCTTTTTAAAAAGGAGGAGATTACAAACCATCTCTTGGGATAAACTTAATAAAACAATGAGTAAATATCAAGATATGTGGAAGTCATCGAGGGAAACAACCTTCCATGAATTCTTAATATATTTGGTAAATGCATGGTGATGAATAGCAAAATTGAAGTTTGGTTAATGCAATGGTAGAGCACTTATAAAGTGAGGCCTTACAAACTATATGGGATATATCAAAAGATACAATACTTTAAATTGTATGACTAGAGAGGAATATAAGAATATTTAAAAGAAAGGGAAAAAATTTAGAGGTAATGAAAAAGGAAGATACGTTTAGCCATAGAGGACTCTAAACCAATCCTATGAACTCACCCAATCCCTAATCTAGAAGCAGAGATCCTTGATAGATGGAGTCAAGTCAATAAATGGAATTATGATGTTGAGTACAAGAGAACTAAAAAAAAGGCAAAGAATATATAGTGAAAACCACTATATGTGGAATTTGGTTAAATTGAATTTTGATGGACCATCTAAAGGAAATCCAGGACTAGTAGGAGGAGGAATAATTAGAAATAACAAAGGAGAGATTTTGTCTCATTACACTTTCAAGGATTTAAGACATAATGAAGCTTGCTTAGGTGGTTTTAGAAGGGTTAAAAATATACAAACAAATGAAATGGAACAAAGTATAGATGAAAGGTGATTCTCTCATAGTAATAAATACAATTTTGAGGAAAGCAAAGACTTCATGGAACATACAAGAGATAATTGTGGAAATTCAAGATTTTGCTAAAGAGTTTAAAGAAATTAGGTTTACACATACATTAAGAGAAGGAAACAAATGTGCAGATAGGCTAGCCAATAGAGGGGTTTTGATTGAGGATAATGAAGTTAAATTATCTTTTCCATGGTTAGAGGAAGTTGTAAGTTTAGTTGAAGCTGATAAGAAAATATTAACTGTTTGAATAAAATAATGATTAAGATTTACTTTAATATTTTCCATTGGTAATATCTGCTTTATTTTATAACAATAATGTGTTTTCATATAAACTATTTATTATATTTTTTGTGGTTGCACTTGTGTTTCAAGAAGGAAACTAGCAATTTAGATTTGGTAAAGCGAACTATGATAGTGTGATGTTTTGGAAATATTACTCTACTAAGATGCAATGCATAGATAGTAGAGGTGAAGTTTTGGTATTGTAAATACTGCTATAAAAAAATGTAAAAAAGGATGCTAAATTTTGAAATATTTGTATTCATACAAAAAATTGAAAAGATTTAGAAAATAAAAATCAAGAATTCAGACAATTAATGTAAAATGATGTAGGTTTCTAGCTATAGCATCTCAATTGAGATGAAAAGTGTATTTATTTGTAAAATCTCAAGCTCTAAAGAAGATAGTTGTAATTTATCAAAGGTGAGGGACCCGAGTACAACCCCTTATTATTATCCAACAAAAAAAAAGCCTATCGACAAGGACGCCACTTGCATTATTGGTGATGTGACCTAAGTTCAATCCCCATGATGGATGTGTATAAAAAGTATTACTCAAAAAAGAAAAAGAAGTATATATATATATATATATATATATATATATATATATATATATATATATATATATATATATATTAGATTTGGTTATTGTGAGAAATCCCTATGACCGATGTACAGGGTTGAGCAGTCTCCTCCCAACCATGACCCCTCCTATACTTATCAATAGGGAATTTAACACAAAACCACCACACACCCACCCCTCACACACTCGCCCATGTCGCGGTTTGAACCTTAGACCTCCCGAAGAAGAGCCAAAGCCCGAACCAAGGCTTTGACTCTTCTTCAAAAGGTCCAAGGTTCAAATTGCGATGCGTGGGCAAGTGTGTGAGGGGGTGGGTATGTGTATGACCATGTGTTTGGCCCCTATTGATAACCACAACCCTTATTGATAACCGTGGCGTGGGCAAGTGTGTGATTGTGTGTTTGACCCTTATTGATAACCCCAACTCTCACCTTTATGAGAGGTTATGGTTAGAATGAGAATACCCAACTATGAACATTAGTTGTAAGGGTTTCTCACACTAACTTAATTAAAAAAAACTTATAAAATTTTATATATTACTTAAACCTAAAAAAATAAAAATTTATCCATAAACTTTAAAAGTACAAAAGAATTATAATGTAAAAAAATTAGCACCTAGGGGTGTAGCACAACGGTTCGGGCTTTGGCTCTTCTTTGGGGGGTTCAAGGTTCAAACTACGGTGTGGGCGAGTGTGTGAGGAGTAGGTGTATAGTGACTTTGTGTTAAATTCTTTATTGATAAGTATGAGTGGGTGTATAGTGACTTTGTGTTAAATTCTTTATTGATAAGTATAGCTCTCAGTTTTCCTGAGGGATCATGGTTTGAAGGAGACTACACACCGGTCACAAAGGAGACTACACATCGGTCACAAAGGTTTCTCGCAATAACCAAATAAAAAAAATAATGTAAAAGGGATCATGGTTTGAAGGAGACTACACGCCGGTCACAAAGGAGACTACACATCGGTCACAAAGGTTTCTCACAATAACCAAATAAAAATAAATTAGATATAACAAAGGATCAAACAATATACATATATAAATCCTATTGCACGAGGGCATTCTATATGATTTTATGATTCTTTTAAATTAATTTAAAAGAATTATTGAAAGAAAAATTTGATTTAGATAATATTTTTTTAAATGGAAATCTAACAAGATTTGATTTTAAAATTTTTTCTATAAGACTTTAAAAATATATATCAGTTCGATATTCTTAGGAGTGGGTGTATAGTGACTTTGTGTTAAATTCTTTATTGATAAGTATGAGTGGGTGTATAGTGACTTTGTGTTAAATTCTTTATTGATAAGTATAGCTCTACTAAGGGATCATGGTTTGAAGGAGACTACACATCGGTCACAAAGGAGACTACACGTCCATCACAAAAGTTTCTCACAATAACCAAATAAAAAAATAATGTAAAAAAATTAAATTAGATATAACAAAGGATCAAACAATATACATATATAAATCCTATTGCACGAAGGCATTCTATGTGATTTTATAATTGTTTTAAATTAATTTAAAAGAATAATTGAAAAAATAAAAAAATTAGATAATATTTTTTTAAAATGGAAATCTAACAAGATTTGATTTTAAAATTTCTTCTATAAGACTTTAAAAATATATATCAGTTCGATATTCTTAGAGGAACTGATTTGAAAAATAATTGTAAAAAGTTATATATCAGTTCGATATTCTTGGAGGAACTGATTTGAAAAATAATTATAACTTAAAAATATATATATCAGTTCAATATTCTTGGAGGAACTGATTTGAAAAATAATTATAACCTAAAAAGTGTGTGGACAATTAGAGGAACTGATTTGAAAAATAATTATAACCTAAAAAGTGTGTGGACAATTAGAGGAACTGATTTGAAAAATAATTATAACTAGAAAAAAGTAATTACACAATTAGAGGAACTGATTTGAAAAATAATTATAACTAGAAAAAAGTGAGTGGACAATAAAGAGTGCAAAGATGGAATGTAAAGGTGACCACATAGCATGAAGACAAAATAAGATGCTCAACAGAACATTTACAATTTGCAATCAACCACTAGGTATAGATAGGATGGAATAGAGTACGATACTTCATAAACACAAGCTGTCATTTTAAATATAGTCAAACCATTTTATGATTATTCTTGGATTCCTCAAAATCATTTTTTTTTTATATATAGAAGTAATGGTTACAATCATGATTTTTAGTAATTACTAGCACAGTTGGTAGGGTTCAAACTATCTACGAAGGCTCTCAGGACTTTCACCATCTCGGTACATGGTAACCTGGCGTGAGATGGGGACCGCCGTTTTTTTTTTTTTTTTTTTATATAGAAGCAATGGTTATAATCACGATTTTTAGTAACTACCAGTACAGCTGGTAGGGTTCAAACTATCTACGAAGGCTCCCAAGACTTCCACCGTCTCGGTACATGGTAACTCGGCGTGAGATGGGGACCGCCGAACGCACATGGGTTGCACCGTCGTCATCAATCTGGATCAGAGGAATCGGATCTGGGCTACTATCTGTGCATGGGCAAACCCGTGGGATTGGAACCTAGGTCTCCTCAAAATCATTGTTAGTCATAAATAAACACATGGCAACATACGACATTAAAAAGGTCCATTTTATTTTAAAAATAATTTTTTAATGTTAATTATAGTAAGATTTGAGATAAATATTAAAGTGGAAGGGAATTCTAATCCTGAAGAATCTTTATCGAACTTTTTTATTTTATCATGAAAAATCTTCAACAAAATTTTTATTTTATTATTATTATTATTATTATTTTTTTAGAATCTTCATAAACCCTAATCTACTGAGTAATAAGGAAATTAACTAGATGAAAAAGAAGAAACCCAGCGGAAGCAGTGCACTGCTACCAACAAGATTATCTTTTTTGGTAATTTTTTACAATAAAACATAAGTTTTTTTAAAGTGTCCTGATCTCTTATGCAATAATTTGAATTGAGGTTTATTGGATAAGAAAGTAAAGACATACCACTGTGGGATAAAATTTTAGGGAAAAAATATAGGTTTTTTAAAGGTTATTGTCAGTGGTTTGAACTTAAGCCTTTTAAATAAGAAACTAAAGATAACACTATTATGGTATTGTAACAAAGATTAAATTTTTAAAGTTAAATACAGACTTTTAAAAAATTCTGAAACTTAAACTTTTAAATAAAAACCAAAAAAACAAACTATTACATTATCTCATCAAAATAACTTTTTTTGAAAATTATCTCCACTTTTAAGTCGTCGTTTCCAAACCCTCGTGGCCTGAAGTGATAATCGGAGGCTTAAACACGGTGGTGGTATCAAGTAAACACGGTGGTGGTATCAAATTCGTAGACTTGAAAGTCGAAGGCTAGCAGTGAAGTTTTGTTCTCCGTGTATTCTTTGCTCCTGCAGAAATTTTATGTGTATATTTCTGGCTTTGCACTTCTTTCTAAATAGGGTAAGCCCCCCCTCCCCACACTGAATAATGTGCTTAGTGTGGATGATGATCATCGCAAATTCAATACCCAGAAAATATTATCTTAGAATTCAGAATACCCATGTATTCTTTTGAAATGTTTTATAGATATTTTTAATACCCATATCTTACTCAATCGCTGTTTCTGTCTCATGAAAAATGTATAAGCCCCAGCCTTGATATTCACAGATATACTTCTACTCAGCTATCTTTAAGTTTGTGAGTTGCGATTACATACATCATTATATGGGAGCTGTGAACATAATAAGGTTATAAGGGATTGTTAGGAATTAACCTTGCTTGATAGTCCTGGTTGTAGGAAAAGGTCCATGCGTCCCTTATTCATAGAATGGCTGCAAGAGTTTCGGACTCGGTAATTGTTGAGAGGTGATTGGTTTTTCTTAACGATTTTTTGGCCACAGGTTTGTGGAAAAGGTGCCAGTTTTGAATAAGTGATTATGGGGATTTTCTATGAAGTTACTGAGTAGATGGCATATACCCAATCATGCCATGATTGTTAAGTTATTAATAAATATTTTTGATACTGATAAATAGCTAAATATACCCCAGTTTACCATTACTACTAATGAAATAATCCATGGTTGAGACGTTGGTATATAGCTTAATATAGCCAAATAAGCGATGGTTACTAATCAGTTAATGTATCTCTGAGATGTTCAGAGTTAGTTACATTAATAATTAATAAGTATTTGGGTATACACCACTTTAGGCATGATATAGGTAGGGAATTTTCTTTTTTCTTTTGGGTGTCTCTGCATTCACTTTCTGGGCGGTTATTTGTGTCTCTGTCCACGTTTTTCTGTGAACTGTTGAATTAATGCTTTGGAATTTCTTTGGATATTGTTTGTTCACTTTGTGTTTATGTTACTGGTAAAGAGGAGGATCATCTAAAGTTAATATTTATTTATAACTTGGCACAGCATTTTACTGTCATCGTACCTTTTGAAAATATCATAGTACATTTTACCAAAGTGATCTGGAGCTTCTCTGTAAGGATCTCTAAATACTGTTAAGTTGAAAAAAGAAAATGACTAGCAATATACATTTTTTTTTAATTTTTTATTTTTAAATTAATAGTTAAATGCCATCTACTAAATTGCATGGGCTTAACCAGTTAAATTTTTCTAACTTCTAAGAAGGAGGCCTTAGGTTCAAATCTTTCTAAGAAATATATGCATAATTCTCAAGTTAGTGTATTACCACTATGGTAAGTTAATATTTATTTATAATTTGGCACAACATTTTACTGTCATCATACCTTTTGAAAAGATATGGTAAGTTAATATTTATTTATAATTTGGCACAACATTTTACTGTCATCATACCTTTTGAAAAGATCATAGTACATTTTACCAAAGTGATCTGGAGCTTCTCTGTAATGATCTCTAAATACTGTTAAGTTGAAAAAAGAAAATGACTAGCAATATACATTTTTTTTTAATTTTTAATTTTTAAATTAATAGCTAAATGCCATCTACCAAACTGCATGAGCTTAACCAGTTAAATTTTTCTAACTTCTAAGAAGGAGGCCTTAGGTTCAAATCTTCCTAAGAGATATATGCATAATTCTCAAGTTGTTGTAATACCACTATGTGGTCAGGATGTGTAGTGTAACAACCCACCCGGATCTGCCTTATATTTTTTTTTTTTTGTATTTTCTGGTTTATAAAGGAACTCAGGAATGCACAGGCTTAATTGCAGAAAACTAAGTAATTACTAATAATGCACAGACTTATGGAATACCATTGCAAATACTTGAAGCATGTAATGATTTGAAAATTGTTCATTCAACAGTGAATACAATTTCGATTTCCAATACCAAATAAAGTGTATAAACCCTGGTGCCTGGAAAGTACCTTAACGAAACTATTGGAAGAATGGAGCTGTTGGTTACGAATCTGCCATGAGGAAAGGATTTGTTGTTAATGCGCCCAGATTCGCCCACCAGATTGAAAGGCCGGGAGGAAGGAATGCCTTCCGTGCCAATCTCCGGAGAAGGCCGGCTCCTATGGGGGTTGAGTTAAGATAAGAGTGCAGGAAAGAGATAAAAAGGTACAGAAAGAGATAAAAGTGCAGAAAGGAATTCCAAATGTGATTGGAGTTGGGTGGGGGGAATAAGCAGCACGGCGACGAATCAATCACCACTACTAACAACATTCATCTACAAACATACATCGAAACTACAGCTATCAGCGATCCCATGTATCCTCTATCTATGCATTCCGGGAATACCTGGCCATCAAATGCTTGGAGTCCGAGTTCAGTACAACAACAAGCAATGACACAAGAAACATGAGGCAGAAATGACAAGGAGAGGCAGCATGCAAGATAAAAGACAGTAAGCAGAGCCAAGTATATGTCTGTATTTGAGGCAAACGCACAGCTACAATTGTCCCCTAGCAATATATTCCCCTTCCACCACTTACATTGAAAATGTGGTGGGTATTTATAGCCCAAAACTCCCCCGATTACATTCATGGGCACAAAGTCCCGAGACAAGACAATAGCTGACACGAGCGGGCGAGGAGCTGCTGATGCTGACTTCTGTCGGGCCGGACGGTACTTGCAGCATGGTGTCCTTGAAGGCGGTACAGCTACGTGGTAGCGCGTTGGGACAAGTCTTCGGTCAACAGGAATGCGGGTAGGTGCGGCAGGTGGTACTTCACATCGGCTTTAAATGTTGACAACTGGCGCCGGTAGTGTAGCCCATGCTTTGTCCTTGCGCGGTCAAGTCTTGGCTCGAATCCCGAAGGTGGATACTTGTCGGATGCTGAAGCGTGACACGTGTCTGCCTTGAAAGGCAGTTTATCCAACTTCGCCAGGAATTCGGGCGCCATCGGGTTGCGCGGGAGGAAAACAACGCAGTTGGAAGGCCTTCTTGCCTTGGCGTTTTCTGAGTTGACTTCACCGAACTGCGCACCGGTCAAAGGGCGCACTCCGACTTCGCTGCGAAGTCGGGTGTCGCACCGGTGCTGGCTCTCTCCTGCTGTACGGACTGCGCACTGGAGCAGGGGCGCACTCCGACTTCGCTGCGAAGTCGGGTGTCGCCCCGGCACTTAGCCATTTTCTTGATAGGCCATTCCCCTAGTGCGCCCAGGAAGGAGGGCGCACTCCGACTTCGCTGCGAAGTCGGGTGTCGCCCTTTGACACTTAGTCAAATTTTCGGTCACTTCTTGTCCTGTTGCGCACGGGTTACCTACTGCGCTCCAACTGAGGGGCGCACTCCGACTTCGCTGCGAAGTCGGGTGTCGCCCCAACACTTAGATGCTGAAGTTTTACTTGGGGGAAGAAAGGGGAAAAGAAGAAGAGGGAATGAAGCTGTGAGGGAGAGGAAGAAAGGGAGAGAAGAAGAAAGGGAAAATGAGGAGGGAAGGAAAAGAGCAGCTCACTTGCAGAAACCAAAAACATGGCACCCCTGTGCAAAATGTGGCAACATTCCTGGCGGCTCGCGGGGTGTCGAGCTCGCCTCGACGCAAAGAACCATGCCTTTATCCTTTGGGTGCAGAGGAACTTCCTTCCCCTGTCTTTTGCTGCTCTGGTCGCTTCCCTTGGGGCAACTGTTCTTCTTCGTTTTCGCTTTCACCAGTTGCCTCCTCAGTCTCGCCTTCTGAATCAGAAGGCTCTCCGCTTCCGGCCTCTCGCTTGCTGATGCGTTCGACCACAGTCTTAGCTTGATCCCAGACTGCGGCTTGGAAAGGAGAGGGGTCGCTGATTTCTCTAAGTACTGCATGGAATGCAGCGACCGCGTGCAGGTCAATGGTGTGAAATCTTTTGCCCAACTCCCCAAGAGAAGAGCTGATTTTGCAGTACTTAGCCACCATTTGAGTGACCTGCGCTTCTTGAACTGGCTCTGTCCAGCTATCGATTTCAGCTGTATCTGCCTCGAAGGACAGCCAGTTCTCTTTTACCTGTTCAAGGGTGAGGAGCTCGTCATCTTTGACATAGCTCGGACACCCATGCTCGGACAAAATACGAAAAGGAGCCAGGAGAATTTGTCTTTCCTGTTCTAAGGCGTCCAGCGCCTGCCTGGCTGCTCTGATCCTTTCCGTCCGGGCGAAGTAAGTGTGCAAGGTTACCCTTGCATTTGCCCACTCTGAGGCAAGACGGGACATAGGGGAGATTCGGAAGCCATCGCGCTCTATCTTCTCAAGTTTCATAGCCAGGTCTAGCAATTGCCTCGCCTGGTGTTCGGCTTCCTCTACCACAGGCTTGCCTTTGGCAGATATTTCTTCAATTCTGGATAAGAAATCCAGAACTGTCAAGGACTTGACAAGGTTGGGCTTGCAACCTTGTAGCAGACTTGCGCGCATCTCCTTCGCCTTGCTCTTTGAAAAGGCCGCCGCTTGTAATGCTTGCTCTGCTAGCTGCGACTGCGCCTGTTTCAGTGAACCCTGCAGTTGCGAAATCTGCTCCATCGCTGCTTTCCTCTCTTGTTCGGCTGTCTGCTGAGCGGCGGCCAGCTGAGCCTTAAGATCTTCAACTTCTTGCTGCGCTGACCCCAACTGGGCCGTAGCCCTCGCCAAGTCTTCTTCAAGCTGCCTGGAAGTATTCTGCAGCTGGAAAAGCGCCTCCTGGGTTTCGAGATGCTTGACAAGGAGGTTGTCTGTTCTGCGGCGAATACCGCGGATCTCATACTCTTCGTTGATATCATCGAAGTTCTTCTCCTTTGTCTGAAGCTCGTAGTCTGCCTCGGTCATATCACGGAGAGGCTTTTTCACCTTAGGAATCAGCTTTTCTGTTGTAAGCACTCTCCGATTCAGGTCAAACTTTGTGCGTTTGACCGGGGCAGCTATCCCTTCGGCCCTTCTGCGCTTAACTCCTTGAAGAAAGGAGGCAGATCCCCCTGCGGCTCTTACTGCCAGAGGCTGGTCCTCAGTGATGCTCATGAAATCAAGATCTTCCAGCTCCTGGGCCTGCTGCGGCATTTTTCCCGCGAACAATGAAGTAGGTGGGATACCAGAGGGGGTAGTAGCCTTCGAGGGTGACCGGGTCCTAGGAGTGACAGGGGTTTGGCTAGACGGCGCTGGTAGGGTTTCAGTGGGCTGGGGCGAAGGATGTGGAGATGAGGTAGCGGCCTCAGCACTGACCGCGGGTGAAGGCTCTTGGGTTTGTCCCAGGGATTGGAAAGCATTGGGGTCCTGGGCAAACTGGTCAAAGGAGTGAAAGTCGCTGGACGGCGGGGTGGCTTGAGATGCGGAGGATGCGGCTACGGCTTGCCCTGATGAAGTGGGAGTCGGGGTTTTTGCAGGGCCGACATGGACTTGGGCAAATGGAAGGGAGGACGTACCTGCGGGCTCCGCCTGAGCCGACGCTGAAGGGGTGGTTGCAGCCTGGAGGTCTGCTACTGGTTCGGGGCTGTCTAAAGAGACAACCTCCGGCGCTGCTGCTTGTGGTTGTTCTGCAGGTGTCTGCTGTACTGGCTCCTTGGGTCGTTTGGCCCTTTCGACCTTTTTCTTTTTCTTTTCTCCCGACGCCGTGGATGGTCCAGAAGGGAGCGGCAATAGAGGGGCGGCAGGCGCTGATGTCCCCACGGTAAATTTGTACCTGGGTCGCGCTGGGAGGATACCTGCCGCACTTGGTCCGCTGGCTGGCGGTGTGAGCGTCTTCTCTGTTGATGGAGGGGCCAGCTCAGGAGTTGACCGCTCTGAACCTTGCGCCACTTCGGGCGCTGCCACAGAAGCAACAGGCTGCATCGGGCCCACTTGACTGCTGGATGGAGTCGCGCTGGAAGTCGCCGGGGTTGACGATGAGGGGGGTAGCCCTCCTTTTATACCTTATGTTCGCGCCTCGGGGAACGCAAACGCGAAATTCGAAGGGCTGCCACGTGTCGACGTGTTGATCATATAATGCCGAAAACTCATCATCAACGGCAAGATTCCTCCGGCTTGATTTGTCGTGTTGCGTGCGACACCTCATTTTCCAGCATTCGAGGATTTTGTCCTTATGCCAGTTAAGCGGCGCCACCTTAGCGAGGAACTTCTTGAATCCCGCTGACTCCATTCGGTGGTCCGGGTTCCGTTCAGGATCGTAAGCGACCTCTTCGCAGTAAAATTCATGCCACGGTGGCCATGACTGCATCAAATGAATGCGCCAGTAGAGATCTGCACCTGTCAAGTTCCTTCTTTCTTGCATGATCTCAGGTCTCGGACAGATGTGCGTAAACTTTCCCCGGACCCCGATTGGGTCGTATTTCCAGCGTTGGGGCAGCATTATTAGGCCCATCTCCAGCAGCTCCTGCTCAAGGTAAATGTGCTGCCCGATTTCGAAGACCTGAATATTGGCCCAGGTCATAGGATATTTGAATATGTGACCTCTCTTCTTCCCTTGGCCAAATTCCTCTTCGACGTAGTCCATTTGCCGCGCCACCTCCATTCCAAACTGATGGTCCGTGCAGAAGTAGGGCAGCAGACATGGTTTCCCCTTGAATCCGTAGATTCGGACGACAATGCCCTGAGTCAGCCGAAAGGTATCACCAAGCTTGTTGTCTGTCAGATGCTTTGTCATAGCCGCTGGTGGGCGAGTCGCGCCACGGCTGAACAGTCCCATTGCCTGGCCCAGAAAACCAACATTAAACTCGTAGAACGAGCCCTTCCGGTACAGGGCCTCAGTCCATTCGTACACGGGGAGTGGCTTTCCTTGCTCGTTCGCTTTCCTCAGGTTAGGGACGTTCATCCGGTAATGCATATGGTACAGGCATAGCCATGTGAGGAATGAGCAAAACCGGAAGTCCGTCGACTGCCTTTGCTGCAGTCTTACCAGGCTCGCATGAATCGCGTAGGCCAACCAGTCCGCCCAATCGTAGAAGATTGGGCGCTTCCCGCTCTTCTGCGCCGTGGAGTCGTAGAACTCCCCGTGCAGGATGCACTCGGCCATCGCCAGCTGAAACGGCCGCACCACTCTGTCTGAGTCGCAGCCAAGGACCCATGCCAGAATGATATAAATATATTTGTTCTCAAATCGGTCCAGCGGTATGGGGCCGGTCGGCCACTGTCCAGGATTTAGCGGAGTCTTCAGCTCTGAGTTAAGGAACTCTCTCATCCGCTTCGTCTGCGAAAATCTGCCGGTCTGCTCTTCGATGCTCACCCTTCTGACAATTGCGTCTGGGCTGTATTGGAGCCCTGGGGCGAACGCCGGCTGGACGCTCTCTCGGAAGAGAGTGAACAGCACCCTTCCTTTGTTATCGCAGACTTGCCGCGCAGCTGGTTTGTAATATTCAGCAATCACTTCAACCAGCTCCGGGCACCAGTGTGTCGGAGGGCACAGGAAACAGTGAAGATTTGAATTATATGCGGCTCCGAGGTGGTGAGAAGGCGGAACCTTACCCACCCACTTTGCGATGGTCAGACGCAGCTTTGTGAGACTGATGGAGAATGCGCCATCTTTGTACCCGGACAGACGATTGATTGGTGGCGGCGGAGTCTGACCAGCTACGCGCCTCTTCGTTCTGGATTTTGCTTTCTTGTCTTTTCGAGGCGCTGCGCTCTCATGGTCGCTGGACTCTGGAGACTTGTCAGCATCGCGCGGATCCACACTTGCTTGCGCCTGTACGGGCGCTTTCCCCTTGTCCATCCTTGTTGAAAAGAATCAGAGATAGGAGCAGCAGCTTCAGAGCTTGTCAGTTTTATTCTCTGCAGTCCGGGAGCCAGCTCTGAACTCATGAATTTTTCCGGCTGCGCCAGGGCCTTCTTGTAGACAGCAACTGCCAGCATTAATGGCGCGAGGGAGGAAGTTAGGGCCGTTTGCTTTGGGTTGGTGGCGACGTTATGATCTTGGCGGCTGCGCACGGGCCCGTTTTTTGAAAAACGTTCCTTGTTGGCCCAGCGCACCTTACCCTTTAAATGTATCTTCATTGGTTAACGCGCAATCATTTAAACTCTCTTGAACCATGTGCCGTAGCTGACGTCACTGCCGTCAATTGGGCACACTTTCCAAAAGACTTTACAATTAATTAACCACACCTTGCCATGTGTCGGGCTTTGCAACGGGCCCATACTTGGCGCCGTCCGTGATGAGACGTTCGTGCTTCGCCCGGAATCCGGGGCGCGGTCCGACTTCGCCCGAAAAAGGGGCGCAAGTCGGACTTCGCTCGGAAAAGACTTCGCCAAAAAACGGGCGCGACTGGGTTTTACACTTCAATCTTTTTCGCCAGCTTACCTACTCGGACTTCGCCCAAAAACGGGCGCAGCGCGGACTTCGCCCGAAAAAGGGGCGCTGTCCGACTTCGCCCATCAACATGGGCGCTGGCCGTCTCTAGGCACTTTATTTGTAATCAGCTACCCGACTGCGCTCTTTGGAGAAGGCGCAGCCCGACTTCGCTGCGAAGTCGGGTGGGCAGCTAGACTTAGACATTTTAGCTCCTTTTAACTGCTTTGTTCCCTTCTTCGCCCCATTTGATGAGCGCTGCCTGACTTCGCTGCGAAGTCAGGCATTTGCCTCGGACCTACTTGGGCTACTTGGAAAAAAACTGAAAAACTTGAAATATTTACATGCTGAAAACTTTAAAATGCAAAAAGGGAAATCTGTACAAAGAAGGGCCCCTTCGGGCGCCTTCAGTGGTGGTACAATTTGAGGTGAAACCCGTTGACGGGAATGGGGAGAGGATGTCCCTCCATGTCCCGGAGCACATATGCGTTGAATTGGTTTACCCGGGCAATCTGATAGGGGCCCTCCCAGAGGGCATCAAACTTTCCATGGTTGCCGGGTTTGGCCTTGAACGAGTCCCACTTCAGCACCAGGTCCCCGATTTTGAAAACTCGGGCTGTGGTGCCTTTTGCGAACCAGCCTTGGGTTGATTCAGCGTGTTTTGTGAAGGCCTGGTACGCTTTCTCTCTGTCTTCCTCCAACTGCAACAGTTGGCAAAGTCTGTCTTCTACCGGATCCCCGTTGTTTCTTTCCTCGTCAAGCATCCAGAGAGCGGGTATCTCAATGTGCGTTGGCAAGACAGCTTCTTTGCCATACACGAGCGCATAAGGGGACGTTTTGATGGACTTCTTGAATGAAATTTTGTCCGCCCATAGCGCCCGATTCAGGAGTAGGTGCCAAGTCCTCTTGTTATTCTCCACCGTCCTTCGAATGATCTTCAGTAGATTCTTATTGGTGGACTCGGCGAGACCGTTCCCCTGCGGGTAGTAATTGGAAGACATCTTGTGATAGATGCCAAATTTGCTGGTGTACTCCGTGAGTACTGCGCCTGCGAACCCCGGACCATTGTCCGTTACTATTGATTCCGGGACCCCGAAACGGGTGATCAAGCTTTCGAGGAACCTGATGACCGTCTCTTGGTCGGCGTTCTTTGTAGGGATCGCCTCTGCCCACCGTGTGAAGTAATCGGTGGCGGTTAAGATAAACTTGTGGCCCGCTGCAGAGTTCGGCGAAATCACCCCGATGAAGTCCAGACCCCATTGCTTGAAACGGAGTCTCGGCTTGGATCGGTTGAAGGGGCAGGGGTGCTTTTCTGTTCTCGCCAGCAAATCTCTGGCATTGATCACATTTGCTATAGACGGCGTGAGCGTCTGTAAACAGAGTGGGCCAGTAGTACCTGGCTCTGATTATTTTCAAGGCCGTGGGCCTTGCGGAATGGTGACCTCCAGGCATCCCGGAATGAAATTCTCCGAGGACCCTGGATTGGTCTGCTTTTCTGACGCACCGCAACAGGATGCCGTCAATGTTTTTAAAGTAAAGCCCCTCGGGGCGAAGAGTGTACTTCAATGCACCTAGCCGAAACCTCCTTCTTTGTGAGGCATTCATGTGGTCTGGACATCTCCCGGTGCAGAAATACCTCACCAGTTCATCTGTCCAGTCGCACTCCTCGGGTAAAGAGTTGGCTAGGTTGATGCGTGTTGCGGGATCCTCCCACTCGCAGGCGGATATCTCGGCTGCCGCACTTCGGGCTAGCTCCTGGCACAAGGCTCGGCCTCTGACTAGCTTGGTTGGCCGCACTTCGATGTCGAACTCCTGGATTTTGGCAATCCATCCTGCCCTCTTGTGACCCGGTTCTCCTTGTATGATAAAGCTTCGAACGTCCGGGTGGATCACGAAGACGGTGATCTTGCTCTGGGAGACAAAGTGCCTGAACTTACGGAGAGATTTCATGACAGCGTGTACCTGCCGCTCTATAAAGTTGTACTTCTCTTCGTGCGGCTGGATCACTTGGCTCAGGAACGCTATGGGGCGCTCCTCGCCATCTTCTCCCTTTTGGGTCAGGACTGCGGCGTAACTCTCTGGTTCTCCCACCGCGTACAGGATGAAATCCTTGGAGTAGTCCGGGTTGATCAACACCGGTGCTTGTGCAATGCGAGCTTTGATCTCTTCGAAGGCTCGCTCCCTCTCTTCAGTCCACAGAAAATCTGTGTTCTTCTTCAGCAACTCGGACATAGGCTTGATTACCTGTGCGAAGTCCGGTATGAACTTCCGCACGAAGTTGATTTGGCCGAAGAAGGACTGTAGCCCTTTCTTATCGATTGGGGCGGGCAAGCGGAGGAGAGCCTCTGCTCTGTCAGGATCTATAGCCAGGCCTTTCTCGGAGATGACATGCCCCAACAGCTTTCCTTCTTTCACCGCGAAGACAGACTTCTTCGGGTTTATGGAGATGCCGAATTCACGACACCTTTCGAATATTTGCCGCAGGTGGGGAACATGATCTTCTCGCTTGTGAGAGAAAACAGTCATGTCATCCAAGTAGATGACGATCACTTTGTTGAGCAGCTCTCGGAAGGCCGGGTCCATGGCTCTTTGGAATGTGGCGCCAGCATTGGATAAGCCGAATGGCATGCGCTGGTAGGCGAACGTTCCCCATTTGGTGGTGAACGCCGTCTTGTGCTGGTCCTCATCCTTGACCCATATCTGGTTGTAGCCGGAAAAGCCGTCTAAGAGGGAAAATCTCTGGGCTCCAGCAACTATATGGAGGATCTGATCGATCTGAGGAAGCGGGTAATGGTCCTTGAGGGAGGCTTGATTTAGATTTCTGAAATCCACGCAGAGACGAATGTCTCCGTTCTTCTTCCTCACGGGAACCAAGTTCGCAACCCAGGATGAATGCTTGATGGGGTAGATGATCTTGGCCTCCAGCATCTTCAAGAGCTCGGCTTTCATCATGGCCTCGATTTTTGGATTGACGGCCCTCTGCTTTTGCCTGAATGGCTTGGCGCCATCTTCTAGCTCAATGGTATGCTGGATTATTTCTCTGTCATACCCCTTCAAGTCTTGGTAGCTCCAGGCTACTATGTCAGGGAACTCTTGACATAATGATCTGATCTGCTCGAGTTCCTCTGTGGTGCAGTCTGTCCCGACCTTGATTGATTTACCAGGTTCCAGCTCTAGGTCGGCATACTGCTTCGGGTCTACTTTGATCCGATGAGATATGGCTCTGTCATTCTGATCAAATAGACTCTCTAAGGTAATCAGTCCTTTCGGGACATGATTATTTTTCAGTTGTATCAACCCCTCATATTGCTCGTCATCAGGGTCTCTACCTTCGATTGAACAGGCTTCATTTACCAAAAATGTGACGATCTCCTCGTCACAGCTAAACACCTGCCAGTGGGTGTCCTTATCAGGCACAGAAGGCCTGTAAATGGTACGGACCGGCTTCGGCTTCTGGACAGTGTCATCAGCCGGAACGTACCTGGCTCCAACAGACGCCAGAATGTCAGCATGCTTGTTTTTCTCTCGTGAAATAGCCTTGACATTCAACGAGTCAAAAGACTCCATCAGATCCCAGACCCGATTTCGGTACGCCTTGAGATAGTGCTTTTTGGAGGCGCACTTATTCGTGATCTGGTGGCACACCAACTCCGAATCTCCGTAGATCTGCAGATGTTTGATTCCCAACCTCTCCGCCTTTCGCAATCCCAAGCACAGGGCTTCGTACTCCGCCGCGTTGTTGGTACAGCTCCAAGCCAGCCTGTAGGTGTAATCCTTCTGGATCCCGGTTGGGGAAACCAAAAGAACTCCAGCACCGGCGCCATTTTTGCATCGTGCGCCGTCAAAGAAAAGCTTCCACAGCTTCTCAGGTGCTGGTCCCACTTCTCTCTTTGCTGACTTGTCAACTCTTTCAGGCTGAACAATGGTGTAACAGCCTTGCTCTGTTTCAATCACGGCGTTGAAGTCCCGCAAGGAGAATTCATCTTCTACTTGCAGCTGCTCGAGAGCTTGCTCCGTCATGTCCACTGTCACCAGTTCTTCCTCCGTCAGCTGAACCATGCAATCCTCAGGCTCTTCTCCGGGTATCTTCTCTACTAAGTAGGTGGAAGGCTTTTCATTGAAAATCTTCAGTCTCCTTCCTTTGAAGGGCACTTCCATGTGCGAGTAGTCCAGAGAGAGATATCCTCCTAACTTCGCAGTGAACTCCCTAGAGAGACACATGCCGAAGTAGGGTTCCAAGTCGACGACCACAACCTCCTGGATGACCACGATGTCGAGGGCTTTGTGCAGCCGAATAGGGATGTCTTTTATGACACCGACTGTCTTGACAAGGGTGCCGTCTAGTTGCAGCACGCCTTGGCTGCTCCTTGTGTACTCCATCCCGATTTCATCGCAGACGGCTCTCGGCATTACGGTCGTGGAAGCACCAGAGTCCACCATGCAGTTGTGTACTATATACCCTTGCATCCGTAATGACAGATAGAAGGGAGGTGGTCTGTTCTTCCCAGTGGCTGAGACTGTCAGGGGTTGCACCAGGACAGCGGGTTGTATCTGCTTGCCATTCTTCATGATTTTCAGGGATTCTTGCAGCAGATCAACCTGGCCTGGGAGCTGAAGAGCATCATACATGCTGATTCTTGCGGGAGTTCTCTTCAGCTCGTCTACTATACTGTAGCCCGAAGTGCTTGCTCCTTCCGCTTCTTTCGCCGGCTCGTACTTTGTCCGGTATTGTTGAGTGGCCTCAACTCTCTGTCTCTTGGTCAGAGACGGATACCTCAGCTTCTCCTGAGCTTGTTCTTTTGTTTCAGCTAGAGGCTGGGCAGCGGGAGCTTTAGCCGGAAGAGCTTTGGCTATGGGCGGCTTGACTGCGGGAGTCTTCGCCGGAGGAGTTTTATCTTTGGCTGTGTAGGGCCACAGCCTCTTGTAGGGCGGTATCTCCTCAGGTTGCGCCTTATCTCTTCTAGCGTACACCTTTAGGGGTTTGGCTGCAGCTTCGGCAGACTTCTTGTTTTCCTTGGCGGGAGGCGGCATTGGAACTTCGTCTGAAACGGCGAAATTGCTTTCGTCGCCCAGGATCATGTAAAGCTCTTCGTCCTCAATGGCGCTGCCGGCCAAGGTCTGGAGGTAGTGCTGATGCAGTGTACAGTCATCCTCGGCATGCGGGTCGTTGCACGTGGTGCACCAGTTGACCTGGTCGGAAGTACCAGGTTCATCCTCTATGGCAGCATTCCTCGGAGGGGGCCGCCGTTGCAAATGTTGCTCGGGGGGCCGATCCTTTGTCAATGCCGGGGGCGGATATGGCCTCCTTGGAGCTAGGTCCATCTGGGCCTGCTTCTTTTTCAGGACAGTCATGTCGTTAGACATGGTATGATAGCCAGAGGCCAGAGCCCGTACCTCCTGTAGGATTTGATTCTGAATATCGTGGTCAGGAGGCGGCGGCAATTGAGCTGGGGGAGGCAATGCAGCCAATGGAGGAGGAGTGGAATATTGTGCATGCTGGGGAGGAGCAGGAAGCGCTGGAAAACGTGGAGGACGGGGAGGCGGATAATGAATTTGCGGCGGGCCGTAAGGGTTCACGACCGGCGCCGGATTCCATTGCTGCTGGGGTTGCTGTCCTGAAGTGGACGGCTCTGAACCAGAAGCTGAAGGATACTGCGATCGGGGAAAGTCAGGGTAGATGGGCGGTTGCACTCTGTGTGGAAGCCTGCCGATGGAGATGATGTCCATTTCAGCTTGCTGGGCAGCTTCGTACAGAGCAGGGAACGTGTTGATTCTAGCAACCTTCAGCAGCAGGCAAATGTCTGAGTTGAAAGATCTCAGGTAGTAGTAGGCGGCCTGTCCTGCTGACGGTCGGAGTTCGCGAGGCACTCGTTTCCAAGACCTCGCAAACCTGATGTTGAAGTCTGACACCTCCTCTTGGGGGTGTCTCTGAATACTTTGGAACTGATGCAGCAAAGAAGAGGGATCAGCAGACTCGTTGCATCCTTTCACGAGTCTGCCGGCTAACTGTCGCCACCCTGTGATGGATCCCTCTGGCAGCGATCTCCACCAGTAGAGAAGCTTTCCCCTTAGGGAAAGGGCCAGCAGACGGGTCTTCACACTTTCGTCGGTGATGGAGTGTAGCGCAGCCAGGGCAAGAATGTCCTGGATGTGTTCATACGCCGTCTTGCCGTAGCCGTCGTACGTAGGGATAGACTTTAAGGCAGCGGGGGCACAGCTTGCTGTCCGACTAGGGCCAAGGGCCCCGTAGAATCCACCGCCGGGAAGAGGTCGTCTTCATCCAGATGATCAGCCATTTCTGCTTCTGATCCGGTAGTGTATTCAGTATCGGAACTATCCGAAGATGTAGATTCTTCTTCGGCCTCAACTTGTTCAATCTTAGCTTTTCGGCTTCTTGGATTTCTTCTTCGCGAGCTTGGTAATCAGCCAGCCTGACGCGCTCGCCTGGAGCGTCAAGGTCAAGTTCGTAAAAGTCAGGTAGGTTCTCCGGATTCCTTGCTCGCCACCTTCTCGTTTGCATGAAGGCGTTAGGACCGGTCTTCTCGGACTCAGAGTATGTTCAGATAATTTGCAGAGTCGCCTTGTGCTCTGATTTTGAACAGCAATGAAGCGAGCACTAGTACTTCGATTCTGTCTGGGGGTGGGAAACTTCCATGTCCCACCGGTTAAGACCAGGAAATTGGTGGTGCCAGGTGGAGACGGGTTAGAAATTCACTCTTGAAATATGGGACCTTGGTCCCACCGGGCGTGCTGCGAGAAACTGTTGGTTACGAATCTGCCATGAGGAAAGGATTTGTTGTTAATGCGCCCAGATTCGCCCACCAGATTGAAAGGCCGGGAGGAAGGAATGCCTTCCGTGCCAATCTCCGGAGAAGGCCGGCTCCTATGGGGGTTGGGTTAAGATAAGAGTGCAGGAAAGAGATAAAAGTGCAGAAAGGAATTCCAAATGTGATTGGAGTTGGGTGGGGGGAATAAGCAGCACGGCGACGAATCAATCACCACTACTAACAACATTCATCTACAAACATACATCGAAACTACAGCTATCAGCGATCCCATGTATCCTCTATCTATGCATTCCAGGAATACCTGGCCATCAAATGCTGGAGTCCAGAGTTCAGTACAACAACAAGCAATGACACAAGAAACATGAGGCAGAAATGACAAGGAGAGGCAGCATGCAAGATAAAAGACAGTAAGCAGAGCCAAGTATATGTCTGTATTTGAGGCAAACGCACAGCTACAATTGTCCCCTAGCAATATATTCCCCTTCCACCACTTACATTGAAAATGTGGTGGGTATTTATAGCCCAAAACTCCCCCGATTACATTCATGGGCACAAAGTCCCAGACAAGACAATAGCTGACACGAGCGGCTGAGGAGCTGCTGATGCTGACTTCTGTCGGGCCGGACTGTCCTTGCAGCATGGTGTCCCTGAAGGCGGTACAGCTACGTGGCAGCGCGTTGGGACAAGTCTTCAGTCAACAGGAATGCGGGTAGGTGCGGCAGGTGGTACTTCACATCGGCTTTAAATGTTGACAACTGGCGCCGGTAGTGTAGCCCATGCTTTGTCCTTGCGCGGTCAAGTCTTGGCTCGAATCCCGAAGGTGGATACTTGTCAGATGCTGAAGCGTGACACGTGTCTGCCTTGAAAGGCAGTTTATCCAACTTCGCCGGGGATTCGGGCGCTATCGGGCTGCGCAGGAGGAAAACAACGCAGTTGGAAGGCCTTCTTGCCTTGGCGTTTTCTGAGTTGACTTCACCGAACTGCGCACCGGTCAAAGGGCGCACTCCGACTTCGCTGCGAAGTCGGGTGTCGCACCGGTGCTGGCTCTCTCCTGCTGTACGGACTGCGCACTGGAGCAGGGGCGCACTCCGACTTCGCTGCGAAGTCGGGTGTCGCCCCGACACTTAGCCATTTTCCTGATAGGCCATTCCCCTAGTGCGCCCAGGAAGGAGGGCGCACTCCGACTTCGCTGCGAAGTCGGGTGTCGCCCTTTGACACTTAGTCAAATTTTCGGTCACTTCCTGTCCTGTTGCGCACGGGTTACCTACTGCGCTCCAACTGAGGGGCGCACTCCGACTTCGCTGCGAAGTCGGGTGTCGCCCCAACACTTAGATGCTGAAGTTTTACTGGGGGAAGAAAGGGGGAAAAGAAGAAGAGGGAATGAAGCTGTGAGGGAGAGGAAGAAAGGGAGAGAAGAAGAAAGGGAAAATGAGGAGGAGGGAAGGAAAAGAGCAGCTCACTTGCAGAAACCAAAAACATGGCACCCCTGTGCAAAATGTGGCAACAGGAGCTTTCCTCAAAACAGCATCAGTCTGCCCTGGGACAGCCACGTGATTCTGTTGAATGTTGAATAGCAGCCTGAGTATGAACTCCAATGTCTATATTCGAACCACCTCTTATCTCTTCCAATCACCAGCTCGATTTTCTCAATGAAGCCCAATGAAATCTTTGTCCTGAATCTGATCACCAATCCAACAGGGGTAATGTTTCATACCCGAACTGGATGTTCCCACTGGAAATGATCGTTCCCAATGAGCTTGACCCTGCAAATAACCTCTGCAAGAAGTCTCCCAAAATACCCAAAGCCTGTCTTCAATCTGGATATCCAAAATGAGAGCCAAAATCCCAATTTATAGAAATTCTTGGTAAGGTTGGTGGCTTTGGAGGGAACTTTTCAAAATTCAAATTGGCTTCTAGAACCCGCTTCTAAAATGACATCATCATTTATCATTAAGTCCCCTTTTACTTTTATGCTAGGAAAGTCACTTTATAATTTTATATTTATTTAGTGACTTAAATGACCTTTCCCTTCATAACATAATAATATATATAAAATTAAATATTTAATTTAATTTTATATAAATATCTTCGGGCATTAAAATTTCCAAGCTCCACCAACCCAACATACAAACAAATCACGGATTTGGATACCCATTAAGCCAAACAATCCAGTCGTACCTTCCGCTCTGGCAGAAACCCTAGCCAAGTGACTTACTATATATAGTAAGTTTCTTCAATAAGCCACCAGAATTCGACCACTGAAGACTGTCAATGGCCCAGAATGGACTCCCCTACATCGTACTTAGCCTACGGGAGCCCGAGAGTAGGCTAATCTCGTATATCAAATCAATAAACTAGGAAGGGGACATTACATGTAGACCTGTTTCAATTTAAAAAAAAACAAACAAAACCTAAATGCCTCTTTTTAGTGGGAATTTGAATATCTGTTTAATATAAACTGTTTTCCACATAGTCTAGTTATCAATTAGTAGCTAAATTTAGAAGGCTGCTCAATTCGGAACTAATAAAAATGGGGCATGGTATTTATAAGTACTACATACTTCTAAGCAATTAGAGGAGGTTATGATTTTGGAAGGGATTACATAGGCATCTGTGAAAGAGCAAGTTCTTTTCCAATGGCAGAGTCCATATTGCTCTTGGAGTCTATTAGGTGTGAGTTTGCAGCAACAACTACTTTTGGAGAATGTTTGTTTATTTTGTCTAATGTACTTTTTGATTTTGATTTTTTATTTTTTAAAATAACATTAGGTTCTGTTTTTGACTATTTTGTTTTAAGCTTTAATATTTTTCTTCTTGTATTACCAAAATTTGAGATTTCAATTTCAAAAAATCAGATTTCATGCCTGTTATATAACAGTTCCTTTAATGGTAGCTACTCTGGTTTTGTCTATTTTGCACAATCAACAAGGTTCCTGGGGTGAGAATGCAGTTTGAGATATGTATTTAAAAATTTGAACCACTTTGCTATTTGCCAACATGCCCTTCTTTCTGTCTACTTTTAAAATATCTCCATTACACGGTTAGAAGTCAAAAGAACACTCCTACAGATTTCCATAAAATCATATGCAAGAACACCAAAATATGAAACTCAAGATAAAGGAACATTTTGGCTATGACATCAGACAACAAAATGGCTTGCTATAGAATCAGAACTAAAGTGAAATACAAGATGATCCTCTACAGTCAAGCAATTGTTTAAGGCTTATAATTATAATTAACCTCTATTACATATTGAAATTTTTTAACAGCTACCTAAAAGGGCCATCAATATCTACTGGAGGAGCTGCAATGAAAGCGATAATGAATACAGAGGTTGCAGTCAATAGGGTAGGAATCATCAAGACACCAAACCATCCAATGTAAAGACGGTTTTCGGTGCTAGTGATCCAGTCACAAAAACGACTCCATAGGCTTGCGCTTTCGCAGTGGTCATGGTTAGAACTTGTTTATTTAATTATTAGAAGCTCTCAAGCATACATATAAGTAAAGCTTGTTATTCAACGGATCAGTCCTTCCTTGTTCAAAGGAGTAAAGTGAAGATTATTTCTGTCTTGGAGTATGGCATACTAGCATCGACTAAAAGGAAAAAGTTAAAAGTGTTTTTTAACGTCCACAAGACCATAGGTCATATGGGATGATGCCCTTCAGTACAGGTGCCTCATCACCTCTGAATTGGAATTTTGTTGAAGTACACCGGAGCATGGTGTACAACCCTCCCCCCTAAAATTCCAAACTTGGACCTGTTGGCAATTTTGCCACATTAATTTTTTTTGGATAAACTTTGGCCTAAGTATGGAGCTTTAAAGCGACAAAGAGCATGCAGAGGTGTTCGGGTTTTCGCGGGCCATGAACGGGGGCGATAAAATGGATGAAATAAGCTTTGGATATTTTATCATTGTAGATCGTTTCGCTAGCTTTCCGACGATATATTATAATAGGCGATCGGGTCAACTGATCAAAAGTTATGACCCCGGGAAGCAGGACCAGGAAGCTCAATTTCGAGGCCAGAAAATTGACTAAGTTTCGGGCCCCGCCCGATTGCGCTCATCCTCCCAACTGCGCTCATTCGCCCGACTGCGCTCATACAAAGACCCAAAATTTTCTAAGTGTTGGGTGCGCAACCCGACTTCGCAGCGAAGTCGGGTTGCGCCCTTAATTTTGTGCGCACTTGGGGAGCCGAAGTGCGGAGAGCTGAACAAAAATTTTGCTAAGTATGAGAGCGCAACCCGACTTGGCAGCGAAGTCGGGCTGCGCCCTCATTCCTGTGCGCAGTTTGAACAACAGCCAAAATTGACTAAGTGCTGGGTGCGCAACCCGACTTCGCAGCGAAGTCGGGCTGCGCCCTCATTCTCGGCGCAGTTTGAACAGCAGCCAAAATTGACTAAGTGCTTTGGGTGCGCAGCCCGACTTCGCAGCGAAGTCGGGCTGCGCCCTCTGACTTGTGCGCACTTGGGCAGAATCTTGCAAGCAGCACAAAAACTGTCTAAGACACGGAGGCCTCCCCAACTGCGCTGTTCCCCACTTGTGCTGTCCAATTGCGCTCTGATTCCAAGCGAAGTAGGACACAAAAGAGAGACTGCCTTTCAAAGCAGATGCGACCCTCATCAGAATTTGACAAGTGTCCAGCCTCGAGATCCGAGCCGAGATGTGATGGGAAAAAGGACAGGCGTGGGCCAAATTATCTACCGCAGCTACCCTCATTTAAGCTGACGCAAAGTTCCATCTACCGTAGCTACCCGCATTCAAGCTGACTCAAAGTTTCATCAACCGCACTACCACGTAGCTGCCAAGTTTTCAGGTGGACCTTGCTGCAAGTACAGTCCCTGTCTGCAGGAGTCAACATCAGCAGCTCTTTTGCCGCTTTTGTCAGCTATTGTCGGGTCTGGGATTTTGTGCCCAGGATTGTAATCGGGGGGAATTGCGCTATAAATAGCCGCACCACATCATTGTAAGGGGGTGGAAGGGGGATATCCTGCTAGGGAACCATTGTAGCTATACGTTTGCTTCTGAATGCAAGACACACACTTGGCTCTATTTTGCTGTTATCATTCTTTATGCTGCCTTTACTTGTCATTTCTGCCTCATGTTGCTTATTTCATTGCTTACTGTTATACTGAAGTCTGGATTCCAGTATTTGATGATTAAGTATCCCTGGAATGCATAGATAGAGGATACATAGGATGTATGACAGCTGTAGTTTCTATGGTGTGTTCTGTATTTAATTGTTGTTAGTAGTGGTGATTGATCGTTGTCGTGCTGCTTATTCCCCCCACCCAACTCAAATCACATTTGAATCTCTTTCCGCATTTTTATCTCTTTCCTGTACTCTTAGCTAAAACAATTGAGAAAACCCATAGGAAGCCGGCCTTCTCCGGAGATTGGCACGGAAGGCATTCCTTCCTTCCGGCCTTTCAATCTGGTGGGCGATCTGGGGCGCATTTAACCAAATCCTTTCCTAATGGCAGATTCGTAACCAACAGGACCTCCTATTTGGAGTCCCGAAGTCTTCAACCCTCCCCCCAAAATTCCAAACTTGGACCTCCTATTTGGAATCCTGAAGTCTTCACCGTTAGGCCCAGTCAGGTTGCACAAGTTATTGGGAAGTAGAATTTACATTATAGACTACATATAAACTATTATGACTATGATAGTGTGGCAAAATTTTGTGCAAGATAGTGAGAAGTAGAATTTACATTATAGACTATTATGACTAATATAAAGAGTGGCAAAACCTTGTGCAAGTTAGTGGGAAAGAATTTACAATATTCATGCATTTGCCAGAATGGAAAATTTAGGCCCAACAAACATGAACAGAATGTCTCTAATTGTTGGAGTAGCTGGAAAGATAAACTGAACGGTTAGCTTGGTAACATTTCTGTTCAGTTCTTCGAGGCATAATGCTACAAATCACAACAGCAGGGAATTTGGGACGAATATTTCCAATGCCTAAAGAAGAGCTGAAGACACACACTCACTCAGGATAGAATAATCTAACAAAAATTGTTACAATTTCAATTACCAACTTAAACATAGCATGCAGAACTATCTGTAGGCAAAGGTTCCTCGGAAGCAAATAAACTTTAGCCTAGTTAGACATGAATATGAACACTTTTCATGTAAATGAGTGAGGTGGAAGAAGCCAAAGAAAATATGGAAAGAGAGGGTATGAAAAGTTTGTTTGTTATATGAAGAGGGAACAAAGCATGCTTTATAATGATTTTTAGAGCTTTAGCCTATTGCAAGCAAATCACAGTACCTTTGAAGCAAGTTGGGAAAAGAACATGCCATGGAAAACATCGAGGAAAGGCTGTTTGAGATTGTACTTCAGGGGAGGTTGAGACAAGATTATGCTTTAAAGTGGAGTGCAGAGATCTAAAGCATGTCGGTAGGAACCATGCAGGTATTTCTAGCAAAAAAAAATAGGGATTCAAGAAGAAAGGAACTATCTTTCAAATATATGGGGGAATGATAGAGGATGCATCTTGTAATTCTTTTTACTTATACTACAACTGGACTCTCTTTCATGAAACATTGAAACTACATAAAAGTTTTTAACAAGCCTTCGTGCTGTATGTGGCACTATCAAATTGGTTCACTCCACTAAACAATAATACATTTCTCTGTTTTGTGTGTGCACAGTCAGGCACCCACAAAGAGGAAGACATGTGCATGCATACATATGCATATAGGAGAGGAAATGCAAACAAGTACACTTTTTGTCTGATATAAAGTGGTATAGTCACTTGTGAGAATCCGTATCAGAATTTTGGATGTGTGTGTTTGTATATGAACAATTGTTGAACATCACCATACAGCTTAGGAGGAATGAAACCTTTGAAAGGAACTCTGATACACGGAACTGAAATTATCCTAGACTTCTGAAGTATACATGTAACTTTGTCTGGCATGACATTCTATTTATACCCATTTTCTTTGCTTTTATTATGTGCTTAGGTCTTTGTGGTTTAATGTTTTATGTCTAGTACTCTAGTGGTTATCCTTTCTTTCAATGTAGTTTGTCCCAGCCTAGTTCATGGAGTTATTGATGGTTATTTGTAGGTAACTGAGGACACAAAAGATTAAGCAATATAGGGCGGCTACCAACTTCACAACATGGTTCCCAAGGGTTCTTCCACAGTGGAACCCAATGATTCCTCAAAGGGATTATCATGGGTTGACCGCATGTACCAAAAATTTGAGCACATTTGTGAAGAGGTGGATAAAAACCCTACTCATTTGATACAGGTAAACATTTGGAACTTCAATCTTGCAGACAATGTGTAATGCTTTCATTTAAATATTTTTACTGATGTGGGCATGTCACAAATTTTCACCATGTTTGGTTTACCAAAGGGAAAGTTACCTTTGTTTTGGATGATAGTTCTAAGTTTGCTATATGCCGTGGCACAAGTTGTGGCTAGCCTCTCTTGTGAAAAGTAGGAGGCTAAGGTTTCTATTGGATGACAATGATATTTCTTGTTTCTGTTAATAGGCATACCTTAGTCGCTATTTGTATCATAAATTTGTTACTCTACATTTCAGGCTGTCTATTGCTCCCCCTAATAACAGATGTCTTGAAATTTCAGGAGACAACCAAATATGTTGAAAATCAGGTGAGCATTGCAGGGGTAAATGTACGTAAATTATGTGCAGAGGTTATACAGGAAATCCTCCCACCAGCTCCTGAAGTTGCTATCAAGAGCTTGTCTTCTATTATAAATGTTGACTTAGAGGAAGAATTCATGCTTTCTGAAAAGTTGAAGCCAGACCCTGAAAAAACTAATTTGTTAGTTCCAAAATCTATGGATCCTTGTAACATGAAGCAAGATTTTGCTGATGTTCAGAAAGAACCTGATTGTACTTTATCAACCAGTGGGACATTACAAAAGAGCTTTCTTTTTCCTCAAGATGTGAACTCAGATTTCTCATCCTTAAACACACGGAGACAGCCACCTTCTTCATCTCTTCTGGAAACATCGGCTGCTGAAAAGCAGCCCATGCCTCTTAGTCAAGAAGCCAGAAATCATACTGAAGATGCATGTGGCATACAGGAAAGAACAGCATTTGGCATTGCTGAGCCTAAGATGAAACAACAAAGGGAAATAATAAAATTGGATGTTTCAATACTTGCAGATAAAATGGGTAAAGATCATACGTCTTTTTCCTTTCTGCTTTCTTTATTTTTCTTGATGTTAAAAGAAAATTTTTCAATCATGAAATGACTTTCATCACGCGAAATTATAATTTTTTAGATTGGGATAGAATTGTATGAACTACATTCTTTTGATGCATCCATTTTCTTTATTAATGAATACATCTGACATTTTACTCTGAATTGTTAATGAGGCAGCCATATTGAACTCTGTATGCAATAAAACAAAATAGTCAATATGATGGAACACCATTAATTGAGACTAGCTCTAAGTTTGGTGCCTTCTAAGTCAATGTAAGCATATATAGACCACAGGAACTGATTGATGCCAATCAGCATCTGGCGCAGAAAGACTAACCTTTTTATGAGGTCCAAGGAGTGGCTGTAGATGGATATGCATTGACCATAGCTTAAACTTCCCAAGCATGAAATCATGGACATCATCGCACCCCTTCCACTACTCAATACAAAATATGACTATTAGAGAACCTTGATTTTATGTCATGTTTGCTTTAGTTAGCAAATTCTCATTATAGCTGTTGCAGCCTCCAGGCATGGTGAGGAGTGAGGACATTATCTAGATTTGTTGAGATTGATGTTTCTCCTTTACTACTCTCTGTTTTTGTCATTCTTTGCTTCTCTGTGCGGTCATCCCAGAACCAAATTGTCCTCATGGAAATCAAGAGATGTGGTAAGATCTGCGTACAATTAGGGTTTTGGTAAAGTCCTTTGTTCAGTGTTAAGTGCCATCATTGCAATATTACATCAACGTAAATGCTATAAAACATCATGCATAACATGTAAATTCATTGCTACCAGTATAATGCTATTCACGATTGCATATAACTTATAAGTACAGCATACTAAGACAACACAACAACAATATGCAATCTGTGTTTAGTCTATTGTCTCTGTTCATCTTTACAACAGTCTTACACATTATAATTACAAGCAATTACTTCCTTTAGTTAATGCTAAAGAAGACTTAGTTTTAAATCAGGTCCAACATTCTTCCAAGGTTGAGTGGAAATAAGACGGGCCTAAACATTTGAGACTGCTAATCCTACCCTACCATTGAATAGGAAGTTCATCCAGACATGGATTGGAGTCTGTGCAATGTCTTATTGAACGCAATCATAATATGCATATCACAGGATTCTCTTCATGGTTACATCACAACCAAGACAATGAGGTATAGTTCATAATAACATCAACTGATACCAAACTCCACATAAAAAGATCAAGCTTCTATTCAAGTAGCTAAAACTAAGTAATCTAATAGAATTTCTGTTCAATGGTTCATAATTCATTTCACAGCCAGGTACTAAGTACACCTCATTTATATGAACAGCAAAATCCATGACAAGTTAATCATTTAGACACTTGCAATTTTTACCATCATGAGTACAACAGTCCACATCACTCACCAAGTGACCTTCAGAGGAATGCCATGAAATCCATGCAATTAACAGTTCTATGGATGGGTCAGTCTCTAAGCAAGTTCATCAAGCAAACAAATATTAAATAATGAGTATATTTTCCACGATATATTTTCATTCATTGATCATTCAGGCAGCAGTGTGGATCAGTTCATTACGCAATGGATTTAGTGTTGGCAGTCCACAATTCCATCCAATGCATACTGCCACAATTCCATCCAATGCATTTAAATTCTATATGAGAAAGAACGTAGGCCTTGCACTACAGTCTGTGAGAAGCATATAGTTCATCAAGATACAGTCCACTATTAAGACTATGGCCCATCCAAGGAGCATGATCCACTATTCACAATTCACCAAAGCAAGGGCACGCAACTACATTGAAACGAAGTACTCTACAAGACTTGATACATTCCTCAGGGTTGAGAGTTAAACTGTAACATATTTTTGTTCCTTACTGTCTACCTTCAACAAGGAATCCAGATAGGTTCACAGTTCAGTGTTTAAAGCAGAACATAAATCCATAAAATCCAGGACAAGGCTATACAATTCACTGCTCTACAAATGCAAAAAGGGTATACAAATTCATTGCAAGGGGCACCAAACAACATACATAGTCCACTGCTAAATTAAATCAATCACACAGTCAAGCATGGACTTGCTAAAGATGCAGCCCATTGCATGGATTACCAAACAACACAGTCCACTATCAGACCAATGCATGGGATACAAGTTATCACTCAGTCATTGTTACATCAGTGTAAAGTAAAACTAACACACAATCCAACACAATGCCAGTCATGGGTTTGCTAGTATATTATGGTCCAAATCATGCGTCTGCACAGTCCATTACCTGTACAGGATTTCCACATTATGTTATGCAACCATTGATTTAGAAAAAAACACCCCCATAGTCAAACTTCTCAAAATGGGGTTTAAAAAAGATGTCATTCCTATTTGGCAGTTCCTGCTTGCAATCAAGAACATAACAGTCCAACATGACAATTTATTTTCAATATATTATTCATAACTAACAGCTGCCATACATTCATGGTTATTACAGGTAGCAAGTTTATCAATTCTCCTACAGTCCCTCATGATGACAATCAGCTATCAATATTATTCTTTATCAGGTAAATGGTCATAACCGTAGTTGAGAAAATCGGAATCGTATTGGAATCAGAATCGGAAAAAATTGGGAATTGGCAAAAGATCGGGAAAAAATCAGCCAAAAAAAAAAACTGAAGAAAATGTAAATCTTCATTGAAAAAAGGTATTTTTCATGCATATCACAATGAATTAACATTATGCAAATCAAATATTAATACTGTAAGTGATACAAGCTTAAACTACACATGAAAGTGGCAAGTGATACAAGCTTAAAGCCTTAAACTACACATGAAAGTGACAAAACACATCTTAAATAAAGAAATTTTAATGCATCCAAAATTCAAATATTCTTGTATTGCTTATAATATAAAAAGGGTACAAACCACAAAATGTGTGGTGAGTTATGACAAATACAATGCCTCGAGATCTTTGAATGCCTTTGCCCTTTGCCTTAGCAGAAGCACTAGTCTCTCTTTGTTGTTATGCTTGTGCCTTGGCTGCTAATGCCCATCGCCACCTGTGTTGGGAGTCAAGGGGCAGCACCCCTTGCAGGGTTGAGGGGCAAAACCATTAACACCTTCATTGTATGAACTGAATTTTTCTCCTTGTTTGCATTTTGGTGCAGAAAGGATGTTGCAACTACTAGTTTGAGACTTCAACAACTCAGGCTGAATAAAACACCAACAAATTAACTTAAATGATGATTGTGATTGGTTTTAACTTAAATGGTGTTTTTGATATTAGGCTTCCAAATTTGTCTTTTGCAAGGTGTTTTAGGCTTTGTGTAACAGTTAGTTTCACTCTGCCCATTAGTTCCAATGTTTGCAACACCGATTTTTTCTTTCTAGGATAACAAAAATTGAGCAATAAGTTTGGACTGATAGTTCAACATCTTTTTATGGAGAATTTCATCAGTTAATAATGTATAGCATTGTTGTTGGTGGCTGCTGGATTCCTTCAAACTGCAAAAAATTGGCTGTTAGGATGCACTAGCGTGTTTTGTTTGGTGTGGTAGCAGGTAGGCAGACCCCTCTCTCCAGTTTGGAACAGGTAAAAATGAGGCAAAATGAAAAAAAAAACAAATTTATAACATTTCCTCTACCCATGTGACCACAACCGAATTTTTGTTGCTGGAATTGCGATTCCCAATGCAAAAATTGCCAATTTTTTTGAAAAATCCGATTTCCGATGCCGATTCAATTGGCAACCCTCTTGAATCACAAAAAATCGGATTGGATCGGGATTAAATAAGGATTTTTGTAACTATGGTCATAACAATCTCAAAGTGCAGTTGCATGCATAATTACCACTATATATACAAATGGAGCAGAACACACCCAGGACCATACTTTCTGCATTAATCCTTCTGACTATGAAAGCTAAAAGCAATCGAAGCAGACTATCGGACTTTATCTCTAAGCCTTTTCTAGGTCTAATGGAGCTCAAATCTATTTTACGTTCTGAGTTGAAGAGAGGGCAATCCATATCCGATTCTCGTGTCTCAACCATAAGAATACCCTTCAGTTTGGATTCCTTAAACCATACACCAATATGCAAGGCAATAGAACAACTCTATTTTGTTTATCTATCCTTTTTAATGAGCAACCGATACACAAAAAATACTGCTGCCTATATCCCATGAAAATATGTTCAAAAGAAAGAATCTAGTCTGTCATCATTCTCGAGGTTTAATATGGGTGTTCTACATGCAAATTTAAATATTATCCTATGGCACTTCATCCTCGTTATGTAACTACATAAGTAATGAAACTCATAAACCATAATCTATACAGTACAAGGTGTGTTTCTAACCTGGGAACACTCCAACCAGAACAAAACCCTTCTGCAAGTCTCTTCCCTTGAATCCTCTTCAACCTAAAATATTTGCCATTTTCTTAAAGCTTGTTCATAATTAAACCTCCTGTAGCTCCATGCAAGGCTGAGTGCATCAGAGGAGGTCAAGTGACTGTGGCAGTCCAAATGGAGAGGAAGAGAAGAAAGAATGGTCTCCTACATTTGTCTCCTGCCTCACTCGTCCAAAGCTTCTTAACTTCTCAAATTGCCAACAAAACAATTTTAACCTACGATGCACATTGCCATAGTCACTTTAACAGTTCAAATTACTTCTACTTTCACTTGGATTACAATGAATTTACCCTTTTGTATTTGATATATATATATATATATATATTAATAAGCTATGTGTGGCTTCTATGGGGGCCATTCCCATTACAAAAACAAAACATTACATTGCTCTTATTACATTTTTAACAAGTTAAATAAATCATATCCAACTTGCTTTTCTATCAAAGATATTCTCAATCTTTCTCAAGCTGCTGAGTTTCCACAATCAACTCCTTTACATTAGATGCCTTGACAAAATTTAAATTTTGTCAAGATGAAATTCAACACCACGAATGGCTAAAATATTTGCTGCCCAGTTTCCATATCTATAAATATCTTGTCTATAACAACCTGACAATTTCTTAATACCTTTTTTTAGGGTTCTTATTCATGCCCCTAATATTCCAAGATATTATTTTCATTGTCATTTTTTGTTTTTATTTGTGGGTTTAGCCCCACTTTTTGTTAACACTTGTGATATTTGCTTTTGTTTTCCCATATTTATCCCTCAGGGTTTCTTTTTCTTTTTATTTTTGCTTCTTAGGTCGTCCTCTTTTTTTTTCATTCCAACATACTTTCATCTTCATCAATGTCGTCAATCTTCTCACACTGCTCATAGTAAGATTTATCATCTTTAGATTTGTCTTACTTTGAAGGATTTGAAGTGCAAGGAATAACCTCAAAAGCACATTCTTCTTTATGTTGCCTTGGAAACCCTAAAGTGCAAGGATGCTCTTCCATAGCAATTACCTTCTTATTCTGCCCTAAAATCCTTAAATTGTTACAGATTTCTTCCATCCTCATTTCTTTATTATGTTGCTCTTGAAACCTTAAAGTGCAAGGGATAACATCTACACCACTTTCACTTTTATTACTAGGAGAGGATTCTATACTACTTGAGGAAAATGAAGATGATTTACTTGGAATAAACTTGACCTCTTATGTCATCTTTGTTTTAGGATTTTCCTCCACATCTTCCTTTGCACCTTTAATTCCTTCTAAACTTGCCAAATGATGTTGTAGATAGGCTTTCTTTACCTCTTCTTTTGGAGTGGAATATCCTTGATATGATCTATCTTCTATTACTGTATGATTTCCTTGCTTCATCTTGAATTTTATCTCATGACCAAATTTTTTGGTCTTGTTCTTCAAAGTTTTCACTTTGCAAACTCTTTCCATGTGTCCAATCTCATAACAATTATGGCATCAAAATGTGATATTTTCATAATCCATTTGTTTATCCCAGATTGTGGCAAAGGTTTTGAAATATCCATAGCAACACATATTCGGGTATATATAGCATGCTTTCGCTCCTTAGTAGTTAGTCCTTGATGAATTCCCCTAGGGTATTTCCAGTATTCTTCAAAACATCCTTATTGATAAGTTGATATGGAAGTCCAAAAAGCCTAACCCACATTGGAAGCTTCTTAATAGTTTCTCTCGCAACAGAAAATTTTTCATTCCATGGTCTCAAATAAAGTGCATCTCTCCCCTTAAACCATGGGCCACCACCCATTATTTTATCCCTAATTTCTAAATTGGAAAAGATGATGAGGAAAAAACCTTTAGGAAGAAAAGTCACAGAGTAATTTGAATTCAATCCCCACTTCCACTTGATCTAATTTTTAATCTCTAGAAACCCTGACCATGATCTATGGAAATTACATATTAAACCTCTACTTTTAAGAACCAATATATCATGCTCAATCATCTTGTCCTTGATACTCACTTTTGATGTAACATCGACTACTTGGATCGTACTTGCCACGTATTCGCTCTTCCACTTATCTCCAACTTGGGTCTCCATACTTCCAGCTAGGGCATCCTGACTTCCCATTAGGGCTTTCAAATATGAATTTCCTTCCATATTAGCTTGTGGGGCTCACTCCCGGCTTGCACCCCCTCCCGGCTCGCACTCGCTCCTATCTCTTCTTTCTCCCGACGTTCCTTCACTTCAGTGATTTTCCGGAAACAATGTTCCACGCAGTCGTGGTAAGGGTTTGAAGCATTGATGCACTCCGGATGAACTTGCTGCTCTTTCGCCATGACTGAATCTTGGTATTTGATAACTATATTATTTGCATTGGTGATTTTCATTCATAGAACAAAAAATAATCAATCTAATTTATTTATTTTTAATCACATGTAGAACATATGCAAGCATGAATAACACACACAGAATAAAATGCAAGGCAAATATGCATACTAATTTTACTTCATGCCTATGGATCTGATGGTCGTTGACTTCTCCTTCTGTATCTTCTTGCCTTGGTTGATATCCCACTATTGCCTTCAAATCCATTGAGTACCTTGTGAAAGGCAAAGAGGTCAGTAGTCATTTTATTAAGAAAATAATATTCATAATGTAATCATCAATAATGTACACTGGTTTCAGAAGAAATTCAACACACACATCAGAATTGCAAACAAATCCACTATTCTGGTAGGCTTAAGTTACAAAAAATCTCCACCAAAAATACATTTATTTTATTATTATTTGTCTTTTCTATGTTTATTGGGAGGCAACACCATGCTCTATGTACATCGTTGTCTTGCAAAGGGGGTTCCTTCAACATTTCAGATGTCATGGTTTCATCCACATTATATACATTGTTTAGGTGACAAATGCTTGGGATCTTATTGCACATGGCATATCTGTCTATGTCTTTATGGAGTGCATATTCATACTAGTATTTTCGTACTGACTAAAGTGATGAGATTGCAATTATAAATGTTGTTTCCCTTGATGTCCTTTTACACTCGGAACTATGGGAAAAGAAGATTCAGTGTTTGCGACTATTGCTGATTTTACCTGATTCTCTCTTTCTTTCTTTGAGTTGAATAAAGCACAAATCTCCCTTTGGTTCTAACACAACTTTCTTCCTACCATATACTTCCTTTCAATTATCAAGTATTCATTCTCTCAAGATTTTTGGAGACTTTGAATTTCCTTACATGAAGTTCAATAACTTCTATTGTTATTCTGCAGAGGGAAATTCTTTAGGTTACTAATGGAAATCATCCTTGCTGAGGGAGATATGGTGTCACCTTGGAATTATGTTTCAAAATCTCTTGCAGGCAAGGTTACTTGTTACATAATAGGAGAGAGGGGAATATATTCCTGATGTCATGTCTGTTGATAAAACATTAGCCTACATTCTAGGGGCACAATAATTTAAGCATACTAAGCCTGATTTCCGTTATCATATTACTTTACTCTTCCCTAGAAGTGCTGTCCTGTGAGGATCTTAAGCTTCATTCCAGAGGGGTAGACGCTTGCATGTTAACCCTGTTCAGGCCAGTCTGAGTTGTCTGAATATTTAGTCATAATGATACTTGTTCAAGTTTTATGGCTCCTTGGTCATATCTTGCCCCAACACAGAGGTGGCATTTGGGAAAAGGAAAGCCTATGGTTGGGTGGTGAGTCATCTCCATTGCATTTGGGTTCAACTTCAGAACCTTTGTTATTTTTTATTTTTAAAACCTGAGGTTCGTATTTGATTGTGAATTTTTATTTAATTTCTATTATATTCCAGTCGAAAATGAACCCTTATAATATATTTATATTCTGATACTTGCTTTGGAGAATTTCTTGTGGTTTGTCATAATAAAAGCTAAAATAAATTTGTTTTTCATTTAGTTAGTCCAGTATGGGCTGTATATATTGAGAAACGTGGCTTCATATTTCTAGCTGTGAGGAATTGGGCCATTGAACATACTTAATGAGAGATTTTGTCTCAAATTCTGGTAATGTTAAGATTGGGGAGCCGTTTGTTTTTGAAGAGAGTGTAAGAGCACCACAAGTTTAGGGTTATTATTAATCTCTTGGATATGGTTACAGAAAACTGGACTGGTCCTTAATCTCTCTTTGACGGAATTTCCAAGCCTTGTTGGTTTTGGCTGGTGGCCCATTAATTTAGCAAGCTAGTTCCTTCAGGCTTGGGTCTTCTATGCTAGCGCCTTGTATGTATTCCTGACCAACTTGCTATTAGTGTTAACCCTCCCCACCGTCTTGCCTATTTTTGTCTGGGGATATTTGGGATATTCAAAGAGCTATATGGAAAACGTGCACTACCGAGGCAGCTGATTGTGAATGATTCTAGGCTAAATTCATCTAACATGGTATGCCTTCAGTCTCCCTGGGTTCTCAACACATCATTCATCCTATCCATTAAATCTGGCACACCACATCATACCGGTCCTATCCACGAAGCCTGGGACAGCTCAGATCCCAATAATTATAGAACTCTCATTATCGGGTACACTCCTGACAAACTCTATGCTACCTTTCCAACACATGGATTTCTGACCACCTGCAACGAGGGGAATATCAGGATAGGGGGACAAGATGACTTTTGAAAAGATATCTAGACGATGACTATATCTTCACTTTTCAAGACATTATTGAGGTGGTAAATCATCAGCCTTCGAAAGTAATTTTCTGCACTTCACAATTTAGGAAGGCCTTTGACTCTGTTATAAGATATCTTCTATTTCAAAAGTTACAACTTTATTGGTATTCTGAACTCCGCCACTGCTGCTATGAGGTTGTCTGAGCAGTCATTGGCCATTTTTTCTTGTGATTTGGATTCTGTATTCTTTGTAGTGAGTGCAAGTAAATAGTCATGCAAGTAAAATACAATGCAACAAACCATAACACAATTCAATATAACATAAATAAAGACCCACAATGGGAAGAACTCTGAGATACATGTAAATACACAACATAAAACATGTATGTTCACATTCTAATCATTTGCAATATACCACAGTCTTGCAAACATACAACACAGACGATGAGCGTACCTTGATCATCATCTGACAACTAACTACTTCTGACAAAACTCAGACCAAAGTAGATCGAAATACATAGGTACCATATGAGATGGTGAGTGGTTGGCAACTTCCATATCCACTTGACCACCTAACCACCCTTATACACAAAACAATAAAGTACACCCAATACAACACATGGTGTTTTAATACATTTTACGTAACATAGAAACAACATTTAACACGCTTTGTACAACTCATAGGGATGTTGATGCATTCATGCGATTGTTCATGTGGATTAACTTGTTGGCCTACATCTATCCCCTCTAGATTTGTTGATGTTTCTACTAAGAGAGCAACTTAAAACAAGTGTGGTGGAGACGTTGATCTTGCTAATTCCAAGATTGGTTATACTTTTTTTGCTTCTTCATGTTCCATATGTCTTCTGCAAATATGGAATCTACAATCACTATGTTCTCTCATTTCTCGAGCACATCCACACTCTGCCATGTTTCACACGATGTCTTAGGAATGATATCATCACAAGTCTTGACAAGCAAGACCTGTTGCTTCTTGTGTTAGGGGCAAAGGGGGTGGAATCTCCCTTGCAAGGTCAAGGGGTGGCGCCCCAAACCTCAACAGAAAACTCACTGAATCTCTCATTGTCCTCTTCAAATGTTCTCAGTGATCAGACTTATGACAGCTATTGTGGAGGACATTCTCAAATTTTATCGACATTTGAAATGTTGATGCCTTTGGATAGATTGTGGACGACATGGTGTCTTCTCCACTGATGGCATCCAATGGTGGTATACCTGTTCAAACAACATGCAAACAGTGGATGATACCCTTGGCACCTCCTAGCTTGGTGTTGCTCCAATTACAGAGTAAATTCTTGGGGACACAACAAGGACAACAAGCACTTGGATGAGGACGACAATCATTCTTCTTGAGATGACATGTAGAAGAGATGAGACAACAACTTTTCTGTGATGGACAACATTCAACTTTATGCGGGTTGTGTTCACCTGGGCTGAGATGACACTTGTTGTACCTAAGATGACATTCACTCAACTCAAGATGGCGTTCACTCAACCTCAGTCAGTTTTGACACTCCCAAATTTCCCTTAGATGGTGCTTCAACCATGTAGTACATTCTTTTCTCTTTGGATTGCATGCATCCTTTGAGACCCTTCTTGGGATGCATTTATCTGTCACAAACATTTTGGAGTTGCACACTCGCTCATTTAGATGACATTCTCTGTCATTAGGATGGTTTGCTTCTTTATTTCGATGACATCCTTCATCATGTGGATGGCCTTTGTCTGCACTCAAATGGCTTGCATCCTCAATCAAATAACACGGCTTATTCATATGGCATCCTTCAACCGAACCACATTCTTTTTGTTGTTTGTATTTGTGTGTAATAGAGAGTGTGGACAAGTTCTTGATGATCATTGTAGACAGTTTGCAAGGTTTGCAGTATGTCATGTAATCTCCATGTCTAGATTGAAGGTAGACACATTTGGTTGTCTCCGACGATGTATAGACAACTCACTCTTGTACTTGTCCCATGGTTTGCTCTACCTCCTCGACTTTTACTTCAATCATGTTGACATTGTGCATTGCACTTCACTTGGGCTTTGACCATCCTCATGATTCTTGATCCCTTTGCACATCATTTATGTGTCTTGACCTGCACTATTCTGATACCATTGTTAAAAGTCTCCCCTAGGTGACAATTGTGATATTGAACAATGTGTTTGTCATTGCTATCATACTTAATTTGGTTACTTCTATTATCTGTTACAAGCTCACCACTATTGACACCCCTTCTTGTGACATTCTACCTTTGTGCCTCATACACCTATTGAGTGTTCTTAAATTAAAGGAGCATTCCTTTGTTGAATGTCGTTCCCAAAAAATAATGTAAAATGTTAGTCTCTTTACTTTGCAGCCATTGCACTGCATCTTTCTTATCCTTGAATTTGTGAAACATATGCATCATGTCCTTATGGAGAGCTGTTTGTCAATGTTCCTTTTGCGTCACACTCATTCTTTGTGTCACTCTTCTTTTTGAAATTTCACTTTTTGTTGGGATCATCACTCTTGTCTTCAAATTCATTATTGTTTGCAGAGTCGCTGACTTCTCGGCCCTAACATTTGGATTATTTCTTTCACTCTCTTTCTTCGTTCATGGCCTACTTAAAGGTCTTTTATTATGACCTCAGAGGCTCCATATTGATCTTCTTTCTATACCCAGGCAGAAGTCCCTTCGCGAACCACCTTGTTTTTAAGTTTGTTTGATGACTCCTCCATTTGGTTGACCAACACTTTCAACCTCTTGCTGTAGGATTGAACATGCTCTATTTTATGAGTATCTATGACAATTTCATTATTGTTGCATACCAACTTAAATTCCTTCTCAAAGGCTTTTAGTAACTTCTCCCAGCTTTGGTATTTATCTCCTGCCTATTTTGTGTACCGGTCTATTACAATTTACAATCCCACACAATGTCCTAGGGAGTAACCTCCATTCTATCTCATTCATCTATTTAGAGTCTTACAATCCTACAAAATGTTGCATGTAATAACCTATATTCAACCTCATTCATCTGGCCTTCCAAATCATGATGCAATTTGTATAATGTTTGATTTGGTCTTTTGTTCATCACCACAAAGCTTTGGACATTTCTAACATCCCATCAACATTAGGCATTGTTTTGATCAGTTGATTTGACATTCATGTGACTGACGTTTTCTTCAGTCTATGTATAGTCTACTACAATCCCACACAATGTTGCAGGTAATAACCCATTAACTACCTCATTCATATGGCCTTCCAAATCCTGATGCAAGGTGTATAATGTTTGATTTGGTCTTTTGTTTCATCATCATGAAACTTGGGACATTTCTAATGTCCCATCAACATTAGGCATTGTTTTGACCAGTTAATTTGACCTTCAGGTGACTGACTTTTTCTTCAGTCTTGTTCTCAATCCTGTGTGGTGTTAGCTTTTGAAGCTATAAACTAAAAGGAAATACAGCCACAAGTAAGGAAATAAGAATGCAATGATATAACTATGATAATGGCTAACTAATATGCATGAAAGTATGATAAGAGACTTCAAAAAATACACATAAAATAACCAGTAATGTAATCTCACGAAAATGGAACTTGCTACAATATATGGAGCTCACTCTACTAGTGCATGATGTAGAGGATACATGCTTCATTACAATGAGCCCTATATATAAGAAGATAAGTTACTTGGGCCAAATTGTTCCTAACTACCTTAAGGACACATGTCTTTTTACATCATTGCACATTCTAACACTTGTGCATTTATTACTTCTTCCCCAAGTAACTCCTAATCTAATAATGTACCCTTAGTTATCAAATTCGTCGAATTTTATATATGAAATTTGAAAATCGTTGAATTTAAAACCCCTATCGCATAAATTTGGCGAACAAACTCTAAATTCGGCCAAAAAAAAAAAAGGGTGAAAAACAAGAATCAAAAACCCTAAAATCAATTTTTAGTTGTTGAAAAAAAATACAGAAGAAGCACTATAAACACGGCAGTTGTGAACAAACCCTCCTGCAACATGCAATTTGGAAGCTTGAAATTTTTTGCAGATACTATCGAAAGCAACCATTTTCAATCTATTCTCAACCTCATGGGGATGCTGTTTTTTTTTTATTTCTTTATCATCATTTGAGAGAATGGATAGCTCTGAAAGTTGCAGTTGACAAACAAATCTTCCATTTGGAGGCTTCATTTTTTCTGCACCTCCTATTTGAAATGCTCCTTGTCTCAAATAATCTGCGAGTTCTTCAAAATAAAAGAAAAAAAACATTGCTCTTTAACCCTAAAATAAAAGAAAAAAACATTGCTCTTTAACCCTAAAATAAAAGAAAAAAAACATTGCTCTTTAACCCTAAAATAAAAGAAAAAAACATTGCTCTTTAACCCTAACTTCTAAGGAAACCTAAAATTAAACTTTTCTAATTTTTAAACTTGAATAATATAAGATATTTTAAGTGCTTTCTTTTATGCATGATCTGAACAATTTTTTATGATTTTTTATTATAATTGGTAGAAAACTTATAATTTATATTTCAAAAAAATTATTGATTTAACCTTTAAGAATCTTCTCATGTGTTAAAAAATTACTATATTTACATAAAGTTATAAAAATGTTTATATTTTAAAAAATATTTTAATATATTTTAAAGTATATATTTTTAAAAAATATTATTAAAAATAAATTTTAAAAAATTTATATATTTGATTTTTAAATTTTATATAAAAATAAAAAATAAAATTATATGAAAATATATATACATTTATTATATATATTGAATTTTATGTCGAATTTTATTACGAATTTTTAAACATGTCGAATTTCTTTCGAACTTTAAAAGTATCGAAATCGAATACGAACTCAAACTTGATAACTAAGAATGTACCTAAGGTGGTACATTGACATGTATCTAAATAATGTAATATACTTTAACATGTGGCTTTCCTAATGTGTTTCAAACTAAAAAAATATAGTTGTCGCTCTCATGTCGGACTCTTGTCATGCATATTGTTGGATACATTACATTCTAGTTGGGCCCATGTTAGACTCTCATTGTATGCATTGTTAGGTGCACCATCTTGTAGGTGCTCTTGTGTCATACTTCCGCACTAGAACCAGCAGAAGCACCACCTTGTGGTTGCTCCCTCATTGGACTCTTTTCTTGCAGCATTGGGTGCATTGCTTTGTAGTTGCTCCCATGTTGAACTTCTGTCCAGCACACTTTTGGACGTGCCATCTTGTAGTGGCTTTGGACACTCACCTTGTGACCAGCATATGCCATCAACATCAATTGTGCCTAAGAGTATCAACCTTTGTTGCATGGAGGTAGATACAACAAATTTGTGGCTTTGGACTCTCACCTTGTGACCAGCGTATGCCATCAACATCAATTTTGCCTAAGAGTATCAACCTTTGTTGCATGGAGGTAGATACAAGTAATTTTGAAGACCTAATACAGATATACTTGGATACAACATTATGAAAACATATATATTTATATATTAAACGAAAAAAAATTAGAGTATAAGAGTATTTATTATAAGTGTTTTTTTTCTTTAAAAAAATTGATTATATGGAATTTGAATGGGCCCCATTCGTATTATGTCATGACCATGTTACCGTGGTATTTCAGTGAACCGCATAATGAGTTATATCCCTAACAATATTTGAACCTGTCTCTCCCTAGTAGGAGCCCTCATTTTTACCAATTTGAGCTGATGCCATTTGATTATGCAAATATAAGTTTTAAATAGGATAATTTCATTATTTTTTTTTTAATTTGTTATTTGGGATTGAAAGTGGCCCACCTGTATTATATCATGACCATATTACCTTAGTACTTCAATAATTACATAGTGGTATTGCAATTGGCAATCATGCATATATTGCTTGGCAAGATTTGAAGCTAGGTCTCCGCATTAGGAGCCCACATTTCTAACCACTTGAGATCATGCCATTTGATAGGATAATTTCATTAATAAAGAGGAGTGTTTTTGTTATTTTCCTTATTGAAAAGTTTCTTAAAATTGTATGTCCTCTTTATATCATTTTGTGGATACAACTATCGACATGGCGAGGCTATTCGTGAATGCATATGGACCAATTATAGGCATGCATTTGGATATGTCAAGAAACTATATCCATTATTTGGATATGATATTCAAAAGTATTGTATCTGATACATGAATTCAAGTACTCATGTAGGAGCATTGCTGGATATGATCACTCTAGTGTCAGCTTTTCTTTCCAAATCAGGTTTTATCTATCTTTAATTTAACCCTTTGAAATTTGCATCACTTCCAGTTTTAGGCTTCCATCTCTCCTTCCACTGAGAGAGAAAGAGGTACAGTTGAATGACAGTGCTTATTGACCATGCTCTGATCTTCACATTGTTGTTGTTGTCTACCTACTGGAGCAAGATACTTATCGTAACTCAATGTCACCCACTTCAACCCAACTTCATACAAACAATGATACCAAAATTAGTGTGTGGGAGTAGTCTCAAACAAACAAATATACAATGCAACACACCACAATACAGTTCCTTATTATGTATATGATGTGAATAACTCACAGATATATGTAGATATATAGTACACACATCCTATATTGTTCACATTTCAATCATCTTTTATATATCATGGTCTAGTGAGCATATACCATGGACAATGAGCGTGCCTCAATCATCATCTGACAACTGAATACATTTGACAACCACCATGCTTAGGCCAAGATAGGTGGAAATACATAGGTGCTGTAGAAAATGACAGGTAGTTGGCAACTGCCATACCCATTCTATCACCTAACTACTCATATCTCTCAAACAATAAGAGTATTCCTAACATGTTACATGCTAATTTGTTACATTATACACAATATCAAAACATAATAACGTATGACACACTATGCACAACTCGTTCGAATTCATTTGTTCATGTAGATTAACTTTTCCAACTACAATTTTGTGAAGATTACCATAAAGGTCAAGCAGGGGTGTTTGTTATCATTGGCTTTTTTGTTGTCTGCATTGATGAGTTGGATGATTTCCTGTGGCAACATACTCACATGGAAAATGGGTGTGTGCCACAACATGTACGATTTGCCATCTTGCTTTTTGTTGATGATGTAGTTCTCTCACATTCCTGCAGTCTTATGGAGACAACTTGACACTCGTGCTTTCTTTTGCAATAATTCAAAAAAGTAAAAGGAAAATAAGATCAGTGTTAACTTAATAAAATGAAGGTCATGGTCTTTAATAGTTACAGAGATATTCTCTGCATATTCCAGTCCTTCAGGGGAGAGCTTCTGCAGATCACGACGCATACTTGGCTAGGTGTTTAGTTCACTGAGTCTTCTTTCAATTTAAAGCAAAGCTGCCCAGTCATGTCTTGTAAGGGATATGCTTCATTGTCTCTTTCCAAGCACTAGTTCTTTCAGATACACTTTCAGACTATCCCTTTGAAGATATGCCTCTTTGATACCATACCAAGCTTATTATTGTTCATGGTTTGGACTATGGATGTTTGGGACCCCAGCTTGAGATTGGTACATTAGGCTTGGATTGAGAGAGTTCAAACTCATTCTTGGGCATATGACTCGTTGCAAATTGACAATTCCATAGAGTGTCATTCAAGCTGAATTCTCAACCTACCTCCTTTGGCTTGAGATTATATGTAGCCTTGTCTTTTAGGTGCATAGTATTTTACTTAAAGGAGACTCATAGTTGATTGACTTCGACAACTCTATTGGGCTTCTGTGCTGCTGGTATTCTAATGTTAGGTTGCTTCTTTCGTTCGTTTTCATATACACTGATCAACTTCCTTTAGGTAGTCCTTGGATTCATCTCTTGACCTTCTTCCCCAATGGGATGTGATTATTCAAGCTGTTTGGAGAAAAATATGTCAATGGTGTATTTAGGTTACTGATACATCTCCCCCACGATCCCCCAATCCTAAGATGACCTTTTATGCTGAATGCTTCCTCCAAAGTGCAGATGGCATAGCCTTTCGACTAGACCATCTTTGACATCATTGCTCTCATGGCTTGAAGAATCACCTTGCCCAACTAAGAATTCGTCCTCATTAGTTGCTTGTTGAGACTGATCATCATTCATCAGGAGGATAGGATCTGTGTCTTTGCTCTTTGGAGGAGACAAAGGATCAGGAGCACTTCGTCTTTAGATGCCCCATCTGCTATGGGATCAGGGGAGGCACTACTACCTGTATAGGGGCTTAGGAGGCCTTACAAAGGTTGTGCCATGCACTGGACAAAAACTCATCAAACAAAATAATAGAAAAAAGATTAAATTTTTCACAAAGAATATTTTCACATTCCATGATAAATGCACTTTATTGACATCAAAATAAGTAAAACATGTATTACGTGGGCAAGTTTTAACATATTGAGGTAACTATAAGCAACTAGTAACTAGTATGCGTAAGTTTTAAGTTCTTATATTCCAAATTCAAATATAAATCTAGTTTCTAGAATCTTGATTATCCATTCTCTTTGTTGCATATTACTAGGTACAAATGCCATGGATAACCATGGCATGGGTGATTTAAGAAAACAAAATGGTAAATTCCAGAATTAAAATTCTGTTCATAGCTCATGTATTAGGATGGGAAATATATAAGATTGATTTCATGTTAGCCCCAAACTTTGTCTTATGCTGTTGCATTTAACTACTTGAAGTGCTCAGCTGCAAATGTTGCCTTATGTGCCTTAACAATCCAATCTCATGTTGGATCACCTTTCTAGCTCAATTTCATGATGATTACTATTTCCTGGTGATATGAAAGAGCTGTTTAATTAAATTAACAAGGAAATCAATAATGCTGTGAAAAAAATGGGTGCTTGGATCTTGAAAGGAATCAGACCTCCAATTGTTTACTTTGGTGATGAAAATTACAATTCTCAAAAACTATATCATATAGATGCTTTAAAGCTAAATGATTACATTTCTTGGAATTATGTCCTCAAACATGGTCCATCTATGCTCAGATCTAGAAGCATTGCAGGTTTGGCTCAAGATATAGATAACCAACCTCCAAATCACAGGAGCATCAGTACTGAAAATCTCTCATCAACAAAAACATTCTTGTCAAATCTGAAAGTAATAGAAAAGAAATCAAGATACGACTTCAAGATTAAAATCTTAAAAAAGTAAATGACAATATGTTGTAACATTGTTACTCAGCTACAATAGACTACGTAGAACATATATTAGGAGCATCATATATTTGTGCCTGATTATGGGAGGACTTCTCATTGTGACAGGCTTTGTTCTGTTGCCATCTATATGAAAGGATAGACCATAAAAGAAAGTTGGGTTTAGATCTTACCCAACACCGTGTAGTGGACTATGGATATGATTAAAATGCTTAGAGTTCATGGTCTTCACAAAAGCATGTATTTAGACTGAATGACTCTGTATGTTTCATCAAATGCCCTTTGTGGCCCTATTTTTGGCTTTAAAAATGTAAACTACATGGATTTCTTCCGTTTACCATCTGAAGGACTTTTACTAGTGACTATATATATTTGACTATCTCCCAATCAACCTCCAAAAACTATTTGTAAGCTTGTGACAACACCATCTATGGAGTTGGCATTCTTGCACTCATCTCACTGAGGAGACACTAATATCCTTTTCACATTCATCTTCTGTTAATAAACGCACCATAAGGAAGTGACATTAGTAGCAGATCTAGCAAAGCACCACACTACCTTAATAAGTATCATTGTATGATTATAAATGTATTCATCATGAACTTTAACTCACCCAAAACAAAATTTACCTGTTCAAATTTTCTGATAACTGTTGACAATTTTGTCACATTTTGCCTAAGGGGTAAAATTTTGAACTGTTGCTATATTGTTTTTTCTCCTTTGATTCTCCTCCTCCTCTGAAAACAACATTCTCCGGCAAAGGCTCTTCTCTGGCATTTTTGTGGCGCTGAGGCGCAGCTAGAAACACTTCTTTCCCTCACTTTTCATGCATGATTCAAGTTCGGAGCAGCTTCGCTCGAAAAAACAAGAGTCAAAAGGCAGCTTCGCCAAGAAAGGAAGCTAAACCTACGTTTCGCTCATTTTTGAGGCGAGAGACAGCTTCGCTGAAGAAATAGAGCAAAAACCCCACTTCGGGCTTGAAAAATCGGCTAAGGCATGGACAGGGCGTTTCGCCCTTGAAGGCAGCGAAGCTCAACTTCGGGCTACAATGCTGCCAAACTGCCACTTCGGTCCTATCTCTAGCGAAGCTCCCATCTCCAATGAAGAGGCGCTTCAGGCGAAAAGAAATTCTAAGGCAGAGTCAGGCTTGCCTTCGCTCCTTGGCAGGGCGAAGCTGTAGTTCGGGTCTGCTCTCCGGCGAAGCTGCACTTCGGGCCTGTTCAGAGCGAACTCCCCCCAACCGAAGTCCATTTCGGACTTAGACAAAAGGCAGCATTGCCGAAGCGCAGCTCTCCCCTAGCCTAGCGAACTGCCAGATCGGGCATCCACCCCAGCGAAGCTGCACTTAGAACGCAGTTTCAACGAATCTCCCCTAGCCTAGCGAACTGCCAGATCGGGCATCCACCCCAGCGAAGCTGCACTTAGAACGCAGTTTCAACGAACCTCCCCCGCCAAGTCATGCCAAGGGCGATTCGGGCCTATTTCTCAGTGAAGCTTCCATGGAGCATTTTTTGTGCATTGGGGCTGCTTTCAAGAGGCGCGCTTCCAGAGAAGAAGGTGGTTAGGAATTTAAGGCGCCTTCATGGCGCACGAGTTTGAATCTCCTGCCCATCCCATCAAAGCGGCGATGCTAAGCCCAAGGAAACCTCCTCACCAACTGCAGTAATGAGAGGAGTAATTTCAACAACAAACCTTGTCCGAAGCCATGTCTCATAACTGCGCGCTTTCCGAGAAGCCCTCGATCTGCGCTATTCTTCATGAATGCCTGACAGGGGTCAAATCTCAACTGCCCCAGCGGTTTTTAGGGTTTGCTATTAATGCTACAGAGGTGAAGTCCTCTATAAAAACCAGCTCATTGTAATGAAAAGGGGGGAACACTTTGCTAGAAAGCTGCTGTATTCAAATTTTGCATCAATACTAAGAACTCTTGGCTCTGACTCTATTTCTTCTTTGTATGATGCCTTCTGTATTTATTTCTATTAATCTCGTTTCTTTATGCGATTGCTGTAATTCTGTTATCTGGATTTAAGCATCTTATATTGAGCGAAGCTGGAATTCTTCTGAAGGATACATAGGGAAGGAAATATAGCGTTAGTTTCTGTTTTATTCTTCGTGTTGATTGCTGCTAATTCGGATAGAGATAGGTGATCGTGCTGTTTGTTCTTCCCCTCAATTTCTACTATGCAATTTTTATCTCTTTCAGTAATTTCCCAATCTCTTTCCAGTTCCTTAATCTAAAACCCCAGCTTAGTGTAGTAAAGGAGCCAACCTTCTCTGGAGATTGGCACAGAAGGCATTCCTTCCTTCCGGCCTTTCAAAGTGTTGGACGGGTCTAGGGCACATAAACAGACCAAACCCTTTCCTGTGGCGGATTCGTAACCAACAATAACCTCTAGGGTGAAGGGTGCATAAGGGGTCCAAAAGATGGTGGAGTGCTCCTCTATCAAAAGTTTCTAAGCAGCCACATGGTTGCAACTTGCAACATTGTCTGTCATAGCCTAGATGGGCTCCCCTTTCTTCATTTCTATGTTGTCTGATTTCAACATCTTCCAAAGTATCTTGACATGCATTGCTTTCTCTAATATTTGATTTCTTATATCTGCTCCCATCAGATGTAAAAGACAGGCAGATTTGACCAACAAGACCAATGGTCTGCAAGGATTTCACTTACATCATGAAAAGATAATGGGGCTTTGATGCCTGAGCCAGCAATAGCAACAACAGCAATAATGGCTTGCCGCTAGGGCGAGCTTGAATCACTGAAAGGAAAATCTGAATAAAACCAAAATTTTCCAATAGCTTTCCTAGCTTGTTTATGGACAGTTTGTTTTCCGTTATGTGCTCTCCTTGTGTCCATTAACTGCACCAGAATTTAATCAAGTTGGAGGAAATGTAGGTCTAGAACTTGCATGCAGAAGGGCTAGGTGGACAAGTGCATATGTAGTGGATGCAGAAGAAGGTGAGTACTGGTAGAAATTGATTGAATTTCAATCCTCAATATGAGGTTCTTTGATGCATCTAATGGATCTAATGCCAAATTCAGTTGGTGGGTTACATCTATGGTTTCTTGTGGACAGGGTCTTACATTATTTCTAATTATCTCGGAAAGATAGTACTTGATTTGTGTCATTCCCCTATTCATCTCTTCCCCCAAAAGTTGTTATTTTATTTTACGTCTAGCTGAACTTGTGCATTAGTTCCATTCACAGTTGCTTTTTGTCACCCTTTTAATTTTTGAATTTTAATGTTAACGGCGAACAATTTTGGGGTTTTGATGACAAACTGATCCCTAAAACTTCAAAAAAAGTGAAGGACTGCCAATCTCCCAATCTTTGTTAAATCTTCAATGACAACGGTGTGGGCTGAAGTCCTTGGTTTAATGTGCCCTCCATTGCAAATATGGTGAAAAATCACTGCTGATCTTTTTTGCCGTACAAAACCTTACCTGTTCAATCCTTTATCAGCAAAAATTCACTAAAGCAATTTCACTCTCCAACAAAAATTTCTCATTTAAATGATGCCTTTCTTTTGTAATTTATTTATGAGAGTATTTGCACCAAGCTTGCTGATTATTGGTGTACTCTTGAGCAGTTAACATAAATCATAGAGTTCTGTATATTGACCAGCTTAAATTCATTTGACGAAGAATGACAAGTGTGTGTAAAATGAGCTCATTTCAACCCTGACTGAGTCAGTCACCAAACTTTTTGCATACTTTCTCAGTCCTATGACTTTAATTGGAGGGGAATTTATTTCCTTTTTGTGTGGACTCTGCATATCCTCCTTTTCTCCATTATCATCTTTCTTTTCTTAAAGTATTTTCTTAACATTCTTCGAGGCGTTATAGATGAGACAGGAGTATCCACATCAGTTGTGATGAGATTAGAAGCATTATTAAACTTTGCCAGTCTCCATTTTTTTTTAGTTTTCACTTCAATAACATCTCAAGGTTCCAAGTCCTTGTTTTGAGCTTTCTGTTCATGTTTCTCGTGTTGGTGAAATTATTTCACTGTTTCATATATGTTAGCCATCAAATCCACATACCAAACTGGACGCTTTTTCATTAATGAAATGCATTATCGCTTCATAGAATTCTATAGATGGTCCTTGTCTACAAAGGATGTGATCATAATTGAGGGAAAAATTCGTCAGTACAATATGAATCTGACATGACCCTTCTGTTTTCTTATTTCTGTTCCGTTGTTTCCTTATGCAAGTCTTTTGTGGGTATTAATGGTTCTGCTCTGCATTTTGTTACCAATAGCACTTCAACAGCTTTTCAAATATGAAGTAACTTGATCTACTTAGTAACAGTGATTCTGTGCTTTCATCATTAGTTAATCACGTTTTTAAACAGGCACTTTTCCAATGTTTACTGGAAAACTGCTGTAATATGGCTTTTTGGGAGTATCTTATGAAACATCTCGAATTAGTGTCCCTCATATGATGACCCATATTGAATGTTATATGCTAAAATAAGAATGATAATTATAGGGAAAACATCATTACATGAAGACAACTTGGAGGAAATACCAGAAACTGAGGAAAGGAATTCAGATACAAAAGATGGACAAGTTGAACCTTCTTCTGCAGATCATCCTCGATTTGCCAATCTCGACTGTTCTCTGGTATTCCCCTCTAATTCTCATAGCTGGACACGTGCCAGAATAGTTTAAATGTTTTTTTATATGCACTATTACCGTTGGAACCTGTAGATTCAGTTACCTGGATATTTATCATGTGTTCATATGCTGCCATTCCAAATATATTTTTATGGAGTTATCTGAATCACAGGATGAAGGTGAGCAGTTGGCATACTGGTACGAGTCTGACAGAATTGATATTTCCACATCTAATTCCTTTTATGAGGTTGTGGATGATGACAAAAATTTTAATGTTGAAAATTGTGATTCAGACTGGGAATTTCTCTAAGAAATTACCACTCTGTATTTTAGAACAGCTGGAACCTATGTGTAAATAAAAAATGTAAGGTAGTACCTCATGTATGGAGCATAATCATCGAGCCTGATTCAGTTTGACAGGCTGGTTTGTTTGAATTTATTGTGTCATAGAGTGGTTACATTTGATCAGTGATGGATTAAGTTAAAAAGTTGGTGACCTTGATTTCTCTAGTCTTTACAGATTCTCATATTTCCCAGATTTGTCAAATGGGTACTTTCCAGGCAACCGGGTTGTATACAAACTGCAGGAATGCATAATATGTAACACTTGTTACGTCCTGTTCTACGATATGTGAGGGAGGTCTTAATAACGTATTAAAAGAGTAAGTTGGTACTTATTTCTAGTCTCAAAACCTATTTGTACCTCGTCATTGACAAGTTTCTTTTCTTGAGATTCTAATTAATACTTGCATGAACACTGATTATTTCGTAGCATAACATGCATCTTAGTTTTTGGAAATCTCCAAGTAGTATTGATTTACTTCTACATTCAACAATAGCAGTTTGTATAAAGCAATTTTTCTAGTCTTAGTATTGCAGTGGGTATACTTTCCCAATCAGAATTTGATTTTACTTCTTTTATGGTGGATTTCGGCTTTATTTTCTTTTGTTTGTCGCTTGTTATAGGTTTCATAACTATCTATACGCATATGTGGCTGTGTTTAATCCATTGAAAAGCATTGAACTCAAGGAAATGGTATATAGATCTCCCCTGTAATAATATGTCTTTTTATAGTTGTAAAAGCTATTGGGGGAAATTTTTGGAACTCCGTTATAGCACTATAAGAAAAATCAATACTAACTTTTTTTGGAATTTTTTGCTGATGGACATAAGAAAAATCAATGCAATTGATGTAGCACACAATGCCCATCGGCATATGCCTTTTATAGCGCTATATTGCTATTTTTTTTTTCTGTTTAGACTTTGCTTATGGACATAAGAAAAATCAGTTCAATTGATGTTGCACACAATGCTCATCGGCATATGCCTTTAGAATGATTTTACTTTGTGAATCAAGTAAATTAAGTTTCAATTTAAACAATGTAAATATTTAAGATTGTTGTAAGACAACAATAATATTCTGTCACTTTGTGGTACTATTTTATTGAGAAAAAGAGAGGAATGATGTTATGTGATGCGGGTTATTGACTGTAAAATTTATATGCGTTTTACAGTATGGTATGCAATAACATGTTATAGAACACAACCAATAAAAGAACACAGAATTAAGGAGGAAATATGTTCAAAGATCAAATATAAAATATATGAATGATGTAAAGATAAAATCATGGTAACAGATTTTCACTTATCTTTTAGTTATTCCGCCTCCCATAAGAACAATCTGTATTAGCAAATAATCTAGTTTCCACAATATTCAATGATTAAAGTTTTCACACAATATATTAAAATGAGATACACAAGTATTCAAACCAATAAACAAACTCACTATATTCCCGTGGATGACAAAGTGTTCTAGTACAAATGAAGTACTACAACTTCTCACCTTATATTTTCCTCACATGCTATCTTTATTAATAGCTTTTGCAATAGACACTTGACATTTCATATTCAACCAACTCTTTATCTCCTCAAACTCATTGGAGATATGACTCTTTGTACTTCTCATATGAGATATATATTTATTGACTCTTTAAAATGTCAAACAACTAATGATTACTAAATGACAAATATTTACAAGACTCCTTCACATTATATATTTATAAAGTATAGTATTTACAAAAATTTTACAAAGTACTTGTGAGGTACCAAATAATGTAATAATTTTCAACACCCCCCATTACATTATTTGGTAAGGAGTTCATATTCTTCCTTTTTCTTTGGTCTTTTTGATCACTTCTTGTCTTTTATGGTTATGTTGTGCCTTGATCATTTTTGGATCTTTGTCTCTATCTTTTAAGGACCTACTAGTAAAAATAAACTCATTCACACAAATATCGCAATTAAAACAAAGATTCGTGAAATATCAATATATTGCAATAAAAAAATAAATAAATACGGAATACAACATAAAACTGCGAGCCTCTTCGAGGGGGCAACCTCTTTCAATACTTTCATTAATTTGCAAACAAATATTATCGTTAATGGATCCATGTCTTTTAAAGATACACTTTATGCAACCCTAACCTAATGCTCAAGAGTTGGTTTAGATGCAAAACACCACTTGAGCTAGAATCTTCTACCATTTGTTACATGAAATGGTCCCATTTATATAGGTGCTTTACTTGTCACATACCATTACGAAGTATTACAAAATAATATTATAAAGGGGTCCCCACGTTGGAAGTGGGTCATTATATAATCATATCAAAGTTACAAAAATAATGTTAGGATGGGGTCCTAACATACCCTTCCCCTTCCAAAAGGTTTATCCACAAAGCTGAAGATGAGGAAACTGGTGTTGTAGCTGTTGGAGAGACTCCCACGTAGCATGTTTTGGTTGTAGACCATGCCACTAAACAAGAACCTTAGTGATATCTGGTTGCAAAGAGTATGCGTCTTGCAGTCCAATAGTTCTGGATCGAGCAAGATAGAACCCTCTTCATCCAGTTTAGGTAAAGCAAATTGAACCTGTACCTGATTGCCCACAACCTTCTTGAGAGAGGATACATGAAAGACAGGGTGGAGCTTGGATATAGATGACAGGGCCAATTCGTAGGTCGTTGCACCAATTTGCTGTAAGACCTGGTAGGGCCATAGTATTTAGCGGTGAGTTTTTGGCACTTGCAAAGCTGGAGTGATGATTGTTTATATGGTTGTAAGCGGAGGAAGATCATATTGCCAACATCAAAGTTGTACTTAGAACGGTGTTGACAAGCTTGTTGGCACATCTGGTTTTAGGCCACTTCCAAATTCATCTTCAGTTGGAGGACTTCGACATGTTAGTTGAGTGCAGTGTCAACCACATGGACCTAAGCTGCCTGGAATGTAGGAGGTTGTTGATGGAGGTCATCCATAAATTGCTTCAAAAGGAGTGACCTTGGTCGTAGTGTGATAGGAAGTGTTATACCACCACTCGGTTAAGCGAAGCCACTTCGCCCATTGTGTAGGATGATCAGAGGTAAAACAACGAAGGTAGGTCTCCAAACATTTGTTGACAATCTCGGTTTGACCATCCATTTGCGAATGATAAGTTGAACTCATTTTGAGCCGAGTTCCCACTTAAACAATTCTTGCCAGAAATTACTAGTGAAGGTAGGGTCTCGATCAAACATAATGGATGCGAGCATGCCATGAAGGTGGAAAATAGAATCGAGGAAAATTTGGGCAACTACTAAGGCCATGTAAGGATGGGAGAGGGAACAAAAATGAGCATACTTCATGAGATGATCCACTACCATGAAAATAATTTATTTGCCTCTGGACTTAGGTAATCCTTCAATAAAGTCCATGGAAATATTTGTCCAGACTTGTTGGAGAATAGGCAAGTGTTGAAGAGTTCCTAAAGAATGCATAATTTCTCCTTTCATCCATTGGCATATGTCACACGCTACCACAAAATTTTGAATGTCCTTCTTCATGCCCTTCTAGAAAAAAGTACGTTTAATCCTTTCATAGGTCTTAAGGAACCCATAATGGCCTACAATGGGTGAAGCATGCATCTCCTTCAAGATGAGTTCTCGGAGTTGAGAAGTGTGGGGAATAACAAGGCATTGGAGATATCGTAAATCTTGTCCATCCCAAGTGTATCCTCGGACATGAGGTGGGCATTGTTTGAAGTGTGGCAATCAAAGTTTGCAATCTTGAGTCCTTAAGCACGTCCTCTCAAAGAGAATGTATCCACTGAGGTATGGGTGAAGAGATGGCACACAACATACTTTGAACCTCAAATTGGTGAGAGAGTGCATCCGCCACAATGTTCTCCTTGCCTTTTTTATAGGTAATATCATAATCATAGCCCATGAGTTTAGAGATCCACTTTTGTTGTTCTAGGGTAGCGACCCGTTGCTCCAGGAAGTACTTGAGACTTTGGTGATCTGTTTTAATGGAAAAATAATGCCCAATGAGATAGGGTCTCCAGTGAGTAACCACATGTAGAATGGCAAGCATCTCCTTTGCATAAGTTGATTTGCCCATATTTTGGCTTGAAAGCACTTTACTAGTAAAGGCCAAGGGGCATCCTTCTTGCATCAACATGGCTCCAATGCCATTGCTAGAAGCATCACTTTCAATTACAAATGATTTGGAGAAATCAAGCATTTCTAAGACTAGAGTGGTTGTCATAGCATGCTTTAGATCAAGGAAAGCCTACTCAGTTGGGCATGTCCAAGTAAAATAATTATTTTTTAACATGGTAGTTAAAGGAGCAACGATTTTGCCATAATTGCAGATAAATTTATGGTAATAGCCTATGAGCCCCAAAAATCCATGAAGGCCCTTAAGAGTGTGAGGCTTCGACCAATCTTGAATTGCTTGAATCTTCTTAGGGTCAACTTTAACTCCATCCTTGGTGATAATGTGTCCCAAATACTCTACTTCAGACAACCCAAAATAACACTTGGACCTCTTAGCATAAAGTTGATGCTGAGCCAAAAGCTACAAAGTTTGATCCACATGGATGAGGTGCTCTTCCCAAGAGCGACTATAAACCAAAATATCATCAAAGAAAACTAAAATAAATTTATGAAGGAATGGGTGGAAAATGTTGTTCATGAGGCTCTAAAATGTGGAAGGTGCATTTGTCAAGCCAAATGACATCACCAAAAATTCATAATGGCCCTCATGAGTGTGGAATGTTGTTTTGGGAATATCTTCCTCCTTGAGTCGTATTTGATGGTAACCCGAGCGAAGATCTAACTTGGAGAAAAATATAGCACCATGCAGCTCATCCAATAATTCATCTACCACAGGAATAGGAAATTTATCCTTAATAGTGAGCTTATTGATCTCATGAAAATCTATACACAACCACCAAGACCCATATTTCTTGCGAATCAATAAGACTAGAGAAGAATAAGGATTGTTATTGGATCGAATGACTCCAACTTTTAACAATTTTTGTACTAATTTCTCAAATTTTGATTTAATTGTATGGAGTTAGTGGTATGGTTTGATGTTAGGTGATACACTATCGGGTACCAATGGAATTGCATGATCATGGGAGCAATGATGTAGTAATTCTATTTTTTTCACAAATATTGCAACATTCTTGGTCTAAATGAGTTGCAAATTTATTGGAAGTTTATCCTCGGTTGAAGGGGGTGGTTGTATGGCAAATATTTGAGTGATTACCCCACGAGAATTTTTTTAATAACTTCTCCATATGGTTTGAATAAATAATCTGAGGAGATCCTGCTTGTAAGCTACAAAGAGTGTAGGACCTACCATTCTATGAAAACTACATCCATAACTCTACAAAGTTCCAAGCGATGGTTCTCAAAGTACCTAACCATTGAGCTCCAAGCACAATATCACATCCCCCTAGTTGAAGAGCAAACATATCCATTTTGAGCTCATAATCCCCTAGCTTCAACTTAATATTGTGGCATTTGCCTTTACAAGGTAAGGTTCCACCATTTGCCACCATAACCTCAAAGGAGTTGCATGTATGTATGTAACAATTGGCTTGCTTGGTGACTCAGGGATCAATAAAGTTGTGTGTGCTTCTTGAATCAATGAGGATTGTAAGATGTTGGCCTTTGAAAAATCCTACTACTTTCATTGTCTGTGGGGTAGTAATCCCCACAAGGGCATGAACAAAAATTTTGGGTTGTGGCTCTTCTTGTGTGTCACCCTCATCTTGAGGTGGTTCCTCTGATGTTTTTGCTTCATCCTCAAGTTGTTCACTACTTGTTGACTCCTCTACATTGATCAAGAATAGCTTCTTTTGGATGCACTTATGCCCTCGTGTATATTTTTCATCACAATTATAACATAAACCTTGGGTGCATCAAGCATCCATCTCTTCGATAGTCAAGCGCTTGTAGGGGGTAGATTTATGTTCAATATTGGATGTGATCTTGGAAGGAAAGGAGGGTTTGGCCTATGGAAATTTAGGTGTCCTCCTTTGAGTTAAGGATTTTTCTTCGGCCAACCATGCCAAGCTTATGGCTTGCATCATAGTTTGCGGTTTGAACATCTTGACCTCAACCTTGAGATCATCCTTCAAGCCACTGACAAAATAACTCAAAAAAAATCCTTCATTCAACCCCTTGGTCTTGTTAGCCAGTTTCTCAAATTAGATCTGGTAGTCACGAACTGTAGAGGTTTGTCTTATTTTGGTTAATGCTCCTATGAAGTCCTCATATTCACTAGGGCCAAAACAAGTGAGTAATTGGGACTCAAAAAATTTCCAAGAAGGGTTAGGAACTATGTTGTAACCACTAATACCACTGTAAAGCTTTAGATTCAAAGTTGATGTTAGCTTTTGAAGCTATAAACTTAAAGGAAATGCAACCATAAGTAATGAAATAAACATGCAATGTTATAACTATGATAATGACTAACTAATAAGCATGTAAATAGCATGAAAAACTTTTGAAATAACTCATGAAATAGTCATTTATCAAAGCTCACGAAAATTTGAACTTGTTACAATATGTGGAGATCTCAATGCTCCATTCTTCTTGCTCTATCTCTCTACTCTCCTACCAACTCACCTTGCACTACTAAAGGCCTATTTATAATGAGATGACTCTTGGCCTTCCATCTTCCTATGACTCACTATATTCCTATTCTAGACTCATGTACATGTGGACTACATGCACATTTACATCATTGCACATTCTAACACTTGTGCATTTATTACATTGCATAAAGTAATTACTCAAACCTTAATCTAAGATAAAATCCTAATCTAGAGATGTACCCAAGGTGGTACATTGGCATGTACCAAATAATGTAATATATTCCAACAGTTGAAAGATGTTATAGTGATCCACAAATATTTAGGGACATTGTGAAGTTTGAAAATTTGATCTGTACAACATAACCACCCATTTGGATCCTTTTCGTTGAACTTAGAAAAGTCCAATTTAGGCATCTTAAAGGGAGCATCCTAGTCAAAAAGAGTGTGAGAGCCTTCCCTATCCCTATGGAGTCATTTTCCATGATCGGGGTGTTCAATGTCATGATGCTCAAATACCTTTGGGCCATCCTTAAGCAATGCATCAACCTCTAAGAAGTGTTCTTCAAAGTTGGCTTTGGAGCTGAAATAGTCACTTCTCAAATGTTGTATGTCATCTTGCACATTTTGAATTGCATTGACAAGGGTATTAAGTGTGGAACTTATTTGCTCCAAAGAGTTGGCTTGTTCTACCTCCTTTTGGTGTTTGTGAGTGCCACCAGTCATTTTTATGTGATGTGGACTACTACTACTGACTTACTAAAAATAGAAGTATGATTTTAGGAGTTACTATTTTTAGTAAGGAACCAAAAAGTGCTTGGGTGTGATATATCAAAACTATCAGCTCGACGAGACAATCACAATGAGCTATATACCACAACACTAGTTTTGGACACCCCAAAAAAAATTTAATTTAATTTTTATTTTTTATGTTGTTTTATTATCGAGGTTGTTGGTGTTATCGGTTTTTCTCTTGGAGGCTTGGTTCAAAATATGGATTTTTTATCATTGACCTTTATGACTGACCTTGCATTGTTTGTTACTAACACTATTCGGTCACTGACATTGTGGTTCCCTGTATTGATGACTGTTTGTTCTGACTCTGTTGTTGACAATTCTCTGCCTACTATAAATTTTGACTATCACAAACAATGGTTATTGACAACTAACAACTCTAACCTGACTGTTATTGTTCTTACATTGAAGTAATACCCGACTGTTACTAACACTAGTAGACTATCTAGACTGTTTTTTGTTATTTTCGTCAATTCTTTCATCCATTTCAAACAATATTTTTGTGATAGGGAAGTCTCCTCCGTATGCTCAATTTTTGTGGGATGATTTTTGGTTGTAGGTTAAACATTCAATCGAATATAAAAGTTTTTGCAGGTTAAACTTTTAACAGAACTAGGGTATGTTAAGCCAAGGTGTATGTAATACCCATAGGCCCTCTGTTATACCGCAGTGACGAACAATAGTGCTTAGACCAATATTTCATACCACTACTCAAGGAGGATTCTACATATACCCTTGAGCACACAACGTGCCTCTTTGACAGTACGAGAGGGTGATCTTTTTGGATGTTGTGTTCGGTGTACTATGGATAATACAAGGCCAAAAAAACTTTATTAGGGCTAAGGTTTCTCATAATCCTAGGTGGTCTCTCTATATACCGAAAGATACATGGGAGCTCAATTCTGTAGATGGGTGTTGTCTGAGGCCTGGGTATTGGAGTCTGATTGCCCCTCACTTCACTAGACACTTTACGGATAATCTAGCTTAGCCAATAACGACAACTCCTCCATGATATTTTAAAACCCTCGACATAGGGTTTTTAACCTAATAAACTATTGCAAAAAAAAATATTGTGTTTTTGTTGGTTTTTTTATAGATAAATGACAAGCAAAAAATAGAAAACGTGAAAAATTTATACCTAACAATCATAATGGAAAGGCAAGAACTATCGCAATCATAGTGGAACTCGGCCCTAGAAAGTGCTTTGATACCACTTGTTAGGAACCTACTAGTAAAAATAAACTCATTCACACAAATACTGCAATTAAAACAGAGATTCATGAAATAATAGTATATTGCAATACAAAAAGTAAATGCAGAATTAAAACAATCTCACAACACATAATCTAGGCCTCTTCAAGGGGTCAACCTCCTTCAATACTTTCATTAATTTGCAAAAAGATACATTCGTTCATGGATCCATGTCTTTTAAAGATACACTTCATGCAACCCTAACCTAATGCTCAAGAGTTGGCTTACATGCAAAACGCCACTCGAGCTAGAATCTTCTACCAAACATTGGTTACATTCTTGATAATAGTTACAAGAAATGGCCCCACTTGTCTAGGCACCTTACTTGCCACATACCATTACAAAGTATTACAAAATAACATTATAAAAGGGTCCCCACGTTGAAAGTGGGTCATTCAATAATCATATGAGAATTACAAAATTAATGTTAGGATGGGGTCTTAACATTATTCTTATTTAAGTAGTACCTGCCTCTGTCCCAATACTAACAACAACTATAACCTGTCCTTCTCACATTTTTATCTTCATCATTTTGTATTACAAAATTAGCATCCCTTGTCACTGGTATGAGTTTGTTGTTTCCTATCATGGCATTATCTATCTTGATACTATTTGAAAATAGCATGTCATCACAATAATATAAATAACCATTGATTAGTTTCAAATTCCATAAATCACAATGATATTTTTTACTATCATTGACATTATCTAGATAGCTTATAGTATTTTCCTTGTCATTATTTGAATACTATAGTTCATGACCATCAAACTCATGAAACATCAAACTTAAGGAGTTATCTTCATATCCACATTTTGGTTTTATTTGATTTGAGTGTGGTGATTCACTATCTCAAAACATGTTTGTAACAATATTTTCTTTGCTTTTGAAATTCTTTCTTAATGAAGTTTGGCTCTCTAATCAAATGTGACTGTAAAAAGAATTTTTGATGAAGACATAATTATGAAAATTCTTTAAATTGTTTTTCAAGTTCAGCTAACTAGTATGCAACCCTTAAATGTGATCTTGAGACAATAAAGAGTACTTGAAATCTCTATTTTCTCTTATTTTGAACCGAACAATATGCTTACCTTCAACATTATATTCTATGAATCATTTTTTATCAAAAATTTGTCTTCTAAATTTTTCACTTTTTGAATGTTCAAATTTGTTCATGTATTAAGTAGAAACTCTTTTGTCTCACTATTTTCAAAATATTCAGGTAAAACTATAGAATTTTTCACATAAAATGGTTCTTCAATATTTTCCTTTCCATTTAAAACCTTCTTTCATTATTTTAAAAAACTCCTTATGATCTTTCCAAATTCACTTTAGAGAAGATAAATTTTGTACCTTATAAGATAGTCTTCGTATATTTGACCAATCTTCAATGTCTTTGTCTCAATTCCTGTCTTTGATAAAAGTCTTCAAGAATTTGTTTGTGTCTTGTCTTACCTTTAATATTTTCCTTTAGACCTATTCTTTCAACAATACTTATTTTCCTCAAAATAAATCAAGTAAGCCTTTGAATAGTCTTTTTGTTTTTTCCTTCAAAATAAATCCACAATTCTTTCCCTTTAATAATTTGACACTTTCATAAATTCTTTTCAATAATTTTTTTCTTCCTTCGAATATATATTTTTCAATAGTTTGTATTTTTTATTTTCAACTTCTTTGAACAAAACAAAAATTTCCTTCAAAAAATTCTTTTTATCTTTAAATGTTCCTTTTTAATTTTAAAAAATTCCCTTTCAAATAACAATATTACATCTATATAATAAATCTTATTTTTATAAACTTTTTATTTCTTTCTCAAATTCATTATTATAAATATTCCATCAGCAATAACAATAACTTCACTAATAAATATTTAACTCTTTTCAAATATTTAACAAAAATAATTCAAGATTGAATTTTTGTGCCTTTGAATATAGCAATTTTTTGTCCAAGCACTCAACATTATTTCTTTCAACGTGCAATTCTTCAAATTCTTCTTCATTCCAACTACCTCACTTTCGTGTTCAGTCAAATTTTCTAGTGTTCAATTTGATAACCTTGTGTGCGTTTAATCTATGTTATAACGTCTCACCAATAAACATCTCCTTCCAGTTGCTTGCCTTGGTGCTTTAGTAACGATTCCAACATACTCTATACACCCTTGCAATTTGTAACATCTCCTTGGATAAGTCTTCCTTGATTTCAATGTTGTTTCTCTATCGTAGAACCATTTCTCCCCTTTCTTTCATGTCAAACGTTGAGCTTTTGAACCTTTCTCTTCACTTTCTCACACTAACTATTTTTTTTCTTATTTTCACTCTTAGCAGATTCTCTTCACTCCTAACGCAGAATCATCACCTTCTCCTTTATATTTTGTCTGCACTTCACACTTTGTAAAATTGTATCCTCTATGCATTCCTTCTAGCGTCTTCTTTTCTCTATTTTTCTCATTTCCTTCAATCTTCTAACGATAACTATGACTCAGGAAACTTAGACCCTTGTGTAATTTTTACTTCATTGGCTTTTTTCCACTACGCTCTCAATATCTCCTCCTTTGCTTCTCTCAACCCATGGCTGGTTTCATAGCTGCTTATTGAGCCTTTTATCTTCTCTTCAACGTGGATATCCCTAATGGTGCTTTTCCCAATGTGGCTCTTCCTCATTATTCAATGAGATCTCCTCACTTACTGGGCCTTCCTATAAATTTTATTCAATAGGATTTCCTTATCGGGCCTTCCTGCAACTTTTACTCAACAGGGTCTCCTTCCGTACTAGGTCTTCCTACAACTTTCAGTTCGTTGGGTCTCCTCCCTTACCAGGCCTCCCTAAATCTTCACTCAACAAGGTCTCCTCCCTTACTGGGACTTCCTACACCTTCTTCAAATGAACTCTGCTCATCAATAATCTCCTTTTTATTCCAGTAATTTCCTCTGGAACTATTAATAGCTTTTTCTCCTTCCTTGGGCACTTAAGGCAATATAACTCGGGTGTCTATTACTCATGAATGTAGCTTCTTCCAAGGGCGTCTATCAACTACTTGGGTTCTTGCTTACTATGGTATAAATAGAGCGTCTTTTTTTCTTTTTACAAGCTGCTCTCTTCAAGTTTGTTCTCTTAAACTTCTTCTCTCCTTACAAATTGCTTTCTTCAAACTTGCTTTCAATTTCTAACTACAACTCGGTAAATGGTGGCTCTAATACCATTGTTAGAAAATAAGCTAGTTTCAATAATATTCAATGATTGAAGTTTTCACACAAAACATTGAAATAAGATACACAAGTATTCAAACCAATAAACAAACTCACTATATTTCTATGGATGACAAAGTGTTCTGATACAAATGAAGTACTGAAACTTCTCACCTTACATTTTCCTCACATGTTAAATTTATTAATAGCCTTTACAAAAGACTCGATATTTTATCTTCAACTACCTCATATCCTCAAACTCACATAAGATATGACTCTTCATATTTCTCATATGAGTCTCATATCTTTATTGACTCTTTAAAATGACAAACACCTAATGATTATTAAATGACATTTTTTTACAAGACTTATTAATGCTACATATTTACAAAATGCTTAAAAAGTACTTGCAAGGTACCAAATAATGTAATAATTTCCAAGAATCTAACCCTAGCTTCTCATTTTGTTGTTATTTTCCACTTGTGGTTTTTGCTAATAGAACCATGGTGGAAATTGCATAGTTTAGAAAAAAGGTTAATAGCCATGATAGAAGTATGCTATTCAAGAACAAATATTCTTCATGTCAGGAAAACTTATGGCTAGATCGAGACCCTTTTTTAAAATACATGATTACTTTGATTGTTATTAATACGGAGTTAGAATCATGTTCTATGCTTGTTTGTGTGAACCTCTTTAGGCTTTGATCCTTCGACCAAGCTCATGCTACATCAAATCTTGTCCATATATGCAACGTGGAGGGATTTTCCCATAGCCAATGCATGAAAGACTATTTATGTTGCTTTTGCAATAAGTTCCATAATACACTTTTTTGTAGGACTCTATCTAGCTAGTTATATATATATATATATATATATATATATATAACTTTTGCTCTCAATAATATTGCGTTCAAACTACAATTCAATATTATGATTTATTGCATAAACAATAGTTGAAAAACTTGCCAAGGCAAACCCTTAAGATAACAACTCAAAAAATTTGGCAAAAAAGAACCTTGAAAAAAATAATTAAATTTATAAAAAATATACATTTAAAAACAATTAGAGAGCCAGTAAGTTAGTTTTCTATTAGATTTTTATTAAAAAAATTATAATTACAATTCATGATATTAAGTGATCATCAACAAAGACTAACAAAAATACAACATAGACAAGTAGTTTTAAATTGATTTTTATTTTTCCTTGCGCTCAAATTGAATGTTTGGACAAGAACTTAAACATATGGCTCCTCGTGTACATCTTCCTCTAATGCTATGACCTCTATTGCTTGCCTCTTATAACTCTGCAATTTCCTTAGTGAATATAGGATCCACGTCTTTGGCAATCCAATATGAAACTGGACTTATCTCATCCAAGTCAATTGTATCATATGATTCAGTCACCTCTACTTATTTGATGTGAGGTTGAAGATTGTACTCTACAAATATGAGGTCATTGAAGCGTTCTTGGGTCAACTTGATGTATTTCTTGATATGTATAGTCTCAAATGGAGACTAGTTGGGAATACACCTAGAAATTGGGATTAGTTGTGCTCATATCTGCAAGTGCTACAAGACTTAGAGACCACTATATTTTGAAGATTTGGTGTTCTAGCACCATAATTTTCTCACTACAAACATGCAATTAATTTTAGTGACAAATTATAAATTTGTAATGTGTAAGCAAAGTTAAAATGTTTAAAAAAATAGCAATAGTTTCCTTGATTGAATAAAAATGTCAGATGAAAACATCCTCCCTTTAGCATGTTTATAAGCCTATAACTTGGTGGCCATTATATGTGTTTTATTTGGTTAGTTATTGTCTTTCGAAAGCAAGTGTAGAAGTCATCCATGACCTCTTCATCATAGTTGAAGTTAGCACTAGTATGGAATCTGGGGTTGAAGTAGTATCATATTGCATATAAAGGTTTATGGATTTGCTTCATCCACTATTATCAGTAATTCACCAAATGAGATCAAATTTATGCCTATCTCCTACTTAATAATGTTTGATGGCCTATTTTGTTTTATCCATGGCTCATACAAATATCTCATTTGCATATGATCTCCATTGACAAGGTGAACAACTTCGATCAAATGTTTTATCACTTGAAATTAAACTATGTAATAAGTCATCATAAATACATTTAGTTGAAAATGAAAATTCAAAATATAAGAAGGAAAAATTAGATTATAGAAAGCCAAATACATTAACAAGAATAGAAAGTTAAATTACCTTGAGTTATCTCTTGCACTCCTCCAAAATTATCATCTAATACTTGCTTGATGACTTTCTATGCTTCCTTTGCATGAAGTGGTGAGTCAAACTATTGCTTGCTCACAAACATCCTTTTAATAGGAGAAAATGTAGCTAGAAGGCCCAATACAGAGATGAAGTTGGAGGCATATCATATGACTTTTGGGTGAACAATATCCTTCCCATTAGATGGCATGTATTTAACCTAGGTCCCTCTTTGGACATGGAGTAATAGTGCTAGCTTGACTACCACTACTAATTCTCTTACCCTTACTTAAAGAGGTCATCTATTTAAAAAAAAGAACTAATGTAAGTCTTAAGATATGGCCTTAGAGGTATTAGGAATAGAAATCTCTAGAGAAAACAAAGGGAAAATTCTCAAAATTTCTAAAAATTGCTAAAATACTAAAAATTCTCTTAAATCTTTAAAAACCACAATAAAAACAAAGGAAAAATCCCCAAAACCCTAAATATTGCTAAAATACTAAAAAATCTCTCTTGAAACTTTAAAAACATAATCAAATCAGCTAAACACTACTTGAAATACATTGAAGAGAGTCTAATTAGTATTCAAAAATTTCTAGCCAATTTTTAAAAAATAAGAAAGAGTGAAAAAATTAGAGTTTTACTTGTCATGCCATTTTTTACCATTACTTATCACGACTGAGTTGATCTCTTACATGTTTCTCGATAAGTAAATCACATATTCTTCTCCAAAATCAAGAGTTTGGTGAGCTAGTGCTATTTTTTAGCAAGTTTTCTCTCACTCGCATAAACAATTGTTGTTCTAGTTACTTTGAAAGCAATGGATTCATATTCTCTATTGTGAATTAAAGACCAAATCAATATAAGATACAATGTAAAAGACAACCAAGTAAAGTTAAACAACATTTGTATTTGAACATAAATCCTTCACCATCTTAATGTTATGGATTCAAACCAAGGCTTATACCCATGGGAATCAAAGAGTTTAAAAATATTGGAAGCTATTGATTAGGAAAGAAAAATATGGGTAATTTGAAGCGATGAGTAGAGGACAATCTAAGAGACTTGAAATGAAGAATATGTGAATTAAAAAATAAGAAACATGGTTGACAAGGATGTGAATGTGGAAGAAGACTTTGAAGTGCATCGTAAACATGATGGTTATAATTGAAATTGTAATAATGACAATAAGGAACATGCCAATTGAAGTTGAAGAAATGTGACCTATACTTTGACCTTATGAGCAAAAATCCTCCTTTAAATGATTGTATGTGTGAAATATAGATAAAGTATAGAATTTGATGAACAAAAACTAATGACATGGTGGATGCATTTTAGTGAAGGCTTCCACAACACCATTAGACAAAGGATGGTATTACTGTGGTGTCTAATCAAGAAGTGCCTTAGAATTTTCCTATCTTATACAAAAAAAAATACTTTAATTATGAATGATAGTCTTAGGTCATTCCAACCTTTTAATAATATTATCGTAAAGGAATTTTTCTATAGTCAAAGTTAGATAATCTTTGTAGGCATGGCTTTAGCCTACCTAGCAAGATATTATTGTGTCATAAAATTTTCATTACTTCTTGTTGCTAGTTAGACGACTCTCATAAAACTAATAGACCACATTTGGAAGTATAGAAAGGCAACATAACCAAAGGCTCAATTCATCCTTTCTGCTAGGTTTGTTAATCTTTTAAAAAATGTCATTATTTGCATTCCTAAGAGTATCCTTAGACTACAGGTTACATCACCATAAGTTAGTTGATGATGCAATTTTTATATTCAATACCCCTTTGAAGTGCTCAATAGCCATGTTTCAATGACCTTCCCCAACAAGAGCCTTTGTCTCATACTTGTGTGGCAATTTTTTTAAGTATTTGTCTAACCCAATTTTATAAAGATAGCCTCCTCAAAGTGTGCAAAGCATATAATTTATTACTAGCCTTGCCATTTTATGGTTATTCTAATAAGTCAAAATTCATTTAGTTCCTGATTGTAATCAATTGAAATTCCTCTTTTTGCTTATTGTAATCAAATGAAATTATCTTAACATTAAGAATATTGTTATGTATTAGAGTACATTTTGTATTTTTTTCAATCTAGGAAAGTTAGCACCAAGCTTATCATATTATATTGGTCTATCACATTTTCATTCTCTATATTGGATAGGTAATTTGGTCCATTATTCAACCTACCGAGCTTTACTAAATTTTGAAGTCAAAATTTTGAGACAACATAAACCACTTAGAAATCCTTTACGAATTATATTCATGTTAATCAAATATTTTAATGGTTCATATTTTGTATTAGATATATAGTGGTTTAACTCCAAAATTTCATAAACCATTTTCAAAATATCTCTTCTTGTGGTTGCATAGTTCAATCATTCTTGGGTTAGCTTCCTACTTACAAAGGATATGGGTTTATATAAGTCTCTTTCATTAGACTATGTCTGTTGGTTAGAGAGTGGTCTCATAAACAAAGTTACTAAGAAATTCAAAGAGAATTTTCTTTCATTATTTTATAAAGGGGTAACTCCCTCAAAAGAAATTTTTGTTATTTTTGAAAAACTTGAACATAAAAGATTCATCCTAAAACCTAAAACAACACTGACAAAAATGAGTTTGAAGGATTAGGAATAAGAACATACAACCTGATATTGGCATGCATGAAAAACCTAAACTACATGATTTAATTATGATTTATTGATGTATTTCTTCATAAAATTAGAAAATAATAGATATTATAATTTTAGAAAAGGAAACCAACTAGTAAAGAAGTAACTTCAGACAATACGTAGGTCACTTAAAACTTACATGTACTTATGAAAATTGTCATTGAGATTTTTCCCAAAATTAACATGTAAGGAAAAGAAATGATGTCAAGAGAATTCAAGATTTTAAGAAAGATATAACTTGACCAAACTTCCAATGGATTTTTTACTAGATTATTTGAATAATACTTAAATACAAAGTATATTATAAGCATGCAAAAATACTATATTCAACACTAGAGTTCATGTAGAAATAACTTCAATACATTTTTTTACAACAAGAGCTTCAAATTACTTATTTGCATTGCATTCAATTGTTTCTGTACAAGTATTTAATTCTTTTTAAAAAAACTAAACTTTTTTCTATATAAAGAAATAGTGACACATTTTACATAGATTTATCTTTATTTATAAAGGAGGGTGGTAGTTGTGAATTTCTAACTAATGTTCACAAGTATATCCTAAATAAAATAAAATAACTTAACTAATAAAATTTTAGTCATCATTAACCCCTTTCCATAATGCGAGCCTTAATGTGACTTTCAAATTATCAAAATTTTATAGACTTCAAATAAAATATTTTTCTCATGAGTAGTCAAATGAATAGTGACCTTTTTGGCCTTTTCAACCCTTTCAATTAGTTCCCCATTTTCTACTTCTATATTCCATTTCTCAACATACATTCCTTTATAGTCTAATTGCTCTGAGATTTGTTGGATGTTAGGTACTAAAACTTCTTGGCCTTCAAGTTGGAGAATCTTAGAGCTCTTTTTCATTCGACCTAATAACCTTTGTGCTTCCTTTAAATGTTCGTCAATATAAGTGAGATGATCATAATGTTAACGAAAACCTCAATAATCTCTTTATTATATTACTCCAAATTGATAATTCCATCATACCAATCTTTCTCCATATCATCCATGTTTTTTGTTGCTTAGTCAAAATTTTAATTGCTTTAATTATTTCTACTCAAACAAGAGTCAAAATGTCTTCAAGCGTTTTCATTACTTCATCTATCTATGTGTTCATTTTATCAAAATATTTAGAGGCTTTGGCCAAAATTATATTGATATTTTCAATGATGACTCCATTACATTTGATTTCTAAGAACTTCATTATAATACCAACTTTAGCCCACTCCTTTTCACTATCCAAGGAAGATCCTTCTCTTTCTTTGATATATGTTGAGTATTACTATATATTTTTAAGATATTTTGATTATGCATATTCGACCTTTGTCTTGAATACCATTACTTAACAGTAGCATTGTTGGGCATTTTTTCCAAACTGAATTGCATATTTCTTCTAGCTTCTACCCAATTTGAAAAATTATCTTCAAAATATAGTAATATTATCAACCTCACTATAATAAATATACATATCTTCATGTCAAGCTTGTTCAAGAGGATTTTAACTTGACGAGATTTATTCTATACTTTTTGCTATGGGTTGGGGTTTCACTTCTTATACTTATTCCTAAAAAAGCTCTATAAACAAGAATACTTTAAGGTTTGATAAAATTATTTGTCAATTTATTGAAATAATTGTTTTGGTCTTTAATCTTGATATTTTCCTTCTCCACCTCCTCTATCGTTTCTTCAGTGATGTGAGCACTTCTACGTAGCATATTGACAACCCCTTGAGAATTCATTGGAGGGAGGATAGTAGAGGTGAGTTTATAATATTCATGAGCTAGCTTATTTTTGTTGAGAATCCTAGACTTTTGTTGTAATGTCCTAACCACCACTTTTTTCTAATGAAATCATATTTTCAATAAGTTTTTACCTTTCTCTTCCTAGGCTCATCTAGTTCCTTAGAAAAGGGTGTAGATATATCTATTGTTTATTTATCTTGAGTCATTTATTGTTCAATTTCTAATTTTTTTATAAGCAACTCATATGAATTCTATGACAATTCTATAATTTCCTTTTTTTTTTTTAAATATTCCTATGAAGGGGTATCTTGAGGATCTCCTTCAACTTGTTGTTTTGTTACTTGTACTATTCCTATTCATTTAGTAGCTAGGGTCTCTTTTTGAGGAGGGATATACTAATATTTATATTCAAAAGGTTTTTCTTACTAAATCCTTTCTTCTTTTCTTCTTGGTAATGTGGAAGAGAAGTGTCTTATAATTCTTCCCATCATCATCATTATTTCCATCATTATTATCATCACCACTCCTTTGCAATCTTGATCCTCCTAGTGTTTGTTGAGTTGTTATTATTTTTCCCTTTCCTCTTTATTATCAATGGTAGTTAAGTATCCTTCATTTTGAGAAGTGGAAAATAGCCTACCAATAGATTTGCTCTTATTGAGTCGTGGTATTAATTGGCTTAGAGGAAGAAGCCAAAACACTAGGCATGTGGAATCCTTCTCCAATAGATATTGGTAAGCTGGTAGGATACATAATAATAGATGATTCTTTAACCATAGGCTAATATTTGCCTAGTTTCTCAATATTATGTTTGATAGTTTCTTTTTCTAGTTGATATCCCTTATATGATTCTCCTATATTGGTCTCTCTAAGGATCTAGTTCCCTCTTCTTTAGTTTTATTATCACCATATACTTCCTCCTGATCTTGTCATAAATATTCTCTAATTCTTCTTTGGAAATAATAGGATCTAATAGTTCCTTATAGTTCCAATTTTGGTAGCCTTCAAATATTGAATTTATCATCAAGACTCTTTCATTTTTATAATTGGCCCATAAATCTTCTATAAATGAAATATGATCAAAGAAGGCATTAAAATGATACTTTTATAATAGGACTCCCATTTTTTTAAATATTTTCCTTCTAAAATCCCATTCTAAATCAAAGCTTTCTATGTTAGCATCCAATTCATTGGCTTGATTACTTGGTTGACAATAATAGTTTCCAATAATAAGAGGTAACTTCATAGGTTGCTTCACATGGAAACTTTTACAATTTTTAGAAAGAGAATTTAATAAGAGACAATTCAATATTTTTATTTGACCCAATTGTTGATTATAAACTTCATATATTTAATCATGTTCTTTTTCCTAGGTCATTCTTTCTTACTTGATACATGGTATTAAGGTTGGGGAGATAGGTATATTAACAAGAACAACAATTGTAGCAGGTTGGAGACTTACCACCATTTAACCCTTTGAATTAGTGATCTTCCTTGTGTCTTTATTGAAAATTTTGGCAAATTCAAGTACCAACATAGGATAGGGAAATTTTGCTTAAAAAATAGAAGCATTAAGGATCTTAGAATTTTAGATTTTTTTTTAATATATATTCTTTCCCTTATAGACATCTTCACCAAGTCCTTATAGTATTCCATGACCATCTCTATATCAAGAAATTTTGATACCATGGAAGGGATTGTAAATTGATTCCTCAAGTTGTATTTGTACTTTGTCTTTGTGGATGCAATATCACGATGTTTAAAGTTGGACTTTGTGCTAAGGATCCTAAAAAACCTCATGAAGGATGTGATGATCAAACATATTTGTTTGGGTACAAGGTTAGGAGACCTAAGTTCAAACCCCACTTGATAATAGGGGATTGGGACCCCTCACAAAAACCCATGTAAACTTAAATTTTAACTCATTGAAAAAAACATTGCAAACTATAGGAGTTTAATATTTTTGCATTTGTATATGGAAGGAAATTTTCCAAGTATAGATTATTGTGGGTTGTAGAATGTAGGGACTCATTAGAGGTCAAGTAAAAGTAAAACATAGATTATTACCCTTCTTCATTTCACAATTATAAAGAAGAATGACTTATAAATATGTTCTATTATACGGATTGAGGAGATGTGGGATTGCTATGAGCAATGGTAAAATGGACCAATGAACAAGTTTTAAGACTTCTACTCTGATAGAGTATGTGGTTTCTTAGCCAATTTTTGGGTATACATGTTACATATGGTGAAATATTAACAAGCAATAGTGGGGTTAGGTAGCTAATTTGCATCAAACATTTTTGTTCCACGAAGATTGAGATACTTAGCCAAATTTGATAAACTATGGATTGTGAAATATAAAGATTCGATCACTCAAAATTAAAGACACTATTCATTAGAGTGAATGTTTCTACTTTTACAAAAAAATATGGGACCTAGACAAATTTGGATGTTACATCCTACAGACTACAAAGTTCTAAGATTAAAAAAACTCATGCTTTGATGTACAAAGTTACCTTCCCTACATCTGTAAGAGACAAATACCTTAGCCATTTTCAATAACTATGGGTGTAAATAGTAGGATCCTATTTTTGAAAAGGGAAAAAATAAATATCATTCAAACCATTCCCACTTCGCATATGCAAAGGATACGTTTGGAGGATTTCATTAAAAAAGAAAGAAAAATTTGTCAAATCCATCATATTTTGCATTGACAAAGGAAGACATGATTTTATAGATTACAAACTAGAGGAAAATGAAAAGAGTTAAGACCCTAGATAATTCCTAAAATTACTTTTATAGGAAAATATATAAGCAAGCTTATTAAAATGGACAATCGTAAATCAATTCATGATCTTAAAAGATTTTGTTAAAATTTATCTTAGAAACTAATTTAGAAAAATAATATAAATTACAATTGTAATTTAGTTATTTAAAATAGATATAAGATCTAATAAAAATATAATATTGACTTTATTGAAGCATAATTTCTTGTATGATAATTTATAACAATAAAGAGAAATAATTATCAAATGGCGTTAGCTCAACTGGTTAAATTCCTCAACATTCAAGGAGAAGACCAAGGTTTGAATCTTGCCAAGTGATACATGGATAATATACAATCTTTGTTGTAATACCACTATATGGTGATGATGTAATATGGGTGGGACCCGTTTCAATCCCATATAACCAATAGAAACAAATAATAAAGGGAAATGATTCATTGTTTCACTTTTCAAATTATTCCATAAACATAGTAAGCAAAAAGGATCATCTTTAAAATTTCAAGTAGGATAATTGAGGTAATAGAGGGAAATATTGTGAATAAAAACAATACAAGTTTAATTTTACTTTTTTCTCATTATTTGATTCAATAAATCATGGTATTCTAAGATTGGTTAAACTCAAAGAAAGAAATTTATAGAGAGCACAAGTAGAATCCTTACCTCAATTTTAACAAATTAGGGAAGTATAAAAATATAAACTTTCACTATCAAGAATGAGAGAAAACAACACCACTAAAAATGACTTTGAAAAAGAGGTAATGGGTTGAATTTGAATTCCAGTGTTGGAAAAACAATGACTTACCAATTGTAAATTAGTTACAGAGGATAAAAACCTGTAGTAGCATGAAGAAATACCATGATTTTTGGTTGGTAAGGATTCAAATTCCTTTTTATCAATTCCATCAAATTCAACTACAAGGGTTCTAAAGAACACAAGCTTATACTGAGAGGGGGGGTGAATAGTATAGCGCCCACTTTTTACTTTCTTTCCAAACCAATATCAATTAGTGTCCTTAATTGCAATAACCAAATATAACAGTGTGCATTAATGACATAGATAGCAATAGAAGCAATAGCACAAATCACCACACACAATTGAGACACAAGATTTAACATGGTTCCCCTAATGTGGGGTAGTCCACAAGATAATCTCCTTATAATATTTCACAAAGAAATAGATATCCTTATCCCAATACAAATGATTAATTTAATCTACTCAAATCTAGGCTATCCACTGATCTGCTCAGGTGGGCAATACACTGATCTACTCAGCTAGGCAATCCACTGATCTGCTCAGCTAGGCAATCCTAATCTGCTCAGGCAGACAATCCACTGATCTGCGTAGCAAGGCAATCCACTGATCTGCTTAGCTAGGCAATCCTGATCTGCTCAGCTATGCAATCCACTAATCTGCTCAGCAAGGCAATCCACCGATTTGCTCAACTAGGCAATCTGTTGATCTACTTCAACAAGCTCACCAAGAACCTGCTCAAAATTTGCTCCAACAAGCTCACCAAGAACTTGCTCAAATCTGCTTTAGCAAGCTCACCAAGAACTTTCACAAAATTTGCTCAGTAAGCTCATAAAGAACTTGCTCAAATATGATCCAGAATCTATCCACAAATGATGAGTGTCATCAACTCTTCATCATTTAATCATTATGTTTGTCAATCCAGGGCGGTGTCCAAGGCTATATACGATAGGAAAGGCAAGCATTTTAAGGATCAGTTCATTCAGGAGATGGCTTTATTGGTGAAACAGTTAGTGCTTGGGGGTGTTTGTGTCTCCTTTTTAACTCCTAAAAACTGAAATTGACTCCTATTTACCCTTGCAGAAATGAATTTGCAGGAATTGAAACAATTGCAGAAAAAGAAAACTATCTACTGCTTCAGAATTGAAAATGACAGAACTGAAATGTTGCAGGAATGGAAATAGCAGAAAATAAAACTTGCAGAATTTAAATCACACCTTGCATAAAGGAAAATCTAATTACAATAACATAATTTAAGGAATAATAATCAAATGTTGCAGAACTGAAACATGAAAATATTCTCTGATGCAAACTGGAAATTACAGAATCTGAAAACAACTTGCTAAAACAGAAAATGTTGTAAGATGCAAGAATTTATGCTAAGTAATCAGCTGATATGCACACATTCCTATGATAATTACATGCAATCTAAAAGAGTACAACTAAAATTATGAAGTACAAACTTGACAGATTCCTGCAAATTTGTTGCAGCAAGAAATGAGCAGAAAACCTATAAAAGTTGCTCCTTCTCCTGGCCCTGGAAGTGGGCCCTTGCTCCCTGACCCAGAAGAAGGTGAAAAGAACTATTTTAAACTATCTAGATCTCACACACACTCATTCATACTGCCAATGGAACAAAAATATTGCACCTTTTATTGATTCTGCAGTAGCATTACAGTATTGCAGGGAAAAGCCTGCAAAATACTGTTCTACTATGATTACAAGGAAAGCTTATGAAATTATGCAATTCTATATCCTCTCTATTTATCTATCTATATGCTCAACCAAATGGGAGCATTTTATTTATACAAGTAGGGTACATGATTGATAAGGTTTTGTGCTACAATATAGGACTGTTACAACTGTGGCAAAACTATTTCCAGAATGCAGGGATATGATCCATTATCCCTTATCTATTTCATCTGTTGGAATGCATCCGTTGAAGGACAAGTGTTGGAAAGGATAGGGATATCCCTTAAATAGCTGCAACCACCATTTACCACTTTGTTTGTTGCATTTAAAGGCTCTTTTGACCAAAATTGTTGCTTCTGCACTCATTCCGAAGCTGCTCCGAAATATCAGGCATAGAACAGAGTTTGCAACAATTCCTGCACCATAAGCGTATGCGAATAGTTGTGATGGTGGAAATAGTCTCCATGTGTGCCCAGAAGACTAATTCCATCTTGTGCATCAGTTGGAGTGGACAAATTCCAAGCCATGTTGTATATGTACAGATGGCTAGAATTTGTATGGAAAAATTCCTGTTTTCTGCATAGTCAACTATTGACAAAGTTTTTGGCACCTTTTGGTTATTCAAAGTGAGTGAACGATGGGAAAATCTTGTGAAAGAAGCACAAAACCAAATAGATAGCAGTACCTTAATATTACAACTTTAATTTAATGCAAAATATACTAAAACATACAACTAAAACAGACTATAAAACATAGAAAAATAGTCAAAATAGGATATATGCACTTTAACATTTACAACATGTAAACACCAATACATAATGCATTCTATCACTATAATTAGCATCAAAACATAACATAAGGTGTTCAAAAGTGTTTATAAGTTATCAAAACTAGTCCATGGATGAGGCATTTGCAGGCCTCATCATTTTCCCCCCAACCTATTTTAATGCATGTCCTCATGCATTCTATGCAACCACAATAGCACAAAGATCTACATCCAGATTCCGTTCTTCATAACTCAGCTTTGGTCCCGGAACCTTATAATATCCTCTGATTGCTTGTATTTTCTTGAGCCATTCCTGGAACTGCTCATCTGATTGGGGATCACTATCAAAGAAATAAGGAACTGGAGTTATCACATTTGGCAGCCTATACCTCAAACCTACCCAGTGATCCTGCAGCTTGTGGATAACCTGTACTATGCCTTCTGCTCTCCTTCTGGACCATAATAAATTGTTAGGTGAGATAGGTTCCCTCTTCTGAAGTGATATTGACAATTCTCCCCACCTACTTTTACAAGCTGAGAGAGCATTACCAAAATGTTGATTACAGAAGACCTAAAAATTCTTGATACAATCAGTAAGATTGCTCTTATATACTTCTCTAATTTTTTGTTCTCTCATCATAGTAAAATGTTGATTGATGGACTCCCTGTAATTAGTATGGGTTCTTCTGATCAGTAACTCAATTGTTAACTCCATTTCCTTGCTTACCTTTTTCTCCTCCTCCCAATAAATCTGATTTTGCACTAAAGATATAAAGGCTCTCAACTGAATATCTCCTGTAAATATGTGTGGCAAGAAGGTTCCATTTTTAGGTAAGAAGAAGTTATGCAAAAATAGTTCACAAAGCAGATTCCTCTGTTCCTCTGGACTATGCAAATATGTTTCCACAAATTCTTCAGCAGTGTCCAGTTTATATGGAAGTTTGGAAACAATTCTCATTAATTGCCAATGGAGGTATTTTTCCTTTAATATTAGAGTATAAAACCTTGCAGGCCTTCTGCACTGAACTAAGTACTCTGCAATTTGGCACATATCTTGTATTTGTTCCTGTAACTTAGTTATATCTGCAATTTGGGCTTCTAGCTTCTGCTTCAAAGGTTTTAAGGCTGAAATTTGTGCCTCCATCTGTTGACACTACAACATCCAATGTGCTATGTCCTCATTATATTTTGTCATTGTAACTATTTGTGGGGGCCTTATGACTGATTGTATTTTTGGAGGCAAGTCCACTTGTATACCAACTTCTGATGTGTTAACAGTGAATAGATCTACTTGCACTCCAATTTTTGTTGTTTCAACTTGAGGTGATTCAACTGTAATTAATTCAATAGATAGTTGAGGAGAATGTATATTTACCTATTCTTGCACTTCCTCCTATTCATTGGCCTCCTCAGCTGCTTGTATTGTTTGTGCCCCCTATTGTGAATTTTTAGAATGTTCTATAGAGGCTTCTGAATCTATCATGCTGACATCCTACTGGAAAATTTGGGTTGTTATTTCTTCTATTTCCACTCCTCTGATGGGTGATTCTTCCTCAGGTAAGGCCAACTCTCTATGATCTTCTGCTAATTCTAATATAATTCTGGCCAATTCATCCTCAGAACCAGTTTCTGTAGACTGTTGCTCCAGAGTGGACAACCGAGCCCTTAGTTTATTCACCTCTTCTTGCAAATTAGCAATAAGCTTATCTTTCTCTATGTGAGAGGCTTCATGTTGTTCAATCCAACCCATTTGTGTCTTAATGACACTTCTAGCAGCATGTAACTAGGTTTTTATATCAGGCTCTTCCTCTTTTCTTATTGATTCTTTGCTAGAATCAGAATCTTCAGAGTCTGAATAGTCAACAAGTGAGACTGTAGGTATTTCTGTATCTGTGACTATTGTCTCTACCTCCAATTCTTCTATGTCCATATATACTTCCTCTGATCTCTCTTCTGTAAATTGTTCTACAAGAACTTCCTGCCCCTGCTCTGTATTTAACTGCTGAAATAGTGGTGTAGCTTCTTCATCCACTATTTCTTCTGTTACTTTTTGTTTTTGAAGTCTGGAAGACCTTCGTAACCCCATAGGAGTTTGTTTAACCTTTTTAGGTAACTCTAAAACAAATTCTGATGATTCTGGAGTAGAACCTACTTTAGGCATTTCTTTCCCTATTTGCCTTTCCTTTCTTGAACTACCAGGTTGCCTAATAGGTTGTGTTGGAAAAATAGTTACATTCTCAGAAAATGTAACTCTTCTTCTTTTTCCCATAGGACCAGACTTAGATTATTTTTCCCTTTGCTTCCTAGTCCTAGAGGATGGAGGTCCTTGTGGTGAGGAGGGGATTTATTTTTCAGAGGATTCAATTTCAATTTTAGGTTCAGATCTTGTAATTTCTGCTTCATCTTCAGATTCAAACTTCTCTCCTTCTGCCTCTTCCTCAGATTCAGGGCTTTCACTCTCCAATTCATTCCAGGTAGAGAAGAACCATTCAAAACTCCTAGGGTTTCCTCTAAAGTGATGTTTGTAGATGATCTTGATGAGCCCATGGTGTTTGGGAGACCCTCTTCCTTCTTGGTACTTTTTGGCCATATTTACCAACTCTTGATATAAATATAGAGGAAGGTTTATCTTGACCTCAGGATTTGAGTTACCATGGCGTAGATGATTCAGAATTCTGATATGATGCCTAGATAGAATAGGAAATTTCCCATCATAGGTTAAAAACCTAATGACCCAAACTATTACTTCATCCCAGGGACGTTGTAGACTTGATTCTTTTAACCCCTTTACAAATATTTTTACTCATTAAAAATTCAATTGGCCTATCCTCTTCTCCCTAAATTGATTGACTAATTAATTTAAAGTATTCTTTCCAGATTTCCCAATTTGAACCCCATGCAATGGCATTTCAGTCACTTGACTAAGAATTTTAGGGCTTACTTGGATTGTCATGCCGCTAATGTGAACTTGATTGTTTTGAAATATGCGTGCAAACTCAGTGGCCAATCCCTTCGAATGTCCATCGAATTTTTGCAAAAATGGCATAAATCCTCCTTCTGTGAAGATACGTAGCGATTCAGGATCTCCCTATAGGCAATCTGCATTTTCTGGCTCAATCCGATTCTTCTTACCCCCCATTTTTAATTTTCCTATATTCTATCTCTTCTCAGTGTCGAAAGACAACGTTGTTCTTGGGTCTGGATCAAATTATTTGCAATTGTAGGGCAAAAATGGCTTCTGGGCTATGAAATTAAAATTTTACAGTGCCAAAAAAATGAATGTTGGAAGCATTTGAAAAATTAAATTTCTCCTTTACATATCACGTGGCAGATTTCTATTTCTTCGAAGGAACGTGATCCACTACATTTGATTAAATGATTATGATGCATTGATGTGGTAGTCATCTATTGGTTGCGTCATGTACCATGTACAAAGCTTTCCTTTTTCTCGAAGTCCTTGTGAAGTGTGTCAAAGATTTTTGCTTATCATAAAATGTGCGATGATTCCCAACACCCTCGTTCCCATCGTTGTGTTGGAAACCTGCGTCTTAAAATTTGTGCCATAATTTTTCCTTACTTCAAACAATAGGAATTGGATTATGATGCCACATGTCATTTCATTTTTATCTTTACTCATTCCGAAGTTTTTCTTCGAGGTTTGAACATTTTTCATTTTGAAGCACACCCCCTTTTATGCTGAAGTTGTTTTTGTTAAAACAATAGTTTTTCGTTCTAGAGCTTCCATCATTCCGAAGCTGAACATAAATCTTACTCCGAGCATTATCATGTTGAAGCATTTGAAGGTAAAAATTTCTTGCTATTTTCACAACTTCCATTGACTAGATGGATAACTTTTTTTTAAATAACCTTATGTATGCCTCATATACTAACTAAGGATATTATGCACTACATACTTGATATCAACAATGTTCTAAAATGAGAAAGGCACATACCTGATATAACCATTTATCTACAATTGTACAGTGGTTGTTTCTGCTGATTCTTAGTAGGTTGCTCTATTGACTAAGACAGGTGCAATCTAAAAATAGGTGAAACAATGATTGTGAGAAAATATGGAACAATGATGGTGGGTACGAATGGAGAGTCACAAAGGCAAACATGTCGAAAGACCGGTTTTCATGCAAGCCTAATTCAGAAGCGCCTCAAAGAGGTTTTCACTTTCTGAATTATTCATTTTTTTATCATTTTTCATTTTTTTAATTTCCTTTATATTACTCTGCTAAGTCTGGTGTGGAAGAAGTGTTTTCTTCCAAGATGTGTACATCCAAGTTCTCCACTTGCTTGAGAAACTCCTCCTTCGTTAGTGGTTTATGATATATCCGAAGACGATGTCCATTAACCACCAATTTTCATCGTGAATCATCAATGGGTGAAAGGCGAACAACTCCATTTGCAAACACTTCCTCAATCTGATATGGTCCAAGCCACCTAGTCTGCAATTTTCTAGGATAGTCTTCATAACGTGAGTCAAACAACAAAGCCCAGTCGCCTTGCTGAAACTTCCTTTGTTGAATGTGACTATCATGCCATGATTTTTGTTGTGCTTGGATCAGCTCAGTCTGGTGCAATGCATCCCTCCGTAGCTCATCCAATGCATTGAGCTGCAGGACTCATTCCATTTGTGCCTGTGACAAATCAATACCTACATCCAAAGTAGTTCGAAGAGTCAATAACTCAAATTCAATAGGCAAAAGAGGCTTCTTACCATAAACCAATTCATATGGTGTAAATCCAGTGGTGGATTTCCAAGTAGTGTTGTAAGCCCAAATTGCTTCAGGTAGTTTGTCCAACCAATTTCTCCTATGTGAAGCTATGGTTTTGGTTAAAATCCTCTCTAATTCCCTATTTGTTACTTCAACCTGACCATTGGCTTGTGGATGATACGGTGAGGATTTCCTATGCTTGATTTCATATAGTTGAGTGAAAGCTTCAATAAGTCTTGAAGTAAACTGAGGTCCTTGATCTGTAGTGATGGACTGTGGGGCTCCAAAACGTAGGAAAATCTATGTATACAGGAAATCAACAACTTTTTCTTCCCGAGCATGCTTAAAAGCACGGGCTTCTACCCATTTGGTTACATAATCAGTACATACCAAGATATGCACTTTCCCTTGGGAAGGAGGGTCAATAGGTCCTACAAAATCTAGCCCCCACCTCTCAAATGGTTATGTTCCTACTTGAGGTTGTAATGGCATTTCACTAGTGAAGGTAGGTTTTCCCATCCTTTGGCATGCATCACAATGTCTAACATAATTTTTCACATCTTTATGCAAAGATGGCCAGTAATAACCAGTACCCAAGATCTTCCGAATTGTACTCTTGACTGAATAGTGTCCTCCTGAAGGTTCATCATGACATGCCCGTAGGATATCATATACCTCATCCTTGCGGATGCACCTACGCAAAACATGGTCAGGACTGCATTTGAAAAGTAAACCTCCTATCCATTTGAAAGAAGAACTTTGCTTGATTAACTATTTCTTTTGTTTAGGAGTAAAGTGAAGAGGAATTTTTCCTGTAGCCAAGTAATTAGCTATATCTGCAAACCATGGGGACTGCACAAAAATAGCAAATAGTTTCTCATCAGGAAATGCATCTTCAACCAACTCTCCTGTATCTGCATTTTGTAATCTTGATAGAAAATCTGCAACTACATTAGCTTTCCCTGGTTTATTAACTATAGTGATATCAAATTCCTGCAACAATATTAACCAACGAATAATTCTTGCACTAACCAGAGGTTTATTCATCAGGTATTTAATGGCAGCATGATCTGTATGAATGAATACCTGATATCCTGTGATATAGTGTCGAAACTTATTGATAGCATATACTACAACTAAGAATTCCTTCTCAGTAGTAGTGTAGTTCTTTTCAGCTCCTGTCAAGTTTTTACTGATATAGTAAATGGCATAATGCTCCCCATTGTCAATTTGTCCTAATGCAGCTCCAATAGCAGTATTGGAAGCATCAGTTTGAATATGGAAGGGCAATTCCCAATTAGGTCCTCTCAATACAGGGGGAGTGGTTAATTTTTCTTTCAATTCATCAAAAGACTTTTGACACTCAGTAGACCAAGAAAATTCAGAATCCTTCATTAGTAATGCAAACATTGGATTGGCTATGGTACTGAAATTGGCAATAAATCTATGGTAGAAACCAATATGCCCCAGAAAACTCCTTACATCAGTTTGAGTTTTTGGAGGAGGAAGGTTTTTGATAACTTCCACCTTTTTAGGATCAACCTTGATCCCATAAGAGGAAATATGATGACCAAGGACAATCCCTTCCTCCATCATTAAGAAGCATTTCTCAGGATTAAGAGACAGATGGTATGTTTCACAACGTATTAAAACTTTTTCAAGTTGTTCTAAGGTATATTCAAAACTATCTCCAAATACTGTGAAATCATCCATGTAAATTTCTACACTCTCATTTGTCAAATCAGAGAATATGGCCAAAACAGCTCTTTGAAATGTTGTTGGAGCATTACATAAACCAAAAGGTAGAACCCTATAAGCAAAGGTTCCCCAAGGACATGTGAAAGTGGTTTTCTCTTGGTCTTCAGGTGCAACTTGTATCTGATTATAACCACTGAATCCATCAAGAAAACAGAAAAATTTCTTGCCAGCAAGGGTATCTAACACTTGGTCTATGAAAGGTAATGGGAAATGGTCCTTATGTGTTACCTTGTTTAACTCTCTATAATCCACACACACTCTCATTTTCCCATTTTTCTTTGGAACAATGACTAATGGAGAAACCCATTTACTAGTCTGAAATTGGGTAAATGAATCCTACATCTAAAAGTTTTTCAATTTCTTCTTTAACAATATCTTTCAGAGCAGGATTCAGGTGCCTTTGAGGTTGTCTCACTGGTTTAACATCTTCAGTGTATATCCTATGTGTACATACATCAGGATGAATGCCAATCATGTCCTTATAATTCCAAGCAAAATCTTGAACATGTTTTTGTAGGACAACAAATAGTTTGGCTTCCTGTTCATTAGTCAGCCAACTATTAATATTTAGAAATTTCCTTGGTTGTATTTCAATTTGTTTAATCCCTGGATAAATAGAATTGACTGCTTCATATCTGTTGATTAAAGAATTTAATGGATAGTGATGTGGCTGCAGAGTATGAAATACTCTGGATTCTATTTCATAAGTGATACCAGATGGAATCATTCCCTGCATAGGACATGTGAAAGAGGTAAGAAGATGATGATGCCATCCATGTGGCAGTGTGAAAGAGCTTTCCTGTATGGGAATAGGTGACAGATGTTCTGAAGTTTGTTCTTCATCCTTCCATAGCAGGCGATGAACAAGAATTTGATCATCCTTAAGTCCTTCCTCTTGTAATGTTTCAACTAGGACAGTCTCATCTTCAAAAATTTCTCTTTCTGGTGAGTTGATTTCCTCAATGTGTTCCTTCACTATTATTGTGGCCAAAGTGGCAATAGTTTCTTGTTCTTCATCAGACTCAGGATACCATATTTGTCCAAAAAATTTGGTTGAAGGTTGGGCTGGTGGATATAGAGAAATCTTCTTAAGGTCAATGCCATTTGAAATAGTCATTTCTCCTGACCTGCAGTCTATAAAAGTAGTTGCAGTAGCAAGCCAAGGTCACCCTAGAATGATGGGATAACCACTAACTGAATTTCTAGGTTGCAACACCAAGAAATCTATAGGATATTCCCAGGAAGAGACTTCAATGGCAATATCTTCTAGGATTCCTTCTGGCTTGGCAACTGACCTATCTGCCATTTCTAAAACTGTAGTGGTAGGACTGAGATTATTGAGTTGTAGTTGTTGCATTGTTTCCTTAGTCATTACATTGATTGCAGCTCCAAGGTCAATTAGTACATTTGGAATTTGCACTAATCCAATAGTAATTGTGACTACTGGACTTCCTGGATCACTATATTTGGGAGGCACTAGTTTTCCAGATAGCAGGTCAGCCAACTTCCCTTCTACTTGCATAGTTTTAGGAAAAGCTTTCTTCTTTCTGCCAGGTTTCTTGATACATAAATCCTGAATGGTCTTCTTGATTAAGGGCACATCCTTTATTGCTTGCAACAAAGGAAGAGAAATTATCATTTTCTTAAGTTCTGTAACCAGTTCTGATTCAGGATTAGTTGCAATATTTTGAAACCTTTCAGGGTATGGTACTTCTTCTACAGGGGGTTCTTGCCCATTTTCTAGTTTTTCTTCTTTTTCTTTTGTTTTCACTGGTTCTGAATGTGGAGATTCTTGCTTTCCATAAATCTCTTCAATGGTGGGTGGAGCAAGGTCAGGTAAAACTTTCCCTGAATGTAACTGGATATTACTATAGTCAAGTACATGAACTGCAGTAGAATCTTCAGACTCAGCTCCATAAATAGGGGTTGCTTGTCTGGTATTATTTGGGTTAGCCACAGGCTGAGCTAGAAGTGGAGGTTGCTTAACTGGTTGTGATTGTTGTGGTGGCATTCTTCCTTGAAAGTTCTGATTAGGAGCTGGCAGCAGGTTTTGAGTCTGTCCTTGATACCTCTGCTGCCCTTGATATGATGGGTATTATGGCCCCCATATTTGCCCAGATTGTTGATTCTGTGTCCAAGGTGGATTAACAGGATTCCATGGTTGATTCCAACCAGAATGTGACCAGTCTTGAGGGGCTGACCAAGATTGATTCCATGGTTGTGAAGGTGGTTCTGAATATCCCCAAGGCATATTCCAAGGATTTTATCCCCAACTTGTAGGAAAATGAGGGGCATTCTGGTATTGTGAAAAGTTGCCTCCTGGCCTCTGCCCAATAACATTAAGTTCTTCAGTTTGGGTTTGCAAAATATTTTTAAGGTGAGGCAGGAGATGGCACTTATCAGTGTTATGCTCTTTTGAACAAATGCCACAAATAGTTGAGATAGAGGTTCTATCCAAAGGACAATCATGTAGGGCATGCTTATTCCTGCATCTAGGACAATAGATAGCTAGGGGTGGTGAAGAATTGGATTTTGCATTCCTTTCCCCTAATGCAGTATTTAATTGAACAAGAATATCAGTTTTCATGTTAGCCATTTCTTCCATCAAATATTTTATATCAGTATTACCAGGATTCCTCTTCCTTCTTCTTTGCCTAGTGCGGGAATAATTTCTGCACAACTCTACAATATCATTAATCTCAAGCTGGTTTATATCTCCTTTTCCCATTAAGTCCAATACTTCTCTGGAATCATCCTGCAAACCTCTCAAAAATATAGTTTTTAATAAGTCGGTTTCCATAGGACCACATCTCTTTTGGATAAAGGTAAATCTATCAAGATAATCCTCTAAGTTTTCATCCTCTTCTTGTCTAATCTGAAATAACTCATCCTTCCTATTTCTCACTCTACAATACTCCTGATACTTATCCAAAAATGCAGTTTCCATTTGATCCCAAGTGCGGATTGAATCTGGTTCAAGGCTCATAAACCATCGTAAGGCTGCATCTTTGAGTGTAGAGGGAAATAACTTTAGTTTTTGGTTGTCATTGACATAGTCATAAGTCTGACACAGAACTTTGAATTCAAACAGGAATTGATCAGGATCTTCAAAAACAACTCCCCTAAAGATTGGTAATACTGAGGGTGAAATTGTTTTCATAGGAGCATTCTGAGTAGGATTCAGATGAATAGGGTATTCAAAATTTCTAATAGGAGGATTGTCAGCATCATGACCAACAATTTCCCTATCATGTTCTCCTTGTTCTGCCATAGGTGCTTCTTCAGTTTTGACTTGTTCAGCTGGTTCAGATGGATCAGCCCTATGGGTATGTCTAGAAGCAAGTGCCTCTAAGAGCTCTTCTTGCAAAGATCCTAAAATTTTAGTTGATGAAGAAGATGATTCTCTTTTAAGTCTTTCAGGAAGTTCATACATAGGCAGATCTTCACCAGATCATGAAGAACGCCTTGGTGGAAAAGATCCGGTTTTGATAAACCTTCCTCTTTCGTCTCTTGGCCTATTCATCCATGCTCATCCACTAAATGAACTAGAATTCAGTTTTCAAGAACTGTTACCTATAACAGGATAGTTCCTGGACTGCTATGCTTTCCTAAAAACACCTAGTGTTCCTCGACAATGGCACCAAAAATGATGAGTGTCATCAACTCTTCATCATTTAATCATTATGTTTGTCAATCCAGGGTGGTGTCCAAGGCTATATACGATAGGAAAGGCAAGCATTTTAAGGATCAGTTCATTCAGGAGATGGCTTTATTGGTGAAACAATTAGTGCTTGGGGGTGTTTGTGTCTCCTTTTTAACTCCTAAAAACTAAAATTGACTCCTATTTACCCTTGCAGAAATGAATTTGCAAGAATTGAAACAATTGCAGAAAAAGAAAACTATCTACTGCTTCAGAATTGAAAATGATAGAACTGAAATGTTGCAGGAATGGAAATAGCAGAAAATAAAACTTGCAGAATTTAAATCACACCTTGCATAAAGGAAAATCTAATTACAATAACAGAATTTAAGGAATAATAATCAAATGTTGCAGAACTGAAACATGAAAATATTCTCTGATGCAAACTGGAAATTATAGAATCTGAAAACAACTTGCTGAAATAGAGAAAATGTTGTAAGATGCAAGAATTTATGCTAAGTAATCAGCTGATATGCACACATTCCTATGATCATTACATGCAATCTAAAAGAGTACAACTAAAATTATGAAGTACAAACTTGATAGATTCCTGCAAATTTGCTGCAACAAGAAATGAGCAGAAAACCTGTAAAAGTTGCTCCTTCTCCTGGCCCTGGAAGTGGGCCCTTGCTCCCTGACCCAGAAGAAGGTGAAAAGAACTATTTTAAACTATCTAGATCTCACACACACTCATTCATACTGCCAATGGAATAGAAATATTGCACCTTTTATTGATTCTGCAACAGCATTACAGTATTGCAGGGAAAAGCCTGCAAAATACTGTTCTACTATGATTACAAGGAAAGCTTATGAAATTATGCAATTCTATATCCTCTCTATTTATCTATCTATATGCTCAACCAAATGGGAGCATTTTATTTATACAAGTAGGGTACATGATTGATAAGGTTTTGTGCTACAATATAGGACTGTTACAATTGTGGCAAAATTATTTCCAGAATGCAGGGATATGATCCATTATCCCTTATCTATTTCATCTGTTGGAATGCATCCGTTGAAGGACAAGTGTTGGAAAGGATAGGGATATCCCTTAAACAACTACAACCACCATTTACCACTTTGTTTGTTGCATTTAAAGGCTCTTTTGACCAAAATTGTTGCTTCTGCGCTCATTCCAGAGCTGCTCCGGAATATCAGGCAATAGAACAGAGTTTGCAACAATTCCCACACCAGAAGCGTATGCGAATAGTTGTGATGATGGAAATAGTCTCCATGTGTGCCCAGAAGACTAATTCCATTTTGTGCATCAGCTGAAGTGGACAAATTCCAAGCCATGTTGTATATGTACAGATGGCTAGAATTTGTATGGAAAAATTCTTGTTTTCTGCATAGTCAACTATTGACAAAGTTTTTGGCACCTTTTGGTTATTCAAAGTGAGTGAACGATGGGAAAATCTTGTGAAAGAAGCACAAAACCAAATAGATAGCAGTACCTTAATATTACAACTTTAATTTAATGCAAAATATACTAAAACATACAGCTAAAACAGACTATAAAACATAGAAAAATAGTCAAAACAGGATATATGCACTTTAACATTTACAACATGTAAACACCAATACATAATGCATTCTATCACTATAATTAGCATCAAAACATAACATAAGGTGTTCAAAAGTGTTTATAAGTTATCAAAACTAGTCCATGGATGAGGCATTTGCAGGCCTCGTCAACAAATCTATCCCAAAAGCCTTCTCAAAGGCTCAATCAATCATGTACAAAAGCTACCTCAAAACTATCCAAAAATTTGTCCCAAAAGCCTTCCCAAAGGCTCAACCAATCATGCACAAAATTTGCCTCAAATCTGTCTCAAAAGCCTTCTCAAAGGCTCAACCAATCATGCACAAAAGTTGCCTCAAATATGTCCAAAAATCTGTCCCAAAAGCCTTCTCAAAGGCTCAATCAATCATGCTCAAGTAGCACTCAAATCTCATCCATAAATCTATGAAGGCAAGGCTCAATGATGAACTCAACAATGAATGGCAATGCACTCTTCAATGGATGACAACAATGATCCACAATGATCTCAACTCAAATCAATCTATCCAATTATTTTTTGCATAGACAAGTTTTTTCTTTAATTGATTTCAATTTGTATGTTAATTACTTTTGTGCTCTTATTAGTTACAAGTGCTATCACCAGAATACGAACTAGTGGCATAAACCGATAAAATCACAATAAAGCATGGCAGGAAACAAGTATGTATTTTCTACCAACCAACCATATGTTTATTCTATTTACAATATTATCTTGAGGCCTAACAAAAGTACGACCTCTTCAACATTTTATTACTTTTCTAAATTGAAAAACATTTTCCTTACAAGTAAAATGTCACCTACTGGCGATGGAAAGAAGGGGGCCAAATCTTCTACTGAAAAGAGTATCCTCAAATATTTTAGCCAAATGTCGAAATGCAACGAGCCAACGACATCCGTGCAAATTCAAGGTACCAATGATTTTTGACTTCTGAACAGTTAGTTGTATATTCTGTAATTAATTTAAATACTACTTTCTTCCTCAAACAATTACTTCTTAATATGTGCTTGATGATATGAATATTTTTTCTATTTTTATGTTTCTTTTGTCACTTTGTTTAATCCAAGAATGATAAAAAATATTATGGTATGCTACTATGCAGAATACCCTATCGACCCTGATATGCCTCGACTTGAAGATATTCCCCAACAAGAGATGCCTTCTAATGAAAATCCTCTTTACAATGACGTCCAACAAACACTTGAAGACAACCCCCAAAATGACATAACAATTGAAAATGAAAGTGATAAATCAAAATCATTACAAACTTCTTTTGAGTCTTCAAGCAAAAATTCTAAAAAGAGAAAAGCATCTAACTGGATTATTGGAAGGGGATTTAAGAAAGAATGGGCAGAAATATTTCCCTGGATTGAGCCTGTCCTGACTGAGGATAACCAAATCGATGAAAAATAATGTAGATGCAAAATTTGCAGTTGGAGACTTGGTAAGGATCATAGGCTGCAAAATAAGATAGACACAATAGAAAAACATGCTGGCAAAGCTTATGTAAAAGTTAAAAGTAGTAATGGTGAAGTTAGTAAAGAAGTTAGGTGGAAGGATGCATCAGAATGTATGCATGTTAGATATGCAATAGAATATGACAATCACTTAAAGCAACAACAATATCTTGTTGAGAAAGGTGGAACGATTGTATCCCAATTTCAAAAAATTCACAAGACCATCTTAGCTTCAAAAAGTTTGCAGTTTGTCATTGTATTAAGTATTCTCAAGAAAGGTAGACCCATGTCCGATTTTATTGATTATAAGCACCTATTACAACTAGCTAATGTGCAAAACCTTCCTAATTCACATTGGTCAGATCGAAGTGGTTGGGAAATGGTAAAATATCTATCTTTAGTTGAGAAGGAAGACCTGAGGGAGCAAGTAAAACTTGCCAGATTCATTTCACTTTCTATTGATGAGGTGACGATTGTGGACAACACATCCTGGATTTGCATGCATGTGTACACATTTCAAAATCATGTAAGGAGGCCTATTTTGCTAGGATTACATAAGATGGTGGAAAGTTCAAATGCATAAAACATCTATAATGTTGTTGTGGATAGTTTAAAGGATATTGCGGGAATGAATGATATAGACATAGCAACAAAGTTAATTTGCATTGGAGCTGATGGTGTTGCTATTATGCAAGGGCACAGGACTGGTCTTTGTGTTCGACTCCAAACCACAGTTGCCCCATATATGATTCCCATTCATTGTATGGCTCATAGAGTGAATCTTGCATATAAAATCATGAGCACCTTTGCAAATGTTGCTAGAGTGGAAGGCCTTATTCATGAAATACATTCTTATTTCTCATGCAACCCAAAAAGGTTTGTAGAATTTCAACAGTTTGCACTAGGAGTTATCGAAGGAAAAAAATTGTTAAAAGATGTGGATACAAGATGGATTTCACTGTATCAACCTACTCTCAAAGTTTTTACAGAATATCAATCATTGACGGGTTTTATGCACGCAAATCGTAGGATAGTTGATAAGGCAAAATATTTGTTGTTCCGTTTGACTGACTTGGAAACCCTTTTGACCTTATGTGGTATTCTTCCAATGTTACAAGAAATGAACAGATTAATTAAACTTACACAAGAGAGATCCATCTATATCGTTGATTTCATGAGGATAAGAAAACAAATATGTTTGGTTATTGATACGTTATATGTGTCTGAGGCAGATTTTACAAGTCCCTTGTTTGATAGTTGGAATACATTGATAAACGTGAACAATCCAAAAAGCTTTTTAAAGTTTGACATCAATGATCATCTTTGTATTAATGTTCATGGAAAGTTGATAGCACTTTATTGTTTTGAAAGGCAATCAAGTATAGTTGTGGATGATTTTGAAGAAGTTCTTGTAACACACAATAGGTTTCATGTTATTTTACAGAAAACTAAGAAAAATTTGTCAAAAATAGCAAAATATTTAACAAGTGAGATAAGAGAATGGTTTCAGAGAGATGAGTTGCTCGAGGCCATGGGTGTGGTTAACCCCATGTTTTGGGGTCCTTGTACTGAATACAATTCTGCAAATGAGTTGTTTATTAAATATATGGGCATCCTCATGAACCATTTCAGTAAGAGTGTGGAAGTCAATGGTGTTGAAATCAAAGGTATACTCAACAAAGATCTTTTGAAACAACAGTCATCGCATTTTGGAAGAACAATGGTTGTGCAAACATCACTTATGACTAGCGTCCATGAGATTGGTTCCACTGCACGTTTGTGGCAAAAATTGTATCCAAGTATTGTCTTACAAGATACGATAAGTGAATACTTTTGTTTATATGAATTATGTGAAACAATGATTTTGGGGTCTATCAAAGATGAGAGAGTTTTCAGTGCACTATCTTTTGTTAAATCTAAGATCCACAATAGGCTCGACAAAAATTTAGAAAATTGTTTAAGAATTTATGTGTCATCATATCAGTTGGACAAATTTTTGTATGATAGAGCATTGGCATACTGGAGTTCCCTTGCAGACAGAAGGGGTACCACGAATACGATCGATAACTACGATGATGATGCTTTCAGTGATCAGTTGGTGGAGACACAGATATCCGCTATGCTTAATAATGATTTCGGACAAGCTGATATGTTTCAGCTACCTTAATTCTAATTATTCCATGATTTCATGCCATCATGGACATTGATAAACATGAATTCATTTGATAGCAGAGTTCACAATATTGTTCCAGATTTACAAGATTTCAAAAAAAATGTTTATTCATAAATCGTATGTTTTATATCACATTGTTGTTTTATAAATTGAATATTTTATATCACATTGTGGTTTTAAAAATTGTATGTTTTATGTCATATTATTGGTATATTATTGTTGATGTATGTATGTTAAACAACAATATGTTTAGGATCTATTTCAATTCTTGAGATATTAAATGATGCTTCGAGTTGGTTTGCATGAAAATATATGATCTTATCTATGGTACTTAAGATCATTGTTTTGGTTTATTTCAGTTTTGAATCTATTACAGTTCGTTTCAGTTTAGGATCTATTATAGTTCATGAGATCTTAAAGATGCTTGGTTTGCATAAAGATCTATGATGTTATCTATGATGCTTTTGTTGTTTGAGATGAAAATAGTAAACAATATTGGCCATAAATAAACTAAAATAGCAACACAAATTTATAAATGCAAACAACCTTTGAATGATGGAAGACACAAAATGAGAAAATATCTTTTTCATTAATTCAAGTAGAAATATATAAAATCATACAAAATTGTTGACAATAGTCAACTTGAAAGCATTTTACATTGTCAAACATTTGATTGGGGGTTTGCAACTTCAATATCTATTGGAGTTGCCTTTTCTTTTCCTTTATCTACTTCTGTGATGCTCTCTTCTGGCAGTGCTCCAACTCTAACTAGGTTTTCACGTACTTTAACAATACTTGCCACCAATGTTGCTTCTTCTTTGTTTGGATCTTCAAGTATTGTTGGAAGTGTTTCTTTTGCTTTCTGTTGCTCTAGTACGTGGTCTGGATCTTCATTGAGCTTCTCCCTGATGTATTTTCTTAAACGATTATTGTCCACTATTTTTGCTTGCATTTTCTTTTTCATCTCCATTGCATTATGCAAAAATGTCTTCGCCCTATTAATATTGATGTCCATGCTCTTAACCTGTCTTTTTAAGTTATCAAAATTTGACTGCAAAATAAATTGAAAACATAATTCAAAAGGGTTATATTAAAATTATTACATGTTTTAAAGAAATATAAAAATAAAATTATAATAGAAAATTGAAACTTAAAAAACTTTTCTTACCTCAGCCACATCCCTTGCAGCCTCAACAACTACAACTTTGTCCTTATCAAAAGTCCAATGGTTATAAAAATCTTGGGCTTCAACATTAATGTTCTCTAATCTATCGATCACAACATTTAAAACATCATCATCATAAACAAAATTAGACTTCACTGATCCTGATGTGGCCTATTGTAGCAGACCATCAAGCTTTTTTGGTTCATACTGAACCAAAGAATAAATAGAATCTCTTTTTGTATAATTCTTATATCGGGCATTAATTTTCTTTATAAGCACTTTTGCTCGATATTCCCAATCCTTCATCTCTTGCAAATATCTAAGCACAACCTATTTAATGGTTGCTTCAATATTCTCAGTCATTAAAATATTTTCATCAAAATTTACAATATCATCCTTAGTTTGAGGACCTCAAGGATTAGGGTTGTTTCCTTGAGATGATGGTAATGATGTATGCTTAGTTGTAGGGGCTTCTCTTTGTTCTGCTTCACCCTATGGCTCATGAAGCACATTTGTTGCCTTGAACCCTAAAATGTTTCCCTACAAAATAAAATCATCATCGAGTTGGATATTATCCAATCCCATGCTTGAAACTTTTGGTGCCTATGAATTTGTGTTAAATGTAAAATATGACCAACCCTACCCAGAACTTTGTGTTGGTGCCTGTGATATCTGTGAGAACCCACACCCATAACTTGATGCGGGCCCCTATGATCTCTATGAAAATAATTGTTTTCCAATGCACATTTGCATTTAGGTTGTGCCTATCGTTGATGTGGTGGAAGCGGTGGGTGTGGTGCGAGCGGTGGCTGTGATGCAAGTGGTGGCTGTGATGGAGGTGGTGGTGGCATATGGCCTCTCATTTTTTAATGTTGTACTTGTTGTTGATATTGAGAATCGATTGAAAATAGTTCAAAATATTTTGTTACAAATTTTTAGAAAATAAAATAGGAAAAAATCTTAATTTAAATTAAATACACATAGATTTACCTGAAGATGATGAAATGTGTTGAATTTGGGTGCCAATGGGTGAGGGGCTGACCACACTAGATTTAGGCTACACATTTTGTGCATACCTAGGTGTATGAGAACCCCCAAGAGTAGCGACTTGCCTTGAACGTTTAGATGACCTCTGCAATGGTGTCGCTTCTGATCTAGTGTCTTCAGAATCACTAGTTTGTTCTAGCCTATGACCCCTATTGGTAACATCTTATTTATTCTTTGTAATGGCTGCCCTACCCTACATTTAGATGAAAAGAAAATTTAAAAAATAAAATGTGATAAAATCATGAAAACACTCATTGTGATAAAAAATAAAATTTAGAATCACCTTCAATTCCTCTTCTATCATTGCAATAGCTTGTAGTGTTGCATGCACTACAGTTGGTACAAGAGTAGTTTGCAAATCATGAAAAGACTCATAATAGAGTGCTAAAATAAAATTAATAGTGCCCACAATGGGTTGTGTCTTGTTGGTTTGCATTTGAATGCAATGCAACTCAGCCCTGATGTGATCCAAAATATACGTGCACCAATCGAACCTCTGATTCTTCTCAGAATGAACAATATAGGCTAGTGCCCAAAATAGAATTTTTGATCTTTCGAGCAGAATCAGTCTTGCCTGGAAGAACTCGATAATGGCCTTCAGAGTTGGATTGTTGACATCATTGATTGTTAACCCTCTTTTTGACTTGGCGGTGGAAGCTACAAAAACAAAATTAGATGAGAATTTACAAATTTGAAACTTTGAAAAGTAATAGAATATAAATAACAAGAATTATACCTACCAAATCTTCTGATGTCAGTCCGTACTTTATTTTGAGGTATCCTTTGTGATCTGGAGTCAGCTGCAACCTCGTTGACACTTGAGGACAATCATTGAATGAAATATTTGTTAATCTGTTAATGTCTGTAGGCGTGATGGTGAAAATCAGATTTCTATTTTATATTTTGATTCTGACTATAGCCCTATCATGGTCATAACCGGCTATGATATGTTGCAGGAGGACTTTATCAATTTTGAATTATGGCATCGAAACCAAGGTTATCAAACCTACGTTATTTAGCCACAAAAATTTCGTACCTAGGGTTGTTATTAAATCTAAAATCAAAGTGCAAGAAAGGTTCTTGAACTTTGGTGCATGGGTGGAAGTGATGACCATTGCAAGAAGTTGGTAGTAGAAGAAATTGGATTGGGAAAATTAGGAACTGAAAGCCTGAAGGTTGCTTGTAAAGGTTAGCTCTGGTTGGTTGTACTCATAGAAATGAACTAGAAAAATGATTATTGATGCCCTTTTATAGAGGGAAGAGGCGAGGTTGACACATGGCAACATTGTACTAGACATGCAGTGTGACTGATCGAACATGTGACACATGGCAACCAATCAAAGGGTGAACATTTTCAAAGTCGGACAGACCTTTATCTGCATATGGTTTCAGAGTGGATCATATTATGCATCCGATCAGAGATCAGATCATTTTTGCATTCGATTTGAGATCGGATCATATTCTACCTTAGGTTTGAGATCGAATCATATTCTACATCCGATCCGAGACTAGATCATTTTCTACATTCGATCCATGATCGGATCATTTTCTGCATTCGATCCATGATCGGATCACTTTCTACATTTGATCCGAGATCGGATCATTTTCTACATCCGATCCGTGATCGGATCACTTTCTGCATCCGGTCCGTGATCGGATCACTTTTTGCATCTGGTCCATTACCGGATCATATTATGTATCTGTTTCGAGACCGGATCATGATTTGTAACCTAGCCATCATCATCGAAACTCGTTTTCCACTTGGTTCGGTCAGAACTTTGAAATTCACCATTTTTTTCTATTTTTTTAAATTAAGGTAATTCGCCATGTCCTCCTACATGGAGTTGGCCAGGATTCACTAGGTTTTCGCAACAGATTCGCCATTTTTTTACAAGTACATTTTGGGCCCGACCCCTTATGCATAACCCTCGTCCCAAGAGATGGTCTATACTCTCCTCCTCATTTTTACAAAAAAAAAATTGAGAGGGGCCATAAAAATCCCTTTTATTAAGGATATTTCCCTAAGGTTTGATATTTCCCTAATATTTTTAATTAAATTTTGACAATTAAAATATCTTTCAGTCTTGTTCATTGAAGATAACACAATATGTGATCCTAGTCGTTGGTGCACCTTGATGAATTATCACTATCTTTTTGGATTAATTATAGTTGTTGAAGAGATGTGAGAAATAAAATCCTAGCCATAGATGAATTGCTTTAAAAGATTTTTTTACCACTTAATCTCATATGTTCATGTTATTTCGAGTTAAACCCTGAACAGTGATGAATTCTTTAATTACCATTAAAATATTTAATCATGGTCATTGGAGAGATATGAGAGATAAAATCCTTGCCATCCTCGCCATTGAAGAGATATGGGAGATAAAATCCTAGCCATAGATGAATTCTTTAATTATTGCTAAAGATTTAATCCTAGCCATTGGAGAGATATGGGAGATAGAATCCTTGTCATCTAAAAGATTTAATCCTCGTCGTCGGAGAGATATGGGAGATAAAATCCTAGTCATAGATGAATTTTTTAATTATTGCTAAAAGATTTAATCCTGGTCATTGGAGAGATATGTAAGATAAAATATTTTACCATTTAAAAGATTTAATCTTGGAATTTCATTCCACGTAACACTTGTCTGTCTTGGTTATCGAAGAGATATGGGAGATAAAATCCTAAGCAAACAATACGATTAATCATTTCCGTCTACATCACTTCAAGATTTAATCCTAGTTGTCAATGAATTATTTCCATCAGTCGAGGGATTCAAAGTGAAATCTAAATTGGCCAATAAGGTTGAGGAGGAAATTAGCAAAAAATTTAACCCAAAAACAAATTTTTTAAAGTCCCAAAATAAATTTAATTACCCAAAATGAATTTTAATTACCCGAAAAAAAAAATTTCGAAGTTCGAGAAATATTTTTAATTACTCGAGAATGAATTTTAATTGCTCGAAAATGATTTTATATAGCCAAAAATGATTTTTTTATATGTCAAATGAATTTCCAAGGGTTTTAAAATAATTTCTCAATTTTCTCGAATTGATTTTCATTAGTCTCGAAATGCTTGGAAATATATATATATATATATATATATATATATATATATATATATATATATTCAAATAGCACCCAATGGGAAGTATGGAGAGGGAAGAAATTAGAGAGGGGAGGGCTCTGGTCCCTCCCCTGCTCCCCCTCCCATGGCTCCTGGTTCCTGCCCAGTCCTTGGCTCAACCCAGGTCATCCCTCCCGGGGAGTGGTTGTTTGCAGATGATCTCCTGGAGGGAGATCCTTCTCCACTATCTGTGCCCCTCCCGGCCGGCTAGGGTTTCCTTGGTTGTTTTTTCAAACTGGTGCTTCCCAGGGATCCCTGTTTGGTTGGGGATCCCTTCCCTTTTTCCCTCAGGCTTCCCCTTGGGGTTTTTTGCAGGTTATTCGCATGGATCTGGTCCCCTGCATTTCTCGGTGCGATGGAGGTGACGGTTTAGGGTTTGGACAGCTTCCCCCTTTTTCTTGTGAATCCTCGGCAGGCTCTGTGCTTGGACGGGATTCTTGGTCCCTGCTGTTGGGATCCTCTTTTGTTTTCTCGAGGTGGGTTCCTTATGGTGCAACTCTCTGGTCACTTCCTGATGGGTTGGATCCTCTCTGTGCTGGCTGTCGGCTTCCTGCAGGATGGCTCTCGCTGAACGGAATGTTTTCCCGATGGGCGGGATGGTTTCTCCATAGGGCGGGATCCGCCAAATCCGCAAGTTTTCCCGCGAGGCGGGATACTTTCTTTCTCGCTGGTTTCCGGATGGCGGGATTTCCCTGTTGCTTCCCGCTAGGCGGGACTGTCTGTGGTGGTTTTGACTGCTTCTTGCGAGGCGGGATTTTATTGTAACGGTTTTTTTTTTTTGCTTCCTGCTGGGCGGGATCTTCTCGATGGTGGTTTTTGGCTACTCCCCGCTGGGTGGGATCTCCAAAACTACTTTCTTTCTTATTTGTTTGTTTCCCTCGAGAGGGATTGTTTCATGCTTATTGTTACCGCTGGGCCGGATTTCTGTTTTGGTGTTCGGTTTCAAGGGATTGATGCCCTAGGCCCATTGCTTATGTAATCGGGTTTTTTTTAGGGGTTACGATTTCTGTAATAGGCTTATACATAAAGCCAGGAGGCATGATGCAAGGCTGATTTTGTACATAAGGTTTTGGGATCCTCTATAAAAACCCTTTTTTAATCTACTATAATAATTACCAAAAAAAAAATAGCACCCAATGGAAGTAAATCGTTAAAACTTTGTTGCACATTGCAAGATATAAGAAACTTGAAAATGAAGTCATCTATGTTGTAGAGAAGAAAATGTTTAATTTTAAGCAATTTCAATGTGCTGAAGCTATGGAACAAAGGCATGCGAGTACCGGTTGGAAAACTTATTTCGAGCCTTAAATGGAGTGTTTTTTTTAGTTAAAATAAGTTTATTAGACACAACCGTGACAATAAACATCACCACAAGCTTGAAGCAAACAAAATTTAGGTCATATTTAAAATGCTTTCAACTAAAAAATGTAAGTTTTGGATGATTAAAAATTGTAAAAAATCTAGGAAAAACAAACGAAGGCTTACCACAAAAAAAAAAGTGGGTCCCCAATCTATGCAGATTGGGGTGTGTTGTGCAAGAACACCAACAATTGCTTCCCGGATTGTTGTCTCCTCCCATATTCCAATATCATCCACAAATTGGAAGCGAGTAAGATCCAAATTAGGGCTAATACTTATTCTTATAATGATATTCTTAGCCTTTTTTTGTCTGATATATCTCCCTAAGCCTTTCGCATAAATAATGAACATGTATGGTGATATAAGGTCTCCTTTTCTGATCCCCCTAGAGGCTTGGAAGGGTTGGGATGGAACTCCATTGATGAGGACCGAGAAGGAATCCGATGAAACACATTCCAACACCCATGAAATCCATTTTATTTTGTAACCGAATTTCTTGAGGATTTTGGTCATAAAGTCCCAGTTGACCTTGACATAAGTTTTGGAGAGATCAAGTTTTATGAACATTCCTTTATTCTCTTTCTTAATGAGGGTGTGGAAAGATACTTGAGCAAGGATGATGCCATCTAAAATCTATATTCCTTGCACAAATCCCCCTTGTTCAGGAGATATGACTGTTGGGAGGGTTTTTCTAAGCCTTTCTGCCATCAACTTGGTGAGGATTTTGTAGATTACACTACAAAGAGCAATGGGGTGGAAGTTTACAATGTCCTCCATGTCTTCGCTTTTCGAAATCAAATCTAATGCTTATGTAACATCTTTTGCTACTGTATCCCATAAAGCTCTGAATAATTTGATAGGAAGAACATATGATCTAGATGATTTGCCAATTTGTATACTAAAGAGTGTTGATTTGACTTCCTCTATAGTTATTGCCTTGAGAAGTTCCTCATTATGGTGTGACCAAAACTGGGATACTATCTAGGATATCCTATCGATGGGTTGGAGATAAATTTAGATATGTAGTAAATAAAGTACTAAAGAAATTATTAGTTATTTTCTACATACCTGGGATAGTGTCTTGTCTAGAACCTTGTTCATTGAGAAGAGCATCCATATGGTTATGAAGACTACGAGTAGTTGTAGAGTAGTGGAAAATTTTGGTATTTTGATATCCCTCCCACAACCATGTTATCCTTACCCTTTATTTCCAATAAGCTTCTTTCTTCTAGTTTATTTTCTCCTCTTTTTTCAAAAGGGCTTCCTCCTAAGAAAAAAGCTCTTCAAATATTACCCCTTTCCTAATTTTTGCAGCCACCTAATGCATTTCTACTGTGATCTCTACCCATTGCTTTTGAAAGTTAGTGCGTTGGAGCTGGATCTAATCTTTCAAGTTTTGTCTTACATGCTTAAGTTGTAAGTGGAGTTGGAATTGGGCCATCCCATGGGTTTGTTTCCCTTGTTACCACCATTGACGAATCATATTTGGAAGGTATTCATTATGAAGCCAAAAATTCTTAAATCTGAAAGGCCTTTTAGGGTTATGCTTTCTTTTGTCTATGGATAGACTAATCGACAAGTGATCAAATGATAGGTGGTTAAAAATGTTCGATTGACACTGTCATTGACAAAATGCTTCCTCTCCTACTAGGAATATATCTAGCCTATATTTTATTGCATTCCCCTCTTTCCTCTTGTTTGTCCATGTATTGGTACAACCTAGAGGAGGAATTTCAATAAGCTCCAATTGATATATTTTTGTGATGAGGAGTCGATCCTTGTCATTCAATTGTGCTCTTCCCTCTTCTTGATCATTCATCAACAATTTAGTATTCATATCTCCACCCACTATCCAAAGCTCCTATGGGTAGACTTCCCTAATAGCCTGAACTACTTTCCATTGGATTATCTACTCTCTAACATCCTTCATCCCATATATGTTAATAATCATCCATATTAATTCTCCTGTATTCCTATTATCAAGTCTAATCATAAGAACTCCTTTGGTGGTTGTCGAGCTGATTTCCTAGAAAGTATGTTGGTATTATAAGATTATAGAGCCCCCTAAAAATCCCTAGGAGGATTGGGCTATGTAGTCATACTGCTTCTAGTTTCTATTTGATATGGTTCTTATTGATTCAAGAGAATACCTAGTTTGAAATGTTGAGGAATCTGGGGGTAAATTCATCATTGCTGGGAACCTGAACAAGTCGGACGTTTTTCGTAGGACTGCCCAAACTTCCGAACTCGTTTCGGCCATATCTCACTCATCCGAACTCGGATTGAGCTGAAATTTTGAGGGTAGATGCCTGAAAAACCCTAGAACGTCTCCACCAATTTTCATATCATTTGGAGCAACACAGATCCTAGCGCATCCCTATGTGTGAACGATATATTTGGCAAGCGGCTATGCGAGGGTTTCATTCGGGTTGAGTGCAAGCAGCTCCAGAGGTTGGTTTTTAGGGCCTTCGGGCCCTAGCGGCCAATATTTTTGTGGTTTATGCTCAATATTTTAGCAGGAAATGTTGCAGGGGATACAAGATGGGTTAGAAATTTGTCTTTCAATAGATCATACTGTGAACTTGAGTGACAACGGCTTCCAATTTTCTGCTCAAAAGAAAAGTGAAAACCATACCTTTCCACGGCGTCTAGGGCAAGGATTAAAGAGATCTCGAAACAAGTTTCAAGCAGTTGATCAAAAAATGGCTCATATCTCAAATGAATCTGGTGCTAAGGTGCACCCACAAAATAATTCTACAGTGAAAACCCCTGTCAAGGGTAAGAATTTTGAAGACTCAGTCCCAAAAATGAATTTTAGGGATGCCCTTCGTGGTGGACAGCCTCACCCCAATGCTAATATCAATATTAGGGCTTCCCATAAACCTCTAAGAATGCCTAAGATTGATCCCAGGAAAACAGAGTCAGGATGTCTTAAAGCAATCGATGGAACTCCTATTGTTAAGCTTGATATGGGGAACATTCAGACCGGCATTGAAGATTTGGAAAAAAGAGGACTAATTTGTCGGTTCGTGGGTTTTCGTCCGAGTCTATCTCGCTTTCAAAGTCTGGGCTGCAAAAAGCTGGAAAACTAAAGGTGAGTTACAAATCTCTATTTATCCAAATGGTTATTTTCTTGTTTTATTTGCTAATAATGAAGATAGAGAGAAAACTTTTCAAGGGGGTCCTTGGTTTTTTGGAAGGGCAGGGCTTTTCATGAAGCCCTGGCATACTAAATTTAAAGCCGAAGAAGAGATGCCTTCTATAGCTCCCGTGTGGGTTAGACTCTTTGGCCTCCCTATTGAATTTTGGAATCCTACTATTTTTTCTTCAATTGGAAACTCTTTAGGAACTTTTATGATGACCGCTGATTGTACTCAAAATTTTGAACATATTATTTATGCTCGAATTTGTGTTTTAATGGATTTTGACAAACCCCTTCCTAAAAAGATCACATTACAATTTGGGGAAGACACTTGGGAGCAAGTAGTGGACTATGAGAACATTCCTTTTCGTTGTAGAATTTGCCATGAATATGGTCATTTGGCCAGTGCTTGCCCAAATAAAATTCCTGATCAAAAGAAAGAAGATATAAACTCAATAGGTTTCCAAATACCTAAGAAGAAGAACACTAAAAAAAATAGTTATGAAGGATCAATCAAAGTCATTTGCTAATATGTTTGAAATACTTTCCACAAATGATGTCCCAAGTGAGGAAGAGGAAATAATGGAAACCGAAATCTTAGAAACACAATTTAAATATGAAGGGAAGAACTCAGAGACAAACCAACAAATCAAAGGTTTTCAACAGAAAAAAAGGAGAAAATTTACACAAGAAAAACAATATTTCAAATGTCAAAACTTCAAATAATGCAGGTCCCAATATAGACTCCATTGAACCATCTAGTAAAATTTTGGCAGTGTATGAGCATTCTTCAAGGTTAGAAGCCATCTCAGATTCAATTGGAATAAGTCAAGAAACAGGGAAAAAAATTGAAGATGGATTCCAATCAAAAAATAGGTCGCAAGACCAATCAATATCATATGGTAAAAGAAGGTGAAAAGCTTGTAGAGGAAGGTAAGATTAATGCCCTTCCCAACTTTTTTAGCCCCGGTATTAATGAAGATCATCACTTGGAATATTAGAGGACTCAAAGGGAGTCTTTCAAAACAAAATGAAATTAGAAGAATGATTCAAATAAATCATCCACATCTTGTTTTCCTTCAAGAAACAAAGATGTCAATGGAGGATATGGACTTAATTGCCAATAAAATTTGGCCAGCTGGAAAAGTGGTTTCCCTCAGCTCCCAAGGGACTTCGGGTGGCATTGCTTGTCTTTGGGACCCAAAAGAGGTAGTTATTCACCATATGGTTGGCAGCTGGGGTTTGTTGGCTATAGCTATTCAAAGTAGACATTCCAACCAGATTATGCTCTGCATTATCGTTTATGCCCCGACTTCTTTAGAGGAAAAAAGAAGACAATGGAAGGATATTACTCATATTATCTCTCATTTTCCTAAAGCTTGGATCTTGATCGGAGGAGATTTCAATACCATCCTCTCTCTGGATGAGAAAAGGGGGGAAATAGAAATTTGGACAAAAGCACTGACCTCATGAGCGAATATATTGCAAACCTCCATCTTGTGGATATCCAACCATATAATGGCCTTATGACTTGGTCTAACAGAAGGCAAGGCTTAGCTTGTATAATGGAGAGATTGGATAGGTTTTTGCTCTCTAAAAATTTCTTAATCCATGGTCACATTCCTAAAGTGAAGACTCTTAATAATGTTGGTTCGGATCATTGGCCACTCATGGTGGAAATGTGGAAAACCAATGTGAGTTTCTCTCCTTTTCGTTTTCAATTAATGTGGCTTAGAGACATTTCCTTCGGACCTCGTGTGCAACAATGGTGGAAGGAAGGTAAACCTAGGCATGGGACTAAGATGTTCTGTTTTGCCAAAAGACTCGCAATACATTAAATCCAAAATCAAGACTTGGAACTGGAAAGAGTTTGGGGATGTTCATAAAAAAAAACATGAAGTTATTGCTCATCTTGAAAATTTGAATAAGAAAATCCGTTTAGATGGCCTCACAGAGAAGAGAAGTGCAGATGAAATTAAACTCACAACTCAGCTTAGAGGAATGGGAAAAAAGAGAAGAAATCTTATGGAAGCAAAAATCTAGAATTCAATGGCTCAAAGAAGGAGATCGAAACACAAATTTCTTTCACAAATCTCTTCTAGCTCGAAGATCTCACAACTTTATTTCTTCCTTAACTTCAGATACTCGGAGATGTTGTTTATACTTGGGATGGCATGAACTCTATTGTTGTTGATTACTTTTCCAATATTTTTGTCGCTACTCCTCTTGACTCACCTTCTCAACAAAATGTTCTTCAAGCAATCCCTTCTCTTATCACTTCTGAGGAGAACTCTATTTTGACTGCTCCTCGTTACTATCAATGAGCTTCAACAAGTGGTTTTTAAAATGCAAAAAGGGAAAACCCCGTGTCCCGATGGTTTTCCTATTGAGTTCTACCAAGAGTTCTGGGATATCCTTCATGTTGATTTATTAGAGGTGGTGGAAGAAGCCAGGAAAGCCAAAGAAATTTTGAAGGTTATCAATAAAACTTATATTACTCTTGTTCCAAAAGCTCAAGAGGTTGATCATATCTCAGCTTTTAGACCTATTGCTTTATGTAATGTTCTTCTCAAAATCATTACTAAAATCATGGCAGAAAGGTTGAAGCCTCTTTTGCATAAGATTATTTCCCCAGAGCAAGGGGGATATGTGGAAGGACGTCAAATAGTAGATGAGATAGTTCTTGCTCAGAAGCCATCCATTCCATGGATATGCAAAATTCTCCTTCTATGTTCATTCGGTTAGACTTATCCAAAGCTTATGACAGAGTGGATTGGCACTTCCTTATCAAAGTTTTGAGGCAATTTGGTTTCTCTAAGGATTGGATGGATTGGATTATGGGATGTATCTCTTCAGTTTCCTACTTAGTTCTTATCAATGGCAGGCCTTCTCGCTCTTTCCTGCCTTCCAGAGGTATTAGGCAAGGTGACCCGCTATCCCCTTATTTATTCATCATTCTTGTTGAATGCTTGGGTAGGACTATAACCAAAAAGAGGGAAAACAAAACCCTTGAGGGAGTTACCATTGCTCATGGAGCTAGACCTATCTCTCATCTTCAATTTGTGGATGACTCTACTCTTTTAGGTAAAGCTACGCTTAAGGAAGCTTCTAATATTAAGCAAATAATTAGCTGTTTTTCTAAGGCTATCGGGCGCTTGATCAATGAAGACAAATCTAAAGTTATTTTCTTTCACCGCTCCGCTAGACAGGAATCCATGGTCTTGGATAAATTAAGATATAAGAAGACCTCTCTTCCAATCACTTATTTAGGTATTCCCATAAATATTCAAAGGCAGAAAAATAAATATTGGAATTGGTTGTTGGACAAAGTCAAGAAGAAAATTGGAAAGTGGACCAACAAGTGGCTTTCTTCTGGGGGTAGAATCACCTTGGTAAAATCAGTCCTTCAAGCTATTCCTATTTATGTTTCTTCCATTTTGAATATCCCAAAGGTTGTTCTTCGAGAATTGGATCAAATCACTCATCGTTTCCTTTGGAGTGGTACTAAGGAGAAAAGAAAATGGGCCTTGGTGAAATGGGATACTTTATGTCTTCCTAAGAGTGAAGGGGGGTTAGGATTCCGGTCTTCAATTAATAACAACAAAGCTTTAGCCGCTAAATTATATTGGAGGATGTTGCATAACCCCAATGCTCTTTGGGCCAATAATCTCCGTGCTAAATATGCCGAGAACAAAAGTCCCGAAGACCTTGTTCGCTATCAACTTCCTACCAAAGGTTCTCCCATTTTAGCAGCTTCTTAAGACTGGTGAGGATTTGATAAAGAAAAAATTATTTTGGATCATTCATAATGGTCAACATGCAAATTTTTGGACAGATTCTTGGGATGGTCACAAGCCTTTGATAACTCGGCTTCCCGATTGGAGGCCTTTGATGGAGGAGCTTCACCGAGCTAATTGGATAAAGGTGGCTAATTATCGTCGGTACCATACCGGTAATTCAAAGGTTGGTAGATATTGGATCCCTATTGAGGACTCGGCCTATTCAAATCCCATAAAGGCAAAGACAAGATATCCAAGGCATCCTTCATATGAGATCCCTCTCTTGGTCCCATGAAAAAGATTGTTTTGGATGGAACAACACTACTAAGGGTGAGTATTCCGTTGCTCAAGGTTATTTGACCTTATGCCATAATAATCCCAACCATTCTTTCGACATATTTTCTCAATTGTGGGCTCAAAAGCTTTGGCCTAAGGTGAGGTTCTTTAATTGGCTTTTATTGCATCGTAGGGTGCTTACCGGTGAGCAACTTATGAAGCGTGGTTTTCATGGCCCTTTTAGATGTGAAATGTGTGAAGAGAATGTAGAAAATATCAACCATATTTTTATTGAGTGTACTTTAGCCTCCGAGCTATGGAGGAGAATGGCCACTTTACTTGGCTTACAAGTGGTCCAATTTTTTTACTTTTGAACAACTTTGGAGGGATTGGCCTAATCAAGAGGGTGTTGATCATTTTATTAGGCAGCTTAGTTTGGATGGGTTCTACCATTCTTCTTTGGAATATTTGGAATGAAAGGAACAACCAAATTTTTAATCAAGATAGGAAGGATATTCACTATATTTGGCAAAAGACCATAGCCAACTTAGTTGAATCAGTCCATCAACTCCTTAATCACCCTCAAAACTCCCACCAAAGATGGGATCAAGTGATGCAAAGATTGAAGATTAAACCTTCTAAGGGCAACCAACTTAAAGGGAATGTGAGTATTAGTAAGATGGATAGGACTAGAAATTGGCAACCTCCTCCTAAGGATTTTGGAAAAGTCAATACCGATGGAGCCTCTAGAGGGAACCCTGGAAAAGCCAGTGTGGGAGGAATTGGTAGACTTTCGGATGGCTCCCTGGTTTTTACTTTTGCTGAGAATTTGGGTATTCTTTCCAATAACCTTGCTGAGGGGTATGGTATCCTCGGAGGCCTTCAGGAGGCTACTAAGGTTGGATGGGAAAAGGTGTTAGTTGAGTCCGACTCTCAACTTATGATTAATCTCTTGAAGACTCCTTCTAAGAATCATAAGGTGGATTGGAGAATAAAAAGAATTATTGAGAAGATTCAGCTTAATCCAGATGGGATTTTTGAAAGTTGATTACAATCATGTGGTCAGAGATCAAAACAAGAGTGCTGATGCTTTAGCTAATTGGGCTTTGGACAAAGGTGATCTTACTTGTTATGGCCACCCTCCTATATGGTGGGCTTCTCAAATTAGGGAAGCTCTTCTTTCTATCATTTCTTTGGATGGCTCCAGCTCAAGGTACCTAGTTTCTTCTTGTTTTTTTTTTTGCTTCTCTTTGGTTCATTCAGTTTTTTTAGTTCCCTAGCTCATTCTATTCTTTATTTTGTTTCCTCTGTTGATTCTTGCCTTAATAGTCTTCTCGGTCTAGATAGGTCATTGTTTTTTTTTTCTTCTTTGTTTTTGTTTTGTTTAGTTTTTTAAGGTGGGTGGGTTCTTTTGTTTTGTTTTGTTTTTGTGTTCTTTGTGTTGTTTTTCGTTGTTCTTGTGTTTTTGTTGTTTTGTTTTTTTTATGTTTTTTGTTATTGTTCTTGTGTTTTTTTCGTTCTTGTTCTTGGGTTTCTCTTTGTTTGTGTTATTTCGTGTTTTTATGTGTGAGTGTCTTCTATGTCTTTTGTTTTTGTTTATTGTCTGTTGTTGGTTGTTTTTTATTTTTATTTTATTTTATTTATTTTATTTTTTAGGTTTTGGTTGTGTTTATTTTTCATGTTTTTTTTGGGTTATGTCTTTGTAGTGTTCTGTTGTTTTTGTCTTGTTTGTGTTTTGTTATGTGGTTCTTGTGTTTTTCTATGTGGTTTGTGTTGTGGTTTCTTTTTTCTTATTGTGCGTGTTTGGTTGTGCTTTTGTTTTTGACACACTCAAGGAGCATGTTTTTTATTTTATTTTATTATTTTTGTTGTTATTTACTTATTTTTAAATTGGTTTTGTGTGTTTGTTTGCTCCTTGAGTATGTCAAAGGTGGTAGGCCAGGTCCGAGTCCTGGGCGTTTTTGGCGGAATGGATACCCCTGCCTCCTTGGGTCTTACCCGAAAGTGGCATCCCTTTTGGGATGTTTTCCACAAATAAAAAAAAAAAAGAGAATACCTAGTTTCTCGCAGTAACATAACATTCGATTTGGTTTCTAATAACATTCTTTTGATGGTTGTTGAGTCCTCTCACATTCCATTTATGTATTATAATTGGGAATCTATGTTGTAGAAACTCACTATTGACTTGACCAATCATGTTTCTATTAGTTGTTCTCATTGTTGTTGAATATTTTCTTTGTTTGATTTCCTTCATACTCCTCACGAAGTTGCATTCTTTTATCTCTTCTCAATTTGGTTTATCCCAAGACTTAGGTTTTCTCTCTCAGCAAGTCCCATAATCACATTCTTTGGCTAGTGTTGGTCTTGGTTGTGGATCATAATGACCTTAAACCAATCATGGGGCAAAGATGGGATGGGAGGGTTCACTTGAATAATATGGGAACATGTTATCTAATGTGGGTTATTATGAGGAGGACAAAGGGACTGGCTGGGGTCAACTTAATTTTTTGGATTATAATTCTTTGATTGCAGAGGGAAGGGAGGGTTTAAAGAAGGATGAATCAAATATGTGACTGCCATATCTAGATTGGGAGACGAGGGGAACTCTATCAAGTCTTTTTTGTCCATTGGGTCATCGAGCCTAAGAAGCTCATATTTGTTTGATGGGAATCTCCCATTTGAGCGTTTGTGTGGGTTACCTACTTTGATTAGCTTCTTCCTCTATCTTAGGTATTAGATTTTGTATTTCTCCTTGAGATAGTTTGGAATTCTTCTTGATTTTCCTTTTGTGTTGATTGGGTTGTAGTTATTGGGTTTGGTTGACTTTGTTCCTCGAATATCATTGTTAGTTTTGGGTATTGTCTCATTAGGTGACCATATTCATGACATGCTCTGCATTTGAAGGGCATTGATTTGTAGTCCATTTTTTGCCTCCCAAAAATCCTCCCCACCCTTAACTCAATTTCAACCGAAAATATTTTTCTAGATCCTTAGCTATCTCTAGCTATCTCTAGAATAGGGGTAGAATCTATTTGGGGCAAACATCCATTTTGCCTCGTTTTTTCTAGTTTCTTATATTTTATTTTTTCAAATTCTTGCGTAATCTTATGAGCTTGTGCTTTAGTATTAGTAATTTTGTTTTTGGTGCCTTTAATTACCCTTGTGAAACTTTAAGCAACTAAAGGGTTCTCAATCCTTGGTATTCCATCATTCATTACTCCCCTAGGTGAAATTTATCTCTTCTTCACTATGTCTGCAAAGAATCACTTAGGAGAAGGGGGCAGAGGGAGGACCCCCAAAGGGCCCTTACCAATAGTTATGGACAATAGAAAACAATTTTATTTTGTGATGTTTATATGACAAGATACAAACAAATAAAATTACTTGTAATTTTTTAAAATAACATTGGATACAAAGAAAATGAAACCTAAGCCATGCAATCCTCATCCATTGCACCTTCTTAAGGCTTCTGCATGCAATGGCGACGATATTGAGTGCAATCCCTAGCAAAGCTTCCTTCTAAACTCTAAATTTAATTTCAATTTAAAAATAAATAAAAAATTCCCCCTTCAAAACCATGTCAAAATATATTCCATTTTATTTTAGAATTTCTATTTCAAATACACTGCAACCTACTCCTCTTAGGTATACAACAATGATGATCAAACCTCCTTCTAAAAGTATGTACAACAACATCCACATCCTATTTTTGAAAATACGTCCAAAACTATTTCCCAACACCCATAATGAACATATATGTTTCCAACAAAAGTAGTAAGCCCACTCTAAAACATATAATATTATTTATTTATTTTCTAAATGTTAAAAGGATTAGTGATTATGAAGCATATTTTTAAATGTTAAAAAAATAAAAAAATATATATTTTTTTAGCAAGCTCACTTACACATCCTATCGTGGTTTGAACATAGGTTTCCCAGAAGAAAGCCCAAAACCCTAACCACAAGTTGTCCCACAGACAAATAGGTATTAACTTGGAACAAAATTCCAATCATAGAATACGTCACTATAACTTTTTTTCCTTTAATTATTGAATGTAAAGAAGACTTAAATCCTTAATTTTTCTGTTAAATTATAATTATCAATAATATTTGAATCTTTGCCTTTTTCTCAACTATCTAACATTAATAAGACTTGAATTCTTGACTTTCTTAATCTTTAATATTTTGGACTATTAAACATCAATAAGACTTGAATTCTTAACTTTTTCATTATACTCATAAACATAAATAAAACAAATCTTTTACCTTTTTCTTATAATATCAAATATCTCTTACCTTTTCACAATAAACATCCCCAACAACCAAAGGCTTGTGATCTTTATTTTTTCATATATTTAAGAAAAATAAAAGAAAAAACATATTTAACCCAAATTTCTCCTTTGATTGTTGTAGGTATAGTCTTCCAATTTTTTTAATATTATTGAATTGTTAAATCTTTAATCTTACTTAAATTATAAGTATTAATAAGATATGAATCTTTACAGTTGTTTTCATTTATAAAACTTGAATTCTTGATTTCTTGAATCTTTAATATTTTGCTAAACCATTGAATATCAATAAGATTTGAATTATTGACATTGTTAAACTATTGAGTATCGAATAAACTTGAATTCTTGACCTTTTCAAAGTACTCTTGAAGATAAAACTTTAGTCTTTTGTTTTCAATTATAAAACTTGAATTCTTGACTTCTTGAATCTTTAACATTTGCTAAACCATTGAATATCAATAAGATTTAAATTCTTGACATTGCTAAACTATTAAGTATCAAACAAACTTTAATTTTTGACCTTTTCAAAGTACTCTTGAAGATAAAACTTTAGCCTTTTGTTATAATATCAAACACCCTTTACCTTTTTATAATAAACATCCCAATAACCATTCTGCCAAATGTTTTTTTTGGTAGGTAAAAATGATTAATTGCGGGCTTTAAATGGGCCTCAAATCCAAGTACATAAATTGGTAGTTAAACCAATAACATAAGATAACACAGGCCTGCATATTGGCCAGCAACAACCTGAACAAAAAGGTCCAAATAGCAGCAGAGAAGGTTGGATGGAACACTGACGTCAGATAAACAAAAATACAATCCGAGCAATACCTACACAGGGGTTGCTTAAGAGAAGTAACTACTTGAAAAACCTGTAAAGGAGCTATGGCAAAAACCCGCACAGGAGAAGCTCGAAAAAAATCCATAAAAACTATAATAGAAACCTATACAAAAATAAACACAGTGCTAAAAAAGCCCATGTAGGGGATCAAAAGACCAAAAACAGAGAGACCCAGCATGAGAACAAACAAAGTACTCAATAGACCCAAACCTAGACCTCTATAACATCTTCATTTATAGGAGTATATCTAGGATGGTTCGGGAGTAGCACCTTAAGAGTCTCGCTAATCTTATCCATGGCGTTAATAATGTTGTTGACGATGGTAACATGGATTGTGTTGTGAGTAGTAATGCAAGGATCATCACTATCTTCATCCAAAATGTGGTAAGGGGAGATCTGACTAGTATCAACCCTTGATTTATTAAAAATTGAGGTGGATGAAGGCTTCAGTGATATCTTGCTCATCTCCTTTGAACTTGCTTAGAAATGGAATGAGACCATGAGATTCCATAAAGGTGTGAGATAAGGGATCAAGCTGAAGGGTAGATGGCTCAAGCAAGGCCATGTTGGCAAGACTGAGGAGAAAGGAAGACCACATAAGTTTCTTACTGCCTAGGACACACAACGACGAATAAAACCAGATGGCGATGGACTGACATAGACCAGGGTTGTAAATATAAAAAATTTTGGCACCATAAACGCCCTTTCCAGAAGTTGAGTTGGTGTGATTGGCAAACCACATAATAATTATCCTTAGGGAACCAACATCAGAAAAAACAGACATGGCACAAGACAAACTTCACACATGATAGTGTTGGGAAAAGGATTGGGAGTGCCAAATTATTGAAGAAATGAATCTCAAAATTCACAAGACATCAAATTAAGCATCTCAAGACTTGACACATATTAACATTGTTAGATAACGTCCAATTGCAAAACCTAAACCTACTCAAGGACTTGACATACTTGGAAAAGACAACCACGAGGTAAACCCACTGACAGGGCCTATCTTGGGACATTGCATAATTCACGAAAGGGAAACGGGAGAACCAAAAACCAACACTAATAGCAAGACAGAGTCACGTTAATCACAAAATTTCCACCATAAGAACTGGAACCAAAGAAACACATCGTGCTAAAATGGGTAGAGTCAACATTGGAGAAGTTGACTTGCCAAAACTTGTGACCATATCTTTCAAACCAAATCATAATTAGTAGTATTTAAAACTTCTTGGGGAAAGCTTTCTTTCCAAATGGACAAAGATTTATGGATAAATCCCCAATTGGCAAGAATATTTGGAGGTTGTTAGCTTCATGGTACACATGGTTGATAGAGATATCATTGAAATTTTGGGATAACTTCTTAACTTCTTGAACAATAGTTCTGACATTCCAAGAGGACACCTTATTGTTTTTAAGAGCATTTATAATGTTGAAAGAATCTCCCTCAATAAAAATGTTGCATTTATAATCCTTGAGAAGATTTAGCCCTTTCCAGAATACACGACCTTCAACAAAATGATTAGTTTGGCACCCTAGATATTCAACATAAGCCATAATAACTTGTCCATTGTTATCTCTATCTAGGCTACCTACACCAACATCCCTTGGGTTTCCTTTGGAGGCACCTTCAAAGTTAAGTTTCATCCACTCACTTGGGGGAGGAATCCAATGGGCACCCACTCTAGGATGGGGGGCTGGTAAACTAGAATTGGAGTTGTAGGGAATATTTAAAGAAGAGAACAAAATAGACTCCAATCTAGAATCGGGTGGTTTGGGATAAGGGAAGAGTTGGGAATTCTCAACAGCAAAGGCAATAACTTTGTTGGCAATAGAGATGGGATTCGTAGAGGAGGAAGAAAAAACCTTGTTGTTTCTTTCAAGCCATAATTGTCGTAAGATATGATGAAGGCTCACTTTCTATAAAGAAGATAATCTGAGATTTTTGAATGGAGTAGGCCATTGAGTGAAAAGGTGACTCAACGAATTAGGAAGAACCCAAGAGATATGAAAAGTGGACATAAGGTGATCCAAAGCTGTCTTGGAGAAAGAGCACTCCAGAAGAGGTGATTGGCAGATTCCCAGGCATTCATGCACAAATAGCATATGTTGGGGACAAACATGCCCCTTTTCGAAAGATTTAATGAAAGATTTTAATTACGTCCGCGAGACCCAAATATGGTCTATGGGACCTCAAATATGGAAGTACAATTACTCAAATCATATCATATGATCTTTAATATCTTTGAGAAGGTTGTTCCTTCTCCCGCTAATTTGTGTTAGCAATTCTCCAACCTTTTTTATTTTACCGTCTTCAAATAAATCGTAATAAACTCGTTCCCAAGTGTTTCTTTGTATTTGTCACGGATATCCGAAAAACTCGGGCATTTATAGATGAAGTGTTCCTCTGCTCTCTACTGCTCCTATGCGGCATAGAGTACATATCCTTTCTTCCCATTGTTCTTTGGGCGTTGTACATCTCCCTGTTTCACATCTAAGCCTATGAGAGCTAGTCCTTATCTGAGCAATGAGTATTTTTTCCTTCCACTTGATTTCAGCGCCTATATACGCTTTTTTCCTTGTGGTCATACGTTGGGTTAAAATTTGCAATATAATATTGTTTTTTCCTGCTTGCATTTTTCCACATTCCACTTCTGAACTTTTCATTCACATAATTTTTTATGTCTTTGTTGACATTTGGGCATTCATTTATGTTGATTTCCCAACGTTTCATCCATTTTTGATTTTGTTTCATCCACGTATTCTTTCATAATGTTATCAATCGTTAGGATCTTATTTTGAATGGCCAACCAACTGAAATGAGCAAATTTCGATATGAGGTATTTAATCCACACTCGATCATAAGGGATATGGACCACTTGATAATCAATAGTCAGATCATGAGCATATTTAACAGTGAACAACCCAAAATCAGTTTCTTTTCAAAAAGGAGAGTCAAGGGAATTACCAGTGGGGATGACTGTTGCATTTAGGATGGTTTTGAGAACTTCTAAGGCAACAGAGATTTGACCATTAGCACATGGAATATGGAAATGTTTCCAACACTTGGAATCCGAAAAAATGTCAATGAATTCTTCAACCTTGTTGCCAATTAATGTGTTTAGGAAAGGCTATAAGACAACAATTTCATTGTTCTCTAAAAGCGGTTGATTAGAAATCTACCTGTCAATCCAAAAATTAATTTTGCTCCCTATGCCTAGTTGCCACCTTATCCCCTTCTAAATTAGAGATTTGGTTTGGGTAATTGATTTCCAGAAAGTGGACCCATCTCTGGGAATATCATAATTTAGGAAACAATGGTTTTGAAGATATTTTTTGTTGACAATTGAGACCCATTCAAGGTTGTTGTTGGTGAAAACCTTCCATGCTTGCTTGGCTAAAAAGTTGTGTTCATATTACAAACTCTTTGAAGCCCCAATCCCCCCTAACTTTTTGGGGAGCACACCTTGTCCCAACTGACCAGATGAAATCTTTTCCTGTCCTCGACACCTACCCAAAAAAATCTTTTATGGATTTGCTCAAGTTTCATGCAAACAACAATAGGAACTTTGAAGACAAACATGAAATAAACAGGAACACTTTGGAGACAAGCCATTATCAAGGTGGATTTGGCTGCTTGAGAGAGGAGGGTCCCTTTCCAACCTGCAAGTTTTTTGTTAATCCTCTCAATAACATTACTCCACATGGATTCCTTCGAAGCATTGGTGAAAAGAGGGAGGCCCAAATATTTAGTAGGTAACTAAGATATAACACATTGAAAAATGTGTGCAATCTTTGCTTGTCTCTCTTGGGGAGTGTTAATGAAATAGATTTTTATTTTAATATAATTTATTTTCTGACCTATAGCCTCCTAATATGTACCAAGAATTACTCTTAATGGTTTTTGCTTCCCACACAGAAACATGAGTAGCAATGATGGTATCATCAACGAACTGCTGGTCAGACAGGGCTCTTAAATTAGACGTACCCTTAATACCTGAAATTATGTCGTTGAAGCAGGCATTTTTGAGCGCTCTACCCAAGGATTCAACAAGAATAATAAAAAGGATGGGGGAGAGAGGATCTCCCTATCCGAGGTCCTTGTTACTAGGGAAAAACCCTACTACATAACCATTTACCAGGACTGAAAACCAAGGATTAGAGATGTAATTGTGAACAAGATCAACCCATTCCTTATGAAATCCAAATTTGAGAAGGACAACACTAAGAAAATCTCTGTTAACTTTGTCAAATACCTTATTCATATCAATTTTGAAAAACATGGCAACTTTTTTGTTAAGGCTGGTAGAATGAAGGACTTCATGTAACATGATAACACCATCAATAATATTTCTTCCTTTGATAGAGCTACCTTGACAAGAGTCTAAGATCCGAGGAAGGATCTCCTTGAGTCTTGTAGCCATGGCTTTAGTGAGAGTTTTGTAAAGAACATTGCAAAGACTAATGGGTTTGAAATCTGACATAGACTTGCAAACACGCCCTTTGGGAACCAAGTCAATGAAAGTGGAGTTGATACTTCTAGGTATAAATTTAGTTTGCTGAAGTTCAATGATGGCATTACATATGTCAAACCCAATGATGTCCCAAAAAGTCTAGTAAAACCAAGGGGAAAACCCATCAGGGCCTGGGGTTTTATTAGGGTGCATAGAAAAAGGGTCTTTTTAATTTCGTCAAGGGTGAGGGGTTTGATAAGAGCCAGATTCAAATATGAAGTGACCAGGCTGGGAATATGGTGGAGCAATTGTCTACTATCCTGGGCAGTATTTTGGGGGTTTGCTCCTAAAAGGCCCTCAAAGAAAGACAAAGTTTCATTTTGGATCTCAAAAATGTTCTTGGTGACGGCGCCATCACTTCTGGTTAATTATTTAATTTTGTTTGAACTTCGGTGCCTCAGAGTAGTGGCATGATTTTTTTTTGTGTTAGAGTCCCCCTCTTTGAGCCAAAGGGCCCTTGATTTTTGCCTCCAAAAAGTCTCCTCTTTAGCCAGTACATTGTGATAGTTTGCAAGAACCTCTCTCTCTTCATTTTTGAGTTGTTCATTGAGCGACCCATTCTGAATTTGGAGTTCAATACTTTTAAGCTTTTGCAAAATCTTTTCCTTATTTTCAAAGATGTTACCGAAAACTTCTCTGTTCCATACTTGAATATTTTCTTTGACACACTTAAGTTTTTGAGAAACCCTGAAAGTAAAGGACCCATGACAATCAAATTGCCACTAGTTAGCAATTTGCATTTGCAAATTTGGGTGTTGAGTCCACATAGCTTCAAATATGAAGAGGATTTTGAAACAAGGACCTTTATCGGCTTCAAACAGTAAAGGACAATGATCATATCCAACTTTGTGAAGACATATAAGAGTGCCACCACCCATCACCGGTATAACTTCTCGAGACAAGAAAACCCTATCAAGTTTTACTTGAATGTGCTGATCCCCAATTCTCTTGTTGCTCCAGGTTTATTTTACCCCTTTAGTCTGAACATCCATTAGCTCACAATCAATGGCAAAGTTATGAAAATCCTCAATACTCTTGGAGGGCATCAAGTTCCCTCCCTACTTGTCATAAGGAAAAAGGGAAGAGTTGAAATCTCCAACGATAATCCAAGGAAGGTTTAAGAAAGCACTTCTCATTTTATTCGAAGTATCCCATAGGCCCCTACGACCGAGAGGATTGTTAGGGGCGTATACATTGGACAAAACCTAAGAGAAATTATTGCTTTTATAGAAAAATATCATATTGAGGACCCTATCGAAAGAGGAAATGATTCTGCCTTCTAACTTGTTTGAGTCCCAAATATAGAGAAGTCCCCCAAACATACCTTGAGCGGGGCAAAAATCAAACTCACCATATTTCCAGATAGAATTTGTGATTTTTTGGATTTTATTTTGATCAATCTTCGTTTCTTGTAGACTTATGATAGTAGGTCTATGTTCTTTCCTTAGAGTGCAAACAAGCCTTTGCTTGACAACACTGTTGAGGCCTCTCACATTCCATGAGAGGATCCTCATTTAGAATGCTTGTGATCTTTATTTATTTATTTATTTTTTGGTATTGATAAAAAAAGGGGTTGAACGACCCTAACCCTTTACAAAGAGTTTGAAAGATGTACAAGAAAAAAACAAGAGAAGACCAGACAAATACAAGATAGCCCTATCTTAGTAAAACAAACTAGGGCTAAACCTCTTGATGAAGAAGTTGAAATAATATCCCTCCTTCTATCCTTCTATTTGACAAGGCTTATGCAGTGCTCAATGCTTTACATAATTAATAAAGAAGAAATTGCTGACAACAATATAAATTAGTGTGCTCAAATCCTTCATTGCATGATCCCAATAAGTATTCTACTTTGCTCTACCTTTTTTATTTGCTAACTTCATTATCAATTTTTATAATCTCTTTCAATTCTATGGAGGTGTATGACCAAACATTGAAATTCTCATATCTAATTTGCCATATTCACCATTTTATTGACAACTTTATTTCCCTTTTCGTTTATTTATTTTTTTGTTAAGCAAGGAACCTCTATAATTCCTAGCCTCTTAGGTAAAAACAAAGTGAACGTGACCCCAACCCTTAAAAAACAACCCATTGACAAATATTCTACTGCTACTAATTGACCTATTCCTTAATCTTTATTTTTTTCCATATTTTTAAAAATCCATTCGACCTATTCCTTAATCTTTATTTTAATCCATATATTTAAAAACCTATTCCTTGCTGGCTGTGGCCGAGGGTCTAATGGTTTCTTTGGTGCCGTTTCACCACAAACCAAAGTTTTTTTTGTCTGCAAGGGCTAAGTGGATTGGTAAGAAGTTGGGTACTTACAAGGAGGAGACCTAGATGCTAGGTGGATTGGTAAGAAGTTGGGCACTAACCTCACGAACATGCCCAAATAAAGGTAAAGTAGTAGTCTGACTTAAGTCTATTGAGTGTGCACCAGCTTGATGATGGCAGTAGCAACCCCGAACCACCAAGGGTCTCCCTCACAGTGGCAACCCCGAATCACCAAGGGTCTCCCTCACAATAACAACCCCAAACCACCGAGGGTCTCCCTCAATCTGTGTTGTATATGTGAAATAGGAAAAAATGTTAAAAAATAATTACCAATTCCTCTCCGTAGAAAAAGAAAAAATACATTTATCCCAAATTTCACTTTTGATTGTCATGGAGATCGTCTCCCGGCGCCTCGACCGTTTAATGCTATTTATTCCTCTCACTAACATCGATATACGGACCGCATAAGCAAACCTTCGTCCCAATCCCCAAAGGAATTAAACATAAAGAAAAGAATATGAACACGGCCTGGGTAGAGCTAGACTACGAGCCTGTTTCTCCTCATGTCGTGGGTTCGAATCCCGTTCCCGCTTACTCCTGGGAGTGCGACTCTGCTGTCACCAACAGCAGAGGCCATGAGGTCCCATGGTTCTCACAAGGAGACCCCCCTTTTAAAAGAACAAAATTCAGTCATGCCGATCTGGATCCGAATGAGAATCTCAGTCCTCTGCCAGGTACAATTCAACCAGCGGGAGGTCCTATGGCAGCACATGTTCCAAGGCCCAGGCCTGCGGGGGCTAATTTCCTCCAGAAGACCAAACTCTGCACGAGGTTCGAAGCCGGGACCTGCACCTTCAATGCCAACTGTAATTTTGCCCACGGGTTGGAGGAATTAAGGAAGCTGCCACCCCAACCCCATCCCCCTAGGGGTTCGAATCCTGGACCTGTAGGGCTGCCGGGGCCTCCAAGATTTATGAAGACGAGGACGTGCAAGTTCTTTAGAGAGGGCAGTTGCCCTTACGCCGATAGATGTAATTTTTTGCATGATGGGGAACAAGGACAAGGTCAAGGTCAAGGTCCCCGCCCTGGTGGGAGACCCCCAAGTTGGAAGACTAAGCTGTGCATGAATTGGGAGGGTGCACAACACTGTAATTTTGGGGACAGTTGCAATTTTGCTCATGGATTGGCAGGTAAATCTTTTCTTTTTTGATTTCGGTATTTAATTTTGATTGAAATACTTATATTTCTACTCACTAACACTCCTTAATCTTTGGTATTTAATTTTGATTGAAATTCTTATGCATCTACTCTACCATTCCTTAATCTTGTGATTGATGCGTTCTCTTAAGTTTGATTTAAATTCTTATACTTCTACTCACTGCCACTCCTTAATCTTGTGATTGATGCGTTGTCTTGTGTGCTGTGCGATTCAACATCAAGACAGACATCCCATCCCCGAGAGAAAAGAGAAGAAACCAAAAAGATAAAAGCACAACCCTTATCCAGCAAAGAACTACGAACGGATTGTAATATCTTATTTTTTACGGCTTGTAATATCTTACTTTTTATTTTTAAAATCCTGGAAATAATTGGTAGACGCATAGTACCCGATCATTCAGATTTTAAAATCAAAAACTTTTTCATAGTCAAATGTCCCTTTGTTGGCATAGCAGCCAAACTATTAGAATAAATCCCATAAATCATATAAGATTTTAGTTACGATCATAAATTTGGAAATATAGTTCATGAAAATAGTAGAATTATCTAAGAGTTATCTATAGATGAGTTTTGTAGATGCATCAAAGACCAGTCAAAGCGGATGTGGTGTGTGCAACAAGCATAGTTACAATATTGGACCACACTTTTCACAAACTCTAAGCCTCTCTAGCTTAGGTTTTCGTGAAATTATAATTATTATTATTTCATTATAATTTTTCATTAAAATTTTAAAAAACTGCTCTTCAAGGGATTTTCGAAGCAACTAAGAGAGTCCTATTATATATATAAAGTCTGAAATGGTGTCTATCCTTACACCTTATTATATCACGACCATATGCTTGTATTACAACAAACTTGACAATTATTATGTATATATTAATTGGCAAGATTTCAACCTTAGTCTCTTTCTTGAAAATTGAAGAATCTAACCCGTTAAGCTAAGGCCACTTGATCTTATTTTATATTTTTCTTATATATTATTTATTTAAAAAAAAAACGTTTATATAATTCTATATTTTCTATATTTGTATTTCATAATTCTAAATCTCTGAACTTTTCCTTCTTTCCTTTTTTGCAGACTGAACTTTCTGTACCTTGTAACCATTACAAAATAGAGAACTCCTTGTCTCCTTACCGTTTCTGTTTTTGTAAGACTTCGACCTTCCTTATAAGGGGTGTATCCGTTGCCTTTTTGTGCCCTTTCGTTTTTATATCTTAACAGAGTAAACCTTCAATCTCATACTTATCATATCCAACACATTTCCCAAGTTTACCTGGGGGCATATCTAGAGATGGGTATATCCCAAAAATGTATTCAGAAATGTATTCAGATCATATCCGAGCAATATATGTATTAGATACAAGGACACAAGTATTTGGAAGGAGGCAAAGTTTGTTGTTATGTCTAGTAGAGGGTGACATTGTATTTAGTAAGATATCTTCCATATTATAATTTCAACAGGAATCATCATCTTGGAGTTCACCATTGCAATTGAGCGTTATTTGTTTCATGGAAATCACTAACTTGTATATGGCCTAATCAAAACAACAAGTGCAACTAAGACAGAGAGATGATTTCCATGAAATAAATCTGAGCAATATATGTATTATTTGAGGACCCAAGGTTTTGGAAGGGAGGTGAAATATGCTCTTATATCTGGTAGAGGGAGTTAAAATATTCAGTAAGATATGAGGACCCAAGGTTTTGGAAGGGAGGTGAAATATGCTCTTATATTTGGTAGAGGGAGTTAAAATATTTTGTAAGATATCTTCCATAGTATCATTCTAGCAGGGTTCATCATCTTGGAGCTTATGATTGCAATTGAGAGTTATTTATTTCATGAAAATCACATATAACTATTATATAGCCTCATCAAAATAAATGTGAAACTAAGACACAGAACAAGCCAGTTGGATTTGAACTTGGTCCATACTCATCTCTTTCCTTTTTTGATTTGTAATCCCCGTTTCTAGTCTGGAAAAGATTCAGCTTTGCTGCAATGATTGTGGGACATCTCTTCCACCAAATTTGCTCTGGTCTTGTGCACCTGGCCATGTTTGTTATGGTACATTGCACCCATAATTAGATGTGGTTTCCCAGTACTTCCCACTTAACAGATTTGCCAACTATGCACACATCACCTGACAGTACTAGAGCCTAAGCCTTTGCATTGAAATCCCAAGTTCTTAATCTCTTGAGCTCTTGGCATTTGATGATTCATCGTCATTATTTTTTTCAACTGGTTGTATGGGATTGAAACAGGCCCCACCCCTATTACATTATGACCACATAGTGGTATTACAACAGTTTGTCATTTTTGCATGTATTGCTTGGCAAGATTTGAACTTGGGTCTCCTCCTTGAAAGTTGGGGAATATAACTGGCTGAGCTAATGGCATTTGATGATCCATTGCCACTGTTAATGTACATTGTAACGGATAAATACCAAGTTATGTTTTGTTTGTTTGGGAAAATTACCTCCTTTTTTAGGGGCAGTGCATTAGCTTAGACTTAGATGCGACAATTGAGGGGTATCTATTCTGTCAAAATCACCTACGACTTGTAATTGACCTTGATCATTGAGGTAATCTCCTCAAAAACAAAACTGAGCAGGCATATAGAACACTAATAGTGGATCCTATGAAGCCATGGGCCTTCTTTGATGGAGCTTGCTAGGGCAGATCAGGTAGGTGTGGGGCAGGGGGAGCACTTTACTTAAACAAAAATCATAATTTCACTTTCAAGGCAGGTTTAGGGGAAGGAACAAATAATATGGGTGAATGGAAAGCATTGATCCTTTTGATGAGAATAGCAGTGGAGCAAGGAATTACAACTTTACAGATTTATGGAGATTCAAAGTTAGTGATAAGTTGGGTTGCAGATCATGTTGAGATGAAAAACCTGCTCCTCAGTCCTTTCTATGTGCAAGTGAAATTATTAGAATATTCTATAATAGAAATTTCATACAAGCACATCTATAGGGAACTAAATGTAGAAGTAGATGGTCTTTCAAAAGATGGTTTGAACCTTCCAACAGGCACTTGGTAGAGGGAAGAAGTGGTTAGAGGACTTGGGGTTTCCTCACAGTCCTCTTATTAAGGATCATATCAGAGATCTATTAATAGCAAAAAAGAAAGGGTTTTGAAAGGGACCCTTGCCTTTATTTTATAGAAAGATAGGCTTCAAATAGCGTTTATCTTCAGAATTGAACCCTGAGTCCTCCTCAGTTTTTGTACTCAGGTAAGAGACATTTGAGAATTGTGATTGATTCATGCTTTCCTCCTGTTAGTCCTGTTATTAGGATTCTATTTCTGGATTATAAACTGACTGTAACATATTACAGTAGGGAGTCCAATACTCCTCTCAGTTCAGTTTACCAACTCCTAGATAGGATGTAACTGAAATTCTTGAGGGTACTTCATACCCGTAGCATTGTAATTTTTTTTTTCAAACTCAGAAATGAAAATTACAGATTTTTTCGAGGAAAAAAAATTGTTAGTCGGCCCTTGAGCATTAGTGCTAGGATTATTATTGATTTCATTATAAATAGGAAGAATCTTGTATTAGTTGGGATCACCCAATAGGTAATAACTAATAAACCAAAGCCAGAAAATCAACATCAAATATCAGATTCAAATCCTTGCATGCAAATAATCCACTTAGAGAGGGCGAAGTCTCTTATGCTCGGAAGACACGACTTAAATTCAAATTCCTTCAATGATCCCAACTAATACAAGATTCTTCCTATTTATAAATGAAATCAATAATAACCTAACCCTAATGCTCAAGGGCCAACTAACTAAACCTATGGCCTGAGCTAATAAAAAATAATGATAGCCGACATGGCTTTATTGGGACCGTTACATGTCACCAATTTTTTTATAATTCTAACTAAATGTGCATCTGCGGCCTAAGGGATTTTAGATGCTTCAAGGAACTCTTTTTATATCGATTACATGACACATTAATTAATAGTTGTAATATCTTTTGGAGAGCAACTTTGCATGGCAACTTGATAGGACATGCATTCCATGTATAGAACCCATATTATCTTTCACAACAGTTTTCCTAAATTGACTTGAACTACAAGTGTACAAGGGAATTTGATAAAAAATGCAAGTATATCAGAGAAAGAATTACACTGTCATTGAGCTGATATAAGAACTTGACGGGTTAGAGATGAAGTCAATGCATTTGTATGAGATCAAGCAATGCCCACTTTATAATATTGAAGTTGAAAGGTTTGTGTTGAGAAATCACATTATGGACCTACCTAAAGCAATAGATCACAATCAGATTTTGTGTGAATATCTGGGCCAGAAGTGTAATGGTGGGGGCGTCAAATACATGGCTTTGTGATTGCAAAGAAAAGGAATGAAAGAAAGAAATTATATTAATTTCAACAAATGAGCAAATAGGTCAGTGGGATTCAAAGTGCAAGTGAAAATAATGAGTGTTGAAAGTCATTTAAAAATTCCAGCAACCAGAAGTAATTGAAGCAAGAATACTAAAATATTCTAATTGAGGGAGTGAACCCAGGACAGGTAAACACTAGAGAATTTAGATAATACAAACCCATCTAGTACAAATAACCATGGGAAAGGAAAACCATTTACAAAAAGAGGAGAGTTGATCAAAACCAAGGTTGGATACAAGAGCTGGGTATAGCATGTACCTGCATTAGAATGATAAAATAGAGTGGAAGAAATACTAACATTGTCATGAACCATCGCGAAGGGCCAATGCAAGGTTTGATGATTTCTATAAGAGAATGGCCTAGAGTAAGTGGTTTTGGCTGAGCAATCTTGGGAGGAAGTATGGTAATATTCATTCAAAAAAATCTTAAGCATCAATGGCAAAAGATCATCTATAAATTAGTAATGTGTGTCTGTGCTTATAATTTATATTGCAAGCAAAGGACAACAGTTGAGCCTCTATTTCGCAGAGTAGCAAACCTTCACTCTTTAGTGCAAGAAGAAGAGAAAGGGGGTACCTTTGTCATCGTTTGCAATGAGGGACATCATCATCTTATTGATCTTTTATCATATGTGTAATTATTTGCAGTATCCAAATGGGTTGGAAGAGGCTGAAATAAGGTGGTATGTATAAAAGTAACATCTTCCTTAAATTGGATGAAGTATTTGCGAGTCACTTGTGGTTGAGATAGTAGAAAAGTGTAGCAATAAACCCTTTGAAATTTCTGAATAAACATTGATCTTTTCAAAATGTCATAATAGACAGGACACTGAAAATTAAGTGCTTTTCAATGCCAACTTTCTAGAGATATCAATGGTAATGGATTCTATCATATTGTGATATAGAGTGGTTAGTTTTGACCTTGGGAAAAACTTGCCCTCTATTTGCCAAGGGGAGTGCTAAGAAAATGAGAACAATAATATTGAAGATTTTTTTTTGGTGGTTTTCTTTTTGGGGGGGGTTGATTTTGCCATCATTATCTATAGCAAATGATTGACATTGGGAGTCAACTTAGGGTTGAGAGGTTGAGGTGACAGATTCAAATAATCTATAGGGGAAAGGGGCTTTTATTTGAACACCCAAACTTGGTACTTTTACCAATCTTATATTGTGCCACCTCAGCTCATGAAAATTTTCAGGTGAGATGTTTGTAATGTTCTTATTATATATTTTGTTTTGTTGTTATTGATCATGATAAACACTATTTTAGACCAATCTTTTAAGAGACATAAATATTGCATGTAAAAAACAATTGGACCATTTACCCAACCCCAAACTTGAGAGTATTTCATTGTAAGACTTCAAACGCATAGTTTTTGTAATTCCCTTTATCTTTTGCAAACTTGCTGTACCAATTCCGTTAGAAGATACCCTAGTCCATAAGTTATGACTGACGTAGGGTTCCAGACAACTCCTTCCTCCATCCAGAAAAAGTTTTTTAAGAAACCTGGAACTTGCATCATCTATCGCCTTTCAGAAATTAAAGACATGGATGGCCATGGGGGATTATCAAGATCCCTGGGTAAAAAATTTCCAGTGGAAGCTAAATATACTAGGTTTTAGAATTCAGGAATTGCTGATGCCTCTGCCTTTTTTTTTTTTTTTTAAGCAAAAAACCCCTTACGGGGCCGCCTTGGTCTGAGAGACCACGAACAGGGGGTTCTACACCGTCAAAGTCACCCGGGAGTCACACCCGACCCTGCCCGCACCAACATTATCAATTGGATTTTGGATACCCAATTCAGCTTTTTGGTAGGGTGGAGATTTGAACCTGGGACCTCCCTTGGAGGATTTCCCTCTCCTCTCCAACTCACCTACAACACCTGGGTGATGCCTCTGCCTTTGAGTCCTCATTGCTATGCCTTGAATTAGCATTAGAATGTGTTAAACGTTTTGACCCTTATTTGAGTGAGTAAAGGGGAAAAGAATGGCATTTTTGAGAGCTGCAATTTTTACTGCATTATTTAAGCTGTTTGCCCTTGATGCCTGTTTTGTAAGCATGGCAATAACATGGAGTCAGAATGAATGCAAGTTATCAAGAGTGAATGGTTGAAATTAAAGAAATAGACCAATTTCAAAAACATAAGTGGAGCTCAATGACACTATTATCTTGTTGAGCAGAATTGGAGGAGAAAGAATTCCCTACATTTGTCAACCATGAATGTTTGGGTTTACAACATTGAATTTTTGCCCCCAGAGCAAAGATAGATTGGGCAACCTTGGTAAGTAAGTAGTTGACTGAGCAGCTGTCCAAGGTTTTATAGACTAAGACCTTTTATTTGGCTTTGGACCTTTTCTACTTGCTACTTAAGTGTGATAGAAGAGCCAAATTCCTTGCCATTCAGAAGAGTTTGAAACAAAGGAGTTGTTGCCCTTGATTGTTTTCTTTGCTTTTGTTCCAGGAATTGGTATAAACAATTTAAACGATGAAGTGCTTATTTCGTTAGATCTTGAAATGAAGACCTCACAAGAGACTCTAATTTCAGAATCTTTGAAGAAGCCATAAAGGCAATCCATCCCATTGCAGGCTGGTCCATTCATTAAAGTAGTTAATCCTATGTTAGTGTTGGGGAAGGAGATTGAACCCTAAGCTCTTCTAATTGGCTTGATGGATGAGTTTGCCGTGATGAAAGTTTGTAGTAATATTGTTCTTCTATTATAGAAACCTTTATAATTACATTTGAATTACCCAATAACCTTCCTGTTTATTATTGGGGAATGCACTTGTAAAATAGGGAAACATATAGAGGATTTAGCCTATGACATAGTCAAATTCTCTTTAAGAAAATTGAACAAAGGTGTTTACTTCAATTGGATTTTCGTCATTGCCCTGATTTTGTTTTTGAACATCAGAAGGATGTAGAAGACAACTGGGTCAATTGTGACATTGCTGGTTTCAAGGGAAAAAGCAGCAGGAATGGAAGGCTTGGCTGATTGGGCACTGGAGTAAGAATAATAGGAATCGGCTTCCAGTCAAGATGATGAAGGAGACAAGCAGGAATCAAACCCATAACCTTATACTTGTTGATATGTGTCCTTAACCAAAAGTGCAAGAAGGAACAAAGGAACAAGAAGAAGAAGAGGAAAGACGGTAGTGAGGAAGAAACAACAAATAAAGATGAAGAAGACCAAGAAGTAGAGGAGCAATCTCAAGATCATCCTTTTCACAAGGCGATTTCAAAAGTTCAACAAGGAGATGTTCTAATGAGATCTCTTTAAATTCAATTCCAAGACCCTAGAATTAGTGACAAACATTGTTGAAGTCGGGCAGAACTCCTACAAAGAAAGGAGCTTTCACTTCTCAAACATAAACTGATCCATAGCGTTCACCCTCAAAGAAGAGTGAAGAGGAGCCTTTACAGATTTCACAAAAAGGAAGGTGCACTAGGAGTACCAAGAGGTGATGATAATGATTAAAAGAAAAAGGATCAAAGGACACCTCCCTAACAAACCTGGAGAAAGATATGGTAGAAAAGAAAGAGAAGGGTGAAGCAAAGCAACAAGAAAAAACCCATGAAGGGGAAAAAAATAAATCTACAAATATCAACCCTTGCGATTGGGAAACTCAAGAAACCTATGAAACATCATCGGTAGAGAGGTCTAAGGAGTCAAGCACAAATTATTTCTTGAGCTGAAAACTTCAAATGAAACCGTAGTTTGCCCAAGCACAACAAACAATGGATATTTCCTCCATTATTTGAAAAAGGTTGCCTGTCCCTGTGAAAGAAGGATAACATCAGATGTCCAGTACAAAACCAATAAAAGAGTCATAGTTAGACAGGCAGCCCCAAAAGGAGGAATTCCTCAACAGAAGTTGACAAGTCACATCACATGACTTGCTTCTCTTGGATCATTTTGGAGCCATGGGATTCCTAAATCCACGAGTAGACTTGGCAAAGGACAACATTGTTCCATTTGGCAGTTGTGCAAAAGTAGAAAAACAGGAAGAAGTCATGAGAGAACTTGTTAAAAGGTTTCTGACATGAGAGAAGAAGATGTCAAAGATCACTAAAATGTATGTGATGCCCTCTATCTAATATTTTTTATTTATTTTATTAATTTTTTTTTTTTACCAGAATGATGCCAGAAAGAAAAGAACAATGTAACTAACAAAATAAACCGTACAATAACCCTGGAGCTGTATTTTATTGATAAAATCTGCTGGAATACATCAATAGAGTAATAATAATATGGAACTAACTAGAAGTAAAGCACCTGGTAGAAGATCTTTCCCAAAATCAGAACTGATGCTGCTGTATAATGCTGCTCCACCCGCCCCTCAAATCAGTCTACCCGTAGAAAAGAGAATGTTTTCAGCTCAATGCAATCCCTAGATGAGATTGCCCACAAGAAACCAAAAGGGTTCCGTCCTCTGATCTCTGGATCCAAGGGTTTTCGTCCCTGAATCGGTAGATGAGTGCTGCCTGGTGTAGCCGCCCTCTCTAGGTCTGAAAAATGTGATATAAGCATAGAATGAATCTCTCAAAGGTTGGGTGGCCTCTATTTATTCATTGACATGCTCCAAACCCTAGGCGCCTAGCTCAAGTGTCAATAGAAATGAATAGAGATTATTTTTACTTGATATGACACTAATATCACTTAGGACATGTCAAATTTAATGTTAATAATCAAGTACCACATAACATGGCACTAGTGTAATAACATTAAATTGCCTAAGTAGCCAATAAACCCTGACCCCTCATCAGTAAATCAGTCATAGCTGGAGAAGCACTTGCCTGAAAGACCTGAAATAAAGCATTATGAACAGCTGACTCACACCCAAATCCAACGACAGGCTGCATGACATGGTCCTGTCCCTGGAAGCCCTCCAAAAGCCCCTAAGAAATAGGAACAAGTTTTCCCCAGGGCACTTATAATGAACATGTACACTTAAAAATCTCCAAGGGCATGAATAATGTCAATAGTAAAAAGGTCCCCTTAGGGTAAATCCCCCATGAGGAAACTAATGGTGAGGGTCCCGCCTCCAACCGACCTCCTAAAATTTAGGAAATGCTCCTAAAATATAGGAAATGGTCCAAAACTCATAAAAATACCAGGGACAAATAAATGAAACCAATCCTCACCAGTATATACTTCTCTAGCAATCACCCCTCACCCACCGAGAAGTATAGAAATGGGCTCGTGGGTCCCACACGTGCTGACTCAGTGAAAAGGGGACATTACAAGTCTGCCCTTCCCGGAATTGCTTGCCCACAAGCAATGTAATGTCGGATGTTCAAGTATCTCTGGCCCCTCCCAAGTAGCATCCTCTGTGGGTAGGCCCCTCCAACGGACCAAGTACTCCGTGATGGTTTTGTTCCTCAATCTCTTCTCCCGTGTGTCAATAATGGCATCTAGGTCCAATACAAGTTTCCCTTCATCATCAAGGGGTGGCAGATCAACTGATGGCACAACCTGCTGTCCAAGTGCCTTTTTAAGGCAAGACACATGGAAAACATTGTGAATCCGACTCCCTGCTGGCAATTCCAACTCATAGGCCACCTCACCAACTCTTCTCAATACTCTGTAAGGTCCATAGAAGCGAGGTTTGAGCTTTTCAGCCCCACTTTGTTTCATGGAAGTCTGCCTATAAGGTTGCAGGCGTAGAAAGACCATATCTCCCACCTCAAATGATCTCTCAATGTGGTGCCGGTCTGCATAAAATTTCTGCTGATTTTGTGCCCACTACAAATGGTCTCTAAGTGACCTCAAAATGTCTCTGCTATGCTCCACAAAGTCACCAGCTGCTGGTACACGGCTGTCAGTGAACACTAAATCAGTGAAGGTAGGTGCATCATATCCATATAGTGCCATAAATGGTGTCATGCCAATGGACATGTGGTAAGTGGTATTATAACAATGCTCTCCAAGGTGCAACCACTTAACCCAGGCTGTCTATTGATCTGTGACATAGTTCCTTAAGTACCCTTCGGCCCACTTATTAACTATCTCCGTCTGTCCATCAGTCTGGGGATGATAGCTGGTACTAGGAGTGAGCTCGGTGCCAGTCAAACGAAATAACTCCTGCCAAAAGGAGCTGAGGAATCTGCTGTCCCTGTCACTAACAATGGTCTTGGGCAAGCCATGTAGCCGAAATATCTCTCTGAAAAACAGGTCAGCCACCTGTGGTGCTCTGAACTCCGTAGGGATGGCAAAGAAATGGGCATATTTAGTTAACCAATCCACTACCACAAAAATGCAGTTCTTGCCATTCACTTTAGGAAGACCTGTGATAAAATCCATGGATATACTTTCCCATTTCTGGCTGGGAATGGGCAAGGGCTGTAGTAAACCTGCTGGGGAAGTGTGCTCTGCTTTATTCTGTTGGCAAGTAGTGCACTCTCTAACATGTCTAAGAACATCCTCCTTGAGGCCCTTCCAAGAGAACCTCTCTCTTAGCTGCCTATAAGTTTTGTAGAAGCCTGGGTGGCCAGCTATGGGTGCATCATGCAAAGCCCTCATAATCTTCTCCTTCATTTTGGACTCAGGTACAAGGAGTATTCTGTTCTTATACAGTATAAGGCCATCTTCTACCACAACATACCTGTCATCCTTCACACTCCCATCCAATACACTAGTAGCAAAGGCATTCTTGGCATATTCGGCCATGATAGAAGCCTTCCAATCAGCAACAATAGAAGAAATGGCATAGAAAGTAGGCATACGGGAAAGAGCATCAACAACCACATTCTTCTTACCCTTCACGTACTCAATATCGAAATCATAAGCTTGAAGCTTACTTACCCACTTCTGCTGCCGATCATTTAAATCACGTTGGCCAAGGAAGAATTTCAAACTGTTGTGGTCTGTCCTCACCACAAATCTGCCACAAACTAAGTATTGCCTAAACTTAGCCAAAGCATGCATAATGGCAAGCATTTCCTTGTCATAGATAGAAAATGTCCTCTCCGTAGCTTTTAATTTTCTGCTCTCAAATGCTATGGGTTGGCCCTTTTGCATCAGCATAACTCTAATCCCCTCACCTAAAGTGTCACACTCTACAACAAATGGTAGTGAGAAATCGGGAATGGCAAGTACAAGGCATGAGCACATCACATGCTTGAGCTTCTCAAAAGCTCTCTGAGCTGCGTCACTCCATATGAAGGCTCCTTTCTTCGTCATTTCAGTCAAGGGTGCTACCAGCTGTGAAAACCCCCTAATGAATCTTCGATAGTAACTGCATAGGCCTAAGAAGCCTCTTAAATGGGTCAACGTAGTAGGGGCTGGCCATTCCTGAATAGCCTAGATCTTCTGCTGATCCACCTGAACGCCTTTAGCACCAATGATGTGGCCCAAGTATAGGATCTTTGTAACTCCAAATTCACACTTGGATTCTTTTGCAAAGAAGACCTGCTGCTCAATATCTCGAGGACTGTATCCAAGTGTCTCAAGTGGTCCTCCCAGGTTTTACTATAGATCAAAATGTCATCAAAGAATACCAAAACAAATTTCCTCAATTGGGCACTAAATACTTGGTTCATGGCTGATTGGAAAGTGGTTGGTGCATTCGTTAGCCCGAATGGCATGACCATGAACTCATAGTGTCCACAATGACACTTGAAGGCTGTCTTGTGCACGTCCTCCTCATGCACATGGATTTGGTGATAGTCGGACCTTAAGTCAATTTTTGAAAAGTAGACGACTCCATGCAACTCATCGATAAGCTCATCGATCCTGGGAATGGGATACCTATTCTTGATTGTTTTCTTGTTCAAGGCCCGGTAATCTATGCACATCCTCATCGTACCATCCTTCTTTACAAGCACTACCGATGAAGCAAATGGACTAGAACTAGGTCTGATGTGACCCATCTCCAGAAGTTCTTTTATAGCCTTCTCTATTTCCTCTTTATATATTCATGGATGGCAGTAGGGGGTGATCATGATGGGCTTAGAGCCCGGCTCCAACTCTATGATGTGTTGGAATCCCCTATTCGATGGCAACCCTGTAGGCATATCACCGAACACAACACTATGCCTATCCAAGATAGTCTGAATGTCAACATGATAAGTGTGGTGCTCATCTGAAGGTACAGTAGGCATGCCTTTTATCATAAAGCAATTGGCTGCCCATAAAGCTTCTCCCTTACGGAAAATCCTCTCCATCCTCTTGGTTGTAACTATCTATGGTGAGTCTTCATGTATGCCCTTAAGTACCATGTCTCTCCCCTGTGACTTGAACTTCAGCTCCATGGACTGATAATTCTAGGAAAATTCCCCAAGGGAATGCAACCACTGTATACCTAGAACCATGTGTGCTCCACCCAATCCAACAACATAGAAGTCATCACATACAATATAATCACCCAAAGATAGCTTGAGCTGTCGAATTACCTTGATGCATGGGATAGTGAAACCATCAACGACAATCACATTGAACCCCGAGAAGTCCTCCGCCTTCAACCTCCTCTTAGCCACGAGGCCCTCATCAATAAAATTGTGGGTAGCCCCACTATCAATGAGCACAATAATCCACTGTCTGGATAACTCTCCACAAACCTTGAAAGGATGATATCGTGGTGCTCCTGAAAGAGTTGCAAGCGTACCTTCTCTAGTGTCTGTATTACCCTCCGGCAACTGCTCAGGCTCATATTCAACAATCTACTCCTCTGCTGCCTGCTGCTGTTCTGATTCATCAGTTTCAAACCACTCCTCCTCAATTAGCCAAGGCATCTATGACCCGGCTCCCAATGCTCCTTGCACGTAAAGCACAACTTTTTTCTTCTAAGTTCATTTCTAGTTTGCTCATCAATCTTTTTGCTGCAGTGGGTGCAGTGGGTGGAGGTGTAGCTCTCTGAGGGTGCAAATTAAACCTGCTGCCATGCTGTCCTCCTCTCTGAAAAGTCCCTCTCTGCTGCCCGGTAGTAGGTGCTCTAGGCTGAGATGAAAATCTGCTCCTAAGCATAGAAGGCTCAAGTGTCAACGCCCTCTTAATAGCATCCTGTAGTGATGAGGGTGCAAAGGCCTTAACTAGACCTTTGAGGGGCTCGAATAAACCCTCAATAAAGAGAAAAGTGATTCTCCTTTCCGATACATCGGGTACCATTACCGCAACTCGCTGAAATTCAGTAACATATGACTCCACTGAAGTCTGTTGTCTGATTCTAGCAAGCTCCCTGAAGTACTCCTCTTCATCCTTCCGCTCAAAGCAGTCCAACAGTCTCTGGCTGAAATCATTGAATGTCTGCACAAGGTTGTGCCCCTGAGTAATCAAACCGTGGTGCCACCAGTCATAGGCAACACCCTCCAAATGCAATGTAGCGAACTGTATGGCATCCTCTTCCATCATAGGGCTGAGTGTAACATATGTACTTCTGCAACCATGCCCGAGTGGATATTTTGTTGCTGCCATCAAAAGTAGGAGCATTAAGTTTATTCACTTTATGTTGCAAATCTCTCCTATCATCATTTCGATTGCTAACATGGGCTCTACTGCTTGGATACTTCTTCTCGAGTATCTCCAAGAAATTGACAAAAGTCACCGTAGCCTTGAAGTCTTCCAATTTCCTTTGATACTCCATAAAGAGTGTGTCTAACTCCTCTGAAGTAATTGTCTCAGAATCTGATCTTTCATTCCTTTGTATAAACATGGGCTTAACGGGTTTTAGAATGGGACCCGTTTGACTAACTGCTGGTTGGTTATGTGCAGTTGAGCTTTCCCCTCTCTGAAATGTATTAATAGGAATAGGGTCTGGATTCTGCAAAGGAATGGCGGTATGCATGTTACTCTGAAGCCGTAACATTTGTGTCATTAGCTCTGTCATTCTCTCTTGACCCCTCTGAATCCCTATCAGAGTATTCTGAAATAGATCTGCCCTTTCCTCATCCGTCAGAGTTCTCTCATTTCTGTCCATGGTTCACAGGCTGGCAGGAAATCGGCTCTGATACCACTGTGATGCCCTCTATCTAATAATTTTTTTTTTACCAGAATGATGCTAGAAAGAAAAGAACAATGTACCACACCAATGTAACTAACAAAATAAACCGTACAATAACCCTGGAGCTGTATTTTATTGATAAAATCTGCTGGAATACATCAATAGAGTAATAATAATATGGAACTAACTAGAAGTAAAGCACCTGGTAGAAGATCTTTCCCAAAATCAGAACTGATGCTGCTGTATAATGCTGCTCCACCCGCCCCTCAAATCAGTCTACCCGTAGAAAAGAGAATGTTTTCAGCTCAATGCAATCCCTAGATGAGATTGCCCACAAGAAACCAGAAGGGTTCCGTCCTCTGATCTCTGGATCCAAGGGTTTTTGTCCCTGAATCGGTAGATGAGTGCTGCCTAGAGTAGCCGCCCTCTCTAGGTCTGAAAAATGTGATATAAGCATAGAATGAATCTCTCAAAGGTTGGGCGGCCTCTATTTATTCATTGACATGCTCCAAACCCTAGGCACCTAGCTCAAGTGTCAATAGAAATGAATAGAGATTATTTTTACTTGATATGACACTAATATCACTTAGAACATGTCAAATTTAATGTTAATAATCAAGTACCACATAACATGGCACTAGTGTAATAACATTAAATTGCCTAAGTAGCCAATAAACCCTGACCCCTCATCAGTAAATCAGTCATAGCTGGAGAACCACTCGCCCGAAAGACCTGAAATAAAGCATTATGAACAGCTGACTCACACCCGAATCCAACGACAGGCTGCATGACATGGTCCTGTCCCCGGAAGCCCTCCAAAAGCCCCTAAGAAATAGGAACAAGTTTTCCCCAGGGCACTTATAATGAACATGTACACTTAAAAATCTCCAAGGGCATGAACAATGTCAACAGTAAAAAGGTCCCCTTAGGGTAAATCCCCCATGAGGAAACTAATGGTGAGGGTCCCAACTGACCTCCTAAAATATAGGAAATGCTCCTAAAATATAGGAAATGGTCCAAAACTCATAAAAATACCAGGGACAAATAAATGAAACCAATCCTCACTAGTATATACTTCTCTAGCAATCACCCCTCACCCACCGAGAAGTATAGAAATGGGCTCGTGGGTCCCACATGTGCTGACTCAGTGAAAAGGGGACATTATGAAGAACAAGGAGAAGACGGCCAAAAGCAGTGAACAAGCATCAGCTGAGTCTTAACCTCGTGTCTATGGTGGAACAGGCTTCCTCCATCAGTCAAGCAACTAATCAAGTGACAAGCTAAGGTACTATTGAAGAAGAAATTGATTAATTACAGCTCCATAAGATTGCAGTGGAAGGAAAGACTTTAATTGCTTATGTCAAACAGATTTTTGATAAAGCAAAGGGTCCACTAAAGGAAGCTTGGGAGTTAGCTCAAGAACTAAAACTGAAGTCGATCGAAGATGATTGTACAGAAGCAGCAAGAATGTACAAAGAAGACACCAAAGCTTTTGTTGATGTATCCTTGTCAGACAAAGAAGAATGGAAGGCTGCCAAATTAGATTACAAGAGTTAATTCAGAAATCCTCTTATGTGCAGGGTTAGCATAGAGCAGAATTCATAAGTGGGATCGACAGTAGCCAATTTTTTTGATAAGGATCAAGATAAAATACATATATCAATAGGAAAGCTTGTCACAATTTTATCACAAATGGGGAACTGCTGGATCAAATTAATGAAAATCAATGAAAAGAACTGCAGATGAAGTCATCCAGGAAATATAAGAATTCTGGCAAGCAAAGTGCCCTAAGGAGTTGTTCAATCTTTCTATCACCTTGGCTGAGATCCAATGTCTGGTTTCACCTAGCAACAAAAGGGGCAGATAAAACTGAGAAATTAAAAGTATTGTACAGAATCAAGCTTACAAATGTTGTATTGCAGAAATGCAAAACATTTCAGAGCAACTTGGTTATTGGAGTATGTAGTTGAGGAAGAAAAGAAAAAGGCAGAAGAAAAGGAAGAGCAAAAGAAGAAAAGAGGAAAGTTGCTACTAGCTCCCTGAGCAAATTGCATCAATTTGTATGGGGCCTATGTAAATAACAAATATTTTAATTTGTTTGTCTTTGTACAATGACATTAAGCTGAAAACTTCACAAAAAGTTTTAACTATTGTTTTAGGAGATTAAGGAGAATACCACCTCCTGCACATGCATAAACTAAAAAAACAAAATAGGAGGATCCTTTTTGGAAAAACACAGAGGAACTTTAAACAAAAAAAAAAGGAATTTTTTTTGAACAAAATGGAAACCTGTTGCTAATACTAATAGTACTCTGTACCATTTTTATGTTCAAGTGTTCATTATTTTTCATATGCGATAGCTGGTTAAATAGTTTTCACCTTTATATTTTCAATTGGAGTTTCATGTTGTTCTTTCTCACTTGCAGGATAAGAAATGGGTCTCGAGGAAATTTTTAGTGAATGCCTTCTTTTCCTGTTTATACATGCAACACTATTTCAACATTTTGGTGCACTAAACACAGTTTTTTGTAAATTTTCCTTGTATTTTCTGGAAATTAAATTTAAAGAACCTTCATAATTATACTCCTGAATTCTTTTTCTACAGGTATACATTGCAGTTTTTTCCAGATTTTGATATTTGAATTATACGTTTTGAAATTCATCCAAATAGGAGCCACCCTTACATAGTGGAGGGAAGAATTATTTCCTGTCTTGAGAATCCAAACACTTGATATGATAAAGAACTTTATGCCATTGTTCAGGCATTCCGAAAACGGATACATTATAGAGTAAGCAAAGAGACAATCGTCCACACCAATCACATACCCCTGCAATTCCTATGGATGTAAAGCAAGTCGCAAAATCATTCTCATTAGAAACGGTCCACGTATTTGTTCCAATTGAATATCAAAGCATAAGAATGGCAGTGCAAATTGAATTGCTATCTGCTTGAGTTGATCTCCCACTGAAGCATTGACCACCCTCCTCAACTTTTGGAAAGAAGATTTCTGCCTTGTCCTAGCTATGCAATACTGACCTTGACTTTGTAGAAAAGTATTAGCCGGTTCTTGTAAGTAAAGAGGTTTCAACCTTTTAGAGGATAGACTTCTGTGTTGTCCAGGACCTCTTTGTGTACCATTGGGAGAGTATTAAAAAATGATTGAGAAAGCACACTCCAGTCAGGGAGCAGGAGACTTGAATGTAAATAAAATCCTATTAGCATATCAGAGATATTTCTATTGGCTGAAGATTTGATGTCACCTACGATATTAGATTATACATCGCATGTTCCAATTCAAAGCCTGCAACTGCTGCCAAAGCCTGACAAACCATAGGAGTCAGTTTCTATGGAATTTATGTTAGGATTGCCCATTACGAAATATGGGTGACTAGACTAAGTTTTGAAGATAGCAGTTTTGGCACCTTGTCAGAATGGCATGTTGATAGAAGACATTGCAAAACTCTTCTTTGAGCATGTGCGGGTTCACTTGAGGTTGTTGCAAACCATTTGTCACATAGAGATACTGAGATTTTGACTAGCTTTTTGTCTGCCCTCTAGTCCATTATACAATGAAGTTGATTTCTCTCATTCATAGATGGTCCATCTTAGAATATACAATTGAAAGTTTTCATGCATGTGGTTTGAGAACTTGCCATATGTACAATACAACTACAATTGATAACTTGCGATATGTACAATACAATTACAATAGAGGTTTTGAGAGCTCTATTGGGCATAACCTGGTTCAGGTCTGCCTAGGATTCCAACCATTTGCCTCAACTGATATAGCTCTTCCTATTGAATTGGTGGAGGTATCCACTTATTCTGAGAAGGAAGCTAAGAAACTGACGAGGTGTGTTGAACAGATTCAACACATTTGGCATCAGGTCCATGCCACAATATAGAAAACAAGTACCAACCACAAGCAACGACACCACAAGCATGGAACCATTTTTGTACAAGATTGATGAAAAGGTTTGGTTGCAAGACCCCTTCATTTCAGGCATTACATCATCACTAAGAAGGTGGTAGAGAATACTTCTGAGCTTAGTCTTCCACTTTACCTTGAATTTCAGTCTCTGACATTAAGCTTCTTTAATCACATTTCCTACCTCTAGCGGACACATTGGAAGCAACAAACAACTACAACTTTTAAAGCTGAATCTTGATTGTGCTATTTTGGCAATAGCACATCAGATAAAAGATACATTGATTAAAGGCATTTAAAACCAGAGAATACCATTCTATTGGGTTGTCAAGGGAGGACAATTGATCCATAAAGGAAAATGGTTTAACAGGAATCATATAGAGAGAAAGTACGAGGCATTTCTCCTCTGGGGTGTGTGACAGATCCATATGGTGGTTCAAGTGGCTTTTTGGAAGAGGATGTAGTTGGAGCTGAAACCAGGTCAGAATTGTGCTTCATGAATTTTGAGCATTTCAAAGACAATTTTGGATTTATTTGAATCTGAATCTAAAGTCAAAATTGTATTTTATGAAATTTTAACATTTAAAAGTGGATTTTGGAAGTTGAATGTGGTTGGCTAGAAGTTTACCAATTTTTCTTTATCACTTTCTACATACCCTAAGCATTCTAATGGATTTAGAGCCACCTCATTTCATGGTTGTGAGGATCTAACCTCTAGAAGTTGACCTCTTGAAATTTCTAGTTGCAAGCATTTTCTACATCACTAAGAACTTAACACAAGTGGTTTAATTAGAGTGTCATTTTTTAGTGATTGTTGGAAGATAAACAACTTTGTTAGCATGCTGAATATGAATTGGATGCCCTTTAGGGTTTATCTTATGGGTCATCATGTTGATGCATGTAATTGGATTGTGGCTTATGGATAACCTTGTGCTATTTTGAGATCCTTGATGATTTGGGATGTATAAATACATTAACATGCACCCATCTATGACATTTATGGTGTTTTTTCATATGTGATCATTCGATTACTTTGCGTTAAAGTTCACTTTTGATCTATATTCCAAACATGTTGATATTCAATATGGTATCAGAGCGGAGGGTGTGAACTTTAAACTTGTCATCTTTGTTTAATTATGGTAGGCAAGTGATCACCATCTGTGATAGGCCCTAGTATTGTATGTGGCAAGAAGATTTAATGAAGGGTTTTGAACATAAGCTTCTCCCCTTGTAAAGTGCACAGGGATTTGATAAGAAGTTGTCGCAAACTTGTATGCCTAAGAAGTGGTTACAGACAGGGAGATCAATTGGCACAATCGAGTTGTGATCTAGGAAAGGTGTCCAAGTAAGGAAGCCATACCTAAGGGAAGCTGGATTTGAAGGAAGACGTATCTAACAGAAGTCAAATTTGAAGAAAAACATATCTAAGGGAATCCAAATTTAAGGTGCAATAGATTTGAAGTAAGGCGGATATGAGGAATTATCTAAGTTATGTTGGATTTGAGGAAAGCTATATCGAAGAGACAGCAGATTTGAGGAAGCTAAATTTGACATCTTTGACCTGCGGGATAAAATAAACATGGTATCGGATTGGGGAGTTCAATGTTTCAAGAATTTTTGATGATTTATGGATATAATTATCAAAACTGGGTAGAGGATATTAAAATTGAATTCAGGTCTGTTTTCTTATGGAGGACCACAATAGGAGAAGTTATCACTACATACATGGAAGGAAAGTGAAAATATGATGCTTAAGCAAATGTTGCATTAGGAATTATAATTTGACAAGTGTCCAAGGAAATTGGGTTTTGTATCAATGATTTATTTCATCCAATGGAGTTTGTAGGAGCTACAAGATCTATTTAGTAAGGTAAATTACAATAAGGTTATCTTATTAGAGGAGGAATTGATGACATGATCCTATCAGTTATGATTGGATGGAGGAGGGTTGATTTCCTTGTGGGCATTAGTGAAATACAAAGCAAATTAAAGGAGCATGGAGTAGATTTTTTGAAGAAGGAATTGCATCCAGTTGAGATGGTCACAAGGGGATTGAAAGCAACTTAAGAGATGTTCTAGAACAATATTAGAAGATACATAATTCACGTGCAAATGGAGAAGCAGCAAATGAATTGGGAGATATTTTGCAAGTTCAAAGTGAGAAATGTCAAATTGGGAAAAGATGAAGTAGTACACTTTACTAGGAGTAAGAGCACTCATGATGCTGAAAGAGTCAATGAACTGATGGAGTCAAGAGAGGACCCTAGGAAAAGCAACCTCATGGAGAGACAATGTAATAGTAAGGGTTGATGTGGAGCATAGAGGTTATTTTCTAGAAACAAGAATGATCCAGGTTGCTATTGTGGGAAAATTCAATAGAATGCAAGGAACTCTCATGTCAAAGAGAGAAAGATGGCAAAAAAATTGGAGAAGTTTAATGTTGCCACATGGGAGGATAGTCCACAAAACTAGGCAACTGGAACAATGATAACTATGTTCCATGGAATTTTCGGGATAGTGGAACAATGCAATTTGTATCCAGGATGACAATAAAAGAATGTAACACGGGATGCTTTATTTGCATTCATGAGCTCCAATTATAATGATTTACAATCTGGTAATCGGTTGGTGCTGATAAAACCAGATCCTAAAAATCCTAACAAGTTATCCCTACAAATCCTAACAACTTATCCCTAAAAATCCCAACAACTTATCCCTAAAAATCCTTAAAAACTGTTGTAACAAACAATATAATAATATAAATCCCTATCATATCTATTTATTCTAACACTCCCCCCTTAATGACTAACCTAGATACAATCCCAAGCTTATCCCTAAATTTTACAATTTTTTCTCTACCTAAGGGTTTAGTCATTACATTAACAATTTATTCAGAAGTTGGACAATAATTTAGACAAATTTCTTCATGCGAATTTCAATATGTTTTGTTCTGGCATGATATCCTAGAATCTTCACCAACTTGAGCACACTTTGATTATCACAATGAAGCAATGTTGATGCTATTTGATCTATCTAAAGATCATACAATATGTGTCGCAACCAAACAGCTTCACAACCTGCAGTGCACATGCTGCCTTATATTTTGCTAAAGTTGATGACAAAGCAACTGTATGCTAAGGTTTACTCTGACAAGAAATAGCCCTTGATCCAAGAGCAAACATATAGCCAGTAGTACATTTTTGATCATCAATTTATCTTGCCCAATTTGCATCAGTGTATCCAACCAACTAAAAGTCATTAGATTGCTGGTACAAAATACCAAAGTCAAGGGTACCTTTGATATATCTAAGAATACATTGTAGCTTGCCAATGCTCTCTTCGGGGATTTGACATGAAATGAGACAAATAACTCATTGCAAAACATAAATCCAGTCGAGTGGTCGTAAGATAAATCAAGCTGCCCACCAACTGACACGACTCATTGACTAGAGATGAATTAGAGTAGGCTGACAATTTCAGCCCAACTTCCATAGGTGTAGATATCAGATTACAATCTATCATCCAAAATCTTTCCAAAAGTGTTCTGGCATACTTAACTTGTGCTATAAACATAGTTTGATCAAGTTGCCAACATTCTACACCTAGGCAATAATGAAGAAGACATAAATATGTCATCAAAAACTGAATACAAATCAAATTTTAATTGTTGAATCAGGTGGGCTCCACTACCAGTAATAACAAAGTCATCGAATGACAATGTCATTACTTGTAGTTTTGATGTAGAGATTAGGATCAGAAAAGCTCCAATTGAATCCTGAATCTCTAAGATATTGATCAAGTTTGGAATACTAGGTTCGGGGAGCTTGCTTAAGTCCGTAACTTAATCAATTTGCAAACTAGATGTTCTTTTCTTGGTACTTGAAACCCTTGTGGCTGCACCATATAGACTTCCTTTTCCAAATCTCTATTTAGAAAGACACTTTTAACATCCATTTGATATGCATGCCAGCGAAACTGTGATGCAATGGAGAAAACTAATCGAAAAACCACCATCTTTGTGGTTGGAGGAAATGTTTCTTTAAAGTCTATACCATCTTATTGTGCATACCCATTAGCAACAAGACGAGCTTTGAATTTGTCAATTGAACCATCGGATTTACATTTTACCTTGTAAACCCATTTACAACCAATGGGTCTCTTTGCATGGGGTAATTCACATAGTTACCGTGTTTTATTCTTCATCAATGAGTCAAATTTATCTCTAGTCTCTTCATATCTATTAAGTTCAAAAAACTGTGAAACTAAAGCAAAAATTGCCAGCTCATTCATTTGTCTAGGCTCTTTTCCAACTCGCCTAGTACAACCTAAGTGGGCCTAACGGTGAAGATTTTGGAGCTTTGAGTAGGTCTAAGGTTCGGATCTTGTGGGGGTAGGGTTGTACCTTGCTTTGGAATCTGGAGTATGGTTGGATAACCTTATATTGGGTAAACATCCTCCATGAAGATTGTCCCATATGGCTTATGGCCTCATGGAGGTTAAAAACTACTTTACCTTTAGTACAACCTGAGTGGGTCTAACCGTGAAGACTTTGGAATTCTAAATAGGAGGTCCAAGGTTCAAATCATATAGGGAAGGTTGTCCACCATGTTTAGGTAACTAAAGTATGGTTGGATAACCATATATTGTGTAAACAACATCCTCCATGAGGATCGTCTCATATGGTGTATGGCCTCGTGTACATCAAAAACTACTTAACCTTTACCTTTTACCTTGACATCTTTTGTTGTTTGTGTAGTTTGGTCATTGTCATGGCTCTTGTTGCTAGCGAATTTCATTTGGGTGTAACTCTATCAAGCTTTGTTCTCCAGGGTCATTCCAAAGTGGATTTTCAACACACCAATGTGGCTGAGTCTTCACATCTTTCTTTTTATCATCAATCATTGATGTATCTGAATCCAAGTGAACTTCACTACTTCTTGTAGTACCATCAGTAGTTCTAAAACATATAGAAATCTCAATAGGTTTACCATCATATGAGAAGAAAGGAGTCTTCTCATGTACAATGATATCTCTACTAATTACAATCTTATTAGTAGAGACATCAAGCAATCTGTATGCCTTAGATTGTTCACTATAACCAGCAAACATGAAATTGTAGTTTTTGCTTTTTGCAGCTAGCTTAGTTTTTTCTCCTTAGGAATTAATGCAAAAACAACACAACCAAAAATATGGAAATGACTAACAAAAGTTTTTTTTTTTTTATAGACCAAGCTTCTTCTACAGTAACATTCTAAAGAGCTTTACATGGACATCTGTTGAGAATGAAGACTGTAGTATTTACTGCTCTTGCACAGTAACAATATGGTACATTTTGGCTATGCACCATGTATTTGGCCATCTCCATCATTGCCCTGCTCCTCCTCTCTACTACCCCATTTTGTTGTGGAGAGTTGTATACTGCCTGTGTATACCTTCAAGCCTGTAGAAATCTTAAAACTATTTTGAGGTAAACTCACCTCACCTCCATTATTTGACCTCAAGACCCTTATTTGCTTTCCAGATTGTTTTTCTACAAGGGCCTTAAAAGTTTGGAAGTATAAAAAACATTTAGACTTATACTTGAGGAACTATACCCACATCTTCTTCAAATAGTCATCAACCGTACCCACGTGCTGTAGGTGAGTTGGAAAGGGTAGGGCAATCCTCCAAGGGAGGTCCTTGGTTCGAATCTCCACCCTACCAAACGCACATCGAGTACCCAAAATCCAGTTAATAATGCTGGTGCGGTCAGGGCCGGGCGTGACTTCGGGTAATTTTGACGGTGTAGAACCCCCTGGTCGTGGTTTCTCAGACCAAGGCGGCCCTGCAAGGGGTTTTTCGCTAAAAAAAATAAGTAGTCATCAACCATCAACAAAAAATATTTTGCACCACAAACCGAAGGTGTATTCATTGGACCACACAATCAATATGCACTAAATCCAGAACACTTTGTGCACACCAAGAATTACCTGTCTCAAATGGTTGATGACTCTGTTTTCCAAGTTGACATCCTACACACGAATGTTGCTGCTCTTGAATGGATGGAAATCCATGAACCATGTTAGTAAGAATTGAGAAATACTTTTAATTTAGGGGACCAAACCTCTCATGCCAAAGAATAGAACTATTGTCTTCAACTGCTAAGGCAAATGAATTGGCAGACTTGGCATCAACTAACTTGTGTAGCCATTTCTCAATTATACCAATAGCGATGAGCTTGTTTTTACCCACATGCATCACTTCGCTTCTATTTTTATGAAAATGCACAAGTTGAGAATTTCTGGCGATTTCACTAATGGACAGAAGATTTTTGTTCATATTAGGAACTTACCGAACATTTTTGAAGGTGTATGTAATATTGTTGTTCAATGTCACACTAACATCACCACACCCTTTAATAAAGTATGATCTACCATCACCAAGTGAAACAGACTGATTCTTAGATCTTCAATGAAATTAACATACCAGTCTTTCCGACATGTATAATGTCTGGATGCTCCAGAGTCAAAGTACCACTCAGTAGATTGACTAGATGGACTGAGTTGTTACAAAAGCAAACTTCTCTTCTTGATCTTCTATCTCAATGACATTTACTTGTTTCTTCCCTTGCTGGTTTTGTTTATTCTTCAACTTCCTACAGTCCCATTTCAAATGACTAGGTTTCCTGCAGTAAAAATAAATGACTTGGGACTGCTTTATATTAGAAGTTTTACCTTGCTTGTGATCAGATGATGAGCGCTTGGCATTCTGATTGCCTTTTTGTTTGGCTTTAGCAGTAAATGGATTCTTTGTATTCCTTAACGTGAATACTTCCATCTGTGATTGTCTCCTCTCTTTTGTAAAAGTAAAAAAAGACATCTTATCAAAATTAAGATTTTGAATTTCGGCAAAGAAAGGCACAAATTCAACAAAAGACTCATAGGATGGAGGCAAAGCTCACAAAACAATGCCAGCCATGTCCTCATCCTCAACTATCTTCTGAATAGAAGTCAATTGAAATCTTAGATCCTTTAGATGCATAAGGCACTAAAAAACAAACCCTCCTTCCTCCAACTGGGAAGAATAGATAAGATTCCTCAAAAGCAAAGCATGTCCTGCTTCAGATGTCTAATACTTATTTTGCAACTTTGTCCACAGTGTTGCAACATTATCTTCATTACAAACTTCAGGAATTAAATCATCTGCAACAAACAATTTGAGAAGCATCAAAGCTTCTCTATGTTGCTTGTTGAAGTCATCAACATCATATTCTGGTCTAGTTTCTTTCTTGAGAATAATATTCGCCAAATCTTGAGACTCACAAATTGTAAGCATCTTATGGCTCCTCACACTATAATTTCTTCCTGTCATTTCCTGTGAATATGGAAGAATTAGAGTCTGAATGTTTGCCATTCTTCCACTAATGACAACTCCAAACAACAAATGCCAAATGCCAAACACGCCTTGTACACCAAACTTAGAGCAACGAATGCCAAATGCTGCTCTCTGCTCCACCTAAGCTCAAAACTTGGGCAAACTTCAAGCTGGACTTTGCCCAAGCTGGAAACATGCACAACCTCCAACCAATGATTTGCCCAAGCTGGAAATGTGGGCAAACTCCAAGCTGCACTTAACCACAGCCTGGCCGAACTTTGAATATCGCAAGCAACAACTTTATCAAGTGAGAAGAAAACCATTTAATGCCAGATATCAAAACACCAAATGCTGTCTGTCAGATCCGACAGATCTAAACACAAAGCAGAAGAAAACCTTTGTCGACAATGCAGCAATACCAAGACTGATTGCAGAATAACAATCTATAGTGGTGCTAACTGTACGTCAAAAATCAACTTGGCTGAAATGAACAGTGTGAGACAAACTCCTCCTTTCTCCTTTCTGTGGCTATGATACCATAAAAGAATGTAACACAGGATGCTTTATTTGCATTTCTGAGCTCCAATTTATAATGATTTACAATCTGGTAATCAGTTGGTGCTGATAAAACCAGATCCTAAAAATCCTAACAAGTTATCCCTACAAATCCTAACAACTTATCCCTAAAAATCCCAACAACTTATCCTTACAAATCCTAAAAAACTGTTCTAACACAATACAGTAATAGAAATACCTATCATATCTATTTATTCTAACAGGCGAGGGATTGGCCTCAAAATCCGGGACAGTGGCGGGAGGCTTACATAAATATATATAAGTTTTTAAAGCAGAAATTATAAATATGTAATGTAAGGTCATAACTTAAACAGTAAAAATAAATTCAAAAGCGTACAAAATAATGAACATCAAATATCCATCAAATGATCTATATCCATCATGTGGTGTGAGCAGGAAAAAGCATTACAAAGTGGGTGAGTCCTTGGGCTAAAAAGAATGATACAAAACTGCACAGCCTGGTCTCTACGACTGTGCTCTTATGCCACTTGTATAAGATCATTGGATGTGATAAAATTGACATCAACAAAGTAAGTTTTAGAGAAAATAATGGAGAAAAGGTTGATGGCACTTACTTGTCGAACGACTGGAATGCACTTGCAGATCTAAGTTGGCAGAAGAGTCTCTGAGTCTGTTGTATTGAGAATAATTTTGTTTTGCCGTATAAAGAGACAGGATGGGTCATGCTAGATTGATAGACATGCCTCTATGCCATGCAAAGTTTTGCCAACCTGTTCAAGAAGATGAACCATGTCTTGAGTAGCACCAAAATTCTTTTTATTCTTATGCCCTAACTCCAATAATGCTTTTGGGGCTGTCATCCTTCTTTGCATCTAATGCTAATTTTTGATATTGACCTTGACTTGTTTGCTAGAATTAGCTCCTATGCCATTGTCTGTGCTAGAACCTTGTGCCCTCTTAGTGTTGCCCTCAGTTGGCACCAAGATCTGGTTTTCAGTGTGAACATCTTATATCTTGTTAACACGTCATTATCTTGCATCCCTGCTTTGATGCACAAGATTCTACATTCCTGTCAAGATCTCAAATCTGTCTTTTTTGAAGTATATTCATATATCTGTATCTTGGAGATTTTAGAACTCTGAATCATCCACATTGTATAAGGAGTTTGTTTATTTCTGCAGCAATTTAATATGGATGTTTTGTAAATGGTTGTTTATTCCTGCAGCAATTTAATACGGATGTTTTGTTAATGGTTGGGTTCTCTTTTGCATTTATACTTATGCAATCTTTAGTCAGCTTTGGCACATTTCATCCAAGCTTGCAGCGAGCAACCTTGTGCATTTGTTGCAGTAATGCACCTGGCAGATTAATGTTCTGCAAGTGAAGCTTTGCAGAATGTTGGCCTTAACTACTTTGCGCTGAATCTACAATCTTGTGCTGTGCCAAACGCGAGTGTACAACCAGATACACTAATGGTAGTGTTGGTTAAGAATATGCCACTTAGGAAAGGATTTTAATCTTTTGCGCCCTAGATTCGCCCAGCAGATTGAAAGGCCGGAAGGAAGGAATGCCTTCCGTGCCAATCTCCGGAGAAGGCCGGATCCTATGCTAATCTAGTTTTTTGGGGGGTTTAGATAAGAGTGCTGGAAAGGGATAAATGTGCAGAAAGAAATGGAAATATCATTTGTTTCAGGTGGGGAAGAACAAGCAGCACGATTACAAATTTGAATCCAAACCAACGACAATTAAAACAAAGCATGTAACAGAAATTGCAGCTGTTATTCTACCCTATATATCCTTCTGTTTAGTATTCCAGATCCAAATAATCACCAATGCTCAAATCCAGAATTCAGAATTCAAACAACCAGAAATATAAATGGACATGAAGCAGAAATACTAGCAGAAGGCAGCATAAAAGATAGAGACAAGAAGCAGAGCCAAGGATGCTTTGAATTAAGTAGAAGGTGATCCGTCACAGCAGAGTTCTCTAGCAATATGTTCCCCCCTTTTACAATCAAATGAACTGCCTTTTATAGCAAGAATTTCCCCCAAAATACAATCATGCATGGATCCCAAGGACCGGCAAAAGCTGTAAAAAGTTGCTTGGATGAGACCCCTGTCGGCTGTACTTGTACTTGAGATATGGCCGTTCTGAAAACTGTACATCCCTGGACAGGTCTGGTGGGCGGGAAAGCCAAGTTCGATTGAATGTGGAATATGAGGTACAACTTGTTCTTCAATGTTCATCTACCTTGTACCTTTGTAGCACACAATCTGTCACTTCTTGACAGGCATAAATCTCGAAACTTGTGCGGTTTGCAAATGTATGGGGGCTGACCAAAGTCGCCTGCTGAAGAAAACGCCTCCGAAAGTCGTTCCCAGATGGAGCGAACTTGGGAGGCACCCTGAGTTAGAAATTTTGGCAACCTGGTTCACCTTTCTGGCGCTTGCTGACTGGATGGGAGCGGCAACGGTTGCTGGAAAGAAGCAGCGATGATGGGTGGCACTCAAGAATTGAACGGCAACGGGTGGCGCTCCCTTTATGCCGTAGACAAGTTTGAGTCTCTCTGCTTGCTGTCGCTTGAACAATGATAGCGACGCCCGGTGTCGCCCGAAAACGGAGCGACAACGGGAGGCACGGGCAATCTGGAGCGACGGCGGGAGGCTCCACACTTAGAATATTTTTCATCACTTTTCTCTTCCGCCGATGGTCGCTCAAAAAGGGGGAGCGACGACGGGCGGCGCTCCAAAATGGAGCGACGCCGAAGTCACTCCCAAACCAACACTTAGCCAAATTTTCATCTTTTTTCTCCCTTGCCGGGTTTCACTTGATAAAGAGAGCGACGACGGGCGGCGCTCCATTTTGGAGCGACGTCGGTAGTCGCTCCCAATCAGACACTTAGTCAAATTTGGCAATTTTAGACTTCAGCTGATTTTCGCTATGAAAGCGAGTGTCGGCGGGCGTCGCCCAAAAAAGGGAGCGACAGTGGGAGGGTCCAGACTTAGCCATTTTTTGGCCCTTTTTCAAATTGATGGAACACTTGAAAGAAAAGCATGAAAACAGAAAATGAAAGATACGAAACATGAAACTGCATGAGGAAAACTGAAAGAGAGGAAGGAGGGAGGCAACAACAATTTCTTTAGATTTTCAAAAATTTTACCCCTTTACAAAATGTGACAACATTCCTGGCGGCTCGCGGGGTATCGAGCTCGCCTCGATGCAAGGACCCATGCCTTCATCCTTTGGGCGCAAAGTCATCTCCGACCCCTGCTTCATTCTGCTGCTGAACTTCTTGCTGTCACTCCTTTTCTGCATCGTCCTCAGCGAACTCTTCTTCAGTGGCTTCCCCCTCTGACTCTTCCTCGGACGACTCTTCTTATTCTTCTGGGTCGTGCTCAGGGTTAATGCCTGTAGAATCGAGGCGGCCTTGGATTTGATCGAATGAGACCTGAACCTGATCCCAGGCCTTCTCCGAGAAGAGCTCCATACTGCGAATGTCGCTCACCAAATGCTCGAAGGTCTCGATCTTGAGCATATCAATCTGTTCTGCCTTCTGGCTCAAGTCTAACAGGCAGGAGCGAATCATGCAAAACCTGGAGGTGAGCTGCGTTACCTGCGTTTCTTGAATTGGGTCCGCCCATCCATCGATGTCCGAAGTGTCTTCGCCAAAGGTGTCCCATGCCGGCCTCAATTCTTCCTTTGTGAGGAAGTTGCCATTGCTATCTGTAAAGCTCGGGAATCCGAGCGAGGTAAGAGTTAGGAAGATGTCCAGGCATATATCTTTCTCCTTATCCAACATGTCTAGCAATGCTCGGGCCCTCTGAATCTTCTTGAATCTTTCAAAGAATGTATGCAAGGTCGCCCTTGCAGCTGCCCAATCACAGGCAATGGAATATGTAGGGGAAATTTGGAGGTTCCGGCGCTCAAGGGCCCCAGCCTTGACAGCCAGATCGAGCCAGCGGTTTGCTTCTCGCTCTGCCTCCTCCACCACGGGCTTACCCCGAGCGGATGCTTCTTTACTCCGGGTGGCGAACGCGAGGACCGAAAGGGACTTAATGGCCCGGGGTCTGAAGTTTTTCAACAGTCGAGAGCGGATTTCCTTGATGTGGTCATTGGAGAATGTCTCCACCTGTACAAACCTTTCCTCCAGCTGTCGCTGAAGTTGTTGAAGCTGGCCTTGGAGTGCAACTATCTGAGCTTGTGCTTCCTCTCTCTCCTTGGCTAGCTGGTCTGCGGCCACCTTATGATCTGCTGCTTCTTTATGTGAGGTCGCGAGTTGCTCTTTTAATTTATGGGCCTCGTCTTGGGCAGCCTCCAACTGCGCACGCAGCTTTGCCAAATCTTCCTCCAGATTTCTCTTTGCGTCCTCGATCTAGTAGAGGTGCTACTTCGTTTCTTGCTGCTTGATCAACAACGTGTCTGCCCTCCGACGGATCCCGCCTATCTCATTTTATTCGACGACGTCGTTCAGGCTTTTTTCCCTGCGGTGATAGTCATAGTCGTTGTCGGTCATGTCCTTGATCGACTTCCTCACTTTGGGGACCCGCTTCTCAATCTCGATCACCCTCCTATCCAGGTCGAACTTGGCTCGCTTTTCTACCACAGCCAGTTCCTGACCTCTCCTCATTCTCAATTATTGGAGAAACCCGAGAGAACCCTGTGCCGCCTTGGCTGCCATGGACTGATCGTCTGCTGTCTGCAGCTGTCTCTTTGCAAGCTCTAGTTCTCCATACAATGGGTATGCCAAAGATAAGTCTTGTTGAGGCATTTTTTTGGCGGCGAACAGGGAACCGGGAGCAGCGCCTGAGGATTCAGCCGCTTTCAAGGGCGACTGGGCTTGGGAAACGGTGGGCGCTTCTTGAGGAGGGGGAGATGGATTTTCAGGGGCTGCAGCTGAGGGGGAAGAGTGGTGAGGAGATGAAGGGGTTTCTTCAACGATGTTGGCCAAATGCGAATGACCTAGGGTTTGAATGGCGTTAGGGTCTAGGGTAAAATGGCCAAACGTTTGCGGGTCGGGCTGCGCGGAAGCAGGGGGCTGTGTGATAGGGGATTGAGAGGAAGCGGCGACAACGGGTTCGGCAGATGGAGAGGAAGGTGCGGCGGGTAAAACCTCAGAAGACTTTTACGAGAGGGGAGGAGACGTACCTGCATGCTCAGAAGGAGCTGGCGTCTTGATAACTTGTGTCGCCCAAGTTTCCACCTCCTCTTGGCTGTCGTCGGTAATAGTTACGACCTCCTTGGCAGCCACCCTTTCTACGGGGTTGGCCCGGTCTGCTGCATAGTCTCTTTTGCAGGCGTCGGCCACTTCTCCCTTGTCTTTTCAGACCTTTTCCTCTTCTTTTCTTTAGGTGCAGCCGCTTTTTCTTGTGCAGTGGCAGCGGCTGAGGCTGGGGCTTCGGATGCCGCATTGGAAACCGTAAATCTGAACTTAGGATTTGTCTTTGATGGTTTCGAGCTCTCCTTTACCCTTTGAGTGGACTTTTCAGGTTCCCGTTCGGACTGCTGCGACTTCTCAGGGGTTGAGTGCAACATGGGGCCTACTCCTTGGCTGCTTTGTACTCCAACGCTTGAAGTCTCTTGGGCTTTCAATTTTTGTTGAGGTGGTGTCCCCTTTTTATGCTTGTGATGGATGCCTCGGGGCACAATGTAAGGGAAGACAAGTGGCTGCCACTTGTCAACGTATTTATCATACAGGTCAGAAAACTCATGGTCACTGGCTAGCAACTTTTTTGACTTGTCTTTTCCTGTATGGCACCTCATTATCCAACATTGCGCTATCTTGTCATCTTTCCAGCCCAACGGTTTCACTTTTGACAACATTTTTTTGTAGCCCGCAGAGTCTATCTTGTGGTCATTATTATGCTCGGGATCATACTCCACCTCTATGCAATAGAACTCGTGCCACGGCGGGAGCGATTGCATTCTTTCAATATGCCACTCCAGGGCTCTCCCGGTCGGGTTATTCCTTTCGTTCATTATCTCTAGTCGCGGGCAGGAGTGCGCAAATTTTTGTATCGCCTCGATCGGATCATACTTCCAGCGCTGAGGAAGCTCCACCAAGCCAAAACTCAGGAGAGTGGCTGCCAGATATTGGTGTTGCCCGCACACATGGACCTTGACGTCGCCCCAGACGATCGGATACTTGAAAATGTGGCCTTTTCTTTGCCCCTGACCATATTCTTTTTTGACGTAGTCCATCTGCCGCGTTGCCTCTAGGGCGAACTAATATTTAGTGCAGAAGTACGGGAGGAGGAAGGGCTTGCCTGTGAATCCGAAGTACGCCATTAAGGAGAGCTAGGGCACCACCCAAGAATTTAAAATTAAATTGATAATGTGACTCCCTCCGGTATAAGATAGTTGTCCACTCGTACACCGGCAACTGTATGCCATTTTCGTCTTGTCTCTGGACTGGGACAGTGTTCATTTGGTGGTACATATGAAACAGGAACAACCATGCCAAGAATGAATAGTGTCTGAATTCCGTGCTCCTTCCCTCTTTCAGGTCCGTGAGGTTTGAATGAATTGCATAGGCGACCCAATCTGCCCAGTCGAAGAAGACTAATTTTGTTCTTGACTTCGGGGCGTTAGGGTCGTAAAATTATCCATGTAGGATACACTCCGCGCGAGAAATTTGATACGAGTGCACCACTGCGTCAGTGCCGCAGCCCAACACCCAAGCGAGCATGGCGTAGATGTACTGGCTTTTGAAGCGCTCCTGAGGTATCGGCTGCGACAGCCATTTGTCGGCTGGCAGAGGTTGTTGCAGCTGGGAGTTGAGGAAATTCCTCATTTTCTAGTTATCAATGCACCAGTCTCTCTGTTCGCCTTAGCTGATTCTTCTGACAATGCAATCTCGGTCTGGCGAGTGCCCTGGCACGAAGGCCATCTGTACGCCCTCTTTGTAGAGGGAAAACAACACCTTTCCCTCGCAGTTGCGAACCTTCCGGGTGCTGGGTTTGTAGTGTCTAGCAATGGCTTTGACCAGCTCTAGGGAGTGGTGAACTGGCGGGCATAGGAACCAGCACAGGTTTGAGTGATATGATGCACCGAAAGGATGCCAAGCCGGGACCTTATGCCACCATTCTTTCACGGTGAGGCGCAGCTGCGTGATGCTATGTGAGTAATCGCCGTCCCGGTATGCCCCTAGGCGGTCCTCAGGCGGCGGAGGAGGACCCTTGCTCTTTTTCTTTCCTTTGCCTTTCTTCTCTTGTCGCGCTTCAATTCCAGGCGAGCCTGAAGCTGCCTGCTCCTGCGAATCATTCTGAGATGCGCTAGAGGCTGCTTGCATGAGGGCTTTACCCTTTTTTGCACCTGTCCCTTTTTCCATGGCGATGAAAAAATTCAAAATTCAATTGGCGCTGGAATAATTCTGAAATTTTTTATCCTTGGCGCAGCTCGGAACTTGACTGGATTTTACTGAGAGTGAAATGAGCGACTGAGCTCCTTTTTATGAATACAAGTGAAAAGTTGGCATTAATGGTGAGTGGAGGAATTAAAGCCCGGGTGCGCGAAGTGGGTGGAGAGCGCCGTTATTTTTTGTGGGCCGTGCATAACTCATCTTTGATTGGCCCGACATTCGTCCTTTTTCTTTAATGAAATCTGCATTGGAGAACGCAGTCACTTTTTTCTTTTAAAACGTGCCCCTTTTGCCGACGTCATCCGCCGCTGCTTTGGGACACACCCCTAGGTCTGTTATACTTGTAAATTGTGCCGGGGCCCGCTGTCACTAGAAACTGGGGGCGCCTTCCGGCGTCGCTCAAAAAATGAGTGAAATCGAGCTTTTTGACATCTTGGAGGGCGACCAGCGTCACCTAGGAGTTAGAAAAATTTTCAAACGTTATTTTCTCCCTTGTCTTTATCTCGTCGAGGGTCGCTCCAAAAGAGGGCGACGACGGGCATCGCCCAAAAAAACGGGTGACGGCGGGTGGCGCTAGAGGAATGAGCGACAGTGAAAAATTTTCCAACATTTTTCTGTCACTTTTGAAACTGGCCCGCCGAATTTCGCTCAAGAATAAGAGCGATTCCCGATGTCGCTCAGAAAACGAGCAACGACGGGCAACTCCTCCATAGAATTTTTTCAGGCCTTTTTCTTCTCCACTTCGCCGAAGTTCGTGTTATGAACTGAGCGATGACGGGCGTTGCCCCAAAACGGAGCGACGATGGGTGGCAACACTTAAACATTTTTCAAATCTTCTCGCCCCAGGTCCCTACGGTTGTAGCGCGGAAGTGTGAGCGACTCCCAACGTCGCTCAAGAAAGTGAGCGACCGTGGGCGGCGCTGCCTTTACACTTAGAAAAATTTCTCTTTTTCAAACCTCCCAAGGTCGCTGAATTTGGTGCGCGACTCCCGGCGTCGCTTGAAAAGATGAGCGACGACAGTCGCCGCCGGCTAAACTGGGCGAACTTGGGCATCTCTAGTTAGTGCAATCTTTTAGCTTCTTCAGCTTCTTCTGAAAAAACTCAGCAAACCTAGCCCTTTTCTTCTGCTGCCAGGCACTATCTACGCAAAACACTTGGCTCCTTTTTTCTTGAATTAAAGCAGGAAATTAACTCTACGAAAGCAATATTTACATTCAGAACAGAATTTAAACTGCAGAAAGGGAAATATGTACAAGGGAAACCTTTGGGACTTCAATGGTGGTAGGCTTTCAAATGAAAGCCATTAATTGGAATCGGGAGAATATGGCCCTCCAAGTCTCTCAGCACGAAGGAGTTGAACTGGTTGACCCGGGCAACCTGAAAGGGGCCTTCCCAGAAGGCGTCAAATTTATCATGGTTCCTTGGTTTTGCCTCCCATTCCAACACTAGGTCGCCAATCTTGAAGACTCGGGCCATAGTGCCTTTGGAAAACCAGTTCCGTGTGGATTCCGTGTTCTTTAGAAAAGCATCATAAGCCTTTTCTCTTTCCTCTTCAAGCTGCAACAGCTGTGCAAATCTGGCATCAAGAGGGTCCATGTCTCCTTATTCGCTGTCCAGCAGCCAGAGTGCAGGCATTTCAAGATGTGTTGGCAGAACAACCTCCTTCCCATAGACCAACGCGTAGAGTGACGTTTTGATTGACTTCTTGAAAGATATTCGGTTTGCCCATAGTGCTAGGTTCAGGTGCAAGTGCTAGGACCTCTTGTTCCTCTCCACAATCTTTTTGATGATCTTCATGAGATTCTTATTTGTGGACTCCACCAGGCCATTTCCTTGCGGGTAGTAGTTGGAGGACATTTTATGATAAATGCCATACTTGCTGGTGAACTTCGTGAGTATAGCCCCGACGAAACCTGGTCCATTGTTTGTCACTATAGCCTCTGGGATCCCAAAACGGGTGATCAATATTTCAAGGAAGGCGATGACCGTTTCCTGGTCGACATGCTTGGTAGGTATCGCCTCAGCCCATCGGGTGAAGTAATCGGTGGCAGTCAAGATAAACTTATGCCCTGTCGAGGAATTGGGCAATATGGTCCCGATGAAATCAAGACCCCATTGCTGGAACGAAGATTCAGCTTGGATCGGCTGGAGTGGCATTGGTGCATTCTTGTTTCTGCCAGCAAACCTTTGACATTTCTCACATTTTTCGCAGATTGCATATGCATTTGCGAAGAGGGTGGGCCAGTAATAGCCTGCCTTGATAATTTTTAAGGCCTTCCTGAGAAATGTCCTCCCGACATTACAGAGTAGAACTCGCCTAGGACTTCCAGTTTATCAAATTATTTGACGCATCGTAAGAGGACGCCGTCTATGTTTTTGAAATACAGCCCCTTGGGGCACAGTACATACTTTAGAGCTTGGAGCCTAAACCTCCTTCTTTGCGAGGCGTTTAGTCGATTTGGACATCTCCCTCTGCTAAAGTACCACACTATATCATCGGTCTAGTCACTCTCCTCTGATAAGGAGTTGGCAAAATTACCTTCCATCACTGGATCCTCCCACTGGCAAGAAGATACCTCCGCGACAACACTTCTGGCTAACTCTTGGCATAGAGCCCGACCTCGGATTAGATTGGTGGGTCGCACCTCTATGTTGAATTTTTGGATTTTGGCGATCTATCCTACCCTCTTGTGACCCGGGTCCCCCTGAATGATGAAATTTCTGACATCAGGGTGTATCACAAAGACTGTAATCCGACTTTGAGAGACAAAGTGCTTAAAAGTTTTTAAGGATCTCATGATAGCATGCACTTGTCGCTCAATAAAATGGTATTTTTCTTCGTGCAGTTGGATTACTTGGCTCGAGAAGGCTATTCGTCGCTCTTCGTCGTCGTCTCCCTTTTGTGTCAGGACTGTCGCATAACTTTCAGGCTCGCCTACTGCATACAGGATGAAATCCTTTGAATAGTCTGGGTTTATCAGCACAGGCGCCTGGGCAATCCTTGCCTTGATCTCTTCAAAGGCCTGCCTTGTCTCTTCTGTTTAGAGAAACTCAACATCCTTCTTCAATAGTTCGGCCATGGGTTTATGACTTGAGTGAAATCGGGCATGAACTTCCTTACGAAGTTCATCTGGCCAAAGAAAGACTGCAGCTCTTTCTTATTGATTGGGGCCGGCAAACGGAGAAGAGCCTCTGCTTTATCAGGATCAACTGCAAGGCCCTTTTTTGAAATTACATGGCCCAACAACTTCCCCTCCCTCACAACGAAGACTGACTTTTTGGGGTTGATGGATATACCAAATTCTTGTGCTCTTCCCTCTTGTGGGAAAACACGGTCATGTCATCCAAGTAAATGACAATGATTTTATTTAACAACTCTCGAAATGCAAGGTCCATGGCCCTCTGGAATGTGGCCCCAGTGTTGGATAAGCCGAATGGCATGCGATGATAGGCGAACGTCCCCCATTTGGTGGTGAACATCGTCTTGTGCTGGTCCTCGTCTTTCACCTAGATTTGGTTGTAGCCAGAAAATCCGTCAAGAAGAGATAACCGTTGGGCTCCTGCGACCACATGAAGAATTTGGTCGATCTGCGGGAGCGGATAGTGGTCCTTAAACGAGGTTTGGTTCAAATTATGAAAATCCACACAAAGGCGGATGTCTCTGTTCTTCTTTCTCACGCGAACCAGATTTGCGACCCAAGAAGAATGCTTGATAGGATATATGATCTTGGCTTCTAGCATCTTCAGAAGTTCTGCTTTCATCATAGCCTCGATCTTCGGGTTAACCGCTCTTTGCTTCTGCCTGAAGGGTTTCACACCTTCCTCCAACTCTATGGTGTGCTGGATAATCTCTCTGTTGTACCCCTTTAAGTCCTGGTAGCACCAGGCGACAATGTCTGGGTACTCCTTGCACAGGGCCCGAATCTGCTTCAGCTCCTTTGGAGTGCAGTCTGTGCCGACATTAATCACCTTACCAGGTTCAAGTTCTAGGTCCATGTATTGTTTTGCATCTACCTTGATTCGATGTGAGATGGCCCTGTCATTCTGGTCAAACAGGCTCTCCAAGGTAATCAGTCCTTTTCGGACATGATTATTTTTCAACTATATCAACCTCTCATATTGCTCGTCATCAGGGTCTCTACCTTCGATTGTGCTAGCTTCGTGAATCAAAAAATTGATGATATCTTCATTGCAATCGAACACCTGCCAGTGGGTGTCCTTATCAGGCACAGAAGGCCTGTAGATGGTACGAATCGGCTTCGGCTTCTGGACAATGTCATCAGTCGGGACGTACCTGGCTCCAATGGACGCCAAGATGTCTACATGTCTATTTTTCTCCCTGGGAATGAATTTGACATTCAAGGATTCGAATGATTCCAACAGGTCCTAGACCCGATTACGGTATGCTTTAAGATAGTGCTTCTTTGCAGTGCACTTGTCTGTGATTTGCTTGCACACTAACTTGGAATCTCCAAAGATCTGCAGTTGCTTGATCCCAGTCTCTCTGCCTTCTTCAACCCTAAACACAGGGCTTCATACTCAGCCGCATTATTGGTGCAGCTCCATGCCAGCCTATAGCAGTATTCCTTTTGCTCTCCCGATGGCAAGACTAGAAGGACCCCTGCCCCTTCGTTCTTGCATTTGGCGCCATCAAAGTACAACTTCCACAACTCATTTGGGGCAGGGCCTGTCTTCTTTTACTGTCTCCTTCGGCTTCTCAGGCTGGGTGATGGAGTAACAACCTATGTCTGATTCGATCATTGCGTTGAAGTCTTGCAAGGAGAACTCATCCTCCGTTTGCAGCTGCTCTATAGCTTCCTCGACCAAGTTCACATCTTTGTCAAATTCAGTGACCAGATGGACAACATCATCTTGCAACCCCTCCCCTGCTATCTTTTCAACTAGGAAAGTTGAGGGTTTTCCATTGTAAATTTTGACTTTACTCCCTTTGAAGGGGATCTCCATTGAGAGTAGTCCATCGAGAGATATCCACCCAGCTTGGCGGTAAATTCTCTCGAGAGGCACATGTCGAAGTAGGGCTCCAGGTCAACAACCACAACTTCTTGAATTACCACGACCTCAGGTTCCTTGTGCAACCGGATAGGAATGTCTTTGATGACGCCAACTCTCTTCACAGGAGTGCCATCTAGCTGCAAGACGCCTTGACTGCTTCTCGTGTACTCTATGCCGATTTCTTCACAGACCGCTCTTGGCATGATGGTGGTTGACGCGTCGGAAATCAATAATGCAGTTATGCACTATGTATCCCTCCATCTGCAACGACAAGTAAAATGGCGGTGGTCTGTTCTTCCCCGTGATTGAAGTTGTCATGGGTTCAGCTAGCACGGGTTGTGGTGGCTTTCCTCCTGTTTAGGTCTTCAGAGACTCGTGTAACAAATCTACTTGTCCAGGAAGTTGCAGAGCATCGTACATACTGATCTTCGTCGTGGTCTTCTTGAGCTCATAAACTATGTTGTAAGCTGATGTACTGGGCACTTCCGTTTCTTTTGCCGGCTCGTACTTGGTATGGTACTGCTGCGTGGCCTCGACCCTCTATCGCTTTGTCAACGATAGGTACTTGAGCTTTTCTCGAGCCTGCTCCTTGGTTTCCGCTGGAGGTTGAACCTCTGGGGACTTCGCAAGTGGCGTCTTTTCTTTTGCTAATGGAGGCAAAGATGCTTTGTCAGGAACTTTCGCAACAAGTGGCACCTTTTCTCGCCTTATGTACACTTTCAAAGGCTGTATCTGGGCTGCCTCTACCTCTATCGGCTTCTTCTCGTCCCTGGTCAGGATAGACACCGGGTCTTCCTCTTCACGAAGCATGTTGACTTCTTCATCCGGCGGGATGCTGCCTTCAAGAGTTTGAATATAATGTTGATGCAGCATACAGGTAGCCTCCCCATGACGGTCATTGCACATAGAGCACCAGTGCACATTGTTTGGAATGCTCGGTTGCGCGTTGTTGGGAGCATTTCTTGCTGGAGGCCTTTGAGCCGCTTGGTCTCTCGTCAGTGCGGGAGGAGGATAAGACCTCCTCGGAACAAATTCTTGTTGGGCCTGCTTCTTCTTCATGATGGCCATATCGTTAGACAACGTCCGGTAGCCAGAAGAAAGAGACTGCACTTCCTGTAGAATCTTAGTCTGTATGTCCATATCTGGTTGTGCAGGTTGGGCTGGCGGAGGCAATGACGCTAATGGTGGTGGTGGAGGCAATGTCGGGTACTGTGGAGGAGCGGGAAGTGATGGATATTGAGGGGCAGACGAAAGTTGAGGTGTCGGTGGATTGGGAAAATGCATTTGGGGCGGACCATACTGCGACACGACTGGTGCGGGATTCCATGATGGATATGCATTGGATGAGGAAGGCGCCCCAGCAGAAGCCGGGGGATATTGTGACTGTGGGAAATTTGGGTAGATCGATGGTTGCATCTTATGCGGAAGTCTACCTATGGCAATCATGTCTAGCTCTGCCCTTTGGGCTCCCTCATACAACTTAGGGAAAGTGTTTACACGAGCCAACTTGAAGACCAAACAAATGTCTGAGTTAAACGCTCTGAGGACGAAGTTCAATGGGTACTCTTTTCCATGATCTCACAAATCTCACATTGAAATATGAGATCTCCTCTTGCGGATGCCGCTGAATGGTTTGAAACTGGTGCAGCAGCGAGGATGGATCCGTAGACTCATTGAAGCCTTTAACTAGCCGTCCGGCTAGTTGAGCCCATCCCGTAATAGTGTTTTCCGGCAAGGATATAAACCAGTATAGAAGCTTCCCGCGCAGAGAGAGCGCCAACAGACGGGTCTTGACACTTTCATTAGTGATGGCGTGAAGCGCAACCAAGGCTAGGATATCTTGAATATGTTCATAGGCCGTCTTCCCAGTTCCATCATACGTGGGAATAGCCTTCAATGCAGCGGGTGGAACAACATCTTGATCAGCTAGATTGAGTGGTCTAGTAGAGTCAACTGCCGGAAACAGCTCAGGAGCATTTGGTTGAGGATTTGCCATGTCTGTGTTTTGATCAGGCTGATCAGGAATGTGGTAATCTTCAGTGCTCTCGGAAGTCGTGTCTTGCTTAGTTTTAGTTTCTTCCTGATAGGCTTGATGATCAATCAGCCTCGGGTGCTCTCCAACATATTTTAATCTTTTGCGCCCTAGATTCGCCCAACAGATTGAAATGTCGGAAGAAAGGAATGCCTTCCGTGCCAATCTCCGGAGAAGGCCGACTCCTATACTAATCTAGTTTTTTGGGGGGGTTTAGATAAGAGTGCTGGAAAGGGATAAATGTGCAGAAAGAAATGGAAATTTCATTTGTTTTAGGTGGGGAAGAACAAGCAACACAATTACAAATTTGCATCCAAACCAACAACAATTAAAACAAAGCATGTAACATAAATTGCAGCTGTTATTCTACCTTTGTATCCTTCTGTTTAGTATTCCAGATCCAAATAATCACCAATGCTCAAATTCAGAATTCAGAATTCAAACAGCCAGAAATATAAATGGACATGAAGCAGAAATACTAGTAGGAGGCAACATAAAAGACAGAGACAAGAAGCAGAGCCAAGGATGCTTTGAATTAAGTAGAAGGTGATCCGTCACAGCAGAGTTCTCTAGCAATATGTTCCCCCCTTTTTACAATCAAATGAACTGCCTTTTATAGCAAGAATTTCCCCCCAAAATACAATCATGCACGGATCCCAAGGACCGGAAAAAGCTGTAAAAATATGCCTGGATGAGACCCCTGTCGGCTGTACTTGTACTTGAGATATGGCCGTTTTGAAAACTATACATCCCTGGACAGGTCTGGTGGGCAGGAAAGCCAAGTTCGATTGAATGCGAAATATGAGGTACAACTTGTTCTTCAATGTTCATCTACCCTATACCTTGGCAGCACACAATCTGTCACTTCTTGACAAGCATAAATCTCAAAACTTGTGCGGTTTGCAAATGTATGGGGGCTGACCAAAGTCGCCTGCTGAAGAGAGCGCCTCCGGGAGTCGCTCCCAGATGGAGCGAACTTGGGAGGCACCCTGAGTTAGAAATTTTGGCAACTTGGTTCACCTTTCTGGCGCTTGCTGACTGGATGGGGGCGGCAGCGGTCGCTGGAAAGAAGCAGCGACGACGGGCGACACTCAAGAATTGAGCGACAACGGGCAGCGCTCCCTTTATGCCTTAGACAAGTTTGAGTCTCTCTGCTCGTTGTCGCTTGAACAATGATAGCGACGCTCGATGTCGCCCGAAAACAGAGCGACGGCGGGAGGCGCGGGCAATCTGGAGCGACGGCGGGAGGCGCGGGCACTTAGAATATTTTTCCTCACTTTTCTCTTCTGCCGATGGTCACTCAAAAAGGGGGAGCGACGACGGGCGACGCTCCAAAATGGAGCGACGCCGGGAGTCACTCCCAAACCAACACTTAGCCAAATTTTTATCTTTTTTCTCCCTTGCCGGGTTTCGCTTGATAAAAAGAGTGACGACAGACGGCGCTCCATTTTGGAGCGACGTCGGGAGTCGCTCCCAATCAGACACTTAGTCAAATTTGGCAATTTTAGACTTCAGCTGATTTTCGCTATGAAAGCGAGTGTCGGCGGGCGTCGCCCAAAAAAGGGAGCGACAGTGGGAGGGTCCAGACTTAGCCATTTTTTGGCCCTTTTTCAAATTGATGGAACACTTGAAAGCAAAGCATGAAAACAAAAAATGAAAGATACGAAACATGAAACTGCACGAGGAAAACTGAAAGAGAGGAAGGAGGGAGACAGCAACAATTTCTTTAGATTTTTAGAAATTTTACCCCTTTACAAAATTTGACAACAGGTAGTTGTGACAAAGTTTACCTCTGTACCAACATTAACATGAAAGAACACGGGCAAGAAATAACATTATGAAACGGGTGAGTACTTTAGCAAAACGATTACTCTTCTCATCATGCAGCAAAATATATTCAACATGAGCAGGAAAGAGCATTGTAAAATGGGTGGTGGGTATTCAAAGTTTCTTTCTCTTTTTTTTACCCCCCCAAGGGTTGGATGTTGTCTGGGATGCCTATTTGTCGTGGGGATGGCTATGGAATGTTCCAGGCATCCTGCCTATGCCCTAGGCATGTCCATGTGTCCTAGAGATGCCTAGGCATCTTGGAAACATCATCAGTGGAACACCCTGTTTTGGGGAGTGCTCAAGTAGGTCCAGGATGTTTCGGAAACTAACGCCCCAAGTCCCCGTAAAATTTGGATATTTTGTTCTTGTGCCTACATCCTCAAAACACAGAGAAGGATGAAATGGGACTCTTAAGGGGAGCATGCATCCCTGTGGAACATAGAATGATAGTGACAATTATATGCAAGCCCTTTCTACTAGTCCTAGCGGACTATAGGATTCGTGGGGATACACAAATGTTTTGGATTACTTATGTTTTTCAGAATTGTGTAATTTTTCAATTTGAATTTGTTTGTTTTTTTATTTTTATTTTTAATTTTATTGGCTAAAACTCTCTTGATGTGACGTAATTTGCGATCTTTGTGAAACAATTTTTTCTAAAATTTTTATTTTCAATTTTTGGTGTATGTTGTTTCACTGATAATGAACAAAACATATGAAAATCTGACAAAAAGTGAATTGACATTGAGGATTTCCATGCTATTTGAGTACATAAATGCCCAATAAATGCAGTTGTTCTATTGCTCCTGCTCCTATACCTATGATAGACCCTTGATAATGTGCCCTTTTAATTGCTTCACATCCAATAACTTCAAATGCTTCAGTATGAACTCCTCTGTCTCTTCTTGCAATTATCTGTTAAGATTTCACTTCTGAATTCAAATCCAAAAAAATAATCCCTGAAACTTAAAGACGAAAAGTCCTCATGAAATTTCAAAAAACAATTTCGAGTTTCCCTTTATGACACTGCAATCAAAAAAACAAAAGTAAGCATGTTAGATCATTTGCCTTCTGCCTTTGCTTTGTCACAATGCAAACCTAAAAATTCATTGGTCTGCAAAAGGTATACACTAAAATCATTACGTTTGTAACAAGAGATCCCAAAGAGCTTTTTGATGACCTTTCAGTTTCAAATGTTGTCGTACACTACAAATATGTGGATTTGGGATGCGGTGGGTTTGTCTTCTTTGTTATTCTTCCTCTAAGAGTCAAGTTGTTGCCTTTCTTTCTTGTTCCCATTTTTCGACAACGAGTAAAGCCCCATGTTCAAACTCATCCAAAGCCCAATGTGATGAAATATGCCTTTTATAACAAGGGTGAAAAATTCAAGAGGAAGGGTAAACACCCAAAGATGTTGGTGATTGTTGTAGAGGGAAGGGATGCCTATTTGTCCTGGGATGGCTATGGAATGTTCCAGGTATCCTGTCTATGCCCTAGGCATGTCCATGTGTCCTAGAGATGCCTAGGCATCTTGGAAACATCGTCAGAGGAACACCCTGTTTTGGGGAGTGCTCAAGTAGGTCCAGGATGTTTCGAAAACTGATGCCCCTAGGTCCCTGTAAAATTTGGACATTTTGTTTTTGTCCCTACATCCTCAAAACACAGAGAAGGATGAAATGGGACTCTGAAGGGGAGGATGCATCCCTGTGGAACATAGAATGATAGTGACAATTATATGCAAGCCCTTTCTACTAGTCCTAGCGGACTATAGGATTCGTGAGGATCCATTAGTGAAAGCAATCGAACCAATAAAATTTTACTTTTTCTTTTAAACTTGATTTATACACAAATGTTTTGGATTACTTATGTTTTTCAGAATTGTGTAATTTTTCAATTTGATTGTGTTTGTTTGCTTTTTTTTTTTTTTTAAATTTTATTGGCTAAAACCCTCTTGATGTGACGTAATTTACGATCTTTGTGAAACAATGTTTTCTTAAACAAAAATTTTCAATTTTTGGTATATGTTGTTTCACTGATAATGAACAGATCATATGAAAATTTGACAGAAAGTGAATTGACATTGAGGATTTCCATGCTATCTGAGTACATAAATGCCCAATAAATGCAGTTGTTCTATTGCTCCTGCTCCTATACCTTTGATAGACCCTTGATAATGTGCCCTTTTAATCGCTTCACATCCAATAACTTTACATGCTTCAGTATGAACTCCTTTGTCTCTTCTTGCAATTATCTGTTAAGATGTCACTTCAGAATTCAAATCCAAAAAAATAATCCATGAAACTTAAAGACGAAAAGTCCTCATGAAATTTCAAAAAACAATTTCGAATTTCCCTTTATGACACTGCAATCAAAAAAACAAAAGTAAGCATGTTAGATCATTGGCCTTCTGCATTTGCTTTGTCACAATGCAAACCTAAAAATTCATTGGTCTGCAAAGGGTGTACACTAAAATCATTACGTGTGTAACAAGAGATCTCAAAGAGCTTTTTGATGACCTTGCAGTTGCAAATGTTGCCGTACACTACAAGGATGTGGAATTAGGATGCGGTGGGTTTGTCTTCTTTGTTATTCTTCCTCTAAGAGTCAAGTTGTTGCCTTTCTTTCTTGTTCCCATTCTTCGACAACAAGTAAAGCCCTATGTTCAAACTCATCCAAAGCCCAACGTGATGAAATATGCCTTTTTTTAACAAGGGTGAAAAATTCAAGAGGAAGGGTTAACACCCGAATATGTTGGTGATTCTTGTAGAGGGAAGGGATGACAAGTAGCAAAAACAATCCGATATTTGGCATTCTAAATCTCTCTAATTTAGAAAAGCAATATAGAGGGGGAGCAAATAAACAATGATTTTAAGGGGTAAATATGGGGGTAGATACTTTGGAATGGCCAATGTTGTCAAGTTAGTATATGGTGGAAAATTTGTCGGGAAATCCTTTGGTTCCACACAAACGCTTGTTTGCCCACTAGGCATTTACTTCACACGGATGCAATCTCACAACAATAATCATTTGAATAACATTATTATATTTCTTAGTTTTCACGTAGCCAAATTGGAAGCAATGTGCATTGCATGGTAAACTAGTAATAATTTTATCCCCAACACCAATGATCGGGAAATTTGGATTTGCAAAAGATTCTGCTATCAATAACCATCCTCCGTTCATGAGAGTACACACAAGATATGCAAAATAACATCACATAACCACACCTCTATTTTTATTTTTGTCATGGCCAAACAACTCTATGAAACTGCCTTTTTTCGATAGAATCTTCAAAGGCTATTTATTTTTGACGACAGGGTCTGTTTAGTTCCTATGGTTTGTTTACTCTAAATTTTGTTTTTTGTTTTTTTTTTGGTTCATAGTTGTTGATGTGGAGAGTTGAATAGAGTACAAGTACTAATAGGTCATGCAACTTTAGGATCATTCCTTGTCAATTGTGAAAGCTTAAAATTCTTGTGTAATGCTATTGTTTAACTACGTGTCTCAGAAAGGGCATAAAAGCAAGGGACTAACAGACTATCATGATCCAATTGCTTGTAAAACAACAAATAACCAATAATTACAATTTCATATTGTTCGCAAGGCTTGTCGCTAAATGGTTCTTGTTGTTATTGCTTTCATGCACAAGCCTCTAGAAAGGAATTGATCATTGATTATGGATGTTCGGTGCATAGGCATGTCAATATTTTATTTGATAAATCCAAAGAAGATAGGATTTTTGTAGAAGATAATTTCACCTTGGATTTTGATCTTTTTAGTGATGCCAAACATGCAAAATGGGTTATTAAGGATGCCTATCATGTTCCTCAAGCGTCTCAATTTGTTTTTTTACCTCAAATCACCCAATCTAGGAAAAAGATGGAATATTGATGTGATAGACTCATGATCAGCAATATGTGCAAATAACATGTTAGTTGTGACTTTTGGTATACTTGATCCAATCCACAAGATGTATAAATTAGAGTTTTGAACAGATGAAATGAACATTTGCACTTGCAATGAGAGCTAATAATATGATCAAATTATGGCATGAGAGATTTGGACATCTGAATCATAAAAGATTGAACCAGATGAGAAATTTGGAAATAGTAGAACTACTTTGATTCCAAAAGAGGAGTATGTAAAGGTTGTGTGCTTTAAAAACTTCATCATGAGAAGTTCGGAAAAGGGAAAGCACGACGTAGAATTCCCATGTGCAAAAATATAATGCAACACACTTCAATATAATTCCATTATATATAAATAAAGACAAACAATGGGAAGTAGTTACAGAGACATGTGAGTGCATAGCATACACAATATGTATCCTTGTTCTTTGTAATACATCATAGTCTCATCACGTGTACAACACATAGACTTGTCTTGACCAACATCGACCAACATCATTTTTTGACAGATATCCCTTTCAGTATCGATATAGATGCATTCATATAGGTATTATGGGATTGATAGGTAGTTGGCCATTGCTAAACTACCACTAAACTAGTAATATAGTCCATAATGTATTATATAATATTTCTTACATTGCCGCATACAAGTGAAAACACTACATGACCACATCATATAACACAACCTTAATGTACATAGCACAAATGTTTGTGCATTGAGCAACTTATACAAACGTGTTGTTCATGTGCCAATTTGTTTGCTTACATTTACCCCTTGCTTTAGATTGCCAACATCCCAATCGACAAACTAACATATTCAACTAGGATAGAATCATTGAATGCATTATTTGAATCACTTTTCACTATCCTTTTACGTATTTTCGTTCCATATATCTTTGACAAAAATGGGATTTGCAATTATTCGTTAGAGCAACATTATTCTCCATGTGCTTGCTTTGCTTTGTGCAATTGGTTGCAAAGCAATTCTTGCAAGAGTCACCCATCACCATCTGTGTCAAGGTTCAAGGGGCAAGACCTTTGGTTCAAAGTCTAAGTTCAAATATTTCCTATGGACGATACTCTTCCAACATTGACACCTACTCAACTCCCTTGGTTGGTTTCATGAATGATGTCTTGATTGACAATACTTTGCCACTCAGGATCTAACAAGGGATCAACTGGTTGATTGCCCACAAAGGGTTAGCACAGTCGACGTAGATGACAACCCACAAGGGGTTGACACAATTGACAGTCCCCAAGGGGTTGGCATGTTGATGATGTCTAAGGGGTTGACGTAGACATTGACAATGGCAAGGGCATCAAGATCCATGACACTACCATTGTTTGAATTTTTTTTTGGCTAGCCTCCCTTGAAGTTTGAACTTTTTTACTAAAACTTAACCCATGTAGTGGTTGAAATGGCGACAACTTTGTTGCGAGCAAATCTGAGCTCCATGACATCTACAACATTAGTAGTTTTCTTGCAACCAATTTGAAACTACAAGCTTCTTTTTTCATGTCATGCACAATCCCTAGATGGTTGCTTCCTCAGTTTGTTTCTTTTTGGAAAATTTCAATCTCTTCTCCTAACAAAACGAGATCCCTTCAAACAAGCTCTTTTGTTGGTAGAATGACATCTTGGTATACGATGTTGCAAGACAAGAGGATAACGTTCATAGTGGTGGATGCTTTGTTGCATTCAATTGTTAAAATCCCTATGTCGAATACAATTATGTAATGGCCTACATCTATTCCCAACTTTTTGCTGTTCTTGGTCGATAGCAAAATAAGTATGTCCAATTTGGCGTGGCCAAACGTACTAGTGTTGTGTTCTTCATGCATCATCTTGACAGGTTGCCTCATCATTTGGATAGCATTTTCATTTTTTAACATTCTACTTCCCCCATCAAGACAACATCCTCCATTGTTTGGATGATCTCAGAGCCCGAGGGTGTACTCCGCCGTTTTTGTAATAATGACTCAGAGGGTCGGGTCCTCTATAAAAACCCAGGCTTTGCAATGTAAAAGGGGGGAACTTTCTGCTAGAAAGCTGCTGTAACTTGATGTCCTGCGTTTAATACTAAAGATCTTTTGTGCTCCATTTCTCTCTTTTATGCTGCCTTATGTGCTTAATTCTTTTGTCTTTTCTCGTTCGCATATTGAGACTCTGAACCCTGAATCCGGTGTCCGATCGGGGACCGAACCCCTGAAATTCGCCCTGAAGGATACATAGGAGAGGAAAAACGTTCCTGTTGCTTTCTTTTATGCTGCCTGGTGGATCGAGGTTTCTGTTATTCCCTCGTCTTAATCGTTGTTACTCTGAACCCTGAATTCTAGCGAGAGAGAGAGGAGAACCCTGCGAACCCGTCCAGAGGATACATAGGAAGGTCGGCACTGCGTTTCTTTCGTTTCATTCTTGGTATTTCCTGCTGCTATTCGAGTTGTTAGCGAGTAATCGTGCTTCCTGTTCTCTCCCACCTCAAATCATCATCTTCTAACCCTTACTCTTTTTATTTCTTTCTCTAACCCTTACCCTTTTTTATTTCTTTTCCTAACCCTTACTCGTTTATTTCTTTCCTGCACTCTTGTCTCAAAGCCCAAAAGTAGATTAGTATAGGAGCCGGCCTTTCTCCGGAGATTGGCACGAGGGGCATCTCTTCCCCTCGGCCTTTCAATGTTGGTCGCAGGTCCAGGGCGCGCAAACCCACCGAAAGTCCTTTCCTGTGCGGATTTGATGACCAACGGTTTCAGCACGACCGGTGGGACCCAAGGTCCCATATTTGAGAAAATTTCTAGCCCGTCTTCACCGGAGCTAGTAGTTCTAACAAGTTCCCGGTGAGATCCGGTCAGTCTCATCTTCTGAGTAGTAGTGAGAATCGATGCCCTCATTACCGAAAGACTCTTAGCATCTGGCGACTCTGTTTTAACTGAGAATCTCTGAAGTTGTGGAGACCAGTACCTAAACTTGGTTTTCGTAACCTAGAGCCCCCATGTTTTGAGAAGGTCTAAGTTCGATGAATCTCTCGTCCTGTCTTCATCCGATAAAATCACCTGGCGACTCGATTGAGCTGAAGATCCAGATTTCCTGGTCGTAGGCGCCTTTCAGATCCGAAAGAAGATATCCCGGAGGAATCAAGGTTCGGTGAGCAGCCTTGACCTCATTTGCGAAGAAAGAATGTTCACCTAACAACTCCGACTCAGCGGCGACAACCGCGATTTCTACAGGCTGCTGTCGTGATGGCTGGGAGAAGCTTTCCTAGCTGGAACGATCCAGGTCCCTTGAATATCCAAAGCTACCACGAGATTCCCAAAAGCGCCTTGAAGTCATTGACGAAATACAGCGGCACCGCGGGAATGGCCCGAGAGCACCTTGAACATGTTGCCGATTTAGCGACCCTCCATGACATTATCCATGAAGATGTCATGATCAGACTTCTTGTTCTATCTCTGGAAGGAAGGGCGCTGCGGTGGTACAGATTGCTCGAGCCCAAAAGCATCTGCTCATGGGATGACTTAGCGGGGGCATTGATCGAAACTTTCGATGGCTCTCAAGACCCCTTCCATCTCTTCGCATACCTCTCCACCATCAAGAGAGCACCTTCGGAGGGTATCACGGACTTCAACGTTCGATTCTGCAGAAGTTGGAAGAGAATCCCGCTAGAGATCCAACCGACGCCCGCCCAAGCCCATCTCTTCTATGTTCGGGCCTTCCATCCGGACGTAAGCCTCATTCTACTGCAATCAGGGGAATGAAGGTTCCCTCAAATATTCAAAGAGGCAATACGAGCGGAACAACTTCTGCTCCTATCGGGAAAGTGGCAGTGGAGAGAAACTCCGTTGCTTCTTTCGATAATTACTGCTCCTGTCCGGCCGACGTAGTATTCATCTTGGGGCATTCCTCACTCTGAGCCGAGGCCCGAGATGAAGTCATTTGGAGCTCAGGAGGCAGATCTCATACTAGCCCAACAATGGGAGTACGCAAGCACGGCCCACCTAATGAACAACATGGCTGCTCGCGATCTCCATCAAGAGGTAAATCGAGGAGAGAAGCAAACTCGAGTGATAGAACCCGAGAACAAAGAGGGCACCTTTTTGCACCCTTTTTGTATCTCAAGAGATGGCATGCAAGTGTTCAGCCAAAGCTCATCAAGCCTATCCGATTCAGAGGATGAGCCCAAAGAGATTCTGGAAGACTACTCTTCGTCGGAGGAACCTTGTTACCATATAAGTGGGGTGGAAGAACCCGTACCCGACCTTTATTTCGAAGAATCTGGAGAATTCTGGCATTGGGTCTGGTATTGGTTCCGGCTATCCCTAAGACCGATGCCCCAAGAAGGCTTTCAAGTGGCGAACTTCTTCGCCAATAATCTGGGCACTAGCAGAAATGAAAATCGGCTTCGTTGCTTCCTGTTCGCAGCATGGACAACTTCAGGAAGAAATGATCCGAACTCCGAAGGTCAGCTAAAGTTCAATCTGATCTGGTCGGGTCACTGCAGGTTTACTGGATAATTCCCCGAAGCTGAGTTTATGGTGGCGACAGGCCTACTATGCCGCAAGCTTGTGAATAGTGTAAATAGCTCGGCTGATAAATAAAATGTTGCAAAAGCTCAAGTCGAGTTTTACTTTGGCAACTCCAAAAAAAAAAAAAAAACTCCTTCGGGAACTTGGTTCGTGAAGTAGTGGATGCGAAGTGGTTCGCAGCGAAGTACGATTAGCCGAGCAGGGTCCCGACTAAGGTATGAAAGATGCTCGCCTACGGAGAAACAAGCTTCGGGCTCGAAGCATAAAAGGGTTCGCCGCGAAGTATGTCAGCTCCGATTTCGGCTTCGCTGACCCAAAGATGCACAAGGTAGAAGCATTTATTACGCGCCTAGAGGAGCGTGCTGACAGCCGCCCGCAAAAGGCGTCCGAAACAGGCGAAGTAAATGAAAAAGGCATCGGGTACATCCTCAGGGGATTCGGCTGAGAGAAAAGTTCGCCCTCAGGTACCAGGTGGCGATCGGTTGCGTTCCCAATGCAGCTGCAATCGTCATAACGGATGGCCCTGTGTACTACGCCACCGTGGGGTCAATTCGACGAACCGATGATCTCTCAGGTGAGAATTGCAGGATTAATTGTGGCATAGGCCATAAATGCGGGTAGTTGTCTTTGACGGCTATATAATGTAGACTCCAAGCAGCCGAGAGGATTACCCACTCAACGACTCATACAGATCCCACTGCCATCCTGCAAATTTTTTTTCACTTCGCACTCTGAAGCTTCAGCGCCAAGTTTTCTCCATACTGCAAATCCTGTCGCCCTAAGTATCAACAATGGGCAAGGAAAGTTCCAAGGAAAAGGGAAAAGAGCCAGAAGTAGTGGCCCTCGAGAAGCCAAGGGTAAAAGGCCATGAGAAGAGGCCGAGACCAAAGCCTGTTGATTCGGGCCTCCGCCCAGATAAGCGCGTCTTAGAAGAAAGGGAGGATCCTGAGGACGAGCAGCCTCTAGAACCACCAGTCGACAGGTGGGAAAGAATCAGGGATATAGAGCTGTCCAGGAGCGTAGCTGAGCTCAGAAGCACTGTTGAGCTCATGAGAAGCAAGCTCCCGGCAGAGAGCATGCAAGCTGCAACCTATTACTCCTAGATATACTGGTATCTGGCGCCCCCCACGCACCATTGCCCTGAGCTGGTCAATGCCATCGCGCAGAATTACCAGCCCGCCACCAGACAAGTGTTAGACGCATCTGGCCAAAAGTTATTTTCAATTTTGAAAGAAGATGTACAGGCAGCTTTTGCGCCACAACAGGGCCCGCCCGAAGGATGTATGGTTCGCAACATCGTTTTGAGCGAACAAACGGAGAGGTTCACGTCTGCTGGCTACATGATCAATTTTTTGCAGCAGAGCCTCAAAAGCGGGCTTCCTTCGAGCAAACTGCCCCAAATGCCCCTTCCCTTGGAAGCTTTTAAAAATGCCGACCTCTTCTCCATCATTGCATGGGTGGCAGACCTATCTACCAACGCTTCGGTATACCCATGGCAGGTGTCCCTGGCCGAATGCATTTCCAGAGGGGAGTTCAATGCCCCCGATAATTCGAGACCTAGTTCCAACCCAGTCTTTGTCGACTGGGCAGAATGGGTGGCCAGGGGCTTGCATGCGCAACTTACCAGCATGAAGAATGCTTGTTTGGTTACTTTTCTTTCATGTACATAATAGTTTTCCTCATGTTGCCATTACGGCAAGTGGCAAGGATGAAAGTCCTTTGCCCGTATATCAGTGGACTCCCCTACTTTTGAGATCGGAGTCCTACTATTCCTTTAATCAGCAATTCTTGGGACCCGCCATGCACATGTTGACAGGATCCTCCCCGCGAGTTCCCCTTGGCTTGAGAAACAAAGTGGTCCGGGAGAAAAGGGGAGATATTTTCCGACTAACGCAGGGGCTGGTGATTCGCATCTTCGGCTTCATAGGGAAGCCCTTTTTGTTGCCAGTTTACCCCTCTGAGTATCAATTCGCGTTGGAAGTCGCTAGGCAAAGCGATGCGACTAATGCCATCTATGGTAAGGGTCGGAAATGGGCTCACACTTGTGACTTCCCTCTCAGGATAGGAGTTATCGAAGTGTTCGCCCTAAATCAGAACGTCTTCTTGGAAGAGAAGCTTGCCAAGTTCGGCCTTCTCCAAATTCCCCAACAATGGCTTTATTATCCTTTGGGAGTAATGAGGGACCACATACGGGTCAAGAGCTTCCATGTTTGCCCCCATCTAGAAATTGTGAAACAAAGGAATAATCCTCGGGGAAAGGATCTGGAATGGCATCTGGAGAAGATGGAAGCCTCACCTCCCTGGCACGAATTCTACCCAATGGAGGTCGCATATGACCCAGATCGGCATTCACTCCCGAGCCCCAACTCCACCTTCTGGAAGAAAGCGAAAGACGACTTGAAGGAAGGAGTAAAGGATTGGGACACGGCCCAACTGAGAGAATGGTGGATAATGAGGGTCCACCGGCAGAAAACGAACTCTTATGGATTCTTGGCAATGGACAAGGACTTTGCAGAAATTTATGAAGCCAATGTTGGAAAGTGGAAGCCTTTGTCCTTCGCCACCCTCATCCCTCCAGCTATCCCAGGCTCGAGCGAAAGCCCAAAAAGAGATGATACTACTTCGGGAAAGGAAAAAGAGGAAAGGGCCCAAGCTACACCTCCAAGATCACCTCAGGGGCCTGTAAGAGGCCATGACTTTGGCACTGAAGGGTCGGAACAACCGCTGGTAAGGAGGAAAAGGAAAAAGCAAGAACAGACCCTGGCACCCCCAAAACACCCAAAGCGACCTCGCACAAGGCTTGTAAGCCCCTCCACTGGGCGACTGATATCAGACCCATCCAAAACAAGTGTCGAGGTCGCAGCCCTGCCAAGTGCCGAAACCGAGAAAGAACAAGATGTGGCTGCACCAGAAGTCGCCACTGCCACAATGCTAGGAGGGCACGCAGGTACGCATTCTCCACCCCTTGCCCTAGCCTCACACATTTTTGCCGTAACCACGGCTGAGAGTTCTCACCAGTCTCCCTTGCCTAGCCCATCGCTCCATCACACGTCACCTACCGCTGGTCCGACCTCACCTCACGATCGTGACGGGGGTAAGACCATTGATCCCACTTCAACGCTGAGTCCCACCCTCCAATCCCTTGTTTCATGTGAGGAAGCCCCGATTGCCGAAATTCCCACCACGTCTGTCGTCGAACCTTCGGGTGAGGCATTCCCCACACATTCTTTATATTTGTTTACTCCCTCGGCTGGAGATCTAGCCTTGTCTAAATCAGAGATGTCCTTAATTAAGGACCGCCCCCTTGCCGAGAAGCTATTCCAAGCATGGCAAAACACTGAGCAAATACTGAAGGAGGCAAGGAAAAGAAGAGGGCGCTCGACAGCATCAGTTGAGAAATGCGCCTTTTTTGATCTAAAGGCCGGAAAGGTGCATAAAATCAAGAAGGTCCCCAAGGTACAAAAGCCTCTGGATGAAATGACTCCAGCAGACTACGATTATCAAGAGACACCTAAGGACCTGGAGCACCTGAATGTTGATAATGAATCGGCCTCTATGCATGTCCGGATCGAGACTTTTCGGGCACATGCAACCATTGCTAACCAGCGCAGGTTTGAAGCCGAGGCCGCTAATGTCAAGCTAGAGGAAAACCAAATCAGCATTTTAAGCAGCCGCTTCGGGCGGAAGTTTTGCGAAGCGGCATCCAAACGACATCGCCGAAGGAGGAGAGCATAATCCAAATCAGCCAAGGCAAGGGAAATACTTCGGGCCCGAAGTATTTCTGACACCTACTTCGGCCAGTTTTCACCCGAAGCAATGGTACTCAAGGCAAAATGACAATGTTTCGGAAACAAAGAAGCGCTTCGGGAGGATATTCCCCGAACCGCAGTTTTGAGAGGGAATCGGGCCGAAACATTTTCAGCCGAAGCAGTTTTGCCAGCAAAGGATAAAGAGCCTCATTTCAAAGATGAAACCCGCTCGACAGTCAACATCCCCGAAGTAGTTCCTGCGAAGCATTATTTTGCGAAGAACAAATCAAGGAGAAACTACTTCGGCCCAAGGCTTTGGCGAGGCGGGTATGTAGCGAAGCACTTTCCGGGCCCACGTTCCAAGGCGGGCAACTTCCCAAGGTGATCAAAGGCCCCTTACAAGTACCCCCTTTCTTGCCCGATAAGTTCGCTGACCATTCTTGGCAAACGAAAGGGACGTAACAGTCCTTGGAATAAAACCCGGCGAGCGTAACGATCACTCAAGCACAGCATCCAGAAGCCAAGGACACTCGAGCGGCGCATTAAATGAATGTTCCACGGTTGACCCGGTCACAGTTGCCAGTTTCGGCAACCGATTTGAAAACTCAGTCGCAGCAGTCGCGAGGAGCCGATTTCTCAGAGCCCGAGGGTGTACTCCGTCGTTTTTGTAATAATGACTCAGAGGGTTGGGTCCTCTATAAAAACCTAGGCTTTGCAATGTAAAAGGGGGGAACTTTCTGCTAGAAAGCTGCTGTATTGATGTCCTGCGTTTAATACTAAAGATCTTTTGTGCTCCATTTCTCTCTTTTATGCTGCCTTCTGTGCTTAATTCTTTTGTCTTTTCTCGTTCGCATACTGAGACTTTGAACCCTGAATCCGATGTACGATCGGGGACCGAACCCTTGAAATTCGCCCTGAAGGATACATAGGAGAGGAAAAACGTTCTCGTTGCTTTCTTTTATGCTGCCTGGTGGATCAAGGTTTCGTTATTCCCTCGTCTTAATCGTTGTTACTCTGAACCCTGAATTCCAGCGAGAGAGAGAGGAGAACCCTGCGAACCCGTCCAGAGGATACATAGGAAGGTCGGCACTGCGTTTCTTTCGTTTCATTCTTGGTATTTCCTGCTGCTATTCAAGTTGTTAGCGAGTAATCGTGCTTCCTGTTCTCTCCCACCTCAAATCATCATCTTCTAACCCTTACTCTTTTTATTTCTTTCTCTAACCCTTACCCTTTTTTATTTCTTTTCCTAACCCTTACTCTGTTTATTTCTTTCCTGCACTCTTGTCTCAAACCCCAAAAGTAGATTAGTATAGGAGCCGGCCTTTCTCCGGAGATTGGCACGAGGGGCATCTCTTCCCCTTGGCCTTTCAATGTTGGTCGCAGGTCCAGGGTGCGCAAACCCACCGAAAGTCCTTTCCTGTGCGGATTTGATGACCAACAATAACTTGCTGGTTTGATCCTTGCTTTTGTCCATTAATTGCAATTGAGAACATTCAATGGAAAAAATGCCAACATTTCCCTAGTTTTCTAACTTCGTGTTTGAGTTTGACGTAGATGCCTTCGACTATGTGAGCGTTAGTGTCGGCAAGTGTATAACACATTGCATGCTCACCACCGTGCACTTTGTTTCCTTGATTAGTATGAAGATTACAATGCTCTCTATTCTTTGGGGCTATAAATCTCCTCAAGAATATTGAGCCCTTTACAAATCGTTGGCTCATCACTTCTCGCATGATATTGATAGGCTCATGAGAAATGTCCTCAAAGATGACATCCATGGCATTGGATAATAGGTTTTCTTGCAGTATTATACTCCATTTATCTTTGTCTATTGCCTTGACAATTATCACAGAATGTCCCAACAATGGCACCTCTCACTGGAACAATTTCCCTTTGTGCTGCATAAATCTATTGAATTTTTGTCAAATTTAAGGGGCATTCCTTTGTTGAATGTTCTTCCTCCTTGCAATTACCATAAAATATTTGTTCTACTCGTTCATTTTTGAATTCGTCAAATAGGCACATCATCTCTTTATGGAAAGCACTTAGCAATGTTTTTGCCTTGTCATGCTCGTCCTTTTGTGTCATGCTTGTTTCTCGGAATTATCGCGCTTGTTGCTGATTTCACAGCCAATGGTTGGGTGATATCCTCAAATTATCCTTTGAGTTGCTCTCATTCTCGGAGTCATCATTCTTGTTGCCAAAGTCTTTCATCTTTGAAGTCTCTCTCATCATTGACTTCTTGGGTCTAACATTTGAACGATGTCTTTGCATTACTTCCTAAGTTCATTGCCTGCTCAAAGATTTTTTAGCATGACGTTGGAGGGATCATGATAATATTCATCATATACATAGGCAAAAGGCCCTCCTCGAACCACATCTTCTTCAATGCAAATGAAAACTCCTTCTCTAGATGGTTGACCAACCCATTTAACCTCTAGTTGTAAGATCGTAAATAGTCTAACTTATGTTGCTCTATTCTATGGTTGCAATGACCTCAACATCATTGTGGAACAATTAGTTTCCTTCACTAAGGCTTCCCATAAATCTTGCGAAGTTTGGTACTTGCTCTTTAGGGGTTCCATGTACCCGTCTACTATGGTGCCATGTAGTGTGGCAGGAATAACCTCCAATTTGTTACATTCCCAAATTGTAATGTAGATTTTCCAATGGTTGATTGGGTCTTTTGCTCCATGTCTATGAAATGTGGAACAATTATACATTATGTCAATTTGGGTCATTGTTTTTGTCGATTGCCATAGACATTGGTTGTTTGTGTATTGGACTCTCATTACATGCTTCATTTGACACACCATGTAGTTGCTTCGATGTTAAACTCTCATCATGGTACATTTGGACCTGACAACATGTAGTTGCTTTGATGTCATACTTCGTCTCACGCATCATTGGACATGGCACCTTGTAGTTGCTTTGGTGCCAGACTCTCGTCCCGCCTACCATCAACTATTATCCATGCATGATGTGCCAAGATGCATTTGCTACTATTTTGGATCCCTATCTTGTGCACCATTCAATGGACAACCCACTTTAGCACTATTAGCCCTTTTTTTTTGGTATAAGGTAGAGGTGGTTATAAGGTCCACAAACCTTTTACAAAGTCAAAATGGGCTGGTTCTAGCATCAAGCCCGTATAATCAAAATACAAAATGGATCTTTCTAAGACTCACATTAAGCCATACTTAGAGTCCAAAGTCCTATACTTGTCGCTTGACTATTCAGATAAAACAAAAACCAAACAACACCTAGCACTTACTAACACTAGGTTGCTCGTACCGTACACTTGTCACCTCCCAGTGCCCCAAAGAAATGGGATGCCTTTTCTCGCCTAATTCCATCTCGTCGGATTACTCATCATCAGCCCCTCCGATCTCCCCGATGCTCTAACAGGTTTGATCTTAGCTCTTCTCTAGCAGCCAACACCAATACTTCTTGAGGGAAGTTATCCTTCCAAATTTGCATCTCCCCAACGTAAACCGCAATATTTGCCATTAGATCCGCCGCTCGGTTCCCTTCTCTCGAAGGTGTGTTGGATTCGGGCATTAACCAAATGAGATTTATGAATCTTTGCTTCTAGGATAAGCTCCAATATGGTCCAATTGGGGTCTTTATCCTCCTTAATTGCCTTGATTATATTAAGCGAATCCCCTTCAAAGATAACTTCCTTATAACCCTCAAGTCCGGCAATTCTCATTGCTCGCATGCGAGCTCGGGCTTCGCAAAATGATTTGTTTGAGTTCCCAAAGGTTTCGCAAAGGCAAGGACCACTTTTCCTTCCTCATTTCTCAAAACTCCTCCTCGCTCCCGCAGCCCCGGATTTCCTTTAGCTGCCCCGTCAAAATTAAACTTAACCCACTTTTGTGTGGGGGGTATCCACTTGACACCATCCCGTGGGTTGGTTGTAATGTCTAGGTCCGGAAGTTCCTCTCCCCGGCTCCGCAAAATCCTCCTTTCCCTTAGAGACATGGTCTCATTTTTGAAGAAGAAAGTTTTCCAGCTTTTCTTTCAAAGCTCGATTATTTTATTACCACATAACCCGGGATCTTTCTTACGTCCTTTAAATACTCTCTTATTTCTCTCATTCCATATCCCCCATAAAAAATGGGGTAAGCCGAGCTTCCGCAGCCAAGTCAAAAGCTTTGCCCTGAAGGGGGAAGCCCACCGTATGCGTAAGTCGACATGCTATTTGGACAGACCCAATCTATATGAAATTTGGACAGGATCATTTGGAAGACCGTACAAGAAAAATCACAAGTTAGAAATATATGACTTACGGATTCTATTGCTTTCTCACACAAGATACATCGATTGATGAATTGGAAACCTCTCCTTTGCAGATTATCTCGTTGTCGGGATCTTATTTTGAACTCGCCAACCAAAAGAAGAAAGCTATTTTTGGGGTTAAATTATTTAACCAAATAAAGAAGTCGGAGTCCATCCATTGAATCCTGATTGGATTAACTTATAGGCAGTTTTTATTAAATAGATCCCACTTGTAGTTTTAACCCAAATCGCCTTGTCTCTTCCCTCCCCAGGAATGATCGGGAACACCCTTAAAGCATCATTGAGTTTGGTTAGGGCCACCTTCTCTTGCTCGACAGATTATGAACTCGTGATTTTCTTCCAAGAAGAAGTTTCCCGTGCTACAAGCAATAAAATCCCCTACTTTTCCTCCCATTTCCTTCGAAAGTTTATGTTGGAGGACCCGAAGGTCTAAGTTATCTTTCAGAGGGGCCTCTTCCAACCACGGGTCTTTCCAAAAGTCCACTTGTCTTCCATTACCAATTCTCCATCTGATGCCTTTCCTGACTACCTCCCGACATTCGAGCAAACAATTCCAAAAATAGGATCCTCTAGGAAGATTATCAGCTTTCAGGAGTCCTGATTATTTCCGATATATTTTGCCTTAAGAAGTTTTACCCATCCCAATTGATCATTATTGATAAATCTCCATACCTGTTTGCCAATCATAGCTTGATTCATTTCTTTCATTCTCTTTAACCCCAGGCCCCCTGATCCTTGCTTGCACACACCTGATTCCATGCTACCAACGAAATTCTCTTTCTCTCCTCTAAACCTGACCACAAGAAGTTGCGTTGAATTAGCTCCAATGTAGCTCGGACCTTTGCAGGCATTCTAAATAGAGACATGCAATAAATTGGAATGCTATGTAAAGTAGTTTGAACTAATAAGGCTTTTCCTGCGGAGCCGAGAAGGCTGCCCTTCCACCCCGCTAACTTTTTGGAGATCCCGTCAATGACTGAGTTCCACAAAGTAGCCTTCATTCTTCCTTCGAACATAGGCATGCCTAGATAAGTTGCTGGTAGAAGCTCCTTTCCACAACCGAAGAGGTTAGCTATTCTTTCCTCCCTCCCACCAGGCGTGTTAAAGAAATAGATGCTACTCTTCTTATAGTTTATGTACTGTCCTGCTTTTGTCTCATACTTGGTTAGAATTCTCTTCAACTTCCTAGCTTGAGGCACCGAGGCTTTGGACACAATGATTGTATCATCCACAAACCGTTGGTGAGACACCGGCTCGCTCGTTGAGGCTGGTTTAAAACCTTCCAATTGACCATCTGCCACCGCCGCTGAAATGTTCCTACCCAATGCTTCCGCTAAAATAATAAACAAGTATGGAGACAAAGGATCTCCTTGTCGCAACCCCCTTTCACTCTTAAAGTAACCGGAGGGTGACCCATTCACCATGACAGAAAATCTTGTAGTAGAGATACAACTAAAAATCAACTTAATCCACTAGGGGACATAAACCAAACTTACCCAAAATCTTGGTGAGGAACCGCCATGAGACCCGGTCGTAGGCTTTATTCATATCAAGCTTTAGTAACATACCCGCTTCCTTACTAGTCACCATTGAATGAATAACCTCATGAATTGTGATGATACCATCCAATATTTGTCGCCCTTTCACAAAGCCACCTTGGTTCATATCAATGATGAAAGGAAGGATAACCTTCAGCCTATTGGCGATTGTTTTTGTGAGAATCTTCATCATAGTGTTACATAAACTGATAGGGCGAAAACCGGAAAATTCCATTGCTCCCACTAGTTTAGGGATGAGGACTAAAAAAGTAGCATTAACTCCTTCCGGGATTTCCATGTCCTTTTGAGCCTCAATTATAGCTTCCACTACATCATTGCCTAGGATATCCCAAAACTTCGGAAGAAAGTCGCAGTGGAAGCCATCCGGTCCCGGGGAGTCGTTACCATCCATGTCAAAAACGACCTTCTTGATTTCCTCCTTTGTGAAAGGACTAAGTAAGAATCCATTAAGATTATCGCTACGAGGGGTGGAATGGCTGCCAACAGAGAGTCCTCTTCTTCAATAGTCGGATTTACATCTTCTAGCAACGATTTAAAGTACTCAACCGCTTCCCTCCTTATGTCTTCCATATCTTTGGTGTTAGACCCATCGGCCATCTTGATCTCCTTAATTTTGTTAGTACTCCCGTGGCGAAGAGTAGAGACATGGAAGAACTTTGTATTTCTCGTCACCCTCCTTTAACCAACGCAGCCTGGATTTCTGCCTCCAAAAGGTTTCTTCAAATCCTAGCATCGTGTGGTATTCGGCTAATGCCTCCCTCTCCCCGGTTTCTCGTATCCTCTCGTAAGTCGCTCCGACTTCAGCTTCTCCCCGTAGTTCATTGATCTTGTCTTTTAGTTCTCGCCTTTTTAACAAAAAATATTGCCAAAGGAAGTTTTGTTCCACTCTCTAATGTTAGCCTTCACATTCCTTAGTTTACATGCCACTTGGGCCGCTTTCGAACCATTATACTTTTTGTCCCACCATTGGGCAAACCGGATCCTTGAGATCCCGATGTTGGAACCACATAAGTTCGAATCGAAAGGGTCTCGATGTATCTTTTCTTAGAGTCCTCCCCTCGTTTCCCACAGAATTGGGTTGTGATCAGACCCGATTCTTGGGAGTGCCGTTAATGAAGAGTCCCCAAACCTCTCCAGGCATTCTTGAGAAAGAAGAAACCTATCTAATCTTATCTGAATTTGGTTTTCCTTCAATCTTTTGTTAGACCATGTATAGGAGAATCTACGCAGTTCCACATCCATCACTCATGTTGCTCAACAAAATCTCTAAACTCGTAGATATCAGCAGCTATTCTTTGAGAGCCCCCCAATTTATCTACAGGATTAAGGTAGCAATTGAAATCCCCCGCCACAATCCAAGGGTAGTTGGGGACCGTCTCCCTCAATTCAGCTAGCTGACTCCAAAGAACCCTTCTCGATCCCTCGTCTAACCGGAGCATATACATTCGTTAAGATCCACTCTTCCCGCGTGGTTTTATCCACACATAAGAGACAAATAAACCAACTAGACATCATAATCACTCTACTATCAATCACATTTTTGTTCCACATAACCAGGAACCCTCCTGCTGTTCCAGTGGCCTCTTGGCCTACTACTTCAGCTTCTCGCCAAGTCCTATTCTTAAAAGGAATAACTCTACTCTCCTCCATTTTAGTTTCTTGCAGTAAAATCATATCCGGTTTGTGTTCTTGTCTAAGAGCATACAAAGCTCTTATTTTTGCAAGATTACTCCCACGAATATTCCATGAAAGAATCTTCATTTATGGGCTTTGGATCCTCGAGCCTTCGCCCCAAAGAGCAATACTGCTTGAGTGCCATCACCCACTCCTCGCTCTGCTTCTTTCTGCCTTAAGGCAGCATTGCTAGGTTTCCCTCTTCCTACCGAACCATATCCCCATACATCCGCTCTAGGTTGAAGTTCCTTGGGATTCACTTGGCTTCTAGTAACCATCTTGGGTAGGTCAGTCTTGGTCTTTGGGGTAACAATCTGCTTTCCAGGTTAACCGGTCTTTTTGACAATGGAGATGATTCCGTGCTCTTAGCTTCTTGATTAGTAGATTCTTTTTTCCCCGCTTTGGGGTTACACTGATCTTGGTGGTTCACCTCTTCCTCCCGAGTATCCTTGCCCGTATTATTAGTTTCCTCGCTCCTTCCTCTCGATTTTTCTCCTCTAAATCCTTCTCTTGAGTCTCCTCTACCTCGCATTCCACTTCTTGGCTGTCCATCCGATCTCCCTTCAAATGATTTAATGCATCAAAACTGTTCTCCACTGGGATGTTGATCTCCTTGGAATTTCTTCCCATAAATTCCTCTGCAGGACATGGGACCACTTCCACCGAGCCTCCATAGGCCTCCCGTATCACCCAATCAAACTTACTTGCCCCAGGGCGTTGATCTATGGGGTTCTTTCCTTTGTGATTTGGCTCGAGGCTTGTTGTATCATCTTAGGAGCAGGTTGAGCTTGAGGGTTCCCATCAAAGGGACCAGCTCCCCTGTGAGAGGGTTTCGGGGCATAGGAATTTTTGGGAGGAGGGTTAAAACGTTGCCTCTTGCTTACAATAGGGCGAACAGTGGTCTCTCGATATTCGGATTTCGAGCTCCACGTCCTTGAGGCCCAGGTTGGGTAGGAATGGAGATCTCAGGGGGAGGGATATTATTCTCGGGTTTGAGGATCAGCATTTTGGAGTGGGGGCTGGTTCTTGGAAATGCAAGTGGATACCCCGGTGCCCTACCTTCCCACAAACACTACACTTAAAAGACATATTTTCATATTCAAAGACCTGAGTATGAAGGCCAAACATAGACGACAAAATAATGGATTTAGGGAGCTCTTTACTCAAGTCCGCCAACACACACATGCGAGCAGACAGGAGTCTTGTTTTGCTCAAGGTTGCAGGATCAATAGCTATTAGTTCTCCAATCTCTCGTAGCTATCCCACCCAAGATTTGTTCTGCTCCAGAAAGCAGAGGTAATCCCGGCATCTTAACCCAAATAGGAGCCAAATCCAAAGACTCCGAGTCCCGGGGTTGAAATCGGGGGACCAACGCTTCAGATACAAGCCCCTTTTCCCAAAAAACCAAGGACCTCCTTGGAGAGTCCTTTCCATGTCCCGTTCACATTGAAATGTCACCAAAAGAAAACTCTTGGGTAAAGCCTTAATCATCATACCGGCCCTTGGCTGCCATTTTTGGATGGCCCATCTCCTTATGACTTCCATGTCTGGCCTCACCCCCATAAATTTAGCCACCAGAGATGTTCTGCCCTCCATAGCCACATGCCGAGCTAAGGAATCCGGGACGTGCAACCTACCATTGACAGATTTTAGATTAAAACAAGAGTCGGATAATTTTTGCTTACCGCGAAGAGCATTAAGATATGAAGGTCTCCAGTTGCCATGTTTCTCTTTGTCTCCTTCTTGGGTCTTCCTTTGATCCCGACGCATAGAGTCCTCGGGGTCCCCCTCGTAGAAATCTTCAACCGCATCCGCCCAACGCCCTTGGACCGGTTCCAATAGAACTTCCTTGTCCACATCCTCCGCCCGGGGGCCTCGCTATCTCGCCGTAGCCCCCACCTCCGCGTCTCGCCGATCCGCCCTCTCGAAGTCCCACACCTAGGGTTTGATGCCCCTAGACCTCTCGCTCCTCCTCCTTGCTGCTCCATCCGTCACAACTTGTTGCCTCCAAAATCTGCCATTTTTTTTTTTTTTTTTTTTTAGGGCCAAAATTTTTGTGACCGCTACCGTGCACGGACTGCTAAAGTGGCGGCTGCTACAGTATGCAGGCTTCTACAGTGTCGGCTGCTACAGTGGCGAATTTGATGGGAGACTGCTGCTCCCCTCTCCGACTGAAGGCGGCTGCTGCTTCTACTATTAGCCCTTTTTGTTGAATTAGGTTTTCTTAATTATTGTTCCTTGCGTTGTCATGCATGCCTTCATCGAGCCTTGCATTATCATTTATGTCTTCATTGATTGCTTCTTTGTTGATCAATCCTCCATCGTCACTTCGTCTTTCATTAACGTAAATGGTGGAGTCTGCATCACTTTTTGAGTCAGGTTCCTATCTTCCTTCCTTTTGAGGGGACAAACGCATGCTTGGATGACTATGCTCGTCAACCACACTATGATATTCCCATTGTTGTGATTGCATTTTGTTTTGAGTGAGATGCTTGTCGCAACTCCATGTCACTAACTTCAACCAATCTTCATACAAGCAATGATGCTAAAATTTATAATTCCCATACAAATAAATAGAATGCAATACATTGTAATATAATTTCACTATATAAATAAAGGTAAACAATGGTAGGTACTTACAAATAAATGTGAATACATAGAAAACACACGTATCCTTCACAGTCCAACTATCTGCAATATACCATGGTCTAGGCAAACGTACAAAACACACAAGCTTGCCTTGACCAACATCAATAGGCATCATACTTAGAAAAACATCCCCTTCTCTACCAATTAGATGTGTACACATAACTATTACGAGACGATTAGGTGGTTGGAAACTGCCTAACTACCACCAATCTACCCATAATATACCCCATAACACATTACATAATATATATATATATATATATATATATATATATATATATATATATATATATATGTTTCCATTTACACACATGAGATGACACTATGTAACGACACCTTAACAAATTCTTTGTACATGAGGTATATGATTGTACAGTGATATGTCATTCATGCATGAATTTGGATGCCTAAACATGGAGGGCAGGAAAGCAATTGCAACTTGTTCATAGTGACATATGCACAACAAATAGTCTTTCTCTATTAGATAACAAGTACATGTAACCTTTATTCATGATTTCTCAAGAACATGGATTTCTATTATCAAAAGCAACAATATGGAATTTGAGAATTTGTTGAATTTAAGATTTTAGTTGAGAATCAAAGTGGCTGGTTCTATTAAATGACTTTGCAATGAAAGACGTGGGGAATAGATACGTAACATATTTGTATAAAGGAAAAACAAGACATTTGTGGAAATGACTAGGTGTATGTTTTAAGCATAGGGTTTGGGTAAATAAATTTTGAGGGAAGGCAGTTTTTTTATTGAAACTACAATTTGAATAGGGTTCTCTCCAAGGCTTCTCAGAAATAAACACAAAAGTTTGAGTGATTGTAAACCTAATATTAAGCATCTAGGATATTTGAATATGTGGCATGGATCAATATTCTTGAAAGCCATCCTTGCATCATGATGGGATATTTAAAAGTATTTAGAGCCTTTAGGTTTTTTGATCCAACCAAAAGGGAGTTGATCATGAGTAGAGACTTCTTTTTTATTTATTTTGACGAATCAAAGAGTGGATCTGCCCTTTCCTTTGGACCTCTCACTATTGTTTGATGATTCCCAAACATATGTAGAATGGGTAGGCGTATCATCCACTACTTGTTCCATGATCTTGGAACTTCTATAGAATAATTAGGTGGATGCATTTACTTTAGTTATTGAGAAGGAACCACTAAAAGACAATGCCCAAGGGATCTGCATGGAAGAGGATTTTTGTGTACAGGGCTATCTATGGATGGATGCTCTATGCGTTATTGAGATGACCATTGGATGGAGGGATACAACAATGTATTGTCTAGATGTAGGTGGGAAAGGACATTTCTTGAATAAACTGACACATTTCTGAATTAAATTTACCATCCATTGATGACTTAGAGCACTCACATCCCTAAACTACAAATTTATGGAGAGCCAAGCTGACGAAGGCAAGGGAGGATGACATGAATAAGGAATATGATTCTTTTAGAAAGAACTCAAATTGGGAATTGGTTTCTCATCTCAAGGGGAAAAAAACTTTGTCAAGTGTAAACTAGTCTTCAAGATCAAATACACTTTGGAAGTGGATAGGTACAAAGACAGGTGAGTGGCCAAAGGAAACTCTCAACATGAAGGAATTGACTAGGTTAGTTGTCAAAGGAAACTCTCAACATGAAGGAATTGACTACACCGAAACAGTTGCACTAGTGGCCAAGAGGAACACTATCATAACACATATCACTTGCTGTCAATCATAAATAGGAAATACGTAGCATATGGAAGCTAAGACTGACTCTCCACGTGGTGATTTGTATGAAGAATCTATAGGGAGCAAACACTTGGATTTGCCAAATGAAGTGGCCCATCACTAGTTGCAAGCTTAAATGTCTCTTTATGGTATTAAACAAGTGTCATAAACGTGGTATCAAGAAATTGGTCACTTCTTTGTTAACAATTGTTTCACACAATGTGAATGTGATCGTAATGTTTGCTTTCAAAAATGAGTGAGATCATATTCCTGATAATTATCTTGTATGTGTATGACTTGATTGTTATGTATACAAAATAAAATATGTTGAGATAAGACAAAACTAAAACTTTCTGCATATGGTAGTCCTTTAAGCTGTAGAGTAGCAACTCTTTTTGCAGTAAATTGTGAATTTAAGGAAAAGGATGTTTTTCTGACTGGGAAGGCTCCGAAAAGTTTGACTCTAAATACTCTTCTAGTGGGAGCAATAATGTTCTATATTTTTCTGTGGCTTCGATAATGGCTAAAATTTCTTTCTCAGCAGGCCAATAATTTGATTCATGCTTTTTGAACTAACCACTAGCATGACCACAGAGAGGCTCCTTTCCATCCCTTTCTAACTAATAAAATGACACTATAATTTTCTTCTTAAGCATCTGTTTGAAGTATAAAGGGACCATTCACTGCAGGAGTTAAGACTGGAAGCTTTTCACACTGTGATTTGTGCTATTGGACAGCTTTTGTTGCTTTTGTAACCCATTTAAATAGTGTTTTTTTCATACATTCCTGATTGGGTTTAGTTTTCTGAGATAATTGTGGTACGTACTGATAGACATAATTCATACATGCAAGAAAGCGCTGACACTCATCTTTAGAATTGAGTCTGTCAGGAAATTGGGTTTTGAAGCACATGTTCTTGCATACAGATGTGTGCATCTTTGAGTAGAATTTCGAAAAACTCAATTTCTGTTCTGAACAATTATTTCTTCTTTGGATATTCTGATAACCCAATTTCATGAGTAGTGACTATTTCTGCAAATTTATCCAAATGCTGGCATGGGATGGGATATTAGGAGAGAATACATATAAATCATCACTATGGTTATCAACGAAATTATAATATGGTGCAAAAATAGCATGCATGCTTTGCTGAAATTGAGCTGGGCATTTTTCAGTTCACATAATCCACTGGGAGTGCTGAAAGCAGTCATATGAATATTGCCAGCTGCAATCTTGATTTGATGGCACCCTAAATTACATTCAAATTTAGAATTTATTTCCCTGAAGCTACATGCTGAATAAACTGATTTTTATCAGGCAAAGGTCATTTTATCAATGGTGATAGTATTTTGTGGAATGTAATTTATCACCATTCTAGCTTTGCATCTTCTTTGTTCAGCATGTTTTCTAACAGTAAAACTGGGACAACAGTATTGAGATGAAAAAGGTCTTATCGAACCTTTTTCTAGAAGTTTTGCAATTTGCTGTCCTGCTTCTTTATTATCATCCTTATTCAGCACGATCTTTTTACCTTGCACGGGTCTGTTATGTATAGTTGGAATAGTAGCTTCACGGCTATCTTTTGACCATTTCTCAAAAGGGTGCTCGACACATGCAGCATTTATGCGTGTTTTCACATTAGCAACAATTCTTTAAAGTTCTAGAGAATAATGCAATCCAGTGATGCAAGTGCCTGGCGAATTCATCTTGCTTTGAGCAATTTCTTTTCTTTATGAATCAAGGCCTTCAAAGTTGGTTCTGTCCACTGGGCTTTTAGATTGTCTGAAGTTTGAACAATAGCTTCCTGCAACCTGGGAACTATGACTTTTGGCCTTTAATATTAATTACGATACAATTTTTTTAGATTGTGTGAGGGCCGAGTGAGTCCATAAAAGGACCACTAAGATCAATATCATAAGCAGAGTCATCAATTTGGACAAAGCTTGTAGTGACAACTTGATTACCTATCTGTACAGGAACCTTGGTCGCAACATAATGAAGATTTCGACTGCCATTCGTAGTAGTTGCCACTTGCTGTTCAGGATAAGAAATCTAAGATGATAGATTTTCTTAAGACAAAAATTTAAACTAGCACCTGTATCTAAAAAAGCATCGATTTTTTTAAATGCTTGTTGTTTATCAGTAGCTAAGCAGATAGGGATATATATAGAGCTTCTAGGCTTCATTAGTTGGTGAATATGATGCTGTTCTGATTTTGAGGCAAAAGGACACACGGGTTTAGGTTGATACACCATAAGGCGTTTAGGCCTTTGTTTAGGATACAGATTTAGTGCTTTAGGATCATCCCGAGGGTTATAAGTTTTTACCTTTGGAGCCTGCGAATTAGGGTTTTTATCTGATGATTCAAATTCTGAAATAGAGACTTTGCTTCAGATGAATTGTCAGTAAATGAGCCCAAACTTTTATCAACCTCAGGGTCGTGGTCATCTAGATTTTCATGTTCACTTTCATAACAAGCATCATCATTAAAACAAACTTTTCTTTTTTTCGTAAAGCTGATTTCAGGCTCTTCTTCTTCCTCACCTGTGGATTGAGGAAAGAAGGGAGTCTAATTGGTATTTGACTGTTGGGATTGAAACATGTTGAGCTATGCTGCGTAATCCAAAGGAGTTATTTCGGAAAATACTTCATATTCTGGATGGGTGTCCCAAATTGATTCATCATCAGAAATACCATCCAGGCAATTCTTCTTGCTGTTAATGACACTGGTTCACGAGTTCCAATGAGGTCCCACCTTTCAGGCACGGCAGGATTTAGAAACAAAGCTTTAACCTGTTTAGGGGCGTTAGATGGACATGAACGGGCATAATGTCCCTTTTACTTAACAAGCATAGCAACACATCTCTTTTGGATCTCTTTTTGGATGATGACTTTGATGATGATGAAAATATGTGTAAGGGTGGAACTTACATGGACAGGTTTGGGCAGAAAGATGGATGATGTCATCGGGAAGACTCAGATGAGCAAAATTTGTCTGCTCCATCTATAGATCTACGCACTTTTGCAGACAAAGATGGTAACTGCTTTTGAACAGCAGCATTCAAACAAAGATGACGGATTCCTACTCTAGCAGCTTGTACTTGATTAAAAAAATACATAGTAACATATTTGTTTTGTTGAGACAATTTATCTGATACTGGTTGATTAGCGTTTTTGGGCAATGCTCTTAAAAACCAAACTTCTACAAAATCATTCATCTCCAGGTTTTAAATAATAGACCTTTCTTTGACATTCACAAGCAAAAGTTTCAAACTAGGATGAATCATGTCATTTCATATGAGCCAATAGAAGTTGGTCTTCTTTCTTTCTTGCCTCTTGATTTTGTACAAATTCAACTACAAGAGCTATAAGCAATTTTTGGAGCCCTTCAGTCCTGATTTCATCTTTTGAGTCCTACGATGTATTGTTCCATGAATCACTGACATTTCCAGAAACTGTTCTCATGGCCAACTATGATACAGGTGCAGAATATCTTGCCACCTTACTTGATCTTCGTCATACAACATGGCAAAATGCTGCCATAGCTCAATTTAAATAAAATTTGTATAAAGATGGTCTAAGCTCAGTCTAGCCCAACTTTACCTTAGCCCTTGAAGATTCTAATATTTGCAATGCTCTCATGTTATGCATTGAAGTGCATGGTGCTGATATAATCCCCTGGTCAGTCTATTGTACTATAGGAGGACATTTTTTCATCTATTAAATACTATTATACCTGCTTTAAATATAGACTAAAGTGTCAAATTCCCAAAAGGATAAAAAAATCTCATTGAATGTGGATGCCTTATCAATTCAGAGGGCTATCATTTAGGCTACCTGGTTATTTGAGAGTATTTAGAGTCTCAAACTTTTCAAAGCCTTCCAGTGATGCTTTCAAAAAAGCCTTCCAGTCAGAAAAACATCTTTTTCCTTAAAACCGTGATATAGTGCAAACAGAATTGCTACTCTACAACTTAAAGGACTAGCCTCTGCAGAAAGCTCCAGTTCTGTCCTGCAATCCCAGCAGTCACCTAATAGTTCTGTTCTGCCACATCAACTCTACCACTGCAAGTGTATTGTCTGTTTATCTAAACTATGGATCATCAACCAAAAGCTTATGTAGAATCTACTACACCCACTCTGCATACCCTTTAAGCCAGGCAACTCCATGTCTAAGCAATGGTAGTATGTTAATCCTACTCATCATAAACATGGACGTTGGCCACTTGAGCAAGGTTTTGCACAAGCTTGCCTGAAGAAAATCCTCCTCCTTGGGTTGATATTTCAAAGGATGAGGTCAGACGATGCAGATAGTCAGAGTACGCACCACCATTCTTTACTGTTACACATGTTGTCTCAAGTAGACCCATAGGTTTGTCCTTGTGAAAATAAAGACCCAAAGTAATAGAAGCACTAGGGACTCATAAGATAAGATAATCCTATTAATACTTAGAATTCGAAGCATTAACATTGGTATTCCAGCGGAGGAGTATAAATAATACATGAATCAGGTAAACAACGTCTCCAACCAACCAAGGTGGTTGATAACCCACCTAACTACCCAAACCATGCCCTAACCACCATGTGGAAAATATATGCGACAAAAGAATGTAATAATATATAACATATAATATGATTGAAAAGCTTCAAAACACCTTGATAGTCGCAAAACAAGTGAAGTGGAAGATTCTTTGGAAGACCCATGCTTGTAAGAATGCGACTTAGCCATATCACCTCGCAGACTGCTCCACGTGCTGTGCAATATTTTGCCTCTGTAGAAGATAAAGCAACCACCTGCTGCTTCTTACTGTGCCAAGAGACAGGTCCAGACCTAAGATGGAAAATGTATCCAGAAGTTGATTTCCGATCATCAATGGATCTGGCATAGTCTGAGTCCGTGTATCCCTGTAAGAAGAAATTGTCATTCTTCTTGTACTCCAGGCCATATTCTGTACTACCTTGGATATAATGAAGAACTGACTCATCTTAGGGTCCTGCATGAACCTTGAAAGACAAAAAAACTGAGATCTGGGTTGGTGTTTGTCAGATATATGAGACTTGCAATCAGTTGGCGATAGAGAGTACCATCTACCTACGGAGAAGTATCATAACGCGATAACTGAAGCCCTGGTTCCATTGGAGTTGCTTTTGGCATGCAATCAGTCATGCGACACTTTTCAATCAATGTCTTGGTATACTTCCTTTGTGTTACTCGAATATGATTCTTGTTCTAAGCTATTTCTAAACCAAGACAATAGTGAAGAAGTCCTAGATCTGTCATCTCAAAAGATTGTTTCAAGTCATCTTTTACTGCATCAATCATGTTCTCTGAACTGCCAGTGATGATTAGATCATCCACATTGAGTACCAAAATCACTATGTCAGAACCATTGTTCTTGATATAGAGATTAGCATCTGAAGGACTTCTTTTGAATCCATGCTGCAATAGGTGACTGTCTATTTTGATGTACCAAGCTCGTGGAGCTTGTTTTAACCCATACAAGGATTTGATCAACTTGCAAACTTTCTGTTCATGCCCTTCAACCACAAATCCTTCTGGTTGGGTCATATACACTTCTTCTTGCAGGTCACCATTCAAGAAGGCACTTTTGACATCCATCTGATGTAACTTCCACCCGAATTGAGCTGCCATGGCACAAAGTACTCGAATGGTAGTCATTCTTGCTGTGGGTGCAAAAGTCTCTTCATAATATATGCCTTCTTTCTGAGCATAGCCCTTTGCAACAAGACGGGCCTTATGCTTATCAATAGTGCCATCTGCCTTATACTTCACTTTGAACACCCATTTGCAGCCAATGGGCTTCTTTCCTGAAGGCAGATCAACTAGCTTCCATGTGTGATTTTTCATGAGAGATGTATGTTCAACATCCATAGCAGCCTTCCATTGAGGCTCACTAAGGGCATCTTGAAATGTTGTGGGTTCATTCTCATCCAATGCAGACATATAAACCCTTTCATCATCCATATTTGCTTCTCTGTCTTCATCTGCATCTACAGATAGTTCATCGAACTGTTGGCAAAGCTCGTCAACCTTTGAAGTTGATGCCTCTGCTCTCATCTACTGAGTCATGCTACGTGTGCAAGGTCGATCTAGAGTTCGATCTGGAAGTGAAGTCAACTTTGAATCTCTCAATGTGCTAGTATACCATTTTGGAACCTTGTTCTGTGGGAGTGGAGTCTCTTTATTAGGCTCCTCTTCGTCTAGGTATATAGCTGTAGATGTGTTATTTGATGTGAAAGCTTCATCAAATACCACGTATCTACTAGTGTGTGTTTTCTTGGTCTGAGGATACCGATATCCCTTTGAATGCTCATCATAACCAAGAAAAATACACTGCAAGGTTTTCTCATCCAACTTCTTTCTCTTTTGTTTTGGAATGTGCATTAAAGCTTTACACCCAAAAACCTTTATATGAGAAATGGAGGGTTTTCTACCACTTCATGCTTCTTGTGGAGTCATGCCCTGTAGAGCTTTTGTGGGTGCTCTATTTAGGAGGTACGTTGTTGTATTCACTGCTTCTGCCCAATACTGCTATTGAAGATGTGCTCCCTTAAGCATACAATGAACCATTTCCATGATGGAACGGTTCCTCCTCTTAGCAACTCCATTTTGTTGTGGAGTATAGGTTGTTGTCAATTGTCTCTTAATCCCATGTGAATTTATAAATGATGAAAATTCTTTGGAGGTATATTCCCCCCTCGATCTGAGCGGAGGGTCTTGATGGAACATCCTGACTCCTCAACACTCTTCTTGAATTGCTAAAAGTACATAAATGCCTCTGATTTCAATTGTAAAAAGAAAACCCACATCTTTCGTGAGTAATCATCAACAAACAACTGAAAATACCTCTTTCCACCATAATTGTTTGGCATAGGACCACACAGATCGGTGTGTACCAACTCCAAAGGTTTCTTAGCTCGTGAAGAGCTCACCTCAAATGGTACTCGGTGTTGCTTCCTTGCTAAGCTCAACTGGCAATGTGGATGAAAGGTTGGGAAGACCTTTCACCATCTCATATTTGCTCAACTCGAGCAGATATCTTGAACTCAGATGCCCATATTTCTTGTGCCAAAGAGAAGTGGCCTCCTTTGTGTTTGTCGCCATGGCAACATGAGGCGTAGAAATGGCATCTAAGATAAACAAGCCATGCTTGTATGAACCTGTGGCTACATGCTTTCCCTTTCTGGTGATGAAGCATCGCTTCCTACCATTCTTAACTCTGAAAACAACATCCATGTTTTTATCCAAGATCTGAGGGATTGACAACAAATTGTTTGCCAACCCAGGGACATAGAGTACTTTCTCAATCTGACAATGTCCATCTGGAAGAGTGACTAAAACATCGCCTTCACCTTGGAATCGGTAGGTCTTATCATCAGCAATTGTCACTGGTTTGCCTTCCTTGGCCTCAAAAGTCTCAAACCACGATCTATCACCAGTCATGTGTTTGCTGGCACCGTAATCAATATACCACACAGGATCCTTCGACCGAGAAGATGTGTGGGTCATGAGCACCTTGTGTGCTCTCTCAGAGTTGTAGTCTGATTCCTCATAAGCAACATGTCCCTTGGGTTGCTTATTCTTCTTTCGTGGTTTGTATTTCCCTTTTTTCTTGTGATCTTGGTCATTGGGTTGTTTATTCTTAAACCAACACCTGTTGGTGTCATGGTTATTCATATCACAGATTTTGCAATATTTTTGTTCTTTCTGTTGAGGTTGTTTCCCTTTTCCTTTGGATGAAGATCCTCCCTTCTGAAAGTTACCTTGCTTCTTTCCCCCTTGTTTGGAGTGAAGTGCATTATCTGGCACTTCATCTTTTTGAAGCTGATTTGCCTCCTCAGTTTGAAGCAAATTTACCAACTCCACAAAAGTAACTTGTCTACCAGACACTTGTAGAGATGTAATCAACACCTTGTAGGATTTTGGCAAAGCTCTCAAACTGACTGAAGTCAAGAGAGTATCTGCCATTGCGTCTCCCATAACATTCAATTTGGCTTTCAATTCTGCCACTTTGCATAGGAACAATTCAACTGTCTCACCAGATTTCATACTGAGTGTATGTAGTTGAGATTGAAGGTTAAGAATAGTGGACTGATTCTTCCCTTCATAAATGGTAATCAAAGCATCCCAAGCTTCTTTACCAGTTTTTGCATCACAAATATGAGGCTGTACCTCATCTGTAGTAGCAAGCAGGATAAACATGAGACACCTTCTATCCTTCTTATCAAATGCCTCTTGATCTGGCCCTGCTGTTGAAGGACATTTTGTAGTGCCAGTCACTACATCCACAAATATTCAACCTGAAGGATAACTCTCATCTTTGTTTTCCATGGTGCAAAATTAGAACCTTTGAGCAACTGTGAATCTGACATATTTGTGAACAGTGGCCATTGTGAAGGTTCCTTATAACACCAAATGGTCCCCCTTTCGATATACCACAAAGAGTACGTGAAAGGGAATTCAATCAAATTGACGGCACCTGCCTCAAAACCCTTCCGAAAAGGGATGATGAGTTGGAGGAGTTCGAGTTAAACAATAAGAAAGAATTAGGGAATATCAAAACTGGCTTTCCTTATTTCTCCTCGACGATTTATAGAGAACAATAGCTCAGACGTCATTGTTGCAGCTATGTTAGGTGTTAGATACAATAGCCCAAAGCACGACAACATTACCTGTAAGTGTGGGCCAGAGGTACTGTTTATACCAAACACCGCGGTGCAATAAATTGCACAAATAGGTGTAAAATTTGGGGTCTTTCCTTTGCTTTCTTTATAATTTTAACTAATTATTGAAAATGCAAAAACAAAAAATTAAATGCAATAAACAATCACAAGTGCCCACAAATTTTTACTATAGGTGTCGGTTTCCACCGAAAATGCACCTATTTACAATGCCAGTTTTTGTTTAAGATGTTGGTCTCCACCGAAAATGCATCTTTTTTACAATGATTTTTGCAAACTATGTGAGGTTTTGGTTTGCAAAAAATGATATTCAATTCCTCAATTTTCCCCCCTCTATCCCCCCTTTTTGTTGCAAAATAAACAAGGATGAAAAAGTTTGAGATACCCTTTCAATTTTCAAAAGAAAACTAAGTGCAAATTTATTGTCTTAACCCTCCATTTAAAATGCACTAATGTCCTTTCTTGGTTTGAGTGGCAACAAAGCAAAATGTGTTTTAAAAAAAAAAAAAAAAGTATTGTCTTATCTCTCCAAAAAGAAAATGCACTTGGTTTTGAAATTCTGCCACTTTCTTGCTTAGGTAGGTTTAAATTGCAAAAAAAAATGTAATTTTGCAATTTTTAAAAGAAACCTAAGGTAAGTTATAAAAAAATACCTTGTAAAGAAAATGTTGTGCAAAATTTTATCCTTTGCACTCTGCACGATTTGAACCCGCGCTGCCACTGCCCAAGAGACTTAGCAAAGACCACGGACCAACTCGTCTACCGACTCGGGCGAGAATAATAATGGACAACGGTGATGTTATACTCCCTCGGGTCTTTTGTGCAGCAAAAAAAAATTGATAGCCGTGGGATTGGAACCTGCGACCTCGCAGGTTGCAGCGTCCTTATTGCGGGCACCCGACCAGTCCGTCTGCTGGGTCGGACGAGAGCAAAGGGACAGTTTGTCCCTTTTGTTACCTTTCCCGCTGAGCGGTGCGAAGAAAATAAAATGTGGGACTTTTTAGTCCCACATGTATTATGCTGCGGGAATGTGTAGCGTATAAACTTGCAGAAGCTCCGTAGAGATTTCAATTGCCTTCGGGCAATCAAGACTATGCAAGTCCTTTTGCCCCGCTTTCAAGAAACCCTTCCGCCACGTCATCCAGAACAAGTATGCCATTAACCGTCTACCACATTAGCAAAACCGTTTGCCACGTCAGCAAAACCGTTTGCCACGTCAGTGAAATTGCCAGAGATGCCACGTCAGCCACTGCCACGTCAGCAACCTTGCCACATCGTCTTGGTCTCTGTAGAGAATCTCCTTTGTCGGCGTGCGTGCAGAGAATCTCCTTTGTCGGCGTGCGTGCAGAGAATATCCTCGGTCTACGTGCTCGGAAACGTGTCTCGAAAACTGGTTCTTGCGAGATATTTTGCGGTCTGCGATCTTGGAGTGCTTTGTCTGCTCAAGTTTGGTAGGTTATGGAGTGGCGTTGGAGACTAAACCACATTATCCAAAAAGCACATTACCCAAAAAAAAATCGAATACTGCTCTAATGCCAACTTAGAATTCGAAGCATTAACATTGGTATTCCAGCGGAGGAGTATATACAATAATACATGAATCAGGTAAACGTCTCCAACCAGCCAAGGTGGTTGATAACGCACCTAACTACCCAAACAATGCCCTAACCACCATGTGGAAAATATATGTGACAAAAGAATGTAATAAAATATAACATATAATATGATATATGTTATCTATGCTAACATTAATGTCCACAGATGGCCAAAGTAGGCCAATGGGACTCATTGAAAAGAGCTGTTACAAATTACAATGCATTGTAGTAACCACAAAGTACTACAAAAATAAGCTAAACTAGAGTAAAGAATCTAGTGTAAACTACTCTAAAGTGGAACAACTGTATGGCATAAAATTACAGCCTCGAGGGTTACCCAAAATGGATAAACCAAAACATGCTAAAAGAAATGATTAAGAGAGATCTAGAAGTTGAGGTACAACAGAGATAGAAAGGAGCTCCAATGGATCCAAGCGCCAACATTAATCTATAGTGGGATGTAAAGTAGAAGCACAATCGTTGTCATCACCAACTATCCCAAAAGGGCCAACACAGGATCTAATGATGCTCCCAAGAGAATGGCCAGGACTAAGAGGGCCTGGTTGGATAATCTTGGGAGGACATGGAGTTCGATCCCTCAAGACTCTTCTAGCATCCATGGTTGTGGAACCAATAGAAGAGGACAAGAAACTAGTAAGTTGCACCTGTCTACAACTCCTCGGTATGTGAGGGGTGGCCGAAACCTAATGTTAAAGAACTGCAGTCTTGTCCTATCACAAGCAAGAAGAAAGAATTGAAGCCCTAGTAGCCACTCTTGTATGTAGACAAGGGTGCACAAATCTGTCATTAATATTTTGGATAGTTGTAGCTTCAAATGAGCGCTTATTACTCTCGATTGCAGAGATAGGGTGAAAGAATGAGGTGATTAGTCGAGTAGTAGTTTGTCTCCCCTGTAATAATTGATGTCGAAGAGTGATAGCTTCCTTGAGGTAAAGAGCCAAGCATCTTTGGTCAGGATAGCTGAAAAAGTGGCAAGCGATCCACCTGAGTCTCTATACAAGCAATAGTACCTCCCTCGAATCTCATAATAAACAGGACACTTGAAGATGAAATGTTCTTCAGTCTCCACCTCTCAAATAGAGCAAAGACGACATACCCTATCCTCTCGAGGAATATGGTGGTCCGTCTCCACCCACAATTGATGTGAGCATACTTTGAGTTGACCAAGAGGAATCCTAAGGTTGTGTGTCCAATGTCGCTCGACATAATTAGGACGAGTAATAATGCCATTCTTAATCCTCATGAAATGCTTAGTGTAGAAGGCCAACTTAGGACTAAGAGGTTGAGATGGAGCAACCCAAGTGATCTGAATATATTGTCGATAAACATCATCTCTGATTGCTTGATTAATTACCCTCTTATTAGGAAGAAGGCGGGGAGGAGCATTTAAGGAGTATTTGAAAGGAGGTAATTGATCTATGGAGATGCCAACTGATTGAAGAAGAGAAATAACTTCTGAGTACCATCCATGATGAGGACCAAAAGAGCCCCTAGAGGTAATGCATTCTGAGGAGCAAAGCGCCAAATATGGGTATCTCTCTTGGCTTGAGGTGCAGTCACCCATGGATCTAAGGCGATGAAGCTGAAAAATAATTTTGAAGATGCTCTCAAGACGAAGAGGATGAACACCAAACTCAACCTGAACAATACATTGGGGAATTGTTCTTTTACATCGGATAAATCGCTGAAGCAAAATAGTTTGGACCCTCTCAATGCAAGCCCAATCAACACACCCTAGACTTGGACCCCAAATCTCAGATCCATAAAGGATTGTGGGTTTGATGATGCAATCAAAGAGGTGCATCTTTGTAGGTATGTCTTGAAAGTGTTGTTGGAAGCATTGGCGTTCCAAGATTAAGAGAGATGTGTATCCCTTGCAAAGACATGATTGTGAAGTTGGTCAAAGATTAAGGGAAGGACCTATAAACTGAACCCCCAAGTAGGTGTAAGCAATGGTGATCTCAATGGACTCGCCCTTATAGAAGAACTGAAACTTAGATAGGGTACTCTTTGATGTGTTAAAGATCATCACCTTAGTCTTGCTAAGATTGATTGCTAGTTGTTTTAAGTCACAAAAGCGAGCAAGAGCATCCAATTGTCTTTGTAGGCCCTCAAGAGTATGAGCAAGAAGAACATCATCTGCAAAAAGCAATATAGCTATCAAGACATGATGTAGAAGGCAACCATCGTCAACATGTGTGTATTGATGAATAAATTCTTCAAGCTCATCAATGTAGATCCCAAAGAGTGAAGGAGAAAGAGGACAACCTTGTTTGACGCCAATGGTGCTCTGGACATCCTTTAAAAACGACCAACAACTACCTCATATAGTCTCTCGATGGCAGTGATAAAGAGCTCCGAGATGTCGATGTCATGTAGTCTTTGAAATAAAAGATGCCTGGGAATGGTGTCAAAGGCCTTTCTAAAGTCCACAAAACAACAGAACACTTTAGAGGACCATTGGCGAGCCTCCTCAATAATAGCTCTGAGAGTGAAAACATGATCAATAGTCTGATGATCCCTTCTAAAACCAGCCTGCCCTCTCGCTCTAAGCTTGCCTTGATCCAACAATTCTGAGAGTTTCATATTCAAAATTGTTGCATAAAGCTTAGCAAATGTGTGCCCAATCATGATAGTTTTGTAGTTATTCGGATCTGAATAGTCCCCAAATTTGTGGATGGGGTGGATAATATGTTGTGACTAGGAGGCAAGGAACCCAGAACAAACAACCTCATTGAATAATTCTGCAATGGGATAGCCAAGAGCTTCAACACCATACTTCAAGAACTCAGCCTGAAATCCCTCAAAATCAACAACCTTGCTAGTGCTTAATTTATGTATAGCTCTTTTGATGTCCCTTGAAGAGAAGAGGTGACATGATGTTGGGGGGAAGAGATATGAATGGTGGGCTGCCTTGGGATATCATATAAAGGAATTAGCATGGGAGACCTAGGACTTGTCATTGATGCATATGGGATGGGGCTTCCTAGGAAGAAGAGTGCGCCAAAAGGCTTTGGGAGAGTGATGAAGAGCATCTAGAAGCTCACAACACGTAGCGACAAGAAACTCTCGCTTCTTACGTCGAATGAGGCATTTATATTCCCTTCGAGTGGAAGATATAGTTGTAGGCTCATGGATAAGAGCAAAACGGAGCTTTCGATGCATGGACTTACATTCCTCATCATACCAACGATTCATGGGGCAAGCACCAATGCGATGAACAAGCTTTGGCTGAGGAAAAGTGTGGGGAAAGGAGTCAAGGGCTGCATCCCATAACGTACGAGACAAAAATTCATATTTGGTTGTTGTTGTGGTGGAATTAAGAGAGTAGTATTGGGACATCAATTGGGAGAGACGAGCAGCATAATCATCGGCCAAACACGGATCAAAATGAATCATGGGATGGTTGGTAGGATTGGGCAATGGAGGAGGAAAAGATGGAGAGGTGAAAGAGGAGGAACTCAGGGAGAAAGTCAACATTGCATGATCAGCCAAGGGAAGCTGACTAGATACCTGAAAGTCGTGAATATCAGAAAGCAAAGTCTTGTTGGTGATGACATAGTCAACCACACTCGCACCTCCCACATGTGGAAAACAAGTGAACCTGGAGGAGTTAGGAAACTGAGGAATCCCATTGAGAACCAAGAGGCCATGTGACTCGCACAACTGAATCAAGTGTTTTCCATAAGTTGTAATAGGATGCTTCTCATTTGTAGAGGTCCTAGTGAATGCAAGATCCTTGGGGTTGAGTTTGAAGAGACAAAACTCATCCTTTGTAAGATCATGAAAAGGTGCTTGGTGGGTCCTAGTGCGGGCATTGAAGTCACCTAAAAGAATGACATCACCCATTGATGAATATGTAGAAATCTCTGGGTAGAGATCCAAGTATGGGTCACCATCAGAGTGGATGGCAAAAGTTGATGATGTTGGAGGAAAATAACATATTGCTATGAAGATGTCTCTAAGAGGGGGTGGGCCCCTCTTGATCTGAAACCACATATATCTGGAGTGCTCATCTGATGTGACCAATGACACATGTTGATGAAGGCAGTCCCAAATGAGGCATGCCACACCACTTGAACTATGAATGCCACCTGATCGACATGTCACGTGCTTGAAAGCAAAAACACAAAAGTAACCATTGATTGGTGGAAGAGATCGTTCCGGGCTCTCATGGGTCTCTGTGATAAAAACAAGATCTTGTGAAGAAATAACATCTTGGAATGTACCTGGGGAAGACCATATCGCCCCATTACAGTTCCAACAAGCAACAAAGAGGCTATTGTTACCTACTGGGACCCAAGAACACCTTCATTTTATAGGCCAAGGACGTGACCACCATGAAGGAGGGGAGTCACGAATCACAACTTTTCGGTCACGAATAACTGCCCACTTGTCCTTTCGAGCAACTATCACTTGCGCATGTGCTTTTTGTAGTTCCTCCATCTGAAGATGTGTGAGGTCCTCATCCAAGTAAATTTTTGTGGACAAAGTAAAAGTTTCTTCTTGGCTCTTAAAGCCCTCAAACGTTCCTCAAATGAGCGGAATCGGATCAGAAGAGTGCCATCAGGGGCTACCCAAGCCCGATCAAGGATAACATCCTTGATATCCAATGTGTTATGCAAAAAATCATGGCCTGCCTTTAAGGGATCAGTAGGCTTTGGAAGACCTCGAACTCGAAGGTTGAGTTCTTTGGCTTGACGTGCCCTTTCCTCATCAAATTTGGCTTGCACTGCTAACTCCACAATGGGAGAAGTCTTTTTCCCCTTAACCACTTGAACCCATGAATTATGTTCTTCAACTTGTTTTTGAAGAGACTGTTGATGAGCATTTGTCTCGTTTTTGAGATTCTCATGTTGGACAAGGATCTCTGTTTGCTTATGTTGTATATCATGAACGACCTCTTGAAGATGGTGAAGATCATCAGTTGGAGATGCATGAGTTCATTCAGATTTTTCTATTTTGACAATCTTTTCACCTTGTTCCTGGACTTGACGTTGTAGGGCCTCAATGGTAGTGTCCTTCATACAAAGTTGGTTTTGGAGTTGTGATATTTGTCGTTGAAGCTCAATGCCAAAATGCTTGACTTCTGCAATCCATTTGGTGAGGCGATTGTACTTGAGTTTGGGAGTTAACACTATTTGGAGAGCATGCGAAGGTGGAGTTTCCATGTTAGATCAGAAACCCCAACTCTAGTTAAACCCTGGCTCCAATTTTCGTTGGAGAAGCAAACCTAGAAAACCCTAGCTCTGGTTTCCACTAGAGAAGCAAACCTAGAAAACCCTAGCTTCGGTTTCCACTAGAGAAGCAAACCCAAAAAACCCTAGCTCTAGTTTTTGCTAGAGAAGCAAACCCAAAAACCTTGGCTTTGGTTTTTATGGAGAAGCAAACTTAAAAACCTTGGCTCCGGTTTCTTGAGAAGCAAACCTGAAAACCTTGGCTCATTCTTTGGAGAAGCAAACCTAAAAAACCTTGGCTCTAGTTCCTTGGAGAAGCAAACCCAAAAACCTTGGCTCTGGTTCTGCTGGAGAAGCAAACCTAGAAAACCCTAGCTCTAGTTCTTGTGGAGAAGCAAACCCAAAAACCTTGGCTCTGGTTCCCATTGGAGAAGCAAACCTAAAAAACCTTGGATCTGGTTCCTGTTGGAGAAGCAAACCCAAAAAACCCTGGCTTATGTTCCCATTGGAGAAGTAACCCAAAAAACCTTACTTGGTTTCTGTTGGAGAAGCAAACCCAGAAAACCTTGGCTTCGGTTTCGGTTGGAGAAGCAAACCCAAAAAACCTTGGCTCCGGTTCTAATTGGAGAAGCAAACCTAGAATACCCTATTTGGTTCCAACTAGAGTATCAAACCGAGAAAACCTTGGCTCTGGTTCTGGTTGGAGAAGCAAACCTAGAATACCTTGGCTTTGGTTCCGGTTGGATAATCAAACCTAGGAAACCTTACCTGGTTTTGGGTGGAGAAGCAAACCCAAAAAACCCTAGCTTTGGTTTTGGGTGAAGAAGCAAACCCAAAAAACCTTGGCTCCGGTTCCGGTTGGAGTTAGAGCATTTGTTGTGTGCTTGTGTGCTGTTGAGGAGAGAGAGATTTAATTCAACGGAATAGAGACAAGACTTTTTGGGAATATATAAAACTTTAGAATTATTGAAATATTATAGAATGATAAATGGATGATAACTTTATGATTTTCAAAATTTGATAACATAAAAATATATAATTTGATATATCCATTAAGATTCAAGGCTAAGCTTGAATTGAAATAAACTTTCAGGTGTTAAACATGTGCAGCAGCAAAACCTGCTACAACATGAAATCCATTTATTATTTTTAGATGGGCAGAGGCCGCACCTGACAATACAAATTTGGCATTCCCATAAAATCTGGACCACACTGGATATTGTTCAAATCTGGTTGGATCTGGTAACAATTCATATTGCAATTTGTTTTTTGCCTGTGCTAGCACAACTGATTTGAAGTATTGCACCTGGACTGGAAATGCACCCATGCACCTGAAACTTGGTAACACTAACCCTGTAAATTATAAATTTGAATTAGATCAGTTCATATTCTTATGGACAATGCCAGATTTTATTTTCATTCACAGATGTGATGTCACATTTGCAACCAATAACAGCAGAAAAGTTATAGAGTTGAAATGGGCACAAGTTTATATGGTACTAAAATTTAATCGTCCATTGTGAACTGCATGAGTATTAGAATGCTACACTTGAAGGTGAAACAAATAAAAAGCCTGATGAACGCTTGCTCTTGTAGACCTGATGTCAATTTGCTTTACTCTGGTATGCCTTGGAAAAAAGGGACGACTTCCGATGTGATGAACCCTGTTGACTTAGCTGCAGATAGGCATCTCCTGTTTTTAAGTTTCATGGTTGAGATTTTCTTGTTGAATTGGTTATACAAGTGATTGATTGTTTTACTTTTTATTTTATTGTTGTGATGATTTGTTTTTGATCGAGGAACCTAACATTTGTGTTTGTTGTTATTTTATTGTGGTGCAAATGATTTGGTTCCCCTTAGTATTATCTGTTCTTTTCTCATATTTGTTTGATTCTGTGGATATATCTTATCCGTCTTTACTCTAGCATTACATTGTATAAATCACCTGTTATTCTTGACATTCACAGAACTGCAGAAGTATGGTGGTGGAACTCTCGATGCTGAAAGTGGAGTTGCTGTTCAGAGGGATATGACACCCAGTGATAATCTTATTACACCATATACACATCCAACAACTTTTGACTATATTAATACGCATTTGTCATATGGTTTGGAAGGAAATAATCCTAGGTCTGGTTTCACCTCTAGTGGAGCGAGTATGCCCACAGTGCCACTCAATCCAAATGATAACGCCTATCAAGAGACAAGGACACTTGCATATCAAAATCCAGAAGGTATTAGAGCCATTTCTCCATACAATGGCTACACTTCACCAAGAAATGAGTGGGATAAAGCTGGCTTAGCTGCAAGGTCAGAGGCTAATAGCATCCAGATGTATGGTGAAGCAACTCGACAAGGATCTTGGGTGTCTCATTATCAAACAAACTGTACAAATTCCCAAGGGGAGGAGGAACCTTGTAGTTCTACTTACTCTGAGAATCAGCTGCATCCAAAGGACAATGTTGCATTCTTGAGGAGTTCCACAAGGCATGATTACCAGGAAGAAGGAAGCTTGGGATTCAGACAGTATGTCAATTCAGATTCTGTGCTGTCTAGGAATGGAAATGACAATTTACACGGCATGCAGGACAAGAACAACTATATTGCTCAGGGTTCTGGCTATGCTGACCAGTACAATGAACCTTACAACTGGAGTAGGGAGATGTAATCGTTATTGCATATTCCTGAATGATATTCATTCTATACTCCCTTTGACATAGTTTTATGTCTTTTGTTATGGGTTTTGTTCATCTATTTATCTTGCATTTATTCTCTTCTTCTGAGTGGAGAGAATGACTTTAAGGTGATACTGAGACTGATTCCCACGTCTACTGTGGAAGATTCTTTAACCATTGCAATTTTATTTTGCAAACTATCAAATTTAGTATTTTGTAATTCAGAAGTCTCATAGGATGTCAAGATTTTAACGCACTGCAAGTGCAATCTTGCATCCAATAAGTGCCAAATATCTGGAGGCAACCTTACCTTTGATTTATAGTTTTTCCTTTGTGGTTAAATAACGTGAAATTTGAATTTTTAGAGAAGCGCTATTCACTCTTGTTGAGAAGGTGTGGTTGGAGAGGAATATCTCTGGCTGGGTATGATGAGTATAGTTAGATAGATGTCTTCAGTGACATTTGGTTCGATTGATGTTTATTGTGTGTTTTTAAGGGAAATGCTACTCTGCCAAGGAGGAACTACTTTGACGTGAGCTGCCGTTCTTTTTATGTCCATGGGAGTGTTAGAAAAAAACTGACAGAATTTTATTTTGTGTTTATAAGGATGTTTACCCCTGCACTGTCTCAGCATGTCAATTGCACAAGCTGCATAAAATATCACATAAATTTTTACTTCGGTGTATTATGTCATGATCTCTGTAGCTGTCAGATTCACCAGTAGTGTTCTATGCATCATAGAAAAGCATGTTCATGCTTATTTTGCATATTGCGGTAAAATTCTTGCAAATAACTGAAACCAAACAACATAAATGAAGGATTTTGCCTAAGCTGCCACGGTGGGTTCCAAGATTAATAGCTCTGACAGGAAAAGGTCAAACCAATTAATTCACAATTTACCATATTCATTGCAATATATGACAAGGAAAAGAATACCCGAGGATGGTATAACATAGAGGAAACATACTCTGCAAGTCTTGCTTCTCAAACTTGAGTATTTCATGGCATTGAAAGATGACTTGAGGTAGAAAAGGCATTCTAGTCCAATTTCTCTTCTTGTTGTGTCTGCATCTTTTCTAGCTGTCTTTTGGAAATATGTGACATTCTTACATACTGACTTCTGGCTAAATAGAATGTAATCATTTTTGCCCTCGTCTTCCCCTACTAATTGAGGGTATATTTATTTTTCTTTATTTTTTTTTGGCAAACTTACTTTTTAGGTTAAATTAAGATGTTGAATGCCCTTTTCCATGCTGGTTATAACAAGAAGTTTGGATAACTGAATTCTAGTCGGGGATTTTGAATGAATTCTAATTTTGGATTTATTTTGCATTTCTTGACAGATGCATTAATAGTGCACACACCTCTTGGCAATTAAGTTCTGTAGGATCTTTTCTTTATGGCTGGGCATATATATAGTAAAGTCACCTCTCATATTTTTAAGCTTCTTTGCAAATGCTTTTTCAAAAGCTTTCCTACTTGATATTTCAGGCACACTATGTCCAGAAAGTTGTGTCCAAATAGCGGAAAAAAGGTCTAGAAGTTTGGGATTTCGAAAAAAGTTTAATTCCGTTGGAAAAATTACAAATAAATAAAATTACACAGAAAAAATAAAAAAAAGCACAAAAGAAATATTAATGTGCAACATGATATCCATCACCCTTATATTTGACATCCCTAGGGATATGCGTGCCACAAAATATGCAAAATGTTTGCTTAAAATTTAAAAAATTATGGATTTTTAACGTAAAGATAAGAAATAAAAATTAGGAGAAGTACAAAAAGTCAAACCAAACCGAACCTGTTTTTTCAGCCCAAAATGTTTGAATTGGACCGAACTTGGGGCTGGTTTGGATGAACTTGATAACTATGATTTCAAGGATAGTTATGTGGTTTGGTTTGAACCAAACTTTTTAGGCTAGCCGAACTTTTAGTTTGGTTTAGCTGTTTCACCCCATATTTTTATACATGTATATTTTGAAATCTTAAAATAAGAATGAGTTGTCTATCCGCACACACATAACAAACCTATCAACCCCTGATCCTTCTTTTGATCTTAGTAACGCAAGAGTTTCTCAAAGTCCCAAGATGATGATGCTAGAGGACATTCAGCCTGTAGACCTTGGCACCTTTTTGGACTCCTTGTCAAACAAACAAACACCCACACCCATTCTTCTTATGACGTCAAACTTCTTCATGGTGCCAACTTGACTTGCAGCTTTATGATCTCTATGGTGTTGACCCTTGTGGCACCAATGCTCACAAACAAACCAACCTTTGGTGCCAACTTCACATGTTAATCCCAAGTGCAAGAAAGCATGAAGGGGAAATCTTCTTAATGCTAGGTGTCATGAACACATGCACACATCCAATCTTGCCACTTGGCATCTCATGGATAGGCTTTGTAGAGGAAGTAGAATAGACAATTCTATGATTGTCATGAAACTATGTATTGATCAGTTGGAAAGTGAACCGTTTTAGGTTCCAAGTGCTTGTAATTGTAGTATATTTTGTACAAAGCTTAGAGACTTCTTTCTATTTTTTGCTTCCTTAGCTCTATCCCTTCTATTTTTTGCTTCCTTAGCTGTGTCCCTTCTCACCCTAAAGACTTGGGTTGTTCCTGCAATGCCTAAGCTTTTGTTCTGCTCCTTTTAGTGCATTGGAATGGAGTGCCTTGTATTATGTAGCATATTTACATTTGCATTATCTGTAAATAAAGTTGTATTCTTTTTGAGAAAGAATTTTGTTGTGCTTAGGTAGATTTTAACACAGGCTACACTAGTCATATTGCATATTACAAATATATAGAGATTGCATACTATAGTTAAGACTTACTAGTGAGTTCAAATTTTAACTTATCCATTGACATTACTAGCAGTTAATTGAACACTCAAGAATAGATACAACTATTTTAACTTCTAACCATATAATCTTTATCCTAAAACCCCCCTTCATGACTAACCTAGATACACTCCCAAGTTTATCTCTAAATTGTATAATTTTTTCTCTACCTAGGGGTTTAGTCATTACATCTATATTCAAAAGTTGGACAATAATTCAAACATAGATCTTCATGCTTCACAAGTTGCAGGATATAGCGATGATGAACCTCAATATGTTTTATTTTGGCATGATACATTGGATTTTTCACCAACTTAAACACACTTTGATTATCACAATGAAGAGGTGTTGATGCTATGTGATATGTGATATGTTTAAAGATCATACAATATGCATCCAAACAACTTTGCAACTATATGTTGAAGTTTACTCAATGAAGAAATGGCCTTTGTTCCAAGAGCAAACATATAGCAGCAGTGGATTTCCAATCATTAGTTGATCATGCCCAGGCTACATCAGTGTATCCAACCAACTAAAAATCATTAGATTGTTGACATAGAATACCAAAGTCAAGGGTACCTTTGATATATTTGAGAATGCATTTTATAGCTTGTCATTGTTCTCTTTATGGATTTGACATGAAATGTGACAAATAACTTACTGCAGAACATAGATCCCATTGAGTGTTCATAAGATAAATCAAGCTTTCCACCAATTGACAACATGTTGACTCATTGACCAGAGATGAATCTAAATGAGTTGACAATTTCAGTCTAACTTTTGTAGATGTAGATATCAGATTACAATCCGCCATTTGAAATATTTCCAAAAGTGTTTAGGGAAACTTGCTTTGTGATACAAAAATAACATGGTCAAGTTACCAAAATTTTAAACCTATGTAGTAATGTAGGAGCCCTAAATCTATCATATAAAAAACTGAACACAAATCAGATCACAAGATCATCGACATACACAATGAGGTCTACAATGTCATCACTTGCAGTTTTAATATAAATATTAGGATTAGAGAAGCTTTGACTAAATCCTAAATCTCTAAGACAACCACTTTTAGAGTACTAGGCTCAAGGAACCTGCTTATAGGGGCTTGATGAATATGCAAAATAGATGTTCTTTTTATGGCACTTGAAACCCTTGTGGTTGCATCTTGTAGACTTTTTTCAAATCTCTATTTAGGAAGGCACTTTTCACATCCAGCTAATATACCTTCCATCCAAACTGTGTTGTAATGGGGAGAACTAATAAAAAAGTCAAAAAGTAAATTTTTTTTTTGCATGTGTGGGGTCTACCGACAAGGATGCCACCTGCATTATCAGTGATGAGGCCTGAGTTCAACCCCCGCAACGGATGTGTATAAGAAGTATTGATTAAAAAAAATAGTAGAAAAAATGTTTCGCCATAGTCTATCCTTCTTGTTGTGCATAACCTTGACAAGGAAAACATGCTTTGAACTTTTGTCAAAGGGTAAAAGAGGAGGTAGACATTACATGCATGAGCATTAGAACCATTAGACTAGCAACGTCTCAACCTCAAACCTTTCTGAAGACTAAGAGTGTTTATTTCACACCTATTGTTGGGTAAAGGGTAAGCATGTCATGTCATATTCGACTTAGGGAGTTAGGAACATTATTATTCAAGACACAATCAAGCGCCTCGACTTCTAGACAATGATGCATCTGCAAGCTTACACACTAGGTTGGCTTATTTTGGGTAAGGGAATAGAGGTTCAATGCTAGTGCACCATTGAGTATGTCATGAAGCTAATGCACAACTCAATCACTTGTGATGTGGTGCCATTAAAAATTTGGATGTCTTATTGGGAAGACCATGCCTATTTGATTTCCAAGCAACTTACTAAGTTTGTTTGTAGCATTGGTCTGTGTGCATTGGAGGGATGAAAAATCATATGCTAGAGTGCTTGCCTTAGAAGGTGGCATTGATATCAGTAAAACAATTGAAGAAACTATTTTCTCATTCACAAAAGTTCGTTTTGTTGATGGTTTGAATTGAGAATCATGACACCAAGGAGTTTAGTTGTATTGAGCCAACAGTAGCCAATTCTACATAGTTTCAACAAATTGACCTTTTGTTTATATTTCAATGTTTTACAGGATCCTTAGGGATTTCCACTGCACTACTCAATGAAGCATCATATTGATTTTGTCCTTGGATTGTCATTTCCCAATAGCCCATTGTATTGCCAATTAGTCTTCATAAATGATGAAATTAGGGAGTAGATTTAGGAGTGGATTGATCAAGGTAAGATTTGACCAAACTCATCATAGTGTGGTGGTCCCATTGTGCTAGTGCTAAAGAAGGATGGGATATGAAACCTATGCATTGACTATAGGGCGTCAAACAAGAGCACAATGAAGAATGAGTATTCACTACAATAAATTGATGACCCGCTAGACCAGCTCCAAGGAGTTAAATGCTTCAAAAATGTCAACTTCAAGTTAGGTTATCAGTAGGTTCTTGTCAACCTCGCAAACATTTGAAATATGATTTTCAAAATCAAAGAGGGACACTATGAGTGTTTGTCTTTCAATTTGATCAATGCTTCAATAATATTCCTTTCCGTGATGAATGATTTCCACGACTTTTCATGGAGTCATTCATCATTGTCTACTTGGATGACATCCTCATTTTCAACAAAACATAGGAGCATTTGTAGCATGTGTGTTAACCCAAGCAAGTGTACCTTCAACCTCATGGAAATTTCTTATTTGGGTTGTCATCAAGTGTTATGGCATACATGTAGATCTAGAGAAAATCCATGTCATCCAAGAATGGCCAAACCCAAAGAATCTGATAGAACATGGGAATTTTATGGGTCATCTAACTTCTACTACATGCTCATGTTGGGATTCTCATGTCTCATTACCTCTCAAACAGGTCATGTGTGGGAAGGTGCAGTTTCACAAAATTTCACAATAGTTGCAGACGTTTGATGAACTGAAGCAATACCTATGTTTGATGCTAATGCTTGCCATGCTAGACATCACTCAACTTGTTGAGATCGAGGCTGATGCATTTGACTATGCACTTAGTGTAGTGGCATACCATTTTGAGATACTTTTAGACAATTTGATGCTATTCAATATACGAGGGGCCATTTGACAGTGGTGCCACTACATCATGGGTAAGGAAACCATCATTCATTCTTATCATAGACCTCTATAATTCTTGCATTCATAGAGTAAGCTAGGAAATGCAAGCCACATGAAATGGATGACTTGTAGTAATTCCACTTGGGATCAAAAATTGCAAAGCAAAGGAAAACTATGCAACAAATTATCTAAGTTGTCAACTAGTATAGACATTGTTGACTATTCTTGATGCCATAGAACATGGTGTCAATTATTGGTAGGCACTGTAACCTGATGATGCCATCCGCCAGTAGCTAATATAGGGCAACATTATGCCAGATCACCACCTTCAGTATGGGTTGCTAGATCTAGGAAGCTCACTGCTTCAAGGTGGTTGGACTCTTTGACATCCACAAGATACTTGAAGCTATACAACAATAGTTCCCATGGCCACACATGCATAGAAAGTGGAGCTCTATGTTAGATCCTATGCAAACATGCATCATTGAGAAGCCAAAAAATAGGAAGCGAAGGATTTCCAGCCTTGGGAATCCATCAACATGGATTCTTTATTAAGGTTTCCAACCACCAGGCATTGACACGACTGAATGTTCGTGATTGTGAATAGGTTCAACAAAATGGCAATGATGGTATATTGCAAGAAGAAAATTCATGCAACTGAGACCACCCATTAGTTCTTTCAACAAGTTTGGTCCACTTTGGTCTCCCAAGCTTGATTGTATTAGACAAATTTTTTAGGTTCATTAGCAATTTTTGGCACCATTTTTGGGATCAACTGAACATCAAACTACAACATTCCGTTGTATTTCATCCAGAGATAGATGAACATAATGAAGTTGTCACTAGAATGTGAGTGCATCTGCTTCAAATGTACAACCATCAACATTGTTGAATGTGGGATGAGAGTCTTCCTTACATCCAACACTCCTTCAAGGCTTTTCACACCTCCATAGGTCATAGTCTATTTTTAGGCATACTTGGCATTTCAACTCAATGCCCCCATGGATGTTTCCTTACACATTTTGACTAGCATCATAATGCCAACACAAGTTAAGGAAGCAAATATGATTGAGTGATTTTGAAAAGTGCATAATTTTTAGGCTTAGCCTTATGAGATATTGCAACATCAACAATAGAAAGAAGACCATGATCAAGACATGACTTCACATAAATTTCAGGTGGGAGATAAGGTTTCAACTGTAGAAGGAATGATTCACTAGCCCACACTAGAAGATCAAACCAATATGCTATGATCCTTACACCATTCAATGCATGGTAGGTGAGAATATCTTTGTTCTTGATTTTCCATCTTATGTGGGGATGCATCCACTGTTTTATGTAGGACTCCTCAAACCGTACCATTCTCCTCTACTACCCAATAATTTTGGATTTGGCATAGTTAGAACCTATAGTGACAAACAAGTTGATTGTTGTCATGAACAAGTATACTCATCAAGTGATACACAACTTGTTCAAGGTTGATAAGCAAGTTAAGCTTCCTTATAAGGTTGAGTGGTACATGCTTGACCAAATCAAGCATTCTTTGTCATGATTGGAAGCTGACACTATATGGATCATTGCTTCCTAAGAGAGGATGAATTATTTGAGCAAAGTAGAAGTTCCTCAAAGTGTGTTGGAGCATTTTTAATCGGTAGTCCTTGGTGCCTTCTTGAAATATTTGCTAGTTAAGCTAATCTCAATTCTTGTGGGGTTAGAATTCTACATGGCACTAACTCAACTTATGGTGCCATGATCTCTATGACACCAACCTTTGATGCCAACCCGAGTGGTGCCAATGCTTACATACAAATAGACCTTTGTGGCATCAATTCCACATGATATGACCAAGCTTTAAAATGCACATGTACAATCTTACTTGAAAAAGATGATCAAAATAGAAACAACCTTTGAAAAAACAAAGTGCTCTGAATCACAAAGAATACCTGCAAAGATGCTTATATTCATGAATCAATTACAAAGTACCATGGGCATCTTCAAGGGGCCAACCTCCTTAAGAGCAAAGCTCCATTACAAAGTATGATTCAAGATGATGGTTCTAGGTATACGATTTGACATATCAACATGATTGAATGCATGTTGAGCATAGGAATGCATATGTGCAGAGGTGTGCACAAAGTGTTTTCATAAATTGTCATGTAGTGTTGTTTGTGTTGGAGGTATTACATTATTTGGTACCTTTGTAAATATTTAGATTAGAGTGTGTGTTTGATATTTGAGTCTATAGTATGTGTCAAGTTATTAAGTGAGAGTATGTATCATGTTTAGAAGCAGGGAGTTATGAGCAATCATGAGATTGTATTTATGTAATATGTAAGAGAGAAATGTGAAGAGTTGGATCTCCCAGGATTTTGAGGAGATAAAGAGTCTATGTAATTCAAGAGTCATATAATATGAAGAGTCTCATGTAAGTATATATTGAAGACAAAGCTCTATAATATGTATCGAAGAAGCATTGCATTTATGCATTGCTTATAGTAGATGTATTTTCAATAAAGATTTCATTTTGTTATTGTGCAATATTGTTGTTGAATGGTTGTATGAGTTTGTGAGATATTATAAATTATTATCCTGTGATAATAGTACTCATTTGCTAACAATGGTATCGAAACTACATTAATTAGACATCCAAGGTGGAAAGAGAGCAAGTTTGATAGGAGCTGAGGTGAAGAAAATGACTAAGCGATGATGAAGATTGAAGAGAAGGAATTTTGGAGAAAAGGTTTGAAGAAGGACCAATTACTGGATAGAAACGAACAAGTTTGAAGCACCAGGTTGGAGAGTTACAACAAGAGAAATCTACATTCAGGATAAAGGTGAGAGAAGGCGAAGAAGTGAGAGCTATGTCCAGGAGAAGAATGAAAACATAGGACAAAACAACAACGGTGATGTGAGACTTAGATTCAAATGGTAAACAAAGAGGGAAGCCATCCGTCAGAGGAAGGAGCACGAATAGACTGCTTAAGTAGGAGAACGGTCCATACAAAGGTTGCAACTGAGGAAAACCTTGACAAAGTTGGAGAGCGTTGGGACAAAATTAATCAAGACCCAAAATACAGACATGTTTGTCAAAATAGTGTAGAGTAACACTTTGGAGGAATGCCCAAAATTTGAATTTGAGCAATGCCTTTCGTCTACAACTGAAACGTAACGCACAAAACAAAGTTAATTTTTGGAAGGACAAGTTGCCCTAACGAAAAAGCAAAAGCAAAATTTGTACGTATGAATGAGACATGGTAAAGCATAGGATAATCACCATTAAAGGTATATCTTGACCTTTATGATTAGTTGAAAAAGTTAGACAAACATTTGATTTGAAGAATTATTTTTTGGATTAATTTCTTTTTCGGGAGATATAAGAAGGTGAAGAATAAATAAATAGGAGACAAAAAATAAAGTGAAGAAGAATGAAATGAACAAGAGATATAAGAAGAAGAAACTAATTAAATATTGGAGGAGGAAATTGAAATTGAGAAATTGAATTAAAGGGAGATATAAGAAGTTTTTAAAAATTTGAAATTTGAGATTTGGAAAAGTGAATGTTTTTTTTTTTTAAATTGAAAATTGAAATTGAAGAATTAGTTAGAGAAAAATATTATTTAAAAATTTAAGAAGGAAAGATTAATAGAGATTTGGAATTAAAGAGTAAATGTTGAAATTGAATTGGAAAAGAAAACAAAATTTGAATAATTGGAATTAGTGAACTTATATGGCAAATACAAAGATTTTCCTTTCTGAATCTCAACTTCTAAAAGGACCAAATTTTACTCCATGGAAAAACAAGATGAGATCAATACTCATTGTTGAGAAACTTTGGGATGTGGTAAATGGAAAAAAATACATTCTAGAAGATGAAATTGAAATACAAAAATTTAAATATGATGATGCAAAGGCTCTTATGTTAATTATATTTGGTTTATTAGATGAAATTCATGCACATATGAGTGAGGTGGAAACTTCAGAAAGTGCATGGAAAATATCATGTATGATATTTAAGGGAAGGAATGGAGCAACCATTTTACACTTGCAATCATAGTTGTATTCTCTAAAGGTTCATGATGGAGAGAGTATAGAACATTTTCTTCGAAGGGTAGTAGAATTAAAAGCTAAATTACAAACTATGGGAGAAAAAGTATAAGAAAATTTTCTTGTCCAAGTTTCATTAAGAACATTCATAGAAACATTAAAAACTTTAGTCACTTCTTTTCAAGTGCTAAACATAACACATCCTTTGATGAATTGGTCAATATACTCCAAGAATATGAAATAGAAAATCTAGCCAGAGATGAAATGACAAATAATGCTCTTATGTCAAAGAAAAATGTGTCAAATAATACTACTTCATCATCTTAGTCTCAACTTGAATGGAGGAAAAAATATTGTCACATATGTAATAAGGAAGGTCATACCACAAGTTATTATAGATATAATTCTCTAAACCAATGTAATCAAATTAATAACCTTTTCAAAGATTCTAGCCAAGATAATATTAGTCTCGTTACCCATCGGTACAACAACAATATCCAAAATGAAAAAAAAAAAAGGAAAATTGGTACAAGTACAAAAAATAAAAAACATCAATGAGGGAGAAACAATTCGTAGAACCCTTACGAGCAAAATTATAAACAATATAGGTATGGACTAATTTGAGAAACAATGTGACAAAGGTGATAATACGAGTCATTCAAAAATTCTCTTTAAGAATGGTACTGATAGTATTGATAATAAAGCAAGAGTTGTTGAAAAATGGGTAAAGAAAAAATAATAAAAGGAATGAACCAAAACAAAGGATACTCAAGAGTTGTAAGATCTGTGAGAATATAAAACCAAAGACTTGTCAGAAAAAAATAAATTGAAGTATATTACGGTTGGATAAATAAATTAGTGTGGAATAGGATTATGGAAATGTTAAAATGTTTTTACAAGAAGAAAATAAGTTTGACAAGCATAGATGCAGATGAAAGGTTAATGGGACATATACAGTGCTAGAATCTCAAGCAGTATCAAAGCCAAAGTTAGACAACTAAGACAAGAATTAGAGATTGAAGGCAAAATACCTTCATACCAAATAATGTAATGTGAGGGGTGTTAGAGGTATTACATTATTTGATACCCTTTGTAAATGTTTAGATTAGAGTGTGTTTGATATTTGAGTCTATAGTATGTGTCAAGTTATTGACAATATGTGTCATGTTTAGAAGTAGGGGGTTACAAACAATCATTAGAGACTTTGTTTTTATGTAATATGTGAGACTTTTTTAGGAATATAGTTTAGTTATCACATTATTTGCTTATGTCATAAAGCTTTTAAGAAGCTCATATAGGATATTTAGTTGGGTATATTGGTTATTAAGTTGAAACTATATTCTAATGATCCCTGGAATAGTTAGTGTATTGTTATGGTAGGTTTATATTTTAAGTGGTTCATTGTATCAACTATAACCATGCAGTGTAATTATAAATATTTGATGTAATGAATGCATTTTGAGTTTTTTGCCAATATGGTATCAGAGTGCTCTAATCTTGATGGTCGACATAAAATCCTTACAATGTCCTATCTCTATCCTAATTGGATTCCCTGTTTTCATTTTGATGGTATATCCTCGGTTTAAAGTTCATGCATCAATATTGCCCAAAATATATGTTGTTGTTAGTTGTTGTTTAGAGCAATCAAAAGAGACAGCAATTAGCATTTGACTATGAAGTGCTGAAGATCTGATGGAATTGAGCATTTTTGTTGGTTGGGCTAAGACGACGAAGATTTCAAATAGCCCAAGGGCAACACTTTTAAAGAAAAATTGTTAAGTGATCAAAATGATTGACCTGTGGCCTGTGTCTAAGGATCTCGTAGATTGGAGCTATGAACCGTGAGTCATAGGCATAAGCACCACAAACAACATGAGGGAGGTGTCGGCCAAGTTGTGCTCTTGAGAAGGAGACATGGATGCAACGAAAGCTGAGGTGACATAGACACCGCTCAGGAGGAGCTGGAGCAGTCAAGCGAATCTGCATAATTGCATGAGTAAGCAAAGTAGACATGGTTGATAGCCAACCAAAAAGAGGAGGCGACTATAATTTTTCTCTCCACCATTTATCCCACATTCGTTGTGTTGTGGGGCTATATTTTATTTAAGAGGAAATTGCTCCATCTATTCAACTACCAACAAGCACTAATGGTCATTGGAAAATCGTATGACTTGCGAGCTATCTTACCTACAACACGTGGTGGATACAACTATATTTTTTGGTTTGTGCAGATATTGGGCAATGCTTAGAAGGTGCGACAGACTTAGGGAGTGGCAATCTAAGAGCACTGCTTGTGGCACAAATTTTATTTACTTCCCTATTATCCTGAATGACGTGGGATTGAGAAGTTGCTTTGTTTAAAAGGAGCTCCATATCACTTAAGTGCCAACCCAAGTGGACCTACTTGAAGGCATGCAAAGTGTTCTTGAAGACAAGTGGCAGTTGATCGTGGAGACTTTCTTGACTTTGCTAGAGGACACATGGTGGAGCAAACGATAGGTCAATGGGGTGGCTGGTCAATGGGCTCATTTTTGGAGCAAAAACCAGTAAGACCTTACATATTTTTTAAAATTATTTATTTAATTAGTTAATTATTAGTTTTTTAAAAATAGGTTATTAGTAAATTTAGATTTTACATTAATTAGTTTCTTTTTTCGATTAATTAATTACATGACTAGTTAAATATTTAATTAAATTTAAATATCTATTGTTCAATTTATTTTTGTAATTGCAAAATTGTATTTGAAAAGACCCCAAATTTTTATCCGATTTTTGTGCAAATTGCATAATACAACATTTAGTATTTACAATGCCTTTAGCCCGCACTTACAGGTAATGTTGTTGTGATTGGGCTATTATGTTTAATGCCTAATATAGCTGCAACAATGACATCTGAGGCATATCCCTATAAATCGTTGGGGAGAAATAAGAAAAGCCCATTTGATTATTTTCACTCCATCATTACCCTAATCGCTATTGTTGATATACTTAAATTCTAATATCCAAGTATTTAGGGGAAATTACACCCCATATATGCATATATCCTTCTAAGTAGGTGCTAAAAAAAAGTGATTCTCTTTCTATGTACCATGTATCATTCTGCTTCTAGTACCTTAAGGTGTATGATTGCGTATTTAGAGAGGACTAGCTTCTTCCATGCACCGATAAGTATTTAGGAAGAGTGGGTATATCAGAAGATTTGGTATAATTACTTGGTGGTATAAAGAAAGGGGGACCATTTGGAGAGATAAGGAACCCTCACAATGTCCATCCCAAAAGCCTATCTCATAGAATCTCAACTCTTAAGAGGTTCAAATTTTGCACCATGGAAGACAAAGATGTGGACCATATTGCAGGTTGAAAAACTATGGGACATCGTGACTAACAGAGTCACATGACCTAGAGATATGATGATGATGTTAAAGAAACATATGATGATGCAAATTCAAGAGCTCTCATGATCATCACACTTGCCACAGCTAATGAGATTCAACCTCATATTTGTGAAGCAAAGAGTGCCAAAGATGCATGGGATAAACTTACCACTATTTATGAAGGGAAGAATCAAGCAACTATTCTTAACCTTCAATCCCAGCTTCACACTTTGAGCATGAAAAATGGAGAAAGTATAGAAGCATTTCTTTGTAGAGTTGTTGACTTGAAAGCAAAATTGAATGCAATGGGAGAGAAAGTGGAAGACAAGCTCTTAAATTCCATTATACTTAGAGCTTTACTAGATTCTTTAGAGTGTTTCATCACCTTCCTCCAAGTGTCCAAATTTCCAATAGACAAGTCTCTTTTGAGGAGTTGGTTAATTTGTTGCAACAAGAAGAAGCCACCAACAACTTGAGAGATCAATTGTCCAATAGTGCACTCATTTCCAAGAAATTTGGCCATAAGAAACCACCATCAAGTTCTTTCCAAAAGGATTCTTCCTCCAAGGGTTCTACCACCTCAACCTCCTCACTAAATAAACCTCAAAATAAAAAGAGGTATTGCCATATTTGTGAGAGAGAAGGTAATGAAACCAAACAATGTTTGTACAATTCATCAACTAATGGTGACAAAACCCATCAACCACAAAGAAGACACAATACAAACCATGCTCCCAATACAAGCAAACACAAGGGCATGTTGCTATTGAAGAATCAAAATCATATTTAGAGCAAGCACACAAGGTGCTCATGACTAAGGTCGAATCCAAACAAAAAGACAATGTTTGGTACATTGATTCAAGGGCTAGTAAGCACATGACAAGGGACAAGGAGTGGTTTGATTCTTTTGAAGCCAAAGAAGGGAAACCTATGATAATTGTTGATGATAAGACCTATCAAGTCAAAGGTGTAGGTGATGTATTGGTTACTCTTCCAGATGAACAAATGCCAAAATGAAAATGTTCTTTATATACCAAGACTTGCAAACAATTTATTGTCAGTTCCTCAAATTTTGGATAAAAATATGGTGGTTGATTTTAGAGTTGTTGATGGACAAAAGAGGTGCTTCATTACCAAAAATGGTAAACATATAGCAACTGGTTCATACAACTATGACTTGTTTGCTCTAGATGCCCAAGCTTCTCCTCATGTTGCTTTAGTTGCCACCACCAAAGAAGCAACCTCCTTGTGGCACAAGCGCTATGGGCATCTAAGTTCTAGATATTTACTTCAGTTGAGTAAGCATGAAATGGTGTTAGGATTGCCCAACCTCTCACCAACATTTCTAGTGTGCTCAGATTGCTTAGCAAGGAAGCAACATCGAGTCCCTTTTGAATTGAGTACTTCTAGAGCTAAAGCACCATTGGAGTTGATACACATCGATCTGTGTAGACCCATGCCAAATAGTTTTGGTGGAAAGAGATACTTTCAATTGTTTGTGGATGATTACTCTAGGAAAATGTGGGTGTCCTTTTTACAACTAAAGTCTGATGCATTCCTGTATTTTCAACAATTCAAACAACATGTTGAAAAAGAGTCAGGATGTTCAATTAAGGCCCTCCACTCAGATTGAGGAGAGGAATATACCTCCAACAAATTTTCAAGGTTTCTTGCACATCATGGGATAAAGAGACAACTTACTACAACTTATACTCCACAATAGAATGGGGTTGCTAAAAGGAGAAATCATTCCATCATGGAGATGGTTCGATGTATGCTCACTAGAGCTAAACTTGGGAAACAATATTGGGCTGAAGTTATCACCATTGCAATGTATCTCCTCAATAGAGCACCCACAAAAGCACTTCAAGGAGTTACACCTGAAGAAGCCTGGTCTAGAAGGAAGCCATCCATTGCTCATCTAAGAATATTTGGTAGCAAAGCATATATGCATATTCCTAAGAAGAAAAGGACCAAGTTAGATGAGAAGTCCCTGCAATGTATATTTCTTGGGTATGATGATGAATCCAAAGGGTATTGTTTGATTGACCCCATCACCAAGAAAATACATATAAGTAGAGATGTGATATTTGATGAAGGAATTGATCCCAAGTCGAATACAATAGATTCTAAAGAGTCTAGCAATAACACATCTCCTATTGTGAAATTAGAATTTGAAGAAGTTCAAGATGACACTTCTACAGTTGTTGATGAACCTGAAATGGTTGCTCCCTCACAACAACAAAAAATTTCCAAAATGGTACACAAGTACTATGAGAGATGCCAAACTTGATGCACCTCTTGATCTTACTTCCACTCGGCCACGTACTCGAAGTATGAAAAATTAAAGAAGTAAATAGGGGATTGATGTCTTCAGTCATGGAGCATACATAACCCACATCAGTGAAGGATACACTTAGCTTACCTCAATGGAAGGAAGCTATGAAAGCTAAATATAAGTCTCTATTGAAAAATAATACATGGGAGTTGGTTGATCTACCTGATGGAAATAAGCCCATAGGTTGCAAGTGGGTCTTCAAAATAAAATATAAGGTAGATGGATCAATTGATAAATACAAGGTCCGACTTGTTGCAAAGGGCTATGCTCAGAAAGAAGGCATTGACTATGAGGAAATATTTGCACCAACAATAAATATGACAACCATTTGTGTTCTTTGTGCAATGGTAGCTTAGTTTGGTTGGAAGCTACACCAGATGGATGTCAAGAGTACCTTCTTGAATGGTGATCTCAAGGAAGAGGTGTACATGGTTCAACCTAAACATTTTTTTGTTGAAAGGCAAGAGCAAAAAGTTTACAAACTGATAAAATATTTGTATGGGTTGAAGTAGGCTCCCAGAGTTTGGTACATCAATATTGACAATCACCTATTGCAACACGAATTCAAAAGAAGCCCCTCAGATGCAAATCTCTATTTCAAGAAAGTTGGATTTGAAATAGTGATACTTGTGTTGTATGTTGATGATTTGATCATCACTAGCAGTTCAGATGAAATGGTGGACATTGTGAAAAGTGACTTGAAAAAGTCTTTTGATATGACAGATATGGGACTTCTACATTATTGTCTTGGCTTGGAGGTTTGACAAAGGAAGAATCACATTAAGATCTCACAGACAAAATATGCCAAGACACTTTTAGAAAAATATTGGATGACAAATTGTAAACCCAAAGCAACTCCAATGGAACTAGGGTTATAGTTGTCCAGATATGATAAATCTCCTCAGGTATCTGGAACTCTCTATCATCAATTGATTGGGAGTCTCATATATTTGACAAATACCAAGCTAGATATCAACTTTGTTGTGAGCTATATTTCGAGGTTCATGCAGGAGCCTAAGGTTAGTCATTGGAAAGCAACAAAGAGAGTATTGCATTATGTCTATGGAACAATAGACTATGGCCTAGAATACAAGAAGAATGACAAGTTCTTACAAGGATACACAAACTCAGACTATGTAGGATCACTAGATGATAGGAAATCAACATCTGGATACATATTTCATCTAGGATCTGGACTTGTCTCATGGCACAACAAGAAGTAGCAGGTAGTTGCACTATCATCCATAGAGGTAGAATATCATATCGCACGAGGAGCTGTGTGCAAAGCAATATGGCTACATCGCATTCTTTCAAGTATGGGACTTCAAAAAAATCTACCAATACACTTGAAATGCGATAATCAAGGTGTTCTGAAATTAGTCAAGAATCTAGTGTTCCATGAAAGAACAAAGCACATTGAAGCTTAGTGTCACTTCATTCAAGATGAAGTTTAGAAGCACAAGATTCAACTCTAGTACATTCCCATCGATAAACAGGTTGTAGATATTTTTACAAAGGCACTTGCACATGTCAAGTTTGAGTTGTTTTGCAACTCTCTATGTATTCCAAATAATGTAATAAAGGGGGGATGTTAGGAATAAAGTTTGGTTATCACATTTATGTAATAAAGCTTCTAAGAAGCTCACGTAGGATATTTAATTGGGCATATTGGTTATTAAGTTGAAACTATATTCTAACAATGTTTAGATTAGTTAGTGTATTGTTATGGTAGGTTTATATTTTAAGTAGTTTGTTGTAACCACTATAACCATACAATGTAATTATAAATATTTGATGCAATGATGCATTTTGAGATTTTTGCCAATAGATTTATTATGTAAGAGAGAAATGTGAAGAGTTGGATCTCCTAGGATTTTGAGGAGATGAAGAGTCTAAGTCAAGAGTCATGTAGTATGAAGAGTCTTATGTAAGTATATATTGAATACAAAGCTCTATAATATGTATCAAAGAAGCATTGCATTTATACATTGCTTATAGTATATGTATTTTCAATAAATATTTCATTTTGTTATTGTGCAATATTGTTGTTGAATGGTTGTATGAGTTTGTGAGATATTATTTGATCCTGAAAATTATTATCCTGTAATAATAGTGCTCATTTGCTAACAATGGTATCAAATCCATATTTGTTAGACATCTAGGGTGGAGAGAGAGCAAGTTTAATAGAAGTTGAGGTGAAGAGAAGATGAAGAGTACTAAGCAACAATGAAGATTGAAGAGAAGGAATTTTGGAGAGAAAGTTTAACAGCAACAATGAAGATTGAAGAAAAGGACCATGACTGGTTAGGGATATACAAGTTTGAAGTAATATGTCAAAGGGTTACAATAAGAGAAATCTACATTTAGGAGAAAGGTGAGAGTAGGAAAAGAAGTGAGAGCTATGTCTAGGAGAAGAACACAAATACGGGATAAAACAATAGTGGTGATGTGAGACTCAAATTCAAAAGGTGAATGAATAGTGAAGCATACTGTGAGAGGAAGGAGTACAAATAGACTGCCTAAGTAGGAGAGCAACCCATATGGATGTTGCAATCAAGGAAAACCTTGACAAATTTGGAGGAGAATGTCGAGACATAATTAATCGAGATACAATATACATATGAGTTTATCGAAGAGGGTGCAAAGTAACGCTTTGGAGGAACACAAAAAAACCAGAGTAACTGAAGTGTAAAGCATAGGATAAAGATAATTTTTGGAATGACAAGTTGCCCTAACACGAAAGGAAAATTGACATTTGTGCATATGAACAAGATGTGGTAAAGCAAGGGATAATCACCGTTAAAGGTATGGTTGTATGAGTTTGTGAGATATTATTTGATCCTAGAAATTATTATCCTATGATAACAGTGCTCATTTGCTAACAATTTGTACATGACAAAGTATTTGTAATAATGCAAGCATGCAAAGTGCTTGTAATGATGTAATGTAATATGGTATTTTAATGTTTTGTATAAACGGGTAGTTCATAGGTAGTTGGGTTGTTGCTAGTCACCTACTGATCTCATTATGTCTATAAGTATGAATCTATGTGAGAGATGTAAAGGAGGAGTGTAGGTTGAAGTTGGCCAAAGAGTGCTTGTTTTTCATGTTACAAATAGTTGCTATGTAGGATACATGGCGTGTGCACAATGTATTCATTTGTATCTATAAGTATTCCCATTGTGTGTTTTATTTATATAAGTGGTAATAGAATTATATTACAGTGTGTTGTATTGCATTTCTACAATGAGTTCTTCATTACAACTCCAATATAAGCATCACAAATCATAACCCTAATGCTTATGGATCGACCCCATATACAAAATAGGCACCTAAGCTAAATAACTAAACTATGATTATTAAAATACTCATAATTTAACAATAGAAGGTTCGGATAACAGGGTCGTAACAGCAGGGAGAACCTTCACAGTGCTAGGTGTCAAGAACACATCTGCACATGTCTAGTCATGTCACTTGGCATCTCTTGGAATGACACGGTTACAAAGTAGAATGAACAATTATGTAATTGTTCATAAAATTGCTTCTTGGTTGGTTGTGTTGGTAAAAGAGTATATTTTATTAACCTTGATACAATGATACAAGTACTTCTCCAAGTATTTATCATTTTTACATAAAATCCTCATAGGAAATCCCATAGAAACTATTAAACTAACGAGATATCGTGAAAACCTAATTAGTAACTAGAAATATTTTGACATAGAGCTTCCCAACATATAATGCATATTACAAAACTATAATCTTAATATTGAAACTATAACCTAACATCCCCCTTTTATTACATTATTTGAGAGAGCAAATGATGTAATAACCACGCCCCTTGAATATGGAGATAAGCTGGAGATCTCTCATTGTGTCATATCTATATTAAAAGCATGGTAGGTTTTCTCTTATAGTAATCATGAAACATCTCTTTTAGCTGATACTATTCCATGATGTTCATTCATCCATTAGTCAACTAGATTTTTCTATAGTTTCCTTTAGGAGTGTTCCAATGTTTCTTTGACAGATATCTAATGTACACCTCTTTCTTGAAGAAGACATGTGTTTTAAGATCAACCTATAATTTTTATTTTTTTTTGGGGGGGGAGCTATATATTATGCTATGTGATAAACCTCCAATATGTCGTTTTATTTTAATTTGTGCAATTTTGCCAACATACTACACAATTAAAATAAATATCTTTTATACTAGCATTTTCATGAACATATATTAAGCCATCATTATCATAATCCTTTGAAGAAATCCATTTAGTGATTTTCTTGTTATCATCAACAATATTTGAATGTTCATTAAAAAAAAATGAACTATCACTATCATCAATTCTAACAATTTGGCTTTCATTATGACACATTTTGATTGTCTTAGAAATATTTTCTACATAATAATAAATTTTTTGTTTACAACCATTTTTTGTATCAGGCTCAAATCATCATCTATTTTTTTGTGGAAGATTATTATAAGCATTACAATTAATACATGTATTTTATTTATATTTTGTCTCTTTGATCAATGTTTAAATTCCTTATGTCATAACATTTGTTTACCATCATGGTCTTCAGATTACGTGCATTCACAGTATCACCACTCTCATATTTTAACTTGGATATATTTTTTAGTTTCTTTGCAACTTCTGTTTGATCTTGAAATTGTTCTTTGTAGGTCTTCAAAAGCCATTTGGGATACACTTTTCATTGTTTTGAGTTATTTTTTGCTACCTTACAATCTTGATTTATTTCTTTTGTCATGTAAGTCATGTGTACTATATTTTCTCTTTGATGTTGTATTTGTGAATTATATTTCTCTCATAGAAGTAGTTGTTTCAATAGTTTATGAGAAAGTGATGTCATAACTTAGAGCAAATATGTCATTTTTGATAGAGTCAATGGCTTCAATCTCTCTGTCTTTTTATGAAGCATTTTTTCTTCCAAATACAACCTTGAATTCAACTGTTCTACCCTTATACAACAATTGTGACATTGATATCAAGTTATTGACTAATCCTGACACATAAAATACATTTTCTAATATGTATTCAAGAAAAGGTAGGTTGAATGCAACATTGTCTACTCTTTAAACCTGGAAGATTTTATCATCTTTTACTTGTAGAGAATCAAACCAATGTGGATTCTATAATCTACAATTTTGATATGTATGCTTTGTTTTTATTGAAAAGAATCAAACCAATGCAAATATCCAGTCATATGATTGCTTGCCCTTGAATCAATATACCAATAATTGTCTTGTGGCTTTTCTATGTCAAGTGCCATTTCAATTTTTTGTTTCTCATTTTTTTGTTGAAAGCATGTGGTGGTTTGACCCAATTGAACATGTTCTTTGTGACAAAATTTCCTTTATTGTTTTTTATCTCTTTTCTAATAAAACTTGGTTTAAACACATAAGACTGTTTAGATTATGAAAAATGGCTTAAGAGTAATCCTTGTTAAATTTTTATTACTACTCCAAAATGTAAAATGACTTCTAATGACACATAAAGATCTTTCAACTATCTTATAACTCCCATACATAAATATATTCCATTAATTTTTTATACAAATATTTAACTTTTTTCTTCAAAGTATTTAAAAATGTATTTTAATAGTACTTTGATATTTTGCTATAGATATACCCTTATAACTCTTAAATAAAATGTCACTCTATAACAATGTATAATCTTGAACTTCACTTTTTATTATAATTTTTATATAAAAAGATTAATTTCCTTTTATAAATATATAACCTTTAAACAATTCTATTGCATAAACTTAAAAAAAAAAAATTCTATTATATAATTTTAAACTTTACTTATTTTTTCTTATAATTTTTATATAAAAAAATTAATTTCCTTTTATAGATATATAACATTTAAACAATTCTATTACATAAACTTAAAAAAAATCTATTGTATAAATATTTTAAACTACTTTATAACTCCCAGTGCAATATAGTCTTTTACGAGAAAAAAATATTAAAGACTAATTTTCTTTTTAAGAAGATTTAAACCCACGCCCTTGCAAAATTCTAACAATTGATGCACTATCCAATGGTTTCCTTTTGCAATATGCAAACCAATAAAAATAAAAAGGTAACTTTTATGTTTGAAGGTGTCTTGATTTTTGCACTTTTATTAAATATTGTGGCTAACTTGATTGAAAAACACTTTAATTCTTAGTTCCTTCGATAAATATCTCATGCACGTCTCAAGACGTGTCAGACTTTGTGAAAAATGCACTTTTTTTTTATATGATTGAACACTAACAGCAAGCTGTGATGGCGAGCGAAGTTTCGATTTTCGAATCCTCGACGAGCGGGAAGCAGAGAAGCTGTAGTACGGGAGTAGGGAGCAGAGTGGGAGCGCATACAAGTGGAACCAATAATGAAATGGATGGCCAGGAAGGTGGGAATGGGGCCAAAGCCAAGTCCGAACCTGTGGCGTCGGACGATGGCAAAGATGTCTTTGGGAGGAAAGAACCCTCGGATAAAACCGTGATAGGCAGCAGAAAACTCCAAACAACATCATTTGCAGAAACACTCAAGGGTGGGCCCAAATCCCCCACAACCTCATCACGCACCTTTATTCCTGAAGGCTGCGACATATTTTTACCGAAAGAAGTCATGGCCGAATACATTTCCATCAATTCTTTCTCCCTAGTTGGGAAATTTGTGGGTGGAAGACCCGATATGGAGGCCATTCGATGATGGGCGGTGGCCAAATGGAAAACCAGGGGTTGTTTAGAACTGGTCGCCATGTCCAAGGGTTTCTTTATGATTTGACTCAATACTCAAGAGGACGCGGATCGTATTTTAATGGGGGACCCATGGTTCTTCGGGCAAAGGAGTCTGTTCCTTCGCAAGTGGGGGGTGGACTTCGACCCGGAGACACAGAACATCAACTCCACCCCCATATGGGTCCATCTCCCAAACTTACCCACCCATTTTTGGCATGAGGACGTCCTACAGGGGATTGCTCGTGCGATTGGGGAGCTCGTCACTATTGACCCTGCAACGCGTGCTCGATCGAGATTGACACAGGCCCGTATCTACGTCAACGCGAATTTGGAGACCCAACTCTCGACCCATGTGAATCTGATCTATGGGACTTACCATCGATGCCAAGTAGTGGAGTATGAGAACAAACCATCTTTCTACACCGAATGCCACACCTAGGGGCACCTTCGAAGCCAGTGCTCAAAATTGAAGCTTGCATAGAGCGACCACCAGGAGATGCAATGCCAACCTAAAGGAGAGGTCCAGAGAATGAATGCTAAAGCGGGTATGCGCCATGAGCCCAAAGGCAAGCAACATGCTCCCCCAACTTCAAATGGTGATAAGACAAAGGCAAGTTCCCTATTTACTTCTTCCAATAGGTTCAGTTTATTCAACAATGCAAATTTTAGTGAAATCGATGCTAATAAGGATTTTCTCGAAGAGGAATTCCTTGGACCAAAGCACCCCGATCAAACAACCTCGAAGGCAAACCCTCCCCTACAACCCCCTCTATCATCCCTAGACTTGTGCCCTAAATCCCCATCGGCCACAACCTCTGAACCCCAGCCCCCATCATCCAATCTCCCTCTACCGCCTAACCCATCACCCAACTCCCCCCATCCAATAGGTCTGGCCCGTCTCTTCCCCCACCTGATCCCCAAGGCGAGGAGCTTGATAGCCCTGAGTCATCTCAGGACTCTCCCAAAGCTTGGAGCCCTAAATAGACCAGAAGCTTTAAAAAATCCCTAATTGATGTCGGAGGTGATAAAAAGAAGGGCAAACCTTCTATTGTGGAACAAAGAAATAGAGATATAGCGGAAGACATTGCCAATGGCACCCAATGAACTCTCTTTCAGGAATTGGGAATTTCCAATAGAGAAGAAACAAAAAGATCCAAACCTCCTACGCAACAAGGCAAAGGAGGCAGAAAACCCTCCAAGAGTTCCAAATGAGAATCCTCTCCTGGAATGCGAGAGGGCTAAATGGAGCAGCAAAACAAAGACTTGCTACTTCGATGCGAAAGGAGTCAAATCCTACAATTTTTCTAATCCAAGAAACCAAATTAGGCACACAACACTCGCCTAAAGTTGCCAAAACTATTTGGAGGAAGTGTGATTTTTCATTTACTCTAGCCTCGGGTACTTCTGGCGGTCTCCTCTGCCTCTGGGATCCAACCAAGGTGGAAGGTAGTGTGATTTCAGGTGAAGGACGTATCTCCAACACCTTTTTTCATGATCCTATCACGAAGCACTCTTGGGTATTTATGAATGTCTATGCCTCGAATAGTCCTCAGGATAGGTTGACCTTGTGGAACACTCTCACCCAGATGCATGAGGCTTTCAATAATGTCCCTTGGATCCTTGTCGAGGATTTTAATGCACCTTTATATCCCTCAAAAAAAAGAGGAGGGAAAGAAATCACTTCCAGGACAATGGGGGACTTTAGTCATTTCATGGATTTCAACAAGCTAATGGACGTCCAGCTAAGGGGTTCTAAGTATACCTGGAGTAACAGACAGACAGGGGGTGACCTCATTCAGGTGAGGCTAGACCATTTTCTTCTTTCTCAGGATGCGCTGTCTCTGTTTGGAGATGCCAGCTTATAGGCCTTGCCAAAGATTGGGTCTGACCACAACCCCCTAATTTTTGAAATGACCAACATACCCCTATTCAAAACTCCATTTAATTTTGATGCAATGTGGACCCAACACCCAAACCTCAAAGCTCGCATTGTTGAATGGTGGGGGGAGAGTTTCCTAGAACTATCACCAACCAAGTCACCCAGAAGTTACGGTCTATAAAAGCCAAATTGAAGGTTTGGAATAAAGAAATCTTTGGAAACATCTTCGAAAACAAATAGAACATCAAGGACAGGCTCCAAGGAATCAAAAATTAGTTTCAGCAGGGTCAAGGGGATGCTAGTTTGAGAGCTGAAGAAAGGCTTCTGCTTTCGGATTACCATAATATATTGAAGCAGGAAGAGATGTTTTGGCATCAGAAATCAAGATATTTATGGCTAAAAGAAGGGGATTCCAATTCAAAGTTCTTCCACATCTCAACGCTCAAGCATAGGGGGGAAAACAGGATCAAAGGTCTAATAAAAAATAATGGTTCCTTCACTTCCAACATCCATGAAATTCGTGATGAAGTTGTTATGCATTTTGAGTCCCTCCTTGGCTCTTGCCCTACCCATTCTGCCCAAGCCATGGACTCCCTTCTCATGCACATCCCTAGATTCATCACTGACGGTATGAATGCCTATCTGCTTAACCCATTAAGCTCTGAGGAGATCCATCAGGCCCTTTTTTCCATGCAGCTAGACAAAGCCCCTGGCCCCGATGGTTTCTCCCCAAGGTTTTTCCAAACCTATTGGGACATCATTGGCCCCGACCTTTGCCAAGCCATCATTGAAATGCAGAGATCCAGAGCCATTCCCAGAGATGTGAATTCCACCTTTCTCACCCTCATCCCTAAAGGCCCCAATTCCAAATCCCTATCTGATTATCATCCCATAAGCCTTTGTAACGTTGTCTACAAAACCTTTTCGAAGGCGATGGCCAATAGATTAAAAAGCATCCTCTCTTCCCTGATCGACCCCTGTCAAGGAAGCTCAGTTATGGGTCGAAATATTGTGGATGGGGTCATCACCATCCATGAACTCATTCATTCAGCCCACATGTCTAAAAATTCAGCTTTCTTCCTTAAGCTTGACATGAATAAGGCCTTTGATAGAGTGGACAGGGATTTTCTATCCAAGGTTCTCCAGAAGTTTGGGTTTCATGATAACTGGGTCCATCTGATTATGCAGTGTATCTCAACCCCTTGGGTTTCTGTGCTTGTGAATGGCTCCGTTGTAGGGTACTTCCCTAGCACCAGAGGACTGAGACAAGGGGATCCCTTATCCCCTATCCTCTTCATCATTCTGGCTGAGAGTCTCGGAAGAGCCATAAAAGCTGCCTGCAATAGGGGTTTGATTTCTGGCATCAAAGTTGCATCCAATCTCCAACCCTCAACTCACCAATAGTTCGTGGATGACACCCTGCTGGCAACTGTTGCATCGGTTTCTGAGGCAAAAGTCATCAAAACTATCCTCAACCTCTACGAGGAAGTCGCAGGGCAAAAAATCAACTTCACCAAAAGCAAGATTTATTTCATCAATACCCCTCTGCCCCGTCAAGTCAAAATTGCTAATATTCTAGGTTGTACTACTGCAGAGTTTCCAGCTTCTTATCTTGGTCTCCCAATGTTCCAGGGGAACCCGACCAAGTCAATGTGGAATAATGTTATTGAGAGATTTCATAAGAAGCTAGTTGGGTGGAAAGGTGCCCTCCTCTCTCAGGCGGGTAAGGCTACCTTGGTCATGTCAGTTATCCAAAGCATTCCAATGTATTTTTTATCAGTATTCAAAATTATTGTAGCAGTTGGGACCACGATTGACCAAATCCAAAAACACTTCCTATGGGCTAGAGCTGACAATAAAAAAAAATTCTACCTAGTGGCCTGGGACAAAGTTTGCTCCCCAAAAGATAAGGGAGGGCTTGGATTTCGTAGAATCAACAAAATGAACCAGGCCCTTTTAGCCAAGCAGGCCTGGAAGGTGCTTACCAATGAAAAGTTGGAATGGGTTTCTATCATCAAAAGAAAATACCTACAACATCACTCCTTCAGAGATGAAGAGATCCCTCAAATAGGGTCTCATTTTTGGTGGTCTATCATCCAAACCCGACCCTTGCTCCAAAGAGGAATCAGGTGGCAGCTCGGAGATGGAAAATCTATCGATTTTTGGCATGATCCATGGGCAAGGGATGAGCCCCTTATCAATGACCCATGTATCATTGCTATCAAGCATCTAACTGATCACAGGTTTGGATCGAAAGTTGCAGATTTCATTGCACAAAAGCAGGACTATCATGAGTGGAAGCAATTGCACTTCAGAATAAACAACGTTGTTATTGATAGAGCCATCACCTCTTTGCAGGTAGTTTATAGGGAAAACTTCATACCTAGGGCTCAAAAGAAAGATAAACCCTTCTGGAAAGGCATAGACGATGGCTCCTTCTCGGTTAAATCGACCTTTTCCTTGTTGGAGCCCCCTCAAAACTTGCACAAAAACTAGATTGCCCCTGCTGCTTTTAAGAGAGTCTGGCTCAAACATCTCATCCCAAAAGTTGCCCACTTCTCATGGTTAGCTCTTCAAAATAGAATCCTCACCACAGAAAACCTGATCAAGAGGGGGGTCATAGTCCCCAACAGGTGCTACTTGTGCTTGCAAGCGTGGGAGTCTACTCAGCATCTATTGATCGAGTGCCCCTTTGCCTACAAGGCCTTCTCTACGTTGATCAACATGTTTTAGGTCAAGTGGGTATGGCCCCAGTCAATCGTTGATATTTTTACTCAGTGGCCCAAAGTGTTTCGTAACCCCAGAATCAAGTTCCTGTGGGAAGCTCTGTTGCACCACACCCTGTGGAAAATATGGCTAGAACGCAATAGCAGAATCTTCAACGACCACTCCAGGGACCTAGAAGCAGTAGCCAACAGAGCCCTAAGCTTTGTCATCGAAAACGCAAACTTGGTCCCTTTCCAGGATCCTCCGACGTCTGGGTTGGAAGCATCCTTGTTCAACTCCCTTGGCATCCCGATCGAGTGTACCAGATCCCTTGCCCATACCAGCTGCAGGTCCACTGCCAAGTGGATCCCTCCCCCTCTAGGGTGGCTCAAGGCGAACTTTGATGGATCGTCCAAAGGCAACCCCGAAGACGTTGGAGCCGATGGAGTCATCAGAAACCATGAAGGCAAAATCATCAGAGCCTTCATCAAAAACTTGGGAGTCCAGTCCAACAACTACACCGAAGCTCGTGCCCTCTGGAGAAGCCTTGAGCTTAGCAAAAGCCTATCTCATCCTATGATCTTCGAAGGGGATTCCCTAAATGTGGTCAACCACATGAAGAGTAAATCCAAAGTCGGTTGGAATATTCAAAGTGTCATCCAAGAGAGTCAATCCATCCTCAGGCAGCGCCCGCTCAACACTGTCCAGCATGTTTTCAGAGAGGCAAATGTGGTGGCGGACTTGCTGGCTAACAGAGCAGCCAATCAGAATGGACTCACCATTTGGGAAGACTCATTCCCTCAAGACATCATTGATGCTGCTAAAAATGATGTGGAGCACAATTCCAACTAGAAGCAGGCGGTGTTTCAAAGGTGTTTTTTTCAACACCAAGGGTGTTCACATTAACACCAAGGATATTTGTTCCCCTCCCCACATAATCATTGTCTTCCGAAGTACAACTGGGATTGGACGAATCCCAGTAGGACTGGGGTAGGATGAAGGCAGATTGACCGCCTATGGCTTTTTGTTGTATTATCGATGTTGCAGTCCTGATTAGGTTATTTCTTTTTGGGTTGTTTATAGGTTCCTTTTTCAGACTTCGAAGCTGTTTTGTATTAGGTTATACAGACTGCTGGTCATCACCACGTCTTTCACTGTGACAGAAAGATGCTCCTAATTTTATTCTGTAGGCATTTCAAATGCCCTTTGTAACAGGGATTGGGACCCTTCAACACGGCAAGTAAATAATATATTTTACCTACCAAAAAAAATCACACATCTCAAAGCATGCATTTTAACACATACCTTTGCCTTTTATTACTGCCCTTCTTTTCTTAAAAAAATTAATGAGCAAGTGAAGTCTCTGAAATATTCACACAGGTACACAACTTCGTCTCTGATCAAGTATTCAGGCAGGTAACAAATGGTCCATATTAAAGTGTCTGTTATGGAATTTACTCCTCACTTTCTTTGTGAATGGCACCAATTTTTAAGTGCGGATGCAATGCCCACCAAAATGCAGTGTCATTTCAATTTTTTGTTTCTCATTTTTTCAAAGTATGGAGAACAAAACAACATTTTTTCGGTCTCTTTTATAATTTATCTCGTGTATCTAGGAGAATGGACAACATTTCTCCTATCTTGACTTAGTGTTTAGGATATCTGGAATCCTATTATCAAAGGTTCTCGTTCTGCAGGCACTCTCCTCTGCTTTGATATCACATGTTAGACCCTGGTTTGCAGAGGAAATCCAAGGTTAGAAATTCCGTAGAAACCGTTAAACTAATGAAAGAAAAAGAAAACCTAACTACTAACTAGAAATCTCCCTACATATAGCATATTATACAACTACAAACTTAATATTGAAACTATAACCTATCATATACTGAAACTATAGCCTAACAGGTTGGAAGCTAAACCGTCTTACCTTCCAACTGCTTGTAACCGGTGTACATTATGTATGAAGCTTAGAGTAGACACTTTTTTCCGTCGTCTTCAGCTTTTTTGGTTCCATTCCATGTCTCCTTTCATTCCCATTTCTCCCTCTACAGAATTAGGGTGTTCCTGCAATGCATAAGCTTTTGTTGGGCTACTTCTTTAGTGCATTGGAACAGAGTACCTTGCACCCTGCAACACCTTGTACTTCATGCATTAAGCCTGTGTGTTGTTCTCAACATGGCTGCATGACCCTTGTATTCTGTAGTTTATTTACATTTGCATTATCTGCGAATAAAGTTTTATTCTTGTGTGAGAAAGAACTCTGTTGTGTCTTGTTTTCTGTTGTACACCTCTAAAGCATAACTTTCAAGCATCACAAGCTAGTTTTGCTGATACTTTCGCTTTCTTAAATTTTTATAGATTTGTATTACTATTTTTCCAATTTGAACTGAATCGACAAATATTTCCTCTTTCTAATTGAACTTTGAACTGGACCTTTAAATACCTTGTAACTATGATTTGCAAACAGCTAGTTGGAAGGCGTGGAAGGTCATAATGGTTCAAGTTCCAAACAGCATACTCATACGCCTTGCAAGGTGCAATAATTTACATAAGGAAATACCGGTTATGATTTTTGTTTGACCAAATTATTTTTAGAGGATATTTAGGTAAGTTGCTTCTGTGGTAACGGGTTCAGGATGTTATCTTTGTGAAAGATTGACGGTGATAACCATCAAAGAGAGTATCTTACCTTGGACTTTCATGGCGACAGTCTTTTTCAAGAAAACTACAATTTTTTTGGCAATGCAACCAATTGGTCTGATATAAAGTCATCTATCAAATGGTTTGACCTTAACTCCATTCCTTTTAAAGATCCAACTTCTTCCTGTGCATCCTCAATGGACATATCATTCCTTCTACTTAGGCATTGTGTATGTTGTATATCAGTTACATATATAAATTTTTTTACTTCAAATCTTCAATATAAATTAATTTCCAACTTCTTTCTGTGCATCCTTAATGGATATATCATTTCTTCTACTTAAGCATGGTGTATGTTATCTTTATCCAACACTTATTTTTTTTTAATAAACAGGAGAATCAGTTAGATATACTGCTCCTTATAATCTCTATATTACCTCAATTTTTATTTATTTATTTATTATACATATACATATCCGTCGTGGGGATTGAACCCGGGTCACATCACCGATAATACAAGTGGCATCCTTGCCAGTAGACCACATCAAGTAGCGTCATTTTTTTTTATAGGAGAGTTGGTTACAACCACACTATTTTAAGGTTCAAACCATAGGGGCTGCATCCACCAAACCTATAGCCCGACATGAAATGGATCATCGGCCGCTCAGGATTCGTATCGTCATCGTCAATCTGGCGCGCACTTAAAAAAGGATTCAGATCAGACTACTACCTTTACAACAAGCTTCCCCCAAGGTTTGGACCTAGGTCTCTTCTTGATAAGTGCCCAACAAGACTAGCACTTAACAATTCACTTAGACTTCTCCCAAGGTTTGAACCTATACTACCTCATTGTTATTGGCATGTACTCAGGGGACTCAGGTCAGACTACTACCTTTGTACAAATAGGCATGCCCCCAAGGTTTGAACCTAGGTCTCTTTTTGGTAAGCATCATAACTTACAAATCCACCTAGCCTTTTGGGGGCATGTCCTATTTTATTGTTGTTAAGACTAGTATCCAACCATTACCAAAGTATAGAGTACAACCCTAACTTTCTTATTTTAGACCTTTCTACAGGGTTTCAAAGTCTCCACAGTTAAGTGACTTAGGTTGTACATATAAGATTAAGATAAGTAAATAACCATGGTTTAATGAAGCACATATCAATTGGCAAGATTTGAACTTATGGTCCACCTTGAGAGCCCATATTTTTAATAACTTGAGTTGATGCCAATTAAAAATTTGAATTTTTGGACTCAGATAGTGTGATAAACCCTTAGGACCAGTGTATAGGGTTGAACAGTCCCCTTCCAACCATGAACCCTCAGGACCGACGCATAGGGTTGAGCAGTCGCCTTCCAGCCATTATCCCATTATCCCTCAAGATCGACGCATAGGGTTGAGCAGTTCCTTTCTAGCCATGACCCCTCGTAAGGCTGAGAGCTACGCTTATCAACGGGGATTAACACACAACCACCCACCCACACCATGGTTTGAACCTTAGACCTCCTAAAAAAGAGCCAAACCTCATACCATTACAATGTCCCCCAGAAACTAAACTATTGAATAAAGAGAAAACCTCTAGAACTGCTCTTAGGTGACCGATAGTGTTGTCCATCGAGGTATACCGGTATCTAGAGGAAAGACAAGATATGTGTCTCCAAAAACAATAAGGGGTGGTTCGAACATTGAACCTCTCATTTATTAATGCAGGATCGCAAAAACCAATTGCACTTCAAAGACGCTCAATAAATAATTACCACATATATTTTAACTACTATACTATTACAATGATTAAACTTGAACTTAAACCTTTTCCATAAAAAAAAATTATACAAATATTTAATTCTTAAATATATTAAAAAATAATTTTAAACTACAAGGTAGTTTTGTGTTATATATATACCCACACTGCCATGAATTTTAGCTTGTAGTGAGGACATAATTACTTACCTGATGGTGAAGTTGGACCTCTATCCCACTATTTTTTTTTTAATTAATTTTTTACTAATTTGTTGGAGGAGGGATGGGGTTGGGGGAGTTGACCTATTTCAAGGCCTGGGGGCAAGGGAAGCGGCCTATTTCAAAGACTAAAGCTCAACTTTGTAAACAATTATGTTTCTTCCAATTTGAATTTGAATTTTTTCATTAGTTACTTTTTAAAAATATTATCTAATACATTGTCCTTGTAATTTTAATATGGATTTTTGGTATCAATGTCTTTATTGAAATTAAGTATAGTTAATAATATTTAGATAGATAAATATTATTATATAATTTTTATTTGGAATCGAAAGGGAGGAGGAAGTGTAAATAAGAAAGTAGGAAATAGAAAGTAAAGTGCGATTACTGAACAAGTGTCACCTCTTGTTCCAAAGTTTAGGAGAATTTAAAGGATCTAGTTAAAGAAAATCTAGGTAGCATTGAAAGAAAGTCATTTGTGAATGTTTTTATTCAAAGTATGAATGGTCAAGTTGGAAGTATGGATGTCCTAGCTAGTAATAAAAGGAAGAGCAAATCTATTGCAAACCCTTCCTAGGTAGGAGGTTTTACACCAAAAATGATTATCAAGGATGAGATGATCAAGCATGATATAATGGTTCTTAAAACCAGAGGGTTAATATGTAAGTTTCATGGATATTGGCTAGGTTTTTTTGAGATTCAAAATTGGATCAAGTGGAGGTGGGGATCAAATTCAAATTAATCCATGACTTTTATTTCAAAATATTTTTCCTCGTTATTTTCTCCAGTTCAAAAATAAGGGATAAAATAATGGATGGAGGACCATGGTTTAAGGGCAAAGATGCATTATATTTAAGACCTTATAGATAGAATTTTTTTGTGGATACAAAAACTATTAAAAGACTTTCGATATGGAGTAGCATTTTTTAACTTCCTTATAAACTCATTAATAAGGAGGTTTTGAAGAATATTGGTAATACTCTAGGTGAATTCATTTAGGAGGAACCAACTACTAAGGAGAGAAGGCATGTTGTATACACTTGAATATGTGTTGCCATAGATATTTCAAAACCTTTACCACAGTCAATTAGGATTAAATCTGAATCAAAAGAATGGGATCAAGTGGATTATGAAAGTATTGCATTCCAATGTCGTAAATATCATGAAATCGAGCACATGGTAAGAGACTGCAAAATGAAATGGAGGAAGAAATGATTTTTTTGGGCATGAGGGTAGCTTCAATTTGAAACAAGGAGATCATATCACAAGATAAGCTAGGTCAAATACTTATAATATGTGGGATAATTTTTTTTATTAACAAAAAACCCCTTGCACGGCCGCCATGGTTTGAGAAACCACGACCAGGGAATTCTACACCGTCAAAATCACCTGGGAGTTGTGCCCAACCATGATCGCACCAGCGATATCAACTATACCCACTGTGCATATGGTAGGGTGGATATTCGAACTAGGGACCTCCCTTGAAGGATTGCCCTACCCTCTCCAACTCACCTACAACACATGGGTAATATGTGGGATAATTACATCTAATATAATATAATATTCTGGCGAACTGGTGGGAAAATTTTTCGAGCTCTGGCGAACTGGCGGGAAAATTTCTATGCAGGCGACAGGCGATGCTCTAGGGTTTGTGGAGTGAAGGAAAAGCCAGGGCAATTGGTGGGTTGACGTAGTGTTACTCTGGTTACTGCGGATCTGAAGGAACGTCTGCTACCCCGGGAGGGCCCAATGGGGTCTCCTCCAGATCCTCTCTCTGGGAGAAAGAGCTCATATGTTGATTTGCTAAAAGAAAATTCTTCGTCTGCCAATGACGAAGCTCAAAGGAATGCTCTTCATACGCTCTTCAAGAATGCTGGAAAGAGCTCAACAGCACATCGAGTTAATGGATGCCTCCCACAATCCGCCTCAAGACCCAAGATTGTCATCGAACCAAAGATGGTCGAAGACACAATCATATACGGAGCTAACCATGATCTGATTTGTAAATTCATGGGTATCCGACCTACCCTGAATTTCTTGCATACCTGGGTCAGACAGAACTGGGAGCCTCACGGTGAGTACTCCTTATGGTTCATCAGCAATGGGTATTTCATTGTGAGTTTTCTTGAAACAGGGCGTTTGAATCAGAAAAGAGGAACCACGGTCCGGCAGGGTTATTTTTTCAACCCTGGAGAGTGGGTTTCGATCCTCGTATTGAACCCACGGCTATCCCGGTTTGGATCCGGTTGTACGCTCTTTCGATGGAGTTTTGGGGTGAGCAGGTTCTGGAAATGATCGGTAACTCCCTCAGTAGACATCTGGGTGTCTCCAAGGACACCATAGAAGGTAACACAGCTGTCTTTGCAAGAATTTGCGTGGAAATGGATATTAGCCAGCCTCTCCCGACAGAGGTGGAACTTGAACTGGCAGGACTATCTTGGATCCAACAGTTAGATTATGAGGCTCTGCCCTTCAGATGCAGAGTTTGCCATAAACATGGCCATTTGGCACGGTTTTGTCCAAATATTGTGAACACAAAAGCAGAGGCTCCGCTTGGAATGCCAAATCGCCCCGCAGAGGGTAAGTCTACTCTTGTCAAAGAACCATCCAATACTCCTCAGGGTAATGATGTCCAGAAAGATGGCTTTGAACAGGCCAAAAGAAGGAGAAAGCAAAAGAAAAATGGTAAGGAGCAATCACAACTCAAGCCAGCAAATAGGTATGAAATTTTTAAGACACTAGTGGATCAAGAGGATCAAGTCATGGAAGGAGTGGATGGGAATATTGAGGATAATAACATCCACACTCATGCTTCTCCTTCATCCCCCCTGTCTTAGAACAGGTGATTGAGTCCATTGAGTTACCGCAGCCAGAGAATGTAGGGGCACTGATAGTGCACTCCCAAGCGCAGCCGATAATTAAGGATGTCGGCATGGGAACTGCAGAAAAGAACAGAGAAAGGCCAGCCCTAGGGATAACTCAGGTGGAAAAGAGATCCAAAAATAGTAACTCTCAAGGAGCGGGCAGAAAGTCTAATAAGGACCTGCTAGCAATTCAAGGAGACAAGTTGATCACTAGAGGATCGGTGAGGACAATTGATTCTTACTGCTCTCAAGGTTTTCAATGATTATTCAATCTTGGAATGTTAGGGGTTTAAACAATAGAACCCATCAATCTGCTGTTCAGAGACTCTTAGGAAAATGTAAAACAGACTTTTTGCTCCTCCAGGGAGACAAAAATGTCTTTAGATCTTATGTGTAAAACGAGTTAGTAGAATACGGAGGGGCACTGGCCATATGGATGTGGCTGCCCAAGGTGCCTCGGGGGGATTGTTACTCTTTGGAACCCTCCGGAATGGACTGCAATAGAACATATAGCTTGGAGGGGTGTTCTCACATCTCATTTTAGGAATAATGTCACAGCTGAACATGTTTTAATTACAAATTTTTATGGGGCTCAAAACCTTGAAGGCCAGAGGCTCCAATGGAAAGCTGTACACAACATGAGGTCCTCAAGGGAAGATTTAGATTGGATTATTGCTGGGGATTTTAATGCTAAATTATTTGCTCGTGATCAGGAAGGTGGAACCCCAGTTTTGGATCCAGGGGGACCGGCTTCGATTGCCCAAGTCCGGAGCCTTTCATCTAGTGGATATCAAAGGCCCTGGAACCTACTTTACTTGGACTAACAAGAGGAGGGAGCCACACAAGCAGGAAGGTAAAGCTAGACCGTTTTCTGGTCTCAGAAGAGGCATTTGTAAAGTGGAATATTAAATTTTAGATTTTTGAGGGCCCAGTTTCAGATCACTTTCCCATTTTGTTGGAGGGAGGGACTATGACAGGGCAACATCACAAACCGTTTAAATTTGGGAATTTTTGGTTACAAAAGGAGGATCTTCGAAAGAAAATTTCGCAGTTATGGGAAGAAGGTCGTCTACCTTTTGGGATAGCAATGTTTCGATTCCACAAACAACTTCATTTTGTCAAAGTTAAACTGAAACAGTGGAGGCAAGCTAATAAGTCAGATTTCTAGCTCCAAAGAGCTCCCTTGGTGGCAGGATGGGAAGAGGTTCAAAAACACTTCAAGGAAGGAACAATTACTGAGCAGCTCAAAACCGAGGATGATGCCTTGCGCAAAGCGGTTGAGGACATTGATAACCAAGAGGAGACTTACTGGAAACAGAGAGCAAGAAACACTTGGTTATTAGGAGATAGAAATACAAAATTTTTCCATCGATCAACCTGTGCTAGGAGACAGATGAATAACATGGAAGTCCTTCAAGATGAGAATGGACACTCCTTTGATACTCTTCCTGGTATGCATTCCCATTCAATGGATTACTTTTCTAAACTTTTTAAGGAAAGTATGGAGCAAGATGTAGAGGCTCAAAATGAAGTAATTGATGTCATACCCTCTGTTATCTCTGAAGAAGAAAATTAGGCCCTTCTTAGACCCATTGATAGAGATGAACTGAAGAATGTGGTCTTTGGAATGAGCATTGGCAAATCTCCAGGTCCAGATGGTTTTCCTATTGAGTTTTTTTAGGCCTTTTGGGATACCTTGGAGGAGGATGTTTTGGCTATCACAGAGGAGTCTAGAACTAATAAAAGAATGCTTAAGGCAATAAATCATACCTTCATCACTTTAATTCCAAAAGGGGAGGAGGGGACTCATATCTCTGATTTTAGACCTATTGCCTTATGCAACGTGATTTATAAAATAATCACAAAGATAATGGCTGAACGGCTAAAACCTCTCCTTCATAACATCATTTCCTCAGAGCAAGGGGGTTTTGTAGAGGGTAGACGGATCTTGGATGGGGTGGTTCTCGCCCAGGAGGCAATACATTCAATGCAAAAATCTGGTAATAAAGGAATGTTCATTAAACTGGATATGTCCAAGGCTTATGATAGGGTGGAGTGGGGTTTCTTGTCAAATATGTTGGCTGCCTTTGGTTTGTCAAATATGTCAAATATGTTGGCTGAGTTGTGTTTCTACGCCTTCTTATTCTGTTCTAATCAAAGGTCTTCCTCCGCAACCTTTTGGAGCCACTCGTGGTCTTCGTCAAGGGGATCCTTGCTCTCCCAATATTTTCCTCATTTTGGTTGAAGGATTAGGTAGACTCTTCTTGAGGAGAAGACATCAAGGCTTGATAACAGGTATCAAGGTGGGTGAGGAAATTTTGACTCACCTATAGTTTGTGGATGATACTGGACTGGTTGGAGTGGCCAGATTCAGGGAAGCTAGAGGAATCAGAGATACTCTTAATGTCTACCTTAGGGCCTCAAACCAAGTCATCAATGATAAAAAATCCAAAGTGGTCTTCTTCAATCTTGACCAAAGGCTACGGAGACGAGTTATAGAGATCTTGGGATTCACTAGGACCTCTCTTCCAGTAGTTTACTTGGGGGTTCCTTTGCATTTCAAAAAATTTAAAATAGATATCTGGAAGGATCTTCTGGATGGTATCAAAGATAGAATGAATCATTGGTCTCATAAATGGTTAAGCTATGGGGGCAGATTAACTTTCTTACAGTCAGTTATTCATGCCATGCCTATTTATAAATTTTCTATCCTGGCTGCCCCACATACTATTTGGAAAGAGCTGGACAAAATGGCCAGAAGATTTTTATGGAAAGGAGCAAAAGGGGAGAAGAAATGGACCTTGGTTGGTTGGGATAAAGTTACCCAACCCAAGGAAAAAGGAGGGCTGGGAATGAGAAGCTCCAAGCTTAATAACAAAGCTTTGGCTGGAAAACTGTACTGGCGGTGGATTTCCCAACCAACATCCTTATTCAGTAGAATCCTAACCAGTAAATACTTGGGTCATGTTCACCCCAATGAAGTGGGCCGTTTCCCTTTGGATGGTACTGGATCCTTAGTGTGGCAGGCTCTTAAGCTTGGATCTCAGGTTATTAAAGACCAATTGTTTTGGAAAGTGGGGAGAGGGGAGAAGGCACGTTTTTGGACTGATTCATGGGACCAGTACCCACCCATCATTGTTGAGTTTCCCGAATTGCAACCAATTAAATCTGCCATAGAAGCCAAAGGTTGGGTCCAAATTGAAAGTTATTTCAACACTAGCCAAATGGGGGAGTATAAGTTCAAGAAGTTTAAGAGGTTGGAGGAGTGGCCAATTATAATCCCTCCGGAGCTGGCACCCATCTTGACCAAAATATTGATAGAAAGGTTTCTCACAGGGAGAGATGAGGAGGATGAATTAGCTTGGGGCTATGGGAACCTTGGGGTATATACGATGAAGGACGAGATATGATAAGATCCTCCCAGAGCCTCCCCCACATTTATTTCCGGTTCAAGATTGGAGGAAGATATGGCATTCCAATGGTTGGCCGAAAGTGAACTTCTTTGCTCGGCGGTTTATGCATAATGGAATTCTCACTTTTGATAATCGTAGAAGTAGAGGAATCATCGGTCCATATCAGTGTGTATTATGCCACAAGAACGAGGAAACAACTGATCATCTGATGTTTGAATGCCATTTCACGCGCCAGATTTGGAAGTGTTGGTTCTCTCACTATAAACTCCAGGCTAACGGTGATCTGAATCAGACCAATATTTGGGAAAGATGGAAGAGAGGTAGATTTAAATCTAAAGCTCTTCGAATTGGTTGGGAGCTTGGCTTTCTTTTCATCTGGTGGCAGGTGTGGTTGGAGAGAAATGCTCGTATTTTTAGAGAAACTTTCTCCTCGCTAGATGGAGTTTGGCTGGTCATCTGGAGCAAAGTCATAGAAACGGTTGTCATCTATGCTGAAGAGGAAAATCAGGTTGGTCCTGGGCCACTGGAAGAGGGAGCTGAAGAGCAAGAGAGACAGGACAGAGCTAACTGGAAACCTCCCCCAGAAGGTTGGATCAAAATCAATATTGATGGAGCTACAAAAGGCAATCCGGGTAGTGCCGAAATTGGTGTAGTCTGCCGGGATCATGCTGGTTCAGTGCTCTATTGGGAACTGCAAGGTCTGGGAAGAGCCACAAACAATGAAGCAGAAGCCATTGCTATCAAATTTTCTTCCATTTGGGCTGTTAATTAGGGTCACAGGAGGATAATTCTCGAGTCTGACTCCCAAATTCTGGTTGGCGTTCTAGACTGCATGAGGAACTTTGCTTCGAAAGCATGGAGGTTGCGGATTCTGGTCTCTCAAATTAAGGAACTTTGGAGGAATATAGAGGATGTGATCCCCGTCTATGTGAGTAGAGAATTAAATAAAGCGGACGATTTCCTTGCGAAGATGGGTGCTGAGAAAGAGGTAGGGGTGCAGCTGCACAGTGACATGCCTTTGGAGGATGAAGTGATTAGGCAGGGTCTTGAACGATCCTTGAGACAATGAGCAAATATAATGCTAAGGGTGGTTTTTGTCGCGATATCATGACCTGTTGCACCGTCGCGACTTTTGGAGGGAAGCTGTCGCGATATCGCGACATGCTGCACCGTCACGGCCTTTGGAGGGAAGCTGTCGCGATATCGCGACATGCTGCACCGTCACGGCCTTTGGAGGGAAGCTGTCGCGACATCACGACATGTCGCGCCGTCGCGGCCCTTGGAGAGAAGCTATCGCGATTTCGTGACCTGGTGCACCGTCGCGGCCTTTGGTGGGAAGCTATCGCGATTTCGTGACCTGGTGCGTCATCGCGGCCTTTGGCTAGAAGTTGTTGTGATTTCGCGACACTTTTGGAGAATGGGCGTCGAGGGGGATAATCGTCACGATATCGCGACGTTTTTGGAGAATAGGAGCCAAGGGGATAAGCCGTCACGATTTCGTGACACTTTTGAAGAATGGGTGCCAAAGGGAAAAATCGTCGCGATATCGCGACACTTTTGGAGTTTTAGCGCCTTGGGGAACAGACATCGCGATATAAGGGGAAAAGTCGTCGCGATTTCGCGACACTTTTGGTGATTGGGCGCCAAGGGGAAAAGTTGTCGCAATATCGCGACATTTTTGGAGAATTGGCACCAAGGGGAAAAGTCGTCGCGATATCGCGACACTTTTGAAGAACGGACACCAAGGGGATAACTCATCGCGATTTCGTGACACTTTTGAAGAATGGGTGCCAAGGGCAAAAATTTCGCGATATATCGCGACATTTTTGGCGAATAGGCGCCATGGGGAAAAATCGTCGCGATATCGCGACACTTTTGAAGAATGGGCGCCAAGTGGAAAACTCGTCGCGATATCGCGACACTTTTGAAGAATGGCTGCCGAGGGGAAAACTCGTCGCGATTTCGCGACACTTCTGGAGAAGAAGCGCCATTTGGAAAAGTCGTCGCGATATCGCGACACTTTTGAAGATTGGGTGCCAAGGGGAAAACTCGTCGCGATATCGCGACACTTTTGAAGATTGGGCGCCAAGGGGAAAACTCGTTGCGATATCGTGACACTTTTGGAGAATAGGCGCCATTGGGAAAACTCGTCGCGATATCGAGACACTTTTGGTGTTTGGGCGCCAAGGGAAAAGCCGTCGCGATTTTACGACACTTTTGGTGAATAGGCGCCGCGGGGACAGGCTGTCGCGATTTCGCGGCTTGTTGCTCTGGCGCGGCCATGGATGGTTTGCTTGTCGCGATTTCGCGACATGTCGCGTTTTCGCGCAATGTTGACTTTTTGCGGTCTGCGATGGAAAGTGCTGCGTTTTCGTGCCTTATAATCTTGCTTCTTTTTTCTCGGCTGGGATGTGTTTACTCCCATTTGTAACTGATCTTTGTTTTAATACAAGTTTTTTCAATTTTTTCAAAAAAATATATAATATAATATTAAATACTTATCTTGGGTACCTAAAAATTAGTGTTATTCAACTCAAATTGAAATTTGTTATAGTAGTGCCTTTGATGTTGATATTATTCAATGAACTTAGGTATAAATCAAAGTGACAAAAAGATGAGTGTGGCATTTATGAGTAGGATATTTCTAGCATTCTTGAATATTCTTGCAAAAACGATCATAAGAAAGATAAAGAGCCATGTGCTTATTGTGAATAGATTTGTGTTATAGTTTTAGAGTGAGGAGGGGCAACAATTAAAAGAAGGAAAAATTTGTCCCTATGTACAATAGGAACATATTGATCTTATACTTTCCTTTCTCCTATGAATCTTGCTTTGTTACCTTTCATTTTCATATTTTGATGTCTTAAATGATAGTTGTCATGGCCACATTTTAGATCACAATAAAATTGCATTATCAAAATTTTCTAAAACAACTTCAAAAAATGTTTATCTAGTTAAGGGTGAAGTCCTTGGTGTTATTTGGAAATATTACTTTTAACCTCAAGCCAGATGCAACCAGGAACCAAAAGCATTAAATGGAGTCTTTAATGTTATTTTGAAGTCTTGCTTTCAACCTCAAGCTAGATGAAACCTAGAACTTATGAATCAAATCGAGTAAGAAACGGTTCCATCACAATTGGAGGAAATGATTATTCATATCTCTTGTAGTTGATTAAAGACTCATCATCCCAAATTCAATCGATAAGTTTAGAAGCATTAATTTTTAATTCTTGTTCCTCCATCGAGTTCTTCCTCATCAATTTTTCATTCTATCTTTGTGTGACAGTTGGAATATTTTGCAAAAATTCATTGTGAGCCTGCTTATCTTGCCCAACTTTTGTTATAACATCTTTGAAATTATTATTTGCTTCCTCATATATTTTTCTTCCTTAATGTTTCTTCCATCTAAAGTTGAAATATTTTGATACAATAACGATATCTACTTTTGCAAAGGCATGAAAAATCTGGAATTTCTATCATTTTAATTAAATCATCTCTCCCTAGATTTTTGGACCAAATGTGACTCTTTCTTGCAATATATTATGATAATAAAAAATTATTGTTTTCCTTGCATATAAGTATGTTGGCTCATTTTGTTGATTTGTACTCTCTTTTAATACTTAAGGTTGATCAACCAAGCTTCAGCTGAATCACCTCTCCCTTTTTAAAACATGTTAAAAAAGGATTTGTTGTTCCATATATTCATCCACCCCTTCAAATAGTTCATCTTTTGAACAAACATATGCATACATGTTTCAAACTTTAGCCCACCACAACATAACCATTTGGAAAAAATTAGGGTCTTAGAAGTACATAGACTAAAAAGGAAATGCTTTGGATGGCCATTAATGAGAAGATCATATATTAAGACAATTGGTTTGTGATTTGATCTAGCTCAAAACAAAATATTCAAAGAGGTTGTATACTTTATTTGTAGTCAATTTTTAGATATAAAAAACTTGTCCAATCTTTCAACCACGTGAGATTGACCAATATGAATACCATCCCATGTATATTGAAAGCTTAAAGGAACAATATATCCTAAACCATTTAAATGACAAAGGAAGCAAAATCCTTAGTTTATCTAGACTAGCTAAGAGTACCATCCTTTTTCAAAGAAGATTGAGTTATGTTGAAGTCCCCTTCAAGAGTCCATAAGATGCAATTATGAAGACCATCATTGAATTTTACATGAATAGATCAAGGTCCTTTAAACATCTATCTCAAAGAATGACTGTATTTGGAGCATTTACATTTATGAATCCAATTTTCATATTTTTCTCTTTCCTAAAAAAAGATTGGTAACACAAGTACTTCTTGTATTTAGCAATTATCCATCCCATTTATGAGATTTTCATATTGTTGCAATGGCCCCTAAAGCTCCCATTACAAAGACAACTAGACCATCCCCAATTTTCAAATATTTTTGAATACATATGTATCTTTCTATCTTTTTTTTTTTACATTAGAATAAATTTAGGCCTATAGCAAATGTAGATTCAGAACCTTGCTTGCATAGGATGGTTAGTCCCAAGTCTCTTTCCAAAGGAGACCTAAAAGTTTATTTCAACAATTTAGGCTCTACCTCCAAGTTCAAGTTTATGTTGCTATGTTTATATTTAAGTTCAAGAGTGTTTTGTGAGTTAATTAACAAACACCTAAGTTTTTGTCTCTAATAGTCCCTTTTAAGATGAGATTTACTAAACTTAAGTGAAATGATCACTAAATTTATAAGCTAAATTCACTAATATGAGGATGCAACAAAAAAATTCTACTCTAGAATACTTTTTTTATTTGAATGATTTGCTAACTAAAGAGAGTTTTTCTTTTCTAAGGCAAAAAAGAAATGATGCAACAAACAAGTTAGCCTACAATTCAACTATATGACTTTTGATTCCTTTCCTAATTGCGTGTTATAAATGAAATACTCAATATATCCTAAGGATTCCTTGGTTTTTTAAAAAATGGTGTGTTTTAGGTAAAATTTATAGAAAATAAAAAATCAAAACACAAAGAATAGTAAAAGAACACTAAATAGAGGATTCCAGTGACAAAATTACCTATTTGTAGAAGGTTGATCAAAAGCACCACTAAACTTGGTGGTAGATTTGACAGGCTACATATAAGGAGAAAATGATTGAGTGTTAGGTTTAGGGGGTTTGTATAATTCTATAGAAGTAGTTAACTATCTCCTATAGATGATCATACTCTTTGTCCTTGATAAGAATAATTTTTATGCCTAAACCTTGGAAGGAGGAAGCAAATTGGCAAAAGTACCACTATTTTTAGTGTTGGATTTACTATTTGTAAAATAGAGAGTCAAAAGTGCCAATGTTTGGGTTGAGTGGTGTTATTGACCTTGCAACTATAAATTAGAGTGTTTTTGAGTGAAATTTGGGGGCAAATGAAGTCTAAGTGCTTTCAAACTAGGCAAGAGGGTGAAGGATTTAATTCCCAAGGTTAGTAGACCAATAGGTTCACAAAACCCTATCAAATAGATTTCAAAATTTTACAAAACTTATGAAAGTAGTTGAATATGACAAATAAGCTTGAATTATGACAATTTGGTGCTTGAAATGGCTCAAATCAGAGCTCAAAGGTGTCTAAAATGATGAGAAAATGCACTAAGATGGCTATAACATGAAACGAGAAGGTTACAAATCCTAATTGGACCCGATATATCTCAAATGGGATGCTAAGATATCATGATTATGTGTCAAATAAGATAGTATGTTGCTTCCATAACCCAATAGAGGTCTGGAATAGAGATTTAATAAGTTTTGGTACTCAAAAATCACTAAAAACAAGCAAAATAAGATGCAATGCAACAATAAAAGGGTTACAATGATATTGTACCTACAAACAAGATTGTTGTGAGTCAATATAAGCATATACACTTGAAAATGAAAGTAATATGAATGTATAACAAATATTTAATTATTAAAGCATGAAAGAAGTAAAACTAGCTTATAAATGAGATGCATAAACTTGCAAATGAGATGTTAGAGAACATGTGCGATGTTTATAACATAACACAAGCCTTAAAAAATGTTATGCCAAGTCAAAATAAACATATATGACTATAAATAAAAATGATAATAAGATAAATGGATGGAAATTGCATAGATAAGAAGAAAAATAATGAATTAGAGAGTAAAATGAAGCAAAAGACCCTGCACAAAGTGAGTAGAGATGCAAGTAAGTGAGAAAATGTTGCAACTAAAATAAAGAGGTATAAGAAACTTGTTAGAATGCTGAAAAAAGGATTAAATGCATAAAATAATAAGAAATACAATGATTAGTGGCTGTCAAAATGAAAATCCAAGTATTAGCAAGACCAAATAAAGAGAAAATGCATGAAATCAAAGCAAGTGAGATGGAAAAATATGAGAGCTAGAAATTTTACTACCTAGAAAGGTTTCCTTCGTACACCATGATAATATCCTTGCCCCAATGCCTCTTTGACTTTCTCTACTTTCTTCAAATGCTTTATTGAAGTGCTCCAAATGCAAATAATAACAGAAAATGAGAGTGAACGAGAAAATAAGCTAGAAATTTTGCAGAGTATAGATATCACAAATTATTCTATGAAATATCCATCCGAAGGAGTCTATTTAAAGAATTTGGAGGGACCAATCCTTGGAGGGAAGGATTTTCAAAGATGTCATTTGGGCAAAGACCAAATTTAAATTTCATAGGCTTGAAGAGTGGTTTGACCATCTATGATTAGAGCAAAGAGTGGGATTAAAGAATTTGTGTGCTTTTGGCTCATACCAAGAGATTTTGTTCATGTTATAAAAGCAACACTAAAAACAATTCCAGATTTGCCTGAGTGTTGCTTTTGACAAACTATCAAGTTGATTGGTCAAAATGCCAAAAAATGACTATTTTGCAAAAGCGCCAATGTTTTGCAATAGTACCACTATGTTGCTTTTAACAAGAGTGACACTTTTGATAGGAGCTAAATTTAATGTCTAAGATACCTGGGGTAGGATGATTGACTATAGTTATGATGTCTAGTGTCTTGCCTAGAGTCAAGGGTTAGCAAGTCTGTCAAAATTGGGTGTACATTTTTTCCCATTTTGATGTGATTATTGTGAAATAATTGCCTAAAAAATAAATCGTAGGACTTCAATTTTGACATTGTGATGTTTTTTGATGTTATAGTATTCTATGTTGAAGAAATTATTGTGAATGGGGTTGATTTGTAAAATTGATGATTAATCAGTGTCATTGTTACATGTGTACCTTAAAACTGATACCCCATGGATACCTCATAATTGATGCTCCATGGGTGCCTCCTCGTGACTTGTCCCAAAATGTCAATTTGGAGAGAAATATTGATAATATGGGGTGCTAATATGACCAAATGGATAGGAATGGTAATCAAGAGTGAAAGTAAGGTAGGGTAGGTTGGGTGGGTAAAAGGAGAAGAGGGGGTAAAAATGATTTCATTTTTACCATGCAAGGTTGCTTGTTGGGAGAGCTCTTGATTTACTACTTAGAATTTTATGGTAAGTATCAGGAGGTTGACACATCATGTAAACTTGGTTCAAGGGTAAACTAAAGCACTAAAGAAAGTTTTACGAGGATGTCCCAAAACCAAAACTTTAAATTTTGATTTTATTTTTTTATCTTTCCAATTTTGTGATGTTTTATCCATGAGTGGCACTTTTTACAGTGGTGCTTTTTCTACTATTGGAACTTTTTCTAAATTGGAAAAAATGAATAGAAATTTGTTGATTGGATTTTATTTGCATGATTTGTAGGGGTTATGGGTATTGGTGAGCCAAGAGTAACGATTGAGGATGATGGATATTGTATTAGAGTTGTTGGATGATCATGACATTGAGGCGTTGGTCACGACTGGTTTGTATCTTGTGGAATTTATACCAAAGGTATACTTTGATTGGTCAATGATTATAATATTAGAGGAGAGATGGTACTCAAAGATAGGTACATTTTGGTTGCCTACTAGAGAGATAACAGTGACACTAGAGGATGTATAACAAATCCTCCAAATTCTTGTTCAAGGGGTTCCAATTTGGCTTGGGAGTAATGACAGGGCTGGTATGAAGGTTTTGATAGGTGATAGAGGGTATACAAAGGTGTGATCAGTTTTGTTCATTAATAATGCATATTAGGGAGGCCACTTGGATTACCTTACAAGGATACTATGTGTATTTTAATCTAGAATCTTGATGGTAGATATGAGTCAATGAGTGCTCCCTTGGGGATGGGGTATGGTGATTGTCGATATGCAAGATCAGTATACTACCTATGCATGGGCTCTAGCTATTTTAGCTATATTGTACAATACTCTTTATCATGTGGTTTATCACAATGGAAAGAGTCTAGTTGGTTGCACACTATTGTAGGTGTGGGCCTCAAAACATATCATAACCAGGTGACCTTTGGTAGATACAAGAGGGAGATATAGTTACAATAGTCCTGCATATTATAGGTAGGAAGGGATACATAGACCTAGTCAATGCACCCTAACTTAGGTTCATCAATGATTGATGGATTAAGGGCTACATAGGTCACTTGGAAGCCATGGAGAGGCTGATACAAGTGGGATGATGATAATCAGGAGTTAGCTTGGGTGAGGAGGACTTGATGGATGTATGATGAAGATGAGGATCATGAGCTCTATTTCTATGATAGTATGGTGCATTAATTTAGAGATATACCATGGGTACTAGATATAGGAGAATTTTTATTTCGTCAAACCATATGAGAGTAGGAGTTTCCTCCAAAATTTCTCACCTTTATAGAGGAGGATACAAATGATGTTGAGATCCTTAATTTGGGTGAGGATGATCTTAGGATTGCAAAGGACTACTTTATATGGTATGCAAGCTTTCATCTAGGGTAGATGACACCAGATGTGCCATGCATAGGGTGAGCAAAGGCGATGGAGGAGATAGTTTTTGTTTTGATAGGCATTTACCACATGTTAGGTAAAGATGTAGTTGCTCAAAGATATTCTATAAAGGAAGCTAAGGATGGTGATGAATATGAGAGCAAGGTAAAGGGTGTCTCCTTGGATGTGGATCCACTAGTTGTCATGTCTCTAGTACTAGGAGGATTTGGAGGAGTTGGTCTGAGCAGGTCGACAGAGAAGGCCATGCGGGCTGAGATGGAGGCTTTATTGAGGAATTCCTATGAGGTGAGAGTATGAATGGAAGTAGTTGAGGTGACATAAGATAAGAAGGTAACCATATCTTAGGAGGAGATGACAAGGGTGGAGTGAGAGTGGGATACTATTATTGCTCAGTAGGATGCTACCAAGTTACTTAAGAGAGAGACAAGACCCTTTTTAGAATAACAGAGGCCTTAGAGTGGATGTGATACATGCGTTGATGGGTTCATCATAGTAGTAGGTGGCCTAGTTGGAGGGGGAGCTTTATAGGATGAGGATAAATATAGATAAGGTGAGGATAGACTTATAATCAACTGATGTGGGGGTTGAAGTGGAGATGACCTAGGATAGGCACTACAGGGACTTATATCATAGGATAGTACCTACCTCATAGAGGATGCCATCACCAACATGTACGAGGTCTAGGACACAAACAATGAGTTGATATTCATATAGATTAATGGGCTTTAGGTATCCACTGCCTCCATCAACACCAGGAGGTAGAGATACACGGTCTAGCTATGGATAGGATTAGTCTCCTGAGGATGAATGCACCAATTTTTATCTATGTGGTGCACTACCTTATTGTGATAGGGCTAAGTATACCAAATTTTGATATTGTTGTATATCAAACCTGTCAACATGTATTATTTTGAGGCTTTTATGTAAGAAATGACATTATATGATTGTCTATTTGTTTTATTTTGTTGTGGTATGATGTGATATTGATATTGATTTTATTTAGTGCATTTGACTAAAATGTAAAATATTGAGAAAATAAGATGTAACTTAGATGAAGTAAAACAATTGGAAAATATAAGAGAAAAAATATAAAAAGTAGGTAATTAAACATGACAAGCAAGCTAACAATCATCCGAGTGGTGGTATAAGAAACCATATAATAAAAAATGCTAGGGATGATCTAATTTTATTGTTGAGTGGTGACCTAAGAGTTTGATAATGGATAAGCATTCAAGAGTAGTGTTTTGATCTTGATTTTATTTGCTTATGAGTAGTGGTCTTTGGACCTGATAATGGACAAGTGCTCAACATGATCCCATTTTGAGTGTTAGCCTTTGAGCTAGGCCAGACACTCATAAATGGGATGAGTACGTCTAAGAATTACATCTTTAAGCGGTGGCCTAGGAGTCAAAGTGGAAAATCACTCAAAATATGCAATGGTCATGACTCTATTTCTAAGTGGTGGCCTAAGAGCCATGATAATGGACAAGTGCTTAGAGAATAGAATAAAACACATCATGTTTAAGTGGTGGTCTAAAAATCTACATAAATGACAAGCACTTAAAACATGATGGTAAGGTACTTGTAATATGTACAATATGATACAAAGATATATATTGTGGTTAGTAATGTTAGTAATGATCTTACATTATGATAAGCATAGCCCAAAGGACTTTATTGAGCATATCTAAAAATAGCCTAGAGGACTTTGCCAAGCAATGTCTTACACTGTGATAAGCTTATTCTGAAGGACTTTACAGAGCATATCTAATAATGGCCCAAAGGACTTCATTGAGCAATGTATTACACTGTGATAATCATAGTCCAAAGGACTTTGTTGAGCATGTTTGAGAATGGCCTAGAGGACTTCGTTAATAATATCTAAGCAATGTCTTATATTGTGAAAATCATAGCCCAAAGGACTTTAATATGCATATCTAAGAATGTCATGGAGGACTTCATTGAGCATTTCTGAGCAATTGTCTTACACTATGAGAAGTGTAGCTTGAAGGACTTTACTGACTATATGTCTTATGCCATGAGAGGCATAGATGAGATCTAAGCATGTCTGAGTAAATATTGTATGTCGTAGGGGGTGTTAGAAGAGATCTAAGCATGTCTAAGTTGATGCAATTTCTAATATGAAATATGTTTGTAGATTTTTTTTTGTATGATTTGATGTAAAATACTCATGATAATGTGTATGCATAATGCTTTTATGTAGAAAGCATGGCACAATGGTAGTTGATTGTGAAAGAGGAATGATTTGTATATGTGCTTTAACAGTTACCTCTAAATGGGGATAAGATGTAGGATGAGCATAGATTGTGATGTCGAGATAATGTAATTTATTTAATAGAAAATTGGGAGGTGGGCTACCCCTAAAGTGTGAAACAAATGTATAGATTTATCAAATTTAATGTGACAATGTGCATTTGGATTGCAATTTTTTTGTTGATATATACGATAAATGTGATGAAGATATCCTATATTACCTTGTATATCAGTGAGAGGTTTGGACCTTGGTGTCTGTTACCTAACGCATATGCAAATATTTTATAGATACACAATATATTAGATATGAATATCCAATTCCTTTGCTAATATATAAGGAAATTAGGACCTTTTGCAAAAAGAGCATTGCCAAATATTCCATCCATGGTGACTAGAAACTCATATCCATTTATTGGCATGCTCACAATGTAATTATGAGTCTGCAAGATATTGAATACAAGATACCCATCTTCCTAGATGGCCCATTGGGCCTTACTATTGATCGTAAGTATAGATTATAGATTTTGAATTTGAAAAGTATGTTTGACATGATTTTAATAAAATAATGAAAATTTGCAATCATTGCGCCACGATTCACATAAATATCCAAGGAAAGATGAAGTCCTTCACATTTTCCTAACATATGTACAAAAAATTGCATATGTACATAACATTGGTAAAAGAAATCATCTTTTCTTAGAGGTCCTATGGTCTATCATAACGTGATGACTGATATTTGTCGACGACATGAGATTGATAAGACTTGAAAAGATGATTCCCCTAAGAATGTGTAAAAGATATGTAATTATATTAATAATATGTGACAAGAAGTATTAGATGTTCCATTGTACTATTACATGATCTTCGAAGGAAATATGTTGTCCCTCACCTTTGTTTGATGCATTTATAATAAATTGCATATGCACAAAATATTTACAAGAAATATCACCTTTTCTTGGAGAACCATACAATGGTGAGATAAGACAATTAATATTCATCATTAGCATAATGAAATAAAATATGCCCTAGCCAGTTCATAGACCAATGAGGAGCGATGATAATAAATGATCTAATGTGTGGCGCGCTCATAAGGTTTATGGGTACACAAAGTGTTGATCAATTTTTCTTATTATCCTCACAGGTCTATAAGTAGGTAAGGTAAATTTGTATAGTGTTAGGTACCTAAGTATATGAATGTGGGGATATAATATTATATTATATTATGGCATGGGTCACACATAAAATTATAATAATATTTAACATAGTGTCATATTATAATATTATGAACTTTGTAACTCATGGAAGGTGAACCGACATATTTTTGTATAAAGAGATATGTCCCCCCAATTGTAGAAATCACACACACACACATCTATATATATATATATATATATATATATATGAAATATTCTAAGTATAAGTCTTGGATCGTGCATTTGGAGATCTAGTATAGTGGATTCCTTTCAATAAGGACCATTGTACGGTGTTGCCCTACCTCAAGGGTATTATCAATATCTATTTCATTATGTGGATTGTTATTATGAAATTTATTTATGGATGCATGTTTGATATTTTAGCATATTGGTGAATAATTTATTGTTGATGAGAAGAGATTCATAACATTTGATATTAGAGCCATGATTTTGGCAAAGTGGGGTTGTTTCTGCAAAGCTAGGGTAAACTGTGTAACACTTTGGAAATGATCAACCTAAAGTATTTTCAAGGTGTTATGGTATCTTGAACGTTTTAGTGAACATTTGGCATTTCACCACTTGCAATCATTATGTCCACTTGTGCAGTGGTTGATCCCTTAACACTCAACTCGCCCTAACTCAGCTTCTTCAATGTTTTTCCTTCCCAATACTTATCTTTTCACATTCGTTGAACGTATTCTCTGCTGCCTATTTGTATGTCATGCTTACCCTCGAATGGTGCTAATGGTTATGTTGAGTATTTGCTCCTCCTCAACTTGGTGGTTCTTCTCAACGTGGATGTCTTCTCTTCCATGGTGGCTATACCTTGGCAATATGGTGGCTCCTTTTTCCACATGGTGATTGGCCAAGCTTCTTTGATAAAGACTTTGCTTTTTGGATAATATTTCTTCTCCAATATTTGCTATGAAAATATTGACTTATTCAATTTCCAAAAAGCTTCTTTCCTTATATCAAATCTAACTTCTTTTTGTTGTCTATAATATGCAGATTCTAATATGGTGCGGATGCAATCTTCTTCAACTTTGAAGACTTAAACTTGACCTTTCTTTTATTGTTCTAGAAACTCTAATATGGTGCTTAGAATAAACCAATTTTAATACTTGGATAAAAATACTTTTAAAGCACCAATATTTCAAACCTCTTTGGCCTCCTTTGTAGCTAGCTTTCTTGGTGATTTAGCTTTCCTTTTTGCTTTCCAAGCTTGTAGATATTTGCAACTTCTCTCCTTTACAATATGCTACCAAAAACTATCTTCTTCTTCCTCCAATAATGCTATTAAAAAATTTGCTCTTTCTCTTATCAAATGCTGCCCAAATTTTCTAAAATCAGCTCCTTTGCTTCTCAAAATGATGTCCAAATTGAGCTCCTATCTCCTTCCAAATATGTTGTCCAAAAGTCTTTCAATTTGTAGCTATTTTCTTCTTCAAATGTTGTCTAAAATACAACTCTATCTCCTTCAACTTGCTGCCCAAATTCTCTGAAATTTGTAGCACCAAATGCAGTCCAATATGCTGCCTCTAACTCCTTCAATTATCTACCTTTTTTTGTCTGTAAACTCTATATTTTGCAACTCCAAATGTTGCCAATATGCTACATTTATGCTGTCCAAAAACTACCTCTATCTCCTTCAATTTTCTGCCTTAAATTGTTGTCAATTCCTCCTTCAATAATCTATCCAAAAAATACTTCCAAAACTACCCAAAACTTCTCCAATTCATAACTCTTCTATCTCCTTCTAATGTTGCCCAAATTTGCAGTCCAAAACTCTTCAAATGTTGCTCCAAAATTCTGATTTCTCCTCCTCTATCTTGTTGTCCTAAAACTCTTCAAATTCTGCCCCAACAATCTACAATCTTCTCCTTCAAAAATCAGCCTTCAAAAACTTTAATGGTTGTCTCCAAAAATATCAATTTGTGGCCTCTTTCAATCTTCTTTCTCCTCCTTAGCTTCCGTGGAATTCTGTCTTCAAATTTGGCCTCTTTGCTGGCCTCTTCTTCAAGAATCTAAATGTCTTGAAGTCTTCAAAAAATACTTTCTCAAATTTGGCAAACTTCTTGCCAAAATCCTTCTCCTTGAATCAATTTCACAAATCCTTTTGGGCTTGTTGTTGGATGACAACAATTATCCCAATTTTGATGTGATTACCTCTTTTCAGGAGTTTCTTCTTCTTGCAATCTTCTACCTCAAACTTTCTTCAAATCTTCTCCAATGGCCACTTCTTCAATTTCTCAATAGGGCTTCTCTATTCTCCTTCTTTCTCCTTCAAAATTTCAATGGACCTTTTTCTTAGGCCTCCTCAATATTCTCTCTCAAATCTCCTATCTCCTTTCTCAAATTTGCAATGGGGACCTCTTCTCTTGAGTCTCCTCTTTCTCAATCTTCAATAGGGCTTCTCTAGCCTCTTTCTCTCTTCTTCCTTCAATCTACTATGGGGACCTCTTTCTTGGGTCTCCTCAATCTTCAATCTCCAATCTTCTATGGGGACCTCTTTCTTGGATCTCCTCAATATTCAATCTTCAATCTCCAATGGGACCTCTTTCTTGGACCTCCTTAATCTTCAATGTCTACTCTTTTGCTGCAACTCCAAAACTAATTCTTACGCGAGGAAAGCACATAGACTTTCAGGTAATCAAAGGTGAAATTCTTCTCTATCTGTTGTAGGAAGCTTCTCAACTTCTGAGAACTAATTTTTTGCAACAAAATATTAGACAACAGCAATCAAATACATCCAAATCTCCAAAATTTTAAAATCAATAAACTTCACTAGTTGTTCTTCAATCTAGTGGAAAGAAATCTATGTTGAGTCCTAGTCTTCATGAGTTTTTTGCAACCCTATGGAAAGACTCTAGCCAAATAGCAACTTTCAAATTCTGTAAAATAAATCTCCCTATCTCCTATCAATCTCCCTTGTGGCTCTGATACCACTGTTAGCTTTTGATGCTTAATACTTAAAGCAAAATAACCACAAGATCTAAAATAAAGTTGCTATATAAAATATATGATAATGGCAATATTCTAATCATATAAAACTCATAAATAACTTCTGCAACAACTCATAAAATGACCATTTACCAAATGCTCACAAAAATAGTATTTTGATATAGAATAAATATCTCAAATACACCATACTTCCACACACTCTCACTCTACATTGTGTCTCACACACACACACATAGACACATATATAATGGAATGTGACTCTTCATATGGAGTACTCTTGGCCTTCACTCTTCTTGAGACTCTTCACTTTCCTACTCTAAGGACACATGTGCACTCTTACATAAAGGACACTTGTGCACATCTACACTCATCATACTTGCATACTTAACTACAAGACACTTGTGCATTTCCTGCACATTATTACATTACATAAAGTAAATACTCACTCTCTAATCTAAGACACACTCCTAATATAAATATGTACCCAAGGTGGTACATTAGCATGTACCAAATAATGTAATATACTCCAATATTGTTGAGATTGTTAAGGGGAAGGATCTATTATTAAGAAAATAATGCACTTAGGAAGATGTGTCCCTTTTTAAGGAACTCTATGGGAAGTATAGTGACATCATTGGCTGGCCCTATGAAAATATAAATGTGTATGATAGAAACATTATAGGAACACACCATAGAGTTAGAAGTTGGTGCAAAGCCCTTATAACAAAAGTAGAGGCTTGTTAACCCCAAAATTGGAGTTATGAAGAAAGAGTTTTTAAAACTTTTGCAGGCCCAAATAATTTTTTGTTCAAGAATTCTAATACCATGTTATGTGCTAATTTTAGGAACCTCAATCAACCATCATTGAAGGATCATTACCTATTGCCTTCCATATATCACATATTACAAAAAATGGTTGGATCTCAGATGTTATCACTCTTAGATGGCTTCTCAAGGTATAATCAAATATGGGTAAATATTAAAAACCAACATAAAACAACCTTCACAACTAAATGAGGAACCTTTGCATACCAACAAATGTCTTTCAAATTTTTAAATATTGCAGCCACTTTCCAATGAGCTATGGGCATTACCTTTTTAGGTCTGGTAGGTGAAATTATATTCATATACCGTAATGAATTAACTATTTTTAAAAAGAAAGTGGTAATCACATCAAACATCTAGAGTCAATCTTCCATAGGTGTAGGGAGTATGGTATTTCATTAAACCCCAAATAGTCTATCATGGTTCAAGAAGAATTTTATATAATGCCTATAGTGTCAAAGGATGGTCTATCAATATATCCCAAAAAAATAAAAGTCATCCAAGAGAACCCTTTGCCTACTTCAACAAAGGGATTCAGGTCCTTCCTAACTAAAATCTAGTCTACAACTAAGTTCATAATCAATTATGCACAACTAGTCAAGCCAATAAGTAAGATGTTAAAAAGGAATCAAGTGTATCATGGATTGAAGAAGATAAGAAGGATTTGCAAGCTATAAAGAATGTTATTACCAACATCCCAATTATCACCAACCCAAATTTATCTAAATACTTTAGGATGTGTGTGTTTTAGATAGATGAAAGTATCACCATAATTCTAACTTAAAAGGATGACAAAGATGATTAGCATTCAATCTCCTTTATGATTTAGGTGCTCCATAATTATGAGGAAAGGTACAAGTTCATTGAGAAACAAGTGCTTGCAATAATGAAAGCCCTAAGAAAAATCAAGTATTACTTATCCCAATGTAAGACCATTGTCTTTGTGGCTCATCCTGATGTTGGGTTGGTTGTGTTGCATAGTGAATTAGGGAAAAAGAGATAAGGATGGATGAATGTCTAAGAATTTGGCATAGAGATAAAACCTACTAAACTTGTTATATTGACCTCCAATGACTAGGTGGCATTAGTAAAAAATATTGTGCCAGGTGATGAACTAGGTTGGGTGGGTGATATCAAAAGATACATGATATTAGGGCAAGTTTTAGAGGGTTTAACACCCAAAGAAAGGGCTAGGTTCAAACATTTGGCGATGCACTATACATGGCTTGATAATATACTTTTTTGAAAGGGATATGAAAATGTTCTACTACAATGCAGAAAGGAATAAAGGATAGAAACCCTAACCAAGGAATGTCATGACAAAGGAGGACACTATTCTACCCAAAGCACGACATATAAAATATTGAGGGTAGGATATTACTAGCCTACCATCTTTCTGATTGATTCCAATGGATCAAAGAGTACAAAGCCTATTGCATGTTTATAAGAAGGAGAAGAAAGGCAATAATACCCCTAAAGCCAATCATAGTCATTGAGCCATTCCAACAATGGGGTCTACACTTCATCAACAAGATCATTCTTTATCTAATGTAAAACCAATTACTTTACTGGTTGGGTTGAAGCTATATAAATTAAATTAGAAAATCAAGAGGTGGTTACCCAAATTTAAAAAAATATCATCACTAGATTGTTCCTTCCATAATTATCACTAACAATGACATAACTTTCATAGGATTCAAGGTAATGAAGTTCACAATGAAGTATGAATTTGTGTTGGAAATGGCTTCCAATTATTATCGACAAGGCAATGATCTAGCAAAAGTCACCAACAAGAATATTGTGACACAAAAGGATTGGCATACAAAGCTAAAGAGCCATTGTGGGTATATAGGGACACACCTAAAGCTTCTAAGGACCATCACCCTACAAGCTAGTATTTGGAAAGGAAGTGACACTCCTTGTGAATTTAGAACTCCCCTCTCTCCCACCCACTAGAATGGTTTGCTTTCAATGCCAAGGCTAAATTCAAAGATGACTTTGAACCAGATTGTAAAATTAATTATCATGCATTGGTAGCTGTAGAAAACTTGAGCTACTCATGGAGGAAGATCCTAGCCTAGCAAAAGATGAGATACGAGATTAGAACAACCAAAAGAACATTGTGAAGTGGTCCCTCTGATGAATAATTGTTGATGATATGAGACTCTAAGCATAAAAGGTCATCCAAGGGCCTAAGAATCATGAAAATGTATCCTAAAGGTAGTCCCATGAAGAGGAGATCTCTCACCATTGCATCCAAAATTTCTATAACTACATCAATGACTACCCATGGTCAATGTTGTAGTTCAAGATGCGATCATGGAGTGATACAATAAGAAACTAGAGGACCCTCATGGGTCATATTTTGGAAGGATGGCAATATGGGTGGAGGGTGCGCCAAGACCAAGCCCAAGCCACAAAATAGAAGCCCCTCCAATAGACGAGACCAAACAATAATTACCCCCACTCAAGGAAAGATAAATTACTCAAGGACCTCTTTCTAGGTTGGTGGTGACGAAGGCCCAATTCAAGGTATTGACTACCTTTACTAAGAGTGTAATCAATGATCAAGTGAAGATGCTCGTCGAAGCAAATAAGAAGAAAAGGATACAAGATATAGCAACCTTCAAACCATCTATGGACCCTCCTAGAGAAATAAATCATCTCAAGGGTCATGTTAGAGGTTGTCAAATCCTTCAATCTTTCCCCCTCCCCCTCTCTCTACTCTTCCCCTTTCTTCTATCCTTGCTTATTATTTCCTACCTACTTTTATTCTTGATCCTTCAATCCCTCCCTCTTCTTTTGTTACACATCATTCTCCTACAATAAGTGTAGTTGTAAATTCTCCTAGAGGTACACCACCTCCCATAGTAATCCACACTCTTGACAATACACCTATTACGTAATTCCCCTCCTACATTGTGGAAATCACAATCACTTGTCCACTCATTTCCTATGCCGAGATTCCATCTCTATCATGACTAATCTCATTGCTAGCAAAAACCTTGGAAGAGATGGCGATTGAAGCATCAACCACCACCTCACCATTCACCCCCATGTCCACTCATTTTGACTTGCCCATAGTGTTTGTTTGTCCTTTGCATCACCTAGGCACACCTACCCAACAATTCCTATTGGAGGTGATGATGTCGCCAACTCCAATCTATGCATTTGAGTCTATGAGAACCACCCTAGAGTTGCAGCCAACCATAGGACCTATTCAAGCCTATGTCTAACAGATCATTGATGCACATGAAGACACAAATGTTCAAAAGATATTTGACTTCCTCCAAGCTAAAGAGAGGAAAATAAAAAAAAAGAGTACAAGTGCTTGAAGTATCAGACATCAAGAACGTCAGTAATCATGAGGTTAGGCTACCAACAAGTGGAAACAAGGTCCTCATCACCAAAGTCATTCCAAGTGACCTACATAGGCCATCCACCTCCCTTGTTGACTTTTCAGAGCAAGATCTGTTAAGAACAAATCCCTACCAAATGATCCAACTTACCAACCAATTGTCCATTAGAACGTCTATACAGTATGGTCAATTGTTGGTGGAGAATGAAGCAAACAAGAAGAAAACCAACAACAATGCATCAACAATAGTCCAACTAGATTCCAAAAAGCTTTAATTACAATGACAAATAAGCCTTTTTTAAATGAGTTTACACAAGTTTTTATAAAGGATCTTGGTTCTCTCATACTAAGTGGGGTTTGAACCTTAGACATCTTAAAGAGAGGCCAAAGCCCTTACCACTGCAATAAGCTTGCAGTTGTTGAATTTATTACCTAGAGGACAAAGAGAACCACTAATTTTGAAATTATGTGGCAGAATAACTCCAATTTTGTGAACTTCGTGCCCAAGAATAAATGTAGAGTCTAGGATATCTTTCCAATTGAGCTTGGTACCCCATGAAATTGCCAGAATTGTAGTAACCTAGTTACTACCTTGGGATTCCCCCACATTTGGAAGATGTGGAAAACTTTAAATTGATCCATTAAACCATCCAAAAACCCAATTTTGCAAAATTTTGATCGAAGGTGTGATTTGCTCAAAGTAATGTGATTGGTTCCTGGAGAGCGAAGTGCTAGTAGAATAAGGCAAAGCATTCCTAGGCAGGAGTGGTTCACTCCACTTAGAGCAAATCACTCATTCACAATTAAAAGTGTAAAGGAAGGGCACGAATCCCAAAGTAATCTCCAAAAAGCGACATTTTTACATATAAAATGTCAATAAGCATTTTGGAGGCCTTCTAAATTGTTTAGAAATGTATTTAAAGGTGCATCATTTTGCTAAAAATGCCCTCAAATCTTTACTTTTACTAGTAGTAAGAATTTCTCACCCAAGGTAAGTCAACGATGAAATCTTCCTATAGATAGGAGCCATGGGTTCCATTGTAAACAACGTTTGGCCTTGAGAGAGAACCAAATATACACTTGTGAGCTCCACATTGTATTTGCTCTTTCCTCTTGGATTAATGAGAAATTGATGACACTTTTTGTTTTCTATCAATTGCACTGCCCTCGTATATTGTAGAATGTGACACTTGTAGCACTGCCCTTTTGTCCTTTTGTCATTCCTTGTTGATTCCTTTTCACACACATGAGATCCATTGTTGTTTGATATTCTCATGTGTTGATTGATCATACACACCTTGCTACAATTACCAGCCGTATTTACTTTTAATCTCTTGCACCCTAAACTTCAAATTTTACTTTCATGCACTTCAATTTTCGCATTTTAATTCCTATACTTTTATTTTCACAATTACTTTATGCATTTGACTTAGATTATTTAGATTTAGCGATGATAGTGGGAAGCCGGCCTAAATCTAAAGGTTGAGAGGGGCGCACACTCCTTTCTTCCAATTTGTTGAAACGGAATTGTGCGCGCATAAGAAGTCAGATCTTTCCACAATTCAATAGACTGTTGATTAGAATTCCTGCTATATCATCAATGAACGTCATAAAAATCCATTTTACAACTTTATAATGTGCATAATGTTAAGAGGTAATATGAACTTCAAACTTTCATTCGAGGTTGTGTTTCAGGACCACAATTCAAGGTTTTGGGAAACAGCTATTGGAGCTTACGCATATTTTTAGGACACTCATTTTCAAAGATAATGCCCAAGTACTATAATTTAGGCTCCAATATAGATTGGATAATAAATTGACGAATAATACTTGCCTAATAAACCGGGTACTAAAAATCTTAAAGAAAGCAACCTTATCTTCCTGTTAACAAAAAGAATAGATGGCACCTAGAATTGAAAAGAAATTGCTGTGGTCTTGTTGGTCACTGGTTAGCTTGCTTCACAGAAAACGCATCCTAAACTACCAGTAAGCTCTCTACACATACTGACAATGTATTAGTTGGTATAACTGTGTCTACGGATGTATAGACACTCTGTTAAACAGGCTTTTATCTTCAATAATGATGAAACCATTATTATGATTTTCAATGCTCATCTGCCATCTTCTAGCCCTGTATGTCAGAAAGTCTAGTCCGTATGTCTTATTCATATAAAATATAACGTAGATTTTGTTCTCAGCCAAGCCAATCAGTTGAAAGTTCTTCCAACTAATGAAATCAACTGCAGACAATTGTTATTACAGCTTGACTGTCCTAGTTCATAATAATCTCTACATCCACTTTCAATACTAAACATCAGGCTTAGATTCTGATTGTCAGAACTCTGAACACTTTCCATGTGGCAGTATTATTCTTTTCTTTTCAATCCTTACTTGCCAACCAGAACTCATCAAACTGATTTCCAATTTAGTCACAATTTTATCAGCCATAAACAAAGAATGGCCTCAATTTAAATGCTCAGCAGATAGAATGTTATTCAATCAGGAAATATAATATAGGTGCAGGATTATCTTCGGTGGGAAATGATGCTCACCATTTTTTATTGGAAAAACACCCTTTAAAATTCCATTTTACAACACATAAATTTCTCCCTGCATTATCAGGGCAAATAAGCCTCCCCAAAGTATAAATTTAACCTCTGCATTATAATTTAATCCTCGTGGCAGCAAAATGCTCCACTTTACTGTTAGACCACTCAAAATTATCACCTTAATATCACAAATTATACTTCCCCTAAAACTGATGGTGTGCATGAAATGCTTTCTAAGCATTGTGCCCTTCTTTTGTCATGTAAGTTATCTCCAAGATGTCATACTCCATTTTTCCCGAATGAAGTGTTGAGTTCTAAAAGGATATTATCAAAAAGAAAATATTTCAGATGAGACAAATACATGCTTGAAGGCAAAGCATGTTCACTCTAGACACAGCAGAATTAATAAAGCACTTCCATGCATACCCAAAATGACATCCACAAATAAAACCATGTTTTTAATAAGATCTTCAGCTTGTATCTGTCAGTTATACCAATCCATAGTCATCTGGGAATCCAAAGTCTCTTCATTCTCTCTTATTGCATTGAATTTGGTGAAGATTTGCACCCCCATGTATACAAATGCTTCTTCGTAAGTCTTTCCTAAACCAAAAGGCACTTGAGCATATAACCATTGTAAGGCAGGAAATAAAGTAGTGAAACTGTTGGTATCTTAGATTGACCACTGTGATTTTCTAATTCCGCATCACATTCTGTTGGGGTCCCAAGCGTTTTATTTTTGCCATTGTAAGCGCATCATATATTGAATCTACTACTTGTGCATTGCCATGTAGAAGTTTGAAACAGGGTCTGCCATAATACAACAGTGGGTATTTATTAGTCAACCTAAAAGGTTTGGGGCTGCTTTGACACAATACAATTCCATCAGTTCACCCAAAAGCCTAAGTGGTTAGGAGAGGGCCTCACCATAGAGGTCAGGTTCGATGGAGAGGCTAAGGATACCACCTTATGACTGAAGACAGATCAACAATCTCCCCTTCCACAGGTCTGACTGCAAGCTACCAATGAGCAAGGGGAGGCCCCTCTAGAGAGGTCAGGGGTCCCACCAGTGACCACCCCCTCCCATGTGACCCCACTAGAGAGGGCCTACTAAAAGCCGCAAAACAAGGGAAGCCCCTCTTGAAAGGGCCAACAATGAGCCAGGGTTAAGAGGGAGTGAGGTGAGAATCAAACCTCTCCATTGTGGTCACCAATGTCTTGACACAGTACAGTTCAATTAGTTTACCTAGAAGTTTATGCTCTTAGCAGAGGGCCCCTCCATAGAGGTCAGGTTCGATGGGAGAGGTTACGGGTTCACCCCACACCTAAAGACGGTCCATTAGAATATCTATAACCATTAGTATAATACACGGTCCATTTTACTTTCCTATATCTATTAATTGGATATTATGTTACTAGTGGCAAAGAGCGGGATAAAAAACTATGAGAGAATCTTAAATAACTAGCTAATGCACCTGATGAAGAAGATTAGAATGTATGCCTTAGATACACAACCAACCGTCGACAGCATCCCCACCTTGTTGTAGAGAGCACCCACCAGTGGATGTGCATCCTACATAGAACCATAAAACTTTCCTGCGGCAATATGAAGACAGGTTATTTTGTTATGGTCTTTGGCATCAATAGTGAATATCCTTGAACATCATGACAAGCAGTTGTACATTGGATGACACTTCCACTTTCTAGACCTCTTAAACAAATGTTAGATGTTTCTTTATTCAGTTTTGGACCTTTTGGTAAACCTTTTATTATCGGAACCTTAAACGTTTATCATCAACATGTCTTGGTTGTTGGAAGATATTTGATAGACAGATTCATGACCATCCGTGCTTGATTAAAGCTTTTGATTACAGAATTATTTTCTTTCTAATCTTCCAGTCTTTGCCAAGATTAAAGGATAAAATAAATAAATAAAGGGTTGCGTTGCTTGTCACATGTTAATTTATTATTAGTTAGTTATCCGAGCATTTTCCTTGAGAGATTAAACTCGGCAACATTTCTTTCGAACCATTATACCAAAGAGGAAGAATTCAGCACAGCCTTTCTGAAAAGTAGATATGGCAATTTGAATTTAGGCATAATGCCTCTATTTTTCCATACAATATCAATTCCAAGACACATTTGAGAGATAAAAAATAGTTCATGTACCAGTCTCTTCTAGGTAAAATCAATTATGATTTAATATATTGAATTGAGTAAGAGCCTCCTCCATAGACCCAGGGGACTGGAAAAAATCACTGTTCAACTTCTTAGAAGTACAAGACAAGCTGTTGCTATTCATGTCTTTAGTCAAATCTACACAGGTGGCACATACAATTGTCCATACCACTGCAAACATGCTCCAATGGTTTATCAGAAAGAGGAACAGGATTAACTCCTCTTGGCAGCTGCTTACGACACATCATAAATATGCTGTCATACAACATATCAAAGTGCACCCCTGCCCTTTCTCGGTTGATTATGAAAAGAATGTGATCAGCTTCAATGATTGTGTAATACCTGTTGATCTCAAAAATTAGAAGGCTTACAAACAAATCATTCTAAATCTTGTCACAAGTCATTTGCATGTCTCTTACCAAACACCCGGTTGCAAAGATTGGCCGTCCTTGAATTCTGAACTGAGCCAGCAGTGGGGATGGGGCTCAGGAAAGCGGGGATAAAGCATTGAATTAGTATTCAGTGCTCCATCATTGTCTTGCCAATCCTCATCGCTGGTAAGAATCTTAAAAGTTAGCAAAGTAGCACCGTGACAAATTGCACCAAAAGAATCAGACAAGAAATTTATTTCTCTTATCACTCACTTGTATCCTTTGTAAGGAGGTTCTATATTGCTTGGATATTGCCATTGGCTCATCTGCAATGTCCTAATGAAGAACAGAGGATGAATTCCAAAAAGACTTGAAGGTACGGTCACTCCAAACAATTTTTTTGTTTTCTTGGTTGCATAGCTGTTACAATTCCAAAAACCAAGGTTTGCAAGATCAATTATGTATGCAATCGTTTAATTCAAATTTCCACATGTAAAACAGTGTAGGTAGTCTGCTTTCTAAGTTGAAATATAAACTGTTACTAACCAAAGATTATCCATAAGCAGGACCAAACACACACAAATGAGAAAGATAAAAGAACCTAACCTGAAATAGTAGGTGTTTGGGAAAGTCCTCAATTTCTTGTTGAGTTCAACTGAGACCTGGAGGCTTAAATCTGGAAGAATCCAATCTTCTGAAGCAAAGGGTCCAATGTTTCCTAAAAGACTTTCCACAAGTCCAGAAATACCAACCCTATGCCAAGTCATATTAAAGTGATCAAACCCAAAATTATAGTAGTTTTTCAGCCAAGCAATATCCAGCCAGTCATAAATAGTTACTCCCACCCGTAAAAGCTGTAAGAGACAAATAGACTTCATTGTCTTTCCGTCTTCTGGCCTGTTAGATACCAACAATACATTGTGTAATGATGTAAGCGAATAAAAGGTAAGAATACACTTTATCTTTAATGAAGCAAAAGAACATCTAAAAAGTACTAACAAAACTCACTGTATCCCATCCAGGTAAACCCGAGTCGTTCCATTGAGAGCACCCGATAAACCGGTAACACTCAGGACCCAATTTTCAGAACTGTTGTCGTAGCCTTTGAATTTCTGAATATCAAAGATCAATAAGCATTCATTAAGCCAATAATCACCAAATCTTATGTGCACAGCAACAAGACAAATTCAGAGTTAGCCCATGGGGTTTTAATTACTTTTTCAGCCAGCATTTGTTGCAGGAGTCTAATTACTTGGACACCAGCAGAGTGACCAACAAAGTGCACTGGGTGATTTTCATCCCATTCAGGATAATGGCCTGCAAAACTCCAAACTACAGTAATAAATATTTTTTTAAACTTCAATGGAAGAATATATTAATATAATGATTTAAAATTTTAAATGTACCTTGCTCGTAAGTCTTGCCAAATTGGGCATGGCCATATTGAGCACTGTGCTCTTCTCCATAGTCCACAGTTCCACCTTTTAAATAGTAGAAGAGTTCCCTAGCCCTGGTAAAACAACAGAAAATGAAGATTTATTCTAGCAGCAAAGCAATGAATTTATGAAATCATGCAACTTATATTTCATAGAGCCCATACGACATACACTGAAAATAGAAGGAAAACTCAGTTGAACAAATTAAACTTATTAAATAAAAAATGTAACATCTATAAGAGAATTGGATCTCAGAGCAACTCAAACCAAGAACAGAGGCATTAAATTAAACATGGGCTCAAAGTTGAGCCATGACATATACCTTTAGACCTGTTTGCTGGAATGCAACCTTGTTTGATGGTCCGTGTGTTTTTGGGCACATTGAGGGGCGGGGAAATCTTAATGGGCCTTATGATGTATTTATTCCTGTAACTGTTTTGTCTTTCTTCTGGAAGATGAGATGTAATGTGACTTTGAAAGGCTCCAGAAAAGAATCTTGTAGCATGGACATGAAAAGGATTTAAGGTGACTAATTATTCAAGCCTGTGCTAAGCTCAGGAAGCTAAATTTTAATTTTGAGTGGGCCCTCCTTGCTTGGGCAGAAGGGTATGTCCTAGGATGCCCAGCTGTTCTTGATACATTAAAAAAGCAAGAAACAAATATGATATTTGGACCAAGAAGCATAAAAAGCAGATCAACACAAAACCCAGACCAAGTGCATTAAACAAATCCTGGAATTAATCCCGCCTTGGATGTGATTAACAGGGACCCAAAATTTTAATCTCGATGCATTACGACCAACAAAGAATCCTAGTTAAAAAACTGAGCGCAATAAGACAGACATGGACTTGAATTGCAGATTCTCTTGCTTTAACCAAACCCGTGGACTTACAATCCATTGTTCAGATGAACCAAACCAAGCACAGAATTCTACTGGACCCTAATTCAAAGACAAGCACAACCTACAAACTAAAAACTCTCATTCCATCCCTAACAACATAGGATTTCAATAGAATCCAATACAAATTTATCATTCCAAACAAAGACTCAAAACCAAAAGCGAAGCATAAACTATGAAGCGCATTATATCAATCAAACATAGGCTTCCAACGGAACCCATCAATCAATACATCAGGCAATAAGGTTAAAACAGAAGCTCAAATGCATTCGAGCTCAAAGGACCAAAATTAACATCAAAATCAATAATAGCAAAATATAGTTGTGACGCACCCAACTACATCCAGTTCACAATGAGAAGACTTTGGTCAAGCTCTCTGCTCTCTTCCTATCATTTAGATCGATCGAGTGCATAATGCTCTCTCCCTATAGATAGAAGGATAAGATTGAAAAACCTGCCCACTGGAATGCAAGAAAAGCAATAACATACCTGTCATAGACGCTTGTCAAAGAACCCAAATCAGGAACAAGAACATGGTCATCCTTTTTTTCAGCTCCTGCCCAGTAGGACATTCCACCTAGTCTCTGTAAACACCACCAAAATCAAAGCTAAGAACCCCAAAAAAACAAAAGCAAATATAGACAAATTCATAACACGGGGAACAGAACCCGGGACCTACCCCTTTCCCAAAGCCAAAAATGCCATGAACAAGAACAATGGGAGCCAATTCATGGCCTTGAAAATATGGGCCATTTCCAAAATCCGTAACATTACCATTGGATTCCACAATATTGTGTTTACTATAGCTATCCGCTTCCGAGGTCCAAAAATTCCATACCCTGGACTTTCTTAGATGATGGTTATTAATAATTTCAATCAAGTCCAAAGCTACAGCAGTGCTAAAGATATAAAACCCGTAACATAGATGAATTGTAGAGCTAATAACCAGCTCTGCAAAGGCCAATGCCACAGACACCGTCGCCCACAGCCGCATTTTTAAAAACCGGTCAATCCCAGATCAAAAAGTACTAAAAGTAGCTAAATCTTCATTCAACTTCGGAACAATCCGTAGTCCAAAGACCTATGTATCCTTCAAAAAATTCCCTTCTTTTTATAAAAAATGAAATCAATCAACGACTGAAAACACTCGTATGGGTTTCTTAAAAATCGGACTGAGTGTGCATGTTTGAATTTAATGAAATTCAATCCAACCCAATCCAGTCCATTTAAACCTTGTCTTCCCCGTCACGACGACAACGACTACGCGCAAAGGGCTGGCCCTAGGGATCGATCTGTGGACCTCGCGCCCTCGTTTTTCTCGTGGGTGGCTCTGGATTTGCCGCGAATGGAATTGCGGGCAATTTTCCCGACGTTTTTGAGGTGATTTGAATCTCCTCGTTCCTTGGAGAGACGTCTTCCATACGCATCAGATGCACAGAACCTTCCTTATGAAGATATCAAAACCCTTTTCCTGTTTAATGATTAATCCAAATGCTTAGAATATCCTGTTTAATGATTAATCCAAATGCTTAGAATTATCTTTTGATTAGCACAATCAAATGAAAGAAAGAGAACAACGGATAAAAATAAATATATTTGAGCTCTGAAGAATTCCAATTGCATTATCTAGTCATAGTCAGAGTCTCTGAGCCCACAGCCAACCTACTTCGAATTGGCTACTCACGTGGCTCTCGTTCATTAGCTCATGACAAAACTGTTATCAGACAACAAACTCCCAAGAGGGGATGCCAGTGCCACCCTGGACACCAGGCTTATAATGATTGGGTCAATTTTGAACGCCTTCACCGTTGGATATTTTTTAAAAATTAAAAAAAAACTAATCTTTCGTTCAAGCCAAATAAAACCTAAAGCATGTGGTGGGTTGTTCGAGGTGGTTGATCACGATTTTATCGTGAACCGCAAGAAATTTAAGTAAATGAAATCCACTTTTGGCAGACACGATTCCTCTGTAGCACTTTTTCGTTATTTTCAAAGGTTTATAAATTTTTAGTTGTTCTAGAAGTGTCCTTAGAAGGAAAAAATACAAAATAATAATAATAAATATGTGGACGTAGGCGTTCTAGCTCTAGCGGTAGTCGAAAGCCGTCTTAATCCAGGTCTCATATTAAAATTGTTTGAATTTAATTGGATCTCAACCATTAAATTTACTGCACTAACACCGGTCGACTCTCGTAACTTGGGTTACAATCGTGTCCGACATAGGAAAATTGGTCGGCTCCCCAATAAATTTTTTTTGTTACTTAGAAACTTCTTAAACGCAGGTTCCATAAAATTGTAACAAACACTTAATAATTACTAACCAACTTAATTTTTTTAAAAACAAAAACCATCATAGATCTTTCCTAAACCCAACCCAATCCAATCCCTTATTTAAAGGGAACAAAATACAGTCAAATTCCTATGGGGTTGCCAATGAGTGGTTCACACAAATTGAATTTTCTTGCCATTGCAGATAAGCAAATCTCTAACAAGTCAAGCAAACTAATGCCGAAAGGCACCCTTTGCATATGTCCAAAAATACCTTTAAAGATAAGATCAATTTTTTTTATTGAATTTAAATTTATATATATAACTTAATGCTTTAAAAAAAGAGTTAATAGTAATTAAATACTTTTCTTAATTTTTTTATTTGATTTAGTTATTGTAAGCAATTCTTATGATTGATGTAAAGGGTTGAGCAGTCTCCTCCCAACCATAACCCATCTTAAAGTTGAGAGCTATACTTATCAATAGGAAATTTAACACAAAGCCACCACACACCTGCCCCTTACACACCCTCCCACGCCACGATTTGATATAAATATAAATATATATATTCTAAGATCCATTTTTTTTAAACCAAAGTTTAATTATTTTTTCGTATGCAAAAAAATTATTGTATTAAGCCAGCATTATATGGCAATTAGGTGTATGCTTGTCACTTGCTATGCCAAGCATGTCCGTCTAAAGCAAAGGAATTACTTAAAAAATTAAGTACAACCAAAATAGTTCTGTCAAATAAGTGAAGACCGGCTATTTCCCTAAGGCATTGTTTGTAATCTCCTATGAGGACAAGTTATAAACTATATATAGTGCCCACGTTTTCCTCCAAGTGTTTATTTTGTCTTCACGCGTTAGCTAAAAGTTGGCCTTCATACTTGAGTATTTCCGTGTATAACAATTGTAAGGTACAACGAAGGCATGTAGCACAAATAAATACCATAAAGGAGAATGATTGTTTGAAGTTTGATCTATCAAGACCTGTCCAGTGTCAGCTCCACGTGCCTCTTAACATCAAAAGTTATATATACGATGTTTTTATTTATATTAGAGTAGGACATATAATTTTTTTTTAATATAACTTTATTTCTTTTAAATTTAACATTATTATGGATGCAAATCATATTAGATATGCTTGAAGAGACAAAGAGCAAAGTGTAGAGTGGACAATTTTGAGGACTTATATGAAAAAAAAAAAAAAATCAATCTTAGATGAGAATGTTATTTTATAGGATCAATAATAACGAGGTGGTATAGGTTTGTTGGAAGCAGTGTTTATGAGCAGCTTCTATGATTTGAACCCTGGTAGTTACTAAAAATAGTGTGGATGTAACTTTCCTATATATATATATATATATATGTTATCCTATGAGGGTCTAATGAGGGCATCTTCAAATCTCCTTTCAAAAAGTAAAGTTCATTTGCAAATAGTGTAGATGTAACCAACTTCCCTATGTATATAAAAAAATGTTATCCCATGAGAGCCTAATGAGGGCACCTCCAAATCTTCTTTCATGTAGAGTTCATCTGCAGATTGGTTGAAGGAAAAACCTCAAGCAAAAATTGAAAATGCATAGAAAACAACACTCAAAATGATTTTTGTGACTATTAGAAAAAATCAATAAGCAAAGAGGTACCTCAAAGAGTAAATGGATGTTTTCCACGGTCTTAATCAAGACCAAATATCATCAATTAGTAATAGTAGAATAAATGGTCCTATATAGAGTCAATCATGACCTAATATGCAAAATCATGGGTACTTGTCCTTCCTTGAACTTCTTGCATTTGTGGGTTCGACAGAACTAGCCTCTTAATGAATATTCTTTATGGCTTATCAATAATGGATATTATATTGTTAGTTTTTCCTCGCTAGAAAATAGAAATAAGGCATTCAAATAAAAAATAGAGACCTCGAATGAATATGGATAAATCACCAGGTCCAAACTACTTCCCAATCGAGTTTTTCTAACCTTTTGGGACATATTGGAGGAGGATGTAATGGTTGTCATAGAGGAGTCCAAGGGTAGTAAAATAATACTTAAAGCATTAAATCAGACATTCGTTGCCTTAATTTTAAAAGGGAAGGAGGGAGTACATATTTTAGATTACAGGCCTATCGCCTTATGCAATGTCATATACAAAATAATCACAAAGGTAATGGTTGAACAACAAAAACCTCTCTTAGAAAGCATTATCTCCTCAAAACAAGGGGATTTTATAGAGGATAGGTAGATCTTGGATGGTGTGGTTCTAACTTAGGAAGCAATCCACTCAATGCAAAAATATGGCAATAGAGGAATGTTCATAAAATTGGATATTTAAAGGATTATGATAGGGTAGAGTGGAGCTAGGGTGATGGCACCTTCGACTTCTCTTAAGATTAAATAGAGTGGATCATGACTTGTGTCTCTACTTTGACATACTCAGTGTTAATCAATGGTCTTCCCTCGCAACCATTTGGAGCCACTAGAGGCCTTTGTTAGGGATATCCTTGTTCCCTTATATTTTTCTCATATTGGTTGAAGGCTTAGGTAGACTTATGTTAAGGAGAAGACAACAATGTTTACTCATAAGTATAAAGGTGGGTGAGGAAGTGTTGATTCACCTACAATTTATGGATGATACAAGATTTATGGGAGTGACCAACCTTAAGGAAGTAATGAAGATCATAGATACTCTTAATGTTTATCTTAGGGCTACAAACTAATTCATCAACGATAAGAATTTTAACGTGGCCATCTTTAATATTGATTAGCCAACTCAAAGGAAGAGAGGAAATGGGCGTTAGTAGGCTAGGATAAAGTAAGCTAGCCCAAGGCAAAGGAGGATTGGGCTTGAGGAGATCAGAGCTAAATAATAAAGCTTTGGATGGAAAACTTTACTAGAGGTAGATCTTCCAACCAACTTCTTTATTCAGTAAAGTTATAACTATTAAATATTTGGGACAGGTGAACCTGAATGAGGTGACTCATTTCTCTTTGGATGGTAATGGATCCTTAGTGTGGCAGACACTAAATCTAGGATCTCAAATAGTGAAATATGGATTATTTTGGAAAGTGAAGAGAAGGGAGAAGACATGATTTTGAACAGATTCATAAGATCAATACCCACCTATCATTGTTGAATTTTCAAAACTACAACCAATAAAAATAACCATGGAAAGTAAGGGTTAGATCAAAATTGAAAGTTATTTCAACACCAGTTAATTGGGGTTTATATGTTTAAACAGTTTAAAAATTTGGACGAGTGTTTAAATATTTGGTAGCCCAAGGGTTAGTCGAAGGTAAACTTATTTGCTTGGTAATTCATGCACAATGGAATTCTTACCTTTGATAATTTGAGATGTAGGGGAATCGTTGGCACATCCCGATGTGTTTTATGCTATAAAGTAAGAAAACATCTACCCACCTAATGTTTGAATGCCCTTCACATATTAGATCTATGAGAGATGGTTTCTAGCTTATAAAATTTGAGTCAATGGTGATCTAAACCAGATTAATATTTGGAAAAGATGGAAGAGGGGAAAATTTAAGTTTGAAGCTCTTTGTATTGGGTGGAAGCTTGGACTAAACTTTATTTGGTGGTAATATTGGTTGGAGAGAAATGACACAATCTTTAGAGAAATCTTTTCATCCTTGGATGGCATCTGGTAGGTCATTTGGAGCAAGGTCATAGTAACAATGGTAGTTTTTTCTAAAGAGGAAACACATGTTGATATAGAGACAATGGAAAAGGAAGCTAAAATATAGGAGTAGCAAGACAAAGCTAGTTGGAAAACACCCCTAGAAGGTTGGATTCAAATTAATACTAATGGAGCTACAAAAGGTAATTCAGGTAGAGTTGGAATTAGAGTGGTCTGCAAGAATCATGTTGGATATTGAGAATTGTAGGGTTTGGGTAAGGCAACGAATAATGAAGTAGAAGCCTTAACTATTAAATATGCTTTTATTTGCTTAGTAAGACAATTTTATAGGAGGATAATCATAGAATCAAATTCTTAAATCTTGGCAGGAGCTCTGGGTCGCATGAACTTTGCTTTGGAGATGTGGAGGTTGAGGATTCTTATCACCTAAATTAAGGAGTTGTGGAGGAAATTGGATGATGTGATCTTGATTTATGTGAGTAGAGCTCTGAATACAGTGGTAGACTTCTTGGCTAAGACGAGTATTGAGAAGGAGGTAGGGGTTCAATGGCACAATAACATGACTATTGAGGACGAAAAGATTAAACAAGTTAGTGAGCAAATATTACATTTGGTTAATTTGATTAGCCAATACAAACATATGTTTTAGGATATTTGACTCTACTACAAATCTCTTTTTAGTGTTATAACCAAAAGCGATTAGTTATTATAATCTTAAGCTTTAGAGTTATGAATTTTTTTTGAAAAGTTAAAAAAAAATTGGTGAGAAAAGGCTCGAAGCAGTCCCATCCCAACTTATCAATAATTTCTTTTAATATAAAATTTTCAATTTAAAAAAAATATAATATTTAACTTTTGTTAAGTTTCAATACTTTAATAATTGAGAAAATATATATATCATCCTAGTAAGACATCATTTAGTTTCCTTACGCCTATGTTGAATTAGGAAAGAGATACAATTTTTTTTTAGATATAAACTTTTGCTGTATAAATATATTTTTATTTTTTTATTAAATAGAAGAGTTGGTTACAGTCACTAGATAAAACCAAAAAACAACATTTTTATATAAATAACCCACAAATAAATACTCTCAAGCACTCTCAACCTCTATTAGCAAACTTATCCTCTTAAAAATATTTTAAAAATAAAAATGTGAAAGGCAGCATAGGTCTTTTAACAAACTTATCCTCTTGGAAATATTTTAAACGTAAGAATATGAAAGGGAGCATAGATCTTTCCCCAAACCCAATCCAATCCCTTAGTTAAGGGAAACGAAATGGAGCCAAATTTCTATGTGGTTGCCAATAGAGTGTGCTTCACACAAAATGATTTTTCTTGTGACTAGAGATACGCAATCTCTAACAAGGTCAAGTAAAGTAATGCCAGAAAGGCACCCTTTGCATGGGTACAAAAACACCGTTATGTCCAAAGGCACCTTTACCTAGGATAAACATAACCATATCTACTTAGACGAATTTTGCGGTTTGAATTTAGTTCTATGTAATATGCCGACAAGAACAGAAGAATATTAAGCACGCATTATACTCGCAGCATTAGTGTCTGATTTTTCAATAAACATTATTATAGTGTGCAATAATGGTTGGTCACTTACTATCATAAGCATGTCCGTCTAAGCAAAGGAATTAATTAATAATTTAAATACAGCCAAATTAGTTGTGGTCCAATAAGTGAGGACTCGCTATTTGCCTAGGCATTGTTTGTAATCTCCAATAATGCCAATGTTATTAAATATATCGTATCTCCACGTTTTCATCAAGTGTTTATTTTGTCTTCACACGTTAGCTAAAAGTTGGCCCCCCATACTTGGGTATTTCCGTGTATAACAATGGTAAGGTACAACGAAGGCATGTCGCGCAAGTAAATACCATAAAGAAGAATGATTGGTTGAAGTTTGATCTATCAAGACATGCACGTGTCAGCTCCACGTGCCTCTAAGTGTTTTTAACCTTCACGACAGTAAAAGTTATATCCTTTTAAATTTAAAATTAAACTTTTTATCATGCGATGCAAATCATATTAGATATGCTTAAAGAGACCTAAGAGCAAAGTGTGGAGAGGACGTATATGAATGTCTCCAATGAGGGTCTAATAAGGGTACCTTCAAATTTCTTTTGAGAAAAATAGAGTTTATCTATAGATTTGTTGAAGGGAAAACTTCAAGCAAATACTCATAGAAAATAATACTGAAAATGATTTTTGTGGGTATTTAAAAAAAATCAACGAGCAAGAAGGCACTTCAAAGGGTGAATAGATGTTTTTCATAGTCTTGATTTTAATCGAGACTAAAGATCGTTATTGAGTAATAGTAGAAGAAACAATTTTATATAGAGCCAATCATGAGCTAATATGCAAAATCATGTGTATTTTGTCCTACAGAACTAAGAGCCTCTTAATGAGTATTCTTTATGGTTTATTGATAATGGTTATTATATTGAAAAATTTTTTACCCAGGTGTTGTAGGTGAGTTGGAGAGGAGAGGGCAATCCTCCAAGGGAGGTCCCAGGTTCGAATCTCCACTGTACCAAAAAGTTGAATTGGGTACCCAAAATCCAATTGATAATGTTGGTACGGGCAGGGTCGGGTGCGACCCTTGGGTGACTTTGATGGTGTAGAACCCCCTGTTCGTGGTCTCTTAGACCAAGGCGGCCCCGCAAGGAGTTTTTCGCTTAAAAAATTATATATATTGTAATTTTTTTTCTCGCTAGCCAATAGAAATAAGGCATTTGAATAAAAAATAGAGACCTGGAATAAATATGGGAAAAACACCAGGTTGATACAACTTCCCAATCGAGTTTTTTCAAACCTTTTAGGACATCTTGGAGGAGGATGTAATGGTTGTCATAGAGGAGTCTAAGGGTAGTAAAAGAATGCTTAAAGCATTAAATCATATATTTATTGTCTTAATTTCGAAAGGGGACAAGGGAGTACATATTTTAGATTACAAGCCTATTGCCTTATGCAATGTCATATACAATATAATCACAAAGGTAATGGTTGAGCAACTGAAACCTCTTTTAGAAAGCATTATCTCCTCACAACAAGGGGGTTTTGTAGAGGATAGGTAGATCTTGGATGGTGTGGTTCTAACTTAGGAGGCAATCCACTCAAATGCAAACATATGGCAATAGAGGAATGTTCATAAAATTGGATATGTCAAAGGATTATGATAGGGTGGAGTGGAGCTTCTTGTCAAGGATGATGGCAACCTTCGACTTCTCTCAAGATTAGATAGAGTGGGTCATGAGTTGTGTCTCTACTTCGACATACTCAATGCTAATCAATGCTCTTCCCTCGCAACCTGTTTGGAGCCACTAGAGGACTTCATTAGGGAGATCCTTACTCCCCTTATATTTTTTCTCGCATTGGTTGAAGGCTTAGGTACACTTATCTTAAGGAGAAGACAACAGGGTTTGCTCACAAGTATCAAGGTGGGTGATGAAGTGTTGATTCACCTACAATTTATGGATGACACAAAATTGATGGAGTGGCCAACCTCAAGGAAGCAAGAAATATCATAGATACTCTTAATGTTTATCTTAGGGCCACAAACTAATTCATCAATGATAAGAAATTCAAAGTGGTCTTTTTCAATATTGACCAAGGGATTTAGGATAGAATTCTAGAGAACTTGGGATTCACGAGGACTTCTCTCCCAGTGGTCTATTTAGGGGTCCCTATACATTTAAAAAAATTGAAGATAATTTTTTGGAGGAATCTTATGGGTCATATAAACGAACAAATTAACCACTGGTCTCACAAATGGTTAATCTTTGGGGGTAGATTAACTTTTTTGCAGTCAGTCACCCAGGCCATGCCAATCTATAGTTTTTCTATCATGGCTGCCCCACATACCATATGGAAAGAGCTAGACAATATGGCCAAAATATTTTTATGAGGAGCATAGGGAGAGAGGAAATGGATATTAGTAGGCTAGGAGAAAGTAAGCTAGCCCAAGGCAAAGGGAGGTTTGGGCTTGAGGAGATTAAAGCTAAATAATAAAATTTTGGATGGAAAACTTTACTGGAGGTGGATCTCCCAGTTAACTTCTTTATTCAGTAAAGTTATAAGTAGTAAATATTTGGGACATGTGAACCTGAATAAAGTGACTTGTTTCCCTTTGGATGGTAATGGGTCCTAAGTGTGACAGACACTAAAGCTAGGATCTCAAGTAGTGAAAGATGGATTATTTTGAAAAGTGAGGAGAAGGCATGATTTTGAACAGGTTCATAGGATAAAAAGCCACCTATCATTGTTGAATTCCCAAAACTACAACCAGTAAAAATAACCATGGAAAGTAAGGGTTAGATCAATATTGAAAGTTCTTTCAACACCAACCCATAGGGGGATTATATGTTTAAACAATTTAAGAAGTTGGATGTGTGCCCAATTCCAATCCCTTTGAAATTGACAATTGTCATGACTAAAATCTTGGCAGAAAGATTTCTCACAGGTAGGGATGAGGAGGATGAAGTAGCTTAGGGCTACGAGAGCCTTAGAGTCTACACGATGGAGGATGGATATGAAAAGATCCTTTCGAAACCTCCTCATCATGCTTATCAAGTTGAGGATTGAAAAAAGATTTGATAGCCCAAGGGTTAGTCGAAGGTAAACTTATTTGCTTGGCAATTCATGCACAATGGAATTCTTACCTTTGATAATTTGAGATGTAGGGGAATCGTTGGCACATCCTAGTGTGTTTTATATTATAAAGTAAGAAAACATCTGACCACCTAATGTTTAAATGTCTATTCACACGTCAGGTTTAGGAGAGATGGTTTCTAGCTTATAAAATCTGAGTCAATGATGATCTAAACTGGATTAATATTTGGAAAAGATGGAAGATGGGCAGATTTAAGTCTGAAGCTTTTTGTATTGGGTGGAAACTTGGACTAAACTTTATTTGGTGGCAATTATGGTTGGAAAGAAATGGAAAAATCTTTAGAGAAATATTTTCATCCTTGGATGACATTTGACAGGTTATTTGGAGCAAGTCATAGAAACAGTGGTAGTGTCTGGTAAAGAGGAAACACATGCTAATATAGGAACAATGGAAAAGGAAGCTACAATGTAGGAGAAGCAAGATAAAGCTACTTGGAAAACAGTCCTAGAAGGCTAGATTCAAATTAATACTAATGGAGCTGCAAAAGGTAATTTAGGTAGAGCTGGAATTAGAGTGGTTTGCAAGAATCATGTTGGGACAATTCTCTATTAAGAATTGTAAGGTCTGTGTAAGACCACAAATAATGAAGTAGAAGCCTTAACTATCAAATATGTTTTAATCTGCGTAGTAAGACAAGGTTATAGGAGGATGATCATAGAATCAAATTCTCAAATCCTGGTAAGAGCTCCGGATCAGATGAGGAACTCTGCTATGAAGATGTGGAGGTTGAGAATTTTTGTCATCCAAATTAAAAAGTTTAAAAAGAATTAGATGATATGATCTCAATTTATAATTTAAATGAAAAAACTCTAATATTTTTAAAAGAATGTTCAATAATAATAATAATAATAATAATAATAATAATAATAATAATAATAATAATAATCCCACTAAAACGTGTGGGTCACCCAAAAAAAATCAATGCTTGGGTTTGAAATGATTTTGTGCATATTACATAAGGGTTATGACTATAGCATTTTGGATTATCAAAGCTTTTTTAAAAGTTTAAAGATTTGAATTTGAATCTTTTAAAAGAATTCTTTTTCTACGACTCAAACACTCGTATGGCTTTCTTAAATATCGGAAGGAGTGTGCAGTTTTGAGTTCAAAGTAATCCAATCCAGTGCATTTAATCCTTGCTTTCGCCGTCACGACGACTACGCGGAAAAGGGGGGCCCAGGGATCGATCTCTCGACCTCGTGCCCTTGTGTGGCTCTGGTTTTGCCGCGAATCGCGCTGCGCCGAATTTTCCCGAATGTTCTCGATCCTTGGCGAGACGTCTTCCATACGCAGATGCACAGAACCTTCCTTACGAAGATCTCAAACGCCCTATTCCTGTTTAATCCAAATACTTAAAATTAACATAAACAAATCAAAGAAAGAGAACAAAGTATAAATATAAATATATTCGAGCTCTGAAGAATTCCAATTGCTTTATGTAGTCATAGTCAGATACTCTAGTCATAGTCAGATACTCTGAGCCCACAGCCAACCTACTTCGAATTCGTTACTCACGTGGCTGTTGTTCATTAGCTCATGACAAAACTGTTATCACACAACAAACTCCCAAGAGGGATGCCAGTGCCACCCTGGACACCTGGCTTATAGTGATTGCATGGACTCTGAATGCCTTTACAGCTGTAGTATTAGTGGACTTGTCAGCTTACAGCTATGTACTTGTCAGTTTAAACGGTTATGTAAAAAGGTTTACTCCATGTAATTGGGATTATAACAAGGAACGACATTAGAACCTATCAAAAGCTTAAAAAATTGATACCAATGTTTTTTTTTTAATAAAATAAATATATATATTTTTAAAGGTAAATATTATTATGTGGTAACTATATAACCATTACATAGCATATCAGTTCATGTAGAGGAGTTGGAGAGCAAGTGGATAGTTAAAACTCTATCATTAAAATCAAAAAGCTCAGTTTCAAAGGTGATTGTTCACAAATTTATGATAATCAAAACCGTAAGAAATTTAACTAAATAAAATTTAGTTTTGACACACAAAGTTCCTTTGTTGTTCTTTTTCTTTTCGTTTATAAATTTTTAGCTGTTGTAAAAGTGTCCGGAAATAATAATAATAATAATAAATAAGTGGCAGTAGGCTAGTTTTAACGGTAGTTAAAAGCCGTATTAATCCAGGTCTCACACAATAGGATAAAGTGTTCGAATTTAATAGGCTTTCAACCATTAAATTAACCGCACGAACATTGGTCTACTTCCGTAACTTGGGTTACAGTCATGTCCAACATAAACCAATTCCACATAATTGTCATCGGTGGTCAAGTCCAATTTGTCGCCCTTCGTGAAGAACTTTTTTATAAATTTTAGTTAGGTAAAGACAAAAACAGCTGGATTTTGATTGTTTATACAAACAATCCACTAACAAATCTAAACTTAAGTCTTGGACGGTATGGTAGATTGGTAAGTATTTATTTGGTTAGGGCATTTACTAAGAAAACACTCATATTTAAATCTTGGGGCAGCCTATTTGTAAAGGTAGTAGTTTGATCTGAATCCTTTAAGTATGGGTCAGATCAATGATAACAATACGAATCAAGAGTGACTAGTGATCCTCTTCACTGCGGATCAACAATAACAAAATTAAATAAGTTTGGTGATAAGTTTGGTAGAAACAGTTGAACCCACACTCATCAATTACTAAAAAAATAAAGTGATTTGTAACCAAGTCTCCTATATAATTAAAAAAAACAAACCCAAACCCAAAATATTTTAAAAGGAAACATAGGTCTTTCCCAAACCCAATCCAATCCCTTAATTAAGGGAAACGAAATACAGCCAAATTTCTTGTTTGCAATGAGTGTGCTTCACACAAATTGATTTTTCTTGTCATTACAGATACGCAAATTTCTAACAAAGTAAAGTAAGGCACCTTTACTTGGGTCCAAAAACACCATTACACGCCTTTGCATGAATAAACATAACCAATTTTTTCTCCAGAGTTGTCACATCCACCTTAAGTAGATATTACGGTTTGAATTTTGGTCTCCCGACAAGAACAAGAATTATTAAGCACGCATTATACTCGCAGCATTAGTGTCTGATTTATCAATAAACATTATTATTGTTTATTATCTTGTACAATAATTGTTGGTCCCTTACTATGCTAAGCATTTCCGTCTAAGCAAAGGAATTACTTAATAATTTAAGAAGAACCAAATTAGTTCTGGTCCAACAAGTGAAGGCTGGCTATTTGCCCAGGAAAATGGTCGGTTGAAGTTATATATATCACATTATCTTATAATATTTATTTATATATTTTTTTTTAGGTGAGTGTGAGAAACTTTTACAATTAAAGTTAAGCATTCTTATTTTAAGATTTTTTTTTTCGGCAGAATGTTCACAAATTGCATCAACAACCACCCTCAAGGGATTTGAACACAAGACTACTTAAGAAACAACCACCATTTTATTTTAAGATCTTTGATAAAGGTGATGATGATGAAAGATTTACCCAAATATGGTCTATGGGACCTCAAATATGGAAGTACAATTACTCAAATCATATCATATGATCTTTAATATCTTTGAGAAGGTTGTTCCTTCTCCTACTGACTTGTAACACAAATAATACCAAAAAAATAGTGGATTGAAGTTATATATACCACATTAAGCTTATACATATAATGTATTTATTTATATATTTTTTTGAGGTTAGTGTGAGAAATTTCTACACCCAAGGTTAAGCAAAGCTGAATAAAGACATGTAACCCAAATAATAAAAAAAATGGTTTGTTGAAGTTATATATACCACATTAAGTTTATATATACCATATATTTATTTATATATATTTTTGAGGTTAGTATGAGAAACTTCTAGGACAACCAAAGTTAAGCATCTTATCTTAATCATGACTTGATAAGGGTGAGAGTTAATTTTTTTTTTTAATTTATTTATTTCCGTAATCATCACCTTTGATATGGGTAATAATTGAATTTATTAATAAGAGCTAAACACACAACTATATACACCCACACACCTCCTGTTTGAAATGTATTTATTTATTAAAAGTTATATATATCTTTATTTCTTTTAAATTTAAAATTAAATAAGTTTTTTACTGTCCCAAATGGACAATACAAAGGTTTGGGCTTTGGGCTTTTTTTTTTTTTTTTTTTTTTTTTTTTTTTTGAAGGTTTAAGGTTAAATCGCGGGCCTGGGCAAGTGTGTGAGGGGGTGGATGTGTAGTGGTTTTGTGTTAAATTTCTATTGATAAGCATAGCTCTAGATTTTACAAAGAATCATTGTTAAAAGGAGACTTTTCAACTTTATATTTTACTCATAAGTTTCTTACATTAACTAAATAAAAAAATTAATAAATTTTAATAATGAAGAAATTTATATATCTTCCTCGTGAGACATAATTTAGTAGTTCCCTAACCTCCGCTGAATTACGAAAGATATGCCATGTTTAATATATAAATTTTATATACCCCTCTAGTGGATAATTTAAATATAATGGTTTTGACAAGAGGGAATGTTTTAAAAATCGAAGCCGTAATTAATGCTTTTAAGAGAATGTTTAGGGCTATCAATAAAAATAACAATCGCACTAAAACCTTTAGGTAAAAAAAATTCAATGCTCGGGTTTGAAATGATTTTGTTTAAATTATATGGGATGGAATGAAAGATATACTAAGAAAATATTTTGTTTAATTTTTAAAGGTAAAATTATTAATTTAAAAGGTAAAATATCAAGTATTTTAAGTGATTTTTTTAAAGGAAGATAATGTAACTTTGAGTGCTCTAATTATTATCAAAGAACTAAAATAGGTAGTTTTCAATATGAGAAAAGGAAAAACTTTAGGTTAAGATGGATTTTTCATATAATTCTAGCAAGAATTATGGATTATTCTTAAGGAAGAATTGTTTAAAGTATTAGAAGAGGATAGGATAGCCAAAGTGGTGCTTAAAGAGGTGAACAAGATATATGTAGCTTTGGTTCCAAAAATCTAAGAGTTTGAATACATCTCTGGCTTTACAATAGTTATTTGTAATGCTTTATATAAAATTATCACTAAGATCATTGTAGAAGAGGTCAAACCTCTTCTTCACAAAATTATTTCTTTAGAATAGGGTGGTTTTATGAAAGGAAGACAAATCTTGGATGAGAGTCTTAGTTCAAAAGGCCATCCACTATATGTAAGTACAAAAAATACCCTCTATGCTTATTAGGTTAAATTTATCCAAAGCATACAATAGAGTTGATTGGCACTTCCTCCTAAAGGTGATGAGACAATTTGGATTCTTAGGAGATTGGTTAGAATGGATCAAGGGATGCATCTCCTCGATATCTTATTCAGTTCTAGTAAATGGATCTCCTACCCAACTATTTATAGCTTTTAGAGGTATCGAGTAGGGATACCTCTTATCCCCATATATGTTCATCATATTGACTGAATGTCTTGGCAGAACATTAGCTAAGGTTAGGGAAACCAAAGCTTTGGAGGAAATAATAATACCAATTGGAACTAAACCAATTACTTGCCTACAATTTTTTGATGACTCTACATTATTAGGAAAAAAAACAACAAGAGAGGCCTCGAGATTTAAAACGATTCTTAGGATGGTTTATAAAAACAATTGGACAACTTATAAATGAAGAAAAGTTCAAGGTCATCTTTTTCTATCGTTCATCTAGGTAGGAGATGATGTAGCTGGATAAGTTGAGATACAAGAAGGTATCTCTTCTTATCACTTACCTAGAAATTCCACTTATAGTTGGGAGGTAAAAAAGGAGGAATGTATTTGGTTGTCAAAAAGAGAATGTCAAATTGGGAAAATGGACTAATAGATGGCTTTCTACAAAGGGTCAAATGACCTTGACAAAATCAATCTTTAATATCATAAATATTTATGTCTCCGTAGTGTTAGCCATCCCTAAGGCCGTCTTTAAAAAATTAGATCAAATTAGCTATAAATTTGTCTAAAGTGAAGTAAAAAAACGAAAATAAGCATTAATAAAATAAAATACTTTACACCTTAAAAAAAGGAGGACTAAAAATTAGATCAATTATCAACAATAATAAAACACTAACCACTAAATTAAATTGAAGATTGCTAAAATCCTTTGAAAAATTGTGAGCTCAAAAAGTTCAAATATGAATAAAATCCCAATAAAACCTGTACAATTTTCGCTTCCTAGGAAAGGATCTTGAAACTCTGAATAAGGGAGATATGATTAAGAAAAAATTGTCTTAAATTATCCATGATGAAAAGAAGGTTAACTTTTGGATTCTGCAATATTGCGTTCAGTATAGCTTTCTCAAGTGAAGTAATGCCAGAAAGGGACCTTTGCATGGGTCCAAAAACACCATTATACACCTAACGATAAACATAACCATATCTATTTACACGTATTTTGCGGTTTAAATTTACGTCTCTTTAATTTGCCGACAGAAACAGATGAATATTAAGCACGCATTATACTATACTCGCAGCATTAGTGTCTGATTTATCAATAAACAATATTATCTTGTGCAATGATGGTTGGTCACTTACTATGCTAAGCAAGTAGGTCTAAGCAAAGGAATTACTCAATGATTTAGGCACAGCCAAATTAGTTCTGGTCCAATAAGTGAAGACTATATTTGCCAAAGCATTTTTTTAATCTCGAATAATGCAAGTTATTAAATATATCGGATCTCCACGTTTTCCTCATGTGTTTATTTTTGTCTTCACGTTAGCTAAAAGTTGGGCCCCCATACTTAGGTTTTCCCCTTTATAATTATGTAAGGTAGAATGAAGGCATGTGGCACAAAAAAAAAATACCAAGTTGAAGTTATATAAAGGAAATTAAAGGTTATATATACGAATGTATTTATTTATATTAAAAGTTATAATATATAATATTTTGAGTAATACTTTTTATATCAATATTTTAATAATGGAAGAAATTTATATATCTCCGTCGTTAGTAAAAAATGTATTGCACTTGTGGTTGTTGTTGTGGGCATAACTAAGCGTTTTGATTACCCATAACCAGTTGGTTTAAATGTTGTCATGCTTGTTGTATAGCAATTATATATGCTGATTGTGTGGTTGTGTTGGGGGCGGATGTGATGGTGTGAATGTTGGCAATGTTGGTTTATGTAGGTGGAGAGTAAGTTGCGAAAGAAATCATAACTGAATAAGGGAGGGTGTGCTGGGTTGGGTCAACAGACCTAGATGATGTTGATGGAATTGTCGATGGAATCTACAAAGCAACATTAACTTGTGCTTCGTAGAGAGGGTTGGAATGAGTGGTGGTATAGGTGGATGGAATGAAGGTACACTGGCTAAAGGGTTGTGGGAGGGCTTGATGTGAGGGTGCATATGGGGTCTCAAAAAGAGGGTTGGTGATAACTTGGTTAAAATTGTTGGGTATGAGTGAGCGAGTTCTCTTTGAGAAGAAGGAACATGTTTGGGTGGGATGTTAAGCAATTCTAGAACTGGATTGGTTGGTCTTAAATAGGCTTTGATTTTGTCAGAATCTATGTAAGTGCTTCAATGGTCAATTGGTGTGGATGGTTCTGTTTTCCGGATGGAAGTGTGGATTGCCCTTTGCATTATATCCGAAGTGTATGCAATATGAGAGGGTCCAACAGACAAGTCAAAATGTCTTTTCTGTGCCACACAGACTTGGTTGGCCACAAAAGTGGTTGGGAAAGAAGTGGAACACTTCATAGATGGGAGTGGTTGGTTGGTGAATGGTTAGCTTATAGCTCTGGCTTGATTTCTGGTCGAAACCATAAGCTAAAAGCAAGCTGGTGTAATGCACGTGTGGGGATGTGTGTGAAGAATGTGATGCAACAGTAAAGAAAACAAACAAGCAGATCACTCAATCAAACAAATGTTTTGTGTCTTTGCAAAAGTTTTTTTGTGTTTATGGTTTTGTGTGTTTTGATTTTAACAACTCCTATCCCTATGATAACTAAGGGTAAAAAAAGGAATAAAAAACTATTGCAAGTAACTCAAGCACACCCCCTATCAAGAAGTGTAACCCAAACAACAAAATATGGCTTCTTACAATGGATGTGGTTCGAGGTATAACCTAAGGAAGCAAGTAACCCCTGAAGGAGCCACCTTGTTTGAGTCCTGCTACTTGCCCAACCAAGCTTTTTCTTCACACTCGAGCGTGCTTGGATAAGAACAACAGTTGCGTTCCACTTATTATTGAGCCTCGTGGTAAAAGGGCATTACTAATCCTTTCTACTTCAGGTGCACCTAAAAGTAGGGGATTTTTTGGTGATGAGGTTTCTAGGAGGCAAGCCAATGGATGGAGATGAAGCCCATCGTTGCTGGTCTGTGATGAAATCTAACTCGTTGATGTTTAATGTGGGCTGTGCAGTGTGTGAGATTTCTTTTATTAAAAATAAAATACAAGATTATGCTACAATGCAATTTTGATTCATTGCCTACAAATGCAAAACACACAAAGCAAACATCAAACAATGCAAATCTAAAATGTATTTTTTTTAAATGCAACTATTATGAAATTAAAATGCACTAAAAAATGTATTCTATAGTGCTGATTTATCTTCTGGATGCAGTTGATATGATTTTATGCAAAAACAAAAATTTGTTGTTATTTTAATTTTTTATTTAAATGCAACTATTATGAAATTAAAATGTAATACATAATGTATTCTATAGTGCAGATTTATCTTCTAGATGCAGTTGACATGATTTTATGCAAAAACAAAAATGCACTATTATTTTGAAAAATCCTAAGATTTTACAAGCATGCCTTGCATGCAAATATCCAAAGGTCAATGACTATATTATTATGAGAAAAAACTCCAGACCATGGATTTCTTTTAGTATCTTGGTTCAAGGAGAGGAACTCAAACAAATTGCAGATGAACTTCAAAAGATGCTTTGAGAGTTTTATTTATCGATTTTTACATGAAAGGATGAGTTGGTTTGGAATTTGCTAAAGGACGGTGGATACTCGGTCAAGTTGGGATATGAGGATTTAGAATAATCAAAATTTCCTTCTCCCAAAGATTTTCCTTGGAAGAACGTTTGGTCACTAGAGGATCTCCCTAAGGCCTCAACATTTCTTTAGTTAGCAGTTCAAAGTAAGATTCTTACACGAGAGAGTCTACAAAGAAGAGGATATTATGGACCCTTCATATGTGTCTTGTGTGAGAAGGATTTAGAAAAAATAGACCATTTACTTCATTGTTCATTTGCTCACACCATTTGGGGTTATTTAAAAAAATATATGAAATTATATTAAGTAGCTCCATCAACATTGAAATAGTTGATAAAATATTGGATTAATTATTTCAAAGCTAAAGCATTATGTATTCTTTGGGGGATTGTGTTAGTCTCACAATGACACTGAGAGGGGGGGTGAATCAGTGTAGCTCTTTTAAAACTTAAATCTTCAACTCTTAAAGCCGAAACAATGAAAACTTGAAACCAAATAAAGCAAGTATAACAAGAGAACATCACACAACACAAGATGTACCGAGGTTCACCGATTTGGCTACATCCTCGAAAATGACCGTTTGGACTCCCATCCAAATCCAGCCTTTGCAAAGCACCAACTTTACAATCAATTTACCAAGCACCCACTGGAAGGAGCACCAACCCCTGATTTATCTGCACCAACAAAGGAGCACCAACCCCTAATTTATCTGCACCAACAGAAAGGAGCACCAACATATTATGGCCTCTTTGAATGGCGTATTTAAAACCTCTAAAATTTTTTTGTTTCTCCTTCCATGACTGTTCGTTTTCTCCTTCCCTTGTGCATGCATGTGTTTTGGTTTCCAAAAAGGCTTTTCGTTTCTATTTTGTGGCCCTTCGTTTCCTTTTCTCCACATGGGCATGCGTCCGCTTCTTTCCATGTGTAACGACCATCTTAGATGATTTCAAATCATTAAAGATTCCTTATGTAACGTTTTGTCTTATTCATTGAATTTTGTCCTTATGTGACAAATTACCTTATTCAATCTTCGATTTATTCCTTATAGGTCCACGTCACTATGCGCCTTCGCTCACTATCCCGGTGTTCATCACTAATATCGACGCACCGTCAACTACTCGTTCCTTTGGCAAAATGCAACATGTCGCGATATCGCGACACTTTTGTTTCTCTCGCTCTCCCTTTTTGAGTCACAAAATGCAACATGTCACGATATCGCGTCACTTTTGCTTCTCTCTCCTTTTTGAGTCAAAAATGCTAACATGTCGCGATATCGCGACACTTTTTCCTTCTTGCTCTTTCTCTTTGCTTTGGACCGCGAAAAATGCAACATGTCGTGATATCGCGACACTTTTTTCTCCTTGCTCTTTCTCTTTGCTTTGGACCGTGAAATGCAACATGTCGCGATATCGCGACACTTTTTCTCTCCTTGCTCTTTCTCTTTGCTTTGGACCGCGAAAATGCAACATGTCGCGATATCGCGACACTTTTTCTTTCTTGTTCTTTCTCTTCTCTTTTGGCCGCGAAAATGCAACATGTCGCGATATCGCGACACTTTTTTCTCCTTGCTTTTTCTCTTCTCTTTGGACCGCGAAAATGCAACATGTCGCGATATCGCGACACTTTTTTTTTTGCGGTGTTTTGCTTTTTCTTTGATCTTTAGCATATGGGCCACTTCGGTCTTCTTGGAAAATATGCAAAAAGGTGGGTCCCCAATTTTGGGGTACGTTGTGGAGCAGCCACAACATGACGATTTTTTCAACTTTGCACAAACAACCCGTAACAACTTCACCCAAACATCAAAAACATCCTCATAAGCATTTAACATCACTGTACATACTTTCAATAACCTTTGAACTCCTGTCTACTGCATCAATCGATTTATCTGACTGTGTTGACAACAATGACAATATCTGTCGCCGCACCTTGCTCAACAATCTCCCCTTTGGAATTGTTGGCAACACACGTGCAATTTCTTGTAACTCTTCTCCCCCTTTGACAACAATACCAAAGGGCTGCCGCAAACTCCCCCGAGTCCATGCACAACATTCTCATGCAAAAATTATTACACTTAGCAAAAATCACAAACATGAGCAAAAAGATAAACAAATACACAAATGCTCCCCCCGAGAATGTGGTCCCGATAGCTAGTCAATTCTTGGGAAGCGTGACCACTCCCAATTTATTGCGAAGGTACTCAAAGACTTCCTTGGGCAACGGTTTTGTGAAGATATCCGCTACTTGCTCTGTTGTTGGAACAAAATCCAACTTAACCTCACCTTCCGCAACTTTCTCCTTCAAAAAGTGATACCGGATAGCAATATGTTTTGTGCGAGAATGCATAACCGGATTCTTTGAGATGTTAATGGCACTCGTGTTATCACACTTAACCGAAATTGGCTCACCGAAGTTAATACCAAGATCTTTCAGGGTTTGTTTCATCCATAATACCTACGTACAACACGTTGTCGCCGCAATATATTCTCGCCTCTGTTGTGGATAAGGAGACCGACTCTTGTTTCTTACTATGCCACGCGACCAACTCTGTCTCCAAGATAGAATGCACCTCCACCGGTACTCTTTCTGTCATCTACACATCCCGCCCAATCTGCATCCGAATACGCAATAAGGGTGAAGTCCTTACCTTTCGGATACCATAACCCATACTCCATAGTACCCTTGAGGTACCGAAGAATCCTCTTCACCACCGTCACATGAGTCTCCTTGGGACTAGCCCGAAATCGTGCTACCATGCATACCGCCCGCAAAATATCTGGTCCGGTAGCTGTCAAGTACAATAAGCTCCCAATCATAGATCTGTACATGGTTTGATCAACATGTGGAGATTTGTCATCCTTGCTCAACTTGCAACCTGTCGTCATGGGAGTGCTAACTGGCTTACAATCCTCCATTGTGAACTTTTTTAGCATCTCTTTCACATATTTAATTTGAGAAATAAATATGCCCTTCTCATTTTGATTAACTTGCAACCCGAGGAAATACGAAAGTTCACCAATCATTGACATTTCAAATTCTTTCCGGCATCTTATTTGCTAAATCTTTACACGACTCATCTTTGCTGCCGCCAAATATGATATCATCTACGTATACAACAAGAACAATAAGATGGCCATTTTCTGTTTTGACATACAAATTACTATCCACCATACCTTTCTTGAACCCTTGTTGAGTAAGATAGTTGTCTAGCCTTGCATACCATGCTCTGGGTGCCTGCTTTAAGCCATATAATGCTTTCTTCAACTTGCAAACCAAGTTGGGATCATCACCAAGATAAAAACCATCCTGACTGCTCAATATAAACCTCTTCTTCAAGTTTCCCATTCAAAAATGCTGATTTCACATCCATTTGATAAACTTTGAAATTCTTGTAAACTGCTAAAGCCATAAACATTCTAATTGCCTCTAGTCTAGCCACAGGTGCAAAGGTTTCCTCAAAGTCAATACCTTCAACTTGTGCATAGCCTTTACATACCAATCTTGCTTTATTCCCCGACTACCCGTCCGTCTTCATTCAATTTGTTTCGAAAGACCCATTTAGTACCGATTATATTTTTATTTGCATGTCTTGGTACTAACTCCCAAGTTTTGTTTTTCTCGATCTGATCTAATTCTTCATTTATTGCCTTCATCCAACTTTCATCTTTGCTTGCGTCAACAACATTTTTGGGCTCAATGTTGGATAATAGAGAGTAGTTACTTACTACTCTTCTTCTTGTCCGAACACCAACTCGTGGGGTCTCCAATTATTTGCTCTCTAGGATGATCTTTCTCGCCACTTCACTGTTTTGAATTTCTTATTTTCTTCCACTTCCGAATCACCTCGTTTGAATCATCTCGAGTCAATTTTTTGTTTCTTTTCCGTTTCCTTTTCCTCATCTCCTTCAATAACCTCTTCATAAATTGGGTAGTTCTCTTCATAGCTAATTACTCGTTCCCTACCTTCATCAACTTTAACATCGGCACTATCCACAATTTTCCTTAGCCTCTTGTTGTAGCATTTGTAAGCTTTGCTTTTTGACGAATAGCCAAGAAAAATACCTTCATCCGCTCTATCTTCAAACTTACCAAGGTTTTCTTCAGCTTCTTTTGATGTAACACTTGCTCGCCAAAAACTTTAAAGTATCTTACTCGTTGCCTTTTTACCGAACCACAACTCATAAGGAGTTTTGCTTTCATGCGTCCTCAACATGCACCTATTTTGGATGTATACCGCAGTATGGACTGCCTCTTTCCAAAATTTGTCTGCTACTTTGCTCTCAATCAACATAGTCCGTGCCATTTCCTGCACTCGTCTTGTTCTTTCTTTCTACCACACCATTCTGCTAAGGTGTCTTGGCTGCTGAAAACTGTCTCCTAATACCATATTTTTCACAGTACTCTGTAAAATCCTATGAAATGAACTCTCCTCCTCTATATGATCTTAAACATTTAATCCTTTTTCCCGTTTGATTCTCAACTTGGTTTTTGAAAACCTTGAACATCTCAAAAGCTTCTGATTTATGCTTCAAAAATAGTACCCATGTCATCCTGGAATAGTCATCTATACACAACATAAAATATTTGTCACCATTTATGCTTTGCGTTCTCATGGGTCCACATAAATCAGCATGTATTAGTTCCAAAGGTTTGCTTGTGTAGTACTCTTTTGTTTTAAATGAGACTCTAGTTTGCTTCCCCTTTTGGCATGAAGCACAAATGCTATTTGATGGTTTTCCAATGGTGGGAATATCTCTCACCGCTTTTTTTGAGCTGATTTTTACTAGATTGTCAAAACCGATATGACCGAGCCTCTTGTGCCACAACCAATTTTCTTCTTCCTGTCCAATCAAGCAAGCTCCTTCTGAAGTCTCTCGAGAGAGTGTACAGTGTTGCCAGATGTCCTCGATCCAATTGCTATCAACTTTCCACTGTTTGCTTTTCCGACTTCACAACCCCCGCTTCTTAAAAATCACTTCATGACCTCTATCACAAATCTGACTTACGCTCAACAAGTTATGCTTCAGACCAACCACAAACAAGACTTCTTTTGACTTGATTTTTTCGTCACTGATCTTAACTGAACCTTTGCCAACTATCTTAGCTCCATCATTATTTCCAAATTTTACCGAACCACCTTCATATTGTTGTAACTTCTCAAATTTTTATTTGTCACCCGTCATATGACTGGAGCATCCACTATCAAGTATCCATGGTGCAGATTTATTCTGTGCTTTAAATGTTGTTTGTACGATCGTGGATTCCTTTTCTTCCTTAGATCGCTCTTTTTCTTTCCACTCGGTTTGATTACGCTTTTGGGCTCTTGTTTTGACTTTTCTTTTTCAGTAGCTTGTGCATGTTTTTCGAGAAATTTTCTATTTTGTCTCATTCCATTTGGTTGAAATTTTCTTCCCTGAAATTGATTTGATGCAAATGTACTTCGACAATTTCTTGCAATGTGCCCAAAATTATGACAGTTATAACATTCTACCGCATAATCCATCAAAGGTGAAAAAACATTTCTACCGGTAAAATTCCTTGGTCCTACATTATACTTGCAATCTGAAATCTTATGTCCATAACCATTGCATTTAAAACAAGAACCAGAAAAGAGATGATTGAACCCGGGTGATGGTCTTTGCCATGTTGTCGTAGGAGCCATAAATCTTCTTCTTCTTTGATGTGTGACATTGGTGAATCCATCATTGTCAATTCTCCTTTCGTGCCTTGCATTATTGCTTTCTTTTGCATGAGTCAATTTTTCTTGATCAACCTGTTTCTTATCTTCATTCTTTATGGATTCTTCATTTATGGCCTTTGATCCATTTGATGATTCTCCTTCGTCAAAGCCCAAACCAAATTTGATGCCTGTAGTCTTTTGGTTATTTATGATCTTATCCAGCTTCATAGAACTTTCTTCACGTTTGTGATAACAACTAATTTTACGATTCATCTCTTCTATCCGCATCCTTAAACCAACAGTCTCTTCTTCTAGCTTGCTGCAATAATCTATTTTCATGGTTATTTGCACTTCGAGATCTTCAGATATTTTCTTGGATTCTTCTATCCGTACTTTCAAACTGGTTATGATTTCATTTGCATCCTCAAGCTTTCTTGAAATTTTCTTATTCTTTTTTCTTTCTATCTTCAATTCATCCAGAGCCGCAATTAGTTCCTCTTCCAAATTTACTTCTGCATCAATTTCTTCTTCATCACATTCCTGTTCTTTTTCTGTTTTTTCTTCTTTGAGTGCCATGAAAAGAGCTTCACCTGCTTCCTTTTCATAATCCTCACCGCAGTTGTCTTCTCGATGAACCGACATTCTTGGAGATGAAACTTTTCTTCTTGAAGTTGCCTTTTCTGAAATTTGTTTTTTTCTTCCAGTCACTTCTTTCTTGGTGCGATCCTTCATCACTTTTGTTCTTCTCATTAAGTGGACATTTAGCTGCAAAATGCCCAACGCCTCCACAATTGAAACATTTAAACGGTAACTTTCCTCTGTATTTTCCTTTTCCCCTTTTTAGTTTTCGAACAAAGTTTGCTTCCATTTCATCTCGATGTCTCTTCTTCCTCGGATTCTTGTTTTGCTTTCATATTTTTATGGGCTTTAAAAGCAGCTTCTCTGTCTGTGGGTTTAGATTTTCCTATTCTCATCTCATATGCAGTCAAAGAACCATGCATCTCATCCATACTAAAAGAATTTAGATCTTTAGCTTCTTCTATAGCTGAAACTTTAGAATCAAATCTTTGGGGAAGAGATCTTAATACCTTTTTCACGATGACAGAATCTTTGATTTCCTCGCCGAGTCCTCTAATCGCATTAATGACTTCATTAACTCTTAGCATATATGCCTCTATGTTCTCATCGTCATTCATCTTTAATACTTCGAACTGAGCTCGATGTGTTTGTAACTTGGCCTCCTTGATCTTAACGTCTCCTTCATGAATGCTCCTCAATTTGTCCCATATTTCTTTTGCCGTTTTACAACTCATAATCTTTACCAGTTCACTGTCCACTAATCCGCACATGATAGCATTCTTTGCTTTTGAGTCATTCTCAAACAGTTTCTTACCGACAGCATCGGTTGGAGAAGTGGTGGGTATTGTGTATCCACTATCTACCGAATCCCAAATGTCGTATCCCAAAGCACAAAGATATGTCCGCATCCCGAGTCTCCAAAATGCGTAATTAGTTTCGTCAAACAATGGTGCTTTGTTTGATGAGAAGCCTTCACCACCCGCCATTGTGTCACTTCCAAGATCACCCTAGCCGGTTAAGCTTGTTCAGAACCTCGCTCTGATACCAATTGTTAGTCTCACAATGACACTAGAGAGGGGGGTGAATCAGTGTAGCTCTTTTAAAACTTAAATCTTCAACTCTTAAAGCCGAAACAATGAAAACTTGAAACCAAATAAAGCAAGTATAACAAGAGAACATCACACAACACAAGATGTACCGAGGTTCACCGATTTGGCTACATCCTCGAAAATGACCGTTTGGACTCCCATCCAAATCCAGCCTTTGCAAAGCACCAACTTTACAATCAATTTACCAAAGACCCACCGGAAGGAGCACCAACCCCTGATTTATCTGCACCAACGAAAGGAGCACCAACCCCTAATTTATCTGCACCAACAGAAAGGAGCACCAACATCTTATGGCCTCTTTGAATGGCGTATTTAAAACCTCTAAAAATTTTTGTTTCTCCTTCCATGACTGTTCGTTTTCTCCTTCCATGACTGTTCGTTTTCTCCTTCCCTTGTGCATGCATGTGTTTTGGTTTCCAAAAAGGCTTTTCATTTCTATTTTGTGGCCCTTCGTTTCCTTTTCTCCACATGGGCATGCGTCCGCTTCTTTCCATGTGTAACGACCATCTTAGATGATTTCAAATCATTAAAGATTCCTTATGTAACGTTTTGTCTTATTCATTGAATTTTGTCCTTATGTGACAAATTACCTTATTCAATCTTCGATTTATTCCTTATAGGTCCACGTCACTATGCAGTCTTCGGTCACTATCCTGGTGTTCATCACTAATATCGTATGCACTGTCAACTACTCTGTTCCTTTGGCAAAAATGCAACATGTCGCGATATCGTGACACTTTTGTTTCTCTTTCTCTCTTTTGAGTCATGAAAATGCAACATGTCACGATATCACGACACTTTTGTTTCTCTCGCTCGTCTTTTTGAGTGAAATGATATGATATGTTTTTTTTTTTTTGAGTGACATGAATGCGATATCGCGACACTTTTTCCTTCTTGCTCTTTCTCTTTGCTTTGGACCGTGAAAATGCAACATGTCGTGATATCGACGACATTTTTTTTCTTTTTTTTTTGCTTTGGCAATGAATGTGATTGACACTTTTTTTTCTTGTTCTTTCTCTTTGCTTTGGACCACGAAAATGCAACATGTCGCGATATCGCGACACTTTTTCTTTCTTGTTCTTTCTCTTCTCTTTTGGCCGCGAAAATGCAACATGTCGCGATATCGCGACACTTTTTCTTTCTTGTTCTTTCTCTTCTCTTTTGGCCGTGAAAATGCAACATGTCGCGATATCGCGACACTTTTTCTTTCTTGCTCTTCCTCTCTTTGTGATGTGGTTTTTTTTTTTTTTTTTTTTTTTTACATGTCGATATCCCTTTTTTTGGGTGTTTTGCTTTTTCTTTGATCTTTAGCATATGGGCCACTTCGGTCTTCTTGGAAAATATGCAAAAAGGTGGGTCCCCAATTTTGGGGTACGTTGTGGAGCAGCCACAACATGACGATTTTTTCAACTTTGCACAAACAACCTGTAACAACTTCACCCAAACATCAAAAACATCCTCATAAGCATTTAACATCACCGTACATACTCTGAATAACCTCTGAACTCCTGTCCACTGCATCAACCGATCTATCTTACTATGTTGATAACAATGACAATACTGTCGTTGCACCTTGCTCAACAGATTGGCCCTACCATTATTTTTTGGAATTTATTTTTTGAAAGAATAACATAATTTTTAAAAATAAATTTCAAAATCATGCCCAAGTTTGGAACCATATTATTGCCTCTATTGCAGAATGTCTACAAATATGGTGCTCATCTTGGGAAATCCCAATTGCAAAACAAAAGGTGCTAATAACTTGGCCACGTGATTTGAACATACATGGAAGTGTCATCTACAACAATGGAATTAAAACAAAGGATCTACTTTGATCGATGGTAAAATGCAAATGTCCAAAAAAATAGGTTTATCAACATTAATTTTGATGGTGCTTCTAAAGGAAATCCAGGAAAAGCTAGTGGATGTGATGTTTTTAGAAATAGTAAAGGTAAAATTCTCCTCACTTATTCAAAATCATGTGTAACTTCAACTAACAACTATACAGAGGCTAGGATCTGTTTGTTGTGGTGCAGTAGTAAATGCCCTGGGTGTTGGTAGAGGCCAACCCAGGTTCCATTCCCCTTGTCTCCATCCTACAGATATATGGTATAGTTAGGAATGTCCTATGTGCTAGTAGAGGCCGACAAGGCTTCATTCCTCCTATGCCCAAACTGTTGAAAGTGGCACCTCGAAAGGGGTGTTTTCCACTATAAATTAGTTTTTTTATACCCAGGTGTTGTAGGTGAGTTGGGGAGGAGAGGGCAATCTTCCAAGGGAGGTCCTAGGTTCAAATCTCCACCCTACCAAAAAGATGAATTGGGTATCAAAAATCCAATTGATAATGTTGGTGCGGGTAGGGTCGGTTGCGACTTTCGGGTGACTTTGAAGGTGTAGAACCCCCTGTTTGTGGTCTCTCAGACCAATGCAGCCTTGCAAGGGGTTTTTCGCTTTTCAAAAAAAAAAAAACTATACAGAGGCTAGGGCAATTCTTACAGGGATTAAAATTGCAGTAGAAAAAGGATGGAAATATATTTCAATTGAGGGGGACTCACAAATTATCATCAATGCTAATAACAAAAATGGATGTGGAGATGAGAGCTACAAGCTTACTGCAGTGGTAAGGGCTTTGGCTTCTATTTGAGAGGTCGAAGGTTCAAACCCCACTCAGTATGAAGGGACCATGACCCCTCATAAAAACATGTGTAAACTCATTAAAGATAAACAATAAAAAAATGGATGTGGAGATTGGATAAAAAATAATATTATTGTTAATTTCATCGTCTATTACTAGAGGCAATCTCCAGGTAATGTGAGCATATTTATAGAGAAGGAAATTAGGTAGCAAAAAAAATAGCAAATTGTTGTGTTGATCTTCATCTCGATGAAATTCAAATTTTAGAAGGTAAATGGTCAAGTGAGATTTTATGTCTTAATCAAAATGATGTTAAGGAGCTAATTGTGGAAGCATAGCACTTCTAACAAGTTGAAGAATATATTTAAGAGAAAAAAGAAATGAAAAAATGTGGTAAAAAGGTATGTTGCAACAAATGTAAAATTTTGGTATTTTGATGGGAGTGGCCCCCAATAGATGCCACATATAACTTATTAAAAAAATAATAATGGAAGAAATTTATATATATTCCTTGTGAGACTTAATTTAGTTCCCTTAACCTGCGTTGAATTATGAAAGAGATGTGATGTTTAATATATAATTTTTATATGCCAGAAATGGATAACAAGAATTTAAATATAATGGTTTTGATAAGAAGGAATGTCTTATAAATTGAAGTCGTAATAAATGCTTTTAAGAGAATGTTTAGGGCTATAAATAATAATAACAATCACACTAAAATATTTGGGTCTATATATATTAGGTTTGAAATGATTTTGATTAGGATTTCCACTTATAGTTGGGAGGCAAAAAAAGGAGGAATGGATTTGGTTGTCAGAATGAAGGCCAAATTGGGAAATGGATTGATAGGTGGCTTTCTAGAAGATGTCAAATGACCTTGATAAAATCAAATTTCAATGCCATATCTATTTATGTCTCCACAGTGCTAGCCATCCCTAAGGTAGTTCTTAAAGAATTGGATCAAATTAGCGATAGATTCCTCTAGAGTGTAGTCAAAGAAGAACAAAAATGGGTACTAGTAAAATGGGATAATTTATGCCTACAAAAAAGGAGGGAGGGTTGGGAATCAGATTAGTTGTCAACAATTATAAGGCACTAGCGGCTAAGTTATATTGGAGATTGTTAAAATCCCCTAAGGAATTGTGGGCTCAAATTTTGAGGGCCAAATATGTAGAGAATAAAATCCCAATGGAGCTTATATGATTTTTGCTTCCTAGTAGAGGATCTCCCATATTAATGGGACTTATAATAAGAGAGGATATGATCAATGAAATATTGTTCTATATTATCCATAATGGAGAAAGGGTTAACTTCTGGATATATTCATGGAATTGTCATCCTCCCCTAATAACTCAATCTCAACTTGGATATCGTTGATGGAGAATCTACATAGAAACAATCAAGTTAAGGTGGCCAAATATTGTAAGCCTCAAAAAAATATCTAGGATGTAGGAATACAATGGATCCCAATAGAGGAGTGGCCAATCCAAGTCCTAGTGGATCAAAGAAATGAAATATATAGGACCATATAAATGAGATCACTTTTGTGGTCTCAAGAGGGAGATACTCTTGGATGGGGAGAGAAAAATTAAAGTGAATAAGTGAATATACAATTACCTCTGGATACTTAGTGCTCTTCCAAAGTACCTCGAGCTCATTAAGTGGCATATTCATGCAATGGTGGGCATATAACCTTTGGCCCAAAGTGAGATTCTTCATTTGGTTGCTACTTCATAGAAGGGTGTTGACAAGGGAACAATTGATGAGAGATGTGTTGAGAGAATGAGAAAACAATCTCTCATATTTTTATATAATGCCTCATTACAACCAAACTATGGAAACAAATGGCAACTTTGTTAGGCATCCACTAGTCTAAGATATCTTCTATAGAACAACTTTGGAGGGAGTGGCCTAAATGGAAGGAAATGGATCAACCCACTCAGCAAAATTTTTGAATGGGGACAACTCTCCTTCTATGGAATTTGTGGAAGGAGAGAGTTTATTGTATCTTCAATCAGGAGTATAAAGACAACTGCTTTATCTAGTAAAGGATCACAACCAATATGAGGGAATCAATTCAAAACTTGTTAAAAGCGCTCTAGAATTTCAACCAAAAGTGGATTAAGACAATATTTAGACTACAAGTGTCTCCAATGGTGGTCATATAAAAAAAGGTAACCCCATCATGCACAAGTAATCAGAAGTAGGAATTGGAAACCTCCTCTAGAGGGATTGGGTAAGATTAATACAGATGGAGCCTCAAGGGGAAATCTAGGAAGAGAGAGTACGGAATGAATAGGCCGCCTCTCAAATGGCGCCCCTACTTTTATCTTCATGAAACCCTAGGTATCTTATCCAATAACCTAACAAAGGGATATGCCATCTTAAGGGTATTACAAGAGGCTTTGAAGGTGGAGTGGAGGAAATTTTAGATGGAATGAAACTCCTAAATTATAATTAATTACTTAAAAGGACCAAACAAGCAAAAGAATATAGACTAAAGAATATAAATAATACTTGAGCAAATCCAAATGATCCAACAATGCTTTGAGACAACGGAGTTCATACACATCTTTAGAAATCAGAACAATGTGGCAAATGCGATGGCTAACTAGGCTCTTGATCGAGGAGACCTCACTTGCTTGGATATCTTCCTAGATGGTGGCTTTAGTGGACCAGGGAAGTTCTTTTTTCCATTCTTAACATTGATGATAATATTGTTTGTATCTAGTTTTAAATATCCTTTCTTTACTTGGTTACACTTTTTTTTACATAGATAGTTGTAGTAGATTATATGTGAGGGAGAATAGTCTCACATCCTATGTCAAAACTTGGCTTAAAAGCCTTTATTCATGGAAAGGCAAGAGATGTAATTTTATTTTCAACTAAGTTAATTTATTAATCTTTTTTATCGAAAAAGAATTAGGGGTCACATATAGGATTACGAAAATTTGGCTTGACAAGATTTGAAATTTAATATCTTCTTTAAAAGTTTAGGGATTTGAATTTAGATCTCCATAAAAGTTGAGGAATTTAATCACTTGAACTTGTGCAATTTATTATTATTATTATTTTTATATTAATGGTGAAAAAATAGGGTTTTGAAAAATCTCATAACCTTTTACATCAAATGAGGTAGAAAAAGAGAAGGTCAATTAAGCACAAACCAACCTGTAAGGCCAAAAGAACGAAAATCAAAATTCAACAACCACTAAAGAGAACAAAAGAGAAATATAATGCCATGATACAATATAGACCAGCCCACCACCCAATAGGATTTTAAAGGAGAAATTATGTTTCAAATTTCTTTTAGAGGTATGGAAGTTCTTGTTCCATGATGAATGAGTTTACCCTCCATAAAATTGGGATTCCAAAGCGTCCACAACCCTCCAAAAGAACCACAAGCAACCCTACTCACACCTTCGCGCTCCTTCCAAACAAACCTTCATAATCTATCAAAATCCTCATCGTCCATATTAGTTTCTAGTAAAAAAGAATACTAGGATTAAAACATTTTTTGAAATATTTTAGCACTCTTTGTTTAGTTGGGGTATGCAGGCCCCAAGTATTCAATGAGACAATATTCATTACTTTGAGGATTGCAGAGTCTTCCCTCTGCTCAAAGGTAATGCAGGTTGGGAGCCATTATCCACATCTTGAGTTGTTTTCTTTAAGAGCACCTCAAATTTTCTTGGTCTCCCTGCCCCTCTCCCACTACCTAGATTCATTATTTTCTGGGTGTTTCTGATGGGTTGCATAGAGCCAATATTTTCCTTCTTGCTTGATCTTCCTGATTGAGAAAGGAGTTGTTGTTGTTGAGCTATCATATTCTTTAGTTTTATCTTTCACCTATTTGGAAATTCTTGAAAGCCATCTTTCTTCGAGGAAGACCATACCTCCTCTAAATCCCCTTCTAATGCATTTGCATAAATCTCTCCCTCTTCTACATCCCAAAGAGACTTCATGATAGCTTCATATTTTTCCTTATCAAGAGGGGTGACAACCTTCTCATTATACAGAACAAGGGCAAATTCTCCCGAAGACACCTCAACCTGAGCAATAGGCAAATGATGCCCTTGAATATCTAAAAAATCAATTCCATCATTCGAAATAGCATCCAACCCAACCACACGAACAAGAGGTAGCAACTCTCCTAATACAATAAATTTATTTGGATTTGCCTCTGCACCTTTGGAATGCCCACCAACTTTTGGAAAAACTACAATAGTTTTAGAGTGGGAATCTTATTTTTCTTTCTCTAGATCTAGGCCTTTTTCTTCTTAGGAGGTTTCATCTCAATACACTTGGTCCGTAAATGACTAGTCCTCAGAGCAAATGGGCATAAAGGTTTCATATTCTATATCCTGGATCCAATCTCCAAAATTTAAAACCAACTTAATAGAAGACGGTTGAGGCATAGAGAGATTAGTGTTAACACAAAAGTTGAAAAAATCCATCCTTATTTTTGCCCAAGTGGTCGGATCCATTGTAATCAAATTGCCCATTGATTTAGCAATACCCTTAAGGATGTCATCATCCTAGAAGACCATAGGTAAGCTAGGTAGATGGACCCGGATGGTGTCATAATGATATTCTCAGTGGATAGATTGAAGTCCAAGGACCATATCCTAAAAAAGAGACCTTTTCAACCAAAGAACCATGCTATCTTCATGACCACAACCTGCATGTCTTCAAAGGCCTTAAAATTAAAGAGCAAAAAGCCTTTGGGCAATGCCACCACTTCCAGATCCCCCTTTGACCTCCATTTTTTAGCAGCCCATTTCTTGATAGAGTTCAAATTCGACCAGACTTTAATAAACTTCCCAACCAAAGAGTTTGCTCACCCTATTATTGTTTTATGAAGAATAGGTTGAGGAATCCACAAAGAAGGAATATCAGCCTCCAATTTTGAAACTAGATCAAAGCGAGTCTTAACAACAGGGCCAACTCCCAATAACACCTGAGACCAAGAACGGTTTGAATTGCCCACAAAAGGAGCAAAAAACAATAAAGTTTTTGAACCCCCCAAACACTTGGGTCAAACACATCAGAACCAAGACAAAGCCACAAGGGCCCACCTACCACGTCCCCCTCGCCATTAGCACCTACCTCAATTTACGCACCTTCCATGCTTCCCTTACCCCCCAAGGCCCTTGTATCGCTTTTGCTCGCGCAAATTCCATTCAAAATCAATTCCATCTGATGTCTTGCAAATATCTCGATGACGTATATCTCTTGATGACATTGATATTGCAATGATGCAGATCTCCCAACGATGCAGATGTACCAGCCTTATAGATCTCTCAATAATGCAAATGTACTTGCCTCGTAGATCTCCTAATGACGTAGATGTACCAGCATTGCAGATCTCCCAACGACACAGATCTCCTAGTGACACATTTCTACTTGCCTCGTATATCTCCTAATGACGCAAATTGCCTCATAGATCACCCAACGACATATATTGCCTCACATATCTACCAACGACAAAGAAGGAAGACAAATTTTATACGCCTGAAAACAATAGCAATAGCTAGGAGGTAGGAAGACAATGAATCTCGATAGAGGAGTGACCAATCCAAATCTTGGAGAATCAAAGAAAGGAAATCTATAGAACCATCCAAATAAGATCATTTTTATGGTCTCAAGAAGGAGATAATCTTGGATAGGACAACAAAAATTAGAATGAATAAGTGAATATACAATTACATCTAGATACTTAACCCTCTACCAATATACCTCGAGCGAGTTAAACAACATATTCACATAGTAGTGGGCATAGAAATTTTGGTCCAAAGCAAGATTCTTCATTTGACTACTACTTCATAAAAGGATATTAACAAGGTAACAATTAATGAAAAGAGAGAGACATGGATCTTTTAGATGTGAGACATGTTTTTTAAAAATCGGACTGAGTGTGCAGGTTTGAGTTCAATGTAATCCAATCCAATGCATTTAATCCTTGTTTTCCCCATCACGACTACTCGGAAAGGGGGGGCCTTAGGGATCGATCCTTTTTCTCGTCGGTGGCTCTAGATTTATCACATATCGAGTTGCGAAGAATTTTCCTGACGTTATTATGACGTTTTTGTGGTGATTTGAATCTCCTCAATCCTTGGAGAGACGTCTTCCATACGCATCACATGCACAAGTCCTTCCTGACAAAGATCTCAAACACCCTATTCCTATTTAATGATTAATCCAAATGCTTAAAATCATCTTTTTGGTTACGAGATACGAGATAGATATTATTGCTTATTCAGAGACACCCATACACTAAAATCTTGGATTAATTATGAAGATCATAGATGCATTGCCCTTTTCATCTAGAAATTATTCAATCTCAGGTTAGAACTACTTAGTAACAGTTTGTAGAAGATAACAAGATCCCAACTTATCACTTCATTCTTCCAGCCTCCAGAGGCCACGACTAGGAAGCCCCAACGTGATCACAGAGATACAACAAGATCAACTCATCGTCGACTCCAACAAAGAACATCTACGACAACATCCAACTCTTACATCACTCACTTCTCTTCAACCTTGAATGTTGGGAGTAATCCTTGATCCACATATCTTGTATATCATATGTCATCATGTTTACTGTTTTTCTTACTTTATTTTCTCATAAGTTGCATTAGGCACTCTTGTTGCTTTGTATATGTCCTACTTTACAGTCCTATTGACCTCTTTTGATCACCGATAAACATTAATACAAATTCAAATTCAAAAACAAATCAAAGAAAGAGAACAACGGATAAATATAAATATATTTGAGCTCTCAAGAATTCCAATTGCATTATGTAGTCTTAGTCAAAGTCTCTGAGCCCACATCCAATCCACTTCGAATTCGCTACTTACGTGGCTGTTATTCATTAGTTGATGACAAAACTGTTATCAGACAATAGACTGCAGGAGGGGGATGTGAGTGCCACCCTGGACACCTCGCTTATAGTGATTGGGTGGATTTTGAACTCCTTCACCGGTGTATATGGTTTAAACATTACAAATTTAAATTAACATTAAAGCTAATCTTTCGTTCAAGCCAAATAAATTGGTAGTTGTTAGAGGTGGTTGGTCATCAAATTATCGTGATCCACCATAGAGAAAACCGCAAGAAATTTAACTAAATGAAATCCACTTTAGGCAGACACGATTCCTCTGTTGTTCTTGTTCGTTATTTTCAAGGGTTAAAGTTGTGTCCAAGATAAACGAATTCCACGGGATTGTCGACGATGGTCAAGTCCAATTTGTCGACCTCCCTCAAGAATAAAGTTGTGTCCAAGATAAACCAATTCCACGGGATTGTCGACGATGGTCAAGTCCAATATGTCGACCTCCCTCAAGAATATTTTTGTTGTATTAGAATTTTTTTATAAATTATCTTTCGTAAAGATAAAAACAATTGCACCTGTATAAACAATCCATTAACAAAATAATTTTAATCCAGTTATTAAGAATAGTGTGGTTCTTATTATACTTTTAATCCTTCGCTTCTAAGTTACTAAAAATAGCGTGGTCCTCTTTACCTCGAGTTAACAATAATAAATATCAATAATAAAGTAGAATAAGTTTTCTGAAAGCAGCCCATGTTGATGGAACAACATTGCCGACCACTTAAGAACGGTTCTCAAAGTTTCTTTCTAACCTAAAAGTACCCTTAAGTACAAGGTGGATTGATAATTATTTGGTTGGTCAGGCATTTATCCAAAAGAGACCTAGGTTCAAACTTTGGGGCATGCCTATTTGCAAAGGTAGTAGTTTAATTTGAACCTTTAAGTACATGTCAAATCGACGACGATGATATGAACCCCGAGCCACGACCAGTGTTTCTCTTCACATGGGTTATAAGATAACAAGGTGATATAGACTTGTTAGAGGTAGCCCTTGTAATTTGAACCCTCCCTTAACAATTATTAAAAATTACATGGATGTAACCAACTCTCTTATATATCAAAAAAATATATAATATATAACTCTTTTTCTTAATTTAAAAATAAATTAGTAAATTTTACTAATGATAGAAATTTATATATCTTCGTCGTGAGACATAATTTAGTCCCCTTAGCCTCCGCTGAAATATGAAAGATATGCAATGTTTCATATGTAAATTTTATACGCCACAAATGGATAACAACAATTTTAAATATAATGGTTTTAATAAGATGGAATGTCTTATAAATTGAAGCCGCAATAATGCTTTTAAGAGAACGTTTAGGGCTATCAATAATAATAACAATCGCACTAAAACCTTTCGGTAAAAAAATAAAAATAAATATCATTGCTGGGGTTTGAAATGATACTGTTTAGATTATATTAGGGATTATACGAGATGGAATGGAAGATACAGGAAGAAAATATTTTGTGCAATGTTTTATTTTTAAAGTAAAATTATTAAATTAGGAGGTTTAATACGAAGTATTTTAAGTGATTTTTTCGAGAAATATAATATAACTTTGATTATCCTAATTACTACCAAAGAATTTCAAGAGGTAATTTTTAATATGCAGAAAGGAAAAACTTTAAGCCTAGATGGATTTCTCATAAAATTTTACCAAGAATTAAAGAATATCCTCAAGGAAGAACTGTTTAGAATGGTAGAAGAGGTTAGGATAGCCAAAGTGGTGTTCAATGAGGTGAACAAGATATATATAGCTTTGGTTTCGAAAACCTAGGAGTCTAAACACGTCTTTGGCTTTCGACCAATAGCTCTTTGTAATGTCTTATATAAAATTATTACTAAGATCATGGTAGAAAAGATCAAACCTCTTCTTCACAAACTTATTTCTCTAGAATAGGGTGGTTTTGTGGAAGGAAGATAGATCTTGGATGAGTCTTAGCTCAAAAGGTCATCCACTGTATGCAAGTACAAAAATATCCTCCATGTTTATTAGGTTAGACCTATCCAAAGCATACAATAGAGTTGACTAGCAATTCCTCCTAAAGGTGATGAGATAAGCTAGATTCTTAGGGATTAGTTAGAATGGATCAAGGGATGCATCTTGGATGAGAGTCTTAACTCAAAAGGTCTTCTACTATATGCAAGTACAAAAATTAGCCTCCATGTTTATTAGGTTAGACCTATCCAAAGCATATGATAGAGTTGACTAGCACTTCCTCCTAAAGGTGATGAGACAATTTGGATTCTTAGAGATTGGTTAGAATGGATCAAGGGATGCATATTCTCAATATCTTATTCAATTCTAGTAAATGGAACTCCTACCCAACTATTTATAGCTTCCAAAGGTACCAAGTAGGGAGATCCCTTATCCCCATATATGTTCATCATATTGGTTGAATGTCTTAGTAGAACATTAGCTAAGGATAGTAAAACTAGAGCTTTGGAGGGAATAATAATACCAATTGGAGCTAAACCAATTACTTACCTACATTTTTTTGATGACTCTACATTATTAGGAAAAGAAGCAGTGAAAACAATAAGAGAACAAAGATCAAGTATAACAATAGAAGTGAATAATAATATTAGAGGATAATAGTGTGGAGTCATCATCCATGTAGAGGAAGTGGCCAAGCTTAGTGAGACTAACCTAAGTGGTTAAACATAGAAGGATAAAGCCCAAGCAACCTTATAAAGAGGCTAAGCGAATTTGTAAAGAGAAAATCTACATAGCCTAATTTAAGAAGATAACAAAGAGAAAAGCAAGTTAGTGCAGTATGTGAGGAATTCTACAAGAGTTTTTATAGTCAATATTCTAAGCTAAAGGCTATAGAAGCTAATATGAAACATTAGAAATAAACAATAACACCCGAGTTGGAAAGAAACAATAGCATACGAGTTGGAGCACAATGCCTAGCTAGAAAGAAACAATAGCGCCTGAGCTGAAAAGAAGAGAAACACTCAAGCGAGAAAGAAGCAATGAAACTGAGCCAAAAAGGAGTTACATTAGAAGAAAGATACAACGCTCGAGTCGAAAGCAAGTTAGAATGCTTAAGGAAGTCATTACACCTGAATTAGAGAAAGTTGAAGCACCTAGAGGGAGTAGAAGTGCTTGAGTCAAGAGGAAAAAAAAACATTTAAGCCAAGAGAAAGCCAAAGCATTTTTCTAAGGCACCTAAGATAATCGCCTAACAAGCAAAAGGAGCATAGAATATCGTGCCATCATTTCATACGAGTAAGCAACAACAAAGGAAACATTTTTCTCTACAGATGGATGAGCTAGCAAGCATTTGGAACATGCCTACCTTGGACATGCATGCGAAGAGCAATATTCTTGTTGATGGAATATAGATAACGTTCTTTACGTTACTTCCCTTTTTTAAGCGCTAGTCATTTTTGGAGGGAAAATTTTTGAATTAACTTTGAAATAAGTTATAAGGTTTATTTGCTTTATTTAATTATTTGAAGCTAAAGTTAATTCATAAGATTTGGAGTGATAAGGAATGCAACTAGGTTAAATAAAGTTTTAAAAAGGTTTTGAAGTATTTAATACTTTAGATTATTTAGAAGTTGGGAATTAAAGGTTTTTAAAGTTTTTGAAAATTTGAAGTTTTTATTTATTTATTTCAAATAAATAAAGCTAAAAGGTTTTTTACATCAAAGGATTAGAAAATTAAAATTTGCAAATTTCATAGATAATTAAATTTGAGAGATACAAGATTTTTTACTTTTAAGGAAATAAATCATTGAATTGATTCATATCATGGAAGAAATTATTAAAAATGCATTCAATGAAGATAGTGAAGAAATGATCAATAAGCTAAAATTCTATTCGCAAAACTTAATAGATGATTTTAATGGAAAAAAGCAAATGACAAATGGTTTAAAAGAAAAACTATCATTATTTCTCAAAGATGTAAAAGATGAAAACTTCACAACACTTATAAGCTATCTTCATGAAAAACTTTTTAGAACATGGTATAATTCACAAAACACAATTACACTTTCATCAAAAGTATGTTTAATGATGTATTTGACATTACTTACCTTTGAGATATTTCAAGAAAAAAAACAAGAAAATAAAGATGACACATACAAATTGAATGAAGCTTATGTTAGCTTCAATGAGGAATCATTGAAATCAAGAATGTATTATTTTGATGATTTACTAACTCAATGTTTAGAAGCTACATCATTAGGTACATCACAATTAAAAATGAAGAAGAGAAGAGAAAAGAAGAAAAATAGAATAAATCACACAAATAAGGCTAATAAAAAATCTAAATCCAAAGTCAAAGAAGAATCATATACTGAAGATTTATATAAAGACTTGAAAGAGGTAGACTAAAGACGAATCTCAAACATAGATTCATGAACATTGCAAGGTCACTTGAATATTGAAGACAAAGATGAAGACCAAGATTGAAAACTAAAGTATTTAATAACCAAATAATGTAATACAAAGGGGTGTTGAGGAATATTACATTATTTGGTACATGCTAATGTACCCCCATGGTACCTTCATGGTACAATTGTAAATATGTAATAGATTAGGGTTGAGTCTTTAGATTAGGTGTGTGATATATATTTCCCCTTTCATGTATCAATGTGCAGGAAATGCACAAGTGTCATGTAAGTTAGAGTACAAGTGTAGATTGAGAGAATGTGCACGAGGTGCAAATATGTAATGTGAGGATATGCACAAGTGTCTTAGGTTATAAGTGCATGTAGAAATGCAAGAGTCATATAGATGTGTGCAAGTGTCTTTGAGTCAAGTATCCATGTAAGAAGAACTTGAAGAGTCTAGTATGCAAGTGGCAAGGTGATAAGGCAAAGGTCATGAGACTTGTCATTTGGAGAGCAATAGTCAAATACTTGAAGAGTCACATTACTATGGCTATATTATAGAGATAATACTCCACAAGAAAGTAATCTAAGAAGGAAAAATAAAAGTGTAATTTTTTTAAGAGATCCAGTTTGGAATAAAGCTTGTATACATTTTTGAGCAATTAGTATTGTAAGTTTTTTATGCATAGTTCATAAATGACTTAGGCCATTTACATTCATATTTGATTATATAAGTGAATGTTATTTTATTTATTATATTGGACTTGATATATATATTAATTTGCTCATATATAATTCTACTCTTATATTATTATTTTTGACCTTTAATATTGTGGTTATTTTATATTAAGACTTGTGATATTTTTTGGTAGTAAGATTTAAAAAATCAACAAAAAATAACAAGGGAGGCTTCTATATTTAAAATGATTCTATGACTATTTACAAAAACAGTTTGACAACTTATAAATGAAGACAAGTCTAAGGTCATACTTTTCCATTGTTCACATAGACAAGAGATGATGTTGCTAGATAAGTTGAGATACAAGAAGGCATCACTTCCAATCACTTATCTAGGAATTCCACTTATAGTTGGGAGGCAAAAAAAAAGAAATGGACTTGGTTGTCAAATAGAGTGAAGGCCAAATTGGGAAAAATAGACAAATAGGTGGCTTTCTACAAGAGGTCGAATGAACTTGATAAAAGCAGTCTTCAATGCCATACCTATTTATATCTTCATAGTGCTAGCCATCCCTAAGGTAGTTCTTATAGAATTGGATCAAATTAGCTATAGATTCCTCTGGAGTGGAGTCAAAGAAGAAAAAAATGGGTACTAGTAAAATAGGACATTTATGCTATGAATCAAATTAGTTGTCAATAATAATAAGGCACTAGCGACTAAGTTATATTGGAGATTGCTAAAATTCCTTGAGGAATTATGGGCTTAAATTTTGAGGGCCAAATATGTAGAGAATAAAACCCCAATAGAGCTTATACAATTTTTGCTTCCTAGCAAAGGATCTCCCATATTAATGGGACTCAAAATAAGAGAGGATATGATTAAGAAAAGATTATTTTGGATTATCCATAACGAAAAGAAGGTTAAATTTTGGATAGATTCGTGGGATGGTCATCCTCCTCTAATAACTCCATCCCAACTTGGAGATTGTTGATGGAGAATCTACATAGAAACAATTAGGTTAAGGTGGCCAAATACTGTAAGCCTCAAAACAATAGCTAGGAGGTAGAAAGACAATGGATCCCAACAGAGGAGTGGTCAATCCAAGTATCGGAGGATCAAAGAAATGAAATCTATAGGACCATACAAACGGGATCACTTTTGTGGTATCAAGAGGAGGATATTCTTGGATAGGCCAGGAAAAATTAGAGTGAATAAGTGAACATACAATTGCCTTTGGATACTTAGCCCTTTGCCAAAGTACCTTGAGATTGTTAAGCGACATATTCACACAGAGGTGGGCATAGAACCTTTGGTCCAAAGTGAGATTCTTCATTTGGCTACTACTTCATAGAAGGGTGCTAACAGGGAAATAATTGATGAAAAGAGGTATGCATGGGCCTTTTAGATGTGAGACGTGTTGAGAGAATGAGGAAACAATCTCTCATATTTTTAAAGAATACCCCATCACAATCAAACTATGGAAACAAATGAAAACTTTGTTAGGCATCCACTGGTCTAAGATATCTTCTATAGAACAACTTTGGAGGGAGTGGCCTAAACGAGAGGAAATAAACAGACCTAATTAGCAGATTTTTTGAATGGGGATGATTCTTCTTCTATGGAATTTCTAGAAGGAGAGAAATAATTGTATCTTCAATGAGGAGTACAAAGACAACCACTTTGTCTAACAAAGGATCACAATAAAAATAAGGAAGTCAATCCAATACCTGTTAAAAGCACTCTAGAATTTTAACCAAAAGTGGATTCATATAATATCTAGATTCCAAGTGTCTCCTATGGTGGTCATATAAAAAATGGTAATCCCAAATCATGCACAAGTAATCAGAACTAGAAATTGGAAACCTCCTCGAGAGGGGACTAGGTAAGATTAATAAGAATGGAGCCTCGAGGGGAAATATAGGAAAAGTGACTATGAGAGGAATAGGCCACCTCTTGAATGACACCTCTGCTTTTATCTTCACAAAATCATAGGTATCTAATCCAATAACTTGGCAGAGGGATATGCGGGAGGCTTTGAAGGTGGGGTGGAGGAAAATTTAGGTAGAATCAAACTCTTAAATTATAGTTAATCACCTTAAAGGACTAGGCAAGCAAAAGAATATAGACTAGAGAATATAGAGAATACTTGAGCAAATCCAAATGACCCAATAATGCTTTGAGATAATGAAATTCATACACATCTTTAGAAATTAGAACTGTGTGGCAAATGCGATGGCTAACTGGGCTCTTGATTGAGGAGACTTCATTTGCTATGGATATCCTCCTAGATGGTGGTCTTAGTAGACCATAGAAGCTATTTTTTTCCATTCTTATCATGGATAATAATACTGCTTGTATCTAGTTTAAATATCCCTACTTTCCTTGATTACTCTTTTTTTGCATAGATAATTGTAGTAGATTAGATCCGAGGGAGAATAGTCTTACATTCTCAATTAAAACTTGGCTTAAAAGCATTTAATCCTAAAAAGGCAAGAGATGAAATTTGATTTTCAATTAAATTAATCTATTAATCTTTTTTATCAAAAACAAATATTAGGGGTCACATATAACCTATAGAATTAAGTGACCTGGAAAACTTTGTATTTAAATCTCTTCTTTAAAAATATAAAGATTTAAAGTTATATCTCCTTAAAACTAGTACAATTTATTATTATTATTATTATATTATTGTTAATAATATAATACTTAAAAGTTTATTTTTATCCTTAAAAAGTAAAAATGGAAGAATTTTTTTAACTATATTATATTATTATTTTTATTTTTATTTATTTTTAATATTGTTACATATTTAAACGAAACAGGTAAATGAAGAGCAATGTTAAATAATAACGTCTTGGTTTATCTAATTTAGTATATTTTATATTTATTTATTTATACTTTATATTTATTTATTTTTATATCTAATTTTATGGAGTAACAAGTAAAAAGTAACGCGAACAAGAAAATGGTCATCCTTCTTTTTAGCTCCTGCCCGGTAGGACATTCCACCCTGTCTCTCCGTAGACACCACCATACTCAAAGCTAAGAACTAAAAAAAAAAATCCGGGCCAATTCATGGCCTTGAAAATATGGGCCAGTCCCAATATTGTGTTCAGTATAGTTGTCTCTCTAACAAGTAATGCCAGAAAGGCACCTTTGGATGGGTCCAAAAACACCATTATACACGTAAGGATAAAGCGGTTTAAATTTAGTTCTAAAAAAACCTTCAAGGTTATTAGATTGGTAAGTGCAAGTGTGGTTGGGTATTTACTAAGAAGAGACTTAGGTTCAAATATTGAGGGGAAGCCAACCCTTTGCAAAGGTAGTAGTATGCACCGAATCTTCTAAGTCCACGCTAGACCAACGATAACGGAACGAACTCCTAGCGACAGGTGGTTCCCATCTCACATCGGATCAATAAAGAAGGAGACAAATAGGTTTATTGGGAGCAGTCCTTGTGGTTTGAACCTTGCGCTTGCCAATTACTAAAAATAATGGCTGCGACCAACTCTCCTATGTAATCAAAAATATATATATGCTGACAAAAACAAATGAATATTAAGTACACATTATACTTGCAACATTAGTGTCTGATTTATCATTAAACATTATTATCTTGTGCAATAATGGTTGGTCACTTACTATGCTAAGCAGAAAGGGAGTGCGAGCATGAACCGAGATTGAGGAGGAAGTGTGAGGAGAGAAGCATAACGTAGAAAATAAGGTGTGACCAAAGAATAAGTGTCATTTCTTATTTTAGATCTTTGGAGAATTTAAAGGATTCATTTGAAGAAAATCCAGCTATCATGGAAAGAAAGTCATTTGTGAAAGTCTTTGGTGAAAATATGAATAGGTAAGTTGAAAGTATAGATGCCTTGTCTAGCAATAAGAGGAAGAACGAATCTATGACAAACCTAGTCTAGGTAGCAAATTCTACATTAGAAGTGATTATCTAGGATGAGATGATTGAGCATGATATAATGGTTCTTAAAACCAGAGGATTAGTATGTAAGTTTCATTGAGACTGACCAGGTTTTTTTGAGATTAAAAATTGGATCAAGTGTAAGTGGGAATTGAATTCAAATTACTCAATGACTTTTTTTTGAAAAGAATTTTTCCTCATTATTTTTCTCTAGTTCAAAAATAAGGGATAAAATAATGGATGAAGGCCCTTGGTTTAGGGGCAAAGATGCATTATATTTAAGACCTTGGAGTGAGAATTTTTATGTGGACATAGAAACTATTACTTTCGATATGGATTAGGCTTTTTGGACTTCCTTATCAACTCATCAATAAGGAGGTTTTGAAGAATATTGGTAATACTTTAGGTGAATTCATCCAAGAGGGACCAACTACTAAGAAGAGAAGGCATGTTGTATACACTCGAATATGTGTTGCCATGGATATTTCTAAACCTTTACCACAATCAATTAGGATTAAATCTGAATCAAGAGAATCAGATTAGTAAACAGATTATGAAAACATTGCATTCTGATGTCGTAAATGTCATAAAATTGGGCACATGATAAGAGATTGCAAAGCAAAAATGATGGAGGAAGAGATGATTTTTTTTCGGCATAAGGATAGCTTCAATTTGAAACAAAGAGATCATATCACATGAGAAGCTAGGTCCAATCAAGGATTTTCCACTCCTAAGAAAGTTGCTAGAAAACCCCTCTACATCATCAAATGACAAAGACCATTACAACTCACTCAAATCACCAATTAGAAGAAAACAATGATATGGGGGATGGAGAAGTACAATGCGCAAGTTCAAATATAGGAGCTAAAGGTACGAAGGAAGAAGGAAAGACAAATTTTAAAACAAAGAATTATGGGGAGGTAAATTTTAAAGCAAATGACGTGAAGGAGGTCAAGATTAATCCAGGTAAATCACCTTTATTATCGTCAAGTAGCATAAAATATTCTCCTTACAATAAATATAAAAGTAGTATGAAGTGTATTCCTTGCACTTTAGGATTTCAAGAGTAGTATAATAAAGAAAATATTATGGAGGATATCCAAGGAAATTTAGGGTGTTTCTAGGCCAACATAAGAAAGTAATGACTATAGAGGATCATATATGCAGTTTAGAGTTTTCAAGACAACATAAAGAAGAAAATGCTAATGAGGCTATCCCTTGCACTTCGACTCTTTAGGGCAACATAAATCTTTAGAAGATAAGTCTCATTATGAACAATATAAAAAATATAAGAGATTGATGAAGATGAGAGTGTTGGTGAGAATGGAAGGAGAGGAAGGCCATCAAAGCAAGAAAAAAGAGAAAAAGAAACTCAAAAGGATATTGATCTAGGAAGCCAAATAAAAATATAATAGGTGTCAACAAGAAGTGGGGCTAAACCCACTAATAAAAATAAGCGTTTATGATGAAAATAATATCATAACACATTAGGGGTATGAATAAAACCCTTTAAAAAAGAGTTATTAAGGAATTAATAGGTTGTTATAGCCTAGAGTTTATTTTAATACAAGAAACAAAATAAAAAAGTGAGGAATGTAATGATGCTTTTAAGAAGATTTTGAAGACGAAGTGATTTTAAGTAGTTTCTCCTATAGGTGCTTTAGGCGATACTGCAATAATATGCGATACATGCAAATGAGATAGACAACTATTAGAAGCAAAAAGTAATTGGGTTGCTAGACTATTTTGTAGGAAAGAAGAAAACATCAAAGTTGGGGTTATAAATGTATATGCTTCAACTATAGTTACTCCTCATGAAAGATGTTGGAAGGATTTTAGCATATTTTTGTCAAATACAATGATGATTCATTGTGATCTATGGATTCTTGGGGGTGATATTAATACTATTTTATCTCCTTTGGAAAAGAAGGGTGGCATTCTAGGATGGTCTAAATCAATGCAATATTTTGCTTCATTTGTCAATTCAAATGACTTTTGGGATGTTAGTCCCTCAAATCTTTCAATATACATTGGATAATAGATGCATTGGACAAAATCATATAGCAAAACGATTAGATGGATTCTTGCTATCCAATAAATGGTTGCAGATAAAGTAAACAATCTCTTCAGATATTTTATTACGAGCATGATCATATCACAAACCCATTCTTTTGACTTGTGAGTTACCTAATATTAGTCATCCAAAGCCATTTCGCTTCCAATCTATGTGGCTCCAAGATCTTGATTTTTTCCAAATGGTTATGTTATGATGGGAAGAATGAAAATTTGAAGGATCATGTATGTATAGGTTTGTTCAAAAGTTAAAATATTTAAAGGAGCAAATGAAAATATGGAATGCCAAATATTTTGGTAACATTTTTAAAGAAAAGAAAGAAATTGAATCCAAGCTCAAAAATTTACAAGAGATAGTAGAAATTAATGGAATGGATTAAGATTCTTATGTGAAAGAAAAATAATTACTTTTTGATTATTATAATGCATTGAAGTATGAGTCATATTGGTTCCAAAAATCTAGAGAGAAATGGCTCAAGGAAGAAGATAAAAATACAAAAATAATTCATTCTATAACAAAAACAATTTTTTTTGTTCGTCATATAAAAAATATTATAACTCTAGATGGAATAAATATTGAGGATGAAGAAGATATAAGGAAGTAAGCAATTAATTATTTTAAAAATATTTTGTCAGATTCTAGGTAAGATAAGGAGGCATACGAAAAATATTTGTAAAATATTCCATAAATTATCACTCAAGGACAACCCACATGTTGTAGGTGAGTTGGAGAGGGTAGGGAAATCCTCCAAGGGAGGTCCCTGGTTCGAATCTCCACCCTACCAAATGCACAATGGGTGCCCAAAATCCAGTTGATCATGCTCGTGCGATCAGGATCGGGCATGACTCCCGAGTGATTTTGATAGTGTAGAACTCCCTAGTTGTGGTTTCTCAGACCAAGGCGGTTCTGCAAGGGGTTTTTCACTAAATTCAAAAAAATTATGACTCAAGGACAAAATAAAAGCTTGATGAAGAAGATATATATGGAGGAGCTCCATGAAGCAGTTTTCTCTTTCCATCATAATAAGGCACCTGGCCCCAATGGATTTTCTGCAATTTTCTTTCAAACGTTTTGTGATTTATTGAAGAGTGATATGATAGTTGTGATTGAAGAGGCCTACAAAAGAAAGAGTGAGATCAATGGTACTTTTATTACCTTGGTTCTCAAGAAAGGTGACACAAAATATTTTGATAATTTTCGTCTAATAAGCCTTTGTAATGATTTATAAGATCTTTCCAAAAATTATGGAAAATAGGTTGAAGGCCATTCTAGGGTGTTTTATCTCTGAGGAACAAGGTGACTTTGTTCATGGTAAACAAATTCTTGATGGTAAAATTATTGCACAAGAGGCCATACATTCTCTTCATTCCATGAAAAACCAGGTATGCTTTTGAAATTAGATATGAACAAAGCATATGACAGGGTTTACTAAAATTTTCTACATGCTATTCTCAAAAGGTTTGACTTTGATTATAGTTGGTATGAGTGGATTAAATATTGTTATAGCACTGTAAAATTTTCTACCTTGATCCATGGTTCTCCTGTCAGTTACTTCAAGTCATATTGTGGACTTCGTCAAGGTGATCCACTTTCTTCTTATCTATTCATTATTCTGGGAGAAGCATTAGGAAGAGCCTTTTCAAAGGTAAAAATGAAAGGAAAAATCTAGGGTATTCAAGTTGCAAAAAATGGTCCCTCCAAATATCTTCTCCAATTTATTGATGATACTTTTCTTTTGGGTCATCCCCCAGTCATTGAGGCCATCAAGTTTATATCAATATTTTCATGTTAAGAGAAGGCTATTGGACAATTGGTAAATACATCAAAACCCATGATTTTTTTCATTTATATTGCCCTAGATTTACAACAAATTATTGTGAATATTTTAAGGTTTAAAATTGAAAAACTTCAATCAACCTACTTGGGTATTCCTTTGTTTGATAAAGGAAATAAAAAGGAGCTTTAGATCTCTTTTTTGGATATAATGAAAACTTGCTTGATAGGTTGGAAAAGTAAATTCTTAACCATGGGAGAAAAGCTACAACTCATAAAGACTACATTGAAATCCATTCCTATTTATATGATGTCACTTTCAAAACTGCTAATAGGTATTGCATCAAAAATTAATAAAATTCAAAGAGACTTTCTATGAAAAGGTTGTGAGGAAAAATTTAGGTTTCCTCTTTGTAAGTGAGATAGGGTTTGCAAAGAAAAAGAATATTAGAGGAGTCGGTTTGCAAAATTGCAGACTTATAAATTTGGCATTGGGAGAAAATATTGGGTGGATATTATTCAAATATCAAGGAAAGAATTGGGCAAAAATATTACTTCAAAAATATATAGGTTCTTTTGATGCAATGAAATTATTTAGGAAAAGAAATCTACCTAAAGGATCGTCAACATGGAACTTCATATCAGAGAGTTTGCAATTGATAAATAAACATATTATATGGTTAGTCAATGAGGGGAGTTATGCAATTTTTTGGTTTGATGCTTGGTTTAAGCCTTATCCTCTTATCTCTAACTCAAATTGGCAACCATTGGCTCAAGCGGTACTAGCATGTAAAGGTCCAAAGGTTAAGGACTATATTATTATGAGCAAAAAATCTAGATCATGGATTTATTTTAGTATCTTGGTTCAAGGAGAGGAACTCAAACAAATTGTAGATGAACTTCAAAAGATGCTTCAAGAGTTTTATTTACCAATTTTTACATGAAAGGATGAGTTGGTTTGGAATTTATTAAAAGATGGTGGATACTCAGTCAAGTTGGGATATGAGGATTTAGAATAATAAAAATTTCCTTCTCCCAAAGATTTTCCTTGGAAGAACATTTGGTCATTTAAGGATCTCCCTAAGGCCTCAACATTTCTTTAGTTAGCAGTTCAAAGTAAGATTTTTACAAGAGAGAGTCTATAAAGAAGAGGATATTATGGACCCTTCACATGTGCCTTGTGTGAGAAGGATTTAGAAACATTTGACCATTTACTTCTTCATTGTCCGTTTACTCACACCATTTGGGGTTATTTTTTAAAAATATGAAATTATATTAGGTAGCTCCATCAACATTGAAAGAGTTGATAAAATATTGGATTAATTATTTCAAAGCTAAAGCATTATTTATTATTTGGGGAATTGTACCTACCATTATTTGTTGGAATTTATGGCTTGAAAGAAAAACAATTTTTTTTAAATCAATCTAAAAATCATACCCAAGTTTGGAACCATATTATTGTCTCTCTTGCAGAATGTCTACAAATATGGTGCTCATCATGAGAAGTCCCAATTGCAGAAAAATATGTGCTAATAACTTGGCTACAAGATTTGAACATACATGGAAGAGTCATCTATGACAATGGAATTAAAACAAAGTATCTACTTCGATCTATGGTAAAATGGAAATGTTCAAAAAATGGGTTTATCAAAATTAATTTTGATGGTGCTTCTAAAGAAAATCTAGAAAAAGCTGGTGGAGGTGATGTTTTTAGAAATAGTAAGGATTAAATTCTCCTCACTTATTCAAAATCATATGGAACTTCAAAAAAAACTATACAGAGGCTAGGGCACTTCTTATAGGGATTAAAATTGCAAGAGAAAAATGATGAAAATATATTTGAATTGAGGGGGACTCACAAATTATCATCAATGCTATTAACAAAAATGGATGTGGAGACTGGATAAAAATTAATATTATTGTTGATGTTCATCATCTATTACTAGAGGCAATCTCTTGGCAGTGTGAGTATATTTATAGAGAAGGATATTGAGTAGTAGACAAATTAGGAAATTGTGGTGTTGATTTTCATCTCGATGAAATTCAAATATTTAGAAGGCAAATGTTCAAGTGAGATTTTATGTCTTAATCAAAATGATGTCAAGGAGCTAATTGTGGAAATATAACACTTTGAGCAAGTCGAAGAATATATTTAAGAGAAATAAAAGAAAAAATTGTGGTAAAAAGGTATGCTACAACAAATATAATATTTTGGTATTTTTATGGGAGTGGCCTCTAATAGAAGCCACGTATAACTTATTAAAAAAATAATAATAATGGAAGAAATTTATATATCTTCCTCGTGAGACTTCATTTAGTTCCCTTAGCCTGCGCTGAATTATGAAAGAGATGTGATGTTTAATATATAAATTTTATACGCCACAAATGGATAACAAAAATTTAAATATACTGGTTTTGATAAGAGGGAATGTCTCATAAAATGAAGCCGTAATAAATGCTTTTAAGAGAATATTTAGGGCTATAAATAATAATAACAATCGCACTAAAACCTTTGGGTCAAAAAAATAAAATAAATATCTATGCTTGGGTTTGAAATGATTTTGTTTAGATTATATTAGGGATTACAGGGGATGGGATGAAAGATATAGCAAGAAAACACTTTATCCAATATATTAAGGTAGAATCACTAAATCAAGAGGCATAACAAGTACTTTAAATGATTTTTTCGAGGAAGATAATGTAACTTTGACTGCCCTAATTACTACCAAAGAACTTCAAGAGGTAGTTTTCAATATGTAAAAAATAAAAACTCTAAGCCCAGATGGATTTCTCATAAAATTCTACCAGGAGTTATGGAATATCCTTAAGGAAGAAATGTTTGAAGTGGTAGAAGAGGCTAGGATAGCCAAAGTGGTGTTCAAGGAGGTGAACATGATATATGTAGCTTGGGTTTTGAAAACCTAGGAGTCTGAACATATCTCTATCTTTTGACCAATAGCTCTTTGTAATATCTTACATAAAATTATCACTAAGATCATGGTAGAAAGGATCAAACCTCTTCTTCACAAACTTACTTCTTTAGAATAGGGTGGTTTTGTGGAAGAAAGATAGATCTTGGATGAGAGTCTTAGCTCAAAAGGTCATCCACTAATGCAAGTACAAAAAATACCCTCCATGTTTATTAGGTTAGACCTATCCAAAGCATACGATAGAGTTGATTGACACTTCCTCCTAAAGGTGATGAGACAATTTGGATTCTTAGGATATTGGGTAGAATGGATCAAGGGATGCATCTCCTCGATATCTTATTTAGTTCTAGTAAATGAAGCTCCTACCCAACTATTTATAGCTTCCAGAGGTATCGAGTAGGGAGACCCTTATCCCTATATATGTTAATGGTAGAACATTAGCTAAGGATAGGGAGACTAGTTCTTTGGAGGGAATAATAATTGGAGCTAAACCAATTACTCACCTACAATTTTTTTATGACTCTATATTATTAAGAAAAGAAGCAATGAAAGCAGTAAGAGAATAGAGATCAAGTATAATAATAGAAGTGAAGAATATAATTAGAGGAGAATAGTGTGGAGTCATCATCCACATAAAGGAAGTGGCCAAGCATAGTGAGACTAACCTAAATGGTTAAACATAGAAGGATAAATCCCAAGCAACCTTGTAAAGAGACTAAGCGGCTTTATAAAGAGCAAATCTACAGAGCCTAATTTAAGAAGAAGATAATAAAGAGAAAAACAAGCCAATACGTGAGGAAGTCTACAAGAGTTTTTATAGTCAACATTCTAAGCTAAAGGCTATAGAAGCCAACATGCAACATTGGAAACAAAACAACAACGCTTGAGTACAAGGCTCGAGTTGGAAAGAAACAACAACGTCCAAGTTAGAGCACAACGCCTAGCTGGAAAGAAACAATAGCATCTAAGCCAAAAAAAGTAGAGCACCCAAGCTATAAAGAAGTAATGTAGCTAAGACAAAAAGGAGTTACAATAGAAGAAAGATACAATGCTCGAGTTGAAATCAAGTCACAACACTTAATGAAGTCATTACACTTGAATCAAAGAAAGTTGAAGAACCTAGAGGGAGTAGAAGTGCTTGAGTCAAGAGGAAAAACAAAAATATTTGAGCGAAGAGGAAGATAAAGCATTTTTTTTAAAGGTGCCTAAGATAATTGCCTAACAAGCAAGAGGAACATAGAATATCGTGCCATCATTTTACATGAGTAAGCAACAACAAAGGGAACATTTTTCTCTACAAATGGATGAGCTGGCAAGCATTTGAAAAATGCTTACTCTGTACATGCATGCGAAGAGTGATATTCTCGTTGATGCATTATGGGTAACGTTCTTTATGTTACTTCTCTTTTTTGAACGCTAGTCATTTTTGGAGGGAAAGTTTTTGAATTAACTTTGAAAGGAATTATAAGGTTTATTTGCTTTGATTAATTATTTGAAGTTAAAGTTAATTCATAATATTTTGAGTGATAAGGAATACATCTAGGTTAAATAAAGTTTTTAAAAATTTTAAAAGTTGAGAGTTAAAGGTTTTTAAAGTTTCTAAAGTTTTTAAAAATTCGATTTTTGTTTTTGTTTATTTCAAATATTTGAAATTTAAAATTTTGAAATTTGAAATTATGAAAATTTAATATTAGGGAGCTAAATTTTTTTTTACATCAAAGGATTAGAAAATTAAAATTTGCAAATTTCGTAGATAATTGAATTTGGAAGATACAAGGTTTTTTACATCAAAGGAAATAAATCATTGAATTGATTCATATCATGGAAGAAAATATTAAGAGTGCATTCCATGAAGATAGTGAAGAAATGATGAACAAGCTAAAGTTTTATTCTCAAAACTTAATAGATGATTTTGATGGAAAGAAGCAAATGACAAATGGTTTAAAAGAAAAACTATCATTATTTCTCAAAGATGCAAAAGATGAAAAATTCACAACACTTATAAGCTATCTTCATGAAAAACTTTTTAGAACATGGTGGAATTCACAAAACACCATTATACTTTCATCAGAAGAATGTTTAATGATGTATTTGTCATTACTTACCTTTGAGATCTTTCAAGAAAAAGAAAAGAAAAGAAAGATGACATATACAACTTGAATGAAGCTTATGTTAGCTTCAATGAGGAATCATTGAAATCAAGAATGTATTATTGTGATGATTTACTAACTCAATGTTTAGAAGGCACATCATTAGGTACATCACAATTAAAGATGAAGAAGAAAAATAGAAGAAGAAGAAATCACACAAGGAAGGCTAACAGAAAATATGGATCCAAAGTCAAAGAAGAATCATATATTGAAGATTCAGATAAAGACCTGAAAGAGGTAGACTGAACATGAATCTCAAACAGAGATTCATGAACATTGCAAGACCACTTGAAGATTGAAGATAAAGATGAAGATCAAGATTGAAGACTAAATTCTTAAATAACCAAATAATGTAATACAAGGGGTGTTGAGGAATATTACATTATTTGGTCCATGCTAATGTACCCCCATGATACCTTCATGGTACTCTTTTAAATATGTAATAAATTAAGGTTGAGTCTTTATATTAGGTGTGTGATTTATATTTCTCCTTTCATATATCAATGTGGAGGAAATGCACAAGTGCCAGGTAAGTTAGAGTGCAAGTGTAGATTAAAAAAATGTGCATGAGGTACAAACATGTAATTTGAGGATGTGCACAAGTGTTTTAGATTATGAGTGCATGTAGAAATGCAAGAGTCATGTAGATGTATGCAAGTGTCTTAGAGTCAAGTGTCCATGTAAGAAGAACTTGAAGAGTCTAGTATGCAAGTGGCAAGATGATAAGCCAAAGGTCATAAGACTTGTCATATGGAGAGCAATAGTCAAGTACTTGAAGAGTCACATTACTATGGCTATATTATAGAGATAATACTCCATGAGAAAGTCATCCAAGAAGGAGAAACAAAAGTGTGATTTGTTTAAGATATATAGTTTAAAATAAAGCTTGTATATATTTTTGAGCAATTAATATTGTAATTTTTCTTCATATATAGTTCATGAATGACTTAGGCCATTTACATTCATATTTGATTATATAAGTATTATATAAGTGAATTTTATTTTTTAAATTATATTGGCCTTAATATATATTAATTTTCTCACATATAATTCTACCCTTATATTATTATTTTTGACCTTTATCATTGTGGCTATTTTATGTTGGGACCTATGATATTTTGTGGTAGTAAGGCTTAAAAAACCAATAAAAAATAAGGGAGACTTTTAGATTTAAAATGATGCTATGACAGTTTACAAATACAGTTGGACAACTTATAAATGAAGAAAAGTCCAAGGTCATATTTTTCCATTGTTCACCTAGACAAGAGATGATGTTGCTAGATAAGTTGAGATACAAGAAGGCATCTCTTCCAATAACTTCCCTAAGAATTCCACTTATAGTTAGGAGGCAAAAAAAGAGGGAATGAACTTGGTTGTCAAACATAGTGAAGGTCAAATTGGAAAAATGGACAAATAGGTGGCTTTCTACAATAGGTCGAATGACCTTGATAAAAGCAGTCTTCAATGCCATACCTTATTATGTATCCATAGTGCTAGCCATCCCTAAGGTAGTTCTTAAAGAATTGGATCAAATTAGCTATAGATTCCTCTAGAGTGGAGTCAAAGAAGAATGAAAATGGGCACTAGTAAAATAGGATTTTTATGTTAGGAATCAGATCAATTGTTAAGAATAATAAGGCACTAGTGGCTAAGTTATATTGGAGATTGCTAAAATCCCTTGAGGAATTATGGGCTCAATTTTTGAGGGCCAAACATTAGAGAATAAAATCCCAATGGAACTTATATAATTTTCACTTCCTAGTAGAGGATCTCCTAAAGATAGGATATTATTAAGAAAATATTGTTTTGGATTATCCATAACGAAAATAAGGTTAACTTTGGATAGATTTGTGGGATGATCATCCTCCTCTAATAACTCAATCTCAACTTAGAGATCGTTTATGGAGAATCTACATAAAAACAATATCGTTAAGGTGACCAAATATTGTAAGCCTCAAAACAATAGTTAGGAGGTAGGAAGACATAGATCTCAATAAAGGAGTGGCCAATCCAAGTCTCAAAGGATCAAAGAAATGAAATCTATAGGACTATCCAAACGAGATCACTTTTGTGGTCTCAAGAGGAGGATGTTCTTGGATGGAGCAAGATAAATTAGAGCGAATAAGTGAATATACAATTGCCTATGGATACTTAGCCCTTTGCCAAAGTACTTTGAGCTTGTTAAGCGATATATTCACACAATGGTGGGCATAGAACCTTTGGCCCAAAGTGAGATTCTTTATTTGGTTGCTACTTCATAGAAGGATGTTGATAGGGGAACAATTGATGAAAAGAGGGATGCATGGACCTTTTAGATGTGGTATGTGTTGAGAGAGTGAGGAAACAATCTCCCATTTTATAGAATGCCCCATCACAATCAAACTATGGCGACAAATAACAACTTTGTTAGGCATCCACCGGTTTGAGATATCTTCTTTAAAATAACTTTGGAGGGAGTGGTCTTAATGGGAGGAAATGGACCAACCCACTGAGTATATTTTTTGAATGGGGATGACTCTCCTTCTATGGAATTTGTGGATGCAAAGAAATAATTATATCTTCAATTAGGAGTACAGAGACAACCACTTTGTCTAGGAAATGATCACAACCAATATGAAGGAGTCAAACCACTACCTATTAAAAGTGCTCTAGAATTTCAACCAAAAGTAGATTCAAATAATATCGAGATTACCAATTACAAGCATCTCATATAAAAAAGAGTAACCCCAAATCATGCACAAGTAATAAGAACTAGGAATTGGAAACCTCCTCCAGAGGGATTGGGTAAGATTAATACAAATGAAGCCTTAAGAGAAAATATATGAAGAGCAAGTATGGGAGGAATAGGCCGCCTCTCAAATGACGTCGTTGCTTTTATCTTCGCAAAGTCATAAATATCTTATCCAGTAACCTGGCAGGGGGATATGCCATCTTTAAGGGATTACAAGAGGCTTTTAAGGTGAGAAGGAGGAAAATTCAAGTGGAATCAAACTCTCAAATTAAAAACTATTCACTTAAAAGGACTAGGTAAGCAAAAGAATATAGAATGAAGAATATAGAAAATACTTGAGCAAATCCAAATGACCCAACAACGCTTTGAGACAATGAAGTTCATACACATATTTAGAAATTAGAACAAGGCAACAAATGCAATGGCTAACTCGACTCTTGATTGAGGAGACTTCACTTGCTATGGGTATCCTCCTAGATGGTGGCTTTAGTGGACCATAGAAGCTCTTTTTTCCATTCTTATCATTGATGATAATATTGTCTGTATCTAGTTTTAAATATCCCTGCTTTACTTGGTTACTCTTTTTTTGCATAAATAGTTGTAGTAGATTAGATGTGAGGGAGAATAATCTCACATGTTCAATTAAAACTTGGCTTAAAAGTGTTTAATTTTAAAAAGACGAGATATAATTTGATTTTCAATTAAATTAATTTATTAATTTTTTTATCAAATAAATAATAGAAGTCACATATAAGATTAATTTGAATGTAAATCTCTTCTATAAAAATTTAGGGATTTGAATTTAGATCTTCTTAGAACTTGTACAATTCATTATTATTATTATATTATTGTTGATAATATAATACTTAAAAGTTTATTTTTTATATTATTATAAAATTATATTTATTTTTATTATTTTTTATTTTTTTATATTGTTACATATCTAAATGTAGAGCAATGTTAAATAATAGCTTCTTAGTTTATTTAATTTAGTATACTTCATATTTATTTATTTATACTTTATAATTTAGTATACTTTATAGTTATTTATTTAAGTATAATTTTATATAGTAACAAGTAAACAAGAACATGGTCATCCTCCTTTTCAGCTCCTGCCCGGTAGGACATTCCACCCTGTCTCTCCGTAGACACCACCATACTCAAAGCTAAGAACAAAAAAACCAAAAACAAATATAGACAAGTTCATAACACGGGGAACAGAACCCGGGACCTACGCCTTTCCCAAAGCCAAAAATGCCATGGACCAGCACTACGGAAGCCAATTCATGGCCTTGACAATATGGGCCATTCCCAAGATCCGTATCGTTACCATTCGATTCCCCAATATTGTGTTCAGTATAGCTGTCTCTCTAACAAGTAAAGTAAAGTAATGCCATAAAGGCACGTTTGAATGGATCCAAAAACACCATTATACGCCTTTGCATGGCTAAACATAACCATATCTATTTACACTTATTTTGTGATTTGAATTTTTAGTATCAATACATATTATTATTTTGTACAATAAACCACTTATTATGTTATGTATAAAAGGAGCATAAGTTAAAAGTGAGAGAAAAAAAATTCAGGTAATATGGAAAGAAAGTTATTTGTGAAAGTTTTTATTGGAAGTATGAATAGATAATTTGAAGGTATGGATGTCTTGTTTAGCAATAAGAGGAAAAACAAATCTATGGCAAATCCAATCCAGGTAGCAAATGCTACATTAGAAGTGGTTATCAAGGATGAGATGAATGAGCATGATATAATGATTCTTAAAACCATAGGATTAGTATGTAAGTTTCATGGATATTGGCCAGGTTTTTCCGAGATTCAAAATTGGATCAAATGGAAGTGGGGATTGAATTCAAATTATTTCATGACTTTTCTTTCAAAAAAAAAATCTCATTATTTTTATCTAGTTCAAAAAATAAGGGATAAAATAATAGATGGAGGCTCATGGTTTAGGGGTAAAGATGCATTATATTTAAGACCTTGGAGTGAGAATTTTTATGTGGACACAGAAACTATTAAGACTTTTGATATGGATTAGGCTTTTTGGACTTATCAACTCATCAATAAGGAGGTTTTGAAGAATATTGGTAATACTTTAGGTGAATTAATCCAGGATTAAATCTGTCAATATGTATTGCCATGGATATTTCTAAACCTTTACCACAGTCAATTAGGATTAAATCTGAATCAAGAGAACCAGATTAGTAAGTGGATTATGAAAACATTGCATTCTAATGTCGCAAATATCATAAAATTGGGCACATGACAAGCGACTGCAAAGTAAAAATGATGGAGGAAGAGATGATTCTTTTTGGGCATGAGGGTAGCTTCAAATTGAAACAAGGAGATCATATCATAGGAGAAGCTAGGTCAAATCAAGGATTTTCCACTCCTAAGAAAGTTGCTAGAAAAACTCCTCTACGTCATCAAATGACAAAGACCATTACAGTTCACTCGAATCAACTATTAGAAGAAAAAATGATATAGGGGATGAAGAAGTACAATGCCTAAGTTTAAATATAGGAGCTAAAGGTGCAAAGGAAGAGGGAAAGGCAAATTTTAAAACAAAGAAATATGGGGAGGCAAATTTTAAAGCAAATGAGGTGAAGGAGGTCAATCTTAATCCAGGTAAATCATCTTTATTATCCTCAAGTAGCATAAAATATTCTCCTTAAAATAAAAATGAAAGTAGTATGGAGTGTATTCCTTGCACTTTAGAATTTTAAGAGTAGTATAGTAAAGAAAATCTTATGGAGGATATCCAAGGAAATTTAGGGTTTCCATGCCAACATAAGAAAGTAATGACTATGGAGGATCATCTATGCAATTTAGAGTTTTCGAGACAACAGAAAGAAGAAAATGCTAATGAGGCTATCCCTTGCACTTTGACTCTTTAGGGCAACATAAATCTTTAGAAGATAAGTCTCATTGTGAAGAATATAAAAAAATAGAAGAGATTTATGAAGATGAGAGTGTTGGTGAGAATGGAAGGAGAGGAAGGCCATCAAAGTAGGAACAAAGAGAAAAAGAAACTCAAAAGGATATTGATCTAGGAAGCCAAATAAAAATATCATAGGTGTTAACAAGAAGTGGGGCTAAGCCCACTAATAAAAATAAAGTGTTGATGATGAAAATGATATCATAGAATATTAGGGATATGAATAAAACCCTTAAAAAAAGAGTTATTAAGGAATTAATAGGTTGTTATAGCCCTAAGCTTATTTTAATATAAAAAAATAAAAATAAAGCAGTGAGGAATGTAATGATTCTTTTAAGAATATTTGGAAGACAGGTGATTGTTTAACAATTTCTTCTACAAGTGCTTCAAGCGGTATTGCAATATAATGGGACAAATGCAAAATGGGATGGACAACTATTATAAGCAAAAAGTGATTGGGTTGCTAGATTATTTTGTAGGAAAGAGGAAAACATCAAATTTGGGGTTATAAATGTAAATGCTCCAACTATAGTTACTCCTCGTGAAAGATGTTGGAAGGATCTTAGAATTTTTTTGTCAAATATAATGATGATTCATTATGATATATGGATTATTGGGGGCAATTTTAATACTGTTCTATCTCCTTTGGACTTGAAGGGTGGCATTCTAGGATGGTCTAAATCAATGCAATATTTTGATTCATTTGTCAATTCAAATGACCTTTGGGATGTTAGTCCCTCAAGCTTTCAATATACATGGGATAATAAACACATTAGGCAAAATCATATAGCAAAAATACTGGATAGATTCTTGTTATCCAATAAATGGTTGCAAACAAAGTATACAATCTCTTTAGATATTTTATTGCGAGTAGGATCATATCACAAACCCTTTCTTTTGACTTTTAAGTTACCTAATAATGGTTATCCAAAGTCATTTCGCTTCCAATCTATGTGGCTCCAAGACCCTAATTTTTTCCAGATGGTTGTGTTATGGTGGAATGAATCAAAATTTGAAGGATCATGTATGTATAGGTTTGTTCAAAAGTTAAAATATTTAAAGGAGCAAATGAAGATATGGAATGCCAAATATTTTGGTAACATTTTTAAAGAAAAGAAAGAAATTGAATCCAAGATCAAAAAATACAAGAGATAGTAGAAATTAATGGAATGGATAAGGATTCTTATGTGAAAGAAAAACAATTACTTTATGATTATCATAATGCATTGAAAAAGGAGTCATATTGGTTCCAAAAATCTATAGAGAAATGGCTCAAGGAAGGAGATAGAAATACAAAAAAAATCATGTTACAACAAAAATAATTTTTTTTGTTCGTCATATCAAAAATATTATAATTCTAGATGGAAGAAATATTGAGGACGAAGAAGATATAAGGAAGGAAGCAATTAATTATTTCAAAAACATTTTTTCAGATTCTAGGTAAGATAAGGAGGCACAAGAAAAAAATTTGCAAAATATTCCAGAAATTATCACTTAGGGACAAAAAAAAAGCTTGATGAAGAAGATATCTATGGAGGATCTCCATGAAGAAATTTTCTCTTTACATCCTAATAAGGCACCTAGCCTCGATGGATTTCCTACATTTTTCTTTCAATTTTTTTGGGATTTATTGAAGAGTGATATGTGAGTTGCGGTTGAAGAGGCTCGAAAAAGAAAGGCTATAATAAGTGAGATCAATGCTACTTTTATTACCTTAGTTACCAAGAAAGGTGACAAAATATTTTGATAATTTTTGTCAAATAAGCCTTTCTAATATGATTTATAAGATCATTTAAAAAATTATGATAAACAGGTTTAAGGGCATTCTATGGTGTTCTATCTCAGAGGAACAAGGTGGCTTTGTTCATGTTAAATAAATTCTTGATGGTATAATTATTGCATAAGAGGTCATACATTCTCTTCATTCCATGAAAAAACTAGGTATGCTTTTAAAATTAGATATGAACAAAGCATATTATAGGGTTTCCTAGAATTTTCTACATGCTATTCTTAAAACGTTTGACTTTGATTATGGTTGGTATGATTAGATTAAATGTTGTTATAGCGCTGCAAAATTTTCTATTTTGATCAAAGGTTTTCTTACTGGTTACTTCAAATCATCTTGTGGACTTTGTCAAGGTGATCCACTTTCTCCTTATCTATTCATTACTATGGCAAAAGCATTTGGGAAAGCCTTTTCAAAGGAAAAAATGGAAGGAAAAATAAATGGTATTCAAGTTGCAAAAAATGGTCCCTCCGAATCTCATCTCCAATTTGTTGATGATACTTTTATTTTGGGTCATCCCTTAGTTAGTGAGGCCATGGAGTTTATATCAATATTATCATGCTATGAGAAAGCTACTAGACAATTGGTAAATACTTCAAAATCAAGATTTTTTTGTTAATACTGCCCTAGATTTACAACAAAATGTTGTGAATATTTTAGGGTTTAAAATTGAAAAATTTCCATCAACCTACTAGGGTATTCCTTTGTCTGATAAAGGAAATAAAAAAGAGATTTGGATATTTTTTTTGGATAGAATGAAAGCTTCCTTGGCAGATTGGAAAGGTAAGTTCTTAACCATGGTAGTAAGGCTACAACTCATAAAGACTACATTGTAATCCATTCCTATTTATATGATGTCACTTTGAAAACTGGCAATAGGTATTGCATAAAAAATTAATAAAATTCGAAGAGACTTTCTATGGAAAGTTTATGAGGAAAAATTTAGGTTACCTCTTTGTAAAAGGGTTAGGGTTTGCAAAGGAAATAATATTGGAGGAGCAGGCTTGCAAAATTGTAAACTTATGAATTTGGCATTAGGAGCAAAGCTTGGGTAGAGATTATTCAGAGATCAAGGAAAGAATTGGGTAAAATATTACTTCAAAAATATATAGGTTCTCTTGATGAAATAAAATTATTTAAGAAAAGAACTCTACACAAAGGATTGTCAACATGGAACTTCATATCAGAGAGTTTGCAATTAATAAAGAAACATATTAGATGGTCAATCAATGAGGGGAGTTATGCAAATTTTTGGTCTAATGCTTGGTTGAAGCCTTATCCTCTTATCTCTGACTCAAAATGGAAACCATTGGCTCAAGCATGTCTATCATGTAAAGGTCCAAAGGTCAAATACAATATTATTATGAGCAAAAATTTCAGATCATGAATTTCTGTTAGTAACCTGGTTAAAGGAGAGGAACTCAAACAAAATGCAGATGAACTTCAAAAGATGCTTCGAGAGTTTTATTTGTCAATTTTTACATGAAAGGAAGAGTTGGTTTAGATTTGTCAAAGGATGGTGGATACTCTATCAAGTTAGGATATGAGCATTTAGAACAATCAAAGTTTCCTTCTCCCAAAGATTTTTCGTGGAAGAACGTTTGGTCATTAAAAGCTCTCCCTAAGGCCTCAATATTTATTTGGTTAGCAGTTCAAAGTAAGATTCTTACAGGAGAGAGTCTACAAAGAAGAGGATATTATGTACCCTTCAGATGTGCCTTGTGTGAGAAGGATTTAAAAATATTAGACCATTTACTTCTTCATTGTTTGTTTGCTCACACCATTTGGAATTATTTTTTTTAAATATGAAATTATATTGGGTAGCTCCATCAACATTGAAAAAGTTGGTAAAATGTTGGATAAATTGATTCTAAGCTAAAGCATTATGTAATATTTAGAGGATTGACCCTACCATTATTTTATTGGAATTTATGGCTTTAAAAGAATAACATAATTTTAAAAAATAAATCTCAAAATTCTGCCCAAGTTTGGAATTGTATTATTGTCTCTCTTGCAAAATGTCTACAAATATGGTGCTCATTGTGGGATGTCTCGATTGCACAAAAATAGGTGCTAATAACTTGGCTACAGGATTTGAAACATGGAAGAGTCATCTGCGATAATGGAATTAAAACAAAGAATCTACTTCAATCTATGGTAAAATGAAAATGTCCAAAAATGGGTTTATCAAAATTAATTTTGATGGTGCTTCTAAAGGAAATCCAGGAAAAGCTGGTGGAGGTGGTGTTTTTAAAAATAGTGAAAGCAAAATTCTCCTCACTTATTCAAAATTATATGGAACTTCAACTAACAACTATATAGAGGCTAGGACATTTCTTTCGGGGATTAAAATTACAATAGAAAAGGATAAAAATATATTTCAATTGAGGGGGACTCACAAATTATCATCAATGCTATTAACAAAAATAGATGTGGAGACTGGATAAAAAATAAAATTATTACCGATGTTCATCATCTATTACTACAGTGAATTTCTTGGCAGTGTGAGCATATTTATAGAGAAGGAACTCGGGTAGCAGATAAATTTGCGAATTGTGCTGTTGATATTCATCCCAATGAAAATCAAATTTTAGAAGGCAACTGGTCAAGTGAGATTTTATGTCTTAATCAAAATGATGCCAAGGAGCTAATTGTGGAAGCATAGCACTTCGAGGAAATTAAAGAATATTTTTAAGAGAAAAAAAAAATGAAAAAATCATGATAAAAAGGTATGCTACAACAAATGTAATTTTTTGGTATTTTGATGGGAGTGACCCCCAATAGAAGCCATATATAACTTATTAATATATATATATATATAATGGAGGAAATTTATATATCTTCCTCGTGAGACTTAATATAGTTCCCTTAGCTTACGTTGAATTATGAAAGAGATGTGATGTTAAATATATAAATTTTATACGTCACAAATGGATAACAAGAATTTAAATATAGTGGTTTTGATAAGAGGGAATGCCTTATAAATTGAAGTCATAATAAATGCATTCAAGAGAATATTTAGGGCTATCAATAATAATAAAAATCATACTAAAACCTTTGGGTCAAAAATATATATAAATGCTTGGGTTTGAAATGATTTTTGTTTAGATTATATTAGGGATCACATGGGATGGGATAACAGATATAGCAAGAAAATACTTTGTCCAATTCTTTAATGTAGAATCACTAAATCAGGATGAACAACAAGAAGTACTCTAAGTGATTTCTTTGAGAAAGATATTTGACTACCCTAATTACTACCAAAGAACTTCAATAAGTAGTTTTCAATATGCGAAAGAAAAAACTATAGGTCTAGATGGATTTCCCATAGAATTCTACCAAGAATTATGGAATATATTTAAGGAAGAACTGTTTGAAGTGGTAGAAGAGGCTAGGATAGCCAAAGTGGTGTTCAAATAAGTGAACAAAATATATATAGCTTTGGTTCTGAAAACCTAGGAGTTTGAACATATATTTGGCTTTTGATCAATAGTTCTTTGTAATATCTTATATAAAATTATCATTGAGATCATGGCATAAAGGGTCAAATCTCTTATTCACAAAATTATTTCTCTAGAATACGATGGTTTTGTGGAAGGAAGATAGATCTTGGATGAGAGTCTTAGCTTAAAAGGTCATCCACTCTATGCAGGTACAAAAATACCCTCCATGTTTATTAGGTTAGACTTATTCAAATCATACAATAGAGTTGACTGACACTTTCTCCTAAAGGTGATGAGACAATTTGGATTCTTAGGGGATTAGGTAGAATGGATCAAGGGATGCATCTCCTATGTATCTTATTAAATTCTAGTAAATGGAGCTCCTACCCAACTATTTATAGCTTCTAAAGGTATCAGGTAGGGAGACCCCTTATCCCCATACCTGTTCATCATATTTATTGAATGTATTGGTAGAACATTATCTAAGGATAGGGTAACTAGAGCTTTGGAGGGAATGATAATACCAATTGTAACTAAAACAATTACTCACCTACAAATTTTGGATGACTCTACATTATTAGGAAAATAAACAAGAAGGGAGGCCTAGAGATTTAAAATGATTCTTAGGACGGTTTACAAAAACAATTGGACAACTTATAAATGAAGAAAAGTCCAAGGTAATATTTTTCCATTGTTCACCTAGGTAGGAGATGATGTTGCTAGATAAGTTGAAATACAAGAAGGCATCTCTTCCAATCACTTACCTAGGAATTCCATTTATAGTCGAGAGGCATAAAAAAAGGAATGGACTTGGTTGTCAAAGAGAATGAAGGCCAATTTGGAAAAATGGACTAATAGGTGGCTTTCTACAAGAAGTTAAATCACCCTAATAAAAGTAGTCTTCAATGCCATACCTATTTATCCCTCCATGGTGTTAGCCACCCCTAAGGTAGTTCTTAAAGAATTGGATCAAATTAGCTATAGATTTCTCTGGAGTGGAGTCAAAGAAGAATGAAAATGGGCACTACTAAAATAGGATACTTTATGCCTAGAAAAAAGGAGGGAGGGCTAGAAATCAAATCAATTATCAAGAATAATAAGGCACTAACGTCTAAGTTATATTGGAGATTTCTAAAATCCCTTAAGGAATTATGGGCTCAAATTTTAAAGGCCAAATATGTAGAGAATAAAATCCCAGTGGCGCTTGTATAATTTTTACTTCCTAGCAAAGGATATCCCATCTTAATGGGACTCTGAATAAGAGAGGATATGATTAAGAAAAAAATATTTTGGATTATCCATAATGGAAATAAGGTTAACTTCTAGATAGATTCATGGGATGGTCATCCTCCTTTAATAACTCAATCCTGACTTGGAGACTGTTGATGGAGAATCTACATAGAAACAATTAAGTTAAGGGGGCCAAATACTGTAAGCCTCAAAACAGTAGCTGGGAGGTAGGAAGACAATGGATCCCAATAGAGGAGTGGCTATTTCAAGTCCCAGAGAATCAAAGAAATGAAATCTATAGGACCATCCAAATGAGATCACTTTTATGGTCTCAAGAGGGGGATACTCTTGGATGGGGCAGAAAAAATTAGAGTGAATATACAATTGCCTCTAGATACTTAGCCCTTTACTAAAGTACCTCAAGCCCGTTAAGCGATATATTCACACAATTGTGGGCATAGAACCTTTGGTACAAAGTGATATTCTTCATTTGGATTCTACTTCATAGAAGGGTGTTGACAACGAAACAATTGATGAAAAGAGGGATGCATGGGCCTTTTAGATGTGAGATGTGTTAGGAGAATGGGGAAACGATCTCTCATATTTTTATAGAATACCTCATAAAAATCAAACTACTGAAATAAATGGCAGCTTTGTTAAGCACCTAATGGTCTGAGATAGTTTCTATAGAACAACTTTGGAGGGAGTGACCTAAATAGGAGGATATGGACCAACCCACTCAGTATATATTTTGAATGGGGACAACTCTTTTCCTATGGAATTTTTGGAAGGAGAGAAATAATTGTTATCTTCAATTAGGAGTACAAAGACAACTATTTTTGTCTAGAAAAGGATCACAACCAATATGAGAGAGTCAATCCAATGCCTGTTAAAAGCATTCTAGAATTTCAACCAAAAGTGGATTAAGTTAATAGCCAAATTACAAGTGTCTCCAGTAGTGGTCATATAACAAGGGTAACCCCAAATCATGCACATCAAAACTAGAAATTGGAAACCTCCTCAAAAGGGACTAGGTAAGATTAATACGGATGGAGCCTCAAGGGGAAATCTAGGAAAAGTGAGTATGGGAGGAATAGGCTACCTCTCGAATGGCACCCCTGCTTTTATCTTCACAAAAACCTAGGTATCTTATCCTAGAACCTAGTAGATGGTTATATCATCTTAAGGGATTATATAAGGCTTTGAAGGTGAGGTGGAGAAAAATTCAAATGGAATCAAACTCCCAAATTATAATTAATCACTTAAAAGGACTAGGTAATTAAAAGAATATAGGTTGGAGAATATAGAGAATACTTGAGCAAACCCAAATGACCCAACAATGCTTTCATACAATGGAGTTTATACACATCTTTAGAAATCAAAACAAGGTGGCAAATGCAATGGTTAACTGGGCTCTTGATCGAGGAGACCTCACTTACTATGGATATCCTCCTAGATGGTGGCCTAAGTGGACCAGGGAAACTCTTTTTTCTATTCTTTTCATTGATGATAATACTGCTTGTATCTACTTCTAAATATCCTTAATTTACTTGGTTACTCTTTTTTTGCATAAATAGTTGTAGTATATTAGATGTGAGGGACAATAGTCTCACATCCTATGCTAAAACTTGGCTTAAAAGCCTTTAATCCTAGAAAGACAAGAGATGTAATATGATATTCAACTAAGTTAATTTATTAATCCTTTTTACCAAAAAATATTAGGGGTCACATATAGGGTTACACCAATTTGGCTCAACAAGATTTGAATTTAAATATCTTATTTAAATGTTTAGGGATTTAAATTTAGATCTTCTTAAAAGTTGAGAAATTTAATCACTCAAACTTGTGCAATTTTTTTCAATTGGTTATACGGGATTGAAATGAGCCCCACTCGTATTACTTCATCACCATATAATGATATTACAACAAAGCTTGGATATTATCTATGTATCACTTGGTGAGATTTAAACCTTGGTCTCCTCCTTAAATGTCGAGAAATTTAACTGGTTGAGCTAATGCCATTTGATTTGTGCAATTATTATTATATTGTTGTTTTTTTATTAAAGGTGAAAAAACAAGGTTTTGAAAGGTCCCAAAACCTTTTACATTAGAGGAGGTAGAAAAAGAGAAGGTCAATTAAGCACAAGCTAATCTCCAAGGCCAAAAGAATAGAAACCAAAATCCAACAACCACCCAAGAGAACAAAAGAGAAAGATAACACCATGATACAACATAGACTAGCCCACCACCCAATAGGGCTTAAAAGGAGAATTTATGTTTCAACTTTCTTTTAGAGGTACGAAAGTTCCTACTCCATGATGAATGAGCTTGCCCTCCATAGAATTGGGATTCCAAAGTGTTGACAACCCTTCAAAAGAACCACGAGAAACCCTACTCACACCTTTGTCCCCTTCCAAACAAACCTTTGTAATCTATGAAAATCCTCATTGCCCATCTTAGTTTCTTGTGAAAAAAGAATATCAAGATTGAAACTTTTTCTGAAATCTTTGAGCACTCTTTTTTTGGTGAGGGTATGCAAACCCCGAGTATTCCACGAGATAATCTTCAATACTTTGAGGATTGCGAAGCCTTCCCTCCACTCAAAGGTAATATAGGTTGGGATCCATTAGCCATATCTTGAGTCATTTTATTTAAGAACACCTCAAACTTTCTTGGTCTCCTCGCCCCCCTCCCACTACCTAGATTCATTGTTTTTTGAGTGTTCTTAATGGGTTGCATAGAGCCAATATTTCCCTTCTTGCTTGATCTTGCTAATTAAGGAAGGAGCTACTACTGTTGTTGAGCTATCATCGTCTTTAGTTTCATATTTCGCCTATTTAGAACTTCTTAAGAGCCAACTTCCTCCGAGGAAGACCAAAACTCATCTGAATCCCCTTCTAATGCATTTACAAAAATCTCTCCCTCTTTTGCATCCCAAAGAGACTTCATTATAGCTTCATATTTTTCCTTATCAAGAGGGGTGACAACCTTCTCATTATATGGAACAAGGAAAATTGTTCCCAAAGACACCTAAACCTAACCCTCTTGATCCTTGTGAGTGTGGTCTACCGGCAAGGACGCCACTTGCATTATCGATGATGTGGCCCAGGTTCAATCCCTGTATAAGAAGTATTACTAAAAAAAAAAACCTAAGCTTCCTGAAGAGGGGACAAAGGAACCTGAGCAATAAGCAACTGACCCCCTTGAAGATCCAAAAACTCAACTCCCTTATCCAAAATAACATCTAACCCAACCACATGACCAGGAGGAAACAACTCTTCTAATACAACATATTTATTTGGATATGCCTTTGCACCTTTATAATACCCACCAACTTCTAGAAAAACCACAACAGTTTCAGAGTGGGACTCTTTTTTTTTCTTTCTCCAAATCTGGACCTCTTGCTTCTTAGGAGGTTTCATCTCAAGACACTTAGTCTGTAAATTACCAACCCTCTTACAATCAAATAAAATGAGCATAGAGGTTTCATATTCTATATCGTGGATCCAATCTCCAAAATTCAAAACCAACTTAATAGAAGATGGTAAAGGCTTAGAGAGATCAATGTTAACACAAAACTAAAAAAACCATCATTTTTTTTGCCTGGGTGGTTGGATCCACCGCAATCAAACTGCCCATTGATTTAGCAATACCCTTAAGGATGTCATCATCCTAGAAGACCACAGGTAATCCAAGTAGATGCACCCAAAGGGATGCCATATTGATATTCTCGATGGATAGACTGAAGTTTGGGGACCGTTTCCTCAAAATTAGAACTTTTTAACCAAAGAACCATGGTCCCTTCATATCATAACCTGCATGTCTTTAGATGCCTTAAAATTAAAGAGCAAAAAGCCTTTGAGTAATGCCACTACTTCCAGATCCCCCTTTGGCCTCCATTTATGAGCAACCCATTTCTTGATATAGTTCAAATTCAACCGAACTCCAATAAACTTTCCAACCAAAGAGTTTGTATATTCCATTGTTGTTCAATGAAGAATAGGTTGAGGAATCTGTAAAGAAGGAATATCAACCTTCAGCTTTGGAACCAGATCAAAGTGAGTCTTAACAATAGGGCCAACTCCTAATAACTCTCGAGACCAAGAACGGTTTGAATTACCCATAGAGGAAGCAGAAAACAATGGAGCTTTTGGACCCCCAACACTTGGGTTTAACACATCAGAACCCAGACAGAGCCCTAAGGGCCCACCTACCACGTTCCCCTCGCCATTAGCGCCTACCTCATTTTGCATACCTTCCATGCTGCCCTTGCCCCCCGAGCCCCTACATCTCCTTTGGTCACGTAAATTCCATTCAAAATTAATGTCATTTGATGTCTCATAGATCTCTCGATGATGCATATCTCCTGAAAACATCGATCTCCTAATGACGTAGATGTACCCACCTCGTAGATCTCCCAATGACACAAATGTACTTGCCTCACAAATCTCCCAGTGATTTAGATGTACTGGCCTCGTAGATCTACTTGCTTCGCAAATCTTCCAATGATGTAGATTGCCTCGTAGATCATCCAATGATGCAGATCTCCCAACGACATAGATCTCCTAGGAACACAAATCTCCCAACCTTGCAGATCTTCCAACAACGTAGAAACTCCCAACCTCGTAGATCTCCTAGTGTCACAGATCTCCTAGCCTCGCAAATCTTTCAATGACACAAAAACTCCCAACCTCGTAGATCTCCCAACAAAGCAAATCTATCAACCTTGTAGATCTTCTAGCGATGCAGATCTCCCAATGACACATATGTACTTGCCTTGCAGATCTCCCAACGACACATATGTACTTGTCTTACAGATCTCCTAGCGATGCAGATCTCCCAGTCTCGCAAATCTTCCAACAACGTAGAAACTCCTAGCCTCGCAGATCTTTCAATGATGCAAATGTACCAGCCTCACAAATTTTCCAACAACACAAATCTCCCAACGACACAGATCTCTCAACCTTGCAAATCTTCTAGCCTCGTAGATCTTGTACTAACCTTGCAAATCTCTTAACGACACAAATCTACTTGTCTTACAAATCTTCCAACTGCACAAATCTCCTAACATTTTTTTTTAACTATATGATATTAATATAAAATTATTATTATTATTTAATATTGTTAAATATTTAAATCAAACAAAGAAAGAACAATGTTTAATTTAGTATACTTTATATTTATTTATATAAATATATAATTTCATTACGTCGAGAGACATTCCTACAATGGCAGATAGGGAGATGGGAGGCAAAGAAGTCATACATGTCACGCCGTAAACAATTTTTTTTTATTTATTAAAAAAGCCAACATTAACAAAAACATTTAAACTAGCTTAGATATAAAGGATATATATCTAAAAACGCCGAGAGTTATCAATCTCGAGGCACCTATCTTGGAGATCACACTCCCAAGAAATGAGATAGGCGTCTCAAGATTGATAACTCTCGACATTTTTAGATATATATCCTTTATATCTAAGCTAGTTATGCCGATAGGCGTCCTACAATGACAACCAGGAAGATCAACCACGCCATAAACAATATTAATATTTTATTAAAAAAAAAAAAAAAAAAGCTAAAAACCCAAAAAAAAAAAAAATACAAAACTAACCCTCGACCTACGCCTTTCGCAAAGCCAAAAATGCCATGGGCCAACACAATGGGAGCCATTTGATGGGCTTGAAAATATGGGCCATTCCAAAATCCGTATCATTACCATTGGATTCCACAATATTGTGTTCAGTATAGCTGTCCGCTTCCGAGGACCAAAAATTCCACCCCCTGAACTTTCTCAGATGATGGCCATTAATAATTTCGTTAGGTCCAAAGCTACAGCAGTGCTCAAGATATAAAACCCGAAACATAGATGAATTGCAGCGCTAATAACCAGCTCTGCAAAGGCCATTGCCACAGACATTGTCGCCCATAGCCGCATTTTTATTAACCGATCAATCCCAGATCAAAAAAATATTAAGAGTACGAAATCTTCATTCAACTTCAAAACAACCCGTAGTTCTCCTAAGTCGAACCAAGGACCTATGCATCCTTAAAAACAAATTCCATTCCTATAATATCTTATTAATTTAAGTATAATTATAATTATATTATTTATTATACTTTATAATATTTAAAAAAATATGCCGTTACAATTATTTTGATTATTTATATAAATAAACACTCTCCAATTTTAAACATAAAAATATGGAAGGAGTATAGGTCTTTCCGCAAACCCAATCCAATCCCTTAGTTAAGGGAAACGAAATAGTGTACTTCTCACAAATTGAATTTTCTTGTCATTATACGCAATTCACTAACAAGTCAATTAAAGTAATGAAAGGCACCCTTTGCGTGAGTCCAAAAACACCATTATACGCCTTTGCCTAAAGATAAACAGAGTTTGCCACAACCACCATAACCAAATCTACTTAGACGAATTTTGCGGTTTAAATTTAGGTCTCTTTAATATGCCGACAGAAACAGATGAATATTAAGCACACATTATACTCGCAGCATTAGTGCCTGATTTATCCATAAACATTATTATCTTGTGCAATAATGGTTGGTCACTTTTCTATGCTAAGCAAGTAGGTCTAAGCAAAGGAATTACTCAATTATTTAAGTACAGCCAAATTAGTTCTGGTCCAATAAGTTAAGACTCTCTATTTGCCAAAGCATTTTTATTTATTTATTTATTTTTATTTTTTTTAATGTTTTCCTTCAAGACGTTAGCTAAAAGCTGGCCCCATACTTAGGTTTTCTTACACTTAGGTTTTATTAAGAAAACATTAAAGTTTAAATTTTGGGCAGTTTGTTTGCAAAGGTAGTTGTCTAATCTGAACGCTTTGAGTGTGCGTCAGACCAACGATGATGGTATGACCATCGGTGGTCTTTTCACGTCAAGTCAACAATAACAAAACGGAATAGGTTTGGTGGACGCAGGTCCTATAATTTGAACCTTGCATTTGTCTATTACTAAAAATAGTGTTGCTAACCAACTTCCTATGTAACCCAAAAAAATATATATTGGTAAGATAAAATGAAGGCATGTGGCAAAAATAATACAAAGGTATACAAAGGAAATCAAAGATTATATGTACGATGTATTTATTTATATTAAAAGTTATTATATATAACTTTATTTCTTTTAAATTTAAAATTAAATTATTAAGTTTCAATACTTTAATTATGGAGGAAATTTATATATCTTAGTCGTGAGTGAAAATGTATTTTGTGTGGATGTGGAGGGATGGTTAAAGTCTGCCACTTGTGACTCTTGTTGTGGGCATGACTAAGCGTTTTGATTACCCATAAGCAATTGGTTTAAATGTTGTCATGCTTGTTGTATGGTAATTGTAGATGTTGATTGTGTGGTTGTGTTGGGGGCAGATGTGATGGTGTGAATGTTGGCAATGTTGATTGATGTAGGTGGAGGGTAAGTTGCGAAAGAAATTGCAATTGAATGAGTGAGGGTGTGTTGGGTTGGGTCAAAAAACTCAGATGATGTCGATGGAATTGTCGATGGAATCTGCGAAGCAACATTAACTTGTGCTTCGTAGAGAGGGTTGGAATGAGTGGTGGTATAGGTGGATGGAATGGAGGTACACTAGCTAAAGGGTTGTGGGAGGGCTTGATGTGAGGGTGCAGATGTGGTCTCGAAAAGAGGGTTGGTGATAACTTGATTAAAATTGTTGGGGTATGAGTGAGCGAGTTCCTGCTGAGAAGAAGGAACATTGATGGGTGGGATGTCAAGCAGTTATAGAACTGGATTGGTTGGTCTTAAATAGGCTCTGATCTTGTCAGAATATATGTAGGTGATGCGACGGTTAGTTGGTGTGCATGGTTCTGTTTCCAGGATGGAAGTGTGGATTACCCTTTGCATTATATTCGAAGTGTATGCAATATGAGAGGGTCCAACAGACAAGTCAAAATGTCTTGTCTGTGCCACATAGACTGGGTTAGCCACATAAGTGGTTGGAAAAGAAGTGGAACACTCCATATATGGGAGTGGTTGGTTGGTGAATGGATGGCTCATAGCTCTAGCTTGATTTATGGTCAAAACCCTAAGCTAAAAGCAAGTTGGATTAATGCACGTGTGGGGATGTGTGTGAAGAATGTGATGCAACAGTAAAGAAAACAAACAAGTAAATCACTCAATCAAACAAATGTTCTGTGTCTTTGCAAAAGTTTTTTTGTGGTTTTGTGCGTTTTGATTTTAACAACTCCTATCCCTATGATAACTAAGGGTAAGAAAAGGAATAAAAACTATTGCAAGTAACTCAAGCACACCCCTTGTCGAGAAGTGTAACCCAAGTGACAAAATATGGCTTCTTACACTGGATGTGGTTCAAGGTATAACCTAAGGAAGCAAGTAACCCCTGAAGGGGCCATCCTGTTTGAATCCTTCTACTTTCCCAACCGAGCTTTTGCTTCACACTCGGGCATGCTTGGACAAGAACGACAGTTGTGTTCCACTTATTATTGAGCCCCGTGGTAAAAGGGCATTACTAATCTTTCCTACTCTAGGCGCACCCAAAAGTAGGGGATTTTTTGGTGATGAAATTTGAAAAGCCACTCATTATGGGCTACTACGGTTTCTAGGGGGTAAGCCAATGGATGGAGATGAAGTCCATCGTTGTTGGTCTTGATCAACGATTGGTGATGAAATCCAACTCGCTGATGTTTAATGTGGACCGTGCAATGTGTGAGATTCCTTTTATTAAAAATAAAATGCAATATTATGCTACAATGCAATTTTGATTCCTTTCCTACGAATGCAAAACACACAAAGCAAACACCAAACAATGCAGATCTAAAATGTAATTTTTTTAATGCAACTATTATGAAATTAAAATGCAATACAAAATGTATTCTATAGTCCTAATTTATCTTCTAGATGCAGTTGACATGATTTTATGCAAAAATAAAAATGCACTGTTATTTTAAATTTTTTGTAATGCAACTATTATGAAATTAAAATGCAATACAAAATGTATTCTATAGTGCAAATTTATCTTTTGGATGCAGCTGACATGATTTTATGCAAAATAAAAAATGCACTCTTATTTTGAAAAACCCTAAGATTTTACTAGCATGCCTAGCATGTAAAGGTCCAAAGGTCAATGACTATATTATTATGAGAAAAAGCTCCAGATCATGGATTTATTTTAGTATCTTGGTTCAAGGAGAGGAACTCAAACAAATTGTAGATGAACTTCAAAAGATGCTTCGAGAGTTTTATTTGTTGATTTTTACATGCAAGGATGAGTTGGTTTGGAATTTGCTAGAGGATGGTGGATACTCGGTCAAGTTGGGATATGAGGATTTAGAATAATCAAAATTTCCTTCTCCCAAAGTTTTTCCTTGGAAGAACGTTTGGTCATTAGAGGATCTCCCTAAGGCCTCAACATATCTTTAGTTAGAAGTTCAAAGTAAGATTCTTACAAGAGAGAGTCTACAACGAAGATGATATTATGGACCCTTCAGATGTGTCTTGTGTGAGAAGGATTTAGAAAAATTAGACCATTTACTTCATTGTTCGTTTGCTCACACCATTTGGATTTATTTAAAAATATATATATGAAATTATATTAAGTAGCTCCATCAACATTGAAAGAGTTGATTATATATTGGATTAATTATTTCAAAGCTAAAGCGTTATGTATTCTTTGGGGGATTGGCCCTACCATTATTTGTTGGAATTTATGGTTTGAAAGAATAACATAATTTTTAAAAATAAATGTCAAAATCATGCCCAAGTTTGGAACCGTATTATTGCCTCTATTGCAGAATGTCTACAAATATGGTGCTCATCTTAGGAAGTCCCAATTGTAAAAAAAGAGGTGCTAATAACTTGGCTACATGTTTTGAACATATATTGAAGAGTCATTTGTGATAATGCAATTAAAACAAATGATCTACTTCAATTTATGGTAAAATGGAAATGTCCAAAAAATGAGTTTATCAAAATTAATTTCGATGGTGCTTCTAAAGGAAATCCAGGAAAAATTGGTGGAAGTGATGTTTTTAGAAATAGTAAAGGTAAAATTTTCCTCACTTATTCAAAATCATATGGAACTTCAACTGACAACTATACAGAGGCTAGGGCAATTCTTACAGGGATTTAAATTGCAGTAGAAAAAGGATGAAAATATATTTCAATTGAGGGGGACATAAATTATCATCAATGCTATTAACAAAAATAGATGTGGAGACGAAAGTTGCAAGCTTACTACAGTGGTAAGGGCTTTGGCTTCTATTTGAGAGGTCCAAGGTTCAAACCCCACTCAGTATGAGGGGACCATGACCCCTCATAAAAACATGTGTAAACTCATTAAAAATAATAGTAATAATGAATAAATAAATAAATGGATGTGGAGACTAGATAAAAAATAATATTATTGTTGATGTTCATCATCTATTACTAGAGACAATCTTATGGCAATGTCAACATATTTATAGATAAGGAAATTAGGTAGCAGACAAATTAGTGAATTGTGATGTTGATCTTAATCTCGATGAAATTCAAATTTTAGAAGGTAAATGGCCAAGTGAGATTTTATGTCTTAATCAAAATGATGTCAAGGAGCTAATTGTGGAAACATAGCACTTCAAGCAAGTTGAAGAATATATTTAAGAGAAAAAAAATGAAAAAATTGTGTAGTAAAAAGGTATGTTGCAACAAATGTAATATTTTGGTATTTTGATGGTAGTGGCCGCCAATAGATGCCACATATAACTTATTAAAAAAATAATAATGGAATAAATTTATATATCTTCCTTGTGAGACTTAATTTAGTTCCCTAAACATGCGTTGAATTATGAAAGAGATGTAATGTTAAATATATAAATTTTATACGCCACAAATAGATAACAAGAATTTAAATATAATGGTTTTGATAAGAGGAAATGTCTTATAAATTGAAGTCGTAATAAATTCTTTTAAGAAAATGTTTAGGGCTACCAATAATAATAACAATCACACTAAAAGCTTTGGGTCTATATATATATTAGGGATTAGGTTTGAAATTATTTTGATTAGGAATTCCATTTACCTAGGAATTCCACTTATAGTTGGGAGGCAAAAAAAGGAGGAATGGACTTGGTTGTCAAAAAGAGTGAAGGCCAAATTGGGAAAATTGATTGATAGGTGGCTTTCTAGAAGAGATCAAATGACCTTGATAAAAGCAATCTTCAATGCCACACCTATTTATGTCTCCACAGTGCTAGCCATCCCTAAGGTAGTTCTTAACAAATAGGATCAAATTAGCTATAGATTCCTCTAGAGTGTAGTCAAAGAAGAACTAAAATGGGTACTAGTAAAATGGGATACTTTATGCCTACAAAAAAGGAGGGAGGACTAGGAATCATATTAGTTGTCAACAATAATAAGGCACTAGCGGCTAAGTTATATTGGAGATTGTTAAAATCCCCTAAGGAATTGTGGGCTCAAATTTTGAGGGCCAAATATGTAGAGAATAAAATCCCAATAGAGCTTATATGATTTTTGCTTCCTAGTAGAGGATCTCCCATCTTAATGGGACTTAAAATAAGAGAGGATGTGATTAAGAAAAGATTGTTCTAGATTATCCATAATGGAAAAATGGTTAACTTCTGGATATATTTGTGGATGGTCATCTGCCCCTAATAACTCAATCTTGACTTGGAGATCTTTGATGGAGAATATACATAGAAAAAATCATGTTAAGGTGGTCAAATACTGTAAGTCTCAAAATAATAGCTAGGATGTAGGAAGACAATGGATCCCAATAGAGGAGTGGCCAATCCAAGTCCCAAAGGATCAAAGAAATGAAATCTATAGGACCATCTAAATGAAGTCATTTTTGTGGTCTCAAGAGGGGGATACTCTTGGAAGGGGAGAGAAAAATTAGAGTGAATAATTGAATATACAATTACCTTTGGATACTTAACCCTCTGCCAAAGTACCTCGAGCATGTTAAGTGACATATTCACGCAATGGTGGGCATAGAACCTTTGGCCGAAAGTGATATTCTTCATTTGGCTGCTACTTCATAGAAGGGTGTTGACAAGGGAATAATTGATGAGAGACGTGTTGGGAGAATGAGAAAACAATCTCTCATATTTTTATATAATGCCTCATCACAACCAAACTATGGAAACAAATGGCAACTTTGTCAGGCATCCACTGGTCTGAAATATCTTCTATAGAACAACTTTGGAGGGAGTGACTTAAATGTGAGGAAATGGACAAACCCACTCAATACATTTTTGAATGGGGATAACTCTCCTATGGAATTTGTGGAAGGAGATAAATTATTGTATCTTCAATCAGGAGTACAAAGACAACTGCTTTGTCTAGCAAAGGATCACAACCAATATGAGGGAGTCAATTCAAAACTTGTTAAAAGCGCTCTAGAATTTAAACCAAAAGTGGATTAAGACAATATTTAGATTACAAGTGTATCCAATGGTGGTCATATAAAATAAGGTAACCCCATCATGCACAAGTAATTAGAACTAGGAATTGGAAACCTCCTCTAGAGGGACTATGAAGATTAATACGAATGGAGCCTCAAGGGGAAATCTAGGAAGAGAGAGTATGGGAGGAATAGGTTGCCTCTCAAATGATGCCCCTAATTTTTTCTTCATAAAAGCCTAGGTATCTTATCCAATAACTTGACAAAGGGATATGCCATCTTAAGGGGATTACAAGAGGCTTTGAAGATGGGGTGGAGGAAAATTCAGGTGGAATCAAACTCCCAAATTATAATTAATCACTTAAAAGTACCAGACAAGCAAAATAATTTAGACTAAAGAATATAAATAATACTTGAATAAATTCAAATGACCCAACAATGCTTTGAGACAATGAAGTTCATACACATATTTAGAAATTAGAACAGGGTGGCAAATGCGATGGCTAATTGGCCTCTTGATTTAGGAGATCTCACTTGCTATGGATATCCTCCTAGATGGTGGCATTAGTGGGCCAAGGAAGTTATTTTTTCCATTCTTAACATTGATGATAATATTGTTTGTGTCTAGTTTTAAATATCCTTTCTTTACTTGGTTACACTTTTTTTGCATAGATAGTTGTAGTAGATTAGATGTGAGGGAGAATTGTCTCACATCCTATGTTAAAACTTGGCTTAAAAGCCTTTATTCGTGGAAAGGCAAGAGATGTAATTTGATTTTCAACTAAGTTAATTTATTAATCCTTTTTATCGAAAAAATATTAGGGGTCACATATAGGATTATGACAATTTGGATTGACAAGATTTGAATTTTAATCTCTTCTTTAAAAGTTTAGCGATTTGAATTTAGATCTCCATAAAAATTGAGGAATTTAATCACTTGAACTTGTGCAAAATTATATTATTATTAATATTATTTTATATTAATGGTGAAAAACAGGGTTTTGAAAGATCTCATAACCTTTTACACTAAAGGAGGTAAAAAAAGAGAAGGCCAATTAAGCACAGACTAACCTCTAAGGCCAAAAGAACAAAAACCAAAATCCAACAACCACCTAAGAGAACAAAAGAGAAATATAATGTCATGATACAACATAGACCAACCCACCACCCAACAAGGCTTAAAAGGAGAATTTATGTTTTAGCTTTCTTTTAGAGGTATGGAAGTTCTTGCTCCACGATGAATGAGTTTCACATGCATAAAATTGGGATTCCAAAGCATCCACAACCCTCCAAAAGAACCACAAGAAGCCCTACTCACACCTTCACGCTCCTTCCAAACAAATTTTTGTAAACTATCAAAATCCTCATCACCTATCTTAGTTTCTTGTAAAAAAGAATACTAGGATTAAAACTTTTTTTAAAATCTTTTAGCACTCTTTGTTTAGTCGGGGTATGCAGGCCCCAAGTATTCAATAAGATAATCTTCATTACTTTAAGGATTGCAGAGTCTTCCCTCTGCTCAAAGGTAATGTAGGTTGGAAGCCACTAGCCACATCTTGAGTTGTTTTCTTTAAGAGCACCTCAAACTTTCTTGGTCTCCCCGTCCCTCTCCCACAACCTAGATTCATTATTTTTTGGGTGTTTCTGATGGGTTTGATAGAGCCAATATTTTCCTTCTTGCATGATCTTGCTGATTGATAAAGGAGTTGTTGTCGCTGAGCTATCATCTTCTTTAGTTTCATCTTTCACCTATTTATAACTTCTTGAAAGCCATCTTTCTCCGAGGAAGATCATACCTCCTATGAATCCCCTTCTAATGCATTTGCAAAAATCTCTCCCTCTTCTGCTTCCCAAAGAGACTTCATGATAGCTTCATATTTTTCCTTATTAAGAGGGGTGACAACCTTCTCATTATACGAAACAGGGGCAACTTCTCCCAAAGACACCTCAACCCGAGCAATAGGCAAATGATGCCCTTGAAGATCTAGAAACTCAACTCCCTCATTCGAAATACCGTCCAATCTAGCCACATGACCAAGAGGTAGCAACTCTCCGAATACAACAAATTTATTTGGATTTGCCTTTAAACCTTTGGAATACCCACCAACTTTTGGAAAACCTATAATTGTTTCAGAGTGGGACTCTTATTTTTTCTTTCTCTAGATCTAGACCTCTTTCTTCTTAGGAGGTTTCATCTCAGGACACTTAGTCTCATAAATGATTGTCCTCTTATAGTCAGAGCAAATGGGCATAAAGGTTTCATATTCTATATTCTAGATCCAATCTCCAAAATTTGAAACCAACTTAATAGAAGATGGTAGAGGCTTAGAGAGATTAGTGTTAACACAAAACCTTACAAAAACCATCCTTGTTTTTGCTTGGGTGGTCGGATCCACTACAATCAAATTGTCCATTGATTTAGCAATACCCTTAAGGATGTCATCATCATAGAAGACCATAGGTAACCCAGGTAGACGCACCTAGATGGTGTCATATTGATATTATCTGTGGATAGATTGAAGTTCAAGGACAATTTCCTCAAAAAGAGATATTTTCAACCAAAGAACCATGGTCCCTTCATAACCACAACCTACATGTCTTTAGAGGCCTTAAAATTAAAGAGCAAAAAGCCTTTGGGCAATGCCACCACTTCTAGATCCCCCTTTGGCCTCCATTTTTTAGCAGCCCATTTCTTGATAGAGTCCAAATTCAACCGGACTCTAATAAACTTCCCAACCAAAGAGTTTGCTCGTTCCATTGTTGTTTGATGAAGAATAGGTTGAGGAATCCACAAAGAAGGAATATCAACCTCCAATTCTGAAACTAGATCAAAGTGAGTCTTAACAATAGGGTCAACTCCCAATAACACTCGAGACCAAGAACGATTTGAATCGCCCAAAGCGAGAGCAGAAAACAACAGAGTTTTTGAACCTCCCAACACTTGGGTCAAACACATCAGAACCCAAACAAAGCCCCAAGGGCCCACCTACCACGTCCACCTTACCATTAGCACCTACCTCACTTTGCACACCTTCCACGCTGCCCTTGCCCCCCAAGGCCCTTGTATCCCTTTTGCTCATACAAATTCCATTCGAAATCAATGTCGTCTCGCAAATATCTCGATGACACATATCTCTTGATGACACTGATATTCCAATGATGCAGATCTCCCAACGATGCAAATGTACCAGCCTCATAGATCTCCCAACAACGCAAATGTACTTGCCTCGTAGAGCTCCTAATGATGTAGATGTACCAACCTTGCAGATCTCCCAACGACACAGATCTCCTAGCAACACAGATCTACTTGCCTTGTAGATCTTCTAATGACGCAAATTGCCTCACAGATCACCCAACGACACAGATTGCCTCAAAGATCTCCCAACGACGAAGAAGGTGTACAAATTCTATATGCCTGAAAACAATAGCAATAGATGGGAGGTAGGAATACAATGGATCTCGATAGAGGAGTGGCCAATCCAAGTCTTGGAGAATCAAAGAATTGAAATCTATAGGACCATCCAAATGAGATCGCTTATGTGGTCTCAAGAGGGGGATACTCTTGGATAGGGCAAAAAAAAATTAGAGTGACTAAGTAAATATACAATTGCATCTGGATAGTTAGCCCTCTACGCAAGTACATTGAGCCAATTAAGCAAGATATTCACATAGTAGTGGGCATAGAACCTTTGTTCCAAAGTGAGATTCTTCATTTGATTGCTACTTCATAAAAGGATATTGACAGGGTAACAATTAATGAAAAGAGAGATACATGAATCTTTTAGATGTGAGACATGTTTCTTAAAAACCGGACTGAGTGTGCAGGTTTAAGTTCAATGTAATCCAATCCAATGCATTTAATCCTTGTTTTCCCCATCACGACGACAACGACTACTTGAAAAAGGGTGGTCTTAGGGATCGATCTCTCGACCTCGTGCCCTTGTCTTTCTTGTCAGTGACTCTGGATTTGTCGCAAATCGAGTTGCGGAGAATTTTCTTAACGTCATTGTGATGTTTTTTTGTTGATTTGAATCTCCTCGATCCTTGGAGAGACATCTTCCATACGCATCAGATGCACAAAACCTTCCTTACGAAGATCTCAAACGCCCTATTCTTGTTTAATGATTAATCCAAATGCTTAAAATTATCTTTTTGGTTAACATAAACAAATCAAAGAAATGGGTCTGAGGGCTTGGTTCCACGGTCAAAATGGTTCAACAGTGAAAATACTTCTGTAGAAGCGTGGAGACCAGGGTTCCAATCCCTCGAGCCCCGTAGTACCGATGGGCGTGTCGCGTTAGTGTAATCGACTGCATAAAAGGTTTACCCGATGCAACTGAAGGTTATAGTGATAACAAGGAGCAAGATTCAAACCTATGAAGAGGTGTAGAAAATTGTAACTAGTTACCGACCTGTCTAGTATAATAAAAAAAAATCAAAGATAGAAAACAAAGGATAAATATAAATATGTTTGAGCTTTGAGGAATTCCAATTGCATTATGTAGTAAGAGTCTTTGTGCCCACATCCAACCCACTTCGAATTCGCTACTTACGTGGCTGTTGTTCATTAGCTGATGACAAAACTGTTATCAGACAACAAACTGCAAGAGGGAGGGATGTGAGTGCACCCTGGACACCTGGCTTATAGTGATTGGGTGAATTTTGAACTCCTTCACTGGTTTAAACATTACAAATTTAAATTAACATTAAAGCTACTCTTTCGTTCAAGCCAAACAAACTGGTAGTTGTTAGAGGTGGTTGGTCACCAAATTATCGTGATCCACCAGAGAGAAAACCGCAAGAAATTTAAGTAAATGAAATCCACTTTTGGCAGACACGATTCCTCTGTTGTTCTTTTTCGTTATTTTAAGGGTATATAAATTTTTAGCTGTTCTAGAAGTGTCCTACGCTATAATTAGATTGAAAAAAATAAAAATAATAAAAAATATGTGGCCGTAGGCGTTCTAGCTCTAACGGTAGTTAAAAGCCGTCTTATTCCAGGTCTCACATTAGAGGATAAAGTGTTTGAATTTAATAGGCTTTCAACCATAAAATTAACCGCACGAACATCGGTCGACACCCGTAATTTGGTTACAGTTGTGTCCAACATAAACAAATTCCACGTGATTGTCAACGATGGTCAAGTCCAATTTGTCGGCCTTCCTGAATAATATTTTTGTTGTATTAGAATTATTTTATAAATTTTCTTTACTAAGGATAAAAACAATTGGATCCACTAACAAAACACTTTTAACCCCGCACTTATTTCTTTTACATTAGGTTTGGAATAGGTTTGGTGGAAGCCCGGTGTCTTTTAAACCTTATATTTGTCAGTTATTAAAAATAGTATGATTGTGACCATCTCTGTATTAAAATAAAAAAACAAAACACTTTTGACCTCTATCAATAAACCCACTAACAAATACTTTTAACCTTTTACCAACAAACTTATTCCCTTAAAAAAATATTTTAAAATCATAAATCTTTCCCAAACCCAATCCAATCCCAAAAAAACAAAATAAAAGCCAAACACTTTTAACCTTTATCAATAAACTTATCCTCTTAAAAATATTTTAAAATCATAGGTCTTTTCAAAACCCAAACCCAATCCCATACCTTAGTTAAGGGAAACGAAATAGAGCCCAATTCTTATGTGGTTGCCAATGAGTGTGCTTCTCACAAAATATGCAAATCTCTAACAAGTCAAGTAAAGTAATGCCAGAAAGGCACCCTTTGCATAGGTGCAAAAACACCATTATACGCCTTTGCATAGATAAACATAACCATATCTATTTACACTTACACGTATTTTGCGGTTTGCGCAGGCATTGTTTGTAATCTCCAATAATGCCAAAGTTATAAAATATATAGTATCTCCACGTTTTCCTCCACGTTTTTATTTTGTCTTCACAAGTTAACTAAAAGTTGGGCCCCCCATACTTAGGTTTTCCCGTTTATAATAATGTTAAGGTAGAATGAAGGCATGTGGCACAAATAATACTAAAAACGAATGGTTGGTTGAAGTTTATATGTTAAGACACTTCTGTTTCAGATCCACTCCATTAATTTATACGATGTATTTAAGGTGATCTGGCATCTCGAATGATTTTAAGCGAGTATAGTCTATTGTCGAGCAAGAACTTTTCTGATGTGTTTTTTTTTAAGGTGGTATTTTTGGATGGGACATGATTGTTGGTCAATTAAGATAGGTTTTGAGGTTTCTTTTTAACTAAAAAGATTTTTCTACCTTCATAGCGTAAGTGGAGAAGGCATTAAACTTAAACAGGAGATCCACGTTGGAACCTCTACGATGAGGCACACAAAAAATCTATGGTAGCTTCTCTCTAGATAGTGGTATACCCAGATTGATAATTGTTTGGCTGGCCAGACATTTACCTAGAAGAGACCTAGGTTCAAACCTTGAGGCTTCTCTCTAGATAGTGGTATACCTAGATTGATAATTGTTTAGCTGGCCAAGCATTTACCTAGAAGAGACCTAGGTTCAAACCATGAGGGCATGCCTATTTACAAAGGTAATAGTAGAAGAAGAGTCTGATTCAAATCCTTTGAGTCCACCAGACTGACAATGATGGACGGTAAACCAATGGTCCTCTTCACGTGGATTATAAAATACCCAGATGATATAGGCTTGTTAGAGGCAACCCTTGTATTTTGAATTGTACACTTAACAATTACTAAAAATAACATGAATTTGAATTGTGCAGATAACAATTACTAAAAATAACATGAATATAACCAACTCTTATATATCAAAAAAAAAATATATATATATATATATATATATATATATATATATATATATATATATATATATCGGTGTTGTAGGTGAGTTGGAGAGGAGAGGGCAATCCTGCAAGGGAGGTCTCAGATCTCCACCTTACCAAAAAGCTGAATTGGATATCCAAAATCCAATTGATAATGTTGGTACAGGCAGGGGTGCGACTCCCAGATTAACTTTGACGATGTAGAACCCCTGTTCATGGTCTCTCGGACCAAGACGGCTCCCGCAAAACGTTTTTTGCTTTAAAAAAAAAAAAAAATTAAATTAAATTATTAAATTTCAATTTATATATCTTCGTCGTAAGACATAATTTAGTCCCCTTAGCCTCCGCTGAATTATGAAAGATATGCAATGTTTAATATATAAATTTTATACGCCACAAATGGATAACAACAAATTTAAAAATTAAAAATTAAATTATTAAATTTCACTACTTTAATAATAAGGAAATTTACATATCTTCCTCGTAAGACATAATTTAGTCCCCTTAGCCTCGGCTGAATTATGAAAGATATGCAATGTTTAATATATAGATTTTATACGCCACAAATTGGTAACAACAATTTTAAAAATTTAAAATTAAATTATTAAATTTCACTACTTTAATAATAAGGAAATTTACATATCTTCCTCGTAAGACATAATTTAGTCCCCTTAGCCTCCGCTGAATTATGAAAGATATGCAATGTTTAATATATAAATTTTATACGCCACAAATGGATAACAACAATTTTAAATATAATGATTTTGATAAGAGGGAATGTCTTATATATTGAAGCCTCAATAAATGTTTTTAAGAGAATGTTTAGGGCTGCCAATAATAATAACAATGGCACTAAAACCTTTAGGTAAAAAAACAAAAGTATTTTCAGCAGTATAAAGGGTTTAAAATGATTGTGGTATGGTGGTTATAGAGGCGAGTTGCACGAAGATCTATATGGCAGCTTCCGGGGAACAGCATAGAATACTATAGCGGCCATAAAAGCTGGACAACCTGCTCGAATTCATGGCGGCTACCGATTCCACAATGCAAATTTAAAAAAATAAAAATAAAAATAAATAAATATCATTGCTTGGGTTTGAAATGATTTTGTTTAGATTATATTAGGGATTATATGGGATGGAATGGAAGATATAGCAAGAAAATATTTTGTTCAATATTCTAATTTTAAGGTAGAATCATTAAATTAGAAGGTATAACAAGAAGTATTTTAAGTGATTTTTGTTAAGGAAGATAATGTAACTTTGACTACCCTAATTACTACTAAAAAAACTTCAAGAGGTATAACAAGTATTTTAAATGATTTCTTCGAAGAAGATAATGTAACTTCGACTGCCCTAATTACTATTAAAGAACTTCAAGAGGTAGTTTTCAATATGCAGAAAAGAAAAACTTTAAGCCTAGATGGATTTTCCATAAAATTCTACCAAGAATTATAGAATATTCTTAAGGAAGAATTGTTTGGAGTGGTAGAAGAGGCTAGGATAGCCAAAGTGGTGTTCAATGAGGTGAACAAGATATATATAGCTTTGGTTCCTAAAACCTAGGAGTCTAAACACGCTTCTGGCTTCCGCAATAGCTCTTTGTAATGTCTTATATAAAATTATTACTAAGATCATGGTAGAAAGGATCAAACCTCTTCTTCACAAACTTATTTCTCTAGAATAGGATGGTTTTGTGGAAGGAAGATAGATCTTGGATGAGTCTTAGCTCAAAAGGCCATCCACTATATGCAAGTACAAAAATATCCTCCATGTTTATTAGGTTAGACCTATCCAAAGCATATAATAGAGTTGACTAGCACTTCCTCCTAAAGGTGATGAGACAATTTGGATTCTTAGGGATTAGTTAGAATGAATCAAGGGATGCATTTTGGATGAGAGTATTAGCTCAAAATGTCATCCACTATTTGCAAGTACAAAAAATAACCTCCATGTTTATTAGGTTAGACCTATCCAAAGCATTCAATAGAGTTGACTAACACTTCTGCCTAAAGGTGATAGGACAATTTGGATTCTTAGGGATTGGTTAGAATGGATCAAGGGATGCATCTCCTCAATATATTATTCAATTCTAGTAAATGGAAATCCTACCCAACTATTTATAGCTTCCAAAGGTATCGAGTAGAGAGATCCCTTATCCCCATATATGTTTATCATATTGGTTGAATTTCTTAGCAGAACATTAACTAAGGATAGGGAAACCAAAGTTTTGAAGGGAATAATAATACCAATTGGAGCTAAACCAATTACTCACCTACAATTTTTTTATGAATCTACATTATTAGGAAAAGTAGTGAAAATAATAAGAGAACAAAGATCAAGTATAACAATAGAAGTGAAAAATAACATTAAAGGAGAATAGTGTGGAGTCATCATCCACATAGAGGAAGTGGCCAAGCTTAGTGAGACTAACCTAAGTGGTCAAACATAGAAGGATAAAGCCCAAGCAACCTTGTAAAGAGACTAAGCGACTTTGTAAAGAGCAAATCTACATAGCCTAATTTAAGAAGGAGATAACAAAGAGAAAATTAAGTTAGTGCAGTACGCGAGGAAGTCTACAAGAGTTTTTATAGTCAACATTCTAAGCTAAAGGCTATAGAAGCCAACGTGCAACATTAGAAATAAAACAATAGCTCCTGAGTACAGGGCTTGAGTTGGAAAGAAATAACAACACCCGAGTTGGAGCACAATGCCTAGCTAGAAAGAAAAAATAGTGCTTGAGCTAAAAAGGAGCAAAGCACCCAAGCTAGAAAGAAGCAACGAAACTGAGCCACAAAGGAGTTACAATAGAAGAAAGATACAACGCTCGAGTCGAAAGCAAGTCAGAACGCTTAAGGAAGTCATTACACCTGAATCAAAGAAAGTCAAAACACCTAGAAGGAGTAGAAGTGCTTGAGTCAAGAGGAAAAGCAAAAAAAATGAGCCAAGAGAAAACCAAAGCATTTTTCTAAGGCACCTGAGATAATCGCCTAACAAGCAAGAGGAGCATAGAATATCGTGCCATCATTTCGTACGAGTAAGCAACAACAAAGGGAATATTTTTCTCTACATATGGATAAGCTAGCAAGCATTTGGAAAATGCTTACCTTGGACATGCATGCGAAGAGCAATATTCTTGTTGATGCAATATAGGTAGCGTTCTTTACATTATTTCCCTTTTATGAGCGCTAGCCATTTTTGGAGGGAAATTTTTTGAATTAACTTTGAAAGGAGTTATGAGGTTTATTTGCTTTAATTAATTATTTGAAGTTAAAGTTAATTCATAAAATTTGGAGTGAAAAGGAATGCAGCTAGGTTAAATAAAGTTTTAAAAAAATTTTGAAGTATTTAATACGTTAGATTATTTAGAAGTTGGGAGTTAAAGGTTTTTAAAGTTTCTAAAGTTTTTGAAAATTTGAAATTTTTTTTATTTATTTTAAATATTTGAAATTTGGAATTTGATATTAGGGAGCTAAAAGGTTTTTTACATAAAAGGACTAGAAAATTAAAATTTGCAAATTTCATAGATAATTGAATTTGAGAGATACAAGATTTTTTACTTCGAAGGAAATAAATCATTGAATTGATTCATATCATGGAAGAAATTATTAAAAATGCATTCAACGAAGATAGTGAAGAAATGATGAATAAGCTAAAGTTTTATTCTCAAAACTTAATAGATGATTTTAATGGAAAGAAGCAAATGATAAATGGTTTAAAAGAAAAACTATCATTATTTCTCAAAGATGTAAAAGATGAAAAATTCACAATACTTATAAGCTATCTTCATGAAAAAAATTTTAGAACATGGTAGAATTCACAAAACACCATTATACTTTCACCAAAAAAATATTTAATGATGTATTTGTCATTAATTACCTTTGAGATCTTTCAAAAAAAAACAAGAAAATAAAGATGGCACATACAACTTGAATGAATCTTATGTTAGCTTCAATGAGGAATCATTGAAATCAAGAATGTATTATTGTGATGATTTACTAACTCAATGTTTAGAAGGCACATCATTAGGTACATCACAATTAAATATGAAGAAGAGAAGAGGAAAGAAGAAAAATAGAAGAAATCACACAAGGAAGGCTAATAGAAAATTTGGATCCAAAGTCAAAGAAGAATCATATACTAAAGATTTAGATAAAGACCTGAAAGAGGTAGACTAAAGATAAATCTCAAACAGAGATTCATGAACAATGCAAGGTCACTTGAATATTGAAGATAAATATGAAGACCAAGATTGAAGACTAAAGTCTTCAATAACCAAATAATGTAATACAAGGGGGTGTTGAGGAATATTACATTATTTGGTACATGTTAATGTACCCCCATGGTACCTTCATGGTACAATTATAAATATGTAGTAGATTAGGGTTGAGTCTTTAGATTAGGTGGTGTGATTTATATTTCCCATTTCATGTATCAATGTGCAGGAAATGCACAAGTGTCATGTAAGTTAGAGTGCAAGTGTAGATTGAGAGAATGTGCACAAGGTGCAAATATGTAATGTGAGGATGAGCACAAGTGTCTTAGATTATGAGTGCATGTAAAAGCGCAAGAGTCATATAGATGTGTGCAAGTGTCTTAGATTCAAGTACCATGTAAGAAGCACTTGAAGAGTCTTGTATGCAAGTGGCAAGATGATAAGCCAAAGGTCATGAGACTTGTCATCTAGAGAGAAATAGTCAAGTACTTGAAGAGTCACATTACTATGGCTATATTATGGAGACAATACTCCATGAGAAAGTAATCCAAGAAGGAGAAACAAAAGTGTAATTTGTTTAAGAGATCTAGTTTGAAATAAAGCTTGTATACATTTTTGAGCAATTAATATTGTAAGTTTTTCTTCATGCATAGTTCATGAATGACTTAGGCCATTTACATTCATATTTGATTATATAAGTGAATGCTATTTTCTTTATTATATTGGCCTTGATATACATATTAATTTGCTCATATATAATTCTACTCTTATATTATTATTTTTGACCTTTAATATTGTGGCTATTTTGTATTGGGACTTGTGATATTTTGTGGTAGTAAGGCTTAAAAAACCAACAAAAAACAACAAGGGAGACTTCTAGATTTAAAATGATTCTATGACAGTTTACAAAAACAATTTGAAAATTTAGAAATGAAGAAAAGTTCAAGGTCATTCTTTTCCATTGTTCACATAGACAAGATATGATGTTGCTAGATAAGTTGAGATACAAGAAGGCATCTCTTTCGATCACTTATCTAGGAATTCCACTTATAGTTAGGAGGTAAAAAAAGAAGAAATGGACTTGGTTGTCAAATAGAGTGAAGGCCAAATTGGGAAAATTGACTAATAGATGGCTTTCTACAAGAGGTCGAATGACCTTGATAAAAGTAGTCTTCAATGCCATACCTATTTATGTCGTCATAATGCTAGCCATCCTTAAGGTAGTTCTTACAGAATTGGATCAAATTAGTTATAGATTCCTATGGAGTGGAGTCAAAGAAGAATGAAAATAGGCACTAGTAAAATAGGATATTTATGCTATGAATCAAATCAGTTGTCAAGAATAATAAGGCACTAGCGGCTAAGTTATATTGGAGATTGCTAAAATCCCATGAGGAATTATGGGCTCAAATTTTGAGGGTCAAATATTTAGAGAATAAAATCCCAATGGAGCTTATACAATTTTTGCTTCATAGTAGAGGATCTCCCATATTAATGGGACTTAAAATAAGAGAGGATATGATTAAGAAAATATTTTTCAGGATTATCCATAACAAAAAAGGTTAAATTTTGGATAGATTCGTGGGATGATCATCCTCCTCTAATAACTCCATCCCGACTTGGATATTGTTGATGGAGAATCTACATAGAAACAATTAGGTTAAGGTGGCCAAATAATGTAAGCCTCAAAACAATAGCTAGGAGTTAGGAAGACAATGGATCCCAATAGAGGAGTGGCCAATCCAAGTCTCGAAGAATAAAAAATGAAATCTATAGGACCATCCAAACGAGATCACTTTGTGGTCTTAAGAGGGGGATATTCTTGGATAGGGTAGGAAAAATTAGAGTGAATAAGTGAACATACAATTACCTTTGGATACTTAGGCCTTTGCCAAAGTACCTCGAGCCCGTTAAGCGACATATTCACACAGTGGTGGGCATAGAACCTTTGGTCCAAAGTGAGATTCTTCATTTGGCTACTACTTCATAGAAGGGTGCTAATAGAGGAAAAATTGATGAAAATAGGGATGCATGGGCATTTTAGATGTGAGACGTGTTGGGAGGATGAGGAAACAATCTTTCATATTTTTACAGAATGCCCCATCACAATCAAACTATGGAAACAAATGGCAACTTTGATAGGCATCCACTAGTCTAAGATATCTTCTATAGAATAACTTTGGAGGGAGTGGCCTAAACGAGAGGAAACAAACAAACCCAATTAGAAGATTTTTTGAATGGGGATGACTCTCCTTCTATGGAATTTCTAGAAGGAGAGAAATAATTGTATCTTCAATCAGGAGTGCAAAGACAACCACTTTGTCTAACAAAGGATCACAATCAATCTGAGGAAGTCAATCCAATACTTGTTAAAAGCACTCTAGAATTTCAACCAAAAGTGGATTCATATAATATCTAGATTAAAAGTATCTCCAATAAGGGTAACTCCAAATCATGCACAAGTATTAAGAACTAGGAATTGAAAACCTCCTCGAGAGGGACTAGGTAAGATTAATAGGATGGAGCCTCAAGGGCAAATCTAGGAAAAGTGATAATGGGAGGAATAGGCCACTTCTTGAATGGCACCCTTGCTTTTATCTTCACAAAATCATAGGCATCTTATCCAATAACATGGTAGAGGGATATGCCATATTAAGGGGATTACAGGAGGCTTTGAAGGTGGGGTGGAGGAAAATTCAGGTGGAATCAAACTCCTAAATTATAATTAATCACTTTAAAGGACTAAGCAAGCAAAATAATATAGACTGGAGAATATAGAGAATACTTGAGCAAATCCAAATGATCCAACAATACTTTGAGACAATGAAATTCATACACATCTTTAGAAATTAGAATAGGGTGGCAATTGCGATGGCTAACTGGGTTCTTGATTGAGGAGACTTCACTTGCTATGGATATCCTCCTAGATGGTGGCATTAGTGGACCATAGAAGCTCTTTTTTTCATTCTTATCATTGATGATAATACTGGTTGTATCTAGTTTTAAATATCCTTGCTTTACTTGGTTACTCTTTTTTTGCATAGATAGTTGTAGTGGATTAGTTGTGAGAGAGAATAGTCTCACATCCTCAATTAAAACTTGGCTTAAAAACGTTTAATCTTAGAAAGACAAAATATGTAATTTGATTTTCAATTAAATTAATTTATTAATCTTTTTTATCGAAAACAAATATTAAGAATCACAACTAAAACTTGGCTTAAAAACGTTTAATCTTAGAAAGGCAAAATATGTAATTTGATTTTCAATTAAATTAATTTATTAATCTTTTTTATCGAAAACAAATATTAAGAATCACAACTAGAGTTAAGTGGCCCGAAAAAATTTGAATTTAAATCTCTTCTTTAAAAGTTTAAAGATTTGAATTTAGATCTCCTTAGAACTAGTACACTTTATTATTATTATATTGTTGTTGATAATATAATACTTAAAAGTTTATTTTTGTGGTCTAAAAGGTAAAATGGAAGAAAATTCTTAACAATATTATATTATTATGAGGTTATTTTTATTTTTATTTTTTTAATATTGTTACATATTTAGGGTCTTGGTTTATCAAAGTATATTTTATATTTATTTATTTATACTTTATAATTTAATATACTTTATATTTATTTATTTTTATATCTAATTTTATAGAGTAACAAGTAAACAATAACACGAACAAGAACATGGTCATCCTTATTATTTTCAGCTCCTGCCCGGTAGGACATTCCACCCTCTCTCTCCGTAGACACCACCATACTCAAAGCTAAGAACAAAAAAAAAAAATCCGAGCCAGTTCATGGCCTTGAAAATATGGGCCATTCCCAATATTGTGTTCAGTATAGCTGTCTCTCTAACAAGTAAAGTAATGCCAGAAAGGTACCTTTGCATGGGTCCAAAAACACCATTATACAGCTAAGGATAAAAATAACCATATTAAGTTATTTACATGTAGAATAACCTGGATTGGTAACTACAGGTGTGGTTGGACACTTACCAAAAAGAGACCTAGGTTTAAACTTTGGGGAAGCCAACCCTTTGCAAAGATAGTAGTTTGCTTTGAATCCTTTGAGTGTACGCTAGATCGACGACGACATTACGAACCATGATCGGTCGGTGATCCCCATATCACGTTGGGTCAACAAGAACGAGATAGATAGGTTTGTTGGGAACAATAATTTTTGTGGTTTGAACCCTGCGCTTGCTAGTTACTAAAAATAATGACTGTAACCAACTCTCCTATGTAATAAAAAAAATACCAAAAAAACAAATAAATATTAAGCACACATTATACTCATACTCATAGCATTAGTGTTTGATTTATCAATAAACATTATTATCTTGTGCATTAATGGTTGGTCACTTACTATGCTAAGCAGAAAGGGAGTACGATCATGAACCAAGAGTGAGGAGAGAAGCATAACGTAGAAAATAAAGTGTGACAAAAGAACAAGTGTCATTTCTTATTTTAGATCTTAGGAGAATTTAAAGGATTCATTTGAAGAAAATCCAGGTAACATGGAAAGAAAGTCATTTGTGAAAGTTTTTATTGAAAGTATGAATAGATAAGTTTAAAGTATAGATGTCTTGTCTAGCAATAAGAGGAAGAACAAATCTATGACAAACCTAGTATAGGTAGCAAATTCTACATTAGAAATGATTATCAAGGTTTTGACGATTGAGCATGATATAATGGTTCTTAAAACCATAGGATTAGTATGTAAGTTTCATTGATATTGGCCAAGTTTTTCTGAGATTCAAAACTGGATCAAGTGTAAGAGGGGATTGAATTCAAATTACTCCATGATTTTTTTTTCAAAATGATTTTTTCTCATTATTTTTCTCTAGTTCAAAAATAAGGGATAAAATAATGGATGAAGGCCCTTGGTTTAGGGGCAAAGATGCATTATGTTTAAGACCTTGGAGTGAGAATTTTTATGTGGATATAAAAACAATTAAAATAATTTCGATATAGATTAGGCTTTTTGGACTTCCTTATCAACTCATCAATAAGGAGATTTTGAAGAATATTGGTAATACTTTAGGTGAATTCATCCAGGAGGGACCAACTACTAAGGAGAGAAGGCATGTTGTATACACTCGAATATGTGTTGCCATGGATATTTCTAAACCTTTACCACAGCCAATTAGGATTAAATATGAATTAAGAGAATTAGATTAGTAAATGGATTATGAAAACATTGCATTTTGATGTCGTAAATGTCATAAAATTGGGTACATGACAAAAGATTGCAAAGTAAAAATTATGGAGGAAGAGATAAAAAAATTTCGACATAAGGGTAGCTTCAATTTGAAACAAAGAGATCATATCACAAGAGAAGCTAAGTCAAATCAAGGATTTTCTACTCCTAAGAAAGTTGCTAGAAAAACCCCTCTACATCATCAGATGACAAAGACCATTATATTTCACTCAAATCAATGATTAGAAGAAAAAATGATAAGGGGGATGGAGAAGTACAATGCACAAGTTCAAATATAGGAGCTAAAGGTGCGAAGGAAGAGAGAAAGGTAAATTTTAAAATAAAGAAAGATGGGGAGGCAAATTTTAAAGCAAATGAGGTGAAGGAGGTCAAGCTTAATCCAGGTAAATCACCTTTATTATCCTCAAGTAGCATAAAATCTTCTCCTTACAATAAAAATAAAAGTAGTATGGAGTGTATTCCTTGCACTTTAGGATTTCAAGAGTAGTATAGTAAAGAAAATCCTATGGAGGATATCCAAGGAAATTTAGGGTGTTTCTAGGCCAACATAAGAAAGTAATGACTACGGATGATCATATGTGCAGTTTAGATTTTTTGGGAAAACATAAATAAGAAAATGCTAATCAGGCTATCCCTTGCACTTCGACTCTTTAGGGCAACATAAATATTTAGAAGATAAGTATCATTATGAACAATATAAAAAATATAAGAGATTGATGAAGATGAGAGTGTTGGTGAGAATGGAAGGAGAGGAAGGCCATCAAAGGAGGAACAAAGAGAAAAAGAAACTCAAAAGGATATTGATCTAGGAAGCCAAATAAAAATATAATAGGTGTTAACAAGAAGTGGGGCTAAGCCCACTAATAAAAATAAGTGTTGATGATGAAAATAATATCATAAAATATTAGGGGTATGAATAAAACCCTTAAAAAAAGAGTTATTAAGGAATAAATATGTTGTTATAACCCAAAGTTTATTTTAATACAAGAAATAAAATAAAATAGTGAGGAATGTAATGATGCTTTTAAGAATTTTTTGAAGACGAAGTGATTGTTTAGTAGTTTCTTCTATAGGTGCTTCAGGCGGTACTACAATAATATGAGATAAATGCAAATGAGATGGACAACTATTAGAAGCAAATAGTAATTGGGTTGCTATATTATTTTTTAGGAAAGAAGAAAACATCAAAGTTGGGGTTATAAATGTATATGCTCCAACTATAGTTACTCCTCATGAAAGATGTTGGAAGGACTTTAGCATATTTTTATCAAACACAATGATGATTCATTGTGATCTATGGATTCTTGGGGGTGATTTTAACACTGTTTTATCTCCTTTGGAAAATAAGGGTGGCATTCCAGGATGGTCTAAGTCAATGCAAGATTTTGCTTCATTTTTCAATTCAAATGACTTTTGGGATGTTAGTGCCTCAAGCTTTCAATATACATTGGATAATATATGCATTGGGCAAAGTCATATAACAAAAAGATTGGATAGATTCTTGCTATTCAATAAATGGTTGCAAATAAAGTATACAATCTCTTCAAATATTTTATTACGAGCATGATCATATCACAAACCCATTCTTTTGACTTGTGAGTTACCTAATAATGGTCATCCAAAGCCATTTCGCTTCCAATCTATGTGGCTCTAAGAACCTGATTTTTTCCAAATGTTTATGTTATGATGGGATGAATCAAAATTTGAAGGATCATGTATGTATAGGTTTGTTCAAAAGTTAAAATATTTAAAGGAGCAAATGAAAATATGGAATGCCAAATCTTTTGGTAACATTTTTTAAGAAAAGAAATAAATTGAATCCAAGCTCAAAAATTTACAAGAGATAGTAGAAATTAATGGAATGGATCAGTATTATTATGTGAAAGAAAAATAATTACTTTCTAATTATCATAATGCATTGAAAAAGGAGTCATATTGGTTCCAAAAATCTAGAGAGAAATGGCTCAAGGAAGGAGATAGAAATACAAAAACAATTCATGCTACAACAAAAGAGTTTTTTCCATTCGTCATATAAAAAATATTATAGCTCGATATGGAATAAATATTGAGGATGAACAAGATATAAGGAAGGAAGCAATTAATTAGTTTTAAAATATTTTGTCAGATTCTAGGTAAGATAAGGAGGCACAAGAAAAACATTTACAAAATATTCCATCAATTATCACTCAAGGACAACCCACGTGTTGTAGGTGAGTTGGAGAGGGTAGGGCAGTACTCAAAGGGAGGTCCCTGGTTTGAATATCCACCCTATCAAACGTATAGTGGGTGCCCAAAATCCAGTTGATCATGTTGGTGCGATCAGGGCCAGGCATGACTCCCAAGTTATTTTGACAGTGTAGAACTCCATGATCATGGTTTCTCAGACCAAGGCGGTTTCGCAAGGGGTTTTTCACTAAATTCAAAAAAATTATCACTCAAGGACAAAATAAAAGCTTGACTAAGAAGGTATATATGGAGGAGTTCCATGAGGTAGTTTTCTCTTTCCATCCCAATAAGGCACCTGGTCCCGATGGATTTTTTGCAATTTTCTTTTAAACTTTTTGTGATTGATTGAAGAGTGATATGATAGTTGCAGTTGAAGAGGCCTAAAAAAGAAAGAGTAATATGAATGCTACTTTTATTACCTTGGTTCCAAAGAAAGGTGACACAAAATATTTTGATAATTTTCGTCCAATAAGCCTTTGTAATATGATTTATAAGATCATTCCAAAAATTATGGCAAATAGGTTGAAGGGCATTTTAAGGTGTCTTATCTCTGAGGAACAAGGTAATTTTATTCATGGTAAACAATTTCTTGATGGTATAATTATTGCACAAGAGGCCATACATTCTCTTCATTCCATGAAAAACCAGGTATGCTTTTGAAATTATGAACAAAGCATATGATAGGGTTTCTTGAAATTTTCTACATGCTATTCTCAAAATGTTTGACTTTGATTGTAGTTGGTATGAGTGGATTAAATGTTGTTATAGCACTGCAAAATTTTCTACTTTGATCAATGGTTCTCTTGTCAGTTACTTCAATTCATCTAGTGGACTTCTTCAAGGTGATCCAATTTCTCCTTATCTATTCATTATTCTGGGAGAAGCATTAGGGAGAGCCTTTTCAAAGGCAAAAATGAAATGAAAAATCTAGGGTATTCAAGTTGCAAAAAATGGTCCCTTCGAATCTCATCTCCAATTTGTTGATGATACTTTTCTTTTGGGCCATCCCCAATTGTTGAGATCATCGAGTTTATATAAATATTATTATGTTATGAGAAGGCTACTAGACAATTGATAAATACATAAAAATCCATGATTTTTTCATTAATATTACCCTAGATTTACAACAAATTACTGTGAATATTTTAAGGTTTAAAATTGAAAATTTTCGATCAACCTACTTGGGTATTCCTTTGTTTGATAAAGGAAATAAAAAGGAGCTTTAGATCTCTTTTTTGGATATAATGAAATCTTGCTTGGCAGGTTGGAAAGGTAAGTTCTTAACCATTGGAGGAAGGCCACAACTCATAAATACTACATTGCAATCCATTCCTATGTATATGATGTCACTTTCAAAACTGCTAATAGGTATTGCATCAAAAATTGATAAAATTTAAAGAGACTTTCTATTGAAAGGTTGTGAAGAAAAAATTAGGTTTCCTCTTTGTAAGTGAGATAGGGTTTGCAAAGAAAAGAATATTAGAGGACCAAGTTTGTAAAATTGCAGACTTATAAATTTGGCATTGGGAGCAAAGCTTGGATGGAGATTATTCAAAGATCAAGGAAAGAATTGGGCAAAAATATTACTTCAAAAATATATGGGTTCGAGGTCCGAGGTGTAGACAAATTGGTTCGACCAAACCCCGTAAGGGGGCGAAGGTCCAAGGTTCAAATATTGAGTCTCATCGGAATGAACACTTATCCCTTTCCTGGTATTTTCAACAACGTAAAAGGTTTAAAATGATTGTGGCATGGTGGTTATAGGGGCGGACTACACAAAGATCTGTGTGGCGGCTTCTGGGATGGACAACGCAGAATACTGTGAAGGCCATAAAAGTTGGACAACCAATCCGAATTCGTGGTGGCTACCGATTCCACCATATATATATATATATATATATATATATATATATATATAGGTTCTTTTGATGCAATGAAATTATTTAGAAAAATAACTCTACCTAAAGGATTGTCAACATGGAACTTCATATAAGAGAGTTTGCAATTGATAAAGAAATATATTAGATGGCCAGTCAATGAGGGGAGTTATGCAATTTTTTGGTTTGATGCTTGGTTGAAGCCTTATCCTCTTATCTCTAACTCAAAGTGGCAACCATTGGCTTAAGCAGGACTAGCATGTAAAGGTTCAAAGGCCAAGGACTATATTATTATGAGCAAAAAATCTAGATCATGGATTTCTTTTAGTATTTTGGTTCAAGGAGAGGAACTCAAACAAATTGCAGATGAACTTCAAAAAATGGTTCGAGAGTTTTATTTGTTGATTTTTACATGAAAGTATGAATTGGTTTGGAATTTGCTAAAGGATGGTGGATACTCAGTCAAGTTGGGATATAAGGATTTATAATAATCAAAATTTCCTTCTCCCAAAGATTTTCCTTGGAAGAACATTTGGTCATAATAGGATATCCCTAAGGCCTCAACATTTCTTTAGTTAGTAGTTCAAAGTAAGATTCTTACAAGAGAGAGTCTATAAAGAAGAGGATATTATGGATCCTTCACATGTGCCTTGTGTGCTAAGAATTTTAAAAAATTAGACCATTTACTTCTTCATTGTCTGTTTGTTGATACCATTTGGGGTTATTTTTAAAAAAATATGAAATTATATTAGGTAGCTCCATCAACATTGAAAGAGTTGATAAAATATTGGATTATTTTAAAGCTAAAGCATTATGTATTCTTTGGGGAATTGGACCTACCATTAGTTGTTGGAATTTATGGCTTGAAAGAAAAACATAATTTTTTAAAATAAATCTAAAAATCATGCCCAAGTTTGGAACCATATTATTGCCTCTCTTGGAGAATGTCTACAAATATGGTGCTCATCATGAGAAGTCTCAATTGCAAAAAAAGAGGTGCTAATAACTTGGCTACAATATTTGAACATACATGGAAGAGTCATCTACGACAATGGAATTAAAACAAAGTATCTACTTTGATCTATGGTAAAATGGAAATATCCAAAAAATGGGTTTATCAAAATTAATTTTGATGGTGCTTCTAAAGAAAATCCAGAAAAAGTTGGTGGAGGTGATGTTTTTAGAAATAGTAAAGACAAAATTCTCCTCACTTATTCAAAATCATATGGAACTTCAACTAACAACTACACAGAGGCTAGGGCACTTATTATAGGGATTAAAATTGCAATAGAAAAATGATGAAAATATATTTCAATTGAGGGGGACTCACAAATTATCATCAATGCTATTAACAAAAATGGATGTGGAGACTGGATAAAAAATAATACTATTTTTTATGTTCATCATCTATTACTAGAGGTAAACTCCTGGTAGTGTTAGCATATTTATAGAGAAGTAAACCGAGTAGCAGATAAATTAGGGAATTGTGGTGTTGATTTTCATCTGGATGAAATTCAAATTTTAGAAGGTAACTTTTCAAGTGAGATTTTATGTCTTAATCAAAATGATGTCAAGGAGCTAATTGTGGAAACATAGCACTTTGAGCAAGTTGAAGAATATATTAAAGAGAAAAAAAATAAAAAAATTGTGATAAAAAGGTATGCTACAATAAATGTAATATTTTGGTATTTTGATGGGAGTGGCCCCCAATAGAAGACACATATAAATTATTAAAAAAATAATAATGAAAGAAATTTATATATCTTCCTCATGAGATTTAATATAGTTCCCTTAGCCTCTGCTGATTATAAAAGAGATGTGATGTTTAATATGTAAATTTTATAAACCACAAATGGATAACAAGAATTTAAATATAATGGTTTTGATAAGATGGAATGTCTCATAAAATGAAGCCGTAATAAATGCTTTTAAGATAATTATTAGGGCTTTCAATAATAATAACAATCACATTAAAACCTTTGGATAAAAAAAAATATCTATGCTTGGGTTTGAAATGATTTTGTTTAGATTATATTAGGGATTACACGGGATGGGATGAAATATATAGCAAGAAAATATTTTATCCAATATCTTAAGGTAGAATTGCTAAATTAAGAGGCATAAAAAGTACTTTAAATGATTTCTTCGAGGAAGATAATGTAACTTCGACTGCCCTAATTACTACCAAAGAACTTCAAGAGGTAGTTTTCAATATGTGAAAGGGAAAAACTCTAAGCCTAGATGGATTTCCCGAAGAATTTGTTGGACATTTTGAGTCAAAGTTGTCATTGATGTCAAGGAATAAAGTTGTCATTAATGTCAAGGAACAAACTACCATTGATGTAAAAAGGTCAAGAGGAACAATGCAAAGGTTAAAGGCAAAAGAGCTTCATAATATTTTTAATATTATGTGGAAGCATAAGTTAGAAGGGTTTTTATTAAAACCATGGGTGATCAAAAATATTATTTATACAAATTGGTAAAGTCAAATAGGCTTTAATAAAGCCAAAGGGATTTAAAATTTAATTTATAAAATTTAAATTCTAAAGAATTTATAAATTAATTAGTTAAAAATCGAAGCGCCAAATTTCAATTTTGAAGGTGGAAATCGATATAAAAACTATATGCCTTAGAGGCATTAAGATATCCTTTTGCTCGAAAAGAAAAATGTGCAATCATATGTTGTGAGAACTCATGCAAAGAAAGAGACAAGAACATTGTGTTTAGCGCCAACAAATAAGGGATAAATCGACGAGCACCAAAATTCAGGAGCCGTATGGGCAGCGTGGCCTAGAGTGGATAGAGGCTAGAGTGCTTGGGTGTGGAGTGACCGTGATCTAATCACGTCGACATCATTGTTTTTTTGGTTGTGTTTGGAACGTCGAAGGGAGCAACGTATGTTTTTTGATTAGGTGCACAATGTGAGATTTATAGAGCACGTGGTGCTCTTTACTCCATAAGCGAGCACATAGCTCACACGGTGGTTGGAGCTGCGGCTAGGGCGCTGGTTGAGGCTGCGTCATGAGTTCGAGTCCCACCAAGGCAAAGGTAATAAAATTTTAAATATATTTTTATGATGCCTAAGGTTTGACATGAGGTCGTAGGGAGTTAAAAGGGTTAGTTAAAAAGGGTTTTTAATTAATCATTATTTTTGGTAAATTAGGGGAATAAGAAGTTAGCTTTATTTTTGAATAAAGTGTTTGTGTCACATTGGTTTTATTGCTGATTTAAAAGTGTTGAAAGGACTTCTTGCCATTGAGTTATTTTGAAAAGGATATTGTATTGATATTATTCTTGGCAATGAATATTATTTTTAATTGGGAGATTATAAGGTGTATTTGATCAATTATTTTTGTATATGTTGATGGATGTTTTCTTCAAGATGGAGTAATAAGGTGTATGTGTGGTTTGATATTTGCATTGTATCTTTGTGAGAGTTTTCTAACTTCTTTAAGCTTGGCAAAGAGGTGTTTGTGGTTGTGGCAGATTTTACAAGTTCCTTCATCATCAAGAAAAGGTATGAACACATTATTCTATAATTGAATTGATTGGTTGGTTTTCTAGAAAATAAGTTTGGAGTGAAAAGGACTTGATTAGGGTTTCCTTTTTGAGTGTGTTGAGTTAATGCTTCAAGGTTTTATGGAATGAAGAGTTGTTGTTAAAACCTTGTTTTATAAACATTATTGTTGAAGGCATTGGTTGTGTGAAGAACTTGAACTAGGGTTTGAAAAGAACATGAGTATCATTGTTATGTGAGATTGGGTGTTGAGCATTGTTGGAAACATGTTGAGTGAGTGTTCATATGCTTGGACTAGGGTTTGTAAGTAAGGATTGTTTCATTGACTGATTGGTTGAGTAGAGTAGGTTGAGCCTATTCAAGTGGATGAGTGAAGTGATTGTTCAAGTTTCATAAAACAAATTATTCTATATTCTGAATTGATTTGAGAAAGTGATTGAGTATTGAGGTGAATGTGAAGCATATTGAGTCTCTAACAATTCTCTGTATGTTTCTAAAAGAGTGATTGAGCATTGTGATGAGTATAGAGCATATTGAGTCTCTAATAATTCTCTTTATATTTCTATGAGATTAGACAATTTCTAGTGTGGACTTGTTGAGCAGATTTGAGGCAAGTCTTTGAGAAGACTTATGGAAATATTTGGGTAAGATTTTATGGAAGTTTACAATATAGATTGAGAGCAAATTTGGATAAGTTCTTGAGAGAACTTATTGAGTAAATTTGAACAAGTTCTAGTGAGAACTTATTGAGCATATTTGAACAAGTTCTAGTGAGGACTTGTAGAGTAGATTGGACAAGTTATAAAGAGGACTTGAGGACAAGTTGGTGTGAGATTTTGTGGAAGCTTACAAAGCAGATTTGAAAAGTATTTGTGAATGCTTGTGAGCAGAGTTGATTGATTGATTTTTTCAAACCTTAAGTTAAGGTTTGGGGCAGATCCAACAATGTTGATTTGAGATTGATTCAAGCTTTGAGTTAATGCTTGAGGATAGAGATTGAGAATAAATTTGTGCTAGATCGAATGACTGTGTTTAGTATATATTTGAGGACAAGTTTGTGCCAAACCAAAGACAGAGATTGAGGATAGATTTGTGCTAGACCGAAGTACTATGTTTAGTACAAATTTGAGACAGAGCTTTAGAGGTGACAGAGTCAAGGATAAAGAGCTCCAGTCAGAGCAGGGAGGATAGGTATCTTCTGTGGATAGAGTTCCATTTGCTAAGGGCAGTGGAGGTAGAGGTCTTCTAGAGGATCACCAACTAGAGCAGAGATTATGATATTGGTGTCTCCTGTGGATAGAGATCCACGAACTTGATTTAGGGGATTGGTATCTCCTTTGGACAGAGGTCCATAAATATTGTAATAGGGAAAGGATTCCCAAGAGATTAATTGAGAAAATTTTAGTGAAATATTTTCTCCATGGAGTAGCCCACATTGGGTGAACCACATAAATTGTGATATCTCTATTGTGTGTGGTGATTTGTTCATTGCTTTGATTATTGCTATTGATATTGCTATCTATACATTGCATAATATTGATTGAGAAAGAAAAGTAAAAAGTGGTCTTATACTATTCACCCCCCCTCTAAGTATAAGCTTGTGTTATTCATAATTCTACCAAGAATTATGGAATATCCTTGAGGAAAAAATATTTGAAGTGGTATAAGAGGCTAGGATAGCCAAAGTGGTATTCAATGAGGTGAACACGATATATGTGGCTTTGGTTTTGAAAACCTAGGAGTTTGAACATGTCTCTAGCTCCCGACCAATAGCTTTTTGTAATGTCTTACATAAAATTATCACTAAGATCATGGCAAAAGGGATCAAACCTCTTCTTCACAAAATTATTTTTCTAGAATAGGGTGGTTTTATGGAAGAAAGATAGATCTTGGATGAGAGTCTTGGATCAAAATGTCATCCATTAATGCAAGTATGAAAAATACCCTAATATTTATTAGGTTAGACCTATCCAAAGCATACGACAGAGTTGATTGGCACTTCCTCCTAAATGTGATGAGACAATTTGGATTCTTAGCGTATTGGTCAGAATGGATCAAGGTATGCATCCCCTTGATATCTTATTCATTTCTAGTAAATGAAGCTCCTACCCAACTATTTATAGCTTCCAGAGGTATCGAGTAGGGAGACCCCTTATCCCTATATTTGTTCATCATATTGGCTTAATGTCTTGGTAGAACATTAGCTAAGGATAGGGAAACTAGAGCTTTGGAGGGAATAATAATACCAATTGGAGCTAAACCAATTAGTCGTCTATAATTTTTTTATGACTCTACATTATCAGGAAAAGAAGCAATGAAAGAAATAAGATAACATAGATCAAGTATAACAATAGAAGTGAAGAATAGAATTAGAGGAGAATAGTGTGGAGTCATCATCCACATAGAGGAAGTGGCCAAGCAAGGTGAGACTAACCTAAATGGTCAAACATGGAAGGATAAATCCCAAGAAACCTTGTAAAGAGACTAAGAGGTTTTATAAAAATAAAATCTACAGAGCCTAATTTAAGAAGACAACAAAGAGAAAAATAAGACAATACATGAGAAGTCTACAAGAGTTTTTATAGTCAATATTCTAAGCTAAAGGCTATAGAAGCCAACGTGTAACATTGGAAATAAAGCAACAATGCCTGAGTATAAGGATCGAGTTGGAAAGAAGCAACCCGAGTTAGAACACAACACCTACCTGAAATAAATAATAGCACCTGAGCCAAAAAAAAGCAAAGCAATCAAGCTAGAAAGAAGTAATGGAGCTGAGCCAAAAAGGAGTTACAATAGAAGAAATATACAATGCTCAATTTGAAAGCAAGTCACAATGCTTAAGTAAGTCATTACACCTGAATCAAAGAAAGTTGAAGCACCTAGAGGGAGTATAAGTGCTTAAGTTAAGAGGAAAATCAAAAACATTTGAGCCAAGAGGAAGCCAAAGCATTTTTTCAAAGGCACCTAAGATAATCACCTAAAAAGCAAGAGGAGCATAGAATATCGTGTCATCATTTTGCATGAGTAAGCAACAACAAAGGGAACGTTTTCTCTACAAACAGATGAGCTAGCATGCATTTGGAAAATGCTTACCCTAGACATGCATGTGAAGAGTGATATTCTCGTTGATGCAATATAGGTAACGTTCTTTACATTACTTACCTTTTTGGAGGGAAAGTTTTTGAATTAACTTTGAAAAGAGTTATAAGGTTTATTTGCTTTAGTTAATTATTTGAAGTTAAACATAATTCATAAGATTTTGAGTGATAAGGAATACAACTAGATTAAATAAAGTTTTTAAAAGTTGGGAGTTAAAGGTTTATAAAGTTTCTAAAGTTTTAGAAAACAAGAAAATAAAGTTTTTTGATGGAGAGCAGGAAAGGTAGCGATCGAGCGACAGATGGAGAGCGACAGGGAGGATACGACAGAAAGAAGGTGAGACGGTCAGGCGAGTGTTTAGGAGGGACCAGTTGTGATGCGGCTGACGGGGCAGTGGCTAATGCATCAGGGACCCAAACAGACGGGTTAGAGAGGAGTGGAAAAGACCCTCTTGACAAGGAGGGACAAAAGGGCAGACTTAACCTAAACCAAAAAGGGTCCTACGCTCAGGTCCTAAGGCCAGGATCATCAACAAAGCAACCCTGCCAATAACTACTTCCTCGTGGAACAAACCTAGTTATCCTGAAAGACCTAATGGATAGCTACATGGAGCTTGAGAGTTTCACTCTGGTTGGAAAGTTTGTTAGAGGGAGACCAGACATGGAGACCATTCGTAAATGGGCATTTTCCAAGTGGAAAACCAGTGGAAACATGGAAATCGTTGCTCTCTCTTAAGGTTTCTTCGCCATCAGACTTAATACTCAAGAGGACTGTTGCAACATCTTAGCTGGGGGACCATGGTTCCTCGGATGCAGGAGCCTCTTTCTTCGAAAGTGGGGGGATTATTTTAACCTCAAAACTCAAAACATAAATGTAGCTCCTTTGTGGGTTCGGTTTCCAAACCTCCCTTTCTATTTTTGGCATGATGATGTCATTCGAGGGATAGCCTGCTCCATAGGCGAGTTCATTGCCATCGATCCCTCCATAAAAGTTCGATCCAAGATGGTCCATGCCCACTTCTGTGTCTTCGCTAACTTGGAGACAGAGCTACCTTCATCAATTTGTACAGAGGATCCCATATGATCAGGAGGCAACCCATCGAGTATGAAAACAAGCTTACCTTTTGTACTCACTATTGCACCCAAGGTCATCTACCGAATCAGTGCCCTGGTTTGAGGACCCAGAACCAAAAGGTGGCAGGTCCCACCAAGGGCATGCAGAGGAACCAGGGCATCCCCCCTCTCAACAAGGAACCGTTGGTAGGGCCGAAACACATCATGCGTAATCCTACTCACCGAGCACCTTAGGAGGCTAGCTAGAGCGCCACTATAGAAGAAGGCAAGCAAACCAGTGAGCAAGGAGAAGGATCCCTGACAGGCAAAAAGGAGCAGGAGGCACTCCCAATTTTTTTTTTCTCATCAATCCCACCATAGAGGATCCAATGGCCGAGGTACAGACCCCTCTCGAAATGGTATGTCCAAATTTTTATTTGGATGAACACCTGGTGGTGAGCAACAAAAAATCCCCAATTTGCTCGAATAGGGGAGAGGCACCCCCTTCTCCTTAAGATAAAAAATAAGACCTTTATCTCTTGGGAAGGATCATCCCTAAGAACACCAGGAGTAGGAAACAAATAATAGACTATGGCAGTGAAAGGAAAAGAGGGAGACCCTCTGACAATGAGAAAAGAAACAAGGAAACAATGAAGGATATCACAAATGGGACCCAATCGATGCTTTTTTCCAACGAGTCCAACAATGATAAGCAAGGAACCAAACCCCCCTTCCAGCTAGTGAAGGGAGGCAGGAAAAACCCCAAACCCTTGAGATGAAGGTTCTCTCATGGAACGTGAAGGGCTTAAATGAGGCAGCCAAGCAGAGGTTGGTGGCTAACCTAAGGAAAATGATTAATCCTTCCATATTCATCACATAAGAAACCAAAATCGATGAATTCTACTATCAAAATGCTACCAAGGCCATTTGGGCCAGTGGAGAATGCCTTTTCAGTCCTGGTCAAGGCACATCGGGGGGGCTTATGTGTCTATGGGATCCTACCCTGGTAGAAGGAAGGCTTTTATCGTCATTGAATAGGATCCTAAATATTTTGTTTCTCTACAAATAATAGACTATGGCAGTGAAAGGAAAAGAGGTAGACCCTCTGACAATGAGAAAAGAAACAAGGAAACAATTAAGGATATCACAAATGGGACCCAATCGATGCTTTTTTCCAATGAGTCCAACAATGATAAGCAAGGAACCAAACCCCCCTTCCAGCTGGTGAAGGGAGGCAGGAAAAACCCCAAACCCTTGAGATGAAGGTTCTCTCATGGAACGTGAGGGGCTTAAATGAGGCAGCCAAGCAGAGGTTGGTGGCTGACCTAAGGAAAATGATTAATCCTTCCATATTCATCATGCAAGAAACCAAAATCGATGAATTCTACTATCGAAAGGCTGCCAAGGCCATATGGGCCAGTGGAGAATGCCTTTTCAGTCCTGGTCAAGGCACATCGGGGGGGCTTATGTGTCTATGGGATCCTACCCTGGTCGAAGGAAGGCTTTTATTGTCATTGAATAGGATCCTAAATATTTTGTTTCTCTCCAAGACCAGCAAGCAGTCTTAGATTCTATCAAATATTTACACCCCAAACTCACCCAGTGAGCGGGCCGCGATGTGGGAAATAGTAACTCAAATGAGAACCAAGTTTAACACCTTTTCTTGGATATTAGCAGGGGACTTCAATAGTCCTTTGCATCCATCTAAAAAGAGAGGAGGCAACGATTCTTATAGAAGAAGCATGGAGGACTTCAGAGGGTTTGTCAATACCAATGAGCTCATGGATGTTCAGCTCAAAGGATCCTCTTTTACTTGGAGCAACATGAGGATTGATAGCAGACTCATCTAGGTCAAGTTAGCCAGGTTCCTAATTTCTCAAGAAGCTATCCCATGATTTGGTGATGCCACTCTGCTTGCCTTACCTCGGATCAGATCAGACCATAATCCCATCCTTCTTGAATCTGGTAGGCCTCCCTCCTTTAAAACTCCTTTCCATTTCGAAGCCACGTGGACACAACACACGGATTTCAAAAATCAAGTGTCCTCTTGGTGGCATCAAAGTGTCAGAGGGTCTTCCACTTCTTAGCTGACTCAGAAGTTGAAGATGGTCAAAGAAAACCTGAAAATCTAGAATAGAAAGGTCTTTGGCAACATTTTTTCCAACAAGAAAGCTATTACTGAGAAACTTTAGGACATAGAAAGGAGAATCGAAGCAGGGGACCACAACAACCCCATGAGGGATGAGGAAAGAAACCTCCTAGCAAAATTCCATAATATATTGGCTAGAGAGGAAACTTTCTAGAGGCAAAAGTCAAGAGACCTATGGGTCAAGGAAGGCAATGCCAATACAAGGTTATTTCATGCCTCCACCATGCAACATAGGGCATCCAACAAGATCAGGGAGATCATGTGCAGCAATGGATCAGTGTCCATTAACATTATGGAGATTAGGACCGAAGCAGTGTCTTTCTTCTAGAACCTCTTGGGAAGTGCCTCAGAGGATGATAGTCAAACTCAGGATACTCTCCTTGCTAATATCCCTAGCATCGTTCCTCAGGACTTGAACTCCAAACTGGTGGATCCCTTCACCCGCTATGAAGTTAAAGAGGCTTTGTTTTCAATGCAACCCGATAAAGCCCCTAGACCAGATGGTTTCTCTCCAAGGTTCTTCCAAAATATGTGGGATGTGGTGGGGATTGATTTTTGTAAGGCTATTAGAGAAATTCAGGAAACCAAAGTCATCCCTCGCAGTTTCAATTCCACTTTCTTGGCCCTCATCCCAAAAGTCTCTGCTTGCAAATCCATCTTCGATTATAGGCCCATTAGCCTATGCAATGTCATCTAAAAAGTTTTGATCAAGGTTATGGCCAACAGGCTGAAGGTCATTCTTCCCCTCATCATTGACCAATCCCAAGGCAACTCGGTTAAAGGGAGGAACATCCTGGATGGGGCCATCTCGATCCATGGAACCCTACATTCGGCATCAATATCTAAGAAGGCTGCCATGTTTCTTAAGTTGGATATGAATAAAGCCTTCGATAGGGTTGACAAATGCTTTCTTCAAAAAATCCTTCTCAAGTTCGACTTCCACTCTTTGTGGGTCGATCTCATCCAAGGCTACATTTCCTCTCCCTGGTTCTCAATTCTAGTCAATGGCTCCCCCATCGGGTTCTTTCAAATCTCAAGAGGTTTACGCCAAGGGGATCCTCTATCTCCCATCCTTTTCATTATCCTTACAGAAGCCTTGGGAAGAGCTCTCAAGTATGGCCAATGTTGGAAGAAGGTGACAGGGATCCTCCCTGCCTTCGAGGGTGATGCGATCACCCATCATCAATTTGTGGATGACACGCTTCTGTCCACCATTGCATCAGTAGCTCAAGCTAAATCCATCAAATGAATCCTTGGTCTCAATGAGAAGGCTGCCAGCCAAAAAGTAAATTACATCAAAAGTAAGATCTTTTTCATCAAAACCCCGGCCATGCATCAAGTCCAGATTGCAAGGATCCTGGGCTACTCAATTGACTACCTTACCACCACCTATCTTGGCCTCCCACTTTTTTGTGGGCGTGCAAAGGAAGGGATGTGGAATATGGTGATTGAAAGGATCCACAAAAAATTGGCGTCATGGAAAGGCAAGTTCCTATCCCAAGCTGCCAAGGCAACCCTTACCATGGCTTACCTCCAAGGAATTCCAAATTTCTTCATGTCTATTTTCAGAGTGCCTGCCTCAGTTCTTCTCAAGATCGAGTAGGCTCAACGAAATTTCCTTTGGTCAAGAAATGAAGATAAATCCAGGATTCCTCTGGTAGCCTGGGACAAAGTGTGCAGAAGCAAAAAGCAAGGTGGTTTAGGGCTCAGAAGAATGGCCATGATGAACCTTGCGTTCATTGCCAATCAAACCTGGAGGATCCTAGTCGAAGAACCGGTCGAATGGGTTAGTATTGTCAGGAGGAAATACCTCAAAAACACTCCCTTTCTTGAGGGTGGAATTCCCACCGGGGGGTCAACTTTTTGGAAAGCCATTGGTCAATCCAGACAGTTGATCCAAAATAGCATCAGGTGGATCCTTAAGGATGATCAAAGTATAGACTTTTGGAAGGACATGTGGGCCCTAGAGGATCCTCTGTCAAAATAGACCGGGTTGACTCAACTTAAATGTTTCCTGGATAACAATGTTGGGTAGAAGGTGGCTGATTTCATTGAATGGAGAAACGACTCCCTGCAGTGGAAATTCATCAATGCAGAAGGGCTAGATTTGGAGGCCCACTTCCTATCCTCAATCCTCAAGGACATCATCATACCCACTAGTAGAGGACCAGATAGATTGATATGGAGGGGGACCGATGATGGGAGTTTCTCTATCAAAACTGCCTATGGGATTCAGTGCAAAGGAGCAATTTTGAACTTTCCTTAAAACTTGATCTGGAGGAAAGGAGTTATCCCAAAGGTAAATTTCTTTTGTTGGATTGCTTTTCAGAACAAAGCCCTCGCTATTGACAATATTCACAAGAGGGGGTTTGCTTTAGCCAATAGATGCTACTTGTGCGAGTCTGCCTGTGAGTCCTATGACCATCTCTTCCTACACTGTGGCTACACTGGGTAAGTCCTTAGCACCATCCTCTCTGCCTTCCAAATCCAATGGGTTTCCCCCAAGACCATCAAGGAGACTTTCTTCCAATGGGGCAATCCTTTTAAAACCCCAAACTCTGTTTCCTGTGGAATGCTTGCCTCCACCACTTTTTGTGGCAGGTATGGTTAGAACGCAATGGTCGGATCTTATGTCACCCCCCAGGGATCCTCCCTTAGTCGCTCATAGGTCCATCACCTTTGCCATTGAGAATGCCAAGCTTATCCCTAGCCCTTGGCCCAAATATGTGTTCAAAGAAGGTTTATTCAAATCCTTTAAGTTATCCGGGGAGAGTAAGGAGCGGGAGGATCTGCGAGTTTCCAGGAAGGACGTCAGGTGGGTCAGGCCTCCTCACGGGTGGTTGAAGCTAAATTTTGATGGGGCATATCACGGCAACCTAGGAGCGACTGCTGCGGGTGGGTTAGTTCGAGATCACAATGGAAAGCTTGTAATGGCTTTCTGTGAAAAATTAGGGCATGTAGAGGCTAGAGGATTGTTGAGAGGACTCGAGCTCATGATGGAGGATCCCCATCCCTTGGTTTTTGAAGGAGACTCTTTGAACATTATCAACTACATGACAACTTCCAAGGTTCCGGCGTGGAAGGTTTACAATATCATCACTCAAGCCAAAAGCATCCTTCGTCGGAGGAACCAGGTTCATTTCAAGCATACCTACAGGGAGGGCAATGGTCTAGCTGACCACTTAGCAAACAAAGGTTTAAAGTCCACATGTCTTGTGGTGTGGCATTAGAGTTTCCTAGCGGACATTGATAAGATCGCCATCCAGGATATTATTAATGTCTCCACATGAGCGTGATGTAAGGACCGGTCCTAGGTGGTCAGGCTCGGGGAGAGCCACGACACCTGCGCCATCAGACCCAATTGGCACACCCGTCATGATGGTTCATGGTAGGTATGACAAGAATGATCTTTTCTCAAAGTCCCTCGAAAGGTGGTGCAACAGATCTCCGGTCCTGTCCCTCATGTCTGGCAAAGGTCGAAGATAGGTGGATGTTTTGTTCATATCCCCTGCTAAGATTTGGACAGGCCTGACACGCCCAAGCAAATATCACCATTGGTCCTCTCCCGGGCACATCGAGAGGACACTTCGGCCCACCTCTCTAGACATAACTACCAAAGGTGCCACTACCTTCGGCAACATGTGGCACCTTTGGAGGTTGCATGTCCACCTCAACATCAATATTTGCCACCATCCTGGATCTAACGCTATCTTTGGTAATGATGGCTCTCTCTACATGCATGCGAGGCTCATATCCAAAGAAAATATATTTAATCTAGTGGTGTGTGGGTGAGCCTTGTATTTTGGTGTAAGGTGTCCCCTAGAGTGTGGTGCAGAGTCGTCTGGCTTCCCTCTTGGCGTGTGTTTTTGTCTTGAATCCATGGCTTCTCCTTATGTCAAGCCAGTTGATCTTTCCCTATGTGACGAAGCCATGATGTTTATGAAAGCCAAGGGTATGCTCCATTTCCTCCAAAAATTCCAAGGACCCAAAGACGATGTCACCCATGCCTTTGTGGACTCTTGGAATCGGGGCGAGGTTGTGGTGAGGGGGCTAAATTTTAAAATCTCCATTGAGCTTGATTGAGATCACTAGGTTTTCGGTGGTAGGTCGTAACATTCGATGCGATCGTCACAATTTGGAAGAGGAATTGGAGCAATTCCCTGACAAAGGAAAAAACCTTGGGTTGGATAAGTCGGCCCTCCTTCGCTCGGACCTCCCTGAACCTTGGCATCTTGCCATCATCCCCATCCTTCAATATGTTACTTACGATGATCCCGACAAGCCTCTCCGTAGTTTCTACATCAATTTTGTAAACCACATGAGGGATGCCAAGCAGGTCTGTATTCTCGACTATCTTGTCTACTCCCTTTGCCTCACTATAGAAAAGAGCAAGAAATCGTCTTACCCTCCCATCCACCAGGGGTTAATGAGTGTCATCTTCTGCCATGTCATTGCAAATCGTCCTCTGCCCCAGGTGGTCCTTCCTATTGCTACCCAAGCCCCGGGTAGTCCCGATTTTGTCCAAGAGGATGGGACTTCCAGCCCTATCTGTAAAAACCCCCCTAAAATGACTAATCCAGCATCCCTCCAAAGAGTTTCCCGTAGCAATCCAGCCAAGAGAGGGCAGACTGACGCCCCGACCCCATCTCGATCTTCTCTGCTGCTTAAGAAGGTGAAGAAGGAGAAAGGGACCCCGTTGCAAAAAATCAAATCTAACACTAAGAGCGAAGTCAAGGGGTTGTCTCCCCAGTTTCTGTTAGACATGACGACCAACATCCTCTCCTCTACAAATGCAATGGTGAGGATCCTCAAGCGCCTCAAGGGGCGTGAGACCCAGGAGGATCAGGAGGATTCAGACGTGTAAGGAATTTTCTTGGGACGGTTTCCTTTTTGTCGTCTAGTGGAAGCGATCTATATAATGGATGGTTATGCATTTTTTATGGTTTTTCAACTGTTTTTTGACCTCCGTTGGGAGAGATTGATGTAGCCCTCACGGGCATCACTGTGTTTTTTTGTTTTTTTTTGGGAAATATTCATATGGTACCTAATGTATTAGCCCAAAGGGCTCTCTCTAATGGTAAATGTTATGACCTCTCTTGTTACAAGGTTTTGGGATCCTCTTAAAAAACCCGTTTTGTATATAAATTAATCTACTTACCAAAAAAAAAAAAGTTTATAAAGTTTTTGAAAATTTGAAATTTTTTTATTTATTTCAAATATTTGAAATTTAAAATTTTGTAATTTGGAATTGAAATTATGCAAATCTAATATTAGGGAGCTAAAAGGTTTTTTACATCAAAGGATTAGAAAATTAAAATTTGCAAATTTCGTAGATAATTGAATTTGGAAGATACAAGGTTTTTTACTTCAAAGAAAATAAATCATTGAATTGATTCATATCATAGAATAAATGATTAAGAATGCATTCCATGAAGATAGTGAAGAAATGATGAACAATCTAAATTTTTATTTTGAAAACTTGATAGATGATTTTAATGGAAAGAAGCAAATGACAAATGGTTTAAAAGAAAAACTATCATTATTTCTTAAAGATGCAAAATATGAAAAATTCACAACACTTATAAGCTACCTTCATGATTTTTTTTTAGAACATGGTAGAATTCACAAAACACCATTATACTTTCATCAGAATAATGTTTATGATGCATTTGACATTACTTACCTTTGATATCTTTCAAGAAAAAATAAGAAAAGAAAGATCGCACATACAACTTGAATGAAGCTTATGTTAGCTTCAACGAGGAATCATTGAAATCAAGAATGTATTGTTGTGATGATTTACTAACTCAATGTTTAGAAGGCACATCATTAGGCAAATCACAATTAAATATGAAGAAGAGAAAAAGAAAGAAGAAATCACATAAAGAAGGCTAACAGAAAATCTGGATCCAAAGTCAAAGAAAAATCATATACTGAAGATTCAAATAAAGACCTAAAATAGGTAGACTGAAGATGAATCTCAAACTGAGATTCATGAATATTGCAAGGTCACTTGAAGATTGAAGACAAATATGAAGACCAAGATTGAATACTAAAGTCTTCAATAACCAAATAATGTAATACAAGGAGGTGTTGAGGAATATTACATTATTTAGTACATGCTAATGTACCCCCATGGTACAATTTTAAATATATAATATATTAGGGTTGAGTCTTTAGATTAGGTGTGTGATTTATATTTTCCCTTTCATTTATCAATGTGGAGGAAATGCACAAGTTCCAGGTAAGTTAGAGTGCAAGTGTAGATTAAGAGAATGTGCATGAGGTGCAAATATGTATTTTGAGGATGTGCATAAGTGTCTTAGATTATGAGTGCATGTAGAAATGCAAGAGTCATGTAGATGTGTGCAAGTGTCTTTGAGTCAAGTATCAATGTAAGAAGAACTTGAAGAGTCTAGTATGCAAGTGGCAAGGTGATAAGCCAAAGATCATGAGACTTGTCATCTGGAGAGCAATAGTCAAGTACTTGAAGAGTCATATTACTATGGCTATACTATAGAGATAATACTCCATGAGAAAGTAATCTAAGAAGGAGAAACAAAAGTGTAATTTTTTTAAGAGATCTAGTTTAAAATAAAGCTTGTATACATTTTTGAGCAATTAATATTGTAAGTTTTTCTTCATACATAGTTCATGAATGACTTAGGCCATTTACAGTCATATTTGATTATATAAGTGAATGTTAGTTTTTTAATTATATTGGCCTTGATATATATTAATTTTCTCACATATAATTCTACCCTTATATTATTATTTTTGACCTTTAATATTGTGCCTATTTTATATTGGGACCTATGATATTTAGTAAGGCCTAAAAAACCAACAAAAAACAACAAAGGAGGATTTTAGATTTAAAATGATTCTATGACGGTTTACAAATACAATTGGACAACTTATAAATAAAGAAAATTCCAAGGTCATATTTTTCCATTGTTCACCTAGATAGGAGATGATGTTGCTAGATAAGTTGAGATACAAGAAGGCATCTCTTCCAATCACTTACCTAGGAATTCTACTTATAGTTAGGAGGCAAAAAAAGAAGGAATGAACTTGGTTGTCAAAGAGAGTGAAGGCCAAATTGGAAAAATGGACAAATAGGTGGCTTTCTACAAGAGGTCGAATGACCCTGATAAAAGCAGTCTTCAATGCCATACCTATTTATGTCTCCATAGTGCTAGCCATCCCTAAGGCAGTTCTTAAAGAACTGGATCAAATTAGCTATAGATTCCTCTAGAGTGGAGTCAAAGTAGAATGAAAATAAGCACTAGTAAAATAGAATATTCATGCTAGGAATCAGATCAATTGTCAAAAATAATAAGGCACTAGTGGGTAAGTTATATTGGAGATTGCTAAAATCCCTTGAGGAATTATGGACTCAAATTTTGAGGGCCAAACATGTAGAGAATAAAATCCCAATGGAACTTATATAATTTTTTCTTCCTAGCAGAGGATCTCCTAAAGAGAGGATATGATTAAGAAAATATTTTTTTAGATTATCCATAAAGAAAAGAAGATTAACTTTTGGATAGATTTGAGGGATGATCATCCTCCTCTAATAACTCAATCTTTCTTTTGAGTACATTGATGGAGAATATACATAGAAATAATCAAGTTAAGGTGGCCAAATACTATAAGCCTCAAAACAATAGTTAGGAGGTAGGAAGAAAATGGATCCCAATAGAGGAATGGCCAAACCAAGTCTCAAAGAATCAAAGAAATGAAATCTATAGGACTATCCAAACGAGATCACTTTTGTGGTCTCAAGAGGGGGATGTTCTTGGATGGAGCAAGAAAAATTAGAGTGAATAAGTGAATATACAATTACATCTGGATACTTAGCCCTTTGCCAAAGTACCTTGAGCTCATTAAGCGATATATTCACGCAATGGTGGGGATAGAACCTTTGGCCCAAAGTGAGATTCTTTATTTGGTTGCTACTTCATAGAAGGATGTTGATAGGGGAACGATTGATGATAAGAGGGATGCATGGACCTTTTATATGTGAGACGTGTTGGGAGAGTGAGGAAACAATCTCTCATTTTATATAATGCCTCATCACAATCAAACTATGGCAACAAATGGCAACTTTGTTAGGCGTCCACTGGTTTGAGATATCTTCTTTAAAATAACTCTGGAGGGAGTGGCCTAAATGGGAGGAAATGGACCAACCCACTAGATTTTTTGAATGGGGATGACTCTTCTTCTATGGAATTTGTGGAGGGAGAGAAATAATTATATCTTCAATTAGGAGTACAGAGACAACCGCTTTGTCTAGCAAATGATCACAACCAATATGAAGGAGTCAATCCAATAACTATTAAAAGTGCTCTAGAATTTCAACCAAAAGTAGATTCAAATAATATTGAGATTACAAATTACAAGCGTCTCATATGAAAAAGGGTAACCCCAAATCATGCACAAGTAATAAGAACTAGGAATTGGAGACCTCCTCCAGAGGGATTGGGTAAGATTAATACAAATGGAGCCTTGAGGGAAAATCTATGAAGAGCAAGTATGGGAGGAATAGGCCGCCTCTCGAATGACATCGTTGCTTTTATCTTCACAAAGTTATAAATATCTTATCGAGTAACCTGGTAGGGGGATATGCCATCTTTAGGGTATTACAAGAGGCTTTTAAGGTGGGATGGAGGAAAATTCAAGTGGAATCTAACTCCCAAATTATAATTATTCACTTAAAAGTACTAGGTAAGCAAAATAATATAGAATGGAGAATATAGAAAATACTTGAACAAATCCAAATGACCCAACAACGCTTTGAGACAATGAAGTTCATACACATATTTAGAAATTAGAACAAGGCGACAAACACGATGGCTAACTCGACTTTTGATTGAGGAGACTTCACTTGCTATGGATATCCTCCTAGATGGTGGCTTTAGTGGACCATATAAGCTCTTTTTCCATTCTTATCATTGATTATAATACTCCTTGTATCTAGTTTTAAATGTCTCTGCTTTACTTGGTTACTTTTTTTTTTGCATACATAATTGTAGTAGATTAGATGTGAGGGAGAATAGTCTCACATGTTCAATTAAAACTTGGCTTAAAAGCGTTTAATCTTAGAAAGACAAGAGATATAATTTGATTTTCAATTAAATTAATTTATTAATCTTTGTTATCAAAAAAATATATATATTAAAGATCGCATATAAAATTACGTGGCTCGAAAAGATTTGAATTTGGCTCGAAAAGATTTGAATTTAAATCTCTTCTTAAAAAATTGAAGGATTTGAATTAATACTTAAAAGTTTATTTTTATATTATTATGAAATTATTTTTATATTTTTAATATTTTTTTATATTGTTACATATATTTAAACGAAATAGGTAAATGAGGAGCAATGTTAAATAATATCTTCTTAGTTTTTTTTTTCATATTTATTTATTTATACTTTATAATTTAGTTTACTTTATACTTATTTATTTATATATAATTTTATATAGTAAAAAGTAAACAAGAACATGGTCATCCTCCTTTTCAGCTCCTGCCCGGTAGGACATTCCACTCTTTCTCTCCGTAGACACCACCATTCTCCTTTTCAGCTCCTGCCCGGTAGGACATTCCACTCTGTCTCTCCGTAGACACCACCATTCTCAAAGGTAAGAACCCCCAAAAAACAAAAAACAAATATAGACAAGTTCATAACCGGGATCTACGCCTTTCCCAAAGCCAAAAATGCCATGGACCAGCACAATGGAAGCCAATTCATAGCCTTGAAAATATGGGCCATTCCCAAGATCCGTATCGTTACCATTCGATTCCGCAATATTGTGTTCTGTATAGCTGTCTCTCCAACAAGTAAAGTAAATAAATGCCAGAAAGGCACCTTTGCATGGATCCAAAAACACCATTATACGCCTTTGCCTAAAGATAAACATAACCATATCTATTTACACTTACTTGTGGTTTGAATTTTGTTCTCTTTAATAGGAACAGATGAATATTAAGCACACATTATACTCAATATTAGGGTCTGATTTATCGATAAACATTATTATTATTTTATGTAATAATGGTTGGTCACTTATTAGGCTAAGCATAAAAGGAGTACGAGCTAAGAGTGAAAGAAAAAGAATCTAGATTGTGAAGGTCATAAAAAGCTGGATAGCCTGCCGGATTCGTGACGGCTACCGATTCCACCGTGAAAAGGAAAAAAAATCTATAGAGAAATGGCTCAAAGAAGAAGGTATAACAATTATTTTTCGTCATATCAAAAATATTATAATTCTAGATGGAAGAAGTATTGAGGACGAAGAAGATATAAGGAAGGAAGCAATTAATTATTTCAAAAACATTTTGTCAGATTTTAGGTAAGATAAGGAGGCACAAGAAAAACATCTACAAAATATTCAGCAATTATCACTTAGGGACAAAATAAAATCTTGATGAAGAAGATACCTATGAAGGACCTCCATGAAGCAATTTTCTCTTTCCATCCTAATAAGGCACCTAGCTTCGATGGATTTCTTGCAATTTTCTTTCAAAATTTTTGGGATTTATTGAAGAGTGATATGTCAGTTGCGGTTGAAGAGGCTCGAAAAAGAAAGGCTATAATAAGTGAGATCAATGCTACTTTTATTACCTTAGTTCCCAAGAAATACGACACAAAATATTTTGATAATTTTTGTCAAATAAGCCTTTCTAATATGATTTATAAGATAAATTTTAAAATTATGGCAAACAGGTTGAAGGGCATTCTAGGGTGTTTTATCTGAGAGGAACAAGGTGGCTTTGTTCATGTTAAATAAATTCTTGATGGTATTATTATTGCATAACAGGCCGTACATTCTCTTCATTCCATGAAAAAACTAGGTATCCTTTTAAAATTATATATGAACAAAGCATATGATAGGGTTTCCTGGAATTTTCTATATGTTATTCTCAAAAAGTTTGACTTTGATTATGGTTGGTATGAGTGGATTTAATGTTGTTATAGCACTGCAAAATTTTCTATTTTGATCAATGGTTCTCCTACTGGTTACTTCAAGTCATCTTATGGACTTTGTGAAGGTGATCCACTTTCTCCTTATCTATTCATTATTATGGCAAAAGCCTTAGGGAAAACCTTTTCAAAGGCAAAAATGGAAGGGAAAATCAAGGGTATTCAAGTTGCAAAAAATGGTCCCTCTAAATCTCATCTCCAGTTTGTTGATGATACTTTTCTTTTGGGCCATCCCTTAGTTAGTGAGGCCATGGAGTTTATATCAATATTATCATGCTATGAGAAAGCTACTAGACAATTGGTATATAATTCAAAATCAAGAATTGTTTGTTAATACTGCCCTAGATTTACAACAAAATATTGTGAATATTTTAAGGTTTAAAATTGAAAATTTTCCATCAACCTACTTGGGTATTCCTTTGTCTGATAAAGGAAATAAAAAGGAGCTTTGGATCTCTTTTTTGGATAGAATGAAAGCTTGCTTGGCAGGTTGGAAAGTTAAGTTCTTAACAATGGTAGTAAGGAAAATTTTATATGATTTTTCCTACAACTCATAAAGACTACATTGCAATCCATTTTTATTTATATGATGTCACTTTCAAAACTGCCAATAGGTATTGCATAAAAAATTAATAAAATTCAAAGAGACTTTCTATGGAAAGTTTGAGAGGAAAATTTTAGGTTTCCTCTTTGTAAGTGGGTTAGGGTTTGCAAAGGAAAGAATATTGGAGGAACAGGCTTGCAAAATTGTAAACTTATGAATTTGGCATTAGGAGCAAAGCTTGGGTGGAGATTATTCAGAGATCAAGGAAAGAATTGGGTAAAACTATTACTTCAAAAATATATAGGTTCTCTTGATGCAATGAAATTATTTAAGAAAAAAACTCTACCCAAAGGATTGTCAACATGGAACTTCATATTAGAGAGTTTACAATTGATAAAGAAACATATTAGATGGTCAGTCAATGAGGGGAGTTATGCAATTTTTTTATCCAATGCTTGGTTGAAGCCTTATCCTCTTATCTCTGACTCAAAATGGAAACCATTGGCTCAAGCATGCCTAGCATGTAAAGGTCCAAAGGTCAAATACTATATTATTATGAGCAAAAACTCCAGATCATGAATTTCTTTTAGTAACCTGGTTGAAGGAGAGGAACTCAAACAAAATGCAAATGAACTTCAAAAGATGCTTCGAGAGTTTTATTTGTCAATTTTTACATGAAAGGATGAGTTGATTTGGATTTGTCAAAGGATGATGAATACTTTATCAAGTTGGGATATGAGCATTTAGAACAATCAAAGTTTCCTTCTCCCAAATATTTTTTGTGGAAGAACGTTTGGTCATTAAAAGCTCTCCCTAAGGCCTTAACATTTATTTGGTTAGAAGTTCAAAGTAAGATTATTATAGGAGAGAGTCTACAAAGAAGAGGATATTATAGACCTTTCATATGTGCCTTGTGTGAGAAGGATTTATAAATTTTTGACCATTTACTTCTTCATTGTTCGTTTGCTCACACCATTTGGGGTTATTTTTTTAAATATGAAATTATATTGGGTATCTCCATAAACATTGAAAGAGTTGTTAAAATGTTGGATTAATTGTTTCAAAGCTAAAGCATTATGTGATCTTTAGAGGATTGACCCTACCATTGTTTTATTGGAATTTATGGCTTGAAAGGAATAACATAATTTTAAAAAATAAATCTCAAAATAATACCCAAGTTTGGAATTGTATTATTTCCTCTCTTGCAAAATGTCTACAAATATGGTGCTCATCGTGGGATGTTTCGATTGCACAAAAAGAGGTGCTAATAACTTGGCTACATGATTTGAACATATATGGAAGAGTCATTTACAAAAATGAAATTAAAACAAAGAATCAACTTCAATCTATGGTAAAATGAACATGTCCAGAAAATAGGTTTATCAAAATTAATTTTGACGGTGTTTATAAAGGAAATTCAGGAAATGTTGGTGGAGGTGGTGTTTTTAGAAATAATGAAAGCAAAATTGTTCTCACTTATTCAAAATTATATGGAAATTCAACTAACAACTATATAGAGGCTAGGACACTTCTTACAAGGATTAAAATTATAGTATAAAAAGGATGAAAATATATTTCAATTGAGGGGGACTCACAAATTATCATCAATGCTATTAACAAAAATGGATGTGGAGACTGGATAAAAAATAAAATTATTGTTGATGTTCATCATCTATTTATAGAGTCAATTTCTTGGCAAGTGTGAGCATATTTATAGAGAAGGAAATTGGGTAGTAGATAAATTAGCGAATTGTGGTGTTGATCTTCATCCCAATGAAATTTAAATTTTAGAAGGTAACTGGTCAAGTGAGATTTTATGTCTTAATCAAAATGATGCCAAGGAGCTAATTGTGGAAACATAGAACTTCGAGGAAGTTGAAGAATATATTTAAGAGAAAAAAATGAAAAAATCGTGATAAAAAGGTATGCTACAACAAATGTAATATTTTGGTACTTTGATGGGAATGACCCCAGTAGAAGCCATATATAACTTATTAAAATATATATAAGGGAGGAAATTTATATATCTTCCTCTTCAAACTTAATATAGTTCCCTTAGCTTGCGTTGAATTATGAAAGAGATGCGATGTCTAATATATAAATTTCATACGTCACAAATGGATAACAAGAATTTAAATATAGTGGTTTTGATAAGAGGGAATGCCTTATAAATTGAAGTCATAATAAATGCTTTCAAGAGAATGTTTAGGGCTATAAATAATAATAACAATCGTACTAAAACCTTTGGGTCAAAAATATATCAATGCTTGGGTTTGAAATGATTTTTGTTTAGATTATATTAGGGATCACATAGGATGGGATAAAAGATATAGCAAGAAAATACTTTGTCCAATTCTTTAATGTAGAATCACTAAATCAGGATGCACAACAGGAAGTACTCTAAGTGATTTCTTTGAGGAAGATATTTGACTGCCCTAATTATTACCAAAGAACTTCAATACGTAGTTTTCAATATGTGAAAAGGAAAAACTCTAGGTCTAGATGGATTTCCCATAGAATTTTACCAAGAATTATGGAATATCTTTAAGGAAGAACTATTTGAAGTGGTAGAAGAGGCTAGGATAGCCAAAGTGGTGTTCAAAGAAGTGAACAAAATAAATATAGCTTTGGTTCCGAAAACCTAGGAGTTTGAACACATCTTTGGATTTTGATCAATAGTTCTTTGTAATATCTTATATAAAATTATCACTAAGATCATGGCATAAAGGGTCAAATATCTTCTTCACAAAATTATTTCTCTAGAATATGGTGGTTTTGTGGAAGGAAGATAGATCTTGGATGAGAGTATTAGCTTAAAAGGTCATCCACTCTATGTAGGTACAAAAAATACCCTCCATGTTTAATAGGTTAGACTTATCCAAATCATACAATAGAGTTGACTGGCACTTTCTCCTAAAGGTGATGAGACAATTTGGATTCTTTGGGGATTAGGTAGAATGGATCAAGGGATGCATCTCCTTTGTGTCTTATTAAATTCCAGTATATGGAGCTCCTACCCAACTATTTATAGCTTCTAAAGGTATTAGGTAGGGATACCCCTTATCCCCATACCTTCATCATATTGATTGAATGTCTTGGTAGGACATTAGCTAAGGATAGGGAAACTAGAGCTTTGGAGGGAATAATAATACTAATTGGAACTAAACCAATTACTCGCCTACAAATTTTTGATGACTCTACATTATTAGGAAAATAAACAAGGGAGGCCTTGAGATTTAAAATGATTCTTAGGACGGTTTACAAAAATAATTGGACAACTTATAAATGAAGAAAAGTCCAAGGTAATATTTTTTTATTGTTCACCTAGGTAGGAGATGATGTTGCTAGATAATTTGAAATACAAGAAGGCATCTCTTCCAATCACTTTCCTAGGAATTCCACTTATAGTCGAGAGGCAAAAAAATAAGGAACGGACTTGGTTGTCAAAGAGAGTGAAGGCCAAATTTGGAAAAATAGACTAATAGGTGGCTTTCTACAAGGGGTTAAATGACTCTAATAAAAGCAGTCTTCAATGCCATACCTATTTATACCTCCACAGTGCTAGCCATACCTAAGGTAATTCTTAAAGAATCAGATCAAATTAGCTATAGATTTCTTTGGAGTGGAGTCAAAGAAGAATGAAAATGGGCACTACTAAAATAGGATACTTTATGCCTACAAAAAAAGGAGGGAGGGCTAGAAATCAGATCAATTATAAAGAATAATAAGACACTAGCAGCTAAGTTATATTGGAGATTTCTAAAATCCCTTGAGGAATTGTGGGCTCAAATTTTAAAGGCCAAATATGTAGAGAATAAAATCCCAGTGGAGCTTGTACAATTTTTGCTTCCTAGCAAAGGATCTCCCATCTTAATGAGACTCTAAATAATAGAGGATATGATTAAGAAAAAAATATTTTGGATTATCCATAATGGAAAGAAGGTTAACTTCTAGATAGATTCGTGGGATGGTCATCCTCTATTAACTCAATCCTGACTTGGAGATTGTTGATGGAGAATCTACATAAAAACAATTAATTTAAGGGGGTCAAATACTGTAAGCCTCAAAACAGTAGCTGGGAGGTAGGAAGACAATGGATCCTAATAGAGGGGTGGCCATTCCAAGTCTCAAAGGATCAAAGAAATGAAATCTATAGGACCATCCAAATGAGATCACTTTTATGGTCTCAAGAGGGGGATACTCTTGGATGAGACGACAAAAATTAGAGTGCATATACAATTACCTCTGGATACTTAGCCCTTTGCTAAAGTACCTTAGGCCCGTTAAGCGATATATTCACACAGTGGTGAGCATAGAACCTTTGGTCCAAAGTGAGATTCTTCATTTGGATGCTACTTCATAGAATGGTATTGACAGGGGAACAATTGATGAAAAGAGGGATACATGGGCCTTTTAGATGTGAGATATGCTGGGAGAATGAGGAAACAATCTCTCATATTTTTATAGAATACCCCATGACAATAAAACTACGAAAACAAATGATAACTTTGTTAGGCACCCAATGGTGTGAGGTAGCTTCTATAGAAAAACTTTGGAGGGAGTGGCCTAAATGGGAGGATATGGACCAACCCACTTAGTATAGTTTTTGAATGGGGAAAACTCTTTTCCTATGGAATTTGTGGAAGGAGATAAATAATTGTATCTTCAATTAGAAGTACAAAGACATCTGTTTTGTCTAGCAAAGGATCACAAACAATATGAGAGAGTCAACCCAATGCCTGTTAAAAGCATTCTATAATTTCAACCAAAAGTGGATTAAGATAATATCCAAATTACAAGTGTCTCCAGTGGTGGTCATATAAAAAAGGGTAACCCCAAATCATGTACATAAAAAATAGGAATTGGAAACCTCCTCCAAAGGGACTGGGTAAGATTAATACGGATGGAGCCTCAAGAGGAAATCTAGGAAGAGTGAGTATGGGAGGAATAGGTCGCCTCTCGAATGGCACCCCTACTTTTATCTTCACAAAAGTCTAGGTATCTTATCCTATAACCTAGTATATGGAGATTCCATCTTAAGAGATTATAGGAGGATTTGAAGGTGGGGTGAAGGAAAATTCAAATGGAATCAAACTCCCAAATTACAATTAATCACTTTAAAGGACTAGGTAATCAAAATAATATAGGCTGGAGAATATAGAGAATACTTGAGCAAAACCCAAATGACCCAACAACGCTTTGAGACAATGGAGTTCATACACATCTTTAGAAATCAAAACAAGGTGGCAAATGCAATGGCTAACTGGGCTCTTGATCGAGGAGACCTCAGTTACTATGGACATCCTCCTAGATGGTCGTCTAAGTGGACCAGGGAAACTCTTTTTTCTATTCTTTTCATTGATGATAATACTGCTTGTATCTAATTTTAAATATCCTTCATTTACTTGGTTACTCTTTTTTGCATAAAAAGTTGTAGTAGATTAGATTTGAGGGAGAATAGTCTCACATCCTATGCTAAAACTTGGCTTAAAAGCCTTTAATCCTAGAAAGGCAAGAGATGTAATATGATATTCAACTAAATTCAACTAAGTTAATTTATTAATCCTTTTTACCGAAAAAATATTAGGGGTCACATAGAGGGTTACACCAATTTGGCTCGACAAGATTTGAATTTAAACCTTTTCTTTAAATGTTTCGGGATTTGAATTTAGATCTCCTTAAAAGTTGAGAAATTTAATCACTTGAACTTGTGCAATTTTTTTCAATTTGTTATACGGGATTGAAATGGGTCCCACCCGTATTACTTCATCACCACATAGTGGTATTACAAGAAAGCCTGGATATTATCCATGTATCACTTGGTGAGATTTAAACCTTGGTATCCTCCTTAAACTTTGAGAAATGTAACTAGTTGAGCTAATGTCATTTGATTTGTCCAATTTATTATTATTATATTGTTGTTTTTTATTAATGGTGAAAAAACAAGGTTTTGAAAGGTCCCAAAACCTTTTACATTAGAGGAGGTAGAAAAAGATAAGGTCAATTAAGCATAGGCCAACCTTCAAGGCCAAAAGAACGAAAACCAAAATCCAACAACCACCCAAGAGAACAAAAGAGAAAGATAACACCTTGATACAACATAGACTAGCCCGTCACCCAATAGGGCTTACAAGGAGAATTTATGTTTCAACTTTCTTTTAGAGGCACGGATGTTCTTGTACCATGATGAATGAGCTTGCCCTCCATAGAATTGGGATTCCAAAGTATTGACAACCCTTCAAAAGAACCATGAGAAACCCTACTCACACATTTGCACCCATTCCAAACAAACCTTTGTAATCTATGAAAATCCTCATTGCCCATCTTAGTTTCTTGTGAAAAAGAATATCAAGATTGAATTTTTTTTTGAAATCTTTTAGCACTCTTTGTTTGGTCAAGGTATGCAAACCCTGAGTATTCCATGAGACAATCTTCATTACTTTGAGGATTGTTAAGCCTTCCCTCCACTCAAAGGTAATATAGGCTGGGAGCTATTAGCCACATCTTGAGTCATTTTCTTTAAGAGCACCTCAAAATTTCTTGGTCTCCTTACCTCCCTCCACTACCTAAATTCATTGTTTTTTGAGTGTTTTTGATGGGCTGTATAGAGCTAATATTTCCCTTCTTGCTTGATCTTGCTAATTGAGGAAGGAGTTGTTGTTGCTGCTGAGCTATCATCTTATTTAGTTTCATCTTTCACCTATTTAGAACTTCTTAAGAGAAGTCTTCCTCCGAGGAAGACCAGACATCCTTTGATTCCCCTTCTAATGCATTTACAAAAATCTCTCCCTCTTTTGCATCCCAAAGAGACTTCATGATAACTTCATATTTTTCCTTATCAAGAGGGGTGACAACCTTCTCATTATATGGAACAAGGGCAAATGTTCCCAAAGACACCTCAACCTAAGCCTCCTGAAGAGGGGACAAACGAACCTAAGCAATAAGCAATTAACCCCCTTGAAGATCCAAAAACTCATGTCCCTTATCCAAAATAACATCTAACCCAACCATATGACCAGGAGGTAACAACTCTCCTAATAGAACAAATTTATTTGGATTTGCCTTTGCACCTTTAGAATGCCCACCAACTTTGGGAAAAACCACAACAGTTTCAGAGTGGGACTATTTTTTTCTTTCTCCAGATCTAGACCTCTTGCTTCTTAGGAGGTTTCATCTCAGAACACAGTCTGTAAATGCCCAATCCTCTTACAATTAAATCAAACGAGCATAGAGGTTTCATATTATATATCCTGGATCCAATCTCCAAAATTCAAAATCAACTTAATAGAATATGGTAAAGGCTTAGAGAGATCAATGTTAACACAAAACTGACAAAAACCATCCTTATTTTTGCCTGGGTGGTTGGATCCACCACAATCAAACTGCTCATTGATTTAGCAAGGTTGGATCCACCACAATCAAACTGCTCATTGATTTAGCAATACCCTTAAGGATGTCATCATCCTATAAGACCACACGTGTTAGAATACTATTACCTTATTTGATTATTACCACAATCAAACTGCTCATTGATTTAGCAATACCCTTAAGGATGTCATCATCCTATAAGACCTGGGTGGTTGGATCCACCACAATCAAACTGCTCATTGATTTAGCAATACCCTTAAGGATGTCATCATCCTATAAGACCTGGGTGGTTGGATCCACCACAATCAAACTGCTCATTGATTTAGCAATACCCTTAAGGATGTCATCATCCTATAAGACCACACGTGTTAGAATACTATTACCTTATTTGATTATTACCACAATCAAACTGCTCATTGATTTAGCAATACCCTTAAGGATGTCATCATCCTATAAGACCACACGTGTACTATTACCTTATTTGGTTATTACCACAATCAAACTGCTCATTGATTTAGCAATACCCTTAAGGATGTCATCATCCTATAAGACTACCACAATCAAACTGCTCATTGATTTAGCAATACCCTTAAGGATGTCATCATCCTATAAGACCACACGTGTTAGAATAGTATTACCTTATTTGGTAATTACTATAGCTCCTAGGTAGTTAATTAATTTGTTGCTTTCTTACCTCCACTATTATGGTATCAGAACTCTCGAAATGTGTAACTCAGGCAAGACATCCTACTGGACCTGTTGACCTGTAATGGACAGATAGACACTGAAGCCGAGGACCTAGACACATAGACATATCCGAAGGATGCTGACTAGACTAAAGCCGAGGACCTGGACAGACGTATCCGAAGGATGTTGACTGGACCTGGATAACGACATGGACCCTGACCGAACGGATGGTGAGCCTGAAGGCCGACGCGGATGACTAACGTAGACAGACTGGACCAGTCTAACAGATCTCTATACGGATGACTGCTTGACTGGATCGCTATAAGCGGTGACACATTGACTGTGGATGGGTTATAAGGATGACTGCTTGACTGGATCGCTATAAGCGGTGACACATTGACTGTGGATGGGTTATAATTACGACAACTGGACTGACGTGGATACCAGACTAACCTAGAAGTGGATAAAACATATGTGTTAACTGTAGGATAGACACTTGGCATAGGAGAAGAGCATTGGTTGAGGTTAGTCTACCCGGAGGTAGATATTTGCTTAAGTAAGGTTTATTCATTATAAACCTTGTGTATTTTCATCGACCCATGCATGTGGGATAATTTCACCTATGTGCATTTGCGGCGATTGTCTATAACAATTGTGGAATCTCGATCCATCGCTCTAGACTCAAAGCGACACGCTAATTGCTAAAGAAGACAACCAACAACGAGGATGCAAACGTGATGAGGGATTTGCATGTCTTGGCAGATCGTAGCAGATAGATATTTTGTTGATAGCGATGATCCCAGCCAACGACACTATACGTTTTTCGATGAGGAGCACATCGTGTGATTTGCAAGTGGCCCCCAGATTTGTAGATCTCCCCGATCATTGACAACACTATTGTGTGGACAGGCGGATGACGCATATTTGATTTCGATAATTTGATAGATCTGGTGATTTCAACACCATTTCTTTTTATTGCTCATTCACAGGTAACAGAGGTACAACCCCCGTGTAGTCTTGGATGTGCCACTCTAGTTATTTGTGGCTTCGATTGCATGATTTGCAACCGCTAGGCGACACAACGATGATTTAATCATAGACGATCGCATAGTCGGATATTTATCTGATCTGATTTTATATCCCGATGACACTGAGCAACCCGTCAATGCAGATCTAAAAAAATAGCGCCTCTAAAAGTTGACGTTGATGAAAGTGTTCATCATCAAAGCGACTGTTTTTGACAATTATAGGGAGGTAGTTTTTGGATTGCACAATAGGCACACAATCCGCCAGATGAACTCGATCTGTGTAGTAGGTATGGTTTGACAACAACTGCAGTTACAAACACTGAGGTGGCCAGAGAGACGCCCGGTGGAGAAAGCGCTCCAGGTGGTAGTTGTCGCCGCCAAGTCGAGGAAAAGTGGGTGCATCCCCGTAGCAGCACTGCTAGTGGTGGAAGCTCCCGTGGCCTTTGACGAGGCTACATTAGGGGTTCTTCCCCATTTATTTCCATCGAATGTCACAGCTCGATCGGTTGCAGGTCTCAGCATTAAGGCGCTAGTTTACCGCAGGTTACAGGTTCAATACCCGCCAATCGGGGTAGCCCAATCGACATCTCTACCGAAGATAAGACCTTAAGGGAGCCAAGGTCGGGGTTTCGAATCACCCTCCACCTCCAATACAAAGGTAAAGATTTTTTTTATATTTAAATTATTTATTTATTTATTTTTAAGCGAAAAACCCCTTGCGGGGCCGCCTTGGTCTGAAAGACCACGAACAGGGGGTTCTACACCATCAAAGTCACCCGGGAGTCACACCCGACCTTGCCAACACCAACATTATCAATTGGATTTTGGATACCCAATTCAACTTTTTGGTAGGGTGGAGATTTGAACCTGGGACCTCCCTTGGAGGATTGCCCTCTCCTCTCCAACTCACGTACAACACAAGGGTAAATTTTTTATTTATTTTAATGATAATATTATTTGTTATATTAATTAAATTATAATTTCTTAATTATTTTTTAAATAGAAATTTAAATTGAGAAATTTATATTTAATTTCTATAACTTATTTTCATTAAAATTTATTTAAAGCTTTCATATGCAAATTACCTTAAACAATACAAGGGGGGCCAAAATGTGTACATTTGCCTATGCGGCAAGATTTTGTAAAAGCCTAAGAGGTCACCTTTGTCCAAAAGGCTTCATTGTTGCAATTTTCTACATTGAGGGGGGATATCATTATTTTTCTCTCCACCCAAGGGAGGATAATTTTGAGACAAGGATATAATTTTGCAAAAACAAAGGGGAAGACTTATAAGGGTGCATTTTCGGCAGTGATCGACACCTTAGTCACATTCATTTTGCAAAATTTAATTATAAAAGGTGCATTTTCGACAGCGACCAACACCTTCAAAATGGGCAGATCAAAGAAGAAAACTACCCCAAAATTAACTGATGTTGCTAAGTCAGTTAAATGCCCATATTTTTCCCCACACATGGACAAGATATATTTTTATGAAGATGGCACATTTCTCACACTACGAAATGGTGTAGATGCCATAATCAATGATTCTACGTCTTGTGAAGACATGCAGAAAAATGGTGTTCTAATCCCTATTGGCGTTGTAATGGCAATATACATGTCATTAGTTTTTCTTGACATTGCGCAACGCAAAGTGAAATTGGAAATAAATGAGGAAACAGAGGTCAAAACCCTAATGGTCGATGCTTGTAGTGACACAAGTGACCTTTAGCCCATGGTGGCGAATGCTTGTTGTGACACATGTGACCTTGAGCCCATGATGGCCAATGCTTGTTGTGATATAGGTGACCTCCTACCTTCAATGGTAGATATCAGTTGTAGCACAGGTGATCTCATCTCAATAGCAGATTTTGCTTGCGACACTAGTGACTTAAAAATTGAACCTCCTCGAAAAGAGCTCAATAATCTCATCAATCACGACAAATGCAATATTTTTAAAAACATTGATGAAGACGACAAAATTGGGCGTTTTGAACAACACCAAATGATTTGGTTCCAAACTGATGAAGAAAATGGGATTCAATGGTGAGAGATTAGGTAAACAGGAACAAGGTATTAAAACTCCTATAATGCTAAATGTTAGGGCAAAGAATGAAGGCCTTGGCTATACTGGACATGCAAGTACCAGTAATACCATGTTTGTAAAACCTAAATCTCCTACAACTCCTAAAAAACATTGTTGTAGTCATTGTGGAAAGACATGACATGTTGCAACTAGATGTTGGAAATTACATCCTTGTGATTCATGTGGATGTACGAATCACTCTTCTTCCAGTTGTTGGTACAAAGTGAAAAAGGCCAACAAGGTTCATATCGATTGTGGATGGATAAATCACACATAATGGACCATGATGAAAGAAATGTTGTATGGCTTCTATCGAAAAGGTAAAACCTATGGTAGACCATGAGGCAAATCCAGAGATAGACCAAGTGACAGTCCTCGAGAAAATGACCCAGAGATAGACCTAAAGACAGACCCAGAGATAAAGTTCCAGAGGTAGATCTACAGGCAGATCCAGAGGCAGATCCAGAGGCACTGATCCAGAGGCAGATCTACAGGCAGATTCATCGACAAATCTAGAGATAGACCCAGAGGTACAAATCCAAAGGTATGCTTAGAGCCACAGCCGGAGCCATGACCTAGAGCCAGAGCCAGAGATAAAGCAAGAGCCAGCATTCTTTCATTTCTCTTCTTCTTTTCATTGTATTGGGGTAGTTATATACTTTACCCAAATATTGTTGTATAGAGGGATGTATATGTATTACCCAAATAATGTAATAAGGGGGGATGTTAGAATAGTATTACCTTATTTGGTAATTACTATAGCTCTTGGGTAGTTAGTTAGTTTGTTTATTACCTTCTTGCCGACACCTTGCCATCATATCCTTTGTCGGCAATATATTGTTAGGATATTTGCTTGGTTTGGGATATTATTATGGCTATCTTTAGCCTATGATATTTGTATATATTATATGCTCATGAATAATAAATTATTTCTTGTTTACCTCCATTATTAACAGGTAACCCAGGTAGACGCACCAAAAGGGATGCCATATTGATATTCTCGATGGATAGACTGAAGTCTAGGGACTGTTTCCTCAAAAATAGAACTTTTTAAGCAAAGAACCATGGTCCCTTCATATCATAACCTGCATGTCTTTAGAGGTCTTAAAATTAAATAGCAAAAAACCTTTGGGTAATGCCACTACTTCCAGATCCCCCTTTGGCCTCCATTTATGAGCAACCCATTTCTTGATAGAGTTAAAATTCAACCAAACTCCAATAAACTTTCCAACCAAAGAGTTTGTTTATCCCATTGTTGTTCAATGAAGAATAGGTTGAGGAATCCATAAAGAAGGAATATCAACCTTCAAATTTGGAACCATATCAAAGTGAGTCTTAACAATAGGGCCAACTCCTAATAACGCTCGAGACCAAGAACGGTTTGAATCGCCCATAGAGGAAGCAAAAAACAACGGAGCTTTTGGACCCCCCAACACCTAGGTTAAACACATTAGAATCTAGACAGAGTCCTAAGGGCCCATCTACCACGTTCCCCTCACCATTAGCGCTTGCCTCAATTTGCATACCTTCCATGCTGCCCTTGCCCCTCGATCCCCTACATCCCCTTCGCTCACATAAATTCCATTCAAAATCAATGTCGTTTGATGTCTCGCAGATCTCTCGATGATGCATATCTCCTGACAACATCAATATCCTAATGACGTAGATGTACTCGCCTCGTAGATCTCCCAATGACACAAATTTACTTGCCTCACAAATCTTCCAATGATGTAGATATACTAGCCTCGTACATCTACTTGCTTCAAAAATCTTCCAACGATGCAAATTGCCTCGTAGATCACCTAATGACGTAGATCTCCCAGAAACACAAATCTTCCAACATCGCAGATCTTCCAACAACGCAGAAACTCTCAACCTCGTAGATCTAGTGTCACAAATATCCTAGCCTTGCAAATCTTTCAATGACGCAGAAACTCCCAACCTCGTAGATCTCCCAACAACACATATGTACTTGCCTTGCAGATCTCCCAGCCTCACAAATCTTCCAACAACACAAATCTTTTAACAAATTTTTCAACTATATTATATTATTATAAAATTATTATTTAATATTGTTACATATTTAAATCAAAGAAAGAACAATGTTAAATAATAACGTTTTAGTTTCGTATACTTTATATTTATTTCTATACATATATAATTTTATATAGTAACAATGAATAAGAACATGGTCATCCTTCTTTTCAGCTACTACCCAATAAGACATTCCAACCAGTCTCTCCGTAGAGACCACCAAACTCAAAGCTAAGAAAAAAAAAAAACAAATATAAACGAGTTCATAACACGGGGAACAGAACACTAGACCTACGCCTTTCGCAAAGCCAAAAATAGCATGGGCCAGCACAATGGGAGCCATTTGATGGCATTCCCAAAATCTTTATCATTACCATTGGATTCCACAATATTGTGTTCAGTATAGCTGTTCGCTTCCGAGGTCCAAAAATTCCATATCCTGAACTTTCTCAGATGATGGCTATTAATAATTTCATTCAAGTCCAAAGCTATTAATACCGAGTGGTGAAGATATAAAACCCTAAACATAGATGAATTGCAGCGCTAACTAAAGGAAATCCACTTTAGCAGACACGATTCCTCTGTTGTGCTTTTTCGTTATTTTCAAGGGTTAATAAATTTTTAGCTGTTCTAGAAGTGTCCTACAATATAATTAGAAGGAAAAATAATAAAATAATAATAATAAACATGTGGCCTTAGGCGTTCTAGCTCTCACGGTAGTTAAAAGCCGTCTTAATCCAGGTCTCACATTAGAGGATAAAGTGCTTGAATTTAATAGGATCTCATTCACTAAATTAACTGCACGAACATCTATCGACTCCCGTAACTTCCGTTAAAATGTGTCCAACCTAGACAAATTCCACGTGATTGTTAACAATAGGTCAAGTCAAATTAGTCGGCCCTCCCCAAAAGTTTTTAGTTGCAAATCTGTTACAATCACAAATTTTTTTTAAGTAACGGTCAGCTGTTGGCAGTTTAAATTATCAGCAAAGGTTTGGTTACGTTAATAGTAGTCCGGTGTGAGTGCCAGCGTAGCTGGTAGGGTTCAAACTATTACGGAAGGCTTTCAACACATTCACCATCTCGTTAATGGTAACCAGGAACAGATCATCATCATTAGTCAGATGCAACATGCAAAGAAGTCGAATCGAACTACTAGCTATGAATAGACACTTTCGTAAAATTGGAACCTGGTCTTCTCTTAATAAACGCCCCAACTGATCAATCCCACAGACGTTTTTAGTTGCATGTTAGTAGTTGATTTGAACCGTCGTAGTTTGCTAACGAACACTAATAATTATAAACTAACTTATCTCGGAAGAATTTTAAATATAAAACCGATCTTTTCCAAAAACCCTTATTTAAAGAAAACAAAATATGAAGCAACTTCCTATGTGGTTGCCAGTGAGTGTCCTTCACACACATTGAATTTCTTGCCATTGCAGATAAGCAAATCTCTAACAAGTCAAGCAAACTAATGCCATAAAGGCACCCCTTTCATGGGTCCAAAGACACCTTGACCCAACTTCCTACGCCTAAAGGACAAGATGAACATTTTTCACATAAATTTGAATTTTATAGAAAAAAGAATAGGTTTGTTGGTAACAACTAAATGTTTACCGTAGTTCTATTAAATTTGTTTTCATTCAACATACTAAAATTTATTATTTTTTTTTACAAATATTATACCTGCAATACGATGTCTACTTTAATATGATGATGTTGATTTTTTTTTGGTTATAGGGAGTTGGTTATAACCACTATTTTTTAGTAATTCGTAACTGTAGGGTTCAAACTAGACCACATGAACTGCTCCCAACAACTTATTCATTTTGTCGTTGTTGACCTGACGTGAGACGTGAGATGGAGACCATTGAAACGCTTGAGATTTGTATCATCGTCATTTGTCTCGCACGGACTACTATCTTTAAAGCTGACAACATACCTCCAAGATTTGAACCTAGGTCTCTTCTTGGATCAAGCCTTTGCCAATTCACCTAACCCCCCTTGAGGGCTATGATGTTGTTGTTGATAATATAACACTTCAAAGTTTGTTTTCATAATAAATCTTAACACTTAAAAGTTTGTCCAGTCAAACCTTTGCCAATCCACCTAGCCGAGGCTATGATATTGTTGTTGATAATATAGCACTTTAAAAGTTTGTTTTCATAGTAAATATTTAGTTTTTTTTTTGGATGAAAAAGCCATTATATTAATAAAATAATGTTTAATCATACAAAAAAGGGTGGGTGGGATTAGCACACCCCGTAAACCAATACATTAACCATTGTGGTTAAGAGTATACAAGAGTGTCAGAAACAGCCCACAAACTGCCAATAACAACTGCCAAAACAGTATTAAATATGCATTCGAAAAGAAAGAAGCCGAGAAATTACTGCCACCTGGAAGGGGAAGGAAGATGCACATGACTCATAATGCAGGGTGCATTCCCCCAATGATCCATGAGGGTACGCAAGTACTGCAGCTCCACCTATACTTTTTTAACTTGTACTTGAATCTGTAACCAGCAATCAAAGAATATATCATATTTATCAACAACAGAGAAGACATGTCCGACATCTTGTTGAGAAAAAATAGCTCTATTCTGGGACTTCCATAGATAAAACAAGGTACCAATTCTAAAAATATTCCAAACAACATCCAAGTTGAAGGAAAAAGCAATAGGGTCACCCAAAATAGCATGCACCCAAGTAAAATCCTCCTGCATAAAAGGTCTGAAAAATTCAAGAAGCCACTCCCAAGCTGACTGAGCCCGATCACAAGACCAAAAAACATGCAGTAAATCTTTCGCTTGTCCACAAACCGGGCAAATGAGATTATGAACACCCAGATGCTTGAGCCTACTGCCAACAGGTAACCCTTGATGTAAGAGACTCCAAGCAAAAAAACTCTGTTTAGGTTCAATATAAGTAGCCCAAGCAATCCGAAACCTCTTATTCCATTGGGAGGGAAGAGAGACTAAATTCCATCTCAAGTGAGCTTATCAACCATTGGAACTTGTGGGGTGAGCCATTTGTAACCAAGATGAGCTTTATATTGCAAAACAGGAAGCTCCCCAGGCCAACACCAATCTGACCACCAGGGTTTTTGAAAATGCTTATGTAGTTTGCTCCAAATAGAAAACGGAATACTATCAATAACCACCTCATAAGTGTCTCTATCACCAGGATTTAAATTGTGAATTTGACAAAAACTTTCCCAGGGTATCCAACACCTGGCATGTCGGGAGAAGAAATAAAAAATGGAAGCAATACCACGCTTATAGAACCTCTGCGCTCTGACCCATTGCACCAGAGCTAAGGGAGAACCTTGCCAAGTGATAACAGGAGACCACCAAATATTCATGGAAGACAAAGAGGCACCTGCTTTGCGAAAACTCCCTTTCCAACTAAGCCGGGGTTTGAAGGCCTCCCGGGCTTTCCAAATACTCCGAATGACAAAAGAACCTTTAACTTTAATAGGGACAGGGGCGGTAAGAATGGATTGCAATCCCACCCCTTTCCAAATTTTCTTCCCCTGAAGCAAACCGGAAGAAATGCAATGCACGACCAGCACTTTCCAAGATTCATCCCCAATTAAATATCGGGTGATCCATTTAGCACAAAGGGCAAGACCTTGTCGGTGACAATCAAACAAACCCATGCCTCCACAATCCTTGGGCAAACAACAAATTTCCCAGGCTACCCGAATGAAAACCTTGCTTGACAGAGTCTTTGGCCCACAAGAAGTCTCTCAGAAGCTTATCCAGTTTTTTATAACAAGATTTGGATGGAACCCAACAAGATGAATAATAGACATGGGTAGTGGCTAAAACCTTAGAACAAATCTGAAATTTTCCTGCCAGAGAAAGTTTCTTACTAGTCCGATAAGAAAGCTTCTTTTCCACTTTATCAATAACATACTGCCACAATTGAGCAGAGGAACCATGAAATGCAAAAGGAATTCCAAGAAATTTAAACACCTCACCTGGATGAATCCAAGTCCATTGGAATTGATGTAACCAGTGTGGCAGTTGAGATTGAGATTGCCGAAAACAGGATGTTTTTTCCATTGTATAGAAGAACCAGAGGCTAAACAGAACACCTCTAAGCAACTAATAGCCGAGGAAAGGGATTGCTCATCTTCTTGAAGCGTTAAGAAGGAATCATCTGCAAAATGACCATTGACCAACTGACGGTCAGAATTAGGGAGAGCAATACCCTTGATTAATCCTTGATCCATCTTATGGGCCAACAAATAGCCAAAAGCCTCTGTAGCAAGAATGAAAAGAGATGGAGCAAGAGGGCACCCTTGTCTCACGGAGCGACCAAGAGAAATTGAGTGAGATTGACTATTATTCAAGGTAAGAACAACTGAAGCATCTTGAAATAACATAAGAATGGTGCTCACAAATACTGGCCCAAAACCTAGAGCCCGAAGCATGGCAGTTATGAAGTACCACTCCATCTTATCATAGGCTTTCTCAAAGTCTATCTTAATGAATAAAGCATCTTGTTCAGAATTTCTTGCCCACTCCATACCTTCCCAAACAGCAAGAACATTATCAAGAATGTATCTTCCCTTAACAAAGCCAGTTTGTTCAGGTCTGACAATCAAAGGGAGAATAGATTTAAGCTTAAGCGCAAGGGCTTTAGCAATAATCTTGTAGCTCACATTAAGCGGGGTGATCGGCCTCCAATTGGTGATGAGCTCGGGATCTCCAGGACTTAGGAATAAATTTAACATTGCCTTTGTTAATAATGGAACCCGAGTGAACCACATTGCGGGGCTTCAAGATAAACTTTGTGGAGATGAGAACCAAGCATATCCCAAAATTCTTTATAGAATTCACATGGGAAGCCATCAAGCCCAGGTGCCTTATCATTGGCCATAAGTGACAAGGCAGTTTTTAGATCTTCGAGAGAAAGAGGAGTGTCACAAAATAACATTTGCTCGGGAGAAAGCTTGTTGGGGACAACAACGGTACAATCAGCAAGAGCTTGCCTTCTAGCATCATCAAGGGGTTGAGAAGCAAAAACACCTTGATAATGTGAAACAAATACTTTGACAATGTCTGAAAGATCCGTAAATCTCTGCCCATCAACTTGAATGGCTTGAAGCGAAGAATGTTGAGCGAGGAGGTCTAAGGCGCTGAAAAAATTCTTTGGTCACTCTGTCCCCCACTTTGAGCCAATGCATTCGAGCACGTAATTGAGCCCCCTTGGCTTCATACAAATCAACCTTTTTTAGCTCATGCCGAATGGAAGAAACTTGGGATTGAGCAACAGAGTTGAAAGGAGAGGCTTCAAGCCTGAGAGCGAGGCTTTGGATAGCTCACTTTGCAAGGCAGACTTAGCTTATTTTCGTCGTTTTGCAACTTCAACACCCAGAGTTCGCAACACCTTAGTGGTTCGTTGAATGGCGGCATTCCACCATTCAATCCTTCCAGAAATACCATCAGGTCTAGGAATCAAATTCCAAATGCGGCATATATGAGCTTTCATGCTAAAGCTATGCAAAAAAGAAACATTTAGGTAAAACTGTGAAGAATGCACTCTAGGTTGAAAGTTTAACATTGCCATCGAGAATAAAATAGGTGAATGATCAGACAGTGTAGTACCAGGCAAAGTCAACACATACGGTGAAGAAGGCAAAAGACGGGAGAATTGAAAGTTGTCACACTCAAAAATCATGGCTCTGTCCAATCTTACCAAAACCCTAGAAGAAGCGACCTAAAAATTGGACCAGGTGTACCAAAGAGCCTGCGGGAAGTCGAGAAGGCGAGAAGCGAGGAATTAGGGTCATAAAGGCGAAGCTTGTTTTCATAAAAAACCAAGCTTCTCTTTCACCTAAACACCACCGCATCGGGACATGACTGACCTTATCAGAAGATTTCTCCACCATATTAAAATCTCCACAGAGCACCCAAGTGGCAAATGGCAGATTCATGGCAAGCCATCTCCACAACTCGCATCTGTCAGAAGCGACATTTGAGGCATACACATTAACCACCCCAAGCGGTTTTCCACAGATCTCGAGCAAAATCCAGACGACTTGATTGGATGGGTCAACACCCCAAGTCACAACATTCTTACGTAATCGAGGCCCAAGGATAGTGACGGCTCCTCCTTTTCTCGGGGAATGCTTTGTGGCAAAAGAGGTACTTCGTGGCCACAAAAAATCACATGTACACTGTAGATTGAAATCAAAAATCTTAACTTCTTGTAGACATAAAATATCGAGGCTTCCATGCATTCGAGAAACATTTGACATCTCATTTCGGACCAAATATTTTTTGACCGGGTCCGTCAGTCCTCGAACATTCCATGATAAAAAAATCATTGGGATTTGTCAGGATGCATGATCTCCATGACATCCTCTGCATCACCCAAACTTGTAAGTGAGCCAAAATAGTTGGAGGTCGCATGGAAAGCATCATTGTTTAGTTGTCGACGTTTATCATTCCGAATAGGGCTACGAGAGCGACGGACCTTCAAGGCCCGACCCTCCTCCACTGAAGAATTATATGGAGCTGCCACCACTGAGGCCAAAGAAGGGCCCGACCAAAGAAGTTGAGACATTGGTGGGCCAGGGGTTGCATGTCAACAACCGGAGGGGCCGTATCAACGGGATTCTGAACAACTTCGGCGAGAAGCTTGCATGTCTTGAGAAGGATAAGGGGTGGGTTGCGCGGCGAAAATCGAAGCTTCCTGTTGCTTAGCACCACGAGATTTCTTACTAGAGACAATAGTCCATTCTTCGGTGTTTCCCCGCGAGCCATTAGCGGGAGCCGCGAGGAGTGGGCGAGGGATTTGCCTTATATTTCCATTCCATCAAAGGGCACTCCCAAATTTTGTGAGCTGCAGATTGACACCGATAACAGGTATTGGGTAAATTGATATAGGCAACTCTTTGCCTTATGGATTGGTCCCCGATTTTAATATCAATAAACTCCTGCCAAATCCTTGGTAAGGTCAACTTTGATACAAACCCTTCTAGTGGGTCGAGCGGAGAAAAAATTTTATGGCTCAAGGCAAACAAACTTACCTAAGGGGGCAACTAAAGTCTGCAAAAAACCCCAAAGAGGAACAGGGAAGACCGGGGAATTCAACCCACACCGGGACTTCCGGTGTAGCTTGATCACTGACTTGGAAATTTCGAGAGTAGGGTTGCAAAATCAACGAGAGAATTACGGACGAGTCCATGGACCCCTAGACAGAACCTTATGTGCTTGAGATGGGTACGAAAAGCGAAAAAGGAAATACCCTTTTGTAAGGTTTTGTACATTCTCCACTTTGACTCCATATGGGCCCCAAACTTGCTGGACCCATGAGCGAATAAGGGTATCATATGGGATACGACCCAGAAAATAACCCACCGGGGTATGACTCTCAAACCATTCACAAGTTGTATGGAATTCATGCAAAGGAATAACAGCTTCGGGGACGAGGGCCTTTACCTCGTGATACATTGTCAGAATGAACTTGCACGGACGCTTCCTCGGTACCATTGAGCTCTCCAGTAGACTCAGAATAAATGGAGCCGACTGCATGAGCGGCAACCATTAAAAAGGGTGAATTAACACCGCCTCAAGGCGGTGTTAATGCAGCAGACAGGATTTTCCCACTGAAACCCTTACGAAAAATGCACAGCCAGTCTTGCATCAAACCCTAGCAGAGCAAATTTTTTCCATCTCCAACTTCCTGATTAAAATTTTAATTTTTAATTTTTAATTTTTGTTGTTGGTAATATTAAGTAATGGGGTTTTGACCATGAATCCCCAACCTGCTACAACAATTCCACCAGGGAGACACATCCACCCCTTACACACTCACCCATGCCACGATTTGAACCTTGGACCTCCCGAAGAAGAGCCAAAGCCCAAACCTTTATGCTACACCTTAGGTGCAAATATTGAGTGTTGTTGTTGATAATATAACACTTAAAAGTTTGTTTTCATAGTAAATCTTAACCATGTTATGTTATTATGAGATTATTTTTATTTTTTTAGATTTGATTATTGTGAGAAACCCCTATGACCGACGTACAAGATTGAGCAATCTCCTCCCAACCATGACCCTCCAAAAGTTGAGAACTATATTTATTAATATGGAATTTAACACAAAGCCATCGCACACCCACCTCTTCACACACCGCGATTTAAATAATAATAACATTTTTATTTAATATATTAAAAAGAAACAATGTTAAAGTATAATATTTCTTTATCTGCATTAATATGGCATGCCAGGGATTTAATAACTAATATTATATAAAATATTAATTATTATTGATGGTATATATCTTTGTAAGTTTAAATATTTGATATGATTGTTTGGTGGCTTACGGAGAGTTGACCTAACAATCATGTCTCCACCATAGTATTCATAAAATTAATATTAGTATGTCTTATAGTTGAGTACTAGAATAGTATAATATTCACAAAATTAATATTATATTATGAATATTATTAATTTTATTTTAATTCATAATAACATGTTTAAAAGAATTGATTATGGGATTATTTTGCAAAGAGGAAAACGTCAAAGTTGTGTTATAAATGTATATGTTTTAATTATAGTTATTTTTGTGTGAAAGATGTTGGAAGGACCTTAGCATATTATTGTCAAATAATAATTCATTGTGTTCTATAGATTCTTCGGGGTGATTTTAATAATGTTTTATCTTCTTTGGAAAATAAGGATGGCATTCTCGTGACCTTAGCTTACTAGAGGCAATCTCCTAGCAGTGTGAGCATATTTATAGAGAAGGAAATTGGGTATTAGATAAATTATTGAATTATGGTGTCGATATTCATCCCTATGAAAGTTAAATTTTAGAAGACAATTGATCAAGTGAGATTTTGTCTTAATCAAAATGATGTCAATGAGTTGATTGTGGAAACATAGTACTTCGAGGAAGTTGAAGAATATATTTAAGAGAAAAAAGAAATGAAAACTTGTGATAAAAAGGTATATTGCAGCAAACGTAATATTTTGGTGTTTTGATGGGAGTGGCCCCAAATAGAAGCCACATATAACCTATTAAAAAAAATTGTCTAAAAAAATGTATAGTTGAAATAAAATTATTATTAATTGAATATTCCTTCAATGGAACTTTATGAATATAGAGATGTGGAATAGCAAAGTTGGTATAATGGATCTCTAAGAAGAGATGTCAAAATTTTTATCTATTATTTTTATCCTTTTATTCCTATTAAGATGTATGCTGAACAAATGTGTTGATGCATTAGTATGTAAAATAAGATGTGAATAGTTGTTGTTGAAAGATGTAATACTTTATCGTCCACAATTACAAGAAGAGGCTAGGATGATTTTCCAATAGTCATTATTTCCTCTCACTTTAGTACTAGTGGTGGTGCTTATTGGTGTCCGCTAGGGGTTATCTCTAGTAGCAGTGGAGGTTGGTTCTTGTGAAACTTATTAGTAGCTAGTTTAGCAATTGTGCCAATTGATAGTTGGTGATGACATGATTGGTGGCTAGTTGTGGATTTTGTGGTCCATACAAATCATTTTATAAAGTAGTCATCCATCCTTGGAAAGTAGTGGACCATTCTATAAAATTTAAAATCAAATTAGAAACTTTCTCTTGATCTAATTTTGCATATTCACTTTCCTTATTAGACAACATGACCTACTTTGACAATCGAATTTTTTTTAATCTATTAGGCTTGAGTGTGTTTGCTTTGAGTATTTATGACATGAGTTGTTATCACTAGAGTGGTGTATTCAAAAATCAATTTTAAAAGCTAAATTTGCTCATGGTCAAGCCCAATAGATAAAACTCAAAAATATTCTTCCACCTACTTGGTGATGGTGTATGGTCCATAGTAGAGTGGCCCAATATTTGCATTCGATCTCCTTAGTCTTTATTTAACAAGAGGTGGAAAGAAAAGGAGAGCAAAAAGAAAGAAGTGCACACGAAAACAACGGAGATAGAAGGAGAAAGAAAAGAAAAAAAAACATGAGAAGAAAGATATCATGCAAGAGAAATCAGGATGAAACCATAGAGTAGAAAGGAAATGCAATACGAGGTAAGATATCACATGTTTAAATTTTGATATGTATACCGGTAATTTCTTAACATAAATATACAATAATTCAAAATTATATTGTGGCTAAGCTCTTCCACATAATACTCCATCTTATGTGAAGCAATAGCCCTTCATAGAGAATAATCCTATGTTTGTATATACATTGAAATTGTACACATGTCTCCTATTGATCTAAGTTGCCTTGTGGTAAAAAATTAATGTTAGGTTTTTCATTTAAAATTAGGGGAATCAAGCTTCATATTGGTTATTCTCTTCTAGTAAAAAACTACTGGATAAGTTGAAATCATGTTATAAAAGTAACTATTGTATGAAATATCTAGTATTATTCTATGATGAAATTAACATTTTAGTTACAAAATATATATAGTATATGTGATTCTAAGCAATTATTTAAAAATAAGTTAGGTTTTGTGAAGATAATGAGCATCCTATTGATCTGTACTAAAGTTACATGTGTGTCGTATATTATAGGTTTTATATACTTTTGCTCATTATATACTTTTGTTCATTATTAAAGATTGGTTTTGTGAAGATAATGAGCATCTTATTGATCTGCACTATTGTATCAAGTTTGTATTATTATTTAGCAAGAATTTTGTGTTACAATTTATAAATATTATTACATGTTAAATGTTGAATATTGAGAAGGTATGAAAGAATTATATTTATAGGAATAATTGTATTATCTCATTCTTTGTAGGATGATATGCTTGTGTGAGGATACAAAATGTATTTATTTTAGAAAAATATATAAGGGTTTTAAGTGATGAAAGAGAGTGATTTATACTATATTCACATTTGGTTAGGATGGAATGTGATGTGATTACTTCTTACTTATTTTTTAATGTGAATATATCAGTCATCTCAAATGTAATAATAGAATATATTTCATTATTTGAACCAAAAAATTGATGAATGATATGTTATTTAAACTTGTATTTACTGTTTTTCCTTTTCTTATGATTTTGAGGTGGGGGGAGCGGGATGTCTCTCGCTTTGGGCGAGATGATGTCGTTTAGAATTCCCTGCTTTCCCCCTCTTTTCTTGCCGATTCTCAGTTGGGTAGACCTTCCTGGGATCTCCCTGCAACATTTCTAGGACTTCTACGGGAACCTCATGGGGTCTTCCAAGATGTGCCTTCCCGTTTGATGTGATTATAGTTACTTTGCTGGATCGGTCCAGAGTTTTTTTCCTTGGCGGCCTTTGATGGTGGCTAGATTTTGGACGGCTAGGCTCGGGAGTTGGAGTTGCAAAGACTATCCCAATGGACCTTCTTAGTCTTCAGGAGGACCCCATGCATTTTTGTAATCCACTGGAAGGGTTTCCTCTGTTCCTCTCTTGAACTTGGATTTTGAAAGGGGGATCTCACTTTCCTATTTGCCCTTGATGTTGCAACCTCGGGTTTGCTCATTACGTTTTTATTGGTCTTTGGGGTGACCACGGGTTTATTATCTGTAGTTGAGTGGCTCTTGTGGCTATTGCAGGGATAACCCTTCAAAAGCGGGTTCAATATCTTTTGATCGTTGGAAGCGGGTTTGAGATTTGCTCATTGCATCTTTCTTGGTATTCAAGGTGACCACGTTTTTATCGTTCATAGTTGGGTGACTCTTGTGCATATTTTTGGGATGGGTGTTCAGAAGATATTTTTTTATCTATCCAGGGTTTTTTATGATATATTTCTCTATTTCTTCTTTCTGGTCTCTAGGATGGACCTTGTGCTTCTTACATAGCTTTGGGTGAACATGTCTATGGATATCTTCTTGGATGGACAAATGGTGGGGTTGGATGGTGATCTTGCATGGGTGATTCTCTAATGGATGTCTTCTTCTATAATTGTTTTTAGTCCTAGGATGGGGGACCCTGTGCATGCGTGCATGCTATAGAATACAATCCCCTAATGATAGCCCCTGTGTGAGATGTTCCCTTCCAACCACAAGGCATCACGATGGATTGATTCTTCCCTGGGTTTTCCTGCCTTCTAACTGTGATCTTTGTATCCTTTGTAGTAAGATCTCGTGGCTTGTGGGGGTCTCCTTGTACTGCTAAACTATCTTCTAGGTCATCTTTGTAGTGAGATCCCATGTCCTATCAATATCTTCCTATGTTGCTAGTTTTTTCTAGGCATCTAAGAAGCTCCTTTGTATGGGATTTCCCTATTTGTTCTTTGCATGGGATTCTAGTTTCATTTTGAGAAGGAATCCTATCTTATTTTTGAGAGGTTTTATGTTTTAGTTGGGACCCTGGGTCCCCTTGTTCGCTTTCTTTGGTGCAGGATCCATTTTGGCTACGTGTTGGTTTTTCTCAATATTGGAGAGAAAACCTTGTTCAATTTTTAGTTTGTTTTGATTGCATGCTGATTTTTCCTTGACTTGGTGAGAAAGCCTTTTTTCAAATCTTAGTTTAAACTGTTGTTGTTGTGAAGGTTATCTCCCTGGTTTAGATGATTTTTTTTTACCTCCAGAAGATAGTCTTCTCGAGCTTGTACCTTTTGTTGTGTTCTCTTTGTAAAAGGTTCGGGGTCACTTTCAAAACCCCTTTTTACCAATAAAAAAAACTTGTATTTATTATTGGTATTATTTTTATACTTGATAAAATAATGACAAGGTTAAGTCTAAACATTATTACCAATATATAATTATTATAGTCAACTTTGCAAGTGTGTAAGAGGACAAGATCTTTTTGTCAAGTTAACTAAATATTTTATATCCATTCCTAGTTGTAATTCCTCTAGTATTAAAAATAAAATTAAGACCTATATAGGTGAGTCAAATGAAGGTAATAATGTTATAAATATCTTCCACAAAGTGTAGTGGATGAAATTTATGACAAATTGAGCTATATGGAATAAAAGAGCTTATAATGCTTAAAGTCAAATTGCTTTCCTTTAGCTATAAAATTAGATTAGAAGATAACATGCCTTTCCAACATAGGCCTATCTTAGAATATATAACCATTGCTGAAGGTATTAAACCTAATTCTTTCCCTCCATGGTGTCTTCCATAGAAATCAATAGGGAACTCTAGGCTATATCAAAAGTTAAATGCTTGTTCTATCAAACACATGGTTATCTAATATATATATATATATATATATATATATATATATATATATGTATATTGATTTTGAGCAAGTCATATTGTTATGTTCAATTCACAAATTGCGACAATTTGGTCTCATGATCATGGTGAATATGGAGGAATTATTTAAGAAAAATAATGAAATAAAATATTAAAAAAATTAGTGACCTTAGTGTGTGAGAAAAGCTTCTATATCTAACCGATGTATATTGGACTACCATATAATCCCTTTTGGGACCTTCCTTTGAAGAATGACATATAAGTGTGACATCAGGTTATATGCCTTTGTCCATGTATTCACCTAAGCATAAGCATAGCTGGTTGTATTCATTCATTGTATAACATTAGAAATTATTTTTTAAACAAATTTACCATAATGTGTTCAAATTCACAATAATTTCTAGAAACATTCCAAAATATGCATTCACCATAATCATGTCTAGAAAAAGATGTAAGAGCGATTTTGAAGATATCAATTAAGAAAATAGAAAAACATGAATAAAGAGAGAGAGAGAGAGAGAGAGAGAGAGAGAGAGAGAATAAACAACATAAGAGGAATAAAAGGTGGATGCCATAGGCACTACACAATATCTCATATACACATACATATATACTAAATTAATCATTAAGGGTATTTATAGTGATAGCAAAACCTCGATTAATAGTTATCCCCTTGCTCAATTTCATGGACACCAATCCATAGGAGACACCAATCCCCTATAAATTTCATGTACACCAATCCACATGAGACACCAATCCCCTCTATTGGTTAGTGGGCACCAAACCACAAGAGACACCAATCCCCCTCAGCTCACAAGTCTGGTCCAAAATCTGCTCAAGTTTGCTCAAAACCTGCTCATAAACTTGCTCAAATATGCTTACAAAACCTAATCAAATTTAATCCAAAAATTTCTCATAAAACCTGGTCAAATCTACTCCAAATCCTGAACAAATCTTCTTACAAAATCTGCTTAAATTTTCTCTCAAATCTGGTCCCTAATCCTGCTCCAAATCTGCTCATAAAACCTGCTCAAATTTGCTCCAAAACCTTGTAATTACTGATTTGCACCTTTCCTTCCCTTTTTTAGATAGCTGAAAATGTCCTTCTTTTCAATTGAATCCTTTCACATTATCCTTGCACTATGTGACACTTTGAATTGCTTTAGAACAACCCTTCTATTTGAGTGAGACTATACTATTTTGCTTATTTCCACATTCAATTCAAAACCATTCACAATGCACAAATTTGTCCTTCTCATCTACTCCCAAAATCAATGATGAATAATGCACAAATTTTCTCTTCTCATCTACTCCCAAAATCATTCATGAAAAATGTACAAATTTGCTTCCAAATCTGATCTATAACTCTTACACATTTACTCCCAATTTCAATCAAAATAATGCACAAGTTTACTTCCAAATATGATCTATAACTCTTGCACATTTACTTCCAATTTCAATCAAAATAATGTACAAGTTTACTCACAAATATGATCTATATCCTTTGTGGTGAGTAGAAATTATGTTTAGAAAATAGTCATTTCTTTTACCATAAATTATCAATCTGGTAAGTCCGTAAAATTACGAGTGTCATGCACAGTATATGCCTGTAGTGTGGGGGAATGAATCCTTATGTACCTTATTTAGTTTTGTGGGGGATGTTTGTGCATTTTGATTTCAGCCAAACCAAATAAAACTAAGTGCGAAAAATTAAATAAATAAATTACAAACTAAAATTAAAGTGCTGAAAATAAAAGTGTAGGAAATTAAAATACAGGAAAATAAAACACACAGCTAAATTAAAAGAAAGTAGGAAATAAAACAATAAATCTAATCTACATAAAATAAATACAGAAATAAAATAGGGGAGGACTACTGTAGGGAGTGGGCCCAAGATCCCGCAGATAGTCCGCCCGACCAATTACGTAGAGCTTGCTTTAAGCAAGTAAGAAGAATTGCACTCTTAATAAATTATACAAAAAATAATATAAAATACCTTCTATGTAATTAATCATCCTTTCATTCGTCTGGCCTACATATTTATATAAAGTGCAGCCATATTTTATTACAATAAAAACTCAATCTATTTTAATCAGATAACGTGATTAGTTACAGTTGGTTCATACACATGTATTATTCTACTATTTTAAAGTATGTTCATTCACCAGAAGGATAAGTATAAAACTCCTTAGGTGTACGTAACAAACAAATCCTAAATTAATGCATCCCAAAAATAATGCTTTAAGAGCTTTACAAGGTCAACCGACCAATCGGTTAACAATAAATGTTTTATTCTATTTTAATAATAATGCATGATTAAAATTTTTCTCCTGTATTCACGTGCAACAACATCCTTAGCCCATTGGTCAACCGATCAATGTTGACTTGGTCATATTAAGCGTCTTTGATATATGGCAGTAAGACGTCTACTTCCTCATCAAGGTGCGTACCTATTGATTGGATCAGAATAAGGCACCTCCAATGTATGGGAGTAAGGCGCTAATAAGGCACCTCCAATGTATGGGAGTAAGGCGCCTCCTTGAGTAAGGTGCCTCCTTGAGTAAGGCACCTGCTTGAGTAAGGCGTCTGCATATTGGATTGGTCAGAGTAAGATGCCTTCCTGTTGATTTGGTCAAAGTAAGGTACCTTCCTGAAGAGTAAGGCACCTACATGAAGATTAAGGTACATGCCTGAAGGGTAAGGTGCATGCCTAAAGAGTAAGGCGTCTTCTTGAAGAGTAAGGTGTCTGCTTGAAGAGTAAGGTACCTATAGTAAGGCGCTTGCCTAAAGAGTAAGGCACCTACCTGAAGAGTAAGGTGCCTACCTGAAGAGTAAGGCGCCTATAGTAAGGCACCTACATGAAGAGTGAGGCACCTACTTGTACATCAAGGCACCTTCTTGCACACTGCTAGGTCCAAGTGGGGTGTAGACTGGAAAATACCAGATTAGTAGCAAAACCTGCATTTATACACAACTTGCACTGAAAACACCAGTCAAACATAATACTGGATTTTCTATCAATTATTTGCATAAGTTAAATACAAATACATCTCATATACTAATTAAACCAGTAATGATACCCCTTAAAAATGTATATAAAATGAGCATTTCTATTGCTCATCATCCCCCCATGCCTAAAGATTGTCACGTCCTAGTGACAACAGCCCCCGGAATAATTTATATATATAAAAAATTGTCTTCAACATACTTGTTTTTCTTCCATTGAGTGTTACTATTTTTCTTCCATTGAGCACTACTGCACCAACAGAAGTCAAAAATAGGTCAACTGCGGGCAACTAGTTAAATCATGGCCACTAAAGAAAATTATGAGGTCCCTTTTTTCGCTAGGAATCAAACTCGTAATCAGTGATTGAATTTTGTGAGACCAAATTTCATGCTAGCTGCCATTGTCATGATGCAGCAATGAAACAATACCAAATTTATTCACGCAAACACCATAGTTTGTTTTATGTGGGGTTAAGGAATATTTTTAGATTAGAGATATGTCATGTGGTTGAAATATAATGGAAGATTTTGATAGAAAACTTATGGGGACATCTACTGATATTAGCATAGAAATAATTTTTAAAATAACTATGCACATAATTAATGAAAAACTCAGTACATACCTGGGCAAATTTCACAGAACCTACTGTGTATGATGTTGATGGTGTGAAATGTCTTCGTGCTGCCTGTAATCATGGTGCACCAGAAAATGAGATTGTTGGTGCATCTTGGAGTAAATATATATATTTTTATCTATTCTACCATGGAAGGGAGCATGCCTAGAACAGATCTTGGTTCATCATTTTTTTCATCATTTGCATCAGAGAACAAAAAGTCATCTACAACAATGTGAGCTGGTGATTTTAAATTTAGGTGGCCAAGTATCCATAAAGGTGGATTTATCATAAAGGTGGATTTATCAATATCATTAAGGGTGAAATGTGAAGGATGACCTTAGGGTTACATGAACATGCTCCTAGGCATACATAAATAATGTTTGAAGGCTTTACATAAAGAAATGCTTGTAGGCTTACATATAGACTTGCTTGCAAACTATATTAATAATGCTCATAAGCACTTCCTCCATAATTTTAGCCTTGGTCTAACAATATTAGAGTACACATATTTCAACACCCCTCATAATTTGATCATGTTATGCAATTTTTGGAGTGTCCTTCCCATTTACAATAATCACAAGTATTTGAATTCTTTGAAACCTTAGACTTGCTCTTGTGCAACCGAGCCTTAGACTTCATTGATTTGAAGTCCTTTGGATGAGCCTATGCATGAGAGAGTTACACAAATTTTTAATTGCAACTTCATAATTGATAAGAATATTAAAAAGTCCTTTAAGAGAGACACATTGTAGATCCTTGGTAGTCATAGCATTCACATAAAGAACCAAACCAATTGTATAAAAAGGAGAAATATTAGAAGTAGTGGGTTTTACATACTCTTCATCATCCTTTAAATTACTTTTTGCTATAGCTAAGTTAATTTTAAGGGCTTTAAAATATGATATTCAGTCTTTAACACTACTCAAATCTAAAAGTTTTAGATTAGAGAGTTCTCTCTCTATTCTATTAAATTTACTAGTGCTGACTTTTCCATAGAGATATTTCAAAGTGGTCCATATCTGAATAGGATTGATTTTCTCTCTTATGTAAAAAAGGACATTTTGTTCAACTAACATGAAAAAGAGACCAAGAGCTTTCTCTTTCTTCTTACCAAGTTCATGACCACTAAGACCTTCTAATTCATTGTTAAAGACAAACTAGAGATTCTTGCTTTTGAGTAATCCTTCATTTTGAAATAACCAAGTGCCATAATTTTACCCATTGAGGTGAGTAACATACCCTAAGGAATATTTGCACAAATCTCATGCAAAACTATAAAATATTTATAAATTGAGGTCATCGCTGTATAGAGTTCAAAAAACCATGCAATTGAGAAAAAATGGGCTCCAAACACTTCGACATGTAAATGTTATTGTGTTTGGAATATTTGGTATATTAACATTTAAATCAAAGAAAAAATCAAACTATCAAACCTTAGAAAAACTTTTTCCAATTCGAATTCAACCATGGTACAATATTTGCTGACAATTGTCTGATTTAGACTAGATACAATCTTTTGGCATATTATGGATTGGCAGTGTGAATTTTACTAATTAGAGGATCAGATCACATATATATAATTTCATAGAGTAGGTTAAAAGCTAATGGGGATTAAACCTCCAACTTTACTCCAATAAGATATCAAGAAAATTATTACACCACACGTTCCTTTTAAAACCAGGAAGGAAAGAAACATGTGTACAAGATAATCTTTATTTACATAACTTATAGAAGTTAGCATCGAGGTCCTAATCGGTACCTCTGAGCCACAAGCCATATTTACAACCATTGCATTAGTGTATATTATGGAGAAAAAATAAAGGAACCTTAATCTTGATTACGTGTATGCCTTTTCTCAAGTGGATCCTTAAAAAATGGCTTGTGAGATTTGAACTGCTAATTGCATGGCCAAAAATAAGTGAATTGACCTCTACACCATTAAATAGTTATGAGATGGAGAGGGAAGAACATCATTGAATAAAGCTTTTTTAATTTGAGTGCCTCAATTTAAAGAACCATTATTTGGATTCAAACCAAGGACATCCACAAAATAAGAGAATACTCCAACCACTATGTCATAGCAACAACCAAAGGCAAAAAGAGTGAGGTCTCCTTATTTTATTGAAATGTTGAGGGGTGTGCATGCACCTATCCCAATGTCCCCTATAGCCAACATCCTTGTGAGGAAAAGAGGGTCTTCATAGATAGATTATAAAATCCCATAGTTCCAAACTTGTATCCATTACACCATTCTCTCTGATAGATACTAAATTAGTTGTGGATTATAGAAGTTAAAGAAATGAGTAGAAAAGAGGAAAATGACATGGGTAATCAAAATGAAGACCTAGTATGAAACAAAGGGTGCTATAAACATTGTTATGCCACTATGGATGAATTCCACAATAATTAACCCATCATTTGAGTGATAGCCAACAATTTCAAAACATAATTTTGGGTGATGTTGGTGTTGGTTTAGTGAAGAAAGGGCCCTACTTTGATAAGAAAAAATGGTGCCATTGCCAATTTGAATTTGAATTTTAGAAATGCAGTCATTCCTTCAATTTTTTTTATAGAAGCATATTCAATTGCTAAGAAATGAAACCGTTTTCTATAGTCAAGTGACGTAGTTCTGATTTGGAGATGATACCATGTTTGAACTTACATTACTTTATGGAGATATTTTAAAATATGCATTCACCATGATCATGTATACAAAAATATGCAAGAAATATTATGAAGTTAACAATTAACAAAATAGACAAAATATGAAGAGACAAACAAGATAAAAAATATAAGAGAAATAAAGGGTGGGTTTCCTATAGTTACCCCATAATATTTCACATATATAATGAATTAGTCATTGGGAGATATTTATAGTGATACCAAAAACCCAATTAGTAGTTAACTATAAGCGAAGAAAACTTGACTTTGAGGTTAAATTACAATAATGTAATAATAAATAACATCCTTTAATCAAGGGTATCCATAAATGTGGATTAACTAATATCATTAAGTGTGAAATATGTAGGGTTCCCTTAGTCTTACATGAACATGCTTGTAGGTTTATATAAATGATGCTCAAAGGATTTACATGAAGAAATACCTAGTCCTACATAGACACTTGCCTATAGGCTACATTAATTGTGCTCAAAAGCACTTCATCCACACCATTGGCCTTGGCCTAGCAAGATTAGATTACGCATATTTCAACATAATATAACCTTGTAAATATTTTTTTGTGGTATATCGTAATACATAAAAATTATTAATCAAGTGGCATTAGCTCAACCGATTATATTCCTCAATATTTCAAGGAGATCCAAGTTCGAATCTTGCCAAACGATACATGGATAATATTTAAGATTTGTTGTAATACCACTATATGGTGATGATGTAATACAGGTGGGACCCATTTCAATCCCATTTAATCCATTGAAAAAATACATAGATTTTATTGTAATTTTAACGTAAGGACATAAACTTTTAAAATATCTTATACACACACTACATAGAGTATGTAGCTTATAATTATTGTGACAATTTGTATTAAAAAATATGTCTAATAAGGTCAACAATATTATCTAGAATTAAGGTTATGGATAATATTAGGATCCTATATTTAAATATGAATCCTTAAATTTAAGAGTTTAAATGAAACTAGAATTACAATAGAGAATAGTTGTCTAAACACACATGCATGTATGGGGCATTTATGAGTTGAATATGGAATAATATTAATTCTAGTCTATTTTTAAGCCTTTATCTAAAGTATAAAATTGGTGAATTAATAATTAGGGATCATATTTTAAAATATAAAAGATCAAACTATTAAGAAGATTACATTTAAAATAACTTTTGCCTACAAACGAAATAAACGGATGTTATCTATCTAGATAAATGTTAACCTTCCTTATTGGCTAATTAACTTTAATAATTAAAATCAACTTAAGAGATTACAATAGGACACTTATGACTTTTGATTTTAAGTTACACTCTCTAAACATTAGAAAGAAATAAATCAGTAATTGGATAACATTATTTGAATCATTTTTGTTGACAAGGTTGCAAGGTTTGGTTAGTGAGTTAGGCACCTCACAAATATTATATGCCAAGTTAAATTTGAAAATATGGCTATAATACACTATGCTTGAGATTGCTATGTTTTTACATTGGCCTAATAGATTAAGGACTAACCCATTGGTTACCTCTTAGATAAAAAGATAGGGACTAATATCCTATCCTTTCAGGTTAAGAAATAACTTTGACATGAGAAGATTTGTGGTTTGATAAATATTGATAGGTATTTTTGATTGAAACCCAAAGTAAAGAGAGAGAATTAGATGCATATCTTGTACTAGTTGTTTAGTCCATTATTACCATCACTTCAATAAGGTTGAACCTAATAAGAAAAAAGGAAATTTTATCATTTAGATTGTTTTATTTGATAGTTACTTTGTTAGCTAGGTATAGTGAATTATCACACTTGGTATCGGTGAATGGGTCGCAACACTTAGGCATTAATTGTATATTTTTATTGAGACTTAAATAACTTGATGTGTATATACCATGATAAAAGAGAGGACATATTGTAGACACCAAAATCCAGCCACTTGTAAGTCATCTATACCTTCCTGTCAGCCACGTGTCAGTCATCCATCCTTCCCGCCATTATTTGGCCCAAATCCACACTTTCCCACCATTATTTGGCCCAATTTCACCTTTCCCGCCATTTTTCATCCCCAAATTTATTTAAATTAATATTTATATATATTTTTTAATATTTTAATATATATATATATATATAAATATAGTTTAAGTGATTTAATTTGAGCCGTCCATCCTTCATTTAATCTCATCCGTCCATCCATCTTAATCTGTTTCACAACCTAGATTTATTCTCTACCCTTGGATCCACTTTAATCTTAGCCACACGTTCAAAGTGTCGTTAAAACCCTAAAGTGTGCCCTAAGAGTAGATTATAAATTGAGTCACCTTGATGGCTCAAACCCTATCAATCTCTTCGGCTAAACCTACTTATCTTCCCTATCTAAGTCTGGAGTTGGCTATTGTTGTTAATCCTGAGTCTTCTGAGTCTTCTACGGCCCTAAGTCTGAACTAAACCCTTTCGCCGCATCCATCGCCGTCGCCTGGTCTCGCCGCGTTAACAGGAAAAGGTATAGATTCGTCTAAAGCAAGTAATCTTTCTTTATGTATTAATCTACTGTTGAATTCTGCATTCTGTTTATTTTTATTTCATAAATCTAGGGTTTTAGACTGTTTCTGAGGGCTCACACAGTGGAGCCCTCTTATTAGTTTCTAACTCTTTGATAATTTTAATGTGTGCAGGATTCTAGTGGTAGATCTAATTTGTTGATAGCAACTACTTAAGCTGGAGTGGTCCGAGCCAAAGGATACAATGAAGCCCACTCATTCCGTTTAGGTTAAAGATACATTCTTCGGAGACGCCACCACATTGTGCCATCTAGGGTTTTGGAGAACCCTAGCACAAATTGTAACTTTGTATCACGAAAAGGGTTACAGGCCCTGTTGTACTTAAAAGGAGTTTCTAAACTCCATTGATTAATAAAAATCATTCATTTTGTACAACTGTTCTGCATTCCTTTATTGTGATTTCTTTATTTCCGTTTGGCGTTGTATCTTTAATCTACGAGAACTTAGTCATGATCTTGAAACACAAGTTGATAAAAATCTACTGTCTCAAGAAAATGCACCAGTACTATATTGAATGAATCAATTCTCAGAGCCCATCTAAAATATAACAAAAATGATGGATCATTTCCTATGGGATATAGTGAATGTGTTCATTTACAAGGTATGTGATACAATATTCCTCCAAAAGAATTAGAGTAAGGGGAGTCCCTTTAAATTTTAATAGAGGCCACTACAAAGAGATATTTCAAGAACCTTAAAAGGGTTGAACCACTAAGTTTTTTAGGCCAATGGAATAAAAGAAACAAGATAATAGCTTATTCAAATACATCATTACTTTAGAGTAGATAATTTTATCAATCAAGGTAAGGCTAGAATTTTACCTTTTCTAAATAGAATATCTCATAACAATTTTGCGGCATAGTGAAGAAATAGAAATGGATTATGGAAAAGCAAATATAAATTTAAAATAAATTAAATAAATATTATAGAGTAAATTTATTTTCCAAGTTTATGTTCAAAAGAATAATTCTATAATCTACAACATACAATAATTCAACAATGGAATATAAGCAAAAATTTATTAAAATTCAGAGGGACAAAAGGCAACCCATTTTTTGGGACCTAGAAAGTGACAAGTGTACGTTACAACAACCTAGTGTTATGTTTAGTAAGTGCTAGGTGTTGTTTGGTTTTTTTTTTATCCTGAATAGTCCAGCGGCAAGTATAGGACTTCAGACTCTAAGTATGGATTAATGTGGGTCTTGGGAAGATCCATTTTGTATTTTGATTATACGGGATTGGACCTAGAACCAGCCCATTTTGACTATGTAAAAGGTTTGCGGACCTTATAACCACCTCTACCTAATACCCAATTTTTTTTTTATTAAAATTGAGTGAAATACCATCTACTAGGTATGGAATTATACACATATATAGTGTTTCAACCTGGTAGGAGGCCTATTAGTAGGAATAAATAGGTATTCAATAGGAAAAAGAAGTGAACAAATTGATTTAAATGGTCAAATAAGTATCAAGGATCACCATGAAGTCAAATATTTAGCCAAAGTCCACTATCTCAACAATATGAAAGATCTAATCTATTCTAGGTTAGCACCAAATATCAACTAGGTTAATAGATTATAGATATTTGAGATAATTTAGAGTAGGGAATTTTAAAATATAAATTATTGTCATTTTACATTTTTGTATTGGTGTTGCTTGATTTTTGATTCTCTCTCTCTCTCTCTCTCTCTCTCTCTCACACACACACATATCACAAGCTAAAATTATCAATGCTAAGTGACACATATGAGGAGTGAAATATTAGATATCATAGTTTTTCATTCATCCCTTTGATGTTAATGTTTCATACTCCAATCAATGTTCTCAAATTTTGAAATATATCTCTATTCAAAGCCTTTGTGAAAATATTAGCAACTTGATCTTCAAATTTGCAAAACACAAGAGTTATAAACTCATATTCTACCAAGTCATGAATGAAGTGGTGGTGTATGTCAATATGTTTACTCAAACTATGAAACATCATATTCTTTGTCATGGATATAGTGCTGGTGTTGTCACAATATATCTTAATGGAGTAATCAATATTCATTCCCAAGTCTTCAAAGAGCCTTGCCATCTAAATGGCTTGAGTGCAAGCAAATTATGCAACCATGTACTCTGCTTTAGTTGTAGTCAATGTTACTATTTGTTGCTCCAAGACACTATTTTTCTACTAAAGAAGAAAGTATAACCTAAAGTTTTCTTCCTATCATCAAGGATCCTTTCACATTCTACATATGTATAGGCCTCAACATCACAATAATTAGTAGCATAATAACATAAACCAAAATATTTTGTACCACTCACATACCTAAGGATTCTCTTGGTTGCCCGCTAATGAGACTCATGAGGAGAGTGCATGAATATTACCACCAAGATAAAAAAATATATAATATCTGACCTAGTAGCTATAAGGTACATCAAACTACCAACCAAATACTTATAGAGTGTTGCATCCACAAGAGGGGAAGAATCCTCCTTCATCAATTTGCAACCCATAACTATTGGACTACTAACAGGTTTGCAACCATTCATTTTAAATCTTACTAGAAGATCTTCAACATACTTGGATTGAGTAATAGATATACCTTGAGCTAATTGCTTTATTTGCATACCAAGAAAGTATTGCATTTTTATAAATCACTCATTTCAATCTCATATAACATAGTCTTTTTAAATTATTTCAACAATATAGTGGAGCTGCCAATAAAATTATATCATTAACATACAAACATATGATAATAAAATCTGATCCAACTACCTTTTATATATGGCACTTTTTTCCAAACATCATTCATAGCCATTTTATGCATGTACGAATAAATCCTAGAGTACTAAGCTCTAGGTGCCTACTTAAGCCCATAAAGATATTTCTTCAACTTGTACACTTTGTCTTCATGACCTGCAACTATGAATCCTTGTGGATGATCCACATAAACTTCTTCCTCCAAATATCCATTTAAGAATGTTGATTTTACATCCATTTGATATACAACAAGACTAAAATGGGCAACTAGTGCAAGAAGAGATCTTACCATTTCCAATATAGCAACTAGTGTAAAAGTTTCTTCATAGTCTATTCCTTCTTGTTGAACATAGCCTTTGGCTACCAATCATACCTTGTGTTTAGCTATGCTTCCATCAACATTATATTTTAGCTTATAAACCCATTTAACACCAATTGTAATCTTATCCTTTGGAGGAAAAGCAAGCTCCCAAAAATCATTTTTTTTAATATGTTCATTTTTGTTTTACATAGCCTTTACCCAATCTTCATTAGCACATGCTTCTCTAAAATTTGAAGGCTCAACATTAGAAGAGGATAATAATGCATAATTTATTATATTCTCACCTTTTTTTATTGTAATCTAGTTACTCTCCTTGTATAATCCTCATCCAACATTTGTGTTTGTGGGTGATATTTGTTGAGCCTTTTTGTACCAATACTCCCTCTTGATGAACTTGAATATGGAGAGTCATTATTTGACATAGGAGAGCTGGATTTTTCTTCACTTTTTGGCTGCAAGGCTTCACCATTTTCATTAGGATCTAGTTCATCAATTTGTGGGGTAATGCCAACATCTTTAGTCTCTTTGCTATATGCTCCCCCTTCATCAAAGACCACATCTCTACTAACATGCAACTTGTCAGTAGTGGGATCATAACATTTGTAAGCTTTGGATTCATCAAAATAGCCAACAAAAATAGATTTGATAGATTTCTCATCAAGTTTTCTTCTCTTTTGTTCAAGAATGTGCACATAACATGTGGAACCAAAAATTTTCAAATGACCAATACTTGGCTTCTTACCATGCCAAGTTTCATAGGGAGTAGAGTTTTCTACCAACTTTGTAGGGATTTGATTGAGAATGTAAACAATTGTATGTACAACTTCACCCCACAACTTGTTTGATAACTTCATTTCTTTCAACATGCAACATACCATTTCCACTATGGTCTTATTATTCCATTCTATCACTCCATTTTTCCGAGGAGCGTAGGTGGTTGTCAACTCCCTTTTGATTCCCTAGTTACTAAAAAATTATTGGAACTCATTGGAAGTGAACTCACCTCCTTAGTCAGTACTTAGGGTCTTAATACAAAAGCCAAGTTTATTTTTAGCTAGAGCCTTAAACATATATAAAAAATCAAAATCTTGTGATTTACCATGTAATAAACATATCCAACTTATTCGTGAATACTCATCAACAAATTATAAGAAATATTTGCTTTTACCAATGCTTGAGGTCTAAACATAAAATGATATAACAAGAGGAATTTAAGGTTAATTAAAAGTTATAATATGGGTTTAAGCATAACAAGGCTAACCACAACCCATAGGGATTATATAATAAAATATTACAATAAATTAAATACATTGTACAATAATTTCCCTTAGGCCTATACAAGATTACATCATACAATGTTATCCTTGGTCATAAGTTAGATTACACTTTCAACAATCGGTCCATGTTAGGGCAACATATTTCTTTAGCATTTTAGCAATAGGCATAACCATTTGGGTAAAATTGGTTATTTTTTTAGCAATAAACTAGATATTACCTAGGAAAGACCATATATCTTTGAAATAGGTGCAGAAAGAAATATTTTAGATGGCCTTTACTATATCATGGTCTATGGTTAAGCTATATTTTGTAACTCTCATTCATAGACCATGAAGATGGACTTCTTGGGATTAAATTATGTCAAACTCCCTATACATTTGAAATACTAACTCAAGGTGTTCAATATGCTTACTTCTATTTTTTTTTGTACACAAGCTCATTAACACACACACACACACCCACGGTGGTTTGAACCTGGGTCTCTTGAAAGAAAGCCCAAAGCCCTAACCATATGGGTGTCCCATGGGGACTCTTACTTCTATTTCATAATACACAATCAAGTCATTGAGATATATGAGAATTATCTCACCAAACATTATAAGTAATGCTACATTTATAACTCATTATAAAATGGCACTTATATTTGACATTCCAAAAGGTATCCTTTGGTATGCAAAGATTCCCCATTTAGTGGTAAACCTTATCTTATGCTAGTCGGTGTCCTTGATTTATATCTAATTGTACCTTGAGAAACCATCTAGAAGTAACAATATTTGTGACCCCACTACTTTTTGTAAAATTTGTTCAATTACATGCAAAGGATAGTGATCTTTTAATGAAGCTTTATTCAATATTCTAACATCAACACACAATATTATATCACCATTCTTATTACATACAAGAAATAAATTAGCAACCCATGTGGAGTGTTTGATTGGGAATATGATGTGGATCTACAAGAGCTTCATTAATTCCCTCTTCATTATTGCCTCAATATTAGGATTTATTGGCTATTTTTTCGTAGAAAGGTTTGAAACTAGGTTCTAAATCAATAGTATATTGTGTGATACTCTAATCATATAATTTCATATGTCGATATGACCATGCAATGATATCTCTCTACTGACCATAAAGTTCCTTAAAATAATTATGAAGAACATAGGCTTATACTGATAGGGAGGTGAACAGTATAAGACCAACTTTTACTTTTCTTTCCCAAACAATATTATCCAATATTATCAATGGCAATATCAACAACAATAATCAAAGCAATGCACAAATCATCACACACAATAGAGACACCAATTTAACATGGTTCACCCAATGTGGGCTACTCCACGGAGAAAATATTTCTACTAAATTTTCTCAACAAATCTCTTGGGAATCACTTCCCTATTACAATGCTTATGGACCTCTATCCAAAGGAGACACCAATACCCTATGCTTTGATTTGTGGATCTCTCTCCACAAGATAACTCTTTCCCCTTTTCTTTGGTTCGTGGAACTTGATATAGGAGACCTCTATCTCCTCAACTGGTTCATGGATATCTCTCCATAGAATAACTCTATCTTCCTAGCTAGTTCATGGATCACACTCCATAGAAGAACTCTTTCCCCTTGCTCTGGTTCATGGATCTCTATCCACAGGATAACTATTTCCCCTATGCTATGACTAATGATCTTCTAGAAGACTTATGTCCCCACTACTTTTGCTTGTAGATCTCTCTCCATAGAAGATATCTATCCTTACTACCCTGGCTAATGGATCTCTATCCACTAGATACTGCTATCCTATGCTATATCACCTCCAAATATTACTCTCAACTCTATCTCAGATATGTACCAAACTCTGTCCCAAGTGTAGTACAAATTTTCTCACAAATATCTATCTCAAATCTATCCTCAAGCCTTAACACAAAGCTTGATTCAATCATAAATCAACTATGCTTAGATTTTTCCCAAGCCTTAACATAAAGCTTGAACAAATCAATAAATCAACTCTGCTTATATTTACCCCAATACTTAACACAAAGCTTGAACAAACTAACAAATCAACTCTAATCAAATCTGCCTCCAAGCCTTCTCAAATACTTGCTCAAATATTCCTCCAAGCCTTCTCAAAGACTTGCTCAAATCTACCTTCAAGCCTTCTCAAAGACTTGCTCAAATCTGCCTTCAAGCCTTCTCAAAGACTTGCTCAAATTTACCTTCAAGTTCTCTCAAGAACTTGCTAAAATATATTTTCAAGTCTTCTAAAAGACTTGCTCAAATCTGCCTTCAAGTCCTCTCAAGGACTTGCTCAAATATGCCTACAAGTCTTCACCAAGACTTGCTCAAATATGTCTTAACACATGCTCAAAATAGCTCACAAGATATGCTCAATCAATCTTAAATCTTGCACATAATGCTATCAAATGCTTTGTCTAGTCTTTAAAGTAATTCCTTTAACTTGAAGCAATTTAGACATATTCTATCAAGAATTTGTTTAACCTCTAGAACATATAGATAATGATGTACTCTATCAAAGACTTAATATATTCTACTCAATCATTAAGTTTGTCGCTTCCACATGTCTTACTTTAATTGCTCTTTTAAAGTTAGATTTAATATAGTACATGACACCTATCTTTCTGATCTATACTTCTGCTTTTATAAATTTGTTTTCTAATGTTTGCACATTCACTTTCAATATCACTCAAAACCAATGCTCAAGAAGTTTCACTCAATCATTCAATCAATGAAACACAACTTGCTCACTAACCCTAAATAAGTGTTTTCATACTTCTTCAAAAAAAGAGCACAATGTGGGTCTCAAACCCTAACTCAAATAATCTACAATCTCTATGTCAAATGTTCTCTAAACATTCACAAATTAAGCATATAAAAACTCACTCAAATATTTCCAACAATGCTTATCAAACAATCATTTTCACTCCACCTTATATTTCACAATATTCAATCCAACAACACTTCAAACAAAGGATGATGTTCCCATACCTTTTTGCTTTGATGAAGATATATCTTCAAAACCTGTCTCACTCACAATATCTTTTGCAACTATAAAATGTTAGCACAACACTTCTTTATGGGTTAGAAAACCTTCAATATGTGTGCCCAATTAAATTCCAAACCACTCTCTTGGTTTCTCAAATTATTGCATCAACTCATATAATCAAACCCTTCAAAATATTTTAGCAAAACATACACACAATCAAAATTCCTCATACACCTTTTAACTCCCTCTTAACACATTCAAAACAAAATCAGCAAGGATTCTTATTACTCCAAAAATTTACTTTCCAATTAATTCACTATAATTTCCTTCCAATAATTAAATGCATGGAATAATAAAAATTATTCCCTTATATCTCCCACTTATCATAAATGTATTTCCAATAGAAATATAACCACCTTTTAAAAAAATATTCCAAGGTACTTGATAATCTTCACTATATCAAAATCCAAAATAATTAAAACCCTTTTTATAGCAACAATGAAAAATAATTTTAACACCTTATACTTCCATGTTAGCGCATACCATGCAACTTAGAACTTAGGTGGCAATTTTTATTAAAGCAAAAATAAATACCTTGCATGCTGCCTCTATGAGAATTGAACCCCTGTTGCGCTGGCTGCCTACGCCTTAGCTGCGGCCTAACCATCGCGTGAGCTAAGCGCTCACTTGAAACCAACAATGTGCCTTCTTTCCTTTATCCTTATGCTGGTGCCAAAACATGTTTAAAACAAAAACACTTCTCTTTGCTACCATTGGAAATCGAACGCGAGACCTACCGTCTGCCAAAGCCTTACACTGCCAAGCCTTACCACTAGGCCAACCACGTGGTTGGTGATAGGGGTATGCACCCTTTCCTCCTTATCCCTCCACGTGCTCTTCTATGTATTTTTAAAAATAAAAACCTTTGTCCTATTTTGCTCACGAAAATCGCATCAACCAAATTAATTAAAAATTTGCATTTGCATTCAGAGTCTTACCTTTTGGCTCCAAAATTTATGGTATAAATACCATGTTTCCTCCTTGCTCGGACGTCGACGAAAATTAAAAGATTTAAACATTAAATTTGGCTCCAAACCCTACTTAAGGTTATAAAAATATTATAATATAAATATTATAATTATTTTATAATTAACCTTAGGCTTTCTCTTAATACTTTAATATTATAATAATAAATATTATAATATTATTTCCTTTGGGCCTAGGTATTTCCTTCCTTCACCTTAGGCTTTCTCTTGACAACTTTAATATTATAATAATAAATATTATAATATTATTTCCTTTGGGCCTAGGTATTTAGACAATCTTTTGACCAACCATGTGAAGCTTTAAACCAAATCTCTTGGGCTTAAAATATAAATATTTTAACCCTCTTTTTGTCAATTCCCTTGCACTGAGATGAAATGAATTTTGACATCAATGACAACATAACTACTCAAAATTTCCAACAATCTCCCCCTTTGTCATTGATGGTAACCCTTTTCCTTAACCATTCCTTTTTCCTTTTTCTAATTCTGCTTCCCTTGGAAAACTGCTCCCTCTAACTGAATGCTCTCCCCCTAACTCAAATATCTCCCCCTTTGAAATCAATGGCAAAGGGACTCCTTTGGGGCTAAATATAAGACTCTTAGCTCAACCCCCTCCCAACCTCCTCTCCTTGAGGTGATTAATTTTGGGGTGGGAGTAGAACTACTCCTAGCATACACTACTCTTTTTCTTTGTCCACCTTCTTTCTCAATTGATTTTTCTAACTCTTTTGAATATCCTTGTTCTTGCTTATCCCTGGAAATTTTGTTCTACACCACTTGGCCATATGCCCAACATTATTACACTTATAACACTTAATGTTGTGGTTCCTTGAAGGTGCAAATATCTTGAAGTTCCTCCTAGTGAAGCCATACCCATTCCTGTGATGAACCCTTCAGTCAATTGCTTTATGACCAAAATGATTACAAGAGTAACAATACCCTTGAAAGAAATGTCCATATTTGAAATTTCTCTTAGTGAAACCATATTCCTTCTTTTCATGTGTCCTGCACTGGATAGCCTTGTGACCAAACCTGTTACATGAGAAGCAATGTGCTTTAAAGTAATCTTGCCTTGGACCCACTGGTCTCTTAGTCCTTTCTTCCCTGTGATGTTTCTTGTTCCTTATTTGTGCATTTTTTCTTCCTTGGTGAACCTTTTGTTTTTTTAACTTATCCTCATAAGTCTCACTTTCTCCTTCACTCTCTTCTTCTGAAGCTTCTTATTCTTTGGAGCTTGAGCTTGAATCCTCTCCTTGTTCTCTTTGTCCTTCTTCAAAACCAAGTCTTGTCTTGTTTGATGAAGATCTTTGTGCATTGATAATCTTATCCAAATTCTTTGAAATTTTGCCAAACCTGTGCAACTTGCCTTTAGAATATTTCACTCCCTTCCTTATTGAAACTACCTCATGCTCTAATATTTCACATTCTAAGACTTTTGCTTCTAAATTTTCTTTAAATCTCCTTGTATTAGCTATTGAGTTTGTCGGATCTTGTATAAGGTTTCCATTCTCTTCATCACATTATTGAAATTGAATCTTGAGTTTTAAATTATGCTTTCTAACATATATTAATTCTTTAAGAGCAAAAATAAGCTCAGCTTCTAGATCTACTACTCCTTCCTCTTCATTTTTTAATTCTTCCTCTACTTCTTTGTTTTCAAGAGCATATTCATATCTTTCAGATTTATCTTCAACAAGATCACTTCCTTCATCTTCTATTGCCAAGAAGAGAATTTATTCTTCCTCACTATCTGAGGATCTTTCATCACTATCACTCAAAACCTTGCATGTCTTATCCGCATAAAAACTCTTTTTATGCCTTTGGAAAAACTTCTTTTCATGCTTTCCTTGTCCATAATTGTTTTTCTTTTCATTCCTGGATTTTATTGCTTTCTTTCTCTTATGATTTTGTTTCTCTTCACTACTACAACTTCCAGCTTCTGGACAGTTAGATGCATAGTGACCATATTTACCACAATTGAAACACTTAACTGTTTTCTTACCTTTGTGATTTCTTGAGTCCTTCTTGTTCCTTCTGCCATAGTTTGATTCTTCATCATTGGATGACTCATCACTTGAATATGGATTCTTATATTTTGTCTTCTTTGCTACTTTTAAGGATGCCTCTTTCTTGAGAAAATGATCCATTACTATTCTCATATCATAAGTTGTGAGAGTTCCATGTAGCTCATCCATAGTCAAAGTTTCAATATCTCTTGTTTCTTCTATGAATGAAACCTTTTCATTATACCTCATACGGAGTGACCTTAAAATATTTTGAGCAACATTATATTCTTCTATTTTAAATCCAAGTCCTCACGTGGTGTTAACAACCTTATCCACATGAAGTAAGTATGCACCAATGTCTTCCTCTTATTTCATCTTCAAGTCTTCAAATGTCTTTTTGTGATTTTGCAATTTTGCCAATTTGACCTTTTTGTCTCCCTCATATGTTTGCTTCACTTTATCCTAAATTTCTTTGTTGATTCGTAATGCATAACTTTTACAAACTTTACTTCATGTAAACCACTTAAGATTACATTCATTGTCTTTGCATTATACAGTTGTACGAACTTACCATCTTTATCTATAAGAGGACTAGTTGGAGGTGTGTATCCATCCTCAACTATTTGCCATATCTCATATCCTTGTGCCATAAAGTAAGTCTTCATTCTTATGCTCTAGAAAGTATAATTGTTCCCATAGAACAATGGTGCCTTATTTGCTGAAGATCCACTCTAATATGCCATCTGTGTTCTTGTATAATTTTCCTTCAAGTTGTTAAAATCTTTCGAAGGAACCCGCTTTGATACCAATTGAAGAACACAAGCTTATACTGAGAGGGGGGTGAACAATAGAAGATCAAATTTTACTTTTCTTTCCCAAATAATATTATCCAATATTATCAATGGCAACATCAAAAATAGTAATCAAAGCAATGCACAAATCATCACACACAATAGAGACACCAATTTAACGTGGTTCATCGGGCTACTCCACGGAGAAAATATTTTTACTAAATTTTCTCAACAAATCTCTTGGGAATCACTTCCCTATTACAATGTTTATGGACCTCTATCCAAAGGAGACACCAATCCCCTATTATCTAATTTGTGGATCTCTATCCATAGGAGAACTCTTTTCCCTTCTCTTTGATTTGTGGAACTTGATCTAGGAGACCTCTATCTCCTCAACTAGTTCATGGATCGCTCTCCATAGAACTCTATCTTCCCAATTGATTTGTAGATCATACTCCATAGGAGAACTCTTTTCCCTTGCTTTGGTTTGTGGATATATATCCACAGGAGAACTCTTTCCCCTCTGCTCTAGCTGATGATATTCTAGAAGACTTTTGCCCCCATTGCTCTAGCTTGTGGATCTCTCTCCATAGAATACCTCTGTCCTCATTACCTTGGCTAATGGATCTCTATCCACTAGAGATTTTTGTCCTCTGATTTATCACCTCCAAATATTTCTCTCAACACTGTCTCAAATTTGCACCAAACTCTATCCCAAGTGTAGTATAAATCTTCTCATAAATCTCTATCTCAAATCTATCCTCAAGCCTTAACACAAAGCTTGATCTAATAATAAATGAACTATGCTTATATTTACCCAGATCCTTAACACAAAGCTTGAACAAATCAACAAATCAACTCTGCTTAGATTTACCCCAAGCCTTAACACAAAGCTTGAACAAATAAATAAATCAACTCTGCTTAGATTTACCCCAAGCCTTAACACAAAGCTTGAAAAAATCAACAAATCAACTCTACTCAAATCTACCTCCAAGCCTTCTCAAATACTTGCTCAAATCTGCCTCTAAGCCTTCTCAAAGACTTGCTCAAATATACCTTCAAGCCTTCTCAAATACTTTCTCAAATCTAGCTTCAAGCCTTCTCAAAGAATTTCTCAAATATTCCTTCAAGTCCTCTCAAGGACTTACTCAAATCTATCTTTAAGCCTTCTTAAGGACTTGCTCAAATATACCTTCAAGTCCTCTCAAGGACTTGCTCAAATCTACGTACAAGTCTTCACCAAGACTTTCTCAAATCTATCTTAATGCATGCTCAAAATAGCTCACAAGATATGCTCAATAAATCTTAAATCTTGCAAACAATGCTATCAAATGCTTTGTATAATATTCAAAGTAATTCCTTTAACTTGAAGTAGTTTAGACATATTCTATCAATAATTCGTTTAAAATCTGGAATATATAGAGAATGATGTACTCTATCAAAGACTCAATATGTTCTACTCAATCATTAAGTCTATCTCTTCCACATGTCTTACTTTTATTGCTCTTTTAACTATAGATTCAATCTAGCACATGACACCTATCTTTCTGATCTATACTTCTACTTTCACAAATCTATTTTCTAATGTTTGCACATTCACTTTCAATATCACTCAAAACTAATGCTCAAGAAGTTTCACTCAATCATTCAATAAATGAAACACAACTTGGTCACTAACCCTAAACAAGTGTTTTCATACTTCTTAAAAAAAAGAGCACAATATGGGTCTCAAATCCTAACTCAAATAATCTACAATCTCTATCTCAAATATTCTCTAAACATTCACCATTGAAACATATAAAAACTCTCTCAAATATTTCCAACAATGCTTATCAAATAATCCTTTTCACTCCACCTTATATTTCACAACATTCAATCCAACAACACTTCAAACAAAGGATGATGTGCCCATACCTTTTTGCTTTGATGAATATATGTCTTCAAAACTTGTCTCACTCAATATCTTTTGCAACTATAAAAGGTTAGCACAACAGTTCTTTATGGGTTAGCAAACCTTCAATATGTGTGCCCAATTGAATTCCAAACCACTCTCTTGGTTTCTCAAATTATTGCATCAACTCATATAATCAAACCCTTCAAATTATTTTAGCAAAATAAACAGACAATCAAAATTCCTCATACACCTTTTAACTCCCGCTTAACACATTCAAAACAAAATCAACAAGGATTCTTATTACTCCAAAAATTTACTTTCCAATTAATTCACTATAACTTCCTTCAAATAATTAAATGCATAGAATAATTAAAATTATTCCCTTATATCTCCCACTTATCATAAATTTTTTTCCAACGAAAATATAACCACCTTTCAAATTAATATTCCAATGCACTTAACAATCCTCACTATATAAAAATCAAAAATAATTAAAACCCTTTTTATAGCAACAATAAAAATTAATTTTAACACCTTATACCTCCCACATTAGTGCATACCATGCAACTTAGAACCTTAGGTGGAAATTTTTATTAAAGCAAAAATAAATAACTTACGCGTTACCCCCGTAGGAATCGAACCCATGTTGTTCCTGCCGCTGCCTAACCGTCGTGTGAGCTAAGCGCTCACTTGAAACCAACAATATGCCCTCTTTCCTTTATCCTTCTACTGGTGCCAAAACGTGTTTAAAACAAAAACACTTCCCTCTACTGCCACCGAGAATCGAACGCGAGACCTGACATCCACCAAAGCCTTATGCTGCCAAGCCTTGCCACTAGGCCAACCGCATGGTTGGTGATAGGGGCATGCACTATTTCCTCCTTATCTTTCCACATGCTCTTCTATGCCTTTTTAAAAATAAAAACCTTTGTCCTCTTTTGCTCATGAAAATCACATCAACCAATTTAATTAAACATTCACATGTGCATTCGAAGACTTACCTTTTGGCTCCAAAATTTATGGTATAAATACCATGTTTCCTTCTTGCTCGGACATCGCCTTAACCTTGGTGCCAAACCCTACTTAGGGTTATAAAATTATTATAAAATAAATATTATAATTATTTTATAATTAACCTTAGGGTTTCTCTTAATACTTTAATATTATCATAATAAATGTTATTATATTATTTCCTTTGGGCCTAGATATTTCCTTCCTTCACCTTAGGATTTCTCTTGACAACTTTAATATTATAATAATAAATATTATAATATTATTTCCTTTGGACCTAGGTATTTAGACAATCTTTTGACCAACCATGTGAAGCTTTAAACCAAATCTCTTGGGTTTAAAATATAAATATTTTAACCCTCTTTTTGTCAATTCCCTTGCACTGAGATGAACTGAATTTTGACATCAATGACAACATAACTACTCAAAATTTCCAACAAATTCTAGAGTACTTAACCCCTTTGGCAGTTGGTTTATCTTCAATTGTATGACCTCATATTTAATGTCATCTCTATATTCATTTTTATCCTCAACATACTAGAATTCATACTAGAATTCATTTTTATCTTGCATATATCAAAACTCTCTAGTAAATTTTAGACCCATTGTTTATATGATTTTTTGTGCTTATTCTTCGGTGCATCGAGAATTGACTTGCTTTATAATTAGTTTAGGGTCACCATACATCCTTAGGTTCTTAATCTCCATAATTTTAGTTTTCCTCAAGATGATACATATTGCCTCGTATTATTCCATGTTAGTATAGTTGAACAATAATCAAAAGGAAAAATGTGTATGTACACCTTGTGGGTCAATCAATTTAATGTCAACATCTACATCATTTCTATTTCTAGCACCATCAAAGTGTATTTTCCAATTAATGTTATTTTTTTGACTTGCTAGAGCTAGGACATTAGATGATTCTTCAATGATAAGACAATTCGCTAACTTAGTTCTTCATTTTAAAAATCTATATGTTCTTCATTATGAAGCATACTAGTTATCATGTCTACCTGAGAGGTTTGATTATCTTTAGCTCTTCATCATCCTCTATGAATTTTGGGAACTCATTATAGATCACTATGTCATCTTCATCTAGCTTGTCTAGTAGGTAATTTCAAGGAGGATCATTCTCAATTACGATCACTTATGTATCCCTAGGCACATTCATATGGATATAATCTATCACCAGGTATCCATATCCTAACAATTTGCGTATCCATTATCTAGACAACAACATATCAAAATAATAGGTAATATAAACAATTATTCGTGTACCACTACCAACTCTATATGCTTAGTTATGGTTATGATTAGTCCTTTCAGAACTCTCAATACATTCATTCTAGTGCCATACATTTGGGTTGGATACCTATATATTTTGGTGTAGGGTAAGCCCATCTCTTTACAAATTGCTTTTGGCATCTCCATCATTACTGTCCTTGAGTCAACTCTACAATTTCTCAACATATAGTTTTTAATATTTAGGGTCACAAAAAATGGAGGTGGATCTAGTGTTTTGGGATTTGGCATATTTAATACATTGGTTGTGTTAACTTGGATGTCCTTTGGATGCTCTAATATCAAGTTTTGCTATTCAACTAAATTGGTTTGAGTTGGAACTTATTGTTTAATCTTAGCATAACTTCTTTCCTTCTTTTTTTAAATTTTCTTGGAGTAAATATTTCTACCTAGATAGGGCTATTATTGCTAATATATCACTTTAGTAGGCATATTTTTCATTTCATTAACAATTTTGAACTTAAACTCTATAGAACTTCTCTCACTTTATGCAATGAACTTTTAGTATTATCTATAGTTGTTGCATGATATTTGCTAGTGAAAGAAGGATAGTTGAGTCATTGTTCCATCTAATTTTGGAGTTAATCTCTTTCCATATTTCCATTCTTATCCATTTCTTTATATATCTCTTCTACATCCCTCCTTTTAGTTTTGTGTCCTTTATCCTAGTCTATCCATTTGTATTTACTATGTTGTAATTTTGTTTGAGATTTATATATGACATTGACCATAATGCATCAACTCAATGAGTTATCAGCTTTAAAATTGATTCATCAGATCCAATATGATGATTTTATGGTATGATTATAATTGTTATCACATAGGGAGAAAGCACTGTAAAGAGTTCCATAAATATTAGTCAATAATTAGGATTCTAATGTCAAGCCATTCATAAGAGGGTTTGGCTATCCTAGGAATGTGTATCCAATATTGCTTTAATTAAATACTACTCAAAGGCATCAAATTTCTTTCCATGATTAAAGCATGAGTCTCATGAGAAAATTGTACCTTACACTCCTAAACATCAAGGCTTTAGATAAACACACCTTCACATACTATATAATGGGTCTCAAATTAGATTTAACATAAATGGTTTAGAATGCAAATCATGTTTCCTTGGTTAGGGAGTTTGAAGAGATGAATCATGTCGAAGATGTGTTGATTCAAGTAGGAGAGTTATCACCTGCTCCATTGATGGCCTATGCTACAAATGTATCTCAACCTAAAATCCCACAAATATAATATTTTCCACTATAAGTGACACCTTTCATAAACACATAACATCAAGAAGTGTAAAATTACAAGAGTGCATAACATCTAACTCTTTAAGCTATCTCATTTCCATGTAATAACCTATGCATTCAAAATGAAATATCCTTACATTATTAAAATTCTAGGATAAAGTGCACTAGGCACAATTTCTTTTTAACCATAATTTCCAACACTACTTGCTCTACCTCAATCATCTAATGTAACTATTGCTTCTAAACCCTAGAACTAAATTTATCAACAAATAGTGGGTTAGAGAGTTAGATAAAGAAAGCAATAAAAATATTGGCTAACTAATAGATGATTGAGAGAACATATAACAATGGATATCAACAAATAGAAAATTGGTACTAAAGAAAACTCCTTACCTCATAAATGACTAGGTCTCATGTCAATCTAGAAATTAGGCTATTAACTAGATATAGAATCACATGGTGAATATAAACTCAAAACCAAACACTCTATGGTGTTTCACCTATAATATTGGGCTTAAATTGGAATAATGTGTAGTGGTAGTTCAAAATATTAGATAGTAATATATAATCAGCAATACAAAGAAACAATAATGGTAGGCTAGCCAATGGCAATTCGAACACTTGTAATGAACCAACCTATGATTTAATAACATATCATGGTAGACTAATAAGAGGTGATATAATAGTCAATCCCAAGCATAAAACCTTTATACAATATAGTATTTGATAAATTTAGAATATGTAAAGAAGAAAACTTCCTTTTGAATATCAAATAGTGTTAACTAATTAAAAATAAATATTTCTCATGATGAGTAAAAGAAAATCAATAGATGAACAACCTTAATTGTCAACACTCTAAGTGCTCCTAGAAAAAAAACTAATTCAAGGACTTGTACCACTATCTTGAGAAGGTGGTAAAACTTCATTACATCTTAAGGATAAATGATTAGTAGCTTCAAATCAACATCCTATGGAAAGTAATATTTAAGAAACTACACCCACTAAGGTCCAAAAAACTCACTTCTAAAGTTGATAGGGTATAGTCAAGAAATTTTTGAGGGGATAATAAAGAGAGATATGATAAATGGGGTAAGATATAGGAAGAAGCTAAAAAGAACCCAAAATATCATTTTTAACTAATAAAGACTAGTCACCTACTACAAGAAAATTTAGGAAATTTACTCCATACAGTAAGAATAATGTTATTGAGTCAAAATTTAACATTGCTAATGAATTAAGAAATATATGAACAAAAATAAATATGCTAGAGTCATTGTCTTTTCCTAGATAGAAATATCAAATACAAGATAATTTACAAGAGTAAGAGCGAGAGCAAAATTACACTAAAGCCATACCATTTGCGCAAAAGCAAGCTCAACTAGTCCAACTAAGTAGCATAATTTAATAGTTAAGGATCCATATAATATTTAAATAATATGATAGATATTTTCAATGCTTCAAAAAAAATGAGATATGTGCAAAGATATGGTCTTTTCTTACACCAAGATAACTCAAGGACCGATGTAGATGAATGGAATAAGGTTTAATGCTATAAGAGTTTTAAACTACCTAGTATTGATTATAATCAAACACTCAAGACTCATAGTTGTCTAAGAGGTGATTGTGGTAGATATCCCTTTATACTTTGAAAATTTGTTGAAGAAATGGATGAGAAAATTATTAGGAGTTGGGTACATAGCAATATATTATAAGCATATGAAAGTCCCTAAAGATGGTAAAACTATTAGGTTTAAAATTGAGCCTCCTTACAATTATATACTACATAAGTTTGATGATGATGAGAGGATTAATTAGAAAAAGTTACAAGAATTTATAGATGAAGAACTAGATGAGGATGAGTTCATTTATAAATGAGATATGATTATTGGGATCCTAGAGGAATATGATAATAATGAACTAGGTGACATGTTTGAGAAATATGAGGTACAAATCACCTAATATCTAATTAAAAAAAATCTAGTTCTAATAAGAAATAGACTCAACAAGAGATATTTGTTAGAGCAGACGAGCAGAATTTGAGTAGGGTTTGAGTAAAGGAGCAGGATCTAAATGATATTTGAGTAGAGGAGTAGGATTTAAGAAGGATATGAGTGGGATTTGAGTAGAGGAGCAATATTTGGGTGGGATCTGAGCAGAGGAGTATGATCTAAGTGAGATCTATGTGGGATTTGTACTGTGAGATGAAAATTTATTTATTTTGTTAAGACTTTTGATGGAGGGAGAGAGGGTGGCCCCCTAGGACCACCTAGTTTTGAAATATAAGAGGACAATTGTAGGTTTAGCCCTGATATATTTGGTAAAGCATACGATTATTTTAAGAATGCTTGGGTTGGTGCGACAGGTTCAACATTAGTAGGTGGTAATAGAAAGGTGAATAACTACCTTCATCATGAGGAGGAGCGACCATAGATTCAGGTGCAACTTGAAGTGGTGGCAAATGAGATAATTTTATTACAATCAAAGGCCCACATTTGTAGATTCATTGGAATTAGGGTAGACCTAAGAAGGATTGAGGGATGGAAAACATGGTACTGGAAAACTAAAAGCAAGTATGACATTGTTATTTTTGTAAATGGATATTTTTTAGCTATTTTTATGAGGAGGATCAAAATAAAATTTTCAAGGTGGCCCTTATTTCATGGGGCAAGCAAGGCTATACATAAAACTATGGCATGTAGGGTTCAATATGATGGAGGAACTACCTTCAGTTGTCTCGATGTGGACCAGACTTCATTATTTTCCTTTGGATATTTGGAAGGAGGAGATTTTTAGAGATATGAGAGCCCATATGGACCTTTATTTTGGTCTCTAATATTATGAAGAGAAGGAATTTTACTAATTATACTAGGATTTATGTGGAGCTAGATATATCTAGTCCTCTCCCAGATTCTATTGACATCTAGATTGGGGAGGTGGTATGGGTTCAGGCTCTTGACAATGAGGTGATCCCCTTAGGGTGCAGACGTTGTCATCTTTATGGTCACCTGGCAAGGGATTTCTCAAATAATACTAAAATGAAGCAGAAGGAGGAGGATCCCCATCAAGGGAAAGGTATGGAAGTGGTAAAGGAGGATGGTTTTTGTGTAGTTATAAATAGGAAAAGATCGAAGGTTGGTGGTCGTAAAGGTAAGGAACATCTAGAAGTTGCTTTCAAAAATTATTTTTGATACCTTGGGATCTGGGTCTAGTGAGGTGGATGTAGATGTTGTGGGAGGGGATTGTCGCTCTCATGAGGAGGTTTTTCAAGATGATTTGGTGTCATTCCCTTGTAGCAGGGATGAGATCTCGACAGAGATGTGAACTCAAGAATATTTTAGAATTGAGGAGGGTGGGCCCTTTGAGGAGTCAATTCTAGTGAAGGCCAATGATGTAGTTGAGGATGATACATAGAGGGATAAAAGAATTGTCAATATTGAGGGGATGGAAGGATAGGAATGAGAAGTAATCCCTTAGGATTACATCAAGCACATCGAGGAAGTATCGAGGAGGAAAAAACATGCAGTTGGAAGAAAATTAGAAAAGGACAAGAAAGATAAGGAAGGGGAACATTTGGTGGAAGAGGGGATTATGCAAACTATTGATTCACATTTTAAATATTTCTCCTATTGAATATTTTTCCATGGAATGTGAGGGGCTTGGGGGTGATACCAAAGTAGAATGTTTTGAAGTGTGTTTAGACAATATTGTTCTTATTTTATGTTGATATAGGAATCCAAATTGAGTTTATAAGGAAGCTCAATAGCTTGCAAAATAATTTGGAAGGAAGCTTTGAGTTTAGCAATTGCTACTAAGGTTAGTTCTAGAGGATTGCTTTGTAAATGGTATCCTAGGAAGGTAGAGGTTGTGGATGCAATGGCACCTATAGGAATTTTAGAGATAAGAGGGTATCTACATTTAAATGTGGCTTCATTTTAGGTAGCTAATTTGTATGCTTCAACTAATATAAAAGAAAAGGTGAAGCAGTGGAAGGCAATGGAAGTAATTTTAGAAAAAAAGAAGGAGATGTTCCAAATAGATGGAGGGAATTTTAATGTTATTTCTTCATTGGAGGAAAAGCAGGGAGGCTTCAGAGTCTTGGATGTAGGGAGTCATTTGTTCATTGACTAAATGGATAGTTTAGGTATTATATATATGGTTCCAAAAGGTTTCCTATTCACTTGGAGTATTAGGAGAGTAAACTTGGACCATATCTGAAAATAGTTGGATTGTTTTTTTTTTATGACTCCTGGATGACTAGAGGAGTAGTGTTGCGCTTAAAATATTCTTTTTTGTGGGATCTGATCATTGGTCAATCTATCTTGACATATTGAGTTCGAATGGAAGGATGCTTAAGATTTGGAACTAAGATGTTTATATTTTTAATAAAGACTACAATATGTGAAAGAGATGCTAAAAGAATGGAATCACATAGTTTTTATGAATATTGAGTGAGTCCTAAGAGGTGACATGGTATCTTAAGTAGGTGACTAAGAGGATTTATTTGGAAGGTCTATGTTGGGAGCTCTTGATCTAAGATATGTAGGCATTGATGAAGGTGTGGGAATGGGAGTGAAAGGAGGAGGTGTTCTGCAAAAAAAAGTCTAGAATCACCTAGTTGAGGGAGGGGGATACAAATACAAATAAATTCTACCGATCAACCATGTCTAGAAGGCAGTTTAATTTTATTAAGTATCTAACTTATGGAAGGAAGTAGGTTATAAGGACATGGAGTGAGATGAAGGGAAAAGCAAGGAGGTACTTCTCTAATATTTTTTTGAAGGTTTTTCTAGATGATGAAGCACAACAAGAGATATTAGAGTCAATTCCTCCTTGTATCGTGATCAAACAAAATTTATTCCTAACTAGAGAGGTGTCTTTGGAGGAAGTGCAAAGGGCAGTCTTTGAGATGAAAAAAGGTAAAAATTTAGGACCAATTGGTTTCCCAATTGAATTCTTTCAATTTATGAGGGAGGATCTAGGGGAGGAAATCCTACAAGTAGTTGAAAAGTCCAAAAGGTCTAAATCTTTATTAAGAGCTATGAATTGTACTTTTATTGCTCTTATTTCAAAAAAGGATGGGGCTTCCTCATTGGATGAGTTTCGACCCATTTTCATTTGTAACTGTTTATATAATATTAATTCTAAGGAGCTGGCAAAGCTTTTAAAGGTAGTTTTACAGGCCATTATATCTAAGAAATAGGATGGATTTGTGCAAGGAAGATAAATCTAGACCATAGTATATTAGCACATGAAGTTTCTCACTCCATGAGACACGGTAAGGAAGGTAATATGTTTATTAAACTAGATATGTCCAAAGCCTATGATTGAGTTGATTGGAGTTTTTTGACTAAGGCTCTACAAAAGTTTGGGTTTGAGGATAGGTCGATCAGTTGGGTGGCAGCTTTATTTTCCAATCCTACTTACTCAGTCTTAGTAAATGATATCCCGTCGAAGTAGTTTAGGGCAAGTAGATGTTTGAGATTGGGAGACCCTTTTTCTCCATACTTGTTCATTATTATAGTAAAATCCTTCGGTAGGAATATCCACAAATCTAGGGAATCCCAATAAATAAAAGGTTTTGCAATGTCTAGGGGGTCGTGCCTTTAACACATTTGTAGTTTATGGATGATTATACTTGTATGGGGATAGCAAAGATCAAGGAGGCCAAGGGGTTCAAAAGATGTTTGGATCTATATGGGAGAGCTTCGGGTCAAGTTATCAATGAATATAAGTCTAAGGTTTTCTTTTTCAATGTTGATAATAGGGTGCAAACCCATATCCTTAATATTTAAAATTTCAAGAAAGGCTTGGTCTCCTTTAAATACCTTGGGATTCCAATGGTAAGAAAAATATTGGAAAGGAATCCTAGAGAACTCTTACATATAAAATTTGATGTAATTTAAATAATTAGACCCATCGATGGCTCTTGTTGGGGGGATATTGACTAAAAAATTATTGTAGTAGGCTATTCCAATATTTTAATTTATGACTATGATTGGTCCCAAGCATTGTGTAAAGAATATCAATAGACTTTTGAGGGAATTTCTTTGGGGAGGCTCAAAATTGAAAAAGAAATGGATTTTGATAAAGTGGGATTCAATCTACCTCCCACTAAATAAAGGGAGATTGGGTATCCATAGATTGGTTGATCATAACTTGGCTTTATCGGCTAAATTGTTGTGGAATTGGATGTTGGACCAGTTCAACCTTAAGTCAAAGGTTCTATTTGCAAATTATGGGGATGATATGGAACCAATTTATAGCCTCCCCTTTAATGTGGGGGTCTATCATTTGGACTGTAGTTAAAATGTCTAGTATTTTTATTACTGTAGGGCTATTTTGAAAAGTAAAAAAATGGGAGAAAGATAAAATTTTAGGATGACACATGGGATCAATACCAGCCAATTAATTATGAGTTCCTAAACTTGGGTAATGCGGATCAATACCAGCCAATTAATTATGAGTTCCTAAACTTGGGTAATGCTACAAATATTTTTAAGAATGAAAATTAGGTCTATGTTAAGGACTTCTAGGGGGGGAGGTGTTTGAGGAGGTGGAAAAACCTCTCAATTTGGATATAAATAGCTGAATAAGATAGGGATAATTTGAGGGCTATTTTGGATCAAAGGTAGTGCTCATGGTTAGAAGAGGAGGACTCTTTGGAATGGTGAGACAAAATAAATGGATGGTATTCCATCAAGAAGGGATATGATTTGCTCATAGAGGGATTGGGTAGAGAGGGGATAATTTAGAAGATGTGGAATTCAAGTATCTGGTAAAAATTCATTTTCATGTGGTTAGCCATTCAGAATAGGATTTTGACTTAGGATAACCTTTGTAAGAGGGGCTTGGTGGTCTTGTAATAGTGTGTGCTCTGTTATGGGGTAAGTGAATCTATGGATCACCTTCTAGTTTGATAACCCTAGCTGGTTGGATCTAGGAGCAAGGTGAAAGGATGTTTAATTTACCTCGACTTGGTGATGTCTTGTTGGAATAGTTCTTTGATCTATAAGGCTATAGGGTAATGGTGAATAACATGCCATTCTAGTCCATTATTTCAAGGTCTTCACTTTGTGGCATGTGTGGTTGGAGTATAACATGCATATTTTTTGTGATGAGTGCTCATCTAGTGAGTCAATTATTTTAAGAACTTTGCTCAATATTAGAGAGGTTGTAAGAGGAATCAAAGGTTCCCAAATTATACCAAAATATGAGAAGATATTGGATCTTCTTGGGATTTTAATCCCTAGGTGGGTTCAATCTCAATATTTATGGAATTGGAGCTCGAGAAAAGGAAGTTTTCTCCTAAAAATCTAGATAGGGGAGGGAAGTGAAAGCCGCCATCGATGGATTGGGTTGAGGTTAACATTGATGGTGTTGCTTGTAGCAATCCAAGGAAGGTGGGTATTGGAGGAGTGTGTCATACGCACCAAAAAACAATGGTTTTTGGCTTCCATCAAGGCATTGATAGGAACAACAACATGGTGGTGAAGGCCATGGCCATCTATGAGGGCATAACCATGGCTCTTAAGTAAGGATACTCGATAATTGAGGTGGATTCTAACTCTTAGGTCTTAAATGATGGGTTGAACAAGGAAGAGGGGAGGAAATGGAATAGAGGGTCCAATAGGTCTTGGATAATATTATGGGTTTAAAAAAGATCGCAAACAAAAATTATCCATGTGGTGAGGGAAAAGAACATATTAGTAGATAAGTTGACTAATTGGAGAATAAAGAGAGGTCATCATTGGTGGGATTATGGTAAGGGTAAAAATTGGGGAAATATTATATGGACTTGCAGGTTTTGCTTCAATAGGATTATCCCAATTATGGGGAAGGAAGAAGTACCATTGTGGCAACTCCTAGGAGGAGGGAGTAATTACACAGATATTGAAGGCCTTGGTGTTTTGTGTTTAGGAATTATTTGAATCACTGCATATATGGGAAGGTGAGGATAGGACACACATATAACAATGGAGATTAGCAAGATAAGTTTGTGGAGCTAAAAGAAGTTTCAAATGCCACTAGAAATGAAGATCTCTCAAATGTAATTTTGAGAGGATATGTTGTATACAAGGAAATTAAATTGAGGGTTTTGCTTTATTGTAGTTCGAAGGTGTCCTCCTATGATATTTCATTCAGTGATTAGGTGTAGCACCATATTTTTGTGTAATTTTTATTTATTCTCTAATTGGGTATTGAGCCCTCATGGGATTATAGGCATGTATAACTGCTTTTGTATTTTATTTAGATTTGGCAGTCAATAAGGTTAAATTTGTATATGCTTCTAAGAACAAAGACCATTTAGACATCAAGTATACGTTTTGCTCAAAATATTTAATACATATGAAATTATAGTAGTGTATAGTGAACAAAATATAAAGGTTAGTGAGTTAGATTTCATAGCTACAAGATTTTATCCAGACTTAGATATGTGGGATAAGCTAAAAAATCTAAAAGTATTTTCAATACCTATTGTCCCTAATAATTTTGGCCACTAATAAATGTTTAATAATTATAAACAACTATTTAAATTCCTTATTAGAGAGGCCCAACACACCAAAGGCTAAAATATATATGAGGATGACATCAAATATTTTGTAATATAGTCAAATATCAACAAGTTGTCTAGAGGCCTAATCATCTTAGTGAGTCAATAGATGATAGTGCTAATAAATAAAGCATTAGTGTGAAGCCTTCATATTACTAGCCATTTGAAATTGATGTAGATAACTACTTACTACTAGAAATAAATGCATAGAGGAAAATATTGTAGGATTGCTCAACTAACCATGAAATTTAGAATACAAGCAATCAAAATAGGATCCAAATATCTCAAAAGAAATCACATAAGCTTTCAAATGAAAAATGGAAGAATATAACTATGCTCATATATCTTACACCCAACCTTTAAAATAGAAGAGGAAGGTCCACATATATAGACTTGAGTGTCATCATACAATGGACACTTGGAGCACAACACCAATATGACAACTTGGAGTGCAACAAAAATATGGAAACTTGGAGTGCAACAAAGACCAATATGGTAGCTTTGGAGTGAAACATAAAAATGGTAACTTGGAGTGCAACAAAATATAATATGGTAGATTTGGAGTGCAGCCCAAACATAGCAACTTGGACTGCAATAAAATCCAATATCATAGGTTGGAGTGCAACTCAAAAATAACAACTTGGACTACAACAAAATCCAATATGGTAACTTTGGAGTGCAACCAAAACATAGAAACTTGGACTATAACAAAATTTAAAATGGCATCTTGGAGTGCAACCCAAACATAACAACTTGGAATGCAACAAAATAAAATATGATAACTTTGAAGTGCAATCCAAACATAGCAACTTGGACTACAACAAAATCCAATATGGTAGCTTGGAGTGCAACCCAAACATAGCAACTTGGAGTGTAATAAAATCCAATATGGAAACATGGAGTGCATCCCAAACATAGCAACTTGGAGTGTAGCCCAAACATAGCAACTTACTAACTCAACTAGAGTAGACTAACCTAAGCAAGCTAATCATAGGTGCACTAATAATGCAATAAAATAAATACAAAAATAAATATATGCACCAACACCCCCCATAAGCGTAGCTTAGGTGGGTATGTTTGCCTACCTAAATAGTTCTCTCATAAAGTACCCATGTACAATAGTTCTCTCATAAAGTAATGAGAAGAAGAAAACCCGTAGGAAAAAATTTCCCCCCAAAAGAGAGAACAAAGAGAAGACTGAAATTCCCCCCTAAGTAGTAATCTCCTTCACCCCCAATAAAGCTCATAACTGAAGAAACTTGCTTTTTGTGAAAGGTTTGGTAAATATATTGGCATTCTACTCAGTTGTAGGATAGTATTTAAGGTCAATTAAGCACTCTTGAATTAGCTCCCTGATGTAGTGCATTTGAATATCTATGTGTTATGTCCTTTGACAGTGAATCGGGTTCCTAGTGATGGCAACCATGCTCTAGTCATAAAAAATGATAGATGGTTGATGAAATACAATTCCAAACTCAGTAAGGATATGCTAAAACCATATGGCCTTAGTGACAACATTAACAACCCCACTATTCTCTATCTCAATGGATGATAAATTAATAGCATGTTGCTTCTTACTTGACCAACAAACAAGTGCAGTGCCCAAGTGGAAACTATAACTAGAAGTGGACTTATGATCCTCATAATCACCAGCCCAATCAGAATTTGTATACCCTACTAACTCAATATCAATGCATGTAGTGTAGTGGATGCCATATTGTAGAGTGCCCTGAATATAGTGAAGTATCTATTTGGCAGCCTTCCAATGAAGCTCATGTGGTTCTTGCATGAAGCGAGAAACCATACCAATGGAGTAAGCAATATCTAGACGTGTGTGAGTCAAATAAATGAGACTCCCAACAAGTTGATATTATAATGTAGCATCTACTAATGAAGTGGAGCAATGAGTCTCAAGCTTGAATCTAAAAATAAAAGGAGTCAAAGTTGGCTTGCAATCAGCCATATGAAACCTAATAAGCAGATCATGTGCATACTTTATTTTTAAAAATCCCTGATGTAGACTGAGTGATCTCAATCCCAAGAAAATAATGCAAGAGACCCAAGTCTATCATAGAAAAGTGATCCCAAAGAGCAGATTTAACTACCTAGATGGTGGATGATGAGCTCCTAGTGATGATCAAGTCATCGACATATAACACAAGGAGTAAGAGAGCATCACCCTATCGCAAGATATAAATGTTGGAATCAGAATGGCAACATGAGAATCCAATAGTCAAGAGGAAGGAGTCCATCTTGGCATACCAAGCCCAAGGGGCCTACTTGAGGCCATAGATAGACTTCCTAAGTATGTAAACCAAGGAAGAATCCTAAATGAATCCTTGTGTTACTCCATGTAAATCTCCTTCTATATATCCCTATGAAGAAAATCACTCTCCACATTCAACTGATGAATCTCCCAATGATGTGCAGCTACAATTACAATGGTAAGGCAAATTACAGTCATCTTGGCCACAAGTGCAAATGTCTTATAGTAGTCAATACTTGCCACATGTGAAAAACCCTTTGCAACTAAGAGTACCTTGTACTTGTCCACCGTGTCATCTGCTACATACTTGGTGTGATATATCCACTTACATCGTACCAAATTTCTTCCTTTAGAAAGTGGAACTAAATCCCAAGTGTGATTCCTAAGTAAGAAATCATGCTCTTCCTTCATAGTTGAATCCCATTCAGCTATACTTGAAGCCTCATGAAATGATTGTGGATCTAAGGCTGTGGCTATGAAAGCATGTGGGTGATCATGCATCTATGCTCTAGTCCTCTTGGAATCAGAAGGATCCCCAACTAAACTGCCTGTTGATTGAAGTGTCTGACAAGCCCATAAAGGTGCAGAGGTAGGTAAGGAAGGAGAACCAAGAGGTGAATCCTCTCCCTCATAATGGTTCAAAGTGGAGGAAACAAAATCCTCTGATTCATTGCTAGAAGAAGTCTCTAAGTCTAAACTATCCTAGGAAGAATCAGAGTCACTAGAATAGATCATTAAATCCACTATCATGGAAGGTGTAGAAGAAGTATCCGAGGGAGGATCAGGTGAAATATCCTCAAATCGAACAATCCTCGCTATAGTAAGATCATGTGTGCAAGGATGAAGAAGTCTATACCCTTTTATGCCTTCAAGATATCCAAAAAAAATACAAGGCCTACTCTAAGGTTGAATGGCTTTGCATTTTTCTATTGGGATGTGGACCTAGGCGAGAGACCCAAACACTTGAAAGTGGGTCACTTTGGGTTTCCTACCAAGCCAAGATTCAAAAGGTGTAACTTCCCTCAATGCCTTGTGAGGCACATGGTTTTGGATATAATTTGCACAGTTAATGGCTTCTACCCAATACTGTGTTGCAAGTGATCGAGCTTGTATCATACAATTTACCATTTTCTTAAGTGATCGATTCTTGTGCTCTGCCACACTATTCTTTTGAGGAGTGTAGGCCATTGTGTGCTATAACTAAATCCCCTCTAAAGTGCAATACTATTGAAGTCGATGGTTGACATACTCACCACCATTGTTAGTGCGAAGAATCTGAACAACCTTTCTCGATTGTTTCTTTACAAGGGCTTTGAAGTCTTGGAAATGTTCAAAGACTTCACTCTTCTTTCGAAGAAAATAAACCCAAGTAAAGCGAGAGAAATCATCAATAAAGGTTAAGGCATATCTAGCCTTGTTAAAGGATAAGACTAGAAATGGACCCATAAGATCACTATGTATCAACTACAAAATGTGTGAAGCTCTCCATGTTGTGCCTTTGTCAAAATTTTCTTCAGGATGTTTTCCAAGGATGCATCCATGACAAATTCCATCTAAAAAATTAACAAGAGGTAATCTAGAAACCATACCCTTCATGCTGAGCTATCGAAGGTAGTGGTAGTTCAAGTGGTTGAACCGCTCATGCCATAACTTGCTCACATTGTCAGTGTGAGTCAAAAGTGCCAATGATGGAGTATTTAGTGTAAAGTGTGTAAATGTGTACAATCTCATCCATTGATCTGCTATCCCATGTGCAACTGTGGCATCATTGTGTAATTCCCAAATAGTCATTGAATAGGATAAAAATCAACTCTCTTCCCTATCCCTGTATGTGTGATCTGATAGATAGATAGGATATTAGTTGACAATGAAGGCACATGAAGGACATCCTAAAATGTTCCCTCACCCATGTCAATAGACCCTCTCCCTATAACATCAATGGAGGTGTTGTTACCCATCAAAATTTGAGGTATTGCACATGGCTCCAAAGAAGAAAACTCTTCAAAAGATGAGGCCATGTGATGAGAAGCACCCAAATCTAAAACCCAAGTGTTAGATGTTGGAGTTTGTACTGCTACAAGTGCTTTACCCTTAGCTTTATCTTTCTTTGATAATGATGATTCTTTCATGTTGTGTGAAGGTGTGTTGATGTCGTTCTTGTGAAGAAGCTCCTTCAACTGATCAATATCTTTCTTCATACACTTAGACTCATCATGGTTATTCTTGCAATAACCACAAATCACCTTTGCTCTCCTTGGTCTTTCAACTTTGGAGGTAGAGGTGTCAAAACTTTCCTTAGGAGCACCGAAGGATTGTTGTTGTTTTTGTGTGCTAGATTTTTTGGTGCCTTTAGATTTGTTGTTGTTTCTATCTTTGCTACCATTCTTCTTATATTTAGTGCTTTGGTTAGCAACCAAGGCATGAGACTTCAAAGATTTGATAACACCCATTTGGACAAGTTTATCTTGCTCCTTATATAGCTCTAGTGAAAAAGAACTAAAATAAGGCATGGTGTAAGTTGTCCCCATGGCTGCCCTTGTAGCATGAAAAGTAGACACAAAAACTAAAAAATCAGGTCCAAGCTTTGAGAGCACACTAAGAACCAACTGAGAGTCCTTCTCTATGTCGCAATCCCTAAGTTGAGTTTTGAGATGGTTGAATTTTGTAATATACTCATGAATGTTGTCAAAATCACTAGGATTTAGACTTATCAACTCATTTTCTAACAAGTGACTTCAGATTTCATCTTGTTTTCCAAACAAGCCTTCTAAGGTGTCCCATGCTTCTTTTGGAGTATCAAGTGTTACCACATGAAATCTGAGTTCTGGAGACATACAACTGCAAAGAAAACCTAATGCCATGTCACATTTATTCAACCATTTAGTCTTTAATGGTTCATATTTTGGTTTGAGATCTAGTCCTTGAATTATCCTTTGAAACCTTTTTTCCTTAGTTTACCCAAAATATCTATTTTCCACTAAAAATAATTATAAGGGGTTAAAATGGGAAGTGTGGACTCCATAATGCAGAATAAATCAAGACAAACCACAATTACAACCCTCCCTTTGATTACTGAATTTTGTACCCCCTCCAAATGTTGCAAATGACACTTTACAAGTAGTGCGTATACAGTAATTAACCTACAATTTTGATGACATAGAGGTTTATAAACAAAAATCTGAATTCACCAATGCAAAGCTCATGAAAAAATAACCACAGTAAAAAACAAATCACTACAATGGGAGCTATAACAAGGGAGAAACAATTGTTTGAAAAACAACAATAAATTCAAGCTTCTTCAATGGTGAAGGCAAGCTCAAATTTATGGAAAACAACCCTTGTGAATATTTTTCATGTTTTTGGAGGCTTTCTTGGGGTTTGGAGCAGCACTGGATCCAAAGGTTGGGTCAAAAAATGGCCTTGAATGCTCTGAAAATGGGGTTTTCAAAAATCCTAATATGCTTGAAGCTCTTCACTCCCTTAACTGAAACCAGCAAACAACACACAAAAATGATCCTTGAAAGGATTGATGCTTAAACCTACAACAATCCAAAATCATAATTCTCCACAAATCTAAATTGAAACACAAGGATTTAGATTAAGATATAACCAGCTCTGATACCATGTAGGATTGCTCAACTAACCATGAAAGTTAGAATACAAGCAATCAAACCAGGATCCAAATATCTCAAAAGAAATCACATAAGCTTTCAAATAAAAAATGGAAGAATATAACTATGCTCATATATCTTACACCCAACCTCTAAAATAGAAGAGGAAGGTCTACATATATAGACTTGAGTGTCATCATGCAATGGACACTTGGAGTGCAACACCAATATGGCAACTTGGAGTGCAACACAAATATGGAAACTTGGAGTGCAACAAAGACCAATATGGCAGCTTTGGAGTGCAGCATAAAAATGGCAACTTGGAGTGCAGCAAAGTCCAATATGGAAGCTTTGGAGTGCAGCCCAAACATAGCAACTTGGACTGCAGCAAAATCCAATATGGCAGCTTGGAGTGCAACCCAAACATAACAACTTACTAACTCAACTAGAGTAGACTAACCTAAGCAAGCTAATCATAAGTGCACTGATAATGCAATAAAATAAATGCAAAAATAAATATATGCACCAACAAATATTTGTATGTTAAAATAATTATGTATGAAATATGGTGATGTTATTACTTGGGAAAACAAGGATCTCAAGGGTTATCAGAGAAACATAATTGAATATATAGTTAACTTTGACTTTTGGGTTTGATCATTTCAGAAGGAACAAAGGCCAATCTATTTGAAGGTAGAGGCTATAATAAAGAAATATCTCATTAAACATATTTAAGCATAGATCAAATTTTCCATGAAAAACTCAACATGGGTAGCTAACTTAGTCCCTATGCATAAGAATAATGGAGATATCCATTTGTGTGTGGATTTTATAATTTTATATAGAACATACTTGAAATAAATTTACCCATTATTGTCTATGGAATAGATACTATAAAAGGTGATGGGGTCACAAAGGTTATCATTACTTGATGAATTTTAGGTTACAACAAAATTTGGGTCAAATATGATGATCAACATGAAATAACATTTACAACTTAATGGAGAACCTTCACCTATCAAAGAATGGCATTCTACCTATCCAATATAGGGACCACTTTTTTAAGGGCAATGAATATTGTATTAGTAAGACTAATTGATGAAATAATATATATATATATATGCTAATTAATTATATTTTCCAAGGACATGACCAAGCACATAAATAATAATATGAAATTCTTTTCAAACTATGTAGAGAATATGGTATATCTTTAGACCCTAAAAAGTGAAGAACACAAGCTTATACTGAGAGGGGGGGTGAACAGTATAAGACCACTTTTTACTTTTCTTTCCCAAATAGTATTATGCAATATAATAAATGGAAATATCAATAACAATAATCAAAGCAATGCACAAATTATCACACACAATAGAGACACCAATTTAAAGTGGTTCACCCAATGTGGGCTACTCCATGGAGAATATATTTAACTAAAAGTTTCTCAATTAATATCTTGGGAATCCTTTCCCTATTACAAAGTTTATGGACCTCTATCTAAAGGAAACACAAATCCCCTAATCAAGTTTTTGTATCTCTATCCACATGAGAACTCCTTTCTCCTTAGCTCTAACTGGTGATCTTCTAGAAGAATCGTTGCCTCCACTGCTCTAGCTAATGGATCTCTATTCACTTAAGATACCTGTCCTCACTACCCTGGCTAATGGATCTCTATCCACTGGAGACTGTCGTCCTCTATAATCTGTCACCTCCAAAGCTTTGTCTCAAATTTGTACTAAACACAGTCCTTCGGTCTAGCATAAATCTTCTCAATTTATGTCTCTGGTCTAGCACAAACTTGTCCTTAAATCTATACCAAACTCTATCCTCAAATCAGTACTAAACATAGTCCTTAGGTCTAGTACGAATCTATCCTCAATCTCTATCCTATGATCTGAACTAAACATAATCCTTCGATCTAGCACAAATCTATCCTCAATATCTGTTATCTGATCTGCACTAAACACAATCCTTTGGTCTAGCACAAATATATCCTCAATATCTATCCTCAAGCTTTAACACAAAGCTTGACTCAATCTCAAATCAACTGTGCTAGATCTACCCCAAACCTAAACTCAAGGTTTGAACAAATCAATCAATCAAATCTACTTATAAGTCTACTCAAAGACTTATCTCAAATCTATCTTGTAAGCTTCCACAAAAGCTCACACTAATTTGTCCACAATTTATCTCTAGAACTTGTCCAATATGCTCTCAAGTCTTCACTAAGACTTACCTCAAATCTGCTCAATAAGTCCTCAATAGAACTTGTCTCAATCTGCTCAATAAGTCCTCACTAGAACTTATTCAATATCTACTCTCAATCTGTATTAAAAGCTTCCATAAAAGTTCACACAAATATATCCACAAATCTTCTCAAAGACTTACCTCAAATTTGCTCAACAAGTCCACACTAGAACTTGTCCAATATCATAGAAACATAAAGAGAATTGTTAGAGACTCAATATGCTTCTCACTCATCACAATGATAAATTATTTTCAATCACTCTTTTAGAAACATACAGAGAATTGTTAGAGACTCAATATGTTTTACATTCACCTCAATACTCAATCACTTTCAATCACTCTTTTAGAAACATACAAAGAATTGTTAGAGACTCAATATGCTTCTTATTCACCTCAATGCTCAATCACTTTCAATCACCTTCTCAACTCAATTCAGAATATAGAATAATTTGTTTCACAAAACTTGAATAATAACTTCAACACATTCACTTGACTAGGCTCAACCAACTCTACTCAACCAATCACTTAATGAAATAATCCTTGCTTACAAACCCTAGTCCAATCATATGGACACTCACTCAAAATATTTCCAACAATGCTTATCAACCATTCTCACATAACAATGATACTCATGTTCTTTCCAAATCCTAGTTCAAGTTCTTCACTAAATTTAATCACTTCAACAACAATGCTTATAGAACAAGATTTTACCAACAACTCTTTTTATTCCAAAAAAACTTGAAGCATTAATTCTGTAGACAGCTAAAACACGTCATGTCGAGGGTGAATACGGACATGCTACAAGACCATATGGAGGATCTTGGACAGACTCCAAGATATAGCAGTGGTTATAACCACTCAATTTAGGCATTTTGGCCTATGCAGTCTGAACCGTAGCCTAGACCTATGATCTCCAGTCTAAACCATGGTTGACACCTGCGATCTATAGTCTGGACCGCAACTATGACATGCGATCTTAACTAAAATTTAGTTAGGCCATCCATCTGAGCCAAATCGGTTGGAACGGCCAAAATATCTAGAAGGAGGCAGTTGAAGGACGAAAGATTCCAAAGGCTTCTATCCCAACTGTCCTAACCAACCTTCTTGGTCTTGGCTTCTCCATGAAGCCACCCCTAGCCCTAGGGGCATGCTATAAATACCCCCTCCAAATGGGGAGAAAGGGAGAGCAAGAATTGGATATTTGAACAACGAAGCCCTAGCGAATTATACACTCAAAATGAGTATACTAAGAGAATGAGCTATTGCACTTAATCCCCGACCCTTTTGCCACCATTCATGATGAATTGCATTATGTATGCCCTAGGTGCTTAGGAGGATCAAGAAACACAAATTCAGGAAAATGAAGGCCCCTCACATCGAATTGACCGCCAAATTAGTTTGAGGACACCGAAGGCGACCCTTGAACATATGAAACGTTCCTTCTTATGCATATCATGTAGGAATGATCATATGAATGCTCTTTTATGCACTTGTCTTTATGCAAATTAAAATGAACCACACACCACATTTCATTTTAAACATCAATGGTGTTGGGCTCTTACATCCAACCCATTTGATTGGACCAACAGTGGATGTCATTACCACTTGGTTGGCTCATTTGAAATTGTATTATCAGGACCCGTTCGTTGCCAAGGCCAACCCAAGAACTGTCCTATCCATGAAAAATAGCACGCACTAATCTTCGAAAGGTTGTATCGTTGCGCATGGTGTGCTGGGTGAGGGTTGGTAGTACCTATGCTACTTCATTGAGTATGAAATTCATTACCATATTCGACTTGTGCAAGTATATAGGTGAAAGCCAATTAAACTGAGAATAAAATCCAATGATTTTGCAAAACACGTGAGATTTTCTCATACTGATACAACACATTTTGAAAAAACATCAAACAGTTTAGGGCGCATTTTAAAATTTAAAAATAAGATAAGCATCATTGTATACCTTGTTTGATAATAAAAGATACATCTAGACGTTAGGTACACTATGGTGGATACACGGGGTGGTCGACAAAGGCGTAAGCCTGAAGTCGATGACCAAGCCCCAACCGATTCACAAATACACGTGTCTAGTCCTTGACCACATGAGAAAACCAAATGACATTCGACGAGCATTAGAGGAGACAACTTGACACGAGGGGATCCCATTGAGCGTACCCTTGATAGACTAGCATTAGTGCATTCTGTTAGACGTAGATTAGAGCATGGATTTTCTTAGCCTGAGGGTGCTCCACTCAGAAGCCATTATCGAGACCATAGTGCGCACACGTCTACGAGATCGACTGAAGAGTATGTCATGCAGGGGACCAGATTGGTACCCATATGCACTAATTCTATAGGGTGTACTATACCCCCACCTTATGAGTATAGAAGGAATAGAGATCCGCCCATTCAGGGGCAAGTAGACAGGCTCCCTGTTGAGTGCAAGTCTACCCATACTCCCAAACTTACTATAGCATGCAAGATCACCATCGATATGTCGAAGGTGGGAGCTAATGGAACACCACCCCATGATAGGTGGAGGTCTAGACAGCTAGACGGTCTAGGTAGTGTGCTAGAGCAGCTAGGATGCAAGCCTTCGACTTCGCCCACTCATGCTTCGAGTGAGCATAGAGGGAGCACCATTAGAACTACTAGAGAGCATGGAGAGGCTTCTAAGCACCCTCATGTCTTAGGTCCACCATCCACGCATGGTGGCACGCAACACAGGACACAACACGATGTCGATGTCGTCTTCATGGATAGAGGTAAAAGCACAACACACCAGTCCGATGGGTACAGAACCCACAAGGTCACTCGTATAGAGCAAGCATATCAAAGGCCTCTGACGACTTACCAGGTTGAAATATCATATCGACTGGCCTCTGAGAAGAAATGCCAACTCCTCCAAGATAAATTTGAGGATGTTCGCCTAGAGAGGCAGCGCATTTAATATAAAGATCTTCAGCCGTAGAGGCTTACTAGACAAAGGCTGTATGAGCAACACTTGCATGAGGAGTGCATCCTCGTCCAGAAGGAGCATGTAGAGCAGGAAGATAGGTTGGCTAGGGCCGAACTATATTCTCAAGATGAGCATAGAGAACATGTGCATAGGACGAATTTTTTGCAAGTCGACATGCACCATGAGCGCGTAAGCATTCACACTCATGTCATTTCCCATCATAGAGAGCGACCGCCCTCGATCGATAATCAAAGGCAACAACATTATAAGGAACAAGAGGGGAAAAGATGCAACCAAGAATATCCCAAGAGTTCTTGAGCTAAGGAGGAGGAAGAGCAACGCCCTCCACCTCGATAGAAGAGGAATGTACCTCCCAGACCGCCTCCGTGCCGACTTAGGGAGGAGGAATTTCTATCTTCTAAGGCTTACAAAGCTTTGGTTGAGAAGGTCAAGGCAATTGAGAAACAAGGCGTGGCTGTCCAAAAGCCGACACTGAGGAAAATTCACAATGAACCTTTAGATCCCTCGATGCCTATGCCCCCATACCCTAAGCATTTTGAGATGCCCAAGTTGGACAAATTCAAGGGTGATGAAGAGGCACAAGAACATGTCACGAGATTTCTGGATGCTTGCTTCCAGATAGAGAACAACGATGCACTGTTGTTGCGTATGTTTGTCACAATACTCTATGGACCGGCTCGAGAGTGGTTTAATCAGCTAAAGAAACACAACATAACAAATTTTGAGCAATTAGTTGATGCCTTTCTTGAATGCTATTCCTTCGACGTCAAGAAATAGGCCAACCTTTTTTATTTGATTACGCTAGCTCAGTGCGACAACGAGCCAATAAAACAGTACGTGAAGAGGTGGAGGAGATTAATGGTAAAGTTTCCATTCTTGATTTCTACCACAGAATTAACCCGAATGTTCACCAGGAGTTGTGCCAAACACATCTCGCTACTGTTGCAGCTGCAACAGTATGCCACATTCGAAGAAGCTTTGGCACAAGCCAAGGTAATTGAGGACATCAAGTTGTAGGAAGGCAACTTGAAGCTCAAAATCAGGAAAGAGGGATATAAGAAGAGTACCTCAAAGCAACAAGGAAAGCAGGCCCATGTGAATCATGTGGTACTAAATCTCCAAAATGAGGATAAGGGGAAAAAGAAAGAGAATTATCAAGCCCATCCTCCTCATGTGCAATACAACTAGCGCAAAATAACTACAAGGGCAAGAACAAAGAGCAACGCCCACCTCGCATATTCACACCATTGACGGAATCAATGACATCGATTTTTCGTCAGCTCTACGAGGCCAAGGCAATAAGATTACCCGAAGTCAAGATGGTTGATCCAAATCAGCCCAAGCCCAAAGACTATCAGGAAGAGTTGTTTTGCATATTTCATAGAGCGAAAGGCCATGACATCGAGGTGTGTTGGTCCTTCAAACACATTGTGCAAAATATGATAGAAAATGGAGAGCTTGTAGTACCAGGAAATCCCCAGGCACCAAAAAACCAAAACATGGGGATTTTTAAAAATCTATTACCAAACCATGAGGCGCCCCGTAACCACGCTGGCCATGTCAATCAAGTGCGAGTCGAACCACCTACCCAGGGGTTCGTCGGCATGGTCAATGTTGTTACCAGACATGGGAGGTACGAACGGCCGAATCAACCTTGTGCTCCCATTCAAATACAAGCCACGTCCCAGCAGCGGTAGGCATAAAATATTCCAGGCCCACCAACGAGACCGGTGGTGACCATTAGGAGCAGGCTGGTTCAAAACCTGTAGATGACTCCTATGAAGTTGTCGATATATGAGCTTATATAGCAGTCCCCTAGGCACAGGGAGACTCTTATGGACATTCTGAGGTCCATTGAGGTACAGTCCCAGGATGCATAGGCATTCACAAACTTCGTGGGGCACGTACAACAATGCTAGGAACCAATGATCCAATTCTACGATCATGAAGTGAAAATGGTTTCTGCAAGCGTGGTTGACCCGCCACTACATATCATTGCATGTGTTAACCATGTGCCGTTCAAAAGGGTCTTGATTGACATTGGTTCATCAATCAATATAATCACGACTAAGGTATTGCACCATTTGAAATTGCCTAAATCACTCGTCGTACCAACCACCTTTACATTAAGAGCATTTAATGATGCACTATGCTCTATGGTTGGCATGATTGTCCTACCTATTCAGGTGGGACTAAAGACCATTCCCGTAATGTGTCACATGATAGAGGGCACCTTGCAGTATAACATCCTGCTAGGGAGGCCTTGGATTCACGAAATGCATTGTGTTCCCTCGATATTGCATCAGTGTGTCAAGTATATACATGAGGGACAAGTTCACGTGGTTTCATCAGATGAAGAACCATTCAAGTTCGTGAACTTAGCAAATTTGCTAGGGGGTTTCATGATCCCATCAATGCACTTGGACATATAGCCCACGTCGTTGGTAAGGGTTCTAAGAGGTAAACAGGTGGTGCATGTTCAACCATTGGTATCTGTATCAAACATATCTGAACATACCACTACAACTTCTTTGAGACCGAGTGCATCGACAATGCGTCGAAACGACGAGAAATTAAAGGTGAAATTGGGCAGGAAAGAAGCAAAGAACGCACTCGAACTAGTCATCGCTGAGGTTGCCACTCCCATGGAGGTGGAGGAATCCCAGGATCAAGTCGAGGAGGCACCTCAGCCTGCTTTGCCTGCATCATCAGTAGGGTCATCCGCACCGCAGGTGACTGTTCACCTAGCCAGCACAGGTCTAGGTGAATATCTTGTGCAAAATGTGACCTTCGGTCCTATTTTAGAGAGTGCACAAGATATGGGTCGATCGATAGCCCATCGATATCCAGTTGGATCCGTAGTACCGTTGGGCGAGCCACCCAACCAAAAAAACTTCATTTATGCCAAGTTGGATCAAGTTCCAACGCGGGCACCCATGGAGGTGGATGATGATGAACAGTTCATGGTGAACGTTCGGTACTTGTCCAACCCAGAGTACGCCATGCACATTTTTGAGCTCTATCATTGGCATGGATATGACCTTGGTATTTTTGAACAAGGATGAAGAACCCCTCTTGAACCACGTTATCAGTTGGCAATTGATAGGTTCGGATTGGGATTGCAGATTCAGGGACATGATGATTTACTCGTTGCATCATTGGATCATTTGTACTTGGGTCTGGGGGATGACATGGATTTTAATCCGTATCATCCTAACATGTCTAGCCTTCGGGGCAACAACCCAATGGTGTCAGTCATCACCATTGAGAGACCGAAGATTGAACATGAAGAGTTCTCGGAGAAGAACCCCAGAGGCAACTTGGGTCATCAAAATCGTATCACAACCGACGATACCGGTATGCAGGGGCACAACCCCATAATTCTAGGCGATCTCAATTTAGGAGATATTTGTAGTGAAGATGTAGAGGAGTCCACCTCCGAAATAAGTAGACCGAGTTATGATGCAGATGGCGAGTCCTCAAATAATGATCAATCCGAAGAGGAAATTGATCGAGCCTTCGTGGTTTTGGTATTTCTATGCCATTTGCTGCCTAGAGAGCAATTAGATGAGATACAAGAGCATTTCATGGTCGATAGTGATTATGAAGATGAGATAGAGCAGGCCTACTTAAGGCCTCATCCAGCTAATCTCCCAATATTTGTGGACACGATAGAGTGGTCTGCTCATAGTAGCAATCATAGCGATGAGGTTGAGATGACCGATTCGAGGCTAGTATATCCGCTACATCTATTGCCTGCGGAGTCGAAGTATGTTATAGAAGAAGTGCCTCTTAACACTGATCACTCTAAAGAGGAAGCAGAGCCAGTTTTTGTGCCGGTGTCGTATATACGATCGTTTTATCCGATTTATCCGGATAGTGATGATAGCGATCGCAGAATCAGATACATGGGACCACATCTGGCAGAGCACCCCTTGCATATGGGGGGAAGTGAAAGATTATATCTGTACAGTGATGATGAGGATTCATTGGAGATGGCCTATTTGGGGCCTCATCACCTGCGTAATCGGAATCCACCTCGGGGTTTGCCACATGTTACACATGTGGGTTTGCGTCGAGAGATTAATCTCCAACGTCGCCTTAGGGAAAGAATAAATTTGGAAGAGGAATATCAAAGACTCTTTCCCCATTCGCCTACTTATGCCGAGCTACTTGAGCCGAGAGATCCCATTTTGTAGTTAGTGCACAGAGAGGATCCAGTTGTCCGGGCATCCCATAGGGAGGACCCGTTCGTCCCCGTACCATCCGAGCTAGATCTTGGGTACAAAAGCTACACAGATGATGTAGAGTTTAGTCCATGTGGTCTTGGAGATCAATACCATTCCATCAACATGGTCTCCATTGATTTGACCACTCCACTCTGCAATCCAACAGATCCATCCAAACCATTGCATCTAAACATGGATGCTATCGATTGGGATCATGCTGATTCGCCAATAGAGCCTGAAGATTTCTTCCCGAATGAAGAGATGCTACAACCATTTCATTTTGGACCAGGTTGTGCTTATGATGTCTATCACGCTGAAAATGCTTCCAATGAAGAACATATAAATCCAGCTGATGACATCCATTTGATCCCTACGCCTCATCAGCTTGAGGAGGGATCCCATATGTCAGTAGAGGAAACCTTCAAAGTGGATATCGATAACGACCCCACCAATCCAAAGAAGGTTAAATTTGGAATGAGTCTCACTCCAGATGAGCGCGCTAGCATCATCCCTCTACTGAAAGAGAGACCTGACCTTTTTTCTTGGACATACAAAGATATGCCCGGTCTAGACCCGAAGTTGGTTACTCATAACCTTTCACTAGACCCGTCCAAGAAGCCCGTCAAGCAGAAGCTCAGAAAGATGCATCCAACAGTAGCCTTAATGGTGAAAGACGAATTGCAAAAATTGTTGGATGTAGAATTTGTCATTTCCATCGACTATCCAGAATGGGTATCCAATATGGTGCCTGTAGGAAAACCAGATGGAAGGATCCGTATTTGTATGGATTTTAGAGATCTCAACAAGGCAACACCCAAAGATTCATTTTCGTTGCCCAATATCGATGCTCTAGTAGACTCTACTACTGGTCACGAAATGCTCTCCTTAATGGATGGTTTTTTTTGGTTACAATCAAATTTGGATTAAGCCCGAAGACCAGCACAAAACCGCATTTATAACGCCATGGGGAACATTTTGCTACAAAGTTATGCCATTTGGTCTCAAAAACGTTGGTGCTACATACCAGCGGGCCATGACATACATTTTTCATGACTATATGCACAAAATTCTGGAAGATTATATCGATGATTTGCTAGCCAAGTCATTGCTACGAGAAGAGCATGCGGAGGTCTTGAGAAAAGTCTTTGATCGCCTGATAGAGCACAACGTCAGGCTGAATCCTAAGAAGTGCGTATTTGGCGTAACTTCTAGAAAATTGCTAGGGTTCATTGTCTCCAAGAGAGGCATCAAAGTAGACCCAACGAAGGTCAAGGCCATTTTGGAAATGCGTCCTCCCACCAATATTAAGGAATTAAGGAGCCTTCAAGGCAAGGTAGCCTTGATAAAGCGATTTATCGCCCAACTATCGAATAAATGTCGACCCATGAATCGACTACTACATAAGGGTGTCCCATTCAATTGGGATGAGGACTGCAAGGTAGCCTTCATTGAGATAAAGCAATACCTAGCAACGTCGCCAATGTTAGCTCCACCAAGGCCAAAAGAGCCTTTTCTGCTATATATCGACAATAGACTTTGCGTTAGGGACCATGTTGGCCCAAAATAACGTACAAGGCAAAGAGCAAGCCATATATTACATTAGCCGAACCTTGGTGAGTTACGAGCTAGGATATGCATATGTGGAAAAGCTATGTTTAGCAGTAGTGTTCGCTACCAAGAAATTATGGCACTACATGTTAAGTCACATGACATATGTGATATCAAAACAAAATCCTTTGCAGTATATGATGAGCAAGACATATCATAATACACGTACTGCAAAGTGGATCATGCTATTGACAAAATTTGATCTAGAATTCATAAGCCAGAAGTCCATTAAGGGACAGGTCATAGTAGATCAGTTAGCTGAGGTGCCACTATCCAACAGTAGGCCTCTGACAATCGAGCTTCCGGATGATGCAATTTTTGTAGTATTCGAAGCTCCCGAACCCGAAGAACCAGAGAACAATGCTGATATGACTCTGTTCTTTGATGGTTCAAAGTGCGAGCAAGGAGCTGGCATAGGGATAGTGTTTTTCACACCACAAGGAGCTCCAATGCCCTTGTCATTCAAACTAGACTTCCCATGCACCAACAATAATGTTGAATATGAAGCCCTACTTTTGGGCCTCCATACAGCCATCGCCATGAATATCAAGAGATTAAACATCTTTGGTGATTCCTTGCTCATAATTAACCAAGTGAAGGGACTATTTCAGTGTCGATGTCCGGTATTGAAAGCCTACAAAGATCTTGTTGCCACATATCTGGCTAAACTGGAATGGTACGACATCGAGGCAATCCCTCATTCGTCAAATAGGTTCGCAGACACCATGGCATATTTGGGATCCTTAATCCCTCAAAATATATCTGCCGACTTCACTACCATCCATGTCAAGATGCTCTCGCATCCTGCAGTAGAGCGTGCAGCCTTTGATAACAAAGAATCAATCAACATGATTAGTGTGGAACCAAAAGCTGATTGGTTCTACAAAGCTAAAGACTTTCTCAAGAAAGCACCCTAGGGGTCTTTAACCTCCTAGAGTCCTACGGGGAGTGGCACCACCATTCACCACCAGGTTGTTTCCCAGTCTATATTTGCAAAAGTAAATACGCAGGGGGTACAGGTTGTCTTAGCGGTCGAAGCTGAGGCTCATCAGAATTGGATGTCACAGATTCAAGACTTCCTAAGACTTGGTTTTGTCTCGGAGGGACTGTCATGTGCCGCAAGATGCACATTTAAATAGAAAGTGACTAAATTTGTCTTGATAGGAGACATTTTGTACCTCCAAAGTTACGATGGAGTTCTCCTTCATTGTCTTGAGCCCCAAGAGTCATCTTGGGCAATTTTAAAAGCTCATGATGGTACGTGCGGTGGCCATTTCAGCGGCATGGCCATCATCAAGTGCATCCTTCGAATGGGTTATTATTGGCCCACTATGGAGAAGGATTGCAATGTGTATGTCAAGAAATGCATCAAATGTCAGCATCATGCTAATCTTATGCACCTACCATCACAGGCCTTATAGCCCATCCAAGCGGCTTGGCCATTTGCTCAGTGGGGGTTTGATCTAATTGGCAAGATCTCTCCTCCATCATCAGGCCGACATACATTCATCATTACGGCTACTGAGTATTTTACAAAGTGGGTGGAAGCCATTCCCTTAACAATGACCACTGGAGCTCGCATAGCAGAGTTCATAATGGAGCACATCATAAGTCATTTTGGGGTACCATCCAAAATAGTTTCGGATAATGGAACTTCTTTTAAGAACAAAACTGTGTGAGCTTTAACATCTAAGTACCACATCAAACACAGTTTTGCATCTCCATATTATCCACAGGCAAATGGGCAAGTTGAGGCCTCAAACAAGACTGTGGTAGCCATCTTGAAAAATATAGTGCAAGAACACCACAAGGATTGGCATATACAGCTGCCCCTTGCATTATGGGCTTATAGGACTAGCATTCGGACTCCCACTGGGGCAACTCCATTTTCACTAGTATATGGCGCTGAGGCCATTATGCCCTTAGAGTTGGAAATTCCAACTCTATGCGTCGCATTGAAAGAGTTCATCGATGACGACACCGCGCGACAAGCTCGCCTAGATCAACTGATGCTGCTCGATGAACATCGCGTGAATGCCCTTGAGCATCTCCGTGTTTATCAGGAGTGACTCAAATGAGCTTACAATATCAAAGTCCACCAGAGAGACTTTGAAGTTGGGGATCTTGTGCTAAAAGAAAACCAATAGAACTTGAATTTGTCGCCCGATATGCGAGACAAATTTATGGCTAATTGGCTAGGACCCTATATCATATCTAAAAATATTGGTCTAGGTACCTATCGCTTGACGTCGCTAGGGGGTGTTGAAGAGCCTGAACCTCTCAACATCATCCATCTTAAGGCATTCTATGCTTAGAGAGTGTAGCATAAAAAGCTCCAAAGGCATCTATAAGCCCTTTGGTCAGTCAAAAGGCACCAAGGATTTCTAAAAATCGCTTGGTCAACCCAAAGGCTCTAAGAGTTCCTATAACTACTCGATCATCCCAAAAGGCTCCAAGCTCTCATTCGAGTGATTTGGTCATGTCAAAAAAAGCTCCAAAGGCATCTGTAAGCCCTTTGGTCAGTCAAAAGGCACCAAGGATTTCTAAAAATTGCTTGGTCAACCCAAAGGCTTCGAGAGTTCCTATAACTACTCGGTCATCCCAAAAGGCTCCAAGCTCTCATTCGAGTGATTTGGTCATGTCAAAAAATCTCCAAAGGCATCTGTAAGCCCTTTGGTCAGTCAAAAGGCACCAAGGATTTCTAAAAATTGCTTGGTCAACCCAAAGGCTCTGAGAGTTCCTATAACTACTCGGTCATCCCAAAAGGCTCCAAGCTCTCATTCGAGTGATTTGGTCATGTCAAAAAAATCTCCAAAGGCATCTATAAGCCCTTTGGTCAGTCAAAAGGCACCAAGGATTTCTAAAAATCGCTTGGTCAACCCAAAGGCTCCGAGGGTTGCTTAAAGCCACTCGGTCATCCCAAAAAGGCACCAAGGATTTCTAAAAATTGCTTGGTCAACCCAAAGGCTCCGAGAGTTCCTATAGCTTCTCGGTCATCCTAAAAGGCTCCACGCCCTCTTGCTGAGAGTTTGGTCAACTAAAAGGTTCCAAAGGCGTCTGTAAGACCTTTGGTCAATCCAAAAAGCTCCAAGGATTTCTAAAAATCACTTGGTCAACCCCAAAAAGCTCCAAAGGCATATATACTCATCGTTTGGTCAAATATGAAAGCTCAAAAATGCATAAAAATTTGAAAATATATAAAATTCCAAAAAAAATTGGTAAAGCATAAAATCCAAAAACATTTGCTTTTGCAGTTTGCATTTTCATACATGCATTCACATCATCATATTGCATTTAGGCATTTGTCATCCATTGCATTCCACAGTAGAGTGTAATGTGTCTATCAAAATCTTACAAACGGTCGCACGTTTGTGTTTCAATCATGCACCCTTGCATTTATCATAATTCATTGCATTCATACACGATACCTGTTGCGGAGAAATATGTATGTATATTAAGTTTTCCAATCACTCAAACATACCTAGTGGGTTCTTCAGATATTGTAGAAAGCTTGCTTTGTTGTTATAGACGAGGTCATTAGTTGGGATAGTGCTTCAACATATCAGAATCCCGTCACTAAGCAAAACAATATAAAATCCTGCTAAGACAAGAGATGATGAAAGTTGCGAAAGCAGTCTTAGGTATCTAGAGAGATGGGTTTCACGACCTGCTTATCTTGCAAATAGTCGGTTTAGAAAGGTGAACTTTGGCAAAAGGACAAGAATTTCCCCTATAAATCCCAAAGTTACAAAGTTTAAATCCCAAGTTACAAAGTGCAAATTTCAAAGTACAAATTTCAAATCAAATGTAAAGTGACATAGTGAATCAAAAGCACTATAAAAATCCCTTGCTCAAAGAAAATGGTAACACATGGACTAACAGTGATTTTTATCACTACATATGAGCAAGTAAGAAGGGTGAGAACTTGAATCCCTGGATTGTCCACCTTTTGAAAGCCATAGAGTGATCCCCGATCGCATCAATGGGTTGGAAGAGTCCCACCTACAATCGGAGGGGTAGTTCTATTGGGTGATCCCCAAACGTAGCAATGGGTTGAAAGAGTCCCGCCTGCATTTGGAGGGGTAGCCCTGATCAATTTGCAATATGAGCTAGCTCTAGGTACCTAGGATTGTCTAGTTGTATAAGTCTAATCAAAGCTAAAACAAGGATGGTACGATCGTATGAGGAACCCTATCTCACATATGGGTTGAAAGAGTCCCGACTGACATACGGGGTATGCTTATGATCTATCTAAAAATACTCACATGCACACACAGGGATAATGAATAGTTGGGTCTATCACGGCAAAAGCCTTGTCCAATAAAAGCCTTGTACAGTTAGTATGTGATTTTTGGAGAAGTCTACTAGGGTGTTTGAGTCTCAAGGAAAAACCTCAAAAAGTTCTCTAATAGCAACAAGATACCAAATATCATTAGACATCAAAAATACGAGTCATTCATTCATCGAATGCATTTTACAAAGCACAATCAAACATATAGGATAGATACCGCATGAATATCAGAAATGATGTTTAGACGGCCACTGACTATATAGTGCAACAAAGAAGAAATATACAGAATGACATATTCATTCATTAGCATTATACCAATCCATTTCACTGCATTTCATATATGGGTGATTAATTGATTAAGTTCTTGTAATGAGAATTATCAATTATTTTGCATGATTGTCATACATTCTATGGTGTCGCATTTTAAAATTGATATACACAGTTTACATTCATTCCTTATGTTTTAAGTGATTAAAGCATACAGGTTCATTCCCATTAGATTACGATTATGTACATAATGCATTACCATACATTGCATAGCATACCATAACTTCATAAAAATAAACGCATGCCCACAAAGCAAAAATAAATATGCGTTCAAAATAAATAGTGCATCCATATGCATACATTATATATGGCACATCTAATCATCTAGATCATTGCATCCCAACATCATCATAAATAAGATAGCTATCTAGTGCATGTCATCCATATATCATCATCATCATATATATCATCATATATATATATATCATATATCATGCATATATGCATCAAATAAATATATAATATAATATATATATATATATATATATATATATATATATATATATATATATATATATATATGTGCAAAAAGAGTACATATGAGGAGTATCAAAATGCCCATAGGCTACAAAGTGTGTAGGTCCTCGACCTTACACTCAAAATGAATACAACATAGCAAAAGTATAGTTTGCATCTAGTAGAGCCCAAGTCTAGTCTGCTCCCCCTGTACTAGAGCTCTCGTCGCCTCCCTCAACACTGTGCTCTAGAGCCTACTCTCCTATCTATGTTGGCACCTGTGGTGGGTCCTGCCTACCTCCAAATCCTAAGGTACCCAACACATGAGAAATTGGTAACTATAGTAGGCTAGTCCCCTGACTGGCGGCCCCTGAAGTCTGCCCTGCATCTCTAGGCCTGGCACGTGATGTCACCCCATGTGTGCTAGAGGACCTGTGCATCCTCTCAATCCTATGAGTCCTGTGACTCGAGCTCACCATAGACTATCTTGAGGTCCTAGACCTGGTCTGCTGAGACTCTAAGGAGAAAGGATCCTCAAGAACCTGTAACCCATGCATCTCAATATAACCGACTAGCTGATCAATGTGAGCAAGCCAAGCTACATGCATCTCATTGGTCCTCATGACCATACTATGCAGTCACTCTACCTCGATCATCGGATCTTGTACAGCTATTGGTGCTACCGTTGGTGCTATCGAAGGCCCCATAGTAGCTTGAGGAGGTGGCATAGCCCCCCTCGATACCCAGAGGAGATCCCTCTCCACCTCTGCTATAGTCCATTGTGCCTATGCTAACTCTAGAGCAATCTGCAATCTCTGAACCTGGGCCTCTACATCTATGGCCCACGTAGTCAGATCCTATATTTGATCTTGCATCCTCAGTCAGGCACCTATCCCTGTCAGATACCTTCACCTCTAGAGTGGCGATCGTAGTATCTCGCTCTAGCTGTTGTGTGTGGAATCACCACCTAAGCTAAGAGCTGACCCTCTACACTATTTGGAGGGACCTCACCCTCCTCTGGAGCCTCCTCATCGGGGTCAACCTCGGGAGCCTCCTCGGTGGTGATCATTGTGCCCCAGCCGCTCCCTCTCCATTGGTGCACCCTACACCCATCAGGATCCACCTCTGCCTCTGCCTAATCTGGCTCTCTGCCTAGAGGCCCTATGTCATACCATCTAAACATGGACCACCACCCATCATACTCTAGAGTGGTCCCAGCAGTCTCGACTCTAGTCTCTTGGTAGTCATCAACAACATCTCCTAGAGGCTCAAGAATGATCCACTATAGATCATGCTCCATGACCAAGCATCGATATCTAAGGGGGATATTTGGAATATCCTACATGAGCCCAAACTATCGTAGGACCCGAGAGTAGAACTGGTACTCTCGAATCTCGGCCTTACGACCGATCAACCATCTATCATGGTGTGCCTGTCTCAACCACTGGCCCTCCTCTGGCCACGCTGGGCAATCCATATAGGGCCACCACTGAACATCATTCGGGCCAAGTGCCATGAATTGAGTGATATAGTGTTGGATATCACCAACATGGATCCTACTATGGGTACCCTCCTCCTCATGAGGCTAGCAGGTGGCATAACATTGACGATCATCAGCAATAGCAGTGATCCATAGTGGAAGATCTGTAGGATGCTCGATTCGGATGTGCTGCCACCCCCAGATCTGCAATAGAAGACTACAGTTGAGGCCCTTACGGCTATGCTCAGTAATCTGGTATAGCTCCCTATAGAGCTGACATAGTAGGGTGCTCCCCCAAGCTAGAAGTAGAGGCTCCTCTATAGAGCTCTACAGCACCCTCCAAGCGGTGGATAGGAGGTTCCAGGGAATCCTCATGCTCGAGGAGTCTGGAAGCACAATCTATACTATGAGGTGCATGAAGAGGGCTTCCTGTAGAGAAGACATCCTCGTGGTACCACTCACCAATGTGCACCCCTCCATGGTCAATCGCGTCCTGAGCATCCTCGCTCTGGTCACCGAAGATAGCATCAAAGACAACCTCCTTTACCCTGGAGGTAGAGGAGATGATGGCCTCGCCATCAATGGGGATCCTAAAGATCCTGTAGACGTCCTCTAAAGTAATAGTCATTTCACCTGTAGGCAGGTGAAATGTGTTGGTCCACGCATTCCAACGTCGGGCCAACATAGTCAGGTAGGATTGATCTACCCTAATAGTGGGTAGATCCATGACGTATCTGAACCCAACAGCTCGAAACCAATCCCGATCATCATCGGATAAAGCCTCATGGAGAGTCTTTAGAATATCTGGCTCCCGGGCTCTAGAAGTCAATCTCTGGAATAAAAAGCATAATTTAAGACAAAATCTAGCTAACTAGAGCTAAAAAAAAACAACAACAAACCGTAGTTGAAACCTGCGGTCCCCAATTTGCAAATTGGGAACCGTAGCTGAAACCTACGGTCCCCAATTTGCCAATTGGGAACCGTAGCTACCAGCTATGGTTTAGGAGCGGCACCCATTTTGGGTACCCTCCTAGACCACTAAGACATAAAATTAAATTCCTAAAGCTAGCCTAGACTAGTGGGGTTCATTACCAACAGTTTAGTGAGGTTCATTATCCGCATTACTTAATGTGGTTCATTTTACTGGTATTGAGTGCGCGGTCTCGGTTTCGAGTTACCTTGCCCGCACCCTAGCCCCGACTAGTAGATGGCTGATCAGGATCCACCATCGAGGTCGAGGAGTGTAATCACGGTAGAGTGTGGTAGCATTTTGGATCAGGAAAGGTTTTCTCACTCTCAGAGCTCTCAAATTGCTAATGCTTGCCAAAAAATAATGAAAAATTTCAAATGGGAATTCAATTTATAGGTTTTCCTAGTCTTGGTGAACCGCAACTGACACCTGCGGTTCCAAAACTAGGGTTTTTCGCCCGTAGGTCTGACCCACGGTTCCCAAAATTTGGAAATGTAAATCGTAGACCGTACCTACGGTCCGCAACTAGCATTAAATGCACTCAAAACCCATCGTGGGAAGGTCTAAAAGAGCAAATTAATGACTTCCATCGGATAAAAATTCAAAATCAATGATTAAAATTGCAAATTTGGTGATGTTAAAAGCACCAGGACCAATCAAATACATGCAAAATTAAAAAAAAAAAAATCAAATAATTAAAAACCAAATGCGCCTCGTATTCAGTGATTTATCCTATACACTTGGTGGTTGCAGCGAGTTGCGATCCATGCAATCCGACAAGATGAGTAAATCACCATAAGGACATTTGGGGTAAAATTGTCATTTCTTTTATGACATCTTTCAGCAAATCATCGACAAATATGATTCAACACAAGTCTAATTGCATTTGTATCATTTTGATTCCTTAAGATGACTATTGTAGCCTGACTTCTCCATGGGATAGAAATGTGCCAATACTACTAAGAGTTGCAATCATAAGTTGAACTAGGCCTAGCCAAGGCATTAAAAGGCTCGAATCTTAATTTGTTCAGGATCATTCATTATGGTCAAGCGATTTCGTCGCTTCATACATTGTCATTACCCTCATCGACTCGTCGCTTGAGGGGGTAGTCATAATTTCATAATCATAATCAAAGTCAGCAGAAGATCCCTGAGATCGTAGATCCCCTGATCTTGTCAAAATTGTGTTCGTTCTTGCGAATCATTGTCAACAACTATCATAAGCTTCCCCCTTTGCTTGGGGCAAACAACAAATATGATAATTGGTTTGTAACTCTCATCCTTCGGATTTATGGGTCAAAAGATACCCATACTTGGCATTGATGCTATCCGAACGTCTGATGACGAGGGCAGACTTGTCAAAATGTAAGCCTTTCACAAGTTGGAAGCAATGATTCCAAGATGCGCATCCTTTTGCTGGACCTGGGGCATCTAATGTTGATCTAACTAATGATCATCATAGAACCTTAGACATCATTTTAGGATGTATATTTTTGCTCAGCGTTGTTCAATCTCACAACGCATCTCAAAAGGGGCATCTGTAGACACCTAAAATGCGTCATGTCGAGGGCGACTACTCATATGGACATGCTACAAGACCATATGGAGGATCTTGGATAGACTCCAAGATAGAGCAGTGGTTCTAACCACTCAATTTAGGCATTTTGGCCTAAGCAGTCTGAACCGCAGCCCAGACCTACGGTCTCTAGTCTAAACCATGGTTGACACCTGCGGTCTGCAGTCTGGACCGCAACTGTGACCTGCGGTCTTAACTAAAGTTCAGTTAGGCCTTCCATCCAAGCCAAATCGGTTGGAATGGCCAAAATATCTAGAAGGAGGTAGTTGAAGGATGAAATATTCCAGAGGCTTCCATCCCAACTGTCCTAACCACCCTTCTTGGTCTTGGCTTCTCCATGAAGCCACCCCTAGCCCTAGGGGCATGCTATAAATACCCCCTCCAAATGGGGAGAAAAGGAGAGCAAGCATTGGAGATTTGAGCAGCGAAGCCCTGGCGAATTGTACACTCAAACTGAGTATACTAAGAGATAGAGCTATTGCACTTAATCCCCGACCCTTTTGCCACCATTCATGATGAATTGCATTATGGATGCCCTAGGTGCTTAGGAGGATCAAGAAACGCAAATCCGGGCAAACGAAGGCCCTTCACATCGAATTGACCACCAAATCAGTCTGAGGACAATGAAGGCGACCCTTGAACATCAATTTGGACAAGGAGATTGAGCCCACTACCCCTGATTTTGAGGGTAAACTTATCAGAGGTCAAACCATGGTTGTCAATCGTGGTTCATAGTGCAGACCGCTCACCAGAGCTACGGTTTGCAATAGGTGATAGATCACCTTACTCTTTTCTTTTTGTCTGGCTAGTTAGGTTAGATTAGCTATTTTGTTGATTTAATAGCATTTTAGAAGACTTTTGACCGTAGAACTAGGCTAGATTCACATTTTATGCTTATGTTTTAATTAGGACTAAAATGCTTTCTTTATGCATGTTTATGCTTCATTTTCTATATTTGATCCATGCATAGTGTAGATGCTATTTTACTTTATGCTATTACATGAATCTTGATTCAATTTGCATAGTTTAGCAACTTTCTTTATGCTTTCTTGATTATGCATGTTAATGGTGTCATTATGCATTTTACCTAAAAGGGCCTCATCATGAGAGGCTGCCTATATTTTTGACATTCTTGTTGTTTCTTGACCGTAGGGAACAGTTCCAAAGGAGAGATAAAGCATCCAATTCCTTCCTCAATGTGAAGAAGAGGGTCATCGACACCCTAGAGCAGTTCGTGTCACCCTGAGGGGCATTTTGATCACACCTACCCTTGATAGGGATTAAACACTATTGTAATTGATGTATCAAATGGGTATCCCTAAGAGGGACGAATCTGTAATTTGACTCCATTGAAATTAATAAAGGATTCCTTGTATTCATGTTATTTCTTGTTATCAAATTATGCATGCCTATTTGTGTATTTTTCTTCAATTGCGATAGTTAGATCGGGTGTGAGCCTTTTTGGTGGTTACAAATTCAAAACACACTCAACAATGCTAACCAAAGAATCCTTTTCTCTCCAAATTTTCATTCACAACTTTCAACAATCACTCACTAGGAAGAATATGCCCATACCTTTTGTTGGATGTAAAAGTGCCTTTAGAAAAACCTGTCTCAATCACAATTTCCTTCTTTCCAATTTCAATGGTTAAACACAACAATATCACTTCAAAATTTTCTCAAGAATATTCCTTAGACACAAAATAATCACAACTCAATTTATGCCTTATTACTCCCTTTAAAAATAATACTCATCATAACATACATGATGAAGAGCATGTGCTTATATAGAGGGGGTGAAAAGTATACAATAAAACTTTTTGCCTTTTAATCCAAATAATATCATCGGTAATATTAAAGTAGTAAACATCACACAAAGCATCACACACATGAGAGATATGATTTTACGTGGTTCACCCAATGTGGGCTACTCCATGGAGAAAATATTCTTTATAATTTTTCTCAAATAAATTCTCTTTGGAATACTTTCCCTACAATATTTATAGACCTCTGTCCAAAAGAGATGTTGATCCCCTAAATCAAGTTCATGGATCTCTATCCATAGGAAAACTTCTTCTCATCTGCTCTGGATGGTCCTCTATAAGACTATTGCCTCCACTGCACTGGCATGTGGATCTCTCGCCACTAAAGACTCTTGTCCCCACTCAGAATATTTGTCCTCACTGCCCTGGTTGATGGATCTCTATCTACTGGAGACTACTGTCCTCTTTGCTCTGTCACCTCCAAAGCTCTATCTCAAATCTGCTCAACAGGTCCACTCAGAACCTACTCAAATATGCTCAATAGGTCCACTCATAACCTGCTCAAATCTACTCAATAGGTCCACTCATAACCTACTCAAATATGCTCAATAGGTCCACTCAGAACCTGCTCAAATCTTCTCAATAGGTCCACTTAGAACCTGTTCAAATATGCTCAACAAGTCCACATAGAACTTGTCCAAATCTTCTCAATAAGCTCACATAGAACTTATCCAAATCTGCTCAATAAGCTCACATAAAAATTAACCAAACTCATAGAAACATAAAGTGAATTGTTAGAGATCCAATATGTTTCAAATCAATGCTCAAACACTTTCTCAACTCAAATCAGAATATAGGATAGTTTGTTTTATGGAACTTGAACAATCACTTCATACAGCCACTTGACCAGGCTCAACCAACTCTACTCAACCAATCACATAAAAAAACAACTCTTTCTCACAAACCCTAGTCCAAGCATGCAATCACCAATTCAAAATATTTCCAACAATGCTCAACAATAAATCTCACATAACAATGATACTCATGTTCTTTTCAAACCCTAGTTCAAGTTCTTTGCACAACAACTCACTTCAACAAGAATGCTTATAAAACAAGGTTTTAATCACAACACTTAATTCCAGAAAACCTTGAAGCATTAACTCAAACACTTTCGAAAAGGAAACCCTAATTAAATCCTTTTCTCTCCAAAATTTATTTTCTAGAAATCCAAAAAATCAACTCAACCAAGAATTTGCCTATACCTTTATGCTTGACAAGAAGTAGACCACACAAATCTGCCACACTCACAATTACTTCTTTGCCAATCTCAAGAAGATCATAATTTTCTCAACAAAACACAATGCAAAATGATATCAAAATTACACCTTATTACTCCAACTTAAATAATATTCAACACCTTCACAATAATCTTCTTTAACAAAAAAAACCCCTTATTAAAATTAAAATAATACTCAAATGTCTTAATTCTCCAATATGCCAATATAATAATTAAGACTTTATTAAAAACTAAATTCAAAACTCCTTATTACTCCTAATTGACACTTTTTAATAACCACCACTATCCAACTAGCAACCCTTCTAAGCAAATTCGACTAACACCCCTTTTATCTCCCAACTTAGGCAATAATTAAATTTAATGCAAAAATATTTACCTCGCCTTCGGAGGGATTCGAACCCTCAACAATGCCCGCGACAAACACCTTAGCCGCGGCTCCAACCGTCGCATGAGCTATGCGCTCGTTTGAAACTTAAGAAGCACCACGTGCTTCAAATCGTGTCTCCCGCCTTGCACCTTGTAAAACGTGTGCCTTTGGTGCCTTCAACTAACACGACTGCCAAGCACAACCATTGCATTTCGAATGCTAGCCTCCTTGCCTACAAGCGCTCTGGCCACTGCCCACTTGCCACTGGGCCAAGCTGCCCAGTTGGCTTTTGAACGATCGACGCCTTCTACTTTATTATGTTCGTCGACACACAAAATTCACAAACTTTCTCACGAGCTCTTCCTTCCAATTCACATGCAATATTAATCAATCGAGCAAGGATAAAATTTAATGCCCTTTGGGCATAGGTATATATATTAATTTCCTCCATGCTTGTAAAACGTCGGCGCTTCGAATGCTTTCACCACCACATAACGTCGACAAAGGTTAGGACCTTAATAAAGGCGCTTTGAATGTTTTTAACTCCAAACCCATCTTTGGGTATTGTAAAATATTATAATGAATATTATAAATATTTTTCTTTGGGCTTTTAACCATATCACTTAATATTATAATAACAAATATCCTTTTGAGTTTATTGCTTCCTTCTCATTGCATACCATGGTGTAAATAATATTTATTTATAAAATTTAAATTCTCATTGAGTTTAAATAATTTATAAAATAAATATTATATCTCATTTTTAACTTTGTATAAGCCTCCTTGGGATTTTTATGAAACATCTTTTAAACTAACCTTCCATATACTATTAAGATATTATGGACCCCTTTTGCCTTTAACTTTTGCACTAATTCTCTTGACCTTTGGCCTTCTTCTTGGATATCAAATAACAACCTTGACAACCTTGTTTCTTGACAAAGTCCTTGACATTAATGATGACTTCATCTGGTGACATCAATGACAACTTTGACTTAGGGACTCAAAATTTCCAACACATGAAATAATTACTTGAATTCACCTTATAAAATCCAACTCAAAATAATGTGCAACACCATAAAACATCAACCAAACACCTTACTATCCTTTCAAGCACTTAAGAAAATAATATTAAAAATCTAATTTTGCAAATCCACTCCCCTTTCTACCTTAGAAACCAATTATAATATGCAAAAATTAATTTCTAAATGCTCAAATAATATTCCCAAAATTTTCGGTGCCCAAGATTAAAGCATACCTCTTTCTTCCCCAAAAAGGGGTTTCGACGTGATTCGATCCGTCGTCTCCCCAAGCCTAAGCACCTTAGCGCTTGGGAGCCCACCGCATGGGCTACTAATGCCCACATGAAGGAAGAGTCCCTTCCTCTTATGCCTCTGCCACCGTTTGACTTTACATGAAATTCGCACACTCTAACTCCGCTTTGGACGCAGCGCAATTCGTAGGGCTCACAATGATATTCGAAGGCATGGTGAGTCTTTGGTAAGGTGGGTAGTCCCCCCTTATATACACATTTTAATCTTCTCATGATGTTGACACTTTGTAATTCGAAATCGAATTTTGAATTTTAATTTTAATAACCCATCTTAGGGTTATTTAATATTAGGTTTTTTTTTTGTTTTTTTAAGCGAAAACCCCCTTGCGGGGCTGCCTTGGTCTGAGAGATCACGAACGGGGGTTCTACACCGTCAAAGTCACCCGGGAGTCGCACCCGACCCTGCCCGCACCAACATTATCAATTGGATTTTGGATACCCAATTCAGCTTTTTGGTAGGGTGGATATTTGAACCTGGGACCTCTCTTGGAGGATTTCCCTCTCCTCTCCAACTCACCTACAACACCTGGGTAATATTAGGTTTAAATTAGTATTTAAATTAATTAATAATTAACTTAAATAACTTTATAAGTTAAATAAATTAATTAATAAAAAAATTCTAATTAATTTTTAAATTTCTTTGGTATAATATTATAAAAAGATATTATAATATTATTCACTTTGGGCTTCTTCTTGCACTTTGGACCTCATCTGATGAACCAGGTTATCCTTTTGTATTTATTAGAGAACCATCAGTAAAGGAGGCTAGGTCATTTCCAAGTTAGATACAATTTATATCTAAATTTATTACAAACCTTATAGAAATAGTCATGCCTATAACTAAAATACTCAAAAAAACATGTCATTTTTTCATGAATTGAGAGGAATATGATTTTCAAGGAATCAAACGTGCAACAAATAAAGTCATAGTGCTAATCAACCAAGAGTTATCTAAAGATTTCAGATTGTATGTATTTGGCATTAATATGAGAATTATAGCAATCATCATCTTAAAGGATGGTAGGGACAAAGAGCACCCCATATCTTTCATGAGTCAAACACTTCATAATTATAAGAGGTATACCTTCATTAAATAGATATTTTAAATGACAAAAGTACTAAAAATATATATATATAATTCCTTTTTTACAATATAATAACCATTTTATAGTATATCTTAATGTGATCTTATAATTTGTATAGAGAAATAGTAAGAAAGATAGCTAAATACATTAATAAAATTTAAAAAATTTGATATAAAGATTAAGTCTACAAAGTTGATATGAGAATGATCCTACAAAAATTTCATCCTTGCTTTGTTGAACAAGTTGAATCAGATGAACAAACTAGTTGCATGTGTGATGTTAGAAGATAAATGGAAATAGGGCACGCTTTAGGAAATATGACAACTAAAAAAAGGAAGTGGTTAAGGTAAAAGAGTTGATTGCACTTAGATTGATCTATAGAGGATAAAACGGTATGCTTTTAAGATGTATTAAAGGAAGAGTAAAATAGTTGCTATGGCCATTATTTTCATGAGAATGGCCGTTAGAGGTGGTTGGTCACAAATTTACTGTGATCCTACGACAAAGAGAAAACCACAAGAAATTTAAGGAAATCCACTTTAGGCAGACACGATTCCTCTGTTGTTCTTTTTCGTTATTGTCAAGGGTTAATAAATTTTTAGCTGTTGTAGAAGTGTCCTGAGGCGTTCTAACGGTAGTTAAAAGCCGTCTTAATCCAGGTTTCACATTCACACGTTAGCTAAAAGTTGGCCCCCCATACTTAGGTTTTCCCGTTTATAATAATGGTAAGGTAGAATTAAGGCATGTGGAAATAATACCAAAAAAGAACGGTTGGTTGAAGTTATTTTGTCTTCAAACGTTACCTAAAAGTTGGCCCCATACTTAGGTTTTCCCGTTTATAATGATGGTAATGTAGAATTAAGGCATGTGGCACAAGTAATACCTGAAAAGATAGTGGTTGGTTGAAGTTTGATCTATCAAGACCTGTCTGTGTCAGATTTAGTGTTTTTAACCTTAGAGGCTATATGTACGATGCAGTTATTTAAATATATATATATATATTTTTTTAAAAATTAATAAATTAAATTAGTTGAAAATCAGATTATATTTTTTATTTTTAAAAGTCGAAAGTTTTAAAGTCAAGCTTTAACTACGATGCGATTATTTTCCTCCACATCTAATCCATCTAATCTATTACATGTAAGTGTGAAAAAAAGAGTAACTATGTAAAACAAGGATATATAAATTTATATACAACAAGTAGTAATATCAGAGAATGAAAAAAGGGCTTCTCCTTTATTAAGGTCATCATCTGAGAGGATATCCATAGCAAGTAAATTATCATCAATCAAGAGCTTAGGTAGTCATCTTATTTACCAGTCAATTTTATGAAAAAAAGGGTTTTTGGTTTATTAAGGGCACCATGTGAGAGGATATCTATAGCAAGTAAATTATCCTCAATTAAGAGTCCAGGTAGCCATATTATCTACCACTCAATTCTTATCTTTAAAGATATGTATGAACTTCATTGTCTCAAAGTACTTTTAGGTCATCTCTATTTGCTCAAGTATTTTTTGTATTCTCCAATTTATATTCTTTTGCTTGTCTGGTCCTGAATGTTTCATCTTGTGTTTAGAGCTTTTGTAATCCCTTTAAAATAATATATCCCTTTGCCAAGTTATTGGATAAGATACCAAGATTTGTTTACAAAGTAAAAACAAAAACATTATAAAAAAGACAACGACCTATTCCCTATTTAAATATAATTTATTTTATATATTAAAATATAATATATAACTTTAATTCTTTTAGTTTTAAGATTAAACTTTTTTAGAAATTTATATATCTTCCTCGCGAGACATACTTTAGTTCCCTTAGCCTATGTTGAATTATGAAAGAGATACCATTTTTAATATATAAATTTTGTGAGCTACAAATGGATAACAGGAATTTAAATACTATGGTTGTGGTAGAGAGAATGTCTTATAAATAAAAGATGTAATTAGTGCTTTTCAAGAAAATGTTTAGGGCTTCCAATAATAATAATCCTTTTGCTAGGTTATTGTATTAATTATTAATGGTATGTATGTTTATAAGGTTAATTACAGACTTGATATTTGATATGATTTTTTGGTGGCAATATAGAGTTGACTAGTTGACTCTAGTAGATAAAATAAATATATAGTTGAAATAAAATTATTATTAATTGAATATGTGTTTAATAGAACTCTATGAATATAGAGATATGGACTAATAAAGTTGGTATGGTGGATCTCTAAGAAGAGATGTCGAGTTTTTTATCTATTGTTCTTACCTCTTATTCTTATCAAGATGTATGTTGAACAAATGTGTTTATGACTAGTATGTAAAATGAGATGTGAATAGTTGTTGTTGGAAGATGTAATAGTTTATCTTCCACAATTACAACAAGAGGTTGGGATGATTTTCCAATAGTCATCCTTTCCTCTCATTTTAGTGTTAGTGGTGGTGCTTATTGGTATCCCCTAGGGGTTGTTTCTAGTAGCAATGGAGGTTAGTTTTATTTACAGTGGTGGTTGGTGCTAACGTTGGTGCTTGTGGAACCTTTTAGTTGTAATCTTAGCACTTGTGTCAATTGATAGTTGGTGATGCCATGATTGGTGACTAGTTGTGGATTTCGTACCCCATAAAAATCACTCTCTGAAGTAGTCACCCATCCTTAGAAAGTAGTGGACTACATTGTGCTCAATTTAAAAATTTAAAAATTTAAAATCAAATTAGGAACATTCTCTTGATCTGATTTTGAGTATCCACTTTCCTTATTGGATAACATAACCAACTTTTACAATCTAAAGAAGTTTAATCTATTGGGCTTGAGTGTGTTTGCTTTGAGTATTTATGACATGAGTTGCTAACACTAAAGTGGTGCATTCAAAAGTTAATTTTGAAAGCTAAATTTACTCACGGTCCAAGAATATTTATAACGAAGACTAGATGAAGTCTAAAGGAGGGAGGAAGGTTAACTCAAAAGTATTCTTCCACCTACTTGGTGATGGTATATGGTCCATAGTAGAGTGGCCCAATATTTTTGTTCACCCCCAAAGTGTTTATTTCCAAAGATAGAGCTTGTGATGTCTATCATTTTGTAGTTACTCTTGGTACTTGATAGAATTAGTATTTAAAATTACTATTATATGATGATGAAGCTAATTTGATTAGTTAAGAAATGGAAACATAAAATTTGAAATAAGCTTGGCTTTTGATGAAATTTAGTTTGAGAATGAGTAGAAAACCTCTATTGATGTATATTGGTTTTATTTTAGAAGATATTTTTAATTATTAAATACAAAAGTACAAAAGAAAGTTATGTATTCATAATTTTTGAGATCTAGAGTTGTTTATATGTTTCTATTATAATGAAGGTATTATGAATCAATGAATTTTATTTTCTTTCCAATGAATGATAGAGGAACATATGAATAGTATTCAATGATTTTAAATATGAAGTAACAAATCATGACAACAAAACTTGGTATTGTACTTAAAGGTGTTTGACCACAAAAGTGAATGAGAATTGAGATCTAAAAACCAAAACAAAGGGAATTTTATGTTAGTGTTACATGTTGGACATTTTATATGAGTTTGATGTTGAGTTAGTCCTACCATCACTAAGCCCTAAGTTAGTGTTCCTCTTGGACCATGGTATTGATGGGGTAAAACATAAAGATTAAATAAAAAAGGAAGAAATCTTAAAAGTAAATGTATCTCTATTAATTTATACTAAAACATGAGACACTCTTATTAAAGGTAAAGATTAAAGTTGAAAGACAAAGAATGGATATGGGAAAATAAAGAAGTGTGTGAAGAGATACTAAAAACCATTAAATAAAGTAGGGTGATGGAGATAAAATATAGGGAGGAGAGAGGATTTGACAAGAGGTGGATATAAAGGGAGAGGAAAAAGAAAGAAGTGCACATGAAAACAAAAGGAGAAAGAAAAAGAAAGGCAATAAGAAAAAACCATGAGAAGAAAGATATCATGAAAGAGAAATGACGAAGAAACCATAGAACAAAAAATAAGTGTAATTAGAGATAAGAAATCATATGTTTAAAGCCTGAAACGTATACCGGTAATTTCTTAACATAAATATACAAGAATTCAAAATTATATTGTAATTGATCATTGAAAACCCCTGCTATGAAATAATATAAATGTATTTTTATATGATGTACATAAGTTGTGAGCCTTTGAGTATCTATGTATTTACTTTATATAAAATGTTAGTTATGATATTCTTAGTTGTGGCATGGGACAAAAGGCTTGTTAGAATTAGTTGGTCATACCTTCTGTATATTGATATATTTCATGATTTGTATTTGAGGTATATTAGTGGTACATCATATGTCGGAGGTTGTAAGGATGAGAATGAGAATTAAGAGGAAGTATGGGCTTCCCAAGATGATGTAGTGTAGGATGACATTATAGCTTTTGTATTGGTGCACAAAGGATTCGATAAGTTCTTATTAATAAGTTATGATAAAGGTTGAGGTGAGATATCCTATGATAAAACCTAGAATTTTAGATGACCTTCTCTATTAAATGGATAAAGTGGAATTGTAGCTAAGCTCTTCCACATAATACTCCATCTTATGTGAAGTAATGACCCTTCATAGAGTATAACGCTATGTTGATATATTTTTTGAAATTGTATATGTGTATCCTATTGATAATAAGTTACCTTGTGGTAAAAGGTTAATGTTAGATTTGTCAATTGAAATTAGGGGAAGGTTAGAAGATCAAGTTTCATATCGGTAAAATCTATAGAAGTTGAAATCATGATATTGAAGTTACTTTTATATGAAATATTTGGTATTGTTTTATGATGACATTAACATTTAAGTTGGGAATATATATAATATATGTGATTCTAAGCAATTCTTAAAAAGTAAATTAGGTGTTGTGAAGCTAATGAGCATCCTATTGATCCACACTAAAATTACATATGTGTTGTATGGTACAAGTTTTATATGCTTTTGTTCATTATTAAATATTGGTGGAAGTATATCTAGAAGAAAAGTTTAAAGTTTGTATTATTATTTAGCAAGAATCTTGAGTTACAATTTATAAATATTTTTTCAATGAGTTTACCCAGATTTTTATGAAGGGTCCCGACCCCCTCATACTGAGTGGGTGAACCTTGGATCTCCAAAAGAGAGGCCAACACCCTTACCATTACAGTAAGCTTGCAACTAATTTATAAATATTATTACATGTTAAATGGTGAATATTGAGAAGGTATGAAGGAATTATATTTATAGGAATAATTGTATTATTTCATACATTATAGGATGATATTCTTGAGTAGGGATAAAAAATAGATTTGTTTTAGAAAATATATATAAGGGTTTTAAGTGATGAGAGAGTGATTTATACTATATTCACATATGAAAGTGTAACAATAGAATATATTTCATTATTTGAACCAAAAATTTGATGAATGATATGTGATTTAAACGTATATTTACTACCGGTATTATTTTTATACCTCATAAAATAATGACAAGGTTAAGTAAATCTCTAAACATTATTACCAGTCTATGATTATTATAGACTTTGCAAGCACGTAAGAGGAAAAACTCTTTATATCAACTTAACTAAATATTTTATATTTATTCGTAGTTGTAATTCTTCTAATATTAAAAATATATTTAAGACCTTTAGAGGTGAGTCGGATGAAGCTAATAATGTTACAAAGATCTTCCATAAAGTATAGTGGATGAAATATATGACAAATCAAGCTATATGGAATAAAAAAGCTTATAATGTTTTTTATTCAATTAGTTATATGGGATTGAAACATGTTCCACCCATATTACATCATCACCACATAGTGGTATTACAACAAAGCTTGGATATCATCCATGTATGGTTTGGCAAGATTTGAACCTAGGTTTCCTCCTAAAATGTTGAGGAATCTAAACGATTGAGCTAATGTCATTTGATTTTTAAAAAATTAAGGTAAATATTAGGTTTTGAAAGGGTCTTAAACCCTTGTATCAGTGTGAACTTGGGTCTCCTGGATGAAAACCCAAAGATATACCACTACGATATCCCTCACAGGATCTTATAATGCTTAAATTCAAATTGCTTTTCTCTGACTATAAAATTGGATTGGGAAATAACATGCCTTTCCAACATAGGCTTATCTTAGAATGTATAACCATTGTTTAAGGTAGTAAACCTATTTTTTCCCATCTTACATAGAAATCAATAGGGAACACAAGGCTATATCAAAAGTGAAATGCATGTTCTATCAAATTCATGGTTATATATAGAGAGAGAGACTCATATGGCTATGTTCAATTTACAAATTGTGATACTTTGTTCTCATGATCATGGATGAATTATTTTAAAAAATAATGAAACAAAGTATTAAAAAATTATTTACCTCAATGTGTGAGAAAATCTCCTATATCTAATCGACATATATTGGAATTCCATATAATCCCTATTGGGAACTTTCAATAATTGGTTAATAAGAATGACATATAAGTGGGACATTAGGCTATATGCCTTTGACCATGTATTCACCTAAACATAAACCTAGTTGGTTGTATTTGTTCATTCTATAACATTGAAAATTATTTTTTAAACAACTTTACCCTAATGTGTTTGATAGGATAGGCAAAATAGTAGCAGCAGAGTGTTTGCCAATTGGATGCCCTAGTTTGATGCTCGGGATAGGTCAAATGGTAGTGGTCGCGTGTTTGCCAATTGAATGCCCTAGTTTGATGCTCGAGATAGGCCATATGGTAGTGGTCGAGTGTTTGCCAATTGATTGCCCTTGAGGGTCGGGCTCCCATTGACTTCATCTTACCTAACAAGTTAGGGTTAGGATTTATAAAGGCAATGTTTTCCTATATATATATATATATATATATATATATAATCAATGTTTGGGTTTAAAATGATTTTGTTTAGATTATACTAGAGGTCACATATAGTGGAATTACAATAATTTGGTTTGGAAAGATTTGAATTTAGATTTTTTTATTTTTTTTATATCAGGGAAATCGATAACATCCTTTCATCTTTAACAATTTGGCATAGAGTCAGATTTGAATTTAGATTTTTTTTGGTTACATAGGAGAGTTGGCTACAACCACTATTTTTAGTAACTGGCAATGCAGGGTTCAAACCACATGGACTGCAACCACCAAACCTATTTGTCTCGTTAATGGTTGACCCGACATGAGATGGGGACTGCATGTCGCTCGGGGTTTGTACTATCATCATCGGTCTGGAACGCACTCACAGGATTCAGAGCAGACTGCTTCCTTTGCAAACTAGCACCACCAAGGTTTGAAACCAGGTCTCTTCTCATCAAGTGCCCATCCAGACTAGCACTTACCAATCCACCTAGACCATGGGGTTGAATTTAGATTTTTTTTATTATCAATACTTCTTATACTCATTTGTTGGGGGTTGAACATGGGTCTCATCACTGATAATGCAAGCAATTGGTGTCCTTGCTGGTAGACCACACTCACGTGGATATTTAGGTCTCTTTTTTAAAGTTTAGGGATTTGAATCTATATTTTCTTAAAATTCGAAGAATTTAATCACTTGAACTTGTGTAATTTTTTTTTTTTTTATAAGGTGGATGAAATGAGTTTTGAAAAGGACCAAACCTTTACAAAAATAAGCTAACCTCCAAACTCAATAGGAGGAAAAATAGAAACCAAACAGAGACCAACTAACAAATAAACACCAAAACGAGCCATCAAACTAGAACCAGACAACCTAGAAAAAGCTAAACTAACATTGAATGCCAAACAAATGTAGGGATCAAAAAACAAGGCACACAGGCCCCAAGGTGCAAAGCAAAACAGACAACAAGCACAAAGAAGGGACAACTAGCTCAAAATATCCAAAAGATAGGAATCCAGGATCTAGACCTACTAATTGGGGGCTCGATTTTGTCTAAATTCATTGTCTAGGATTGTAAGGCCATCTAGGAAATTTCCTCTCCATACATGGAGATCATGCTGAAGAAGACCTTGGTTTGCGAGGAAGTCCACAACCTTATTACCTTCCCTAAAGCGGTGACAAAATTGAACTTCTTCCAAATTTTGAATCATTCTCCTAACTTCCATAATGAAATTTGACACAGTCCATGATGGAATTTGATTCTCCTTAATCATTTTTATTATATTCAAAGAATATCCTTCTATAATCAACTTCCTACAATTCACCATATCTAATTGAGAGAATCCTTGAAATAATTTTTGAGCCTCAGCAAAGTGGCTGGTTTGGTGACCTAATATTTCTGCGAAGGCAAGTAGAATTTCTCCGTTAGAGTTCCTAAAAAGGCCCCTTGCACCTGATGGCCCTGGATTTTCTTTGGATGCTCCATAAAAATTTAATTTCAATCACCCAGGCAGAGGGAGTTCCCAGAAGATATTTGATCTATCTGAGGCCACTCGGCCTGCCACATTCTGAGGTTGAGTTGAAAATCCCAACGCTCGCTCCAACCCAATTTCCTTATCACAAGTTATCCTGTTTAGGTTTAAAGTTTTAAAATTTTCCACAATGTCTACAATTACCCTCGAAGAAACAGAGGACTCTGGAAGACAAACATCTTTAAAGGCTAGGGCATTTCTTTCCTTCCAAATCTGCCACCATAAATGAGGTAACCCAAATTTCCAAAAATGATGAAGGTGAATATAGACAAAAGGAGATGTTCATTCGTCAACCAAATTCTCTAGCGAGTTAGGGAGAACCGAGGATAGTCCCCGCTCCTTAAAAAATAGATGAAACACTTCAAGAGTAAAGTAGTAGTGGTAAAATAGGTGTAAAGGAGACTCCAACTCCTTGATGCACATGAAGCACCTATTTGGACTACTTAGACCACGTTTTTGGAGATTATCAATAGTAAGACATTTACCCTGAATGACTAATAAAAAATACATTTACCTTAGGAGTAAGAACTTTAATCCAAACATGATTTACATGAAACCAAGTATCAGTTCCAGATTCCAAACACTGATAAGCCATCTTGATTGAAAAATAGCCATACTTCATCGACCCCCTAGTTAATCTATCATTGAAGCCTGTACCTGGAGTCAAGATCCATTTAATAGAATTTAACAAGGTTCTGAAGGTACCTCTACCTGCCTAAGAAATGTTAAGGAAGTCAAAGGATTTCCATTGTAGGCAACCATTATTCAATTCAATGAAGTCACTCACTTTGGGATCGAAATATCGATCAGTGATTAGTTGCAAGCCAGTGAACTCCGAATGTGAATCAATCCAAGAATCAGTGACCCAAATATCTCTCCATAAGTCTATGGATTGACCATCCCCTATAATACACTTTAAACCTTTACAAATATATGCTCGATTGCTAGCCAAGCTAGACCAAAAGGTGGACCCCATCGATAAATATTGGCTTTTTAAGAAATCATTATCATTGAGGAGGTACTTAGCCTTTACAATTTTGATCCAGTTGATATTATCATCGTGAACCAATCTATAAGATTGTTTAGCAATCAAAGCCTTGTTTAAAGTTATTAGCTTCCTTAGCCCTAATCCTCCTTCCTCTTTCTACTACAGAATTGATCCCAAGCCACCAAATGAAATCTCTTCTTTTCCTCTATCCCAAACCAAAAGAATGAACCTTTGGATCTATTCATTTTTTTCCAAAACTTTCCTTAGAATCCTAAAGAGGGATAAAAAATACACTAGAATACATTGCAGAGTAGCTTTGACTAATAGAACTTTCTCTGCTTGGCTTAAAACGGTGCCTTTCCAACCAACGAGCTTCTTTTGAACTCTTTCAACTACCAAATCCCATAGAGATGGCTTTGATGCCCCTTTAAATAGCGGTATTCCAAGATACACTTATGGGAGGGAACTGATGTTGCAACCCATAATTTATGTAATCTTTCTCTATCGGTTCACTGGTGTGTTAAAGAGGAAAAAAATGCAATTTCAAAAATTCACTTTCTGGTTAACCGCTTTCTCAAAATCCTCCAGAATGGATTTGAACACTTTAGCTTGAGGAATCAAAGCCAAAAAAGAGATTAAAGTATCATCCATAAATTGATAATGAGGAATAAGTCAAACTCAAGCCTTCAATAACTAGATTAGCTCAAATATCCCTGCCCAAAGCTTCAACCAACAAGAAAAATAGATAAGGCAATAAAGGATCTCCTTGGCGAAGCCCTCTGCAACTACAAAAATAACAAGTTAGGGAGCCATTAATAATAATAAAAAAACCTTGCTTAAGAGATACAATATTTTACCAGACTCAGCCAACTCTGCACAAAGCCAAATTTATCGAGAACTCTGAACAAGAAATCCCAAGCCACCCTATCATACATTTTATTCATGTCCAATTTGAGGAGAGTCCCAGGCCTTTCACTTTTGTTAGTTGAGTGAATGATCTCATGCACTGCTATTATGTCATCCAAAATTTACCTCCTAGGGACAAATCCACTTTGAGAAGAATCAATGACTAAAGGAAGCAAATTTTTCAATATATTAGCCATATAATTAGTCATGATTTTAAAAATTATATTGCACAAGCTGATCGACCTGTAATTCGTGAATCCCTTAGCATCCAAATATTTAGGGATTAAAACCAGGAAGGTTGAGTTCACATCAACAAGGATTAAGCTTGACCTCTGAACCTCTCTGACTGCATTACAAATGTTAGGTCCCAGGATATGCCAAAAACTATGAAAGAAGATAGGTGGAAATTCGTTAGGCCCCAAAGCTTTCAACCCACCCATCACAAAAACCACCTTACTAATTTCATCATCACTGAAGGGGTCATAAAGGACCTTGTTCATATCCTCAAAAACTATCTTTGAAATAACACATAGCAATCGATCTTCGGCAAGTAGGTTCCTTTGAACAAGAGAGCATAGCAACTCTTTGAAAAAATCGACAACACTTGCTCTAATCTCATCTATATCTTTGGTGAATTCACCATTAGCTTTTTGAATCTCTATAATCTTATTAATGCTTCTATGCCTCAACATAAAAGAGTAAAAAAAATTTGTGTTACGGTCTCCTTCTTGGGGTTAAAGGACCTAGATTTCTATCACCACATTATCTCTTCCTTTGCTAGTACATTATGTAAATCAGACAAAATACGTTTTTCTCTAGACCTTAGATCCTCTGCTACCTCTAAGGATGCATAAGTAGCTTCAACTTCTTTGAGGAGTTCACGTAATTATTTTTTCCTTAAAGAAATATTGCCAAAGATATTTTTGTTCCACTCCTTCAAGTTGGCCTTAATAAACCTCAACTTGGAGGTACTTTGACCAAATAGGGTGCCCTGATAAATTCTTGGTCCACCATTCTCTAATCCTGGATTCTAACTTTGGATGCTGCAACCACATGACCTCGAATCTAAAAGGCCTCGAAAAGAATGAGTAGTTCAGGACTATCTCCAACACTAGGGGATTGTGTAATTTATTATTATTATTATGTTGTTGATAATATAATACTTACAAGTTTGTTTTCATACTTTAAAAGGTAAAGTTGAAAAAAATTCTTAACCATGTTATATTATTATGAAATTATTTTTATTTTTATTTTTTAATATTGTTACATATTTAAATGAAATAGATACAACAATAACGTATCAGGGACAACGTCTTCTCAAGATTCAAGGTTCAAACTCGGCTGTAGCACCCCAAAATTGGCATAGTTAAACCTTAGTAAAAAGATAAAAATTTGAATTTTAACCCCAAACCGCCCATTAACCGCTCGTTACCCGCTTTCCTTGTTTTTCGTGCCATTTTTAGGATTTGTTTTGACCGTTGGACAATATCATCGTCGATTAGATGAAATCATCCCAGATCTGACGAATTCGTCTGGAACAGAACGTCCAGACGATTTCGTCCCAAAACCAAATTTTCATAATTAGCTTTTGTTTCAACAGCTTCTCTAACCTGGGCAGAAAGCGTGTCTGCGCAGTTAGAGTCTCCCCCGTTGGAGATCTCCCAAATTGGGATGATCTCCAACCTCCTAACCTCTCCCTAATCCTATATAAACTGGGACTTTCTCAGTTTATCCCCCTGAACCCCCTAGTTGATGGATTTCCCTGCAAATTCAGTTCCTTGTGCCTTAGAACACCTTCATACTTTTGTTTGCATTGCATATTTCAAGTTTTCTTGCAGGAATCTTACTTTTCTTTAGTCGAAACAAGCTTGGATCGTCGTAGGCGATTACAGACGATTTCGGACGATCCTATCGTAGATCGACGATGATCTCGTACGATTGGAGGCGATCTCGACTGTAGTCCAGATTGGGGGCAATCAAAGCCCAGAGTTTGCATTTCCTTATTGTTTTTTGCATTTCTTTATGCATTGTCTTAGTTATTGTATTTATGCATCTTGGAGTTCACCTCATTTAATATAAATGCATGATAAAGCCAAAATAAATTGTTAAGTTGATGCATTTCCTTTTAATTGCTATTTTGATTTATTATTTAGACAAATTCATTGTTATTTCTATCATTTCCCCTTGCTTTTGCAATTGCATTTTTGGTATTTTGTATCTGTTTCTGTGATTGCAGGTCTCTGATGAATTCGGTTGACGAATTCGTCAGATCGTCGATGATCCTGTCTGATCTCAGATGACCGACTGAGATCTGAGATGATTCTATGCAATTCCAGATGATTACGTATGATTTGAGATGATTTGGACTGCTACAAGACTCAGAATCTTCATCAGACATCCGAAAATCAGGTATGTTCTATCCTATTTAGCATATTCTCTGATGTTTAGCATTTATTCATGTTTTTTGTATTCATAAAATCAGCATTGGCATATAGAATAGTTTAGATTCATCTTGGCCAAACCTAGGAATTGAATGATTAAAGCGCAAAATGAACACATCAAACCTACTATCAACCTAGGCATGGAAACTGCCACTCAAAAGTTTCCTGGTGAACCCACCATCCGTCAAAAATTCACCCTTATACCCCTCCCCCGAGAGGCGGGACCTTCAAAGGGCCTCTCAGTCCGAGGTATTGTCCCATCCTTCTCGCATCCCCCTTTCGGGCATGGATCCTATAGCTTGAAGGTAAGGATGCAAAAAATTTGGAGCGATACATTTTGGTGAACCCGACGTGAAAACTAAAAACCTTTTGAAAATAATCCAAAAAAGAAAAAATAATAACAAAAACATAAATGCATTTAGAACCAAAGATTGCATATCACATTTAGATGGTAGATTATAATAAAAGACGAGTTGTCACCATTAATGTTGAGAATCAATTAGCAGCTATAGAGATTACTTCTGTACTTAGAGTACCTCAAACAAATAGGGTTCAACCTTTATGGGATGAACTTAATAGGAGATTGAATATCATTGAATATAGATCAACCGAACTTAGGCAAATCAAGAGGTTTGTCCTAGATAGAATCCTGGATCCTGATCAAGTGACCTTGTATCATGAGCTTCGAGAGAGCTTGCCATAGGTGGTTAGCAGATAAAAGAGCCCTTGTGTCTTCTGAATTGTACACCTTTGAGGAATACCTCGACAATGCAGTTGTAGTACATAAATTTCTATCTCGTATAGAGGATCAAGAGGTCGTTCTTATGGATAGAAAGAGATGGAATAGAGTTCCTAGAGCTGTGTTATACCGAGAGTATTGCCATGAGCTCTATTTTTACAAGACAGAGTCAGAAGTAGATAACATCACCATAGCACATTTTGTTAAGTTCCTGAAAAACCATTTCCAATTTGAAGAGGAGCATTTCATGACTCTTGATGAACTTGATCCTATCAATGACATCTATAAACTATTTATAGAAAACTAAGCCATTCTTTTATTATTATTATTTCTTGCATTTAGTGTGTTGTTTGTTGTCTTTATTATCATAAAAACAAAAACATAACAAAAAAAAAATCAAAACATTTTCTTTTAAGTATTATAGTAGGTATATAATTAAAATATATACCTCCCAAATTTGTTGCAAATATATTAATATATATTTGCTAAAATCTAAATTTAAACATAATGACTAGACTCAGGAATGGAAAACAGACTGAAGTAGAAGAAGATTGGTTAGGAAGACCAGTAAATAAACTAGATGTCCTTCCTGAAGACCCAATTCAGGAAGAAGGAACCCTAGACCAACAAGAAGAAGAGTTTGTTGACGCAAATGAACAAAGAGAAATTGTTAGAGAGGAAGGATCCTCATCTCCTAAAATATCCCCGGAAGGAGCAATTACTTTTGAGAACATGGAACATTTTTGGAAGTTCCTCAATACTAATATTGGCACTCTTAATAGAGCAGTCCATATGGACAAGGATCAAATTAGTGACACTCAAGCAACCCTAGAAGACATATATCACACACGCACTAATCCCTTGTCCTTCGTTGATCAAGAAAGTGATCAAGTCTGGACCATCCAATTTGGATATGGCCGCTATAATCCAGAACATGCAACAACAACAGGTTACCCAACCACCTAGAGAGCCTGTTACCAAGCCTAGGGTTATTCCCACACAAAAGAAACCATCATTCACTGCTTTATTTCGTCAAGTTATTGATCAACATACCTCAAATCAACAAAAGCCTAAAACAAAACCAAATGCCAATTTCCAACAATCTGGGGTACAACATAATGCCACAACAAATCTTCTTCATAATACTCTTCCTACCAACCATTTGCATAACAGCAATATAGCATCTAATCCTTATGTCACGCCATCCTACGCTCACAAATCCCATACTCATGTACCACCAAACCAATATGGTGGACAAACTGGTAATCTGGAAGCCATGGTGAAACAATTAGTCTCCCGCATGGACCAGATAGATCCCTACCGTCCCTCGTACAATTATCGAGAGATGTGTAGTCAGCCTCTAGATCCTATAGTTGTAGCACAACCATATCCTAAACACTTTCCTATGCCTGTCCTACCTATATATAAAGGAACTGAAGATCCCATAGAGCATCTTCGTATGTTTAGGATAGCGTGTCATGATATATCCCATGATGATTTGTTATTACTAAAAATGTTCCCAAAAAGTTTAGGAGGGATGGCATTGGAGTGGTATTATCAATTACCCACTCATTCTTTGAGAAATTTCGAAGAGACCGCCGAATCTTTTGTGCATCAATTTAGTGCCTACATTGAAAGGCATGTAACTATTAAATATTTGTACAACCTAAAACAAGACAAAGAGGAATGTTTTGCTGATTTCCTAGCTCGATGGAGACAGTTGATAGGAAAATTGCACTTTGTGTTACCTTATCGGGAAATGTTGGATATCTTTATCAATAATTTACAAGAACAACTATCCTATGAGTTATCAACCGCTACCTTGACCACCTTCGATCAAGCTATAGATTTAGCTCGAAGAGTGGAAGATGCTCTTGTTAGGAGAGGTCAACTTAAAAAGAAAGATGATGAGAAAACATCCAGAAATCAATATAAAAATAAACAAGTTGTGGGCGATGGAGTCACTGATAGTAGAAATATCGCTACTGTTAATGTTGCAAAAACAACAGAGAAATTTATACTAAAACCTCCTGATAAACCACCCCGAGAATTTACTAGGTTAAATCAACCCTTATCAACCATTCTCCCGCAATTACTAGCGTGAGGAATGATCCAATTACCAAATATCCGGGAACCTGATCCAACTATACCCGGATACAAGGCTGATTTACATTGTGATTTCCATAGAGGACCTGGACACGCTACCAATTCTTGTAAAATATTAAAACATAAAATACAAGACCTGATTGATAACAATGAGATGGAGGTGCAAGCCTTTCAACCTAAACAAAATCCTCCTAATAATGCTCAAAAGAACATCCCCCAAAATCAAAATCAGAATGCCAATCAATCATTGGACATATTTCAACATCCTTTACCAAAGCATGGTAAAGAGGTGGCTAATCAAATTGAGCATCATAATGTTCCCCCTCCTACTCGATATGTAGGAGCTATTAGTGGACATTTACCTGTTCATGATCCGCAAATCTTTGACACCACTTTATCCATGGTTACGGCCAGACCTCTACATAATATTCGGACACGTGATCTTAGTGATACCGAATATGAGACTGAAAGTGACATGGAAATCACTTCAAATCAATCGAATAGTTCTGAAGATGAATCAGATCCTATTCAACCTATCACAAGTTCTATGATTCCAGAAGAACCATTTCCAAGAAGAGTCACTACTCGACCATCGTCTCAACAATTACTTTCTAATGAACAAGCCATAAACGCTAGACCAAGACCCATTCATCATCCGCAAAATAATATTGTAGGTACCATCGGAGTTGTTACTCGACAACAGGCTCAAAATTCTCAACAAGATCAAACTCAGAACGATGGATCAGCTCCATTCATTTTGAAAAATCCCAATAAAGGGAATCATGCGCCTAATGTTCAACCTAAACCTCCTTATAATATTAATGAACAATTATCAAATACTACAGCTAGAATTTCCCTTTTGGACCTTTTAAGATCTTCTCCTACCCATAGGGATGAATTAATGCTCACATTAAGCCAAATGATGGTACCACAAAATATTCAACCCGAAGCCATGTCCAATACTATCATAACTCGAGAAGTCGATTGTATTGACTTTCGGGATAAAGATATACCACAACATAGTTTACATAAGGATAACCCCTTATATATTACTGCCCTAATTGGAGATGTAGCGGTTAAACGAGTCTTGATTGATAATGGTTCATCTTTAAACATATGCACTTTTGACTTCTACCAAATATTTGGGTTTAGAAGTGATGAAATGAAAAGAACCGATATGATTATAAAAGCCTTCAATGACGAAACACAAGAAACATGTGGAGTTATTACTATCCCATTGCAAGTTGGTCCTCGAACCTTAGACACGACCGTGTTTATTGTACATTGCCCTGCATCGTACAATATACTCTTGGGTCGCCCTTGGATCAACGCGATGCGAGTTGTTCCCTCAACTTTACATCAGTGTGTTAAATTCGAATTTAAAAATCAGTTGGTTACCATTCATGGTGATCCTAGACCCTTTGATATGTGTGCTTTGGCAGAACCTGTTGGAGTTCAATTTTGCCCTGCTCTGTCATCCACACATCCTAATTCTAATCATCCGCCTAAACGTGTGAAACACACACTCATAACATCATCTACTTTTTCCCCACCAACTACACCTCTACATATAGTTCAACCATCTTCCGAACAAACCACATTAGGACCCCAAAAGGATCCTAAACCCACAACCAATGCTTCTTGTTTTACTCCTATAACTTCCATACCTTTAGACACGTCCATCGACATCTCTACAACGTCTACGCCTATCAAAGGCATGTTTCCCGCATCTAAAAACATAGGAAATGATCCTTCTACCTCTTACGCTCTTACTGACGAGCTCTTACCCGATTTATCTAAAATTCTTGTATCAGAGAAAACAAACGTTGCTATGCAAGATTCCCATATTTTAAATAAATTGCCACCCTCTCCTCGTACCTTGGGCCTCCCACAGCCTATGGGAAGTATCTACCAAGTCGGGAGTTGTGCTTTTATTTATAAGGGATATGACTAGGGAAGAATACCTAGAAACATCAAGACTCATTATGATGGGTATGCTCGTTGTTATTTTGCTAATGAGTATATTAAAGCTAAGCCTATAATGCTTAAATTGGGATATAAAGGGAAAGGTTTGGGACCTTTCCAGAATGGTATGAAAGAACCTTTTGAGGTAGAACCATGGCCTGCCCGATGTGGTGTGGGCCTATTTTCTAGTAAAGGTCAGCCCTTCCCATTCGAGGATGATGACCATCTCATATGTTACCAAGATTATTTGGATAAACGCGATGCTTTGCGTTTAAGGGATAATCCATTTACATGCAATATGCTATCCATAGCTTACCCTGAGATGATTGTTGAATCCGACGATGAGTTGGAGGGGGATATCTTCCATGATGTCTCCGTTGAGGAATTGTTACATAACGGATTTTATTTCGATGGCTCTATACCTAGTGTAGCCCAACTTGAGGCCACGGCTCCTCAAGATGAATTATCCAAGCTAACTTTGGAAGAATTACAAGAATTAGGCGTTTCACCCGCCCCATCTAATTTTGAGAGAGATCTACATATGGAAGTTGAAAACGTTATAAAAATTAACATTGGAACCGAAGATAACCCTCACATAATCAACATTGGATCAGAATTGAGCCAAGAAAAACAAGATAAATACATTTCATTCCTAAAAAAATATGAAGACGTTTTTGCTTGGACATATGAAGATATGCCAGGATTAGACCCTTCTGTAGTTATGCATCACCTAGTAGTCCATCCGGATGCTAAACCTGTTAAACAGAAACTTAGAAAAATGCATCCTAAAGTGGCCTTACTAGTCAAAGGAGAATTAGAAAAACTCTTGAAGGTTATTTTTATACAAGCCATTGATTATGTTGAATGGATCTCAAATGTAGTTCCAGTAACTAAGAAAGAAGCTACCAAAGTTAGGATTTGCACAGACTTTAGAGATATTAATGTTGCATGCCCTAAAGATGATTTTCCTCTTCCCAACATGGATCGGATCATTGATTTTACTGTTGGGAGCGGAATGATATCCCTAATGGATGGATTCTCTGGTTATAATCAGATCAGGATAGCTCTTGAAGATCAGGCTAAAACAACCTTTATTACCCCTTGGGGAACCTTTTGTTGGAAAGTGATGCCATTCGGTTTAAAGAATGCAGGTGCAACATATCAACGAGCCATGACTTATATCTTTCATGATATGATGCATGATATTCTACATGATTATGTAGATGATATTATAGCTCATTCCATCAAAGAAGATGATCATTTAGATGACTTGAGAAAAGTTTTTGATCGGTTAAGGGAATATCTTATCCGACTAAATCCAGCCAAATGTATATTCGGAGTTAAGTCCGGTAAATTATTGGGGGTTATAGTTTCTTTACGTGGCATTGAAATTGACCCTCTCAAGATCACGGCTATCACTGATATGCCCGCACCCACAAATATATCTGAATTACGAAGTCTACAAGGTAAACTTCAAGCTATTCGCCGCTTCATCGACAAGTTGGCAGACAAAACCGGACCCTTTCTTAAGCTTCTTAAAAAATATGTCTCTTTTCATTGGGACGACGAATGTCAGGAAGCATTCGAACTCCTCAAACAATATCTCCTTCAACCACCGGTGCTTTCCCCACCTAGATCTGATCATCCATTTATCTTGTACATTTCTGCTTCAGATTGTGCCTTAGGAGCTATGTTAGCTCAACTTGACGATGAGAAGAAAGAACATGCTAATTATTACATCAGCAGAACCTTAATCAGTTATGAAACTCGTTATACGGTATTAGAGAAGTTATGTCTCGCAGTCATATTTTCTACACAAAAACTACGCCATTATATGCTCAGTCAGAAAACGTATGTTATTGCTAAATTCGATCCTTTGCGGTATCTCATGAGTCGACCGTACTTATCTGGTCGCACAACCAAGTGGGTTCTTGCGCTAAGCGAGTTTGAACTCATGTTTATAGGACAAAAGTCTGTTAAAGGTCAAATCATAGCAGACCAATTAGCTGCTGCACCCTTAGAGTCTACCCATCCCCTCATCATTGAGTTTCTTGATGAATGCCTTAGATTAGAGGCAGACCATCCTGAGCAATGGTCCCTATACTTTGACGGAGCCCGATGCATGAGTGGGGCTGGTGCAGGTATTATTTTAATATCTCCGTAGAAACATCTTATACCTCTGTCCTTCAAATTAACATTTGCTTGCACTAATAATATTGTTGAATATGAGGCTCTAATCCTTGGATTACGAGCTGCCTTGGCACTAAAAATTAAAAATTTATTGGTTTTCGATGATTCTCAACTTGTCATAAATCAAATCAATGATGTTTATCAGACCAGAGATGATAAATTACGCCCATATAAAGCGTATGTCTTACAATTATTATCTTTATTTGATCACGTTACCTTGGAAGCTATTCCTCGAACTAGCAACCGTGCGGCTGACGCTATGGTTGCAGCTGCATCTCTTTTGCCCTTGGAGTTAGATGATGAATATGCTACCATCATTATTCGTCGACTCCAGGAACCCGCTTCAAGCAAATCATGCTTAGAACCTTTGGATGTGTTTCTAATCAACGAAACTACTCCTGAACCATGGTACACTGATTTATTTAATTTTCTGCAAAATGGGACCTTCCCTGAAGGTTGTAATAGCAACCAACGTCGGTTATTACGTAGACGAGCAAGTCGCTTCGTAATTATTGGTAATACCTTGTATAGGAGATCTTTTGAAGGCATCTTACTGAGATGTTTGAATCTAGCAGAATCTAAATCAGCTTTGAGTGAAGCCCACAATGGATCTTGTGGGGGGCATTTTAGTGGTAGCGCCATTGCTAAGAAGCTCCTTAGGATAGGATATTTTTGGCCTACCATGGAGAATGATGCACATGATTATGTGCGCCATTGCGACAAGTGCCAGAAACACGCTGACCTTGTCCATGCGCCTGCACAAGAACTATAGGCTATTTCATCTCCTTGGCCCTTTTCAAAATGGGGCTTAGACATCATTGGAAAAATCAACCCCGTGTCATCTGATGGACACAAATTCATCATAACCGCCATCGAGTATTTCACGAAATGGGTTGAAGCTATGCCCTTAGCTTCTTGCACTGGAACCCAAGTTTCCAAGTTTATTTTTAATCAAATTATTTGTAGGTTCGGAATTCTTGCAAATCTCATCTCAGATAATGGAACTTGTTTCAAAAATAAAGATGTCAAAAAATTATGTCAAAAATATAAAATTCAACATCGATGGTCCACTCCCTATTATCCTCAGGGTAATGGCCAAGCAGAAGCATCTAATAAAACATTAATCAAAATCCTCAAAAGACTGGTCAATAAATCTGGTCGAGATTGGCACATCCAATTATATCCTGCTTTGTGGGCCTATCGAACTAGCGTTCGCACCCCCACAGGTACTTCACCTTTTGTTTTGGTCTATGGCGCTGAAGTAGTTTTCCCTTTTGAATTAGAAGTTCCTTCTTTAGCTCTACTACTTCAAGATACTGAAGTAGGAGATGAATATCATGCTGGCAGATTTAGTCAACTAGAACTCCTAGATGAAAAGTGCATCAATGCTTTGGAGCATCTTCGTGCCTACCAAAACAAGCTTAAGAGAGCATACCTCAAGAAAGTTCATCATCGATCCTTTGAGATCGGCGACCTTGTCTTAAAAGAAAATCAAAAAAATACTAATGCAACTAAAGACCTTAAAGGTAAATTTGAGCCCAACTGGCTTGGACCATATGTCATCACTGCTAAATTTGGATCGGGAGCATATCAATTAGCTACCTTAGATGGTAAAGATCTTAAAGAACCTATGAACATTATGCATCTTAAGCGTTATTATGCATAACATTTGGTCATTTTCATCATTTGTATATATTGTGTATTTTGCATATTGTTTCCTTTTAGTCATTTATATAAAATTTCAAAAAAATAGTAATAGTATTTATTCTTTCCATTCATCAATTAAAATCAAAATATAAAAACATCAAAATCCTTAAAATCTTCAAAAACATCTTTTATTTTCGTACATATCAATTCTTGAAGTATTGCAGTTATATTTTCAATTATTTTGGATAAATTAGCATTTATTTGGAATCCCGCACTTTCACACTCACATACATAAATATCTTGCTTTTATTTGGTATGATTATTACTCTCTCTTATATCAAAGTCCACATTTGAATTAAATAAAGTTTTGAGCATAGAGAATTGATCTTGTTATTTACTTGAACCAAGCATATCTTTTCACATTAAAATGATTTCATTGCAAATTCAATATGATGCTACATAGTAGAAGTGGTTTCTTGAGCGAAAAGTTTCCCCTGCTATCCTATCATGCACATGGTCTAGAATCTTTGAGAATTGACAAAAGGACAAGCTCACCCCTACCCAGAATAAAAATCCCTTGCTCTACATCCAATCCGAGCAAGTATCCCTAGTATAGGAAGCAAAAGAAAAAGTCAAAGCAAAAGAGAAAAAGAAAAATATCATTTTGTACCATCGCAGCAATATTTCAGCATTATCTCAATATCAAGCAAAAATACAAAAAAAAAAAGAAAAGAAAAAGAAGAAAAGCAATAAAATCCTTTCCCCTACCCCTTGAAAAGAAAAGAAGGGTGAATGAGCTTGAATCCCTGGAATTCTCAATTATTCGAAAACTGTGAGGTAAGCCCCATAACAAGTGGTTTGTGCCCAACCCGCTTGGCCTTGGGTAATTCCTAGCATGGTGATATGTCTGTCACATTAGCGACCTTCTTTTGTACAGACCTATGTCGGCTTATGGATTAGCTAGCTCTTGATAACCCGACTTACATAGTAGTCTGGTATGGTTACATGCATATAAATCATGGTCAAGGAACACTTATTTGGTTAATTCAAATTACTTGTATCAAATTTTCTTGCTCAAAATTGGTGAATGAATAATACAATTGCACACACATTTGTATTTGAGAGATTCTGTATCATTATGATAAAGCAAGATCGGTAATGAACTCACATTTGCACATGAGGGTTCCGTATAAATCTATATTTGTCTTTGAGATAAATGTAAAATATTTCTGCAACTCTTTTTGGAATAATTTTATCTTCTTATTTCAGCACATCTGTTTAGTATAAAAACAACTATATACATTGTTTTCAAAAATCACAAAATGCTTTCAAACAACATATGACACAAATATAATCAATAAAGTCATGTTCATATTATTATTTTTTGTTTATCAAAAGTCAAAAATCAATCATGCAATAAAACTAAAATATCAATTTCTTCTTTGGATTTCGCGATGATGGTATAAGTCTATACCTATAATTCTATGCCTAGCGCAAGCCATTGTTCTAATTTTATTTTCCCATTCATTTTAAAAAATTCATAAAAAACATATGACTTACATCATTATGTTACACAATTGTGATTTAAAAAGAACGAACACATTTTTGTCCATTTCATTATGTCAACATTCAATTTTGCAATGATGGTATAGTTCCTAGGGACTTATTCAAAAAATTTATCACACTTAGGAATTTATGCCTAGCAAAATCATATTTCTTTAATATGTCATGCATAATATTTTTTATGAAAATCTGAAAACAAATCATCACCATCATCACTTCCATCATCACAACACAAAGTCTTAAGACAGTCTCTTAAGCACTCTTTTACTTTTAACAATATTTCTATCCTGGGATTAGCTTGACGACCTAGTGAGCGGCGACTCCATGAAATGGTCTATACCAACGACAATGTCCTTTGAAATTATTGTTAGAAGTCTCTTTTATTTTTCATCAAATCACACCACAAAACAACCAATTTATTCACATCAAATTATTTCATTTACAATTTTATACCATGACATAAAAATTATAATTTATTTCCAACGACATAATTACATGAATCATCAATCAAAAATTCAAAATTAAAGCATCATACAACATATACACAAGTCATATCATCAAAAAGATAATCTATATATCATCAATAAACTATACATCATCCGGATTGGTATGCCACAATCAAACCCTGGCATACTCAATCCCCTCAAAAAGTAATAATACAATCACTCTGCGCTAGCCTCGAGAAGCCCTCGAGCTCTCGACTCTCATCTACCTCCCTAATTTCAAACAATTGCACAAATTAAATTCAAACCTAATTTACTAGGATTAGATCCTTACCTTAGCCCGCGTCGGACCTCTATCGATCGGTGTGCTGTCTCCACCATTTTTTTTTGTAGAAGCTCTAAAAATAGTGAAAGTGAATAGTAAAAATGAATTAGGGTTTTACCCTATTTTTCTTAATTTTATTTAAAATTAACAACATTTTTTTTAATTTTGCTTTTTCGTGCTTTTACCTCAAATGTTCGATTTGGGTAAAAACACGGAGGGGGCACCATAGTAGTCGTACGATTCGACCTAGAATCGTCGTCTAAAAAATTGAGTAAATTTTTGCTTTCTCGTAAAATGGGAAGAACTCGTCTTTAACGCATTTTCTTCGGAAAATTCGCTAAAGAGGGGGCAAAATGTAGCACCCTAAAATTGGCATAGTTAAACCTTAGTAAAAAGATAAAAATTTGAATTTTAACCCCAAACCGCTCGTTAACCGCTCGTTACCCGCTTTCCTTGTTTTTCATGCCATTTTTAGGATTTGTTTTGACCGTTGGACAATATCATCGCAGATTAGACGAAATCATCCCAGATCTGACGAATTCATCTGGAATAGAACGTCCAGACGATTTCGTCCCAAAACCAAATTTTCATAATTAGCTTATGTTTCAACAGCTTCTCTAACTTAGGCAGAAAGCGTGTCTACGCAGTTAGAGTCTCCCCCATTGGAGATCTCCCAAATTGGGATGATCTCCAACCTCCTAACCTCTCCCTAATCCTATATAAACTAGGATTTTCTCAGTTTATCCCCCTGAACCCCCTAGCTGATGGATTTCCCTGCAAATTCAGTTCCTTGTGCCTTAGAACACCTTCATACTTTTGTTTGCATTGCATATTTCAAGTTTTCTTGCAAGAATCTTACTGTTCTTCAGCCGAAACAAGCTTGGATCATCGCAAGCGATTACAGACGATTTCGGACGATCCTGTCGTAGATCGACGATGATCTCGTACGATTGGAGGCGATCTCGATTGTAGTCCAGATTGGGGGCAATCAGAGCCCAGAGTTTGCATTTCCTTATTGTTTTTCTGCATTTCTTTATGCATTATCTTAGTTATTATATTTATGCATCTTGGAGTTCACCTCATTTAATATAAATGCATGATAAAGCCAAAATAAATTGTTAAATTGATGCATTTCCTTTTAATTGCTATTTTGATTTATCATTTAGACAAATTCATTATTATTTCTATCATTTCCCCTTGCTTTTGCAGTTGCATTTTTGGTATTTTGTATCTATTTCTGATGATTGCAGGTCTTTCGATCGAATTCGTCGGATCGTCGATGATCTCGTCCGATCTCGGATGACCGACTGAGATCTGAGATGATTCTGTGCAATTCCAGATGATTACGTATGATTTGAGATGATTTGGACTGCTACAAGACTCAGAATCTTCATCAGACATCCGAAAATCAGGTATGTTCTATCCTATTTAGCATATTCTCTATGTTTAGCATTTATTCATGTTTTTTGTATTCATAAAATCAGCATTGGCATATAGAATAGTTTAGATTCATCTTGGCCAAACCTAGGAATTGAATGATTAAAGCACAAAATGAACACATCAAACCTACTATCAACCTAGGCATGGAAACTGCCACTCAAAAGTTTCCTGGTGAACCCACCATCCATCGAAAATTCACCCTTATACCCCTCCCCCGAGAGGCGGGACCTTCAAAGGGCCTCTCAGTCCGAGGTATTGTCCCATCCTTCTCGCATCCCCCTTCCGGGCGCGGATCCTATAGCCTGAAGGTAAGGATGCGAAAAATTTGGAGCGATACAACGGTGTATGTGGTTGTGTTAATCCCCTATTGATAAGTATAACTTTCAACCTTGTAATAAGTCATGGCTGGGAGAGGACTACTCAGTCTTATTACGTTGATTGTAGGGATTTCAATAAAAAATAAAACAATACAATAAGAACAATGTTAAGTAATAACATTTTAGTTTATCTATATAAATAATTTTACTAGTAACAAGGAAACAAGATCAATGTTAATACTCAAAAGTTTGTTTTCATCGTTTAAAAAAGGTAAAGTTGACGAAAATTCTCAACCATGTTATGGTATTATGAGATTATTTTTAGTTTATTTATATATATAATTTTAGTAGTAACAAGTAAACAAAATCAATGCTAATACTTAAAAGTTTGTTTTCCTAATTTAAAAAGTAAAGTTGAAGAAAATTCTTAACCATGAGATTGTTTTTATTTTTATTTTTTTAATATTATTATATATTTAAATAAAATATATATAACAAGAACAATTTTAAGTAATAGCATCTTATATATATATATATATATATATATATATATATACTAGTAACAAGGAAACAATATCAATATTAAAGTAGAGTATTTTTTTACATGCATTAATTCGACATGCCATGGGTTTAATAATTATATATTGTATTAGTCTGATAAGGATAGCACAGTGGTTAGGGTTTTGGTCTTTTTTTAGGGAGGTTTAAGGTTCAAACCATAATGTACCTAGATGAGGATAGGTTGGATGGTGACAGTTGAGTGTTTATCGATTAGTTGCCCAAGTTCGATGTCCCTTGAGGATCGAAGGTCCTATTGACTTCATCTAACCCAATCTAATCCAACGGGATAGGGTTTATAGTGGTAGCACCCAATGGTGTTACCAATTTTCCTATGTATTAAAAAAAATTATATATTGTATTAATTATTGATGGTATGTATGTTTGCAAGGTTAATTATAGACTTAATATTTGATATGATTTTTCAATAACTTTTTAGTTTATATATATATATATATATATATATATATATATATATATATATAATTTTACTAGTAACAAGGAAACAAGATCAATGGTAAAGTAGACTATTTCTTTACATGCATTAATACGACAGGTTGTGGATTTAATAATTATATACTATATTAATTATCGATGCTATGTATGTTTGTAAGGTTAATTATAAACTTAATATTTGATATGATTGTTTAGTGGTGCCATAAAGTTGATACTATCCTAGTAGATAAAGGAAAGCAAAAAAATGTATAGTTAGAATAAAATTGTTATTAATTGAATATTTCATTTAATGGAACTCTATGAATATAGAAATGTGGAGTAGCAAAGTTGGTATAGTTGATCTATAAGAAGAGATGCCATGTTTTTTATCTATTGTTCTTATACTCTTATTCCTATCAATATGTATGTAGAACAAATGTGTTTATGCACTAGTATGTAAAGTGCGATGTGAATAGTTGTTGTTGGAAGATGTAATAGTTTATCTTCCACAGTTACAAGAAGATGCTAGGATGATTTTCCAATAGTCATCATTTCCTCTCACTTTAGTGCTAGTGGTGGTGCTTATTGGTGTCCCCTAGGGGTTGTCTCTAGTAGCAATGGAGGTTGGTTTTATTTACAATGATGGTTGGTGCAAATGTTAATGCTTGTGAAACCTGATAGTAGTTAGTTTAGCTCTTGTGACAATTGATAGTTGGTGATGCCATTATTGATGGCTAGTTATGGATTTCATGCCCCATACAAATCACTCTCTAAAGTAGTCACCCATCCTTGGAAAATAGTGGACCATATTGTGCTCAACTTTAAAACTTAAAATCAAATCAAGAACTTTCTCTTGATATGATTTTGAGTATTCACTTTTCTTATTAGACAACATGACCTACTTTGAAAATCTAATGAAGTTTTATTTATTGGGCTTGAGTTTGTTTGCTTTGATTATTTATGGCATGAGTTGTTACCACTAGAGTGATGCATTCAAAAATCAATTTTGAAAGCTAAATTTTCTCATGGTCAAGCCTGTTAAAAATAAACATGACATTGATACGAAATGAAGAGACCTAAACATAACAAGGAGCAGCAAAATAAAGATGTAAACACAAAACAAGAGAATAACAAGGGAAAACACCCCTTGGGGGATGTCCAAAAATTCTATTTTTTTCCATTAGCAATCTCAAATAAATACTACATTGCATATTCTACAAGGCAAATCCTAGCATCTGTCGTTGCCAACTCACATGTGCATGCAAGGTGACACCTCATCCTTGGACTTTGATCCATATTACAAATGTGTGATTACATAGGCATTTAATGCCAACATTCCCCTCTTAATGATATATTTGTAATTTTGTAGTATAAACAATGATTTTTTGACACAACCCTTCATGGGCACAAGCTAAAACCAGTCCTTTCGAAGACAAGTAGCCTTAACCCAATTATTACTAGCCTCTAGGCCTATAACTTCCACCAGCTATATCCAGTTGTTCCAAGATCTAGCCACACTAAAAGCTACCTCCATGCTTCTAAACACATTAGCTTCACCTATTACCCTTAGCCATATACCAATAAGGTAACAAAAAACTCAAAAAAATCACTTTTAAAAGTTGGGTCAACTCTAAAATTACACTAGGCAACCACCACTAGCATCCACACTAGTCTTTTTTGGGCATAACTACACCAGTTACAGTAGCATTAAAATCCCTACAAGCTACACTAGTTACAATAGCCAATAATCCAACTACACTAGTTACAGTAGCTTCTTCAAGTACAAGCTACACCAGTTACAATAGTTAATACTTACCCTAAACTTGTGGTACAACCAATAAACCATCTCAAACATTCTTCAACAACTTTACAAAACATAGATATGAGGTTTCATATTTACACAATACACTAAAATATGAAGAATACTAGCTGCAAAATGAAACCTCATGTATGGACACCGTTGGAGCTCACCAGATCTGTCACTATTGGAGCTCACCAGATTTGTCATTTTTGAAGCTCACACTCATAAAAAAGAAGCATCTAATTATAGATAAAACATAGTGCTATTATAGAAGCTCACTAGGTCTACCATTTTTGGAGCTCACTAGATCTACCACCTACCACTAGCGAAGCTCACCAAATCTACCATTGTCAAAGCTCACCGGATTTATCGCTATCGAAGCTCACCAAATCTATCGTTGTAGAAGCTCAACAAGATTTAAATATCAAACCCTAGGATGAATAGTCCTTAATCCAGATCTATCGTTGTCAAAGCTCACTAGATCTATTGTTGTTGAAGCTCACTAGATCTATTGCAAGTCATAAACCCTTGCATCTATTCATACAATGCCATAAGTTTCCTAGGTTCAATACCATAGGCTCTAATGCCAAAATGTTAAAACTGAGCATGATATTGATACAAAATGAAGAGAGTTAAACATAATAAGGAGAAGCAAAATAAATATGCAAACTCAAAATAAGAGAATAACAATGGAAAAACCCCCCTGGGGGATGTCTAGACATTCCATTTTCTCTATTAGCAATCTAAAGTAACTACTACATTGCATCTTCTACAAGGAAAACCCTAGCATCTATCACTACCAAATCACATGTGTATACAAGGTGATACCTCATCGTTACATACATATTGACACCTCATCCTTGGACTTTGAGCCATATTACAAATGTGTGATTACATAGGCATTCAATGCCAACAAATCCCAGTAGATAGAACTCAAAAATATTCTTCCACCTACTTGGTGATGGTGTATAGTCCATAGAATAATTACTCGATCTTTGCATTTGACCTCCATAGTTCTTATTTAACAAGAGGTGGATAGAAAAGGAGAGGAAAAATAAATAAGTGCACATGAAAACAAAAAAAGATATAGAAGGAGAAAGGCAATAAAAAAACATCATAATAAAGATATCATGCAAGAGAAATCAAGAAGAAACCATAGAGCAAAAAGGAAGTGCAATAAGAGGCAAGATATCACATATTTAAAGCTTGAAACACATACTAGTAATTTCTTAACATAAAATATACAAGAATTCAAAATTATATTGTAGTTGATCATTGAAAAACCCTATGTTATGAAATTCTATAAATATATTTTTGATATGATGTGCATAAGTTGCAAGCCTATGAGTATCTATGTATTTACTATTAATAAAAATGTTAGTTATGAGATTCTTAGTTGCGGCATAGGTTAAAAGCCTTGTGTGGAGTTCGTTGGTCATACCTTGTATATGCTTGATATATTCCATGATTTGTATTTGAGATACATTAGTGGTATATAATATGTTAGGGGTTGTAATGATGGGAATGAGAGTGAAGAGGAAGTATGGGCTTCTCAAAATGATGCAGTGTAGAACGAAGTTGTAGCTTTCCTATTGGTACACAAAGGATTTGACAAGTTCTTCTAATTAAGTTATGATAAAGGTTGAGGTGAGATCTTCTATAACAAAACCTAGGAGTTGATATGACCTTCTCTATTAAATAGATAAGTGGAATTGTAGCTAAGCTCTTCCACATAATATCCCATATTATGTGAAGCGGTGGCCCTTCCTAGAGAATAATCCTATGCTGGTATATACATTGAAATTGTATATGCGTATCCTATTGATAATAATTTACCTTGTGGTAAAAGATTAATGTTAGATTTCTTAGTTGAAATTAGGGGAAGGTTGGGTGATCAAGGTTCATTTTGGTGATTCCCTTCTAGTAAAAACCTATAGGAGAAGTTTAAATCATGATATCAAAGTTACTTTTGTATGAAAGATTTAGTACTATTCTGTGATGATGTTAACATTTAAGTTAGGAAATATATAGAGTATATATGGTTCTAATCAATTCTTGAAAAGTAAGTAAGGTGTTGAGAAGATAATGACCATCCTATTAGTCTACACTAAAGATACATATGTGTCATATGTTACAGGTTTTATATACTTTTGTTCATTATTAAAGATTTATGGAAGTATATCTAGAAGAAAAGTATAAAGTGTGTATTATTATTTAGCAAGAATCTTGTGTTACAATTTGTAAATATCATTACATGTTAAATATTGAATATTGAGAAGGTCCGAAAGAGTATATTTATAGGAATAATTATATTATTTCATACATTGTAGGATGATATGCTTGAGTGGGAATACATAATGTGTATATTTTAGAAAAAATATAGAGTGATTTATACTATGTTTACATTTGGTTTGGATGGAATGTGATGTGATTACTTCATAATTATTTGTTAATGTGAATATATCATTTATTTGAAATAGTGTAACAATAGAATATTTTTCATTATTTGAGCCAAAAATTTGATAAATGATATATGATTTAAACTTGTATTTATTATTGGTATTAATTATATACCTAATAAAATAATGACAAGATTAAGTGGATCTCTAAACATTATTACCAATCAATAATAATTATAGTCAACTTTGCAAACACGTAACAGGACAAGATATTTTTGTCAATTAACTAAATATTTTATATCCATTCCTGGTTGTAATTCTTCTAATATTAAAAATATATTTTAGACCTTTAGAGGCGAGTCAGATGAAGCTAGTAATGCTACAAAGAGCTTCCATAAAGTATAATGGATGAAATTTATGATAAATCAAGTTACATGGAATGAAAATGCTTATAATGCTTAAATTCAAATTGCTTTCTTTTGAATAAAATTAGACTGGGAGATAACATGCGTTTCCAACATAGACCTCTCTTAGAATATATAACCATTGTTGAATGTATTAAACCTGATTTTCTTCCTCCATGGTGTCTTACATATAAATCAATAGGGAACTTAAGGCAATATCAAAACTTAAATGTTTGTTCTATCAAAATTTTTGTTTTCTATAATATATGTGTGTGTATTGATTTTAAGCAAGTCATATTGCTATGTTCAATTCACAAATTGTGATACTTTGTTCTCATGATCATGGTGAATATGGAGGAATTATTTAAGAAAATTTGAAATAAAATATTTATAATATCATTGACCTTAGTGTGTGAGCAAAGCTTCTATATCTAACTGACGTATATTGGACTACCATATAATCCATTTTGGGACCTTCCTTTGAAGAATTAGTGAATAAGAATGACATATAAGTGGGAAGTTAGGTTATACGCCTTTGTCCATGTATTCAACCAAGCATAAGCATGGTTGGTTGTATTCATTCATTGTATAATATTAGAAATTATATTTTAAACAACTTTACCATAATGTGTTCAAATTCACAATACTTTCTAGAAACATTTCAAAATATGTGTTCACCACAATCATGTCTAGAAAAATATGCAAGAGTAATTTTGAAGATAGCAATTAAGGAAATAGAAAAATATGGAGAGAGAGAGAGAGAGGATAAATGACATAAGAGAAATAAAAGTTGGATGTCCATAGGCATTACACAATATCTCATATATAGACATACATATATATACTAAATTAGTCATTGAGGGTATTTATAGTAATAGCACAACCCCGATTAATAGTTAACCTCAAGTCGATATAACTTGACTTTGAGGCCAAATTACAATAATATAATAATAAATTACACCTTTAATCAAGGTTATCCATAAAGGTGGATTTATCAATATCATTAAGGATGAAATGTGAAGGGTGACCTTAGGGTTACATGAGCATGCCCTTAGGCATACATAAATAATGTCTAAAGGCTTTACATAAAGAAATTCCCATATGATTACATATACACTTGCCTATAAGCTATATTAATAGTGCTCATAAGCATTTTTTCCATACTTTTATCCTTGGCCAAACAAGATTAGATTACACATATTTCAACCCCCTCATAATTTGATCTACGAACACCAGAGAGATAATACATTAGAGATAACATTTCCCCTCCTACCTAATAGATTTTCTAGTAGGCCTATGATTTACCATCTTCATCCTCTTCTTCATCATTAGAAAGCTTGTGTACAAATACAAGAATTTTATCTCAATCTTCTTTAATCTTGTTATGCAATTTTTGGAGTGTCCTCATTTACAATAATCACAAGTATTTGACTTCTTTGAGACCTTATACTTGTCCTTGTGCAACTGAGCCTCAGATTCCTTTGATTTGAAATCCTTTGGATGAGTTTGGCATAAGAGAGTTCCACAATTTTTAATTCCAACTTCATAATTGATAAGAATCTTAAAAAGTCTTTTAGGAGAGATAAGTTGTGGATCCTTGATAGTCATAGCATTCAGATAAAAAATCAATCCAATTGTATAAAAAGGAGAAAGATTAAAAGTAGTGGATTTTACATACTCTTCATCATCCTTTACCTTACTTCCTGCTATAGCTAAGTTAACTTTTAGGGCTTTAAAATATGATATTCATTCTTTAACACCACTCAAATTTAAAATTTTGAGATTAGAGAGTTCTATTACTATTCTATTAAATTTATTAGTGCTTACTTTTCTATAGAGATCTTTCAAAGTGGTCCATACCTAAATAGGATTGATTTTCTCTCTAATGTAGAAATGTACATTTTGTTCAACTAACATGAAAAGGAGACCAAGAGATTTATCTTTCTTCTTACAAAGTTCATGACCAATAAGACCTTCTAATTAATTGCTAAAGATAAACAAGAGATTCTTGCTTTTGAGTAATCCTTCATTTGAAATAACCAAGTACCATAATTTTCCCCATTGAGGTGTGTAACATACCCTAAGGAATTTGTTTTGCACAAAATCCCATGCAAAACTATAAAACATTTGTAAATTGAGGTCACCACTGTATAGAGCTCGAAAAACTATGCAATTGAGAAAAAATGGGCTCCAAACAATTCAACATGTAAAAGTTATGAAATCTAGAATATTTGGTATATTAGCATTTAAATCAAAGAAAAAAATCAAACTATCAAACATTAGAATTTTTTTTGCCAATTTGAATTCAACCATGGCATAATATTTGTTGATAATTATCTTATTTATACTAGATACTTCCTTTTGCCATATTATGGATTGACAGTTTGAATTTTACAAATTAGAGGATCAACTCTTATATATGAAATTTTGTAGAGTAGGTTCAAAGCTAACAGGGCTTAAACCTCCCACCTTGCTCCCATAAGAGAGAAAGAAAACTATTACACCACACATTCCTTTTAAAACTAGGAAGGGAAGAAACATGTGTACAATATAATATTTATTTACATAACTTAAAAGAAATTAGCATCGAGGTTTGAATCGGTACCTTTGAGCCACAAGCCATATTTCCAACCATTGCGCTAGTGTAGCTGATGAAGACAAAAGAAATAAACCTTAATCTTGACTACATGTATGCTTTTGATCAAGTTGATCCTTTAAAAATGGTTTGTAAAATTAGAAATGCTAACTGCATGGTCAAAGATAAGTGAATTGACCTCTACACCATCAAATATTGATGAGATGGAGAGGGAAGAACATAATTGAAGAAAGATTTTTCAATTTGAGTGCCTCAGTGTAAACAACCATTATTGGGAATCAAACCAAGGGCATATGCCAAATAAGAGAACTCTCCAACCACTATGTCGTAGCAACAACCAAAGGCAAAAAGAGTGAGGCTTCCTTTTATTGAAAGGTTGAGGGGTGTGCATGCACCTACCCCAATGTCACCTATAGACAACATCCTCTTGAGGAAAATAGGGTCTTTATAGACAAATTATAAAATCCCATCGTTCCAAACTTGTATCCATTACACCATTCTCTATGATAGATATCGGATTAGTTATGGATTGAAAAAGTTAAAGAAATAAGTAGAAAAGATGAAAATGACATGGGTAATCAAAATGAAGACCTAGTGTGAAACAAAGGGTGTCATAACTATTGTGATGCCACTATGGATGACTGCTACAATAACTAACCAATCATTTGAGTGGTAGCCAACAACTGTAAAACACCATTTTAGGTGATTTTGGTGTTGGTTTAGCAAAGGAAGGAAACTATTTTGACAAGAAAAAATGGTGTCAATACCAATTTGAATTTAAATTTTAGAAATGTAGTCATTTCTTCAAAAAAAATCATAGAAGCATCTTCAATTGCCAAGAGATGAAGCCCTTTTCTATAGTCAAGTGTTGTAGTTCTTATTTGGATATGATATCATGGTTGAATCTACATTACTTTCTAGAAATATTCCAAAATATGCATTCACCATGATCATGTATACATAACTTGACTTTAAGGTTAAATTACAATAATATAATAATAAATAACACCTTTAATCAAGGTTATCCATAAATGTGGATTAATCGATATCACTAAGAGTGAAATATGAAGGGTTCCCTTAGTCTTACATGAACATGCCCGTAGGCTTATATAAATGATACCCAAAGGTTTTACATGAAGAAAATCCATAGTCTTACATAGACACTTGACTATAGGTTACATTAATTGTGCTCAAAAGCACTTCTTCCACACCATTGGCCTTGGCCTAGCAAGATCAAATTACACATATTTCAACATAATATAACCTTGTAAATATTGTTGTGTGATATATCATACTACATAGAAATGATTGGAATTAAGAAAGATTCCTTACAAGCTAATCAAGAATATATATTTTAACATAAGGACATGAACTTTTAAAATATCTTATACACACACACTACATAGAGTATGCAGCTTATAATTGTTGTGACAATTTGTATTAAAAAGTTTGTCCAATAAGGTGAACAATATTATCTAGATTTAAGATTATGGATAATATTAGGATTCTATATTAAAATATGAACCCTTAAATTTAAGATTTTAAATGAAACTAGAAATACAATAGAGAATAATTGTCTAAACACACATACATGTATGGGGCATATATTAGTTGAATATGGAATAATATTTTTTCTAATCTATTTTTAAGCCTTTATCTAAAGGATAAAATTGGTGAATTAATAATTAGGGCTCGTATTTTTTAAATATAGAAGATAAAATTATTAAGAAGATTACCATTTAAAATAACTTTTGCCTACAAAGGGAATAAAGGGATGTTATCTATCTAGATAAATGCTAACCTTCCTTATTGGGTAATTAATTTTAATAATTACCTTAAAATCAATTTAAGAGATTACAATAGGACACACATGACTTTTGATCTAAAGTTACACTCTGTAAACATTAGAAACAAAATAAATCAATAATTGGATAACATTATTTTATCTATTCTTGTTGATAAGGTTGCAAGGTTTGGTTAGTGAGTTAGGCACCTCACAAATATTATATTCCAAGTTAAATTTGTAAATATGGCTATAACAAACTATGCTTGGGATTGCCAAGCTTTTACATTGGCATAATAGATTGAGGACTAACCCATTGGTTACCCATTGGATCCCAAGATAGGGACTAATATCCCATCCTTTTAGGTAATAAAGAACTTTGACATGAGAAAAGTTGTGGTTTGATAAAGAGTGATAAGTATTTTTTATTGAAACACAAAGTGAAGAGAGAATTAAATGCCTAATCTTGTACTAGTTGTTCAATCCATTATTACCATCACTTCAATAAGGTTGAATGTAATAAAAAACAAGGAAATTTTATCTTTTTAAATTGTTTCTTTTATAGTTACTTTGTTAGGTAGGTATAGTAAAGTATCACACTTAGTATCACATAATGGGTTTCAACACTTAGGCATTAATTGTATATGTTTATTGAAATTTAAATAACTTGATGTGTATATGCCATGACAAAAAAGAGGATGTATAAATTCCATTAAGGTAGACCTATTTTGAAGAACTAGAGAGGCAACATCAAGAAATTTCTTAATATCATCAACTTATTGAGATAGAAGGAGAACTTAGTCATGATCTTGGAACACAACAAGTTGAGAAAAAATTGTTGTCTCAAGGAAATGCACCATCACTATATTGAATGAATCAATTCTTAGAGTCCATATAAAATATGAAAAATATGATGGATCATTTCCTATGGGACATAGTGAATGTGGTCATTAACAAGGTATGAGATATTATATTCCTCCAAAACAATTAGAGTAAGGGGAGTCCCTTTAAATTTTAGAATAGAGGCCACTAGAAAGAGATATTTAAAGAACCTTAAAAGGGTTGAATCACCTAATTTTTTTAGGCTAGTGGAAGAAAAGCAACAAGAGAATAGCTTATTCAGATACATAGTTACTTCAAAGTAGATAATTTTATCAATCAAGGTAAGGCTATAATTTTACCTTTTTTACATAGAAGATCTCATAACAATTTTGTGGTGTAGTGAAGAAATAGAAATAGATTATGGAAAAGCAAATATAAATTTAGAACAAATTAAATAAAGGATAGTTTATTCTGGTGATATTGGATTGCTACCTTAGAGTAGTTGGAATGATTCATAATATGAATGTATGCTTTTGAGAATTCATTTTTGTTAGTCTAAGTATTGGTTTATTCTACTGATATTAGATTGCTAGTACTTCAGATGTTTGGAATGGTTCTTGTAGTATGCTATGATATTTATTTATGAAAATAGCAGAAAGATGAATGTTGTTAGTTCCAGTGATTTCTTTATATTTGTTTTGTGAAGAGTTTTGAGTAGAAGCCTATGCTATTAGCTTCATTTGTCCACCTTATATTTCACATATCTTAACCCTTTCTCATGCACCCCTAATATTTTTCCATTTCATTCAAGCTTAAAAGATTCAACATTCATTAAGTTGACAAGGAATGAACCTACTCTAGAGGTTGAGTCAAAGCAATTTGATTCATCCAATATTGATTATGGGTTGTAACTAGTGGGTGCTCACCTTCAGGACTAATCATTATATGATAGTTACAGTGCATTGCCATCTTGGTGTCAATCCAAGCCACAATAAGACCTTCCAGGTCTACCCCCTCAAAGGGAATTTTATTTTAGTATTGAATTAATGTCGGGGGATGAACCCATTTCCAGGACACCTTACAAAATGACCCCAATTGAGTTGCAGGAACTAAAATTTCAACTCCAAGATTTATTGGAAAAGGGTCTGATCAAACCAAGTGTGTCACCTTGGGGTGCTCCAGTGCTATTTGTGAAAAATAAGGATGGTTCCTTAAGACTATGCATAGATTATAGAATGTTGAATAAGATAACCATTAAGAATAAGTATCCTCTACCATGGATAGATGATCTCTTTGATCAGCTAAAGGGTGCTACCATGTTTTCAAAAATAGATCTAAGATTGGTATTTCATCGGGTAAGAATTCAGGAATAATATAATCATAAGACAACCTTTAAAACTCAATATGGGCACTATGAATTCACGGTGCTACCTTTTGGGTTAACGAATGCACCGACTGCCTACATGAATTTGATGAACTATGTGTTCAGGAAGTATCTAAACTGGTTCATCTTGGTATTCTTATCTTGGTATTCTTAGATGATATAATGATTTATTTTTGAACTAAGGAAGAGCATTACCAACATCATATATTAGTATTGGAATTGCTAAGGAAGAACCAACTTTATGGGAAACTGTCCAAGTGTGAGTTCTATACTCCACAAGTACAATATTTAGAGCACATTACCTCAATAGAGGGAATTGTTGTAGACCCATAGAAGATCAAGGCTATACTAAATTGGCCTCAACCTACAAATGTGATAGAAGTTAAGAGTTTCATGGGACTCATAGGCTCTTATAGATGTTTTGTGAGAAAATACTCTAAGATTTCCTATCCAATCACCAACCTTCAGAAAAAGGGAAAAGAGTTCAAATGGATGGATAAGTGTGAGGCTGCATTTGAGGCTCTAAAAAATAAGTTGACAATGACACCAATTCTAAATATTATGGACCCTCTTGGGAATTTCACTGTATGTACAAATACTTCTCTAGAAGGTTTGGGTGGAGTTTTGTCTTAGGAAGAAGCTACAGTGGCATACAAGTCTATAAAACTCAAGAAGCATGGGGTAAACTATACCACTCATGATCTAGAATTGGCAATAGTTGTGCATGACCTAAAGGATTGGAGACACGATTTGTTGGGTAGACCTTTTGAGCTAAGAATAGACCATCAAAGTCTGAGGTATATCTTTACCCAGCCTATGTTGAATGCAAAAAGGAGAAGATGGATAGAGTTCTTAGCAGAATATGATTTTGGTATTGAATATATTAAAGGAAAATAAAAATGGGTGCAGATGCCCTAAGCATAAGAAGGCGCATAGCCACATTGACTCAGAGCCATATAGAATTGATGGATAGGGTCAAGGAAATGCAACTACAAGACCCATACTGCATAGAAATTCAAGATAGATTCCAAAGAAAGTAAGGGTTTCAACATAAAAGATGAACTTTTATGCTTTAAATATCAGGTAGTTATACCCAAAACGGGCGACCTAAGGGGAAATATTATGCAAGAGGCACATAATTCTCCCTATTTTGCTCATCCAAGAGGGCCAAAAATAAGAGAAAATATGAAAAAGACCTATTGGTCTGGGATGAAGCAAGACATTATGAAAATCATTTCAAGATGTTTAGAATAACAAAAAATGAAGGTAGAACATCATGACCCAACTAGGAAATTATACCCACATGAGATACTTATGCAAAAATGACAAGTAATTTCTTTGGACTTTATTGTGGGATTACCCAAGAATAGGTTCCAACATGATGTTATCTTGGTAGTGGTTGACAAGTTGACCAAGATTACACATTTCATACCAAGTAACATCAAGGATTATGCACCGGTGGTGGCAAATAATTTTTCCAAAGAAATCTTTAGACTACATGGATTTCCTAAAGTAATTATTTCTAACAAGGATTCTAGATTCACATCAAATTTTTGGCACTCTCTACATCGTGTAGTGGGCACTAAGTTGAATGTTAGTTATGCATATCATCCTAAGATGGATGGTTAGACCGAGAGGGTAAACCAAGTTTTGGAAGACTTGTTACACATGTATTGCATGGATCAGAAGTCAAAATGGGAGGACTTCTTGCATATCATAGAGTTTGCATATAATAATAGATACCATGCATCATTGGGGATGGCCCCATTTGAAGCATTGTACAATATAAGTTGTAGAATCCCTCTATCATGGGATAATTTGGAGGATCAGGTGATGATCGAACTGGACACTAGTCGAGAGATGGAATAGCTCAGACCAATCTAGCATAGGTTCAAGGAAGTGGTCGATTGTCAAAAGAGCTATGTAGATCTAAAAATATCACCAAGAGAATTCTTTATAGGAGACAAAGCTTTCTTAAGGGTAAGACCCATGAAGAGTGTCATCAAGTCAACAAAGTTGTATCCTTGCTATGTTGGGCCCTTTGAGATCATTGGGAAGATTAGCCTAATAGCCTATAGGGTGGCTTTGCCACCCAACCTGTCAAAGATCCAAGACACTTTCCACATATCCCTACTTAGGAAGTATGTTGCTAATCCTACTCATGTGTGGAATATTTATGACTTGCAGATGATAGATATCACAACCATTGAGGTATGACTGGTTAAGATTATAGGGTATCATTCCAAGGTGTTAAGGAAACAAACCCTGGACCAATGTAAGGTCTAGTGGGACCAATACTCTGAGAATTGTGCTACATGTGATGACATGAGGTAACAATTTCCATATTTGTTTGAATACAAATTTTGTATACTTTCTTAAAGTAAACACAAGGGAGTATGTTTAGCCCAAGGGGGGAGTATGTAACACCCCTCCTTGGTCGAACCTTTTATGGATAATGAGTTATGTATTGATATAAATGTTTAATGGCATAGTCTCTTTCATAAAATCTATATGATGGAATATTGCATTCATTTGGATATGGAATATGGTACTTATGGGTGAAATTTGCACCCCTTCACCCACTCTTCTTTGCAATATGATGCCTGTAAAATTGGCCAAAGTTTGAAGCAATCATGTTTGGGTGGAAGATGAAAGCAATGACATCATTAGGTAGCAACAAGTAGCAGATGGATGAAAGATCCAGGATGGCTGAGTAAGACTGGTTCCATAGGTCTGCCACAAAGTTAAGGATTCTTCAAAGGGTAGGAAAGAGAATAAGTTGGGTAGAAAATTAGGCTCTACCTCAGGGTGGCGCTTTCCTAAAACACCGCCCACTAGGAGGGTGAAAACTTTGGCCAATTAGAGGACAAAACTATCGTAGATCCCCGTCCGCAAGGAGGATGAAATATTTTATCCATCAGAGGACAAAACTTTGAGGACATTAGAAGGAAATAACCTTGGTAAAACCCCACCTAATTGTGAAGACCACATCGGGCAGAGTGCAACAAGGAAGATAGCCCTAGGGGCCCGTCCTACATCAGGAGCTACTAAGGCATGAGGTTTATGGGAAAGCGAGTCTTCCAACCGAGAGATAAAGTGAAGTTTGAGACATGCAAATTAGAGAAATTGAAGCTTAAGTGCCCACCCTCCTTCATAATGCCACCATGGGCAGAAGATTGGGTAACTGACAAGCAAGGAAGCAGGCGGAATGTCTGCCCGATAGCAGAACCAGGAATTAATGACTTCAACTACCCAATATGAGCCATTCATGGATGTGGAGGTGGTGATTTGAAAGCATGTGATTCCCAAGGCAATCAATTCCAGTCATTCACCACCTACCTAAAGGATATTTGACCGATCGAAGGGGTAAAGTAGATAATAATTAAAGAACCTGGCAGGAATGTCAGAATCATCAATGGCCAAGATTCATGTAAAGGCACCTAATTCCTTGTTGAGAAGCAACACACCCCACTGATCATAAAATTTTAATCTTATGATAATTAAATTTATTCTCCGAGGGGACCCTCTTGAAGTATTTTGATTTTATTTCCAAATTTTGCTTTCGTCAAGGTTTTAAATTTTGCTCGCATCAAGGTCTCACAATTGCTTGCCTAAAAGCATTGATCTCAATTGAATTTCTCTAGATATTTGCACTTCAATGATATTATTTCATATTATTGATTTCAGAAAAATTAATCTTCAATAGTTTTCCTAAGTTCTAAATTATTAAAATCGAATTTTAGGGTTTTCTTCAATTCTTCATCTTACCCTAAATTCACATCAAATTTGAAATCGGCATATCTTTTGATTGGGAAATCCGTTTGAAGTGATTCAAATTTTGGGTGGAATATCTTGATCTCCTCTTTCCAATGGTACCAAATTTACCAAGAAGTTAGATGTAATTTTATTTCCAGAAATAGCAGTTTCTCATTGCATGTCGTGATATTCTTAATGCAATATCTCTTGATAAAAAATAAATTTTTATGTTCTCTTTGCATATTTGGATACCCATTTGGTTGTTTTACAAGTGTGCAAAATTTCATCTAAATATGAGAACTTTGATTTTTTACCTAAATTTGCACTATTAGGGTTTGGGAGTAAAGTTGTGGCCTGGGTAAGGCATGTTCTATCCCACTCCCAATTGCTCTTTAATCATAGTGGGATAGAACCATATTCATTGGCAAAGTTGTGGATTTCAAAAGAGATTTAATTTCATTTTATGTTCTATTTCCTCAATTTTAACTTTAATCTATAGAAACATCTTCTTTGATAAAATATTGCTCCATTCCGCTCATCAAAATGGTCAACATTAGAATTCAAGTCAAATGAGTGGGATAGAACATCTTCATTGGCAAAGTTGCAAATTTCAAAAAATTTATTTCATTTCATGTTCTATTTCACTAGTGAAAGCTTGTTGGATTTCAATTGCCAATTTATCCAATTTAATCATCTCCGAAATTCTGCAAGAGTTAAGTCTTTAATTAATTAAAAAATCAAAGTTTGCTCTATTATGCTCATTGCTCCATTTCGCTCATTAAAATGGTCAATATTAGAAGTTTGAAGTCAAATGAGTTGACATCTTCATTGAATTGAAGAAATTCCTTCAATATTGATTTCTTTCAAAGGAAATTTCATCTCATGTTCTCTCCGTTTCTCGTTTAATCCGTGCTTTTTCTGTTCTTCCGCTCTCAAATGCTCTTTAATCTTATGCTCCATTCCGCTCATTACCCTATTTCACGATTGAAGAAGGCATTAGAATTTAATTTTTTAATTATATTTTTGCCCTAAAAACTAAAAGCTTAAACCTTAGGGATAATTAAAAATTAATTAATTAAAATAAAAGCTTTAAACCTTAGAAAAATGAAATTAATTAATTAATTATTCTATTAATTGTCTAATCTTTGCCATTTTATTTCTATTTTTGTAGGAAATTTTCTAGTGGCAGGAGTAATGGCAGATGTGATGGTGGACATCAAACTTCAATGCAAAAGTGGGTGAATGCGGCTGTGTAGAGGTAGAAGATGCAGGAAGTTAAAAATCCACCCGAATTTTGTAGAGCCCACCGCAAACAAAGACTTGATGAGGCATGGTCGAGGGAGTGCCCATTTAATGAAGTGCGGCTGCAACTAGCTGGAAAATGAAAGCATCTGCATACAGTGGCAGTTTGATGAGGATAAGATCAAATTCTTTCTTCACCATTTATGGCAAGGTACTTCGAGCAGATTTTCAGAAGTGGTTGGAATTCAATGAAGCTATTAAAATATGTTTTATCGTGTAAGGCCCCGATGGTGGGATTTTTGTAATAGGGTTTAAATATTTGGAAGCAAGATATTTTTGAAAATATCAAGGTATGTCCTGAGTCTATATATACTTCTTTTGAATGTAAAATCCGGATGCAAAAACTTGGAAATAAAAGACTTCTTGCAATTTCTAGCAAAACTTGCTTCGAATCCTTTATTCTGTACCTAAGGCTGGTGTGTGGACATCTTCCAAAATAGCATGGCTAGGTGCCTAATATTTTTTGGGTTATGATAAGTGCACTATCTTTTGTTTTCGTCTCACTTAGGATTTATTTAGTTTGATTGTAAACCTATGATTGTTAAGATTATATTATGTTGTTAAGCTTCATTTTGTTTTATGTGCGTATAAATAAAATTAAAGGCTTAGGGTTTGGGTCTGTATTTTAATTGCTCTATTCTCACTGCATGAGCTTGACTACTGGTGGGAAATACCAATTGATGCTTGCCTCCCTTCTATTTGTAATTTTCTTTCATCCTCTGTTGCTTTGTCCCATGCTCAAGGTAGAAGGTGATCTTAGAAAGTTGGACACTTTCTTCATTTGATTTTGTTTTATTGTGAAGCCGAGCAGTCTAATTGAATTTAATGGTTGTAATTTGCAATTAGATTAGATATCCTCTCTTTTTTGCTCTACCCTACTCTCTCTATTTTATTTCTGAAAGGTCCCACTTTTTATGTTCTTTAAATTTATTTATTCTTTTAATCTGCTAAAATCTGAAGAGCTAGATCAATCCACTAATGCAAACCTGATAACTGAATTTAACAAATCACCTTCATACAACAATGAACGGAGGTTGAACCCCCTTGGAGGTATACAGACAATCCACTTGAAACTATTCCAAAAGTGGAAAAGAGTGAGAGCATTCGACCCGACTCTGTAACTCACACCTTGGATAACTAGTAGAGATCCTAAAGTGAGAGGGAATTTATTCCCATTAAATGTTACTTGTGTTTTCTATTTACTCTTCACAGGGTGTGCATGAAATTCGAGCCAACATAAATTGGTGCTAGAAGGAGGGCCTGAACTTGCATTTGGTGTTTTTAAGATAATCAGTTAGGTTAGATTCTTCCTTTAGAGTAACTAGGTCTCACCCAAGGGTTGGAGAGCTCCTTGTGTCTGAGTTGGAAACCCCAAGGAGAAGTAATCTTAGGAAAGCTAGATCTCTATCCAGTATAGTTCTATCTCCATTAGTGCTTCCTCCACTTGTGACTCAGAATCCTACCTTTAATCAGACAATCATGGCCAACTGGTTGGGCTCTACCACTTTGAATATCCCTGGTGCTGCACATGATTTACCTAGAAATCCTGAGAGGTATCTTCCCACCTACAAGCATGATGGAATTAGGACAATAGAAGAACACTTGGTGGCCTTTAAGAATGCTCTAAAATTATTAAATGTGCAGCATGAAGATGTAGCCTGTAGGTTATTCCCATTCACTCTCTAGGAGGGAGCGTATGATTAGTTTTTGAATCTTACGAATGACTCTATCACCAGTTGGGATGATTTGGAAAAGGTTTTTGTGTCCCAATTCGGTCAAGTGATTGATCCCAGTGTGCTATATCAACAGTTTTCTAGCATTAAAAGAGAATCTAGTGAAACTATTAGGTCTTTCAATGTGAGATTCCAGAAGGCTTATGGTAGAATGACTGGTCATTACATGCCAAGTGCAGATCTAGCCTTAGAAATCTACAAGAATGCTTTGGATCTAGTAACCTCTATTTTCCTCAAGAGAGACACCAATATCACAACCTTGATAGAAGCTTACAAGGAGGCTTTGGTTCTCGAGAGACAGTTGGGACCTCAACCTCTGAGCACTCCTTTAATACCCTTTGTTACATAGAACATACCTATTTTGAATCCCATTCCACATAAAATAGTATTACCAATGTGCCAAGCTCCACCTACAGAAAATCCATTGACTTTGCCACACATTGGGCATGTGCAGACTGTGGAGAAAGAATCAGATAAAACTATGGTTGAGGAAGTTACAAAGATGGTCCAAAAATTGGCAAATGACTTCTTGAGTTTCAAGAGGCAAGTGTCTATGGGAGAAAATTCAAATAGATTTTCTTACCAATAGAATAGATTTTCCAGACCTCCGTATGAACCTAATAAGGATTATAACAAAGGAAAGGGGCCTGAAGTGAATATTTGTGACTTGGCCTTACCTAATTGGTGCAGGATTCATGGAACATCCCAACATGGGGAGTTAGATTATTTAGAGTTTTGCAATGCTTTTGAGGCTTTATCTGGTGAATTCAGTTTTCCTGAGAATCAGAGAAATGTTGATGGTCCTAGTTCATCCAAACATAGTGTTGCTATGGTTTTGGATTCATTCACTTTTCTAGATGAGTCAAAAAATATTGTGAAAGTGCCTATGGATGAAGTGCAAGCTTTTCAATAGTATAGAAGAGATAGTTACAATCTCAAGAATAGAAATCCAGAGCCCAACACTTCATCTACACCTCCCAATAACTCTCATAGTGTTCCTCTTGATCCTTCTCCAAATAATAATCCACCCCCACCCAAAGGGGGAGATCCAAAAGTGTAGGATGGATTTGTTGCTCCACTCAATAAAGGATATAATATAGTGGAGGATATGAAGAAAATCAAGGCTAACATCACCCTCCATGAGTTGGCTCAGATTACTGAACAAAGGGATAACTTGATTAAAACTTACTCTGGACCATCTGCTAAACCTCAGGAAAAGGGGAAGAAAATGACAAATGCAAATATGGCCATCTATAAAGAAAATACTGAGGTTCCACCTTTCTTGCTAATAGTTTATATATTTGGGAAAAATTTGCATAACTATCTAGTGGATTCTGGTGCTTCAGCTAATGTCATGCCCCTAGCCATTTGCTAGCAATTGGGGTTAACACTAGTAAAATCTAATAGGAGAGTCATTTAGTTGGATAAAATGGAGGTCAAAGTGATAGGTGAAATTCAAGGTATACACATCCAGTTGGCATCTGAACCAAGAGCACAACATAGAATTGACATTCAGGTGGTAGATATTCCTGTGGGATATGGGATGCTTTTGAGTAGAGATTGGTCCAAATATTTGAATGGATATTTGGCCACAGATTTCTCGCACATGTGGTTGCCTTGGAAAGGTGTAGCAAATCAGTTAAGGATTGATAGAGAGCCTCGATATAAACACATGATAACTGAATATAATGTCAAAAATGAGGTTATTAATTTTGTTGATGCAGATATTGGGGTCTATAATTTGACAACTACAAAGAAGGTGAGATCAATTAAAACTCTAACCACTCATGATAATGATATCTGGACACTTCACATTGATGGAGCTAAATCCAAACAAGGTTCTGGTATAGGGGCAGTTCTCAAAGGACCTCACAATCAGGTATTTTTCATGTCTTATCACTTGCAATTTCCTTGCACAAATAATTTGACTGAGTATGAAGCATTAATTCTAGGATTGAAATTTGCTTTAGATAAAAATGTGAAAAATATCCAAGTTTTTTCAGACTCAGAGTTGGTAACTAATCAGGTTAAAGGTATGTTTCAATGCAAGGCCTCTTACCTGAAGAGGTACAAACATCGAGCTTGGGATCTCATGGAGGATTTTAATGCTTTCAATCTAACACATATTCCTAGGGAAGAAAATTCACCCACAGATGTTTTAGCTTCATCAACTGCAAATCTGAAACCCTTAGAAGAATTTAAATGGAAAAAATTTTCAATAGAGTTAGTCTCTTGTCCTTCTGTTCCAGATAACATAGATACATTTCAAGTATTTTTTTATGACCAACAAATTATAAATTTCTTACAGAATACAAAAGCATTTGAAAAAACTATAATTGATGATGGTCAAAGGGATACTATGCTTGAATATTTTGATGATGACAGGGGAATAATGAGGTTAAAAAATAATAGAATTCCTAGGGGAATGGTAGAACTTGAGAGGCTATTTGACAATGATCAAATTAGACAGAGAATAAATTTTGGAAATTTTGTTGGTGCAACAGGAAATGAGACTGAGAAATTGAATGTAGGGACTGAAGAGGATCCCAAATACATTCAATTAGCTAAAGCTTGTGACCCCATAATAAAATAAAATCTTACTGAGTTGCTTCATAGGTCTAAAGATGTTATGGCATGGTCATATAAAGACTTGAATATTTTCAATCCAAAAGTTTTTACACATACTATACCCCTGAAAGAGTTTTGTAAACCCTTCAGGCAGAAACAGAGGCATGTTAACGCCTTATTGGAACCTATTATTTTGAAGGAGGTAGAAAAATTGTTGAGTGCTGCCATCATTTTTCCTATTAGACATTCTACCTGGGTAGCTAATTTAGTGCCAGTTAGAAAGAAGAATGGGGAAATTCACCTTTGCGTAGATTTTAGAAACTTGAACAAGGCTTCTGAAAAAGATAATTATCCTTTGCCTTCCATGGATGATGTATTGCAAATTGTAAATGGTTTAGAGATGATGTCTTTCTTGGATGGATTTTTTGGGTACAACCAGATATTGGTGGATAAGGAAGATAGAATGAAAATTGCCTTCACAACCAAATGGGGGACCTTTGCTTACAAAAGAATGCCATTTGGATTGATAAATGTTGGAGCCACATTCCAACGTGCAATGGATCATGCCTTTAAAGGTCTCATGGGTAAGTGTATTGTGGTATACATGGATGACTTGATAGTATTTTCTAAATCTCGATTTGATCATGTCAAACATTTGGAGTCTATTTTTGACAAGTGTAGAGAATTTGGCATTTCTTTGAATCCAAAGAAATGTGTCTTTGGTGTAACTAAGGGTAAACTCCTTGGTCACTTAATAACCAGAGATGGCATTTCTGTGGATCCCGAGAGAGCTGAAGCCATATCAAAGATACCCTTTCCCAATTCTAAGAAAGAGTTGAAATCATTTTTTGGGAAGATTAACTTTGTTAGGAAATTTATTTCTGGCTTTGCTGAAATAGTCAAGCCACTCAATGATATGTTAAAGGAGACTGCTCAGATTTTCTGGTCGATAGAAGCCAAGGTGGCATTTCAAGAGATTAAATCTGCTATCCAACAAGCCCCAGTTTTGGTAAGTCCAGATTTTAGTGCAGATTTTTACTTGTACTCTTTTGCTTCTGAGCATACACTTGTTGCAGTATTAACTCAATGAAGGGAAATAGGGGAGCACCCTATTGCTTTCAAAAGTACCAATCTGAAGGGTGCTAAATTGAAGTACTCTCATTTGGATAAGCAAGCCTATGCCTTAGTGAAAGTAGTTAAGCAGTTCAGGCATTATATTTTGAGGAGTAAGGTCCATGCCATAGTTCCTGACCCAGTTGTGAAGTATTTGTTAAGTCAAAATGAACTAGGAGAACTAAGAGGTAATTGGGTTACAAAATTATAGGAGTTTGACTTAGATATTCGGCCTACCAAATTGATTAGAGGACTTGGTCTATCCCAACATATTGTTGAGATACCTACAGGGATAGAAATCAACCAAATAGACTCCAAGTTAGATGATTGGTATGGAGATATCATCTATTTATTGAGATCTAGGAATTGCCCACCTCATTTGAATAGGACTCAGAGAAGAGCACTAAAGTTAAAATCTGCTCATTTTCTACTCAAAGGGGATAAATTATATAGAGAAAATTATGTTGGCATATTCTTAAGATGTATTGCTCAAGATGAGGTGGATGAAGTAATGTCTAGTTTTCATGAGAAGTTAGGAGCAGGACATTCTTTAGGTTCAACTACTGCACATAGCATATTAAGAGCAGGCTATTACTGGCCTACATTATTTAAAGATGTGCATCATCATGTGAGAACTTGTCATCAGTGTCAAATATTTGCAGCCAAGCAGGCTAACCGAGCTCTACCATTGCAACCTGTTATAATAGATAAACCTTTCATGCAGTGGGGACTTGATTTTATGGGAGTGATAAACCCAAATTCATCAGCAGGGCACAAGTATGTATTAACAACCACTGATTATTGTACATGATGGGCTGAAGCAACAACCATGATGAGGAGTACAACCCATGAGGTAATTGAATTTTTGGAATCAAATATCATAACCAGGTTTGGAGTTCCTTTAAATTTGGTTTGCGATAATGGGCCAACTTTTCAATCATTGGAATTTGTAGAGTGGGCGTACCAAAAGGGGATAGTCCTCAAATTTTCATCCAACTATTATCCCCAAGGAAATGGACTAGTTGAATCCACAAATAAGAATTTGATAAATGTCATTAAGAAGTCTGCTATGGACAAACCTAGACAATGGCATACATTACTGAAGTACACACTTTGGGCTGATAGGATAAGACACAAAGAGGCTCTTAAAACTTCTCCATTTACTTTATTGTATGGTACTCAACCTATTGTCCCCATCTCTTTAAAATTGCCCACATATCAATTTGCTTTGGATTATTTTAATGATAGTGTAGATGCAGAAGCCCACATATTAGACTTGATTAATCTGCAGGATGAAAGGCTTTAGGCCCTAGAGCATTTTAGTCAACATCAAGAGATAGTCAAACGTTGGTTCGATAAAAGAGCAAAAGTGAAGGCATTTAGACTTGCAGACCTAGTGCTTCTATGGGACAAAGCCCATGAAAAGAAAGGTAAACACACCAAGTTGCAGCCTCTGTGGATAGGGCCATACCAAATCGTAGAAATTCTAGGTAATAATGCATTTCGTCTATAGGACCTGAAAGGTAATTTCCTGAACTTACCTGTCAATGGTCAATATTTGAAGCATTATTTCTCTGCTTTTCCATCTGCTACATCATTCGAGTAATCATAGAAGCCTTTGTACATATGTATATAAAAAAAAAAAAAGATAAAATAGAGTAGTGCTTTTGTTTATTTTGTTTTTTTCGGCATTAAGTTGGTTTTATTTTTTTTCAAGTTCTCATTTTCGCTCTTTCTTTTGGGTCTTTGTCTCGATTTCATGAGTGAAAGCGGGGTGATTTTGGCAAAAGGATATTCTAAGTGGGAAGGAAGTGGTAATGCTTGTTATCTAGGATGATAGTAGAGAGGCAATTTAGATTTTGTACCTTGCTTGCCATAATTATTTTAATTATAAAGGAGTTGTTATGTTGTCTAGCTGAAGAACTCCCAGGAAATCCAAGAAAAGTTAGTTATGAGAGGACTCTGATTCACAAAAATCATTTTAATGACTTTTAAGAGGCTATTGGTGTCTAAAAACTGAAATGGTTAGTTGATCAGCTATTTGGTTAATGAAATATCAAGGCAAATACAACTTTCGAACCTTCAGTAAGATTTCTCGGTTATCTAGTCTTTATCAAAAAAAAAAGAGAAAAAAGAGTTCTACAAAAAAAAAGAGTTCCATAATAAAAGAGAGATAGCCAAGATTTTTGAAAGAGAAATCTTAGACATGTTCACCAGGGCTATAGATGCTCCATGGTTGTGAACCAAGGTCTTAAAAATAAAGTTAAGAGTAACTCTGTCGGGGCTATAAAAGGCTAAACTAGAATCAGAGCTCTACTCAAATAATCCCATGCAATCCAAACAGTCTGGTTAATCCTCAGTAAGAATTTTATGCCATGGTCATCTTAAGAGGAAGAATTTATACACTTGCAATCACACACCAGAGTTTTCCTTGAGTGATTCAACCTAGTATGTTCTTGAGAAATTTCTACAGACTAGCAGATAGCAATTAAAATATTTTGAAAATATTTGTGGCAAGGTATGGTGCATGATTTAAGTTGTTTTAAAACTAGAGTTCTGGGTTCCAAATAGTGCTACTATTTCCCCGTAGACGTCGCCATTTGTTGAGAAGCAACACACCCCACTGATCATAAAATTTTAATCTTATGATAATTAATTTTTTCTCCGAGGGGACCCTCTTGAAGTATTTTGATTTTATTTCCAAATTTTGCTTTCGTCAAGGTTTTAAATTTTGCCCGCATCAAGGTGTCACAATTGCTTGCCTAAAAGCATTGATCTCAATTGAATTTCTCTGGATATTTGCACTTCAATGATATTATTTCAGATTATTGATTTCAGAAAATTTAATCTTCAATAGTTTTCCTAAGTTCTAAATTATTAAAATCGAATTTTAGGGTTTTCTTCAATTCTTCATCTTACCCTAAATTCACATCAAATTTGAAATCAGCATATCTTTTGATTGGGAAATCCGTTTGAAGTGATTCAAATTCTGGGTGGAAGATCTTGATCTCCTCTTTCCAATGGTACCAAATTTTCTAGAAGTTAGACGTAATTTCATTTCCATAAATAGTAGTTTCTTGTTGCAGGTTGTGATCTTCTTAATGCAATATCTCTTGATAAAAAATGAATTTTTATATTCTCTTTGCATATTTGGATACCCATTTGGTTGTTTTACAAGTGTGCAAAATTTCATCTAAATATGAGAACTTTGATTTTTCACCTAAATTTGCACTATTAGGGTTCGGGAGTAAAGTCGCGGCCTGGGTAAGGCATGTTCTATCCCACTCTCAATTGCTCTTTAATCATAGCAGGATAGAACCATATTCATTGGTAAATTTGGATTTCAAAAGAGATTTAATTTCATTTTATGTTCTACAGTTTAAATTTAATGACAAAAGATTTAATTTATTTTATGTTCTATGCTCTCAATTGCTCTTTAATCATAGTGGGCTAGAAACATCTTCCTTGAAATAAAATCTTGCTCCATTCCATTACTCCATTTCTCATCAAAATGGTCAACATTAGAAGTCCGAAGTCAAATGAGTGGGATAGAACCATCTCCATTGGCAAAGTTACGGATTTCAAAAGAATTTTAATTTCATTTCATGTTCTATTCCACTAGTGAAAGCTTGTTGGATTTCAATTGCCAATTTATCCAATTTAATCATCTCCGAAATTTCGCAAGAGTTAAGTCTTTTAATTAATTAAAAAATTAATAAGTATTGCTCTATCCTCTTGGTCTTTTCTTTATTTTTTTTATCATGCTCTCTCCTAAATGCTCTTTTTTTCATTTAATTTTAGTCATGTTCTCTCCCGCTCTCAAATGCTCTTAATAGGAAACATGTTAATTTCATCTCATGTTCTCTCCGCTCCAATGCTCTTATAACTTGCTCCATTTTGCTCATTACCCTATTTCATGATTGAAGAAGAAGGCATTAGAATTTAATTTTTTAATTATATTTTTGCCCTAAAAATTAAAAGCTTAAACCTTAGGGATAATTAAAAATTAATTAATTAATTAAAAATCAAAAGCTTTAAACCTTAGAAAAATGAAATTAATTAATTAATTATTCTATTAATTGTCTAATATTTGCCATTTTATTTCTATTTTCGCAGGAAATTTGCTAGTGGTAGGAGTAATGGAAGATGTGATGGCAGACATAAAACTTCAATGCAAAAGTAGGTGAATGCGGCTGTGCAGAGGTAGAAGATGCGGGAAGTTAACAATCCACCCGGATTTTGCAGAGCCCGCCACAAACAAAGACTTGATGAGGCATGGTCGAGGGAGTGCCCATTTAATGAAGTGTGGAGGGTTTTTTAAGGTGTTAGTGGTTGGAATTCAATGAAGCTATTAAAATATGTTTTATCATGTAAGGCCCCGATAGTGGGATTTTTGTAATAGGGTTTAAATCTTTGGAAGAAGATATTTTTGAAAAGATCAGGGTATGTCCTGAGTCTATATATACTTCTTTTGAATGTAAAATCCGGATGCGAAAACTTGGAAATAAAAGACTTCTTGCAATTTCTAGCAAAACTTGCTTCGAATCCTTTATTTTGTACCTAAGGTTGGTGTGTGGACATCTTCCGGAATAGCGTGGCCAGGTGCCTAATATTTTTTGGGTTGTGATAAGTGCACTATCTTTTGTTTTCATCTCGCTTAGGATTTATTTAGTTTGATTGTAAACCTATGACTGTTAAGATTATATTATGTTGTTAAGCTTCATTCTGTTTTATGTGCGTATAAAGGAAATTAAAGGCTTAGGGTTTGGGTCTGTATTTTAATTGCTCTATTCTCACTACACGAGCTTGACTGCTGGTGGGAAATACCAATTGATGCTTGCCTCCCTTCTGTTTGTAATTTTCTTTCATCCTCCGTTGCTTTGTCCCATGCTCAAGGTAGAAGGTGATCTTAGAAAGTTGGACACTTTCTTCATTTGATTTTTTTTGTTGTGAAGTCGAGCAGTCTAATTGAATTTAATGGTTGTAATTTACAATTAGATTAGATATCCTCTCTTCTCTGCTCTACCCTACTCTCTCTGTTTTATTTCTGAAAGGTCCCACTTTTTATGTTCTTTAAAATTATTTATTCTTTTAATCTGCTAAAATATGAAGAGCTAGATCAATCCACTAATGCAAACCTGATAACTAAACTTAACAAATCACCTTCATACAACAATGAATGGAGGTTGAACCCCCTTGGAGGTATATAGATAGTCCACTTGAAACTATTCCATAAGTGGAAAAGAGTGAGAGCATTCGACCCGAATCTGTAACTCACACCTTGGATAACCAGCAAGATCCTAAAGTGAGAGGGAATTTATTCCCATTAAATGTTACTTGTGTTTTCTATTTACTCTTCACAGGGTGTGCATGAAAGCCGAGCCAACACCCCTTTTGGACGACCACCTTTTTTCCAAGGAATGAAGTCTTTGTTGTGTATCTGTCTATTTCAGAAATGCTTTCCCACCTAGTGCCATTAATCCATGTAATTTAAATTTATTGTAATATTTCTATAAATACTGGGATGTTAGACATCCCAGGGGCGGCTCTTTGGCCATTACAATTCGTAAGTAATACTTCTCGTCATTCAGTAAATACAAGTGTACCACTGTTTGGTCTCCAATCTCGTCTTTACATCTTGTGTTGATCTTATAATGCTTATTTTTGCTATGGCTATCTAAGTGATCTCATTTAATTATGTTGTCTAGATTTTGTGGGTTTTTACTTAGTGGTTCTAGAATTCACATTATTATTGGGTTGGGGTTTATTTCTGCTTAGGATGGTTGGGTGGGAGTGCTTTAATTATGAATCCTAGATTTCATGCACCCATCCATCGGTTCTGGAATTCACTCTTCAAATCCACTACGTTGAATATCGAGTAGGGGCGCGATTGGTTGATTTTTTAGGTGGACGCTTGTGTGTTTGCTTGCGGTGTTAAGTGTGCATGTGTCTTGATGCGGCCATAACCCATCCTTGTGATTTCTGGCTACGACCTCCTTTGTATCTCTTTTCCACTCCCTTTTACCCCTTCCCTTAGGTGCAAGTAGCTAGGACCTTCCTCGAGGAACCGACCTTCTCCGAAGATCAACCGCCTTGTCATCCCCCTCAACGCTATGGTCGTTCGATGTTGGTGTAGGTCCGCGCAGGTGCTGGATCTTCGACCAATAATTTTTTGCACACCCGATGGGACTGAAAGGTCTCATTCCCATAGAGTCTAGTGAAGCTCTACTATGCAATATTCATCTGTTCACCTAGCGGCTCCGTTGCTTAACTAATCGGGTTCCTTGTAATTGGTTGCCTTTAAGAAAAGCAGTTTTCGCAACTTTATTGGGTTCTCAAAAAGGTCTTCATTGTTTAAGAAAATCAAAGTTGGTGATACTTCGGTTTGCCCAAATATGGCCAAATCACCTGGTGACTCCTCTGAACGAAAGATCCAGATTCGAAGATCAATTGCCTCTTCAACGCTTTGAAAGATCTTGATATCTCAAAGGATTCCTCTGAACGAAAGATCCAGATTCGAAGATCAATTGCCTCTTCAACGCTTTGAAAGATCCTCATATCTCAGAGGATTCAAGATTTAATGAGTAGTCTTGACCTTTCTTTGTATCCTGAAAATAATTAATGCCTATCAGTCTATCCTCATCAAGAACAAAAACTCCCATTATAAGAATATCCCCATTCTGAACAATTCTAAGCCCAGTTTTATTCTCTATTTTGGTTACTTTCAATCCAGGAGCCCCTTTCTTAACAATAAACCTGCATAAATCAACGAAAAATAGAATAACAGTATCCAGGAAACAACTAAAGAGCACTTGCATCAAAAACATGGAGTCGCTATAGTATCAATGTAAAAATCCTTATTATCTCCACACTCCCCCAACAAGAAGAACATAAGATTAAAATAATAAATCTCCCAGTAACAAACTTAAATTAGAATGCTAATAGATAGACACAAAGAAAAATGTGTTAATAAAACATACGATCACAGGCTTGTACAGGCTATATAACAATCATTAAAGTATATGTTTAAAATGCCACAATATGATAAGCTAGCAATTTAAAAGGAACAAAACAAATTACTCAAACCCATCAGACACATTGGATTCTATTTACCATGAATCCCCTGCCTGCTGAACTTAGCCTCATGATCTATAATCACTAGTTAGCTATGCTATTCTGGATCTTCAAATATAGATTCTAACTTAGCAATTTCGTACAAAAGATTGCAATCTCTCTTGACTATGAGCAAACTCTTGCATAAATGAAAACTCTCAACACTAAAATAAGAAAACTGATAACAATACTCAAAACAAATAAATCATCCACACAAGCTCACAACACAAAAATTTATAGTGGTACCTCTCAATGTGAGAGTACATCCACTTTCAATACAGTTCTGTCACTTTATTGATCAAAACATGAGAAAGATTACAACGCTCAATGGCACAAGCCTCAACACTGTACAATCTCGAAAATAAGATCAACACTACAGTTCTGCAACTCTGAACACTCCCCAGCCTCTAGCTTGAGTCTCTCTTGCTCACTTGCTAAGGCAACCCTCCTACACAGTCCATAGAGATACTTTCCCAAGGCCTATGAGGAACTGAAAGTGGCATATACAAACCCAATTTTCTATTAGTAGGCTTACTTTGCAACATGCTCTTGCATCTTTGGCCAAGACACATATCTTTGTAAATTTGCAACCGTCTTTCCTACTCCAAAATATCCTGCAAATTGTGATGTGTGTGCCTCTCTGATCATCTGATTTCGTTCACAGCATGGAACACAAAGTCTCGCCATCTGGTACAGAAGCCCATATTTCAGATTGTAGCTATCTCCCTAGTTCTTGGTCGTTGGCGACCCAAAATTAGCAGCTTTGGTCAACTTCTGAAACATTTCTAAGAAGTATGAGTCCTCCAAATATGCCTCCTCGTAGGAATCATACAGAAAAGGAAAGAAACTCATCACTGTAGACAAAACTTGCATTGGTGGTCTAGAAAGCATATCGGCAACTTTTTTGGTACAACCTTTTTTGTACTTGATAACCAAATGAAATTGTTGCAAAAATCCCCCATCCATCGAAAGTGTCTTGTTTGCTGCAACATAGACTGAGTTTGTAAATATTACAATGGTTGGTGGTCGGTATGGACAATAGTCTCCTTCCCCAACAAATAATGCTTCCATTTCTTCATAGCTTGAACTAATGCATACAATTCTTTATCGTAGGTGGGATAGGTCAGAACTCCCCCACTAAACTTTTCAGAATGGTAACAAATTGGTCTTCCTCCTTATAACAAAACAGCCCCCATGGCATACTCACTTGCATCGGTTTCTATTTCAAAAGTTTTTTGTAGATTAGGTAATGCTAAGACCGGTGCATTACTAATATTTCTCTTCAAAAAATCAAATGAAGATCGTTGTTGCTCACCCCAATGAAAACCTTGCTTCTTGCTAGTAATATCATGCAAAGGTGAAGCAACATGAGAAAATTCAGAAATGAATTTCCTAAGGTATTGAACAGCCCCCAAAAAGCTTCTTGTTTTAGTAGCATTTCTTGGTTTTGGCCACTCCACAATGGCTCTTACCTTTTCAGGGTCTACCTTCAACTGTCCACTCCCTATAATGTGGCCTAGATACACTAAAGACTCCTATCCAAACTCACACTTTTGCATCTTCAAAAGCAACTTCTCTCTTTGTAGAGTTTCTAGGACTACTCTCAAGTGCTCTAGATGTTCTTCCCAAGATGAACTATAAATTAGAATATCATCTAAGTAAACAACTACAAAAGAATCAATATAAGGTCTAAGGACTTCATTCATTACCCTCATAAAAGTAGTCGGTGCATTACACAAGCCAAAAGGTAATACTAACCATTCAAAAAGACCTTGCTTTGTTTTGAATGCAGTTTTCCAAATGTCCTCTTTGATCCTTATTTGATGATATCCACTTCTCAAGTCCAGCTTGGTAAAATACTTTCCTTTCTGCAATTGATCCAAAAGATCATCAATTCTAGGCAAGGGATACCTATTCTTCACGGTAATCCTGTTAAGAGCACGATAATCAACACACATCCTCCAAGTACCATCTTTCTTAGGCACCAAAACAATAGGTGACCCACATGGTGACGTACTAGGTCTAATCACACCTTGATCCAAGAGCTCCCACACCTGCCTCTTAATCTCTTCACTCTCAATGATGGACTGTCTATACATTCCAATGTTTGGAAGAGAAGCATCCGGTGTTAATTGGATCTCATGCTCTATATCCCGCTTCAAAGGTAGCCCAACCAGCTCAACAAACACTTTCTGAAACTCATCCAGTAACCTCTGCATCTGTTTTTTTCTGAGCTGGAACTTCATCATCCCCGGTCGTTGGCGATCCAGAATCAGCACCAAAACATGGAAGTTGTAATGCTGGCTTCTGGTCTGGCTCATCCACAGACTTTACCACAGCGAGAACAAATTTCTTACTGGCATTAATCAGTCATTCGATCTGGTTTGCCGATACTAGCCGAATCTTCTTGCTACTCTTGTGGGCTTTGACAAGAAACGATTTGCCATCCTTCACTAACCGGTACTTGTTTGCTCTCCGGTAGTACACAACATCTCTGTCAAACAAATAGGGATTTCCAAACACCACACCACAAATATCTAAAGGCACTACATCCACAACAACTTCATCAATGAACTTTTTGCTAATTGCAAACCTCAACTTACATTGCTTTGTAACTTGCAATATAGCATCATTGTGCACCCATCCCAATGGATATGGATGAGGATGGTCATATGTCTTCAACTCCAATTTTTTCACCAAAGATTCGGCAATTAAATTGGCTTGTGACCCACTATCAAAAATTGAATCAATGCGGTTTCTTTTAGCTTGAATATTAACATGGAAGAGCTCCATATTTTTCTCCTCCAAACTACAATCCTCCACCTTGTTCTCAGCCCTTTGAACAGCTGCACAAACAAGTTCTTCACCAATCTTTGAGCTATCACTCACCTCTTGATTGACAACTACCATGGCATTCTTCTTGTCTTCATTGGTAGCTCCCTTTTTCTTATATGGTGACTTTTTTCAGATGAAGTTTCCAACATTTTTCAGCACTATGTCCATCTTTATCACAATGTGTGCAATGCCTCTTATCATTTACCTACTTGGTGTTGGTACTTGCCCTCTTATCTCGAGTCTGGCCTTTACCTTTCTCTTGAGACTTCTCCCCCTTTTGTCCTCCTTGCTGATTTTTCTTGTGGTGTCCACCATGTTGCTTGTTCTTCCCATATTCTTCAAGGTATTGTGCTTGCACACTCACTTGATCAATATTTGTGGGATTGAACAACATGATAGTTCTTTGCAAATAACTATGCAAACCTCCAACAAACTTCATCACCGTTTGAGGATCTTTGAGAGATATCCCAAGCAGTGCAACTTGTCTCCTAAACTCGGTAGTGTACTCTTGAACCGTTTGTCCCTTTCCTTGTCTATAGAATTACCATTTCATCAACTGCTTCTTCTTGTGCCCCAAAGGATAAAATTGATCTCTTAAGAGTTCTTTAAACTAATTCCAAGAGGAAATAGATGGCAACCTTTCATGTTTGAGATTCTACATGGCTCTCCCACCAGATCAAAGCATGTCCACCCATTTTCAACCTTGCAAAGAAGATTTTATGAACATCTTCCAAAACATTCTGAATTTGGAAGTAAAACTCAAGTTGTTTCATCCAATTGTTCAATTTTTCTGCATCTACCTCACCTCCAAAACAAGGAATTTCCACTTTGGCCTCCACCTTGAATGGAACTGTAGAATGACTTATAGAACTTTCAAGTTGCTCCTCTCGGTCTCTTTTCCCATCTCTATTATGTCTTGTACTCTCATCTTGAGATTGCTTTCCCATAAGCATCTCCATGAGTCTTGCCATATTTTCCTCCATTGCAAGAAACCTCTTCTCAAATTCACGCTCCGACATCTTGGGTGGTGATTGTTCCCTTTCTCCCTCCATGGAAACACCTCTTCTGGCTCTTCTTCCAACTTCTGGGTTATAAGGCACCAACTCCAAGCCTTGAGATCTTCTACCCTGCATGCACAATCCTTTCCACAACAAATCTTACTAGGCTCTGATACCAAACATGATCTATAATCACCAGTTAGCTATGCTATTCTGGATCTTCAAATATAGATTCTAACTTAGCAATTTCATACAAATGATTGCAGTCTCTCTTGACTATGAGCAAACTCTTGCATAAATGAAAACTCTCAACACTGAAATAAGAAAACTGATAACAATACTCAAAACAAATAAATCATCCATACAAGCTCACGACACAGAAATTTATAGTGGTTCCTCTCAATGTGAGAGTACATCCACTTTCAATACAGTTTTGTCACTTTATTGATCAAAACATGAGAAAGATTACAATGCTCAATGGCACAAGCCTCAATACTGTACAATCTGCAAATAAGATCAACACTACAGTTCTACAACTCTGAACACTCCCCAGCCTCCAGCTTGAGTCTCTCTTGCTCACTTGCCAACTTTTTTTTTTTTTCCCTCACTTCCAACAAAGGTTAGCAAACCCCTATATGCTTCTGTCTTCGTGTTTGGACTTTCCGACATCCTCTTGCATAATTGACCGACTTTTGGGATACCCAAACCGTCAGGTGTCTCTCCAACTTCCACGAACAAAACTTGTTCCCGGTTGTTGGCGACCCAAATTTCCCCGGTTGCTGGCAACCCTGAATGGTCGAATCACACCTCCAGAAAACAGGGTAATACTCAGCTCTGAGCATGAAGCACTGAGCAACATCGCTTCACTCCGAAGAACCAAGAAAATAACAATGATCCTTCTGGATCACTCCAACCATCCTGAATTTCAGGATATTTTTCTAAAATACTGATGGTGTATAGGACATAGTCACAAAACTCGGTGAGAGTTTTTGAAACACTCGCCAAGTCCGAGCACGAGTTGCTCAATCCAATTTTTTTTACCCGACTCAACGGTTTTTTTTGACTCGCCAAGTTGTTCTTTTTAACTTGGAAAAAAATTCAGACTTGGCAAAACTCGCGAGTCCGACAAAATAACTCAGCTGCACCACAATTCCAGCAAACGACATAAAAGGTTTTTTTTACTGTTTGGGCTCATTTTTACTGTTCTCAGTAGAGAGGTGAAAGAAGGTGAAGGCAGCCCAAACAAAACACACATTTGCATCCTAAACACCGTGTTTCCTCTTGTTTGTATGGAAAATTAAGAGATGAAAAAAGTTGTATCATTTTGTTGTTTGATTGAAATTTATCTACAGAAGTTTACATTGATGTTTCCTCTTGTTTGCCAAATCCTTCCATTTCCTTGATCAGTAGATGCCAAGGCTTCCACCACTTTGTGATCTACTCTTCCTTACTTTTGATACTAGCATTTCTAGAGTTTCCCAATACCTCTTTTCAAGTACCTCTTTTCAACATTTGATATAATATAAATTAATAATATTCCACAATTCAGTCATTCTAAACCCAAACAAATTTAAATAGAGCTTTAATTTATAGCCACTGCTTTGGTTCAAGTTTCTTTGCTCTTTGTCAATATAAACTTCACATACAAAAATCTTAAATGATAGACTTCATTATCATCACTAGTGTTCCTTACCAAACAACAGTTGCCCATAAAGGCATAGATTTACTGCTACATTAAACTTCAAGAGTACTCCAGATTCCCAAATCCAATTTCCACAAGCACTATATGAAAAAGCTCTCAAAACCTTCTTTCTTTAAGGGCTGAAGTTTTTTATGTGGGACTGCCTTACAGACAAACATTCTTTTTGTTCGTAGGAATGGTGAAAAGGCTACATATAATCAATAGTAGGGTAACATTCTCGATGTAAAATTAGAAAGGAGAAAAATATAACATGCCAAATTTATGGAAAAATAAAGATCCAGTCCAAACAAAAACAAACTCTGCCTTGGGATATGTACTAAGGCATATTCAACTGGGCATTTGTTTGATTGTTCGACAGGATTGCAGATTTGAAGCCAAAAAGTATATAATGAAGGTACATCAAACCTACAAAGTCATCGTCATGTGTAGTTTAAGTTTTATTGCTTAGAGTAAAAATTTCAGATTTGTATAATGTAATTGATTGTGATACGCATGAAAAAAATATTTTTTCCAATAAAAAAATCCATTTTCTTCAGGTTTTGTTTTTGTCCGAGTTTTTTACCGAGTCTGACTGTGTGTCCGCGCCGTGTCCAAATTTCTCTACTATAGTAGAGGACAGCATCTTATTCTTTAAATCTTAAACTCAAAACAGGTATTTGATAGCAAAGTCTTTTGTAGTTTAGTTTTTGATTGGCAAAAATAATATTTATAGATATTCTATTCTCACAAGATAAACCTTTTCCTGTACTAATGCCTAGCTTTAGCTGACAAGAGTACTTAGAAAGGCACTGTGATTTGTTGAAAAACTGGGTTCAAAAATCCTTACCAAGGAATATATTCATTTTTTAGTATCATAGTTACAACAATCTGAATAAGGCTGACACATCCATAAAAGGAAACACTTTATGGTAGTACAAGTGATAAAAGCCTTCCAATCTTTAAGGGTTCATAAGGGAAGCCCACTACGCCAGAGATTGTTATGCACAAAGAAGAGAAAACACAACTTAATTATTGAAATCTAGTGAAATGATTGAGGGTGACCCAAGGAGCCCTTTCCAGAATATAAGCAGAAACATGCACAGCCACAAAAGAATCAGAAGCACTATATCCCAAACACAACAAACATGTGAAATAAATACAGAAAAATTAACATCAAGACGTGCAGCAATTAAGCAAAATGGAGTAGGGCCCATAAGTATGATCAATGTGCAAGAAACATAACTGAAAATTTCCTGTACTATAAAATTTCATGGTGTAAGATTACAGGGGTCTGATATAAAATGACTGAGAATTCCACATAGAGATATCTAGAATAGTAAAATTTTAAAATGTGGAAGAAAATTATTGATATGATGGAAGCTATTCAAGAAAAGAGCATCAATATTAATAGGTCCTTATGTGAAAATTTAAGAAAAGTAAGGATACCAAAACATCAATATTGTGATCAAATGGCACTACCTCAACCAGTTAGATTCCTCGATTTTCACAGAGACCCAGGTTTGAATCTTGCCAAGGGATACTTGCATAGTGGCCAAGCTGTTGTAATGCCACATGTAGTCATGATGTAATATGGGTGGGGCCCATTTCAACCCCATATAACCAATTAAAAATAAAAAATATAAATACAATAATACTGTGAGATTCTGGAAAACAGGAAACCAAAACTCTAATATCTACAGTTAATGGAAAATGATGTCGATCCAAAAGCCTCTCTCTGAAAATAACGAGTATGCTTAACAAGAATCACTTACAAAGTCTCCAGCAAAAGAACGAACCACTTACAAGGGGCATAAGCAAGGAAGCAGACAAAGTATCTATGCAAATAAAGTCTAAATAGCAATGATTTCTTAAAAATACCTAAAAATATTTGAAGTCATTAGAATCTGTTTTGATCATAAAATTAATGTATGTCCACAAAATGTACTAGCTGAAAAATTGAATTAGGAAATGATTGAAATTTGATATAAATATCTATGTTAGAGAACATTCTTTATTCTACCCTGATGTTTTCACAGAGAGACGGTTCCACATCTTCTAAGCAAGATCTCACTCAAATTTTCACACTGTCAGTAACATACTCATAATATATCTATAAAAATGACTAAAGTTACCATTATCCTGTTGCACTGAATAAAACTACACATAATAACAAGCAGCAATAGTGTACTTTGGGACATCAGAATCCAAATCATTAACTTTCATTTAGTTGATAGTAACATCTTGCTACATTTTGGATTGTGGTATTTAGTTTTGCAAGATTATTGCAAAAGATAAGATAAAATACAAGGAATTTGTCTCAAATGTAAAGGAGCTAAAGCAATAGGTTAATTGCAGAAGTGCATCAAATGGAACACAAATTTCTGTTTCCCTAACATAAAACCACATGTATTCAACATACACTACAAATCACTCAAGTCAAGTTCACATTGACATTGTTCATAATTTTATAGAAATTGATATAGCAAAGTGTTCTGTTTATCTATTTTTAAAATCATCTTCATTGGCTACTTACTCATTGATTTGATTCGTAGCTGTGTTCCTGACAAATACGACTAAAATATCTGCAAAAGTACTGTTTCCAATTCAACGTTTTTGACCATCCAATTTCCAGCCACCTTCTACCTGTTTTCGCAGCCATATTTTTAACTTTCATTATTTTTAAGACATATGCCAATCCAGTCCTTGAGTTTCACTTTTGTACACCTGATAATCTAAGGGTAAACTAAAAAACAAATATTAGACACATGAAAACCTTATGTAAGTAGTGATATTGAAACAAACCTTAGTTGCGGTTGTGCTCAGAGAGCTTGCATCACTGCTATAGTTTGGTTCAGTCAAAGCCTATAACAGAGAGAACATTCTATATCTTAGTTTCCAACTTCAAACGAAGTTAAACAACAAACCAGATGAACAATGACTACTACATTACAGTGAATGATGAGCATACCCAGCAAGATATGGTATCAAGTTGAGCCAGAGGAGGTAAGTACCTTTTTCTTTGATGCTCACTTCCACACACTGCTGTCCAAATTTACATGCAAGGTAAGATGCCATGGTACTAAGAGTCCAGTATATATATTACACAAACGCCATTTAAAGCCACACTCTGTGGAACATTGTCTATGGTACTGTAAGAAAAAATTAAGTCTAAAACTCCTAGGCTTATAGGTTGTGAGCACTGTATGCATCATCAGAAATGTAGAACAGCTAGCATCTACCTTGCAATCTCAGCTGTGGCAAGTGCACTTCCAACAACAGATAGACCAGGGCAACCATAGCCCTGCGAGACAATCCAGACATATATGTAAAATTTCTGTAAAACAAACTTAAGCAAACAAAAGGAACATTTATAACTTGCCTCTGACCTTAATGGTACCTCCTGCTAGCTTGAGATCAGCAAGCTTTGGCACAATCTCAAATGGAAAGTATGCTCGCTCCCAATACTAGCAGGAGAATCAATTAGTTACAAACAGTTGTAAGCATTTCACTATGTGAGAAACTTCTAGAGGTAAAGAAGAATGATAATTGTCTTTCCAATCATCAATACTACAGTTTGTAATAAGCTTGCACTGTGCTAGAAAGAATGCAAAAGCTGAATGTTTCGAACTACCAATATAGCAAATAAACATCAAAAACTATTGTCCATGTTATCAAGAAACTACTAAAATCAACATATATGACATTCCCCCCTCCAGCACTTACTATAACTTCTGGACCTTGTTATTTTAGTCCATTTCTCTTCTAGACCTTGTTGCTTAAGGTTTGGAGTTTCTTGGGAGGAAGATGTTGTGACAAAAAAAAGGATGAATATCCAAATGCAACTAGCCTCTCAATCTATGTAAAAATCCAAAAATAAGATATTGTTTTATGTGACGTAGGTGCAGAATCATTTATGTTGTCCCAGAGAAATTTTGTTAGTGAGCTCCAATCATTGAAATAGAAAAGACAAACAAAATTTTACTAACCCAGTTCATAATAGCAAATGTTTCATTCTACTGGGAACTAATTCTTCAACTTGACCAAGACTATCTGCATATTTTGATAATTACTTCCTTTCTATAAATTTCAGAACCAAAGAACCATTAACATAGTTATTAGCACTATGCATGCTAGAACAGATATATTTATTCTTCAAATCAGTTGCAGAATTCAAATTTTGAACTTGTCATATTCTAGACAAGTTAAAGCTGTTGCAAAGATATTACAATCATTGTAGAAAAAGCCTTTTTACATACTCTTCAGTGCTGTTTTATTTGGACAGGATTGACGTTAATTATGGATGAAGAATTTGACATTTCATATTTAAGGAAGAAACTTTTCTGCTTAACTTACAAATTAGTTACAACTGATGTAATGAAAAATATTATAGATGAAATGTAAAACATCTCTCATGAAAAAGCCTCAATGGCTGAATTGCATGAAAGGATGTTATTGTCATACAACTTTATTATAATTAAAAGGTTAAAGTCCAAAAATTCCAAAAGGCCACACAAGGCAAAGAGCCTAATGAAGCAAATATCCTTAAGCCTATACTCACTTATTCTTGATTATTATTAATTAACTAATAGCAATAACCTTTAGAGCTATTAGCAACCAAGCAGACCTGTCGCCGTTAGGTTTCAGTCGAATTGGCAGTCTTTTGGTCTGAATGTAAGAAAAACATTTGACACCACAAAGATGAATTATAATTAGTCTTATGTAACATTCTACGTAAGATGTTATACAAAAATTAGGATTATTACACATATCTCTAATAATGGTGCTTGAACTGATTGTCATTTCCATTATTGAAAAGATTGTCATCTCAACCAAAGGCAGTATACTCCTCATCCCAAATGTTAATCCTGAGCAATTTGCTATGCTGGAAACATTGAGAAAATATATTTGAAATTTAATAAACTAAAGAAATTTGTCAAAGCAAATTTGACCATAGAATGTAATCCACAAGGGATTCCTTACAGCAGATCCTGATATACGCTTGGACGTCACATACCCATGCTACCTACTCATGTGACTGTGGAAGATGCCTTGTACTACAATTATGAAATAAATAGACACTTAAATTAAAGAAAGGAGTGAGGATTACCTGAGAATGGTCTTCCCAAAACAAACCTTTGCCATTATGGGGGCAATTTCAACCTCTACAACTTCTCTAACCCTCTCACGCATAGCCTGCTCTTTAGGAGTTAGAAGATCATCTAATTGATAATAATCAGACACTGCAAAACAAAAACCAGAACAAGAGAACTACAAGTGGTTAGGCATCTACTGCTTCAAACAATGATACCATAGAATCTTGTAAAGTTTCACGTTATATTTTATATCGGATAAAAGATAAATGCTTGAATTTCTCCCATGTTGATGTTTATCAAATTTCATGAGATTTCATCTAGGTAGCACTATCTAAATAACATAAGTGATTATTGATAAACAAAATGAGAAATGAATCGATAATGAATCAAAAATCTCAAAAATTACTTAAGTTTAGGAATTTTTGTTTTGGTTTTTCCCCCTCTCTGGGATTGGAATCTAATATTTTGAAATTCTATATACGACCTAATAAACAGACCTCTTCTGTGACCAATTATTTTTCACTTCTTTCCAACGAACAGTGTGTTGTCCTAGGAAACATCCTTCTAAAACCCAGCTATTTCTCTCTTACTATTTTATCTTACTATTTATCTCTCTTACTATTTTATCTTACTATCTGCTGTAAAAATGGCTCTCCTTTTATTCTGCTGTTCTTTTTTCCAGGAATCCTTTGAAGCACCCAAGTGTCCCTTGATCCACACATTGTTAACAGCAGCTACCCCAGAATGTGAATAAGTGGTATCCTTGTTTGAAGCCTAAACACACTTATATCAAAAACACAGACCATCTACATTATCTCAGCCATACTAAATCCATCCTTATCTTAAAAGGGTTCACCCATGCCTAGAGGATGCATCCATATTTTAACCTTTTTTCAGGCAAAAATAAAAGAAGATCATGTATTTCCATCGATATTGATGCCAGAGTTGGACTTAAGGTTACCAGGATTACAAGTAACGAAACACTTTTGGATATGAGGTATTCATGCCATTTAACTGATATTCCAGTGCTCTGTAATAAAGAATTATAAATTCTCAGATGAGGCAATATTGATGTAGACTAAAGAATTCTTTAGATATTGTCGGGCTTTCCTGCTAGAGGTTCAATAGGTAATATGACCCCACTTGCTAACAATCCAGTTCATCAATTTTTGTTCTATTCGATAGGCCAACTAGCGTCCCAAAAATGAACAAATGAGTTGACAATTTGGTTGTTGGCTTGAGAGGTTAGACACCTGGTATCACTGTAGTCACTTAAAGGATCATTCTTAGCCCACTAGCTTGGTCATAAAGTAGTAGGGTATTTTGTGAAATCTGCAAATTTCACTTCCTCAGTATGACAACCCATAGCAGAATGAGTTAGCAGGGTGTTCTAAGCAATTCTGGGAAGCTATTGCTCTGTTTTTTATTTAAAGATTATAACCAAAATTACTACTGAAAATTGAGAATTTGTTTTAATGCATAAAAATATTAGTCAGCATTCACATGCAATACGTCAAGCCTAGCGATACACACTGAGACTAGAATGTTATCCACGTATAACAGAATGCCAGTATCATTTCTAGCACTTGTGAATATATGCGTGAAACGGGCGATGACTAGTTGTTATAAAGAGATTAGAAAAATACTATAAAGAACAACAATTTACAGTTGATGAACAAAGATTGAAGCTCTTGTACCATCAAAGACATAACCACTGATTCCACTATGGAAATCCTAGAAGGGCATTCCAAAGCATGGAAGGAATTAAATGGATTTTACAATTACAGACTTTGAATGAAAACAAAATCTCAACATCAGCTTTACATAGCATATCTACAGACATTTGTGCCTTAAGGATAAGGATTGACCAAAAGAGTGGAGGAAAGTTTGAGGAAAAAGAAGGCTCATAAAAAAAATATCAACTGGATCATACTCTAAATAAATTAATTGTCTGCAATGAAGCTGGAAACCGAAGAAAAGCTCAACACAATCGAGGAAAATGGTTTTCATTACAAGAAATACAAAAACGGAGTAGAGAAGGTGGAAATCGAGACATCAAAATGTACTTTGCATGGATCAGAAGGGCATCATCAGAAGCAATGCCTTGGCTACCTGAGACCATTAAGTGGGCAACAAATTTACAGCCAGGATTGAGAAATTGTCAGAATCTTTGTGGAAAAGAATTCCATTGCATATCTTATCTTGCACTATAGATTTAAAATTTATGGAAGTACACTTTAGGGACAGTGTAACCATTTAGGTTTTGGTTTTATTTGGAGAGCTCCAAGGTTTAAACCTTGGCCTGGATGAGTGTGAGGAGGTAGGTGTATGTTCATAATAAAAACATAAGTTAAGGTTTGTAAGTTATTATTAAATGGGATAAATTTTTTGACATTTAAATAAGAGATTCAGGTTTGAATTATGTCAATAAATACATGTAGATAAGTTGTTCTAATATTATTATACTATCATGATATAATATATGTAATAAGTTATTGTCTAGTTACTGAAATCAGGATCTAAGAGCAATGAAAACCTAGAATTAAAAATAAGCAGCCACGCCCACTGTCCACCACATTGAGAGAATTATGAATTTAAGCAGTTAGATGGATGTGCAGTCGACTCTAAAGATAACTAGGAAAGTAGAGTGTAAGGGATAATCACTCTCTCAACTGAGTTCAATATTGCCCAACAGTAACAGTATTTTATTCTATTCCAGGTCTGCCCCTTATGAAATTAATTTAGGGCTAAAATAGATAGCCCCTCACACCTGTCATCTAACTTAAAAGTTAAGTCCACACCAGGTCTCAACCTTTGTTACGAAAATTGGCCAAATAATCGGCGAGTCTACTAGAAGTACGACTCAACTCGGCCTAAAACCAGATTTTTCCAAAAAAAAATTTGGCGATCTTTAGTTTTTTTTTTTTTTAAATCAGGAATCATAATTTTTCACCGAAAAAATCAGCCGCAGTCATACAAGTATAAAAATAGTATAAAGTTTTTTCTTTTTAATTTCCTTATTCTTATCTGTTGCAAAGTAGGCAAGTAGAGAAAATAGTTTAAGTTTTTTTTTTCTCAAATTTCCTTCGTTTGTAGCTGTCTCTAACTAGAGAAATGGCTCTGCCTCCCTACTATTAACAACAGATTTTTTTTTTTTGTCTTTTCTTTTTGGCTGTTTCAAGGAATCTGACTGTCACCAACAGCCGCCCAAGTAAAAAATTAAAACCAATCACAATTATTATTTAAATTAATTTATTAATATTTTATTCAATCTATGAGTTGTTAAGTCCCATAAGCCGCCCAAGTAAAAAATTAAAACCAATCACAATTATTATTTAAATTAATTTATTAATATTTTATTCAATCTATGAGTTGTTAAGTCCCATATTAGTATTAGCAGCTTCTGCACCAAAATGCAAACAAGAAGAAAAGTTCAGTTCAAATAGTGCAAACAAGAAGAAAAGTTCAGTTCAAATAGTGAAGTTATTAATGGTTTTACCATTGATAGGTTTCAGGACGCCCCTTGACCCAGGTGGCCACAGGCGTTAAAAATAAAATAAAAAACATGAGCACAACAATAAAGAGATTAGCTCTTCTCCTAGACCAAAGGGCAAAGGCATGTTGTATTTGTTACGACTCATGACATATTTTGTAATTTATATTATAAGTAATATAAAAATACGATCATAGCAATAAAGAAGACTAGAGCTCTCTTAGGGAAAGGGAGAAAGCATTGAAAGATCTTTACAAATTGTGTTTGTTATGACTCCTGATATATTTGTTTAAGGTTTTAAGCTTTAAGCTTGTATCACTTACAAGCTTTCATGTGTTTATTATGATTCTTTTTTTATTATAACTAATACAAAAATATTTGAATTTTGTGTTTGGGCACTTTTGTAATGGTTTAAAGTTTTAAATTTGTGTCACTTGTTATTTTCATTTGTATGTTTAGATTAAACTTACACTCTTACATCAAATATTAATATTTTATTTATTTACATAATGTTATTTTCATATGTGTATGTCTAGTTTAAACTCTGTTTTGTTTCTTCCAATTTTTATTTTTCGATTCGATCCTCCATTTTTTCTGATTCTTTTTCAGTACAATTCCGATATTCTCTATCGATTCTCAATTTTTTGTGATTCTTTTTCAGTACAATTCCGATATTCCAAGAATAGATCACTATTATAACTCCTAAGAATTGGCTAAATATGTAGCAGCATCTATCAGGAACCTGTTAGGGCAGTTGTAAAAATAGATTAAAATTTAAAAAAATTAATTACTATTGTTTAAATTACAGTTAATAAAATTTTCAAAATTTTATTAAAACAAATAAGATCCTACTTAGATTACTCCCAACTCCACACCCATTCAATATTTTACTGAAACAAATACCTGTCCAGAAAACTGCCCAAAATGCTACATAAATAGATTATTCCCAACTCCACACCCATTCTCTAATTGTCGGGACCAGTAAACATTTCATACCACAAATCAAAGAAATTCAACCATCAAAATAATGAAGTTCATGGATCAAATATCCCCTGAGAACGTCAGACCCACTTCGGTGCGAATTCAAACTCATAACCCAAAAGAATAGGGAGGATGCTGGGTTATTAAATAAAAAGAGAAAACGACAATGTTATATCCATTTGATCGTCATGCAGGTAGTTCTACATGTCAAATGGCTCGCCCCATTCAAAACGAATCAAAACTTGTGTGTTTTGGGTCGTAGAAATTTTAAAAAATAATAAAGATAGAAGTGTAGTACAACTGACCACAAGGAGGGAATTTGGAGGCCGGAGTGGCCTGAGGAAACGCCTTTGAGATGTCCACAGCGGGCAAGCCCAACCGCAGTTTTGCCCCTCTTTCTTCACTTCCCATTCCCATTGATGCCAAAACTAACAATTCCTTCCAACAGGAATTCTGAATTCTGAGAACTTAAGACTAAACATAACGGCTCTGATTGTTCTGGAGACTGCTGTGGACCAAAAGTATTTTGTTCTGGTTCTCTCGGTTTTCCTGAAAAAAAAAATTGTTTTTTTATCGGCATTTTTGCTCTTCTGCGATTCCAGCTCTACTACATGTATTGTAACACCTGGCCAGTAATCTGTGTTGTTTTATATTAAATAATATAAATTTTTTTATTTAAAAAAAAAATTAAACAATTACTTCCACACACATATTACCCCATAGAGTTCCTTCCACTTGATTTCAGCGTCTATATATGCTATTTCTTTGTGGTTATACGTTGGGTTAAACTTTGCACAGGAGATTATCTTATAGAGTTCCATACGAGATTACTCACTTGATTTTAGCGCCTATATACGTTTTTCCTTGTGGTCATATGTTGGGTTAAACTTGCAAATTTTTTTTTTTTTTCATTTTTCCACATTCCACTTCTAAACTTTTCATTTACATAATTTTTTATATCTTTGCTGATATTTAGGCATTCATTTATGTTGATTTTCCAACATTTCATTTATTTCTAATTTTGTTTCATTTATGTATTCTTCCGCCTATGCAACTCTTTGCCCCTAGCTGCCCTAGGCCATCTGTCGTTTTTCATGTTTTCTGTTTTTTTTCAAGTAACATTACAGCTTGGTCATAGCAATTGCTTCTAAAGGGAACATTCCAATTTCAGCTAGAATAATTTCATAAGGGGTTGTGGCCTTAATTTTGAGAAAATTTATGATTAAATATTTTTGAATTCTTTCTATTTGCCTCCATTTTGCATTTGTTGTGCCACTAGTCCACACCTCGCAACCATACAACAAAATCGGTGTAACAAGTAGATCAAAAAAGACCTTGGTGGTCTTCCAGTCCCACAGCTCGGTATTCTTACACTTGTTTTGAAGTACATATAGTGCTCTCCAACCACTTTGAGTTCTTTTCCTCCTATATGTATTCCAATTAAATTTGTCATGAAAAGTCTATGCCCAGGTATTTGTATTCTACTATTACCTCAAGCGGTTCTCCTGCAAACTGAAATTCGAGTTGTTGCTTCTTATTTTTTGTTAAAAAAATCATAATTTTTGTTTTGCTCGTGTTCACCTGCATCTCAACTTCCTTACAAAAGAGTTCTAGGGCTCGAAGGTGATCTTCTAGATCTTTGGTTGTTTTGGCCACAAGAATTACATCGTCTGCATACATGAGAAGTTTTACCACATATTTGGCTAAGTGCACACCCTCTCCCCCCAAATTTGTTTATCCATTCTTCTAACTTGTCAATGTACAACCCAAATAAGGTCGGAGATAGAGGGCAACCTTGTTTGACACCTATGTCACAACCAAAATATTCAGATAACCCTTCTTGTGTTATGATTCTAGCCTTTACATGCTCATATAGTCTGTGAACTGCTGCCCTATAGTGAATTGGAACCTCTAGCTCTTCCATTATGCTCCATAGTTTTTTCCTTAGCACTGTGTCAAATACCTTTTTTAAGTCTACAAAACAACATAAAGTCTCCTCTTTTTTGTCTCATATTTTTTCCACTGTGTGTCTGAGCGTGATACAATGATCAATAGTCGAGTGCTTGGGCCTAAAACCTGTTTGCCCCTTTCCCTTTTCTTCAGCCCATATGTTGATCCTACGCACTATCATACTTTCGAACAACTTTGCAAAGAGAGGGTTGATCATGATAGTTCGATAGTTTGAGGGATTATGGATGGTAAAGCTAGTTGTCCACTCGGTAGGGAAGTCGTTTTGTATGACCTCATTGAAAATTTCTTTGATGTTCGATGCCAAAATATCTACCCCCCATTTTATATGCTCTGCCTGAGGATTGTCTATGTCATGGGCTTTACCAGTTGCTAACTTTTTTATCCCTTGAATAATGTCTTCATTTGTGAAAATTTCTTTCTTGACAATGATAGTAGGGGGTGTCTCATGTTGGTTACTACGTTGATACAATTGTTTTGAATACTCCAACCACTGATTAACTGTTATGCTATTTTCATTTTGCATCATTTTCACGCTTAGTTCCTTCCCAAATTTCTTTAGTTCATGCTTCCCTAAGTAAATCAATTATTTTCTCTTTGTTCTAGTGTATTCTTCTTTTTTTGCCCTTACCAGTTTCTCATATGCTTTTCTGTTTGCTTTTGTTTTACCCGTTGGTTCCTTTAGTAATCTTCGTGTTTTTTTACAATCTTCATCGAACCATGGGTTGGTTGGGAAGCTATTCCTTTCTTTCTTTTTAGGTTTAGCTCTCTTGCATTTGTTTAGAGCTTCTTGGATAACGTGCATTAACCATTCACTCTTACTGTAATCTTTGTTACTGTGAGGTAGTTCTTCCATTTTCTGTAACTTATATAATATTGCTCTAAAATTCTGTCGATTTTCATCTGTTAAGAGAATATTTCCCTTGTGAAGATATTTATTTTTATTGCCTTGCAAGTGTTTTTCCCTTGGTTTGTCTCCATGCATTCGAAGTTTCATAACAATTGGGTTGTGATCTTACTTAAGTTCCACTGGAGAATCTTCCACTTCTAGCTCCTCTATTTTTTGTATGTAATTTTGTGAGCATATTACATAGTCTATTACACTTTATCCCTTGTATGTTTTGCATGTATACTTTCTTGAATTTTTCCATTTGTTCATCCCATTGTAAATAATCAAGTTGTTTATGTTGTAGAGGCCTAACAACTCTTCTCCATATTGTGTGATAGCCCCATGCTCATATTTTGAAGTCCTGGTCCATTTTTGATTTTCCTCTTCTTGCATCCAAAGAGGATTAATCTCAATATCTTTGCTACCTTCTAGAATGTTAGCTTGCTTATTTGTTGTCCTTGCATTGAAATCTCCAATTAATATAATCTCTCCCAACTTACTGTATATTGAAATGTCTATTTTTAGGGAGAAGTATGGGTCTTCTCTATTAAGGTCATGTTTCTTATAGAATTTAGAATTCTTGGGAGCAAAATAGCATGTTGATATGCTAATAACTGAATTATTTTCTAGGATCTTTATCCAGATGTACTATTTGTTTTCATCTTGTTTTTCAATTTTAATGATCCTATCCCATTCCTCTTTTATTAAAATCATAATACCCCCATGCCCTTTGCCATTTTTCGTTGCTTTATTCCATATTGCTATTTTTTTGTATCCTACAAATTCTAGAGTCCTACATCCATCGTGTTCATGTGTTTTCATCAGTATGATTATATATTTATCTCTAGCAATGGGCTCTAACCCGGGTCCTCTTATCCAAGGGTAACCTCTACAGTTCCAACTTACCATCGTAAGATGTTCTCGGGCAGGCCATACTCCCTATTTGTTTTAAGTTTGTTTAGATGTGATGTATGCCTTTCCATTTCTTAAATATGCGTGTTTCCCTTCATTCCTTGCTACCCTCACCTTTTCCCATTCCTTATTTATTTCTTCCTACTATAAAAATGTTAGGTCGTCATCTAAATAGAATTGTGACCCTCTCAGCATGCCTATGTTTTTTAGTAACCTTGTTTTATCCTCATAGCTCATCAATGTGACCCGAATATGCCTATCTCTTCCTCCTCTCAGCCTACTAATTTTGCTTGTTTTTTTTTATCTGATCTTTCCATTGTAATCGATCTGACAAGAAGTCCCTGGTTAAACGATTTGTGTCTTCCCTATCCCCATAATCTTTCAACCCTTTGATTATTATATTTGATAACTTCTCATGTCTTTCTTTCTCTTCTGTTATTTGAATTTTTACTTGCTTCTCTATCAACTCTTTGTTGATTGAATGGTTCTTTTACTACTTGAGACCATGTCTTTGCCATTGCTAATTCATTTTGCAGCTCATTTTCTCTTGTTTCCATGTTTTGGATTGTTTTTCGTATCTCTTTTATTTTATTTGCATTTGTTTTTCCACCTCTATTGCATCATTTATTGGGGGTAGATGGCTTGTTTGAGGATATGCCATTCACGTTGACCCATGTTTGCAAGGTTTTGTAGCTTTGACACTTGCTTCTTGAGTTGGTTGTTTTCCTTTTCTAGCCTTTGAATGGTGTTTATAACCTCATCTGATTTAGTATCTCTTAATTTCTCCCTCATTTCCATGCTTTCAAGTTTCTCTTTCATCTTCATTAGCTCTTGCACATAAAGTCTTGGTGCCCACATGAGTGGTGTGGTTGTGGGATTGTAAGTTTCTTCTTCGTCCGAAAACTCATTTTGGTGACCTCCACTTTCTATGTTGAATGCTTTCTTGCGGTTATTTTTTATTTTTTTCTCCTCGCTTGTTTTTCCTTTTGTATTCTCTTGTGTTGTCATTTTGTCTTTGTTTCTTTTATATTCTCTCTTTTGTCCCCTCTGTTGGGCTAATTTATCTCCTCGTTTGTTGATGGTTAGTGCCTTTGATTGTTCCTTATTCTCCACATGTTTATGTGGTAGAATATTTTTTATTTTTATTTTTGGATATGTCCTCTTCATTGTTATTGCCCTTACTCGAGCTTGTCGACGCCTTAATATCCTCCAGTATTGTTTCTCATTGACATATATCAATTTTTTCAATTGTTGTTTCCCTTCTTCTATTGTCAAACCCTTTATACTATTGATCCGATGAAATAGATGTGTAATAAAACCCTCCACTGCAAACCCTCCTTGCTCTACAAAACCTCTTCCGCTGCAAACCCTTGTCGAACCCCTTATACTATTGATCCGATATATAATAAAACCCTCCGTCACAAACCCTTCTTGCTTTGCAAATCCTCCTCCGCTGCAAACCCATTGAACGAATTTGTGTATATATATCTGTGCAAACCCTCATCCACTGCAAACCCGTTGAAACAGTGCATACAGTCGGAGGCGCCAAGTCCTGTAAGGAATATAGGATATTGCTGACATGGCTCATCTAATTAGTAGATGATGTGTGCAACGAGGTCATTCTTTATTTGTTATTACTACGGTGGGTCCACCACCAAGAAATGCATACGTGTATACGTATCTTTGCAAACTCTTTTATTGATGAGTCACCCTATCTACCTGGCCTGAAGCGGGGCCTTGATATCATTTCAAAATATATCATTAAAAAAATAATAATAATTAAAGGTTTATTGATTTTCGTAGATTGAAGAAAAAAGTACTATAGAGTAGAATAGAAGACTTAACTATATTATAATAACAGTTTATGATTTTTAATGGGAGACTTAACTATATTATAATAACATTTTATGATTTGTATTAGAAAGTTTAAGTTAAAGCATAAGAAGGTTTTTCATAATGTTTTAGAAGTTAAAGAAGGATTAAATAAATATAATTTGTTTTTTTTATTTTATTTAGTTTTTATATTAATAGATTAGAAAAATGGTTAAATTTGAGTGTTTATTTGGAACGATATGTGGCAAGGTTTTTTTTGTATATGTAGATGATTTTATTACGATTGAATGTCAGCATAGGGTTTAAGAGAGCTTTAAAGGTCTTAGAACACTTTTGGAAGGAGGTAGGCATGCAGGTAACTACCATTAAAACCAAGATCACAATCTTCTTTAATCAAAAGAAAAAGTATAAATTAAATTTTTATTTTGAAGGGAATTTTTTTAAGAAGTAGCAAAGCACAAATATTTTGGGATAGATTTCAATAATAAGCTTATTGAAAAACATGTAGAATGAAGAGAATATTAAAAGGATGGAGAACACTTTTTACATTACAACATAGAGGTAGAGATGTTGATTGATGGGACTGAAAAAATATATAGGTTTTATTTGGGCTTCTAGTGGTACCAGCGATGTATAGGTGTAAAGTGTGGGCTAGCAACATATTAGACTCAAAATAAAGGCAAATAAAGAGGATTCAGATATGGTTACAAACTAATTGAAAATAGAGTCAATTTTCGTATAAGATTCTTCTAACAAAAATAAGTAACTTTCCTATAAAGGTAGTTGTCATGGTTTTCTATGGTATGTAAAAAATTGAACAAATGGATGTAAACAAATGGCATAAGGTTGTAATAGAAGAAGATCTTGACAAAAGAAAGAAAACATAGATGAAGCAACAAAACAAGCAAATAGATAGTGTAAAGTTGTAATGAAGATCTTAACAAAAGAAAGAAAACATAAATGCAAAAAAGTGGATGAACAAATGAAATATCTATTGAGATGAATGACCAAATAATAACAAATACATAAAGGCATTTGTAATGTGATGGACACTATCCTAGGTATGCAACAAGCTGTAAATTTCTACTTTGAAAATATTTTCTCTGCTTTTACCCATCCTACTTGCAGCGCAACAAGAGTTAATTGTATCCCATAGATTATAAGAGCTAAACAAAACCAGACCCTCTTTAGAACTATGGATCTAGAAGATGTGAGATACATAGTTTTCAACATGAGAACCAGTAAGTCCCCAATCCTTGATGGGTTTTCAATTGAATTTTTCCAAACTTTTTGGGATAATATAAGGAAGGATTTAACTAGGGCAGTGGAAGAGTCTCGTGTAAATAAAAGCATGTTACATGCTATCAGAGCAAGAAGAATTTATGAAGGGACGACAAATTTTGGATGGAGTAATCTTGGCACAAGAAGCAATTCATACATTACACCAAAAATCTCAAAGATACATGTTTATCAAAATAGACATGTCTAAGGCCTATGATAGAGTCCCTTGATAGTTTTTGGATTGAATGTTAGAGAACTTTGGTTTCTCTCAAGGCTGGAGAGAGTGGATCATGAGTTGTCTCTCTTTAGCCTCCTTCTTAGTCCTTATCAATGGTATTCCCTCGATTCCCTTTCAGGACTCTAGGATAATTTAGCAAGGAGATCATATATCCTCGTACCTATTTATTATTCTTATTGAAGGATTACATAGATTTCTTCGAAGGAACAGGCAAAAAGGAGTTATCTCAAGAGTGTAAGTGGGAGCGATGAATCTTACCCATTTACAATTTGTGGATGATACAAGGTTGCTTGGGGCGACCAATGTTAGGGAGGCAAGAGCGCTTAAAGCTAAATTAAATACTTATTTGGAATGTTAGCTTTTGATGGGATGTAGTATGACCACAAGATGTAAAATATCTAAGTTGAAATGAATGTAAATTAATGGCACACTAATATGTAGAAAAGTAATAAGATGAACATATACAAATAACTCAAAAATATGCCATTAATGAAAGTGACAAAAATAGTACAATGTTATATAATGGAGGACATGAACACTCCATGTACATATATGAAAGGACTACATTGTACCATACTACTAAACTATAACACACGCTCTCTATAATCACTTCCTCTCCTAAAACACTCACTATGAGGCCTTTATATAGGAAGATAGATTCATTGGCCCTTACTCTACCTAGGACTAATATACATGTGGACTAAATGCGCATTTACAACTTGTATATTGACACTTGTGCATTTAATACAATACTTGGAGCAACTAAGTAACTTCACTCTAAAGTAAACTCCTACTCTAGCTATGTATCAAAGATGGTACATTTACATAACCCAAATGAGATAATATACTCTAAACTCCTACTCTAGCTATGTATCAAAGATGGTACATTTACATAACCCAAATGAGATAATATACTCTAACATGGAAGCCGCGAGGCAGGAAGTGAATGCAATTAAGTCCAAGGTAGTGTTCTTTAATACCAAAGGGGGAATCGGGATCCAAGATCAAATTCTAAACATATTAGGTTTCTCTCAAGGCTCCCTCCCATTGGACTACCTGGGGATTCCACTCCATTATAAGAAGTTGAAGGTGGCAAAATGGAAAACACTAGTGGAAAAAATTGGTGGGAAGGTAAATAAGATGCATTGTTGGCTTCCTTTTGGAGGAAGAGTGACTATTCTTCAATTAGTGATTCAAGTGATGTCAATTTATAAGTTCTCTATCCTTGTGTCTTCGATTGGAATCTTAAGGGAGTTGGACTTTCTTATGCGAAAATTCCTTTGGGATGGCCCAAGGATGGGTAAATGATGGGCTCTAGTTAGGACAAAATTTGCTAGCCTAAAGCAAGTGGAGGATTAGGAATTTGAAAAGCAACATTGAATAACCAAGCTCTAGCAAATAAGCTTTATTGGAGATGGATCTCTAATTAGGAAGCAATGTTTAGCAAAGTTATTACTGGTAAGTATTTGGATACAGTTTCCCATGAGGAAGCAAGTCACATTCCTATGAGTGGCCAAGGTTCTGTTGTTTGGAAAGTGTTGAAATTAGAAGAGAAAGTGGTAAAACCAAGACTATTTTGGAAAGTGGGTAGAGGGGATAAAGCAAATTTTTGGATCAATTCTTGGGACCAATACCCCCCTTAATTTTAGAATTTCTAGATATGCAACCCCTTCAACAAATATTGGAGGCTAGAGGTTGGATTAAGACAACATGTTATCTACATACAAGGCAAATTAGGACCTTCTCTCTTATGCAACTAAAGTAGTGGGAAGAGTGACCAATCCTGATATCTCAAAATATGTTGTCACTTTTAGAGAGGATATTAAAGCAATGTCACCTTACAAGAAAGGAGGAAGAGGATAAGATAGCTTGGGGTCATGGGAATTTAGGCATATATACATTTTGGGATGGTTATAATGAATTTCTCCCTCCCCCTCTAGTGTGGCTAGATTTTTTATGGGATAGAGTATGGTTGGCAAAGGGCTGGCCAAAAATCAATTTCTTTTCCTAGCAGGTTATGCATTGGAGCTTCCTTATGATAACTTACAAAAGAGGGGTTTTCATGGCCCCTCTAAATGTATCATGTGCAATACCTAGGAAGAGACAATAGATCATTTGCTCTTCCAGTGTGACTTTGCACTAAATTTATGGAACCAATGGGTTGATCTCTTCAAGGTCCATTTCAATCGACAGTTAACACATACTAATACATGGGAGGTCTAGAAACGAAGAAGATTAAAAAATAAATCATTTCAATTGGGTTGGTCTCCGGATTCGAGCTTTATCTAGTAGCACATATGGCTAGAAAGAAATGCCAAAATTTTCAAAGAGGAATACACTTTGATAGAGCTATTTTGGCAAAAAATATTAAACAAGGTGATGGAATCTGTAAAAGCTCATGTGGGAAAGCAAGAAAAATAACAAGGAGATAACGTTGCCATGAGGCAGACTCATGGGGCTTGGCAACCCCCACCCCTAGGCTAGGAAAAAATCAACACAGATAGAGTAGCCAAGAATAACCCAAGGGCAACAAGCATCAATTTCCTTATAAGGGACTACAAGGGGAAGGTTCTTCATTGGGAATTGGAAGGCCTAGGAGTAGTAACAAATAATTAAGCAGAGGCTTTGGAAATAAGATAGGGCTCTCTCAATGCTTGGGAGAATGGAGTTCGAAAGATCATAGTGGAGTCCAACTCTCAAATTTTGGAGGGGTTACTAGATGAGATTAAGAATTTTCTATTGAGTGCATGGCAAATCAAGAACGTGGTGAGTTAGATTAAAGCAATTTGACAACAATTTGAGGATGTCATTTTGGTTTATATAGGCAAAGGGAAGAATGCAACAACTAACTTTTTGGCTAAAGAGAGAAATGAGCATCTTGTTGGATATTGGTTGAAATTTGATCAAAACATGGATACTATAGATTGGATGGAGGTGAACAAACAAGTTTTATTACTAGCTAATAGTGATTTAGGCAATGAAGTGTGTGGGACCAAAGTAGATGTTTATGATGATTAGCCTTTGGTCTGGCATAACGTTGTTTCTTATAGTGGTTTTAGTCCCAGTTTGGGATAGCCCCCGAAGTCATGGTAAGAGAGAAGCAATTTCGGGTCCTCTAGAATAGTATTAATGAAAATTATAATCAAGATAGGAGTTTTTGTTCTTTGGATCACACTAAGAAATTTGTGGTCCAAGGAGATATTAGAGTTAGTTTTATTAGGATCCTAGGATTGGCCAAAAATGGTAGGTCAATTATTGTAACTTTGAATCTATCTTTTTTATACAATTTTCACCTTTTAAAAAAAAAAAATTGTGGAAAAAATAGAATAAAAGAGAACATCAATTTGAGAGCAAAGATGCTAATGGCCAACTGAGGACCAAGTCACACCAACTTAGATGTAAAACAAGTATATGAAAGATACCAAAAGGGGAATACAAGAGGATATGTATCTTTTATACATCAAGGGTAGTTGAGACAAGCATTTATTTTGGAATAAAAGACATATAGTGATATTTGTGGTAGTTGTGTTGATACTCTAATAATGGAATCATTGCAATAATTGTTTGAAAAGGACAAAGTAGAGAATAAGAAAATTCATTATTAAAATCAATTGCAAAATATCATTGTTACAAAAAGAAAAATGATTGGATTAATTTTTTTTGTATCACTCACACACATCCATCGTGATTTGAACTTGGGTCTCCTAGATGAGAGCCCAAAGCCCTACCACTTTGGTGTCCCACAAGGACAATAGGATCAAATTTTAGGATTGGCAACTACAATTCTTTGTAAATTTCTTCGCCTATAGGTTGTTTTTGGCCTCTTAAACTCTAAAATCCTTCAATTATATTATATTCAAGGTTGTTTTTTTAGTTGGTTATATGGGATTGAAATGGGTTCCACTCATATTACATTGTGACCATATAGTGGTATTACAAAAACTGGCAATTATGCATGTATGCTTGGCAAGATTCAAACCTAGATCTCATTCTTGAAAGTTGAAGAATTTAATACGTTAAGTTCATGCCATTTGATTCTAGTCAAGGTTGTTAGGATGCATTGTTTTTTTTAACCTTTCTTTTAAGGTTGTTAGGATATGTTACTAAGCTCTTTGTCTTGCTTTTGAAATATGAAAAATTAAATCTTATTTTTTATCTAATCACATCTATTTGCAATGGTAATCATCAATATCTATCCAATAAAGAAAATTAGGTTAGGTTACTCCATTGGCTTGGATTTTTATGTTCCACATCGATATAAACTATAAAGCCTTAGGATTTTTTTTTGTTTAAAGTCATTTTTTTAAGATCCATCTTTGTATTTCCAATGTGTTGCTTGTAAATTTAGGCAGTTTTGTGTAAAAAACCAATGTTATTTAGTGGATTATTATGATATTTAAAAGTTATAGTTCATATAATTGGATAGAATATTTAGCACAACAAAAAAATTACTTAGGTTCAAGGTGTAGTGCTATAAAATCCATTTGTATAGCAAATTTTCTCTTTGTTTTTGTTAAAAATAAAGTTTATTACAATTTATCTTTAGTGTTTTTTTACCTTGGTAATATTTGAACCTAGTTTCCAATTTGAAAAAGTCGATGTATAGTTATGATTCTACCATTTGATAGGTTTATTACATTTTTTTTTATAAAAACCTTTGTCTATCAAGACTTATCTAAGACTCTTGTATAGAAGACAACATGTCTCAACTATTTAAGTTGAGCTCAAAAAATATTTTGGTTGACATTATTACTGTTGTTTTTACTATTGTTTTTATTCAAGTCTGACTTTTAAATACCATAACATTCAAAATGTAAATCCATATTAGATTTCAAAGTAATTTTATTGGCAACTAAATTTTAAACATTTAAGGAATGTAATGGCAATCACCCATTCTATTATTCATAATCACTCGTTTTATTATTCATTTTGCTAAGTGCCTTTTGTAATTACTTATGTAATAAGGTAGTTAAATTTTTAAAATACTTTCTTTAGGCCCATTCACAAAATTTTAATGACTTTCACAAGATTGCTTGGGATCTTTACCATCTTTCCAAAGAAAATGTGGTATAGACATTAATATTTAATATCAAGCTTGTATGAATGCCTACCAAATCAATAATTGAAGCACTTGAAAGACATGAAATATATTATTAAATACTTTATCAAATTAGGGTCATATGGGAAGAAGGTCTAGCTTGGCTTAGATTTGCAAACACTTCCACTTATCTTAATCTTGATTAAAGTAAAAGGATTTTGTTATACAAACTATTTGAAAATCTTAAGTAATCATCGAACCCCATATTAAATGGACAACAAATAAATTTTGAAAAATCATTTTGATTAGTTTCCATTCACTCAGTGGTTACTAGTACAACCTAAGTAGCCTAACGATGGAGACTTTAGAACTATGAATAGAGGTCTAAGGTTCGAATCTTGTGTAAGGTAGAGTTATACACCATGCTTCATAATTGAAATATGGTTGGATAACCATATATTTGATAAACAACATCCTCTTTGAATGGCCTCAAGGATGTTAAAAACTACTTTACCCTTTTTACCCTTTTAGTCATTCTACAAGTTTGCTTTCCCCTGGCTTAAAACCTAAAAACCTTTTGCAAATGTATCATGAAAATCTCAATACTCAATGCAGTATTAGAAATAGACCTCCTTTACATATATTAAACAACACTTTGACCTTGTATTCTTAGATTTCTCACTTATTCAATTTATTTAAATATTTATGTCCAATTATATGTTTCACAAGCTTGGTCTCACATTTAATGTTACATGGTAGAGAAATTGAAGGTGAAATATTATGTCATTGATATTAATGTAATCCTTCTTTCATAATCTATTTATATCCCAATATTGATTAATCATAACCATAATTGACAATCCTATTTCGATTCTTGGCTCTAGAAAGACCCATTTTATTGTGTGTGTTAATTTCTATAGATTTGATATTGGTGAATGGTTGTAATGTTTAGGATTTGCTTCCCATGCATGTCTATCCTTTAGTAGACCTAATACCCTTGGCATATCCTTTGTTTCCATCCCAAAGCCTAAGATGCCTAAAAATAGATTCATTTCATTTTAACCTTATCAACTAGCTTATTTCACTTTTCATTATGCTATATTCAAGGATATATATATAATAAGTTACATTGTTTCAATTGGGAGCCTTTGTCAAATGAGCAACATCCCAATCAAAATAAGGGTTGGTATCGTACAAAAGCTCCTTGAATGCAAAATATTTCGTGAGTTGCCAATTATCACAAAAATACAGGACAGGAAGGATGAAGGCAAGACTGCATGGGGAAGTAACCACTGGTTAAAAGTGGCCCCAGTGTCCTGGGAGAACAAAACTCCATTGAAAAGGATGTCAAAGAGGTTTAATGGGAGATTATCAAAATCAGTCAACAATGTGCTAACAAAATTTCAAGCAGATATTACTGATGTCAAGACTAGATTTTGCTATTGGGAGCCTTTGTCAAATGAGCAACATCCTAATCAAAAGAAGGGTTGGTATCGTACAAAAGCTCCTTGAATGCAAAATATTCCATGAGTTATCGATTATCATAGAAAAACAGGGCAGGAAGGATAAAGGCGGGACTGCATGGGGAAGTAACCACTAGTTAAAGGTGGCCCCGGTGTCCTGGGAGAACAAAACTCCATTGACAGAAGGATGTCAAAGAGGATTCATGGAAGATTCTCAAAATCATGGCTGGCATCGACAATGTGCTAACAAAATTTCAATCAGCTCTTGCTGATGTCAAGATCAGATTTTGCTATTGAGAACCTTTGTCAAATGAGCAACATCCCAATCAAAATAAGGGTTGGTAGCATACAAAAGCTCATTGAATGCAAAATATTCCATGAGTTGCCTATTATCACAGAAAAACAGGGCAGGAAGGATGAATGCAGGACTGCATGGGGAAGTAACCACTGGTTAAAGGTGGCCCCGATGTCCTGGGAGAACAAAACTCCATAAATAGAAGGATGTCAAAGAGGATTCTTGGAAGATTTTGGCTGGCATTGACAATGTGCTAATAGAATTTCAAGAAGATCTTGTTGATGTCAAGATCAGATTTGAGGAAACAAAAAAATTAGATCAAAAAAGAGGAGGAAAAATTCATGTTATTTTTCACTTTTTCTTAAAAACGTTGGCATTTTTTTAAAATCGGCTACTCACAAATAGATTAGGGGTTGGAAAACATGGTGATTATCATGATTCCTTAAAAGCATTATTCCACATTGGCAAGACCAACATGCATAGTTTGGTCACAGACATGGTGTTGTTAGGATTAAATAATAAAACACGAGCAATAAATAAATGCAGAAATAAAACACAGAAGAATAAAGCAATACACGAGACACATATTTACGTGGTTCACCCAATGTGGGCTACATCTACGGAGAAAATAACCAGACCTTATTATTCCATCCAGCAAATCTCGAAAGGATACAACCTACAACAAATTCGTCGTACTTCCTCTTCGATCTCACAATTACAATCTCTCTTCCTTCTTCACTTCCTTCACACTACACACACTACAATCTCCAATGTCGTGCAACATCCTCTTATAAAACGAGGGTTACAATTTTAGGGCAAATCATTAAGACCCTAAAATAAAAAATAATTACTATATTTGGCAAATTATATTTTTAGTCGCAATTTGCCATTTTTAGTAATTACTATTTTCAGAAAATTATTTTTCATCAAAACAATTTTCGTTTTTAGTAATTACTATTTTCGACAAATTATTTTTCGTCAAAAAAATTCTGTTTTTAGTAATTACTATTTTCGGAAAATTATTTTTCGTCAATTTTTTTTTGAAAATAGTAATCACAAAAACTTGGATTAACATGTAATTTGACACCAAATTAGAATCAGGCTCCACAACCAACAATCTCCACTTGGAGACTGATCACAGTAACTCCACTGCTACTACATATGTTGGACTATGCTTCAACTTTGGACCTAGAAATTTTCTCACTTTTTATTGTCATGTTTGAAGGCCAACTGAAACTGAGCAAGAACTCAGTTTCTCCTTAGTTATTGCCTTTGTGAACATATCTGCAGGATTTTGGCTAGTGTGTATCTTCTCCAGTTTTAACTGTCCATCTTCCAACATTGGGCGTATGAAATGGTACTTGGTCTATATATGTTTAGTCGTAGAATGAAGGGTTGAATTCTTGGCAAGATGAATGGCACTCTGACTATCACTATATAATATGCTATTCTCCTACTTATTTCCCAACTCCTTTATAAACCTTTGTAACCAAATCATCTCCTTACTAGCCTTTGTAACAACAACATACTCTACTTTCGTTGTTGAAAGTGTAACAACCTTCTATAATTTTGAAATCCAACTTACTGCAGTTCCACCTACAGTAAAAACATACCTTGTGGTACTCCTCGTGCTATCTATATCACTTGCCATATCTGAATCAACATATCCCTGTAAAGCAGTGTTAGAACCTCCAAAGCATAATACCTGAGTGACAATACCTCTCAAATACCTAAGGATCCACTTCATTGCCTCCCAATGTTGTTTTCTACGATTGTTCATAAACCTGCTCACAACTCCCACTGCATGTGCAATATCTGGTCTTGTGCACACCATCGCATACATAAAACTACCAACTACTGATGAATAAGGAACCTTGGACACATAGTCAATTTCCTCCTATGTATTGGGAAACATCTCTTTGGCCAGTTTGAAATGATTGGCCAAAGGTGTACTAACAGGTTTTGCATCCTACATATTAAATATTTCCAACACCTTCTCAATGTACTCACCTTGAGACAATGTTAATTTGCGATTTTTCTATCTCTTGTTATTCTCATACCAAGGATTTGCTTTGCAACACCCAAATCCTTCATTGCAAATGACTGCTAATTTTCTTTTGAGCACAATTATATCCTGCATGTTAGACCCTGCAACAAGCATGTCATCTACATACACTAACATGATAATATAGTTACCATTATCCAATCTCTTAAAATAAATACAATGGTCTGAATAACATCTACTATAACTTTGTTCTGACATAAACCTATCAAATTTCATATACCACTGCCTTGGAGCTTGCTTCAGTCCATACAAGCTCTTTATCAACCTGCATACTAATTTCTCCTTCCCTTTGACCTCATACCCTTGTGGCTACTGCATATAAATCTCTTCCTCCAAATCCCCATGGAGAAAAGTTGTTTTTATATCTAATTGTTCAAGATGCAAATCCTCTACAACCACTAGGCTTAAAACAATTCTAATTGAAGTCATTTTAACAAGAGAAAATTTCATCATAATCAATACCTTTCTTCTGTGCAAACCCCTTTACAACCAGTCTAGCCCTATATTTCTTTTTACCTCCTTTCACCCTGTAAACCCATTTATTCTACAATGCTCTTTTTCTTGCAGACAACCGAACCAGATCCCAAGTCTGATTGTGTACCAAGGAGTCCATCTCCTCTTTCATGCCTTGCTCCCACTTCTTCCTGGTTTCTACCTGTATCACTTCTTCATATGTTTTTTGTTCACCAGAGTCAAACAATAATACATAATATAATGAAGGAGAGTAACAATCAGGAGGTCTACTTATCCTGATAGATTTTCTAACAACACTTGCAGGAGTTTGAGGTGCTTGCTACTGTTGTTGATTTTCTAGCACCTTTGGAGTTTCAATTTCATCAAGCATTGTGTATTTTGTGTTTACCTTTTTTTGTTTCTTTTGCTGCAAGTGTCTTTATAAATGACTTTATCATTGACAACCACATATCTACTCCTAATTATTTTGTGATTTTCATAATCCCAAAAACGATAACCAAAATTATTAACTCCATATCCAATGAAAGTGCACTTCTTGGATTTTGCCTCAAGTTTAGTTCTATTTTCTTTATCAATATGCACGAATGCTTCACAATCGAAAGTCTTCAAAAATGAGTAGTTAATAGGCTTACCTGTCCATGTCTCTTCTGGAATCCCACCATCCAAGGAACTTGAAGGTCCTCTGTTTATTAAATAAACTGCAGTATTCATAGCATCTGCCCAAAAATGTAAAGGCAATCCTGCATGTAATCTCGTACACCTAACACGTTCCATGATAGTCTTGTTCATCTTTTTTGACACACCATTTTCTTATGGAGTTCCTGGAACCGTCCTCACTCTACGAATCCCATGGTATGAACAGTAATTGTCAAACTTTTTGCTGCAATACTCATCTCCATTATCTGATTTGAGACACTTCAACTTATTTCCTGTCTCATTCTCAACCAAAGCTTTCCATTTCTTAAAAGTATCAAAAACATATGATTTCTTTCAAATACAATAAACCCAAGTTTTTCTAGTTGCATCATCAATAAACATAACATAATAATAAGAGTCGCCAAGAGATGATTCTTGAGCTAGTCCCCATACGTTTGTATGCACAAAGCTCAAGCTTTTCACTCTTCTTTTCTTTTCCAACTCTAATAAATCCGACTCTTTTCTATTTTCCATAAATGCAGTGCTCACAAAAGTCCAAATCAACCTGCTTCAAACCTAACAACAAATTCCTTGAGTGGAGAATTAACATCCCCTTCTCACTCATGTGCCCAAGCCTATGATGCCACAAAACTGTATCCGCTCCTATAGAAGCTAAAGCAATAGAAAGATCAGTATTACTAGTACATACATACAATGTACCTTCCTTCTTTCCTTTTGCTAATAACAGTGATCCTTTAGCAACCTTCTACGAATTTGTTGAGAATATAAGTATACATCCTTCGTTGTCTAAATGCCCTGTGGAAATTAGATTTCTTCTCAAATCAGGAATATGTCTTACCTCTTTCAGCAACCATTGGTTTCCATTCAGTAATTTTATTTGTATCTTACTCTTTCCAACAATTTTATATGGTCTATCATCACAAAAATAAACCTATCAAAAATCACCTTGAACATAATCTAGAAAATATTTTGTGAGGTGTGGCATGATATGAAGCCCCTGAGTCTAGCACCCAACAATATTTATATTATCTAGTGAAAAGATTAAAGCATCTTGCAATACATCACCTACTACATTTACTTCCTGATTATCTTGTTTTTCTTCTCTCTGTTTTTCTTTTTGAGTCCAACAATCTCTTTTTAGGTGTCATTTCTTTCCGCAATGCCAGCATTCCAACTGCTTCCCTTTGGATTTGGATCTGCCTTTCTTTGTTTTTTCATGTTTTCTTGGACTCTTTCCTCTCATTTTGTCTACCCTTTTTTCCATAGTCAACGCATTACCCGATGTCGCACCTGTGTTTTTTCGTCGCATTTCCTCGCTAAGGATAACACCAATAACATCATCAAATTTTAAAGTATTTGAACCAGAAGCAAAATTACTCACAACCATGACCAAGCCAATCCAGCTTTTTGGAAATGAGCATAAGATCAAAAGAGCCCTAACCTCATCATCAAAATTTACTCCAACAAAATTTAACTGATTAGTAACCATGTTAAATTTTTTTTAGTGATCAGTAACAGACCCACCTTCTGACATGACATCTGCATATTAAATAAACGCTTCATAAGAAATACCTTATTCGAAGTTGAGGGTTTTTCATATAGTTTAGCCAACGCATTCATTAAACCGTCTGTTACCTTTTCCTTTAAAATATTGAAAGCCACCGACGATGTCAGGCACAGTCGTATTGTTCCTTGTGCCTTTCTATCCAAAACTTCTCATTCTTCGCTTGATGTCTTCGCTAGTTTTTTTGCTATTCCGCCTAATGGTAGGTAAAGTTCCTTCTAATAAAGATAGTCCTTCATTTGCGTCTTCTATAACTGGTAATTTTGGCCATTAAACTTCTCAATCCTAAACCTACCTTCTTCTGCCATTGCTCCAACTCGTACCAGAAATCCTTTGCCATTGCTCCAACTCGTACCGAAAATCCTCCTTTCAAGTGCGTTTTTCAAACCCTAGGCTTTGATACCAATCGTTAAGATTAAATAATAAAAACGAGCAATAAATAAATGTGAAATAAAACACAACAAAATAAAGCAATACACGAGACAAATTTACGTGGTTCACCCAATGTGGGCTACATCCACAGAAAAATAACCAAGCCTTATTATTCTATCCAGCAAATCTGGAAGGGATATAATCTACAGCAAATTCGTCATACTTCCTCTTCCATCTCACAATTACAGTCTCTCTTCCTTTTTCAATTCCTTCACACCCTTCACACTACTCACACTCCAATCTCCAATATTGTACATCCTCTTATAAAACAAGGCTTACAATTTTAGGGCAAATCATTAAGACCCTAAAATAAAAAAAGAATTACTATTTTCGGCAAATTATCTTTTTAGTCGTAATTTGTCATTTTTAATAATTACTATTTTTGAAAAATTATTTTTCGTCAAAACAATTTCCATTTTTAGTAATTACTATTTTCGGCAAATTATTTTTCGTCAAAAAAATTCTGCTTTTAGTAATTACTATTTAAAAAAAAATATATATTCGTCAAAAAATTTCCGAAAATAGTAATTCACAAAAACTTGGATTAACATGCAATTTGACACCAAATTAGAATCAGGCTCCACAAACAACACGTGTTGGTGTCGGAAGCGAATGGACACAAATCATGGCATATGGCCGACTTCACAGTGTGCCCGATATGATGGGTGGCATATAGGGTGCATATTTTGCCTTCCTGGAGTACACAGATAGATCTGTTTAGGTTACTATGTGTTTCATTTGCAAGTGTACTAGCAAGCATTCTAGTTTTGCTGAGTTGCTGGTCTGGGATTCTTGAAAACCATTTTGTGGCAACTGTCTTTAAGCATATGGGTTCTTACACAGTTTAAACAGCAGTTGACAAATGCATTATGCTTGTCCGATAACAGCTTAAAATCCCATACCATGAACTGTATGCTGCAGCTAAAATGCAGAGCTCCTCCACTGTGGGATTCAGGCAAATGACTACAAACATGAAAAACTACCCCATCCATCACGGTTGCACTCTTGCATTTCAGTCTCAAATTTGCTTTCAAGTTTATGTCCAGAGAATTTGAATTTGACTTCGACAATCGAGCAAAGATTTTCATTCTCCCTTATGAGTGTTGTGGTCTCTGTGACAGGGCCATTCAAAACAAATTATAAAATCCTGATCAAAGTTCTTCTTTGTGATGTGTTATATAATTTCACCCTTGGTTTCATTTGCCAAAGGAACAGAAGGCTGGGTAGAAGTTGAAACACTGGTCCCCTCTACCGCAGTGGCTGCCAAGTCCACCAGACTTTAGCACCATCTCGGAAACAGAAAGCGAGCATTCAGCATACGACATAAACATGTGGCAAAACACAAAGAGGGAGCCTCATTAAAGAGGCCCATTCACAGACAAGAAGTTTGTATGCAAGCCATGGGACATGTGACATCACAATCCTTACACAAAGATCTGGACACTTATGGTTTGGAATGAGCTTGGACCACTTCTAATTCCTGTGCCCTGACATTATCTTTATTTCAAGCTCATACTTGAATTTCAAATCAATTTATTAACTCTTGTACCCTGGGCTTTGATAAACTTAAAAAGGAACAAAAATTGAACCATAGCAGGAAAAATCGTCGATTTCCCACAATTTCTCGCAAAACTTGTTAGAAATTTAGGGAGTCGATTTTTCTTTTTAATTTCCCAGCACCAAGAAAATTGACAACATGCGGCAATATTTCGCAAGATTTCTTGCCATTTTTCAACAGGAAACTTAGCAAACCTTGTATAACTAGCATAAAATGGTAGGCAAAATAAATTTTTAAAAGGCCATTTGGCTTCATTTTTTAAATTTTTCTCTCTCCAGCTGTGAAAAAATTATTATAGAGTTTCAAAGTTGCAACTACCTCCACATAAATCTCTAAGAAAGTGACTATAGTATTTATGGTAAGCTTAAGTTCTTAAATGCAATAGAAATATAAAGATCTCTTGATAATTTCATGTAACCTTGGGGAAAGAGACCAATTGATGAAATAGGCAAAAAAATTGTAATTGCATTTGATAAAAAATCTAGTATGTTGAATGTAGATTGTCATTCTTTTATTATTATACCAAACAGATTATACTTGTCACCTCTTCCTAATATAATACTACTAGAGTTTTAATTTGGGAAAATTGAAAGAAAATAAATGATGATGAAAGGAGGGAAGAAAGAGATTTGGAGATATAAAATGATGATCCCTTACCTGAGGAGACTCCAATTCGTCCACCTGATCAGAGCCAAGGCCAACCATCTTGTTGAAGGAGGGGAAAACAAACTTGAGTTTATTTGATGTTGCATTTCTATGATGTATTTGGTTTGATTTGATGATCATGAACCATAGTTGTACTCTTTTCTATGAATATCTAATATAAAATCAGTACTCTGGCCCTCCAATTATTGTTTAAAATGTTGCTGATAAAATCGCCAAAATTGGGGTGCCAAGTTTATCGCGAATTGCGAGTTTTCCAACTATGAATTCAGAAAATATATGTACAAATAAATATTTTAACAAAGGATCTCATATGCTAATTAGATATTCTCACCAAGCTTTGATATTAACTTATTCAAAGTCTTAACATTTCATCCATAGAGCACCTTCAATAATGAACCATTACCAAAGAACATAGGAACTTAAACCAATATCAAATGCAAATATTTTTTTATTAAATCTGGTTACTGTGTAATCAACTCCCTCCAATTTCAATGATAAAGCTACATTTGAACCATAGATTATTTTATATAGTTGAAATATACCAATCTAGCTGTTCATTGGCATTGCCAATGTTTTCTGCACTATCGTCCAAAGGTAATTTGGAATGTTCTATTGCTGAAGTTTAGCTTCTAATTGATAACTCCCCAAGCATCAACAATCAAGAAGTGCTTCTGCCAACTGTACCTTGTTCAGGTGATAAATAACCCACAACTTATGCCATGACATGAATAACTATACCTTCTCCAACTCAGCTACCAAGGTTGTACAAAGAACTCTTCCCAAAATCCACCTATAACCTACACCAAGCCCTATTCTCTTGGGGGATATAGATGCATGGACAAAAATTACTTTATGCAGCACTAAAATTTTTGGCCTCATGCTTTTAGTTTTTGCTCAAAGTAAAGGAAAAATTCAGTGCCCACGTTAAATGTTTCAACATTCTTTTACATTTCTTTTCAAAAACGTTAGGTAACAGGATATCTTTTCTGAACAAGTAATTTTATTATACAGAAGGTATGTATGCCAGAACATTATCATATTCCTTCCAAACAAGGGGATGACATTATTATAACAAATGCCAGAGACATCTCATGAGATAATTTCAAATCACAAATATTCCATGACGATTAGAACAAATAGTATTTGCAGAGCTTCCTAGAAAAGCTATCTCACTCTTATTAAACTCTCAAATCTGAGACCCAAAACTAAAGTAGGAAAAAGAATTCATATTTCAGATTTTTGGGAATGCCAAGAAGGAACTACTACAAGAAAGGAAATGTATTATAGCCTTCCTCTTATTCCTCTACTTGGTGGTGCTTTAAAACTTGCCATTCCAGTAACTTCTCGCCCTGTTACCATTACATTGACATCATATGTTCCTTCATATGTGTATATGGGCTCCAAATCACAAAATGCCTGCATAAAAATAAACACACAGAATTTAATGAAAAAAGCATGTGTACACTTGTAAATAATTTAGTGTAAAACAGTCTACCTCTTCAATCAATTGCGACCTTGTTCATACCTTAGCCACTAGGAAATCTGACAAGATTCCATTTCCACCAAGCATTTCTCGGGCTAAAGAAACAGTTTCCCTTGCTCGTAGGGTATTCCAAGCCTATAGAAATTCCACCATGTGCGACCTATTTGTCAACACTATGCAAAAATACAATATTTTGAATTTTTAGGTAGGAAATGATTTGCCACACATTTGACACTACCTTTGCTAAACTGGCATGCCCTGGTGTCATTTTCCCACTTTCATAGAGCTTGCAGAGACGCCATCCCATCAGGGCCATTGCCTGAATGTTCCCCAGCATACGAACAAGTTTTTCTTGGTTGATTTGGAAAGAACTCAATGATGTTCCAAACTGTTTTCGCTCTTGTAAATACCTGCATGGTAAAGCAGAAATGAAGCATTATTCCTAATAAGTCTTTCTGCAATAAAAGAAATCAATGTTGAAATATAAATATATACATATATACATATCATAATTTGTACCTATGACACATATCATACACACCCATTGCAATCCCTATGGGTTGCCACGCAACCATTATACGGGATACAGCAAGAACCTGCAGAACAATGAAAAGTTAAAGTTCAAAACTGTTCTAAATTGGGCCACAAATGCATGTGCTGTCAATAACACAAGTATTTAATATTGATTCTTCATCACAGAAACTTTATAGAATAGCAAAAATTAATACAAACAGATCCATGATCCCAATAAAGCAACGTTTACTTTTGGAATTAACATGGTTTGCATCTCCTTAAGAGAATTTCCTAGGATCTTCAAATAAATCCTAAGCTACTATGCAACTCTTAAGGATATACCTTGTTTGTATCCTGAAAAGAATTAATTCCTGTCAGTCTATCCTCATCAGGAACAAAAACTCCCGTCATATGAATATCCCCATTCTGAACAATTCTAAGCCCAATTTTATTCTCTATTTTGGTTACTTTCAATCCAGGAGCCCCTTTCTTAACAATAAACCTGCATAAATCGACAAACAATAGAATAACAGTATCCAGGAAACAACTAAAGAGCACTTGCATCAAAAACATGGAGTTGCTATAGTACCAATGTAACAATCCTTATTATCTCCACACTCCCCCAACAAGAAGAACATAAGATTAAAATAATAAATCTCCCAGTAACAAACTTAAAATAGAATGCTAATAGATAGACACAAAAAAAAACAGGCTATATACCAATCACTAAAATATATTTTTAAAATGCCACAATATGATAAGCTAGCCATTTAGAAGGAACACACTGGATTCTATTTACTATGAATTCCCTGCCTGCTGAACTTAGCCTCCAACCATGCCGAAGTTCAGGATATTTTTCTAGAATGCTGATATACCATAGGACATAGTTACAAAACTTGGCGAGAGTTGTTGAAAAACTCGCCAACTCCGAGCGTGAGTTGCTCAATCCAATTTTTTTTTTTACCCAACTCGGTGGTTTTTTTCTGACTTTCTGAGATTTTTTTTTAACTTGTAGAAAAACTCTGACTGGGCAGACTCAGCAAAACTCGCAAGTCCGACAAAATAACTCAGCTGCAGCACAATTCTGCAAACGGCATAAAAGGTTTCTTTTTACTGTTCGGCTCACTTTTTATTGTTCTTAGTAGAGAGGTGAAAGAAGGTGAAGGCAGCCCAAACAAAACACACATTTGCATCCTAAACACCGTGTTTCCTCTTGTTTGTGTGAAAAATTAAGAGATGAAAAAAGTTGTATCATTTTGTTTTTTTTATTGAAATTTATCTACTGAAGTTTACAGTGTTGTTTCCTCTTGTTTGCCAATTCCTTCCATTTCCTTGAGCAGTATATGCCAAGGCTTCTACCACTTTGTGATCTACTCTTCCCTACTTCTGATACTAGCATTTCCAGAGTTTCCAAGTACCTCTTTTCAACATTTGGTATAATATAAATTAATACTATTCCACAATTCAGTTATTCTGAACCCAAACAAATTTAAATAGAGCTTGTAATTCATAACCACTGCTTTGGTTCAAGTCTCACTGCTCTTTGCCCATATAAACTTCACATACAAAAATCGTAACTGATAGACTTTATTATCATCACTAGTGTTCCTTACCAAACAACAGCTGCCCATTAAGGCGTAGATTTTCTGCAACATTAAACTTCAAGAGTACTCCAGATCCCAAAAATTCAATTTCCACAAGCACTACTTGAAAAAGCTTCTCAAAACCTTCTTTCTTTAAGGGTTGAAGTTTTTCATGTGGGACTGCCTGACAGACAAATACATTCTTTTTGTTCATAGGAATGGTGAAAAAGCTACATATAATCAATAGTAGGTCAACATTCTTGATGTGAAATTAGAAATTAGAAAGGAGAAAAATGTAACATGCCAAATTTATGGAAAAATAAAGATCCAGTCCAAACAAAAACAAACTCTGCCTTGGGATATGTACTAAGGCATATTCAACCCAGCCTTTGTTTGATTGTTCAACAGGATTGCAGATTTGAAGCCAAAAAGTATATAATGAAGGTGTACCAAACCTGCAAAGTCACTTTCATGTGTAGTTTAAGGTTGTGTCACTTACAGTAAAAGTCTTGTTTCCAATAAAAATTTGCATTTTCTTTGGGTTTTTTTTGGCTGAGTTTTTTTGCCGAGTCCGAGTCTAAGTCAAAAATTGGCCTTGCTGAATCTGCACCATGTCCAATTTCTCTACTATAGTATAGGACAGCATCATATTCTTTAAATCTTAAACTCAAAATAGATATTTGATAGCAAAGTCTTTTGTAGTTTTTGCTTAGCAAAAATAATATTTATAGATATTCTATTCTCACAAGATAAATCTTTTTCCAGTACTAATGCTTAGCTTTTGCTGACAAGAGTACTTAGAAATGCACTGTGATTTGTTGAAAAACTAAGTTAAAAAATCCTTACCAAGGAATATATTCATCTTTTAGTATCGCAGTTACAACAATCTGAATAAGGCTGACACATCCATAAAGTGTTATAAAAGCCTTCCAAAATTTAAGGGTTCATAAGGGAAGCCCACTACGCCAAAGATTGTTATGCACAAAGAAGAGAAAACACAACATAATTATTGAAATCTAGCGAAATGATTGAGGATGACCCAAGGAGCCTTTTCCAGAATATAAGCAGAAACAATTGCAGCCACAAAAGCAGAAGCACTATATCCCAAACACAACAAACATGTGAAATAAATACAGAAACATTAACATCAAAGAGTGCAGCAAGTAAGAAAAATGGAATCCCCGTGAGTGTGGTCTATTGGCAAGGATGCCATTTGCATTATCGGTGATGTGACCCGGGTTCAATCCCCATGGTGGATGTGTATAAGTAGTATTACTCAAAAAAAAAAGAGTAAGCAAAATGGAGTAGGGTCCATAAGTATGATCAAGGTGCAAGAAACAAAACTGAAATTTATTATAGTATAAAATTTCATGATGTAATATTACAGGGGTCTGATATAAAATGACTGAGAGTTCCACATAGAGATATCTACAAAAGTAAAATTTTGAAATATGGAAGAAAAATATTGATATGACGGAAGCTATTCAAGAAAAGAGCATCAATATTAATATGTCCTTATGTGAAAATCTAAGAAAAGTAAGGATACCAAAACATCAATATTGTGATCAAATGGCATTAGCTCAACGAGCTAGATTCCTCGATTTTCACAGAGACCCAGGTTTTAATCTTGCCAAGCGATACATGCATAGTGGCCAAGCTGTTGTAATACCACTATGTGGTCATGATGTAATGCAGGTAGGGCCCATTTCAACCCCATATAACCAATTAAAAAATAAATTGAAAAAAACAATTATATTGTGAGATTCCAGAAAACAGGAATCCAAAACTCTAATATCTACAGCTAATGGAAAATGAAATCAATCCAAAAGCCTCTCTCAGAAAATAACAGGGAGTGTGCTTAACAAGAATCACTTACAAGGAGCATAAGCAAGGAAGCAGTCACAGTATCTATACAAATAAAGTCTAAATAGAGATGATTTCTTAAAAATACTTAAAAATATTTGAATGCAGTCATTGGAATCTGTTTTGATCATAAAACTAATGTATGTGCACAATTTGCACTAACTGAAAATTTGAATTAGGAAATGATTGAAATTTGATATAAATATCTATGTTAGGGAACTCTCTTATATTCTACCCCAATGTTTTCACAGAGAGACAGATCCACATCTTCTAAGCAAGATCTCACTCAATCTTTCACACTGTCCATAACATACTCATAATATATCTATAAAAATGACTAAAGTTGCCATTATACTGTTGCACTAAATAAAACTACACATAATAACAAGCAGCAATAGTGTACTTTGAGACGTCAGAATCCAAATCATTAACTTTCATTTAGTTGATAGTAACATCTTGCTCCATTTTCGATTGTGGTATTTAGTTTTGCAAGATTATTGCAAAAGATTAGATAAAATACAAGTTATTTGTCTCAAATGTAAAGGAGCTAAAGCAATAGGTTAATTGCAGAAGCGCATCAAATGGAACACAAGTTTCTGTTTCCCTAACATAAAACCACATGTATTCAACATACACTACAAATCACTCAAGTCAAGTTCACATTGACATTGTTCATAATTTTAAAGAAATCAATACGGCAAAGTGTTCTGTTTATCTACTTTTAAAATCATCTTCATTGGCTACTTACCCATTGATTTGATTCGTATCTGTGTTCCTGGCAAATATGACTAAAATATCCGCAAAAGTACTATTTCCAATCCAACGTTTTTGACCATCCAATTTCCAGCCACCTTCTACCTGTTTGTATTTGCATAGCAAATAAAATCGCAGCCATATTTTAACCTTAACTATTTTTAAAACATATGGCAATCCACTCCTTGAGTTTCATTTTTGTACACCTGATAATCTAAGAGTAAACTAAAAAACAAATATTAGACACATGAAAACCTTGTGTAAGTAGTGATATTGAAACCAACCTTAGTTGCGGTTGTACTCAAAGAGCTTGCATCACTGCCATAGTTTGGTTCGGTCAAAGCCTATAACAGAAAGAACATTCTATATCTTATTTTCCAACTTCAAACTAAGTTAAATAACAAACCAAATGAACAATGACTACTACATCACAGTGAATGATGAGCATACCCAGCAAGATATGGTATCAAGTTTAGCCAAAGAAGGTAAGTACTTTTTTCTTTGATGCTCACTTCCACACATTGCTGTCCAAATTTACACGCAAAGGTAAGATGCCATGGTACTAAGAGTCTAGGATATATATTACACAAATGCCATTTAAAGCCACATTCTGTGGAACATTGTGTATGGTACTGTAAGAAAATATTTAGTCTGAAACTCCCAGGCTTACAGATTGTGAGCATTGCTAAGCAAGTATGCACCATCAAAAATGTAGAACAGCTAGCATCTACCCTTGCAATCTCAGCCATGGAAAGTGCACTTCCAACAACAGATAGACCAGGGCAACCATAGCCCTGCGAGACAATCCAGACATAGATGTCAAAAATCTGTAAAACAAACTTAAGCAAACAAAAGGAACATTTATAACTTGCCTCTGACCTTAATGGTACCTCCAGATAGATTAAGATTAGCAAGCTTTGGCACAATCTCAAATGGAAATTCTGCTCGCTCCCAATACTGGCAGGAGAATCAATTAGTTACAAATAGTTGTAAACATGTCAATATGTGAGAAACTTGTAGAGGTAAAGAAGAATGATAACTGCCTTTACAATAATCAATACTAAATTTTGTAATAAGCTTGTACTGTGCTAGAAAGAATGCAAAAGCTTAATGTTTCAAACTACCAATATAACAAATAAATATCAAAAAACTGCAAGCTTACTGCAGTGGTAAGGAATTTGGTCTCTCTTTGAGAGGTCCAAGGTTGGTAAGGAATTTGGTCTCTCTTTGAGAGGTCCAAGGTTCAAACCCCACTCAGCATGAGGGGACCATGACCCCTCATGAAAACATTTGTAAATCATTGAAAAAAAACAAATATACATCAAAAACTATTGTCCATGTTATCAAGTAACTCTGGACCTTGTTGCTTAAGGTTTGGAGTTTCTTGGGAGTAAGATATTGTGACAAAAAAAAGAAAAAAAAAAGGATGAATATCCAAATGCAACTAGCCTCACAATCTATGTGAAAATCCAAAACTAAGATATTGTTCTATGTGAGGTAGGTGCAGAAGCATTTATGTTGTCCCAGAGAAATAATGTTAGTAAGCTCCCATCATTGAAATAGAAAAGACAAACAAAATTTTACTAACCCAGTTCATAATAGCAAATGTTTCATTCTACTGGGAACTAATTCTTCAACTTGACCAAAACCATCTGCCTGTTTTGATAATTACTTCCTTTCTATATATTTCAGAATCAAAGAACCATTCCCATAGTTATCAGCACTATGCATGCTAGAACAGATATATTTGCTCTTCAAATCAGTTGCAGATTGCAAAATTTGAAATTGTCATATTCAATTTCAAATCAAAGCTGTTGCAAAGATATTACAATCATTGTAAAAAAAGCTTTTTTACATCCTCTTCAGTGCTATTTTATTTGGACAGGATTGACGTTGATTATAGATGAAGAATTTGACATTTCATATTTAAGGAAGAAACTTTTCTGCTCAACTTACAAATTAGTTATAACCACAATGACATCTGAAGTAATGAAAAAATATTATAGATGAAATGTAAAACATCTCTGACGAAAAAGCCTCAATGGCTGAATTGCATGAAAGGATGTTATTGTCATACAACAATATTATTATTAAAAGGTTAAAGTCCAAAAATTCCAAAAAGCCGCACAAGGCAAAGAGCCTAATGAAGCAAATATCATTAAGCCTATACTCACTTATTCTTAATTATTAACTAATAGCAATAACCTTTAGAGCTATCAGCAACCAAGCAGACCTGTCGCCAGTAAGTTTCAGTCAAATTGGCAGTCTCTTGGTCTGAATGTAAGAAAAACGTTTGACACCACAAAGATGAATTATAATTAATCTTATGTAACATGTTATGTAAGATGTTTTGCAAAAATTAGGATTATTATACATATCTTCAATAATGGTGCTTGAACTGATTGTTGTTTCCATTATTGAAAAGATTGTCATCTCAACCAAAGACAGTATACTCCTCATCCCAAATGTTAATCCTGAGCAATTTGCTATGCTGGAAACATTGAGAAAATATCTTTGAAATTTAATAGACTAAAGAAATTTCTCAAAGCAAATTTGACCATATAATGTAATCCACAAGGGATTCTTTACAGCAGATCCTGATATACGCTTGGACACCATACCCATGTGACTGTGGAAGATGCCTTGTACTACAATATTATGAAATAAATAGACACTTAAATTAAAGAAAGGAGTGAGGATTAACTGAGAATGGTCTTCCCAAAACATACCTTTGCCATTATGGGGGCAATTTCAGCCTCTACAACTTCTCTGATCCTCTTACGCACAGCCTGCTCTTCAGGAGTTAGAAGATCATCTAATTGATAATAATCAGATACTGCAAAACAAAAACCAGAACAAGAGAACTACAAGTGGTTAGGCATCTAATGCTTCAAACAATGATACCATAGAATCTTGTCAAATTTCATGTTATATTTTATATCGGATAAAAGTTAATGCTTGAATTTCTCCCATGTTGATGTTTATTAAATTTCATGAGATTGCATCTAGGTAGCACAATCTAAAAATCATTGGTGACTATTGATTAGCAGAACGAGAAATGAATCAATAATGAATCAAAAGTCTCAAAAATTATTTAAGTTTAGGAATCCTTTTCTTTTGTTTTGTTTTTTTCCCCTCTCTGGGGTTAGAATCTAATATTTTAAAATTCTATATATGACCTAATAAAGAGACCTCTTCTGTAACCAATTATTTTTTACTTCTTTCCAACTAGCAGTGCATTCTTAGGAAAAATCCCTCTAAAACCCAGCTATTTATCTCTCACTATTTTATCTTACTATCTGCTGCAAAAAAAGGCTCTCCTTTTATTCTGCTGTTCTTTTTTCCAGGCATACTTTAAAGCACCCAAGTGTCCCTTGATCCACACATTGTTAGCAGCAGCTACCCCCAGAATGGGAATAAGTGGTATCCTTGTTTGAAGCCTAAACTCACTTATATCAAAAGCACAGACCATCTAAATTATCACGGCCATACTAAATTCATCCTTATCTTAAAAGGGTTCACCCACGCCAAGAGGATGCATCCATATTTTAACCTTTTTTCAGGCAAAAATAAAAGAAGATCAAGTATTTCCATCTATATTGATGCCAAAGTTGGACTTAGGGTTACCAGGCTTACAAGTAGGGAATCACTTTAGGATATGAGGTATTCATGCCCATTTAACTGATATTCCAATGCTCTTCAATAGAGAATTATAAATTCTCAGATGAGGCAATATTGATGTGGACTAAAGATATTTTTAGATAATTGTTGGGCTTTCCTGACCCCACTAGCTAACAATCCAGTTCACCAATTTTTTTTATTCAATAGCCCAACTAGTGTCCCAAAAATGAACAAATGAGTTGACAATTTGGCTTTTGAGAGGTTAGACACCTGGTATCACTGTAGTCATGCAAAGCATCATTCTCAGCCCACTAGCTTGGTTATAAATTAGTAGGGTATTTTGTGAAATCTGCAAATTTTACTTCCTCAGTATGACAACCCATAGCAGAATGAGTTAGCAGGGTGTTCTAAGCAATTCTGGGAAGCTATTGCTTTGTTTTTTATTAAAATATTATAACCAAAACTACTACTGAAAATTGAGAATTTGTTTTAATGCATAAAAATATTAGTCAGCATTCACATGAAATAGGTCAAGCCTAGCGATGAGACTGAGACTAGAATGTTTATCTATGTATAACATAATGTTTACTAGCACTTGTGAATATATGCCTGGTATAACAGAATGTTATTGTCATTTCTAGCACTTGTGAATATATGCCTGGTATAACAGAATGTTACTGTCATTTCTAGCACTTGTGAATATAAGCATGAAACAGGCAATGACTAGTTGTTATAAAAAGGTTAGAAAAATACTATAATGAACAACAATTTACATCCAGGTGTTGTAGGTGAGTTGGAGAGGAGAGGGCAATCCTCCAAGGGAGGTCCCAGGTTCAAATCTCCACCCTACCAAAAAGCTGAATTGGGTATCCAAAATCCAATTGATAATGTTGGTGCGGGCAGGGTCGGGTGCGACTCCCGGGTGACTTTGACGGTGTAGAACCCCCTGTTCGTGGTCTCTCAGACCAAGGCGGGGTTTTTCGCTTAAAAAAAAAAAAAAAAAAAAAAAAAAATTTACAGTTGACGAACAAAGATTGATTGAAGCTGTCGTACCATCAATGACATAACCACTGATTCCAATATGGAAATCCTAAAAGGACGTTCCAAAGCATGGAAGGAATTAAATGGATTTTACAACTACAGACTTTGAATGAAAACAAAATCTCAACATCAGCTTTACATAGCATATCTACAGACATTTGTGCCTTAAGGATAAGGATTGAACAAAAGAGTGGAGGAAATTTTGAGGAAAAATATGGCTTATAAAAGGAATGTCAACTGGATCATGCTCCTAATTAATTAATTGTCTAGCAATAAAGCTGGAAACTGAAGAAAAGCTCAACACAATCGAGGAAAATGATTTTCATTACAAGAAATACAAAAACGGGGTAGAGAAGATGGAAATCAAGACATCAAAATGGACTTTGCGTGGATCAGAAGGGCATCATCAGAAGCAATGCCTTGGCTACAAGAGGCCATTAAGTGGGCAACAAATTTACAGCCAGGATTGAGAAAGAGTATCAGAATCTTTGTGGAAAGGAATTTCATAGCATATCTTATCTTGTACTATAGATTTAAAATTTATGTTAGTACACTTAAGAGTAACATAAGAGATATAAATGACATGAAAATAAATCTGAATATAACAGTAATAAAGTAATCAAAATATAAAATAAGGTTTCTTAACAATATCATAAAAATTATAAAAGACCTAAAAATAAATTTGAATATAACAATAATAAAGTAATCAAAACATAAGACAAGGTTTGTAAGCTGTTATTAAATAGTATTAGTTTAATAAAAATATAAAATAAGGTTTCTTAACAATATTATAAAAAATATAAAAGACCTAAAAATAAATTTGAATATAACAATAATAAAGTAATCAAAATATAAGACAGTAAGCTGTTATTAAATAGTATTAGTTTAACTAGTTAAATTTTAGGGGTTTTAAGTGGGAGACCCAAGTTTGAATCATAATTAAATTTTACGACTTTTAAGTAGGAGACCTGTCAATAGATATATAATAAACAAACTGTTTTAATACCATTATATATGTAATTAGACAAACTGCTCTAATACAGTTATATATGTAATTAGCTACGACTCCTTTGAATTCCATATAACCAAATTATAAAAAGAGGTTTGTAGGCTGTTTTATAATTAGTGAAATCAAGCTCTAATAGCAATGAAAGCCTAGACTCGAAAATAAGCAGCCACGCCCACTGCCCACCACATTGAGAGAATTCTGAATTTAAGCAGTTAGATGGATGTGCAGTCGACACTAAAGATAGCTGAAAAAGAAGAGTGTAACGGATTCTCAACTGTGTTCAATACTGCCCAACAGTAACATTACTATATTCTACTCCAGCTCTACCCCCTATGAAATGGATCGGGGGCTAAAATAGATAGCCCCTCACACCTGGCATCGGACCTAAAAATAAGTCCACTCCAGGTCTGGACTACATCACTAAAATTCCAAGAATAGATCACTATTATTCTTTTTCCTCAACTCCTACGAATTGGGTAAATATGTAGCAGGATCTATCAGGCAGCTGTCAGGGCAGTTGTAAAAATGGATTAAAATTTGAAAAAAGTAACTGTAATTGTTTCTATTACAGTTACTAAAAAAATTCAAATTTTCATTAAAACAAATACTTGTCCAGAAAACATGCCCCAGATCCTACACAATTAGATTACTCCCGACTCCACACCCATTCAAAATTTTACTAAAACAAATACCTGTCCAGAAAACTGCCCAAAATGCTACATAAATAGATTACTTCGAACTCCACACCCATTCTCTAATTGTGGGGACCAGTAAACGTTTCGTACCACCAATCAAATAAATTCAACCATCAAAATATTGAAGTTCATGGATCAAATATCCCCTGAGAACGTCAGACCCACTTCCGTGCGAATTCAATCTCATGAGCCAAAATAATAGGGAGGGTGCTGGGTTATTAAATAAAAAGAGAAAACGTCAGTGGGTATAACTCAAGCGTGTGATATCCATTTGATCATTATGCAGGTAGGTCTACATGTCAAAAATGAATCAAAACTTGTGTGTTTTGGGTCGTAGAAATTTAAAAAAATAATAAAGACAGAACTGTAATACAACTGACCACAAGGAGGGAATTTGGAGGCCGGAGTGGCCTGAGGAAACGCCTTTGAGATGTCCATGGCGGGCAAACCCAACCCCAATTTTGCCCCTCTTTCTTCACTTCCCATTCCCATTGATGCCTAAACCAACAATTCCTTCAAAAACAAATCGAATTGGCGCACAAGATTACAGAACTTATGTGCTTACAATTGGAGACGGCGCCGCGTCTGTAAGGTATGACTTACGATAATGCGGAGGAGGCTCGTATATTTAGTAAATGACGTTTATTCGTCATTACTATGGTGAGCCCACCATATAAGAAACGCGTATATGTACACGTATCTTCACAAACTCTTTCTCTTATGTTTTTTTTTTTTCCCTTTTTTTATACATGGACCAATTGGTTACATTTAAATCTAGAAGCTATCTTCTTTAACTTCTTTAACTTTTACCCTTTTTGTCTTCATTGTTGTTATTATTGGATTTGAGAGGATGACTTGGGTTAAGTATTATCATTTGAATATTATTATTTTTATGATATTAGGTAAAGTCAAATTATTATCTTTTCATAAACCTAAATTATTATACTTTACTAATTTATTCAAGCTTTGAAGACTATTTTTTCCTGCGTACAACATGTTATCATATCATTAAAAATAATGATAATAATAAATTTGTTGATGCAGGATGTTTTCATTCAAAGATTTTAATTCAAACCCAAAAAACATCGAATCTCTTTCAAAACCATAATTCAAATCCGATAGGTCATAAAAAGATCGTTGGAATGAAAAGGATGGCGGGAGCTGGAGCAGGAATGGGAGCGGGTGCAGGTCCAAATGCAGGTGCAGGATCGAGGGCGGGCGTAGGATCGGGATTGGGGTCGGGCATGTCGGTACCCGGGCCCGCAAGGTCTTCGGTGGGACCAGAGGAGGGCTCAGAGGCTGAGCAGACTGGCAGCCAGGGCGGGGACGACATCTTGGGCCCAAGGCCTCCTCCCAGCCTCGATGCTAGTGCAGGCCTAGGGAAAAAGCCTCTAGATCTTGGGCAGGGTTCTGCCCCAGGTGGGCCCAAACCCTCCTATCAGCAGATTTTGGTTGGCGCCAGGGCCTAGCCTCAGGCCTTGGGCATAGGGTTTTCCCTCGAGGGCACCCACATTTCCATTCAAGAGGAGGTCTACTCCTCCTTTGTCTTTGGATCCTCTGCCTCCCTGGTTGGGAAGTTCCTAGGAGGGCGACCGGACATGGAAACCATCCGCAGATGGGCGGCTTCCAAATGGAAAGTTTTTGGACATATTCAGTTGGTGGCCCTTACCAAGGGATTCTTCATTATCAAACTAAACAACAGCAATGACGCTGAAAAGATTCTGTCTGGCGGGCCCTGGTTCTTGGGTCGCAAAAGCCTCTTTCTCAAGCGATATGGAGCTGACTTCCATCCCAGCACCCAAAGTATCAACTTCGCCCCGGTCTGGGTTCGGCTCCTTGAGCTCCCCTTCCACTTGTGGCACGAAGACTTTCTAAGGCTCATTGCCCAGTCAATCGATGAGCTGGTGGCCTTCGATCCCGCTACCAAGGCAGGCTCTCGAATGGTCCATGCCAGATTCTACGTCAATGCAAATCTAGAATCTGAACTCCCCTCTTCTGTGTCCATCTCCTTTGGGTCCTTCTGGCGCCAAACCCTGATTTACAAAAACAAACCTGCTTTCTGCCCTCTCTGTTGCACCTAGGGACACCTCCCCTACCAATGCCCTATATCCAAGAAGGTTGATGCCTCTCTCCCCGCCAAACCCCCTTCCCGACCAGGTCGGGCCCCCTCCCGCGGGCCCCCCTGCGACGGCCACAGATCCCAGGCTTGGACCACCAAGGAGGCTCCCCCTTCTGTCCCAAAGGAATCCCAAGCGGGCCATTGCCTGATTATTAGGACCCTCCTAACATATTATAATTATATATTTATTAGGGGTGCATCTTTCCAATCGCACCCCATCCTTCATATTTATGCACATCACCATATTCATTTTAGAACATCAAATCAAATACATTTATATATATATATCAATATTGCAGGTTTAAACCCAATATTCCAAAAGCGATTCATATCATCAAGCGATACATTAATTTCTATTCTGCAATCCATTTTATACTATGGTATCCTAACATTTGGATCAGAGCCATCATCCACCTTCCACTGTCAAAACCACCTTCCACTGTCAAAATTTTATCTGTTTATTTTATTTACCTCCGAGCCAACCCAAGCTCACCCTCCGCTGTCATACTCCAACGAAATCTACAAGCTTCCGTCGTATCCATTTCGTGAACATACACCGCAGCTACAACCAAGAGATTTGCAGCATATAGAAAGTAACGTCATATTCGAACGCAGAATCCTGTCATTGTTTTAGGCTCAGGTACAACAGTGCAGGCGACCGTGGCATAAACAAACGTCAAGTTTTGGGATTGTTTTCTTTTTAATAGGCGAACAGGGTCCTCAAGCATCCATTGGTAATAAATTTAAACCAGAGCACAATCTTTCTGAACGTCGCCAGCATCTGCCAGTTTTTAATCCGAAGCAGACGTCGAAATCAGTTTTACAGACCAAGAAATCGATATAAAATTTGACGATGCAAGGGAAAAAAAAAAAGCCCTCAGGCCTACCACTTATGGTCCACCCCATCGCTATTTAGCCGCACAGCCCGCATACGCCGCTTCGCCTTCAGCCGTCGAACTTGCCTTCCTCCGTGCCACCTCATCGCCTGACACGTGTCCTCCTTCCTCCGTGCCTCCCACCGCCTGACGCGTGTCCTTTCTCTTGCCTTGTCGCCCTCTCTACTGCTTACCTCGTGCTTGCCACCCACCCTATCTGCTGCGTGTGTCGTGCCCTTGCCGTGCACTTATCTCGTATTTCGCCAGTCGTTGTGCCGATCTGTGCCATTGCAAATTCAAAAAAAAAAAAACCTAAGGTCCTCAAGTTTAAAATAATTTTTGAAACAACAATATTTTTGTTTTAGAAAAAATTGAAAATAAATTTTCCCAACAAAAATAAAAATAAAAATTTTGACAACGAGAAATTTGATAAAGAAATTGATGACATTTTTTAAACAAATTGTGACAAATTTTTGCTGTGAAAATTAACGATGACTTTTAGAAATTTTTTATGACAACTATTTTCACCAAACGATTATGCACATGGATAACGAAGGAATATATCATGATACCAACCTAATTTTGTTGCTTAATCTCGCCCACCTATGTCAAATCACATCAGTGTGTGTATATAAAATTCAATTCCAGGATATCGCCAATCACATCACAGGGTTGGACGAATCAGTCCTCATAAGTGGGTTCATCAATGGATTGAAAGAAGAAATTAGAGTGAAGATCATGATGTACACTCCTCGTACCCTACAGGAAGCCATTGGATTAGCCTTATTAGTCGACGATACATTCAATGTTCAACATCAACATGGGGAGCAACCTATTGATAAATCGACATTCACGCACACTATTCCAAAACACAAACCCTTGCCAGTTAAGTACCTTAGCCTACAAGAAATGGAGGAGCGACGAGCGAAAGACCTCTGCTATACTTGTGATGAGCAATTTGGGCCCCTTCATTGTTGTGCTACACAAACATTGTATTTATTGCATAAAGTTGATCCCTATCTCTCCATAGAGCAAGCAGATGAGGTAGTTGTGTCCGAAGCGACCAGTGCACCTACTCACATCAATGAAGAAGGCGAGGAAGATGTGCATGACATGACCAAAGCACCTGACCATAACAATGAAGGAAATGAGGTCGATTTGTCGAAAGTTCTCGATGCACCACGAAACGATGAGGTAGACATCCATGCAGTAAATAACGAAGGCGAGACATACACTCTCAATGAACTACACACAAGTTCATCACCAATAGTGAGTTCTCATTGTATAGGCAGCCTGATTGAGAAAGGAGGCCAAATAGTGAGTGCACCTTTATTTTCCCTTCATTCTACACAGGAAGAATCGGCTAAAGCGGAAGCCTACCGTCATCACAATTCTCCTAAGGAAAATTTTACTATTTTTCCTGGAAATCCTCCACTAACACTCCGACCTTCACGATATCCTTGCCTTCAAAAAAGTGACATCAAGATAGTACAAGAAATTGCGCAAATTCAACTTGGAAAACAAGCAACGAAGCTCCTTACTTTGAGCTTTGAGGACAAAGCTCTTTTAAGGAGGGTGGTATGTTAGGACCCTCCTAACATATTATAATTATATATTTATTAGGGGTGCATCTTTCCAATCGCACCCCATCCTTCATATTTATGCACATCACCATATTCATTTTAGAACATCAAATCAAATACATTTATATATATATCAATATTGCAGGTTTAAACCCAATATTCCAAAAGCGATTCATATCATCAAGTGATACATTAATTTCTATTCTGCAATCCATTTTATCCTAACATTGATGGATGGCCTTCCCCAGGTTCCCCCTTCCCCCTTCCCCCGTACCCCTCCCTGGTTCCTCTTCCGGGGCCCCGATCCCAGGCTCCCCCCCTCGCCCGCTTCGAATCCCTCCCCGCAAGCCCTTGCTTGCGCCCCCCCTCAGCCCTACGAGTCACCCAGGCTCTCTCCCCTATCGACTCCTACCTTCTCGTCTTCCTCTGCCAGGGTTTCCTCCTTCCCCCTCCTCACTATCCCCTCTCGACCCCCTCCCGCCCCTCTCAACGGTCCCTGCCGACCTCCCCCCCTTAGAGTGTAGCTCCGAGAGGTCCGACGAAGAGGTTGAGGGCACATCTCCATCTGGGCTTGAAATCAGCCCTAAGATGACCCGAAGCAGGACATTCGCCATAGACTTTGGCAGCAAACTCAAGAGAGGTCGCCCCACCCTGGGCGATCAGCGATCGAGGATCACTAAAGATGACATAGCCAATGGCTCCCAGGCAAACCTCTCTGACGTCATCGCGAGCTTCTCCAAAGTAGATGCCCTACGATCCAAACCCCTCACTCAGCTCGGGAAGGGGGGCAAGTGACCCCCCAAGGGTGTCAAATGAAGCTCATCACCTGGAATGTTAGGGGGCTCAATGGTGCCCCCAAAAAAAGGATCCTCGACCAACTTCGCAAGGATCACCGCCCGTCCTTCCTCCTCCTCCAAGAGACCAAAATAGATGAAGCGACTGCTCAGAGGGTCGCCCAAGCTACTTGGCGCAATTGCGAGTCTCTGTCTACCCCTGCGACTGGCACAGCCGGAGGCCTGCTGTGCATGTGGGACCCCCGGTATTTCGAGGGGAGACTCATATCATCTTCCCCCAGAATAATCAACATTTTGGTCCATTGTGTGAAGTCAAGGTGTTCGTGGATCTTGTCTAACGTCTATGCTCCCAACAACTCGATTGAGAAAGCTACCTTATGGAAGGAAATCAGCTCGATGAGGGAAGCCTTTACCCCCCTTCCCTGGATCCTGGCAGGGGACTTCAACAACCCCATTTTCCTTTCTGATAAAAGCGGGGGCTCAGCGGCTCCGTCCAAAAGCATGAAAGACTTCGGAGCCTTCACCGACCTTAATGAGCTCATGGATGTCAGCCTAAAAGGAGCCAAGTTCACCTGGTCAAACAGAAGAGCGAGAGCAAGCCATATCCAGGTCAGGCTGGACAGAGTATTCCTTTCTAAGAAAGCCATTCCCTTGTTTTCTGACGCAACCTTGTTGGCTCTCCCTAAAATTGGGTCTGACCACAGCCCCCTCCTCCTCGAAACTGACCATCGCTCCTACCTCAAGCGGCCCTTCCGGTTCGAGTCCATGTGGCTGCACCACCCCAACTTTAGGGCCCAGGTTGGTTGCTGGTGGGCTCCCCCAATCCTTGGGCGCCCTGCTGAGCAAGTCTACCACAAACTGAGACATCTCAAAGAACAACTCAAGGTATGGAACAGAGAGGTGTTTGGTAACATCTTCGAAAATAAAGCAACAATCAAGAAAAAACTCGAAGACCTTGAGCTTAGGTTCCAGGAAGGCTCCCAAGACCCGGGGATAAGGGAAGAGGAACGGTCAGCCCTCAGCGAGTACCACAACATCCTGGCCAAGGAAGAAACATTCTGGAGGCAGAAGTCGAGAGCCCTATGGCTCCAATATGGTGATGCTAATACTAAGTTTTTTCACACGTCGACCCTTAGAAATAAGGGCTCTAACAGAATTGTCGAGCTGGTGAGCAGTGATGGCAGAATTATCAAGGACGAAGAAGACATTTGGATTGAAGCCATCAACTTCTTCTAGGAGCTCTTGGGCGACAATCCCATCATGTCCCCAAAAGTGACAGACTCCCTACTGGAGCATATTCCAACTTTAATCTCGGCCATGGCAAACGATATGCTCTTGTAGCCCCTGTCTGACTCTGAAATCCATGCTGCTACGTTTTCCATGAAGGCCGAGGCGACCCCAGGCCCGGACGGGTTTCCCCTCATTTCTTCCAATCCTTTTGGGACATCGTTGGCCAAGAAGTGTGCGTAGCCATCCGGGACCTCTAGTCCACTAGCTCCATCTCCAGAGGTATAAACTCCATCTTCATTGCCCTGATCCCCAAGTCTTAGGCAGCCAGATCTCTCTCTAATTTTTGTCCCATCAGCTTGTGCAATGTCTTATACAAAATCTTGACCAAATCCATGGCCTCCCGCCTTAAGGATATCCTTCCCCTAATCATTGCCCCCTGTCAGGGGAGCTCGATCAAAGGCAGACTTATCACAGACGAAGTTATCATCATGCACGAGGTCATCCACTCGACCCTCCTATCCAAAAAGGCCTCCTTTCTACTCAAGCTAGATATGAACAAGGCCTTCGACAGAGTTGACTGGGATTTCCTTTCCAAGGTCCTTCTCAAGTTAGGGTTCCACCCCTCCTGGGTCAGCCTCATCAAAAATTGTGTCCTCCCCTTGGTTCTATATCCTCATCAACGGATCCCCCATCGGGTTCTTCCCCAGTTTTAGAGGCCTTCGCCAAGGCGACCCACTGTCCCCGATCCTATTCATCATCCTAGCCGAGGCCCTAAGACGCACCATCTCGAGTGTTGTCCCCCGCAGACTTATCTCGGGCATCAGGCCTGCGTCGGGCCTACCCCCTGTGTCCCATCAACAGTTCGTGGACGACACCATCCTTGCTACTTCAGCTTCGATCCCTCAAGCCAAGACCATCAAGCTCATCTTGACCCTATACGAAGAGGCGGTCAGACAGAAAATCAACCTCCAAAAAAGTAAAATTTTCTTTATCCATATCCCCTTGGCTAGGCAAATCAAAATCGGGCGGATTCTTGGTTGTACCCCTGATTCCCTCCCCTCCTCTTACCTTGGGCTCCTCCTGTTTACAGGAGCATCCTCCAAGACCCTTTGGAGTGGGATGATTGATCGGATCCAGAGGAATCTGGCCCCTTGGAAAGGCCACCTCCTCTCACAGGCTGGCAGAGCCACCCTACTGTCGACGGTTCTTCAAAGCATTCCGGTCTACTTCATGTCGGTCTTCAGAATCTCGACCTCCATTGCAGCTCACATCGAGAAAATCCAGAAACACTTTCTATGGTCGGGTAGCAAATATAAGAAGAGGATTCCCTTGGTTTCCTGACCCCTGGTCTATCGCCCCAAAGGTGAGGGAGGGATCGGGCTCAGGCGGGTGACCCTCATGAACAAGGCCCTCTTGTCCAAGCATGCCTGGAAGGTGTTCACCAACGCCCCTGATGAATAGGTCAATATCGTGTGCAGGAAATACTGCTACCATCATCCCTTCCTCAACGAATCCCAGCCCAGAGACGGATCAACCTTCTGGAAATCCCTGATCTCCACTAAAGACATCATTTGGAAGGGGACCAGATGGATCCTTAAGGACGAAACCAAGATCGACTTCTAGGAAGACAGGTGGATCCAAGATGAGGCCTTGAATGCTGACAACGATCTCCTCGTCCTCAAATCGGGCCTGGTGGACAGAGGGCCCAAAGTGTCGGCCTATCTCACCCAAAACCAAGGACAGATAACATGGAAGCCCATCCTGAACCCTAGGCACCCGCTCCTTAAGGCTCCATCGTCTCCTTAAGGTGATAGTTATCCCGTCTTTCAGAGGGAACGATAGATGCGTCTGGCACGACACTCCTAGTGGCGTCTTCTCTGTCAAATCTGCCTACAACTTCCAAAGAGACCCTAATGAGGCCCCATTCCCAGCCCACCAGGTGTGGGCCAAGAAGCTGATCCCTAAAATCAGTTACTTTGTTTGGGCGACCATCCAAAATAAGATCCTGACCATCGAGAACCTGATCAGGAGGGGCTTTCAGATCCTGAACAGATGCTTCCTTTGTTGTGATGCCTGGGATTCTAATAATTACCTCTTTCTTAGATGCCCCTTCTCTTCTGAAGTCTTAGGCCTCATCCTTTACCAATTTTCTATCCAGTGAGTGGCCCCCAATTCCATCTCTGACCTCCTATCACAGTGGCCTAATCCATTTGCGCACCCCTTCATCTGCTTCCTATGGGGCTCCTGCCTTCCTCACCTACTTTGGCAACTCTGGCTTGAGCGCAACAACAAAGCCTTCTCCTCCCCAGCTCACTCTCATGCCCCACGTGGCTACCGATAGCCACACCCCCTCAGCTCCTCCCAGCTTGTGTCGTCCCCTGCCCTAAGCGCTCCTTCTCGACGCCTGCGACATTTCCCCTCCTTGGTGCCTCCCTACAAGCTTTTAACCCAACCATGCTTAGAGCTCTCTTGCATTCTTGTCTATTTTCCCCTCCCCCTATCCCCGCGACTCTCCCCTCTCAGTTCAAGCCGACTACGGTTCCCCCGCCCTCGGCTCGCCGATTTGCCTTCCATGGCTGCCAAGGCTTTTTTCCTCGAGCCCTCCACTCTCGACCTGAGCGAGTCTTCCAGGCTCTTTTCTAATGCCAATAAATACACCCCCTTCTTCAGTAAGTTCACAGGGGCCAACGAAGAAATCACGCAGGGATTTTTGGACACCTGGAACGACGGGGAGGTCAAAATGAAAGGGCTTCATTTCAAAGTGTCCAAGGAGTTTCTGACTAAAGTGACGAGTCTGCACCACGAGGAGAAAGGCAAATTCGTTCGGCAAAACAAGCACAATTGGGAGGAGGAGCTCTCCCGGTTCCCGGAGTAGCAATGGGACAAGGCCAATCTCTTTCGAGCTGACCTCCCGACCCCCTTTGATGAGGCCATCGTCCCAGTGATGCAATACATTACTTGTGACGACCCGGATCAGTGCCTCTACAACTTTCACCTCAACTTCTACAATCACCTTTGTGGAGCCACGCTGGTAAGCACCCTCGATTTCTCCTTTATTCCTTAAGCCTCACCATCGATCGGGCCTGCAAGAACCATTCTTGACCCTCCCATCAAGGGCTCATGGTTGTTCTATATAGACACGCCCTAGCTAGCCAGTCGCAGCTACATTGCATCCCTCCCCTATCCTCCGTTACCCTCTAAAGTGGCTGGCTCCCCCGTTGCTTCCCCTGTAGCGTCCAAATCCAAGGAGACCCCATCCCCTAAAGCCTCCCATTCCCCAAAATGACGTAGACCCACCCGAAAATGCAGAACCTCGGCTCAGGCTCCAGGCGGGGCCCTGACTCCTGGTGCAAGTTCGATCCATAAGGGCCCGGCCCCCGACAGCATCAGGGCGACTGGCAGCTCCAAGAAGGCCAAGGTGGAGGCCCCGAAAGCCACCGAAGTTAGCTCTGACTTTGACAACAAGTTGCAAAACTTGTCGACCAGAGCCCTCCTAGACATTACGATCAGCTCCCTGACCGCTTCTGCCAAAGCGGCTTCCTCAGCGGCCAATGCCCTGGGCGAACTCTACCGCAGGTTGGGCGACGACTCTGATAGGGAGAGGAGCTAATCTGTCAGGTCGGGGCCCTCGTCCAGGTCAGACCCGGCTGTAGGGCTACCCAGAGCGACGATGGGCAGTATTTTTTGGGTTATCTGCTGAGCAGCTTAGCGATTTTTCCCTATTTGGTGGCCTATGGCCAAATTTTGTTTTGATGGCAACATAGTTGGTCGGAATTTTTGTAGGCACCAGGACCCCTGGCCCCGGTTTGGTTCCCAAGGGTGCAGCCCCGATATTTTAACACCAAAATATAGCTACGGCTACCTATGTACCTAAGGTTTTGGGACCCTTCAAAAAAAACCCGTTGTAAATATTATTGTTACTTATCAAAAAAAAAATTCAAATCCGATAACCTTTCAAAATCATAGGCTTTATCATATTGCTGACCTGCCTTGTGTATTTAGTAAATGACGTGTTCGGCGAGGTCATTCTTTATTTATTATAACTATGGTGGGCCCACAACAAAAGAAATGCATACGTGTTCTACGTATCTTCGCAAACTCTTTAGCCGATGAGACCCTATATATTGCCTCCAGCAGGGCCTTTTATCATTACAAAACATATCAAAACCCCATAGTAGCCCAGATCCGATTCCTCTGAGTGGTGCGCCAGATTGATGACGACGGTGCAACCCTTGTGCGTTCGGCGGTCCCCATCTCACACCGGGTTACCATGTACCGAGACGGTGGAAGTCCTGGGAGCCTTCGTAGATAGTTTGAACCCTACCAACTATGCTAGTAGTTACTAAAAATCATGATTGTAACCATTGCTTCTATATATCAAAAAAAAAAAAAATGGGGTTTTGATCAAGAATTTCCAACTTGTTACACCAACTTCACGAAGGAGACACACACTCACCCCCTCACACACTTACCCATGTTACGGTTTGAACTTTGGACCTCCTAAAAAAGAGCCAAAGCCCAAACCGTTGCGCTACACCCCATATGCTTTTTTTTTTTGGGTAATATTAAGATATGGGGGTTTTGACCAGGAATCCCCCAACCTATTACAACAACTCCACCAGGGAGACACACACCCACCCCTCACACACTCACCCACGCCACGGTTTGAACTTTGGACCTCTCGAAGAAGAGCCAAAGCCCAAACCGTTGCGCTGCACCCCAAGTGCATTTTTTTTTTAATTTGAGTTTTTAAAAAGTTTCAATTTTAATTATTATGTTTTTTTCTTTTTAAGTTTGGGCTAGTGCGAGAAACTTCTATGACGAGCGCAGAGGGTTGAACAGTTTTCTCTTTTTTCAACCGTGACTCCTTGCAAAACTGACAACTATGTTTATCAATAGGGAATTTAACACACAGTCACCACACTCACCCACACTGTGGTTTGAACCTTGGACCTCCCAAAGAAAAGCCAAAGCTTGAACGGTTACGCTATTCCTCCTAAGACTCTCTAATCAGATTTTAAGAAAGTTTTTGGATATAATATATAAAAGTGAAAACTATTTTGATATAATATGTAAAAGTACACTACAGAGTCACTACATTGTTTGAAGAACAATGATGTTCTTGTAGATTTTAAGAAAGTTTTTCGATATAATGTGTAGAAGTAAAAACTTTTTGGATATAATGTGTAGAAGTATACTTAATGGAATACTTATTTATATTATAGAATAATAATTTATAATAAATTTTGTCAAAATTTTTAAGTTAAAACATAAGAAAGTCTTTAAAAACATGTTTTAGAAGTGAGAAGGTTAATTAAAGATGTTATTTTTTTTTACTTTAAAAAATGATTAAATCTGAATGTTCATTTGTAAAGATACGTGGCAAGGCTTTTATTATATGTAAATACTATAATTAAATATTAACATTAAATATTAACATTGGGTTTAAGAGAGTTTAAAAGTTATAGAATACTTTTGGAAGGAGGTAGACATGAAGTAAATACCAATAAAACCAAGATTATGATCTTTTTTAATCAAAAGAAAAAAAAAAATTATTTTGAAGGGTTTTTTTTGAAGTAACAAAGTACAAATATCAGTTCCATAAGGGGTATTGTAGTGGTATGTCTTTAAGAGAGTTTTATGTGGCAAGGCTTTTATTATATGCAAATGATTTTATTATGATTAAATATCAACATAGAGTTTAAGAGAGTTTTAAAAGTTAAAAACACTTTTGGAAGGAGGTAGGTACGCAAGTAAATACCAATAAAACCAGGATCATGATCTTCTTTAATCAAAAGAAAAAAAAATTATTTTGAAGGGTTTTTTTTTTTAAGTAACAAAGTACAAATATCAGTCTCATAAGGGATATTGTAGTGGTATGTCTTTGGATTTTCATCCAAAAGACTCAAGTTCAAACCTTGGTACAAGGGGATCGTGACCCCTTTCAAAAACTCGTGAATTACCCTAAAATTTTAATCAAAAAGGAATAGGCGAGTTGGTAGTGGTCGAGTGCTTGTCGGTGGGCTGTCTTTGCTCAATTCTTTAGATGGATGGGGTCCCATTGACTTTGTCTTTACCCAACAGGCTAGGGATAATAAAGGTTTCATATGAAAAAAATACAAATATCTTGGGATAGATTTCAATAATATGTTCAATTGAAAAACATGTAGAATGAAGAGAATATTAGGAGGATGGAAAACAATTTTTACATTACAAAATAGAATTAGAGATGTTAATTTATGGGACTAAAAGAATATATAGATTTTATTTGGACTACTAGTAGTATCAGTGATGTTGTATATGTGTGGGTTATAGCAATATATCAAACTCAAAATAAAGGTAAATAAAGAGGATTCATAAACATTTGGTTACAAACTAATTCAAAATAAAGGCATAAAATTCCATATAATATTCTTCTAACAAAAACAAGTAACTTTCCTATAAATGTAGTTGTTATGGTTTTCTATGATATCTAAAAAATTGAACAAATGAATGTAAACACATGACCTAAAGTTATAATAGAAGAAGATCTTGACAAAAGAAAGAAAACATGGATGAAACAAAACAACAAACAAATAGATAGCATAAACTTGTAATAGAAGAAGATCTTAACAAAAGAAAGAAAACATAAATAAAGCAAAAATGTGGATGAACAAATGGAATATCTATTAAGATGAATGATCAAATAATAACAAATACAAAGGTATTTGTTATGGAAAAAAATATTAGGGCAACTATGCAGAAAAATAGAAAAAAAAAAGAGAACGTTTATCTTGTTGAATTCAACCTACATACGATCCCCACCAAAAGACCTATATAGGAGCCAACATCAAATTGAGAGCAAATATGCTAATGGCCAATTGAGGACCAAGTCACACCCACTTAGATGTAAAACAAGTAGATGGAAAAGACCTAAAGAGAAATAGGAAGAGAGGATATGTATCTTTTGTACATCAAGAGTAGTTGAGACAAGCATTTTATTTTGGAATGAAAGACATATATTGATATTTGTGGTAGTTGTGTTGGTACTCTAATAATGGAATCATTGCAATAATTGTTTGAAGAGGACAAAGTAGAGAAAATAAGACAATTCATCATTAAAATCAATTGCAAAACATCAATGTTACAAAAAGAAAAATGATTGGATCAATTTTTATTGTCACACTCACACACACCCCGTCGTGGTTTGAACTTGGGTCTCTTGGATGAGATCCCATATCTATACTCTTGTGGTGTACCATAAGGATGACTGGATACAATTTTAGGATTGGCAACTACAATTCTTTGTAAATTTATTGTCCTATAGGTTGATTTTGGCCTCTTAGACTCTAAAATCCTTCAATTATATTATATTCGAGGTTGTTTTTTTAGTTGGTTTTATGGGATTGACATGGGTCCCACTCATATTACATTGTAACCATATAGTGGTATTACAAAAACTGGTAATTATGCATGTATGCTTGGCAAGATTCAAATCTAGATCTTCTTCTTGAAAGTTAAAGAATTTTATAGGTTAAGTTCATGCCATTTGATTCTAATCAAGGTTGTTAGGATATATTGTTTTTTTACCTTTCTTTTAAGGTTGTTAGAATATGTTACTAAGCTTATTGTCATAACATTGCTTTTGAAATTATAAAAGATAAATCTTAATTTTTATCTAATCACATCTATTTTCAATGGTAATCATCAATATCTATCCAATAAATAAAATTAGGTTACTCCATTGGCTTGGATTTTTATGTTCCACACCAATATAAACTATAAAAGCTTAGGATTTTTTTTGTTAGAATTATTCCATCATTGTATTTCCAATGTGTCACTTGCAATTTTATGTGGCTTCTATTCGGGACCACTCCCATCAAAATACCAAAATATTATATTTGTTGTTATATCGATTAAACAGTATCCAACATGCCTTTTATCACATATTTATTTATTTATTTTTCAATTAAATATATTCTTCAACTTCCTCAAAGTGCTATGTTTCCACAATCAACTCTTTGACATCATTTTGATTTAGAGATAAAACCTCACTTGGACAGTTGCCTTCTAGAATTTGAATTTCACCAAGATGAAGATCAACATCACAATTGGCTAAATTATTTGCTACCCAATTTCATTCTCTATAAATATGTTCACATTTCTAAGAGATTGCCTCTAGTAATAGGTGATGAACATCAACAATAATATTATTTTTAATCCATTCTCCACATCCATTTTTGTTAATAACAATGATGATAATTTGTGAATCCCCCTCAATTAAAATATATTTCCATCATTTTTCTATTGCACTTTTAATCCCTATAAGAAGTGCCCTAGTCTCTGCATAGTTATTAGTTGAAGTTCCATATGATTATGAGTAAGTGAGGGGAATTTTGCCTTCACTGTTTCTAAAAACACCACCTCCACTAGCTTTTTGTGTATTTTATTTAGATGCACCATCAAAATTAAATTTTGATAAACCCATTTTTTTGACAGTTCCATTTTACCCTAGATCGAGGTAGATCCTTTGTTTTAATTCCATTATCATAGATGATTCTTCTATGTATATTCAAATCATATAGCCAAGTTATTAGCACCTCTTTTTTGCACTTGAGACTTCCCATGATGAACACCATATTTGTAGACATTCTACAAGAGAGACAATAATACAATTCTAAACTTGGGCATGATTTTGAGATTTATTTTTAAAAATTCTATTATTTCTTTCAGGCCACAAATTCCAACAAATAATGATAGGGCCAATCCTCCATAAAATACATATTGCTTTTACTTTGAGATAATTAATCCAATATTTCATCAATTCTTTCAAAGTTGATGGAGCTACCCAATATAATTTCATTTTATTTTTAAAGTAACCCCAAATGGTGTGAACAAAGGGACAATGAAGAAGTAAATGGTATGATGTTTTTAAATCCTTCTCACACAAGACACATCTAAAAGGTCCATAATATCCTCTTCTTTATAGTATCTCTCCTGTAAGAATCTTACTATGAACTCCTAACCAAAGGAATGTTGAGGCCTTAGGGAGAGCCTCTAATGACCAAACATTCTTCCAAGAAAAAACTTTGGGAGAAGAAAATTTAGATTGCTCTATATCCTTATACCCAACTTGATCGAGTATCCACCATCCTTTGATAAATTTCAAACCAACTCATCCTTTTATGTAAAAATCAGTAAATAAAACTCTTGAAGCATTGGAAGTTCATATGGAATTTTTTTTTTAAGTTTCTCTCCTTCAACCAAGTTACTAAAATAAATCCATGATCTAGATTTGTTGCTCATATTAATATAGTTTTTTACCTTTGGACCTTTACGTGCTAGGCATGCTTGAGCCAATGGTTTCCATTTTGAGCCAAAGATAAGAGGATAATACTTCAACCAAGCATTAGACCAAAAATTTACATAACTCCCCTCATTGACTAACCATACAATATATTTCTTTATCAATTGTAAACTATATGATATGAAGTTCCATGTTGATTATCCTTTGGGTAGGGTTCTTTTCCTAAATAGTTTCATTGCATCAAGAGAACCTATACATTTTTTACGTTCATATGAAATTTTTTTGAGTTTCTCTCCTTCAACCAAGTTACTAAAGGAAATCCATGATATAGATTTGTTGCTTAATTAATATAGTTTTTGACCTTTGGACCTTTACGTGCTAGGCATGCTTGATCCAAAGATAAGAGGATAAGGCCTCAACCAAGCATTAGACCAAAAATTAACATAACTCCTCTCATTGACTGACCATACAATATATTTCCTTATCAATTGTAAATTATATGATATGAAGTTCCATGTTGATGATCCTTTGGGTAGGGTTCTTTTCCTAAATAATTTCATTGCATCAAGAGAACCTATATGTTTTTGAAGTTCATATGCAATTTTTTTTAGTCTCTCATTCAACCAAGTTACTAAAAGAAATACATGATCTGGAGTTGTTGCTCATATTAATATAGTTTTTGATCTTTGGACCTTTATGTGCTAGGCATTCTTGAGCCAATGGTTTCCATTTTGAGCCAAAGATAAGAGGATAAGGCTTCAACCAAGCATCAGATCAAAAATTTACATAACTCCCCTCATTGACTGACCATACAATAGATTTCTTTATCAATTGTAAACTATATGATATGAAGTTTCATGTTGACGATACTTTGGGTAGGGTTATTTTCCTAAATAGTTTCATTGCATCAAGAGAACCTATATATTTTTACCCAATTATTTCCTCGATATTTGAATAATCTTCACCCAAGATTTGCCCCTAATGCCAAATTCATGTCTATAATTCCGCAAGCATGCTCCTCCAATGTTATTTCCTTTTCAAAACTATCCCACTTACAAAGAGGAAACCAATTTTTTTTCACCATCTTTCTATAGAAAGTCTCTTTAGATTTTATCAAATTTTGATGTTATACCTATTGGCAATATTGAAAGTGACATCGTATAAATAGGGATGGATTGCAAAGTAAGACTTTATGAGTTCTAGCCTTCTTACCATGGTTAAGAACTAACCTTTCCAACTTGCCAAACAAGCTTTCATTCTATCCAAAAAAGAGACCCAAAGCTCATTTTTATTTCCTTTATGAGGCAAACGAATACCCAAGTAGGTTGATGGAAAATTTTTAATTTTAAACTCTAAAATATCCATAGTATTTTGTTGTAAATATAGGGTAGTATTGATGAAAAAATCTTGGATTTTGTTGTATTAACCAACTGTTCAGTAGCCTTCTCATAGCATGATAATATTTATTTAAACTCCATGACCTCACTGATTGAGGGATTGTCCAAAAGAAAGGTATCTTCGATAAATTGAAGATGAGATTCGGAGGGACCATTTTTTGCAACTTTAATACCTTATATTTTTCCTTCCATTTTTACCTTTGAGAAAGCTCTCCCTAATATTTTTGTAAGAATAATGAATAGATAAGGAGATAGTGGATCACCTTGGTGAAGTCCACAAGATGACTTGAAGTAACCAACAAGAGAACCATTGATCAAAATAGAAAATTGTGTAGTGTTATAACAACATTTAATCTATTCACACTATCTATAATCAAAGCCAAACTATTTGAGAATATCATGTAGAAAATTCTAGGAAATCCCATCATATGTTTTGTTCATATCCGATTTCATAAGCATGCCATGTTTTTTCATGGAATGAAGAGAATGCATGGCCTTTTGTGGAATAATTATACAATTAAGGTTTTTTTTACCATGAACAAAACCACCTTGTTCCTCTAAGATAACACAACCTAGAATGCCCTTCAACCTGTTTGTCATAATTTTTGAAATGATATTATATATTATATTACAAAGGGTTATTGGACGAAAATTATCAAAATATTTTGTCTTATCATTCTTAGGAACAAACGTAATAGAAGTTCCATTGATGTCACTTATTATAGCCTTCCTTTTCTAGGGTTCTTGAACCACAACTAACATATCACTTCAATAATTTCCAATTTTTTTGAAAGAAAATTGCAGGAAATCCATTGGGGCCATGTGCCTTGTTAGGATGGAAAGAGAAAACTACTTCATGGAGGTCCTCCATATATATATTTTTCATCAAGATTTCATTTTTTCACTATGTGATAATTGATGAGATATTTTGCAAAAACTTATCTTGTGTCTCCTTATCTTGCCTAGTATCTAAAAAATTATTTTTGAAATAATTAATTATTTCCTTCCTTATAGTTTCTTTGTCCTCAATATTTCTTCCATTTGGAGTTAAAATATTTTTTATGTGATGAAAATAAAAATTTATTTTCGCTATAGCATGATTTTTTTTGTATTTCTATCTCCTTCCTTAAGCCATTTCTCTCTAGATTTGTGGAACCAATATGACTCCTTTTTCAATACATTATGATAATTAGAAAGCAATAAGTTTTCTTTCACATAAGAATCCTAATCCATTCCATTAATTTATGCTATCTCTTATAAATTTTTGAGCTTGGATTCAATTTCTTTATTTTCTTCAAAAATGTTACCAAAAGATTTGGTATTCCAAATTTCATTTGTTCCTTCAAATATTTTATCTTTTGAACAAACTTGTACATACATGATCCTTCAAATTTTGATTCATCCCACCATAACATATGCATTTGGAAAAGACCAGGGTGTTGAAGCAACATATACTGGAAGCAAAATGGCTTTGGATGACCATTAGTAGGTAAATCACAAGTCAAAAGAATGGGTTTGTGATGTGATCCTACTCTCAATAAAATATCTAAAGAGATTGTATACTTTGTTTACAACCATTTATTGGATAAAAATAATCTATCCAATCTTTTTGCTATATGAGTTTGCCCAATGCGTTTATTATCCCATGTATATTGAAAACTTGAAGGACTAACATCCCAAAGGTCATTTGAATTGACAAATGAAGCAAAATCTTACATTGATTTAGACCATCCTAGAATACCACCCTTCTTTTCCAAAGGAGAGAACAATGTTAAAATCACCCCCAAGAATCCATAGATCACAATGAATCATCATTGTATTTGATAAAAATATGCTAAGGTCCTTCCAACATATTTCATGAGGAGTAACTATAGTTGGAGCATATACATTTATAACCCCAATTTTGATGTTTTCCTCTTTCCTGTAAAATAATCCAACAACCTAATTACTTTTTGCTTCTAATAATTGCCCAACCCATTCTCATTTGTCCCATATTATTGCAATACTGCCTAAAGCTTTTGCAAAATACTCTCAAATCCTTCAATTATATTATACTCAAGGTTGTTTTTTTAGTTGGTTATATGGGATTGAAGTGGGTCCCACTTATATTACATTGTGACCATATAATGGTATTACAAAAAATGACAATAATGCATGTACACTTCAAGATTCAAACCTAGATCTCTTTTTTGAAAATTAAAGAATTTAATAGGCTAAGTTCATGTCATTTTATTCTATTCAAGGTTGTTAGGATACATTGTTTTTTTCCTTTATTTTAAGGTTGTTAGGATATGTTACTAAGCTCATTGTCATGCTATTGCTTTTGAAATATGAAAGATAAATCTTAATTTTTATCTAATCACATCTATTTGCAATGGTAATCATCAATATCTATCCAATAAAGAAAATTAGATTACTCCATTGACTTGGAATTTTATGTTCCACATCAATATAAACTATAAAGCCTTAGGACTTTTTTTTTTTTTTTGGTTAAAGTCATTTTTTGGGGATCCATCTTTGTATTTCCAATGCATCATTTGCAAGTTTAGGTATTTTTGTGTAAAAAACCAATGTTATGTGGTGGATTACTATAATATTTAAAAGTTATAGTTCATATAACTGGCTAGAATATTGAGTGGTGTAGCGCTATAAAATCCATTTGGAGCAAATTTTCTCTTTATTTTTGTTAAAAAAAATTTATTACAATTTATCTTTAGAGTTTTTTTTTAGATTCTACCATTTGATAGGTTTATTATATTTTTATTATAAATTCAACTTTAAGGTTTTTATTTTGGTTATCATCATTCCTTTAATTTTTACCACAAAATTTACCATAAATTCATGTATAAGGAGGCTAAGACATGTCAAGCATCAATCACTCACACAAATAAAACCTTTATGTCTGTCAAGAATTGAATCTACAACTTTTTTATAGAAAAACCCATGTCTCAACCATTTAAGTTGAGCTCCAATGATGTTTTGGTTGACATCATTATTATTGTTTTATTCAAACCTCACTTTCAAAGTATGTATTATAAAATTCAAAATCCAAATGCCATATTAGATTTTAAAGTTATTTTATTGGCAACTAAATTATAAACATTTAAGGAATGTAGTGGCAATCAACCATTCTATTATTCATTTTGCTAAGTGCCTTTTGCAATTGCTTATGTAATAAGTTGGTTAAAGTTATAAAATACTTTCTTTAGGCCCATACAAAAATTTTTAAAGGCTTTCACAAGGTTGCTTGGGATCTTTACCATCTTTTCAAAGCAAAAGGTGGTACAGGCATATTAATATTCAATAACAAGCTTGTATGAATGCCTACCAAATCGATAGTTGAAGCACTTGAAATACATGAAACATTTTATCAAATACTATATAAAATGAAGACCATATAGGAAGAAGGTTTACCATGGATTTGCAAACACTTATACTTATCTCAACCTTGATTAAATTAAAAGGATTTTGTTATGCAAACTATTTGAGAATATTAAGTAATCATCAAACCCTATTTTAAATGGATAGGGGATAAATTTTGAAATACCAGTTTGATTAGTTTCCATTCACTCAGTGGTTACTAGTACAACTTGAGTAGTCTAATGTTGGAGACTTTGGAACTCTGAATAAAGGTCTAAGGTTCGAATCCTATCGAGAGTAGGGTTATACATCATGCTTTAGTAACTAGAGTATGGTTGGATAACCATGTATTAGGTAAAAAACATCCCCTATGAGGGTCTTCTCATATGGCCTGTGGTGTTATGAATGTTAAAAAACTACTTCACCCTTTTTACCCTTTTAGTCATTCTAGAAGCCTGCTTTCCCTTGGCAAAAATGTCATGGCTTAAAGTCTCAAATCCTTTTGCAAAGGTATTACAACAATATAAGACAAGAAAATATTAGTGATAGACCTCCTTTCCATATATTAAACAATGCTTTGGTCTTATCTTCTTTGTTTTCTCAAATATTCAATTTATTTAAATATTTATGTCCAATTATATGTTTCACAAGCCTGGTCTCATTTCATGTTGCATGGTGGAGGAATTGAAGATGGAATATTGTATGTCATTAATATTAATACAGCTCTTCTTTCATACCCTATTTATATCCCAACATTGATTAATCATAAATAGATCCAATTTAATTTCACATCCTAGAATAAGGTATTGCCAAATTCATAAGGTTTGAATTTCAATTCTTGGCTCCACAAAGACCCATTTTATTGTGTATGTTAATTTCTATAGACTTGATATTGGTGAATGGTTGTAATTTTTAGGATTTACTTCCCATGAATGTCTATCCTTTAGTAGAACTACAACCCTTAAGCATCTCCTTTGGTTTCATCCCAAAGCCTAAGATGCCTAAAAATAGATTCATTCCATTTTTAACCTTATCAACTAGAATTATTTCACTTTGCATTATGCTATATTCAAGAATGTAGTTAATTGTTTATTATATATGTATATACATATGTATACATGTACGCATATAAAAATAAGTTATATGGTGTTGCTATTGGGGGCCACTCCCATAAAAATATTGGTACATTTGTTATAGGTCAATTAGACCATATCCAAGTTGCCTTTCTATTTAAGATATTTCTCATCTTCTTTAGATAATTTTATTTCCTCTATCAACTCCTTGATATATTTAGAAAAAAGAGAGATAATATGATATTTATAGATCCTCCTTATATAGCACACACTTGAATGGTCCATATATCCTCTTCTTTATAGACAATTACTATAATAATTTTTCTTTGGACTACTAACCAAAAAGAATGTCAAGGTCTTAAGTAGGGCCTCAAGTGATCACACATTCTTCAAGGATTATCTTAGGGAATATGAAATTTTAATTGATAATATCCTTATATATTAATTTGATCAAGTATCCACCATCATTTGATAGATTCAAAATCAACTCATATATCCACATGAAAATAGCCATGTAGAACTCTTGAAGCATCTTTTAGAGCTCATCCACTATTTTTTTATGTTCCTATCTCTCAACCAAGTTGCTAATAGAAATACAATATCTGTTATTATTACTTATAAATATAATTTTTGACATTTGAACCACTACAAGCTAAATAGACTTGAGCCAACATTTCCCATATTGGATAAAAATAAGAGAATAAGGCTTGAATCGAGAATCATACTAAATAAATTTACAATCCCCTTCATTTGAGTAACCACCTATTATATTTCTTGATTAAGTGTGAACTCTTTGATATGAAATACCACGTGGTTAAATCCTAAGTAAGATTTTTTTTACTTAACAATTTTGTTACATTCTCAAAACATATATAGTTTTGGAGTAATATTTTTTGGTCAACTTTTTCTTGATCTTTGAATAATTTTCAACTAGGTTTTCATCAAAATTCCAAAATTATAAGTCTACAACTTTTTAACCTATTCTTTCAATATTATTTCTTCTACAAACTCTCTTCCACTTACAATAGAAAACCTAATTTTTTTGTATCATTTCCAAATAAAAATTCTTTTAATTATGGCATTAAAATGCTATACTTGAAAATCTAGAATAATGACTTTGTTATTTGGATTTTTTAATGCTACCCTTAGCTCTAATAATTCTACATTTTATTTATGTTCTAGAGCTGGAAAGAGAGGGAGAGATGGCGTAACAGGATTAGGTAGAGCTTTAGGTGTTAGAGTAGGAGAATATTGTGGCACAATAGTGGCCAAAAAATGTTGTGCTAACAACTTTGGAAAGTATGGCATAATGATCTTGGGAGGAAACTTTCCAACTAAGATGAGTGCATCTTGTACAACAATTGCAACCTGAAGTACTTGAGGAAATATCATATCATAAGCTAACCAAATTTGGAGGCCTAGATCTGGGTCAAAGGCTCAAATGTAATAGATATATGCCTAGGGCTAGGAAGATTTGATATCTTGAGGAATTTGCTTCCACATTTTTGATGCTGAAGTTAGTGATATTTTCATGTGGACGACTTTGAGTGGAGGTAAACTGAGTAAGCACTGAGAATGGATCTCCTACCTAGTTCAATTCCAAGATGAATAATTTAGCAAGCTAAGCCCATGAAGTAATACCATTATCATCAAGGGATCTATAATAGGTGAGCACTTTTCCTCTAAAGGGTATGAATAATAGATACATCATGACATTTTTGTGTAGGATATTATAAATAGCAGCAAGGGTAGCCAAATCTTGGTAGTGCTCATATACAATTTTTTTTAATTTTATGAAAAGTTGGTAAAGCCTTAAGAGTAGATTGAGGGATTTCATTGGAGATCTAAAAGGAGGGGACCATTGCTATTCCATCTTGGATATATTTTTCCAGTCATATCTTCTAGGTGAGGACCGTTAGGATATTGCTTGGGAAAGGATTACAAAGAAATAGGACTTTGATTACAAGGAGCTCTAATTAGAGAGTGGGATTTACCTAGTCTTCTATAAGCTCTCCAATAAGGTATTTTAGCAAATTACATAGGTTATTTAAGCTTATTGACCTCCAATCTTGTTAACGAGTATTGTTAGAACTCATCCTTTAGCAAAATCACCAATGTAAGGTTTTTTTAATAGTGGACTAAACAGGTGAACATATATTCTTCACTTGTGAAGTCAAGACTATTTACAAAAATCTTATATTCTTTGGGTAAATGAGACAAACTAATTTGTACCACCAATAATGCATTGGTAGAAACAAACCAAAAAGGGTTGGTCCCATTGAGCATGTCAAAAAATATTGATCCGCGATTTGCTTAAATGATGGGAGTTATCCATTTGACCATAAAACCAAGATTGGATGGCTTTGGATCTCTCCTTAGCCAACCTCTAGAGAAGGTTGGTTCTTTATTATAAAATAAAAATAAAAAAATGGAAAATATTAGAGTAAGGAATAGAATGTTAGGGATGGAATTTTTGGATTAGAGGTGGATGACATTTGGCTAACATTTCCATATACCATATAACACACAATAAAATTAAACTACATACAAGGCCAACATACCGGTTACTAGGTAACGTATCATTGAATATAATTTAAGCCTGAGATCATGCCCTCCACTAATCCAATAGATCTTAATACCCTAAGCAACTTTTATAGAAGAAAGTAGAACCACACAATTTGACATTAAACATCCATAATATTCCAATAGCCTAGGCCTAATATACAAACTACTAGAACTCCCAAAGAGCTTTTACAAAAATATTAAGGTCCTATAGAGCATTAATAATACATAATAATTTAACAACACAATGCTAGCAAAGATCAAATGACAAGTTAATTCTTCAGAATTACATAGAAAAATTACATAATATACAATAGGCAAACACTCAAATTGTCAACCCTTGTATTGAGGTAAATTCTACTATATATAGATTTCTATACTAGCCTAGCTAATGATTACAAGGAAGGCCTACCATAGGCCTAACAATATAGGCATAGCCTAGCCTAATTCAAAGCTCGATCAACATGTTGGAAAAGAGTGGATGTTACTTTTTGCTATGATTTTGTCCACTATTATTAATAGATATTGTTTACCCTTTGTAGCCACCACATGTCTTTGATATATTTGTGCCATCTAAACATGCTTAGCTTCTCCAATCATGCTTTGTTGTTGTGTTATCTATCGATTTTTCATGGAGCTTTACTTATGATTAGTGGTAGCTAATATTGTTACAAGTTTTAAAATATTGGCTATTGCTTTCCTGTAACTACCTTGCCTTGGATGGATAAGAAGTATCCAGTTGTCCTCTATCTCTAACACACATGATTTACTTTGAAAGTGACATGTCCAAGGGCCCTTCTTATTTTTTCCTCACCTATCACACACCTCTACCAGACATCGGTACTTTAGGAAGTTGTTCAAAGCCCTTGGTTATTAGAAAATATTTGATAACCCTTTCATCCACCCATTCATGCCTCTGGTCAGGACTGGTTGGGACCACTATGTACTTTGGTGAGTTATGTCCTCAAAAAAATATTTGTACACCTTTTTGACTAGCTGGATCTTTAGGCCCACTTTGAGTTTTTGGCTAGTCTATGGTAGTTATCAAAATTTTCTTATATCAACAAAATTGATAGTCCAACAAAATGCTAGGAACTATCTATGTGGAGGCTTTTATAGGTCCACAAGAAGAAATATTTCTAGGGGTCCATGCAACATCATAATAGAATCAAAGCATGGTTTAAATTGTAGTCCATGAATGTGGAATTTGAAGAAGATGATTTCGTGATAATATGGGATGAAGAAGGAACCAAACTAGGCTAATATGGAAAATGTGACTCTATTTGGAGTGGGCCATATCATATTGATAAGGTCCAAGTCTCAAATACTTATAGGTTGGTTACATTGGAAGGAAGGTTGCTACCTATTTCATTAAATGAGAAACACTTATGGCATATTTGAAATCAAAGATATTTTTTTGTAAATATGTACATATTGTGTACTCTCCCTTTTCTTATTATTTCCCTTTCCTAATATCATTTCCTTTTTTTATGTTTTAAAGAATTCATTTCCACCTAAGTAATTATTTTGAAAGAGATGATTAGGTTCCCTTCTTTTGCATCCCTTTATGACATGTACTAGCTTGATTAGCAACAAAAATTAGTGAGAGTCAAAAGAAGAGTTTATAAAATTTTACCAGGTTAGGAATCTATTGATTTTTTTTGAATTTACATGGTGGAATCGATAGCCGCCACGAATCCGAGTAGGCTGTCCAGCTTTTATGGCCACAACAATATTCTGCACTATCCTCCCTGAAAGCCTCCACATAATTCTTCACACAATCCATCCCCATAATCCATTGATTTTTGGATGGTTTTTTAATTTTTTGGATCAAAGAGATGACACAAACATCCATTAGTAGAAAATATACCAATTTTTTTCAAGTGCAAAATGTAATAATTCATTGAATTTCTAGTGAATTCCTTGAAATCATGCTAACTTTAGCCTCACATAAGGTGCACATGGCTAAAAATATTCCTTAAGCACTGATATTTTGAAAAATGATCTGATCTATCAAAATGGGATTGAGAAGTATAAATGATGAAGTCATAACAATATAGGTAACATTATAGGTGTTAATAAGGTAGAATAAATGATGACATCAAATTTAATAAATTGAGATTTATCAACTTGACAAGCCTAGTTGAGTAAGAAAGTATGTCATATTGACATTGATACCAAAATTACCCAATTTGTCAAATAGAGAAGTTAGTTTAATGACAAAATTATTCCATGTTGACATAAGTACAAGGTTGATTGATTTGTCAAACTAAAAGGAGGGAACAAATAAAATAATGACTTCAAGTTGACATCACTTTAGAAAGTGTCAATTTGTTAGCTTGGTTAGATCCACATGTCCCTTCCCTAGTCGTGCATCCCACTTTGGGTGGAGTGCACAAGGGGTGCCCTCATTTGCGCACCCCTTCCTGAGTCATGCGCCCCACTTAGGGTGAAGTGCACAAGGGATGTGCTCGTCCACACACCCCTTCTCAAGTCATGTGCCCTACTTTGGGTAGAGTGCACAAGTACCATTCTTAATGCACTTCACCCCTTTTTGAGGCACACAAGGATAATAAAGGTGCACGAGTTTTGTGCACCTCTACATTAAGTTACGCACCTCACAAAAGCGTGCCTCACCTAAGCCAGTAAGAGGTAGGCACATGGGTGTCCTTGATCCCACCTAGCGAATATCCAATCGAAGCGACCTGGGAAACACCTAGTCAACACATTACAAGAAGTTGATCCATGTGCCCAGCCTTATGGCACAATTAATAAGGTCATTTCAACCAATGAAAGAGTCGGTGCTCCACCAAATGGAATTAATGCAGGTCCTTTAAAAGGAAGGTGGTAGGTGACCTCAGATAGAAGAGTTTATCATGCACATGCAGAATGCAGTCTAGTGGGCTGAATTAAAAGAGAAAATCACCACAATAGAAGGGAATCACCAGTCTATCAATGACTTCCACCAATGTGGCTGCGATAGGGGAAATGAACGTATGTGATCGTATAAGGAAATTGATAGGGGCCTGGACTATAACTAGAATAGGGGGAAGAGCCAAAGACCCAAAAATGCTCATCAAACCCCTCGATACCGGTAGAGACATTACGTCAAATCAAATATAGGAGGTAGAGATTGTAATAATTTATAGCTTCAACCCAATGGAAGAAGATAATAAATGGTACCCGACTCTACTAAGGGGTTTGTTTATGAAGCTACAACACGATAGCCATGAACCAAGTGCTGTTTGCAATAAATGGAACACCAACCTAGGCCAATTAACTTGCTTGAAGGTTTATCACTCTTCAGACCTCCTTGCTTGGATGGCAGTGGCATATGACCATTGAAATAGAACTATTCAAGATCATGGGAATCAGGTAGTATGCAGGTTGAAAAAAAATAGAATTAGGTGAGTTTTTGGGCTTTCTATAGCTTCATGGGTTTTAGAATTCCAAACACTGGCCCTCTAGTTTAATTTTATGCTCAACACTTCATTCCTAGCGATGCTTCTAAAGAGAAACAAGTGCATGCCTCCCGGGTATCCCATTCGAAAGGCCATTCTCTGCCCTTGGGCACAATATTATACCGACATGATCAATCTAGTTTTGGACACAAAATATTTAGAACTGGTGACAAAGGAGGTGATGTTCTTGATAATCCAGTGCAATAGAATAGATAAGGTGCCTATGTATCGGTGGGAGGACGTTATCAGTGATAACATGGACAAGGAGATGATAAAGTTGTAGGAGGCCATACTAGTTGACATGGAAGAGCTTCCCACCTTCTCTTATTATTCATTTTTAATTCTCTTAGTTATAGACCAATTAGACCAATTCTTAGTAGCACATATGGGAGGAGTCAACACCACCACAATCTAGGATAGGCTATTGTGCATACAAGAAGGATGCTCAAGCTAAATAGCCTTCTTTGAGAACGTATTACCAATGATTCATACCCGCCTATGCGGAGAGAGGCCTAACAGGTTTGGGATCATGGTAAGAACCTTCCTACATGAAGCCGAGGCAGGTGACTTCTTTTATATAGAGGAATTTTCTTATATCAAAGTATATGGATCCAAATTGCCACTGAAGGCATTGCCAAAACATTGCCCAACATCCATAGCTATCCTAGAAATATCTTGGTATATAGCTAAAGAAGTAAAAATATGATCTATAAGAAAAAAGGGGAGCATCCCATGGGTGTTGATTCCTTGTAGAATGGGCCCTTATGCATACCTGGGCCACTTTTATTTGTTACGAGCTATTTGGAACATTGATACATATTGCTTCCAAGAAGTAACCTGGAGACCCTACGACCCGCATGGATACCATAAAAAGGCCACCTTGTCGAAGCTTTCTCTCTTACAGGTCTTAAACAGGGAGGATGATTTTGAAGACAAAATACAAAAGGCAATCAGGCAGGATCGATCATTGGACTTGATATGGAAAATGGAAAATAGGCCACATAACAAATTAGAAGTGGTAGGAGATTATGCTTTTGAATTAAGAATTCATAAAGGGTTGTTGGTCGACAAGTTGGTCCCTTTAGTTCCATTCGCTCCCCCAAAGGAATTCCAGGATCCCACTTTTCAAGTTGTTCATCATGACACTAATTTATTTGAGGTCATGATAAAAATTGTAGATGAGACTTAGCAGGAGTAGGACAAGCTCACCTCATATTCTAGTTCCCCCATTAATACATCAAAATAAAAGGAGTTTGTCACTTTCTCATCACAACAAGCACAAAGTTTCACCTCGTTGAGTCAAGCATTGATGTCCTCATCAGACTAGACTGAACTAATGATCGACCAATCTACATTATTTTTTGCCACCCTGGTAATTGACCAAAAGGAGCATCTAATCCCTCTTAAGACCCTTAAAAGGATACAAGAAGCTAGGGGAATATCGATCTTGCTCAGAGAACATGAAGTTCAAGAAGGGAGTCCTTCACAATTACCCACCAAGAAAAGAATCAGGGCTGAATTGATTGACTTTGATACAGAAAACTTCATGTTATTTTGAAAAAGAGACTCACTTCAGTTTACGTCTGACCAGGAAGACCAGATAAATGATATAGAAGAGCAAAATTCTCCTAGTAAAGGAGTAAGTAGGCCCCAGGAAACCCCAAGACAAGAATCATGTGACGTGTCCACTTTCACATTTACCATCCCTCTATCGTTGAGCCTAAAATAGGCCATAATTGACTTGGGCAAAGAAGTGATGATGGTCGAGGCTAACCTGCTAGATATGATGAAGTCCCACATAGCCTCTCAAGTCCAGGTGGCAGAAGATATAGAAAAATAGGTTGTGATTTTAAAGGCTAAGGTAGCAGAGGTAGAATAATTACAACTTAAGGTACAACAATTGCAGGTAGAAATCGATGAATTAAAGCAGATGCCAACTCCCTCTCAGGCTGTCACATCCCAAGTTAGTGGTCACTTCGGGTATATCAAAGAATGCAAGCAGGAGATGAAGGATAAAATATAGGAAAAAATGGAGGACCTCTCCTCAATATTTTATAGCATTTACGCCACTAGGCATACCATCAACATTCTCAAAGATCTATTGCAGCAAGTTGCTCAAATAGTAAATATGATATATCCTGTGTTCCAAAATTTTAACGAGAATTACATGGAAATCAGTGCAGGGGCAGCGACTTTGAGGGATGGTTCCATTCGATTCTTTGCAGACTAATATGTGAAGGTTTTTGTTTACCTACAAAAAATACCAAATTGGCTTCGTTGGGACCAAGAGATCACCAACTTTGAATAAGAGATAGAGGAAGAGCTAAATGACTATGGGTTCACATTGGATGAATTTATCCAGGCCCCAAATATTAAGGATTTTGTTTTTAATAAAATACAGGATTTTGACTTCGATCAAAACTCCTAGTTGATTAAGCGATTTACCTCTCGGGTAGAAATGATAGATTGCATTTGTGTCTTCACAGAGAACACCATGGAATGGTCCAAGGAATGGGTGAATAAGGTCACACAAGATATTAACCTGCTAACGTTCACCTTAACCTTTCATGACAAGGCATGGGTGTATATAGACTAGAGTTTATAGAATATTGGAAGGGGAGAAGTGGGGCCCAGTTCGCCAAGGGAAGCTCATGATTCAAGAACTACACAGTTGCCGATCGAGGATAGTGGGAAGGATACCTTGCTATAATAACCATCACCTTTGTGGGAAGGAAGGTGTGGGTCATGTGCCTAGTTTTGGTTTGGCCATATTTTTGTGAAGAAGAGGAGATCAGGCCAGATGGAGGGTCGATGGAGAAAGCAGTTGCAGCCCCGCTCTAGCACTCAACTCTATATATAGAAGACCATTGCAATGGTGGCAATTTTTATCAAACCTCTGAGAGAAAAACTTGAGTCCAAGTATAGTTGTGTCTAAAATTTAGTTGTATTTTTCCTTGTGTGTGTTTTTTTGTCTTCCTTACCTCGCCCTTTCTTCTACCATTTTATAGGGACTGTCTAGGAAGTTTTGTCCACTAAGATTATTTCCTGCGAAACATGCTAGAGTTGGAGACTCTCGCATCACTACAACTAAGATGGAGAGAAATAACCCCCTATTGCGATATTCGAACAAGGGCGTCATTGTAGTTATTATCATATAAGACCCGAGCACTCTGTCAGGCTTTTTATATGCAAATATTTTTATATAATACAAACTCCAACTCTATTCCTAGTATTTTTTGTGTTCTTGGTCTATGTGTTTGCTTATTTGCATATTACAGTAATATGAATGTGTGGGTGATGCTTTCCTTCTCTAGTTTAATCATTTTTATTGATTACATAATTTGAATGAATGAAAATGAACTAGTTTTCCTTTCCTTTTTCTTTGAGTCAACAAATATAAACCTGCTACGACTACCCAATGGACATGGCATCGGTCTGGCCTTAATATGCTTTAACAATGTTTGGTTTGATTATAATATAATTAAGAGAATACAATATCATTAAATTTGGTAATACATGGGTGATTGCATCATAATGTTTAATATACGAACCCATTGCCTGGGGTTTCCTTACTCGACATGGTATGTCTAGAGTCACTCAAATAATCTATTTTGGGTCAGAACAGTAGATCCACCAGAGTCTACAATATTTTTTGATGTCTTTAGGATTCTTATGACATGACAAAGCTTGAAAAAGGTAAGCAGGAATTCCCCACAATAGTTTTTGGCACCGTTGCCAGGGACTAACCTTCCACTAATATCTTCAAAAAAAATTCTTAGCTATCCCTTGAGATATCTAGAGTATTGGAATGAGTAATCTTGGCTAGAGAATACCTCTTATTTTTTCACACTGTGTTGGTGACTTTGAAGAACCCATCATCAATGAGGAGCTGATCTGGCGACCACAACAAGCAGTGGAAAAGAGATCTACCCTGAACTTCCAAACCCACATGTACTTTTAAAACCACGTAAGAATAAAAAGAAACCTTCAATTTTTGTTCCTTCGAATAATCATAGTAGTAGTAGTACTATTTTTATTCCTAAAAGTCCCCACCTATCAAGTACTATCCCACCCATTGTACCTCCTATATCGAGGGGCCTAGTTACACTAATGGCTAATCCACCTCTAAATAACTAGTGTACTAATAGATATAGGCCTTTCATGTTACCACCTATCTTAAACCCATTACCCCCAAAGGCCCACAAATACCTACCCAAATTCATGGGGGATAACATCGTGACTGGTGAGGACCATATCAAAGACTTCTTGTATGCTATGGATAGCCTAGAAGTAGAGGATGAGGATGTTGTCCTCATATTATTTCTCCAAACCTTAGAAAAGGATGCCAGAGAATGGTTCAATAACCTTGCAATAGACACCATAACCACTTTCTAGGATTTAGAAACCTCATTCCTAAGGAAATATGGGGAGAAAAAGAATGAGCAGTCTCTGTTGACCGATTTGGCAACGATGAAGAAGAAATATAGTGAGACTATGGATGATTTTAATAGGCGGTTCACCAAACTGAGGAACAGAATCCCTATGGCTCTGAGGCCTAATGATCACCAATATATATGTTTCTATAAGAATGCCTTCCCTGGGGACTTCAACTATGAACTCAGACAACAACCCACACTTACCATTGATGCTTGTATGGAAAGAGCAATAGTGATAGAAAGAAACATGATAGATAGTGGGAAGATGAAGCCAACCTTAGCAGACCCTAGCCCGAGTCAGCTCAAGAAGAAGCCTAAGAAAGTAGGTTTTGGCATCTTAAAAAAATTAGAACCTGATCCCATTGAAAAATTATCAACCCAGTTAATAGAGATGTTTCATTCAATGAATAATCGAGTTGTCTAAGATTGAGAGGGATAAGACTGATAGTGGAGAACCCTCACAACATCAGAATGAAGGTAGACCCCCTTTTAGAAGAAATTTCAATAAAAATTGGAATAATGAGGGGGGTAGAAACCCAAATAATAACTGGAAAAGAAAGGAGGTCCAAAAAGATCAAGATACTATCCCAAACCCCATGGCTTTAGTCAATGTGGCTTCTGATTTTCCCTTCTTTTGCCCAGCATGTGATGCCCCCCACAACTCAGTCGATTGTGGTGTATACCTCAGTCTCCATTCAGGTATCGACCTTGAGGAGGAATCAGATGAGGAAATCAGGATAAATGCTTGTTGGACTTGGGATGAAACCGTTAAAACTCCACCGGCTCAGGAGGAGCCAAACCAACCTTCCAGCCCTAAAGATAGACCTACGACCTTCACCCTTGATGGTGTGAATATTTTAAAAAGGTCTCCCAATAACCATTTTGAATAAATAAAATAGGGCAAGTTGACCCCCACAGTTGAAGAGGTCGAAACTCTAGAAAGGGTCCATGCTACTAGGCTCCAAAGTAGTACTATACCTGATAGGATTGATAAAAAGAGTATGAGTGAGGACAAATACCACACCAATGTGAAGAAATCGAATGATAGTCATTAGCACATTCCTCCTAAAAAATTAGAACCACTTAGTAGTGGAACATAAAATAAGAAGTTTGAATTTGATATAGGACTAGAGTTAGCGAAATAGAAGATAAATATAACTTTTGGGGAATTGATGACAGTACCTAAATATGGGGATCATGTTTGTAGGGCCTTTGGGCTAACTGAACAAGGGGAGAGTCATGTCCTCATTTCTTCGACTTCCAATCCACCTAGTAGAAACCCCTCTTTAGTAAGGCCCTTTTATATATCCCTCCGCTATACATCTGGATATGGTGATCGCTATGTGATACACAACTACATGCTTGATAGTGGAGCATCCCACAACATCATGCCAAAATAGGTGGTAGATCAGTTGGGATTAATATGTACAAAGGACTCCCCTCCTATCTCTATCATGGACAACATACAAGTACCTTGTGTAGGGATAATCATAGGCCTCTTGGTTTTCCTAGACCAATACCCTAAAAAGGGGATTGTAATGGATGTGGTTGTAGTAGATGTGGACCCATTTTTCTCTCTTCTACTCTCCAGACACTAGGCAGAACAATTGGGTGGGTCAATCCAGTTGGATTGGTCATATGCCACAATACCTCTTTCATCCAAAGAACAAGCAACCTTGAGGAGAGAACCATTCAATAAATGTTTAGTTGAACTAATGAGGCCTGATAACACCACCATCAATTTGGTCAGCTCTATTGAAGAGAAAGAATTAGGTGTTTATTCCATTTGGCATACACCTTTCCTCAAAGAAGTTCCTAATGCAGAAGGGATGGATCCCAAAGTAAAAGTGATAGTTGATGCTGAATCAGATAGGGTCCTAACCACTGAAATGTGGATAATGACATTTTATGGGGTAAAATCACAAATAGAGGCTAGAGCTAGAATTAACCTGATAGACATAAAGGGAAACTATTTGGGCATACCCTACCGACTAGAATTCCCTTGCACAAATAATGTGGTAGAATATGAGGCACTTCTATTGGGACTCAGGAAAGCTAAAGAACTGGGTATAAACTACCTCACTATTTATGGGGATGCTAAATTAATTATCCAATAAATTAAAGGGAAATACCAAACCAAGCATCCTAGGTTGAAGCAATACAAGCAAGTAGTGCAAGATGAAATTAATAAGTTTTTGGCCTTCAACATATCTCATATACCTAGGGAAAAGAACCACGTTGCCAACTTACTAGTTGTAAATGCCTTCGAGGGTAGACAATCCTGAAATAGACATAGAATACATGGATAGGTTTCCCACTATATCTGTATACCATCCTTCTGTCCTCGATAATGTGGTGTACTTACAGGTCTTCCAGGATGATGCTGATATCAGGGACTTTATGACTGTGTAGAATCACTTTGTTGGTATGATTTGTGATGAAGAAGATGAGGAGAAATTACAACATATCATAGGGGAGCCAACAGAGGTGATACAACTAAAAATGAATAAGATCCCAAGGGGCTTGGTATCTCTAGAATCCCTTTTTGATGATTTCAACAAGGCGCACAGGACTACTCTTCATGAGTCAGAAGTAGAAGAGGTCAATGTTGGAACAGTAGAAGAACCAAAAATAGTCAGAATAGATAAAGCATTATCAAGAAAAGAAAAGAAACAATACATCCAATACCTAAGGAAGAATAGGGGCAGTTTTGCTTGGAGCTACGATGATTTAAGGACTTTTAATACTGATGTCATGACCCATATTATTCCTTTAAGGGAGGATACCAAACATTTCAGATAGAAATAGAGAAAATTTAATCCTACTCTACATCCTATCATGCAAAAAGAGGTTCAAAAGTTGCTAAACGCAAAAATAATAAAAAAGGTAAGATTCTCTTCCTGGATAGCAAACCTAGTGCCTGTAAGAAAAAAAAGTGGAGAGATAAGGTTGTGCGTTGACTTTAGAAACTTGAATAAGAGTTCCCTCAAAGATAACTATCCCCTCCCCAACATGGAACAACTTTTATAGGTAGTAGTGGGGTCATCCAGAATATCCCTATTAGATGGCTTCTCGGGATACAATCAGATTTTGGTCAATCCAGAAGACCGATACAAAACTACATTTACCACACCATGGGAGACCTTCGAATATCAAAGAATGTCATTTGGATTGATGAATGCAAGAGCCACTTTTCAGAGGGCCATGGACTTCACTTTCAAAGGATTAATGTTTAAAATTGTAGTGGTGTATCTGGATGACATCACAATCTTTTCAAAAAATCCTGCAGATCACTTCTCCCATTTGTCCCAAGTTTTTGAAAGATGCAAGGAGTATGGGATATCCTTGAACCCAAAAAAATGTTTGTTTGGGGCCACCCATGGCAAGTTGTTAGGACATGTGGTCTCCAAATAAGGGATAAGCATTGATCCTCAGAGGACAGAGGCTATCGCAAAAATACCACCCCCCAAGAACATCAAAGGAGTTAGGTCCTTCTTCGGTAAGATAAACTTCATCAGGAGATTTATCCCCAATTTTGCCAAAATTTCCAGACCTATTAATGACATGATAAAGAAGGATGTGAAGATAAAGTGGGACGAAGATAACATCAAAGCCTTCCAACGAATCAAAGAAGCTATTACCACTGCACCTGTGCTAACTTATCCAGATCATTCAAATAACTTCAATCTCTAGTATTTTTGCTTCAAAACACACAATAGCCACTGTGTTTTCCCAAAAGGATGAAGGAGAGAATAAAAAACCCATAGCATTTATGAGTTCAAGAATTAAAGGGGCTCAATTATGGTATAATTCAATAGAGAAACAAGCTTTCACTCTCATTAAGGCTTTGGAGCATTTTAAAAGCATCTTTGGTTCTAGTAAAGTGATCGCTTGCATTCCCTATATAGCCATAAAAGATGTCCTCACCCAACCCGAACCCATGGGAAGTTCAGAAATATGGATGGTGAAATTTCTGCAATACGATGTTGAGTTCAAGGTAATCAAAGTAATTAAAGGTCAAGGATTGGCAAAATATATGGCCTGTAGAGGAGGAGAAGATATGGATAATACCATCTTAGCACAAGAGTCACAACAGGTTGTGCATCCAGATGATGAGGAATCTAATTGGTATAAAGATATCCTTTTCTATTTAAGGACCCTATCCTTCTTAACTAGAAAATATGCCAATAGGATAAGAAGCATTAAACAACAGGCTCAAAAATATCATCTCCAAGAAGACCAGCTTTACTAGAGACACCCAAGTGGAGTGTTGCTTCTATGTTTGATAGAGAAAGAAGTCCCCAATATCATCAAAGAATTCCACACGGGATTTTGTGGGGGTCATTTTACTCCAAAATCCATGGCTAATACTATTATGAGATTAGGTTATTATTGGCCTTCGATGTTCAAATATGTCTACCAATTTGTTAGAAAATGCTATAACTGTCAAATTTTCATTGGTAAGAAAAATATGCCTACAATGCCACTGAAACCTGTCATTATTGAAACTCCATTCACTCAATGGGGAATAGACCTCATAGGGAAAATCAACCCAAACTCTTTAGGGGGCCATAAATGGATAATCACAGCCACTAATTATCTAACTAAGTGGGTTGAGGCAACTCCTCTCAGAAGGTCAACAACATCAGCCATTATCAGTTTCTTGGAAGAAAATATATTAACCAGATTTGGGGTGCCCAGGAAATTTGTTACAAATAATGCTAAATATTTTACCTCTTTCAAGATGATTGACTTCTATGCCAAATACAGTATAGAGCTTGCCCACTCGACAAATTATTACCCTCATGGAAATGGACTGGTTGAGTCCTCAAATAAAAACATCATCACCCGAGTCAAGAGGTCACTTGGAAAGAACAAAAGAGGTTGGGATAATGAGTTAAAATATGCATTATGGGCAGATAGACTATCGGTGAAAAGAGCCATAGGTAAATCACCCTATGAATTATTTTATGGAGAAAATGCACTCCTACCACCCTAGATGGAACGAACAACCCTTACTGCTCTAGGACCATGAAAATCTAGATGCATTGCAAAGGAGGATGAACCGACTTGTACAGTTTGAGGAAGACATAAGGGAAGCAATCACTAAAATGATCGCTCAGTTTGATAAGACAGTTCAACCATTCAATAAAAAGGCTAGAGGTAGAAGTTTCTCCATGGGTGAGGTAGTGCTCTATTGGGATTCGAAGAACGATAAGCCCAGTGAGAAGAATAAATTTGAACCAAAGTGGTTAGACCCCTATCAAGTGTCTAAAGTGATTGGCCAGCATACTTACAAAATATAGGACATGGAAGGAGAAGAGATACCCATACCAGTCAATGGCCTGCACTTGAAGTCTTTTGGCCCTCTTCACGAGGGTGATGGGGAGTAATTCTATCCCCATGATGTAAAAAAAAAAACTTTCATGCCAAAGGTCATTAGTTTCTATTTTTTTAAACTCCTCAGATATTTTGGAGTTCTTAGATCAATGCAAAAAATATTTTCATTCATCCCCCTATTCTAGTCAAAGCTGGTGTTGTCTTAGCAAGTGAATCCCTAGTTTTCTTATGTCGTGCATCTCTTCCCCCTAAAGCACACGAGTTTTGGAAAGGGCGCACTTGCTTGTGCACCCATTTCCAAGTTGTGTGCCCTACTTTGGGCTAAGCTCACAAGGGGTGCGCTCATCCGTGCACTCCTTCCCGAGTCATGCACCCAACTTCAAGTAGAGTGCACAAGGAGCACACTCATCCATGCACCCCTTCCTGAGTCATGCACCTCATTTTGAATGGAGCACACAAGGGGTGCGCTAATCCATGCACCCCTTCCCAAGTCATGCACCCCACTTCGAGCAGAGTGCATAAGAGGTGCACTCGTCCGTATGCCCCTTCCCTAGTCATGCACTCCGCTTTAGGCAGAGTGCACAATGGGTGCACTCATCTTTGCACCTCTTCCCCAGTTGTGCACGCCACTTCGAGCAGAGTGCATGAGTCCCATTCTCGGCATGCTTCACCCCTTTTGAGGCACACAAGGATAATAAAGGTACACAAGTTTTGTGTGCCTCTGCATTAAGTTGCGCACCTCACCAAAACATACCTCACCCGAGCCAATAAGAGGTAGGCACATGGGTGGCCTTGATTCTACTTAGAGAAGATCCAATCGAAGCAACCCGAGAAACACCCAGTCAGAACATCACAAGAAGATAATATGTATGTCCAGCCTTATGGCACAATTAATAAGGTCCTTTAAAAGGAATTAATGCAGGTTCTTTAAAAGTAAGGTGGTGGACGACATTGGAGAGAAGAGTTTGTCGCGTGCATGTAGAATACAGTACAGTAGGCCGAATTGAAAGAGAAAAGTACCACAGAAGAAGGGCATCGCTATTCTATCAATGGCTTCCACCAGCACGGTTGTGATAGAGAAAATGAATGTACGGGATCGTATAAGGAAATTGACAAGGGTTTGACCTATACCTAGAAGAGGAGGAAGAGCCAAAGACCTGAAAGTGCTCGTCAAAACCCTCGATACTGGTAGAGACATTACACCAAATCAGATATAAGAGGTAGAGAGTGTAATAATTTATAGCTTCGACCCAATGGAAGAAGATAATCAACGACACCCAACTCTGCTAAGGGGTCTATTTATGAGGGCATAGCACGATAGCCAAGAACCAAGCCTCGTGTGGAATAAATGGAATACCAACCTAGGTTGGTTAACTTGCCCAAATGTTTATCACTCTTCAGACCTCTTAGTTTGGCTGGCAGTGGCATATGACCCTCAAAATAGAACTCTTTGAGATCACGAGAATCAGGTAGTATGTAGGTTTACAACAGACATAATTAGGTAAGTTTTCGAGCTTTCTACAAATTTACGAGTTTGGAATTCCAAACGCTAGTCCTCTAGTCTAATTTTATGCTCAACACCTACTTCCCAATGGTGCTTCTAAAGAGAAACAAGTGCATGCCTCTCAGGTTACCCATTCAAAGGGCCATTCTCTACCCCTAGGCACAGGATTATACCGACATGATCAATCTAGTGTTGGGCACAAAATATTTAGAACTAGTGATAAAGGAGGTATTGTTCTTGATAACCTAGTGTAATAGAACAGACAAGGTGCCTATGTATTAGTGGGAGGACATTATCAGTGATAACGTGGACAAGGATTTGATAAAGTTATAGGAGGCCATACTGGTTGACATGGAAGAGCTTCCCCCCTTCTCTTATTGTTCATTTTTAATTCACTTAGTTGTAGGCCAATTAGACCAATCCTTGGTAGCACAGATGGGAGGAGTCAATACCACCACAATCCAGGATAGGTTATTATGCATACAAGAAGGATGCTCAAGATACACAACCTTCTTTGAGAACATCCTATCAATGATTTATACCCGCCTATGCGGAGAGAGGCCTAACAGGTTTGGGTTCGGGGTAAGAACCTTCCTACATGAAGCTGAGGTAGGTGACTTCTTTTATACAGAGGAATTTTCTTATATCAGAATATATGGATCCAAATTGCCACCTAAGGCATTGCCAAAACATTGCCCAACATCCATAGCCATCCTAGAAATATCTTGGTAGATAGCTGAAGAAGTGAAAATTTGGTCTATAAGGAAAAGGGAGAGTGTCCCATGGGTGCTGATTCCTTGCAGAATGGGCCCTTACACATACCTGAGCCACTTTTCTTTGTTGCGAGCTATCTGGAACATGGATACATATTGATTCCAAGAAGTAACTTGGAGACCCTACGACCCACATGGATACCATAGAAAGGTCATCTTATCAAAGCTTTCTCTCTTACAGGTATCACACAAGGAGGATGATTTTGAAGACGAAATACAAAAGGCAATCAGACAAGATCGATTGTTGGACTTGGTATGGAAAATAGAAAATAGACCAAACAAAAAATTAGAAGCGGTAGGAGATTATGCTTTTGATTTAAGACTTCACAGAGGGTTGTTGGTTGACAAGGTGTTCCCTTTGGTCCCAATCGCTCCCCCAAAGGAATTCCAAGATCCCACTTTTCAGGTTGTTCATCAGGACACCAATTTATTCAAAGTCATGATGAAAATAGTATATGAAAATCAACATGAACAAGCCATACTCATCTCATCTTCTATTTCCCCTATTACTGCATTGAAAGTAAAGGAATTGGTAACTCACTCATCATAATAAGCACAAAGTTTCACCTCGTCGGCTGAAGCATTTATGTCCCCATTAGACCAAATTGAACTGACGACTGTCTAGTCTACATTATTTTATGCGACCCTAGTAATTGACCAAAAGGAGCATTCGATCCCTTCAAAGGTCCTTAAAAAGATACAAGAATCTGAGGGACTATCGATCTTGTTTAGATAACATGAATTTAAAGAAGGGAGTCCTTCACAATCCCCCACCAAGAAAATAATTAGGGCTAAATAAGCCAACTTTGACACAAAAAACTTCACGTTGTCTCGAACAAGAGACTCACTTCAGTTTATGGTTGACCAAGAAGACCAGAAAAAAAATATAGAAGAGAAAAAGTATCCTAGTAAAGGAGTAAGTAGACCCCAGGGAACCCTAAGACAAGAATCATGTGATGTGTCCACTTCCACATTTACCATCCCTCTACGATCGAGCCTAAAAGAGGCCACGATTGACCTCGGCAAAGGAGTGATGATGACTGAGGCTGAACCGCTAGATATGATGAAGTACCATGTAGCCTCTCAGTTTCAGGTGGCAGAAGTTGTAGAGAAAGAGGTTTTGATTTTAAAGGCTAAGGCAACAGAGGCAGAACAATTACAACTTAAGGTACAACAACTACATGCAAAAATTAATGAATTAGAGCAAATGTTGGCTCCCTCTCAGGTCGTCACCCCCCAAGTTAGTGATCACTTCGGGTCCGTTGAAGAATGCAAGAAGGAGATGAAGGATAATATACAGGAAAAAATGGATTACCTCTCCTCAATATTTTACAATATTTACACCACTAGGCATACTGTCAGCATTCTCAAAGATCTGTTGTAGCAAGCTGCTCAGAGAGTAAATCTGATATATCCTGTGTTCTAGAAGTTTAAAGAGAATTACATGGAAATTAGCATAGGGATACTGACTTTGAGGGATGGTTTCATTCGATTCTTTATAGAAGAATATGCGAAGGTTTTTGTTTACCTACAGAACATACCAAATTGGCTTCATTGGGACTAAGAGATCACCAGCTCTGAAGAAGAGATAGAGGAAGATCTAAATGACTGTGGGTTCATGTTGGATTAATTTATCTAGGCCCTATATATTAAGGAGTTTATTCTTAATAAAATACAAGATTTTAACTTTGATCAAAACACCTAGTTGACTAAGCAATTTACCTCTCTAGTAGAAATGATAGATCACCTTTGTATCTTCACAGAGAACATCGTGGAATGGTCTAAGAAATGGGTGAATAAGTGTTGGCAATTTTGGGTACTTTGGGTACATTGCCTTTGCTCAAGTGTATAAGTTGTCATTGATGTCAAAAGGCATTTTTGTGTTGATATCAAAAAGAGTGTGATGTCAAAAATATCTTGAGAAGCTTCATAATGTTAAAGGGTTTTTATTAAAACCATGGTGACAAGGTTAAAGGTTTTTCTTAAAACCATTTGGACTCATTAAGGGTTTTTATTAAAACCAAGCTTAACTTAATGCAAAGGTTTTTACTTCTTGAAAAACCTTGAAGGTCCATGTTTATTATTAATAATTAAATTAACTCAAACCTTTGACAAGGGTCTAAGTTTAATTTATTATTAATAAAATAATAATAATTATTATTTTAATTATTATTAAAGGGTCTTTCAACCCTTAAGCGACGGAGAAAAAAGAATTCTTTCGCCGATGTGTTGCCATCGTTGGAGGAGCGCCGACGTCAAACAGTTAAGGAGAAATGGCTATATAAGTGGGGATGATTTTCTAAAGTGATTGTAACTCCGAGTAATGAAAATCGTAGCTCTGTGATCTTCGAGAAAGCGTTGTATTTCATTGAGAGTTGATTATCGATATTGAGTTGCCCAAGTAATTTCTTGCGTTTTTAGTTTGCGCTTTGACATCCGACAGATTGCGCTTCACCTACAATTGTTGGGACTGCACTCGAATTACGTTTTTAGTTTGCGCTTTGACATCCGAGATTGCTTTCACCTACGATTGATTGGATTGCACGAAGGATAAAGTTTTTGTTTGCACTGTGTGGATGATTATTTTTGTTGCCCAGTAAGTTACGTTTTGGACAGCGCTCACCAGTTTGCATGTGGCTTGAGGAAGACATTTACGTTTTCCAGATTCTTGGCATCAAAGGAAGATAAAATATAGGGCAACACTGTATTTCTTCATTGGGCACTTGTGACCCAACGACGGTGGCGTTTAAGCGAAGGCGCTAGAAGGCAGAGGTGCCGAGTTCGATTCTCTTCGTGGGTAATTTTCTTTTGGTCGCGGTGTGCAAAGGATAGTGGCTGTGAATGCGTTGGAGGTATAAGGTTAAGGTATCATATTTGCTTTGACATTGTTTTATTGATGCTTAATGTTTATGTGGAGTAATAAGGTGTAAAGAGGTTTTACTTTGTATGTATATTATACTTCTGGTGGTTTTTATTAAGTTGGAGAAATAAGGTGTTAATTTGGATCTTTATTATTGTATATTGTTGTATAGTTGCTAACTCTAATTGGTGGCAAATTGAGAGTTAGTGTTGTGACAGATTTTGAGTTCTCCTTCTTCATCAAAGTAAAGGTATGGGCAACTTCTTCCATGTATATTGTTGATGGTATATTTTCTGAAATTGAGTTTGGAGTGAAAAGGTTGTCTACTAGGTATTTTTGGTGTAAATCCTATTTTCTGGATATTGAAGATTGTTTATGCATTAAAATCATTGATGAGTTTTTGGGTGAATGCATAATTCTGGTTGAGGAAGAGGAAGCATTTTTTGCACTAGGGTTTATGTTAGTAAGTCTTGCTACTTGCATTGAGATGATGAAACCCTTAGTTGGCTGTTTTGATATTGATGGTTGAGTTGCTTCCATAGAGGTTGTTTTGATCAAGTTAGTGCTTTACTTGATACATGATATTGGGCTTACTCCATTGAGTTGATTTGAGCAAGTTATTCTTTGCATTTGGTGATATTGTGTTGGTGGCTATTTTGTTCAAATATCCTTGGAGGGAAAAGGATTTCTACTTGTTTCCTTTTCTTGTGATGATTGGTTGAATGCTTCAAGGTTGATGTTGAGTTGAATGGTGTTGGTTGACTAAACCTTGTTTGATGAGCATTGTTGTTGAAACCCTAATTGTTGGTAAAAAGAATATGAGTATCATTGTTATATGAGATATTGCATGGTTGGCAATTGTTGGGTTGTGTTTCATATTCTTGAGAAAAGCATACTACATCTATCTTATTCTTTTGAGATTGAGATTGAGTTGAGATTGATATTGGGAGTTAAGTATAGAACATATTGGGTCTCTAACAATTCTCTTTATGTTTCTATGAGATTTGAGATTGAGATTGGGAGTTAAGTATAGAACATATTGAGTCTCTAACAATTCTCTTTATGCTTCTATGAGGTTTATGAATCACATTGGGTCTCTAACAATTCTCTTTGTGGGTTCATGCTAAGCAAGTTTTTCTTGGTGAGCTTGCTGAGGTTTTGGACAGGTTTCGGTGGGGACTTGTGAGCAGGTTTTGGACAGGTTTCGGTGGGGACTTGTGAGCAGATTTGGACAGGTCCTAGCAGAGGACTTGTGAGCTGAGTTTGATAGTTCTATCAGAGAACTTGAGGATAGAGGTGCATTGGTTCTTTGAGAAGAACCTGAGGACAGATTTGGCAAGTCTTTGAGAAGGCTTGTGTGTAGAGGATTGATTTGTTCAAGAGTTGGACAGATCTGACAGATAGAGGAAGACTTGTACTAGATCGACTGACTGTGTTTGGTATAGGTTGCTGAGCTATTGTGGACGTGATCATAGAAGGCAGAGGTCTCTTAGGCTAAGCATTGAGGATAGGAGGTCTTCGGTGGAAAGGAGTTCCACGTGCTGGCAAGAGGTAGAGGCAGTTGATCTTCTGAGGGATCATTTCCAGAGAGAGGGGAAGGTATCTCCTTTGAGCAGAGGCTCATAAATTCAGATTGGGGGAAGGTATCTCCTTTGGGCCGAGGCTCATAAACATTGTAATTGGGAAGGTTTCCCAAAGAACTTTGAGATAACTTTTAGAGAAAAGTTTTGTGGACGTAGCCCCGGCATTCTGGGTGAACCACGTTAAAATTGGTGTCACTTTGTGGATGATATTGTGCATTGTTTTGATATTGCTTTGGGTATATTGCTTTACTATTTTGAAGTATAAAGGAAAAAGTAAAAAGAGGTCTTATACTGTTCACCCCCCTCTCAGTATAAGCTTGTGTTCTTCAATTGGTATCAGAGCGGGTGCCTTCGAAAAGTTTAACAGCTTGAAGGAAAAGCTAGTAAAGAACACAATGGATCATTCAAGTGGCAATGCAACACCTATTCTTGATGGGTCTGATTTTGGTCTTTGGAGTGCAAGGATGAAGGTTCATCTAATGGCACTTGGGAATGAGGTTTGGGAAGTGATTGAAGATGAGTACACTATTCCTGAACATGGTCCTAATACTAAAGAAGAAAGGCTCCTACATCACAACAATTCAAAAGCAATGAATGCAATCCTGAAAGGCTTACAGAAAGCAGATCTCACCAAAGTGATTCACTGCAAGACAGCTAGTGAAATGTGGAATCAGTTGAAGGTGGTTCATACAGGTGATACAAATGTCAGAAAGGCCAAGTTGAGACACTTCAAAGGTATGTTTGAACAACTCAAGATGAATGATGATGAAAATATTAGTGACTACATGCTTCGTATGGATGAGGTTGTTAACTCCATGAAAGACTTAGGTCTTGAGCTTGCTGAAAATGATGTTTGTGATAAGATTTTAAGATCTCTTCCTAATAGATTTAGTGAAAATATTTCTGCTATTGAGGAAGCTAAAGATTTGGATAAGTTGAAAAAGGATGAGCTCCATAGTATACTTGCAGCATTTGAGTTGAGAACTCAAGTGAAGGTTGATGTCAAGAAAGAGGCAGCTTTCAAGGCTACCAAGAAATCCAAGGGTAAACAACTTCAAGAGAGTGATGAGTCTTCTAGTGATGAAGAGGCATATTACAACAAGAAAGGCAAGTTCTCTAGAAAGCACAAAAGTATGAAAAATGTAAGATGTTTCAATTGTGGAAAGTTTGGTCATTATGCTACTGATCGTACTATTGCCAAGGATGAAAGTGATGAAGATAAACAGGACTGTAAGAGCAAGGATTCTAAAAAGCACAAGCATCACAGGAAAAACAAAGATGAGCACAACAATCAAGGAAAGAGGTACTCTCACAAGCACAAGAAGAGCTTCTACCTAGACAAGGCAAGTAAGTGTTCTAGTAGTGATAGTGAAAGTTCTTCAAGTGATAATGAAAATGAGATGTTGTTCATATCAGAAAAGAGGAAGAACCAAAACATAGATTCATTATCATGAAATGTCTTAGATGTGGAAATTTTGGTCACCTTGAGGATGATTGCACAAATAATGATTTGGTTTCTAGTATGTATGAGGATGCTTCAGAAAACTATAAGGAAGATGCATGTATGGTTTTTGAAAAGGGTAGCACCTCTAGTGATAAGAAATCTGAAAAAGGCTTTGATGATTCAAAAAGCAAACATATAGAGGAAGGAGAAGTAGATCTTAAAGGTGAACTTATTAGTGCTCTTAGTGCTTTGAAAAAGGAAAGAAAGAAGAATGCTAGACTCAAGGATAAGTTAGATGAATGTTGTATGGAGAGAGATGATCTTATAGAAAGTCTTGACTTCTCTATAGCTAAGACACAAGAACTCAAGGATGAGTTAGAATCTAAGGTTCTTGAGTATAGTGAGTTAGAACAGAAAATGGCTTCTTTGAAAGAGGAAACTAAAGAGTACAAGGATAAGCTTCACAGGTTTCAAGATAGCTCCAAAAAGGTTAAGTCACTCATCAAAGGTCAAAGAAAGACAACAGATAAAATAGGCCTTGGTTTTGTTAAGCCTCACAAGGAACAAGTTGGAGAGTCTAGTAAGAGACTCCAAAAGGAAGAGAGTTCTGATGAGGAAAGTATTTCAGATCATGAGTCCTTGAATGATAGATGCACAAAAATAGAAAATAGAATTCAAAATGAGAAGAAGAAGTTTTCAGAGCCTAAGAGGTCAAATAAAGGAAAGTTTCAAGGCAGATGTTTTGCTTGTCACAGGTTTGGTCACATAGCTTCACATTGCATGGCTCAAGTGAAGAAGGTAAATGACAGTTTTAGAAGTGCTAGTTACTTTCAAGGGTATTGCTACTCTTGTCAATAGTTTGGGCACAAGGCAGTTTATTGCAAGGCAAATAACAGAACAGGTTTGATCAGAACAAGTTTGGTCAGAATAGGTTTGGTCAGAACAGGGTGGGAATAGGTTTGGTCGAACAGGTTTGGTAGTTTAGTCGAACGGTGGATTCAAAGAACAGGTATGCCTAAAAGAAATAACATTGTTACTTGTTATAAGTGCAACAATGAAGGTCACACAGCTAGACAGTGTAGAGCTGAACTTCCAAGGTACAGGAATAGGAACAATGGTATGAACAGGTCCAAGGATCAAGGCATGGATAAGAACAGGAATGATAACAAGGACAAGAACAGTGAAGAAAGGAACAGGAATATGGACAAAGAGTTCAAGAGAAGGCCCGACAAGGAAGTTATAGACGCTGATGATGATCAGTGCCTAATGGGAGTTTTACTCCCACCCCAGAATTAATCACCTCATCAGGAGGTGGGGGAGGGACTAAGCTAAGAGGCTCCTTCTTAGTCCCGAGCCCCAAAGGTGGCCCTTTGCCATTGATGACAAAGGGGGAGAGATATGAGTAAGGGGGAGAGCTTCAAAGTGAAGAGGAAAGCTTCAAGTCAGGGGGAGCAAAACTTCAAAGGAAGATTCTCAGTTGTGGGCACAGTTGGTCAGTTGTTAGCACAGTTGGTTTCAGTTTTGGCTCTTGAGAAGTGTTTTCAGTAAAGGTTTGCCATCAATGACAAAGGGGGAGATTGTTGGCAATTTTGGGTACTTTGGGTACATTGCCTTTGCTCAAGTGTATAAGTTGTCATTGATGTCAAAAGGCATTTTTGTGTTGATATCAAAAAGAGTGTGATGTCAAAAATATCTTGAGAAGCTTCATAATGTTAAAGGGTTTTTATTAAAACCATGGTGACAAGGTTAAAGGTTTTTCTTAAAACCATTTGGACTCATTAAGGGTTTTTATTAAAACCAAGCTTAACTTAATGCAAAGGTTTTTACTTCTTGAAAAACCTTGAAGGTCCATGTTTATTATTAATAATTAAATTAACTCAAACCTTTGACAAGGGTCTAAGTTTAATTTATTATTAATAAAATAATAATAATTATTATTTTAATTATTATTAAAGGGTCTTTCAACCCTTAAGCGACGGAGAAAAAATAATTCTTTCGCCGATGTGTTGCCATCGTTGGAGGAGCGCCGACGTCAAACAGTTAAGGAGAAATGGCTATATAAGTGGGGATGATTTTCTAAAGTGATTGTAACTCCGAGTAATGAAAATCGTAGCTCTGTGATCTTCGAGAAAGCGTTGTATTTCATTGAGAGTTGATTATCGATATTGAGTTGCCCAAGTAATTTCTTGCATTTTCAGTTTGCGCTTTGACATCCGACAGATTGCGCTTCACCTACAATTGTTGGGACTGCACTCGAATTACGTTTTCAGTTTGCGCTTTGACATCCGACAGTTTGCTTTCACCTACGATTGATTGGATTGCACGAAGGATAACAGTTTTTGTTTGCACTGTGTGGATGATTATTTTTGTTGCCCAGTAAGTTACGTTTTGGACAGCGCTCACCAGTTTGCATGTGGCTTGAGGAAGACATTTACGTTTTCCAGATTCTTGGCGTCAAAGGAAGATAAAATATAGGGCAACACTGTATTTCTTCATTGGGCACTTGTGACCCAACGACGGTGGCGTTTAAGCGAAGGCGCTAGAAGGCAGAGGTGCCGAGTTCGATTCTCTTCGTGGGTAATTTTCTTTTGGTCGCGGTGTGCAAAGGATAGTGGCTGTGAATGCACTGGAGGTATAAGGTTAAGGTATCATATTTGCTTTGACATTGTTTTATTGATGCTTAATGTTTATGTGGAGTAATAAGGTGTAAAGAGGTTTTACTTTGTATGTATATTATACTTCCGGTGGTTTTTATTAAGTTGGAGAAATAAGGTGTTAATTTGGATCTTTATTATTGTATATTGTTGTATAGTTGCTAACTCTAATTGGTGGCAAATTGAGAGTTAGTGTTGTGACAGATTTTGAGTTCTCCTTCTTCATCAAAGTAAAGGTATGGGCAACTTCTTCCATGTATATTGTTGATGGTATATTTTCTGAAATTGAGTTTGGAGTGAAAAGGTTGTCTACTAGGTATTTTTGGTGTAAATCCTATTTTCTGGATATTGAAGATTGTTTATGCATTAAAATCATTGATGAGTTTTTGGGTGAATGCATAATTCTGGTTGAGGAAGAGGAAGCATTTTTTGCACTAGGGTTTATGTTAGTAAGTCTTGCTACTTGCATTGAGATGATGAAACCCTTAGTTGGCTGTTTTGATATTGATGGTTGAGTTGCTTCCATAGAGGTTGTTTTGATCAAGTTAGTGCTTTACTTGATACATGATATTGGGCTTACTCCATTGAGTTGATTTGAGCAAGTTATTCTTTGCATTTGGTGATATTGTGTTGGTGGTCTGTTTTGTTCAAATATCCTTGGAGGGAAAAGGATTTCTACTTGTTTCCTTTTCTTGTGATGATTGGTTGAATGCTTCAAGGTTGATGTTGAGTTGAATGGTGTTGGTTGACTAAACCTTGTTTGATGAGCATTGTTGTTGAAACCCTAATTGTTGGTAAAAAGAATATGAGTATCATTGTTATATGAGATATTGCATGGTTGGCAATTGTTGGGTTGTGTTTCATATTCTTGAGAAAAGCATACTACATCTATCTTATTCTTTTGAGATTGAGATTGAGTTGAGATTGATATTGGGAGTTAAGTATAGAACATATTGGGTCTCTAACAATTCTCTTTATGTTTCTATGAGATTTGAGATTGAGATTGGGAGTTAAGTATAGAACATATTGAGTCTCTAACAATTCTCTTTATGCTTCTATGAGGTTTATGAATCACATTGGGTCTCTAACAATTCTCTTTGTGGGTTCATGCTAAGCAAGTTTTTCTTGGTGAGCTTGCCGAGGTTTTGGACAGAGTTCGGTGGGGACATGTGAGCAGTTTTTGGACAGGTTCCCGTGGGGACTTGTGAGCAGATTTGGACAGATCCTAACAGAGGACTTGTGAGCTGAGTTTTTGATAGTTCTATCAGAGAACTTGAGGACAGAGGTGAAAGCATGAGATTCCGAAAATAAAAGAAACACTATGCACGAAACAAAGAAAAGAGATAAATTGGAAATAAAAGGAAGATGTATTAAAGCACAGCCCTCTTTATTCAATTTTCTTATCCTCGGTTACAAAGACGTCTCTTCCCTTTTTAGGGGTTAGGAACGTTAAATGGATCTCTGTTACAAATGTACATAGTCTTCCTCCTTTTGCATGCCCACATGCAAAATGGGTGGGCCAAAGTGTTGCCGCCGCTGATGTTAATGAGCCCTTGCTTGTTGCTGTTTCTCCTGCGATCAAAGAAACAATAAACGCGTTAGTAGCACCTGCTGCAAGAATGAGAGATTTACTTCTTGCAATTAGTGAAAGACGTATGCCTAAAATCATTGAAAACAGTGAACAAAATGCATATAAATGACCTGCACGTTTTAACAGAATAAAATACGTAATGAACAAATAGCTGCTACTTTGACAGAGAACCAAACATATATGAAAACATGGTATATTCGATAGCTGTATTTATGATATATGCATATTCAAATACTGTTGCCCGCAAGATACATTTGAATGCACAACATGATGCAAGATATGTTCTAACGTATAACGTGAGTTATTTGGACAACCTAAAACGTGAGATAAGATGAACACGCGATATTGGAATGAATCGACGTAAAACTGATAAGCATCTAAACATTATAAACTATAATGTAGCAGAATAAAATAACTTGAACTGAGAACGTGTGCGGGATGCCCAAGCGGGCCGCCCTGTTAAAGCTTAGTTTCGATGCCAATCCACTAGGAATGGGCTCGAAATCTAAGACTGTGGTGTCGGCAAATTAATGGATTCTTGTGATCCAATATCGGGTCCGAAGGTCAGATTCACACTTATGGAAATCACCCACCAACCTCTTTTTTTGCAAGAGATTCTGGATGTGAAGAAGGTGAACTCAAACTGGTGCAATCGGGTCTCGAATGAACAACACTTCGTTATGCGTCTCAAATGCTCATTCTTACTTTTTACATTGCATTGAGCTAGTTTTTATAGAGGATTTCGCCTCTGAAACATTAATGTCAAACCCTAAATCCGTAGGGGCCGCTGAGATTTGACCCTTGTCAGGTGATTATGAGACATGGCTCGCATTGAGATTATCGCTAGGAACTCACATCAGTAGTTATGAGGCATGGCCTCGAACCGGATTTGTTGTTGAAACTGCTCGTCTCATTACTGCAGTTGGTGAAGTCCGTCATTCTATAGACCCACGGGGTCTCTTCAAAGATGGTATGCAGTGACGCCACGTGGCGGCCATGCCTTCCTGGGAGGTAGGAAAGTCCTCCGTGACTTGGGCTGCCACTTGTCTCACGTCTGCTTTGAATCGCTTTAATGCTGCCTTTGACTGATTTAATGCCTGCCCTTGAATGGCGGAATGTCGCCTTGAAGCCTGCCTTTGAATGCTGAAGTCCACCTTTAAGCGCCAAAGTGTCGCGATATCGTGACGTCGTGATATCGTGACACTTCGGCCAAGGTTCCGCCTTGGGCCCCGAAGTGTCACGATATCGCGACACTTCAGGCAAGGTTCCCCTTCTGGGCCTTAGGTGTTACGATTTCACGACGTCGCGAAATCGCGACACCCTCGGTCGAAGCTGCCCTTTGGTCCTTAGGTGTCGCGATTTCACGACGTCGCGAAATCGTGACACCCTCGGCCGAAGCTGCCCTTCGGGCCTTAGGTGTCACGATTTCGCGACGTCACGAAATCGCGACACCCTCGACCGAAGCTGCCCTTCGGGCCTTAGGTGTCACGATTTCGCGACGTCGCGAAATCGTGACAGCTTCGGTCGAAGCTGCCCTTCGGGCCTTAGGTGTCGCGATTTTGTGGTGTCACGATTTCGCGACGTCGCGAAATCGCGACGCCCTCGGTCGAAGCTGCCCTTCGGGCCTTAGGTGTCACGATTTTGCGACGTCGCAAAATCGCGACACCCTCGGCCGAAGCTGCCCTTCGGGCCTTAGGTGTCGCGATTTCGCGACGTCATGAAATCGCGACGCCTAAGGCCAAGGTTCCCCTTTGGGCCTTAGGTGTCGCGATTTTGCGACGTCGCGATTTTGCGACACCTAAGGCCAAGGTTCCTTTTTGCTAGGTTTGCCTTAAAGTTTTGCTTTTGCTTAAAGTTTTGAAGTTTGCTTAAAGTTTTGAAGTTTGCTTTAGCTCAAGGCTTGAAGTTTGAAGTTTGCTTTATCTTAAAGGCTTGAAGTTTGTTTTAGGTTAAAGGCTTGTTAAAATGACCAACTTTGCTCTGCTCACTTTTTGACCTTCTAAACTGCTGTGTGAGTGGCTAGGACCACTGTTTGACCTCTAAGGGCTGCCCTGAAAGTTGTGTATGTCAATGCGATCAGTGTTTGTAGTCACTTAATCGGATTGGTGCTGTTTTGGTGTCTACTGGATGCCCCTTTTTGGGAAGCGCTGCGGGTGACGCAGTGTCTGAGCAAAAATAGATAAATACCAAAGCACTAATGATTAGGGTTTCTTGGTAACCTAACCAACTTTTGATGCCCCAAGTATGGAAAGGGCATGCATTCTTGAATCCTTGCTTCTGACGAGCTAAGGAATTTGATTTCAAGTGTTAACCTATTTTGGTGAGGTGTGACTTGAGCTTGGACATTGATCAGTCATGATTAGGCAAAGGGCGTAACCTTTTGTCCACAGGGGGAACCTTGTGTTCATGCTTCGGGAATGCCAAGTGTTTGATCAATTTAATGATTGCTTGTTTCATTGCCCCAAGCAGGAGCGTGATTGTCTTTGTCAATGATTCTTTGAATGCATGTCATTGCTTTGATTGGGTGTGTGCTTGTTGATTGGTGACTAAGTGTGACTACCCCCTCAAGCGACGAATCGATGAGGGAATGACCTTCGTGAGAAAAGCGACGAGTCGCTTGACCCAAGATGACTTAGGTTAGGGTGCCTTTAGATGCTTTACCGTTTAAGCACGTGCAATTTCTTGACATTTGGACCTATTTTTGGTGGGTGTTAACCCTTTTGGTGATGCCATAATGGGGTGAAATCATCAAAAACCCGTCTTCCCGTGGAGCGGTCCGGCTATGGTAGCCTTCTTGGGGAAGTAGGAGAGTGACAATTTGAGCCCCGACATCGATTTTTTTATGCCAAGAGGTTAAGTGCAAGAGCACTTGTGTCTGGCAATGCTTATTGCTATGGTTTTTGTGTTGCATTTTTGTGATGTTTTTGTTGTTTTGATTTTCTTTCTTTGTGTATATGTCATGATATTATGGTATGCATAATGATTGATGTTGATGGATGCATGCTACTTTATATTGATGGATGCATATGGTATGATAAATACGATTGTTGTATGTTGATTTATTTTGATGGATGCATATGTTGTGATGAATGCAAATGTATGTGATATGCAGAAATGAAATGGATGGATGGACTTTGTGGTGTTTGGCTATGGCACCATAGACTGTTTAGAACTCTATTATTTTGTCTTTTAGGCGATTGCTGTGATGCATGACTTTGTATGTATACATGTGGTTTTTCTTTTCTTTTGTATTTTTTGATGGTATTGTAAGGATGAAAAATAGCGCAGTTGGTTTAGAAATGTAGCTAAGGTTTTCTGAGACTCAGACGGTTTTAACTTACTAGCCATGACTGTACTTTATCTTACAAGACTTTTGAACAAGGTATGAATCGTACTTGTTTTTGACCAAGTTATTTCACATCCCCGTGTGTGCAATTGAGTTCATTTATGTGGTATTTGTCAGGATACCGCCAATGCCAGATGGGCTTTCAACCGAACTCGTCATCGAGGATCACCTAATTAGCTCCACTAACTCCTTTGTTGTATTTAGTTAGATTAATCTGCGGTGTTATCCAAGATACCATAAGCTAGCTCATCCTTATGCAAACATTGGTCTGTACATACGCAAAGCGAATGTGACAGACATATCGTCATGCGGGTAGGATACCACCATTGCCGAGATAGGCTATCAACCAAACTCTGTAATGAGGATCACCTAGATGGTTTTCGAATCGTCGAGAATTCCAGGGATTCAAGTTCAGGATGTTTGTTGGCTGAATGATTTAGAAAGTTGCTCGCTCTATATAGTGATGAAAATCACTTTTTATTTTCTATTAATTCTTTTTGAGCAAGGATTTTGAATAGTGGTGATAACCACTGTTATTTGGTTTTGTGTATTTTGAATTTGAGCTTGTGAATGGCTTTGATCCTTGTGGCCTTGGGGATGACTACCCATCCTGGTTAGGGGCGAATAGTACGAATCCTTACGACATTGGGGATCAAGGGGATGATGGAGGTTATGGAGTAAGGGCATTGATCTCGTTAGGCCTTGGGGATGACTACCCATCCCGGTTAGGGGCGGATAGTACGAATCCTTACAACTTGGAGACCAAAGGTGAATGGAAAGTGTTAGGATGATGATTTGTTGGAATTTTGTTTGTGAATGGTGTTGATCCCTTTAGGTCTTGGGGATGACTACCCATCCTTGGTAGGGACGTGTAGTACAAATCCTTACAACTTTGGGAACCAACTATGATTGGGATTTGGTAGTGGTGAAAACCACTGTATATGGAGGTGAATGGATAGGAAAGAGCTTGTCCTTTTGTCAATTCTCGGCATTCTAGAACCATTCGCACGGGGGGATGAGCAAGATAACCGTTTCGCTTATGGTGACCTGGATTACTGTGCAGGTTTCATCTTTCGTTCACACAACTTGGGAATTTTTATGTGTTTTAATTTGTGTTGGGATGTTACGTAACAAGGTGTATTTCAAGTATGACTCTACCTTCGTAAAATCTGTCTGACTTGATACATTACATGGCTAAAGAGCAAAATGATGACTGAATCACGAAAACTCTTGATACATTAAAAGACCACTGACTCTAGTGTGGTAAAAAGCAATGCATGGTGTTTTTGTTGTTTTTGTAAAATGGAACAAGTGTGGAACAAGATGGACTAGCAGAGCAATTACAACCTATGGTGCCTTTGACCTATACGACCACAAATATGCAATGTATGGATGCAATGCTTTAATGCATCTATGTATTTTTGTATTTTTGATGGATTGATTTTTGTGAATATGAAGATGAAGTGCGAGAAGAACTCTCTATTGATGAATTTGAGTATGCCTAGAAATGAGATGCAAATTTTTGTTGTTTTTGATGATTTTTGTTGTTTTTGAATTTTCTTGATTTTTGACCAAGCGATTGTGGAAATCCTTGGAGCATTTTGGGATTGACCAAGCGATTGCAAGAATCCTTGGAGCCTTTTGGGATTGACCAAGCGATTGCAAGAATCCTTGGAGCCTTTTGGGATTGACCAAGCGATTGCAAGAATCCTTGGAGCCTTTTGGGATTGACCAAGCGATTGCAAGAATCCTTGGAGCATTTTGGGATTGACCAAGCGATTGCAAGAATCCTTGGAGCCTTTTGGGATTTGACCAAGCGATTGCAAGAATCCTTGGAGCATTTTTGGGATTTGGCTCTCTTAGATATGAAATGGTCGCAAATGACTGATATTCAAGGGTTCTGTTTCCTTGATACCATCAAGAGAAGCTAGCCGGTATGTCCCGGGTCCTATTTTGCTATCAATGACATATGGACCTAACCAATTTGCCGCAAACTTGTCCCTTAGGTGGGATGGCAAACTAGAATTTTGCTGGTTTTCCTTCAAAACCAAATCACCAACCCGAAAGTCCCTCAGGTGAACTTTCATGTTGTAAGCTTTCTTAAGTCGCTCTTGATAAATACGTAAATGCTCGAGAGCATTAACGCGTCGTTCATCAAGCAACGTAAGCTGGTCTAACCGGGCTCGCCACGCGAGTCATCATCGATGAACTCCTGCATTGATATGCATAGGGAAGGAATCTCCAACTCTAGAGGCATGACCGCCTCGGAGCCATACACAAGCAAAACAGAGTGGCCCCAGTGGGTGTCCGAATGCTAGTGCGATAGGCCCATAGGGCAAGTGGGATTTGAATGTGCCAATCCTTATGATTGTCTGCGATGGTCTTTTTAAGGATGGCAACTAGCATTTTGTTTGACGCCTCTGCTTGCCCATTCGCCTGTGGATAATAGGGTGTCGAAAAGCTATGCCGAATCTTGTACTTTGTGGTCAAAGCACGCACGTCTTTGTTCTTGAAAGGCGTCCCATTATCTGAGACTATTTTGGATGGAATACCAAAATGACATATGATGTTATGCAAAATGAACTCCACAATGCGGGGTCCTATCGTAGAGGTAAGCGGAATCGCTTCCACCCACTTGGTAAAATACTCCGTGGTCGTTATGATAAACGTGTGACGGCCGACGACGCAGGGGAGATCTTTCCAATTAGATCGAAGCCCCACTGTGAGAACGGCCAAGCGTGACTGGACTGTCCGCAAGGCCCGAGAAGGTACGTGCATCAAATTGGCATGATGTTGACACTTCACGCACTTCTTGACATAGGTGCAACAATCTCGCTCTAAAGATGGCCAATAATAGCCCATGCGAAGAATGCGCTTTGCAATGGCCATACCACTCGAAGTGGCCACCACATGTACCATCGTGCGCTTGGGCGATCGCCCAAGTGGACTCTTGTCGGTCCAAGCAACGAAGGAGGATTCCTTCATAGCTACGACGATACAAAATGTCTCCTATCAAGACATACTTAGCCGCTTTCTGCTTGAGTGCTCGTTTTGCGGCATGAGTCAATCCAAGTGGGAGATTACCTAACTTGAGGTAGTCTCTGATGGGTAAATACCAACCTCGTTGATCGAAACCTCGATAGTATGAACAACCAATCCCTCTTGAAGTTCATCCCTAGCAAATGCTCGAATGGGATAGAACCCGTAAGAATAGCGTTGTGTTGCTATTAATGGGAGTAGGGGAGAACAAGGACCCCCAGTTGGCGCTGTTTCGGACGATCTCGGATTCGAGAGAACTTATCCGAGGATGGTTCAATCTGGATCATGTGGATTCCTGGCGTCAAGTCCGAGCTTGCACGCTCCCATCATGGATTGCGATAAGGTTTTGACTTGAATGGTTGTCATATCACCGGAAAGGTCTTATGGAATTAGTGACCCCAAGGAGGCCATTGTGTCTGCAAAATGATTCGATGATCGAGGGAGTGCCTCGATGTCATACCACTCAAGTTTTGCCAGGAATTTGTCCACGAGGGCTTTATAAGCCTGCAGGACTGGGCATTTGCATTGATATACCCCTTTGACTTGATTGACTATTAACAGCGAATCACCAAAGATATTCAGTCTTTTGATGTTCATGGCGATTGTTGTCTGAAGACCTAGGAGCAAGGCTTCATACTCGCATTATTGTTGGTGCACGGGAAGTTTAATTTAAATGACAGGGGCATTGGGGCACCTCGCGGTGTGAAGAATACAATTCCCGTGCCACCACCTTGCTCACATTTAGAACCATCGAAGAATAGGGTTATGTCGGCCCGTGACTCGAGCTCATCGAAATCTGGTGATTCCGAGACATGGAAGACCCCATCATCGAGTAGTTCTATGACCGAGAGGCTGATCGTCTTCAAGAGGAGCCTCTGCTAGTTGATCGGCTATGACTTGTCCTTTGATAGATTTTTGTCCAATAAACTCTATGTCAAATTCCGTCAACAACATGATCCATTTCGCCGTGCGACTACTATGATAAGTACGACTCATCATGTATCACAATGGATTCTCCTTAGACACAACATACGTAGTGTTGCTCGAGCATGTAGTGGCGTAGCTTTTTGGTAGCAAACACCACTGCCAAGCCGAGTTTCTCAACGTATGCATAGTTAAGTTCATAACTGACCAGGGTGCGGCTAAGATAGTAAGTAGCCCGTTCCTTGTGAAGTTCATTCTTCTAGGCTAACATGGCACCCAATGCCACCTCAGTAGCTGAGATGTATAAGTAGAACGACACTCCTGGTCTAGGTGGTGCCAATACTGGTGGCGAAACCAGGTATTGTTTGATCTCGTCAAAGGTCGATTGGCACTCGTCATCCCAATGAAATGTAACCCCCTTGTGCAATAATTTGTTCATGGGTCGGCACTTGTCAGATAATTGCGCTATAAAGCGTTTAATCGACGCGACCTTTCCCTGCAGACTTTTGAGCTGCTTGATTGTAGTTGGGGGAACCATTTCAAGGATTGCCTTGACTTTCTTTGGGTCCACCTCGATTCCTCGCTTTGAGACTATGAAACCCAAGAGTTTTCCAGATGTGACGCCAAATACGCACTTCTTGGGGTTTAGTCTAACTTTATGCTCCATGAGGCGATCGAGGATCTTGCTTAAGTCATCGATATGATTTGAGCGCAAAAGAGACTTGGCTAACAAATCATCCATGTAATCTTCCAAAGTTTTGTGCATGTAATCGTGGAAGATATATGTCATGGCACGTTGGTAGGTAGCGCCAACATTTTTAAGGCCAAAAGGCATGACCTTATAACAAAATGTCCCCCAAGGTGTTGTGAACGCCGTTTTTAGTTGGTCTTCAGGATTGATACGAATTTGATTGTATCCCGAGAAACCATCCATTAGGGAGAGCATTTCGTGACCTGCTGTAGCGTCTACCAATGCATCGATGCTCGGCAAAGGGAAATCATCCTTAGGACTCGCTTTGTTTAGATCTCAAAAATCGGTGCATATGCGAATCCTCCCGTCGGGCTTCTTGACGGGAACCATGTTGGACAACCATGGCGGATAATCCACGTAGATGACAAACCGTGCATCCAACAACTTTTGCAATTCGTATTTGACCATTAAGGCCACTGTTAGGTGCATCTTATGTAGTTTTTGCTTTACAGGTTTGATTGTCGGATCAAGCGTTAAATTATGCATGACTAGCTCACGGGTCTAGTCCCGGCATATCCTTGTACGACCATGCAAAAACCTCCTTCTTCTCTTTGAGAAGGGCAATGTAGTCGGCTTGCTCTTCGGGGGAAAGACTTACCCCTGACCTTGAGAATCTGTGGATTCATTGGATCTGTGCCGATATCTACATCGGCTTTTTCCTCGATCGACATGTGGGATCCGTCCTCCAACTGATGTGGAGTCGGGATCAAATGGATATCATTAGCTGAATTTAGATCTGCATTGGGAACCTCGGGTTCCTCTTCAGCCTAAAAAATATCCTGAGTTGTCCTTGGGGTAAAATGAGGCATTTCACCGAAAGGCCAGTACTCTGATGGTGATAAAGGTGAATTGACGCGATCCCAATCGATGGCATCTATGTCTAGATGCAATGACCGTGCTGGATCGGCTGGATTGCGGATGGGTGCGGTCAAATCAATGGAGATCATGTGGATGGAATGAATTTGGTCTCCATTACCGCGGGTATGATAACTTGATTCTTCTAGATGCTCCCTATACTCTGGATCTGGCTCTAGGGGAACGGGCACGAACGGATCGGCCCTATGTGCTGAAAGGAGGACAGGGTCTTCCCTCGGCACTGTTGTCATGATAGGGTCTCGAGGTGGACGGTGCTCATCGTGAATTTGGAGCCATGGATCCAACACTTGGTCCCACCTCACTGGGTCTACCCACCATTCATGCCCTAGCAGTATGCCCATCTGTCCCATTAGATCTTCATGAGTTAAAGGGTGGTAATGCCATCGCGCATGTCTGAGATAGTCCATCTCAGTCTCATCTTCTGAATCACTTTCGAAGATCCAAAAATGTTCATTCTCTTCAACAACTGTTACTTGCGACATTGAGGGTTCTCCTTGTTCCAGCAAATTGATCTGGTCCCATTGCGGTTGTTCCACTTTTGGTGGAGGGACCTGATTCTCTTGACACTGTATTGACTCAACTGGAACCTCTAAGGGGAACAACTTCAAAAAGATGTCCGGACACCGTCTATGTTCTCTTTGAGGATTAATGTCCGAACTTTCACCTCTCTCTAGCAAAGGAGAGGGATTACTGTTGTTGCCAAGGGTGTTTGTTGACCATGGGAGGTAATCTCCCAATGTATATTCTGTATTTGGGTTGGCATAAAGATCTGGTGCCAATCCCCCCTTGTTGCCTATTTCTAGGCCTTGCATATTTTCTACCAAGATGTCTAAGGGCAGGGGTGGTTGAACCCTACTCCCGACTTATCATATGGCATCTGATATCTTGGTTGGCAAAGGACACGCATCCCTTGCTCATATCTGCCTAGCCCGTATCCATGCCAATTGCATTGGCCGAGATATTTTAGGGCAAAGTCCGGGTTTGACAGATAGTTGATATTTTCAACAAAAGGCTCTTCGTCTGCTTCCTTTTGCTTGCATGGTTCAAGACCATGATCAAGGCCCCCATACACAAAATTTGTCTGGTTTGGTGGGTGACCTAGAGGAACAACTGTTCCTATGGGAATGCGAGGTCTCCCCATATCCTGTACTGATTCTACTGTAGGCATTGCCACAACATTCTGCACTAAGTACTCCCCCAGGCCTGTACTGGCCATTTCAATAGTGATTGTTGATGCTTGGGAGGGAGGGAACGGGAGTCCTTCCTGAGTCCATTCCATGTTTGGTGGTTTAGGAATCTCGGCTTCCGTAGTGCTAGGTGTTTCCTCTGTTGATACCGTTGAAATTGTTGGCAACCCCTCTTCTAGGGGCTGAGCCTCTTCCATGATCTGTTTTCCCTTGTCCTTCTGTTTAGCCATGACAGGTGGCATTGGTAATGAAGGAGCAGATGATGAGGATTCACCTGGTTGGGATTTTGGTGATTTGGTCACCAATGGTGCCTGTGGTATTGGACCCAGTTTAGATGGATTTAGCTGGAAATCCAAATGCGTTGAAGGGAGGGTCGATTGAGGCATTAATTGTACCGCATTGCAATACTTGAAGGGTTCTAAGTCCATCGGGACTACATGTATTTCTCCTTCAAAAGCATACTTTAAGCACTGGTGAGCGATGGAAGGGACACACTTCATGTCCCTGATCCAAGGCCACCCTAGAAGTATATTGTAAGCCATCTCGCCTTCCAACACATGGCACAATGTTGGTATTGTCTTTTGTCCTACCTGGATAGGTAGAACAACTGTGCCGACTGTCGAGCATATTGCATCATTGAAAGCTCGCAGTGTGTACGTGGAGGCTATGATATGAGAGGCTAGCAGCTTTAAATGTTTTAGTGCCTGCAGTGGTAATGATGTTACTGGACGAGCCAGTATCTACCAGCACTCTCTTGTACGGGATCCCGTTGACCCGCGCGATAACGTGCAGGGGTGGATCTGCCATGTCATTCGATATTGCTTTGACTTCATCCTCTCTGAAGGTGATGACCGGCTCCGTACATCGCTTCACATGTCCCACGAAGTTGTTGAAAGAATTTGCTTCGTGAGGCCATAATTCGATGGCTTTTAATATTTCCATAAGAGCTTCTCTATGAGGTGTTGACTGTTGAATAAGCTCGTAAATGGAAAGCCTAGCCGATGTGGTCCGCAAACTCGCGTGAGTTTGGTCCGTATCGTGACCTCGGGTCTAGGTGGAGGCAACTGCATTTGGCATTGCTAAGGCTGCGATGTTGTCGGAACTTCCCTCGTAGCTACCTCGGGGGCAACCGCCTGGGTACTTTTTGTTCCTTGTCACTATGCTGATCATTCCCACAAATCCTTGCATGGGAAGATTCTGTCGCACCTCGTTAATCTGGAGAGGTTTTGCCTGTGCCTCGTGGGCAGGCAAAGGGTCCTTGAATACCCCCATTTGTTGATTATTTGGCGCTATGGGGTTGTCCACGACCAATGTTTTATTGTCGATTAAATCTTGGATTAATCCTTTGAATTTCTAGCATCCGTTTAAATCATGTCCCCTTCTCCTATGGAATCTACAATACAATTCCTCTCTGTATCCCTTAGGCTTGGGAGCGTTAGGGTCTATAGTTTGGATCTCTGGAAGGGTGACTAAATTTTCCGCTGACAAGTGGTCAAATAGGGAGTCCCTGGACTCCGTGTAAGGGGTGAATTATCGCCTAGGGCGACGCTGCTGATTCTGCTCCTGTTTCTTATTATCTTTTTCATAACTAGGAGGCACTGCCTGGTAATTAGCCTTTTGGGGCTGCATTTCTTGCACAAGCTTGGGAACATTTATCGCAACTTGGTTAACCGCAGTGGGTTGTGATTGCGTATTCCCGTCTTAGTGGTTTTATTCCACTCTTTCTTTTTAGGCTTGGCGATTGCGCCTCGCCTATTTTAATCTCTTCTATAACTCGGCTTGCGCCAAAGCTTCTTCTAAACTCGTCGTATTGCTCGTGACGAACAATAGCCCGTAGATTGATTTTAAGCAACTCCGTGCAAACATCTGTGTAAGATCGGACATAGGGGGACGGTAGGGTAGCTTAGAAAGCAAAGCCCTCCATCGATTCCCGTATGCTGTCATTGTTTCTTCCTCATATTGCTCGAGGTTGGCCAGATCACTCAGTGATGCCTTCTTCTTTGTGTTGAAGGCAAAGCATTCAAGAAATGCATCTACTAATTGATCTAGGTTGTTTATGCTGTGTTTGGGAATTGTGTGAACCAATCCGAGGCAGGGCCTGCGAATGTGGTTATGAAAGTTCTAAGCAACAATGCATCATTATCTTGGATGCCAAAGCATTGACTTAGGAACCTTGTGACATGTTCTTGTGCGTCCTCTTCACCTTTAAAGACTCGCCAATTGAGGCAACTTGAAATGTTCAGGGTAAAGAGGTGTAGGCACCGAGGGATGCACTGGATGACTCCGGAGTTGACGTAATGTGGGTTTTTGATGCCCGAAGCTTTTGTCTCCATAGACTCCAAACGCTCTAATAGCGCTTTGTATGCATCGGAAGATTTTATTTCTTCCTCTTTTGTTTGCTCCCATTGTGAGTTATGGGAGACTGGAGGCCTATGGGGGGGGTGGCCGAGTGGCAGCCCTCCCGCCTTGATGGGGCGTTTCAACCCGTTCTATTTTTGGTTCGTACTCCTCATAAAATTCTTGAGGAGTCTCTGGGCGAGACCTATGACTCTGATTGAGTCCCCGCTGAGGGTACCCATCATTGTTTCGGGGAGTGGCCTCCCTCTCGGGTCTATAAGGTCTCGGAGGCAAAGCTTGACGAGGTCACGGAGACCGTCCCGCACCAAAGGATTGTGCCTCTCATATTGTTCTTCTCTTTGGGTGCGAGGGGTTGGCACCCACTCAGGTAGTCTATGTCGCAACTCATCCGCTTCGTGCCGTATGCGTTCTTTATTCAAGCGGTATAAGTACTCTAACTCTTGATGACCTTGCTCAAGCTGCGTGATTCGGGCTTGGCGAGCGACATGTCTGGCGACTGCTGGGTCAACTTGGTCTGCCCTCTTTCGTTGAGGAGGCTTGAATGTTTCTCCTATGTGTTTGCCTCGATCTTGATGATCTAAAATTTCAATGGGTCGCTTCCCTCTGTCGAGGTAGGCGGCATGTACTTGAGGCTCTGGCCTCGATGGGTGATCATGATATCTAGCTGGTGCGAAAACGCAAGGTTCCCACGCTGTATGTTGTTCTCGAGGAATGCGATGATCTTCCTCGTATTCCCTTTCATGGGTGTGAAAGGGGCGGGCGGAGTGAGCTTGCCTTGTGTGAAGAGCCCTGCGCTCTGGATTTTGTCTTTCTATTCTAATGTGAGGCAAAGAAGAGGTAGCGTATTCACGCTGTCTCTCCTCATGGGCACTATGCCTCTCTAGCGCTTCATCGCACTGCGGCCACTCAGATCTAGCCTCAAGAGGCGGTTGTCTACTTACATTGAGATCTACATGTAAAGCGTCTTCCCGAAAGGGGCTGTGTTGAATAGGTATACTCCAATGAGGAGGGTCCCAATAATTTCTTTTTGATGTGGCCTGATGTGGACTCTCTTGTAGGCCAGACCGCCAAGGCGGTATGGCCAAGTCCTCAGGGCTAAAGCGAAGGCGACTAGCGCCCTCTCTTTGTGCACCTTCCGCAGCGTCCGCCCTTGATTGGGCTTGGCTATGGGTGTACACCATTGTGGTGCTTCTCTACTATCTAAGCAGATTTTATCTCGTTTATGATGATTTTTCTTTTTGTCTACACTAAGCAGAAATGAACACACGCATACACAAAACCGTGATTATCTCTTTTAAGGATTAAATAGTGTGTCCTAAACTGGTTTAGTGCATTTTGATGTTTTGTTTTGTTTTTGCAATTTTTGAAGAACGTTTAAATGCATAATGTTGGCTCATATGACTCCCATAAATGGTCGCCCCTTCAATATACCATTGCCGGACCGATATACCAACCTCTCTATATACCCGCCCTTACGAGAGGGAAACTATAGGTACGTGAGAGCAGATGGTACGTGGAACATAGGCGGTACGAAAGGGGGGATTGTCCTGTTAATGACACCTACCATAGAAGACTTATCCTCGCATGCATGGGAATCACCCCAAGCAACACTCGGTCACGCTTTCATCAGGATTTACGCCCAAAAAAAGTGACAATCGGGGAAATGGATGCAAAGCTAAGCCAAGGTGGTGATGAACCCACCGTTGGTCTTGCTCAAGGGCTGGGGTTTTACGACCATCTCCTTGGTTTAATTTACCACGTGAAGTGTGTGTGGTTCATTTTATTTAATAAAAATGAAACAAGCAACAAAAAAGAAACTTTCCCTATGCCATACAAACACTACAAACCGGAAAACAGCAAGTAGAATTTTTTTTTTAAATAACTAAATAAAGCAAAAAAAAAAAAAAAAAAAAAAAAAAATTATGGAAAATTTATCTACCTTTCTTTAATAATTAAAAAAAATGAAAGTAAAAAAATTAAACAAATAAAATAAACAGAAATATCACAAGAAAATGACATGGACAGTTAGAAACCGTTACCTCTTTTCTGCTCGGACTTGCTGTTTCTGACCTTCGGCTTAAAAAAGGTACCTGTTAAGCACAAAAAACAACAAATCTGATTAGTTTCTATGATTTAAAAAATCAGGGAACGGTCCCACCGTGATCGCCACTGAAAGCATGAGATTCCGGAAATAAAAGAAACACTATGCATGAAACAAAGAAAAGAGATAAATTGGAAATAAAAGAAAGATGTATTAAAGCACAACCCTCTTTATTCAATTTTCTTATCCTCGGTTACAAAGACGTCTCCTCCCTTTTTAGGGGCTAGGAACGTTAAATGGATCTCTGTTACAAATGTACACAGTCTTCCTCCTTCCGCATGCCCACATGCAAAATGGGCGGGCCAAAGTGTTGCCGCCGCTGATGTTAATGAGCCCTTGCTTGCTATTGTTTCTCCTGCGATCAAAGAAATAGTAAACGCGTTAGTAGCACTTGCTGCAAATATGAGAGATTTACTTCTTGCAATTAGTGAAAGACGTATGCCTAAAATCATTGAAAACAGTGAACAAAATGCATATAAATGACCTGCACGTTTTAATAGAATAAAATACGTAATGAACGAATAGCTGCTACTCTGACAGAGAACCAAACATATATGAAAACATGGTATATTCGATAGCTGTCTTTATGATATATGCATATTCAAATACTGTTGCCCGCAAGATACATTTGAATGCACAACATGATGCAAGATATGTTCTAACGTATAACGTGAGTTATTTGGACAACCTAAAACGTGAGATAAGATGAACACGCGATATTGGAATGAATCGACGTAAAACTGATAAGCATCTAAACATTATAAACTATAATGTGGCAGAATAAAATAACTTGAACTGAGAACGTGTGTGGGATGCCCAAGCGGGCCGCCCCGTTAAAACTCAGTTTCGACGCCAATCCACTAGGGATGGGCTCAAAATCTAAGACTGTGGTGTCATAAAATTAATGGATTCCTGTGATCCAATATCGGGTTCGAAGGTCAGATTCACACTTCTGGAAATCACCCACCAACCTCTTTTTTTGCAAGAGATTCTGGATGTGAAGAAGGTGAACTCAAACTGGTGCAATCGGGTCTCGAATGAACAGCACTTCGTTGCGTCTCAAATGCTCGTTCTTACTTTTTACATTGCATTGAGCTAGTTTTTATAGAGGATTTTGCCTCTAAAACATTAATGTCAAACCCTAAATCCATAGGGGCCGCTGAGATTTGACCCTTGTCAGGTGATTATGAGACATGGCTCGCATTGAGATTATCGCTAGGAACTCACATCAGTAGTTATGAGGCATGGCCTCGGACCGGATTTGTTGTTGAAATTGCTCATCTCATTACTGCAGTTGGTGAAGTCCGTCGTTCTATAGACCCACGGGGTCTCTTCAAAGATGGTATGCAGTGATGCCACGTGGCGGCCATGCCTTCCAGAGAGGTAGGAAAGTCCTCCGCGACTTGGGCTGCCACTTGTATCACGTCTGCTTTGAATCGCTTTAATGCTACCTTTGACTGATTTAATGCCTGCCCTTGAATGGCGGAATGTCACCTTGAAGCCTGCCTTTGAATGCTGAAGTCCGCCTTTAAGCGCTGAAGTGTCGCAATATCACGACATCGCGATATCGCGACATCGTGATATCGTGACACTTTGGCCAAGGTTCTGCCTTGGGCCCCGAAGTGTCGCGATATCACGACGTCACGATATCGTGACACTTTGGGCAAGGTTCCCCTTCTGGGCCTTAGGTGTCACGATTTCGCGACGTCGTGAAATCGTGACACCCTCGGCCAAAGCTGCCCTTCGGGCCTTAGGTGTCACGATTTCGTGACGTCGTGAAATCGTGACACCCTCGGCCGAAGCTGCCCTTCGGGCCTTAGGTGTCGTGATTTCACGACATGAAATCGCGACACCCTCGGCCGAAGCTACCCTTCGAGCCTTAGGTGTCACGATTTCGTGACGTCGCGACGTGAAATCACGACACGAAATCACGACGTCGCGATTTCGTGACGCCTAAGGCCAAGGTTCCCCTTTGGGCCTTAGGTGTCGCGATTTCGCGACGTCGCGAAATCGCGACGTCACGATTTCGCGACGTCGCGAAATCGCGACGTCGCGATTTCGCGACACCTAAGGCCAAGGTTCCTTTTTGCTAGGGTTGTCTTAAAGTTTTGCTTTTGCTTAAAGTTTTGAAGTTTGCTTAAAGTTTTGAAGTTTGCTTTAGCTCAAGGCTTGAATTTTGAAGTTTGCTTTATCTTAAAGGCTTGAAGTTTGTTTTAGCTTAAAGGCTTGTTAAAATGACCAACTTTGCTCTGCTCACTTTCCGACCTTCTAAACTGCTGTGTGAGTGGCTAGGACCACTGTTTGACCTCTAAGGGCTGCCCTGAAAGCTGTGTATGTCAATGCGATCAGTGTTTGTAGTCACTTAATCGGATTGGTGCTATTTTGGTGTCTACAAGAGGTGCATTGGTTCTTTGAGAAGAACCTGAGGACAGATTTGGCAAGTCTTTGAGAAGGCTTGTATGTAGAGGATTGATTTGTTCAAGAGTTGGACAAATCTGACAGACAGAGGAAGACTTGTACTAGACCGACCGACTATGTTTGGTACATGTTGCTTTGAGCCGGCGTGGACGTGATCATAGAAGGTAGAGGTCTCTTAGGCTAAGCATTGAGGATAGGAGGTCTTCGATGGAAAGGAGTTCCACATGCTGGCAAGAGGTAGAGGCAGTTGATCTTTTGAGGGATCATTTCCAGAGCAGAGGGGAAGGTATCTCCTTTGAGTAGAGGCTCATAAATTTAGATTGGGGGAAGGTATCTCCTCTGGGCCGAGGCTCATAAACATTGTAATTGGGAAGGTTTCCCAAAGAACTTTGAGATAACTTTTAAAGAAAAGTTTTGTGGACGTAGCCCAGGCATTCTGGGTGAACCACGTTAAAATTGGTGTCACTTTGTGGATGATATTGTGCATTGTTTTGATATTGCTTTGGGTATATTGCTTTACTGTTTTGAAGTATAAAGGAAAAAGTAAAAAGAGGTCTTATACTATTCACCCCCCTCTCAGTATAAGCTTGTGTTCTTCAATAAGGTCACACAAGATGTTAACCTACTAAAGTTCACCTTAACCTTTCATGACAAGGCATGGGTGTATATAGAAAAGAGTTTACAGAATCTTGGAAGGGAGGAAGTGGGGTCCAGTTTGCCAAGGGAAGCTCATGATCCAAGCACTACATAGCCATCGACCCAGGATAGCGAGAAGGATATCCCACAATAATAATTGTCACCTATGTGGGAAGGAGGATGTGGGCCACGTGCCCAGTTTTGATTCTACCACATTTTTTTGAATAAGAGGAGATCAGGCTAAATGGAGGGTTGATGAGAAAGTAGTTGCAGCCCTGCTTCAGAACTCAGCTCTATATATAGAAGACCATTGCAACGACAACTTTTTTTTATCAAACCTCTGAGAGAAAACTTGAGTTCAGGTATAGTTGTGTCCAAGATTTGGTCATATTTTTCCTTGTGTATGTTTTTCTATCTTCCTTACCTCACCCTTTCTTCTACCATTTTCTAGGGACTGTCTAGGAAATGTTGTTCATTGAGATCATTTTATGTGGAACACGCCATAGTTGGAGACTCTTGCATCACTGCATCCACGATGGAGAGAAATAATCCCCTGTTACATCATTCAAATGGGGGAGTCATTATAGTCATTATTATATAGGACTCGAGCACTCTACCGGGCTTGTTACATGTAAATATTTTTATATAAATACAACTCCAACTCTATTCCTAACATTCTTTGTGTTCTTGGTCTATGTTTGCTTATTTGCATATTACAACAATCTGAATATGTGGGTGATGCCTTCGTTCGTTAGTTTAATCATTTTTATTTATTACATAAATTGAATGAATAAAAATAAACTAGTTCTCCTTTCCTTTTCCTTTATGAGTCAACAAAAATAAACCTGCTACGACTACCCAATGGACATGGCACCCATATGACCTTAATATGCTTTAACAACACTTGGTTTGGTCACAAGATAAATATGAGAATACTCATTAAATCTGGTAATGCATGGGTGATTGCATCATAATGTTAAATATACGAACCCATTGCCTGGGGTTTCCTAACATGACCTGGTCTGTATAGAGTCACTTAGATAATCCATTCCTGGGTCAAAGCGGTAGATCCACCAGAGTCTACAATACTCATTGAGGTCTTTAGGATTCCTCTGACATGACAAAGCTTAAAAAAGGTAAGCAGGAAATCCCCACAACAGAATGTATCAACATAGACCATGGTAAAGTCATTATGATATAAGTTGGGAATTTTATATTAGATAAAGTCACTAGTAAACAAACTCTTTCTTTGGAAGTTGTATTCGCTTTAGATGAATGATGGTGACTCTGTGGATGAACATCTGCATGCTTTTAATAATGTGGTAAGTCAATTAAACTTTGTTGAAGTAAAAATGGATGAAGAGGAAAAGTGTATTACTTTACTTTATTCATTACTTGATTCATGGGATAACCTAGTTATGGCTATCACCAATACTACTTCTACATTGAAAGTAGAGGATATAGTAGGAACATTACTATATGAGGAAATGAGATAAAAATATTCTAAGGATATCATCAAAAGGATGTTTTGGTTGTGAGAGGTCATTCTCAAGAAAGAAGCAAAAAAAAATCAAGAGAAAGGAAATCAATATCTAGGGGTAAATATGTTGCTCCAAAAAAGAAGAAATACTAGAAGTGTGGTAAAATAGGGCATTATAAAAGAGATTGTAGATATAAAAAGGTTGATAATAGCCGATCATATGATAAAGGAATTTTTACAAGAATGAAGACCATAAATGAAGATTTAGAGGACTTATTCTTAGCTACAGTGTGCTCAAGTGAATGCCATTGGTGACGAAAAATGGTGTTTTTGAAAATATGAATTTTGCTTCCATTTAATTTTATCAATCCAAAAGTTCATAAAATTGTTGAGTACCGGTGCACAATATATGCTTGTAGTATTTGGGATATGAGTCTTATGTGTCACTTGGTTTGGAAAGTGTGGTGTTTGTTCGTATATTTTTTTCATCCAAATCAACAATTAATATGCAAGAATTTAAACTCTAATTAAAACTGCAGGAAAATCAATTTAAACTATCATTATCAAACACATGATTGAAAGGAAATTGCGAGAATTTTAAACACACAATTAAAATAAAAAATGCAAAAATTTAAACACACTTGCAAAAATAAATTAAAGCAGGAAATTGCAAAAATAAAATAAAGCAGGAAAAATACAAAAATAAATAAAAATAGGAAAAATAAATGAAAGTAGAACAGGGGAGGATTACTGCCTAGAGTGGGCCCAAGCTCCCATAGTCATCCGCCCAACTAATCCACTCTTCCAAACGCGTAAATGGTGTCAGAAAATAAGGTAAGTGAATATTAACTTGATATTGAATAATGTAGTGCTTAAATAGTACATTAGGAAGCTAAGAATAGCTTAGGAAATAATAAAATATATTATCCCCCTAAAGTGCTAACTAACGCGTTATAGGTTGCCCCACCTTGAAGGTAGCTAACCACTAGAAAATAACGCTAACTTACTAACAACTAACTACGTAGTCAATTTGACTATGATGACTAACCTACTAACCAAGATAATATCCAGGTCAATAGTAAAAAGTAAATACTAGTGGTAAAAAGTAACAAACTACTTTTTACCATGCGGTAAATTAAATCTACCTAGGTGAATCTTACAAATTACCAAATGAGGTAATAATTTATAGTTACTGTAGCATAGTAACTCTAACATCCCCCTTTATTACATTATTTGGGTAATGTATAAAACTATCCCAATATAGTGAAAAATATGTTGATCTGTTGGTTCTTGCTTTTACTTGGGCTCTGTCACAGTGCTCTGGCTGCTCTAAGCAAAAAGTGGGTCATTCCTCACTTTTTCTTCACATCAAAGAATGTCCTTATTATAATATTATCATCCAACTGGATTGCATGGGTAACCAACCACTATAATAACTAGGTGTAGTAGAGTAGATCACTTCATACGAGGTTCATTCTGTTTACAATATGATTTTGCAAAAAGTGTTTATAAGGTAGCTAAGGTGTCGATCATTGTTGAAAATGCACCCTTATAAGTTTCTCCCCTTGTTGCAAAACATATTGTAATGGAATTTCTGCAAGAAGTATGACTAAGGTGTTGGTCGCTGCTGAAAATGCACCCTTATAAGTCTTCTTCCCTTTTTACAAAAAAGTATGTGAAGTAGGAAAATAAATGTTTATCCCCCCTTAATTGCAAAAGATATGCAACTCATGAAGCTTGTTAAGGCTTTTACAAAGATTACCTCCTAGGCAAATTTTACACCAAAAAATCTCCCCATTTTATTACAAGTACTTCAAACAAAAAGAGTTTGCTATTTATGAAGCCTAAAAGAGGTACAATCACCCCTTTACTGTAAGTACTTAAAACAAAAACTTATGCTATTTATGAAGCCTAAATAAAAGAGAGTGTATATGGTGCTTATCTAGGGTGACAAGTTTGTTTCCCTTTACAATACTATCTTAGCCATGAGCACTTTGTGTGCTCTTTCTGAACCAGAATCATAATCAAAATTAGACACTTCACTAGCAACATTGCCTTTGTTTTGCTTCTGTGATGTGCCTTTGCCATTTTTGTTTTGCTTGTTTTTAAACCAACATCGATTGGTATCATGGTTGTCCTTTTTACAATGCGAGCAAAAATTCTTTTGAGTTTTCTTTCTCTTACCTTTTGAAGATGATTCTCCCTTCTGAAATCTCTTTCTTATTTTCACCCTGATTGTTTGAGTAAAGTGCATTGTTCGATACTTCATCGCTTTGGAGTTTTGCTTTCTTTGTTTGAAGCAAATTAACTAACTCCACAAAGGTGACTGATCTTTGAGATACATTAAGGGATGTGATTAACATCTTGTAGGATTTAGGAAGAGACCTCAATATTATTGAAGTCATAATAGTATATTATACTTTGGCTCCTAAAGCATTTAGCTTTAACTTCAGTTCTACCACTCTGCAGAGGAATAGTTCTACTGATTCTCCCGACTTCATATGGAGTGCATGAAGTCATGTTTGAAGGTTTAGAATAGACGATTGATTCTTGCCTTAAAAAATGGTACAAAGTGCATCCCATGCATCTTTACCATTTTTAGCTTCACTTATGTGAGGCTCAATCTCATCAGTAGTAGCTAAGAGGATCAACATGAGAAGACGATTGTTCTTTTTGTCCCATGCTTTCTGATCTGCTCCTGCTGATGTGGGTCTTGATTTAGTGCCATCTACTAAATTCCACATTTTCTCTACAGTCAGGATGGCTTTCATATTAGTTTTCCATGCTGAATAGTTAGGACCTTTAAGTAATTGTGTATCATTTAAGTATTTGTTGATAGTTGTCATGATGAAGGTTCTATAATTTGCACTAAGATGATCTTTCTTTCACTCTTAAGTGGTATTTAATGGCACCTGCATGAAAAACTCTCTTTGAAGAAAGATGATAAGTTTGAGGATATTGAGCGGGCAATATCTGGGCAATTAGACTTTGGAGCTCTGCTAGGGTTTGATGAGGAAAAACTACTTTGCTAGGGTTTGATGAAGAAAAACTACTCTGCGAGGATGGCAACAACTTTCAGAGGAGGTCTAAAAAATTGGAGGAATGTCGTGATGGCATTGGTTTCGACACAGAGAGTGCATGCTTGTGATATTTTTTCATCTGAAAATGACTAGAAGGAACAGGATTTTCTAGTGCATGTTGGGAACCGCTTGTTAAAGAATAATGGATGTTTGGAACGATGTGAAGCCAGGCCAGTTCTAGTGGTTCAACCAGACTCGATGGTGGAAGATGTGGAGTATCTAACCAAACATGCCCTTATTGGTAAATTTTTGGGCATCCGAATTTCTCTCCCCTTTGTGGAGGCTTGGGTCAGGAAGACTTGGAATCCTAAAGGCGATGTGGAGGTGATGCTGAGTGCGAACAACTATTTTATGGTGGTTTTCTCTTGTATTATAGATCATAACAAAGCATTTGAAGGGGTTCCTTATTTCTATAACCAAGTGGGACTCTTTCTTAAACCCTGGCATGTGGGTTTCAACCCATTAGAGGAGCGGTCATCATGGGTTCCAGTATGGGTGCGGCTTCCATGGCTCCCATTGGAATTTTGGAGAACTGATATCTTACATAAGATTGCCCTTCTGCTTGGGAAGCCGGTTGGACTATCACAACAGACAATAGATAAAAATGTAATCTCTATTGCTCGTATTTGTGTTGAAATTGACTTAAATAATCCTATTCCAGATTCTATTGAAATACAATTTGGATCAACTACATGGGTTCAAAAACTTGACTATGAAGCTCTTCCATTTCATTGTCGGATTTACCGTGAATATGGCCACCTAAAAAGAAAATACCCTAAGTTTGTCTCACCTATGGCTTCAAATCCTGGGCCCTCTCAATCTGGACAAAGTTTGGATAAAGGAAAAGCCTTGATAAATGAATGGGAATGGGATAAGGAAGGTTTTATTCCGATAAAATATCGAAACAGAGGACAAAGAGCAAACAAAGAACTTAAGGATAGCCATCCAAATGCTCTAATCAACCATTTTGAAATATTAGATGATCTTGATCAGTGCATGGAGATACCTAAAACGTCGCTACCTGATGCAAATATAACAAGGCCGAATCAGATGTCTCTTCTTGAGGAGAACTTAAGGAATCAGATCTAGGGGGTTTAAATGAAGAACAAAGGGCTTTGGATCTGAGTATAGGGGACATGGTTGGGTCTAGCTCTATAAGGAAACTATTTTGGAAAGTGGTACAAATTTAGTTATGCCCTCTCCTACTCAAGCACTGATGCAATCATCCTTGGACTGCAAAACTCCTATGGTGTTGGGATTGCAGTAGAAAATAATTAAAAAAAGTTTTTCGGATAAGAATATGAAGGTGGGTCAAAAGAAGGACCAGGATAAAATTAAGTTAATGGGGGAGACTTTGGTGGAGTCAGGCTTGGTGAGAACATTGGACTCCCATTTTTATAACCCCAAAAAATGATTATCCTCTCATGGAATGTAAGGGGGTTGAATAGCATCCCTAGACAAAAAGTTGTTCGTGATTTGGTTCATGTGCATTCTTCGGATGTGGTGTTTATTCAGGAGACTAAATTGGCTATTGATAGTATGTTCAATATTGCTCCCAAGTTGTGGAGAAGGGGGTAATGCCAGTGTATTGGTGCATGTGGATATGCTGGTGGTGTCGCTTGTTTATGGGATCCAATTAAGATATCCCCTCTTACTTGGATTTCTAGCAGATGGTCTATTTCAATGGTCGGGCATGATAATGAATCTGGTGAAATCATCCTACTTAAAAATGTGTATGCTCCTATTGATTACAATGGTAAAGTGAATTTGTGGAAGCAAATTTTCTTTGTGAGAAGTTTGGTTCCCCTGTACCCATGGATTTTGGATGGAGACTTCAACTCTATCACTTGTCTAGAGGAGAAACGTGGTGGGGTGGACCGTCTCGAGCCATTTTCTTCTGTCTTCAGTGCTCATATCTAGGCCCTAAAATTGGTTGACATCAAGATGGATAATGGGATATTTAATTGGAACAATAGAAGGTGTGGGAAAGATTCCATCTTAAAGATACTGGATAGGGTTTTGATATCCAGTTATTGGATGGGTAATAATAGAGGTGCTAAATTTGTGATTTTGGAGGGTAGGGGATCTGATCATTGGCCTATCAAACTCTCTGCTTTGGAGTTAGGGCTAAAAAAGAATCCCTCCTTTAAGTTTCAACTTATGTGGCTTCGTGATCCTAAGCTTCATGATTTCATGCAAGGCTGGTGGACCACTAACAAACCTCCTCATGGCACCGCTATGTATTCCTTTATGAAGTGACTACAATTTGTAAAACATAAATTGAAGAGATGGAATAGACTAAATTTTGGGAACATTTCCTTGGCTAAGATGGCAGCTCTTAGGAGGATGAAAGAAGCTTCAAGGAATATTAGAGATCAGGGATTCACGACGGAGCTTCTTGTTGAGGAATCTGAGGCTGCGAAAGACCTTGCTGAATGGAAACTGAGGAAAGAATTTTTTTGGAAACAAAAAGCTCGAGTATATTGGCTTTAAGAAGGGGATAGGAACACAACCTTCTTTTATAACTCAGTTAAGGCTCACCGTAATGGTAACCTAATTACCTCTCTTGTGAATTCTCAGGGTGCCTTGCTCTCTTCTTTTAGGGATATTTTAGAAGAGACTAAGAGGTATTTTTCCTCTCTCTTCAAGGAGGACTCCCTAAAAGATGATGAGAATGAAAAGCTTATTCTAAATTGTATTCCAGTGATTATTTCTAGAGAGATGAATGAGCACTTGATGGGTCCAATTTCCCTTGAGGAGTTGGAAAATGTTGTATTCAAGATGAAAAAAGGAAAATCCCCAGGCCCAGATGGATTCCCGATTGAGTTTTATTAGGAGTTTTGGGATTTAATCAAATTTGATCTTTTGGAGGTGGTCCATGAGTCCCAAAAGAACAAACAGATGCTAAGGGCCCTAAATGCTACCTTTGTGGTGCTTATACCCAAAAAAGAGGGAGAAAATTCCTTGGATATGTTCAGGCCTATTTCTCTCTGCAATGTTGTGTATAAGATCATCAAAAAAATTATTGCTGAGAGGTTGAAGATATGGTTGAGAAAAATCATCTCTGAGGAGCAAGGAGGGTTTGTTGCTGGCCGACAAATCTTGGATGGGGTTGTTATTGCTATAGAAGCTATTCACTCGATGGAAACTTCTAAGGAGAAAACTATATTCATTAAGTTGGACATGGCCAAAGCCTATTATCGGGTCAGATGGTCCTTTCTTCAGAAATTTCTTGTTGCTTTTGGATTTGAGGAGGAATGGATTAGATGGGTGATGAGCTGTGTTTCTTCTTCCTCATTCTCTATTCTTGTTAATAATGAGCCATCAGAGTTGTTTGAGGCCTTAAGGGGATTGAGGCAAGGAGATCCTTTATCTCATTATTTTTTATCATTATGGTAGAAGGGTTGGGAATATTGCTCAAGTCTCAAGTCATGCAGGGTCTCATTCAAGGGTGGAAGTGGGATAGTAGTTTGCCACCTCTTTCCCACCTTCAATTTGTTGATGATACTGCTTTGTTGGGAGTTGCCACTATCAGGGAAGCTGGCAATATTAGATAGTCTCTTGACATATATCTTGGTGCTTCTGGACAACTGATTAATGAGGACAAGTCTTCTATTTTCTTCTTCAATACCCCTCCTCTTATTCAAGCCAGGATTGCTCACATTCTAAGATTCCAGGTTGGGACTCCCCCCTTCATTTATCTTGGTATTCCAATTTCATCTCACCCTCTACCTAGATATTCTTGGCAGTCTATGCTTGATAAGTTTAGAAGGAAGGTGAATCATTGGACTTTCAGATGGCTATCCACTACAGGTAGAGTGTTGATTTTAAAATCTGTTGTTCAAGCTCTACCCATTTATAGATGTTTTGTACAAATAGATCCCTATCACTTCATCAAGGACATGGATGCTTTGTCAAGATAGTTTTTATGGTCTGGAAAAATTGATCAATCTAAATGGAGTTTGGTTAGGTGGGATTCTATATGTAGGCATGTGCAAGAGGGAGGCCTTGGGTTGCGACAGACAACTCTTTTTGGGTAGGCTTTGGCTACAAAACTTTATTGGAGATGGTGTACCTCTCAAGATCAGATTTGGGCTAAAATATTATCTTGTAAATACTTGAGAGGTATTTCTGAGGCTGAAATTCCTAGAGTCAGCTTGGTTGGGAAAGGTTCAGTTACATGGGACACTCTGAAAAGAGGAGCTTATTTAATCAAGTAGGGTTTATTTTGGATTTGCAATCAGGGATCAAATACTCTTTTTTTGGGAGGATTCTTGGGATGGCCACCCTCCTATCTTGAGTTAATATCCTAGGTTACATTCCCTAAGCATTTTTTTCTTGGAAGTAGGTTGGTATTGTGTGGAGGACTATAAAAAAATCTAGTCTTTTGGAAATATAGAGATGTACAGGTGAAAAGATCTGCAAGAATGGCCCCAGGGGGGATTGGCCAAGGATAGAGGGGTGGTTGCTCTTATTCTTACATGGAGGCCTTGTTATTAATTGAGGGGTAAAGATATTCTCACTTGGAACCATGATCCTAAGGGAACCTACTCGGTAGCCTATGGTTATTAGGTTCTTGATAAGCAAAAGCATGGGAGTCTTCCTATCACTTGGTGGAAAAAGGTGTGGAACAAATTTTCCTGGCCAAAATGTAACTTCTTTCTCTGGTTGGTAGCTCATAATAAATACCTCACTTGGGATAATGTGAGGAAGAGAGGATTTCAAGGTCCCTCTTTTTGTGTCCTTTGCAGTAAGAATGAGGATGACTCTTCTCATTTATTTTTCCAATGCTCCTTTACCAGAGACATTTGGCACCATTGGTGGAGCACTTGGAACCATCCATGTTTTCATGTGCTATCCCTGGTGGAGTTTTGGAGTAGTCTGGGCAGACCTTCAGCCAATGCCCCCTTCCTTTGGGTGGCTTGGAATTGGGTCCCTTCTTGCATCATTTGGCAAATTTGGCTCGAATGGAATCAACACATATTTCAGGGCAGTTATTTGGTTGTTCAACAAATCTAGCAAAGGATCTTGTATATGGTTCAGGAAACCATCCATAGCAAATGTGATGTGGACCCTATTTTGGATTCTATGGAGGAGAAGGTACAATAAGCCCTTGGTCTCTTTGGGGATGGTGTGAACTCTTCTAGTCCTAGTAGGGTTCCTTAGCTCTAAGAGAAGGTTAAGAGAGATGGTAGGTGGAGGCCACCCCCTAGAGTAGTTTTAAAAATTAATATCGATGGATCGTCCAAGGGTAATCCTGGACATGTTGGTATTGGCGGTGTTGGGAGAGATTCTATTGGTGGTGTCAATTTTTTCTTTTCCATTTATAAAGGTGTTCACTCCAACAATTTTATGGAAGCTCTTGCAATTCTTGAGGCCTTGCAGAGGGGGTTTTCTCTTGGCTGTCATAGGATTATCTGCGAGTCTAACTCTCAAATTGTGGTTAATATTTTAAACAGTAAAAGGGTGGAAGAAGTTAATTGGCAGTTGGCCTCTGTAGCCATTCATATTCTCAAAATGAGTGAAGAGTTCAAATTTATATCCTTTGTGCACATTCCAAGGGAATGGAATGTGGTTGCTGATTACATGTCCAAAAGGGCTTCTGAGCTGCTGGATCCTTGGAGTATTGATAATTGGGAGTCTCCTATCTGGGGACTCTCAATGCTTGTGGGAGTTAATCCACAAGGATGTACAAACTTAATGTGGTTTATTATTGTTGTCTTTTCTGTGTGTCATTCTAGTCTGGTGGTTTTAGCCTGTTTGGCTGTTTATTTGAGTCCTGGTTGGAAGCTCGGTTGTACTCTATAATCCATACTTTTTATCAATAAATTTTTATCCCTTTATTTAAAAATAAAGTTTGAGGATATTGAGCCAAACAAAAATGAGAAAATTTTAGGGTTTGTGTAGACACCAAAACAGCACCAATCCGATTATGTGACAACAAGCGCTGATCGCATTGACACAAACAGCCCCTAGGGCAGCCCCCAGAGGTCAAACAATGGTCCTAACCACTCCCAAAAGCAGTTTTGAGGGTCAAAAGTCAATTTTGCACCTTTTTGGCACCTTTTTCTCTATTCGTCCCACCCAGGGACGAATTTAGACTAGTATTCGTCCCACCCTGGGACGATTAAGCAATCGCTCCAGGGTGGGACGAATAGCAGGTTTGATTGGCAAAAAGTCAAACCTCGGCAACTCCGCCGCTTAACTGAGGCTTCAGGCCATGCAATTGTGAGGAATAGCTTTTATTCAAGAGGAGAGACTTCAGTCATGCATGTCTTTATTTTAGAGACCTCATGCAAGAAGCTTTTTTATCAAGGAGTTAGCTTTTCTCTGAAAATAGGACAGTTAACTCAAGTGGCGCCCTCGCATGCGCAATTCAAACAAGGAGACCATAAGGTCTATAAATTGGGGAGTTTTCCCACCCAAAAAAGAGGACAGAGAAGGAGCATTTGAGCAACGAAGTGCTGCCAATTTCATACCTAACTGCGATTTGTGCTTTTACATCCTTAATCTCTCATTCGAAAGGGAGGTTATTGGGTGACTATTGGAGGCGCAAATCCATACCCAAAACCCAATTTTTGACCACAACTATCCACCAAATTTGTCGAAAACACCATACAATCAGTTTTGGACCCATCCCAAGTGGATTGGTGCCGAAACAGTGCTTCAATCGGTGGGCGTCCTGCCCCCGGGCGCTCCCCAAACTATCACAGTGCTAATCGCCCCACCCCGGGATGATTAGAAATCTATGATAGATTTCTTGTTTTTTTCTTTTGCATCTGATTCTAGATAGGTTAAATAGGTTACAGTTCAAATTTCATGTCATTCTGATTATTTTTGACCAGGTTATTGTTGTTTCCCGCTTTCACTAACTTGCAGATGCCATCTTCAAAATATGGATCCTAGAGGCAAAATTGGAGAAATATGAGCATCTGGGTCGTCTCAAAATGCCCCCAATTAGCTAACCCCAAGTTTTTAGGTCATTTGGAGCTTTCGAGATAGGACATTGAAGAGGGTGCTTTCTGACAGGTTATTGCAGGTCTATTCGTCCCACCCTGGAACGAATACCAATCTGTCAAGGGTCTATTCGTCCCACCCTGGAGCGAATACAAAATTGTGAGGAATTTTTAGACTGTTCTTTTTGCAATGGTCTTCTGATGATATTTTTATGCTTCTTTCAAAGTTTCAGGTCAATCAGAGGTCATCTGATAGTCGTTTTATTATTTTCATGCTTTTACTGACAGTAGGCCTTGGGAAATACATGTTTCATTTGGTCTGCAGGTATTATTAATATTTTCTGTTTCTTTGAATGCAGGTTTCCGACAGCAGAGGAGCAGGAAAGAGCAAAGAATCACATACAATAGCAGCGGCGACGTTTTGGTCCGCCCATCTTACATGTGGGCACGCGGAAGAAGGATTGTTAGCCATGAGTCTTGTGACAAGAAACACATTTGACTCTCCTATCCCCTAAAAAGGAAGGAGACGTATTGTAACACAATTTGTAAAGCGTATCAATAAAAGAGATTACTATATTTCGTATTGCTTTTATCTTGTGTCAATTTGCATACGTTATTTCTTGTTCTTGTGGCATATTCCTTTTTGTTTCCGTATCCTCGTGCTTTCAATGGCGATCACGGTGGGACCTGTGTCCTTTGATTTTTAAAGATTAAATTTCTGATTAAAGTTGCTTGTTTTGTTGCTTGTAGGTACCAAGTTTTCAAAAGCTAGACTATTTCAGGCAGAAATTCAGAGATATTCGACTTAGGCAGAGAAGAGGTAAGGGATTTAAACATCCTTTGTCAATTTTTTGTTTTCTATATTTTTTGTTCTCTGATTTTTGCTTGCATAGGAGAGTTTAGATGCTTGCCTGTTTCATTTTTTGCAACTTAAAATGAATCCCACACACCACGTGGTAATTTAAACCAAGGAGTTGGTCGTAAAACCCCAACCCTTGAGCAAGACCAAAGGTGGATTCCATTATCACTTTGGCTTGAGATATTGCATCCATTACCCCGATCGCGACTGTTGCTAGACGTAAATCCTGACGAAAGCTGACCAAGTGTAGCTAGGGTGATTCCTAGCGCATGAGGATAAGTCTTCTATGGTAGGTGTCATAAACAGAGTGATTCCCCTTCCGTATCGCCTATGTTCCACGTATCATCTGCTCTCACGTACCTATAGTCTCCCTCACGTAAGGGCGGGTATATAGAGAGGTTGGTATATCGGTCCGACAATGGTATATTGAAGGGGCGACCATTTATGGGAGTCATATGAGCCAACATTTTGCATTTAAATGGTCTTCACAAAAATTTTCAAAAACAAAACAAAAATCATCATCAAAAACACACTAAAACCAGTCTAGGACACACCATTAATCTTTAAAAGAGATAATCATTGCTTTGTGTGTGTATGTTCTTTTCTGCTTAGTGTAACAAAAAAAAAATCAAAAAAAAAAATCATAAACAAAAGATAAAAATCTACGTAGCTTGTAGAGAGTCATTACCATGGTATTCACCCGTAGTCAAGCCCACTCACGGGCAAATGCTACGGAGAATGTCCAAGGAGGCACGAGTCGCCTCCGTTACAGTCCCAAGGATTTGGTCATACCACCTTGGCGACCTGACACACAAGGTAGTCCCCTCCACACCTTAATGGAAAGGGACTATAGGGGCACCTCTTCTAGGGGCACTCCTGTTCAGCATAGCACCCAACACACACCCTTCCATGAGGGGTACATCCGTAGGAGAGCTCCCTTAGATGCTCGTTATGAGTGGTCACCGCGCGATGAAGCGCTAGGTCAACATAGGGTTCGATGGGAGGAACCACATGATTACATTATCCCTCCTTCACCCCCTCTAGTTGTCAGGACTACAAGGACAAATCCAGAGCACAAGGCTCCTCAGGCAGGGCGAGCCAACTCCGCCCGTTCCTTTTTCACTTACGAGAGAGAGCACGAGGAAAACCCTTACCTTCCTCAAGAACAATATACATCACAGGAGCAACACGCCTCCGCAATTGCTAGCCATCAGGATCACCTACTGAGGACAAAGCCTCGGGGGAATGCCGCTACCCCCAACAGAGGGAGGCGGCCTATAGAGATCTCGGATCACCAAGACCGAGATAGAAATCTAGGAGAGGCATCTAGGCCTTCTAGACATGAAACGGTAGGACCAACTATCTTAGAATCTGCCCAGCATATCGCACGTCGGATGGAACTCACGTTACTTGAGCTAGAACGACAACAGTTAGAGCAACAGTATCTTCTAAATCAAGAGTGCATTCAGCGCCAGGAGGATGAGTTGTTCCCATACACTATGCAGGCACGGACTCCAACCCCTCGCACGCATAAGACAGAACATTATGAGAGACACAACTGGGTGCGAGATAGGTATCCATGACCTTATCAACCGTTGCCTCCAACGCCTCCTAGACTTGAGCGGAAGGCCACTCCTCAAACCAATGACAGGCGCATTCTTCAGGCACCCACCCAGGTTCATGGGCCACCCTCAAAAATTCTTCAAGAAGCCTCTGAGGAACCTAAGCGAGAAGAAGAGCGGGATGAAATGCCCTACCAAGGCATGGGGGGTGCTATTCGGCCACCCCTCCCAAGGCCCCAAGTTCCCCACAACCTGCAATGGGAACAAATCAAAGAGGAGGAGCTGAAATCCCCCGATACAAGCAATGCGCTGCCAGAGCACTTAGAGTCGGTAGAGACCAAGATTTTGGGGCCCCAAAAGCCCAACTTACGTGAAACTCCTCTCAAAGAGGATCAACCCCTGGTTGTAGAGCTACCTGATGACGAGGTCTTCCATATCTCAGAATCACCAGATTCTGATGAGCCTGACTCTCTCATGTTGCACCATGGGACCCGTTCGAGTCCGACAACACTAATTCACAGGTGGTCCCCATGGGTGATCATCACCAAAGTCTCTTAACATTATTCCCTTTGGAGGCTCCCATCGAGCCCGTGCCATTGCAGGAAAATCAGGTCCCCCCACAAAGCGCGGAACAACCCCATCGGGACCATGTCAATCTGCTCGAGCAAGACGAGCCTAGAATGTCGCAGATAGCTGTCGGGGCCAACGAGGGCCTTTGGATCATCGATAATGATTACAAAGATGAAACTGAGATGGAATATCTCAATCATGCGCGACGACACAATCACCCTGTAACCCATGAAGAACTGATGGCACAACTAGGCATAAGACTAGGGCATGAGTGGCGCCTAGACCCGGCCCAGTGGAATCAACTGTTGATTCCGCTCCTTTGGGTAGACCGCGAGCACCTTCCACCAAGAGATATCATAGCCACATCAGTGCCGAAGGCAGACCCTGCCCTCCTATCCGTGCATAGGGCCGATCCATTCGTGCCAATCCCTCCAGAGCCAGATCCGATGCACAAAGATCATCAAGCTAGGGGTACCTCTATTCCCTGAAGAGCAAGTGGATTACACCAAACGCTCCAAAGGTGTCCATAAACCCTTTGGTCAAACCAAAAGCTCCAAGGATTATCGCAATCACTTGGTCACCCTAAAAGCTCCAAGGATTATCGCAATCACTTGGTCACCCTAAAAGCTCCAAGGATTATCGCAATCACTTGGTCACCCTAAAATCTCCAAGGATTATCGCAATCCCTTGGTCACATCCAAAAGCTCCAAGGATTCTCATAATCGCTTGGTCAACCCTAAATGCCCCAAAGGCATCTATAAACCCTTTGGTCAAGCCAAAAGCTCCAAGGATTCTCATAATCGCTTGGTCAAACCCTAAAAAGCTCCAAGGATTCTCATAATCGCTTGGTCAAGTCTAAAAGCTCCAAGGATTCTCATAATCGCTTGGTCAAGTCTAAAAGCTCCAAGGATTCTCATAATCGCTTGGTCAAGTCTAAAAGCTCCAAGGATTCTCATAATCGCTTGGTCAAATCCACAAGCTCCAAGGATTCTCATAATCGCTTGGTCAACCCTAAACGCCCCAAAGGTATCTATCAACCCTTTGGTCAAGCCAAAAGCTCCAAGGATTCTCATAATCGCTTGGTCATCCCCAAAATGCTCCAAAGGTATCCATAAACCCTTTGGTCAACACCAAAAGCTCCAAGCGTTACCATAACTGCTTGGTCAAAATAAATATTCAAAAATAAACAAAAACAATCCAATCATCAAAAATCACAAAAACAATTGCATTTCAATTCCATTTATACTCATAAAAATCAAAAATCACAAAAACAATTGCATTTCAATTCCATGCATACTCATAAAAATAAAAAATAACAAAAAAACATTGCATTTCAATTCCATGCATTCTCATAAACATCAAAATACAAAAATATAGGTTGCATTAGGCATCGCATCCATACATTATATATTTGCTAGGTCATACAAGTCAAAAGCACCATAGGCTGTCATTACTTGGCAATTCCATCATTTCCACATCAAATCCATTTTCATAAACGCATACATCCAGCATATCACCATTTTCTTTTAGCATAGTCAGTTGTCTCCTAAATGTATATAGGGTTTTCGTCATTCAGCTGTCTTTAAATTTCTAGCCAAAAACTGTACACAGTTAAACAGATTTTACACGGGAAAGTTTTACTTGGATCACACCTTGTTACGTAGCATCCCAACACAAATTAACACACATAAAATAATTCCTAAGTTGTGTGAACGCAAGAGAAACCTACAAAGCAGTCTCGGGTACCATAGGTGAAAGATTAGCCTGTTCATCCCCCTGTGCGAATGGTTCTAGAATGCTGAGAATTGACAAAAGGACGAGCTCTTCCCTATTCATTCACCTTAATAAATAGTGGTTTTTACCACTACCAAATCCCAATCATAGTTGGTCCCCAAAGTTGTAAGGATTCGTACTACACGTCCCTGCCAAGGATGGGTAGTCATCCCCAAGACCTAAAAGGATCAACGCCATTCACAAACAAAATTCCAACCAACCATCATCCTAACCCTTTCCATTCACCTTTGGTCTCCAAGTTGTAAGGATTCGTACTATCCGCCCCTAACCAGGATGGGTAGTCATCCCCAAGGCCTAACAGATCAATGCCCTTACTTCATACTCTCCATTATCCCTTTGGTCTCCAAGTTGTAAGGATTCGTACTATCCGCCCCTAACCAGGATGGGTAGTCATCCCCAAGGCCTAAAATATCAATGCCCTTACTTCATAATCTCCATCATCCCCTTGATTCCCAAAGTCGTAAGGATTCGTACTACACGCCCCTAACCAGGATGGGTAGTCATCCCCAAGACCTAAAAGGATCAAGGCCCTTCACAAGTTCAAATTTACAAAGCTCAAAATACAAAATCAAATAACAGTGGTTATCACCACTATTCAAAATCCTTGCTCAAAAAAAAAAAGAAACATAAATAGAAAAATAAACAGTGATTTTCATCACTATATTGACGAGCAAGTCTCCCAAATCATTCAGCCAATAAATAACCTGAACTTGAATCCCTGGAATTCTCAGCATTCAAAAACCATCTAGGTGATCCTCGTTACAGGTTTGGTTGATAGCCTACCTGGCAATGGTGGTATCCTACCCGCACGACGATATGTCCGTCACATTAGCTTTGCATGTGTGCAGACCAATATTTGCATGTGGATGAGCTAGCTTATGGTATCTTAGATTGTCACGTGGATTAATCTTGCTAAATACAACAACGGAGTTAGTGGAGCTAATTAGGTGATCCTCAGTACAGGTTTGGTTGATAGCCTATCTGGCACTGGCGGTATCCTGATGAATACCACATAAACGAACTCAATTGCACACACAGGGATGTGAAATAACTTGGTTAAATTCAAGTCGGATTTAGACCTTGTTCAAAAGTCTTACGAGATAAATGTACAATCTTGGCTAGTTAGTTAAAATATCTGCATCTCGAAAAAGCTTAACTACATTTTCAAACAATTGGTACATTTCATTCCGTACATAACCATCAAAATATATGCAAAATACAAAAACAAAGTTTTCACATGCAAAGTCATTTCACAAAGTCATCCCATTAGTACAGCAAGTCAGTCAAATCTTGTACAGTCTATGGTGCATCGACAAGTCATCAACAACTCATTTCATTCATTCCACATGCATACATCATACAAATTAGACACATCGCATTCATAAAAGCATTTGCATACATCAATGTAAATACATATACATAAAAACAAAACAGCCAATATCCACAAACAATAGCAGTAAAAGTGCTGAACAACGACACCTTTGCACTTGACATTCAATGGCATAAAAAACAGATGTCGGGGTCTACCTTGTCGCTATCCTACTCCCTAAGAAGGCTACCATAGCCGGACCGCTCCACGGGAAGATGGATTTTCGACAATTTCACCCCCAACGACGTCCCCAATGGGTCAAAACCCACTCAAAAACAATAAAATAGTAAACCCCCAAAAACAACAAAAACAACAAAAAAATGCAACACAAAAACAAAGTAATAAGCATTGCCGGACACAAGTGCTTTTGCACTTAACTTCTTGGCATAGAAAATCGATGTCGGGGCTCAACTTGTCACTCTCCTACTTCCCCAAGAAGGCTACCATTGCCGGACCGCTCCACGGGAAGACGGGTTTTCGACAATTTCCCCCAATTCTGGCATCACCAAAAGGGTTTTTACCCACCAAAAATAGGTCCAAAAATCAGGAAACTGCTCGAGCATTCAACGGACAACATCTAAAGGCACCCTCACTTAAGTCATCTTGGGTCAAGCGACTCGTCGCTTTTCTCATGGCCGTCATTCCTTCATCGATTCGTCGCTTGAGGGGGTAGTCACACTTAAGTCATCAACCAACAAACACACACCCAATCAAGGCAATGGCATGCATTCCAAGAATCATTGACAAAGACAATCACGCTCCTACTTGGGGCAGCAAACAAGCAATAATCACAAATTGATCAAACACTTGGCATTCGTGAATCATGAACACAAGGTTCCCCCATGGATAAAAGGTTGCGCCCTTTGCCTATTCATGAATGATCAATGACCAAGCTCAAGTCACACCTCACCAAAATAGGTTAATACTTGAAATCAAATTCCTTAGCTCGTCAGAAGCAATTCCAAGGGAATGGAATGTGGTTGCTGATTACATGGCCAAAAGGGCTTCTGAGCTACTGGATCCTTGGAGTATCGATAATTAGGAGTCTCCTATCTGGGGACTCTCAATGCCTATGGGAGTTAATCCATAAGGATGTACAAACTTAATGTGGTTTATTATTGTTGTCTTTTCTATGTGTCATTCTAGTCTGGTGGTTTTAGCCCATTTGGCTGTTTATTTGAGTCCTGGTTGGAAGCTCGGTTGTACTCTGTAATCCATACCTTTTATCAATAAATTTTTATCCCTTTATTTAAAAATAAAAGTTTGAGGATATTGAGCCAAACAAATAAGAGTGAATTTTAGGGTTTGTAAGGAGAGAATATCAATTTTACAAATGGCTTATACTTGTGCAAATGATTTACACAATTATTTGTGAAATTTGGGGTTTTTGAGTGCTCTTGATTTTGTGACTTATAATTGCATAAAACAAGAAAGTAAATGCAATAATCAATCAAAAGAGTGCCCACAAATTATTATCACTTAGGTGTCGGATGCAACATAAAATGCACCTAATTTTTCAATTTGTAATAAAGGTGTCGAGTAAAATCGAAAATGCACCTTATTACTATTTAATTTTTGCAATAAAATTTGAATTTGTGTTGTGCAAAAATTTGATATTTTATGTCTCCTCTTGTTTTTCAAATTTGCAAAGAATGTGGCATAAAACAATTGTCTTTTCTTTTTGTTTTGCAAATTTAACAAGTTTGATTTTGTTTTAAGTGCTCCTCACTTTGTGTTACAATTTTGCAAAAGAAATACAATTTCTTGTCTTCCCCCCTTTGTTTTGCAAAATTAACAAAATAGCACTCCTTTCAAGTCAAGTCGACACATGACCCGCGTTTGAAAGGCTTCCAAAAATAGTCAACACATGACTTCGTTTTTATAGACTCAAGCTCGCAGTGGCTTAGTGGTTTTATGTCTCCTTGTGTTACAATTTTGCAAAAAGAATTCAAGTTTGATCCTTTATTATTTGCAAAATTAACAAGGTGTGAGAAGATTTTAGGGCTCCTAATTTTGCAAGAAAAATGCTATTTATTTGTCTTATATTCCCCTTTTGGAGAAAAAACAAAAACATTCTTGGGTTAGAATTTGCAAAAAAAAATAGGGCCTTTATTTTCAATTTTATTGCACTAATTTAATTAATTTAAGAAAAATTTAATTAATAATAAAAAAAATTCTTTGTAAAAAATCACTTTAATATTAAAAAAAATGATTTTAAACTAAAAAAGTTTAAATTATTAAAAAATACTAAAAATAATTAAAAAAAATACATAAAAATGAAATATTCATGTTTTGGCGCATCAAAAATTATTTTTGTGTGCACGCGGGATTGAAATCGAGACCTCGTGCTCAACAACGAACGCTCTTACCACGATGCCACTATGCTTCATTGGAAACAAGGAAGCAAATCTTCCTTTTATGGTGGGTGTCGCACGTTTAGTTTTTTAAAACTCTTAGGACTTTTGCCCCACATTCATCCCGTAGGGGATGAATGAGATGGTTAAAAAACAAAGAAACACACCTTTCATATTGATTTTCTATGGGCAATCGTCAATCAGTGGGTAACGTTTTACCTCCCGAGCCAACAACCGGATAAGCGCCACATCAACTTACCGAGGATGAATTACTGAATGCCATGTTAGCACACTGGATAACTAACCACAGATGACCATGTCAGCTTATCGAGGACGAATCATAGATGACCATGTTAGTTACTACCTTGAAATGCTCGTTGGTACAGTCATCCACTCAAAGGGAGACACATCAGTGCTAGGTGTCAGCTAGGTAGAGAGGTACATTGTCTTGCCATGTTGCACCTTAATTCGCATGCAGGTTGCTATCTGTCCCCTTGGTACGCATGTAGGTTACCAGTCGTCTTCACATGTAGGTGGCATCAACTTCCATTAGATCAGTGCACGTGGGGTCGAGATCTATCAGATCAATGCATGTGGGTCTAGGATCTATTAGATCAGTGCACGTGGGGCTATGATTCATTCCCTAGATGAGATTTAGGGTGCTGCATGCTTCATAGTTCATAGCATCATGGATCATGCTAGCTAATGTGAGGACCACACAAAATATTAGAGGGTCCTCCACCCTCCAATGTAATGGATCTGCTAATAGGGGAACCACACTGATAGAAGAGCAGTTAGAATATGAAGGTGTCTATGGTCGAAGGTTTAGGAGACGTTGGTGGGAGTCGCCAGTAAGCACCATCCGATTCAAGGTGACTTGTAATAGCGTGCTAGGTCGATAAGAGTTTAGTGCCCTGCAAGTTCGCTCAAATGAGCATCAAATTGCGAATTCAACACCTAATAATAAAGGATCTCCAATTAATATCAACTAGATTAGCGTCAAAATGAAACAAATGAAATTCCAAATTCTTCCTTGCTCGTGTCCAGGTCTTGTACAGGCCTTGTCCACCTATGGTGGAACCTAGACCAGATGTGAGTCAGGTATTGTCCACCAATGGTGGAACTTGCTCACATCCTTACCAATCGAAGCGCGAAGTGAGGCCAAAATATGCCTGCTCTGATACCAATATTAGAAAATAAGGTAAGTGAACATTAACTCAATATTGAATAATGTAGTGCTTAAATAGTACATTAGAAAGCTAATAATAACTTAGGAAATAATAAAATATATTATCCCCCTAAAGTGCTAACTAACGCGTTATAGGTTGCCCCACCTTGAAGGTAGCTAACCACTAGAAAATAATGCTAACTTACTAATAGCTAACTACGTAGTCAATTTGACTACGATGACTAACCTACTAACCATATCCAGGTCACTAGTAAAAAGTAAATACTAGTGGTAAAAAGTAACAAACTACTTTTTTACCATACTGTAAATTAAATCTACCTAGGTGAATCTTACAAATTACCAAATTAGGTAATAATTTATAGTTATTGTTGCATAGTAACTCTAACAAATGAAAGAACTCGAGATTTTATTAAATGTAATATAGAATACAATTTGTGGTAAAAATTAGGATTATTTATTCTAAGGGTGGCCTACGTTTTATACAGAATGCGACCATCCCCTGTTACAAAAATAGGCATGTCTAATTTTAATCAACTTGATGCGATTCGCTATGGTGGTTTGTGCATGAATTAATTAGTTATCTAAATAAAAGAGAGGTCACACTAAAATTAAACCTTTCAGGATAACCATAGCGCTCCTTATGCTTTCACAATAATATTCATCTAATTTTATGCATGATATTTGAATTACATAGTCAACGTGCACTTTATTCCAATGGGTATAAGCAGTGATTGGCCTATCATTGAAATATAGGCGCATTTCTGATCTATCATCAAAATAAAGGCATCGTATATAGCCCTTTCTTATTTGTTGAAAGTTATCACTTTTTGGTCATCGGTAGATAGGTGCTTAGCTTTATCGTTGGAAGGCATGCACCTTCCTATCACTAGAAGGTAGACACTCACTATCGCAGGAAGACAAACACCTTCCTATTGTTGGAAGATAGGTGCCTTCCTATCACTGGAAGATAGGTGCCTTTCAGCCTATGGTTGGAATAAAGACATCGTGCCTTAGCGAATTTTGATACCTTTTCTAGCATCGCTATCTTCTTTCAACCACCCATATTTTCCTTAAATGTATTAAAAATTTTGTCCAATACTAGGTTCATTTGGGACCTCGACTAAAAAGTGCGAAAAAGGAACAAAAACTGCATTTACACATAATTTACACTAAAACAACCAACCAAGCATAATATGTTAATTTATATTAAATGCATGTAATAATTAAATAAAAATACAAATCTAGTGTTAGTAATACCACACAACACCCATCAAAACTTATACAAAAAATCCCCCCATGACTAATTCTTACCACGTCCTTGTCGCACCCGATGTTGATAATTCTTCATTTTAGCAATGGCTTGCCAATACTCTCTATTCCTATGCTTCCTTTCTCTAGCTATGGCTTTATCCCTTTCTTTGTTGCACTTTCATTTACCATGCTATTTTGGTTGGTTGGGACTTGCTCTTGTTTCTAGTACCTTTTGGCACTGACTATGCCTTAGAGGTTGGCTAGGTCCTGCCTCTGTATCAGGCTTCTTTTTACACCAACCCTGCTTACCTGCATTTTCTTCCATATAGAATCCAGTGAACGTGGTGGCATTCTTCTAGAATGTTGGTTCAACTTGCTTCTAGTAGTGATAATTTGGAGGAAGTCATTCTAAAGTGGGCACTTCTAGCTTATCCCATGGTGTAAACCAAGATGTGTCGAATATCTAAGCTTTTGGAAGATGCTTTGTTTTTGGGTCAAGCATCTCCTCATATTTATCATACCCTATTCTAATATTAGGTGGTGACAAACATTCAGGTCCTACGACTGGTGGTGGTATTGTGGGATTTATGTTGAATACCCCCATCTTATAAAATTTCATCATTTCTGATGGTTTCCCCTTGATTGAACCATATAGGTCCCAAAAATACTCAAGCCGAGGTTGATGCTTTCTTTGACCATTTATCGTTAAGCCCGTCATTCCTTTCGTTCTTCCTTGAGTTTCTTTTTGAGATCCTTCACAAGATATTGGTGGTGTGCGAATGCCTTCAGTGATTCAACCCATTCTTCATCAAAAGTGGGATATCATATCACTTTCCTTTTATTCTATGGTGGCCATCATGCTTTAGCCTTTATATGCTTTTAGGGTGATCGACTAAATAATCCGTCGGTGCTGCTAGACCCATTACCACCTCCCTTTATGGAGGTGGAATTTTGTTGCACATAAAATGAATCAGAGTCTTGTATCCCTTGGTATATGGGTACATCAATAGGGAGTTTAACCTCGAGCTACGCATCAGGTTGATCAACCATGGTTTGATCAACCGATGGCTGACCAACTGACTATGCAACATCTAAGATCTTTTTTGCCACATCGGTTGCCTCTTCCAGCTCAACCTGATTCTTCATCTTAACTGAATCTTCCAACTCAATTGGATTCTCCACTAACTGATCCATTACATCCTATTCTTGGGCCAAATCTTCCTGGTCCTTCCGTTCCCTTGCTGATTGGGTATCTCCTTCTAGTATATCTATCATTTTAGCAGATGGTGCATTAACCAGTCATTTTGTTTCTTACTGGTCGATTGATTGCTCAACAACAAAGTGTTTAGTTGACTCACTAGTCAACTGAGTGATGTCTTCTTCCTTCGTGTTTGATAACTCCATTATTTTAGGCCCAATTGGCAAAAAATGGCTCCCTTATTCTCCAGTGGCCTCTGTCGATTCTCCAGGGCAAATAACTAGTCCCCTACATTAGATAGTTGCTTGTTTGACAATGCCTTCCTAACATTTGAATGGAATGCATCGCTGGATGCTACCTTCTTTGTATCAACAAAGGATTTTTCTATGTCAAAGGCCTAGTCTATTTGGATGGCAATATCGATCCTATCAGTCTTATCGATCAGTAATTGTTGTAATTGTTGGATCTCATTCTCTAATTATCGCACCTTATCCCTCAGTTATCGAATAATATTGTACAACTCATGTTGTCTTGCTGCTATAGCCTATCAGGATTCAATAAATGCTACATGTTATTTAAATTTATCCTCCCATTGGGAGGCTTGCTCCTTTAGTTTATATATTTATCCCTGGAGGTCTTCCTTTGAAGGGCCTTGGCAAGGAATTTCAATAGAGGCCATGCCCTACAACACTTGAGTGACCAGTTCATCCTATCTCAATCACTCTTCCTCCTCTCTTGATGAACTGTAATCCACCAGGGAGTCCATCACTACTCGAATCCTAGTCATAGGTGGGGATGTTACCTAAAATAGACTTGGCACTGCCTCTTATTTTTACCACTCTAAGTGTTGGGAGATAGGCAACAATAATACCTGTGTCAACTTTGAATCAACCTACTCTGCCTTCCCTATAGAATGACTATGTTGGGAGGTAAGCATCAATACTACCCGAGACGGGTTGGACTCTTCCTAATCTATTATTTCTTGGAATACAGACATCTCTACAACCTCGTCTTCGTCCCCCTATTCTTTCCCATGGGTCATATTAGATGCAACATTTTCCTCTTTTTATTGCCCATGGGTTAATTCTGTTTTAGTAACCCCTTCTTCAACACTTGGGGCAACTCTATGCACCTCTGCATATCGAATTAGTACTAAAACTAATCTGTGATACCCTAAGGTGGTCTCTATACTTGCCTGGTACTAACTGGCCTCATCTTGTAAATAACACACCAAGTGATAGGATACATTAATGCAATCCCCATGAAGTAGATTATTTATGAACCAAAAGTGGTTGGCATTTAACCACAAATACTTCCCTGTGTAGGTGTAAAATTTTACAATTTGCTCAAATACCTATCGCCATAGATTCAAGATGTGTTGCTTCGACAATACATAAAATGCGTTGTGGGTTTCCTGAAGAATATTTGAGTACATCACACCATAATATCTTCTTTGTTTGTTTGGTACCCTATACATGGGAGATCGGCCACCTATGCAATGTATTCCTCTGTGACTGGTATGACTAGTCCATGCATCCTAATGACATCGTCATTCATGGTGGCCAAAAATTAACCTACTACCACTAGATCTTGGTCTTGGCTGACCAAGCGGTAGTACTCCATCCATCCTGTAGCATTAAAATTTCTCCCGAACAAAACTAGTTACGCCCAAAAGATCCTCAGGCTCATATTTCTTAAGCGTGTGATTTTTCAATTGTCCTCCCATTGCATTGTTTGTCTATTCTCTGATTTTTTTTCTTTCTAGTTGTAGAATAGGTACTATTAATGGGTTTTAAAACATGTTGAAGCATGTGATTATATCCATGCATACTGGGCATCTATATTTTCATAATCAATAGTAATTACGGGTAATCTACATAATCAATTCTTAAACCGTGTGCCAGATTTATATGGATACCATTATAATTTTCTTCCTTGCATTCGATTAGTAACACATGTCCAAGTGTAGACGGAGAGTTGCTTGATTCGACAATAGTTTTGTGGGACATGTGCTAGCATGTTACACAAAAATATGTTTTTATGATAACCATACACACATAACAAAAAAATTGGTATATACCTGAGTAGTTTTTTTGTGAAGCATGTTATGAAAATGCCTGGTGGTGCAATTTGATTGGTCGATGCGTGATGACAACATTATGAGGTGAATAAGTGACATGCAATTTTCTATGCGAGTTAATCTTGTCAATTGATTATTATTGGGTACTACAAATTTTGTATTAGTCTTGAGGTCTTGTGCAAAAAATTAAAAACAAATATTATTTTTAGTTACTGTGGGATGACACACGTCCCCCTTGGAAGTTGCTATATCTGTCTTGGGAGTATGCTCGTTTCAACTGTGGGAATTCGTGGACTCTAATAGTCAATGACCAGGAAGCACATGTACTTCATCATAAAAAAAAAAGATAGGAATACTCTATTTTGTTGTAAAGTCAAACTTTACCGAGTTGTGTGTGAATATTATGCCACTATGGTTTCAAATTTTTAGGTGCTTGCTATTATGTTGAATACAAGTACCTGTTGCATCTGTGATGCCGAATACATGAGCCCCCTTTGTTCTGGAATATAAGAACCTTCCTTTAGGTGGAAGACAAGTTCCTTAATTAAATACAAACACTCTTTGTGGCTGGAATACAAACACCTTCTCTAATGTGTTGAATACGTGTGCCTTGTATCTATATATATATATATATATATATATATATATATATATATATATATATATTTATAGGCACCTCCCTTCGGGTGGAAGATAGGTGCTTGCTATTTGTTCTTTGGAATATAGGTGCCCTGTGTTTGGAATACAAGTGTGTTGTATCTGTTCTTTGGAATACAGGTACTTTGTATCTAGAAAATAGGCACCTTTTGATATAGGTGTCCTTTGGATCTTGCGAATATGGGCATATTCTAATGACTTGACTTGAATATAGGTGCCTTACTATGGTCCAAATAAAGACACCCATTTTTTTCAAAATATAAGCATCTTTTTTTTGTGATCCGCATACATGTGCTTCTTCTTGTTGAAAAGTTAGAGTCTATTGTGTTGAGCCACATATGAGTGTTGTCTTATGTTAGGAATTAAACACTCATACACGAATCTGGATAAAAATAACACCTTCCTTGGGGGAAGTTGGCACTTTATCCACTTTTGCTATCTTCCTAGAAAATGAAAAAGATGCAGGGTAGCATGGACACGTGCCTGATAGGCCTAGTTGCTATGATACATACAAATTACGTTTGTGTCCACGTATCTTGCAAAAACACACTAAAGAAAAAGAAACAAAAAGGGATCAGGGGATCATGCCTGATAGGCCTAGTTACCAGGATGCCTACAAACTGCGTTTGTGTCCACGCATCCCTACAAAACTAAAAAATAAATAACGAAAAAGCTATAATAGTTTTTTTACATGCAAACACATAAGAGTTCGTCAAATCATTGAATTTGTTTTTGGTTTTATTGAATGGGGGTCTCTCCCATGCTTGCTTTGGAGTTGATTGCATGGATGGAAGGTGCATGATACAACCGTAAGTGGTGGTCATTAATGGTTAGCATAATACCGCTACCATCAATTATTTTGACGTGGACAACACTGTTATTAATCACCTCGACCACTTCATACAAGCCCATCCATCTTTGTGTGAGCTTTCCCTTGTACTCTTGGAACCAAGAATCAAAAAGTAATACCCAATCACCCTCCTTAAATCATTTTGGTTGTATGTGATAGTCATACCACATGACCCTCTACTTTTACATTATTTCTATATGCTACAATGCATCTTGTCGATATTCATCCAATTGGTTAAGTTGGTAAATTCATTCTCGTTGCACGATATCTAAATTCAGGTTTAACTCTACAACAGTTCATAGGGTTTAGATATCAAACTAGATCAAAATCATGGTATTTTTTCCATACACCAATTGGAATGGTGTGAATCCTGTAGTAGTCTTCCAGGTAGTGCAATATGCCCATACTACCTCCAATAGGTGGCTTACCCAGTACTTCTTGTGTTGCTACACAGTTTTAGTGAGGATATTATTCGACTATCAATTTGTGATCTCCACATGCCTATTCTCTTGCAGATGATAAGGGATGGTCTTATTGTGTCAAATTTTATACTACTTCATCAATTCCTATATCAACTTCGAGGTAAACTAGGCTCCTTGATCAGTGGTGAATTCTCTGGGAACATCAAATCTAGTGAAGATGAATTCATACAAGAATCTTGCTACAATGTCTTCCTTTGCATTCCATAGTGCCTACACTTCAACCCACTGAGTTACATAGTCAGTACAAACTAAAATATACCTTATTCTACTAGAATGTGGATTGATTGGGCCAAAAAAATCCATTCTCTATTTTTTGAATGGTTTAATATGCACATGGGGTTGGAGTGGAATCTCATCTTGAAGAGTTGGTCTACCTATCCTCTAACATTGGTCACACTAGCTGACATGTTTAACTGCATATTTAAATAATGAATGCCAGTAATATCTAGCTTACAATATTTTAAATGCAGTTCTCTTGCTTGCAAAATGTCCCCCACAAGGTTCATTGTGGCAAGATTTTAGGATTTCTAAAGTTTCATTTTTTGCAACACATCTATGCATGATTTGATCGGTACCTATTTTAAACAAGCATCCATCAACCCATGAGAAGGCTGCACTCTTCTTAATTATAGTTTGAGCTTCTCGGGGTGAGAGTGCAGGAGATATATTATCGATGGCTAAGTAATTAGCCATATCCACATACCATGGTACTTGTTCATCGAGAGCAAAGATATGCTCATGCAAAAATTGGTCTTCAGTGGTATTCTTATCCTGAGTGACTAACTTGGAAAAAAATCTGCAACTAAATTGTCCTTGTCGGGTTTGTCAACAATATTTACATCAAATTCCTACAAAAGTAGAAGGCAACTAATAATTCTACCACTCACCATCAAATTATTCATGAGATATCTGAGAGTTGTGTGATCAGTGTGCACAAATATTTTGTAGCCTGTGATGTAATGGCCGAATTTTTTTATAGCATGCACTACTACAAGGAAATCTTTCTTTGTAACAGTGTAGTTGAGCTCAAAACCTGAAATATTTTTACTGACATAGTAAATAACATATAATTCATTTCCATTCTCTTTCCCTAATGCTACCCCTATAGCATTATTGGATGAATCTACATAGATGTGGGAGGGGAGAGTCCAATTAGGACCTCTTAGGGGTAGTTGTCATTTTTCTTTCAAAGCTTGAAATGCTTGCTCACACTCACTGGTCTAGACAAATTTGGCATCTTTAATCAACAAGTTATACACAGGTTTAGTGGTTTTACTAAAGTCTTGAATAAACCATCTGTAATATCTAGCGGGTCCTAGGAAACTATGGACATCTCTCATGGTTTGGGGAGTAGGTAAATTTTTAGTTACCTCAATTTTTTGACTGTCAACCTTAATCCCTGTGGTAGAGATACAATATCCTAACACTATCCCTTATTGCATAAAAAATAAATCACTTTTCATTACTAAGGGATAGGTTGGTTTCCTGGCAGCGTTGGAGTGCTTTCTCCAGGTTACTTGTGGCTTCTTCAAAAGTTTCACTATAAACGGTGAAGTCATCCATGTAAACATCCACAATTTCACCCACCATGTCTAAAAAGATACTAAGCATCGCCCGTTGGAAAGTGGTAGGTGTGTTACATAACCCAAATGGTAAGACTTGGTAAGAAAAAGTCCCCTATGGATAGGTAAACGTGGTTTTGTCCTAGTCTTCATTCCCTATTTAAATTTGGTTATGTCCACTAAACCCATATAGGAACCAAAAATATTTCCATCCTACTAAGGTATCAAGGACTTGGTCAATAAAGGTTAGGGGAAATGGTCTTTCCTAGTGTCTTTATTTAACATCTTGTAATCAACAAAAATGTGCCACTTACCATTTTTCGTAGGCACCACCACTAAAGGTGATACCCATTGACTATCCGATACAGGATAAATAAATCAAGTTGACAAAATTTTTGTAATTCAGCTTTGACAATTTTTTCATTGTTGGATTCATTCTTCTTTGGGGTTGTCTTATTGATTTTACATCATCTTCCAAATATAATATGTGCATGCAAACTTCAGGTGCAATCCCCCCATGTCTTTATAATCCCACATTAAAGTAGTTTAATGTTTGACTAGTATTTCCTTCAATTTATTCTCTTGAATAGTTGACAACTCATTATCAATGCTCAATAATCTGCTAGGTGCTACCTCTATCTATTTGACATGATTCTCCTTGCTGCCTACAAATGGGAATTCTAGAGGAGGATGTGAGGAGTTTCCTTGGAAATTTTTTGATATGACTTGATATTCATCGACGTCATCCTCTATCTCATATAGAGCTACTAATGGTTGAAGCATTGACAAGGCATCAGTATTTAAGACTTCACAATTTGGTTCTTCCAACAAATTAGTGTATTGTGCAGATGGATAAATTATTAAGGTTTTAATATTCTGTCCATTTGAGATCGTCATTTTTCCTATATTGTAACTTATATAAGCATCAACTGTTGCCAGCAAAGGTCGGCCTAATATAAGTGAATAACCACCCAATCCAGATCTATATTACAACACTAGAAAATCTTCCAGATACTCCCATGCATCTACTATTACAACAACATCTTCTAGCATTCTCTTCGGGAGTATTGTAGATCGATCAACCAATTGGAGCACTATTTTGGTTGATCTCATATTTGTGAGTTGCAGCTTTTGCATGGTTTCTTGGGACATGACATTTATGGTAGCTCCTAGATCTACTAATATGTTGGGTAACTATAAGCCTGCAATTTAAACTATTAACACTCGACTTCTTGGATCAGAGTACTTGTGATGGTAAGTGTTTCCTAACATGAGATCAACCATATGACCTACCACATTAACTATTTTTATGGTTTTATTTTTGTTTTTTTGACATAATTATCTAATGGTCTTCATGTAGATTGAAACATCTCTAATGGCCTGATAAAGGAGAATCATGATTATCAGGTTTTTAAGGCCTTCCATAATGTCAAATTTTGATTGCATTGGATTTTTGGGTTCTTGTAATCTCTTTGGGAAGGGTGGAACCCCTTCATTTTTGTGTTTTTGAGTAGTTTTATTTTTTTGCCTCCTCTATCAAAGGTGGTTATTCTTTTACCTCTAATTCTACATCCTTTTCCTCCACTACAGGAGGATTTGGAAATACTCCTAATTGCCTACCTGATCTAAGTTGTACATGATTGCAATCTACTCTAATATGATACATAGGAAACATCTTCATGTCTACATGATAGGTAGGTTGATTTATCTTGTTGTTTGGATTTGGAGTTGGTTGTGCAAGTAGCTGATTTGGCCTAGAAGTAGGAGGTGCTGATAAACTAGGCTGTAGTAGGACTTAAGTTGTGGTTTGTGGAGATGAAGTCCACGCATTAGGATTCCTCCACTATGTTCTAGCTTGCTGATAAGGCATCCATGGATAAGGTATGTAAGGAGTAGACCCTTGGTTTGAGTTACTAAAATTTGAGTTATCTTTTGAATTTGACATGAAAGATTTGGGTGTTGCAAAATTTATTTTGGACATAGAAATAATAAGGGACCGTGCAAATAAATAAAAGCAAATATATTTATTTGATACTATAGAGGTTTATGATGCATGATTGTAAACCAGTATGTACTCCATATCCTATTGGTCAAAAGTTATCTGCTAAACATTATCCTAAAACAGATGAGGAAATTGAAAAAATGCATCATTTTCCTTATGGTAGCGTTGTTGGTAGTCTGATGTATGTAATGGTATGTACTAGACCTGATATTGCATATGTAATGAGAGTAGTTAGCAGATATATGTCCAATACATGAAAGGAACATTGAACTATTATGAAAAGGATCTTCAAATACTTGCATGGAACTTCAGACTATACTATATGTTATTAAGGAAAATATAGAGATAATAATATTGTAAATCTACATGGTTTCATGGATGCTAACTAGGTTGGAGATCTGGACAAGAGAAAATCCACAAGTGCTTATGCATTCAAACTATTTAGAGGGGTAGTAAGTTGGATGAGTAAAAAGAAATCAGTGGTTACTTTATCCACAACAAAGGCAAATTACGTTGTAATAAATCATACTTGTAAAGAAGTAGTGTGGTAATAGAGGTCATGTTCAACATTTGGTCTTAAGTAGAAGGCTGTGAGAATTGATAGTGATAGCGAGAGTGCAATATTTTTGGCAAACAATCCTAGTTTTCATGATTGATCAAAACATACTGATATCAAGTACCATTTTATGAGAGAGATGGTTGAAGGAAACATGTGATGTTGGAGACAGTTGATACAAAGAATAATATTGTTAATTCATTAACAAAGGTTGTATTTTGCTCAAATTTTCTTGGTGTAGATATATGGGTATGGTTGCCCTTGATAGTTGACAATGGTAGTTTTTGACCCCTATGGAAAGTATTCAACGAGTGGGTTATTGTTGAAAATATGTTGAATATTTTTCATGTTATTCTAGCGGGGTTAACTCTAAAAGGTACTAGACACTCTTCATGTATCCTCATTGGGTTTTGGTGCCAAGCTGAGCCTTGGGAAGTTTTAGGGTTTCTTAAGCTATTTTTAGACTCATATGGGTTGTTTAGGGTTAAATATTTGAATCCATGGTTTTTCACCCATGGTATTGTAAAATCCGTTCTTGTGTTGTTATTTAATTGCACTTGCATTAGGGTTTGAAGAGAGATGAGAGATGAACATTATTGTATTGGAGATTGTTAACTTTATACAATAAAGAGATATTATTATGCTATGTTTTTTTCCTATAAGGATTTCCCAGGTGAAATACTATGTTATGTGTGTATTTGTTATCTTATTCTTATTTTTTCCTTTGATTCTGTATTTACTATTTTTTTAGATTTAGTTTATTAGGGCCTTTTGAGGTAGATTTATTTGGATCCTCATCATCTAAAATCTATTGTGGCAAAAAAATTCTACAAAAAAGTCTCCTTAAGCTAGACCATTGTTATCATTGCCATTATTAGACACTTTTGTACATAGCCATAAAACACTTCTTCTAGGACTTTAAATGAAGAAGAAAATTCAATATCATCACCTTATTTAAATATAAACTCTTTCAATATTCCATTATCACATAAGGTATATCTTGAAGGTATAAATTTCCCATTCATGACATGAATTATCCTATTTGAAGAATTCCTCCTGCCCTTAGGCCACCTAATTTCAATCACCAAAAGAGGCTTTGCATGAACTTGGTTAAAACAAGATTCATAATAAACTTCTAAGAGTATTTAGAAAAAAATAGAAAAAGAAAGAGATCATGAAGGTTTATATCTTTATGAATAAGTTGAGTCAATCAACCAAAGAAGAAGGATTTACTAAAGCATATCCTAAATCCTTTTCTTGTAAGTCTCCAAAATACTCAAAATCTGCTACATCTATTACAAATCCATCTAAATCTCCCAAAAAATTTGCCTAGATATTTTGATCACATAGAAAAGAGTAAATCTACCATTTCAAATTGAAGCAATAGGGCTTGAGTACTATTCCACACAATAGGACCTTAAACAGAGGAAAAAAGTCCATTGACTAATGTCATTAATGTGTAGAGTTCAAAAATTTGTATGATTTGTAAAAAAGGGCTGAAAATACTTCCACATGCAAAATAGATGGCCTCTAAAAGTTTGACCCTAATGAACCCCAATAAATAAAAATTAAATATCCAAACCTAAAAAAGAGAGTAGTTAATTACTTGTTGCAACTTGGCAATTCATAATTTGCTAATGCTGCCCACTAATTTTTTGCTAACTTAGTTTCTTTGAATCATTGTGATTGCAATACTTGGTATCTTTTGATTGAAGGATGATATATACATATAGAAATTTTTTTATTGGAAATAAGCTATGCCATGTTAGCCACCTTATCAGTTGTAGCTACATCTCAACAAGACCATCTTCACTTTCCTTTGGTTAAAATAAAATGCAATTCAATACCAAGTCAACTGGGAGAAAAGGATTTTGTGCTAAATGACATGCAATAGTCCTATTTAGTGCTAAAACATACTTTTCATACACTTATCTTCTCAATCCAAAGCATAAGGTAAGGCATAAACAGTGGGACTTGAGCACATGACATCCTATTCTTGATAAGCTCACACTATCCAAGGTAGAATTAGGGTGCAGTGAGACTAAAATACCAATGTATCTATAAATCATGTCATTTTATAACACCTATAAAGGTGTATGCTAGGTGACATAGGTGTAGGGTTTGAACCCTAAACCTACCTATGCTTACATGCCAATAACAAACCTTTCATTGTTATACCATGCAAAGCCAATTAAGATTGAGCTAGGATGTACTAGAGACAATTGTCCTCCAAAATAAGGGAGCGATGCTATTAGACTTGAACTTGTGGTTCCTATATTTCATGATTTATCAACCACCATGCTAGCTATCTAGGTACATTACATGAATAGGAACATATATACCATTTTCCACCCCTTTTGTTCATGGGAGTGCTTGAGGTTGTTAAAGGCAAGTGCACATGTGTGAACCAAAGATTTTCAAATTTGATTTTTTTGACCTATGGTCTATAGCTCCTACTCATACCCTCTGATACATAAAATAGAAGAAGAAATTAAGTGATGAATCTAGTAGACACAAAGGGATTATGGAAGAAATTGGAGAGAAAGACCTCATATATGAAAAATGCTTATGAGGAATCATCCTAAAAATCAAAAGAAAAAATGGAGGCACCAAGTGGAATTTCTATATGACCAAGTAGCATTGCTCTATTCCCACTTTGATACTATGTTGGAATTCAAATATTTTTCAAAAATAAAATAAAAGCAAACCATTCACTTAAATCTTATACAAAAAACAAAAAGGATGAAAAAGAAAAGGATTTAGTGGGCACCGATAGGTACCATAAATAATTACTATATCCATAGATAATTTTGCATAATATGTTGATCATACAAATTAGTGTGATGGGGGTATTTAGAGCAATACAAATATCCCAAATTACATAGAGTTTAACCTAAGCTAACATAAAATGAGGGCTTTAGGAGTTGCAATCTTATTGCAATGGTAAGGGCTTTGGCCTCTCCTTTTGAGAGGTCCAAGGTTTAAACCCTATTCAGTATGAGGGGAACAAGACCCCTCATAAAAACACGTATAAACTCATTGAAAAAAATAAGAGGGCTTTATGTTTATTACAAGTCATAAATAGGGTTTAACCATAACAAGGTTAACCATGGCCCATAGGGCTTATACAATAAAAAATTACAAAATAACTAATAGATTATACAATTAATTTTCCTTAGGCCAATCCAATACATCATACAATGTTGGTTCTTAGCCATGAATTAGATTATAATTTTAACATGGTGACCCCTTAAAGCTACCACTCAACCAACACTATGAATCTCATAGCTTGGTTTAAAGTTGTTCATCTTATTTTCTTACTAATATTAGGTTGTGTAAGAAGGGGTTGTGGTAGGAGAATTAAATCCTTATAGATTCATTCATCTTAGTTAGCCTCCAACCCATTGGTGTAGTCACATTCCTTTATAACTTGGTGAATATCCCCTCTCTTGGTCATTGAAATTAAATTTACCTAAAAACAATAGCCCATAACTCACCAAGGATTATTTTAATTTGCAAACATGAGTAAATGAGGACCCAAAAGGAGTATTGTGTGAAGATTCAAAATTTTTCCAAGTGTAAGAGTTAACAATTTGTTGAAATTGGAATTTGATCCATCAAACAATTATGTGGGTTGAAGGAGGAAAATAGGACAAGTGTGAGAGATTACAATTCATAAAAGAAAGTTAATTTACTAGCCAAAACACAACTCAAATAGGGCCAAAAAAAAATAGATATTGAATCTAATGACTTATCATATAACCAACAATTTGTAGGTTTTATAACTTTGCTAACTTTCTAGTTCCTATCAAGGGAACGTATGTGAAAGCTTTAATCATGGATCCAATTGATATGAGTTTAGAAACAACCCAAGAGATCATAGTTATTAAGTTTTAAGAATAATGTCCATCTTTTATAGAGGCATTCCCACTAGAGGCCACTGAACAACCCTAATATTCTAGAAGAGAGGTAAAATTATATCCACTAATGAGAATGATCAAAATAATTTCCAAGAAGGGGGTTACTAAAGATCCAAAGGACTAGAAGAAAAGAGGGTCACTATAACATTTCATTTTTTTTTGATACAATGGGTGATGAGAATATGCAATTTCCACCCAAGTATTCTAGTAGAGAAGCCCTAAGAAGATGCAATATAAACCCTAGTGACTATTGGATAGTAGATTGACTATGGAGTTCTAGGATGGGATAATTTTGAAGCTATAAGTCTAGGAGTGCCTAGAGCTAATACTGCTTGTATAGCTTGCTATAATAAACAATAATAGCTTATAATGGTAAAATTATTGGATGCATATCCTTTAATCATAAATTCCATGACCATAGAGAGATGATGCATATTTAGAATGATGCAATTAGATGGATCTCTTGCACCTCTAAAGCATAAATCGTAATTTTTTATAGAGAGCAAAAGGAGTAGGAGGATTTCCTTTCCACATAGATGAATAACCTATTATTTTCCAAGGGGTTTAAGCTACCATTGAAAATTGACATGTTTAAGAAGGAAGCTCAAAGAGTATTATCTTCCATTACTGTTATAATAATAAATGTGTCAAACTCCATACAAGGGAAGGAGCATATAGGCATGCTTCATGTAGTAAGGATGTAGCTAAATACCCCAAGTATTAGAATATGGTACATAAACCTTCAAAGAGATTAAATGCAACTAGAGCACTTGAAAAATAGCAAAAATTCCACTTTCTCCTCATACCTCTAATGGTTGATTGTAGACCAAAAAATAGCTTGATTATCTTGATGGATTTTTAACCCTTAATACTACCACAAATATAACAGGTTAAATATTGCAAGATAGAAAATATTATAGCCACAAACCAATAAGGTCAAGATAATGATAAGAGTAGAATAATATGAACAAATTAATATGTATATAAAGGCTAATAATATAACAAATAATATTCACTAATAAACAACAATATATATGTAAATAGCCTGAATCATACATGTAAAAATCATGCAACACAACTTACAATATTAATTGCTCAAAATGTATGTAATCTTTATTACTTCACTTTCTTTTACAAATATGATATAACTTGATACTCGATACTTGATATTTCTTCATTGATCTCTTTATTGATCTATCTTGATCTCTTTTATATGATATAGAATATCCTTATGGAGTATATATCCATAGTAGTATGACTCTTAGGATACTTGACTATTCCTCTCCATATGCCAAGTCTCATGACTCTTGGCTTCTCTACTTGACACTTGCATACTTGATGAACACTTGACACTATATTGTATGCACACCTAGACATGACTCTTGACCTTCACTTTGCACACTCTAACCTAATACACTTGTGCACATCTTTACATTACATATTTGCACTCTTACATATAAGACACTTATGCATTTCTTGCACATTACAACTTTACATGACACTTGTGCATATCCTTCACATTCACACTTACATAAGGAGAAAATAATACTCACACTCTAAGCTATAACTCAACTCTAATATAATATTTACTTATGTACCAAGAAGGTACCATGGGGGTACATTAGCATGTAACAAGTAATGTAATATACTCCAACATATCCAATGTGAAACTAGACAAAAAGTACAAAGATGGTCATCCATTAAACTTGCCCATTTTGAAGAACCTTACATCTCTTGTATAGTCCCGAAGATATTTTGCTATAGTTTTAAAATAGTTATTTATGCACCAATTAAGCAAAGGCCATTATATGGGTTCCTAAAACTTTAATTAGAGTGAATTTATATGGCAGAAACAAAAGGGGATGATAAAGAAGATTTTTATGTGTGATTCTACTTAGCATTTATTACGCTATACTTTTCAAAATAAGTATTTAGACTGCCTACATTAATGCCCAACTATATTTTTGCCTTGGAAGTTATATGATAATTGGACCTAGTTGATAGACATTTTGGCAAAAGCCACAAGAAGAATAGCCTATGTGCCTATGAGAGAAGCTATCTAACAATAAATCTCTTTACCAAATATTGCATAGAAGGAATCAAGAAGAAGCTTGAAAGTTGTGGGATATCATTGATCAAAGATAAGTGGACTTATGACCTCAAAGTGCAATTCATGCAAATACTGCTAGGTAAGAAATTATCCACCATTTATATACATGAAAATTGGCTTGATATTTAATTCAAAGAATCTAAGTGAGGAGGATACCATAAAGAGGATAAAACTAGTAGACACTAATGAAAGCAAACTTAGAACACTATGGGAGAAACCATTTACTTTATTTTGCTTCTATAGAATTTTTTTGGAGAAGGGAATAAATTTCATAAAAAATTTGACCTTAATGCTTATATCAACCATTGAAAAATATCCTTACTTATTGGAGAAAAGTATAAATGGAGACTAAATAAGGTATCAACATATTCTTGGATGAGATATGAGAATGAGGATCCAAGTTTTAAAAATAAGCCTAAACCAATGAGAAGGTAGTTTGATGAGTGTAGACATATAGGATGAACAACACACATAAGAGGTGGAAACAAGACAAAAATAAAAACAATTAAGTGTATAGGTTTTATCTCTCAAAGTGTTAGAAATCCATAACCATTATATCTATGAGAAAAGCCACATAAATAGCAATGCAAGAGGTTTATGAAAAGGAACCATTGAGGAAAAAGGTATGTTGTGCCACATAAAAAAGAGATAAAGGTAAAAATATAAGAGTTGAACACTTATATGTTACTATTATTCCAACTTCCTTAGTGGAAGTTGGAGGTAGACAAGAGTCAACACAAGTAGAAAAATGGGCATCAACAAAGGAATATAAGAACTAATAACTATCCCTTCATGTAAATAAGTGGTAAACATAGGAGCTACCACTTTGAAGGCTCATAAAACTAGTATGACCATATTTTTAGAGGTTCATAAAGATATTGTGGCCATATTATTTGCCATATATTCTACCATTCCATCTTGATATTTTTCCATTGTCTCTCTCCTTAACACAAGTATTTCTTCACAACTTCCTTCTTCTAATATATCCCCTTTTGCTACACCTTCACCCCCATTAGACATACATGTACCCACCTTGGTCATGTCTACGTCACTTGTCACCCCTACTCAAGACCTTGCCACTCTAGTTCTTTAACATCCACACCTCCCATCGTTATGAAAATCACTTATGCAATGGTATCATACACATAGTTAGCTTACACCACCCATACCACCATCACCTATTATGCCATCCTTAGTAAACTAAATAAAATTAGAAATGTTAAAAAATCTTCCCAAGGTATTAAAAGAATTGGGAAACCTTCATTCAATTTGAGCCTTTAGCCAGATTCAAAAGTAATAGTAGCTAAAGAGATAAATATTAAAATAGAGGCATAAGCTCCCAAAATAGAAACACAACCTCTCTAGGTAGAAGTTTAGTCAAACACCCAATTCTAGGTGGGATCTATTACAATATGTAAAGTTGAAAGTATTGACACCTAAATGGACCTAATACAAACCATAAAGTGCTTGTAGATACAAATGGTCATATTATTAATGTAGGTAAGCATGGATATAGTGGATGATTACCTATAGAAATCCCAACAAGCCATTGAAAAGACTACCCACCCTCAAAACCCAATTAAATAAAAGAGAAAGGAAAATATTATTATTTCAAGCACATTTATTGAACCTAAGTCATCTTGTTATATCAAATTTTGATTATGCCACTTGATTGTCTTCCTTAGAGTTACATTAGACACAACATGTAGGGTCAATACAATTCTTTTAACATGCCAAATTGTCTATGTCATTGAGTAACCTTAAGTTGGATAGAGAAAATTAGATGTATATAAAGTGAAACAATATTTGGTCATGGTTTTAGAGTTGTTAAAGTAAAAAACTATTAGATTGAAGAAGATAATTCTAAGTTTTAGGAAGAACTAAAAGCCCTCAAGCAGGAAAACAATAACCTAAAGTAGTAGGTAGATCAAACAAAATAAGAGCAACAATTGTAGTAGAAGTTGGATGAGGAACTCAAGTAAAAGGATGATGAATCTCCTAGCTCAAATAAACATAAAAGAGCTTTTGATTAGAGCTTGAGTCCGTGAAAATAAAATTGATGAGGCACAAAAATGCCTTATTATTTCATCATTTTGCACATAAAAAAATACCATATTTCGATTAATATTATAGTTATTTTCCAAATAAGTGATTAAAATGTATTATTATGTTGATGTTAGCATGAATAAATGTTAAGAAGTACTATGCTATTGTTTTGACTATTTTTTGCACGTTATGTCACCTTTTTGCATGATTTTAGCAGTAAAAATGCATAATAGAAATAACTAGTAAATAAAGGCTTTATGAAATCTGATTAGCTGAGCGATTTTAAAGTGTTTTCCTACCTAAAATAAGTTTCTAAGATTATGTGGCATCAAGAAATCCACATTGCATCTGAAACAGGGCATAATATAGCTAGATACAAAATATGTAGGAGCAACTCCAAAACATCTAGGCAACCACCTACAGATTAATATGGAAGTGAGGAAAAATGACAAAAGTGAAGTTGAAACCATTTGGGAAGCATTATAAAAATTATGAGGGATCCACCAAGCATTTTAAAGTGATACCATGTGATCAAATTTAAGCCAACAACATTTGATAGGTTTGCAACCTAATATTCTGGAGTTATTGTAGAAAAACTATAGTAATAGCAAAAAAATAGGTTTTTGACCAAATCTTCAAGAAAATGAGCAAGCTGACACATGAATATCTATGATCAATGATATTAATCTATTCTTGGCCTATTTACCATCAAATTGGAAGTAAATATAGTTTCACACCTAGCTACAAATTAGATTTTATTTTAATTTTGGACTGAGTCTGTTGCAACCAAGTAGCAAATCAGGAGCCAACATCAAAATAAATTAATTTGCATTTGTTAAATGTATTCTTGGGATGTGAAAAAAATTGTATAAATAAATCCACCTATCTAATTCGAAAGAGTTGGAAAAAGGTTATAAAATTAGATAATAGACAAAAAAACATTTTCAACAACTTTTGTAATAATAGGAATTTTCCAATAAAAGTACAATATTTTCCATGTCATTTTGAAGTCTTGAGTGGATAGTTAGAGATTAGATTTTGGTGTGTTATAACTTATGCTAGACCTATGAGCAAGGGCCAACTCTCGAGGTTGGTGGAAGGAGTTACAATTTTTACAATTTTTTTGTTTTTGTTCATTTTCTATCAAAAAGTTATCAATTTCTTGCCAGAATGTTGTAATATATTTTTGCTCTGTTTTCAAGTATGAAAGTGTAAGTGTTTTTTCAGATAGCTGACCTTATCTCCTTCTATATTTCTCATTTCATTTTTGCAATTTTATTTACAATATTTTATTTACAGTTTCAACAACAATTTCTTGCTTTAGCAAATTCTGTTTCAGTAGCTCAATTTCCAGTATTTGTTAATTTAGTTGATTTCAATTCAACATTTACATTTCATAGCACTTAAATTTAGAAAAATTAATGTAGTTTCTATTTTTCTTTAGCATGGTTTAATTTTGCAAATTATATTAGTTTCAATTCTACAGACTAAATAGGTTTCAATTCTGTAATTTAGTGATAGTTTGATACCTGCAAGAACCATATGAACCTCTGTTCATATAAGATAAGCAAGTGCCATAATTTCTAAATTGTAGAACTACCAACCTCCTCTATTTTATATAGCTTTGGACACTACCCTGAATTTGAAAAATTAAAATTAAATGATGAACAATAATGACACTCATAATTTTTGGCATCATTACCATGGAATATAGGTGTCGTTAAAGGATAAATCAATCATACAATTATTATTGTGTCAAGTTGTGTCAAGCGAACCTTAGAGTAACTCCTGAAATAAACAAATTACACAAAATATAGTTGTGTTGATGACAGTTGCATTTCAGATATTAGGACATAAGCATCGAATGTATGAATCGAATAAGGGATGAAAAAACATGATTTATTAGATTAAATTTTACATCAACCATAGAAAGGTGGTATTCATGATACGAGGGTGAATTAAATGCATTTGAGATTCCTGATAACATTGAAAAAGGATTACAAACCTCATATTTAGAAAGTGTAGAAACTTCCAAGGAAGAATTACAAGAAGAGCAAATTGTTAGTTCCTCATCACCTACCACTAATATATCCTTAAGATCAGACCAATTTAGATTAATTTATACTACATATTGGGAAGATATAATGGTAAATTTACAAGGAAATACAAATAGGGACAAAAATATTCTTAATTAGGGTAACAACCCTACTCCTGCTAGGACCTTTGAATATCCTATTCAATTGAATCCAACTCAAAACTCCTCAATGAAAACCATTCCACCTTCAATGTTACCAACCTTTTAGGGAATTGCATTAGCGGATCTTGACCAGTTCTTATTCGAACTCAAAGTGGTATGCCAAGCATATGATTATATAAATGACAAAAAAAAACTTAATGTATTTTCTTCCACACTCAAAGACTCAACCTTATGTTAGTTTATGATTTTAGCATCCGATTCAATTCAAACTTGGGAAGAAATGAAGCAAGTATTTTTGGAAAAGTAACAAGAATATTGCTAGGTGAAAAATAGGAATGATGAGTTGTTCAAAATTAAACAAGAAAATGATGAAAATACGAAATATTATTTGCATAAATTTTCTTTTGTGCAAAAGATATGTGGACCTGTTAAACCAAAAATATTGAAAGCCATATTCTTGAGGGAATTTCAAGATGACTCTAAAGAAGTATTAGATCTAATGGAAAAGGGGATGTGAGTACCCTTGACATTGAAGAGATTTTGAAATTATGTAGAAATTACTCTTGCACTAGACAAAGAAGACGAAAGAGGGGTAATAACAGAAGTGACATGAAAGAACTAATGGAAGAATTTGCTAATTTGAAAATTGATATTCTTGTGCATCTTAATACTATGTTAGGGGAAATGAACGAAACAACTAAATCTATATAATCCTTAGCCATTTATTGCCCAAGTTGCAGAAATAAGCATGCGCTTTAAGATTTTCCATTAAATAAAACCTCCATATCTACTATTTGTAGCATTTATGCGAAAAGACATATCACATACCAATGCCAATTACTTCCATGACTCAAAAATATCTAGGAAATACAATAAGAAGAACTCAATTTTTTTGGGCAAAGACAAGGGGGAGATTTTCCACAATATCAATCTCTAAATACCCCATATTTTCTCACAAATTGGGAATAAAATCCTTGGTCTATGCCATGGTCTTACTTAGAACCACCACAACAATCTTGGAATCAACCTCCATGGTCATCCTCTCAAGAATGGTCACACTCTAGGTGGATAAATTCACAATGGAATAAAATAAATCCACCATGGATGCAATCACAATTACATGGAGAAAATTGGAGACAACAATACCAACCATATTAGGGATAATGGAGATACCAAAATCCACCACAAAATTTGTTGCCTGAACCTACTCAAGAATTTCCTCAAGGACAACAATCACAACAATAATAGTAGGTGAAACAACCTCCAATTTCAGCCCAACCTATGGCCAACTCCAATAATACTAGGTGGGCAACCCCTGTCTACATGGTTGAATTTGATGATACTGCCACAATAAATGTAATTGATCATAACAATATCTATTTACGTTCAGGAAAGACACTTATTGAACCTGGTCCACCTATCATTGTAGAAATGAGAATTAATAAAAATAAACAAGACCCATCTAAATCTGACCCACAACAATCACATGTTGAGAAAGAAAAAGAAAAACAAGACTTACCTTGGAATGATTTACCTTCATCAAAAAGAGTACCATACCCTGAACGGTTTAAGAAAGATAAAATATCTTCAAAATAAAATTTAGGAAAGGAAATAGAATGCTTAAACATCACAATTCCTTTATTATAGGCTATTAAGGATATACCATTAATCAACAAAATTGTTTAGGACCTTTGCATAAAAAATCCAAGAAGGAAGAAGAAATCATTTTCAAAAACTATACAAGTAGATGGAAAGCTGGCTAACCCGCTTTCTAAAAAAATTATTCCACCAAAATATAGTGATCCAAGAAGTCCAGTAGTCATGGTAACAACAGGATCAATGCAAATATCTAATGTTCTGATTGATGTTGGGGCAACCATAAATATTATGACAAAGGATAGGATGCATAGATTACAATTGAATAACTTGAATTCTACTTCTACCGTATTAGATATAGCTGATAGATCTGTACCTAAACTGGAAGGAATTATGGAATATATTCCTACAATAGTCTCCTCATGGGAATATCCAGTTGACTTATTGGTTTTACAACCCCGTAATTCTACGAATGGAAATATGATAATTTTAGGAAGGCCTTGGATTGCTATGATAGTCTTTTGCATTAATTATAGGTTATGGGATATGACCATTTAAAATGGGATTGATTCAAAGAATATTTCTTTATAAGCTCCTACAAAAACTTAAGTTAACTTTTCAGATCACTTGTGGTTTCTTGATTCCTAACAAAGAAAATGAAGAAGCTATCTCAACATTAGCCACCATAATTGTGAAAGACCACATAGAAGAGTTTAACTCATGTAAAAGAGATGCTTTTGAAGATGAAACTATTTTGGTTAACACCATGTATGACTCAGGAATCAAGGATGAACCAACTATCATTCATTGTTTATTATGGAATGGTGATGAACAAGAATATGAACAATGTCATTCATTTTATTACAATATAGTCCATTTAAATTGCCACATGGATGACATTATCATCTTCTATATAATCCATGTCCTATATTAGATATGATTCCATAAATAATTGAATTTAACAATGAAACACAAATTTTCCATTCTCTCTTGTCGCATCATTGTCCTCTTAACTCCTTGATAAGGAAATTCAAGGGAATTAATTTTGTTCATCATGAAACAAAAAAAGTAGAAGTACAACCAAAGAAATTTTGGAATATCAACAATTGGTTGACTAATGATCAGAATTCAAGATTGCTTACTGTATTAAAATGACATATCGATTCCTTTGCATGGGATTACAAAGATATGTTAGGAATTCATCCTGATGTGTGTACTTATAGAATATATACAAAAGATGTAAAACCTATGCACCAACCACAAAGGTGACTAAATATTGCTTTGTGAGACATTATAAAATATGAAATAAAAAAACTTTTAGAAGTAGGATTTATTTATCCAATTTTTGATAACTGATGGGTTTGTCCATTGGTTATTGTATAAAAGAAAATTAAAAAAAATACGTGTGTGTGTGGATTACCAATAATTGAATAAATTCACACATAAGGACCATTTTATATTACCTTTCATTGACCAAGTGTTAGATACACTCATTGAAAGAAATATTTCTATTTTCTTGATGGATTTAATGGGTATAACAAAATTCAGGTTGCACTTGAAGATCAAGAAAAAACAACCTTCACTTGTCCATGGGTAACTTTTACCTATAGAGTCCTACCTTTTGGACTTTTTAATGCACCAACAACTTTCCAATGAGTTTTTGTGTTCATCTTCTCTGACTTGACTAATAAATGTGTGGAAATCTACATGGATGATTTCACAGTTTGTGGGGAAGCCTTTGATATCATCTTATAACATCTTGACAAGGTGTTAAACCACTGTGAAACTTATAATTTGTCCCTAAATCCTAACAAATATTTCATTATGATGGAAGAAGATATTGTCCTTGGCCAACATATCTCATTAGAAGGAATCAAGGTAGATCCCAAAAAGATAGAAATCATTAAAACCTTCCTTCTCCATAGACTCAAACAAATATTAGGAGCTTTTTAGGATATATTGTCTTTTATCGTCGTTTTATCCAAAATTTTATTACAATTACAAATCCTATGTTTGTATTGCTAACAAAATATTTTGAGTTCAAATGGACTAAAAAGTGTCAAAATGCTTTTGACACTCTCAAAGAAAAACTGATCACTCCACCTGTGTTGAGAGGTCTAAACTAGGAATTGCCATTTCACATTCGAAATGATACAATACTACAATTGGAGCAAAATTAGGGCAAGTGGAAAATGGGGAGCATTATGCCATATACTATATTAGCAAGAAACTCACAGGAGCCAAAAAGAACTATACTACCACAAAAAAAGAATTCCTAGCATTAGTATATGCTATCAATAAATTTTACCATTATATTATAGGATATCAAGTGTTTGTTCACACAAATAATTTGACTATTAAATACTTGATGAATAAACCTATGGTTAGTGCAAGAATAATTCATTTGTTATTACTATTGCCAGAGTTTGATATCATAATAGTGAATAAACCAGGGAAGGCTAATGTAGTTGTAGATTTGTTATCTAGACTGAATAACACAGGAAAAGTTATTTGCAATATCAATAGAATCACCATAGTTTGCTAATATTGCTAATAGAAATAGGAAAAGTTCCCTCTCATTTTACCTCAAAAGAAAAACAACGATTGATAAAACAAAGCTCATCCTTTAAGTGGATAAATGGTCTACTATTCAAATATGGATCTGATTACATATTACATTGATGTATTCAACAAGGTGTATGATGTCCTTCATGCATGTCACGATGAAACTTCATGAAGATATTATTCAGTGAAAACTACCATTAGAAATTTTTTAAGAATTGACTATTATTGGCCATCTCTTCACAAAGATGTAAAAATATTTATACAATATTATGATGCATGCCAAAGAATAAGAAAACCCACACCCATAAATGAAATGCCTCTATAGTCTCAAGTGGTTTTAGAACCATTTGAGAAATAGGGGTTAGATATTGTTGGATCCATTAACCCACCTTATCAAGGAAAGGTACATATTTTGGTATGTACTGATTATGTAACCAAATGGGCTGAGGTGCATGCTTTTAAAGATGCTTGTGAAGAGGTCGCTGACTTTTTATATTCTCAAAATTTTCAAATATTTGGAGCTCCACGATCTATTACCATAGATTATGGACCCCAATTTACATAAAAAGTGGAAGATGTGGCATGATAATCACATTCAATAGAGAAAATTTGAAATAGGAGATTGGGTATTATTAATTGATTCTCTCTATGAATATTTTTATAGCAATTTATAAACTCAGTGGCTTGGACCATACCATATTGAGGAAGTGTTTGAGAATGTAGTTGTCTGTCTTTCTCTTATTGATGACTCGAGGAGGAAGTTAGTGGTAAACGGACATCGCCTTCGGGTATACCATAAACTATTGACTAAGGAGTTTTTAGAATATTTTACACAGTTGGATTTATATGTGATGGAAGATACTCTCTCTCCGATTTTATATTTAGAAATTATTTACAAAAATTTGAAAAAAACAAAAGAAAAAATAATAATATTGATGGTGAAATTTCTTCATGAGCACAATCTAGATGGAGGTTGTGAATTTCCTTCATGGGTACAATCAAGACAGATTGAAGATTTAAAAAAAAACACAAAAAAAGAGAAAAAATGAATAATTCAATAGTGAAAACCTTTTTAGGCACTATTTGAATTAAGGCCTACATGAAAACCGGTTTTTGATTTGTTTGTTTTCTTGATTTATCCATCATTGTACAAATATCACTTACTGCACATGTGTAATATCTTTGTTTTTAGATTTTATGTAGCTTGCTAACAATCATTAGAAGTGAATTACAAGGTGCATGATAAATTTATAGGACAATAAGGTATGTGTTTCTTGCATTTTACTCATAGTTAGCATTGGCATTCAGTGTATGATAATTAGATATTTAGCAAAAACTACTTATAAAATTGGCAAAAATTATGAAACACATTACTAAAATACCTTAAGAAACACCCTATCTTGCCGTTGGTCACATAAAGTTCCAATTTGGTAGCATGAAAAATGGTAATTCAGGTAGCTCCGAAAGGTTCAAAGATCAAGAATGACAAAGCTCCGAAACGTTCAAAGCTTCGAAATGATAGAGCTCTAGAAGGTTCAAGAGATCCTAAAGGTGGTCACAATAGAATTTGAAAATGCGTGGGGCATGTGTTTAAATATATATTAATATATATATATATATATATATATATATATATATATATATATATATATATATATATATATATATATATATATATATATATATATATATAGATATTTTCAACACGATGCCCATGATGCCACCTCATGCAGCCAAAGGTTGACTTTGCAATAGTTTTTTCAACTCAGATGCAATTTACAATTTCCAAACAAATGTGGTAACCATTGAGATGATGTCACCAACATGTTTTGAAGCACTCCCATCATACCTCGTTATCATGCATCATTTCTAAGCCATGTGATTGTGATATCCCAAAGAATATGGTAGCGTAGATCGAGGGGTATGGCACTATAATCCCATAAGGCGACAATCCCATCATGCAAATCGAACCATTGATTTTAAACTCAACTACTTTTAATTATTCTATGAGAGAGGGTGTTAATTAGCATAGCCAAGGAAAATTTTTAGACTGCCACCTTCACTTTGTACCACAAGTTTAAATTTTCTTGGGCTAACCAAATCAAAAGGTGATATGTGTCCTTATAGTGCATTAGGATGATGAAAGCTTGTGCGTGTGAATCACAGGGTAATTTACATCATCTTCTAGAGCTAATTTCCATGCTCAAGAATGATGAATACAAGGACATAGTAATCATCAAACCAGGGAATATTGTGAATCTCCAAATTTCACAAGTATTACAGTGTAAACCAGAAACAAAATCCGAGTAAACCAGTATGCCTTAAGGTGAATTTAAAGCTTTTGATGTTTTATGATCATGCTATTCCAAATTTATGGTGATGAATTAAAGTTTTTATAAATTTGACCAAGCTAAAACAATAACAGTTCAATTATACCTTATGTATAACCGATGCCTTAATACTTTGGACTATTGTAGCAAGATTGAATAACAATTCAATGAAAATAGAAAGAAAGGAAAAAGAAAGAATCAGTGCAATTACATTCATTTGAATATCGTAATAAATGTAATAGTTGACCAACGAAAGAAACATACACTATGCGTTCAAATAATCTAACTCATAATGAAGTAAACACACAAAATCGATAACAAAGTTATAACAGGAAAGAAGCCCAAAATTTGTATTAATATTTGAATATGATTACATGAAGAGTCGACATGGATTTGCCATTGAACTCTTAAAATATTAATACAACAAAAATCCTCGTTCGAATATTGTAACAAGGACATTCTACTCTCCTATTTGAATATACTAATAGTAGAGTCTCTAGAATTCTAGCTCAATAATCTAGAAATGATCTTAGCTTCTTGGGCACTTTACTATCAGAACCTACACAACAATGGAAATAATAAGGGGTGGAAAAGGAGGACACAAAGGGAATACAATAGCAAATAATGGACACTTGAGTATACCTCTCAGCAAAAATATGCTATATCAAAAACTCGATCCTCTTTCTGGCTGAAGATATTTTTCTTATAGCTACGATGGCTCTGTAACAACCAAAACTGCTTTCATCTGAACTATCCACCTGGTGCCATCTCTTGCCTTATCATTGATTGAGTGCTATACAACCTATTATTAGTTGTCTCAAAATAAAAAGTTATTCTTAATATATCAAATTTGGGTCTTGTTGGGGAAAATTCCTACACCCTTAATTGATTTGTCACGCTGGAAGACTTCCCCGATCCAATCAACACTATGGATTCTAGTGGATCCACCTCTTTAAATCATGAAAATATTATCCAAGACTCTAGACAGATCGAGTAAGGTAAGGAAACCCTAGAGGTGAGCCTACAATATTTCTTATATGCTCATGCTCATCTAGATTGCAAAAAAAAATAAAATAAAACTTCAACATAAAATTTGATCAAGCTTTGAAGTAACTCCCAACTAGTGCTTCAAAAAGTAGACCGATGCCTTATCCATTGGACAATTGTAGCTAGAATTAAAATATGGTGAAGAGAGAAGGAGGAAGAAGATAAAACTGAGCCAACCACATTCATTCAAATAATGCAACAAAGGTGATTAAGCATGCCAGTGAAAGAAGATGCCATTTACATATTCAAATGATGTAACATGTAAATAAGACAATAAGAAAAACTGCACATAGAACTACTGAAAGGAGGAAGCAAGATTGTATTGTCCAATAAATCATTACAATGGGAATCTGATCAGTGTAATCAGATCTCACTATGCAAATACAAATGAGTTCTCCATTCAAATGATGCAATAGAGAACTACAAATCTTCATTTAAATGATGTAATAAAGAACCTCCTAGCTTTTGGCCTCAACCACTGGAATTGATCTTAGTAAACTGAACACCTCATCAGAGAAAACCTACACAATAATGGGGAAGAAAAAATGGGTAACTAGAAAAGACACATAAAGGAAAATACAACCGACAAGGATATGCATTCTGGTATACCTCTTACAAAATTACTGTGCAAAAACTTGATGATTTTTTCTATTGCAGCAACTCTCTCATATAACCTACAAATTTGTTATTATTCAAAGCTCGATGATGGTCCATAATTACGAAAACTGTAACTATTTTGATGATGGCCCATAACTACAACTTTCTTCATGATGATCCATATTATTAATTGTGCTTGTAGTGGTTCTTATTTGTACTATGATAGTGGTCTTAGTTGGTCAAAAATACTTGTTACATAAAGCTTGATAATAATAATCTTTTATAACTGCAATTACCAGAGCTAAATGATGGCCTCTCACTATCTCTTAATTGGATCTCGAAAATGACCCATAATAGCCTATCTTTCGGAGGGCATAATTTTTGATCCAACCATTGGATTGGCTTGAAATTTTTTATGGAGCTAGATAAAGAGGAGGAAAATGTCATGGCAAGTCTTGTTACCAAGCCTTAAATATTTTTTAGTGTGTTATCGAGCCCTAATTCCTTCATCTAGTGCCCCAAAAATCAGATTTAGTGTTTTTTTAGAAAAACTAGAAGAAAAATGGAATTTAATGACTTTTTAGACATGGATAGGTGTTGAGATTTTCTAGGAGGCCTAATATGAGAAATGCAATAATTTGTGTTAATTTATGGGGCTATCTAGGCTTTTTTTGGTACTTACTAAAAATAGGGTGGCCAAAAATACAAATTGCCCAAAAATAGTAATTTCTTTTTTATTTTTATTTAATAAAGGGGGGCAAACTCAAGTTGGATTTTGAGGATCCAACACAGGATCCAACTAGTATAGGTGATGAAAAAGGCTTTTGACAATGAATCACTTGAGAATTCCAGAATCTCCAATAGACCACAAAAACTCAAAAACTTGCCTAATCACCTAAAAGGACTTCTTAATCACCTAAAAACTGAAACCTTAATCACCTAAAAGAAAAAATACTGAAAGACACTTTTTCTTTTTTGAATCACCTGAGAATTTTAGAATCTCTAGTAGACCACAAAAACTCAAAAACTTGCCTAATCACCTATAATTTTCTCCTTAATCACCTAAAAACTGAAACCTTAATCACCTAGAAAGGACAAGACTAAAACACACTTTTTTTTTGTGGCTTCTCAAGCCCTCAGTGCAGAATGATACAATTTGAAATGTTGGCCATTGATAGGAATTGAAAATTTTGCACCATCCAAAGTTTGCAATTTTTAAGTATGCTGGCATACATTCTGGAGGATTTGATATGGGCCAAGCCATTTAGGCTACCATTTCCTTTTTCAGCATGTTTTTCATTTTTGGGGTCCTAGTATAGCACTATATCTCCTCCTTGAAAATGTTTAACTTTGAATTTCTTATTTAACCATTACACTAGTTTGTGAGCTTGCTCGTTCATATTCATTAATGCATCATTTATGTCTTCCTATAACTTTGCAATTTGATCAAGTCTTCTTTGCAAGACATTTGGATTTTCATGATCCTGAACAAGTAAAGATAAAGCATGACTTTCCACTTGAGGAGGTAGTAGAGAACTCTCACCTATACTAGTTCATAGGGAGACTTTCTTGTGATTATTTTGATAGATATCCTATCATCCCATAAAGCATATTTCAACTCACTGTCTCAATTTTTTTTGTTTCTACCTAATGCTCTTCTAATTCTTGTGATCAAATTCTTATTTGTCAATTTTGCTAAACCATTCCCTTGAGGATAGTAATTTGTAGAATGAGAAAGCTCTATGTTGTACCTAGCACAAAATTCAATCATCTCAAAATAAGTGAAATAGTTACCATTATTTGTGACTATCTTCATGGGAATCCTAAATCTTGTCAATATGTGCTCTTCTAAAAACTTGATGACCACTTCTATAGTGGATTTCTTGAGAGGTGTTGCTTCTACCCACTTGGTAAATAGTTTGTTGCTATAATGATCCAACTATAACCTCTAGAAGAATTGGTATTAATATCACCTATGAGATCTATTACCCATTGAGTAAAAAGAGATTCCACAATCACTGGCTTTAGGAATATGGTTGGCAAATTCTTCTTTCCTACAAAAATCTAATAATTAGGACAACTTCTAACAAACCGGTAAACATATTTAAATAGGGAGGGCCAATAATAACCAAATATCATGATCTTGTGAGCAGTAGCCTTTGGAGCAAAGTGAACCCCACAAAAGCTAGAATGATATTCTTTTAGCACTTGAGGGATCTCTTTCTCAAACAAACAAAGAAACAACACACCATGTGGATGCTTCCAATACAGTCTACCTTCTTGAATGTAATACTGTAAGGCCTATTGCTTGATAGATCTCCTTTTATTTTTTGACATGTCTTCTAGAAATGATAAGTTTTAAAGGTAAAACAAATGCCATCATACCACTGGCAATCAGAATTATTAACTGCTCTAGCTTCTTACTATTCATCTACTACACTAGTGTTATTCATAGCCTTCTCTTCTTTGTTAGCTAGATACTTTGCCAATACCTGTCCTTTGGTAATTTGTACTACTTTGAATTCCACATCATACTGCAACAATTTAGCCATCCACCTTGCAAGACTGCCTAAAGGTTCAATTTGAGTGAAAATATATTTAACAACAATGTAAGGGATACAAGCTATTACCTTATTAGACCCAAAAATACACTTGAAATGATCCAATGCTCTGATTAATGCATAAGCCTATTTTTCCAACAAAGAGTATTTTAGTTTAGCACCCTTCAATGTTGTACTCATAAAGGCTATGGGCCTTTCATTTTTCTCTTCATATTGCTGAGCTAGAACTACAACAACAATGTGTTCTAAATAAAATGAGTATATTTTGAAATCTTTGGAGTAATCAGGGCAGTTCAATATTGGAGCCTTAGTAATTGCATCTTTGATATTGTAAAAAGCTACAATATTTTCCTCTGTCCACCTTATTTCTCAAATTTTCTTGATCATGTCATTTATCGACTTGGCAATCTAAGCAAAATCAGGGATAAATCTCCTAATGAAGTTAATCTTCCCAAAGACTTATCTAACTCCATTAAGAGTTTTAGGAGGGGAAATTTTAGCAATTGCCTCTATTATTTATGGATCAATGCTAATTCCATCCTTTGAAATAATATGCTCAAGTAGTTTACCTTGTGTTTCCCCAAAAACATATTTTATAGGATTCAAGGATATGCCAAACTCCTTGCACCTGTCAAATACTTGAGTTAGATGTGCAAAATGATCTTCAAGATTTTTTGAAAAAATTGTAATGTCATCAAGATATACTACTACTATCTTGAACATCAATCCTTTAAATGCAACATCCATTGCTCTTTGAAATGTTACCCCTGCATTCATCAATCCAAAGGGCATCTTGAGATATTCAAATGTTTCCCATGGTGTAGTGAAAGTTGTTTTGTATCTATCATTCACTGCAATATGATTGTAACCTGAAAAGCCATCCAACAAAGACATTCTTGATGACCCAACCATTGCTTGAAGCAACTGCTCCATGTTTGGAAGTGGATAATTGTCTTTACGAGAGCTCTTATTTAAATTCATGTGTAGACACAAAATCCTAGCCATTAATCCTTCATCCTAACCATCCTACCACCCACTTGTCCACCATCCACCTTTCTCACCATCTATTTAACCATTCACACCTTTCCCACCTTCAAAAGGGCCACTTTAGCCCTTTCCTGCAACTTTCCAACCCCTTTGGACTTAATTTATATTTATTTTATATTATTTATATTTAATATAATATTTTATTATTATATTTTAATATATTTATTATAAAATATAAATATTTAAACCCAATTAACCTCAACCATTAGATTTAATCTAATCTTAGCCATCCATTTTCATTAATCCATACCACACTTAAAGTATAATCTTAGCCTTGCCACATGATTAAAAGTGTTAGGCTAAAACCCTAAGAAAACCCTAGGCTTGATTATAAGTAGGAGCATCCTCAATGCTCAACCCCTGAGTTTTCCTAAGTCCCCTTAGGATTTCCCCAAGTATCTAGAATACCTAATTCCAAACCCTAGCCATCCTAAGTACCCTGAGGCTACCACACAACCTTCCATGCCCTAATCCCCATCATTCTACTACATTTCATATATTTTTGCCACTGCCATCATCTTCCATCTTCCACATTCTTTGCATCCTCATGATATGCTATCTCAGATCAAACCCTAACTTGTAGGCTCATAGTAGATCCTACAAAGCGCATTCCAGAGCTTTCCAGACTCACTGTAGATCTTGCCAAGCACCCGCCAAAGCCTGTCGCATCCTGCAGGCTTGATACAAAGCCTACCAAGCACCCACTAGAGCCTGACGTATCTGCAGGCTCACTCTAGATCCTATCGCATCTGTAGTCTCGCTCTAGAGCCTACTATGTCACATCAATTGGTGCTGTTAAGGAATCCTGCCACCAAATATACAACGAAGCATCAACAAAAATAGCAAGGTAAATCATTATGTTTATTGCATTTCATTATCTGTAGATTGTGCATGCTAATTTATGCATTAATAGCTAGGGTTTTTATTGATAACTGAGGATATCACCCTGTGGAGCCCTCACAGGTATTACTAATCCCCTATTTTATTTGTATGTGTGCAGATCTACAGGTTTTATTCATCATTGGATAGCTGTTGAAGCTAGAGTGGCCTAGAATCAGATATCATAGAAGCCCGCTCATTATGTTGGGAGGAAAGCATAGTTGAAGACACTCATTTTTGTATATCTAGGGTTTCAAAGAACCATAGCAATTGTATCTATTGTATCAAATCAACTCTATTAAGGCATAATAATTGTAACAAGGAGTTTTTCAGCTTCCCCCCCATCTACTGAAATATATTCTATTTTGTGTAGTTATTTGTATCAAATAAACTTTGTTAAGGCATAATAATTGTAACAAGGAGTTTTTCAGCTCCCCCCATCTATTGAAATATATTCTATTTTGTGCAGTTATTTGTCTCTTTGAGTTGATTTCTTTATTGCTTTCATAGTATTGCATTTTTAGCTCTACAAATGGCGATCACAGTGGGACCCCACAAGGGTTCTATTTGATGATTTAATTTGTTGTTTCTAAATTAATTATATTGTTTATTTTGTAGGATTTTAGGAGAAATAAAATAGGTAATTTTTTTGGTTAGGATTTCTAGAAGCTTTGCAGTAGTTGCAGGAGGTGCACAGGCGCTCTACAACACCTGTTGATCCCCATAGGTGCTTTGTTATGCCTAAAGAGGTGCCTTGATATGTCTAAAAATAACCATAGGTGATAGGTGCCCTGATACGCTTGGCAATAACCATAGGTGCCTTGCTGCACCTGGCATTGGTCAAAGGTGCGATGTCACATTTCCTGCACAAACTACCCAGATGATTTTGGACATATCTCAATGATATCAAGTTGGATTGGGCTAAAATTTTAAGGGTAGATTATTTATACACCCTATCATGTCTCCACATAATTTTAGATCAATTGGAGTAGCAGAGATCTTAGAAAAACCTCACCAAAATGTAGGCTTTTATGTTTTTCAAAAGCAAAAAATTAGCTGAATCTGTCGATTAGGGTTTTTGGAAGATTTTGTAACAATTGCAGAAGGTGTGTAGGTGATTTTTAGAACCTATTTATCATCACAAGAACATTTATATGCCTACACAAATGCCCTACTGCACCTGGAAGACACCCTTCTGCGCCTGCCATTGATCAGAGGCGTCCTGGTGCGTTTCCAGCACAAACTACCTACATTGTTTCGACCATATCTCAATCTTCCAAAGTCATATTGAGCTGAAATTTTAAGGGTAGGTTACTGATACACCACATCATGTCTCCACCAATTGGAGCAGCAGATACCTTAGAAAAACCTCACCAAAATGTAGGCTTTTCTGTAAGTCCATCCATTTTTTAGTTCATTTTCACTTTAAATTTTTTTTTGGGTTTTCTACTGTGTCTTTCAGATTTTGGGATTAAAATGAATACAAAATAAATAATATGGAAATAAAATAATTGTAGATTACATCTATGGTATTTTGTGCATGCATACACACCACGTTTTGAATTTTTTATTTTAAATAGAAGTACAAATTCAAATAGTTCCTGCATATTGCTGTCTGTATTTGAAATTGAAACACATCCTTTAGAATTTGTGTTTATTAGAAGTTAAAGATTTATTATTTTGCATATCTAAATAGGAACAACATTTGAATGCAAAAAGTACTAATGCCCTTGGGTGGCACCTTTGGCAGAAAGGTGGACAAACCCTTCGGTTGCTATTTAGGTAGGGGGTTTTAATCGATGTACTTCACACTCTTTAGAAAAAATTTGCATTCATATGTTGGATTTTTATTTATATGAGTAAAATTGGTGATCTTTAGCATTTTTTGAACACAATAAAGAACAGGAAACTTTTAAAAATTAATCACACACTACACGTTTCACTCTAAAATAGTAGTGGCTGGATTTTATCACCAACCATTGCTTGAGATTTGGTGATGATGGCCGTCATTTCCATCCACCAATATCTACCCTAGACACCATAGGATTACCCTCGAGCAAACTTGTTGAAGGTCATTACCAACAAGAATCTCGTTGTCCTTGCCAGCCTTAGTTTTTACCTTTGTTTTTATTAAGTAAGATTAGAACATCAAAATACACAAACCTGTCACTCTAAAAAGAATACACATTAATGAAGAAAATAATTAATGTATGAAGGTAAGCCACACAAGATAACAATTTAGCATTGATTGTTTCTTTCATTTTTTATTATGTACAAATTTTAGTTTTGTGTTCATTTTGATAATTCTAAATTATTGGTTTATTTACTTTATGGTATTAACAAGAAATCAAAATAAAGTAATAGAAAAAACAACTTAATGAAAAATACATCCAATTCACCCGCTACTTCGGTGGCAAACCCTTATCCATCCCTACCACAATTAGGATGCATCACCAATAAAAAAGCTCCAAAGGTACCTAATACCTTTGGTAACATTTTAACATGGCTACACAACAACCATTCCATCATTAACATGGCTTAACCTTAGCCATTTCATCATTAACATGGCTTAACCTTAGCTATTTCATCATTAACATAGCTCCACAACAACCATTCCATCATTAACATGGCTCCACAACAACCATTCCATCATTAACATGGCTTAACCTTAGCCATTTCATCATTAACATGGCTTAACATTAGCCATTTTATCATTAACATGGCTCAACCAATAGCCATTTCATCATTAACATGGCTCAACATTAGCCATTTCAAAATTAACATGGCTCAACCTTAGCCATTTCATCATTAACATGGATCCAAAACAACCATTCCATCATTAACATGGCTTAACCTTAACCATTTCATCATTAACATGGCTCAACCAATAGCCATTTCATCATTAACATGGCTCAAACTTAGCCATTTCATCATTAACATGGCTCAACCTTAGCCATTTCATCATTAACATGGCTTAACCTCAGCCATTTCATCATTAACATGGCTCAACCTTAACCATTTTATCATTAACATGGCTCAATCTTAGCCATTTCATCATTAATATGGCTCAACCAATAGCCATTTCATAATTAACATAGCTCAACCTTAGCCATTTCATCATTAACATGGCTTAAACTTAGCTATTTTATCATTAACATGGCTCAACCAATAGCCATTTCATCATTAACATGGCTCAACCTTAGCTATTTCATCATTAACATGGCTCAACTTTAGCTATTTTATCATTAACATGGTTCAACCTTAGCCATTTCATCATTAATATGGCTCAACCTTAGCCATTTCATAATAACATGGCTCAACCTTAGCCATTTCATAATAACATGGCTCAACCTTAGCCATTTCATCATTAACATGGCTCAACCAATAGCCATTTCATCATTAACATGGCTAAACCAATAGCCATTTCATCATTAACATGGCTCAACCTTAGCCATTTCATCATTAAAATGGCTCAACCTTAGCCATTTCATCATTAACATGACTCAACCTTATCCATTTCATCATTAACATGGTTTAACCTTAGCCATTTCATCATTAACATGGCTTAACCTTAGCCATTTCATCATTAACATGGTTTAACCTTAGCCATTTAATCATTAACATGGCTTAACCAAAAACCATTTCACCATTAACATGGCTTAACCTTAGCAATTTCATAATTAACATGGCTTAAACTTAGCCATTTCATAATTAACATGGTTTAACCTTAGCCATTTAATCATTAACATGGCTTAACTAACAACCATTTCATCATTTACATGGCTCAACCTTAGCCATTTCATCATTAACATGGCTCAACCTTCACCATTTCATCATTAACATGGCTCAACCTTAGCAATTTCATCATTAACATGGCTTAACCAAGAACCATTTCATCATTAACATGGCTTAACCTTAGCTATTTCATCATTAACATGGCTCAAACATAGCTATTTCATAATCAACATGGCTTAACCAACAACCAGTTCATCATTGACATGGCTTACACAATAGCCATTCCATCATTAAGTAGTGGGAGGGTTTGATGTGTTTTCCATTAAGTTATTTTGACTTATTACTTTCGTTTAATTTTGAGTTAGTACCATAACGTAAGTAAATCAAAAACTATAAAAAAAAAACTGTCGTTTTAAAAAGGAGTACACATTAATAAAATAATAATGTATGAGGTAAGCCCCACATGATGAAAAATTAGCATTGTTTTGGTTTTTTTATTTATTTTCAATCTATTCATGCCAATCCCAAAAAGCCCCAAAGGTACTCAATTCCTTTGGTCACATTCCAACTTCAAAAAGCCCCAAGGGTACCTAAGCCCTTTGGTCACATCAAATTTCAATTTCAAAAAAGCCCCATTGATACTCTATCCCTTTGGTCACATTAAATTTTAATTTCAAAAAGCCCCAAAGGTACTCGATCCCTTTGGTCACATCAAATTTCAATTTCAAAAAGCCCCAAAGACACTTAAGCCCTTTGGTCACATATCATTTCAACTTCAAAAAGCCCCAAGGGTACCTAAGCCCTTTGGTCACATCAGATTTTAATTTCAAAAAAAGCCCCAAAGGTACACTATCCCTTTGGTCACATAAAATTTCATTTTCAAAAAGCCCCAAAGGTACTCAATCCCTTTGGTCACATCAAATTCCAATTTCAAAAAGCCCCAAAGGCACTTAAGCCCTTTGGTCATAAGATTCCCAAGCTAGGGGGAGTAGAAAAACCCGAGCCAATGAACATCATACACTTAAAAGCGTTCCATGCTTACTATGATTACTATATATGTATATATATATGGCTAAAAAATAAAAAACAACAACATAAACAAATTATTCACATAGGCATATTCCCATTGCAAACATATTGCATTTACATATAGGCATATTTACATGCATTTTTCACATTACATTCATACATACTGCATACACATTTCATTTGCATTCATTCCACTGCATTTTACATCCCACATACATTCCATTGCATTGTTTAATCTTGCATATTGCATTCATCCCATCCCACGTTCAATGATCATTTATAGTAGTGATGATATGGCCAAAAATAAAAAATTCAAGTTTCCACAACTGGGGGTACCTATTTGGGAGCATTTATGCAATCCCCTACAACAATCTGATTTGTCCAAAGTCACAAAAAGCCAAAATTTTCTCTCACTCAGTCACTACTAGTGTGTCTAGCAGCCTCGAGAAAGATGTCTAATTTTCTTTAGGACCAAAAATACTTTTTCCACAATAATAAAGACTTGAGTATGGTCAACTGATTCCAAGAAGCAACCTTGCACCAACCACACTCTTTCACATCTTAAAAACATTTTGAGTAAAAGAGGGCTAACACCATACTTGGGTAGCACCTTGAAGTGAAAAGAATATTCCTCGCTCTTCCTATCATGCAACATAGTCCAAAATAAAAAATAATGGTTTTCACCACTATCATAGTTGCTCTCCAAATATACACACATAGAGTAGTAAGGATAGGGTCACATTATCCTCACACTTCGATGGAGAATCCGATTCCCCAAAGCTCTATAAAAAAATTACCAACTTCTATTCACCCACAACAAATCATTAGAGCTGTAAGGATCATACTACATGTCCCCTCATAAGGATAAGTAGTCATCCCCAAAGCTCTATTCAAATACTTAACAAATTCCACATACACACTTTCGATCCCTAAAGATGTAAGGATCATACTACATGTCCCCTTAGAAGGATAAGTAGTCATCCCCAAGGCCTAAAAGATCAAATCATTGGACTATGGAGTGAGTCTCCACCGGGGCTATAGATGCTTGAATGGCATTGGAGTAAGCTCATGTGGGACGACATGTCTCTCTTCCAAAAAGAGGAGACATATGACCGCATATATATGCAAGCTAGATTCTTGGTCCATTACATAATAGGTCATGCCTAATTTACTCATAATGAGGTAATGAACTTCACATGCACACACATTGGTGCTTGATTGTCTAGGGTCATTGTCATGCTCAAGATTTGGTACATGAACTTCACTTGCACACACATTGGTCCTAAAGAAAGTTAGACAACCTTTAGTGAGTTTAGTTGATAGCACTAGTCTGTTTGAGTCTTTGACAATATTACAGTCTTCCATATCAACATCCATATCTTCTTCCATATCAACATCCATGTCTTCATAATGGATCAACCCGCATAAAGCCACCAAGATCGGTGTCCCCGATTGCAAAATAATGAACAAAAATGGCCAACAAAATTTTGAACTAAAAATGATCATTTGAACATCATGCATTCCTCTCATATAGTTTGCATTCATATACATGCCATTTCACTTGCATTAATCATCCATAAGCATTACGAATACACATCATGATTAGTTTGCATTAATCATCAATAAGATATGCATAAAAATATTTTCATAAACATGCATTCCAAGAATGCATTCACAAAAGCACAAAAATAAAAAGCCATGTATGTGAATGAATGAATGAATGAAAGATTTTAATTACGTCCGCGAGACCCAAATATGGTCTATGGGACCTCAAATATGGAAGTACAATTACTCAAATCATATCATATGATCTTTAATATCTTTGAGAAGGTTGTTCCTTCTCCGCTGATTTGTGTTAGCAATTCTCCAACTTTTTTTATTTTCTTGTCTTCAAATAAATCTGTAATAAACTCGTTCCCAAGTGTTTCTTTGTATTTGTCACGGATATCCGAAAAACTCTGGCATTTATAGATGAAGTGTTCCTCCTGTCTCTACCGCCCTCGTGCCGCATAGAGTACATATCCTTTCTTCCCATTGTTCTTTGGGCGTTGTCCATCTCCCCGTTTCACATCTAAGCCTATGAGAGCTAGTCCTTATCTCGAGCAATGAGTATTTTTTCCTTCCACTTGATTTCAGCGCCTATATACGCTTTTTTCCTTGTGGTCATACGTTGGGTTAAAATTTGCAATATAATATTGTCTTTTCCTCGCTTGCATTTTTCCACATTCCACTTCCGAACTTTTCATTCACATAATTTTTAATGTCTTTGTTGACATTTGGGCATTCATTTATGTTGATTTCCCAACGTTTCATCCATTTTCGATTTTGTTTCATCCACGTATTCTTTCGCCTATGTAACTCTTCGTCTCTAACTCGCTCTAGGCCATCTATCATTTGTCATGTTTTCTGCTTTTTTCAAGTAACATAACAGCTTGGTCATAGCAATTGCTTCTAAAGGGAACATTCCAGTTTTAGCTAGAATAATTTCATAAGGGGTTGTGGCCTTAATTTTGAGAAAGTTTGTGATTAGATATTTTTGAATCCTTTCTATTTGTCTCCATTTTGCATTTGTTGTGCCACTAGCCCACACCTCGCAACCATACAACGTAATCCGGTGTAACAAGTAGGCCAAATAAGACCTTGGTGGTCTTCCAGTCCCACAACTCGACATTCCTACACCTGTTTTGAAGTGCATATAGTGCTCTCCACCCACTTTGAGTTCTTTTCATCCTACATGTATTCCAATTAAGTTTGTCATGAAAGTCTATGCCCAAGTATTTGTATTCTACTACTACATCAAGCGGTTCTCCCGCAAACCGAAATTTGAGTTGTTGCTTCTTCTTTTTGCTGAAAAAATCATAATTTTTGTTTTGCTCGTGTTCACCTCGCATCCCAACTTCTTTACAAAAGAGTTCTAGAGCTTGAAGGTGATCTTCTAGATCTTTGGCCGTTTTGGCCACAAAAATTACATCATCCGCATACATGAGGAGTTTTACCACATATTTGGCTAAATGCACACCCTCTCCCCCAAATTTGTTTATCCATTCTTCTAACTTGTCAATGTACAGCCCAAATAAGGTCGGAGATAGAGGGCAACCTTGTTTGACACCTATGTCACTACCAAAACATTCGGATAACCCTTCCCGTGTTCTCGATTCTAGCTTTTACATGCTCATATAGTCTCGTGAACTTGCTGCCTTGTAGTGAATTGGAACCTCTAGTTCTTCCATTCTGCTCCATAATTTTTTCCTAGGCACTGTGTCAAATGCCTTTTTGAAGTCTACAAAACAGCAAAAAGCCTCCTCTTTTTTCTCCCATATTTTTTCCACTATGTGTCTGAGCGTGATACAGTGATCAATAGTTGAGTGTTTGGGCCTAAAACCTGCTTGCCCCTTTGCTCTCTTTCCATTTTCTTCTCCCCATATGCTGATCCTCCGCTCTATCATACTCCCAAACAACTTTGCAAAGAGAGGGTTGATCATGATAGTTCGATAGTTTGAGGGATTATTTACATCTCCACTTTTAAACAAAGGAATGGTCAAGCTAGTTGTCCACTCCGTAGGGAAGCCATTTTGTATGACCTCATTGAAAATTTCTTTGATTTGCGGTGCCAAGATATCTACCCCCCATTTTATATGCTCTGCTTGAAGATTGTTTATGTCACGGGCTTTTCCAGTTGCTAACTTTTTTATCCCTTGAATAATGTCTTCAATTGTGAAAAGTTCTTTCTTGACAATGATAGTAGGTGGTGTCTCCCGCTGGTTACTACGCTCGATACAGCTTGTTTTGAATACTCCAACCACCGATTAACTCGTTATGTTATTTTCAGTTTGCATCCTTTTCACGCTTAGTTCCTTCCAAAATTTCTTTGGTTCATGCTTCCCTAAATAAATCAATTCTTCCCTCCTTGTTTTAGTGTATTCTTCTTTTTTTGCCCTTACCAGGTTTCTCATATGCTTTTTTGTTTGCTCTTGTTTTACCCGTTGGTTCCTTTAGTAATCTTCGCATTTTTTTGCAATCTTCATCGAACCATGGGTTGGTTGGGAAGCTATTCCTTTCTTTCTTTTTAGGTTTAGCTCTCTTGCATTTTTTTAGAGCTTCTTGAATAACTTGCATTAACCATTCACTCTTACTGTAATCTCTACTACTGTGATGTAGTTCTTCCCTTTCCTGTAACTTATTATTTAATACTGCTCTAAAATTTTGCCGATTTTCATCTGTTAAGAGAATGTTTCCCTTGTGAGGATATTTATTTTGATTGCCTTGCAAGTTTTTTTTCCCTTGGTTTGTCTCCATGCATTCGAAGTTTCATAACAATTGGGTTGTGATCTGACTTAAGTTCCACCGGAGAATCTTCCACTTCTAGCTCCTCTATTTTTGGTATGTAATTCTGTGAGCATATTACATAGTCTATTACACTTTGTCCCTTATATGTTTTGCATGTATACTTTCCTGAATTTTTCCATTTGTTCATCCCATTGCAAATAATCAAATTGTATATGCTGCAAAGACCTAACAACTCTTCTCCATATTGCGTGATAGCCCCATGCTCATCTTCTGAAGTCCTGGTCCACTGTTGATTTTCCTCTTCTGGCATCCAAAGAGGATTAATCTCAATATATTCGTTACCTTCTAGAATGTTAGCTTGCTTATTTGCTGTCCTTGCATTGAAATCTCCAATTAATATAATATCTCCCAACTTACTGTATATTGAAATGTCTCTTTTTAGGGAGGAGTATGGGTCTTCTCCGTTAAGGTCATGTTTCTTATAGAATTTAGAATTCTTGGGAGCAAAATAACATGTCGCTATGCTAATAACTGACTTATTTTCTAGGATCTTTATCCAAATGTACTGTTTGTTTTCATCTTGTTTTTCAATTTTAATGACCCTATCCCATTCCTCTTTTATTAAAACCATAATGCCCCCATGCCCTTTGCCATTTTCTGCCGCTTTATTCCATACTGCTATTTTTTTGTATCCCACAAATTCTGGAGTCCTACATCCATCGTGTTCATGTGTTTCTGTCAATATGATTATATCTTTGTCTCTAGCAATGGGCCCTAACCCGGGTCCTCTTCTCCAAGGGAAACCTCTACAGCTCCAACTTACCATTGTAAGATGTTCCCAGCGGGCCATACTCCCTATTTATTTTGGATTTGTTTAGATGTGATGTATGCCTTTCCATTTCTTAAATATGCCTCGTTTCCCTTCATTCCTTGTCGCCCTCACCTTTTCCCATTCCTTATTTCTTTCTTCCTCGTCGTAAAAATGTTAGGTCATCATCTAAATAAAATTGTGACCCTCTCAAGGATGCCTCTCTTTCTAAGTAACCTTATTTTATCCTCGTAGCTCATCAATGTGACCCGAATATGTCTATCTCTCGCCTCCTTCTCTCACTCGCCAATTCTGCTTACTTTTTTTATCTGACCCTTCCATTGTAACCGATCTGACAAGAAGTTCCTGGTTAAACGATTTGTGTCTTCCCCGTCCCCATAATCTTTCAACCCTTTGATGATTATATTTGTTAACTTCTCATGTCTTTCTTTCTCTTCTGTTATTTGAATTTTTACTTGCTTCTCTATCAACTCTTTTTGTTGATTGACTGGTTCTTTTACTACTTGAGACCATGTCTTTGTCTTTGCTAATTCATTTCGTAGCTCATTTTCTCTTGTTTCAATGTTTTGGAGTGTTTTCTTTACCTCTTTTATTTGATTTGCATTTGTTTTTTCCACCTCTATTGCATCATTGATTGGGGGATGGATGGCTTGTTTGAGGACATGCCATTCACGTTGACCCATGTTTGCTAGGTTTTGTAGCTTTGACACTTGCTCCTTGAGCTGGTTGTTTTCTTTTTCCAACCTTCGAATGGTGTTTATAACCTCATCTGATTTAGTTTCTCTTAATTTCTCCCTCCTTTCCATGCTTTCAAGTTTCTCTTTCATCTTCATTAGCTCTTGCACACAAAGTCTTGGTGCCCACATGAGTGGTGTAGTTGTGTGACTGTAAGTTTCTTCCTCATCTGAAAACTCATTTTGGTGATTTGCCTTTGATTGTTCCTTATTCTCCACCTGTTTATGTGGTAGAATATTTTTTATTTTTATTTTTTGATATGCCCTTTTCATTGTTGTTGCCCTTGCTCGTGCTTGTCGACGCCTTAATATCCTCCAATACTGTTTCTCATTGACATATATTGGTTCTTGCAATTGTTGCTTCCCTTCTTCCATTTTCAAACCCTTTATAGCCGAACCCTCTCGTACTATTGATCCGTTGAAATAAATGTGTAATAAAACCCTCTTGCTCGCAAACCCTCTCGCCGCAAACCCTTGCCGATAATAAAACCTTCTGCCGCAAACCCCTATAACGAATGTATTTCTCCTACCTACTTAAATTGTTTTATAAATCGAAAGAGGACAAAAAAATATGCTTACCCGATGAAATAGATGTTTAATACAATACTCCGCCGCAAACCCTCCTTGCTCTGCAAAAACCCTTTGCCGCAAACCCTTTAATTTTTTTTTGTGCTGATATTTCTTGTCTGGAGTGTACAGTTCAAATATTCTTCGTTCTATCGGCTCTGCTTCAGTATCCCCGTGCTCTGCTTCAGTCCTGCTTCAATATCTTGCCGTAAACCCTCTATAAACCCTTCTGAAAATCGCATATGCAAAGATCGCTATAAAGTGATAACATCATCACAACTTGGGGGGTGTTCAAGGTTTCACACCTTTCCCCCCAATAAAGCAAACATCTTCACAACTTGGGGGTGTTCAAGGTATCACACCTTCCCCACCAATTCAATAAATAATTCAATCATTCAATCACATTACATCATCATCCACATCAATTGCTAGGTTCAAAAGCTTGTGCCCTTTGCCTTGCATTCACATCATCCATATCAACTACTAGGTTCAAAAGGTTGCGTCCTTTTGTCAAAGGTTGCACCTTTTGCCTTGCATTCACACCATCATACATCATCAAAAACCCCTTCATATGTTATGGCAAAAACATATACATTTCATCACATTTCCACATTTCAAAAACCCCTTCATATGTTAGGGCAAAAACATATACATTTCATCATATTTTCCTCATTTCAAAAATCCCTTCATATGTTAGGGCAAAGAACAAAAACATTCATCACATTTTCACATTTCAAAAACCTCTTTATCTGTTAAGGGCAAAGAACATACACAATCATTTCATATTTCATTATACAAAAATACCTTTATTTGTTAAGGGCAAAGAACAGACACAAATCATTTCATTTTTGTTCATCATCAAAAACCCCTTCCTCTATTAAGGGCAAAGAACAAACACAAATATAAGTGAGCCTTGTATTTAGTGGTTTACCCTATTTCACCTAGTAGTTGCAGCGACTAGTTATCCATGCAATTCGGTAGGATGGATAGATCACCATAAGGACACTTACATCATCAAAAACCCCTTCATCTATTAGGGCAAAAACAAATACATTTCATCACATTTTTACATCATCAAAAACCCCTTCATATGTTAGGGCAAAAATAGATACATTTCATCATATTTTCCTCATTTCAAAAACCCCTTCATATGTTAAGGGCAAAGAACAGAAACATTCATCAAATATCCATATTTCAAAAACCTCTTTATCTATTAAGGGCAACAAATAGACACAAATCATTTCATTATACAAAAACCCCTTTATTTGTTAAGGGCAAAGAATAGACACAAATCATTTCATTATACAAAAACCCTTTTATTTGTTAAGGGCAAATAATAGACACAATCATTTCATCTTTCATCATAAAAACCCCTTTATCTGTTAAGGGCAACGAACATACACAAATCATTTCATTTTTTTCATCATCAAAAACCCCTTTATCTGTTAAGGGCAAAGAACATACACAATCATTTCATATTTCATCATCAAAAACACCTTTATCTGTTAAGGGCAAAGAACATACACAAATATTTTTATTTTTTTTCATCATAAAAAACCCCTTTATCTGTTAAGGGCAAGGAATAGACACAATCATTCCATCTTTCATCATCAAAAACCCCTTCATCTATTAGGGCAAAAATAGATACACTCATCACATCTTCCAAATTGCAAAAATCCCTTCATATGTTGGGGCAAAAATAGAATCAATCATTGAATCCATGCACATTGCATCCATAAATACATTTTTCATCACCACATCTCCATGTCACCATCAAATCCATCAATAATTACAATATTTGTCAAGTTCAAGTAGCATGCAAGTGAATCTTGTATCTAGTGGGTTATTCTACAAACTTGGCGATTGCAACAATGAGAATCCATGCAATTCGGTAATATGAAAAGTTGACCATAAGGAAACTTGACCATGATCATCATCACTTATCTCCATTATCAAGATCAAAATCATATTTGGTACCTTACATTGTAAGTGAAACCTTACCAAAGAACAATTTGCATAACTATTGTCATTGATGGCCTAGTTCGTGAGGCTTAACACATGAACAAAAACTCAAATTTCATCATTTTTCTTCAAAAACCTAATGATAGGCACTGGCTAGGATGATTGGTTCCAATTGTGGAAATTATCAGAAGTCACTAGCAAGCCATCCACGGTTCTTTTTATTTTTATCTGCATCATCATACTTTCATATCAATGGCATCAGAGAGCACACTATTCCACATCATCGAATCATCTCAAAATTTGGGGCAACAACATTTTGATTTTGATCCTCCCACAATGGGGTACATATTACATTATCATGACATCTACACTAGACAAAACCCCCTTCCAACCATTGGGGTAAAAATGGTATCACATTTTACATCATTCATATCATCTACAATCACATTGCATTTCTCACCACCCCCCTTCCCACCGTTGGGGCAAAAATGGTGTACATCATTCATCATTTGCACAATTTTTTCAATTGGCTCATGAGATGCATCCGCAACTCATTCGTCAATTTAGGGGGTAAGCTACACAAATTCCAAATTTATTTATTCTTTTATTTTCAACAGCAGTGCTCAAGTCCAACAACAAAGAGAAGCTGCTTTTGCGCCCATAGCCCAAGCAGGTGTCTCATATTTTTGCACCATATTGTGCTTCACACAACATGGTACAAAAAGGGGCATCTATAGACACCAAATCCTAGCTATTAATCCTTCATCCTAACCATCCTACCACCCACTTTTCCACCATCCACCTTTTCCGCAATCCATTTAACCATTTCATACCTTTATCGCCTTTAAAAGACCCACTTTAGCCCTTTACCGCCACTTTCTGACCCATTTGGACTTAATTTATATTTATTTTATATTATTTATATTTAATATAATATTTTATTATTATATTTTAACATATTTATTATAAAATATTTATATTTAAACCCCATTAACCTCAGCCATTAGATTTAATCTAATCTCAACCATCCATTTTTATTAATCCATGCCACCCTTAAAGTATAATCTCAACCTTAGGATTTGATTTAATATTAGCCACATGATTAAAAGTGTTAGGCTAAACTAATAAAACCCTAGTATTGATTATAAGTAGGAGCATCCTCAATGCTCAACCCCTGAGTTTTCTTGAGTCCCTAAGATTTCCCCAAGTATCTTGAATCTATGATTCCAAACCCTAGCCATCCTAAGTGCCCTAAGGCTGCCACACAACCTTCCGTTTCCTAATACCCATCTACTACATTTCATACATTTCCACCATCACCATCATCTTCCATATGTCACATTATTCACATCCCCATGATCTGCTATCTCAAATAAAACCCTAACCCATAGGATCACAGCAGAGCCTACCAAGCACATTCTAGAGCTTGCCAGACTCACTGTAGAGCCCGCCAAGAGCCTGCTAGAGCCTGTTGTATCACATAAAATTGATCCAGAGCCTTCCAAGCGCCCACTAGAGCCTGTCATATTTGTAGGCTCACTCCAGAGCCTGCCATATATGTAGGCTCACTCTAAAGCCTGCTGTGTCACATCAACCAGTGCTGTTAGGGCATCCTGCCACCAAATCTGCAATGAAGCATCAACAACAACAATGAGGTAAATCATTATGTTTATTGCATTTCATTATCTGTAGATTGTGCATGCTACTTTATGCATTAATAGCTAGGGTTTTTATTGATAACTGAGGGTCTCACCCTATGGAGAACTCATAGGTATTACTAATCTCCTATTTTGTTTGAATGTGTATAGATCTATAGGTTTTATTCATCATTGGACAACTACTAAAGCTAGAGTGGCCCATAATAGGATATCACAAAAGCCCACTCACTCTGTTGGGAGCAAAGTGCAGTTGAAGATACTCATTTTTGTATAGCTAGGATTTCGAAGAACCCTAGAAATTGTATCTATTATATCAAATCAACTCTGTTAAGGCAGAATAATTGTAACATGAATTTTTTCAACTTCCCCCCATCTATTGAAATATATTCTATTTTGTGCAGTTATTTGTCTCAAATCAACTCTATTAAGGTAGAATAATTGAAACAAGGATTTTTTCAACTCGTCCCCCATCTATTGAAATATATTCTATTTTGTCCAGTTATTTGTCTCTTTGAGTTGATTTCTTTATTGCTTTCATAGTGTCACGTTTTTAGCTCTACATATTGAAATCTACACAAAGCCTGGTCTCACCATTCTTTTTTCTAACTAGAACTAGGTTTGCCAACCAAGTAAAAAATCTCACCTTCCTAATTTTATTGGTATCTAATAACTTTTGTACTTCTTTCTGCATAATTGGATGCAAAGTGGGATTGAATTTCCTTTATTTCTACCTGAAAGGCTTAGTATATTTTTGAAGAGGTATTATGTGAGTTATTACCTTTGTATTGAAGGTCTTTAGATCTTCATAGATCCAAGCAAAAGCATCCATATTATTTTTCAAGAACTTGATATACTGTTGATTCTCTTTTTCTGATAGGGCCTTATTGATCCTAAAAATCTTGGGCTCTTCCTCTGTTCCAATATTAACTTCATTAATCTTAGATTCTTGGACTAGAGGTTTATACGCTCTATCAAAATCATCAAAGAAGCTCTCTAAAGATGCCAAACCCCTAGGGATATTATTGGTCTTCAGTTGTATGACCTTTGTAGGCTATCCAATAACATCCTTAAGTTTTTCTTCATCACTTTCATCACAAATAACATAAAAAAAATTATTCTGCATAGTCATGAAATCATTAATGTGTACATCATCATGAAAAACTTGTAAATATACCACATTATCAGGAACATATGGCTTATAAATAGATATGGTCAGGATCCTTTCCATAAACAAAGTTTTTATCTCAAGATTTTTTGCTCCAAAAGCATTAATGACCAACATGTTAGAATTGTGATTGTGTGCTCTAGGAATAAATTGCAGATCAAAATTCAAGAATCTATCTATTTCATCCAACATTACCTGCTTATATTGCTTTAGTCTAGGGTGCTTTGTTTGATATATTTTTTTTATTTTCTAGATTATTAGTTTAGCATCCCCACTAACTCTAAGGTAATTAATACCCAATTCTTTGGCCTTCCTTAGCCCTAGCAATAAAGCTTCATATTTTGCAATATTATTTGTACAAGAAAATTCTAACTTGTATGGTATGCCAAGATAACTACCATTGATGTCTATCGATAACACTCAAGCTCTTGCTATTGCTTTAGATTTTACCCCATCAAAGGTCATAGTCCATAATTCAAAAGTCAAAATTCTATCAGCTTTTGCATCTGCTTCAACCTTCAGTTTTGGATCCATGTTCTCACCATTAGGTATTTACAACAAGAAAGGAGAATATCAAATAGAGTAAACCCCCATGTATTTTTCCTCAATAGAATTCATGATAATAACCATATTATCATTAGTATATTTGAATTCAATTGAATACCTATTGATGGTTCTCTTTTCAATATTACTTTCTCCTTACCCTTCATTGGAATAGTGGCATATGACCAATCTAACTGAATAGTACCACCTAACTATTCTACCCAATGCCTAGACAATAAGATAGAAAATAAAGGGTCCACATCTACAACTACAACATCCATCACCACTCATTTCTTAGGATATTGCTCAAAATGGACAAGAAGTCCAATTATGATGCCTACACAAGGTACTATCCTTTTATCCATGACAAAAATAGGAGGATGTTTTTTTTGACAAATCAAACCTAATTTATCAGCTACTTGTTTTGACATCATATTCATGAAAGCACCACTATCAAGCATGCAGTTATGAATAACATATTGGTATCCATAGACTTATGTATACCTTAGTGATATGTAAAAGGGCTTAACTCAATATGGGGCTCTAATGGTATTATTCACAAGGCCTATGGGATTTTGAGGCTTTCCTCCTGATTGATAAATTAATTTGAAGGCTTTACATACCTTATATAGGCACTTTAGAATAGTCATTAATTCCCCAAAAAGTGATGTTAACATTCTGGTTGGAAACCTCTATACCCAGATTCAACTGGTCTCTCTTATCATCAATTCTTTTTTAGTTTTCTGATTAGCCAAGTCACTTTGTTGATTTTGGATAATTTCTTCTACACAAGGCTCTTCAGGAATCATTTGCAACTTCATCTGATTTACCTTTTTTTGTAAAATCACTCTAGTAGCTTTCTCTTTTGGTGCAGGTCCTTCATCAACTTTGTCTTTCATTGTTCTGTTCTTGAGATTGATAGCATGTATCTTTTCTAAATATTCAACCTCTTATGTTGTAGGTACAAGTTTCCTCTGCTTCATTCTATAAAATATGGTACTAGGAGGCTCACTTGAGGTTGATGTCTCTCTAAAGACTAATGATCTTTGATCAAGATCACTAGCACATATATCCTTGTCCTTTTCAAATTTTTGTTCTCTGGTTTTATCCTCCTGAGTCCAGCATACATTAATTCTAATATCTTCATCTTCAGATTCAACATTAAAATCAACATTAGAATGCATACTTAGATAAATACCACAATCAATAGGATTATGTGGTGCATCACAAGCAAAGCAATAAAAAGGACAATCTGATGCTATATTGTTTGATGGGATGGAATTTGGAACGGAATCTAGATCTCTTTCTACTTCTTTATTTTTCCAATTCCCATTCCAATTTCTATTTCCCTCTTCATTTCAATTATTATTATAGTATTTATTGAAATTTCTCTTGAAAGGAGGCCTATTATCTTCTTACTGTCTATTATTTCCTTGTGAAGTTTTTATAGTGTTGTCTTTCCCTTTTTCAATTCTAGCCAACCTATTGTTCAAAGTAGTAAACATATCACTCAATTGATTAACTATATTGTTCATAGGATCCTGATCTATTTTCTAAGGGACAGAGAACTCAACATTCTTGGGATTTCTTTCAGGTTGATTGGGCTCAAAGGAGTATGCTTTCATTTTACCACTATCAATCATATGTCTCTCTATTTCAATAGCTCTTTCCATACATATATCAATGGTGGTTGCTGCTTACTGCCTTAGCTCATAATTAAAATATCCAGGGAAAGCATTTTTGTAAAAATAAATGGACTGATAATAATTTGGCCTTAATGCTATAGGAATATTATTCTGGGTTTTGAAGAATCTTCTATTGAAATATTCCACTGATTCATTTTACTTCTTCTTCATGGTGGCCAACTCTGTCAACAAAGATTGTTCATTCTTCCTCTCTCTATATTTCCTAAGGAAAGTGCTCTCTAGCTCTTGAAAATTATGGATAGTACCAGCTCCAAGGTTGTTAAACCATTCTTGAGAATACTTTTCTAAAGTTTGAAAGAACAATCTAAGGACAACATCTTCATCATCCACCTCCAGGTTATCCATGGCATATAGAAAATATTTAATATGATCTTCATCGATCACAACATTGTTCCCTTGGAACTTAGGCAAGTATTTATGAGCTTTACCAAGGAGAGGATTCAGATACATAGGTAAAACAAAAGCTCTATATCTATTGGTCCTCCATTGATTGATATTAGCATTGACATTTTGATTTACTTTGACATTTTGATTTACATTGAAATTTTGATTTGCATTAGGAGCTTCCATACTCACTACAAGTTGATTCACTATAGGTACTTGGTTTACATCAGGAGAAGACTGATTCAAACCAAGATTTGGGTAGGAAATAGAAATTGGAATTGAATATTTTCTGTGAGAATTGAAAAATACCTCAAGATTTGGTACTTCAGAAAGCACTTCTTTGCCACTTCTTGTAGATGCCATATCCAGCTCCTTTTATTTTTTTAAATTTTTGAGTTCATTCAGAGTTTCCAGCACAAATGTGCAAAGAAATAGCAAGATATTCAACAATACTTGGGCTAAGATTGCTCAGCCTGATATTCACTCAACTCTCACAAATTCCACTCTAGGAGAGACTAAAAAAAACACACAAAAATACTAAGCCACCAAAAATTGTTGGTGTTAAGTTGGCAAGTAAAAGATTCAAAATATCATTGGTAAGTAAAATTCAAAAAAATAACTTGCATATAGCACAAAAATTCATTCCCCGAAAATGGTGGCAAAAACTATTGGGGGAAATTTGTGCACCCTTAATTGATTTTTCACACTGCAAGACTTCCCTGATCCAATTAGCATTGTGGATTCTGCTAGATCCACCTCTTTAAATCAAGAAAATATTATCCTAAGAATCTAGACAAACCGATTAAGGTAAGGAAACCCTAGAGGTGAGCCTACATTATTTCTTATATGCTCATGCTCATCCAGATTGTAAAAAATAAATAAAATTAAACTTCAGCATAAAATTTGATCAATATTTGAAGTAACTCCCAACTAGTGCTTCAAAAAGTAGACCGATGCCTTATCCATTGGGTAATTGTATCCAGACTTAAAATATGGTGAAGAGAGAAGGGGAAAGAAGATAAAAATGTGCCAACCACATTCATTCAAATAATGCAATAAATGTGATCAAGCATGCCAGTGAAAGAATATGCCATTTACACATTCAAATGATGTAACATGTAAATAGGACAATAAGCAAAACTACACATAGAACTATTGAAAGGAGGAAGTAGGATTGTATTATCCAATAAATAATTACAATGGGAGTCTAATAAGTGTAATCAAATCTCACTATTTAAATAAAAATGAGTTCTCCATTCAAATTATGCAAAAGAAAACTACAGTTCTTCGTTTAGATGATGTAACAAAGAACTAGATTTCAGCATCAACCATTGGAACTGATCTCAGTAAACTGAACACCTTCTCAAATAAAACCTGCATAATAATGGGGAAGAAAAAATGGGTAACTAGACAAGACACACAATATGTGCTCTTCTAAAAACTTGATAACCACTTCTGTAGTGTATTTCTTGAGGGGTGTTTCTTCTATCCACTTGGTAAAATAGTTTTTTACTGTAATGATCCACCTATAACCTCTAGAAGAATTGGGATTAATATCACCTATGAGATCTATTCCCGATTGAGTAAAAGGATATTCCACAATCACTGGCTTTAGGAATATGGTTGGAAAATTCTTCTTTCCTGTAAAAATCTAACAGTTATGACAACTTCTAACAAACTGGTAAGCATATTTAAATAGGGAGGGCCAATAATAACCAACTCTTATGATCTTGTGAGTGGTAGCCTTTGGAGCAAAGTGACCCACAAAAAATCTAGAATGATATTCTTTTAGCACTTGAGGGACCTCTTTCTAAAAAAAACAAAAAAGTAACACACCATCTGGATACCTCCAATACAATCTACCTTCTTGAATGTAATACCTTTGGGCCAATTGCTTGATAGATCTCCTTTTATTTTTGGACATGTCTTTTGGAAATGATAATTTCTAAAGGTAAAACATAATGCCATCATACCATTTGCAATCACAGTTATCAACTGCTCTAGCTTCTTACTATTCATCTATTGTAATAGTGTTATTCCTAGCTTCCCATTCTTTGTTAGCTAGATACTTTTACAATCCCTATCCTTTAAAAATTTGTACTAATTTGAATTCCACATAATATTGCAATAATTGAGCCATCCACCTTGTAGGATTACCTAAAGTTTTAGTTTGAGTGAAAATATCTTTAATATCAATGTAAGGGATACATGCTATTACCTTATTAGACCCAAAAATACACTTGAAATTATTTAATGCTCTGATTAATACATAAGCCTATTTTTCCAACAAAGAGTATTTTAGTTTAGCACCCTTCAATGCTGTAATCATAAAGGCTATGGGCCTTTTATTTTTATTTTTATCTTTCTGAGCTAGAACTGCAACAACAGTATGTTCTAAAGCAAATGAATAGATTTTGAAATCTTTGGAGTAATCAGGGGAGTCCAATACTGGAGCCTTAGCAATTGCATCTTTGATCTTCTGAAAAGCTATAGTATTTTCCTATGTTCACCTTATTTCTCTATTTTCTTGATCATATCATTTATCGGCTTGGCAATCTGAGAAAAATTAGGGATAAATATCCTAATGAAGTTAATCTTTCCAAAGAATGATCTAACTCCCTTAAGATTTTTAGAAGGGGGAAGTTTAGCAATTGCCTCTATTCTTTGAGGATCGATACTAATTCCATCCTTTGAAATTATATGCCCAAGCAGTTAACCTTATGTGACCCCAAACACACATTATTTAGGATTCAAGGATATGCCAAACTCCTTGCACCTATCAAACACTTGAGTTAGATGTGGAAAGTGATCTTTAGTATTTTTTGAAAAAAATGTAATGTCATCAAGATATACTACCACTATCTTCAACATCAATCCTTTAAATGCAACATCCATTGCTCTCTAGAATGTTGCCCCTACATTCATCAATCCAAAGAGCATCCCGAGATATTCAAATGTTCCCCATGGTGTAGTGAAAGTTGTTTTATAACTGTCTTCTGGATTCACTACAATCTGATTGTAACCTAAAATTCCCTCCAACAAAGATATTCTTGATGATCCAACCATTACTTGAAGTAACTGCTCCATGTTTGGAAGTGGATAATTATCTTTAAGAGATCTCTTATTAAAATTCTTTAAATATACACAAAGCTTGATCTCACCATTCTTTTTTCTAACTGAAACTAGGTTTGCCAACTAAGTAGAAAATCTCACCTTCCTAATTATCTTGGGTCCAGTAACTTTTGTACTTCTTTTTGCATAATTAGATTCAAAGTGGGATTGAAATTCCTTTGTTTCCACCTAAAAGGCTTAGTATATTTTTGAAGAGGTATTATATGAGTCATTACCTTTGTATTGAAGGTCTTTAGATCTTCATAGCTCCAAGCAAAAGAATCCATATTATTTTTCAAGAACTTGATATACCACTGCTTCTCTTTTCTTGATAGGGCCTTATTGATCCTAACAATATTGGGCTCTTCCTCTATTATAATATTAACTTCATCAATCTCAAATTCTTGGAATAGAGGTTTATATGCTCCATAAAAGTCATCAAAGAAGCTCTCTAAAGATACCAAACCCCTAGGGATCCTGTTGGTCTTCAGTTGTAAAACCTCTATAGGCTCTCCAATAACATCGTTAAGTTTTTCTTCATCACTTTCATCATAAATAACATGATAAAATTCATTCTGCATAGTCATGAAATCATTAATGCGTACATCATCATGAAAATCTTGTAAATATACCATATTATCAGGAACATATGGCTTATAAAAAGATATGGTCGGGAACCTTTCCATAAACCAAGTGTCTATCTCAAGATTTTTTGCTCTAGAAGCATTAATGACCAACATATTAACATTGTGATTCTATGCTCTAGAAATAAATTGCAGATCAAAAGCCAAGAATCTATCTATTTCATCCAAAACTACATATTTATATTGTTTTAGTCTAGGGTGCTTTGTTTGATATTTTCCTTTTATTTTTTGGATTATTAGTTTAGCATCCCCACTAACTCTAATATAATTAATACCCAATTCTTTGGCCTTCCTTAGTCCTAGAAATAAAGCTTCATATTATGCAACATTATTTGTACAAGAAAATTCTAAGCTGTATGGTATGCCAAGATAGCTACCATTGATCTCTGTCAATAGCACTCCAAATCTTGCTCCTGCTTTAGATTTTCCCCATAAAAGGTCATAGTCCATAATTTAGAAGTTAGAATTCTATCAATTTCTACATCTACTTCAGCCTTCAGTTTTGGATCCATGTTCTCAACATCAGGTTTTTCCAACAAGAAAGGAGAATGCCAAATAGAGTAAACCCCCATGTCTTTTTCCTTAATAGAATTCATGATATTAACCATATTATCATTAGTATCTCTGAATTCAACTGAATACCTATTGAAGGGTTATCTTTTAAATATTAATTTCTCCTTACCCTACATTGGAATAGTGGCATATGACCAATCTAATTGAATAGTACCACCTAATTGTTATGCCCAATGCCTAAAGAGTAAGATAGAAAAGAAAGGGTCCACATATACAACTATAATATCCATCATCACTCATTTATTAGGATATTGCTAAATATGGACAAGAAGTCCAATGATAATGCCTATACAAGGTACTCTCTTGTTATCCATGATAAAAATAGGAGGATGCTCTTTCTGACAAATCAAGCCTAATTGATCAGCTACTAGGTTGACATTATGTTCATGGAAGCACCACTATTAAACATGTAGTTATGAATAACATATTAGCCTCCATAGCTCGATGTATACCTTAGTGAGATGTAAAAGGGCTTAACTAAATATGGGGCTCTAATGTCATTATTCACAAGGCCTATGGGATTTTGAGGCTTTCCTCTTGATTGATCAACTAATTTGAAGGCTTTATATACCTGATACCGGTACTTTGGAATAGTCATTAATTTTCCAAAAGTGATGTTGACCTTTTTCTTGGCAACCTCTATACCCAGATCAAACTAGTCTCTTTTATCATCAATTATTTTTTTAGTTTTTTGATTAGCCAATTCACTTTGTTGCTTTTGGATAATTTCTTCTACATCAGGCTTTTCAAGAATTATTTGCAACTTTATCTGATTTACCTTTTTATATGAAATCACTCTAGTAGATTTCTCCTTTGGTGTAGGTCCTTCATCAACTTTACCTTCCATTGTTCTGTTCCTGAGATTGATAGCATGCATCTTTTCTAAAGATTCAACCTCTTTTGTTGTAGGTAAAAAAATGCATAGATAACTACTGAAAGGAGGAAGTAGGATTGTATTATCCAATAAATCATTACAATGGGAGTTTGATTAGTGTAATCAGATATCACTATGCAAATACAAATGAGTTCTCCATTCAAATGATGTAATAGAGAACTTTTTGGACATTTTGAGCTTATTTAGTTATCATTGATGTCAAGGTGAAAAGTCATCATTAATACTATGGAGCACACCATCAATAGCACCAGGAACAATGCGAAGAGTTGAAGAGAAAGTTGGCAAAATAATATTTTATGAGAGTTTATGGTAAACCCATGATGGAAGATTAAAAGGTTTCATTAAAACCATTATAGTTGGTAAAATGATATTTTATAAGGGTTTATGGTAAACCCACAGTGGCAGAATATATTACATTTAAAGGTTTAAGTTTAAACCCAAAGTTAAAGTTTATAAAAATAATTTATAAAATTTAAATTCCTTAGAATTTAAATAATTTATAAATTATAAAGGTAGGAGCGTCAACGCCATGCAATAAAAGGAAGTGCCGACATCCAAGAAACAAAGGAATATGTGTATAAATAAATGCCAAGGAGGCATTTGAAAGTTATCCCTTCGATTGATTAATGTATGTGATAAAAAATGAAAGGTTTTCATGCTTGTTGATCATGAGGAAGAAGACAAGAAATTTCGCTTGTCTTTAGCGCCAGGTAGAGGACAAAAGAGGAAGGGCACATTGATTGAAACACATAGGACACGGTGGTCCATTGGTAGCACACATTTTACAAAGGCGTTGGGAGTTGAGGAAGCACACGATCGATTAGCGTGGAGTGGTGTCTTGGGCGCCAAGGTAAGTTCATTTTGTACATGGTTTTTGTGCGCCAGCCGAGGATAAAGAATAGGAAGAGCGCTTAGGCTCTTAATTGTGTGTCTAGCACATGTGTCGGTTATAGCCATGGCTAGAGCACTCGTGGAGGCAGAGAACATGGGTTCGAAACCCACTAAGAGGCAAAGGTAACTTTTTAATAATTAATTTTTGCCTAAGGTTTTTATAAAGGATATTGTGGAGTAATAAGGGTTTGTGAAAAGTTGTGTTTAATTTATGTTATTGTTGGAGTTATAAGGGTTTGAGAAAGGTTGTTGATTTGATATTTGATTTTTATTATTGTGGAGTAATAAGGATTAATGAGAGGTTGTTTAATTGATGAGTGATTTATATCTTTGGAACCATAAATAAAGTTTATTTGATTTTTATCAAAGTTTCTCTTGCCATTAAAATAAATTAAAGAGGTTTGAATCAATTTTGGTTGATGTTAATTTTATTCTAGTTGGGAGTTTATAAGGTGTTATTGGATAAATATTTTATGTATGTTGATGGTTGTTTTGAAAGGTGGAGTGAGGTGTATTTAAGTATTTACATTATATTGTGAGAAAGCTTTATCTTCTAACCTCTTTGATATTGAAATAGAAGTTGTTGTGGTTGTGGCAGATTTATGAGATCCCTTCATCATCAAGAAAAAAGTATGAGCACATTCTTCCATAGTTGAGTTGATTTATTAGTTTTCTCAAAAATAAGTTTGGAGTGAAAAGGACTTGATTAGGGTTTCCCTTTTGAGAGTGTTTGAGTTAATGCTTCAAGGTTTTCTAGAATAAAGAGTTGTTAAAACCTTGTTTGATAAGTATTGTTGAAGCCATTGGTTGTGTAAAGAACTTAAACTAGGGTTTGAAATGAACATGAGTATCATTTTTATGTGAGATTTGTTGTTGAGAATTGTTGGAAATATTTTGAGTTGATGGTTATATAATTGGACTAGGGTTTGTGAGAAAGAAGTGTTTCATTGAGTGATTGGTTGAGTAGAGTTGATTGAGCCTAGTCAAGTGGATGTGTGAAGTGATTTTTCAAGTTCTATAAAACAAACTATTCTATATTTTTATTTGAGTTGAGAAAGTGATTGAGCATTGAGTTGAAACATATTGGGTCTCTAACAATTCTCTTTATGTTTCTATGAGTTTTTGGACAAGTTTTATGTGGACTTGTTGAACAAATTTGGACAAGTCCTGTGAGGACTTGTTGAGTAGATTTGGACAAGTTCTATGTGGAATTGTTGAGCAAATTTGGACAAGTTTTGTATGGATATTTTGGGCAGATTTGATCAGGTTCTAAGTGGAATTGTTGGAAATATTTGAGCAGGTTTTGAGTGGACTTGTTGAGCAGAGTTGAGCAAGTTTTGTGTGAACTTGTTGAGCAGAGTTGAGCAGGTTCTGAGTGGACTTGTTGAGAAAATTTGAGATAGATATTTTGAGGTGACAGAGTAGAGAGGATAGTAGTATCTAGTAGATAAATATCCATCAGCTAGGGTAGTGAGGACATGTATTCTAAATGGGGATAAGAGTCTTCAGTGGAGAGAGATCCACAAGCCAGTGCAGTGGAGGTAGTAGTCTTCTAGAGGATTAACCAGCAAGAGTAGAGGAGGAGTTATCCTATGGATAGAGGTATGCAAACTTTATTTAGGGGATCAACATCTCCATTGGACAAAGGTCCATAAGCATTGTAGAGAAAGGATTCCCAAGAGAATTTATTTGAGAAAAATTTATAAGAAATATTTTCTTCGTGGAGTAGCCCACATTGGGTGAACCACGTAAAATAATGTCTCTCATAGATGCTTTGTGTGATGTTTACTGCTTTAATATTGTTGATGCTATTATTTGGATTAAAAAGCAAAAAGTTTTATCTTAAACTGTTTACCCCCCCTCTCAGTATAAGCACATGTTCTTCAAAACTGCAACTCTTCATTCAAATGATGTAACAAAGAGCCTCCTAGCTTTTGGCCTCAACCACTAGAACCGATCTTAGTAAAATGGACACCTCCTCAGAAAAAACCTGCATAATAATGGGAAAGAAAAAAGGGGTAACTAGACAAGACACACAAAGGAAAATACAATCGACAAGAATGGGCACTTTGGTATACCTCTTGCAAAATTACTGTGTAAAAAATTGATGATTTTTTCTATTGTAGAAACTCTCTCATATAGCCTACAAATTGGTTCTCATTCAAACCTCGATGATGGTCCATAATTACAAAAACTGTAACTGTTTCGATGATGACCCATAACTGCAACTGTCTTCATGATGACCCATATTATTAATTTTGCATGTAGTAGTTCTTATTTGCAATATGATAGTGGTCTCAGTTTGTCAGAAATACCTATTACATAAAATAATATTTTATAACTACAATTACCATAGCTGAAGGATGACCTCTCACTATCTCTTAATTGGATAAAAAAAATGGCCCATAATAGCTTATCTTTCGGAGGGCATAAATTTTGATCTGATCGTTGGATCGGCTTGAAGTTTTTTGTAGAGCTAGATAAAGAGGAGTTTTTAGTGTGTTATCAGGCCCTAATTCCTTCATCTAATGCCCCAAAAATGGGATTTAGTATTTTTTAGAAAATCCGGAAGAAAGAAAAATGGAATTTAATGAATTTTTAGACATGGATAGGTGTTGAGATTTTCTAGGAGGCCTAATATGAGAAATACAATAATTTGTGTTAATTTAGGGGGCTATCCAGGATTTTTTGGGACTTACTAAAAATAGGGTGGCCAAAAATAACAAATTGCCCAAAAATAGTAATTTTTTTTTTAATTTATAAAGGGAGGGCAAACTCAAGTTGGATTTTGAGGATCCAACACAGGCTTCGACTAGGACAAGTGATGAAAAAGGCTTTTGATAATGAATCACCTGAGAATTATAGAATCTCCAATAGACCACAAAAACTCAAAAACTTACATAATCACCTAAAAAGGACTTCTTAATCAGTTTAAAACTAAAACCTTAATCACCTAAAAAAACAAGATTAACACACACATTTTTTTGAATCACATAAGAATTTTAGATTCTCTAGTAGACCACAAAAACTTAAAAACTTGCCTAATCACCTAAAATTTTCTCCTTAATCACCTAAAAAATGAAACCTTAATCACCTAGAAAGGACAAGACTGAAACACACTTTTTTTTGTGGCTTCTCAAGACGTCAGTGCAGAATGATACAATTTAAAATGTTGGCCATTGATAGGAATTGAAAATTCTGCACCATACAGAGTTTGCAATTTTTAAGTATGTTGGCCTACATTCTGGAGGATTTGATAAGGGCCAATCCATTTAGGCTCCCATTTCCTTTTTCACCATGTTTGTCATTTTTTGGGTCCTATTACAATACTATATCTCCTCCCTGAAAAGGTTTACCTTTGGCTTTATTATTGAACAATTGCACTATTTTGTGAGCTTGCTCAATCATATTTATTAATGCATCCCTTTTGTCTTCCTGTAACTTTGTAATTTGATCAAGTCTTATCTGCAAGACATTTGGATTTTCATGATCCTAAATAAGTAAAGATAAAGCATGAATTTCCACTTGAGGGGGTAGTAGAGCACTCTCACCATATACTAGTTCATAGGGAGACTTTTTTGTGCTTCTTTTGATAGATATCCTATCAACCCATAAAGCATACTTCAGCTCACTGTCCCAAATTAATTTGTTTCTACCTAATGCTCTTCTGATTCTTGTGATCAAATTCTTGTTTGATGATTATGCTAAACCATTCCCTTGAGGATAGTAATTTACAGAATGAGAAAACTCTATGTTGTACCTAGCACAAAATTCACTTATCTCAAAAGAAGTGAAGTAGTTACCATCATCTGTGACTATCTTCTTGGGAACCCCAAATATTGTCAATATGTGCTTTTCTAAAAATTTGATGACCACTTATGTAGTGGATTTCTTGGGAGGTGTTACTTCTACCCACTTGGTAAAATAGTCTATTGTTGTAATGATCCACCTATGACCTCCAGAAGAAATGGTATACCTCCAATATAGTCTACCTTCTTGAATGTAATACCTTTGGGCCAATTTCTTGATAGATCTCCTTTTATTTTTGGACATGTCTTTTGGAAATGATAATTTATGAAGGTAAAACATAATGCCATCATACCACTGACAATAAAAAACATGAACTACTCTAGCTTCTTGCTATTCATCTACTGCAATAGTGTTATTCATAGCCTCCCCTTCTTTGTTAGCTAGATACTTTGCTAGTACCTATCCTCTGACAATCTGTACTGCTTTGAATTCCACATCATACTGCAAAAATTTAGCCATCCACCTTGCAGGACTGCCTAAAGGTTCATTTTGAGTGAAAACTTATTTAACGACAATGTAAGGGATACAGACTATTACCTTATTAGATCCAAAAATACACTTGAAATGATCCAATGCTATGATTAATGCATAAGCCTATTTTTTCAAAAAAGAGTATTTTAGTTTAGTACCCCTCAATACTGTACTCATAAAGGCTATGGGAATTTTATTTTTCTCTTCATCTTGCCGAGTTAGAACTACAACAACAGTGTGTTCTGAAGCAAATGAGTAGATTTTGAAATATTTGGAGTAATCAAGGCATTTCAATACTGGAGCCTTAGTAATTGCATCTTTGATATTCTAAAAATTTGTAGTATTTTCCTCTGTCCACCTTATTTCTCTATTTTTATTGATCATGTCATTTATCGACTTGGTAATCTTAGCAAAATCAGGGATAAATCTCCTAATGAAGTTAATCTTCCCAAATAATGATTTAACTCCCTTAAGATTTTTAGGAGGGGGAATTTTAGCGATTGCCTCTATTATTTATGGATCAATGCTAATTCCATCATTTGAAATAATATGCCCAAGAAGTTTACCTTGTGTGGCCCCAAACACACATTTTATAGGATCCAAGGATATGCCAAACTCCTTGCACATATCAAACACTTGAGTTAGATGTGCAAAGTGATCTTCAGGATTTTTTGAAAAAACTATAATACCATCAAGATATACTACCATTATCTTGTACATCAATCCTTTAAATACAATATCTATTGCTCTCTAGAATGTTGCCTCTGTATTCATCAATACAAAGGGCATCCTGAGATATTCAAATATTCCCCATGGTGTAGTGAAAGTTTCTTTGTACCTGTCTTCTAGATTCACTGCAATATGATTGTAACCTAAAAAGCCATCCAACAAAGACATTATTGATGATCCAACCACTGCTTGAAATAACTGCTCCATGTTTGGAAGTGGATAATTGTCTTTAAGAGAGCTCTTATTCAAATGATTGAAATATACACAAAGCCTGATCTCACCATTCTTTTTTCTAACTAGAACCAAGTTTTTCAACCAAGTAGAAAATCTCACCTTCCTGATTATCTTGGTATCCAATAACTTTTATACTTCTTTCTGCATAATTAGATGCAAAGTGGGATTGAACATACTTTATTTCTACTTGAAAGGCTTGGTATATTTTTGAAAAGGTATTATGCGAGTCATTACCTTTCTATTGAAGGTATTTAGATCTTCATAGCTCCAAGCAAAAGCATCCATGTTATTTTTCAAGAAATTGATATTTTGTCGCTTCTTTTTTCTTGATAGGGCCTTATTGATTCTAACAATCTTGGGCTCTTCCTCTGTTCCAATATTAACTTCATCAATCTCAAATTCTTGGACTAGTAGTTTATAAGCTCTATAAAAGTTATCAAAGAATCTCTCTAAAGATACCAACACCCTAGGGATCCTGTTGGTATTCAGTTGTACGACCTCTATAGGCTCTCCAATAACATCCTTAAGTTTTTCTTCATCACTTTAATCACAAATAACATCAGCAAATCCATTTTGCATTGTCATGAAATCATTAATGTGTACATCATCATGAAAAAATTGTAAATATACCACATTATCAAGAAAAAATGGTTTATAAATAGATATGATCGGGAACCTTTCCATAAACCAAGTGTCTATCTCAATATTTTTTGCTATAGAAGCATTAATTGGCCAACAAATTAGCATTGTGATTATGTACTCTAGGAATAAATTGTAGATCAAAAGCCAAGAACCTATCTATTTCATCCAACACTGCCTGCTCATATTGCTTTAGTCAGGGTGCTTTGTTTGATATTTTCCTTTTATTTGCTGGATTATTAGTTCAACATCCCCACTAACTCTGAGGTAATTAATACCCAATTATTTGGCATTCCTTAGCCCTAGCAATAAAGCTTCATATTTTACAATATTATTTGTACAAGAAAATTCTAACCTATATGGTATGCCAAGATAGCTACCATTGATGTATGTCAATAGCACTCCAGAACCTGCTCCTGCTTTAGATTTTGCCCCATCAAAGGTCATAGTCCATAATTCATAAGTTAGAATTTTGTCAAATTCTACATCTGCTTTAGCCTTTAGTTTTGGATCCATGTTCTCAGCATCAAGTATTTCCAACAAGAAAGGAGAATACCAAAAAGAGTAAACCCCCATGTATTTTTCCTCAATATAGTTCATGACATTAACCATATTATCATTAAAATCTCTAAATTCAACTGAATATCTATTGAAGGGTTCTCTTTTCAATATTAATTTCTCCTTACCTTACATTGGAATAGTGGTATATGACCAATCTAACTGAATAGTACCACCTAAATATTCTGCCCAATGCCTGGAGAGTAATATAGAAAAGAAAGGGTCCACATATACAACTACAATATCCATCACCACTCATTTATTAGGATATTACTCTATATGGACAAGAAGTCTAATGATAATGACTACACTAGGTACTCTCCTGTTATCCATGACAAAAATAGAAGGATGCTCTTTTTGATAAATCAAGCCTAATTGATCAACTACTTGTTTTAACATTACATTCATGGAAGCACCACTATTAAGCATGCAGTTATGAATAACATATTTTTCTCCATAGCCTTATGTATACCTTAGTGATATGTAAAAGGATTTAACTAAATATGGGGATCTAACAACATTATTCACAAGGCCTATGGGATTTTGAGGCTTTCCTCCTGATTGATCAATTAATTTGAAGGATTTACATACCTGATATCCGTACTTTGGAATAGTCATTAATTCCCCAAAAGTGATTATGACCTTCTGCTTGGCAACCTCTATACCCAGATCTAATTGGTCTCTCTTATCATTAATTTCTTTTTTAGTTTTTTTAGTAGCCAAGTCACTTTGTTGTTTTTGGATAATTTATTCTACTTCAAGCTCTTCATGAATCATTTGCAGCTTCATATGATTTACCTTTTTTGTGAAATAACTCTAGTAGATATCTCCTTTGGTGCAGGTCTTCATCAACTTTGTCTTCCATTTTTTTGTTCTCGAGATTGATAGCATGTATATTTTCTAAATATTCAACCTCTTCTATTGTAGGTACAAGCTTCCCCTGCTTCATTTTATCAAATTTGGTATTAGGAGTCTGATGGATATTAGAACTAACACAGGACAGGAGACAAGGAAAACAAGAGCCAAATTTCTTATTCAATAGCTTCAGAAGAATTTACAGAAAATATACAGCAATCTGTCATTTTCCAGCCCCTTTCTCATTACAATTCTAGGGTTTTTATTGAGGTCCCGACCCTCTGCGTTTTGTTTTGGTCATGATTTCATGACCCTCCATCCACTGTAGCCTCTGCTTTTTGTTTTGGTCATGATTTTGTGACCCTCCATCCGCCGTAGCTTCTTTCCTTGTTTTGGTCACGATATCGCGACACTTTTTGTGTCGCGATATCGCGACACATATTTTTGACATATTTTTGCAAAATACTTAGAGAGAAGAAAAAAATTTGGTTGATGCAAGATTGCTCTGCTGTCACCGGATGCTCCTGCATCAGACACCCGGGGTGGATTGAGAAGTGATCCTCACTTCTGTTCTGTTAGGGGAAGACCCAGGCGGTCAACCTCTATTTTTGACAACCAAGTTGCATCTTCTATAGGTCTGCCCTTCCACTTTATCAAATATTCAGAATACTGTTTGTTCCTGGTGCTTCTGCCTTCACGAGTGTCTAATATTTCCTCGATCTCGTCTGTGGTTTGGGTAGATGCTGGAATTCTCCACAACTCTGTACTTGGTGCCTCTGTATTGTCTCCCTCATGGTATTCCACTAAATCTGAGATGTTAAAAATAGGCGAAATGTCAAGCCCACTTGGCAATTCCACTTCATATGCATTGCCTGAATCCCGTTTTTCCATTATTCTGCATGGCCCAAACTTCTTCATCTTCAACTTGTTATAGGTTTTGGCAGGAAATCTTTCTTTTCTGAGATGGACCATGACTTCATCTCCTACTTCGAACTCTTTGAACCGCCGCTTCTGGTCCGCCCTTGTCTTATATTGAGTATTCATTTTTGTAATTTGTTTCCTTACTTCTTCATGCAGGCTTTTCATATGTTCCGCAAATTCCTCAGCCTCGACACTGCACTTTTCCCCTTTATCCAATTTCCTCAGCTCAAAAACATTTCTTGGGCTGTTTCCATATATGACCTGGAATGGAGATTTGTTTGTACTCTTGTTGATAGAATTGTTGTATGCAAATTCCGCCTGTGGAAAAACCAAATCCCATCCCTTGGGTTTATCTGCTATCAAGCATCTCAATAAATTACCCAGATTTCTATTTACCACCTCTGTCTATCCATCACCTGTGGGTGGTATGCAGAACTGAATTTCAGATCTGTCTTCAACTTCTTCCACAAGGTTCTCCAAAAATACCCAACAAACTTTGTATCTCTGTCAAAAACGATGCTTTTTGGTAGACCGTGAAGTCGTACCACTTCCTTGAAAAATAACCCTGCAATGTGAACCGCGTCACTTGTTTTCTGGTAGGGAATAAAATGTGCCATCTTGGAAAATCTGTCAACCACCACAAATACGGAGTCATTTCCCCTCCGTGTTCTCGACAATCCAAGAACGAAATCCATGTTGACGTCCTCCCATGGCCTCTCAGGTATAGGTAACGGCTGATATAATCCAGTGTTCTGCCTCACGCCTTTCGCCATCTGGCATATTCTACAACTTTGCACAAACCTTTTCACATCTTGCTGCAGTTGCGGCCAATAGTAGTTCTCACTCACCAGGGCAATGGTCTTATCCCGACCAAAATGTCCAGCCAGTCCTCCGCTGTGTTTCTCCTTGACTAAGTTTTCCCGCATGGAACTCCTTGGAATGCATAATTGACTTCCTCTGAACAACATTCCATCTTGGATTAGAAAATCCAACCACTTTGTCCTGTCCAAAGTAACAGGTGCCAAGCAAGCCATCCAGGCTTCTACAAAATCAGGATCTTCAGGGTACAAACCCTTCAGTTCTTCAAATCCTACCACTTCCACCGTCATTTCAATCAGCAAATTCTGCCTTCTACTTAAGGCGTCTGCAACTCTGTTTGACTTTTCGCTTCTGTGCTTCAACACAAAGGTATAACTTTGGAGAAACTCAACCCACTTCAAGTGCCTCTGATTCAGCTTTTGCTTGGCTATTAATGTACCGTAAGGCCTGATGATCGAGAAATAGAACAAACTCTTTTGGCAACAAATAATGCCTCCACTTCTTTAGAGCCTGAACTATAGCATAAAACTCTTGATCATAAACTGAATACTTTTTCCGAGCATCATTGAGTTTCTCACTAAAGTAAGCAACAGGCCTGCCTTCCTGACTCAGTACAGCTCCTATTGCACTACCACTGGCATCACAATCTACCTGAAATACCTTGTTAAAGTCTGGAAGTGCCAAAACAGGTTGTTCTATGACCTTCTTCTTCAACACATCAAAGCTCTTATCTGCTCCTAAGGTCCACTTAAATTCTTTCTTATCCCCTCTCATTGTTTCTGTAAGGGGTGCACAAATGCTGCTGAAATTTCTAATGAATTTTCTGTAAAAGCTGGCTAGACCATGAAATGATCTTACCTCTATTGTGCTTCTCGGAGTAGGCCATTCGATGATAGCTCTCACCTTTTTTGGGTCCATTTTTAGACCTTCTGCTGAGATGACAAATCCCAGGTACACTAACTCCTTCTTTACAAAATTACACTTTTTTAGATTAATTAATAATCGCTCCTCCCGCAGCTTCTCAAAAACCCTTCTGATGTGCATCGGGTGCTCTTCCAGGGTTCTCGCTAAATATTAATATATCATCTAAATAGACAATGACAAATTTGCCTAAAAATTCTTTCAGTACCTCATTCATCACCCGCATGAAGGTACTTGGTGCATTGGATAGCCCAAATGGCATGACCAACCACTCATACAAACCCTCTCTGGTCTTGAAGGTTGTCTTCCACTCATCTCCTTCTCTGACATGGATCTGATGGTAACCACTCTTGAGGTCAATCTTGGTGAAGTACTTGGCTCCACTCAAACAGTCCATTATGTCATCCATTCTTGGCAATGGAAATCTATATTTTATTGTGATCTTGTTGATGGCTCGAGAGTCTGTACACATTCTCCACTCTCCATATTTCTTTGGTGCTAGCACTGCAGGCACTGCGCATGGACTCAAGCTTTCCCGAATCAGTCCCTTCTCCAGCAACTCCTGGACCTGCCTGTTTAGCTCCTCAGTTTCTACAGGCGTCATTCTATGTGCAGCTTTATTGGGCAAGCTCGATCCTGGCACCAAATCGATATGGTGACTGATCTTCCTTACTAGGGGTAAACCCTCAAGCACATTATCAGATATAATATCTGGAAATTCCTCCAATAGATCTAGGACTTCTGCTAGGGTATCTTTGCATTCTTTCTCCCTAACTCTAGGAATTAATGCATAACACATATGTTCATGCTTCAAATCATCTAAAAATTTTCTCCCGTCAACTAAGCAAATTTTGGCACTGCCACATACCTTTTCTTCCACCTCCTTCAGGGGTTTCAGCTTATGACGCATTCCATTCTTTGTTACGGAGTAGGTGTTGGCATGGCCATCATGAACCGCACACCTGTCAAACTGCCATGGCCTTCCCAACAACAAATGGCACGCATCCATGGGCAGGATGTCGCACAGGACCTCATCACGGTAATTCCCAATATTGAATTTTACCAGGCATTGTTCACTGACCAAAACCTTATGGTCTTTCTGCAACCACGCGATCCGATATGGATGCGGGTGTCTCTTCCTCTCCAGTTGTAGCTTTGTAACCATTCCCTCTGAAACTAGGTTATCCGTGCTACCGTTGTCAATAATAATATTGCAAATCTTACCCGCGCATTTACACCTTGTGCGGAATAAGCTTTTCCTCTGATCTACGTCCCCCTCTTCATTCAGCAGGACTCTCCTCATGATCATTACTTCTCCTCTCTCTGCTTCTTCAGAATGCTCAGATCCAGCATCTTCATCAGCGACCGTGGCTCTGGCATTTCCTTTCGGCCTCCTATTAGTCCTTTCTCGTTGTTGTGGACACTCGTATTGGTGATGTCCCTCTTCTCCACACTGGAAACAAGTTCCACGAAACCTTCCTCTTCCATGGCCACGTCCAGCTCTGCCCCTTCCCCCTCGGTAATCATTGTTCTGATTACGGGGGCGGTAGGTATTCTCTCCCCTTTGTTCTTGATTACTGCTACCTTCTTCATTCTTTCGAGAATCTTCATTTCTTCTTCCACCGGTCCTTCTGTCGGTTCTTCCGCCATGACCTCTTCCTCTTTGCTTGTTCTCAAACCTCCTATTGAGCTTTTCTTCAACTCTTAGGGCAAATTGGTAAGCGTCCTCTATGGTGGTCATCCTGACTAGACTTAATTCCTCTTGAATACTTGTTCGTAACCCATTAATATAACGGGCTACCTTCTCCTTGTTGGCCTCTGAGTGGCCTGTTCTGATCATAATTTTATGAAACTCTTCTGTGTATTCTTTTACAGACTTACTTGATTGCCTCAAACCTTGCATTTTCTTTAGCAGGTCTAACTCATAATCACCAGGGATGAACTGCCTCTTCAGCTTTTCTGCCATCCATTCCCATTTTGTTATTCTCTCTTTTCCTCTTCTATTTCGCTCCAGCTGCACTCCCTTCCACCATATGCTGGCATGACCTTTCAGTTTGGTCTTAGCGAATCTGACCCTATCAGGATCCTCAACCTCCTCGTACTCAAAGTACTCTTCCAGATCGTTGATCCAGTCGATCAATTCCTCTGGATCAAGGTTCCCGAAATACGTGGAAACCTCCATCTTCGGCCTCTTCCCAATCTGGGATATGGCTTTGTATAGTCTAGCTTGTGCAGGATCTACTGCTTCTTCTTCTTCCTCAGGCTGGCCCTCTTCTTCGTCATCTTCCTCTTCACTACCTTCATCTCTTCTTAGCTCCAATCTTCTACGCATCTCTTCTTGCAGGGCTTGCATTTGCCTCTACAAAACTCGGACATCTTCCGCTGCCGCCATGCCTCTCCCACCAACAGGGTTTCTTCTTGGAGGCATTCTGCTCACTCTCTCACAAGCCCTTCCATAGATCCTGGTGTAACTGCCTCACGTCCGACGATCTGTTACACACTCAGGAACTTTCGGCTCTGATACCACTTGATGGAGAACAGAACTAACATAGGATAGGAGACAAGGAAAACAAGAGCCAAATTTCTTATTCAATAGCTTCAGAAGAATTTACAAAAAATATACAGCAATCTGCCATTTGCCAGCCCCTTTCTCATTACAATTCTTGGGTTTTTATCGAGGTCCCGACCCTCTGCGTTTTGTTTTGGTCGTGATTTTGTGACATGTCATGAAATCACGACATGTCATGATTTTGTGACCCTCCATTCACCGTAGCCTCTAATTTTTGTTTTGGTCATGATTTCGTGACCCTCCGTCCGTCGTAGCCTCTGCTCTTTGTTTTGGTTGCGATATCACGACACTTTTTGTGTCGCGATATCGCCACACATTTTTGACATATTTTTGCAAAATACTTAGAGAGAGAGAAAAAAAACTTTGGTTGATGCAAGATTGCTCTGCTGTCATCGGATGCTCCTGCATCAGAGTCTCACTTCAAGTTGATTGATAGGGATTAATACATATTCACATGGATCACATTTAATACTCACATGGATTGGTGCATTAAATGCTACTTTTGTAAAGGTAGACATGCCTATAAAATATTTTTGGTGTGAATGCAATCTTCAAATTTCATCTTGCAAATTCTTGTGCTTGCTCCTGAGTGTTCATTTCATATCAGTGGTATCAGAGTCGAGTGTTGGATTGGCAAGTATCCTCTTCCTCTAGGCCAGTCTAGTTCAAAAGAGGAATGATAAACCCACCAGTGGATCTTGGCTTGGAAGGAGCACTCTTTTTACAAAAGCCTTCAAGCACTTCATCTTCAAAAACTCTCACTGGAGTCGTACTCATCACCGACTCTCAACTAGCTAGGTCCATCTATCTTATGAACTTCAACTATATCTGTTCTTGTATTTGCCATTTTTCTAACACAACCTTTTCTTGTTGCATTTGCTATGATTTTTGGATTTTGTCATTGTTATTTTGAGCTTTGGATTTGGTGTTGAGGAGGAGTTTTTAGGAGTTTACAACATCTTTCTATGGATCGAGTACTGGTGACTTCATGGTAGATCTGTGTCTTCCACACCCTATAGATGGTATAATCTATAGTGAGTACATCATTTGTTATTATTTGGAGCCCTCACTACATAGATGAAATATATTTTAACTAAGATCTGTTTGTTTTCTATCAACTATTGGCTGACTATACGTTCCACCACACAGATTGGGTACTCACTTAGCAACGCATTGCTACATTTAGTTTGATGAAAAAATGAGCATCTACTAACACCATGGGTGATCAAACATGGAATCATATGAGCATTTATAGATAGGATTTAGAAGATATTATTCTAGAAGCACTTGCGATGATAAAACCTGGTCCGATATATGTTTATCGACAAAAAAATTACCTTTGACAACACCCTCAAATTCTCGTTGGTCTCATCCTATGTTCAGGTGTGTCTTCATTTTGTAAGAGATCTCCACAACATGATATGTTCTATACTGGTCTTTGCTCTACAAATTTTTGCTTATTTTTGGCATGATTCTGGTCTTAACTATGCCCTCAAGTCACCCACCCCAGAGCGTCTCTTGCAAACGCACACAAGTGAGCGCGCGATCACTTCACCCTTGGTATTTTTCTCAAACTCTCTTCCCTGGCATATTTTAATTATTATAGACCTTAGTTGAACTTCACTCTACCTTTACTGCTCTTTTCGACACATTCAGAGCCCCTCGATGATAATCTACGCATTTCGATGATGTCCAACCAATCTTTGGTGCCCTTCCAAGAATCACTAAGCAACACAACAAACCGAAGCACCATTTGGATTCTACAACATTTTTGTGGAGCAATATATGGTCTTCGGTGATGCACAATCAATATTCAAAACATTTTGGAGGTCTTTGATTCCAATCATAGAATTTTTGTGTATTTTGGCGACCAAAAAAATTATTTCGATGACAAAATTATTCACATCCATAAGGTTTGATGATTTTTTGGTGGTCGACGATGTCCTTTTTTGTGAATAGGGTTTCCTTGGTGACAATGTTCAATTTTGGTGTCTAGTGTTCATTTCTACGTCTATCCCACATTGGCGAAGCTAATGCCATTAAGTTATTTTTAAACATCTCCACACATATATTTAGGTAGCCAGTGTATGCTGGCTACCTGTGTTCTCTCGTGGTCTCCTCCCACCTACGTGTTAAGATATGTTATTTGTCGCTTTTCCAAATTATATTTTGTTCATGCCCTATACACTATGTTTTCACCTTAGTTTTAGTCGACCTCACGTGTTTCCACAACTGCCACACTGTTCCCTCCTTCCACCGTGTTTGGTTGCCCATCCAATGTTTAACATCTATTTGTTCACCATTATTTGTGCTACATCATGTCAAACAAGTCCACACACATTTGATATAATCACCACTTACTCATTCATGTCCTTTCCATCATCGAGTCTTGCACCCTTGCTTCCATCAAACCCATGTGGCAGTCCATTATTCGTTGAAGTATGTTTGGTCAGTGCCACGAGGTTCATGTAATATATTTATTTTTCTCACCTTTTCAGCACATCAGGGTCCATGGTGGGACTAGCCATTGGGCTATGGTCTCCATTGGGTTGACTAGTCATTGGGTTATGGTATCCATTGGATTGACTAGCTGTTGGGCTGTAGTATGTGGAAACTAGATGTTGCACTATCATTGGATTGCAATTAATGGTTTTATTAGCCATCATTGAGTATAATCCATTAATAATTGGTAACTTGAGTTCAGTCCTGATTCCACTGGGAGAGCGAGGGCCCACTTTAATTTGAACAAAAAAATTTACCATTCTTTCCAGAAGCTCATTTTTACAATTTCAAATTTTAAACGGGCTATTGTTATCTGACTATACCTTATCTATAGTCGTTGGAAAGATCATTTTGAGCTCTAACCAATCATTGTACCCATTTTAATTTTTATTATCTGCACTGGCCCTTAGTAAATATTTATCCACTCCTAGTAGACCCATGGTAGCAAGCATGGCCCTAACCAAGAAATTAGCTGAAATTACCATAGAGCAGAATGAAAAAACCCTTGAACTCACTATAACCCAACATGAACTAGCAGTCATCATGCAATCACTCAAAACTTCTTTCTCGTCCTCACCACATCCTAATGTTTGATGTGAAGCCATAATCTATGAGGTTTCTCATGATCCTGATGTCTTAAATAGTTGGATAATGGATATGGAGGCTTGGTTTGAGTTCAATAATATGCCTAATGCCTAGAAAGTCCCCTATGCCAAACTCAAACTTTATAATATTGCCAAGGTGCTAATCTCCAATCACAATTAAGGCCAAAACCCCATTACAACATGGGAGGAGCTTGTCAAAGCCTTCAAGACTTCATTTTATCCATCCAACTATGAGGATGAATTACTCAATAAATGGCTAAGACATCATCAAGGAAAAATACAATCAGTGTAATATTTTCTTCATAGTTTTAAATGCCTTTGAGTATTACTTGCCATTGCAGATCCCGATTTGGTGTTGATTAAAAAATTCAAGAGTGTTCTACTTGCACATATTTATAGGGAGCTGAAATATTCTACTTGCACTACATTTGATGATGCATTCAACCTTACATAACTTACGAAGGATAATCTCTCAGCACTCTACACAGGGGCTAGAAAATCTTCAGAAGGTTCCATGCCACCATCACACCAACCTCAATAATTTTCTTCTCATTCCTATTCTTCTTCTTCTCTTCCCACTCCTACCAAATCCTCTTCTTCTAAATTGCATGTTTCATCTTCTTCTCATAGACAAAAATTTTGTAATTATTGTAAAAAAAGTGGACATGACAAATATGAATACCCACAATTAATGAAATCTAAGCAAAAATAATTTTTTGTACAAGCATCTGTGACATAACCATTTGAGGAGTCAATACTTGAGGAGGGGATTCCTTAAAACCCCATCAAGACTTTTGGGGAAGATTGTGTTTATCCTAAGTTAGAAGGTCAACTAAACAAGGTCACCTTACTTAACCACCATTCTCTTATCAAATATCGTGAGAACCTGTTTGTTACTCATGCTCATTTAACACCTAATTTTTTAGTTGATTGTATCATCGATAATGGATCAAAGAAGAACTTAATTACGCATAACATTATTTATAAGTTGCATCTCTCCACCCATCCTCATCCTCATCCATACTCACTTGGTTGGAAGGATAGTACTACTACTTCATGGATCACAAAAACATGCACTTTATCTTTTGCCTTTGGGCCTAAGTATGTAGACATTGTCACATGTGATGTAACTCCTATGGATTGTTGTGGGTTGTTGTGTTGGCAATTTTGGGTACCTTGGGTGCATTGCCTTTGCTCAAGTGTATAAGTTGTCATTGATGTCAAGAAGCTTTTGAAGGAATTTGATTTGATGTAAAATAATTTGTTTTGATGAAGGTTCGGCATGACAAGTTCGAAAGAAAGTAAGTTTGAAAAGTGTCGCGATATCGCGACATGTCGCATTTTCGCGACTTAAGCAGGAGAGAGAAAGCTTTTTAGAAAAGTGTCGCGATATCGCGACATGTCGCAGTTTCGCGACTCAAAGAGGAGAGAGAATGTTCGAGTCAGAAATGTCACGATTTCGTGACATATTGCAAGGAAGGTTGAACGGACGAAAAAGTGTCACGATTTCGCGACATGTTGCAGGAGAGAGAGTCCGAAAGAAAAAGTGTCATGATTTCATGACATAATGCAGGAGAGAGAGTCTAGGAGAAAAAGTGTCACGATATCGCGACATGTCAGGTTTTCGTGACCCGAAGAAAAGAAAAGCGCTAAGGAGAAAAAGTGTCACGATTTCGTGACAAGTCAGAAGACAAAGTGGAAGCAAGATAAAGTGTCATGATTTCATGACATGCTGTAGATGAAAATGTTCCAAGTAAGAACTATCATGATTTCGTGACATACAACAAAGGGAAGAGTCTGAAATGAGAAGCGTCATGATTTCACGATAGGTTGTAGAGAAGTCGTACGAAAGCTGAAAGCGTCACGATTTCGCGATAGGCTGCAAAGAAAACGTACGAAAGCTAGAAGTGTCATGATTTCATGACAAATTCAAGGAGGAAGAGCTCAAAGGTGAAAGCATCATGATTTCGTGACATGTTCCATTTTAGGGAAAAAAAGTTGAAGTGATTTCGTGACATGTTCCTTTCGCTAGTGCAAGCAGACAAGAGTGCAAGGAAGAGAAAGTGTCACGATTTCGTGACAGATTGAGATGGCAGCGTTCGGTTGGAGAAAGTGTCACGATTTCATGATAGAAATAGAATGCAGGTCTTCTATAGGAGAAGTGTCATGATTTCATGACAAAAGCAGAGAGGAAGGCTATGAAGACAGAAGTGTCACGATTTCATGACAAAAGTAGAAAGGAGGTCGACGAAGGGAGAAATGTCGCGATATCGTGACAAACGCAAAGTTGATGCTGACTAAGTCAGAAGTGTCGCGATATCGTGACAAGAGCTTAGTTGAAGTCGACAAAGGCTAAAATGTCACGATATCGCGACAAAAGCCAAAAGACAGTATACGGTTGCAAAAGTGTCATGATATCGTGACATGTTGTAGTTTCACGACAGAAGCTACAGAAGAGTTGTAGAGGCAGTGAAGCCGACAAAGTTAAATTTGGGTCGACGAAGATTAGGGTTTGCAGCTGACGTAGTTTAGGGTTTGTAGCGTAGTTTAGGGTTGTGTAGCTGGACTAAGATCAAGGTTTTGATCTTGAAAGTGTTAGTATAAAAGGAGGGTTGTTTGGAGAGTTGAGGGTGATTCGAATGCGTCGTTGAAGTGCAAAATTTGTAGATAGTGCATAGAGCAAGAAGTTCGATCGCTGTGAGCAGAGTGTGAATTTGATTGTAGTGTGCAGAGTGCATTTCATCGAATCATTCTAAGTGGGAAAGATTGAAAAGGAAGAAGAGTGTGCGCAGACAGTGCAAGGGTTGAAGTTCGACCAAGTGTGGGAGTGTTTGCATAGAGAGAGAAGAGGGCGTAGAGAGAAGATAGGAAAAGATAAATGAGGACATTTGTGCCAGATCGAAGGACTGTGTTTGGTGCAGATCAGAGAAAGAGAACGAGGACATTTGTGCTAAACCGAAGGACTGTGTTTAGTGCAAATTCGAGGACCAACTTTGGAGGTGAAAGAGTTGAGGACAGAGGTCTCCAGCCAGAGCAGGGAGGACAGGTGTCTTCTATGGATAGAGTTCCATTTGCTAAGGGCAGCAGAGGCAGAGGTCTTCTAGAGGATCACCAGCCAGAGCAGAGCTAGGGGATTGGTGTCTCCTGTGGGTTGGTACCCACGAACTCGAGATTAGGGGATTGGTGTCTCCTTTGGGTTGGTGCCCATAAACATTGTAATCGGGAAAGGTATTCCTAGAATTTGGATTGATAAAATTTAGTGAAAGATTTTATCCGTGGACGTAGCCCAACCATTCTGGGTGAACCACGTTAAGATTGTTGTCTCTTTGTGGATGTTTTTATGCATTGCTTTGATATTGCTGTGGGTATATCGCTTTACTATTTTGTAATATAAAGGAAAAAGTAAAAAGAGGTCTTATACTGTTCACCCCCCTCTCAGTATAAGCTTGTGTTCTTCAATTGGTATCGGAGCCGGTGCCTTCGAAAAGTTTAACAACTTGAAGGAAAAGCTAGTAAAGAACACAATGGATTATTCAAGTGGCAATGCAACACCTATTCTTGATGGGTCAGATTTTGGTCTTTGGAGTGCAAGGATGAAGGTTCATCTAATGGCACTTGGTAATGAGGTATGGGAAGTAATTGAAGATGAGTACACTATTCTTGTACATGGTCCAAATACTAAAGAAGAAAGGCTCCTACATCACAACAATTCAAAAGCAATGAATGCAATCTTGAAAGGCTTACGTAAAGCAGATCTCACCAAAGTGATTCACCGCAAGACAACTAGTGAAATGTGGAAACAACTGCAGGTGGTTCATACAGGTGATACAAATGTCAGAAAGGCCAAGTTGAGACACTTCAAAGGTATGTTTGAACAACTCAAGATGAATGATGATGAAAATATTAGTGACTATATGCTTCGTATGGATGAGGTTGTTAACTCCATGAAAGACTTAGGTCTTGAGCTTGCTGAAAATGATGTTTGTGATAAGATTTTAAGATCTCTTCCTAATAGATTTAGTGAAAAGATTTCTGCTATTGAGGAAGCTAAAGATTTGGATAAGTTGAAAAAGGATGAGCTCCATAGTATACTTGCAGCATTTGAGTTGAGAACTCAAGTGAAGGTTGACGTCAAGAAAGAGGCAACTTTCAAGGCTACCAAGAAATCCAAGGGTAAACAACTTCAAGAGAGTGATGAGTCTTCTAGTGATGAAGAGGCATATTACAACAAGAAAGGCAAATTCTCTAGAAAGCACAAAAGCGTGAAAAATATAAGATGTTTCAATTGTGGAAAGTTTGGTCATTATGCTACAGACTGTACTGTTCCCAAGGATGAAAGTGATGAAGATAAACAGGATTCTAAGAGCAAGGATTCTGAAAAGCACAAGCATCACGGAAAGAACAAAGATGAGCACAACAATCAAGGAAAGAGGTATTCTCACAAGCACAAGAAGAGTTTTTACCTAGACAAAGCAAGTAAGTGTTCTAGTAGTGATAGTGAAAGTTCTTCAAGTGATAATGAAAATGAGATGTTGTTCATATCGAAAAAGAGGAAGAACCGAAACATAGATTCATTATCATGAAATGTCTTAGATGTGGAAATTTTGGTCACCTTGAGGATGATTGTACAAATAATGATTTGGTTTCCAGTATGTATGAGGATGCTTCAGAAAACTATAAGGAAGATGCATGTATGGTTTTCGAAAAAGGTAGCACCTCTAGTGATAAGAAATCTGAAAAAGGCTTTGATGATTCAGATAGCAAACAAATAAAGGATCTTGAAAGTGAACTTACTAACGCTCTTAGTGTTTTGAAAAAGGAAAGAAAGAAGAATGCTAGACTCAAGGATAAGTTAGATGAATGTTGTATGGAGAGAGATGATCTTATAGAAAGTCTTGACTTCTCTATGGCTAAGACACAAGAACTCAAGGATGAGTTAGAGTCTAAGGTTCTTGAGTATAGTGAGTTAGAACAGAAAATGGCTTCTTTGAAAGAGGAAACTAAAGAGTACAAGGATAAGCTTTACGAGGTTTCAAGATATCTCCAAAAAGGTTAAGTCACTCATCAAAGGTCAAAGAAAGACATCGGATAAAACAGGCCTTGGTTTTGTTAAGCCACACAAGGAACAAGTCGGAGAGTCTAGTAAGAGACTCCAAAAGGAAGAGAGTTCTGATGAGGAAAGTATTTCAGATCATGAGTCCTTGAATGATAGATGCGCAGAAATAGAAAACGAAATTCAGAATGAGAAGAAGAAGTTTTCAGGACCCAAGAGGTCGAATAAAGGAAAATTTCACGATAGATGTTTTGCGTGTTACAGGTTTGGTCACATGGCTGCACATTGCATGGCTCAAGTGAAGAAGGTAAACGACAATTTCAGAAGCGCTAGTTTCTTTCAAGGGTATTGCTACTCTTGTCAACAGTTTGGGCACAAGGCAGTCTATTGCAAGGTTAATTACAGGAACAGGTTTGATCAAAACAGGTTTGGGCAGAACTGGCGGATTCAAAGAACAGGTATGCCTAAAAGAAATAACATTGTTACTTGTTATAAGTGCAACAATGGAGGTCACACAGCTAGACAGTGTAGAGCTGAACTTCCAAGGTACAGGAACAGGAACAGTGGTATGAACAGGTCCAAGGATCAAGGCATGGATAAGAACAAGAATGATAACAGGAACAAGAACAGTGACAGGAACAGGAACAGGAATATGGACAAAGAGTTCAAGAGAAGGCCCGACAAGGAAGTGATAGACGCTGATGATGATCAGTGCCTAATGGGAGTTTTACTCCCACCCCAAAATTAATCACCTCATCAGGAGGTGGGGGAGGGACTAAGCTAAGAGGCTCATTCTTAGTCCCGAGCCCCAAAGGTGACCCTTTGCCATTGATGACAAAGGGGGAGAGATATGAGTAAGGGGGAGAGCTTCAAGTGAAGAGGAAAGCTTCAAGTCAGGGGGAGCAAAACTTCAAAGGAAGATTCTCAGTTGTGGGCATAGTTTCTCAGCTGTTAGCACAGTTGGTTTCAGTTTTGGCTCTTGAGACGTGTTTTCAGTAAAGGTTTGCCATCAATGACAAAGGGGGAGATTGTTGGCAATTTTGGGTACCTTGGGTGCATTGCCTTTGCTCAAGTGTATAAGTTGTCATTGATGTCAAGAAGCTTTTGAAGGAATTTGATTTGATGTAAAATAATTTGTTTTGATGAAGGTTCGACATGACAGGTTCGAAAGAAAGCTTTTTAGAAAAGTGTCGCGATATCGCGACATGTCGCATTTTCGTGACTTAAGCAGGAGAGAGAAAGCTTTTTAGAAAAGTGTCGCGATATCGCGACATGTCACAGTTTCGCGACTCAAAGAGGAGAGAGAATGTTCGGAGTCAAAAATGTCACGATTTCGTGACATATTGCAAGGAAGGTTGAACGGACGAAAAAGTGTCACGATTTCGTGACATGTTGCAGGAGAGAGAGTCCGAAAGAAAAAGTGTCACGATTTCGTGACATAATGCAGGAGAGAGAGTCCGGGAGAAAAAGTGTCACGATATCGTGACATGTCGGGTTTTCGTGACCCAAAGAAAAGAAAAGCGCTAAGGAGAAAAAGTGTCATGATTTCGTGACAAGTCAGAAGACAAAGTGGAAGCAAGATAAAGTGTCATGATTTCATGACATGCTGTAGATGAAAATGTTCCAAGTAAGAACTATCATGATTTCGTGACATACAAAAAAGGGAAGAGTCTGAAATGAGAAGCGTCATGATTTCGTGACAGGTTGCAGAGAAGTCGTAGGAAGCTGAAAGCGTCACGATTTCGTGACAGGCTGCAAAGAAAACGTATGAAAGCTAGAAGTGTCATGATTTCATGACAAATTCAAGGAGGAAGAGCTCAAAGGTGAAAGCATGTGATTTGTGACATGTTCCATTTTGTACAGAGGTGTCATGATTTCGACATGTTCCTTTTCCTAGTGCAAGCAGACAAGAGTGCAAGGAAGAGAAAGTGTCACGATTTCGTGATAGATTGAGATGGCAGCGTTCGGTTGGAGAAAGTGTCACGATTTCATGATAGAAATAGAATGCAGGTCTTCTATAGGAGAAGTGTCATGATTTCATGACAAAAGCAGAGAGGAAGGCTATGAAGACAGAAGTGTCATGATTTCATGACAAAAGCAAAAAGGAGGTCGATGAAGGGAGAAATGTCGCGATATCATGACAAACGCAAAGTTGATGTTGACTAAGTCAGAAGTGTCACGATATCGTGACAAGAGCTTAGTTGAAGTCGACAAAGGCTAAAATGTCATGATATCATGACAAAAGCCAAAAGATAGTATACGGTTGCAAAAGTGTCATGATATCGCGACATGTTGTAGTTTCATGATAGAAGCTACAGAAGAGTTGCAGAGGCAGTGAAGCCGACAAAGTTAAATTTGGGCCGACGAAGATTAGGGTTTGTAGTCGACGTAGTTTAGGGTTTGCAGAGTAGTTTAGGGTTGTGCAGCCGACTAAGATCAAGGTTTTGATCTTGAAAGTGTTAGTATAAAAGGAGGGTTGTTTGGAGAGTTGAGGGTGTTTGAATGCGTTGTTGAAGTGCAAAATTTGTAGATAGTGCATAGAGCAAGAAGTTCGATCGCTGTGAGCAGAGTGTGAATTCGATTGTAGTGTGCAGAGTGCATTTCGTCGAATCATTCTGAGTGTGAAAGATCAAAAAGGAAGAAGAGTGTGCATAGACAGTGCAAGGGTTGAAGTTCGACCAAGTGTGGGAGTGTTTGCATAGAGAGAGAAGAGCAGAGAGAAGAAGATGAACGAGGACATTTGTGCCAGACCGAAGGACTATGTTTGGTGCAGATCATAGAAAGAGAACGAGGACATTTGTGCTAAATCGAAGGACTGTGTTTAGTGCAAATTCGAGGACCAGCTTTGGAGGTGAAAGAGTTGAGGACAGAGGTCTCCAGCCAGAGCAGGGAGGACAGGTGTCTTCTGTGGATAGAGTTCCATTTGCTAAGGGCAGCGGAGGCAGAGGTCTTCTAGAGGATCACCAGCCAGAGCAGAGCTAGGGGATTGGTGTCTCCTGTGGGTTGGTACCCACGAACTCGAGATTAGGGGATTGGTGTCTCCTTTGGGTTGGTGCCCATAAACATTGTAATCGGGAAAGGTATTCCCAGAATTTGGATTGATAAAATTTAGTGAAAGATTTTATCCGTGGACGTAGCCTAGCCATTCTGGGTGAACCACGTTAAGATTGTTGTCTCTTTGTGGATGTTTTTATGCATTGCTTTGATATTGTTGTGGGTATATCGCTTTACTATTTTGTAATATAAAGGAAAAAGTAAAAAGAGGTCTTATATTGTTCACCCCCCTCTCAGTATAAGCTTGTGTTCTTCAATTGGTATCGGAGCGGGTGCCTTCGAAAAGTTTAACAGCTTGAAGGAAAAGCTAGTAAAGAACACAATGGATTATTCAAGTGGCAATGCGACACCTATTCTTGATGGGTCAGATTTTGGTCTTTGGAGTGCAAGGATGAAGGTTCATCTAATGGCACTTGGTAATGAGGTATGGGAAGTAATTGAAGATGAGTACACTATTCCTGTACATGGTCCAAATACTAAAGAAGAAAGGCTCCTACATCACAGACAATTCAAAAACAATGAATGCAATCTTGAAAGGCTTACAGAAAGCGAGATCTCACCAAAGTGATTCACTGCAAGACAGCTAGTGAAATGTGGAAACAGCTGCAGGTGGTTCATACAGGTGATACAAATGTCAGAAAGGCCAAGTTGAGACACTTCAAAGGTATGTTTGAACAACTCAAGATGAATGATGATGAAAATATTAGTGACTACATGCTTCGTATGGATGAGGTTGTTAACTCCATGAAAGACTTAGGTCTTGAGCTTGCTGAAAATGATGTTTGTGATAAGATTTTAAGATCTCTTCCTAATAGATTTAGTGAAAATATTTCTGCTATTGAGGAAGCTAAAGATTTGGATAAGTTGAAAAAGGATGAGCTCCATAGTATACTTGCAGCATTTGAGTTGAGAACTCAAGTGAAGGTTGATGTCAAGAAAGAGGCAGCTTTCAAGGCTACCAAGAAATCCAAGGGTAAACAACTTCAAGAGAGTGATGAGTCTTCTAGTGATGAAGAGGCATATTACAACAAGAAAGGCAAATTCTCTAGAAAGCACAAAAGCGTGAAAAATATAAGATGTTTCAATTGTGGAAAGTTTGGTCATTATGCTACAGACTGTATCTGTTCCCAAGGATGAAAGTGATGAAGATAAACAGGATTCTAAGAGCAAGGATTCTAAAAAGCACAAGCATCACAGAAAGAACAAAGATGAGCACAACAATCAAGGAAAGAGGTATTCTCACAAGCACAAGAAGAGTTTCTACCTAGACAAAGCAAGTAAGTGTTCTAGTAGTGATAGTGAAAGTTCGTCAAGTGATAATGAAAATGAGATGTTGTTCATATCGAAAAAGAGGAAGAACCGAAACATAGATTCATTATCATGAAATGTCTTAGATGTGGAAATTTTGGTCACCTTGAGGATGATTGCACAAATAATGATTTGGTTTCTAGTATGTATGAGGATGCTTCAGAAAACTATAAGGAAGATGCATGTATGGTTTTTGAAAAAGGTAGCACCTCTAGTGATAAGAAATCTGAAAAAGGCTTTGATGATTCAGATAGCAAACAAATAAAGGATCTTGAAAGTGAACTTACTAACGCTCTTAGTGTTTTGAAAAAGGAAAGAAAGAAGAATGCTAGACTCAAGGATAAGTTAGATGAATGTTGTATGGAGAGAGATGATCTTATAGAAAGTCTTGACTTCTCTATGGCTAAGACACAAGAACTCAAGGATGAGTTAGAGTCTAAGGTTCTTGAGTATAGTGAGTTAGAACAGAAAATGGCTTCTTTGAAAGAGGAAACTAAAGAGTACAAGGATAAGCTTTACAGGTTTCAAGATAGCTCCAAAAAGGTTAAGTCACTCATCAAAGGTCAAAGAAAGACAACGGATAAAACAGGCCTTGGTTTTGTTAAGCCACACAAGGAACAAGCTGGAGAGTCTAGTAAGAGACTCCAAAAGGAAGAGAGTTCTGATGAGGAAAGTATTTCAGATCATGAGTCCTTGAATGATAGATGCGCAGAAACAGAAAACGAAATTCAGAATGAGAAGAAGAAGTTTTCAGGACCCAAGAGGTCGAATAAAGGAAAATTTCACGACAGATGTTTTGCGTGTTACAGGTTTGGTCACATGGCTGCACATTGCATGGCTCAAGTGAAGAAGGTAAACGGCAATTTCAGAAGCGCTAGTTTCTTTCAAGGGTATTGCTACTCTTGTCAATAGTTTGGGCACAAGGCAGTCTATTGCAAGGTTAATTACAGGAACAGGTTTGATCAAAACAGGTTTGGGCAGAACTGGCGGATTCAAAGAACAGGTATGCCTAAAAGAAATAACATTGTTACTTGTTATAAGTGCAACAATGAAGGTCACACAGCTAGACAATGTAGAGCTGAACTTCCAAGGTACAGGAACAGGAACAGTGGTATGAACAGGTCCAAGGATCAAGGCATGGATAAGAACAAGAATGATAACAGGAACAAGAACAGTGACAAGAACAGGAATAGGAATATGGACAAAGAGTTCAAGAGAAGGCCCGACAAGGAAGTGATAGATGCTGATGATGATCAGTGCCTAATGGGAGTTTTACTCCCACCCCAAAATTAATCACCTCATCAGGAGGTGGGGGAGGGACTAAGCTAAGAGGCTCATTCTTAGTCCCGAGCCCCAAAGGTGACCCTTTGCCATTGATGACAAAGGGGGAGAGATATGAGTAAGGGGGAGAGCTTCAAGTGAAGAGGAAAGCTTCAAGTTCGGGGGAGCAAAACTTCAAAGGAAGATTCTCAGTTGTGGGCACAGTTTCTCAGCTGTTAGCACAGTTGGTTTCAGTTTTGGCTCTTGAGACGTGTTTTCAGTAAAGGTTTGCCATCAATGACAAAGGGGGAGATTGTTGGCAATTTTGGGTACCTTGGGTACATTGCATTTGCTCAAGTGTATAAGTTGTCATTGATGTCAAGAAGCTTTTGAAGGAATTTGATTTGATGTAAAATAATTTGTTTTGATGAAGGTTCGGCATGACAGGTTCGAAAGAAAGCTTTTTAGAAAAGTGTCGCGATATCGCGACATGTCGCATTTTCGTGACTTAAGCAGGAGAGAGAAAGATTTTTAGAAAAGTGTCACGATATCGTGACATGTCGTAGTTTCACGACTCAAAGAGGAGAGAGAATGTTCGGAGTCAGAAATGTCACGATTTCACGACATATTGCAAGGAAGGTTGAACGGACGAAAAAGTGTCACGATTTCGTGACATGTTGCAGGAGAGAGAGTCCAAAAGAAAAAGTGTCACGATTTCATGACATAATGCAGGAGAGAGAGTCCGAGAGAAAAAGTGTCATGATATCGCGACATGTCGGGTTTTCGTGACCCGAAGAAAAGAAAAGCGCTAAGGAGAAAAAGTGTCATGATTTCGTGACAAGTCAGAAGACAAAGTGGAAGCAAGATAAAGTGTCACGATTTCGTGACATGCTGCAGATGAAAATGTTCCAAGTAAGAACTGTCATGATTTCATGACATACAACAAAGGGAAGAGTCTGAAATGAGAAGCGTCGCGATTTCGACAGTAGAGAAGTCGTACGGTGAAAGCGTCACGATTTCGCGATAGGAAAGAAAAGTACGGAAGCTAGAAGTGTCACGATTTCATGACAAATTCAAGGAGGAAGAGCTCAAAGGGAAAGTCAGATTTTGTGACATGTTTCATTTGGGAAGTGTCAGATTTGACATGTTCCTTCTAGTGCAAGCAACAAGAGTGCAAGGAAGAGAAAGTGTCATGATTTCGTGACGATTGAGATGGCAGCGTTCGGTTGGAGAAAGTGTCACGATTTCATGACAGAAATAGAATGCAGTCTTCTATAGGAGAAGTGTCATGATTTCATGACAAAAGCAAGAGGAAGGCTATGAAGAGAAGTGTCACGATTTCGACAAAGAAAGGAGGTCGACGAAGGGAAATGTCAGATATCGCGAAAAGCAAAGTTGATGTGACTAAGTCAGAAGTGTCGCGATATCGTGACAAGAGCTTAGTTGAAGTCGACAAAGGCTAAAATGTCATGATATCGTGACAAAAGCCAAAAGACAGTATACGGTTGCAAAAGTGTCACGATATCGCGACATGTTGTAGTTTCACGACAGAAGCTACAGAAGAGTTGTAGAGGCAGTGAAGCCGACAAAGTTAAATTTGGGCCGATGAAGATTAGGGTTTGTAGCCAACGTAGTTTAGGGTTGTGCAGTCGACTAAGATCAAGGTTTTGATCTTGAAAGTGTTAGTATAAAAGGAGGGTTGTTTGGAGAGTTGAGGGTGATTGAATGCGTTGTTGAAGTGCAAAATTTGCAGATAGTGCATAGAGCAAGAAGTTCGATCGCTGTGAGCAGAGTGTGAATTCGATTGTAGTGTGCAGAGTGCATTTCATCGAATCATTCTGAGTGTGAAAGATCAAAAAGGAAGAAGAGTGTGCACAGACAGTGCAAGGGTTGAAGTTCGACCAAGTGTGGGAGTGTTTGCATAGAGAGAGAAGAGGGCGTAGAGAGCAGACAGGCAAAGACGAATGAGGACATTTGTGCCAGACCGAAGGACTGTGTTTGGTGCAGATCAGAGAAAGAGAACGAGGACATTTGTGCTAAACCGAAGGACTGTGTTTAGTGCAAATTCGAGGACCAGCTTTGGAGGTGATAGAGTTGAGGACAGAGGTCTCCAACCAGAGCAGGGAGGACAGGTGTCTTCTATGGATAGAGTTCCATTTGCTAAGGGCAATGGAGGCAGAGGTCTTCTAGAGGATCACCAACCAGAGCAGAGCTAGGGGATTGGTGTCTCCTGTGGGTTGGTGCCCACGAACTCGAGATTAGGGGATTGGTGTCTCCTTTGGGTTGGTGCCCATAAACATTGTAATCGGGAAAGGTATTCCCAAAATTTGGATTGATAAAATTTAGTGAAAGATTTTATCCGTGGACGTAGCCCAGCCATTCTGGGTGAACCACGTTAAGATTGTTGTCTCTTTGTGGATGTTTTTATGCATTGCTTTGATATTGCTGTGGGTATATCGCTTTACTATTTTGTAATATAAAGGAAAAAGTAAAAAGAGGTCTTATACTGTTCACCCCCCCTCTCAGTATAAGCTTGTGTTCTTCATGTTGTTAGGGAAAACTTATCAATATGATAAAAGAGCTCAATATTATACCTATAACAATACCTACACTCTTCAGCATCACAATAAAACTTTTCTTATTCAAAGTGTTCAAATCCCTCCACAACAGGCTCACACTAATTTGCATCAAGAATGAAAAATTGCCTTAATTTTTAACACACATCAACAAGAGGACATACATGCATGAGCACTATTTAAAACTTAGCATAAGGTTCATCACACACCTGCTACAACTCCACTAGTCCATTTTGTACCAACATTTGTTCTTGTGGTACCTATCCTAGCTCTTGTCATTCAGTTTGTACCAGTATTTTTTCCTATGGAACCGACACCTGTCTATGTGGCATCTCCAATAGTGCATATTATCAATTTTGATCCTCCTCCTCCACTTGCTCCAGTTCTAGACTCCACTATGGCTCCAGTGCAGGTCACCACTTCTCAGCATCTTGCCACCTTGCAGGCGTCTAACTCATTGGCAGTCCATCCTTAGTAGTTGCTTTCCATCATTTCAACTCCACTTTTGCATCAAGACCAATCCTAGATGGCTAACAATTTTTCTCCTATTTCAAATGCATTGGAGACCAATGCTTCTATGGTAGGGAGGAATGATAGGGATTAATACATATTAACATGTATCACATTTAATGCTCACATGGATTGGTACATTAAATGCCACTTTTTTAAAGGTAGACATGCCTATAAAAATATTTTTGGTTTGAATGCAATCTTCAATTTTCATCTTGAAAATTCTTGTGCTTGCTCTCAAGTGTTCATTCCATATCATTGATGCCTCTCCAAAGACTACAACTCTTTGCTCAAGATCACTAGCACATATCTCCATGTCCCTTTCAATTTTTTTTTCTCTAGTTTCATCCTCCTGAGTCCAACATACATTATTTCTAATATCTTCATATTTAGATTTAATATTCAAATCAACATTAGAATGCATACTTAGATAAATGCCTCAATCAACAAGGTTATGTGGTGCATCACAAGCAAAGCAATAAAAAGGATAATATGATGCTATATTATTTGATGGTATGGGATTTGGAACAAAATCTATATCTCTTTCTACTTCTTTCTTTTTTCCATTCCCATTTCAATTTCTGTTTCCCTCTTCATTTCCATTATTATTCCAGTTTCTATTGAAATTTCTCCTAAAAGAAGGCCTGTAATCTTCTTGCTATCTATTATTTCCTTGTGAAGTTCCCGTAGTGTTGTCCTTCCCTTTTTCAAGTTTAGCCAATCTATTGTTCAAAGTAGTAAACATATCACTTAATTGATTAGCTATCTTGTTCATAGGAACATGATCTGTTTCCTAGGGATAAATAACTCAATCTTCTTGGGATTTCTTTCAAGTTGATTAGTCTCAAGGGAGTATGCTTTCATTTTACCACTATCGATCACATGTATCTCTATTTCAATAGCTCTTTTCATACATATATCAATGGTGGTTGCTTATTTCTGCCTTAGATCATAACTAAAATCTCCAGGGAAAGCATTTTTGTAGAAATAAATGGACTGATCATCATTTGGCCTTAATGCAACAGAAATATTATTTTGGGTTTTGAAGAATATTCTATTGAAATCTTCCATCGATTCATTTTCCTTCTTCTTCATGGTGGCCAAATCTGTCAACAAAGACTGTTCTTTCTTCCTCTCAAAATATTTCCTAAGGAAAGTGCTCTCTAGCTCTTGAAAATTATGGATAGTACCAGCTCCAAGGTTGTTAAACCATTCTCGAGCATCCTTATCTAAATTTTGAAAGAAAAATCTAAGGACAACATCTTCATCATCCACCTTAAGTCCATCCATGGAATATAGAAATTCTCTAATATGATCTTCACAACCACAACACTGTTCCCTTGGAAATTAGGCAAGTACTTATGAGCTTTACTAGTGAGACAATTCAGATTCATAGGCAAAACAAAAGATCTATATTCTATTTGGCATTTTGATTGGCATTTTGATTTACATTGATATTTTGATTGAATTTTTGATTTACATTGACATTTTTATTTGCATTAGGAGCTACCATACTCACTACAAGTTGATTCACTATAGGTACTTGGTTTACAACAAGAGAATACTAATTCAAACCAAGATTTGGACTAGAAATAAAAATTGGAATTGAATATTTTCTATGAGACTTGAAAAATACCTCAGGATTTGGCACTCCAACAAGCACTTCTTTGCCACTTCTTCTTGTAGACGTCATATCCAACTCCTTTTATTTTTTTTTAATTTTTGAGTTCATTCAGAGTCACCAACACAAAGTTTCAAAGAAAGAACAAGGTCTTCAATGTTGCAAGTGTGAAGAGGGATATAGACTAAAGTGGCTTAGCAATATCTATTTATTTAGCCACAGTGTGAACACTTCATGTATTTGTCGGCAAGGTGTTTGTCGGCATGATTTTTTATTTTCCTCTCCGCCATTCTCTCCTTGCTTCCCTATTTCTTCACCTCCTTATTCCTCCTATATTCTCGACACCTTTTCCTCCTTATCCCTCTGCTCCTCATTCCCCTTATTTCTCCTCCCCCATTCCTCCTTATTCCTCCCTTCCCTTATCCCTCCACGTCCCTTCTTCCTCCACCCTTCTCTAACCTCCATAGCTTATAAATACCTATGTTATATTGCATAATATGTAATCGAAGGTCGCTGCATAAATTTTAATAAAGGAGGCTATTTTGTTTTAATTGAATTGTTTTTTGTCTCTTTATTAAAGTTAACTCTGCTCAGATTTGGTCACTGGTATCAAAGCCGAGTGCATTTTTTGAGGCACAGGTGCGGAGGCACGAGAGCCGAGGCTGGGGGCATGGATCCCAAGGTGGGTGCTAACGTGGATGCTGATTGGGGAGTGACACGCAGTTTGAGGTGGTAGGCACTGACTGGGTAGGCTGAGTTGGTAGTTTGGGCACACATCCCGAGGCGGACGCGTGGCAGTGGACGTGGCACGAGTGAGAGGTGACATGGCAGGTGCTAACTGGGCAGGCGGACGCATGGCAGCACGGGCGCGAACGTGGCACGAGCAAGATCATCTGGCAAAGAAGTCACCACGTGGCGATTTGTGGTTGGTTGACAGGGCAAAATCGTGGACTTGTGATTGCCCAAAGGCAATCAATAGCATATGTGCATGCACGCATATTAAAATAGTCCCCATGCCCTTTGCCCACTGCATGTGGGACTAAATTTTTTTTTTTTGAAAAAACACCGCGACATTCATTATATAATCTGTTGTGCTTTCTTTTGTAATCACGACAGGCCCTGTGGTTTGGCGGTAAAAGTTGCCCGCGAGCAGTGGTGAGATTCGGGTTCGAAACCCGTCGGGGAGAAAATATAAAGTTTTTTTTGTTTTTTTTGTTTTGGTCATCACCAGCAGGAAAGAATAAGGCACAAGGTGCCTTCATGTTTCAAGGAAGCCACGTGGTGTAGCGGCTACGTCTCCTCTCTTGCAAGCGGAAGGTTGGGGGATCGATTCCCCTCCGCTTCGAAAAACAAAAGGAAATTTTTGCATAAAGAAAAGGTTGGAAATAAGTTTTTTTATAGTTTTTTATTAATTAATTTAATAGTTTTTTATTTATATTTTTAATTATTTTTAAAATATATATTTAAAAAATAATTAAAGATATAAAAAGATTATTAAATTTAAAAAAAAAAAACTTTATAAAAAATATATAGAAAACCTTGCAAAATTGTGTAATAGACTGAGAGGCAAGCATTGTAAAAAAAGTGACGGGAAGCCTTCCGGAGCGCCCCTTGGAACCCCGTTCAAGGCTAAAAATTTTGTGTAATAGCCTCAACGGTTGTAAAAGAGCAAAAATTGTAACCTCAGAAGCTCTAACGAATTTTTCTTTTTGCCTTGATGAGTAGATGATCAGATCTACCGGATGTTACCATGCTTTGTGCTCTCTACTGCAGAGAGAAACTACCGAAGCTTTTGATGAACGAGTTCGACGAGATGGACTGCATGTCGTATTCAATCAGCTATAGAATTCTGTTATAGCCCACCAAAGGAATCCGGATTCTGGTTACGAGGCTGACTCAGAAGACAATATATTCGGACAACGAGTGGAGGAGTCCGATTCAATGGCATTTGAACCTGAGGAACAATCCAGTGAGAGTTATACCCCACGCTCTCTAGAGCCTGAGCCAACGAAACCTGAGCCAACAAAGGCTGAGCCAGCATAGGCCGAGCCAATGACAGCTCCTAAAATTGTTGTCATCAGTGACGATGAGGATTCCATTGCAGACAATTTTGGGCCTCCAGTACTGGACAATCCTCAAGAAGAAGAAGAAGAAATCAGTGAGAGAGTTAAGAAATCTAGATTTGATTTGAACTTGTAATTGCTTTGTACTTCCTATTTTTAGTCAAATCAAAGTTTGCTTTCAAGTAGTAGAAATGGCTTCAAATTCAAATCTCCCAATTCCTAAATTTAATGGTAGTGATTATGAATACTGGTCAATAAAGATGAAAACTATGTTGATTGGTAAAGGTTTATGGGAAATAGTTGAAGAGGGTTACACAGAACCCTCTCCTACTGACTGGTCTACCTTAAGTGTTGCTGATAGAAAAGCCAAGAAAGAAGCCCAGAAAAACAATTCCTTTGCCCTATATCATTTACAAGCAGCCCTAGATAAAAGCATATTTCCTAGAATAGCATCCTGTATAACAGCTCAAGATGCTTGGAAGGCTTTAAAGGAAAGTTTTCAAGGGAGTGATCAAGTGAAGCAGGTCAGGCTTCAAACTCTGAAAAGAGATTTTGAAAATCTCAAAATGCAAGAGAATGAGAAAGTAGGAGACTACTACGTGCGAGTCAAAGCCGTAGTAGATAAAATGGTCACTCTAGGTGAAGAGATTAAACCAGAAGTTGTAGTGAAGAAAGTGTTGCGAACACTTCTTCCTAAATGGAATCATGTAGCAATCATTATTGAAGAGTCAAAATATTTGACTGCACTTTCCTTTGATGCACTAATTGGTTCTCTTCTTTCACATGAAGAGAGATTGTAGGAATCTTCTTCCACTAGCCACGGAGGCGATGACAAAGCCTTCACTTCACAAGAAGGAAAAGGACAAGGTAGAGGTCATGGCAGAGGTCAACATAGAGGTAGAGGTAGGAATAGTCCACGAGGTGGAACTCCTAACAGAGGAGGATCTTCAAACAGAGGTGGAGGTCAGAATAGAGGTGGACAACAGAACAGAGGGAAGCATCCAGGATGAGGAAAAGGAAGTGACAAGTCAAAACAAGCTTGCTATAATTGTGGTAAACTTGGCCACTTCGCTCGTGACTGCTGGTCAAAATATTCACAAGGGAGCAGCAGCCAGAGCAGTCAGTATGGAAATTTTGGAGAAGAGGAAGGGACCTCAAATCTCTTTCTCTCATATGGCAAGTCAAATCAGAACCTGAATGACACCTGGATCTTGGACACTGGGTGTTCAAATCATATGAGTGGCAAAGAAGAACTCTTTGCTACTCTGGATTCTTCCTACAAATCTAGCATCAAATTGGGAGATGACAAGTCATTGGCAGTTGAAGGCATTGGAGCCATGGAGGTTCCAACAAAAGAAGGCATGAAACAAGTAAGTGATATCTATTACACACCTCATCTCCAACACAATATTTTAAGTGTTGGTCAAATGTTAGAGAAGAACTATAAGTTGCTATTTGATGAGGGTAAATGTACCATTTTTGATAAGAGTAATAGTGATAGAGTCATTACTCAAGTGCCAATGACAAGGAACAGGTTATTTCCTTTAAATTTTGGCCAGCCAGGAGGAGATCAATTAGTAAATGTTGCTATTGCAAATCCAAGTGTGTTGTGGCACTTGAGATACGGTCATTTGAATTCAGCTAGTTTGAAGATGTTAACTTCTCAAGCAATGGTGACCGGACTTCCTAAAGTTTAGGACAATAAGGAAGTCTGTGAAGGTTGTGCCTTGGGCAAGCATGCTAGAACCAAATTTCCTCATGGACAAGCATGGCGGGCCAGTTATCCACTCCAGCTAGTGCACTCGGACATCTGTGGTCCGATGCAGACCAAGAGCATTGGTAACAACTCTTACTTTCTTCTTTTCATTGATGATTTTTCAAGAATGTGCTGGATATATTTTTTGAAGCATAAATATGAGGCATTTGATTGCTTCATAGATTTTAAAGCAAGAGTTGAAAATGAGAGTGGATATTTTGTTAAGTGTCTCAGATCAGATAAAGGAGGAGAATACTCCTCTAATGATTTTTTGAATTTTTGTAAAAAACATGGAATAAAGAGGCAGTTCATTGCTGCCTATACTCCATAGCAGAATGGTGTGGCTGAGAGAAAGAACCGCACCATTGTAGAGATGGCAAGATCTATGCTTCAAATGAAGCATTTGAGCAATATGTATTGGGCAGATGCAGCCAGGACCAGTGTGTATATTTTGAATAGGAGTCCTACTTCAAGTTTGAAAGGGAAAACTCCTTACCAAGCATGGTATGGTAAGAAACCGAATGTCAAGCATTTCAGAGTGTTTGGTTCACTGGCTTACTCACACATTCCTGATGAACAGAGGAAGAAGCTCGATCCCAAGAGTCAAGCTTGCATTTTTGTAGGGTACTGTGAGACCACAAAAGCTTACAGACTCTACAATCCTAGGACTCGAAAGATAATACTTTCTAGGGATGTGATTTTTGATGAAGGGGGAGAATGGGGACATCCCCAAATTTATAGTGATGTTGAATCTCATGATACAGGTTCTTCACAAATTCATCAGGCACCACAGAAAGGCAAGAAGTCTCCTCCTCCAAGCCCAAGCAGACATTCTACATCCAGTTCATCATCTTCTTCACCAAGTCCTTCTCCACAAAGGTCAGTTAGTTCCTCACCAATGGATATTGATTCTCCATCCAGAGGTAAGAGAACTCTCCAGCATCATCCATCTTATCAGATGTTGGATAAAAATTTTCAAAGAAGGTATACTAGAAGTCAAGCTAGTGAGATGAGTTCTATTTTACAAAGACTTGAAAATATGCATTTGTATGGTGATGATGACTCCCAACTTGAACCTCGGGGAGATGTAGTTAACTATGCCTTGTTAACTAGTGCACAACTTGAACCTTCTAGTTATGAGAAGGCATGTACTCAGAAAATTTGGCAAGATGCCATGAAAGAGGAGATAACCTCTATAAAAAACAATGATACTTGGGAGCTGGTAGAGCTTCCTAAAGGAAAGAAGTGTGTTGGATGTAAATGGGTCTTCAAGACCAAATACAATGCTGATGGAAGCATTGAAAGGCATAAAGCAAGATTGGTTGCAAAAGGATTTACACAAAAGTATGGTATTGATTATGAGGAGACATTTGCTCCTGTAGCCAGACAGGAGACCATCAGAATAGTTCTTGCTTTAGCTGCACACAAGGGATGGAAAGTCCAACACATGGATGTGAAGAGTGCCTTTCTCAATGGGTACTTAACAGAGGAAGTGTATGTTGAGCAACCTCAAGGATTTCAAGAGCAAGGTAAGGAGCACCTTGTTTACAGATTGAAAAAGGCACTCTATGGCCTCAAGCAGGCACCGCAAGCTTGGTACTCATGCATTGATGGGTACTTCAAAGATTTTGGGTTCACCAAAAGCAAAAATGAACCCACACTTTACTACCTAAAGCAAGGTAATGACATCCTCATAGTTTGCTTGTATGTGGATGATCTCATTTTCATGGGTAGTAATGAAAAAGTGAATATGGAGTTCAAGCGCTCCATGATGAAGCAGTTTGAGATGAAGGATCTTGGCTTAATGCATTACTTCCTTGGAATGGAATTCCATCAGACAGATTCAGGGATCTTCATCTATCAACATAAGTATGCTCGGGACATGATCAAGAAGTTTGCTATGGAGCATTGCAAACCAGTTGCAACTCCAGTTGGACATGGGATCCAATTAAGCAAAGATGATGGAGCACCTAAAGTTGAAGTGACCACTTTCAGAAGCATAGTTGGGAGTTTGATGTTTCTCGCCAACACCAGACCAGACATTCAATATGCTGTTTCTCTTGTCTCTCGATTTATGGCTAGTCCATCTGAGCTGCATTTGCAAGCAGCCAAAGAGAATTCTCAGATATGTGAAGGGTACATTGGATTTTGGAATCCAGTACCATAAATGTAACACTATCAAGCTTGTAGGCTTCAGTGATAGTGATTGGGGCAGCAATATTGATGACAGAAAATCAACTTCAGGGAACTATTTTAGTCTGGGATCAGGACTAATAACATGGAGTTCCAAAAAGCAAACTATGGTAGCTTTGTCTTCTATAGAAGTTGAGTATATAGCAGTCACCTATGCTAGTACTCAAGCCTTATGGCTAAGAAAAGTGTTGGAAGAGATTGGAGAGCAACAAAGTGGTCCGACTAGAATCTACTATGACAACATCAGTGCCATTCAGTTGGCATACAATCCAATCCACCATAGCAGAACGAAGCATTTTGATATGAAGTACCACTTCATCCGAGATATGGTGGAGCATGAAATTGTTGAGCTTAAGTTTTGCCGCACTTTGGAGAACGTTGCTGACATATTCACCAAAGCGATGGCTAAAGCTCAATTTTTAAAGCTGAGAGACTATGTAGTCAGTTCTCTCAACTTTAAGGGGGAGAATGTTGCAAGTGTGAAGAGGGATATAGACTAAAGTGGCTTAGCAATATCTGTTTATTTAGCCACAGTGTGAACACTTCATGTATTTGTTGACAAGGTGTTTGTCGACATGATTTTTTATTTTCCTCTCCACCATTCTCTCCTTGCTTCCCTATTTCTTCGCCTCCTTATTCCTCCTATATTCTCGACACCTTTTCCTCCTTATCCCTCCGCTCCTCATTCCCCTTATTTCTCCTTTTCTCCCGCTCCACGTCCTCCTTATTCCTCCCTTCCCTTATCCCTCCACGTCCCTTCTTCCTCCACCCTTCTCTAACCTCCATAGCTTATAAATACCTATGTTATATTGCATAATATGAAATCGAAGGTCGTTGCATAAATTTTAATAAAGGAGGCTATTTTGTTTTAATTAAATTGTTTTTTGTCTCTTTATTAAAGTTAACTCTACTCATATTCGGTCATTCAAAAATAATTGGGCTAAGATTGGTCAACCTGATATTCACTCAACTATCACAAATTCCACTCTAGGAGAGACTAAAAAAACCAAAACACACAAAAATACTAAGCCACCAAAAACTACTGGTGTTAACTTGGAAGGTAGAAGATTCAAAATATCGCTAGGAAGTAAACTTCATAAAAATAACTTGAATATAGCACAAAATTTCATTCCCCAGCAATGGTGCCAAAAATTGTTGGGGGAAATTACCGCACCCTTAATTGATTTGTCACATTGCAAGACTTCAATGATCCAATCAACATTGTGGATTCTAGTGGATCCACCTCTTTAACTTAGGAAAATATTATCCTAAGACTCTAGACCGACCGATTAAGGTAAGGAAACCCTAGAGGTAAGCCTAAAATATTTCTTATATGCTCATGCTCATCCAGATTGCAAAAAATAAATAAAATAAAACTTCAACATAAAATTTGACCAAGCTTCAAAGTAACTCCTAGCTAGTGCTTCAAAAAGTAGACCGATGCCTTATCCATTGGGCAATTATAGCCAAAATTAAAATATGGTGAAGAGAGAAGGGGGGAGAAGATAAAACTGAGCCAACCACATTCATTCAAATAATGCAACAAAGGTGATCAAGCATGCCAGTGAAAGAAGATACTATTTACACATTCAAATGATGTAACATGTAAATAGGACAATAAACAAAACTACACATAGAACTATTGAAAGGAGGAAGCAAGATTGTATTATCCAATAAATAATTACAATGGGAGTCTGATCAGTGTAATCAGATCTCACTATGCAAATACAAATGAGTTCTCCATTCAAATGATGCAATAGAGAACTGCAACTCTTCCTTCAAATGATGTAACAAAGAACCTCCTATATTTCAACCTCAACCACTGGAACTGATCTCAGTAAACTAAACACCTTCTCAGATAAAACCTACACAATAATGGGGAAGAAAAATTGGGTAACGAGACAAGACACACAAAGGAAAATACAACTGACAAGGATCGACACTCTGGTATACCTCTTGCAAAATTACTATGCAAAAACTTGATGATTTTTCTATTGCAGCAATTCTCTCATATAGCCTGCAAATTGGTTCTCATTCAAAGCTCAATGATGGTCCATAATTATGAATTTTTTTACTATTTCGATGATGGCCCATAACTACAACTGTCTTCATGATGACCCATATTATTAATTGTGCTTGTAGTGGTTCTATTTGTACTGTGATAGTGGTATCGGTTGGTCAAAAATACCTATTACATAAAACTTGATAATAATAATATTTTATAACTACAATTACTAGAGCTGAAGGATAGCCTTTCACTATCTCTTAATTGGATCTCGAAAATGGCCCATAATAGCCTATCTTTCAGAGGGCATAACTTTTGATCCGACCGTTGGATCGACTTGAATTTTTTTGTGGAGCTAGATAAAGAGGAGGACAATGTTGTGGAAAAGCTTTTTTTTACAAGTCTTGATGATTTTTTAGTGTGTTATCGGACCCTAATTCCTTCATTTAGTACCCCAAAAATGGGATTTAGTGTTTTTTTAGAATTTTTTATTTTTTGTAACATGGTGGAATCGGCAGCCGCCATGAATCCGGGCAGGCTGTCCAGATTTTATGGCTGCCATAGTATTCTGTGCTGTCTGCCCCGAAAGCTACCACATAGATCTTCACGTAGTCCACCCCTATAACCACCATGCCACAATCATTTTAAACCTTTTATGCCACTAAAAGCACTAGGAAAGGGACAAGCGTTCAATCCGGTGAGGCCCGAGATTTGAACCTTGGACCTCCGCCTCCCTTATGGGGTTTGGATGAACCAATTGGTTTACACCTTAGACCTATTTTTTTAGAAAAATTGAAAGAAAGAAAAATGGAATATAATGAATTTTTAGACATGGATAGGTGTTAAGATTTTATAGGAGGTCTAATATGAGAAATGCAATAATTTGTGTTAATTTAGGGGGCTATATGAGATTTTTTTTGGACTTACTAAAAATAGGGTGGCCAAAAATAACAAATTGCCCAAAAATAACAATTTTTTTTTTTATAAAGGGAGGGCAAACTCAAGTTGGATTTTGAGGATCCAACAGGTCCAATTATCTTCCACCTGGTCCTCATTTTTAAACTCTACCTTGTGATTTTTTTTTGTTTATTCCTAAGTGAGATCATGTCTTAACCGATTACTATCACGTATACTTGTTACCATGGCTTGATGCTTTGTCACATATCACCTTAATCTCTTGGATTGAGAGGATTACTAGAATTAGATGTATCATATTAGATTTGGGGTTTCCTCCAAATGCACAAGGGCCTAACTTGCATTTTAGGAAGAAAAGGTTCATTAAAAAAACCTTATATGTTAGGCCCTCAAAAACAGTGATGAGGAACAGAGAATTGGAAGTACACAAATTAAAGAAACTACCAACAACATGATACTTCCATAACTATAATCCATCGGGTGATAATTCTTTAACTATATTCCATCGAGATGTGAGAGCTTTTTGAAGATGATCTTCCTTTTGGTTTGCACCTCTTGCTTCTTCTACTGCTAGTGAATCCGAGTCCTCTTGAATCACATACCTCTATATTTGCAACTCGTTGCTAGCACACTTTGACCCATCTCCAAAATTTTTCTTGGACCTTAGAATGGGCATATTCCTGTATAAAATATGAGTTTATGTGAGTTATGTTGCCAGTTAATGATAGGTGGACCAGGTCTTATTGATTTAAGTATGATTTAGTTTAATTTGAACTAATGATTTTACCTCAGGTCGATCTTCTGTTTGCATCATTTGGTTTACAAACTATTATCCATTTGTTTAGCACATGATGATTCACTTCATTTTATTGGCTTTGTTCATGTGGTACGAAGAGCTCGGTAGCTCTAACTTGGCTAGACATATCCATTAATGTGTTTACTTATTTTATCTCACCACCTCACTCTTTGTAGTGAGTTAGCCTATCATGGTTTATTTTCCTTTTTGATGAGTTTGCACTATTTACTGCATGGACTTGCAATAGAGTTTGTGCTTGTGAAACTTTGTAATTGGACCCTAGTTGCATTAGAGATATCATGGTCACTTATGGTGCCAGGCTAACTTTCCTCGAATTGGCGATCTCTTGGATGCGCGTTTTATCGACTAGTCGACATGTGTTTCTGGTACCATACTCCATGTGTATTTGTGATCATTGATCATTGCTCGATCAACTGAGTCTTTAATTTTTATTTTGAAAGTCTTCGGTTGATCCTTATTTTTATTTTATCGGTAATTTTTATTTTGTTGAGACTCAGTCAATAGATTTGGTGTATTTATCTCCATTTGATTGGTTAGTTCTCACTAACTATCCATTTTTTATTTTAAGCTCTTCTTAATTTTACATGAATGGTTATTTCAATTGCTTATCGTTAATTCTTGATAAAGTGATTTAGAGTACCCTCGTACGTGCTGTATTTTAAAAATTACATCAGAATTTCTCATGGGAGTTAGCATAATAATATTCAACTAATCCATAATGCATGTGAAATTTAATATTGATGTACCTTGATTCCTGCTCTTTTTACCTTGTTAGGTTTGATCAATATCCATCATCCACTTCACTCAATCAAGAACATGCAATGGCTATGATTTGTTCGGCCAATGATATCCAAGCATTTATTTTCTTTCGATCGATAATATTTCAACGACTAAGATTCGACCACATCATTGTTTCAATTGACTGATCAATGTAACTCTTCGGTCGATCAATGTTACTCTTCGACCAAATGATCTTGATTATCGCCATGTGGGCTCATGTTTGGTTGAAGGGTTTTATTCTTCGACGAGTTAGTTGACTTTGATTAAATAGTCTAACTAGTCTTTCGATCGAGTAACTTCGGTCCACTTTTGTTGACCATTGATCTATTTTCAGATTTTGGTCGATCGGCTCTAACTGTCGATGAGATTTCGATCATTGATATTTATTTGTGCCACGTGTTCAGTCAGTAACTTATTTGTTTCAGTTGAGTACCCTTTTTATTCGTCTTTGAATTATACACTTTTGGCTTTGATTGAGATCTTGAAATTGGCTTCTGTCAAATCATTTTTTTTACACTAAAATATTCAGTTAGTTTGTTACTTGCTTCAACTGATATGCTTTGGGCTATTGATAAGTTTTTTGATCAAGTAATGTTCTTTTATTATCGATTGATTGATCAATTTGGTCAATCGGTTGATCTTATCTTACTATCGATCGAAAGCTATTTGGTTAGCCGATACTTTCTTACCATCGACCAAAGGCTCTTTTGATCAGTTCTTGGAAATTTTTCTCTCGACAATGACTTTTTATTCATCGAATGATCGGCTAATGTATTTGATTTATTTCTTTTTTTTGGCCAATCGGGGTGACAACTTGTAGTATTTTTGAAAGTGTGGGTAGGGAACCCTTTAAGTTTTGTTAAAATGAATTTGTTCCTTAAGGGTGCATGGTGGTTAGGCCTATTTTCAATTGAGGCCATTTTATGGAGCATGACCAATAAAAACAACATAATTGTTTAAGTATATGAAGGCTTTATCAATTTTCAAAGAATATTAATCCTTGATATAATTATGAGATAATTAATTGCTTAAGATTTGACTTATCCATTAGCATATCACAAAACATGGACCTATTTATGACCTTCAATTTTTTTTAAAATTATGGGTACATTCATGTTGTATCAATTTTGGCTACAACATAGGCTCTAATTGGGACAAATGGTGAAAACATGAGGCATTTGAGAACTACAAACTCTCTAATTATTAACAAGACTTCAATGAAATGGCTTGGACCTTTATTTGCTAGAGGATTAATACAAAAGTAAAAACACCACAAAAAATTATCTAAACAACCTAAAAAGGAAAAATTCTTAGTCAAATAAAATTAGAGACTCTGGTTTAAAGTGAGGTGAAATTTCACTCCTAAAGGTTAGTTGTCCAACAATATCTTCAATGTGGTGTAGACAAAATCAATAAAAAATTACTATCACATCAAGATGGGCCCAAAGTGTATTCTTATGTATTCTTTTTAGTTTTCCTGATCAGAAAGAATTTTCATCAGCTTGGAAGGAGTTAGGCTTATTAATGATTTCAATATTTTAAATATATTCGCCTTGTCATTGCTCCAATGCTAGTCAAGCATTTATAGCTCCAATGGAAGTGACCTTGATCATTTTGGACCTTCTCTACTGCCAGTCAGGTGTCTATAGCCTCAGTAGAGGTTATCCAGATAGCCCTAAGCACTTCCTCAATTTGCATTATTAAGGTTTTTCTTCTTTAGGAAGAATTTTTATAAATTGCAAAATATTTTTGAGTGTGCTTTTTGCTCTAGTAGGCTATTGTATTAAGTGTATTTGTTTTTTGCCTATCTTACCAAGGTTGACTAGATTCTCTAATTCTGAAATCACTTTAAAGGTCATGATAATATATGGCTTTGGCCTAATGTATCAACACTTCCAACTTTTATTTGTGGTAGTTCCAACCTTACAAGATGATTACTAAATTCCTTTCTTTCTGATTTTCTAGATCATCTATATTTAATTCAGATCCATATTCTCTTAATTAACCAAGGGTAGGTCTTAATAGACAAAGTAAAAACATGACAGGGAGACTTAACAATATTCTAACGGTCTAGGACTACTAACAACATAAATAAACAAACATAATGAAAAGAAAGAAAAGATGAATTCACATGACACATACAATTTTATTTTTTTATTTTTTATTTTTTATTTTTTTATTCTTTTTTAGTTCACCAGAAGGGATGGTATAGCTTTATGTGTTGGTCATTTATTAGGATTTTTATGAGATCACCCTCTAAGGTTTGCAACCTATAAGTATTTGGGTCAATGATATGAACTATTTGGTAGGGGCCTATCCACCTAGGTTCAAGTTTACCCTTTTCTCCATGTTTTTCATTTTTTGGGTCCCAGTAAATGACTATGTCTCCCTCAAAGAATATAGTGCCTTTGGATTTCTTGTTAAAGAGTTGCACTATTTTTTGGGTTTGTTCAAACATATTGTTCAACGTATTTCTTATTTCTTCCTACAATTGTGCAATCTGGTCTAATCTCCTCTATAAGGCATTGGGATTTTCATGATCTTGGAGTAATAAGGATAGGGCTATTATTTTTGTACGAGGAGGTAATAGGGATTTTTCTCCAAATACCATTTCATATGGAGTTTTACTCGTGTTTATCTTAACAGACAATCTGTTTGCCCATAAGGAAAATTTTAACTCACTGTCCCATCCCTTTTTATTCTTGCCCAATGATCTTTTAATTTTGGTAATTAAATTTTTATTTGATGATTAGGCTAGACCATTACCTTGAGGATAATAGTTAGCTAAATGAGAAAGTTAAATTCCATATTTTTCACAAAACTCTATCATTTCAAATGAGACAAAGTACTTCCCATTGTCAGTTACCAACTTCTTTGGGGCTCCAAATCTAGTTAAGATATTTTCCTCTAAGAAATTTATGACTACCTTAGTTGTTGAATTTCTCAGAGGAGCTGCTTCCACCCATTTAGTAAAGTAGTTATTTGCAGTGATGATCCATTTGTGTCTTCCTAAGGAATTTGGATTTATTTCACCAATAAGATCAATTCCCCATTGTGTGAAGGGTGCCTCAATGACTACTGGCTGGAGAGGCATTGCTACTAACATTTTCTTCCCTACAAACACTTGACAATTATGACCTCTCCTTACATATTGATGAACATCTTTAAATAAGGAAGATCGGTAATAACCTGCTCTCATGATCTTATTTGTAATTGATTTTGGGGTAAAGTGACCTCCACAAAATCCATCATGAAACTCATCTATCACTTCTAATGTTTCCTTTTCAAACAAGCACAAAAATAATACCCCATCTAGATGTTCCAATAGAGTTTACCTTCTTGAGTGTAATACTTCTAAGCCTATTGTTTGATTGATCTTATTTTATTTGTAGATATACCTAGAGGGAAGTATAGGGTTTGAAGATACATTAAGATATCATCATACTATTTTCATTCAATATTATATGTTCTTCTGATGTCATGCATATCATCAACTATGACAATGTTCTGCATGTCTTCTCCTTCTTTATTAGCCAGATATTTAGCTCGACCTTATCCTCTGATTATTTTTATAGTTTTAAATTCTACATCATACTATAGTAATTTGATCATCCACCTAGCAGGACTACCTATTGGTTCAGGTTGGGTGAAAACATCTTTTATAGCAGTGAATGGAATATATCATATAATCTTATTTGAACTAAAGATGCTTTTAAAATATTCTAGTGTTTGAATCACAACATACACTTGTTTATTGATCATTTTAAATCTTAGTTGAGCTCCTTTGAGTATTGTACTCATGAAGGCTATAGGTCTCTCATTCTCTTCATCATCCTTTTGGGAAAGGACTATAGCAATGGTATGTTCAAAAGCGAATGAGTATATGTTATAACTCTTTGAGTAGTCAGGACAGTTCAATATTGGGGTAGTGGTGATAGCATATTTTACTTTTTGAAAAGCCCCAATATTCTTCTTTTTCCATTTGATGTTGGTATTATTTTTAATCATGTTGTTGATGGGTTGCACAAAACTTCTTACAAAATTAATTTTACCAAAGAATGATCTGACTCCTTTCAGGTTTTTAGGGCGAGGTATGTTGGCAATAGCTTCTACTATTGAAGGATCAATGCTAATTCCTTTATTAGATACTATATGATCCAGGAGTTTACCTTGTGTTGCTATGAATATACATTTCTTTGGATTTGAAGGATATTCCATATTATTTACACCTAGAAAAAACTATGGCTAGATGTTCAAGATGATCTTTAGGATTTTTTGAAAACACTGTTATGTCCTATCTTGAACATTAGTCCTTTAAAGGAAAAATCCATGGCCTATTGGAATGTTTCTCCTATTTTAATTAATCCAAATGGTATTCTTAGGTATTACAAGGTTCCCTAAGGGGTAGTGAAAGCAATTTTGTATCTGTCTTCAGGATTTACCTGAATCTGATTATATCCTGAGAATCCATCCAATAATGACATTTTGGATTAGCCTACTACAACTTGCAACAATTTTTCCATGTTGGGTAGGGGATAATTATACTTGAGAAAACTTTTATTCAAAATTTGAAAATCAACACAAAGTCTAAATTCTCAATTTTTTTCCTTACTAGTACTAAGTTTGCTAGCCAAGAAGAAAACCTTATTTTTTGAACTATCTTTACATCCAATAATTTATAAAATTTCTTTTGCATTACTGAATGTAAGGTGGGATTAAATTTTCTCTATTTTTTTTCAGAATGGTTTAGCATATTCCTTGAGGTAAATGATGTGAGTCATGACATCAATTTTGAATATTTTTAGGTCTTCATAACTCTAGGTGAAATATTCTTTATTTTTATTCAGAAAGCTAATGTATTGTTCTTTTTCTTCTTTTGGAAAAGCCTTATCAATATTAACCAATATAGGCTCTTCTTTCATTCCAATATTTATATCATCAAATTCTGTCTCTTTGAGGAGTGGTTTGTATGTGTAAAATGCATCTTTACAAGAAGTGGTTTGTATGTGTAAATTGCGTCTTTGAGGAGTGGTTTGTATGTGTAAAATGCATCTTTAAGGAGTGGTTTGTATGTGTAATCTTTGAGGAGTGGTTTGTATGTCTCTTTAATTGCTGATACAAAAATTAGGTAAAATGCATATTTATTTCTCCTTGAATCAATTCATGTTTTACAAATGAATCCCTCTTAGGGATACCCTTTTGATACTCAATTACAATGTTACAATCCCCTCAAGGATAAATGCACTTTTCAAGCCTTTAAGGTGACACGAACTGCTCTAGGGTGGAGTTAACCCTCTTCTTCGCGTTGAGGAAGGAATTGAATAATTGAATCTCCTTCAATATATGTTCCCTGTGATCAAGAAACAACAATAACACGTCAAAAGCAAAGGTAACCTCTCTTGATGAGGTCTTTTAAAGAAGTTTCACAAAAGGATACCATGATAAGCATATAATCAAGAAAATGAGTAAAGCATGGTAAACCTATGTTAATCATGAAATGTGATCATTAAGCATATTCAAGAAAGCATGTATTATCTATCTACTTAATTAGTTGATAAATAAGAAACAAAGGTACATGAAACAAGTCACAATTATACTAATTATCAAATTGATAACATGAAAGTAAACCTACTTCAACTGCTTATTCTAACTGGTCATATGTCTCTAAAACACTAATTGAACCTACATTAAGCCTAACATGATCTAACTAATTAATTTGCAAGAAAGAAAACAAGGAGATCTGTAGCCATTTGCTCACCGTGGGTCTGAGATGTGGTCAGCACTATAGACCATGGCTGACAGCTATGATGAGGCTCTAAATAGATTTACCCTTAGAATTAGGGCTTCCTCTATGATCTGCCTTGCCAAATTGATGGTCAAGGGTCACCTCTGTGTCCTTTGATAGGTTTGGCGGTTGAATTCCACAATTGGGCCTCCGTTTGCCCGAATTCATATTTCTTGGCATTCTAGCTCCTTAGGGCATCCATGGCAAGTTGACATGATGCTCCAATTGGGTAGCAAGAGTATCCTTCTCAATGCATGAACTTGAGTATGCAATTCGATAGGGCTTCACTTCTCAATTGATAAAATTTCTTCCAGACTTATCCCCAATTTGAAGGGGGTACTTATAGGATTACCCAAGGGCTAGGGGTGGCTTCCTCATGAAGCCAAGATCAAGATTGGGTAGTTGAGTTAGTTGGATGGAAGGTTCTGGATCCTTCCTCGCTCAAACCACTCCAATATGCAACCAATTGGCCATTGCAACCAACTTTTGGGGTCGGATGAAGGCCAACTGAACTTTAGTCCTGACCATGGGTGTCATCCATGGCCAGCACTGCTAACCACATGTGTCAGCCATGGTCCCCAATTGACAGATTGGGGGCCACAACTGTCAGCCGTGGCTAGTACTGACTAGGCACAAAATGCCCAATTGAGTGGTAAAAACCACTGCTATACCTTGGATTTGTCCAAAGGTCTTCCATATGGTCTTCTAGCATGTCCCATATGAGTAGTCACCATTGACATGACGCATTTTAGGTGTCTACAGATGCCCCTTTTGAGATGCGTTGTGAGATCGAACAACGTTGAGCAAAAATAGACCTCCTAAAATGGTGTCGAAGGTTCAATGATGATCATTGGTCGGATCAAAATTAGATGCCCTAGGTCCAGCAAAAGGATGCGCATCCTAGAATCATTGCTTCCAACTAGGTGAAAGGCTTAAATTTGAAAGAGTTTGCACTCATCATCAAGCATTCGGGTAGCTTTGGTGCTACAATAGGAGTTAGGCCTATATAACCGAAAGGAGGAGAGCTACAAACTAACTATCATATTTGCTATTTACCCCAAGCAAAGGGGTAAGCTTATGATAGTTGTTGACAATGATTCATAAGATGAACACAATTTTGACAAGATCAAGGGATCTACGATTTTAGGGATCTTCTATTGATTTTGATTATGATTTGAAAGCATGACTACCCCCTCAAGCGACGAGTCGATGAGGGTAATGACAATGAATGAAGTGACGAGGTCGCTTGACCATTATGAATGATCTAAACAAACTTAGAATTTTAGCATTTAATTACTTGGCTAGGCCTTAGTTCAGCTTATGATTGCAACTGTTAATAGTAATTGCACATTCCTATCCCATGGAGCGGTCGGGCTGCAATAGCCTTCTTAGGGAATCAAAATGATACAATGCCAATTAGATGTATGTTGAATCAATTTGTCGATGATTTTCTGAAAATATGTCATAGGAGAAATGACATGAAACACCTCGTTCCCATGGAGTGGTCCAGCCTTGAAGGCCTTCTTCGGGATTGAAAAGAAGCATATCAAATCAACGATGACAATTTTACCCCAAATGTCCTTATAGTTATTTACTCATCTCGTCGGATTGCATGGAGCGTCAGTCGTTGCAACCGCCAAGTGTCTAGGGTAAATAACTGAATACGAGGTGCATTTGGATTTTGGATTATTTGATTTTTTGTTACTTTTGAAGTTTTTGAATTTTTTTAGGTTTAATTGGGCTATTTAAAATGCCATCTAGGAGCTTTCCTCTTGTAAAATTAAGGAAATTGCATTTAATTTTCTCACCATGGCTCTCCCCCATGGGCCATTTTTCTCATCGTGGTCAAAACCCATGAGCAAAAAACCCTAATTCATGGACCGTGCGTGTCAGCCGCGACTCGACGCGAATTAGAAAAGCTATAAAAAGGGCCCCTTTTGGGAAAAAGTGTCATTTTCACCTGCACTAATCAAGCAACCTAGGAGCTCTGGAGGTAAAACTTTTTTTAAAAAACTAACCCGACGTGCTGCTAAAACTCAAACCGAATACCTAAACTGACATCGCATGGTGGACCCAAGTGAAGCATCGACCAACGGGAGAGCCGGGGGTTCAAAGGTAATTCATGAACCGAGACTTCACATTTTATTTCTAGTTAAAATGAATCTCATTAATTAATCAGTACATGAATCATACTAAATTGCTGGTAACGAACCCCACATTAGGTTAGGATTTAGCTTAGGATAGCTAGGGGGGATTTTTAATTTTTCTAGGTTTTTAGGGCACGAACGAACCCATCTAGGGTTTTGTTCGCTAGCCATGGGTGGCAGCCGTGGTCCCCAATTGGCAGATTGGGGGCCGCGGCTATCAGCCACGATGGGGTTTAAAATCCAACGGTCATATTTTTGACCGTTGGGCTGGCCGCGGCTTTGACCCGCGGTGCCCAAATTTGACAGTTTTTATCACTTTTTTTTAAAGTTTTGCTCATTTTGATGCATATTATTAGATGTTTAGGAAAATCCATGATGTTTAGGTTGATTTTGTAGTGTTTTTAAATGTTTTTCACTTTTCCTGTATTCTTTTTATCCAGTATTTGACTAATAGAGTGAGGGAGACCGATCTCCTTCGCAACCTACGCCCACTACTGACTGACGCTGAGTGGGAGTGGTTTGGAGCTATTGGGTTTGGGTACATCCTGGATCTCCCACCTCTCCGGGTAGACCAAGCTTATTTGACTACTTTGGCCCATCGTTGGGATGCATGGACCAATACATTTCACCTACCTACAGGTGAAATGATGGTTACACTCGAGGACGTGTACCATATATTTTGGCTACCCATTGATGGTCTGCCCATCACTGCCTCTCCATTTATGGTGAGGAAGGCCATATTTGATGCCATCTTCAGAGGTCAGAGCATGGAGGCATAGGGCTCCATCGACCATGGTGGCATCCATGTCCAGGACTGGTATGAGGCACAGGTTTTCTCATGGTGAGAGGTCATGTTTATGCACTTAGTGATCTAGGTTGCCCTACCGGACTCTTCAGGAGTGAGGTTCCCTTGGAACCTCCTAGCTTGCATCCACCCAGTTATGGCTAGCTCGATGGAGGAGCCAGTCATCCTATCCTGGGGGAGTGCTCTACTTGCACAGTTATACCATGATCTCTTCCAGATCACCCATTGGAGTAGGGTTGGCATAGGCTGTAGTCTCTTGTTGTAGATATGGGGTTGGTAGCATATCAGGATAGAGCACCCCATGGAGCTACCCCTATGGATTACTATGATTGATGATGAGCATCAGTGCTACACCGCTTGCTGGCCTTGGGAGTAGGAGGGATTCTAGAGCAGATCACACACCGGAGACTTGACATATTACATTGGTCGGTTCGCCTAGCTTCACTCAGATGACGTAGAGTGGCACCCCTATATGGATTGCCCCATGTGGGAGGAGGCATCTAGATACCTACATTGGGTGCATAGGGATAGGTGGATTATCGATCGTAAGGTCGAGTGGCATGAGTATCACTACTTCTCATGAGTACTCCACCAGTTTGGGATCAGGTAGGACATCCCGATGATGCCCACCATCTACAGATACCTGGTCTTGGAGAGGGACCTCACCTGGCCTACAGTTACTCCTCTGGGAGAGGATGATGATGCTTTTTAGGAGACAGGGGTTAGAGAGGTAGGGACCACTCTAGATTATGATGGTTGGTGGGCTGACATACAGTGGCATGGGGTGGGACCCCTCAGTCGGCCAGTTGGAGGATTCACTGTAGAGGGCAGGGATGGTGTGGAGGTAGATCCACATGGATGCCGCACTCGGTAGAGGACTGATGACTGGGGCATAGTAGTAGAGGCCCCCAAGTAGACATAGAGGAGGAGGCTCTGGATGAGGGTGAGGTAGCACTCAATAGTGAGGTGGGGCAACTACTAGCTCAGGTTGCTGACCTTTAGAGTCAGATTGGGAGGCTATAGACCCAACAGTTGTAGCGAGATACTTCTATCACCACTTTGGAGGTGAAGCTAGCTCATAGGGAGAGGCAACTATAGTAGGCCCAAGAGTAGATCACAACTCTTACAACATGGGCTACAGGGCTAGAGACACAGGTCTGTGAGCTCACTAGTGCGCGTGATCTGGCATAGGTGTAGTAGAGTACAACTATTGTTGAGAGGGATTTGTATAGGCTATAGAGGGGAGATCCTTCATCATCTCAGATAGTCATGCCACCTCTAGCCATGCCATCCTCATTGTTACCAGGCGATCGTGATCCCATGGCAGAGATCTGGTGATTATAGTCCCTCATGGAGGAGGGCAATGAGAGGCACACAAGCAGAGTAGCCCACATAGATCAGCTAGAGGGCTATATCAGATTGATTGGTGGGTAGGTCCCAAAGGACCCTCATGCTTTAGATACCCATCAGAGTAGGTCCAAGACTAGGGCGATAGGGCACTCTTCTACGAGTTCGAGCCACAAGACCCATAGGACCGAGAGGACACATAGGTCCTCTAGTACACATGGCACCAGCTCACATAGGAGTCACAAAGATGGTGGGGGTGATGGTGGTGACTCTCAGGCTAGGGGTGCAGGCCCTGTATAGTACATATCTTGTTGATATATTGTAGTACTATTTTTGAGTGTAAGGTCGAGGACCTACACAGTTGTAGCCTATGGGCATTTTGATACACCTCTATGTACTCATTTATACACATATTTATATGATATATCATTTTGGCTCATTATGTGTACTTGTCATTTTTATGTTTTATGCTTATGCTTATGCACATGGATGCAGATATTTATATTGATGCTATGCTTATGTAATGTGATGTATGGATGACATGCACTAGATAGCTATTTAATTTATGATGATGATGGTATGCAGTGATCTAGATGCTTAGATGTGCTATTTATGATGGATGCATATGGATGCGATGTTTACTTTTAAAATGCATATTTAATTTTGCTTTATTGTATGCATTTAATTTATGATGATGTCACGATATGTTGATGTAATGTATGTAATGCATTATTTACATGATGGTAATCTAATGTAAATGAACCTGTATGCTTTAATCACTTAAAATATAAGGAATGAATGCGATATGTGTTTAACAATCTAATGGACGACACCACAGAATGTGTAAAAATCATGAATGTAATTGAAAATCCTCATTACAAGAATTTAATCAATTAATCACCCATATATGAAATGCAATGGTATGAAGTGGTATGATGCGAATGATATAATATGTCATTATATATTCTTTTTGCAACTTTGAGAAATATGCACAATATAGTCAGTGGCCGTCTAGATATCATTTTTGATATCCATCCGGTATCTATCCTATATCTTGATTGTGCCTTATATAATGATGTATCATGGATTCGATACTTTGTAGTTTGATGATTTGAATGACTTTATTCTATATGGTTTGTGATATTTGGTATTTTGTTGCTATTAGAGAAATTTTTGAGGTTTTCCATGAGACTCAAACACCCTAGTAGACTTCTCAAACATCACATACTAACTGTACAAGGCTTTTGTTGGACAAAGCTTTCATCATGAATGACCCAACTGTTCATTACCCCTGTGTGTGCATGTGAGTATTTTTAGATAGACCATAGGCATACCCCAGATGTCAGTCGGGACTCTTCCAACCCATATGTGAGATCGGGTTCCTCCTATGTTCGTATCATCCTTGTTTCAGACTTGATTGGACTATACTGCTAGACAACCCCAGGCACCTAGAGCTAGCTCATCTCACAAATTGATCAGGACTACCCCTCCAAAAATAGTCGGGACTCTTTCAACCCATTGTTGCGTTTGGGGATCACCCAATAAAACTACTACTCTGAAAGCAAGCGGGACTCTTTCAACCCATTGCTACACTCGGGGTTCATTCTATGGCTTTGAATGGTGAACAATCCAGGGATTCAAGTTCTCACCCCATTTTGATTTTTGCTCATATGTAGTGATAAAAATCATTATTTTTCACGTTTTACTCTAAGTGATAAAAATCATTGTTTATTCCCATTTTTCTTGAGCAAGGGATTTGTATAGTGCTTTTGATTCACTATATCATTTTAGATTTGAACTTTGAACTTTGGGTTTGAAATTTAAACTTTGTATCTATGTACGAGTAGGGGAAATTCTTGTCCTTTTGCCAAGGTTCACCACTCTAGACCGAACTATTTGCAAGATAAGCAGGTAATAAAACCCATCTCTCTAAATACCCAGGACCACTTTCGCAGCTTTCATCCTCCCTTATCTTAGCAAGATTTTAAATGTGTCAATTAGTGATGGGATCCTGATATGCCAAGCACTATCACAACTAATGACCTCATCTACAAAAGCAAAAGCAGCTTTCTACGACATCTGAGAAACCCACTAGGTATGGTTGAGTGACTAGAAAACTTTGGTATACACACATATCTCATAGCAATAGGTGTTGTGTATGAATGTAATGGATTATGATAAATGCAAAGGTGCATGATTAAAACACAAACGTGGCATCATTTGTAAGATTGACAAACACAATCCCTCCTACTATGGAATGCAATGGATGAAAAATGCCTATATGCAATATAATGAAATGAATGCATGTGTGAATGAAAATGCAATGATGCAAATGCAAATGTTTTTGGATTTTATGCTTTACCAATTTTTTTGGATTTTATTGATTTTATAATTTTTATTGATTTTGAGCCTTTATATCTGACCAAACGGTGAGTACATGCCTTTGGAGCCTTTAGGAGTGACCAAATGGTGAGGAAATGCCTTTGGAGCCTTTGAATTGACCAAATAATTTTTAAAAAATCCTTGGAGATTTTTAGGATGACCGAGTGGTTTTAAGCAAACCCTCAAAGCCTTTTGGGGTTGACCAAAGGTTTGAAATACCTTTGGAGCTTTTTGATTGACCAAACTACTCACAAGAGAGCTTGGAGCCTTTTAGGATGATCGAGCAGTTTTAAGAAAACCCTCGAAGCCTTTTGGGTTGACCAAATGGTTTTAGAAACCCTTGGAGCCTTTTTGGATGACCAAGCGGTTTTAAGCAAACCCTGGGAGCCTTTTGAATGACCAAGTGGTTTTAGGAACCCTTGGAGCCTTTTGCTATGCTCTCAAGCATAAAATGCCTTAATATGGATGATGTTGAGAGGTTCAGGCTCTTCAACACCTCCTAGTGATGTTAGGCGATAGGTACCCGGACCAATATTTTTAGATATGATATAGGGTCCTAGCCAATTAGCCATGAATTTGTCTCGCATATCTAGCGATAAATTAGAGTTCTGTTGGTTCTCTTTCAAGACAAGATCCCCAACTTCAAAGTCTCTCTGGTGGACTTTGATATTATAAGCTCATTTTAGTCACTCTTGATAAATATGGAGATGCTCTAGGGCATTCATGCGATGTTCATCAAGCAACATCAATTGATCTAGTCGAGCTTGTCATGCGGTGTCGTCATCGATGAACTCTTTCAATGCGATGCACAGCATTGGAATTTCCAATTCTAAGGGCATAATGGCCTTAGTGCCATATACTAGTGAAAATGGCATTGCCCCAGTGGGTGTCCGAATGCTAGTCCTGTAAGCCCATAATGCAAGGGGTAGTTGGATATGCCAATATTTGTGGTTTTCTTGGACCATATTTTTCAAGATGGCCACCACTATCTTGTTTGAGGCCTCAACTTGCCCATTTGCTTGTGGATAATAAGGAGTTGCAAAACTATGTTTGATTCTATATTTAGATGTCAAAGCTCTCATAGTTTTGTTCTTAAATGATGTTCCATTATCCAAAATTATTTTGGATGGAATCCCAAAATGACTTATGATATGCTCTAGTATAAACTCTGCTATACGAGCTCCAATTGTCATTGTTAAGGGTATTGCTTCCACCCACTTTGTGAAATACTCAGTAGCCATGATAATAAATGTATGTCGACCCTATGATGGAGGAGAGATCTTGCCTATAAGATCTAATCCCCACTGAGAAAATGGCCAAGCCGCTTGGATGGGCTATAAGGCCTACGATGGCAAGTGCGTAAGATTAGCATGATGCTGACATTTGATGCATTTCTTGACATACACATTGCACTCCTTCTCCATAGTGGGCCAATAGTAACCCATTCAAAGGATGCGCTTGATGATGGCCATGCCACTAAAATGGCCATCGCACGTACCATCATGAGCTTGTGAAATCACCCAAGATGCCTCTTGGGGCTCTAGACAATGAAGGAGAACTCCATCATAGCCTCGTCAGTACAAGATGTCTCCTATCAAGACATATTTAGTCACTTTCTGCTTGAATGTGCATTTTATGGCATGCGACAATCCCTCTGGGATTATACCAAGTTTTAAGAAGTCTTGGATTTATGACATCCAGCTCTAACAAGCCTCAACTTTGACTGCCAAGATGACTTGCTCCCCCTACGTATTTACTTTTGCAAATGCAGACTAGGAAACAACCTTGTGGTGAATGGTAGTACCACTCCCCGTCGAACTCTAAGAGGTTAATGACCCCTAGGGTGCCTTCTTTAGAAAGTCTTCAGCTCTGTAGAACCATTCAACTTTTGGTTCCATGCTAATCATGTTGATTGACATTTTATTATCAAAGGCTTCGTGCTCCATTGTAGGATGCGAGAGCATCTTGACATGGATGGTAGTGAAATCCATAGATGGATTCTGAGGGATTAAGGATCCCAAAGATGCCATGGTGTCTATGAACCTATTTGATGAATGAGGGATTGCCTCGATGTCATACCATTCCAATTTAGCCAAATATGTAGCAACAAGATCTTTATAAGCTTTCAGTATGGGACATCGACACTGAAAGAGCCCCTTAACTTGGTTGACTATGAGCAAGGAGTCACCAAAGATGTTTAATATTTTAATGTTCATGGCGACGGTTGTGTGGAGGCCTAGCAGTAGGGCTTCGTACTCAGCATTGTTGTTGGTGCATGAAAAGTCTAATTTAAATGACAAGGGCATTGGAGCTCCTTATAGCATGAAAAACACTATTCTTGCACCACCTCCTTGCTCGCACTTCGAACCATCGAAGAATAGAGTCATGTCAACATTATTCTCTGGTTCTTCAAGTTTGGGAGCTTCGGATATGATGAAGACTGCATCATCCGAAAGCTCAATGGTCAGAGGCCTACTGTTTGATAGTGGTGCCTCAGCCAGTTGATCAGCTATGACTTGTCCCTTAATGGACTTTTGGCTTATGAATTCTAAATCAAATTTTATCAGTAGCATGATCCACTTTGTAGTACATGTATTATGATACATCTTACTCATCATGTACTACAAAGGATTTTGTTTGGATATAACATATGTCGTATGACTTAGCATATAGTATCACAATTTCTTGGTAGCGAACACTACTTCTAAACATAGTTTCTCCACATATGCATACCCTAGCTCATAGCTCACCAAGGTTCGACTAATATAATATATGGCTTATTCTTTGCCTTGCATATTCTTTTGGGCTAACATGGTCCCTAATGCAAAGTCGGTTGTCGATATATATAGTAGAAATGGCACATCTGGCCTTGGTGGAGCTAGTATTGGTGGCATCACCAGGTATTGCTTTATTTTAGTGAAAGCTGCTCGATAGTCCTCATCCCAGTTGAATGGGACCCCCTTATGTAGCAGTCGATTCATGGGTCGACATTTATCTGATAATTGAGTGATGAATCACTTTATCGATGCTACTTTGCCCTAAAGGCTCCTTAATTCTTTAATATTGGAGGGAGGACGCATCTCTAAGATAGCCTTGACCTTCGCTAGGTCGACTTCGATGCCTCATTTAGAAATGATGAATCCTAAGAGTTTACTAGAAGTTACGCCAAATACGCACTTCTTAGGATTCAACCTGACATTGTGCTCTATCAGGTGATCGAAGACCTTCCTCAAGACCTTTGCATGCTCTTCCCATAGCAATGACTTGGCCAACAAGTCATCGATATAATATTCTAGAATATTATGCATGTAGTCATGAAAGATGTATGTCATGGCCCGCTGATATGTGGCACCAACATTTTTGAGGCCAAATGGCATAAATTTATAGCAAAATGTTCCCCATGGCATTATAAATGTGGTTTTATGTTGGTCTTCGGGTTTAATCTAAATTTGATTGTAACTAGAAAAACCATCCATTAAGGAGAGCATTTCATGACCTGTAGTTGCATCTACAAGAGCATCAATATTGGGCAATAGAAATGAATCTTTGGGTGTTGCCTTATTCAGGTCTCTAAAATCCGTACAAATACGGATTCTTCCATCAGGTTTTCCTACGGGCACCATATTGGATACCCATTTCGGATAGTCGATGGAGATTACAAACTCTACGTCCAACAAATTTTGTAGCTCATATTTCACCATTAAGGCTACTATTGGATGCATCTTTCTAAGCTTCTGCTTGATCGACTTCTTCGTCAGATCTAGCGAAAGGTTATGCGTAACCAATTTTGGGTCTAGACCTGGCATATCTTTGTATGTCCAAGAGAAAATATTAGGTCTCTCTTTCAGTAGAGGGATGAGGGTGGCATGCTCATCTGGAGTGAGACTCTCTCCGAATTTAACCTTCCTTGGATTGGTGGGATCATTACTGATATCCACATCGAAGGTTTCCTCTACTGACATGTGTGATCCCTCCTCAAGTTGATGAGGCGTAGGGATCAAATGGATGTCATCAATCGGGTTGATAGGTTCTGTGTCGGAAGCATTTTTAGCATGATAGACATCATAAGCACATCCTAGCACAAAATGAAATAGTTGCAACATTTCTTCATTAGGGAAGAAATATTCAGGCTCAACAGGTCAGTCAATGCGGATCCCAGTCGATAGCATCTACATTGAGATACAACGGTTTGGATGGATCGATTGGATTGCGAAGTGGGGTGGTCAAATCAATGGAGACCATATTGATGGAATGGAATTGATCTCTAGGACCACACGGACAAACCTCTACATTATCGATGTAGCTCTCATACCCAAGATCTGGCTCTAATGGCATGGGCACAAATGGGTCCTCTCTATGAGAACTATGGATGACTGGATCCTCTCTATGCACTGGTTGCAATATGGGATCATTCGGCTCATGGAGCTCCATGTAGGTAGGTGGACGGGGAAACAACATGTGATAAATCACATTAAATTTTGGTGGTATTCCCCTAAGGTGAGGGTTGAGATTGATTTATCTTCGCATGTCCTCGACCGTATAAGGTGCATTGTGGTGACGTAGGTAGGGAGGTCCTAGATAGGCTCTCTCTATTTCATCCTCTTCATCACTATCATAATACAATCCTTCATTTGCCCCTACATGTGGGGGATGCTCTGGTAGGTGCGGTCCCATGAATCTCACTTCCTGGTCGCTATCATCAATGTCTAAAAAAAATCGGATAATAAGTCCGTATGTATGACGTTGACGAGAAAATTGGCTCTACTTCTTCCCCCAAATGATCAATGTTGGGAAGAATCTCCTCGGTAACATGTACTGACTCTGTAGATAGTAGGTGATGCACATACAAAGGCCTTAAATAGCCCCCCTCAACTTCATCCTTAGATTGATCATCATTTGAGGATTCATTGTCGGCATCATAACTTGGTCCACTTATCTCGGAGGTGGACTCCTCTCCATCATCACTGTAGAGATCTCCTGACTCGAGATCACCTAAAACTATGGGGTTATACCCCTACACACCTATGTCGTTGGTTGCATTATGGATTTGATGACCCAGGTTGCCTCTAGGGTTATTCTCTATGTCAGTCTACTCTAAGAGCCCTTCATGATGTTCTTCAAGTGGCTCAAAAGTGATGACAGATACCATCGGGTTACTCCTCTAGAAGCTAGAAGGATTAGGATGATATGGGTTGAAGTCCACATCATCCCCCAGACTAAGGTACAAGTGATCTAAGGATGCTATGAGCAAATCATCTTGTCCTTGTATCTATAACCCTAGCCCGAACCTATCAGTTGCTAGCTAATAACGTGGCTCAAGTAGAGTCCTATGTCCTTGTTCAAATAGACCAAGTCCATACCCATGCCAATGATATAACTCAAAAATATGCATGGAGTACTCCGGGTTGGATAAATAACGAACATTTACTACGAAAGGTTCGTCACCATCTTCATCCATGGGCGTTCGCATTGGAAGCTGATCCAGCCCAACGTAGATGAAGTTAGTCTGATTGGGTGGCTCTCCCAATGGCACCATTGATCCAACTAGAAAATAATGAGCATGCGGTCGGCCCATCTCTTGTGCAGTCTCTAGAATTGGTCCAAAGGTTACATTCTGCACAATATACTCACCTAACCCTATGTTGGTGAGATGTACAATCACCCACGGTGCGGATGACCCTACTGACGATGCAGGCAAGGTAGGTTGAGGTACCTCCTCAACTATGTCTTGGGCTTCCTCCACTTCCATGGGGATGGGAGCCTCATTGGATACTAGTTTGGGCACACACTTCTTCTCTTTTTCACCCATTTTCACCTTTAACTTCCTATCATCCCGAAGCATCATTGATGCAGTCGGTTTCAACGAAGTAGCAATAGTGCGCTTAGATCTGTGCGATACATATGTCGATGGTTGAGCACATACTATTGGTTTACCTCCTGGATTTTTAATCGATGATGCAGGCTAGACGTCTAGGTGCATTGATGGGAGTATGAAACCCCCTGGTAAATTTGCAAGGTTCACAAACTTGAAAGGTTCTTCGTCTGATGATACTACGTGAACCCATCCCTCATGCAGATATTTTACACATTGGTGTAATATAGAGGGAACACAATGCATTTCATGAATCCAAGGCCTCCCGAGTAGGATGTTATATTGCATGGCACCCTCGATCACATGACACATCACAGATATGGTCTTTAGGCCTACCTGAATAGGTAGGAAAATTGTGCCAACCATCGAGCATAAGGCATCGTTAAATGCTCTCAATGTGAAGGTGGTGGGCACAATATGTGACTTTGGTAGCTTTAGATGATTCAATGCCTTGGTCATTATTATATTGATCGATGAACCAATGTCAATCAAGACCCTCTTGAATGGCACGTGATTGACACACGCGATGATATGCAATGGTGGGTCAGCCGTATCTGTAGGAACCGTCCTGATTTCATGATCATAAAATTGGATCATGGGCTCCTAGCACTATTGTACATGTCCCACAAAATTGGTAAATGCTTGAGCATCTTGAGACTGTACTTCGATGGACCTTAGAATGTCCATAAGAGTCTCCCTGTGCCTAGGGGACTGCTATATCAGTTCATATATAGACAACTTTGCAGGAGTTATCTACAGGTTTTGGACCAACCTGCTCCGTATGGTCACCATCGATCTCGTTGGTGGGCCTGGAATATTCTGAGCTGGCCACTGATTCGACATAGCTTGTATCCTAATGGGAGCGTGAGGTTGATTCAACTGCTCATATCTCCCATGTCTGGTAACAACATTCACCATGCCTATGAACCCCTGGGTAGGCGGTTCGACGTGCACTTGGTTGACCTGGCCAACGTTGTTGCGCGATGCCTCATGGTTTGGTAATGGATTTTTATAAATCCCCATGTTCTGGTTGTCAAGCACCAATGGATTACTTGGTACTACAAGCTCACCCTTTTCAATCATATTTTGCACAATATGCTTGAAGGACCAACACACTTCGATGTCGTGGCCCTTCGTGCGATGGAAGATGCAAAATAAGTCATCCTGATACCCCTTCGACTTGGGCTGATTCGGATCGACCAACTTAACCTCAGGTAGTCTGATTGCCTTAGCCTCGCATAACTAATGGAATATTGACATCAATGATTCCATTAGAGGCATGAATTGGTGAGGCAGACGTTGTTCTTTGTTTTTGCCCTTATAATTATTATTGCACTTTTTGTACTACACAAGAGGAGGTTGGGCCTGATAATTCTGCTTTTGTTGCCCTTTATCCTCTCTCTTGGAGGTTTAGCACCACCTGATTTACATGGGCCTACTTGCCCTACTATTTCGTGGAGCTCTTCTTGTGCCCCTCCTTCCTATTCTTGAGCTTCAAGTTGCCTTCTTGCAACTTGATGTCCTCAATTACTTTGGCTTGCGCCAAAGCTTCCTCGAATGTTGGATACTATTGCAGTTGCAACAATAATGAGATGTGCTTGGCACAAATCTTGGTGAACATTCGGGTCAATTTCATAGCAGGAATAGGGAATGGCAGCTTTGCCATTAATCTCCTCCACCTCTTTTCATATTGTTCAATTGGCTCATCATCGTGCTGAGCTAGCACAACCAAATCAGAAAGGTTAGCCTATTTCTTGATGCCAAAAGAAAAGTGTTCAAGGAAAGCATCAGCCAACTACTCAAAGCTGGTGATACTATGCTTCTTTTGTTGATTGAACCACTCTTGGGCTGGGCCTGAGAGGGTTGTGATGAATGTATGCAAAAGCAAGGCATTATTGCTCGCAATTTGGAAACATGCATCCAAAAATCTTGTGACATGCTCTTGTGCATCTTCGTCACCTTTAAATTTATCTAGCCTAGGCATAACAAAATGCTCAGGGTATGTTGGAGTAGGCATCGAGGGGTCCAAAGGCTCATTATGAATCTTTCTTAATGTTGGATTTTGAAGAGTCATGCCTTGCCTCTCAATTGCTTTTACCTTCTCAGCTAAGGCCTTATAGGCTTGCGAGGATAGAAAATCCTCCTCCCTGAGCTGATGCGAGGGCGGTCTTGGAGGTACATTCTTCCTCTATCGAGGTGGAGGACGTTGCTCTTCCTCCTCCTCAACTTGGGAGTCTTCAGGATACTCTTGATTGTTTCCTTCTCCCTCTTCTTCCTCATATTGTTGTTGCCTCTCATATTCGAATGGTGGTGGTCATTCTCTTTGTAGGGCACTAATATGAGTGTGAGCATCTCTGCGCTCTTGCTACACATTGGCTTGTGAAAAAGCCTTTCTCTGAATGCGCTCTCTATTCTCCATGTGAGTGTATGTACTGACCCAAATTTTTCATGCCCTTACCTTCAGGCTAAAGTATCTATGCCCAGAAGGGGGATGTAAGATGGATGCGACAATACCTCGGACTGAGAGGCCCTTTGAAGGTCATGCCTCTTGGGGGAGGGGTATAAGGGTGAATTTTCGACGGATGGTGGGGTTCACCATGAAACTTTGAGTGGTAGTTTCCATGCCTAGGTTGAGAATGGGTTTGATGTGTTCATTTTTATACTCAATCATTCATATTCCTAGGTTGGCCAAAATGAATCTAAGCTATTCTATATGAAAATGCCAATTTATATGAATACAAAAAGCATGAATGAATCCTAAATATAAGGAATATGTTAAATGAGAAAGAATGCACCTAATTTCGGATGTCTGATGAAGATTTTGAAGCTTGTAGGAGTCCAGATCATCTTGAACATGACAAGATCATCTGCAATTGTAAAGAATCATCCCAGATCACAGTTGATCGTCTGAGATCAGACAAGATCGTCGTCGATCTGACGAATTCGTCAGAAACCTGCAATCACAGAAATAGACACCAAAAACTAAAAATGCAACTGCAAGAATAATGTAAAATGATAGAAATGATAGTATAAATGCTTAATTGATAAATATATATAGCATATTAAAGGAAATGCATTGTTTTAATAATTTATTTTAACTTTATCATGCATTTATGCTAAATGAGGTGAACTCCTGGATGCAGAATGAAAATAAATCAAGCTAATGCATAATAAAATAAGGAAGAAAGATGAGAAATGCAAACTTAGGGCTCTGATTGCCCCCAATTTGAACTACAGTCGAGATCCCCTCCAATCGTATGATATCATCGTTGATCTGTGATAAGATCATCCAAAATCATATGGAATCACCTGTGACGATCTGAGCTTCCTCTAGCTGAAGCATAGTGAAATCCTGTAATAAAAACTTAAAACTACGAGTGCAAACAATGGTAGATAGGACGTATTAACACAACAAAGCTAAATGGTAGGGAAAATCAACCAGGGAGAGAGTTAGGAGGAGAGCCAGGGGGATAAACTAAGAAAATCCTAGTTTATATAGGATTAGGGGGAGGTTAGGAGGTTGGGGATCATCCCAATCTGGGAGATCTCCAATGGAGCAGACATGCTTATGCCCAAGTTGGAGAAGCTGTTGAAACATAAGCTAATTATGAAAATTCGGTTTTGGGATGAAATCGTTTGGACATTCTGTTCCAGATGAATTTGTTCAATATGGGATGATTTCATCTGATCGGCGACGATATCATCCAACGGTCAAAACAACTCCTAAAAATGGCACAAAAAATGGGGTGAGCGGTTAACGGGCGATTTCAGGGTTAAAATTCAAATTTTTATCTTTTTACTAAGGGTTTAACTACGCCAATTTTAGGGTGCTACATTTTGCCCCCTATTTAGCGAATTTTTCGAAGAAAATGCGTTAAATACGAGTTCTTCATGCTTTACGAGAAAGCAAAAATTTATTCCATTTTTTAGACGACAATTCTAGGTAGAATCGTACAACTGCTTGCTATGGTGCCCCCTCCGAGTTTTTACCCAAATCGAACGTTTGAGGTAAACGCGCAAAAAATAAAAATTAAAAAAAAAAGTTGTTTTTAAATAAAATTGAAAAAATAGGGTAAAACCCTAATTCATTGTTATTGTTCACTTTTGCTATTTTAGAGCTCTACAGGAAAAATGATGGAAATGACACATAGATCGACAGAGGTCCAACGCGGGTTGCGGGTAAGGATCTAAACCTAACATATTATGTTTTTAATTTGATTTGTGTGATTTTTAATTTGAATTTTGACTATTTTTGGGGTATCGTGGCCGTTTTTAGGTTGTCGATGACGTTGGGATGAAATCGTCCCAATTTCATCGATGCACACTGTGGTGCGATGGATGGGGAGGTGGCACCAGGCTACCATTGATGCAACGAGGAGTCGTAGAGGGAGGGAGCAGCGACGGTCTCCTCAAGAGAGACGCCAAAGAGTTCCATAGGCTCCAAAGAGACCACAACAACCAGAGAGGAGGGAGGAGGGACTCCCTTCTCAGTAGAGGGATAGGCCACCATCACCCGATAAGGGCAAGGGTGTCGAGGTGGGGGAGAGCAACGAGATGGTGGCTCTTTGGGCTGAGAATGCCTACCTTGAGCTCAGGTGCAGACACTGTAGGATGAGGCTACACGACTCAAGGCTCAAAGTAGAGGGGCGAGCACTCAGGATTTGGTGTGGGCTATTGCTCAGACCGTGTTCTACCAGGGATTATACTATCATGTGGTTCTAGAGAACCAGAGGATACCACTGCCAGCCCCCATTGCAGAGCCGATCATGATGGGATTTTTGAGGACATCCTCACTATCGACGATGAGGACCCACGATACAACATGGATCTCGATGGGACCACATCCTCCACACTAGGGCGGGAGAGGAGATGAGGCTGAGAGCTCGAGGGCTTCTCGAGACTAGCTGATTTTGACTATAGACTATATATTTGAGAGGATTGAGTATGCCAGGGTATATATTGTGGCATACCAATCCAGTTTTGATATGATGTATATAATTTTGATATATATATATGATATTTTTGTGATATGACTTGTCCATATGTTTTATGATGCTTTTAAATTTTAAATTGTTGATTGATTATTCATGTAATTATGTCATTGGAAATAGTATAATTTTATGTCATGCTGTAAAATTTAAATGAAATGATTGATGTAAACAAAATGGTTGTTTGTGGTGTGATTTGATGAAAAATAAAGGGACTTCTAACAATAATTTCAAAGGAAATTATCGCTGTTATATGACCATTTCATCGAGTCGCCGCTCACTAGGTCGTCAAGCTAATCTCAGTATAGAAATATTGCTAAAAGTAAAAGAGTGCTTAAGAGACTGTCTTAAGACTTTGTGTTGTGATGATGAAAAATGATGATGGTGATGATTTGTTTTTAGATTTTCATGAAAATATTATGCATGAAATATAAAAAAATATGATTTTTTTTAGGCATAAAATTCCTAAGTGTGATAAAATTTTGAACAATTCCTTAGGAATTATACCATCGTTGCAAAATTGAATGTTGACATAATGAAATGAAATAGAAAAAAGGTGTTCGTTCTTTTTAAAGCACAATTGTGTAACATAATGATGTAAGCCATATTTTTTTATGAATTAAAATGAATGGGAAATAAAATTAGAACAATGGTTTGCGCTAGGCATAGAATTATAGGTATAGACTTATACCATCACTGCGAAATCCAAAAATAATAATTGATTTTTGATTTTGAGATAAACAAAAAATATATAAGATGAGGACTTGCGCTAGGCATAAAATTCCAGTTTAGGGTTTAGGAACTATACCATTGTTGCAGAAGTCGAAAGTATATATAAACGTGACTTTATTGTATGTTTTGAAAGAAATTTTGGATTTTTGAAAAAAATGTATTTAATTGTTTTTACGCTAAGCCAATATTCTCAAGTAAGAAAATCAAATTATTCCAAAATATTTGCATAAATATTTTAAATTATCTCAAAGACAAAATGTAGATTTATAAGGAACCCTCATGTGCATATGTGAGTTCATTTCCAATCTTGATTTATCATAATGATACAAAATCTCTCAAATACAAATGTGTGTGCAATTGTATTGTTCATTTACCAATTTTGAGCAAGATAATTTGATACAAGTAATTTGAATTAACCAAATAAGTGTTCGTTGACCATGATTTATATGCATGTAACCGTACCAGACTACTATGTAAGTCGGGTCATCAAGAGCTAGCTGATCCAGAAGCAGATATAGGTCTATACAAATGAAGGTCGCTAATGTGATAGACATATCACCATGCTAGGAGTTACCCAAGGCCAAGCAGGTTGAGCACAAACCACCTGTTATGGGGCTTACCTCACAATTTTCGAATAATTGAGAATTCCAGGGATTCAAGCTCATTCAACCTTCTTTTCTTTTCAAGGGGTAGGGAAAGAGATTTATTGCATTTTGCTTTTGCTTTTATTTTTCTCTTTTTTTTTTTTTTGCTTGGAAATGAGATAATGTTGAAATATTGCTGCGATGGTACAAAATGATATATTTTTTTTCTCATGATTTTTCTTGATTTTCTTTTTATTCCTATACTAGGGATACTTGCTCGAATTGGATGTAGAGCAAGGGATTTTTATTTTGGGCAGGGGTGAGCTTGTCCTTTTGTCAATTCTCAAAGATTCTAGACCATGTGCATGATAGGATAGCAGGGGAAACTTTTCGCTCAAGAAACCACTTTTACTATGTAGCATCATATTGAATTTGCAATGAAATCATTTTAATGTGAAAAGATATACTTGGTTCAAGTAAATAACAAGATCAATTCTCTATGCTCAAAACTTTATTTAATTCAACAGTGGACTTTAATATAAGAGAGATTAATAATCATACCAAATAAAATCAAGATATTTATTCATGTGAGTGTGAAAGTGTGGGATTCCAAATAAATGGTAATTTATCCAAAATAATTGAAAATATGACTGCAATACTTCAAGAATTGACATGTGCAAAAAATAGAAAATGTTTTTTGAATATTTTGATGTTTTTTTTTTAATATTTTGGTTTTAATTTATGAATTGAAAGAATAAATAATATTACTATTTTTGAAATTTTTATATGAATTACTAAAATGAAACAATATGCAAAATAACAATATACGCAATGATGAAATGACCAGATTTATGCATAATAGTGTTTAAGATGCATAATGTTCATAGGTTCTTTAAGATCTTTACCATCTAAGGTAGTTAATTTGTATGCTCCCGAGCTGAATTTGGCAATGATAATATATGGTCCAAGCCAGTTGGGCTCAAATTTACCTTTAAGATCTTTAGTTGCATTAGTATTTTTTTGATTTTCTTAAGACAATGTCATCGATCTCAAAGGATCAATGATGAACTTTCTTGAGGTATGCTTGTTTAAGCTTGTTCTGGTAGGCTCGAAGATGCTCCAAAGCATTGATGCACTTCTCATCTAGGAGTTCCAGCTGAATGAATCTGCCATCACGATATTCATCTCCTACTTCAGTATCTTGAAGTAGTAGAGCCAAAGAAGGAACTTCTAATTCAAAGGGAAAAACATCTTCAGCACCATAAACCAAAACAAAAGGTGAAGTGCCCGTGGGAGTACGAACGCTAGTTCGATAAGCCCACAAAGAAGGATATAATTATTATTTTTATTAGATGCTTCTGCTTGGCCATTACCCTAAGGATAATAGGGAGTGGACCAACGATGTTGAATTTTATTATTTTTGACATAATTTCTTGACATCTTTATTTTTGAAACAAGTTCCATTATCCAAGGTGAGATTTGCAGGAATTTTGAACCTAAAAATAATTTGATTAAAAATAAATTTAGAAACTTGGGTTCTAGTGCAAGAAGCTAAGGGCATAGCTTCAACCCACTTTGTGAAATACTCGGTGGTGGTTATGATGAATTTGTGTCCATCAGATGACACAGGATTGATTTTTCTAATGATGTCTAAGCCCCATTTTGAAAAGGGCCAAGGAGATGAAATAGCCTATAGTTCTTGTGCAGGTGCATGGACAAGGTCGATGTTTTTTTGGCATTTGTCTTAACGGTGCACGTAATCATGTGCATCATTCTCCATGGTAGGCCAAAAATATCCTACCCTAAGGAGCTTCTTAGTAATGGCGCTACCACTGAAGTGTCCCCCACAAGATCCATCGTGGGCTTCACTCAAAGCCGATCTAGACTCTTCTAGATTCAAACATCTCAGTAGGATACCTTCAAAAGATCTCCTATATAACGAATTTCCAACTATTACGAAGCGAATTGCTCATCTATGCAATAATCGACGCTGATTTCTATTAAAACCTTCAGGGAAGGTCCCATTTTGAAGAAAATTAAATATATTAGTGTACCAAAATTTAGGAGTAGTTTCGTTGATTAGAAACACATCCAAAGGTTCTAAACATGATTTATTTAAAGTGAGTTCCTAGAGTTGACGAATAATTATGGTAGCATATTCTTCATCTAACTCCAAGGGTAAAAGAGATGCAGCTGCAACCATAGCGTCAGCCGCATGATTATTAGTTCTAGGAATAGCTTCCAAGGTAACTTGATCAAATAAAGATATTAATTGTAATACATATGCTTTATATGGATGCAATTTATCATCTCTAGCCTAATAAAAATCATTAATTTGATTTATAACAAGTTGATAATCACAAAAAACTAATATATTTTTAATTTTTAGTGCCAAGGCAGCTCGTAAGCCAAGGATTAGAGCCTCATATTCAGCAGTGTTATTAGTACAAGCAAACGTTAATTTAAAGGACATAGGTATAAGATGTTTCTGTGGAGATATTAGAATAATACCTGCACCAAATCCACTCATGCATCGGGCTCCATCAAAGTATAAGGACCATTGCTTTGGATGGTCTGCCTCTAGTTTAAGGCATTTGTCAGGAAACTCAATGATGAGGGGATGGGTAGACTCTAAGGGTGTAGCAGCTAATTGATTTGCTATGATTTGACCCTTAAAAAACTTTTGTCCTATAAACATGAGTTCAAAATAGCTTAGATAAAGAACCCACTTTGCTGTGCGACCAGATAAATAAGCTCGACTCATGAGATAGCGTAAAGGATTTGATTTAGCAATAACATACATTTTCTGACTGAGCATATAGTGACGTAGTTTTTGTGTAGAAAATATGACTACTAGACATAACTTTTCTAATGATGTGTAGTGGGTTTCATAACTGATTAATGTTCTGCTAATGTAATAATTGACACGCTCTCTTTTCTCATCATCCACTTGAGCTAACATAGCTCCTAAAGTAAAATTAGAAGTAGAAATATACAAGATAAATGGGCGATCAGGTCTAGGCGATGAAAGCACAGGCGGGTTAAGAAGATATTGTTTGAGGAGTTCAAATGCTTCCTAACATTTGTTGTCCCAATGGAAAGAGACATCCTGCTTAAGAATCTTAAGAAAGGGTCCAATTTTATCTACCAGCTTATCGATGAAGCGATGGATAGCTTGAAGCTTACCTTGTAAACTTCGTAATTCAGATATATTTGTGGGCGTGGGCATATCAGTGATAGCCACAATCTTGAGAGGGTCAATTTCGATGCCACGTAAAGAAACTATAACCCCCAATAATTTATCGGACTTAACTTCGAATATACATTTGGCTGGATTCAATCGGATAAGATATTCCCTTAACCGATCAAATACTTTTCTCAAGTCATCTAAATGGTCATCTTCATTAATAGAATGAGCTATAATGTTGTCTACATAATCATGTAGTATATCATGCATCATATCATGAAAGATATAAGTCATGGCTCGTTTATAGGTTGCACCTGCATTCTTCAAACCAAATGGCATCACTTTCCAACAAAAGGTCCCCCAAGGGGTAATAAAGGCTATTTTAGCCTGATCTTCAGGAGCTATCCTGATCTGATTATAACCAAAAAATCCATTCATTAAGGATATCATTCCACTCCCAAAAGTAAAATAAATGATTTGATCCATATTGGGAAGAGGAAAATCATCTTTAGGGCATGCAAAATTACTATCTCTAAAGTCTATACAAACCCTAACCTTAGTAGCTTCTTTCTTAGTTACTGGAAATACATTCGAGATCCATTCAGCATAATCAATGGCTTGTATAAAAATAACATTCAGGAGTTTTTCTAGCTCCTTTTTGACTAGTAAGGCCACTTTAGGATGCATTTTTCTAAGTTTCTATTTAACATGTTTAGAATTTGGATGGACTACTAGGTGATGCATAACTACAAAAGGGTCTAAACCTGACATATCTTCATATGTCCAAGCAAAGACATCTTCATATTTTTTAAGAAATACAATGTATTTATCCTATTTTTCTTGACTCAATTATGATCTGATGTTGATTATGTGAGGATTATCCTCAGTTCCAATGTTAATTTTTATGACATTTTCTACTTCCATGTGTAGATATTTCTCAAAATTAGGTGGTGCGGGTGAAACACCCAATTCTTGTAATTCTGCCAAGGTTAGCTTGGATAATTCGTCTTGAGGAGTCATGGCCTCAAGTTGGGATATACTAGGTATAGAGCCATCAAAATAAAATTTATTATGTAATAATTCCTCAACGGAGACATCATGGAAGATATCTCCCTCTAACTCATCATCGGATTCAATGATCATCTCAGGGTAAGCTATAGATAACATATTACATGTAAATGGCTTATTCATTAAACGCAAAGTATCATGTTCATCCAAATAATCTTGGTAACATATGAGATGGTAATCATCCTCAAATGGGAAGGGCTGACCCTTACTAGGAAATAGGCCCACACCACATCGGGCAGGCCACGACTCTACCTCAAAGGGTTCTTTCATACCATTTTGGAAAGGTCCTAAACCTTTCCATTTATATCCCAATTTAAGCATTATAGCTTTGGCTTTAACATACTCATTAGTAAAATAACATCGAGCATATCCATAATAATGAGTCTTGATGTTTCTAGGTATTCTACCCCAATCATATCCCTTATAAATAAAAGCACAGCTCCCAACTTGGTAAGTACTTCCCATAGGCTGTGGGAGGCCCAAGGTATGAGGAGATGGTGGCAATTTATTTAAAACAAGGGAATCTTGCATAGAAGAATTCATTTTATTTGATATAAGAATTTTAGATAAATCAGGTAAGAGCTCATCAATAAGAGCATAAGAGGTAGAAGGAACATTCCCTACATCTTTTGATCCAAAAACTATGCCTTTGGTGGATGTAGATGTAGAGATGTCGATGAATGGGTCTATTACAGGTATAGAAGTTATAGGAGGAGAACAAGAGGCATTGGTTGTGGGATTAGGATCTTTATGAGGTCCTAATGTGGTTTTTTTAGAGGATGGTTGAGCTGTATGTAGAGGTGGAACTGATGGAGAAGAAGTAGATGGCGTTGTGGGTGTGTGTTTCACACATTTAGATGGATAATGAGAATTAGGATGTGTGGATGATAGAGCAGGGCAAAATTGAACTCCAACAGGTTTTGCCAAAGCACACATATCAAAGGGTCTAGGATCACCATGAATGGTAACCAACTAATTCTTAAATTCAAATTTAACACATTGATGTAAAGTTGAGGGAACGACTCACATCGCGTTGATCCAAGGGTGACCCAAGAGTATATTGTATGATGCAGGGAAATGTACAATAAACACGAGCGTATCCAAGGTTCTCGAACCAACTTGCAATGGGACGGTAATAACTCCACACGTTTCTTGTGTTTCGTCATTGAAGGATTTTATGATCATATCAGTTATTTTCATTTCATCACTTCTAAACCCAAATCTTTGGTAGAATTCAAAAGTGTAGATGTTTAAAGATGAACCATTATCAATCAAGACTCGTTTAACTACTACATCTCCAATTAAGGCAGTAATATATAAGGGGTTATCCTTATGTAAACTATGTTGCGGTATGTCTCTATCCCGAAATTCAATACAATCAACTTCACAAGTTATTATAGTATTTGCCATATCTTGAGGGTGAATGTATTGTGGTACCATCATCTGGCTTAATGTGAGCATTAATTCATCTATGTGTAGGAGAAGATCTTAAAAGGTCCAAAAGAGAAATTCTAGCTGTAATATTTGATAGATGTTCATTAATATTATAAGGAGGTTTAGGTTGAACATTAGGTGTCTGATTCCCTTTATTAGGAACTTTCAAAACAAATGGAGCTGATCCATCATTCTGCATTTGATCTTGTTGAGAGTTTTGAGCCTCGTTGTCTAGTAATGACTCCAATGGTAACCATAATATTATTCTGTGGATGATGAATGGGTCTTGGTCTAGCATTTATGGCTTGCTCATTAGAAAGTAATTGGTGAGAGGATGGTCTAGTAGTGACTCTTCTTGGAAATGGTTCTTCTGGAACCATATAACTTGTGATAGGGAGAATAGGATCCGATTCATATTCAGAGCTATTCTATTGATTTGATGTGATTTCCATATCACTCTCAGTCTCGTATTCTGTATCACTAAGATTAGGTGTCCAAATATTATGTAGAGGCCTGGTCGTAACCATGGATAAGGTTGTGTCAAATATTTCTGGCTCATGAGCAGGTAAATACCCACTAATAGTTCCTACATATCGGGTAGGAGGGGGAACATTATGATGTTCAATTTGATTAGCCACTTCCTTGCCATGTTTTAAAATATTTCCAATGACTAGTTGGCATTCTAATTTTGGTTTTGGGGGATGTTATTTTGAGAATTATTAGGAGGATTTTTCTTAGGTTGAAAGGCTTGTACCTCCATCTCATTGTTATCAATCAAGTCTTGTATTTTATGTTTTAATATTTTACAAGAGTTGGTAGTGTGTCCAGGTCCTCTATGGAAGTCACAGTGTAAATCTACTTTGTATCCGGGTATAGTTGGATTAGGTTCCCAAATATTTGGTAATTGAATCAAACCTCATTCTAATAATTGTGGTAGAATGGTTGATAAAGGTTGATTTAACCTAGTAAATTCTCGAGGAGGTTTATCAGGAGGTTTCAGTATAAACTTCTCCGTTGTCTTCATAGCATTAATAGTAGCAATATTTCTACTATCAGTGACTCCATAACCCACAACTTGTTTATTTTTATATTGATTTCTGGATGTTTTCTCATCGTCTTTCTTTTTAAGCTAACCTCTCCTAATGAGAGCATCTTACAATCATCTGGCTAAGTCTATAGCTTGATCGAATGTGGTCAAGGTAGCAGTTGATAACTCGTAGGATAGTTGGTCTTGCAAATTATTAATAAATATGTCCAACATCTTCCTATAAGGCAACACAAAGTGCAATTTTCCTATCAAATGTCTCCACCTAGCTAGGAAATCGACAAAACATTCATCTTTGTCTTGTTTTAAGTTGTACAAGTCTTTAATGGTTACATGCCTTTCGATGTAGGCACTAAATTGATGAACAAAAGACTCGATTGTTTCTTTGAAATTCCTCAAAGAATTAGTGGGTAATTGATAATACCACTCTAATGCCATTCCTCCTAAACTTTTTGGGAACATTTTTAGCAATAATAAGTCATCATGTGATATATCATGACATGTTATCCTAAACATACGAAGATGCTCTATAGGATCTTTCGTTCCTTTATATATGGGTAGGACAGGCATAGGAAAATATTTAGGATACGGTTGTGCTACAACTATAGGATCTAAAGGCTGACTACACATCTCTTGATAATTGTACGAGGGACGGTAGGGATCTATCTGGTCCATGCGAGAAACTAATTGTTTCACCATGGTTTCAAGATTACTAGTTTGTCCACCATATTGGTTTGGTGGGACATAGTATGGGATTTATGAGTGTATGACGGTGTGACATAAGGATTAGACGCTATATTGCTATTATGTAAAGTGTTGGTAGGAAGAGTATTATGAAGAGGATTTGTAGTAGTATTATGTTGTATCCCATATTGTTGGTAATTGGTGTTTGGTTTTGTTTTGGGCTTTTGTTGATTTGAAGTATGTTGATCAATAACTTGGCGAAATAGAGCAGTCAATGAGGTTTTATTTTGTGCGGGAATAACCCTAGGCTTGCTAATAGGCACTTTAGATGGTTGGGTAACCTGTTGTTGTTGCATGTTCTAGATTATAGTGGCCATATCCAAATTGGATGGTCCAACTTGATCACTTTCTTGATCAATAAAGGACAAGGGATTAGTGCATGTGTGAAATACATCTTCTAGAGTTTCTTGAGTGTCACTAATTCGATCCTTGTCCATATGGACTACTCTATTAAGAACACCAATATTAGTATTAATGAACTTCCAGAATTGTTCCATGTTTTCAAAAGTAACAGCTCCTCTCGGAGACATTTTAGGGGATGAGGATCCTTCCTCTCTAACATTTTCTTCATGTTCATTTCCTACAACAAGCTCTTATTCTTACTGGTCTAGGGTTCCTTCTTTCGGAATTTGATCTTCAGGAAGGACATCTGGGTTATTTAATGGTTTTCCTAACCAATCTTCTTCTTCTTTAGTCTGTTTTCCATTCCTAAGTCTAGGCATTGTGCTTAAACTTAGATTTCAGAAAATATATATACTTATATATATATATATATATATATATATATATATATATATATATATGCAATTTGAGAGGTATATATTTTAGTTATATACCTACTATAAAAAGGAAATGTTTTGTTTTTTTTTGTTTTGTTTTTGTTTTTTTGTTTTATAATATTATTATAAAGATAATAAATAGCATTCTAGTTGCAAAAAGAATAACAATAGTAAAAAGAATGACTTAATTTTCTATAAATAGTTTATGGATATCATTAATAGGATCAAGTTCATCAGGAGTCATGAAATGCTCCTCTTCAAATTGGAAATGGTTTTTCAAAAATTTGACAAAGTGTGCTATAGTAATATGATCTATTTCGGACTCTGACCTGTAGAAATAAATTTCATGGCAATACTCTTGATATAACACAACTTTAGGAATTCTATTCCATATTTTTCTATCCGTAAGAACGACTTCTTGATCCTCTATACGAGATAGAAACTTATGTACTACAACTGCATTCTCAAGGTATTCCTCAAAGGTGTACAATTATGAAGACATAAGTGCTCTTTTATCTGCTAACCACCTATGGCAAGCTCTCCGAAGTTCATGATACAAGGTTACCTGATCAGTATCTAGGATTCTATCTAGGAAAAACCTCTTAATTTGCCTAAGTTCTGCAGATCTGGATTCAATGATACCCAATCTCCTATCAAGTTCATCCCACAAAGGTTGGACCCTATTTTTTTGAGGTACTCTAAGTACAGAAGTAATCTTTATGGCTGTTAATTGATTTTCAACATTTATGGTGACAGCTCATCTTTTATTATAATCTACCATCTAAGTCTGATATGCAATTTTAACAATTTTGTAATGATTCTAGATGTTTTTAATAATGCATTTATGTTTTTATTTTTATTTATTTATTTATTTATTTTGTTTTCAAAATGCTTTTAGTTTCACGTTGGGTTCACCAAAATGTACTGACCCAAATTTTTTGTGCCCTTACCTTCAGGCTAAAGGATCCATACCCGGAAGGGGGATGTGAGAAGTATGGGACAATACCTCGGATTGAGAGGCCCTTTGAAGGTCACGCCTCTCGGGGGAGGGGTATAAGGGTGAATTTTTGACGGATGGTGGGGTTCACCAGGAAACTTTGAGTGGTAGTTTCCACACCTAGGTTGAGAATGGGTTTGATGTGTTCATTTTATACTCAATAATTCATATTCCTAGGTTGGCCAAAATGAATCTAAGCTATTCTATATGAAAATGCTAATTTATATGAACACAAAAAGCATGAATGAATCCTAAATATAAGGAATATGTTAAATGAGAAAGAATGCACCTGATTTCGGATGTATGATGAAGATTCTGAAGCTTGTAGGATTCCAGATCGTCTCGAATATGACATAATTGTCTACAATTATACAGAATCATCCCAGATCATAGTCAATCATCTAAGATCAGACAAGATCATCGTCGATCTAACGAATTCGTCGAAAACCTGCAATCATAGAAACAGACACCAAAAACAAAAAATGCAACTGTATGAATAATGCAAAATGATAGAAATGATAGTATAAATGCTTAACTGATAAATATAGATAGCATATTAAAGGAAATGCATTGTTTTAATAACTTATTTTAACTTTATCATGCATTTATGCTAAATGAGGTGAACTCTAGGATGCAGAATGAAAATAAATCAAGTTAATGCATAATAAAATAAGGAAGAAAGATGAGAAATGCAAACTCAGGGCTCTGATTGCCCCCAATATGAACTGCAGTCGATATTGCCTCCAATCATACTAGATCGTCGTTGATCTACGACAGGATCATTTGAAATCATATGGAATCGTCTGCGACTATCCGAGCTTCCTCCAGTTGAAGCACAATGAAATCCTGCAATGAAAACTTAAAACTATGAGTGCAAAAAATGGTATATAGGATGTATTAACACAACAAAGCTAAATGGTAGGGAAAATCAACTAGGGAGAGAGTCAGGAGGAGATCCAAGGGGAAAAATTGAGAAAATCCTAGTTTATATAGGATTAGGGGGAGGTTAGGAGGTTGGGGATCATCCAAATCTGGGAGATCTCCAACGAAGGAATCTCCAACTACACAGACACACTTCTGCCCAAGTTGGAGAAGCTGTTGAAACAAAAGCTAATTATGAAAATTTAGTTTTGGGATGAAATCGTCTGGACGTTCTGTTCTAGATGAATTTTTCTGATCTGGGACAATTTCGTCTGATTGGCGATGATATCGTCCAACGGTCAAAACAACTCCTAAAAATGGTGCATAAAATGGGGTGAACGGTTAACGAGCGGTTTCGAGGTTAAAATTCAAATTTTTATCTTTTTACTAAGGGTTTAACTGTGCCAATTTTAGGGTGCTACAATGTATAAAATAGCCCTGGATAGCCTATCTTCCTGCTCTATGTGCTTATTTTGGGCAAGGATGCATTCCTCATGCATGCGCTGCTCATATAGTCTTTGTATGATGAGCATCTGTGCCTGAAGATTCTCATCTTCGATGCACTACCTCTCTAGGCAAGTATCCTCCGCTTGATCTTGGAGGAGCTATTGTCATTGCTTGGATATCAATCTATATGATCTATCTAGTTGATCGATTGTAACAAAACTCTAGTATGCATACTTTGTGCAAGCGACCTTATGGGTTATGTACCCATCTGACTGATTTGCGACACTTTTGCCTTTGTACGTAAAGATGACATTGGTGTCCTGTTGAGGTCTGTGCACTTGTGCCACCATGCATGGATGGTGGATGTGTCACATGAGGGCACTTGGAAGCCTCTCCATGCTCTCTAGCAATCCTAATAGAACCCCCACTATGCTCACTCAGAGTACACATGGGTGGAGCCAAAGGCTTATAGCCTAGCTACTCAAGGACGCTACCTAAGCCATCTATCTGTCTAGATCTCCACCGCTTGTGCGGTGGTGTGCCATTGGCTCCAACCTTAGCCATATCAATAGTGATATTTAAATGTTCACTATGTGTGAGAGTCTGTATAAGCCTATGCTCAATGGTGGCTCTGTCTACATGCCCCTGAATGGGTGAATCTCAATCCTGTATGTACTCCGACTGTGGAGCCACGGATCATCCTATAGACCTATGATGTAGGGGTACCAACTTGGACCCCTGTATAACATACTCTTCGTTCAATCCTATGGACGTGTGTGTAATGCGATCCTGGTAATGGCTTTCAAGTGGAACACCCTCATGATGAGAGGCTCCATGCTCTATTCTACATCTAGAGGAATGCATAAAAGCTCCTCTATTGAGGGTATGCTCAATACGTGTTGAATTTTCTCCTCTAATGCTCACCTAACAATGTTTGGGAAGCGCATGTGGGTGAGGGTTCAACATGTGTTATGTGAATCTATCAATATTTGGTCATTGGCATCAGGCTTATGCCTTTTTCGACCACCCTGTGTCTCCACCATTGTGCACCTAGTGTCTAGATTTATTATTTATTAATAAAATAAGGTATACAAAGGTGATTATCTCATATTAAATTTTAAAAGTGAGCCCTAAAATTTTTGATGTTGTTTCAATGATTTGTTGTATCAGTATTAGAAACTCCTTATCATGTTTTGTAAAACTTGTTGGATGATATTCTCAGTTTAAATTGGCTTTCATCGGTATGCTCATAGCTCGACAACCTGGGTGTGAATCTAGGCCGCGTAAATCCCTAGTGTATGGTAATGAAACTCCACACCCAAAAAAGGAGCATCGGTCCTACTAGTCCCTCACCCATTTTATCCCAGTCAGTGTTATACCCTCCTAAGAGAATACATGCAAATTTTCCAAGGAATGAAAGGTTCTTGGGCTCGGCCTTGGTATAGAACAATAGGTACGTGGGAGTTGGGCCAATGGATGGAAATAACTACCACCATCGTTGGACCCTACTAGTGGTTGGATGTCACTCCCAACTCACTAGCATTTAATTGCAACGTGGTGTGTGTGGTTCATTTTAATATTTGCATATAAAGGAAAATGCATAATACAACATAAATGATTATTTCCTACATGATATGCAAAAATAAATGTTTCATTTCAGAGAATGCATGCTATATCCTAAATGATTTTTGACAATGCAATTATGATGATATAGCCTTTGATTGGGCTTCAAGCATGCAAACCAACACATAATTTAAACCTAGCACACTGGATTCTAGGGCGGACTGCACTCAGAGGTCCATTGTTCCTAGCAATGCCTAGCTAAAGCATAAAATAATGAAACCCTAGGACCTAGTTCATTTTACCCTTTTTTAGTGTTGTCCTAATTATATTTCATTTTATGCTCTCTGGAAAATATAGACAGTAAAAATAGAGACAGAGGCTAAAAATAGGACCTACCTCAGATCCACATTCAAAATAGCTTTGACTCCTTGCTCTTTGATGTACCTGCTGCTAACCGTAGATTTGATGCATGGCTGCTACTGTAGACTAGGACTGTCACCCGCAGGCCAACTTCCTGACCATGGATGTCATCCGTGGTGAGCACCTACAATTAGAATACTCAAATTCACTCAGTGAAATGTGGCAAGAATTATGGAGTTCTACCGTGATCACCTTTTGTATGACCAAAAAGGCGTGCACCCAACATTACAATTGCATAAAAAAAAAAAAATGGACATTGATACACAAATTGACAAATAAAAAAGCAATTAAGTAAAATACATATTTATTTCTGCTTGAATCAATTCATGTTTTACAAATGAATCCCTCTTAGGGATACCCTTTTGATACACAATTACAATGTTACAATCCCCTCAAGGATAAATGCACTTTTCAAGCCTTTAAGGTGACACGAACTACTCTAGGGTGGAGTTAACCCTCTTCTTCATGTTGAGGAAGGAATTGAATAATTGAATCTCCTTCAATATTTGTTCCCTATGATCAAGAAACAACAATAACACATCAAAAGCAATGGTAACCTCTCTTGATAAGGTCTTTTAAAGAAGTTCAAAAGGATACCATGATAAGCATATAATCAAGAAAATGAGTAAAGCATGGTAAACCTATGTTAATCATGAAATGTTATCATTAAGCATATTCAAGAAAGTATGTATTATCTATGTAATGAATTAATTGATAAATAAGAAACAAAGGTACATGAAACAAGTCACAATTATACTAATTATCAAATTGATAACATGAAAGTAAACCTACTTCAACTGCTTATGCTAATTAGTCATATGTATCTAAAACATTAATTGAACCTACATTAAGCTTAAAATGATCTAACTAATTAATTTGCAAGAAAGAAAACAAGGATATTTGTAGCCATTTGCTCACTGTGGGTTTGAGATGCAGTAAAAACTATAGACCATAGCTAACAGCCGCGACGAGGCTCTGAATAGATTTGCCTTTAGAATTAGGGCTTCCTCTATGATCTGCCTTACCAAATTGATGGTCAAAGGTCACCTTTTTGTCCTTTGACAGGTTTGGTAGTTGGATTTCATAATTGGACCTCCGTTTTCCTGAATTCATATTTCTTGGCATCCTATCTCCTTAGGGCATCCATGGTAATTCAATCTACAATTAGGTAGCAAGAGTATCCTTTACAATGCATGAACTTGAGTATGCAATTCGACAGGGCTTCGCTACTCAATTGATAAAATTTCTTCCATACTTATCCCCAATTTGAAGGGGGATCTTATAGCATTTTCCAAGGGCTAGGGGTGGCTTCCTCATGAAGCCAAGATCAAGATTGGGTAGTTGAGTTAGTTGGATGGAAGGTTCTGGATCCTTCCTCGCTCAAACCACTCTAATATGTAACCAATTAGCCATTGCAACCAACTTTTGGGGTTGGATGAAGGTCAACTAAACTTTAGTCCTAACCACGGATGTCATCTGTAGCCAACAGTGCTAACCGCATGTGTCAGCCACGGTCCCTAATTGATAGATTGGGGGCCACAACTGTCAGCCGCGACTAGAACTAACTAGGCACAAAATGCCCAATTGAGTGGTAAAAACCACTACTATACCTTGGATTTGTCCAAAGGTCTTCCATATGGTCTTCTAGCATGTCCCATATGATTAGTTGCCATCGACATAACATGTTTTACGTGTCTACAGTATGCTTTATCAAAATCATCAAATAAGATTTTTAAAGAAACTAACCCTTTGGGATTCTATTGGTTTTAAGTTGAATTACTTCAATTATATTTTTCAATTTTTCTTCATCCTCCTCACATAGAACATCTGAATACATATTTTGAAGGGTCATAAAATCTCTAATATCCACATCATCTTGAAACACTTGCAAGTATACAACATTATCAGGTATAGAGGGTTTGTACACAAATATAGTTGGAAACCTATCCATATAATCTATGTCAATTTTTGGACAGTATACACCTAAAGCATTGATTGCTAATAGGTTTGCAATGTGGTTCTGCTCTATGGGAATGTAAGAGATGTTAAATGCTAGGAATTTATCAATTTTAGCTAAAATAGCAGATTTATATTTTTTTTAATCTAGGATGTTTGGTTTGATACTTACCCTTGGCCTATTGTATAATTAATTTTTCATCTCTAGTAACTGTTAGGAAATTGATGCCTAGTTCTTTGGCTTTTCTTAGGCCTAACAGTAAGGCTTCATATTCAAAAATATTATTATTGCATGGGAATTCTAATCTATAATGTATTCCTAGATAGTTTCCCTTAATGTCAGTTAAATTTACACTAACATTTGCTCCTGTTTGAGACTTTACCCCATCAAATGACATGGTTCACATTTTTGGGTTAGGACTTTAGTAGATTCTACATCTACTAGTTCTCTGGTTTCAAGATCCACATCTTTTGCATCAAGGAAATCTAATAGAAAGGGATTATGCTAGATCGAGTATACCCTCATTTCCTTATCTTATATAGAATTGATCAAGTTAACCATAATGTCATATGCTATTACCAGTTCTACTAAATATTTATTAAATGGTTATCTCCTTAGGGTCACATTTTCTTTTCCTGAGATAGATATTGTGACAAAAGAATAATCTAATTGAATGGAACCACCCAACTATTCTGACTAGTGCTTATTTAAAATTAATGAAAATAAAGGGTCCACATCAACTACTGCAATGTCCATCACTATACCATTCTTGAGATATTTATCTATGAAGACTAGTAGACTGGTAATAATCCCTACACAAGGTATCTTCCTACTGTCCATTACTGACATAGGTGGAGATTCCTTGGTACAAATTAGCCCTAGTTGGTCTGATATTTGTTTGGGCATGATGTTATGGGATGCACCACTATCTACCATGTAGCTGTGAATGACATACCTTTTTTATTCATCTAAGTTATACCTGAGGGACACATAAAATGGTCTAACAGATGAGGGTGTTCTAGTCTCATGATTGGAGGGCTTGACTGTATTACAAGACTGTGTATATTTTTGTTTGATCAAGCCAAAATATTTACACACCTATTCTTTATATTTCTAAATATTCATTAACTCACCAAAGGTAATAGTTAAGAACCAACATCAAATTGCATATTCTTAATATCTAGCATTTTGATACATTTCTTACGTGATAGTTCATTCATTTCTACGTTTTTAGGAATATTTTTGTTTTGTTTTGTTTGTTTGTTTTTTTTTTTTTTGTGTATTGTTATTTAAAATAGATTGTCCTTTAGTCTCCTTTTTTGAGCTTTTATTAGTTTTATTAGGTACAGTCCTATTTATCATATTTAAGGCATTTGCTTCTAGTTCTTCCACCTCTTGTGCTATTGGGATTACTTCCCTTGTTTCATTTTAACATACCTAGTTTCTTACCCTCTTTGTAGGATTTTAGTATCTTCTAAAACTAGGATTTTAGGGTGATTATTTGAAGCATCTAAATCCATATTTTCCTCGAAAAACCTTTCTCTATATTCATATTCAAGAGTCCAACATACGTTAATCCTGATATCCTCTTCGAATTCATCCTATAAGTCCATGAAATTATGCATACCTAGATATATACCACAACAATCTGGGTTATGAGGAGCATCATAGGCTAAACAGTAATAGGGAACATTTTCTGCCAGGTTGAAAATGAGTATAGGATTTGAACTGAGTCCTGGTCCTTCTTTGTTTCTCTAACCATTACCATTATTTCTATTTTTGTTCCCTTCATCAAAATTGTTGTTACCCCAGTTCCAATTAAAATCCCTCTTGAATGGTGTCCTATTGTCTCTTTGTTGTCTATCAACTTGAGTGTGAGAAGTCTCACCAATGCTCTCTTTATTTCTTTCTATCTTGGCTAATCTATTGTTCATCGTGTTATATATTTTCATCATCTAATTAGCCATTTTCTCCATGGGATATTGTTCATATCTCTTATGTAGGTTGAAACCTACTTTCTTAGGTTTCCTATCAGGTTGACTAACTTCTAGAGAATATGGTTTTATTTTTCCACTATATAACATATTCCTTTCAATATCTATGGATTTATTCATACACTCATCTATGGTAGCAACCTGTTCTTGTCTTAACTCGTAGTTAAATTCTCCTGGAAAGGTATTTTTATAAAAATAGATTGATTGTATATTGTTTGGCCTTAGATCGATGGCGATTTTATTCCTATATTTATAAAAACTTCTATTAAAATCAACTACTATCTCATTTCCTTTATTTTTCATTGTTTCCAGGACTGTTAGCAATGATTATTCATTTTTTCTTTCACCAAACTTTTTTAGAAAGGTAGTTTCTATATTAGAAAAATTGGCAATGTCATTATTAGGAAGGGTATTAAACCATTTTCTAGCATCTTTTTCTAAGGTTTGGAGGAATAGTATTTGAACTATATATTCATGTTCTACTTCTAGACTGTCCATAGTATACATGAAGCTTTTAACATGATCCTCTCTCATAACTGCATTATTTCCTTAGAATTTGGGTAAATACTTATGAGTTTTACTAGGAAGATCATGTAGCAGTGTTAGTAATTGGAATGACTTGTATCTATTGGTCCTTCATAACTTAACTTATGGTGGCAAATTGGCCATGTTAACTACTAGATGTGCTTGGATTGGATTGATATGAATCACAATAGGAGGTGTAATATTTATTCCACTGGAAACAATAGGATGTGTTTCAAATATATTCACTACTATAACAATATATGTACCAAAACCTTTTGGAGATGAACTAGAAGGATTAGTTCTAAAAAATATCTCTAGATTTGAGAATTTTTGATAAATATCCCGAGCAATTCTTCTCATTCACACTAGCACATTTTGCTTCTTCTCTTAATATTTTAAAATATTTTGGGTTTGATCGATCAGAGCCACCAACATGATGGAGTGCAAAAGTAATAGATGTTTGGTCGAGATTGCCCAACTTATATTATTTTTAATCACTGTATAATATTTTTCAAGAATCAAGAAATGAAAAATCAAGAAAATTATATAACCATTGTTTCTTGAAAATAAAATTGGAAACGATGAGCATACGCGAGAAACAGACTTAGAAGGATTCAAATTTGAAAAATGGATACACTGGTTCACTTTAGGATGATTTTTGCCAAATAAATATTTGTCGTTAGGTTCTAAAATGTAATGAAAATTATAGGTTCGATCCTCAACAATGACGCCAATAAACTAGTGGAGATTTTTCTTACATCCTTGGGATAAGCTATCACTCTACAAGAAATCCTACTGCCAACGAGCAATTACAAGCTCTAGTCGACCTACCTCTTTAACCTAGGAATAGAGTTCTTCAATATTTTATAAATAGACCAGGTATGGTAAAGATACCCTTGAGGTGAACTTAAAGTTTTTGATGTTATATGTTCATGATATTCCAAATTTATGGTGATAAGTTAAAGTTTTTATAAATCTGACCAAGCTAAAACAATAACAATTCAATTATACCTTATGTATAATCGATGCCTTAATCATTTGGGCTATTGTAGCAATATATAATAATAATTCAATGAAAATAGAAAGAAAGGGAAAAGAAAGAATTGGTGCAATTACATTCATTCAAATATCATAATAAATGTAATAGTTGACCAATGAAAGAAACATCCACTATGTGTTCAAATAATGTAACTCATAATGAAGTAAACACACAAAACCGATAACAAAGTTATAACGAGAAAGAAGCCCATAATTTTATTACTATTTTAATATTATTCATGAAGAGTCGGCATGGATTTGCCATTGAACTTTTAAAATATTAATACAACAAAAATCCTCGTTCGAATATTGTAACAAGGACTTTCTACTCTCCTATTCGAATATCATAATAGTAGAGTCTCTAGACTTCTGGCTCAATAATCTGGAAATGATCTTAGCTTCTTGGGTACTTTTTGATTAGAACTTGCACAATAATAGGAAAAATAAGGGGTGGAAAAAGGAGGACATAAAGGGAATACAACATTAAAGAATGAGCACTCAAGTATACCTCTTAGCAAAAATATGCTATGTCAAAAGCTCGATCCTCTTTTTGGATTTAGACATCCTTCTTATAGCTAAGATGACTCTGTAACTACCAAAATTGCTTTCATCTGAACTATCCACATAGTGTTATCTCTTGCATTGTCATCCTTCGGGTGATGTGCAACCTTTTATTAGTTGTGTCAAAATCAAAATTTATTCTTAATAGATCAAAGTTGGGTCTAGTTATCATTCACCTAGTCCTCGTTAAAATTTACCTTGTGACTTTATTTGTTTATCCTAAAGTGAGATCATATCTTAATTTATTACTATCATGTATACTTGTTACCGTGGCCTGATGCTTTGCCACGAATCACCTTGATTTCCTATAGTAAGAGGATTACTAGAATTGGATGTATCATCTTAGAGTCGATGTTTCCTCCAACTACACAGGGGCCTGACTTGCATTTTAGGAAGAAAAGGTTCATTACAAAAACATGATATGTTAGGTCCTCATAAATAGTGATGAATAACAGAGAATTGGAATTACACAAATTAAGGAAACTACCAACAACACGATACTTCCATAACTATACTCCATCGGGATGATAATGCTTTAAATATATTCCATCAAAATATGGGAGCTTTTTGAAGATGATCTTCCATTTGGTTTATATCTCTTGCTTCTTCTACTACCAGTGATCTGATTCTTCTTGAATCGCATACCTCTCTCCCTACAACTCATTGCTAGTGCACTTCGATCCATCTCCAAAAATTTTCTTGGACCTTAGAATGGGCATCTTCCTATATAAAGGATGAGTCGATATGAGTTATTCTATTAGCTGATGATAGGTGGGATAGGTCCTGTTGATTTAAGTATAATTTATTTTAATTTAAACTAATGATTTTACCTTAGATCGATCTTTTATTTGTGTCATTTGGTTTACGAACCGTCCTCCATTTGTTCAACACATGATGATTCACTTCATTTTACTTTCTTCGTTCCTATGGTACAAAGATCCCGATAGCTCTGACTTGGCTAGACGTATTCATTAATGTGTTTACTTATTTTATCTTGCCACCTCAATATTTGTAGTGAGTTAGCCTATCATGGTTTATTTTCCTTTTTGGTGAGTTTGCACAATTTTTTGCATGGAATTGGAGTAGAGTTTATGCTTGTGAAACTTCCTAATTGGCATCCAATTGTATTAGTGAGATCATGGTCACTTATGGCATTATGCTAACTTTTCTTATACTGGAAATCTCTCAAATGTGTGTGCTATTGACTAGTCAACATATGCTGCTAGTACCATATTGCTTGTGTATTTACGATCGTTGATCATTGCTCGATCATCTGAGTTTTTGATTTTTATTTCAAAAGTATTTAGTTGATCCTTATTGTGATTTGATCGGTACTTTTTATTTGGTTGAGTCTCGATTGATATATTTGGGATATTTATCTCCCTTCGACTGGTTAGTTCTCATTGACTATTCATTTTTGGCTGTTGGCTCTTCTTGATTCTGCATGGATGGTTGTTTTGGTCTCTTATCATTAATCCTCAATCGAGTGATTTAGAGTACCCTCGTACGTGCTGTATTTTAAAAATTATGACAACCTTTCTTGTGGGAGTTAGCATAATAATAACATTCAACTAAACCATAATGTATGCAAAATTTAATGTCGATGTATCATGATTCTTGCTCTTTTTACCTTATTAGGTTTGATCAACTTCTACTGTTCACTTTGCTTTACTGGGAACATGTGATGGCTGTGATTTGTTCGATCGATGATATCCAAACATTTATTTCCTTTTGACTAGTAAGATTTTAAAAACTAAGTTCTGGCCACATCATTGTTTTGATCAGTCGATCAATTTTACTCTTCGACTAATTAGTGTTACTATTCGATCGAATGATCTTGATTATCACCACATGGGCTTGGGTTCGATCGAAGGGTTTTCTTCTTCGATGAGTTAGTCGACTTTGACTAAATAGTTTGACCAGTATTTTGATCGAGTAACTTCAGTCCACTTTTGTTGGCCATTGATATATTTTTAGATTTTGATTGATTGACTTTGATAGTCAATGAGCTTTTGATCATTGATCTTTCTTTGTACCACGTGTTCGATTGATCACTTCTTCCTTTAGACTGAGTGCCTTTTTTTATTTATCTTTTACTTCTACGCTTTTGAATTTGATCGGGATCTTGAAATTGACTTCGACCAAATATTTTTTTTCATGCTAAAATGTTTAACTGGTTTGTTACTTGCTTTGACCGATATGCTTTGGGCTATCAATATGTTTTTCAACCGAGTGCTTTTATTTCATTGCAAATTTGGTCAATCGATTTGGTTGGTTGATCGATCTTCTCTTACTATCAGCCAAAATCTTTTTGGTCAGTTGATAGTTTCTTACCATAGATCAAAGTCTCTTTTAATCGGTTCTTGGAAATTTTACTCTCGACGTTGACTTTTTGTTTGTTGGTCGATCGATTGATGTCTTTGCTTTGTTTTTTTTGTTCGGCCGATCGGGCTGACAACTTGTAGTATTTTTGGAAATGTGGGCAGGGAACCCCTTAAGTTTTATTAAAAGGAATTTTTTTCTTAAGGGTACATGGTGGTTAGGCATGTTTGCAATTGAGGCCATTTTATGGAGGATGACCAATAAAAACAACATAATTGTTTAAGTATTTTAAGGCTTTATCAATTTTCGAAGAATATTAATCCATGAGATCATTCTGAGATAATTAATTGTTTAATATTTGACTTATCCTTTAGCATATCATGAAACATGGACCTCTTTATGATCTTCATTTTTTTTTTTTTAATTATGGGTACATTCATGTTGTATCAATTTTTGCTACAAGAAGGAGATATTGAAAATTTAAAATATTACATCACTAAAGTGGTTAATGGTGACTCCCAAACCATCTCTCAAGTTAAATAACATAATAATCAAGGATAAATATGTTTGTCTAGTTAAAATATAGGACACAATCACTCAAGAAGATAAGGTTTTCATAGTTGATGTAACAACCAATGCCCCAAATGTAATTTCATATTTGGAAGCATTATTAGAAAGGATGATAGCCATTACCAAGATTCAAGAGGAGTTACCACATGTATAAATTGATGGCTTATATGGAATAATTACTAAAATTACAATGTGAAGATACCTTCTAATAGGAAAAGGAATACATTACAAAGTCTTCCATAGGAGACACCAATCCCTTATGCTCAAGTTTGTGGATCTCTATCCACAGGAGACCTTTGTCCCCACTGCTCTAGTTTGTGGACCTCTATCTCCACTGCTATAGTTTGTGGACCTCTCTATCCATAGGAGAAATCTATCCCCTCTACTCTCGTTTGTGGATATCTCTCCATAGGAGAACTTTGTCCCCTCTACTCTGCTCAACTCTGATCAAATCTGCTCATAACTCTGATCCAATCTACTCACAATACTGATCCAATATGCTCACAACACTAATCCAATCTACTCACAACACTCATGCCAGAACACTAATCTAATCTACTCACAACACTGATATGATCTGCTCATAACACTATCTTAAACCTACTCACAAATCTACCTCAAACCTGCTCACAAGTCTACCTCTAATTTGCTCATAATTCTGATCCAGTCTACTCACAATATTGTCTTAAACCTACTCTTTGTCTCTGCTCAATTCAATTCTAATACATGTTCATAAATGCTTATAGCACATGCTCAAAAAAATTGTACAAATATGCAAAAAATTATCTTCAAACCTAACATAAGTAGTTCACAATATCTAGCACAAATGTCTCAACAATGGAAACACACTTGTTCTCAAACTCTATCCCAAATAATTCCAAAATCATTCAACAATGAAGTACAATAAGATCTCCAAACTCTAATACAATTGTTTCAATTTTTTCTCAACAATTGATGCACATGTAGGTCTCAAACCCTAACTCAAATATTTTTAACAATGCTTACCAAACAACCCTTTTATCTCCACCTTATGTTTCAAAAATATTTACTCAACAAAACACCTTAAATAAGGAATGATGTGCCCATACCTCTTAATTTTCTCTTATGGAGATATATCTTCAAAAACCTGTCTCAAAAACAATTGATTTTTCTAGTGCCACTTCAAGGGTTAGATAGCAAAATACTTTCTCAAACCATCCACATGAACTTCCTTCTCAAAAATATATGCTCAATTTTGTTTCAAACCAATGCTCTATAACTCTCTTGGTTTTTCAAAATAAAACATCAAATCATGAACCAAGTCCTTCAATATTAATGCAAATATTACAAACAATAAAAACACATTTTACACCTTTTATCTCCCACTTTCATAAAATAATTTCCAACCCACTTAATGACCCATAACACAGGTTTACAATATTAAATTAATCATTTACACCTTATCACTCCTAATTTTGCATATATAAAAATAAAATTTTAATACAACAATATCTTCATAGATATTTGGCAAAAATAATATATGCCAAAAACCTTTACACCATAACACACCCCTCAAACTCCATGCAAATCAAATATTAATCAACCTTAGCACTTACCTTTAACCAAAAATAATATTGTTGGCACAGATAGGAATCAACCCTCTGACCTCAACCTCCTAACGTAGTGCATGACCTCTTGCGCTAGCCAAGTGGTTGAGACCTAATGCATAGGCCTCCCCCTTTGTTCCCTTAGTGCATTCACCAAAAAAAATTAAATCCTTCAAAAAATAGCACTAGGGAGAATCAAACCGTGAACCTCTGCCTCACAAATGAATTCACACGAATCTAGCCAATACTGGGCCACCCTGGTGGATGAAATCAAGGAGCAAACGAAAGTTATTTATTTCATTCTCCTTCTGCACTCCAAATCAATGTTGTCCCCTCTTCCTCATTTTTTGTCACCACTTTGCATGAAAATTGAATATCAAACATGACCTTTTTATTTCCAAATTCTTAGGGTATTTATATGCTTCCATGCATGTTTTAGACGTCAAACCCCTTTCAAAATATAAATCAAATTTCAAAACAATATTATACCTTATATTAAATAATTCAAATTTCAATGTTTAGCCAATCTTATATCTTCCATGATACTTTAATCAAAGACTAAAAATAGAACCTTATTTTTGACTCCTAGTGAGTCCTTCATATGCAATTTACTGCCATGCATGATTGAGTATTTCCTTTGGAGATCATGTTTTTCCTACGCTGCCTTCAAATCCCTCAATGAGATCCTTTGTCTGTCTTTGACTGCATGTTCATCCGCATTGTAATGTCGTACCACTCTCTTCAGTAACACTTGCTCCCCATTTTCTTTCCTGCCTACAACAAATGAAATTGGTTGTTCATTCCACCAAATGTGCATTAGAAATATGATGTCATTGTTCCTTCTTTTCAATAGGGTCTTTCCAATCTCAGATTCATTATCAAGTTTCCTCTACTACTTTGTTGCTCAGCTCATGTATGTCGAATAAATTTCAATCAAAATATGCTTACACTTAATGTTCGTAGTTCACTGCTCTTTCTTAATCTCATGTGTATGACTGCAATACCTCCATATCACCTTTAGATATCACTCACACAAATTCTTATTGCTATTTTATACTAGTTCCTACTGGAGGTAAATCCTGGTTTAAAAATTTGAGTGTATCTCATCCAATCATTGCAATCCCCGCTTATCACACCAGTGTAAATATATTCTTTTGCTACGTTGGTTTGCGCTAGTCCACTCTTCGATGTGTCTTCCTTCCATGATGTTGGTGTGCACTACTCCACTCTTCAATGTGTCTTCCTTATATGATCTTCAACTATGCTATGGTTGCTAAAATTGACATCTTCACTTTTTGTGAAACCACACCATATCCACATGCCATAAACATTTGGCTTCACAATTTTTTCTACTGCAATGATGCCCAATCATCTCAGCAAAACTTTGATCTTCTTCAATGAATGATTTGACCTTCATTCTCTACTTTTTGAACTAGATTGGCTTCTTCAAATCTCACTTTGGTACCTGCTATTGTTGTTGCCTACCACCAGCCTTGGCTACTGGATGTTCATGGACCTCCCTTCATCATTGCCTCTAAGCACACCATAGTTCTCCTATCTCCACCGATCCTCAACACTTCCTCTTCATCTAATTTCTCATCTACGATCTTCAACACCTCCACTTTATCTTCTCCTTCACTGTCAATCATGAAGATATTGATGAATGCTTACTTTGAAATGAATTTCATCATTTTATATATATGCAAATATTATTAATTTCAGAAAGGTCAGCCCACCTTACAATATTTCAACCTTTATAATATTTAAATTAAATATTATAAATTTCATCCTTCACTTTATAAATTCAATATTTAAATATTAAAATACTTTACTTATCATATATTTTCCTTGACTCACTTGAAATATATTTGCCTTGCTTTTCTTGAGTTATATTTACCTTGGATAGTTTTCCCTTATGATATCAATGATAACTCAATATTTCTAACAAACTCCCCCTTTGTAATTGATGGTAACCCTACAAAGAAGATTTCCTTTACTACAACTGGATTCATAATCTGCTCCCCCTAACAAGCTACCCCCCTTACTAAAATTCCAAATTGCTTCTGCTTACTAAAATTCTTCCCCTTTGACATCAATGGCAAAGGCTCCTTGGGGCTTGAAAGATAAAACACTCGACAACACCTCCTTCCTCCCTACTCTTCTTGAGATGTTCAATTATGATATGGGAGTGAATCTCCCAAATTACTATTCTCCTCTTCTTGTTCTATTTAATTTCTCCTCTTCTTGTGAAAATTACAAATTAATATGCTCATCTTCTTTGGAGGACATACCATTTTGAACATTTTGACCACCCTATTTTTTGCTTGACTTTGGAATTTCAGGGAAAATTATTCTGTACCATCTAGTTGTATACCTAAAATTATTACATTTGTAGCATATGATGTTGTAGTCAATGAGAGGTGCAAATGAATTGAAATTCCTCTTGGTGAAGCCAAAATTATTCTTAGCACAAATCTTGCAATTTACAACTTTATGACCAAATTTGTTACATGAGAAACAATAACCATGGAAGAAATATTGAAACCTGTCTGATTATCTTGGAATATATTACCGTATGGTTCTCTCATTTTTATTTATGTGATGGTCCTTGGACCATGATGATGCTTTTTTTCTTCCTTCTTTATGCTTCCTTTTCCTTTTGAGCTTGAATCCCCCTTTTGTTTTCTTTGACCTTCTTCAAAACCAAGTCTAGTCTTCATAGTCGAATATCTCTATGTTTTGATAATTCACCCATGATTTTTGTGCTTTTACTAAAACTATGTAGCTTATCATTAGAATATTCCACTTCCTTCCTTAGAGATACAATATATTGTTCCAATTTTTCATATTCCAACTCTTTTGTCTTTAACTGCTCAACCATACCTTCTTAAATTTGCTTTACCTCTTCAACTTTAACATTCAGGTCAATGAGTTCTTGTGAAAACTTTACCTATTTCTTATCATTCTCTTGTACTTGAGCCTTCAATATTGAGTTCTTCTTTCTAACCCTCTTCAACTCTTCAATAGCAACAACAAGTTCCTCTTCTATGTCAACCATGGCTTCTTCTTCATTTTTAGAATATTTTTCTTCTTCTTGATCTTTGGCAACAGGAGCATCTTATTTCTCTTATATGGCCCAAAATAGGATTTCTTCTGTTTCACTATTTGGGAGACTTTCTTCATTGTTGCTGGAAGAATTGCTTGCTTCTTCAACATAAAAACTTTTTTTGTGTCTTTGAAATATTTTCTTTTCTTTCTTGCTTTGACCATACCTTTTTTTCTTTTCATGATAAAATTTTCTTTCTTTCTTTTTCTTATATTTATTTTCTTCTTCATTGCTACTACTTCTAGCTTGTGGGAAATTAGATGCATAGTGACCAAGGTTACCACAATTAAAAAATTTCACAGAATGCATACCTTTGTGTTTTCTTGGACCCTTCTTATTCCTTTGCACAAAGTTAGCTTCTTCTGCAAGCACTTGATTATTCACTTGATTTTGGTTCCTTATTATTTATCTTCTTTGAAGCTTTAAATGTTGCTTCCTATTTGGATTTTTGATCTTTTTTCAGTCCTCATGTCATAGGTTGTGAGAATTCCATGTAGCTCATTGATACAAAAATATAATAACAAAACACATACAATCTATAGAAACATAGAAATGCCAAAGTTTTCTTATATTCTTTGCTGAGGAGAATGGAGCTTACAAAGACCAACCCTTTACAAATTCAAAATTCCCCCTCAAATACCCTGTTTTCCCTTTTCTTGCCTAGAACAATGTATTTCAAATTTAAATTTTTGGAGGAAACTTCATGAGGTCATAACTCCTTGCTCGTTGCTCGAAATGACTATTGGAACATGTTTTAAAAAAACTCTCGAAGGGGTTGGTGGCTCGATAATATCCTAAAGGAATTACCACCATTTTTTATCCTTCTATGAGGCCTCTAAGGTCTTCAAAATTGACCTTCAAGCTTTAGTGGCAGGGTTTTCACTAGTTTTTTACAGGGTCCTCACCTTAAAATTTGCATATCTCCCAAACCGCTCAGGATATTGGGGTGATTATTTCATCATTAGTTTTTTTTTCCATCCCCTAACAACTAAATAAACTTAGAAAATAAAAATAACATTAATTTTTTTTTTGGATGATGCAAGATCACTCTTACACCACTGGATGCTCTTGCATCAGACACCCAGGGTAAATTGAGAAGTGACCTTCACTTCTCTACTGTTGGATGAAAACCAAGGTGGTCAACCTCTATCTTTGACAACCAAGATGAATATTCAACAAGCCTACCCTTCCACTTAACTAGATATTCTTCATACTGCCTATTTTTGGTACTCTTGTCGATGTGGGTATCCAGGATTTCTTTTATCTCTTATTTCTTTGGAGTATATGTGGGAATATTCTAAATTTTTGTTATTGGTCCATCATCATTGCCCCCTTCATGATATTTTTCCAAATAAAAAATATTGAACACAGGTGATATGTTAAGTCCACTTGGCAATTCTACTTCATATGCATTTCTTGAATCCTATATCTTTATGATCCTGTATGGTCCAAATTTCTTCATTTTTAGCTTGTTATAAGTTTTAGAAAGAAATCTCTCTTTTCTCAGGTGAACCATTACTTCATATCCCACCTGGAATTCCTTAAACCACTACTTCTGGTATAACTTTATCTTGTAATGAGTGTGCATCTTGTTAATACGTTTCTTTACCCCCTCATGCAAATTCTTTAGGTGCTCTATGAAGTCCTCAGCATTAGCACTACTCTTTTACCATCTATCCATCTTCCTCAACTCAAAAGCATTCCTTGGACTACTCCCATATACAATCTGGAATGAGAATTTATTAGTAATCCTGTTGATATAATTATTGGAAGCAAATTCTTCCAGTGGTAAAACCAAATCCCCTCCCTTGGGTTTATCTCCTACCAAGCATTTTAGTAGGTTACACAAACTCCTATTCACCACATCTGTTTGCCCGTCAGTCTACGGGTGGTATGCAAAACTAAATTTCAAATTTATCTTCAACTTCTTCCATAAGCTCCTCCAAAAATACCCAATAACATTGGTATCCTTGTCTAAAACAATACTATTTGGTAGACCATGTAGTCATACCACCTCTTTGAAAAATAACCCTGCAACATGAAATGCATCATTAGTTTTCTGGCAAGGAATGAAATATGCCATATTTGAAAACCTTTCAACCACCACAAATATGGATTCATTCCTCCTTTGTGTCCTTGGTAGACCAAGAACAAAATAAATGTTGATATCTTCCCATGGTTTCTCTGGTACAGGTAATGACTAATATAATCTAGTGTTTTACCTCACACCCTTGGCCCTATGGCATAATCTGCAACTTTGTATAAATATCTTCACATATTACTATAAATTTAGCCAATAGTAGTTCTCATTAATTAGGGAAATGGTCTTATCTCGACCAAAGTTTCCAACCAACCCTCCACTATGCTTCTCCTTGACCATATTATCTCTCATCAAACTCCTTGGAATGCACAACTGGTTTCTCTTAAACAACATTCCATCTTGGATTAGAAAATCCAACCACTTGCTTCTGTCCAATGTAACTGGTGCCAAGAAAGCTTTCCAAGCCTCTGTAAAATATGCATCTTCAAATTACAAACTCTTAAGTTTGTCAAACCCTACAACCTCCACTTTTATTTCTTTCAACAAATTTTGCCTTCTACTTAAGGCATCTGCAACCCTATTTGAATTCTCGCTCATATGCTTCAACACAAAGGTATAACTCTGTAAAAAATTAACCCATTTTAAGTTCCTCTAATTTAATTTTCCCTAACTATTAATATACTGTAAGGCCTGATGATCAATATAGAGAACAAACTATTTTAACAAAAAATAATGTCTCCATTTCTTCAAAGCTTGAACTATAGCATAAAAATCCTGATCATAGACAGAATAATTCTTCCTAGCATCATTAAGCTTCTCACTAAAATAAGCAACATGTTTACCTTCTTGACTCAATATAGCTCCTATGGCACTACCACTAGTATCATAATCTACCTAAAATACTTTATTAAAATCTGGAAGTACCAAAATAGGTTGCTTAATGATTTTATTCTTCAACATATCAAAATACTATATGCTCCTATAGTCCACTTAAACTCCTTATCCCCTCTCATTGTCTCCGCTAAGGGTGCACAAATACTGCTAAAATTCCTAATATTTTTTTTGTAAAAGCTAGCTAGACCATGGAATGATATTACCTCTGTAATGCTCCTTGGGGTAGGCCATTCAATGATAGACCTCACCTTTTCTAGGTCTATTTTAAGAGCTTCATCTGAGATGACAAATCCTAGATACACCAACTCCCTTTTCACAAAACTGCACTTCTTCAAATTAATAAACAATTGCTCCTCCCCCAAATTCTCAAAAACTCATCGAATATGCAACATGTGCTCCTCCAAAGTCTTACTAAAAATTAAAATATAATCCAAATAAACAATTAAATTTTTTCCTAAAAATGCCTTCAATACCTTATTCATAAGTCGCATTAATGTGCTTGATGCATTGGTTAGCCTAAATGGCATGACCAACCACTCGTACAAACCCTATCTGGTCTTGAAGGTTGTCTTCCACTCATCTCCTTATTTGATATGGATCTTATGATACCCACTCTTTAGATCAATATTTTTTAAGTACTTGGCTCCACTCAAATAGTCCATAATGTCATCCATCCTTGGCAATAGAAATATATATTTTATGGTGATCTTGTTAACAGTTCGGGAGTCTGTACACATTCTCCACTCCCCATATTTATTTGGTTCTAGCATTGTAGGTACTGCACATGGACTCAAGCTCTCCCAAATTAGTCCTTTTTTTAGTAGCTCTTGGAATTGTCTATTTAGCTCCTCACTTTCTATAGGAGTCATTATATGGGCTACTTTATTGGGTAAACTAGCTCCCAATACCAAATCTATGTGGTGATTGATCTTCCTAACTAGTGGTAAACCCTCATTTACATTATCTGATATAATATCTTGGAATTCTTCTAATAAACCTGAGACCTCTACTAGGATATCTTTGCATTGCTCTTCCTTAACTCTAGGAATTAATGCATAGCACATATGCTCATGCTTCAAACCATCCAAAAATTTCTACCATCTACTAAACAAATTTTGGCACTAAACATACCTTTTATTCAACCTCTTTCAAGGGATTTGGCTTGTGGTGCACTCCATACTTTTTTAGGGAGTAAGTTTTCGTATACCCATCATGTATTGCATGTTTATCAAACTACCATGGCCTTCCCAATAGCAAATGGTAAGCATCCATGGGTAAGATGTCACATAGGACCTCATCACGATAACTTCCAATATTGAATTTTACTAAACACTGCTCACTGACCAAAGCCCTATGATCCTTCTACAACCATACAATCTGATATAGATGTAGGTTCCTCCTCTCTAACTATAACTTGGTAACCATCCCTTCAAAAACTAGGTTATCAGTGCTACCATTATCAGTGATAACATTACTAACCTTACCTGCACATTTACACCTTGTGCGAAATAAACTCTTCCTTTGATATGGATATTTCTCCTCATTTAGCAAGGATCTTCTTATGACCAGAACTTCTCCTCTTTATGATTTTTTAGAGTGCTTAGATTCAACATCTTCATCTACAACAACAGCTCAGGCATTACCTTCAGGCCTCTTATTTGTCCCCCCTTGGTACTATGGGCACTCGTATGCTCGATGTCATTCTTTTCCACATTGGAAATAGGTTCTATGAAATCCTCCTCTTATATGCCCTCATCTAGACCTTCCTCTTCCTCTTTGATAGCCATTATTCTTCTCATGGGGGTGGTAAGAATTATCCCCTCTCCAGTATTGACTATTGCTAGCTTCTCCATTCTTCTTTTGATCCTCATTTCATCCTCCATTTGTTCTCCTGTCAGTTCTACCACCATAGCCTCTTCCTCTCTATTTGCTCTTAAATATTATGTTCAACTTCTCTTCTACCTTCAAGTAAAATTGGTAAGCATATTTTATGGTGGTCATCATGACCAGACTTAGCTCCTCTTGAATACTTGCTCTCAACCCATTTATGCAACAAGCTACCTTCCCCTTGTTGGCCTCAAAATGGCCTATTCTGATTAAAATCTTATAGAACTTTTTTATGTATTCTTTGATAGACTTTCTTGGTTGTCTCAAACCCTATATTTTCTTTACCAGATCCTACTCGTAATCAACTGGAATGAACTATATCTTCAACTTCTCCACCATACGCTCCCACCTTGTTATCATTTCCTTCCCTCTTCTATTTCTATCCAACTGCAATCCCTTCCACCAAATACTAGCATGACCCTTCTGCTTGGTCTTAGCAAACTTGACCCTCTCAGGATCTTCAACCTCCTCATACTCAAAGTATTCTTTTATATCATTGATCTAGTTTATCAACTCTTCTAGATTAAGATTTCCAAACTATGTAGAAACATCCATCTTTGGTCTCTTCCCAATATTGGATATGGCTCTATATAATTTGACTTGCATAGGATATACTGCCTCTTCTTCTTCCTCAAACTGGGTTTCTTCGTCTTTAGCTTCATCTTCACTCACATATTCTCTCCTTGGCTCAAACCCTCTACACAGCTCCTCTTGCAAAGCTTGAACTTACCTATTTAAAGCTCTAAAATCCTCTTCCATAATCACAAAATTTCTCCCACTACCATAGTTTTTGTGTGGAGGCATTCTACTCATGTTTCTCACAAACCCTAACCACAAATATTGGTGCAAACTACCTCACGTTCGATGATATGTCTACCCACTCAGGAACTCATACTATGATACCACTTGATACAAAACTATAATAACAAAACACATACAATCTATAGAAACAAAAAAATACCAAAGTTTTCTTGTATTATTTGCTGAGGAGAATGGAGCTTATAGAGACCAACTCTTTACAAATTCAAAATTCCCCCTCAAATACCATGTTTTCCCTTTTTTCGCCTAGAACAATGCATTTGAAATTTGAATTTTGGGGAAAAAATTCCCTAGGGCATAACTCCTCACTCGTTACTCAAAATGAATATTGGTGCATGTTTTCAAAAAGCTCGCGAAGGGGTTGGTGGTCCAATGATGTCCTAAAGGAATTACCACTATTTTCAGCCCTCTACGATGCCTCTAAGGCCTTCAAAATTGACCTTCAAGTTTTAGTGGCAGGATTTTCACTAGTTTTTGGTAGGGTCCTCACCTTAAAATTTGCATATCTCCCAAACTGCTTAGGATATTAGGGTGATTATTTTACCGTTAGGTCTATTTTTCCATCCCCTAACAACTAAATAAACTTAGAACATAAAAAGAACATTACAATTTTTTTTTGGATGATGCAAGATCACTCTTACACCACTCGATGCTCCTACATCACTCGTCCATGTTTAAGATTTTAAGATCCTTCATCTCTTCTATTACTAAAACCTTTGCACCAAATATCATCATAAGTGACCTTAATATTTTTTAAAAAATCTTAGAGTCTTCAATATTTTCTCCAAGTCCACGAATGGTGTTGACAACCTCATGAAATCAGAGTAGATACTTGGCAATTATATCACCCAAATTTTTTGCACCCTTACCTTCAGGCTAAAGGATCCATGCCCGGAAGGGGGATGCGAAAAGGATGGAACAATACCTCGGACGGAGAGGCCCTTTGAAGGTCGCGCCTCTCGGGGGAGGGGTATAAAGGTGAATTTTTGATGGATGGTGGGGTTCACCAGGAAACTTTGAGTGGCAGTTTCCACGCCTAGGTTGAGAATGGGTTTGATTTGTTCATTTTATGTTCAATCATTCAGATTCCTAGGTTGGCCAAAATGAAGCTAAGCTATTCTATATGAAAATTCTGATTTATATGAAGACAACAAACATAAATGAATCCTAATGCGATTAAATGCAGAGAATATGTTAAATGGAGAAGAGTACACCTGATTTCTGATGTCTGATGAAGATTCTGAAGCTTGTAGGAGTCCAGATCATCCCGGATATGACAGGATCATCTGTAATTGTACAGAATCATCCCAAATCATAGTCGATCATCTGAGATCACCCAGGATCATCAACGACCTGACGAATTCGTCAGACGAATTCGTCAGAAACCTGCAATCAAGAAAACAGACACCAAAAACCAAAAATACTATTGCAAGAATGATGCAAAGTGATAGAAATGAGAGTGTAGATGCTTAAATAACAAATCCAGATATCAAATTAAATGAGATGCAATGTTTTGGTAACTTATTTTGAATTTTATCATGCAATTATGCTAAATGAGGTGAACTCCAAGATGTAAAATAAAAGTAAATTAATCTAATGCACCAATAAATAAAGAAACGAGGTAGAAAATGCAAACTCGGGACTCTGATTGCCCCCAAGCTGAATTGCAGTCAAGATCATCTGCAATCGTACGAGATCATCGCCGATCTTGACAGGATCATCCGAAATTGTGGTTGAATCACCTGCGACGATCCGAGCTATCTCCGACTGAAACACAGTGAAATCCTGCAACAAAAACTTGAAAACACGAATATAAAATCTTGTAGGGAGTCAGGGAGAGCAGGCAGGGAGAGAGTCAGGGGAGGCAGGGGAAGAAGGCAGTCAGGAAATCAGGGGGATAAACTGGAAAAATCCTAGTTTATATAGGATTAGGGGGAGGTTAGGAGGTTGGGGATCATCCCAATCTGGGAGATCCTCAACGTGGGAATCTCCAACCGTGCAGACATGCTTCTGCCCAAGTTGGAGAGGTCATTGGAACAGAAGCTAATTATGAAAATTTGGTTTTGGGACGAAATCGTCTGGACGTTCTGTTCCAGATGAATTCGTCCGATTTGGGACGATATCGTCAGATCGGCGACGATATCGTCCAACGGTCAAAACAACTTCTAAAAATGGTGCAAAAAATGAGGTGAGCGGTTAACGGGCGGTTTCGGGGTTAAAATTCAAATTTTTACTTTTTACTGATGGTTTAACTGCGCCAATTTTAGGGTGCTACATTTTGCCCCCTCTTTAGCAAATTTTTCGAAGAAAATGCGTTAAAGACGAGTTCTTTACGCTTTACGAGAAAGCAAAAATTTATTCCATTTTTTAGACGATGATTCTAGGTCGAATCGTACGACTGTTTGCTATGGTGCCCCCTCCGAGTTTTTACCCAAATCGAACGTTTGAGGTAAAAGCACGAAAAAGCAAAAATTGAAAAATGTCATTTTAAAATAAAAATAAGAAAAATAGGGTAAAACCCTAATTCATTTTTACTGTTCACTTTCATTGTTTCAGAGCTCTACAGGCGAAATGGTGGAAACGATGCACAGATCGACAGAGGTCCGGCGCGGGTTGCGGGTAAGGATCTAAACCTAGTGTACTATGTTTTTAACTTGATTTACTTGATTTTTTATTTGAATTTTAATTGTTTTTGGGCGTCGCGACCATTTTTAGGCCATCGACGACATCGGGATGAAATCGTCCCAATTTCATCGAAATCGTCCCTATATCGTCGATTTCGTCTAAGGACGAAATCGGAGAAATAGGGGCGATCCCGTCCAATAAGGGATGATTTTGTCTAAATTTGGTACGATATCATCCAATAATGGGCGATATAAACTTTTATGGGATGATTTTAATTTTAATTGATTTTTTAATGATTATGTACTAATGATTTTTGTTGTTTTATTGTTTATTTTGTAGAGGGGATTACTAAAGAGTCGGGAGTGGAAATACGGAGGTCTAAGGGATGACTTAGCCATGCTCGATCAGGCCGAGCGAGACAGACTGGTAGAGGTAGGACTGTAGCATGTGGCAGAGATGCCACAACTTCCTACAGACATGGGGCTACTGACAGCCCTAGCAGAGAGATGGTATCCGGAGTCGTCCTGCTTTCGGCTATCGATAGGGGAGATGACTCCCACTCTAGAGGATGTATGGAGGATCTTGAGGATCCCCATACATGGTCGATTCATGACCCCTTCGGCCAATCAGGGCCATGCTATGATGAGATTGTGTAGTGACCCAAGCTTCACCCTGGAGAAGGGCGGAGTGAACATCGAGGCTTTGAGGCGGATGCCTAGGGCATCTCGGTTGACCTAAGTTTTGGTAGGGGTGGTGGGTGGCCTTCTTCTATGCCACCAGAGTGGATGCAGATTACCATGGCTACTCTCAGATGTGGTCTGTGACATGAGAGACCACGGATATAGGTTTTCTTGGGGCAGCTTTGTATTGTGTCAGTTGTATAGGATCCTTTACGGGGTCGTATACAAGGGAGGTCGATGTCTGGTGTTGACATCACTCCTACAAGTTTGGTGCTGGGAGCACATTGTGGTGCGGAGGCCGATAGGGCTTCCACTGATAGGAGTTGATCGGGAGAGACCTCGAGTTTTCTATTGGTGGCTCCAGAGAGGGTCACAGTGACGGATAGATCTGTCGACATCCTAGAGGTTGTTGGATGACCTCACCCTAGATCGGATCACCTAGAGACCATGGAGAGAGCATCCAGGGTGGGCAGAGGATGGACAGGAGTTGGCTCACATCAGGCGAGTCATATGGTTGAGGACAGAGTGGGGAGAGGTAGAGCTCCATCGCTATGACCAAGTTTTGAGGTAGTTCGGTCTACAATAGGGGATCCCTTCTCTTAGGGATTATGAGTACTCCTGGACTGTGCAGGATAACACCACACTGAGCGGGGCTCTAGACATGCAGTGGTTCTGGAGTCAGGATGTTGATGATGCCCCCATTCAGCCAGTGGATGGGGATGATGCGGGGGTAGCAGATGGGTATGATGCCTGGTATGCAGGCATCCACCCTCCTCGGATGATGAGGGCATAGGGTCCGATGCACGTTGTAGTGCAATGGATGGAGAGGTGGTGCCAGGCTACCATCGATGCAGTGAGGAGTCACAGAGGGAGGGATCAATGATGGCCTCCTCAGGAGAGATATTGGAGAATACCACAGGCTCTGGAGAGACAGTAGTAGCTAAAGAGGAGGGAGGAGAGAGAGGAGAGGAGAGAGAGACTCCCTTCTCAGTAGAGGGATAGGCCACCATCGCTCGATAGGGGCAAGGGTGTCGAGGTGGGGGAGAGCAGTGAGATGGCAGCTCTCCGGGTGAAGAATGCCCACCTACGAGCTCAGGTGTAGACTCTATAGGATGAGGCTACATGGCTCAGGGCTCGGAGCGGAGGGGTGAGCATTCTGGAGCTGGCATGGTCGGTTGCTCAGACCACGTTCTATCAGGGAGTGTACTACCAGCTGGTTCTAGAGGGCCAGAGGATACAGTTGCCAGTCGGCATTGCGGAGCCGATCAGGATGGGGTCATCGAGGACATCATCATGATCGACGTCGAGGACCCATGACATAGGATGGGCTTCGATGGGACCACCTCCTCCACCTCAGGGTGGGAGAGGAGATGAGTGCGAGAGCTCGAGGTCTTCTCGAGGCTAGATGCACATTGTACATAGACTATTTATTTTGAGATGATTGAGTATGCCAGGGTATAGATTGTGGCATACCAATCCGTTTTGATATGATGTATATACTTCTTGATATATATATGATGTTCTTTTTGTGATATGACTTGTGCATATGTTTTATGATGCTTTAATATTTTAATTGTTGATTGACTATTCATGTAATTATGTCATTGAAAATATTATAATTTTATGTCATGCTATAAAATTAAATGAAATAATCTGATGTAAACAAACTGGTTGTTGTGGTGTGTTTTGATGAAAATAAAGTGACTTCTAACAATAATTTCAAAGGACATTGTCACTGTTACATGACCATTTCATGGAGTCGTCGCTCGCTAGGTCATCAAGCTAATCCCGGTATGAGAGAAATATTGCTAAAAGTAAAAGGGTGCTTAAGAGACTTTCTTAAGACTTTGTGTTGTGATGATGAAAAATGATGATAGTGATGATTTGTTTTCAGATTTCCATGAAAGTATTATGCATGAAATATTAAAAATATGATTTTTGCTAGGCATAAAATTCCTAAGTATGATAGAAATTTGAACAATTCCCTAGGAATTATACCATCGTCGTAAAAAAAAATGAATGTTGACATAATGAAATGAAATAGGAAAGTTTTCATTCTTTTTAAAGCACAATTGTGTAACATAATGATTTAAGCCATATGCTTTTATGGATTAAATAAATGGGAAATAAAATTAAAATGATGGTTTGCGCTAGGCATAGAATTTTAGGTATAGACTTATACCATCATCGCGAAATCCAAAGAAGAAATTGATATAATAGTTTTATTGCATAGTTGATTTTTGATTTTGAGATAAACAAAAAATATAAAAATGAGGACTTGCACTAGGCATAAAATTCCAATTTAGGTTTAGGAACTATACCATCGTCGCGAAAGTCAAAAATATAAATGTGACTTTATTGCTAGATTTTGAACATGTTTTGCAAGAAAATTTTGGATTTTTGAAAAAAAATGTATTTAATTGATTTTACGCTAAACAGATATTCTCAAGTAAAAAAATCAAATTATTCCAGAAGATTTGCATAAATATTTTAAATTATCTCAAAGACAAATTTGACATTTATAAGGAACCCCGTGTGCATATGTGAGTTCATTGCCGATCTTGATCTATCATAATGATACAAAATCTCTCAAACACAAATGTGTGTGCAATTGTATTGTTCATTTACCGATTTTGAGCAAGATAATTTGATACAAGTAATTTGAATTAACCAAATGAGTGTTCATTGACCATGATTTATATGCATGTAACCGTACTAGACTACTATGTAAGTCGGGTCATCAAGAGCTAGCTGATCCATGAGCGGACATAGGTCTGTACAAAAGAAGGTCGCTAATGTGACAGACATATCACCACGCTAAAGGAGTTACCCAAGGCCAAGCGGGTTGGGCACAAACCACCTGTTATGGGGCTTACCTCATGATTTTTGAATAATTGAGAATTCCAGGGATTCAAGCTCATTCACCCTTCTTTTCTTTCAAAGGGTAGGGGGGAGGATTTATTGCTTTTTGTTTTTTCTTTTCTTTTTCTATTTTTTTTTTGTATTTGCTTGATACTGAGATAATGCTGAAATATTGCTGAGATGGTACAAAATGATATTGAAATAATGCTTCTGAATAATTTCTCTTTTTCTCATGATTTTTCTTGATTTTCTTTTTCTTTTTCTTTTTCTTCCTATACTAGGGATACTTGCTCGGATTGGCTGTAGAGCAAGGGATTTTTATTCTAGGCAGGGGTGAGCTTGTCCTTTTGTCAATTCTCAAAGATTCTAGACCATGTGCATGATAGGATAGCAGGGGAAACTTTTCGCTCAAGAGACCACTTCTACTATGTAGCATCGTTTTGAATTTGCAATGAAATCATTTTAATGTGAAAAGGTGTACTTGGTTCAAGTAAATAACAAGATCAGTTCTCTATGCTCAAAACTTTATTTAATTCAACTGTGGACTTCGATATAAGAGAGATTAATAATCATACCAAATAAGATCAAGATATTTATTCATGTGAGTGTGAAAGTGAGGGATTCCAAATAAATGCTAATTTATCCAAAATAATTGAAAATATAAATGCAATACTTCAAGAATTGACAGGTGCAAAATAGAAGATGTTTTTGAGGATTTTGATGATTTTGATTTTTTTATATTTTGATTTTAATTTATGATTTGAGAGAATACATAATATTACTATTTTTTTGAAATTTTTATATGAATTACTAATATGAGACAATATGTATAATATATACAGTGACGAAATTACCAGATTTATGCATAATAGCGCTTAAGATGCATAATGTTCATAGGTTCTTTAAGATCTTTGCCATCTAAGGTAGCTAATCTGTATGCTCCCGATCCAAATTTAGCAGTGATAATATATGGCCCAAGCCAGTTAGGCTCGAATTTGCCTTTAAGGTCTTTAGTTGCATTAGTATTTTTTTATTTTCTTTTAAGACGAGGTCGTCGATCTCAAAGGATCGATTATGAACTTTCTTGAGATATGCTCGTTTGAGCTTGTTCTGGTAGGCACGAAGATGCTCCAAAGCATTAATGCACTTCTCATCTAGGAGTTCCAGTTGACTAAATCTGCCAGCACGATATTCATCTCCTACTTCAGTATCTTGAAGTAGCAGAGCCAAAGAAGGAACTTCTAATTCAAAGGGAAAAACAACTTCAACGCCATAAACCAAAACAAAAGGTGAAGTGCCCATGGGAGTACGAATGCTAGTTCGATAAGCCCACAAAGCAGGGATATAATTGAATGTGCCAATCACGGCCAGATTTATTGACCAGTCTCTTGAGGATTTTAATTAATGTTTTATTAGATGCTTATGCTTGGCCATTACCCTGAGGATAATAGGGAGTGGACCAACGATGTTGAATTTTATATTTTTGACATAGTTTCTTTACATATTTGTTTTTGAAACAAGTTCCATTATCCGAGATGAGATTTGCAAGAATTCCGAACCTACAAATAATTTGATTAAGAATAAACTTGGAAACTTGTGTTCCAGTGCAAGAAGCTAAGGGCATAGCTTCGACCCACTTCGTAAAATACTCGATGGTGGTTATGATGAATTTATGTCCATCAGATGACACAGGATTGATTTTTTTGATGATGTCTAAGCCCCATTTTGAAAAGGGCCAAGGAGATGAAATAGCCTGTAGTTCTTGTGCAGGCGCATGGACAAGGTCAGCGTGTTTCTAGCACTTGTCGCAATGGCGCACGTAATCATGTGCATCATTCTCCATGGTAGGCCAAAAATATCCTATCCTAAGGAGCTTCTTAGCAATGGCACTACCACTAAAGTGTCCCCCACAAGATCCATCATGGGCTTCACTCAAAGCTGATCTAGACTCTTCTAGATTCAAACATCTTAATAGGATACCTTCAAAAGATCTCCTATATAATGTATTGCCAATTATTACGAAGCGACTTGCTCGTCTACGTAATAACCGATGCTGGTTTCTATTAAAACCTTCAGGGAAGGTCCCATTTTGAAGAAAATTGAGGATGTCAGTGTACCAAAGTTCAGGAATAGTTTCGTTGATTAGAAACACGTCCAAAGGTTCCAAGCATGATTTAGTTGAAGCGGGTTCTTGGAGTCGATGAATAATGATGGTAGCATATTCATCATCTAACTCCAAGGGTAAAAGAGATGCAGCTGCGGCCATAGCGTCAGCCACACGATTGCTAGTTCTAGGAATAGCTTCCAAGGTAACTTGATCAAATAAAGATATTAATTGTAATACATATGCTTTATATGGGCACAATTTATCATCTCTGGTCTGATAAACATCGTTAATTTGATTTATAACAAGTTGAGAATCATCGAAAACTAATAGATTTTTAATTTTTAGTGCCAGGGCAGCTCGTAATCCAAGGATTAGAGCCTCATATTCAGCAGTGTTATTAGTACAGGCAAACGTTAATTTAAAGGATAGAGGTATGAGATGTTTCTGTGGAGATATCAAAATAATACCTGCACCAGCCCCACTCATGCATCGGGCTCCGTCAAAGTATAAGGACCATTGCTCTGAATGATCCGCCTCTAGGTTAAGGCATTCATCAGGAAACTCAATGACGAGGGGATGGGTGGATTCTAAGGGTGCAACAACTAATTGATCTGCTATGATTTGACCCTTAACAGACTTCTGTCCTATAAATGTGAGTTCAAACTCGCTTAGAGCAAGAACCCACTTCGTTGTGCGACCAGATAAATAAGGTCGACTCATGAGATACCGCAAGGGATCGGATTTAGCAATAACGTATGTTTTTTGATTGAGCATATAATGGCATAGTTTCTGTGTAGAAAATATGACTGCTAGACATAACTTCTCTAATGTTGTGTAGCGGGTTTCATAACTAATTAATGTTCTGCTAATGTAATAATTAGCATGCTCTCTTTTCTCATCATCAAGTTGAGCTAACATAGCTCCTAAAGCAAAATCTGAAGCAAAAATATACAAGATAAATGGGCGATCAGGTTTAGGTGGTGAAAGTACAGGTGGGTTAAGAAGATATTGTTTGAGGAGTTCAAATGCTTCCTTACATTCATCGTCCCAATGGAAAGAGACATCCTTCTTAAGAAGCTTAAGAAAGGGTCCAGTTTTATCCACCAACTTATCGATGAAGCGACGGATAGCTTGAAGCTTACCTTGTAGACTCCATAATTCAGATATATTTGTAGGTGCGGGCATATCAGTGATAGTCGTAATCTTGAGAGGGTCAATTTTGATGCCACGTAAAGAAACTATAACCCCCAATAATTTACCCGACTTAACTCCGAATATACATTTGGCTGGATTCAATCGGATAAGATATTCCCTTAACCGATCAAATACTTTTCTCAAGTCATCTAAATGGTCATCTTCTTCGGTAGAACGCGCTATAATGTCATCTACATAATCATGTAGTATATCATGCATCATATCATGAAAGATATAAGTCATGGCTCGTTGATAGGTTGCACCTGCATTCTTCAAACCGAATGGCATCACTTTCCAATAGAAAGTCCCCCAAGGGGTAATAAAGGTTGTTTTAGCTTGATCTTCAGGAGCTATCTTGATCTGATTATAACCAAAAAATCCATCCATTAAGGATATCATTCCACTCCTAGCAGTAAAATCAATGATCTGATCCATATTGGGAAGGGGAAAATCATCTTTAGGGCATGCAACATTAATATCTCTAAAGTCTGTACAAACCCTAATCTTAGTAGCTTCTTTCTTAGTTACTGGAACTACATTCGAGATCCATTCAGCATAATCAATGGCTTGTATAAAAATAACATTCAGGAGTTTTTCTAACTCCCCTTTGACTAGTAAGGCCACTTTAGGATGCATTTTTCTAAGCTTCTGCTTAACAGGTTTAGCATCCGGATGCACTACTAGGTGATGCATAACTACAGAAGGGTCTAAACCTGGCATATCTTCATATGTCCAAGCAAAGACATCTTCATATTCTTTAAGAAATACAATGTATTTATCCTATTTTTCTTGACTCAATTCTGATCCAATGTTGATTATGTGAGGGTTATCGTTGGTTCCAATGTTAATTTTTATGACATTTTCTACTTCCATGTGTAGATCTCTCTCAAAATTAGGTGGGGCGGGTGAAACGCCCAATTCTTGTAATTCTTCCAAGGTTAGCTTGGATAATTCATCTTGAGGAGTCGTGGCCTCAAGCTGGGCTATACTAGGTATAGAGCCATCAAAATAAAATCCATTATGTAATAATTCCTCAATGGAGACATCGTGAAAGATATCTCCCTCCAACTCATCGTCGGATTCAGCGATCATCTCAGGATAAGCTATAGATAGCATATTACATGTGAATGTCTTATTCATTAAATGCAAAGCATCACGTTCATCTAAATAATCTTGGTAACATATAAGATGGTCATCATCCTCAAATGGGAATGGCTGACCCTTACTAGAAAATAGGCCCACACCACATCGGGCGGGCCACGCTTCTACCTCAAAAGGTTCTTTCATACCATTCTGAAAGGTCCCAAACCTTTCCCTTTATATCCCAATTTAAGCATTATAGGTTTGGCTTTAATATACTCATTAGTAAAATAACATCGAGCATATCCATCATAATGAGTTCTGATGTTTCTAGGTATTCTACCCCAGTCATATCCCTTATAAATAAAGGCACAACTCTCGACTTGGTAAATACTTCCCATAGGCTGTGGGAGGCCCAAGGTACGAGGAGATGGTGGCAAATTATTTAAAATAAGGGAATCTTGCATAGAAGCATTCGTTTCTTCTGATATAAGAATTTTAGATAGATCGGGTAAGAGCTCGTCGGTAAGAGCATAAGAGGTAGAAGGAACATTCCCTACGTCTTTCGATGCAGAAAATATGAATTTGGTGGATGTAGACGGTGTAGAGGTGTCGATAGATGGGTCTATTAAAGGTATGGAAGTTATAGGAGTAGAACAAGAGACATTGGTTGTGGGATTAGGATCTTTCTTAGGTCCTAATGCGGTTTGTTCAGAAGATGGTTGAGCTATATGTGGAGGTGCAACTGATGGAGAAGAAGTAGATGACGTTGTGGGTGTGAGTTTCACACGTTTAGATGGATAATGAGAATTAGGATGTGTGGATGACAGAGCGAGGGCAAAATTGAACTCCAATAGGTTCTGCCAAAGCACACATATCAAAGGGTCTTGGATCACCATGAATGGTAACCAACTGATTCTTAAATTCGAACTTAACACATTGATGTAAAGTTGAGGGAACAGCTCGCATCGCGTTGATCCAAGGATGACCCAAGAGTATATTGTACGATGTAGGGCAATGTACAATAAACACAGTCGTATCCAAGGTTCTTGGACCAACTTGCAATGGAATGGTAATAACTCCACACGTTTCTTGTGTTTCGTCATTGAAAGATTTTATGATCATATCAGTTCTTTTCATTTCATCACTTCTAAACCCAAATATTTGGTAGAAGTCAAAAGTGCAGATATTTAAAGATGAACCATTATCAATCAAAACTCGTTTGATTGCTACATCTCCAATTAAGGCAGTAATATACAAGGGGTTATCTTTATGTAAACTATGTTGCGGTATGTCTCTATCCCGGAAGTCAATACAATCAACTTCACGAGTTATTATAGTATTGGCCATGGCTTCAGGTTGAATGTCTTGTGGTACCATCATCTGACTTAATGTGAGCATTAATTCATCTCTATGTGTAGGAGAAGATCTTAAAAGGTCCAAGAGTGAAATTCTAGCTATAATATTTGATAATTGTTCATTAATATTATAAGGAGGTTTAGGCTGAACATTAGGTGAATGATTCCCTTTATTAGGAACCTTCAAAACAAATGGAGCTGATCCACCATTCTGAATTTGATCTTGTTGAGAATTTTGAGCCTGTTGTCTAGTAACAACTCCGATGGTACCCACAATATTATTCTATGGATGATGAATGGGTCTTGGTCTAGCATTTATAGCTAGCTCATTAGAAAGTAATCGGTGAGATGATGGTCTAGTAGTGACTCTTCTTGGAAATGGCTCTTCTGGAACCATATAACTTGTGATAGGGTGAATAGGATCTGATTCATCTTTAGAACTATTCGATTGATTTGATGTGATTTCCATATCACTCTCGGTCTCGTATTCTGTATCACTAAGATCAGGTATCTGAATATTATATAGAGCCTGGTTGTAACCATGGATAAAGTTGTGTCAAATATTTCTAGATCATGAACAGGTAAATGCCCACTAATAGTTCCTACATATCGGGCAGGAGGAGGGACATTATGATGTTCAATTTGATTAGCCACCTCCTTACCATGTTTTGGTAAGGGATGTTGAAATATGTCCAATGACTGATTGGCATTCTGATTCTGGTTTTGTGGGGTATTCTTTTGAACATTATTAGGAGGATTTTGCTTAGGTTGAAAGGCTTGCACCTCCATCTCATTGTTATCAATCAAGTCCTGTATTTTATGTTTTAATATTTTACAAGAGTTGGTAGTGTGTCCAGGTCCTCTATGGAAGTCACAGTGTAAATCTGCTCTGTATCCGGGTATAGTTGGATCAGGTTCCTGAATATTTGGTAATTGAATCAAACCTCATTCTAATAATTGTGGTAGAATAGTTGATAAAGGTTGATTTAACCTAGTAAATTCTCGAGGAGGTCTATCAGGAGGTTTCAGTACAAACTTCTCCATTGTCTTCGCAGCATTAACATTAGCAATATTTCTGCTATCGGTGACTCCATCACCCACAACTTGTTTATTCTTATATTGATTTTTGGATGTTTTCTCATCGTCTCTCTTTTTAAGCTGGCCTCTCCTAATGAGAGCATCTTCCACTCTTCGGGCTAAGTCTATAGCCTGATCGAAGGTGGTCAAGGTAGCAGTTGATAATTCGTAAGATAGTTGCTCTTGCAAATTATTAATAAAGATGTCCAACATCTCCCTATAAGGTAACACAAAGTGCAATTTTCCTATCAATTGTCTCCACCTAGCTAGGAAATCAGCAAAGCATTCCTCTTTGCCCTATTTTAAGTTATACAAATCTTTAATGGTCACATCTCTTTCGATGTAGGCACTAAATTGATGAACAAAAGACTCGGTAGTTTCTTCGAAATTCCTCAAAGAATTAGTGGGTAATTGATAATACCACTCTAATGCCATTCCTCCCAAGATTTTTGGGAACATTTTTAGTAATAACAAGTCATCATGTGATATATCATGACATGCTATCCTAAACATATGAAGATGCTCTATGGGATCTTCGGTTCCTTTATATATGGGAAGAACAGGCATAGGAAAATGTTTAGGATATGGTTGTGCTACGACTATAGGATCTAAAGGCTGACTACACATCTCTCGATAATTGTACGAGGGATGGTAGGGATCTATCTGGTCCATGCGAGAAACTAACTGTTTCACCATGGCTTCCAGATTGCTAGTTTGTCCACCATATTGGTTCGGTGGCACATAGGTATGGGATCTATGAGCGTATGATGGTGTGACACAAGGATTAGATGTTATATTGCTATTATGCAAAGTGTTGGTAGGAAGAGTATTATGAAGGGGATTTGTAATAGTATTATGTTGTACCTTAGATTGTTGGTAATTGGTGTTCGGTTTTGTTTTGGGTTTTTGTTGATTTGAGGTATGTTGATCAAGAGCTTGGCGAAATAGAGCAGTAAATGATGGTTTCTTTTGTGCGGGAATGACTCTAGGCTTGTTAACAGGCACTTTAGATCGTTGGGTAACCTGTTGTTGTTGCATGCTCTGGATCACAACTACCATATCCAAATTGGATGGTCCAGCTTGATCACTCTCTTGGTCAATAAAGGACAAGGGATTAGTGTGTGTTTGAAATACTTCTTCTAGAGTTGCTTGAGTGTCACTAATTCGATCCTTGTCCATATGGGCTGCTCTATTAAAAACACCAATATTAGTGTTAATGAACTTCCAGAATTGTTCCATGTTCTCAAAAGTGATAGCTCCTCCCGGAGACATTTTAGGGGATGAGGATCCTTCCTCTCTAATAGTTTCTTCTTGTTCATTTCCTACAACAAGCTCTTCTTCTTGTTGGTCTAGGATTTCTTCTTCCTGAACTTGGTCCTCAGGAGGGACATTTTGGTCAATTAATGGTCTTCCTAACCAATCTTCATCTTCTTCGGTTTGTTTTCCATTCCTAAGTCTAGGCATTATGCTAAACTTAGGTTTTAGCAAATATATATACTTATATATATATGCGATAGGGTTGAGAGGTATATATTTTAACTATATACCTACTATAATATTTTAAAGGAAATGTTTTGTTATTTTTGTTTTTTTTTTTTTGTGATTTTATTATATTATTATTTTACGAGAATAAAAATAACAAACAACATGCTAGTTATAAGAAACAATAGTAGAAAGAATCACTTAGTTTTCTATGAATAGTTTATGGATATCATTGATAGGGTCAAGTTCATCAGGAGTCATGAAATGCTCCTCTTCAAATTGGAAGTTGTTTTTCAAGAACTTGACAAAGTGTGCTATGGTAATATGATCTATTTCAGACTCTGACATGTAAAAATAAAGTTCATGGCAATACTCTCGATACAACACAGCTCTAGGAACTCTATTCCATCTCTTTCTATCTGTAAGAATGACTTCTTGATCCTCTATACGAGATAGAAATTTATGTACTACAACTACGTTCTCAAGGTATTCCTCAAAGGTGTATAATTCTGAAGACACAAGTGCTCTTTTATCGGCTAACCACCTATGGCAAGCTCTCTGAAGTTCATGGTACAAAGTCACCTGATCAGGATCCAGGATTCTATCTAGGACAAACCTCTTAATTTGCCTAAGTTCTGTAGATCTAGATTTAATAATACCCAATCTCCTATCAAGTTCGTCCCACAAAGGTTGGGCTCTATATGTTTGAGGTACTCTAAGCACATAAGTAATCTCTATGGCCATTAATTGATTTTCAACATTTATGGAGACTGCTCGTCTTCTATTATAATCTACCATCTAAGTATGATATGCAAATTTAATAGTTTTCTAATGATTCTAGATGTTCTTAATAATGTGTGTTTTTTTTTTGGATTGTTTTCAAAAGGTGTTTTTAGTTTCACGTCGGGTTCACCAAAATGTATCGCCCAAATTTTTTGCACCCTTACCTTCAGGCTAAAGGATCCATGCCCGAAAGGGGGATGCGAAAAGGATGGAACAATACCTCGGACGGAGAGGCCCTTTGAAGGTCGCGCCTCTCGGGGGAGGGGTATAAAGGTGAATTTTTGATGGATGGTGGGGTTCACCAGGAAACTTTGAGTGGCAGTTTCCATGCCTAGGTTGAGAATGGGTTTGATTTGTTCATTTTATGTTCAATCATTCAGATTCCTAGGTTGGCCAAAATGAAGCTAAGCTATTCTATATGAAAATTCTGATTTATATGAAGACAACAAACATAAATGAATCCTAATGCGATTAAATGCGAAGAATATGTTAAATGGAGAAGAGTACACCTGATTTCTGATGTCTGATGAAGATTCTAAAGCTTGTAGGAGTCCAGATCATCCTCGGATATGACAGGATCATCTATAATTGTACAGAATCATCCCAAATCATAGTCGATCATCTGAGATCACCCAGGATCATCGACGACCTAGTGAATTCATCAGATGAATTCATTAGAAACCTACAATCAAGAAAACAGACACCAAAAACCAAAAATACTATTGCAAGAATGATGCAAAGTGATAGAAATGAGAGTGTAGATGCTTAAATAACAAATCCAGATATCAAATTAAATGAGATGCAATGTTTTGGTAACTTATTTTGAATTTTATCATGCAATTATGCTAAATGAGGTGAACTCCAAGATGCAAAATAGAAGTAAATTAATCTAATGCACCAATAAATAAAGAAATGAGGTAGAAAATGCAAACTCGAGACTCTGATTGCCCCCAAGCTGAATTGTAGTCAAGATCATCTGCAATCGTACGAGATCATCGTCGATCTTGACAGGATCATCCAAAATTGTGGTTGAATCGCCTATGACGATCCGAGCTATCTCCGACTGAAACACAGTGAAATCCTACAACAAAAACTTGAAAACACGAATATAAAATCCTATAGGGAGTCAGGGAGAGCAGGCAGGGAGAGAGTCAGGGGAGGCAAGGGAAGAAGGCAATCAGGGAATCGGGGGATAAACTAGAAAAATCCCAGTTTATATAGGATTAGGGGGAGGTTAGGAGGTTGGGGATCATCCCAATCTGGGAGATCCTCAACGTGGGAATCTCCAACCGTGCAGACACGCTTCTGCCCAAGTTGGAGAGGTCGTTGGAACAGAAGCTAATTATGAAAATTTGGTTTTGGGACGAAATCGTCTGGACGTTCGTTCCGAGACGAATTCGTCCGATTTGGGACGATATCGTCAGATCGGCGACGATATCGTCCAACGGTCAAAACAACTTCTAAAAATGGCACGAAAAATGAGGTGAGCGGTTAACGGGCGGTTTCGGGGTTAAAATTCAAATTTTTACTTTTTTTTTTTAAGCAAAAAAACCCCTTGTGGGGCCGCCTTGGTCTGAGAGACCACGAACAAGGGGTTCTACACCGTCAAAGTCACTCGGGAGTCACACCCGACCTTGCCCGCACCAACATTATCAATTGGATTTTGGGTACCCAATTCAACTTTTTGGTAGGGTGGAGATTTGAACCTGGACCTCCCTTGGAGGATTGCCCTCTCCTCTCCAACTCACCTACAACACCTAGGTAAAACATAAACTAATTTATAGTGGAAAACACCCCTTTTGAGGTGCCACTTTCAACAAGTTGGGCATAGGAGAAATGGAGCCTTTTCGGCCTCTACCAGCACATAGGACATTCCTAACTATACCATATATCTGTAGGATGGAGACAAGGGGAATGGAACCTGGGTCAGCCTCTACCAACACCCAGGGCATTTACCACTGCACCACAACAAGTAGATCAAATTTATACCTTTTTACTGATGGTTTAATTGCGCCAATTTTAGGGTGCTACAACAATATCTTCCTCATATTTCATCTTCAAATATTCAAACTTTCCTGTGGGTTTAAAGTTTTTCCATTTTAACCTTGTCTTACCCTTCATATGTTCTTTGTAACTTGTCCCATATTTCTTTTGTTGAATTGCATTGCATGAATTTCACAAACTCTGATTCACATAACCTGCTAAATATTACATTCATTGCCATCATATTATTTTCAAATAGTTTCTTGCCATCTCTATCCATGGGAGGATTTGTAGGTGGTGTGAATCAATTCTCAATGGATTACCATATATCATAGCAATGTGCCATCAAATAAGTCTGGATAATTAGGCTCCAAAAAACATAGTTAGTCCCATCAAATAGTGGTGCCCTATTTGACAAAAAAATTTCTTGGTCAACCATTTGTTTTATTGTAAGATCTTCCTTCAAGTTGTTAGGCTTTCATGAAGGAACCCACTCTGATACCAATTGAAGAACACAAGCTTATACCGATAGAGGGTGAACAGTATAAGATAAATTTTTTCTCTTTTCTTTCCAAATCAATAACCTCAAATAATATCAATGCAATAATGAAACAATGCACAAATCACCATACACATAAGAGACAAATATTTTACGTGGAAACACTCTCTCGGGAGAAAACCATGACAAAATATTTCTTATATATTTATTTAATAAATTTTGTGGGCACCAACCCATAGGAGACATCAATCCTCTATACAATTTTGTGGACACCAATCCAAAGGAGACACCAATCCCCTATACAAGTTTATGGATACCAATCCATAGGAGAAATCAATCCCCTTGCTCAAGTTCATGGACACCAATACATAGGATACACCAATCCCCTTGCTCAATTTCATGGACACCAATCCATAGGAGACACCAATACCATTGCTCAAGTTTGTGGACACCAATCCCCTTGCTCAAGTTCATGGACACCAATCCATAGGAGACACCAATCCCATTTCTCAAGTTTGTAGAAACAAATCCACAAGATACACCAATCCCCTTCCTCAAGTTCATGGACACCAATCCATAGGAGACACCAATCCCCTTTCTCAATTTCATGGATACTAATCCACGTGACACCAATTCCCTTGCTCAATTTTATGGATACCAATCCACATGAGACACCAATCCACTTACTCAAGTTTGTGGACACCAATCCATAGGAGACACCAATCTCCTTGCTCAAGTTTGTGGACACCAATCCATAGGATACACCAATCCATAGGATACACCAATCCCCTTGCTCAATTTTGTGGACACAAATCCCCTTCTGCTCAAGTCTGCTCCAAAACCTACTCACAAATACTACTTAAATCTACTCCAAAATTTGCTCACAAGACCTACTCAAATCTGCTCCAAAACCTACTCACAAAACCTGCTTAATAATTATGTTCTTCCTTTTGCATGTGCTATCCAAATCTACCTTGAAAAAATATTTTTCCTCTTCCAAATTTACCTTAGTAACAATGATCTTCTTTTGGGAAAATAAAGAAAAAATTTATAACAACATGACTCTTATATCTCCATTATATAATTTGAAAAAATAGAACTTTAAAAACACAACATGACACCTTATATCTCCCTTTTATCAAATTTGCAAAATAAAACTTTATAGTAGCAATAAACTAACTCCTTATATCTCCTTTTAATAACTTGCAAAATAAAACATAATAAATCCACAAGACTCCTTATATCTCCCTTCTTGATTTGAATATCAAATCAAAAACTTTATATCCTTATTTCTCCAAATCACTCCTTATCATATAAAACCCTTTTAATCCTTATATTTCCTTTCAAAATATAAATCAAATTTCAAAACAATATTATACCTTCTATTAAATAATTCAAACTTCAATGTTCAGCCAACCTTATATCTCCCATGATACTTTAATCAAAGACTAAAAATAGTACCTTATTGTTTGACTCTCAGTGAGTTCTTCATATGCACTTTACTACCATGCACAACTGAGTATTTCCTTTGGAGATCATACGTTTCCTACATCGCCTTTGAATCCCTCAATGGGCTCCTCTATTCGTCTCTGAATGTACGTTCATCCATGTTGTAACATCATACCACTCTCTTCAGTAACACTTGCTCCTTGTTTGCTTTTCTACATGTGATGAATGAAATCGGTTGTTCATTCCACCAAATGTGCATTAGAAATATGACATCATTGTCCCTTATTTTCAATAGGTTCTTTCCAATATTAGCTCCATTATCAAGTTTCCTCTGCTACTCCACCACTCCTTAGCTCATGTATGTCGAATACATTTCAATAAAATTTTCTTTCACTTAATGTCTATAGTTTGTCGTTCTTTCTTTAGCTTATGTATATAACTGCAATGCCTCCAACTCACCTTCAAACATCACTCACCTGAATTCTTCTTGCTCTTTCACACTAGTTCTTGCTCAAGGTAAATTGTTTGAGCGTCACTCACTAAACTTATTAATAGGGGTCAAACACACACCCACCTCCTCACACACTTGCACACGCCACAGTTTGAACCTTGGACCTTATGAAGAAGAGCCAAAGCTCTAGTTTTTGTGTTGTCCCATTGAGACTATTAGAATGCTGTTATTACTACGGATATTTGATGATTGATTGATTTTTTTAATAAATTTATTCAATACTATAAAGTTTATATGTTGATAATGAAAGTTAACTCTTAATTAAAATAGGTTTCTTTGATGTCTTACATTTAACCAAAAAAAAACTAATAGATTCTATTTTTAGTGAGTGTGTTCAAACTTTTCAATCCTTACAAATGTTATAGCATCTAAAAGAAAAACAATGTATATTTCAATATCATAACATACCCTAAATTATATACATTTATAATGTTTTATTTAATGAAAGAATAATATATATCTAAGTTAATTAAATGTAAGTTAATTATTTTCTAAATAACCTTAACAACTTGATTTTTATAGTTCTTTTTCTTGATAGTGTATTTAAAATTCAGTAATTATAACTTTATGCTACATTTCTTCTATTGAAATTAATTAAAAATAATAATAAAGTGGGAACTGTTTTTTCATAATTCTTATTTTTTTTATAGGGATAAAAAATTAATATTGATGTAATATTTCCAAGACAAAATCCAAGAATGTTTATAGATGGACTAAGACAAAGAAACAAATATTTTTTAAATTTTATTTTGTTTTTGGTTCGGAATAGATTTTTTATTTATATATATTCAATTGGTTATATTGTTTGCCAAGATTTAAACTCAATTCTCCTCCTTATGAAGAATTTAATCGATTGAGCTAATGTTATTTGATAGAGACAAAATATATTTACTGTCAAAAGGCTCTTTCATTTTATGAAGATTTTCTATAACTTATGATTTAAAATAAAGTCCATAATTTTATGTTATTATTCTTATACCAAATAAAATAAAAAATTATGTCATTATAATTTAATACTAATTTTTTCCTAATATAATATTTTTATCAATTATTTCAACTATATATTATATCAAGATAAGTAATTTGTATAAAAACTTGAATAATACATGTAAAAAAGTACAAGTCTTTGCATACATAAACTAAGATTATTAAAATATTTTTTGAAGTTTGAATTTAAAACAAAAAAACATATAATTAAATAAGCCTTTTTAAAGTTCAAATATAGAAATTGAATGTTTCATAACCTATGCTACCTTAAAAAATGAAACAAAACATTCCTTTTTAGAATATAGATTAACATTAAAATATAATCCTTCTTGAGATAGTATTAACAATAAAAATTAAACAGGTCCTAGTGGAAAAACAGACGCAGTTCACGATTTGGCTCTTTTACAAGAGGTCGAGGGTTCAAACTTCTCCATTTGTGTGGATGTGTGTTAATCCTCTATTGATATGTTTAGCTCTTAGCCTTACGAGGGATCATGGATGGGAGGGGACTGCACAACACTAAGCCTCGATGGAAAATAAAAATAAAAATTAAGCATATCAAATTAAATGTCTACATATATAACTTGGCAAGCAATATAATTTTTCTTTATCTCCCTTAATTCCATGTCACTTCCCTTCCTCTCAAATTAAATGTGTCCCACCTTGACAGTACTACATGTTGCCACCTCGTAGAGCATGTCTAGAATAGATTTCCTAGACCAACTAGTAATATCGGTTGGATCAAATGGTTTTAAACAACTATTTCCAATACAATTTCATCTCTTAGATGGCATAGGAGCTCTGTTGCAAGGAGGAAGAAGATTCAAGAGAGTCACCTTCATAAGGAGATCTCTCATCTTGGTTACATGCTTATGAAAGATCCTACTAACATTGTTGTTCAATACGATCTAGCTAATGTTGAAAATCAGGTTAGAGTTTATGAGTCTTACCATGCTAGACAGGAATGATCTCCCAAGGAGACAAGGGAACAAAAACAAATTTTAACTACCTTAGACATAATTTTTTTGGAAAGGATCACTGAGTTGGAGGACCCTTCAGGTCATTCTATTTTTGACTCTAAAGAGATAATGAATATTTTTGTATCTCATTTCTCTCAATTTTTTACAGCGGAGCCAAGGGATGACATCCAATGTATCTTAATAAAATATATGCAAGAACATATTCCCTCCTTGGTAGATCCCATTATTCAGGATCAGCTTGAATATCCTTTTTCTATGAATGATCTACAAATTGCCCTTTTTTCTATGAAGAATGACAAAGCTCCTAGCTTGGATGGTCTCTCAGTGGAGTTTTATAAAAAAAATTAGCATATTATTTCCTTTGATCTTCATAATATTTACCTAGAAGCTCTCCATAATGGTTCCCTCAGAGGTTATATTAATGCAGGGCTTATCAATTTGATTCCTAAAAGTACGGCTCATAACAAAACCTCCAACTGGAGACCTATTACCCTCTTCAATATTTTGTACAAGATCATAACTAAAGCTATAACTTTAAAAATCAAAACTATTTCTCAAGCGATTGTTCACCTAGAACAATATGCTTTTCTTAAAGGGCATTATATTTTAGATAATATTATGATATCCTAGGAAACTTTGCAATGGGATATCGACTCCAATCAAGATGCCCTCTTAGTTAAGTTACATTTTGACAAAGCTTATAATAGAATCAGATGAGATTTTATTCTTAGTATGCTTTCTTGGCTTGGTTTCAGTCCAAAATTATGTAATCAAATTGGTATACTCTTTGGTGATGCTTCAGCTTGTGTTCAAGTTAATGGAGCTCTTTCTCCCTCCTTCCCTCTTCAACAGTCTATTTTTCCCCTTGCTCCTTTTTTGTATGTTTTGGATATCGATGTTCTTTGTTATCTTCTTCATAAGGCTTATTCAGATGGCCTCATTCAAGGTATTAAGCTTCATGGGGATAAAAATGCTCTTAACTCACATTTTGCTAATGATTTCCTTCTTTTTATTCAAAATACCCAACAAGAGGTGGATATGGCTAAATACGTTGTTCAAATATTTTACAATATCTCTAGCTCTCGTATCAACAACTCTAAAATTGAAGTATTCTATACCTCTTCCTCTCCTCATGGATGCAAATCTTTAATTGAGTGGAATATCATACCTCATGGTATGATTGTGCATTATTTGGGAATTCTCTTTGGGATTAATATCTCTCCTAAGGATATGTGGAACCGGGTTATGGAAAGACTTCCAAAAAAAATTAATTCTTGACCAAATCGATTTCTTTCCTTAGCAGGAAGAATTCAAGTTGCGAATAAAATTATGGCAACCTCTCATGTTTATTACTCCTCTTATTGGATGGTCCTCACGGTAGCCTATAAAAAATTAAATCAAGCCATTCATAATTTTTTATGGACCAAATGGGATAGGGAGGTGGTAATTACTACCATTTCTTGGAAGCTTTGTACTCAACGTAAGCCTTTAGGAGGTCTAGAAATTATTGATCATCTTACCCAAAGCAAAATTTTGGCTGCTAAATGGGTTTCCAAAGCCATAATTGGTGATGAAAATTAGAAACACCTATTTCATTACAAAATCTCGCTAGCTACTCACAAAGGTAAATGGAAACATACCTTATGGGAGGATAAGGTCCTTAATGCGCCTTACTTTATGATTAAAGGATCTATTCTAGCTTTCTAAAACTAGAAATCTTGAAAATCAGTTTCTCATTTATTGACTTGGAAGTTTGACTCCTTGAGACATGGTTTGAGCATCGGTATAAATAGTCTTTGGTGGAATAAACTTATCCTCCATAATGATAAACCTTTATATTTATGCAATGATATTCAAGGTCTAGCTTTTTTGAAGAAAGATATTAATAGAATTAAAGATATCTGGGATTCGATCTGGGTAGCTACTCAATTCTTACTTGGAACCAAATACGCAATTATTGTTCTCTTCCCTCTAGGATCAAAGAGTCTTATGGTTTAGTTATGACTTCCATCCCTTGTGAGGTCTTTATGAAGTTGGGAAAAACTACCCATTATATTTTGAATGACTGGATATGGGTTAATGGACATAGAATCTCTTCCATTGCTTCTAGTTGGTTATACAAAAATGTTTTGTGTCCCCCTTCTTTAGACTCTAAGCTCAAAGTCAAGTGGTAAGTGAATTTTACCAATGCCCAATGGCAGTTTCTTGCTACTAAAATTTGGAAAGCTCCTGTTGAATCCAAAACTTAACTTCTTGGATTATGGGTTTTGCATCAAAAAATTCCAACTACTAAAAGTTTGGCTATGATTTTACACATTCCCCCTCAATGCAAATTTTGTAATGCTAAAGAAACTCTTATTCACTTTTTTTGGTTTTGTGACACGGATAAACAGTTTTGGGATGTCTTCTACTCTTTTCTTTTTTTTTCTCTTTCACTAGATCTTGGAAGCTTTCTCTACTTTGTTTTCTCAGCTGGATCAGTACCCCAAACTTTGGGATGTTTGTAAACTCATCCTTCTCAAGCACATTTGGAAGTGCAGATTCAAAAAGGTGTTTAGTGGATCTCCTCCTTCATGGGATATAGTTTTAGCAGGTTTGACCTTTGATATTTTGTTATGTGTAGGATGCATTCATTCCCAAGTCTATGGAACTTCTAGCACACCTCGAGATGTTATTGACAAACTTCATCAACTTTCTCATATGGTTTAGGATCTTTAGAAGGTCCAATAGGAAAATTAAAAAAATACAGTTAACAATGATGAGTAGGTTTGGGTTTTGATTACTTCTATGTCTTCTTTAAAGACTTCAAAAGATATCATGAAAGACATTCCCCAAAAATTCTTCATATCTAGAATTTATTCATATAACAAACTCTCCCATGGATGAATGTTGTTATATGGTGTATTGCAGCAAGATATAGCTATAGTCTTTTTGTTAATATTAGCTTCTATTCTTATGTATGAATGTCTTACTCTTGATTCACCTCATTTTATTTTTTAGTTGGTGGAAAATACTAGCACCAGCACCAAAATATTGTAATGTTTCAAATATAATCTAGCTTTTCCTTTAAAAAAAAATTCAAGATATTATAACCTAAAATTTATAACAATAAATTATATCAAACAACAAAGTATTAATTTTTTTTTATTTGGTTAGTGTGAGAAACCCCTACGACTAATGCACATGGTTGAGCAGTCTCCTCCCAACCATGATACCTCTTAAAGTAAGTATAGTCTCCTCCCAACCATGATACCTCATAAAGTAAGTATAGTCTCCTCCCAACCATGATACCTCATAAAGTCAAGAGCTATACTTATCAATAGGAAATTTAACACACAACCACTATACACCCACCCTCTCACATACTCGCTCATGTCATTGTCTGTAAAGTATTAAATTTTACAATAAAAAATATATACATAAAAATATCATACATCTCAGCATAGGGATGTACATCAACATTATTTCTGGAATCAATTTTAGTGATCGATAAAGGTTAATATAAAATATATGATATATCATACATCTTAGCATAGGGATGCAGGGACATCAACATTATTGCTTGAATCAATTTTAGTGATCGATAAAAGTTAACATAAAATAGATGATATGTAGATTGAAATGATGAAACGTAGATATGATTATACCCTATGGAATAACATATTTAATATTTTTCATATAAGATTAAATATATGAGCAAGTTCAAATTATACATTTTTAGAAAACAAATTTTGTTTAATATTAAGAAAATATTTTAAATAATTTTTTGAATAGAAAAGTTAAATTATAGTAATTAGTTAAACCAAGACAAATCCACTTTTAAGTAGTATTATAATCTTAAACAGTATTATAAACAAATTTTAATATATATTATATAGCATATTTATGTTTTGATGATGTAAGATGAATAGCTTAAATATAACTTAAAAAATTATCTTTTTGCAAGAAACTTTAGAAACATGCTCTCACGTAGAAAAATAGATTTTATTGTTATTTTAGATCTATCAACTCACATCTACTTAAGATTTTACAATATTAATTTAGGTTTTAAAATTTCTTGGGTATAATATAACACCTTAAAGAGATGTGTCAATTTTTCCAAGTAGATTTTACTATTTATTTTATTTGTAAATGCAAATGCAAGTGTATAATATAAGGGAATTTTATGTAGGTTGAGCTAATGTGCAATATAGATTATTATAAATTATTTTTGTATAGCATTATCAAATTTGGTGTATGTTGAATAATTTGAAAGATGTTGGACTTAATCATCAGTGGTGGTTGATGATTGATGATTCATTGATATTTTCTTAGTAAATTTATGAAATGATACAAAATTTATATCTTGGATAATGGAATTTAACCATTAACTTAGTAAATTTATTAAATGATACAAATTTTATATCTTGGATAATGGAAGTTAACCATTAATTGAAATAGGCTTCTTTGATGTTATATATATAAAACATCAAAGAAGCCTATTTTAGTTAATGTTTAACTTCCATTATCCAAGATATAAACTTTGTATCATTTAAAAATTTACTAAAAAAACATATGGGACTGAGAAATTGCAAGAAAAAATGCATCATTTTCAGATAAAACAATCCTTAAGTAAAAAAACATATTCAAATATAAAACTATTGTTAAAATCTCCAGAAGAAAAACAAAGCGGGGAAAAACTAGATGCAATACCCAAATAAATATCACAAGATACAATAGATAAGCTTGTTGCCCTTTGGGGAGACCACACATGTTGAAGAAAAACATCCACATATACCACCAAAAAAGAGTGTGATGCCTTGAGAAGACAAGGCTCCTAGTAAACTATTACCCATTGTACACAAGGCAAACAAGAGGTTCTAAAAAGCATAGAAAATCTCCCCCCGATCTCCTAAACTCTCATAACCACCACCCACAACTAACCATGATCATCCATAATTAAATTTTGAAGACTCTGAGGAAATTTTGTCATTCAAATTGTAAGGCCTTGTTGCGATAGTCCAATATTCACCATTAAATTCGTCACTTTGTTTCCTTCACAAAAAAATGTGTTGAATTTTAGCCTCTGATCTTGAGTGGAAATTTTTGGCTACTTCAGCCATGATATTTGCTATCTTCCATTGCGAGGTGCAAGACTTATTGAATAGAATAACAATATTTAACGAATCCCCCTCCACTATAAATTTATTAAAACCCAAGGATTCCACCAATAAAAGGCCTTAAAGGAGTGCTCCGGATTTTGCAAAATGGAAGGCCTAGATTGAAATATTTTTGGCAAAGGTACCTAGCATATCTCCTTTATCATTTCTAAGTACACCACTTGTCGTAGCAAGACCCAAGTTCCCCTTAGAAGCACCGTCGAAGTTAATTTTAACCCAACCCACAAGGGGAGGGGACCAATAAACCAAGGATCTCAAAGATGGAGGAGGTGGGTCATTAAACATAGTATGCAAAGGAAAACTAAGCCGAGGCTTCATCAAGGATCTTGTTGAGTGGTATTTTCACCCAGTTGTGAAAGTACACTCTCCTTTAGGATTTGGGTTCCAAATCGCCTCTTGCAAAGAAGTTAAATAAACAACTTCTCCAAGGTCTCCGCTGTATTAGCATTTGCATATGTGTATTAGTAATCTAAAATAAAGATATTCAATTTAAATGCTTGGAACACCTTAGTGATTGCAAGTAACTATAAACAAGGGGCAATATTGGTTTATTTCACCATGAAACTTTAATGATTGTTCATTGTTTTTTTTGGATTTTGAAAATTTTTAAATGTTTATTTTAATGCCTGAAATTTTAAATTTTTGGAAAAAAATAAAATGCAGAAAAATGAAAATGAAATGTAGAAAACTGAAAATAAAATGCATTCAGTATGATGCTATCCTATTTTGACAAAACCGAAGATGTGAGGTTTTCATGCATGCAACCTAATCAATTGGACCTGCAAAACAAGCACAATTCGAATAAGCTAAGTGCTGGCTCCTAGGGTTTTAAATGAGGTTTTTCAGATTTAAACATTCGCATGAAGCAACCAAGAAAACTTGCATAAACTCCATTTACAAGCCTAAAATCTGAAAAGGGGAAAAATAGACATTTAATCTTGCATGCAGAAAATGACTCCTTTCTTGTCCACAAGATGCAAATTTCTAAAAACTTTTGCATTAAAAATGTGTCATTTTACAATAGCAGAATTTTTGGTTTTCCCAAACCAGTCCATGGAAGAAAAATAACTCAAACAGGTCCAGAATGGCCTTCTCGCCTTCAACTCTGCAACTCTGCTCGTAGTAATTTCCAACCCATGTCCATGAAGAAGAAAAACCAGTCTACGAAAGAAAAACAACCCAACTAGGTCCAGAATGGCTATCTTGCCTTCAAATCTACAATGCTACTTGCAGCAGTTTCCCACCCTCTCTTCTGGCCTCTTTGAATGGTGTATTTAAACTTTTGAAAAAAAAATTGTTTCTCCTTCCATGACTGTTCGTTTCATTTTCCAATGGCTGTTCGTTTCACCTTCCCTGACTGTTCATTTCATTTTCCAATGGATGTTCATTGCACCTTCCCTTGTATGCGTATGTGCTTCGGTTTCCATTTTGTGGCCCTTCGCTATGAAAATGTAACATGTCGCGATATCGCGACACTTTTTCTTTCTTCTCTCTTGGACGCGAAAATGCAACATGTCGCGATATCGTGACACTTTTTCTCTTTCAGCCGCGAACATGCAACATGTCACGATATCACGACACTTTTATTTCTTGTTCTTTCTTTCCTCGTTTGATCGTGAAAATGCAACATGTCACAATATTGCAACACTTTTCTTTCTTGTTCTTTATTTCCTCGTTTGGTCACAAAAATGCAACATGTCGCGATATCGTGACACTTTTCTTTCTTCTTCTTTCTTTTCTCGTTTGGTCACGAAAATGCAACATGTCGCGATATCATGACACTTTTTCTCTTTTAGCCACTACAATGCAACATGTCACGATATCGCGACACTTTTTCTCTTTTGGCCGTGACAGTGCAACATGTCGCGATATCGCGACACTTTTTCTCTTTAGCCGCTACAATGCAACATGTCACAATATTGCGACACTTTTTCTCTTTTGGCCGCGACAGTGCAACATGTGATATCGCGACACTTTTTCTCTTTTGGCCGTGACATTGCAACATGTCGCGATATCATGACACTTTTTCTATTTTAGCCACTACAATGCACCATGTCGCGATATCGTGACACTTTTTCTTTTTTGGCCGTGATAGTGCAACATGTCTCGATATCGTGACACTTTTTCTCTTTTGGCCGTGACAGTGCAACATGTCGTGATATCACGATACTTTTATCCTTGTGTTCGCGACGATGCAACATGTCGCGATATCGCGACACTTTTTCTCTTTTGGCTGCAAAAGGGCAACATGTCGTGATATCGTGACACTTTTTCTCCTTGTGGTGTTTTGCTTTTTTCTTTGAACTTTAGCCTATGGGCCACTTCGGTCTTCTTGGAACACATGCAAAAAGGTGGGTCCCCAATTTTGGGGTACGCTATGGAGTAGCCACAAAAAATGGTGACTCTGCTGGAAAATGCTCCCGAGCATTTTGGTGAGAAATCAACCTGAAAACACACACTCAAATACAAGCGTCAGCAAATATCCCAAGAATAAAACTAGACGAGAAATACATGAAGCATTAGAATTTTTAAGCATCAGCTCGGTGTGTGCAATGTGCTTCATTCCCTATCGTTTGAAACTCGTTCAACTTTCCATTGTCAGTTTTACCTATGATTCGTATGCAAGGCTATGAATGATTTGTGCAGGATTTGACATATGACAACTATGTTAGAGATATAACAACCTAATTTGCAAAAGCTCAGGCTTTCTAGTATCATGAACAAACATATTAAAACTGTCAAACCCTCTTAGGACCAAAAATATGTATACTGAATTAATTTACTGGATCCCAAAGTTGGTTATGTGCCACTACCATCTTGAACCCATGTGCAAGTGTAAGTGAAATCGGAGCTTTGGGGAATAGGATTCCCAACCTAATCGAGATGGGAATTTAACCCTATCCTTACTACTCTGATCTGGAGTTCATTACCTCATCTTGAACAAAATTATTTGACCTGTTATGGATGAAACTGTTAGGCTAGCCTATCCGTTTGAGAAGTCAGTGGTCTTGCTTTTAGACAAGACATGTTGCCACGCATGAGCATACTCCATCGCCGACCAGGCGTCTATAGCCCCGGTGGAGATTAACCCCATAATCCATGGTTTGACTTTACTTTTGATTTCTTGGACCTTGGGGATGACTACCCATACTTGCAAGGGACATGTAGTACGATCCTTCCAATCCAATATCAATGATGCAATAAAAGTAGAATGGAAAATATTTTCTTTGGAATTTCAAGTTCTTGAGTGGGCAAAATAGAAGCTTTGGGGAATTGGATTCTCAACCTAGGTGAGATGAGAATTAGACCCTATCCTTACTACTTCATGAAGGTCAAATAAGATCTTTGGGGAATCAAATTCTCAACCTAAGCGAGATGAGAATTAGACCCTATCCTTACTACTCTGATTTTAGGCTTTAAGCACTATGGGAGTGGTAAAAACCACTATTTTAAGGATTATGTTGCATAATAGGACAGACACGAAATACTCCTTTCGCCTCACCATTTCTTCCAAGTATGGTTTTGACCATTTTGCTCAAGATCCTCTTTAAAATATGTAGAACATGCTTGGTTCAAGATAGTTCGGGCATCAGTTCCCAACCTTGGGATCCTTTTAATATATGTTATGTAATAACCCTAAGAGGATTCGACACCTTTTCAATGATTGTACATGAAATGAAGATGCAACTAAGATGAAATGTATATGCAATGCGGAATGTACATGAGATATGAATGCATTGCTCCTTTTGAAATGTGGATGGAGTATACCACCTACTTTGCCATAATTTATAAAACTAACAACTTCATGCATCACAAGTTCCAAACGATATTCTTTAATGTGTTTGTGATACTCGTGGAGATTTCTGCAATACAATTCTGATGTTTCATATTCTCCTAGTCTTAGTCAACATTCATAAGGACCTAAGTTAACAAACCAAAAGTGTCCAAAGGACCAACACACAAAACTTAAAACCAAAATGAGATCCAATCCAAAACTAAAACACGAAAACCAAAAGTATATACAAATGTACAAAAAGTTTGGATTATCATTTTCTCGGATCTCAAAACTGATTAGAATTCTTTAAAAGACATATGACGTGATACTCATACCAAGTTTTGCAGGAATCCAACAAAAACAAGATCCAGCCAAACAAAGAAACAAACTTCCACTTGCCCCTCTGACCATACCAATTTGATTTAGTTTCATTAATAATCCTATGGTGGAGTTTCCAGTTTTCAAATTGATTAGACAATGATTGATATTCAATTCCTTTATATCTATTCTTTAAGATGTCCATTCCGCACTTTGATTCACGATGTAGAAATAAGCTTTCATTTTCATTCAATAAAGCCATAACATTAATAATATTTGAATCAAACCATTCATTAGGAAAACCCTCATTCGAATTTTGCATGGTGAAACCAAAAAGATGAGATTTTACCTTTGGCATGTTTTCATTTGACCTTACTTGAAGAGGATTTGAAAATTCCTCTTTTCTCTCATGACATTCATCATCATGTAGCACTTGTTATTTCTCCATGACTCGTTTATCAAAGGCACCAAACTTAGGTACCCAATTGAAAATATGCCCATCCCTTTCAAACCATAAGTCTTGTCTATCTAGGGGTGGGTTAACTAACACATTTCTATGATCAATCACTTGGGTTGTTTTGGGTAATGTGAGATTTTCAATTGGATCATCAATGATATCAAACCCAAATGATTCAGGTTTTGTAATTTTCTCATTTTGAAATGGAATAATCATTGTAGCACAAGTAAGTGGATCAAGATTTTCAATTTCTTTTCCTTCAAAGGAATCTAAAGTGAATGACTATGTTTCTTAATTCATGGTTGTATAATCCTTATCATGTTCCAAAATTTGATGAGATTTGAATTCCTCTTCCAAAACTTTCTCAAATTGTACAGGATTTATAGTATCCTCATGAGAGGAAGAAATTGAGTTATCCTGCATATTAATTGACACAACAAGTTTATTAGAAGATTTAGATTGATTATATTCTTCCCACTTCTTCCACGAATCATAGTAATCATCCTCCAAGTTCAAGTTGTGATGCTCAAGTACTTCTTCTTCATCTTTTGATTCATCAACATGTTTCTCATCCAATTCATATTCACCTTCCTCATTCTCACTCTCTTGACGATATAGAGTTTCCACCACTAAAATTTTGTCCACTCCTTGCTGATGTTGGGGTGGACCCTCATTTGGCACAAGTTCCAAATCATCCACTTGAGCTTGAAGACAATGGGTATACATAGCAATTTCGGGACAATTCCTTTCATTATGCTCCTTTGTATTATGCAATCTACACCCTTTTTCCCATGCAAAATTAGAAAGATTAAGAATGGAACTAGAGTGACTTGGTCTTGCAGAAGTATCTATCTAATTAGCAATAGGGGAAGGCACACCCCCATTGTTTGGCTTCATATTCCACTGTCTCCCTCTATTGTTGAAATTTTGATTTAGGTGAGGGGCATGGGATTCATACTTCTGTTTTTGAACCAAATCATTACTCAATTTGTGAACTATATTTTTGAGCTCTTCAACCTCTGAATAAATCTCTTTTGGTTGAGTTATTTTATTGCTAGTTCCAATAGGATTTGTGTAATTGGTGAGATATTGACTTAACATTTGAGTTGGATTTTGAGCCACTTGATTTGCGTAAGGATTCACACTTTGAATTAGAATTGGATTGGGTGCGTAAGCGGGTGTTGATGAATATGGTTGTTGATAAGGCCAAGCATTTATGCATGATATTTGTGGTGCCATGATCTGGTTCATCATAGGAGCTTGACCATATGGACCATACTGTCCTACCATAGGCATCTGGGAAAACCCATAACCCTGTGGTGTCATTTGTTTTTTAATGGTCATAGCTTCATTGTAGGCTAGAGCAAGCGTGGTAACTTGAGGATTTTGCCTTGCAAACATTGCCGTCATAGAATCCAATGCCCCAAAATATATTTGCAAAGCTACTACGGGATCAATGGCAAAATGTCAAATTGCTCTATTATAGCACTTATGAAATCTCTGATTAAAAGTTCGGATTGGCTCACCCTGGCCTCTTTTGCATGTAATGAACTAATTATAGATGATTGTGGTATCTAATGGTGACCTGAATTGGTTGAAAAAAGCATTCTCCATTTACGTCCATGACGTAATGGAACCCGTAGGTAAGCAAATATACCATTCGTAGGCCACTAGGTCTAGAATCATGGGGAAGAGTCTACAAGCCACATCTTCATGTTGAACTTGCAATCTTATCAAAACATCCCTATAGGCCTGAATATGTTCTATGGTCCTTGGGCCATCCGGTTTGTATTTGGGCAAAAATATCTCTATATTCTTAGGGATCTTGTGAATATCTCCTGCAATATTCAAAGGAATGTTATTGGCTTCGTACCAAGGAGCTGGTGGAGGTTGGGCCATTTTATTCAAAATCGATGATGATAACCCTACAAGAACCTGAAAAAACTCTCAGTACCACAAAGAAAACCTACGACACACAGAAAATCCTGTAATTAATGAAATTCAAAGAATAACCTCAAAATCAATTTGTTAGTCATGAAAGAAGGAACCTTGACAAAGCAGTATTCTAAAAATGTAAATTAGTTTTTGATTCACCATATCGCATATGCGCAAGTGAAGAGCATACGCCTAGTGTTGTAGGCTTTCTGATTCACAAGATCACATTACGCGCAGGTGAAGAGCATAATACCAACAACAAATACATTTTTAGACAGAATAATTCCTTACAAATAAGCATGAAATGACTAGCAAATATCAAACATGTAACGTATGAATAATCACGTTAGCATCAACCAAGAGATGTATACCTTAAAATCAAATGAAATAATTGCATGGAGACAACCTCGTTAGTCAAGACCAAAATTTTTCAAAATAAAATCAAAACACATTATTCTTGTATGAACAATCAAAAGTGTTAGAACAATGCATAGCAATTCATGTCCTCCTTTTAACACTACAAGGTTGTATTGTTAAAAGAGGGCTAAAGATAATAATCAATAGGGCATGAAATATTCAAAATTTAAATCCCTATAGCATTTAAATCACTCTGAAATAAAATAATTTAGGCCCTCCTTCTAGCGCCAATCTATTGAGTGGTATTTTCACCCAGTTGTGAAAGTACACTCTCCTTCAGGATTTGGGTTCCAAATCCCCTCTTACAAAGAAGTTAAATAAACAACTTCTCCAAGGTCTCAGCTGTATTAGCATTTGCATATGTGTATTAGTAATCTAAAATAAAGATATTCAATTTAAATGCTTGGAACACCTTAGTGATTGCAAGTAACTATAAACAAGGGGCAATATTGGTTTATTTCACCATGAAAATTTAATGATTGTTCATTGTTTTTTTTTTTTTTTTTAATTTTTAAATGTTTATTTTAATGCCTGAAAGTTAAAATTTCTGGAAAAAAATAAAATGCAAAAAAATGAAAATGAAATGCAGAAAACTAAAAATAAAATGCATTCAGTATGATGCTATCCTATTTTGACAAAACCGAAGATGTGAGGTTTTCATGCATGCAACCTAACCTATTGGACCTGCAAAACAAGCACAATCCGAATAAGCTAAGTGCTGGCTCCTAGGGTTTTAAATGAGGTTTTTTATATTTAAACATTCGCATGAAGCAACCAAGAAAACTTGCATAAACTCCATTTACAAGCCTAAAATCTGAAAAGGGGAAAAATAGACATTTAATCTTGCATGCAGAAAATGACTCCTCCTTTCTTGTCCACAAGATGCAAATTTTTGAAAACTTTTGCATTAAAAATGTGTCATTTTACAATAGCAAAATTTTTGGTTTTCCCAAACCAGTCCATGGAAGAAAAACGACTCAAACAGGTCCAGAATGGCCCTCTTGCCTTCAACTCTGCAACTCTGCTCGCAGCAATTTCCAATCCATATCCATGAAGAAGAAAAACCAGTCTACGAAAGAAAAACAACCCAACTAGGTCCAGAATGGCTATCTTGCCTTCAAATCTGCAACACTACTTGCAGCAGTTTCCCACCCTCTCTTTTGGCCTCTTTGAATGGCGTATTTAAACTTCTAAAAAAAAAATTGTTTCTCCTTCCATGACTGTTCGTTTCATTTTCCAATGGTTGTTCGTTTCACCTTCCCTGACTGTTCGTTTCATTTTCCAATGGTTGTTCGTTTTACCTTCCCTCATATGCGTATGTGCTTCAATTTCCATTTTGTGGCCCTTCACCGTGAAAATGTAACATGTCACGATATCGCGACATTTTTTCTTTCTTCTCTCTTGGCCGCAAAAATGCAACATGTCGCGATATTGCGACACTTTTTCTCTTTCGATCGCGAAAATGCAACATGTCACGATATCGCGACACTTTTCTTTCTTGTTCTTTCTTTCCTCATTTGGTCATGAAAATGCAACATGTCACGATATCGTGACACTTTTCTTTCTTGTTCTTTCTTTCCTCGTTTGGTCGCGAAAATGCAACATGTCGCAATATCGCGACACTTTTCTTTCTTCTTCTTTCTTTTCTCGTTTGGTCGCAAAAATGCAACATGTCACAATATCGTGACACTTTTTCTCTTTTAGCCGCTACAATGCAACATGTCACAATATTGTGACACTTTTTCTCTTTTAGCCGTGATAGTGCAACATGTCATGATATCACGACACTTTTTCTCTTTTAGCCGCTACAATGCAACATGTCGCGATATCGTGATACTTTTTCTCTTTTGGCCGCGACAGTGCAACATGTCACGATATCGCAACACTTTTTATCTTTTGGCCACGATAGTGCAACATGTTGTGATATCGTGACACTTTTTCTCTTTTAGTCGCTACAATGCAACATTTCGTGATATCGCGACACTTTTTCTCTTTTGGCCGCGACAGTGCAACATGTCACGATATCACGACACTTTTTCTATTTTGGCCGCGATAGTGCAACATGTCGTGATATCGCGATACTTTTCTCCTTGTGGCCGTGACGATGCAACATGTCACGATATCGTGACACTTTTTCTCTTTTGGCCACAAAAGGGCAACATGTTGCGATATCGCAACACTTTTTCTCCTTGTGGTGTTTTGCTTTTTTCTTTGAACTTTAGCCTATGGTCCACTTCGGTCTTCTTGGAACACATGCAAAAAATGTGGGTCCCCAATTTTGGGGTACGTTGTGGAGCAGCCACAACAGATCCCACCATGTAGATCTGGGAAACTAGAGGTCACATTCTCCACATATGTCCTAATCACTCTACTAAAAATAGATTCAAGATCATGCTTTGAGTTCTTGAAGCTCTTTGATTACACTCCCACCAAATGATCCAAAATAAATGGGGTAGCAAGAAGGTCCAAAATTTGATCAAGCAAGGAGATTTAAAATGTGAAGTGCACTACAAAAAGACCTTCAAAATAGAATTTGGAAAGACCCAATGAAATCCCAAGTACAAAAAACATGGGCTACCACTGTAACATAGAAGGAACAATGGAAAGATAGGTGGAGGCATGATTCTTCAACAGCCTCACAGATATAACACCTATTGGGTAAACACATACCCCTCCTATAGATATTATCAAGAGTGAGACATCTATTCTGTATGGCCAACCAATAAAATCCATTTACTTTGGGGGTCAGATTCTTCATCCAAAATTTACCAGGTAGATACCATTGAGTAGAGTTAGAGTCGATGAAGAGGTAGGTTTATTTGACTAAAAATGAGCCCTCACTTTCTCCTTTCCAAATGAGTCCTCAGTTTCATGATTTTTCAAAACCTAGAGCTTGAGTAAATTTGAGATGGTGACCCAAGCGTTAGCTTCCTCCCTACTACAGTTAGAGGTGGGGATTGATTTCAATATTCCCCTGTACCCCACACTTGTAATGAAATCCTCTACTTTATACCATCTAAGTCTATGGATAAGAGGTTCTACCAATGATAGGTTGGTATCCTAGATTAGCAGGTGCTCAAGGAGCCATGAACCCTACCAAAATTTAATGGATTTACCATTCCCCACAATCCATTGAGCACCAAGAGCTAAATATGATCTGAATTTACTCACTCTCTTCCAAAAGGTGGACTCCTTTTGGAAAAGGGGATCAACGAGCAAACTCTCTAAGTGGACCAATTACTTAGTTGTGATGATTTTCACCCAGTCAGAATTATGATTGATCAAACTTTTCAAACCTTGCTTTAGGATTAGGGCTTCATTCATCAAACAGATGTTGCACAGGCCTAGCCCATATTTTTATTTCCTTGTACAATCTTGGTTCCAAGAGACCAAGTGGAACTTATTGTGATATTGAGGTCTCATCCATATAAAATGTCTTTTGAATGCTCTCTAATTTGGTCAAAACTTTCATAGGTAATTTAAAAATAGACATAAAATATATTAGAATATTTTGTAAGATAGTTTTGACTTACAGAATTTTACATGCTTGGCTGAACAAAGCCTCTTTCCAACTAGCAAGACACCGTTGCATCCGTTCAATCACTAGGTCCCATAAACACTCCTTCATTCTTCCAATGAAAATATGTGGGTCCAAATAGGTGGTAGGGCAGTCAACAACTCTACAACAAAGGATATATACAATATTTTTCTACCGAGTTTGGGAGGTATTCAGAAAAAAAAATAGGCTTTTAGAAATATTGATTCTTTGACAACCACATTTTCATAGGTAGATAAAATGGAATTCACCTCTCTGGCTTGAACAATAGAAGCAAAAAGTGACAAGAGCGTGTCATCCGTGAACTGGTGGTGGAAGAGCGAGTCCAAGGAAAGGGTTGGATTGATACCTTTAATCACAGGATTATGAGAAAATGATCTTCCCTATGCCTCAACCATGAGCATAAATAGGTAAGGGGAAAGTGGATCTCCTTGGAAAAGCCCCTTGAGGCTTTGGAAGTACCCAAATGGGATCCCATTGAGAAACACTAAAATTTTTGATAATGAAACACAGGTCTTAATCAACTTGATCCAACTCTAGCTAAAATAGAATTTGTCAGCACTTCAAATAGGAAATGCCAAGATACACGATCATAAGCTTTGTTCATATCTAACTTGAGAAACATTCCTAACCTAATACTTCTCTATTTTGAATGGAGGATTTTATTTACAACCACAACACCATCCAAAATCTGTCTGCTTAGTACAAAATTACTCTAAGCTTTGTCAATCAATAAGGGCATGAATATCTTCAGCCTATTAGCTAAGTATTTAGAAAAAAAATTGTAAATAGTATTACAGAGGCTCATAGGATGGAATTCTCTAAAGTTGTATTTATCAAATTTATGGATGAGAACAAAAAATGTGGAGTTCACCCCGTACGACAATGAATTAAAATATGAAGCTTTCTTTATCACGTCGTAAACTTCCTTCCCAACTATATGCCAATTTTTTTGGAAAAAAAGTGGAGGGAAACCATTTGGACCTGACGCTTTTAGTGCACCCATAGCAAAGGTGACCTCTCTTATTTCTTCATATTTGAAGGGAGATTTAAGGAAGTCATTCATATCCTATGTTACAAGCCTGGGAATAGCTTGAAGCAGAACGTTTTCAGTCCCAAAGTCTCTTGTATCTTTAGAACCTTTTAAGGAATTGAAGTATGAAGTTACCTTGGTTTTGATATCTAATATATCCACAATTTTGGTCTCATCCTCCCTATCTATCTCACGGATATGATTTGCACTCCTATATCTCAAAGTTGAGATGTGAAAGAATTTGGTGTTCCTATCACCTTCTTTAAGCTAGAGGGCACGAGATTTTTGTCTCCATAAAATTTCCTCCCTATCGAGGGTGTTATGAAGTTCTGAAAGAAGCTTCTTCTTATTAGATCTTATCTCACTCGACAAACCCCCATTTTTAATTTTTGCATTCAAGCTTGTGAGTTGATTTTTTAAAATTTGCTTCTTTATAAAGACATCTCCAAAAAACTCTTTATTCCATCTTTTAAGTCTCCCTTTTATGAACTTGATTTTATTTGCTATTTTAAATAGTTCAACACCCAGGACATATTCTGCCCACTAGTATTTGATCTTCATTTCTAAGCTCGAGTGGGAGCACCACATAGCTTCAAAGTGAAATGGTCTAGGGAAGAACTTTCCTTATTGAGGAGATTCCATGAATAGGGGATTGTGATTATACCCTATCTTCGGCAAAGCATTAAAAATAACATCACCAAAAATGGGAGGCTCTACTTTGAAATAAACGTTCTATCTAGCCTGGTCAAAATGAGTTGCTCCCCAATTCGATGATTGCTCCAGGTGAAGCGGGCACCTTTCAAGTCTAGATCCATCAATTCTCCTTGGCTAACAAAATATGCAAAGTCCTCCATGCTTCTTTCACAAGGGGAATTACCCCATTTTTTATTGAATGGGAATAGAGGCAAATTGAAGTCACCTACTAAAACCTATGTCTCCTCTTTGAATCCTTCTCTCATTTGCAGAAGTGAGGACCAAAAAATTTTCCTGCTAGGGCCAGAGTTCAAAGCATAAATATTTGACATGACCCATCTCTGGTTAGTCGACTTGCAAAAAAATAACAAATTGATAACTCACTTAGAAGATGATATCACATATCCCTCAACATTTGATAGGTCCTAAAAATAAAACAAACCTCCAAAAGACCCATCAACTAGGCTTGCAACAAATCTAGCATTCTTCCAGATGGAATTTCTTACTAAATCAATGTTGTTACTCTCAATCTTGGATTCTTGTATGAAAATTATGTCTGGGGAGTAGTCATTTCTAAGAGAGGATAGTAACCACATTTTTGAGGATCCATTCAATCCTCTGATGTTCCAGCAAAGGAACTTCATTTATGGGTTTTAGATTTCTTTTTAGACATGAATGGCTGTGAGGATCAACTAAAGGCTTCTAGCTTCAATTTTTTGCCTCTCGAGTCAATGCTATTGTCAACCTTCAGTTGTGTCTGAGAACCATTGGCTATTTCAAAATCTGCTTCCCTTTTCCTCAAATATTTATTCAATGGTTTACCCACCTTTTTCTCAACCCCAACATCCACTTTTTTATGGTGGCTCTTGGTTTTGGGGCCAAGATAACTATTCATGATGGGATTGGAAGAGGGGGGTTTCTTTGAAACAAAGAGTAAAATTTATTGCAGTATTGGTTCTTCCATATGTAAAATTTCAAAGGAATTGAATAGAACCAAATATTTAGGGCTTACCTCCTCTAGAGAAGGTGATAGGTAATGATTGCTATTCATGTCAGGGGTCTTGGTGCCCCCCTTTTGAATCAGTTCCAAAATTAAACTTAGCAAAACCTCCTTAGGACTACCCTTTAATTATGTTTCAAGAATTAGTCGGGAGAGTGGGGGAGGCTACCTGTCCTTGACTTGGCTAGTTTCCTCTTTATGGGGCTCCCTATCTTAGCCTGATCCATATTCACTTGAGAAGACTCCTTGAATTCATTCTATCTAGACACCATATGAGGAGGTTCCCCATATTTAGATAGATCCACCATTAACTAGGGTGGCTTCCCATTTTCACCCAAGCCTACCTCTATCAAAGGGTCAATCTCCACATATGAGCCCTAGGGTAAGGACATCCCCAAAGGAGAAAGGGTAGCTTTCTCACCTTCTAATTTTGGAGGATGGGGGTTAAATTTCACTCTTTTCTCCAAAGAAGGCATTTTTTTACCCAATTTTCCATACCCTTTCTTTTTATTCTAGTAGTAGTCGGGGCCTTCTAGGAAGGATAGATATTTTTATTGTGGTATGAATACCACATAAATGATATTGGGAAGACATGTTATCATACTCCACCAACTGAATCCAAGAGCCCACCTCGAATAAGAGCTCTAATGAGTTTGGTAGCTCCGCTTCAATGTTGGTCAAGATGCACAATCTCGCATAGTTCATCCAAGATTTAGACATTGTAGCCGCATCTAGGGAAACCAACTTCCCAATATCTTTGGAAATTCCTTTTAGCACATCATAACACTAGTAATGCATAGGAAGACCTAGAAGTCTAACCCAAAGAGGGAGAAGGTTGGATTTTTGAGTGTATGGGTTGAAATTTGTACCCCACTTGTGAAGAAATAGACCCCTCCTACCAAAAAACCATGGCCCTCCTAAAATTTGCTTGGAGTCTTCCTCACAATTGAGTTTGAAAATAAAAAAGACCTAGGGAATGCTACAATATCTATGGATCCTAGTGGTTTCCACTTGGCCAAGGCCCATTTTTTAATAGACTCCAACTTCGGCTTACTACCCTGGAATTTGCCAATCAGGTCCCAAGAACTTTATCTACTATTTCTACTGATGATATCACTGGGGATCCATAGTGTTGTGGCTGATCCATAACACACCCCAAAATTGGGGACCCCCTTTTTTTTTTACACTTTCCAAGAAGATTGCAGTGGCCCAGATGTTAAAAGAGCAAAGAAAAGCAAAAATGAAAAAACGTTGCGATATCGCGACATGTTGCTCCATCGCGGCCAAAATGAAAAAACGTCGCGATATCGTGACATGTCACGTTTTCACGACTCAGAATGGCAAAGTACATCGAAATGAAAAGGTGTCGTGATATCATGACATGTCAAATTTTTGCGGCCCAGACAAGCGAAGTACAGTGGAACAAAAAAGTGTCATGATTTTGCGACATGTCACGTTTTCACGGCTAAGAGCAACAGAATGTAGCACAAAGTGAAAAATGTCATGATATCGTGACATGTCATAAAATCATGGTCAAAGCAAGCAGGAGGAAGTGTTGACCAAAAATTGTCGCGATATCCGACGTGTCGTGAAATCGCTGGTCAAAGAGGAGAGAGAAGACAAAATAAAAAAAATGTCGCGATATCGTGACATGTCACAAAATCGTGGTCAAACCAATCAAACAGGGCAAGGCACTAAAGTTGTTGCGATATCGCGACATGTCATGTTTTCGTGATCTGAAGATGAGATGAAGGGCAAACAGAAAAAACATCACGATATCGCGACATGTCGGAGTTTCGCGACCTGGAGCAGCCAAAGTGAACATAGAGGAAAAGTGTCGCGATATTGTGACATGTTGGATTTTCATGACCAAAGGTAGGAAGATAGAGCTAAAGAGAAAAACGTCATGATTTTGTGACAGATTGCATCTGCACAGCCCAAAAGAGAAAAGCATCACGATTTCACGATAGAAAGCAGCAAGATGGTACGAAATGAAAAAGTGTCGTGATTTCATGATAGAAAGCAGTGAGATGGTACAAAATGAAAAAGTGTCACGATTTCGCGACATGTCGTGTTTTCGCGGCTAAGTACAACAAAACACAACGAAGGAGAAAAATGTCTCGATATCGCGACATGTCTCATTTTTGTGATGCATGAAGGCGAACAAGGCTGTTGACAAAAAAACGTCACGATATCGCAACATGTCTCATTTTTGTGATGCATGAAGGTGAACAAGGCTGCTGACATAAAAACATCGCGATATCGCGACATGTCTCATTTTTGCGATACAGGTGGAAGAACAAAGCTGCAGATAGAAAATGTCACGATATCGTGACATGTTATTTTTGTTGTGATTCATGATGGGCCGTTACAAAACATACAGGGGCAACGCTGAACACATGGCATAAAGGTGTAAGAATCATGGGAAGCGTTACAGTTCACAGAGAAGATCAAACATTTCGACGTAGAGAAGAAAGTCAAAAATGATGAAGAGGCGGGGAAGATGAAACGAAGCGATCTGGGAGATGAAGCGAAGCGTCACAGGGTGAAACAAAGAGCATTGCCAAAAAGTTTAAAAGCAGAAACACAGATTGGTATAGAGGTCAGAAACCGGTATGGGCAGAGTTGGAGAGCTGAGGGTGATAAGCCATTCTGGGACTGCTTTGGAGTGTTTTTCTTCCCCTTTTTCTGGTTTTGAGAAAACTAGAAAGTTCTGTTATTGTAAAATGATAAACTTTTAATACAAAAATTTTAGAGAGTTGCATCTTATGGACAAGAAAGAAGGAGTTATTTTCTGCATGCAAGATTTAATGCCTATTTTTCCCCTTTTTAGATTTTAGGCTTATAGGTGAAGTTTAATGCAAGTTCTCTTGGTTGCTTCATGCGAATGTCTAAATCTAAAAATCACAGTTAAAACCCCAAAAACTAGCATTTAACTTATCTGGATTGTGCATGTTCTGCAGGTTCAATAGGTTAGGTTGCGTGCAGAAAACCTCATATCTTCGATTTTGTCGAATAGGATTGCATCACCCTAAATGCATTTCATTTTCTTTCTTTGCACTTTATTTTCATTTTTTTGCATTTTACTTTTTCTACAGTCATCAAAATAAAATGCGTATGTCTAATGGTTCATGTATTTCTAATCTATCGACATTTGTTTTTTATGTGTTGATGCTTGTATCTAAGCTTGTGTATTTCAGGTTAGGTTCTCACCGAAATGCTCAGGAGCATTTCCCAGCAGAGTCACCATTTGTTGTGGCTGATCCACAACACACCCCAAAATTGGGGACCCCATTTTTTTTGCATGCTTTCCAAGAAGATTACAGTGGCCTAGATGTTAAAAGAGCAAAGAAAAGCAAAAATGAAAAAACGTCACGATATCGCGACATGTTGCTCCGTCGCGGCCAAAATGAAAAAACGTCGCGATATCGCGACATGTCACATTTTCGCAGCTCAGAATGACAAAGTACGTCAAAATGAAAAGGTGTCACGATATCGCGACATGTCATGTTTTCGCGGCCCAGACAAGCGAAGTACAGTGGAACGAAAAAGTGTCGCGATTTCACGACATGTCATGTTTTCACGGCTAAGAGCAACAGAATGCAGCACAAAGTGAAAAATGTCACGATATCATGACATGTCATAAAATCGTGGTCAAAGCAAGTAGGAAGAAGTGTTGACCAAAAATTGTCGCGATATCGTGACGTGTCGTGAAATCGCGGGTCAAAGAGGAGAGAGAAGACAAAATAAAAAAAATGTCGCGATATTGTGACATGTCACAAAATCATGGTCAAACCAGTCAAACAGGGCAAGGCACTAAAGTTGTCGCGATATCGTGACATGTCATGTTTTCATGATCTGAAGACGAGATGAAGGGCAAACAGAAAAAACGTCGCGATATCGCGACATGTCGGAGTTTCGTGACCTGGAGCAGCCAAAGTGAACATAGAGGAAAAGTGTCACGATATCACGACATGTTGGATTTTCGTGACCAAAGGCAGGAAGATAGAGCTAAAGAGAAAAACATCACGATTTTGCGACAGATTGCATCTGCACAGCCCGAAAGAGAAAAGCATCGCGATTTCACGACAGAAAGCAGCGAGATGGTACGAAATGAAAAAGTGTCACGATTTCACGACAAAAAGCAGCGAGATGGTATGAAATGAAAAAGTGTCATGATTTCGTGACATGTCGCGTTTTCGTGGCTAAGTACAACAAAACACAGCGAAGGAGGAAAACATCATGATATCGTGACATGTTTCATTTTTGCGATGCATGAAGGTGAACAAGGCTGCTGATAGAAAAATATCGTGATATCACGATATGTCTCATTTTCATGATGCATGAAGGCGAACAAGGCTACTAACATGTCTCATTTTCATGATACATGTGGAAGAACAAAGATGCGGATAGAAAATGTCGTGATATCGTGACATGCTATTTTTGCCGTGATTCATGACGGGCCGTTACAGAACATACAGGGGCAGCGCTGAACACATGGCATAAAGGTGTAAGAATCATGGGAAGCATTACAGTTCACAGAGAAGATCAAACGTTTCGACGTAGAGCAGAAAGTCAAAAACGACGAAGAGGTGGGGAAGATGAAACGAAGCGATTTGGGAGATGAAGCAAAGCATCACAGGGCAAAACAAAGAGCATTTCCCAAAAGTTTAAACGCAGAAGCACAGATTGGTATAGAGGTCGAAAACCGCTGTGGGCAGAGTTGGAGAGTTGAGGGTGATAAGCCATTCCGGGCCTGCTTTGGAGTGTTTTTCTTCCCATTTTTTTGGTTTTGAGAAAACTAGAAAGTTCTGTTATTGTAAAATGATAAACTTTTAATACAAAATTTTTAGAGAGTTGCATCTTATGGACAAGAAAGAAGGAGTTATTTTTTGCATGCAAGATTTAATGCCTATTTTTCCCCTTTTTAGATTTTAGGCTTATAGGTGAAGTTTAATGCAAGTTCTCTTGGTTGCTTCATGCGAATGTCTAAATTTGAAAATCACAGTTAAAACCCTAGAAACCAGCACTTAACTTATCTAGATTGTGCATGTTCTATAGGTTCAATAGGTTAGGTTGCAGGTAGAAAACCTCATATCTTTGATTTTTGTCAGAATAGGATTGCATCACCCTGAATGCATTTCATTTTCATTCTTTGCACTTTATTTTCATTTTTTTGCATTTTACTTTTTCTATAGTCATCAAAATAAAAATTAAAAAAATTTCAAAATCCAAAAATAGTTCCACCATTGCGTATGTCATACTGCAGATTTCAAATACACATTTTAAAATTTTATTTTCGGAGTTGTTTAAATTTCACCGAAGCTGCTGTTTTGTTGCAGACTTTAAAATCCGAAAATAGAAAATTTCCATTTCAGGGCTAGAATTTCATTTTTAGTTTTGTTTTTCATTCATGAGCCGATGATGACATTCCCTTCATGAAAATTCCAATTTCATTGAAGGATTTATGTTTTATGGCATTTCATCGATTTCCATTTTGAAGTTACATCGTGGTCATATAAGGGCAAGATCACATTTGCTTTATTTGGGTTCAATAAACAATCATTAAAGTTTCACAATAAAATAAACCAACATTGCCCCTTGTTTTTAGTTACTTGCAACCACTAAGGTGTTCCAAGCATTTAAATTGAATATCTTTATTTGAGATTATTAATACACATACACAAATGCTAACATAGCAGAGACCTTGGAGAAGTTACCTATTTAATTTCTTTGCAAGAGGGGATTTGGAGCTCAAATCCTATCGGAGAGTGTGTTTTCACAATCGAGTGAAAATACCACTCAACACATAGTTTGTGATTTTTTAGGAATAAATCGTACTGAACCTGCTTCCCATCTCCATAACATGACCTTACCACCACCTTGGAAAAAGAGAAGGTTGGGTTCATGTGATTCCCTTTATCCTGATGACCCCTCTCATGGGGCTCAAACTAGACCCCAACACTTTGGTGATTCTGTTCTAATGGAGGATGGGTCCCCCTTTGAACTTCTTGGGGTCATATCCTTGTTTGGAACCTTCCCCTTGATGTTCACCCTAAAATCCTGCATCAATATTTCCTGCTGCAACTCCCTGCTAATCACTTCCTGCAACTTCCATGCTCTCCATTCAACCTACTAGTCACTTTCTACAACTTCCCCATTGTGCAAACCCTAATATTTCAACCTCCTCCTCTAAAAATTATCCGTATATTTATTTTGCACAAACCCCACTCTTTCAACCCTAAATTTATTTTACAAAAATCCCAATCTTTCAACCTCCTTCTGCTCTGGAAATTATTCATAGATTTATTCTGCACAAACCCCAATATTTCAACCTAAATTTGTTCTATAGAAACCCCAATCTAAAAGAAGAAAAATTATGGAACCCATGCTTCCTAGCCAACCTATGTTTCAACAATCTCCCACCTTCATTTAACTCCTGCTTTGGAAATTATTCGTAGATTTGTTCTGCACAAATCCCAATATTTCAACCTTAATTTGTTCTACAAAAACCCCAATCTAAAAGAAGAAAAATTATGGATCCCATGCTTCCCATCTAGTCCATAATTCAAAATTCTCTCACCTTCATTAACCTATATCCAAGATCCTTTTGATGTCTTATATTTAACCTTAAACTATAGATTATATTTTTAATGAGTGTGTTAAAAAAATTCAATCCTTACACATGTTATAGCATCTAATGGAAAAACACGTGTGTTTTGATCTTATAACATATCTTAAATTTTATATAGTTATAATATTTTCTCTAATTTGATGAAAGAATAATTTTATATAGTTATAATGTCATATGGAGTTCATCGCTTTTACTCATATTCCAAGGGAGTGGAATGGTGTTGTTGATTGTTTGGCTAAATGGGCCTTTGAATTTCAAGAAGGTTGGAGTGTTAGGAAATAGAATTAGCTTCCTTCAATGTTCTTTCAAACTATTACTAGTTTATTGAAAGCTGATATGCCTAAATGAGGCAGTTTTTTTGTAATCTGATTCTTTTTTTTTGATAGGTTAAAATTAAATTAAAATCGGGTTTTTAAAGGACCCCAAAACCTTTTTACAATAGGTCAACCGATCAAACCAAAGGTCAAGAAAAATCAATTTGAAGAATCTTACCTAGCGAAAAATAGACAGTTTGGAAAACCCACCCAGTAGGAATAGACAATTTAAAAAAAACCCGCCTAGCGAGAAACCACCAATTTTGAAAAATCCTACCTAGCGAGAAACCACCAATTTTAAAAAATAATGCCCAACAGAAAACCACCAGTTTTGAAAAATCTTGCCTAATGGGAAAACATGCAGGATGATGAATTTGAAAATCCTATCCAGCGGGAAGCAGCCGAAAACCACCAGATTGGAAATCTCGCCTAGCGGGAAAACCAGTAGATTGGAAAATCCCAGCCAGCAGGAAATCCAGCAGGAAAAATAAATTGAGAAACCCTGCCCCGTAGTAAAAACAACAGGTATGGAGAGTCCCACCCAGCAGGAAAACCAACTAGAAAATTAGGTTTGAAATATCCTGTCCAGCAGGAAAACCAACAGGATTGGAAAATCTCCCCCAATAGGAGAACTAGTAGAAGAATGAATTTGGGAAACTACAACACTTGAATCTCACCAACAGGAGTACGAGGAAGCTGAAAGGATCCAGGTAAAACAAATGCAGACACAAATAAAGGATCCTAGAAGCCACAAAGGACCAGGAACCCACCATCCTTGCTCATGAATAGTTTTAGGGAAGTGGAACTAGGACTAGGAACAACTCAGGAACAAGAAGAGGCCCTCCCCAAGGCCAAGAACAAGCTCTGAGAGTCCACCAAGAAGTAGGACCAAAAAGCATAAACCCCTCAATAGTAAACTGAAACTAAAACTTGTGAAGCCCAGGAAGAAAGTGGCAATAGACACAAATATGAAATCCATGAAAACCAAAACTGAGGTATCCAGGGGTCTGCATGCATGGATCATAGGTCCCCCCCAAGATCGAGATATGCAGCAGGAAACCCAAAGCACCCCAAAAAAAGGACTAGGAATCCCCATCCTTGCACATGAAAAACTTCAAGGAACTGGGACTGGGGCTGGGAATAATTCAAGCATAGGAAGAGGCCCTCCCAAGGCCATGCAAATGCTCAAAGCATCCACCAAGCAACAAATCCAACAAAAAGAAGCCTTCGAACAGGAAATTGAACATGGTCCCACCCAAAGGGATGAGACCACCAGCAACCAATGACATCCTAGAGAGGAAACACGAGCAAAGAGGAAACTGGCCCCCAGACCAACCTCGATGAAGAGAGAACCTCACGAGATGCACCAAGAAGCAAACGATAACCCAACCTGCAACCACCACAAACCGAGAAAGCCCTGGGAATCAGATCCTAGTAACAACCTACAAAAAAACCCTAGGGGAAAGCCTAAGGGAGATCAGGGATAGGATCCCAAGAACATGCAAGAAACCCTAGAGGATCCCTAGGAAGCACCAGGCTCGGGACTCAAACGAGGAAACCCCAAAAACTACTGGGAAAGGAGCTCATCTGCTACAAACCATTTCCAGAGTGGGATGACCTGGGATGAATCATGGATTAGGCAAGAACCAAGGAAGGGGGAGCAGGGAGAGGGAGCAGGTCCCTGCCCCTCTCCTTGTAATATAATTTTTGAATCTTGTATGTTTTTCTAATTTCAATAAAAAATATTACCCTTTTTTTAATAAAAAAAAAAGTCTTGATGACCTTAACTTTATTCTTATAGTTTCTTTTTCTTGATAGTGTATGTTTTTTTTATTTGGTAAAATAAGGGGTTTTGAAAGGGTTCATAAAACTTTTACACATAAATATATTCAATGAGCCTTAGAGAAATACATAACCATATAGCATTCGACAAAAGAAATATGTAAATTAGGGCTTGTAGATCCTGCAATCTCGTTCAAAAACTAAAAACAAATTTGGAACTGAATTCCCAAGGACACTTGAAAATAGTGTATTTGAAATTTAGTAATTGTAACTTTATAATAGGCTATTTCTATTGTAATTCAACTAAAAATAATAATAAAGTGGCAAAGGGTACATTCTTGTTTTTTTTCATAGTTATTGTTTTTCTATGTGGATTACAAATTAATATTGATTTAGTCGTTTCCAAGATAAAATCCAAAAATGTTTAACAATGGATTAAGAGAGAAAAGTTTTACTATTATTTTTTAAATTGGTTTTGTCTTGGCTTGGAATAGATTTTTTATTAAGGGACAAAATATATTCACTATAGAGTGCTCTTTATTTTATGAAGACTTTTTTAACTTGTGATTTCAAATAAAGTCAATAATTTAAACTAAATTTTGTTTTCCTAATATATTATTTTTTGTCAATTATTTCAACAATATTTTATATACTAGGATAAGAAACTCATGTAAAATATTGAATAACACATGTAGTAAAGTACAAGTTTGTGTATACATGAGGCTTATTCAAATATGTTTTTGAAGTTTAAAATTAAAATATGGAGAATATAATTAAAATAAACTTTTTTTGAAGTTCAATATAGAAATTAAATATTTTTTTTGGTCGGTAAGAAAAAAAATTGCTATTAGTGTAAGGGTTTTGATAGGGTCCCAAAAATATTAGTACATATAAATTGTAATTGGGTTACATCAGGCTTGTTGGCCAACTTCACAGAGTCTGTTACAAAAAGTGAAGATCTCAAAAAACAAAAAATGTAGGGCCAAAGATATAGGAGGGATGATCCCATCCTTGAGGTCGATCCCATACCGTAGAAGAATCCTACAGTTGGGGTAAAGCCATCAATTGTTGCCATGAGTGGTGTAGTTCTCCTCTACATCATTAAAAATGATATTGAGCTACGAACATGCAACCTCCAGATCATTTACCAACTGCTAGATAACTGTCTATTGGGACTTCACTATTTCGACAATCATAGTGAGATGGTCGTAGAGCTTGTCAAGTGGCCGAGGATTTTAGTGTAGAGGATATTATTTTCAATTGAAACATTCAGCATTCCTAGAGAAGTAATGTTTTCAATCTTCATGTTCTCCCAATTAGGATTTTTTGCAACCTCATTGGATTTTTTTGGAGAAGAATCATAGGTTTTATACAGCTCATTGGATTTAACTCAAGAGGTTGACTCAGCTTTGAGTTTCTTGAGCTGTGGAGAGGATCTTATGATGGAAGGTCCCTGGTTCAAGAGGATTTTGGATGAAGAGTGTTTCATCGCTCTCGATTTAATATCAAAAACCTCTAGAGCTTTAGTTTTAATCATAGGAGTAGTAGGGGGATGTAAATTGGGCTTTGAGTCATCACTAGGGACCTCCTAAATATTGGTTTCAATACTAGAGCTACCTGTAGACTTGGTAGGGGTTGGATAAAGGGGGTGTGATATGGCAAGGGTCAAACAGTGGAGGGGTAGATGGTAGAGGGCTAAGGGGGACTGGTTGAGAGGGTCCAAGGGTAGAGGGCCCCTTATCAAAAGGGTCAGGGGAAGCATGGAGGGGGGACCTAGGGGGAAAGGGGAGTAAAGGGTCTTGGGGTGATGGGGGATGGGTGGGAGGGGCAATAAAAATGAGGGTATTTTTACCGAAGAAATATAAAGCATACTTATATAGGATATAATGGAGGCCTTGTTGAATGGCATAATGGGCTTTTCTAGATCGAAGGTTGCTAACAGATAATTTTATGGAGCAGAACAAATAGTCGAGAAAGTTAATTTTTTGGTTGCCTCTAAAATGGTTAATAAAGGTAATATAAAATCTCCTAAGGGTACAATCAATTTTATCTATTGTAAAAAATTGAAGAATAGGGATCATGACATGATCCCAAGGAGCAGAAATCTTGGTTCTCTCCACACCCCCATCAGTAGTAAGGAGGTCTTTACCTTTGTCAGGGAAGAACTCCAGTTTCGATGCCATAGAATACTTGTCTCTTTGAACGCTCCTCCCATCCATGGAAATTGAATGTTTCATAACCTATGCTACCATAAAAATTGAAACAAAGTGATGTTTTTAGAATATAGATTAAAAATAAAATATAATTATCTTTTAAAATAGTACTAACAATAAAAATTAAACATATTAACTTTAAGATATTATAACCTAAAATTAATAAAAATGAATTAGATCAAGAAACAAAGCTAATAAATTTTAAAATAAAAGAGATATACATACATATAAATACCATACATCTCATCATAGGGATGTAGTGACATCAAGATTATTGCTTGAATCACTTTATAGTGATGGTTAAAGGCTAGTATAGAATATGTGATATATAGATTGTAATGTTGAAATATCAATGTAACTATACTCTAGGGAATAATATATTTAATATTTTTTTATATAAAAATAAGGATATGAGCAAGTTCAAAGTATACATTTATCTTAGGAAAACAAATTTTATTTAACATGTAGTAAGAAAATCTTTAAACATTTTTTAATATATAAATTATGTTACATTTATGTTTTGATGATGCAAGATGGATAGTATGAATATCACTTAAACATTTACTATTTAGAAAGGACTTTTAAAACATTTTATCACATAGAAAATTATATTTTAGTACTATCTTAGATCTATCAACTCGCATCTATTTAAGCTTTTATAGTATTCATATAGGTTTTAAAATTTATTGTTAGAGTATAACATAGCACCTTGAAGGGAAGAGTTCATTTTTACCAAATATATTTTGCTATTCATTTATTTTTAAATAGAAATGTGTGCATATAATGTAAGAGAAATTTATGTAGATTAGGGTAATGCACAATAGGGATTATTATAAATTAGTTTTGCATAACATTATCAAATATGGTTTACTTTGGAAGAATGTAATCGATGAGAGAAGGGAGAGGCCATATCTATAGAGGATGAAGTAGAGTTCAAGGTCGTGGGATATGGTGGGATAGATTTATCTACGATAGCTCTTGGGGGGTCACCACTGTACCTCTAGGTTTTTGCTAAGAAAAATATGTTGAAGAGAGGATGGTTGTTTTGTAGTCCATGAAAAATAAACTTCCCTCGAACCTACTAGTTTTGGTAATTTCCTTGCTTCCTCTTTCGGTCTTGTAAATATTACTTCTCTGTCGATGGTCCAAGCTTTTGCTCCTACTTCACTTGTGTCTGATCTGATGGAGTTAGGTACCCTTCATCCAGCTGCAAGGTTTTTGTTTAGATGCATTCTCCTTTACCCTCGGGAGATGATGTCACCTCTCTCCTCAAAGAGGTTAGGAGTGGATCGAAGGAGTTGTTTCACATGAACCCTTTATTGTATGATGTTGGGGATATCACAGGGTTCGCTATTTCTAATATGGTATTTTATCGAGGGATAGTCCTTTGTGAGACAGAGGAGATTTTTATGGGATCTATATCGAGTATTGTGATGGATCCTATTCTAAAATAAATTGTTGAGCTTGAGGTGGATCATGCGATTGAACCCTCTATAGTTGGTCAAGTGGACCCTATTATGGAACAAAGTGTTGAGCATGAGGTGGAACATGTAATCAAAATTTTTGTGGGTGGTCAAGTAGACCCTTTAGTGAAATAAATTTTTGGGTAGGAGGTGGAACATAAGTCAAAAAATACTATTGGTGGTTAGAATTACCTTAGTGAGAAGACTTTATAGGTGGTCAATTTCTTGGGGGAGCCATCCTCGACTGTTGGGGTTGGTCCTCCAATTGATAAGTCTTATGTTGTAACAGTCATTCAGAGAACCAAGTATGACTCTCTTCCAGACTATCATTTTGACCTCAATCCTATTAAATCATATTTTTTTGTGCCTTAAGAATTGATCAAGGTTGCTATGGGATAGGATGAGAACTTCCTTATTATAAAATTCCTTGGTGATGTTAGACCAGACTTGGACTCCATCAGGAGATGGACCTCATAGGTCTTGTCACCAAAAGGCCAAATGGAACTGGTAGCTCTTCCTAATGGATTCCTTTTGATTAAAATTTCTATGGTAGAATATCTCAGATCCATTTTGGGTAGAGGTCCCTAGTTCTTTGGTATAAGGGGCCACTTTCTTCATAAATGGGGTCTGGATTTTAACCCGAACACACAAAAATTAACTCGGGTCATATATGGGTTAGATTTTCAAGGTTCATTTTCACTTCTAGCATGAAGCAATTTTGAGGGAAATTACAAAATTGATTGGTGAATTTTTAATGATGTATGCTCCTACTAAAGTAAGATATCGAATGGTTTTTGCTCGTATGTGTGTGATTGTAGATCTGGATGTTGACATACTCAAGTCTATAAAACTTTTATCGAAGGTGGGTAACTGGAATCAAGCCATATTGCATGAGGACAAGCCTAGGGTCTATGCTCAGTGTAATTCTTATGATCATATATATAGATGATACCCTTAGAATCCTACAACTAGAGCCTTGAAAAAGGTCCATGCTCAGGAACCTGCAAAGGAGACTACGAAATTTTTAGATGAAAATATCAATATTGATCCAAGGATGGCATAAAGAGAATATAATTACATTAGTATTTCAAAAAAAATAGTTGCAAGGTCTCAGCCCCTCCTCCAACATATATTTTAGAGAATCCTTTTGCTTTTTTGGCTACAAATTCAGCTCCTAAAATGACGAAAGAGTCTACAGTGGATTTGGATTTGATTAAGCTAAAGGAACTTATTTTGCCTTCATAAAAACCATATTTCTTGAAAAAATTGAATCCTCAGGCCCTGTAACTCATGGGAAAATGAAAGTTAATGCCAGAAAACCCCCGTTGGATGCTCGCTCAACTCTAGTTTCTAAAGCAGGAGCAAGGAGACATCGAAAGTAATTTTTGATGTCCCTTTTCGATCGATGGTTTTGGTGGAAATATTTTATTCAAATTAAAAAAGTTTTTTATGTTATTTATGATTCTTTAATTTATGGCTAGCTAGATTTTGGCAGTAGTCATTTTGGTTCTAATGCCAAGTTTAGAGTTCGAGTTAATTTTTTTATATATCTCCACTTTTTGGTGCCTAATTGGGAAGTGCAGTTGGTGGTGCCTCTTTGGAATCTATGTCAAATTCCCAAGAGATTCTATAAATCCTAGAGTGACTATATTTTTTTATCAGTGCTTGTTCCACTTTTCTTGTGATGGGTTGTCTTTTTCCTTTCTTTAAGCAGATATTTTGTTTCCTTTTCATTAAAGGGAAGGACTCGAGTTAATAGGTGGTTGAGTGGTAGGGATGTGTTGTCTATCTCTTTTGGTTTTTTGGGTTGTTATGGGTTATTGAGGGTTGTCTCTAGGTGGGACAACTTTATGAGTAATGTTTGGCTTCTAATGTAAAAGGTTGTGGGGCCCCTTTCAAAACCCTCTTCTCAATATAATGAAAAAATTGGTTTATTTTGAACTGATATTATTACTCACTAATGGTTGATATTCACAAACTCAATAGAAGGAATCACTCATTATCATTTAAAAAGTCTCATAATTAAGGAATTTATAAATACAATGCAAGTCACATATATAAGTAATACTAAAACACTTAGGATATTCTTTTAAAAATTGTAACCTTTAGTATAAGCCTATACACATGTGATTATAACAAGTGTTCAAATGTTATAGTGAGATTGTATAGAATGTTAGTGATAACCTTGTTGATAATTAATAAAACATTAATGCCAACAAAATGAGACTATAGATTTTATTTATGTGATTATTTTGGTTTATCAAGGGAATTAATCAATAATGGTCTTTGTGTTTTTTATTTGTAATATAGTTCCATCTAAATCATACAAACAAGTCACTAATATGTATACAATATAAAAATTACTTTGAAAATAAATATTTAAAGCTCTTTTAGATATATGTTGGTGAATACAATATGTTATTTAATAGTGACCTTTTAGGGTTTAAGTTGGTTGACCAAAGAGGAGAGAAGCAAATTCTATGAGACTATTCCATAGAATGAGTTCATGTTCAATGACATTAAATCTCAAAGCTAATAATTTCAAGGAAAATGAACTTGCGTTGAAATTTCTAGAAAATTTAAGACATGTAAATTTGTATTGAAATCCAAATGATAATAAATAAAATAAGAACTTTCAATTTAAGTCACTTGCAAGGTCAAATAAATAAAAAATATATTATTTAATTTTTATTCAATAAGTATTCACTTATATTTGATATATAAAATTTGTATAAGATGATGAAAAATAAGGTCAAGATAAGAAAAATTATAGTACATCTACTCTAATGCTAGTGGTAAAAAATCTAATAAATATACTAAGTAGGCTAATCAAAAATTAACTCAATATATTAAGTAGTATTTATAAATGTGGTTGCAGAGAAAAGTATCAAAATGATCATATGAATATGCCACTAGAAATAAGATCATGTAAATATAAATAATAATAAAGTTTTCTTTAGAATTATATCATGCTTCAAAGATAAAATAATATTGAATAAGAATAATGGTCTTCTTGTACTTCCATGAAAAATGGGCAAGCAACCCCAACATACATTAAAATGATGTGAAATATCTATGACTTTCAAATATATATTCATTATGGAAGAATTTTACATATCTACAAAAGAAAAGTTACCACACCACAACATGGACGTTGATTTTTACTAACTTTATCTCTTCAACTAGAGTCCCTACATTTTGAAAAAAATAATTTAACTTATGATGATCATCCATATCCTCATCTACATAGCTATATAAATCTTATAAGCCATCAATTACTCTCTCTCCTGATGAGCTCTCTTGTACCAAATTTGATCTTTAGAAATATCATGTACCATACCAAACTACCTAATAACTCAATCAATACATTGTAATTATTTCTTGTCTCTTGGTCCACATAGCCATTTAATATATCGTACTTGAGCCAAGTGATATCCATCCTCTGGGATGTTGTTAGTAAGGTCACCATATAACCTAATCTAGTCAAAGCTCATCTATTGCTCTCCTCACATCTAAAATATATCTCATAGTAGACACTCTCCCTCTAGTCTCAAAATATTGCACCTAATGAAATACAATAGGTGCTTGTCAATCATTTACTTCCCCTAATAAATTTAATGGTCATAGGATAAATATATGCTCCCATGTGCAAACCTAACTCAAAGTGCAACACACCAAGCTAAACCCACCTTTGTATACTATTCAATATAACATCTGATATAAGCATGACAACACTACTGGCCCCCAAGCAAACATGACTTGGTCATCCATCATATCTATGACCACATCACACCAACCCCATTGCATCACTATCCTTCTAGTATATCCCACTAGGATATTGGGTATCAATGAAAATATTAGAGTACTCTATCTATCTAAATATTTTCTCTCAAAGATGACATTAATGTCAATGTTGAATTGCATAACTAGAAAATTTTCATGCCTTGTTAATCTCCACAAACATTGCATCCAATTTTGTCCCATCTCTACTATAACACCTCTAATGGGAATCCAAATAATTCTCCATACATCCTCTAAGGTAACTATCATCTTGTTTATAAAGAGATGAAAGGTACTCATCTCTAAGTATCATCGCTTTGACAATGCTATTAACAATGATCAATCAAATCTAACCTTCAGCATATAGACTAAATCATATAGGCCCACAACAAACAACAACCCATAGTTACCCTCATATAGTAAAATCTATATGCTTTGTAATACATGAGGTATCCTCTCTCGACACTCTAAAATGGATGGAAAAACCTGCATCCACAAAAAGAAAAAACGTTAGCTACCATCCAAGTCTACAAATAAATAAAAGAATCAAGAAATAAACTATTTTTTTGGCTTATAAAACAACCTTAAATCCTTATAAACTCTTATAAAAATTATACCATTGGAATAGGCTCAAAAATATATTTCCAATGGATAAAAACTATCCTATACTTACCTCTGAATTGGTACCCCAAAATGCCAATAAATTATAGCATTCAAAAATGGTATAACTAGGGAAAGAAAATACTTTAACATTTGAGACTTACAAATCTAATCCAAATCATTAGAAAAATTTACAAAATATTACTATTGGAAAGAGCTCAAAAATATTTTTCCAACAAGTATAAACTTGACTACATTTTCTCCAAAATTACCTACCAAAATGGCTACAAACAAAAGCACTATGACCTAATGATAGTGTTGTATGATCCATACAATGCTTTTATCACCAATCATAGTGTTGCACGAAAGCACCACACAAAAAACACAAATATAGGCCATGTTTCAAGATTATATGGAATCATTTTTGATAATGCAAGCATTTTGACATAAGCATTGCAAAAATGCAAAAGTGTCATATGACAAAAGCATTGTATGATAACAAAAGCATCATATAGACAAGAACTGTGTCATGTAATCATATTTTTGGATAAAAAACTACCTAAGGTATGCAAATAAATGATACTTTCCCTCCTAATATAGACATAATATTAAATTAATAAACTAAAAATGGACAAGAGATAAAGTTATCATTATTTACCTCTATCTACAACCTCTCCCTAGTCTATGACTCTCACTTCCGCCTGGTGTCTTGGTCATCCCTCCTCATCCATATTTACAAATTGCTCTCTCATCCTTCTCTCCTCCTTCACACAAATAAATAAATTCCCATTCCCTCCCACTAACCCCTTTATACTCCCCCTCTTATTTCCCTCCCATTTTTAATTCAATTTCAAAATCATTTTCCCTCTAACTTTATTAAATTTAATCAAATATCTGTAACCTAAGTTTTAAATTTTCTTCTAATTTTTTATCAACCAATGCAATTTCAAGTTTATTTATCTATATCCCTTTTAAAACTTGAGTGGGTGTGCCAAGGAATCAAATTGCACCAATCATAGACTTGACCCAAAAAAAAATAAGTACCCTTTCTTATCGTAAAATTGGGGTAGTTATGATGGGTTTTGACGCATTCATCATACAATAAATGCATAAAAAAGGGGTAAATATAGACACCCAATATTTCATACCTTCTAGACACCAATTGCATTATTTAATGACTCTTTTTACGAATTTAGAAAAATCGGTCCCTTTTGTACCCAAATTTAGGGCAAAATGTGACATCATCTACAATGATTACAAAATTTTAGCAAACCTTCACAAAATTAATGCCTTTAAAAATGTTTTAGAAAGAGCATTCCAATGATTATAAACATACCTATATTTTTTTTAGGCTAGGTACCTTAAAAACTTCTAAAACAATAGTGTCATATACCTATGATAGCATTGTACAGTCCATACATTGCTTCTTTCACTGACGATAGTGTTGTATGGACCATATGGTGCTTTTATCACCAAACAAAACTTCCATTTTAGTGTTTTTGATTAGTCATACCAAAACTGAAGTTTTGGCGGTTTTACTATATGTCACCTTCTATTTTCTATAGATATCACCCTATGTCCCATCCACCATGTGATTAGATTGTTTAACTACCAAATGAATTACCTAGTTTTAAATCAAGGTAGTTGACTACCCAATCAAGATATGTAATAGCCAATTATATTTTTTAACTCCTAATCAACAACATGCAACTTGTATTATCTTGCCACCTCTCCTATAATCTAGTCAACTCACCTCTCTTGTTGAGAAGCAACACACCCCCGCTGAAAAAATGAAATTCCATCCTTAGAAAAACTTTGAACTTCCATTTTTGCAGTAGGGACCCTCTTGATATGTTTCAGGTTTTAAATCCAAATTTGCTTGCCTCCTTTTTAAAGTTGTGCCTTTTTCCAAGTCTTTCTAGCATTGTTATTTCAAGCTTAACTTTCTACATGCTAGAATCATTCATGCACAAAGAAAATCTCGCACCAGTACCAAAGAAAATCCAGAAAAAAAAAGCAGTTGCATAAATTCACTAAAAACCAAAACTTTCCATTTTTGGTAGTGTCGCGATATCGCGACACTTCCATTTTCGGAAATGTCGCGATATCGCGACGAATTTTGGCAAAAGCAGCTAAGTCGGAAAAGTGTAGCGAAATCGCGACACTTTCCATTTTTGGAAGTGTCGCGATATCGCGACATTTCCATTTTTGGAAAGCGTCGCAATATCGCTACCGACCAGGAGAGAGAGAGCCAAAGTCGTACGGCATGTCGCGATTTCGTGACATGTCGTGAAATCGCGACGGGTCAAACAAAGTCAACGGCCAGAAGAGAAAACAAGCAAAGAAAGTGGGCTACGGAGTGAAAATCGACTAAGTCACAAATGTGTCGCAAAATCGTGGTCAACGCGGTCAACGCATGCAGCTACGGGAACTGTCGCGATATCGCGACGTGTTCTATTTTCGCGAGTTGTTGATGGAAGAAAGCTTAAGTTACAAAATTTGCAGTGATTCGCTGCATATTGGTTGAGAGGAGAGTTCAGGGCAAGGATTGCAGCGATGCGCTACATATTTTCGAAGCGTGACGCCAATAGTTGCAAGGAGTTCGGTAGCAAAAAGCCTAAGGGGTAAGATTTGCAGCGATGCGCTGCACCCTTTTTGTGAAAAGGTCTTAAAAGGCAAAAGAGAGAAAAGTGCAAGTGTCGAAAAGGAAACGAAGAAAGAAGCCAAGTGCAAGGGCAGGCGCGATTTTGCGACATGTCGCGAAATCGTGACATGTCGCAGTATCGCGGCTGTTGGAGCAGAAAGTTGCAGTTGACGGAGAAGGGTCACGATTTCACGGCCAAAGTGGGTAGAAGTTGTCGAAGAGCGAGGGACGTCGCGATTTCGTGACATGTCGCATTTTCGCGCCAGGAGAGAGAAAGTTGCCCAAAGGGCCAGAAGTGTATTCCAGCTGTAAACAGAAGGCGTCCTGGGATAGTGACACGTGTCAAAGAGCGTATCAGATAAAACAGAGGCTGACATGCAAGTTTACTTTGCGGTTTTAATCTGATTTTAATTGTTAAAGCTTTAATTTAATGATTTTAAAATACTAATGCATCTTTTTGTCTTTCATATAGGAAGCCATCTGTCACCTACGGGACAACTGGAAAAAGGCCGTAAAGACAAAGTTAAAGTGCAGATTCAACTCAAGGACCACCATGCTAGAGGAGAGGAGGCCGGTAAAAGCATTCAATGGAGATTTATTGCAGACTTAATAGCTTGAAGACCATTTCAACTCAAGGATGGATATGCAGAGATGGAATAGCGGAGAAGTGATGACTCATCCGGCTCACCCGCAGGAATTAATGAAAGCATTTATTTGCAGTTGCGGGTGAATGCAAGTGGCATTCGAATTTCATCTTCTCCATTTATGGCAGCTAACTGCACTGATTTGCAGAGGGGTTAAGTTCTATCCGAACTTTGATTTTAAAGTGGCTTTATATTGTAAAACCCGATCCTAGGGTTTAAGTGTGATAAGATTTAGGGTTTGAGCAAGATATTTTGAAAAGATCAGGGTCTGTCCTGAGTCTATAAATACAAGTTCTAAATGTAATCGCAAGAGGCAGAGACTTAGAAATAAAAGGCTTATAAGCAATTTCTTGCAAATTTTGTGAAATCCTTTGTTTTTTGGACTGGGAGTTGATGTGCTTTTGCTGTTTTTCGTGGTAGCATGGCCGAGGAGCCTAATATTTTACAGATATGTGATAAGTGTATCTTCTTCTGTTATCCATTCCATTAAAGTTTGTTAGATATATGCTGTAAATCTGCCATTATCAAGTTTAAATATGCTGTTAGGCTTCAGTTGTTCCATTGTTTGCTGGGGAAATTATAGATTTTAGGTGTAAGCTTGTTCTAATTGCTCTATCTTCACTGTGTGAGCTAGGCTGCCGATGAAAGATACCAGTTTTAACCAGCTGCCCTTGGATTTATAATTTTCTGCTAGATCTGTTTCACTTTGCCTTGTGCTCCTAGTTGAAAGTGATATTAGAAATCTGGACACTTTCTTCTTGGATTTGTTCTGTTGTGAAGCTAGTAGTATAGATAAAATTGGTAGTTTTAATTTTTACAGTTTAAAGTCTGATAAAATTCTCTTTCTGCCCTACCCTACCCTCTCTTCGCCTTACCGTGAATGATCCATTTTTATTTTATTTATTTGCCTTTTATTTAAATCTACTGACCCATGAGAGCTAGATCAAGAATCAAGTTAAATCTGATTGTTAACAAGTAACAACTTCTGCAACTACTGAACAAGTTCAAGAACCCCCTGTAAGGTAACAGACAGTCCATATTGAAATCTATTCCAGAAGCGAAAAAGAGTGAATAGACATTCGACCCGACTCTGTAACTCGCACCTTGGATAACCAACTAGATCCTAAAGTGAGTGGGATTCATCCCATGGGTGTCTTCGGAGCTTCCTGCTCATCCTTCGTCGGGTGCGTATGAAAGCCGGACCAACACTCTCCATGCATGTATCTGAAATAAAACCTCCAAAGGTATTGGGTGTTCTAGAAAACCACCCTTGTAGGAAGTCAAAATGGTTTTTTCTTTTTGATAGGTATATGCTATTAAGATTATCTCTTGGAATAATTAATTAGTACTTACATGTTGTTGCAATTTTGAGACCATCCTTCTTACACAATTGAGAATATTTTTGTAGGTACATGTTGCTAAGATTGGATCTTGACGATTGAAGACACATCAAAATAATTACAAATTGGGATTAGGGTAAGCATTTGATAGATCCATATGAGGTATACAAAAATTCATTGAAAAATCCTCATCCACCATAGATCCACAGTAAATCAAGGCAGATCTACAAATTTGGATTGATATTCATCTTTCTCCCTTCTATCTCTTTTGTGATTTATTTTAATCAACATATATATTTTTTTGATTGGTATAAAGGGTGTTGAAAAGTCCCTGAACCTTGTACAAGAGAGATTACAATAAATCCATATCGACCGAGGTGGTCCAAGAAGAAAGGAATAGAGAGCTGGCAAACCTCCACACTAGGGAAGGTATCACGAAATCACAACCAAAATGGTGATGTCGCGAAATCATGACAAGTTGCGCCGTTGATGCCAAAGGAAGAAAGGAAGTCACAAAATTGTGACAAGAAGTGCCATCGGAGCCGAAGAAGGGAAGAAGTCACGATATCGCGACATGTTGCAAAGTGTCACGATATCGCGACATGTTGCAAAGTGTCACGATATCGCGACAAGTTGCTGGGTTGGAGCCGGACGAGAAGAAGAGTCGCAAAATCGTGACATGAAAGAAGACCGTGCCCGGGAAAAAAAGGAGTCACGAAATCGCTACAAGAAGTAAGAACGCTGTCGAAGAGAAAGGGTGTCGTGAAATCGTGACAAGAATGAAGACCATAGCCAAAATAGAAAATGAGTCACGAAATCGCGACGAAAGTGGAAGCCTGCTACCAAGAATAAAAAGTGTCACGATATCGCGACAAAAAGGAAGACCGTCGTTGGAGAGAAAAAATGTCGCGATATCGCGACAAAATGGAAGACCGCCGTTGGAGAGAAAAAAGGTTGCGATATCGCGACAGGATGGAAGACCGCCGTTGGAGAGAGAAAAAGTGTCGCAAAATCGTGACAAAAATGAAGACCGCCGTTGGAGAGAAAAAATGTCGCGATATCACAACATGAAACAAGAAAGCGCCTGAAGGCCAAAAGTGTCGTGATATCACGACAAGTTTACAAAAAAGCACCTAGAGAGAAAAAGTGTCACGATATCACGACAGAATGGAAGATCATCGTTGGAGAGAAAAAATGTTGCGATATCGCGACAAAAAGGAAGACCGTCGTTGGAGAGAAAAAATGTCGCGATATCGCGACAGAATGGAAGACCGTCGTTGGAGAGAGAAAAATTGTCGCGATATCGTGACAAAAAGGAAGACCACCGTTGGAGAGAAAAAATGTCGCGATATCGCGACATGAAGCAAGAAAGTGCCTGAAGGCCAAAAGTGTCGCGATATCGTGACAAGTTTGCAAAAAAGCACCCGGAGAGAAAAAGTGTCGCGATATCGCGACAAGTTTGCAAAAAAGCACCCGGAGAGAAAAAGTGTCGCGATATCGTGACAAGTTGGAAGACCGCACCAGAAGGAGAGAAAAGTGTCGCGATATCGCGACAAGAAGCAACCTCGTGGCCTGAGCAAAAAGGAAATTTTGTGATAATGCAGCAAGCTGAGATTTTGCAACCAACTGTGAAAGGTGACCAGAAAATGCTCCAAGATGCCAAAACGTAGCCAAAGGGGAAAAACCCGTAGCCCAGTAACCCACTCACATTGTGCAAACATTGGAACTTGAAGAAGCGTCCCTTAGGCCGATTAGGAAGGAATCTCTCCAAACCTGAATGTCTGTTGCATCAACTCCCTTATTAGCAAGCCAGTTCGTAGCTTTGTTTCCTTCCCGGTATTGATGTTGAATGATTAATTCTGGGTAAAAGCCAATTAGTGTCTTGCATTCTTCGAAGATGGAAACAAGGGCCCAGGGAGGCACAAAGGTTCCTTTGAGCCAGTTGATGCAATGCAATGAGTCTCATTCTATGATGAGTTTATTGATAGTCAAGCCTTCCAATAGAATCAAGCTTTGGAGCAAGGCCGGAGCCTCGGCCATATTGTTAGACTGAATTCCTAAGTTCTGAGCAAAGGCCAAAATTATTTCTCCTCTCGTGATTTCCGAGAATTCCACCTCCGCCAACCGCTCCAGGGTTGCCTTTGGCCGTGCCATCGAGTTAAGCTTGTGCCACCCGGAAGGAGGTAAGACCCACTTGATTACGGACACCATCAACAGAAGTGCGAGGTGTTGCAAAAAAATTGAGAAGATTGAAATGATTTGTTAGATCCAATTCAAGTCCAAGAGGGGGGGTTTGGATGATGAGACAAGAGAAGCATTCTCCACAGCAAGGGCCAATATTTTGGCAACAACAATCTTCTTATCCGTGGTAAGGTTTTGGAAAATTCTGGCATTTCTCTCGAGCCAAATTTGCCACAGGAAAATGTGAAGGCAAGCTTGCCACATGAATTTGAGTTGACTGCTCTTGAAAGGCCGGGGCCATTGTTGAAAAATGAGGGGAATGGAATGAGGGAGGGCTACAGAGATGGAAAAAGTGTTAAAAACCTGGTTGAGCACTGCAAGGGAGAAGGGACATTCCAAAAAAACATGCGCAGTAGACTCACAAGCGTTTCTACACAGGATGCACCAATTGGGGATGAGAAGCCCTCTGTTTATCAGATTGTCAGTGGTGAGGATTCTATTTTTGATGGCCAACCAGTAGAATAATTTGACCTTGGGAATGATCTTGGGAACCCAGACCAGATTAGAGGAGTCACGACCATCACTGGGAGCTTCTTGGCTGTAGTAGGCAGATTTAACAGTAAATTGCCCTAAATCTTCAAGGTTCCAAACCATGGAGTCTTCTTTGTGAGAGCTAGGGATTATGCAGCTCCTCAGTAAGTTTTGTAGCTGCCTAAGCTCCTCGATGATATGTCTAGGCCCATTCAGATCCAGGTGTTTCCATTCGGGTCTTGTAATACTTGGGTTAATGAAATGACACACCTTATCTCCAAAGGTGGCTTTGATCACCGTCTTGAGCATAGCAAGATGAGGATCTTGGCTGAGAGGTTTGTCATGGATCCAAGGGTTGTCCCAGAAATGAATGTTCAATCCATTTCCAAGACACCACCTTAAGCCTTCCATGATGATCTTTCTTGTTTTAGTGACACCATTCCAGAAATGAGATCCGCTAGGAAGGTTGTGCTCTCCAAGAAAGGGAACCTGATGAAGGTACTTAGCTTTGATGATGTCAATCGAGGTGGCTTTTTCGTTGATGGTAAGTCTCCAGGACTGCTTGGAAATGAGAGCCATGTTCATCCACTTTATGTCCCTGAAGCCGAGACCTCCATCCTTTTTCTTGGAACAAACCTTGTCCCGTGCAACAAGGGAAAATTTGTTCTTGTTTTCATTTCCCGCCCAAAGGAATCTACGTTGAATTTGCTCAATTCTTAGGCGGATGGAAGTCGGAGCTTTGAAGATAGATAAGAAAAAAATAGGAATACTTTGCATGCAAGCCTGGACTAGAGTGGCTTTGGTTGCTGACTGAGCAATGAACTTTTCTAGCCTGCAAGTTTCTTGTTGAGACGATCTAGAACAGGGTTCCACATAGCCGAGACCGATTTGCCATGGAAAAGTGGTAATCCAAGATAAGTAGTTGGAAGGCTCCCAATGATACACCCAAGGATCTCAGAAATCCTGTTTTTCCTGTGGATGGGAGTATTGAGGAAGTATAGCTTGCTTTTGCGATAATTGACTTTCTGGCCAGCTGCCTCTTCATAAGAGTCAAGGATGCTCTTAATGATTTTTGCTTCGAGGACAAAAGCATGAGAGGAAAGAATAGTATCATCCACAAACTATTGATGGGAAATGGCATTGGTTGTTGAGGCTGGTTTGATCCCAGAGACGAGTCCATTGTTGCAGGTAGCAGTAAGGTTTCTTCCAAGGGTTTCGGCCAAAATGATGAAGAGGAAGGGTGACAAAGGGTCCCCTTGGCGAATGCCTTTAAAACTTGGAAAAAAGCCAGCAGGTGAACCATTGATAAGAACAGAGAACCAAGCAGTAGAGATACATTCTTGAACCATCTTAACCCATTCTTTGTGAAACCCAAACTTCTCAAGGACCTCGAACAGGAATTTCCATGAAACCCGATCAAAAGCCTTGTTCATGTCAAGCTTGGCGAAAGCCTTGTTCAAAAGCCTTGTTCATGTTAATCAACATATTTTGATCATATGCATAATTTCATCTTTTTATCATCTATTTTAGTCATCAAACCATCATAAAAACAATAAGGGTTTGATCCCTCTACCAATAAAATTGACTTTTTTTGGAGAGGTCATGACAAACCCCTTTGTCCTAATCACTCTTTTTGTATATTTTGGTTTGTAAGTTTTATTTTTGTATGTATAGAATGAAAGCATTATAGGTTTATAGAAGATTTTTTTGGATCTTCTATCATTATTTGGCATTTTTTTCATTTGGTGATTCTATCATTTAGCACTTCTATTATTTTGCGCTTTTATCATTTGGCTCTTTTATCACCATTTGGCACTTCTATCCTAGCAGTAGGATCAGGTATGTAATTCATTGTTCTGACTCTATTTGGGCTAAAAAATACAAATCTATAGGTTATTCTATTGCTTCTAATCATCTAGGTATTTTTCATGAGATTTTTTTGAAAAAGCTATAATTTTTGGTTGTTTGATTACAAAATCAAGAAAAACTAATCAAGTCAATCTCTACATCATTTCAAAAATTGAAAATTTAATCATCAAATTCATAAATCAATTTGATCAAAATTTTAGGTTTTGTGATTTGTAACTTGGTTTTTTAACTAGTTTTATGAAGTAAATTAAGCAAATTACATGATTTTTTAAAGTGGCAATAGAGAGCATAATCTAATTTCCTCTTTTGCAATTAGGAAAGAAAGTAAACCGACACATAACAACACTTAGGATAGTCTTTTTGTTTGTATGCACATCCTTTGGTCTCTTCAATTAGAAAGAAGCATAGGAAGTTTTACTATTTTGAAAGCATTGGAAAAGGAAGACACTTAGTATAGGCTTGTATGTTGCATTTTGTCTTCATTTCTACTTTACATTGAATTATAGAAACCTTGTAATTAGGATAAAAGAAAGTTGTATTATGTATTCTTAATTCTTGTTCAAAGAAAAAAGAATCTTTCCTTTTTTATATGTATTGAAAGTAAAAAAACATGTAGATATATCACTTTTTTATGAATTATTGTACTCATATACATTGCATCCCTTATCCTAACATTACATCAAGGTTATAATAGTATTTTGAATCCTAAGTGTATTCCAATCAACACATCAAACTTAAATTGGTAGGCTTCACACTAAAATCCTCCCAGATTATTGAGTGTGGGTGGGCAATTATGTGCCCCCATATTATTATAATGACCTACTATCTCTTAAAGTATTTATCTCTTTATCATTCTTTCTCTCAAAAGAAAAAATGTTGAAAGTGTAATCTAAATCATGCCCAAGGATGATATTATATGATGTAATCTTGGATAGGCCTAAGTGCAATAATTGTATAACATAATTAGTTTATCATAATATATTATTATATAAGCCCTATGATTCATAGTTAACCTTGTTATGGACAAATCATAATATAACTTGTAATTAACCTTAAAATCTTCTTGTTATGTCGGCTTAGGTTAAATTTATTGTTGTAATTTTGGGAATTATGTATAGGTATAAATACCCCCCACCACTTCATTCATTGTAACGAAGTTTTGTGATTCTAATCCATGAATAATATAGTGATTATTTATGGTACTCAATGCACCCCCATTTGTTTTCTCTTATATTTATTCCTTTCATCCTTTTATGCTTTCAGTATAAGATTTGAGTGAATGAATTGCTTCTATTCATTTATGGAAAATATTTTGAATTCCTATATGGTATCAAAATGAGTATGGAGATATCTCACTTGGTCACACAAAAATGCTATTTAAAGTCTCCATTTTTCTTCCACACTCAAATAATTCTTTCCTCAATTCATCATAAGTCTTTTCCACATAAGAGACAAAAAAGTTATTTTATCTTCTTTATATCCTTTTTTTGAAAACATTAGATGAAAAAGATCTTGACTTTTCAAAGAATTGCTTTATATTTCTAGATCATGGTCTCATATCATTGAATGAAGGTGTAGATGCAAAATAAAAACACCAAAATATCTAACAAGATAAATTGAAATTAAGACAATATATTGCACAAAAAGAGATGATTTTATTAATATGGGGGGGCCCTCAAATCTCCAATGTTACAATAAAAGAATTGATTTCTTTGATACAAATGTTTACAATACTAGGGGTTCTCCTAAACCCTAGTGAACGATGTTGGTGGTGTCTTCAATCTCACTTATGATCCCAACAGAGGTGAGTGGGCTTCGTACTATCCAATATTGGGTCACTCCAGCTTAAGCAGTTGCACAATGCTTATATATCTCCAAACCTGAACATAGAGAATGACATAATTGGATTAGTAGTAATTGTGAGGGCTCCACTATATGATACCCTTAGGAATCAATAAAAACCCTAAATTCCAAGTAATAAACTACATACAAATATGGAAATAATGAAAGTAGTATAAACAATAAAATTTTTACCTTGTTGAACTTGTCATTTTATGATATGTTGTAGCTGTTGCAGGAAAGAGGTGTGATGATGTCCTAGCATCACCCGAGGGCTAGTAAGGCTACATAAATTTGGTCTAAAATACCTGTGGGTGCTCGAAAATGATATAAAATACTGTGGATGCTTAGGAATGGCAAAAAGCACCTAAAGGTGCTTAGCGGTGGAGGGAAGCACCCGAAGATGCTTGATGATGATAGGGAGTACCAAAAGGTGTTCAGGAGTTGAAGTAAAGATCTGCAAAAGCAAATCTAGCTAAGAAAAATAGGTGGTGATGGATGTGGAGGATATGGCGAGGGTCCTTAGATACTCTAGGGAACTCAAATTCAGTAATCAACTGCTCATGAAACTAAGGGGTTGAGCCATAAAAATGGATCCTATTTATAATCTCACCTAGGGCATAGGTTTTGATGACACCATTTGTGTGGTCAAGATTAAAATGTGATGGAGGGTGGATAGTAAATCTAGGTATGTGGCATGGATTGATATGGATGGATGGCTAGGATTAAGTCAAATCATATGGTTGGGATTTATTTATATAATATTTATATTTATTAAATATATATAAAATATAATATTAAACATATATTTAATAAATATACCTAAATATATATAAATAAATGGGTAAATATGGTGGGAAGACCTGGATGGATGACAAGTGGCTAGATTTTGGTGTCTACAGATGTTCCTTTTTGTATTGTGTTGCATGAAACACAATGCAGTGCAAAAACATAATACACCTGCTAGGGATAGGCACAGAAGCATCTTTCTCTTGGGACAAAAAATAAACTTGAAGATAAAAGAATGTATTTACATAGCTTACCCCCTCAATTGGTGAATGATTTTGCGGATGAATCTCACAAGCCAATTGAAAAATATGTGCAAATGATTATGGATGATATGAATGATGTAAAATGTGATAACATTTTTACCCCAACGAAGAGAGGGGATTGGTGGAAAATGTGAAATGATTGTGTCTATTTTTTCCCCAACAGATGAAGGGTTTTATAAAAATGTGATGAAAATGTGTCTATTTTTACCCCAACAAATGAAGGGTTTTGTGAAAATATGATGAAAATGTGTCTATTTTTGCCCCAACAGATGAAGGGATTTTTTCCAAGTGTAGGATGCCATGATCATGTAAGATATATTCCATTGTAGGAAAGTCAAAACCAAATGTGGTTGCCCCAAATTTGGGGTGATTTGATGCTATTGAGGAATGTGTTGTTGGGCGTCATTGATATGCAAAGATAAAAATAGTCAACTTTGGAGGGTCAACTAGTGATTGTTAGATAATTTCTATGATCAAACCAATCACCCTAGCTAAGGCCAATCACCATGATGACTATCAAGGAGATATGAAATGATGAAATGTGATTTTTCCCATGTGTTAAGCCCCATGAACTAGGCCATCAATGATAACTTTTGGGCAAATTGTTCTTGGTAAGATTTCACGCAAAATGTGAAGTCCTAAATATGATTGTGATTTCGAATAATGAGATATGGGATGATGAAAATGACCAAGTGTCCTTATGGTAATTTATTCATCTTACTGAATTGCATAGACGCAAATCATTGCAATCGCAAAGTATATAGAATAAACCACTAGATACAAGGTTCATTTGGATGTTGTTTGAAATTGACAAATATGCAAATGTTATGGTTAATGATGTGAAAGTAAATTATTGATGAGTAGAATGATGATTATGGTCATTTTGTAAAAAATTGGACTGCTTTGGAGTGTTTTTTAACTTGTTATACAATTTTTGTGACTTTTGGTCGCAAACAAAAATTATGCATCCAAATCGGTTGGAACCTTCACAAAACCTGTTAATATGATGAAAATGATGCATGTATGCAATATGGAGTGATTTTATGGGGGTAAGCCATTTTTTTGCATTGATTTAGCTTTTTGTCAATTATGATGCCAAACACCGATTGACACTTCAGATATGCACAGACACCTGCTAGTGTTTGGGCACTTTGCAAATGCCTTGGTGTGCTCCAATGTGCTAGAAAATTCCTATGGGAATTTAAAGGTACCTAAAGCATTTATAAATAGCTTTTTGGGCAAAATTTGAGCTCATTTGTGCATTTGTGAGTTTGAGAAGTTATGTGTAGGAAAATTGGGTGGAGTGGAGTGGAGTGAGGTAAAGTGATTTGGGCACGAAAGCTATGGCAATGGAAGGAGTGGATGCGAAGGTTGAAGCTGGAGTTGGAGTGTGAGCTACTGAGGTAATTCCCTTATTTTAATTTTTTTTTATGCAAAAATTTTATGATTTTATGATTTTTTTTACATGTGTTAATAAAAAAAATTTTATGTTGTGTTGCAACTTAGGATTTTGGAGGCTCAACACCGGTTTTCACCTTACATCCTTAGGATGAGGAAGGCACTGGTGAAGGATGGGTGGGATTTTCTGGAGGAAATGGGGCTAGTGGAGGTATCCCGGATAGATGTGGTGAGGACGGACGTGGGATACCTCTCTACCTTGGTAGAGAGGTGGGATCCGAATAGGAGTACCTTTTAGATTCCCATGGGAGAGGTGACCCTCACACTTGAGAATGTATATCACATCCTCAAGGTGCCAATGGAGAGGATTCACATCAATTTCGGACGTGATCAAGGGGTAGAGCTTAAGAAGATGTTTGGTGATATCTGGAAAAGTGTGAGGGTGGAGTGTAGGGGAATTCCCTTTGCTAGGATATGGATGGTGGCAAAGTAGGTATAGTCGAGTCATCCTGTGCAGATGAGAGAGTGGTATAGGGATTTGTGGGCCAGATTGACATCCTCCCAAGTGACATGGAGACCATGGTGAGGTACTAGATAGGAGATGGATAGGTGAGGTAGGATAGGTGGGTGGAGGATATGGTAGAGATGGGGAGGATGTGGAGGAGACTCTGGATGGACCTCCAATTCAAAGAGAGAAAGATTGGGTAAGGTTGGAGCAACAAGTGGTAGAGCGGGATGTGATGGTGATGGCTCGAGATGAGAGGGTCATGAGGTTTCAGGAAGAGCTGATAGAGAGGGAGCATTGTCATAATGTTGACATAGCACACCTTCGATATTGATAGAGGTATATCGAGGCTTTGAAGGATAATTTGATAGAGAATCATATTCCTCTTCTGGATCCTCCAACCTCATATGTATTTGAGGCTACTAGACAAAGCGAGTCTAGGTATAGTGTTATTTCTAAGGCTCCTTCTAGGTCATAGGGGTCCTCTTGGAGGGTTTAGCTAGTGATTAGGTGCACTTTTTATATATGAGCCTTGGTGCTTCATTGTATGTAGCCTTTTGGAACTCATCGTATATGCAATATATATATATATATATACATGGCTTTTACCTTTTGTGTTATGTGTTTACATGAATGCTTTTTATGGAATGCATGTTCATATGTATAATTAATGCATATGATATGTTATGGATTATTAATACAAGTAGAAATGTATGGATGATTAATGCAAGGTATGGAATGTGAATGTTCTAATGATCATTCATAGTTTTAGATTTTGATTGGATATTTTTTAGCATTGTTGTTTAATCATGGGCACTAGACTTGGTGGTATATGAAGTGAAAAACTCATGAAATGACATGGATGTTGACATGGAAGAAGATATTGGTGTTGATATAAAAGAAAATATGGATGTTGATATGGAAAATTGATGGTTTTGTAGAGACTCATACATACTAGTGGTATCAAACAAACTCACTAAAAAACTATGTAATTTCTCTAAGACCAAATGTGTGTGCAGTGAATTAATTTACCAAATAAAGAGCATGGTAATTACTCAAGGTAATCAATAACTAATGTGTGTGCAAGTGAATTCATTAACTCATCTTGAGTAAATTGGATGTGACATGTTTTGGATAATACCAAGAAGTTGACTTGTCTATATGTGCGGTCAGAGGTCTCTTTGAAAGAGACGTGTCGCCACGTATGAGCGTACTCCACTGTCAGTAAAGCATCTATAGATTTTGTGGGGGCTAAATCCATAGTCCAAGGATTTTGATCTCTTAAGTTTTTGGGATGACTACTTAACCGTCTGACTAGAAATGTAGTATGATCCTTACAACCCAATGATCAATGGTGTGTGATGTAAAAGATTTAGAATTTTTGTTAGGGATTTTTCCCTACTCTTTCTTTTATTTTTGGAATTGTGATAGTGGTGAAAAAAATTATTTTTGTGGACTATGTTGTATTATGGGACATGCAAGGATTACCCTTTTCAATTTGATGTTCAAACCAAGTATGGTGTTATCCCTCTTTGACACACGATGTTTTTAAGATGTGAAATTATGGTTGGTTCAAGAATATTTTGGAGTAAATTCTCAAAACTCAAGATTTTATTAGTGAAGATGTGTAATGGTCCTAAAAAGAACTCGACATGTATTGGTGGTTTTCTTAAAAATTTATGAGTATCTAAGTGACTGAAAACACCTAGGAATTATGAATGTATGGAGGTAAATGACAATTTGACTTCGTGGAATTGTGTGGATGATGATGTGAAGGTGCCCCTAATTAAGGTAACATGACTTTATTGGACCAATTAAGACCTTGAACTTAATAAATGATCCCTAATATGAAATGTGAAATGTGGATGTGAATGCAATGTATGAAATGTAAAATGAAATGTGTACTAATGCAATGTTTTTGAATGAAATGGATGCAAATGAAGTGCAATATTTTTGTGTATTAGCCATGTATACATACATATATATATAAATCACATTATGCATAGAATGCTCTCAGGTATATAACATTAAGTGGTTTGGATTCTTCCTCTCCCTCTAGACTGGCAAGCCTTTAAGTATTGTTACCCACTCTTTGAGTGATAATGTATGGACCCAACCAATTAGCCATGAAGTTATCACGAAGATGTGACAATGCATTGATGTTTTGTTGATTCTCTTTAACGACAAGATCTCCTAATTGAAATTCATGTAGATGAACTTTGGTGTTGTACGCACACTTTAGGAGATCTTGATAAACTCGTAAATGCTCTAAAGCATTGACTCATATTTCATCAAGAACTGTGAGTTGGTCAATATGTTCTTGTCTAGCAGTATTATCATCTATGAATTCCTACAAAGAAATTTTCAAGGAAGGGATCTCAAGCTCAAGAGGTATGATTTCTTTGGATCCATAGACCAATGAAAATAGTATAGCCCCGATAGGCATGTGGATGCTTATTCGATAAGCCCATAATACCAAGGAGATTTTGGTATGCCAATATCTATGATTTCCATTAACAAGTTTCTTGAGAATAGCAATTACGGTTTTGTTGGTAGCCTCAACTTGTCCATTGGCTTGTGGGTAATAAGGAGTCAAGAAACTATGTTGGATGTTATATTTATTGCAAAGTGCTCGAACATCCTTATTCTTGAAAAACTTGCCATTGTCCGAGATGATTTTTTAGGGAATACCAAAATGAAAAATGATGTGGTGAAGTATGAACTCCATGATTCTAGGTCATGTCGTACTGGTTAGAGGAATTACCTCAACCCACTTTGTGAAGTATTCAATGGCTATGATGATGAATGTATGTTATCTTGAGGAAGGAGGTGGAATTTTACCAATTAAATCTAGACCCCAATGTGAGAAGGGCCAAATTTTGTGAATAGGCTATAAATATTGTGATGGCACATGAGTTAAATTAGCATGTTTTTGATATTTCTTATAATATTTGATATATGTGCAATAGTCACATTCCATGGTGGGGCAATAATAACCCATGTGTAGAATATGCTTTGCAATGGCCATCCCACTAAAATTACCACCATAAGTACCATAATGAGCTTCAACTATGGCTCTTTGTGCTTCACTCAACTCGAGACAATGAAGGAGGACTCCATCATAACCATGCTTATACAACACGTCCCCTAAGAGAACAAAACGAGCTACTTTTTTCCTGAAAGTGCATTTAGCAGTTCAATACATGTCATATGGGAGTGTTCTAGACTTGATAAAGGCTACTATCTGGCTTGACCAAGGCTCATATGGATCTAATTTGATAAATAAAATATCCTTTTCATCCTTAGATTTAGCACAGACAATTGCATATTTAGAGACCATTGAAATAATAAGGGGTTGTACCTCTCCAAAGGAGTATTTTGGAATCAACAATCCAAGGGAGGCCATTGCATATGCAAATATATTAGTCAAACATGGCAAACTATTGATTTCATACCAATTAAACTTAGAGAGCAATTTCATTGCAACTTCATGGTAAAGTTTAATGGTAGGTTTTTTGCATTTGTATTCTCCATTAATTTGCTTTACAACAAGTTGATAATCACCAAATATCCTAATACGTGTAATGCTCATAGCTATGGTTGATTAAAGACCTAATATTAAGGCTTCATACTCTGTTGTGTTGTTTTTGCATTGAAAGTAAAGTTTGAATGATAAGGGGATAGGTACCCCCTGGGGTGTGTGAAACATGATTGCAACACCTTGACATTTTGTGCACTTAGAAACATAAAATAATAATGTGATATCGATGTATTTATCCAAAATGACATATTCTTCTTGTTCAGTGATAGCGAATACTAAATATTCTGGTAGCTCAATAATAAAAGGGTGATCACTAGATAATGGATATTATGCAAGCTGATCGGCTATGACCTAACCTTTAATGGATTTTTGGCTAATGAATTCAAGGTTGAATTCAGTAAGAAGTATTATCCATTTAGTGGTGTGAGTGTTATTGTAAGTGTGAGACATCATATAATGCAGAGAATTTTCTCTAGCTATGACATATGTTGTATGACCAAGCATGTAATATTGAAGATTCTAGGTGGCAAAAACCATTGCTAAGCACAATTTTTCTACATAAGCGTATTTAGTTTCATAACTTACCAATGTTCTACTAATGTATAGATAGCTTGATCTTGATTTTATTCATTATTTTGTGCAAGTATTGTCCCTAATGTGAAGTCTGTTGCTGAAACATAAATATAGAATGGGATCCTCAGACAAGGAGGAGCTAAGACTAGCAAAGAAGCTAGATATTTCTTAATGTCATAAAAGACTTTTGGGCACTCATTTATCCAAGAGAATGGCACCCCCTTTTGTAGTAGGTGATTGAATGGTCTGCATTTGTTAGAAATTTACGCAATGAAATGATGGATTGATTGAATATTTCCTTGTAAACTACATAATTCCTTTAAATTTGTTGGGGAAGGCATCTCCATAATGGCCTTGAACTTGTTTGGGTCCACCTCAATGCCTCTTTTGGAGATAAAGTACACTAGTAATTTTCTAGAGGTAACACCAAAGAAAAATTTCTTGGGGTTCAACCTTACATTATGCTCTAGAAGTTGATCAATGACTTTTTCCAATACACCAATGTGCTCTTGTTGAGTTTTAGATTTAGCCAAGAGATCATCCACATAATCTTCGATAACCTTATGCATGTAGCTATGGAAAATATATGTCATGGCACATTTTTAAGTGACACCTCTATTTTTAAGGCCAAAGGGCATCACCTTGTAACAAAAAGCTCCCCAAGTTGTAGTGAATGTTGTTTTGTGTTGGTCATAAGGATTTATTCAAATTTGGTTGTATCCTAAAAAAAATCCATGAGAGAAAGAATTCCATGGCTAGCATAAGTTTCGACAAGAGTTTCAATGTTTGGAAGAGGAAATTCATCCTTAGGACACACTTTGTTATTATCTCAAAAGTCAGTGCAAATGTGTATCACCCCGTTAGGCTTGCAAATGGGTACCATGTTTGAAATCCATTCAGGATAGTCAATGGGGAATATGAATTCCACATCTAAGAGTTTTTAAAGCTTTGTTTTTACCAAGAGGGCCAAAGTAGGATGCATCCTCCTAAGTTTTTGTTTGACTAGCTTAGCATTAGGATGTAAAGTGAGATTATGGAAAACCAAACTAGGATCAAGACTGGGTATGTCCTTGTAGGACCATGCAAAAATACCCTTCTTCCTCCTAAGGACAACAATTAATTGCTCATGTTCATCGTTGGATAAAATTTTACAAATTTTTACAATTTGGGAATTATCTTTGTCTGAAATAAGGTCCACATCGATGGTATATTCAATGTACATGTGGGAACCTTCCTCAAGCTGATGGAGCATAGGGATCAAATGAATGTTGTCTATGATGTCATAAAACTCTTCTGAATTATCTTCATCTATGTCTACATGAAGAGCCTCAAGATTCAAAGGTGAAGGTGAAGGTGGAGGGGATGGAGGAATGTAGTTGGTTGAAGCCCTTAACAATTCCTCGAACAAGACAAAATCAAAAAATTGTGGAGGTGAGGAAATTTGTTCCATATCGAAAAGGCTTATATCAATTGGAATTGGTTTAGCCGGATCACATGGATTATGGAATGGGGTAAATAAGTCAATAGGATTCATGTTGAATTAAGGGAAAATGGATGAAGGTGAAATGAATGGAATGGATAGAACCTAAGAATTGATGCTAGGACCTTGGTAAACTTGGACAGTAGCAAGCAACACAAATAAATGCATTTAACTAAATGATATATACATGAAATTCTGAAAAAGAAAATTATTTTTGTAGTGGTGAAAACCATTATTTTTGTGTTATGTACATATATTACAAGTTTAGCTTATGAGATGGATTAATAATATGGAGGTGGTGGTTCATCGGTAGGTGTGGCTCACTCTTGTGGAAGAATCAAGTGAAATATGGGCTCATGGATGGGGAAAATTATGAGATAAAACTCATCATGTTCGGTATGGGGAATTATGGGCTCTGATTCCTCTTCAAATTCATCAAAAATTATCGACATGAGTTCAAATTATTCATAGATTTTATCGTTAGAGTCATCGATATAGAGGGCTTCTTCTCCTAAATTTAGATTAAGCCTTTATAAGGCTTGTTCAAGAGAAGAGGTGGTGGAAAGTAGAGTGTAACCTAATCTTGAACAGTCATGTGTTTCTCGATATGGAACATCAATGATGTCATGCATCCTTGTTCATGCAGTCGTAGGCCATGTCCCTACCAATTAACTATGTAAAAATAACGGGATGGAAATCCTGACATGTTTTGTATGTTGGTAGGTGTTGGCTCCTTGGATTCTTCTAGGGGAGCTATATTGGATGAAGAATCAATTCCCTCATATAAAAAAATTATGTTATTGGGAGCTGAACTCATGTCATATACCGCTCCTATAGATAAGGTGGGTCACATGGGCAACCAAAATCCTTAGCATTTGGAATAGTGAGTGGTGTAATTATGATGTCTTGGACCACATATTCACCAATACTAGGATTAGTGAGTTGGACCTCAACTTAGGATTATGTGGAAGGATTATGGTTGGATAATGGCTCAAGGAAATGTGGATATGAGGACGTCTCAAAATTTATCAACTCAAATTGTGAAACATTGGCTGACAGAGATGGATTGGATTGGAAAGGTTGTTGGATGAATTATGATGACATGGAAGGAAAATATTTTAATGATGTGGATTGAATTTTACCACATGTGCATGTAGTCAATGATGAAGATGATGGAGTAAGCTTGATGGGGATTTGTGATAAGGGGCTCCTTTGGAATGGGATATTTTGATGAAGAAATGGGGGGAGTGGTAGATGGATTGGTTGATATTGAAAAGAAAATATCGATGGAAGGAAGCATAAATTCATAAGGATTTGAGATAAATTTGCACTACTTAAATGGTTCGACATCCCCTAGTATGCAATGTACTTGTCCCTCATGAACATATTTTAGGTATTGATGTAGTATGGAAGGGAAACATCTCATTTCCATCATCCAAGGTCTTCTAAGGAGTACATTGTACGCCATGGATCCTTCCAAGTGTGCAACATTTTGACTCCCACTTCAATGGGAAAAACAATACTGCCAACTATGGAACATAAAGCATCGTTGAATGCTTTTAGGGTGAATGATAACTTGGTGATGTGAGATGGAGGAAGGTTAAGATGATGAAGGGTAGAAGTGGTGATTATATTAATGGAGTAACTTATGTCAGCTAGAACTCTTTGAAATACTTCTTGTCAATTAGAACCGTGATGTGCAATGGAGGATCTCCTGATTTCGATGAGATTGGCATAATCTCAAAGTATTAAAATGTAATGGAAGGCTCCATGCATATTTGATTGCTCCCTACAAAGTTGTTGAAGGCATTAGGATCTTGAGATTGTAACTCAATGGATTTTAGAATGTCTATTAATGCCTCATGATGTGGGGGAGATTTTTGAATTAGATCATATATTGAAAATTTTGTGGAAGTCATATTTAAGCTTATGGTTAACCAGTTACTCAATGAGATGACTGGTCGTGGAGGGTAATTGATGGGATGAATTGGGGGATTTTATTGGCTAGGAATATGAATCAGTGGTGAAGTATTAGGGGAAATTTAAATGGGAGGTGATGTGGAGGGTTGCAACACACTTTATTGATGTTTTTGTCTTGTATTTTGCTGATTATTTTGTTGACCTCTAGTGACCACATGAATGGCACCTGCAAAACCTTGGTATTGTTGGACATGATTAACTTGATTAGGATGAGTTTTGGTGTTAACTCCTCACATAGTTTGGTTGCACCTCCTCATGATGAGGAAGTGGTGTTTGTAAAATGCTAAGATTTTGGTTTTTTTGAGCAAGGGGGTTGTCAAGATTAATGAACCCAAGTCAATAAGGTATTAAACTATGTCTTTGAATACATGGCAATTATTGATGTCATGCCTAATTTACCTATGGTAAGGACAAAATAAATATTTCCAATAATGTTTACCATGTTTAGCGGGATCATCTAGTCTAATTTTAGGTAAGGCAAGTTTATTTGTATCATACAACCTTCAAAAAATGGAAGCATACGACTCAAAAAAAGGGGTGTATTGGCAATTCTATTGGTTGGACTATCATCGGGGATGGTTCTCTATAGCTAGCATTATTTTTTTCATAGCTTGAGTTACTGAGGGCACCGCATGATAAGAAATTTGTTGCAGTGGTTGTTGCACTGATTGTTATTGAGCCATTATCATCTAGCTCATGACCACTTGATTGACATGATTAGGATGATTGGTCAGAGTGGCATGTATTGATTTTGATTGATTAGAATAATTGTTTTTGTATTTTCCCTTGATTTATCATTCATTTTTTCTAGGCTTAAGTATGCCCTCTTGGATTTTTATTTCCTCAATGACACTAGCCTATCCTAGAGCTTCTTCGAATGAATGATATGTCTGTAATTGAAGCATCCAAGAGATGGGTTTTAAACAACTATTGGTGAATAGTTTGATAAGCTCTTCCATTGGTAGGGTGAAGGGAAACTTTGTAATGATGACCCTCCAACAATTTCTAAAATTATATATAGACTCATCGTAATGATGTCTGAAAGCATAAATGTTAGACAATGAGACTTTATTTTTAATATTAAGGACAAAGCACTTAAAGAATTGGTCAACCAATTGTTCAAAAGTATAAACACTATAACTAGGTAATTGGTTGTACCACTCTATGGCATCTCCACCTAATTTTTGAGGAAATGTTCTAAGCATGAGAGCATTGTCATTTTGGATTCTAAAACATGAGTGTACAAATGTGCTTACATGCTCTTTGGGGTCCTCAATCCCCTTGAATTTATCAAACTTCAACATCATGAAATTTTCCATACATGGCAATGATGGTACCAAAGGGTGAATGGGTTGGTTAATTAGCTAACATAAGGTTGGCTTTTGGTTTGTCATACCAGGAGTATGTTGTATCAGCTGATCTATTTTCTTTTGCATGGCCTTGATTCTAGGATCTTCCCTAGGAATGTGGAAGCCCTTAATCACCTGATTATTTTGAGAAGGCACGGTGGAGAAATGTTGTGGGGTAACTAGATGATGATGGGATTTATGATGATGACTTGGTGAAGTTGATGTAAATTGGTGAAGAGAAGATTGATGATGAAGATGTGTAGAATGTTGGAATGGGTATAATGCATGGGATTTATGGCTAGGTTTGCCAATAGGAATGGAATTGGTATGATTTATGGAAATGATATGGGTATTGGTATGGTTTGGTGGAGTAGGTATGGAAACCATAGAATATTATGATACCCATGATGGAATTTGGTTAATGAGTATGGGCTGAGTAGAAATTGGTAGAGGCTTAGGGTTCATCTGTATTTTTTTTTTAGCATCTTGATGTTGCTTAAGGAATTTGTTCAAGCATTCCCACACTTCATGAATTTCTCTATCAGTATTGGAAGTTATGGAAGTAGATGGCATGGAGGATGTGTCTAATATATAAGTTACACTTGTTATGGTGACTTGGGAGGTGAAAACTTATAAATTACCATTTACATGTGCTTCATACAAAGGGTTGGTGTAGATGGATGTGTATGAATATGGGACAAAAGTTCTAGGAGCACTCAGGTATTGGAAAATGGGTACATAAGAGGAAGGTGCAACCTATACCTCCAAAATAGGGTTAGTGTACACCTAGGTAAACTTGGATGGCTAGGAATGAGCAAGTTCCTACTATAAAGTAGGATCTTGACTAGGGGAGCTATGGATGGGCTCTAAGACATAATCAACCAATTTGTAGAGAGCTTCTACTTTGGCCATGTCTATGTGGGTGATATTATGGTCAATGGATGGTGAATTTGATTCAGTTGGGGAAGGGAAGTGTTGGTATACCTGTACGAGATATTAGTAATTCGTACAGTGTGTGATGGGCCTACGAATAAATTTTTCTGTCACACTTGGGTAATTTACCACAGTAGTGGCAAGGAAGGTGGATGAATTTTCCTTGGATTTTTTTTTATTTAATGCTTTTTGTTGATTTCTTGTAAATACCATAAGCAACTAAAAAAAATACAAATTGTGTAGTAAAATAAAATTCAGAATTGAAACTTCACAAAAATAAAATAGAGACAAATCAATGCTAAGTTTGTTCAACAAAAATGTCTTACCTCATTCATTGATTATCTCATTTTAGTGTGAATTCATTTTTTTAGATTTTAATTTTGTGTGTTTTTTTTGGTAGATAAGATACTATAGCATTAATACCGGGTTTTACAGGTTGACCCATAATATTTTACAAAAGTTAGCCCAGGGTTGTTGATGAACATATCCTTACTAAGGATCCTATATATGTAAAATCTACATGCTGCCAAAGCCATTACATCCGGTAAGGCACATATCCTGTTATCAAAAAGAAACTTCCCATACAAAATTTTGGGTATACCCCAAGAAAACACACATGCATCATAATTACAAAAAATAAATAGACACAAATCCTTGAGACAATGGAGAAACAAAAAGCTGCAGACACACATAGCAGAGTATTGAAAAAACTCCCACAAGCTCTGTATTGACAGTTACTCTTAATAATTCTTTGGTAATTTCTTTCTTCCGTAAATGACATGCTTTGGTACCACATACTATCTTGGCCAATCAGCCTTGGATAAGTGAACCTGCTAGCTAGATTTATGGCAGTGGCTATCTGGTGGTCCATGTGGCTTTGGTTCGAAGTATTATATTACTGTTTCTTTCCTTCCTTGTGATTATCAACCAACCTCAAATTACTGAGACGACTATGAGCCATGTTATCTGACATGTTACTGTCCCCATTAGTCTTTGTGGTATTTCCAAGCAGCATCCATGAATACTGACAACTCAGATAATTTTTATTGTGAGTCCAATTCAAAAAAGAGATGGGAATACTCCTAGCCTTTGAACTTATAGTGCCTTCCCTGTTGGTAAATTCGACTATCATTCTTGTCATTATTGTTGAATAAGCTCCTCTACTTCACTCAAGACACCGTGTTCCCATTTGAAAAGTCTGTCACCATCGACACCCAAATTTGCCAGCTTATCAACAATTTTGTTAGCTTCCCGAAAGACATGTTAGGCTTTTCTATCCTGTCTTCCCTGGAAAAGGATCCTAGCCTCTTCAATAATTGTTTTAATCCTCCAAGGAGGTATTTTTCAATTATTGAGGAGATTTATAACATGCATAGAGTCTCCATCTACGATAAAATTGCCTTCTAAGTCTTGAGTCATTTGAAGGCATCTCCACATAACTCTAGATTCAGCTTCATTGCCTTGTTCCCAAATATTCATAAAATGCAAGCATAATATTCCCATTATGATCTTGCACAATGCCACCAATGCCTGCTCTACCAGGATTGTCCTTAGCGGTTCCATAAAAATTAAGCTTAAACCACTTAACATTGGCTTTGGGGTTGACTACCCTAGGCACAGACTCATCTAACAAGGTTAAGCTTAAATATTGAGCAATCGTGGTCTCCTACAGATGAGGTTTACAGCTATCAAAAGGGATAAGATTCACATTATCATTGGCAAAGGATAGGATCCTGACAATGATAGTTTTATGATCATGGATAGACTCATTAAAGACTCTATGGTTCCTTTCTAACCACACCTACCAATATGAATTCAATGAACAACTTATGAAGTGTGGTTTTCATGGCCCTTTTAGATGTAAAATGTGTGAAAAGAATGTAGAAAATCTCAACCATATTTTTATTGAGTGTACTTTAGCCTCCGAGTTATGGAGGAGAATGGCCACTTTACTTGGCTTACAGTGGTCCAATTTTTTTACTTTTTAACAACTTTAGAGGGATTGACCTAATCAAGATGGTGTTGATCATTTTATTAGGTAGTTAGTTTGGATGGGTTCTACCATTCTTATTTGGAATATTTGGAATGAAAGGAATAGCCAAATTTTTAATCAATATAGGAAGGATATTTACTATATTTGGAAAAAGACCATAGCCAACTTAGTTGAATCAGTCCATCAGCTCCTTAATCACCCCCAAATATCCCACCAAAGATGGGATAAATTGATGCAAAGATTGAATATTAAATATTCTAAGGGAAACCATCTTAAAGGGAATGTGAGTATTAGTAATATGGATAGGACAAGAAATAGGAAACCTACTCCTAAAGATTTTGGAAAAGTCAATACTGATGGAGCCTCTATAGGGAACCCTGGAAAAGCCATTGTGGGAGGAATTGGTAGACTTTTAGATGACTCCCTGGTTTTTACTTTTGTTGAGAATTTGGGTATTCTTTCCAATAACCTTGCTAAGGGGTATGGTATCCTCAGAGGCCTTCGGGAGGCTACTAAGGTTGGATGTGAAAAGGTTTTAGTTTATTTTGACTCTCAACTTATGATTAATATTTTGAAGACTCCTTCTAAGAATCATAAGGTTGATTGGAGAATAAAAAGAATGATTGAGAAGATTCAATTAATCCAGATGGGATTTTTTAAAGTTGATTACAATCATGTAGTCAGAGATCAAAACAAGAGTGTTGATGCTTTAGGTAATTGGACTTTGGAAAAAGGTGATATTACTTGTTATGGCCACCCTCCTAGATGGTGGGCTTCGCAAATTAGGGAAGCTCTTCTTTCTATAATTTCTTTAGATGGCTCCAGTTCTGAAGGTACCTAGTTTCTTCTTGCTTTATTTTTGCTTCTCTTTGGTTCATTTAGGTTATTTTAGTTCCCTAGCTCAAACTATTTTTTATTTTGTTTCCTCTATTGATTCTTGCATTAAAAGTCTTCTGGTCTAGATAGGTCATTGTTATGTTGAAATTTTTTTTCTTTTTTCTTTTTTCTTTTTTTGTTTAGTTTTTTAAGGTGTGTGTGTTCTTTTGTTTTGTTTTGTTTTTGTGTTCTTTGTGTTGTTTTTTGTTGTTCTTGTGTTTTTGTTGTTTTGTGTTTTTTTTTTTATGTTTTTTGTTATTGTTATTGTGTTTTTGTCGTTCTTGTTCTTGTGTTTCTCTTTGTTTATGTTAATTAATGTTTTTATGTGTGAGTGTTTTCTATTTTTTGAAAATGTTTATTATTTGTTGTTGGTTGTTTTTTAATTTTATTTTAATTTTATTTTTTTAATATTTTAGGTTTTGGTTGTGTTTATTTTTCATGTTTTTTTGGGGGTTATGTCTTTGTATTGTTTAGTTGTTTTTGTCATGTTTGTGTTTTTTATGTGGTTCTTGTGTTTTTCTATGTGGTTCGTGTTGTGGTTTATTTTATCTTTTTGTGTGTGTTTTTGGTTGTGCTTTTTTTTTTGACACACTCAAGGAGCATGTTTTTTATTTTATTTTATTATTTTTGTTGTTATTTATTTATTTATTTACTTATTTTTAAATTGGTTTTGTGTTTTTGTTTGCTCCTTGAGTATGTCAAATGTGGTAGGCCAGGTTCGAGTCTTGGGCATTTTTAGCGGAATGGATATCCCTACCTCCTTGGGTCTTACCCAAAAGTGGCATCCCTTTTGGGATGTTTTCCACACAAATATATATATATATATATATATATATGAATTAGAAATGGGTGAATACTATGGCTTGGCCAGGGCAACGATATTCTTGCTAGTGATGAAATCTAGCAAGTTTGCTCGGGGGTAATATAAGGTGTCTAGGGGTAGATATTGGTGGATGGATATGAAAGCCACCATCACCGGATATCAAGAAATGGTTGGTGATGAAATCCAACCATTACTATTTAATATGAAGAGTGAAGTGTGTGATTATTTTTAAAAGTTTCCATTTTTCTTTTGTGTACATACAATGTTAGAAAAATAACTACTTTCGACAGTCTAAATCAGAATCCAATATCCTGAATACCAATTTCTCCAAAGGATGTAAAGTACATATAGGCAACTGTTGGCATTTTTTCCACATTGGAATTTTGTTGTAGTGTGCCACATTGAAAAGTGTTTTTTCTTTTTTAAGTGTTTTCACACATTGAACACTTTTTCCTATGGATGTAATTTTGGGTGAATTTTGGTGCAAATCTTCCTTGAAAAAATATTAATATTGATAAAGATACTTCGTGAGGTGATATGATCGTTGAAGCTACCAAGTTTAAGCATGTGCTCTTGATTCCAGTGCAATATTGTTCATTTTCGAGACATTGACCACTTCGTGGGCATGCATTTCCAAGGTGCCACCATGGATATTGAAACTGGACCGATGATTTGTGCTGAATCTTGATATGCCATTTGATAAAATCAGCAGTTATTTTATTTGGCATTTGCTCATTGGTTCATTGTTGTGGTCGAGGAGAAAGTTGTTGCTATTGGTGGCTGAGTGGCCGACACTTTGCCTCCACATGTATTTAATGAAAGAGGCGAAAACCTCTATAAATACTAATTAAATTCTTATTGTAAAGGGAGATTAGATATTTTGCAAGAAAACTCTCTAAGTTCTCTGCATCAATAGAAGAGACTTGGCTTCTAAAATTTGCAAGCATTATTATGTGTGTGATTTCCTTTTTTTTTAAATCATTTATGTTTATGCTCATGCTCTTGCTGTTAAGTTTTGAATTCTGCATTCTGAATTCAAACGGTGTTGGTTAGTGAGTAGATTTTGAAATGCGATCCAGGGGTTATCTCTACAAAGGTGTGAGTTAAATTCTGCTGCTTTCCTTTTATTATATGTTGTTATAAAACTTGGTGGAATTTTTGCTATTAGTCTGCCCCAAATTCTGCACTTCGGCCTGTGGCTATATTTCCCTTTTTTTCAGTTATTTTTCAATTTCTTTCCTACATCCCTAGTGGATCAAGATTGGACAGAGGAACTGATTGAATATTTTTATTCTGGGAAATGTCTTCACATCTGAATACCCCGTGAGCAGCTAAAAATATTGGCATTTTTGCCACATTGGAATTTTGTTGTAGTGCGCCACATTGAAAAGTGTTTTTTTCTTTTTTAAGTGTTTTCACACATTGAAAACTTTTTCCTATGGATGTAATTTTGGGTGAAGTTTGGTGCAATTATTCCTTGAAAAAAAATTAATATTGATAAAGATACTTTGTGAGGTGATATGATCATTGAAGCTACCAATTTTAAGCATGTGCTCTTGATTCCAGTGCAATATTGTTCATTTTCAAGGCATCAACCACTTCGTGGGCATGCATTTCCAAGGTGCCACCATGGAGATTGAAACTGGACCCGTGATTTGTGCTAAAGCTTCATATGCCATGTGATAAAATCAACAATTATTTTATTTGGAATTTGCTCATTGGTTCATTATTGTGGTCGAGGAGAAAGTTGTTGCTATTGGTGGTTGAGTGGCCGACACTTTGCCTCCACATGTATTTAATGAAAAAGGTGAAAACCTCTATAAATACTAATCAAATTCTTATTGTAAAGGGAGGTTAGATATTTTGCAAGAAAACTCTCTAAGTTCTCTGCATCAATAGAAGAGACTTGGCTTCTGAAATTTACAAGCATTCTTATGTGTGTGATTTCCTTTTTTTTAAATCATTTCTGTTTATGCTCATACTCTTGCTGTTAAGTTTTGAATTATGCATTCTAAATTCAAACGTTGTTGGTTAGTGAGTAGATTTTGAAATGCGATCTGGGGGTTATCTCTACAAAGGTGTGAGTTAAATTTTGATCTGGCTGATCCGAAGATGCAAAATGAGAAGAAAAAAGTACAAGTGAAAGCTCCTGCTTCAATGCCAAAGCCAGATTCACCTATTCTATTAAAATATATTTTGCCACCATGAGCAAAGGAAAGATTGCAAGAAAAAGCCTCAGCTTCGCAGGCAAGAGCTGAAATAGAGGAACAAGCCAGATAAAAGCTCAAGTACCCATCTTTGACTAAAATATTGAGGGTAGAAGCCACTCAGCAATATCAGAGCAAATGTGAAGACACTGTTGAAAAGATGGAGTCTAGTGCATCTACATACAATATTGTTGAAGAATTGAAGAAGATTCCAGCCAAGGTTAGTCTCTATGATGCATTACAATTACATAGGCAAGTTGATTTGTTACAAGAATCATTGAAGTCTATGAAAGATAATGAGAAGAATCCTACCCGGATGATTTTTGTTCAAACATTAACTACTTCAACAATCTGGAAAAAATAGACCACCCCCATTTTATTTGTCACTCGGGATGGAGGGTTGGATAGTGCACAACTGCATGATTGATTTTGGTGCTGCGACAACTGTCATGCCAAAGGCAGTTTATGAAGTCATGGGTATGAAGTATACAAGAAGTAGCCCTGGTGTCTTGTAGTTGGACGGGACTCCCATGAAAATAGTGGGGGTAATCAAGGATATTCCTATTGTTCTACATAGTATGCCTCAAATTACAGTAATTCAGGAGGTAGTTGTGGTTGATTTGGAACCATATTTCAGTATGTGTTTGTCGAGAGAATTCACTGCCAAGCTGGGAGGCTACCTTTCTATGGATTATTCTCACTTGGAGATTCCTTTCAGAGGAAGAAGAATCTAGATCTACAATGAGAAGCCTTCTACTTTTCATATAGAGAATATGGAAGAAGAAGAAAAGTCCACACATTATGTCAACATGATAACTAAAGAATTGGAAAATCTTGATTTGATGGATGAAGTCCTGGATGAGATTCGCTTAGAGGATGAGTTTTCAATGCTCTATTTTAATGCCATGATGGAAACTAAAATTGGTTGTTACTCCATTACAAAGCCTGAATAGGTTGAAATAAAGATGTCTCTTAATCAAGATGATCAAGACTCTGTGCCTAATCAATTATGGAAGTTGTATTTTGATGGAGCAAGATGTAAAAATGGTGTGGGAGTAGGCATTGTTCTTATTTCTCCCCCTGGCCTACATAAAACATATTCATATCTACTGACTTGGAGTTCTACTAACAATTCTGTTGAGTATGAAGTGTTGTGCCTAGGTTTGAAGAAGGCAAAAAAATTGGGGATTGAACAATTACAGATTTTTGGTGACTCTGAATTGATTGTGAATCAAGTAACGAACAAGTGCATCTCCAAGCAGCATTATCTCAAGGCATACCGCAACAAAGTTTGGGACCCTGGAAAACATCACAAGTTTGAGGTAATATGGGAAGGTCCATTTCAAATCACAGGCTTTGATTTGAAAAAGAAGAGAAAAAAACACACAAAAAAAAAAATGAAAAAGTGTGCAGAGCCCGGGACTTCCCAGGAGGTCACCCATCCAAGTACTACTCTAGGAAGGTTATGCTTAACTAGGGAGTTCTTTGAAAACTTGAAAACCAAAAAATCAAGTTGGATGAGGTGTTTTGGGGGTCCAAATTTCTGGAGGTGTAAAAAAAAAAACCGAAATTCCTTTTTCGGGCCTCCAAAATACCCTTTTCGGACTTCAAATTCATTCCGTCCCTCCCATTCCTTCATGCCCGAAATGCCCTTTTCGGATCTCGAAAACCCGAAAACCTTCCCCCTCGCCCGTTGACTAGTCAACCACCCACAAAAAAAAAAAAAAAAAACCATTTGCATGCTTCCCGAGCTCCTTTTTCTCCCGCCCCGAAATTGCTTTTTCGGGTCCCCAAAAACACTATTTCGGGTCCCGAAATTCCCATTTCACCCCCATTCCTTTACTTTTAAAAACGTGCTCATGCATGCTCGAAATTTCTTCCTTTTCCCCCCGAAATACCCTTTTCGGGCCCCCGAAAACACTATTTCGGTTCCCGAAAAAGCCCTTTCAAACCCGCCATTATGCATGTCTTCCACCACTCCCCGTCCGCAGTCTTCGTTATCCTTCCGAAATAGCCTTTTCGGACCCCCGAAAACACTATTTCGGGTCTCGAAATTCCCATTCCGTCCCCCGAATAAACCATTTCGCCATTCTGAAATTAAAAAAAAAAAAAAAACCCATTTGCATGCTTCCCGAGCTCCTTTTTCTTTTGCCCCGAAATTGCTTTTTTGGGTCCCCGAAAACACTATTTTGGGTCCCAAAATTCCCATTCCGTCCCCCTTCCTTTACTTTTTAAAAAATTAAAAAACGTGCTCATGCATGCCCGAAATTTCTTCCTTTTCCCCCCGAAATACCCTTTTTAGGCCCCCAAAAACACTATTTTGGTTCCCCTACAAGCCCTTTCAAACCCACCATTATGCATGTCTTCCACCACTCTCCCGTTCGCAGTCTTCGTTATCCTTCCGAAATAGCCTTTTTGGACCCCCAAAAACACTATTTTGGGTCCCGAAATTCCCATTCTGTGCCCTGAATAAACCATTTTGCCATTCTGAAATTAAAAAACAAAAAAAAATAAATAATAAAAAATAAAATCCAATGATACTAAAATAAGAAAAATCATTGTGCATTTCAATCCTTTCGCTCGTTTTTTTTCCCATGCACCCCCCACCTCCATGCTACACTATCCGTAAATTCCGCTCATTAACATTTCTCACTCCACTCACTCATTACACTTTCTAAAAAAAAAAACAAAAAACTACCACTTCTCACATTTCAAGAAGTGGTAAGAAGCCTTAAAAAAATAAAATAAAATATAAAAAATAAAATCATCTTTGGAATGCATGCGGTGCCCATGAAATTAGAACGCTTTCCAATGGATGTATATGAAAATTTATAAAAGGAGGCCCATCCTTTTGTTTTCAATCAAAGCATTTGCAGGGTTCCTATATCAAAGTCTTGCGAATCCCTTTTGCTCTAGGGTTTTTTGTTTGTTGCTGCATATTCAAAGGAAGCTGAAGATGGGGAGAAAAGTTGTAGAGACCAAGAAGGTGAATGTACAAAAAAGGCCTGAGATCGCAAAGAAGCCACGAAGATTTTGAGAAGAAAAGGTTGAAGATATGGAGCTGAAACCTTATGATGATCGCTTGGGATAGGTTAAATATTGCAATATCACCAACAAGGTAGTAGAAATACTGCGTCTAGATGCTTAGTTTGCTGCACAACATATGTCTACTAGGAGTCCCCGTACTATAGCATTTCATTCTCATCTCTCCTGGTACTTGTGTACACCTGTGCATCTATGTCCTGAATTGATCTGGGCAATCGCACAATGCTACAACACTGCTGCAAGAACTATCCAACATGCCCATGGAGAAGTATTTTTTAGTATCTCGGCTAGTTCCATACAGGATGGGTTTACTTGCGGTGCACAACTTTCATCTCCTGCTACATTAAAAAAAAAAAATCAGTTTTAAGGAGGAGGAGAAGTATCAACCTACCATTTAGATGCAGCTGCAAGTGGGAACTTTGTACCCAATGAATAAAGGCTCGATTACATTCAAGTGAGCTGAATACCCCGTGAGCCGCCAAAAATGTTGGCATTTTTGCCACATTGGAATTTTGTTGTAGTGTGCCACATTGAAAAGTGTTTTTTCTTTTTTAAGTGTTTTCACACATTGAACACTTTTTCCTATGGATGTAATTTTGGGTGAAGTTTGGTGCAAATATTCCTTGAAAAAAGATTAATATTGATAAAGATACTTCGTGAGGTGATATGATCGCTGAAGCTACCAAGTTTAAGCATGTGCTCTTGATTCCAGTGCAATATTGTTCATTTTTTAGGCATCGACCACTTCGTGGGCATGCATTTCCAAGGTGCCACCATGGAGATTGAAACTGGACCGATGATTTGTTTTGAAGCTTGATATGCCATGTGATAAAATCAGCAGTTATTTTATTTGGCATTTTCTCATTGGTTCATTGTTGTGGTCGAGGAGAAAGTTGTTTCTATTGGTGGCTGAGTGGCCGACACTTTGCCTCCACATGTATTTAATGAAAGAGGTGAAAACATCTATAAATACTAATAAAATTCTTATTGTAAAGGGAGGTTAGATATTTTGCAAGAAAACTCTTTAATTTCTCTACATCAATAGAAGAGACTTGGCTTCTGAAATTTGCAAGCATTCTTATGTGTGTGATTTCCTTTTTTTTTCTTACATTTCTATTTATGCTCATGCTCTTGCTGTTAAGTTTTGAATTCTACATTCTGAATTCAAACGTTGCTGGTTAGTGAGTAGATTTTGAAATGTGATCTAGGGGTTATCTCTACAAAGGTGTGAGTTAAATTATGCTGTTATATGCTGTTATAAAACTTGGTGGAATATTTGTTGTTAGTTTGCCCCAAATTCTACACTTCATCCTGTGGCTATATTTCCCTTTCTTTCAGTTATTTTTCAATTTCTTTCCTGCATACCTAGTCTTCAAACAATGTAGAATTTAGTAAGGGAGCCAACCCTCTTTGGAGATCAGTTCGAAGGAATTTTCTTTTTCCCTCGGCATTTCAATTTTTGCCGAGTCTAGGGTGCACAAGTGATGAAATCTTGTACTTAGGCAGATTTGTGACCAACAACAACAAATCCACATCCTAGAAGAAGAGAAAGTGACAAAAGGGATTTGCTCAATTTTGACAATTTTGATAGTTTGTACAAGTTTTGCGAATTGTACAGGTAGAAGTAAAATGTACAACCAGGAGGGAAAAATGTACAAGGCAAAGATAAACTGTACAAGGTGCACCGAAATGTAATGAAATGCATGAAAAATGTAATTTCAAGTTGAAATGGCACATAGATTTGATAATTAAGGTGTTAGACTTAGTAAAATCCTTAATTAAGGCATACCGTTATGCATGGGCAGCTATAAAATAACTAATTCCCTTAGGAACCACTTTGGAACAACCTAGGAAATGTTATAGAAGGCCCCATTTTCAATTTCATAGGTTTGAATATTTTTTGGTTATAATTTGACTAAGTTATGCTATTATGTTTTGAGTTCTAGCTATAGACACCTAAAATACGTCATATCAAGGCAACTACTCATATGGGATATTCTAGAAGACCATATGAAAGATCTTGGACATATTCCAAGGTGAAGCAGTGGTTCGAACCACTCATTTAGGCATTTTGGCCTAATCAGTGTTGGCCACGGTTGACACCCGTGGTTAACAGAGTTGGCCGTGCCTCAAATTCATGGCTAGCCTTCAAAATTAGTTGGATATTGGCTGACCCAAAATCGGTTAAAATAGCCAATTGGTTGAAGATCCAAGTGGTTAGAGGGTGAAAAGTTCCAAAAATTCCCTCCAACTGCCCCAGTTGCCCTTTCTTGATCTTGGCTTCTCCATGAAGCTAATACAAGGCCTTCTCAAATGCTATATAACCCCCATCCAAATTAGGGATAAGCCTAGAAGGATCTTGAGTTGAAAAGTAGTGAAGCCCTGTCAAATTGTATACTCACTTGTATCCATTGAGAGGAATACTTTTGCTGCCTAATTGGAGATCACATGGCATTTGGAACCAAGAAGGCTATGGAATGCTAGGAGAAATCAAGAAAACCAATAAAACCTATTCCATCACTAATCTGAGCAATTCAACCACCAAATCTATCAGTGGACATCATGGCGACCCTTGATCATTAATTCATCAAGGGGAATTGGAGATCTAAGACCAAAATTTGAGAGCAACTACATTTTTGCTCGCTAATAGTGCTAGTGGCACCGCAGACCCATGGTCAGGTTTAATTTTCTTTTTTCTTTTTTTTTAGTAGTAGTTTACCTTTTATTTGTAGTATCTTATATGCATTTGATCTAGATTATTTCCATTAGAGATAATTGTGTAGTAGAAGTAGGAATTTAAGACTTATTTTCTTCATTTCTTGTCATTTGGAAGATAGATTAGTTGTGGCTATTTCTTATGATTTCATGCTTCCAATTTTTCAAATAGGACATTAGATGGATTTATTTATGTTTCCTTTATATTTCTTGATGGCCAATTATCATAATTAGTGTATATTGCCATGCCTTATGCATTTTCTTGATTTCAAGCTTTCATGACATGTTATATGCAAGATTCCTCTAAAAGCCTCATTAAGAGAGGCCTCCTTTGCTTTTAATTGTTTCTTGTTGTTTCTTGAACATAGGGTTAACAGGGTCTTGCCATTCAAAGCAAAAAATGCCTCTAATCGTGGAGAAGAAAGCCACATTTGACTTGGAGTAGTTCGTGTCAACCTAGGAAGCCTACGGATTACACCTAGCCTTGCATGGGAAATTTCTATGATTATAATAATTGTATCACATTGGGTATCCTTAAGAGGGATGGATTTGTAATTGATTTTCAATGGAAATTTAATAAAAGAAGCCCTTTTTGTGGTTACTTAAAAATTCATCAATTCTTGTATGATTTATGTGATTTTTTAGTTATTCTTAGCTTAGGTGTATGCATTCTATATTGCTATAGAAGGCAATCATAGTGGAACCCCACATTTTATGCCACAGAATACTAATTTACTATGTTTTGTGATGATAGGCCTTAGCAGTGGCTAACAACTACGGTTAATAGTTGTCGTCGCACCATAGAGCCATGGGAAACAGTTGCAGTCATGCCTAATAGATGTGGTTAGAAAATAACAGAGCATACAACAAACATACAAAACTTCATTAGACTTGGATCTGAGGTAGGCTTAATTATCCTATGTTTTTTTCTATCTATATATGTTTCTATTTTCTAAAATGTAGAAATTTTAGGTTAATTAGAAAACTTAATGAAAGGTAGAAATGGGAAAATCCTAGTTCATTTTTAAGTTTTCTACTAGCCACTTATAGGAATAGTGGATCTATGATTGTAGTTTGCCCTAGTCTCCAGAGTTCTAGGCTATTCTATGTTTCGATTTTGCATGTATGAGGTCCAATCAGTGGCCTTTTTCTTCATAGATAATTGCATTCTCTAAAAAATCATCTAGAATAGTCATCCATTCTCTTAAAAGTGAAACGTTCTTTTTCAAAGCATGTAGAAAAATCATGTGAATGTTGGTTTATGCATTGTATTTCATGCAAAGTAAAAATAACCACACACACCATGACACACTTTAAACGCTAGTGAGTTGGAAGTCACATCCAACCACTAGTAGGGTTCAATGACGGTGGTAGTTATTTCCATCCATTGGCCCAACTCTCTCAATATTTTTGTTACTAGACCAATATCGGATCCAAGATGTCATCATAGACCATGCAAAATAGTAGGTTTTCCTCTTCGAAGGCATGTATCGCTACATACATGTGAACGGGGTGAGGACCTAGAGGACTTGTGCTCCTTGATCGAGTGTGGGTTTCATCTCCACATTTTGGGGGGTTTACATGATTGTGACTTTCATCGTCGGTTGTTGAGCTACGAGTATACATGTGAAAACCCTTAAACAATTGAGTATATCATAAACTTATTGAAAACACGATGAGAGTTACTTTTTGATACAACAAAACTTAAAACACACCAAATAGTTTAGGGCTCACAAACAAAAATTTAAAAGAGATAATCATCATTGTTTACTTTGTTTACCTTAAAATTTACATACAAGATAATATAATATCATGGTACAAACATGGAGAGGCCAATATGGGCATAGACCCAAGGTCAAGGCTGAAGCTCCACCCAATGCATAACAAGACACATAGAACCCTCAACCACAAAACCCTATAAAATGTCATTTGGTGAGTATTAGAGGAGAAAATTCTATGTGCGGGGATCTTGTTGAGAATATCCTGATTAGAGGAGCCACTAGACACTCCTCGAGACAAAAATTAGAGTATGGGGCTTTCCAGCATGGGATCCTATATAGGTTAGCATTTACCATGATCACATTCCATGTGGTTTAGGGGATCTGCTGAAGAGTATGCCATAGAGGGATCCATATTTGTATCCCTTTGACCTATAGCTAAGGAAGTCATAAGGCCCCCACCATTTGAGTATAGACAGGCTCAAAATCCACCCATTCAGGGGTAAAAATAGAGGGCCACTTTTGAGCATAGATCCATGCAAACTCCTAATATAAGTGAACCTTGTAGGATCACCATAGGCATGTATAAAGTGGGAGAAAATGGTACACCACCCCATAAGCCATGGCATAGTAGACAGTTAGATGGTCTAGACAAGATCTTAGGATAGCTAGGTTATAAACCTTCACCTACACCTTCTCATTCTTGGAGTGTGCATAGAAAAAGTACAATTAGGACCATCAAGGAACCTAAAGAATGCTCCAAGATTTCTCATGATATGTATTCCCCTGCATCCCATGCGGGCATAGAGTATAGGTGATCACTGGATGTAAATGACATCTTCATAGACAAGGGCAAGAGTGTGGCAAATCAGTATATTGGGGGACACACCCACAAAGTCTCTCAAATAGAGCACACACACCAGAGGCCTCATACAACTGATCACACAAATAAATATCACAAGCTGGTGTTAGATCAGAGGCATCAAATCCTCCAAGATCAATTGGAATATGCTTGCGTAGAGTGGGAACACCTTAAAAATGAGGACACTCAGAGGCAAAGGTTCATAATACAATGCTTATATGAATAGTGCATGCACAAGCAATGCATCATTAATAAAAAAGAGTATGCTAAGAGGGAGGACCGATTGGCCAGTGATGGTTTACCTCCCTGTAGCAAGTATAGGGAGAGCATTGACAGAAAAGTTGCTTCATAGCCCGAGTTGCACCCTTGCCATATAGACACCCATACTCATGATACGACCCATCATAGAGATTAGTGTCCCACATACTAACATCGTGGGCATAGGTAGTATGAAGAGGAAGTGGGAGATGAGCTAGATCAAGAGTATCATGAAACCTCCCAAGTCAAATTGGATGATGAGCCTAGTCCTCCACCTCGATTGAAGAGGAATCTACCTCCAAAGGTGCCTCAAAGGAAATCTAGAGAAGAGGAGTTCCTATCTTCATAGGCCTATAAGGTCTTGGTAGAAAAGGTTAAAGCTATCAAGAAGCAAGGAATGGCTTATCAAAAGCCTACCTTGAATAAGATTCATAATGAACCTTTATGCCCATTAGTGCCTATTCCTATCTATCCTAAGAATTTTGATATGCCTAGGCTAGAAAATTTTAAAGGAGAGGACACTCAGGAGCACGCCACAAGTTTTCTAGACATGTGCTTTTAGATCAAGAGAAATGATGCCTTGCTCCTATGGACATTCATTACAACCCTCTCAGGACCATCCCGAGAATGTTTTAATCAACTCAAAAGGTATAGTATCACCAACTTCAAGCAACTAGCCGATGAATTTCTTGAATGCTTCTCCTTTGACATCAAGAAAAAATTGAACTTATCTGATCTGGTTGCTTTAATGCAACATGATGATAAGCTAGTTATGGATTATGGGAAATGATGGAGAAAGATGATGGTAAAGTTACCATTCTCCATCCCTACTTCTGAATTAACCTGGATTTTTATGAAGAGTTGCGCAAAGCGCATTTCATTATTGTTGTAGTTGTAGCGATATCAAAAATTTGAAGAGGCTTTGGTGCAATCTAAAGTCATAAAGGATATCAATTTACAGGAGGGTAACTTTAAACTCATAAGCAAGAAGGAATGGAACAAGAAAAGCACTGAGAAATAATAGTCCAAGCCGGACCAAGTTAATAAGGTGGTTTTAAACCTTCAAAAAGGAGATAACGAGCAACAACAACAAAATTATCAAGTCCAACCTCCTCCTGTGTAGTATGAGCAGCACAAAAATAATTAGAAGGGTAAGAAAAAAGAAAGAAATCCTCCTCACATATTCACTCAATTATCAGAATCGTTGACCTCAATTTTCCATCAATTATGCAAGGCAAAGGCAATAAACTTACTAGAAATCAAATTAGTGGACCCTAATCAACCCAAGCCTAAGGGATATAAGGATGATCAATATTGCATATTTCATCGAATGAAAGGTCGTGACATAGAGTGATGCGTTATCGTTAAGCACATCATTAAATATCAAAGATCTTATCAATCCGGGGTGGTGTCCAAGGTTGTCTACGATAGAAGGCTAGGGCAGAGTACAATTTAGGCATTCAGATTTCAAGCATTTATTGCGTGAGACAGATTTGGTTTAGCCTTTTGGTGTCACACTAAAACTAATATGCAGAATGAAAACTTGTAGGAACTAAAAACTAATTCTAAGTTGTAGGAATTGAAATCTAACTACAATTGCAGGAATTATAATTTCTAAATTGAAAGTCTAATCTACTTTTGTAGAATTAAAATAACAGAATTTAAATTGTTGAATTTAAATGTTTCTGAAATGAAATCCTAAGTTACATTTGTATAATTGAAACCTAGTTACTCTTGCATAATTGAAATTATTATTTTAAATGAAACTTATGCTAAAAAAACCTGTCAATGTCCTGCCACAAAAGGTTGTCAAGCTTCTGCTATAGGAATTAATAGCAAAATGAAATATGCTAAAAATGGAAAGTTGCTAAAAGAAAGCAAAGGAAAAATGCTTAATATAATTTTTTAGCTGACACACACACAAATTTTGTACACAAACATAATAGAAAACATAAAGAACATTATACAAACTTAAAACAAGAAAAGTAAACTTGAGAAGTAATCTGTTAATTTTCTTTACAGCAAAATTACAGATTAAAACCTGCCATAAAAATCCTCCTTCTAGATATGAAATTGGGCCCATACTTCCTAATCTATAAGGAGGTGAAAAACACTCCTTAACTAATTAAAACTCAGAATAGAAAATGATAAAATAACCTCACTTTTATTGATGACAAAACATGCTGAAAACTGTTACAAAAAATTACTGTACAGTCCTAATTGCTGCTATTGAAAACTCTCCTTTATTCTAATTCCTAACTACTCAACCAAGGAGGGAGATGTATTATTTATATAAATATTTACAACATATACCATGCTCAAATCATCCTATATGCTACTTTATAGTGATTTGCCAATAATTCTGGATCTAAAATAAATATAAATATGAATAGTTTGTGTTGTAGTAGTAGTCATTGGCCCTTAGAAAGCATCTTCAATGGTGGGAGTATGTGGGAGGAGTCTAGAAATATCTCACACATATTTCTCTACTTTATAATATTCCATTTCTATCTTGCAAACAACTTATTATGCTACAGTTATTTTTGGGTTTATCCTAGAAGAGGATCAATTGATCTTTTTCCATGAATGGTGGCTTTGGACGACAAGGACGACAAAGACAGCTAGGGGATATTTTCCCTTAACTTTATCAACCTTATTTCCCTTTTTACACCATAAAAAAATAGTCAAAAATTCAAAAAACACTATTTGTTCTCAATCCGGAGCTAAGTGGCTCAATCCAAAGAGACTGTATTTCTCAATCCAAAGAGACTGTATTTCTCAATCCGAAGATACATGTTCAATTCGAATATCTTTAGAATGACCAACTGTGTGCTCTTCAAGTGATTTTAGCTGAATTTCTCAGGTGGATTAACCCTTAGGATCAGATTGCAATAGCCTTCATTCATCTCCATGTGTGAATTCCATGCCTTGCCATTCATTGGTAGCTTGCTGGAATTTACATGGTAAATTACTGTATTTTCCAACTCTGCTACACAGTTGTAAAATATTGGCATTTCTTGCAAATTCAAACAAAATAGAACATAAAAAAATTATTCAAATATCAACATGAAGGAGTACATTAAGTTGCTACTGAATTTATACACTTCATTCACCAAGTAACCATGCTGAAATAGTGCAACAGTGCTGCACAATTGTCCCTGCTCTGTTATACCCTGTTGCTGCCTATTTAGACCATGTGGTAATGCTTCTAAATAGGTCAGATTTTTTCTATAGTCCTTAACTCATTCCATACATATCATCATGCTTTGCTTGACAACTTCAAGGTGTTCCTATAAAGTGACAGCTTGCTGATTTTTATATGGCTATTTTTTTTTCAGATTTTCAGATTTATGATAGTCCTAAAATTTTGGCTTCAATGTGGATTTGAAACAAGTTGAAGGGTAGGAAAACATTCAAAAACCATTGATAAGTTAATGGATATCAGCATACCACATTTGGTTAATTTAAATGCATATTTTTACTTGCTACTTAATCAAGCAAAATCAGTCACAAAATGTTGAAAATAGTCAAAAACAGAGATATAGTATTCCTAACATAAAATCATGTAAACACTTAACAAATAGTATATTTTAGTCAACTATTTGGAAATTAACTTATCATATGGTAGTCAAACATTGTGTAATAATGAGGCATTTTTGGGCCTCATCATAGAGGTATGTTGGTCTTTCAAAAACTTAGTGCAAAATATGATTGAAAGAGGTATGTTTCTTATGGACAATCCACAAGTGCTAGACAATCAAAATATGGAGAATTACAAAAATCCTCTACCCAACCTTGAGGCACCAATGAATAATGTTGGCCAATTCAATCAAGTACACATCAAACCACCAACCCATGGGTTCATTGAAATGGTCAACGTCATCACAAAACATGCGAGGTATTAAAGACCAAATCAACCTCCATTTCCTATTAGGTTCTAAGTAAAGCCTCCTCCAAGGCTAGTCTAGAATGTTCTCGTCATCACAAAACATGCGAGGTATTAAAGACCAAATAAACCTCCATTTCCTATTAGGTTCTAAGTAAAGCCTCCTCCAAGGCTAGTCTAGAATGTTCTAGGCCCACCAACTAGACTGGTGGTGACAATTAGGAGTAGGTTAGTTCAAAATATATAGATGACTACTACAAAGTTGCCAATTTATGAGTTGATTCAATAGTCTCCCAAGCATAGGGAGACACTTATGGATATTCTATGATCCATAGAAGTGCAATCCTAAGATCTCGAAGTGTTCACACACTTCATGGAACACGTGCAACAGTGTCAAGAACCAATCATACAATTTTATGATCATGAAATCAATACAGTTTCCACTATCATAGCGGACCCGTCACTCCACATCATTGCGTGTGTGAATCACAAACCTTTCAAGCATGTTTTAATTGATACAAGATCATAAATAAATATAATCATGAATAAGGCATTGACAGACTTGAAGTTTCCAAAGATGCATATAATACCTTCTGCCTTCATGTTTAGAGATTTTAATGATACGTTATGCTCAACTGTTGGCATGATAGTTTTACCTATTCAGGTGGGACTGAAGACCATCTTGGTGATGTCTCATGTGATTGAAGGTGCTATGTAGTACACTATAATTCTAGGTAGGCCTTGGATAAGATAAATGTGTTATGTCCCTTCCATTCTCTATCAGTGTATTAAATATGTGCATGAGGTACAGGTTCATGTGGTATCTTCAGATAAAGAACCATTTAAATACGTGAATTTAGTAGATTTGCTGAGGGAATTCATACTCTCCTCAACACACCTAGACATACGTCTAGCATCACCAATAAAAGATCCAGGAGGTAAAATGAAGGAAGTGTGTACCAAACCTACAACATTTGTATTTCAAATATTAGAGCACATGACAGCTACGTCTACCAGATCGTCTGCATCCATAATGTGTCGGGATGATAAGAAGCTAAAGGTAAATATGGGAAAAAATGAAATAAAAAGAGTGCCCAAACCAATTATCATCGAGATCCCTACTCCCATGGAAATAGAATATGCTTAAGGAGAAGTCGAAGAGGCACCTTATCCTACTTTACCTGCATCTTCAGTAGGGTCATCTTCTCTGCATGTGACCATTCATGTGGTTAATCCAAGATTAGGGGAGTATATTGTGTAGAATGTGATATTTACGTTGATCATAGATATTGCATAGGATATGGGCCGACCACAATCCCATCGTCTTCTTGTAGGGACGGTGGTACCACTAGGAGTAACTCCTAATAAAACCAATTTTATCTATGGTGGGCTTGACCAGCTTGTATCTCGCACTGCCATGGATGAGTACAGTGATGAACCATTTGCTATGAATGTTCATTATCTCTCTAAATTGGAATATGCCTTATGATATTTCAAGAATTACCATTGGCTTGATTACAGTCTCGAATTATATGATTAGGGGTGTAGGAGGCCTTACAAACCACAATATCAGTTGCCAAATGATAGGTTCAGGTTAGGATATTATATTAGAGGATAGGATGAACTCCTCGTGGTATCTTTAGACCACCTGTACCTCAGTCTAGGGGGTGAAGTTGACTTCAATCCTTATCATCCCAATCCCTCTGCGTTTCAAAGGGATAACAAGTTAGTGTCTTACATCACTATATAACTGCCTGAGATATATCACGAGAACATCTTATTGGAGACTGGACCAGATAATATACCAAGAGACAACTTGGGTGAACAAATCCATGGGGTAGTCGACGACATAGACCTACAATATCAGAATGCTAGCATAGTGATAGATTCTGAGTCAGAGGATCATCCTAATGAGGATATAGTAGAGTCCATCTCTGAGAGAGAAAGACCGAGTTGCATGTATGAGAGTGATGACGATGATGAGTCCTCACACAATGAGCAATATAAGGATGAGACTGAGTTGGCCTACCTAGGCCCTCTAAATTTATCTCATATGTTACCCTTGGAGACAGTCATCGAGGATGAGCAATCCTCCATTAACGATAGCGGTTATCAAGAGTGGGCTTACATGGGGCCCCATATTCCTAATATCCTAGTTCTAGTAGGTAGCGATGAAGGTTTTTATTATGATAATGATTATGAAGATGAAACAGAGAGCCTATTTGGGGCCTCCCTACTTGCATCATCGTAATGTGCCATACACTACAGAGGATATGTATAGAGATATCAATCTCCACCCTCGCCTCAGGGGAAGACCACCAAATATCAATGTGATTTATCGTATGGTGTTTCCTGATCCACTGACATATATGGAGCTCCTAGAGCCTAGTGATCTTGTGTTTGAGTCTATCCATAGACCGGATCTAGAGATCCCCATACCCCCTAAACCACATCTCAAGTATGGAAGTTATATAAATTTAGAGTCACATGCACGTGGTCCTGGAGACATGATCCATTCCATAAATATGATCTCCATTGATTTGACCACTCCACTTCACAATCCAACCAACCCCTCCAAACCATTGTGTCTTAATGTAGATGTTATTGATTGGGATTGCACTGACTCACCACTGGAGCTTGAATATTTCTTCCCTAATGAAGAAATATTGCAACCTTTTAATTTTGTGCCAGGCTATGCACATGATGTTTATCATGTTGAGGATGCTTCCAACATGGAACCCGTAAACCCAGTAGATGACATCCACTTGATCCCTACGTATCACCAGCTTGAGGAGGGATCCCACATGTTAGTAGAGGAAACCTTTGAAGTGGATATCAACAATGATCCCACAATTCCTAAGAAGGTTAAATTTGGAGAAAATTTATCTCCTGATGAGCATGCCAACCTCATCCCTCTACTAAAAGAGAGACCTGATCTCTTTTCTTGGACTTATAAGGACATGCCGGGTCTAGATCCAAAATTGGTTACTCATAACCTTTCACTAGATCTCTCAAAAAAGCCAATCAAGTAGAAACTCAGGAAGATGCATCCAATAGTAGCCTTAATGGTTAAGGATGAATTGCAGAAGTTGCTGGATGTAGAGTTTGTCATTTCCATCGACTATCCAGAATGGGTATCAAACATGGTGCCTGTAGGAAAACCTGATGGAAGGATCCGTATCTGTACGGATTTCAGAGACCTCAATAGGGCAACACCAAAGGATTCATTTCTATTGCCAAACATAGATGCTCTCGTAGATGCAACTATAGGTCATGAAATGCTCTCCCTAATGGATGGTTTTTATAGTTACAATAAAATTTAGATTAAGCCCGAAGACCAGCATAAAACCGCGTTCATAATGCCATGGGGGATATTTTGTTATAAGGTTATGCCATTCGGCCTTAAGAATGTTGGTGCTACATATCAGCGGGCTATGACATACATCTTTCATGACTACATGTATAAGATCTTGGAAGATTACATCGATGACTTGTTGGCAAAGTCATTGCTACATTTAGAGCATGCAGAGGTCTTGAGAAAGGTCTTCGATTTCCTGATAGAGCATAATGTTAGGTTGAATCCTAAGAAGTGTGTATTTGGTATGACTTTAGGAAAGCTCTTAGGATTCATCATTTCAAAATGAGGGATCGAAGTAGACCTAGCAAAGGTCAAGGCCATTTTAGAGATGCATCCTCCCATGAATATCAAGGAATTAAGGAGCCTACAGGGCAAAGTAGCATCCATAAAGTGATTTATCACACAATTATAGGATAAATGTTGACCCATGAATCGATTGCTACACAAGGGGGTCCCATTCAATTGGGACAAGGACTATCAAGCAACCTTTGCTGAGATTAAGCACTACCTGGCGATGCCACCAGTACTAGCTCCACCAAGACTAGATGTACCATTCTTGCTATATATATCAACAATCGACTTTGCATTAGGGACCATGTTAGCCCAAAAGAATATGCAAGACAAAGAGCAAGCCATATATTACATTAGCCAAACCTTGGTGAGTTACGAGCTAGGATATGCCTACATGGAAAAGTTATGTTTAGAAGTGGTGTTCACTACAAATAAATTATGGTATTATATGTTAAGTCATATGATGTATGTCATATCAAAACAAAATCCTTTGTAGTATATGATGAGCAAGATGTATCATAATACACATACTACAAAGTGGATCATGCTATTGATAGAATTTGACTTGGAATTCATTAGCCAAAATTCCATCAAGGGATAGGTCATAGTTGATCAATTGGCTGAGGCACCACTAGAAAATAGTAGACCTCTCACCATTGAGCTTCCTGATGATGCAATATTTGCATTATCAGAGTCTCCCAAACCCATAGAACCGGATAACAAAGCTGATATGACCTTGTTCTTTGATGGTTCGAAGTGTGAGCAAGGGGGTGGTGCAGGAATAGTGTTGTTCATGCCGCAAGGTGCTCCCATGCCCTTGTCATTTAAGTTGGACTTTCCTTGCACTAACAATAATGTTGAATATGAAGCCCTAATATTGGGCCTCCAAATAGCTATCGCCATGAAGATAAAAAGGTTAAATATCTTTGGTGATTCCCTTCTCATTGTCAACTAAGTGAAGGGACTTTTTCAATGTAGGTGTCCTATCCTGAAGGTCTACAAAGATCTTGTTGACACTTATCTAGCTCAGTTGGAGTGGTACGACATCGAGGTAATCCCTCATTCATCAAATATATTTTCATAGAAACTATGGCATCTTTGGGATCCTTAATCCCTTAGAATCCATCTTCCAATTTTACTACCATCAATTTTACTACCATCCACATAAAAATGTTGTCACACTCTACCATGCAGTGCAAGGCTTTGGATAACAAAGAATCAGTCAACATGATTCATATAGAACCAAACCATGAATGGTTCTATAGAGCTAGAGACTTTCTCAAGAGGGCACCCTAGGGGTCATTGATCTCGTAGAGTCCTATGGGGAATGGTACTACCATTCACCATAAGGTTGTTTCCTAGTCTACATTTGTGAATGTTAAACCATAGGGGGAACATGTTGTCTTGTTAGTTGAGGTTGAGGTCTATTAGAATTGGATGTCACAAATACATGACTTCCTAAAACTTGGTGTAATCCCTCAGGGATTTTTGCGTGCCATGAAATGCACATTTAAGTAGAAAGTGACAAAGTATGTCTTGTTAGGAGATATTTTGTATCATCAAAGTTACGATGGAGTTCTCCTTCATTGTCTTGAGCCCCAAGAATCATCTTGGGTAATTTTGCAAGCTCACGATGGTACGTGTGGTGGCCATTTTAGTGGCATGGCTATCATCAAGTGCATCCTTCACATGGGCTATTATTGGCCTACTATGGAGAAGGATTGCAATGTGTATGTCAGGAAATGCATTAAATGTCAGCATCATGCTAATCTTGTGCACTTGCCATCATAGGCCTTACAACCCATTCAAGCGGCTTGGCCATTTTCTCAGTGGGGTTTGGATCTAATCGGTAAGATCTCTCCTCCATCATCGGGCCGACATACATTCATTATTATGGCTACTGAGTACTTTACTAAGTGGGTGGAAGCAATCCCATTAACAATGACAACTAGAACGTGTATTATGGAGTTCATACTCACCAATATCATAAGTCATTTTGGGATACCATACAAAATAATCTTGGATAATGGAACATCATTCAAGAACAAAACTGTGAGGGCTTTGACGTCCAAGTACAGGATCAAACACAGTTTTATGACTCCATATTATCCGTAGGAAAATGGGTAAGCTGAGGCTTCAAATAAGATAGTGGTATCCATCTTGAAAAATATGGTATAAGAGCACCACAAATATTGGCACATCCAGTTACCCCTTGCATTATGGGCTTATAGGACTAGCATTCGGACACCCATTGGGGCAACTCCATTTTCACTAGTATATGGTGCTGAGGCCATTATGCCCTTAGAGTTGGAAATTCCAACATTACGCATCGCATTGAAAGAGTTCATCGATGACAACACTGTGTGGCAAGCTCACCTAGATCAATTGATGCTTCTTGATGAACATCATGTGAATGCCCTTGAGCATCTCCATGTTTATCAAGAGCACTTAAAATGAGCTTACAATAACAAAGTCCATCTGAGAGACTTTGAGGTTGGTGATCTTGTGCTGAAAGAGAACCAACAGAACTCAAATCTGCCACCAGAACTATGAGACAAATTTATGACTAATTGGTTAGGTCCTTATATCATCTCTAAGAATATTGGACCTGGGACATATCGCTTAACATCGCTTGAAGGGGTTGAAGAGCCTGAACCTCTCAACATCCTTCATCTTAAAGTGTTCTATGCCTAAAACCATTAAAAGGCTCCAAAGGCATCTGTAAGCCCTTTGGTCATACCATTAAAAGGCTCCAAAGGCATCTGTAAGCCCTTTGGTCATCCCATAAAAGGCTCCAAAGGAATCTAAACCCTTTGGTCAAATCAAAATTTCAAAAATTCATAAAAATTAAAAAGCAATAAAATCTAAAAACATTGCATTTCATTTTGCATTGTTGCATCTCATTTGCATTTTGCATTCTCATTTTGCATATGCATTCATTTAATTGCATTGCATTAGGCATTTCCATCCATCGCACTTGCATTAGGATAGGTTGTGTTTGCAATCTTACAAATGACACCACATTTGTGTTTCAATCATGCATCTATGCATTATCATCATCACACATCACCCTTGTGAGTAATTGTGTTTTTCAACACAACCCCTCCTATTGCTATGAAGAATATACTAGGGTTTTCCAATCATTCAACCATACCTAGTGGTCTTCTCAAGAGTTTGGTAGAAAGCTTGCTTTGCTTTTGTAGATGAGGTCTAGTTTTGATAGCACTTAGCATATCATAATCCTATCACTAATCAAACACATTTAAACAATCCTACTTAGGGTAAGGAAGGACAAAAACTACAAAAGTGGTCCGGGTCACCTTAGGTGAAAGGTTTTGTTACTTGCTTATTTTGTGAGGAGCAGTGGTCTAGAGTAGAGGTCATTGGAAAAAGGACAAGATCACCCCCTACCCGAAGAGATCCCTTGCTTAAATCAAAATGAGAAAAATCCTAGAAATCAAATCAGTCAATCCCTTGCAAAAAAAAATAAAGAAGTATATACAAAATAAATAGTGATTTTTATCACTATATATGAGCAAGTATCCCAATAAATTGAAGAAAAGAAGGGGGTGAACTTGAATCCCTAGAATGGTCAATACTCAAAGCCATGGAGTGATCCCCAATACAAAAATGGGCTAAATGAATCCCGCCTGACATTGGGGTAGGTCTAGCAAGTCACAAGTGAGCTAGCTTTAGGTGGCCCAGATTGCCTAGTGGTCTAGTCTAACTAAATCCAAACCTAGGATCGGATAGACATTTGAGGATCCCCAATACAACAATGGGTTGAATGAATCCTACTTGGCACTAGGGTATGCTTATGCCTTATCTAATATATTCATTTGCACACACAGGGGTAATGAATAGCTTGGTATTTCAGAGTGAAAACTTTATTTTTTAGAAGTCTAGTATAGTCATTATACAACTTTTGATAAGTCAACTAGGGTGTTTGAGTTTCATGGAAAACCTCAAAAATTCCCAAATAGCAACAACCATCGCAATCATCAAGGATCAAATTTCTCTTTATAAGATTTTGTTTATTAAAGACTGTTCATAATATAGGTTAGATATCGGATGGATGTCAAAAATGATATTTAAATGGCCATTGACTATGTTATGCATATTCTTTTAACTTGCAAAAGATTATGAATAGAAACAATATATCATGACATAGTGCACATGGGTGATTAATTGATTAATTCTTATGATAAGATATATCAATTATAGTTCATGATTATTATACATTCTGTGGTGTCATCCAGTAGATTGTTAAACTCATATTGCATTCATACATTATGTTTTAAGTGATTAAAGCATACATGTCCATTTACAGAAAATCATCATCATAAAAAATATGCAATACATACATGGCATGAATAATGTCATAGCATCATAAATTAAATGCATACAAGTACAAAAAATTAGACATGCATTTAACATCAAACATTGCATTCATATACATTCATCATAAGTAGTCCATCTACGCACATATATCACTACATCTAATCATACATCACATAGCTATCTAGCGCATGTCATATATACATCACATCATATAGCATAAAATAAACATAACACATCAGCATTGCATCCATATGCATCTCATAAACATAAAATAAATAAAAACTACACATATAATGAGTCTCAAATGTTAGATCATATATATGTGTGTGTGTATCAAAAATAAAGAGTACATCAACATATGTCAAAAATACTTGTAGGCTACAACTGTGTAGGTCCTCGACCTTACACTAAAAAATGGTACAATATCTATCATAGATCCATACTAAGCAGCACCTACACCCCTAGTCTATGAGGCTCCACCATCGCCTCCACCCTCCCTATGAGTCCACCTAGAGCTAGCACCTGAGGTCCTCTCAGATCTGTGCATCCTATGACTAGAGTGAGCTGAGGACTATCCTGTCTCCCTGGTTTGAGTCCTCTAAGATCTTAGAGCTATGGACCTCTCTAGAACCTCACCCTTAAGTATCTCAATCTCTCCTACCAAGCTAGATATGTAGGTAGCATCTGATGATCACTCATCGATGTGTCACTACACTAGAGCCTATAGTCTCCTGATATCTACCATCGGATCCACCATTGCTAGTCCCTATACTATTGGAACTACTAGAATGCTCGATATATTGGAGCCACTAGAGTAGCCTATGGATATGAGGGGTCTCCCCTCGTAGCCCTGAGAGAGTCATGCTCTACTATCATAGCATCTAGCTGAGACTGCAGGAGGATGCATTGCCCTGTAATCCTCTAGATCTCTATCTCCATTATGGTAATCTGTGCCTAGAGAGTTATCTTCTCCTCTGCATAGCTACACCACTGAGTCTACCCTACTATGAGCTATGACTATAGATCACTAACCCATGCCTGTAAGGTAGCTATGGAGGTGTCTCTCCCTAGCATCTGCATCTATAGTGTGCCTACCTGAGTCTGTAGGCTAGCCACCTAAGCCTTGAGCTACCCAATCTCATTTTCTAGAGCACCCTCACCCTCTACTAGTGCCTCGACCTCCTCCTCAGCCTAGGGGGCCTCCTCTATAGCTCCTCCCTCACCCCATCTACCCTCAGTCCTCTGATGGACTCGGCACCCATGAGGATCGACCTCTACTCCCTTAGTGCCCTCTACTACTGCGCCCTCTGCTGATCTGCCTAGTGGACCCTCTAAGCCCCACCATAGCATGGTCATCCACCAAGTGTCATAGTCAATAGTCATCCCTATGTATGATAGGCCTGACTCCTAGAAGTCATCATCCTCATCACCCAATAGAGTCACCTAGGGCCATGTTAGGTCCCTCTCTAGAGTGAGATGGTGGTAGATGGTGGGGAGCTTTGAGATGTCTTACCTGATGCCAAACTATTTGGTGACATGAGAGAAGTAGAAGAACTTGCATACCTTGGAATTATGTTTGAGGAGCCATCTATCTCTGTGTGCCCATCGTAGGTACTCATCAACCTCTGTCCATGGAGGGCAATCTAGGTAGGAGTACCACTCATCCTGGCCTACCTGTAGCTATGCAAACTACTCTATGTAGTAGCTCAGGTCCCCTATGCAAGACCTGCTCTTAGAAGCCCTCTTGATCTCGAGGCCAACAAGTTGCATAGCATTGATGTGCCTCCTCAATGTCTATGATCTCGAGTGGTAGTCCTATAGGGTGCTCAATATTGATGTGCTACCACCCCTAGATCTAAAGAAGCAAGCTACAATCGATGCCCACTCTGCTCCTTTGAGTGATTTGATACAACTCATTATAGAGCTACGCTAATAGGGCACTCCCCCAAGATAGGATTAGGGGTTGCTGAATGGTGCTCGCTAGGACATCTCACATCCTAGCTAGGAGGTTCCAAGGGAACCTCACTCTAGAAGTATCAGGGAGCATGATCTACACAATCAAGTGCATAAAGATGGTCACTCATCGAGAGAAGACCTGTTGAGTGTACCAATGCTCAATGTGGACCCCTCCATGGTCTAAATGTTGTTGTGTCATATCACTACGATGACCAAAGATCTGATCGAACACTATCTTCTTCACCTCGGTTGATGAAGATGTGATGGCCTCACCATCTAGAGGGAGTTAGAAGATGTGGTACACATCCTCCAATGTCATAGTCATTTCATCGGTAGGTAGGTGAAATGTGTTGGTCCGTGCATCCCAGCATCGGGCCAAAGTTGTCATGTAGGCCTGATCGACCCTAATAGTGGGAAGGCACAAAACGTAGCCAAATCCCATAGCCCTGAACCAATCCAAATCTACCTATGTTAGGGCACTATATAGGTTATGAAGGATCTCTGATTCCCTCACCCTCATAGTTAGAGTCTGGTTGAAAGCAGCATAATAAGGCAAAAATGATTAAAAATCAACCAAAAACATCAAAAAATGACTTAAAAACATCAAACAAAATCACAAAATCTTCAAAAACACATAAACATCAAAAAATGCACTCAAAATTTAAAAAAAAATGGACAAAGCACTTCAAAAAGTCAAAAAAATTAATTAATTCCTTTCAAAAATAAAAAAAATTAAATTTTTTTCTAAAGTTGTCGAACCGCGGTTTAGACCCACGGTCGGGATGGCGGTCAAATTTGATGACCGTTGGGATTTGAATCCCACCATGGTTGATAGCTGTAGCCCCCAATTTTCCAATTGGGGACCGTGCCTACTAGCCATGGCTAAGGGAGATGACCTTTTTAGGGTCATTTCCCATCCCGAGACACCCAAAAAAAATTAAACCCACCCCTTCTAATCTAACCTAGACTATTCCTAAGCTAGGGTGTGGTTCATTATCGACATTTTAGTGATGTTAATTTAACCCATTACTTAATGAGGTTCAATTTTATCTGGTAATTAAAAAATGAGGGTTTGTGTGCTTCTACCTTAGTAGCATCGGTGCCTCTAGGTTGGTCTACCATCAGTGTAGGTGGTAGTGAGGTCGAGTTCCAGCAGCATTCCACGTCAAATTTGATAACTCACCTCTCAGAGCACTCAGGTTTGCAAAGCTATCAATTGGAAATAATGACATCAAAAATGATAGATTTTTCTTAAATATTTTCCATTTTGCTCTTGACCATGGCTGACACCCATGGGTGTAGAATTAGGGTTTTTCGATCGTGTGTTTGAGCCACGGCTAAGAAAATTTGCAAAATTTAGCTATGTCTGACAAGCACGGCTAGAAACCTACAATAAATGCTCCAAAATCCCACCATGAGGAGTTTCAAAATGTCAAATTAAAAATATCCACCTCACCAAAATTTTCAAAAATATTAAAAATAACAAAAAAATCAGATAATATCAAAAGTCAAATGTGCCTTGTATCCAGTTATTTACCCTATACACTTGGCGGTTGTAGCGACTGGTGCTCCATGCAATCCAAAAAGATGAGTAAATTACCATAAGGACATTTGGGGCAAATTCTTCATCATCAAATTGATATGCTTCATTTCAATCCCGAAGAAGGCCTTTGAGGCTAGACCGCTCCACGGGAATGAAGCAATCATGTCAATTCTTCTATGACATTTTTAGCAGATCATCGACAAATATGATTCAACACATGCCTAATTGGAATTGTTATCATTTTAATTCCCTAAGAAGGCCTTCATGGTTGGACCACTCCATGGGATAGGAATATACATTTACTATTAACAGTTGTAATCATAGCTGATTAGGCCTCACCAAGTATCAAGTGCTAAACTTTAAATTAGTTCAAGTCATTCATAGTGGTCAAGTGACTCATCACTTCATTTAATTTTCATTACCCTCATCGACTCATCACTTGAGGGGGTAGTCATAATATCATAATCATAATCAAAGTCAACAGAAGATCCCTTGATCTTGTCAAAATTGTGTTCATCTTACGAATCATTGCCAACGACTATCATAAGCTTACCCTTTGTTGGGGCAAAAAGCAACTATGATAGTTAAGCTAGTAGCTCTCCTCCTTTCGGATCTATATGGCGTGGAAGCCTATAGTAGCGTTGAAGCTACCCGATCGCCACTGGAGCTTGCCAAAGCTTTGCAAATTTAAGCCTTCCATCCAGTTGGAAGCAATGATTCTAGGATGCGCATCCTTTTGTAGGACCTTGGGCATCTAATGTTGATCAGACTAATGATCATCATCCAACCTACGACATCATTTTAGGAGGTCTATTTTTGCTCAACGTTGTTTGATCTCACAACGCATCTCAAAAGGGGCATCTGTAGACACCTAAAATGCATCATGTCGAGGCGACTACTCATATGGGACATGCTAGAAGACCATATGAAATATCTTGGATAGATTCCAAGGTGAAGTAGTGGTTCTAACCACTCATTTAGGTATTTTTGCCTAATCAGTGTTGGTCATGGCTGACACCCGTGGTTAACAGAGTTTGTCGCACCTCAGAGTCGTGGCTAGCCTTCAAAATTAGTTGGACCTCAGCCAACCCAAAATTGGTTACAATGGCCAATTGGTTGAAGATCCAAGCGGTTAGAGGGTGAAAAGTTCCAGAAGCTTCCATCCAACTGCCCTAGCTACCCTTTCTTGATCTTGGCTTCTCCATGAAGCTAAGACAAGGCCTTCTCAAATGCTATATAACCCCCCTCCAAATTGGGGATAAGTCTGGAAGGATCTCGAGTTGAAAAGCAGCGAAGCCCTATCAAATTGTATACTCACTTGTATCCATTGAGAGGAATACTTTTGCTGCCTAATTGGAGATCACATGGCACTTGGAACCAAGAAGGCTATGGAGGGCTAGGAGGAATCAAGAAAACCAATCGAGCCCATTCCATCACCAATCTAAGCAATTCAACCACAAAATCTATCAGAGGACATCGTGGCGACCCTTGATCATCAATTCATCAAGGGGAATTGGAGATCTAAGATCGGCATTTGAGAGCAACTACATTTTTAGCTCAGCCATGATTGTCAACCATGGCTAATAGTGCTAGCTACACCGTAGACCCATGGTCAGGTTTAATTTCCTTTTTCCCTTGGTTTTAGTAGTAGTTTACCTTTTATTTGTAGTAGCTTATATGCATTTGATCTAGATTGGTTTCATTAGAGACAATTGTGCGGTAGAAGTAGGAATTTAAGACTTGTTTCCTTCATTTCTTGTCATTTGGAAGATAGATTAGTTGTGGCTATTTCTTATGTTTTCATGCTTCCAATTGTTTAAATAGGACATTATATGGATTGATTTATGTTTCCTTTATATTTCTTGATGGCCAATTATCATATTTAGTGTAGATTTCCATGCCTTATGCATTTTCTTGATTTCAAGCTTTCATGACATGTTATATGCAATATTCCTCTAAAAGCCTCATTAAGAGAGGCCTCCTTTGCTTTTAATTGTTTCTTGTTGTTTCTTGAATGCAGGGTTAATAGGGTCTTGCCATTCAAAGCAAAAAATACCTCTAATCATGGAGAAGAAGGCCACATTTGCCTTGGAGCAGTTCGTGTCAACCTAGGAAGCCTGTGGATTACACCTACCCTTGCGTGGGGATTTTCTATGATTGTAATAATTGTATCACATTGGGTATCCCTAAGAGGGATGGATTTGTAATCGAGTTTCAATGGAAATTTAATAAAAGAAGCCCTTCTTTGTGGTTATTTGCAAATTCATTCATTCTTGTATGCTTTATGTGATTTTTCAGTTATTATTAGCTTAGGTGTATGCATTCTAGATTGCTACACTAGCTATAAATGTTGTAGATCAGCCATGTTGTAAGTAAAATCAAGATATAATAATATACATATGAGCACAATTACATTTTCTAGGTTGTGTATGATTCTGGCATGGATGGATGACAATTGATGTCTTAATGATGTTGCATGCACTTTATGGTGAATGTTTTGGCTAGTTTATATCTTATTATGATATAATGGATTAATCCAAAAATAATGAAGATTTATATAATTATCCATGATGATGGTAGTATTATGAAGTATATGGTGAACCCTAATGTATGATTTCTAGATGTAGCCCTTTGAATTGCATCTCTCTCAAACCCCAGTGATAAGTTTTGCATGTTATAGGAAAATGATTAATTGGAATACTCAACCCTTAAAAAACATATCTAAGAGATATAGGCCCATTAAGATATCAAATTTAGCACTTGAATATAATTTCAATTATATATATTGTACACCAGAGTTCATACAAATTGTACAAAGACAACTTACCCGATTTGGCAATTTTGGGAAATCGACTTATTAGTTACAAAAATATATACGAAAGCCTGAAAAAATGGATCTAAAGGATTGGTTGAGTTTATAATATTACAATCCATGTCACTATATGATTTTGAATCATATAGTGTGTCGAATTGGCTTACGTACAAGTTGTTCATTAGGCATAAAATGGTAGTTTTAGGGACTATACGATTGTATGACTTGGTAGATAAGTTAAAGATAGTACATTGATAATTATAATCACTATAAATAACCTCCCAACTAATAATACTACACTCCTATGCTACATTTTGCATCATTGCTTTATCGAATCTGGCATTTTTGTTAAAACGAGTCAAATTGACAAAGAAAGAATACTACAAAAACTGGAGGTGAATGATAGACACCACTATACAAAGGTGTAGGAGAAAGGAAGTATGATATAAAATTATAGTAATAAGTATCATGAGGATTTCTCAAAGAGATAATTCAAGCAAATCATATCATAGTACACATAAACTAGAAATAGAGCAAGTTTGGACATTTGAAGAAGGATACTTTGAGGTGTTGTTGATAGAGATAGAAGATGAGAAAATAGAACCACCTAGTGTAGAGGTGAGATTTTATAAAGAGGTAGTGCAATAGGATGGAGAGTGGATGGTGACACCTAAGAAAGTGATGGAAGGGTTTCAAGGGAGTGCAAAGGATGGGAGTCAAGCACTAGAGCAACAAGGCACGAGGTCTTAGGAGGAAATACCAAGACCATCTCCCTCACATCAACGAAGGAGGTCACAAAGTGAAGATGCATGAGATTTTTGTCAATGAGTGGTGGGACAGAACAAGATACCTCAAATAGAAACTTATGACGATGATTGTAGCGAGACATCCCCAAGGAGGAATTAGATAGAGATTCCATGGGAAACCTTAAGTGATAGTGATGATTCTATGAAGATGGCTAACAAGGAAGCCAAACATAGATAACCATCATTTTTAGGATATGGTAAGGAAGACCCACAAGACATATCAAAATTTTTATAACCATTTAGAGAGAAAATGGTGTAGATAGACCAGATTACTGGGTAACTTTATTTCCTACTACTTTGAGAGGATTGACAATTGATTGGTATTTAAAGAGAGAAAATACAGTAGATTTTCATACTTGGAATCAGATAAAGGAGAATTTCATTGAATAATTTTGACCTTTGTGTAACAAAGAAAAAATCTGATGAAGATGTGAAATCATTCAACCACAGACTAAAATAATTATGTGATAAGATGCAGATGCCTCTGGTAGATGTCCTAATAAAGTGATGGTTTTTTTATGGATTACTACTGAAATATAATAAAAATATGAAGGCAGTACAATAAAAAATGTATTAAGAAGCTTTAAAGCATACAAATAATTTTGAAAGTGAATCAAAATAGACGTATACAGGAATTTTTTCTCACCCCAAGTCTAATGATTTGTACAGTGGAGAAGATGACACTATACAGAGGATAGTAGCATCATTTCATTAGGATTTCAATAATATAATGAAATAACAAAGGATAAAACCTAATAGGAATGATATTTGGTGCATGAAATGCAAGACATAAAGTCATACAAATGTGAAGTATCCATGCAATTATTATTGCCACATCTGTAATGTGATGGGACATGAGGTAATGCTATGTCTGTATAATGTGAGAGTACATCCATAGGTTCTATCAATCCAAGAGCAAAAAGAGAAACCAAAGGCCCAAGCGAGTGGGAAACAAGTAAAAAGTGGTGGTTATATAAATAGTAGGCAAAATGGAATGCCAAACAAGGGCAATTAGCAAGGAGTCCAGGGCTGTTTGTAGTATGATTTGGAAGGAAGGTTGATCATACAGTGTCATAATTGCTAAGAATGGGGAAATTTTGTGAAAAAATATCCTTCACCTTAGAGGTAGGAAACATCACAAGCAAGTACTACACATATGTGTAGATGGTGTGGTATAGGGCACCACAAAGAAGCAAATTTCCCAAAGCAGGCAAGTTCAAGTAACTCGTAGAATGTTAATTATTTAGACATTAAGGTTCCTCAAGTTAAGGAGGAAACCCAAGAATTATTAGCCATGATGAGGAATTAGGCTAAAAAGGATAAGTATCGAGATCCAGCAAAGGAAAAGAATTGTTGGCAAGTAGTAAATAAAATACTATAGGATGAAGCACAAAAATCTAAACAAGTGAAGTTAGCCTAAGGAAAGGAACTAGAAAATCCATCAGAAGAGAAGGCGATTGTGCAAAGTCTGGTAGCACAAGTTTTGGACACCACAGTAGAGATTAAAGTGTCAAACTTGTTGGAAGCTATTCCAACATTGCAAAAGGTAATTATGGAAGAAATACGACCACATAAGGTGATGGAAGTGTGGACCCAACAAATTTAGGAAAAGAAAAGGAAATATCAATTCATGTACCTGACTATATTAATGATTGATGTGGGAAAGAAATCTACACTAGTTCATATGGAGATCCTAGGGCACAAATTGACACAAGTGATTTTTGACAGAGGATCCAACATAAATGTGCTACCTAAAAGAACTTGGCTGGAAATAGCCATTCCATCTCTATGGGCACTGAGCTTCTGATTATATGGTGCTGACTAGTATGGTATCGATACAAAGAGATTCTTGACAACACAACAAGTGGTGATAGCTTACCAAGAGTTTGTCTTGGATTTCGTTGTGATTACAATGCAAAATCCTACATACGATGCTATCTTAGGTAGAGGATGGCTACAAGTAGCCAAAGTTAATCACAATTGGGGAAAGAATCAAATAAATGTCAAGAAGGGACAACATAAATATATGATTAATCTAGATAATAAAAAATTTAGTGAGGATGTAGCTATAATGGATGCATCAAAAAATTCCTTATGAGATGAAGGGTATGAACCTAATGGAGAAGGAATTTTGTACCTGGATGAATGTAGTGAAGATGAAGCTAGATATAATATCGTACTACCTCATTGGAAAATGGAGGAGTACAAAATTTTTCAGCTCAACTACCTCTGTATTTAGTTAGAAGAGATCAAGGAAAAAAAAGATGAACCAAAAGTCAATCAAGAACCTAAGAAGGAGGTAGAAGAGAAATGGACATTCCCAAAAAAAATTATAGAGTATACAGTAGGAGATGCAAATATTGATACATGATCGGCACACCCAAAGAATGTGGAGAAAGGAGCAAGTGATCCATAGAATATCAAACATGAAGGACCTCAGATAGTGGACATCAATCTAGGAATAGAGGAGGAACCTAGGATGATTCACTACAGTGATGATTGGAACCATGTATTAAAAGTTATGGCTTTTAAGATATTCTTGAAATATAAGGATTTATTTGCATGGACATATAAGGATCTGAAGGGAGTACCACCAGAGTTATGTGTCCACAAGATTACACTAATGCATGAAGCTCAAACCATAAGGAGGAGGCCATATAGAATGAATTCAAAGTATTCAACATTAGTGAATGCAAATATAGAAAATATGTTGGAGGTAAGAATCATATTTAGGGTGAAAACCAATAAATGGATATCATCCATATTGATCGCCTTGAATAAGAGAAGCAACATATCTCATATATAGTAGAAGACATGATTAAGGAGTTGAAGGCACAACTCAAGGTAAAGGATGAACATATGACAACACATTTGGTTGATAAAAATGAGCTAGCAGCAACACAGGCCAAGCAGATAGAAGAAATTCAAAAGGAAAACAAAAGATACAATGATTTGGTACTAAAGAAACAAGCATAATTGAAGGCTAGGGAATATACTATTTGTGCCTTGGAGGCTGATATTAATCACCACCTGGAGACCATTTCTAAGAAGAATGAATAACTCTAGGTGGTGAATCGAACATAAGATCATTTTCAAGAAAGGTTGAAGAGGAGTGCCACTGATCGAGAAAAGCAAATGATAAAATTCATGAAGACTGCTGAAGAGAAGGATAATTTCCATGGGGTGGAAGTAGTGGAAATGGGAAGCTATGCAGCCAAGTTGAAGAATGAACGTGCGATTATTCAAACCAAAGTGACTGACTTATAGGAGTTAGTTGCAGACTATGAGGTACAACTAAAGTAGAAAGTTCAATCAACGAGGACACTGACCAAAGTAAAGGGGAGGGCAGATGTAGGTAGCAAATCCACCTCCCAGAAGAAGAGAAAGTGATAAAAGGGATTTGCTCAATTTTGAAAATTTTGACAGTTTGTACAAGTTTACAAATCATATAGGTAGGAGTAAACCATGCAACCAAGAGGTTAAACCGTACAAGGTGAAGACAAACCGTACAAGGTACACCAAAATGCAATGAAATACATGGGAAATATAATTTTAGGTTGAAATGGCACATAGATTTTATAATTAAGGTGTTAGACTTAGTAAAAGCCTTAATTAAGGCATTTAGTTATGCATGAGTAGTTGTAAAATAACTATTTTCCTCAGGAACCAATTTGGAACGACTTGGGCAACGTTATATAAGGCCCCAATTTTCAATTTCGTAGGTCTAGATATTTGTTGGTTGTAATATGACTAAGTTATGCTATTATATTATGAGTTCTAACTATAATTGTTGAAGACCAACCATGTTGTAAGTGAAATCAAGATAGAATAATATGCACATGAGCACAATTATATTTTCTAGGTTGTGTACGATTTTGGCATGGATGAATGACAATTGATGGCTTAATGATGTTGCATGCACTTTTTGGTGAATGTTTTGGCTAGTTTATGTCTTATTATGATAGAATGGATTAATATAGCACTGGTGAAGCTTTGTAGAATGATCCATGATTATGGAATCATTATGAAGGATGTGTTGTATGATTTCTAGATGGAGCCCTTGGAATTGCATCTCTATCAAAACTTGGTGATAAGTTTTACATGTTACAGGAAAAGGATTAATTGGCATACTCAACCCTTACAAAAAATATCTGAGAGATATTGAACCATTAATATATTCAATTTAGAACTTTACTATACTTTTGTTCGTACATATCGTACACCAAAGTTTATACAAATTGTACAAATAAAACTTACCCGATTTGGCAATTATGGTGATTGAAGGAAACTTACCCGATTTGGTAGTTTTGAGAAATCGACTTTTTAGTTACAAAATTGTGTACGAAAGCCTGAAAAACCAAATCTTAAGGATTGGTTGAGTGTAGAATCATACAAGCCATATAATTGTATGATTTTGGATTGTACAGTGTGTCGAATTGAATTTCGTACAAGTTGTTCATTGGGCGTAAAATGGTAATTTTAGGGACTGTACGGTTGTACGACTTGGTAGATAAGTTAGAGATAGTACATTTATCATTATAATCACTATAAATCACCTCCCCATTGGTAATAATACACCCCTATGCTACAATACACCGCTTAAGACTGCTCTCTAAATAGAGGAGGGTTTGTCTACTCCTCCACCTGGAATCATCTAAATGTGAGGACACTTTTGGTATCTTGACACTATTCCTATTTAGACTTACAAAAATAGAAATTTCTAACCCTAGGATGCAAACTAATGTATGTTCTTGATAGTTTAAATGCAAAAAATAATGCAACACACCAGAAACTTAAAAAATATTTAAGCAGAAATGTGTGAATGAATGCAATGACTAATATAATGCCTAAAATGAAAACTAAAATGATTTTTTTTTACCAGATTTATTAGATCTTCATTTTAATCCAAAAATATTAAAAAAATGTAAAAGTGCTAGAATATGTAAAAACATAAAATTAGGGTTTGATAGTAAACTTACACAAAAGCCTACATTTTTCTCTAACTCTATAAAATTCCTCTGGGTGCTTCTGAAATGCACCTGGGTGTTTTTGGATGTAACTCGAGCACCATAGGTCATTCATGCACCTTCTGCAACATTATACAAATCTTCAAAAATCCTAATCCAGTGAAAATCGTGTGATCTGTGCTTCTGAAAACCTTGCAAGATGAGATAGAAAATAGTAAATTAGTCAACAAAGTAAATCAAAATTAGAAACCCTTAGGGGGTCCCACCATGATCACCATTTGTATATGGAAAAGTGAAACACCAAAATATATAACAAGATAAATTGAAATCAAGATAATATATTGCATAAAAAGAGATGATTTTATTAATATGGAGGGAGCCTCAAATCTCTAATGTTACAATAAAAGAAATTATTTCTTTGATAAAAATATTTACAATACTAGGGTTCTCTAAAACTAGTGAACAATGTTGGTGGTGTCTTCAATCTCACTTTTGATCCCAACAGAGGTGAGTGGGCTTCGTGTTATCCAATACTGGGCCACTCTAGCTTAAGCAACTACACAATGCTTGTGTATCTCCAAACCTGCACATAGAGAATGACATAATAGGATTAGTAGTAACTGTGAGGGATCTACTATGTGAGACCCTCAAGAATCAATAAAAACTATAAATACCAAGTAATAAATTACATACAAATATGGAAATAATGAAAGTAGTATAACAATAAAAAATTTACCTTGTTGAACTTGTCATTTTCTGATCTATTGTAGTTGTAGGAAAGTGGTGCAACAATGCCTTAGCATTGCTCGAGGGCTAGTAGGGCTGCATAACATTGGTCTAAAACACCCGCAAGCACTTGATTGTGGTAAAATATGCTCATGGGTGCTCAAGAATGGTGAAAAGAACCCAGAGGTGCTTGGAAGTGGAGGGAAGTGCCCGAAGGTGCTCAACAATGATAAGGATTGCCCAAAGGCATTTGGGAGTTGAAGTAAAGATCTATAGAAGTAGATCTGGATGAGTGAAATAGGTGGTTATGGATGCATAGGCTATTTTGATCGAGAACGAATGGTGAGAGATCTTGATATTCTAGGGAACTCTTATTTAGTCATCAACTACTCAGGAAACTCAAGGGTTGAGCCATCAAAATGGCTCCTAATTATAATCTCACCTAGGGCACATTAGGGTTTTGATGACACAAATTGTGCGGTCAATATTAAAACATGACGAAGGGTGGAGATTAAATCTAGGTGTGTGGCATGGATTGATGTGTATCGATGGATAGGATTAAGTGAAATTGGATGGTTGGGATTTATTTATATATAATATTTATATTTATTAAATATATAAAATATAATATTAAACATATATTTAATGAATATGCCTAAATATATATAAATAAATTGGTAAATATGGTGGGAAGACCTGGATGGATGACAAGTGGCTAGATTTTGGTGTCTACAGAAGGAATTGCAAAACTACTAAACATCTCACATAATTGTTGAGAATTTTTAAAATTTGAATAAGGCCATCCTTTGCAATGTATGTTATGCTTTGGCTTAGTACAATCTAGAGCACACAAATACCTTATCCACAAGAAGGGGTATGCCTCTATCCAAATGGTATAGATGCAATTGTAGCTAGAGTAAGGTATGTTAGGGCACTACAAAATAAAAAGCATACGTTTAATTCATTATGCATCAATATTACGTGGAAAAAAATAGTTCTCACTTCTAAGGTTAGATAGCATGAATATGAAAGATCCACATCATATTTTATCACATTAGTAGCATCATGGTTAGTGTTGATGATTGAAAGTAGGAGGTTGTAGGTTTGAATGAAATTTACCTTTTGTTTTATCATCATAAAATGCCATTTGAATTTGTTTCTACATAGGCATCATGTATTTGACACATTCTCTTACAAAGGTAGGTTGGTTGGTGGATGGATCCTATGGGAGAAAGGTCCCATGTTAAAATCCTTTCTAGTTATTTTTTGAAGTCTTCAATGTGGAGGTAAGGGACATAATTTTGTGGTGGTTGCTTCTCATTTGCTACCATATAATGATGGCTTGTGTATCATTTTTGACATAGGAGAGACCAAGGTTTTATACCCTCCAATGTTACAATAAAAGAATTGATTTATTTGATAAAAATATTTACAATACTAGGGTTCTCTAAAACCCTAGTGAACAATGTTGGTGGTGTCTTCAATCTCGTTTTTGATCCCAACAAAGGTGATTTGGCTTCGTTCTATCCAATACTGGCCCACTCCATCTTAAGCAACTGCACAATGCTTGTGTATCTCCAAACCTGCACACAGAGAATGACATAATAGGATTAGTAGTAACTGTGAGGGATCTACTATGTGAGACCCTCAAGAATCAATAAAAACTATAAATACCAAGTAATAAATTTAATACAAATATGGAAATAATGAAATTAGTATAACAATAAAAAATTTATCTTGTTGAACTTATCGTTTTTTGATCTATTGTAGTTGTAGGAAAGTGGTGCAACAATGCCCCAACATTTCTCGAGGGCTAGTAGGGCTACATAACGTTGGTCTAAAACACCCACAAGCACTTTATGGTGGTAAAAGAAGGTCATGCATGCTCAAGAATGGTGAAAAGAACCCAGAGGTGCTTGGAAGTGGAGGGAAGTGCCCGAAGGTGCTCAACAACGATAAGGAGTGCCCAAAGGCATTTGGGAGTTGAAGTAAAGATCTATAGAAGTAGATCTGGATGAGTGAAATAGGTGGTTATGGATGCATAGGCTATTTTGATCAAGAACAAATGGTGAGATATCTTGATATTCTAGGAAACTCTTATTTAGTCATCAACTACTCATGAAACTCAAGGGTTGAGCCATCAAAATGGCTCCTACTTATAATCTCACCTAGGGCACATTAGGGTTTTGATGACACAAATTGTGCGGTCAAGATTAAAACATGACGAAGGGTGGATATTAAATCTAGGTGTGTGGCATGGATTGATGTGGATGGATGGATAGGATTAAGTGAAATTGGATGGTTGGGATTTATTTATATATAATATTTATATTTATTAAATATATAAAATATAATATTAAAATATTAATATTAAACATATATTTAATGAATATGCCTAAATATATATAAATAACTTGGTAAATATGGCAGGAAGACCTGGATGGATGACAAGTGGCTAGATTTTTGTGTCTACAGAAGGAATTGCAAAACTACTAAACATCTCACATAATTGTTGAGAATTTTTAAAATTTGAATAAGGCCATCCTTTGCAATGTATGTTATGCTTTGGCTTAGTACAATCTAGAGCACACAAATCCCTTATCCACAAGAAGGGGTATGCCTTTATCCAAATGGTATAGATGCCATTGTATCTAGAGTAAGGTATGTTAAGGCACTACAAAATAAAAAGCATACGTTTAATTCATTGTGAATTAATATTACATGGAAAAAAATAGTTCTCAATTCTAAGGTTAGATAGCATGAATATGAAAGATCCACATCATATTTGATCACATTAGTAGCATAATGGTTAGTGTTGATGATTGAAAGTAAGAGGTTGTAGGTTTGAATGAAATTTAACTTTTGTTTTCTCATCATAAAATACCATTTGAATTTGTTTCTACAGAGGCATCATGGCTTTGACACATTCTCTTACAAAGGTAGGTTGGTTGGTGGATGTATCCTATGGAAGCAAGGTCCCATGTTAAAATCCTTTCTAGTTATTTTTTGAAGTCTTCAATGTGGAGGTAAGGGACATAATTTTGTGGTGGTTCCTCCTCATTTGCTACCATAGAATTATGTCTTGTGTATCATGTTTGACATAGGAGAGACCAAGGTTTTATTCCCTCCATGCATTTTAGACCATTTACTAGATATGGATACAACATGAACCTTCTTGGTACCATGAATAACCCTTTTGGGTATTTAATACCTTTCAACCAATGAGAATTCACCAATTATTGCAACCATAGGTTCAAAGACACTAACATGGCAAGACATAAGTGGAGAACACCAACAAATTGTAGAACACCAAGTGGTAGAAAACAATTGAATTTTGCATTTCTAAGGTTAGGGGCTTTAACTTTTGCTTTTCTAAGGTATGTTATGGAAAATTCTTTGGAATCCATAACTTTTGCGTATGGGCACATCTTGATTTGTTTTTCAAATTGCATTATTTTTTGAACTCTATGCACTAGTAGTATCAATTTAAGGACTTGTTACAATGTTAGGGATTTATCAAGCCCTAATTACTTGCCTCAATGGGTGAGATTATAGTATTTGTTCAATACAAATGATCAACCTACTACAAAGTAATAAATTTGATGCAATATTTCAAGAAAATAAAGTAGCATTCCTTGATGAAGAATTTCACCACCAAAGGAAATACAAAGCTCTTGACCTATTTTCCTTATGTATTTTACCAAAATTGTTTTTCCATGTCAAAGAGGAGAGTGAACCTATTAAGATATTGTCAAAATTGCATGATTTATTTGGAAAAGTTAATACAACCAAAGTAAGCTTATTATAATTAGAGTATTCTTATCTCAAATTGGTTGAGTTTGATAATGTTGAGGACTATATTATAAAACTTGAGGTGTTAAGATCACATATTGCATATTCTAGAGGCAAAACTAAATATAATACAAAATGCATGAATATTGTCCTTGCTAATCCATTTTCTTATTTGTAGGTGTTGAACTCCATGCTTCATATGATTACATAAGAAAATCTTGTTCCTGATCAACTTTTTTTCTCCATTAGTTCATATTTAGGTGGCAATCAACAATTATGGTGGTACTTCACAAATATAGGCTCATACAAATAATTTCAAACCTAATAAGGCTAATACCCAAGGTCCCAAGGGCTAGGCTAAGTCTTCAAAGAAGTTGAAGACCATTTGTGGATACTATAAGAGGGAAAGATATTAATAAAAAAATTAGTTACTAAATTATTGTAGACACCAAATCCTAGCCACTTGTCCACCATCACCCTTTCCCACCATTCAATTGGCCATTCCATGCCTTTCCCACCATCCAATGGCCCACTTTAGCCTTTTCCCACCATTTTTTGACCCCTATTTGACTTATTTATGTTTATTTTATATTATTTATATTTAAATATAATATTTTATATTATATTTTAATATATTTATTATAAAATATATATTTATAAGCCAAATTAACCTCAACCATCCGATCCGATCTAATCTCAGCCATCCATCCTCCTTAATCCATGTCACACCTAAAGTTTAATATCAGCCTTTGGATCCACTTTAATATTAGCCACATGATCAAAAGTGTTAAGCTAAAACCCTAAGAAAACCCTAGGCTTGATAATAAATAGGAGCATTCTCAATGCTCAACCCTTGAATCCTAGAACTTTTTCTAATTGGTTCGAACTAGCTTTGATTAGAGCTCTTCAATTTTTGAGTGAATTCGACCTACATTGCCTTAGTTGTGCCCTAGCATAGCCTCCCCAAAAACCCTAGCTTGCCCTAGGATTTTTGGATTCCAACCATCTTCATAGCCCATTTCTGCCATCACCATTATCGTTCATCCACCAAGCCCTTCACATCCCTCTAATCTACTTCTGTAGATTTAACCCTAATCCATAGGTACTGTTGAGCACCTACCTCATCCCATAAGTGCTACAGAGCACCTACTACATTCTGCAGGTGCAGCACAACACCTGTTGTCCCCACATCCATAGACTAGAGCTTGCCACATAAGATCATCAGGTGTCATCGGGGCACCCTACCATCAATCTACAATGGAGCAACATAACAACAAAGTAAGTATTTTATGCATTTTTATTTGATGTTATTTAGATTCTGCATGTTTTGTTTATTCAGATCTAGGGTTTTTAGTTTGCATTTCTGAGGGTTCACACTGTGGAACCCTCATTTTGTTTTCTAATGGCTCTATGTTTGTTGTGTGTGTAGGATCAGGTAGCATTCATCAAGGATTGTTGAGTAGCTGCTGAAGCTAGAGTGGCCCAATTATGGATAACTAGAAGCCCACTCATCCTGTTGGAAGCAAGATACATTGGAGACACTACTTGTTTTGTAGCTAGGGTTTCGGAGAACCCTAGCACTTATATTTATTGTATCAAAATAAGTTCTTTTGAACAAATAGATTGTAACAAAGGAGTTTCTTAGCTCCCCCCATTTATTGAATAAAATCATCTTTTGTGCAGTCTCTTGTTCATTGAAATTATTTTACTTTCATATTTGTTTTAGTGTCATATTTTCGCTTCACAAATGGTGATCACGGTGGGACCCCACAAGGGTTCTACTTTTTGATTTACTTTGTTGTACTAATTTCATTATGTTGTTCCATTTTATAGGGTTTTCTGGAGCAAAAAACCAGCCAAAATCATTGGTTAGGGTTTTTGGAAGGTCTTGTGATAGTTTGCAGAAGGTGCGTAAGTGCTCTATGGCACCTATTGATCCCCATAGGTACCCTGCTATACCTACGTAGGCGCCCTGCAATGCATACACAAGTGCCCAACTATTCTTGGTAGTAATTTGGAGCAGAGCTTAGGCTTTCGGGTAAGCCTTACAATCATTCTATTCCAATTCCTTTTTTACGTATTTCATTATTTCACTATTTATTTTCAGATTTTAAGCTTAAAATGAATACACATTAAGTAATCTAGAAATAAATTCATTTTAGATTGCATTTAGGGCATCTGTGCATTCATTCATCACATATTTTGAGTTTTCTATTTTGAAAAGAATTACAAATTCAAATAATTCCTGCATCTTTCTGTTTGCATTTGAAAGTAAAAAGCATTAATTAGAATTTGCATCTTAGGAGTTAAGGGTTGCTTATTTTACTTATCTAAGTAGGAACAATACTTAAATGCAAAAATTATTCCTGCCCTTGGGTGACTCCTTTGGTAGAGAGGTGGACGAACCCTCCGGTTGCTATCTAGGTAGGGGGTTTTAAGCGGTGTACTTCACACTCTTTAGAAGAAATTTGCATTTATGTGTTGGATTCTAATTTAGATTTGTGAAATATATTACCTTTAACATTGTTTTATCACAATAGAAGAACAGAAAATTTTAAAATTAATCACACACAACACATTGCACTTTAAATAGTAGTGGTTGGATTTCATCACCAGCCATTGCTTGAGATTTGGTGATGGTGGCAGTCATTTCCATCCACCAATATCTACCCTTAGACACCTTAGGACTACCCCCGAGCAAACTTGTTGGATTTCATCACCAACAAGAATCTCGTTGCCCCATCCAGCCATAGTTTTTCACCTTTATTTTTCATTAAGCAATATTAGGATACATCAAACACACAAAACTATCATTTCTAAAAGGAATTTACACTAAAAAGAGATAATCAATGAATAAGGTAAGCCACACAAGGTGAAACTTAGGATTGATTGTTTTCTTTGTTTCTAAATTCTTTAGCTTTATTTTTAGTTTTGGAGATTTAAGTTGACAATCCTAAAATTGCATTTTGATTTAATTATTTTATGGTTCTAACTCAAAATCAAACAAAGATATTAAATCAAAATAATTTAATGGAAAATATAACAAACACACCCGCTACTTCAGTAGCCAACCCTTCCAATTCTATCCAACCTAGTCCATCTAGGCCCATTCACCCATCTCTCCCACAAGAGGGATCCATTCCCCAAAACATTGAGCAACCATCCACCCAAATTGACATGGACAAGGTAGAAGCCATCTATAGGTCTTCTAACTATGTCCTAGAACCCATTAGCCAAGACTATGTTGAACAACCAGAATTGGCTACATCCTATCCATCCAACCCCACCCGAGGATATCCTAATTCTACTTATGAATATGGTATGCCCTCTTCTCCTAGTCCATCCCAACAAAATCCAAGTGTTTTTAACACTCATCCTCCATCTGGCTATACCCAAACCCATTCCAATCCTTTGTATGAGGAGTATGTTAATGTTGCCTCATAGGTACCAACCTCCCAAGTTGCCACATCAAGTGCAACTTGCCCCATGCCCATTTCCTCCAATCCATCCACATCCATACCTTCATCTTCTAATCTATCTACAACCTTGTCAATTTCTTCTATGTCCGAACAAGAACTTCAGGATATATCGGGTCTCATGAACAAATTGCTTCTACAACATCAAAATGCTAGACAACAAGTTCATGTAAATCCTACACTTCCTATAGTTTCAACCCAACCAACCATGGCCAACCAAAATTCCACTTGGGTACCCCAATATTCGGTAGTATCCATCCCCAATCCACCTCCAATTCAAAATCCAACCCCTCCAATCATAATTTCTTCTAGCCAACCCAACCAATTCTTCCAAAATCTTCCTCCTCATCAATCTTCTCCTTCTTTCAACCATCAATCTTCCCCCCATCAATTTCAAACCAATCAATTCCATCAAAACCATCTAATCACTCCCCAACATTTTTCTTCTAGTCCATCTCCAAATCATCAAGTTATCCAAGGCTTCCACATTCCTGGGGAAGATCTTAGGATTCAGGCCATGCAAAAACAAATAGATCAGTTGATGCAAAACACTCTTGGCATGTCAAGCCAAAAATCAACTTTAAGCCAACTGATCCATCAACCAATCCATCCTTCGGTACCATCACCGCCATATCCGATAGACTTTACATTACCAAAGTTTGACAAATTTAGGGGAACCGAGGACCCTAAGGAGCATGTTAGCTCATTTGTTCATGCATGCTTTCGGATTCAAATCGACAATGCTCTCATGCTCTAAATATTTCCTCAAACATTAGGAGGAGATGCCATAGAGTGGTTTAATCAGCTACCAACTCATAGTATTTATACTTTTGCCCAACTGATTGACCTATTCCTTGAGCGTTTTGTCCTAAACATCAAAAATAAGGTTTCATTATCAGATGTATACGCCTTAAGACAATGGGATGATGAACCTATCTATGACTTTGGAAACCGTTGGAGGGCAGTCATTACCAAATTGCCATTCTCCCTCCCAATGGATGAAATCATCAAATTATTTACCAAGAGTTGCTTAAAACCCATCTCTTGGATGCTTCAGCTTCATACCTATCATTCATTTGAAGAAGCCTTAGCACAGGCTAGCATCATTGAGGAGATAAAAATCCAAGAGGGCGTAATTAAGCCTAAAAAGAAAGAATGGCAAAACAAGGGCCAATTTAGAAGCAATCAATCAGGCCAAAATAAGTCATCACAAGCCTCTTCGGCTAGTCCATCTAATCAAGTAAATCAAGTGGTGATGAGCCAGCCCGTAATGGCTCAACAACCCATGCAACAACCATAACAAATTGCTTATCATGTGGTCCCCTCGGTAACTCAAGCACTCATGATACAAAACATAGTACCAACTATGGAAAACCCCTCCCATCGACAATACGCTCGACCCCAATGCCAATACACTCCTTTAACAGAGTCATATTCTTCCATATTCTGAAGGTTGTATGAAACAAACAAGTTGGCTTTGCCAGAAATCAAGCTCGATGACCCTACCAAACATAGCAAAAGTTATAAGGAACATCTATTTTACCCATACCATAGGCAAAATGGTCATGATATCAACACTTGCAATATTTTTAAGAACATCGTTCAAGACCTCATAGACTTGGGGGTCATTAAGGCAGATAATCCCCTAGCTCCACAAAATTAGAATTTGGAAATTTTTCAAACACCTCTCCCCAACCATGAAGAGGCCCAAACTAATGTAGGAGGTAACAATCATCACACACCTCCTAACCAAGTTAATCATGTCCAACATTACCAAAATTTTGTAGGAGCAGTCCATGTGGTCACAAGAGGTCAAAGGCAAAATCAACAAAATTCCCAACAACCAAACATGTCACAACCTTCAAATCCACCACCCATTCAAACCTCTCCAAATCCATCCCCGCCAATCCATATTTCTAGTCCACCCAATCAGCCCATCCATCATCCTCTAAGGCCAACGGTATCCTTAAGCAATCGGTTAACTACAAGTTTGAAAATGGCTTCAGCCAAATTGTCCATATATGAGCTCATCCAACAATCCCCTAGGCATAGAGAAGCCCTAATGGAAATTCTTAAATCCATTGAGTTTGAAGCTCAAGACTCTAATGCCTTCAACAACTTTGTAGGGAGCATTAGAACATGCATGGAGCCATCCATCACCTTCTATGACTTTGAAATAAAGTCAATGACCTCAAAATCCGTAGATCCTCCATTGCATATCATGGCCCTGATAGACAAAAATCCATTTAAGAGAGTCCTAATTGATACTGGCTCATCCATCAATATTATCACTACCACTGCCCTTAGCAACCTCAAACTTTTGCCTTCCCATATTTCCAAGTCATCATTCACCCTCAAAGCATTTAACGATGCTTTGTGTACCATAGTTGGCACTATTGTTTTACCCATTGAAGTAGGGGTTAAAATGTTGCATACTATGTTCCACATCTTGGAAGGGGCCATGGCGTACAATGTACTCCTTGGTAGACCTTGGATGAGGGAGATGAAATGTGTTCCATCAATTCTCCACCAATGCTTGAAATACGTTCATGATGGTCAAGTCCATTGCATCCCTACGGATGTAGAACCTTTCAAGTATTGTAATTTCATTTCAAACCCCTATGAATCCATGTTGCCTTCCACCCACCTATTCTTATCCCCATCATCTTCAAATATCCACTAATTATCTAATCCATCCACTTCATCTTCTAATCCATCCACATCTTCTTCCAAAGCTCCTATTTTTGAGGAGTTACCCATCACCAAACCCCCTCAATCATCCATTTCTTCTTGTACATGTGGTCAAGGTCAATCCACTTTCGCCACATCATCCACCTCAACCACTCCTACAACCATTTCTTCTTCATCATCATTGCCTCATCCACCTTCTTCTAATTCCAAGCCATCACCCAATATTTCTCCATCAGCCGATGTTTCACAAGTCAAACTTTTAGAGTGTGAAATATTCAACTCCCTGCCACCTTCCACAGCCCCCTCCAATCCTGAGCCATCCATTTCCACATCATCCACCACCTCATCCCAAGTCGAGGTCCACATCACTAGTCCTGGTATTGGTGAATACGTGGTCCAAGATGTTACCATTACCCCACTTGCCATCCCTATAGCCAAGGATTTTGGTCACCCACGTGACCCTCCTTTAACCATAGGTGTTGTCTATGATATGAGTTCTGCTCCTAATAGTATTAACTTTGTCTATGGAGGGATTGATTCCTCAATTGAGGCAAATCCTCCTGAAGAACCAAAAGAGCCAAGACGTGCCAACATACAAAACATGATGGGATTTCCATCTCGTTACTTCCATATAGTCAATTGGCAAGGTCAAGGTCTAGGTTCCCATGAACAAGGGATACATGACATAATTGATTTCCCATATCGAGGAGCACATGATCGTTCAGGCTTGGGATATACCCCACTTTCCTCAATCGCTTCCCTTGAGCAAGCCTTCCAAAGGCTTAGCCTCAATGAAGAAGACAAAGTCCCCCTTCCATTTTCCTCAACCACTTCTCTTGAACAAGCTCTTCAAGAGCTTAGCTTCAATGAAGAAGAAGACCCACTAAATTTTTCCTACCCACTTCCAGATTCTGATGATGAAAGTTATGAAGAGTATGAACTTATGTCCAATGCTTCTGATGATTTTGAAGAGGAATTTCAGCCCATTGTTCCCCTTACCCAATAGGATGAGTTTTACCTCAGACTATTTCCCATCCATCAGCCCATATTTCGCTTGCTTCTTCCACAAGAACAAGTTGACCCACCTGGTGAACCACCCCCACTTGAGTTCCATTGAGCCATTCAGCCAAGCCAAAATTTGTAACATATGTATATAAACAAAAATTAAAAAAAAAAATCAAAACATTCAAAACAAAACAAAAACAAAATCTTTCTTTGCATGTACATAGCATTTAATTTCATGTTTTGTTGCTGCTATCCAGGGTTAACAAGACTCAACATCGGTTCCAATCCAATCATTCCACCCATCCATTCTTCCAATCCATCTCTTCTCCTACTAAGTCAGTATGAATCCTATTGACTTATTCACCCCACTCCGCAATCCATACAATCCGGCTAAGCCAATTCCAATTGACATAAGCCTTGTTGACATGGACCAAATTTCTTCCCCACCCTCCTTTTCGGAGTTCGTCCTATCCGAGGAATTGTTAAGGGCTTCTACCAACTACATTCCTCCTTCCCCTCCACCTTCACCTCCATATTCTACCAAGAATCTCGAGGTCTTTCAGGAAGAGTTAGATGATGATAAGCAGGAAGAGTTGGATGACATCTTAGATGACATTCATCTGATCCCAACACCACATCAACTTGAGGAAGGTTCACATATGTCTATTGAAGATACCATCGAAGTGAACCTTAGTTCAGATCCTGACAATCCCCAAATTGTCAAGCTTGGAAAAAGCCTATCATCCGATGAACAAGAGCAATTCATTGCTCTCCTCAAGAAGAAGAAATTTGTGTTTGCATGGTCCTATAAGGATATGCCTGGTCTTGACCCTAGTCTTGTGGTCCACAACCTCACCTTACATCCCGATGCCAAACCGATCAAATAAAATCTTAGAAGGATGCATCCTACTGTGGCCCTCTTAGTCAAGGAAGAGCTTCAAAAATTTCTAGATGTCAATTTCATTGTTCCTATTGACTATCTTGAGTGGCTTTCAAACATGGTACCCATTCATAAGCCTAATGGGTCGATACGCATTTGCACTGATTTTTGAGATCTTAATAAGGCGTGTCCTAAGGATGACTTTCCTCTTCCAAACATTGATACTCTTGTCGATACCTATGTTGGCCATGAAATTCTTTCCCTCATGGATGGTTTTTTAAGGATACAACCAAATTCACATAAATCTTGATGACCAACACAAAACAACATTCACAACACCTTGGGGGACCTTTTGTTACAAGGTTATGCCCTTTGGCCTCAAAAATGTAGGAGCTACCTATCAACGAGCCATGACTTACATCTTTCATGATTACATGCATAAGATTATCGAAGACTATGTGGATGATCTCTTGGCTAAATATAAAACTCGACAAGAGCACATTAGTGTATTGGAAAAGATTTTTGATCGACTTCTAGAACATAAGGTGAGGTTAAATCCCAAAAAGTGTGTCTTTGGTGTTACCTCAGGTAAACTTTTAGGATTCATTATCTCCAAAAGAGGCATTGAAGTGGACCCAAACAAGGTCAAGGCCATCATGGAAATGCCTCCCCAACTAATATTAAGGAATTGCATAGTTTACAAGGAAATATTCAATCAATCTGATGTTTTATTACACAAATTTCTGATAAATGTAGGCCATTCAATTACCTGCTACAAAAGGGGTGCCATTTGTATGGACAAATGAATATCAAAAAGGCCTTTGATGATATCAAGCAATACCTAGCTTCTTCGCCAGTCTTAGCTCCTCCTCATCTAGGAATCCTGTTCTATCTTTATGTCTCCATTTGAAGGTATTTTATTGTTAATATGATGTTTATATGTATATATACATGGCTAAAAAATAAAATAACAACAAAAACAAACAAAAAAATAGATCATTCACATAGGCATGTTCCCATTGCATACATATTGCATTTACATATAGGCATATTTACATGCATTTTTCATTACATTCATACATACTACATACATATTCCATTTGCATTCATTCCACATGCATTCCACTGCATTTTACATATCATAGGCATTTCACTACATCCCTTCATTTTGCAAATTGCATTCATCCCATCCCACATTCAATGATATATTTTTTATAGTGATAACCTTAGCCACTTGCAGAGACCACAAAAGTTCCACAACCCCCCCCCCCCACCCATTACATGGTTTGGATCCAACGGGTGATATTCCCTCCCTTTGCCCTCCCCTATCCCTCCACCGTAAACTATTTAAGACTCCCACTTTCAATCTGAATGACCTTTCTTACCATAATTCCTACTATCCTATTCTATATGGTACATGAATACCTCCACCCTTTCCCGCCCCACAGTGATACTATTTATATACCTTGGTGATTTCATTGCATGATGCCTTACCTCTCCAACATACTCCCTATCATTATCTACTTGTTTCAATTTATAGTGATGATATGGCCAAATAAAAAAAATCAAGTTTCCACAATTGGGGGTACCCATTTTTGGCATTTATGCAATTTTCCCCAATATCATAAGCCAACAATCCCATTTGTCAAAAATCACAAACCCCATGTTTTTAGTCACTCAGCCACTACTAGTGTGTCTAGCAAACCTCCAAAAGATGTCCAATTTTCTTTAGGACCAAAAACACTTTTTCACATTAAGAAAATCTTGAGTCTTGTCAACTGATTCCAAAAATAATCTTGCACCAACCACACTTTTTCACATCTTAAAAATATTTTGAGTCAAAGAGGGATAACACCATACTTGGGTGGCACCTTGAAGTGAAAAGGGTATTCCTCGCTTGTCCTATCATGCAACATAGTCCAAAATAAAAAATAGTGGTTTTCACCACTATCATAGTTGCTCTCCAAATATAAACACAAAATATAGAGTAGTAAGGATAGGGTCACATTCTCATCACACTTCGGTTGAGAATCTGATTCCCCAAAGCTCTATCCAAAATTAAAAATTTCTATGCACACACCACAGATCCCTAAAGCTGTAAGGATCATACTACATTTCCCTTAGAAAGTTATGTAGTCATCCCCAAGGCCTAAAGATCATATCATTGGACTATGGAGTGAGTCTCCACCGGGGCTATAGATGCTTGACTGGAAGTGGAGGAAGCTCATGCGGGGCGACATGTCTCTCTTCCAAAAGAGAGACCTTTGACCGCACATACGAACAAGCTAGCTTCTTGGTCCTCTCCATAACAGGTCATGCCTAATTTACTCATAATGGGTTAATGAACTTCACATGCACACACATTGGTTCTTGATTTCCTAGGGTCATTGTCATGCTCAAGATTTGGTACATGAACTTCACTTGCACACACATTGGTCCTAAAGAAAGTTAGACAACCTTTAGTGAGTTTGGTTGATAACACTAGTATGTTTGAGTCTCTAAAAATTCCTCAATATTCCATATCAACATCCATATCTTCTTCCATATCAACATCCATATCTTCTTCCATGTCAGCATCCATGTCTTCATCATGGATCAACCCGCATAAAACCACCAAGTTTGGTGCCCCCGATTGCAAAAACAATGAACAAAATTGGCCAACAAAATTCTGAACTATAAATGATCATTCGAACATCATGCATTCCTCTCATATAGTTTGCATTAATTATCCATATATTTACCATTTAGCTTGCATTAATCATCCATATAAGTGCTACACATACACATCATGATTAGCTTGCATTAATCATCCATATAAGCACTACGTATACACATCATGATTAGCTTGCATTAATCATCCATATAAGCATTATGCATACACATCATATTAGCTTGCATTAATCATCCATAAAACATTCATAAAACATTTTCATAAAACATGCATTGCATACACACAAAACATTCACACAAAAGATAACACAAACATAAAATCCATGTATATATATATATAATATCACATGTACAATGAGTGCCAAAAAGGCTACAATGGAGCACCAAGGCTCATATACAAAAGTGCATCTAAGCACTAAGCTAATGTCTATGAGAGGACCCCTAAGACCTAGTAGGAGCCCTAGACCTAGAACTCTGCCTAGATGTCGTATGCCTTGATGACTCAGTCCTAGAAGATGATGGAGGATCCAGAAAAGGAATGTGATAAGCCATGCACAACTCCTCCAAAGAGTGTGCATAGGTCTCACTAGCCTATAGTCACCACAAGTCAATCTGATGATGACACTCTCTCACCAATATCTCTGCCTGGAGCCTCATGACCATCTCCTGATCACCTGCATCAGCCCTGTCTACTGGTTTCTCTACCTCCATTCAGGCTATGGTAGCCCACAACCTAGCTATGACCACATCCCATCCTACCAGAGACTCCCTATGAGCCTCCAGCGTAGTCTCTCACTCCTCGTGAAGCTACTCCACCTCAGCCCATAGCCTAGCCACCTTGGAGATCTCCCCCATATCCTCATCATCCTCCCCCTCATCCTCTGCTACCTCCACCTTGAGAGTCTATTATGATGCTCCCCTCAATCTCCTCTAACTCATCAATCACTAAGACCTTGTCCTCTTTGGAGTCATCCTTGACTCTGTAGCTACTACTTCCCCACCCATCACCACCTTTGGCACCCATACTATTTGGGTACCAAACCATACTACATACTCTAGGGTCACTCCTGCATTACCTACATCTAGGACCTCTAGCTGCTCATCATCCTCTATATGAACTCTCCATGGCTCTGCACATGGAAGCCCCACCTCATCCCACCGATGCTAGTACAACATTGGCTCATCAGGCACACCCTAAGGTAAACCAAACTACCTCAACACTCATGAGTACTGAAAGTACTCCACCTCATCATCTCTCCTCCCAACCAACCACTGTGTTTGCCTCACCTATCGTAGTTGCTCCTCATCACCCTCCCACATGGCTCCCCACCATGGCCTCCATATCACCTAAGCCAAAGTCAACCCTACCCACATATCCCTATACCATTGGTTGGTATGCTCCTCCTGACTCGATTGCACCTCCTCAGCCACTACCCATCTCCTAGCATAGGGCTCACCCATCTACCATGCCTAGCAAGGTAACCCCTCTAGATGAGCTACACTAAAGTGCTCCCATGACCAACACTATAGAAGGAATCTGCATCCAATCCCCTTCCTCCCTCTCTATGTAATCTCATATAGCTCCCGGTATAACTATGCCAATAAAGCAGGAGCCCATGCATACGCCCTTGGATTGGTGAGTAGGTCACTCACCAATCCCAATAGGTTCCAAGGGAACCTACACCCCATGCTATTGGGGAGCACTATGTTTGCTAACATGAACATGATCAAGGCTAGGAGTGCATCCAACTCCTTAGCCTTGTACATGCTCAAATAGCAAATCCCCTCATCTCCCATCCTCACCTCCTGCCATCGCTCACCAAACATCTTCATCATCTCCACATTCTTATCATGCCCAACTGTCACCTTCACACCCTCTATTGGCACCTTGAGGATGTGGTATACATCCTCAAGTGTGATAGTAGCCTCCCTAGTCGGTAGCTAAAAAGTCCCCCTATCTGAATCCCACCTCTCTATCAAAGATGAGAGGTATCCATCATCCACCCTCACCACATCCAATCGAGCCACTCCCTCCAAATCCACCTTCATCAAAAGCTCCTAATCACCCTCCGTAAGCTTCTTCCTCATCCCAAGAATGAGAGGAGAGAACCGATGTCGAGGCTCTATCTCCCTCAACTGCAGCAACAAACATTTTACATTAGTATTAATTTCAAAAAAAAAAACTTCAAAATTTTTGCACAAAAGAACAAAGTGTTTTTCAACATTACCAAGGCAAATCATGCCTCAACTCCACCAGCAACATTCATGCCCTCCACCACCATAGCTCCCATGCAGATATCCACCAACCTCACTTCCCTCACCTATCCACTCCACTCCTCAGGTGCAGCTTCACAAACTCTCAAGCGCATGAATGAGCCTCCAAATCCACCCTGCAAGCTATTTATAGCTACAGCAAGTGCACTCAGGTATGAGGTGGCACCTACGGTCCGTAGGCATGCATGGGCACCAGCAATCGCATCCAAGCATAGGTGGGCACCTATAGAATACCAAAGGCATAGCAGGGTGCCTGGCACTAAAATGACATGAAGACAAAATCGATAAAAATAGTAGCTTGCCCCCTCAAAATCTCACCAAATTTCATCCACACATCATAAAATCAGATTTTGTGAAAATAGAAATCATTTTGCATGCATATTTTTTCGAGCATGGTACAAATTTGTAAAATGCACAAATCGAGTTACAAAACACATCACACAAATCCAAATTTTCACAAAACCAACACTTGACTCCTCTACTTCATATTCTTCATCATCCCACAAATTTTCACAAAAATTGGAGTTGATTTGACCATTGAATCAATTGTTTCCGTCCAAAAAAGTGCAAAATCAACCATTCTTTGGTGACATCATCACATTTCTCATATCACATTCTTCCATCAGCATTCTTCCATTATCATAATCCACCATCAGTTCTTCCAACATGTGTCAAATTTACAAGTGAATCTCGTATATAGTGGTTTATTCTATATACTTGGCGATTGCAACGATTTGCATCCATGCAATTTGGTAAGATGAATAAATTACCATAAGAACACTTGGTCATCATCATCATCACTTATCTCCTTGATCGAGATCACAATCATATTTGGTACTTCACATTTTGAGTGAAACCTTGCCAAGAACAATTTGCACAAAAGCAGTCATTGATGTCCTTTTCCATGGGGCAAGAAAATATGGATAATTAATATCACAATCACTCATTCATTTGACCATAGTCACAAGACAGGTAAGCCTGGTAGGTTGATTGGTTCCATGATGGAATTATACAAAGATTTTTCCATAGTCATTACCCGACCCCTATGTTGACTTTGTCATCCTACATCTTCATAACCTGCATACTCAATGATGCCAATAAGGCATTTTCTTCAACAACATTGAATCACCCCAAATTTGGGGTAACCACATTTGATTTTGATCCTCCCATGATGGGATACATCTTACATGATCATGACATCTACATTTGACACAACCCCCCTCCCACCATTGGGGCAAAAATGGTATCACATTTTACATCATTCATATCGTCCACATCATATCACATTTTCACAAAACCCTTCATCCTTAGGGCATATCATCCACATCATATCACATTTTACACCAATCCCCTTTGCACCATTGGGGCAAAAATGGTATCACATCATTCATCATTTGCACAAATTTTTCAATTGGCTCGTGAGATTCATCCGTAATCTCATTCACCAATTGAGGGGGTAAGCTACGCAAAACTCCAAAATTCTTTATTCTTTTATCTTCAACATTATTGCTCAAAAATCCAACAAGAGAGAGAAGCTGCTTCTGTGCCCAAAGCCCAACCAGGTGTCTCATGTTTTTGCACCATATTGTGTTTCACGCAATATGGTACAAAAAGGGGCATCTGTAGACACCAAATCCTAGCCACTTGTCCACCATCCCCCTTTCCCACCATTCAATTGGCCATTCCATGCCTTTCCCGCCATCCAATGGCCCACTTTAGCCTTTTCCCACCATTTTTTGACCCCTATTTGACTTATTTATATTTATTTTATATTATTTATATTTAAATATAATATTTTATATTATATTTTAATATATTTATTATAAAATATATATTTATAAGCCAAATTAACCTCAATCATCCGATCCGATCTAATCTCAACCGTCCATCTTCCTTAATTCATGTCACACCTAAAGTTTAATATCAGCCTTTGGATCCGCTTTAATATTAGCCACATGATCAAAAGTGTTAAGCTAAAACCCTAAGAAAACCCTAGGCTTGATAATAAATAGGAGCATTCTCAATGCTCAATCCCTGGAACTTTTGCTAATTGGTTTGAACTAGCTTTGATTGGAGCTCTTGCTTTCTGAGTGAATTCAACCTACATTGCCTTAGTTGTGCCCTAGCATAGCCTCCCCCAAAAACCCTAGCTTGCCCTAGGATTTTTGGATTCCAACCATCTCCATAGCCCATTTCCACCACTGCCATTATCATTCATCCATCGAGCCCTTCACATCCTCCCGATCTGCTTTTGCAAATCTAACCCTAATCCGTAGGCACTATCGAGCGCCTGCCTCATCCCATAGGTGTTGTCGAGCACCTGCTGCATTTTGTAGGTGCATCACAACACCTTCTATCCCCACAACCGTAGACTAGAGCTTGCCACATAAGATCATCAGGTGTCGCCGAGGCACCCTGCCATCAATCTGCAATGGAGCAACTGAACAACAAAGTAATTATTTTATGCATTTTTATTTGATGTTATTTAGATTCTGCATGTTTTGTTTATTCAGATCTAGGGTTTTTAGTTTACATTTCTGAGGGTTCACACTATGGAACCCTCATTTTGTTTGCTAACGGCTCTATGTTTGTTGTGTGTGCAGGATCAGGTAGCATTCATCAAGGATTATTGAGTAGTTTTTGAAGCTAGAGTGGCCCGATTACGGATAACCAGAAGCCCACTCATCCTATTGGAAGCAAGATACATTGGAGACACTACTTGTTTTGTAGCTAGGATTTCGGAGAACCCTAGCACCTGTATTTATTGTATCAAAATAAGTTCTTTTGAAAAAATAAATTGTAACAAAGGAGTTTCTTAGCTCCCCCCCATTTATTGAATAAAATCATCTTTTGTGCAGTCTCTTGTTCATTGAAATTATTTTACTTTCATATTTGCTTTAGTGTCGTATTTTTTCTTCATAACTATAGAGGATGGAAGTTGAGTTTCTAAATATGGATGGATATCTTCCAGATAATGAGCAGGATTTAGACATATCTACCTTAAATTATGAGGCCCATTAGAGCATCCATTAGGGGGAATATAGTATTGTCTCTAATGTCTTCTCTCCTTGGACCCTTAGCTTAGATTATGATATGGGTGTTAAAAGTGTAATTTGATTCATGGCCAAGGCTAACATTATATGAAATTATTTTGGATAGGCTAAGGGCAATCATTGTACAATGTACTTAATTTATTGTAATATTTTATTATGTAAACCCTATGGACTATGATTAATCTTGTTATGGATAAACACACTTTATACATGTAATTAACATTAAATTCTTCTTGTTATGTTAGCTTAGGTTAAATTTATTGTTATAATTTGGGGTATTATATATTGAAATAAATACCCCCACCACTCCATCCATTTCATCAGAGTGTTATGATCCTTAATATATAGTGATTATCTATGGTGCTCAAGGTCACCCCCAAGTTTTGTGTCTCACATTTTTTTTGTCCTTTTATATTTTTTGTATGATATTTGATTGAATGGATTGCTTCTATTTTATTTTAGAAAATATTGTGAATTCCATAATAGAATAGATATATTTAGATTGTGATAAATGGTCCTTTGAATTACATATTCAATTTATTAATGACATTCTTATTCAAGGTCACCCCTCAATCATCATGGTCATGGAATTAAAATGAATACTATTAAGTTATCATAAGCTTTTGAACAATTTGTTAATATGAAAAAACCTAAGATTTTTTAATTATGATAAAATATAGGTTTTTGAAAGGTTCCAAACCCTTTTGCAATCCTTGACTGGTCTAACCAATCTTACCAACCAATTTTTTTTTTCTTTAATGGTTATAGGAAAATCAAAACAAACTACCTTGTTTCAAAGATCTATAGTTTTACATTCATTACCAACCTATTTACATTCATATATTTAAGTAGTATCTAAAGAATCCTCAATAGAAAAGTCCATGAATCTCGATAAAATAGAATTATTGGTAGAAAAATCAATATGTCTTTAGAAAATAGAACCCTAATCAAACAAATCCACAAATATCAAAAACATGGAACCCTCGATAGGAAAATCCCACAAAAATCCAAACTCGTAGATTTGTCACTTGAAACCTCACAACACATCTAAAAAGTCAAATCCAAAAATATCCAAAAAATGGGATCCTTACCAGACAAGTTAATATATCTCTAGAAAATGGAATCCTCAGTATACAAGCTTACAAATCTCCAAAAGGTGGAACCCTCAATAGACAAATCCATAGATCTCCAAAAAATGGAACCCTTAGCAAACAAATCCATAGAGCTCTAGAAAACAGAACCCTCAACATACAAATACATAGATATCTAGTAAATGGAACCCTTAATAGACAAATCCCTCAAAAACCTAAACTAGAAAATTTCTCAACTTGTCACAACTAAAAGCAAAAAAATCCTATAGATCTTAAAAAAAGGAACCTTTAGGAGAAGTCCATACACCTCTAGAAATAATTTTACTATGGACATTTTGAAAATTAGAACTTCCACCTAGTGATTTTACTTTCTATATTTCCTCCACTAACTAGAGTATATATGGATGGATCCCATCTAGTGGTATCCATATTTTATCTTCCTCTCTAAGAGCTCCCCAATTGGCTAGCCAATCAGCCACCTAATTTCCTTCTCTATACACATGTACCACCTAAAATTCTTCTAATGAATTTAGGTATCTTAGTGTATATATCTCTATATATACTAATTTACAACTCACCACCACCCTTTTATTTAGGCAAATAAAAATATTCAACCACCCAAATTCTTAATTTCTTATAAATATTCCTCAATTATTAATTTCTTAACCCATAACTGAACCACCTTCTTTACTCCTACCAAGACCACTCTAGCTTCAACAAAATAAATTATCATAATTTCTAAGTATTCACCCATCATGTAGGAGTAAAGAAAGTGGTTCAGTTATGGATTAATTTCCAAGTATTCACCATTCCTTTCCTATCCATTAGCACTGCTCCTCCTCTAGCCTTCTCCTAGTTACCTTTAGAAACCCCATAAAAAATTAGTTTCATCCATCCTTATTCAGGTGGCTACCACTTGGTCAAGATCCTCAAGGATTTTTATTCACCCCAACTAGACTTAGGATATAATGTTCACTTAATTGTGCCTCCTATTATGAATATAGACTTATGCACTTTCAATTATTTAGCATTCTTCACCATAGCTGCTATGATGTGCTCTTTCTTCCTAGTTGTAGATCTCTTCTTCCCTTTAAAAATCCTTGTATTTCTCTCTAACCAAACTCCCCATGCATAATGGAAGGAAATAATATTCCAAATCTGATTTTATCTTGGGCTCTTAAATGTCTTCTCCCTCTATTCTATCCAGCCTTCCATGTTATTAGGCAACACCCAAACCATCCTCATATTCTTTATTATATCATACAATATTTTGAGGAATTATTTACATTCTAGAAAGATGTGACTCATTGATTCTTCATGAGATTTATAAAGGTAACATCCATTAGGCAATTGAAAATCCCTCTTATGTAGGTTATTTACTGTTAAAATATATATATATTTTTAATTTACATGGTGGAATCAGTAGCTGCCACAAATTTGGGTAGGCTGTCCAACTTTTATGGCCACCATAGTATTATGCGCTGTCTGCCCCAAAAGCTATCACATAGATCTTCGTGCAGTACACCCCTATAACCACCATGCCACAATTATTTTAAAACTTTTATGATGCTGAAATCACCAGGAAAGGGACAAGCGTTCAGTCCAACGAGGCCCAAGATTTCAACCTTGGACCTCCATCCCCTTTATGGGGTTTGGATGAACCAATTGGTCTACACTTCAAACCTTGTTAAAATCTTATTTTGCACTATCATCCAAAGCAAAAATTTTAACTTTTGTATTGATTTTCTTTCCCATAATTGATCCCATTGAAATACCCCCTAGGAACTATAAGTGAAATATCATAGGTTGATTTAATAGTGAACAATCCTTCTTGAGTAGCTACCCGTACTATTGTAACCTTATCCAAATTTTGGCTTATATAATAAGATATTAGTTTAGTTATTAGCTTGTATAGCTCTTCCTCATATTGATTATGGATCATCAAATCCTTCCATATTACCTCTCCTTCTACAACCAAATAATATTTCACCATATTTTCATAATTCTATTCCAACTCTACTCTAATTATTCCTTCACTAAAGGGTAATTCTCTAGCTACACATATTTCCAAAAATGTATAGACCTACCATTTTCTACCTTCCATTAGATGTATTCCATAGCATATATCTACCCTTTACTATGTGGTTCCACAATGAATATCTCCAGCAAGGCTCTAGTGTGATCAAAAATCTACTATCCTCTTGGTTGTCAAGGTAATAATCTCTTAGAAATCTTGTCCATAAGGCATGACCCTCCTTCACTAGACTCCATAATATCTTTGTTGCAAAATCCTTGTTCATATCCCTTATTCTTCTAAGTCCAAGTCCTCCACTTGATTTATCATTGCAAACTCTCTCCCAATATACAAACAAAATTTTGCTCTTCTTCTCTAGTTTTGACCATAGTAATATTCTCTTAATACTATATACTGTATTAGCTACTTTAAGTGGGATATTAAACACTAATAATAAATAATAGGGATTTCTTATAGAGTACTCTTAAGAAGTTGTAACTTACCTACCTAAATCAACAAAATCCCATTCCAACCATTTAATTTACTCTAGACCCTATCACTCAATACATTCCACATTTGATCCTTACATTGCCCCATGAACATTGACATTCCTAAATAAATAGAAGGAAGAGTTTAAACACTACATATAAACTTTATTTAAATTCTTCTCTATCAATTCTCTACAATTTTTATTAAAAAAAACTTACTCTTGCCCACATTTATCATTTTTTGGGATGCTTTTTCATAGTGATTTAATATCCTCTTAAATTTCTTTACCTCAACTATAGATGGTCTCCCAAAACAAATTGTGTCATACACAAATTTTTGGTGAGTATTACCTTTTATGGATATATATGGTTTCAACCCACTTAATATTTTTTTTTTTTTGTTGATCTAATGTATCTTCCCAATATTTTTGCCATTATTATGAAGAGATACAAAAATAATGGGTCCCCTTGCTTTAAGCCCTTGTTTCTTCCACATAATCTAACTAAATATTTTTTCACTATAATCGATAATTTAGGTCCTTCGTAGCATCTATTAACCCACCTTCTCCAACCTATGTTGAATCTAAACTTCTCTAGGAATCTATCTAGGAAATTCTATGATACCTAGTCATAGGCTTTGTTCATGTCAAGCTTTAACATCATTCATTTCCTTCTACTAATTTTAACTAAATGCATGGTCTCATAAAGTGTGTTTACTACATACAAAATCTGCCTACCCTTCATAAAGCCTCCTTGTTGCTCTACAATAATCTCTAGGAGAATAAACTTTAGTCTTAATGCAATTACTTTTGATATTATATTATAAATGGAGTTACATAGACTAATTGACCTAAAGACTTTAATTTCACTCCAGACTAGGCTTCTTTGGAATGAGCACTAGAAAAGTATTATTGTATTCCCTTAACACTTTTCTTCCATCAAGCCCTAGAGCTTTATATTTTCATAATGAGAAGATTGCTTCCTTGACCTCCTCCTCACTTGCCTCTTTGATAAGTTCTTCATTCATGTATGTATATAGAATCCTTGGGATATGTTGAATTATTTCCTCCATAGCTTCCTAATCATCCTCCTTGTCTATTGTTAGCACCAATATGAAGAAGTCCACCAACTCTTGTCTAATTTGACCTTCCTCTCTTATTACTTCTCCATCCTATTTTTGAATTTCAATTATCCGTGTTGCACTTTTATGTCTTTTGGTAGAGAAACAAAATAATTGTGTGTTCCTATCTCCTTCCATTAACCATTGGTTCCTTAAATTTTATTTCCAATACATCTCCTCCCTTGTCAATATTGTATGTAATTTTGCCTGGATAATTTTCTCTCTATTGTGAAGGACTTAGTCCATCTTGTTTCTACTTATTTCCTCTTCACTACCATTCAATTCTTACCTTAACTGCTCTTTTTGTAGGAAGAAGTTTCTAAAAATATCCTTGTTCTACTTTTTTCCTTACCTCTTTCCATATCTCAATTTCCCAAAAACCATATAAATCTTGGATCCTTGGATAGGATGCATCCACCATATTTCTATTTACTCATAAATTCTTGGGTTCTATAGCCATATGAATTCAAATTTTAAGGGGTTGTTTTTATTTCTATCCTTTAGACTACACCAAAAGACAATAAGGTTATGGTTTGATCATGTTCTTGGCAATGGTTCCAATGTATGCTCATTACTTTCTTTAAACCACTCCAAGGATAGCAAAACTCTATTTAATATCACTTGGATCAAGTATTCCCCTAACCTCTTGTTAGTCCACGTGAATGCATTACCACTCAAATCAACATCATAAACATTGATGCTAATATTAAATTTCTAAGGTCCTCCATACTCCTATTGAATCCTTGGGTACCCCATTTATTCTCACCTAGCCTTAATTAAGTGTTGAAGTCTCCTACAACTATCCATGTTATCCTCCTAACCTACTATCCCATCTATTCTAGAATAGATCTTTCCAAAACTCCTTTCTCAATCTACTTACATTTGGAGCATAGACATTTGTAAAAAGGAAATACAAATTTGAAGACTTGGTCAAGATAAGAATAGAAAATTGATTTAGACTTCTGGGAATAACTTATCCCTCATAGAATTTTGGAGTTCCATATAGTTAAAAACCCTCCTAAAGATCCCCTAGCTCCCACCTAACATGCCACCCTTCTTTCATAATCCACTCTAAATACTTTTCCACCTTGCACAAGTTAATTTAGTTTCTTGTAGTAATGCTATTCCAAGTTAGTCATCCTTCAACATGGATCTCATCAACTTATGTTTGTTAAGGGTATTCATTCCCCTAAAATTCAATGATATGACTTTTATTTTTTACTTCTTGTAGCGGGATTCTTCCCACTCAAGACAATGGTTATCTGCTTTCCATATTTCAAATCCTTCTCCATTTACTTTAAGCATTTTCCATTTAAATATGGTTTGTCCACCTTCTTTCCCTCCTCTACTCCTACATCCAAGAACTTCTTATCACTCCTCTGCATCCTTATGTATGGTACTTTTTTTGAAGTCCCTACTGTTGGGCATCGAATTGACATCAAGTTTTACTTAACATTGCAACTGTCTATATTCCAATTTTCTATCTAGGCATACACCTGATAGTTGCAGCTCGACACTCAAGCATTGATGGACCAAAGAAAACTTCAATCCAACCTCTAGAATAGGTTGGTTCCTTGTCAACTTAAAATGGTGTTGACACAATTAAAGCTCAAATAGGGTTTTTATATAAGGGTTAGAAAAGGTTTAGGGTTAAAAGTATTATAGAAAATAGTGGTCGGATAGGCTAACAACATAGGCAACTATAGAAAAAAGCACCCACAAGCTATTTCTAGTGTCCCATCACTCAAAATTAGCAACACCCAAACCCATGAAATCTTCATACATTAAAACATAAATAGAGATATATTGAAGAAATCAATTCCAACATCTAATATTGATAATCCAAATTAGCATAATATACCAATAGTTATATTTAACAGAAATAAACTTCCTAAAAACATAGATCTAACCATGAATAGATTTCAACTACTCTCACAACTAGCAATCCAATAAGCTAGAATGAACAAACCATTCAAGTATTAACAAAAATGCAGCTCAAGGCTTCGAACCTATTGCACAAGATGATGAAGATGATAAATTTGAGTCAAAAATCAGAGTAATGCTCCTTCCATTAGCTCACAAGAATATTTAAAGTAGGGTAAGCAAACACACTAGATCCGACCCTAAAAAATAAGGGTTTGACCTCTATTTATAGTTTGTAAATGAAATAATATTAAGGAGACATTACAAATATTACATATTTACAGCTCAACAGAGAGTTTTTCTAGCATTATCTTACTGGTTTGGCCTTCGATAAATCCATTGTGAGTAATCCACCATGGCAACTTGGTTATCTACAACTTGTTGGTTCATTGATGGAAGTTGGTATTCAAGCCTTTAGAGACCACATCTGATCCATGGATCATTCTTTAATGCTTCAATCCATCATCAATCTACAACTACTTCTGGTTCTTGTTCTTGAAACCCTTTTACGCTTCATCTTCCTACCCTCTAACTGACTGCACTCAGATCTTGTGAGAAATTACTTTTAAATACTTTAATACTATTAGAAAACTCTTGACCATCGATCTTCATCATGAATGGCTATGATTAAAACTTTGAAAATTGGTGGGGAAATACCAAAACACCATTTTGCACCTTTAATTACTGATATCATCTTTTGTGGCTTCAATTTTACAAAATCAAATTCTGGCATGAAACGTGTTAAAATGTGAGCGGGATGCATTGCGTAGTCAATCTGCTTGCTAACTTTTCCATTTTCTCTTATTTAGATTCAAGAAAAATGAAATCCACATAAAATAGTATGTTGACATCATCACCATCTTGGTCAAAATGTAGAATCACCAATTTGCACCAAAGCTAGTGCAAATAATACTTGATCACCAATCCACACCTTTTGAAGTGTAAAATCGACTTTGTCACCATTCCACACTGGAGCTAGTGCAAAATACTCTTTTTCACAATTTCGCACATTCGTAGTGCTTTCTACCTTTATGTCACCAATACACACCAAAATACTCTTGAAACTCGATGAAATTGATCTTAATTACACTTAGCCGCTCAGAGCATGTAAAAATTACACACGATCACCATTTCGTACTTCTTCTTATGTTGATGTCATCATCACCCAAAACTTTTGCAAAATCGGGACTCATCTGGAATTCACTTCCAAATACACTATAAATTGAGCGGAATGGAATTAACTTGCTCAAGGTGAAAAATGCACTAAGTGTTGAGCGGATTAGGAAACTCTTGTTGTGGATCCGCTCCAAAATACACTAGGAAATGTGTGGAATGGAAACTTCATACCTTATAATAAAATTTTCATGTTTTATAAGGATGTGGTCATTTTGGGCCTACATTATGGTGCCTCCCAGGTGGATTTACTTGCAAATCCATCAAACTCAGAGTCTTATCCATTGGGTATCAGGAGTCAAAAAATGCTTATCTTCAAGGAAAATACTTTAAAGAATAATTTCCATATGAAAACTACCCTCTGAAAATGAACACCCTAGAGGATAAACATTCATATCGAGACCACACTTCATACATCCAAGAGGATAACTATTCACATGGATACTATGCCATAAAAATTTATCTCTATGCCACTCTTTTCAAAAATGCTTCAAAGAATAATTTTCATAAGAACATTATCCTCTAAAAAAATTCATGAACAACCTAGAGGATAACTTGTTCTGATGAAGATCATGTTAGAAATATAAAAATCTGTATTGTTTCTTTCAGAACTACTCCAATTCTCTAGTAAAACACAACTATGTTCTCCTTATACAGCCTTATTAAAATACATGATATAAATTTCTTCACACAAAACTCATTTTTTGCCTCTTTCTGGACTCATGCTTTTATTATCTCTTTTGACAATGTTAGAGCAAAAATGAATTAAAAAAATATAAAATTTATGACTATATATGTACAAAACAAAAATTTCTAAGCATGTATCCTTTTAGGGTTTGTAGCTCTATCCATATCTTCCTCTTTTTGGACCTCTTATTCAACATTATTCTCTAGTTCTTTCTCAGCTTCTTCCTTAGGTTCTTCCTTAGGTGAAGTTTTCTCTTTATTTTCCTCTTCTGTACTATCACCAAACAACTACACCATCATTTTCAAAATTTGCAGGGCTTGTTTCTAGGTTGCTTCTGAGGGGTTAGAAGTTTTCTTCAACTGCTTATAAATGTATAGTAGTTCACCAATATCTTCATGTTTTGCAGCACTTCCTTTGTTTACCAGGTCCTCCATGAGGTCTCTGAGCCTGGTAAAATCAATGATCATTTGTGAAGCTTGCTCTTGGTCAATTGGTTCTTCTAGAGCATCAATTTTAGACTCATCTTGTAAGCTCTCACCAGTACTTTTCTTAATTTCTTCAACTAACAGCAAGTTGTGGTCTTCCATCCATAACCCTTTTTAACCAATCTAAATCATTTCTTTATTAACATCTACTACATCATTGATCACTCCTTCAACCTTGTCAAACAATAGCCAAGCCTTTTGGAGTGCTCTGTGATTCTTCACTACAATTTTGGAAACAACTCTAGTAATGTTCCATTCCTTATTAGGAATTGGCTTAGCAGAATCACTGAGTCTACTATCCACCAACCTATGAATTTGCTTAGTTGGGATTACCATAGGTTGTAGATCTCTAGTAAATTATCCAGATCCTTATGAATGCTTTGGAGTAGGTGGATGGCATCATATAAATAATCAACAATAAGATGTAGCCCTGAGCATTTCTCTAGAACTTTAGAGAGCAATTCCTTTCTCACTTTCTTTAGTCCAGCCTTGGAAAAACCAAAATATTTAGCCTTTTCAATTTGAATTTGTTGCTTCAAACTTTGTATCTCCTTAGCCTATTCTTCATTCATTTTTTTGGTGCTCTTCAATATGCTCCTTGAGCTTGTTAGCTTCCTGAAACTTCTCTTGCCAGCTCTTAGATTCTTTTCTCAAATATTTCTCCACTTCTTTCTAATTGTTGATAAGTTTTTGAAGCTTTTCTATTTTCTTTTCCAACTTCCCCATATTTTATTTGAATATATCATTTTTTACATAAAAAGTTTCTAATGGGATTTGGCTATGACCAATTCATCTTCTTCAGGTAGCTTCTCAATATCTTTCGTATACTCTTCTATACGATAATATTGGGTAGTCATCTCAGTTTTAGGCTTGTTCACAAGGATAATCATGGATCTAGACATCCTTTGCCTCAAAATTGGATTAAAAAATATGATTTTCCTCTTCGTGACCATCCTATTGGAAGGCTTGGACAACTTTTCTGCCCATAAATCTTAAATTTTTTGTGTACCTACCTATTCCTTCTATAAAGTTTTTTGAGTAGGGTAACTCGTAGAAAGAGGAGAAGAAGACACAAAATATGTAAGAGCAGAATCAATAATTGATAGTAGCTATGCAGAAGTAGCTATAGTAGAATCTATGACCACAGTGGAATATGTGACCACTATCATTGTTGCAATTGATAGACTCATGGAAACTGAAGTGAGACTCACATATGAGTGAGTGGGTGTACTCAACACAATTTTCATCTTATCTAAGGTAGGGGGTTGTAATTTCAAGGATGGAACTATGGGATATGATGAAAGGGGAATTTCTAATGCACCATTTTGTCATAGACATGTGACCTTGGAGGAGATGGGTTGGTTTGTACCTCAGTAGTGACTAATGAAATAGGGGGTGAAGTATGAGGTGGAGAAGGTACCTTTGTTACAATTTCTTGCTTAGAAAGAGAGGAATATTTCCTTGGGGAATTTGGATGAGGAAGAGGAGAAAAGGGATTAGAGACCATACCTTCACCTACTGGTGTAGGGTGTTCAGGAGATTTTTCTATTATTTGTTTTTGTACTTATTGAATCAATTCTTTTGTAGTGGAAATAATTGTTTTATCAACTATGTCCTCTTTATCCAACATTTGCTTCTTTGAAATATATTTCTCAATTCTTTTTGGTGCCCTCTTGTATTTTCTCTGAAAAACTTGCTAGATGACTTTCTCACTTTCTATATCTTCTTCTAATAACCCTTCCTGTATTATTTCCTCTAGTAATATATGCTCAAAAATAGGATTTAATTCCATTGTTGTTGTAGTTATGAAACTCAGAGGTGTAAAAGTAAAGTTCTCATCCTTTTCATTTTAGTTTATATCTATATCTGGATGCTATCCACCCAGGGCTAGGTGCTTAGGCCTATTTACTATCTCTATGATTGGTGCACTAACAACCCTCTCATCATAATAGTGCATCTTACTCATCAACTGTGCTCCTTTTGGAAATTGCTCTATTTGCTCAGTTGAAGGCTGAAAAGTCTTCAAAAATTTAGCAACAGTCAGTGGAGTATCAGGTTCCTCTTCTTGAACTTCTTATTCTAAAGGTAGGAATGTGGAATCAGAACTATTTTGTGACCTTTTGTAGATTAGCACTATATTCCTTGGGTCTTTGGGCTTCCAAGTTTTGACATTATCATCATACTTTTTAGAAAATTCACCATCAATTTTTAACCCAAACCTAGATTTTCCTTTACCAATCTCAATTCTCATCCTCCACCAGTTTGATATTTTAGCCTCATTTTATTTCTTCCTTTTCTCTGCTTCATCGCCAATAGGTTCCTAATACTGAGGGTTTTCTTTCTTTTATATTTTTTCCTCAATATCTTTGATGGTAGACTCTTTCAATTGATGCTTTGCATTGTTATCTAGATCAAAATCCATAATTTGTTCATAAAAGTCTAACCATGGAGTAAATTGATCCCTATTATAAACATTCCACTCCAAAAGCATAGTTTCTTTGTTATTTCTGGCCTGTTCAAAATGAGGTCTGGATCTCTTTTCAAATTTGTAAGTCTTTTCTCCATTTAGGGCTATGTTCATTTTATAGAATATATCATCTAGATCATAACTCCATATCTGGGGAATGTAAAATAGACCCAAACTATCTATATATTGGTCAATTTGTTCACCCTAACACTTCTTAGTAATAGTTATATCATCAACAATATGATATGTCAAAATAGATCTTCTCTTTCCCCCAAATCCATAGTTCAAATGTATGAATTCTGCTTGCCTTAAGTATTCTAAGGTGAATAACCTACCTATGACAAAATGTGGCATTATAAAAGGCTTACCCATAAAGCCATATAGTCTAATGACTATGCCCTCTATTAGGAGATACCAATCTCCTTCCTCTGCACCTTCTATTCTCAATATTTTCTTGGCCAGAGGTGGTAGCCTAGGGCATTCTCCATACATTATTTTCAATGCTGGCCCTAAGAATTCCAAGTTGAATTTATAAAAAGACTTAGTTCTTCTCAGGTGATTAGTCCAATAATAGACCAAAATGGGGTCTCCTTTGCTATTCTTGTCTTTTATTGGAGTCTCGGGCATCATATCTCTTACAGCAGCATAAAACATACAAACCAAGCTTGAGCAATGCTAAAAACAAAGTGCATTAGAGCTTATTTTCATTCTTACTAATTGCTCATGCATTATCTGAGCAAAGAAAGCTGGCCAATCAAAAAGATATCAATCATTCCCTTCTCAACCACATTTTCATCATACATACTTTCATTGGAAATGCAATATGCAATGGCTATTTGCCAGTCATACACCATTTTATCATATTCGAAACCCTCCATACAAGATAACATTGAATATAGCTCTAGGTTAACAAATTGTTCAGTAGAAATTGGGATCTAGGGCAATTCCTTCCTAGGCCTAGTGTCTTTGAGTTATTTATAGACCCATTTTCTGAATGACTCACCATCATTAGCTCACTTCTCCAGAGAGTAATACCTAGATTAGGTGGTCATTTTAAACTCTTTTGGCCTTACGGGTGACTATGATCCTAGGGCAAAAAACTTGTGACAATTTGCAATAGTGATGCTAAATAGGGTTTTGCCTCTAGTAGTTTTTACTACTTTTTCCATTGGGTCATAAAATTTAATGATAGCCGCTATTAACTCTAAACAAGGATGAATGAAATCACAAATATAAAAAGATAAGAAAGAGAGCACAACACATCTACCTTCAATGGATAGAGCTACTCCTTTCTTATATCTATTGTTAATATTCCTTCTAAGCTTCATTCTCTCTATGAATATAGTATATGCCATGGATTTTTCTTTGTCAATGTAGTGGCCCACTACCCTTTTCATCGATGTTTCAGCTTCTTGAGTATCTTCAAAACCCATTTTTGTCAACATTTCTCTAGAAATATTCAGCTATCATTTCTACTTTTCTTCACTTAGTGAACATTGCTCTTTGTCAAATGAGTAGAATTTTGTGCTTTAGCACTTTTAATTCTAGGTGCATGCATGTCCTCCACCATTACTGTAGCTACTGCACAACTTGTCCACTGGCACACTTCTCAAATCACACTCATCTCCTTCAGTGGCTTGAAGGTGGCATTCTAATTTTTGATTGGTAAAAATTGAAATGTGCTTCATACCCTTGTGGCATTGCTTTATCTGTTCTCTCTTTTGAGCATGGGAAATTTTAGCATTTAATACAGACCTTTTGCTCTTTTACCAAGTGGTACAATGCAGAATTGAATTTTGCTCAAAAGTAGACTTGAAACCGGTGGATTACCATCTTCTTTTATTCCGCCCAACATAACTCTGAATTTTGGTAGATTAGGACCTTCCTCATTCTGTACAAACAACAGTATTAAAATATATTATATTATAATTTTACATCATTTCATTGTCACTTAGTCTTCTTAAGTGCGGAAAACAACACATGTTGCATTCCACTAAAAATGTAGTTCATTTAGGTGCAGATTGGAGTCCGCACATCATTCTGCCACTTCCTCAGTGTATTTGAGAACAAAATAGGAACTTGCTACATCCTTGGGAACACTTGACTTATTTTTGCAAAAAAAATCCTTTTTTTTTTATATACATGTTGTCAAAACAAAACTTGATACAAAGTGTAGAAAGAAAAATAATACAATGTATGTACATATATTATAATGAGCTTATATTTCAATCAAAGTAGAGTTTAAGATGAAAATAATTAACTAGAATTGGTTGTATGTTTCCCTCCATATCTTCAAGTTAGAAAACATTGGTCTCTTTGACCTCTACTATTTTGAAAGGGCCATCCCAGAACGAGTAAAACTTCTAATGATGTCTTGGTTTTTCTCTTTTGACATTCCACCTAAGAACTGAGTCTTCAACCTAGAATTTTTTAACCTTGCATTTTTATCAAACCATAACTTTATATCCATAGAATGCTTCTAAATTTTCTCATAGGCCTGAGTTATTTTCTGTTCCAACTACAGTAGATGTGTCAGCCTTGTTTCCACTATATTTTCCTTCGATTCCTCTTCTGTATTTATTAGGTTGAGTGCTGGAATCTCCAAATGGACAGGTAATACTACCTCCTTTCCATACACCAAAGCATAAGGAGAAGTCTTTATGAAATTATTTTTAGTAATTCTATCTGCCCATAGAGCTTGCTTTAGCATTATGTGCCAACTTCTTTTATTGCCTTCTAGTGATCTCCTCAAAATCCTTAATAGGTTTTTGTTGGTAGACTCTGCAAGTCCATTCCCTTTAGGGTAATAATTTGAAGTATTCTTAATTGTGAGCCATACTTTTTGGTAAACTCAATATATTTTGATCCTATAAATGCTGGCCCATTATCACTCACCAAGGCTTCCAAAACACCAAACCTTGAAATTAAACTTTCCATAAAATTGATCACAACTTCATGGTCTGATTTCTTGGTAGGAATAGCCTCTACCCATCTGGTGAGGTAGTATATGGTGGTTATAATATACTTGTTCTATTCTAAATAATAGGGTTTGATAACCCCTATAAATTCCATCCCCTATTGTTGAAAGTGCTCTTCAACTTGTATTGGATTGAAGGGGAATGAAGCATTTCGTATCCTCCCTACATGCCACTGACATTTGTCATAGGCTCTAGTGACTTTGAAGATGTCAGCAAATATAGTAGGCCAGTAATAGCCTACTCTTATGATTTTCAAATCTGTAACTCTACCTGATAAATATCCTCTAGATGGCCCTCCATGGAAATCCTCAATGACCTTTTGTTGATCATATTTTAAGCCCTTAAGGAGAACTCCATCAAGGTTCCTTTTGTATAACCCTTCTGGAAATAAGATATACTTCAATGCTTGAAGTCTATATATTCTTCTTTATGATGCATTAAGATCAGGATGACATAATCCAATTTTAAAGTACCTGATCATCTGGTCTACCCAATCACAGTCACCCAGCTATATTCCTTCAATATAATCATCTTTTGTTGCCTGATAAGCTATTATTTTGGCTAATACTACTGCTTCTGTTAGACCTTGCCATAAAGCCTTACCTCTTGCCAACTTGGTGGGATGTATCTCCAAAATAATATTCTTGGATCTTGGTGATTCAACCAACTCTCTTATCTCCTAGTTCACTTTGTAGAATAAAGATTCTTACATCCAGGTGAACAACATATACCAAGATTTTATTTTGAACCAAATACTGCCTAAACTTCTTCAATAACTTCATCACAGAAAATACTTGTTTCTCAATAGAATTATACTTAACCTGGTAATCATGGAGAGTCTAACTCCAAAATAATATGGGGTGCTCCTCACCTTGATCATTCTTTTGGGTGAGTATTGAGGCATAACTTTATTCATCTCCGTAAGCTAAAAGAATAAAATACTTAATAAAATATATATTTACTAGTATTGGGGTTGTTGCAATGGACTACTTGATAATATCAAAGGTTTATTTACTCACTTAAGTCCATTTGAACTCTGCATCTTTCTTCAGTAGTTTAGATATAGGCCTTACCTTCTATGCAAAGTTAGAAATGAACTTCCTGATAAAGTTTATTTGACCAAAGAAGGATTGCAAGGCTTTCTTGTTTGTAGGTAGTGGAAGATCAAGAATGGACTAGATTCTATCTAGATCTATGGCCATAACTTCTTTTGATACCACATGACCTAGCAGCTTTCCCTCATGCACTAAAAAATGTTTTCTTAGGATTGAGGGAAATGCCAAATTCTCTATAGTTTTGAAAAACTTGCTCAAGGTGTGCTAAGTGGTCATGATTTTTATGGGAAAACATAGTCATTTTGTCTAAATATATCAGAATGAATGTATTAATAAGTTCCCCAAAGGTATAATCCATGGCTCTCTAAAATGTGGCTCCCACATTGGACAACCCAAAAGGCATTCTTTGGTAGGCAAATGTGCCCCATTTTGTGGTGAATTTTTTTTTATACTGATCTTCATTCTTCACCCAAATATAGATATATCCATAGAAGCCATCCAATAGTGAGAACATTTCTATCCTTGCCACTATTTGTAATATTTGATCAATCTATGGAAAGGGGTAGTGATCCTTTAATGATGCCTAATTAAGATTTCTAAAATCCAAACACAGGTGAATATCACCATTCTTATTCCTCACAAATACCAAGTTGGCTACCTAGGTAGAATGCTTAATCAGATATATGATCTTAGCCTTTAATAAATTCAAGAGCTCTTCCCTAATTATGGCTTCGATCCTTGTATTTACAGGCCTTTGCTTCTACCTGAATGGTTTACCATTAGGCTCTAGCTCAATGGTGTGTTGAATAATCCTTTTATCATATACTTTGAGGTATTCATATGACCAAACCACAATGGCTTGGTTATTCATACATAAATATTTAATATCCTCTTCTTCTTCTGGTGAACATCGGATTCCAACCTTGAGCATATTTTCTTTTTCTATTTCAACTTCCTTATATATTTTGTAATTGACTTCCATGGATTTGATCTTTTTCATGTCTTCATTGTCAAACAGGCTCTCTACAATAACCAAACCTCTAGGTATGTGATTATTCTTATGTTGAATAACTTCTTGTTGATCAATTTCTTCTAGATTTTCTTCTTAGAGAGTGGAGAGATAAGCTTCTCTTACCAAAAAAAAACATGATATGTACATCACTTTCAAAGACCTACCAAAAAATCTGCTTATCTGGCACTGCAAGCCTAAAAATAATTTTAATTCCCTTGTATTTCTTGACTCCAATGTCTATAGAAGGGTTGAAGTTATCTCCCCTTACTACTAAGTAATCTGCCAAAGTATTCCTTTCTCTAGGAATAAATTTTATATTTAGGGCATCAAAGGATTCCATAAAATTCCATACCTTATTTTTGTATACTTTTAGGTAATGGTGCTTACTGATGTACCTTTATCTTACCTGATGGACGATTAACTCAGAGTCACCATATATTTTTAGGACCTTAATACCCATATTTTTAGCTTGCATCAGTCCAAGGCATAAAGCCTCATATTTTGTAGCATTATTGGTACATGACCATGTTAATCTGTAGGTAAAAATATTTGTCCCTTCTGATTGGGACTGTAGTACCACACTAGCACCAACTCCATTTTTACATCTAGCACCATCAAAGTGCATGGTCCATACCTCTGTCTCTCTTAGAGACTGATTAGATATAGCAAAAAATTTCTTCTCAGATTCTGCAAAAATACTATATGTGCCTATGCCAATCCCAAATTGACTGTAATCCTCTCTAAAAGGTAATTCATCTTCTAATTCTAGTTCTTCAAATTTATGCACAATTTCAAACTCTTCAAGAGGAGTGAGGTTTCACATGTATTCTTCAATTTTTTCTATGTGGTAATACATAGGATTTTTAGGTGTTATACTTATACTCTTCCCTTTGAAGGGAATGACCATTCTAGAATAATCCATATACATGCATTCACCTAATTTTATAGTGAACTCCCTCGAGAGACATAAGATAAAGTAGGGCTCTAAATCAACCACTACTATTTCTTGTACTATTGTCACCTCAGGGGCTCTATGTAACCTCATTAAATCATCCTTTATTACTCCCACTATTTTAATAGGTGCTCCATCCAATTGTAGCACTCCAGGGCAGGATCGATTATACTCCATACCCATATCTTCATAGACTACTTTAGGCATAACTATAGTTGATGCTCTTGAGTCTATCATACAATTTCAAACTACCCAACCTTCCATCCTCAAATATATATAAAGGAGAGGGTTTATAAAACAACAGGGGATATTTCTTTCTTTTTTGAGGGCATACTAAGGATTGTGGTGACATGCTTATCCTATGGATACTTTTTAAAAAATACTTAAGCAAGTCTATCTGGTTAGGAATGAAAATAGTATCATATAAACTGGATTTTGATGGAATCCTCTTCATCTCTTCCACAATGTTGTATTTAGACTTAGCCAAAGTGGTCCTCTCAAGCCTTCTTTCTGGATCACCATATTATCTTTTATATTGTTGAGTGGCTTCTATTATTTATATTTTAGTAATAGAATGGAATATAAGCCTCTCTTGAACCTCATCCTTAAACCTCATTCTATCTCCCTCAGTTTATTTTTTAAATATCTTGGGGAGAGTATCTGTCTTCTCTTTCCCTTTGGTCTAGGGAATAGGAAAAGTATCACTACTTTGGTGATGCAGGAGCATCCGGCTTCAGTAAAGCAATCTTGCATCCTCCAAAAATTTCCTCTAATTCTCTAAGTTTTCTAAGCACTTGTATTTAGTTTTATTCCAGTTCTTTTCCAAAACTGCAGTTCTGAAAAGCAGGGGGAAGAGTTTTGCGAAGTTAAGGCAAAAGTTGGGGAGGTCGCGAAATCGTGACATGTCACGATTTTACGACATGTCGCAAAATCGTGACCTTCAAAGCACAACAAAGGCGGGGGCCAGTTCGGTCGCGATATCGCGACGTCTTTCAATAGTCATGAAATTGTGACCTCCAAAGCGCAACAAATGCGGGGGCCAGTTCGGTCGCGATATCGCGACGTCTTTCAATAGCGGAGGCCAAGTGGAGTTGGGGTCGCGATATCGCGACGTCTTTACATCTAAGCAGAGGGAAGAGAGCCCTGTCGCGATATCGTGACCAGTAAGAGGCTGCCACGTGGCAGAATTACTTAGGCGTGATGAAGAACAAATGGGACAGGACAGAGAGCAAAGTGGTGGCAAGGAGGAGGGGGTCATGAAATCGTGACATGTCACGATTTTGTGACATGTCGTGAAATCGCGACCCCTGTGGGCTGCGACTTCAGAGAGGCACTTTTGGTCGCGATATCGTGACCTATCGTGATATCGCGGCCAGAAGAGGAAACAGCCAAAAGAGAACCAGCGAACGGCCGAGCAAGGCCAAATTTGACACGTGGGCAGCCACGTGTATCATGGAAATTGTGAGGGGCACGTGTAACCATTATATTACGACAAGGAGAAGGCATGACAAGATTTACACGCGGACGGCTACGTGTAAGAAATCAAAGAAGAAGGTCACGGAGGTTGATAAGGGAAGCGTCGGCCACGCATCGTTCTTATTATTTATTTCTAGCAATACTGCAATTACAGGTGATGGCTTTATGAAGGAAACAGCAGTACAGAGTACAGTCAGAACAAAGCGGCCAGTGCAGGGTATGGGAAGCCATTAATGCAAGCTTCTGGGCGGATCGGGCAGTTGCCCATTTATGGCAGAAAACCAAAATTTGAAAATTCAACCGGGGGAAAATAGAATTTGAAATTGTTGTTGGGCGGGAGCATTAATTTCCTAGAGGATCGAGGCCTCGATAAAAACTCAAAATTTGTAAGGGTTGGGGATGGTGAGTTCGGGATAGAGGGGGAGAGTTGTATGCCTGGAAAGACTACTGTATAAACTGTATTGAGCAATTTAATGAAAATTACTGTGAACTTTGTTGTGTGAATCCCGGCTTGCCATCAAGTGGTATCAGAGCGGGAGCTCCTGAGCGTGTAACAGATCGTCGGAGAGAGGCAGTTACACCAGGATCTGTGGGAGGATTTAAAAAAAAAAAAAATATTTTTTTATATATATATATATATATATATAATGCCTCCACGAAGAAACCGTGGCGGGGTAGGAAATGTGGTGCCGGCCGAAGACTTCCGAGCCTTGCAGAGACAAGTTCAAGCCCTGCAAGCGAGTTACGCGAAGGCACGAGCCCGGAAGGGATGAGGAAAGTGAGGACGAAGTTGAAGAAGAAGACCAATCGAGGAAGAGGAAGAGGCTATGGATCCTGCACAAGCCCGGTTGTACAAGGCCATCTCTCAGATTGGAAAGCAACCAAAAATGGAGGTTTCCACATACTCGGGTAACTTAAATCCAGAAGAAGTGATTGATTGGATAAATGATTTAGAGGAGTATTTCGAGTACGAGGAGGTTGAAGACCCTAATCGGGTCAGATTTGCTAAGACCAAGTTGAAGGGTCATGCCAGCATTTGGTGGAGGGGAATACAGTTGGAGAGGAACAAGAAGAGGGAAGGAGAGAATAACAATATGGGACGAGAATGGTGGAGAAGCTGAAAAGACAGTTCATCCCGACAGATTACGAGTTGGATCTGCTAAGAAAAATGCAGAGTTTGAGATAGACAAACAAAACTGTCCAAGAGTACACCGAAGAGTTGTACAAGATCTCCATTAGAAGCTGGGCATTTAGAGGCAAACAAAGAAAAGGTGGCCCGTTATATCAATGGGTTGAGACTCGGTATCCAAGAAGAGTTAAGCCTGGTTCGGGTAAGCACCATTGAGGATGCTTACCAATTTGCCTTAAAGGTGGAAGAAAAGCTAAATAGGCGGTTTGAAGGCAAGCAAAGAGGAAGGGGCCGTGGTGGAAGAAGCTGGTGGGAGGACCGGTGGAGAAAAGTACAAAGACCCGAAGAAGGCTGGTGAAGCCGGTGGTAACCGAGGATCAAAGGGAAGACAATGTTTATCGGCCCAGAGATCAGAATAGCTACCCAAGAGGACGGGGTGGGTCTGGACGAGGATTTGGAAGAGGAGTATTTCGTGGGACATGTTTCCACTTGTGGTGAAGAAGGACATCGGGCATTTGAGTGTCCACAACATCGAGAAAGGACGAACAAGAGGCCTGAGGGTCCAGCCAGGGCTGTTGTGGCAGAGGAAGATGCTGAGTCTGAGCATTCCGAAGAAGCGGAGAGAGGGGAAGCAATGATTGTAAGAAGAGTCCTGTTGAATGAGGAGAAGGACACAGATCAGAGAAGAAGTTTATTCCGCACCAGATGTAAGTGTGCGGGCAAAGTTTGCAATATTATTATTGATAATGGTAGCACGGATAACCTGGTTTCAGAAGAAATGGTTACAAAGCTACAGTTGGAGAGGAAGAAGCACCCGCATCCATACCGGGTCGCATGGTTACAGAAGGACCACAGAGCTTTGGTCAATGAACAGTGCTCCATTAAATTTAACATTGGAAATTACTGTGATGAGGTCCTGTGTGACATCCTGCCCATGGATGCTTGCCACATGTTGCTGGGGAGACCCTGGCAGTTTGACCGAGTGCAGTGCATGATGGCCGTGCCAACACCTACTCATTGACAAAGAATGGTGTACGCCATAAACTGAAGCCCTTAAAGGATGCGGATGAAAAGGTATGTAACAACTCCAGAATTTGTTTAGTTGAAGGGAGAAAGTTCCTAGATGGGTTGAAGCATGAACATTTATGTTATGCAATAATCCCTAGAGTTAGGGAGAAGGAATGCCAGGATACCCCAGCAGAAGTCCTAGACCTGCTGGAGGAATTTCCAGATATTGTGTCTGATAATGTGCCGGAGGGTTTACCCCCAATAAGGAAAATCAGCCACCATATAGATTTGGTACCGGGATCAAGCTTGCCAAATAAAGCTGCACACAGGATGACACCTGTAGAACGAGGAGTTAAACGAGACGAGGTCCGGGAGTTCTTTGGAGAAAGGATTGATTAGGGAGAGTCTTAGCCCATGTGCGAGTGCTGCGAGTACTAGCACCCAAGAAGGATGGGGAGTGGAGAATGTGCACGAGACTCTCGGGCAATCAATAAAATCACTATCAAATACAGATTCCCATTGCCAAGGATGGATGATATAATGGATTGCTTAAGTGGGGCTGAGTACTTCACGAAGATTGACCTAAAAAGTGGCTATCATCGGATCCGTATCCGAGAGGGAGATGAATGGAAGACAGCCTTCAAGACAAGAGAAGGCTTGTATGAGTGGTTGGTCATGCCATTTGGGCTGTCCAATGCACCAAGTACCTTCATGCGGCTGATGAATGAAGTACTAAAAGAATTTCTAGGAAAGTTTGTCATTGTTTATTTAGATGATATATTGATATTCAGTAGAACCCTGGAGGAACACCTGATGCATATCAGGAGGGTTTTTGAAAAGCTGCGGGAAGAGCAGTTATTAATAAATCTGAAAAAGTGTAATTTTGTCAAGAAGGAGTTGGTATACCTGGGGTTTGTAATCTCAGTAGAAGGTCTGAAGATGGACCCCGAGAAGGTGAGAGCCATCATCGAATGGCCTACCCCAAGAAGCACAACAGAAGTGAGATCATTCCATGGTCTAGCCAGCTTTTACAGGAAGTTCATAAAGAACTTCAGCAGCATTTGTGCACCTCTCACAGAAACAATGAGGGGGGATAAAAAAGAGTTCAAGTGGACATTAGGGGCTGAAAGGAGCTTTGATACATTAAAGAGAAAGGTCACAGAACAGCCTGTTTTGGCACTTCCAGACTTTGACAAGGTATTTCAGGTGGACTGTGATGCCAGTGGCAGTGCAATAGGGGCTGTACTGAGTCAAGGAGGCAAACCAGTTGCTTATTTCAGTGAGAAGTTAAATGATGCTCGAAAAAAGTATTCAGTTTATGACCAAGAATTTTATGCTATAGTTCAGGCTCTGAAGAAGTGGAGACACTATTTGTTGCCAAAGGAGTTTGTTCTATTTACTGACCATCAGGCTTTACAATACATTAACAGTCAGACAAAGCTGAACCAAAGGCACATGAAGTGGGTAGAATTCCTTCAAAGTTATACCTTTGTGTTGAAGCACATAAGTGGGAAATCAAACAAGGTTGCAGATGCCTTGAGCGGAAGGCAGACTTTATCGATTAAATTGACAGTGGAAGTAGTGGGATTTGAAGAACTGAAGGGTTTGTACCCTACAGATCCGGATTTTGCAGAAGCCTGGAAGGCTTGCTTAACACCTGTTACGGTGGACCGAACAAAATGGTTGGATTTCCTAATCCAAGATGGAATGTTGTTCAAGGGAAGCAAATTATGCATTCCAAGGAGCTCCATGCGGGAGAACTTGATCAAGGAAAAGCACAGCGGAGGACTGGCTGGGCACTTTGGTAGGGATAAGACTATTGCCCTAGTGGATGAAAATTATTACTGGCCACAACTTCAGCAAGATGTGAGGAAGTTTGTGCAAGGATGCAGAATATGTCAGATGGCAAAGGGCATAAGGCAAAACACAGGATTATACCAGCCATTACCTGTACCTGAGAGGCCATGGGAGGACATAAGCATGGATTTTATCCTTGGATTGCCGAGAACACAGAGGGGAAATGACTCTGTATTTGTGGTGGTTGACCGATTCTCCAAAATGGCACATTTTATTCCCTACCAGAAGACAAGTGATGCGGTTCACATTGCTGGGTTATTCTTCAAGGAAGTGGTACGACTTCACGGTCTACCAAGAAGCATAGTTTTTGACAGAGATACAAAGTTTTTTGGGTATTTATGGAGAACTCTGTGGAAGAAGTTGAAGACAGACCTGAAATTCAGTTCAGCATACCACCCACGGATCGATGGACGGACAGAGGTGGTGAATAGAAGCTCGGGTAATTTATTGAGATGTTTGATAGTGGATCAACCCAAGGGATGGGATTTGGTCTTACCGCAGGCAGAATTTGCGTATAACAGTTCAGTCAATAAGAGCACCAATAAGTCTCCATTCCAGATAGTATATGGGAACAACCCAAGAAATGTGTCTGAACTGAGAAAGTTGGACAAGGGAGAAAAGTGCAGTGCCGAGGCAGAAGAATTTGCGGAACATATGAAAAGTCTGCATGAAGAAGTAAGGAAACAAATTATAAAAATGAATACTCAATATAAGACAAGGGCAGACCAGAAGCGGCGGTTCAAGGAGTTCAAAGTAGGAGATGAGGTCATGGTGCATCTCAGGAAGGAGAGATTTCCTGCCAAGACTTATAATAAATTGAAGATGAAAAAGTTTGGGCCATGCAGAATACTGGGAAAGCGGGAGTCAGGAAATGCGTATGAAGTGGAATTGCCAAGTTGGCTTGATATTTCACCTATTTTTAATATTTCAGATTTAGTGGAATATCATGAGGGAGAAGGTACAGAGATGCCAAGTGCAGAATTATGGCAAATTCCAGCATCTACTCCAACCACAGATGAGGCCGAGGAAATATTAGACACTCGTGAAGGCAGAAGCACCAGAAACAAACAGTATTCTGAATATTTGGTAAAGTGGAAGGGCAGACCTGTTGAAGATGCAACTTGGTTGTCAAAAATGGAGGTTGACCGCTTGGGTCTTCCCCTAACAAAACAGAAGTGAGGATCACTTTTAATTACCCCGGGTGTCTGATGCAGGAGCATCCGAGCTCAGTAAAGCAATCTTGCATCCTCCAAAAATTTCTCTAATTTTCTAAGTTTTCTAAGCACTTGTATTTAGTTTTATTCCAGTTCTTTTCCAAAACTGCAGTTCTGAAAAGCAGGGGGAAGAGTTTTGCAAAGTTAAGGCAAAAGTTGGGGAGGTCGCGAAATCATGACATGTCGCGATTTCATGACATGTCGCGAAATCGCGACCTCCGAAGCGCAACAAAGGTGGGGGCCAGTTCGGTCACGATATCGCGACGTCTTTCTATAGCGAAGGCCAAGTGGAGTTGGGGTCGCGACGTTGCGATATCACGACGTCTTTACATATAAGCAAAGGGAAGAGAGCCCTATCGCGATATCGCGACTAGTAAGAGGCTACCACATGGCAGAATTACTTAGGCGTGGTGAAGAAAAAATGGGACAAGACAGAGAACAAGGTGGTGGCAAGGAGGAGGGGCCGTGAAATCGTGACATGTCACGATTTCGTGACATGTCACGAAATCGCGACCCCTGTGGGCTGTGACTTCAGAGAGGCGCTTTTGGTCACGATATCGCGACATGTCGCGATATCGCGACCTATCGCGATATCGCGGCCAGAAGAGGAAACAACCAAAAGAGAACCAGCGGACGACCGAGCAAGGCCAAATTTGACACGTGGGCAGCCACGTGTATCATGGAAATTGTGAGGGGCGCGTGTAACCATTATATTGCGACAAGGAGAAGGCATGACAAGATTTACACGCGGACGGGCTACGTGTAAGAAATCAAAGAAGAAGGTCACGGAGGTTGATAAGGGAAGTGTCGGCCACGCATCGTTCTTATTATTTATTTCTAGCAATACTGCAATTACAGGTGATGGCTTTATGAAGGAAACAACAGTACAGAGTACAATCAGAACAAAGCGGCCAGTGCAGGGTATGGGAAGCCATTAATGCAAGCTTCTGGGCGGATCGGGCAGTTGCCCATTTATGGCAAAAAACAAAAATTTGAAAATTCAACCGGGGGAAAATCGAATTTGAAATTGTTGTTGGGCGGGAGCATTAATTTCCTAGAGGATCGAGGCCTCGATAAAAACTCGAAATTTGTAAGGGTTGGGGATGGTGAGTTCGGGATTGAGGGGGAGAGTTGTATGCCTGGAAAGACTACTGTAAAAACTGTATTAAGCAATTTAATGAAAATTACTGTGAACTTTGTTGTGTGAATCTCGGCTTGCCATCATTTGGGAATGTGGGTAATTCTTTTTTTGAGAAGGAACCTGGAATTGTCCCATATTTTTTGGATCTACTTGCAAGGTTTTCTTCCCTAACCTTTTAATAACAATAATTGGACCATCTTCATCCAGCTCTTTCCCAACCATGATTTGGTCAAGCTACCATAACATATTTACTCTTCCCTTTTGATTAAATTATGCTTGATCCATAGCTTGTTGAACATGGCATTGGTACATAACACAAGATTGTGAATCATGAGGATCATTACATACCAAACACCAAATATTTACTAGACTTGTCTTTGAAGAACACTCAAGCTCTTCATATGTTCCATTTACTATAACCCCAATACTATTACTAGGACTGGGCCTTTGATATTTGTTCACATATGGTAATCTCCTTTGTTGAGACCTCTCCATATATCTCTTTTTCATTGAATTCATTCTATTACTTAGAGTTTTCAAAGTATTCTGTATATCAAGAATGATAAAAAAATCTTGAGTAGTCTGAGAAGGATGGGGAGGGATTCATTTATAGATGGTGCTTTTAGCTGAGGAATGGGATTCATTTGTGGATATGGGGATGATAAGGAAAGGGGCTCCATATAAGAATATAAGATGAAGTAGTAGCTTGGCTTTGGCCTTTAGTGGTTTCTAAACTATAAGGTAGCACATATTTAGGAGGTAATCTCTCCACATTAATTAGGATATGAATTGTTGCATTATAAACTTATGGAAAATTTTCCACCTTATATTGTTGGGTTTGCAAGTCTAGATCTAATCCAAGAGCTCTGATACAATACATATAAGCAAGACATGCAGCTCATCTAGATACAGGGGAATTCTTTTCAATATTTTGCTAAACCTCAATTTAAAATTTGAGACAGTCTCTTGCTTATGTTTTTGTATGGATGTGAACTAATTAAGCAAGGAGAAAGGGTCAATAGGTTCATTAAAATATTCCACAAATGGCTCTACCAATGCTACTCATGAAGTGATGGTGTTATCTTCAAGAGTTCTAAACCAATGTAAAATATTTACTGTGAAGGACAGGGCTAGGATCCTCACAATAACATCCTCATCCTTTATGATGTGGATTACTACCATGTTTAAAATATCTTGACAGTGCTCATATGCTATCTTCCCAGATCCATCATAAGTAGGAATAACCTTGGACACAACCTGGGGAATGGTATTCATATGGGCTAATCTAAGGGGTCCAACTATGTTCCAACTGGTATATTTCTATAAAGGCTGATTTGGGGTACATTTCCATGATTTGGGCTGCATTTCCTACCATGTTTCTAGGTGTAGGTCCTACTGGATGAGTTGTAGGATTAACTATAGTATTTTCCTCAAGAGGCTCTTCCTATGAATGGAAATATTGATTCAAATTTTTAATGATAGTAGACCCTCTATAAGGTAGTTCACAATAAAAATATGAGTTAGGGTTATTCCTTTTGAAATACCTGGTATACATGAAAGGACATTGATCTATAGGGGTAATTCTTTTTTGGGTTCAAAGGTTAGGGAATCACCAGATGAATTTTCTATTCTCTGCTTATCAAGGTCAATACAATTCACCAAATCTTGATTCCTCCGGATAGAGATAAAACAATAACTCATATAATGGGTTTTCGTGTTCCTTGTGAACTGGTCCCATTGGGTGTGCCAAAAACTATTGGGCACAAAATTGACATCAAGTTTTACTCAACACTACAACTATCTATCTTCTATATTTCAATTTTCTATCTAGGCATGCACTCGATAGTCATATCTTGACACTCAAGCATTGGATGGACCAAATATAACTTCAATCCAACCTCCAAAGTGTTAGAGTTACTATAGTAATTCTTTATTATTACTTTATTTATGTTGATAGGGTAGTTAGTTAACTACCTAGGTTAGTTACGCTATTGTTAGCGTATATAATATTTGGTCTATTTTGTTATTTTATTTTAGACCTAAGTTGTTAATTAGATCCTATGGTTACGAGCTAATCTGGGCTCTCAAATGTATTATTTATATTGGTTCTAATCAATGGAAAGTTGTTCGTTTACTTCAACATGGCATCAGAGCCAGAAGTCTGAGAGAGAGAGGAGGCGACAATAATATTTGCAGAGCTGGTCTGAGGAAAATATTTCGCAGCGGAAGATTACTGGAAAACGAAGTGAAGAAAAAAATTCTTTATTTTTTTCCAACACCACAGCACTGAGGTCGTAGCACTTTAAAAAAAATTATTTTAATTTTTTTTTGTGCATGCACTCCCATGCACATTGTTTGTTGTGCATTTTTTTCCTATGCATGCACTCCCACACGTGTTTTTTTGTGCGTGTCTCCCACTCTCCCCCCTGCGCTGCGTGACTCCCTAGACCACTACCCCCCTCAATGTCGCACTGCGACATCACGTCGCAGCGAGGCAACCACATCCACGCGGTGGAGGCGACTTGCCACCGCATGGTGGAGGCGAGGCACCACCTACGCCACGCACCACCGTCGCTATGCGAGGAGGCAGTGGCCACCTATCACCGCTCGAGAGCGGTAGCGTGGCCCACTATCGCCGCCGACCATGGAGGAAGCGGCGACAGGCGGTCGTGAGGGGACGGGCTTTCGGGACCCTCCTCAAATAGGAAGGGGTCCCTGATCCTGTCGGATCAGCCCGCTAGTCCACCTGGTGGTGGACTGTGCGGTAAGGCTCAGGGAGCCCTCAGGTCGCGGGTTCCAATCCCGTCGACCCCCCCTCTTGAAAAAAAAGGTAAAAAAAAAATTATAAAGTTTTTTTAATTATTATTTTTTAGTTAAAATTAAAATTTTGATTTTAATTTATTTTACATAGTTTTTAAACTATATAAATTAAAATTTGATTTTAATTTATTTTTTAATAGTTTTTAAACTATATAAATTAAAATTAATTTTTTTTTAACTTTAAAACTATAAAATAATTATAAAAATGCTTTGTTGAGAGATTTTTTTTAAGGGGGTATTTTTTTTCAAAAATCAAAGGGGGAAAGTGAGTAATTTTTTGAAAAGCAAATTTGGCATTATTGTAAAGGTGCATTTTCAGTTGTGCCCGACACCTAGTGGGTCATTCCTGTGGGCACTTTTATGTTGTAGGTTGCATTTTTTTCTTTTTTGCACTACTTCATTAAAAGTTAAAAAAAAATCAAATTCACTCCCTAAGTCCCCGGAATAATTAAAACCCATCCGTGCAATTTATTGCACTGCAACGTTCGGTATTTGTGATACCTCTGGCCAGCACTTACAGGTAAAGTTGTCGTGATTGCGCTACTGTATCCGCCGCCTAATATAGCTGCCAAAATGACGTCTGAGCTTGTTCTCTATAAATCGTCGGGGAGAGATAAGTTTGCCATTTTGCATTTTTTTACTCCATCCATTACCCTAATAGTTCTTGTGTTTAGGCGTAAATCCTGACGAAAGTTCTGAAATCCAAAGTGTTTAGGGGAAGTTACGCCCCACGCATGAGGATTGCAGACTTTCTATGGTAGGTGCCATCAACAAGACTATTCCCTTTCAGTACTGCTTAAGTACCACGTATCGTATGATCTCTAAAAATTACCTATAGTTTCCCTCACGTAAGGGCGGGTGATTTTTTTTATCTTTCTAAATACCTATAGTTTCCCTCACGTAAGGGCGGGTATTTTGTACGGTATAACGGCCTAGCAAAAGGTATATCGAAAGGGGGACCAATTGGTGTTATAAGGAACCTTCACCATGTCTGCAAAATTAATGACTGATTCTCATCAGTTGTTGAAAGGTCCTAATTACACACCATGGAAAAACAAGATGAAGGCAATCCTAGCAATGGATGACTTATGGGATGTTGTATCTGGAGCAACAACAAGACCTTCATCTGTTGCTGGTGCTACAGCTCCATCTACTGCTCAAAAAGACTTTGACAAGAAAGACAACAAAGCAAAAGTGCTCATTTTGCTTGTTGTGTCTGATGAAGTTCAACCCCATATTGCTGACTGTGAACATAGTAAAGAGGCATGGGATGCCCTTAATACTATATATGAGGGAAAGAATGATTCCACTATTCTATTTCTTCAATCTCAATTACACAGTCTAAGCATGAAGCAGGGGGAGACAGTTGAATTTTTTCTTTGCAGAGTGTCTGAATTGAAAGCAAAGTTGAATTCTTTGGGAGAACCAGTTGATGACAAGCTCCTTACCTCAATTGTATTGAGAGCTTTACCTGATTCTTATCGGGTGTTGATCACTTCCCTTCAGGTATCGCAACGAAAAGTTACTTTTGTAGAATTGGTTAATATGCTTCAAGAGGAGGAGGCACGCCAACTACAACGAGATGATTCTTCTAACACTGCCCTCTACATCAACAGGAAAGGGGAGAACCAGAAGAAGGGTAATTTTTAGAAGGGAGGGAATTCACAAAAGGATTCAAAAGGGAAACAAACTCAACAACCTCAATAGAAAAAGAGATATTGCAAGATCTGTGACAAAGAAGGTCATGATACAAACAGATGTTGGCATAAGAATAAACAATCAAAACAGAAAGGCCGGAACAAACCACAAAAGAACAAACAACAAGTGAATGTTGTTGTTGAAGAATCTGACACGGATTATGAGAGAGCCCACAAAGTTCTCATGACTACCACAGTGTCCAAGCAGACGGATCCTATATGGTATGTTGATTCTGGAGCCAGTAAGCACATGACTGGTGACAAATCATGGTTTGAGTCTTTTGAGGCCAAAGAGGGCAAACCGGTCACTATTGTCGATGATAAAACCTACAAGGTTCAGGGAGAAGGAACGGTCTCTGTCACTCTTCCTGATGGCAAGTGCCAGATTGAGAAAGTCCTCTATGTTCCAGGACTGGCAAACAACTTATTGTCAGTGACACAAATTCTGGACAAAAATATGGTTGTAAATTTCGGTGTTGAGGGGGCAAGAAGTGTTGTTCTATCACCAGGAGAGGTCAAGAACATTGCAACCGCTTCATATAAGCATGACTTATTTGCCCTAGATACTATCTCTTCTCCAGATGTAGCCATGATTGCTTCTACAAAGGAGGCAACTTCCCTATGGCACAAGAGATATGGACATTTGAGTTCTGGTTACTTACTTGAGTTAAGTAAGTATGAAATGGTAAAAGGTCTTCCTTCCCTTTCTACCACTTTACCAGTTTGCTCTGACTGCTTGGCAGGAAAGCAGCATAGAGTGCCTTTTGAAAGGAGCTCTACAAGAGCAAAGAAACCTCTGGAGTTGATTCACACCGATCTGTGCGGTCCCTTAACTCCCAACAGTTGTGGGGGTAAGAGGTATTTTCAGTTATTCATGGATGATTACTCATGAAAGATGTGGGTATTCTTTCTTCAACTGAAATCTGAAGCATTTGGCTTCTTTCAGCAATTCAAGAAATCTGTTGAAAAGGAGTCAGGGACTTCTATAAAGACCCTCCGCTCAGATCGAGGGGGGGAGTTCACCTCTAAATAATTCTCTGAGTTCTTGAAATAAAATGGGATCACACGATAGTTAACTACTGCTTATACTCCTCAGCAAAATGGAGTTGTTGAAAGGAGGAATCGTTCCATCATGGAAATGGTTCGTTGCATGCTCACAGGAGCTAGTCTTGAGCAACTATATTGGGCAGAAGCTGTCACCACAATAGTATATCTGTTGAATAGGGCACCCACAAAGGCTCTACAAGGAATGACTCCACAGGAAGCATGGAGTGGTAGGAAACCCTCCATTTCTCATCTACGCATTTTTGGATGTAAAGCTTTCATGCACATACCAAAAGAGAAAAGGAAGAAGCTAGATGAGAAGACATTGAAGTGTATTCTTCTTGGGTATGATGAGCACTCTAAGGGTTATCATTTGATTGATCCCTTGACCAAGAAGATACACATTAGTAGAGATGTAGTTTTTGATGAGGCTTTCACATCAGAAAACACATCAGATGTATACCTAGACCTTGTGGAAACTAAGGTTGATAAATCTCCTTCATCAAAGGTTGGAGGTCCTTCTTCATCTTCTTCAACACCTCAGAAGAAGAATCCAAAGTGGTATACAAATACAATCAAAGACTCTAAGCTATCCACTCCACCAGATTTGACATTGGATAGGCCTCGTACTCGTAGCATGGCTCGACAGGAGAAAGCTGCAACAGAGAATACTGGGGTTGATGATCTGTGTCAATATTTTGAGGAACTTTCTGTAGATCCAGAGAGAGATACGAGAAGATATGGATATTGATAATGATAGGGTGTTTATGTCTTCAATAGATGATCTTGAACCCACATCAGTGCAAGATGCTCTTGGTGAGCCTCGGTGGAAGGCCGCTATGGATGCAGAGTATAAGTCTTTGATGAAAAACAAAACTTGGAAGCTTGTCGATCTGCCATACGAAAAGAAGCCCATAGGCTGCAAATGGGTGTATAAAGTTAAGTATAAGGCATATGGGACAATAGATAAGCATAAGGCCCGACTTGTTGCAAAGGGCTATGCTCAAAGAGAAGGCATTGACTACGAGGAAACTTTTGCACCTACTGCTCGGATGACAACCATTCGAGTTCTTTGTGCTATGGCAGCACAATATGGGTGGAAAGTACACCAAATGGATGTCAAGAGTGCTTTTCTAAATGGTGATCTCCAAGAAGAAGTCTACATGACTCAACCGAAAGGATTTGAAGTGGAAGGCCAACAACAGAAAGTTTGCAAATTGGTAAAATCCTTATATGGTTTGAAACAGGCCCCTCGGGCTTGGTATATAAAAATGGATAATCACCTTCTGCAGCATGGATTTAAGAGATGTCCGTCAGATGCAAACCTCTATTTTAAGAAACAAGGTTCTGAAATAGTGTTGCTTGTACTCTATGTTGATGATCTGCTCATTACAGGGAGTTCAAAAACTATGATTTCTACTGTCAAAAGAGACTTGTGTCAATATTTTGAGATGTCAGATCTCGGACTTCTCCATTATTGTCTTGGTCTGGAAGTCAGCCAGAAGGAGCACTACATCAAAGTGTCTCAGAAAAAATATGCCAAGACCCTATTGGAAAAATATCGCATGATTGATTGCAAGCCAATGTCAACTCCGATGGAAACAGGAATTCAGTTATCGCGATATGATGATTCACCTCAGGTAGATGGTACTCTCTATCGACAGTTGATTGGGAGTCTCATATATCTGACCAACACTAGGCCAGATATCGTATTTGTTGTCAACTATCTTTCGAGGTTCATGCAGGAGCCTAAGACTACACACTGGAAAGCAGCAAAGCGAGTTCTTCACTATGTCCGTGGCACAATGGAATATGGCCTAGAATATAAGAGGAACAACAAATTCTTCTTACAGGGATACACGGACTCCGACTATGCCGGATCATATGATGATCGTAAATCAACTTCAGGATATTTGTTTCATCTTGGATCTGGTCCTGTCTCTTGGCACAGCAAGAAGCAACAGGTGGTTGCTATTTCATCAACAGAGGCAGAATATCATGCCGCACGTGAAGCTGTGTGCGAAGTGATATGGTTGCGTCGCATCCTAACAAGTATGGGTCTTCCATCAAAATCTCCAATACACTTGTTCTGCGACAACATGGGTGTTTTGAATCTTGTCAAGAATCCAGTACATCATGAAAGAACCAAGCACATTGACACACAATGTCACTTCATTCGAGACGAAGTTCCAAGGCACCGAATTCAGCTTCAGTACATTCCCACCAATGCTCAAGTTGCAGACATTTTCACTAAGGCACTTGCACGTGTCAAATTTGAATTGTTTCGCAGCTCTCTTTGTATTACCAAATGATGTAATCAGGGGGATGTTAGTACAACTAGTAGTTCTTAAATTACATAAATAATGTAATAAGGGGGGATGTTAGAGTTACTATAGTAATTCTATATTATTACTTTATTTATGTTGTTAGGGTAGTTAGTTAACTACCTAGGTTAGTTACGCTATTGTTAGCGTATATAATATTTGGTCTATATTGTTATTTTATTTTAGACCTAAGTTGTTGATTAGATCCTATGGTTACGAGCTAATCTGGGCTCTCAAATGTATTATTTATATTGGTTCTAATCAATGGAAAGTTGTTCGTTTACTTCAACACAAAGTAGGTTGGTTCCTTATCAACTTAAAATGGTGTTGACACAATTAAAGCTCAAATAGGGTTTTGATATAAGTGTTAGAAAAGGTTGAGGGTTAGAGGTATTACAAAAAATAGTGGTGAGATAGGCTAACAACATAGGCAACTATAGAAAAAAGCACCCACAAGCTATTTCCAATGTTCCATCACTCAAAATTAGCAGCACCCAAACCCATGAAATATTCATACATTAAAACATAAACAGAGATATATTGCAGAAAAGCAATTCCAACATCTAATATTGATAATCCAAATTAGCATAATATACCAATAGTTATATTTAACATAAATAAACTTCCTAACAACACAGATCTAACCATGAATAGATTTCAACTACTCTCACAACTAGTAATCCAATAAGCTAGAATGAACTAACCATTCAAGTATTAATAGAAATGTAGCTCAAGGCTTCAAACCTCTTGCACAAGATGATGAAGATGATAAATTTGAGTCAAAAATCATAGTAATTCTCCTTCCATTAGCTCATAGGAATATTTATAGTAGGGCAAGAAAACACACTAGAGCTGACCCTAAAAATGATGGCTCGATCTCTATTTATATTTTGTAAATGAAAGGATATTAAGGAGACATTACAAAGATTACATATTTATAGCTCAATAGAGAGTTTTTTTTTGGCATTATTTTACTGGTTTGGCCTTTGTGAAATCCATTTTGAGTAATCCACCATGGAAACTTGGTTCTCTATAACTTGCTGGTTCATTGATGGTAGTTGGTATTCAGGTCGTTAGAGACCGTGTCTGATCTATGGATGATTCTTGAACACTTCGATCCACTATCAATATGCAACTACTTCTAGTTCTTATTCTTGAAACCCTTTGACACTTCATCTTCTAGCCCTCCAACTAACTGCACTCTGATCTGACAAGAAACTACTTTTAAATACTTCAATACTATTAGCAATCTCTCGATCAATAATCTTCATTGTGAACGGCTATGATTAAAACTCTAAAAATTTGTAGGGAAATACCAAAACACCATTTCACATCTTTAATTGATGATGTCATATTTTGTGGTTTCAATTCTATAGAATCAAATTTTACCATAAAACACGTTAAACAATGAGTAGGATGCATTCTGTAGTCAATCCACTTGCTAACTTTTCCCTTTTCTCTTCTTTGGCTTCAAGTAAAATGCAATCTGCATAAAAGAGTATGTTGATGTCATCACCATCTTGGTCAAAATGTAGAATCACCAATCCACACTAAAGCTAGTGCAAATAATACTTTGTTGGTAATCCACACCTTTTATAGTGTAAAACCAAATTTGTCACTATTTTGCACTGGAGCTAGTGCAAAATACTCTTTGTTGTCATCTTGCACCTTTGTAGTGGTTTCTTCATTTATGTCACCAATCCACACCAAAATACTCTTGAAACTTGATGAAATTGATATTATCGACACTTAGCTGCTTGGAGCATGCAAAAATTACACACGATCACCATTACACACTTCTTCTTATGTTGACATCATCATCACCCAAAAATTTTGTAGAATCGAGACTCATCTGGAATCCGCTTCCAAATACACTATCAAATGAGTAGAATAGAATTAACTTGCTCAAGGAAAAAAATACACAAAGTGTTGAACAGATTATGAAACTCTTGTTGCGGATCCGCTCCAAAATACACTAGGAAATGTGTGAAATGGAAACTTCATACCTTAGAATAAAATTTTCATGTTTTCTAAGGATGTGGCCATTTAGAAAACATGGCCATTTTGGGCCTACACCTACATGCATTTCATCTTGATAAGTTGTACATGATACAACTTTTAAATTTGATTTGCTATGGGTCTCCATCTCCCCTACCATTTATTTCTTATTTTCTTCCATTTGATCCATATTTTCTTAATTATTTTTAGTCACATCATATCATGGTATTGGAGATATTATACTTTGAAAATTCTCTTGGATTTATATATTTCTAGATTCCCCTCTTGGAATCAGTATTTTACCTTCTTTCATCTTCATTTCCTTCTATGATTTTTCCTAACCTACACCAATACCGTATTCCATTATTTCTTCCTTATATTATTTTGGTTCCCTCATCTCCACAACTTCTTGTATTTGAATATCTTTACCCTTATCCTTAGAGAGTTTCCCATTTTTCTTCCATATTTAACATTTTTTCCTTTCTTCATTCTTGCTTTGGATTTCTTTGTAATTATTCCTCTATTTGGCTGGGAAATTATTTTCTAGAGCACATTCCATACCGATACTGGAGCATGTTTATCCTCTTTATGCCAGGGTTAAATTTAGCAACCTATTTCTTCATATATATGCCAGATCTACCCATAAACCATGGGCCTCCAAGTAGATCCCTATGGCAATATTCCTTGCTAAAAGAGACAAGGAAAAAACCTTTTGGTAAAAGAGATCATTCCACATGTCCATTAACTTTCTAGCGATTACCCACCTATTTCCTGATCTAATCCCCTATTAGTATTGAACCTTTGAAATTCCCTATAATAGTATTATCAAGTCTACTATGTGCTCTTTAATATATTTTATCAATAACATTTTGATATATTCCTCACTCTTTAGTTTTAAAGGAGATTAGTATCTATTATTCCTTGTTTTCCTCCCTACTTCTCTTCCCCTTCAATCTTTTTGTCCATGTTCTATTGTCCTTGACCTAGTTTTTACTTTCTTGTGACCTTTTTGGGTTCTTCTCCTTTAGTATCAGTGGATCTGGATTTGATGGATCACAAGTGCCATCAACACCACGTTCACAATTCTTAGAATCAAAAAGTTTTCTTATTTCTTTATGAAAACTTACCAGTGCTACAAATGCTTCAGCCATGCGTTGTTCCAACTATGCATATCTCTCCTTTTATTCACTATATTGCACAAGAGGCAAGCCCTTTTGGCTACTACTCTATAGACTTTTCATTTAACAAATTGTTTGGTAGACTACAACTAGGTATCTTTTGAACTCACTTACAATTGTCAAATCTACTAAAGTTGTAAAAATGATTGCAAACAGTGTTGTTGAAGTTATTATTAATGGTCGAATGACACTTCTAAAGAAATTATGGCAATGAAATAGGCTCCAAATTATAACTTCATAGTGGCTTAAGAAAAATCTCACTGATCCCAAAGGTTGTCTAAGCGAGTATTGCTCTCTAATTACTAATAATATTCCCACAAGAAAATACTTGTCGAGAAACCAATCATAGGTTTACCTCCAAACAACAATTCTTTTTATACTCTCTCATGGTAAAAAATTACTAAATAACGTGTTGGATCATTGATCCTTTTCACTAGAAATACACTCAAACCAGTTACTTTGGGTTCCTAGGATACTACTTAGAATGAGTTTTAGGGTAAAAGTTAGCCCAAGTACTTCCCCTAGTTATTCGGTTAGGACTTGCACCCAATATTTCAAGAGATTATTAGTCTAATGTAGGCACTTATTAAGCACAAAAAAAATGATCCTGCAAAACCAAACATTAGGGAAAATTTCCACTTTTTTCTCTTTTTTGTCTTCTATTTTTTTCTCTTTTTTCCTTTTTTTTTTTTAAATGGAAACCATATTTGCAAATTCTCTCTATAAACCTATTATGTAAATGCTAGGCTATGAAAATATTTTTATTTTTATTTTTTAAATGCTCTGCAAACCCTTTGGCTTTCATTCACTACTCTACAAACCTTCTCTTCAAATTTGCTCTTCCCTTTGTATTATTCAATAGTTTTTTCTCTTTTTTTTCTTATATTTTTTCTCTTTTTTCCTTTTTTTTTTAAATGAAAACTCTTCCTGCAAACTTTCTCTATAATCCTGCTTTGCACACCTCCTCTGGAAGCCCACTCTACAAATCCTAAAAAAAATTAGTTTTTATAATTATTTACAAACCCTCTGGCTCTTGGATGTCACTTTATAAACTTTCTCTGCAAATCCTCTCTACCTTTATTATTCTTCAGCAATTTCCCCTATTTATTTATATGGAAACCCAATATACAAACCCACATGCTTTGCAAACCCTAGGCTAAGAAAATATTTTTACCTTTTTTTTTAAATGCTCTGCAAATCCACTCAGCCCTTAGTATTCTTCAATGAAACAATAAATATTACTTTATTTTATATATTTTTGGATAAAAAATATATTATATTAATAAAATAATGTCTAATAATAAAAATAAAAGGGTGGGTGGGATTAGCACACCCCGTAAACCAACACACTAACCACCGTGGTTAGGAGTACACAAGAGTGTCAGAAATAGTCCATAAAAAGCTAGATAACAACCACCAAAATAGTGTCAAATATGCATTCAAAAATAAAGGAATCAAGAAATCACTGCTAGGTGGAAGGTCTAAAGTTTTATTCCATAATTTCATAAGCCCATCCAACATTTGAAGAATCCAGAGCCCCCAACCATCAGTAGTAGTACCATTAATAGTACAAATCTATACATTTGGTATAATTTCACCCTAACCAAAGGTATAATATTTCTCAGGAGGTTGAACATCCCAACCAGAGGCTAGGTGAGATGGGCCTCCAGCTCTAGATTCTCCATATTTGCACTACAGGGGGGTTGGGACCAGTGTTTGGTAGCAGATGGCTATGGTCGACGATGGGTACCTTGATGAGTTGATAACTGAGACCTGGAAGGGGAAGTAAGAGGCACACGACTCATAGTGCAGGGCACATTCCCCTAATGATCCATGAGGGTACATAAGTACTACAGCTCCACATGTACTTTTTCAACCTATACTTGAATCTATAACCAACAATCAAAGAATATAGCATATTTATTAGCAATAGAGAAGATATGCCCCACATCTTGCTGAGAAAAATAGCTCTATTTAGGGTACCAATTCTAAAAATATTCAAAATAACATCCAAGTTTAAGGGTCACCCAAAATATCATGCACCCAGGTAAAATCCTCTTGCGTAAAAGGTCTAAAATTTTCAATAATCCACTCCCAAACTGACTAAGCCTGACCACAAAACCAAAAAACATACAGTAAATCTTTCGCTTGTCCACAATTCGGGCAAATGGAATTACTTTATTTTAATAACATATAGTTTTTTACTTTCTTTAGTGTTGAGGGATCCTCTCCTTTTGGTTGCTTGTATTCTCCCCTTATCTCCAAGCAATCCTTGTATATTTTTTATTGCTTATTATATGTTAATATTTTTGTTAGTTAATAATTTAGAGAAAGTTATAATAGTAGTTTTTTTATGTAATAGCAAATATTTTTAAGGTTTCTAATATTTATATTTAAATAAATATAAAAGTTATTTCTTATCATGCATCATTTTTAAATAATTAAAAAAGTAAAAATAAAATAAAACTAACAATTTATGTTCCAATTGAAGAACACAAGCTTATACTAAGAGGTGGGGTGAACAGTATAAGATCAACTTTTATTTTTCTTTCCCAAACAATATTACCCAATATTATCAATGGCAATATCAATAATAGTAATCAAAGCAATGCACAAATAATCATACATAAGAGAGACACAAATTTAACATGGTTCACCCAATGTGGGCTACACCACGGAGAAAAAATTTCTTCTAAATTTTCTCAACAAATCTCTTGGGAATCAATTCCCTATTACAATGTTTATGGATATTTTTCCAAAGGAGACACCAATCCCCTATGCTTTGATTTTTGGATCTCTCTCCATAGGAGAACTCTTTCCCCTTTTCTTTGGTTCATGGATCTCTCTCCATAGGATAACTTTATCCCCTTGCTTTGGTTCATGGAACTTGATCTAGGAGAACTCTATCTCCTCAAATGGTTTGTGGATATCTCTCCACAGAAGAACTCTATCTTCACATTTGGTTTATGGATCTTACTTCATAGGAGAACTCTTTCCCCTTGCTCTATTTTGTGGATCTCTATCCACAGGAGAACTCTATCCCCTCTGGTCTGGTCGGTGAACTTCTAGAAGACTTCTAACCCCACTGCTCTAGCTTATGGATCTCTCTCCATAGGAGACCTCTATCTCCACTGCATTGGCTAATGGATCTATATCCATTGGAGATTGTTGTCCACTTTTCTTTATCACCTGTAAAGCCTACTCTCAACTCTATCTCAAATCTGCACCAAACTCTATCTCAAATTTACACCAAACTCTATCTCAAATATACACCTCACACTATCTCAAGTCTGCACCAACCTCTATCTTAAATATGCACCAAACACTATTACAGGTCTAGCACAAATCTGTTCTAATTTTGATCACAAATATGCTCTTAATTCTATCTCGAGTCTACACCAAGCCTTAACACAAATCTTGAACAAATATGCTCATAAATCTACTCTTAATTCTATCTCAAATATACCCCAAGCCTTAACATAAAGCTTGAAAAAATATGCTCTCAATTTTGTCTCAAATCTATCCTCAAGCCTTAACACAAAGCTTGAACAAACCTACCCTCAATTCTATCTCAAATCTATCCTCAAGCCTTAATACAAAGCTTGAACAAACCTACTCTCAATTATGTCTTAAATCTATCCTCAAGCCTTAACACAAAGCTTGAACAAACTTGCTCTCAATTCTATCTCAAATCTATCCTCAAGCCTTAACAAAAGACTTGCTCAACCTGCCTTCAAGCCTTCTCAAAATGCTTACTCAAATATTCCTTCAAATATTCTCAAACGACTTGCTCACAAGCATAATATAAATCTCTTTCACAAAAAATCTTCACAAAAACAAATTCTACTTAGAATTCTTTTAACATATGGAACATATAGAGAATGATTTGCTCTATCAAAAACTCAATATGTTTTAGACTCATAAAAATTGTACTCAATCAACCAACCTCTTTCTATTGCTAATCCCTTTCAAACTAAATCAAAACAATGTATAACAAAACTGGTTTATTCTTCTTGCATATTTCTCTCAAAGATCAATCACACCTATGCACAATTTCCCTCATAAAATTGATCTCAAACACTTTCACAATTGCAATAAATAACTTTCAAACCAATGTTTAAAATATTTCACAAAGATACACTAACTTGTCTTCAAACCTAGCACATGTAGTTCAAAATATCTATCACAAATGTCTCAATCCCTTTCAACAATGAAATCCCATTTTTTCTCAACCTCTATCCCAAATGTTCCAAAATATTTAAAAATGAAGCAAAAAACCTCACTAAAATATTTTTAACAATGCTTATCAGCCAATCATTCTCACTCCACCTTATGTTCCAAAACATTCATTCCAATAAACACCTTAAACAAGGGATTATGTGCCCATACCTCTTAATTGCTCTTATGGAGATATGTCTTCAAAATCAGTCTCACAAATAACTAATTTTTCTAATGCCACTCCAATGGTTAGATTGCAAGATATTTTCTCAAAACATCCACATGAATTTTCACTTCAAAATATATTTCACCATACAAAGATTACAATAAAATATCAACCACTATAACACCTTATTACTCCTATTCTCTCATGCAAAATAATGCTTCAAAAAAATAAACCAGAAATTACACACATGAATTTCACATATACACCTTATACCTCCTTCTTATGAAAACACAATAATGCACTTCAAATTTCAATAAGACCAAAGAAAGTATCAGTTCATCGCATGCATCCACCAAGCACTAGAAATCTGAAATTTCACCTTTCAACCCTTTCTAAAACAAAAAATATCAAATCACTTTACTATCCTAATGGCTCCCTAATCATTTCACATCAACATAATCAAAAATAACTAACCCATATAACTCCCTAACCAATATTAAAGTGCATACCTTTAAAAATTTAATTCTACCCTCAAGCGTTATCACCGCTATTTGAACCCGCAACATTGATGGCCCCTGCACCCTAGCACAAGGGCAAACACCACATGGGTTGGCTGCCAACACAAGCCCAAGAGGCATGTGCTCCTTCTTCTCCTCTACCGCCTATGCAAAATACTTCAACATGCAAAAACCTTCGTGAGAATCAAAAGCTTAACCTACCACCTACAATGTGCTCTGCAAGTCGAGTTTTCTAGCTAGGCTACCATCCACCGTCAAATGGTGTTTGGACATCCTCTACCCTAATATCCGCACTACCTCAAAATTTGCATAAAACCTTTCTCTGCCTCCACTACTTTTTTGAATACAAAAATTGCAAGTCTTAATTTCTTGGGGATTAATTGAACACCATGGCTTGCAAAAACATTAGCCTTTTTATACACATTGCCCTTTGACTTTGGACGTTGGCTCCACTTGGAAAATTGCCTCCATGCAACGTTGAATTTTTGTGCCATTAAACCTTTTCAAAAATATTATAATAATTTAAATCTAAGGTAGATTTAAATATTATAATTTTATTTTAACCTTTTGGGTCCTTTAATTTTTAATTATTATAATTATTTAAATCTTCATAGATTTAAATATTATAATATTTTTCTTCTTTTGGGTCCTTTAACTTTTAATTATTATAATTATTTAAATATTCATAGATTTAAATATTATAATATTTTTCTTCTTCTTGGACCTTTTCTTTGGAAAACCTCTTCCTTTTTCTTTTGCAAATGCCACCATGGTAAAGCCATTAAAGCTTTATTTTTCTTGACATAAATGACAACCAATGTCATTCACCTATGCCATTAATACTTTGACATCAATGACAACAAAATTACTCAAAATTTCCAACAATCTCCCCCTTTGTCATTGATGGCAACCCTTTTCTAAAAATTCCTTTTTCTTTTTTCCATGTCATTTAATTCCAAATCTGCTCCCCCTGAGAAACTTCTCCCCTGACTTAATGCTCTCCCCCTTACTCAAATCTCTCCCCCTTTGACATCAATGGAAAAGGGACTCCTTTTGGGCTAAATATAAGACTCTTAGCTCAGCCCCCTCCCCACCTCCTCTCCTTGAGGTGGTTAATTTTAGGGTGGGAGTATCTCTACTCCCAGCATACAATGCTCTTTTTCTTTGTCAACCTTCTTTCTCAACATACCCTTTTTATCCTTTTGAGTGTCCCTGTTCTTGCTTGTCTCTGGAAGCTCTAGAAACTCTGTTCTACACCACTTGGCCTTATGCCCAAGATTATTGCACTTATAACACTTAATGTTGTAGTTCTTAGAAGGTACAAATATCTTGAAGTTCCTCCTGGTGAAGCCATACTCATTTCTGTCATGAACCCTGCATTGGATTGCTTTATGACCAAATCGATTACAAGAGTAGCAATACCCTTGAAAGAGATGTCCATATTTGAAGTTCCTCTTAGTAAAACCATACTCCTTTCCATGAGTCCTGCAATGCATAGCCTTGTGACCAAACCGATTACATGAAAAACAACATCCTTTGAAGAAATCTTGTCTTGAGCCCTCTGGTCTCTTAGTCCTTTCTTCTTTGTGATGATCCTTGTTCCTTGTTTGTGCATTGTTTCCTTTCTTAGTGAAGCTTCTATTCTTCAACTTATCCTCATAAGTCTCAATTTCTCCTTCACTCTCTTCCTCTGAAACTTCTTCCTCTTTTGAGCTTGAGCTTGACTCTTCTTCTTGTTTCCCTTGTCCTTCTTCAAAACCAAGTCCTATTTTGATAGATGAAGATCTTTGTGCATTGATAATATTATCCAAAGTCTTTGAACTTTTTCCAAACCTGTGTAGCTTGTCCTTAGAATATTTCACTTCCATCCTTAGTGAAACTACCTCATGTTCTAATCTTTCACATTCTAAGACTTTTACCTCTAAATTTTATTTAAATATCCTTGTCTTAGCTATTGATTTTGTTAGGTCTTGTATAAGCTTTTCTTTTTCTTTCTCATTCTTGAACTTGAGCCCTGAATCTTAAATTATGCTTTCTAACCTTTTTCAATTCTTTAAGAGCAGCAATAAGTTTTGCTTCTAGATCTACTATGCCTTCCTCTTCATTTTTTGAATCTTTTTCTACTTCTTGGTCTTCAAGAGCATCTTCACACTTTTCAAATTTATCTTCAACGGGAGCATTTTATTCCTATTTTAATGCAAAAAATAGAATTTCTTCTTCTTCACTATCTGAGGGTCTTTCATCACTGTCACTTGAAGCCTTGCTTCCCTTATCAACATAGAAACTCTTCTTGTGCCTTTGAAAGAAATTATTTTCATGCTTGTTTTTACCATACCTATTTTTCTTTTCATACCTAGATTTTCCTCCTTCCTTTTTCTTATGATCCTGTTTCTCTTCACTGCTACTGCTTCCAAATTATGGATAATTAGATGCATAGTGACCAAAATTTCCACAATTGAAATATTTCACTATTTTCATACCTTTGTGCTTTCTTGAGTCCTTCTTGTTTCTTCTACCATAGTTAGCTTCTTCATCACTGCTTGACTCACCACTTGATTCTGGTTTCTTATATTTTGTCTTCTTTGATGCTTTGAAAGTTGCCTCTTTCTTGGAGTTGGGATCCTTTACTATTCTCATCTCATAAGCTATGAGAATTCCATGTAACTCATCCATAGTCAAATGATCAATATCTCTCATCTCTTCTATAGCTAAAACTTTTCCATCATACCTCATAGGAAGTGACCTTAAAAATTTTTGAGCAACACTAGAGTCTTCAATTTTGAATCCAAGTCCACGCATGGTATTTAAAATTTCATCCACACAAATAAAGTATGTAGCAATATCTTCCTCATATTCCATATTCAAATATTCAAACCTTTTCTTGTGGTTTTTTAGTTTTACCATCTTGACCTTTTTATTTCCCTCATATGTTTGCTTCAATTTTTCCCATATCTCTTTTGCTGATTTGTAATGCATAAATTTCACAAATTTTGCTTCAGGTAATCCACTTAAGATTCCATTCATAGCCTTGGTATTATTCACATGTAATATCTTACCATATTTATCTATGGGAGGATTAGTTATAGGTGTGAACCCATCCTCAACTAATTTCCATGTCTCATATCCTTGTGCCATCAAGTAAGTCTTCATTCTTATGCTCCAAAAAGCATAATTGTTCCCATCGAAAAATGGTGCCTTATTTGATGAAGATCCATTTTGATATGCCATATGTGTTCCTGTAATATCTTCCTTCAAGTTGTTAGACTCTTCTGAAGGAACCCGCTCTGATACCAATTGAAGAACACAAGCTTATACTGAGAGGAGGGGTGAATAGTATAAGATCAAATTTTACTTTTCTTTCCCAAACAATATTATCCAATATTATCAATGGTAATATCAATAGCAGTAATAAAATTAATGCACAAATCATCACACACAAGAGAGACACAAATTTAACATGGTTCACCCAATGTGGGCTACTCCATGGAGAAAATATTTCTTCTAAATTTTCTCAACAAATATCTTGGGAATCAATTCCCTATTACAATGTTTATGGACCTCTATCCAAAGGAGACACCAATCCCCTATGCTTTGATTTATGGATCTCTCTCCATAGGATAACTCTATCCCCTTTTCTTTGGTTCATGGAACTCTCTCCATAGGATAAATATATCCCCTTGCTTTATTTTATGGATCTTTATCCATGGAGAACTCTATCTCCTCAACTAGTTTGTGGATCTCTCTCCATAGAAGATACCTCTATCTCCTTACTCTGGTTCATGGATCTTTATCCCATAGGAGAACTCTTTCCCCTTGCTTTGGTTTGTGGATCTCTATCCATAGGAGAACTCTATCCCCTCTGCTCTATTTGGTGAACTTCTAGAAGACTTCTACCCCCACTATGTCTGGCTTGTGGATATGGAGACCTTTATCCCTCACTACACTAGCTGATGGATCTCTATCCATTTGAGACTGTTGTCCTCTTTACTTTGTCACCTCCAAATCCTACTCTCAACTCTATCTCAAATCTGCACTAAACTCTATCTCAAATTTACACAAAACTCTGTCTAAAATCTACATCTATCTCAAATTTGTACCAAACTCTATCCCAAGTCTAGCAAAAACTTGTTCCAACTCTACTTAAACATTTGCTCTTAATTATATATCAAATCTGCACCAAGCCTTAGCACAAATCTTGAATAAATTTTCTCACAAATCTACTTTTAATTCCATCTCAAATCTACCCTCAAGTCTTAACACAAAGCTTGAACAAATATGCTCTTAATTCTATCTCAAATCTATCCTCAAGCCTTAACACAAATCTTGAACAAATCTGCTCTCAATTCTATCTCAAATTTTCCTCAAGCCTTAACACAAAGCTTGAACAAACCTACTCTCAATTATGTCTCAAATCTATCCTCAAGCCTTGACTCAAACCTTGCTCAAATTTGCTCTCAATTCTATCTCAAATCCATACCTCAAGCCTTCACAAAAGACTTGCTCAAATCTTCCTTCAAGCCTTCTCAAAATACTTTCTCAAATCTACCTTCAAGTCTTCTCAAAATACTTGCTCACAAACACAATTTAAATCTCTTTCAAAAAATTTCTTCACAAAAACAAATTCTACTTAGAATTCATTTAACCTCTGGAACATATAGAGAATGATTTGCTCTATCAAAAAATCAATATGTTTCACACTCACAAAACTTGTACTCAATCAACCAATCTATTTATCTTACTTATCCCTTTCAAATCAAATCAAAACAATGTAAAACAAAACTGGTTTATTCTTATTGCAAATTTCTCTCAAAGATCAATCACACCTATGCACAATTTCCCTTATAAAATTGATCTCAAACACTTTTACAATTGCAATCAATATCTTTCAAAACAATGTTTAAAAATATTTCACAAGGATATACTAACTATGTCTTCATACCCTAGCTCATGTAGTTCATTTAAATATCTAGCACAAATGTCTCAATCTCTTTCAACTTTGAAAGCAAAACTTGTTCTCAACCTCTATCCCAAATTTTTCTAAAAAAGTCAACAATGAAGCACAAAATCTCACTCAAATATTTCCAACAATGCTTATCAACCAATCCTTTTCACTCCACCTTTTTTTTTTTTTGGTAGATAAGATACTATAGCATTAATACCGGGTTTTACAGGTTGACCCAAAACCTTTTACAAAAATCAGCCCAGGGTTGTTGATGAACATATCCTTACTAAGGATCCTATATATGTAAAATCTACATGCCGCCAAAGCCATTACATCCGGTAAGGCACATAGCCTGTTATCAAAAAGAAACTTCCCATACAACATTTTGGGTATACCCCAAGAAAACACACATGCATCATAATTACAAAAAAGAAACAGACACGGATCCCTTCCTTGAGACAATGGAGAAACAAAAAGCTGCAGACACACATAGCAAAGTACTGAAAAAAACTCCCACAAGCTCTGTATTGATAGTTACTCTTAATAATTCTTTGGTAATTGCTTTCTTCCATATATGACATGCTTTGGTACCACATACTATCTTGGCCAATCAGCCTTGGAGAAGTGAACCTGCTGGCTAGATTTATGGCGGTGGCTATCTGGTGGTCCACGTGGCTTTGGTTCGAAGTCTTATATTGTCATTTCTTTCCTTCCCTATGATTATCAACCAACCTCAAATTACTAAGATGACTAGGAGCCATGTTATCTGACATGTGACTATCCCCATTAGTCTTTGTGGTATTTCCAAGCAACATCCACGAAGACTGACAGCTCAGATAATTTTTATTGTGAGTCCAATTCAAAAAAGAGATGGGAATACTCCTAGCCTTCGAACTTACAGTGCCTTCCCTATTGGTAAATTTGACTATCATTCTTGGCATTCTTGTTGAATAAGCTCCTCTACTTCACTCGGGACACCGTGTTCCCATTTGAAAAGTTCATCACCATCGACACCCAAATTGGCCAGCTTATCAGCAATTTTGTTAGCTTCCCGAAAGACATGTTGGGCTTTTCTGTCCTGTCTTCCCTGGAAAAGGATCCTAGCCTCTTCAACAATTGTTTTAATCCTCCAAGGAGGTGTTTTCCAATTATTGAGGAGATTTATAACATGCATAGAGTCTCCTTCTATGATCAAATTGCCTTCTAAGTCTTGAGTCATTTGAAGGCCTCTCCACATAGCTCTAGCTTCAGCTTCATTGTTCATCCTTGTTCCCAAATATTCAGAAAATGCAAGCATCATATTCCCATTATGATCTCGCACAATGCCACCAGTGCCTACTCTTCCAGGATTGTCCTTAGCTGCTCCATCAAAATTAAGCTTAAACCAACCCGTAGGAGGTGGAGACCACTTAACATTGGCTCTAGGGTTGACTACCCTAGGCACAGACTCATCTAACAAGGTTAAGCTTAAATATTGAGCAATCGTGGTCTCCTGTAGATGAGGTTTACAACTATCAAAAGGGATAAGGTTCACATTCTCATTGGCAAAGGATAGGATCCTGGCAATGATAGTTTGATGATCATGGATAGACTCATTAAAGACTCTATGGTTCCTTTCTAACCACACCTACCAAAGATAGTGATTGAGACAAATTTTCCACATGTATCTAAGTCTTTGGCTTGAAAAGGGGTAAGGCCACTAGACGAACAAATCAAGTACGATGGCTGGTTTAACCCATGAAATATTGAAGGCCTAAAAAACCCCACTTAGGACAGTCAAGGAAAAAGGGCACTCAAGGAAAATGTGATAAATGGTCTCCCAATTAGCCCTGCATAGATAACAATGATTAGTGATACAAATACCTTTACACATCATATTATCAATGGTTAGAATTCTTCCTTGGATAACCGACCATGAAAAGACTACAATTTTTGGAATTAAATTTTTTATCCAAACTAAGTCCTTTTGGAGGACAAAATCCTCGTCATCAAGCAGAAGCTTGTAAGCTGATTTAAGAGTGAACTGCCCATTTTTCGTAGGAGCCCAGGTCACTTGATCTTCCTTGGGTCTCATGGGGATAAACTGTTGCCCGAGAATGTTACAAAGATCATTTGATTCCGCTTGAAATCCCTGAATTCTTATTTGTTTCCACTTCATTCTACCTCTGTCCTCAACCATATAATCGAAGACTTTTTTGCCAATGAGTTCTTCTATGATATCTCTGATTCGGGCTAAGTTAGGATATTGCGTCAGTGGTTCATCCTTAGCCCACCTGTCATTCCAGCAATTTATCCTCTCACCATTGCCTAAAACCCATCTTAAACCTTTTTTGATGATTTCCTTACAATTAAGAATTGCTTTCCAAAAAGTAGAACCTCTGATTGGACTGAGTCACTTAGAAATTCCATATTTTGAAGATACTTTCATTTGATGATAGTTGTCCATTCATTTTCTTCACCAGAAATGAGATGCCATGCCTGCTTAGCTAGTAAAGCTAAATTTATATGAGCAATTCTCCTCAGACCTAAGCCCCCATTTTCCCTGGGTCTGCACACTTTGGTCCATCCTACAAGGTGTATCCTTTTTTTCTCCTCTGATCCAGTCCATAAAAATTCTTTTTGGAGTTTCTCAATTTTCTGGAAAACCTTCACAGGGGCTTTGAAAATGGAGAGGAAATAGACTGGAATGCTCTGAAGAGAGGCCTTAGTGAGGGTCAGCTTTCCTGCTTGAGATAGAAGATGACCTTTCCATCCAACAAGTTTTTTTTGAATTCTTTCAATAACCCTGTCCCACATTGACTCTCTCGAAGAACCAATGAAAAGAGGGAGACCAAGATACGAAGTGGGGAGGTTTGCTATATCACACCCTAAAATTTTTGCAATCCTTCCTTGCCTCTAAATGGGGGTGTTCAAGAAATATAACTTGCTTTTACTGAAATTAACTTTTTGACCAACAACGTCCTCGTAGAGTTGCAGGATGTATTTAATTATTTTGGCCTCAACCACTGATGCCTTAGTCAATATAAGGGTATCATCGATGAATTGTTGGTGAGAAACAACCCTAGTGAGAGATGTTGCCTTGATTCCCGATATTAGCCTTGAACTACAAGCATTTTTTATGGTTTTGCCTAAAGCTTCTACCACAATGATGAATAACATGGGGCTGATAGGGTCCCCCTACCGAATTCCTCTATGACTTTGAAAGTAACCAGCAGTTGTTCCATTAACTAGAATCGAGAACCATGCTTTAGAAATACATTCTTTGATCAAATTAACCCATTGGTGGTGAAAACCAAACTTAAGGAGGACAACAATCAGAAAGTCCCAATTTAGCCTGTCAAATGCTTTGTTCATATCAAGCTTGAGGGCAAAAATAGACCTGTTAGTCTTATGAGCAGAGTGCAGAGCTTCATGAACTGTGATAACTCCATCCAAGATTGACCTACCCTGGACAGAGCTTCCCTGGCATGGATCTATGATGCGGGGTAGAATATCTCTCATTCTATTTGCAATGGCTTTAGTTAGGATCTTGTAAGAAACATTGCATATACTAATTGGCCTAAAGTCAGCCATAGATTCAGGGGTTTGCTTCTTAGGAATTAGAGAAATAAAAGTAGAGTTGAACCTTTTTTGATACCTTTTGGGATATGATTTCTTGCTTGGATATTCGATCTAACAAATAAATTACATCCTCACTTATGATGTCCCAAAAATCTTGATAGAAATGAGGGGGAAAGTCATCGGGTCCCGGGGCTTTGTCTGGCTCCATGCTAAACAAGGCTTCCTTAATTTCCTCATCAGAAAAGGGAGCTAGAAGCTTAAGGTTTATATCCTCATTTATTATGCTAGGAATGGATTGCAAGAGAATATCTTTGGCCTCCTCATTGCATTGTGATTCTTGACCAAGGATAGAATTGAAATAAGTTCTTGCCTCCTTTCTGATTTTCGTTAAGTCTTGAGTAATAGAACCATCTGCTTTTTTAAAAAAAAATTATCTTGTTATTGCTTCTATTTCTAAGCGTGGTGACGTGAAAAAACTTGGAATTTGAATCTCCATATTTCAACCAAAGAGCCCTTGATTTTTTCCTCCAATATATTTCCTCACAGGCCAAAATGTTATGAAACTCTGCTAGTTTTGTTCGTTCCTCCTGCCTAGTAGTTTCATCAGCATCACCATGTTGGATCCTCTGATCAATTATCTTCAAAATTTCAACAACCTATTTTTTATTTTCAAAGAGGTTCCCAAAGACCTCTTTGTTCCAAGTTCAAAGCTTTTCCTTAACAAACTTTAATTTGCCAGCAAGTTTAAAAGTTGCACTACCCCTGACAGGCTACTGCCACCACTGACTTAAGTTATCTCTGAAACTAGAATGTTTGATCCACATAGATTGAAATCTGAAAGGTTTCTTGAAGGACAGAGAGTTAGGGATCTCCAAAAAAATGGGATTATGATCAGAGGCAATTTTAGGAAGGGCTTGCAGGGTAGAATCACCGAACAAAGTTGTAGCCTCCTTTGATAGAAAAAACCTATCAAGCCTTTCTTGAATGAGATGACACCCTATCCGTCGATTGCTCCGGGTATAATTCGCTCCTCTAAGTTTTACATCCATCAACATGTTGGAGTTCACAAAGTCATTGAACTCATCCATGCTCCTGATAGGTGGTCCATTTCCACCCATTTTGTCTGAAGGGTAAAGAGGAGTGTTAAAATCCCCATCCAGAATCTAGGGGACATTATGGAATATTTCACTCAGATTGCCTAAGTACTCCCACAGTAGAGCTCTCCCTTGAATTGAAGTCGGGGCATAAATATTTGAAAGGATCCATGACCTGTTGTTGTTTATTTCCTTAAATAAAACACTAAGAACCCTATCATATTTCTGAATAATGGTGCCTTCTACTATCCGGGGATCCCACAAAGTCATAAGGCCTCCAGATGCTCCTCTGGATGATTTGCAAACCATATCCCCTTGATTCCAATTTTTTTTTGCTATTTTTTTTACTGAATCTCATCAATTTTTGTTTCTTGCAACATGATAATAGTTGGATTCACTTGATTTCTTATTGCACTGACTTCCCTATGTTTGGGCAGGCCATTGAGGCCTCTCACGTTCCATGAGAGGAACTTCATTTAGATTGTTTGGGATTTCTTCCTCTCCCCCTCCCTTGAGGGGGTTTTCCTAATTTGTTGTCTTCAGAACCCGAAATAACTTTTTGAAACAAGGTTCTCTATTTTCCATTGGCAATGTCATTATCAGTTTTAATTTTTTGATGCTCAACATTTGATATTCTCCCTCTTCTTTTTTCACTACCAAAATCTATAGGAGACTTCATAGTGCTCCTGGTTTGTTTAGGACTAAACTGAGGGGAGGTAATTTGTTGCAGAACCGGACTGCCATATTCCTCAGTCTAAAGAGTTTCACATATCTCCACCCCTACATCCAAATCTTCTCCTTTTTTCCTGTATTCCCCTGGTCTGCGGGACGACCCCTCAATAGGATTCACTTGGCTCCTAGTGATGATGTTAGGGAGATGAGATTTTTTATTTTCCAATGCCTCAACTTTCTTCCTAAGTTCTTTAGCATTAGGGTTTGGCTTTGGGATGCCCACTGGGCTTGAAGTATTTCCAGCATTGGGGTTTAAGGATCCTGACTTGGATGTGGATTCTAGAGATCGTGCATTAGGGTTTGGATTTGTGATGCCCATGGGGCTTACAATAATTTTAGCATTAGGGTTTGAGGATCTTGACTTGGATGGGGATTCGAGAGAGTCAGAAAGGTTAGCCTAAAGGTGATGGGCTTCCATGTCTTCTGATAATCCTCCTACTCCCATATTGGATAGAATTGAAAATTTATTTGAAACTAGAGGATTGGAACTTACCTGAGTATTTTGGTTGCCAAAAACCTATTGTTTTCCTTTGTCTTGTTGGGACCCTGCACCCTCTCTTTTTTTTTTGGTAGACATAGTTTGCTTGATTGAAATCACCTCTGCCAGGGAAACTCCTCAAATTTCCTCTATCTAGCATTCCCTGCTTTTGCTTTTCTCTATTCATTGCCAGGTTAGGGCACTGATTGCATAGATGTCCTTGATTTTTACATTCTACATAGAATGTTGGTTTGTTCTCATATTCTATCGACTATTTTCTATAGTATTCTCCATACTCTAGCTCCACAAACCTTGGCAATTCATTATTCAAATTAGCATTTACGCAGATTCATGCATGAGTCATCCTTGTCCTGGCCAAGGTCACATGGTCAATGGAGATCAGGTCCCCTATAGTTCTGGCTATGCCCTACAACCAATATTCATTGAAGAACTGGGTAGGTAGACTTGGGAGACGAACCCAAATAGGGGTAATGTTAATATTTTGCTTTTCAGGGTCGAAATCTTCACCCCATCGTCTGAGAAAAAGGCTCATTTTGCCTAGAAACCAAGGACCTCCTATTAAAATATGGTTAGCATCCTCCATATTGTTAAAATGGATAATGAAGAACCCTCGAGTTAGAGCTACCAACTCCAAGCTGCCTACCGGTCACCATTTACCCATCGCCCAAGCCCTGATAGTCTCCATGTCTAGCCTACCTCCCAAAAACTTGCCTACCAGGGAGAATTCTTCCATTAAAAGAAAAGGGCTCATGGAACTTGTCGGGGCTGAAATTTTATTATTTACTGGAACTAGGGGTGGAAGAGAGAGAACCTCCTTTATTTTTCCTCTAAGAGTCTCAACAAAAGACAACCACCTCTTGGGCCCCGCATTGTCCTTCGTATATTTTTTGTTCCACCTTATGTTTCAAAATATTCATTCTAATAAACACCTTAAATAAGGAATGATGTGCCCATACCTCTTAATTGCTCTTATGGAGATATGTCTTCAATATCTGTCTCATAGAGAACTAATTTCTCTAATGCCACTCCAATGGTTAGATTGCAAGATATTTTCTCAAAACATCCACATGAATTTTCACTTCAAAAGATATTTCACCATACAAATAATACAATAAAATATCAACCATCATAACACCTTATTACTCCTATTCTCTCATGTAAAATAATGCTTCAACAAAACAAACCAGAAATTACACACATAAATTTCACATATACACCTTATACCTCCTTATGAAAACACAATAATGCACTTCAAATTTCAATAAGACCAAAGAAATTATCACTTCATCTCATGCATCCACCAAGCACTAGCAATCTGAAATTTCACCTTTCAACCCTTTCTAAAACAAAAAACATCAAATTAATTTGCTATCTTTATGGATCCCTAACCATTTCACATCAACATAATAAAAATTAACTAACCCTTATAACTCCCTAACCAATATTAAAGTGCATACCTTTAAAAATTTAATTCTATCCAAAAGTGTTGTCACCGCTATTTGAACCCGTGACCTCGTTGGCCTCCGCACCCTATAACAAGGGCAAACACCACATGGGCTAGCCACCCACACAAGCCCAAGGAGCACACACTCCTCCTCTACCATTAGTGCAAAAAAAATTGATATGCAAAAACCTTTGTGTGAATCGAATGTCGAACCTGCCGCCTACAATGTGCTCCACAAACCAAGCTTGCTAGCTAGGCTACCATCCACTGTCAGATGGTGTTTGGACACCCTCTACCTTAATCTTCGCACTACCTCAAAATTTGCGTAAAACCTTTCTCTGCCTCACCACTTTTTCGAATACAAAAATTGCAAGTCTTAATTTCTCAAGGATTAATCAAACACCATGGCTTGCAAAAACATTAGCCTTTTTATACACATTGCCCTTTGACTTTGGATGTCGGCTCCACTTGGAAAATTTCCTCCATGCAACATCAAATTTTGGTGCCATTAAACCTTTTCAAAAATATTATAATAATTTAAATCTAAGGTAGATTTAAATATTATAATTTTTTTTAACTTTTTGGGTCCTTCAATTTTTAATATTATAATTATTTAAATCTTCATAGATTTAAATATTATAATATTTTCTGCTTTTGGGTCCTTTAACTTTTAAATTTTATAATTATTTAAATCTTCAAATATTTAAATATTATAATCTTTTTCTTCTTCTTGGACCTTTTCTTTGGAAAACCTCTTCCTTTATCTTTTGCAAATGCCACCATGGTAAAGCCATTAAACCTTTATTTTTCTTGACATAAATGATAACCAATTTCATTAACCTATGCCATTAATTATTTGACATCGATGATAACAATATACTCAAAATTTCCAACAATATTCCCCTTTGTCATTTATGGTAACCCTTTCCTAAAAATTCCTTTTTCTTTTTTCCATACCATTTCATTCCAAATTTGCTCCCACTGAGAAATTGCTCCCCTTGACTTAATGCTCTCCCCCTTTGACATAAATGGCAAAGGGGCTCCTTTGGGGCTCAAGATAATACTTTTAGCTCAGTACCCTACCCACCTTCTCTCCTTGAGGTGATTAATATTGGGGTGGGAGTATCTCTACTCCCATCATACAATGCTCCCTTTCTTTGTCAACCTTCTTTCTCAACATACATTTTTTATCCTTTTGAGTGTCCATGTTTGTCCATGTTTCTGCTTGTCTTTGGAAGCTCTAGAAACTCTATTCTACACCACTTGGCCTTATGCCCAATATTATTACACTTATAACACTTAATGTTGTAGTTATTATAAGGTGCAAATATCTTGAAGTTCCTCCTAGTGAAGCCATACTTATTTCTATCATGAACCCTACATTGGATTGCTTTATGACCAAATCTATTACAAGAGTAGCAATACCCTTGAAAGAGATGTCTATATTTGAAGTTTTTCTTAGTAAAACCATACTCCTTTCCATGAGTCCTGCAATGCATAGCCTTGTGACCAAACTAATTACATGAAAAATAACGTCCTTTGAATAAATCTTGTCTTGAGCCCTCTAGTCTCTTAGTCCTTTCTTCTTTGTGATGATCCAAGTTCCTTGTTTGTGCATTGTTTTCTTTCTTAGTGAAGCTTATATTCTTCAACTTATCATCATAAGTCTCAATTTCTCCTTCACTCTATTCCTCTAAAACTTCTTCCTCTTTTAAGCTTGAGCTTGACCCTTCTTCTTGTTTCCCTTGTCCTTCTTCAAAACCAAGTCCTATTTTGATAGATGAAGATATTTGTGCATTGATAATATTATCCAAAGTCTTTGAACTTTTTATAAACCTGTGTAGCTTGTCCTTAGAATCTTTCACTTCCATACTTAGTGAAATTACCTCATATTCTAATCTTTCACATTCTAATATTTTTGCCTCTAACTTTTCTTTAAATATCCTTGTCTTAGCTATTGATTTTGTTAGGTCTTGTATAAGCTTTTATTTTTCTTTCTCACATTATTGAACTTGAACCATAAATATTGAATTCTATTTTCTAATATTTTTCAAATATTTAAGAGCAACAATAAGGTCTGCTTCTAGATCTACCGTGCCTTCCTCTTCATTTTATGAATCTTGTTCTACTTCTTGGTCTTCAAGAGCATATTAACACTTTCCAACTTTATTTTCAACAGAAGCATTTTCTTCCTCTTCTAATACCAAAAATAGAATTTATTATTCTTCACTATCTGATGGTATTTCATCACTTTCACTTGAAGCCTTGCTTCCTTTATCAACATAGAAACTCTTCTTGTACCTTTGAAAGAACTTCTTTTCATGCTTTTTTTGACCATACCTATTTTTATTTTCATACCTGGATTTTCCTCCTTTCTTTTTCTTATGATCCTATTTCTCTTCACTGCTACTGCTTCCAGATTTTGGAAAATTAGATGAATAGTGACCAAAATTTCTAGAATTGAAACATTTCACCATTTTCATACCTTTGTGCTTTCTTGATTCCTTCTTGCTTATTCTACCATACTTAGCTTCTTCATCACTGCTTGATTCACCACTTGATTCTAGTTTCTTATATTTTGTCTTATTTGATGCTTTAAAAGTTGCCTCTTTCTTGGATTTGGGATCCTTTACTATTCTCATTTTATAAGCTATAATAATTCGATGTAACTCATCCATAGTCAACTGATCAATATCTCATCTCTTCTATAGCTGAAACTTTTCCATCATACCTCATAGGAAGTGACCTTAGTACTTTCTGAACAACATTGAAGTTTTCAATTTTGAAACCATGTCCACGTATGGTATTTACAATATCATCCACATGAAGCAAGTATATAGCAATATCTTTCTCATATTCCATATTCAAGTCTTCAAACCTTTTCTTGTTATTTTGTAGTTTTTCCATATTGACCTTTTTATTTCCCTCATAGGTTTGCTTTAGTTTTCCCATATCTCTTTTTTTGATTTGCAATGCATAACTTTCACAAATTTTGCTTCATGTAATCCACTCAAGATTCCATTCATAGCCTTGGAATTATTCACATGCAATAGCTTACCATATTTATATGTGGGAGGATTAGTTGTAGGTGTGAACCCATCCTCAACTAATTGCCATGTCTCATATCCTTGTGCCATCAAGTAAGTCTTCATTATTATTCTCTAGAAAGCATAATTGTTTCCATTTAAGAATGGTACCTTATTTGATGAAGATCCATTCTAATATGACATATGTGTTCTTATAATATCTTCCTTCAAGTTGTTACTCTTTCAAAGGAACCCACTCTTTTACCAATTGAAGAACACAAGCTTATACTGAGAGGGGGGTGAACAGTATAAGATCAACTTTTACTTTTCTTTCCCAAAAAATATTATCCAATATTATCAATGACAATATCAATAGCAGTAGTCAAAGCAATGCATAGATCATAACACACAAGAGAGACATAAATTTAACGTGGTTCATCCAATGTGGGCTACTCCACAAAGAAAATATTTCTTCTAAATTTTCTCAAAAAAAAACTTGGGAATCAATTCCCTATTACAATATTTATGGACCTCTATCTAAAGTAGAAACCAATCCCCTATAATCTGATTTTTTGATCTCTCTCCACAGGAGAACTCTTTCCCCCTTTCTTTGGTTTGTGAATCTCTCTCCATAGGAGAACTCTATACCCTTTCTCTAATTCGTGGAACTTGATCCAAGAGAACTCTATATCCTCAACTTGAATAATGGTACCTTATTTGATGAAGATCCATTCTAATATGCCATATGTGTTCTTATAATATCTTCCTTCAAGTTGTTACTATTCCGAAGGAACCCGCTCTTTTACCAATTGAAGAACACAAGCTTATACTGAGAGGGGGGTGAACAGTATAAGATCAAATTTTACTTTTCTTTCCCAAATAATATTATCCAATATTATCAATGACAATATCAATAGCAGTAGTCAAAGCAATGCATAAATCATAACACACAAGAGAGACATAAATTTAACATGGTTCATCCAATGTGGGCTACTCCACAAAGAAAATATTTCTTCTAAATTTTCTCAACAAATATCTTGGGAATCAATTCTCTATTACAATATTTATGGACCTCTATCTAAAGGAGAAACCAATCCCCTATACTCTTATTTGTTGATCTCTCTCCACAAGAGAACTCTTTCCCCTTTTCTTTGGTTTGTGAATCTCTCTCCATAGGAGAACTCTATACCCTTTCTCTGGTTCGTGGAACTTGATCCAAGAGAACTCTATATCCTCAACTTGAAGAATGATACCTTATTTTATGAAGATCCATTCTAATATGCCATATGTGTTCTTATAATATCTTCCTTCAATTTGTTACTCTTTCGAAGGAACCCGCTCTTTTACCAATTGAAGAACACAAGCTTATACTGAGAGGGGGTGAACAGTATAAGATCAAATTTTACTTTTATTTCCCAAAAAATATTATCCAATATTACAATGACAATATCAATAGCAGTAGTTAAAGCAACGCATAAATCATAACACACAAGAGAGACATAAATTTAATGTGGTTCATCCAATGTGGGCTAATCCACAAAGAAAATATTTCTTCTAAATTTTCTCAACAAATATCTTGGGAATCAATTCCCTATTACAATATTTATGGACCTCTATCTAAAGGAGAAACCAATCCCCTATACTCTGATTTGTTGATCTCTCTCCACAGGATAACTCTTTCCCCCTTTATTTGGTTTGTGAATCTCTCTCCATAGGAGAACTCTATACCCTTTCTCTGGTTCGTGGAACTTGATCCAAGAGAACTCTATACCCTTTCTCTAGTTTATGGATCTCTCTCCATATAAGAACTCTCTCTCCCAAGCTGGTTCATGGAACTTACTCCATAGGAGAATTCTTTCCCATTACTCTGGTTCATGGATATATCTCTATAGAATAACTCTATCCCCTCTGCTCTAGCTAGTGAACTTCTAGAAGACTTTTATCCCTATTACTCTGGCTTGTGGATCTCTCTCTATAGGAGACCTCTATTCCCACTACACTGGATTATGGATCTCTATCCATTGGAGACTTTTTTCCTCTTTTATTTGTCACCTTCAAAGCCTACACTCAAATGTATCTCAAATTTGCACCAAACTCTATCTCAAGTTCACACCAAAATTTATCTCAAATCTGCACCAAAATCTCTCTCAAATCTACACCAACCTCTATCTCAAATGTACACCAAACTATTTTATAGGTCTAGTACAAATCTTATCTAACTCTGCTCACAAATTTATTCTTAATTCTATCTCAAATCTGCCCCAAGCCTTAACACAAAGCTTGAACAAATCTGCTCTTAATTCTATCTCAAATCTACCCCAAGCCTTAACACAAAGCTTGAACAAATTTACTCTCAATTATATCTCAAATCTATGCTCAAGCCTTAACACAATGTTTGAAAAAATTGATGAGTGTCATCAAATTTTCATTATTTTATCATTATGTGTTAATCTAGGGCGGTGTCCAAGGCTATATACAAAAGCAGGTGTTAACAAACTAAATTTTAGTTCATTTAGATCATGGTTTTATTCATGGAACAATTAGATATTGGGGTGTTTGGGGTCTCCTTTCTTACTCCTAAAAACTAAAACTAAACTCCTTATCCTTGTAGAATTGAAATTCACACTATTGCAGAAAAATAAAACTAAACTATTGCAAAGCTGAAAATAGCAAAATTTAATTGACAGAATTTAAAATAACAAAATTGAAATTAACTATAACAACAATGAAACTTTTTAGAATTGAAACTTCACACCTACAGAAAATGAAACCTAAGACAATGATGAAATTTAAAGGTTGGTAAGCAAATATTGCAAATCTGTAGCAAACTGAATTAACCAAAAATTCTCTGATGCAAACTGGAAATATAGACTAGAAATGCTGAAGCTAAAACATAAAATGTTATGCTATAAAATCTATTCTAGATGATTTACCTACCATGCATTCAAATGCCACATTATCCTAATCACTAACCATGCAAAAACTATCAGATCTCTGCTGACCTGCTACAGCCAAAAATAGCAAAATTCTATCAAGTAAAAACCCTCCTCCGGACCTGGAAGTGGCCCTTGCTTCCTGAACCAAAAGAGGGCAAATAAAATTGCTCTAAACTATTAATTCCTCACACTCAACACAAAATTGAACACAAATAAATGACAAATGATGCACCTTTATTTCATTCCAGCAACATAACAGTAGTGCAGGGAAAGGCCTATAGACTACTGTGTTGCTGTAATACACAATCACATATATAAAACTTCTATTAATTATTTCCTCTCTTCTCTCCCATATCATCCATATGGGAGAACTTTATTTATACAAATAAGGTACATTAAAGATAAGTTTTAATGTTGTTACATAGGACTGTTACAACTGTTTCAATTTTGTTCTTCCACAAATGCAGGGTTTTGACCCTTCAAGCCTTCTCCACTCAAGTTGTTGGCTTCCACCGGTGAGGAACAGGTGTAAGAATGGATAAGGATACTCCTAAAATGATTGCAGTCACTGTTTACCTCTTTTTTATGGCAATTAAATATGCATTCAATCAGTTTTAAATCCTCTGCACTTATTCTGGAGCAGCTTTGGAATATCAGGTAGCAGAATAAGGTTGTTGTTATATTTGGCAATAGAAGCACATGTGACCAACTATGATTGTGGATATGGTTTCTCTGAGCACCTAGATGACTAATTTAACTTTTGGTTTGAGTTGGAGTGGAAAAATTCCATGCCATGTTGTATATGTATAGCTGGCTAGAATTTGTATGGAAAAAGTCCATTTTCCTGCATAGCCAACTGTTGACAGAGTTCTTGGTGCCTTAAATTAATTTTAAAAAAATGGGCAAATGGTGAAATACACTTATGGAAGAAACATAAACCTTATGAATGAAGTACCTAAATATTGTAATACCTAAATTAATGTAGAATATACTGAAATAAACAACCAAAATAGAATATAAAACATGGACAAATTAGTCAAAATAGAGTATATGCACTTTCATCATTTTAACATATAAATACCATCACATAATGCATAGTATCTCTAATATTAACATAAAATCATAACATAAGCAGTTCCAATTGGGTTTAAAATTTTATCAAAGTAGTCTTTTATGAGGCAATTTTTGCCTCATCATTTCCCCCTAGCCTATTCTAATGCATGTCCTCATGCATTTTGTTCTTCCATAATAGCACAAAGATCCACATCTAGGTATCACTCATCATACTTACATAATATGCTTCCAACCTGATAGTATCCTTTGTGCATCTGAATCTCCTTGAGCCATTCCTGAAACTATTCTTTCGACTGAGAATCATTATCAAAGTAGTATGGAACAAGAGTGATTATAGTTGGCATTTTGTACCTGAGTCCAATCCACTACTCCCTAACCTCAAATATGGTTTAGATTATGCTTGTAGCCCTTCTTCTTTACCATATTAAATTATTAGGTGTGACGGGTTCTCTCTTCTGCAAAGATATAGGTAACTCACCCCATCTACTTTTACAGGCTGATAAAGCGTCAGCAAATGATGTTGCACAAAATGTTTGAAAACCATCTATGCATGCCTGCAAATTTCCCAGGTACATTTTCCTTACCCTGTCATTTCTCATTAGTGTATAATGCTGATTGGTGGAAGTTTTGTGATTTAAGTGGATAGGTCTAATGAGCAAAACAACTTGGGATTCTATGGATTTACTAGACCTTTTCTCCTACTCCCAGTAAATCTAATTTTGAAGCATTGATTGAAAAGCCCTTAGCTAAATATCGCCAGTAAATATGTGGGGGAGGAAAATAACTTCAGTTGGCAGAAATAAATTATGAAGAAATAACTCACATAGTAAATTTTGGTGTTCTCCAAAGCTCTTCCATAAATCTTCCAAGAATTCACGTGGTGTCTCAAATATGTGGGAGATACTAGAGGTAATTCTCATTGTCTGCCATCGGAGGTACCTCTCCTTCAAAATTAAACTATAAAATCTGGCAGGCCTCCGACATTGAACCATGCATTTAGAAATCTGACATATGTCCTATACTTGCCCCTTTAATTTCTCAATTTTAGAGTCTTTCTGCTTTATTTCTTCTGTTAAGGTCTGCAATGAGGAGACATTTCCCTCCAATTGATGGCATTTGGTCATCCAATATGCTATACCCTCATTATATTTTACTAATGAAATTGTTTTAGGTGACCTATTCATAGGTTGCATCTGAGGTACAGTATTAACCTGAATGCCAACATTTACTTTTTCTATTGTAGGGGATTATGTTTGTATCCCCACTTCAACTAGCTTAATTTTAGGAATGTTCACATTAACAATATTTTAGGGAATTTGTGGATTTACCTGTTCCTAGACTATTATGGCTACTTTTGGGGGTGTTTTTGTCATGGTCATCTATTGTGGCTCCTTGGACACCTACACAAGTGCCCCTGGTTGCTCATCCCCTAAATTCTAATGTGCCTCTTGTGCTTCATCAGGTGCAACACTGCCAGGTGAACTTCTTTCTGCATTTCCTGCTAAATTCATTAACAAACTAGCCAATTCATCCCCTGAGTTTGTTTGAGAAGGTTGTTGTTCCAAAATTTTAAGCCTAGCCTTTACAGCTTCTATCTCTTGCCATAACTTGGCAATGATATTGTCCTTCTCCTTTAATGAGGATTAATTTTTCTCAATCCAACCTGTTTGGGTCTTGATCACACTTTTGGTTGCATGTAACTGAGATTTAATATCAACTTCCTCCTCTTCCTCTACACTTGAATCATATTTCTCATATGCTGCTGCCTCAAGCTCTTCTTTAGAGTCAGGGTAATATACAAGGGATCTTGGTAGACCAGCAATAGTTTTGTCTTCCTGTGCTTCCCCTGTTTTAGTTTGCTCCTCAGAATCTGAGGAATAATTGAGAGAAATAGAAGGCATTTCCTCTTCTGCTATATTGTCCACATTCTGTATAGAGATATCTACATCTTGGCCACTAATAGTCTTAGGTTCTTGCATAGCTTCCTCCACAAGCTGAGTATGGGTTTTAGAAACATCATTATGTTCCATATTCTCCTTTGTTTGCATATCCTTTGTATTAGCAACTTTCTGAAGCCTTGAGGATCTCCTCAACCCTGAAATAGATTACTTCCTATTTCTTTTAGAACTAGGAGACCTAGACTCAAAAATTCTAGTTTCTTGCTGATTAGAGGGTTTCCCTTCTTCAGAAGTGTGGAATGTTTGTACATCCTATGAAAATGTGACCTTTCTCTTCTGGTCAGAGCCAGCATTCCTCTATGTTCTCATTCATGATGAGGGAGGTCCTTATGTAGATTAAGGGGTTGTGCCGACAGAAGCTCCAGGTTTATGCTCAGGGTTAGGGTTAGCCTCCTCTATCTCTTCTCCATAAGTGGGACTCTCAATAATGTTTTCTTTAGCAAACTCATCCCAAGTATGGAAAAAGCGGTCAAAACTCCTAGGATTCCCCCTAAAGTGATGTTTGCAAACAATTTTGACTAACCCATGATGCTTGGGTGACCCCCTGCCTTCCTGATACTTTTTAGCCATATTTGCAAGTTCTTGGTACAAATACAGAGGCAAATTGACTCTTAATTCAGTGTTTAAATGACCATAGTGGAGGTGAGTTAAAATTCATAAATGATGACCAGAAAGAACAGGATATTAACCATCATAGGTTAGAAACCTGATGACCCAGACTACAACTTCATCCCACGGTGGTTGCAGACTGGTTCTCTTAACTCCTTTGCAAATATTGTTGCTTATTATGAACTCCGTAGGTCTGTCATTTTCCCCTCTAAATTGATTAACTAATTCTATTAATGTATTTTTTCTAGATTTGCCTATGTGAATCCCTTGCAGAGGCAATTCAGTGACTTGGCTAAGAATTTTAGGACTTACTTGAATAGTCATGCCACTGTTTTGAACTCTATTGCTATGAAAAGTGCACACAAACTCTATATTTAAACCTTCTGAATGCCCATCAAATTTGTGCAAGAAGGGTAGAAAACCCCCTTCCATGAATATTCACATACACTCCTCGTCCCTCTGCAAAAACTCTATATTTCCTGGTTCAATTTTGTTCTTTTTTCCACCCATGGTGAATTTTCTCGTACCCTATTTGCTTTAATTTGAAAATATGTCGTAGGTTTTTATCTCTCCTTCTGGAATACTTATGTCATGGAAGTAATGAAACTTGAGGATGATAAACACATGCAAGCAGCACCAAAATTATGAGAAATTATGTGACATGAGGCAAAGCTTGGTAGGTGGTGACACATAATTCATCATTACTCCTATTCTTCCCACATGCAATTAATTTGTTACGATGTTTGTGGTGATATGGCAAACAGTTATTAATGGAAACTACTTGGTTTAAAATAACCTCCCATTGAGTTGTGTGCCAACCAATTACATGCGGTAAAATATTTTCATAGAATTCGTGCCTTGGAACCTCCAATTTGAAACCTGCACCTTGGTACAACTTCCAATCCTGATTGGCGTAACTTTTACGAACCCACAAAAATTTTAATTGACTTTTGAGCCTGAGCCTCATGGTTCTAGAGTTTAAAATGAATTAACAATTTCCCAACTTTTATCATTAGCTTTATTCCTGAGCAAGACATCTTCCAAAATTTTCATTCAAGAGTATTTGTATGCAGCAGGTTTATTCCAGAGCAGTTTTATCGTTTCAAGAGGATTTCTTTTGATAACCTTCCGAAACTAACTTATGTATGCTTTTATGCCAGTTAGGGATATCATACATCATACAAGAAGTATTCACACTATTAAAATAGAAAAAGGCACATACCTGAAGAAACTTGTTTATCCATATTTTGTACAAATGTTGTTTTTGGTTGATTCTATGCTAACTCTTTACATGGTGCAATATAAACTATAGTGAAACAAAGGAGAAAATGAGTGGAACAAACGTTAACAATGATGGAGTGAAGTGAAAATGAATGGACCAAAGGTGAGTAATAGTGAGAGTGAATGGAATAATGGAATGATGAATAGTGAATAGAATAATGGTGGAGAGTGAGGCAAACATGCCAAAAAAAATGGTTTTCATGTAAGCCCAATTCAGATGCGCCTCAAAGAGGTTTTCACATTCTGAATTTTTTTTTTTTTATATATATATATTTTAATTTTGTTTTTTTATATATATTGGTTCATGTCACTTGATTGAGTCCATATTGGAAGAAGTGATTTCTTCCAATACTGATACATCCAAGTTTCCTACTTGCTTGAGAAACTCCTCCTTGGTTAACGGTTGTGATATATCCGAAGACGATGATCGTTAACCACAATTTTCCTTCTTGAATCATCTATTGGTGAAATACGTACAAGTCCATTTGAAAATACCTCCTCAACCTGATAAGGTCCGAGCCATCGAGTCTGCAACTTGCCAGGATAGTCTTCATATCGTGAATCAAACAACAAAGCCCAATCACCTTGTTGAAATTTTTGTTGTTGGATATGACTATCATGCCACAACTTGCATTGTGACTGGATCACCTTGGTCTAGTGCAATGCATCCCTCCTTAGCTCATCCAATGCATTGAGCTATAGAATTCGGTCTATTTGTACCTGTGACAAATCAATACCAACTTCCAAAGCAGTTCGAAGAGTTAGTAATTCAAACTCAATAGGCAAAAGAGGCTTTTTACCATAAACCAACTCATAGGGAGTAAATCCGGTAGTGGATTTCCAAGTGGTGTTATAAGCCCAAATTGCTTCAGGTAACTTCTCCACCCAATTCCTCCTATGGGTTGCTACAGTTTTGGTTAAGATCCTTTCTAATTCCCTATTTGTCACGTCAACTTGGCCATTGGCTTATGGTAAGGTGAGGATTTTCAGTGTTTGATTTCATACAAATTTATAAAGGCTTCAATAACTTTTGAGGTAAACTGAGGTCCCTAATCAGTGGTGATAGAATGTGGAGCTCCAAATTGCAGAAATATTTGGGAATATAGAAAATCAACAACTTTCTCTTCTCGAGCATGCTTAAAAGCATGGGCTTCTACCCACTTGGTTACATTATCATTACATACCAAGATATGCACTTTCCCTTGGTAATGTGGATCAATGGGTCCTACAAAATCTAGCCCCCACCTTTCAAATGGTTTTGTTCCTAACTAAGGTTGTAAAGGCATTTCACTAGTAAAAGTAGGCTTACCCATCCTTTGTCATGCATCACAATTTTTGACATACCTTTTGACATCTTTGTGCCAGGATGGCCAGTAGTAACCAATACCCAAAATCTTATGAATGGTAATTTTCATTGAATAATGCCCTCCTGATGGTTCATCATGACATGCTTGCAGGATGTCATATACCTCATCTTTGTGAACACACCTATGCAAAACATGTTCAAGACTACATTTAAACAATAAACCTCTTATCCATTCAAAATAACTTTGCTTGATCAACTGTTTCTTTTATTTAGGAGTAAATTGAAGAGGAATCTTCCATGTAGCTAAATAATTAACTATATCTACAAACCATGGAGATTGTATAAAAATAGCAAACAATTTCTCATTAGGAAACACATCCTCAACTAATTCCTCTGTATCTACATTTGACAATCTTGACAAAAAATCTACAACTACATTCGCTTTCCTTGGTTTATTAACTATAGTGATATCAAATTCTTGCAATAGTATTAACCACCAAATAATTTGTGCACTAACCAAGGGTTTATTCATCAAATACTTTATAGCAGCATGGTATGTGTGGATGAATACAGGATATCCTATGATATAGTGTCAGAATTTGTTAATAACATACACCACAACTAAAAATTCCTTTTCGGTTGTGGTGTAATTCTTTTTAGCTCCAGTCAAATATTTACTAATGTAGTATATGACATAGTGGTGTCCATCTTCAATCTACCCCAATGCAGATCCAATAGCAGTATTGGAAGCATAAGTTTGAATATGGAAAGGTAACTCCCAATTAGGACCTCTCAATACAAGCGGAGTTAACTTTTCCTTTAAAACTTCAAAGGACTGTTGACACCCAGTAGACCAAACAAATTCAGAATCCTTTGTTAACAATGCTAACATTGGATTAGCAATGGTACTAAAATTAGCAATAAATTTGCGATAAAAGCCAATATGTCCTAAGAAACTACGAAAATTAGTTTGATTTTTTTGAGGAAGGTTCTTGATGACCTCTACCTTTTTAGGATCAACTTTAATTCCATAAGCAAAAATATGATGTCCAAGAACAATTCCTTCTTCCATCATTAAGAAATATTTATCAGGATTCAAAGACAAATGATATTGTTGAGGATAACTTAGGCTTATCCACTTAAGCCTAAGTTAATTATTATTATTATTTACTATTCCTATTTCATTGCACTTTGTATTCACGTGAGGCATAGTATGCCCATGTTAGAAATAGGTTGTTAGCATGTTGTTAGCATGTTGTTAGATGGTTGTTAACTGTTAGAGATCTTGTTTGTCTTCTAGCAGTTAGTGGACATCCATAGTTAGCATTTTGTTAACTAGTAGTTAAGTGGTTGGCCATGTTTGGCATATTGTTGCAACCACTTAACCTACGTGAGATTCCTATGTAATCCTATATATTACTTGCATTTCATGAATAAAGTAGCTTCATACTATTGTTACTACATCATTGGTATCAGTTAGCTTCAGGAGAATTGCAGGAAGGAGGAGAGAGCTACCACTTCATTGCAGATCCTAGGAGGTGTTGTTTGGAGTTGGCTTGAAGTCATCCACAACACAAGTGAAGCTGAGGTGATAGAGGGAGAAATTACCCCTACACCAGGTGTTAAGCACCAGTTGGAGGCTAAGTTGGCCAAGAAGCAGACTTTGGCTTCAAATTTGCATGTGGAAAAAGAGAGCTTGAGGGGGAGTTCACTCTCTCTTTCATCAGAAGTGAAGAGTGCATGCAAATATTTTATAAAATATTCATAAAAGTTTGAATATTTTACTAAAAAACAAGCTCGCGAAGGAAATTTTTTTTAGGATTGTTCATATTAAAAAAAAGAAAAAAGAAAAAAAAGAGAGGCATGCAGCCAAATTTTCATTAGGCTCTTGCCTATTCTTGGAAGGAGAGACCCTCGACACTGGTCGACCAGCCATTTTCCGGCTGCCATAGCAGCTAGCTCGACAGTGACATCCAGCAGCCGGCAACGTCGACCACCGGACGTGGCAACAGGTGCCAGGCCCACCGGCCAGCAATCGGCCAACACCGACTGTCGATGCCATCCATAGGCGACAATGACCAATGTAGGACCACTGGCTAGGCCACCCACTAGGCCAGCCAACCAATCAATAACTGATCGGTAGCCAGCTCCAGACGACAATCGGCTAGGCCCCTCATGGCAGCCCCAACCTACCACACGGCGGCACCAGTGCCAACAGCCACTAGCGTCGGAAGCCACCAGCACCCTACCGACTACGGTTTGACTGCACAATGTGAGGGGTGATCCCCCGCCCCCCACCAGTTGACGCTAACAGCACGGGAAGGAGACGACGGCTAGACCGCGACCACAGGTCGGTGACCGATCACTGGCCACCGCCCCACCATAGGCGCTGATCTGCATCCAAAACCCACACATACAGCAGTCATCGACATGAATTATGTTTTTTGGAATGCGACTGCATTTTTTGATGAGTGAAGCATTTCTCGGTGAGAAAAATTAAACATTTCAAAGGTTTTTTTTGCCGAGAAAAAAACTCTCGATGTTGGGAATTCCTACCGGTGGCCGTCGGTGATAGAAGGTTTGGAAAAGCCTCATGCCCTTTGTACCACATTGGTTGTGTGGGGGGAATAGAGGCCATTATAAGGTACAATACACACCTTATTACTGTCTGGCTTTTGCTAGACACTCTACCAGCATGGAGGTGCCAGTTGGAGGCACCAGCTGGACACTTGTTCAGCATTGTTGGCCTTCGGACGTGCCACATGGCAGTGCTTTCAGATTTGCGCAGTTGACTTCACTCTCAGATGTAGTTACCACGGCCAGGTCAACCACAGTTAACCGGTGGATTTGACCAGTAATTTTTTATTTTTGGAGCCCACAAAATTTTGGCGGGAAATCCAAGAATTTAAATTCAAAATTTTGGCGCCCAAACCAGCAAAAAGTAGAGCAAAATTTCAACAGGTGATAACTTTCCTGTTATTGGTCCGTTTTTGACCAAATTTTTTGCGTTGGGTTCAAAATTTTCTGCAGATTCATAATTTTTGCTCCTAAAAAAATTTTGGCATTGTAAAAGGGCTAATTTTTTAGCATTTTTAGTGCACCTTGTAATTACAAAATTGAAATCTATTTTGTAAAAAGCACTAAAATAGCCCTATTTTTTAGAGCAAAATTGTAAAATCTAGGCATTTTCTGCATTAGGAACATTTTCAAATTCCTAAATCCTAGATTAGTTCTTGCATCCAATTTGTAATCCTCCTAGTCTGGCATATACTAGGCAAAATATGGCTCATGATCTCAGAACAAACATGGAAAACCTCACTGAAGCAGTAGACATTTTGGCAAAAAAAGTGAGAGACATTGTTGTGCAGTTTAATCTTGGTGAACTAAAAATCCACCATAATCATGCAAACAAAGCCAAATGTGAGGTTAAAATGTATGATGGATCTAGGGATCCCGATGTCTTATCTGCATGTATTTTGGATATGCAAACTTGGTTTTCTTATGTTGAAATTCCAGAGGATTAAAAAGCCACATTTTCTACACTAAAACTCACAGGTTTAGCAAAAGTTCTCATTGTAGAAAGACAGAGTCATAATGCCACCATGACTTGGAAAGAATTAACTCAAATTTTGAAAAACACCTTCTTTCCACCAAACTACCAATGTGACCTCACTACCAAGTGGTATAGATTGAGGCAAACCTATGGAATGTCAGTTTCTTATTTCATATTCCAATTTAATAGGTTGAGGGTATTGCTTGGTGTGAAATATTCAAAAAATGATTTGATTAATAAATTCACTCGTGGCTTGCAAGATCATATTTTTAGGGAGATAAAATTCAATGTCTTCCTCACCTTAGATGTGGCATTCAATCATGCCATTCTTGCAGAGGAGAAAGTTGGTGCATATCAAAAGTCTCATTCATCACAGGAGGGCTCTTCCAAAGGCGAGAATCAGCATCAACAGCAGGTGAAGAAAAATTCTCAATCTTCCCCTCATTCTTCTTCTCCTCCCACTTCTCCTAAAGCACATTCTTCTTCCTTTCATGCTAAAGATTCTTCTTCTTCATTGTATTGTGACTTTTGTAAAAAGCATGGACATGTAAAATCCAAATGCTATACTTTTGAGAAGTTTAAGAAGAACAAATCCCTAATTGTACAGCCTACACATGAGGAACCACAAGATGGTCCCATTTTGGCTACAGGGACAAAAGAAGAATATCCTGCTTTAAAGGGTAAACTGAACAAAGTTACCCTAATGTCCAATGCATTTGCTCAAGGGGGGCATGATCATTTGTTTGTCACTAGAGCCCACTTGACGCATGATTTCTATGTTGATTGTATCATTGATAACGGATCGCAAAAGAACCTCATTGCAAAGTCCGTTGTGGAGAAGTTGAAACTTCCCATCAAACCACATCACCAACCTTATGCACTTGGGTGGAAAGATGTAGACTCCACATCCAACATCACCCATACTTGCACCTTGAATTTTGCTTTTGGTAACAAGTTTGTGGACAAAGTTAGGTGTGATGTCACAGATATGGATTGTTGTGGACTCTTGCTAGGTAAACCCTATCAATTTTATAGGAATGCTATTTATCATGCTAAAAAGAATACCTACACATTGGAGGTGCATGGCAAAAACTACTTGATACAAAGCACTACACCTACTTCCAATTTTATGTTAAGTTGTAGGCAAGTAAGGAAGCCATTGAGTCAAGCGCTTATTTTAGCTCCTACTAGCATTTGTCCCACACAAAATGAAGAAAAAGCACCACCTAAGGAACATGCAAAGGAAGAAGTTTCACTCCCACATGATGAACAATCACAAGAGCAAGTGGTTAAGGAACCCACCATTCTCACTCATGAGAAAGATGCCATTGATTCCATTGGTATAATTTTGGGTACACCTACAACTATTGAACCACTTGTTCCATAGAAGTTACCTTTGGCTTTGCCCACTCCCACCATTGCACACATGGAGGAGAAAGCTAAGGTTACTTCCCTTACTGAGCACTCGCAGAGCCTTCTAGGCAAGATACCACAAGAAATTGCAGGAGACTCCATAGGGAGTGGTGCGAAAGCATCACAATCCTCACTCACCACAGGTTGGAGGCAGAGTTTGGGTTCCTTTGGATGAGCACCGCTTTCCAGAGACACCATTTTAGGACCCTCTTTTGGTACCTGATCCTGTTTTCAGTCCTACAGCAACAGTGGCACCTGATCATCAGCTTTCGCTCATTTCAGATAGTTTTCGAGATGAAGACTCATCACATTAGATAGGGTTATTCCACTACTTACCTTGTCGCTCGTTGCGGTCACTTTCCACACATGGCTTGCTGGATTCCTCACCATGAGATGGCCCATGAATTTCCACATTTGTTGAGAGCATTGGGGTCCAATGCTTATATGGTTGGGAGGAGTGTTGAGGATAACTTAGGCTTATCCACTTAAGCCTAAGTTAATTATTATTATTATTTACTATTCCTATTTCATTGCACTTTGTATTCACGTGAGGCATAGTATGCCCATGTTAGAAATAGGTTGTTAGCATGTTTTTAGCATGTTGTTAGATGGTTGTTAACTGTTAGAGATCTTGTTTGTCTTCTAGCAGTTAGTGGACATCCATAGTTAGCATTTTGTTAACTAGTAGTTAAGTGGTTGGCCATGTTTGGCATATTGTTGCAACCACTTAACCTACATGAGATTCCTATGTAATCCTATATATTACTTGCATTTCATGAATAAAGTAGCTTCATACTATTGTTACTACATCAGATATGTTTCACAACATATTAAAACTTTTTCAAGTTGTTCTAAAGTATATTCAAATGGATCTCCAAACACTGTGAAGTCATCCATATAAATCTCTACACTTTCATTTGTTAGATCAGAAAATATAACCAAAACAACTCTCTAAAATGTTGTTGGTACATTGCACTAAACAAAGGGTAATATTTTGTAAGCAAATGTTCCCCAAGGACATGTGAAAGTTGTATTTTCCTGGTCTTCTGGTGCAACCTAGATCTAATTATAACCACTAAAACCATCAAGGAAACAAAAAATTTCTTACCAGCAAGGGTGTCCAACACTTGGTCTATAAATGGTAATGGAAAGTGATCTTTATGTGTAACCTTATTCAATTCCCTGTAGTCCACACATACTCTCATCTTTCCATTTTTCTTTGGAACAATGACCAATGGTTAAACTCACCTACTGTCTAAAATTGGATAAATGAATCCTACATCCAATAGTTTTTCGATTTCTTCCTTAACAATATTCTTCAGAGTGGGATTCAAATGCCTTTGTGGTTGTCTTACTGGTTTGATATCTTCAGTGTATATCCTATGTGTACACACATCAAGGTGAATTCCAGTCATGTCCTTATAACTCCAAGAAAAATCTTGAACATGTCTCTATAAAACAACAAATAATTTAGCTTTTTGTTCATTAGTCAACCAACTATTAATGTTCAAAAATTTTCCTGGCTGTATCTCAATCTGCTTAATCCCTAGATAAATAGATTTGACCTCATATTTATTGATTAAAGCATTTAAGGGACAATGATGTGGCTACAGAGTATGAAATACTCTTGATTCTTGTGTAAATGTGATACCTGATGGGACCATTTTCATAGGACAAATGAAAGAAGTCAGAAGATGATGATCTCATCCATGTGGTAATGTGAAGGAGATTTCTTGTAGTGGAATAGATAACAAATGTTTAGCAGTTTGTTCTTCATCTTTCCATAACAAATGATGGACAAGAATTTGATCATCCTTAAGGCCTTCTTCTTACAATGTTTTCATCAAAATTGTTTCATGTTCAAAGATTTCTCTTTCTGGTGAATTAAGTTCTTCAATATATTCTTTTACTACAATGGTGGCCAAGGTAATCATAGTTTCCTGTTCTTCATAAGACTTAGGATACCATATCTGTCCAGAAAATTTGGCTAAAGGTTGGGTTGGTGGATACAAGGAAATATTTTTTAGGTCTACACCATTTGAAATGGTCATCTCACCTTACCTGCAGTCTATAAATCTAGCTATAGTGGTAAGCCAAGGTCATCCTAGAATAATATGATAGCCATTAGCTGAGTTTCTAGGCTGCAACACTAAGAAATATATAGGGTATTCCCAAGAAGACACTTCAATGGCAACATCCTCTAGAATTCCTTTCGGTTTAGCCACTGACCTATCTGCCATTTCTAAAAATTTGGTAGTAGGACTAAGGTTATTGAGCTACAATTTTTGCATGGTTTCCTTAGTCATCACGTTGATTGCAACTCCTAAATCGATAAGTACATTTGGAGTTTGAACTAAACCAATAGTAATTATAACTACTGGACTCCCTGGATCACCATATTTAGGGGTACTAGTTTTCGAGAAAGAAGGTCAACCAACTTACCTTCTACTTATACAGTCTTAGGAAAGGCTTTCTTCTTCCTACCAGGTTTCCTAATATACAGCTCCTAAATAGTTTTCCTAATAAAAGGTACATCCTTTATTGCCTACAAAAAATGGAGTGAGATAGATATTTTCATTAATTCTATGATTAATTCTAATTTAGGAGCAGTGATAGTGTGGTCAAACATTTCAGGATACGGTAGGTCTACCGAAGCAGGTTTAATTTTTCCTTGTAAACTTTCTATTTTTTCCTCTTTTTGCTCTATTTGTGGTTTTTCTAAACTTGAAAATTCTTGCTTTCCATCAATTTCTTCAATAGTGAGTGGTGCAGGATCAGGTAAAACCTTCCCTGAACATAACTGGATGTTACTACAGTAAAGGACATGGACTGCAATAGTCTCTTCAGACTCAGCTCCATAAATAGGAGTTGCTTGTCTATTGTTATTGGGGTTAGCCATAGGCTGAGCTAGAAGTAGAGGTTGCTTAACTGGATGTGGTTGTTGTGGTTGAACTCTTCCCTAAAAATTTTGATTAGGGGCTAGCAGTAAGTGTTGATTTGGTGATTGATACCTTTGCTGCTCTTGATAGGATGGGTATTGTGGCCCCCATATTTGCCCTGACTGATTTGGTACCCAAGATGGATTAACTGAATGTCATGGCCTATTCTAACTAGAATGTGACCAATCTTGAGGTGCTGTCCAAGATTGATTCCAAGTTTGGGGAGGAGGTTCGATATATGCCCATGGCATATTCCAAGGATTCTATCCCTAATTTGAAGAAAAGTGAGGGGCATTTTGGTTTTGTATGAAGTTTCCTCCTAGCCTTTGCCTAATAGCATGAATTTCTTCAACTTGGGTTTCTAAAACACTTCGAAGATGGGGCAAAAGGTGACATTTATCAGTTTTATGATCCTTTCACCAAATTCCACAAATTGTTGAAACTGAGGTCTTGTCCAAAGGACAATCTTGCAGAGCATGCTTATTTCTACACCTAATACAATAGATAGATAGGGGTGGTGAAGAATTAGCTCTTGTATTCCTTTCTCCTAAAGCAGTGTTTAGTTGAACAAGTATATCAGTTTTCATAGCAGTCATTTCCTCCATCAAATATTTTATATCAGTATTACCAGGATTCCTTTTCCTTCTTCTTTGCCTAGTGCAGGAATAATTTTTGCACAACTCTACAATATCATTAATATCAAGTTGGTTTATATCTCCTTTTCCCATTAAGTCTAAAACTTCTCTAGAATCATCCTGTAAACCTCTTAGAAATATATTTTTTAATAATTCAGTTTCCACAGGACCACATCTCTTTTGGATAAAGGAAAATCTATCAAGATAATCCTCTAAGTTTTCATCCTCTTCTTGTATTATCTGAAATAACTCATCCTTCCTATTTCTCACTCTAAAATACTCTTGATACTTATCCAAAAATGTAGTTTCCATTTTATTCCAAGTGCGGATTGAATCTGGTTCAAGGCTCATAAACCACCGTAAGGTTGCATATTTGAGTGTAGAGGGAAATAACTTTAGTTTTTGGTTATCATTGACATAGTCATAAGTCTGACACAAAACCTTGAATTCAAACAGAAATTGATCAAGATATTTAGAAACAACTCCCTTAAATATTGGTAATACTGAGGGTGAAATTGTTTTCATAGGAGCATTTTGAGTAGGATTTATATGAATAGGGTATTCAAAAGTTCTAATAGGAGGATTGTCAGCATCATGACCAACAATATCCATATCATGTTCTCCTTGTTCTGCCATAGGTGCTTCCTCAGCTTTAATTTTTTCAACTGGTTCAGATGGATCAGCCCTATGGGTATGTCTAGAAGCAAGTGCCTCTAAGATATCTTCTTGCAAAGATTCTACAATTTCAGTTGATGAAGAAGATGATTCTCTTTTAAGTCTTTCAAGAAGTTCATACACAGGCAGATCTTCACCTTATCATGAAGAATACCTTGGTGGAAAAGAGCCAGTTCTGATAAACCTTCGTATTTTGTCTCTTGGCCTATGCATTCATGCTTATTTACTAAATAAACTAAACCTTAGGTTTCCAAAAACTATTTCCTAAAATAGGACAATTTTTGGACTGTTAGACCTCTCCTAACAACACCTAAGTGTCCCCAACAATGGCACCAAAAATGATGAGTGTCGTAAAATTTTCATCATTTAATCATTATGTGTCAATCCAAGGTAGTGTCCAAGGCTATATATGAAAGCAAGGATTAATATGTTGAATTTTAGTTCATTTAGATCATGGTTTTATTCATGGAAAATTTAGATATTGGGGTGTTTGAGGTCTCCTTTCTTACTCCTAAAAACTAAAACTAAACTCCTTATCCTTGCAGAATTGAAATTCACACTATTGCAGAAAAATAAAACTAAACTATTGCAAAGCTGAAAATAGCAGAATTTAATTGACAGAATTTAAAATAACAAAATTGAAATTAACTATAACAACAATGAAACTTTTCAGAATTGAAACTTCACACCTGCAGAAAATGAAACCTAAGACAATGATGAAATTTAAAGGTTGGTAAGCAAATATTGTAAATCTGTAGCAAACTGAATTAACTAGAAATTCTCTGATGCAAAATGGAAATATAGACTGGAAATGTTGAAGTTGAAACAAAAAATGCTATATTATAAAATCTATTCTAGATGATTTACCTACCATGCATTCAAATGCCACATTATCCTAATCACTAACCATGCAAAAAATTTCATATCTTTGCTAACCTACTGCAGCCAAAAATAGCATAATTATGTTAGGTAAAAACCCTCCTCTAGACCTGGAAGTGGCCCTTGCTTCCTGAACCAAAAGAGGGCAAATAAACTTGCTCTAAACTATTAATTCCTCACACTCAACACATAATTGAACATAAATAAATGACAAATGATGCACCTTTATTTCATTCCAGCAACATAACAGTAGTGCAGGGAAAGACCTGCAGACTATTGTGCTACTATAATACACAATTACAATATCTAAAACTTCTATTACTTATTTCATTTCTTCTCTCCCCTCTCAACCATATGAGAGCACTTTATTTATACAAATAAGGTACATTAAAGATAAGGTTTAATGATGTTACATAGTACTGTTACAATTGTTTCAATTTTGTTCTTCCACAAATGCAAGGTTTTTACCCTTCAGGCCTTCTCCACTCAAGTTTTTGGATTCCACCAATGAGGGACAGGTGTAAGAATGGATAAGGATAATCCTAAAATAATTTTAGTCATCATTTACCTCCTATTTATGGCGATTAAAGATGCATTTAGTCAGTTTTAAACCCTCTGTGCTTATTTCATAGCAGCTCTGGAATATCAGGTAGCAGAACAAGGTTGTTATATATGGCAACAGAAGCACATGCAACCAACTATGGTGGCGGATATGGTTTCTCTGAGCACCTATATGACTAATTCCACTTTTGGTTTGAGTTGGAGTGGACAAATTCCATGTCATGTTGTATATGTACAGCTGGTTGGAATTTGTATGGAAAAAGTCCAGTTTCCTACACAACCAACTATTGATAGAGATTTTGGCGCCTTAAATTAATTTGAAAAAAATGGGTAAATAGTGAAATACACTTGTGGAAGAAACATAAACCTTATGAATGAAGTACCTAAATATTGTAATACCTAAATTAATGCAGAATATACTGAAATAAACAACCAAAATAGAATATAAAACATGGAAAAATTAGTCAAAACAAATTATATGCACTTTCATCATTTTAACATGTAAATACCATCACATAATGCATAGTATCTCTAATATTAACATAAAATCACAACATAAGCAGTTCCATATTGGTTTAAAAGTTTATCAAAGTAGTCTTTTATGAGGCATTTTTTTTCCTCATCACAAAAATTCCCTCAATTCTATCTCAAATTTGTCCTCAAGCCTTAACACAAAGCTTGAACAAACCTTCTCTCAATTCTATCTCAAATCTATCCTCAAGCCTTAACACAAATCTTGAACAAACCTGCTCTCAATTCTATCTCAAATCTATCCTCAAGCCTTAAAAAAAGACTTTCTCAAACTACCTTCAAGCCTTCTCAAAATATTTGCTCAAATATACCTTCAAGTCTTCTCAAAAGACTTTCTCACAAACATAATTTAAATCTCTTTCAAAAACTTTCTTCACAAAAACAAATTCTACTTAGAATTTGTTTAACCTCTGGAACATATAGAGAATGATTTTCTCTATCAAAAACTCAATATGTTTCACACTCACAAAACTTGTACTCAATCAACCAATCTCTTTCTCTTGCTAATCCCTTTCAAATCATATCAAAACAATGTATAACAAAATTGGTTTATTCTTCTTGCAAATTTCTCTCAAATATCAATCACACATATGCACAATTTCCCTCATAAAATTGATCTCAAACACTTTTACAATTACAATTAATATCTTTCAAACCAATGTTTAAAATATTTCACAAAGATACACTAACTTGTCTTCAACCCTAGCACATATAGTTCAAATTTCTAGCACAAATGTCTCAATCTCTTTCAACAATGAAAGCACAACTTGTTCTCAACCTCTATCCCAAATGTTTCCAAAATATTCAACAATGAAGCACAAAATCTCACTCAAATATTTCCAACAATGCTTATCAAACAATCCTTTTCACTCCACCTTATGTTCCAAAATATTCATTCCAATAAACACCTTAAATAAGGGATGATGTGCCCATACCTCTTAATTGCTCTTATGGAGATATGTCTTCAAAACCTATCTCACAAATAACTAATTTCTCTAATGCCACTCCAATGGTTAGATTGCAAGATATTTTCTCAAAACATCCACATGAATTTTCACTTCAAAATATATTTCACCATACAAATATTACAATAAAATATCAACCACCATAACACCTTATTACTCCTATTCTCTCATGTAAAATAATGCTTCAACAAAACAAACTATAAATTACACACATAAATTTCACATATACACCTTATACCTCCTTATGAAAACACAATAATGCACTTCAAATTTCAATAAGACCAAAGAAATTATCGCTTCATCTCATGCATCCACCAAGCACTAGCAATCTAAAATTTCACCTTTCAACCCTTTCTAAAACAAAAAACATCAAATCACTTTACTATCCTTATGGCTCCCTAACCATTTCACATCAACATAATAAAAATTAACTAACCCTTATAACTCCCTAACCAAGCTTAAAGTGCATACCTTTAAAAATTTAATTTTTCCCTTAAGCACTGTCACCGTTGTTCAAACCTATGACCTCGTTGGCCCCATGCCCTAGCACAATGGCAAATACCATGTGGGCTAGCCACTCATACAAGCCCAAGGATCATGCACTCCTTCTCTACCACCAGTGCAAAATACTTTGACATGCAAAAATATCTGTGTAAATCGAACATCGAACCTACTGCCTACAATGCACTTTGCAACCTGAGCTTGCCAGCTAGGCTACCATCCACTATCGGATGGTTTTTGGACACCCTCTACCTCAATCTCCGCACTAACTCAAAATTCATGTAAAATATTTCTCTGCCTTCACTACTTTTCTTAAGGATTAATCAAACACCATGGCTTGCAAAAACATTAGCCTTTTTATACGCATTGCATGGGCACTTTGGCTATCGGCTCTACTTGGAAAATTACCTCCACGCAACGTCGAATTTTGGTGCCATTAAACCTTTTCAAAAATATTATAATAATTTAAATCTAAGGTATATTTAAATATTATAATTTTATTTTAACCTTTTGGGTCCTTTAATTTTTAATTATTATAATTATTTAAATCTTCATAGATTTAAATATTATAATATTTTTCTTCTTTTGGGTCCTTTAACTTTTAATTATTATAATTATTTAAATCTTCATAGATTTAAATATTATAATATTTTCTCTTTTGGGTCCTTTAATTTTTAAATATTATAATTATTTAAATCTTCATGGATTTAAATATTATAATATTTTCTTCTTTTGGGTCCTTTAATTTTTAATTATTATAATTTTTTAAATCTTCAGAGATTTAAATATTATAATCTTTATCTTTTTCTTGGACATTTTCTTTGGAAAACCTCTTCCTTTTTCTTTTGCAAATGACACCATGGTAAAGACATTAAACCTTTATTTTTTTGACATAAATGACAACCAATGTCATTAACCTATGCCCTTAATTCTTTGACATCAATGACAACAATACACTCAAAATTTCCAACACCAATCCTATGGATGAATCTTAATATTGATAAAGTAGTAGGATCTCAACTAGTTAAATTTGTTGACTTTCAAGGCAAATACCAAGGTATAAATCTTGTAATGTAGCTCAAGCTTTTTGGATTTCCACATTAGCTTATTAATAAAAATATTTTAAAAACTATTGGTAATATCTAGGAGAGTCCATCTTGGAGGGTCCAACTATCGAGGAGTGAAAGCATGTTGTGTATACCTAGATATATGTTGTCATAGATATTTTAAAACCTTTATCAAAATACATTAATATTAGATCCAAATAATGAAAGCAACAAGTAGATTATGAAAGCATTGTCTTTTAATTTCATAGATACTATAAGATTAAGAACATGGTAAGGGATTTCCAGGTGAAAATAATCTAAAAAAGGATCAAAAGTCTTGGTCATGAGATAAACTCAAAGATAAACCAATGAGATCATATTGTAGTAGAAGTTGGCTAAGATTAAGGTTTTTTTTTTCAATCCAGAAAAGCAATAAATAAAGACTTATTGCCTCATTATATGATGAAGGACTTCACAATTCATAAAAAAAATGTTAACATAAACTAAGGATGCAAGGGATGAGGAATTACAATGTCCAAGTTCAAATTCAAAATGAACTAAATATGCAAAGGAATGTGTGAAGGTAAATTTTAAAACAAATAAAAAACATGGAATAGGTCACGCATAATGTAGGTAAATCATATCCATGTCCCTAGTAGAAAATCATTTTCTTGCAATAATAATAAAAGTGGTATAGATTCTCTAGCTTGAAGTTTAGGGTCTAAGGAGGGCATAATAGAGAAAATAGAATGGAGAATATCCATTTTATTTAGAAATATTAGGGCAACATAAGAAATTAAGTACTCTAGAGGATTGTCCTTACACTTTATGTTTTCCAAGGCAACATAAAGAAGAAAGCATTTTTTAGGCTATTGCTTGCACTTTTTGTTCTCTATATTGCAGACTTATAGACGATAATTCAAATTATGAATAATATAGAAAAATAGAAGAGATTAAATGGAAAAAAAGGAGAGAAAGAACCTTCAAGCAAAAACAAAGAGAAAAGGAAACTCGGAGGGATATTAATTTTGCAAACCAAAAATATTATCACAAGTGTTAATAAGAAGTGGGGATAAGCCCACAAATATGAATGGAAAGTGATTATGAATATGGTATCTTCTAATATTTGAGATATGAATAAGTACTTTAAAAAAATTACCAAGGAATTAAAATTTATTATAATCCTAAATTTATTTTAATACAAGATAAGAAACAAATCCATGTAGTGAGGAATGTAAGGACACATTCAAAAATATTTTAGAATATGGGAGATTGTCTACTAGTTTTTGCTATAGAAGATAGAAGGTATTGTAATAGTAGTATGGGAAAATTACAAATGGGAATGAAAATTGTTAGAAGCAAAAAGTAATTGGTTTTTTGGTCTTTTCGAAGAAGAGAGGGAAATATTAAAATTTGAGTTATAATTGTATATACTCAAACTACAATTATTCTTTGTGATAGATGTTGGAAGGACCTCAATTTAATTATATTAAATTAAATGGTGGTTCACAACAGCAATATCTCCATTCTTGGTAGGGATTTCAATGCAATAATATCTCCTTCAAAAAAGAAGGGTTGTATTTTTTGATGATCTAGATCAATGAAGGATTTTGTCTCATTTTTCAATTTAAATGGCCTTTAGCATACTATTTTTTCAAGATTTAAATATACATGGGATAATAGAAATATTGGATAAATTTATGTAGCAAAATATTGAATATGTTTTGTATTCTAATAGATGGTTATAAATATACAATATCTTCAAAATATTTTATTGCAAGCAAGATCAAGTTAGAAATCCATTCTCTTGAGATGTGATCTAATCAATAATGTTCATACAAATTCATTTTATTTTTAGTCTATGTAGCTCCAAGACCTAGATTTCTTCCAAATGATTATGTTATGGTGAGATGAAGCAAGGTTTGAATAATCATGTACGTACAAGTTTATCCAAAATATAAAATATCTAAAGGAGAAAATAAATTGGGATATCAATTTTTTTGATAGTATATTTAAAATAAAGGAAGAAATTAAACCCACCTTCAACAATTCATAAGAGATAGTAGAAATCAATGGATTAGACCAACATACTCAAACCCAAGAAAAATAATTACTTTCTAATTATTATAAAGTATTACAAAAAAAAGAGTTTTACTAGGCTTAGAAATCCTAGGAAAGATGGTTGATAGAAGGGTATAAAAATATTAATTTCTTTATGCTACTAGATACTTTTATCTTTTCATCATATTAAAAATATTTTAATTTTTAATGGAAGAAGTAACGAGCAAGAAGAAGGAATTATGAAGGAAGCAATAAATTATTTCAAATACATTGTATAATAATTTGGTCAATATAAGGAAGCTCCTTTTGCAAAATATCCCATTCATTATCACATAAAGATAAATGAAAACTTGATGAGAAAAATATATATATGGTAGTTTTCTCTTTTCACTCTAACAAGGCAATAGCCCTTATTTATTTTCTATAATTTTCTTTTAAATTATTTGGGATACGTAAGAGTGATATGTTGGTTGCAATTGAAGAGGCTAAGAAAATAATTCTATAATAAGTGGACCAATTACATATTTATTGTATTACTTTCAAAAATGCAAAACAAAATATTTTGATATTTTTCATTCAATTAGTCTTTGTAATATGATTTGTAAGATAATTTCAAAAATTATGGCAAATATATTGAAAAGAATTCTAGATTATGTTATGTTCAAGGTACAAGTTAATTTTATTGTAGACACCTAAAACATGTCATGTTTAGGAGACTAATCATATGGGCATATCCATAGACCATATGACCAATATTGGACCTTTCCAAGAGCAACAATGGTCCTAACCACTCAAAAGGGGTAGCTCTAGCCCACTTAGGTTGCTATCAACCAGAGTGGCCGCCAATCCTAGCTGCTCAAGTTGAGAGCAACCACAATCTTGGATGCTCAAACTGATAGCGACGACAGCTAGCCGCTTCTAATGACAACGACTAGCACTAAAACATGAACTACCATGAGGGATTGCCTAAATCATGTGTAGTAACGGTATTTTACATGCATTTCAAGGGGATATTGGTGAGTAACTACTAGATTTCCTCTTGACTACCCCTTCCATGCTAATACAAGACTAAACCATCCCTCTAGAACAGTTATTTGGCATACAGATCTGGAGTTTGGGTTCCCCAAGAAGCCAAGCCCTAGATATGGACCTGAAACTTGGAAGGCTACATATGCAGACTTCCAGGAAGGTAAAAGAGTGAGAGAGAGAGTTCAAATTATGTGTAGTGAAGCCCTATTGTAATGGAGATCAAATTTATACCCCTTTGAGGAGAATTGAAGCATCGTCCAGCTGAGCTACATCCATGCATCAATATTCAAATCCATTGTTTCCAACTGCTAGTCAGTGTAGGAGACACACCTAGTGACCCTTGAACATCAACTTGAACAAGGGATTGATTGCCACATCCCATAAGACCCGAGGTAACCTTTAAGTCAGAGGTCATTGTCTTTGACAATAACCCGTAGTCATAACCAAGTTTTAAAATGGTCGATTCCTTTGTTCTAAGTAATAGATATTTATTTATCATTATTTCATTTACATGGATTTAGCATAGATCTAAATATTTCATTGCATTTATATTAATGATTCTTATTTTCATATGCATATTTCTTAGATATGGTATATTTTAATGCACATTATGCTTATTTATCTAGATTATCATATTTGCTAATAAAAGCCTCTTCCAGAGAGGTGACATGTGCTACTAATTGTGTTCTATTTTTTCCATTCATATAGGTTATAGGTTCACATGATCATTTCAAGATATTCAGAGCACAAGATCCCTCCAGGACGAGAGAAGGAGAAGGCGTCTATAAGCCCTCATACAGTTTTGTGTGCGATATCGGTAAGCCTACAAAAGCACACCACTCCTTTACGAGGAGGCATTTTATTCACCATTATTCTGCTTGTAATTCATTGTATTCAAATGGATATCCCTCAGAGGGACTGACATGTAATCCGGGTTCAATATAAAAAAAAGGATCTTTCTTTGAGTTTTTTGTGTTATATGCATTTCATGGTTTTTCATTTCATTTTGAAATAATATTACAAGTAGAATAAGGGTGCGCGCTTCCTAGGGTCACACATATGGCGATCACGATGGGACCCCCACCAGGTATTTGTTTTTGGCCATTTCATTAATGTTTTAGGCATGTTTTTATGTGTAGGTTTGACTGCTCTGGTCGACAACGACCAGTAGATCTTAGCCATTGTAGCTGACAGCAGCCAGAATCAGCCACTCTGGTCAATAGTTGCCAGTAGTAGAGTGTAGCAGAGCTCAAAATTTTCATCACCAAAGTAGGATTTGAGGTTGGTTTCATCCTCTATTTTCTCTGTGATCTTCTATCTGCATTTATTTTCCAAAAATAACAAGCAAAAACGTAGTCTCATTAGGGAAAAATGAAGAAAATGAAAATAAAATTGCATTGTACATTTCTTAGATTTCTTTAGTTTCCTCTAGGTGCTGCTAGGAATAGCAAGCCTCTACTTGTAAGGTCTGCCCTAGTCTCCAGCATGCTAGGCTTCTGTGTGATTAGTTTTCTTGCATGTGGCCCAACTAGTGGTCACCCATTCACAAATTAGGAAGTGCATTATATGAGAAATCATTTAGATTAAATTAGATATGCATATTTATGACTACAAACATTCCTTTTAGGCATGTAGTAAATTAGTTATGAATGTTGTTTGATGCATCGCTTTCTATTTTAAAATTTTAAAAATAACCCCACACACTTGCACATATCACAATAACATTGGTAAAGGTTGGATTTCATCACCAACCCCCAATTCAGATTGGTGATGTTGGAATTCACTTCCTTCCATCGACTTTCCCCCTATATGTTCTTATATAGAGTAGGAAACTCCTTAATTTGGTATAGGTCACTTGTGTTAGAGTAGGTAACTCCTTAATTTGCATCGTCAGACTATACATAACCAATTCAAAAACCAAAGTATCAGGTCAATGCAAAATTTAAGGAGCATAGAAAACAAGTGTTAGATCCTACTAGGGTAAAATACATGACAAACTCATTCATATTTCCAGTATGAGGGTACATAGCCCCCATACAATTGAACAACGAGATCATACAAATCAAGTATTGAGGCCACAGCTTAACCAACAACAATATATGGATCAACTCTAGTTGGATAAACAACAATTAAATAAACAAGGGGTGGACTCGCAACGAGCACACCTACAAAGGTTGTATCAACAAAAGATACAAGAAAAACAAAGGATACAACAAGAGAAAGTACAAAATGTATTACATAAAGTGGTTCTTACATCTAGCACCCATAGGATGCAACAAATCATAAGGCATCTAGTGACATCTCGAAGTCCTTCCCCTTGGCCATGCCAAAATCACATTCAACATCAAAGCCTATTATCTGGCTATCATCAAGAACCTCATACTCCTCAATGGTACCAAGATCAATACGAAGAGGAATCATGTGAAGAGTCCCAATGTGAACATCAGGAAGAAGTGGATGCTTACCATGAATCCATTTATGATGAGGTACCTAATAATTACACTTATCGTCAACCTCAAAATCAAAAATGGCCTCCTATACCTAATCAAGGGTGAAAAAAGGAATATGATATCATGTCATCAAGGCCATACAAAGTGCTATCTGATCAGATAAATTCATTCTAAAAATAAAATAAAAGGTTAGTTTATCAAAAACCTACACTAAAGTAGCTTAGCAATCAGCCTTTGCATCCATCAGTGTCATCACTAATATACCCATTGAATTTCAAGATGCCTCAACTTGAAAAATTCAAATATGATGAAGATGCACAAGAGCATGTGATAATCTTCATCAATATGTGCTTCCATTTTCAATACAATGACCCCTTGATGTTGAGAATATTTCTTACAACACTAGCTGGAGATGCTTTAGAATGGTATAATCACATACCACACCATAGCATATACACTTTTGAGCAATTATCCGATGCATTCCTATAATTTTTTGCCTCTAGTGCCAAGAAATGATAAACTTGACTGACTTGGCTAGCCTCCATCAACTTGATTATGAGCCATTCATTGAGTATGGAAATAAGTGGAGGAAGGTGATGTCAAAACTACCTTTTACCCTACCCACAATAGAGCTCATTCAAATTTTTATGAAAAGTTGATCAAAAAAATCTTGCTTCTCTTACAATTGCAACAGTATCAAACATTTGAGGAGGCCTTAGAATAATTTGAGTTCATTGAGGCAATCAAGATCAAGGAAGGTGATATTCAACTCCACAAAAAGGAATGGCCAAACGAGAATATTACAAGTGGTAACACACAACAAAAGGTAGCCCTAGTCAATCAAGTTGTTTTGAGTATCCTTGAATCCTCAAACCATATCACACCACCTTTACCAATGTAGTATAATTACCAAGCTCAGCCTCTTCTAGCCCAAAATCATATGTAGCAGAATCAGATACAAGGCCAACAACATTGGCCACAATGATAATATTCTAATTTTTCAGAGACATTAGCATCACTCTTTGATCAATTATATGAGATGCGAAGAATCAATATTTTAGAGATTCGTCCATGGAAGCCTAACAAGCATAGATCAAAGGCATACAGAGAAAATCTATATTACATGTACCATCGAAAAAGGGGTCATGACATTCAAACATGTCATCCCTTAAGATATTTAGTGCAACATATGATCGAGATGCAAGAGATTCAAATAAGAGTCTTCCAAGACCCCTTGCCTACACACAAAGCAAACATAGCACCCGATAATCAAGTTAAGTACATCAATGAGGTGCACATAGCCCCACCTGATGACGTTTTTATAGGTATGATCAATAATATGACAAAAATTAAAATATACCTTGATCAACCCAACATACCAAAAAATTCAACTAAATATAATAATCTATCATGGTCCACACCAACAATGAATTCAATTCACTTACAAAAGGACCTTGTGATTACCTTTTGTATATAGGATATTAAGCCAATCTCTACGGATGAACCTGATCCTCTGCTACACATCATAGCAAGCATCAATTAAATTCCATACAAGAGAGTCCTGATTGACACTGGGTCATCTATCAATATCATCATGACTACAACTTTGAAGCATTTAAATTTGTCACCTTCACGCATTAAGAACTCAACATTCACATTGAGAGCCTTTAATGATGTCACTTCCCCAAAAATTTGCATAGTAATCCTACCTATATAGGTTGGGATAAAGATGATACCTACATTGTGCCATATCCTGGGGGGTGAGAGGTAGTATAACATATTGCTAGGTAGACCATGGATAAGAGAAATGGAATGTGTACCTTCCATAGTGCACCAAAGTCTAAAATTCATACACCAAAGATAAGTGTATGTGGTCCCCCATGATACTGAGCCATTCAAGTATTTCAAGAAGTTCAATGAGCCACAAGAAACTTTGGTGGCATGCAGGCCTTCAAATATTCAGTCGGATAAAATCACCAAACATTCGACTGAGGCTTGCATCAAGAAGTTGCTACCTTTTCCCATCACAAAAAATAATGGTATCATATTACCTAATGAGGAGAAGAAAATATCAGTTAACATGACTAATGCAATTTCAACTACTCCAAAATCTAAAGCACCTTCTCAAGATTTTGTGTTAATGGTTAAAATTAAGTTAGAAGACCAAGTGACTTTAAGGCAGATAAAACAAGATATGGTGCAATCAGACATTGTTGCCACATTGAAGGGATCAAAACAATTAGCATTAGTCACCCCTGACTCACTTCTCATGGTGCCTCCTCAAGAACAAGAATAAGTTCTTCCCCCACATCAAACTGGGGGTACCAAAGCTAACATAGTTCAACACCACAAAGTAAAAAAAACATTAACTAAGTCATAAACATGAGCACGTGGATACCACTATCAAAGTGGATCATCATGAAGCCTCCACATCGACTCAAATGAAGGAAATGGGTGATTCAAAGTAACTTGGTGGATCTTTAGCATCCACTCTTTCACCTCCATCAGTAGAAAATGGTATTTCAAACCAATAGCTAGAAATACACATGGGAGCCTTATCAGTATTGGAGCATATGCAAAATCACCTCTATAATATAGAGGCACAAATGGAGCAACAAAATGAGGCATTGCAATATATTTTGATCCAACTGGAAAGCCAAGAGATACAAAAGAAATCCTCAACTTAGGTCAAACTATCCCTTATGACGTCATACAAAAATTTTCAACCAAAGAAAGCACCAATGCGGTCGCCTCAGCAACCAGACAAGCATCCCTCATTGCCTGAGCCTGTGGAATTGGTTTTCAATCGATTGTGTGTCACAAACACCATCACATTATCCAAGGTGTGCTAGTTGAATCCAAATAATCCAAAATCCCAAGGGTATGAGGAATATTTACATTGTCTATATCATAGATAAAATGATCATGATATTCAATCATGTCAAAAAATTTGAGCCATAGTATATAACATGCTTGAAAAGAAGCAACTTTGGGTTGCCAACCAAAAAGTGACCATAGTTAACAATCCATCCCTTACATCCAAAATACAAGGGGAGACCCCTAATCAAGCAAGTTACATACCTAGGGATCAACCTGGTCCTCAAACTAGGCCAATGTGTGCTGCATGCTCGAAGCATCCGCAACACATCTGGACTCCTTTAAATGAGCCTATGTCTATCATCTTCCAGAAGTTGGAAGAAGCTAAGGTCTTAACCTTACCCATAATAAAACCTATAGATCCAAACAAAGCCAAACCTAAGGGTTATAGGGAGTACCATTACTATCTCTACCATCGAATAAAGGGCCATGGCATTCACAATTATTATGGATTCAAGAATGTGGTTCAATATCTCATAGATAGTGGGGCTTTTCCCATATATGGTTCATCCACAGAACCCCAACCTACCAAAATAGAGGCTACATCATCCCAGTTGAGACCCCAAGGTCATTCGTAGCCTCGTAGGATTAACAAGCCACCTTAGTGAGTGGTCACATTTGAAATGACTACTACAACTTTATTTCAAAAGTTGTACAAGGCAAATGCATTTGTATTAGCATAAGTCAAACAAAGAGAGCCCAAACATGGGTCCACTAATGAAATCCTCTTTTGTATGTATCATCGTATACAAGGGCATGAATATGTAGTTGTCATTCATTTAGGAAGGTGTTCCAAGACCTATTAGAATTAAATAAGCTCCATGAATACGGTTCACTCATTTCTCCCCACCAAGACAAGGGTACCTTGCAGATGTTTATGCCCTAATTGGGAGAGCTGGTTTATGTCACTCTTCCTAAGCAATATGACTACATTACAGTAGGCCACATGCACATTGGGGGTACCTAAGGTATCATACCTTCCCCTTGTAAAAACAAAAAAAAAAAAAAAACATTCATAAATTTCAAAATCACAAAAACAATAGAAAATAATAAAAAGAAAAGGCTCCAAAGGCATCTTGAAGCCCTTTGGTCAAATCACAAAAAGCTCCAAAGGCATAATAAGTCCTTTTGTCAAAATTAAAAAGCTCCAAAGGCATATTAAAGCCCTTTGGTCAAATCACAAAAGGCCCTAAAGGCATCTTAAAGCCATTTGGTCAAATCACAAAAGGCCCCAAAGGCATCTTAAAGCCCTTTGGTCAAATCACAAAAGGCCCCAAAGGCATCTTAAATCCCTTTGGTCACATCACAAAAGGCCCCAAAGATATATTAAATCCCTTTGGTCAAATCACAAAAGGCCCCAAAGGCATCTTAAATCCCATTGGTCACATCACAAAAGGCCCAAAAGGCATCTTAAAGCCCTTTGGTCACATCACAAAAGGCTCCAAAGGCATCTTAAAGTCATTTGGTCAAATCACAAAAGGTCCCAAAGGTATCTTAAAGCCCTTTGGTCACATCATAAAAGGCCCCAAAGGCATCTTAAAGCCATTTGGTCACATCACAAAAGGCCCCAAAGGCATCTTAAAGCCCTTTCGTTAAATCACAAAAAGCCCCAAAGGAATATATAAGCCCTCTAATCAAATAAAAAGAAAGACCCAAAGGCATCTTAAAGCCCTTTGGTCACATCACAAAAAGCCCCAAAGGCATCATAAGCCCTTTGGTCAACAACAAAAACATAAAAGCACAAAAACAATTTAAAATCAAAAGTTCAAAAACATTCAAAATTAATCAAAAACTCAAAAATAATTGAAAGCATCAAAAATACAAAAACATCTACATTTGCACTTGCATCCATATAGTTGCATTGCACTTAGGCATGTCCATCCATTGCATTTGTATTAAGTAGGTTGTGTTCACAATCTTACAAATGACACCACATTTGAGCATCAATCATGCATCTTACAAAATCATCATCAACCATCACCCATGTGTGTAACTGTGTTTTTTCAACACAACCCCTCCTACTGCTATGAGGAATATACTAGGGTATTTCGATCACTTAGCCATACCTAGTGGTTTTATCAAACTGTGTAGAAAGTTATCTTTGCTTTTGATAGGTGAGGTTTAGTTTTGATAGAACCTGGTATATTTTAGAAATATATGACTAATCAAATCACTAAAATCCTAGTTGAAACAAGGGAAATATTAACGATGTGAAGCAGTAATAGGTATCCTAAGGTTAAAAGTTTATCTTTCTCATCCCCCTCTACAACCGGTTCAAAAATGCTAAAAATTGGCAAAAGGAAAAGTTCACTTCTACCCAAATAAATCCCTTGCTTTGATCAAAACAAGCAAAACTCCTGAACAAAGAAAAAATTCAAAAACAAAATAAACTAGTTATTATCATCACTACATAAATCCCTTGCTCGAAAGAAAAAAAATCAAAATAAATAGTGATTCTCATAACTAAGCATGAGAAAGTATCCCAAATAAATATGAATAAAATAAGGGAGTATGAACTTGAATATCTGGAATTATTGCATGAACGAGTCGTAAGGAATCCTTACACACGATGATATGTCTATGACATTAGCATATTGCTTTTGAACAGACCAATTTTTGCTTGTGGAAGAGCTAGCTTTGGGTATCCTGTACCGCATATTGCTGCATATTTTTGCAAAATCAAATTAAAGTAAACCTCGTATCTAGTGGTATATTCTATCACCTTGGCGATTGCAGCGATTTGAATCCATGCAATTCGATAAGAGGATTAAACCACCATAAGGACACCTACCATTTATCATAATCAACTATTTCACTGTTTGAAAATTGGAAATCAATTTTGGATATTCTACTTTTCAAGTGACCTCATACCAAGATTAATTTGCTCAACGATTGTCATTGATGGCCTAGTTCATGGGGCCTTAAACATGGACAATCTTTAATATCATCATTATTTTGAGTCTTGCTAGAGATTGAGGCTACCTAGGTTGATTGGTTTCGACCCAAGGAATTATCCATACAGTCACTAGGAGCATCTCTGAGTTCTGGACTCTTTTCATGCATCTTTCATCTCTGCATATCAATGGCGCCAACAAGGCAATTTCATTAACAGTATGGACTCACACACAGGAGTTGGGGCATCCGTTATCAATTTCTAATTTTTCTATAGTGGAATTCATCTTACATGATCATGGAACTTAAAATTTGGCAAAAATCCCTTTATAACCGTTGGGGCAGAAAACGGTCCATCTTTCACATCACTCATATTGTCTTCAATCATATTCTTTTCTAGTTTGTACACCAACCCCTTTCCTGTTGGGACATAAATAGATGGTTCATACACCAACCCCTTTTTTTCACCGTTGGGGCAAAAACGGTTCATTTTCTTCCAAATTTCTTCCAATTGGCTTGTGAGAACCATTCTCGCTCGCCAATTGAGGGGGTAAGCTGATAAAATTTTAAATATTCTTTTATTCTTTGGTCTTCAAAGTTGTGCTTTAGTCTTGAGAGAGAGTTGCGTCCGATCCGACTTTTCGGGTGTCTTAAGTTTTTGTGCTGCATTGTGTCTTCACACAAAGCAGCTCAAAAAGGGCATCTGTAGACACCAAAATCCGGCCACTTGTAAGTCATCTATACCTTCTTGTTAGCCACGTGTCAGTCATCCACCTTCCCGCCATTATTTGGCCCAAATCCACACCTTCCCGCCATTATTTGGCCCAAATCCACACCTTCCTGCCATTATTTGGCCCAATTTCACCTTTCCCGCCATTTTTCATTCCCAAATTTATTTAAATTAATATTTATATATATATTTTAATATTTTAATATATTTTAATATATATATAAAGATACTTTAAGTGATTTAATCTCATCCGTCCATCCATCTTAATCCGTTTCACAACCTAGATTTATTCTCTACCCTTGGATCCACTTTAATCTTAGCCACACGTTCAAAGTGTCGTTAAAACCCTAAAGTGTGCCCTAAGAGTAGATTATAAATTGAGTCACCTTGATGGCTCAAACCCTATCTCTTTTACTATCTCTCTTTTGTTATCTATCGCTATCTATCTCTTCTTCAGCTAAACCTACCCATCCATCGCCGTCCCTTTTCGTCGCATCCATCGCCGCATCCGTCGCCAACTTCGCCGCCATCCCTTCTGCAGCATTCTGCAGAATCCCCCATTCTTGTCGCAAGTGCCCGCGGGCGTTTACCCGCAGCCACAGACGCAGACCGGCGTCTGCAACCCCGATCCAGAAGCACGCGGGCGTTCAGCGATCGCACCAGGGCGCCTTCCGGCCGATTTGTGGTTACATCACTTCCAGGTGCCGCCTGGTCTCGCCGCGTTAACAAAAAAAGAGGTATAGATTCTAAAGCAAGTAATATTTTTATGTATTAATCCGTCGTTAGATTCTGCATTCTATTTATTTCATTTCTAGGGTTTTAGACTATTTTTGAGGGCTCACACAGTGGAGCCCTCTTACTAGTTTCTAACCTTTTTGTAGTTTTAATGTGTGCAGGATTTTAATGGCGATTTGATTGGATGATAGCAGCTGCTTAAGCTGGAGTGGTCCGAGCCAAAGGATACAACGAAGCCCACTCATTATGTTGAGGTTAAGGATACATTCTTCGGAGACGCCACCACATTGTGCCGGCTAGGGTTTCGGAGAACCCTAGCACAAATTGTAATCTTGTATCACGAAAAGGGTTACAAGCCCTGTTGTACTCAAAAGGAGTTTCTAAACTCCATTGATTAATAAAAATCGTTTGTTTTGTACAACTGTGTTCTGCATTACTTTTTATCGTGATTTCTTTATCTTTTGTTTGGCGTTGTATCTTTAATCTACAAATGGCGATCACGGTGGGACCCCCTAGGGTTTCATGTTTTTAATACTTGCTTTACTGATCTATTCCTATTTTTGTTTTATTTTGCAGGTTTCGAAAATCGTGAAATTCGTTGTTCCAGCGAACTAGGGTTTCTGAGGAGTTTGCGAAAATGCAGCGAGACGCGAGCGGCGTCTGGAAGTCCAATCCGAAACGCAGAGGTGCGTTTCAGCCTGCGCAGACTCCCTTGGGCGTTTGAAGGCAGTTTTACAGAAAAAGCGTAGGCTTCCAAGTAAGTGTTGTACTTTTTACGTTTTTGGTTTTTCTATCGTATTCTGTTTCTTTTTCAGATCATTGCTTTAAAATGAACAAAAACTAAGTAATCTGGAAAAGAACAGTTATTTTTAGTTACATTTTTTTTTACATTGCATTATTGGTTGCATAAAAAAAAAAAAAAATTGCATACCTAGCTGCATATTAGAATAGCTACGAATTATCTGTTTTAGTTATCTAAGTAGGACTATTGATTGGATGTCAATAGTACTCCTGCCATTGGGTGATTCGAGGCAGAGAAGTGGACGAACCTTCCGGTTGCTCCTTTGATATCTGATATCATTGGTAGGCAGGGGTTTTAAACGGTGTACTCCACTTCTTCGGAGGAAATGGCATATTTTCGGTGGCCTCTTGCTTAGATCATTAGAACTTTTGATTTATAGCTTTGTATGTATACATTAGACAACTAAAACACTTAAAATAAAATTCTCTGCATTTCATATTGCATTTAAAAGAGTAATATCTGGATTTCATCACCGAGGTATTGCTTGAAGTTTAGTGACGGTGGAATTCATCTCCATCCATTAAACTTCTACCTTAGACACCATAGGTCACCCCAGAGCAAACTTGCTTGGATTTCATCACCGAGTAAGAATCTCGTTGTCCTTTCCTAGCCATAGTTTTTACCTTTTTTGTGAATAATTCAAGATTAGATCACATGCAAAACTCATAAACCGGACACTTAAAATTTACTACTGATTAAGATCGAGAAAATAATTAATTAACCGCGAGGTAAGACATATTGGTTGAAACCTAGGTTGTGATTGTTTCATGATAATTTCTTTAGTGTAAATTTATCATTTAAGTTTTGCATTCTTCTTTTCTGAATTTGTTTAGATTTATTGCGTTATGGTCTTAACAAGGAATCAATCTAAAGTGTTAAATCTAAATAATCAAATGAATAATTCACAGAACATCCCCACCACCAACATGACCACTTATCCTAGTGAATTTCAGGCAGGTTCGCCTGCAGGTCTTTCACGTCCTTCTACCGTCTATCGCATGGCCATGCCCATGGAGGAAGACAATTCTTGTCATATTACCCACATTGATATGGCCCAAGTGCAAACTCACTTAAGAGATGGCACTGGCTATGTCCTTGAGCCAATCCAAGATTCCCCTATGCAAGATTCTATTTTTCAGCGGGATATTGCATCAACCATACCCGTTGGTTTCACTCAGGTCTACACTAACCCTTTTTTTGAGGCTAATGTTGTATCTGCTCAGTCGGCTTCATCTCCAACATCTTCCCGGATGCTCAATTGTCCTCCTTTGGAGACAAATGTAGTGTCTTCCCGACCACTTTCTCCTCCATTTAACCGGGTGTACACCAATTCTCTCTATGAGGCTGGTGGAACCTCCTCTAGCCATGACCAATTTCAACCCTCTTCTTCCCAAACCATTTATGGTTTCACCCTACCAGGGCACGAGTCTCTTGTTTCTTCCCAGTGTACCGCCTACTTCAGCCACCTTCATTGCCCCTGCTATGCGAGTCTCCTGTGACTACCATGGCGGCCTGCCCTCCACCTTCATCCAATCATCCCACCTCCCTTGGGTTAGAGATTAATAAGGTTAGGGAGTACCTCGACAAGTTGCTTCAGCAACAACAGCGACAAAATGCTCAACCACCTATCGTAGTAAAACCTACACCCCAACCAATTTCTACCCGGCCGACTTTTCTTAGCTCGGGCCCCACACAGGTACCCCAATCTTCGGTGGTGTCCATTCCTACCCCACCTTTCTCCCAACCGAGTCCAGTTCATCATTCACCCCAATCACCTTCTTTTCGGTATCATCCATACCAACAACCTGTCCATTCCACATCGCCTAATCCGGGCAATTTCATCCCATCTCATCATTTTTCCACTCCTCCATTGCATCATCATAATCATCAAACGAATCAAAATTTTCATGAAGATTCTCGACTCCATGCTATGCAACAACGGATTGACAACCTTATGCTCAACATGCACGGCTCATCTAGTCAAAAACCTATGTTAAGGTCATTGATCAATCAACCAATTCATCCTTCGGTACCTTCACCGCCATATCCGACTGATTTCACATTACCGAAGTTTGACAAATTTTGAGGAGCTGAGGATCCTCATGAACATGTGAGCTCATTCATGCATGACTGCTTTAGAATCCAAAATAATGACGCTCTTATGCTCAGAACTTTTCCTCGAGACATTAGGAGGAGATGTTGTACAATGGTACAATCATTTACCTCACCATAGCATTTATGCTTACGAGCAATTGATTAATCTATTTTTAGAACGATTCTCCCTAAATGTACAAAGGAAAGTTTCATTGTCCGACTTATACAAGCTCAAGCAACATGACGATGAGGCTGTTTATGACTTTGGAAACCGTTGGAGGGCTATCATTAATAAATTGCCATTCTCCCTACCAATGGAGGAGTTAACCAAAATGTTCACCCAGAGTTGTCTAAAACCTATCTCTTGGTTACTCCAATTACAACAATACGGGACTTTTGAAGAGGCTTTGGCCCAAGCAAGTATCATAGAAGACATTAAAGTCCAAGAGGGTGTTTTAAAACCCCGTAGAAAAGAATGGCAACAAAAGGGCCAACAACGAAATAATAATTATGGCCAAAACAAACAAGCACGAGGCTAGTACGACCTCAAATGTTAACCAAGTTAATCAAGTGGTGGCGAGTCAGCCCGTAATGGCTCAACAACAACAAGTAATGCAAAGTCAACCGCAACCAATTGCTTATCATGCGGTACCCGCCCCTACTCAACCGGCTCCCAATACTGGGCCAACCATGGAAACTCGACCTTGGCAAAATAATCGTCCCAAGCGACAGTTCACACCTTTAGATGAACCATATGCGGTCATATTCAATAAGTTATATAGCACAAATCGGTTAACTTTACCGAGTTTAAACCTTTAGAACCATCTAGAAGGGGAAGTATTACAAGGAGTACCTATTTTGTCCTTATCATAGGCAAAATGGACACGATATCAATAATTGTACGACTTTCAAACATGTGATCCAAGATCTTATTGAGATTGGAGCCATTAAATTGGATAGCCCCTTAGCCCAAAAAAATCAAAATCTTGGTGTATTTCAAACACCCCTTCCACATCGGGAGGAAGCTCCAACAACTTCAGGGGGAGTAACTCGGGTAACTCCTCCTAATCAAGTCAACCATGTACAACAATACCAAGGTTTTGTGGGTACTATTAACGTAGTAACCCGGGGTCAAAGGGCGAACCAACCAAATCGAGGTTGAACCACGGCCACTGTACAAACCCCGAGTCCACCTCGGGTAACGGTGACCCAACGACGTGCTAGTACTTCTCAACAACCGCTAAATCATTCTACTCAACGCCAACGACCCATCATGTCATTGAGTAGCCGGTTAACTACTAGTTTAAAAATGGCTTATGCCAAGTTATCGATCTATGACCTCATTCAACAATCTCCCCCGCATAGAGAGGCATTAATGGAAATTTTGAAGTCAATCGAGCTTCAAACTCAAGATACTAATGCCTTCAACAACTTTGTGGGGAGTATTCAAACATGCATGGAGCCCTCCATCACTTTCTATGATTTTGAAATCAAACCTATGTCAACAGAAAGTATAGATCCTCCACTTGCATATCATGGCCAAGATCGATCACAAGCCATTCAAGAGAGTCTTAATTGACACCGGTTCCTCAATCAATATCATTACAACATCGGCGTTGAGTCATCTAAAGCTGTCGCCATCCCTTATCACAAAGTCGACTTTTACTCTTAAAGCATTCAATGATGCTTTATCTTCCACGGTTGGCACGGTTATCTTGCCCATTGAGGTAGGGGCCCGAACTTTGCATACCTTGTTTCACATCTTGGAAGGGTCCATGGCATACAATGTATTGCTTGGACGGCCTTGGCTTAGGGAGATGAGATGTGTCCCTTCTATCTTGCATCAATGTCTGAAGTATGTATATGAGGGACTAGGTTCATTGTGTACCTGCTGACATTGAACCCTTCAAACATTGCAACTATGTCTCAAATCCTTATGAGATTGTGTTGCCATCCACTCATCTTTTCTTGACCCCATCTACTTCTTCTATACCATCTTCTTCTAAAGCTCCCATTCCTGAGGAGCTACCCATCATATCGCAACCATCTTCCTCTTCCGCTATTCCATCTCATTCACCACTTTCTTCATCTCCTAATCTTCCTTCTTCTTCATCAGTGACCACATGCACATGTGGCCATGACCAATCATCTCTTTCCACGTCATTACCCCATTCTTCTACACCTTCTTCAACATCACCTATTATTCCTCCATCTTCCCAACCATCACCCGCTGATGTTTCACAAGTTAGTGAAGCATCAACCCAACCAAATCCTTCCAATTCTTCTATCCCACATTCTTCTATTCCATCATCTAGTCTTTCTCCCTCCCAAGTCAAGGTCCATCTCACTGATGCAGGTATTGGTGAGTATGCCATTCAAGATGTCCACATCACACCGTTCAATGTGCAAACAGTTAAAGATTTTGGTCGTCCACATGACCAACATTTATCCATTGGATCGGTTTATAACATGGGTTCTATGCCAAATTCCATTAATTTTGTATATGGGGGAATAGAGTCATCTTCTAGTCCTACCACCATACTAGAACCTAAGCATCCGAGTCCCTGCCAATATCGAAAGGATGGAGGGTTTTCCCTCTCGCTATTTCCAGAGACATAATTGGCAGCAATTTGGCCTAGGTCGCTACGAGCAAGGAGTAACTGAACGCATCGATATGCCATATCAGAGACCCACTGAGCGTTTTGGTCTGGGCTACCAACCACTTCCATCCCTTTCTTCTTTTGAACGAGCTTTTCAAAGCATTAATCTTAATTCGGAAGAAGAAATCCTCCACCCAGACGAATCCGAAGATGAAGCCTATGAAGAATTTGACGTCATGTCAAATGGTGATGAATACGAAGAAGAGTCGGCGCCAATTGTTACCCTCATTGAACAAGACGAGTTTTATCTCCAATTGTTCCCTCTCCAAGAAGCCATCTTTCGCTTGTTTCTTCCACAAGAACGAGGTGAACCACCCCCTCCGCCACATCCATAAGCCATAATCCAAACTTGTATTATATGTATATACTAAAATAGTGGTTTTCACCACTACAAAAAAAAAAAAAAACTCAAAAACTATGTTGTTTTGCATCTCAGGTCTTCCGAGGTCTTCACCGGTTTTCCCTTCCATTCCGCCCATCCTTTCTTCCATAAGTCGACAATGAATTTCGAAGACTTATTCACCCCGCTCCATAATCCATATGATCCGGATAAGCCTAAGAAATGTGTCTTTGGTGTTACCTCAGGCAAACTCCTAGGTTTTATTATCTCTAAACGAGGTATTGAGGTGGACCCAAACAAGGTCAAAGCCATTATGGAAATGTGTCCCCCAACTAATTTGAAGGAGTTGCGTAGTTTACAAGGAAATATTAATTCAATCCGTCGCTTTATTGCACAACTTTACGATAAATGTAGGCCATTTTGCCACCTACTACAAAAGGGGTACAATTTTCATGGACAGATGAGTGTCGAGAAAGCCTTTGATGACATCAAGCGGTACTTAGCGTCTCCGCCGGTCTTAGCTCCGCCTCGTCGAGATCCCTTCCTTGCGAATTTCTTTGCAGGAATTTATCGATGATGATCTTGCTAGACAAGCACGTCTTGATCAACTCACACTCATAGATGAAAAACGAATCAATGCTTTAGAGCATTTGCGAGTTTATCAAGACCGATTGAAACGTGCTTACAATGCCAAAGTTCATCTAAGAGAATTTCAAGTAGGAGATCTTGTCCTTAAAGAGAATCAACAAAACACCAATGCATTGCCGCATCTTCGAGATAAATTCGCGGCTAATTGGTTAGGTCCATATATGGTCCCTTGAAAGAGTGGGTAATGGAACTTATAGACTTGCCGAGTTTAGAGGGAGAGGAAGAACCCGAACCACTTAATGTTATACACTTGAGGGCATTCTACGCATAGTTTGAATTTTATATGTACATATATACATGGCTTGTACAACAAAAAAAAAAAAAAAAACAAATAAAATAAAAAGAATTTGCATTTCATTGTTAGTTGCATACATCTCATTCAAAAACATTGCATTTCATGTGCATACATCTCATTGAAAACCATAACATTTCATTTTCAGCCATAGTTGCATATCATGTTAGAGACCATTCTATCTTTTGGATATAAAATTTGGTCAAGCAAAAGTCATGTTGCCTTAATCGGGGGCACCGTCATAAAATCCATCAAACCGAATTGTCATTCGTACACCCATTTTCCATTTGCACATATTTACATTGCCAAAATGTTTTCGAGTCACTCGGCCATTCCTAGTGTTTTAAGCAAACTTTGAAATGCATGTCAAAGTTCTCTAGGGCCATATCACAAATTACACTAAATAAAATCTTGAGTATTGGGAAATGATTTCAAAAGCGGTCTTGAACCTATCACATTTTCACATCTTAAAAACATCTTGTGTCAAAGAGAGATAACACCATCCTTGGGTTGTGCCTTGAAGTGAAAAGGGTAATCCTCGTTTGTCCTATCATGCAAACATAGTCCATAAAACAGTGGTTCTTACCACTATCACAAGCAATCACAAAATATAAATATAAACAGAGTAGTAAGGATAGGGTAAAATTCTCATCATACTTCGGTTGAGAATCCGATTCCCCAAAGCTCTAAGGAAATGAACATTTTTCACACACCATTGATCCCAAATAAGTTGTAAGGATCGTACTACTTGTCCAATCGGACGGATAGGTAGTCATCCCCAAGGCTTACAAAGGTCAAAAACAACATGGACTATGGAGTTAACCTTCATCGGGGCTATAGACGCTTGGCTGGCGGTGGAGTATACTCATTGCGTGGCGACATGTCTCTCCTCAAAAAGAGACCTCCGAATGCTCATACGGACAAACTAGCTTCGGGGTCTTCTCCATAACGGGGTTACCTAATTTATGCAAGATGAGGTTAATGAACACACTTGCACACACACGAGTTTTTGATTGCCTAGAGTCACTACCATGCTTCCGATTTGGTTAATGAACTCGCATGCACACACATTTGGTCCTAGTTGAATTAGGCGGTATTAGTAAGTTTGTTTGATACCACTAGCATGTTTGAGTCTTTGTAAAACAGTCTTCCTCCATATCTTCTTCCATATCACCCTCCATATCTTCTTCCATATTCATGTCATTCCATACGTCATCCATTCACAAGCCACCAAGTTCGGTGCCCCTGATTAAACAATTATGATAAGAGTTGGCTAAATCTAACTATCTAAAAATATGAGTGCTTCTTAGTGCATATATCATTTACTTAGTCTTGCATTATCTCCTTTTCTTCTTTCTTCTGCTTAATCATCCATAGATTTGTATGTTATATACTTAGTCTCGCATTAATCATCTATAAGTTTGCATTCCATTCCATCACATATGCATCAAAAACATTAAAACATATCAAAACATGCATCACAAAAACATAGGCATTCACACAAAAGAGAGTAAAACACCAAATAAATAAAAGCCATGTATATATATATATATGTATAAAGGACAAAGCTGTACGAGGAATGCCAAAAGGCTACAATATACAATAGAGCACCAAGGCTCATAAAGAGTGCATCTAAGCACTAAGCTAACCATCAAAAGAGGACCCCTGAGACCTAGTAGGAGCCCTAGACCTAGTGGTGTGTCTAGACTCACTACGCCTAGAGACGAGAAGAGGATGGAGGATCAGGCAACACAATGTGATGCCTAAACAATGTGTCCTCCAGAGCCTCAATGTAACGAGTCCTCGACCTAAACCTAGCTATGTCTATCCCGTGTCGTCGCTCCCGCTCTGCTAGCTCTGCACGGAGTCTCGTCACCCTGTCATCCTGGGGCACCCTGGTCGCTCTATCCAAGTCCGCCTACAGCTGGGCCATCCTCTCCTCCTGAGCAGCTAACCGGGCATCCTGCTCCACTGCCTGTTGCTCCAGCCGAGCTATCCTCTCGTCTCGGGCAGCTAACATAGCATCGCGCTCTGCTATCTGCTGCTGCAGCTGCGTCAGCTCGTTCTCGTGCCCGCTAGGGGGTATCTCCCTAGCCTCTCCTGTAGCCTCTCCTAGGCCCTCTCCGCCATCCTCCCCGTCATCTTCGCTACCCGGAGCCTACCGTGCCATCTTCCCCTTTCGCCTTCGACTGTCAGATCGAAGGCGGGGACCCTCCCTGCGCTTGGGAACCTCCGCGGTTCCCTCGCCCTCTCCAGCCCCAGCCTCGGGCTCTCCGGCTCCACCAGCCACCAATGGTGGCTCCCACCTCGGCTCTGCGGCCATCCATGCTGCATACTCAGCTGTCACCCCGACGTCGTCCATGTCGGGGATCTCCATGTCCTCATCGTCCTCTGTCGCCTCCCTCCACGGCTCGGCACATGGCAAATCACCCTCTGATCTGTGCCTCCGGTAGCGCACTGGCTCATCGGGGACATCCTGCCTCAATCCGACCTGGCGGAGTACTCGAGACATCTGTATGTACTCCGCCTCGCTATGGCCCCGCCCCACTACCCATCTGGCCTGTCGCACCCGTCTCAGGTGCTCTCCATCCTCGATCCACCTCGCCTCCCGCCAGGGCCTCCAAATGACTTGGGCATCTGTCAAGTCTGCCCATAATCTCCTATACCATTGCCCCGATCTCACGGGGCGGCTAGGCTGTCTCTCCTCCGCCACTGGCCATCTCCTACCATAAGCCTGGCTCATGTCCCAGTGAGCCCATGGCAACCCCTCCGGTCGAGCCACTCTGAAGTGCTCCCAGCCCCAGCACTGGAGAACCACACTGCAACCTAGGCCCTTTCGGCCCCGTCTCCGAACCTCATACAACTCCCGGTACACCTGCGCCAATAAAGCAGGCGCCCAGGCATACACTACCCTATTAGTGAGCATCTCGCTCACTACACCCATCAAGTTCCATGGGAACCTGCACCCGTGCTGTTCGGGGCCACAATGTTGGCCAACACGAACATCATCAGAGCCTCCACCGCTACCAACTCCTTGGCCGTATACATGGCCAAGTATGGGATCCCATCGCTCTCCGTCCGGATCTCCCTCCGGTCATCCCCAAACAACTTGGCCATCTCCGTGGCTCTATCTCGTCCAACCTCCACCTGCGCCCCCTCCACGGGCACCTTGAGGATGCGGTATACATCCTCAAGTGTCACCGTCATCTCTCCAGTCGGGAGCTGGAACGTCCCCCGATCTGGATCCCACCTCTCGGCCAAAGCCGAGAGGTACCCCTCATCCGCCCGAACTACCTCCAACCGGGCTGCCTCCGCTAGCCCCACTGCCTCCAATATCTCCCAGTCTGCCTGGGACAACGACCTCCTCATCCCCGGAATGATAGGGGAGAACCGGTGTCGTGCCTCTAACACCCTAAGCTGCAAAACAACAAAACAAAAATTTGTTACAAATTTTTCCCAAAAAAAAAAAAAAAAAAAAAAAAAAAAAAAAAAAAAACACATAATAAGTACTTGCTTAAATGAACAAATACCTCAGCTGGCTGCACTGGCGCGTCCGCTCCTATCTCCGCCATAGCTCCCACACAAACCTTTCACTCCACTCCCTCAGACGCACTTCTCTCAAGCTCGAACGCACAAATGAGCGAAATTCTCGCTGAAACTGTTTAAATAGCTGGTTTTGGCGCCCTGAAACGTAGTGGGGCATTTCATGGCGCATTTAGACGCAGTCCTGCGTTTGCAGAGCGCCTAAACACCGGCGGGCGTCTCTGCCAACCACAAATGCAGACCGGCGTTTGGTGTCAGTATTGAATAAAGGAACAAAACTTGCAAAATTGAAGCTTACCTCCTTCAAATTTCATCAAATTCAATTCATCCATTCTTCTTATCATAATAAAACATTTTGTGAAGGTTACAACAGTTTTGGACACAAATTTTGTCATTTCGCTCAAAAAGCGCATCATTCATCATTGTTTTACAAATTGGGTTAAAAATATTCAAAACCTTCACAAAATTAACCACATTCATCAATTTTTCTGATCTATCGTCAATTTCATTCATTCTTCTTTCATCATGCATATTTTTGCCAAATCAAATTAAAGTAAACCTCGTATCTAGTGGTATATTCTATCACCTTGGCGATTGCAGCGATTTGAATCCATGCAATTCGATAAGAGGATTAAACCACCATAAGGACACCTACCATTTATCATAATCAACTATTTCACTTGTTTGAAAATTGGAAATCAATTTTGGATATTCTACTTTTCAAGTGACCTCATACCAAGATTAATTTGCTCAACGAGTTGTCATTGATGGCCTAGTTCATGGGGCCTTAAACATGGACAATCTTTAATATCATCATTATTTTGAGTCTTGCTAGAGATTGAGGCTACCTAGGTTGATTGGTTCCGACCCGAGGAATTATCCATACAGTCACTAGGAGCATCTCTGAGTTCTGGACTCTTTTCATGCATCTTTCATCTCTGCATATCAATGGCGCCAACAAGGCAATTTCATTAACAGTATGGATTCACACACGGGAGTTGGGGCATCCGTTATCAATTTCTAATTTTCCTATAGTGGAATTCATCTTACATGATCATGGAACTTACAATTTGGCAAAAATCCCTTTATAACCGTTGGGGAAGAAAACGGTCCATCTTTCACATCACTCATATCGTCTTCAATCATATTCTTTTCTGGTTTGTACACCAACCCCTTTCCTGTTGGGACATAAACAGATGGTTCATACACCAACCCCTTTTTTCACCGTTGGGGCAAAAACGGTTCATTTTCTTCCAAATTTCTTCCAATTGGCTTGTGAGAACCATTCTCGCTCGCCAATTGAGGGGGTAAGCTGATAAAATTTTAAATATTCTTTTATTCTTTGGTCTTCAAAGTTGTGCTTTAGTCTTGAGAGAGAGTTGCGTCGATCCGACTTTTCGGGTGTCTTAAGTTTTTGTGCTTGCATTGTGTCTTCACACAAAGCGGCTCAAAAAGAGCATCTGTAGACACCAAAATCCAGCCACTTGTAAGTCATCTATACCTTCTTGTTAGCCACGTGTCAGTCATCCACCTTCCCGCCATTATTTGGCCCAAATCCACACCTTCCCGCCATTATTTGGCCCAATTTCACCTTTCCCATTTTTGCCCATTCACCTTTTCGCCATTTTTCATTCCCAAATTTATTTAAATTAATATTTATATATATATTTTAATATTTTAATATATTTTAATATATATATAAAGATACTTTAAGTGATTTAATCCGAGCCGTCCATCCTTCATTTAATCTCATCCGTCCATCCATCTTAATCCGTTTCACAACCTAGATTTATTCTCTACCCTTGGATCCACTTTAATCTTAGCCACACGTTCAAAGTGTCGTTAAAACCCTAAAGTGTGCCCTAAGAGTAGATTATAAATTGAGTCACCTTGATGGCTCAAGCCCTATCTCTTTTACTATCTCTCTTTTGTTATCTATCGCTATCTATCTCTTCTTCAGCTAAACCTACCCATCCATCGCCGTCCCTTTTTCGTCGCATCCATCGCCGCATCCGTCGCCAACTTCGCCGCCATCCCTTCTACAACATTCTGCAGAATCCCCCATTCTTGTCGCAAGTGCCCGCGGGCGTTTACCCGCAGCCACAGACGCAGACCGGCGTCTGCAACCCCGATCCGAAGCACGCGGGCGTTCGGCGATCGCACCGGGCGCCTTTCGCGGCCGATTTGACGATTACATCACTTCCAGGTGCCGCTTGGTCTCGCCGCGTTAACGAGAAAAGAGGTATAGATTCTAAAGCAAGTAATATTTTTATGTATTAATCCGCCGTTAGATTTTGCATTCTATTTATTTCATTTCTAGGGTTTTAGACTATTTTTGAGGGCTCACACAGTGGAGCCCTCTTACTAGTTTCTAACCTTTTTGTAGTTTTAATGTGTGCAGGATTTTAATGGCAGATTTGATTGGATGATAGCAGCTGCTTAAGCTGGAGTGGTCCGAGCCAAAGGATACAACGAAGCCCACTCATTCGTTGAGGTTAAGGATACATTCTTCGGAGATGCCACCATATTGTGCCGGCTAGGGTTTCGGAGAACCCTAGCACAAATTGTAATCTTGTATCACGAAAAGGGTTACGAGCCCTGTTGTACTCAAAAGGAGTTTCTAAACTCCATTGATTAATAAAAATCGTTTGTTTTGTACAACTGTGTTCTGCATTACTTTTTATCGTGATTTCTTTATCTTTTGTTTGGCGTTGTATCTTTAATCTACACAATTAAATCAAAATTAAACATGCATTTAACAATAAGTACTGCATCCACATTTGCATACATAATAAGTAGTCCATCTACATCTAAGTCACAACATCTAACCATACATTCATCAGCTAGCTAGTGCATGTCATCAATACATCACATCCTATAGCAATAATCAAATCATGTAAGCATTGCGTTCATATACACATCCATCATCATAATGCATCCACATATATATATCATAGTGTCTAAGCATACATATTTCATCTAGCTAGTGCATGTCACCAGTACATTGCATACATATAGCATAATCAAATCATTATCTAGGAATAGCATCCATCATTACATTCATTACATAAAATAAAAATAAAAATATTTGCTAAATGTAACTAGGGCATTATTGGTATCATACCTCCCCTAATCAATAATCAAACAATTAAGCAATCAACCTCAAAATGCTCCAAAGGTATCCATAAACCCTTTGGTCAACCCAAAATGATCCAAAGGTATCCATAAACTCTTTGGTCACCCTAAAAGCTCCAAAGATATCCTAACCCCCTTTGGTCAACTCACAAAAGGCTCCAAAGGTATCCATAAACCCTTTGGTCACCCAAAAGGCTCCAAAGGTATCCATAAACGCTTTGGTCACGTTCCAAAGGTATCAATAAACCATGTGGTCACCTAAAATGTTCCAAAGGTATCCATAAACCCTTTGGTAAATCCAAAAATATCTAAATGCATCACAAACCCCTTTGGTCAACTCAGAAAAGGCTCCTAATGTATACATAAACCCTTTGGTCACCTAAAAATCTCCAAGGGTATTCATAAACCCTTTGGTCAATCCAAAAGGCTCCAAAGGTATCCAAAACCCTTTGGTCAACCCAAAAGGCTCCAAAGATATCCAAAATCCTTTGGTCAACCCAAAAGGCTCCAAAGGTATTCAAAACCCTTTGGTCAACCCAAAAATCCAAAGGTATCCATAAAACCCTTTGATCACCCAAAATGCCCCAATAGCATCCACTAAGCCCATTCGTCATAATAACAACATGTGTAATCAAAATAAACATTTAAATGCTTAATCATAGCTAAGTGCATTTTTTCAAGAATCATTGTCAAAGACAATCATGCACTCCCTTGCTTGGGGAAAATAAACAAAATATCACAAGAAAATTCAAGCAAGCCAGGCAGCTAGTCTCCTAATTACCGCCAAGGCTAGGATTTAACTTAAGCTTATCTCCTAATTGCTGCCAAGGCTAGGATTAGACTTAAGCTTATCTCTTAATTGCCACCAAATCTAGGATTAGACTTAAGCTTATCTCCTAATTGCTGCCAAGGCTAGGATTAGACTTAAGATTATCTCCTAATTGCCGCCAAGACTAGGATTAGACTTCAGCTTATCTTCTAATTGCCACCAAGACTAGGATTAAACTTAAGCTTATTTCCTAATTGTTGCCAAGGCTAGGATTAGAATTAAGCTTATCTTCTAATTTTTTCCAAGGCTAGTATTATACTTAAGCTTATCTCCTAATTGTTGCTAAGGCTAGGATTAGACTTAAGCTTATTTCCTAATTATCGCCAAGGCTAGAATTAGACTTAAGCTTATCTCCTAATTGCAACCAAGGCTAGGATTTGACTTAATATTATCTCCTAATTGCTGCCAAGGCTAGTATTATACTTAATATTACCTCCTAATTACCGCCAAGGCTAGGATTAGACTTAAGCTTATCTCCTAATTGCCACCAAGTATAGGATTAGACTTAAGCATGTATTATAATTTTTTCCAAGGCTAGGATTAGACTTAAGCTTATCTCCTAATTGTCACCAAGGCTAGGATTAGACTTAAGCTTGTCTCCTAATTGCTGCCAAGGCTAGGATTAGACTTAATATTATCTCCTAATTTTTGCCAAGGCTAGGATTTTGACTTAAGCTTACCAAAATCAAGTTCTTCAACTCATCAAAGGTAATGATTCAATGATGTATGCCCTTTCCATGATTGGGGCATCTGACATTGATAAATCAACAAAACAAAAGTCTAAAAGGTCTAAATCATTCATCATGGTCAAATGACTCGTTGCTTTATTAATTGTCCTTTCCTCATCGACTCGTCACTTGAGGGGGTAGTCAAAATTTTCAAACAATCATAATCAAAGTCAACAAAACATCACCCAATCATGTCAAATTGTGTTAATCTTACGGATCATTGCCAACAACTATCATAAGCTTACCATTTTTTGGGACAAAAGCAAACATAATAGTTAAGTTTGTAGCTCTCCTCCTTTTGGACCTATAGTAGTACTGAAGCTACCCGATCGCTTGATGAACGAGTGCAAACTTCCATAAATTTAAGCCTTCCACCCTATTGGAAGCAATGATTCTAGGATACACACCTCCTGCATGACTGGGACATCCCATGTTGATCAAATCAATGATCATCATACAACCTATAATGTGGCATTAGGTGGTCTATTTTTTTTGCTCTGTGCTATGTTTTCCCACAATGCATCCCAAAAAGGGGTATTTGTAGACACCTAAAATACGTTGTTTTAGGAGACTACTCATATGGACACATTCGTAGACAATATGATCAATCTTGGACCTTTCCAAGAGCAACAGTGGTCCTAACCACTCAAAAGGTGCAGCTCTAGCCCACTTAGTCTTGGCCGCTATCGACCAGAATGGCTTCCAATCCTAGCCACTCAAGCTGAGAGCAGCCACAATCCTGACCTCTCAAGCTAATAGCAGCCATAGCTAGCCGCTTTTGATGATAGTAGCTAGCACTAAAACATGAATTGCTATGAGGGATTGCCCAAATCATGGTTAGTAATTTTAGCTTGCATGCATTTTGAGGGGATCTCGATGAGGAACTCCCAGATTTCTTTCTAACTGCCCCTTCCATGCTAATCCAAGACTAAACCATCCCTCTAGAACAGTTAGTTGGTATGCAGATCTAGAGTTTGTGTTCCCCAAGAAGACAAGCCCTATATTTGGACCTGAAACCTGGAAGGCTACATATGTAGACTTCCAAGAAGGCAAAAGAGAGAGAGTTCAAATTGTGTGCAGCAAAGCCCTGTTGAAATGGAGAGCAAATCTATGTCCATTTGAGGAGTATTGGAGCACCATCCGGTTGAGCTACATCCACGCATCAATATTCAGATCCATCATTCCCAACCACCAATCAATGTAGGAGACACACCTGGTGACCCTTGACCATCAATTTGAGCAAGGGATCGACTACCACATCCCATAAGACCTGAGGTAACCTTTAAGTCAAAGGTTGCCATATTTTATAGCGGTCCATTGTCATAGTTAGGTTTTAAAATGGTCGATTCCTTTGTTCTAAGTAATAGATATTTATTTATCATTATTTCATTTTCATGGATTTAACATAGATCTGAATATTTCATTGCATTTAGATTAATATTTTTTATTTTCATATTCATATTTCTTAGATCTGATATATTTCAATGCACATTATGCTTATTTATTCGGATTATCATATTTGCTAACAAAAAGGCCTCATCTAGGGAGGCTACCCATTCTACTTATTATGCTCTATTGTTTCCATACACACAGATACAGGTTCATAGGATTGGTCTAAAGCATCCAGAGCATGAGATACCTCTAGGATGAGATAAGGAGAAGGAGGCATATGTAAGCCCTCATACAGTTTCATGTGCAAGATCGGGAAGCCTACAAAAGCGCACCACCCGTTTGGGAGGGGACATTTTATTCACCATTTTTTCGCTTGTAATTCATTGTATCAAAATGAGTATCCTTCAGAGGGACCGACATGTAACCGGGGTTCAATATAAATAAAATGATATTTCTTTGTTATTTCTATGTTATATGCATTTCATCGTCTTTCATTTCATTTCGGTATAATATTGCAAGTAGAGTTGCAGTGCTCGCTTACCAGGGTCGCACATTTACTTTTGGTAAAAAAATCCTTGATAACATAATCATCACACAAGAGGCCATATAATATCTTCATTCTATAAAAAATACTAGGAATTCTTGTAAAAATACATATGAACAAAACATATGATAGAGTTTACTGAAGTTTTTTGTATGATATTTTCAAAATATGGTTTTAATTAAGGTTAATGTGTTTATATTAGATATACTCTAAAATATTCTATTTCAATATATGATACCCATTGGATGCCTTGAGTCAACCTATAGAATTTTCTAGCATGATTTTTCATTTTCATATATCTTCATTTTTTATTAAGGCATTTCATATATCTTCATTTTTTTATTAAGGCATTTCATATCTCTTCATTTTTTATTGAGGCATTAAGAACAACTCTAACAAAAGTGAAAGGAAAATTAAGGGTATTTAGGTTGCAATGAATAGACCATTAGAATATCTTCATTTTATTGATAACACTTTTCTTTTGGGTCATCCCTAGGTTAGAAATAACATGGAATTTCAATAGATACTATTATGCTATGAAATGCCATGGGATAGTATGTTAGTAAAATTAAATCCAAGATCTTTTATTAACACTACTCTAGGTCTTCAATGGATTATTGTGGATATTTTAGGGTTTAAAGTTGAAAATACCATCAACATATCTATGTATTTGATTATCTAATAAAGAAAAAAGAAAGGTATTTGAGACTCAATTTTGGACAGAATTAAATCTTGTTTAGAATATTTGAAAGATAAGTTATCAATCATGGTTGGAACAATATAGCTAATAAGTGCTACATTGTAATATATCGTTATATATGATGTCATTGTCAATATTATGAGTAGACATAACATCCAGATTTGTGAAAACTTAAAGAGATTTTATTTGAAAATGATGTGAATAGAAATTGAGGTTTCCTCTTTACAAGTGGGATAACATTTATAGAGGAAAGAATACGGGAAGGAAAGATTCAAAAGTTGCAAACTTTGTAAGTTTGATATTAGGGAGAAAAATGGTTGGAGGTTATTCAAATATCAATGAAAATATTGTCCACAGATGTTGCTTTAAAAATACATGGGTTTTTTGAATGAAATACCCTACCTAGGGTTTTATCAACATGGAGTTTCATATCAAATAGTTTGAAATTAATCAAGATACAAATTATATGGTCAATCAATGAGAGATTCTACAAATGTTTACCTAATGCTTGGTTGAAGCCTTATCCTCTTATTTTTTATCCAACATTAAAACCATTATATTAATATGAACACAAATTTTAATTATTAAATTTGAATAAGATGCCCTCAAACAATCAGTGGATGAGATCCAAAGATGCTTTAAGAATTATATTTTCTGATTTTGTATGCAAGGATGATTTTATTTATAATCTATCAAAATAGGGTGGATACTCCATCAATTTGGGATATAAGTATTTGGAGCAATGTTAATCCCTACTCTCAAATGAGGCCCTCCCTAGGGCCCAACATTTATTTGTTTAAAAGTTCAAAGAAAAATTCTTATAAGTGATTATCTATAAATAAGAGTATTGTAGAAATATTAGGTGTGCCTTTTTAAGGAGAGGATAAACATGTTATATCATTTACTTCTTTATTGTCCCTTTCTTAAATATTTTGCGGTTTATTTTTCAAAAAAGTGAGAATCTATTGGGTAGCTCCATCAACATTGAAATATTCGATGAAATGTAGGATGAATTGTTTAAGCTAAAGAATTATGCATTCAATAGAGGATTGGTATTGTAATTATGTGTTTGAATATGTGTCTTGAAACAAACTATAGATTTTAAAAAACAAATATGAGAATCATATCCAAGCTCAAATTGTATTGTTGTCTCTCTTGTAAAATATTTACAAATATGATGTTCATCATGGGAAGTTCTAAGTGTGATAAAAGAAATGTTGAAATTTATATTATAATATTAGAATATACATGGAAAGGTCTTTTGCAACAATGAATTTAATATAGTATTTGTGTCAAACTATGTTGAAATAAAAAATACCTAGAAGTTGGGTTCATCAAAATAAATTTTGATGGTGCTTCCAAAAGAAATCTAGGCAAAGCTGGTGGAGGTAGTATATTTAAAATAATTATAGAGAAAATTTATTCTCACCTGCTAATAATCATATATAATTTCAACTAAAAACTATGTAAAGGCTAGGACACTTCTTATAGGGATCAAAATTATTGTTAGAAATGGATGGAGATATATTTCAATGTAGGGGGATTCACAAATTATTATTGTAAAGAAAAAAGAATGTGGGGGATTGGATCAAGAATAAAATTATTATTTTATTTCCATAAATTAATTATGGATGTAATATATTATAAATATCAATATATTTATTTAGAATAAAATGGGATAGCAAATAATTTACCCAATCATATCGTTGATATTTATTTTAGCATAATTAAAATTTTAAAAGGTGATTGACTAAAGGAGATTTTATCTCTGAGTTGTAAGCTTACTGCAAGGGTAAGCACTTTGGCCTCTCTTTGAGAGGTCCAAGGTTCAAACTCCACTCAATATAAAGGCACTGTTGGTCATATTCCTACCTAGACACAACCAAAATTGAAAGGCCAAAGGAGATAAATATTCTTCGGACCAATCTCCAAAGAGGATTGGCTCCCTTACTAATCCTACATCAATTTTAAGCTTAGATTTGCAGGAAAGAAATGGAAATAACAAAAATAAATAGGAAAAATAGCCACAATCCAAAAGATGTAGGATTGGGGACAGATTAGCAACAAGAATTCAAATCAAACGTTATAGTAGCATAGAATAGGAAGAAGGTAAAGAATACACTTATAATTTTGTGAAGACAACTTCCAGAGATACATTCCAGTACTCACTCCCTCACCAGTAGTATTAAAATCCAAATGCAAAATTTAAACATAGAAGATAACAGACATGAATATAAAATAGAAATGATTAAAGTAGAAAAAATTCACACATAGAAATCATTCACATAATCAAAAATTAGGTCCCTTATATTTATGCAAAAAACTTGAAGTATTTTTTTGCAGAGTGTCCATCCCTATTATATAAAAATATCTAGTATTTATAGAGGATTTTACCTCTTTCTTTTAATACACATGAGGAAAAAATTTCCATGGATCAGGAACCTACAAGAGGAATTTCATCCTTGAAAACTCTCCTTCATGATAGTGATTCAGCTTTGATGAGGAATACCTTTGAATGGTTGATCAATTTAGGCACAAGTGCATTGGAATACATCAAAAAATGGAGTAAAATAGGGAACTTGCTCATTGAATTTTGGCTACCAATATTTTGGTAGCTCTTGGGGTATCCAACTCGCATGGATGCAAGTGACCCTAGGCCTTTATCAATTGGGCTCTCAATGGTCCTCTTTGCATGCTCCATCAGTCATCACTTCTAGTTTAGATATCTTTCCCTATGCCTATTCTGCTACTACCTTCTCCGCTATGGCACATTCCTCTAATGTCTATTATTCACTTGCCTATACCTATTTCTTTGCCAAATTTGCACAAGTGGCCTCATAAACTGCACCTATCTCAACCCAAACATCTATGGTGAATAAGGAAGGAAGACTAAATGAATCATAAATGTACCTCAGAGACCCAATGTGATCCATGTTGATGAGCTTGGATCTTTGATCTAATCCAAATAGAGATGACTCCATCCGAGTGAGCTTTTTCATGAGTGGCAACACTTGTACTTCCATGATTGAATCTTCCCAACTATTAACCTATGATATGTCTTATATTAAATTCTTTCAATATTCCTCTAATAATTCTTTCGATAGGGGCTCACCCCACTCATTTGTTAAACCTAGGAATCCCATGTCAGCAAGAGCATCAAAATGGATAAGTGCAATGGAGTGCTCCTCCTGAATTATGGTATAGTAGCTTCTTGTCCTCCCTCACCAAGTCCAATTTATGAAAATAACTATGTAGAGTGACTCTGGCATCAGACCAGGCATGATCCATCCTACTCATTGGGTGAGTATGCATATTTAACTGGGAAAGGTCTTGGATTCTTATTATTGTCTCCAGATATAGCTTGAGCATATCCTTAGTAGTCTCCACTAACTATTAAACCAATTGAAGTTATATTCAGGACTCATAGAGATATTGTAGAACCAGAATTTTTTTTGCTGCTATCTTCACACAAATACCAGCCAAACGATGATAGGATTCCTTGATGCTCTTCTTGGAGAAGCTTGTATCATGTGTAGCTTTTTCTACTAGATGGTTTTGTATAGAGTTGAGTTGGACCCACATTTTTTGTACCTACTACTCCACTACTTATTTTACTTTCTGGTGGGCCACTACCTTCTATCACAACTATTCTACCTCCCTTGTCATTTTATCCTATTGTGCTCTGCTCTTAGCTAGCACTTCTTCAAGATCAATGATATTTGACTTGGCCTCATAGAATCTCTTCTTGTTGTGCTTGTCATGCAAGTAAACTAAGCTCAAATCAACTTGGATGTTCTTCATATTCTCAATTGTATCAATCTATGTTAGGTCCTCTATAATGATTTTTAAAGTATAATCATTGGGAGTCATCTTGCCTTTTGGCTTCTGGACCAGGGGAATCATATTAATGGTGTAAACCTCCATTGCCTCTATATCAAAGGAGACTTTATTGAGTGGATTTTCTAGAGCTAGTTCTTCCTTCCTCTTGTAGTTCTATAAACACTATGATGAACTCAGACAATATTGATTAATATTTGCTACCATTTGATGCTCAGACATCACCATTGTCTCAAATTCAGGAAAAAACTACATCTCTAGAAATGGGAAGAAAGAGAACCAATTTTGTGAAAGGTTTGGCTCAAAGGAAGTAGTGGAAATATAAGTGGAAGGTGGAATGGAGGTGGTGGAAGGAATGGAATTGATAGGCTCAGTTTTAGTTACACTCACTCATGGAGGAGCTTACGTACTTATAGCTACAATGAAAGTGACAATAATGGAAGACGAAGGAAGTGAAAACATATTTGGGATAGATGCAATTGAATTGAAAGAAAGGGAGGCTTAAGAGAATAAAATAGAAGATGAAGTAGTAGTGACTTGTGACTGAGAGGTAGGGAGTTAAATGGAAGAATAGGGACAAATGGGGGAGAAATAATTGTAAAAACTATTGGAATTGAAGTGATAGTCACTACTTGTTCCTGAGTGGAAGAAGGAAAAGGAGATGTACCTTCAGGATCAGGGGCTGTGTGAGCTGGTGGTGGAAGCAAATGTGAAACAGGTTCCTCTTGAGCTTGTTGCTTCTCCATATCTACTTCAAGATCTATTATCTCCATTTTCTAGTCCAACCGCTATTCTTGAATCAATGGAGGCTCCTAGAAAGTGCTAACCTGAGCAGCTAATACTGGTGGAGGAGGATTTACCATAGACATAGAAACTACAATAGTAGTCAAAGAAACTACACCCATTCTTGGATTCTTTACAACCTTCATAAAAGGAAATGCCTCTTCTACACTTCGCTTCACTTGCTGATATCTTCTTTTAAATACCAATGGTTGTTCCTCTTCCACATGTGTAGCCTCCTCAATAGTTGGTCGTTCCTATTGGGCCACGCTTTCTTCACTATAATATTTTTGTAACCTAGGGTATGACCTTCGATAAAGTGATAGGTTGATAACTAGAGCAAAATTCATCATAGGCATAAAATAATACCTCATCCATATTTAACCCATAAACTGATGTAGTTTTTTCCTTGTCGACCCTCATAATCCACCAATTGGTGAAATTTTCTCTAGATCAAGTAGGAAGTTGAGCTTTCATTTGACTAAAAAAACCAGTTAGAAAAATATATTATGGGTGCACTGTAGGGTTGTACTTAGTCTCCTATTTATAAAAATCATACCATGGTAGAAGTGATATCATCACCTCAATATGCCACTCCAAATCCTACCCTTCTGCATTATTATAATTTTGCTAAATATCAGGTCATGGGCGACAATGGAATTGTTTGGCCTTGATCAAAGTCGTAAAATGACCCAAAAAATCATACCTCCATCTCTGGGATAACTCCAACAAACCAAGATCCTAAAGGGCTTTTGTGAGCAACTGGTTCTGACCAACTTGGCTCACCTCAATGCTTCCAAACTTGAAAGGCATTATGCATGTGGTCCTCTTACCCTAATCTACCCTATAAACATCATTTATATAGTCATTCTGGCACACTAATTCCATCGTGAACACATGTTCTATAGTGAATTACAGGAGCAAGAATAGCTTGCTAGTGAATCCGAAGATGTGCACCACCATGCGCTACATTAGTAAAAAAATGTCACCCTTCTCCATAGTGACAACCGCTTCTCTCATCGCCTGTGGCACCCTTTCACACCTACCATAGATCATATCAATGGCAGGGCCCAAAAACAAGTGGTTGAAGTTATAATATGACTCCCTCATTGAGAGACTAGGATTCCACATGTAAACTAGTAAAAATCCTATCACCTCATCAACCTACTTAATCGCAAAAAAAGAGAAGTGTTGGTGCATATCAAAAAATAAATACCAAACCAAGAATGAGGTATGCCTGAAAGACGTTGCCTCTCTGGTAATCGTCTTCTCAAACTGAAAGTGCATCTTCCATGCTATAAAATATGCCCAATCAAAATACATAGGAGTATTTTCCATTGTCATGGTTGTGAGGGCATAAAACTCCACCTACAAGATACACTACACCAACGCCACTTACCACTTATGAACTACAGAATCTGCAAGAATGCCAACAACCCATGTCAACATTAAAAACAAATCTAGGCTTTTGAAATTTGAGAGCGGCTTCAATAAATTTGGTAACTGTCCTAGCTATGGCTCTTTGATTAACTACGTCTCCATGAATTGGTGCATTGTCATCGTGGACACATATTTCTTGTCTTTTTTGTTGAGGTGTATTTTTTTGGAGATCATGCCGAAGGGAGGATTCAACCCACAAGAAAATGCTTCCCTCACTATGTGGGAATAAATTATGAAAAGCACTTCTCCATTTGCTTTTTGGATAGCCCTGGAGATCGGGTTATAAAAATCTAGCGATTATATTCACCAACTTTAGGTAAGAGTGAACGAGAGTGCACAGGTACCAGAATAGTTGTGCATAATATGCCACGATCAATGAGTTTTCAAGTTTCAATATTTTTTGGACTATGAACTTCATGTCTTGGCATAGTTTAACCATACCCTTGTTGGTGATAATGCAATCCCTAATTTATGTTGTACTGTCAGAGTATGGGTCTAATTCAACGTTCTCATTTGTTCAAGCTTTCTTGGACTTCTTCCCACCTTCTACTTTTTTTTCTTAAATGCTTTGGCTTTGTGACATCCTTTGCTTTTGCAGTCTTCTTGCCTATGGTGGATATTCCAAATATTCCTTATGACACTATAATTTTTTCAAATAATAGCTCAAAAATACTAGGAAAAATTTAATATTTAATATTTTACCTGCTTTATTTATAGGGAGTGCCTCCAACTACCACAATAAATGTGGTGAATCATTTTGGTGAATTCAGAAGGATGTGTGCCTTGGTCAACTCACTTGGCACTTTTATCAATGATTTAAAAATTATCGTTAATTCTTCATTCACTTGAAATCAACTTGGGAAATTGTGCCTTGCCACATAACCCCTTAAAGGACACACTCTGACTTTCCAATGGCTACTTTGAAAGAATAAATTTACCACAAATGAGCCAATTAGCACCTTTCAAGAAAACTAAGAGATTTTATTCTTCGAAAATGCCAAAACATCGTTCTCAAAAAATCTAGGCAAAAATGTTCTACTTGAGGCTCTTTGAAACTGCAATGAAATATCAATTTCCACCTAAAAATTTGTCACGTACTTCGAAAAACAATCCAATCACTACTTCTATTTTACTCCCAAAAGTGTCTTCAACCTGTTTGATTTGTCTTCATGCCAAAACCCTCCTTTTAAAATAATTCATTGCTTTCCAATTGCACCCCCACTTATAGAAAAGCACTTTTAAAACTCATCTAATATTTTTTCTTATCGAAAAAGCTTCATTTATCTCTCTTTCTTCTCTTATTTCAATTCATTTAAATTATTTTATTTCCAGCATTCACTTAAATAGGGGAAAAATAATAACTTTAAAGCTTCTTCCTTGAATTATTTTTTTCCTTTTTTCCCCAAATAAAATAAATATAACTATCTCAACTCTTGCTGGAAATTCAAAATAATTTAAGTTGATTTCGTCTGAAACATTTACCATCATATTAGGAATAATTATTCAAGGTGAAACTGATTTTAAAGAGAGAAGGGATGAAATAATTTTTTAGGGTGACAAAATATCTTCTCGACGGATTTTTCCTTGTTCAACATTTTTTTTAGATATATATAATTTTTGTCAAAACATAAAATATCTATGGAAAATAAAGGTTGTACATATTTACATACTTGCACCCATGATCTTGTCACTAAAAATAGGCCTTTAGGTGAAGACCGTTAACTGGAATCGGTAGATCCCAACCATCCATGTCTTGTAGATGATATGCATTCACCGAATTTACCCCTGAGACTTGAAATGGACCTTCCCAGATCGCATCAAATTTATGGTGCTTTTTGGGATTAGATTTGTTCTCGTTCCATTTAAGCACTAGATCTCCAACTTAAAAAATTTTCTCTATTGTCTTCTTGCCAAAACACTTTTGTGTCATTCTAACATGTTCGATGAAAGAAGCATATGCCTTTTCCCTCTCTTCTTCTAGATGTAGAAGTTGGGCCAACCTTGCACTCATGGGATAAAATTCATCATCTTCATATTTGAATATTTGCAAGGTCTGGAGAACTGGGAGCTCAATGTGAGTTGATAAAACTACTTCCTTACCGTACACAAGGGAGTAGGGAGAAGTTTTAAGAGACTTCTTAACTGATATGTGATATGTCCACAAAACCTAATTTTACAACAGATGCCAACTATTTTTGTTGCTTCCAAATGTTTTCTTCAAGATCTGAAGCAAATTCTTGTTTGTGGACTCTACCAAGCCATTTACCTATGGATAATAATTAGAATATATTTTCAGATAAATCCCATACCTACTTGCAAATTCAATAATTTTTGAACCAATAAATGGATTCTCATTATCTGTCACAATGCCATATGGTACACCAAAATGGGTAATTAGTCCTTCGAGGAATGAGATGACTATATCTTGGTCTAATTTCTTGGTTGAGATGGCCTCTTCCCATCGAGTAAAGTAATCGATCACTATCAAAATATATTTATGTTTGGCATAGGAATGAGTATCAATGACTCCAATGAAATCTAAGCCCCACTACTGAAATGGAGCTTCTATCTGGATCATATGTAGAGGCAAATATGCCTTCTTACTCTTACCAACATGTTATTGATAGTTATCATAGCTTTGGATCACCTTATGTGCATAAAAAAAAAGAGTAGGCTAGAAATATCCAGCTCATATGATCTTTAAGGCCATAGGCCTTCTTGCATAATGTCCACCAGACAAACCTGAGTGAAACTCCTCCAAAATATTTAATTTCTTATATTTTATAATGCACCTAAGGAGTACACCATCTACAATCCACTTGCCATCAAAACATATTTAAGGGCCTATAGCCTCAATATTCATCGGTGTGAGGCATCAAGATGTGATGGACACTTTCCAAATGTGAAGAACTTGAAAATGTCCTATGTTCAATCATGATTACCTATAACTTGATTAGAAATATTGCTCTCACTGATAACCTCATCACATAATGGTGTTAGTGATCTAGAAACTGCGCTTTTAGCCAACTCTTGAAAAAGTTCCCAATCGCAAACTCATTTAGTTGGAAAAATTTCCATGTCATACTCCTGAATCTTAGAGATCCAACCTGCTATTTTGTCACCCAAATCTCCTTGAATTATGAAATTGCTAAAATCTAGATGAATAACATAGATGATTGTCTTGCTATTTGAGATAGAATGCTGAAATTTCTTTAGGAACTTCATGAATACGTACACCTGCTTCTCAATAAAGTTATATTTTTCCTGGTGTGGCAAAATGACTTGGCTAAGAAAAGCAATTGGTTGTTCATCCCTGTCATCTTGCTTCTTGTGACCACCAAAATAGCCTCACACCTATGCTTCCTACTGCATAAATGAAATAAGAGATACAAAAGAATGCATTGCAAAATTGACAACAAATGGGAAAGAATAAAAACACTTTTATTCCATTAAAGAAGCCAATTCGGTTACAAATACATCCCTCTTAGGGATACCATTTTGATACTCTTATTACAGTAGAAAAAGCATATGAAATTCCTCTCTAGGGTGAATGTGAGTTTCAATCCGTTTGGGGTGACACAAACTACTCTAGGGTGGAGTTGACCATCTTCTTAATTTTAAGGAAGGAATTAGATGGTTTAATCTCCTTTGAATTTGCTTTCCTGCGGTCAAGAAACAACACAAAAACATTAATAGCATAGGCAACCTCTCATGATGAGGCCCTTTAAAGGATATAAACATGAAAATGCCATAACACTAATGAAATCAATAAAATAAAAAAATCATGTTAGACTTATGCAAAACTCATAAAGATTGCTTAAAACATATAAACAAAAAATACAACTATCAATCTAGTGGATTAATTGCATGAAATGAAGCATTATAACATGAAATTAAGCTAATTATGTCCTACTTGCCATAATGAAGTAAACCTAATGAAATCCATAATTTGGTTAGTCAGAGTCTCTAAAATACTAAACAAACTACTAAAATGCTTAATCTAGTCTAATGAAACATACTGCAAAAGAAACAGTAGGGAGATCTATCACTGTTTACAAACCATAGCTCAAATGAGCGGTCTGCACTGTACACTATGGTTTTTAGCCATGAAGGGCAACAAAGTAACTTTTCCCTCAAAATATAAGGTTTTTGGATTGATCCTCCTTATCCAATTGATGATCAAGGGTCGCCTTGATGTCCTCTGACTGGTTTGGCAATTGAATTGCACAATTGGGCCTCCGTTTGCCTGAATTATCATTTCTTGGAGTTCTAGTTCCTTAGGGCATCCATGGCACAAATTGACATGATGCTTGATTAATTAGAAAGTGAAATGGTAATAAATCTCTCTCAATGCACTCCAGTGAGTCTATAATTCGATAGGGCTTCGCTGCTCTAATCTCCAATGCTCACTTGATTGTTTACCCTAATTCTAAGGGGGTACTTATAGTATTACCCAAGGGCCAAGGGTGGCTTCATGGAGAAGACAATATCAACAAGAGGTGGTTGGGACAATTTGATTGGAAGCCTTTGGGATCTCCTGTCCTTCAAATACCCTCTTCTAGAACAAATGGTTGTTTAAACCGATTTGGCTCAAATGAAGGTCAACTGAACTTCAGTTCTAGACCGCATGTGACATTTGTAGCCTAGAATGTGAACCATGGGTATCAGATGTGATTCAAACTATAGATCATAGGTCTTAACTGTAGTTCAGACTGATTATTCCAAAGAGCCTAAATTAAGTGGTTAAAACCACTGCTCTATCTTGGAATCTATCCAAGATCTTCCATGTGGTCTTATAGTATGTCCCATATGAGTAGTCACTATCTACATGACGCATTTTAGGTGTCTACACTTCTATGTAAGGATAGTGGCATAACTTTCCTGCTTGCCCACTGCATAAAGGATAAAATCCTTTGAATAATATGGATTAATAAACACTGGAACTTGGGTGATTCTCTCATTAATCTCTTAGATTATCTACCTCCTCTTTTATGTCCACTTGAAGTTTGTATTTTTCTTCAGGATTTCAGTCATTGGCTTTACTACCTAAGAAAAATTGGCAATAAAATTCTGAATGAAGTTGATTTGGCCAAAGAATGATTATTGGTCCTTCTTATTAGCTGGAAACGATAATTTTAAGAGAGATTCAACTCACAAAATTAATGGCCAACCCTTCTTGTGAAATAACATGTCCCAAAGGCTTTCCATATTTGATAGTAAAAATTGATCTATTCGAATTGATGGAGATACCAAAATCCTGACACTTTTCAAAATCCTACCTTATATTATATACATGCTCTTCCCTACGATGTAAAAAAATGGTCATATCATCAAGATAGATCACAATAATTTGGTTCAACAACTCACCAAAGGCGATGTCCATTGCTCTTTGAAAGGTGGCACTAGCATTTGAAATGCCGAAAGGTATTCTTTGATAGGTGAAAGTTAACCACTTGGTAGTAAATATCGTTCTATTCTAGTCCTCATATTTTATCTAGATTTGGTTGTAGTCATAGAAATTGTAAAGCAATAAAAATCTTTGTGCTCCAACAACAATGTGAAGGATCTAATCAATCTGTGGTAAAGGATAATTATCCTTTAGAGATGCCCGGTGTAGATTTTGAAAGTCTACACATAAGTAGATATATCTATTCTTATTTTGTACTAGAACTAAATTTACTATCCAATTTGAGTGTCTGATGGGCTAAATTATTTTTGCCTCCAACATTTTCAATAGTTCTGCTTTCATCAGCACTTCAATTTTCAGATTGATAGGTCGTTGTTTCTGCAAAAAAGGTTTTACCCCTTCCTACAATTCAATGGTGTGTTGAATCACATCCTTTTCATACCCCTTCAAGTCATGATAGATCCATGCAATGATGTCAAGTAATTAATAACACATATTATTAATGTCTTTGAGCTCTTTTGAAGTACAATTTGTTCCAACTTTTATTACCTTATTTGATTCCAGTTGCATTTCCTTATACTCCTTTGTGTCGACCTTGATCTTGTGTTTCTTGGCTCTATCATTTTGATCAAAAAAGGCTCTAAAGCAAAATTAGTCCCCTGGGAATGTGGTTATTCTTCAAATAAATAATATCTTCCATTTCCTCCTCGACCAGTATTCTGTCTCCTATGCTATTAGCTTTCTTAATAAATAAATTAACTATATGTTCATCACTATCGAACACCTACCAATAGAGGTTTTTTTTTTATAATAGAAGGTCTATAAAGTACCCTCATAGTATTTTGTCTCCTTACCACTTCCTCTACGAGAGATAAATTAGCACCAAGGAAATCCAAGATGTCTGCATGCTTATTCTATTCCTGTAAAAAATTGCTTGAATATTTAGTGTTGTAAAAAACTCAAACAAATTCTAAACCTTACTGCTTTGACACACATTTGTTGCTTTGACACACATTTGTTTGTATAGGCCTTTAAATAGTTTTGCTTTGACAGGCATTTTTTTGTAGTTTTATTAATGATGAGTTCAAAATCTACAAAAATCTACAACTATTTAATTCTCAATTTCTTCGCTTTCTTCAGACCAAGGCACAATGCTTCATATTCGATGACATTTTTTATGTAGCTCCAAGTTAACCGATATGAGTAGGTTTTATATAATCCTAAAAGAGAAACAAGAACAATCCTAGCTCCTACACCATTATTGCATCTTGCACCATTGAAATATAACTTCCATAACTGATTCGAGATAGGGTCCTGGGAGTTAGAAGCTTTTGCTTCAACCTATTCAGGTTTGGTTATGGTGTAGCAACCGATATCAGTCTCCACCATTGCATTTAAATCTATAAACATAAATTTATCTTCCAAATGGAGCTCACCAAGAGCTTCCTTCATCAAGTCCACTTCTTGCACCTCTTCTATCATCATATTGACTATGCCTATGTGATTTTCTTCTTCTTTAAGTTTTTCTATGTAAAAATTGGAATGCTTTTCATTAAAGATTTAGATTCACCTTCCCTTAAAAGGAATATCTAAATGTGAATAATCCAGAGAAATATATCTTCCTAGCTTTACTGTAAATTCCCTCAAAAGGCACATGCTGAAGTATGGTTCCAAATCAACTACAACCACTTCTTGAATGACAATGATCTGCAACATACTATGAAGAAAAATGGGTTTATCTTTAATCACACCCACTATTTTTACTGGGGTCCCATCCAAATGTAATACACCTAGACTTCTCCTTGTATACTCCATTTCCATTACCTCACAAACTACCTTTGGCATGAAAGTAGTTATGGCACCAGAATCTATCATGTAATTATGCATGATCCATCCTTCCATTTTGAGAGATAGGTAGAATAGAGGAGGTATATTCTTATCAGTGGTAGAATATATCAATGTCTCTACTAATACTATCTAGGTTAGGTTTTTCTATTTATATTTTTTAGACTTGAGAGACTCTTACAATAGATAAACTTGTCCAGGTAGCTACAATGCACCATATAAACTCACCTTCGTAGGGATTCTCTTTATTTCTTCAATGATATTGTAGTCAGCGATACTAGAGTATTTCACTTCACTAGTTGGATCATATTTATTTTGGTACTATTGAGTAGCTTCTACCCTTTGTCACTTGGTCAATGATGGGTACTTGAGGCACTATTTGGCTTGTTATTTTGCCTCAATTTGTAATTGAGCAACTACAAGTTGTGAAGTTGATGCCTTTACCTACAACTTTTCTTGAGCTCGCGTGGGCAATAGATCCTTCAAAAATATAGAATATTTTTTTTTAGTTGTTATGCCAAGTGATTCTACTTGTAGTTATGTCTTTTCACCTAGTCCCTTTTGTTCAGTGGGTACCTTTAATAGATCTATTTTTTTGGATCAATAATTATCAGCTTCTTCCCAGCCCTTGTAAGAATTGAAACTTCCTCCAAGGAAGGGACCATAAAATTGTGATCAACTTTAGTTATCATATTTATTTTTCCACCAGTAGAACTTTTTGCTAATGTCTGTACATAGTTCAAATAAACCAGGCATGTATCTTTGCCATGAGGATCATTATAGGTAGAGTACCAATATGTCCACTCCAATGTACTAGCTTCTACGTTTGCCAACATGGTTATGTTTCTTTCCACACCCTTGCTAACCAAAGTTTATTTTTCTCTAGTAATTTGTGGCATATGAAATATCCTTGAGCAAAAGTCAACTTTAGCTTGCTTCTTCTTAATGGATGTGATCTTGTTTGACATTGTCCTAACTACCAAATTGATATATTGTAACTCCTTCAACACCTTATATTATAGATCAGTATTTGAGGGTGTTGGGGAAGGTGGTAATGGCAATGGAATAGGTGGTGTTGGTAACTCCATGAATGAAATTAGGGCTGGTAACTATGGAATAACTGGTGTAGGTAATTACGAAATGTTTAGAGCAGGGAGTTGCAGAATTGAAACTGGTGCAATTTGAGGTAGACCCCTGCTCCATGAATGAATGGGATACATAGAAGGCATGGACTATAAAAATATACTAGATTATAGATGCTATGGAAGATTAGGAAGAATGGGCATTATTAGATTTCAAGGTAGCTTACCTATGGAAATAATATTTACCTCAGCTTTTTATGCCTGCATGTATAAATCTAGAAATATATTGACATTGGCTTGTCGAATGACCATACCAATGTCAGAGCTAAAGGCTTAGAGATAGTAAAACATGACTTGTTCAAGAGTGGATCGAAGGCCATCAGGAACTCTCTGCCAACTTTGAGTGAACCTAACATTGAAATCTACTATCTCCTCATATGCATGTCTTTGGATGTTCGTAAATTGGTGTAGGAAGAAAAAAGGATCATCTTGCTCATGAAAGTTCTTAATCAACAATCCTGCCAACTGGTCCCATGTGGTAATAGTAGCGGGTGGCAAATACCGGTACCAATACAACAACTTCCCTCTAAGTGACAACACAAGTAATATTACCATAATATCTTCATCTGTGATGTCATGGATTATCACCAAAGAAGCCACATCTTGGACATGCTCATAAGTAGTCTTACCCGTACCATCATAGGTAGGTAAAGCCTTCAATACTACTTGAGGGATTAGATTTTGTGCTTGCATGTTTAAAGCTTCTAAGCTATTCCATGCTAGAAATTGCCTTGGCGACTACGATGGTATATTCTGAGCCATATTAACTAGAGGGTTTGCTTGAGGAGGAGGAACACTAGTAGCAGCACTAGTTAGACTTGAATAAATAGAAAACACACTATCTATCTATGAAGATGTCATGGGTGATGTAGGAGTTGGTGTGACTAGTCTAGGGTGTTCTAATTTTTGGGTGTCAAGTTCATAGAACTCAATAGGGTTTTTGAGATTTTTGGCCTTCGATCTTATGATCATGAAGTACAAATTTCATCGACTTCACGTTCGAAGGCTTTTGGCTATAGGTAAGTCGTCAAACATTCTAATCATACGGTACAAAGGTGAACATCAAACATCAATACTGTTGAAAGTGGAACCTTTGAAAGTCCCACCGGGTATACCAAAAACTATTGGTCAAATATTTGTCTAAAATACAAATCGTACATTTGTGCACCCTAGACATTGCCAACATTGAAATACCAAAGGAGAGAAATGTCCTTAGGGTCAATCTCTAGAGAGGAATGGCTCCCTTACTAATCCTACACCGGTTTTAAGCTTAGATTTGCAGGAAAGAAATAGAAATAATGAAAAGAAATGGGAAATATAGCCATAGGCCAGAAGATGTAGGATTGGGGATAAACTAGCAATAGGAATTCAAATCAAGCATTATAGTAGCATAGAACATAAAAAAGGTGAATAATCCACTTACGATTTTGTGGAGACAACTTCTAGAGTTACATTCTAGTACTCACTCTCTCACCAACATTATTCAAATCTAGATGCAAAATTTAAACTTAGAAGATAATGGATATGAATATAAAATAGAAATGATTAAAGTAGAAATAAATCACACACAAAAATCATTCACAGAATCAAAAGTCAAGTCCCTTCTATTTACGTAGAAAATTTAAAGTGTTTTTTTGTAGAGTGGCCATCCCTATTACATAAAAATATCTAGTATTTATAGAGGATTTTGCCTCTTCCTTTTAATACACATAAGTAAAAAAATGTCCTTGGATTAGAAACCTATGAGAGGAATTTCATCCTTGAAAACTCTCCTTTACGATAGTGATTCAACTTTGATGGGGAAGACCTTTGAATGGTTGATCAACTTAGGCACAAGTGCATTGGAATACATCAAAAAATAAAGGAAAATAGGGAACTTGCTCGTTGAATTTTGGCCACCTTTGTGCTTTGGAACTCTACATTTTCCCAAGAAATCCACCAGATATTAAAGTTGTTTTGGAATAAAGCGATATTGGTGAATGATGCCTTGGAAATAGCCAAAATCTCTTCTTGGCATTTAATCTTACACTTTTTCAGCATAAAACCTAGAAATATAGCCTCCTTTGCCTCAATAATTAAATATCCACTATTCAATGGTCTGATAAACTTTGAAAAGATTAATATAGCAATAATTCTGTTTGGAACGAGTCTGGGCGAAAACACGTGGGCACACTTTCTCTTTGATGTTTAAATTATTTGCCCCATGTATATTCATTTTGTCAATAATTCTATGTTGAAAAAATGCTTCTACATATTTTTTTGGAACTCTAAGGTGCACACCCATATCCAATTTTGAGATGAATAATAGCCATAATATCACATTTAAATCTGCACCTTAGCACCTTGAAACGTCTCCATATTGTTTCGCCCCAAGGAGGGGCGAATGAGAGTTTCACCCCTCACTTGGAGCAAAAATATTATTGACTGTAACTCCCTCTAACTGTCATAGTGTGCCTTCTATCTAAAATACCATTCACTCCAAAGAGAGATGCCCAAATATTTCACCTGTCCTCTAGGATGAAACTATGTTTGACTTTTCCATGCTGAGCCTAGTGCCTTCACTTGCGTTTCCCTCCTTTTCTCCAACATACATTCACCCAAAAAGGAGGTGAATGGAGATTTTACCCTCATTTGGGGTGAAAGTGCTTTCAATTCTTGCACTCCATGATTTTGAAATTGGGTCCACACACCTTTCCATTTGGCACCGTGCTTTCATCCCCATGAGATGCGACAAGGATTTTTGCCTCTCATTTGGGGTGAAAGCACCTTGGACTTTTCAACGTGCACTTTTGAGAAACTTGCTTATGCTTTTGAGGGAGATTCATTTTCATTTTTGGCCTTGGCTATTCAGGAAGGGCCCACAAGTTTTAACCAATGTAGTTTCATCCCAACGAGAGGCAACAAGGCCTTTCACCCCATCTTTGAGGTGAAAGCACCTGGGCAAAACGTCTAGGTGAAAATACCTTTGACCGTTCAACCTAAGCACTTTAATCTTTACGTTCTAATTTTTAAATGATGTTCACCTCATATTGAGGTGAATGGGGCTTTTGCCCTTCCTCCAGGGTGATAGCACTCTTGACTTCTCCATCCAACCTTTGACCTGCCTTACTTTCATTTTGTATCACAAAGGCATTTCACCCCAAGGAAGGGCAACAAGGGATTTCACCCCTCACTTGGGGTGAAAGTTCTTGCACTCATTTTTCTTGCCTGTGGACTCCATTAATGTTTTCCATACTGCACTTATTTTCCTCAAACCCTTTTTAGTGATTTTTTAAACATTACTTCCCAGCACAACATCCGTGAAAATTAAAAGAAGAGAACTAAAATAGAAATTAATTGCAACAACATACATTGACAAAAATTACTGCATTCTTCATTCATTATACTCTGCCTTTTTTTTTACAACAAAAGTATCAATAAATTTTAACAAAATTACAATATGGCAAGATGTCAAAACTGCCAACAGGCACTAGGACCCCTCATAAAAACCTGTGTAAACTTATTGAAAAAAACAAGGAGATTCTATCTCTTAATGAAAAATATATTATTTGATAGAAGAAATATAGTATTTTGAGAGGGATGAAGAATATCTTTGATATAAAGTCAACTTGGATGGTATAATAACCTAATAAGAAATGCATTGTTTAAATATTTTGATAAAATTAACCTCAATAAAATAAAATAAATCTTATTTTAAAGATAATAGTAATACTCCACATATTTCTTGAATAAAATGCACTATTTAATTTAAGAAAAAACATCTTTTGATTTATGTATTTAATTATATTTAAATTACTATAAAAGATGAGAGCGAGTGCAATTTGGGAGCGATTTCAAGCTAGGAGTGAGTGTAAGCTAGGAGCGAGTGTGACCTAAGAGCAAGTGCAAGCCAATCTTGAGATCTTTAGATATGGTGAAAGAGTAGTAGATTTATTCAAAGTGTATCAATGCTTCAAACCCTTACCATGAATGCAAAAAATATTGTTTTAAAAAAATTATTGAAGCAAAGGAATATCGAGAGAAAGAAGATACAAGAGTGAGTGTGATCTAGGAGGGAGTGCAATTTGGGATGGAGTGTGATCTTGAAGAAAGTGTGAACTAGGAGCGAGTGTGAGCCAATCTTGAGATCTTTATATTTGGTAAAAGAGTAGTGGATTTGTTCATAGTGTATCAATACTTCAAACCCTTACCATGAATGTGGTGAATATTGTTTCTAAAAAAAATTCAAATAAATGCTAGGAGAAAGAAGATACAGGAGCAAGTGTGAGCTGGAGAGAGTGCAAAATAAGAAGGGGTGTGAGCTAGGAGGGAGTGCGAGCCAAGGAGTGAGAACCAAGAGGGAATGTGAGCCAAGAGGGAGTGAGAACCAGGAGGGAGTGCTAGCCAAGAGTGATCCTCAATTCCAACCACACTAGTTAGTTTATAAGTAAATTCATATTTGAAATCCCTAATGAGAGGTGAGGATGCCTTACTTGGAAGTAGAGATGCCCAAGTTGAAGATAAGTGGAAGAGCAAATATATGGAAATTTCAATTCAAGTAGTAGATGTTGCACCAAAAGTGACCTTCAAGGATGAGATGATTGAGCATAATATAATGGTTTTAAAAATTAGGGGGTTAATATGTAAGTTTTATATATCCTGGCTAGGGTTTTTAAAGATTCAATATTGGATCAAGTGGAAGTGGGGATTGAATTTATATTACTCTGTGATTTTTCTTCCTAAAATTTTTTTCCTTGTCATCTTTTCTAATTCAAAAATTAGGGATAAAATATTGAGTGGTGGCCCATGGTTTAGAGGGAGAGATACCCTTTATTTAAGACCATGGAATGAAAAAATTTCTATAGAGACAAAACTATTAAGAATATTTTGATATTGGTTAGGATTTTTGGACTTCCATATTGGCTTATCAATAAGGATGTTTTAAATAATATTGAAAATACCCTAGGAGAATTCATCAAGGAAGGACTAACTATTAAGGAGCGAAAGAATGCTATATATACCATAATATGTGTTGCTATGGATATTTCAAAACCTTTGCCACAATCCATTAAGATTAAATCTAAATCAAGAGAATGGTATCGACAAGTGGATTATAAAGAAATCACATTTCATTGCCACAATTGTTATGAGACTAACCACTTGGTAAGAGTTTACAAAGTGAAAACTATGAAGAAAGAGACAAAAAATTTTGGTCATAAGATAAACTTCAAGGTGAAGCAAGGAAATCATACATTAATAGAAGGTAGATCAGATCAAGGATATTCCACTCCTAAATAAGGGGTAAATAAAGCCTATCTACAACATCTTATGGAAAAGACCATCATAACTCACTTGGATCAACAGATAGAAGAAAACAAAGAAGGATATAATGGATGAGAAAGTATAATATGTAAGTTCAAGTTCAAAAGGAATTAAATATGTAGAGGTAAGTTTGGAGGAAAATCCAAACACAAAGACAACATAAGATGTCAAGATCTTTCCAAGTAAATCATCTTCAATTTCCTCAAGTATTATAGAATCCTCTCCTAGTAATAAAAGTGAAAGTTGTATAGAGGTTATACTTTGCACTTAAGGGTTTCAAGAGTGGCATAATAAAAAATGAGGATGGAGGAAGTTTGAAAAAATTTAGGGTTTTAAGGGCAGAATAATAAGGTAATTGCTTTGGAAGAGTGCCCTTGCACTTTAGGGTTTCTAGGGCAATTTAAAGAAGAATGTGCTTTTGAGGTGATTCCTTGCGTTACAAATCCTACACAACAAGTCAAACCTATAGATGATAAGTCTTTATTTGAGAAGTGTGAGAAGATTGAAAATATGGATGAATATGAAAGTATTTATGGAAATTAAAAAAAGAGGAAGACCCAAGAAGCAAAAACAGAGAGAAAAAAAGACCCAAAGGGATATTGATATGCGAAAACAAAAACAAATGTTATAAGTGTTAACAAGAAGTGGGGCTAGACTCACAAATAAAAATAAAAAATAATAGTGAAAATAATATCTTAGAACATTAGGGGTATAAATAAGAACCCTTAAAAAAGGTATTAAGAAACTCTCAAATTGTTATAAACAATATATTTATATTTATAGATATGAAAAATGGGTAGCAAATATTTTAGCCATTTATGGTGTTGAACTTTATCTTAACAAAATTTCAATTTCGGAAGGCATATGTATGAAATGATAAAATGAAGTTGATTGCGAAAACTTAGCAATGAGGAAGATGGAAAATATCTTTGATAAGAAAGGTAGATGAAGAATATTTTTTGATAGAAAGGCAGGTTGAATATGATTCAATTAATTTTATAGAAATGTAATGAGAGAAATGTCATGTTTTATTTTTATAATGGAAATAGCCTCAATAAAAGCCATACAACTTATTCAAAAAATATTATATTTAGATTACATATTAAGATATTGCACGATCATGTTAGTAGCTACGTAATGCACCTTAATGAATGTGGGTAGGTGTAACTCTTAGGTAAATTTGGAAAAATATATTCCATGGTTATGAAGTCGATATTCAACCATTCTTCAAAGTATTTGACCACATGTAAGTTTTAGTTAAATATGGTTAAATAGATACCTCATGGAAGTGGTTGTGGTCAAACCATGTAATTTAACATACATGGTTAGTAAATTCAATAAAAGATATGCATATGGTTGTGATAGTGGTTAAGTACAAATTTCTAACAAATTTATTAGAAGATAAATCTTATGATCATTATAGTTTTTAAATAAGATAGTAAATTCATTAAATGATATGGTTAGGTACAACTTTCTAGTAAATTTGATTGAAGAGATACCCCACGATTATGGTAAGGTTTAAGTCTGGAAAAAATTTAGTGTATAAAAATTTGGAAAAAGAGAATTACATATTGGTAAGAAATATATCTTATAAATATGAGATCAAACATACACCAATAAAAATTTGTAGGAGTTTATCACACGACCTGAATTTTAAAAAAAATATCTCATAACTAATTTAAAAAATAAAAAATCTATTAAAAATTATTTAAAATTATTAGAATTTTGAAAAAGACCCAAGGGATTTTTATAAATTTTGAAAAGCTTAAATTAATGGAACCAATCTCTCTAGGAATAGCTCATTGGTATGACATTGAGCTTACATTGTGGATATCCATGTTCCAATCATGGTGAGGGTAGGACCTATTCCCATTTGTGCCCCAATTGTATGCTTCAATTGTTAAAGTATATTCAAAATAAAAAATATATAATGGGATGGGGTTAAGATGTGTTTCCTATCTGCTTGTGCAGCATATTTGGTGAATGTCTTATGTGCTAGTAGAGGTTGACCTAGCCTTCATTCCTCCTACATCCATCCTAAGGATGTGTGGCTCAACTGGTAAATGTTTTGTGTGTTGGTAGAGGCTGACACAGCCTCCATTCCTCCTACATCCATCATGTGGATACACAAATAACAATTCCTTGTGATTAATACCATGTGGTATACCTGGATGGGACAGCTACAACTAGCCTCAGAGTTAGGTTCTCAAGATTTCTATCTAACAAAATATTTTAGTCCCAAGAACTAGGTGGATTGGTGAGTTCTAGACACTGACCAAGAGGAGACCCAATTCCAAAACCTTGGAGGCTAGCCTTATCTTGAGGTAGAGGTGGTAGACTGACTTGACTTCGCTAAGTGCCCACCATCCTGACAATGATGGTTCCAATACTAAGCCACAGGGGTCTCCCTCACTCCAAATCAAATTTATTGAGGAAGCTTTGTAATAAAAAATATGTGTTCCCAATTTATTAAATGTTATAATAATTAATATGAACACATCACCAAGATGACCTATTATCATAATATTGTTTCCTATGTATATTTTGAGCGTTACTTTAATTAAAAATATTTTCTACCTAATTTTGGACAACATAAAGCATGTAGGGCTCACTCTCACTCACTTGAAGTGTTCACAAAACTTTTCCTTAACAAATACCAAAATATGTGATCAAGTTGCTCAAGTTTTCACCTTGTCAAACATACCCCCTAATATTTTGAATTTTATTTTATATTTAACAGTATAATAATATTTTTAACAATATTATATTTTTATGTCAATAAGGTAACATCAACCAAAAATAAATAAAATTTGGGATAGGTTGTACTTGCACATTTTTAAAGTTTGTTGTATTTTTTTATTGGGTGAAAGAAGGGGTTTTGGAAGGGTCCCCAAATATTTACAAAGGGGTTTTGGAAGGGGCCTCAAATCATTACAAATCCAAAGAATATTCAATGATCCTATAGTACACCAAATAAAAATGGATCAAGAGGAAGAACATCAAATAAAATATAAATCCAGAAATCCTACCTTATCTCCTCTTTAATATACAAATTTGAAAAAGAGCACCAAAGAGTAAGACATCAAGATAAATGAGGCACTCGAGAAAGACAAGGCAAAAACAAGGATTTCAACAAAAATTTGAAAAAAATCCTGCCCATCAAGAGTCAAGCGAACCAACCCCATATGGGGACTCTCAATGCCTATGGGAGTTGATCCACAAGGATGTACAGACTTAATGTGGTTTGTTCTTGTTGTCTTTTTTGGGTGTCATTCTAGTCTAGTGGTTTTAGCCTGTTTGGCTATTTATTTGAGTCTTGGTTGGAAGCTCAATTGTACTCTATAATCCAGACTTTTTATCAATAAATTTTTACCTCTTTATTTAAAAAAAAAAGAGTCAAGCGAACCAAAAAGTTGTGAACAATCATTAGCAGACTGCAATAGAAATTCCCACTTCTTACAAAGCCCACATTATATACCCAAAATGAAACAATAGGAACCAAAGGAATAGCACTGCCAAACCGACAAGAGAAAAAACACCCAAATTCTTGATTTAAAAAAAAAAACTCTTGAATCACCTAGCAGAAAGAAAGCATCTAGAATTAAATAAAAATTCCCACTTGCTACGAAGTCCTCAGAACACATCCAAAAATAGGGGTATGGCACTAACAAGCCAGCAAGATAAATTAAACATAAATTTTTGCTTTAAATATGAGAACTCTTGAATCACCCAGTGAAAAGAAAGCAACAGGATTAAAACAAAATAATCCCACTTGATTCAAATCCCTTAGAGCTCAAAAATAAAACTAAAAAATCCAAGGAGCTCTTAGAAAATAAAACAAACCCTCCCCATAGGATATCCAAGCCAATAGTTAGAGCCCTATCAAGGGGGTCAAACAACAAAAATGATACAACTAGTAAAAGTATATCTACAACTGAGTACACCAGCAATCAAAAACCTTTCATATTTGGATTCTAATCAACCACTGGATCGATTGAAGAGAATAAACCTGCCCAAAATAACACCTGAAAAGAAACAAAAGGGAATATCCCAATAAAAATTTGGAGCTTTCGATCCCTGGGATCCAACATAGCCAAATAATTCTAACTAAATTAGGGAAAAATGGTGCACCTAATGATAAATAACAAATTGCATCTATCCTCTATGTTTAATGAGCATCAAATCGAAAGCATGCAAGTAAGATGGAAAAGATAGCAAATAACAAGAAATGAAGCAAAGTAAATCGATTTCTTATTAATTAGGTGGATCAAATCCAGGTTACAAAATGTCCCCTTGAGGGCTCAAATTATTGATACAATTGTTACAAATTTTTGGGTGCCCAAGGATCAAATCCTTCAAGGAATTCGGGTGCACATCCAGTGTCTTTCCTCGTACCCACAATCGAGGTGGGCGGGCTAAGGCTGCCACCACTTGTGTATTTGATATTTGATGTCCTATGCTCCTTCCTAATGTGCTGTATAGCCTACACCTACACACAAGGAAAGCAGAAATGTCAAGTAGCAAGTGTGTATGATGGAAAACATGCAATCCCCACAGGCACCAAAAATCTAGTAATGAGAATATGCATCAAATCAACTCCAAATGACTTGAAATTGTAGAGGGATGTAAAATAGAGGGTTTTGGGAAGATATCACCAAAAATATAGCAGAAATTGTGTCCGATGGCATGCCGTAATCGCAATGACCGTCCTCCACCTACAAAACCCAAAGCAAGCAATTTCTGAACCAAAACACCTCCAAATAAAATGAAACTTGGTAAGAATACATAAAGGGACATTCTAAGACAACCCATATGGTTATATTTGCATAATAAATAACAGTTGTAGGTGTTTCTCCAAATGACCACCGTAGGCCTACGTGAGACCCTACAAAACACTAAAAATATGATATCTCCCTCAATATAGATCCAAATTGCATGAAATTTTGATAGAAGCATCATATGATAATCTAGAATCTAACTAAAAAATAATAGAAGAAAAACCATGCATATATTTGCATCCATCCTTGGGTGGGACGGTCGGGACTATCACAGGCTAGGGGCCATCCTAGGGTGGGACGACCACCAGTTCTGCACTTATTTTACCCCCAATTCCTCCAAGAATTGGTTAAGAACCTCCTAGGTAGTGTTTTCATCAAATTTTGTGTGAAAAATCACTCAGATGATTCAGTTTTGGGATCATAATGTGCCTCCTAGTTCACTCGCAAACCTCCTTCGCTAGGTAGAGATTTCGAGGGAAAAGAAGGCACAAAATGTTGGAAGGAAATCTTAGCAGCACTCCATTGCTTTGTCCTAAAACTCCTCTCTATATGATTTGTGTGGAAAACTAATCCACTTTATAGCCAAAGGAGGCCTTTGGGCAAATAGGCATGCGAGGGCATGCAGGGCAAGAGGTGCCACTTGGCCACCGAGGTGGCATGCATTGGAGGGGGAAGAGGATCTCCCAATTTGGCCTCCTTTATGAGGCATGTCATAGAATTTTGTGCCCTCTAACTTTGCATGGTCGAAAGGTAGGGCAAATGGCATTTTTTGGGTGCCATTTATCCATAGTTTGACTTTTTGGGGGTCAAAGCTCATGGTCGTCCCACCCAGGGATGACCACACATGGTCATCCCTGGGTGGGATGGCCATGAACTGTGGTCATCCTGGGGTGGGACGACCATGCCTATAGGCCCCAAAACTTCCCAAAAGTGGGGGAAATGCTTCAAAAAGTGGTTAGGACCACTGTAAAACCTTTGAGGTTTGCCCAAGGGGGCCATAAGGTGTCAAATGGACCTTGTCTTGATCGCTTAATCAGATTGACCAGATTTTAGTGTCTACAGATGCCCCTTTTTGAGATGCATTGTGTGCAGCACAATGTTGAGCAAAAATAGATGACTAAAATGCTGAATGATTAGGGTTATTCAATAACCTAACCAACTTTAGATGCCCCAATCATGGAAAGAGCATGCGTTCTTGAATCCTTGCTTCTGACTCAGTAAAGACATTGGTCTTGGTTTCTCTTCAGCTTCCAGGTATGCTCAGGGGACTTATAACCCTAGGCGTTAGAGAATACCAAGTATTTTGGTAACTTTTGAGGTGTACCAATAGGCAGGTTCATCTGTCCTGTTATGTTCTTAATTGAAATATTTGCTTGTTTGCTGCCCCAAGCAGGGGCGTGATTATCTTTGTCAAAGATTCATTGGACGAACACAATTTGCATGATTGAGTGTTTGATTGTTGATTGTGATTATGAATTTGTTAAGTATGACTACCCCCTCAAGCGATGAGTTGATGAGGGAATGACAAGTGATAAAAGCGATGAGTCACTTGACACATATGACTTTGTTGGGGTTTCCTCTGGTTTTACTCATTGAAAAATGGAGCATTTTGAGAGGATTTTGATGATTTTGTTGATGTTTCATGGAAGAAAGGAGTTGAAAACTTCATTCCCATGGGGTGGTCTAGCCACAATGGCCTTCTTAGGGATTGAAGTAATGACTTTTCCATTCATCCATGAATAATTTGGGTTCCATCTTGATCTTGAGTGAATTCCATCAGATTTGACTTGTTTTTGGTGGGTTTTGGACCCTTTTCTTTGATTTTTGATTAATGTATATGTATATATATTTGACCAATGGGCTTGATGGATGCCATTGGGGTATTTTTGGTTTGACCAAAGGGTTTATGGATACCTTTGGGGCTTTTTGAGTTGACCAAAGGGTTTATGGATACCTTTGGGGCTTTTTGGGCTGACCAAAGGGTTTATGGATACCTTTGGGGCTTTTTGGTGTGACCAAAGGGTTTGTGGTTTACAAGGTTTTTTTGATAGGGATGGTTTTTGGGAGTGTGAGGTCTAAGGACTCACTTTATTGTAGCCTATGGGAAATATGATGTATCTTTTTATCCCATATATATACATATATATATATGAGATTTTATGTTTTATCATCATGTGTTTATTGCTTTATGAGATGTATGCAATGTGTTTATTTGCTTTATGATATGATGATGGATGTCTATCATGTATGCATATGTTGTGATTTGATTTGATTTGATGCTATGTATTTGCATGGATGAATAGTGATATGAATGATTGATTGATCTAAATGATGAAATGTGTATACTATTTGACATACTATGTTAGCACCATAGACTGTATAGAATTCATCAATTCATGTGTAATGTTGTCATGAGACTATGTAATGGATTTATGAATAATGTAAACTGACATAAATGTGATAAAATGGAATGAATAATAGGATGTTATAGGATGTCTATGAGGTTTTCATGAGACTCAAACACTCTAGTCAACTGGTCAAAAGTTATATACTAACCATGCAAGACTTTTTGACAAGGTATGAATCTGCTAGGATGACCAAGATACTCAATATCCCTGTGTGTGCAAGTGAGTTCATTCTTGTGAGACGCATAAAGATACCGCCATTTCCATATAGGCTATCCACCAAACCTGTAATGAGGATCACCCTATGAATGTCATGATCCTAGGTTTTGTACTTAGTTGGATTAGACCACTAGGTAGTATAGGCTACCAAAAGCTAGCTCATCCACATGCAAACATTGGTCTGCACACATGCAAAAGCTAATGTGATAGACATATCATCATGCGTAAGGATACCACCATTTCCAGGTAGGCTGTCCACCAAACCTGTAATGAGGATCACCTAATGGTTTGTCGAATGCTGAGAATTCTAGGGATTCAAGTTCAATACTCCCTTCTTTTCTTCAATTTTATTGGGATACTTGCTCATATGTAGTGATGAAAATCACTATTTATTTTGTATTTTTTTTCTTTGAGCAAGGGATTTGGGGAGTGGTGATAACCACTATTTATTTTGCTTTTGATTTTTTTGTTTTTTTTTGGGATTTTGATTTTGGGATAGTGGTGAAAACCACTATTTATTTTGGGGAATTGGGTAGGGAAGAGCTTGTCCTTTTGCCAATTCTCAACATTCTTGAACCATTCACATAGGGGGATGAGCAGGATAACCTTTTCACTTAAGGGAACCTAGACCACTTCGTAGGTTTCATATTTCCTTGTGCAAAACTTGGATTTATTAGTGTGAAAATGTGTTGGGATTTTGATGTATACAAGGTACAATCTAAGCAAGACTCTACCTCCTAAAAATCATGATAGCTTTCTACAAAATCTGAAAATAAAACTAGAGATGGCTGAGTGACCAAAAACCCTAATGACATTCTAGAACAAATGGCTAGGTGAAGGGAATGGACACAAATATGAAAAATGGGAAATGTAGGTGGAAATGATATGTGAAATATGAAATGATGTGAATGATGACTTGAACAACATTGATTTTGAATGATGACTAGTGTACAGTCTTAGTGCTAGACATGTATGAGCAACTCTAAAATGCAAAGTGCAATGATGAGTATACCTAATGTAAGTTATTATGTAATGCAATGGTATGCAATGTGATGAAATGCAATATTTTTGTATTTTTGATATTTTGATGATGTTTTTGAATTTTTGATTTATATATGTATGTACATGTGTCCAATGGGCTTATGGGGGCCATTGGGGCATTTGGGGTGACCAAAGGGCTTATGGATGCCTTTGGGGCTTTTGGGGTGACCTAGATGGTCATAGACCACCTAGGAGTATTTTGGGTTGACCAAGCGGGTTGTAGATACCCTTGGAGCATTTTGGGGTGACCTAGATGGTCATAGACCACCTAGGAGTATTTTGGGTTGACCAAGTGGTATGTAGACACCCTTGGAGCATTTTGGGGTGACCTAGATGGTCATAGACCACCTAGGAGATTTTATGGGTTGACCAAGTAAGTATGTAGATACCCTTGGAGCATTTTGGGGTGACCTAGATGGTCATAGATCACCTAGGAGTATTTTGGGTTGACCAAGTGGGTATGTAGATACCCTTGGAGCATTTTGGGGTGACCTAGATGGTCATAGACTACCTAGGAGTATTTTGGGTTGACCAAGTGGTATGTAGATACCCTTGGAGCATTTTGGGGTGACCTAGATGGTCATAGACTACCTAGGAGTGTTTTGGGTTGACCAAGTGGGTATGTAGATACCCTTGGAGCATTTTGGGGTGACCTAGATGGTCATAGACCACCTAGGGGTTTTTGGGTTGACCAAGTGGTATGTAGATACCCTTGGAGCCTTTTGGGTGACCTAGATGTATAATTATTATAATCATAGACCACCTAGGAGATTTTGGGTTGACCAAGCGGTATGTAGATACCCTTGGAGCCTTTTGTAACTTTGATCATTTTATGATTTTAGGGGGAAAGTGTGGTACCTTGTGTACCCCCAACATTTATGGTGATCAAAGGAAGTGAGGAAGGTGTGATACCTTTAGGATCCCCAATTTGCTTCATGTCTTGTGATGTAAATAGTGGGGAAGGTGTGACACCTTGGATACCCCTAGTATGTACTGTGATTGATGCAATGTTATTGGCTTGGCTAGGAGGAGTGATAGAGATTGACTCCCCTATTTTGGTAAGGAATTTTGGGTAATGCCAATGTCTCTATGGGGTAAAATGAGTGACCCATTTATGGATAAAGCTTCCTTATCAATAATATCTTGGACCATATGTCTAAAAATATGACAATTGCTAATGTCATGCCCTCTCATTTGGTGATAGAGGTAAGAATGATCCTCCTGTATTTGTTTATATCTAGGCCTATTTGGGTTGAATAAGGGTATGTTTGGTAAGATGAATTGCCTTTGTGTCTTGTAGTTGTGTGAAATATGGTTGACATGGGCTCAGGTAATGGAGTCCAGGTATGACAGTATGTATCTTAAATGAGGTGAACATGGTGGACTCATTTTATGAGGTGCCAAGGTTGTATGCATCTTAGTCACCTATTTAGGTTGCTCCTCTTGGCTCCCATATGTATGTAACAGATCCTTAAATATATCAATTTGTGATTGTTAGAAATCATTCTTATCAATCATATCCTGTACTAGGTGTTTGAACTTGAAGCACATCTGCACGTCATGCCCATTTTGCCTATGGTACTTGCAGTATAGGTCTTCGTGATATCTTTTGGGCTTTGGTGCATTTGGATCAATAGGTCGACTCTCAGGTAGATTGATCACATTAGCCGCTAAGAGGCACTCAAACAAAGAGTCCATGGACTCGATAATGGGCATAAATTATCGCTTAGGGTGATGTTGTTGGTTTGGCCCTTGATTTATTTGATAGGGATAAACTCAACTGTAACTCAATGCTTGTGAGTCGATTCAAGATTTGTTGTAAATCATTGTGTTGGTGACTCACTTGTAACTCCACATTGGCTAGCCTATCCAAGATATGTTGTGGAACTAGTGGAGGTGATGACTGGATGATTGTTGAGGAAGTTGGATGGCAACTGATAGGTGGTGGAGGTGAATTGAGCAGAGGTGGATCAAAAGTCCTCAATGTCTGAGCAGATGTGGATGCTTCATGATGATTGGAGCTAGTGAGTATGTCCACATGTTCTTGTTCTTGATTTAGCTCATGCTCATGTTCCAACTCAGAGTGTTCAACTGTGGTAGTTGGGTTACCCCCACTTTGGTGTAGGGGGTACACTTGCTCTTGATTTTGTGGAGATGTTGAGTGAGATGGAGTAGGTGTGATCGAATCCATCAATGGTATCTCTTATGGTATGGATGGAATGTTGGATGGAGTCACAAGTGGCATAGATGGATTTAGAGGACTTTGGTTCTCTGTCATCACATTGATCATTCCCACAAACTCATGAGAAGATGCATTTGCATTTGGACAAGTCATGGCTACCTCATCAACTTGTCCAAGGTGATCTACTTGGCCCCCATGTTTAGGGGGTGCATCAGGAATGCTATCAATGGGTGGTGACTTGGTAGGAGGACTACCTAGATCCTTGATCGACTCGATGATAGGCATGGATGTAACATTGGGTACTATGCACTCATCGAGTTCTAGGATGGGTCAATTGAATTGTGTCCTCAAGCATGATATGATCTGATTCATCCGTATCAACTATGGCTTCCTCCTTTTTAGTAGGAGTGGGAAGGTCTTCTATAGATGTATTGATGATAGCTATGGGAGCTTCTATAGTTGGCTCTTCTGACTCTTCCTCACTCGAAGAAATAGAGGATGGTACTAGCGGTGGTGAAGGTAGCTTCACGACTAACCGTGGGGTTGAATCTGGACTCTGGATAAGGTCATTGGGTTTAGTGTCCAAATGCTTGGGTGATACTATAGGCTCCTGTGGATGATCCACCTACTTATAATACTTGAAAGGGTCTGGGTCAACATCAACCACATGGACCTTACCTTCATCAATGTATTTAATGCATTGATGCACTATAGATGGAACACATTCCATGTCTCTTATCCATGGCCTTCCAAGTAGTATGTTGTACTGTCTTGCACCCTCTAAGATGTAGAACAATGTAGGCACAATATTTTGTCCAACTTCAACAAGTAGGATTATCGTGCCCATAATGGAGGATAAAGCATCGTTGAATGCTTGCAATGTGAACTTGGATGGTACAATGCACGAGGATGGAAGGTTGAGATGTTTTAGTGAAGTTGTGGTAATAATGTTTATTGAGGAACCTGTGTCAACCAATACTCGCTTATAGGGGAGCCTATTGATACTCATGATGATGTGCAAAGTAGGATCTGATGAATTGGTAGGCACGGGTTTGACCTCATGATTTTGAAAGGATATAACAGGATTCTTGTACATTTGTATGTATTCCACAAAGTTGGTGAAAGCATCAGAGTCATGAGGTTGTACCTCAATGGAATCCAAGATCCTCATGAAAGGTTCCCAATGCTTGGAGGACTATAGTAGAAGCTCGCTCATGGTCATATTGGCTGATGGTGCATGCGAAATTCGTACATGCCTACTCTAGGTTGCTAACACTTGTTGGATGGGAGTTCTGGGTGGTGAAGACCATGATGTAGAGGGAGTGTAGACCTCCCTACTAGGCCCCTTGGAAGGCTGATTATATCTGGTTTGGGATTGGAATCGATGTTGGCTAACCGAATAATCCACTTGATCATGTGGATAACCCATTGATGTTCTCCTAGTAGAGGTACTTTGGTGGTCGGGTCCTCTAAGTGAGGAGTTGACCTCATGATGACTTTCAGGGCATCGTGCAGGAATGATGAGATCCTCAGGAGAATAGCGAAGGTGACTACTATCAGGGCTCCATGCAGGAGTGAGGAGATCCTCATACCTATAATGATGGTGCTCAGGGCCTCTCCTAAAGTTTTCTGCTTCACTAGCTCGTGATTGAGCTCGGCTATGCATAGTTGCCATAATGTGCTGACTAGGCGAACCCTGAAGGGAACCCACACTAAAGAAAATTTTGACTTCCAAAAAAGGTTATAAGTGTTATATATCAAAATGATCAGTGTGACGAGCTGATCACAATGGGCTAGGGCTCCAAAATCTGACTTTTGGGTCAAAATTTTGTATTTTTGGAATATTTGGCCAACCGAGGCCCATGGGGAAATGCCCACTTTTAGGAATTTTTGGGAAATTTTGAACTATGAAGAGTTAGGACTCAAAATTTCTATGAGAGGTGCAGAAGGAGCTAACTAAGACAACAAAACAAATTTGGCAATTTTTGGAGTTGTCTAGACCATTTTATGACTATTTTAGTGCAGTTTTTCCCTATTTTTGGCTTCGAAAATAGAGTAATCATAAAACCAAAATAACTTTTTTGTTATAGCTCTGATTTGCATGATTCTCAATCCATTGGATGTAGAATCAAAAAGTAGATTTTTTTGAAAAATTAGGGTTTGGTCCCAGATCTAGGATCTTATGTTGACTACCCAAACAATAAGGAAACACCCAAAGTAGACAATATGATTATCTCTTTTAAATATTAGAAACACACAATCAAATGATCAAAGAAGCACACAAGCAAACAATGTGATTATCTCCTTTAAGTTTTAGATGTGAATCCCTAAGTTGTTTTGTGTGTTTAGATTTGTTGTTGCTCTTGCTTTCTTGTTCTTGTTTTGGACTTAGAATGAGGGAACTCAACCAAAGTGGTGACTAGGAACACTAGTGCCAAACATGATTTCTCAAAAGAGTCTAGGGTACACCGCTTAAAATCCCAGTGGGGGTTCACCTAGCTCTTCCACTCTAAATAGTGTTTCCAATAGTGGGAGGTAGTTTGAACATTAGTGACCTATTCCATCTTGAGAGAGTGCCCTATTCTATCTAAGGTATCTAGGGGCAAGCCGGTGGAAGGAGGTGAAATCCAATATCACCGGTCTGAATTGGAGGTTGGTGATGAAATCCAACCTTACCAATGTTATTGTGATACGTGCAAGTGTGTGTGGTTCCTTTTAAGATTAAAGAAAGTAAACAATAAAGCACTCAATGATCTTTCACTAAATGCAAGCAAAATGTATTTTACTTTCAAAAATCTAGGATAAAAGGAAACCTACAAATGTAACTTATAAATGCAAACCCTAAATGCTAACCTACCCATTGGGTAGGCTACAAGCAATCAAACCATAGAGATGCATTGCTACTTTGATTTTCTTTTATTTTTCTTCTTTTATTTTTGTTATTTTGTATTATGAGAAAATTAAATCTAACTTCTAACCTTTCTAGGCAAACAAATGATGTGAGAAAAACCAAACTTTAGCAAATGTTATCTATGTAAATAGAAAACTAGAGTTTCAGGCACTTACCTTATCACCCGGGAAACCTGTTGTTTCTGGATTTTGAGTAGAAAATGCTCTATTTTGTGGCCATCCTTGGGTGGGATGGCTGTAGGCTTTATGGCTATCCTAGGGTGGGATGGTTGTGTGGCCATCCCTGGGTGAGCTAAGGAGCAGTTCAGGGGTCGTCCTAGGGCGAGCCAAGGAGCAGCTACAATAGAAAACAAGCAAAAAAATGAGGTTAAACCTTCAAATTAGTAATAGGGATAGGGTCCCACCATGATCACCACTGAATTAGGGAAAAATGGTGCACCTAATGGTAAATAAAAAATTGCATCTATCCTCTATGTTTAATGAGCATCAAATCGGAAGCATGCAAGTAAGATGGAAAAGATAGCAAATAACAAGAAATGAAGCAAAGTAAATTGATTTATTATTAATTAGGTGGATAAAATCTAGGTTACAAAATGTCCCCTTGAGGTCTCAAATTATTGATACAATTGTTACAAATTTTGGGTGCCCAAGGATCAAATCCTTCAAGATATTTGGGTGCACATCCAATGTCTTTCCTCGTACCCACAATTGAGGTGGGCGGGCTAAGGCTGTCACCACTTGTGTCTTTGATATTTTATGTCCTATGATCCTTCCCAATGCACTATATAGCCTGCACCTACACACAAGGAAATCAGAAATTTCAAGTAGCAAGTGTGTATGATGGAAAACATGCAATCCCCATAGGCACCAAAAGTCTAGTAATGAGAATATGCATCAAATAAACTCCAAATGACTTGAAATTTTAGAGGTATGTAAAATAGATTGTTTTGGGAAGATATCACTAGAAATATAGCATAAATTGTGTCTTATGGCATGTCGTAATCGCAATGATCGTCCTCCACCTACAAAACCCAAAGCAAGCAATTTCTGAACCAAAACACCTCCAAATAAAATTAAAATTGGTCATAATACATAAAGGAACATTATAATACAACCCATATGGTTATATTTTTATAATAAATAATATTTATATGTGTTTCTCTAAATGACCACCGTAGACCTGCATGAGACCCTACAAAATACTAAAAATATGATATCTCCCTAAATATAGATCCAAATTGCATGAAATTTTGATAGAAGAATAATATGATAATTTAGAATATAAATAAAAAATAATAGAAGAAAAATCATGCATATATTTTTAGCCATCCTTGGGTGGGATGGCTGGGACTATCATAGGTTGGGGGTCATCCTGGGGTGGGACGACCACCAGTTCTGCACTTATTTTACCCCCAATTCCTCCAAGAATTGGTTAAGAACCTCCTAGGTAGTGTTTTCATCAAATTTGGTGTGAAAACTCACTCAGATGATTCAGTTTTGGGATCAGAATGCGCCTCCTAGTTCACTCGCAAACCTCCTTCGCTAGGTAGAGATTTCGAGGGAAAAGAAAGCACAAAAGGGTGGAAGGAAATCTTAGCAGCACTCCATTGCTATGTCCTAAAACTCCTCTCTATGTGATTTGTGTGGAAAATGAATCCACTTTATAGCCAAAGGAGGCCTTTGGGAAAAAAGGCATGCAAGGGCATGCAGGGCAGGAGGTGCCACTTGGCCACCGGGGTGGCATGCATTGGAGGGGGAAGAGGATCTCCCAATTTGGCCTCCTTTATGAGGCATGTCATAGAATTCTATGCCCTCTAACTTTGCATGGTCGAAAGGCAGGGCAAATGGCATTTTTTGGGTGCCATTTATCCATAGTTTGACTTTTTGGGGGTCAAAGCTCATGGCCGTCCCACCCAGGGATGACCACACATGGCCATCCCTGGGTGGGACGACCATGAATGTGGTATGGCCATGCCTGTAGGCCCCAAAACTTCCCAAAAGTGGGGGAAATGCTTCAAAAAGTGGTTAGGACCACTGTAAAACCTCTGAGGTTTGCCCAAGGGGGCCATAAGGTGTCAAATGGACCTTGTCTCGGTCGCCTAATCGGATTGACCAGATTTTAGTGTCTACACTAACAATTGGTCCATCCCCTGCAACCCACTGGCACTCTGAGACCTCATCAAACAAAGGGTCCATCTACAAATTCCTTCCTCAATGATCATTGAGCTCAAGGTCTCCCCCTAGAGTTTGATCATATAAAAATACCAAACATACACCAGTCAGAGTGACCTAGCAATATAAGTATGACTCCATAGACGTTGAAGGCACAAGATATCCCCCTATATTTGAATCAGGGAAGGGACAAGACCAAATAATTCTATAGAGAGACACCCAACTGACCAACACAGGTAACCAATAGCAATATCTTAGAGGGCAAAACATAGCAAAAATATAGGGAGGCCTCTCACTCAAAGAGAAAGGGTTTGAGAGCACGGGAGTGGGAGGCTCAAGATCTCTCTATATTAAAGCTAAATATATATATATATATTATATTTATGGAGGTTTTCCTTACACATTTTTTTGGTAATGGTGAAAAAATAGGTTTTGGAGGGCCCCAAACCTATTACAGAATTAATTTATCCAAGGTTACAAGATAAACATCAACCTCTTCCCTAGATAACATGAGATTAAAAATAAAGTTGCAACAAAAATCCTATAGTAAAACCAAACAAAAATAACATTGGCTGATATCAAAATCTATTTCTAGCAAGGGAGCAAAGGTTGACCTGACTGTTGTTTATTCCTCCCTTCCACACCAACAATAGTAGAAATATCTCCAATTCTCAACAATAGGTAATAGAAGTGGTAGCAAAAAAGCAAAATCACAATACAGTAGCATTTGCTAGAACTACAGTTGTTGTAATAGCAGCAACATACAGTCACCTCAATAGCACCAAAATATCCTAAAAGCAACAATAATATTGAAAACATCAAAATATAACACCCTGTAGAATATACTTTTTTTCTACCTCTAATGAGGTAATCCTTAAAAGAGAAGGGAAAATTATTTTCCCATATCTTCCTCTGATAAAAATAGACTCCAATGTTTGCCAAACAATCAGTTGTAACATTTCCTTCCCAATATATATGTAATATCTTCACCTCTACCATTTTTTAATAGATATGAGGTATCCTTAATTAAAACTAACACCTACCAATTATTAGATTTTCCTTTCTTAAGATCCTTGAGAATATTCATAGAGTTCCCTTCTATGATGGCCTTCCTTACACTCTTTTGTCTCAATGATATAACACTAGAGTATAGGGCTTTAGCTTCCACATAGTGATTGGTTTGTATCCCATAACTTTCTACATAAGCCCATAACACTTCACCTTTCTCATTTTGAATGACACATCCTCCCCCACCTCTACCTAGGTTGTTTTTTGTAGTTTTATCAAATTTTAACTTTACCCAATCCTTATCTGGTTTTAGCCATCTAGTGTTTGCTCTTTTCAAAATGATTAGCAAAGGTGATACTATAGGTTCTCCTAAGTTCCATTCAGTAGTGATTCTTGTAGTTTTAATTTTTTTAGACATTGAAAGCTCAACCTTATTTTCTCCCTTGAATACTCTATGATTTCTTTCCCACCAAATACCCCACAAAAAATGAGGTAACAGTAAATGCTAGAGTTTTGATAACCTACTATTGCTAAAAGGGCATCTCCATTGGTTAAAAAGCTACCTAAAAGTACTAGGGACCACCCCAAAGCATAATATAGCTTCCATTAGATTATTAAGTACCTTACTTGTAAACTCACAATGAATAAACAAGTGGTCAACTAATTCAACATCCTTCATGCAAAGAGAACATATATTTATCATTTGAAAACCTCTCTTACTTAGGTTATCTAGAGTTAAAATATTATTTTGTAAGCATAACCAAAGAAAGAAATTCAATTTGAGGATTATCTCATTCTTCCAAATCTTATTTATAGTAAAGTCCCCCTCCACACCTTCAAACTGCAAGGTATAAGCTAATTTCACAAAGAATTCCTGATGAAGTAGGAAACCAGATCAAAGAGTCCTTATCTTCATTCTAAGGTAAGTGGTACTACTACAACAAACTATTAAGATTTAGTAGAGTGTGGGTATTCTCAAATAATCACCCACTTACACTTTAATAAGAAAGGACAAATATGAATAGTGCAACACATTCAGGAACAGGCCTAGCACTATTATTCGATGCATGATGAGCTTTGATAGAATGGTTAAGTATGATACATATAAAAATATATGTACCTAGTCAAAGCTCGTCGGGGTACCAAATTATAGTCCCAAATTCGAAGATGCCAAATTTGGCTAAGTGTTGAAGACATCGAAAGATTTGCATGTGGTCAAAACTTATCGTGGTACCAAAAGTTCATCGTAACCCTAGAAGCTAATTTGACTAAGTCTTGAGGGTGACAGAAGATTTTCACCTAGTCAAAATATATCATGGCACCAAAATTCCATCATAACCCTGGAATCTAATTTGACTAAGTCTTGAGGGCATCAAAATATTTTCACCTAGCCAACACCCATTGACGTACCAAAATTTTATCGTAGCCTTGGAAGCTAATTTGACTAAGTCTTGAGGGCACTGAAATATTTGCACCTGGATGGAACCCATCATGGTACAAAAAATCTATCATGATGTTGAAAGAAAATAGGAATAGAAAGAAACATTTGGCTAAGTCCTAGAGCCACCTAAAGACCTATACTAGTCAAAGACCATCAGGGTACCAAATCTCTATTCCAATGCTAAGGTTCCAAGGTACATGCTAGAAGTTTTGTACTTGACTAAAGCTCATTAGGGTCCCAATATTTTGTCACCTTGTCTAAAGGTATGAGTATGTGAAGATCTAACAACGATCCTAATAAGAACACGATAGCCATAAATGGAAAAAATCAATTCAAGACTAGAATCCAACACCAAGCTATCAGCACGAGAACTGCCATCATCCTAGGATACCTATTGGGCAAGATCACCTATTAAAATATCTTAATAGTATGGCTCCTATTAAGGCCATCATGCAGGTAACAAGGCAGTTCAACTAAAAAAGTTAGGAAAAATCAATGAACCAGATGCAAGCAATAGGGTCATCATGACTCAAGATGATGCAGAACATAGCCAAGTCACCTAGCCATGATTGGGCAGTTAGAGCAACCTTACCTTCAAGTAGTTTAGAAAGCTGGCAAATCTTCTAACATAATTATAATCCGTTTCAAATGAAATGATGTCCTACCAACTGAATACATTGTAAAATACTATAAATACTAGAATGTAAAAGGAAATAATGATCGACTCTTAGGCTTTTACAATTTACATGTAAGAAGATGCTTTGGCATATTAATACAAAGGGATTTTTTTCTAGCCTTTGGTTCAATTAATTTGTAGAATTTTTATGTATAAATGATTACTTATTTCTAACTTAAACTATTTGAATGCTCATAGTATCTATTTTGCTTTCTAGATTTAATTTTATGTTCCTTCTCTTGCAATGTTATGCATAGCGGTGAATCATCGTAAATTAGTGAATATTAGGATATTTAAATTTATAAATTGGTGAATATGGAGACCCTACACATTGGCCCATTCACCCAAAAATTTTGGGAGCAAGTTTTTTTTGGGTCAGCTCGCCACACGTTGAAAATAATTTCATCGTTTTAATTTTAAATCACCAACACTCCCACCTAAATTGTGGACCCTTTTTACCTTCAAATTATAAAAAATTTTATTTATCCCATCCAATTTACCTCTTATACCTATATATATACCTAACACGATAGCAATAAACATACATCTAAAATATTTGAACTCCTCAAAAATAGACCTAAAGTAGCGAAAATACTGCAACAAACAAACATGACCTGAAGCAAAAAAAAAAAACACTATAATTTTTAGAGGATTGTCTATCGATAAAAATTTGATCGGTTGTAGAGGATTGTTAATCAAAATATTTTTTAATTGATTGCAGATAACATGATCACCTATAGGAAACAGGGTTACTTGTTATCGAAGAAGAGTCAATCAGTTGTAGAGGAGCAACTGATTTACATAAGAGTTGATCTATTGCAAAAGTGCAATTGATTTACTAAAGTGTTGATCGGTTGCACCTCTGCAACCGATAGACTCTTATGTAGATCGACTAATCCTTTGTAACTGATAAACTCTTCTTTGGATCATTTTCTCCTCTATAATCAATCAACTCTATCAATCAGTTGTAGAGATGAAAATGATAAAAAAAAGTGTAGATAAGTTCATTATGATCAGTTTAAAGTGTAGATCTCATTGAGATAGGTGGTTTAAAAAAATGAAAATGGAGCTCTAGATCAAAATTTATACCTCCTATAAGGATATCTATAATATAGCACCTCTCAATCGATCAGTTACAAAGGTATATATCAGTTGTAGAGGTGAAATCTATAGTGCCTATCATTAACACTTTTGATTATAAGTTGCACTCTATATTACACATCTGCAACCAATCAGCACCTCTGCAACTGATTGGTTGCAAAGGTGTTCTTTTGTAGATAACCTTCTAGAAAACATAACTTTTTATCCAGAGCTTCATTTTTAATTTTTTTAAAACCACCTAGCTCGATGAGATCTACACTTAGAACTTAGTAAAATCCTCAATAAAACCTTATTTTAAGTGGTAAAAATATTTTTCAATTGATTCATCTCATTTTTATAATTTTTCTATAAAAAATTGCAATTTGCCATATTCTCCTACATGAGTTTGGACACGATAGTCTTGGATTTTGAAATTGATTTGCTTGATTTTTATATATAGATTTCAGTACCGACCCCTTATTCATAACCCTGTTTGCTTGTCCTAGAATTTGTAGTCTAATAAGCTACATTTAATGAACTCAAACATTATGTAATTTAAAATAAAGCTATTCAGTTTGTTAGGTAATTCATTTGTTTATTTTCATAGTCTAATATTATGCATGTTTCTTTATGTGGCTTAATCTACACCAACATAAGTTGTAGCTTCAACTCCTTTTTTTACTTCTTTTAACACCCTTTTCCCTCCATACTTTAGGAATAGTTAACTAGAATTCTAAAGAAACCGACCTCCTCTGAAGACTGACCATTGAATCCCCAAAGCTTCTAGGTCTCTCAATGTTTGTCAAGGTTTGTGGGTTCACAACATTTCCTTAGATAGATTTACAAAATAATAATTTTTGACACACTCGATGGGACACAATGCCACTATTTTGATAAGATCAAATAGGTGGTGATTATATTCTCATTATAGATCTTTTTTTTAACCACCTAATGACTCCATCTAACAAATATCCATAAATATTTGCATATCCATTTTATTATTAAGTTGCTTTTCTATAATCCTCAAATACATGATCACAATACAAGCAACTAGAAGATCAAAGGAACCTATTGATTTTCTAGAATTGTAGTTTGGCAACTTTAGAGTACATCCTATATTTACCTCTATTTTAATGCTCTCTTCAGTCCTTATTGAAGATTTAACTAGCACAACTAATCCTCTTACTACCAACTCTACTACTGTAATCCCTCTTCTTGCACAAGCAGTGATGGTTGTAAATCAAAATTAGAATATTTAGAATTACCCAATCTAGATCCATACAGGTCCTCTAAATTTTCCTATCTAGAATCCTATTCCCCAAGTAGCTCTAAAAGCATTACCAATGTATGATGGCATCCGAAAGACTACTTACAAGCATTGTCAAGATGTAGCTTCACTATTTTTCATATATAATATTTAAGAATATGATGTCATGATAAGGCTATTAGTAATATCATTGAAAGGAAATATGTACTGGTATAGAACCTTTCCATATTTAACTATAACTTCATGGTATGAATTGGCTGGTAAGTTGATTAAAGAATTCCATAAAAAAGCAGATTCCTTATCTATTCTAACATAGTTTATTAGTAATTCAAAGGCACCCATAGGAAGAAATAATATATTTCAATATTATATTCAATAGAGCATGGATGAGGGTACCTCAGGGTATATGCCCAACCAATGAACAAGCGATGTACTACTATTTGAGGGCTTTTCATTTGGACTTGGGTATGTTTATAAGGTAGTACAATGTGTTACCATTCTCATGGATTTTTTAAGAAGCATTAAAACCATAAAAGGATCTATTTCTATAGGGATATTACCTCCAAAAATTGTAATACATATATACCCAAAATTTCCTCAACAACAAATTTTGGCCTCTGCTATACCAAGATCTTTCCTAGTAAATACTCTGATCAATTTTCCTATTTGGACTCATGTATCAACTTCTTAGATGCTTCTTGCTACTCCTACAGTCCTGTTACTCCCACCACCTACTACTATCCCTACATTACCAACCCCTGATCCTCAAATAGTTGCCTTCCAAGAGATGGAACAACTATGAAGAACCTCACAAATGAATTCATAGCTATGAAGTGAAGAGAAGCTAAAAAAATCTTTCAACCAAGAATATTTCCATCTGTCATAAGGTATCAAGCTGCCTCCACTAGCAAACCTTTGGAAAATTCTAATACCATATGCAACGATCAAGAATAGAAATCTTCTTCCTCAGGATCTAAGTCTAGCTATTGGTGCTCAACCTGCAATGATTCACATGGTGAAAGTACATGTATGATGCATCAACATCACATTCAAAATGTTGTAATTAAGAAGGCATAAAGTCTCAAAAGGGCTAGGTAAATATGATGAGATAAATGGATTACAATTTCATGATGCCATATATGGAACATGTGTTAATCCTTACAAGGTCCAGGAAGAAGTCCTTGCACGTTGATCCTAAAATTATGGATCATTTTAAAGTACTTGTTGATTCATAGGATAATCCAAAGAAATATGTGCCTTAGGTTGCCCCAGTTCAAAATATAGTTCAGTAGTAGTAAAATGCAACAAAGGAAAGTGAAGGAAAATAATATGCTAGATATAAGCTAAGATATACTTTCCTGACTAAACATTAGAGTATTGAAGACACTCAAGGGTATAGGAATAGGTATGATGAACCTATAAAGGAATATAGAAAAATTTGACTCTCCTAGTTTCAACATTGTGGAGGAACTAAAGATTATGCTATCAAAGGAAATCATGTATGATACACTCATGATTCTAGAACAAATTGATCTCTTACAAGCTTCACTCAAATCAATCAAGGGTTAGGGGAAACAACTAGTAGATCTTAATTTTTCTCAAGGACTCCCTGTTTCAATAATAGAAAAAAAATAGACCATCTCTATTTTACATATCTTTACGAATGGAAGGTTGGATAGTACATAATTGTATGATTGACTTTAGAGTAGCTACTACCGTAATTCCTAAAGTTGTGTGTGAAATAATGGATACCAAATATATAAGAATTAGTCTTGGAGTGCTAAAGTTAGATGGCACACCTATGAAAATAGTAGGGGTAATTAAAGATTTTTCCCATGAAATTACATAGGATACCCAAAATCACTATCATTCAGGAAATTGTGGTGGTAGATTTGGAGCATTATTTTAGAATGTTCTTGTCAAGATAATTTATTGCCAAGTTGGGTGGTTATTTATCTCTTGATTACTCTCATATGGAAGTTCCATTCAAAGGTAAAAAAGTCAATATCTTTTCTAAAAATCCATCTTCATATCATATAGAAAATCTTGAAGAGGAGATGAAACGACCATAAGTTGACATTTGATCTAACAACAAGCAATAACACAAGTCATTGAGAATCATATGCTTTATTCATTATCATTTTTCTATAGGTTACAAATAGGGAGAGTTTCCCCTTTTCTTTATTTTCACGAATAAGAAATATAGGTCTGATGGCTCCTTCTGATGTCCCTCAGTGTAGGTGGGCTTATTTGTATGTGGGCCACCACTACATTGCTATTTTTGGTACTCCTCTCCTTCAAATCTGTTGAATAACCTGAAAGAAAATTTCAAGAAGGGGTCAATACGTTGGGGGGCTTGCCTTAGTTAGGCCCCATATTTAAGAAGATAAAATGACTGTAAAATTGTAACATAAACAAAAATAAAATATGCATAAGGTAATAATATGTTAAAACAAAGCTTACCTCACAAATTTGGGGTGATTTGGGGCTTGCAGATGCACTTCACAACCCAGGTCGCTAATTGGGGCTGGATTCGTAGGGCAGGCTACGAATTGAGCTGTGATGCTCTTCTGGTAAAATATCTTCGATAGATCGATCCTAAGGTAGTTGGGGTGCCTTTGTATACTATCAGAATCTATTTGTGTGCATTGGGAATGGATTGTGTACTATTAGCTTTCCATTTTTGCAGAGTAATTGTACTTTGTTGAATTTGGAAATCAAACTTAATTTGGGGTTTGGGACCCATTATTTATAGTCAAATGCAAGGTGTAGGGGGGGTTAGATAGACTAAACCTGGGTTTGATTCTGACTAGGGTTAGGTTAAAAAATTCTATGTGGCAACATCACATTCTAAGTAGGAAATATCCTATCCTCACACATGTGTGAGGAAGGATTAGTGCTAATCCTAATTAGACCTTAAGCATGTTTAGGGGAGGATTAAAAATAAAACCCTAGTAAACCCTAAATTGGCACATGTGTGAGGATTTTATTAACACTAATTATGAATTAAGAGTTAATTAATCCAATTTTTCCCTAAAAGAGGCTTAAGTGAAGTCAATATTAAATTAGAATTTGATAATTGACTTTTAATTGATTTTTCCAATTAATACCTCGTGGGGGTGTAAATTGAGTGTAAATGGACTATGCATCGCCTCGGGTTGCCGTCTGAAGGTATATCAATGCATAAGATATGTTTTTGAGGGCTTATTAGGATTTTGGACCTGAAAGCCATTTGTGGAAGCCTACATGTTACTATGGTGAACTTATGGAAGTCTACACATGTCTACGCATGACTACACATGTCTACGCATGATTACAATAGTCTAAAATAGCCTAGGGGTGTCTGGAATCACCTATATATATGCAAAAATAGCAATGTGTGACTTTTAGGTGTCTACATTTTGCCCCTTTTTGTACTATACTATGTAGAACATAGTTTAATACAAAAATATGAAGGGTTTGTGCAAAAGGAAAAGGGATAGAAGGGGAATGAAATCCAATCAAAGGGTATGTAGCCGCTCGAAGCGTGACCATACAAATCAATCAGGTATCCAAGGAAAAGAAGAGAAAGAATGGAATCTAATGAAAGGTATGTAGCCGCTCAAAGCGTGACCATACAACATCAATTGGATGTCCACGGGGAAGAAGAGAAAGAATGGAATCTAATTGAAGGTATGTAGCCACTCGAAGTGTGACCATACAACATCAATTGGATGTCCACGGGGGAAGAAGAGAAAGAATGAAATATAATTGAAGGTATGTAGTCACTCGAAGCATGACCATACAACATCAACTTGATGTCCATAGGGGAAGAAGAGAGGAAGGAAACAAGGAAAATAGGAAAGAGATAAAAACAATGCTAGTAAGGTAAAATGAATTATTATGAATGCAATGATGTGATTTTGCTGAGTCTGTATGACATTTATGATGCCATACTAGTTGTTTGAGAATGGTAACTTTTGACTGCTTTGCTTTTGTGACCAGGTCAATGTGGTCCAAAAGTATGATTAGGACAAAAGCCTAACTAAATATTTTCTATTGATTGATTGATGAGAACATGGTGACAAGTTTCAAACCATTTGAGCTAGTTTAACATTTGGATCGTCAACTCGTGACCATATCAGCATGGTCGCGAAGTCCATTTCCAAATGTTGCACTAGGATTTATCAAACGTATCATTCGTTGTGTACTCGATGTACATGAATGCTAGATTGACTTTTTCATGGTAACGCGTAACTCTCCTAATGTAACCCATGTCTGTTTGGGATTGACATTATAATCATATGATAATCTTCAGCAAAAAATTTCATATACAAATGTGCTAACCATGCTTTTGGATTTTTGATGTTGTGGTTGTATGCAAAGCTAACTTTGGATTGGAATGTGGTGATTGGATGATGCAGCGATTGATAAAGATACCGATGCATTATGAATATGATTTCTAGTATGAAGAGAAAATAATGGGATCTAATCAAAGGTATGTAGTTGCTCGAAGCGTGACCATACAACATTGACTTGGATAGCCAAGAAGGAGAAGGAAAAGAGAAGAAGAAGAAGAGGAAAGAAATAAAAAGAAATGTTGGTAAAATGAAATGGATGATTGTGAATGCAATGCTATGATTTTGCTGAGTCTGTATGACATTTATGATGCCATACTAGTTGCTTGAGAATGGCAACGTTTGTTTGTTGTGCTATTGCAACTAGATCAACGTGGTCCAAAAGTATGATTGTGACAAGTTTATCGGTAAAATGCAATGTGTGTTTGCAAATGGTGTTAAAAGGTAAGTTTTTTAGGCTCCTAGTGTTTTAGAGGGCATTTCCCTACTTTCCTATGATTTTGGGGATGTTTTGAGGTATTCTGGCTCAATTCGTGACTTGGGTAGCGATTTTGACCTAATTCGTGACCCGGGTCACAAATCGGGGTTTAAAGCATATTTAAGCCCAAAATTGCATGGGGGGCTCATTTGCACGACACACAACTTTGGAAAGTGGTTTGGGAGAGCAATTGACAACATGAAAGGAGTGCGTTGATGATCATGAGGGTGACAATGATGAAAGGACGAAGATCAGCTGGCATCAGGCGTGGGGACCCACCGGTAAGTGATCGTCTGCCTTATTTTATTTGTTTTCTTATTTTTTTGGGTAAATGTAAATGAGGGGGGGAGGTTTTCATCCCGATTTAAATTTTTTTATAAATTTTAAGTAAAATTTGAACACGTAGTGATAAACAGGCCAAATGGATACCCAAAAGTGCGATCGATTTTTTCAATTGGATTTGTTTTTTCACCAATTTGATCGGGTAATGGGTAAAGTAGGTGTGAAGTTTGACTGTCAATTTATGAGGTAATGGTGTACTGACATTGATATGTTTTTGCACTTTGTTTGCTAAAGTAGGAAATGGGTATTCTGTTATGTGACTATTTTATTTTTTTGATTTTGTTTGATGTGATTTCAGAATTTGATGGTTTGAGGTGTAATGTGTGAACTCTAGGGCATTAGATCTGCCATGTTAGAGGTAGAATCTCTAAAAACTAATGACACTTTCATCGTAGAAGGGCAAAATGGGTGTCCAAAAATTTTGGTTGTTTTGGTAGTTGACTTCATTTGACATGCCTTTGATTTGCATGCCACGGTGTAGATAGTAGTAAACTAAATAAGCCATAGGGAGCCCGATGTAGACTGTACTTGATGTTAGTTTGAACTTCCACCACTAAATGGGCAAATGGGTATCTAAAAATATGACTGTTATTTTTAGATTGTGGTCTAGATATGTGTTCGGTTTTGGTGTTTTTACGACAGATTTGATTGATAGATTTGTATTTATTGGTGATTTATTTCTAAATTTTGTCGACACATTTACAATTAAGTGGGCAAATGGGTATCTAGAAATGTGATTTATTTTTGTATGCCGTATTAATTGATCAAGTTTTGTATTATGTGCCATAGTAGTTGTACAGTTAAGTTTTGTTATTGGTTGTTGGGTGACCAATGTGTATTGTATGTCATATGTGCTTGGATTTTACCATGAAATGATAAAAAGGATATCCAAATATGTGACTCTGTTGTTGATGTGTTTTGTCATTTTTTTTGTATGTTAATTTGCCTCGAGATGTGTGCCAAATTAAATGTTTTCAATTTGTAAATTTTGCGTAATGAAGTTGAATTTTGATTTATTTTTCATGTAGGTTACTGATGCATGTCGTGTTATGTGTTGAACAGATGAAGGTGCTTGAGCCCCGTCATCGGGTGAGGAAGTTTAAGAAGGGTTTTGAGAGGTTGATGAAGACTAAGGAGGAGCTACAGTGGTTGGATGACATACATTTCCATGGTGTGTGGGATTGTAAGAGCATCTTCACCAATAGGGCATATTTTTCTGCCTTATGTGAGCGATGGGATGCAGACAGGAACACATTTCATTTTCCTATGGGGTAAATTACCATGACATTAGAGGACGTGTATTGCATCTACCGACTGTCAATCAAGGGTGTTCCTATGAGGGCAACCAAAGATGGGAGGAAGGACATAATTTTAAAGTTATTCTTTGGGTTTGGGTGGAGAGAGATCAATATCTCCAAGATGGATTATAAATGGTTGTAGCTGCAAAAGAAGATATTGGATAGGTAGTGTGTGGCGATGATGATGATCTCTACATATGATGTTCCTGATAGTTTTGGGTTTCTATTTACCTGGAACATGCTGGACTTGGTTAGTGACATGGTGGAGCATAGAGTTACGTTTGCTTGGGGGCCTACATTATTGGCTCAAGTCTATTGTGAGTTGCATGATGTGGTTTGAGGTACGTGGATAGGATTGAGTGTGATTCCCTTGCTGTAGGTATGGGTATCGGAGCATATAGCCATTGAGAGATCATATTTGTTACCTTACCCTGTACATGTGGAGGGTAAGAAGTATCCTTATGCCTTGATGTGGAGTACAAAGGCAGAGCAGCATATGAATAGGCCTCACAAGGGTTATCTAGTTTTGTGGAGGATTAAGTTCAGGGAGCTGATGTCAGATGAAATAAGATGGAGACCGTGGTTGGGTGGGGTGAGTTGGAAGGATAATATAGCACCCTAAAATTGGCACAATAAACCTTAGCAAATAATTAAAATTACTTTAGTAATAATTCAAATTCAAATTTCAACCCCAAAACCGCTCCAAAACCGCCTGCTACCCGTTTCCTCATTTTCTGCACCATTTTTAGGATTTGTTTTGTCCGTTGGACGATATCGTCGCCGATCGGACGATATCGCCTCGGATCGGATGAATTCATCTGGAGAAGAACGTCCGGACGATTTCGTCCCAAAACTAATTTTTCATAATTAGCTTCTGTTTCAACGACGTCTCTAACCGGGCAAAAGCGTGTCCGTGCGTGTTAGAGACCTCCCCGTTGGAGATCTCCCAAATTGGGATGATCTCCAACCTCCCAACCTCCTTCCTATGCCTATTTAATCTTAGGCCCTCCCCTTGACATTCCCCTGGCTGAATTTTCTCTATAATTCGAGTTTTACATGCATTAGAATATCTTAGATCACTACTTGCCTTTGTCCCTTTCCAAGTTTTCTTGCAGGAACTTCATTATTTTTCAGCCGGAGCAAGCTCAGATCATCGTAGATGATCTTGTACAATCTCGGATGATCACGTCCAATTCGAGATGATTTCGCACTCTACAGACGATTTCGACTGCAATCAACATTGGGGGCAATCAGTGCCCGTAGTTTGCACTTTTCTCTATACCTCTCGTTGTTTCATTCTCGCATCTAGTTAGTTTTATTATTATTTCCTGCTATTCTGCATTTTGGAGTTCACCCATATAGCTTAAGTGCATGATAAGATCATGATTAGCCATTAGAACATTATAATTTACTTGCATTTCTATTTGGGATTATCTTTTTAACATCTATATTGTCATTTCACATCATTTTCCTTTATTAGTATTGCTGCATTTTCTATGTTCTGTGTCTATTTCTCTCGATTGCAGGTCTCTGACGAATTCGTCTGATGAATTCGTCGATCTCGATGATCCCGTCCGATCTCGAGACGATCCTGTCAAATCGTAGGCGATCTTGACTGCTTCAAAAATTAGAACCTCCATCAGACATCCGAAATCGGTATGGTTTTTTCTCATCTAGCTTGTTCTCTGTATTTTCTATTTAAATCTATTTTTTGTATTCATTTAAATCTGCATTTCATATAGAATAGTTTAGATTCATTTGGCCAAACCTAGGATTTGAATGATTAAAGGTAAAATTGAACACATCAAACACATTCCCAACCTAGGCGTGGAGACCGCCACTAAACGTTTCCCCGGTGAACCCCACCATCCGTCAAAAATCACCTTAATACCCCTCCCCCGAGAGGCGGGACCTTCAAAGGGCCTCTCAGTCCGAGGTATTGTCCCATCCTTCTCGCATCCCCCTTTCGGGCATGGATCCTTTAGCCTGAAGGTAAGGGTGCAAAAAATTTGGAGCGATACATTTTGGTGAACCCGACGTGAAACTAAAACCTTTTGAAAACAAAAAAAACATAGATGCATTTAAAATCATTAGAAAACTACTAAGTTGCATATCATGTTTAGATGGTAGCTCCTAAGAAAAGACTAGCTGTCACTATAAATGTTGAAAACCAATTAGCAGCCATAGAAATTAATTCTGTGCTTAGTGTGCCTGAAACAGATAGAAACCAACTTTTGTGGGACGAACTTAATAGGAGACTAGGTATCATTTCATCTAGATCAACCGAACTTAGGCAAATTAAGAGGTTTGCCCTAGATAGAATCCTGGGATCCCCATCAACTCATTTTTTATCATGAACTTCAGAGAGCTTGCCATAGGTGGTTAGCTTATAGGAGAGCTCTTGTGTCTTCGGAATTGTTCACCTTCGAGGAATACCTCGAGAATGCAACTGTTATACACCAATTCCTAGGTCGTGTAGAAGACCAAGAGGTCGTTCTTACGGATAGGGAAAGGTGGAGGAGAGTTCCTAGAGCTGTGTTATATCGAGAGTATTGCCACGAACTTTATTTCTACCAACCGTAGTCTGAGACAGATAATATCACTATAGCACTTTTTGTCAAATTCTTGAAAGAAAATTTTCAATTTGAAGAAGAACATTTCATGACTCCCGAAGAACTTGAGCCCGTTAATGATATTTATAAATTGTTTATAGAAAACTAGATCATTGCTTTCATTATTATTATTTCTTGCATTTAGTGTGTTGTTTGTTATCTTTATAATATTGTTATAAAAAAACAAGAAAAACCAAAAACATAACAAAACCAAAACATTTTATTTTAAATACTATAGTAGGTATATAATTAAAATATATACCTCTTAAGCTTGTTGCATATATATATATATATATATATATATATATATATATTTTTTATATATATATATATATATTTGCTGAAATCTAAGTTTAAGCACAATGACTAGACTTAGGAATGGTAAACAAACCGAAGAAGAAGAAGAAGAAGATTGGTTAGGAAAGAAAACAAAAAAATCAAATACCCTTCCCGAGGATCCAATTACAGAAGGAGAAACTCTAGAACAGCCATAAGATGAGCTGGTTGTAGATGAACAAGAAGAAAATGTTAAAGAGGAAGGATCCTCATCCCCTAGAATGGCTCCAGACGGAACTGTTACTTTTGATAACTTAGATCATTTCTGGAAATTTTTCAATAATAATATTGGTGCTCTTAATATGGCAGTTCGTATTGATAGAGGACAAATTAGTGACACTCAAGCAGCCATGGAAGATATGTTTAACATACACACTAATCCCTTGTCCTTTGTTGATCAAGAAAGTGATAAATCTGGACCATCCAATAGAGATATGGTCACTATGATTCAGAACATGCAAAAACAACAGGTTACCCAACTCCCTAAGGAACCTCGTTATTGAGCCTAAAATCATTCCCACACAAAAGAGACCTTCATTTACCGCTTTATTTCGCCAAACTATTGATCAATATGCTTCAAATCGACAAAAACCTAAAATGAAGCCAAACACCAATTTTCAACAATCTGGGATACAACATAATACAACTTCAAAACTTCTTCATAACACCCTTCCTACCAACAATTTACACAATAGCAATATAGCATCTAATCTTCATGTCCCTCCATCATATGCTCACAAATCCCATATTAATGCCCTACCGAACCAATATGGTGGGCAAACCAAGTAATCTGGAAGCCATGGTGAAACAGTTAGCTTCCCGCATGGACCAGATAGATCCCTACCGTCCCTCGTATAATTATCGAGAGATGTGTAGTCAACCTTTGGATCCCATAGTTGTAGCACAACCATACCCTAAGCACTTTCCCATGCCCGTCCCGCCTATATATAAAGGAACCGAAGATCCCATAGAGCATCTTCGCATGTTTAGGATAGCATGTCATGATATATCACATGATGACTTGCTATTACTAAAAATGTTCCCAAAAAGTTTAGGAGGAATGGCATTAGAGTGGTACTATCAATTGCCCACTCATTCTTTGAGAAATTTTGAAGAGACAGCTGAATCTTTTGTCCATCAATTTAGTGCCTACATCGAGAGACACGTGACCATTAAAGATTTATACAACTTAAAACAAGACAAAGATGAATGTTTTGCTGATTTCTTAGCTAGATGGAGGCAGTTGATAGGAAAACTGCACTTTGTGCTACCTTATAGGGAAATGTTGGACATTTTTATTAATAATTTGCAAGAACAAATATCCTATGAATTATCAATCGCTACCTTGACCACCTTCGATCAAGCTATAGACTTAGCTCGAAGGGTGGAAGATGCTCTCATTAGAAGAGGTCAGCTCAAAAAGAAAGATGATGAGAAAACATCCAGAAATCAATATAAAAACAAACAAGTTGTAGGTGACGGAGTCACTGATAGTAGAAACATTGCTAATGTTAATACTACGAAAACAACAGAGAAGTTTATATTAAAACCTCCTGATAAACCACCTCGAGAATTTACTAGATTGAATCAACCTTTATCAACCATTCTTCCTCAATTACTAGCACGAGGCTTGATTCAATTACCAGCTATCCGGGAACCTGATCCAACTATACCCGGATACAGAGCTGATTTACATTGTGATTTTCATAGAGGACCTGGACATGCTACAAACTCTTGCAAAATATTAAAACATAAAATACAAGACTTGATTGATAATAATGAAATGGAGGTGCAAGCCTTTCAACCTAAACAAAATCCTCCTAATAATGCTCAAAAGAACATTCCCCAAAATCAGAATCAAAATGCTAATCAATCATTAGATATATTTCAACATCCTTTACCAAAACATGGTAAAGAGGTGGCTAATCAAATCGAACATCATAATGTTCCCCCTCCTACCCGATATGTAGGGACTATTAGCGGACAATTATCTGTTCAGGATCCTCAAATATTTGGCACAACTTTCTCCATGGTTACGTCCAGACCCCTATATAATACTCAAACACCGGATCCTAGTGATGTAGAATCGGATACTGAAAGTGAAATAGACATCACCTCAAACCAATCGAATAGTTCTGAAAATGAATCAGATCCGATTCAACCTATCACAGATGCTATGGTTTCGGAAGAACCATTTCCTAGAAGAGTTACTACTCGACCCTCTTCTAATCAGTTCCTTCCTAATGAACAAGCCATAAACGCTAGACCGAGACCAATTCAGCGTCTTCAATATAACATTGTAGGTACCATCGGAGTTGTTACTAGACAACAGGCTCAAAACTCTCAACAGGATCAAACTCATAATGATGGATCAGCTCCATTTATTTTGAAAAATCCCAATAAAGGGAATCATATGTCTAATGTTCAACCTAAGCCTCCTTACAATATTAATGAACAATTATCCAATACTACAGCCATAATTTCCCTTTTGGACTTGTTAAGATCTTCTCCTACCCATAGGGATGAGTTAATGCTCACATTAAGCCAAATGATGGTACCTCAAAATATTCAACCTGAAGCCATGTCCAATACTATCATCACTCGAGAAGTCGATTGTATTGACTTTCGAGATAAAGATATCCCACAACATAGTTTACATAAGGATAACCCCTTATATATTACTGCCCTAATTGGAGATGTAGTTGTTAAACGAGTCTTGATTGATAATGGTTCATCTTTAAACATATGCACTTTTGACTTCTACCAAAGATTTGGCTTTAGGAGTGATGAGATGAAAAGAACGGATATGATTATCAAAGCCTTCAATGACGAGACACAAGAAACGTGTGGAGTCATTACTATACCCTTGCAAGTTGGTCCTAGAACCCTAGATACAACCATGTTTATTGTACATTGCCCTGCATCATACAATATACTTCTGGGTCACCCTTGGATCAATGCGATGCGAGCGGTCCCCTCCACTTTACATCAGTGTGTTAAATTTGAATTTAAAAACCAGTTGGTTACCATTCATGGTGATCCTAGACCCTTTGATATGTGTGCTTTGGCGTAACCCGTTGGAGTGCAATTTTGCCCCGCCCCGTCATCCACACATCCTAGTTCTTATCATCCATCCAAACGTGTGAAACACACACCCATAACATCATCTACCCCATCAACTACACCTATACATTTAACTCAACCATCTTCTGAACAAACCACATTAGGACCTCGAAAAGAGCCTAAACCTACACCCAATGCTTCCCGTTTTACTCCTATATCTTCCATACCCATAGACTCATCCATCGATATCCCTATAACATCATCATCCACTACAGGCATTCTTCCCACATCAGAAGATCAAGGAAATGTTCCTTCTACCTCTTATGCTCTCACTGATGAGCTCTTACCTGATTTATCTAAAATTCTTATATCAGAAGAGATCAACACTGCCATGCAGACTTCCCTCCTTTTAAATAAACTCCCACCTTCTCCTCGTACCTTGGGCCTCCCACAACCTATGGGAAGTATCTACCAAGTCGAAAGTTGTGCTTTTGTTTATAAAGGATATGATTGGGGAAGAATACCCCGAAACATCAAGACGCATTGTGATGGATATGCTCGATGCTATTTTGCTAATGAATATATTAAAGCTAAACCCATAATGCTTAAATTGGGCTATAAAGGGAAAGGTTTGGGACCTTTCCAAAATGGTATGAAAGAACCTTTCGAGGTAGAACCGTGGCCTGCCCGCTGTGGTGTGGGCCTATTTCCTAGTAAAGGTCAGCCCTTTCCTTTTGAAGATGATGATCAACTCATATGTTATCAAGATTATCTAGATAAACAAGATTCTTTGTATCCAAAGAATAATTCTTCTACCTGCAATATGCTATCCATAGCCTATCCTGAAATGATTGCCGAATCCGACGATGAGTTGGAAGGAGATATTTTCCATGATGTCTCCATTGAAGAGTTGTTACATAATGAATTTTATTTTGATGGTTCTATACCTACTATAGCCCAGCTTGAGGCCACGACTCCTCAAGATGAATTATCCAAGTTAACCTTAAAGGAATTACAAGAATTGGGCGTTTCACCCGCCCCACCTAATTTTGAAAGAGATCTACACATGGAAGTAGAAAACGTCATTAAGGTTAACATTGGAACCGAGGATAATCCTCACATCAGTATTGGATCAGAATTAAGTCAAGAAAAACAAGAGCAATACATTGCATTCCTTAAAGAATATGAAGATGTCTTCGCTTGGACATATGAAGATATGCCAGGTTTAGACCCTTCTGTAGTCATGCATCACCTAGTAGTCCATCCGGATGCTAAACCTGTTAAACAGAAACTTAGAAAAATGCATCCCAAAGTGGCCTTGCTAGTCAAAGGGGAGTTAGAAAAACTCTTGAATGTTATTTTTATACAAGCTATTGATTATGCTGAATGGATCTCGAATGTAGTTCCAATCACCAAGAAAGAAGCTACCAAAGTTAGGGTTTGCACAGACTTTAGAGATATTAATGTTGCATGCCCTAAAGATGATTTTCCTCTTCCAAACATGGATCAAATCATTGATTTTACTGCTGGGAGTGGAATGATGTCCCTAATGGATGGATTTTCTGGTTATAATCAGATCAGGATAGCTCTTGAAGATCAAGCTAAAATAGCCTTTATTACCCCTTGGGGTACCTTTTGTTGGAAAGTGATGCCATTTGGTTTAAAGAATGCAGGCACAACATATCAACGAGCCATGACTTATATCTTTCATGATATGATGCATGATATCCTACATGATTATGTAGATGATATTATAGCTCACTCTATTAATGAAGATGATCATTTAGATGATTTGAGAAAAGTATTTAATCGGTTAAGAGAATATCTTATTCGATTAAATCCAGCCAAATGTATATTCGGAGTCAAGTCCGATAAACTATTAGGGGTTTTAGTTTCTTTACGTGGTATCAAAATCGACCCTCTCAAGATTGCGGCTATCACTGATATGCCCACACCTACCAATATATCTGAGTTACGAAGTTTACAAGGTAAGCTTCAAGCCATCCGTCGCTTCATCGATAAGCTGGCGGACAAAACCAGTCCCTTTCTTAAGCTCCTTAAGAAGGATGTCCCTTTTAATTGGGATGACGAATGTAAGGAAGCTTTTGAACTTCTCAAACAATACCTCCTTAACCCACCCGTGCTTTCACCGCCTAGACCTGATCGCCCATTTATCCTGTATATTTCAGCTTCAGATTTTGCTTTAGGAGCTATGTTAGCTCAACTTGATGATGAGAAAAGAGAACGTGCTAATTATTATATTAGCCAAACTTTAATTAGTTATGAAACCCGCTACACAACATTAGAAAAACTATGTCTAGCAATCGTATTTTCTACGCAAAAATTATGCCATTATATGCTCAGTCATAAAACATATGTCATTGCTAAATATGATCCCTTGCGGTATCTCATGAGTCGACCTTATTTATCGGGTCGCACAACAAAGTGGGTTCTTGCTCTAAGCGAGTTTGAACTCACGTTCATAGGACAAAAGTCTGTTAAGGGTCAAATCATAGCAGATCAATTAGTCGCTGCACCCTTAGAGTCTACCCATCCCCTCATCATTGAGTTTCCTGATGAATGCCTTCAATTAGAGGCATACCATGTTGAACAATGGTCCTTATACTTTGATGGAGCCCGATGCATGAGTGGGGCTGGTGCAGGTATTATTTTAATATCTCCACAAAAACACATTATACCTTTGTCCTTTAAATTAACATTTGCTTGCACCAATAATATTGTCGAATATGAAGCTCTAATCCTTGGATTACGAGCTGCCTTGGCGCTAAAAATTAAACATCTGCTAGTTTTTGGTGATTCTCAACTTGTTATAAACCAAATTAATGAAGTTTATCAGACCAGAGATGATAAATTACGCCCATATAAAGCATATGTTTTACAATTAATATCTCTATTTGATCAAGTTACCTTGGAAGCTATTCCTCGAACTAGCAACCGTGCGGCCGACGCTATGGCCGCAGCTGCATCTCTTCTGCCCTTGGAGTTAGATGACGAATATGCCACCATCATTATTCATCGACTCCAGGAACCCGCTTCAAATAAGTCATGCTTAGAACCTTTGGATGTGTTTCTAATCAATGAAACTACTCCTGAACCTTGGTATACGGATATATTTGATTTTCTTCACAATGGGACTTTCCCTGCCAGCTCTAATAGAAACCAACGTCGGTTATTACGTAGACGAGCAAGTCGATTTGTAATAATTGGCAATACTTTATATAGGAGATCTTTTGAAGGTATCCTATTGAGATGTTTGAATCTAGAAGAATCCAAATCAGCTTTGAGTGAAGCCCACGATGGATCTTGTGGAGGACACTTCAGTGGTAGTGTCATTGCTAAAAAGCTCCTTAGGATAGGCTACTTTTGGCCTACCATGGAAACCGATGCACATGATTATGTGCGCCATTGCGACAAGTGCCGAAACATGCCGACCTTGTCCATGCCCCCGCACAAGAACTGCAGGCTATTTCATCTCCTTGGCCCTTTTCAAAATGGGGCTTAGACATTATTGGCAAAATTAATCCCGTGTCATCCGATGGACACAAATTCATCATAACCGCCACCGAGTATTTTACGAAGTGGGTTGAAGCTATGCCTTTAGCTTCCCGCACTGGAACACAAGTCTCTAAATTTATTTTTAATCAAATCATTTGTAGGTTCGAAATTCCTGCAAATCTCATCTCATACAATGGAACTTGTTTCAAAAATAAAGATGTTAAGAAATTATGCCAAAAATATAAGATTCAACATCGCTGGTCCACTCCCTATTATCCTCAGGGTAATGGCCAAGGAAGCATCCAATAAAACATTAATTAAAATCCTTAAAATATTGGTCAATAAATCTGGCCGCGACTGGCACATTCAATTATATCCAGCTTTGTGGGCATATCGCACTAGTGTTCGTACTCCCACAGGTACTTCACCTTTTGTTTTGGTTTATGGCGCTGAAGTTGTTTTTCCCTTTGAATTAGAAGTTCCTTCTTTGGCTCTACTACTTCAAGATACCGAAGTAGGAGATGAATATCGAGCTGGCAGACTCAGTCAACTGGAACTCCTAGATGAAAAGCGCATCAATGCTTTGGAGCATCTTCGTGCCTACCAAAACAAGCTTAAAAGATCATATGCTAAGAAAGTTCGTCATCGATCCTTTGAGGTCGACGACCTTGTTTTAAAAGAAAATCAAAAAAATACTAATGCAACTAAAGACCTTAAAGGTAAATTTGAGCCCAACTGGCTTGGACCATATATTATCACTCGCTAAATTTGAATCGGGAGCATACAAATTAGCTACCTTAGATGGTAAAGATTTAAAAGAACCTATGAATATTATGCATCTTAAGCGATATTACGCATAAAATTTGGTCATTTCATCATTTGTATATATTTTGCATGTTGTCTCATTTTAAAAATATATATAAAACTGTTTAAACAAAAACAAACAAAAATAAAAGTAAAAACAACAATATTATTGACTCTTTCGAAACCAAAAAAAATAATAAAGAGAAGAAAGAGAGAGTCAAAATTATCAAACTCCTCAAAAATATTTGTTGTATATATTTCTTCTTAAAGTATTGCAGTTATATTTTCAAATTATTTTGGATAAATTAGCATTTATTTGGAATCTCTCACTTTTGCAAACACAAAAATAAATATCTTGATTTTATCTTGGCATGATTACTAATCTCTCTTATATCAAAGTCCACAAAATTCAATTAAATAAAGTTTGAGCACAGAGAATTGATCTTGTTATTTACTTAAACCAAGCATATCCTTTCACAATAAAATGATTATATTTGTAATGTCCATGCTATGCTACATAGTAGAAGTGGTTTCTTGAGCGAAAAGTTTCCCCTGCTATCCTATCATGCACATGGTCTAGAATCTTTGAGAATTGACAAAAGGACAAGCTCACCCCTACCCGGAATAAAAATCCCTTGCTCTACAACCTAATCCGAGCAAGTATCCCTAGCATAGGAAGCAAAAGAAAAAGAAAAATCAAGCAAAATCATGAGAAAAAGAAGCATTATTTCAGAATCATTTTGTACTCTCTTAGCACTATTTCAGCATTATCTCAAATATCAAAGCAAAAGATACAAAAAAAAAAAGAAAAAAAAAAAAAGAAAGCAAAGAAAGTGAAACAAGCAAAAGCAAAAGCAATAAAATCCCTTTCCCTACCCATTGAAAAGAAAAGAAGGGTTGATGAGCTTGAATCCCTGGAATTCTCAATTATTCGAAAACTCGTGAGGTAAGCCCCATAACAGGTGGTTTGTGCCCAACCCGCTTGGCCTTGGGTAACTCCTAGCGTGGTGATATGTCTCGTCACATTAGCGACCTTCTTTTGTACAGACCTATGTCCGCTTATGGATTAGCTAGCTCTTGATAACCCGACTTACATAGTAGTCTCGGTACGGTTATATGCATCTAAATCATGGTTAATGAACACTTATTTGGTTAATTCAAATCACTTGTATCAAATTATCTTGCTCAAAACTGGTAAATGAACAATACAATCGCACACACATTTGTATTTGAGAGATTTTGTGTATCATTATGATAAATCAAGATCGGTAATGAACTCACATATGCACATGAGGATTCCTTATAAATCTAACTTTTGTTTTTAAGATACTTTGAAATATTTTTGCAAATTGTTTGGAATAATTTTATTTTCTTATTTCAGAACATTGTTTAGTATAAAGACAATTACATACATTTTCCAAAAAAAATCAAAATCATTTTCAAAAACATGCAATAAAGTTACATTTATATATAACTTTTCTTACGAATGGTATAGTTCAAAACCAAAATTGGAATTTTATGCTAGCAAGTCCTCATCTTCATATTTTCTGTTTATTTTCAAAAATTAAAAATCAACCATGCAATAAAACTAATCTATTTTCTTCTTTGGATTTCACGATGATGGTATAAGTCTATACCTATAATTCTATGCCTAGCGCAAACCATCGTTCTAATTTTATTTCCCATTTATTTTAAAACAAAATTCATCAAAACATATGACTTAAATCATTATGTTACACAATTATGCTTTACAAACAAACAAACACTTATTCTATTTCATGTCATTATGTTCAAACTTCAATTTTGCAACGATGGTATAATTCCTAAGGAATTATTCAAAATTTTATCACACTTAGGAATTTATGCCTAGCAAAAATCATTTTCTAATATATTTCATGCATAATATTTTCATGGAAATCTGAAAACAAATCACCATCATCATCATCATTTGCATCATCACAACAAAGTCTTAAGACAGTCTCTTAAGCACTCTTTTACTTTTAACAATATTTCTATACCGGGATTAGCTTGACGACCGAGTGAGCGGCGACTCCATGAAATGGTCTATAATAGCGACAATGTCCTTTGAAATTATTGTTAGAAGTCCCTTTTATTTTTTATCAAATCATTCCACAAACAACCAATTTGTTTACATCAGATTATTTCATTTAAATTTTAAAAGCATGACATTCAAACCATAATATTTCCAAATGACATAATTACATGAATCATCAAATCAATCACATCAAAACATTAAAGCATCATACAAACACATAAGACAAGTCATATGATCAAAAATATCTCATCTATATATATATCAACAATATATACATCATCTCAAAACTAGGATCGGTATGCCACAATCTATACCTCGGCATACTCAATCCTCTATCAAAAATAATAAACACTATGTATCAATCGGTAGGTAGTCTAGCACTAGCCTCGAGAACCTCTCGAGCTCTCAGCCTCATCTCCTCCCCCGCCCTGAGGTGGACGAGGTGGCCCCATCATAGTCCGTGTGGTGCTATGAGTCCTGGACTCGATCGTGATGATGTCCTCGATGACCTCATCACGATAGGCTCCGTAATGGGGCCGATAATGGTAACCTCTACCCTCTCGGCACCATATGGTGGTATAGCATCTGATAGAATGTGATCTGGGCAATAGCCCATGCTAGGTCCCGAGTGCTCGCCCCTCCGCTCCATGCTCTGAGGCGTGCGACCTCATCTCTGAGCTGTGTGGCCTCCTCTCGATGTCGTGCAGCCTCATCCTACAAGGACTGCACCTGAGCCTGGAGACGGACAGTCTTCACCCAGAGAGTAGCCATCTCGCTACTCTCTCCTACCTCGACACCCTTGCCCTTATCGGGTGATGGTGGCCTCTCTCTCCATGGAGAAGGGGGTCTCTCCTCCCTCCTCTCCCACTATCATGGCCTCTGCTGAGCCTCGTGGCCTCCTCTGCTCTCTCCCATCATGACCCCGTGCCACCTCAATGGCCGCCCGGTATCGCCTCCCCATCCGATGCACAACTACATGAATCATACCCTGAGCCCTCATCATCCGAGGAGGGCGAATGTCTGCATACCAGGCATCGTAGCCATCAACAACCCCTACGTCATCCCCATCCACTAGCTGAATGGGGGCATCGTCCACGTCCTCACTCTAGAAGCGCTGCATATCTGGAGCCCCACTGAATGTAGTGTTATCCCGGACGGTCCGAGAAAACTCATAATCCCTGAGAGATGGGATCCCCTGCTGTAGACCGAACTGCCTCAAAACTCGGTCATAGCAGTGGAGCTCCACCTCTCCCCTCTCCATCCTCAGCCAACAGGTTCGCCTAACGTGAGCCAGCTCCTGTCCATCCTCGGCCCACCCTCGATGATCTCTCCAAGGCCTCCAGGTGATCTGGTCGGAGACAAGGTCATCAAGTAGTCTCCGGGACATTGGCAGATCTATCCATCGCTGTGACCCTCTCCGGAGCCACCAGTAGAAAACTCGGGGCCTCTCCCCATCAATCCCTATCAGTGGGAGCCCTACCGGCCTCTGCACCGTGATGTGCTCCCAGCACCAAACCTGTAGTAGTGATGTCATGACCAGACATCGGCCGCCCTTGTATACGACCCCATGCAGGATCCTATACAATCGGCATAGTACAAAGCTCCCCCAAGCAAACCTGTACCCGTGGTCTCTCATGTCGTAGACCACATCTGTCAGTAGCCATGGTACTCTGCATCCACTCTATGGCATAGCAAGAGACCACCTACCACCCCACCCAAAACCTGTGTCGCCTAGATGCCCCAGGCATCCGGCGTAGCGACTCGATGTTCACTCCGCCCTTCTCCAGGGCGAAGCTCGGATCTCCGCACAGTCGCATCATCGCGTGGCCCCGATTGGCCATGGGAGTTATTAGCCATCCTTGTATGGGGATCCTCAAAATCCTCCATACATCCTCCAATGTGGGAGTCATCTCCCCGTCGGTAACCGAAAACAAGAAGAACCCGGATACCACCTCTCTCGCTAGGGCCGTCAATAGCCCCATATCTCGTAGAAACCCGTGGCATATCTCGCCACATGCCGCAAGCCGACTTGAGCCAACCGATCTCGCTCTCCTCGAGATAGAGCGGCCAAGTCATCCCTCACCCCATCGTATTTCCATTCCTGGCTCTTTAGTAATCCTCTTCGCAACATAAACAACAAAACAATAAAAATCATTAATAAAACAGTGATTAAAAATGCAAGTAAAACAAGTTCAATTTCATACAAATGATGATATCGTCCACTATTGGACGATATCGTCCAAAATTTGAGCAAATTCGTCTCCGATTTCGCAAGAGGGAATCGTCCCTTATTGTACGAAATCGTCCCCATATCGCCGATTTCGCCCTTGGACGAAATCGGCGATATCGAGACGATTTCGACGAAATTGAGACGATTTCGTCCCGACGACGTCGACGGCCCAAAAATGGCCGCGATGCTCAAAAATCATTCAAAATTAATCTAAAAAGCATGAAATTCAAAATTAAAGCCTTCTAAATTAAGTTTGGACCCTTACCCGTAGCCCGCGCCGGACCTCTGTCGATCTGTGCGCTGTCTCGACCATCTTGTCTGCAGAGCTCTAGAAACCAGGAAAATGAACAATAAAAATGAATTAGGGTTTTCCCTATTTTTCTTAATTTTATTCAAAAACACTTAACAACATTTTAAAATTTTGCTTTTTCCGCGTTTTTACCTCAAACGTTCGATTTGGGTAAAAACACTGAGGGGGCACCATAGTAAGTCGTCGTACGATTCGACCTAGAATCGTCGCCTAAAAATGGGAATAATTTTTGCTTTCTCGTAGATCGAGAAGAACTCATCTTTAACGCATTTTCTTCAAAAAATTCGCTAAAGAGGGGGCAAAATGTAGCACCCTAAAATTGGCACAGTAAACCTTAGCAAATAATTAAAATTACCTTAGTAATAATTCAAATTTAAATTTCAACCCCAAAACCGCTCCAAAACCGCCTGCTACCCGTTTCCTCATTTTTCATGCCATTTTTAGGATTTGTTTTGTCCGTTGGATGATATCATCGCCGATCAGACGATATCGCCTCAGATCGGATGAATTCTTCTGGAGAAGAACGTCCAGACGATTTCGTCCCAAAACTGATTTTTCATAATTAGCTTCTGTTTCAACGACGTCTCTAACTGGGGCAAAAGCGTGTCTGCACCGTTAGAGACTTCCCCATTGGAGATCTCCCAAATTGGGATGATCTCCAACCTCCCAACCTCCTTCCTAAGCCTATTTAATCTTAGGCCCTCCCCTTGACATTCCCCTCGGCTGAATTTTCTCTGTACTTCGAGTTTTACATGCATTAGAATGTCTTAGACTACTATTTGCCTTTGTCCCTTTTCAAATTTTCTTGCAGGAACTTTGTCATTCTTCAGCCGGAGCAAGCTCAGATCATCGTAGATGATCTTGTACAATCTCGACGATCATGCCCCAATTCGAGACGATTTCGCACTCTACAGACGATTTCGACTGTAGTCAACATTGGGGGCAATTAGTGCCCAAAGTTTGCACTTTTCTCTATCTTTCTGCTATTTTATTCTACATCTAGTTAGTTTTATTATTATTTCCTGCTATTCTGCATTTTGGAGTTCACCCATATAGCTTAAGTGCATGATAAGATCATAATTTGTCATTAGAATACTATAATTTACTTGAATTTCTATTCGGGATTATCGTTTTAGTATCTATATTGTCATTTCACATCATTTTCCTTTATCAGTATAGCTGCATTTTCTGTGTTCTGTGTCTATTTCTCTGATTGCAGGTCTCTGATGAATTCGTCAGATCTCGATGATCCTGTCGATCTCAGATGATCCTGTCAAATCCTAGGCGATCTTGACTGCTTCAAAAATCAGAACCTCCATCAGACATCCGGAATCAGGTATGGTTTTTCTCATCTAGCTTATTCTCTGTATTTTCTGTTTAAATCTATTTTCTGTATTCATTTAAATCTGCATTTCATATAGAACAGTTTAGATTCATTTGGCCAAACCTAGGATTTGAATGATTAAAGATAAAATTGAACACATCAAACACATTCCCAACCTAGGCGTGGAGACTGCCACTAAACGTTTCCTAGTGAACCCCACCATCCGTCGAAAAATCACCTTAATACACCTCCCCCGAGAGGCGGGACCTTCAAAGGGCCTCTCAGTCCGAGGTATTGTCCCATCCTTCTCGCATCCCCCTTCCGGGCACGGATCCTTTAGCCTGAAGGTAAGGGTGCAAAAAATTTGGAGCGATACAGATAATGATGAGTAGTTGTAGGCTATACGACGGAGTAGATGGTTGGTGGGGAGATATACTCGATAGACTGAATACTTTCAGTTTGATCGAGTAAACCGCCAGTTTGGTTTGCAGTAGGATGTTCTAGGGACTCCTATTATCAACTTCAAGAAACAGGGAGACATAGGAGAGTGCCCTATTGTATCACCTTGGATTGGGGAGGTGGACCCTCCTATGGAAATCCTAGATGTAGGGGATGCAGGGACGACACCAAATTTATATGCCTATTGGGCACTATAGTCTTGGGATCCTAGGAGAGATGTGGTGGATCAGTGGGTAGCACATGCTACTAGGGCACCTTCACAAAAGAGGAGGGTGAGCAGGAGTACTCAGGATAGGGCAACGATTATGACTGATGTTGAGGAGGAGGTTCTTGTGCAATGGTCACAATGTCACATAGATGCTTCGATGAGTACCTAAGATGTGAGTGTAGAGGAGGTGGATGTGGGGGTATATACTGGGGTAGAGCAGACTATTGGAGCTCAAGATGAGGGAGGCGGGGTGGTCGGTATGGGTGGTATTGATGATACCATTGATATTGGGGTATTTGCTGATATAGCACAGTAGATTCCTAGTGACATTTTGGAGAGGTCAACTACAGAGGATGTACAGGGATTGCATGATCGGATTCAACAGATGGAGGTAGGCATGGTGGAGATGAGGGCTACTATGTCTAGGTAGGAGTAGGAGATCAATACTCTAACTAGTTAGTTGGTGATCGAGGCTGCTAAGAATATGATGTGCGAGACTGATTTTTTGGTGCACAGGATTCCTCTACTCGATTATGGTAGGATTGTGGTGCAGTCTGGATCATAGTCACAGGTGCGGGTGCCATCGCGTTAGAGTCATTGTAGTGCTGCTACGATGGGACATAGAGGTGTGAGGGCTAAGGTGCAGGATCATCCTACTATGGATCTAGTGCCGAGGTTTAGGGCAGAGTCGAGCTGGGCTATAGGGATGCGAGTGAGCCGTGAGGGCCATGGGGAGACTCCTAGTGGGATTTAGGATATTTGTTGTTGATTGTAGCCTGCGGGCATTTTGTATTGATGATATATGATGATGGGCATGATCCCAAGTTGTAGCCTTCGAGCATTTTGTATGGATGATATATATACTTTGTTGATTTTGGCTATTATATATACATGTGTTATTTTGATGGTTTGAAATGTGTTCTTGTTTATGTTTGCATGGATTAGCATAACATAATTTGTAGATATGTCTGATGAATAGATATACATGTATGACATGGTTTAGATCTATTATCGTGTTGTGGTATAAATGGATTATAAAATAGTGTTATGATTGTATTTCCAATGTGATATGATGTGATATCAAGTATGATTTTGTAATGAACGTATGTATTTTAATTGCGATACTATTACTCAATTTGGAAATGCATATGGGATGAATGCAATAAATGTAATTTAATATAAAATTCATGTAGGATGAATGCAATACTATAATGTATATCAAATGTAACTGACATAGATGCACGTATGCATGTATGGACTTATTGAAATGGGCCAAGGAAGCACTTGTATCGTTGCATTCATTGTATGGATGATATTCATTCCATGATTTCAGGGTCGATGGATAATGTAAGGTATGTGTAATGGTTTTAACTAACATAGTTATGACAATCAAATCTCAAACCCTTAGCTATAAAAGTTTTATGGCAACTCATAACATTATTAGGATGGTTCAAAATATGTCTGGGACCTATGTGTATGAATTTGTAATGTTCATTTATCCATTTTGAGGGAGGTAGGATTAACTCGTTGTAGATGCTACCATACTAGCTAGCTCATCCATCCACAACAGTGATTTCTACAAAAGCGAGATGCTAATGTAAGAGATGTGTTGTCACCTATAATATTATTCCACTGGTAGGTAGATTTTTGGAATTATCCCATAGTGTTATGTTGAACCTAAGGACCAAAGATGATAAGCATAACATGTGTGATATCAAGAGGTATTACCTTTTGTTTTCTACCCCTGTTCTAGTGTTGACCTATCTGATTGTGGTAGTGGTCTTTTCATTTATTTTCTTTTTTCTTTTTTTTTGTTTTTTGTATGGGTGATGAAGTTTTTTTTCTACCCAATTATTTAATTTTGCTTATGCTTGATCCCTTTTTTTATCCCCAAGTCGTATGTTGACCATGCAGGCGATAGGACGAGTAGGGGATACCGTTCGCTAGATGGTGATATCTACTCAAGATGTCCTCTTTCCTAGGCTCAAATTTTTTAATGTGTAACCTATTGTGAGCGATTCATGAGAGAAGTTGAACTAGCCTAAAATACCATAAGAAGAATGTACAATACTTAGTAGCTATGGGTGACACTTGATTGCCTAAACTATAGGGTAGTCAAAATTAAACACGACACCTATGTATACCCTGATACTAAAAAGAGGGAATGGAAATCCATGCGATGATGCTAACAAGTGCATGTATTATTCCTGCTAAGGCACATTTTGGGGGAGAATGTACAAAAATGAATTAAAATTTTAACTATAAAGCATATGGATATGTGCAATGAATGTAACTGTAAGTGATGCAAGTGGAAGAATACAATATTTACAAGAAAAAATTTATGTTGTTTAGAAATAGAATTTTTAGAACCTATTTATAGATAAGTGAAGTGTGTAATAATCACAAAAATCATGATACTATGATCATGGTTGCCCCAGCGTGTGGAGTGTGTGTGTAGTAGATGTATAAGTTGTGAGTTCTATAAGTGTATGTAATAGTCACCAAGAAGAAGTAAGATGTGAGAGTGGAATGTACAAGTGGAAGAAGTGAGAAGAAATAGGCTTTGGTGACCAATCAAGATAAGGGGATCACCAACAGTCAACAATGATAGAAGAGAAGAAACGAATCAATGTATGTAAGAAGTAGAAGAATGAGATAGAATAAAATGAGTAACTAACACTACTATTGAGCGAAATGACGTAGATCTAGGTGGGAATGGGATGGTAAAGTGATCAAATGGCTAGAGTTGGGGCTGGAGCTATAGTTGGAAATATTATGAATATAGTGGGTGGGCATTGTTAGGGTACTGCGGGGTGGTAAGGTCCTGGGAGTGGTGTGGGGCGGAGGACTGACAAGTCATCTAAACAGAAAAGAACACTTTGGTGATGGGGTATACTCACCGTGCAACATGTTGTGCACCAGGGTTTTGAATGATCTACACTCTTTGATATCATGACCTAATTGGCAATGGTAGATGGAAAATTGATTCTCATTGTAATTGCGCGGTTCAGGACATGAGGGATCAGTAGGTCGAATCTCAGGTAGGTCAATAAGACCCTGGTGCATGAGATGATGGAACATTTTGGAAAGGGGCGTATGTGGAATAGGCATAGGATAGATGTATGTATCTATTGGAGGTGAGCAAGGTCTAGGTGAAATATGATCTAGTAATGGAGGCATGGGTCTGGGTTCTAGCATGGATCGAATCCTATGTCGAGGAAGGGATCTGCATGGTGGAGAGGATGGACGGGTCATGGAAGACTATCGTGGGTGAACATGGCAATGATAGTGGCTCATCTGCAACTCTAGATCTTCGATACCAAAGATGATATGTTGTATCTCGTGGTGTGGTGGTGATGGTATTGGGTAAGGGGGCGATCAAGATTCCAAGATGAATGGAATAGCTCGATGCATTGTAGAAAAAGGATAGGGCTGCGATGAGGAAGCAACAGAGTGAAATGATTGTGGTGATCATAATATTGGTTGGGGTGGTAAGCCTCGTAGTGGTGAAGGTGGTGTCTTGAGGATCAATGGCATAGGTGATGGCCCTGGGCAGCAACATGAATGAGAAAGAGGGATGTTTGTATGACCGGCTTGAGTATCTTGGGTCATGAGGGCTTGTAGAGCCTGGGCGTAGGAAGACTCACCATTGGGAAGGGGAGTGGGTAGAAATGTAGGGTGAGGTTGATGAGGTGTGTATTCCATATTAGGTGGGCGGTAAGATCCTATGGGATGTTGTGGATGACTTGGAGGTGAATAGTGACATCTGAGATCATCAGACGGATGGGAGGATGATCCTTGTGCTTGCGGTTGGGTGGATTCCTCTTTATCATCAAAAGAGGACATGGTGATATGGATATCACCATAGTGTGGTGAATAGGATGAACCTCACTAGTGATGGGAATGATATTGAGGTGAGGTGTGGTGACCTGAATAGGATGAATGCGAGGAGCACCTGGTATGAAGGCCAGTTGGTGGTCAGGTGAGATCGTCGATGTAATGGGTTTTTGCTACGGCTATAGATGATCCTGCTTGGTGGTAGGTGAGGCTACTGAAGAGCTCTCCTACTGATGACGTGAGTCTTGCAAAGGAAAAACAAATACCTCAAGCATAAAAATTGTAGAAATATGCAACATACATGTATAGAGAAATAATAAAGTAGAAATAACAGATTCACACGGTGATGTGCTTGGTGATTTATTTCTAATACTATGTGACACTCGTGATGGTGATTGTGTTTATGAATCATGCATTGAAAGCATGAAGATGCAAGATGTTGATGGGTTCAGGATCGTTAAGGCCTTCAATATTTTCCAAATGATATGCTCTTGAACCATATTTGTGTGTGATAATAAATGGACCCAACCATTTTGGGGTAAATTTATCGCACTGCTGGCGAGGCTGACTTGTAATTTGTTGGTTGTCCTTGAGAACCAAGTCACCAATATGATATTCATATTGATGTACCTTAATATTGTAGGCACGGTGAAGGTGATCTTGATATACTCATGTGTGTTCTTGATGGCATGGATGCGACGTTCATTGAGGAGTGTTAGTTGATCTAGACGAGCTTGGTGAGCAGTGTCATCATCAATGAAATATTTCATGGATATCCATAAAGAGGGTATCTCCAGCTCAAGGGGCATGATAGCTTCTACCCCATAGACAAGTGAAAAAGGTGTTGCCCTAGTGGGAGTATGAATGCTCGTACGATATGCCCACAAGGCTAGGGGTATTTGATTATGCCAGTCTTGGTGAGATTCTGCTACAGTTTTATGAAGAATAGAATAGATGGTTTTGTTAGTGGCCTCTGCCTAGCCATTTCCTTGAGGGTAATATGGGGTCGAGAAGCTATGATGTATGTGAAATATATTGCACAGGGCTCAAACATTTTTGTTTTTGAAAGATTTCCCATTATCTGAAATAATTTGGGAGGGAATTCCAAAGCGGCATATGATATGCTCCATGATGAATGTTGCAATTTTGGCTCCTGTAGTTTGGACCAATGGGATGGCTTCGACCCACTTTGTAAAATATTCTGTTGTTGTAATGATAAATTTATGATTGCTAGAGGATGCAGGTGTAATTTTTCCAATTAGATCCAGGCCCCATTGGGAGAAGGGCCACATGGACTGGATTGGTTGAAGTTCTTGGGATGGTAAATGTGTTAAGTTGGCATGTTGTTGGTATTTGATGCAACGTTTGACATACTCATAGTAGTCTTGCTCCATTTTAGGCTAGTAGTAGCCCATACGGAGAATGCGTTTGGTAATCACCATGCCACTAAAATGGCCACCACAAGTGTCATCATGGGTTTCTTGTACAACCCATTGTGATTCTTGTGGTTCTAGGCAACGCAAGAGTATACCGTCATAGCTGCGGCGGTAAAGGATGTCCCCCAACAAGGTGTAGCGGATCGCTCTTTGTTTAAAGGTTCGGCATTGGGCATGGGGTAAATCACATGGTAGGAAACCTAGTTTGATGTATTCCTTGATCTGTGAGAACCATGGGTCATGAGGTTCGGTGTTTACCACATATACACCACCATCGTCTATGGGAGGTGTGGGTGATATAGCAGATTGTGTAAGTGTATGAATGGATACAAATGTTGTGCTGGACATTGGATTTTGTGGGATAAGGGACCCTAAGGAGGCCATGGTGTCTACAAAATGGTTTGATGAGCACAATGCGGCTTCGAGGTAATACCATTCAAATTGGGATAGGAGTTGTTGGGTGATCTTCTTGTATTGTTGGAGAACTAGGCAATTGCATAGCCAAAGTTCCTGCACTTGATTGACAATCAAAAGTGAATCGCCTATGATGTGGAGGCATTTGATGTGCATAGTGTGTGCTTATTTTAGTCCTAGGATTAGGGCTTCGTACTCTGTGTTGTTATTGGTACAAGGAAAATCAAGTTTGAATGAAAATGGGAGTGGTTCTCCTTCAGGTGTAAAGAAAATAATGCTTGCACCCCCAATGTGGAGACACCTGGACCCATCAAAGAACATGGTGAGGTCAGCCACGAATTTTGGTTTGACGTATTCCTCATCTTCGGTTATGTGAAAGATAGAGTCATCAGGGAGTTGGATGAGTAGGGGTTGATTGTCAGTTATAGGGGCTTCAGCCAGTTGGTCAGCAATGACTTGCCCTTTGATAGACTTTTGAGATACGAATTCTAGGTTGAACTCGGTTAGGAGCATGATCCATTTGGTTGTGCATGAGTTGTGATAACTTTTGTTCATCATGTACCGAAGGGGATTGTCTCGGGTGATGACAAAAGTTGTGTGGTTTAACATATAGTGTCTTAGCTTCTAGGTGGTGAATACTACTACTAGGCATAGCTTCTCCATGTACCTGTATCTCATTTTGTAACTAACTAGTGTGCGACTGATGTAGTAGATAGCTTGCTCTTTGTTGAGAGCGTTCTTTTGAGCTAGGAGTGTACCTAGTGCAAGCTCTGTGGCTGAGATGTATAGAGTCAGTGGTAATTTTGGGTGTGGCGATGACATGACCGGTGGTGATGTAAGGTAAGTTTTGATAGCATCGAATGCAGCTTGATATTTTTCATCCCATTTAAAGTGTACTCCTTTTTGTAGGAGATGATTGAATGGTTGGCATTTATCTAATAATTGCACTATAAATCTATGAATAGAGGTAATCTTGCCCTGTAGGCTGCATAATTGCTTTAAGGTGGTAGGAGGAGGCATCTCGATGATGGCTTTCACCTTACTAGGATCTACTTCAATGCCTCATTGGGAGACAATGAATCCTAGTATTTTTCCAGATGTAACACCGAACACGCACTTTTTTGGATTGAGGCGCACGTTGTGTTCTAGTAGTCTTCCATATTTTTGTGCATTAGGTCATGAAATATGTAGGTCATGGCTCGTTGATAGGTTGCCCCAGCATTTTTAAGGCCAAAGGGCATGACCTTGTAGCAAAAAGTCCCCCAAGGTGTTGTGAAGGAAGTTTTGTGTTGATCAATTGGGTTGATCCGAATTTGATTATATCCAAAAAATCCATCCATGAGGGAAATCATTTCGTGACCTATGATGGAGTCAATGAGGGAATCAATGTTGGGTAAAGGGAAGTTGTCTTTGGGACAAGCTTTGTTTAGGTCATGAAAGTCTATGCAAACGCGAACATCATCGGATGGTTTAGGGACAGGGACCATGTTGGATACCCACTCGGGATAGTCAATGGGTATTATGAAATCAATGTCTAGGAGCTTTTGGAGCTCGGATTTTACTATCAATGCGATAGTTGGATGCATGCATCACAACTTTTGTCTTACTGGTTTGGCATTGGGATCTAGTATAAGATTATGCACTACTACGGTAGGGTCAAGTCCCAGCATGTCTTTGTAAGACCATGCAAACACTTTTATATACTTGCATAGGAAGTTCGTGAAGGCGATGCGCTCCTCGGGTGAGAGGCTAGCGGCTAATTTGAGGATGTGTGGATTTTTTGGATCATCACCGATGTCTACATCGATCGTGTCCTCGATGAGCATGCGAGATCCATCGTGCAACTGTTTAGGGATAGGAATGAGATTGAAGTCATCGATGGCCTCACTGAACTCGAATTCATCATCTACGTAAATGCCCATGTGATGGACTTGAGGGATTTGGGAAGACATGGATGAGGAGGGGGTATTTGCTACCCGCAAGATGTGAGGAGAGAGAAGAAAGTCTCCAGGTGCTGGTATGTGTGAGATGTGTGCGAGATCGATAAAGTTTGGGTTTGGGGTATCATCTCGAATCTTCTGGTGGTTGTAATGAGAGGGGAGAATGTAAATCTACCTCAACCATGTTAATAGATGTTGTAGGTGAAGTAGGTGGGGTAGAATCTGGTGATGGAGGTTGGATAGGTTGTGCACATCCTAAGAGGCTCAAGGGAGGCCATAGGATGATTGGTGGTGAATGAGGATGAGAGGTTACTCTCTATAATTATCTATGTATAGGTAGGAATACGGGTAGGCGTATCGATGGTGGGTCAGGTAGCACTAGGTCCAGCTCTATAGGTGGTGGATCATGCAAGAGTGCATCCGACTCTATTGGTGGTGTAGCCAAGGATAAGGTAGCAAAGTGTTCTACCAATCTCTGAACATCACAGAACAAGGAGGTATCGGGTATAGAAGATTCTTGGAAGAAATCATAGGGGATGGTGATGGTTGATGTGGGCGAATGGTGTGTCTTCTAGCATGTCCATGTCAATGTACTCTTCCAAGGTGTGTGTTGGGCATGGAGGAGGATGCAAGGATAGATCTTGGATCTCATCTTCTAATGTATAGATGATGGTTGGGTGATAACCTAGACCAGTTTTTTTGGTAGGTGAGTGGACACGAGGGTTAATGGGTGTACGTAGCCCTTGCTCATAATGACCTAACCCAAACCCATGCCAATGAAAGCGCTGTAGGTAGCACAAGGCAAATTGAGGGTTGGCTAGGTGTGTAATTGCATCACCAGAGCTAGATTATGGTGGTGAAGAAGTTGGTGAGGGGATTGAAGAGTCTACTCCCGCATACACAAAGTTGGTGTGGTTTTTGGGACTTCCTAACTGTATGATGGTTCCAATAGTCAATATCGAGGCTGAGGGATGGCAAAAATATTGGGTAGATTGGATAGGGGTGTCACATACATGGGCATCATGTACGTTATAGTCTCCTAAGCCATTGTTTTTCATGAATATGGATATGCATGGTGTGGCATGCTCTAGCGACTGGGGTGGCATATCCGAGTCAGATGAGGAAGGAGAAAGTTGGGATTCCCTGATGGTGGTAGCTGAAGGGTGTGAAGGTTCATCCGAGCTGGGTGTTGGTTGTTTAGGTTCATGATGTTTGGTTGTTGTGGCTTGAATAGGCTATTTGTTCTACGTAGGGGATGGCATCGATGCAGGTGCAGGGATGCATGGAGACGTGAATGTCTTAGGTTTTGGTCAAAAGGGAAGAGGTGATGTCTACGGTGTAGGAAGGATAGGGGCTTCCATATGCAAGGGTGAAGGAGGTAATGTAGTTGGTTGTGTGATGGGTGGCAATGGTGGTTGCGACACCATGGGTGGAAACTAGAATGGTAGGGGTTGGGAGGATTGTGGAGGCCATGAGAATGGTGGTGGAGAAGGTATAGTATCAGTTTTGGGTCCCCCAGCATATGATGCTAATGGTGCAGATATCGAGGCTTGTGTTGTTGATGAACACTGGGGTGTTGGGGTGGAAATTGGAGAGGATATCGATGCTCCTACTGACTGGTGAGAAGATACAAGGAATAGTTGGGAAGATGAGAATGAAGGTGCAGGGGGAAGGTCTATGATGTTACAAAACTTAAAGGGGTCTCCATCGGCTGGGACACAATGAACAAGTCCATTGTGGACATACTTGAGGCAATGATGCAATGTGGATGGGACACACTGCATGTCTCTGATCCAAGGGTGACCAAGGAGAATATTGTATTGCATTTCTCCTTGAATGATGTGGAAGAGGATGGGGATCGTACGGATGCCTACGTGAATGGGTAGAACTATGGATCCTATGGTAGGTCTCATGGAACCATCAAAAGCACATAGGTCTAGGGAAGGTGTGGTAAAATGCGTTGGAGGGAGGTGTAGGTGATGTAGGGCTGTTGTGGATATGATACTGATGGATGAGCCCATGTCAATGAGTACCCACTTGTAGGTAATATCATTGATATTAGCTTGTATGTGGAGGGGAGGGTCGGCTCCTTCACCAACGAGTTTTGTTATCTCGTGGTCATGAAAGCTAATTGAAGGTTGAAGGCATCATGGGATGTTCCCTATGAAATTGACAAAAGCATTTGTGTCATGTGTCTCTAAGTCAATGGAACGTAGGATGTCATTCAACGCCTCATGATGGGGTTGAGATTGTTGTAGGAGGTCAAATATGGATAGCCGTATGGGGGCATTGCGTAGTTGATGGGTTAGACTACCATGGATGGTAATCACATTTTGAGGTGGTGGTGGTACGGTGTTAGGCCTTTGGGGTGTTTGCGGGGATGTAAACTGGATAGGGGGAGAAACAATAGGTGTTGTCTGGGGTGACGGGTACCATTGGTTTCTCGTAGTAAGGTTGATCATGCCTACTACTCCACGTGATGGAGGATCATGCTGGACATTGTTGACTTGGTGAGGGGGCATTGGAGGATTGTTTGGAGGTCTAGGGGGATTGGGTCCTCTATGATCCGGTAGAGGGTTTTGGAAAATTCCTAGGTTTTGGTTCTACGGGGCTAAAGGGTTTGCTACCTGAATAATGCCCCTATCGATTAGGTCTTGAACTTGCCCTCGAAAGGAGTGACACGAATCGATATTATGGCCATGCTGCCTATGAAAGGGATAAAAGAACTGCTCATTGTAGTCATGATATTTAGGTGCATTTGGATCCAATGGGCGGATGTCGGGTAGAACAAGATGGTTACCCTCGTACAATCTATGGAACAGGGCTGGTAATGGTTCAGATAAGGGTGTAAAGTTGCATGGTGGACCCTATGGGTGCATGCCATGGTATTTCTGTGGTCGAGGTGGGGTAGGCGCATTAGCTTGGAGTGCTTGCGGTTGCGGTGTATAGGGTGGAGGAGTCGGTACTAGTGCTAGGGTAGCAGCTACGACTTGGTTGGTTTGTTGTGGTCATGGGTAAGGTTGATTCAGTGTGGGTCTATTGAAGTGAAATTTGGAGTTATAGTTGGTTTTAGCTCTCAACTTAATCTTCCTAGATTGCACCTTAATATCTTCGATCACTTTTGCTTGTGATATAGCATCTTCAAAAGTATGACTTTGGTGAAGTTGGAGGGATGTGGAAATGTGTTTGTGGTAGCTCTTGGAAAAGAGTGTCACAAGCTCCGAGGTGGGGAGGCTATGGGCAAGATCATGAATAATCACTCTCCATCTAGCAACAAACTCAGTGATGGGTTCATCGTCCACCTGTCGTAAGGCGTAGACATCAAAAAATGTGGTCTTTTTCTTGATGTTGATGGAAAAGTGCTCTAAGAAGGAATTGGCCAGTTGTTCAAAGGTGTACAGGCTATGGCACGGTAACATGTTGTACCAATCCAATGTTGGCCCAATGAGGGATAGGGAGAAGGTACACAACATAAGAGGGTTACTACTATGAAGTTGGTAACAGGACGAGTGGTAGTTGCTCACATGTTCTCTGGGATCTTCCTTACCTCTATACTTGTCAAATTTTGGTATTTCAAAGTGATAGGGATAAGGAGGGATAGGGACTGATGGATGTACTAGCTCATTGCATAGTTCATCATAGCAAGGCTTTTGTGGCCCGTAGCTAGAGGTGCGTAGGTTCAACATTTTGACTTCATCTCGCAAGAGTTGAAGTTTGGGTGTCATAGGAGTTGAAGGTTGGGCTATGATAGGCTGACCTTGTGGATGTGGTGGGTATTGGTATTGTTGTTCTTCACAATACTATGGGGAATATTGTTGTGCCTGATCATGATAAGGTGGGTACTGGGTGACATGTGTTGTCATGTCTACAGGCACACTAGGTTGTGGGGTAGGCGTCTGTTGAGGATAATAATACTGTGATTGAGCAACATGCGATTGTGGCATGGGTACTTGTTGGTTTGGAGCCTGTTGTACTGGTTGGACCATGGGTGGTGATGACCAAACTAGAGGAGGCATAAAGAAGCTAGGTGTAGCTGGTGGTGGTGTAGGTGTCGGTGCTACTGGTGCTAGGGGTGGTCGAGATGAGGTATCAAAATATGGGATCTATCTCTTCCCTAGAGGGTAGGAAGTAGGGAAGCTAAACTATGTGGAATAATTTGGTTGAGTAGGTACATACGCTGTTGGTGTCGGTCCATAGGTAGGATGGATATGGGTAGTGGGAGCCTAAAAATGCATAGGTGGTGGTATCCTAAAGGTCATCATAGGTAAAGGTGGCTCCAAGGGTTGGGCTTCATGCACTCTGGATACCTGGGAGATAGGCGAGAAAGTTGTTGAAAAGGTGGGATAAGCTATCGAGGTAGGAGCTTGGGTTGAGGGGAAAGTGTAAGTGTACACTCCCACTTGGGTTTATGCCTCTTGTTCCTGAAGAGGCTGTTGGGAGGTACCCTCAGATATGGTGAAGAATGGCTCTTGGGAAGAGGATGGTTGGTACTCTTGTGAGGAGTACGGGCGTGAGGTTTGAGGGAATGCTTGTGGTTCCTGCTGGGTAGGGATCTATTGTGCAGTTTGGAAGGATGGATTCTGGCTTCCTATAGTGGATGAGGATGGGTCCGACACCATTCCTATGGTAGGGGTGAATGATGTGACCTCAGGATGGGTACGGTTTAGAAGGGAGGAATCATTCTCAAATAGGGATTGAGATAGATTCTAGAAAAAGGGGTGTGCAAAGGTGGGTGATGTAGGCATGACCTCCTCATCTATGGTGAAGGTTGGAGGAGACTGTCCTGGTGCTGTGTAGATTACATGGTCATAGAATGTGGTCGAGGGATTAGGTGAGGATGGGGCTGCAAAGAGCGGGTAATCCTCTACGAGTGAAGTAGCAAGAATTTCACTCAAAGTTGACGTCTTCTCATGAGGCATCATGTGTGTGAATTGTGCATCGGATTCTATGCATGAATCAGATGTGTCTATAATCCTCTCCTTCATGATCGAAGGAGTAAGAGTGGACTGACTAGAGGAAGGGGGAGGCCATTCCTCCATAGAGCATGATTTCTCATGCACTCTACTATGGGTGACCACAGGCATAGTAGCATGTGTCAAAGGGGGTTTTTAAGAATAAACCCTATGTGATGTAGACTCAAGTGTGTCTACTATGAGTGTGAAGTAAGTGACATGTTGTGTGTAGCAAAACAATATATAGTGTGGTGTGTTGAGACCATTCTATGATCATGCAAACAATGGTAGACCGGAATCAATTCTAAATGCTGAGAAAATAAAAGTGTTATGTTCATTTTGTGTGTTATAATGTTGATACTCCCTATGTAGAATCATGGGTAATGGAGTGAATACTCTAGAAAATTAGGAATGTTATCAATAACAAACCTCCTGCAACACCCAAAGATGCATAGGATAGAATGGTACCGCAACGTGCGAATGGTGACCTATATGGAAGGTGCAGTAAAATGGTATCCTGAAGGGGTGGAACTCACTATGCTGAAGTGAGTTCACTAATATCCTCTCATGAGAAGAGGTGGCACTATCTGAGACCTACTACCGACATACCCATGCTTTCGCTTCACCCTCGGGTGGGCTTAGTCAAGAATGACAGTTACCAATTCCACAAATTATACAAGCCTTGTGGATGAAGGCGCTAATCCTGTCCCACTCCATAGGTAACCATTGGTGATGAAATCCAGGGCCCAATCACAAAAGTGGGGGATTTTTCGGTGATGAAATCCAGAAAACCGCTCCTATGGGGCTACTAGGTGTCTAGGGGGTGAGTTGATGGAGAGTGAAACTCGATCCACACCAGTCTCGAGCGATGGATTGGGGATGAAGTCCAATCTCACCACTTGTTTAAGGTACCACGTGAGTGTGTGTGGGTTTGTGTTTTTCTAATGATGTTTACAAGATAAGAAACTAACTAGTTGCCTTTTCAAAAGAAAACTAATCCTAATGCCTTTTTGAAAGCAAATGATTAGATAGCTTAAGATATTTGTAAAGAAATGAGCTAGTCTAAATGCCTTTGTGAAGAAAACTAATCTACTTTGCAAAACATAGAAACATGCAATCCAAATGTGTGTGGAGTAAATGGGATTATGAAACCCTAACTTGAACTTTCAGAATGTAAAATTCTTTCAGAAATGTAAGAGGGGATTAGAAACCCTGATTTCACTTTGGAATGTAAAGTTCCTTTTAGCAATGTAAGCTATGAACGAAGGAAGAACAACTTAGGCTTATGCCATATGTAAAAACAAAAGACAAATGCAAATTTATTTGAGAAATAAATTTTATACACTTGCTGGAAAGTTGCAGGTCCTAAAAATTTTAGAAACCCTAATTCTTTAACCACTTTGCAATGAACCCAAAACTAGGCCTAGTAATGGTCATTCAACTAGTTAATGTATTTCTACTTCCAAAACTTGCAACAGAGGTAGAAAAAATGAAAATACCTACATTATGATGCTAAGGGGGGTTTTCTTGGCCCCTGAAAAGATCACCCCAGCTGATTTGGGGGTTTTTGAGGTGTTTGTGCTCAAATCGTGACCCGAGTCATGAATTTGACCTAAATCATAGGGTGGGTCACGAATCAGGTTCAAAGGCTTCAAATCAGAGATCTGATGGCCTAGGATGATTCCTAGGGCTTTGGAGGCTTTAGTGAAACATATTTTTGGTACCTACAAGACATAAAAATAGAGGATAATGTCAGATTTATAAGAAAAATGAATCTAGCACTATCCGTTGTGGGGGTCCCACCGGGCGTGCCAGAATGAAATGACCAGAAGTTGACATTTGATCTAACAACAAGTAATAACACAAGTCATTCAGAAACATATGCTTTATTCATTATCAATTTTGTATAGGTTACAAATAGGGAGAGTTTCCCCTTTTCTTTCTTTTCATGAATAAGCAATATAGGCCTGATGCCTCCTTCTGATGTCCCTCAGTGTAGGTGGGCTTCTTTGTATGCGGGCCACCACTGGGTTGTTGTTTGTTGGTGTTCCTTTCCTTCAAATCTGCTGAATAACCTGAAAGAAACTTGCAAGAAAGGGTCAATACGTTGGGGGGCTTGCCTTAGTCAGGCCCCATATTTAAGAAGATGAAATGACTATAAAACTGTAACATAAATCACAATAAAATATGCAGAAGGTAATAATATGCTAAAATAGAGCTTACCTCCCAAATTTGGGGTGATTTGGGGCTTGCAGATGCACTTCACGACCCGGGTCGCTAATTGGGGCCGGATTCATAGGGCAGGCTACGAATTGAGCTGTGATGCTCTTCTGGTAAAATCTCTTCGGTAGATCGATCCTAAGGTAGTTGGGGTGCCTCTGTATGCTGTCAGAATCCATCTGTGTGCATCGGGAATGGACTGTGTACTATTGGCTTTCCATTTCTGTAGAGTAACTATACTTTGTTGAATATGGGAATCAGACTTAATTAGGGGTTTGGGACCCATTATTTATAGGCAAATGCAAGGTGCAGGGGGGGTTAGATAGACTAAACCTAGGTTTGATTCTGACTAGGGTTAGGTTAAGAAATGCTATGTGGCAACATCACATTCTAAGTAGGAAATATCCTATCCTCACACATGTGTGAGGAAGGATTAGTGCTAATCCTAATTAGGCCTTAAGCATGTTTAGGGGAGGATTAAAAGAAAACCCTAGGAAACCCTAAATTGGCACATGTGGGAGGATTTGATTAACACTAATTATGAATTAAGAGTTAATTAATCCAATTTTGCCCTAAAAGGGGCTTAAGTGAAGTCAACATTAAATTAGAATTTGATAATTGACTTTTAATTGATTTTGCCAATTAATACCCCGTGGGGGTGTCAATTGAGTGTAAATGGGCTATGCATCACCTCGGGTTGTCGTCTGAAGGTATCTCGATGCATAAGATGTGGTTTTGAGGGCTTATTAGGGTTTTGGACCTGAAAGCCATTTGTGGAAGTCTACACATTACTATGGTGAACTTATGGAAGTCTACGCATGTCTATGCATGTCTACACATGTCTACGCATGTCTACGCATGACTACAATAGTCTACAATAGCCTAGGGATGTCTGGAATCACCTATAGATATGCAAAAATAGCAATGTGTGACTTTTGGGTGTCTACAGAGAGCAACAAGTTGACATAATTAATATAATGACTCAAGGATCGGATGGAGGAAGTGTTGGAGAATCTCAAAATGAAATATTAGTTTTGTATGAGATATTTCAATGCTATTATTATAACAAGAATAGGCACCTATTCAATCATGAAGCTAGAAGAAATAAAAATTACAACTCCAGCAGATCTGATTTCCAAACAAGACCAAATTTAGAAATTGTTCTTTGATGGTACCAGAAGCAAGAATGGTGTTGGAGCAGGTATAGTGCTAATATTTCCAACTAGAATAGAAAATACCTTATCATACCAATTGACATGGAGCTACATAAACAATGTGGTAGAGTATAAAGAACTATGTTTGGGATTCAAGAAATTTGAAAAGATGAGAATCAAGCAACTATAAATTCTTGGTGATTTTAAACTAATAATTAATCAAGTTATAGATAAATATAGCAGCAATTAGCACTACATCAAGGCTTATAGAAATAGGTATAGGATATACTAAAGTATTTTGAAGCCTTAAATTTCAAAGCTATCCCTAGAGAACATAATACTCATGATAGCATACTAGCTTCAATGGCAACCAATTTATGTCTGGTGTCCAATGTTATTCACAAAGCATAGATAGTAAGGCTTATTTATAGACCCTCTATACCTGATAGGGATATTCTTTGACAAGTGTTCAATAATGATGAAAAAGTGATTAATTTTCTAGTTTAGGATATAAATTGTGTAAGCAATCAACTACCAGAAGAAGATGAAGAAGGTGAAATAATTTAGCTAAAAATAATCATATCCCCAAAGGATTAATAAATTTAGAATTCTTGTTTGATAACAGTGATATACCAATTGGTTGAAAATCAGAGTTATAAAGGGGTACAAATAAAACCCATAAAGAATATCAACATCAATGTACATTTTTTAGAGGAAGAAGTCAATCAAACTTTGGATTTGTGCAGAGAGTTTGATGATATCATAGCTTGGACTTATGAGGATCTCAAATTATATAGCAATGAACCATCCAAAATACTATTGAGCTTATGCCAAATGCAAGGTCCTTCTAACATAAACAGTGGCTATTAAATCCCAAAATAGAGGCTTTGATGAAGCAAGAACTATTAAAGTTGTTAATAACCAAAATCATATATCCTAATAAGCATTCTACATGGGTTGCCAACTTGGTACTAGTCAAAAAGAAAAATGGAGACATCCATCTCTGTGGACTTTCAAAACTTAAATCGAGACTCTTTAAAGGATCATTATCCCCTTCCACAAATTGATCAAATCTTAAATATTGTAGTCGGAGACAAAATATTTTCTCTTTTGGATGGATTTTCTAGTTTTAATCAGATTTGGATTAAATATGAGGATCAATATAAGACTACATTCACCAAAAAATAGGTACATTTTCATATTAGTGCATGCCTTTTGGGCTATCAAATGTAGGTGCTACTTTCCAAAGGGTTATGGACTTAGCATTTGGTGAATTAGTAAACAAGATAATCCTAATATATCTGGATGATATGACTGTATTCTCTCATGATAAGAGTAAACATATTGAGCATATTTGAATGATATTTGAGAAATGTAGAGAATTTGGGGTGTCATTGAATCCCAAGAAATCAATCTTTGTAGTACATGAAGGAAAATTATTGGGACATGTGGTATCAAAAATAGGATTGGCAATTGATCCAGATAGAGTAAAATCTATTTTATCTCTCTCCCACTGAACAAAAAAGGACTTTAGTAATTTTTTGGATAGATCAATTTTATCTATAAATTCATCTCTGACTTTGCTCAAATAGTAAAATCAATTACAGAGATGCTAAATAAGGAAGTGGAGTTCAAATGGACAGATATCCATAAGAAGGTTTTCAGAGAGATCAAGGAAGCAATATCACAAGATCCAGTTCTCATTAATCTAAAATATTCTAAAGACTTTATTCTCTATGCATTTGGAGCAAAGGGAAGCTATGCAGCTATCCTAACTAAAACAATGGAACAGGATAATGAAAGACCAATAGCCTTCTTAAGTCAAACATTTTATGATCACAAAGAAAGGTATAATTTCATTGAAAAATAAATTTATGCTATCATGAAATTGCTAAAGAAATTTAGGCATTTTGTTTCTCAAAGCAAGACTCTAGTATATGTAGTGCATTTTGATGTCTAGAACTTTGTGATTCAGGATAACTTGGTGAAAAGAAAGCAGGTTGGGTAACTAAAATTTAGGAGTATGAAATTGAGATTACACCGACAAAATTAATAAGAAGTAGAAACCTATACAAAAATTTAGTAGATTCTACATATTAGAATACCAATATGTCAAATCAAGATGAACATGACATTGGGCCAGAAATAGAAACAATGCAACTGAAAAATTGGGTTGACAGTTACAACATTGCTTCACTTCAAGAAGATGTTTGAATGGATTAAATGTATCTTAGAGATAAATATTTTGATTATAGGCTAGAAAGTATGTTATGATTAAATATTTTCTATATCGAAGAAACTTTGATGGGGTACCATTAAGATGCCTCCATCCAGAGAAAACTAAAGAGGTGATAAAATATTTTCACAATGGCTTCTCAGGAGACCACTATTTTAAACAAACTAATGCAAAAAATATTTTAAGGGTCAAATATTATTGATCATCCATTTTTGCAAATGCATTCAAATTAGCCAAAACTTGTGATAAATGTCAAAAAAATTGGCAAAAGTAAACATCCAACAATGCCACTCCAACCAATAGTTGTAGAAGAACCATTCCAACAATGGGGTTTAGACTTCATCGGTATGATCTACCCAAATTCATTTATCGAACACAAGTACATTCTAATAGCAATCAATTACTTCACAAAATGGACTAAAGTGAAAGCTACAAAACATGGTGATCAGGATACCATAAAAATTTTTTTGGAAAGTTTGATGACTAGATTCAAAATTCCAGCTGCTATTATCTCAGATAACATTGGATTTTTCATAGGAGCTAAAACTATTGATTTTGCAAGAAATTTTAGAATCTATTGGAATTTTTCATCAAATTATTACCCCCAAGGAAATGGACTGGCAGAATCAACGAACAAGGATCTATTAAAAATCATCAAAAGGATTATTGAGCAAAATCCCATAAGCTAGAATTTATTACTATATCAAGCACTGTGGTTTGATTGAATTATGATCAAAAAGTCTCTAATAACTTCACCTTATGCTCTAGTTTATGGGAAGGATGTTGTGCCACCAATCAACTTAGAGATTTTGACATTATGATTCATAACTAAAAATTTACTGGATGATCTATAGCCCATAGAAAGAAGGATAGCAGAGCTGGTCCAATTAGAAGAAAAAAATGAACAGGAGTACAACAATTTTTGTCATCACCAAATAGCTGTCAAATGTTGGTTTGACAAAAAATCAATGTTGAAAATATTTGAAGAAGATGACCTAGTTCTCAAATGGGATGTGGACAAAGTGAAACCTAACTCACATGTAAATTTTGATTCAATTTGGTTCAAACTATATATGATTGAGCAAAAGGACCTGTTGTGGCTGCTCCACAACGTACCCCAAAATTGGGGACCCACCTTTTTTGCATGTTTTCCAAGAAGACCAAAGTGGCCCATATGCTAAAGATCAAAGAAAAAGCAAAACACCACAAGGAGAAAAAAGTGTCGCGATATCGCGACATGTTGCATCGTCGCGGCCAAAAGAGAAAAAGTGTCGCGATATCGCGACATGTTGCATCATCGCGGCCAAAAGAGAAAAAGTGTCACGATATCGCGACATGTTGCATCGTCACGGCCAAAAGAGGAAAAAGTGTCACGATATCGCGACATGTTGCATCGTCATGGCCAAAAGAGAAAAAGTGTCGCGATATCGCGACATGTTGCATCGTCACGGCCAAAAGAGAAAAAGTGTCGCGATATCGCGACATGTTGCATCGTCACGGCCAAAAGAGAAAAAGTGTCACGATATCGCGACATGTTGCATTTTCATGGCCAAAAGAGAAAAGTGTCGCGATATCGCGACATGTTGCATTTTCGCGGCCAAAAGAGAAGAAAGAAGAAAAGTGTCGCGATATCGCGACATGTTGCATTTTCATGGCCAAAAGAGAAGAAAGAAAAAGTGTCGCGATATCGCGACATGTTGCATTTTCATGGCTAAAAGCAACAAAAGAGAGCAAGGAGGCAAAAGTGTCGCGATATCGCGACATGTTGCATTTTCACGATTCAAAAGGGGCAGGCAAGCAGAGAAACAAGAAGTGTCACGATTTCGTGACATGTCCGATTTTCGCCAAGGTAACGGACCTGCATAGTGACGTGGACATAAGGACAAAATCCAATGAATAAGACAAAACGTTACATAAGGAATATTTAATGATTTGAAATCATTTAAGATGGTCGTTACACATAGAAGGAAATGGACGCAAGCCCATGTGGAGAAAATGAAACGAAGGGCCACAAAATAGAAACGAAAAGTTTTTTTGGAAACCAAAACACATGCATGCACAAGGGAAGGTGAAACGAACAGCCATTGGAAAATGAAATGAAAAGCTTCCTGAAAAGTTTAAATACGCCAGGCAAGGATGTTTTGAGGGGTTGGAAATTGTTGCGAGCAGAGTTGCAGATTTGAAGGCAAGAGGGCCATTCTGGACCTGTTTGAGTCATTTTTCTTCCATGGACTGGTTTGGGAAAACCAGAAATTCTGCTATTGTAAAATGACACATTTTTAATGCAGAAGTTTTCAGAAATTTGCATCTTGTGGGCAAGAAAGAAGGAGATTCTCTTTGCATGCTATGGATTTAATGTCTATTTCTTTTCTCTTTTTCAGATTTCGAGTTTGTAGATGGAGTTAATGCAAGTTTGCTTGGTTGCTTCATGTGAATGCTTGAACCTGAAATTTATTTTAAACCCTAGGAACCAACACTTAGTCTATGGGGATTGTGCTTGTTTTGCAAGTCCAATAGGTTAGGTTGCATGCATGGAGACCTCACATCTTCGGTTTTGTCGAAATAGGATAGCATCATATTGAATGCATTTTATTTTCAGTTTTCTGCATTTCATTTTCATTTTTCTGCATTTTATTTTTCCAAAAATTTTAACTTATTTTAAATTTTCAGGCATTAAAATAAACATTTAAAAAATTTCAAAATCCAAAAATAATTCCACCATTGCCCCTTGTTTACAATTACTTGCAATCACTAAGGTGTTCCAAGCATTTAAATTGAATATCTTTATTTGAGATTACTAATACACATATGCAAATGCTAATACAGCGGAGACCTTGGAGAAGTTGTTTGTTTAACTTCTTTGCAAGAGGGGATTTGGAACCCAAATCCTAAAGGAGAGTGTACTTTCACAATTGGGTGAAAATACCACTCAACAGATTGGCGCTAGAAGGAGGGCCTGAATTGTTTTATTTTAGAGTGATTTAAATGCTATAGGGATTTAAATTTTGAATATTTCATGCCCTATTGATTATTATCTTTAGCTCTCTTTTAACAACACAACCTTGTAGTGTTAAAATGAGGACATGAATCGCTATGCATTGTTCTAACGCTTTTTGATTGTTCATACAAGAATAATGTGTTTTGATTTGATTTTGAAAAATTTTGGTCTTGACTAACGAGGTTGTCTCCATGCAATTACTTTCATTTGATTTTAAGGGATACATCTCTTGGTTGATGCTAACATGATTATTAATACGTTACATGTTTGATATTTGCTAGTCAATTTCATGCTTATTTGTAAGGAATTATTTTTTGTCTAAAATGTATTTGTTGTCGGTATTATGCTCTTCACTTGCGTGTAATGCGATCTTGTGAATCATAAAGCCTACAACACTAGGAGTATGCTCTTCACTTGCGCATATGCGATCTGGTGAATCAGAAACTTACATTTTTAGAATACTTCTTTGTCATGGTTCCTTCTTTCATTCATGACTAACAAATTGATTTTGAAGTTATTCTTTGAATTTCATTAATTGCAGGATTTTCTTTGTGTCATAGGTTTTCTTTGAGGTATTGAGAGTTTTGTCAGGTTTTGTAGGGTAGTTTCATTTACAAGTTGGACCCACCGCATCGCATCGCAACTAGGTCCAAAACAACCGAGGAAACCATATTCCAAAGCCTCTCACTCACTCATAGGAATCCAAGGAATAAAACCGAGCAAATTGTGATCCCACCAGATATCCTTGTTACAGAAGATCCTTCTGTTTCAGGTGCATCTAGCGGACTTGCACCAGTGGTGTCATTTGCCACTAGTGTACCAATTATCAGTACCATTTCCATGGTTCTTGTAGGGTTATCATCATCGATTTTGAATCAAATGGCCCAACCTCCACCAGCTCCTTGGTACGGAGCCCATAACATTCCTTTGAATATTGTAGGGGATATTCATGAGATCCCTAAGAATATAGAGATATTTTTTCCCAAATACAAACCGGATGGCCCAAGGACCGCAGAAGAACATATTCAGGCCTATAGGGATGTTTTGATAAGATTGCAAGTTCAACATGAAGATGTGGCTTGTAGACTCTTCCCCATGAGCCTAGACCAAGTGGCTTACGAATGGTATATTTGCTTACCTATTGGTTCCATTACGTCATGGACGAAAATGGAGGATGCTTTTGTCAACCAATTCAGGTCACCATTAGATCCCACAATCATCTATAATCAGTTCATTACATGCAAAAGAGGCCAGGGTGAGCCAATCCAAACTTTTAATCAGAGATTTTAGAAGTGCTATAATAGAGCAATTCAGCATTTTGCCATTGATCCCGTAGTAGCTTTGCAAATATATTTTGGGGCATTGGATCCTATGACGGCAATGTTTGCAAGGCAAAATCCTCAAGTTACCATGCTTGCTCTAGCCTACAATGAAGCTATGACCATTGAACAACAAATGACACCACAGGGTTATGGGTTTTCCCAGATGCCTATGGTAGGACAATATGGTCCATATGGTCAAGCTCCTATGATGAATCAGATCATGGCACCACAAATATCAGGCATAAATGCTTTGCCTTATCAACAACCATATTCATCAACACCCCCTTACGCACCCATTCCAATTCAACCAATCACATCCATTCCCCCCATTCCTTCATTTTTGCAAAATAGTCAACAAACTATGCAAGGAGCTAGTCCGGTTAATTCTCAGGTTATAGTTCCTTTCCCCAATCCAATTCCGATTCAAAGTGTGAATCCCTATGCAAATCAAGTGGCTCAAAATCCAACTCAAATGTTAAGTCAAGATCTCACCAATTACGCAAACCCTACTGGAACTAGCAATAACATAGCTCAACCAAAAGATATTTATTCAGAGGTTGAAGAGCTCAAAAAGATAGTTCACAAATTGAGTAATGATTTGGTTCAAAAATAGAAGTATGAATCCCATGCCCCTCACCCAAATCAAAATTTCAACAATAGAGGGAGACAGTGGAATACGAAGCCAAACAATGGGGGTGTGCCTTCCCCTATTGCTAATCAGATAGATACTTATGCAGGACCAAGTCACTCTAGTTCCATTCTTAATATTTCTGATTTTGCGTGGGAAAAGGGGTGTAGATTGCATAATACAAAGGAGCATAATGAAAGGAATTGTCCCAAAATTGCTAGGTATACCCATTGTCTCCAAGCTCAAGTGGATGATTTGGAACTTGTGCCAAATGAGGGTCCACCCCAACATCAACAAGGAGAGGACAACATTTTGGTGGTGGAAACTCTATATCGTCAAGAGAGTGAGAATGAGGAAGAAGAGGATGAAATATTGGAATAGGAAGTGCAAGATTTTAGAGAATTTAGAAAGGGGAACCATGGATACCATTTGAGGAGTAAGTCCAAAACCCCTAAAACATCCTCAACTCCACCAAACAATTCTATTCTTCCTCCCGATGCTAAGGCTGATAATAATCCCCCTCCTCCATCTGGAAGAGAAACATCTAAGGACACGCAAAAAACATTGAAGCTTGAGAAGTCAACTTATGACATAGTGGAGGATTTAAGGAAGTCCAAGTCTAGCCTTTCATTTTTAGAGGCGGCTAGGTTGCCTGGCCAAAAGGAAGCATTGATAAAGGCTTTGGGCTCACCTAGTCAAATACAGGAAGGAAAGGAAGTTGAATCTCACATGGTTTTATGAAAGGAAAGACGAGATGTCCCTCCTTTTTTATTGACTGTGAGGATTGCTGGCAAAAATTTGCATAATTTTTTGGTGGACACAAGTGCCACAAGTAACCTCATGCCTTCAAAAATTTGTCAAATGCTAGGCCTAGAGCCTGTTTCTGCTAAATGCAAGGTTTTGCAATTGGATCGATCCGAGGTAAATGTGGTAGGGACCCTCTACGATGTTAAGATCCAACTCAATTCTGAACCTAGGGTCCAACAGGTAGTTGATATTTTGGTTGTCAATATCCCAAGTCGATATGGAATGCTACTTGCTAGGGATTGGATGAAAATTTTGAATGGTTATTTCTCCATTGATTGCTCGCACATGTGGCTACCCTGGAAAGGGATTGCTAATCAAATTAGAGTGGAAAATGAGCCAAGGCTTAAGGAAATCATCACATAATTCAACAAGCCAAATGAAGTTCAATTTTTTGAACCTGAGTTAGGAGTCTATGCTTTTGATGTTGAAAGAGCTACCGAAGAACCTCAAAAAGAAACATTTTCTTGTAGCTCTTTTGAAGAAGATAATCTCGTGTGGTTACTCAAGTTTGATGGATCTAAGTCAAAACAAGGGGCAGGAGCTGGAGTTGAACTCACTTGTCCGGGAAGTAAACCATTGTTTGCTGCCTATAGATTGCAATTTCCTTGCACTAACAACGTGGCAGAATATGAAGCTCTTATCTTTGGATTACAATTGGCTTTGAGCAAGAAGGTTAAGTGTTTGAAAGTATTGGGAGATTCGGAGTTGGTGGTCAAACAAGTTAAAGGACAATATACCTATCGTGATAAGAGATTGAGCCTTTATAGAACTAGGGTGAGGGACCTCATTGAGGAATTTGATGCTTTTAATATATCCCTTATTTCTAGGAAAGGAAATCATATAGCTGATTCTCTTGCGGTCACTACAGGCATGCTAAATCCGGTTGACATAAAAAAATGCAAGAAGTTTTCCATTGAGTTGGTCCCTTGCCCATCGATACCTGATAATGTCGAAACTTGCAAGTTTTTGAGAATGATAGACACATTTTCAAATTTGTCACCAATTCAGGTATTTTTGAGAACCAAGTGATTGATGAAGATCAAAGGTGGCAAGAAGAAACAGAAGGAGAAAGCGAAGCTACATTTCAATCCAAAAAGATACCTAAGAACATCGTTTCATTGGAGAAGATGTTTGATATGGGATATAAAGCTAGAAAAGGAAAAAGGGTTCCACTTCCTAAAGATGCATGTGACCTGATCAATATAGGGAGTGTGGATAATCCGTGTGAAGTGTACATTGCAAAGGCATGTACGGCTGATGAGAGGGAAAATATAATACGTGCACTAAAGTATTACATGGATTGCATTGCTTGGAATTACAATGAGTTGAAAACGTATGATCAAAATGTTATTATGCACACCATCCCTCTAAAACCGGATTCCAAACCCTTCAGACAAAGACAACGACTTGTTAACCCATTACTTGAGCCCTTGATAGAGAAAGAGGTCAAGCGATTGTTGGACGCAAAGATAATATTTCCCGTTAGGCACTCAACTTGGGTCGCTAATCTTGTTTCGATGAGAAATAAGAATGGAGAGATAAGGCTATGCATAGATTTTAGAAATCTCAACAAAGCCTCACAAAAGGATAATTACCCACTACCATCAATTGATGAAATCTTGCAAACGGTGAATGGGTCTAAAATGATGTCTTTTCTCGATGGGTATTCTAGATACAATCAGATTCTTATTCATCCCAATGACAGGATGAAGACGGCCTTCACAACCAAATGGGGAACATTTGCCTATAGAAGAATGCCTTTCGGATTATTAAATGCAAGCGCAACATTTCAACGTGCCATGGATTATGCATTCAAAGGGCTCATAGGTAAATGTATCATTGTGTATGTGGATGACATTCCTGTGTTTTCAAAGGAAAGAGAAGACCATGTGAAATATTTGAGGAAAGTTCTCCAAAGGTGTAAAGAGCACGGAATTTCTTTAAATCCAAAAAAATGCATCTTTGGAGTGACAGAAGGAAGATTGCTTGGCCATATCATTTCAAAAGAAGGTATCTCCATTGATCCGGAAAGGATAGAAGCTATCCAAAACTTGCCTCTCCCAGGTAGCAAAAAGGAATTGAGATCTTTCTTTGGGAAAATCAATTTCGTGAGGAAGTTTATTTCTGGCTTCACTGAGATAGCTAAACCATTGAATGAGATGCTCAAAAAGGATGTGAATTTCAGATGGAACGAAGAAAGTAGGGTTGCCTTTCAAAGCATCAAGGATGCTATTTCTAGAGCCCCTGTCCTTATAAGTCCAAATTATTCTAAGCCTTTCTTTATTTATGCTTTCACATCTGAACACTCTTTTACGAGTGTCTTGACTCAGAAAGGTGAAGATAACACATAAAATCCCATAGCTTTTCTAAGTGCTCCTTTGAAGGATGCTCAATTGAGGTATTCCATCCTCGATAAGCAAATGTATGCACTTTTCAAAATAGTAAAAAAATTCAGACATTACATTGTGCATAGTAGGGTCTTTGCCATTGTGCCTAACCCTGCTATCAAAACCATGTTTGTGCAAAATGAGCTAGGTGAGAGAAGAGGTAAATGGATTTCTACCATCCAAGAATTTGACCTTGAAATTCAACCCATGAAATTTTTTCGTGGACAAGGACTTGTGAAAACAATTGCTGAGAACAATCTCCAAGTCACATGCCAATATTCAAATGGAGAGAACATTTCTAAAGATGATTGGTATGTTGATATTGTGTATTTTCTGTTAAATGGTAAGTGTCCATCACATCTTAATTCTACTCAAATAAGAGCCTTGAGACTTAAATCTGCCAATTATCATATTAGGTCTGGTGCTCTTCACAGGAAAAATCATGAGGGAATTTACCTACGATGCTTAAATTAAGAAGTTACCAATGTTTTGCAAGAATTTCATGGTAAACACGAAACTGGCCATGGTTTGGCAAATTCAATAGCACATCAAATCCCAAGAGTAGGATATTATTGGCCACACATTTTTAAAGATGCACATGCACACGTGCGATCTTGCCATATTTGTCAAGTGGCTGCCAATAGAGAAAGGAATGCAGCTATGCCATTGCAACCTGTAGTTGAGATGAGACCATTTTCACAATGGGGATTAGACTTCATTGGGTTTATTAACCCAAATTCTTCAGATTCCCATAAATTCATACTCACAGCTATAGATTATTGCACTAGGTGGGTAGAAGCAATTCCTACAAAGCATGCTACTATGGATGTGGTAATAAAATTCCTCGAAGAGCATATCGTAACAAGGTTTGGAATGCCCGATTCTATTGTAAGTGATAATGGTAAGGCTTTTGTTTCCACTCAATTTACAAATTGGGCATATGATAATAAGGTGATTTTAAATTTTTCATCTAGCTATTACCCTCAAGGCAATGGTTTGGCAGAATCTTCAAACAAAAATTTGTTAACCATCATTAAAAAGATATTGGAAAAGAATTCTCGGGATTGGCACAACCAATTAAAATTTGCTCTTTGGGTGTTAGGATCTCATCCTAACCTTTAATGTAATAACTTCCCTGATGTAATAATTCCTAGTGAACGTGGGTAGTACCCATGATTAATATTTTGTAATGTTCTAAGTTTTAACTTAGGTAGTGCCTATGACAAATGGCACCCTTTTTATGTAACACATGGTAGATAGGTTAGGTAAGGTGGCATTGTGCATGTAATTCATGTGGCATTATGCATGTAATTCAAGTGGCATTGTGCATGTAATTCAAAGTGGCACTATGCATGTAATTCGGGTGGCATTATGCATGTAATCCAGGTGGCATTTTGCATGTAAGCCAACCTTGGAAGGAAACTCCTTAAATACCCGAAAAGGCACCAATGTAACTATCTTTTTGAAAATTAATGAAGTATTGAAGGAGGTTGCCCCCTCGAAGAGGCCTACGATTCTGTCTTATTGTGAGATTGTTCCTTTATGAAAATTTTTGTTATATTAATATGATGTTTATGTGAGTTTATTTCCAAGCAATCGTGTGAGAGTGTGTTATTTGAGTTTATTTTATAGCAGGATCTTAACAAGTGGTATCAGAGTGTTTTCCAGGGCCAAGTTCTGCTGCAACTGCAATGATTCTTGCCATCCAATACGCTTGTTAGGTATAAATTCTGTGTGTTCTTCCCATTTTTGTTTTCCCTTATTAAAAAAAAAAATTCAAAAAAATATAGTGCATTTTTTTTTACAGACCAAAAAAAAAAAATTCTTTTTAGTTGAGTGGGTAGAAACCCTGTACCAGGGGTTTTAAAATATCGTGAAGGATTTTTCATTATTGGATAAGCTAGATAGCCCATAAAGTGTCTAGTGAAGTGAGAGGCGATCAGGCTCCAATACCCAAGCCTCAGACAGAACTCGCGCACGGACTTGAGCTCCCACGTATCTTTGGGTATATCGGGAGACCATCTAGGATTAAACAAAATTTTAACCATTAGGAAGCTCTTCGGCCTTGTATTACTCATAGTCTATGGGACACAGCATCCTGGACGATTACCCTCCCGTATTGTCAGAGAGGCAGGTAGTGTGCTCAAGGGTATGTGTGGAATCCTCCTTGAGTAGTGGCCTGAAATATTGGTCCGAACACTATTTTTCATCACTTTCGGTATATTATAGGGCCTATGGGTGGTACATACTCCTATACTTAGCATTCCCTGGTTATGTTAAAACTTCAACCTATAAAAAATGCAAAAAATAAAAAAAATAAAAATCCAAACATCCATGTTTGTAAACCTGCATTTCAAAAGTGATCATATGAGAAAGGAGTCCTCTACTAAAAAAAATAATAGAAAGGACATGCATTCAGGATAAGCCATGAGGGTGACACTTAAGTTGACAGTCCGGAGAATAACGATCAAATTCTGATAGCGATCCACGATCAGGTCGATCGAGTCGGAGAGGTCGGCATAGTCGAGGCGAGAATTCACAGTCTTTAGGGTTAGAACAGAACTGTCTTAATAGTCACCTGCAAAATATAGAGAATCTTGAGTATAAAACGAGGCCAGTTATAGATAGTGCTCCAATACCCAACTTTTGCTCTGTAGCTCAGAATCAAAAACTGTAAACATCGTTAGACTCAGCAAAATAGGAAATAAAAAATAAAAAATAAAAAAAAGATTCTGGGGTGCCAAAAAGTAGTGTTGAGAGATATAGCTCATTGTGACCACCTCCTTGAGCTGATCGTTTTGATATATAGCACCCAAGCACTTTTTTGGGCACTTACTAAAAATAGTAAGTCCTAAAAACTCAATTCTATTTTTAGTAATTGGTCACAAAAGGTTTAAAAAATGGCCCAGGGTACCCATGGACACCAAAAAGAACTAGAACACTTGGAGTCCCTAACAAAATCCATTGAGAAATTGAACTCGACTTTTCACTCCATAGGGAAGAAGTCCAAGGTCTTCGCCTAGAGCATGCGGCCACTAGCAACCACTTAGAAGAAGCACTGATAGAAGTAGACAACAAACTGAAAAGAGGACCACCCAAATCAGAATACCAAGCTAAGAGTTCTACAAGGAATCATGACCATGATCCACCCTTTAGAATGCCCAAATTGGACTTTCCCAAATTTAGTGGGAAGGATGTTGATGGGTGGCTATGTCGGGTTGACCAATTCTTTCGACTTCATAATGTACCCATATTTCATCGAGTCCAGATGGCTTCCTTTAACTTGGAGTCCGAGGCTCTGCATCGGTTTCAATGGTTACGTATTGCCTACCCAAATCTCTCTTGGGAGGATTTTGAATCCCAACTACTCACTCAATTTGGTCCTAGTGAGTATGAGGACTTTACAAGAGCCTTGACCAAACTACAACAAACAGGGTCAGTCCGAGAGTACCAAGCTCAATTTGAAAAATTGGCCAATAAGACAAGAGGATTGAGTGAAGGGTTATTCCAGAGTTGTTATGTCAGTGGGTTGAAGGTGGAACTCCAAGCGAAAGTAAAAATGTTGAAACCACGAACTATGATGGAAGCTATCAGTTTGGCCCGTTTGGCTAAATCTAAACTCTCTGCCCAAAGACGCCCATCAAAGTTTCCTCAAAATAGACCTTCATTTCCTCCTAGAGCCCAACACCCAGCTGATAATAAACTTGCTACACCCAAGTGCCTCACCACCGAAGAGATGGATGCACGTCGTGCCCAAGGATTATGCTACAATTGTGATGAAAAGTTTTTCAAAGGGCATAAGTGTGCACACAAAAATTTGTTCTTGATAGATGTTGAAGAACCTGATACCTCTGATGAGAGTGATGAGGATGAGGACCCTCCAGAAACACCTCCTCCATAAGAAGAAGTGAAACATGAACCTGAGACAGCAATTACAGTCCATGCCCTTGTAGGCATTACTACTCCTCAAACCATGAAGGTTACATGATTTTTCAAGGACCAACGTCTTTCCATCCTTCTAGATTCGGGAAGCACGCACAAATTCATTGACCCTAGAGTTGCTCAGTGGGAAAATTGCTATATCCACACTTGTAATTCCTTTGAGGTCATGGTAGCCAATGGGGGAACCTTACCTTGTAAAGGAAAGTGTCGCAATGTTAAAATCAAGATAGGGGACTATGAACTCAAGTAGGACATGTTTGCCCTCCAGTTGGGTGGATGTGATATTGTTTTGGGATCTCAATGGTTGAGTACGTTGGGCACTATCAGTTGGAACTTTGCTAAACTTCGGATGCAGTTCTCCCAAAATGGACAAACACACATCATCAAGGGCTCCCTAGCAGGAACACCTCAAATTATCAGTTCAAACGACATGGAGAAATTTCTAAATAAATCATCACGTGGGGTCATTGCACAACTATTCTCCATCCAACCATCCACATCTCCAATGGGTGAAATCCCACCAGAAATGCAACAGATTCTCCATAAACATGAGGCCATATTTTCAGAACCAACCACACTACCACCGCATCGCTCTCACGACCATGCCATTCCATTATTTTTGGATAGTACACCTCCCAATATCAGACCATATAGGTACCCCCATGCCATGAAATCAGATATTGAGAAGATGATACAGGAATTACTCAAGGCGGGTGTCATTCGGCCTAGTACTAGTCCCTACTCTGCACTGGTCTTATTGGTCCTCAAGAAGGATGGCTCTTGGCGATTATGTATTGACTACCGAGAACTCAACAAGATAACTGTCAAGGATAAATTTCCTATCCCTATGGTTGATGAATTACTAGATGAATTACATGGGACCATGTACTTCACCAAGCTAGACCTCCGCTCTGGGTACCATCAGATCCGGCTCAGAGATGAAGATATTCCTAAAACTGCTTTTTGCACTCATGAAGGTCATTATGAATTCTTGGTAATGCCATTTGGTCTCACAAATGCTCCTTCCACATTGCAAAGCCTGATGAACATCTTTTGCCCTTTTTTGCAGAAGTTCATCCTTGTGTTCTTCGATGACATCTTGATTTACAGTCACACATGGGAAGAGCATCTCAAGCATGTAGATCAAACCCTCCAACTACTGGCCAACCATAAACTGTTTGCAAAAAGGTCCAAGTGTTCCTTTGGTTTGACTGAAGTAGAATATCTGGGACACATTGTCTCAAATGATGGTTTCAAGGTTGACCCTAAGAAGATCCAAACAGTCCAAGAATGGCCGAAACCTCGCACACTCAAGGGGCTTCGAGTATTTTTAGGGCTTACAGGATATTACCATAAATTTTTCTGCAATTATGGAAAGATAGCCGCCCCCCTCACCTCCATGTTGAAGAAGGATTATTTTACTTGGACAGGGTCGACTGAGCAAGCATTCCTGGACCTCAAGCATGCCATGACCACCACTCTAGTTTTAGCCATGCCAGACTTCTCTAAAAAATTTGTCATTGAAAGTGACGCTTCTGGTCGTGGTATTGGGGCGGTATTGATGCAAGAAGGACGCCCTTTGGCTTTTACCAGTAAAGCCCTATCTGATCACAATTTGGGGAAATCCACATATGCCAAGGAAATGTTGGCAATATTGCATGCAGTCCTGCATTGGCGACCTTACCTCATTGGGTGTCATTTCTCCATCAAAACTAACCACCAGAGTCTGAAATACTTTCTAAAACAACGGGTTGCCACCCCCAAGCAACAAAAGTGGGTATCAAAACTCATGGGCTATGATTATGACATCACGTACAAAAAAGGGAAGGAAAATCTTGTGGCAGATGCTCTCTCTCACCAATTTGAGACCCTTAGTATGTTGTGTGTCATCTCTGCACCATTGCCTCAATGGATTGAGCCCTTATGTCAGGAAATACTTCAAGATGCAGATTTGAAAGACCTGGTTGCTTCACTTAGGGATGATCCAGAGTCTACACTAGGATATAGTTGGAATGACCAGGATCTGCGTTACCATCAATGCCTAGTTCTTCCTCCTAAGTCCCCACTTCGAGAGCTCATCATGAAGGAATCACATGCTACTCCATCTGCTGGCCATTCAGGGTTCCTAAAAACTTATGAGCGACTCAAGCGCACCTTCTTTTGGAAAGGTATGAAATAGGACATTCACTCTTTTGTAGCGGACTGCGACACATGTCAAAGGATGAAAGGAGAAACAGTGCGCTCTCCGGGCACTCTTCAACCATTGTCGATACCAGATCAGGTGTGGACTGACATCTCCATTGACTTCATATAAGGGCTACCTAAATCTGGAGGCAAGTCTATTATTTTCATGGTAGTGGACCGCCTTTCAAAGTATGCTCACTTTTGTGCCCTAACCCATCCTTACACAGCATCCACTATTGCCCAAATTTTTCTTGACTCCATATTTCGCCTTCATGGCATGCCAACCTCCATTGTATCTGATCATGATCCCACCTTTACTAGCAATTTTTTGCAACAGTTGTTTAAGTTGCAGGGGACTTAGCTCAAAATGAGTTCAGCCTACCATCCGCAAATGGATGGTCAAACAGAGGTTGTTAATAAATTCTTGGAAACCTACCTTCGCTGCTTTGCCTCCGATCATCCTACTCATTGGGCAAAATGGCTTTCTTTGGCTGAATGGTACAACACTTCCTATCATATCGCCACTAAACTCACACCGTTTGAGGCAATTTACGGGTGCCCTCCACTCATGCCTTCCTCCTACATTTTGGGCAGCTCCAATGTCCAGGCCGTCGACAATGCTCTGAGTCAACACATCGAGGTCCTCCGCCAACTCAAGCAAAATTTGAACATGGCCCAGAATCGGATGCGCCAACAAGCTGATCAGCATCATTCTAAGCATAGTTTTGATGTGGGTGATTTGGTCTTCCTTCGCTTACAACCATACAAACAATCATCCCTAAAACTCCGCAGGTGTCAGAAGCTTGCTCCAAATTTCTATGGTCCTTATCAGGTTCTACAACGGATTGGTCCAACAGCTTACAAATTTGCTTTTCCCCCCACTTCCAAAATCCACCCTGTTTTTCATGTTTCCCTTCTCAAGAAAGTTGTGGGCACAAAGGTACAGGTTCAATCAACACTCCCCAAATTGGATGAAGAAGGCTCCATCTTACTTGCACCAGAGTAGCTGCTGGATCGTCGAACTCGCACTCTATGCAACCATACCATTATAGAGGTCCTAGTTTAGTGGCGTGGACTTCAACCTGAGGATGCTACATGGGAGTCTCTCCATCAACTCCAGCAACAGTTTCCTCATTTTCAGCTTTCAGGACAAAGCTTCTTCAAGGAGAATGGCATGTTAGGATCTCATCCTAGCCCTTAATGTAATAACTTCCCTGATGTAATAATTCCTAGTGAACGTGGGTAGTACCCATGATTAATATTTTGTAATGTTCTAAGTTTTAGCTTAGGTAGTGCCTATGACAAATGGCACCCTTTTTATGTAACACATGGTAGATAGGTTAGGTAAGGTGGCATTGTGCATGTAATTTATGTGGCATTATGCATGTAATTTGAGTGGCATTGTGCATGTAATTCAAAGTGGCACTATGCATGTAATTCGGGTGGCATTATGCATGTAATCCAGGTGGCATTTTGCATGTAAGCCAACCTTGGAAGGAAACTCCTTAAATACCCGAAAAGGCACCAATGTAACTATCTTTTTGCAAATTAATGAAGTATTGAAGGAGGTTGCCCCCTCGAAGAGGCCTACGATTTTGTCTTATTGTGAGATTGTTCCTTTATGCAATTTTTTTTTATATTAATATGATGTTTATGTGAGTTTATTTCCAAGCAATCGTGTGAGAGTGTGTTATTTGAGTTTATTTTATAGCAGGATCTTAACATTGGGCAGATAGGACTAGAGAAAAAGAATCAATAGGGAATACACCTTATCATCTAGTTTATGGGCAAGATCCAATTTTTCCTACAAATTTGAAGCTTCAAACCCTTCGTTTCACACAAGAATATCTTGGAACTGATAATCACATTGAGGCTAGATTAAGTCATCTAATGCACCTTGATGAAAAAAGAGAAGAATCCATGCTCCACATGAGCAAACACCAAGATGTGGTCAAAATATGGTTTGATAAAAGAGCCAAAATTAAGTCTTTCAGGATCTCGAACTTGGTTTTATTGTGGGATAAAAAACATGATGAGAAAGGGGATCACAAAAAGTTTGATTGTCTTTGGTTAGGCCCTTATCAAATTTTTGAAATCCTAGGGGAGAATTATTTCAGACTAAGAACTTTGGATGGGAAAAATTTGACGTTACCGGTTAATGGGCAAGTTCTAAAGCATTATTTTAGCCCTTAAGTCATGTGATATTTGTATCATATTGTACATTTGTATATGATTTTTTGGTTTTGATGTTGGTTTTGCATTTCTATTTTGGTTTCAAGTTGTGTGTTGGTCCTTTGGACACTTTTGGTTTGTTTTAAAAAAAAGCAATATGTCAACTTAGGTCCTTAAGAATGTTGACTAAGACTAGGAGAATATGAAACATTGGAATTGTATTACAGAAAGCTCCACGAGTATCGCAAACACATTAAAGAATATCGTTTGGAACTTGTGATGCATGAAGTTGTCAGTTTTACAAATTAGGGCAAAGTAGGTGATATACTCCATCCACATTTCAAAAGGAGCAATGCATTCATATCTCATGTTACATTCCACATTGCATATACATTTCATCTCAGTTGCATCTTCATTTCATATACAATCATTGAAAAGGTGTCGAATCCTCTTAGGGTTATTACATAACATATATTAAAAGGATCCTAAGGTTGGGAACTGTTGCCCGAACTATCTTGAACCAAGCACGTTCTACACATATTAAAGAGGATCTTGAGCAAAATGGTCAAAGCCATACTTGGAAGAAAAAGTGAGGCGAAAGGAGCATTTCGTTTCTGTCCTATTATGCAACATAATCCTTAAAATAGTGGTTTTTACCACTCCCATAGTGCTTAAAGCGTAAAATCAGAGTAGTAAGGATAGGGTTAAATCCCCATCTCGCTTAGGTTGAGGATCCAGCTCCCCAAAGCTCTGATTTGACCTTCATTGAGTAGTAAGGATAGGGTCTAATTCTCATCTTGCTTAGGTTGAGAATCCTATTCCCCAAAGCTTCTATTTTGCCCACTCAAGAACTTGAAATTCCAAAGAAAATATGTTTCATTCTACTTTCATTTCATCATTGATATTGGATTGGAAGGATTGTACTACATGTCCCTTGAAAGGATGGGTAGTCATCCCCAAGGTTCAAGAAATCAAAAGTAAAGTCCAATCCTGGATTATGGGGTTGATCTTCACCAGGGCTATAGACGCCTGACTGGCGAGTGGAGTATGCTCATGCGTGGCAACATGTCTTGTCTAAAAGTAAGACCACTAACTGCTCAAACGGACAGGCTAGCCTAACAGTTTCATCCATAACAGGTTAAATCATTTTGTTCAAGATGAGGTAATGAACTCCAGATCAGAGTAGTAAGGATAGGGTCAAATTCCCATCTCGCTTAGGTTGGGAATCCTATTCCCCAAAGCTCTAATTTCACTTACACTTGCACATGGGTTCAAGATGGTAGTGACACATAACCAACTTTGGGATCTAGTAAATTAATTCAGTATACATATATTTGGTCCTAAGAGGATTTGACAGTTTTAATATGTTTGTTCATGATACTAGAAAGTTTGAGCTTTTGCAGAGCAGGTTGTTATATCTCTAACATAGTTGTCATACATCAAATCCTGCAAAAATCATTCATAGCCTTGCATACGAATCATAAGTGAAAATGACAATGGAATGTTGATCAATTTCAAATGATAGGGAATGAAGCACATTGCACACATCGAGCTGATGCTTAATAATTCTAATGTTTCATGTTTTTCTCATCTAGTTTCATTCTTGGGATATTTGTTGACACTTGTATTTGAGTCTATGTATTTTTAGGTTGATTTCTCACCGAAATGCTCAGGATCATTTCCCAGTAGAGTCGTCATTTGTTGTGGTTGCTCCATAACGTACCCCAAAATTGGGGACCCACCTTTTTTGCATGTTTTCCAAGAAGACCGAAGTGGCCCATATGCTAAATATCAAAGAAAAAGCAAAACACCACAAGGAGAAAAAAAGTTTCATGATATCGCGACATGTTGCATCGTCATGGCCAAAAGAGAAAAAGTGTCGCGATATCGTGACATGTTGCATCATCACGGCCAAAAGAGAAAAAGTGTCACAATATTGCGACATATTGCATCATCACGTATAAAGGAGGAAAAAGTGTCACAATATCGCGACATGTTGCATCATCGCGGCCAAAAGAGAAAAAGTGTCGTGATATCGCGACATGTTGCATCATCGCAGCCAAAAGAGAAAAAGTTTCGCGATATCGCGACATGTTGCATTGTCACGGCCAAAAGAGAAAAAGTGTCGCAATATCACGACATGTTGCATTTTTGCGGCCAAAAGAGAAAAGTGTCACGATATCGCGACATGTTGCATTTTCACGGCCAAAAGAGAAGAAAGAGAAAAGTGTCGCTATATCACATGTTGCATTTTCATGGCCAAAAGAGAAGAAAGAAAAAGTGTCGCGATATCGTGACATGTTGCATTTTCGTGGCTAAAAGCAACAAAAGAGAGTGAGGAGGCAAAGGTGTCACGATATCACAACATGTTGCATTTTCATGATTCAAAAGGGACAGGCAAGCAAAGAAACAATAAGTGTCACGATTTCGTGACATGTCTGATTTTTGCCAAGGTAACAGACCTGCATAGTGACGTAAGGACAAAATCCAATGAATAAGACAAAACGTTACATAAGGAATATTTAATGATTTGAAATCATTTAAGATGGTCATTACACACGGAAGGAAATGGACGCAAGCCCATGTGGAGAAAATAAAATGAAGGGCCACAAAATAGAAACAAAAAGTTTTTTTGGAAACCGAAACACATGCATGCACAAGGGAAGGTGAAACAAATAGCCATTGGAAAATGAAATGAAAAGCTTCCTAAAAAGTTTAAATATGCTAGGCAAGAATGTTTTGGGGGGTTGGAAATTGCTGCGAGCAAAGTTGCAGATTTGAAGGCAAGAGGGTCATTCTGGACCTGTTTGGGTCGTTTTTCTTCCATGGACTGGTTTGGGAAAACCAGAAATTCTGCTTTTGTAAAATGACACATTTTTAATTGCAAAAGTTTTCAGAATTTTGCATCTTGTGGGCAAGAAATAAGGATATTCTCTTTGCATGCTATGGATTTAATGTCTATTTCTTTTCTCTTTTTCAGATTTCGAGTTTGTATATGGAGTTAATGCAAGTTTTCTTGGTTGCTTCATGTGAATGCTTGAACCTGAAATTTATTTTAAACCCTAGGAACCAACACTTAGTCTATGGGGATTGTGCTTGTTTTGCAATTCCAATAGGTTAGGTTGCATGCATGGAGACCTCACATCTTCGGTTTTGTCTAAATAGGATAGCATCATACTGAATGCATTTTATTTTCAATTTTCTGCATTTCATTTTCATTTTTCTACATTTTATTTTTCCAAAAATTTTAACTTATTTTAAATTTTCAGGCATTAAAATAAACATTTAAAAAATTTCAAAATCCAAAAAACAATGAACAATCACTAAATTTTCATGGTGAAATAAACCAACATTGCCCCTTGTTTATAGTTACTTGCAATCACTAAGGTGTTCCAAGCATTTAAATTGAATATCTTTATTTGAGATTACTAATACACATATGTAAATGCTAATACAGTAGAGACCTTGGAGAAGTTGTTTATTTAATTTCTTTGCAAGAGGGGATTTGGAACCCAAATCCTAAGGGAGAGTGTACTTTCACAATTGGATGAAAATACCACTCAACAGGACCTAAACGTATTTCAATAGAACCATCTGGACGATCATCTATTTCCAATTCTGGTAAACAATCAGCACTTGAAGCATTATGCTTAAGATAAATGGCATCCCCTATGTATATATGTGTATATGACATGTGTACACTGCTTGTAAATATTGTATTTTGTTTATATATATATATATATATATAAAGCAAAAAAACCCTTGTGGGGCCACCTTGGTCTAAGAGACCATGAACAGGGGGTTCTACACCATCAAATTCACCTGGGAGTCACACCCGGCCCTGCCCACACCAACATTATCAATTGGATTTTGGATACCCAATTCAAATTTTTGGTAGGGTGGAGATTTGAACCTGGGACCTCCCTTGCAGGATTGTCCTCTCCTCTCCAATTTACCTACAATACCTGGGTAAAAACTAATTTATAGTGGAAGACACCCCTTTCGAGGTGCCACTTTCAACAGGTTGGGCATAGGAGTAATGGACCCTTGTTGGCCTCTACCAGCACATAGGACATTCCTAACTATACCATATATATGCAGGATGGAGACAAGGGGAATGGAACTTGGGTCGGCCTCTACTATCACCCAGGGCATTTAGCACTGCACCACAATAAGCAGATAGTATTTTCTTTATATTTGAATAAGGTAGTAGCCTCTATAATTAATGCTCAAAGGTGGTATATCATCCACCTATCTAGTATCTCGGGCTTCACAAACCTTCGTCACATTTTAACTGGATCACCAATCAACAGGTCAAAGAAATTATTGAAATATTATGGCACATCTCACAAGGTGATTGTTGGCTTAATGGTTATCAAAATTTGTAAGCTCCCCACAATTAATGAATCTTGTAATTTCATTGGTTAAATGAGCTGCCAAATACAATGTGCGATAGTAATATTGCAATGGTTGGTGATCCCAATGAGATTTTCTTGGATTAATGAAGAACCATAGGTCCACAAAGTCATGCGATCTCAACTAATATATTAGAAATAGTTATTCCAAATTGTACTCCTAACAATGAATTGATTGATCGTCAACCTGAAGCTTTGTATTATAATAGAATTTTATAGAGTGACGGTGTACCTTCCAAGCATGTTTTATATTTTTAAAAGGGCAATGATTACTAAGGTAGATCTTCCTTATCATATGTAATCCATCACACAAGGGCAATAACATCCCTAACCTGGTGAAACTCTTGGTTGAATAGTATAAATTGATTTCTCCTTTTCAAATATTCTTGCCCTCGTAATAGTTCTAAGTACAAGTTACAGCACAAAGCTATAGATATTTGAAAAAGAATTTATTGTTAGTAGCAGAAGCAAAGTTATAAAAATGGGTAGAGAAAAGAAGAGTGTCATTGTTCAAAAGTCCACAAATGAGCTACAATATGATTTCACAAGCCTTCATGACATAATGTTCATAATCAAATCCAAGCTGAAGATCTCCTAAATTAATTGCAAAGAAAAGGGGAAGAGGTTTTCTAAAAATCACCCAACTGGTTTGACTTATTGCTCAAAAGTTAGTATATATTTATGCCTGAAGCAATGCACCCATGTCTAGAGCTCATCAATATAGTGGTAAAATTTTATGAGCTCAATACAACCATCGTATGCAATTCCAAGTCTAAGCCATTGTTTACTATCAGTAGAGAACTTATAATGGAGGTATTTGTAGTAAAAGATACCCCAAAAACTAGGTTAAAAGAGGTCATGCTAGGGAAATAGAGATTGTACCTAAAGAATGAGGCGGTTCAAGAATGGTTCATCAAAATAAGAGGAAACTTTCTAGAGGGATTCATGACTAAGAACAGAAGACTCGTGGAGTTCAACACTAAAGCATAACCTATCTTCTCCATGATGGAAATAATTTTGGGCCTAAGGACTGATGCAATGATCTATACATATCAAATATGTATGGAAAACATAGTCATGGTTGCTTTTCCTTATGTTACTCTAGATTGGGCCAGATTTTTTACCATCAGCATACATGAACAATTAAAATCTATAAATAATGGAAAATGTAATGTTTTCACATATCTATCATACATAGCTTGTCTATTTTTACATTATATGACCTCAATGGGCAAGCATAATATTCAACTGTAGAAGATAGATGAACAGGGTATTGTGCATCTGATAGTAGACTGGATCCATCTCCTAACATATAGTAATTCATATCTCGAGTTCAACAAATAGTTCCTAGGATCATTCCTATCCATAATTTATGGGACATTCCCCCACATCACACCTAAATTTAAGGATGTATTAAGAGGGACAATATCATAGAAAGGGGACTGGTACTTCTTGGATCAAGGTACCGTTATCAAATTGTATGGCTTCTCCAAGTTCCCTTGTTGCCATATTATGTCTCCAATTGGGTATTTATATTTGAATACTATATATAGGTCTATGTAATAGAGTAGAGTCTTGGTCTGAGAACCAAGAACATTGTAATATTCAAGTTACCCATTTTATTAGAGCCCATTCAAATGTCCAAAAGGAATAGTACATGAACCTAGAGGCTAAGTTAACTACCTTGAAGCTACCATTGTTGTTGCACATGTAGAATTATGATCTAGAGGGTATCTTGCTCAAAACACTATTAAACATTAATAATAAAGTGCCCACTTTCAAGCATCAGACACACACAGCCATCAAGAATTTAAAAAATCTAGTAGAAGATTAGGTGGTGCCATATGATTATATGGAGATGCAAGAAAGGTCTCCTTGGATAAAATGCTATAAATGTATGTAGATTTTAAATCCAGAGAGAAATTAGGATCAATTGCTCGATCCAGACCTTATCAAAATAATTAGGGATGACAAATGCTGGAATGAATACAAAATTGAATAATGGTGGGTGATGCATTGTGAACACAATTTGAATAAAATGGCCAAACCAAATAACAATATTGATAGTTTGTTCAATACAATTTTTGACATCAAATACATCAATTGGAAGTAAGCTCATGAAATATAGCTCTTCCCTAAGGTCCTCAGAACAAAATTGGTTGAGGAACAAGAAAATGAAGAAGGGTCAAAAAAAAAATCTGATAGCAAATAGTAGCCTCTCCTATAGAGATTTATGTTGAAGAACAAGAAGAATCATTACATCAGCATTCATCCACAGTCTATACCATAAGGTCAAATACACCCAAAATAATAGAGCTACCTTTAGAAGCACAACCTAAAATATTCAATTGGAACTCTAAGCCTAGTAATAAGTGAAAGGATCGTGCAAGTTTAGGAAGTTCCAAAATGAAGAAGACCGCTAGGAAACAAATATTGTAAGAAGAAAAGGAGAAGTAGATACACAAAAGATAGGAATTACAACAAGAAGCACAAAGGTGTGAGGTAGTGGTTGTGCAGGCAGAGGATGAACTTAGAATAAAATCAATTAAATCCATGCATATGGAGGAGCCAGAGTTGCGAGTGCAAGACCAAGTTATGTACCCTATAAATCATTCACTCCTAAGCCCTTTCATTGAAATTCTAGCCTCTCCTCCATGATAATTTTAGCCACCTTTAGGAATGATCCCTGCAATTGCAAAACTTATGGAAGAATCCCACACTTCTTCTTTAATTCCATATTTTACCTCATAAACACATCTAGTTCAATCAACCATTCCATATTTCTTGATTCTATCCCTCTATCTCAATAGTATGCCCTACAATATTCTATGGCATACCCTTCATCATCCACTCCTTCATTTACAACCTAAAAGAGTCAATTTATGTAGGAAACCACTCCCCCTACAAAGTCTATAATTTTCTACCCTCTCACTCCATTACCAGCCTTCCTGGCTACCTCTATTCTTCCAGTAGCTACTCAAGAGCCACTGTCATATATTTTATTTACCATTCAGTTAAAAAAATAGATTCAAAGGAAGTATAGGGAGGAAGAAGAGTAGTTTGAAAAGTTGTAAGACAAAGAAGTTGACACCATGGGTTATGACATGATAGATCCCATCAAGGAAAAAGTATTAAGTTGATAGCTAAACCTCCTAGATGAGATCAAAATATTGGGAGATATAGGAATACAATTTAAATATCTCAAAGATATCAAAGATAGAAACTATATAAGCCATTAATACAGAGGCGAACACATTACTTGTACAGTCTAAAAAAATGGATATAAGTTTAGAAACTACTAAAAATAAAATTGAAACCCTTGAGGTTAATATTACCAAAGAAAAATTGGATAATAATACCCTAAAAAATGAGTTTATCAAACTAAAGGACATCATTGATAAAACCCCCTCTGACAAAGAGTTGCAGTAGAAGAACTAAAAATCAATCATTTAAAGACAAAGCTACAAAATATATAAGAAGAGAAAAGGTAGTAGGCATCCAAATTGAAAGATATGAAGGACAAGATACACAGCAATAGGAATCCCTATCCATAACCATGAGTGATTTGCTACAAGAAAATTATAAACCACCCAACTCATCAATCTCCAAATATTGGCTCGGATAGATCTAGGGCTACTAGTGGAGAAAGATAAGAGGAACAGTTTTGCCAACCTTCCTCTCTTTCTATAAAAAGCTTCAAAAAATTGGTGTTTCTTTTGTAGAGATATAAAAGAAGATAGAAAGGGAGAGAAGGCTCTAATATCTAAGTTTTAGGAAGCACAAAAATTTAGAAAAATACTAAGATATCCTAAGAAATTCCCTACCTTGTAAAAATGGCCCAATAAATATATAAAGGACTAGAGACTTATAACTCACCAAATTTATCATGTGAATGATCTCATTGATCTAGGACAATAAATATTCACCATCATTAGAAATGAAGTTGAGGAAATTAGCACCATTGCAAAGGATCTCAAGGGGCTAGGTGCACCAAGCTTTTGGGATGATAACTCTATTTTTCATAAAAAAGAAGTAATCACCCAGTTGTTTAATGAGCAAATCCAATATGAAAGTGAGATTGACTCACTGTCATAACCACTTGAGGTGGAGAAGGTCTTATCACTATTTTAAAAGCTTTTCCAGATCCTGGAAAAAGCACAATACTTAGCTAAAAAGTATAGTGACCCTCCTTATGAATATGTTGGCATATTAAGGAGGAATATCTCTAAACCTAAACGAATTCCAAACCCATCTCCAAAATTTTGGAACAAAATGTGCCAAAAACTCCATATTATGATACCATCCATGGTTATTTCACAGTATGGGGAATCATCATAAGCAAATTCATAAAGGGAGTCTCAAAGGGAAAGAGAATCACACTAGCATTCATGGGAAGATTAATAATTTTTAAATAGTACTTTTTTGTATTGTTTTATGCTTGTACAATGTACCATAATATATTTTCAGTAATAATGACTCTGAAGCCCAATGGAATAGCTCAAAAAAATATTTAATGATAGCAACAAATACCATACTTGGCACAAAAAAATATTGAATGATAGCAACAAAAACCATACTTGGCACAAAAAATAAGAGGGAGATAATAGTAATTACCATCTGATCATTAGTACTAAGGATAAAATGCACATTAAATCAAGTACTAACCTCTATCATACCAATGGCATTTGCAAGGTCTACATAGATAACAACTCATGATGAAGTGACAATGCGCACAATTGAGTTTAGAGCATATTATTATTTTAAGCCACACTTGGAGAGTATCCTTCTACATTAATAAGTAGTAGGATGAGAAAAGTAGAAAGAATTGGAAGCTTGCAGATGACTTAATAAAGGATTTCTTACTAGGCCAATTCATGAAAAGAAAAAAAATAGGAAGTACAAGAAGTGGAAGAATGGAGATTTTCTAAGGCATCCAACCTAGGCCTAAAAAAGTCATCATATGCAATCATATCTACTCATGGAGTTTCATTTCTATGGGTATGTCTCATGTTTCATATATTCCCATTTTGTTTTCTACTTCCATTTTTTGCTTTCATCCATACTTGCACCATTATTTTTAGTTTCATATTCTACCCTTCAGATATTAGCTTAGGTTTTCTGGAAGTGTCCGACTCTCCAAGTATCCCCATGCACTATTTTGGTTTCATTATTTTCCATTTCATTGTCACCATCTACCTATAAAAGTTAAAATGAAATCCACCATCCATTCCATCAACAATTTTGTTTCCTCTTTTTTCCCTAGTTGTTTGTTCAGTTAAGTGATTTCCTTCTTTATGAACCTAATTCATTGGTATATTTTATTTTAATTATTTTTTGTTTTTATAATATATAAATAGTTAGACTGAGTTCTCTTTTTATGAGATAAAAAGTTCTTGTGAGTCACCAAGAATGTGGGTATTTTCAAAATATCACCCACATGCACTTTAACAAGAAAGTGTAAAGATGAATAGTCTAGTACAGTCAGGAACAAACCTAGCACTATTATTTGATGCATGATGAGCTTTAGTAGAATGGGTAAGTATGGTACATTCCAAAATATTTGTACCTAGTTGGAGCCAATCGGGGTACCAAATTCTTGTCCCATGATCGGAGGTTATCAGATGCCAAATTTGGCTATGTTGAAGATGCCAGATGTTATGCATCTGGTCGAAACCCGTCATGGTACCAAAATTCCATCATAGCCTTGGAAGATAATTTGACTAAGTCTTGAGGGCACCAGAATATTTTCACCTAGCTCAAACCCATCGTGGTACCAAAAGTACATTTTAACCATAGAAGCTAATTTGACTAAGTCTTGAGGGAATTGAAATATTTGCACCTAGTTGAAACTTGTCCTAGTACCAAAAATCCATTGCAATACCAAAATCAAATAAGAACAAAAATAAACATTTGGCTAATATCCTAGAGCCATAAAAATACCTGTACCTAATCTAACCCCGTCAATGTACCAAATCTTCATCCCAATGCTAAGGTTCCAAGGTATGTGTTGAAATTTTTGTACCCTACAAGATCCCATCAAGGTCCTAAGATTTCATCACCTTATCTAAAGGGATGAGTATTTGAAGATATAATAGTGATCCTAATAAGCACCCAATGGTCATAAATGGGCAAAAGCAAGTCAAGACTAGAATCTTGCATCAACCTATCAACATAAGAATTGACATCAACCCAGGACACCTATTAGGCAAGATCACCTGTTAGAAGATCTTAATAGTATGGCTCCTATCAAGGCCATCGTGCAAGTAACAAGGTGGATCAACTAAAAAAATCAATAAAAACCAACAAACCATATGCGAACAGTAGGTTCATCATGACTCAAGATGATGCTAAACATAGCCAGGTCACCTAGCCATGATTGGGTAGTTAGAGCAACCATACCTTCAAGTGATTCAGTGAGCTGGTAAACCTTATGATATAATAATCTATTTCAAAGGCAATTATGCCCTGACAACTAAATACATTGTAAAATACTATAAATACTAGAATGTAAAAGGAAAGAATAGTCGACTCTTAGGCTTTTACAATTTACATGTAAGAAGACGCTTGGGCATATTAATACAAAGGGATTGTTGTCTGAAATCTGGTTCAATTCATTTGCAAAATGTGTATGTATGAATAACTTCTTATTTCTAACTTAAACTTATTGAATGCTCATATAATCTATTCTATTTTTGGATTTATGCTTATGTCCATTTGCTTGTCCTAGAATCTATAGTTTGATAAGCTACATTTAATGAACTCAAATATTTTGTAATTAAAAGTAAACCTTTTTGGTGTGTTAGGTAATTCACTTGTTTATTTGCATAGTCTACTATTATGCATGTGTCTTGATGTGACTTAATCTGCACCAACATAAGTTCTAGCTTCAGCTCTTTTTTAATTCTTTTAGCACCCTTTTTCCCCCATGCTTTAGGAATAGTTAGCTAGAATTCTAAAGGAATTGACCTCCTCTAGAGATAGACCATTTATGCCCCTAAGCTTCTAGGTCTCTCAATTTTGTTCAAGTTTTGTGGGTGCACAACCTTTACTTAGATAGATTTACAAACCAACATAAATATTGTTGTAATTCTGGATCAATAGAATCCAAAGTTAGCTCTTTCCAAAACCTTTGACCTTTCCCAAATTCTATTTAATACTTGACCAGCAGTCAATATTTTTCAACCAAGGGATCTTTTAGTATTTTGAACTCATGCATATATTGTAAAGGACTACCTACAATCCAATTGTCTTCTTAAAAAATATTTGCTTGCCTTCTCCTACCATCCATCTTATACCACTTCTCAAATTCCTAGTTTTTGTAACTCCATTCTAAACTATTGATTTTTTAGGAGGGTCTAAATTTCTAAATAAGGGTATGAAACCTACCAAGTACTTACCTTAAATAATACTAGCCCAAAGAAAATCTTATCCCTTGGTCAATATCCAACCTATTTTAGTTAGTAATGCTTTATCGAACTATTGTAAATTTCTTATCCCTAGACCACCTTCCCTCTTCAAAGAGAAAACTCTATCCCATGATACCAAAGCAAGACTTTGCTTTTCTTCTATCGCTGCCCAAAGAAACCTTCTGAATATTTTCTCTATTATATTTTTGACCTTGTAGGGGATTATGAAAAGTGACGTGTAGTAAATTGGGATGCTTTGTAATGTTGCCTTTAGAATCTATAAATTCCCATCTTGAGATAGCATATTATCCTTCCACCCCACCAACTTTATTTTAATCTGGTCTATGACTAGAGCCCACATTTCTTCTTTCAATATTCCTGTGAAAAGAGGTAATCCAAGGTAGGTAGATCAAAATTTTGTTATGTTGCATCCCAAAATCCTAGATATTATTTGTTGCACTTGTCTAGCTATGTTAAAAAAATAAATATGACCTTTTCTAAATTGGTACTTTGATTGGAAGCTCTTTCATAAATATGTAGGATATTGAGTATCTCCTTTGCTTATCTTATTGAGGCTTCATCCAAGATGATAGTGTCATTCATGATTTCTATATTTTATGTGATAGTGGTTGCTCCAAAATTTCTACCTAAAGCTTCAACCATAATGATGAGCAAATATGTGGATATAGAATCTCCTTGTCTTAGACCTCATTTCCTCCAAAAAAAAATTGTTGATCTGCCATTAACTATGATCAGAAACTTTGTTGAAGAGACATATTTTTATCCACTGTCTTAAAAACTAAATTTTTGCATTACCTTATCCAATAAAATCCATGACACCCGGTCATATGCTTTATTCATATCTAGTTTATATAGCATACCTGCAACACCCCTCTTATCCATTGAATAAAAAAATTTATGTACTATCATTACTCCATCTATTATTTGTCTCCCTTGAACAAAACCTCCCTACATATAAGATATGATACTTGGAAGTACCTTCTTGAGTCTATTGGCCAATGTCTTAGTGAGTATTTTGTATATGGAGTTGCAGAGGCTAATATATCTAAAATCTTGTAGGGAAAAGGTTCCATTATTGTTTGGGATCAAAACCAGAAAAGTACTATTCCAATATTAAAGTAATGAATTAGATACTTAAAATTCTCTTAATGCCTCTACAACATCTTTTCCTATTATGTACCAAAAACTCTGGAAGAAGCCAACCAAAAAACCATATGAACCTAGTGCCTTATACTTTACCATATCAAACACACTTTCCTTGACCTCTTCTTCCAAGAAGAGAGTAAGTAATAGGTTGTTTATTTCTTCTAGTGAGATAATATTTCCAAGAAGGGAGTCCATTGTTGCCTCATCTTCATCTTGATCTTTAGAAAATAAAGTTTGGAAGAAATATACTGTTGCTACTACTATTTCTTCCTTCATTTTCACTACATCACCATTATCCAGCTTAAGCTCCTTTATCCTTTTGGAACTCCTATACCTTATGGTTGAGATATGGAAGAAGTTTGTGTTACAATATCCTTCATTTAGACATGTTGCCCTTGATATTTGCTTCCAATGTATTTTCTCCTTTTCAAAAATATTATGAAACCCTGCAAGAACCTCTCTTTCTCTTTTATCTAGCTCCAAATTTATTCCTTCCTGTTGAAGCTTCAATTGTACTTCATTTAGATAATATAAAAGCTCCTACTTTTGCTGGAAAATATTTCCAAATGCATCTCAGTTTCATTTCTTGAGATTTGTCTTTATGATTTTTAGTTTTTTGACAACTTGAAATATTTTAGTTCCATACACATTTGTGTTCCACCAATCTCTAATCCTATCCTCAATTTGAGGATGCTTCAACCACATCATCTAGAATTGAAAAGAAAATATTTTTGTTTTTTTTCCTTATAAAATTCTAAATTAAGTGGGCTATGGTCAGAGGCAATTTTTGGTAAGGCTCTCAAAGAATAAAAGTGAAATTTTCCATTCCAATTAGTAGAAGCTACTACTCTATCAATATTGGAATGGATGAGACCTCCTCCAATTCTTTGGTTTGACCTAGTGAACTTGGCCCTTTGCAAATACACGTCTATTAAGCCCAAAGAAGAGAGAAACTTACCAAAACACTCCATACTATTTGTGAAGTCAACTACTCCTTACCTCTCACTTGGTAGGAGATTAGTGTTGAATTCTCCTACTATCATCCAAGGAAGACTAACTGAAGCACCAAATATCTCTAAATCATCCCAAAGCCTTCTCCTATCCACTTGAGAATTAGGGGCATAGATATTTGTAGCTAACCAACAAAAATTAGTTAATTTACATCGAAAGAGGACCGAAATAAATCTGTCATTTTTTTGCACACACTCCCCTTCTAGGTTATTTGTATTCCAAAGAGTCCACAAACCCCCAAAAGCACCTCTAGCTAGTCTATAGGTACCTTCTGCTTTATTCCATACCAAATTTTTAATCATGTCTAAATTTTATTCTCCAATTTTTATTTCTTGAAGTAAAAGGATATCTATCCCATGCATTTTTCTAAGATCCTTAACTATCCTATGCTTGTTTGGTGCATTTAATACATAAATGCTCCAAGAAATAACTTTCATTTCTTACCTTTGGTGGGAGCTTTCACCTCGCTTAGTACCAACACCTATTGAGTTCCATTTGTTATGTCCTGAGTTGCTTTCTTGTTCCTTGTATCTACCAGTTTGGATCTTCCAAGCTTTGTCACACTGCCCAAATCTACAATTTTTCATGTATTTCTTATCAACCTCATCATACTAGTTTCTTCTATGGAAGAATTTTTTTCCCTTTGGCACCCTTGGTATTTTGTTGTTGTTGAACTTCTTGGTTCTCCAAAGCTTTACCTCTTTTTAACTTCCTTTTATATACCACCTCTTTGAAGCCTTCTCCCTCTTCCAAATACAACCATACTTCCTCTAATTCAAGTTCGGTTCTTGGCTTTGTTTCTGCAATATCTCCTTCCTTTGTAGGATTTTCTTCAACTACTTTCTCTTATTTTGTTTCTGGGTCTAAATCTTTATTCAATATATTAGGTTGATTCTTCTCCTAAGACTGTAAATTTACATTCTCTAGTTTTTTGTTAACTTCTCTAACCTCCTCCAGATTTTGTTTGCTCATGACCTCTTCCTCCAAACCTTGTAAGATCCGAAATTTATTGGTTTCTGGATTTTTTATCTTCAACAATTCAGTTTTCTCTATCAAAACATTTGTTTGTCTCAACTCTTTCTCCTTGTTTTTCCAAATTTGCATATTTTCTTTTTTCTTGGGTTGTTTTCTTTTTGGGTAATGAGCTATAATATGCCCTACTATATTACATCTAAAATAAACTACCATTGATGATTCATATTCAATTGGCTGATTCCACACCCCCACATTTGAAATAAGTTTTATTGAGGAAAGTAATGGTTGGGTCAAATCTGTGTTCTTGCAAAATAAAAGCAAAAACTATTTTGGTTTTGGATCGAGTAGCTAGGTCAAATACTATTAATTTTCCTATACCTTCAGCAATCTCTTCAATGATATCTTCATCCCAAAACTCGACTAGAAGCCCTGGAAGTCTGACCCATAATGTTGCAATATTTATATTCTTAGTATTTGGGTCAAATATCAGTTTCCATTTTTGGATATAAAACCCTCATCTTCCAAAAAATCATGGGCCTTTCAATAGAGCCTCATGCATATATTCCCTATGCATGAAGCTAAACAATAAAAACCCTTTTACTAGTGTAACAATATCCAAGTACCTTTAGGTTTCCACTTGTGGGATATTCATTTTTTACTGTATCAAGATTTGGCCTGACAATAATAAATTTTCCAACAAGGCTATTTTCTCTTTATTTGGAGGTTCTACTTAGAATAACCTACGGAAACCTCAAAGTCAACACCTCTTCTATTTTCTCTAGATTTGGATAAAAAAAAAATTCCTCATCAGCCTCAAGCTCTCCAACCTTATCCAAACAACCCTTATTGGAGGTCATAAAAAAAATTCAACTCATTGCCTCAATTGCCTATGGTTGGTCCATTGCCTCAATAGTCAGTGGTTGAATCATCGTCACCATCGTAGCTTGTGGTTGATCCACCACCTCAGTAGCCTATGGTAGATTTACCACTATTGTAGCATGTGGTACATCTACTATCCCTTTTTGCTAAATGTTATGCACAACAAGAATGAATATCAATGTCCTTACACATTTTAAACTGTGTGGTTATAGTTGGTTTAAATATAGTCTAAAACAACGAGTATAACTAATTTTTAACTTTTTTTAAAACGGATAAAAAATACACATTACAAAATGGCAATGGGTTAGCAAGTAAATTATAAACTTTTAATTATTTAAATGAATAAAAAATAAATATTATAAGAAGTCAATGGGTTAACAAGTTAATTATAGATTAATAGGTGTATAGTTTATTATATTTTCAAAAAAATTAATAAAAAATTTAAGATATTTAAATTAAATTAATTTAGTTGTTTTTAGATTATTGATAATTATATTAGACACCAAAGATTTTTTATGCTTCCAGTATTTATAAAATATATGTTCTTTGTAATAAGTTAGACTTAAAGTTGATTTTTATTGTATGGGGGGATAACACAACGGTTCAAGTTTTGGCTCTTCTTTGGGAGGCCCAAGGTTCAAACCGCGGTGTGTTTGGTTGTGTATTAATCCTTTATTGATAAGTTTAGCTCTCATTCTTATGAGGGATCATGGATGGGATGGTAATGCTCAACCCTAAGTGTCAATTATAGGGGTTTCTCACACTAACCAAATCAAAACAATAATATTTTTTATTAATAATATTAATTAAATATTTGAGGAGACCTAGGTTCCAATCCCACGGGCTTGCCCATGCACAGACAGTAGCCCAGATCTGATTCCTCTGAGTGGTGCGCCAGATTGATGACGACGGTGCAACCCCTGTGCGTCCGGCGGTCCCCATCTCACGCCGGGTTACCATGTACCGAGACGGTGGAAGTCCTGGGAGCCTTCGTAGATAGTTTGAACCCTACCAGCTGGTAGTTACTAAAAATCGTGATTGTAACCATTGCTTCTATATACCAAAAAAAAAAAAAAAAAAAAAATATATATATTAATTAAATATTTATCGTATGAATATAACATAAATTTAACTATAGGATAACTAAAGTAGACTAGTTAGTGGTGATCTTGTGGAATATGATGCATATAATTTTCAATGTGGCCAACCATATCATGAGTACAATTAATGGTGGTGTATTCTCCACAAGTCCAACAATCTTTATAATTTTTGTTAACACTATATATGATACCATATTTCATAAAATCATTTCAAGTTCATCAATGAGAATTAGCCAGATGATTTCTTGTATCTCTTAAACAATAATATTTCTCAGGTTTTTGTGAGCCTCATTCACTATTATTGCTCTCATTTCTACCAAAAGGTCCTCAATGCAATATTTCTCACTCTTGTCTAACCACTTTCACATAAATTTTATGAGACCAAAGCTTCTCAAAGTTTTCACATATATTGTAGTTGAAGCCAAAATATCATCTAAACCCCACTTTCCCAAGTTTGCTCCTCACCCATGAGGAACTAAGAGCAAATTGTGTCAAAACAATCCACCCTTTGTTGCATGTAGTAGCTTGGATCTTGAGGGATGGTGAATTTCACCAGTTAGGACTTTCAACACTCTCATCCAAAGGATTGAGAAGAAGGATAGTAATCTTTTAAGGTTAAAAACAAAAGTGCTTGCAGCAAGGAAAAAGGAATGCAAATTCAAAAAAAATTATAAAGTCTTGATTGCTTACATAAATCTCTTGTGGATGCTTTTTCAAAGGAAGGTTTGCAGCTGACACAAGGAATATGGGAGCTGCTAGAAATTAAAAATGGTGTAACTTTCCAGGAGATAATATTTCAATTTACGAATAAATTAAAAAAAAATGGGAGGATGTTTTTTTTTTTTTGAATATATGGTTTTCCTATTTTTCCCCTTAGACATTGTAACTGAGCATCATAGGAAATTTTTTTTGAGGTTTTTGTTTTTATCCTATAATTTACCCTTATAATTTTGGGTAATTTTAGTTTCTTGTTGGTGGTTCAAAGAAATTATATGTTGGGGCAGCCAGTACTGTTTCCTTCATTATCTCAACATGCCTTGGGTAACTTTGCTATGTAATCTTCTTTTTCTATTGAAATAGAAATCTTGATTTTTTTCGAGGAAAAAAAATAAAGAACTATATGCCATATATCAAGCAAGACAATGGGGAGGATATGGTAGAGGATAATGAAATATGAAATGCTACAAGGAATTATTTTCAAACCACATTATCAAATGATAACATTGATAGAGAAGAAATCCAAAGAGAAGTGGTTGAATTAATACCAAAAGTAGTCACACAAGAAATAAATAATCATATAATGAAGGAAGTTAGCATGGAATAATTAAGATAGATAGTGTATTCATTTAAGCTAGACAAAGCTCTAGGTATAGATGGATTTCATGAAAAAATAGAGCATGTAAAATTATAGTTGAGGATCTACTAGAAATGGTGGAAGAAGCAAGAACAACAGGAAAATTTATAAAGTCAATAAATTTGACATTCTTGGCACTTATCCCAAAAGAGGAGAAGGCAAGTAAGTTTGATAGATTTAGACTCATTTCTCTATGCAACTTTTCCTATAAAGTAATTTAAAAAATAATGGCTAGTAGATTGTAAAAATAGTTGCCTATAATCATATCAGGAGAGCAAGGGGAGTGGCTAAATAAAGAAAAATTATAGATGAAGTCACCATTGCATAAAAAGCAATTCACTCTATAGTTAAATTAAGAAGGATAAAGATGATCAAACTTGACTTTGCTACAATCTATGATAGACTCAATAGGATATTTCTCTTAATGGTCCTTCATAAAATGGGTTCCTATGAGCAATGGGTTAAATGAGTGGAAGATTGCATCAACTCTAGCACATTCTTAGTTTTAGTCAATGGAGGACCATATAATTTTTTCAACTATTTTAAAGGCACGAGACAAGGTTGACCATTATCATCAACTTTATATATTATCATGGTTAAGGCATTGAGTTATATTATCAAGCAAGCAAAAATGTAGGGACAGATTGAAGGAGCATCATTTACTTCAAATGTAGTAAACACCACCCACCTATAATTTATAGGTGACTCTACGGATAAGTATCTATTAAGGAAGATAAGAACATGAAAGAGATATAAAATCAAATTTGTATAGAAATAAAAGCTGCTATTATTTGTGGTAAGTCTATCCTTTATGCATATAATTGCTTAGTGGCTTTCAAGAAAAAAATTACCATTTTTTTTGGCTTCAAACTAGGTTAATCCAAAGAAGTTTGTGTATCTAGGGGTATCATTTGGCCCATGCAAGCATGCCAAAAATCAATGGGATAATATTCTCAACAAAATAATATAGAGATTGAATATGTGGTCCCATTTATGGTTGAATCTAATTGGCAAAGTGATTCTAATAAAATCAATTTTAGTTGTCATCACTAAATATTTAATGTCATCTATTCATGTACCAATAGGGGTAGTTAAGAAATTTGAGAAAATTATAAGGACATTTTAATGGAAAGGTATCAAAGAACAAGAAATAAAGAAGTTTCATTTGGTTAAGTGGGATATTGTATGCTTACCCAAAAATGGGGTGGATTAAGAATAAAGTATTTGTCCTTATTGCTTTTGGTGTATGGAGCTAAAATAATATGGAGATTTAATCAAGGTAAGCAACTCATTATGGAGCAAAATCATGGTGAACAAGTATTTTGGAGGTAACCCACCAAAACATATACGAACAATGAATGTAACTTCATATCAGGGATCTATATATGGTTGAATATATGTGTTGCACTATCCTTTTTAAAAAGGTTTTCTATGGATCATCAATGATGGTAAAAAAGTAGACATATGAACAGATGCAATTAATGGCATAAATAGGAGGATATCTAGAAATACTCCAACTAAAATATTGCTTTAGAAGCAAAGGTATTGATAAAATTTCATTTTTTTTAATAACAATTCTCAAAGTGAATGCCCAAAATCTAGAATCAAATATTGGGAAGAATGGGATATTATATTAGTAGAATTGAATGAATATCAAAAACTTACCAAGTTGTTAAGAGAAAGAAATGTCAGACTCAAAGATGAACCAAACCAGATAATATGAAGACCAATAAATAAAACAACAAATATCATGTCAAATAGGGATACAACTAACTATTGGTCAATAAATATGGTCACTTAATTCCAATCAACAATGTTGGACAAATTTATGGAGTGTAAGATCCATTCCAAAAATTGATCATTTTAAGTAAATATGGAAATGATTTCTTATCATGAATCATTTTTAATAATTTAAAACCAAACAAAAATATATATAACTAATAATTCATGTTCCCATCCTATCGATGAATATTAATATTGATCATATAGCAAGATCTCAACTAGTTAAGTCTACTTACTTTCAAGGCAAATACCAAGGTATAAATATTGTAATGTAGGTCAAGCTTTTTTTATTTCAATATTAGCTTATTAATAAAAATATTTTGAAGAATATTGGTAATATCTAGGAGAGTCCATCTTGGAGGGTCCAACCAGTGAGGAGTGAAAGCATGTTGTGTATACATATATATGTGTTGCCATAGATATTCTAAAACATCTATCAAAATCCATTAATATAAAATCAAGAGAATGGGAGCAACAAGTAGATTATGAAAGCATTACATTTTATTGTCATAGATATTATGATATTAAGCACATAGCAAGGGATTGCATGGTGAAAATAATCTAAAAAAGATCAAAAGTCTTGGTCATGAGACAAAATCAAATATGAATTAAGGAGATCGCATTATAGTAGAAGTTGGCCTAGATTAAGTATTTTTTCAATCCAAAAAGGCGACAAATAAAGACTCGTTGCCTCATTATATGATGGACTTCATAGTTCACACGAAAAGTATTAAAATAAACTAAGGATGCAAGGGATGAGGAATTACAATGTCCAAGTTCAAATTCAAAATGAACTAAATATGTAAAGGAATATGTGAAGGTAAATTTTAAAACAAATCAAAAACATGGAATAGGTCACACATAATGCAGGTAAATCATATCCATGTCCCTAGTAGAAAATCATTTACTTGCAATAAAAAAAATGGTATATATTTTATTGCTTTCACTTTAGGGTCTAACTATAGCATAATAAAGAAAATAGAATGGAGAATATCCTTTTTAATTTAGTAATCTTAGGGGGGAAATAAATTAAGTACTCGGGAGGATTGCCCTTACAGTTTAGGTTTTCCAAGGCAACATAAAGAGTATTTTTTAGGCTCTCCCTTGCACTTTGTTAGCGTATGTTAATTAGGCATATAGTTGTTATTACATTATTAGGTTATTGTTATCTTCGTTCGAACTACATCCTATGTTAGCTAGTTAGCTTCGTTAGTTACGGACGATAATTCAAATTATGAATAATATGGATAATTTGAAGAGATTGAATGAAAAAAAAAAAAAGGAGAGGAAGAACCTTCAAGCAAAAACAAAGAGAAATGGAAACTTAGAGTGATTAATTTAGAAAAAAATAAACATAAGTGTTAATAAGAAGTGGGGCTAAACCCATAAATATGAATGAAAAATGATTATGAAGATGGAATATTCTAATATTTGAGATATTAATAATTACTTTAAAAAAAGTTACCAAGGAATTAAAAGTTGTTAAAATCCTAAATTTATTTTAATACAAGAAACAAAAATATGTAGTGAGGAATGTAAGGATACATTCAAAATTATTTTAGAATATGGAAGATTGTTTAGCAATTTTTCTATGGAAGGTTAGAAGGTATTATAATAGTATGGGACAATTGCAAATGTGAATGAAAATTGTCAAAAGCAAGAAGTAATTGGTTTATTGGTCTTTTTTTTAAGGAAATGGGAAAATATTAAAATTGAGTTATAATTGTATATGCTCAAACTACAATTATTTGTTTTTATAGATGTTGGAAGGACCTCAATTTAATTATGTTAAATTTAAGGGTGATTCACAATTGGAATATCTAGATTTTTGGTAGGGACTTCAATGTAGTTTTATCTCCTTCAAAAAATATGGGTTGTATTTCTGAAAGGTTTAGATCAATGAAGGATTTTAACTCATTTGTTAATTTAAATGACCTTTATTATATTATTCTTTCAAAATTTAAATATACATGGGATAATAAAATGTATTGGATAAATTTATGTAGCAAAATATTGAATATGTTTTATTATCTAATATATGGTTACAAATATACAATCTCTTCAGTATATTATATTATAAGCAATATCAAGTTAAAAATCCATTCTCTTGAGATGTGATCTAATCAATAATGTTCATACAAATCCATTTCATTTTTCACCTATGTGGCTCTAAGACCTTGATTTCTTTCAAATGATTATATTATGATGGAATGAAGCAAGGTTTGAATAATCATGTATGTACAAGTTTATCCAAAATATGAAATATCTAAAGGGGAAAATAAATTGGGATATCAGATCTTTTGGTAGCATATCTAAAAGAAGGAAGAAATTAAACCTAGTCTCAAAAATTCATAAGAAATTAGAAATCAATTTATTAGACCAACATACTCAAACCCAAGAAAAATAATTAATTTCTAATTAATATAATGTATTACAAAACTAAAAAATTTTACTAGGCTCAAAAAACTTATGAGAGATGGTTGACAAAAGGGTATAAAAATATCAAAAAAAAGCATGCTACTAGGTAAGCAAATCCTTGATGGTATAATCATTGCATAAGACTCCATTTAATATCTTTATTCCATGAAAATACTAGGAATGCTTGGAATATTATATATGAACAAAATATATGATAAGGGTTTACTAAAAAAAATTGTATGATGTTCTCAAAAATGGTTTTAATCAATGTTAGTGTATTTATATTAGATGTAGCAAATCAAAATATTCTCTTTTGATCCATGGATCCCCCATTGGATGCATTGAATCAACCTATAGAATTTGCTAGCATGACCTACCATGTCCATATCTCTTCATTATTTTCATTAAGTCATTAAGAACAAAAGTGAAAGAAAAAATTATGGGTTTTTAGATCACAATGAATAGACCATTAGAAAATATTTAATTTATTCATAACACTAGGGTCATCCCTTGGTTAGAAGTAACATGGAATATCAATAAATATTATAAATTCTATGAAAATGCCATGGGATAGTAGGTTAGTACAATAAAATATAGGATCTTTTTATTAGCACTACCCTAGGTCTATATATTATGGATATTTTAGGGTTTAAAATTGAAAAATGCCATCAATACATCTAGGTAATTTGTTATATAATAAAGAAAAATCAATATATTTGGGGCTTGTTGGAGCCAAATTTGACTCAACTTTGAAACCCCCAAATTTAAATTTTTGGTTTCAATCAAACTGCTAATATTGCTGGTCATTGCTTAAGTTGTTATGAGTAATTCAATTTTTCATTGGTTGGTTTGATAAAGTCTAACCTTAGCCTTTTTAATAATGTGGGCTTCATTGTATAAATCAAAGTACCTCAAATGGTTAGGGAAGAAATTTTCAAATTAAAAACCTAAAGCCAAAGTCCGACCTTCATAAATCTTTCCTTGGGCCTAAAATCGATTAATAAAGTCCTTAAATCATAAGTCGGTTAAACATTCACCATGGTCTCAAAATCTGAAAGGTCTAAGGTTAAAGCAAATATTAATTAATCAAAACCTAAGGGTATGCACCCCATTAAGCTAACAATCGAGCACCTTAGATTTAATCCAAGGGTCACGCTCGATCCAAAAAATCGACGAAACGCATTAATAAAATCCGACCAAGGGACAAATCAAAAGTCAAGCCATGGTCCAAGAAGTAAAAATATCACCTTAGGCTTAATCGGACGGTAGCGCATCATCATGAATAAATATAATGGATGCGCATTCCAAAATAACCCGATGATAAGTCAAACGGGTCAATAAAGTTAACCTAGGGTTTAAAATCAAGCATCTCTCATTAAATCGATGATAGCTTTTATAAATCTAATGGCGCTATCCACTAAACCCAAAGGTTAAGTCATAGACTAATAAAAAATATGATTAAAGTCCTTGCACCTTTAACAATATCAATGGATGCGCTGACCCCAAGATCAAATCAACGACCGCGTGTTGTCCAAAGAGTCAAAAATTTAAATGCAAGACTTGATGGTCAAAGGTTCTGATTAAATAGTGAGTAAGTTTGATAGATCGGATGATCATGCCAAACAAAGTACAGATCGATGGTTGTGATTGCTTCGATTAAAGCAAACTTTAAAAGTCAATATTAAAAAGGATGCACCCCATTTGATTAATCATCGAGCTAGTTACCAAGATCAAACGGTTGCGCTCGATCGATTTTTAATCTAACGGTGGTGCACTAATTGAAGATGCATTAAAGAGTGTTAAGGTTTAGAAAAATTAATTAATGTTAATCATGTAATTAAAAAGGGTTTAATACATCAGCTAATTTTCCCCCTTTCACCTTAATCATGATTAATATTATACATGCTTGATTAAACTAACTTGCAGGTTGACTAGATCCAACGGTTGCGCTTGTCTCCACTCGAAATCCGATGGCTGCATCGAAATCATGAATGGTAAAAGAAAGGCTAAGGTAAAGATAAATATTAATTATGTTTAGTGAGGGTTTAATACGTTGACTAATCCCCCCTTTCTCCTTAATCATGATTAATAGAAAATCAAAAGTTTTTACATTGATTATATGGTGGGCATCTTATTGGCAATCTAACGATAGCGCCCAAACTAATCCAAAAATCGATGGTCGTGAAGGCTTGTAGTGGTGGTAAAAGATTGAAAGCTAAATGAAGATGTTTTAATGATACACAAATCGGATGGCGATGCTCATTGATCCCCCAGATCCAATGGTGCACATATGGGAAGATAACTGAAGGTTAATCTAAGCATTATTATTTCAAAAGGTTGATTAATTAAACCAAGGTACGTATAAATGTTTCTCATTTATTAAAAACTATGTGCATATATATAATCCAATGGTCATACCTCACCACAGTAAGATCTAATGGTGATCACAAAAGAAAAATGCCCGTATCATATGATTACCATCAATTAATACGAGTTGTTAAGGTTTGAAAATATAAGGATTAAACATTGGATAATCATGATTAATTGAAGACCATAAAACACGTTATGTCAAGTGTTTATATGTAGCTAGGTACATTAACCATCATGCAGGTCTCGGGATATCAATGATCATGCTAGCATCCTACCCAGATCGGACGACAACACATCAATCGACATTCCAAGAGCAAAACCAATCACTTGTATCTGACGGTTGTGATTAATCACGGTTGACTTAAGGAAAAAGGGGCATCATAGGAAATATGAAAACCAATGCTCACACCAAGAATCGAATATCACAAAAATCTTGAAGGAGACATAATCGATCCCAAAGATCTAGTTATCACTCGGATCCGAGGTGGCACGAGGTTCAAAAAGGACACTACCCCCGTGGCACATACCGTTCCACGTCAGATTAAAATATCCCCATTGATGAATGAATAGAAAGCATGAATGATTGTAGGCACATGGATCAAAGGAGCCCAGGCATGTAAGTTAATAGATATCGCCCATCATAAAACACAAAATTCTAGAAATGGCTGAGTTGGCACGATTCCATTGGCCAATTTTGAATAGCGGTTGGTGGCATCGAGTCGATAACGAAATATGCAAATTTATCAAGTTCACTCCACCACCCTGTATATGAACTTATGAAACTAGTCAAGGCCACTCCACTGGTATACCAAGAATTAGAATTGATACATCAGAAGCATAGAGGGAAGAGAGTATTCGAATTCTGAGAACTCAAAGAAGAACTTGACCAACAATCATGAGAGCAATGGCATCATGGGGAGATGTGTTCGTACCTATAGATACATGAGAAGCCATGAAGTTTATCATAGATAAATCACCCTATTCTGTGATTTTTGGACCGCCTGTTCCTGGTACCACTATGTATGATTTTACCCAAAAATGTGGGGCAGATAAAAAACCCAACTCAACTCAATTGTACGAGATCGAAAATGCTTGTATTAAGAGTTTCACCCGAGTGATGGAAGGTGATAATAGAACCCCATGGATAATGGTAGATTTGTTCCATAAAGCTCGGAGGTGGTAGTACAAGGGTTTCCCTAGAGAAAATAGATGGAATAGTAACCTTGGGAAGCTGATATGCCCAAAAGTGCATTTCTCCTCAGATTTGATGGCTTGGCTAGTAGTGGCATATGATGAAAGAACGAGGACCTTTCGAGACCACAAGAATCGAAAGGTGTTCAACATCAAAGTCGAAGATATCCAGGAAGTGTTCAAATGATGAAGTATACCACATTTCTGGTGGACCAGGTAATCGAACACCAATCTCGTATGTTCACTGATATGGAAGTTTTTAAAAAATTGTTTGATACACATGCAATAATAGAGAAAGAATTCCCAATTAATAAAAATGCTTTTAAACCCTGGGTACAAGACTTCTGTGACATGATAAACATAGTATTGGGAGTACATGATATGAGTAGAATAACAAAAAGGGTTTTGTATTTAGTTGCACAATGTAATAGAGGACATAACACCCCAATCTATGCCTGGGAACTGGAATTGAGCTCACAAATACACAGAGAAATGGTAGAACTAAAGAGAGCAATTTTTGAACAGAGGCAGGAGATGCCTCACTTTTCACAATATTCTTTTCTCACTCACTTAATAGCGGGCCAATTGGGGGAAGAAGCCCGTAAGAGATTAAAAGCCATAGATAGCCCCTATGTACAGAATAGCTTCTGGAGACTTCATGAAGGACGAACTCACATGGGCTGGTTTTGTGATCGCTTCTTGGTAGAAATCCATTGGGCCTTAACTGGGCTAATTCCAGAAAGATTAGGGCCAGGGGTAAGAGCATTCATTAAAGAAAAGGAGATAGGAGATTTCTTCTTCATAGAGGGTTTTACTTACATCAGATTATATGGAGCTAAAATCCCTCCTAAGGTGTTACCCCAGTACTGCCCATTGTCCATAGCAGCCCTAGAATTATGCAGACAAGTGGCAGAAGAGGCTAAAATGAGACTGGTTAAGAAGCATGGAAAAGTCCCCTGGCTTGATGTTCCCTACCATTTTGGGGATTATGTATTTGTTGGATATCCTTCCCTACTCAAGGGAATGTTTGAATTGGACAATATGGGATTCGATGAAGTGTCATGGAGGTTTTATGACCCAAAAGGAACTTACAACAAGATGATGGAGAAGAGAGAGTATGCTCGAATACTAGCACCGAGAAGATGCTTTTGAAGAAAGCTTATTAGAAGCTATAGAGAAAAGATCAGATTTACAAAAAGTATGGGATGAATTCCCTCTCGAAAAAAGAGGTAGCACATAGGTTTGTGAAGCCTATGATTACCCTACAGAACTAAGAAGGCTTCGAGAAATTTTAGTAGATACTACAACACCTGTTATGCCAAGGACAGACCCAACAATTAAAGAAGACCCTTTGCTAGAATTGATAGAGGAGCAGGACATAGACTTAATGGAGGTCATTGTTAGAACTGTTGATGTAGTAGAACAATAGGTTAGACTCCTAGTGAATGACCAACTCAGAATAGAAGCAACACCAAAAGAAGTTCCTCAATAGACCTGTATAGACAAAGGCAAAGAAATAGTAACTTCATCTTCTCAGAAAGCATCACCTACAGAGCAAGTTGTAGTTCCCATATCTGATAATGTGCTAGTTGTAACTAGTGTGAAGAAATTGGCACCCATGGCCATCCCTACCTCTATAACCATAAAGGGATAGGAGATCAAAATCCCATCAGTGATACAAATGAATCCCAAGAAAACTGGTGGACTGGGTGGCCTTTTCCGAAGTTACTTAGTGAAGAGTCAAATAGAAATAACTCCAGTAGAAGCAAAGAAGCCCAGATTGTCTTTACCAGTTGCCAAGGTTATTTTGGAAAGAATAGATGAGTAGGTTGCCTTCACTGTTATAGATGAACAAGAGTTGTAGTTAGTAGCAGGGATGGGAAATATAGAAGAACAATCTTCAGAAAAAGTAGATTTGAGGACAATTATGTCAGATATTGCTGAGATTAATCTCCCTCCTCTGCAAGACCCACTAGTTCTCAGTACCAATGAGGAAACAGGAGGATCATCAGTACTGGGTAAAGATGTTGATATAGCAAAACTTGTCAAAATAGTGAATGCTCAAGCCATTGATCAATTTGTTGAAAATATTGAAACACTCAAAAAATAATTGGACCAAGAAGAAAAGGAAAAGGCAGAATTAAAAGTTGTGATAAGTAAGCAACAAGAAGAATTAAATAAGAAAGATGCTTCAATTGCCCAGCCCCCTGTAGTAACCAAGGTTCAAGATCATGTATATTATTTGAATGTAATGAAAAAGGACATGTACAAAAGAATAAAAGCTCAGGCCAAAGGTTTTACTGAAATGTTCAGGAAAATAAGGGTGATTCAAATAACTGCTCAAGAAATCATGACCTTGATGCAGGAAAGAGAAAAATATTTTAAATTCATTCACCCAACCTTGGACTACATAGGGGATCATTTTGAAGAACTGCAAGGACAAGAAATAATGACACCTAAAGGCAATAAGATTCAAATCAATTTTGAATTTTTCAAAGTAGCCCTATTTGGATCAAACCAAGAGAAATGGATAAATTTTGTGACTGAGATGAATGACCTGATAAAGGATGCTATAGATAAACTGATAGATATTGGCCTATCCTTAGATCAATGCTTAGAAGCATCAGATATAGAAGGAATATTCAAAGAAACCCTTGAGATATTTGACTGTGAACAAGGTGATGAGGAGGAAATGATTAAACAAACTACACTCATGGTGAATGCTACAGAAGCTTTACTACTTCAGTATGATAGAAACATGCCTGTTATTGTTATACAAAAAAATAGAATTTTGCAAGAAATGAATATGCTCAGGATTGCAGCCACTTTTGACACAGAAATATGGAGGTTGATTGATGAGCATATTAAAGGGTTGCAAAGGAGTTTAAAGGGAAAAAAGGTCAATACCTGCAAACAACAAAAAGTAGATTCTGCACCATAGATAACTGCAATAATAGGAGACATCTCTGGGGTAGTTAAAGGGTCAAAGGATCAAGGAAAGGCAACTCAAAAGAGGCCAGTTCGGAAAGCAGTAGCTAAACGCACCAAGAAGTAGCAGAATCAGATGAAAGTTCTCCTCATACTTAAATCACCAGTTTAGTAGGAATTTGTTTGAACAAGTCAAAGAAGGGAGCACAGTCAAAACCTCAAAGCCAGCTGGATAGCACCAATTTTGGAAATTCAATCAGATGATGCCAAGTGTACAACCATAATTCAACCAAAAATAATAGAATCAAGAACCAACAGCTATAAAAGGAAGCAAGCAGGTCTGGATTCTGCATCAAGCAATTAGAGAATAGCATTTTTGCTAAGAGGTATACTTGAGTGCCCTGTTAGTTGTGTTGTTGTATTTCTTTGTGTCTATTTTCTTTTATTCATTCTTTCTTCCTCCCCTTGTTGTGCAGGATTGTATGATAGGAAAGCGTTCAAGAAGTTGAGAATATTTCCAGTCTTATTGAGCCTAGGATTCAGAGATTCTTCTGTTACCATATTGGAATAAGGAGAGTAGGAGAGACCTGTTACATTATTTGAATAGAGTCTTCTCCATTGTATTGTTGTATTCTTTTGAGAAAAATAGAGTTAAAAGGCATCCTGCCCACTCTGCATGTAATATTTTATGAAATCAATACAATTCTGGATTTTATTCCTATCATTTCTTTGTCTTAGTATTGTGTGTATCTGTATAATGGGTTACATTATTTGAATGCATTATATACGTTTCTTTCGTTAGTTAACTTTTGATTTTATTATGATATTTGAATGAAATCAAGAATGCTAATTTCCTTTTCCCCTTCTCTCTGTTCATAATTAAAATTGTTGTTAAATTGCTATAATAGCCCAATGAATCTAGGCATCGGTCTACATAAGGCATAATAGTTGGTTATTTTCATGCTTGGTCATTTTAATAAGAATACTTATAGTTTAATATAAATCTGGAGCATGCAAATTAGAAGTTTAATTAAATAATTGTCGTTGGGGTTTCCTTACCCGTTCTGTCATCTTCTTTAGCAATATTCGGGTTTAGCAGAACATGAGGCAGGTCGACCAGAGCCTGTAATAGCTCGTTGGTTTCAAACGGATTCTTGTAGCATGACAATTGATTTCCTACGGATGCAAGAATCGGTTCCAATAGTTTTTTGGCATCGTTGTCGAGGATGACTTCTTAGAAAGATTCAATTATCTTCTTAAAGTTTTCTTCAATGATTATTTTTAATCAATGGATGACTAGTTAAAGTAAAGAACTATTATTTTAATTTTCACTTTGTTAGAAGTTCTTTATTTTTAATTTTTGTTTCTTGATTTTCTTGAAATTTTTTCTTGATTTTCTTGATTTTCCCCAAGAACCCACTCCTGTGAGGATGAGAGATAATATCAAGTATTCTTGATAAGAGTATACGTTGTTCTTTCTGCACCCTAGTGTTGGTGACTCTGTTGGATGAACCTAGAAGAAAAATATAAAAAAGGAGAGAACAGAACGTGTTGGCGAACACTAGGAGAAGTGGTAAGGAGCTATTTCTAGAACTCGAGAATCTAGAGGTATTTATACATACCCAAAAATCTCCATTTTTTAAGAATACTATTTATAATAGTAGATTAAATTCTAGTGGTAAAAGGTACGTAAAGAAAATTCAAGAATATTATTACTACTGATATTATTGTTGATGAACGTTTAAAATCTGTTGTAGAAGATATATGTGATTATTCTCATTCAAAAAGGTAGATAATCAATCAATCTACATTCAAGCTACTCAGAACCATACCACCGTAGGTACTACATCTATGAAATTAAATTCAATAGTAGCTATGGCTCAGGGTAATGTTCATTTGTGGAGAACTAACAGATATAGGCCTTTTGTATTACTAGTAAATTTAAATGCCTTACCTAGTAAAGCTCACAAATACCTCCCTAAGTTTTTAGGAAATAGTGCAGTAACTGGAGAGGATCATATCAAAAGTTTCTTATATGCAATGGATAGTCTGGAAGTTGAACATGAAGATGTAGTATTAAGACTGTTTCTGCAGACTTTAGAAAAATATGCTAGAGAATGGTTTAATTCCCTTCCTAACAATGATATCCCAGACTTCACCAAAATGGAAGAGGTGTTCCTAAAGAAGTATGGTGAAAGGAAAAATGAACAATCATTGTTAACTGAGCTAGCCACTATGAAGAAGAAAGAAAATGAGGTTGTTAGTGATTTTAATAGAAGATTTTCAAAAACAAGAAACAAAATCCCTGCCAACCTCAGGCCTAGTGATATTCAATCTATTTGTTTTTATAAGAATGCTTTTCAAGGAGAGTTTAACTATGAATTAAGGCAAGAACAAGCCACTACCATTGATGGTTGTATGGAAAAAGCAATGGATATAGAAAGAAATATGCTTGATAGTGGTAAGATGAAGCCTTATTCTTTAGAGGTTAACATGCCTGAGAGAAAACCTAAGAGAGTGGCTTTTGATATACAAAGAAGAACTGAAATTGATCCTGTGGAGAAGTTGACTAGTCAAATGATAGAAATGTTCAACAACATGAGTAACAGGTTAGCAAGAATTGAAAGAAATGGAAATAATGGTGAATCTTCATAGATAGAGCGACCACATGTTGACAATCGTCCCCCATTTAAGAAAAATTACAACAAGAATTGGGGAAACAACAATGGTTTTGAAGAAGGGAATAGGAATAGGGGTAATGGGAATAACAACTAGAAAAATAGAGATTCTGATAGGGATCAAAACAATGTCCCTAACCCAATGCCATCTGCCAATGTAGTTGAAGGTTTTCCTTATTTTTGCTCTACTTGTGATGCACCCCATAACCTTGATGCATGTGGAATACACCTGAGTGATCAACGTAATGTAGATATGCATGCAGAATCAGAAGAGGATATAAGAATCAATGCATGTTGGTCCATTGAAGATGAATCCAGAGAAAGGTTGTTTGAAGAAGACATGGATAAATATGCTTCAAATCATCATCCTCAGATCTTAGTAATTGAAGGAACTAAAATCTTGCAGAAATCACATGAGTCAAGATATGATAAGATGAAGCAAGGGAAATTGATTCCCACTGCTCAAGAGGTTGAAGAATTAGAGGCAACCCATGTTTTAAATTTAAGGAATAGAACAGTCCTTGAAAAAATAGAGAAATTATCTACAAATGAAACAAGAAGATAAACTTTCACCAATAAAAATATCAGTAAAGAGAAAACTGATAGGAACCCTAACAAAATTACTCCTGAGGTAATAGAATCAATAGAAGAAGTTCCCAAAGAAGAAAGTAATAAACCATTGGATATAAAGAAGATAGAATTTGATGTTGGGTCAAAACTTAGTAAGCAAAAAGTTAATATCACATTTGGTGAACTTATGAAAGTTCAAACATACAGAGAACAAGTATGCAGAGCTTTTGGATTAGTAGAGCAGAAAGAAGACCCTACTTGTCATGTTGCTAGACAAAATCAACATGATACAAGATCACCATCTTCTGTCGAACCCTTCTACATGTCATTAAGATATAATTCAGATGAAGGGGAAAGATATGTGATTCATAATTGCATGCTTGATAGTGGAGCTTCACATAATATCATGCCTAAGTTAATAGCTGACCAAATGGGATTAATCTGTACTAGAGATTTTGCCCCTATTTTTGTAATGGACAGTAGACAAATTCCCTGTGTAGGGGTGATAACTGGATTATTAGTTTTCCTAGACCAACACCCCAAAAAGGGCATTGTCATGGATGTAGCAGTAGTTGATGTTGACCCATTCTTCTCACTATTACTCAGTAGGCATTGGGCAGAACAACTAGGGGGATCAATACAACTAGACTGGTCTTATGCTACCATCCCCATATCAGATAAGGAGAATATAATTTTGAGAAGGGAACCATTCAACAAACACTCCGTAGAGTTAATTCAAATAGATGAAACCATGATTAACTTAGTTAACTCTATGGAAGAAAAAGGGATGGGAGTCTATTCAATATGGCACAACCCATTCTTGATGGAAGTACCAGATGCAAAGAACATGGATCCAGAAGATATGAGAATAATTGATGCTGAATCAAATCGAGTATTAACCCAAGAAATGTGGACCATGTCATTTGATGGGGCTAAATCCCAATCTGGAGCAGGTGCAGGTGTAAATTTGATTGATATTAAAGGAAATTACCTTGGTATCCCTTACAGATTACAATTTCCTTGCACAAACAATGTAGTTGAGTATGAAGCTTTACTATTAGGGCTAAGGAAAGCAAAAGAGTTAGGTATTAACTACTTAACTATAATAGGGGATGCATAACTTATTATACTACAAATAAAAGGTAAATATCAGACCAAGCATCCTAGACTTAAGCAATATAGAAATGCAGTATTGGAAGAAATTGATAAATTTTTGGCTTTCAATATTTCATATATTCCTAGAGAACAAAATCATGTTGCAGATCTCTTAGTTGTGAATGCCTCAGGTCTAGATCACCCAGAAATAACTATAGAATATATGGATAGATTTCCAACTATCTCAGTCTATAAACCTTCTGTGCTAGATAACATAGTCTATCTTCAGGTCTTTCAAGATGATATAGATATTAAGGATTTTATGACTTTGCAAAATCAGTATGCAGATGTCATCTGTGATGAAAAATATGAAGAAAAGCTAAAAGATCAAATAGGAGAACCAGTAGAAGTAATCCAGTTGAAAACTAATAGAATACCCAAAGGATTGGTGTCTCTTGAAAGCCTATTTGATGATTTTGACAAAGCCTATAAACCTATATGCAGAGAAGTGATATCTGAGGATATTAATATTGGCTCAATGAAAGAACCCAGAATAGTGAAAGTAGACATGGCACTACCTGCTAAAGAAAAAGTTGGATATATCAATTTCCTAAAAAAGAACAAAGAACATTTTGCTTGGACCTATGAAGATCTCAAAACTTTCAAAATGGATGTGATGACACATATAATACCCTTGAAAGAAGAGGCCAAGCCATTTAGACAAAAATAGAGAAAGTACAATCCAACTCTGCACCCAGTAATGCAAAAAGAGGTTCAAAAATTGTTGGACTCCAAGATAATAAGAAAAGTCAGATTTTCCTCCTGGATATCCAACTTAGTACCAGTTAGGAAAAATAATGGGGACATTAGACTATGCGTGGATTTTAGAAATTTAAACAAGAGCTCACTAAAAGACAATTACCCATTGCCTAACATGGAACAACTGCTGCAAGCAGTAGTAGGTTCAACTAGATTGTCCTTGTTAGATGGATTTTTAGGGTACAATCAAATTCTGATAAATCTAGAAGATAGACACAAGGCAACATTCACCACACCCTAGGGCACATTTGAATATTTAAGAATACCTTTTGGATTGATGAATGCAGGTGCTACTTTCCAAAGAGCGATGGACTTTGCTTTCAAAGGACTAATGTTCAAAATTGTAGTAGTGTACTTAGATGATATCACAGTTTTTTCTAAAAATCTAGAAGATCATCTAGAACATTTGACTACAGTTTTTTCCCGGTGCAAGGAATTTGGAATCTCTCTAAATCCAAAAAAATGCATATTTGGAACTACACAAGGAAAATTGCTAGGTCATATAGTTTCATAAAAGGGGATAAGCATTGATCCAGAAAGGATAGAAGCCATTTCTAAAATTCCCCCACCCAAGAATCTAAAAGGGGTAAGGTCATTCTTTGGAAAAATAAATTTTATCAGAATATTTGTCCCAAATTTTGCAGAAATGACCAAACCCATAAATGATATGGTGAAGAAAACTGGAGAAATAAAATGGACATTAGAAAATATGGAAGCATTTAACAAAATCAAAGAAGCCATATCAACCACTCCAGCCTTAAGTTGCCCTGATTATACAAAGGATTTTAATATCTACTCATATGCTTCTGAACACTCTATTGCTGCAGTCCTTTCATAAAAATATGAAGAAAATAATGAAAGGCCAATAGCCTTTATGAGCTCAGGTCTAAAAGGAGCAAATATTAAATACACCTTACTAGAAAAACATGCCTATGCAGTCATCCAATATTTGGAACACTTTAAAGGTATATTTGGCTCAAATAAAGTTTACTATTGTATTCCCTTTATAGCAATAAAATATATCTTTTCTCAATCAGAGCCATTAGGAAGACCAACAAGATGGATGGTAAAACTTTTGCAATATGATGTTGAATTCAAAATAGTTAAAATAGTCAAAGGGTAGGGTTTAGCTAAACTATTGGCTAACAAAGAAGAAGCAGGATCTGAAAATATTCTCACCATAGATCAGACATATGATGATAGAAGAATAAAAAATGAAGAATGTAAATGGTATGAAGAAATTTTGTCCTATCTACAAACTCTGTCATTCCCCAAAAATATGTCAATAAATAGAATGAGGTCAATCAAACTTCAAGCTCAAAAGTATTATATACAAAATGGAGTATTATATTGGAAACATCCTGATGGAGTATTATTAGTCTGCTTATATGAAAGAGAAGTCCCAAAAATAATTAATGAATTTCATAATGGTTTCTGTGGAGGACATTTTTCTCCAAGAGCTACAACTAATAAAATCATGAGAGCAGGATATTATTGGCCATCCCTTTTTAAGGATGTATATAAATATGTTAGGAATTGTCATAACTACCAAGTTTTTATAGGGAAAAAGCATCTACCAGCCATGCCCCTCAAGCCAGTAATCATTGAAGCACCTTTTGCTCAATGGGGTATTGACCTGATTGGAGAGATCAAGCCTAATTCATCTGGCCAACATAAGTGGATCATAACTACAACAGATTACTTCACAAAGTGGGTGGAAGCTGCACCTTTGAGAACATCTACATCTGCTGTAGTCATCAGATTCATAGAGGAAAATATCTTGACCAGGTATGGAGTTCCTAAAAAGCTTGTAACTGATAATGCTCAATATTTTGTGTCATATGAAATGGTAGAATTTTATGCTGAATATGGAATTGAATTATCTCATTCTGCTAATTATTATCCCCAAGGAAATGGTCTAGTTGAGTCATCAAATAAAAATGTAATAACAAGAATAAAAAGGTCATTAGGCAAAAACAAAAGGGGATGGGACAATGAACTTAAATTTGCTTTATGGGCTGATAGGTTGTCTGTTAAAAGAAATATAGGAAGAACCCCCTATGAGATGGTTTATGGAGAAAAAGCCCTATTGCCCCCAAAAATGGAAAAAATGGCACTTTCCCTTTTATTGCAAGATCATGAAAACCCTGATCCCATTCAGAGAAGGCTTGACCAAATTGTCTTGTTAGAAGAACAAAGAAGAGAGACCCTCAATAGAATGATGGAACAAACCCAGAAAACTATAAAATTGTTTAATAAGAAAGCCAAGGGTACTCCTTTTTCTCAAGGAGATATAGTCATCTATTGGGATCCTAAAAATGATAAGCATGGTGAAAAGGGTAAGTTTGAACCTAAATGGATTGGCCCATACCAAATTGCCCATGTTATCAGTCAAAATACTTACAAGCTACAGAATTTGTAGGGAGAAATAATGGCTATCCCTATTAATGGCCAACACCTCAAAATGTACAATCCCTGTTGAAGGTGTACTTAAAAAAAAGCATTACAAAAAAATAGAAAAAACAAAAATCCAAAAATAGAGTGGTGTATTTTGTTTATTAGTTAAGCTTCCCTTTTGTTCTTGAATAATTTTGAGTTTACTGTACACATGATATCTTAGTTTGATGAGTATATCTAACTATTGATTCCACCAAAAACAATAAAAATAAAAAAGGAGATTTATTTTAGATGTTGATGAGCTTTACAATTCTGTCAAAAATGAGTGTTTATGCAATAGTTGTTTGATATGAGATAAAACAGATAGAAAACAAAGTTGATTGAAACATCATGTCAAGCCTCACATTACAAATGATACTTAAAGTGACTTCAAAGGTCCAAAGAACTGAGTTATCTTTGAGAGGGTAGTTGAGCCAAAAATTATTACACTCATATTTTATAGCCAGAAACTAATCCTCAACTCAGGCATACTTATTGCACAATTTGCTTATATATCCAAACACTTCTCTCATGAGAAAGAAAAATAAAAAATAAAGTAAAATTGAGTCACTACCTGAGATATCTTGGAAAACCTCTATCGGAGCTATAGACGCTTGATTGGCAGTAGGGTAAAACTAATATGGGATTAGAAGCAACTCCACCGAGGCTATAGATGCTTGACTGGCAGTGGAGCCCTGCAGAATGGTGAAAATTTTTAAAGAGTGAAATCACATATTAGGCTTGGCTATTTTGCTCAGATATGGTAAAGTTCTGAAAGATTTAGAAATCCAAAAAATAATGCACAAACACACACATGGGAAAAAATATGATGAGACAAATGGCTGTGACAAAATCTGTGTAATCATATCTTATGACTTAGCTAAAACAAGCATTACAATATTTCAAAATAAAACTCATTGATTTCTAAAATTTCTAACCTTTGTTTCCAAATTGAATGAAAAGGGATCTACAGTTTTTCATACTCTACTTGCTTTGATATCATGTTATTCATACATTTTTTCAGTATATAAAAAAATGATGAAGAAAAGAAAGAAAAAGAGGAAGGAAGTTTTTCTGTTATGCATTTCAAGTTTTGCTTAGCAATCAAAATTTTGTTGTTTTTTGTTAAATTTTTGCAAAATAAAACTAGGAGATTCTGTGGTTCTCAAGTGCTTCATGTTTTCAACACATTGTCCTAGTCAGAGCCTATGTTGGAGCCAAATTTGACTCAACTTTGAAACCCCCAAATTTAAATTTTTGGTTTCAATCAAATTGCTTATTGTTGGTCATTGCTTAAGTTGTTGTGAGTAATTCAATTTTTCATTGGTTGGTTTGATAAAGTCTAACCTTAGCCTTTTTAATAATGTGGGCTTCATTGGTATAAATCAAATTACCTCAAATGGTTAGGGAAGAAATTTTCAAATTAAAAACCTAAAGCCAAAGTTCGACCTTCATAAATATTTCCTTGGGCCTAAAACCGATTAATAAAGTCCTTAAATCATAAGTCGGTTAAGAATTCACCATGGTCTCAAAATCTGAAAGGTCTAAGGTTAAAGCAAGTATTAATTAATTAAAGCCTAAGGGTATGCACCCCATTAAGCTAACAATCGAGCACCTTAGATTTAATCCAAGGGTTCGATCCGAAAAATGAACGAAAGCATTAATAAAATTGAACCAAAGGATAAGTCAAAAGTCAAGCCATGGTCAAGAAGTAAAAAACTTAGGCTTAATCGATGATAGCCTTCATCATGAAAAAATCTAATGGATGGCATTCAAAAAGTCAAAGGGTCTAATAAGGTTTTAACCTAAGGGTTTTAAAAATTGAGCAAGTTGTCTTATAAATGTTTCAATTCATGGTAAGTATAATAAACATGAGATTAAAGTCCTTGCACCTTTAACAAGATCAATACTGACCCAAGATCAAATCGATGGTTGCGCATTGTCCGAAGAGTCAAAATTTAAATGTAAGACTTGATGGTCAAAGGTTCTGATTAAATAGTGAGTAAGTCTAATAGATCGGATGATCATGCCAAATAAAGTATAGATCAATGGTTGTGATTGCTTCAATTAAAGTAAACTTTAAAAGTCAATATTAAAAATGATGTGCCCCATTTGATTAATCATCGAGCTAGTTACCAAGATCAAACGGTTGCGCTCGATCGATTTTTAATCTAACGGTGGCGCACTAATTGAAGATGCATTAAAGAGTGTTAAGGTTCAAAAATTAATTAATGTTAATCATGTAATTAAAAAGGGTTTAATACATCAGCTAATTTTCCCCTTTCGCCTTAATCATGATTAATATTATACATCCTTGATTAAACTAACTTGCAGGTTGACTAGATCCAATGGCTGCGCTTGTCTCCACTTGAATTCATGATGCAAAAATCGTGAATGGTAAAATAAAGACTAAGGTAAAGATAAATATTAATTATGTTTAGTAAGGGTTTAATACGTTGACTAATCCCCCTTTTCACCTTAATCATGATTAATAGAAAATCAAAAGTTTTTACATTGATTATATGGTGGGCATCTTATTGGCAATCTAACGATAGCGCCCAAACTAATCCAAAAATCGATGATCATGAAGGCTTGTAGTGGTGAAAAAGATTGAAAGCTAAATAAAGATGTTTTAATAGTACACAAATCGGATGACGGTGCTCATTGATCTCCCTAGATCCAATGGTGCACATACGAGAAGATAATCGAAGGTTAATCTAAGCATTATTATTTCAAAAGGTTGATTAATTAAACCAAGGTACGTATAAATTTTTCCCATTTATTAAAAACCATGTGCATATATACAATCCAATGGTCGTGCCTCACCATAGTAAGATCTAATGGTGATCACAAAAAAAAATGCACGTATCATATGATTACCATCAATTAAATAACGAGTTGTTAAGGTTTGAAAATATAAGGATTAAACATTGGATAACCATGATTAATTGAAGACCATAAAACATGTTATGTCAAGTGTTTATATGTAGCTAGGTACATTAACCATCATGCAGGTCTCGGGATATCAATGATCATGCTAGCATCCTACCTAGATCGGATGATAATGCATCAATCGACATTCCAAGAGCAAAACCAATCACTTGTACAGTATGATTAATCATGGTTGACTTAAGGAAAAAGGGGCATCATAGGAAATATAAAAACCAATGCTCACACCAAGAATCAGATATCACAAAAATCTCAAAGGAGACATAATCGATCCCAAAGATCTAGTTATCACTCGGATCCGAGGTGGCACGAGGTTCAAAAAGGACACTACCCCTGTGGCACATACCGTTCCATGTCAGATTAAAATATCCCCATTGATGAATGAATAGAAAGCATGAATGATTGTAGGCACATGGATCAAAGGGGCCCAAGGCATGTAAGTTAATAGATATCACCCATCATAAAACATAAAATTCTAGAAATGGCTGAGTTGGCATGATTCCATTGGCCAATTTTGAATAACGGTTGGTGGCATCGGGTCGATAATGAAATGTGCAAATTTATCAAGTTCACTCCACCACCTTGTATATGAACTTATGAAACTAGTCAAGGCCACTCCATTGGTATACCAAGAATTAGAATTGATACATCAAAAGCATAGAGGGAAGAGAGTATTTGTATTTTGAGAACTCAAAGAAGAACTTGACCAACAATCATGAGAGCAATGGCATCATGGGGAGATGTGTTCATACCTATAGATACATGAGAAGCCATGAAGTTTATCATAGATAAATCACCCTATTCTATGATTTTTGGACCACCTATTCCTGGTACCACTATGTATGATTTTACCTAAAAATGTGGGGTAGATAAAAAACCCAACTCAGCTCAATTGTACGAGATCGAAAATGCCTGTATTAAGAGTTTCACCCGAGTGATGGAAGGTGATAATAGAACCCCATGGATAATGGTAGATTTATTCCATAAAGCTCGAAGGTGGTAGTACAAGGGTTTTCCTAGAGAAAATAGATGGAATAGTAACCTTGGGAAGCTGATATGCCCAAAAGTGCATTTCTCCTCAGATTTGATGGCTTGGCTAGCAATGGCATATGATGAAAGAACGAGGACCTTTCGAGACCACAAGAATCGGAAGGTGTTCAGCATCAAAGTCGAAGATATCTAGGAAGTGTTCAATTTGATGAAGTATACCACATTTCTGGTGGACTAGGTAATCGAACACCAATCTCGTATGTTCACTGATATGGAAATTTTTAAAAATTGTTTGATACACATGCAAAAATAGAGAAAAATTTCCCAATTAATAAAAATGCTTTTAAACCCTGGGTACAAGACTTCTGTGACATGATAAACATAGTATTAGGAGTACAGGATATGAGTAGAATAACAAAAAGGGTTTTGTATTTAGTTGCACAATGTAATAGAGGATATAACACCCCAATCTATGCCTAGGAACTAGAATTGAGCTCACAAATACATAGAGAAATGGTAGAACTAAAGAGAGCAATTTTTGAACAGAGGTAGGAGATGCCTCACTTTTCACAATATTCTTTTCTCACTCACTTAATAGCGGGCCAATTGGGGGAAGAAGCCCGTAAGAGATTAAAAGCCATAGATAGCCCCTATGTACATAATAGCTTCTAGAGACTTCATGAAGGACGAACTCACATGGGCTGGTTTTGTGATCGCTTCCTGGTAGAAATCCATTGGGCCTTAACTAGGCTAATTCCAGAAATATTAGGGCTAGGGGTAAGAGCATTCATTAAAGAAAAGGAGATAGGAGATTTCTTCTTCATAGAGGGTTTTACTTACATCAGATTATATGGAGCTAAAATCCCTCCTAAGGTGTTACCCCAATATTGCCCATTGTCCATAGCAGCCCTAGAATTATGCAGACAAGTGGTAGAAGAGGCTAAAATGAGATTGGTTAAGAAGCATGGAAAAGTCCCTTGGCTTGATGTTCCCTACCATTTTGGGGATTATGTATTTGTTGGATATCCTTCCCTACTCAAGGGAATGTTTGAATTGGACAATATGGGATTCGATGAAGTGTCATGGAGGTTTTATGACCCAAAAGGAACTTACAACAAGATGATGGAGAAGAGAGAGTATGCTCGAATCAAGCATCGAGAAGATGCTTTTGAAGAAAGCTTATTAGAAGCTATAGAAAAAGGATCAGATTTACAAAAAGTATGGGATAATTTCCCTCTCAAAAAAGAGGTAGCACATAGGTTTATGAAGCCTATGATTACCCTATAGAACTAAGAAGGCTTCAAGAAATTTTAGTAGATACTACAACACCTGTTATGCCAAGGATAGACCCAACAATTAAAGAAGACCCTTTGTTGGAATTGATAGAGGAGCAGGACATAGACTTAATGGAGGTCATTATTAGAACTGTTGATGTAGTAGAACAATAGGTTAAACTCCTAGTGAATGACCAACTCATAATAGAAGCAACACCAAAAGAAGTTCCTCAACAGACCTATACAGATAAAGGTAAAGAAATAGTAACTTCCTCTTCTCAGAAAGCATCACCTACAGAGCAAGTTGTAGTTCCCATATTTGATAATGTGCTAGCTGTAACTAGTGTGAAGAAATTGGCACCCATGGCCATCCCTACCTCTATAACCATAAAGGGATAGGAGATCAAAATCCCATCAGTGATACAAATGAATCCTAGAAAAATTGGTGGACTGGGTGGCCTTTTTTGAAGTTACTTAGTGAAGAGTCAAATAGAAATAACTCCAGTAGAAGCAAAGAAGCCCAGATTGTCTTTACCAGTTGCCAAGGTTGTTTTGGAAAGAATATATGAGCAGGCTGCCTTCACTATTACATATGAACAAGAGTTGCAGTTAGTAGCAGGGATGGGAAATATAGAAGAACAATCTTCAAAAAAAGCAGATTTGAGGACAATTATGTTAGATATTGCTGAGATTAATCTCCCTCCTCTACAAGACCCACTAGTTCTCAGTACCAATGAGGAAATAGGAGGATCATCAGTACTAGGTAAAGATGTTGATATAGCAAAACTTGTCAAAATAGTGAATGCTCAGGCCATTGATCAATTTGTTGAAAATATTGAAACACTCAAAAAAAAATTGGACCAAGAAGAAAAGGAAAAGGCAGAATTAAAAGTTGTGATAAGTAAGCAACAAGAAGAATTAAATAAGAAAGATGCTTCAATTGCCCAGCCCCCTATAGTAACCAAGGTTCAAGATCATGTATATTATTTGAATGTAATGAAAAAGGACATGTACAAAAGAATAAAAGCTCAGGCCAAAGGTTTTACTGAAATGTTCAGGAAAATAAGGGTGATTCAAATAACTGCTCAAGAAATCATGACCTTGATGCAGGAAAGAGAAAAATATTTTAAATTCATTCACCCAACCCTGGACTACATAGGGGATCATTTTGAAGAACTACAAGGACAAGAAATAATGACACCTGAAGGCAATAAGATTCAAATCAATTTTGAATTTTTCAAAGCAGCCCTGTTTGGATCAAACCAAGAGAAATGGACAAATTCTGTGACTGAGATGAATGACCTAATAAAGGATGCTATAGATAAACTGACAGATATTGGCCTATCCTTAGATCAATGCCTGGAAGCATCAGATATAGAAGGAATATTCAAAGAAACCCTTGAGAGATTTGACTATGAACAAGGTGATGAGGAGGAGATGATTAAACAAACTACACTCATGGTGAATGCTACAGAAGCCTTACTACTTCAGTATGATAGAAACATGCCTGTTATTGTTATACAAAAAATAGAATTTTGCAAGAAATGAATATGCTCAGGATTGCAGCCACTTTTGACATAGAAATATGGAGGTTGATTGATGAGCATATTAAAGGGTTGCAAAGGAGTTTAAAGGGAAAAAAGGTCAATACCTACAATCAACAAAAAGTAGATTCTACACCATAGATAGTTGCAATAATAGGAGATATCTCTGGGGTAGTTAAAGGGTCAAAGGATCAAGGAAAGGCAACTCAAAAGAGGCTAGTTCAAAAAGCAATAGCTAAACGCACCAAGAAGTAGCTGAATCAGATGAAAGTTCTCCTCATACTTAAATCACCAGTTTAGTAGGAATTTGTTTGAACAAGTCAAAGAAGGGAGCATAGTCAAAACCTCAATCAGATGATGCCAAGTGTACAACCAGAATTCAACCAAAAATAATAGAATCAAGAACCAACAGCTATAAAAGGAAGCAGGCAGGTCTAGGATTCTGCATCAAGCAATTAGAGAATAACATTTTTGCTAAGAGGTATACTTGAGTGCCTTGTTAGTTGTGTTGTTGTATTTCTTTGTGTCTATTTTCTTTTATTCATTCTTTCTTCCTCCCCTTGCTTTGCAGGATTGTATGATAGGAAAGCATTCAAGAAGTTGAGAATATTTCCAGTCTTATTGAGCCTAGGATTCAGAGATTCTTCTGTTACCATATTGGAATAAGGAGAGTAGGAGAGACCTGTTACATTATTTGAATAGAGTCTTCTCCATTGTATTGATGTATTCTTTTAAGAAAAATAGAGTTAAAAGGCATCCTCCCACTCTGCATGTAATATTTTCCATGAAATCAATACAATTATGGGTTTTATTCCTATCATTTCTTTGTCTCTGTATTGTGTGTATCTGTATAATGGGTTACATTATTTGAATGCATTATATACATTTCTTTCATTAGTTAACTTTTGATTTTATTATGATATTTGAATGAAATTAAGAACACTAATTTTCTTTTCCCCTTCTCTCTGTTTCATAATTAAAATTGTTGTTAAATTGCTATAACAACCCAATGAATCTAGGCACCGGTCTACATAAGGCATAACAATTGGTTATTTTCATGCTTGGTCATTTTAATAAGAATACTTATAGTTTAATATAAATCTGGAGCATGCAAATTAGAAGTTTAATTAAAGAATTGTCGTTGGGGTTTCCTTACCCGTTCTGTCATCTTCTTTAGCAATATTCGGGTTTAGCAGAACATGAGGTAGGTCGACTAGAGCCTGTAATAGCTCGTTGGTTTCAAATAGATTCTTGTAGCATGACAATTGATTTCCTATGGATGCAAGAATCGGTTCCAATAGTTTTTTGGTATCGTTGTCGGGGAGGACTTCTTAGAAAGATTCAATTATCTTCTTAAAGTTTTCTTCAAAAATTATTTTTAATCAATGGGTGACCAGTTAGAAGTAAAGAACCACGTTTTAATTTTCACTTTGTTAAAGTTCTTTATTTTTTTCTTGATTTTCTTGAAATTTCTTTCTTGATTTTCTTGAATTTCCCCAAGAACCCACTCCTGTGAGGATGAGAGATAATATCAAGCATTCTTGATAAGAGTATACGTTGTTCTTTCTGCACCCTAGTGCTGGTGACTCTGCTGGACGAACCCAGAAGAAAAATATAAAAAAGGAGAGAACAAAATGTGCTGGCGAACACCAGGAGAAGCGGTAAGGAGCTATTTCCAAAACTCGAGAATCTAGAGGTATTTATACATACCCAAAAATCTCCATTTTTTAAGAATTCTATATATTATAGTAGATCAAATTCTAGTGGGAAGAAGTACGTGAAGAAAAATCAGAATATTATTACTGTTGATATTATTGTAGATGAACGTTTAAATCCTGTTGTAGAAGATATATGCAATTATTCTCATCATAAAATAAATAGGTAGATAATCAATCAATCTACATTCAGGCTACTCAAAACCATACCATCGTAGGTACTACATCTATGAAATTAAATTCAACAGTAGCTATGGCTCAGGGTAATGTTCATTTGTGGAGAACTAACAGATATAGGCCTTTTGTATTACCAGTAAATTTAAATGCCTTACCCAGTAAAGCTCACAAATACCTCCCTAAGTTTTTAGGAAATAGTGCAGTAACTGGAGAGGATCATATCAAAAGTTTCTTATATGCAATGGATAGTCTGGAAGTTGAACATGAAGATGTAGTATTAAGACTGTTTCTGCAGACTTTAGAAAAAGATGCTAGAGAATGGTTTAATTCCCTTCCTAACAATGATATCCCAGACTTCACCAAAATGGAAGAGGTGTTCCTAAAGAAGTATGGTGAAAGGAAAAATGAACAATCATTGTTAACTGAGCTAGCCACTATGAAGAAGAAAGAAAATGAGGTTGTTAGTGATTTTAACAGAAGATTTTCAAAAACAAGAAACAAAATCCCTACCAACCTCAGGCCTAGTGATATTCAGTCTATTTGTTTTTATAAGAATGCTTTTCAAGGAGAGTTTAACTATGAATTAAGGCAAGAACAAGCCACTACCATTGATGGTTGTATGGAAAAAGCAATGGATATAGAAAGAAATATGCTTGATAGTGGTAAGATGAAGCCTTATTCTTTAGAGGTTAACATGCTTGAGAGAAAACCTAAGAGAGTGGCTTTTGATATACAAAGAAGAACTGAAATTGATCCTGTGGAGAAGTTGACTAGTCAAATGATAGAAATGTTCAACAACATGAGTAACAGGTTAGCAAGAATTGAAAGAAATGGAAATAATGGTGAATCTTCACAGACAGAGTGACCACATGTTGACAACCATCCCCCATTTAAGAAAAATTACAACAAGAATTGGGGAAACAACAATGGTTTTGAAGAAGGGAATAGGAATAGGGGTAATGGGAATAACAACTGGAAAAATAGAGATTCTGACAGGGATCAGAACAATGTCCCTAACCCAATGCCATCTGCCAATGTAGCTGAAGGTTTTCCTTATTTTTTCTCTACTTGTGATGCACCCCATAACCCTGATGCATGTGGAATACACCTGAGTGATCAACGTAATGTAGATATGCATGCAAAATCAGAAGAGGATATAAGAATCAATGCATGTTGGTCCATTGAAGATGAATCCAGAGAAAGGTTGTTTGAAGAAGACATGGATAAATATGCTTCAAATCATCATCCTCAGATCTTAGTAATTGAAGGAACTAAAATCTTGCAGAAATCACATGAGTCAAGATATGATAAGATGAAGCAAGGGAAATTGATTCCCACTGCTCAAGAGGTTGAAGAATTAGAGGCAACCCATGTTTTAAATTTGAGGAATAGAACAATCCCTGAAAGAATAGAGAAATTATCTACAAATGAAACAAGAAGATAAACTTTCACCAATAAAAATATCAGTAAAGAGAAAACTGATAGGAACCCTAACAAAATTACTCCTGAGGTAATAGAATCAACAGAAGAAGTTCCCAAAGAAGAAAGTAATAAACCATTGGATATAAAGAAGATAGAATTTGATGTTGGGTCAGAACTCAGTAAGCAAAAAGTTAATATCACATTTGGTGAACTTATGAAAGTTCAAACATACAGAGAACAAGTATGCAGAGCTTTTGGATTAGTAGAGCAGAAAGAAGACCCTACTTGTCATGTTGCTAGACAAAATCAACATGATACAAGATCACCATCTTCTGTCAGACCCTTCTACGTGTCATTAAGATATAATTCAGATGAAGGGGAAAGATATGTGATTCATAATTGCATGCTTGATAGTGGAGCTTCACATAATATCATGCCTAAGTTAATAGCTGACCAAATGGGATTAATCTGTACTAGAGATTCTGCCCCTATTTTTGTAATGGACAGCAGACAAATTCCCTGTGTAGGGGTGATAACTGGATTATTAGTTTTCCTAGACCAACACCCCAAAAAGGGCATTGTCATGGATGTAGCAGTAGTTGATGTTGACCCATTCTTCTCACTATTACTCAGTAGGCATTGGGCAGAACAACTAGGGGGATCAATACAACTAGACTGGTCTTATGCTACCATCCCCATATCAGATAAGGAGAATATAATTTTGAGAAGGGAACCATTCAACAAACACTCCGTAGAGTTAATTCAAATAGATGAAACCATGATTAACTTAGTTAACTCTATGGAAGAAAAAGGGATGGGAGTCTATTCAATATGGCACAACCCATTCCTGATGGAAGTACCAGATGCAAAGAACATGGATCTAGAAGATATGAGAATAATTGATGCTGAATCAAATCGAGTATTAACCCAAGAAATGTGGACCATGTCATTTGATGGGGCTAAATCCCAATCTGGAGCAGGTGCAGGTGTAAATTTGATTGATATTAAAGGAAATTACCTTGGTATCCCTTACAGATTACAATTTCCTTGCACAAACAATGTAGTTGAGTACGAAGCTTTACTATTAGGGCTAAGGAAAGCAAAAGAGTTAGGTATTAACTACTTAAATGTAATAGGGGATGCAGAACTTATTATACTACAAATAAAAGGTAAATATCAGACCAAGCATCCTAGACTTAAGCAATATAGAAATGCAGTATTGGAAGAAATTGATAAATTTTTGGCTTTCAATATTTCATATATTCCTAGAGAACAAAATCATGTTGCAGATCTCTTAGCTATGAATGCCTCAGGTCTAGATCACCCAGAAATAACTACAGAATATATGGACAGATTTCCAACTATCTCAGTCTATAAACCTTCTGTGCCAGATAACATAGTCTATCTTCAGGTCTTTCAAGATGATATAGATATTAAGGATTTTATGACTTTGCAAAATCAGTATGCAGATGTCATCTGTGATGAAAAATATGAAGAAAAGCTAAAAGATCAAATAGGAGAACCAGTAGAAGTAATCCAGTTGAAAACTAATAGAATACCCAAAGGATTGGTGTCTCTTGAAAGCCTATTTGATGATTTTGACAAAGCCTATAAACCTATACGCAGAGAAGTGATATCTGAGGATATTAATATTGGCTCAATGAAAGAACCCAGAATAGTGAAAGTAGACATGGCACTACCTGCTAAAGAAAAAGTTGGATATATCAATTTCCTAAAAAAGAACAAAGAACATTTTTCTTGGACCTATGAAGATCTCAAAACTTTCAAAACGGATGTGATGACACATATAATACCCTTGAAAGAAGAGGCCAAGCCATTTAGACAAAAATAGAGAAAGTACAATCCAACTCTGCACCCAGTAATGCAAAAAGAGGTTCAAAAATTGTTGGACTCCAAGATAATAAGAAAAGTCAGATTTTCCTCCTGGATATCCAACTTAGTACCAGTTAGGAAAAAGAATGGGGACATTAGACTATGCGTGGATTTTAGAAATTTAAACAAGAGCTCACTAAAAGACAATTACCCATTGCCTAACATGGAACAACTGCTGCAAGCAGTAGTAGGTTCAACTAGATTGTCCTTGTTAGATGGATTTTTAGGGTACAATCAAATTCTGATAAATCCAGAAGATAGACACAAGGCAACATTCACCACACCCTAGGGCACATTTGAATATTTAAGAATACCTTTTGGATTGATGAATGCAGGTGCTACTTTCCAAAGAGCGATGGACTTTGCTTTCAAAGGACTAATGTTCAAAATTGTAGTAGTGTACTTAGATGATATCACAGTTTTTTCTAAAAATCTAGAAGATCATCTAGAACATTTGACTACAGTTTTTCCCGGTGCAAGGAATTTGGAATCTCTCTAAATCCAAAAAAATGCATATTTGGAACTACACAAGGAAAATTGCTAGGTCATATAGTTTCAGAAAAGGGGATAAGCATTGATCCAGAAAGGATAGAAGCCATTTCTAAAATTCCCCCACCCAAGAATCTAAAAGGAGTAAGGTCATTCTTTGGAAAAATAAATTTTATCAGAAGATTTGTCCCAAATTTTGCAGAAATGACCAAACCCATAAATGATATGGTGAAGAAAACTGGAGAAATAAAATGGACATTAGAAAATATGGAAACATTTAACAAGATTAAAGAAGCCATATCAACCACTCCAGATTTAAGTTGCCCTGATTATGCAAAGGATTTTAATATCTATTCATATGCTTCTGAACACTCTATTGTTGCAGTCCTTTCACAAAAATATAATGAAAATAATGAAATGCCAATAGCCTTTATGAGCTCAGGACTAAAAGGAGCAAATATTAAATACACCCTACTAGAAAAACATGCCTATGCAGTCATCCAATATTTGGAACACTTCAAAGGTATATTTGGCTCAAACAAAGTTTACTGTTGTATTCCCTTTATAGCAATAAAAGATATCTTTTCTCAATCGAGCCATTAGGAAGACCAACAAGATGGATGGTAAAACTTTTGCAATATGATGTTGAATTCAAAATAGTTAAAACAGTCAAAGGGCAGGTTTAGCTAAACTGTTGGCTAACAAAGAAGAAGCAGGATCTAAAAATATTCTCACCATAGATCAGACATATGATGACAAAAGAATAAAAAATGAAGAATGTAAATGGTATGAAGAAATTTTGTCATACTTACAAACTTTGTCTTTCCTCAAAGATATGACAATAAATAGAATGAGGTCAGTCAAACTTCAAGCTCAAAAGTATTATATACAAAATGGAGTATTATATTGGAAACATCTTGATGGAGTATTATTAGTCTGCTTATATGAAAGAGAAGTCCCAAAAATAATTAATGAATTTCATAATGGTTTATGTGGAGGACACTTTGCTCCAAGAGCTACAACTAATAAAATCATGAGAGCAGGATATTATTGGCCATCCCTTTTTAAGGATGTATATAAATATGTTAGGAATTGTCATAACTGCCAAGTTTTTATAGGGAAAAAGCATCTACCAGCCATGCCCCTCAAGCCAGTAATCATTGAAGCACCTTTTGCTCAATGGGGTATTGACCTGATTGGAGAGATCAAGCCTAATTCATCTGGCCAACATAAGTGGATCATAACTACAATATATTACTTCACAAAGTGGGTGGAAGTTGCACCTTTGAGAACATCTACATCTATTGTAGTCATCAGATTCATAGAGGAAAATATCTTGACCAGGTATGGAGTTCCTAAAAATCTTGTAACTGATAATGCTCAATATTTTGTGTCATATGAAATGGTAGAATTTTGTGTTGAATATGGAATTGAATTATCTCATTCTGCTAATTATTATCCCCAAGGAAATGGTCTAGTTGAGTCATCAAATAAAAATGTAATAACAAGAATAAAAAGGTCATTAGGCAAAAACAAAAGGGGATGGGACAGTGAACTTAAATTTGCTTTATGGGCTGATAGGTTGTCTGTTAAAAGAAATACAGGAAGAACCCCCTATGAGATGGTTTATGGAGAAAAAGCCCTACTGCCCCCAAAAATGGAAAAAATGGCACTTTCCCTTTTATTGCAAGATCATGAAAACCCTGATCCCATTCGGAGAAGGCTTGACCAAATTGTCTTGTTAGAAGAACAAAGAAGAGAGACCCTCAATAGAATGATGGAACAAACCCAGAAAACTATAAAATTGTTTAATAAGAAAGCCAAGGGTACTCCTTTTTCTCAAGGAGATATAGTCATCTATTGGGATCCTAAAAATGATAAGCATGGTGAAAAGGGTAAGTTTGAACCTAAATGGATTGGCCCATACCAAATTGCCCATGTTATCAGTCGAATACTTACAAGCTACAGAATTTGCAGGGAGAAATAATGGCTATCCCTATTAATGGCCAACACCTCAAAATGTACAATCCTTGTTGAAGGTGTACTTACAAAAAAGCATTACAAAAAAATAGAAAAACAAAAATCCAAAAATAGAGTGGTGTATTTTGTTTATTAGTTAAGCTTCCCTTTTGTTCTTGAATAATTTTGAGTTTACTGTACACATGATATCTTAGTTTGATGAGTATATCTAACTGTTGATTCCACCAAAAACAATAAAAAGAAAAAAGGAGATTTATTTTAGATGTTGATGAGCTTTACAATTCTGTCAAAAATGAGTGTTTATGCAATAGTTGTTTGATATGAGATAAAACAGATAGAAAACAAAGCTGATTGAAACATCATGTCAAGCCTCACATTACAAATGATACTTAAAGTGACTTCAAAGGTCCAAAGAACTGAGTTATCTTTGAGAGGGTAGTTGAGCCAAAAATTATTACACTCATATTTTATAGCCATAAACTAATCCTCAACTCAGGCATACTTATTGCACAATTTGCTTATATATCCAAACACTTCTCTCACGAGAAAGAAAAATAAAAAATAAAGTAAAATTGAGTCACTACCTGAGATATCTTGGAAAACCTCTACCGGAGCTATAGACGCTTGACTGGTAGTAGGGTAAAACTAAGATGGGATTAGAAGCAACTCCACCGAGGCTATAGATCCGACTGGCAGTGGAGCCCTATAGAATGGTGAAAATTTTTAAAGAGTGAAATCACATATTAGGCTTGGCTATTTTGCTCAGATATGGTAAAGTTCTGAAAGATTTAGAAATCCAAAAAAGAATGCACAAACACACACATGGGCAAAAATATGATGAGACAAATGGTTGTGACAAAATCTGTGTAATCATATCTTATGACTTAGCTAAAACAAGCATTACAATATTTCAAAATAAAACTCATTGATTTCTAAAATTTTCTAACCTTTGTTTCCAAATTGAATGAAAAGGGATCTACAGTTTTTCATACTCTACTTGCTTTGATATCATGTTATTCATATATTTTTTTAGTATATAAAAAATGATGAAGAAAAGAAAGAAAAAGAGGAAGGAAGTTTTTTCTGTTATGCATTTCAAGTTTTGCTTAGCAATCAAAATTTTGTTGTTTTTTGTTAAATTTTTGCAAAATAAAACCAGGAGATTTGTTGGTTCTCAAGTGATTCATGTTTTCAACACATTGTCCCAGTCAAAGCCTATGTTGGAGCCAAATTTGACTCAACTTTGAAACCCCCAAATTTAAATTTTTGGTTTCAATCAAACTGTTACTGCTGGTCATTGCTTAAGTTGTTGTGAGTAATTCATTTTTTTTTCATTGGTTGGTTTGATAAAGTCTAACCTTAGCCTTTTTAATAATGTGGGCTTCATGGTATAAATCAAATTACCTCAAATGGTTAGGGAAGAAAATTTTAAATTAAAAACTAAAGCCAAAGTTTGACCTTCAATTAAAAATTTCCTTGGGCCTAAAATCAGATAAATAAAGTCTTTTAAATCATAAAGTCGGTTAATCTATTCACCATAGTCTCAAAATCCGAAAGGTCTAAGGTTAAAGCAAATATTAATTAATCATAACCTAAGGGTATGCACCCCATTAAGCTAACAATCGAGCACCTTAGATTTAATCCAAGGTGATCAAAATGGCTTAATAATCGGATAGTCAATGTGTGTAAATTTATGATGTGGCATCTAAAAATAGGATTAAAAATAATAAGGGTCAATAAGTTAACCCAAGGTTTAAAAATGAGCAAGGTCTTGATTAACATTAAAATCGTTTTGATTATTTAGTTAATACCTTTAAAAGATCAATCTGAAAGATCAAATCGATGGTGTCGAAGAGTCAAAAGTTTAAATGCAAGACTTGATGGTCAAAGGTTCGATTAAACATTGAGTAAGTTCGACAGATCGGACGATCATGCTAAATAAAGTATAGATCAACGGTTGTGATTGCTTAATTAAAGTGAACTTTAAAATTCAATATTAAAAAGGATGCACCCCATTTGATTAATCATCGAGCTAGTTACCAAGATCGAACGGTCGTGCTCGATCGATTTTTAATCTAATGGTGGCGCACTAATTGAAGATGCATTAAAGAGTGTTAAGGTTCAAAAAATTAATTAATGTTAATCATGTAATTAAAAAGGGTTTAATACATCGGCTAATTTTCCCCTTTCACCTTAATCATGATTAATATTATACATGCTTGATTAAACTAACTTGCAGGTTGACTAGATCCAACGGTTGCGCTTGTCTCCACTCGAAATCCGATGGTCGTGCCAAAAATGCGAATGGTAAAAGAAAGGCAAAGGTAAAAAAAAAATTAATCATGTTTAGTAAGGGTTTAATACGTTGACTAATCCCCCCTTTTTCCCTTAATCATGATTAATAGAAAATCAAAAGTTTTTACATTGATTATATGGTGGGCATCTTATTGACAATCTAACGATAGCACCCAAACTAATCCAAAAATCGATGGTCACGAAGGCTTGTAGTGGCGGCAAAAGATCCAAAGCTAAATAAAGATGCTTTAAGGATACACAAATCGAACGACAGCGCTCATTGATCACCTAGATCCAATGGTGCACATACGAAAAATCAACCGAAGGTTAATCTAAGCATTATTATTTCAAAAGGTTGATTAATTAAACCAAGGTACGTATAAATGTTTCCCATTTATTAAAAACTATGTGCATCTATATGATCCAATGGTCGCGCCTCACCATAGTATGATCTAACGGTGATCACAAAAGAAAAATGCACGTATCATATGTTACCATCAATTAATACGAGTTGTTAAGGTTTGAAAATATAAGGATTAAACATTGGATAAACATGATTAATTGAAGACCAATAAAAACATGTTATGTCAAGTGTTTATATGCAGCTAGGTACATTAACCATCATGCAGGTCTCGGGATATCAATGATCACGCTAACATCCTACCCAGATCGGACGACAACGCATCAATCGACATTCCAAGAGCAAAACCAATCACTTGTATCTGACGGTTGCGATTAATCATGATTGACTTAAGGAAAAAGGGGCATCATAGGAAATATGAAAACCAACGCTCACACCAAGAATCGAATATCATAAAAATCCTGAAGGAGACATAATCGATCCCAAAGATCTAGTTATCACTCGGATCCGAGGTGGCACGAGGTTCAAAAAGGACACTACCCTCATGGCACATACCGTTCCACGTCAGATTAAAAGATCCCCATTGATGAATGAATAGAAAGCATGAATGATTGTAGGCACATGGATCAAAGGGGCCCAGGCACGTAAGTTAATAGATATCGCCCATCATAAAACACAAAATTCTAGAAATGGCTGAGTTGGCATGATTCCATTGGCCAATTTTGAACAGTGGTTGGTGGCATCGGGTCGATAATGAAACGTGCAAATTTATCAAGTTCACTCCACCACCCTGTATATGAACTTACGAAACCAGTCAAGGCCACTCCACTGGTATACCAAGAATTAGAATTGATACATCAGAAGCATAGAGGGAAGAGAGTATTCATATTCTGAGAACTCAAAGAAGAACTTGACCAGCAATCACGAGAGCAATGGCATCATGGGGAGATGTGTTCGTACCTATAGATACATGAGAAGCCATGAAGTTTATCATAGATAAATCACCCTATTCTATGATTTCTGGACCGCCTGTTCCTGGTACCACTATGTATGATTTTACCCAAAAATGTGGGGCAGATAAAAAACCCAACTCAGCTCAACTGTACGAGATCAAAAATGCCTGCATTAAGAGTTTCACCCGAGTGATGGAAGGTGATAATAGAACCCCATGGATAATGGTAGATTTGTTCCATAAAGCTCAGAGGTGGTAGTACAAGGGTTTCCCTAGAGAAAACAGATGGAACAATAACCTTGGGAAGCTGATATGCCCAAAAGTGCATTTCTCCTCAGATTTGATGGCTTGGTTAGCAGTGGCATATGATGAAAGAACGAGGACCTTTCGAGACCACAAGAATCGAAAGGTGTTCAACACCAAAGTCGAAGATATCCAGGAAGTGTTCAATCTGATGAAGTATACCACATTTCTGGTGGACCAGGTAATCGAACACCAATCTCGTATGTTCACTGATATGGAAATTTTTAAAAAATTGTTTGATACACATGCAGCAATAGAGAAAAATTTCCCAATTAATAAAAATGCTTTTAAACCCTGGGTACAAGACTTCTGTGACATGATAAACATAGTATTGGGAGTACAGGATATGAGTAGAATAACAAAAAGGGTTTTGTATTTAGCTGCACAATGTAATAGAGGACATAACACCCCAATCTACGCCTGGGAACTGGAATTGAGCTCACAAATACATAGAGAAATGGTAGAACTAAAGAGAGCAATTTTTGAACAGAGGCAGGAGATGCCTCACTTTTCACAATATTCTTTTCTCACTCACTTAATAGCGGGCCAATTGGGGGAAGAAGCCCGTAAGAGATTAAAAGCCATAGATAGCCCCTATGTACAGAATAGCTTCTGGAGACTTCATGAAGGATGAACTCACATGGGCTGGTTTTGTGATCGCTTCCTGGTAGAAATCCATTGGGCCTTAACTGGGCTAATTCCAGAAATATTAGGGCCAGGGGTAAGAGCATTCATTAAAGAAAAGGAGATAGGAGATTTCTTCTTCATAGAGGGTTTTACTTACATCAGATTATATGGAGCTAAAATCCCTCCTAAGGTGTTACCCCAATACTGCCCATTGTCCATAGCAGCCCTAGAATTATGCAGACAAGTGGCAGAAGAGGCTAAAATGAGACTGGTTAAGAAGCATGGAAAAGTCCCCTGGCTTGATGTTCCCTACCATTTTGGGGATTATGTATTTGTTGGATATCCTTCCCTACTCAAGGGAATGTTTGAATTGGACAATATGGGATTCGATGAAGTGTCATGGAGGTTTTATGACCCAAAAGGAACTTACAACAAGATGATGGAGAAGAGAGAGTATGCTCGAATAAAGCACTCGAGAAGATGCTTTTGAAGAAAGCTTATTAGAAGCTATAGAGAAAAGATCAGATTTACAAAAAGTATGGGATAATTTCCCTCCAAAAAAGAGAGGTAGCACACAGGTTTATGAAGCCTATGACTACCCTACAGAACTAAGAAGGCTTCAAGAAATTTTAGTGGATACTACAACACCTGTTATGCCAAGGACAGACCCAACAATTAAAGAAGACCCTTTGCTAGAATTGATAGAGGAGCAGGACATAGACTTAATGGAGGTCACTGTTAGAACTGTTGATGTAGTAGAACAATAGGTTAAACTCCTAGTGAATGACCAACTCATAATAGAAGCAACACCAAAAGAAGTTCCTCAACAGACCTGTACAGACAAAGGCAAAGAAATAGTAACTTCCTCTTCTCAGAAAGCATCACCTACAGAGCAAGCTGTAGTTCCCATATCTGATAATGTGCTAGTTGTAACCAGTGTGAAGAAATTGGCACCCATGGCCATCCCTACCTCTATAACCATAAAGGGATAGGAGATCAAAATCCCATCAGTGATACAAATGAATCCTAGGAAAATTGGTGGACTGGGTGGCCTTTTCCGAAGTTACTTAGTGAAGAGTCAAATAGAAATAACTCCAGTAGAAGCAAAGAAGCCCAGATTGTCTTTACCAGTTGCCAAGGTTGTTTTGGAAAGAATATATGAGCATACTGCCTTCACTATTACAGATGAACAAGAGTTGTAGTTAGTAGCAGGGATGGGAAATATAGAAGAACAATCTTCAGAAAAAGCAGAGTTGAGGACAACTATGTCAGATATTGCTGAGATTAATCTCCCTCCTCTGCAAGACCCACTAGTTCTCAGTACCAATGAGGAAATAGGAGGATCATCAGTACTGGGTAAAGATGTTGATATAGCAAAACTTGTCAAAATAGTGAATGCTCAAGCCATTGATCAATTTGTTGAAAATATTGAAGCACTAAAAAAACAATTGGACCAAGAAGAAAAAGAAAAAGCAGAATTAAAAGTTGTGATAAGTAAGCAACAAGAAGAATTAAATAAGAAAGATGCTTCAATTGCCTAGCCCCCTGTAGTAACCAAGGTTCAAGATCATGTATATTATTTGAATGTAATGAAAAAGGACATGTACAAAAGAATAAAAGCTCAGGCCAAAGGTTTTATTGAAATGTTCAGGAAAATAAGGGTGATTCAAATAACTACTCAAGAAATCATGACCTTGATGCAGGAAAGAGAAAAATATTTTAAATTCATTCACCCAACCCTGGACTACATAGGGGATCATTTTGAAGAACTGCAAGGACAAGAAATAACGACACCTGAAGGCAATAAGATTCAAATCAATTTTGAATTTTTCAAAGCAGCCCTGTTTGGATCAAACCAAGAGAAATGGATAAATTCTGTGACTGAGATGAATGACCTAATAAAGGATGCTATAGATAAACTGATAGATATTGGCCTATCCTTAGATCAATGCCTGGAAGCATCAGACATAGAAGGAATATTCAAAGAAACCCTTGAGAGATTTGACTGTGAACAAGGTGATGAGGAGGAGATGATTAAACAAACTACACTCATGGTGAATGCTACAGAAGCCTTACTACTTCGAGTATGATAGAAACATGCCTGTTATTGTTATACAAAAAATAGAATTTTGCAAGAAATGAATATGCTCAGGATTGCAACCACTTTTGACACAGAAATATGGAGGTTGATTGATGAGCATATTAAAGGGTTGCAAAGGAGTTTAAAGGGAAAAAAGGTCAATACCTGCACTCAAAAAAAGTAGATTCTGCACCACAGACAGCTACAATAATAGGAGACATCTCTAGGGCAGTTAAAGGGTCAAAGGATCAAGGAAAGGCAACTCAAAAGAGGCCAGTTAGAAAGCAAGTAGCTAAACGCACCAAGAAGTAGCAGAATCAGATGAAAGTTCTCCTCATACTTAAATCACCAGTTTAGTAGGAATTTGTTTGAACAAGTCAAAGAAGGGAGCACAGTCAAAACCTCAAAGCCAACTGGACAGCACCAATTTTGGAAATTCAATCAGATGATGCCAAGTGTACAACCATAAATAACAGAATCAAGAACCAGCAGCTATAAAAGGAAGCAAGCAGGTCTGGATTCTGCATCAAGCAATTAGAGAATAGCATTTTTGCTAAGAGGTATACTTGAGTGCCCTGTTAGTTGTGTTGTTGTATTTCTTTGTGTCTATTTTCTTTTATTCATTCTTTCTTCCTCCCCTTGCTGTGCAGGATTGTATGATAGGAAAGCGTTCAAGAAGCTGAGAATATTTCCAGTCTTATTGAGCCTAGGATTCAGAGATTCTTCTGTTACCATATTGGAATAAGGAGAGTAGGAGAGACCTGTTACATTATTTGAACAGAGTCTTCTTCATTGTATTGATGTATTCTTTTAAGAAAAATAGAGTTAAAAGGCATCCCGCCCACTCTGCATGTAATATTTTATGAAATCAATACAATTCTGGGTTTTATTCCTATCATTTCTTTGTCTCAGTATTGTGTGTATCTGTATAATGGGTTACATTATTTGAATGCATTATATACGTTTCTTTCATTGGTTAACTCTTGATTTTATTATGATATTCGAATGAAATTAAGAACACCAATTTCCTTTTCCCCTTCTCTCTGTTTCATAATTAAAATTGTTGTTAAATTGCTATAACAACCCAATGAATCTAGGCACTGGTCTACATAAGGCATAACAATTGGTTATTTTCATGCTTGGTCATTTTAATAAGAATACTTATAGTTTAATATAAATCTGGAGCATGCAAATTAGAATTTTAATTAAAGAATTGTCGTTGGGGTTTCCTTACCCATTCTGCCATCTTCTTTAGCAATATTCGGGTTTAGCAGAACATGAGGCAGGTCGACCAGAGCCTGTAATAGCTCGTTGGTTTCAAACGGATTCTTGTAGCGTGACAATTGATTTCCTACGGATGCAAGAATCGGTTCCAATAGGACTCAATATTGGATAAAATAAATTCTTATTTAGAATATTTGAAAGATAAGTTATCAACCATGGTTGGAAGACTATAACTCATAAATACTAAATTGTAATCTCTCATTATATATGATGTCACTATCCATATTGTGAGTAGACATAGCATCCAAATTTGTCAAAATTCAAATATATTTTCTTTTCAAAAGCATGTGAACAAAATTTGAGATTTGTTTTTACAAGTGGGATAGCATTTATAGAGGAAAGAATAGTGGAAGAAAAAGCTTCATAAATTGCAAACTTGTAAGTTTAATTTTGATAAGGACAACCTAGAAGCTAACACACAAAATATTTTGGACAGTGAAGAACTTTCGAATTGTATTACAAAATTGTATATATATAGCCAAGTACAAGGATCGAATAAAGTTGAATTAAGTAGAAACCTTATCTAGCTATCTATCTACTATCAAAAAAACATTATTTGCAATATCATATGTGGATATTGATAAATATATATATATATGGCAACATTAATCCTTGTCATTCCTCCTCACCATAGAAGCATTGGACTCCAATATGTACAAAAGGAAAGGAAAATCTTGAACCATTTGACTATGAGAGATCCACAAAGCTTGATGTGGAAGTTGATCTCATTTGGAAATAGGAAGTGGAAGATCCCTGGTGGGTGTGGCGTGTCCTAGTGTCAAAGAGATGATCATTCGCTAATGGAAGTTGAAAATTAGGTATAATATCTACAAGATGACTGATGAAAACGTTTATCTCTAATGTTGACTCATGGTATGGTCTGAGCAAGTCAATATTGATGATGTCATGGATGCCCAAGTATGTTGGAAGATCAAGGTAAAAAACATTATCGAACACTTGTTGCACGATAGTGTAAGGCCCATAACAAAGATGCTTGATCTTGCTATATGCCTTCTTTTGGAACCTACGGTGATCAAGGTATGACCAAACTCTCTCTCCAACCTAGAAGTAATGTGGGACATGATGTCGGTCTTCTTCTATTGTTACTGAGTTTTTTGAAAAAAAATTAACAACTTTGTACTCGAGCTGCTATAAATATTAAATGAAAGACTAGGCTTTGTCTTGTTATTTTTGCATGTGGATAGTGATGGGTGATGGAAGTGATAATGGTAACTCATATGGTGCTAATGGCTTAAAACCTAGACACACTTCAAAGGGTGAATGGCCTATGGAGGAATGGGCAGCCCTATTATATGCATGCTTAATGTGTGTAAGACTCAAATTCACTTAGATGGAGATGAATTATGGAAAATGTGAAGACTCTGGACAAGGGTACGACTGACAACTTCAATTTGAACATCACACTATGGATGAAAATAAATGGAAAATTTAAGATATATGCCTAAAATTTTCCACAAAGAACGCTAAAAATGACCAAAAAAATGAGAATCACGATCAAACACGATACTAGTGGGAAGACAAAAAGAACACCAAATGATATCAAAGAAAATTTGGGCTAATTCGACAACAAAATTGGTTTTATGACAAGGGATAAACTTAGCCATCTTACTAAAATGATCGACTATGAGAAATATAGTCATGTTGATGGACCGTCATAGAAAAACCATTGACTAGATCCATAGAAATACTTTTCCAAGGAAGTGATGCAAGATGCAAATGCATATTGAGGCCCAGATTTCTATTAGCTAGCTTGGATCTGTAACAAAAGGCACATTGTCTTATGTAACTTAAACATCATGTTGCATGTGTGGCTAGTAGAAGAATCTCTGCAAATAATGGAAAGTCTTGTGTTTGCCAAAATGTCCATCATAGAGGATAGAATGTGCCTCCTTAATAAGGGATGGTCTATGCTCAAAGGGTACACAAAGTGTATCCAGGCAATAAAGTAAACCATCCTTAAGATGATAGTCCTAAAAAATGATCAAGTTGGAGGATGAAGGATGTTGGAGATGCTGGTAAACTTGTGCAAAGTTAGGGTCATGAGGATACTTAGAAGGCCAAGACTAGAAACCCAAGTGTGAGGTAGTGACAATGGTTAAGGCATGTGATGAATGAGGATGACTTAGATAATTAGCGATAGAATTTTTACTACCCTTTTTGTACTTTATGACTAGGTGAAATTGCAAAACGTAAGAATCCCATTTCATGTGGCGAGCTTCTTGGATCTTATTTTGGTACTAAATAAACTGTAAAGACAAATTATTAGTATGGACAATGGTTTATTTACCTAGGAGGTAATGACACCCGTATTTTATGGCTTGGACTAAGGCATAAAGTTTCTTATCATATTTAGAATAGTTTTTCTTGGTTATAGAAAATGACTTTGAATGATAAGCAACAAGATATCCATTTTGTTTTAGGATAGCACCAAGGGAAAAATGAGAAGCATCGATTTCAATCTCAAAAGGTTGTCTAAGGTCAGGGATGACCAAAACAAGAGTAGAACAAAGCTTATATTTAAAATTTAAAAATGCATGGGTATGATCAAGGGTCCAATGGAAGATAGATTTTTCCATAGTCAAGTATTGTAAAGGATTAGCTTTGGTGGAATATCCTAGGATAAACTTGTGGTAGAAGTTGGCTAGGCCAAGGAAACTTTGTAACTCAATGGCATTGGTGGGAGTATGTCAATTAGGGAGGACTTCTACTTTGATAAGATTCACTTGAATACCTTGATCATTAATGATGAAGCCAAAGTAGGAAATGGAAGTTTGGCCAAAAGAACACTTAGGCAAATTAGCATACAATTGATGTTGTTGTAGAATGGAAAAACATGCTCAATATGCTCCAAGTGTGCCTTCCATGTAGGAGAAAATATAAGAATATCATAAATATAGATAATGACATATCTATCCAAGCACTCTCTAAAAACTTCATTCATTAGCCTCATGAAATTAGTAGGAGCATTAGTGAGACCAAAATTCATAACAAGCCATTCAAACAAACACATTTTAGTTTTGAAAGCATTCTTCCATGTATCTTCAACATGAACTCAGACCTGATGGTATCCACTCTTAAGATTAATCTTAGTGAAACACTTAGCTCCTTGTAGTTGGTTTAATAGATCATCAATGCAGGTGAGTGGATATCTATTTTTTATAGTGATTTTATTAAGTGCTCGAAAATCAATGCAAAGACTCCAAGTACCATTATTTTTTAGAAAAATAAGAATAGGAGAGACAAAAGGAGAAATGTTGGGTTTGATGAACCCCTTAGCTAATAGATACTAAAGTTGTTTCTTAATTTCATCATATTGCAAAAGTGATTTTTTGTACATGGGTGCATTAGGGAGAGGTGTTGTTGGAATGATATCAATATTGTGATTAATGGCCCTCTCTAGAGGTAAAGAAGTGGGCTCTTGAAAAACACTTATATTTTTGCAATATTTTATCAAGTGCTTTGGATCTAGTGGACTTAGGAGATTGTGTTGAATATTGCTTATGTTGTGGGTAAATGAATATGAGTGCAAGTGTTTGTGCTTGATTTTTTACCTTTCTTTCCCATCTATAACTAAGTAATAGATTAGTGGTGTGCTTGGTGGATTCAATGAGATAGTGCTTATTATCTTGTTAGAGTGTGTAGGTGTTTTTATAAGCATCATATTGAGCATGCCTATAATATTGATAAGACTTACCAAGCAATAAACCACAACAATCTATGGGGGTCACATCACAAGTGACCTTATCCCTAAACTTAGTTCCAAAAGCAATTGCAATGGTGCATGTGTGTGTAATTTATGAAGTGGTCTCACTATCCTCCTATCTGAGAGATTAATGATGAGAATGTGGTATAGTAGGGAGCTTGAGCCTATCGATATTGGACTTCATGATCAAGTTATTTTGTAAGCCATTATTGATGATACAATCAACCACAAAATCATGAAGAAAGTAAGCACGCATGACAAACATATTATCATGGTCTCCTACAATGGAATGATGATTCATCAAAATGACATGATTGAGTTTTTCTCTTAAATCCTCATAAACTTGTTCCTCTCTGGTAGTCTTGATGGGGTTATTATTTTTGCCCTCATCAGACTGTACAAGTAAGGTCTTTTTCTTCTGTAATTGTCTACATTCAGATTTATCATGCCCTTTTATTTTATAGTAATTACAATATTTTTTAGACTTAGCATGAGAAGAAGAAGAAGAAGCATGAAATGTATGCTTAGAAGCAAAGAATTTAGTATAAGTGGAAGTATGAGAATAATGAGAGGGGGATAAAGTAGAAGATCTCCTTGGTGCCTGTTGTTGAGGACGAGGTAATGGTTTAGAACCTCCTAAAGAGTATCAAGTCCCCTTGTGTTGTGTTATGAACTTCTCCTTCGCAAGTTGTGCATGATTAAAATTAACATCAAGAGTAGTTCAAGTAGTGTATTTCAACTCTCTATAAAAGTGTGCTAGAAGTCCAATTTTAAACTTAGCAATGAGGGAAGCTGCATGATCATATATGCGAAACAAGATGCATAGTCAGTTGAACTTATGGACATAATCCTAAATGAATTGGTGCTTTCCCTGTCTAAGGTAGATTCATTGGTTGAGCAAGTCATCATCATAATTAGATAGATAGAAGGTGGCCTTCAAGGTCGTGACCAAAGCATCTCATGTTGTGATGGGATTTTGAGTTCCTTGGCATTCGGTAATGAAAACCTTAGCCATGCTAAAAAGTTTGATTTTGGTGAAAGAAAATTTATCATCGTCCAATTTTTTATTAAATTTAAACCAGGTCTCCATATCTATGATCCAACTATTGAGGATATCGGGATTCCTACACCCTTCATAAATTTTGACTTCACACTTTATATGGGGATGACTAGAGGAGGAGAATGATTGTATTTTAAGGTTCTTAATAGTGTTAGCTAATGAAGTGACTAAGGAGGTGACCTCAGTTAACTTGTTTACTACATCTATATTTGTGACCATATTTTTATAGTTATGAGCTAGGGGAAATAAGTTTGTTTGACCAAATAAAGATTAAATTGCTTTGTGAATTAAGAAGACTAATAAGCACATATAAAGGTGTTTGATAGTCGAAAAAAATTACAATTCAAATGTTTAACATAAAATATTTAATAAGACTATCTGAAATGGTCAAAAATTTAGTCAACAAAGTGATTTTATGTGGCTATTAAAATGGAGAAAAAGTTAAGAATTCCCCCATGATGTCAACTTTGTAGCTTGGAGCTAAGGATGTCGATGACTAGAAACTACGTCGGATTCTCCACGTCATTTCTTGGATAATAAAATGCATCGAGTAGCTTCGAGAGGTTGGTTCTATGGGTTAGATTGCAAAAATTATCTCCCACATCTATAGCAAAAGAAAACATGTGGGATATATTTTAGATACGTTCGAGATCTAAACGTTCATGTTAAATCGTCCTCCTATTTCCATCAACAAAATGGCTAAATGTCATCTTATTGTCTATGCCAATACCACCAGGAAATAGTATGGTGCTCTAAGAAATAAACATCAGGTCTGGTCCGTGTTTGCTCTTGTGCATCAAACCAAAATGGCTTCGCATGCTCCTACATGGCATTGAGAAAAATCTTTCATTTTTGTTAGTGAAATTTTACTTTTTTGGTCATCTTATACCAATTAGGCTCATCTAATTATCAAGCAACAACTATCTCCAATGCATATTTTATCCCAAGCAAACAACGAGAATGTGCACTCCCTTGATAATATCATCCAATGGTCAATTTAAGCCAGTGAGAACCTCACGAGCTCCAATCACCACTCATGCAATGAAACCCGTGTGCATAGGTTTGACAAAATTAAGAGAGACATAGTGATATTATGATAGTGCTTTCAGCAAGTGGGCTAAAAGAATGCTCATGTAGGCTATAGTCTACCTATTTAACAAAATATTCTGGGGTCAAAAATAACCTAAACCAATTCAGTATAAACTAATATTAGATGGAAAATACCTAGGCCTGATCGTAGGCTTTGAACCAACTGTTAAGGACAACCTAGAAGCTAACATAGAATATTTTGGACAATGAATAATTGTCTAATTGTATTACAAAATAGGCTATAAATAGCCAAGTACAAGGACTGGATAAGGTTGAATAAATTAGAAACTATATCCAACTATCTATCTATTATCAAAAAAACATTATTTGTAATATCATATGCGGATATTGACAAATGGTAACATTAATCCCTATCAGATATTAGGGGGAAACATGGTTGGAGATTATTCAAATATCAATAAAAATATTGTCCAAATATGTTTCTTTTAAAATAGATAGATTTTTTTGGATGAAATAAACAAGTAATAAAACAAAGCCTAACTAGGGTTTCATCAACATGGAATTTTATATCAAATAGTTTGTAATTAATCAAGATACATATTAGATGGTCAATAAATGAGGAAGATTTTTCAAATTTTAGCCTAATGCTTGGTTGAATCCTTATTCTCTTATTTTTTATCCAAAATTAAAACCATTATATTAATGTGAATACAAATTTTAGATATTGGATTTGAGTAAGATCACCTCAAACAATTAGTAGATGAGATCCAAAGATGCTTTAAGAATTATATTTCCCATTTTGCATGCAAGGATGAGTTTATTTGTACTATATAAAAATATGGTGGATACTCCATCAAGTTGGGAGATAAATATTTAGAGCAATATTAATCCCTACTCTCAAATGAGGCCATCCCTAAGGCCTCAACATTCCTTTATTTAGAAATTCAAAGCCAAATTCTTATAGGTGGTTGTCTATAAAGAAGAGAATATCATGGAAATTTTAGGTGTGCCTTTTGTAAGGAGGGGATAAACACATTAGATCATTTACTTCTTCATTGTCACTTTGCTTTCATCATTTGGGACTACTGTTTCAAAAAAATGAGAATCTATTGAGTAGATTCATCAACATTGAAAGACTTGATGAAATGTAGGATGAATTGTTTAAGCTAAAGAATTATGCATTCAATGGAGGATTTTTCTTGCCATTATTTGTCGAAATATGTGTCTTGAAAGAAATAATAAAATTTTTAAAAATAAATTTGAGAATCATATCCAAGCTCTCTTGTAAAATATTTACAAATATGATGCTCATCATGGGAAGTTTCAAGTGTGATAAAAGAGATGTTGGAATTTATATTAAAATATTGGAATATATATGGAAGGTTCATTTACAACAATGAAGTTAATATAGGTTTCATGTCAATCTTTGGTAAAATAAAAAATGTTTAGAAGTTGGGTTCATCAAAATAAGTTTTGATGGTGCTTTCAAAAGAAATCTGGATGAAGTTAGTAAAGGTAGTATTTTAAAAATAATTAAAAAAATTCTCCTCACCTACTAAGAATCATACATAATTTTAACTAAAAACTATGTAAAGGCTAGGGCACTTCTTACAGGGATCAAGATTGTCATTAAAAATGGATTGAGATATATTTCATTGTAAGGGGATTCACATTATTATTAATATTGTCAAGAAAAAAATATGGGGATTAGATCAACAATTAAAATAATTTTTTTATTTTCATAAATTAATTATGGACATAATATATTAGAAATATCAGTATGTTTATAGAGAAGAAAATATGATAGTAGAAAATTTAGTCAATCATAATATTTTTTCCTCAAAAAAAGGTTGTAATTTTATATTAAGTAAATATGAAATTACATTCTTCATATGCCTCTTTGGCATTTCTTCAAAATTTCAATAGTGACCTAAAAATCAGGTCATTTATACATCATAACTAGCTATCTCTATCATGCTAAGTTCTATCCTTAGGCACCTTCCCAATTTATCAAACAGTATCCTTTAAATCACTAATTTCTGAGTTTTTTTTTAAGTTGCTTTATCTATGCTTGCTTTAACTGGAGTATATTAATCCCTCCAAATAGAGATTTGAACCAACTGTAAAAACCCCAAATTACAAACCCAACTCGAGATAGCAATTTTTTTAACATATCTATCATGTCAATTTGCATTCAAGTATACTTGAACCAACATCAATCAGGATAGCAAATAACCGAGAAAATTGTGACATAATCAATGTCAACTCTCGTGATAAGAGTGAGATAATTATTACTATGGGGTTTGTTCCCATTGTGCCCATAAATAGCAATGCCAACCCCAACATAAGTGCTACCATATTGCATTCCATGGGTAGAACTCTTGATTTTTGAATGCTTACAGAATAAAGCATCTTCGATTCTCACAAATGTTCAGCTAGTTGTCAGTTTACGGTATATTGAGTTTGATACAAAATATAATTGAAAGCACCTTGATTATTAAAATTCTATTCAACATCCATTGTCGATCATGTCTTTATCGATGCGGATGTCCTACATCACCGATCCCATCTTAGTTCTTCTTTAGTTCCCAAGGTAATAATTTTTCCCTTCCAAAATGCTTGTGGTCATATCTCCTTTTTATGTGTGTCATATTAATGTGGTTTCAAGATGTCTTATCCTTACCCTTTCGAAGGCTCCATTGGTTGAGTGCATGTTTACCTATGCACCTTACTCCTAGAAGTTGTGACTATTATTATATTGTTGCCAACTGTCTAGATTGTATCTACACGTACGCAAGGTACCATCACAACACTTCGATCATGGTTGCTTATTTTAAAATAATTCAAATTTATGCAAAATTGAGTTTAGTCATCAACTCATCTCGTCACTTGCCATGGTTTATAGTTATTCCTACTTTCTGCAGTAAACTATCTCTAATTATGCTTAATCCATTATCATATAATTGACTTAAGCTAGAGGCATGCTTGCTACATGCAAGATATTTTTAAGAGTTGCTTAAATTCTAGGGTAACTTATTTTTCCAAGGAGTCTTCCCATGATCTAACAATCTTCAACAACTACTCTTCTACTGGTTCTACAAGTTTATCCTGGCCAAGTCCAACATTTTTATAGTCATTTTACAAAATTACTACCTTGAATCTCTTAAGTTGGAACTCTTTTCTCCCTTTGAACCAATTCATATGGTTCTCTATGCTTAAACCAATTGTTGAAGTTTTATGCCCTAGTTTACCTGTGTGGATAATAATACCACATGCATTGTGTAGAGGATAATTTCTTATTTAATAGGATATAACGCCTTATTAAACTTGACCACCACCTAGGTGGTCGGGTGGCATACTTTTCTACAAAGTTGGGATACTTGAGAAGGTTGGCGAAGTCTCATGTGGTAGTGACAATTGGGGTATCAAAGTTATTTGGTGGAGTCCAGATATGATTTGTACCAAAATTTCATGTCAAAAAATATTTTTGGTGAGATTTGGACGATTTCCATGCTTAAATATGAAGTTTTCCCATCCTTGCCCTCCTTCGCCATTGTTGAGCTAATTAGATCATTGCTCTTGCCAAAGACCATGAGTGTACTATAACATTGATAAAAATGTAAATAAATAAAATATTCTTTTGTTGATCCCATGATCTTATCCATACTCTTACCTCATTTTAAGTTAGTATTACCATTTGCAATTCTGAATGGGATCTTACCTTACTATTACCCTATGGATTGTTTCTCCATAGATAATTTTCAATACCCAACATTCTCAAGAAACTTTATAGCTATCATAGCTAATTTTATGATCAAGGGGTTACTTTAGCAAAATCTCCATGTGGTTCTCTTAAATATGAATACACAAGTAATTCCAAGGCTGCACTTCACATAAATCAACGTGGTCAATGTCTATCTTGTGGATAGGAGTGGCCAATCCTACTATTAATAACAGTGGGTAATCAAACATACCGCACTCTTAAGAATTCTCCTATCTATTTCAACAAGAATATCCTTTTCCCTTCTAGATTATGCTAGAATAATGTTAGGTCTCTTTCAATCCATACATTAGGCGTATGCCTTGAATATTAAACATCCTATCATAAATATATAACATAAATAATTTACAATGCTTAACTCTATCCCCATATCACACAATGGGAGTTAAGGGGATTATCACACAAACCCTCATAGACACTCCAATGTCTACCATTTTACCTTACTTGCTCTATTCAAATTTTAATATCCATAATATGAGACAAAATCTAAGTTTTTCCCCCACTTGATCATTTCTAAATCTATTTATCACACAATACTTTAGTAAGGAAGAGGCTTAGCTCAATATTATAGATGCCAAGTACCATTTCTCAACGATCTCTTGGGTACTCCACAAGTTGTGGAATATTCCCCTCACTCTTCTATTATGATTCACTAGTGAATACAAGCATGGGAGAAAATACTTGCACATTAGTATCTTCCAAACTCTTATTATTCCCTTACTAGGCATTTATCAATTTAGAGTTCATCAAGAACAATTATAGGTTTACAAACAAAGCCCATATCTTTGATAGTCTAGACCTATCATTAGATTCCATTAGCTAGCCTGCTTTGATACCAACTGTAACAATTCCAAATTACCAACCCAACTCGAGATAGAATTTTTTTTAACATATCTATCATGTCAGTTTGCATTCAAGTATGTTTGAACCAACATCAATCAAGATAGCAAGTAACCAAGAGAATTATGATATGGTCAGTGTCAACTCTTGTGATAGGAGTGACCAACTCCTATCTAACCTCACATTCCATCATGATATTATTAGTTCCTTTGTTTAATTATTTCTATCTCTCCTTTCATTAGGAAGTTTAGTTACTTAACCAATTGAATGTAACTTCAATCTTACTTCCTAATTCTTTTGCAATGGAATACCATGCATATATTATTAACAATGCATAAATATTATTTTACTCCCTTCAAGATTATTACTTGAAATAAAGCATAAACCATTACCTCATATTAAAAGAGCCATTTATTGGAAAAACAAAGGCACCATTCATTATTAGATCTAATAACCTCAAGTGCAATTATAAACCATTCTCACTTATGGAACATTGCTTGTTAACAAAATCATGCATCATATAACACTTTAGTGATCATATTATAAGAATGTAAATGCATCATCTCATTGGAAAGTAAATAAATTTAAATTCCATATCATTCAATATCCACAATCTAACTAATTAGCAAATATAACATCCATGCATAACAATAATTGCCAACCACAAAGTAGATATACACAACATATATCCTAGGAACCCTCATGGGGAATAAACCCAGCCTTCAAAATATGTCTCTCCTCTCATTTCATAAAATTAAGATGTCATAAATACAAGTATAGTAGGGCATCCCACGGATCCTTTACTAAATCAATTATGCAATTAAAGGAACCAATTTTTTCTTTTTCAAATCATGATGCAAATAAGGAAACTCCACATTTCCTTTTTCTAGGCCATCAATACAATACATAAGAATCTCACAAATTCTTATAATTACATTTTTATGAATGATCATCGGATTCATATTAAGGATAAATCTCATCAATTATCAAAGAGGGAACCCCATAATTCCCTCGAGAATGAATCTTGCATTCATTCTCCAACCTAGATGTCATTATTCCATTTAAATCAATGTGATATAGAAATTATCTAAGGTTTTGTAACATATGGAGAGATCCCATACTCTCTCCAAGATTAGACTCCATATCTAATCTCCTCACATTCATCCATGATTTCACAATTTAGATAATTCCCACTTCATTGTTGTTCGATCAGAACCATAACTACAATCCATCAATAGGATCACCCTATAGTTCTCACAGTTTGATCATCAAATTGTTTCATGATCTGTCCATAATATTATGATCTGTCCATAATATTATTCTAGATTCTCTACCAATTTCACCTCAATTTGAAATATATCGTTACAATAGGATTGAACTATAGTTTTTACAAATATGGCCCCAAACAAGATTATGCTATAGTTTCTTCAAATTCTGACCCAAATTTATCCCATAATTTTTGTCACCAATCTGTATCATAATCTATCAAACTATATTACACTATAGTCTCTCTGTATTTTTACCATAATTTGTCTCGTGCTATAGTTTTCATCTTATCCATGAGAACATTTATTTTGTGACCTATTATACTAATTTGTCTAGTACAATATTACATAATAGTTAATCCTTATAAACAATATTACACAATAGTTAATCAACAAAATCGTATTGTAATATTTCAAACCAAATTTCATGATAATTATCAAACAAGATTACACTTTTAGTCCATCATAAAGTGCCCTTGTGATCTATCAACCAAGATCACCTCGTAATCACATCTTTTGTCTTGCAATATATCAACAAGACTACTTAATAATTAGACACAAATTGGTCTTGTAATCTATCCATAGGATTAAACTATAGTTCTCAAATTATAGGGTTCAATTTTTACAAGTATCTCCCAAATTGTTATCAAACTAGGTTTTAAATCCTAATTCTTTATTTCACCCTTTAATATAAAATCCTCCTCAAAAATTTAGTCTAATATGATATCCTTTTATACAATTGTTTTAGATATCTTTAGAGAGCTCACTAGGCAAAGCATAATTTACCACATTCAAGCTCCAGTAAGGTTTATTCAAATGTTGGTTTACCACTAACTATCAACTTAATCATAGTCTCTATGGCCAACCTTCTGCGGTAGTCAATTCACTAGCACTGATCAGATTTCTAATCCCTAAGCTTCGCTGGTGATGATCTATAATCATCTTAGCCCCCTTGGATAGGTTTCAATCTCCACGACTATCTGGGGATGGTTTAGCCCTCATGGATTTCTTCCACTAGGAGTAGTGGGGCTAACCCCTACTAAAAGGGTTTTTATGTAATTCATCCTAGGTTATCGGCCAACCTTGTGCGGTAGTCAATTCATTAGCACTGATCAAATTTCTAATCCCTAAGCTTCACTGGTGATGATCTATAATCATCTTAGCCCCCTTGGATAGGTTCCAATCTCCACGACTAGCTGGGGATGGGATGGTTTAGCCCTCATGGATTTCTTCCACTAGGAGTAGTGGGGCTAACCCCTACTAACCAACAAGGTAAATCCAAATTCTGCAACCAAACCAATTATTTCCAGTCAACCACATAATGCAAGGTCCACATAAGTCATCATATTAAGCGCCCCCAACTAGTGCATGACCACCCTCTTGGTGGCCACTAGGACCACCAGTGGTGGTCACTTTCTTAATTGACATGATTCCCTTATATATTGCCCCATTGCTCCCATAGGAGCAATGTGGGATAATAGTCCCTACTTTTTTTTAAATGGTTTCATCGATTAATACCCTCAAAACCAATATCATCACAAACCACCAATACGAATTTCAAGGTGCAGTTACTGCAATTGAGAGATCACAATATGCGTGGTCAAAGAAGGAAGGTTTTCAACCACCAACGTATAGGTTGCTACATCCACCAAATCATAGACACTTTGTTATGGGAGTGAAATTCTTTTTAAATTCTCTTGTTGTTCCCATATATCCCATGTGGGATATTGGAAAGTTAGTTTGGGATCCTCCCATTCGTACCTCCCGAGTGCAGATGCACCACTCGAGGGCAACAATGAGATGGTGGTCTCTAAATATTTATCAAACCCTAATTCAAACTTTAGATATCTTACGAATAACAAGCGAAGCAACTTCGAAGGGATGACAGTGATGATAGTAATGAGTGTCATCAGTTCAATTGGGGTGGATGCAGCTTCAAACTACCAAGGTTGAAACAGAGGCGACGATTAAGGATTTAAATCAGACCCTTTTTTCCTATGGATGCTCGATAAGGGTTGAACAAAAAATTTGAGCTTACTAAAATATTGGACTACGACACGCAAGTATTTTCGTAGATAGCAACATTATTTACAAATCACAGGGATATTTGATCGTAGAGCAATTCAAAGAGTATAGAGAGATTGCTTTTGGTTTCTACAGTTTGGTTCAGCTCAAAATTTGATCGTCCATGGTCAAGGTTCAATTACAGTGGCCTAGGGTAGATCTTCTCAGCTATACTAAACAATATCGATCGAGAACACCCCCTTGATCGCGGTCTATCTAAAAGATATATGTCATTCGATCGATAATGGTAATCTCTGTTTAGGTGCAAATATCCCACATGCATGATGTTACGTAGCATAGTTTAAAACTGTGTACACACCCTAAAGGTGATAACCACCCAGCGGTGGCCATAGGGGCACCGCTGGTGGAGGTGGAATTAGGTTAGAGCGGTATATTTGTTGACTATCCAAATACTCTCTTAGCTTGTCGGAGGTCGGTAGCAATCACACATGAGTAAATGGTAATCTTATCAAGGGATCGTTAACCAATTATTTTGCTAGGGATTCCTACATCTCATCTAAAGTAGGAAATAGACCGATTTCGATCTACATTACAGGTATTAATCAAAGTTAAAAGTACCCTCTCAGAGGGACCAATTCAACTAATCTCATTTAAAAAAATTAGATCTTCTATTAAGGTCTCTAAAACCATCCACAAAAATATGTTTTTAATGAGGAAGTTTAATCCCCCTTAAACAATAAAAAAGAAACTACAAAGAGCAGCATTTAATTAGTATAACAACCGCATTCTAACAAAGCATAAGAGAAATAGGAAACCACCAACCTAAAACTCTTGTAAGGTTGGACTTCTTCAACTCCTGTTTCCCCCTCAAGTTTATACTCCAAAATTATTTATCTTGGCCAAATGCCAATAATTACAACTTAGTACTCTTCCCAAAGCTTTTTGGTTTCTGATCTACCAAGGTAGAGAGCATAATCCCTAAGCCCAATATTTTCCTCCTCATCTCAATTGCTTGCCTTTCCTTTTATAATTCTTCCCAGCCTCTCTTTCCTTCATGAGCAAGAAGGTGGGTTTATTATTAAAATATTAAAAGGAGCCTTTTTGGAGTCAACCCAAATAGTGAAATTCCTTTTTATTATTTAAAAATTAGGAGAAGGGACAAGAGGAGATAAGGTGGGAGTACCTTGTTCATTTTGGGCCTTCCCTTTTTCCTAGGGCAACTTACAAGGTCAACCTTATCACTATTTGGAAGGAGTCATGTGGAATGGAGAATAGTTCATCCACTAATAAAATATATACATTTTTATTATTAAATCATGACCTTGCTCTTTTTGGGTCCATTTAAAATTGGATAAATTTTGTGGACACCTAATTGTAATAAATTAGGTTTATTCTACTAAGTCACTTTTTGTAAAAGATAAATTCCCAAATTAATCTTTCACAAAAGCCTTATTTTAATTTCTCCAAACCTTACAAAATCCCAATTGCATTCCAAAACTCTCCCAATTAACTTGGTAGAGTGTAATTAGTTTTAATTAGGGATTTTATAGGATAATTAGGGTTTACCATCCTCTAGATTTATCAATTAGACCCTCTTATTAATGCTAGGTAGCATTAGTAAGGTTAGGTTAATATTAAAATTCAAGTATTAATTGATCCCTCAGATCAATTAATATCTTTTAGAGATTCCTAATAGGTGGGTTGTAACACTAGTTGCAATGCATTGCCCTCATTGAATTCTTGTATTAAGCATATACCTGGATCAATCTGAAGTGCCTTCTTTGAGAGTTCATCTACTTCCCTATTTAGTTCTCTATAAATATGTCAAAAAGTAAAAGCTTCAATTTGATCCATTGTTTCTTTTATTTGAGAGAAGATGGGTTGTAGAATCATGTTTTCCATCCAAAAAAACACCAAGCATCCAGTTTACTACTACTTGCAAGTCTCCGTAAATTTGATTTTTTTGTAATCCTTTTGATTATGCCAACTGAACCAACACTTTGAGAGCCATAATTTTAGCATAATTATTAGAACCTTCTCCCAATCCAACCTTGAATTTAAAATAATAAAAGTCGGAAATATATAGTAAACTTCATGTTCCATTAAAACCTTCTCCCATCATATTGTTGATCTTTATGCTAGCAAAATTAAAATTTTATAAAATAATTAACTAAAATAGATTTTATCTCTTACTGAAAATGATATTAAATATTTGGTAAAAGAAATGTAGTTGTTTGAGAGGGATATTAAGTATTTGGTAGAAGAAATGTTGTTTGAGAGGGATGAAAAATGTCTTTGATAGAAAAGCAAGTTGGATGGTATAATAATTTAATAACAAATACATTGTTTTGATATTTTAATGGAATTGACTTTTACATAAATCTTATCTAATAATAATAATTTATTCTATTTATTAAATAATTTAAGGAAAAATTCTTTTGATTTATATATTTTATATTAAAATTACATATTAAGATATTGCACGGTCATGGTAGTAGGTATGTAATGCACCTTAATGAATGTCTCTACAGGTAAATTTGGAAAATTATATCCCATGGTGATGGAAGTGGCTATTCAATCATAGTATGTGACCAAATGTAAGCCTTAGTTGAATATGGTGAAATAGATACATCATGGTAGTGGTTGTGATCAAACAATGTATTTTAATACACATTGTTATAAACTCAATAAAAAAGATGGCTATGATTGTGATTGTGGTTAAGTGCAACTCTCTAATAAATTTGATAGAAGAGATACTCATAATTATTATAATGTTTAGTAAATTCAATAAAAGATATAGTTGGTTGCAAATCTTTAGCAAAATTTAATAGAAGAGATATTAGTTTTTAAAAAAATTAGAAGAAAAGAATCATTAATTAAAAATAAAAATTATTTAAAATGGTTAGACTTTCGAAAATGATTTTAAATAATTTTTTATTTAGGAGTTAAAAATTATTTTAAATAATTAAACTTTTGAAAATGATTTTAAATAATTTCTTATTTAAAAGTTTTTTTTATAAAATTTTAAAATTAATAAAATGAGTTTTCGTTGAAATAAAATATTAATCTAATATTAAATTTAGAAGTTCCAATCACAGCTTTAAAAAAAAAATTAATGTAACCTTGTATTAAGGATTGAGATGTGTTCCTCCATTTGTTAAATGTTCTAATCACCAAGATCACCTATTATGAGAATCCCAAAAAAATATTATGTTTTATAATAACCCCACGCAGCGTTACTTTTATTAAAAGACTTTCCTACCGCGTAAAGCGTGCAGAGCGCACTCAGTCAAAGCGTTCACGGAACTTACTGCGAAGAGATTAAGGTGTTGCCGTCAGTATAAGGTATCTTTAAAAGATTAAGATTTTGAATCTTGACAGTATAATAATATTTTTAACAATCTTATATTCTTATGTCGATAAGGTAATATCAACCAAAATATAATATTTAGAACAGGTTATCATCGCACGCTTTAAGTCTGTTGTTGTAGTTAGGTTAAAGAAAAAAAATATATATATATATAATATTTGGGAGGTTGTACTTGCACAATTTAAATTTTATGGTTACAGTTGGATTAAAGCTAGTTTAAAACAACGAGTATTATTAATTTTTAATTTGTTTTAAATCGATAAAAAAATACACATTACAAAATGTTAATGAGTTGTTCTCAAGGGTTAGTAGATTGGTAAGACATTGAGCACTTATTAAAAGGAGACTTCGGTTAAACCTCGGCGGCATGTCCAATCTGGGCAAAGGTAGTAGTCTAACATGAGTCCGTTGAGTGTGTGTCAGGGAGGTCTCCCTCACTTCGGACCGTGTTTATCGAGGAGAAAGGGTTATAGTGGTAGTACCATAACTTGACGAGAAAGGGTTATATATATAGAGAGGAATTGGCAACTATCTTTTCTTTTTGAACAACTAGTCACAGGGTCAATTATAGTGGTAGCACCCTGACTTGACGAGAAAGGGTTATAGTGGTAGTACCATGACTTGACCCTGTGACCAGTTGTTTAAAAAGGAAAAGTAGTTGCCAAATCCTCTCTCTCTCTCTCTCTCTCTCTCTCTTATATATATATATATATATATATATATATATATATATATATATATATATTAACAAGTAAATTATAATCTTTTAATTTTTTAAATGTATAAAAAATAAATATAATAAGAAGTCAATGGGTTAGTAGGTTGATGTAATATAGATGGGACCCTCTCAATTTCATAAAGATGAATAAAATGCATATATATATATATATATATATATATATATATATATATATATATTTTTTTTTTTTTTTTTTTTTAAATTATGTTGGTACATTGAAAAAAATTACTTTAAGTAATAATTAATATTTATTATAATATATATGTTAAAGAAATGTGGGTTTTATAAGGGTCTACTCTTAGAGAGGATAGTAGAGGAACAATCATATGACAACAATAGAAATTAGTTATCTTTCTCCTTGATATTAGAGAAAGTAAGAACAACTTTTTGGTGTAAATTTTTGTATCAATTTTTTATCATTTGATTAGCAAATAAGATTTTGCTAGTCTAAAAATTGGAATTTTATTTAAGTTTACAATGATGAGGATAATTGTGTAGGGGTCCTCAACTAAGGACCCTATTAAAAAGAAAGAAGATCTTACTCTGACTCAAGGATGGATCAATGCATTAACCACCAAAATTATATAAATGGGGTGGTGTAATGTTTGAAGTCCATTTATGTAAGTGTTGGCAACACTCGTGGGTCTTCTCATAAATTAGTTCCAACAAATTCTTACAAAGTTTGAAGTGACTGTTAACATGATTTTCTAAGGAGATAGGATCTATCAAAATCAATCAAATCTTTGATTCTAACTCCTATTTTTTTGGATCACTCAATACAAGATTTATAAGGAAATTTGTCATTGAATCCCCTTCATGGACTTATGCTACCATAAGATGGTATCAAACAATGACATTAGATGAAGATCTCATGTAAGTAAATAAAGCATTTTTCAATCCTAACATGATCCTTTAGAGATTGCCCCCACCACAATCATAGAATATCTTTCTACAACTAGTATATAGATGTCCAATTGTGTTGTAAGCTTAATGCTTTCTACCAATACTATCACTTCAACCTTGTTTGTGAGAACCTTGAAAGTGAAATATTTGATGAGATTATCCTCTTGAAAATGGATAGTAGACCTTGCTCTTGAAGAGCCAAGACTACCTTTGAAGGCCCCATTAAGTTTTACCATATGAGAGAGGATTTCCATTAGTGTGACAAACTTTGGCCTTCCTAGATATAGACCTCTTGAAATGTTGAGAAGCGAGAGAAATGAGGAGCCACTTTTTATGCTTTGTTGTAGTTGATAGGAAGGTTGATGGTTATATTTAAAAAGATAAAACCATGTCGGGTTGCTCTTGACATTGAAAAGATGTTTAATATTGGATTAGTTTTTCAATGAGTTTACACACGTTTGTTAGGAATGGAGCCTAATTATGAGGAGGCTAAACAGAGAAAGTTTCTGGATTTACTGCAGGACGGGCAGGGAAAGTTTCCAGATTTACAGTCTGTTAGTCTACCAGAGAAAGTTTTCGGATTTACAACAGGACAACCAAGGAAAGTTTTTTTGTTTTTATCCCAAAATTAGGTGTTGGGAACTCAGTGTTAATCTTGGAATGTATTAAGAAAAGCAGTTTTTTTTTTTTTTTTTCTTATATATAGTTGTGAGGAAAAACAGAGTATACAATGAAAATTACTGTGTTGATTCCTTGTAAATATAGAGAGGAAATTACAGCAGATGTTTGTTGTAGGTTGTAACCCTCTATTGCTTGGATTGAGAAAGAAAGGACTAAAAATTCTTGGTGGATGTAACCCACATTGGGTGAACCACGTTAAAATCGTTGTCTCTTCTATTGTGTGTTTGTCTTATTTTGTTAATTCTGTTGTTAAAGTTTGAAACACTATAATTGCTTTTCTATATTTTATATAGTGATTTACTCTAACAAGTGGTATCAGAGCGATTGTTTTGTTGGGTGCACTTGACAGAAGGAGAATTTTTGGATCAAGTGGGAGCAATGGCGGAAGAAGGGAGGTTTAGAGTTGAAAAATTCAATGGCCAAAACTTTCAATTCTGGAAGATGCAGATGGAGGATTACTTGTACCAGAAGGATCTTTACTTACCTCTTGAGGGGGAAACAGAGAGACCTTCAACTATGTCTGATGAGGAGTGGAGTCTCCTTGATAGAAAGGCATTGGGTACTGTGAGGTTGTGCTTGGGAGCCACCGTAGCCTTCAACATCTCCGATGAAAAGACTACCAAGGGAGTCATGGATAAGTTGGCCAAGATGTATGAGAAACCATCAACATCAAATAAGGTATTCTTAATGAAAAGGTTATTTAACATGAAAATGAGTGAAGGAGGATCTGTGCAGGATCATTTAAATGAATTTAATACTATCACTAATCAATTGCATTCAGTAGGATTGGATTTTGATGATGAGATTAGGGCCTTATTAATCTTATGCTCTCTTCCAAAAAGTTGGAACAGTTTGGTAATGGCGGTAAGTAACTCTGCTTCGAGTTCAAATAAATTAGAATTTGATGATGTGGTTGGTGTGATACTCAGTGAGGACATGAGAAGAAAAACCATAGGAGAATCATCTAGCACCGCCTTAACTATTGAGAATAGAGGAAGAGGAAGAGAAAGAGGCAAGAGTTCACATCGTGGCAAATCCAAAGGCAGATCCAAATCACGTGGAAAAGGAAAGCTACAGTGTTGGCACTATGGCAAAAAGGGTCATCTCAAGAAGGACTGTTGGCAAAGAAAGGGTGATGGAAATGAAGGTAATGATAATAATGGTAACACTTTAGAAGCCAATATTACTGGACAAATTCTACAAGATGCTTTAATCTTATCTCTTGATAGAAATAGTGATTATTGGGTAATTGATAGTGGTGCTTCATTCCATGCTACCTCACATAAGGAATACTTCATAGATTATGTTTCTGGAGATTATGGATAGGTTCTATTGGGAAATGACCAACCATGTAAAATCATGGGTATTGGAAAGATTTTGATTAAATCCCCAAATGGATGTCAATGGGCTCTTAAAGAGGTGAGACACATACCATATTTAAAGAGAAATATTATATCGGCAAGTAAGCTTGATGGTGAAGGATACACGGTTGCATTCGAAGAAAATGCTTGGAAAGTTACTAAAGGTTCATTGATAGTAGCTAGAGGTAAATTGGTGGGTACTCTTTATTTACTTACTGATTTTTCTCACTGCTCCATGAATTTAGTTTCTACAGGTGAGAGTGCATCTTTGTGGCACCAAAGACTTGGCCATATGAGTGGAAAAGGTATGGAAATTTTACATTCAAGAAAGTTATTGCCTAAGTTAAAAGAGATTGATTTGGAATTCTGTGAGGATTGTGTTTATGGTAAAGCAAAGAGAGTTAGATTTCTCAAGGATGGCAAGGAAAGGAAGAAAGAGAAATTGGAGCTTGTGCACTCAGATGTTTGGGGCCCAGCTCAGGTAACTTCTCTTGGAGGTTCCTCTTACTATGTACTTTTTATTGATGATGCAACAAGGAAAACATGGATATATTGCATTAAGAATAAAAGTGATGTTTTTAATACCTTCAAGAATTGGAAAGCATTAGTTGAAAATGAAACTGGAAAAAGGTTAAAGTGTCTAAAGTCGGATAATGGTGGAGAATATTGCAGTAGAGAATTTGATGTGTTTTGTTCTAAAAATGGAATTAGAAGAATCAAGGTAGTTCCAAGAACACCTCAAGAAAATGGGGTTGCAGAAAGAATGAATAGAACCATCATGGAGCGTGCTAGGAGCATGAGAATACATGCAGGCTTACCATTATTTTTATGGGCTCATGTTGTTGATACTGTAGTATATCTGATTAATAGAGGACCATCTAGTGCCTTGGATGGAGGAATTCTGGAAGAGCTTTGGATAGGTAAACCAGTAAATTATTCTTTCCTTAAGGTATTTGGATGTGAGGCTTTTATGCATATAGACAAAGAGAACATAAATAAGTTAGATGCTAAGGCCCAAAAGTGCTATTTTATTGGTTACGGTATTGATGGCTTGGGTTACAGATTATGGGATTGTGATAACCGAAAAGTCATTAGAAGTAGGGATGTCATATTTAATGAAAAAACTTGTATAAAGATCGGTTGCAGGGAAAGAAATAGAAAGAGGAAAATACTGAATACATAGACCTTGATGGACACATAGAAAAGGTAACTCCAAAAGTGGTAGAAGATCAAAATGTACAACAATAGCAGCAAGCACCTCAATCTCCAGAAAGTGTTGTTAGACGATCTACCAGGATAAGTAGAATTCCTCAACGTTTCTCTGATTATGTTTTGTATACTGATGCTGGTGAGCCAGAATGTTTTTAGGAAGCATTACAGATGGATACCAGGAATAAGTGGGAGCTTGCAATGAATGAAGAAATGGACTCTTTATTCCACAACCAAACTTGGGATTTGGTTGAGCTACCCAAAGGTAAAAGAGCTTTGACCAATAAATGGGTGTACAGGATTAAAGAGGAGAATGAAGGGCATAAGAGATACAAAGCAAGACTAGTGGTCAAGGGATTCGCTCAAAAAAAGGTATTGATTTTGATGAGATTTTTTCTCCAATTGTAAAAATGACCTCTATTAGAGCTATTTTGAGTCTTATAGCTATAGAAAATTTGTATCTGGAGCAATTGGATGTGAAGACAACATTTCTTCATGGTGATTTGGAGGAGGAAATTTATATGCACCAACCAGAAGGCTTTCAGGTGAAAGGTAAAGAGGATTGGGTATGTAAACTAAAAAAGAGCTTGTATGGGTTAAAACAAGCTCCTAGACAGTGGTATTTAAAATTTGATAAGTTCATGGCTAATCAAAGGTTTGAAAGATGTCAAAGTGATCACTGTGTATATTTTAAGCAAACTGGAAATGGTAACTATGTTATTTTGCTATTGTATGTGGATGACATGTTGGTTGCAGGAACAAATATGCAAGATATAAACATGCTCAAGAAGAAGTTGGCTAAATCCTTTGCCATGAAGGATTTGGGAGAAGCCAAACAAATCCTTGGTATGAGGATAACAAGAGACAAGGAGAGTCACACTCTAAAATTGTCACAAGCAGAATACATTGAAAAAGTGCTTAAGAGATTCAACATGAACAATGCAAAGTCTGTTGCTACTCCATTGGCAAAGCATTTCAAACTCACCAAAGATTTGTGTCCCAAGACACAAAAGGAACAAGAGCATATGGCTAAGGTTCCCTATGCATCATCGGTTGGAAGCTTGATGTATGCAATGGTTTGTACAAGACCAGACATTGCCCATGCAGTGGGAGTAGTGAGTAGATTTATGAGTAATCCGAGAAAAGGACATTGGCAAGCGGTAAAATGGATACTCAGGTACTTGAGAGGAACTTCAAATTATTCTTTGAATTTTGGAGGCTCTAATATATGCTTGAAAGGTTTTGTAGATTCTGATATGGCAGGTGATCTTGATGGTGGAAGGAGCACTACTGGCTACATCTTTACTATAGGAGGAGGAGCGGTTAGTTGGATTTCTAAACTCCAACACGTAGTTGCCCTTTCAACCACTGAAGCTGAATATGTTGCTACTGCAGAAGCAAGCAAAGAGATGGTTTGGTTGCAAAGACTAATGGAAGAACTAGGGAAGAAGCAAGAGGATAATAGGTTGTGGAGTGATAGCCAGAGTGCTATACACCTTGCGAAGAATTCGACATTCCATTCAAAAACTAAACACATCAAACTCAGGTATCATTTCATTAGATCAGTAGTGGAAGATGGATCTTTGAAATTAGGGAAAGTTCACACATCACAAAATCCTGCTGACATGCTTACAAAAGTGGTGTCAAGAGAAAAGTTGAGCTTTTGCTCAACTTCAGTTGGCCTTAAGGAATAAGAGGCCATGATGAGAATTTTTCAGTCCTTGGTTGCAGTATGGTGCAATGGAATTAGTCTCCAAGTGGGAGATTGTTAGGAATGGAGCCTAATTATGAGGAGGCTAAATAGAGAAAGTTTCTGGATTTACTACAGGACGGGTAGGGAAAGTTTCTAGATTTACAGTCTGTTAGTCTACCAGAGAAAGTTTTCGAATTTACAACAGGACAACCAGGGAAAGTTTTTTTGTTTTTATCCCAAAATTAGGTGCTGGGAACTCAGTGTTAATCTTGGAATGTATTAAGAAAAGCAGTTTTTTTTTCTATTTTTTTCTTATATATAGTTGTGAGGAAAAATAGAGTATACAATGAAAATTACTATGTTGATTCCTTGTAAATATAGAGAGGAAATTACAACAGATGTTTGTTGTAGGTTGTAACCCTCTATTGCTTGGATTGAGAAAGAAAGGACTGAAAATTCTTGGTGGATGTAACCCACATTGGGTGAACCACGTTAAAATCGTTGTCTCTTCTACTGTGTGTTTGTCTTATTTTGTTAATTCTATTGTTAAAGTTTGAAACACTATAATTGCTTTTCTATATTTTATATAGTGATTTACTCTAACAACGTTTTTATGAGGGGTCCTAGTTACCTCATACTGAGTGTTGTTTGAACCTTGGACCTTCCAAAGAGAGGCCAAAGCCCTTACCACTATAAAGCTTGCATTTATAATATTGGATTAGTTGTTTAAAAAAAAAATCATAATTCATTTTGTGGAAGAATTGTTCTACTATTATTTGTTAGAATGTTTGAAGAATGTTTGGATTGAAAGGAACAATTAAATCTTCAAAAAAAAATCTTGAAATCAAATCCAAGTTTAGATCAATATTGTTGTTTGTTTTACAAAATGATTACAAGCATAATGCTTATCACAAAAAATCATACATATAAAATAAATTACAATAACTATAAATAATTTACTTTAATCTAAACCTAAAAAATTTATGTAAATAAATAATAAAATAAAAATATTAAAAACTTAAATTTATTAAACTTAATTTTAATTTTTAAATAATAAAAATAAAAATTATCCTCGCCTATTTAAAATTAGAATCATACTTAATTAAAAAAAAAAACTCTTAACCAAAAAAAACTCTAACCAAAATCGTCATTGAAAAAGATGAAAACATATAATGGTGGAGTCAATGAAATGTAATGGTGGAGTAAATGAATATAGAGATGCTTGACGATATTTTAAAGTTTAAAATTTTATTTTTCTAAAAACAAGTAATTTTTAAAGAATAATTATTTAAATAAAAGTATTTATAAAAAATTATTTAAATATATTAAATAAATTATATAATTAATTTATTAATAATATTTATAAATTTGTAATTATTACATTTGTTTTTTTATTGGATAAGGATCATATGTAATCTTTAATTTGTTGATTAAAGTTATCTTGTTAAGTAAAGAGGAAGCTAATTGGACCAACCTTTTAAAGATGGAACCCAACAATCTACTGACAAATACTCAATCACTATTAACCAACCTATCAAAATTATTGCATTAGTGGTTGGTAGAGTCAAGAAACAGATTACAGATATAAATAGTTTTCGTTGACAAATATGAAATTGCACAAATTCCCCGAAGGGCCCCAACCCATATCTTTCTTCTTCGTACCGGAAGTATTAGATCAGAAAAGAATGCTTAAGTCAAACCTGTTGGTATTAAAATTTGTTTTGAAGAATGATTGCTTAGACGTAAGTAGGGTATTTCTTCTAGAATGAGGCCAACTTACTGGCATCACTTTCCCGAAATAGTATTCGATTTTCCACAAGAAACGGAAAAATGGTTGTTCAAGGTCATAAATTTAATGTATGATTTTGTCTCAACCGTCCAAATCAGTGTGCACGTGCACAATGGTGAACCTGCACCGTTCATCTAATCTATCCATGCCACAAAAGCTTTGAATGATTTTGGAAAATAAGTCTAATCTGTTCATATGGAGAGAGCTTAGTCCATAGGATGCATTGAGCAAAACAAGACGTCCAATACAACATAGGAAGGCGGTAAGTCAGTCAACAAACCTCAACCACAGACATGGGAGGAACTGCAACTGCAAGATATGCATAGCATTCTATCCGGTGCTACCATTAGAAGAGAGGAAATCAGTATTCTACAACCAATCACCCATATGAGTCATATATAAGCAAACAAAAAACTTCTTGGGATGAAGATCAAATGTGAGACCTTGAGGTGTTAATTGAATAAGGAGTGGGAAATTTTATTGTGAATAGTTTTAACGGTTTGAGTTCTTTAGTGGGGACGGTTATTGTAAATATTTTTGAGTCCCTTGACATTAGATAGGTACTACATGTATAACTAATATTTAAAATATATATATATATATATATATATATTAAAGATAGTTATAGAGATAGAGTTGTAAGTTTATTATAGTGGTAAGGGTATCTCTTTGAGAGGTCCAAGGTTCAAACCCCATTCAATATGAGGGGACCAGGACCCCTTATAAAAACATGTGTAAACTCATTAAAAAGATTTGTGAAAGGGATGTAAACTCTAGGTGCAATCAAACGATGGAACAAAGCGATAAATTTGGATACAATCTTCACGAAAGGGGTGTAAACCTTAGGTGCAGTTAAGTCATGGAACAAATCAACAAATTTGGCTATAGTCTTCGTGAAAAAGGTGTAAACCCTAGGTGTAGTCAAGTGATGGAACAAAGCAACAAATTTGGCTACAGTCTTCGCGAAAGGGATGCAAACCCTAGGTGCAATCAAGCGTTGAAGGAAGAAAGTTGTTCGTAGATTGTCTCTTCAATCTGTAAGCAAGCCTCTTCGGTCAGAAGAAATATCTCTCAGGGATCTTTGGGTTCACGGGTGGATGAACCTTTGCCCTCTATCAAGATTTCGGAGGATGAATTTGGGTTGGATCTAATTGATCATGAAGCCCACACAATTATCTAGCAAAATCAAGGGCAAAAGACCAGGCATGGAGGACCTCAAAGGATACATTAAAGATTGGTGGACCAATACAGAATTCAAGTAACTCTCCTACCCAAAAAATTATTTTCTGTTTCATTTTCTAATTTAGCGAATAGAGATAGGGTAATGGATTATAGATATAATTGGTTTTTCGGACAAAGGGGTGTCTATATAAGACCTTGGACTTCTTGTTTCAACCCCTTTACAAAATAGGTTAATGGCTTCCAAGTCTGGGTGAATCTTTATGCTCTCCCTATGAAGTTTTTTTTTTTTTTTTTATTTGTGGAAAACATCCCAAAAGGGATGCCACTTTCGGGTAAGACCCAAGGAGGCAGGGGTATCCATTCCGCCAAAAACGCCCAGGACTCGGACCTGGCCTACCACCTTTGACATACTCAAGGAGCAAACAAACACACAAAACCAAATTAAAAAAAGAAAATAACAACAAAAATAATAAAATAAAATAAAAAACAAACTCCTTGAGTGTGTCAAAACCAAAAGCACAACCAAACACGCACAATAAGATAAAAGAAACCACAACACAAACCACATAGAAAAACACAAGAACCACATAACAAAACACAAACAAGACAAAAACAACAGAACACTACAAAGACATAACCCAAAAAACATGAAAAATAAACACAACCAAAACCTAAAAAATAAAATAAATAAAATAAAAATAAAAACAACCAACAACAGACAATAAACAAAAACAAAAAACATAGAAAACACTCACACATAAAAAAATGAAATAACACAAACAAAGAGAAACCCAAGAACAAGAACGAAAAAAACACAAGAACAATAACAATAAACATAAAAAAAAAAACAAAACAACAAAAACACAAGAACAACAAAAAACAACACAAAGAACACAAAAACAAAACAAAACAAAAGAACCCACCCACCTTAAAAAACTAAACAAAAAAACAAAGAAGACAAAAGAAAAAAAAATGAACAAAACAATGACCTATCTAGACCATAAGACTATTAATGCAAGAATCAACAGAGGAAACAAAATAAAGAATAGAATGAGCTAGGGAACTAAAAAACCGAATGAACCAAAGAGAAACAAAAAAAAAAAAAAAAAGAAGAAACTAGGTACCTTCGAACCGGAGCCATCCAAAGAAATGATAGAAAGAAGAGCTTCCCTAATTTGAGAAGCCCACCATATAGGAGGGTGGCCATAACAAGTAAGATCACCTTTGTCCAAAGCCCAATTAGCTAAAGCATCAACACTCTTGTTTTGATCTCTCGACCACATGATTGTAATCAACTTTCAAAAATCCCATCCTGGATTAACCGAATCTTCTCAATAATTCTTTTTATTCTCCAATCCACCTTATGATTCTTAGAAGGAGTCTTCAAGAGATTAATCATAAGTTGAGAGTCGACTCAACTAACACCTTTTCCCATCCAACCTTAGTAGCCTCCCGAAGGCCTCTAAGGATACCATACCCCTCAAGAAGGTTATTGGAAAGAATACCCAAATTCTCAAGCAAAAGTAAAAACCAGGGAGCCATCTCGAAAGTCTACCAATTCCTCCCACACCGGCTTTTCCAGGGTTCCCTCTAGAGGCTCCATCAGTATTGACTTTTCCAAAATCCTTAGGAGGAGGTTGCCAATTTCTAGTCCTATCCATCTTACTAATACTCACATTCCCTTTAAGTTGGTTGCCCTTAGAAGGTTTAATCTTCAATCTTTGCATCACTTGATCCCATCTTTGGTGGGAGTTTTGGGGGTGATTAAGGAGATGATGGACTCATTCAACTAAGTTGGCTATGGTCTTTTGCCAAATATAGTGAATATCCTTCCTATCTTGATTAAAAATTTGGTTGTTCCTTTCATTCCAAATATTCCAAAGAAGAATGGTAGAACCCATCCAAACTACTCGCCTAATAAAATGATCAACACCCTCTTGATTAGGCCAATCCCTCCAAAGCTGTTCAAAAGTGAAAAAATTGGACCACTGTAAGCCAAGTAAAGTTGCCATTCTCCTCCATAGCTCGGAGGCTAAAGTACACTCAATAAAAATATGGTTGATATTTTCTACATTCTCTTCACACATTTCACATCTAAAAGGGCCATGAAAACCACGCTTCATAAGTTGCTCACCAGTAAGCACCCTACGATGCAATAAAAGCCAATTAAAGAACCTCACCTTAGGCCGGAGCTTTTGAGCCCACAATTGAGAAAATATGTCAAAAGAATGGTTGGGATTATTATGGCATAAGGTCAAATAACCTTGAGCAACTGAATACTCACCCTTAGTAGTGTCGTTCCATCCAAAACAATCTTTTTCATGGGACCAAGAGAGGGATCTCATATGAAGGATGCCTTGGATATCTTGTCTTTGCCTTTTCGGGATTTGAATAGGCCACTCCTCAATAGGGATCCAATATCTACCAACCTTTGAATTACCAGTATGGTACCGACAGTAATTAGCCACCTTTATCCAATTAGCTCGGTGAAGCTCCTCCATCCAAGGCCTCCAATCGGGAAACTGAGTTATCAAAGGCTTGTGACCATCCCAAGAATCTATCCAAAAATTTGCATGTTGACCATTATGAATGATCCAAAATAATTTTTTCTTTATCAAATCCTCACCAGTCTTAAGAACTGCTAAAATGGGAGAACCTTTGGTAGGAAGTTGATAGCGAACAAGGTCTTCAGGACTTTTGTTCTCAAAATATTTAGCACGAAGATTATTGGCCCAAAGAGCATTGGGGTTATGCAACATCCTCCAATATAATTTAGCAGCTAAAGCTTTGTTGTTATTAATTGAAGACCGGAATCCTAACCCCCCTTCACTCTTAGGAAGACATAAAGTATCCCATTTCACCAAGGCCCATTTTCTTTTCTCCTTAGTACCACTCCAAAGGAAACGATGACCGATTTGATCCAATTCTCGAAGAACAGCCTTTGGGATATTCAAAATGGAAGAAACATAAATAGGAATAGCTTGAAGGACTGATTTTACCAAGGTGATTCTACCCCCGTAAGAAAGCCACTTGTTGGTCCACTTTCCAATTTTCTTCTTGACTTTGTCCAACAACCAATTCCAATCTTTATTTTTCTGCCTTTGAATATTTATGGGAATACCTAAATAAGTGATTGGAAGAGAGGTCTTCTTATATCTTAATTTATCCAAGACCATGGCTTCCTGTCTAGCAGAGCAGTGAAAGAAAATAACTTTAGATTTGTCTTCATTGATCAACTGCCCAGTAGCCTTAGAAAAATAGCTAATGATTTGCTTAAAATTAGAAGCTTCCTTAATTGTAGCTTTACCTAAAAGGGTAGAGTCATCCACAAATTGAAGATGAGAGATAGGTCTAGCTCCATGAGCAATGGTAACTCCCTCAAGGGTTTTGTTTTCCCTCTTTTTGGTTATAGTCCTACCCAAGCATTCAAGCAAGAATGATGAATAAATAAGGGGATAGCGGGTCACCTTGCCTCGATACCTCCGGAAGCCGGGAAAGACCGAGAAGGCCTCGCCATTGATAAGAACTAAGTAGGAAACCGAAGAGATACATCCCATAATCCAATCCATCCAATCCTTAGAGAAACCAAATTGCCTCAAAACTTTGATAAGGAAGTGCCAATCCACTCGTCATAAGCTTTGGATAAGTCTAACCGGATGAACATAGAAGGAGAATTTTGCATATCCATGGAATGGATGGCTTCCTGAGCAAGAACTATCTCATCTACTATTTGACGTCCTTCCACATATCCCCCTTGCTCTGGGGAAATAATCTTATGTAAAAGAGGCTTCAACCTTTCTAGCCATGATTTTAGTAATAATTTTGAGAAGAACATTACATAAAGCAATAGGTCTAAAAGCTCGAGATATGATCAACCTCTTGAGCTTTTGGAACAAGAGTAATATAAGTTTTATTGATAACCTTCAAAATTTCTTTGGATTTCCTGGCTTCTTCCACCACCTCTAATAAATCAACATGAAGGATATCCCAGAACTCTTGGTAGAACTCAATAGGAAAACCATCAAGACCTGGGGTTTTCCCTTTTTGCATTTTAAAAACTACTTGTTGAAGCTCATTGATAGTAACAGGAGCAAGTCAAAATAGAGTTATCCTCGAAAGTGATAAGATAAGGGATTGCTTGAAGAACATTTTGTTGAGAAGTCGAGTCAAGAGGAGTAGCAAAAAAAATATTGGAAAAGTAATCAACAACAATAGAGTTCATGCCATCCCAAGTATAGACAACATCTCCATAATCTGATTTTAAGGAAGAAATAAAGTTGTGAGATCTTCGAGCTAGAAGAGATTTGTGGAAGAAATTTGTGTTTCGATCTCCTTCTTTGAGCCATTGAATTCTAGATTTTTGCTTCCATAAGATTTCTTCTCTTTTTCCCATTCCTCTAACCGAGTTGTGAGTTTAATTTCATCTCGCACTTCTCTTCTCTCGTGAGGCCATCTAAACGGATTTTCTTATTCAAATTTTCAAGATGAGCAATAACTTCATGTTTTTTTTTATGAACATCCCCAAACTCTTTCCAGCTCCAAGTCTTGATTTTGGATTTAATGTATTGCAGCCTTTTGGCAAAACAGAACATCTTAGTCCCATGCCTAGGTTTACCTTCCTTCCACCATTGTTGCACACGAGGTCCGAAGGAAATGTCTCTAAGCCACATTAATTGAAAATGAAAAGGAGAGAAACTCACATTGGTTTTCCACATTTCCACCATGACTCGGCCAATGATCCGAACCAAGCATTATTAAGAGTCTTCACTTTAGGAATGTGACCATGGATTAAGAAATTTTTAGAGAGCAAAAACCTATCCAATCTCTCCATTATACAAGCTAAGCCTTGTCTTCCGTTAGACCAAGTCATAAGGCCATTATTCAGTTGGATATCCACAAGATGGAGGTTTGCAATATATTCGCTCATGAGGTCAGTACTTTTGTCCAAATTTCTATTTCCCCCCTTTTCTCATCTAGAGAGAGGATGGTATTGAAATCTCCTCCGATCAAGATCCAAGCTTTAGGAAAATGAGAGATAATATGAGTAATATCCTTCCACTGCCTTCTTTTTTCCTCCAAAGAAGTCGGGCATAAACAATGAATGCAGAGCATAATCTGGTTGGAATGTCTACTTTGAATAGCTATAGCCAACAAACCCCAACCGCCAACCATATGGTGAATAACTACATCTTTTGGGTCCCAAAGACAAGAAATGCCACCCGAAGTCCCTTGAGAACTGAGGGAAACCACTTTTCCAGCTGGCCAAATTTTACAGGCAATTAAGTCCATATCCTCCATTGACATTTTTGTTTCTTGAAGGAAAACAAGATGTGGATGATTTATCCGAATCATTCTTCTAATTTCATTTTGTTTTGAAAGACTCCCTTTGAGTCCTCTAATATTCCAAGTGATGATCTTCATTAATACCAGGGCTAAAAATGTTGGGAAGGGCATTAATCTTACCTTCCTCTACAAGCTTTTCACCTTCTTTTACCATATGATATTGATTGGTCTTGCGACCTACTTTTTGATTAGAATCCATCTTCAATTTTTTTCCCTTGTTTCTTGACTTATTCCAATTGAATCTGAGATGGCTTCTAACCTTGAAGAATGCTCATACACAGCCAAAATTTTACTAGATGGTTCAATGGAGTCTATATTGGGACCTGCATTATTTGAAGTTTTGACATTTGAAATATTGTTTTTCTTGTGTAAATTTTCTCCCTTTTTTTTCTGTTGAAAACCTTTGATTTGTTGGTTTGTCTCTGAGTTCTTTCCTTCATATTTAAACTGTGTTTCTAAGATTTCAGTTTCCATTATTTCCTCTTCCTCACTTGGGACATCATTTGTGGAAAGGATTTCAAACATATTAGCAAATGACTTTGATTGATCCTTCATTACCTGGTTTTTTCTCGAGTGTTCTTCTTCTTAGGTATTTGGAAACCCGTCGAGTTTATATCTTCTTTCTTTTGATCAGGAATTTTATTTGGGCAAGCACTGGCCAAATGACCATATTCATGGCAAATTCTACAACGAAAAGGAATGTTCTCATAGTCCACTACTTGCTCCCAAGTGTCTTCCCCAAATTGTAATGTGATCTTTTTAGGTAGGGGTTTGTCAAAATCCATTAAAACACAAATTCGAGCATAAATAATATGTTCAAAATTTTGAGTACAATCAACAATCATCATAAAAGTTCCTAAAGAGTTTCCAATTGAAGAAAAAAAGTAGGATTCCAAAATTCAATAGGGAGGCCAAAGAGTCTAACCCACACGGGAGCTATAGAAGGCATCTCTTCTTCGGCTTTAAATTTAGTATGCCAGGGCTTCATGAAAAGCCCCGCCCTTCCAAAAACCAAGGACCCCCTTGAAAAGTTTTCTCTCTATCTTCATTATTAGCAAATAAAACAAGAAAATAACCATTTGGATAAATAGAGATTTGTAACTCACCTTTAGTTTTCCAGCTTTTTGCAGCCCAGACTTTGAAAGCAGATAGACTCGGACGAAAACCCACGAACCGACAAATTAGTCCTCTTTTTTCCAAATCTTCAATGCCAGTCCGAATGTTACCCATATCAAGCTTAACAATAGGAGTTCCATCAACCGCTTTAAGACATCCTGACTCCGTTTTCCTGGGATCAATCTTAGGCATTCTTAGAGGTTTATGAGAAGCCCTAGTATTGATATTAGCATTGGGCTGAGGTTGTCCACCACGAAGGGCATCCCTAAAATTCATTTTTGGGACCGAGTCTTCAAAATTCTTACCCTTGACAGGGGTTTTCACAATAGAATTATTTTGTGGGTGCACCTTAGCACCAGATTCACTTGAGATATGAGCCATTTTTTGATCAACTGCTTGAAACTTATTTCGTGGTCTCTTTAATCCTTGCCCTAGACGTCGTGGAAAGGTATGGTTTTCACTTTTCTTTTGTGCAACAAATTGGAAGCCGTTGTCACTCAAGTTCACAGTATGATCTGTTGAAAGACAAATTTCTAACCCATCTTGTATCCCCCGCAACATTTCTTGCTAAAATATTGAGCATAAACCACAAAAATATTGGCCGCTAGGGCCCGAAGGCCCTAAAACCAACCTCCGGAGCCGCTTGCACTCAACCCGGATGAAACCCTCGCATAGCCGCTTGCCAAATATATCGTTCACACATAGGGATGCGCTAGGATCTGTGTTGCTCCAAATGATATGAAAATTGGTGGAGATGTTCTAGGGTTTTTCAGGCATCTACCCTCAAAATTTCAGGAAAGTTTCCAGATTTACAGTCTGTTAGTCTACCAGAGAAAGTATCCGGATTTACAACAAGACAACCATGAAAAGTTTTTTTGTTTTTATCCCAAAATTAGGTGCTGGGAACTCAATGTTAATCTTGGAATGTATTAAGAAAAGCAATTTTTTTTTGTTTTTTCTTATATATAGTTGTGAGGAAAAACAGAGTATACAATGAAATTACTATGTTGATTCTTTGTAAATATAGAGAGGAAATTACAGCAGATGTTTGTTGTAGGTTGTAACCCTCTATTGCTTGGATTGAGAAAGAAATGACTGAAAATTTTTGGTGGATGTAACCCACATTGGGTGAACCACGTTAAAATCGTTGTCTCTTCTACTGTGTGTTTGTCTTATTTTGTTAATTTTGTTGTTAAAGTTTGAAACACTATAATTGTTTTTCTATATTTTATATAGTGATTTACTCTAACAACGTTTTTATGAGGGATCCTAGTTACCTCATACTGAGTGTTGTTTGAACCTTGGACCTCCCAAAGAGAGGCCAAAGCCCTTGCCACTATAGTAAGCTTGCAGTTATAATATTGGATTAGTTGTTTAAAAAAAAAATCATAATTCATTTTGTGGAAGAATTGTTCTACTATTATTTGTTAGAATGTTTGGATTGAAAGGAACAATTAAATCTTCAAAAAAAAATCTCGAAATCAAATCCAGGTTTAGATCAATATTGTTGTTTGTTTTACAAAATGATTACAAGCATAATGCTTATCACAAAAAATCATACATATAAAATAAATTACAATAACAAAATTAATATAAATAATTTACTTTAATCTAAACCTAAAAAATTTATGTAAATAAATAATAAAATAAAAATATTAAAAACTTAAATTTATTAAACTTAATTTTAATTTTTAAATAATAAAAATAAAAATTATCATCGCCTACTTAAAATTAGAATCATAATTAATTAAAAAAAAAACTCTAAGCAAAATCGTCATTGAAAAAGATGAAAACATATGATGGTGGAGTAAATGAATATAGAGATGCTTGACGATATTCAAAGTTTAAAATTTTATTTTTCTAAAAACAATTAATTTTTAAAAAATAATTATTTAAATAAAAGTATTTATAAAAAATACACACTGCTACAAAAAGTATTAGATCAGAAAAGAATGCTTAAGTCAAACCTGTTGGTATTAAAACTTGTTTTGAAGAATGATAGCTTAGACGTAAGTAGGGTATTTCTTCTAGAATGAGGCCAACTTGCTGGCATCACTTTCCCGAAACAGTATTCGATTTGCACAAGAAACGGAAAAATGGTTGTTCAAGGTCATAAATTTAATGTATGATTTTGTCTAAACCGTCCAAATCAGTGTGCACGTGCACAATGGTGAACCTGCACCGTTCATCTAATCTATCCATGCCACAAAAGCTTTGAATGATTTTGGAAAATAAGTCTAATCTGTTCATATGGAGAGAGCTTAGTCCATAGGATGCATTGAGCAAAACAAGACCTCCAATACAACAGAGGAAGGCGGTAAGTCAGTCAACAAACCTCAACCACAGACATGGGAGGAACTGCAACTGCAAGATATGCATAGCATTCTATCCGGTGCTACCATTAGAAGAGAGGAAATCAGTATTCTACAACCAATCACCCATATGAGTCATATATAAGCAAACAAAAAACTTCTTGGGATGAAGATCAAATGTGAGACCTTGAGGTGTTAATTGAATAATGAGTGGGAAATTTTATTGTGAATAGTTTTAACGGTTTGAGTTCTTTAGTGGGGACGGTTATTGTAAATATTTTTGAGTCCCTTGACATTAGATAGGTACTACATGTATAACTAATATTTAAAAAAAAAAATATATATATATATATATATATATATATATATATATATATATATATATATTAAAGATAGTTATAGAGATAGAGTTGTAAGTTTATTATAGTGGTAAGGGTTTTGGTGTCTCTTTGAGAGGTCCAAGGTTCAAACCCCACTCGGTATGAGGGGACCAGGACCCCTTATAAAAACATGTGTAAACTCATTAAAAAGACTTGTGAAAGGGATGTAAACTCTAGGTGCAATCAAACGATGGAACAAAGCGATAAATTTGGATACAATCTTCACGAAAGAGGTGTAAACCTTAGGTGCAGTTAAGTCATGGAACAAATCAACAAATTTGGCTATAGTCTTCGTGAAAAAGGTGTAAACCTTTAGGTGTAGTCAAGTGATGGAACAAAGCAACAAATTTGGCTACAGTCATCGTGAAAGGGATGCAAACCCTAGGTGCAGTCAAGCGTTGAAGGAAGAAAGTTGGTCGTAGATTGTCTCTTCAATCTGTGAGAAAGCCTCTTCGATCAGAAGAAATATCTCTCAGGGATCTTTGGGTTCACGGGTGGATGAACCTTTGCCCTCTATCAAGATTTCGGAGGATGAATTTGGGTTGGATCTAATTGATCATGAAGCCTAAACAATTATCTAGCAAAATCAAGGGCAAAAGACCAGGCATGGAGGACCTCAAAGGATGCATTAAAGATTGGTGGACCAATACAGAACTCAAGTAACTCTCCTACCCAAAAAATTATTTTTTGTTTCATTTTCTAATTTAGCGAATAGAGATAGGGTAATGGATTATAGATATAATTGGTTTTTCGGACAAAGGGGTGTCTATATAAGACCTTGGACTTCTTGTTTCAACCCCTTTACAAAATAAGTTAATGGCTTCCAAGTCTGGGTGAATCTTTATGCTCTCCCTATGAAGTTTTTTTTTTTTATTTGTGGAAAACATCCCAAAAGGGATGCCACTTTCGGGTAAGACCCAAGGAGGCAGGGGTATCCATTCCGCCAAAAATGCCCAGGACTCGGACCTGGCCTACCACCTTTGACATACTCAAGGAGCAAACAAACACACAAAACCAAATTAAAAAAAGTAAATAACAACAAAAATAATAAAATAAAATAAAAAACAAGCTCCTTGAGTGTGTCAAAACCAAAAGCACAACCAAACACGCACAATAAGATAAAAGAAACCACAACACAAACCACAAAGAAAAACACAAGAACCACATAACAAAACACAAACAAGACAAAAACAACGAGAACACTACAAAGACATAACCCAAAAAAACATGAAAAATAAACACAACCAAAACCTAAAAAATAAAATAAATAAAATAAAAATAAAAACAACCAACAACAGACAATAAACAAAAACAAAAAACATAGAAAACACTCACACATAAAAAAATGAAATAACACAAACAAAGAGAAACCCAAGAACAAGAACGAAAAAAACACAAGAACAATAACAATAAACATAAAAAAAAAAACAAAACAACAAAAACACAAGAACAACAAAAAACAACACAAAGAACACAAAAACAAAACAAAACAAAAGAACCCACCCACCTTAAAAAACTAAACAAAAAAACAAAGAAGACAAAAGAAAAAAAATGAACAAAACAATGACCTATCTAGACCAGAAGACTATTAATGCAAGAATCAACAGAGGAAACAAAATAAAGAATAGAATGAGCTAGGGAACTAAAAAAACTGAATGAACCAAAGAGAAAAAAAAAAAAACAAGAAGAAACTAGGTACCTTGAACTGGAGCCATCCAAAGAAATGATAGAAAGAAGAGCTTCCCTAATTTGAGAAGCCCACCATATAGGAGGGTGGCCATAACAAGTAAGATCACCTTTGTCCAAAGCCCAATTAGCTAAAGCATCAGCACTCTTGTTTTGATCTCGACCACATGATTGTAATCAACTTTCAAAAATCCCATCCGGATTAACTGAATCTTCTCAATAATTCTTTTTATTCTCCAATCCACCTTATGATTCTTAGAAGGAGTCTTCAAGAGATTAATCATAAGTTGAGAGTCGAGACTCAACTAACACCTTTTCCCATCCAACCTTAGTAGCCTCCTGAAGGCCTCTAAGGATACCATACCCCTCAGCAAGGTTATTGGAAAGAATACCCAAATTCTCGAGCAAAAGTAAAAACCAGGGAGCCATCGAAAGTCTACCAATTCCTCCCACACTGGCTTTTCCGGGGTTCCCTCTAGAGGCTCCATCGGTATTGACTTTTCCAAAATCCTTAGGAGGAGGTTGCCAATTTCTAGTCCTATCCATCTTACTAATACTCACATTCCCTTTAAGTTGGTTGCCCTTAGAAGGTTTAATCTTCAATATTTGCATCACTTGATCCCATATTTGGTGGGAGTTTTGGGGGTGATTAAGGAGATGATGGACTGATTCAACTAAGTTGGCTATGGTCTTTTGCCAAATATAGTGAATATCCTTCCTATCTTGATTAAAAATTTGGTTGTTCCTTTCATTCCAAATATTCCAAAGAAGAATGGTAGAACCCATCCAAACTAACTGCCTAATAAAATGATCAACACCCTCTTGATTAGGCCAATCCCTCCAAAGTTGTTCAAAAGTGAAAAAATTGGACCATTGTAAGCCAAGTAAAGTTGCCATTCTCCTCCATAGCTCAGAGGCTAAAGTACACTCAATAAAAATATGGTTGATATTTTCTACATTCTCTTCACACATTTCACATCTAAAAGGGCCATGAAAACCACGCTTCATAAGTTGCTCACCGGTAAGCACCCTACGATGCAATAAAAGCCAATTAAAGAACCTCACCTTAGGCCAGAGCTTTTGAGCCCACAATTGAGAAAATATGTCAGAAGAATGGTTGGGATTATTATGGCATAAGGTCAAATAACCTTGAGCAACTGAATACTCACCCTTAGTAGTGTCGTTCCATCCAAAACAATCTTTTTCATGGGACCAAGAGAGGGATCTCATATGAAGGATGCCTTGGATATCTTGTCTTTGCCTTTCTAGGATTTGAATAGGCCAGTCCTCAATAGGGATCCAATATCTACCAACCTTTGAATTACCAGTATGGTACCGATAGTAATTAGCCACCTTTATCCAATTAGCTCAGTGAAGCTCCTCTATCAAAGGCTTGTGACCATCCCAAGAATCTGTCCAAAAATTTGCATGTTGACCATTATGAATGATCCAAAATAATTGTTTCTTTATCAAATCCTCACCGAGTCTTAAGAAGCTGCTAAAATGGGAGAACCTTTGGTAGGAAGTTGATAGCGAACAAGGTCTTCGGGACTTTTGTTCTCGGCATATTTAGCACGAAGATTATTGGCCCAAAGAGCATTGGGGTTATGCAACATCCTCCAATATAATTTAGCAGCTAAAGCTTTGTTGTTATTAATTGAAGACCGGAATCCTAACCCCCCTTCACTCTTAGGAAGACATAAAGTATCCCATTTCACCAAGGCCCATTTTCTTTTCTCCTTAGTACCACTCCAAAGGAAACGATGATGATTTGATCCAATTCTCGAAGAACAGCCTTTGGGATATTCAAAATGGAAGAAACATAAATAGGAATAGCTTGAAGGACTGATTTTACCAAGGTGATTCTACCCCCAGAAGAAAGCCACTTGTTGGTCCACTTTCCAATTTTCTTCTTGACTTTGTCCAACAACCAATTCCAATATTTATTTTTCTGCCTTTGAATATTTATGGGAATACCTAAATAAGTGATTGGAAGAGAGGTCTTCTTATATCTTAATTTATCCAAGACCATGGCTTCCTGTCTAGCAGAGCAGTGAAAGAAAATAACTTTAGATTTGTCTTCATTGATCAACTGCCTAGTAGCCTTAGAAAAATAGCTAATGATTTGCTTAAAATTAGAAGCTTCCTTAACTGTAGCTTTACCTAAAAGGGTAGAGTCATCCACAAATTGAAGATGAGAGATAGGTCTAGCTCCATGAGCAATGGTAACTCCCTCAAGGGTTTTGTTTTCCCTCTTTTTGGTTATAGTCCTACCCAAGCATTCAGCAAGAATGATGAATAAATAAGGGGATAGCGGGTCACCTTGCCTGATACCTCTGGAAGCTGGGAAAGACTGAGAAGGCCTGCCATTGATAAGAACTAAGTAGGAAGCTGAAGAGATACATCCCATAATCCAATCCATCCAATCCTTAGAGAAACCAAATTGCCTCAAAACTTTGATAAGGAAGTGCCAATCCACTCTGTCATAAGCTTTGGATAAGTCTAACCGGATGAACATAGAAGGAGAATTTTGCATATCCATGGAATGGATGGCTTCCTGAGCAAGAACTATCTCATCTACTATTTGACGTCCTTCCACATATCCCCCTTGCTCTGGGAAATAATCTTATGCAAAAGAGGCTTCAACCTTTCTGCCATGATTTTAGTAATAATTTTGAGAAGAACATTACATAAAGCAATAGGTCTAAAAGCTGAGATATGATCAACCTCTTGAGCTTTTGGAACAAGAGTAATATAAGTTTTATTGATAACCTTCAAAATTTCTTTGGATTTCCTGGCTTCTTCCACCACCTCTAATAAATCAACATGAAGGATATCCCAGAACTCTTGGTAGAACTCAATAGGAAAACCATCGGGACCTGGGGTTTTCCCTTTTTGCATTTTAAAAACTACTTGTTGAAGCTCATTGATAGTAACAGGAGCAGTCAAAATAGAGTTCTCCTCGAAGTGATAAGAGAAGGGATTGCTTGAAGAACATTTTGTTGAGAAGCTGAGTCAAGAGGAGTAGCAACAAAAATATTGGAAAAGTAATCAACAACAATAGAGTTCATGCCATCCCAAGTATAAACAACATCTCCAGAATCTGATTTTAAGGAAGAAATAAAGTTGTGAGATCTTCGAGCTAGAAGAGATTTGTGGAAGAAATTTGTGTTTCGATCTCCTTCTTTGAGCCATTGAATTCTAGATTTTTGCTTCCATAAGATTTCTTCTCTTTTTTCCCATTCCTCTAAGCCGAGTTGTGAGTTTAATTTCATCTGCACTTCTCTTCTCTGTGAGGCCATCTAAATGGATTTTCTTATTCAAATTTTCAAGATGAGCAATAACTTCATGTTTTTTTATGAACATCCCCAAACTCTTTCCAGGTTCCAAGTCTTGATTTTGGATTTAATGTATTGCAGTCTTTTGGCAAAACAGAACATCTTAGTCCCATGCCTAGGTTTACCTTCCTTCCACCATTGTTGCACACGAGGTCTGAAGGAAATGTCTCTAAGCCACATTAATTGAAAATGAAAAGGAGAGAAACTCACATTGGTTTTCCACATTTCCACCATTGCTGGCCAATGATCCGAACCAGCATTATTAAGAGTCTTCACTTTAGGAATGTGACCATGGATTAAGAAATTTTAGAGAGCAAAAACCTATCCAATCTCTCCATTATACAAGCTAAGCCTTGCCTTCTATTAGACCAAGTCATAAGGCCATTATTTTGTTGGATATCCACAAGATGGAGGTTTGCAATATATTCGCTCATGAGGTCGGTACTTTTGTCCAAATTTCTATTTCCCCCCCTTTTCTCATCTAGAGAGAGGATGGTATTGAAATCTCCTCCGATCAAGATCCAAGCTTTAGGAAAATGAGAGATAATATGAGTAATATCCTTCCACTGTCTTCTTTTTCCTCCAAAGAAGTCGGGGCATAAACAGTAATGCAGAGCATAATCTGGTTGGAATGTCTACTTTGAATAGCTATAGCCAACAAACCCCAACTGCCAACCATATGGTGAATAACTACCTCTTTTGGGTCCCAAAGACAAGCAATGCCACCCGAAGTCCCTTGGGACCGAGGGAAACCACTTTTCAGCTGGCCAAATTTTCTGGCAATTAAGTCCATATCCTCCATTGACATTTTTGTTTCTTGAAGGAAAACAAGATGTGGATGATTTATCTGAATCATTCTTCTAATTTCATTTTGTTTTGAAAGACTCCCTTTGAGTCCTCTAATATTCCAAGTGATGATCTTCATTAATACCAGGGCTAAAAATGTTGGGAAGGGCATTAATCTTACCTTCCTCTACAAGCTTTTCACCTTCTTTTACCATATGATATTGATTGGTCTTGCGACCTACTTTTTGATTAGAATCCATCTTCAATTTTTTTCCCTGTTTCTTGACTTATTCCAATTGAATCTGAGATGGCTTCTAACCTTGAAGAATGCTCATACACAGCCAAAATTTTACTAGATGGTTCAATGGAGTCTATATTGGGACCTGCATTATTTGAAGTTTTGACATTTGAAATATTGTTTTTCTTGTGTAAATTTTCTCCTTTTTTTCTGTTGAAAACCTTTGATTTGTTGGTTTGTCTCTGAGTTCTTTCCTTCATATTTAAATTGTGTTTCTAAGATTTCAGTTTCCATTATTTCCTCTTCCTCACTTGGGACATCATTTGTGGAAAGGATTTCAAACATATTAGCAAATGACTTTGATTGATCCTTCATTACTGGTTTTTATGAGTGTTCTTCTTCTTAGGTATTTGGAAACCTGTTGAGTTTATATCTTCTTTCTTTTGATCAGGAATTTTATTTGGGCAAGCACTGGCCAAATGACCATATTCATGGCAAATTCTACAATGAAAAGGAATGTTCTCATAGTCCACTACTTGCTCCCAAGTGTCTTCCCCAAATTGTAATGTGATATTTTTAGGTAGGGGTTTGTCAAAATCCATTAAAACACAAATTCGAGCATAAATAATATGTTCAAAATTTTGAGTACAATCATGAGTCATCATAAAAGTTCCTAAAGAGTTTCCAATTGAAGAAAAAATAGTAGGATTCCAAAATTCAATAGGGAGGCCAAAGAGTCTAACCCACACGGGAGCTATAGAAGGCATCTCTTCTTCGGCTTTAAATTTAGTATGCCAGGGCTTCATGAAAAGCCATGCCCTTCCAAAAAACCAAGGACCCCCTTGAAAAGTTTTCTCTCTATCTTCATTATTAGCAAATAAAACAAGAAAATAACCATTTGGATAAATAGAGATTTGTAACTCACCTTTAGTTTTCCAGCTTTTTGCAGCCCAGACTTTGAAAGCAGATAGACTCGGACGAAAACCCATGAACCGACAAATTAGTCCTCTTTTTCCAAATCTTCAATGCCAGTCTGAATGTTACCCATATCAAGCTTAACAATAGGAGTTCCATCAGTTGCTTTAAGACATCCTGACTCCGTTTTCCTGGGATCAATCTTAGGCATTCTTAGAGGTTTATGAGAAGCCCTAGTATTGATATTAGCATTGGGTTGAGGCTGTCCACCACGAAGGGCATCCCTAAAATTCATTTTTGGGACTGAGTCTTCAAAATTCTTACCCTTGACAGGGGTTTTCATAGTAGAATTATTTTGTGGGTGCACCTTAGCACCAGATTCACTTGAGATATGAGCCATTTTTTGATCAACTGCTTGAAACTTATTTCGTGGTCTCTTTAATCCTTGCCCTAGACGTCGTGGAAAGGTATGGTTTTCACTTTTCTTTTGTGCAGCAAATTGGAAGCCGTTGTCACTCAAGTTCACAGTATGATCTATTGAAAGACAAATTTCTAACCCATCTTGTATCCCCTGCAACATTTCTTGCTAAAATATTGAGCATAAACCACAAAAATATTGGCCGCTAGGGCCCGAAGGCCCTAAAAACCAACCTCTGGAGCTGCTTGCACTCAACCCGAGATGAAACCCTCGCATAGCCGCTTGCCAAATATATCGTTCACACATAGGGATGCGCTAGGATCTGTGTTGCTCCAAATGATATGAAAATTGGTGGAGACGTTCTAGGGTTTTTCGGGCATCTACCCTCAAAATTTTAGCTCAATCCGAGTTCGGATGAGTGAGATATGGCCGAAATGAGTTCGGCAGTTTGGGCAGTCCTGCGAAAAACGTCTCTACCATTCAGCTCACTCCCTATGAAGTTTTGGGGAGAGAAGATATTCACCAAAATCGGTAATGTCATTAGTGCATTCCAATATATGGATGCCCAAACAGAGGAATTTTTTTCTAGTAAAATTAATGAGTAAATCAAGATTGGTTGTTTGGATGGATGTTATAGTTGTTGGACCTCAATCTATTACTATATCCTTAAGCAAAGGGGAATGGATCCAAAATATTGAATAGGAAAACTTCTCCCTAAGATGTTATGGTTGTCAGCGATATGGCCACCTAAAGAAGAGATGTCGATCATCCAATCATGCTCTGATTCCTCTTTGGTGGAAGAGAAGACCCTGCATGTGAATGATTTGAAACCTTTAAATGTCCTAGTTAAAGATAAAGAAGCTCATCCTCCAAATGCACCAATTGTCCAACAAGAATCATGCAAGCAACTGGAAAACTCAACCCCAGAAGGAGCCTTTGAATCAAATCATTGATAAAAGCCAAAGGGTTACTAAATACCATCCAAACGGTTCCATGGAAAAGATTAGCACCTTAGATGGGATTGTTGAAGCTAATTATGAAACAATCAGTGACGATTTAATTTTCTAAAAATGAAGATCCTACAAAATGTGCTACAACTAGATATTACCTTGGGATCTTGAAGTGCAAAATTGCATTCTCAAATCTTGCCACTCTAAAGGAGGAAGAACCTCCACTACAGAAGAAAAATAATCAAACCGATTTCCTCTTTGATGGATGATTGTTATGTTTGTTTTCCTTCTATCTGTTGGAGTTATGTGTCATGTAAGGGTTGTTCTTGTTGTTAGTTCCCTAAAAAAAATTGATTATGGAAACTGAGCAGTTTGGGGAAGATGGAGAATATATTTGATAGAAAGGCAAAGATGGTATGCTTTAATTAACTCGTTAGAAATGTAATGAAAGCAATGTAATGTTTTGTTTTTGTAATGGGAGTGGTCCCAACAGAAGCCACACATTGCTTATTAAATAAAAAGATAGTCATAGAGATGAGGAAGTTAAGATGATTGCATAAATAAAAAATTGATAAGGAGGAGTGTAATCTATTAAGGTTAGAAACAATAGTGCTTTCAGCATAGAAAAGGGAATGCAAATTCCAAATTTTTCATAAAGCCTTGATTGATTACAAAATAAATAACCGTATAACATATATCAGGCAAGACAATGGGGAGGATGTGGTAGAGGATAATGAAATATGAAATGCTACAAAGAATTATTTTCAAACCATATTATCAAATGATAACATTGACAGAGAAGAAATCCAAAGAGAAGTGGTTGAATCAATACCATAAGTTGTCACACAAGAAATAAATAATCATCTAATGAAGTCGGTATTGAAGAATTAAGAGAGATAGTGTATCCATATAAGCTAGACACTGCTCCATGTCTAGATGGGTTTTAGGAACAAAATTAAAGGAGCATGGAAATTTATAGCTAAGGATCTTCTAGCAATGGTGGAAGAAGCGAAAACAAAAAAAAAAATATTAATGTCAATAAATTTGATATTCTTAGCACTTATCCAGAAGAGAAGACAAGTAATTTTGATAGATTCAAACTTATTTCTCTATGCAAATTTTCCTATAAAGTAATTTAAAAAATAATGGCTAGTAGATTGCAAAAATGGCTACCTATGATCATATCAAAAGAGCAAGGGGGAGCGGTTAAAGGAAGACAAATTTTAGATGAAGTCATCATTGCATAAGAAGTAATTCACTTTGTAGTTAAATTGAGGAGAAGGATAATGATGATCAAACTTGACTTTGCTACAACCTATGACAAACTCAACAAGATATTTCTCTTAATGGTCCTCCACAAAATAGGGTTCTATGAGCAATGGGTAAAATGGGTGGAAGGTTGCATTAGCTCTAGCACATTCTTAGTTTTAGTCAATGGAGGACCATCTAATTTTTTCAACTCTTCTAAAGGCACAAGACAAGGTTGCCTGCTATCACCAACTTTATATGTTATCATGGTTGAGGCATTGAGTTATCTTATCAAGCAAGCAAAAATATAGGGATAGATTGAAGGAGCATTAATTACTTCAAATGTAGTAAACACCACCCACATACAATTTATAGATGACTCTATGTTAATGGGACAAGCATCTATTAAGGAATCCAAGAACATGAAAGAGATATTAGATAAATTTTATATAGCAATAAGAGTTTATATTAATTGTGGTAATTCTATCCTTTATGCATATAATTGCTTAGTAGCTTTCGAGAGGAAACTTGCCAAATTTTTTGGCTTCAAACTAGGTGAATCCAAAGAATTCTTTGTGTATCTAGGGGTGTCAATTGGCCCATGCAAGCATGCCAAAAAGTAATGGAAGAATATTCTCAACAAAATAATATAGAGATTGAATATGTGGCACCATAGATGTTTGAATCTAACTAAGAGAGTGATTCTAATCAAATCAATTTTATTTGCCACTCCAATATACTTAATATCATCTAATCATGTACCAATAGGGGTAGTTAAGAACTTTAAGAAGATAATAAGGATGTTTCTATAGAAAGGTGTCAGAGAATAAGAAATAAAGAAGTTCCATTTGATTAAGTGGGATATTGTATGCTTACCCAAAAATGGGGTGGATTAAGAATAAAGCATTTGTCCTTGTTGCTAGAGGTGTATGGAGCTAAACTAATATGGAGATTAATTAAGGTAAACAACTCACTATGGAGCAATATCATGGTGAACAAGTATTTTGGAGGTAACCCACCATAACATATACTAACAATGAATGTAACTTTATATCAAGGATATACGTGTTGCACTATCATTTTTTAAAAAAGATTGTTCATGGCTCATCAATGATGGTAAAAAAGCGGACATATGAACAAATGCAATTAATGGCATACCACCAATAGGAGGATATCTAGAAATACTCCAACTAAGAGATTGCTTCAAAAGCAAAGGTATGGACAAATTTTTTTTAACTGATAATTCTTAAAATGAATGGCCAAAATATAGAATCTAATACTGGGGAGAATGGAAATTGAATTAGTAAACTTGAATGAATATCAAAAACTTGTGAAGTTGTTAACAGAAAAAAATGTGAGACTCAAAGATGAACCAAACCAGATAATATGGGGACCAATAAATAAAATAGAAAAATATCATGTCAAACAAGGATACAATTGGCTATTGGTTGATAAATATGGTCACTTAATTCTAAACAAGTGTTGGACAAAATTATGGAGTGTAAGATCCATTCCAAAATTTGATTTTTTAAAATAAATATGGAAATGATTTTAATAATTAAATAAGCAAACAAAAAACATATAAGTAACAATTCATGTTCCAACCTATGGATGAATTTTAACATTGATCATATAGCAGGATCTCAACTAGTAAAATCTATTGACTTTCATGGCAAATACCAAGGTATAATATTGTAATGTAGGTTAAGCTTTTTGGATTTTAATATTAGCTTATTAATAAAAATATTTTGAAAAATATCGGTAATATCTAGGAGATCCCATCTTGGAGGGTCCAACTATTGAGGAGTGAAATCATGTTGTGTATACCTATATATGTGTTGCCATGGATATTTTTAAACATGTGTCAAAATCCATTAAGATTAAATCAATATAATGGGACAAGTAGATTATGAAAGGATTGCCTTTTAATGTAGTAGATAATATGAGACTAAGCACACGGTAAGGGATTGCAAGGTGAAAATAATATAAAAAATGATCAAAAATCTTGGTCATGATACAAACTCATGGATGAACCAAGGAGATCACATTACAGTAGAATTTGGCTTAGATTAAGTTTTTTTTTCAATCCAAAAAGGCTCAAATAAAGACTCGTTACCTCATTATATGGTAGACTTAACAATTTATAGAGAAAGTATTAGAATAGACTAAGGATGCAAGGGATGAGGAATTACAATGTCCAAGTTCAAATTCAAAATAAACTAAAGATGTAAAGGAATGTGTGAAGGTAAATTTTAAAACAAAAAAAAATGTGGAATAGGTCAAGCATAATACAAGTAAATCATCTCCATATCCCTAGTAGAAAATCATTTACTTGCAATAAACATAAAAGTAGTATAGATTTTGTAGCTTTCACTTTAGGGTCTAAGGATATCATGATAAAAAAAAACTAGAATGGAGAATATCCATTTTAATTTAGGAATCTTAGGAGAAAATAATAAATTAAGTACCCAGGAGGATTGCCCTAATGCTTTAGGTTTTCCAAGGCAACATAAAGAAGAAAGTATTTTTGAGGCTCTCCATTACACTTATGTTCTTTATAAGGTAAAGACTTATAGACAATAATTCAAATCATAAATGATATGAAAAAATAGAAGAGATTGAAAAAAAAAAGGAGAGGAAAATTCTTCAAACGAAAACAAAGAGAAATGGAAAATCGAAGAGATTAATTTAGCAAACCAAAAATAAATATCACAAGTGTTAATAAGAAGTGGGGGTAAGCCCACAAATATGAATGAAAAGCGATTATGAAGACAATATATTCTAATATTTGAGATATGAATAATTACTTAAATAAAGTTGCCAAGGAATTAAAAGTTGTTATAATCCTAAATTTATTTTAATACAAGAAACAAAAATATGCAGTGAGGAATGTAAGGATACATTCAAAAATATTTTAGAATATGGGAGATTGTCTAGCAATTTTTGCTATGGAAGGTTAGAAGGTATTGTAATAGTATAGGACATTTGCAAATGGGAACAAAAATTGTCAAAAGGAAGAAGTAGTTGGTTTGTTGGTCTTTTTTGAAGGAAACAAGAAATTATTAAAATTGGAGTTATAATTGTATATGCTCAAGCTACAATTATTCTTTGTGATAGATGTTGGAAGGACCTCAATTTAATTATGTTAAATTTAATGGTGATTCACAATTACACTATCTAGATTCTTCAAAAAAACAATATATATAGATTCTTGGTAGGGACTTAAATGGAGTTTTATCTCCTTAAGAAAGATGGGTTGTATTTTTGGATGGTTTAAATCAATGAAGGATTTTGCCTCATTTGTCAATTTAAATGTCCTTTATTATATTATTATTTCAATGTTTAAATATACATTGGATAATAGATGTATTGGATAAATTTATATAGCAAAATATTGAATATGTTTTGTTATCTGATAAATGGTTACAAATATACAATCTCTTCAGTGTATTTTATTGTAAGCAAGATCAAGTCAGAAATCCATTCTCTTCAAATGTGATCTAATCAATAATGTTCATACAATCCATTTCATTTTAGCCTATGTGGCTCCAAGACCTTGATTTCTTCCAAATGATTATGTTATGGTGGAATGAAACAAGGTTTGAATAATCATGTATGTACAAGTTTATCCAAAATATGAAATATCTAAAGGAAAAAATAAACTGGGATATAGATCTTTTGGTAGCATATTTAAAAGATGAAATAAATTAAACCCAATCTTAACAATTCATAACTGAAAATAGAAATCAATTGATTAGACCAACATACTGAAACGCAAGAAAAATAATTACTTTCCAATATAATGTATTACAAAAATAGAGAATTTTACTAGGCTCAAAAACATTAGGAGAGATGGTTGACAAAAGGGTATAAAAATATTTAAAAAATTCATGCTACTAAATATATGTATTTTCATAGTGATGTGCAGGGGCTGCAGTGAGCACGATGTGCATGGGTTTCTATGAGCAGGATACAACAAGCACGATGTGCAAGGGCTGAGGTGAGCAGGTTTCAGTGAGCGCGATGCACAGAGGTTGCGGTGAGCACAAACCACAAGCACGAACCATGGAGGTTATGGCGAGCACGAAGTCAATAATGATGGATAAAGGCAACAAGGTTCCTACAGCAATGTGGAGGCAAACGAGGGCAAAACCCATGGGGAATCAAAGGATTATAGGAAGCACCAACATCAATGATGGGCTTAGTACAAACCCTAGGTGCAGTCAAGCATTGAAGGGAGAGGGTTTTTCGTAAACTATCTCTTCAGTCTATGAGAAAATTTCTCCAATCAGAAGAAATATCTCTCACGGATTTTTGGGTTCACGGGTGAATGAAACCCTGCCCTCTATCAAGATTTCAGAGGATGAATTTGGGTTGGATTTAATTGATCACGAAGCCCGAACAATTATTTGCAAACTCAAGGGTAAAATACCAGGCCTAGAGGAGCTCAAAGGATACATTAAATTTTGGTAGACCGGTTCAAAATTCCATGTAACTCTCCTACCCAAAAAAAAAAATTTGTTTTCTTTTCTAAATTAGCGGATAGAGATGAGGTAATGGATTATAGATATAATTGGTTTTTTGGACAAAGGGGGGTCTATATAAGACCTAGGACTCCTAGTTTCAAACCGTTTACAGAAGAAGTTAATTGCTTCCCAGTCTAGGTGAATCGTTATGCTCTCCCTGTGGAGTTTTGGGGTGAGAATATTTTCACCAAAATCGGTGATGCCATTGGGGTATTCTAGTATATGGATGCCCAAACAGAGGAAAATTTATCCAATAAAATTAATATGAGTAAAGCAAGATTGATTGTTTGGATGGATGTTTCAGTTCCTAGGTCTCAATCCATTACTATCTCCTTGAGAAAATGGGAATGGATCTAAAATATTTAATATGAAAACTTCTCCATAAGATGTTATGGTTGTCAGCAAAGTAACCACATGAAGAAGAGATGTTCGAATATTCGATCGTGTTTTGATTTCTCCTTGGTGGAGAAGGCCTTGCATGTGAATGATTCAAAACCTTCAAATGTATCAGGTCAAAAGAAATAAGCCCATCCTCTAGAGGCACCAATTGTCCAGCAGGAATCATACAAGCAACAAAAGACTCAACTCCAAAAGGAGAATTTGAATCAGATCAGTGATAAAAATCAAAAGGTTACTAAAGATCATCCAGACGATTCCATGGAAAATATTAGCACTTCATATGGTATTCTTGAAGCTAATTATGAAATAATCGGTGATGGTCAATTTTTTAAAAATAAAAATCCTACAAAATGTGTTACAACTAGATATTACCTTAGGAGCTTGAAGTGCAAAAATGCATTCTCAGATCTTGCCACTTTACAAGAGGAAGAACCTTTGCTACAAAAGAAAAATAGTAGAATTGATGGATGATTATTATGTTTGTTTTCCTTCTATATATTGCATTTATGTGTCATGTAAGGGTTATTCTTGTTGTTAGTTCTTAAAAAAAGTTGATTATGGAAACTTAGCAGTTGGAGGAAGATAGAGAATATCTTTGATAGAAAAGCAAAGATAAGTATGCTAGAAATGTAATGAGAGCAATGTATTGTTTTGTTTGTTGATGGGAGTGGCCCCTAATAGAAGCCACACATAGCTTATTAATATATATATATATATATATATATATATATATAATTATAAAATATTTTAATTTCAAATGAAAGAAGTAACTAGCAAGAAGAAGAAATTATGAAGGAAGCAATCAATTATTTATTTCAAATACATTCTACCATAATTTGGTTAGTATAAGGAAGATCCTTTTGTAAAATATCTTATTTAGAAGGTTCGAAAGGTAAGTTATTAATCATGGTTAGAAGACTATAACTCATAAATACTACATTGTAATCTCTTATTATATATGATGTTCATATCGATATTGTGAGTAGACATAGCATCCAAATTTGTCAAAACTCAAAGAGATTTTCTTTGAAAAGTATGTGAACAAAAATCGAGGTTTCCTCTTTACAAGTGGGATATCATTTATAGAGGAAAGAATATTGGAAGGAAAGGCTTCATAAGTTGCAAGCTTGTAAGTTTGATATTAGCAGGAAACATGGTTGGAGATTATTCAAATATAAATGAAAATATTGTCCAAAAATGTTGCTTTAAAAATAGATAGAATTGAGAATTCTAGATTTGGCAAGAAAATTTTTGAGCAGGCGAGAGGCGATGTTCTAGGGTTTCTAGAGCGAAGGAAAATCCAGGGCATCAGGTGGGTTGTCGTAGTGTTTTTCTGGTTACTGTGGATCTGAAGGAAAGTCTGTTGCCCCATGAGGGTCCAATGGGGACTCCTCCGAATCCTCTCTCTAGGGAGAAAGAGCTCTTTTGCTGAATTGCTAAAAGAAAATTCTTCGTCTTCTAATGACGAAGCTCAGAGAAATACTCTTCATACGCTCTTCAAGAATGCTTGAAAGAGCTCAACAACACATCGAGTCAATGGATGCCTTCCACAATCCGTCTCAAGACCCAAGATTGTCATCGAGCCAAAGATGGTCGAAGACACAATCATATACGGAGCCAACCATGATCTGATCTATAAATTCATGGGTATTCGCCCTACCCTGAATTTCTTGCATACCTGGGTCAGACAAAATTGGGAGCCTCATGGTGAGTACTCCTTATGGTGTATTAGCAATGGGTATTTCATTGTTAGTTTTTCTTCTCTAGCCGATAGAAACAGGGCTTTTGAATCAGAAAAAAGGAACCACGGTCCGGTAGGGTTATTTGTTCAACCCTGGAGAGTGGGTTTCGATCCTCGTATTGAACCCACGGTTGTCTCGATTTGGATCCGATTGTATGCTCTTCCAATGGAGTTTTGAGGTGAGCAGGTTTTGGAAATGATCGGTAACTCCCTCGATAGACATTTGGGCGTCTCCAAAGACACCATAGAAGGAAAGACACCAAAGATAGCTATTTTTGCAAGAATTTGTGTGGAAATAGACATTAGCTAGCCTCTATCGACAGAGGTGGAACTTGAACTGGCAGGACTATCTTGGATCCAACAGCTAGATTATGAGGCTCTGCCCTTCATATGCAGAGTTTGCCACAAACATGGGCATTTGGCCCGATTTTGTCGAAATATTTTGAACACAAAAATGGAGGCCCCGCTTGGAATGCCAAATCGCTCCAGGGAGGGTAAGTCAACTCTTACCAAAGAACCAACCAATACTCCTCAGGGTAAAGATGTTCAAAAAGATGGCTTTGAACAGCCCAAAAGAAGGAGAAAGCAAAAGAAAAATGGTAAGGAGCAATCACAACTCAAGCCAACCAATAGGTATGAAATTTTTAAGACACTAGTGGACCAAGAGGATCAAGTCATGGAAGGAGTGGATGGGAATATTGAAGACAATAACATCCACGCTCATGCTTCTCCTTCATCTCCCACCGTCATAGAACAGGTAATTGAGTACACTGAGTTACCGTAGTCAAAGAATGTAGGGGCATTGATAGTGCACTCCCAAGCGTAGCCAATAATCAAGGATGTCAGCATGGGAATAGCAAAAAAGAATAGAGAAAGGCCAGCCCTAGGGATAACTCAGGTGGAAAAGAGATCAAAAAATAGCAACTCTCAAGGAGCGGGCAAAAAATCAAATAAGGACCTGCTAGCAGTTCAAGGAGACAAACTGATCACTGGAGGATCGGTGAGGACAATTGATTCTTATTGCTCTCAAGGTTTTCAATGATTATTCAATCATGGAATATTAGGGGTTTAAATAGTAGAACCCATCAATCTGCTATTCAAAGACTCTTAGGAAAATGCAAAACAAATTTTTTTCTTATCTAGGAGACCAAAATGTCGTTAGATCTTATGTGTAAAACAGTTAACAGAATTTGGAGGGGCGTTGGTCATATGGATGTGGCTGCCCAAGGTGCCTCAGGGGGGATTGTCACTCTTTGGAACTCTCTGGAATGGACTACAATAGAACATATAGCCTTGGGGGGTGTTCTCACATCTCATTTTAGGAATAATGTCACATCTAAACATGTTTTAATCACAAATTTTTATGGGGCTCAAAACCTTGATGGCTAGAGGCTTCAATGGAAAGTTGTGCATAACATGAGGACCTCAAGGGAAGATTTAGACTGGATTATTGTTGGGGATTTTAATGCTAAATTATCTTCTAGAGATCAGGAAGGAGGAACCCCAATTTTGGACCCAGGGGATCGACTTCTAATTGCCCAAGTCCAGGCTTTTCACCTAGTGGATATTAAAGGCCCTGGATCCAACTTTACTTGGACTAACAAGAGGAGGGAGCCACATAGCAGGAAGGTAAAGCTAGACCATTTTCTGGTTTTAGAGGAGGCATTCATAAAATGGAATACAAAATTCTAGATTTTGGAGGGCCCGGTTTCAGATCACTTTCCCATTTTGTTGGAGGAAGGGATTACGACAGGGCAGCATCACAAACCCTTTAAATTTGAGAATTTTTTGTTACAAAAAGAGGATCTTCGAAAGAAAATTCCTTAGTGGTGGGAGGAAGGTCATCTACCTTTTGGGACAGCAATGTTTAGATTCCACAAACAACTTCATTATGTGAAAACTCAACTGAAACAATGGAGACAAGCTAACAAGACAGACTTCCAGCTCCAAAGAGCTCCTTTGGTGGCCAGATGGGATGAGGTTCAAAAACACTTTAGGGAAGGAACAATTACAGAGCAGCTCAAAGCCGAGGATTATGCCTTGCGTAAAGCGGTTGAGGACATTGATAACCAAGAGGAGACCTACTAGAAACAGAGAGCAAGAACCACTTGGTTATTGGAAAGTGATAGAAATACCAAAATTTTCCATCGGTTAGCTTGTGCTAGGAGACAGGATGAATAACATGGAAGCTCTTCAAGATGAGAATGGACATTCCTTTGATACTCTTCCTGGTATGCATTCCCATTCAATGGATTATTTTTCTAAACTTTTTAAGGAAAGTATGGAGCAAGATGTAGAGGCTCAAAATGAAGTTATTGATGTCATACCCTCTGTTATCTCTGAAGAAGAAAATTAGGCCCTTCTTAAACCCATTGGTAGAGAAGAACTGAAGAATGTGGTCTTTGGAATGAGTATCGAAAAAACTCCAGGACCAGATGGCTTTCCAATTGAGTTTTTTTAGGCGTTTTGGGATACTTTGGATGAGGATGTTTTGGCTGTCGTAGAGGAGTCCAGAGGTAATAAAATAATGCTTAAGGCATTAAATCATACCTTCATCACTTTAATTCCAAAAGGGGAGGAGGGGGTTCATATTTTAGATTATAGACCTATTGCCTTATGCAATGTGATTTATAAAATAATCACAAAGGTAATGGTTGAACGGCTAAAACCCCTTTTACATAACATTATCTCCTCAGAGCAAGGGGGTTTTGTAGAGGGTAGGCAGATCTTGGATGGGATGATTCTTGCTCAGGAGGCAATCCATACAATGCAAAAATCTGGTAATAAAGGAATGTTCATTAAATTAGATATGTCAAAGGCTTATGATAGGGTGGAGTGGAGTTTATTGTCAAAGATGATGGCAGCCTTTGGTTTTTCTCAGGACTGGATAGATTGGGTCTTGAGTTGTGTATCTACGCCGTCTTATTCAGTGTTAATCAAGGGTCTTCCCTCGCAACCTTTTGGAGCCTCTCGAGGTCTTCGTCAAGGGGATACTTGCTCTCCCTATCTTTTCCTCATTTTGGCTGAAGGATTAGGTAGAATTTTCTTGAGGAGAAGACATTAAGGTTTGCTAACAGGTATCAAGGTGGGTGAGGAATTTTTGACTCACTTACAGTTTGTGGATGATACAGGATTGGTTGGAGTGGCCGACTCAGGGGAAGTAAGAGTGATTAGAGATACTCTTAATGTCTACCTTAGGGCTTCAAACCAAGTCATCAATGATAAAAAATCCAAAGTGGTCTTTCTCAATCTTGATCAAAGGCTCTAGGACAAAGTTCTAGAGATCTTGGGATTCACAAGGACTTCTCTTCCAGTGGTTTACTTGGGGGTTCCTTTGCATTTCAAAAAACTAAAAATGGATATCTGGAAGGATCTTTTGGATGGTATCAAAGATCGAATGAATCATTGGTCTCACAAATGGTTAAGCTATGGAGGTAGATTAACTTTTTTATAGTCAGTCATTCAGGCCATGCCAATTTACAAATTCTCTATCCTGGCTGCCCCACATAAGATATGGAAAGAGCTGGACAATATGGCTAGAATATTTTTATGGGAAGGAGTAAAGGGAGAGAGGAAATGGGCCTTAGTTGGTTGGGATAAAGTTACCCAACCCAAGGTAAAAGGAGGGCTAGGACTGAGAAGATCCAAGTTCAATAATAAAGCTTTGGCTGGAAAGCTGTACTAGAGGTGGATTTCCCAACCAACCTCCTTATTCAATAGAATCCTAACTAGTAAATATTTAGGTCATGTTAACCCCAAAAAAGTGGGCTGTTTCCCTTTGGATGGCCCTGGATCCCTAGTGTGGTAGGCTCTCAAGATAGGATCTCAGGTGGTTAAAGATCGATTGTTTTGGAAAGTTGGGAGAGGGGAGAAGGCTCGTTTTTGGACAGACTCTTGGGATCAGTACCCACCCATCATTGTTGAATTTCTTGAATTGCAACCAATAAAAACTACCATAGAAACCAAAGGATGGGTTCACATTGACGAGTTATTTCATCACTAGTCGACGGGGGAGTATAAGTTTAAGAAGTTTAAGAAGGCTGGAGGAGTGGCCAATTTCAATCCCTCCGGAGTTGGCACCCATCATGACTAAAATATTGTCAGAAATATTTCTCACAGGTAGAGACGAGGAGGATGAATTATCTTGGGGCTATGGGAGCCTTGGTGTCTATACAGTGAAGGACGGATATGAGAAGATCCTCCCAGAGCCTCCCCCCCACTCATTCCTGGTTGAGGATTGGAAAAATATTTGGCACTCCAAGGGCTGGCCGAAAGTAAACTTTTTTGCCTGGCAGTTTATGCACAACAAAATTCTCTCTTTTGACAATCTCATATGTAGAGGAATCATCGGTCCATCTCAATGTGTTTTATGCTACAAGAACGAGGAACCAGCTGATCACTTGATGTTTGAGTGCCCTTTCACGCGTCAGATTTGGAAGCGTTGGCTTTCTTGCTATAAAATTCAAGTTAATGGTGACTTGAATCAGACTAATACCTAGAAAACATGGAAGAGTGGTAGATTTAAATCTAAAGCTCTTCGAATTGGTTAGAAGCTTGGACTAAATTTCATTTGGTGGCAAGTGTGGTTGGAGAGAAATGCAAGAATTTTTAGAGAAATTTTTTCCTCGTTAGATGGAGTTTGGCAGATCATCTGGAGCAAAGTTACAGAAACTGTTGTTGTCTATGCTATAGAGGAAACTCAGGTTGTTACTGGGCCAATGGAAGAGGGAGTTGAAGAGCAAGAGGGACAGGACAGAGCTAGTTGGAAACCACCACCGAAGGCTAGATTAAAATTAATATTGACGGAGCTGCAAAGGGCAATCCGGGTAGTGCCGAAGTGGAGTGGTTTGTCGAAATCATGATGGATCGGTGCTATATTGGGAGCGCAAGGCTTGGTAAGAGCCACAAACAATGAAGCGAAGCCATAGCTATCAAATCCGCTTCTATTTGGGCGGTGAAACAGGGCCACAGGAGGATCATTATTGAATCAGACTCAAATAATGGTTGGAGCTCTTGATTGCATGAGAAACTTTGCTTTGAAAGCATGGAGGTTGAGGATTCTTGTCACTCAAATTAAGGAATTATGGAAGGAATTAGAGGATGTGATTCCAATTTATGTGAATCGAGATTTAAACAACACGGCCAACTTCCTGGCTAAGATGGGTGCTGAGAAGGAGGCAGGGGTTCAGCTTCATAGTGACATGGCTATTGAGGATGAGGTGATCAGGCAGGGTCTGGAAAGGTCCTTGAACAAATGATCAAAGAAAAAGCAAAGGGAGGGAAGTTGTCGCGATATCGTGACATGTTGCGCCGTCATGGTCTCTGGAGGAAAGTTGTCACGATGTCGCGGTCTCTTGAGGAAAGTTGTCGCGATATCGCGACATGTTGCATCGTCGCGGTTGCTGGAGGAAAGTTGTCGCGATATCACGACATGTTGCATCGTCGCGGCCGCTGGAGAAAAGTTGTCGCGATATCGCTACGTGTTGCGTCGTCGCGGTCGCTGGAGGAAAGTTGTCGCGATATCGCTACGTGTTGCGTCGTCGCGGTCGCTGGAGGAAAGTTGTCACGATATCGCGACATGTTGCACCGTCACGGTCACTGGTGGAAAGTTGTCGCGATATCACGACATGTTGCGCCATTGGAAAGTTGTCACGATTTTGCGACATGTTGCGTTGTCGCGGTCGCTGGTGGAAAGTTGTCGAGATATCGCGACATGTTGCGCCATCGCGGTTGTTGGAGGAAAGTTGTCGCGATATCACGACATGTTGCACCGTCGCGGTTGCTGGAGGAAAGTTGTCACGATTTTGCGACATGTTGCACCGTCGCAATCGCTGGAGGAAAGTTGTCGCGATATCGCGACATGTCACGTCGTCGCGGTCGCTGGAGGAAAGTTGTCGTGATATCGCGACATGTTGCGTTGTCGAGGCCGTTGGAGGAAAGTTGTCGCGATATTGCGACATGTTGCGCCGTCGTGGTCACTGGAGGAAAGTTGTCACGATTTCACGACATGTTACGCCGTCGTGGTCGTTGGTGGAAAGTTGTGATATCGTGACATGTTGTGCCATCGCGGTCGCTAGAGGAAAGTTGTCGTGATATCGTGACATGTTGCTTTTTCGCGGCCATCGGAGAAAAGGTGTCGCGATATTGCGACATGTTGCTTTTTCGTGGCCAAGAGAGAAAAGGTGTCGCGATATCGCGACATGTTGCTTTTTCGCGGCCAAAGGAGAAAAGGTGTCGCGATATCATGACATGTCACATTTTCATGACAAGTTGCATCATCTGTCCATGCCGATCCCCTGCTAGCTAGTTATTGATTTAGGAGATTTGGCTCCATTGCAAGTCTTCTTCTTCTATTGTAAGCTTGTGTTCTCTTTGAATTCGGTTGGGAAGAGTCTCTTCCCATATTGTAATTGATCTTTGTTTTAATACAAGTTTTTTCAAAATTTTCAAAAATAAAAAATAAATAGAATTTTTTGGATGAAATAAAATTATTAAGGAAACAAACCCTACCTAGGGTTTCATCAACATGGAACTTCATATCAAATAGTTTATAATTAATCAAGACACATATTAGATGGTCAATCAATGAGAGATATTCTACAAATTTTAGGCTAATGCTTGGTTGAAGCCTTATCTTCTTATTTTTTATCCAAAATCAAAACCATTATATTAATGTGAATAAAAATTCTAGATATTGAATTTGAGGAAGACGACCTCAAAAAATCAATTGATGAGCTCCAAAGATGCTTTAAGAATTATACTTTCTCATTTTTCATGCAAGGATGAATTCATTTATACTTTATAAAAATATGGTGAACACTCCATCAAGTTGGGATATAAGGATTTGGAGCAATCTTAATCTTAATCTCTACTCTCAAATGAGGCCATCCTTAAGGCCTCAACATTCCTTTATTTAGCAATTCAAAGCAAAATTCTTATAGGTGGTTGACTATAAAGAAGAGAATATCATGAAAATTTTAGGTGTGCTTTTTTGTGAGGGAATAAACACATCATATCATTTACTTCTTCATTATCCCATTGCTTACATAATTTGGGACTACTTTTTCAAAAAAATGAGAATCTATTAGGTAGCTCCATCAACATTTGAAAAACTTGATGAAATGTAGGATGAATTGTTTAAGCTAAAGAATTATGCATTCAATGAAGGACTGGTCTTGTCAATATTTGTCAGAATATGTGTCGTGAAATAAATAATAGAATTTTAAAAAACAAAATTGAGAATCATATCCAAGCTCTCTTGTAAAATATTTACAAATATGATATTCATCATGAAAAGTTTCAAGTGTGATAAAAGAGATGTTGGAATTTCTGTTATAATATTGGAATATACGTGGAGGGTCATTTGCAACAACGAAGTTAATATAGATTTCGTTTCAATCTATGGTAAAATAAAAAAATTCTAGAAGTTGGATTCATCAAAATAGATTTTGATGGTTCTTCCAAAATAAATATAGACAAAACTCGTGAAGGTAGTTTTTTCTAAATAATTATGAAAAATTTATCCTCGCCTACTAAGAATCATATGTAATTTCAATGAAAAACTATGTAAAGGCTAGGGCACTTCTTACAAGGATCAAGATTGTCATTGAAAATGGATGGAGATATATTTCAAAGTAAGGGGATTCATAATTATTATCAAAAAAAAATTGAGGGGACATCACAACTGTTTGGGCTTTGGCTCTTCTTCGAGAGGTTCAAAGTTCAAACCGCGATGTGTGTGGTTGTGTGTTAAATTTCCTATTGATAAGCTCAGCTCTCCCTCTTATGAGAGGTCATTGGTGGGATGAGGATGCCTACCTTGAGTGTCAGTCATAGGGGTTTTCACACTAACTAAATCTAAAAGAAAAATATTATAAAAAAAATATAAAGATTTGATAAAAAATAACATTATTTTTTATTTTCATCAATTAATAATGACATAATATCTTTAAAATATTAGTATAATTATAAAGAAAGAATAGGATAACAAATAATTATACCAATCATATTCTTGATCTTTATGTTAGCAAAATTAAATTTTTATAAAGTAATTAACTAAAGTAAATTCTATCCCTTAATGAAAATGATATTAAGTATTTGGTAGCATAAATATAGTAGTTTGAGAGGGATGAAGAATATTTTCGATAGGAAGGCAAGTTGAATGGTATAATAACCTAATAACAAATGTATTGTTTTAATATTTTAATAACTTTTTTTTTTATGATTTGGTTAGTGTGAGAAATCCCTATGACCAACGCACAATGTTGAGCAGTCTCCTCCTGACCATGACCCTGACGCAAAATGTTGAGCAGTCTCCTCTCCTCCCAACCATGACCCTCAGAGCTATGCTTATCAATAGGGAATTTGACGCACACCCACCCTCTCACACACTTGCCCACATCATAGTTTAAAAGATAATATTTTAATAAAATTGACCTTAATAAAATCACATGTCTTATTTAAAAAATAATAATAATAATTCTTTAAAAAAAAAACTCTTTAACTAAATTTGGAAATATATATCCGATGGTCATGGAAATGGCTATTCAACATTCTTCACATGTGACCACATGTAAGCCTTAGTCTATGGTGAAATAGATACCTCATGGTAGTGGTTGTGGTCAAACAATGTATTTTAACTCGCATGGTTAATAAATTTAATAAAAGAGATATGCTTATGGTTGTGATAGTGGTTAAGTACAACTTTCTAATAAATTTTATAGAAGAGATATGCTTATGGTTGTGATAGTGGTTAAGTACAACTCTCTAATAAATTTTATAGAAGAGATATGCTTATGGTTGTGATAGTGGTTAGTACAACTCTAATGAATTTTATAGAAGAGATATGCTTATGGTTGTGATAATGGTTAAGTACAACTCTCTAATAAATTTTATAGAATAGATACTCCATTTGTAAGACATATTATTAATTCAATAAAAGATATAATTAGGTGCAACTCCATGACCAACTTGATAGAAGAGATATCCCATGATTATTGTAGTCTTTAAATAATACATGGTTAGTAAATCCAATAAAATATATGTTTAGGTGCAACTCCCTAGCAAATTTGAGAGAAGATACCATGATCGTTGTAAGGTTTAACTAAATCTGTGAAAATTTTAATATATAATTTAAAAATATATTTTATAATTAATTTAAATCGCATCAAAGTGACTTAAATTTAATAAATTTGTTACCAAAAAAAATCGCATTAATGTTAACTTAAACCATTTGGCATTGAAGTCCGGTAGAGTGGTAAATGGAGGGTATTGTTAAGGCATTAAGATGTTGCCGTATCTTATATTTTTATGTCAATAAGGTAACACCAACCAAACTAATAATATTTAGTACAGGTTGTACTTGCACACTTTTAAAGTTTGATGTTGTAGTTAAGTTAAACCAAAAATATATATATTATATTTTGCGGGGTCGTCCTTGCACATTTTTTACTTTGTGGTTAGAGTTGGTTTAAAGGTCGTCTAAAACAACGAGTATAATTAAATTTTTAACTTTTTCAGAACGGATAAAATTATAAACATTACAAAATGTCAATGTGTTAGCAAGTAAATTACAAAATTTTAATTTTTTAAATGGATAAAAGTATATATATTATAAGAAGTCAATGGGTCAGCAAGTTAATTATAGATCGATAGGTTTATAGATTAGTGTCATTTTAAAAACATAAAAAAAAGTTAATAGAATTTTGAAGATATTTAAATTAAATTAATTTAGTAGTTGTATTTTTTTAATAAAAATATTAGACATCCAAGATTTTTTTATGCTTTAAGAATTACTTATAAAAAAATATAGCATTTGTAATAAGTTAGACTTAAAAGTTTATTTTTATTAATAATATTAATTAAACAAATAAATTATTATATTAATTAAATATTTATGGCATGAATAAAATAAAAGTAAATTGGTTTTTCGGTATTTACTAAAATTCTTTGGGAGCAATGGGAGTTAGAGGCGAGGGAGTGGAAGAAGGTGTTGTTGGGTCGGATCTATTTAGAGAGGTTTTATCCTCCCTTAGTGCCATAGTATTGGTTCTTCAGCCTTGGTCCTAGTTGGACTGGAACCTATCAGAATCGAGGTGACTCCAAACCCTTTTTCTTTGGCTTTCAATTTGTCTCTGCCTAGGACTTTTGCTTTTCTTTTACGTTCAGGGGTTCTTCTAGCGGTTCTTTCCCGATCCTTCGTTGGTAGGGAAGCCTGTAGATTCTTTTTGCCCCCCTTTTCTTCTTCGACCTTGGGCTTGTCTTTGTTGGATCTCCTCTCCTAGGACTCTCACAAGACTATTGTTGCTTTTGGGGGTTCCTTTCTGCCCCCTTTCTTCTTCGACCTTCAGTTTGTCTCTGCTAGTTTTTCTCTCGACAAGGTTGTTGTTTCTTCTTCTACGTTTGAGGGTTTTTCTTCTCTTTTCTCAAGAAGCCCCTTTTGGGCTTTTCTATGGTGTTCGATGTGTTGGCTTTGTTCCTTTCGGAGCTAATGGACATGTCTATCTTAACATGGGCTAGGACGGTCCCTGTCTTGCAGCGAGGATGTGGGACATGCACATCCTCTAAGAGCTTGTCCTACTAAGAACCAAGAGGGTCCCCTGTCTTCCTTCAATGGTGTGTGGTTGCTCTCCCCTCTTGGGAGAGCATATTGTGGTCGCGAGCATCCTCGAAGAGCTTGTCTTACTAGGGGTCAAGAGAGTCCCATGTCTTCTTTCGATGGTGTGCGACTAATGTATAGTCCCTTTATGGGCATCCTATGAATGCATGCATCCTCAAAGAGCTTGTCTTACTAGGGGCTAGAAGGGTCCCCTGTCTTCCATCAGTGGTGTACACCTTTGTTTCCTTCTTAGGAGAGCATCATATGGTCGCATGCACCATTGATTCTTGAGAAAATATCTTCTGGCTTTGACTGAGTGTTGTTGGACCTTCTGGTTTGGAGGAGTTTTCCTTGAATGATTGATCTTGGGGAGACCCCCTCGGGAAGGGAAATTTTTTCAAATTTTCAAAAAAAATTGTTTGAGTGAGATTCCCTTGTTTAGGCAAGATTTTTTCAAATTTGAATTTCTTGTTTGAGTGGCACCCTTGCTTAGGCAAGAAACTTCAATTTTGAATTTGTTGTGGGTCTTGTCTCTTTTTAGTCTCATGTTTTTGGGGCGACCTCTCTCTGAGGGCTTTCTCTCTTTGTAAAAGGTTAGGGGACCCTTTCAAAACCCCTTCTTCCAACCAATAAAAAATAAATAAAAAGTAAACTATAAGAGAACCAAATTAAGTAGACTAGTTAGTGGTGATCTTGTAAAATGTGATAGCCTTGTCAATGTGGCCAACCATCTCATGATTTGCATAAAATCATTTCAAGTTCATCAATGAGAATCAACCAAATGGTTTCTTGTAGCTCTTATACAATAATGTTTCTCAAGTTTCTTCATGCTCATTACAATGAAGAGAAACAATTTATACTTAACTCTTGCAATTTATTATCACTTTTAATGGAAAAACAAGCATCTAATTTATTTCTTGGTCATTGAATTGTCTAAAGGTGAAACAACAAATTTAAATATCTTGATAGAAGCACTAAAGCATGATCCTCTTGGATATAAAAGAAGAAAACTTGTTCTCATAAGCTACACCATGCTTTAAGTTACATGCTACACCACATTATTTTCTAAGAGTTCAACGTTGTCATGTCATGTGGTCCATCCTCTACCTTAACATTTTTTGGTGAATAATAAAAATGCTAACAATATACTTATATGCTTTCTCAACACATAATGACTTACCCTTTTAGCCTAGAATAGTCTAAGAGGTTCAACTTTGTCATGTCATGCGGTCCATCATCTACCGTAACATATTATGTTGAATAATAAAAATGCTAACAATTTACTTATATGCTTTCTCAACATATAATGACTTGCCCTTTTATACTAGAATATAACTAAGTATTGTGGATTTAATGTATAGCCAAACAAATTTTCTAAGAGGTTTAACCTTGCCATGTCATGTGGTCCATCCTCTACCTTAACATTTTATGTTGAAGAATAAAAATACCAACAATTTACTTATATGCTTTCTCAACAAATAATGTCTTACCCTTTTAATCTAAAATATAACTAAGTATTGTGGATGTAATCTATTAGAAAAAAAAAAAAACATATGCAACCAAAAAAATAACTTGGGTTGAAGATGTAAGGTAATAATTATTTTATTAATAACAACGTTGCTATGATGTGGAATAGGCCTAGTAGAAAATAAAAGCATGCACTCATTTTTTAAAGAAGAATGATAACTTTTTAGCAGTAAACATTATATTGATCCATTGCAAAATTTGCATCTTCTTTCTATCAAATTGCATTGGCTTAACTAGTTATATTCCTCAACTTTCAAAGAGGATACCCAAGTTCAAAATTTGTCAAGTTGTTGTAATACCGCTATGTGGTCATGATGTAATGCGGATGGGGGTTGTTTCAATTTCATGTAGATGATAAAATATACATATATACATTTTCATAATTACATTGGTGCATTGGAGTAAATGATTGCTTATTACAATTTTATTTTAAGTAGTAATTAATATTTAATATAATATATATGTTAAAGTAATGTGGGTTTTATAAAGCCTTACTCCTAGAGAGGATAATAGGAACAATCAATCAACATTATAACGACGATAAAAACTAGTTATCCTTCTCCTTAATACTAGAGAAAGCAATAGCAACAAGGTTCAAGGTGTAGACCAATTGGTTTATCGAAACCTCGTAAGGGGGATGGATGTCCAAGGTTCAAATCTCGGGCCTCGTTAGATTGAATGCTTGTCTACATTCCTTGTGCTTTCAACGATGTAAAAGGTTTAAAATGATGTGGTGTGGTGGTTATAGGGGCAGACAACGTAGATAACCATGGTTGATTCCACCATGATTAAAAAAATAACAACTTCCTTCAAATATGTTGTGTAAATTTTTATATTTAAATTTTATTGTTTGGTTAGCAAATAAGATTTTGCTAGTCCAAAAATTGAAAATTTATCTATGCTTACAATGATGAGGAAACTTAAGTAGGAGTCATCCGCATGCGTAGAGCAGTTGGTAAATGCCCTGGGTGTTGGTTGTGGCCGACCCAGGTTCCATTTCCACTACCTCCACCCTGTTGGATATGTAGGCATAGTTGGTAAATGTCCTATGTGTTGGTAGAGGCCGACAAGGCTCCATTTTCCCTATGCCCAACCTGTGGATGTATTAATAATTCAACCCCCTTGTGACTGATGCCATGTGGTATACTCGGATAGGACAACTACGGTTGGCCATAAAGCTAGGTTCTTGGGGCTTATAAACTACCCAATTTTATCCATGTGCGTAGAGCAGTTGGTAAATGCCCTGGGTGCTGGTTGTGGCCGACCCAGGTTCCATTTCCACTGCCTCCACCCTGTTGGATATGTAGGCATAGCTGGTAAATGTCCTATGTGCTGGTAGAGGCCGACAAGGCTCCATTTTCCCTATGCCCAACCTATGGATGTATTAATAATTCAACCCCCTTGTGACTGATGCCATGTGGATACTCGGATGGGACAACTACGATTGGCCATAGAGATAGGTTCTTGGGGCTTCTAAACTACCCAATTTTTTATCCGCGTGCGTAGAGCAATTGGTAAATGCCCTGGGTGCTGGTTGTGGCCGACCCAGGTTCCATTTCCACTGCCTCCACCCTATTGGATATGTAGGCATAGCTGGTAAATTTCCTATGTGCTGGTAGAGGCCGACAAGGCTCCATTTTCCCTATGCCCAACCTGTGGATGTATTAATAATTCAACCCCCTTGTGACTGATGCCATGTGGTATACCCGGATGGGACAACTACGATACACCATAGAGCTAGGTTCTTGGGGCTTCTAAACTACCCAATTTTTTGATTCGATGAGAGGGAAAAAAGTAGAGAGGGGAGGGTCTCGATCCCTTCCTTGCTCCCCCTCCCCTGGTTCCTGCCCAGTCCCTGGCTCTTCCCAGGTCATCCCTCCTTGGGATTGTTTGTTGCAGATGATCTCCTTGAGGGAGATCCTTCTCCTCTTTCTGCACCTCTCCCAGTCGGTCAGGGTTCCCTTGTTTGAGTTTTTGGCCTGGTGCTTCCCAGGGTTCCTTGCTATTTTTGGGATCCCTTCCCTTTTTTCCCTCAGGCTTCCCCCTGGGGTTTTTTGTAGGTTTTTGGCGTGGATCTGGTTCCCTGCGGTTCTCTGGGTGGTGGGGATGATTGGTTGGATTTTTGATGGCTTCCTGGGATTTCCTTTGAGGTCCTTACTGCTTTGGTGGTGGTCTGGGGGGGCCTCTTTCCCCTTTTTGCTAGTGAATCCTCTTTGGGATCCTATGGCTGTTGTTGGTCTCGTCCCTGTGGGGAGGGCCCTCTTCGATTTCTTGCTTGGAGGCTTCTTCATGTTGGTTCTGCTCCTTGGTGTACACCCTGGGCATTTGTTTGGCCTTGGGGGGGCGTTTTCTCTGCCTAGGTTGTTCCCAACCTCAGTCCCAGTTCCCTGAAGTTTCTCCTGTGCAAGGATGGGATTCTTGGCCCCTGTTGTTGGGGTTCTTTGGGTTCTACTGCATTTTTCAAATCTTGGGGGGATCTGATCTATGCATGCAGACCCTGGATCCCCCAGGCTAGGCTCCCAGGGATCCCATATTTGTGGTTGTTACCTCTTCCCACCTGGGATCCCCAGTCCCTGTATCCCTGGTCCTTTAACCTGTTGTCTTTTCCTGCTGGTTGTCCTGGGGGCGGGATTCTCTTGGTGGGGCTTTCTGGCTGCTTCCTGATGGGCGGGATCTCCTCTTTGTTGGTTTTCAGCTGCTTCCTACTGGGCGGGATCCCCCCTTTTTTTTGGGCAGGATGGTTTCCCGCTGGGCGGGATGGTTTCCCGTAGGGCAAGATTCTCCAAAACCGTTGGGTTTCTCGTTGGGCGGGTTTTTCTCATTTCCTGTTGGTTTTCTCGGGAGGCGGGATTCACTTCGTAGAGGTTTTTGCTGCTTTTCGCTGGGCGAGATCTACACTGGGATGGATTTCTACTGCTTCCTGCTGGGCGGGATTCACTCTTTGGTGGTTTTTCAACTGCTTCCCGTTGGGCGGGATTCACTCTTTGGTGGTTTTTCGACTGCTTCCTGCTAGGCAAGATTTATATTATAATGGTTTTTTGCTGCTTCCTGTTGGGCGGGATTTACACGATGGTGGTTTTCAGCTGCTCCCCACTGGGCGGGATCTTCAAACTTACCTTCCTTTGAAATTGGTGGTTTCTCGTTGGGCGGGATTGTTCAAATTTACCTGTTCCCGTTGGGCGGGATTTCTGTTTGTTTTTCATTTTCAGGGTATTGATGCCTTGGGCCCAGAATATTGTTGTAATGGCTTATTCTCGGCATATTATTACCAACTCTTATGTAATCAGGTTTTGGTATCCTAGTTAAAACCCGCTATAAATACAAACGCTATTTAACAAAAAAAAATTAAGTAGGAGTCCTTGATAACCCTATAAAAAAGAAAAAGGATCTTACTCTAGCTCAAGGATGGATCAATGCATTAACCACCGAAATTACATAAACTAAGTTGTGTAATATTCTATTGAGTTGTTTGAAGTCCATTTTTGTAAGTGTTGGCAACACTCGTGGGCCTCCTTACAAATTAGTCCCAACAAACTCCTACCAAGTTTGAAGTGATTGTTAACAAGGTTTCCCAGGGAGATAAGATTTGTCAAAATCAATCAAATGTTTAATTTCAACCCATATTCTATGTTCAATGCTAACATATTTTTTTGGATCACTCAATAAAAATTGGCAAGGAAATCTGTCACTGAGTTCCCTTCATCAACTTTATGCTACCATAAGATGGTATCAAACAATGAAATTAGATGAAGACCTTTTGTAAGGAAATAAAGCATTTCCCAACCCTAACATTCTCTTTAGAGATTACCTCCACCATAGTCACAGAATCTCTTTCCACAACTAGTATATTAATGCCCAGTTGTGTTGCAAACTTAATGCTTTCTATCAGTACTATCACTTCAACCTTGTTTGTGAGGACCTCAAGAGGAGCAAAATAAATTTGATGAGAATTCCCTCTTGGCAATAGATAGTAGCCCTTGCTCTTGAAGAGCCAAGATTACCTTTGAAGGCCCCATTGAAGTTAAGTTCTACCATAGGGGGATTTCCATGTAGTGTGACAAACTTTGACCTTCCTAGATATAAGCTTATTGAAATGTTGAGGAGGGGGGGAAATGAGGAGCCATTTTTTATGCTTTGTTGTAGTCTATGGGAAGCTTGATGTTGATGGGATTTGGGAATAGTTTGTGCCTTCTCTAGGATGAGATATTCTATCTTGTTAAAAACTTGCTCTATAGAGAGATATTTATCCTTAAATGTGTTGATTCATCTCTATTTAGAGACCCCAAATGAGGATGGCCAAAATGATGCTCTAAAAAACCTATACTTCTTAAGAGGATTGAGGTCAATATTTGAATAGATGTCATAAAATATTGGACTATGCCCAACACAAGGACAATTTTAGTAAAAAGTAACTTAATAATTTGAAATTGAAATGACAAATAATAAGGTGGAATATGGTCTTTGATTCACTCTTATAAAGAATGCACTATGAGGGCCCAAGTTGTCAACCTCTCTTTTGCAAGTTAACAAAAATAAGAATTTTACCTTCACATCAAACCACGAGAAAGCATTGGTCTTGGGGAGGCCATATTTGATCCAAATCTGCTAAGTTAGATCAAGACAAAAGTCATAATGAGAGTCGAGGCTTGTAACCCATCCACGCACATGACTAGAAAGCAAGTTTGGTGTCATCTTTGACATACCTAGATGACTTAAAATGAGGTCATGATAGGATAAAATTAATGCCCACAATACCTAGATGACTTAAAATAAGGTCATGACAGGACAAAATAAATGCCCACCATACCCAGATGACTTAAAATAAGGTCATAATAGGATTAAATGAATGCCCACCTATATGGATCTCAAAGTATAGTATTATCCGCTTATGTAGAGGAGTTGGAGAGCAAGTGGGTGGTTAAAACTCTCTAGTTATGGAGAGGCCCAGGTTCAAATCTCTCCCCTCACATGTTGCGGATATGTTGTATATAAAAGATTCCTCATCAAAAAAAAAAAAAAAAGTATAGTATTATTTATAAAAAATAGTTTCCTCTTATCTAAACATTTAGTCATAATCATTCTACTCCAATGTTTAAAGGGAACTATAGTAAATAAAATGTAATTGTATAAGTGTAACTTAAGCTCAAAGTCTTGTATTGTGATGGACACTCCCTTGATGATGGGTGTGTGGTGGCTTTGTGTTAAATTCCCTATTGATAAGTATAGCTCTCGACTTTACGAGGGGTCATGGTTGGGAGGAGACTGTTCAACCCTGTACGTCGGTCATAGGAATTTCTCACAATAACCAAATCAAAAACCAAATAAAAAATAAAAATAATCATAATTAAATGACATCGTAGTTTTTATGTTAATCAACCTTTATTTTAAATTAAAGTATTGTAAGTATATTTAATTTAATTGATATACACTATCTCAATTTTGATTATGTAAAATTGTATAAATCTAAACATGAGTAAGAATGATATCTTCGTATTTAAATTTTATTAATATAAATAAATATAGACATAAACTTTACAATAGATTTAATTTATAAAGTATAAAATTATTTACTTAAGTATAATTATATTTATAATTTGTATTATTTAAGGTTATATTTAAGAAGATAAAAGTATGTTGAGTTGCTCTTGACAATGAAAAGATGTGAAATATTGGAGTAGTTGCTTCAAACCAAAAACATAATTCATTTTGTGGAAGAATTGTTCTACTATTATTTGTTGAAATGTTTGGATTAAATCCAGGTTTAGACTAGTGTTGTTGTTTGTCTTACAAAGTGGTTGTAAGCATGGTGCTTATCATGGAAAGTCATACGTGTGATGCTTATCATGTAAAGTTATACATGTGAAGTGAATTGCAATGATAAGATTAGTGTAGATGTTTTGTGTTAATCTAAGCATAAAGGATTTATGCAGATAAATAATAAAATAAAAATGTCTAGAACTTGGATTTATTAAACTTAACTTTGATTTTTAAGTAAATTTAGAAAAATTTATTTTCAGTTGCTTAGTATTACAATCATACTTAGTTTTAATAAAGATCTTTAACCAAAATTGTCATTGAAAAAGGATGAAAATATATAATGGCAGAGTGAATGAATATATACGGAGAGAAGTTTGATAAAATTTAAAGTTTAAAAAGTAAAGGATTAAAAATAAATAAATAAATCCAAGGTTCAAACCATGGCATGGGTGAGTGTGTGAGGGGTGGGTGTGAACCATGGCTTTGTTTGTGTTAAATTCCCTATTGATAAGTATAACTTAGTTCTGGGTTTTACGAGGGGTCATAGTTGGGAGGAGATTGTTGTGCGTCGGTCAGATCATAGTTGGGAGGAGACTGTTGTGCGTCGGTCAGATGGGTTTCTCACAATAACCAAATAAAAAAAATAGTTTATATTTTTTTGAAAAAATTATTTAAATGAAAAATAAAAATATATTTAATAAAAAATCAATTTAACTGAGTTCAATCCCTATGATGGATGTGTATAAGAAATATTACTCAAAAAAATAATAATTAAAAAATTAAATATAACATAAATTTTATTTTAATATTTGTTAATATAAATAAAATTTTAAAGAATATCAAACTTTATAATTAATTAATTATATTCATAAACTTATATTTATTGCATTCGTCGTTGATAGAGTCACGAAACGGAAAACAAATTTGTCCTACAAACATAAATGGTTTTCGTTGACAAATATGAAAATGCTCAAATTCCCACCAACCCATATCTTTTTTCTTCGTACCGTTCAAGCGTCCACCTACACCCTGATGTAAAGTATGGTTTTTATCCACAAATCATTATTGATAAAGAAATGTTATGAATGCTCCAGTCAAACCTGTTGTATCAAAAATTTAAAAAAATTGAGAAAATTTGAGATATATTAGTTTGATTGTATATAAATATTTATATAATAAATTATATTAATTAAACTTTTAATTTTATCTTTACCTACAGATAAAATCTAAAATCACATTAGATCACTTTCGTAGAGCAATATTTGATTTTATTTTATCTTTTAATCTAAAATGGTTGGTGAGATTATATTTAATTTATGCTATTGCCTTAACCGTCCAAATCAGTGTGCACGTGCACAATGGTGAAACTGCACCATTCATCTAATCTGTCCATGCCACTCACACATCTTGGGAGAATTTGGTGGTGATTGTGCTTGAGGCACAAAAGCTTTGAATGAATTATATACAAATCTTCAGATGGAGAGAGCTTACTCCAGCGGATGCATTGAACGAACCAAGAACTGCAACATAATATTAAAAAGAGTTCACGTTTTGGTTTTGGTTTTTTAGAGGTTCGAAGTTTAAATTATAGTATATTCAGATAAAGATAGGTTGGATGGTAGTGGTCCAGTGTTTGCGAGTTGGCTATTTCAGTTTGATGCTCTCAATTGTAGAAGTGTTTGCCAGTTGCCTACCCCAATTCGATGCTCTTAAGGGTAGAGGGTTTGCCAGTTGGCTGCCCCAATTTAATACTCTCAATCGTGGAAGTGTTTGCAGGTGCCTAATCCCATTTCAATGCTCTTAGAGTTTCCTTGCCTTCCTCTAACCCAATGAACTAGGGTTTATAGGTAACACCTAATAGTAATACAAATCTCTTTATGTATAAAAAAAAATACAAGATGATAAGTCAATCAACAAATCTCAACCACAAACTTGAGAGGAACTCATAAAATCTGAAAATATTAATAAAATAAATTTATTGTAAATAATTTTAAAAATAATGATTCAATAGTTAAAATATATAAATAATTTAATTTATATCAAAATTCAAATTCTTATAATACCAAATAAATTATATAATTTTATTTAATTAAATTAATATTAAAAAAATAACCTTTAAAAAAAAATCTTTAACCATAAATAGTTTAGAGTACCTTACATTAGACTGTATGTACAAGCAACATCTAAAAAAAATAAAAATGAAATATAAATTAAAGATGGTTACAATGTAAAGAATGCACACGACTCCCTTAGGAACCAAGCCTTGAGAGAAATAATACCATTCATTTATTTATAGATTAAACAAATAAAAATTTGGAAGAAGTAAATTAAAAATAATGTTATAAAAAATTACAAAATGTTTTAGGTGATTTATTTATAGATTAATGCATTGAAGAAAACTGTTTCAGGCGTTCCATTTATAGTCAATGCATGGAAGGAAACTAAAAGCCTAGATTTGATAAAGTAGACTATGATTTCGTGAAATAGGTAAAATTTTGTATGTTAAACAAAAGAAGATGACATCGGATGGACTTCATGGCTGAATGGATTATTTGAGGAGTTGGTTGGATTATGGGACAAAATATAGATTGGACAAAATACAAATTGGAGTTTTTGAGGTTGCACTTATGCTTTAAGGACACTAATAATCCAAATATAGTAAAATTGACTATGATAACACAAATTTTTGGAAATATTAATTTACTAAGATGCAATGCATAGATAACAGAGATGAGTTTTGATAGTGTGAAGAGTGTTGTAGAAAAATGTCAAGAAAAAGGATGTTGATTTTTTAAATACTTGTATTTATAAAGAAAATTGCAAAAGACCCAGAAAAAGAAAATAAAATATTCAGACTTTTTCTATAGTTGCAAGATTACTCCAATGGTAAGGGCTTTGGCCTCTCTTTGAGAGGTCGAAGATTCCAACCCCACTCAATATGAGGGGACCAAGACCCCTCATAAAAATCTATGTAAACTACTTGAAAAAAAAATCTGATTTTCTATGAAAAAAGATGTAGGTAACTAACTATAGCAATCATAGTTAAGAAACTCTATAAAAAAATCCCAATTCGATCCGATTTTTCCCGCTTCATAGGCTAGCCCATTTTTGCCCATTTTTCCCAAAAAATCTGATATGCATAAAAAAACTTTTTTTCAATGAAAAATTGCATTTTCTTCATTTTTTCAATGAAAAATGCCGATTTTTTACAGATTCTCATTTTTTTTCCGATTCTTTTCCATGCCGATTCTGATTCGATTCCGATTTTCTCAACTATGATAAAAACTCAATTGAGATGAGAATTGAATGTGTTTGTCAACTCGCAACTTACTAATCAAATAACATTGTTAATCAATTTCAATGCAAAACTCCAAACAAAATATTGTTAAAGGCTTTCTCTAAAACTTAAAGCATTATCAATCAAAACATTACAATAGTAAAGATTTCAAACTTTAAATAGTACACATTATGGTACTATTTGTTTTTTTGTTACATAGGAAAATTGATGACTTCCCTTCATTATATTCTTTCAGTCTCAAGGTCAACTCCAGTTGCTGTCATTATAACCCCTACCCACTCTCAGCAAATGTACAGTGACTAACTGCTTCATCAAAAAAAATCCATGTGAGATGGACCACCGACCTTCCAAGGATTCGAACAATGATTACACGCCTCAGGCTGCTTCCAATCAATCTACGAGGGCCATATTCATTACGCTATCAATGTAAAGCATCTAGTGGCTGAAATGACATGGTGCAGGGGCTTATTAGTTTCAAATAGCTGAACAGGTGGACTATTTCATTTTATTTTAGCATCATTAACATTTCAGAAAAATTCTACTGAATTGCTTATAAGAAGTTAGAAACTTTAAGAAAAAATGTTCTTTAGCTTGTTCAACTACTCCATAAAAATATAGTCCCTTTGTCACTGCATTTCTACGTAGTTCAAATGCAGTTTATGTAACTTGGTTGTATGCTCCTTTTCATATTCGTTCAAATGCAGTTTATGTAACTTGGTTGTATGCTCCTTTTCATATTGTGTGCCATCCCTGATCCACAAATATGAATGTCATTTTGTAAATGCCTTTATAACATATGATAGCTATGATTGTTTCTCTGTATACAACTGCTCAAGCAAATGAACTCATCTGTTTTGTAAGCAGCACCAATGCAACTCAGCATTACCATGATTTCTACTTACCCAACTGATATATGTAATATTTTTTTCTTTTTTTTATAATTGGTGAAAGAAGGGATTTTAAAAGGGTTTCCGAACCTTTTACAAAGAAGAAGTTATTGCTTCCAAAGAGAACACCCAAACATTACAGAAAAAGGCTATCCCAATCGGTGGGACAAGCCACAAGCCATAACCACACCCTCAACAGTGGGTCTACGAGAAGAAACAAAATAGGATCAGGGAGAACCTGGAGAAGTCAAAGAAACACCTAAACTGAGATTCAACCAAAAAGCCCTCAGGCCATACATCCATTCCACCCTGTGGTACATGCAACAAGACAGGAAAAAGCCCACTAAACAACACAAAACCTGGAACTGGGTCAGGAGAAGGGCAAAGGAAGTCTCAATCCTCTAGGACCATATCTCCAGTTGATTCCTTGATCATCTCTGAAACTTTCGGATCCCATTGATCCCACCCCATCATTGTTTTGATTTCTTCAACACACGAGATGGCAACATTCAAGGTACTAATTAGCGATCTCATGAACTCCATCATCATTTTTTTGAAAGATTTCGGGCTTCTAGGAGGTTCCTGAGAGTTGAAAATCTTAACTTTCTTCCTTCCCATTGACCCAATTGAGTGCTTAGCCTTCTTCCTAACAAGAGCCGAACCTTCCGAGTCAGAGTCTTCAATGTACAAGGAGTTTTCTCAGCTTTGACCACTTTAGACAATAGACGCTTAGAGCGTCTCGCTTTCTCCTCACTTCCACCTGTCCCTCTAGGGGTCTCAGAAACTTCACCCTGTCCCTTCGGCGTCTTTGGCACCTTTTTGCCAAGGGTGGAGCCAAGGATGGTCAGATTGATCTCGGGGATTTGAGAGCTAATAGATTTAGTCTAAGAAGAGTCAAGGGATTCCTCAACAGCTGGAAGTTCCACAGGGTTCTCTACGAGAGTCAACTTCACCTCCCCCACCCTTCTTGACCATATGGTCAAAGATCAATTTCGCTAAGCCCATGTGAATCGGGTCCGACGTGTCTCCTTTTTTTCACCTACAATATTGACTTCTCCATAGACTTGAAGAGGAAGGAAGGAATGTTCAACTTTCTCTTGCAACAAAGCTGGTTCAAGAATGCGAAATAGAAGCTCCTAAGAATATCCTGATTGCTATCAAGTGTGAAATATTCCATAATGACAAGCACCACCCTGTTCCACGACACCTTGAGGGAACTTCTCTGGTATCCATTCTGAACTTTTTCCAACTCTTCATCTTCACCCAAGAAAATCCTAATTTCCTTGGCTAGGGAGTGTTTCTCCTTGTTCAGACAAGTGCCTTCCAAAGGAAGGCCAGTAACCTCCACAATTAGAGGGATGGAGATTTCAAACTCCAATCCGCCTACTTTCACCACCCCATTCTTCCAGGAGAAAGCCATTTTCCGCAAAATATCTTTGTCGAAACCATTGAACTTCATTAGACACTGAAGGAGGCCTCCTTTCTTCATAATCTTTCTGACCTCCTCATCCAAATTGAGGACGGTGGTTCAATTACCACCGTTTAATTCTTTTGAATGTTGTACACTTGAGTTGTTTTGCTCTCAAATGATCTGTTTGGTAGTCCCCACCAATGCAACTAAAGATTACCATGACTTCTATTTAATCTACTGATGTTTGTAATTTGAATGTTGTACACTTTGGTTGTTTTGCTCTTTTGGCTGGTAAATAGGCTACCGTTCTGATTTATGTACTTTTTTGTTTAGCATTCTTTCCATAGAGAAATAAAAAATAAAAGACCTTCTGAATGTTTTTTCCAAGGAATTAAACCAATGAGTTGAGTTTGTTTGCAAAAATGAAACTATTTATATTTCCTTCTTTAGAGTATTTATCTTGCCATAGGAGGAAATCCAGGAATAAACCAGTCTATATTGCTTATGAAGGAATAAGATGGTTGTGAGATAAAGGATTAAATAAACATAAACAATCCACAAACAGTGTAAGGAAATCTTTATAGCAGTTTATATTATTCTAGTAAATTAGAGTATATTTTAGCTCAGAAATCAGGAAAAGTGAGATCAATGTGACCTCGTCATCAAAATCAACGTGTAGATCAGTTTACAAGCATCCTAGAAAAATGGACTAAGTCTAAAATTTCATCTAAACGAGTGATTTACCAGTAGATAGCAGACACAGAATATTCCACAAAAATGACACCCTTTTACACATTATATTCCTTAATGCAAACACATGCCACCAATTCATTACCGCCATAGTGCTCAATATGGTATACATACAAGAAAAGATTTAGCCAACAAAAAGGTTAAATGTTAGTCCAATATGGAGGTCAGAACCAAAGGATGTCTGGAAAAAGGAAACTTACAAAATCTAAATAATATGTTAATGTCACTATTGTTTACATTAGTGTATAATAAATTGAACAAGAATACATATGTTATTAAAGACAAAATATCAGAAGCCAGAAACAAGGTAAGTCCAAACATGCTGAAAAATGAGCTCTACAAATTTTGGCACTTAGGTGGATCATTCACGATTAATCCTGAAACTTTGACAACAATGCAAATGCACATATTCATACTTGTAAAAAGAGAGATCAATTTCAATGCATAGATTTAGCATAATAAGTGCAATCATTGACTTCTATTGTCATAAACCAAAAAGATCATTTCTAGTAAACCAATACAATTATTCAATTGCTACAGAGATGACTTGCTTGCCCTATATGCTCACTTTGAATAAGATGTTCTCTTGACCACCTTGAACAAAAATGTAAAATCATCAATCGTTTCTGATTTCACCATTAACATCCATCTGCTCTATATAACAATAAGGTAAAACCTGAAAAGGGGAATAAACCACGAAGGGACATAAAGACTTGCCAGTAAATCCTCTTAGTAAGAGATAAGAATGTTTCGTTCCACAAAAATAGAACCAGCACAAGTTTGAATATTTCCCAGTTGCAACATTCGAATCAATCAGATAAACTGTTAATACTAGAGAATGCAATGCAGAAATTTTTCCATGTTTTGAAGTTTACTTCGCAAAATTTTTACAAGAATAAGCCTAGGAATGAATGAAAAAGACCCTTTGAGGCATGACCTACAAAGAATAATTATGCACCATTGGCTACAAATACTGTACTAAAATTGAGGCTCCTTCGAGCTGTCCAAAAATTCAAAAACTCCCAGTGATCATCTTTTATGATCAAATTTAGAGGCGCCAAAATCCCCAAGGATTGATCAAGACATTTGAGTCAGACCAAGTTTTCTGCACAAGGATAGTTTTCAGTTTTGAGTTGGTCAAGCTCAAAAGAAAGGCAATGCAGTGAGCAACCAAATATCCACCATTCATGGATTTCTTTTTTTTCCTTAATAGGACACTATCTTAAAAAAACCCTCCTCCATATCAATCAATCCCAATTATCTGCTGTAATCAGACTTTTTCAGAGTGAAAGGATGGGAGTTTAAAGGGCTCGAAGAGGCATAGCCAGCGAAAGGATGTTGGTGTTGAAAATCAATACCATGATTGTCCCATTTGCAATATTTTTTTAATTTTGATCCTTAGCGGCAATAACCTGTACATAAGCGATCCCTTCTCCATGGCTCCTTCAATATTTATTACACACTGTGGCCCTGCCACGACTTACCGATCAAATACCATTGTCAATCAATTTCAATGCAAAACTCCAAACAAAATATTGTTAAATGCTTTCTCTAAAACCTAAAGCATTGTCGCTCAAACATTACTATAGGAAAGATTTCAAACTTCAAATAGTACAATTGATGACTTCCTTTCATTATATCTTTTCACTCTTAAGTTCAAATTTAATTGCTGTCATTATTACTCTGGTTGCCACTCTCAACAAATTTACAGTCACTAGCTGCTCCTTAGCCCTGCCACAACTTACCGATCAAATAACATTGTCACAATGCAAAACTCCAAACAAAATATTGTTAAATGCTTTCTCTAAAACCTAAAGCATTGTCGCTCAAAACATTACTATAGGAAATATTTCAAACTTTAAATAGTACATATAATTATACTATTTGTTTTTTTGTTACATAAGAAAATTGATGATTTTTTTTCGTTATATTCTCAGTCTTGAGTTCAAATTTAGTTCATTATAACCTTCTGGTTGCTTTCATCAAGTTCAAATTTGGCTGTTGTCATTATAACCCTCTGGTTGCTGTCATTATAACCCTTACCCACTCTCAGCAAATGTACAATCACTAACTGTTCCATCACAAAAAATCTATGTGAGATGGACCACCAACCTTTCAGGGATTTGAACAATGATTACACGCCTGAAAAACACGAAGGCTGATTCCAATCAATCTACGAGGGCCATATTAATTTCACTATCAATGTAAAGCATCTAGTGGATGAAATGAAATGATTCCAGGGCTTATTAGTTTCAAATAACTTAGCACGTGGACTATTTCATTTTATTTTAGCGTCATAAACATTTCACAAAAATTCTACTGAATTGAAACTCTAAGGAAAATAAAAATTATGTTTAACTACTTTATAAAAAAATAATCAAATGGTGATGATGTTCAAGCTTCAAATCTTGACTAACAATACATGGATAATATCCAAGCTTTGTTGTAATACCACTATATGGTGATGATATAATACAGGTGGAGCCCGTTTGGATCCCATATAACCAATTGAAAAAGAACTACTCCATAATAAAAATAGTCCTTTGGCCCTTCATCTTAAATCTACCTAGTTCAAATGCATATGTAACTTGGTTGTATGCTACTTTACATATTGTGAGCCATTCCTGATCCACAAATATGAATGTTTTTGTAAATGCCTTGATAACATATGATGGCTATGATTGTTTCTCGGACAATGTATACAACTGCTCAAGCAAATGAACTCATCTTTGGTGGTCAGCACCAATGCAACTCAGCATTATCATGACTTCTACTTACTCAACTGATGTTTGTAATTCTTTTGAATGTTGTACACTTCAGTTGTTTTGCTCTCAAATGAACTTTATCTGTTTGGTGGTCCCCACCAATGCAACTCAATATTACCATGACTTCTATTTACTCTACTAATGTGTAATTTGAATGTTGTACACTTTGGTTGTTTTGCTCTTTTGGCTGCTAAATAGGCTACCGTTCTGATTTATGTACTTTTTTGTTTAACATTCTTTCCATAGAGTAAAATAAAAAATAAAAGAACTTCTGAATGAATTTTCCAAGGATAAAACCAATGAATTGAGCTTGTTTGTAAAATTAAACTATTTATATTTCCTTCTTTAGAGTATAATATTGCCATGGGAGGAAATCCGGGAATAAACTGATCTATATTGCTTATGAAGGAATAAGATGGTTATGAGAAAAAAAGGATTAAATAAAAATAAACAATCCACAAATAGTGTAAGAAAATCTTTATAGCAGTCTAAATTATTCTAGTAAATTACAGTATATTCAAGCTCAGAAATCAGGAAGAGAAAGAGAAATGTTGACCTCATCATCAAAATCAGCGTTTAGCTCAGTTTACAAGCATCCCTAGAAAAATGAACTACAGTCTAAATGTTCATCTTAAAGAGTGATTCCAGTAGATAGCAGAGATAAACAATTCCACAACAACGACACCTTTTTACACATCATATTCCTTAATGCAAACACATGCCATCAATTCATTACCGCCATAGTTCTCAATATGGTATACATGCCAGACAAGATTCACCCAACAAAAAGGTTAAATGTTAGTCCAATTTTGAAGTCAGAAAAAAAGGATGTCTGGAAAAGGAGGAAACTTACAAAATCAAAATAATATGTTAATGTCACTATCGTTTACGGTAGTGAATAATAAATTGGTAGTGAATACATGAGTTATTAAAGACAAAAATATCAGAAGCAAGATAAGTCCAAACATGCTGAAAAATGAACTCTACAAATTTTAATACTTAGATGGATCATTCAGGTTTAATCCTGAAACTTTGACAACAATGCAAATGCACATATTCCTACTTGTAATAAGTGACATCAATTTCAATGCATATGAAATAGATTTAGCATTAAAAGTGCAATCATTGACTTCTATTGTCATAAACCAAAAAGATCATTTATAGTAAATCAATACAATTCTTCAATTGCTACAGAAATGATTTGCATGCCCTGTGTTCACTTTGAATTAGATGTTCTCTTGACCACATCGAACGAAACTGTAAAACCATCAATTCGTTTCTGATTTCACCATGACCATCCATCTGCTCTATATAACAATAAAGTAAAACCTGAAAAGGGGATTAAGCCACGAAGGGGAATAAAGATTTCCCCATTGCAACATTCGAATCAATCAGATAAACTGTTAAGATTCGAGAATGCAATGCAGAAAATTTTCCATGTTTAAAAGTTTACTTCGCAAAAATTTTACAAGAACAAGCTTAGGAATGAATACAAAAGGCCCTTAGAGGCATGACCTACAAAGAATGAATACAGCAAAGAATAATTATGCATTGTTGGCTAAAATACTGTACTAAAATGGAGGCTCCTGAGAGCTGTCCGAAAATTCAAGAACTCCCAATGATCATCTTCTATGATCAAATTTAGAGGAGCCAAAAGCCCCAAGGATTGATCGAGAGATTTGAATCAGACCAAGTTTTCTGCACAATGATAGTTTTCCGTATTGAGTTGGCAAGCTCAAAAGAAAGGCAACTCAGTGAGCAACCAATTATCCACCATTCATGGATTTTCTTTCTTTCCTTAATAGGACACTACCTTAAGAAAACCCTCCTTATAATTCAATTCCGCTTATCCTTCAGATAAACTTTTAGTCCCTCTAATCAGAGGTATTCAGAGTGAAAGGATGGGAGTTTAAAGGGCTTCAAGAGGCATAGCCAGTGAAAGGATGCTAGTGTTGAAAATCGATTCCATGATTATCCCATTTGCAATATTTCTTTAAGTTTTGATCCTTAGTAGCAATAACCTGCACATAGCGATACCTTCTCCATGGCTCCTTCAATGTTCACTACATACTGTGGCCCTGCCACAACTTACCAATCAAATAACTGCAGAAGACGTGCGCAAAAGGTTAGCTTTCCCATTGCCGTTCATCGGACTATTAGTCGGATCCAGGCTGACTGCTCTGTTGAATTTCGCTGTACCATTCATAGGTTTCTGCGATGTCTGCTGAAAAAGCCCACCCAGCATCCACTCCAAGTCCTGTGCGGTGTACTTGGCATTCTTCTTAGGGCTCTCATCTTGCTCCACAAGCGGGCCATAGTTCTGCATATAGCTCCGGTACACGGGAACCAACGCCTGCACCACGGAGTGGGATATGCTCTCCCTCAACTCCTTGTCCGGAATGACCCACGTGGCATGCTTTCTGTACAATCCATCGAAAGCCTCAATGAATGCCTTAAGCCTCTTCTTCAGCAGATCCCTGGCGGTGGCTCGCCCTCCCGATAACGTGATCAAACCATCCCTACTCAGAAGAGCCGGGATCTTCCCCCAGCTGTCCCTAAAAAACATGGTTGCATAATATTCCTTGTACTGCTGGTGCTCCCTCAGCCACGGTTCCCCAATCAGATCCCCAAGCTTAGTTCCCTTGGCGTGAACATAAAAGTGACAGTGATTATTCATCATGAACAAATGGGACAGCACGGGATCTTCGTATGACTTACACCAGGTGTCCAAATTCACCTCCAGAGCGCGGACTATGTTTATGATTCCTTCGGTGAGAATCCTCTCTTGGAACCTCTCCCGCCGCCAGCTGCGCTCGATAACCAGGACCTGAGTCAGCACCGGGCGATAACGATCCTCCAGCAGCTGGTTACAAAACCCCACCAGAAAACTCACCAGCATTGGCACCCCGCCGTTCGCCGGCGCCGGCCGCTGCCGCTGCAGCTCCACCTGCGTCATCAGCTCCCTAAAAATCTCGCAGGAACCCTCGATCACCTTCTTCACGATGTCCCGGGTTCGATTCTGGATCTCGTAGCAGGCCTTGCCGCCAAAAAGCTTATTAAAATCAGGCCTCAGCCTGTTGAGCCCGTCGAAGATGTCCAAGAGCTTCAGAAGCTTGATCGGATTGGGCTTGCTATCAGCCACGATTTTTGCGAAGCGGAGAAACCCTAGCATGCCGGCCTCCAGCGCAATCTGTCCAAAGCACCCCACCTATATGTCGGGCCCAATTTTTTCATACACCTCACCGCAGAGCCTGTACTCGGCGTCCAACACATGCTTCACCGCGAATTCCAGGTCCTTAGTCCACCTGGCCACGTAGGCCTCCACGTTCTCCACGCTGACGATTTCGGTAGCAAGATAGTCCAACCCCAGCGCCGCCAGGCTAGCTTTGGCGTTGGCGCTGCGAAGCTCCACGTAGATCTTGAGGCACCGGTCAAGGCGGCTGTTCACCGTGAGGCGCTCCAGTATGGCCTGGAGCTTCTGCACGACGGGGCCCGGAAGCGGCGACGGCGCGATGCAGGGCCGTTCCGAGGGTAACGGCGCCGGAGAGGGCTTCAGCGCAACCGTGTGCTCTTCCAGGAGCCCCTGGAATTCGCCCTCGAGCTTGTCAAGCGCCGCCTGCAGCAGCCCCCCGTCGAGGCGCGCCTTTTCCTCCTCCGCCGCCTGGAGCGCCCTGAGATTCTCCAGAGACTTCTTGAGGTTAGGCAGGTGGTTCCGCTCCCCAACGCCGTGCTTCTCCAGGTGTTGGACAATGTCCTGGAGCCACTGCGTCGCCTCGCCGCAATTCTCCGCCAAAAACTTCAACGCCTCCTCAAGCCGCTTCACCACCGCCAGGTAGCCCCATATGTCCGACCGCGGATCGGAGAGCAACGACTTCTCCAGCCCGTGGACGGCGTTAAACACCTTGAGAAGCTCCGCCGCCGGACCTACCGCGCGGTCGATGTGGCCGCCGATGCCAAAGAGGATCTTCCGGTGGTTCCGCATGGGACCGACCTCCGCCTCCAGCTCCGGCAGGCGGCGGCTCATCCCCTCCAACCTCGGCCCCGTCTTCTCCAACGCCACCGCCAGGTCGCGGGACTTCTCCAACGTATTCTGGAGCGACTTCTTCGCCGCCAGCAGGGATTCGATCCTGCGACCTTCGCCGTCGCTCTTCACCCCCATTTTACCAAACGAAATGAAAATCTAGTGACCTCTGTATGTGTTTTTTTTTTTGACTTCTACTTCCGCTGGATGATTTTTGTCAGGCTCGGCTCTGTTGCTTGTGTTTTTTTATCGTCGTCTTCCTCGTCATCGTTGGCGTCGCCGATCTGGGACCATCTCTCTCTGTACATTTCTTCTTCTACTCGTCTTCGGAATCGAACCCTGGTGGGCGTTGGGGTGGGTAACGATCCCACGAAAAATTTCGTTATAAACGAGCAAGCGCGAGGAAGAAAAGAACGTTCGGAACGCAGGACGAAATCTCGCTGTGGTGACAGCTGTACGTTGCCGCTAACATTCTAACTAGAAGTAGTGGGGAGATTGACCACGACCCGTGGAGACTTCGTGGGTGGGGCCAGTTTTAGGGGGGGAGTTAGCGGGAGGCTTTTTTAGCTGTCTTTTTGGCCGCTTTCCCCGATAGCACGTTCGTCTATGTATATACTTATACGCATTGTGGAATCTTGACGTTCGAGAAGTTGGGCGGTTAAGTGGTGTGCAACTTGGTGACGGCGGATGCAACTTCCAAAGCGCGGGCTGTTCCTTCCAAGATTCGATGACCTGGCATCTAGGTGTAGCTATGTGTATGGATCAACGTGTTCACCATTTGGGAATTTAGGGTGTGCAAAATGTGTACGTTATTTTAAATATTTTGAACTTGAAGGTTTCGTATCCGTTTCGTTTGGTAACGCAGATTTTGTCTCGGGGGATAAAACATTGTTTCATAATAACAGAGATTTTGTCTTGGGGGTAAAACATTAATTTCATTGGTAAAAGCAGACGCCGATTCCATGAAGATCGATTATCTTCAACTTGAGGAGGCCGTTAGAATTGAATAGGAGGATTTCAAAGAGGCCAAAATCAACCTATGGACATGAATATTTATTAGGAAGCAAAGTTTTTTTTAATTTTTGTTGGATATATATGGAAATCTGTTACATAGTCCTCGGTTACATAGTCATTATCAAGGTGGGTTTGAATCTTGAGGTTATCCTTATAACCTCTGCGTTGTTTTGTTGTTGTTGACCCTGCGTTGTCTCATTGTTGTTGACCTAGAGTGAGATGGAGACCACTAGTTGCTTAAGATTCGATCTAGTGTGCACTCAGAAGATTCAAAATGATGCAGCATGCACTTTGAAGATTCAGGATGCGCACTCATAGAATCCAAGATTCAGATCAGACTACTACCTTTGCAAAGGACAAGCTTCTACCCCAAAGCTTGAACCTGGGTCTAATTCTTTAATTGATTATATGGTCTTTGCGGGAACATCCCAATGATAAAGTTATTGGGTTCTCTTCCTGAAACCCAAGTTCAATTCATGGGGACATCTCAATGGTAAAGGTATTGGAAACCCAAGTTCAATTCATGGGAAAGGGGTTGATGTACTCTAGTTGTATGTTTTGACTGTTGTTAATGTTTGTTTTCAAAATATATATATAATATAATATAATTTAATATAATATGGAATTGAAAGAGATTCTCTTTGTATTGTATTGCATTATCAACACTTATTTGTATTACATTATCATCACTCGAGATGTGGTTTGAACCTATGTCTTCTCTTCTTTGAATGTTAAAAAAATTATTCATACGAGTTAATGTCATTTGATAAAAAGTATAACAACACTTAATAGTTTTGATGTGATTTGGACCTATGTCTTATCTTCTTTGAATGTTGAAGAATATAATCACTTTAATGTTATTTGTTATTACCACTCAATAGCTTAGATATGATTTGAACCTAACTCTTCTCTTCTGTGAATGTTGAAGAATCTAACCAGTTAAATTAATGCCATTGGATAAAAAGTCTATCATTATCGCCACTTAATAGCTTAGATATGATTTGAACTTTTTTTTCTTCTTCTTTGAATGTTGAAGAATTGAACCAATTGAGTGAATGCTATTTGATAAAAAGTATATTATTATCACCACTCAATAGCTTAAATATGATTTGAACCTAACTCTTCTCTTCTTTGAATGTTGAAGAATCTAACTAGTTGAGTGAATGTCATTTGATAAAAAGTATATTATTATCATCACTCAATAGCTTAGATATGATTTAAACCTCTTCTCTTCTTTGAATGTTGAAGAATCTAACCAATTGAGTTAATGTCATTTGATAAAAAGTGTAACATTATCATCACTCAATAGTTTAGATATGATTTGAACCAGAGTCTTCTCTTCTTTGAATGTTGAAGAATCTAATCAATTAAGTTAATGTCATTTGATAAGTATTACCACTCAATAGCTTAGATATGATTTGAACTTAACTCGTCTCTTCTTTTTTTTTTAAGCAAAAAACCCTTTGGGGGGCTGCCATGGTTTGATAGACCACGACCAGGGGGTTCTACACTGTCAAATTCACCCAAGAGTCACGCCCGACCCTGTTCACACCAACATTATCAATTGGATTTTGGGTACCTAATTTAACTTTTTGGTAGGGTGGAGATTCGAACCTGGGACCTCCCTTGGAAGATTGTCCTCTCCTCTCCAACTTACCTACAACACTTGGGTCAACTCTTCTCTTCTTTAATGGTTGAAGAATCTAACTAGTTGAGTGAATGTCGTTTGATAAAAAGTCTATCATTATCACCACTCAATAGCTTAGATATGATTTGATCATAAGTTTTCCCTTTTTTGAATGTTGAAGAACCTAACTAGTTGAGTTAATGTCATTTGATAGAAAGTTTAACAGTATCATCACTCAATAGCTTAGATATGATTTGAACCTAAGTCTTCTCTTCTTTAAATGTTGCAAAATCTAATCAGTTGAGTTAATATTATTTGATAAAAAGTCTAATGCTATCACCACTCAATAGCTTAGATATGATTTGTTTGCAAGGATGACACAATGGTTAGGGCTTTCGCTTCTCTTTGGGAAGGTCCAAGGTTCAAACCATGGCGTACCCAAAAGGGGATAGGTTGGATAGTAGTGATCGAGTGTTTGACAGTTGGTTGCCCCAATTCGATGCCTTGAAGGATCAAGGATCACATTGACTTCGCTTTACCCAGCAGGCTAAGGTTTATAGAGGCAGCATCCAATGGTGTTATTGATTTTCCTATGCATACAAAAAAAAATCAAATATGATTTGTACCCAAGTCTTCTCTTCTTTGAATGTTGAAGAATATAACTAGTTGAGTTAATACTATCTTATAAAAAGTCTAGTTATTAACATCAAAATTTTATTTTATTTTTATATTAGATTTTATGATATTTTTTTACATTAATTTTTTTTTGTAATTTTTATAATAATTCTATTAATGGGTTTAACTATGAAAGAATGTAGAACTTTGAAAAGGAGGCCCAAGGTTTGAATTACTTCAATAATCAAATTATGGTTGGATAACTATATAGTAGGTAAACAATATCTTCCATGAGGATCATCTCATATGGCTTATAGTCTCATGAACGTCAAAAACTATTCTACCTTTACTTTTACTCCTAGAGTATTAACATAGCTAGTTTCAATATTTTTAATGTTTTGTATTCCACAATAAAATGTTTCTTGGTCTCAACTGCTTGTAACAAACAAAAGGGACAATGTTTTCCTTATATCTAAGTTGGTGTGAGTTAGTCCTTAGTTGGGCCATGTGCATCTTTGCTCTCCAATTGATGTTTTTCTCTTTATAAGTCATTTGGGGTTTTTTGATTATATATAGAGTAAAATTTAGCAAGACTATGTTCTCTTTTTCCTAACCTATTTTTCCATATAGTTTCTCTAATTTTCTTCTTAACATATGTATATATGTCTTTGTAATTATTTGGGTATTTATCCAACTTGATATTCCATTTGTTCTTTCACTTGTTTGTTTCATCCATGTTTTTTTTATTTTGTTAATATCTTCTTCTATTACAAATTTAGGTCATTTGTTTGCACTCATCCATTTGATTTTTTTAGATATATTATAAGATAAACTGTAGCAACTGCCTCTATGGGGAAGGTACACGTTTCTACTAGAAAAATCTCACATGGAACTATCTTTTTTATTTTGAATTTGTTTGTAATTAGATATTTCTAAATTCTCTCTATTTACCTCCAGCTATAATATTAAGTGTTGCTAGCTCACACTTACACTTGTACAACATCATTTGTACAACTAACAGCCCAAACAAAACTTGTATAGTCTTCTAATTCTAACTCAACCTCTCTATTTCTATTCTATAATGCAAAAGTGTTTTCCATCCTCTCAATGTTCTCTTCATTTTATATGTTTCCCAACTAAGCTTATTATTTAAGTCTATCCCAAAATATTTATACTTTGTTACTTCTTCTAAAAGACCCCCTTCTAAATAATAATAATAAATAAATAAAATAACTAATTCTTTTTTTTTATTGGAGAAGATCGTGATCTTTCTTCGTTGGTATTTATTTTCATGTCCACCTCCTTCTAGAAGTGTTGGCCTTTATATGCTCTCTCAAAAAAATATGTTAAGTTTGTAAATAGAAAGATCATTTACATACAAAAGAAACCTCACAACATGTCTTCTCAAATAAACACTATCTCATTGACTTTGATTTAGTCATTCTTCTAATTTGAAATAAGGTAGGGGATAATGGGTATCCATGTTTAACCCCTATGTCACTTCTAAATCATTCTAAAAGACCTTGTATTCTAATTTTAGCTCAGACTTCCTCATAGAGTCTATGAATTATTGCTCTATGTTTTTTGGGTATGCCTAAATATTCCATTCTTCTCCATAGTTTACTTCTAGGCGTTGTGTCAAGAATCTTCTTGGCATCCACAAAATAATAATAAGCTCTTCATTTTTCATTCCATATTTTTTCAATTATATGTCTCAAATTGATGACATGGTCTATCGTTGAATGGTTTGCTTCTTAAGAGGAGATGTGAGAAGGATTCATCTTATCCAAACAAGCTTTTGCTTGATACATAACATCTATATTTTGGCAAAACTAAGTGGCATTGGTTAAAAACAACCTTCATAGAATGGTACAACATAAGCTAGCAGGGGTTAAGATTAGATCTAGGTTACAATGGATTAATCAAGGAGATAAGGGGCCAATTTTTTTACAATTATCTTAATTATAAGAACAAAAGAGAATATATCTCTAAGATTAATGATGGATGCAGAAACTTGCTTATGGGAGAGGATCAAATTATAGAGTTTTTTTCTTTTTCAATTTTGCTCCCTATATAAGGATGAACCTAGGCAATTTGATAGTAGAATGTAAAATCATATTGCTAGTTACATTCATTTTAAACTTAGTGAGAAGCAAAAAGTGTTTTTAAATTTTCCACTCTCATTTAAAGAGTTGATCAATGCACTCTTTGCAATGTTAAAATGTAAAGCCCCTGGCATAGATGGTTTGCCTATAGTTTTTTAAGATGATGTGGGTTTTCATTGGTCAAGATTTTTATATGATGTACAAGGAAGCAACTTGAAGGGATTATTGGGTTTTGTTATCAATTAGGAACTAAATAAACTTATTCCCAAGGGTTCCAATAAAAATAGAATCTCAGGCTAAATACTCATCACCTTGCTTAATTTACACCTTATAAGATAATTACTAGGGCTTTAGTCCAAAGAGTTATTCCAATTACACAACAGATAGTATATCCTAAACAAACAAGGTTTCTTAGGGGAAGATATGCTCTTGATAATCTAATTTTGGTTTGCAAAAGCTTGGAATGAGTAGCAAATTTGGGTTAGAATACATTTTTATCAAGTTTGACTTTAAAAAGACATGATGAATTGGGATGGTCATCCATCTTATCCATCTTGTAGATGTTGTAGTGATTGGGTCTTATTTTAGGTATACAATTATCATGTTGTTTGTGAATGGTTCAGTAAGCATAATTGTTAATGACAAACTTTATAAGCCTATTGTGTTGTAAAGGTCTATTATGCAATGATTCCCTCTAGCCTCTTTACATATGTTATTATTATAGATGCTTTAGGATATTTATTTGACAAGCCTATTCAGTCTAATACGGTCAAAGATATAACTCTACCTCATGCGGATGCGATGATAAATTCTCATTTATTGATGATTCATCCATTTTCCTCAAAAATAATGTTTTGAAGATTAATAATGCCTTATCATTGTTCAATGAATTTTGTTTACCCTCAAGGATCAAATTGGTTCTCACTAAAATTAAATTCATTGTGATCAAAGATGAGTCCAATCCATCATGAATCCTTTGTGAATAGAAACAAGTTATGCATAGGGAAATCATCCATTAATTAGGAATCTTGTTTGGCATTAAAATGGTTGTGTTTGATATGTGAACTTGATCTTTAGCAAAATTCTAGAGGAAACTAGACAAGTAGGTAATAAAAAAATTATCCCTAGTTGGGAGGTTGTAGATAGTTGAGAACATATTTGTAGCTACACATGTTTATTATTCTTCATGTTGGTTGCCTTGTAAATATCAATATGATCAACTTACCCATCTTTTCAGTAACATTTTATGTAAGAGGTGAGAAGACAATGCAATGAAAGCTATAGTGTCTAAGGTGCACTACTCTCAGCCTAAATCTAAGTGCAAGCTCAGACTTATAGAGACATGGACGTAAGGAATATGCCTAATGTCTAAATATGTTCCAAAGTTGTTATCAAGGGAAAAACCTTGGAAAATATTAGTTAATTATAGGATTAATCAAACTCAAGCTAATAGTGTGTTGTAGTTGTGGATAGTTTTGATAAAATACTCAATGCCCATTATTTTCCTATTAGGAAATCCTTGCTCCTTTGCGGACTTTGGAAGGATTTGAAACAAATTGTGAAGCTATTTCAATGGGATGGTTCATCCCTATGGCATGAGAAAATTTTGGCTACATCATCCATTTAGTGGAATTGGGTTTTGCTTGATGAGGACAAGTCCTTGGCTCTTAATCCCCGTATGAAATAAAATTTTCCCTTTAAGAATATTATTTGTAGATTGATTGACCTCTGGTACTTAGCTGCTTCTAATTGAAAATATTAACAACATCTCAAGACCTTGTTTGGGTTACATTCTTCCTTTAAGTCTATTACTAAAAGTATATAGGCATTGGTCAAGTCTAAATGGTAAGATAAACTAACCACATATTAGTATATAACATGTTCAAATATTGTAGGTTGCCAAATGGTAATATAATCTATAATCCTCTCATTATATCTATGTATAGGACCCTAAGATTGCTTGTTATGGCATATTTCAAGTTTAATGAAAATAGAATGTGATTTTTTTTATTCTTTTTGGCACAAGTACCCAAGCTTGAAAGCTAGGGGATTTGATGTTCTATAGGTTGTTATAGGGGCTATGATGTCCTATAGGTTGTTAGCATCAAGAGTTATATAATGTAATCTTCCCTACAAAAATAAATTTAGCCATATTTGGCATTACCCTTGGTTATGCTAGTTGTGGCATTTTTTGAATTATAAGGTAGTTAGAGGTATATGGACTATTGTTCAAGTTAAGTGTCTAGCAATCTATGGTGTATAGTTAAAATAGAAGGGGGTCATATTAGGAGTCTTCACTTAATTTTGTATAGTTAAGAAAATGATCCATAATTATACATGTATCACATTATAAGATTCAACCTTAGGTTTCCTCCTCAAAAGTTAAAGAATCTAATTGGTTGGACTTGTGCAATTTGATTAAGAAATGCATATTTTAATATTTAAATTTTTATCTTATTTTCTTTGATGTTACGCATGCACATGATAACCTAAGATGATGAGAACAAGAGACTCGAACCCTTGACCTCTTCATAGAAGGCAATTTATACTCACCACTCCATCAAAACCTCATGGTCAATATGTTTTTAAAATTAATTGTATGGAATTGAAATAGGCCTAGTTGTATTACATGATAAACACATAGTGGTAATCTAACAACTTGACAATTATGCATATATCACTTTGCAAGGTTCACTAAAAAAGAGAAATTTAACCAATTGAGCTCCTAGTCTAACACTTAATTTTAGATTGATAAAGCCTTTACTATATGTAATATTTTACAAGTTCATAATTTTTTACCAACATAATGTAAAAATTTTATATATAGTTTATAAAATATTTTAAAAATATATTTAAATTTTTTATTCTTTATATGGGATCGAAATAGGTTCTACATGTTCTATATCATAGTCATTTAGCAATTTAACAATTATGCATATATAGTTTCTCAAGATACAAATATAAGTCTCCATAAAAATAAAAATAATATGTATAGATTGAACTTATACCATTTAATTATATATTTTTAATGAGTTTACATGTGTTTTTATGAGGGATCTCGGTCCCCTCATACTAAGTGGGGTTTGAACCTTAGACCTCTCAAAGAGAGGCCAAAGCTCTTACCATTACAACAAGTTTGAAACTATTTAATTATATTTATTTTAAAAATATACATTTTATAATTATTAAATTTAGTTTTATTATTTTAATTTAATATTTCATCTTAAATTGTAAAACTAGTTATTTGAAATTAAAATGAATTCCACTTGTTGCCGCAGAACTGAGTCAACAAATCACAAACAATCTTCTAAAACAGAGAAATTGCAATAGGAGCCAAAGCTTTCATATTACTTTTCATAAAAAAATGGAGATACAGACTAGACCCCCTTTACAATTTTGAAATTCCCCTATAATACCCTGTTTCCCATTTTCTCGCCTAGGACAATTCATTTGAAATTTGAATTTTAGAGGTAAAACTTCCCGAGGTCATAACTCCTCGCTCATTGCTCGGATTGACTATTAGTGCATATTTTCTAAAATTTCTCGAAAAGATCTACAAAAACGTATTGCAAACAAATTTCATCCCTCTATGAGGCCTCTAAGGCCTTCAAATCTCACCTTTAAGTTTTAGTGGCAGGATTTTCACCATATTGGTAGGATTTTCACCATAAAACTTACATATCTCCCAAACCGCTCAGGATATTGGGGTGATTCTTTCACCATTAGGTCTATTTTTCCATCCTACTCCTTGGGGTACAATTTCAAATTCATACATACCCCTAAACAACTAAATAAACTTAGAATATAATAAAAATTAATACACATTTTGGATGATGCAAGATCACTCTTACACCATCGGATGCTCCTACATCACTTGTATTATATAATGACCCATAGTTTAGTTATTATGCATATATTATTTGATAAATTTAATCATGAACTTTCAACTTTTTGAGACTATTATACTGTTCATTACGGTTCTTGTGGTTGCACTTATACTTCACTAAGTAAACTAATAGTGTGGAATTGGTAAAGTAAACTATGATAACATGACGTTTTGGAATTATTACTCTATTAAGATGTAGTACGCAGACAATAGAGGTGGGTTTTTGTTATTGTGAAGGTTGCTACATAAAAATGTGAAAGAAAGATGCTAAATTTTGAAATATTTTTATTTACAAAGAAAATTAAAAAAATCTAGAAAATGAAAATCAAGAGTTTAGAGTTTTCACGAAAAAAAAAGATGTAGATATCTAGTTATAGCAACTCAATTGAGATGAAAATTAAATATGTTTGTAAACTCATACACCCCAATAACATATCATTTGTGTTTCATATATCTTACCTTAGTACAAATCGTGGGGAAGGAGGGCCCCTATTGCTATGAGAGTGTGACCACATTTATCCCACTCATTATACTTTGCATTACTTAAAAGAATGCATATAATTTAATAAAATTTAAATTTATATAACAACTAAATTAAACATTGAAATTAATACAAAGTCTAGTGGCATATTCTATGATTGGAAATTCGTTCCCATGTTAATACCTATCTTGTCTCAATAATATTAATATATATATATATATATATATATATATATATATATATATATATATATATATATATATATATATATATGTGTGTGTGTGTGTGTGTGTGTGTGTGTGTGTGTGTGTGTGTGTAGGGTCCCATCTAAAAGATGTTAAACATTTTTTCTATAAGATGGACGAAGGGGTTTTGAAAGGTGTCCCAAATCTTTTACAAAAGTGGATCAACCAACCACCTAGAAAAAAGGAATAAAGATATCAACATAGCAAACCAAAAAGGATCCACAAAATAGATAAATAACAAAGCTACATAATAGTCGAGCAGGACAAACAACAAATTTTCCCAGGGGATCCCTATTGTCGCAAATCAGAGCTATTTGAGAACATAAATTATCTCCTCAATATTTCATGGTCTATTTGATTTAATCCATCTGAGAAATCCTCTTCCCAAATTGTGCATCTTTCCTGCAAAAGTCCCAAGTTTGCTAAAAAAATTGTCGATCTATTTTCCTTCCTGTAAACATGCTTAATCTCAACCGTTTTGAGGGTTAAATTTTGTCTTTGGATTTTAGCAAGTTCATTTGTGATCATCCAAGAAGGGACCTGAACACCTTTGAGCATATTAATGATATTGATGGAATCCCCTTATATAATTACCTTCCTGTCATTCAAAATTTATAGTTGACAAACCCCTTGAAAGTGAGCTCATGCCTTCGCAAAATGACTGGTATGATGATCCAAATTTTTAGCGAAAGCCAACAAAATCCTCTCGTCAGAGTCTCTAACCAATCCCCCCACACCGGTTGGTCTTGAATTCCCTTTAGAACCTCCATCAAAATTTAGCTTCAACCAACTAGGAGGAAAAGGTTCCCAAATAGTAGTATGTCTAGTAGGAGCTTTAAGGCGATGTTTGAGAGAATAATATCTAAATCTAAGAGCTGACTCCACTACCAACTCCCCACTGGAAGTGACCTTATCTAAATAAATTGCATCCACATTCTCAACAATACCAGCAACATCATGAAGTGTCATGAACTCAACTCGAATGGGAGATATTTTTAAAGGCTCTAGAATTCCTCTCCTTCCAAATACACCACCAAACATGAGGTAAACCAAAGGATCAAAAATCCCGAATATGTGAAGAAAAAAAGGAGACCTCCATTGAACGATCAAGTCAGACAATAAATTTAGGAAAACCCAAACCACACTAATGGTCCTTAGGAACTGAGAGAAGATAGATTGAGAGAAGGGGCAATCAAACAACAGGTGCATAGGTTATTCTTCAACACTACCACATAGGTAACATCTGTTCGGGATAACCAATCCCATTTTTTGCAAATTATCCAATGTGATGCATTCTCTTGAGCCACCAACCAAAAGAAAATATTAACTTTGAGGGTAATACCCTTCAGCCAAATATTACTAATGGAAAATCAAGGATCAAAGGGAACATCTAACAACAAGTAGGCTGACTTAACAAAAAAAATAATTCTTCTTAGCCCCCCCACACTAATCTGTCTGGCCTATCCTAGTTAGGAATAACCATCCACTTTAGAATGTCTATTAGATATTTTAACGCAATTTCTTCTTCCTACAAAATTCCCCAAAAAAACAAACGGTTTCCAACATTTTTTATCATTAACAGAGACAATGAAGTCACATACCTTCGGCTTGAAATCTTGGCTTGTGATTGGTTCCACCAAAATTAGGTGAGGATATGATTCTAACGGTCTATCAGCTGCCCATGTGTCTTTCTAAAAATCAATGCTCTACCCATTACCTAATACCCATCTTTCACCCTTTACGATATCAAAGCGGTTGTTAACAATGCTATACCAAAATGCTAAGCCAAGGGCAAGACTTGGGTATGTGAGAAAATTACTAGTGCTACCTAAATATTTGGCTACCAATATTTTAACCCAATTAACATTATATTTTAGAACTAATCTCCAACCCTATTTAGCTATTAGTGCTTTGTTTAATGTTTTCATTCTTCTTAAGCCCAGACCTCCCAAATTTTTCCTACTGCACACCTGATCCCATGCCATAAGCAAGAACTTCTTCTTCTCTTCAAAACAAGACCAAAGAAAGGATTGCTGAATTTGTTCAATTTTTCAAAGAATCTTTCCTGGAATCTAGAAGAGAGAAAGGAAATACACTGGTATGATCTGCAAAGTAGAATTAACTAGCATAATTTTATCTACTTGGCTCAAAAGCACCCCTTTATATCCTGATAATTTTCTTTGAACTCTTTCTACAAACGATTCCCATATAGAAGTCTTAATCCCCCCTTTGAACATTGGCAATCCTAAATAAACTGAAGGAAGGGAGTCAATCTCACATCCTAAGATCTCAATAATTTTCCTTTACCTTTCAAGAGGAGTATTCAGGAAGAACACCTTACTTTTCCTCAAACTCACTTTCTGCCCAATCGCTCTTTCATAGTCCTAGAGATCTCTTTGATAGATTTGACCTGAGGGATTTAAGCTAAAAAGGATAATAACGTATCATCAAAAAATTGGTGGTGTGAGATTGAGTCAATGGTAGTTGCAGGTTTGATTCCCACTACTGTGGGATTCACCTTCAGAGCTCTTCCCAAAGACTCAACCAATAAAATAAATAGATATGGAGACATAGGATCCCCTTGACAAATGCCTCTAAAACTGCTAAAGTAACCAATCAGTGATACATTAACTAAGATTGAGAATTTTGTTGATGATATACAAGCTTTGACCAATCTAATCCAGTAAGGCTTGAAACCAAATTTCTCTAGAACTCTAAGAAGAAAGCTCCACGAGACCCGATCGTATGCTTTATGCATATCAAGTTTGAGAAAAGTTCTTGGCCTTCTACTTTTGTCTACAGAATGAATCAACTCATGCTATGCAATAACACCATCCAAAATTTGTCTGCCTGCTACAAATCCACTTTGAGGATGATCAATAATTACTGAAAGACATACTTTGAGCTTGTTCGCCATAGTTTTAGTGAGAATTTTAAAAAGTGTATTACATAGGCTAATGGGCCTAAAATTAAAGAAATATTTAGCACCCATCACCTTCGGGATAAAAATTATAAATGTTGAATTTACATCAGCCAAAATTAAATTAGACTCTCAAATTTTCCTCACAGCTAAACGGATGTCGTTACCTATGATGTGCTATAACCTTTGAAGGAGCTTTCAGACCACCCATAGAGAAGACAATGGCCCTAATTTCCTCATCCCAAAAGAGAGCACAAAGGTCTTCGTTCATATCATCTAAAACAAGGGTGGGGATGCGGTGCAACAAACTCTCTTTAGCTTGAAGATCCCTATCATCCCTAGAGCAGAGGAGAGTTTTGAAAAACTCAATTGCTTCTTCCCTGATTTCTATAATATTCTTTGAGATAACACCATTTGATTTCATAATTTCTCTCTATTATTGCTCCTATGCCTTAATGTGGACATGTGAAAGAATTTTGTGTTCCTATCACCTTCACGAAGCCAAAGAGATCTTGATTTTTGAAGCCATAAAATTTTTCATCTGCTAGAACATTATAGAAATCCGCTAACAATTTTCTTTCCCCGTGTCTATCCCATTCAGTCACCTCTCCTAACTCCAAATTTAATTCAACTTTCTTTAACTGCTCAACCGACTCTTTTTTCCTCTGGAACACATTTCCAAAAATGTGCTTGTTCCAAACCTTAAGATTAGCTTTAACAAATCTGAGCTTTGAAGCCACTTGAGAAATAAGAGGGCCTGAAAAACCTCGAGACCACCATTCCAAACTTCTGGATTCTAAGCCCTGATGTTGCAGCCACATTGCCTCAAACCTGAAGGGTATGGAAAAAAGAATGTTAAAACATTTTTTTTATTCATAGGAGAGTTGGTTACAACCATTAGTAACTATCAAGCGCAGGGTTCAAACCATAGGAACTGCTCCCACCAAACCTATTCCACCTCATTGTTGTTGACCTGACATGAGGGGGATCACCGATCACTTGGGATTCGTACTGTCATCGTCGACCTGGCACACACTCAAATGATTCAAATCAAAATACTACCTTTGCAAACAAGCTACTCCCAAGGTTTGAACATGGGTGTCTTCTTGGTAAGTGTTTGGCCAGACAAGCAACTACCAATCCACCTAGCCCTTGGAGACGTAAAATATTTAAACATTGAAATGATCTTATATATATATATATATAGTTCAGTCCAAGAAAAAAAAATTGTTACATAGGAGAGTTGGTCACAACCACATTTTTTTTAATAATTGATAAGTGCAAGGTCCAAACCACAGGGGTTGCTCCCACCAAACCTATTCCACTTTGTTATTGTTGACCCGATGTGAAAGGGACCACCAATCGCTCGAGATTCGTACCATCATTGTCAATCTGGTATGTACTTAAAGAATTCGGATCAAACTACTACCTTTGCAAACAGGTTACCCATGAGGTTTGAACTTGGGTGTCTTCTTGGTAAGTGCCTCACCAGACAAGCACTTACTAATCCACCTAGCCCTCGGGGACTAAAAGATGTTAAAAGTTAACATCAATAATATTTCGTTAGGTAGATGGTTTGATTTTATTTTATTTGTTAAGTGTTGGTTACTAGTATAGGCTAGTTAACTTCTTTTCTTTTTCCATTATTTTTGAATTATAAAAAAAATAATAATAAAAACTTAAGCTATATTTTTTTTTATAATTAATATTAGATAACCATTTTTTATTATTAAAAGTTTTTTTTAATGTATTTTTGTTGAAGGGTTATAGTATATAAATGACAAGAGTTGGATTTTTTTATTGATTATATGAGATTGAAATATGTTTTATTTTTATTATTAACTTAATAATTATGTATATATTTATAGATAAGATTTAAATTTGGGTTTTTAAAATTATTATTTTTGGATTAAATTTATTTATTTGATTTTTTAGTTTATCAACTTTATTTAATTTTATTTTATAAATTTTAAAATAAACTACTATATTCTTTTCAAATTTAAATTTAACATTTAAAAATTCATCTAATGTTAATTGTATTCTTTAAACATGTATGAGAGTTCTAATTTATACTTTATTGATATTTTTAGTTTTTTTTTTTTAATAGGTTATATGGGATTGAAGCGGGTCCCACCCGTATTGCATTATCACTAAGTAGTGGTATTACAACAAAGCCTGGATATTATCAATGTATCGCTTGACAAGATTCGAACTTGATATATTCTTGAATGTTATGAATGGAACCCATAGTACTAAAATATCATTTAATTCAATTTTTTTTGTTAAATACAAATTTAACATCCTTCTTCATCTTAACATTTTATGCAATACCAAAATTTCACTGTCTATAATTTTTTTTGCGGTAACCTTCCTCTACCTCTACTTCGTCATAATACTAAAATTTCATTTCTACTTATTAAAATTTTTTTGAACTATTAATTTTCTTCACAATATAACACACAAATATTACTTTATAAAAATATAAAAATAACCAACTTCCATGTGTTGATGTATTCAACACTAATGCTCAACATCTTTTGCAGGAGCATCATAAGAGAAGAGAGTGAGGCCTAAGGTTTTGAGGCAGATGAGAGTCGCCATGTTTATTTCTCCTCCCAACTCCCTCCAACATTTCCATCCATACACACGGTAACAATAAAGCAGTAGCAAGTGGCACCAAAGATATCACAATTTTTGAAACACGAAACTACCATTAGTCTTGACATCAATCCCATCCCTCTCCCAATCCCTAGCACTATCATCACAAAGATACTGTCTTTCGCTCCATCGCAAAAGCCGCAAATGAACAACACGAGTAACTATAACTATTGGGCTATAACCCAAACTCAGGGCTCTTAAGTTTACACGATTTTTATGAGGGGTTTTGGCTTCTTTGTGTTAGGATTTAAACTTGGGTTTCTTAGATGAATATCCAATGGTTTACCATTACGATATCCTTCGATGTTCATTGATCCATATTTTAGCTCATTTGGAAGCCTTCGCTGATAGTTTGAACTCTGCAAGCTGCCCTGGCAGTTACTAAAAAATTGTGATTATAACCAATTCATCTATGTAACAAAAAAAAATATATTTATAAGTAGAATTTATTTAAAACATGGTTATCAACTTGCTTAAGATTGCACGAGAAGAATTTATATTTTGAAATTTTGCAAAAATGTTTTTAACTTACTAATAATATAAATCAAAGGTCTTTAGATGAATATCCAATGGCTTACCACTACGATATTCTTTGGTGTTCATTGATTCATATTTTTAGCTCATTTGAAAGCCTTTGCTGATAGTTTGAACCCTGACAGTTACTAAAAATTGTGATTGTAACCAATTCATCTATGTAACAAAAAAATATATTTATAAGTGAAATTTATTTAAAACATGGTTATCAACTTGCATTAGATTGCATGAGAAAAAAATTATATTTTGAAATTTTGCAAAAATATTTTTAACTTATTAATAATATAAATCAAAGGTCCATATTTTTAGCTCAAATTAAAATTATATTAAATATTGAAATATTTATAAGTTGAATTTATTTAAATCATGGTTATCAACTTGTATAAGATTGCATGAGAATAATTTATATATTTTTTGTTATGTGCAATCATACACACCCACCCCCTCACACACTCACCCACGTTGTGGTTTGAACCTTGGATCTCCCAAAGAAGAGCCAAAGCCCAAACTGTTGCGATGTCTCCTTGGGATAAAATTTATATTATTAATAAGTTAAAAATATTATTGCAAATCTTATAATTTATATTTTGAGATTTTGCAATAATATTTCTATCTTATTAATAATATAAATCAAATTAAACTTGTAAAATATTTGAGAATTTTATCTAATTCTTGAATTTGAAATATGAGGAGGTATGTCAAAAATACCTCACACAAATATTATTAATAGAGTGAAAGCGTGAGCCAAAAGTAAGTGCACCAACGAGTGCGAGCACATTTTGAGAGTAATTGCAGCTAGAAACAAGTGTAAGTGTAACTAGAAGCAAGTGTGAGTAAGTGCAGCCAAAAGCGAGTGCAAGTGAGTGAAGCCAAAAGTGAGTGCAAGCACGAGCACGAGTTGGGAGTAAGTGTAGCAATGAGTGCGAGCACAAGCTGAAAGAAAATGAGATCCAAGAGGAAGTGTGAACCAAGAGGGAGTGCAAGTCGAGAACCAGTCATGGTAGAAGAGCAACGGGTTCATCCAGAGTGCATTAATGCTTCAAACCCTTACCCATGAATGCATGGAATATTGTTTCCAAAAAATTATTGAATCCAAGGAACGTTGGAAAAAAGAAAAGACAAGGGCAATTGTGAGCCAAGAGGGAGTGCAAGCTAGGAGTGAGTGCAAGAGTGCAATCCAAGAGTGTGCGATCTGAAAGAGAGTGTAAAATAAGAGGGAATGCGAGCCAGGATTCAGTCATGTCAAAAGAGTGGCATATTCATCCTGAGTGCATCAATGCTTCAAACCCTTACCATGAATTCATGGAACATTATTTCCAAAAAATTGTTGAAGCAAAGGAATGTTGAGAAAAAGAAGAGACATAGGCAATTGTGAGCTAGGAGGGAGTGCAAGCTGGGAGCAAGTGTGAGGCAAGAGAGAGTGTAATTCAGAAGTGAGAGCAAGTGCGATCAAAGAGGGAGTGCGAACCAAGGAGTGCAAGCCAAAAGCAAGCTCCATTAGCTATTATGAAAAAAAAATCATATTTAAAAGCCCTAATGGGAAGTTAGGATGCTCTAACTAGAAATCCGAATGTCCTAGTTGGAAGTATGGAGGCCCAAGTTGGAGATAAATAGAAGAGCAAATACATGGCAAGTTCAATCTAGGTAGCATATGTTACACCAGAAGTAAGTATCAAGGATGATATTATTGAGCATGATATAATGGTTCTTAAAAGTAAAGGATTAATATGTAAGTTCCATAGATCATGGCCAGGGGTTTTTGGAGATTCAAAATTGGATCAAGTAGAAGTGGAGATTGAATTCAAATTATTCTGTGACTTTTCTTCTTAAAGGTTTTTTCCTCATCATCTTTTCTAGTTCAAAAATTAGGGATAAAATAATGGTTGGTGGCCCATGGTTTAGGGGAAGAGATGCACTTTATTTGGGACCATGGAATGAAAGTTTTTCTATTGAGACAAAAACTATTAGGCAACTTCCAGTGTGGGTTAGGCTTTTTGAACCTCTATATCAGCTTATAAATAAGGATGTTTTGGAAATACCCTAGGGGAATTCATCAAGGAAGGACCAACCACTAAGGAGTGAAAGCATACTATATATACTCAAATATGTGTTGCTATGGATATTTTAAAACCTTTGCCATAATCCATTAAGATTAAATCTAAATCAAGAGAATGAGATCAACAAGTAGATTATGAAAATATTGCATTTCATTGCCACAATTATTTTGAGATTGGACACATGACAAGAGTTTACAAAGTGAAAACTATGAAGAAAGAAAGAAAAAATTCTAGCCATGAGATAAAATTCAATATGAAGCAAGAAAATCATACAATAATAGAAGCTAGATAAGATCAAGGATATTCCACTCCAAAAGAAGAGGTAAATAAAGCCTATCTACAATATCATTTGGCAAGTTCAAAAGGAATTAAAGGTGTAATAGAAGACGTGGAGATAAATCCTAAAATAAATACAACAAAAGAGGTCAAGTTTATTCTAAATAATTCTTCATTTTCCTCTAGCTAAAATCCTCTTCAGGTAATGAAAGTGAAAGTGGTGAAGATGTTATCCCTTGTACTTTAAGGTTTCAAGAGCAGAATAATTAAGAAATAAGGTTGGAGGAAACTCAACAATTTAGAATTTTGAAGGGAAAATAAGAAGGTAATTACTACAGAAGAGCATACTTGCACTTTAGGGTTTCCAAGGTAATATAAAGAAGATTGTGTTGTTATTCGCTGCACTTCAAATCCTTCAAAACAAGGCAAACCTAAAGATGACAAGTCTTACTATGAGTAGTGTGAGAAGATTGAAGAGATTGGTAAAGATGAAAGTATTACTATAAATGAAAAAAGAGAAAGATCCAAGAAGCAAAAACAGAGAAAAAGAAACACAAAGGGATATTTATATGAGAAAACAAAAGCAAATATCATAAGTGTTGACAAGAAGTGGGGCTAAACCCACAAAAAAAACAATGAAAATAATATCTTGGAATATTAGGGAAAATAAGAACCCTAAAAAAAGGTATTAAGAAATTGTGAGGTTGTTATAGACAAGATATTTTTGGATATAGAAGTTGGGCAACAAATATTTTAGCCACTCGTAGTGTTGAATTTCATCTTGACAAAATTTAAAATTTTGAAGACATTTAATATAAAAGGATTTGATTGTGGAAACTTAGTATTTTGAGGAAGATGAAAAATATCTTTGATAGAAGGGTAAATGAAGAATATATTTGATTTTTTTTTTGGTTACATAAGGGAGTTGGTTACAACCACTATTTTTAATAACTGGAAAACGCAGGGTTCAAACCATAGGGATTGCTCCCAATAGCCTATTCATCTTGTTGTTGTTGATATGACATGATATGGAGACCACCGATCACTCGGGGTTCGTATTGTCGTCATCGATCTGCACACTCAGAGGATTCAACACAAACTACTACCTTGCTAAAGTTGGCAACCTACCCCCAAGGTTTGAACCTAGGTATTTTCTTGGCAAGTACTTGGCCTGTCAAGCCTTTGCTGATCCACCTAGCCCTTGGAGGTAAAACATTTGGTGGTTAGTGTGATAAACCCCTATGATCGACGCATAACACTGAGTAATCCCCTCCCAACCATGATCCCTTGTAAGGTCAAGAGCTACACTTGTCAATAGGGGAATAACACAACCATTTGGATATCAACAAGCCCAACCATGACCCCTTGTAAGGTCAAGAGCTACACTTGTCAATAGGGGAATAACACACAACCCTTTGGATATCAATAGGGTGGGCACAAGGGGAATGGAACCTTTTCGATCTCTACCAACACATAGGACATTCCGAGCTGCACCTTGTATCTGCAAGGTGGACACAAGAGGAATGGAACTTGGGTTGGCCTCTATCAACACTCAAGACTTTCACCAACTTCGCTAAACAAGGAGATAAAAATATAAAGTTGGATATACTTTAATTAACTTGTTAGATTTGTAATAAAAACAATGTAATATTTGTTTTGGTAATGGGAGTGGCCTGATAAAAACCACACATAGTTATATATATATATATATATATATATATATATATATATATATATATATATATATATTTATATATAATAATTTTTGGTATTGTTATAATTTAATTTATTTTTAACTATATCTCTCCTATATAAAAATATTTCTATAATTTAAAAGCATATTTTCTCTAATTTTTTTTTAAAATAATTTATGTTAATATTAAATACAATAAAAAAACAAAGAAAACCTAGCTTGACTTATGTAATATTTTTTTAAAATTAAAGTGATTGGGAGGTCAAGTTTCAAACCATGGCATGTGTTGTGTATTAAAAAGAAAGAAAGAAAAAAGTGATAATTAAAATTTTCTCAACTTAAATGGGTCTTAGAACTTCAAAATCCAGGTTAAATAAACATATGTTAAGAAAATAATATTTTCCATGAGCATTGTCTTATATAATGTAGGCCTCATACATGGTAAGAACTGCTTTACTTTAATTTTTTTTTTTTGGTATTAGGTAGAGGTGGTTATAAGGTCCACAAACCTTTTACATAGTCAAAATGGGTTGGTTCTAGCTCCAAGCCCGTATAATCAAAATACAAAATGGATCTTCCCAAGACCCACATTAAGCCATACTTAGAGTCCGCAGTCCTATACTTGTCGTTGGACTATTCAGGATAAAACAAAAACTAGACAACACCTAGCACTTACTAAACATAACACTAGGTTGTTGTACCGTACACTTGTCACTTCCCAGGCCCCAAAAAATGGGTTGCCTTTTGTCCCTCTACCTAATTCCATCTGTCGGATTACTCATCATCAACCACTCTGATCTCCTGCTGCTCTAACAGGTTTGATCTTAGATCTTCTTTAGAAGCCAACACCAGTAATTCTTGAGGGAAGTTATCCTTCCAAATTTGCATCTCCCCAGCAGAAACTACAATATTTGCCATTAGATCCATCGTCTGGTTCCCTTCTCTGAAGGTGTGTTGGATTCGGGCACTAACCAAATGGGATTTATGAATCTTTGCTTCTAGGATAAGCTCCGAGATGGTCCAGCTGGGGTCTTTATCCTCCTTAATTGCCTTGATTATATTAAGTGAATCCCCTTCAAATATTACTTCCTTATAACCCTCTAGTCTGGCAATTCTCATTGCCTGCATGCAAGCTCGGGCTTCTGCAAAATGATTTGTTTGAGTTCCCAAAGGCTCCGCAAAGGCAAGGACCACTTTTCCTTCCTCATTTCTCAGAACTCCTCCTGCTCCTGCAGCCCTCGGATTTCCTTTGGCTGCCCCGTCAAAATTGAACTTAACCCACTTTTGTGTGGGGGGTATCCACTTGACACCATCCCGTGGGTTGGTTGTAATGACTGGGTCTGGAGGTTCCTCTCCCCAGTTCCACAAAATCCTCCTTTCCCTAGGAGACAGGGTCTCATTTTTGAAGTAAAAGGTTTTCCAGTTTTCTTTCAGAGCTCTGATTATTTTATTACCACATAACCTGGGATCTTTCTTCCATCCTTTAAATACTCTCTTATTTCTCTCATTCCATATCCCCCATAAAAAATGGGGTAAGCTGAGCTTCCAGAGCCAAGTCAAAAGTTTCACCCGAAAGGGGGAAGCCCACTGTATGCAGAAGTCAGACATGCTATTTGGGCGGACCCAATCTATATGAAATTTGGACAGAATCATTTGGAAGACTGCACAAGAAAATTCACAAGTTAGAAAGATATGACTTACAGATTCTGTCGCTTTCTCACACAGGATACATCGATTGATGAATTGGAAACCTCTCCTCTGCAGATTATCTATTGTCAGAATCTTATTTTGAACTGCCAACCAAAAGAAGAAAGCTATTTTTGGGGTTAAATTCTTTAACCAAATAATAGAAGTCGGAGTCCAGCCATTAAATCCTGAGTGGATTAGTTTATAGGCAATTTTTACTGAATAGATCCCACTTGTAGTTTTGCCCCAAATCATCTTGTCTCTTCCTCCCCCTGGAATGATCGGGAACACCCTTAAAGCATCATTGAGTTTGGTCAAGGCCACCTTCTCTTGCTCTGAAGGATTTTGAACTATGATTTTCTTCCAAGAGGAAGTTTCCTGTGCTACAACAAGAAAATCCCCTACTTTTCCTCCCATTTCCTCTGAAATTTTGTGTTGGAGGACCCGAAGGTCTAAGTTATCTTGCAGAGGGCCTTCTTCCAACCATGGATCTTGCCAAAAGTCCACTTGTCTTCCATTACCAATTCTCCATCTGATGCCTTTCCTGACTACCTCCCGACATTCGAGCAAACAATTCCAGAAATAGGATCCTCTAGGGAGATTATCAGCTTTCAGGAAGTCCTGATTATTTCTGATATATTTTGCCTTAAGAAGTTTTACCCATCCCAATTGATCATTATTGACAAATCTCCAGACCTGTTTGCCAATCAGAGCTTGGTTCATTTCTTTCATTCTCTTCAGCCCTAGGCCCCCTTGATCTTTGCTTGCACACACTTGATTCCATGCTACCAATGAAATTCTCTTTCTCTCCTCCGAACCTGACCACAAGAAGTTGCACTGAATTTGCTCCAGTGTAGCTCGGACCTTTGCAGGCATTCTAAATAGAGACATGCAGTAGATTGGAATGCTCTGTAAAGTAGTTTGAACTAGTAAGGCTTTCCCTATGGAGCTGAGAAGGCTGCCCTTCCACCCTGCTAACTTTTTGGAGATCTTGTCAATGACTGAGTTCCACAATGTAGCCTTCATTCTTCCTTCGAACATAGGCATGCCTAGATAAGTCATCGATAAAAGCTCCTTTCCACATCCAAAGAGGTTAGCTATTCTTTCCTCCCTCCCACCAGGCGTGTTAAATAAATAGATGCTACTCTTCTTATAGTTTATGTATTGTCCTACTTTCATCTCATACTTGGTTAGAATTCTCTTCAGCTTCCTAGCCTGAGGCATCGAGGCTTTGGACACAATGATCGTATCATCCATGAACTGTTGGTGAGACACTGGCTCTGCTATTGAGGCTGGTTTGAAACCTCCCAATCGACCTTCTACCACAACTTCTAAAATGTTCCTACCCAATGCTTCCGCTAAAATAATAAACAAGTATGGAGACAAAGGATCTCCTTGTCGCAACCCCCTTTCACTCTTAAAGTAACCGGAGGGTGACCCATTCACCATGATAGAAAATATTGTGGTAGAGATACAACTAAAAATCAACTTAATCCACTGGGGATAGAAACCAAACTTACCCAAAATCTTGGTGAGGAAACGCCATGAGACCCGATCGTAGGCTTTATTCATGTCTAGCTTTAGTAACATACCTGCTTCCTTACTAGCCACCATTGAATGAATAACTTCATGAATTGTGATGATACCATCCAGTATTTTTCGCCCTTTCACAAAACCTCCTTGGTTCATATCAATGATGAATGGCAGGATAACCTTCAGCCTATTGGCGATTGTTTTCATGAGAATCTTCATCAGAGTGTTACATAAACTGATAGGGCAAAAACTAGAAAATTCCATTGCTCCCACTAGTTTAGGGATGAGGACTAAAAATGTAGCATTAACTCCTTCTAGGATTTCCATGTCCTTTTGAGCCTCAATTATAGCTTCCACTACATCATTGCCTAGGATATCCCAAAACTTCTGAAAGAAAGCAGCGGGGAAGCCATCCGGTCCTGGGGAGCTGTTACCATCCATGTCAAAAACCGCCTTCCTGATTTCCTCCTCTGTAAAAGGGCTGAGTAAGAATCCATTAAGATTCTCAGTGACAAGGGGTGGAATGGCCACCAACAGAGAGTCCTCTTCTTCAATAGTAGGATTTACATCTTCTAGCAATGATTTAAAGAACTCGGTCACTTCCCTCCTTATGTCTTCCATATCTTTGGTGTTAGACCCATCGACCATCTTGATCTCCTTAATTTTGTTAGTACTCCTATGGCGAAGAGTAGAGACATGGAAGAACTTTGTATTTCTGTCACCCTCCTTCAACCAACGTAGTCTGGATTTCTGCCTCTAGAAGGTTTCTTCAAATCCCAGCACCGTGTGGTATTCGGCTAACAACTCCCTCTCCTGGTTTCTCAGATCTTCTGTAAGCTGATCTGACTTCAGCTTCTCCTGCAGTTCATTGATCTTGTCTTTTAGTTCTACCTTTTTTGCGAAAATATTGCCAAAGGAAGTTTTGTTCCACTCTCTAATGTTAGCCTTCACATTCCTCAGTTTACACGCCACTTGGGCCAGTTTCGAACCATTATACTTTTTGTCCCACCATTGGGCAACCAGATCCTTGAGATCCTGGTGTTGGAGCCACATAAGTTCGAATCGAAAGGGTCTAATGTATTTTTTCTTAGAGTCCTCCCTAGTTTCCCATAGAATTGGGTTGTGGTCAGACCCGATTCTTGGTAGTGCCATTAATGAAGAGTCCCCAAACCTCTCCAAGCATTCCTGAGAAAGAAGAAACCTATCTAATCTGATCTGAATTTGGTTTTCCTTCAGTATTTTGTTAGACCATGTATAGGAGAATCTATGCAGGTCCACATCCATCAGCTCATGTTGATCAACAAAATCTCTAAACTCGTAGATATCAGCAGTTATTCTTTGAGAGCCCCCAAATTTATCTACAGGATTAAGGTAGCAATTGAAATCCCCCACCACAATCCAAGGGTAGTTGGGGACCGTCTCCCTCAGTTCAGCTAGCTGACCCCAGAGAACCCTTCTCAGTCCCTGTCTAACTGGAGCATATACATTCGTTAAGATCCACTCTTCCTGCGTGGTTTTATCCAAACATAGGAGACAAATAAACCAACTAGACATCAGAATCACTCTACTATCAATCACATTCTTGTTCCACATAACCAACAACCCTCCTACTATTCCAGTGGCCTCTTAGGCTACTACTTCAACTTCTCGCCAAGTCCTATTCTTAAAAGGGATCACTCTACTCTCCTCCATTTTAGTTTCTTGTAGTAATATCATATCCAGTTTGTGTTCTTGTCTAAGAGCATACAAAGCTCTCATTTTTATAGGATTGCTCCCACGTATATTCCATGATAGAATCTTCATTTATGGGCTTTGGATCCTCGAGCCTTCACCCCAAAGTGTAATACTGCTTGAGTGCCATCAACCACTCCTCGCTCTGCTTCTTTCTGCCTTAAGGCAACATTGCTAGGTTTCCCTCTTCCTACCGAACCATATCCCCATACATCCACTTTAGGCGGGGGTTCCTTGGGTTTCACTTGGCTTCTGGTCACCATATTGGATGGGTCAGTCTTGGCATTTGGGGTAACAACCTGGATCTCCAGGTTAACTGGTCTTTCTGATAGTGGAGATGATTTCGTGCTCTTAGCTTCTTGATTAGTAGGTTCTTTTTTCCCTGCTTTGGGGGTACACTGATCTTGGTGGTTCACCTCTACCTCCTGAGTATCCTTGCCTGTCTTATCAGTTTCCTGCTCCTTCCTCTAATTTTGCTCCTCTAAATCCTTCTCTTGGGTCTCCTCTACCTCAGATTCCACTTCTTGGCTATCCATCTGATCTCCCTTCAGATGATTTAATGCATCAAAACTGTTCTCCATTGGGATGTTGATCTCCTTGGAATTTCTTCCCATAAATTCCTCTATAGTATAGGGGACCACTTCCGTCGAGCCTCCATAGGTCTCCCGTATTACCCAATCGAACTTACTTGCTCCAGGGCATTGATCTATGTGGTTTTTTCCTTTGTGATTTGGTTCTGGGGCCTGCTGCATCACCTTTGGAGCAGGTTGTACTTGAGGGTTCCCACTAGAGGGACCAACTCCCTTGTGAGAGGATTTTGGGGCATAGGTATTTCTGGGAGGAGGGTTATAATGTTGCCTCTTTCTGACATTAGGTCGAATGGGGTCTCTGATATTCAGATTCCGAGCCCCACGTCCTTGAGGCCCATGTTGGGCAGGAATGGAGACCTGCGAGGGAGGGATATTATTCTGGGTTTGTGGAATAATATTTTGGGGTGGGGGTTGGTTCTTGGAAAGGCAGTGGATACCCTGGTGCCCTACCTTCCCGCAAACACTACACTTAATAGACATATTTTCATATTCAAAGTCTTGAGTATGAAGGCCATACATAGACGATAGTATAATAGATTTAGGGAGTTCTTTACTCAGGTCCACCAACACACACATGCGAGCAAAAAGAAGTCTTGTTCTGCTCAAGGTTGCAGGATCGATAGCTACCAGTTCCCCAATCTCTGCAGCTATCCCAACCAAGATTTGCTCATTCCAGCAAAGTAGAGGTAATCTCGACATCTTAACCCAAATAGGAGCCAAATCCAACACCTGGGTCTGGGGGTTGAAATCGAGGGTCCAACGCTTCAGATACAAGCCCCTTTTCCCAAAAAACCAAGGACCTCCTTGAAGAATCCTTTCCATGTCCTGGTCACATTGAAATGTCACCAAAAGGAAACTCTTGGGTAAAGCCTTAATCATCATATCGGCCCTTGGCCACCATTTTTGGATGACCCATCTCCTTATGACTTCCAAGTCTGGTTGAACCCCCATAAATTTTACCACTAGAGACGTTCTGCCCTCCATAGCCACATGTTGAGCTAGGGTATCCGGGATGTCCAACCTACCATTGATGGGTTTTAGATTAAAATAAGAGTCGGACAATTTTTGCTTACCATGAAGAGCATTAAGATAAGATGGTCTCCAGTTGTCAGGTTTCTCTTTGTCTCCTTCCTGGGTCTTCCCTTGATCCTGATGCACAGAGTCCTGGTCCCCATCAGAGATATCTTCGACCGCATCCACCCAACGCCCTAGGTCCGGTTCCAATGAAATTTCCTTGTCCACATCCTCCGCCTAGGGCCCTGCTATCTCACCAGAGCCCCCACCTGTCGTGCCTGTTGTTCTGCCATCCGAAGCCCCACACCTAGGGTTTGCCACCCCTAGACCTCCCGCTCCTCCTCCTTGTTGCTCCATCATTTTTACCTACTTTAATTTTACTTTAACTATACAAAGTCTTATGTATAAGAGTTTTTATTCTTTAAAATTTCACTTTATTTTTTATATAAACTAATTCATTTCAAACATTTTTAAATGTTAATTTTTTAAAAAAATTAAAATCTATAAAATTATAAATTAATGTTAGTTAATTTTTTTAGTTCAAAATTAAATATTTTAATAACCCATATGGAGCTTTTATTAGGTGTGACTTCTTTGAAAATAATAATATATTGTGCTAAAATTTGATGGAGTTTTTAAAGGGAATCCAAGACTAGCTGGTGCGAGGGATTGGTTAGAGATTCTGATGGGAGGATTTTGTTGGCTTTTGCTGAAAGTTTAGATTGCCAAACTAGTCATTTTATGGAGGCACGAGCTCTCTTTCAAGGGGTTTGCCAACTAGAAATTTTTAATGGCAGAAAGTAATTATTGGAGGGGATTCCCTCAATATCATTAATATGCTCAAAGGTGTTCAAGTCCCTTCTTGGACGATCACAACCTAACTTACTGAAACCCAAAGACAAATTTTAACCCTCGAAGCGGTTGAGATTAAGCATATTTACAGGGAGGGAAATAGATTGGTAGATTTTTTAGCAAACTTGGGACTTTTGCAGGAAATATGCACAATTTGGCAGGAGGATTTCCCATATGGATTAATTCAAATAGATAATAAAATCTTGAGAATATAAATTGTGTTTTCAAATGGCTCTAATTTGTGCGATAGTAGGGATCCCTTGGAAAAATTTGTTGTTTGTCCTACTCGGCTATTATGTAGCTTTGTTGTTTGTTTGTTTTGTGGATCCTTCTTGGTTTTCTATGTTGATATATTTATTTATTGTTTCCAAATGGTTGGTTGATCCACTCTTGTAAAAGGTTTGGGACACCTTTCAAAACCCCTTCATCTATCTTATAATATATATATATATATATATATATATATATATATATATATATAAGTGTTAAACCATTTATATATTTTTTATTTTATAAGCTATGTGTGGCTTCTATTGGGGCCACTTCCATTACAAAGACAAAACATTACATTGTCCTCATTGAATTTCTAACAAGTTAATTAAAGCATATCCAACTTTGTATTTCTACCAAAGATATTTTTCATTTGCCTTTTTTATCAAAGATATTCTCCATATTCCCCAAATTGGTAAGTTTCCACAATCAACTCCTTTTATACCAATATACCTTTCAAAATTTAAATTATGCCAAGATAAAATTCAACACCACAAATGGCTAAAATATTTGTTGTCCAACTTCTATATCTATAAATATCTTGTCTATAGCAACCTCACAATTTCTTAATACATTTTTTTAGGGTTCTTATCCATTCCCCTAATATTCCAAGATATTATTTTCATTGTTATTTTTTGTTTTTATTTGTGGGTCTAGCCCCACTTCTTGTTAGCACTTGTGATATTTGATTTTGTTTTCTCACATCAATTTTCATTTGGTTTCTTTTTCTCTTTGTTTTGCTTCTTGGGTCTTCCTCTTCTTTTTTTTCATTCCCAACAATACCTTCATTTTGCCTTGTTCTAAAGGATCTGAAGTGCAAGGAATAACCTTAAAAGCACAATCTTCTTTATGTTGCCCTAGAAACCCTATAGTGCAAGGGTGCTCTTTTGTAATAATTATCTTCATATTTTGCCCTAGAAAACCTAAATTATTATGGGTTTCCTCCATCCTCAATTTTTTCTTATGTTGCTCTTGAAACCTTAAAGTGTAAGGGATAACATCTTCACCCCTTTCACTTTTATTACTTGAAAATGATTCTATACTATTTGAGGAAAATGAAGATGATTTACTTGGAATAAAATTGACCTCTTTTGTTGTCTTTATTTTAGAATTTCTCTCCACATATTTTGTACCTTTAATTCCCTCTAAACTTGCAAAATGATACTGTAGATAGGCTTTCTTTACCTCTTCTTTCGGAGTGGAATATCCTTGATTTGATGTAGCTTCTATTACTGTATGATTTCCTTGTTTTATCTTGAATTTTATCTCATGGCTATAATTTTTTCTCTTTCTTCATAGTTTTCACTTTGCAAACTCTTACCATGTGTCCAATCTCATAACAATTGTGACAACAAAATGCGATATTTTCATAATCTACTTGTTGATACCATTCTCTTGATTCAAATTTAATATTAATTTATTATGGTAAAGGTTTTGAAATATCCATAGCAACACATATTTGAGTATATAACATGCTTTCATTGCTTAGTAGATAGTATTTTTTGATGAATTTCCCTAGGGTATTTCCAATATTCTTCAAAACATTCTTATTTATAAGTAGATATGGAAGTCCAAAAAGCCTAACCCATACTAGATGCTTTGCAAATTTTTTTGTCTAAACAAAAAAAGTTTATTACATGGTCTCAAATAAAGTGCATCTCTTCCCCTAAACCATGGGCCACCAACCATTATTTTATCCCTAATTTTTGAACTAGAAAATATGATGAGGAAAAAACCTTTAGGAAGAAAAGTCAAAGTAATTTGAATTTAATCCCCACTTCCACTTGATCCAATTTTGAATCTCCAAAAATCTTGGCCATGATATATGGAACTTATATACTAACCCTCTACTTTTAAGAACCATTATATAATGCTCAATCATCTCATCCTTGATACTCACTTTTTGTGTAACATCTGCTATCTGGATCGAACGTACCATGTATTTTCTCTTCTGCTTATCTCCAACTTAGACCTTTATACTTCCAACTAGGGCATATTGACTTCCCATTAGGGCTTTCAAATATGATTTTTCTTCCATACTAGATAATGAGACTTACTCTTGGTTTACATTTCCTCACAGCTTGCACTCGCTCCCAACTTGCACTCTCTCCTGCCTCCCACTCTCTCCCAATTTGCACCCACTCTTGGCTTGCAATAGCCCTTGTCCCTTTTTTTTCTCGACGTTTCTTTGCTTCAACGATTTTTTGAAAATAATGTTTCATGCATTCATGGTAAGGATTTGAAGCATTGATGCACTTAGGATGAAATCGTTGCTCTTCCACCATTACTGAATCTAAGCTCACACTTCCTCATTTATATATATTTTTATTAAATATTTGTTTCATTTTTATTTCTATGAAATACATTCTTTACCATTATCAAATTGTTATATCTCTATAATAAATTTTGACATCATTTCCATAAGAGATAAAGTCTCATTTGGATAATTATCTTCTAAAATTTGAATATTGTCAAGATGAAGATCAACACCATGATTGGTTAAATTATTTGCTATTTCATTTTATTTTTATAGATATGCTCATATTTACAAGAGACTACCTCCAACAATAGTTGATGAACACTAGCATTAGTATTATTTTTTAATTTGATCTACAAATCCATTTTGTTGATAACATTGATAATAAATTAGGATCCCACTCAATAGAAATATATTTCCATCCATTTTCAATTATAATTTTGATCCCTAAAATAAGTGCCCTAACCTCTACATAGTTGTTAATTTAAGTTCCATATAACTCTAGTAAGTGAGGGGAAATTTACCTTTATTATTTTGAAAGACGCCACCTCCATCAAATTTTCTTAGATTTTCTTTGGAATCACCATCAAAATTATTTTTGATAAATCTAAATTTTGATATATATACATAGGAAAATCGATAACACCATTGGATGTTGCCTTTGTAAACCCTAGCTTGTTGGGTAAGACAAAGTCAACAGGACCATTGATCCTCTAGGGCATCAAATTGGGGTAGCCAACAAACAAACACTCGGCTGCTACCATCCAACCTATCCCCTTCTGGGTACATCATGGTTTGAACCTTAAACCTTCCCAAAGAGAGGCCAAAGCCCTAACCACTACATTTTCCCATTACTTGAATTAAATGCTTTATGTTAACTCCATTATTGCATATGACCTTACATCTATATTCAAATCATGTAACCAAGAGACTACCACCACTTTTTTCACATTTGAGACTCCCCACAATGACCACCATGTCTATAAATATTCTACAATAGAGGTAATAATACGATTTCAAAATTGGGCAATATTTTGAGATTTATTATTAGATATTCTAATATTACTTTCAAGCCACAAGTTCAAAAAAATAATGGAAGGACCAATACTCCACATAATTGATAATGGCTTAGCTTTGAAATGATTAATCTAACATTTCATCAACACTTGCAAAGATGATGGAGCTACTTAAGAAATTTTCATATTTTTGAAAAAGCAACCCCAAATGGTGTAAAGGGACAATGAATAAGTAAATGATATGATGTTTCTAAATCCTTATCACACAAGAAACACTTGAAAGATCCATGATATACTCCTCCTTACTCACTCTCTCATGTAAGAATCTTGCTTTGAAGTACTAACCAAAGGAATGTAGAGTCCCTAGGCAGGGCCTCTAGTAACCAAATATTCTTTCAAGGGAAATCACTAGGAGTAGAAAAATTTGATTGATCTAATCCTCATATCTCAACTTGACTATGTATCCACCATCCTTTTATATATTACAAATTGATTTGTCCTTTTGTATAAAAACAAGTAAATATAACTCATGAAGCATCTTTTGAATCTCATCCACTATTTGTTTGTGTTCCTCTCCTCCAATCATGTTATTAATAGAAATTCATTATTGGAGTTGTCATATTAATATAATATTTGATATTTGGACCTTTATAATATAGACATGCTCAAACCAAAGATTTCTATTTCATATTAGAATTTAAAAAATAAGGCTTTAATCAAGCACCATACCAAAAATTTATAGAATCTTCCTCATTATCTGATCATCTAATATTTTTCTTGATAAATTGCAAAATATGTAATATGAAGTTCCATTTTGGCAATCCTCTAGGTAGGGTTCATTTCCTAAATAATTTAATTGCATCACGAGAACCTATATATTTGTGAAGTAAATTTTTTAAAAATTTAGATATTTGATCTTTGAATAATCTCCAACCAAGTTTTGCCCCTAATGCCAAACTCACAAGTCTGCAATTTTGTAAGCATGTCCCTCCAATATTCTTTCATTTGAAAACTACATATCCCACTTATAAAGAGGAAACCTTTTCTTTTTTACATCCTTTCAAAGGAAAATCCTTTTGAATTTTATCACATTTAGATGATATACATCCTAACAATCTTGAAAGTTGCATCATATATACAAATATGGATTGCAAATTGTGGATTAGTCTTTAGGAGTTGTAGCCTTCTAATTATACTTAAGAACTTACCATTCAAATCTACCAAAAAATATTTCATTCTATAAAACAATTGACTCTCAAAGCTCCTTATTTCCTTTATGACACAAAGGAATACCCAAATATATTGATAGAAATTTTCCAACTTAAAATCCTAAAATGTCCAAAATAACCCATCATAAATCTAGTGCAATTTTAATGAAAAAGATCCTAAATTTTATAGTATTAACTAACCATCCAACAACTTTCTCAAAATATGATAGTATTGATTTAGACTTCATGGCCTTGTTGAATAAGGAATGAACCAAAATAAAAGTATCATCAACAACTTAGATATGAGATTCATAGGAACCATTTGTTGTAACTTGAATACCTTTGATTTTTCCTTCCATTTTTTCCTTTGAGAAATCTCTCTCAATACCTTCGTAAGAATAATAAATATAAAATGAGATGGTAACATTGAAGAAGTACATAAGACGATTCAAAGTATTAAACAAGGGATCCATTTGTTATAGTAAAATTTATTGGAGTGCTATAACATCTAATCCATTGACAACAACCTTGATGAAAACCATTTTTTAAAAGAATATTATGTAGAAAACTCCAACAAACCCTATCATATTCTTTGTCTATATTTAATTTCATATGCATATTTGACCTTTTCATGGAATGAAAAGAGTGTATAACCTCCTGTGCAATGATTACACCATCAAGGATTTGTTTACCATGAACAAAACCACCTTGTTCCTATGAGATAACACAATCTAGAATGCTTGCAATATTTTTGTCATAATTATTAGAATGATCTTATGGATCATATTACAAAGGCTTATTAGGTAAAAATTATTCATTCATTTTGTCTTGTCTTTCTTAGGAACAAATGCAATACAAGTAGTATTGATCTCACTTATGATAGCCTTGTTTTACCTGGCCTCTTCAACTGCAAGCAATATATATCACTCTTTAGAGAATCACAAAATTTTTGAAATAAAATTGTAAGAAATATGTTGGGACTAGGTGCCTTGTTAGGGTGGAAAGAGAAATTTGCTTCATGTAACTCCTCCATAGATATCTTCTTCATCAAGAACTCATTTTATCCATGTATGATAATTAATGGAATATTTTGCAATATCTTACCTTGAGCCTCCTTATCTTGTCCAACATGTGACATAATATATTTGAAATAATTAATTGCTTCCTTGTTGATATCTTCTTCTGCTTCAATATTTCTTCCATCAAAAGTTGAATTTTGTATTATCCAACAAAAAGACATTGGTTGTAGCATGAAATAATTTATTATTTCTATCCCCTTAAACCATTTTTACCTAGAATTTTATGACCAATATGATCCCTTTTAATATATTATTTTAATAAGAAAGCAATTATTTTTCTTACACATAAATATCTTGGTTCATTCCATTAATTTATATTAACTTTTATATTTTTTGAGTTTGGATTCAAATTATTTCATTGCTTTAAATATGTTATCAAAATATTTAATATTCCAAATATTTATTTACACGTTTAGATATTTCAACTTTTGAACAAACATGTACATACATTATCCTTTAAACTTGTTTTATTTCATCATAACATAACCAACTAGAAGAAATTAGGATCCTAAAACCACATAAACTAAAATTGATATGGCTTTGGATGACTTTTATTAAGTAAATCACATCTCAAGAGAATGGGTTTGTTATTTGATCCTCTTGTAATAAAATATCTTGAGAGATTGTCTACTCTTTATAACCATGTATTTGGATAATAAAATTATATCTAATATTTCTAGTATATGGGCTTGCCTAATGCATCTATTATACTATGTACATTGACAACATGAAGGAATAACATCCCAAAGGCCATCTGAATTGATAATTGAAGCAAATATCTACATTGATTTAGACAATCCAAGAGTACCACCCTCCTTTTGCAAAGAAGATATAAATATGTTGAAGTCCCCCCAAGAACCCATAGACCACAATTATAAATCCTTATTGTATTTGACAAAAATATATTGAGGTCCTAACCATTCATGAGGAGTAACTATAGTTGAAGCATATACATTCTTAACTCCAAATTTGATAATTTTCCCCGTCTTGTAAAAAAGGCCATCAAATTTAGTATTGTTTGCTACTAAAATTTGTCCATTCCTTTTGCATTTGTCCCATACTATTGTGATACCTTCAGAAGCTCTTAGAGAAAAATTGCCAAACAAGTCCCCCATATTCCAAATATTTTTGAATGCATCCTTACATTCATCACTACTTAATTTTGTTTCATATATTAAAATAAGCTCATGACTATAACAACTTATTAATTCTTTAATAAATCTTTTGTAGGAATCTTATTCATTCTTGTAATATTTCACGATATTATCTTTATCATCACTTTTTGTTTTTATTTCTGGGCTTAGCCCCACTTCTTGGTAACACCTATGACATTTGTTTTTTGTTTTCGAAGTTGATATCCCTTCTTTTCTCTTTGTTCTTGCTTTTAAGGTCTTTCTCTCATTTTTTCCATTCTCACCAACACTTTCATCTTTTTTAATCTCTTTTATTTTTCATATTTTTTATAATGAGACTTATCTTATAAAGGTTTATAATTCCTTTAAGAATCTAAAGTGGAAGGAATAGCCTCACCAACACTTTATTTTTTGTGTTGCCTAGGAAACCCTAAATTGCAAGGATGATCCTCCATAGTAGTTTCTTTCTCATGATGCTTTGAAGCATTAAATGTTGTCCTTGAAAACTAAAGTGCAAGGATGATCCTTCATAGTAATTGCTTTCTTATGTTACCCTATAATTCCTAAAATTCTATGGATATCTTACATAATCATTTCTCTATTATATCACTCTCAAAACCCTAAAGTGCAAGGGATATGCTTTATACTACTTTCATTTTTATTGCAAGGAGATAATTATAATGCTTGAGAAAAATGAAGGTGATTTATCAAGATTAGCCTTGGACTCTTATCATCTCATTTTCTTTAAAATGTATCTCAACCATCTTCCTTTGCACTTTTAATTCTTTTTAAATTTGAACAATTTGAACGCGTGCATTATACTTCCTCATCCCTTGTGACCTTTGATTCTTCTTATGGTTGATCCAAGTAAATTGTAATGGTCTTTGCAATTTGATGATGCTGAGAGGCTTTCTTTGCCACTTTCTTAGGAGTGGAAAATCCTTGAGGTAACCAATTTTCTATTACGGTATGGTCTCCTTGCTTCATCTTGAAACTTGTCTCATGTTTGGTTTTTTTTTTCTTTCTCCATCTCTCTTTCCATGTATCTAGTTTCATAATATTTGTGGCATCAGAATGTAATATTTTCATTTTTTTACTTATAGACCCATTCCCTTTATTTAGATTTAATATTAATGGAATGTGGTAAAGGGTTTAAAGTATACATGGCAAGACATATTCAGGTTTATACAAAATGCCTTTGATCCTTAGTATTTAGTCCCTCTTAGATGAATTTCCCTAGATATTGCCAATATTCTTCAAAACTTCCTCATTGATAAGCTAATATGCAAGTCCAAAAAGTCTAACCCACACTAGAACCCTTTTAATAACTTTTATCCATGGAGAAATTCTTACTCCATGGTCTTAATTTTACTATATCTATTCCCATAAACCATGGGCCACCATCCATTATGTTATCCTAGCTTTTTGAACTAGATAAGATGATGAGAAATAATCCTTTTCAAAGAAAGTCGCAAAGTAATTTGAAATCAATTCTTACTTCCACTTGATCCAATTTTGAATCTTTGAAAAACTTGATTAATATCCTTGGAACTTGCATATTAACCCTCTACTTTGAGGAGTCATTATATTATGTCATGCTCAATCATCTCATTTTTGATAATCACTTATGATGTAACATTTGCTATTTGGATAGGGTTTGCCATATATTCAACCTTCCTATTAACCTTAAGTAAGATATCTTTATTTCTAATTAAGACTTTCAAAAAGTTTTTCTTGCCATGCTACCTAACTTTTCTTCACAATAATCTTTTTTTATTTTGAATTTCTCAGAATTTCGGAACAAGAAAAGGTAAGGCTCACTTCCATTCATATAAAAAGTGTGGTATATTTTTTATCTACTAAAACCATAAATTTAACTAAACACACTTTATATTAATGTTGGTTTTGTTAATTAATTATATGAGATATTGCATAGCTTAACACTATATACTACTATTTTTTTTAAAATTTCCTTATATGGGGTATTACATTGCGCCAACATAAGATAAAGTTCCTTATATAGGGTATTACATTGACAACATAAGAGTATTTTTTAAACCAAATTAGTATTACATTGCCAACATAAGATAAGAGTATTATAGTCCTAGGGGACAACACAACGGTTTGGGTTTTGGCTTTTTTTTAAGAGGTCTAAGGTTCAAACCGCGACATGGACGAGTGTGTGAGGGGGTGGATGTGTGTTAAATTTCCTATTGATAAGCATAACTCTCAACTTTACAGGGGTCATGGTTGGGAGAAGACTGCCTAGCCCTGTGCATTGTAGGAGTTTCTCACACTAAAAAAACATAAAAGTATTATAACAACCAAACAAATAAATAAATAAATAAATAAATATATAAATAAATAAATAAATAAATATATATATATATATATATATATATATATATATATATATATATATATATATATATATATATATATATTTTGTAAGATTTGAAGTCCATTGAGTTAATAATATTTAATTAAAATGTTAAAGTTTACCCAATTGAAACCTTTTTAAGACGAAGTCAATGGGACCCCACCATACAAGGAATTGAATTGAATGAGGGTATTCCATAGGCAAGCACTTGATTGCTACCAACTTGCCTATCCCGTTTGGGTTAAAATTTTAAGGTAAAATACAAGTTTTTAAAACGGGTGTGGTCTACTTATACTGGGGTTTGAACTTGCTTTCTTGAATGAAAACCAAAGACATATCACTATGGTATTCCTTCCTCATCGAACATAATTTTAGAGTAAAATACGGGTTTTTGAAAGGGGATCCAATCCCTTTATAAAATTTTGGTAAAGTACACATAATAGTATTATAATAACCAAATAAATATATATATATATATATATATATATATATATATATATATATATATATTTTGTAAGATTTGAAGTCCACAACAATTGAGTTAATAATATTTATTAAAAATGTTAAAGTTTACCCAATTGAAACCTTTTTAAGACAAAGTCAATGGGACCCCACCTTACAAGGAATTGAGTGCTACCAAGTTGCCTATCCCTTTTAGGTTAAAATTTTAAGGTAAAACATGGTCCACTTGTACAGGAATTTGAACTTGCTTTCTTCAATGAAAACTAAAGACATATCACTATGATATTCCTTCCTCACTAAACAAAATTTTAAAGTAAAGTACATATTTTGAAAGGGGTCCCAATCCCTTTATACCATATTTAAAATAAAATACAGATTATAAAAAAAAGTTTCAATCATTTTATATCAAGATTTAAACTTAGGTTTCATGATATAAACAGGATATAAATGTGAATGGTCCCAATTATATTCCTCTAAACAACTCAAAATTAAAAACTAGAAATTCAAACTTTGATATAAATATAAATGATACCGTAATATTCTTAAAAAAAAAAATATTCTCTAAACAAAAAAAACTCAAACCCCTTAGCATTAGTAAGATGCACACGTTTTAGGCCCAAAAAGATAGATGAAAAAGAGACGAGGTATATGCATCAACTGTTTGTTTTTGGGACAGTTTTTAATTTGTGAAAGGTATCTTGGCCTACGTTGTGCTACAACGGATATCATATGATAGTGATTTGACAAGGCCTTCTATATTTATTAATTAATTAATAAAAAAGTCTCAATTACATTCATTAATTTATAAATTATAGGTGGGCACCTCAACATAGCAATTTTCTAATGTTGTAATCGTACGTAAGATTAAGGAAAAGTAAGCAAGTTAGCACTCTCCTAGGTATATAGGTATATATAAAAAGTGATGTTAAAGCAGTCTTTCTCATGCTGGTAATCTAATTTTGATATTTTAATTTATAATAGAGAGGCCGTTGGAACGATATAAACTTGCAAATTTGCTTAGCTAACAAGAAACATGATTTCTTTTTGTTTCTCTCTCTTTTTCTTTGTCTTCACTTTAAGAAAATTCGTAACGAGTAGTTGTCACGTGTTCACGTCACTTGGAAGGTTCCAATTGAGTACTTGTTTAGGAAAATCCACTCTCATGCACGCCTAAAAAGAGATATCTAAGAGATAGGTATTTAAATGTTTGTGATGAATTGTTTCGGTTTAATTTTTTTTAAGGATTTTGTTTATCTATATTTAAAATAAGATAGTTGGTTAGTAGCAGTTTAATGTTTCTCTATAAACTGTTTTGATTTAATTTCTTAAAGAATTAAAGTTCTTTTAACTTCCCTACACAACCAAAAAAAAAAAAAACCACTCCAACTTCACTTCACTTCCCTTCCCTTCCCTTCGTCAATTTAAATGATGAATAAAGAAACTCTAACTTGCGAGAAAATTAAGGGTTTAATTTTTATTTAATAAATGCTTAAATAAATTATTTTTATTAAATAAATATATATGTAATTATTTGTTTTTAAGATTTTTTAATTAGTTATATAAAATTAAGATGAGGATAGTCTTTATATTTATATAGTGGTATTATAACAAATTAATAATTTTGCATGTATTGTTTGATAAAGTTTGAACCAAGGTCTCCTTTTTAAAAGTTGAGGTCATATCATTTGTCATTTGATTTTGTTTAGACATTTCTTAAATAAAGAAATAAATATATTAATAATTTTTAATCTATTAATTTTATTATTATTATTATTTTTATTTTAATGGATTACCATAGATTTAATTTATAACGAGATCAAGACAAAATATTTGGGTCAAGTACCATGATTCATGTGCATAGGGCCTATATGCTCATCAAGACTTGAACTTGAGTCTTATTTATTGATTTTTAAATATTTGTAATTAGTTATATGGAATTGAAATAAGGATCATCTTCATTTTATTTTTTTTAATTTGTGGAAAACATCCCAAAAGGGATGCCACTTTCGGGTAAGACCCAAGGAGGCAGGGGTATCCATTCCGCCAAAAACGCCCAGGACTCGGACCTGGCCTACAACCTTTGACATACTCAAGGAGCAAACAAACACACAAAACCAATTTAAAAATAAGTAAATAACAACAAAAATAATAAAATAAAATAAAAAACATGCTCCTTGAGTGTGTCAAAACCAAAAGCACAACCAAACACGCACAATAAGATAAAAAAAACCACAACACAAACCACATAGAAAAACACAAGAACCACATAACAAAACACAAACAAGACAAAAACAACATAACACTACAAAGACATAACCCAAAAAAAACATGAAAAATAAACACAAAAAAAACCTAAAAAATAAAATAAATAAAATAAAAATAAAAATAAAAAATAACTAACAACAGGCAATAAACAAAAACAAAAAAACATAGAAAACACTCACACATAAAAAAACGAAATAACACAAACAAAGAGAAACCCAAGAACAAGAACGAAAAAAACACAAGAACAATAACAAAAGACATAAAAAAAAAAAAACAAAACAACAAAAACACAAGAACAACAAAAAATGACACAAAGAACACAAAAACAAAACAAAACAAAAGAACCCACCCACCTTAAAAAACTAAACAAAAAACATCAGTGTGGTTGTAGAAGGGGAGATGGAGAGGGAAGAAAGTAGAGAGGGGAGGGTTCTGGTCCCTCCCCTGCTCCCCCTCCCATGGCTCCTGGTTCCTGCCCAGTCCCCTGGCTCAACCCGAGTCATCCCTCCCGGGGAGTGGTTGTTTGCGAGATGATCTCCGGGGGAAGATCCTTCTCCATTATCTGCGCCCCTCCCGGCCGGCTAGGGTTTCCTTGGTTGTTTTTTCAGACTGGTGCTTCCCAGGGATCCCTGTTTGGTTGGGGATCCCTTCCCTTTTTCCCTCAGGCTTCCCCCTGGGGTTTTTTTTGCAGGTTATTCGCGTGGATATGGTCCCCTGCGTTTCTCGGTGCGGTGGAGGTGACGATTTAGGGTTTGGACAGCTTCCCCCTTTTTCTTGTGAATCCTCGACGGGCTCTGTGCTTGGACGGGATTCTTGGTCCCTCGATGGGCTCTGTGCTTGGACGGGATTCTTGGTCCCTACTGCTGGGATCCTCTTTTGTTTTCCCGAGGCGGGTTCCTTGTGGTGCAACTCTCTGGTCACTTCTTGATGGGTTGGATCCTCTCTGTGCTGGCTGTCGGCTTCCTACAGGATGGCTCTCGCTGAACTGAATGTTTTACCGGTGGGCGGGATGGTTTCTCCACAAGGCGGGATCCGCCAAATCCGCCGGTTTTCTCGCGAGGCGGGATCCTTCTTTTCTGTTGGTTTCCCGGATGGCGGGATTTCCCTGTTGCTTCCCGCTAGGCGGGACTGTTTGTGGTGGTTTTGAATGCTTCCCGCGAGGCGAGATTTTATTGTAATAATTTTTCTGTGCTTCCTGCTGGGTGGGATCTTCTCGATAGTGGTTTTTGGCTACTCCCCGCTGGGCGGGATCTCCAAAACTACTTTCTTTCTTATTTGTTTGTTTCCCGCTAAGAGGGATTGTTTCATGCTTACTGTTACCGATGGGCAGGATTTATGTTTTGGTGTTCAATTTCAAGGGATTGATGCCCTAGGCCCATTGCTTATGTAATCAGGTTTTGGGATCCTTGTTAAAACCCGCTATAAATACAAACACTTATAACTATCAAAAAAAAAAAAAACTAAACAAAAAAAACAAAGAAGAAAAAAGAAAAAAAAATGAACAAAACAATGACCTATCTAGACCAGAAGACTATTAAGGCAAGAATCAATAGAGGAAACAAAATAAAGAATAGAATGAGCTAGGGAACTAAAAAAAACTAAATGAACCAAAGAGAAGCAAAAAAAAAAAACAAGAAGAAACTAGGTACCTTCAAAATGGAGCCATCCAAAGAAATGATAGAAATAAGAGCTTCCCTAATTTGAGAAGCCCACCATATAGGAGGGTGGTAACAAGTAATATCACCTTTGTCCAAAGCCCAATTAGCTAAAACATCAGCACTCTTGTTTTGATCTCTGACCACATGATTGTAATCAACTTTCAAAAATCCCATCTGGATTAACTAAATCTTCTCAATAATTATTTTTATTCTCCAATCCACCTTATGATTCTTAGAAGGAGTCTTCAAGAGATTAATCATAAGTTGAGAGTCAAACTCAACTAACACCTTTTCCCATCCAACCTTAGTAGCCTCCTCGAAGGCCTCACGAGGATACCATACCCTTCAGCGAGTTATTGGAAAGAATACCCAAATTCTCAAGCAAAAGTAAAAACCAGGGAGCCATTTGAAAGTCTACCAATTCCTCCCACACTAGCTTTTCCAGGGTCCCCTCTAGAGGCTCCATCAGTATTGACTTTTCCAAAATCCTTAGGAGGAGGTTGCCAATTTCTAGTCCTATCCATCTTACTAATACTTACATTCCATTTATGTTGGTTGCCCTTAGAAGGTTTAATATTCAATATTTGCATCACTTGATCCCATCTTTGGTGGGAGTTTTGGGGGTGATTAAGGAGTTGATGGACTGATTCAACTAAGTTGGCTATGGTCTTTTGCCAAATATAATGAATATCCTTCCTATCTTGATTAAAAATTCGGTTGTTCCTTTCATTCCAAATATTCCAAATAAGAATGGTAGAACCCATCCAAACTAACTGCCTAATAAAATGATCAACACCCTCTTGATTAGGCCAATCCCTCCAAAGTTGTTCAAAAGTAAAAAAATTGGACCATTGTAAGCCAAGTAAAGTGGTCATTCTCCTCCATAGCTCAGAGGCTAAAGTACACTCAATAAAAATATGGTTGATATTTTCTACATTCTCTTCACACATTTCACATCTAAAAGGGCCATGAAAACCACGCTTCATAAGTTGCTCACTAGTAAGCACCCTACGATGCAATAAAAGCCAATTAAATAACCTCACCTTAGGCCAAACTTTTGAGCCCACAATCGAGAAAATATGTCAGAAGAATGGTTGGGATTATTATGGCATAAGGTCAAATAACCTTGAGCAACTGAATACTCACCCTTAGTAGTGTTGTTCCATCCAAAACAATCTCTTTCATGGGACCAAGAGAGGGATCTCATATGAAGGATGTCTTGTCTTTGCCTTTCTGGGATTTGAATAGGCCAATCCTCAATAGGGATCCAATATCTACCAACCTTTGAATTACTAGTATGGTACTGACAGTAATTAGCCACCTTTGTCCAATTAGCTCGGTGAAGCTCCTCCATCCAAGGCCTCCAATAGGGAAACTGAGTTATCAAAGGCTTATGACCATACCAAGAATCTGTCCAAAAATTTGCATGTTGACCATTATGAATGATCCAAATTTTTTTTTTCTTTATCAAATCCTCACCAGTCTTAAGAACTGCTAAAATGGGAGAACCTTTGGTAGGAAGTTGATAGCGAACAAGGTCTTCGGGACTTTTGTTCTCAACATATTTAGCACGGAGATTATTGGCCCAAAGAGCATTGGGGTTATGCAACATCCTCCAATATAATTTAGCAGCTAAAGCTTTGTTGTTATTAATTGAATACCGAAATCCTAACCCCTCTTCACTCTTAGGAAGACATAAAGTATCCCATTTCACCAAGGCCCATTTTCTTTTCTTCTTAGTACCACTCCAAAGGAAACGATGACTGATTTGATCCAATTCTCGAAGAACGGCCTTTGGGATATTCAAAATGGAAGAAACATAAATAGGAAAATCTTGAAGGACTGATTTTACCAAGGTGATTCTACCCCCGGAAGAAAGCCACTTGTTGGTCCACTTTCCAATTTTCTTCTTGACTTTGTCCAACAACCAATTCCAATCTTTATTTTTTTGCCTTTGAATATTTATGGGAATACCTAAATAAGTGATTGGAAGAGAGGTCTTCTTATATCTTAATTTATACAAGACCATGGATTCCTGTCTAGCAGAGCAATGAAATAAAATAACTTTAGATTTGTCTTCATTGATCAACTTTCCAGTAGCCTTAGAAAAACAACTAATGATTTGCTTAATATTAGAAGCTTCCTTAACTGTAGCTTTACCTAAAAGAGTAGAGTCATCCATAAATTGAATATGAGAGATAGGTCTAGCTCCATGAGCAATGGTAACTCCCTCAAGGGTTTTGTTTTCCCTCTTTTTGGTTATAGTCCTACCCAAGCATTCAACAAGAATTATGAATAAATAAGGGGATAGCGGGTCACCTTGCCTAATACCTTTGGAAGCTAGGAAAGACTGAGAAGGCCTGCCATTGATAATAACTAAGTAGGAAACTAAAGATATACATCCCATAATCCAATCCATCCAATCCTTAGAGAAACCAAATTGCCTCAAAACTTTGATAAGAAAGTGCCAATCCACTCTGTCATAAGCTTTAGATAAGTCTAACCGAATGAACATAGAAGGAGAATTTTGCATATCCATGGAATGGATGGCTTCCTGAGCAAGAACTATCTCATCTGCTATTTGACGTCCTTCCACATATCCCCCTTGCTCTGGGGAAATAATCTTATGCAAAAGAGGCTTCAACATTTTTGCCATGATTTTAGTAATGATTTTGAGAAGAACATTACATAAAGCAATAGGTCTAAAAGCTGAGATATGATCAACCTCTTGAGATTTTGTAACAAAGGACCATATTCATAAGATTATGTTCACATAGTGGTATTATAACAACTTGACAATTATGTATGTATTGTTTGATAAAATTTAAACCTAGGTTTTTTGCTTGAAAGTTGAGGTATTTATTTTTTATTTTTTTATAATGGTGAAAAAGCAAGGTTTTGAAAGGTCCCAAAACCTTTTACATTATAGGAGGTAAAGAAAGAGAAGGCCAATTAAGCATAGGCCAGCCTCCAAGGCCAAAAGAACAAAAATTAAACCCCAACAACCATCCAAGAGCATAGACCAACCCACCACCCAGCAGGGCATAAAGGAGAATTTTTTATTCAACTTTCTTTTAGAGGCACCAACGATCTTGCTCTATTTTTGCATAATACTGAAAGGGCATCAAATAAATCAAGATGCAGATAAAAAAACCCTAATCCTAGAGAGCAAGGGCGAGGGCAAACCGCTAAGCATATTCCCTGAGATTGGAAACCACCAAGGAGCAAAAGGAGCAACCGCCCAAAAAGACCCCCTAGAGAGAGGATCACTACAACACAAAGGAGACCTCAACCAAGCAGAAAGACAATAAAAAAACCTATTGTATAGGTAGGGCCAATTCTTCCAAAGAAACAATTGTCATTAACCGTAGAGGGAAATTGTCTTTCCAAATTTTGAATTGGACACTATCCACCCCCAAATTGGCCATAACATCAACAACCTTGTTAGCTTCCCTATAAATATTTTTAATTTTAACTTCTAACATACCTTCCAAAATCTTCAAGGTGTCCTTAATAATAGTCAATATGAAACAATTATTAATATTTCCAGCTTGCAAATCCTAAATGATGTTCAAGGAGTCACCTTGTATGACAAGTCTTCTTAAGCCCCTCTCAAAAACCTAATGAACTTCCAAGAAAAGTGCCTTAGCTTCATCTAGGTATTTAAGTAGTTGAGGTCATGTCATTTGATTTTTTTAGAGGTAAATGTATTAATATTTTTTATCTGTCAATTAAATTATTTTAATGGATTACCATAGAATTAATTTTTTTATTATATTAGAGGAATCGATAACTCGTTACAATTCTCTACGCCTCTTTGTGGGTTCAAATCTCGCTCCTTGTCGCCACTATAACATCCAATTACATGGAGTAAACCTTTTACGTAACCGACTATGTTGATGCGACATGCCCACCGATACTATAGGGCCCGAGGGATTGGAACCCTGGTCTCCATGGTCCTACAAAAGCATTTTGACTGACCAAGCCCTCAGACCCTACCATAGAATTAATTTATAATGAGACCAGGACAAATTATTTGGGTCAAGTACCATGACTCATGTACATAGGGCCTATATGCTCATCAAGACTTGAACTTGAGCCTTTTTTTATAGAACAATCCATCTCAACTAGTTAAAATTAGCTTGACAAACATATGTAAGGTTCACCCATGGGATATGAACCTCCTCTTTAATGTGAGTCTTAGCTCCCTACTTTTTGCTCCAAACCTATAAAGCAATATTATTATTGATTTTGTTTTTAAATTGATTATAGGGATTGAAATAGTCCCTACATATATTACAATGTGATCATATTACCATGATATTTCAATAAGCCAAGTTGTGGTATTTGATATATATATATAGCCTTGTAAGGTTTAGGTCCGAGGGTTTGGTTAGTTGGTAAAGTACCTCGTTTGGTGTGTGTAACCCCGGTTCAAATATCAAGGCCTCGTAGTATCGGAGGGCATGTTGGGCCAACATTGTTGGCTATGTTAAAAATTTTACCTAGCACAATTGGAGGTTATAGTGGCAGCAAGGAGTAGGATTCAAACCCACAAAGAGACGATGAAAAATGTAACGAGTTACCGATTCCTCTAGTATACACAAAAAAAAATGTTTAAAGATGGGTCTCCAACATGAAATTCCACATTTTAAATTACTTGAGCTCATGGTATTTGATAATCTTAATATCATTATTTTTCTAATTGATTATATGGGATTGAGACAATCCCTACCCGTATTATATATTGACTAGATAGTGACATCATAATAGCTTGACAATTATGCATGTATCACTTGGCATGATTGGAACTTAGGTAACCTTGTTGAAAGTCAAAGAATTCAACTAGTTAGGTTCATGTTATTTAATATTATCATTGTTATTATATGATATTATTGCAAATAACAAAATTATAGAAACTATCAACCTAAACCTAGCATCAAAATTTGTCCCAACTAAATGCATGTGCTATAGACAAAATAAGATATTGTACTTACCTATGCTTATGATTCATGAAGTCAAAATATCCTTTAGCATGTGTATTAAACTTCTTGACTCTGTAGTGGGTGTAATTAATCAAGTCATATATACGTTTGATTGCATTGTGCTCTCTTCTAATGAACTATTAAATCACAACTACAATTGCTTCATGACTTATCTTCCTTCATTTTCTCCTTTAATGAAATCACAACTTTCTTAACCATAGTTCTTTATCTCCCTCAAGTATCACCTTTAACAATTTTTTATCAAATAGAATGTAGGAGGATTTATTCCATGTACAAAGCTTAATGGAAAAATAATATGGGTATGTCACTTACCTTTGCCTCATCATTCATGAATATCTAGGTGACCTCTTTCTAAATGATCAAAATTGTTCTCCTTGAAGCCAACTTTCCAAGTACCACTACTTGTAAATCTCTATTCTTATGTCCATAAATTAAAGTATGTAATAAATTATAGTATAGGAGTTTGGTGATGCCATCAAAGTTTATTCCCCCTTACTACCCTCAACTTCATTTTGTCGCATAGAATTTATATATTTAGATGGATAAAATCATCAAGTGTCATATTCAAGACACATTGAGAAAATGAATCCATATTATCGTTTTCCTTCCAAAATTATCATAGTACATAATAAAAGGTACCTATGGTGATAGGGGATTTTAAATTTGTTTTCTCACCTACTAAGTTTATGGATAGTAATGCTTGGTAGTCATGCCAAGGCACATGATGTGGACAACACCCATTGCCATTACCAAAAATATCCATGCTTATCATCATCATACCAAAACCCACATGAGATCTCATCATCACGTAGTGTCTTTAGTGGTTAGCAACTTATCAAGCTACCCTTGAAATGAAAGGTGCGCACTGCCTTGCATGAAAAAATTTAGGGATCTATTTCAAATCACCCTCACAATGGATATTGAATGCATTTCAAAATCATACAATGTCTTGACCCTTCCACTTCAAAAGCTCAAAATTCTACATAACACAACAAACACAATATAATTGTTTAAGTATAATTATAAATATGAATGTAAATAAAAAATGCTTATACACACTTCACTATTTATTAAAATTTTATTGTAACTAACTCCAAGAATTGTGTAGTCATAGTAAATGGGATATAATTCTATGAGCAACTCATGTTCAAATCCCCATAATAGACACTCAAATAATAAGGTGGATCATGGGAATACTATTTCTTATAATACCATGATAATATGACTCATTGAAATAGATGAGGTCTATTTCAACTTTGTTAGGATCCCACATCCTAATATTTATTTATTATTATTAATAGTATAATTAATTATTATATTGGATTATAATGTGAACTGTCATATTGTAACCGACGTAGGGTTAGGATAGTTATGCTATAATTATGTGTACGAGTAGAAGAAATAGACATATAGGAGAAAATACTTATATTTACAATTATAAGGAGTAAGCCCCCTCAAAGTGGCCGACGATTCTAAGACATAAAATTTGTATTAAAATCTTTGAGGTTTTAACAAGTGGTATTAGAGCTACGATTTTGGCACAAGTGGGAATTTTTTTTTTTTGGAAGCCAGTTTTGGAAGATAAGAAATATCATCTTGTAGATCGAAATCGATGACCTTGAGGATCCCACGATCGCGGTCCTGACAACATAGAATTAGCATAGTGTGAGCATCCATCTCGCAACTCATCTTTAAATGCCCCTGACATTACCTGGGCCTTCATATACGGTGCCTTCACTCGGTAATAACATCCAACTTGTGGCCTGATTGGCAACCTCATACACATCCATCATTTATGCTATAAACATCCTATCGAAGCCCAGGACAAATCCATATGAGCTTGAATCCCTAAATGATGGAAGCACTAATCATAGGTAAATGATAGAAGCTCTTTAAATTACACCAGAATAGCATGCGACAGTCCCATAATAGACCTATTTTACAACTCAAATATCCAAACGTTGTTTGTAGGAGAATACCAGAAAATATACATTTGCATCAGTATAGGCAAGTATGGTATAAAGTTCATAATTGCACCAGTGTAGCACAAGTGCGACCCAATACATCAAGGGCATTAGAAGAATGATAGTAGTAGGATATGCACTAATGAAAGAAACTATGCTTGAGCATATTTGTACACTTATCGAATCCAATTCCAAGTGGTGATGTTTAGACTATCATTTTTGACCCGGTGATAATAATAGGTTGCTAGATCCGACATCAATAAATCATGCCCACATCAAACACAGATATTAAAATCACTCCTATACCCTAAAAATATCATCCACCAATAACATTGCACCAATTTTTTTTTCTTTTTTAGGTCTTTTAGTCCCACATCGTTTACATCAAAGATATCACGAGGTTAATAATTGGTACTTCACAATAAGATAATTGTGATCACTGTTGGTGGTCATGATTAGTCATCCCTCATGCGATATCAGTTGCTGCCACTTATCCTCTTCCCTGCTGCCCAGAGTGTCCCACTCGTTGCTAAGTCTTGTTATCCATGCTGTCCTCCACTCACTACAAAGGCTTGCTTACCTATCGTCCCATTCCTCACTCCTACACCTCGATGTTAGTTGTCTCTCTCATTCCCTGCATCCGTTGTCTCTCAATTCAGGTCGTTTCTGATCAGTGGTTAGGTTACCTCGTTCGTTGTAAGTTTAAAATTCAAATTCAAATTTGAACCATTGGCTTAACATTCAAAATTCAAAATTTGATGGTTGGAAAATTCAAAAATATTTGACCGTTGGAAACTACAAACATTTTTTTTTTACCATGCCAACATTCAAAATTTGAATTAAATTTTTTGGGCATCATTTTCAGAGAAGATTAAAAAAATGGCCAAGGAAAGAAGATCTCAAGACCCCAGTTTATAAAAATTGGATCATGCTATTCGATAAAACAAGGACCTGCTTTTACAGGTTAATCTCAAGCATACTTTTCAAGAAATAAAGACAAGAATGGTTGGATTAAATGCTAAATATGACTTTTTGAATCAAAATCTGGCACACGTACAACAAATTGTGCAATCAGCTATAGCTAATCAGTCTCAAAGCACACAAGGTTTAGGCTCACCACTGTCTTCAAGATAAACTGAAGGATCGATGCATCAAATGCACATTGGGGGCCAACAAACATCCATCCTTCCAAGAAAAACTAAGTTAGATTTTCCCAAATTTTATGGAGGAAATCCAACTAACTGGATCTGCAGAACAATATTTTTCATTGAACCAGATTCTTGAGGTGCAAAAAGTTCGTATTGCATCATTCCACCTCGAGCATGATGTTATCCAATGGTACCAATGGTACAAAAAGACTAATGGAACTCCTACTTGGGGGGAATTTACAAAGAATTTGTTGGTCCGATTTGGTCCAAGTGATTTCAAAGACTTCACAGGAGCTCTCACCAAACTACATCAAATCACATCAGTGCACGAGTATCAGGCTCAGTTCGAGAAGCTCACAAATCGCACAATAGGGTTGGATGAATAGTTTTTAAAAGTTACTTCATTAGTGGGTTAAAATATGAAATTAGGGTGGAGGTGAAGATGTTCAATCTTGACACCATAATGAAGGCCATTGGATTAGCCAAGTTAGTCAAAGATAAATTCAATGCTCAATGTCGACAAGGGAAGCAACCTATTGGAAAATCACAAGTCACACAAACTGCCCCAAAACCTAACCGATCCTTGTAGGTTAAGCGACTTAGCTTGAAGAAAATGAAGGAATGATGGGAAAAAGGCCTCTACTATAATTATGATGAGAAATATGGGCCAAATCATAGATGCACTACACAAAAGTTGTATTTATTGGATGCAGACGTTTCTTGTAACTCAATAGAGGAAGAGGATGAGGTAGAAGTAGCAAATGCACCTGATAACATTAATGAATTATTCAAAATTTTCTTTTAATGCTCTCGTAAAATTTTCTTCTCCATAAACTATGAAAGTTTGAGGGTGCTTCAAACGACAAAATCTCATTGTGCTTATTGACTCAGGAAGTACACATAATTTCATTGACCCAAGTGTGGTGAAATAGGATGATTGTGATATAAAAATTTGCAATAGCTTTGAAGTAATGATTGGTAATGGGGGATGGATTGCTTGTAAAGGGAAGTTTCAAAATTTCAAGCTCACCACGAGCGACTACACCATGAAAAGTGAAATGTATGCACTTCCTTTGGGAGGGTGTGATGTTGTCCTAGGGGCTCAATGGTTACGAACGCTTGGACCAATACTCTGGGATTTTACAACAATATGGATGCAATTTATTGTTGAAGGACAAAGATACACTATAAAAAGACTACAAGTAGACTCCTCACAAATAGTGAGTTCTCATCACATGGAAAAGCTTATTCGAAAATGAGGCAAAATGATGATTGCATAGTTGTTTTCTATTCAATCAACAAGGGAAGAACAAGATGAAGTGGAAGAGTTACAACACCTTTTGACATGCCACTCCATAGTATTTGAAGTACCAAAAGGGTTGCCCCCCCACCATAGTTAGGATCATATTATACAACTTCTTCTTGGGAGTCAACCACCAAATATTCGACCTTACGGAAACCCCTGCTTACAAAAAAGTGAAATTTAGAAACTTGTGCAATAACTATTGAAAGTAGGTGTCATTCGACCAAGTGTTAGACCTTATTATTCTCTAGTATTGTTGGTTCATAATAAGGATGGGTCATGGTGACCGTGTATCAATTTTTGAGCCCTCAACAAGAGCACAATCAAGGAAAAATTTGCAATTCTTGTTATTTATGAGTTTATGGATGAAATTCATGGTGCTAAGTATTTTCAAAGTTGGATCTATGATTAGGGTATCATCAAATCAGAATTAGAGAATATGACATTCCTAAAAATAACTTTCTACACCAATTAGGGACACTATGAATTTTTGGTAATGCCTTTTGGCCTTACAAATGCTCCTTCAACATTCCAAAGCTTGATGAATCGTGTATTTTGCTCTTAGGAAATTTATTTTGATTTTCTCTGATGATATTTTGGTTTAGAGAAAGACTTGGGAGGACCATTTGGTTCACTTGGAAAAGACCTTGCAAATCTTGGGTGACAACCAATTGTATGCCAAACGCTCTAAATGTTCTTTTGGGCAAAAGGAGATTGAGTATATGGGACATATAGTTTTTGAAGATGGGGTTAGGGTGGATCCCCATAAAATTGAAGATATGCAAAATTGACCTATCCCAAAATCATTGAAAAAATTGCATGAATTTCTTGGATTGACTGGGTATTACCATAAGTTCGTAAAGGACTATGGCAAGGTTGCAGTCCCATTAGCAAATTTACTTAAAAAGAATACCTTTCTTTGGTCAACCACTGTTGAAGATGATTTTCACAACTTAAAGGAAGCAATGTGTTCCACCCCAATATTAGCCATGCTAGAATTCTCCAAGACCTTTGTAATTGAAAGTGATGCTTCTGGATTGGGCATTGGTGTAGTTCATATGCAAGAAGGTCAACCCTTGGATTTCACTAGAAAGGAACTTTCGGGATGATACTTTGCATGATGAATATATGAAAAGAAGATGTTAGCCATCATTCATGCCATCCAAAATTGGTTTTCGTATCTCATTGGTCGGTATTTCATTATCCATAAAAATCATCATAGTTTAAAATAATTTATGGAACAATGTATCTCCACCATAACCAACAAAAATAGGTCACTAAACTATTGGTATATGATTATGATATTGTGTATCGTAAAGGGAAGGAAAATGTAGTCATTGATGCCCTTTCATGCAAATTTGAATATTTGACAATATTGCAAGCACTCTCTTCACTGGTTCCACAATGGATAGACAAGGTATCATAGGAATGGTTTAGTGATAGTTCAACTCAGGAATTAATTCAACAACTCCAACATGATCCCAATAGTAAGCCTAATTTCACTTGGAGCAATGGAATGCTTCAGTTCAAAGTATATATTGTAATACCTCCTACATATTCATTTCAACCATAAATACTCCATGAATTACATGCTACAACTTCAGTAGGGCACTCTAGGTTTCTAAAAACTTATAAGAGGGTGGATCAATATTTTTATTTAAATTGAATGAAATAGGATATCAAAAACTTTGTTGCAGAATGTGAAGTTTTCCAATGACAAAAGGGGAAGATAGTAGGTACTCTAGAACTCCTTCAACCTCTTCCTATACTGACAAAAACATGGACTGATATTTCAATGGATTTCCTTAAGGGCCTTCCAAATTCTTATGAAAAATCTATCATCATGGTGGTTGTGGATCGATTATCCAAGTATACCTACTTTTTCTCATTCTCCCATCCTTAAAAGGTTGTTAACATTGCTCAACTATTTCTTGATAACATTCTCGAGCTCCATGGTATGCCATCAACTATTGTCAGTGATCGAGACCCCACTTTCACTAGTTATTTTTGGAAATATTTTTTCAAGCTCCATGAAACTCAGCTCTGCATGAGTTTGGCATATCACATCCAAATTGATGGATAGACTGAGATTGTTAATAAATGTTTGGAGACTTATTTGCATTGCTTTACTTTTGTGCAACCGATTCATTGGGTTAAATGGCTTTCCTTGGTCGAATGGTGGTACAATACTTCATATCATATGCCAATCAAAATGACACCTTATGAAGCACTGTATGGCCAAGAACCATCGACAATAACATCTTATATTCCTGAAAGTATTAATGTTCAAGTTGTAGATTTTGAGCTTTCAAATCAGGCCAATATTTTTTGCCTTCTTAAGGAGAATTTACTCGCAACATAATCGAATGAAACAACCAACGGATTAACAATAGGTTGAACATGAATTTTAGGAGGGAGACATGGTGTTCATGCAACTTCAACCTTATTTACAGACCTCCCTCAAGCTTAAGGGTTCACATAAATTCATCCCAACATTCTGCAAACCTTAAAAAATTCTACAGTGCATAGGACTAGCAACATACAAGCTGGAGTTACTAGAGTCTTCAAAAATTCATCTAGTATTTCATGTATCTTGCCTTAAGAAGGTTATTGGCTCATAAGTGAAGGCACAAATAGAGTTACCAAAATTTACAGAGGATGGCTCCATAGTGTTCAAACTTGAAGTGGTATTGGAATGACACACCCATCACCTTCGCAATCATATTATCATCGAAGTCCTGATTCAGTGGCAGGCATTGGCACCTAAGGATCTACTTGGGAAGTACTTCATCAGTTTCAACAACAATTTCCTCAGTTCTAACTTTGAGGACAAAGTTTTTTCCAAGAGGGGTGGCATGTTAGGATCCCACATCCTAACATTTATTTATTATTATTAATAGTATGATTAATTATTATATTGGCTTATAATGTGAACCGTCATATTGTAATCGACGTAGGGTTAGGATAGTTATGCTATAATTATGTGTACGAGTAGAAGAAATAGGCATATAGGAGAAAATACTTGTATTTACAATTATAAGGAGGAAGCCCCCTCAAAGTGGTCGATGATTATGAGATCTTATAAATTTTGTATTAAAATCTTCGGGGTTTTAACACAACCCCATACATCCAATTAGAAAATAACATAATTACATAATAAATTATCATGTTATGTACTAAAATAACAAATAAGATCTCCAATTTTAATAGATTTTGAATCTACTACAATAATCACACTTTTAAGTTTTCATTATTCTAATGATGTTATTTTAAATCTAAGTTCAGCCTATAGCCATCGAAACCTATAGGTTTCTTATAGTTTTTTTTTTAATTATATAAAAACCAATATACATATATTGTAGAACCAATGAAATGTCCTATAAAATCGATTTGACTTGAGTAGAGTAGGGGTTGCTCAAGTCCTTAGGAATAATGACACCATGGTGATATCAAATTGTATGTCTTAGTTTCCATATGGACTTTTGATCTGATAAGATAATTCCATAACCACTTGTTGCATTAGCCTCACTTATGGCTCTAACAATTTCTATTTTCCCTTGGAGCCAATGCATATGACACCAATACACTTAGAGAAAACCATAGTGCCAATTCCCCATTTCACCACAACTTCAAGAATGCATAAAAGACACTTTTTATGTCAAGTATTATGAACATAGTTACAATCATTGAGTCTTTCCACTTAAATTGTTTTTAAACTTGCAAAAACTCCAAAGGAGACAAATGGAGTGGTTTGTTATTGTCATTAAAATTGCTTCATGACTAGTTGGGAGCAAACAAATTTCTCTCGAAACTAATTTATAACTATTGTAGATCATGTATATAAATTAGGAATATAGTGGATCACTTATTCCTCTATATCATTTGTTTTGCTACCTCTTTCTAAACTTTCCTTTTACAAATCCTTGTTGTCCTTAAAATATTCAAGATTTTATTTTATTTTTACATAGGATCAATGTGTACATATACCTCATGCACAACACACCTCATTTACTAAAAATAGCTATTGTTGTTGGTTATGCTCTATGAGCCTTTTTCTACAATATATTTATATTTATATTATCTATGAATAAAATATTCTCACTATTTGGAAAATAATTTGTTGTTCCCTATTCTACTACACAACTTTGAAGCATAACTCACCTGGTGCCACAAGTTGGTTCCAGGATTTGTCCTTTATACCACTACATCTTGGGCCTTGTAATATGAATCAAGTGGTATTAGAGTAAATTTATCACTTATTTCAAAATTCTTTCACCTTATTTTTATTTGTTTTTATATCAATAATTTAACCTTCAATATGCTAAATTATTAAATGTTTGATTATACACAATCATAGTATTAGAAGAAAGGTATTACACAAGGTTTCATGTCCAAGTGCCTTGAAGAACACCAAACTTGTAAATAAATATATAAAATGGAAAAGTCAACATCTAGAAATATGAAGCCTCAAGATCTAAAGAAGCTAATTCAATTCATCGAAAGAATAGAGAGACATGTTATTTGGATAGTTTTGAGATCTCATGATCAATATGAGAGCATCATCCAACATTACCAACCTTGCACCATTTTAAATACACAACTTGCTCAATATGTAGACCATCATAAATATTCTATTCTTGTTAGTATATGTTAATGCCATAGAGTTTGATTCTTGGCTTTAGTAGCTAGAAGCCTATTTGTTGGTAACTATTTTTTTGATGTTGATAGGATTCATTTCATAGCCTTGAGGATTTCAACACCAATTGCTTATTGGTAAGAATCTAATAATAATAGACTCATAGATAATTATGACCTCATAAATACTTAGGTAGCATTTGGGAAACTAGTTTATGGTCACTTCTACTCACAAGATCTTTATGATAACAAGTGCATGCATTTTTAGGAGTTGTGCCAGTGTAGAGACCAATATTTTATATACTGATGATTTCAATAAACTTCTCAATTGTCGTCACATTGATAACAATGGGAAGCATCAAATCCTTAAATTTTTCAATGGATGCCATTATCAAACCCACTTCAAATTAGATTTCCTTATTATTGATTCCTTGGTGCAAGTATATTATTTTATAATCAAACTAGATAAGTCATAAGTAAAGCATAAATACTAGCATATCATGAATCATGGGTTTCAAAATCCAGACCATGTGTTGCATAGGAACCTATGGCTCCAATTCTAAGGTCCCTATAATGCCATATAATCCTAGGATTCCTCCCATGGAAAAATACAAAGGTAAATGAAAGATAGAAAATCAATGGTGCAAACATCACAAGAGTCACACTCACAACAATGCTAGCTATATAGCTCAACACAAGTCTTTGGTTATGTAGTTATAATCCAATAACTACACATATTTTCCAAAAAGTAAAAAGAAGGTTGATTCCACATGCTTGGACATCAAAATTCAACAAGCCAATAAGAACTCAACCTCCAAAAATTTTAAGTAATGAAAGTTCTTGTTTCACATTCACTACTAGGGAAATGATAAGCCCATTCACATAATCACTAATATTTAGAGTCACCAAAACATCATCACATAGGATATTGTTCAACAACTTAACTTCTAAATTATAATTCATCCATAATATTGCTCCATGGGTTGGATTCAAGTTAAAAAAAGAGTAGAGGTTTAAGGCTAGTGAAAAATTGAGTAGGACGTAATGCCAATGGATGGCCTAATTATTTATGATGTGAAACCATTGGATATCTATAATGTCCTACTTGGGAGATCCTACCTTTTTAACCATTAAGAAATTTATCACGCTTATCCATACCAATGGTCTATGGACATCACGGGGATGACTTATTACATACTAGAGTGTCTATCCCAAAAGAAGGTAACTCTTGTATCTATAAAATAGTGTAAGAAATTCATATATCATGCACACAAGTTTGTTTTGCTAATGGTTCAACCAGATAGCCATGGCTTCAAGAAGCTTTCCTTTTTATACATGTTAATGTGTGTTTGTCCATATTTATCCATATTTAGAGTTTTCCAATATCCCCATGGATTTCCACTACATTATTAATTGAAGCATCTAATTGACTTGATTGTGAGTATATCTTTGCCAACATCCTATTGTATTTTCCATCAATTTGAGAGAATGATGAGATTTGATAACAAATTTAGGAACTAATTGACCAAGGAAAGATTCAATCAAGCTCTTCTCTTTATGGTAGCCCCATTGTCATTATGCCAAAGAAGCATGGTGTATGATACCTATATATTGACCATAGGATAATGAATCAAATCTCAATGAAGAATAGGTACTCACCATAACATAGCAATGATCTTCTAGATAAAATCTAGAGGGCTTGATACTTCACTAAGATTAAGTAAAATTAGGTTATCACCAGATTACTACCAACCTTACATATATCAAGAATATTGCTTCAAGAGTATATAAGGACTATATGGTTGTCTATGTATTTTGACTTGACCAATGCACCTCTACATTAGTTGTTTATGCCTATGGTGCTAAAATGCCCTAAAAATCTAGATCCTACTCAATTGGTACCTATTTTAGTATATTAATTTATATCACCAAAAAAAATACTCATTAAGAGAACATATATCCTTCTTAGGTTGTTAATGATGCTCAGTTTATATCCTAAGCTAAATGATACAAAATTGACCAACTTAAGCATTTGTTTTTGCATTTGAAAACTGAGATGATAAGGACCATAGATTTCAAAATGGATGTATGATATAACCAAAGCAGGGGTTGATCAAGTCCTTATAAATAATGACACTATAGTGATATCAACTTGTAGACCTTGGTGTGCATCTAGGATTTTTACCAAACAAGCTAATTCCATAACCACCTGTGAATCCATATTTGCTCATGGTGCCAACACTACTCATGACATCGTGACCTCTATGGTGCCATCCTTGCCTTAGTTCCAATACATATGGCACTTATGTGCTTAGAAAAATATACCCATGGTTCCAAATCCCTTGGTCACACCAAATATAGAATATATAAAAGGTATATATCTAGTTTCAAGTATTAGAGATGCATGTACAACAATATAGTTGTCACTTGGTATCTTACAGACTAATGCTGACTTTATAAGAGCTAAATAGATAGTTTTGCAACTATTACTTGAAATATTTCTTAATTAGTTAGAAGTCAAACAATTTCCTCTTTCAACTACTTTGTATTAGTTATAGTTCATGTATAGAACATAGGAATATAATAGATAGCTCATTTATCTACATCATTGGTTCCATTATTTCTCTCCTTCATTTATATAGATCCTTGTTGTCCTCGTAGAGTTTAAGTTTTTATTCTACTACTTCTTTTGCTACATAGGATCAAAGCATACATGTGCCTTACACATGAAACATGTCATTTACTAAGAATTTATACTATAGTCAATTATGCTACCTATTATGTAAGATATTTAGAATTACATTATCTATGAATACATTTTTTTTGGGAAATATTTTGTTGTGTTCTATTTTGCTATGCAACTCTGAATCATAACTTACTAGCACCATAATATGGTTTCAAGAGTTGTCCTCTATATTAACACATCATGGCCCTATAGTACAAATCAAGAAGATAATTCTTAATTCTCTACTGTTTCTCTGCCAAGGAGTCCTTGGCTTAACGATTGGGACAAATAGTCGATGCAGTCCACACCAAGGTTAAAATATCATTGAAACCAAATAGCTCAATGTGACCAAATTGGTGTAAAAGGGAAAGGAAAACCTTTTAAATATCCTAATTTTTTGGAATAAAAATTCTCTACTGGTTCTCTTGTTCATTGACGTTATTTGAAATATGCTCTAAAAATAGAACTAAACTTGCGAGTCAAATATCACTTCCCATTCCCTTTTGCTTCTCATTAATTGGTAAGATATAAACTTGTCAATATTAGGTAAATACCACATCCCTTATCACTTTTTTCTATATATTTTTTCATTTTAGAGTATCACAAATTTATTCTCATTAGATATTTATCTTACCTTCATTGTTTAATTTTTATTCCAGAATTAGTATACTTGTGCACTACTTAAGGTTTCATTTATAAATAAATTCTTCAAGCATAATAAGTAATTTATGCTTTACGATATTTCAAGTTAATATGGTTTGGTAATAAAAGGTATTTTTGTATTCATAGTCCACAACATTAATTTTATATTATAAAGATTTTTTTTTTAAATTATTACAATCTTATCACTCACATAAAGCACAAATCAATAGCAAAAATATATATAAGTACACATAATTATTTAATTTCTACTACTAGGCTACAAATACTATTTAAAATGAGAAATAAATATTACAATTGCATCACAACCCATCCCTTGGCAAGCTTAACTTGTTTTCAATGATTACAATTGCTTGTAAATTTTAGTTAGCTATGACAAACACTTCTTATGAACATTTTTAAGATCATCCACCTTGCCATTGAAAACATTGAATCTAAAATACATTCTCACTATTAGAGTGTGCATATATATAAGTTTTGTCCTCGTATTAATGTTTTATACTAACTCTTTATGAACCTCCCAAACAAGAGAAGATAAATATAATATGATGTCAGAGCAAAACTATAGAATGCTAACTCCAAAGGACAAGTGAGAAGGCCCCGAAAAATTTCTATATATAACAAATGTGATTTGTTACAAGAAGATTGTTTAAAACTCTCAAAGATCCAAGAGAAAAAGATAAAGTTTCTAGCAAGGCATATTTTGAAGATAGCTATCCTTTAAGAGAAAATATACAATGGGAAGATACATGTTGTTAGACTTGTTTGGTAGCTTTGTAAGACCATAAAACATGCTTCATGATTTTAGGACTCTTATAGATTACAAAGGACAAAGAGTCCAATCCTAGATGATAAAACTAATAATATTAATAGTGGCAACATAAAAAGAAACATACAAATATTTCATGTGCATGCATAATAGCATAAAGAACATGTACAATATATTCTTGGGTAGTTTGTTCAAGAATATTATGGTTCAATAGCTTGTTCAAGATGATTATGGCATAATAGTTTTTCTAGAATATTATGGAAACCATTGAGAAATATCAATATTATAAAGAGAATGTTTATAGCTACAATAAGAATGTAGTGATAATTACAAGTCATGGTAGCTATAAATATTAATTATTAATAGTGAAAGTAAAAAGTTTCACCATCATGGTAAATTGTCTTTGTCATAGGTTCAAGTGGTCTTGAGATATGATGTAAATAAATAAATAACAATGTCTTATAGAACATTTAAAAAAGTTCTAGGAGTCTAAGAGAGTCCAAAATACCTTTAGAAGTATTACGTAATTATTGAGATATCATGATAAAATTCCAAGAGGAGCATATCTAGAAACATGTGATATTTTTGACTATCTCATTTAATTATAAATTATTATAAGAAGAGTCTAAACAAATATGGAAGAGATATATAGATTGTTTGAAATAAAGAGAAGAGTCCCAAAGGGAGATCTCTGGAATATGTTGATATGTGTCCATCTAGAGTTCTCCATCCAGATAATATCTAACTCTTATGAGCCCATAAATAGATGAAAGACCCTTTATAGGAGGCTAGTTGAGAATTTGAGAGCCAAATAAAGTAAGTGGGAAGCAAGTAAGAGAGTGAGGTCTAGAAATTTTAGCCACCTAAGGTAATATTTTATTACTTGTTGGTCAAATATCTGCCTAATATACAAACATACGTTTGTGCACCCTAGACACAACCAAAATTGAAAGGCTAGAGGAAATAAATGTCCTCCGTGCCAATCTCTAGAGAGGGTTGGCTCCCTTACTAATCCTACATCGGTTTAAGACTAGATTTGCAGGAAAGAAATTAGAAATAATAGAAAGAAATGGGAAATATGGCCATAGGCCAAAGATGTAGGATTGAGGACAAACTAGTAGCAAGAATTCCAACCAAGTATTATAGCAGCATAAAATGGAAAAGGAGGCAAGAGAATTCACTTACAGTTCTCCAGAGACAACTTCCAGAATCGAATTCCAATACTCACACTTACACCAACAATGCCCAAATCCAGGTGTAGAATTTGAACTTAACAACAAATAGTAAACATGAATATGAAACAAAAATGCTTGAACAGAAAGAAATCACACAAAAAGACTACTTGCAAAATTAGAAGCCACAAATTCTTCTATTTACACAAAGAACTTGAATAGTTTTTCTATAGAATGTCTATCCTCCTTTTACAATGGAAATTGTGTAGTATTTATAGAGGAATTTTGCCTCTATCATTTAATGCACATATGACAAAATGTTTAAAGATCAGGAACCTCTGTGAGGAAATTCCTCCTTGGAAATCTTGAAAATCCATCCTTTTGAAATGATGATCTATATTTTAAGGAAAGGCCTCCATGAAAATAGTGCATTTAGGTGTCGATGCATGAAAAAATGCAAATCTAGTTGTTGACTTAACATCTCCATCGCTCCTTGGTAATTTGCCCTTGTACAAGATGTCCTGGAACTCATGAAAATCACCTTATGATTTTAATATTGTAACTCATTTAGCTTGAATTTGACAATTCCAATCACATTTTCACCCCAATCATTAAATATTATTCATTCATTTGACCCGAGCACCTTCAAAAGTCTCCACTGATGCTTAGAATCAAATTCGCCCGAAATAGAGTAATGAGTGAAAATACTCCTTTTAACCTTCATCATTTCTTTCTTAGTCGTGTCTCTTGTTGGAGAGGACACATTCTAACACTCATAAATTTATTCATTCTACAGTTTTGAATTATGCATTTCATTGTTGCTCATAATTCTAACGCTACTACATTTCATGCACAACATCAAACCTTACTCGATTTCAAATTATTTGTACTGCATTAACTTCTTGTCATGGAAAAAGACAACTTGAAGACAATCTGGATGAAAATGGCTCATCATACACTTCTAAATTTATGCTTCACGTTTTGAATTATTTTTACCTTCTCATCCCTGAAAGAAGTGGCAAAGAGCTTTACTTTCTCATCAAAGCAAAAACGTTTTACGTAAAGCATTTTTTCCTCTTAAAATATATGTTCACCTCCAAACAGGGTGCAAGGCATTGTCACCCTTTACCTCGGGTGAACATATCTTTGAATTTTCAATACCCTCCTCTTAGCACTTGCCCGAAGCAAAAATAAAAACCTTGAAACATTGGTGGAGTCGCTTTCATGTAGCTTCACCCGAATGAGGGGTGAATGGGACTTTCGCCTCCTACCTAGGGTGAGAGCATTTTTACTGAGTTGGGGTCCATGCCTTACTTTTTAATGATGCATTTTTTTGAAGGGAGGGCGATTGGAACGTTCACCCTACTTCTAGGGCAAACAAAAATTTGACTAGTCAACGTTACCTTAGCGTCCATTCCTACTTAACGTTCGCATGAACTTACTATTGTTGTGCTTTCACTTCAGAGAGGGGTGAAAGAGAGTTGCACCCCTCACCCGGGGTAAAAATCCTTTTTGACTTGTCAACGAGCAGACGAGACGCATTATCTTTTAAAATGTGAGGATGTTTGCTTCCAAAATGGGGCGAACGTTACTTTCACCCCAACATTGGGGTGAATGCACTTCTTTATGCTGCTATTGTGCTTCAACCTCGAGCCCGCCTCAAACTTAGTTATTTGAATGTGTTTTCACCCCTCTAAGGGGAAAAAGGGGCTTTCACCCCTCATTTGGGGTGAAATTTATTGTCACACTTATCATTTTTCTTTTCTTTTTACATTTACCCCAAAGTGAGGTGAATGAGCCTTTCGCTCCAATTTTGGGGTGAATGCACTTTTACCCTTCCTTTTGCTCAACAACTAAAATTTAAAAAATAAATATGCTTTTGCCCTAGGGAGGGCGATAAGGGTTTTCAATATTTATTCGAGCAAAAGGGCCATTACATTTTATTTTACCATTGAATTTTCAAGCGTTGTTCTCCTTCAACGTCCTCAGGTGATATTTACTGATTCTTCACAAACAATTTGACTTGCAACACCCATTATTTTCAAGCATAAAATTTATAAAAATTAGAAAGAGGATTAACACAAAAATACTGTAACACATTATATTGGCCAAAAATACTGCATCATAAATTAATATATATGTCACTTTTACAATAAAAAATCCTTCGACAAAATTTGATCAAAATTTTAATGTGGCATAGTGCAAAACTGCCAACATTTCTAGTGGCTCATGGGGTATCCAGCTCGCATGGATGCAAGCGATCCCAAGCCTTTATCCATTGGGTGCATTATTGGGTCTTCTTATTGGTAGCTTTGGCTGACACTTCTGGTTTGGATGCTTCTTTCTGCACTTGCTAAACTGCTACCTTTTTTGCTTCTTCTACCTCTGTTGCTACCCGTATTACTTCTACTCATTCTGCTTCTAGTTATGCTTGATCTGCTACTGTTCACTCTACTGTGGCCTACTCCTCCTACTCCTTTAAGCTTTCATAAGGAATTTTATAGACTATAACTACATCAACTAGGCATACATGATAAACATGGAGGAAACACTAAGTGATTAATAGATAAACCATAAGTGTTCAACATCCTCTAGGTTAAGGCGTTCAGTGCGTTGGGATAATTTGAAACAAGAAAAACTCCATACGAGTGAACTTCTTCATAAGCGACATCACCTATTCTTCTATAATGGGCTCCTCCCACTTTTCAATCTCATATGTGTCTTCCAAAAAATTCTTCCACACCTCTTCTAACTACTCCTTTGGAAGAGGCTCGCCACGTTCATCGATGAAGACTAGAAATCCCATATCAACGAGAGCATCAAAATGGAACATTGAAATAGTATGCTCTCGCTCCATCATGTTGAGGAGCTTTCTACCCTCTCTCACTAGATCTAACCACTGAAAGTAGTTGCATAGTATGAATTATGGTTGACCAGGCTCGATCCATCTCACTCATGGGGTGAACGTGCATATTGGACTGAGCAAGGGCTTGGATTTTCATAGCCATATCCAGGTGAGGTTCCAACATCTCAATACTGTCTATTTTTTTTTTGGCTCAACTGAATTTGAATTTGAGCCTCATAAAGATATTGCAATACCTGGACTGATCTAGCTACCAAATTTTCATAGCTTTGAGCCAACCGAAGATAGGTCTCCTTAAATTTTTTGTGAGAAAATCTTGCAACTTGTGTGGCCTTCTCCGCCAGTTGATTCTGAATGGGATCAAGTTGCGCCTTCAGTGCTTACACCTGCTACTCCACTACGTATTTTTCCTTTTGATGCACTCCTACCTACTGATGCAAGTGTTCAATTTCTATCACCATCCTCTCCTTCTACGCTCTACTCACTGCCAAGGCATCCTCAAGTTTGGTAATTTTTGTTTTAGTGTCATAATATATTTTCTTGTAATACTCATCGTGTAGGTAGACCGAACTCATATCAACCTGTATATTCCCCATTTTCTCAGTTGGATCAATCCTTGTCAGGTCCTCCATTATGGTCTCATAAGCGTAGTCACTTGGTGTCATCTCTCCTCATGGCTTCTGGACCAGGGGAATGATCTTAGTTGTGTGGGCCTCCATGGCAACCGGATCAAAGGTGAATTTCTTGAGTGGCCTAGCAGGAGCAAGGGCCTCCTTTCTTCTATGGCTCTTTAACAACTATGATGAGCTGAGGTACACTTGATTAATATTTTTAACATTGGGTTGCTCGGGCATCATCTCAATATTTTGCAGTGCTCGCATCTCCAAAAATAGCAAAAAAAACCAAAACTTGTGAACGGTTTGGCTCAAAGTAAGAAGAGGAAACAATTATAAGAGGGAGGACCTAAATAGTAGATTGAATGGAGGAACCAGGCTCAACTATAGTTACGCTCACTGTTGTAGGACCTTGCATACTTATAGCCTTAGTGGAAGTGGGGGCAGCAATGGAAGGGGAAGGGTGTGAAAATGGATTTGACCCTGATGCAAATGAACTAAAAGAAAGGGAGGTCAAAAAGAGGGTAATAGAAGGAGCAGTAGTGACTTGTGGGAGAGAGGAAAGGAGAAAAATGGATATGGAAGGTATACCAAATGGAGGGGTGAAAGAAGTAGGTACTGATGGAAATGAACTAACCGTCACTACTTTCTCCAAAGTAGAAGAAGAGGGAAAGAAAAACATATCTTCGAGCATGGGCACCATTTGATTTGGTGATGGAAGCGATTGTTTAATAATTTCCTCTTGTTGCTCCTCTACTTCCACTTTAAGGTTAACAACCTCTACCTATTGGTCCATCAGCTGCTCGTGAATTAATGGGAACATTTGGGCAATGTCAACCGAAGCAATCAAAACCAACAGGGATGGAGTAACAGTCGTTGCAACAACTGCAACTGTAGAAACTACAACAACTAAAATTACAATAGTAGCTAAAGAAATAGTGCCAAACCTTAGCATATTTGCAGCTTTCAAAAATGGAAGCACCTCTCAAATAGTTTGCTTCTCCAACAGAGGCACCTCGTTTATATCCCCCTTCATTCGTCGGGATCTTTGCTGAAACACATACTGCTGCTCTTCTTCCTCAGGTGTCTCTTCCTCAACTTCTGATTGCTCTTATCTAGCCACATTTTCATCGCTGTCAAAATGTTAAAAACTTTGAGACACAATTTTGGAAAAAGCGATGGGTTGATAGATATTAACAAATTCATCATATGCCTTCAAAAATGCCCCATCCATATTCAACCCATAAGGTGATGCAATTTTTCCTCTATGGACCTGCATTATCCACCAATTCATAATTTTCTCTTCAATCCAAGGTAATTGTTCCTTCATTTGGCCAAATAGCCCCGGTGGAGGAATGTGATATCTATGTACTGTCGGGTTGTATTCAACCTCTTGCTCATAAAAATTTTGCCATGGTGGAAGTGACATCATGTCTTCATTGTGCCACTCTAAATCACACCCATCAAAATCATTACGATTTGCCTTGATATCGGGTCATGGACAACAATGAAAAGTCTTGGCCTTGATTATTTCTAAAATTTTTCCCAATAGGTCATATCTCCACTGTTGCAGCAACTTTATCAACCCCAGGTCTTGAAGTGCCTCTGTGAGTAGCTTGTTTTTCCTGATCTGGTTCACTTCTATGCTGTTGAACTTGAACGACATGGTACAAGTCGTTCAATTTTCGTGCCCTACTCCATACATATCATTGGTATAATATATATGGCATGCCACATCCATGGAAAAAATATGCTCAGTGGTGAAGTATGAGAGCAAGAATGGCTTACCTGTGAATCCGTAAATTTTGATAACCACTCCTTGAGTCAGAAAAAATATGTCTCCCTTTTTGACTGTGACAACTGCCTCATTTATTTCCTGTGGCACTCTCCACTTTGGACGTAAATCAACTCAATTGTAGGCCCCAAAAATAGATGGTTAAAACTATAGTACGACTCCCTTCTCGACAGAGCGGGAGTCCACATATAAATAGGCAATAATTCATCCTTTTCATCAACCTGTTTTATTACAATGAATGAAAAATATTGGTGCAAATGAAAGAAGAAATACCAAACAAGGAAGGACATATGCTTGAATGAAGTCTCTTCTCCCGTATGCATTTTCTCCAACTGGACGTGCATATTTTGATAAATGAAATTGACCCAATCAAAATAAATCAAATTCGTGTCCCTTCTCATGGACCTTGGAGCATAAAAATCCACTTGAGATATACATTGCATAAGCACTGCTTGACAATTTTGAATTGTAGAATCTATTGAAAGACTAGCAACCCATGCTAGCATAGAAAAAAAGTTAGGGCTCTTGAATTTCGACAAAGATTTTGGCAGATTCAGAAGCTGCCCTAATTACGACTCCTTGATCAACTGTGTTTCCATAAATTGGCGCATTATCATCGTAGAAACATATCTTTCTTCTTGCTCATTGATGTGTAGCTTCTTGAAGATCATATCAGATGGGGGTTTTAACCCACAGGCAAATGCTTCCCTCACTTCAGTGGTGGAGATAGAGAAAAGCACCTCCGCATTGGCTTTTCGAACAACCTTGGTAACTGGATTATAAAATATGGTAATTAATTTTACCAGATCTGAGCAAGGGTGTATGAGCGTAAACAAATACCAAAATAACTACACATGGAATGACATAGTCAAAGGCTCTCTGTTGTCAATCCTTGACTTACTATGAATTCTACATCCTACCGAATCTTCACTATGCCTTTGTTAGTAATAACGTAGTCTTCGACCTCCGCCATGGTGTCAGAGTACGGGTCCAAATCTAAGTTTTCATTTCTCCAAGCCTTCTTGGATTTTGACCTACCTTCTAGTTTTTTTTTAGACTACTTGGGCTCTACAGTTTCTTTCACTTCTTTGCTTTTATTACCCATTGTGCAAGCCCTGACAATTCTGAAAGCACTCTGCAGTTTTTGCAACAAAAGCTCGAAAACACACCGACATAAATTTTTTTAAAAAATTTTAATTTTTGAGCGAATTTACCTATGCTCTATTTATAGGATGCGCACCAACCACCAAAGTAAATGCAGTAAAATTCCCTGGTGAATTCAGAAGGGCGTATGCCTTGTTTTCCTCAATCGACATTGATCACAATGCTTAATAATAACTAAATGTAATTTGTTGTAAAATCACTTTTGAGAAGTGTGTTCTTCTTGCTATGTTAAACTTCGAACAATGTGCCATGGCTACTAAAACTACCTTGGAAAAATAAATTTACCACCTGGGGACCAATGAGTGCTTCTGCTTTCACTAGTGTGATATTTCTCTCCTCAAAAATGTAAAATCACCTTCCAACACAAATCTGGGCGCACGTTTTAAATTAACTGTTCCAAAAATATGTTATTAATGTGCATGCACATCTCCCAAAATCTGCCACATACCAGAGGGCAAAATCGCTTTTGAGGGCGCTTTTAAAATTTGGTTTTGGGGCACGCTTGGTTTCTTCTCGTTTTGCTCCAAAAATACCTTCAACCTATCTGAGATAATTCATGGTGAACGTCTCCCTTTTTAAAACTCTTTCAAGCCTTCCTTTTTCACCCCATATTTAGAAAGCACCCTTTTACGCTTTTTAAACTAGGGCTTTTTGATTTTCTCTTTCTTTTTCTTTTTATTCAATTGTTTTTTTGGATATTAAGATGGGGTTTTGCTGTCCCCTTCAACTCCGGGGAACACCCTCCCTAAATCTAACGTTTCTTGGCCTCCAAGAACCCAACTCCTTTTTTTCATTGTTACTTCATATTTAAGAAAAGAAAATCGAATTTTAAAATTTAATCTCTGCTTTTTCCAAAAGCTTTAAAATAAACTTTTGCTTTTTTTTTTTTTCGCTCCATTCCACTTCTAATTTTATAGAAAATTCACTTAAAAACCTGTACATGCAATCATTTTAAAAACCAAAGCGCACCTCCATATTTTTAGATATTTATAACATTTGGCTTGATATGATTTTGCCCTAATTTAAAAAATTTGACAGAATTTCTTATACGCATAGTAACCTAAAATATCCAAAGTGTGCCCTTTGCATTTTAAAAAAAAATCCTCATATATTGTTTTGCCTCTCACATGAGGTGAAAGAGCTGTTGACCGTCTTCTGAAATCAGATCCCGCGCTTTGATTTTTCAACTAAGGCACTTTACTTGTGCTTCCAAACATTTTCATTTTGTCTCTTCGAATCACTTTCCCCGAAAACATTTCTCTTTTTAACTTGAAGACTTGCAAAGTAAGGCAACCTCTTAAACTTCGGAGCTTTTTCGAAACCATTAAAACTTTTCTGTGCAACCATTAATTCTGCCCGAAATTGTGATCATGTCCTCATGGAAATATTTGAGGCGAAATTATTTTTCTCAAGGAGCAATTTTCAAAGAAAGATTTTTCAAGGAAATCCTGGCATCTTCAGTAGAGTCCACACCATACTTCTTTTTATTTTTTTACTAAATAACAAAGAGCCTGTAAATAAACAAAATATATACATATTTACACCTTGTACCTCTTGATTTGATCATTAAAAATAGGCCTTCAGATGAAGACCATTTACTGGAATCAGAAGATCCCAACCATCCATATCTCGAAGATAATATGCATTCACTAAATTTACTGTAGAAACTTGAAATGGACCTTCCCAGATTGCATCGAACTTGTGGTGCTTTCTTGGATTGGCTTTGTTCTCGTTCCATTTGAGGACTAGATCATCCACCTGAAACTTGCATTCTGTTGTCTTCTTGCTAAACCACTTTTGCATCACTTTAGCATGTTAGATGAAAGCCTCATATGCATTTTCTCTCTCCTCTTCCAGCTATGGAAACCGAGCCAACCTTTCACTCATTGGCTCAAACTCGTCGTCTTCATCTTGGAACAACTACAAGGTTTGGAGGATAGGTAGTTCAATGTGAGTAGGTAGAACTGCCTCTTTCCCATACACCAAGGAGTAAGGAGAGGCTTTAATAGACTTCTTTACTGATATTTGATCTGCCCACAGAGCCTGATTTAACAAGTTCCAACTTCTTTTATTGTTTCCCAATGTCCTTTTCAAAATATGTAGCAAGTTTTTGTTTGTGGATTTGGCCAAATCATTTTCTTGCGGGTAATAATTGGACAAATTTTTTAGATAAATCCCATATCTTCTTGCAAATTTGGTGATCTTCATCCCTATGAATAGAGTCCCATTGTCTATTATGATAGCATCTGGAACACTGAAATGGGTGAGCAGTCCCTCTAGGAAAGAGATAACTGTAGCCTAATCTACCTTTGGGATAGCCTCTATCCACCTGGTAAAATAATCAATCACTATTAAGATATACTTGTGTTCGATAGAGGAATGTGGATCAATAAATCCAATGAAGTCTAGTCCCCACTACTGAAAAGGTGCTTCCACTTGAATCGGGTGCAAGGGAAAATATGCTTTCTTGTTCCTACCAACATACCACTGATAATTATCACAACTTTGGCTCACCTTATGTGCATATGCAAAAAGAGTAGGCCAAAAATATCCAGCTCGGATGATCTTCAAGGCCATAGGCCTTCCTGCATAATGCCCACCGGATAAGCCAGAGTGGAATTCCTCCAATTTTTTTGCTTCTCTGACTCTTTTACACATCTGAGGAGTACTCCGTCTATATTCTTATAGAATAACCCATTCAAAAATAGGACATATTTGAGTGCTTGTAGTCTGAATATTCATTGTTGTGAAGCATCAAGATGTGATGGACACCTCCCAAATGTAAAGAATTTGACAAGGTCCTCTGTCTAGTCATGATCACTTGTAGCTCAATTTGCACAATTGCTTTCATTGATATCCTCATTTTGTACTAGAGCTAGTGATTCTGAAGCTACGCTTTTGGCCAGTTCTTGGCAGAGAGCTCGTCCATAAACCAACTTAGTCGGTCGGATATCCACATCATATTCTTGAATCTTTGAGACCCAACCTGCTCTCTTGTCACCTAATTCTCCTTGAAGAATGAAATTTTTGACATCTGGATGTATGACATAGATGATTATTTTGCTCTGAGAAATAAAATGTCAGAATTTTTTCAAGGATTTCATAATCGCATACACCTATTTTTCAATAAAATTATACTTCTCCTGGTGTGGTGATATGACTTGGCTCAAGAAAGCAATTGGCTTTTCATCTTCGTCTTCTTGTTTTTGTGTGAGAACAATAGTGTAACTTTCCTGTTCGCCTACTGCATAGAGGATGAAATCCTTTGAGTAATATGGGTTAATCAATACTGGCACATGAGTGATTCTTTCCTTGATCTCTCAAAAAGCCTATATTCTCACTTTCTTCCTTTTGAAGTCTGCATTCTTCTTTAGAAGCTCAGTAATTGGCTTCACCACTTGAGCAAAATCAACAATGAACTTCTGAATGAAGTTAATCTAGCCAAAGAATGACTATAGATCCTTCTTGTTAACTAGTAGTGGCAATTTCAAGAGCAATTGTCAGCTCTTTTAGGATCAATCGCTAGTCCTTGCGAAATCACATGTCCTAAGAGTTTTCCCTCTTTGACAGTGAAAATAGATTTCTTCGGGTTAATGGAAATTCTAAATTCCTGGTATTTTTTGAACACTTGCCTCAAATGAGAGATATGCTCTTCCCTACGATGTGAGAAAATAGTCATGTCATCAAGATAAATCACAATAACTCTATTCAACAACTCATCGAAAGCAATGTCCATAGCTCTATGAAACATAGCACCAACATTGGAAAGACCAAATGGCATCCTCTGATAGGTGAAAGTGCCCCATTTTGTAGTAAACGCCATCTTGTGTTGGTCTTCGTCCTTCACCCAGATCTGGTTATAACCAGAGAAACCGTCCAGCAATGAAAACCTCTGTGCTCCAGCAACCACATGGAGAATTTGATCAATCTATGGTAGGGGGTAGTGATCCTTTAATGATGCCTGGTTTAGATTCCAAAAATCCACACAAATGGATATCGCCATTCTTCTTTCGAACCGATGCCAAGTTCACTACCCATGTTGAGTGCTTGATTGGATAAATTATTTTTACCTCCAACATTTTTAACAGCTCTACTTTCATGAGCACTTCGATTTTTGGGTTGACAGGCCATTATTTCTACCGAAAAGGTTTCACCCCCTCCTAAAATTCAATAGTATGTTGGATTACATTCTTATCATATCCTTTTAAATCATGGTAGCTCCATGCAACGATGTCGGGGAACTCATAACACAAATTTTTGATATCTTCAAGTTCTTCTGGCGTACAATCTATTTCAACTTTGATAATATTCTCAGGATCCAATTGTATTTCCTTGTATTCCTTCGCATCAACCTTGATCTTATGTTTCTATGCCCTATCATTTTGATCAAACAAACTTTCGAGCAAAATTAGTCCCCTAGGAATGTGATTATTTTTCAATTGAATCATTCCTTCTATTTCCTCCTTAGCCAATGTTCTATCCTCTGCACTTGCAGCTTCTTTAATCAAAAAATTGATTATTTGTTCATCATTGTCAAACACTTGCCAATAAAGGTTTTTATCAGGGATCAAAGGTCTATAAATTACTCTCACCATCTTGGGTTTCCTGACTACTTGTTCTACATGAGAGAAATTAGCACCAAGAGAAGCTAAAATATCTGCATGTTTGTTCTGCTCCCATGAAATTGCTTGAATGTTTAATGTTGTAAAGGACTCAAACAAATCCCATACCTTATTATGATAGGCCTTCAAGTAGTGCTTCTTTAACACACATTTGCTTGTAGTCTAGTTAATTATGATCTCAGAATATCCAAATATTTATAGCTATTTTATGCCCAAATTTTTAGCTTTATTCAAACCAAGACACAACGCTTCATATTCGATGGTATTATTTGTGCAACTCCAAGTTAACCAATATGAATAGGTTTTCTGCAACCCTGTAGGAGAAACAAGAACAATACCAGCCCCTACACCATTTTTACACCTTGCACCATCAAAATACAACTTCCATAGCTGATCAGAGATAGGGTCTAGGGAGTCAAAGACTTCTTCTTCAATCTACTCAGGTTTAGTTATGGTATAACAACCGATGTCAGTTTTGACCATCACATTGAAATCCATCAATGAGAATTCATCCTCTAAGCAGAGCTCACCAAGAGCTTCTTCCATCAAGTCCACTTCTTGTACTTCTTCTGTCATCATGTTGACTGCACCAGTGGGCTTTTCTTCCTCTTCCAATTTTTCTATATGAAAAGTGGATGACTTTTCATTATAGATGTGGATTCTTCTTCCCTTGAATGGGATATCCAAATGTGAATAATCCAAGGAAAGGTATCCTCCTAGTTTCATTGTGAACTCCCTCGAGAGGCACATACTAAAGTATGGTTCCAGGTCAACCACCACTACTTCTTGAATGATAGTGATTTGAGGTATGCTATGTAGAACGATGGGAATATCCTTGATTACTCCCACTATTTTGATAGGGGTCTCATCCAACTACAATACGTCTAGACTACTTCTTGTGTACTCCATACCCATTACTTCACATACTACCTTCGGCATGATAGTAGTTGTAGCACCGAAGTCAATCATACAATTATGCATGATCTACCCTTCCATTTTGAGGGACAAATAGAATGGAGGTGGTCTATTCTTTCCAGTGGTGAAAGTAGGCAGTGTCTATGCTAACACTATTTGGGAATGACTTTTCTTCTGATATTTTGTGGACTTGAGAGACTCCTGCAACAAGTCAACTTGTCCAAGTAACTATAATGCATCATATAAACTCACCTTTACCGATGTCTTCTTCATTTCTTCCATAATATTATAATAAAAAACACTAGGAGCCTTTTCTTCTACAACTTGCTCATACTTGTTTTGATATTATTGAGTAGCTTCCACCCTTAACCACTTAGTTAATTATGGGTATTTAAGGTGTTCTTTAGCTTGCTCTTTCGCCTCAGTGTGTGCTTGAGTAGTTGTAGGCTATGAAGTTGATGCCTTTGTCTACAACTTCTCTTAAGCTTGCTTGGGTAACAAATTCTTTAATAAGATAGAATATTGTTACTTTGTTGTCATGCCAGGTGCCTTCGCATCAGGTGCTTTCACTTGCGGTTGTACCTTTTCATTTTGCACCTTTTACTCAGTAGGAAATTTTAGAGGCTCCATTTTTGTTGGATCAATAGTCACCAACTTCTTTCCAGCCCTTGTGAGAACTAAAACTTACTCCAAATATGGGACCATCAAGTTATGATCAGCTTCCATTATCATATTGACTTGTCCACCGATAGAAATTTTTGCTAATGTATGTACATAGTTCAAATGAACCATGCATGTGTCTTCTCCGTGGGGATCATTACAGGTGGAGCACCAGTACGCTTTCTTCGACGTACTAGTTTCTTCATTTGCCAACATAGTCGTGTTCCTCTCAGGGCCTTTGCTAGTGGTTGGTTTCTCCCTAGTAATTGGCGGTGTTTGAAACCTTCTTGATCAAAAATCAACTTTAGATTTTTTCTTCTTGACTACCATGATTTCGTTTGACATTGTCCTTATAGCCGAATTAACAGATTGTATTTCTTGTAATAATTTCATGTAAGGATCAGGATTTGAGGGTGCAGGAGGTGCTTGTAAAGGTAGAGGTATTGATGAAGTAGGTAATGACATTGGCACAAGTAGCACTAGGAAAGGAACTGGGGATGGTAACTATGGAACCACTAGCATAGGTAATTATGTAATACTTGGAGCGAGGAGTTGTGGAACCGAAATTGGAGCGATTTGAGGTGGATCCGAGCTCCATGAGGGAATTGGGTACATAGAAGGCATAGGCTATGAAAATGCACTTGAATACAAATGTTGTGGAAGATCAAGAAGGATGGGCATGGTTACCTTCGGGGGAAGCTTACCTATGGTGATCAAATCTGCTTTAGCCTTTTGTGCTTATGTGTACAACTCTAGAAAAGTATTTATATTGGCTTGTCAAACAACCATTCCAATGTCTAAGTTAAAGGCCCTGAGATAGTAAAACGTATCTTGCTCATGCGTGGGCCGAAGGCCATCAAGAACTCTCTGCCAACTTCGAGTGAATATGATATTGAAGTCCACTATCTCCTCCTATGGATGTCTTTGGATATTCATGAATTGATACAGCAAGAAGAAAGGATCAGCTTGCTCATGAAATTTATTGATTAGCAATTCTACCAATTGGTCCCATGTAGTAATAGTGGTGGGTGGTAAAGATCGGTACCAATACAATAATTTCCCTCTGAGCGATAATACCAACAACCTTACCATAATGTCTTCATCAGTAATGCCATGGATCATCACCAAAGAAGCCACATCTTGAATATGGTCATAAGAGGTCTTACCCATACCATCATAGGTAGGCAAAGCCTTCAAAGCTGCTTGAGGAACTAGATTTTGTGCTTGTAAATTCAAAGCTCCTGAGCTATTCCATGTTGGAAATTGCCTTGGTGGCTGTGGCTATTGTGGTGGTGGGTTTTGATCCATTTGAACTAGTGCATGAGGTTGAGGAGGTGGGATGCTAGTAGCAGTACTAGATGGACTTGAAGGAACAGAGAACATAATGGCTATCTGTGAGGATGTTGCGGATGATGTGTGAGGTCGAGTGACTAATATGGGGTGTTCTAATTTTTGGGTGTCAATCTCATTGAACTCAATGGGATCTTAAAAATTTTTGGCCTTCAATCTTGTGATCATGAAGCACAACTTTCACTACCTTCACGTTCGGAGGCTTCTGGGTATAACTGAGTCACCAGATGTTCTAACCGTACAATATGAAGGTGAACATCAAACCTCAATACTATTGAAAGTGGAACTTTTGGGGTCCCATCGAGTGTGCCAAAAACTTTTGGTCAAATATCTGCCTAATATACAAACATACATTTGTGTGCCCTAGACACGACCAACATTGAAAGGCCGGAGGAAAGAAATGTCCTCCATGCCAATATCCAAAGAGGGATGGCTCCCTTACTAATCCTACACCGGTTTAAGACTAGAGTTGTAGGAAATAAATTAGAAATAATAGAAAGAAATGGGAAATATAGCCATAGGCAAAATATGTAGGATTAGGGATAGAATAGTAGTAGGAATTCCAACCAAGTTTTATAGCAACATAAAATAGAAAATGAGGCAAGAGAATCCACTTACAGTTCTCCGGAGATAACTTCCAGAATCGCATTCCAGTACTCACACTTACACCAGCAATGCCCAAATCTAGGTGCAAAATTTGAACTTAATAACAGATAGTAAACATGAATATGAAATAGAAATGCTTGAACAAAAAGAAATCACACAAAGAGACTACTTGCAAAATTAGAAGCCAAAAATTCTTCTATTTACGCAAAGAACTTGAATAGTTTTTCTGTAGAATGTCTATCCTCCCTCTTTTTTACAATGGAAATTGTGTAGTATTTATAGAGGAATTTTGCCTCTATCATTTAATACACATATGATAAAATGTTTACAGATCAAGAACCTTTGTGAGGAAATTCCTCCTTGAAAATATTGAAAGTCCATCCTTTTGAAATGGTGATCCAGATTTTAAGGAAAGGCCTCCATGAAAACAACACATTCAGGTGTTGATGCATGAAAAACTGCAAAGCTGGTTGTTGATTTAACATTTCCATCGCTCCTTGGAAATCTACCCCTGTAGAGGATGTCTTGGAACTCATGAAAATCGCCCTGTGATTTTAATGATGCAGCTCCTTTAGATCAAATATGACAATTCCAATCACCTTGTTGTCCCAATCATTAAATATTCTTCATTCATTTGACCTGAGTGCATTCAAAAGTCTCCACTTATGCTTAGAATCAAATTCACCCAAAATAGAGTAATGAGAGAAAATACTCCTTTTAACCTTCATCATTTCTTTCTTAGTCACATCTCTTATTGGAGAGGACGCATTATAACACTCATAAATTTATTCATTATGCAGTTTTAAATTATGCCTTTTGTTGTTGCTCATAATTCTAACGCCACTATGTTTCATGCACAACATCAAACCTTACTCGATTTCAAATTCTTTGTACTGCATTAACTTCTTGTCATGGAAGAAGACAACCTGAAGATAATATGGATGAAAATGGCTCATCATACACTTTTGAATTTATGCTTGATGTTTTAAATTATTTTTACCTTCTCATCCCTAAAAGAAGTGGCAAAGAGCTTTACTTTCTCACTAGAGTGAAAACGTTTTACGTAAAGCTTTTTTCCCTCTTAAAATATATGTTCACCTCCAAACAAGGTGCAAGGCATTGTCACCCTTTATCTTGGGCGAACATATCTTTGAATTTTCAATGCCCTCCTCTTAGCACTTTCTCGAAGCAAAAATAAAAACCTTGACGTGTTGGTGGAGCCGCTTTCATGTAGCTTCGCTCGAGGGAGGGGCGAATGGGACTTTCACCTCCTACCTAGGGCAAAAGCATTTTCACTGAGGTGGGGTCCATGCCTTACTTTTTAACCATGCATTCACCCAAAGGGAGGGTGACTGGCACATTCACCCTACTTCTAGGGTGAATGAATATTTGACTAGTCAATGTTACCTTAGCGTCCATTCCTTAACATTTTCTTGAACTTACTATTACCATGCTTTCACCTTAGAGAGGGGCAAAAGAGAGTTGCACCCCTCACCTGGGGTAAAAATCCTTTTTGACTTGTGAACGAGCATACGGGGTGCATTATCTTTTAAAATGTGAGGACATTCGCTTCCAAAATGGGGTGAACATTACTTTTGCCCCAAAAATGGGGTGAATGCAATTATTTATGTTGCTATTGCGCTTCAACCTCGGGCCCGCGTCAAAATTATTTATTTGAATGTGTTTTCACCCCTCTAAGGGGTAAAAGGGGATTTTGCCCCTCATTTGGGGTGAAAGTTATTGCCGCACTTATCATTTTTCTTTTATTTTTACGTTTGCCCCTAAGTGAGGCGAACGAGACTTTCACCCCAATTTTGGGGTGAATGCAGTTTTACCCTTCCTTTTATCAGCAAAAAAACTTTCAAAAATAAAGACGCATTTGCCCAAGGAAGATAAGGGTTTTCAATATTTGTTTGGGTGAAAGGGCCATTATGTTTTCTTTTACCATTGAATTTTCAAGCGTTGTTCTCCTTCAATGTTCTCAGGTGATATTTACTGATTCTTCACAAACAATTCAACTTGCAAAACCCATTATTTTCAAGCATAAAATTTATGAAAACTAGAAAGAGGATTAACACAAAAATACTGTAACACATTATATTGGCCAAAAATACTGCATCATAAATTAATATATATGTCGCTTTTACAATCAGAAATCCTTCAACAAAATTTGATCAAAATTTTAATGTGGCATAGTGTAAAACTACCAACATTACTATAAAAGGTGTCTAAAGGATTATTGATAGAGTGCATGAGATTCGTTTAATTAGTCCATGAGAGGTGGAGACTTGAAAAGAGGATAAAATCTACTCATTACAACTAATTTGTTTTTATCCGTTTGTACACACTCCTTTCATTTTATACATAATGAAAATATTGTTGTTCTTGTTGTATAATCCACATGGCACATACTATTTCCATTGTTTATCTTTATTTATGTTATTATGTATATTCCATTATGCAAAAGTTTATCTACTAGTATACCATCACCATCTAAATTCTATACATAAAAGTAAAATATCATAGCAAGAGAAGGGCTTGGGAAGATACTTTTTTTTTAATAAGTTATATGTAGCTTCTATTGGGGCCCACCCCCATAAAAATACCAAAATATTACATTTGCTGCAGCATACCTTTTTATTATAGTTTTTCATTTCTTTTTCTCTTAAATATATTCTCCAACTTCCTTGAAATGCTATGTTTCCACAATCAACTCCTTGACATCATTTTTATTAAGAGATAAAATCTCACTTGGCCAGTTGCCTTGTAAAATTTGAATTTCATCGAGATGAAGATCAACACCACAATTCTCTAATTTATTTGCTATTTGATTTCCTTCTCTATAAATATGCTCACACTTCCAGGAGATTGCCTATAGTAATATATGATCAACATCAACAATAATATTATTTTTTACCCAATCTCCACATCCATTTTTGTTAATAGCATTGATGATAATTTGTGAGTCCCCCTTAATTGAAATATATTCCCATCCATTTTCTACTGCAATTTTAATCCTTATAAGAGATGCCCTAACATTTGCATAGTTGTTAGTTGAAGTTCCATATGATTTTCAATAAGTGAGGAGAATTTTCCCTTCACTATTTATAAAAACACCACCTCCACCAGATTTTCCTAGATTTCCTTTAGAAGCACCATCAAAATTACTTTTGATAAACCCAATTTCTAGACATGTTCATTTTACCATAGATTGAAGTAGATCCATTGTTTTAATTTCGTTGCTACATATGACTCTTCCATGTATATCCAAATCCTATAGCCAAGTTATTAGCACCTCTTTTTCTGCAATTGAGAATTCCCATGATGAGAACCATAGATATTCTGCAACAGAGGCAATAATACGATTCCAAACTTGGACATGATTTTGAGATTTATTTTTTAAAAATTTGTTATTCCTTTCAAGCCATAAATTCCAACAAATAATGGTAAGGCAAATCCTCCAAATAATACATAATGCTTTAGCTTTAAAATAACTAATCCAACATTGTATCAACCCTTTCAATGTTGATGGAGCTACCTAATATAATTTCATATTTAAAAAAAAAATTACCCCAAATGGTGTGAGCAAATGAACAATAAATAAGTAAATGGTATGATGTTTCTAAATCCTTATAACACGAGGAACATATGAAGAGTCCATGATATCCTCTTATGTGTAGACTCTCTCCTGTAAGAATCTTACTTTTAACTACTAACCAAAGAAATATTGAAGCCTTAGGGAGAGCTCCTAATGACCAAATTTTCTTCCAAGAAAAATCTTTGGGAGAGGGAAATTTTGATTGTTCTAAATTCTCATATCCCAAGCTAATTGATTATCCACCATCCTTTGATAAATTCCAAAACAACTTATCCTTTCATGTAAAAATTAGCAATTAAAACTCTTGAAGCATCTTTTTAAGTTCATTTACAATTTGTTTGAGTTCCTCTCTTTCAATTAGGTTACTAAAAGAAATTCATGATTTGGAGTTTTTGCTCATAATAATATAGTCTTTGAACTTTAGACCTTTACATGCTAGGCATGCTTGAGCCAATGGTTACCATTTTGAGTTAGAGTTAAGAGGATAAGGCTTCAACTAAGCATCTAACCAAAAAATTGTGTAACTCCCCTCATTTAATGACCATATAATATGTTTCTTTATCAATTACAAACTCTCTTATAAGAAGTTATATGTTAACGATCCTTTAGGTAGAGTTATTTTCCTAAATAATTTCATTGCATCAAGAAAACCTATATTTTTGAAGTAATATTTTTGCTCAATTCTTTCCTTAATCTTCAAATAATATCCACCCAACCTTTGCTCCTAATGTTAAATTAATAAGTCTATAATTTTGCAAGCCCACTCTAATATTATTTCCTTTACAAACACTATCCCACTTACAAAGAGGAAACCTAAAATTTTCCTCACAACCTTTCCATAGAAAGTCTATTTAAATTTTATCAAATTTTGATGCAATACTTGTTGGCAGTCTTGAAAATGACATCATATAAATAGGAATGGATTGTAATGTAGTATTTATGAGTTGTAGCCTTCCTGCCATGGTTAAGAACTTACCTTTCCAACCTACCAAGCAGACTTTTATTCTATCCAAAAAGAGATCCAAAGCTCCTTTTTATTTCCTTTATGAGACAAAGGAATACCTAAGTAGGTTGATGGAAAATTTTCAATTTTAAACCCTAAAATATTCACAATAATTTGTTGTAAATATAGGGTAGTATTAATGAACAAATCCTAGATTTTATAGTATTTATTAACTGCCCAATAGCCTTCTCATAGCATGATAATATTTTTTTAAACTCCATGGCCTCACTAATTGAGGGATGGCCCAAAAAGAAGAGTATCATCAAAAAATTGGAGATGATATTTTAAGGGACCATTTTTTGCAACTTGAATACACTTAATTTTTCTTTCCATTTTTACCTTTAAAAAGGCTCTCTTTAATGCTTTTGCTAGAATAATGAATAGATAAGGAGAAAGTGGATCACCTTGACAAATTCCACAAGATGAATTGAAGTAACCAACAGTAGAATCATTGAACAAAATAGAAATTTTTGTGTGTTATAGCATTTAATCCACTCATTCATCGGACTAAATGCTTGTCCCTTTCTTTGTGCTTTCAACAACATACAAGGTTTAAAATGATTGTGGCATGGTGGTTATAGGGGTAGAATGCACGAAGATATGTGTGGCAGCTTTCAGGGCAGACAATGTAGAATACTGTGGCAGCCATAAAAGTCAAACAACCTACCCATATTTGTGGCAACTACCGATTCCACCATGTAAATTAAAAAAAAAACATTTAATCCACTCACACCAACTATAATCAAAGCCAATATTTTTGAGAATAACATGTAGAAAATTCTAGGAAACCCTACCATATGCTTTGTTCATATCTAATTTCAAACGCATACCTAGTTTTTTGATAGAATGAAGAGAATGTATGGCCTCTTGTGCAATAAATATACCATCAAGAATTTGTTTACCATGAACAAAGCCACCTTGTTCCTCTAAGATAAGATACCCTAGAATACCCCTCAACCTATTTGCCATAATGTTTGAAATGATTTTATAAATAATATTACAAAGGCTTATTAGACAAAATTATCAAAATATTTTGTGTCACCTTTCTTGGGAACCAAGGTAATAAAAGTAGAATTTATCTCACTTATTATAATATTATTTTTTTGGGCTTCTTCAATTACAACTAACATATCACTCTTCAATAAATCCTATTTTTTTGAAAGAAAAATGTAAGAAATCCATTGGGGCTAGGTGCTTTATTAGGATGGAAAGAGAAAACTGCTTCATGGATCTCCTCCATAGATATCTTCTTCTTCAAGCTTTTATTTTGTCCTTAAGTGATAATTGATAGAATATTTTGTAGAAGTTTTTCTAGTGCCTCCTTATCTTACCTAGAATCTGACAAAATATTTTTGAAATAATTAATTGCTTCCTTCCTTATATCTTCCTTCCATATAGAGCTATAATATTTTTGATATGATGAACAACAAAATTTATTTTTTATGTAACATGATTTTTTTGTATTTATATATCCTTCCTTGAACCATTTCATTCTAGATTTTTGGAACCAATATGACTCCTTTTTCAATTAATTGTTTTTCTTTCACATATTAATCCCAATCCATTCCATTTTTTTTTGGTAGGTTATATATTAGAAGTGGGTTTTTATCAAGGATCCCAAAACCTGATTACAATGGATCAAAATGTAACATGAAATAACAGATTGAAGTAAAAGGAAGCACTAGACAAACATAGATAAAAAGAGGGATTCGCCATCCTAAATTCCATAGGAAGGCACAAACCTTTGCGACAAAGGAAGACTACTTCCTAAGCACCAAAGGAACCATGGGCAAGAAGAGAAATCCTGCTAGAAATTCAATTTTGAATCAAAGGATGCAAAGTAGAAATTTTCAAGTAAACCTATGGCGGGAGAAAGCGCCAAACCACCCCATACACTAAAACACAATTTGAAACTTTTCCAAGGGCGAAAAAAAATAACCACAGCCAGATTTTAAATTTTGAATCAACCCAATGGTGGGAAAACCAAAAACCACCATTGGGAAATAGGCCTGAGGGAAAACAAAAAAAAAATAGAAAATCCACCATGAACAATAGGGTGGATCAGTGAAGCAGAAGGAAACATACAAGGAAAGTGCAAGAAAAAAAAAAACTAAGAAGACCATTCCCTGAACGCCTTAAAAAAGTGAGACAACTTAAAGAGGAATATCGCAGGCAACAAAATCCTCATGCAGTGGAACAACAACCTAGAGGATGGTGCATCAGTGGAACATAAACAAGAGGAAATTCCTAGGCTATGAAGTCCTCAAGTAGGAAAAAGGAAGTCTTTGAGAAACAATGCCCAACACAGGAAACAACTACAGTGGAACAACAAGTCAAAAGGAAAGGCAGGAAAGTGCCACAGGAATCCAATATGAAGGAGTCATGAAGAAGCACGACTGCAAACAAAGGAGCCTAGAATGAAAGGAAGCAGCTAGGCCACCTATACAACCTTCAACACCAAAGCTTCAAGGACGCAGAAAAGGAAAACCTACAAGGAATCAACAACAAGAAAAGTAGAGGCCCCTCCAAAGCCACGAAAGGAACTGAAAACCTGCAGGAACCAACACCACGAACCCAAAGAGTAGAGTCACAGTAGAAAGCACATGGTCCCCTTCAAAACCAAAAAGATGCTATGCAAAACTGCTCATGAAGCCAAAATTCCTCAGCCTAGCCAAAATATAGCTTCAAGGAAATGAATAAGGAAGTCCTATAAGGAATCAACAGTAGGAAGAGCAGAGGCCTATCCTCGAAGCCACGAAAGGAGCTAAAAACCTCCAAGAACCACCACTTCAAAACCAAAGAGTAGAGCCATAGTATAAATCACATGGTCCCTGCAACAAAAAGGATGTTGTGCAGAATTGTTCATGAAGCCGTAAATCCAAAGAGTCAACAAAACCAAAGCTGAAGCAATCCAAAGGACAGTCGAGAGGAAGACTTCCAAAAAATCCCGAGGGAAAAACTCCAGGAAAAGTCCTAGGGAAAACCTGACCACAATCTAGAATCCAGGAATCAAAGGATGGAATAGTGGAACAAAAATGAGACAGATTTTCCCATCCAAGGGCAAGGAAATGGGCAGAACAGTGGATCAAGGATCTGCCCCCCCAAAGGAGATTGTCTGCAACACCTTCCTTATGAAAATTATGGGAAATATGTCAAGGAAGCTGGGAAAGGAACAAGGTCCTAGGACTGGGATAGGAAAGGATGCAGCTAAAAGGAAGGACTTCCATGGGAAGTCGCCTTGCAGATTTCTACTATCTCTTGTAAATTTTTGAGCTTAGATTCAATTTTTTTATTTTCTTTAAAATTGTTACCAAAATATTTGTAATTCCATATCTTAATTTACTCCTTTAAATATTTCAACTTTTGAACAAACCTGTACATACATGATCCTTCAAATTTTGACTCATCCCACCATAACATAACCATCTAAAAAAATAAAGGTCTTGGAGCCACATAGATTGGAAGTGAAATGGCTTTGGATGACCATCATTAGGTAACTTGCAAGTCAAAAGAATGGGTTTGTGATTTGATATTGCTCGCAATAAAATATATGAAGAGATTGCATACTTTGTTTACAACTATTAATTAGATAACAACAATATATCCAATTTTTCTACTATATGATTTTTTTCAATTTGTCTATTATCCCTTGTATATTGAAATCTTGAGGGACTAACATCCCAAAGGTTATTTGAATTGACAAATGAAGCAAAATATTGCATTGATTTAGACAATCCTAGAATGCCACCCTTCTTTTCTAAAGGAGATCGAACAATATTAAAATCACCCCCAAGAATCCATAGATCACAATGATTCATCATTTTATTTGACAAAAATATGCTAAGGTCCTTCCAATATTTTTCACGAGGAGTGACTATAGTTGGATCATATATATTTATAACCCCTTTTGATGTTTTCCTCTTTCCTACAAAATAATCTAACAACCCAATTAATTTTTGCTTCTAATATTTATCCATCCCATTTGAATTTATTCCATATTATTGCAATACCGCTTAAAGCTCCTGTAGAACAAACTTCTAAACAATCACTCATCTTCCAAATATTCTTAAAAGCATCCTTAAATTCTTCACTAAACTTTATTTCTTGCATTAAAATAGACTTAGGACTATAACAACTTATTAATTTTTTTTTTTTTTTGGTAAGTAGTGTTTGTATTTACAGCGGGTTTTAACAAGGATCCCAAAACCTGATTACATAAGCAATGGGCCTAGGGCATCAATCCCTTGAAACTGAACACCAAAACAGAAATCCCGCCTAGCGGTAACAGTAAGCATGAAACAATTCCTCTCAGTGGGAAACAAAAAAATAATAAAGAAAGTAGTTTTGGAGATCCCGCCCAGCGGGGAGTAGCCAAAAACCACCATCGAGAAGATCCCGCCCAGCAGGAAGCAAAGAAAAATTGTTACAATAAAATCCCGCCTCGTGGGAAGCAGTAAAAACCACCACAAACAGTCCCACCTAGCGGGAAGCAATAGGGAAATCCCACCATCCGGGAAACCAGTAGAAAAGAAATGATCCCGCCTCACGGGAAAACCGACGGATTTGGCGGATCCTGCCCTGTGGAGAAACTAGCCTCCCACCGGGAAAACATTCCGTTCAGTGAGAGCCATCCTGCAGGAAGCCGACAGCCAGCACAGAGAGGATCCAACCCATTAGGAAGTGACCAGAGAGTTGCACCACAAGGAACCCACCCCAGGAAAACATAAGAGGATCCCAGCAGCAGGGACCAAGAATCCCGTCCAAGCACAGAGCCTATCGAGGATTCACAAGAAAAAAGGGGGAAGCTGTCCAAACCCTAAACCGTCACCTCCATCGCACCGAGAAACGTAGGGGACAAGATCCACACAAATAACCTGCAAAAAACCCCAGGGGGAAGCCTGAGGGAAAAAGGGAAGGGATCCCCAACCAAACAAGGATCCCTGGGAAGCACCAGTCCAAAAAAATAACCAAGGAAACCCTAGCCGGCTGGGAGGGGCGCATATAGTGGAGAAGGATCTCCCCCCTGGAGATCATCTGCAAACAACCACTCCCTGGGAGGGATGACCTGGGTTGAGCCAGGGACTAGGCAGGAACCAGGAACCATGGAGGGGGAGCAGGGGAGGGACCAGAGCCCTCCCCTCTCTACTTTCTTCCCTCACCCACAACTTATTAATTATTAATAACTCTTTTTTTAGGGGTTTTATTCATACCCCTAACAACTTATTAATAGACTTAGGACTATAACAACTTATTAATTACTTAATAACTATTTTTTTAGGGGTTTTATTCATACCCTTAATATTCCATGTTATTATTGTCATCACCACCACTTTTTATTTTTATTTGTGGGCTTAGCCCCACTTCTTGTTAACACTTGTGATATTTTTATTTGGCTTTCCAGATCATTATCCTTTTGAATTTATTTTCCTCTTTGTTCTTGCTTTAATGGCCTTCCTCTCATTCTTCCATTCTCACTAACACTCTCATTTGTTGGAATATATTACATTATTTAGTACATGACAATGTACCACCATACGTACATCTATAGATTAGGAAATAGTATCTTAGATTAGGATGAAAGTATTTACTTTATACAATATAATATATACACAAGTTTGCAATGATATTTTGGCAATGTAAATGTGCATAGCTGTCCCTATGTACATGTGTCATTAGAATAGGAACATGAAGAGTCATAGGAAGAGTAAGGGCCAAGAAACACCATATGAAGAGACATTCCATCCTATATATGGATGTGCAATTGTAATAGAATAGCATCACAAAAGGGAAGATCAGGAGATGGGATATCACCCATGGGGCGATGGAAGGTGATGTAATATGATGTATTTGAGGTCTTTTATTCAATAAGAGTTTATTATATTTTTCAACATTTGCCATTAGCACTATTGGAGTTATTTCATATTCTGAATATAAGCTTATTTGCTTAGCATTATTATTTCCTTCATATTGAGTTGAGTATTATTGATTTAGTGGCCATATTATTGAGTGGTTATTCTTTAAAAGTTAATAGTGGTATCAGAGCCATGGTAGATCTAGCCACAATAGGTCTAGATAGAAATTGAGAGAGCCACTAGAAACTATTCTAGTTTTCATCATTCATCACCATTGCTATGTTTTTGCAAATAAGATGCACCTTTGGACCCACTTGCAAAAGTTGTTGGCTTTGAGATTGTTTGATAGAAGTTATTATATAAATTGGAAGGAAGGAAATTTCTATTGGTTAAGAAGAGACCAATAAAGATAAAAGAAATTACCTCTAGAAAGAGAAACCAGAGAAGATAAAGAAAAATTACCTCTAGAAAGAGAAACCAGAGAAGATAAAGGAGATTACCTCTGGAAAGAGAATCTAGAGAAGATAAAAGAATTACCTCTAGAAAATAAAACCAGAGAAGATAACATTTCTCACTAGGTTGAAATAAAACCAGTGAAAGTTAAGGATTTACCTATTCCAAGAGCAAAATCAGAATAGAAGAAAATTTATAGGTCTTGAAGACAGACCTTGATATTGAATATTTAGAGACCCTTAGAAGAGGTCCTATTGATAAATTTTATTGATTGAAATAATATAGATTCTAGATTATTGATTGGCTAGAATATTTCCACAAGGTTGAAGGAACACTTGTGAAGACTAGAATTCAACATTGATTTGATTCCACTAGTTATAGCTAGTGAAGATTATTATTTCTAGAACTTTAAATATATTATTGTTGCTCAAGTTCTATTGCAAAAAATAGACATTGAAGGAGGTCCAAGAAGAAGGCCCCAATTGAATATTGAGAAGAACCAAGGAGAGGTTCTCATTGCAAGACTATTGATTGAAGAGACCCTAAGAGAGGTCATATTGAAGAACTTCTAAGATTGGAAGACTGAATATTGAAGGACTATTGAAATTACCATTGCAGATTGAAGCAACATATTGAATATTTAATGTTAAAGGACTACTGAAATTCCTATTGCAGATTGAAGTAATAGATTGAAGATAGAAGGACTATTGAAAGTCCTATTGCAGATTGAAGCAACAAATTGAAGATTGAATATAGAAGGACTATTCAAAGTCCTATTACAAATTTTAGATATCCAAAAAGAGATCTCATTTTAGAATTTCCCATAGTGGAAAATTGAAGAAACCAAGGTAAGGTTTCATTGAAAAATAGATTTGAATGCTGCAGAATTAGAAGACCCAATAATAGAGGTCTAAAGAAGATTTTAAAGAAGAAAAAAAGGCTACAAAAAAGTCTTATTGCAGAAGCTGAAGTAGCCATTATTGAAAAAAATTTGAAGCAGGGTTAATGGCAGAAGATTACAAGCAGAAAGAGTACCTGACCAGAAGAAATTGGGACAAATGTCACCATTTGATAACAAGCCCACAAGGAAAAGGATTTGGTAAAAAGTTTGTCAAAATTGAATAAGATTTTGAAGAACTCAAGATATTTAAATTCTTGAGAAAGAATACAAAGAAAGAGGTCAGATTTGAAGAAAAAATTTAACAAGAAGTCAAAATAAATAAAGAAGACTATAAAAGCCACAAATTTGAGAAATTACCTCTGGAAAGAGAAACTAGAGAAGATAAAAAAAAATTACCTTTGGAAAGAAAAACCAGAGAAGATAAAGGAGGTTACCTATGAAAAGATAATATAGAGAAGATAAAAGAACTACCTCTAGAATATAAAACTAGAGAAGATAGCATTTATCACTAGGTTGAAAGAAAACTAGTGAAAGTTAAGGATTTACCTATTCCAAGAGCAAAATTAGAATAGAAGAAAATTTATAGGTCTTGAAGACAAACCTTGATATTGAAGATTTAGAGACCCTTAGAAGAGGTCCTATTGATAAATTTTATTGATTGAAAGAATATAGATTCTATATTATTGATTGGCTTGAATCTTTCCTCAAGGTTTAAGGAACACCTGTGAAGACTAGGATTCAACATTGATTTGATTCCACTAGTTATAGCTAGTGAAGATTATTATTTCTAGAACTTTAAATATATTATTGCTGCTCAAGTTATTTTGCAAAAAATAGACATTAAAGGAGATCCAAGAAGAAGGCCCCAATTGAAGTTTGAGAAGAACCAAGGAGAGGTTCTCATTGCAAGACTGCTAATTGAAGAGACCCTAAGAGAGATCATATTGAAGAACTTCCAAGATTGGAAGATTGAATATTGAAGGACTATTGAAAGTCCCATTGTAGATTGAAGTAGCATATTGAATATTGAATATTGAAGGACTATTGAAATTCCTATTGTAAACTGAAGCAATATATTGAAGATAGAAGGACTATTGAAAGTCCTATTGTAGATTGAAGCAATAAATTGAATATTGAAGACTGAAGATAGAAGGACTATTGAAAGTCCTATTGCAGATTTTGGATATCCAGAAAGAAATATCATTTTAGAATTTCCCACAGTGGAAAATTGAAGAAACCAAGGTAAGGTTTCATTGAAAAATAGTTTTGAATTCTTCAGAATTAGAAGACCCAAGAATAAAGGTCTAAATTTTTTTTTGAATAAGAAAAGAAGGCTACAAAAAAGCCTTATTGCAAAAGCTAAAGCAACCATTATTGAAGGAGATTTGAAGCAGAGTTAATGGAAGAAGATTGCAAGCAAAAAGAGTACTTGACCATAAGAATTTGGGATAATTTTCACCATCCGAAAACAATCCCACAAGGAAAAGGATTTGGCAATAAGTTTATCAAATTTGAAGAATATTTTGAAGAACTCAAGACATTCAGATTCTTGAGAAAGAAAACAAATAAAGAGGTCAGATTTGAAATTTTTTTTAACAAGAAGTCAAAAGAAAGCAAGAAGACTGCAAAAGTAAAAAAATTGAGAAATTTTAAGATAGCCACATAAGTTTGTAGGCTAATTTGTAAAAGCATAAGTTGCTGATATTTAGAAGAAAAGTTGAAAGGAAAAGGACTACAAAAAGTTGTAGATTGAAAAGCTTTGCAGAAGCTTTTAAGGAATATTTGCATAGCCAACTAAGATAAGGCTTGATAGAAAATAGAGTAGAAAATTTGAAGGTTAATAAAATTCATCAAATCATATTTTGGAATAACAATTAGAAGATGTTTAAGCTGCATTTTTGGGCATTGTAAGAACAAAATTAGCTGCATTTTAAAGAAGCTTTGGGAAAGATTTGAGATATATTTGGAAAGCAAAGCATAAGGATTAGTAGCAAACCCTATGAAGGAGGTCTATTATAGGTTTTGAGTGCATTTGGAAAGTATTTGAAGATGTAAAAATCAAAGTTAGAAAGCACCTGTTTGAAGAAGAAGAAAGCACCTATTTGAAGAAGAAGAAAGCACCTGTTTGAAGGAGAAGAAAGCACCTATTTAAAGGAAAATAAAGCAAGCTTTGAGGTAGCTATTATTTATACAAATTGAAGGATCTAATAATAGAAAATTAAAGGGTGAAAATCTAGCAAATACAAGACAATAAGCTACAAAGGAAGAAGCTACAAAAAGGTGTGTAAAATTGATGCCATATAGATTACTATTGCAAATTTTTTAAAGGAGTTTATCAAGAGTTTAAAGCATCAGTTATTGAAGCTATTTAGAGCTATCTAAAAGAAGGATTTTAAGGTGTCATTAAGCTCAAAAGGACATTGTTTCACACTATTGAATTTAGTGAAAAATTGCATATTATAACAACAAAATTACAAGTTTAATTGGAGTGATAAGAAGTTGATTATATGCTATTTTTTTAATAAGAGAAAATCAGATTTATTTAACATCGATTAATAGGATAGAACCACTTTATTATCTGAGAAATTTGAAATATTATAGCAGTATTATATTGATTTATTAAAGGAGTTATAAGTGTTAGTATATGCTAGATTTTAAAGTGAAAGAAGAAGAAAAAATATTCTACGTTTGTGAGGGAGAATAACCCTCAAAGTATAGCAGATTTTGAAAAGGAAAAGAGATCCAAATTTGGGTATATTTTAGGTGTTTAAAAATGCTGGATTTATAGTTGGTATTGGTATAGAAAACTACCAAGGAAGTTGTGAAAACCACCACTACACAAAGCACCATTCGGAAACAAATTACAAGGGGCAAATACTTCATCATACGTCCACCCACTTGCAGGAAAAAGAACTAGAAAAAGAGCATAAGAAAGAGGATCCATTAGGCTCAATTTTTGGCCAGCCCAAGAAGGTAGAGAATGTCATCCCAACCTGTAAAAGTACTATTACATCCATTCAAAATAGGGTAGATTACAAGAGAGAAAATACAAGGTGCATTATCAAAGAAGAAAAAGAAACTACCATAGTGATTACCATAGGGCCACCATTGAAGCATACAAGAAGATACTTGGTTGAAGCCATCCATGACCAAGTGCAAAATCATCCAAAGGAAGGAGAAAATTGAACAAGAATACATTTTCAAGAAGCTAGAATACGTTTTACAAGGAGAAATAATAAGTTTGGGAAGAGCAAAGGCATTCAAAAGCCTTACAATCCATACGTTTAGAAAAAGAGTGCATGCACAAAGAGTTTATTACACTTGTATCTTCCAAAATAAGGGAATATATCCACTTGGCACTAAATATAGAAGTTGGTGCATAAGGTTGAACATAACTCTACATGAGAAAAGAGCGCTCAAACATTCAAATATTCATCATTATTATCCAAGCGCCCAAGAAGATTGTGTAACTTCTAAGTTGCATGGAAAAGGTGATAAATGTCCACCTTATTCTATTCATGAACATTAGAACAACCAAGAAAGGAAGACAATGAGTCAAATAACATCTACACCTTATGGCACACATCCAAAGAAAGGTGAAGCGCTCATATAGCCATAAAGGTATTAATATAGCAATTTTTCCAATACCTTACATACAAATACAAGAGGAGAAGCATTAAATAAGGTCAAAGCATCTTTGAAGAGTCATATGAAGCATTCCAAGCAAGTTTGACTAGAGAGATAAGCACCCAACAAGACCAAAAATGAGTGCTTGAATAATTAAGGTATTTATCAAAGTATTTTACCATATATTAAAGTTTTATATTGATAGGAGGAATAAGAAGGGAATATATTCTAAGGTCAAAGTTTATTAAAAGTAAAAGTGGAGTGATAAGCATTTTTTTTGATAAGTAACAATAATATTTACAGCAGGTTTTTTTTAAGGGTCCCAAAACCTTAGGTACATAGGTAGTCGTAGCTATATTTTGGTGTTAAAATACTAGGGTTGCGCCCTTGGGAACCAAACCGGGGCCCAGGGCCCTGGTGCCTACAAAAAGTCCATCCAACTATGTTGCCAGCAAAACAAAATTTGGCCTGAGGCCACCAAACAGGGAGAAACCATGAAGCTGCTCAATAGATAACCCAAAAAATGCTGCCCATCACTGCTCCATGTAGCCCTACAGTCGGAATTGACCTGGACGTGGGCCCCAACCTGGCAGTTTAGCTCGCTTCCCTATCAGGGCTGTTGCCCAACCTGCAACAGAGTTTGCCTAGGGCATTGGCCGCTGAGGAAGCTACTTTGGCAAAAGCGGTCAGGGAACTGATCGTGATGTCTAGTAGGGCTCTAGTCGACAAGTTCTGCAACTTGTTGTTAGAGTCAGAGCTAACTTCGATGGATTTTAGGGCATCCACATTGGCCTTCTTGGAGCTTCCAGTAGCCCTGCTGTTGCTAGGGGTCGGGCCCTTACAGATCGAACTTGCACCAAGATTTGGGACCCTGCATGGGGCTTGATATGGGGTTCTAAATTTCTGGGTGGGTCTACATCGTTTAAGGGAAGGGGAGGCTTCAAGGGATGGGGTCTCCTTGGATTTGGATGCTGCAAGGGAAGCAACATAGGACAGGGGAGGGATGCAATGAAGCTACGATTGGTTAGCTAGGGCATGTCTATACAAAACAGCCATGAGCCCTTGATGGGAGGGCCAAGAATGGTTCTTGTGGGCCCGGTCGATGGTGAGGCTCAAGGAATAAAGGAGAAATTGGGGGGTGCTTACCAACGTGGCTCCAAGAAGGTGATTGTAGAAGCTGAGGTGGAAGCTGTAGAGACGCTAATTCGGGTCATCACACGTAATGTATTGCATCACTAAGATGATGAACTCGTCAAATGGGGGTGGGAGGTCAGCTCAAAAGAGATTGGCCTTATCCCATTGCTGCTCTGAGAATCAAGATAGCTCCTCCTCCCAATTGTGCTTGTACCACAGAATGAATCTGTCTTTCTCCTTATGGTGCAGACCTGTCACTTCAGTTAGAAACTCCTTGGACACTTTGAAATGAAACCCTTTCACTTTGACCTCCCTGTCATTCAAGGTGGCTTCCACTTTATCTTCTGACTTGTCGTGAAATCGTGACACTTTTTCTCCTTAGCACTTTTCTTTTCTTCGGGTCGCAAAAACCCGACATGTCGCGATATCACGACACTTTTTCTCCCGGACTCTCTCTCCTGCATTATGTCATGAAATCGTGACACTTTTTCTTTTGGACTCTCTCTCCTGCATTATGTTGCGAAATCGTGACACTTTTTCTTTCGGACTCTCTCTCCTACATTATGTCGTGAAATCGTGACACTTTTTATTTCGGACTCTCTCTCTTGCATTATGTCGTGAAATCGCGACACTTTTTCTTTCGGACTCTCTCTCCTGCATTATGTCACGAAATCGTGACATTTCTGACTCTAAAAATTCTTTCTCCTCTTTGAGTCGCGAAACTGTGACATGTCACGATATTGCGACACTTTTCTAAAAGCTTTCTCTCTCCTGCCTAAGTCGCAAAAATATGACATGTCGCGATATCGCGACATTTTTTCAACTTACTTTCTTTCGAACCTGTCAAGCCAAACCTTCATCAAAACAAATTATTTTACATCATATCAAATTCTTTCAAAAGCTTCTTGACATCAATAACAACTTATACATTTGAGCAAAGGCAATGCACCCAAGGTACCCAAAATTGCCAACAATCTCCCCCTTTGTCATTGATGGCAAAATTTTACTGAAAAACACATCTCAAGAGCCAAAACTGAAACCAATTGTGTTAACAACTAAGAAACTGCCCACAACTAAGAATCTTCCTCTGAAGTTTTGCTCCCCCTGACTTGAAGATTTCCTCTTCACTTGAAGCTCTCCCCCTTACTCATATCTCTCCCCCTTTGTCATCAATGGCAAAGGGTCACCTTTGGGGCTCGGGACTAAGAATGAGCCTCGTAGCTTAGTCCCTTCCCCACCTCTTGATGAGGTGATTAATTCTGGGGTGGGAGTAAAACTCCCATTAGGCACTGATCATCATCAGCGTCTATCACTTCCTTGTCGGGCCTTCTCTTGAACTCTTTGCCCGTATTCCTGTTCCTATTCCTGTCATTGTTCCTATTCCTGTAATTAACCTTGCAATAGACTACCTTGTGCCCAAACTGTTGACAAGAGTAGCAATACCCTTGAGAGAAACTAGCGCTTCTGAAATTGCCGTTTACCTTCTTCACTTGATCCATGCAATGTGTAGCCATGTGACCAAACCTGTAACACACAAAACATCTGTCGTGAAATTTTCCTTTATTCGACCTCTTGGGTCCTGAAAACTTCTTCTTATCATTTTGAATTTTGTTTTCTATTTCTGTGCATCTGTCATTCAAGGACTCATAATTTGAAAAACTTTCCTCATCAAAACTTTCTTCCTTTTGGAGTCTCTTACTAGACTCTCCAGCTTGTTCCTTGTGTGGCTTAACAAAACCAAGGCCTGTTTTATTTGTTGTCTTTCTTTGACCTTTGATGAGTGACTTAACATTTTTGGAGCTATCTTGAAACCTGTAAAGCTTATCCTTGTACTCTTTAGTTTCCTCTTTCAAAGAAGCCATTTTTTGTTCTAACTCACTATACTCAAGAACTTTAGACTCTAACTCATCCTTGAGTTCTTGTGTCTTAGCCATAGAGAAGTCAAGACTTTTCATAAGATCATCTGTCTCCATACAACATTCATCTAACTTATCCTTGAGTCTAGCATTCTTCTTTCTTTCCTTTTTCAAAACACTAAGAGCGTTAGTAAATTCACTTTCAAGATCCTTTATTTGTTTGCTATCTGAATCATCAAAGTCTTTTTTAGCTTTCTTATCACTAGAGGTGCTCCCTTTTTCAAAAACCATACATGCATCTTCATTATAGTTTTCTGAAGCATCCTCATACATACTGGAAACCAAATCATTATTTGTACAATCATCCTCAAGGTGACCAAAATTTCCACATCTAAGACATTTCATGATAATGAATCTATGTTTCGGTTCTTCCTATTTTTCTGAAATGAACATCTCATTTTCATCATCACTCGAAGAACTTTCACTATCACTACTCGAACACTTACTTGCTTTGTCTAGGTAGAAACTCTTCTTGTACTTGTGAGAATACCTCTTTCCTCGATTGCTGTGCTCATCTTTGTTCTTTCTGTGATGCATGTGCTTTTCAGAATCCTTGCTCTTAGAATCCTATTTATCTTTGTCACTTTCATCCTTGGAAACAGTATAGTCTGTAGCATAAGGACCAAACTTTTCGCAATTGAAACATCTTATATTTTTCACGCTTTTGTGCTTTCTAAAGAATTTGCCTTTCTTGCTATAATATGCCTCTTCATCACTAGAAGACTCATCACTCTCTTGAAGCTGTTTACCCTTGGATTTCTTGGTAGCCTTGAAAGCTGCCTCTTTCTTGACGTCAACCTCCACTTGAGTTCTCAACTCAAATGCTGCAAGTATACTATGGAGTTCATCCTTTTTCAACTTATCCAAATCTTTAGCTTCCTCAATAGCAGAAATATTTTCACTAAATCTATTAGGAAGAGATCTTAAAATCTTATCACAAACATCATTTTCAGCAAGCTCAAGACCTAAGTCTTTCATGGAGTTTACAACCTCATCCATACGAAGCATATAGTCACTAATATTTTCATCATCATTCATCTTGAGTTGTTCAAACATACCTTTGAAGTGTCTCAAATTGGCCTTTTCGACATTTGTATCACCTGTATGAACCACCTGCAACTGTTTCCACATTTCACTAGCTGTCTTGTAGTGAATCACTTTGGTGAGATCTACTTTCTGTAAGCCTTTCAGAATTGCATTCATTGTTTTTGAATTGCTGTGATGTAGGAGCCTTTCTTCTTTAGTATTTGGACCATGTACAGGAATAGTATACTCATATTAAATTACTTCCCATACCTCATTACCAAGTGACATTAGATGAACCTTCATCCTTGCACTCCAAAGACCAAAATCTGACCCATCAAGAATAGGTGCTGCATTGCCACTTGAATAATCCATTGTGTTCTTTACTAGCTTTTCCTTCAAGCTGTTAAAATTTTTGAAGGCACCGGCTCTGATATCAATTGAAGAACACAAGCTTATACTGAGAGGGGGGTGAACAGTATAAGACCTCTTTTTACTTTTTCTTTTATATTACAAAATAGTAAAGCGATATACCCATAGCAATATCAAAGCAATGCATAAAAACATCCACAAAGAGACAACAATCTTAATGTGGTTCACCCAGAATGGCTAGGCTACGTCCATGGATAAAATATTTCACTAAATTTTATCAATCCAAATCTGGGAATACCTTTCTTGATTACAATGTTTATGGGCACCAACCCAAAGGAGACACCAATCCCCTAACCTCGAGTTCATGGGCACCAACCCATAGGAGACACCAATATCATAGCTCTGCTCTGGTTGGTGATCCTCTAGAAGACCTCTACCTCCACTGCCCTTAGCAAATGGAACTCTATCCACATAAGACACCTGTCCTCCCTGCTCTAGCTGGAGACCTCTATCCTCAACTCTTTCACCTCCAAAGTTGGTCCTCAAATTTGCACTAAACACAGTCCTTCAGTTTAGCACAAATGTCCTCGTTCGCTTTCTCTGATCTGCACCAAACATAGTCCTTCGGTCTGGCACAAATGTCCTCTGCTCTCTCTATGCAAACACACCCGCACTTGGTTGAACTGCAACCCTTGCATAGTCTGTGCACACTCTTCTTCCTTTGCGATCTTTCACACTCAAAATGATTTGATGAAATGCACTCTGCACACTACAATTGAATTCACACTCTGCTCACAGTGATCGAAATTCTTGCACTATGCACTATATCTGAACGTCACACATCAACAATGCATTCAATCACCCTGCAACTCTCCAAATAGCCCTCCTTTTATACTAACTCTTTCAAGATCAAAACCTTGATCTTAGTCAGCTGCACAACCCTAAACTACGTCGGCTACAAAACCTAAACTACATCGGCTAAAAACCCTAATTTTTGTCGGCCCAAATTTAACTTTGTCGACTTCACTGCCTCTGCAACTCTTTTGTAGCTTCTGCCATGAAACTACAACATGTCGCGATATCACGACACTTTTGCAACCGTATACTGTCTTTTGGATTTTGTTGCGATATCGTGACATTTTAGCCTTTGTCGACTTCAACTAAGCTCTTGTCATGATATCACGACACTTTTGACTTAGTCAGCATCAACTTTGTGTTTGTCAGGATATCGTGACATTTCTCCCTTCGTCGACCTCCTTTCTGCTTTTGTTGTGAAATTGCGACACTTCTGTATTCTTAGCCTTCCTCTCTGCTTTTGTCGCAAAATTGTGACACTTCTCTTATAGAAGGCCTGCATTCTGTTTCTATCGTGAAATTGTGACACTTTCTCCAACCGAACATTGCTATCTCAATCTGTCATGAAATCGTGACACTTTCTCTTCCTTGCACTCTTGACTGCTTACACTAGCAAAAATGGAACATGTCACAAAATCACGACACTTTCGTTGCCTTGTGTTTTTCTCTGCCTTACGCCCATGAAAATGGAACATGTCATGAAATCATGACGCTTTCGCCTTTGAGCTCTTCCTCCTTGAATTTGTCACGAAATTGTGACACTTCTAGCTTCCGTACGTTTTCTTTGCAGCCTATCGTGAAATTGTGACGCTTTCAGCTTCCGTACGACTTCTCTGCAACCTGTCGCGAAATCGTGACGCTTCTCATTTCAGACTCTTCCCTTTGCTGTATGTCACGAAATCACGACAGTTCTTACTTGGAACATTTTCATCTGTAGCATGTCCCGAAATCGCGACACCTTTTCTCCTTTGCGCTTTTCTTTTCTTCGGGTTGTGAAAACCCGACATGTCGCGATATCACGAAACTTTTTCTCTTGGACTCTCTCTCCTGCATTATGTCACGAAATCGTGACACTTTTTATTTTGGACTCTCTCTCTTGCATTATGTCACGAAGTCGTGACACTTATTTCGAACTCTCTCTCCTGCATTATGTCATGAAATCGTGACACTTTTTCTTTCGTACTCTCTCTCCTGCATTATGTTGCGAAATCGTGACACTTTTTCTTTCGGACTCTCTCTCCTGCATTATGTCACGAAATCATGACATTTCTGACTCCAAACATTCTCTCTCCTCTTTGAGTCGCGAAACTGCGACATGTCACGATATCGTGACACTTTTCTAAAAAGCTTTCTCTCTCCTGCCTAAGTCGCGAAAATGCGACATGTCGCGATATCGTGACATTTTTCCAACTTACTTTCTTTCGAACCTGTCAAGCCAAACCTTCATCAAAACAAATTATTTTACATCAAATCAAATTCTTTCAAAAGCTTCTTGAAATCAATGACAACTTATACATTTGAGCAAAGGCAATGCACCCAAGGTACCCAAAATTGCCAACAATATATTTTATGAGTAGTTAATTTTATATTGAAAGAGATATAGATTAGATGGATAAATTTATGTTGAAAGAGATATAGATTTTATTAGTCAGATTATGTTGTTAAGTGAATAACATAGTTTGCAATTAAATGGACTATGTCATGAGGTAGATAACATAGTTAGTATTTCATGATGGATAATGTTGTTAGGTGAATAACATGGATACATCGAATACTAATGGATTATGTTAAATTGCAAGTAGCATGGTTTATGTTGAAATGATGTTATAATGGTTTAGCATCTAAAAAGTATTGAGATGTTATAATGGTTTAACATCTAGGAAGTATTGATGTTATAATGGTTTATCATCTAGCAATATGATTATTAAATTATCTAAAGGTATGGGACTTTAGGTAATTTAGTAAAGGAGAAATGGAAAATGGATTTTTAAATTATCTAAAGGTATGGGACTTTAGGTAATTTAGTAAATGGGAAATGGAAAATGGATTATTAAATTATCTAAAGGTATGTGACTTTAGGTAATTTAGTAAAGGAGAAATGGAAAATGGATTATTAAATTATCTAAAGGTATGGGACTTTAGGTAATTCAGTAAAGGAAAAATGGAAAATGGATTATTAAATTATCTAAAGGTATGGGATTTTAGGTAATTTATTAAAGGTGAAATGGAAAATGGATGATTGAATTAGCTAAAGGTATGGAACTTTAGTTAGTTGGTAAATGAAGTTGATTATTGAATTAGCTAAGGGTAAGGAACTTTGGTTAAATTGGTAATGGTAATGGATTATTGGATTAATTAAAGTGTGGAAACTTTAGTTAATCAATGTACTATGTGGATTAATTGAACTACCCACAGTTAAGTCGTATGAACTATGTGTTCTATGCATTGTATTGGATACTTTTGGGAGCAAAGGACTATTGGTCCTTGTATTTGTAAAAGACCAAATTTATGCAATAAAATGGAACATATTTAAGGCTGGGTTTTCCCATAAGGGTTTTCCCTAGGGTATATGAATGTGTTATGGATATTGGTTCTCTCCTTGTATTTGCTTTAATGTGTCTTGTTGATGGATTCTTATGTTTATTTGAATGGATGTTTTAGTTCATATTATTCTTTGATTGTTCTAAAGTAGATTAACTTTGTAATTGTTAATTAATTTAAAAAAAAATTATAGTGACATCCCTCATCCCTTGGTTGGGAATTTGGGGTGTTACATTTGGTATTAAAGTAGTAAGGCGTAGGAAAAAACACTTGCATGAAGGGAACTCTAGGAGATAATGGACCAGAGGTTTCCTTGGAATGTGTTAAGGTTTAGGTATCTTCTAATGAAGACCTTTTATTAGTTAAACTAAGATCTGGGAAGACATTGAACCAAAAAAGTTGCTTGAAGTTGAGGTATGGAATTATGGGGTTACAAACTTCCCTAGATAAGAATCTACGTGTGACGAGCTAAAGGTTTCCTTGGATAAGCTAAGGGTTGCTTAAAGATTAGTCCTAGATAAAGCAACTTTATTTTGGGTATATTATCTTATGTTGAGCAAAGCGTGACCTTAAAATTTCACAAATGAAAGTAGATAAAATGAGTTAGTCGCTACAGATAGAAGAAACTCAATTCCTTGGGGATTTAAAAAATTGGCACCTTGTAATAAGACATGTGTGACATAGATTACTACCAAAGATATCATATTAGTCATAACCTAGATGACGCCTTGTGGAAATACAAGGGTTAAGGTGACCATCATGAATCTAGGTTAGCATAACCAATATTTGGTAAGTATCAATGAAAGCAATCTAACTCCATGATGTGATGACATCAAGACAAGGAGGAGGAGAGGAGGAATCTCCTCATAATCCAAAGCTAGACCCTAAGGAAAACTTAGAAGAAATTTCAATAGAGGTAAAGAGCCTCATAATTATAGTCTAGTTGCTACAAGGGCATAAGATATTGGTACCTCTTAGGGTGAACATAGGAAGACCTAAGGGATTAAGGCCTTAGGGAGGTCTTGGTGACTAAGTTTATGGGAAGACTACATCTAAATTAAGATAGCTCATCATGGAGACAATATGGATAGCTTAACTCGTGATACACGTAGAATACCTACATAGATGGTACTTGTGTATGGTATGATGATGCATGTACATATTCTAATGGTTGAAGGTGATAGGTTTAGCTCATTAGAAAAAATAATATGGATAAAATTATTTGTAGTACACATAGCATACCTACGCATAATAATTTGCATAGAGTATGTAGATACATATGTTAACTCGTAGGTCACGTAACATATCTATGCATAATGGTTTACGTAGAGTATGGAGATGCACGTGCACCTTATAATAGTTGAACATGGTAAGTTTAGCTCATCAAGGATGATGAGAGAGATAGGCTTATCTATGGTAGTACATGATACGCCTACACATATGGAACTTGTGGGAGGGTATATTGTAAGATGTAGCTCTTTCAAAAAACTTAGGGGTTCATAATTTATTGTTTTCTTGTGTGCTTTATATTTTCTTGTTTGTTGCTTTCTGTGTGTCTTATGTATACTTGTTTTCTATTTTTGGGTCATTACAAAATGGGCAATACACATAACATACTTACATAGATGGTACTTGTGTATGGTATGGTTATAGGCGTAAACCTTTGACTGGCTGAAGGTGATAAGTTTTAGCACATCAAGAATGATGATATGGATAAAGCTTATTTACAGTAAAACGCGTAGTATACCTACACAAATGGTACTTGTGTATGGTATTGATAGTTTATCTATGCATGGTATACCTACACAGAGGGTACTTATGTAAGGTATAGTAATGATCCATAGCAAGATGTGATGGGTAACTTTAGTTATCTCATCGGTAAAGGTGAGGGGGATACTTTAAGTTAGCTCATATTGAGTGAAGTAACTATTCCTAGTTAGGTTAAATTGTACTTAATAAGAAGGAATGGGGGGAAATTGCTATAAGAGATAATGGAGGTGGGGTTCTATTCTTCATATTTGAGCTTGTTTACCTAAAGGGAAGTAGGAAGGAATATAATCTAAGGGAGGATTATGGGATCCTCTCCTTAAGTTGATTAAAGAGTAACCTGATTTTAAGATTTGTAAGCTCTACAAGGCATATAGATCCATTTGGACAGTAAATCCCAAGTTTGGAAAATAAGAAATTCTTCATAGCTTCAAGTCTTAAAGAGGGCATTTAGCAGTTTAAACTTGAAATCCTTTGGATTTAATGGAACGATTCAAGGAAATTCGATCTCTAGGTGAGAGATACGATAAATTTCAAGATAAAGGTGAATAAAACTTAGGTTGTTTGTTGAGTGTTTATTATTCCTATTACAAAACCTAGATTTGATCTAAAAATAATATATTTAATTAATTTCTAGGCATTTGAAAGGAAAACAACATATAGTGTGCACTTCGGATTTTAATGTTATTTGTGCATCCTCCCTTGAGCCCTTTCTTGAAGGTTTTACGTTTTAAAAACCTAGGGTTAGAAGGCATTCGAATAAAGAATCATTCTAAAGTTAGCTCTTTTCTTCTTGCATTCTATATTTCTACATTGTACTTTATATTTCATAGCATAGATCTAGAAAGGCCAAACATAGGTGATTATCTTAAAACAAATACATCAAACATTATCCAAAACCCTAATACTTGGAGTGAGTTTGTAAAGCCATTCCTAGTGAACCCTTACCCTTTTTTCCACACTAAGTGTAGAGAACAATGTAGCCCTTACGGTTCACCTCGGCTTCCCTACAGATCCAACCAAGAATCATACATGGTAGGGCAGTTTTTACCCTCTACATATTTGATGAACTCGATGTGAATGCCTCCTTTTATTTGAAATATTTTTAATAAGATCATTAATCTATTTTTTTGGGGTTTTTTTCGAACATTGAATAAAATTCTTAAAAATATTTTCTTGTGTGTTTTTATTAGTTTTCTTCTCTATCCTTAAACTCCTTCTAATGGCTCATTTCCTTAGAATTCAGCGAAAGTATTTAGAATTTGATTATGTTCCTTTGAAAGATGATCAAATTGATAGAGAGGATCCTAACATAGATCTAGAATAATAAGATATTGTTGAAACTACGATAAATTTTTATCCCTATGAAGGACCCGATGGTGAGTTTATTTTAACATAATTTGAGTATATCTGGAGCTTTATGAAAGCTAATAGTAACAAAATATTTAAGGGTATGGAGCAGGAGGCTCATCTTGAAAGAGGTGAGACTCCTCCTCTTCCTCCTTCAATAAGTTCCCCTATGCTTTTTTAAAACAATCCTTTGCCTGAATCTTCACATTGTGGTAATATGAGGTACCAAACAACTTATACCACTACTACAACCACCAATGTTGGAAGAAATTTGGAAGATTCTCTAACTAGTAGTGTGACTCAAAATTATCTTTAATTTCCTCCTCAATATGCTAATATCAACATTCTTGCTTATGATCTATCTAATATTAGTTGTTCTCTCTCTCAGGGTATCACATGCAATACTAATGTCTATGCTCCTAAAATAAGTCAAGAACTTGTTCATCGACCTCCTTTGAGGAAATAATAATAATCCATATGTTCAAAACTTGAAAAATATGGTGAAGTAATTTGTTTTAAAAGTGGTGATGATTCAACATTCCAGTTTTACTTATAGTTATAAAGATATGTGCAATCAACCCTTGGATCCCATTGTTGTTATTAGACCTTATCCTAAGAACTTTTATATACTATTTTTTCCCATATGTAAAGGAATGGAAGGTCCAATAGAAAATTTAAGAAGATTTAGAACAACATGCTATGATCTCATATACGATGATATGTTGTTACTAAAAATATTTTCTAAAAGCCTTACTGGCATTGCATTAGAATGGTACTATAGGTTACCTAACTATTCCTTGAGGAATTTAAAAGAGATATCAGAGTTATTTAATCAAAAATTTGGTACCTACATTGAAAGTATGTGATCATGAAAGATGTTTAAAATATAAAACAAAATTAAAAATATAGTGTTTTAGAATTTCTATCTCATTGGAAAAGCTTGGTTGGACGCTTAAGATATACTTGGCTCATCAAGATATGCTTGAAATATTTATTGGAAACTTACAATAACATATATCTTATGCATTAGAGACTACAACTATTACATATTTTGAAAAAGCAATTGAGTTAGCGAGAAAAGTGGAATAGGTTCTCATTAGAAGGGGCCAACTCAATATGAAAGAAGAAAAATATACCAATTCACAACATGAGAATAAACATGCAGGAGGTGATGGTGCAGTAGATGGTATGTTTGTTAATAATATTATTAACAACATACAAAAGATGATACTTCAAATACCTATACAAAGGAATTTCATAAAGCTTAACATGTCTATGGAAGTAGTTTTGAACAACTTTTGGAAGCTAATATGATTGATTCACCACATAAGACAACCAGATACTACAACTATTTGGTACAGGGTAGGGTAACATTGTATATATCACAGAGTAGAAGGATACTGAACAAACTCTTGTAATAAGTTGTAAAAATTTGAAACATGTGGTTCAATATTTAATTGGTGCAAGCTGTATTGATATAGGGAATTCTTAGTCATCAAATAATCAGCAAATACCAACAACAAATCTAGATATGGGAATATTCAAGGATCCATTACTAAAACATGATCAATGAGTATCTAGTCAAATATCCTACCATAATGAATCTCCTACTAATAGTAACATGGTTGGTATGATTGAGGTCACTATAAAAAGACAAGCTCAGGTTTAGCCAACTCAACATTATCAACAAGAAAAGAATTCTACATCACAACCTACTTTGGTTTTGATGAATAATCATAGACAGAATATAGAAATAGGTACACCACCTTTTATATTGAAACCCCAACCCAAGGCTTCCTTTTATCTCCAACATCAGCTAGTCGATACTCCAACTAAAATCTCTATCTTAGAACTCTTACAAACTTCTCCTACCCATCGAGAAGCCTTGCTAGAGTTTCCACAAATAGTAATTTGTTCCTCCAAATATTTCTCTTAGTGTTGTAGTTAATTTCATAGGTTTCATAGGTTCTCTTGGGATACATCATATTTCATTCTCAGATGATGATAGGTCTTCCTTATAACCACAATACGATTCATCTCTTTACATCACAACTCTTATTGGGGATACTTTTACCAAACGAATCTTGATTGATAATGGTTCTTCCCTCAATTTGTGTACTTATCAATTTTTTTAAAAATTTGGTCTAAAAGAGGAAGACTTAACTAAATATGATATCATGATCAAAGATTTCAACAATGAATCCCAAGAAGCCTATGGTGTCATATCGCTCCATCTCAAATTTGGGCCTAAAATATTGGATATCTTGTTTTATGTGGTACATTATTCTACATATTTTAATCTCCTTCTTGGATGTCCTTGGATCCTGTTGGTCCGGCTTTCATGCACACCCCGGGAAAAAGGATGAAGCAAGGAAAGCTCCGGAGACACCCACGGGAATGATCCCACTCATCTTTAGGATCTAGCTGGTTATCCAAGGTGCGAGTTACAGAGTTGGGTCGAATGGCAATTCACTCTTTTCCACTTCTGGAATAGATTTCGATATGGACTTCTCTATTACCTTACAGGGGGTTCTTGAAATCGTTCAGTAGTTGCAAAAGTTGTTGACAATCAGATTTGACTTGAATTCTTTGATCTAGCTCTCATGGGTCAGCAGATTTAAATAAAAGGCAAATAAAGAAAATAAAAATGGATCATTCACCGAAAGCAAAGAGAGGGTAGGGTAGGGCAGAAAGAGAAGCTTATCAGACTTTAAACTGTAAAACTCTAAACTATCAATCTTATCTATGCTATCAGCTTCACAACAGAACAAATCCCAGAAGAAAGTGTCCAGTCAGTCTAAGATCACTTTCAACTAAGAGCACAAGGCAGAGTGAAACGGATCTAGCAGAAAATTATAAATCCAAGGGCAGCTGGTTAAAACTGGTATCTTTCATCGGTAGCCTAGCTCGCACAGTGAAGACAGAGCAATTAGAACAAACTTAACCTCATGAAATCCGTAATTTCCCCTAGCAGACAATAGAACAACTGAAGCCTAACAGCATATTTAATCTTGACAACTCAGATTTACAACATATATCTAACAAACTTTAAATGGAACGGATAACAAAAGAAGATACACTTATCACACTCTGCAAAAGATTAGGCTCCTGGCCATGCTATCACAGAAAAGCTAAAGCACATCAAATCCAAGTCCAGAAACAAAGGATTTCACTAAATTTGCAAGAAATTGCTTATAAGCCTTTTATTTCTAAGTCTTCGCCTCCTGCGATTACATTTAGAATCTGTATTTATAGACTCAGGATAGACCCTGATCTTTTCAAAATATCTTCTTCAAACCCTAAATCTTATCGCACTTAAACCCTAGGACCCGGGTTTTACAATAAAAATCCATTTAAAACCAAAGTCCAGATAGAACTTAACCCTTCGGCAAATCTGTGCAGTCAGCTGCCATAAATGGAGAAGATAAAAATAAAATGCAACTTGCATTCATCCGCAGCTGCAAATAAATGCCTCCATTAATTCTGCTGGTGAGCCGGATGAGTCACCACTTCTCCATCAATTTTATCTCCGCAAATCCATCTCTGAGTTGAAATGGTCTCCATGCTATCAATTATGCAATAAATCTCCATTAAATGCATTTACCGGTAGCCTCTCTTCTAGCATGGCGGTCCTTGACTGAATCCGCACTTTATCTTCACCTTTATGGTCTTTCCCGGTTGTCCCGTAAGTGCCAGGTGGAATCCTGCATGAAAGACAAAAAGATGCATTAGATTAGCATTTTAATTAAATCAGAAGCTTAAAACATTAAAAACAGATTAAATCCTCAAAATAAGCTTGCATGTCGGCCTCTGTTTGTCTCATTCACGCTTTGACACATGTCGCTACCCCAGGAAGCCTTCTGTTTCTAGTCGGAATGCACTTTCAGGTCAACTATGACTTTCTCTCTCCTACCGCGATTCTGCGACATGTCGCGATTTCGCGACATGTCGTAAAATCGCGACCCTGCCAGCGCATCGGAAACTTCTTCCCTCGTCGGCCGCGAAAACACGACATGTCACGATTTCGCGACATGTCGCGAAATCGTGACCCTGCCTGGCCTCCGTACGCTTCTTGATTTTCAGCCGCGATTCTAGAACACGTCGCGATATCGCGACAGTTCCCTTACCTGCATGCGTTGACCGCGTTGACCGCGATTTTGGAACATGTTTGCGACTTAGCCAATTTTTTTATTCTGCAGCCCACATTCTCTCTCCTGTCGCGAAAATGCAACATGTCGTGATTTCACGATATGTCGCAAAATCGTGCCCTCCGTACAGCTTGCTTCTCTCTCCAAAAAACTGTCGCGATTTCGCGACATGTCGCGAAATCGTGACCTTTCTGGCACTTAGCTGCATTTTGACTTACCTGTCGCGATATCGCGACATTTCCGAAAATGGATGTGTCGCGATATCGCGACACTACCAAAAATGGAAAGTTTGATTTTTTAGTGAATTTATGCAACTATTTTCTGGATTTTCTCGGTACTGGTGCAAGATTTTGCTTGTGCATGAATGATTCTAGCATGTAAAAAGTGAATTCTTGGATAACACAGCTAGAATGCAAGAAAAAGCACAACTTTAAAAAGGAGGCAAGCAAATTTGGATTTAAAACCTGAAAAGATCAAGAGGGTCCCTGCTGCAAAAATGGAAGTTCATAATTTTCTAAGGATGGAATCTCATTTTTCAGTGGGGGTGTGTTGCTTATCAACAGATCCATGCAATGAAGGTCATCCCTTCTACTCTTCATCAATGTTTAAAGTTTGAATTTAAGGAACAAGTTGTCACCATTTTGGGGCGATCCTCGACCATTTGAATATTGCTCAATGGTTGAGTGAGCTCAATATAATTTTGACCTCTGTCCTTTTATTTCATCATTTGTTTCTCCAAGTTCCTCATCTCAAATATCAAAACAAATGGAAAATTTAAAAATGAGTGAGGAACCTCGAATCAATGTTTCATCATAGGATCAAGATAATCAATTTTTTCAAGAGCCTCTTCTGGATCTAGCCAAGCTACCACCGTCACCAAGGACTATGGGCTTGTCCTATATGAAAGGTGATGTTGTTCACATTGGCATGTGTACCTTTATCTTCATAGTAAATACCTTCAAAGAAAATATCCATGGTAGCAACCCCTCTCCCGTTGAGCATTCTTTCACTCATTATTACCTTTCCAATGATTATCCACTTCCTAAATAGATCCTATATAATATGGTATATGTAGGTAAAGGTATGAGGCCACAATAGAGCAACATTCAAGAGCCCTTGGATGTTGAGATCTAGCCTAGGAGATGTGGCATAGGTTTTATACCTAACAAAAACCAACCTTTACCATTTGATGATGATGATCATGTTATGACTTATGCTGAATATTTGGATCATCAAAAGTCAGAAATGGGTGATGAGGATGATGGTCCCCCTTATTATTTTGAGGTCTTTTTTTATAATATGATTGGTTCTATGTGTTTGAAAAATAAGCCTTCTTCTTCTAAAATGGACCCTACTTCACTATCCTATAGGGATCTTGTGAAATTAGGGATTGCTCCTCCTTATGTTAAGAATGGTGGTTTTGTTTGAGAATGCATTGATTATCGTGTTATGGCTATCAAAGAAAAAACTATGGAGGAGCCTCTCCATGATTCTAATCATCGATATGGCTTACCTTCTAAAAATTTCTTTGGTAAAACAATTCATGGTACACCTATTCTCTTTGTTAAGATAGGCAACACCTTTAAAATGTGTGTTGACTATTTCTATGCTTGTTTAAATTAATCAAATCATATTAATCATCAATTAGGCATGCATTTTCATTCCATTGCATCCATATGATTGCTCATACTTGCATTGTTGCCTATCATATTCTGCATGGTTTTCTTGACATTTAATTCAACCTACACGCTTGATTGACATCTTTTGCATGGTTGCTTGTTCATGACTACTTGATCATATAGATTTTTAGGGTTTTCATGACAATGGCATGTGATGATACCTAGTTAGATTGTAGCTCACATGCATTGCACTTTCACTAGGGTTCTGATGCCTAGAAAAAACCCCACCCTAGGGCTTTCCCTTCTTCTTTGTCTTTCTTCCCCTCTTTTTCTTCTTCATATTTGTTGTCTTTTTTCTTCCTTGGCTTTGAAAGTATTACTCATGCTCATCATTTTCCCTCAGGTCAAGGATGACAAATTTGTTTTTACAAATATGTCCTTGTCACTTTTCATGATTTCTTCTTTTCCTTTGACTTTTTTCCTAGACAAGGATATATGTTTTCTTACCTTCTTACAATTATTCTCTGCTTTCTTCTCAGCATTTGCACACACTCACAATAGATCTTTCTTGGATTTTTACTCTCACATATTTGCACACATCACACCCCTATTGGGGGTAGTGCTCGTTCATTTCTTCATCTATATATATTACACCCCACACATGATAGCATACATCCTAGCGGGTATCTTTCATTCATTGGACATGTTCCCTATTGGGTTATACTCCTCTTGACTCAGTGGGCTCAACACCCCATTATAGGATAAGCTCCATGGCCAATTCAGTAGGTCACAGCATACATCCTAGCAGGTAATTACCCCATAGAAGTCACTAGAGAGCAACCACCCATAGTGGGTCATGCTCCAATATTTGGTCATCTTCAGTGAGCACTACACCCATAGTGGGTTTAGCTCCATTTTTGTGTTTGATTCATGATGTTTGGTCACACTGGTCTACCATGACCTACATTGATTAAAACTTCATGTTTTGAACATTTCTTTTCATATTTCGATTGTTGATCTTCTTCTTCTACCTCTTGTTTTTGTTCTTCTTATTCTTATTCTTCTTGCTCTTCTTCTTCTTCTCTTATTATTTCATATTACATCCATCCAATTTTCACTCGTATAGTTCATGCATTGCAAGGTTAGTCTCATACATTTCACAATCACAAATAAATATTAAAAATAGAGTAAATAATAAAGCACACACAAAATCAATAAATCATAACAAAAGCAGCTTAGTATCACTCGAAAAGGAGAGAGATGCATAGATGTCTAGTCAGTGTACCATAGTCCAGTCTTGGTACACTCACCCAATATCTAGGGATTCCTACCACAATAAAAATTGGTAATTCATCCCAAAACCTAGCCCTATCTCAAGAAGCCTATCTCCTCAGCCCCACCTATTGGGGGTGGCCTCGGTAGGAATACACCCATATATTGATATGTCATCCATGATCAAGATCATATCCTACTAGTTGACTATAGGGATGGAGAGAGCATTACCCATTGTCCCTATGGCACCACCTGGTATTACATGGTATCATTAAAGGTAGCCCTCTAGATGGCCACATCCAACCTCTCCCCAGCATTTTGAAATATTGCCTATAGTAGGTGGATACCGTCGCTAGCCTAGCTGCCCTTGATGATAACCATCTCCTCTGCCCAAGCCCTTTGATGCTCTACATCCAAGTGGATCACCTCCCTTCAAAGATGATTGACCTTTACTCAGACTACATCCCTCTCTATCATTGCAGTGCTCAAGGCATTCTATAGTCCCTCGATCCTCTTGGACCTATCCTCATGGAGTAGGTACTTCTACCTTTGAGGAGTCAGTACATATGCTTGTAGCACCTCTATCTCCTCCCTCGGGTCCCCTTGACTGAATGTCTCACCTATTATAGTTTTTGCTAATATAGAGGTCTCTCCCACTCCTCTGATTTGTAGTACCCCAACCATTATGGGGGTAACTCCAGATGTCCCCACCTCCTAGTCCCTATGGTAGTGATGGCCTCCATCACCACCTCCACCTAGACCTAGACCTGCCTCTGCCTCGAGGCTTCCTAACCCTATTGTACCCTATTTGGTCTTGTGAGTAGCCTCTTGAAATTGTCACTATATGCCTAGGCCCATCACCTAGTGCCTTTGTATCGATACCAAAGGGGATACTATCTAGGGCATGAATCCTCTATACCACCTCTGGAATTTGAAGGCAACTCCCACACCATCCACCCTAGGGTCAATGTAAGGAGGATTTTCCAAGTCCTCCTAAAACCACCTAGCCAAATCATACTCTTCTTCGACTCCTACTAGGTCTTGGTATACCCTTTGATACTAGTAGTCTCCTAGGTCTAGGATCCCCTACAAAATCTTGAACTATCGTAGGACTCTATCGAAGTGGAAGACCTCTGGCTCCTCTCTATCTATTGCCAACCACTTGATCCTCATCACCCTTGCTAGCTCCTACCTATTCTAAATCCATCATAGGTGTAGACACCAGGGTCACCATATAATCTAGGCCTTCCTCAACTCATCTACTACCTACCTCGCTAGTGGTAGTTTCCCAACGTACGTCATCGCAACTCGCTCATGGGATCGAGACCACCTGTATGTAGTTGGTCGCTTTGGGCTAGGAAATGGTCTTAGTAGTGCATTAAGTATCTACAATGCTATGTGCTCCTAACTCCATACCTAGAGCAATGCCATATACATGATCCTTGTATATCACTTATAGATGATGTTGTACATCTTGTACAAATGGACCAGTGCATATGGGCCCCATGCAAACTAAACTCTCTGGTCCTGCATGTTTGCCACTACTCTGACCATTGTCCATGGAAGATATCACCTATTGGTATGACATATAAGCAAGCCTACCACCACCTCATAGAGCATGGTTGTTAATGGATCAACCCCATATCACCCCACAAGGTCATCCATGATCATCACACTCTCTCTTATCTAATGGATCCAACTTCCTGGTAATTACTACAGTGTCGCTAGCTACCCTCGAGATCTATAAACTACCCTCCCCCTAATAGGATGCACAAGATATACCACACACCCTCTAGTGTGATGATCATCTCTTCCATCAGTAACCAGAAGGTTGATGACTCTAGGTACCACCTCTCTACTAGTGCTGTAATTAGCACCTTATTTGCCTCCACTCAAGGTATCCTTACTAGGTGGTCTAGCCCCACCGCTCCCAGTGTGTCCCTCTCCACTTGCCCAAGTTCATGAAGCTCCACCTCCAAGGAGCCTACCCACCACTCACGGCTCTCGAGTACTCGAAGTTGCATCCACAAACACAACATAAAATTTAATTAGTATCATTAATTAAAATTAAAATTAAATCAAATTAATAAATTAACTTTCGAGTGATAGCTTGCTTGCATTCATCTCTCTCTTTCTTCTTTATTATTATTTTTCTTTTTGTCATTTCTCTTTTTTTTTTTTTCTATCCTCTCCCTTCAACAAAATCATGCTTGGTTTTCCAAGGCCATAATTTTAGCTCACCAAAATTGCACCCCATCTTTGTGAGGCATTATTTTGCGAAATCACACCCAATTTTCATCGAGCATGATTTCACCCACTTCTAAGAACTAGGGTGAAGTCGTGGTTGGTCCGTGCAATCGTGCCTAGATCATACATGGAAAAACCATTAGGTTTGGCAAAAAACTCTAAATATTTTGAAAAAATTGTAAAAGTTATGAAAATTTTAAGGGTTTTTTATCTTACCTCTGCTCACTCCGCTTTCGTGTTGACCTTGCCCCTCGTGATCATTGAACGGTGCATTGGTAACACCATCTCCTAATTTTATCAAAAGCTCTTTTCCTCTCCTCATGCGATAAAAATGAATTAAGGTTTTACCCCTTTTTATTTTTATCCTTATTTTCATTGCTCTCTTTTTTTGCTTTTCGCTTCTTCTTTCCACCTTTTTCTTCTTCTGAGTCTATCGTTTTGAGTTTCATTAGGAATATGTCATCCCTTATGAAACTCGAGGGGGCACCTTGGCCTAAGAGGTATTAATATCCCTAATACCTCGATTTATGTGCAAAATAAGAAAGTGTTCAGAATGACACCATTTTCACACCACTCCTTTCTTCTAAACTAGCCACTCCTTTTTTGCTTGTTACCTTCTATTTGTAGGTGTTTACATCTTTCTTTGATTCATTTATTAAGCCATAAATGCATCAAAGAGAGAGAAAAATGTAGACATGAAAAATTGACCCACTCGAGTGAGTAATTTTACCTTAACCCTTCACGGAGACCCCTTAGACTTGCCTAAGGCAAGGACTAGGTTTTCCCTCCCCTCCCCTTTATTTTTTCTCTTTCAATGAAATCACGATCAGCCCTTATGGGGCATGATTTTATGCAATGTAAAATCATGGTCGATCCTAACAGGGTGTGATTTCACCTTTTAGGTTTTTTCTTAAGAAAACCCTAATTTCCAAAGTTGGCATATTTTGGTGTCGACTCATCATGTTTTTCTTGCCCGTTTCACTTTCAAATCCACTATAAAAGTAGGGTTTGAAATCTTATTTTGACAACAAGTGATAGAGGTAATATGATCACAAAAAGGCTCTCAAGTGTTCTTGCATTAATTCTTATTTTGCAAGCAAGCTATTTCATAAGTTGATAAAGTGCTCATTATTCAAGTGTGAAATATAGTCTGTTGAAGCTCTATGTTTTGTTGCATTGATTTGTTTGTTGCTGAATTTTGTGGACAAGTGTCAAAGCCCTAAGGAGAGATCGACTATTTGGAGGTCTTCACCCTTTTGTCTTCTTCCATGCTATCACTAGGTGATTTTACTTTTCTACATGCACATTTTTATATTCTTTATCACGCATTAGTTACTTTGCACCGGTCTAAGGCTTTTTGCCTCACTTCTATGAAATCACACCCGATATATACGAGGTGTGATTTTATTGATCTACAAAATCGTGATCACTCCTTGTAGAGCACAATTTCACCTAGATCTAGTTTAGGGAAAATTTGATACCCCAAACACTAGATCTATATTTTAGACTACATATAGGGCATGTTGGTGCATTTTGTGAGCTATTTTACTAATATGTTCTATTGCATTCTATTATGCTTGTTCATATTTTGAAGGTCAAATTTCGCTTCTATTTTCAAAGGTCAGCTAAAAGGACCTAGGGGGCTTGAATGTTGCACCTCCAAGAACTTTTTATACATGGCCTAAGTAGGACCCCTAACACTAATCATATTTTTCAAGTGTTTGCCAAGTTATTTTGTAGGAACAAGAATCATTGGACATTGTTGGATAAAAGATAAAAGCAAGGATAAACCACCGGATAAGATAAGTGCCCTAATTAGTCTTTAGGCTATTTGTTGAGTGTTTATTATTCCTGTTACAAACCCTAGATCTGATCTAAAAAAATATATTTAATATATTTCTAGGTATTTGAAAGGAAAACAAAATATAGTGTGCACTTAGGGTTTTAAAACTATTTGTGCATCCTCCCTTGAGCCCTTGCTTGAAGGTTTTCTATTTTAAAACCCTAGGGTTAGAAGGCATTCAAAGAAAGAATCATTCTAGGGTTAGATATTGTATTCTTGCATTTTGTATTTTTGCATTGTCCTTTATATTTCATAGCATAGATCTAGAAAGGCCAAACATAGGTGATTATCTTGAAACAAATACATCAAATATTCTCCAAAACCCTTGAACTTGGAGTGAGTCTTTAAAGCCATTCCTGGTGAACCCTTCCCTCTTTTTTATACATCAAGTGTAGAGAAAAATGTAGTCCCCACAATTAACCTCGACTTACCTACGGATCCGACCAAGAATCATATCCGCTAGGGCGGTTTTCCCCCTCTACAATATTGATAATCGATTTTTAGCTAGAAGTTAACTAGTATTATTTGTTTTTGCTTGAGAAAAAGGGGTACTCGAGTACCCCACCCTTGAAAAATAATAACTCTCTCCTATAGAGCTTGATATTTTAAAAACATATTCAATTCTCATCTCAATTGAGATGCTATAGCTAGATACCTACATATTTTTTCAAAAAAAAAGTTTGAATGCTTGATATTCATTTTTGGGTCTTCTTCATTTTTCTTTGTAAAAACAAATATTCAACATCCATCCATCCAAGTGAAATATTGATTAGTGGTGATGTTCGATGATGCCAAGTTGCCATTGTGCCACTTGAATATCCATCACTACTTTGTTCGCTCTATGCTTCTACTGCTTGCTTATATATTTTGAATGGTTGTTCCTATTGTTCCTTGATGCTACTACACCCCTTTGAAATCTAGAACAACTATGCTTTTTATACCAAACACTGCCATACTTGATTGCTTTCTAACTCCATGTAGATCTATAATATTGATGCCTTAAGCCATACCTCCAAGATTGTTGCCACTCAGGGTGGTGTAGGTGTTGATATGCTGCAACCTTAACCTGACATTCTAGTTATTTTTATTTTTATTTCTTCTTCACAATCTTCTCTCTTATGCCCTTCTTTTGGTGTGACCTTATCCACTTCTGACAGGGCTTTCTTGGACTTTTTTGCTACTTATTCCATGGACTATTGTTGTTGCAACTGTAAATTAAAATTTTATGTCTTCTATTGATTCTTTAACTCGTTTCCCTATCATAAGTGCTCCTTGCTTATAAAGCTTTTCCTTCTGAATGCAACCATGAACTTGCATATCATCATCTGTATTTTTTTCTTTGGCTATATTCTCTTTATTTATTTTTTCAGTTGTCTCTGAAGCCTTTTTATTTCTTCTTCGTATCCTTTGATGGTGACCTTCAAACTAGCTATCTTTTTATATGGGTCCCACTGACTCAAGAATGCATGCTCCATTTTATCCCAAGTGTAATTATAATTCCTTTCCTTTTTAACACTTTCCCACCAAACATAAGCTTCCTCTCTTAAAATTTTCATAAGTTGAATTTTCCATAAATGGTCACTAGAATATAGATATCTAAACTTCATCCACCATTCTTGAGCCTCAATGTCATCCTTTCCTGTGAAAACCGGTAAATCCATGATCTCAACCCAAAATAATTCCTAAAGTAGCAAGGGTTTTGAAAAAAAAAATAGGATTAAAAAAAAAAATTAAATCTCCTCTATTCCTTGTTGTCAACAAATAATTCTATAATTTTTCTACAAAAATAAATTAATCTACAAGTTAACCGATGTTCATTAAGTTAATGATAATGTTAAAATTTTGATTAAACTCTATTTTTAAAAACTTAAGGACTATGTTGGTGTTTTTACATTTGAAAAATGATCCTTAAGATAAATTTCATATATTTTTTGTATGAGTTCTTTCGAATTATGGTAAGATGAAATTTAAGACAAAAATTAAGGAATTATTTCTTCATTTAGTTTTTGAAAAATATTTAAGGGGTAATGGAGGAAAATGAGAGAGGTGCTACTAGATTTTTGTTGCACTTTGCGCTAGATTTGGGAGATCTTAAAAGTATCCCTTATAATGTGTTTTTCATATTGAAATGTACTATGTAAATCTAATTATTGCATTTTTCTTTGAATAACTAGATTTTTTTTTTTGTTATAAGTTTTGTATGTTCAAAAAATGTATAGCTATAGAATTATATATAAAAAAAGTTGTCTTTAATTTTTGTTAAAATTTTCAAATTATTTTTTATATTTTATTTTAAATTTGGTTGATATTACTTAATAATAATAAGGAAGAAAGTGTCATCCCAAGTTTTAGTTAAAATATGGTTGCTTTTAGCAATGTAGATGAAAAGCCTTGTTATGGCCTTAATATTGTAAAATATGTTAAAGGGTTTGATGTTGATTGTATCTAGTAGATAGCTTTGCCTAGATTCATAGAAGCTATTCCTATTAAATCTAGTAAAGGAGAGTTACATAATATAAGGATGGTTCAAACCTTACTATAGCCATTATTGATAAGATGACATGTTATTTTGGTCAATAATTGTATTCTTATAAGAATATGATAATATAGTGTGATAGCCCATAATATGTCCATCTCAAGTTAGTGTGGGGTATGGTCAGTCCATATTTATCATAGATCAATAGTCTTAGTTTTTCCCATAGGACTAATGATATCTCTATATATATTGATGGTAAGAGGGATATCTTTGAGTATTACTTCAAGAGTATACTATGACACCATGGCCATAGAGCATGCATGCTTCTTTAGGATGATGACACACTAGGATAATGTATCCCTATATATACATAATAAATCTAGAGCATTTTATAGACTAAAAGAACAACACTACAAATATATAATAACCATAGTAGGTACAAAAAAGAAGCTTCATAAACATATCAAATTCTTGACTAGTGATATATTGATATTAAACAATTTTTTGAGAAGATATCTCCCTTTAGTTGATAGAAAAGATCATTAATTATGGGAATATGGTATCTATCCTTAATATTAGCCTTATTCAGTTATCTATGATCAATGTTTGGCCATAAATTTCCATCATTTTTATTTCAAAAAAGAACTAGTGTACCTTATGTGACACACTCATTCTCTTTAATCCATTATCTAGAAATTATTGTAACTAAATTTTAAGTTCCAAAATTTATGTTTTAGACATCTTATAAGGATATTTTAAGATAGTTCTAGTTGCAGGAACTAAATCAATTACAAATTCAAACACTCTTTTAAAATGGAGGCTGGGGAATCCTTTGGAAATATATTTACATTACTTTTAAGAATTGATTAGTTGTATAAAGAAGGTAGTTTTTCTTCTTCATTTGACTTCTCAACCTTAACTATATGTAATTGGTATTACTTACATATAACCCTTTTGAGGTGCATGGAAGATATTTTCCTAAGGACTATAAACTTGAATATACCCTATACTAAACAAATTTTCATCCATATCTTTAAAGCCTTTAATTATTTTTCATTAATTATTTATAAGAAAATAATTTTAATACATCCAATCCATACCAAAAACTATATCATAGGATCTTTAAGGTATTGCATAAAAGTTGAATTGAGTTTGGAACTCACCCAAATCAACCTTACATATATCTAAAAACAGAGTTACTTAAAAATTTCTTCCTATTCCAGATTTGACTTTATTTCATATTTATTCGTGTTTGTTAATCCTATCTTGTTAACTAAAAATGTCAAAATGAAACTATTTTTTTGCACCAATATATAGAAATGAAATATTAGTATCCTTATTCTATATGTCATCTAAGTAGGACTAGATTAATACAAAACTTGCAATCCTTTGACTATATTAAATAATCAATGTGGGGCTTTTTCCACGTCACCCACTACAATTTTATCTAATTGTGGATAAAATATTTTAAATTGAGGCCCACCACATAGGAATCATCCCCATAGGGGCCCTTTTAAAAAAAAGGAGAATCCAAGCCTCTCATAAACCCACCTATATTTTTAGCTCTATTTTGATACCATTTATTTTCTCATAGTGAGTACGAAGCTACATGACATTCTTTTATCGTATATTAGTTCATTTCCTCCTCTTAAAGGAGTTTAGGATATTTAAAAATTTGAGGAGACTATTGAAAATTAGTTTCTTTTAAAGGATTTAATTTTCTTTCTTTGAATGTCCTGATATGCCTCCTTTCCAAACCTCTTTTTATTTGCAATTTTTTATCTATATATCCTTTGCTATTGGAGTATATTACATTATTTGGTACATGCTAATGTACCCCCATGGTACCTCCATGGTACATATGTAAATATTATATTAGGGTTGAGTCTTAGTTTAGAGTGTGAGTAATATTTTATGTAATATTGTAATGTGCAAGAAATGCACAAGTGTTATGTAAGTGTGTATGTGCAGGAAATGCACAAGTTTCATGTGAGTGAGTGTACAAGTGTAAGGTGAGTCTATGTGCACAAGTTTCTTATGTGTAACAGTGCACATATGTAATATAAAAATGTGCAAAGTGAAGGTCAAGAGTCATGTCTATGTGTGACTACAATATAGTCATGTGTTCATCAATTATGCAAGTGTCATATAGAGAAGCCAAGATTCATGAGACTTGTCATATGGAAAGGAATAGTCAAGTATCCAAAGAGTCATTCTACTATGGCTATATAGTACTCCATAGATAAGGAACAAAGAATCAAGTGTCATATCCAAATATCCAAGTATCAAGTGTTGTAAGAGAAATTGGAGTAACAAATATTTTATATATTTTGAGTAATTAATATTGTAAGTTGTGCTACATTATTTTTACATGTATGATTTAGGTAATTTACATTCATATCGACATTTATTAATGAATGTTATTTGATATATTATAAGCCTTGATTTAAATAATAATTTTATCATATTATTCTACTTACCTCATTATCTTGATATTACTGTATTGTGGTTATATTATATTTGATCTTGTGATATTTATCCTATGAGTTTTATGTTAGTATTAAGGCTTAAAAAACCATCAGTGGTATCAAAGCTACTGTGAGTAGTTTCTTGCATAGGTTGAATTTATTTAGCTACATACAAAAATTGATTTTTTCTAGTTTGATAAAATTTATTTAGAGTTTATCTACTTTAAAGGTAGTTAAACCTAGATTTTTTTGTAAGGTCATAGTAAGTAGACCAAGACTCAACTATAGATAATTTCCATGGTTGGAGGAACAAATAGTGAAGACTACGATTCAACTATAAATTCTCTCCACGCTTGAAGTATAACTAGTGAAGACAAGGACCCATATATTGGAAGGTGAATCTACCTTTGAGATAAGTTGATCATTATAGGGACATAGCCAACCCTTGACATTGATAGAAATATCAGGGATATTAAATTCATCTTGACATCAGATATAGAATAATAAAGGACATCAAAGTCACCTTGATATTATTTGAGGATTATTAGGTGTGACCTAAGATATTTTTGAGATAGAGTTGCAGCAAAGATTGATTGTCAGAAGTGTGAGAATATTCCTACAACAAATAGAGAAGAATATCATCTTCTAAATGCAAGAGTAATTAGAAAAGGAGAAGGATATATCAAGGAATAATATATCTATTTGAATGTAAGCTTTTATCAAATGGATATTAATTAAAGTTATAGGATATTGATGTTTTAGGTCATAGAGAAATTGACCTTGATAGAAGATTCAAGTCTTGAAGACTGACCTTGATATTATTAAAAGCAAGACTCAGGTCATATAGACCTTAATAAAGATAGAAGAGCAATACAATATCAAGGTTATGTATTTTGAAGAACTATTCAGAATAGATATGGTCTAAGAGAAGAATAGATCTTGAAGGGAGGCCTTGATATTAGAAAATAGTTTAAAAAAGATTCAGATAATTATAAATTGAACTTGACAAAAGGATTGATAGAGGCAGCCATATAAAGAAGAAATATATAATGAGGAATATTCTAAAGTGTAAAGTACAAAAATCAAGGAAGGATGCAACCATATGAATGATAGTGTAGCTAAAAAGACCAAGGTTAAGCATCAAAGAAACAATCATAAAAAAATAGGCCAACTAGGAATCTAAATAAAAATTCTATCAAAATAGTAATAAGCAAAGTACTAAAGTAACACTATATTAAGTAGAGGGTTGAAGCAACACCACTATCATAAGAGAACATGCCAGCAAAACATGCATCAGTAGAACCAATATGAAATAACAATGTTGCACTAGAAAGGGTGCAACCACATATCAAAGAAGTCATCCATGGTTTCATCTCACATCCAAGGAGGATTGAAAGGCTTCAAGCCTGCCTAGAGAATATCCCAAGCATGATTAAGGAGCTTAATAATGCCACGAGCACACTAAATAATATTGGAAAGCATTAAAAAACTCCTAAGGAGCAGTGAGAAGAGCATTGCAACATTCAAATTTTCTTGAAGAGAACTAAGAAGAGCAATGTAACATCTAAAATTACCTAATGAGTAGGGCAACATCACATCAAAATTATTTGTTTGAGAAAACTAGTATACATAGCATATCAAGAGTCCAAAAATAAATCTACTATGGAAGACTAAGCGTTAGAGTCATGAAGAAGGGAAGAGAAGACCAATCATCATTCAAATATTACAAGGATAAAGTAACACAAAGTTGGTAGACTTGTTTGCTACCATATTTTTGCTATCATGCAAAAGAAGTAATGCTTGAGGAGGAACGTTCTTTTATTGAAAATTTCAATAGGCACATGTAAGAGAATAACTTATGTCTCACCCAAAGGTGAATTCTATGTAGTCCACCTATATGCAACCTCCTTACATTATATTTGGAGATGAACCATTCACAATCCATTTGAAAATGTAACTCTTGATAATGTGTATACAAATATGTTAAAACTAATCCACATAAGACTTACATGATACAACGTTCATTCCACCTATAGCATTGAAAAGAGGAAAAGGTGTGCACAAACTTTTGGAGGTAAATTCAAGTTTATTAGGTTTTTACAAAGTTTAATATTAGGAGCAATAAGGATAGATATTTGCGATCTTTACTAAGGTTTAATTTGGAGTGATAATATTAGAGAAACTTTAGGAGTAATAAGGGTTACCTAGAAGTAATAAGTTTCTAGGAATTATAAAGTTTATTTGGAGTGATAAGGTTTGTTTAGAGTAATTTAGTTTTTTGATAAATTAAAGTTATTTTTGGATTTTGACTTATTTTTATAAAGTTGTAGTTATACAGTTTCCTTAATAGTTTTTTTATTTGCTAGATAAATTTCTAAATTTGAGGGAGTAAATGGGATGATGGTGGGCAGGAAGGCTTCTGCGGGAGAGCACGGGAGCGCCAGCAGGTCGAACCATGGGCACAACAGGGTGGAGGAACAACAACCAGAGTCTGGGGGCACTGATGAAGATGGTGTCATCCATGGCAAGGATCCGCCAGACAAAGGGGGAGGTGGACATCGAAAGTCGTATGCTCAAGTAGTGGATTTAGAAACCCTAAGCGACTATAGAAGCCCTAAGTTGTTTGCTCAAGCAATGGTTTTAGAAACCCTAAGCGGTATCTTCATCGAGGAGTTGTTTTCGGTTGGGGACAAGTTGGAAATCCCGACGAAAATTCTCTCAAGCTTCGTGGAATTCAAAAAATTTACCCTCATTGGAAAGTTCATTGGTGGTCATCCAGATATGGAGACCATTCACAAATGGGCGTCAGGCGAATGGAGAACCTCTGGTCACATGGAGTTGGCAGCCTTAACCTAAAGTTTTTTTGTGATTAGACTGAACAACGAGGAGGACTTCTGTAAAATCTTGTCTGGAGGTCCTTGGTTCCTGGGCCGTAGGAGTCTCTTTCTAAGGAAGTGGGTATGGAATTCAACCCTGATACCTAGAACATCAACATTGCTCCAATATGGGTCAGGCTCCCGAGTCTCCCTCTTTTTTGTTGGCATGAAAATGTAATTAGAGGTATTGCCCGCTCCATTGGGGAGTTGGTCACCATTGACCCTCCCACCAGAGCTCGGACAAGATTTGTCCAAGCCCGTTTCTGTGTTTTGGCGGACTTGGCGGCGGACCTCCCCTCCTCCATCACTCTCCGGTCCGGAGGTTCCATTCTCCACAAGCAAGTCATTGCATATGAGAACAGACCAGCTTTCTTCCCCCAGTGCAGTTCTCAAGGGCACCTCCAGCACAATTGTCCTCTTCAAAAGCCAGAAAAAGAAACAGGAATCTTGTAACCCCTTGGAACACGATGATGGTCAGACGAAGCCCCCTGCTGGGAAAGACCATAAGTCTCTAGGGCCACCCAAGGACCTTCTCGAATTATCCCACCCAGTATATGGAATATCCCTCCAACCAGACTCTCAATTGTGTGTTGCTAGCACCCTTCTAGGACCTCAGGAGGAGAAGGAACTGTCCCCCCCCAACCCATACTTCAGTACCAAAACCCTTTCAAGTCCCAAAATGTTTTGAAAGATTACCTACTGGGAAAGAGGGGTGACTCCCCCAAATCACCACTTAGTTAGAGCCTTCCAGGATCCAGGACTTGGGCCCGTTTGATTTCAGCCAGTCCCAAACCTTGCTAGAAGATTACCTCCTAGGAAGGAGGGGCATCAATCAGATCGGACATATTAGCCCTCGAATCACTAGGAGCCGAAAGAAAAATGTGGATTATGGAAGTGTGAGGAAGCAGGGCCGACCTCCCAACAAAGACATAAGAGACAAAGAGACGGTGACAGACATCGCGAATGGCTCCCAATGTCTGCTATTTTTAGATGACTCTGACACTCAGACGGGTGATACGCATGTACCTAAACCTCCCTTCCAACATGGTAAGGGAGGCAAGAAGATCTTCAGACTATCCAGATGATTCTGAAGCAGACCCAGGAGAGTCAAAACTCGAAGGATCTAGAGGATCTAGAGTAGCTGTGATATGACTGAACTCTGAGGATCAGGAGGATCCGGATTATCTGTTTCCTTGTCTGGTGTTTAGCTGGTTTGTTTTTACTCTCTAAGTTTCATTTTCTTCGGTTGTTACTTTTCGTTATCCTGTTTAAATTTTGGTTTGTTACCTGGTTAATCAGGCATAAATGCCTTTTTGTAGCCTCCGGGCAATTAGTTTAGGGTTTACGATTTCTGTAATAGGCTTATACATTCAGCCAGGAGGCATGATACATCATTTAGCAAGGTTGTTTTTGTACATAAGGTTTTGGGATCCTCTATAAAAACCCACTGTTAAAATAATTACCAATTTTTTTTTTCTAAATTTGAAATTTATTTAATAGTTTTTTGAAAATAAAATATTATTGAACTTTTGCAAATTAATTAATTTGGGAGATAAAAGGTATTCAACCTCAAACTTAGGAAAATATAAATTTATAAAATTCTTATTTCTTAGTTTCTAGAACTAGGGAGACATAAGGATTACTACTTCATAGGATTTAATTTAGAAACTTTAAATTATTTAAACCTAGGGAGTTATAAGGATGTCTACTTCAAAGGTGTCAAAACATACCAATTTAGAGTTCATGATATGAAAAGAAAAAGTAGATGTCATAAAATTTGGGATCAAGAATTTGATTGAAAAATCTAAAGGAAAGATAGATCTAGTCTCAAAGTTAATCTATAGTGAAGCTATAGATGAAAATTTTGAAACATTTGAATACTATTTACATGCAAGAATTGTTGAAGCAATTGATGATGGAAAATATAGTATTATGATACCTTTAGATATTGGTAGCATAATGTATATGACATTGCTTACACTTAAGTTTCATAAAGAATAAAATATGAAATAAAAAGAGTTGATTGAATCTCTTAAGAAGAAATTAAAAATAGATGAATCATTTTTGGAAAATATATTTCATTCTTCTTGTATTATTGATATTCTAAGTACATCTAACTCAAGAAACTATTATGATGCTTTAAGTGAATATTCAAAAGTATCTATACTAAAAAATAAAGAATCATATGATTCTAAGGATAAAGGAAAATATAAGTTGCAAGCTTACTGTAGTGGTAAGGGCTTTGACCTCTCTTTGGGAGGTCCAAGGTTCAAATCCCACTCAGTATGAGGGGAACAAGACCACTCATAAAAACTTGTGTAACCTCATTGAAAAATAAATATTAAGTTGTAAGTTTACTGCAGTGGTAAGGGCTTTGGATTCTCTTTGAGAGGTCCAAGTTTCAAACCACACTTAGTATGAGGGGATCAAGACCCCTCATAAAAACCTATGTAAATTATTGAAAAAATAACAAAGGCAAAGGAAATATTTTTATACAAGAATCTAATGACAATGAGAAAGTTCAAGAGACTTGTAATATTGAAGCTACAAAGGTTGATGAACATGAAGTTGAATCCAAAGATAAATTCAAGCAAGAAGAAGAACCTGATGGAGATTAAGATGAAGATCAAATACATTGCAAGGTCACTTGAAGAATGAAGACCATGATAGAAGACTATAGTCTTCAATAACCAAATAATGTAATACAATGGGGGTGTTGGAGTATATTATATTATCTTGTACATGCTAATGTACCTTCATGGTACATATGTAAATATTATATTAGGTTTGAGTCTTAGTTTAGAATATGTGAAAAAATTAATGTAATGTTGTAATGTGTAGGAAATGTACAAGTGTTATGTAAGTGTGTATGTGCAAGAAATGCACATGTGCCATGTGAGTGAGTGTGCAAGTGTAAGGTGAATTTATGTGCACAAGAATATTATATGTAAGAGTGCAAATATGTAATGTAAATATGTGCACAAGTGTCTTAGGTTAGAGTGTGAAAAGTGAAGGTCAAGATTCATGTCTATGTGTGCATACAATATAGAGTCATGTGTTCATCAAGTATGCAAGTGTCATATAGAGAAGCCAAGAGTCATGAGACTTGGAATATGGAAAGGAATAGTCAAGTATCCAAAGATTCATTCTACTATGGCTATATAGTACTCCATAGAGAAGGAACAAAGAATAAAGTGTCATATCCAAATATCCAAGTATCAAGTGTTGTAAGAGAAATTGTATTAATAAATATTGCATACGTTTTGAGCTACATGCTTTGTACATGTATGATTCAGGCTATTTACATTCATATTAATGTTTATTAATGAATATTATTTGATATATTATTATACTTGATATACATATTAATTTGCTCATATTATTATACTCACACATTATCTTGATCTTATTGTATTGTGGCTATATTATATTTGATCCTGGGATATTTATCCTGTGAGTGTTAGTATTAAGTCTTAAAAATCCATCATTTGCTATTATAAATAGTTTATCTAAGATATATGGGTTATGCACATTCAAGTAAAATTTAGTTTAGGGTTTAATTCCATTATTGAATTCATTTTTATTTCATTCCTTATTATGCATGTAAGTCATATATTTGAGTAAGGACAAGAACTAATTCTCATATTGTTCCATTGTCAGTTGCCTCTACTTTAGATTATGAAATATTTTTTCAATGACTTTTACATAGGTTTTTATGAAGGGTCCTGATCCCCTCATACTGAGTGGGGTTTGAACCTTAGACCTTTCAAAGAGAGGTCAAATCCCTTACCACTACAATAAGCTTGCAGATTTTTTAGATTGTGAAATATTTAAAATCATGTACATTGATAATATTAAACTATCTTATGAATTTGAGCTAGGTGACTTCCAATTAAACACCCTTAATCTCCAATAAACCATCCCACCATAATAGAGAATAATTTGATAAATTGTAAGCAACTATTTTAACTCTTATATTATATAAAAATTGATGTACGTTAAAATAATACTCTATTTAGTATAAGAGGACCAGGATCCCTCATGAAAACCTATGTAAACTCATTGAAAATAATACTACACTATTTATTTTAACCAAGTCTCTACTTTTGTTCCACTTTCTTTCTTATTAAATGACAAGGGTTTAATTATTTAACTCATTATTCAAGGGCTCATCTAACATTCTATTATGAATTTCATTTTATATTTATTTCTTTTATTGAGTAGCATCACTTTCTCTCAATGGTATTCTTCATTTTGAGTTTCATTCCTCTAATTTAATTCCTAGTCTTTCCCTATGAAAAAGTAAAGTAAGGTAATCTAGTGTCTAACATCCATAAGGATGTGGACCATATGGGACAATGTGATTATCTAAAATTTCACCCACACCGATGCATGGTGTACAAACCTAACCCATTTTAGATTCACATCTTGGTCTCTCATTTAGGGCTCTAAAATCTTAACCATTAAGACCACTTGAGGTTTAGTCACTCCTTCTGCTAACTTCCTATCTCCTTTTGCCACTTAATTTGCTTTTATATTTTGAATTTATTGTAATTCCTCTTCCTATTGGTTTTATTGATTTTGTAATTATTGCATTGTTCACTATAATTGCATGAAACCCATGTCTCAATTAAAGTTTCATCTTCTTTGTGGTAGCATGAGGGTTTTCCTTAGGTGTCATTTTGGAACTTGTTCTTGCTTCACAATTTTCTCTAAGATCCCTTTCCGACCATACCTAGAAAATTTTCTAAATAGTTTAGTAATTGATTATTCAAGATTATTAATCATTTAAAAACTATGAAGTCCAACCAATTTCCTAAAGGTGCTAGAATTTGAACTATTTGAAATTATGTAATCTAAGTTTATTGACAAATGGTAATATTATTTTACCTAATCATGTGTAAGACTATAGATTCTTATTATGTGATGTAATTTATTATAATTTGATATAATTATCCCTATAGGCCCATGGTAAAAATTATTATGGTATGTTGGCACGAGTTAAGTGGTTTGTAATTATAAATATTGAGGATTTGGTAATGTTGGAAATATGTTGAATATTTTCCATGTTATTCTGGTGGGGTTAACTCTAAAAGGTATTGGACACTCTCCATGTATCCTCATCAGGGTTTAGGGCTAGGCCCAAGAGGGGTTCGAGGGTGGCAGCCCCGATGAAATTTTTAGGGTTTCTTAAGCTATTTTTAGACCCATATGGGTTGTTTAGGGTTAAATATTTGAACCCATGGTTTTTCGCCCATGGTATTGTAAAATTTATTCTTGTGTTGTTATTTAATTGCACTTGCATCAGGGTTTGAAGAGAGATGAGAGATGAACATTATTGTATTGGAGATGATTAAGTTTATACAATAAGGAGATATTATTATGCTAGGTTTTTTCTCGTAAGGGTTTCCTAGGTGAAATATTATGTTATGTGTGTATCTGTTATCTTCTTTTTTTCCTTTGATTATGTATTTACTATTTTTCTAGATTTAGTTTATCGAGGCCTTTTGCTCTTCATTTGGTATCAGAGCTAGGTTTTTTAGCTTTGTTCGAGGAGTAAGGGTTTCAACCCTATGATAAATTAATTCTTGAGTGGGAGTCATACGCGAAAGAATCTAGGTGAAGGAAAATGATGGGAAGCACATGGGTAGAGATTGAAAAATTTAATGGATAGAATTTTGAGTTATGGAAACTCAAGATGGAGGATCTGTTGGTTGATAGAGATTAGTGGATTGTGGTCTCGGGAATAAAACCAACATCAATGATAGATGAGGATTGGCTAAAGATCGATAGGAAGGCAAGGAGTTCTATCAGATTGTGCTTATCTGATTTGGTATTGTTGAATGTATCGATAGAGACCATGACAAAGTCATTATGGGATAAGCTAGGAACTTTGTATCAGATAAAGTCATTGGTAAATAAACTCTTTCTCTAGAAGAAGTTGTATTCACTTTGGATGAATGATGGTGACTCTATGGTTGAACATCTGAATGCTTTTAACACTATGGTAAGTCAATTAAACTCTATTGAAGTAAAAATGGATGAAGAGGAAAAGTGTATTACTTTACTTTATTCATTACCTGATTCATGGGATAACCTAGTTATGGCTATCACCAATACTACTTCTACATTGAAAGTAGAGGATATAGTAGGAACATTGCTATCTGAGGAAATGAGATGAAAATATTTTGAGGATTATCATCAGAAGGATGCCTTGGTTGTGAGAGGTCATTCTCAAGAAAGAAGCAAAAATAAATTAGGAGAAAGGAAATCGAGATCTAGGGGTAAATTTGTTGCTCTAGAAAAGAGAAAATGTTAGAAGTGTGGTAAAATAAGGCATTATAAAAGAGATTATAGATCTAAAAAGGTTGATAATAGTCGATCATCTGATGAAGGAACTTTTATAGAAATGAAGACCACAAATGAATATTTAGGGGACTTATTCTTAGCTATAACATGCTCAAGTGAATGCCATGACTCATGGTTGATTGACTCAAGTGCTTCCTTTCATATGACTCCTCATAGGGAGGGGTTATGTGAATATGAAAATATAAATGGAGGTGAAGTCTTCTTGGGAGATAATTCGACATATAAAATAATAGGTTGAGGAAGATTCAAGTTGAGGTTAAAATATGGAAGAATTAAAACCCTTCTTGGTGTGTTGCATATTTTAGGTTTGGCAAGGAATTTGATATCTATGAGTAAGATGAATGATGTGGGTGTGACTATGGTATTCAATAAGGATAGTTGTAAGATGGTTTATGGAGTCTTGGTGTTGGCAAGGGGAGTTTGTATAGGAACTTTATTCAGACTTGAGGCTAGCACTGTAAGTATTGATTGCAATAACTCTTTAGTTGTAGAGGAGAATAATATGGTAGAAGTGGCTCTGAGTATTCTTGTAGTGAAGATAATGTTGTGGTATCAATGCATGGGGTATATTGGTGAGAAAGACCTTTGAAAATTAAAAATGAAAGGTATGGTTGAAGGAATTTTTGATTGCCCATTAAATTTTGATTTTTGTGAGCATTATGTTTTTGGAAAGCAAACCCAAGTCAAGTTTCCTAGTAGTGCTACAATATCTGAAGGAATTTTGCATCTAGTTCACAATGATGTGTTTGGACCTACAAAAGTACCATCGTTAGGTAAATCTATCTATTTTGTTACATTTATAGATGACTTTTCAAGAAAGACCTAGGTATATTTTTTATGGAATAAATATGATGTTTTCAATAAATTTAAAGAGTTTAAGGCTCTTGTAGAAAATTAGATAGAGAAAAAGATAAAGGTTTTGAGAAGTGATAATGGTGGTGAGTATTGCTCTAATGAATTTGAGCAGTTTTGCAAGGATTATGGAATAGAAAGGTATAAAATAACTTTGTATACTCCACAATAGAATGGAGTTGCAGAATGGATGAACAAAACATTGATGGATAAGGCTAGAAGCATGCTAAGTGGTGTAGGGTTAGAAAGGAAATTTTGGGTAGAATTCATGTTAACTACTTGTTACCTCATCAATAGATCTCCTACCTCAACTTTGGTGGACAAGACTCCATAGGAAGTGTGGATTGGTAAGAAACCCTCTCTTAGTCATATAAGGGTTTTTGGTTGTGATGCTTATATGTATGTCCCAAAAGAGAAAAGGACTAAGCTAGACTATAAATATAAAAAATGCATATTTGTGGGTTATAGTATTGGTGTTAAAGGATATAAGTTGTGGAACCTAAAAACATAGAAGATTGTTTATAGTCGTAATGTGATCTTTAGAGAAACAAAAGGGGTTTCAAAATAGGAAATGCAACCAAGCAAAGAACCTAAAATAGTTCAAGTAAAATTGGAATAGGAGGAAGAACCTATGGTAGAACTTGGTGCTACAGAAGAAGATGAACTATAGAGAGAGTTTGAAGAGGAAAATTTAGAGGAAGAAGGTGAGGAGGAAGTTGAAGATGTAGAACCTAGAACTCCAAGTTTGAGGAGATCAGATCGAGTGAGAAGACTCCCAAAAAGGTATAGCCCTTCAAATATTTGTTCTGCATTTAATATATTAGTTATTGATGAAGAACCCAAGACTATAAAGGAGGCACTTTAGTCAAGTGAGAATAAGTCTTGGAAAAGGGCTATGGAGGAAGAAATGGAGTCCTTGGATAAAAATAAGATGTGGGACTTGGTGAAATTACCCCCTGGAAGAAAATTAGTTGGTTGTAAGTGGGTATTCAAGAAGAAGTACAATGTAGAAGGAAATTTGGAGAAGTACAAGGCTCGCCTGGTAGCAAAAGGATTTTCTCAAGTTGAGGGAATTGACTTTGGTGAGATTTTTTCTCTTGTGGCTAAACTAACTTCAATTAGATTTATGTTGGCTATTTCTGTTGCTTTTGATCTTGAAATAGAATAGATGGATGTAAAGACAATATTTCTACATGGTGAACTTGATGAAGACATATATATGTCACAACCATAATGCTTTAGGGTAAAAGGTAAGGAGGACTTGGTATGCAAGTTGAAAATGTCTCTTTATGGCTTGAAGCAATCTCCAAGAATGTGGAACCAAAAATTTGATAGGTTTGTTTTGACACTTGGGCTTGGAAAAAGTAAAGCAGATCTATGTGTGTATTTTAAACAAGAAGGTGAAATTTTTGTTATCATTGTTTTGTATGTGGATGACATGTTGTTAATTGGTAACAATAAGGAGATGATAAAGTTACTAAAATCTCAGTTATCTTTTAAATTTGACATGAAGGATTTGGGTGTTACAAAATTTATTTTGGGTATGGAAATAATAAGGGATCATGCAAATAGAAAGTTATGGTTAAATCAAAGGAAATATGTTGATTTGATACTATAGAGGTTTAGGATGCATGATTGTAAACTAGTATGTACTCCATATCCTATTGGTCAAAAGTTATCTGTTGAATAATGTCCTAAAATATATGAGGAAATTGAAGAAATGCATCATGTTCCTTATGCTAGCATTGTTGGTAGTCTGATGTATGCAATGGTCTGTACTAGACTTGATATTGCACATGTAGTGGGAGTAGTTAGCAGATATATGTCCAATCTAGGAAAGGAACATTGGATTATTATGAAGAGGATCTTCAGATACTTGCATGGAACTTCAGACTATGCTATCTGTTACCAAGGAAAATCTGGAGATAGTAATATTGTAAATCTACAAGGTTTTGTGGATGTTGATTGGGCTGGAGATCTGGACAAGAGAAGATCCATGAGTGCTTATGTGTTCAGACTATTTGGAGGGGTAGTAAGTTGGATGAGTAAAAAGCAATCAGTGGTTGCTTTGTCCACAATAGAGGTAGAGTACATTGCAACAACTCATGCCTATAAAGAAGTAGTGTGGCTATAGAGGTTGTGTTCAACATTTGGTCTTAAGCAGAAGGTTGTGAGAATTGATAGTGATAGTCAGAGTGCAATATTTTTGGCCAACAATCTTGGTTTTCATGATCGATCAAAACATATTGATATCAAGTACCATTTTGTGAGAGATATGGTTGAAGGGAATCGGGTGATGCTGGAGAAAGTTGATACAGAGAATAATGTTGTTGATTCATTAACAAAGGTTGTACCTACTCAAAAATTTCTTGGTGTAGAAGATCTATGGGTATGGTTGCCCTTGATAGTTGATAATGGTAGTTTTTGGCCCCTATGGAAAGTATTCAACAAGTGGGAGAATGTTGGAAATATGTTGAATATTTTCCATGTTATTCTGGTGGGGTTAACTCTAAAAGGTATTGGACACTCTCCATGTATCCTCATTGGGGTTCAAGGGGTTTGGGGTGGTAACCCTCGATGAAATTTTTAGGGTTTCTTAAGCTATTTTTAGACCCATATGGGTTGTTTAGGGTTAAATATTTGAACCCATGGTTTTTTGCCCATGGTATTGTAAAATTTGTTCTTGTGTTGTTATTTAATTGCACTTGCATCAGGGTTTGAAGAGAGATGAGAGATGAACATTATTGTATTGGAGATGGTTAAGTTTATACAATAAGGAGATATTATTGTGTTGGGTTTTTTCCTTTAAGGGTTTCCTAGGTGAAATATTGTGTTATGTGTGTATCTGTTATCTTCTTCTTTTTTTCCTTTGATTATGTATTTACTATTTTTCTAGATTTAGTTTATCGGGGCCTTTTGCTCTTCAGGTAATTGGTATAAACACCCCTCAATATCTAATATGTTAGTGTGATATTATTATGATCATGTGTGTGGGTGCTCAAAAGAATCCTTCTATTATTTGTTTATTGTTCTTTCTCTTTTGCTTCTTTAATTTCTCTTGCATAATATTTGAGTTTATGTTCTATTTGTTTGACAAATTATTATAAAATCTAACCTAATATCAAAGCAACTATAAAATATCAACGCTTAGTGATACAAAAAATTATCTTGAAGCCTCTCATTGTTATTTTAATCAAAACAATAATTTATCTTCTTGAGTTTCATAAGGCAAATCATACATGAGGATTAATGGAGGAATACTTTACATCTATTAAATTTAAAATCAGGAATGACATATTTTTTAGGGGGGATTTAAAAAATTCAATTTAATGTTTCCTTCTCTTCGTTAGGGATTTCATTCCTTCAAATAAAATGCATAGTCATAATCATGGTTTAAGATGGATGGCACATATTTTTTGGATATTTCATGAGATTATCTTATAGGTCCTTTTATCAAGGGTTAAATATTAATCACAATATTAAAGCATGCAACTATCTGGCCAATATGAATAAATCTCATTCATAGAATAACAACAATATTTCTTAATCATAATCACAATAATATTTTCAATGTCAATCATAAAAATAGACAGTAAAATTGTTCTTCAAAATGCATGAAGCTTTATCTCCATAATATAACCTTAGAAGGTGACTCTTCAATACTTGACTAATTTTCTTCTCACATATTTGAGAGATGCATCCTTTTTTATTCCTCACATATGAGATAACTATAATACCCCTTCACTTTACATATTGCCACATATCATGTGACTCTTTACTTATATATTTGACACCTACATATATGACCCTTGAATTACTTACATGACACTTTGTACACTTGCATACTCTATTACATGTCACTTGGACTCTTCTCACACATTGACACATATTAGAGTGAAATACAAATCTTACTCACTAATATAATATTTATAAATATATAAATGTACCATGGGGTGCTTAACATTTACTATATAAGATAATATCTCTAAAACCCTCCTACATTACATTATTTTGTTTGAATACTTTTATTCTTCAATCTTTTATTTTGCTTTGCTTTATTTTTTGTTCTTCTTCCTTTGGTTATTTTTGATCTTGATCTTGGTGTTGTCTTGTTGATGTAACTGTTGGATATATTTTTCAATGAGTTTACACAAGTTTTTATGAGGGGTCTTGGTCCCCTCGTACTTTGTGGGGTTTGAACCTTAGACCTCTCAAAGAGAGGTCAAAGTATTTACCACTGTAGTAAGCTTAAAACTATGTAACTTTTGGATATTGAATCGATAAGTCATCACAATAATAAAATTTTGAATTTGATAGCCTTTTATTATCAAACTTGTCATTTATTGAATGCAATATCATATCATTACATATTTTATCTGCATCAAGATGAAATTAATTTATGATGCAACTAAAATTTTTTAACACAAAATTTATCCCTTAGGATTTTAGTAAATTCTTCTTGCTTTTGGTTTTTTTCCTTATAAATTTTAAGTGTGAGTAATGCCATATACATTACCATACCCATATCTATAGGTAAGATCATAGAATTTATAGAATTTTCATGTGCTTCAATAAATTATGACTCTAGATAATTTCCAAATGTTTCAAAGTTTTCATCTTTGGATTCTATGTAGAATGAGTATAAATCCTTCTCCAGTTTTGTTGATATATCCTATTGTTCATTAGTATTTTCCATCAAATGTTGTATGTGAAGTTTCAAAAATTTCAATATTTCCTTACTTTCTTCTATCAAAGCATTCTAATTATTTTCTTCTATGATGATTCCTTTTATGTAAAATACCTTGTCTCCTAAATTTCTAATTTTCAAATTTCTTCAATCAATCAATCATTAATTCAATTTAATTTTGTCTTCTTATATCTCTCAAATAATTTCATTTAACTCTTATATCTCCCAAATTCACTTTCAAATTTCAATTTCAACTAGTTTCAAACTCAATTCAAATTTTAAATATTTTGTTCCCTTATAACTCCTATTCATCAATTCATTCTTCAATTTTATTTTAATCAAATTTCAAATATGCTTCTTAAACCTTATAACTCCAATTTAAACTAGGTGCCCCAAAAATACTTTAATGTGCCCCTTTGATAAACTTATCAAATTTAAATTTCTTATCTTATTATTTTACCACGTCCAACTTGACATTCACTAGGGAATTAGATATTTATCATGCACTTTGAGATTCTATAGTGAATGTTACAACATTTACTACACCAATTTTCCAAGTTTAGCTTCAAGCTTTTTACATTCTCCACTTTAGACTTATAATTCTCAAGCACTGCATTCATGGCTTCATAGACTCCTTTTTTCATAGGCACTTAACTCATGGTCACTCATTAGCTCTCTATATCCAATTTTCTCACTAATTATTTATCAACTCTTAGCATCACAAACTATGATTCTATAGTTTACTTCTTCTTTGGCTCTTGGTTTTATTAACTCAGTCTACAATCTACTTCTTTGTCAGCTCTTGACTTTATGAACTCTCATTCCATGGTATAATTCTTCATTGGCTCTTGTACTTGTCTTCTATAATGTCCACTCTACTCATCTATAACTCAAAGGCTTTTACATAGATGCCCAGACTTATTTTCTTTAGGCTTCTCTTCATCAAATTTAGGCTTCACTCAAGGCTATTCACTCCTTGGATTCTTTGCTTTAGGCTTCTCTTCACCATATTTGAGCTTCACATAAGGCTCTTTACTCCTCATGGCTCATAGTTTGAATATTTATTATACTCATAGTTAGGCTTTTCACTTCATGTGGATTACAACACAAATTGCAATTTGAATCTTCACTCCTCGTGGCTTATAGTCCATATTTATTTCAACTTGACTTCTCTAATAATCAAAAACTTTTAATACACTTTGTCTCCTATCTTCTTAATAATTATCTCTACTTTGTTTTAACTCCTTCAAATCATGGTAATCACATGATCCTCAATATCATTAGGGCTAAAAAATCATAGTCTATCTCCTCCAATTTAACCAACTCTTGTTAGGAACCTACTATTAAAATAAAGCTCACTCACACAAAATACTAAAAAATAATTGAAATACATCAAATAACAGAATAACACTATGCAAAAAGTAATTGCAGAATTGAAACAATCTCACAAATAACTCAGAATCGTAGGCCTCTTCGAGGGGGAAACCTCCTTCAATATTTCATTAACTTGCAAAAAGATACATTCGTACATGGCTTCATGTCTTTTAAAGAGAAAGCTTCATGCAACCCTACCTAAAGGCTCAAGAGTTGGCTTACATGCAAAATGCCACTCGAGCTAGAATCTTCTACCAAACATCGGTTACAATCTTGATAATGGTTACATGAGATGGCACCACTTGGCTAGGTGCCTTACTTGCCACATACATTACAAAGTATTACAAAATAACATTATAATGGAATCCCCCACGTTGGAAGTGGGTCATTACATAAGCAATGAGAATTACAAAATAACGTTAGGATGGGATCCTAACATGTCCTTCCCCTTCAAAAAGCTTTGTCCTCAAAGCTGAAGATGAGGAAACTGGTGTTGGAGCTGGTGGAGAGACTCCCATGTAGCATCTTCTAGCTGAAGTCCATGCCACTGAACAAGGACCTCAGTAATGGTGCGGTTGCAGAGAGTGCGAGTCCGATGATCCAACAACTATTCAGGCTCGAGCAAGATAGAACCTTCTTCATCCAATTTTGGGAGTGCATATTGAACCTGTACCTAAGTGCCCACAACCTTTTTGAGAGAGGAGACATGAAAAATAGGATGGAGCTTGGAGGTAGGTGGAAGGGCCAATTTGTAAGTTATGGCACCAATCCATTGTAAAACCTGGTAGGGCCCATAGTATTTCGTAGCAAGTTTCTAGCACCTACGAAGCTAGAGGGATGATTATTTGTACGATTACAAGCGAAGGAAAACCATATCACCCACATCAAAGCTACACTCGGAATGGTGTTGGTCAACTTGTTGGTGCATCCAATTCTGGGCCGCATCCAAATTCATCTTCAGTTGGTGGAGGACATCGACATGTTGACTGAGAGTAGTGTCGACTACATGGACCTTGGAGCTACTTAGAATGTAAGAGGAAGGCATGAGTGGAGGGCACCCATAAACTACCTCAAAAGGGGTAACCTTGGTTGTTGTGTGATAGGAAGTGTTGTACCACCATTCAGCCAAAGGAAGCCACTTCACCCATTGAGTAGGATGATCAGATGCAAAGCAATGAAGGTAGGTCTCCAAACATTTATTGATAATATCAGTCTGGCCATCCATTTATGGATGATATGCTGAACTCATTTTGAGTTGAGTTCCCTACAACTTAAACAATTCTTGCCATAAATGACTAGTAAAGGTTGGGTCATGATCGAACATGATGGAGGTAGGCATACCATGAAGGCAAAAGATAGAATCAAGGAAAATTTGGGCAATGGTGGAGGTTGTGTAAGGATGGGAGAGGGAACAAAAGTGAGCATACTTCGAAAGATGATCCACTACCATGAAGATAATAGATTTGCCTCTAGACTTAGGTAACCCTTCAATAAAATCCATGGAAATATCCATCCAAACCTGGTCAGGAATGGGCAAGGGTTGAAGATTGCCTAGAGAATGCATTATTTCACCTTTCATCCATTGATAGGTATCACAAGCTACCATAAAATCTTGAATGTCCTTTTTCATACCCTTCCAAAAAAAGTGCGCTTAAGTCATTCATATGTTTTGAGAAATCTTGAATGGCCTGTAGATGGGGTGACATGCAGTTCTTTCATGAGAAGTTCTCAAAGTGGAGACGTGTGGGGAACAACAAGGTATTGGTGGTAATACAAATCATGGCCATCCCAAGTGTAGCCCAGGCATGAAGTAGGCTCAATGTGTAGGGAGGCAACCAAAGTTTACAAATCAGAATCTTGAAGTACCTCCTGGCGTAAGGAATCGATCCATTGGGGAATAGGTGATGAAATGGCACACAACATACTGAGAGCCTCAAATTGGTGAGAGAGAGCATCAACCACAATATTCTCCTTGCCCTTCTTATAGGTGATATCATAATCATAGCCCATGAGTTTAGAGACCCATTTTTGTTGTTCGGGGGTGGCAACCCATTGCTCCAAAAAGTATTTGAGACTCTGATGGTCCGTTTTAATGGAGAAATGATGCCCAATGAGATACGATCACCAATGGGTTACCACATGTAGAATTGCCATCATCTCCTTGGCATAAGTGGATTTTCCCAAATTATGATTGGAGAGAGCTTTACTAGTGAAAGCCAAGGGTCACCCTTCTTGCATCAACATGACACCAATACCATGACCAAAAGCATCACTTTCAATGATAAAATATTTGGAAAAATCTGGCATGGCTAAGACTAGAGTGGTGGTCATAGCATGCTTCAATTCTAGGAAAGTCTGTTCAGTGGGTCTCGACCAAGTAAAAGAGTCCTTTAACATGGAAGTGAGGGGAGCTACAATTTTACCATAGTTATGAATAAATTTATGGTAATAACCTATAAGCCCTAAAAATCCTCGAAGACCCTTGAGAGTGTGAGGTTTCGACCATTCTTGAACCACTTGGATCTTCTTGGGGTCAACTTTGATGCCATCCTTGGTGATAATGTGTCCCAAATACTCCACTTCTATCAACCCAAAAGAACACTTGGACCGCTTAGCATAGATTTGATGTTGTGCCAATAGTTGTAGAGTCTGATCCACATGAACAAGATGCTCTTCCCATGAGTGACTATACACCATAATGTCATCAAAGAAAACTAGGATGAATTTTTGAAGGAATGGGTGAAAAATGTTGTTCATGAGGCTTTGAAAAGTGGAAGGAGCATTAGTTAAGCCAAATGGCATCACCAAAAACTCATAGTGACCTTCATGAGTATGAAAAGTAGTCTTGGGAATATCCTCATCCTTGAGCTTGATTTGATGGTACCTAGAGTGAAGGTCTAATTTGGAAAAGTACATAGTCCCATGTAGTTCATCTAGTAATTCATCCACCATCAGAATAGGAAACTTATCCTTGATGGTGAGTTTATTGAGCTCATGGTAATCAATACACAATCACCAAGACCCATATTTCTTGTGCACTAATAAAATTAGAGAAGAGTAAGGATTGTTGCTTGGTCGAATGATATTAGATTTTAATAATTCTTGTACTAACTTCTTGATTTTTGACTTAAGAGCATGAGGATACTGGTACGATCTAATGTTGGGTGGTGCATTTCTAGGTAACAATGGAATAACATGGTCATGAGAGCGATGAGGTGGTAATTCTGATGGTTCAACAAAAATAGAATTATGCTTGGCCAAAATAAGTTGCAAATCTATAGGAACAAAATCCTCCTCTGAAGGGTGAGGTTGGATCACAAATATCTGAGCTATGACACCTCGAGATGATTTTTTTAACAACTTCTCCATCTGACTTGAACTGATAATCTATGAAGGCCCTACTTTTGAGCCATGGAGAGTGTGGGACTATCCATTCTATGAAAATTGCATCCAAAGCTCGACAAAGTTCCATGAGATGGTTCCCAATGTGCCCAACCATTGAGCTCCCAACACGATATCACATCCCCCTAGTTGAAGTGCAAACATATCTTGTTTGAGCTCATAGTCCTCAATTTTTACCTTAACATTATGATATTTACCTTTGCAAGGTAAGGTCCCACCATTGGCTACCATAACCTCAAAGGAATTACATGTATGTACGTAACAATTTGCCTGCTTGGCAATGCGAGGATCAATAAAGTTGTGTGTACTACCAGAATCAATCAGGATGGTAAGACGTAGGCCTTTGAAATAACCCACAACTTTCATGGTTTGGGGAGTAGTAATGCCAGCAAGAGCATGAACAAAAATTTTAGCCTATGGTTCATCTTGGTTTTCTTCCTCCGGTTTGGGTGGTTCCTCTACTGATTTCGTGTCATCATCACTTTGGTCATTGGTGTCAGGCTCATCAACATCTATGAGGAACAACTTCTTTTGGGTGCACCTATGCCCATGAGAAAACTTTTCATCACAATTGTAGCACAACCCTTGGGTGCATCGTGCATCCATTTTGGTAGTGGTTAGACATTTGGGTGCAAATTTTTTGTTCATTCTGATTTTGGAATCTAGGAGGAAAAGAGGGTCTAGCTTATGGAAATTTAGATATCCTCTACTGAGCTAAAAATTTGGATTCAACCAAATGAGCCAACTTGATAGCCTACATCATGGATTGTGGTTTAAACATCATGACCTCAACTTGGAGATCTTCCCTCAAATCACTAACAAAACAACTCATAAAGAACCCTTCATTCATTCCCTTAGTTTTGTTGGCCAATTTCTCAAATTGTATTTGGTAATCTCGAACTATCGAAGTTTGTTTCAACTTTGTCAATTGTCCTGTAAAATCATCATACTCACTAGGGCCAAAGCGAGTGAGTAATTGAGACTCAAAGTCTTCCCAAGAAGGATTAGGGGTAGTGTTCTGCAACCATTGGTACCACTGTAAAGCTTCAGATTCCAAGTTGAAGGAAGCCATTTGAACTCGATAATATATAGGGACATCATGGAGTTTAAAAAATTGAGCAACATGACATAACCACCCATCCACATCCTTCCCATTAAACTTAGGAAAGTCTAATTTAGGCATCTTAAAGGTAGGATCATGATCATAGTGAGGGTGAGAGTCATCTGTTGCCCTTCCTTTACCTCTATCAGAATGTGAGTGTTCAGTATGGTACTCATACTTGCTTGGACCACCTTGCAATTTGGACTCAACTTCTGCAAGTTGTTCTTCTATGCGGGTTCTAGAGGTATCATAATCATCTCTAAAATTTTGAAGCTCTATCATCATGGTTTGATTTGAGATTTGCATGCTATCAATGGTGCTTTGTAGGGTTTCCAACAATGAGGTGACCTGATCTATCTCTTTTTGATGTCCATGAGTGCCACCAACCATTTTGGATAGTCTTGAACCTCTTTTATTGAATTACTAAAAATAGAAGTGTGGTTTTAGGAGTTACTATTTTTAGTAAGGGTTCAAAAAGTGCTTGGGTGTTATATATCAAAATGATCAGCTTGAAAATATGGTCACAATGAGCTATATCCCACAACATTGATTTTGGACCCTAAATTTTTTTATCCTCTATTTTGATGAGTCTATTGGTGTGGTCGATTTTTGATTTGGAGATATGGTTCAAAAGTTGGGTACTGGATCAACTGTCTCTAATATGTGCATTCTATCGATTAACCATCTTGTCTCTATCCCTATCACCTGTACTATAGTTACTAACATTGTTCATGTCACTAACCTTGGGATCCTCTATACTATGTAGTTACTGACATTGATGGTTTTTTTGATCCTGACCACCTATAATTTTTGACTGTTATAGATGATTGTTACTATCACTATTGACTTGACTATTACTGTTACTGATCGACTATTACTATCACTATCCTGACTATTACTATCATTGACTCGACTATTACTAGAATATTTTAGACTATGATAGACACTTGCAGACTCTATCCTAACTATTTGGTGCATGCAAGTTTGTTCTTCTATGATAGGGAAGTCCTTCGTATGCTCACTTTTGGGGGTCATGAATGCAGGTTTAGTAGAATAGGGAGATGTTGTTTTTGTAGGTTGAAGTGTTTGATAGAACCAGGGTACGCTAGGTAGAGGAGTATGTAACACCCATAGGCCCTCTGTTATACCATAGTGATGAACAATAGTGCTCGAACCAATATTTTAGGCCACTACCCAAGGAGGATTCCACACATACCCTTGAGCACACTATCTACCTCTCTAACAGTATGGGAGGGTAATCATCCGGGATGTTGTGTCCCATGGACTATGGATGATACAAGGCCAAAAAGCTTCCTACTGGATAAAATTTTGTTTAAGCCTAGAATGGTCTCCCGATACACCCAAAGATGCGTGGGAGCTCAATTCCATGTGTGAGTGTTGTCTGAGGCCTGGGTATTGGAGCTTGATCGCCCCTCACTTCACTAGATGCTTTATGGGCTATCTAGCTTAGCCAATAATGATAGCTCCTTCACGATATTTTAAAACCCCTAGCACATAGGGTTTCTAGCCTACTCAACTACTAAAAAAAGATTGTATTTTTTTGGCTTTTTTGGTTTTTGTTGATTTTTTTGGTTTTTAAATAAAGGAAAATAGAATGAAAAAACATAGGAAAATTATACCTAACAGGCAAAAATGGCTGAGCAAGAATTATCATAGTCGTAGTAGAACTCGGCCCTAGAAAGCGCTCTGATACCACTTGTTAGGAACCTACTATTAAAATAAAGCTCACTCACACAAAATACTGAAAAATAACTGAAATACATCAAATAACAGAATAACACTATGCAAAAAGTAATTGCAGAATTGAAACAATCTCACAAATAACTCAGAATCGTAGGCCTCTTCGAGGGGGCAACCTCCTTCAATATTTCATTAACTTGCAAAAAGATACATTCGTACATGGCTCCATGTCTTTTAAAGAGAAAGCTTCATGCAACCCTACCTAAAGGCTCAAGAGTTGGCTTACATGCAAAATGCCACTCGAGCTAGAATCTTCTACCAAACATCGGTTACAATCTTGATAATGGTTACATGAGATGGCACCACTTGGCTAGGTGCCTTACTTGCCACATACATTACAAAGTATTACAAAATAACATTATAATAGAATCCCCCACGTTGGAAGTGGGTCATTACATAAGCCAATGAGAATTACAAAATAACGTTAGGATGGGATCCTAGCAACTCTCTTCTTCTTTCTCAAGAGATAATCCTCACAATAATTTCTCTTCTTGGTGCAATATCAACTGACCTTCAATATTCTCAACACATTAATACTTTTCCTCACTTAATATCAAGAATCTCCAATGTGGGTGACCTCAACCCTATTCTTCAACCTTCACATATTCAAATGGATGGAGTGCAACCGTGATAGCATTGATGGTTATTTTTATAGCTTATCTCATAGGTCCTTTTATCAAGGATCAAATAATAGTCACAATATTAAAGCATTCAACTATCTAGCCAACCTGAATAAACCTCATTCATAGAATAACAACAATACTTTTTAATAATAAAACTCATAATATTATTCATAAATCATCAAATATAAAGGGGAATTGTTATGAATATATTACAATGCATGGAGCTTTATCTCCATAATATAATCTTACCAATGAATTTCTATACTTGACTATTGGTCTCCTTAAACATCTAGGAGATTCATATTTTCCTATTCCTCACATATGACAAAACTTTTCATGACTCTTCACTTTACATCTTGGCACACAACATGTGACTCTTTGATTACATTTTTGACACCTAAATCTATTATTCTTGACTTACATGACACTTTGCACAATTGCATACTTTATTACATAACACTTGGACTCTTCTCACACATTGACACATACTTTAGAGAAATATAACTCACACTTTTTAATTTAATAAATCACTCAACTAATATAATATTTACAAATATACAAATGTACCATTGGGGTACTTTAAAATTTACCAAATAATGTAATATCACCAATAATATTTTGCTTTGAAAAAGGCTAAAACACCTTTAATGTGACCATATTGATGCAATTGTTGAGTTGGATGCCTATTTCCTATTTGGTACATTGTACAAAGGGTCAAAGTGTTATCCAAGTCATGTTGTAGTCTATTTCTAAGGTGCATGTGGGGGTGCACCAAGAATTCCAAATTATATTGGGCACTCTCTCCACATGTTGGGTATCTGTAAAACTAAATAGAGTGTCATTGGAAAAATATTGGATTAGCTCAAGTTGCAGATTTGATTCTTGTTGTATTTGTTTTGGGCATTCGATACTAGAGAATAATGTTTTACATTTTTTTGGCTAGGTTAGTATCTTTGCTTCTAATAAATAAGTCATATTATGTTCATATTAGTTATGGTTGCTCTAATAGTTAGACTATGGCAACATTGATTCCATGGGACTGAGGTTCATAGGTTCAAATCCATCTATTTTCATTCTTTTCTATAGACTACACAACATTCTTCAGGTTGAATATATGTTCTCATTCACACAAGTGGCTTAGAATTTTGGTTAACACATGTTTGGAAAGGTATTGCTTTACTACAACTTGTAAGATCAAACTCTACAATATCTTATTTGGATAAAATTTCATATCCTTGTTCATTCCCAATGCTTTTGGATTTGTGGGAATGTCTTAAATTCAAAGATTAAGGTATCATTCACAACCCTCTAACACATTCACTATTAGCTAGTGAAATATGGTAAAGACACTATGAGTTGAGGGGTTATGGTTTTGATTTTTTTCTCTTATTTTTTATAGTTTAGGAAGGACAACATATGTCCAAGTGAAGGCATATTTTCAAATGGTGGCACATATTTCTTACTAAACCCATGGAGTAGTGTTCTTCCAATGGATGGTTGTTTTGGATATTTGGAGGGAATGGTCATGGGATCAATTCAAATTTATCTTTAGGTTGAATACCATTTTATTTCAAAAAAATAAGGCCTCATGGTTTTCTTCATGTAGGATCCTTCCTTTGCTTGACGAGGGGTGTGGCTCTTTGGATTAAAAGTAGCCCAAGGGTTCATATGATCCAAAGGAGAGGTTCAAATCCCATGATTCTCATAATTTTCCTTTGTATATTTGTGTTAGAGGCAATGACCAACATGATAGTCAACATGTCCTAACTCGCATAAAGTTTAAAAATTATATGTAAATGATAAACCAAATAATCAAACTAGTACGAGTGGTGATACGTGATTCATGTTTTGTGCATAGTGGTAGACACAAAAGTATAGTGGAAAATTTCATTCTCATATCTTGATAGCTTGGCAAGGTTTAGATATAGTTTTCCAAATATTTGGTTTATTAATAGGGTGAGCTTTTTGGACATCATAACTTTTGCGTATGGAAAAATTTTAAGCTCTTTTTTCAAATCATACATTTTTTTATATCTTCATATTGGTTGTATTTGTTCAAGAACTTTTTGTAGACATAGTTACTAGGTTCATGGTCTCATTTGGATTTTTTGGCTAGATTGAACTAGATCTATTTGGTTATTAATTTTTTATATATTTTTTAAATCATAATATTTTAAAATAAAAATAAAATAAAAAATTAATTTCATGTAAATCCTTTGTTTTTAAAGAAAAAATATTATTTTTGAACAAAGAAGTGCCCATACCCAATTGTGTTATGCTTGATGTTTAGGTGACATATTTATGGTGTTTGACAATAGTAAACCTCTAAATTCTTGGGAAAGAAGAAGTAAGACTCATGTATCCTATGGATCTTTAGAGTCGACTACAACCTCCTCTTCTAATAGGTCATTATGGAAACACACAACTTAGCATGTGGTAAGATGAGCAGAATATTTACTAAGCAACAATATCTCTTTTGATATGAAATTATTGTGAGATGCCAAGGCAATTGTTAATAAAGAATATGTTTTGTATGTCATTGATTTAATTGAATTATATGATTGTCTTACTTTCAATACTAGGGATAAATCACACTTTTTATCTCGGGCATAAAATAAAATCTTACAAAAACTAAGGGAAAACCATCAAGAAACAATGGTGGATTTTTTGTAGACAACCTAAGAGTAGAGAGAGTCTTCAATAGTTTTTTTTAATTTTATTTCCTCTCCTTCACTTTCTCTCTTTTGGATTTTTTATTTAATTTTATTTCTCCACCTTCATTCTATCATTGCACTTGTCATCTAACCTTAGGTTGTTATACGAGAAGAAATATGAGTGTAGTTTAGTATGTAAAAGTATTTTTAATTAAATTATTTAATAAATTTTGTTTTGACATTTAAGACCAATTATGTAAAATATATATTATATATTTTTAATTAATTTTAAGAATTAATAAATATAATTGAGGAGTATTAATTTAATAAATATCAAATCCAAACCCATGAGAGATACTATAGTGGTCAGTCCATAGGTTTTCATTTAGGAGACCCAAGTTCAAACCCCAATACTATTAGCTTTTGATGTTATATGTTGATATAAAAATGCAACACCAAAATAATGCTAAGTAAATTGAACTCAAAGAACATAAAATTATCCAATAGATGATCTTATATTAATGGGGGGAGCCTAAAAACTCCATTGATATAATGCAGATCTTTGAATCCTTTTTTATACAGATTTACAATGGTTAGGGTTCTCTGAAACCCTAACAAACAACGTTGGTGGTGTCTTTAGGCGTGTCCTTGCTTTCAATAGAATTGATTGGGTCACTCCAACTTAAATAGTTGTCCAATGCTGATGTAGCACCTTTAGATCTACACACAATAACACAACAAAAAAATTAGTAATACCTATGAGGGCTCCATAATGTGAGGCCCTCTATAAGCAATAGTAAAACCCTAACTATCTACTGCAAATGAAGTGAACAAAAATAAAAGTGCATTAATGAAATAACAAACAATAAATTTACCTTATGTTCTTGTTGTCTTCTGATCTATGAGATTTGTTGTAGTAAATAGGCATAGTGATGCCCTAGCATCACTTGAAGGTGAAGAACACAAGCTTATACTAAGAGGGGGTGAACAGTATAGCACCCACTTTTTACTTTCTTTCCAAACCAATTTCAATTAATGTCCTTAATTGCAATAACCAAATATAGCAGTGTGCATTAATAACTTAGATAGCAATAGTAAGCAAGAGCACAAGTCACCACACACAATTGAGACACAAGATTTAACGTGGTTCCCCCAATGTGGGGTACTCCACAAGATAATATCCTTATAATATTTCACACAAAAATAAGGATCCTTATCCAATACAATGATTACTTTGATCTGCTCAAAGCTAGGCAATACACTGATCTGCTCAGGTAGGCAATCCATTGATCTGCTCAGCTAGGCAACACACTGATCTGCTCAAGTAGGCAATCCATTGATCTACTCAGCTAGGCAACACATTGATCTACTTAGGTAGGCAATCCACTGATCTGCTCAGCTAGGCAACACACTGATCTACTGGTAGGCAATCCATCGATCTTCCTAGGAAAATATTCTTTGAGCTCATATAATTGAAATCTCTAACAAGCTCACCAAGAACTTGCTCAAATTTTCTCTAACAAGCTCACTAAGAACTTGCTCAAATTCTCAAAAGGTCCAACATCTCAAATCTTCTCAACAAGCTCACTAAGAACTTGCTCAAAATTTGCTCAACAAGCTCACTAAGAACTTGCTCAAAATCTGCTCAACAAGCTCACCAAGAACTTGCTCAAAATCTGCTCAACAAGCTCACCAAGAACTTGCTCAAAATCTGCTCAACAAGCTCACTAAGAACTTGCTCAAAATCTATCTCCCAAATCTGTCCACAAATCTGTCCCAAAACTATCCACAAATCTGTCCCAAAAGCCTTCTCAAGGCTCAATCAAACATACACAAAAACTACCACAAATCTATCTAAAAATCTATCCCAAAGGCCTTCTCAAAGGCTCAATCAATCATGCTCAAGTAGTACTCCAATATCATCCACAAATCTATCAAGGCAAGGCTCAATGATGAACTCAACAATGAATGGCAATGCACTCTACAATGGATGACAACAATGATCCACAAAGATCTCAACTCAAATCAATCTCAACTCAACTCAAGTCTTATAGAACCATAAAGATTAGAGACTCAATATGTAATCTCACTCTCAACTCAAATCTTATAGAACCATAAAGAGAATTGTTAGAGACTCAATATGTTCTAATCTCACTCTCAACTCAAATCAGAATTATGGAATAGTTTGTTTCATGGAACTTGAACAATCACTTCACACATCACTTGACTAGGCTCAATCAACTCAACTCAACCAATCATCACAAGGACAACTCTTTCTCACAAAACCCTAGTCCAAGCATGTATCAACCAACTCAAATGTTTCCAACAATGCTCAACCACAAATCTCACATAACAATGATACTCATGTTCTTTTCTAACTCAAGTTCTTATAACCAATGGGCTTCAACAACTATGCTTATAAAACAAGGTTTAAACACAACTCACAAACCAGAAAACCTTGAAGCATTCAACCAACCACTTTCGAAAAGGAAACCACAATCAATCCTTTTCTCTCCAATGATATTTCAGAAATCAACCACCATAAACAAAGTCAATGGAGAATATTGCTCATACCTTTTTGATGCCTTATTGGTTGTCCACTAAATCTGCCATACTCAACAAACTTTGAAAGAGAACCAAAACAACCTTCACTTTTGAAACCCTTTACAAAAATAGAAATATCTCTTTACATACACCTTATTTCTCCATCTAAGCAAGTTAATCAAATAGCCCTCGAAATAAGCTTTCCAACGATATATAATATGGTATACTTCTAAAAAAGAAAAACACCAGTAATTTCTCTTTTTCTAAAAGTGCATTACAACCCTTAATCTTGCCTTCCAAGTAAATAAAAATTTAATCAAACATTATTCCCTTAGCATCACCTTATTCCTCCAACATTAGGCAATAATAAAAAATATTTAATAAAATGTTTACTTACCTCTTAGAGGGAATCGAACCCTCATCACTGCCCACTCAACACCACAACCATGGCGCCAAAGACCACACGAGCTATCTGCTCGCATAGGACAGAGAGCAAAAATGCTCCCTATATTTTGCTGCCCCTGCTCACGCCAAAAACGTGTGCCAAATGCTCTTCTTCCACACTCCACGAAAATCGAACCCGGTGGGAATCGAACGCATGCCCTGTCGCAAACAAAAACTCCACGCTTCCCAAGCTCACCGTTGGACCACGTTGTCACATCGAAGGATTCGGGGCATCCACCTTTATATGCTCTTCGTTCGATACTCCAAGACTTTTGAATCGAAAGCCTTTGCATATATATATATGCAACCTTCCATTAATTTCACATACGTCGACACTTTTAGGTATTAATTTTCTTTTGATGGCGCATGGTTTTTTATGACGTCGATGATGACTTTAATTTTAATTTTAAAATTAAAATTTAAATTTTAAATAATTAAAATTTAAACTAAATATTTAAAATTAAATATCTCCATCACCGGGGCACCTTTTTCGATGAAACAAAAGGCCAACCTGGGTTTTAAGAAAAACCCATTTCAAATCTGCCATCCATGGTTTTAAATAAAACCTTTTATTTTGCCTGCCTTGGTTTTCACAAAAACCTTGTATATATCCATGCTCTCCGAAATATCATAAATGCTTATTTATGAAATGCTTTGGCCATCAAAACTCAATGTGATCCATGTGACATCAATGATCCATGTGACATCAATGACAACATAAAATAACTCAAATTTCCAACAATCTCCCCCTTTGTCATTGATGGCAACACCTCTAATGCAAAAACCACAATCACTGCAAAAACCATCTCTGAGAATCAAAGTTGCTCCCCTAACTCAATACTCTCTATGGAGGCTGCTCCCCCTAACTCAATGCTCTCTTTGGAGGCTGCTCCCCTAACTCAATTCTCTCTGAGGCTCTCCCCTAACTCAATGCTCTCCCCTTACTCAAATCTCTCCCCCTTTGACATCAATGGCAAAAGGGACACCTATGGGGCTAAAATATATGACTCTTAAGCTTAGCCCCCTCACCACCTTCTCTCTTGAGGTGATTAATTTTGGGGTGGGAGTACTTTTACTCCCATATTACATTGTTTATTTCCTCTATCAACTTCCTTCCATGTTTTTCTGATATCCTTCTCTTGATGAATTACTTGATCTTCTTGTCTAGAACCTGTTTGACCTTCTTGCCTTGAACCTGTTTGACCTTCTTGCCTTGAACCTGTTTGGAATTGAGTCCTACACCATTTTGCAATATGTCCAAAGTTATTGCAATTAAAACACTTGATATTGTAGCCTTTGGATGGTGCCCATATCCTGAATTCTTTCTTGAAATAATTTCCATATCCATTCCTTTCCTGAACCCTGTATTGTGAAGCTCTATTTTCATGACCATTATGACCATGACCTCTGAATTGTGTAGCTCTAAAACCAAAACCATGTTGCTCATTATCTTTGCACTGAGAAGCTCTATGACCAATCTTGTTGCATAAGAAGCAATGTCCCTAAAAACCATACCTTCTTCCTTTGAAGTTTCTTCTAGCAAAATCAAACTTCTTTGATCCATAGACCCTACAATGTATAGCCCTGTGTCCAAATCCATTACAAGAAAAACAATGTCCTTGAAAAGCCCTTTGTTCATGCCTTGGTTCCTCATACCTTTCTTGACCATTATCCTTATGATCATTTTCAACTTGTGCATTGCATCCTTGAACCTTCTTTGTAGTATCTAAATCCTCTTCCTTAGTTTCTTCCTTGCTTTCCTCTTCAAGAATTCCTTTTCCTTTTGAACTTGATTCACCTATCTCAAAACAAGATCCAAATTGAATATTTGGAGCCATAGGAACTTTGGAACTTTCTTCATGAAACTTAGGTGCTTCCTTGCTTTCATATTTTAGAACTTCCTTTCCTTTTGAGTGTGACTTCCCTAAACCTGGAAATAAGAGACCTTTGGTGCTTTGGAATATTTCCTCTTCTTTCTCTTTATTTGTGTCAAGTAGCAAATTGGCATCCATCTTAATTGTCTCTAAAATACATGTTTCCTTCTTAGTGAAAATATCTTGACCTTTTGAGTCATGTGATGGATCAAACTTCTCACATATGGAACATCTCAATTCTTTTAGATTCTCCTTAACCTCTTGTAGTTGCTCATGGATATCATTGAAGTCTTCCTTTAGATCAATTGAGACATCTGTCTTTCTTACAATATTCTCTTGTTTAACTTCTTCTATTTGGAGTGAATGTTCTTCTTCTACTTCTCTTATCCCATAGAAAAACCCTTCTTCATCTTCACTATCACTAAGATCATTATCATCTTCTATAGCAAACAAACTCTCATGATTTCTTTGACCATGCCTGTTTCCTTGATGTGTCATCTCATCTTCACTATCACTGAAACCATTGCAATATCCTGATCTGTGATCTCTTTGACCACACACAAAGCATTGTTCTCTTTCACCTTCTATTCCTAGGAATAGATGTTCTTCCTTTTCATCATCTGACTTGTCTCTATCACTGTGATCTGAGCTATCACTTGCTTCTACAATGTAGTAAGATTTCTTTGCCTTACAAAATATTTTCTTCTTCTCATACCTATTTTGCTTGTATCTGTCATCTTTGTCATGCTTATGCTTTCCATCTTCTTTTCTTCTGTGACCCTATTTTTCATCATCACTATTTTCTTCATGTGGACACTTGTGTGCATAGTGACCAAAATCACCACACTTGTAGCATTTGACTTTCCTCATATCTCTGTAATTCCTTGAGTCCTTATTCCTTTTGATGAAGTTAGCTTCCTCATCATTATCTGGATCTCTATCTATCTCTGGAACTTTTCCTTTCTTATTCTCTGAAGCCTTGAATGCAATATCTTTTATTGGAACCTGATGCTTACTCACCCTCATCTCATAAGTTGTGAGAGTTCCTTGCAATTCTTCCATTGTTAGCTTGTTGATATCCATTATTTCTTCTATTGCTGAAACCTTTGCATCATACTTCATGGGAAGTGATCTCAAAACCTTTTGAGTAACTTCTGATTCTTTCATCTCAAATCCTAGGCCTCTCATGGTGTTAGTAATCTCATCAACTCGAAGTAAAAACTTTGCAATATCTTCAGAATCTTCCATTTTCAATTCCTCAAATATTTTTCTATGAGTTTGTAGTTTTGCCAACTTTACCTTGGAATCTCCTTCATAAGTATTCCACAACTTGGTCCACATTTCATTAGCTGAATTACATACCATGACCTTTGCAAAATATGTCTCATGTAGCCCACTCAAAATACAATTCATTGCCCTTGCATTGATCTCAACCAATTTCTTGATAGTCTTATCTACCTCGGGATCACCTTCAACCCTATACTCTTTTTCAACCATCTGCCATACCTCATAACCTTGTGATATCAAGTAGTTCTTCATTCTCATGCTCCAGAAAGCATAATTGTTACCATAAAATAGTGGAGCCTTATTTGTAGATGATCCATTCTATGAAGCCATATATGTTCTTATAGAATCTGCCCTCAAGTTGTTAGCATTTTCGAAGGAACCCACTCTGATACCAATTGAAGAACACAAGCTTATACTGAGAGGGGGGTGAACAATATAGCGCCCACTTTTTACTTTCTTTCCAAACCAATATCAATTAATGTCCTTAATTGCAATAACCAAATATAGTAGTGTGCATTAATAACTTAGATAGCAATAGTAAGCAAGAGCACAAGTCACCACACATAATTGAGACACAAGATTTAATGTGGTTCCCCCAATGTGGGGTACTCCACAAGATAATCTCCTTATAATATTTCACACAAAAATAAGGATCTTTATCCAATACAATGATTACTTTGATCTGCTCAAAGCTAGGCAATACACTGATCTGCTCAGGTAGGCAATCCACTGATCTGCTCAGCTAGGCAACACACTGATCTGCTGAAAATATAGGCAACAGATATTCTCGGGTAGGCAATCCACTATCTAGCTAGGAAACATACTAGGCAATCCACTTCTAGGAAAAATTATAGGCAACCAATAGAAAAAGAAATCTACTTCAGCAAGCTCACCAAGAACTTGCCCAAATATGCTCTAACAAGCTCACTAAGAACTTGCTCAAATCTGCTCAAAAGGCTCACTCAAAACCTCATCAAATCTTCTCAACAAGCTCACTAAGAACTTGCTCAAAATATGCTCAACAAGCTCACCAAGAACTTGCTCAAAATATGCTCAACAAGCTCACCAAGAACTTGCTCAAAATCTGCTCAACAAGCTCACCAAGAACTTGCTCAAAATATGCTCAACAAGCTCACCAAGAACTTGCTCAAAATATGCTCAACAAGCTCACCAAGAACTTGCTCAAAATCTGCTCAACAAGCTCACCAAGAACTTGCTCAAAATCTTCTCAACAAGCTCACTAAGTGACATAACCGCAAAGCGCTTGCCTAGCTAGTGTATTAATCTATATCATCATAAAACATAAAGATCCACACAAAAATGCACAAATCGAACAAATAAAGCCAACTAATGCAAATTTTTCTTGTATTGATGTTTCAAAGGATCTTGGGTTACAAAAATGCCCTCTTAGGGTCACTCCAAAGATGATACAGATATTTACAATTGCCAATGCCCTCAATAGGGTAGACGTGCTTATTTGTTGCTTCGATGATTAATCACAAACTGCCTTGGGGTAGAGCTAACCCCCTTCTTCATGATGTGGAAGGATTATGATATAGGCTCCTTTCTACACATGTCTCCCTGCGAACAAGAAACAAGAACACACGATTACAGAGATTGATAGCCTCTCGTGATGAGGCCCTTTAAATAATCATACATGTAAATACCATTAAACTGATGAAACAAGAAAGCATAAAGAAATGTTTTAAGCTATTCTAATTGTATCAAGAAATATACTATAACATACAAGAAATGAATAAGCACATGATGCATTGAACAAATATAGAATTAGAAGCAATAAAGCATAAAAAATATCCAATATACTCCTACCCACTACAACGCATAAAATACCTAATTCCTATGGTCAGATCTTATCTAAAAATGCAATGAAGCCTACAAAAATACTAACATGACTCATCTATGCGGTAAAAAGCAGATTGAGTAAGGTGATCTCTAACCTATTGCAAATCGCAGCTGTGAGGGGTAGTCTACACTGTAAACCATGGTTGACAACTGCAGTTTGACATCTGATATGTTTGCCCTCAGAATCAGGGGCAGTGGGCTTGACCTCCTTGTTCGAATTGATGTTCAAGGGTCACCTTTGTTTTCTTTTGACAGATTTAGCAGTTAAATCACTGTGAAGGGCCTTTGTTCACCCAGATTTACATTTCTTGATCCTCCTAGGCACCTAGGTCATCCATGGCTAATTGGTCTTTGAATGGATAGCAAAGGGGCTCTCAAATACATAAGATCATTATGCAATTTGATAGGGTTTCACTACTCTCTTGATAATTTGGTAGCACTTCGCTATGCAAATTATCTCTCTTATCCTCTCCTCCCTATTGAAAAAGGAGGGTATTTATAGCATACCCCTAGGCCTAGGGGTGGCTTCATGGAGAAGCCAAGACCAAGAAGGTTGGTTAAGATAGTTGGGATGGAAGCCTTTGAAATATTCTGTCCTCCAACTGTCTCCTTCTAGATATCTTGGTCATTCCAACTGATTTGGTTCAGATAGAAGGTCTAACTAAACTCTAGTTTAGACCACAGGTTATAGCTACGGTCTAGAGTGCAGACCGTAGGTGTCAATCGCAATTCAGACTGGAGATCGTAGGTCTAGGTTGTAATTCAGACTGCTTAGACCTGAATGCCTAAATTAAGTGGTTAGAACCACTGCTCTATCTTGGAGTCTATCCAAGATCCTTCATATGGTTTTGTAGCACGTCCATATGAGTAGTCGCCCTTAGCATGATGTATTTTAGGTGTCTACAGATGCCCATTTTGAGATGTGTTGTGAGATTGAACAAAGTTGATCAAAATAGACCTCCTAAAATGATGTTGCAGGTTCTATGATGATCATTAGTCTGATCAACATTAGATGCCCCGGGTCCAGAAAAAGGATGCGCATCCTAGAATCATTGCTTCCAACATGGGAAGGCTTACATTTGAAAGGTCTACACTCATCATCAGACATTCGGGTAGCTTTGGTGCTACAATAGGAGTTAGGCCTATATAACCGAAGGATGAGAGCTACAAACAAAATTTCATATTTGCTATTTACCCCAAGCAAAATGGGAAGCTTATGATAGTTGTTAGCAATGATTCGCAAGGATGAACATAATTTTGACAATATCAAGAGATCTACGATCTTTGAGATATTCTATTGATTTTGATTATAACATGAAATTATGACTACCCCCTTAAGTGACGAGTCGATGACGGTAATGACAATGTATGAAGCGACAAAATCACTTGACCATAATGAATGATCCTGAATTTTTTTTAGATTTGAGACGTTTAAATGCCTTGGCGAGGCCTAGTTTAGCTTATGATTGCAACACTTAGTAGTATTTGCACATCTCTCTCTCCTGGAGTAGTCAGGCTATGATAGTCATCTTAGAGAGTCAAGATAATACAAATTCAAGAAGACTTGTGTTGAATCATATTGTCGATGATTTGCTGAAATATGTCATAAAAGAAATTATAATTTTACCCCAAATATCCTTATTGTGATCTACTCATCTTACAGGATTACATGGATTGCAAGTCGCTGCAACTGCCAAGTTTATAGGATAAATCACTAAATACGAGGCGCATTTGGTATTTCATTGTTTGATTTTTTTTTTTGTTTAATTTTTGCATTTATTGGATTGATCTTGGTGCTTTTAATGTCACCAAATTTGCAATTTTGATCATTTATTTTGATTTTTATCCACTAGGAGTCATTAATTTACCTTTTCAGACCTTCCCACGATGGGTTTTTAGTGCATTTATTGCTAGTTACGGATCGTAGGTATGGTTTGCGATGTGCACTGTCAAATTTTAGGGATCGTAGGTCAGACCTATGGGCGCAAAACCCTAGTTTTGGAACTACGGGTTTTAGCTACGGTTCACAGATACTAGGAGAACTTATAAATTGAAATCCTATTTACAATTTTTCATTATTTTCTTGTAACCTTGAGCAATTAGAGAGCTCTGAGAGAGAGAAGACATTCCCTGATACAGAATGCTATCAAACTCAACAAACCTTACACTCATTCTTCCCTGATGGCGGATCCTGATCAGCCATCGACTAGCCAGGGGTAGGGTGTGGGTAAGGTAACTCAAAACCGAGACCTCACAGTCCATATGAGTAAAATAAACCACACTTAATAAATGTGGTAATTGAACCTCACTAAACTATTGGTAATGAACCCCACTAGTATAGGTTAGACTAGGATTTAATTTTATGCATTAGTGGTCTAGGAGGGTGCCCAAAATGGGTGCTGCTCCTAAACTGCAGTTGGTAGTTGCAGTTCCCAGGTGGCAAAATAGGAACCGTAGGTTTCAGTTGCAGCCCCCAATTTTGCAAATTGGGGACCGCAAGTTGCAGCTGCGGTTCCCAATTTGCAAATTAGGGACTACAATTTGTAGTTGTGGTTCCCAATTTGCAAATTGGGGACCGCAAGTTGCAGTTGCAGGCTGCAATTGCTTTTTTTGTTGTTGTTTTTTTGTAGTTCTACTTAGCTAGATTTAGCTTACATTATGTTTTTCATTTTTGCTTCTTTTTTTGTTTAAAATTTAACTTCTAGAGCCTGACCTGATGAAGACTCTTCATAAGGCCTTGTCGAATGACGATCGGGCGTGGTTCCGAGTTGTCGAGTTCATTTATGTCACGGATCTACCCACCATTAAGGTATATTAGACCTATATCACTGTGTTGGCCCGACGCTAGAATGCATGGACAACCACATTTCACCTGCCTCCTGGTGAGATGACCATCACACTGGAGGACGTCTACAGGATCTTTAGAATACCTATCGATGGTGAGGCTGTCATTTCCTCTGCCTACACAATAAAGGATGTTGTTTTTTCTACCATATTCATTGATCAGAGCATCGATGCATAGGATGATGCAAACCATAGAGGGGTGCACATCGAGGACTGGTATCGGGATGATGTCTTGTTGGCATTTTTGCCACATTTTTTGTTGTTGTTGTTGTTCATGCAAAATAATGCACAAATTGTAGAGATACTCACTCCTCTATTTGTCCCTCCAAGCACCTTGAAAGGGATAATTAGTAAAAACAAAAATCTCTACAAGTTTTGTGCCAAAGCAAAGTAGGTGAAAAATGTCACGATATCGCAACATGTCATGATATCGTGACCTATCACGTTTTCACGGTGTTTGATGCAAAAAAAAGCTAAGATAGAAAATGTCGTGAAATCACGACATGTCACATTTTCGTGACCTGTTGTGGTTTCATGCTAGAAAGCAACAAAGGGAGCAGTAAAGGTAAAGTTGTCATGACATTGCGAGATGTTGCATTTTCATGGCAGACAGTGGAAAGAAAGCAAAGTGATAGGAAAATATCATGATTTTGTGCAATACAGTAGCAAAGGGGAGCGCCAAGGAAAAATGTCGCGATTTTGTGACATGTCGCGTTTTCGCGACTTGTCACGTTTTCATGGGGAGAAAGCATAAAAGTACAAGAAGACAAAAAATTGTCGTGATATCGTGACATGTCACATTTTCACAAGGAGAAACAAGAAAAGTACAAGGCAGGAGAAAATTATCGTGATTTTGCGACATGTTGCGATTTTGCGACTTGTCATTTTTTCAAGGGGAGAAAGCGAAAAGGACAACGCCAAGTACAAAATATCATGATTTCGTGACTTGTCACATTTTCGTGACTTGGAGTAGCAAAGGAACAAAACAAAGATAGATTATCGTGATTTCGTGACATGTCGCATTTTTGCGACTAAAGATGAAGAAAGCCAAGCGAGAGGAGGATGTCGCAATTTCGCGACACATCATGTTTTCACGGAAGTAAAGCAGATGAAGGCCAAGCAAGAGGAAAATGTCACGATTTCATGACATGTCGCATTTTCATGACTAAAGGCGATGGAAGGGCAAAGCGAGAGAAGATTGTTGCGATTTTGTGACACGTCGCATTTTCATGACTGGTAGCAACAAGAGAAAGTAGCGAGGGAAAAATATCATGATTTCGCGACACATCGCATTTTCACAACAGAAGCGACAACAAAGGCCCAATAAAGTTATGTCTACATTTTTCTTCATATTGCATAGGAGAACATAAGGAGAAGAGGAAAATGAGGATCAAACGAAGTAATGTTTTAAAAGCTCTCCAATTGGTTTTGAGATCGAGGTCAAAGAGGCTCCAAAATTAAATGTTTCGTTGCTTACCTATGTGCGCAAGATGGGAGAACAATTTATCATGCAGTTTTAGAAGCCACCAAAATTAAATATGCCTCCGGTATTAAAAGCTCTTGTTCGTGATCTCCTAACACTTCAAGCATGCTCTGAGAATAGTCATTTAATGAAGAAATATGGTCCCTTGTTTCCGTTCAATTTTCAAATTTGATCCATAAAAGCAGGGAATGTGATTTATCCGAGGCAGATTTAGGGGGATTGTTTCTCTTTTCAAGTGCATATTTTGTGTATCCCCTCTTCAAAATATGTTTTATGTTTTAAATGCTGCGATGCGAAAGGGAGAGGGAAGACCTCTATAAATACTAATGTACATCTCAAGAAAAGAGGGGGACCTTTTTGCAAAAATTGAAGCAGAAATCCTAAATGCATTTTGCTCTTTTCTTAGAGTCTTTTGAGTTGGTAATCCAAACTGATGTTCACGTGATGCTTTCTATGTAATTCACTTCTGCTTAGTTAAGTGCTAAAATATAAGTTGAAATCTACTATTCTAAATTTGGCTATGTTTTCATTCGAACATTTGAAGTATAATTGAAGGCAAACTTATGGTCAATGTTTGATCCAATTTCTGTATGTGCATTCTAAGAATCGCATTACTGCTTATCTTCGGGATTTAGTATGAGGTTATTTGCTATCTGAGGTTGTTCTCCCTATCAACTATTGGCTTCAGCCATATTTCCATCTCTTTCTGTTATTTCTAACCCTAAACATTGAAATCAGTTTAGATTAGTTTGGGAGCCAACCCTCTCTGGAGATTGGCCCGGGAGACTTCTCTTTCTCTCAGCCTTTCAATGTTGGTCGGGTCTAGGGCGCATTTTATATGACTAGGCAGATTCGTGACCAACAGTTTTTGGCACACCCGGTGGGATAGACTATCTCTATCTCAATAAGATCCATAATCGATGGGACAAGTACTATTCCAAGTTGACAAACCCACCTGTGCCAACAATTTTTGGCATGCCCAATGGGACCCACAAGTCCCATATTTTGACACCCGGAGGAATCAAGATTTTGATGAACTGTCTTGACCTCAAAGCAGAGATTGTAAGTTCATCTAGTGACTCTACTGAGGGTGACTATATAGTACCTAGAAATCTCCAATCGTGAAGCTGGTGAAAATCTTTGCTTCATGATCACGAGATCAAGAGCCAAAGAATCGAAAGACCTAGTCGAATTCTTCAAGATCGATGTTCAAAACTAGAGGGAGCGCTCAAGATTGGTAAGTCCTGTGAACCCGTCATTTGCTATCTCTTCGCAGGAGGTGGGTCAGTTTATGCCATCTCTGACTCCTCCCAGTACTGCTATGAGCTTGCTAGTACATATAAATCCAGCAGTGCAAATGGCTGGTCAACAACCTCCTCCACGTCAATTTCCTGCTTGGAACCATTCGGGAGCGTTGGATCTGCCTTTTCAAAATCCAGTTCCTGCTACAGCATTAAAGGCTTTGCCTACATACGATGGGATTAGAAAGACCATGTATGAGCATGTGTTAGATGTGGCATCCTTGGCTACAATTCATAATATCACAGATGATGTCATGATAAAATTGCTCGTGTTGTCACTCCGTGGTAAGTTATTGTGCTGGTATAGATCCTTGTCTTCGAACTCCATAAATTTGTGGGATCAATTAGCAGAGATGCTAATAAAAGGGTTCAATGAGCAAGCGGACCCATTTTCTTTGTTGCATCAATTTACTAATATCAAGAGGCATCCTCAAGAGGAGATAGTGGATTTTAATGTTAGGTTTGCCTGAAATTGTCAGAGAGTTCTTGATGGTATTTGCCCTACTAATGACCAAGGGACATTTTACTATCTTAGGGCTTTCCACTCAGATATTAGTATGAACATTAGGATGTCCAACGTTCAAACATTTCCTGCACCATATTCCCAAGCACAGGAGGCTAAGGCCGATCTGATTGCCATTGGGAAATTTCCTTCAAAAATGACTATGCCCATTTTTCCTAAGCTTTCGCAATACCATCTTACAGGTGCAACCTCCACATCTTACACTGCTCCATCCATGTACCCTTCATCTTCATGGAATCCTCCCACAACTTTGATACCTATGATTCCCATTCCATAGTTAATCTCTCCAATTCCAACTCTTGCATTACCTTCTCCACTAGTTCCATTACCTCTATCGACATCGCTTTTTCCTCAAGCCTAGATCCTCAATTGGCTATTTTGCAAGAAATTCAGTCAGCCATGAGAGCCCTCACTAACAAGATGACATCTATGGAGCAAAGATAGCAAGTTGCTCCTATCAAGGTTATAGAGAAAGTACCTGAGAGGAACTCAGCGATCCTGGTAAGTGAAGAGGTTGTTAGTCTTACAATGGCACTGAGAGGGGGGTGAATCAGTGTAGTTCTTTAAACTTAAATTTACAGCTCTTAAAACTGAAATAATGAAACCTTAAAACCAGATAAAGCAAGTATCACAAGAGAACATCACACAACACAAGATTTAACGAGGTTCACCAATTTGGCTACTCCTCAAGAATGACTGCTTGGACTACCATCCAAATCCAGCCTTTGCAAAGCACCAACTTTACAATCAATTTACCAGCACCCACTGGAAGGAGCACCAACCCCTAATTTATCTGTACCAACAGAAAGGAGCACCAACCCCCGATTCCAAGCACCAACTGGAAGGAGCACCAACCCCTGATTTACCAACACCAATTGGAAGGAGCACCAACCCCTAATGCCAAGCACCAACCTGGACTTCAATTTGAATCTATAGGTTTAACAGTAAGATACCTTTGCTTTTGCAAGACCCTGACTGGTCTTCTTCACCTTTGCGTTCTCTACGCACTCTGCTCCCTCTGTGCAATCACTTCACACACTCTATGCCCTTACAACTGCACTTTGCGTTCGTCTTCGCCCTTTGCACTCTCTTCGCCTTCTACCTTCTCTACGCAATCATAGCCACACTTGGTCGAATTTCAACCTCTTCGCTCTCTATGCACTTTGCTCTCTCTGTGCACTCACAGACGCACTTAGGACAATTCGATATGACTCTTCGCTCACTTTGCGCACTTCACCATCATCTCGTCGCTTCTACGCTTTCTGCGCTCTTACGACCACATTTCACACTTCGACACACATTCATCAACCTCTTCAAATCTCCAAACAACCCTCCTTTTATAACATAATTTTTGTGATGAAAACCCTAATCTTAGTCGGCTATAAACCCTAATCTTAGTCGGCTTTCATGACAACTGTAAACCCTAATTTTAGTCGACTGTCATCGGTCTTCGTCAGCTTCAACTCAACTATAAAAATACATGTCGCGATATCGTGACACTTTCACTTTCTCTCTCTTTCTCCTTGCTTTGGCCCCCAAAAATACAACATGTCATGATATCACGACACTTTTTCTTTCTCTCTCTTTCTCTTTGCATCGGATCATGAAAAAGCTACATGTCACGATATCGTGACACTTTTTCTCCTTGCTCTTTCTCTTTGCATCGGACCATAAAAATACATGTTATATTTTTTTTTTGCTTTTTTTCATGGACCTGAAAATACAACATGTCGCGATATCGTGACACTTTTTCTCCTTGCTCTTTCTCTTAGCTTTGGCCCATGAAAATACAACATGTCGTGATATCATGACACTTTCGCCTTCGTACGCTTTCTCTATTCCTTTGTCGTGAAAATGCGACATTGCACGATATCACGACACTTTTGTTATCCTACCTGCCTGCCCTTCTTGAGTCATGAAAATGTGACATGTCGCGATATCGTGACACTTTTGCTTCTCTGCCTTCTTGTCCTTTTTGAGTCATGAAAATGCGACATGTCATAAAATCATGACACTTCTACTTCGAAGTCTTGCTTTCTGCTTTTGTCATGAAATCGTGACACTTCTGCCTTTGAAGTCTTCTTCTCTGCTTTTGTCATGAAATCATGACACTTTTGCTTTCGTACTTCACTTCTTTGCTATTGTCGCGAAATCGTGACACTTCTACCTTCGAAGTCTTCTTCTCTGCTTTTGTCATGAAATCATGACACTTCTACTTTCGTACTTTACTTCTTTGCTTTTGTCATGAAATCATGACACTTCTATTTTGAAGTCTTGCTTTTTGCTTTTGTCATGAAATCGTGACAGTTCTGCTTTCGTACGCTTCCTCTCTTTTTTTTGTCATGAAAATGCGACATGTCACGAAATCGTGACACTTTTCCAACTTACTTTCTCTCTCCTATTTTAGTCACGAAAATGCGACATGTCATGAAATCGTGACACTTTTCTTACTTGTTCTCTTTCTTCGAACTTGTCGCGAAATCGTGACACTTCTTCCTGCTTTCTCTTTTTCTTCCAACATGTCATGAAATCGTGACAGTTTTTCCACTTGCCTTTTTCTCTTCCAACATGTCGCGAAATCATGACAGTTTTTCCACTTGCTCTTTCTCTTCCAACATGTCGCAAAATCGTGACAGTTTTTCCACTTGCCTTTTTCTCTTCCAACATGTCACGAAATCGCGACAGTTTTTCCACTTGCCTTTTTCTCTTCCAACATGTCATGAAATCGTGATAGTTTTTCCACTTGCCTTTTTCTCTTCCAACATGTCACGAAATCGCGACAGTTTTTCCACTTGCCTTTTTCTCTTCCAACATGTCACGAAATCATGACAGTTTTTCCACTTGCCTTTTTCTCTTCCAACATGTCATGAAATCGTGACAATTTTTCCTGCTTTTTCTCTCTCTTCCAACATGTCACGAAATCGTGACAGTTTTTCTTGTCTGTTGTATATGTCATGATATCGCGACACTTTTCTTACTTGTCTTTTTCTTTGATCTTTTGCATATGGGCCACTTCGGTCTTCTTGGAAAATCATTGTACATACTCCGAATAACCTTTGAACTCCTGTCTTCTGCATCTGAATAGCTTTTGAACTTCCTATCCACTCGCATCTGATCTATGTTGACAACAATGACAATATTGTTGCTGCACCTTGCTCAACAATCTCCCCCTTTGGAATTGTTGGCAACACATGTGCAATTTCCTGTAACTCTTCTCCCCCTTTGACAATAATACCAAAGGGCTACTGCAGACTCCCCCTGAGTCCATGCACAACATTCTCAGACAAAAATTATTACACTTAGCAAAAATCACAAACATGAGCAAAAAGATAAACAAATACACAAATGCTCCCCCTGAGAATGTGATCCCGATAGCTAGTCAATTCTTGGGAAACGTGACCACTCCACAATCTATTGTTGGAATAAAAATCCAACTTAACCTCACTTTCTGCAACTTTCTCCTACGTACAACACGCTGTCGCTGCAATATATTCTGCCTCTGCTATGGATAAGGAAACTGACTCTTGTTTCTTACTATTCCACGCGACCAACCTATCTCCAAGATAGAATGCACCTCCACTGGTACTCTTTCTATCATAAAGTCTTCTTGGATAAGAACTCTAATCTCTGCTCATCATATTAGAATTCTTGTTGTACCTTGCTTTTACTTATTTAGTATAGTATGATCAACACTCAACTTTCAACTGCGCAAAAGTTACTCCCAAAACAAAAGTGATCGACTCTCCAAGCAGCCTGCGCGTAATTTCTTCAGCCTTTTGACTGCCATCTCCTCTGTGATTGATGACTTTGCCTCGCATCAGTTGTGCAGCTCAATGTCTCTGGTTTCTAACGGCTGCCATGAATGTTTTCATCACCTGCGTAGGTATTGACAGTGGACCGTTACATCTAGCGTTGGAACCTCAATCTACGCACAGTCATCAACACTCGGTATTCTGCTTCTTGCTAGGGCATATGTCAGGGCTACTCAATGTCTTAGGTGAACATTCTTCACGTGATTCCAGGGAGCAATTCTCCTCGCTGAGATCAAGGGAATCCTCGGGAAATATCTCGCATTTCCCAAATAATGCAAGACTTTCTTAGGTGCATAGGCATCTTGTCCTCCTTGGCGCTTCACCACCTGGGCGCTATTCTATCAACGTCTCTGCCTTGCATGTGCCAATTGGCACTCTTGACCAACTGGGTGCTAGTGCCACTGTTTGCTTTGACTCTGGCATCTCTTTGATAATGGCTACTTCTTTAGAGAAAATTAATGCTCTCTTATTTTGATTAACTTGCAACCCGAGGAAATACGAAAGTTCACCAATCATTGACATTTCAAATTCTTTCTGCATCTTATTTGCTAAATCTTTACACGACTCATCTTTGCTACTGCCAAATATGATATCATCTTTCTTAAACCCTTGTTGAGTGAGATAGTTGTCTAGCCTTGCATACCATGCTCGGGGTGCCTGTTTCAAGCCATATATTTTCAACTTACAAACCAAGTTGGGATCATCACCAAGCTGGAAACCATCTGGCTGCTCAATATAGACCTCTTCTTCAAGCTTCCCATTCAAAAATGTTGATTTCACATCTATCAAAAAAAATTGTCAAGTGACTCACACTTGTACCAACTTTTGTCCAACACTGTACCGACACTGCAATTTTACTGTCAACTCTGTGCAAGCATCAAACACTGTACCACAACACCAACCAAATCCCTTTTTACATTTTCAACTTGGTCTATGTTTTCTACAGTCACCGCTGGTCACACCTTACTTTCAACTGTTCGAATCAGGAGACAATATTTTGTCAAACACTTCACGGCCAACTATAGTGCACCTTACTCAAACTCATACTTCTGGACCTCGGATAGGTATGATTCACAAAGCAAAGTTGCTCATCTTGATGAGCAAAACATGAATCAATAATCAGACTTCAATATTTTTCACCACAACGTCATAATAGATCTAACAATCTTCACGTCAATGTGTAGTTCAAATACACATCGCTTTTATCGAAACACATATATGCGGCTAGGGCAACATTCTTTCACTGACCAAATTATCTGAACTGTTATAATCCTTAACTTTGGACAGTGGTAGTAAGAACCATCACCAGTACAACAATGACATATAGCAATACTACCAAAAATGACAACTCTCAATTTAATCACCACCCTTCACGACACTTCCACAAACAACTACATGAACTGAAAACACACTTCGACAACTATACGACAACTTCCCTGACTACTTGCCTTTCATCCTCAGGTAATCAAACAAATACATAGGAGCATTAAAATGAAACTTCAAGATTGCTCCCCCTGAGGATGTGCTATCTGGAGTTGCTTAGTGCAATAGCGGAGTAGTCTCCTTCGATCCAAGGAGACACGATTTCCTTTCTTCTATCTTTCTCCAAAATTTCTTGAACTCGGGCTTGGATTTTTCAACTACATCCCTGTTTTGCACCTTTTCGTGAACTCAAACATTTCTCTTGTGTGGTTGTCTCTTGTGCATCCTTGATGAGTGATTATTTTCCTTTCTTTTATGTACATGATTTATTCCCTGTCTGTGTTGCGTTCTTTGCGTCTGATGAAATCTACTGTTTTGCCTTAGATTAGATACAAAAGTGCTTGGACAAAACCTTGCTATGTGCCCATGACCATTACATTGAAAACATTGTACATAGTGTTCACTCAGAAACGTAGATGTATTTCTACCAACATAACTCTTTGATTTATTATTCAATCCACAATAAGTTGCCTTGTGACCATATCGGTTGCATCTGAAACAATAGCCATTAAAAGTATTATTATGAATAGAGTGAGAGTGATAGAACCTCTTTTGTTGTGGTTGCTTTGTTGTAGATCTCCTTTGATATTTTCTTCCTTTTGAAGATTCAGCTTCAAACTTTTCTTGCTTCGATCCTTCAACAGTGAACTTCTTCTTCTCTGCAGAGTTGGAAGATGAAGGTTGTTCAGCTTCACATCCAAGACCACGCTTATCCATGGAGCTTCTTTGTTGGCTTATCATTTTATCTAGCAACTCTGTGCTCTTCTCGAATTTGAGATTTGTATTGGCCTCTTCTAGTTGTTTCTTCAATAAAACAATCTCTTCCTCTTGTTTGCAGCAACCAATCTCTTTCTCATTGATCTGTGACCCGAGAGTTTCTTCAATCCTTTTGAATTCTTCTACCTGTACTTTCAAACTGGTTATTATTTCATTTGCATCCTCAAGATTTCTTGAGATTTCCTTATTCCTTTTTCTTTCTATCTTCAATTCATCCAGAGCTGCAATTAGTTCCTCTTTCAAATTTATTTCTGCATCAATTTCTTCTTCATCACATTCTGTTCTTTTTTTTGTTTCTTCTTCGAGTGTCATGAAAAGACCTCCACCTGTTTCCTTTTTAGAATCATCCTCTAGGACTTCATTAACTCTCAGCATATATGCCTCTATGTTCTCATCGTCATCTTCATGAATACTCCTCAGTTTGTCCCATATTTCTTTTGTCATTTTACAACTCATGATCTTTACCAGTTCACTGTCTACTAATCCGCACCTGATAGCATTCTTTGCTTTTGAGTCATTCTCAAACAGATTCTTATCGACAGCATCGGTTGGAGGAGTGATGGGTATTGTGTATTCACTGTCTACTAAATCCTAGATGTCGTATCCCAAAGCACAAAGATATGTCTGCATCCTGATTCTCCAGACCGCGTAATTAGTTTCGTCAAACAAAGGTGCTTTGTTTGATGAGAAGTCTTCAACCTTTTTTGGTTCAATTTTCTCTTCCACAGGAACTGAAACTGACTGAGATGCCCTTTTGGAGGAGGATCTATTCTTCTTACCCATTGCGTACTAATCCAAGATCAACCCTGATTGATTTAGCCTAAGAAGGGAACTTGGCTCTGATACCAATTGTTAGTCTTACAATGGCACTGAGAGGGGGGGTGAATCAGTGTAGTTCTTTAAACTTAAATTTATAGCTCTTAAAACTAAAATAATGAAACCTTAAAACCAGATAAAGCAAGTATCACAAGAGAACATCACACAACACAAGATTTAACGAGGTTCACCAATTTGGCTACTCCTCAAGAATGACTGCTTGGACTACCATCCAAATCCAGCCTTTGCAAAGCACCAACTTTACAATCAATTTACCAGCACCCACTGGAAGGAGCACCAACCCCTAATTTATCTGTACCAACAGAAAGGAGCACCAACCCCTAATTTACCAGCACCAACTAGAAGGAGCACCAACCCCTGATTTACCAGCACCAACTGGAAGGAGCACCAACCCCTAATGCCAAGCACCAACCTGGACTTCAATTTGAATCTATAGGTTTAACAGTAAGATACCTTTGCTTTTGCAAGACCCTGACTGGTCTTCTTCACCTTTGCGTTCTCTGTGCACTCTGCTCCCTCTGTGCAATCACTTCACACACTCTGCGCCCTTACAGCTGCACTTTGCGTTCGTCTTCGCCCTTTGCACTCTCTTTGCCTTCTGCCTTCTCTACGCAATCACAGCCGCACTTGGTCGAATTTCAACCTCTTCGCTCTCTACGCACTTTGCTCTCTCTGCGCACTCACAGACGCACTTAGGACAATTCGATACGACTCTTCGCTCACTTTGCGCACTTCACCATCATCTCGCCGCTTCTGCGCTTTCTACGCTCTTACGGCCACATTTCACACTTCGACACGCATTCATCAACATATTCAAATCCAGAGCTGCAATTAGTTCCTCTTTCAAATTTATCTCTGCATCAATTTTTTCTTCATCACATTCCTGTTATTTTTTTGTTTCTTCTTTGAGTGTCATGAAAAGACCTCCACCTATTTTCTTTTTAGAATCATCCTCTAGGACTTCATTAACTCTCAGCATATATGCCTCTATGTTCTCATCGTCATCTTCATGAATACTCCTCAGTTTTTCTCATATTTCTTTTGCCGTTTTACAACTCATGATCTTTACCAGTTCACTGTCTACTAATCTGCACCTGATAGCATTCTTTGCTTTTGAGTCATTCTCAAACAGATTCTTACTGGTAGCATCGATTGGAGGAGTGATGGATATTGTGTATTCACTGTCCACTAAATCCCAGATGTCGTATCCCAAAGCACAAAGATATGTATGCATCATGATTCTCTAGACCACGTAATTAGTTTTGTCAAATAAAGGTGCTTTGTTTTATGAGAAGTCTTCAACCTTTTTTGGTTCAATTTTCTCTTCCACAGGAACTGAAACTGACTAAGATGCCCTTTTGGAGGAGGATCTATTCTTCTTACCCATTGCATACTAATCCAAGATCAACCCTGACTGATTTATCATGAGAAGGGAACTTGGCTCTGATACCAATTGTTAGTCTTACAATGGCACTGAGAGGGGGGGTGAATCAGTGTAGTTCTTTACACTTAAATTTATAGCTCTTAAGATTGAAATAATGAAACCTTAAAACCAGATAAAGCAAGTATCACAAGAGAACATCACACACAACACAATATTTAACAAGGTTCACCAATTTGGCTACTCCTCAAGAATGACTCGCTTGGACTACCATCCAAATCTAGCCTTTACAAAGCACCAACTTTACAATCAATTTACCAAGACCAACTGGAAGGAGCACCAACCCATGATTTATCCGTACCAACAAAAAGGAGCACCAACCCCTAATTTACTAGCACCAACTAGAAGGAGCACCAACCCCTAATTTTCCAGCACCAACTGGAAGGAGCACCAACCCCTAATGCCAATCACCAACCTGGACTTCAATTTGAATCTATAGGTTTAATAGTAAGATACCTTTGATTTTGTAAGACCCTGACTAGTATTCTTCACCTTTGTGTTCTCTACGCACTCTGCTCCCTCTGTGCAATCACTTCATACATTATGTGCCCTTACAGCTGCACTTTGCATTCGTCTTTGCCCTTTGCACTCTCTTTGACTTCTACCTTATCTACGCAATCACAGCCGCACTTGGTCGAATTTCAACCTCTTCGCTCTCTACACACTTTGCTCTCTCTGTGCACACATAGACGCACTTAGGACAATTTGATACGACTCTTCACTCACTTTGCACACTTCACCATCATCTCATCGCTTTTGCACTTTCTACGTTCTTACGGCCACATTTCACACTTCGACACCATTCATCAACATATTCAAATCCAGAGCTGCAATTAGTTCCTCTTTCAAATTTATCTTTGCATCAATTTTTTCTTCATCACATTCCTGTTATTTTTCTGTTTCTTCTTTGAGTGTCATGAAAAGACCTCCACCTATTTTCTTTTTAGAATCATCCTCTAGGACTTCATTAAATCTCAACATATATGCCTCTATGTTCTCATCGTCATCTTCATGAATACTCCTCAGTTTTTCTCATATTTCTTTTGCCGTTTTACAACTCATGATCTTTACCAGTTCACTGTCTACTAATCCGCACCTGATAGCATTCTTTGCTTTTGAGTCATTCTCAAACGATTCTTACTGGTAGCATCGATTGGAGGAGTGATGGATATTGTGTATTCACTGTCCACTAAATCCCAGATGTCGTATCCCAAAGCACAAAGATATGTATCCATCATGATTCTCTAGACCACGTAATTAGTTTTGTCAAATAAAGGTGCTTTGTTTTATGAGAAGTCTTCAACCTTTTTTGGTTCAATTTTCTCTTCCACAGGAACTGAAACTGACTAAGATGCCCTTTTGGATGAGGATCTATTCTTCTTACCCATTGCATACTAATCCAAGATCAACCCTGACTGATTTATCATGAGAAGGGAACTTGGATCTGATACCAATTGTTAGTCTTACAATGGTACTGAGAGGGGGGGTGAATCAGTGTAGTTCTTTACACTTAAATTTATAGCTCTTAAGATTGAAATAATGAAACCTTAAAACCAGATAAAGCAAGTATCACAAGAGAACATCACACACAACACAATATTTAACAAGGTTCACCAATTTGGCTACTCCTCAAGAATGACTGCTTGGACTACCATCCAAATCTAGCCTTTACAAAGCACCAACTTTACAATCAATTTACCAGCACCCACTGGAAGGAGCACCAACCCATAATTTATCTGTACCAACAAAAAGGAGCACCAACCCCTAATTTACTAGCACCAACTAGAAGGAGCACCAACCCCTAATTTACCAGCACCAACTGGAAGGAGCACCAACCCCTAATGCCAAGCACCAACCTGGACTTCAATTTGAATCTATAGGTTTAATAGTAAGATACCTTTTCTTTTGTAAGACCCTGACTAGTATTCTTCGCCTTTGTGTTCTCTGTGCACTCTGCTCCCTCTGTGCAATCACTTCATACATTATGTGCCCTTACAGCTGCACTTTGCATTCGTCTTCGCCCTTTGCACTCTCTTTGACTTCTACCTTATCTACGCAATCACAGCCGCACTTGGTCGAATTTCAACCTCTTCGCTCTCTACACACTTTGCTCTCTCTGTGCACACACAGACGCACTTAGGACAATTTGATACGACTCTTCACTCACTTTGCACACTTCACCATCATCTCATCTCTTTTGCGCTTTCTACGTTCTTACGGCCACATTTCACACTTCGACACCATTCATCAACATATTCAAATCTTCAAACAACCCTCCTTTTATAACAAAATTCTTGTGATGAAAATCCTAATATTAGTCGGCTGTAAACCCTAATCTTAGTCGGATTTCATGACAACTGTAAACCCTAATTTTAGTCGATTGTCATCGGTCTTCATCGGCTTCAACTCAACTACGAAAATACAACATGTCGTGATATCGTGACACTTTTGTTTTCTCTCTCTTTCTCCTTGCTTTGGCCCTCAAAAATACATGTCGTGATATTGCGAAACTTTTTCTTTCTCTCTTTCTCTTTGCATCGGACCACGAAAAAGCTACATGTCGCGATATCGTGACACTTTTTCTTCTTGCTCTTTCTCTTTGCATTGGACCGCAAAAAAGCTACATGCCGCGATATCGTGACACTTTTTCTCCTTGCTCTCTCTTTGCATTGGACCGTGAAAATACATGTCACGATATCGTGAAACTTTTTCTCCTTGCTATTTCTCTTAGCTTTGGCCCGCAAAAATACATGTCGCGATATCGTGACACTTTTGCCTCCGTACGCTTTCTCTATTCCTTTGTCATGAAAATGCGACATTGCACGATATCACGACACTTTTGTTATCCTGCCTGCCTGCCCTTCTTGAGTCGCGAAAATGCGACATGTCGCGATATCGCGACACTTTTGCTTCTCTACCTTCTTGTCCTTTTTGAGTCGTGAAAATGCGACATGTCATGAAATCATGACACTTTTGCTTTCGAAGTCTTGCTTTCTGCTTTTGTTGTGAAATCATGACACTTCTACCTTCGAAGTCTTCTTCTCTGCTTTTGTCATGAAATTGTGACACTTTTGCTTTCGTACTTCACTTCTTTGCTATTGTCATGAAATCGTGACACTTCTGCCTTCGAAGTCTTCTTCTCTGCTTTTGTCATGAAATCATGACACTTCTACTTCTGTACTTTACTTCTTTGCTTTTGTCACGAAATCGTGACAGTTCTGCTTCTGTACACTTCCTCTCTTTCTTTTGTTGCAAAAATGCAACATGTTGCAAAATCGCGACACTTTTCCAACTTACTTTTTCTCTCCTATTTTAGTCGCGAAAATGCGACATGTCATGAAATCATGACACTTTTCCAACTTACTTTCTCTCTCCTATTTTAGTCACGAAAATGTGACATGTCGTAAAATCGTGACACTTTTCCAACTTACTTTCTCTCTCTAGTTTTACTCGCGAAAATGCGACATGTCATGAAATTGTGACACTTTTCAAACTTGTTCTCTTTCTTCGAACTTGTCGCAAAATCGTGACACTTCTTCCTGCTTTCTCTTTTTCTTCCAACATGTCACGAAATTGCGATAGTTTTTCCACTTGCCTTTTTCTCTTCCAACATGTCACAAAATCGTGACAGTTTTTCCACTTGCCTTTTTCTCTGCCAACATGTCATGAAATCGTGACAGTTTTTCCACTTGCATTTTTCTCTTCCAACATGTCGCGAAATCGCGATAATTGTTCCACTTGCCTTTTTCTCTGCCAACATGTCACGAAATTGCGACAGTTTTTCCACTTGTCTTTTTCTCTTTCAACATGTCCCAAAATCGTGACAGTTTTTCCACTTGCATTTTTCTCTTCCAACATGTCGCGAAATTGTGATAGCTTTTCCACTTGCTTTTTTCTCTTCCAACATGTCGCGAAATCATGACAGTTTTTCTAGATTTTTCTCTCTCTTCCAACATGTCGCGAAATCGCGACAGTTTTTCTTGCCTGCTGTATACACTTTTCTTACTTGTCTTTTTATTTGATCTTTTGCATATGGGCCACTTCGATCTTCTTGGAAAATCATTGTACATACTCTGAGTAACCTTTGAACTCCTGTATTTTGCATTTGAATAGCTTTTGAACTTCCTGTCCACTGCATCTGACTGTGTTGACAACAATGACAATATTGTTGCTGCACCTTGCTCAACAGAGGCTGGCCCCTCTGAAGTTTCACATGAGCCATCTTACTGGTGTTCTTCATGCAATGACCCACATGATGAGTCCACTTGCATGGTCCACCAAAATTATTTACAAGTTCTTACGGGGAGCCATGTAAACATGATTCGAGAGGTGGATCATAATTCCATGATGTCTCCTGAGGAATACATGGCAGTCTTGACACGCAGCGACAAGAAACCAATGATGGTAGATCCGGCTAAGATGGAGCCATTGAAAGTGCCTCCTACACAAGCAACAAAGCAACAAATACCTGCAAAGACTCATGATCCTCCAGCCCCGCAACAAGACCCACCTATTTTGTCGAAGGATTTGCTTCCACCACAAGCAAAAGAGAGGTTGCAAGCTAAGGCTTCTACCTCCCAACCACAAGCAAAAATGAAGGAACAAGCTAGAGAGACGTTGTGGTATCCATCATTGACTAAACGACAGTGAGTGGAGGCCACCCAACAATATAGAAGTAGATTTGAATCTGCTAGTGGAGGGAGAGAGCCGATTTTGATGGAGTACAACATCGTCAAAGAACTCAAAAGGATACCAGCCAAGGTAAGTCTGTATGACACCTTGCAGCTGCCTGGATAGGTGAATCTCTTACAGGAATCCCTGAAGACCACACAAAGTAAGGGGAAGGCTCCAGCCCAGGTAGTTATGGCTCAAACTCTGACCTCTTCAGTCACCAGAAAAAATAGACCACCACCTTTTTATCTTTCATTGAGAATGGAGGGACATGTGGTGCATAATTGCCTCATTGACTCAGGAGCAGCTACTACTGTCATGCCTAAGGCAGTATGTGATGTCATAGGCATGGAATATACAAGGACTAGCATGGGAGTTTTGCAGCTAGATGGTACCTCAGTAAAGATGGTGGGCGTAATTAAGGATGTTCCTATCTCCCTGCACGCCATGCCTCAGATTACTGTGATCCAGGAGATCATAGTAGTGGACCTAGAGCCATGTTTTGGTATGTGTCTCTCCCGAGAGTTCATGGCTAAACTCGGGGGTTACCTTTCTTTGGATTTTACTCATTTGGAGGTGATCCATAAAGGTAAAAAGGTGAAAATTTTCAATGAGAAGCCTTCCACATTTCATGTGGAGAGAATAGATGAAATGGACAGGTTAGCAAATTCGGTGCACATGATGTCTGAAGAATTTGGCGAGCTTGACTTAATGGAAGAAGCTTTGGAAGAGCTCCACCCAGAAAATGAATTTTCCATGGCCAATTTCAATGCCATGATGGAAACTGACTTGGGGTGTTACTCCATTTTTAAGCCTGAAAAGGCTAAAGAAAAGAATGATGAAAGTCAAGACCAGCTCTGGAAGCTCTATTTCGATGGAGCACGATGTAGAAATGGCGCTGGAGCTGGGATTGTTCTAGTATTACCTTCTGGGATTCAACGATCCTATTCATATCATTTGACCTGGAGCTGCACAAATAATGCAGTAGAATATGAGGCTTTATGCCTAGGCCTCAAGAAGGCTGAGAAACTTGGAGCGTGACAGTTGCAAATCTTTGGTGACTCCGAGCTGATTGTCAATCAGGTGACCAATAAGTGTGTGTCCAAGCACCACTATCTCAAGAACTATCGCAACAAGGTCTGGGACCTGTTCGAATCGTTCTCTGCTCTCAGCATGCATTTCATTCCATGAGAACAAAATAGACATGCTGACCTACTGGCTTCCTTGGGAGCAAATTTTTCACCAATCGAGCAGGTGGTGAGAAGGCCAAAAATAGTGAGAATGGTGTATAGGCCCTCTGTCCCAGACAAGGACACCTTTTGGCAAGTCTTCGATAGCGATGAGCAAATTGTTAAATTTTTGGTTCAAGAATCTGCCACCATCAAGGGAAGGACCTTGGAGCATGAAGAAACTGAAGGCCTGATTCAGTTGTGGAATAACCACATTCCTAAAGGCCTCATTACTCTAGAAAGCTTGTTTGATCAGAATGATCGGTCCAAGAAGCATCGGATCGAGGTCGACGAGAAAGAGTACATGGAGCTTCAGTTGGAGGCTGATAAGGTCATCAAAATTGGGACTGATTCTACTCCCGTTGAATTGCAAGAGATCAGACAATTGTGTCAAGAGTTTTTTGACATCGTGGCCTGGAGCTACGAGGATCTGAGGGGATATGATAAAGAGATCATTCAACACACTATCGAGCTGGAAGAAGGAGTCAAACCCTTCAGGCAAAAGTAGAGACCGGTGAACCCAAATATTGAAGCCCTCATGAAGGCCGAACTTGCGAAGATGTTGCAGGCCAAGATTATATATCCGATTAAGCACTCGACTTGGGTTGCTAATTTGGTTTCGGTCCATAAGAAAAATGGAGATATACGGTTGTGTGTGGATTTTCGAAACTTGAACCGAGCATCCTTGAAGGATCACTACCCATTGCCTCGCATTGATCAGATCCTTCACGTTGTTGCTGGGGCTCAACGCTTTTCATTGCTAGATGGATTCTCTGGATACAATCAAATTTGGGTCAGGGATGAGGATCAGCACAAAACCGCGTTCACAACCAAGTGGGGTACCTTTGCCTATCAGTGCATGCCCTTCGGATTGTCCAATGTTGGGGCTACGTTTCAAAGGGCCATGGACATCGCATTTGGGGAGCTTTTAAATAAGATCATTGTCATCTATCTCGATGATATGACTATATTTTTGCACAAACGAGAAGAACATTGTTCTCATTTGAGGCAGATATTTGAGAAATGTCGGGAGTTTGGCATTTCCATCAACCCAAAGAAGTCCATTTTCGTAGTAAAGGAAGGTAAGCTCTTGGGACATGTCATCTCAGAGAACGGTTTGGCAATTGATCCATCGAGAGCTGAAGCTTTGAAGAAACTATCGCTCCCTGCCAATAAGAAAGAGTTGCAATCTTTCTTCGGGCAAATCAATTTTGTCAAAAAATTTATTTTTGACTTTGCCCGAGTAGTCAAGCCCATGATTGAGCTATTAAAGAAAGATGCGGAGTTCAAGTGGACAACTCAGAGGAAAGACGCATTTTAGGAGATTAAAGATAGAATTGCACAAGCCCCTGTGTTGATCAATCCGGATTATTCTAAGGACTTCATTCTATACGCAGTTGGAGAGGATGAAAGCTATGCTGCAGTGCTTACACAGAAAGGAGACGATGGGGATGAAAGACCCATTGCTTTCCTTAGCCAGGTTATCTTACCCCATGAGGAGAGATACAATTTCATTGAGAAGCAGGTCTATGCTATCATGAAGTCTCTCAAAAAGTTTAGGCACTTCGTATCTCAGAGCAAGACGATCGTCTACGTCATCCACCCCGATGTAAGGAACTTCATCATTCAGGGTGAGATGGGTGATAAGCATGCCGGTTGGGTCACCAAAATTCAAGAGTTCGATGTTGAGATCCATCCAACCAAGTTGGTGCGGGGTAAGGCCTTATGCCAACAATTAGCAAAAACTATGGCCTCTGAGATAGTTGATCATCAAGTGAACGACCCTGCTGAAGAAAGGAATCTAGTGAACATCTTTGCACAAGGCCAAGATTGGGCAGATGACCTTGTTGAGTATTTTTCAATGGGTAGATGTCCCCCACAATTAAATGCTTCGCAACGGAGAAGGTTTCGCCTACAAGCTCTTAGGTATGTATTGTTTCCCGAGGGATTGTTCTTCAAAAACATTGATGGAGTTCTCCTAAGGTGCGTTAAGGAACCCGAGAAAGCTAGATTCCTGGAGGAGTTTCATTCTGGCATGTCGGGAGGACATTACGCTGGTAGGCCTATGGCCTTAAATATTATTCGGGCTGGTTACTATTGGCCAACTTTGTTCGTGGATACTTTCAAGATTGCTCAAGCTTGCGACAAATGCCAAAGGTATACGAGACGGATCAGAAATGCACCATTGCCCCTACATCCAATTCAAGTAGAAGCACCTTTTCAGCAGTGGGGGCTGGACTTTATTGGGATCATTGATCCAAACTCTTCAGCCGAACACAAGTACATCTTGACGGCTACTGATTATTTTACAAGATGGTCTGAGGCCATTCCAACCAAGGCTGCAAATCAGGATGTGGTAATCACTTTCATTGAAGGACTAATCACGCGTTTTGGCATTCCTGATGCCATTATCATAGACAACGAAACTCCATTCATTGGAGCCAAGCTAGGAGAATTTGCAAACAAGTACGGTATTTTTTTGAAGACATCCTCTAATTATTACCCTCAGGGGAATGGCTTGGCGGAATCTACAAACAAGAACTTGCTACGGATTTTAAAGAGATCCTTGGGGGATAATAAGAGATCTTGGCACCTTTTGCTGAATCAGGCCTTATGGGCAGATAGAATTTTGATCAAGAAGTCTATCAAGACTTCACCATACGCCCTGGTATATGGGAAAGAGGCAAGATTGCCTATTCATTTAGAACTGCCTGCCTTGCAACAATTGAAGGAATTCTCGGACGATGAAGAAAATATGGATCCTATGAACATACGATTGGCTCAGTTGTTGCAGTTGGAAGAGCAACGTTCTTTGGCCTATGATGAGTTTTCTAAGCATTCACAGGTGGTTTCAAAATGGTTTCACAAAGGTTCTACTGACCGCACATTCAAAGTGGGTGATTTAGTCTTAAAGTGGAACGAAAAGAAGGCCAAGCCAGGGATGCACAAGAAATTTGACGCTCTGTGGGAGGGTCCATTCCGGATTGCCAGTACAAGTGCAGCAAATTCATTTTATCTTGAGGACTTGGAAGGTAATTCACTTCCTATCTCAGTGAACGACTTTCATTTGAAAGCCTACATTTCATGATGTGAAAACACAGTGTTACCTTGTACATATATAAAAAAAAAAATAAATATATATAATTGTCAACTTCGGCTCCTTTTGCACACGAGCCCGCAGGTATGTCTATTTCTCTCTCTTTTTCTTTTCCTTCCCAGCAGGTAGTGGCTTCCATCTACTTCTTTCTTCCACTTCCTTATTTTCATTCCCTTCCTCTCCCACTCCTTCTTCCACTGTACATAATCAAGCCACTACTGTTGTTTCTACTTCCCTCTCTGATGTTCCCGTTTCTTCACTTCCCCTTTCTTCCAATCCTTTGTCTTTTGAGCACTTCTCCATAGTTCCCACCACTTTCTCCATCCCATCTACTTCCATTTCATTATCTATTTTCATGGAATCCCAGTAGCTGGTAGCACAGTAGCGCCCTCTTCAGTTGTTGTATCTACCGCTTCTACTCCTCCATCTTCCACCATTCCATCATTCACCATTCCCGTTCCACGGCCTGCACATCTGCCGGTCATCACCCCATTCATTCCCATTTTTGCAACCCAGGTGCTTCTCACCACTGCCATGGAGACCCTTTCACAGCACCTGGTGATTACCCAGCTCAACCGAGCTAGGCAAAATGCAGTAGTTAAAGGAATAAGGGAAGTTCTGCTATTCCACAAATTTCTGCTGAAAGTCCTATTTTAAGTGCCGAGCGCCAGCAAGAGCTTGTTGCAACAGCCTGCAGAAATGTCCAACATCAACCAACACTCACTTCTTCTGCTCCTCCAGCTTCTTGACTCTGTTGCCCAATGAATAAAGGCCTGGGGTTCGTGCATACAACAGAACTGTATACCCCGAGAGCCACCAAGAATGTTGGCATTTTTACCACATTTTTTTTGTTGTTGTTCATGCAAAATAATGCACAAATTGTAGAGATACTCACTCCTCTGTTTGTCCCTCCAAGCACCTCGAAAGGGATAATTAGTAAAAAACAAAAATCTCTACAAGTTTTGTGCCAAAGCAAAGTAAGTGAAAAATGTCGCGATATCGCGACATGTCGCATTTTTGCGACCTATCGCGTTTTCACGACGTCCGATGCAGAAAAAGCTAAGCACAGAAAATGTCACGAAATCGTGACATGTCGCATTTTCGTGACCTATTGCGGTTTCGCGCTAGAAAGCAACAAAGGAAGCAGTAAAGGCAAAGTTGTCGCGACATCGCGACATGTCGCATTTTCATGGCAGACAGTGGCAAGAAAGCAAAGTGATAGGCGGATGTCACGATTTTGTGCAATACAACAGCAAAGGGGAGCGCCAAGGAAAAATGTCACGATTTCATGACATGTCGCGATATCACGACTTGTCACATTTTCGCGGTAGGAAAGCGAGGAAGGAGCAAGATGGTATGGAATGTCACGATTTCATGACATGTCAAATTTTCGCAATGGAGGCGACAATGAAGGAGAAGACAAAAAAATGTCATGATTTCGTGACTTGTCACATTTTCACGGGGAGAAAGCAAAAAAGTACAAGGTGGGAGAAAATTTGTGATTTCATGCAGAAAGAAGAAGAGAATTGTCGATTCAGACATGTCATTTTGGAGTAAGGAAATGTCACGATTTCGTGACTTGTCACGTTTTCACGGGGAGAGCGGAAAGAATCAAGAGGAGATGTCGTGATTTCGCGACTTGTCACATTTTTGGAGGAATGAGGAAAAAACGAAGGACATTGGGTCATGATTTCGATGACATGTCGTGAGGAGCCAAGCGAGAGGAGGATGTCACGATTTCACGACATGTCACATTTTCGTAAAACTAAAGCAGACGAAAGCCAAGCAAGAGGAGGATGTCACGATTTCGTGACATGTCACGTTTTCATGACTAAAGGCGACGAAAGGGCAAAGCGAGAGAAGATTGTCATGATTTCGTGACATGTCACATTTTCGCGACTGGTAGCAACAAGAGAAAGCAACGAGGGAAAAATGTCACGATTTCGTGACATGTCGCATTTTCATGACAGAAGCGACAACAAAGGCCCAATAAAGTTTTGTCCGCATTTTTCTTCATATTGCATAGGAGAACGTAAGGAGAAGAGGAAAATGAGGATCGAACAAAGTAATGTTTTAAAAGCTCTCCAATTGGTTTTGAGATCGAGGTCAAAGAGGCTCCAAAATTAAATGTTTCGCTGTTTACCTATGTGCGCAAGATGGGAGAACGTGTTAAATCATGCAGTTTTCGAAGCCACCAAAATTAAAGATGCCTCCGGTATTAAAAGCTCTTGTTCGTGATCTCCTAACACTTCAAGCATGCCCCGAGAATAGTCATTTAATGAAGAAATATGGTCCCTTGTTTCCGTTCGATTTTCAAACTTGATCCATAAAAGCAGGGAATGTGATTTCTCCGAGGCAGATTTAGGGGGATTGTTTCTCTTTTCAAGTGCATATTTTGTGGATCTCCTCTTCAAAATATGTTTTATGTTTTAAATGTTGCGATTCGAAAGGGAGAGGGAAGACCTCTATAAATACTAATGTACATCTCAAGAAAAGGAGGAGGACCTTTTTGCAAAAATTGAAGCAGAAATCCTAAATGCATTTTGCTCTCGTTCTTAGAGTCTTTTGAGTTGGTGATCCAAACTGATGTTCATGTGATGCTTTCTATGTAATTCACTTCTGCTTAGTCAAGTGCTAAAATATAAGTTGAATTCTGTTGTTCTGAATTTGGCTATGTTTTCATTTGAACATTTGAAGTATAATTGAAGGCAAACTTATGGTCAATGTTTGATCCAATTTCTGTATGTGCATTCTAAGAATCAGTTGCTGCTTATCTTCGGGATTTAGTTTGAGGTTATTTGCTATCTGAGGTTGTTCTCCCTATCAACTATCGACTTCAGCCATATTTCCATCTCTTTCTGTTATTTCTAACCCTAAACCTTGAAATCAGTTTAGATTAGTTTGGGAGCCAGCCCTCTCTGGAGATTGGCCCGGGAGACTTCTCTTTCTCTCGGCCTTTCAATGTTGGCCGGGTCTAGGGCACATTTTATATGACTAGGCGGATTCGTGACCAACATGTCTTCTCTGCTCGAGAGGCCCTTTTCATGCACCTCATCATTCAGATTGTCCTTCCAGACTCCTCGGGCATGATGATTCCCTAAAACATGATAGCCCCTACTTGGAGGGTGCTTAAGAGCTTGATGGATGAGTCACTACTACTGTCTTGGAGGAGCACTTTACTATGTCAGCTCTACCGAGAGCTATACTAGATTATGGAGTAGAGCCATAAGGGCATCAGCTGCAGCCTTTTGCTATAGATCTAGGGGTGGAAAAATATCTAGATCGAGCATCCTACTAACCTACCTCTACGCATCACTACCCTAGATGATGATAATTAGTGCTACACCACCTATTGGTATTGTGTTGAGGAGGGTGTCCGTAATAGGGCTCATGCTGGGGACACGCAACACTACATCATTAGTTTTGTGGCACTTGGATTGAGGGACGTCATATGGTGCCCATACATGGAATGTCTTGTATGGCCAGAGATGGATGAATGGCTATGATGGGCCCACTGAGATAGATGGCTCATCTGGTGTAAGCTAGAGGTGAGAGAGTATCAGTTTTTATCTTGTGTCCTATGATAGTTCGCCATGGTGCAGGACCTGCCAGATATGCCCCTAAGGTATAGATGCCTGGCTCTAGAGAGGGATATCCTGGTGATAGTTCCTCTGTCATTAGGAGATGCACCTAATGACTTCTAGGAGTCGAGTGTTGAGACATATGGGACCATGCCTAACTATTATGGGTGGTGGTCTTTATTTAGATGACACAGTATCAGGCCTCTGGGCCGAGAGCTAGCAGAGGTAAAGGTAGATGCAGATCTTGATGGGCGTAGGATGCACCAGTGTAATGATGGTGGTTGGGGTGCAGCCGCTAAGGACATACTAGAGATCAACCCTAATGAGGATGCTCAAAATGAGGGTGAGGTCCCTCATGACAGTGTAGAGGGACAGCTGCTAGCACAGGTTGCTGACTTGTAGATTCAGATTGGGCAATTTCACACATAGCAATGGGAGAGAGATACCACCATTGCCACTCTAGAGGCAAAGGTGACTGACAGGGAGCAGTACCTGACTGAGGCGTAGGGCAAGATACAGGAGCTCAAGACTCAAGCTACTGACGTAGAGGACCAGGTGTAGAGATTGTAGACTACCATGGAGTTGGCACACATGCAATAGACTGTAGTAGAGGTAGAGAGGGATATCACATGAGCAGTGAGGGGAGTTATTATGGGGCTTCCTCAGGCTATTATGGGGTCTCCTGCAATACCAAAAATAGGTACACCAGCTATACAAGATTCGACTACTGAGATGATGTGACTGCATGGTATGGTCATGAGGACCAATGAGATGCACATAGCCTGGCTTACCCATGTTGATTAGTTGGTCAGCTACATAGAGATGCAGGGGCTACCAGTTCCTGAGGATCCTTTTATAGCAGAGTCAAAATGTACCAGGTCCAGGACCTCAGGGCAGTCCACAGCAAGCTCGAGTCATAGGACTCATCGGACTAAGAGGATGCACAAGTCCTCTAGCACGCACATAGTGAGGTCGCAAGCCAGGGCTAGAGATCCAAGGCAGACATTAGGGACCTCCAGCCAGAGGACTAGCCTACTTTAGTTACCAGTTTCCCATGTTTTGGGTATGTTAGGCTTTGTAGGCATGTAGGATCCATAGTAGGATCCACCATAGGTGCCAGGTCAGCTAGGAGAGTAGGCTCCAGAGCACAATGCAGAGGGAGGCGACGAGAGCTCCAATATAGGGGGAGCAGCCTAGATCTAATTTATAGCAGCTGTTGACTACAGTTTTGATATATCATTTTGTGTGTAAGGTCGAGGACCTACACAGTTGTAGCCTACAGGCATTTTGTACTCCCTATGTAGTTGTTTGGACACACATATATATGATATGATCTTTTATGGCTCATTATGTGTACATATGTATTTATTAATTTTTGATTTTATGTTTATTTGATGCACATGGATGCAATGCGTATTTAAATGCTATGTTTATATGATGCGATGTATGGATGTCATGCACCAGATAGATTTTCTACTTTATGATGATGATATGCAATGATCTAGATGATTAGATGTGTGACACATGATGTATGTAGATGGATGCGATGTTTATTTTTAATGCATATTTATTTTTGTTTTGTGGGCATGCGTATATTTTATGTAGTTTATGATATGATATGCAATGTATGGTAATGCATTTTATACGGAATCATAATATAATGGAGATGAACTTGTATGCTTTAATCACTTAAAACATAATGAATGAATGTAAACTATGTTTATCAATTTTTTTTAAATATGACACCACAAAATGTATAACAATCATGCAAAATAATTGATAATTCTCATTACAATAACTTAATCAATTAATCACCCACTTATGAAATGTAGTGAAATGGATTGGTATAATGCTAATGAATGATTATGTCATTTTGTACTATATAGTCAGTGGTCGTATAAACATCATTTTTGATATTCATGCGATATCTATCCTATATATTTTATTGTGCTTTGTAAAATGCATTTTGATGAATGAATGACTCGTATTTCTGCAGTCTAATGATATGTGGTATCTTGTTGCTATTGGAGTATGTTTTGGGGTTTTCCTTGAGACTCAAAACACCCTAGTAGACTTCTTCAAAAATCACATACTAACTGTACCAAGCTTATATTGGACAAGGCTTTTGTTGTGACAGATCCAACTATTCATTATCCCTGTGTGTGCATGTGAGTATTTTTAGATAGATCGTAAGCATACCCCGTATGTCAGTCAGGACTCTTTCAACCCATATGTGAGATAGGGTTCCTCATACGATTGTATCATCCTTGTTTTAGCTTTGATTAGACTTATATAGCTAGAAAATCCTAAGTACCTAGAGCTAGCTCATCTTGAAAATTGATCAGGGGTACCCCTCCAAATGCAGGTGAGACTCTTTCAACCCATTGCTACATTTAGGGATCACCCAATAGAACTACCCCTTTGATTGCAGGTGGGACTCTTCCAACCCATTTCTACGATCAAGGATCACTCTATGGTTTTCAAAAGGTGTACAATCCAGGGATTCAAGTTCTCACCCTTATTACTTGCTCAGATGTAGTGATAAAAATCACTGTTAGTCCACGTGTTACCGTTTTCTTTGAGCAAGGGATTTTTATAGTGCTTTTGATTCACTATGTCACTTTACATTTTGAACTTGAAATTTGTACTTTTTTTTTGCACTTTGTAACTTGGGATTTAACTTTTGTGACTTTGGGATTTATAGGGGAAATTATTGTCCTTTTGCCAAAGTACACCTTTATAAATTGACTATTTGCAAGATAAGCAGATCGTGAAACCCATCTCTTTAGATACCTAAAACTGCTTTTGTGGCTTTCATCCTCTTTTGTCTTAGCATGATTTTATATTATTTTGCTTAGTGATGGGATTCTGATATGTTGAAGCACTATCCCAACTAATGACCTTGTCTATAATAATGAATCAAGCTTTCTACAATATCTGAAGAACTCACTAGGTATGGCTGAGTGACAAGAAAACTTAATATACATACATAGGTCTCCACAATAGGAATCGTGTACGAATGCAATGAATTATGATAAATGCAAGGGTGCATGATTGTCATACAAACGTGTGACTGTTTGTAAAAATTTGATAAACGCATTACATTATACTGTGGAATGTGATGGATGAAAAATGCCTAAATGCAATATAATGATGTGAATGCATGTGTTAATGCAAAATGTAAATACACATGTTTTTGGATTTTAAGCTTTATCACTTTTTTTTGGACTTTTATACATTTTTCTTGATTTTTATATACTTTTGAGCTTTCATATTTGACCAAACGACGAGTACATGTCCTTGGAGCTTTTTAGGGTTGACCAAGCAATTTTTAGAAATCCTTGGAGCCTTTTGACTTGACCAAAGGTTTTACAGCCGTATTTGGAACCTTTTAGTTGACCAAACTCTCAGCAAGAGGGTGTGGAGCCTTTTGGGGTGACCGAGAATTTATAAGAACTCTCAAAGCCTTTGGGTTGACCAAGAGATTTTTGGAAATCCTTAGTGCTTTTTCTTGACCAAGCTTCTTAATCAAAGAGCTTGGGGCCTTTTGGGATGACCGAGCAGTTTTGACAAAACCCTCGGGGCTTTTGGGTTGACCAAAGGGCTTACAGATGCCTTTGGTACCTTTACTTGACCAAACTTCTTAATCAAAGAGATTGGGGCCTTTTGGAATGACCGAGCGGTTGAGATAAAACCCTCGGGGCTTTTGGATTGACCAAAGGGCTTACAGATGCCTTTGGTGCCTTTACTACACTCTCAAGCATAGAACGTCTTAAGATGGATGATATTGAGAGGCTCAAGCTCTTCCACACCCTCTAGCGATGTTAGGCGATAGGTACCTAGACCAATATTTTTAGATATGATGTAAGGCCCTAGCCAGTTAGCCATGAATTTGTCTCGCATGCTAGGCAAAAAATTTGAGTTCTATTGGTTCTCTTTCAGCACAAGATCCACAACTTCAAAGTCTCTCTAGTGGACTTTGATATTGTAAGCTCATTTTAAGCACTCTTGATAAACATGGAGATGCTTGAGGGCATTCATGTGACGTTCATCAAACAATGTCAATTGATCGAGGTGGGCTTACCACATGGTATCGTCATCGATGAAATCTTTCAATGCGACGCGTAGTGTTGAAATTTCCAACTCTAAGGGTATAATGGCCTCAGCGCCATATACTAGTGAAAATGGCATTGCCCCAATGGGCATCCGAATGCTAGTCCTATAAGCCCATAATGTAAGGGGCAACTGTATATGCCAATCCTTGTGGTGTTCTTGCACTGTATTTTTCAATATGGCTACCACAGTCTTGTTTGAGGCCTCAGCTTACCCGTTTGCTTACGAATAATATGGAGTTGCAAAACTGTGTTTAATATGGTATTTAGACGTTAAAGCCCACACAATTTTGTTCTTAAAAGAAGTTCCATTATCCAAAATTATTTTGGATGGTATCCCAAAATGACATATGATATGCTCGAGAATAAATTCTGCGATGCGAGCTCCAGTGGTCGTTGTAAGGGGAATGGCTTCCACCAACTTTGTAAAATATTTAGTAGCCATAATAATGAATGTATGTCGACCTAACGATGGAGGGGAAATCTTGCCAATTAGATCTAATCCCCACTAAGAAAATGACCAAGCTACCTGAATGGGCTATAAGGCCTGTGATGGCAAGTGCGTAAGATTAGCATGATGCTAACATTTAACACATTTCTTGACATACACATTGCAATACTTCTCCATAGTGGGCCAATAATAACCCATGCAAAGGATGTGCTTGAAAATATCCATGTCGCTAAAATAGCCACCGCACGTACCGTCGGGAGCTTTTGAGATTGCCCAAGATGACTCTTGGGGCTCAAGACATTGAAGGACTCCTTCGTAGCTATGTCGATACAAAATGTCTCCTATCAAGACATACTTAGTCACTTTATGTTTAAATGTGTGTCTTGCAGCATGTGACAATCCTTCTAGAATCATACCAAGTTTTATGAAGTCTTGGATTTCCAACATCCAGTTTTGACAAGCCTTGACTTTGACTACTAAGACAACCTGCTCCCCCTATGTATTTAGCTTTGCAAATGCAGACTGGGAAACAACATTATGGTGAATGGTAGTACCACTCCCCATAGGACTCTAAGAATTCAATGACTCCTAGGGTGCCCGCTTAAGAAAGTCTTCCACTCTATGAAACCAATCAGTTGTTGGTTCCATGATAATAATGTTGACTGACTCTTTGTTATCAAAGGCTGCATGCTCTACTGCTGGGTGCGAGAGCGTTCTAACATGGATGATAGTAAAACAGGTAGACAAATTGTGAGGGATCAAGGACCCCAAAGATAACATGGTGTCTACAAACCTATTTGACGAACGAGGGATTGCCTCGATGTCATACCATTCAAGTTTAGCTAGATAAGTGGCAACAAGATCTTTGTAAGATTTTAGCACGGTACATCGACACTGAAAGAGCCCCTTAACCTGGTTGAATATGAGTAGAGAATCACCAAAAATGTTCAATATTTTAATACCCATGGTGATGGCTGTGTGGAGGTCCAAAAGTAGGGCTTCGTACTCATCATTATTGTTGGTGCACAAAAAGTCTAACTTGAACGACAAGGGCATTGAAGCTCCTTGTGGTGTGAAAAATACTATTCTTGCACCACCCCCTTGCTCACGCTTTGAACCATAAAAGAACAATGTCATATCAGCTCGTTCTCTGGTTTCTCAGGTTTGGGAGCTTTAGATATTACGAAGAATGCATCATCTAGAAGCTCAATGGTTAGAGGCTTGTTGTTGGACAGTGGTACCTCAGCTAGTTGATCAGCTATGACTTGTCTCTTGATGGAATTTTGGCTGATGAATTGCAAATTGAATTCTATCAATAGCATGATCCACTTTGTAGTACGTGTGTTATGATATGTCTTGCTCATCATGTACTACAAAGGATTCTATTTTGATATAACGTATGTGGTATGACTTAGCATGTAATGCTACAATTTCCTGGTAGCCAACACTACTACTAAACAAAGTTTTTCAACATATGCATATCCTGACTCATAACTCACCAAGGTGCGACTGATGTAATATACGGCTTGCTCTTTGCCTTGCATGTTATTTTGGGCTAACATGGTCCCTAATGCAAAGTCGGTTGCCGATATATATAGCAAAAAATGCTCATCTGGACTTGGTGGAGCTAGTACTAACGACATTTCTAGGTATTGTTTAATATCAGCAAAGGTTGTTTGGCAGTCCTTGTCCCAATAAAATGGGACCCCCTTGTGTAGCAGTTGATTCATGGATTGACACTTATCCGATAATTGAGTGATGAATTACTTTATGGATGCTACTTTGCCCTGAAGGCTTCTTAGTTCTTTGATATTAGTTGAAGGATGCATTTCTAGAATAGTCGTGACCTTTGTTGGGTCTACTTCAATGTCTCATTTAGAAATGATGAATCCCAAGAGTTTACCTGAAGTTACGCCAAATACGCACTTCTTAAGATTCAACCTGACATTGTGCTCTATCAAGTAATTGAAGACCTTCCTTAAGACCTCTGCATGCTCTGCTCGTAGCAACAACTTATCTAGTAAGTCATCGATATAATCTTCTAAAATTTTATGCATGTAGTCATGAAAGATATATGTCATAGCCCGCTGATATGTGGCACTGGAATTTTTAAGACCAAATGGCATAACTTTGTAGCAAAATTTCCCCCATGGTGTTATAAATATAGTTTTATGTTGATCTTTGGGTTTAATCCGAATCTGGTTGTATCTAGAAAAACTATCCATAAGGGAGAGCATTCTGTGACTTGTAGTGGCGTATACCAAAGCATCGATATTTGGCAACAAAAATGAATCTTTGGGTGTTGCCTTATTGAGATCTATAAAATCCATACAAATACGGACCCTTCCATCTGGCTTTCCTATGGGCACCATATTGGAGACCCATTCTAGATAGCCTATGGAGATGACAAACTCTACGTCCAACAGTTTTTGCAACTCATATTTTACCATTAAGGCTACTATTGGATGCATCTTTTTGAGTTTTTTCTTGACTGGCTTCTTCAACAGATCTAGTGAAAGGTTATGAGTAACCAATTTTGAATCTAGACCCAACATGTTTTTGTAAGTCCAAGAAAAAATATCAGGTCTCTCTTTCAATAGAGGGATTATGTAATCACGCTCATCTGGAGTGAGACTCTCTCCAAATCTAACCTTCTTTGGATTGGTGGGATCTTTATTGATATCCACATCAAAGGTTTTCTCTACTGACATGTGTGATCCCTCCTCAAGTTGGTGAGGTGTAGGAATTAGATGGATGTCATCGACCGGGTTCACATGTTCCTCCTGGGAAGCATCCTTGACATGACAAACATCATGAGCAGAACCTGGTGTGAAATGAAATGGTTGCAACATTTCTTCATTTGGGAAGAAATCTTTAGGCTGGACTGGTGAGTTAGCATGATCCCAATCGATAGCATCCATGTTCAGATGTAGCAGTTTGTGTTGCAAGTGTGAACAGGGATTCTCCATAAGTGGCTTAGAAAAAGCTCCTTCTAAGCCCTAAAGTGTGAAATCTCCCTCATTTTGTCGGCAAGTTTGTTTTAGTTTTTCCCTAATTCCCTCCTACTTCTTCTCCTTTATTCCCTCCTTATCCCTCCGTTATCCCTTCTTTCCCCTTATCCCTCCAACTTCCTTATCCTTCCTTATCCCTCCATTTTCCCCTTATCTCTCCTTCGCCGACCTTTTTTCCCAACCTCCTTTCTTCTAAATTATATATATATGATATTATGTAATGTCAATGGTTGACGAGGGATGCAAATAAATATTTAATTTTTTCTATGATTAATATTTGATTTTCACTGCATTTGATTGGCCCTCGATCTATACTGGTATCAAAGCCAGACTGTGCCAGTTTGGGCACGGTTCTCGAGGCACAACCAGGTGAGCACACATTTTGGGCAGGAGTCAACCGGCTCGGATCCCGAGGCAAATCGTGAGCAGACTCGGGTGCAGTTCCTGAGGCACATGACAATCGAGGCACTAACAGATGGGCTCGGTTCATGAGGTAGGCACGGTAGTGGATGTGACACATGGCGGTTTGAGAATGCGACACGTGGTGCAGCAAAAGTGACTTGGCATCAAGTTGGCAGAGGTCAAAATACCGCCACATGGCAGACGATGATTGGCTACGTGTGGAGGAACGTGATTGGGCGGAGCTGGGTAAAACAAGGCCAGGCTTGACTGCCCGAAGGCAATCGAAGCCTTCTGTGCGGAGTGAGGGTTATAAACCCTTGAAGCGCCCGCAGTGTGGCGCATGTGGGATAATCCCACGATATATATATATATTTTTAAATTGCCCGCCATTTGAAATAACACCATTCGTGCTCCCTTCAATTCTCGTTCGAGCGCTTGGCGTGGCGATCAAGGCGTTTGCTTGCTGTGAGGAGGTCCGGGGTTCAAATCCCGCCGGGCGCTCTGCAGAGGAAGTAAATTTTTTTTTATTTTTTGTTTATAGCCACCGCCAAGAAGATAAAAGGAAGCAGCGTCTTCCTTGTGCATGGAGGAGCCGTGTGGTCGAGTGGCTAAGGTGCCCGCTCAGCACAATGCAGGTCACGGGTTCGAGCTTAAAAAAAAAGGTAAAAAAAATTTAATTGTTTTTTTAAAGGTTTTAAAATTTATTTAATAATTTTTTATATTATTTTTTAAAATTATCTTTTTTAATTTAGTTTTTTAAAAAAAAGGTAATTTAAAAAATAATAAAAAGTTATTAAATTTATTTAAAAAAAACCTTTATAAAAATTTGCAAACCTTGAAGAGTTTTTTGTGGCCAATTAAAACTCGCCCAAGGGGGCTTGAAAATTTGCATATTGTGAACCTGGAAAAGTGACGGGAAGTCTTCCTGAACGTCCGTTTAGCACCTCCAAAATTTTTGGACTCCCCTCGTGGGGGCGCGGGCGCGCCCCTTGGAACCCCGTTTAAGGGTTCAATATTGAAGTGGAGCTGGCAAAGAGCCAAAGCCAGTAAATCCAGAGCTAGTAGAGCCAGAGCCAGCGGAGCCAGAGCCAGTGGAGCCAGAGCTAGAGCTAGAGCCAGTATTGGGAGTCTCACAACAAGCAATCAGTAAGAGAATTACTTTGCTTTGTAATTGCTTATTTCAGTGAAATCAAAGTTTGCTTTTAATGAAATGGTCGCAAATACTAGTCTACCAATTCCTGAATTCAATGGTAGCGACTATGATTACTGGTCTATAAAAATGAAGACCTTGTTGATAGGAAAAGGCCTTTGGGATGTTGTAGAAGAAGGCTATGAAGAACCAACTGCTGCTGAATGGGCAGCTTTTTCAACTGCTGATAGAAGGGCTAAAAAGGAAGCCCAAAAAAATAACTCATTTGCCCTTTATCATATTCATGCTGCCTTAGATAGAAGTATCTTCCCTAGAATAGCCTCATATGTAAATGCACAAGATGCATGGAATGCCCTAAAAGAAAGCTATAGAGGTAGTGACCAAGTGAAGCAGGTAAAACTGCAAACTTTGAAACGAGATTTTGAGAATCTCAAGATGCAAGAGAATGAAAGAGTCGGAGATTACTGCGTGCGAGTGAAAGCCGTAGTCGACAAAATGGTCACACTAGGGGAGGATATTAAGCCATAGATGATGGTGAAGAAAGTGTTGAGAACACTTCTTCCAAAATGGAATTCTCGTTGCAATAATTATTGAAGAATCCAAAGACTTAACCACATTGTCTTTTGATGCATTAATCGGTTCACTTCTCTCACATGAAGAGAGGTTACAGGAAACTCCTACCACCAGCTATGGAGGAGATGACAAAGCTTTTGCCACACATGAAGGAAGAGGTAGAGGCCGTGGCAGAGGTCAACAAAGAGGCAGAGGCAGGAATAATCAAAGAGGGGGAACTCCTAACAGAGGAGGATCATCCAACAGAGGTGGAAATCATAATAGAGGAGGACAACAAGCAATATAGAGGGAAACAATCTGGCAAAGGAAAAGGAGGAGACAAATCAAAACAAGTTTGCTACAATTGTGGCAAACCCGGCCATTATGCTCGAGATTGTTGGTCAAAGACTTCGCAAGGAAGCAAGCAAGAACCAGAGCAATCGGCTTTGGGAATTTTGGAGAAGAGGAAGAGTCCTCAAATCTCTTTCTTTCTTATGGCCATACAGAGCAAAATATGAATGATACATGGATTTTGGACACCGGGTGTTCAAATCACATGAGTGGCAAAGAAGAACTCTTTGCTAAGTTAGACTCCTCATACAAATCCAAAGATCCGATTGGGAGATGACAAGTCATTGGCAGCTTGAAGGCATTGGAGCCATGGAGGTTCCAACGAAAGAAGGCATCAAGCAAGTAAGTGATATCTATTACACACCTCATCTTCAACACAATCTTTTAAGTGTTGGTCAAATGCTTGAAAAGAATTATAAGTTGATTTTTGATGAGGGTAAATGCACCATTTTTGACAAGAACAATAGTAATAGAATCATTACACAAGTGCCAATGTCGAAGAATAGATTATTCCCTTTGAAGTTTGGCCAGCCAGGAGGAAATAAGTTAGCAAATGTTGCAATTACCAATCCAAGTGTCCTATGGCACTTGAGATATGGTCACTTGAATTCAGCAAGTTTGAAAATGCTAACTTCACAAGCAATGGTGACTCGGACTTCCCAAAGTTCAAGATAGTAAGGAAGTCCGTGAAGGGTGTGCCTTGGGCAAGCATGCCAGATCGAAATTTCCTCATGGACAAGCATGGAGGGCCAGCTATCCTCTTCAGTTAGTACATTCAGACATCTGTGGTCCGATGCAGACCAAGAGTCTAGGTAATCACTCTTACTTCCTACTTTTCATTGATGATTGCACAAGAATGTGTTGGATATATTTTTTGAAGCATAAGGATGAAGCATTTGCATGCTTTGTTGATTTTAAAGCAAAAGTTGAAAGTGAGAGTGGATATTCTATAAAATGTCTTAGATCATATAGAGGAGGAGAATACTCCTCTAATCAGCTTTTGAATTTTTGTAAACATCATGGCATCAAGAGGCAGTTCACAACTGCCTACACTCCACAAAAAAATGGTGTAGCAGAAAGGAAGAATCGCACCATTGTGGAGATGGCAAGATCAATGCTTCATACAAAGCATTTGAGTAATGCATATTGGGGAGATGCAACAAGGACTAGTGTTCACATCTTGAACAGAAGTCCTACTTCAAGTTTGAAAGGGAAGACACCTTACCAAGCTCGGTATGGTAAGAAACCAAATGTGAAGTATTTCGTAGTATTTGGTTCATTGGCATATGCTCACATTCCCGATGAGCTGAGAAAGAAGCTGGATCCAAAGAGTCAAGCATGCATTTTTGTAGGATACCGTGAAAACACAAAGGGTTATAGACTCTACAATCCTACGACTCGAAAGATAGTGGTATCAAGGGATGTGATTTTTGATGAAGGGGGAGAGTGGGGTAAGCCCCAAATATTCAAGTGATGTTGAAGCCACTGATGTAGTTTCTCAACAGGTGCAACCACAGACTACCACAGTAAAGGAAAGCAGTCTCCTCCCACACATCCTCTAAGTCCATCTTCTGATTCAACTTCTTCACCAAGTCCTCCACAACGACCGCAAGTTCCTCACCAATGGACATTGATGTTCCATCCAAAGGTAAGAGAACTTTACAGTATCATCCATCATCTCGTATGTTGGATAAAAATTTTTCAAGAAGATATACTAGGAGTCAAGCTAGTGAAATGGAATCTGTTTTACACAGATTAGAAAGTATGCACTTGTATGGTGATGATGAATCCCAACAAGAACCTAGGGGAGATCAAGTTAACTATGCTTTGTTAACTAGTGCACAACTTGAACCTTCTAGTTATGAGAAGGCATGTACTCATAAGATTTGGCAAGATGCCATGAAAGAGGAGATAACCTCTATAAAAAACAACGACACTTGGGAGCTCGTGAAGCTTCCTAAAGGAAAGAAATGTGTTGGCTGTAAATGGATCTTCAAGACCAAGTTTAATGCTGATGGAAGCATTGAGAAGCATAAGGCAAGATTAGTGGCAAAGGGTTTTACTCAGAAATATGGAATAGATTATGAAGAGACTTTTGCTCCCGTAGCCAGACAGAGACAATCGTAACAGCTTCTTGCCTTAGCCGCACACAAAGGATGGAAAGTCCAACACATGGATGTCAAGAGTGCATTTCTCAATGGTTACTTGACAGAAGAAGTGTATGTTGAGCAACCACAGGGATTTGAAGTGCAAGGTAAGGAACACCTTGTTTACAGATTGAAGAAGGCACTCTATGGTCTTAAACAGGCACCAAGAGCTTGGTACTCACGCATTGATGGGTACTTCAAAGATTATGGGTTCACCAGGAGCAAAAATGAACCCACACTCTACTACCTAAAGCAAGGTAATGACATCCTCATAGTTTGTTTGTATGTGGATGATCTCATTTTTATGGGTAGTAATGAGAAAATGAATATGGAGTTCAAACACTCCATGATGACGCAGTTTGAGATGAAGGATCTTGGCTTAATGCACTACTAACTTGGAATGGAGGTTCATCACTCGATACAGGGATCTTCATCTCACAACATAAGTATGCTCAGGATATGATCAAGAAGTTTGCTATGGAGCATTGCAAACCAGCTTGCAACTCCAGCTTGGACATGGGATCCAATTAAGCAAAGATGATGGAGCACCAAAAGTTGATGTGACCACTTTCATAAGCATGGTTGGGAGTTTGATGTTTCTCGCCAACACTAGCACTCGTATATTCAAGATGTCGTATCTCTTGTTTCTAGATTTATGTCTAACCCCTCCGAGCCGCATTTGCAGTGCAGCTAAAAGAATTTTGAGATATGTGAAGGGTACATTGGATTTTGGAATCCAGTACCATAAATGTAACACTATCAAGCTTGTAGGCTTCAGTGATAGTGATTGGGGTAGCAATATTGATGACAGGAAGTCAACATCAAGAAACTGTTTTAGTCTTGGATCAGGACTAATAACTTGGAGTTCAAAAAAGCAGACAGTAGTAGCGCTATCTTCAACGTAAGTAGAGTATATAGCGGTTACTTATGCAAGTACTCAAGCCTTGTGGCTAAGGAAAGTACTAGAAGAGATTGGAGAACAAGCAAAGTGGTCCGACCGTAATCTATCACGACAACATCGCTGCCATTCAGCTTGGCATATAATCCCGTCCACCATAGCAGTAACCAAGCATTTTGATATGAAGTACCACTTCATCAGAGATATGGTGGAACATGAAATTGTTGAGCTTCAATACCGTCACACTTTGGAGAACGTCGCGGACATCTTCACCAAGGCGATGACTAAAGCTCAATTTGTAAAGCTGAGAGACTGTGTAGTCAGTCCTCTCAACTTTAAGGGGGAGAATGTTGCAAGTGTGAATAGGGATTCTCCATAAGAGGCTTAGAAAAAGCTCTTTCTAAGCCCTAAGTGTGAAAACTCCCTCATTTTGTCGGCAAATTTTGTCGGCAAGTTTGTTTTAGTTTTTCCCTAATTCCCTCCTACTTCTTCTCCTTTATTCCCTCCTTATCCCTCCGTTATCCCTTCTTTCCCCTTATCCCTCCAACTTCCTTATCCCTCCTTATCCCTCCATTTTCCCCTTATCTCTCCTTCGCCGATTTTTTCCCAACATCCTTTCTTCTACATTATATATATATGATATTATGTAATGTCAATGGTTGACGAGGGATGCAAATAAATATTTAATTTTTTCTGAGATTAATATTTGATTTTCACTTAATTTGATTGGCCCTCGATCTATAGTTTGGATGGAGCTTTTGGATTGTAGAGTGGAGTGGTCAAATTGATGGAGACCATATTGATGGAATGGAATTGATCTCTAGAACCACATGGACAAAACTCTATCTCTAAAGCATAGCTTTCGTACCTGAGATCTGGCTCGGATGGTACGAGCACAAACAAATCCTCTCTATGGGATGCCCGTATAACTAGATCCTTCCAATGCACTGGCTACATAATGGGATCTCTCAGCTCAAGGAACTCCGTGTACATAGGCGGATCGGGAAAGAGTTCCTGATACTTCTCTTCGAGCTCTCTTCTTTCCCTCAGGCTGCGATGGAAATTAATATTTCGATGCAAACCTGTAGCTGTAATAGGTAGGGGACCTCTAGATGGAGGCCTGTTGCATAAGTGGTGAGGTCCCAAATAAGCCATCTCCACTGAATCCTCATCATGGTTGTACAAATACAATCCATCACTCCCCCCCTCTTCTAAGGAGCGATTAGGCAGATGTGATCCCATGTATCTGATTTTGTAGTTGTTATCATCACTATCCAGATAAATTCGATAGAATGATCATATATATGATACTACCATGTAAACTGGCACTACTCCTTCCTCAGAGTGCTCAATATTGGGAGGCACTTCCTCCATAACATGCTCTGATTCCATAGGCAATAGATATTGTGGATACACAAGCCTGGAATCGATTCTCTCATCTACATCATTATGGTCACTACTATGGATGGGCCACTCTATTGTGCCTATGTACAGTGGGAGATCCATTGTTCGAGGCTTTAAATAAGCCTCCTCTATTTCATATTTATAATTACTATTGACTATGAAGCACTCGTTCCTCTCTTCCACTTATTCCATAGGCAGCAGATGGCGTATAAACATCGGACATGGAAAGGTCGGCTTGATTTCCTCCTTAGATTGATCATCATTTGAGGACTCATCATCTGCATCATAACTTGGTCCACTCATCTCTGAGGTGGACTCATTTTCATCATCCTCGCAAAGATCTCTTGACTCAAGATCGCCTATAGCATGGGGGTTATGCCCCTGCATACCAGTGTCATTGGCAGCACTATGGATTTGGTTACCCAGGTTGTCTCTAGGGTTGTCCTCTAAGGGCCCATCATGGTATGAATTAGGCGGCCCTATGGTAACAAATGATACCATCCGACGAGTCCTCCAATAGCTAGAAGAATTAGGGTGATATGGAGTAAAATCCACATCGTCCCCTAGACTTAAGTACATGTGATCTAAGGATGCAGCAAGAAAATCGTCATGACCCTATACTTGTAACCCTAACTTGAACCTATCAGTAGCTAATTGATAATGAGGTTCAAACGAAGTTTTACATCCTTGTTCAAAAATACCCAAGCGTCGCCCATGCCAATGATACAACTCAAAAATGCATATGGCGTATTTTAGGTTGGACAGATAGCACACATTCATAGTGAATGGCTCATAATAATCCTCATCTATAGACTTTCTGGTGGGTGCTTGATCTAGCCCTACATAGACGAAGTTCATTTGGTTGGGTGGCTCACCCGATGGTACTATAGATCCAATCAAAAATCGATGGGCATGCAGTTGACCCATCTCTTGTGTAGTTTTTAGGATAGGTCCGAAAGTAACATTTTGCACAAGATACTCACCCAACCCTATGCTAGCCAGATGAATGATCACCTGTGGTGCAGATGACCCTTCTAATTATGCAGGTGAAGCAGGCTGAGGTACCTCCTCAACTTTGTCTTGAGGTTCTTCCACATCCATGAGAGTGGGAGTCTAATTGGCGACTAGCCTAGGCACATGATTTTCCACTTTCTCACCCAATTTCACCTTTAGCTTCTCAACTTATTGATGCATCACCGATGTAGTCAGTTTTAGAGAAGTTGTAGTCGTATGCTCAGATCTGTGTGACACAGATATCGATGGTTGTGCACTAGTTTCTGGCTTACCTATTGGAATCTTAACCAACAAGATAGGTCGGATATCCAAGTGTGTTGACGAGAGTACAAAAACCCCAAGCAAATCTACTAAGTTCCTAAACTTGAATGGTTCTTCGTCCGAGGACACTAAATGAACTTGTCCCTCATGAATGTATTTCACACACTGATGCAAGATATAAGGGACGCAACACATTTCACAAATCCAAGGCCTACCAAGTAGAATTTTGTACTGCATGGTGCCCTCTATAACGTGACACATCATAAATATGGTCTTGAGTCCCACCTGAAAAGGTAGAACAATTGTACCAATCGTCAAGCATAGCGCATCGTTAAATGCTCTCAACGTAAAGTTGGTAGGCACAATATGTGACTTAGGTAACTTGAGGTGGTTCAGTGCCTTGGTCGTGATTATATTGATCGATAAACCAGTGTCTATCAAGACCCTTTTGAAAGGCATATGGTTAACACACGCGATAATATGCAACGGTGGGTCAGCCATAATAGTATGAACCATCTTCACTTTGTGATCATAAAATTGTATCATGGGTTCTTGACACTGTTGTACATGTCCCACAAAATTTGTAAATGCATGGGCATCTTTGAAAATCCCCATGTTTCTATTTTTGAGTGCCTATGGGTTGCATGGTATCACCAGCTCTCCTTTTTCTATCATGTTCTGCATGTGTGTTTGAGGGACCAACATATCTTGATGTTGTGGTCTTTCGCTCTATGGAATATGCAGAATAGATCATCTTGATTCCACTTTGACTTTGGCACATTCGGATCCACTAATTTGATCTCAGGAAATCATATGGCCTTGGCCTTGCACAGTTGGTGAAAAATCAAGGTCATCAATTCCATCAAGGGTGTGAACTGGCAATTTGGGTGCTCTTATTTATTTTTGCCCTTATAGTTGTTTTTGTGTGTCTCATAATGCGTAGGAGGAGGTTGAGCCTGATAGTTAGGATTTTTCTATCCCTTATCTTCTCCTCCGAGATTTAGCACTACTTGATTCACGTGGACCTGCTTGCCCTATTGTTTCATAGTACTCTTTTTAAACCCCTCTTTCTTGGTCTTGAGATTCAAGCTACCTTCTTGCAACTTGATATCCTCGATCACCATGGCTTGCACCACAACTTCTTCAAATGTAGGATACTGGTGCAGCTACAATAGTAGCGAGATGTGCTTGGCATAACTCTTTGTAAACATTCAGGTCAGTTCAGCTATAGGAATAAGGAATGGCAGCTTTACCATTATTCTACGCCATCTCTTTTAGTACTACTCGATGGGCTCATCGTTACGCTCAGCTAGCGTAGTAAAATTGAAAATGTTGGCTTGTTTCTTGACACCAAATGAATAGCATTCAAGAAATGCATCAGCCAACTACTCGAAACCAGTAATACTATGTTTCTTCAGCTGGTTGAACCACTCTCGAGCTAAGCTAAAAAGTGTCGTAATGAAAGTGTGCAACAACAAGGCATCCTGACTCTCTATCTGGAAGCAAGCATCTAAAAAACTTGTAACATGTTCTTGTGCATCCTCATCACCCTTGAATTTTTCCAATCGAGGCATATCAAAATGCTCGGGATATAGAGGTGTAGACACCGAGGGGCCTAGAGGTTTGTTGTGTATCTTCCTCAGTGTCAGCTTTTGCATAGTTGTGCCTTGCCTCTCTATTGCTTTGACCTTATCAACCAAAACCTTATACACCTTAGAATACCAAAATTCCTCCTCCCTAAGCTATTGTGGAGGTGGTCTAGGAGGTAACGTCTTCTTTGAGGGAGGTGGAGGACATGGCTCTTCCTCCTTGACTTGACAACTCTCAGGGTACACCTGATTGTATTTATCTGCATCTATGTGCTCATGTTGCCTCTGTCTTAGATCATTGAGTGATGGTAGTCACTCCCTATGTTAGGTATTGACATGAGTATGAGTGTCTCTTCACTCCTCATGCATATTGGCTAGGGACACAACCCTTCTATGTACACACTCTCTATGCTCCTTGGGAGGGTATAGGCCAGCCCTGGCTAACCGATCCTCCTGCTCTATGTGATCCTTCTGGGCTAGAATACACTCTTTGTGCATGCACTGCTCATATAATCTCTGCCATAATAGCCTTTGCGCTTGAATATTTTCATCTTCAATATGCTGCCTCTCTAGGCAAATATCATCCAATTGATCTTGGAGTAGCTGACGTCTTTTCTCGGACATTAGTCTATGTGATATTTCAATCTAGTCAGTCGTAGGAGACCTTCGATATGTGTGCTCTATGCGAGCTACCTTATGGGTTATGTACCCATCAGATAGATGTGTGGATGGTGGATGTGTGACATGAGGACACTTAGAAGCCTTTCCATGCTCTCTAGTGATCTTGATACAATTGTCACTATGCTCACTCAGAGCACGAGTGGGCGAAGTTGTAGGCTTGTAGCCTAGCTACTCAAGAACACTGCCTAGGCCATCTAGCTGTCTAGACCTCCACCACTCATGCAGTGGTGTTCCATTAGCTTCTACCATTGATATATCAATGGTAATCTTGCATTGTGAGCCACGCACGGGAGTATGGGTGAACCTATGCTCGAAAGCAAGACTATCCTCTTGCCCTTGAATGGGCGGATCTCTGACTCATCTATAATTTGACGATGTAGGGTTAGAACCTCCTATGGACCTAGTGCGTATGGGAACCAACTTGGTCCCTTGCACCACATATTCCTTGACTGATCTTGTGGATACGCATGTAGTGTGGTCTTGATAATGGCCTTGGGGTAGAGCATACTCATGCTAAGAAGCTTCGCGCTTAGTCCTGTGTCTAGAGGAGTGTACTAAAGCTCCTCTGTCGGGGGTCTACTCAATGGGATCTCCTTGTGTTGAGTTGTCACCTCTAATGCTAGCTAAACATCATTCGGTTTGCTCATGTGTATGAGGACTCGACACATGTTGTTGTGAACCAGTTGGGGGTTGATCGTGGGCATCGGTCCTAGACCTTTTTCGATCACCCTGTGTGCTCACCATTTGTGTTCCTAACATCTAGATGTATTTTATTATGCAGATAATGTAAAAAATTGGTGATTATCTCTTTTAAATGTTTTATTGCGAGTCCTAAACTGTTTGATGTTGTTTTCAAATGTGTTGTATCAGTGTTAGAAACTCTCATGTGTTTTGAAAGATTATTGGATTTTAAACTCAGTTAAATTGGCTTTCACCTATATACTTGCACAAGCCAAATGTGGTAATGACATCCATACTCAACGAAGTAGCATAGGTACTACCAACCCTCACCCCACACACCGTGCATACTAATACACCCTTCCGAAGAAGAGTGCATGCTATTTTGGATGGATAGGATAGTTCTTGGGTTGGACTTGGCAATGAGTAGGTCCCGATAATACAATTTCAAATGAGCCAACCAAGTGGTAATGACATCCATTGTTGATATCAATCAAGCGGGTTGGATGTGAGAGCCCAAAGCCACTAATGTTTAGATGATACGTGGTGTGTATGGTTCCTTTTACTTTGCAAAAATGAAAAATGCATCGAAGAGCATGATGATCATTCCTACATGATATGCATGAAAAGAAAGGAACGTTTCAAATTCATAAAGAATGCATGCTAATGTCCTATATGATATTTTGATGATGCAATTACAATGATATGGCCTTTGATTAGGCCTCAACCATGCAAATGACCCACAATCCTTGTTAAGGTTGTTGGCAATTTTGGGTACTTTGGGTACATTGCCTTTGCTCAAGTGTATAAGTTGTCATTGATGTCAAGAAGCTTTTGAAGGAATTTGATTTGATGTAAAATAATTTGTTTTGATGAAGGTTACGACTTGACAGGTTCGAAAGAAAGCAAGTTAGAAAAGTGTCGCGATATCGCGACATGTCGCAGTTTTGCGACTCAAAGAGGAGAGAGAATGTTCGAGTCAGAAATGTCATGATTTCGTGACATATTGCAAGGAAGGTTGTACGGATGAAAAAGTGTCACGATTTCGTGACATGTTGTAGGAGAGAGAGTTCGAAAGAAAAAGTGTCACGATTTCATGACATAATGCAGAAGAGAGAGTCCGTAGTGTGAATTGTCACGATTTCGTGACAAGTTCGAAGAGAGAGAAAGTAACATGAAAAGTGTCATGATTTTGTGACATGTTGTAGATGAAAATGTTCCAAGTAAGAACTGTCACGATTTCGTGACATGCAACAAAGGAAAGGTCTCGAAGTAAGAAATGTCATGATTTCATGACATATTGAAGAGAAAGCTTATGGATGCAGAAAGTGTCACGATTTCATGACAGATTGAGATGGCAGCATACGGTTGGAGAAAGTGTCACGATTTCGTGATAGAAATAGAAAGCAGGTCTTCAATAGGAGAAGAGTCATGATTTCATGATAGAAGCAAAATGAAAGAGCATGGAAGAAGAAGCATCATGATTTCATGACAAATTCAAGAAGGAAGAGCTCAAAGGCAAAAGTGTCACGATTTCGTGACATGTTCCATTTTTGCTAGTGCAAGCAGAAAAGAGTGCAAGGAAGCGAAAGTGTCACGATTTCATGATAGAAACTGAAAGCAGGTCTTCTATAGGAGAAGTGTCACGATTTCATGACAAAAGTAGAAAGGAGGTCGACGAAGGGAGAAGTGTCGCGATATCATGACAAAAGCAAAGTTGATGCTGACAAAGACAAAAGTGTCACGATATCGCGACAAGAGCTTAGTTGAAGTCGACAAAGGCTGAAGTGTCACGATATCGTGACAAAAGCCAAAAGAAAGTGTACGGTTGCAAAAGTGTCATGATATCGCGACATGTTGTAGTTTCACGATAGAAGCTACAGAAGAGTTACAGAGGCAGTGAAGCTGACAAAGTTAAATTTTAGCCGACGAAGATTAGGGCTTGCAGCCGACGAAGATTAGGGTTTGCATTTGGTATAACAGTCGACTAAGATTAAAGTTTTCATTATGAAAATTTTGTTATAAAAGGAGGGTTGTTGGGAGAAGTTGAAGGGTGGATCATGTGTTGTTGAAGTGCGACGTTCGTAGATAGTGCATAGAGCAAGAAGTTCGATCGTCGAGAGCAGAGTGCGAAATTCGATCGTAGTGTGCAGAGTGCATTTCGTCGAATCATTCTAAGTGTGAAAGATCGCAAAGGAAGCAGAGAGTGCGAAGACGATGCTGTGATTGCGTAGAGGTGCAAAGATTGAAGTTCGATCAAGTGCGACTGTGATTGCGCAAAGAATGCAGAAGGCGTAGAGAGCACAAAGGGCAAAGATGAATGCGAAGTGCTGCTTGAGGACAGAGGTGCATTGGTTCTTTGAGAAGAACCTGAGGACAGATTTGGCAAGTCTTTGAGAAGGCTTGTGTGCAGAGGATTGATTTGTTCAAAGTTGGACAGATCTGACAGACAGAGGAAGACTTGTACTAGACCGACTGATTATGTTTGGTACAGGTTGTTGAGCTTATGTGGACGTGATCATAGAAGGCAGAGGTCTCTTAGGCTAAGCATTGAGGATAGGAGGTCTTCGGTGGAAAGGAGTTCCACATGCTGGCAAGAGGTAGAGGTAGTTGATCTTCGAGGGATCATTTCTAGAGCAGAGGGAAGGTATCTCCTTTGAGCCCGAGGCTCATAAACATTGTAATTGGGAAGGATTCCCAAAGAACTTTGAGATAACTTTTAGAGAAAAGTTTTGTGGACGTAGCCCAACCATTCTGGGTGAACCACGTTAAAATTGATGTCACTTTGTGGATGATTTTGTGCATTGCTTTGATATTGCTTTGGGTATATTGCTTTACTATTTTTGAAATATAAAGGAAAAAGTAAAAAGAGGTCTTATACTGTTCACCCCCCTCTCAATATAAGCTTGTGTTCTTCAATTGGTATCAGAGCAGGTGCCTTCGAAAAGTTTAACAGCTTGAAGGAAAAGCTAGTAAAGAACACAATGGATTATTCAAGTGGCAATGCAACACCTATTCTTGATGGGTCAGATTTTGGTCTTTGGAGTGCAAGGATGAAGGTTCATCTAATGGCACTTGGTAATGAGGTATGGGAAGTAATTGAAGATGAGTACACTATTCCTGTACATGGTCCAAATACTAAAGAAGAAAGGCTCCTACATCACAACAATTCAAAAGCAATGAATGCAATCCTGAAAGGCTTACATAAAGTAGATCTCACCAAAGTGATTCACTGCAAGACAGCTAGTGATATGTGGAAACAATTGCAGTGTGGTTCATACAGGTGATACAAATGTCGAAAGGCCAAGTTGAGACACTTCAAAGGTATGTTTGAACAACTCAAGATGAATGATGATGAAAATATTAGTGACTACATGCTTCGTATGGATGAGGTTGTTAACTCCATGAAAGACTTAGGTCTTGAGCTTGCTGAAAATGATGTTTGTGATAAGATTTTAAGATCTCTTCCTAATAGATTTAGTGAAAATATTTCTGCTATTGAGGAAGCTAAAGATTTGGATAAGTTGAAAAAGGATGAGCTCCATAGTATACTTGCAGCATTTGAGTTGAGAACTCAAGTGAAGGTTGATGTCAAGAAAGAGGCAGCTTTCAAGGCTACCAAGAAATCCAAGGGTAAACAACTTCAAGAGAGTGATGAGTCTTCTAGTGATGAAGAGGCATATTACAGCAAGAAAGGCAAGTTCTCTAGAAAGCACAAAAGCATGAAAAATATAAGATGTTTCAATTGTGGAAAGTTTGGTCATTATGCTACTGACTGTACTATTCTCAAGAATGAAAGTGATGAAGATAAACAGGATTCTAAGAGCAAGGATTCTGAAAAGCACAAGCATCACAGGAAGGACAAAGATGAGCACAACAATCAAGGAAAGAGGTATTCTCACAAGCACAAGAAGAGTTTTTACCTAGACAAAGCAAGTAAGTGTTCTAGTAGTGATAGTGAAAGTTCTTCAAGTGATAATGAAAATGAGATGTTGTTCATATCGAAAAAGAGGAAGAACCGAAACATAGATTCATTATCATGAAATGTCTTAGATGTGGAAATTTTGGTCACCTTGAGGATGATTGTACAAATAATGATTTGGTTTCTAGTATGTATGAGGATGCTTCAGAAAACTATAAGGAAGATGCTTGTATGGTTTTTGAAAAAGGTAGCACCTCTAGTGATAAGAAATCTGGAAAAGGCTTTGATGATTCAGAAAGCAAACAAATAAAGGATCTTGAAAGTGAACTTATTAATGCTCTTAGTGCTTTGAAAAAGGAAAGAAAGAAGAATGATAGACTCAAGGATAAGTTAGATGAATGTTGTATGGAGAGAGATGATCTTATAGAAAATCTTGATTTCTCTATAGCTAAGACACAAGAACTCAAGGATGAGTTAGAATCTAAGGTTCTTGAGTATAGTGAGTTAGAACAGAAAATGGCTTCTTTGAAAGAAGAAACTAAAGAGTACAAGGATAAGCTTTACAGGTTTCAAGATAGCTCCAAAAAGGTTAAGTCACTCATCAAAGGTCAAAGAAAGACAACAGATAAAACAGGCCTTGGTTTTGTTAAGCCACACAAGGAACAAGTTGGAGAGTCTAGTAAGAGACTCCAAAAGGAAGAGAGTTCTGATGAGGAAAGTATTTCAGATCATGAGTCCTTGAATGATAGATGCGCAGAAATAGAAAATAGATTTCAGAATGAGAAGAAGAAGTTTTCAGGACCCAAGAGGTCAAATAAAAGAAAATTTCAAGGCAGATGTTTTGCGTGTCACAGGTTCGGTCACATGGCTTCACATTGCATGGCTCAAGTGAAGAAGGTAAATGACAGTTTCAGAAGTGCTAGTTACTTTCAAGGGTATTGCTACTCTTGTCAACAGTTTGGGCACAAGGCAGTTTATTGCAAGGCAAATAACAGGAACAGGTTTGGTCAAAACAGGTTTGGTCAGAACAGGTTTGGTCAGAACTGGTGGATTCAAAGATCAGGTTTACCTCAGAGAAACAACATCATCAAGTGTTTCAAGTGCAACAATGAAGGTCACACAATCAGACAGTGTAGAGCTAAAATTCCAGAATACAGGAATAGGAACAGTGGCATGATCAGGTCCAAGGATCAAGGCATGAACAAGAACAGGGATGAGAACAAGAACAAGAACAGTGACAAGAACAGGAATACGGGCAAAGAGTTCAAGAGAAGGCCCGACAAGGAAATTATAGACGCTGATGATGATCGGTGCCTAATGGGAGTTTTACTCCCACCCCAGAATTAATCACCTCATCGGGAGGTGGGGGAGGGACTAAGCTAAGAGGCTCATTCTTAGTCCCGAGCCCCAAAGGTGACCCTTTGCCATTGATGACAAAGGGGGAGAGATATGAGTAAGGGGGAGAGCTTCAAGTGAAGAGGAAAGCTTCAAGTCAGGGGGAGCAAAACTTCAAAGGAAGATTCTCAGTTGTGGGCACAGTTTCTCAGTTGTTAGCACAGTTGGTTTCAGTTTTGGCTCTTGAGACGTGTTTTCAGTAAAGGTTTGCCATCAATGACAAAGGGGGAGATTGTTGGCAATTTTGGGTACTTTGGGTACATTGCCTTTGCTCAAGTGTATAAGTTGTCATTGATGTCAAGAAGCTTTTGAAGGAATTTGATTTGATGTAAAATAATTTGTTTTGATGAAGGTTACGGCTTGACAAGTTCGAAAGAAAGCAAGTTAGAAAAGTGTCACGATATCGCGACATGTCGCAGTTTCATGACTCAAAGAGGAGAGAGAATGTTCGAGTCAAAAATGTCATGATTTCGTGACATATTGCAAGGAAGGTTGTACGGATGAAAAAGTGTCACGATTTCGTGACATGTTGTAGGAGAGAGAGTCTAAAAGAAAAAGTGTCACGATTTCATGACATAATGTAGAAGAGAGAGTCCGTAGTGTGAATTGTCACGATTTCATGACAAGTTCGAAGAGAGAGAAAGTAACATGAAAAGTGTCATGATTTCGTGACATGCTACAGATGAAAATGTTCCAAGTAAGAACTATCATGATTTTGTGACATGCAACAAAGGAAAGGTCTCGAAGTAAGAAATGTCATGATTTCATGACATATTGAAGAGAAAGCTTATGGATGCAGAAAGTGTCACGATTTCATGACAGATTGAAGATGGTAGCATACGGTTGGAGAAAGTGTCACGATTTCATGACAAAAATAGAAAGCGTCTTCAATAGGAGAAGAGTCACGATTTCGTGATAGAAGCAAAATGAAAGAGCATGGAAGAAGAAGCATCATGATTTCATGACAAATTCAAGAAGGAAGAGCTCAAAGGCGAAAGTGTCACGATTTTGTGACATGTTCCATTTTCGCTAGTGCAAGCAGAAAAGAGTGCAAGGAAGCGAAAGTGTCACGATTTCATGACAGAAACTGAAAGCAAGTCTTCTATAGGAGAAGTGTCACGATTTCACGACAAAAGCAGAAAGGAGGTCGACGAAGGGAGAAGTGTCGCGATATCACGACAAAAGCAAAGTTGATGCTGACAAAGACAAAAGTGTCACGATATCGCGACAAGAGCTTAGTTGAAGTCGACAAAGGCTGAAGTGTCGCGATATCGCGACAAAAGCCAAAAGAAAGTGTACGGTTGCAAAAGTGTCACGATATCGCGACATGTTGTAGTTTCACGGTAGAAGCTATAGAAGAGTTACAGAGGCAGTGAAGCCGACAAAGTCAAATTTTAGCCGACGAAGATTAGGGCTTGCAGTCGACGAAGATTAGGGTTTGCATTTGGTATAACAGCCGACTAAGATTAAAGTTTTCATTATGAAAATTCTGTTATAAAAGGAGGGCTGTTGGGAGAAGTTGAAGTGTGTATCATGTGTTGTTGAAGTGCGACGTTCGTAGATAGTGCGTAGAGCAAGAAGTTCGATCGTCGAGAGCAGAGTGCAAAATTCGATCGTAGTGTGCAGAGTGCATTTCGTCGAATCATTCTAAGTGTGAAAGATCGCAAAGGAAGCAGAGAGTGCGAAGACGGTGCTGTGATTGCGCAGAGGTGCAAAGGTTGAAGTTCGATCAAGTGCGGCTGTGATTGCGCAAAGAAAGCAGAAGGCGTAGAGAGCACAAAGGGCAAAGACGAATGCGAAGTGTTGCTGCTTGAGGACAGAGGTGCATTGGTTCTTTGAGAAGAACCTGAGGACAGATTTGGCAAGTCTTTGAGAAGGCTTGTGTGTAGAGGATTGATTTGTTCAAAGTTGGACAGATCTCGACAGACAGAGGAAGACTTGTACTAGACCGATTGACTGTGTTTGGTACAGGTTGCTGAGCTGCTGTGGACGTGATCATAGAAGGCAGAGGTCTCTTAGGCTAAGCATTGAGGACAGGAGGTCTTCGGTGGAAAGGAGTTCCACATGCTGGCAAGAGGTAGAGGCAGTTGATCTTCTGAGGGATCATTTCCAGAGTAGAGGGGAAGGTATCTCCTTTGAGCCGAGGCTCATAAACATTGTAATTGGGAAGGATTCCCAAAGAACTTTGAGATAACTTTTAGAGAAAAGTTTTGTGGACGTAGCCCAGCCATTCTAGGTGAACCACGTTAAAATTGATGTCACTTTGTGGATGGTTTTGTGCATTGCTTTGATATTGCTTTGGGTATATTGCTTTACTATTTTTGAAATATAAAGGAAAAAGTAAAAAGAGGTCTTATACTGTTCACCCCCCTCTCAGTATAAGCTTGTGTTCTTCAAAGGTCATTGTATCTAGGGGCAGACTACACTCAGAGGTCCGCTATTCCCAAAAATACCTTTCTACTAAATGAAAAATGAAAACAAACTGGGACTTGTTCATTGACCCCTTATATTTTTATTCCTAGTTTGCAACGATTCGATGATCTCTGAAAAGATGCAAAGAAAAAAATTCAATACAAAAGGTGAAAGCTAGACCTACCTCAACTCCTGCTTTGTTGTCCACTGATTTCCTTGTTGTCTACTCCTTCCTCTGTGAACCATAGGTTCGACCTACAGGCTGCAGTGGAGACAACAGGTTATAGTCGTGGGCCAAAAAATAATCGTAGCTAAAAGCTGCGGTTAGCACCTATGGAAAGAAAAAGCCAAGAATAGTCATAATTCAAGGCTAAAATTATGGGGTTCCACCGTGATCACCATCTGACATAACCATGGAGTGCTTGCCCAACTAGTGTATTAATATATATCATCGTAAAACGTAAATATCCACACAAAAATACATAAATCAAACAAATAAAGCCAATAAATGCAAAGTTTTCTTGTATTGATGTTTCAAAGAATATCAGGTTACAAAAATGCCCTCTCAGGGTCACTCCAAAGATGATACGAATATTTACAATTCCCAATGCCCTCAATAGGGTAGGCACGCTTATTTGTTGCTTCGATTATTACTCACAAACTACCTTGGGGTAGAGCTAACCCCCTTCTCCGTGATGTGGAAGGTTTATGATATAGGCTCCTTTCTGCACTTGTCTCCCTACAAACAAGAAATAATAGCACATGATTACAGATATTTATAGCCTCTCGTGATGAGGCCCTTTAAATAATCATACATGTAAATACCATTAAACTGATGAAACAAGAAAGTATAAGGAAAGGTTTTAAGCTATTCTAATCGTATCAAGAAATATACTATAACATACAAGAAATGAATAAGCACATGATGTATTGAAAAAATATAGAATGGAAGCAATATAGCATCAAAAATATCCAATATACTCCTACCCACTACAACGCATAAAATACCTAATTCCTACTGTCAGATCTTCTCTAAAAATGTAATTAAGCCTATGAAAAGACTAACATGACTAATCTATGTGGTAAAAAGTAGATTGAGTAAGGTGATCTCTAACCTATTGCAAACTATAGCTGTAAGGGGCGGTCTGCACTGTAAACCATGGCTGACAGCCGTGGTTTGACCTCTGATGTGTTTGCCCTCATAATTAGGGGTAGTGGGCTTGACCTCCTTGTCCGAATTGATGTTCAAGGGTTGCCTTTGTTGTCTTCTGATATATTTGGTGGTAAAATCACTATGAAGGACCTTCATTCACTCAAATTTGCATTTCTTGATCCTCCTAGGCACTTAGGGCATCCATGGCTAATTGGTATTTGAATGGATAGCAAAGGGGCTCTCAAATGCAAAAGATCATTATGCAATTTGATAGGGCTTCGTTGCTCTCTTGATAAATTAGCTCGCTCGATAATTTTCCAGTGATTCGCTATGAAAATTATCTCTCTCTTATCCTCTCCTCCCTATTGAAAAATGGGGGTATTTATAGCATGCCCCTAGGCCTAGGGGTGGCTTCATGGAGAAGCCAAGACCAAGAAGGTTGGTTAGGATAGTTGGGATGGAAGCCTTTGGAATATTCCATCCTCCAACTGCCTCCTTCTAGATCTCTTGGTTGTTCCAACCAATTTGGCTCTAATGGAAGGCCTAACTAAACTCCAGTTTAGATCGCAGGTCATAGCTATGGTCTAGACTGTAGAATGTAGGTTTCAACCATGGTTTAGACTGGAGATCGTAGGTCTGGGCTGCAATTCATACTACTTAGGCCAGAATGCCTAAATTGAGTGGTTAGAACCATTGCTCTATCTTGGAGTCTATCCAAGATCCTTCATATGGTTTTGTAGCATGTCCATATGAGTAGTCGGCCTCGAAATGATGTTTTTTAGGTGTCTACACCAAGAACTTGCTCAAAATATACTCAACAAGCTCACCAAGAACTTACTCAAATACTGTTCCAAAACTATCCATAAATCTGTCCCAAAAGCTATCCCAAAGGCCTTATAAAAGGCTCAATAAATCATGCTCAAGTAGTACTCCAATCTCATCCACAAATATATCAAGGCAAGGCTCAATGATGAACTCAACAATGAATGGCAATGCACTCTACAATGGATGACAACAATGATCCACAAATATCTCAACTCAAATCAATATCAACTCAACTCAAGTCTTATAGAACCATAAAGAGAATTGTTAGAGACTCAATATGTTCTAATCTCACTCTCAAATCAAATCTTATAGAACCATAAAGAGAATTGTTAGAGACTCAATATGTTCTAATCTCACTCTCAACTCAAATTAGAATTATGGAATAGTTTGTTTCATGGAACTTGAACAATCACTTCACACATCACTTGACTAGGCTCAATCAACTCAACTCAACCAATCATTACAAGGACAACTCTTTCTCACAAAACCCTAGTCCAAGCATGTATCAACCAACTCAAATGTTTCCAACAATGCTCAACCACAAATCTCACATAACAATGATACCCATATTCTTTTCTAACTCAAGTTCTTATAACCAATGGGCTTCAACAACTATGCTTATAAAACAAGGTTTAAACACAACTCACAAACCATAAAACCTTGAAGCATTCAACCAACCACTTTCAAAAAGGAAACCACAATCAATCCTTTTCTCTCCAATGATATTTCAGAAATCAACCACCATAAACAAAGTCAATGGATAATATTGCTCATACCTTTTTGATGCCTTGTTGGTTGTCCACCAAATCTGCCATACTCAACAAACTTTGAAAGAGAACCAAAACAACCTTCACTTTTGAAACCCTTTGTAAAAATAGAAATATCTCTTTACATACACCTTATTTCTCCATCTAAGCAAGTTAATAAAATAGCCCTCAAAATAAGCTTTCCAACGATATATAATATGGTATACTTCTAAAAAAGAAAAACACCAAACATTTCTATTTTTCTAAAAGTGCATTACAACCCTTAATCTTGCTTTCCAAGTAAATAAAAATTTAATCAAACATTATTCCCTTAGCATCACCTTATTCCTCCAACATTAGGCAATAATAAAAAATATTTAATAAAACATTTACTTGCCTCTTAGAGGGAATCGAACCCTCATCACTGCTCACTCAACACCACAACTGTGGTGCCAAAGACCACACGAGCTATCTTCTTGCATAGGACAGAGAGCAAAAATGCTCCTTATATTTTGCTGCTCCTGCTCATGCCAAAAATGTGTGCCAAATGCTCTTCTTCCACACTCCATGAAAACCGAACCTAGTGGGAATCAAACACATGCCCTGTCGCAAACAAAAACTCCATGTTTTCCAAGCTCACCGTTGGACCACGCTGTAACATCAAAGGATTCGGGGCATCCACCTTTATATGCTCTTTGTTCGGTACTCCAATACTTTTGAATCGAATGCCTTTGCATATATATATATATATATATAACCTTCCATTAATTTTACATACATCGACACTTTTAGGTATTAATTTTATTTTGATTGCGCATGGTTTTTTATGATGTCGGTGATGACTTTAATTTAATTTTAAAATTAAAATTTAAATTTTAAATAATTAAAATTTAAACTTAATATTTAAAATTAAATATCTCCATCACCATGGCACCTTTTTCGATGAAACGAAATGTCAAACTGGGTTTTAAGAAAAATCCATTTAAAATCTGCCATCCATGGTTTTAAATAAAACCTTTTATTTTTCCTGCCTTGGTTTTCACAAAAATCCTGTATATATCCATGCTCTCCGAAATATCATAAATGCTTATTTATGAAATGCTTTGGCCATAAAAACTTAATGTGATCCATGTGACATCAATGATCCATGTGACATCAACGACAACATAAAATAACTTAAATTACCAACAGAAGGCTAGGAGGTCCTCAGAACACTTACACTGAGAGGGGGGGTGAACAGTATAAGACCTCTTTTTACTTTTTCCTTTATACTTCAAAATAGTAAAGCAATATACCCAAAGCAATATCAAAACAATGCACAATATCATCCACAAAGTGACACCAATTTTAACGTGGTTCACCCAGAATGCTTAGGCTACGTCCACAAAACTTTTCTCTAAAAGTTATCTCAAAGTTCTTTGGGAAACCTTCCCAATTACAATGTTTATGAGCCTCGGCCCAAAGGAGACACCTTCCCCCAATCTGAATTTATGAGCCTCTGCTCAAAGGAGATACCTTCCCCTCTACTCTGGAAATGATCCCTCGGAAGATCAACTGCCTCTACCTCTTGCGAGCACGTGGAACTCCTTTCCACCGAAGACCTCCTGTCCTCAATGCTTAGCCTAAGAGACCTCTGCCTTCTATGATCACGTCCACAGTAGCTCAGCTACCTGTACCAAACACAGTCAGTCGGTCTAGTACAAGTCTTCCTCTGTCTGTCAGATCTGTCCAACTCTTGAACAAATCAATCCTCTGCACACAAGCCTTCTCAAAGACTTGCCAAATCTGTCCTCAGGTTCTTCTCAAAGAACCAATGCACCTCTGTCCTCAAGTTCTCTGATAGAACTATCAAAACTCAGCTCACAAGTCCTCTGCTAGGACCTGTCCAAATCTGCTCACAAGTCCCCACCGGAACCTGTCCAAAACTTGCTCACAAGTCCCCACCGAAACCTGTCCAAAACCTCAGCAAGCTCACCAAGAAAAACTTGCTTAGCATGAACCCACAAAGAGAATTGTTAGAGACCCAATGTGATTCATAAACCTCATAGAAGCATAAAGAGAATTGTTAGAGACTCAATATGTTCTATACTTAACTCCCAATCTCAATCTCAAATCTCATAGAAACATAAAGAGAATTGTTAGAGACCCAATATGTTCTATACTTAACTCCCAATCTCAATCTCAACTCAATCTCAATCTCAAAAGAATAAGATAGATGTAGTATGCTTTTCTCAAGAATATGAAACACAACCCAACAATTGCCAACCATGCAATATCTCATATAACAATGATACTCATATTCTTTTTACCAACAATTAGGATTTCAACAACAATGCTCATCAAACAAGGTTTAGTCAACCAACACCATTCAACTCAACATCAACCTTGAAGCATTCAACCAATCATCACAAGAAAAGGAAACAAGTAGAAATCCTTTTCCCTCCAAGGATATTTGAACAAAATAGCCACCAACACAATATCACCAAATGCAAAGAATAACTTGCTCAAATCAACTCAATGGAGTAAGCCCAATATCATGTATCAAGTAAAGCACTAACTTGATCAAAAACCAACCTCTATGGAAGCAACTCAACCATCAATATCAAAACAGCCAACTAAGGGTTTCATCATCTCAATGCAAGTAGCAAGACTTACTAACATAAACCCTAGTGCAAAAATGCTTCCTCTTCCTCAACCAGAATTATGCATTCACCCAAAAACTCATCAATGATTTTAATGCATAAACAATCTTCAATATCCAGAAAATAAGATTTACACCAAAAATACCTAGTAGACAACCTTTTCACTCCAAACTCAATTTCAGAAAATATACCATCAACAACATACATGGAAGAAGTTGCCCATACCTTTACTTTGATGAAGAAGGAGAACTCAAAATCTGTCACAACACTAACTCTCAATTTGCCACCAATTAGAGTTAGCAACTATACAATAATACACAATAAAGATCCAAATTAACACCTTATTTCTCCAACTTAGTAAAAACCACCAGAAGTATAATATACATACAAAGTAAAACCTCTTTACACCTTATTACTCCACATAAACATTAAACATCAATAAAACAATGTCAAAGCAAATATGATACCTTAACCTTATACCTCCCATGCATTCACAACCACTATCCTTTGCACACCGCGACCAAAAGAAAATTACCAACGAAGAGAATCGAACTCGGCACCTCTGCCTTCTAGCGCTTTCGCTTAAACGCCACCGCCGTTGGGTCACAAGTGCCCAACGAAGAAATACAGTGTTGCCCTCTCTTTTATCTTCCTTTGACGCCAAGAATCTGGAAAACGTAAATGTCTTCCACAAGCCACATGCAAACTGGTGAGCGTTGTCCAAAACGTAAGTCACTGAATGCTTGCATTAATCATCTCACAACACAGTCTGGAAAAACGCAGTTCAGGTGCAATTGCCAATCCACTAACGTCAAGCATAAAGGTAAGGATGCAGCCCAAGCTCAAATCCGAATATGCCAAGCATGGTTTCCAAGACACAGAACAAGCACGATTTCAAAGACGTCAATCGGAGATTCGAAGACACAGAGCAAGCTCAAATCGAAGACACCAAGCGTTGTTCAAAAGATATAGAGCAAACACAAAATCGCAGATGCCAAGCGCTATTCGAATGATACAGAGCAAACGCAAATCGTAGATTTCAATTAATCGGTGGTGCTCACTTTAGAAAATCATCCCCACTTATATAGCCATTTCTCCTTAACTGTTTGACGTCGGCGCTCCTCCAACGATGGCAACATATCGGCGAAAGAATTCTTTTTTTTTCCGTCGCTTAAGGGTTGAAAGACCCTTTAATAATAATTAAAATAATAATTATTATTTTATTAATAATAAATTAAACTTGGACCTTTGACAAAGGTTTGAGTTAATTTAATTATTAATAATAAACATGGACCTTTTAACTTTGCATTAAGTTAAGCTTGGTTTTAATAAAAACCCTTAATGAGTCCAAATGGTTTTAAGAAAAACCTTTAACCTTGTCACCATGGTTTTAATAAAAACCCTTTAACATTATGAAGCTTCTCAAGATATTTTTGACATCACACTCTTTTGATATCAACACAAAAATGCCTTTTGACATCAATGACAACTTATACACTTGAGCAAAGGCAATGTACCCAAAGTACCCAAAATTGCCAACAATCTCCCCCTTTGTCATTGATGGCAAACCTTTACTGAAAACACTTCTCAAGAGCCAAAACTGAAACCAACTGTGCTAACAACCGACCAATCGTGCCCACAATCGAGAATCTTCCTTTGAAGTTTTGCTCCCCCCGACTTGAAGCTTTCCTCTTCACTTTGAAGCTCTCCCCCTTACTCATATCTCTCCCCCTTTGTCATCAATGGCAAAGGGCCACCTTTGGGGCTCGGGACTAAGAATTAGCCTCTTAGCTTAGTCCCTCCCCCACCTCCAGATGAGGTGATTAATTTTGGGGTGGGAGTAAAACTCCCATTAGGCACTGATCATCATCAACGTCTATAACTTCCTTGCTGGGCCTTCTCTTGAACTCTTTGTCCATATTCCTATTCCTGTCACTGTTCTTGTTCTTGTTCTCATCCCTGTTCTTATCCATGCCTTGATCCTTGGACCTGATCATGCCACTGTTCCTGTTCCTGTATTCTAGAATTTTAGCTCTACATTGTCTAGCTGTGTGACCTTCATTGTTGCACTTATAACAAGTAACAATGTTATTTCTTTTAGGCATACCTGTTCTTTGAATCCACCAGTTCTGACCAAACCTATTCTGACCAAACCTATTCTGGCCAAACCTATTCTGACCAAACCTGTTCTGACCAAACCTGTTCTGACCAAACCTATTCTGATCAAACCTGTTCTTGATATTTGCCTTGCAATAAACTGCCTTGTGCCCAAACTGTTGACAAGAGTAGCAATACCCTTGAAAGAAATTACCACCTCTAAAACTGTCATTTACCTTCCTTACTTGAGCCATGCAATGTGAAGCTATGTGACCAAACCTGTGACAAGCAAAACATCTGCCTTGAAACTTTCCTTTATTTGACCTCTTAGGCTCTGAAAACTTCTTCTTCTCATTCTAAATTCTGTTTTCTATTTCTGTGCATCTATCATTCAAGGACTCATGATCTGAAATACTTTCCTCATCAGAACTCTCTTCCTTTTGGAGTCTCTTACTAGACTCTCCAACTTGTTCCTTGTGAGGCTTAACAAAACCAAGGCCTATTTTATCTGTTGTCTTTCTTTGACCTTTGATGAGTGACTTAACCTTTTTGGAGCTATCTTGAAACCTGTAAAGCTTATCCTTGTACTCTTTAGTTTCCTCTTTCAAAGAAGCCATTTTCTGTTCTAACTCACTATACTCAAGAACCTTAGACTCTAACTCATCCTTGAGTTCTTGTGTCTTAGCTATAGAGAAGTCAAGACTTTCTATAAGATCATCTCTCTCCATACAACATTCATCTAACTTATCCTTGAGTCTAGCATTCTTCTTTCTTTCCTTTTTCAAAGCACTAAGAGCACTAATAAGTTCACTTTCAAGATCTTTTTATCTTCTATGATTTCCTTTTGAATCATCAAAGCCTTTTTCAGATTTCTTATCACTAGAGGTGCTACCCTTTTCAAAAACCATACATGCATCTTCCTTATAGTTTTCTGAAGCATCCTCATACATACTAGAAACCAAATCATTATTTGTGCAATCATCCTCAAGGTGACCAAAATTTCCACATCTAAGACATTTCATGATAATGAATCTATGTTTCGGTTCTTCCTCTTTTTCTGATATGAACAACATCTCATTTTCATTATCACTTGAAGAACTTTCACTATCACTACTAGAACACTTACTTGCTTTGTCTAGGTAGAAACTCTTCTTGTGCTTGTGAGAATACCTCTTTTCTTGATTGTTGTGCTCATCTTTGATTTTAAGATTTGTATTGGCCTCTTCTAGTTGTTTCTTCAATGAAACAATCTCTTCTTCTTGTTTGCAGCAAACAGTCTCTTTCTCATTGATCTGAGACCTGAGAGTTTCTTCACTCCTTTTGGACTCTTCTATTTGTAGCTTCAGATTGCTAACAACTTTGTTAGATTCCTCTTCATGTTTGCTGCATATATCGACTTTATTACTCATTTCTTCTATCTGCATTCTTAAACCGTCAATTTCTTTTTCTAGCTTTCTGCAATACTCTGTTTTCCTGGTTAATTGCATTTCAAGATCTTCAAAAATTTTCTTGTATTCTTCTGTTTGTACTTTCAAACTGGTGATTATATCTTCTGCATCCTCAACCTTTTTACTCAGAGCTGAAATTAGTTTCTGTTTCCAATTTGCTTCTGCATCACTTCCTTCTTCATCACATTCCTGTTTTGAATCTGTTTCTTCACCAATTTTGAATGGATCATCTTCATCTTCACTGCTACTAAACCCATGGCAATGACGTTCATTATGACCGAGTTGACCACAAACAAAACATTCTTTACCTTGTGAGCAATCAGCTGCAAAGTGACCGGTCTTCCCACATCTGGTGCAAAACTTTATTAATCTAGACTGTTCTCCACTGTTTGATTCATCTCTTGAATCTATTTCCATTCTTCCTCCCAAAATAGCAACATTGAGTTCATCTTCATTTTCTTTCATGACCATGTGTGTTTTCTTCTTCTTGTGTCTTATGGTTTTGCTTTTGCCTTTCCTTGCCATTTGTGTTCTTGTAAGATCTTCCTTCAAGCTATTAAACTTTTCGAAGGCACCCGCTCTGATACCAATTGAAGAACACAAGCTTATACTGAGAGGGGGGTGAACAGTATAAGACCTCTTTTTACTTTTTCCTTTATACTTCAAAATAGTAAAGCAATATACCCAAAGCAATATCAAAACAATGCACAATATCATCCACAAAGTGACACCAATTTTAACGTGGTTCACCCAGAATGCCTGGGCTACGTCCACAAAACTTTTCTCTAAAAGTTATCTCAAAGTTCTTTGGGAAACCTTCCCAATTACAATGTTTATGAGCCTCGGCCCAAAGGAGACACCTTCCCCCAATCTGAATTTATGAGCCTCTGCTCAAAGGAGATACCTTCCCCTCTGCTCTGGAAATGATCCCTCAGAAGATCAACTGCCTCTACCTCTTGCCAGCACGTGGAACTCCTTTCCACCGAAGACCTCCTATCCTCAATGCTTAGCCTAAGAGACCTCTGCCTTCTATGATCACGTCCACAGTAGCTCAGCTACTTGTACCAAACACAGTCAGTCGGTCTAGTACAAGTCTTCCTCTGTCTATCAGATCTGTCCAACTCTTGAACAAATCAATCCTCTGCACACAAGCCTTCTCAAAGACTTGCCAAATCTGTCCTCAGGTTCTTCTCAAAGAACCAATGCACCTCTGTCCTCAAGTTCTCTGATAGAACTCTCAAAAACTCAGCTCACAAGTCCTCTGCTAGGACCTGTCCAAATCTGCTCACAAGTCCCCATGAACTGTAAACTCCCTCCAAAACCGCTCACAAGTCCCCACCGAAACTTGTCCAAAACCTCAGCAAGCTCACCAAGAAAAACTTGCTTAGCATGAACCCACAAAGAGAATTGTTAGAGACCCAATGTGATTCATAAACCTCATAGAAGCATAAAGAGAATTGTTAGAGACTCAATATGTTCTATACTTAACTCCCAATCTCAATCTCAAATCTCATAGAAACATAAAGAGAATTGTTAGAGACCCAATATGTTCTATACTTAACTCCCAATCTCAATCTCAACTCAATCTCAATCTCAAAAGAATAAGATAGATGTAGTATGCTTTTCTCAAGAATATGAAACACAACCCAACAATTGCCAACCATGCAATATCTCATATAACAATGATACTCATATTCTTTTTACCAACAATTAGGGTTTCAACAACAATGCTCATCAAACAAGGTTTAGTCAACCAACACCATTCAACTCAACATCAACCTTGAAGCATTCAACCAATCATCACAAGAAAAGGAAACAAGTAGAAATCCTTTTCCCTCCAAGGATATTTGAACAAAACAGCCACCAACACAATATCACCAAATGCAAAGAATAACTTGCTCAAATCAACTCAATGGAGTAAGCCCAATATCATGTATCAAGTAAAGCACTAACTTGATCAAAAACCAACCTCTATGGAAGCAACTCAACCATCAATATCAAAACAGCCAACTAAGGGTTTCATCATCTCAATGCAAGTAGCAAGACTTACTAACATAAACCCTAGTGCAAAAATGCTTCCTCTTCCTCAACCAGAATTATGCATTCACCCAAAAACTCATCAATGATTTTAATGCATAAACAATCTTCAATATCCAGAAAATAAGATTTACACCAAAAATACCTAGTAGACAACCTTTTCACTCCAAACTCAATTTCAGAAAATATACCATCAACAACATACATGGAAGAAGTTGCCCATACCTTTACTTTGATGAAGAAGGAGAACTCAAAATCTGTCACAACACTAACTCTCAATTTGCCACCAATTAGAGTTAGCAACTATACAATAATACACAATAAAGATCCAAATTAACACCTTATTTCTCCAACTTAGTAAAAACCACCAGAAGTATAATATACATACAAAGTAAAACCTCTTTACACCTTATTACTCCACATAAACATTAAACATCAATAAAACAATGTCAAAGCAAATATGATACCTTAACCTTATACCTCCCGCGCATTCACAACCACTATCCTTTGCACACCGCGACCAAAAGAAAATTACCAATGAAGAGAATCGAACTCGGCACCTCTGCCTTCTAGCGCTTTCGCTTAAACGCCACCGCCGTTGGGTCACAAGTGCCCAATGAAGAAATACAGTGTTGCCCTCTCTTTTATCTTCCTTTGATGCCAAGAATCTGGAAAACGTAAATGTCTTCCACAAGCCACATGCAAACTGGTGAGCGCTGTCCAAAACGTAAGTCACTGAATGCTTGCATTAATCATCTCACAGCACAGTCTGGAAAAATGCAGTTCAGGTGCAATTGCCAATCCACTAACGTCAAGCATAAAGGTAAGGATGCAGCCCAAGCTCAAATCCGAATATGCCAAGCACGGTTTCCAAGACACAGAACAAGCACGATTTCAAAGACGTCAATCGGAGATTCAAAGACACAGAGCAAGCTCAAATCGAAGACACCAAGCGCTGTTCGAAAGATATAGAGCAAACACAAAATCGTAGATGCCAAGCGCTATTCGAATGATACAGAGCAAACACAAATCGTAGATTTCAATTAATCGATGGTGCTCACTTTAGAAAATCATCCCCACTTATATAGCCATTTCTCCTTAACTGTTTGACGTCGGCGCTCCTCCAACGATGGCAACATATCGGCGAAAGAATTCTTTTTTCTTTCCGTCGCTTAAGGGTTAAAAGACCCTTTAATAATAATTAAAATAATAATTATTATTATTTTATTAATAATAAATTAAACTTGGACCTTTGACAAAGGTTTGAGTTAATTTAATTATTAATAATAAACATGGACCTTTGCATTAAGTTAAGCTTGGTTTTAATAAAAACCCTTAATGAGTCCAAATGGTTTTAAGAAAAACCTTTAACCTTGTCACCATGGTTTTAATAAAAACCCTTTAACATTATGAAGCTTCTCAAGATATTTTTGACATCACACTCTTTTGATATCAACACAAAAATGCCTTTTGACATCAATGACAACTTATACACTTGAGCAAAGGCAATGTACCCAAAGTACCCAAAATTGCCAACATATTTATGAAATGCTTTGGCCATAAAAACTTAATGTGATCCATGTGACATCAATGATCCATGTGACATCAATGACAACATAAAATAACTTAAATTACCAACAGAAGGCTAGGAGGTCCTCAGAACACTTACGTAAACACCCACGGGTGCTCGAAGATTGTAGGAAACGTCCGTGGGCACTCATAACTGGTAGGGATATGCTCGAAGATGCTTTGCAGTGGAAGGGAAGTACCTAGAGGCACTCGACGGTGGAAGGGAAGCACCCAAAGGTGCTCCATGGTGACAAAAAGCACTCAAAGTTGTTCGGTGGCTGAGGGAAGATTCTACAAAAGTAAATCTAGTGAGGGAATATGGATGGTGATGGTTGCAGGGATTATGGTGAGTGAGGATGGAGGCAGAAGTACTCAAATACTCCAAGGGAAGATGAAACTCAAGGAATATCAGGGTTTTAATTCCTTAGGAAAACTCAGGGGTTGAGCCATCAAAATGGCTCCTATTAATAATCCAGGGGTTGAGCCATCAAAATGGCTCCTATTAATAATCCAACCTAGGGCATACTTAGGGTTTCAATGACACTAATCGTGTGGTTGAGATAAAAGCACATCAAAGGGTGGATATTAAATTTATGTTATGGTATGGATTGATATAAATGGATGGATAGGATTAAATGAAATCATATGGTTGGGATTAATTCACTTATATTTATTTATTAAATATATAAAATATTAATATTAAATATATATAAAATATTAATATTAAATATATATAAAATAATATATTAAATATGTGTAAATAAATGGTGAAATGATGGGAAATTCAGGATGGAGGACAAATGGATAGGTTTTGGTGTCTAAAAATACCCCTTTTTGTACTGCATTGCGTGAAATGCAATGCAGTGCAAAAATACGAGACTTGTTTTGGCTAGGTACATAAGCAAATTCTCTTGGGATGTGGAACACGAGCTTGAAGACAAAAGAACAAAATAATTTGACTTTTGTGTAGCTTACCCCCTCAATTGGTGAAAGAGTTTGTGGATTAAGCTCACAAGCCAATTGAAAAATCTATACAAACGAATTATGCAAATATGATATCATTTTGGCCCCAACAGTGGGAAGGGGATTGGTGGGAAATATGATATGATGCATCTGTTTTTGCCCCAACAGATGAAGGGTTTTGTGAAAATATGTGATGGAAGAAAATGCATCTATTTTTACCCCAACAGATGAAGGGATTTGTGAAAATGTGTGATGGAAGAAAATGTGTCTGTTTTTATCCCAATATATGAAGGGATTTTTCCAAGTGCGGATGCCATGATCATGTAAGATGTATACCATTGTGGGAAATTCAAAACAAAATATGGTTGCCCTAAACTTGGGCTGATTCGATGTTGTTGAATAAAATACCTTTCGGTGTCATTGATATGCAATGATGAATAATGCAAAGATAAAAGTAGTCAACTTTGGAGGGTAAACAAGTGATTTTCAGATAATTTCTATGATCAAAACCAATCACCCTAGCTAAATCCAATCACCATGATGACTGTTAAGAAAATTTGTAATGATGAAGTTTAATTTTGTTCATGTTTTTAAGACCCACAAACTAGGCCATCAATGACATCTTTTGAGCAAATTTTTCTTGGCAAGGTTTCACTCAAAATGTGAAGTACCAAATATGATTGTGGTTTCAAACAAGGAGATATATGATGATGAAAATGACCAAGTCTTCTTATGGTAGATCTTTCATCTTATTGAATTGCATGGATGCAAATCGTTGCAATCGATAAGTATATAGAAAAAACCACTATATACAAGATTCACTTGAATGTTTTTTTAACTTTGAAAATATGCAAATGATGATTTCATGATATATAAATGATGAATATAATGATAATCATTGTTTTGTGAATATTTTGACCGTTTTGGGATGCTTTTGTAACTTATTAGGCAAATTTGCAATTTGTGGTCGAAAATGAAAATTGTGTGTCCAAATCAGTTGGAATCTTCACAAAACATGATAAAATGATGGAATAGATGCATGGATGCGATATGGGGTGATTTGATGGGGATAAGCCATTATTTTGTGAAAATTTTGTCTTTTGTGCAATTTTGATGCCAAACGCCCATTGGCACTTTTGGTCTGTAGAAACATCCACTGGTGTTTGGACATTATGTAAATGTCCATGGGTGCTTCAGTGTGCTAGGAAACACCCATGGGAATCTCAAGGTACATGAAGCAGCTATAAATGGTTTTTATAATGAGAAACCAAGCTCATTTGTGCATTTGAGAGTTTGAGAAGCTGTGTTTAGGAGAGTGGAGTGAAGTGAGGTGAGGCAATTTGTACACAAAAGCTATGGTGGTGGAGGAAGTGGGTGTGGAGGCTAGCGTAGATGCTGGAGTGCAAGACACTAAGGTAATTTCTTGCTTGTGTATTGTGCAAAATTTTTGTGTTTTTTAATCTTTTTCTTTTGTAAAATTATTAACAAATATTTTGTGTTGTGTTACAATTTACGATTTTGGAGGCTCGGTACTGGTTCTCACCTTACATCCCTAGGATGAGAAATATGGTGTTGTATAAGGAGTGGGAGCTACTAGAGGAGGTGGGTATAGCATAGGTAGCCCTAGTGGATGTAGTGAGGGCTGATGAGGGGTACCTCTCTACCTTGGTAGAGAGGTGGGATGCAGGGTTACTTTCCAGCTCCCCATAGGAGAGGTGAATGTATTGGAGGATGTATATCGCATCCTCAAGGTACTAGTAGAGGGGATCCGGGTTGAGGTTGAGCTCAACCAGAATATCAAGATGATGAGTATTCTTGGGTATGAATGGCAGGGTGTGAGGGTGGAGAGTGGAGGTATACCATACTTGTATATGTATGTGGACAAGGAGTTTGATGCCCTTCACACATTGGTTATGTTTGTGTTGGCCAACATCATGGCCCTAAATAGAATCAGGTGTAGGTTCCTTTGGAACCTAATAGGGGTAGTGAGTGATATGCTCACTAGGTGAAAGGTGTACACATGGGCTCCTGCTTTGTTTGTCTAGGTATCGGGAGTTATATGAGGTGATGATGTGGGGTAGGAAGATATTGGGGTGCAGCTTACTGCTATAGTGCTAAGGATGGGATCACTTCAACATTGCTCGACCAGAGGGCTTGGATAGGGAGCAACCCTATGCTAAGAGATGTGTGTTGGCTAAGGAAGTACAATTGAGTTGACCAATGAGGATAAGCCAATGGTACAAGGAATTATGGGCTAGACTAACATCCACCCAAGTGACATGGAGGTCATGACGAGCTTGTAGATGAAGTAGTGATGGATAGCACTTGTGATGACTATGACAGGCTCAGTGGGTGGTTGGGAGACATCAGAGTAGGTGAAGTATTTTTAGTTCTCATGAGTGCTCTAACAGTTTGGGTTGAGTCAAGATGTCCCTGATGAGCCAGTGTGCTATAGGAGACATCGGGAGGAGATAATGCTACCATGCATGGAGCCATGGAGGGTGGCCTATGAGGATGATGATGAGATGGATCTCTCAAATGTGGATGATGTAGGGACTACCATAGATTACAATGTGTGGTTTGTTGCATAGCCAGCATGGGTACCACCTCGAGGAACAACCGATAGGGATGGTGATGGTGAGGCTAGGGATGAGGGGACTCAAGGGTCTAGGGATGAGGGGACCCAAGAGGCCCCCAAGTGGTAGCGATACCTTTGATTAGATAGTTGAAGAAGGAGGGCTAAGGGTGTGATGAGGTAGGCTCCTGAGATAGTGGGAGATGAAGATGATTCAAATGATGCAAAGGAGATTCTAAATGGACTTGTAGATCATATAAAGGAGGATTGGACATGATTGGAGTAGTAGGTAGTGGAGTGGGACACGAGGATTACAAGGCTCCAGGTAGAGCTAGCAGAGAGGGAGCATTAGCATAATATTGATATAGCACATCTTCATTCTCGACATAGATATATCAAGGCATTGGAGGATAGGTTGATGGAATATCATATTCCACTCCAGATCCTCTAACCTCATATGTATCTGAGGGTGCTAGGCATAGCTCTAGGTCTAGGACTGCTCCTAGGTCACAAGGTTCCTCTTGGAGGACATAGCTAGTGCTTATATGCACTTTTGTATATGAGACTTGGTGCTCCATTGTATGTAGCCATTTGGCACTCATTATACATACAATATTTATACATATATCTACATGGCTTTTACCTTTTGTGTTATATGTGTGTGTGAATACTTTTGTATGAAATGCATGTTTATATGGATGATGAATGCATATTATATGTTATGAATGATTAATTCAAGGTGGAATGTATGGATGATTAATGCAAGGTTTAATTTATGGATGTGCTAATAATCAGTTATAGTTTAGATATTTGCTTGGCCATTTTTTAGCATTGTTGTTTTAATCAGGGGCACCAAACTTGGTGGCAGATGGGATGAATGACTCATGAATTGACATGGATGTTAACATAGGAGAAGACATGGATGTTGATATGGAAGAAGATATGGATGTTGATATGGAAAACTACCTATTTTGCAGAGACTCGGACATACTAGTGGTATCAAACAAACTCACTAAAACTGCCTAATTCCTCTAGGACCAAATGTGTGTGCAATGAATTCATTTTATTGAATCATGAACATGGTAATGACTTGAGGTAATCAAGAACCAGTGTGTGTGTAAATGAGTTCATTAACTCATCTTGAGTAAATTGGGTAAACCTATTATGGATGAGACCAAGAAGCTAGCTTATCCATATGAGCGGTTAGAGGTCTTTGTGAAAGAGATGTGTCGCCACACATGAGCATACTCCACTGCCAGTCAAGCATCTATAGATTTTATGGAGGCTAAATCCATAGTCCATGATTTGTTTTTTATATCTTAAGTTTTTTGGATGACTACCTAACCATCTAACTGGAAATGTACTACGATCATTACAACTCATTGATTAGTGGTGTGTGATATAAAATATTTAGAGTTTTTATTAGGGATTTTTCCCTACTCTTTCTTTTATTTTTTTGGAATTGTGATAGTGGTAAGAACCACTATTTTTATGGACTATGTTGCATGATGGGACTAGCAAGGATGAATCTTTTCACTTCGAGGTTAATACCAAGTATGGTGTTATCCCTCTTTGACACTAGATGTTTTTGAGATGTGAATTTGTGTTTGGTTCAATAAAGTTTTGGAGTTAATTCCCAAAACTCAATATTTTCTTAGTGAAGATGTGAAATGGTCCTAAAAGAGATCGACATGTATGTTGGAGTTTGTTTAAAACACTAGGAGTGGCTGAGTGACTAAAAAAACCTAGGATTTTTATTAAAAATGTGGTTTGTGCTAATGGTAATTTGACCTGGTTGAATTGTGTGGATGGCATTGTTGAGGGTTCCTCTGATTAAGGCAACATGAATTTTGTTGGACCAATTAAGACCTTGAACTTAATAAATTATCCCTATATAAATGTGAAAATATGGATGTAAATGCAATGTATGATATGTAATTTGTGACATGCAATATGAGATGTGGATGAATGAATTGTTTTTGGAATGTAGATGAAAGTGAAATGAAATGTTATGAATGAAATGTATGCAAATATTTTGTGTATTAGCCATGTATATATAGATATATAACAATAAAATCATGCATAGAATGCTCTCAAGTGTATAACATTAAGTGGTTCAGGTTCTTCCTCTCCCTCTATACTGGCAAGCCTATAAGTACCATTACCCACTCTTTGTGTAACAATGTATGGACCTAACCAATTAGCCATGAATTTATCACGAAGATGTGACAATGCATTGGTATTTTGTTACTTCTCTTTAAGGATAAGATCTCCTACTTGGAATTCATGTAGATGAACTTTGGTGTTGTAAGCATGTTTGAGGCAGTCTTGATAAAATTGTAAATGCTCTAAAGCATTGAATCACCTTTCATCAAGGAGTGTGAGTTGGTCAAGATGTGCTTATCTAGCAATGTCATCATCTATGAATTCTTGCAAATAAATTCACAAGAAGGAGATCTGGAGCTCAAGAGGCATGATTTCTTTGGCTCCATAGACCAATGAAAATGGTGTTACCCCTGTAGGTGTGTGGATGCTTGTTCGATAAGCCTATAATTCCAAAGGAATTTGTGTATGTCAATATCTATGAAGTTCTTTGAAAATTTTCTTGAGAATAACAATTAAGTTCTTTTTGGAAGCCTCAACTTTTCCATTTTCTTGTGGGTAATAAGGAGTCGAGAAACTATGTTCAATGTTATATTTATCACAAAGTGCTTGAACATCTTTGTTCTTGAAGGACTTGTCATTATCGAAGATGATTTTTAAGGGTATATAAAAATGACAAATGATGTGATGAAGTATAAACTCCACAATTCTAGGTCCTGTCATACTAGTAAGAGGAATTGCCTCAACCCACTTTGTGAAGTCTTCAGTGGTAGTGATGATGAATGTATGTTGTCTTGAGGAAGGAGGTGAAATTTTTCCAATTAGATCTAGACTCCATTGTAAAAAGGTCTAAAGGCTTTGAATAGGCTGTAAAGCTTGTGATGGTACATGAGTTAAATTAGTATGTTCTTGACACTTCTTGCAATGTTTAACATATGTGCAAAATGTTAGAGTAGGTTGTTTACCTTAGCTCATGTTCACCTAGGTTATTTATTTCCTTTCCTTTTATTTAGTTATTCCATGTATTTTCCCCACCCACTTATGTGTGGATATTTCATTTAGATTATTTAGATATTATGAGATGTTACATATTTATTTCTTAGCTATTATGGAGATTTTTTTAGGTTTGACTATTCCTAGGGGTGACATTTGGAGGGTTGATATTCTTTCTCCCATACCGGTTACATATCTATGGACCATATCACATATTCCTTTTGTACGATGGATATTTATCCTTAGCTTGATCCTATGACTATGGTTGATCATCCTTGCCTATATAAGCAAGGCACCTTCATTGTACTTAGTTTTCCATTTTCAGATCTAATATATAATATTGTTGCTCTCTTGTTTGCATATCTATTTGTAAGCTTATGCTGTCAATTTGCTTTCAGATTCTTGTTTTGGTTGAATGTGGTGTTTCTGTTAACACTTGAGATCTTTGCAACTTGGAATAATTTGATTATCATTCCTTTCATATAATTATAGCAATATGTATTGTAGTCATCCATATGTGAGTATTGTGCAGTTGTTTCTCTTGCAGGTTCAAAGAATGGTGTGGAAGCTTCAGTTTTTATGATCGGGTCCTTGGTGGAGCTTTTTTGGCTAGTTTGTGTCACTCCTTCCATTGTAAGATCATCACCAACCTCCTAAAATCTATTTTTCCCATAATACAATAGCCTCATTCCCTTGGATCTGTCCTAAACATTTTTTTCTTGAGCATTTCCATTTTTAGCAAGGTCACCAACCCAGCCCGTTTTTATATTTTGTATTTATCTCTTGATATAAATGCCATTTTTCCACAAAATTTTTTGGAGGTCTGTAGATGCATTCATTTGAGTTGTGCCCAAAATTTCAGCTCATTTGGATTAGTATTATTCAAGATATCTTGATTTTACAAAAACTTGCAATTTTTTAGTAATCTGCATATATCTTCATCAAAAATTCTGATTTTTTGCAGATTTTTTTTAAAGAATGTGTAAAATCATGTTATATACCGTCCCATAAATTTTAGATCATTTGGAGTTGTATTCTGACAGTTACAATAATTTTACTATTTTTAGTAATCTCGTCATTTCAGGATAAATATTGGGAGTTGCTTAGAAACTTTTTTACCAGGCTTGTAAATCATTTTTCTGATGTGTCTGTAAAATTTCAGATTTGTGGATATGTATTTAGACAATTATAATGATTTTATGACTGCACTCTCAATATTGCATTATGAAAAAAGGTTTTTGCACTTGAACCTTGTATATGGCCTATTTTTATAAAGTCCCATATTTTGCATTCTTGTGAAGCTAAGAAAATAATATTTTGAGGGGGGTTGTCTCGATGCTAATTTGTGCATCCTATCTGCATTCTTTTGCTCTTTGGTGATTTTTGTAGAATGGCTTATTCATATTCTTTTGCATTAGATCAATGTGAGCCATTAACAACACATAATTACCACACATGGAGACCAAGAATGAAAACAATCATTAAACGCAAAGGATTATGGGCTTTAATGCTTGAAGAACAACCAGAGTTCACTAGAGAATATGAAAAATTTCAGCACCAATGCAAATTACATGAATGTATGGGTTTGATAGGAACTTATGTAAGTGATAATATTTTATTTCATTTGGAAGGATGTGACTCTCCTTTCAAAATTTGGGAAAAATTAAAAGGATTATTTGGTAAGGTGGATCACATAAGAGCCATGCAGCTTGAAGTTGAGATCACTTCTCTCAATATTGAATATTTTCCATCTATTTTAGAATATATTACTAAGTTTAAGCACTTGTTGACACAGTTAAATGGGGGTGGGAGAGACAATAAATATGAAGAGTGTGTATACCTGATTCTATCCAAGTTGAAAGGTCCATTCCAAAACTTTGCTTCTACCTTTTTCTCTAGCATGGATGCCTTAGGTGACACGTTCATAATGCCTGATTTGGAGTTGTTTTGTGAGACTTACTAGGGAAGAATCCAAATTGTCTAACCTTGAGTCTTCCACCTCTCAAAAGGCATTAGTAGCATCTAATACTAAGGGTAAGGGAAAATTCAAAGGTAAACCTAAGTCTTCTCCTTCTCCATCTCAAAGTGCCCCTAAACCTAAAGAATCTAACTCTAAACCCAAAGAGTCTTCTAAATCCAAGAATAAGTGTAGCCTTTCATGCTCCTTTTGTGGGTGGAATAATCATGCAAAAACCAGGTGTTGGAAGAGAATGCAAGCCTTAGAGGATGCAGTCAGAAAACACAATATCTCTATATCCACTCCACCTCTTTCTAGTGAGCATGGCAAAGCACTTAATGCTGTTGGGAGATCTTAATCAGTTGTTACAGATAGTTGGGTTATATATTCTGGTGCTTCTCACCATATTACTTCTTCTAAGGAGTCATTTTTATCTCTTTTTTTGAGTTCTACTTCCAACATTGAGGTTGGATATTCTTCCTTTATTTATGTTAAGGTAAAATACGACATACAACTTGATGGTGGATGCATTAATGATGCACTATATGTTCCTGACTTCACTACAAATTTACTTTCTGTTTATCAAATTTATCATTTTGGTCAGAGCAAAATAGTGACTTTCACGCCACAAGGAGCTGAAGTTAGAACCTTGTTGGAGCCTCATTCACTTGTTGCACAAATTGTTGTTGATCATAGTTCTAGACTATATCACTTTGAGGGTTTTTATGACACTTCTTATGTAGGGACGTGCTTGGTTGCTCATGCAGATTCTGAGAGTAAGCTTTGGCATGAGAGATTTGGACATCTTAACTACAGATTTTTGAAGGAGTTGATCACTCATGGTATGGTTGATGATTTACCTAGAGTTTCTTGTCTTGATGGATTTTTTCCTGGATGTGCATTAGGGAAACAACACTAAGATCCATTTCCTAAGGGTAAGTAAAAAGAGCTTCTTCACCACTTGAGCTTATGCATAGTGAATTTACGGTTTTTTCTACTCCTTCTTTAAAAGGAGCTAAGTATACACTTACTTTTATTGATTATTTATCAAGGCGTACTTGGGTTTATTTGCTCAAGTACAAGAGTGATGTATTTTCACACTTCAAGGTGTTTAAGACTTTTTTTGAGAATCAATATTCTAGTTGCATAAAGAAGATTTACAATAATAATGGAAGGGAGTACTTCAACAGAGATTTTTTTGATTTTTTGGTAGCTCATGGTATTGTTCACTAACATTTGGTTCCTCATACTCCACAAAAAAATGGCATAGAAAAAATGAAGAACCAAAATTTGAAGGATATGGCTAACTCCATGATGCATTCCATGGATTTACCTCCTATATATTGGGTAGAATCAGTTAATTGTGTGAACTACATTCATAATCACACACCACATAGAGCACTTGAGCATTTGACTCCAGAGGAGGCTTGGTATGGGACTAAGCCCGATGTCTCATTTTTCAAAATTTTGGAAGCCATGCTTGGGCCTTTGTGCCAAAGAACAAAGGAAAACCTTGGATAAGAAGAGCAAACCCTTGATATTTTTTGGGTATTGCAAGGACATGAGAGCTTATCGACTTTTGGATATTGATACTCATGAAGTTATTTTTAGAACTCATGTTCAATTTGATGAGTGCTTCTCTTCTCATGATTATTCTTCTTTACTTCCATCCATTGATGATTCTTCACTTCATCTTGAGGATCCCTTCTTTGAGGAGCAATTTCAGGAGGTAGTTGAGGAGGTCATGGATATAGATTCATATGAGAATCTTGTTCCTCCTAATGTTGTCACTATGCCTAGGTAGGCACGTACCACAATTTCTGATACAACACTTTCATACAAGATCTTCCACCCACTAGACATCATCATGCACATTCTACAGGTTCTGGACTTTTATGTCAGGCAGTTTTTGGGGATCCATAGTATTTCCTATAGGATCATGGGATACAAGAGTGGGATGATGCAATTACAGATGAGTATTCATATTTGATGAAGAATCATTCTTGGGATTTGGTCTCTCTTCCTAAGGGAATAAAGTTAGGTGTAAGTGGGTATATCGAACCAAATATGCAGCTGATGGGTCTATTGATAAGTATAAGGCTCATCTTGTAGTGAAGGATTTCTCGCAAGTCAAAGGTATCGATTACTCTAAGAATTTTGCACCCATCACCAAGATGGATTCTGTGCACCTTGTACTTTCCATTGCTGCATCATAAGGTTGGCCAGTGTACCAGATGGATGTGAAGAGTGCCTTCTTGCATGGATATTTGTAGGAGGAAATCTATATGGAGCAACCTACTGGATTTGTTCATGAGTATTCTCTTGTTTGTAGACTATAGAGGTCTCTCTATGGTCTCAAAAAATTCCCTCAAGCGTGGTATGAGAAGATGGACTCTTTTCTTCCATATACTGGTTTTGTTTGCTACCAATCAAATCTTATAGTGTATATACATCATGTTGGAGAGGATATAGTTATACTTGTCTTGTATGTTGATGATTTGCTTCTCACTGGTAGCTCTTCTTCCCACATTCATACTGTTCAAAGGGCTCTTTCAATGCAGTTTGATATGATAGATCTTGGTCTTTTTTATTTTTTCTTGGTTTGCAAATTTCTCAGTCAGATTCAGGGATTCATTTGAGTCAGCAAAAGTACACCCATGATCTTCTTCAGCGTTTTGGTATGGCTGATTGCAAGCCATGTCCATCTCCTTTCTAGTATGGGGTCTCTCTTACTTCCACATGCACCACTCCTCTTTGTGATCCTACCTTGTATAGGTAGTTAGTTGGAAGTTTGATGTACTTGACCCATACTCGTCCTGATATTTATTTTACAGTTGGAATTGTGTATCGGTTTTCACATGCCCCTCATAGTAGTCATTGGTAGGCTACCAAGAGGATTTTGAGATATCTACAAGGCACTTCACACGTTGGATTGCACTACAATCGAGGTTCTACTTAGTTGGTTGGATATACTTATTCAAATTGGGCAGGTTCTATTGATGATAGACCTTCCACTTCTAGCTACATTATTTTTTTTGGCTCTTCTCTGATTTATTGAGCATGCAAGAAGCAATAGGTTGTTGCACTTTTATCTACAGAGGTGAAGTACATGGCAGCAGTCATAGTGAGTCAGGAGTTTCTTTGGCTATGATAGTTATTGACAAAGTTTGGCTTCCCACAGGATTTAGCAACAGTGCTTTGGTATGACAACCAAAGTGCAATTCATATTTATTGCAATCCTGTTGAGCACCAATAGACCAAGCATATTGAGATTCACATGCACTTCATTCATCAGCACATTCATGATGGATTTCTTTGCTTGGAGTACATTCCAACTCAGCAACAGGTTGCCGACATCTTTACAAAGCCTTTTACATCACCTCGATACCTTGAGTTGTGTGGCATGCTTGGGGTTTCAAAAGTTATCCTTGGAGGGTGTTCTTGAGGAAATCTTCCTTCTTATTTCTCTCTTTCTAGTAGGATGATATTTTTCCCATGTGGTTTTTCCTTCTTCTAGTTCGATATTTCTTCATGGATATATTGTACATGAGTACCTGATCAGGCCTTGTTGTCGGGACTCATACTGTGGATATGCCACTTTTATTTTTGACCCTATATTCACTTGACATATTAGAGTAGGTTGTTTACCTTAGCTCATGTTCACCTAGGTTATTTATTTCCTTTTATTTAGTTATTCCATGTATTTTCCCTATCCACTTATGTGTGGATATTTTATTTATCTTATTTAGATATTATGATATTTATTTCTTAGATATTATGGGGATATTTTTAGGTTTGACTATTACTAGGGGTGAAATTTGGAGGGTTGATATTCTTTCTACCATAGCAGTTACATATCTATGGACCATATCACATATTCCTTCTGTACGATGGATATTTGTTCTCAGCTTGATCCTACGACTATGGTTGATCATCCTTGCCTATATAAGCAAGGCACCTTCATTGTACTCAGTGTTCCATTTTTAGATCTAATATATGATATTGTTGCTCTCTTGTTTGCATATCTATTTGTAATATTATGCTATCAATTTGCTTTTAGATTCTTATTTTGGTTGAATGTGGTGTTTCTGTTAACACTTGAGATCCTTGCAGCTTGGAATGATTTGATTATCATTCCTTTCACAACAACCACGTTCCATTATGGGCTAATAATAACCCATGTGTAAAATACACTTCGTGATGGCCATTCCACAAAAATAATCCCCAAAAGTACCATCATGAGCTTCAACTATGGCTCTTTGTGCCTCACTAGAAGTGAGACAACGAAGGACTCCATCATAATTACGTTTATACAACACATCCCTCAAGAGAATGAAATGAACTACCTTTTTCTTGAATGTGCATTTGGTGGTTCGATATATGTCATATGGGAGTGTTCCAAACTTGAGAAAGACTACTATTTGGCTTGACCAAGGCTCATATGAGTCTGACCTGATAAAGCAAACATCCTTTTTAATTCTTAGACTTAGCATGGACAATTGTAGATTTAGAGACCATTGAAATTATAAGGGGTTGTACCTTTCCAAAGTAGTCTTTTGAAATAGATGATCCAAGGGAGGCCATTGCATCTGCAAATATATTATTCAAACTTGGTAAACTATTGATTCCATACCACTAAAACTTAGAAAGCAATTTCATTGCTACTTCATGATAAAGCTTAATAAATAGGTTCTTTGCATTGGTATTCTCCATTGATTTGCTTAACGATAAGTTGAGAATCATCAAATATATGAATACACTTAATGCTTATAGCTATAGCTGATTTAAGACCTAGGAATAAAGCTTCATACTATGTAGTATTTTTTGTGCGTTACAAGTCAAGTTTGAATGATAAAGTGATAGGTACCCCCTTGGGTGTATAAAACATGACTCCAACACCTTGACCTTTGGTGCACTTAGAACCATCAAAGAATAGTGTGATATCAACATCTTTCTTTGGAATGACATCTTCTTATTATTCAATGATAGCAACCACCGAATCATTTGGGAGCTCAATAATCAAAGGATGATCACTAGTTAGTGGAGCTTCCGCAAGTTGATCGACTATTACCTGACCTTTAATGGATTTTTGGCTAATAAATTCTAAGTCAAATTTAGTAAGGAGTATTATCCATTTAGTGGTGTAGGTGTTGTTGTAAGTGTGAGACATTATATAATGTAGAGAATTTTATCTAGCTATGATATATGTTGTGTGGCTAAGCATGTAATATCAAAGTTTCTTAGTGGAAAAAACCACTGCTAAGCATAAATTTTCTACATAAGCGTATCTAGTTTCATAGCTTACCAATGTTTGACTAATGTAGTAGACAACTTGCTCTCAATTTTTCTCATTCTTTTATGTAAGCATTATCCCTAATGCAAAGTCCATTGCCAAGATATAAATATAGAAAGGGACTCTCAAACGAGGAGGCGCTAAGACTAGTGGAGAAGCTAGGTATTGCTTAATGTCATCGAAGGCTTTTTGACATTCATCTGTCCAAGAGAATGGCACCCCCTTTTGTAGTAGGTGATTTAATGACCTACATTTGTCATAGAGTTGCATAATAAAATTATGGACTGATTGGATCATTCCTTGTAAATTATGCAATTCCTTTAAGTTAGTTGGGAGAGGCATCTCCATGATGACCTTGACCTTCATATGGTCGACCTCAATGCCTCTTTTGGAGATAATGAATCCTAAATATTTTCCTGAGGTAACACCAAAGACACATTTCTTGGGATTCAACATTACATTATGCTCTAGATGTTGGTCAAAAACCTTCTCCAACACACCAATATGTTCTTGTCGAGTTTTAGATTTAGCCAAGAGATCATCCACATAGTCTTTGATAATCTTATACATGTAATCATGGAAAATGTATGTCATGGCACGTTGATAAGTGGCACCTACATTTTTGAGGCCAAAGGGCATCACCTTGTAACAATAGATTGCCCAAGGTGTAGTGAATGCTATTTTGTGTTGGTCATTAGGATTTATTCAAATTTGGTTGTATCCTAAAAATTCATCCATGAGTGAATGCATTTCATGGCCAGCGTAGGTTTCGATAAGAGTATCAATGTTTGGAAGAGGAAAGTCATCCTTAGGTTACACTTTGTTAAGATATTGAAAGTAAGTGCATATGCATATCGCCCCATTAGGATTACGAATGGGTACCATGTTTGAAAGCCACTCAGGATAGACTATAGGAACTATGAAGTTCACGTCTAAGAGTTTTTGAAGCTCTATTTTTACCAAGAGGGCCATGGTAGGATGCATTCACCTAAGATTTTTTTAACCGGCTTAGCATCAGGATGTAAGGTGAGATTATGGATAACCAAACTAGGGTCAATACTAGGTATGTCTTTGTAAGACCATGCAAAAATGCCTTTCTTCCTCTTGAGAAGAGCAATTAATTGCTCTTGTTCATTGGGTGATAAAATTTTGCCAAGCTTGACAATTTGGGGATTGTATTTGTCTGAACTAATGTCCACATAGATAGTATCTTCAATAGACATGTGAGAACTTTCCTCAAGTTGATGGGGCATAGGAATCAGATGAATGTCATATAAGATATCATCAAAATCTTCTAGATTAATCTCATCTATTTCTTCTTGTAAAACCTCGATATCCAAAGGTGGAGGTGAAGGCGAAGGCGGAGGGGATGGAGGAATGTAATTGGTGGAAGCCCTTAATAATTCCTCAGAAAAGACAAACTTGGAAAAGGATGAAGATGAGGAAATCTGGTCCATATCGATAAGGCTTATGTCAATTGGAATTGGCTTAGCCGGATCATATGGATTACGGAGCAGGGTAAATAAATTAATAGAATTCATGTTGACTTATGGTAAGGTGGATAAGGTTGGATGGAATGGATGGATCCTATAAATTGGTGCTAGGATATTGGTTAACTTTAATAGCAGCAAGTAGCACGAATAAATGACTTTAAATAAATGATATATACATTTAATGCAAAGAAAGAAAATGTTTTTGTTGATTTTTTATTTATTTTTATTTTTATTTTATTTTTTGGGTGATTTTTTTAGTAGTGGTGATAACCACTATTTTTGTGTTATGTACATATGTTACAAGATGTATTCTAAAATGGCTTAATAGAATAGAGGTGGTGGCTCACCGGTAGGGGCGACTTGCTCTTGTAGAATAAGAAAACGAAATATGGGCTCATGGATGGGGAACATGTTGAGATAAAAATCTTGTTTGGTATGGGGAATAATGGGCTTTGATTCTTCTTTAAGCTAAAATTATTTGTAGATGTCCTCATCATAATTATCAGGGTGGAGCTATTTTTCTCCTAAATTTAGATTGACTTTGTAAGGCTTTTTTAACATAAGAGGTGGTGGAAAGTGAGTGGTAACATAGACCTGAATAGTTGTGCACCTCTTGATATGGGACATCTATAGGTTGATGCACTCCTTGTTCATTCAATCCTAGGCAATGACATTGCCAATTGACTATGTGGAAATATCGAGATGAAAATCCTGTCATGTTTGGAATGTTGGCAAGTGCTAGTTCTTTAGGTTCCTCTAGGGGTGTTGGAATTGATAAAGAATAAATCCCCGCGTACACAACATTTATGTTATTTGGAGCTGAAACCATGTTATATACTACTCCTATGGCCAAAGGTGGGTCACATGGATGATCAAAATCCTTAGCACTAGGGATGATGAAGGGCATTATGATGATGTCTTGGACCACGTATTCACCAATACCGATATTATTGAGGTGGATATCAACTTGGGGTGATATGGAATGATTATTATCAGATGATGGCTCAAGGAATGGTGATGGTGATGATGAATTAGATTGGAAAGGCTACTAAATGGATGATGATGTGTATGGTAAGGATGATGATGATGTGGACTGGCTATGACCACATGTATATGTAGTCAATGATGAAGATGATGGGGGTGTGGAAGCTTGATGTGGATTGGTGATAGGGAGCTCTTGAGAAATGGGAAACTTTGATGAAGATATTGGTGAAGTGGTGGATGTATTGGCTGATGGTGAAAGAAAAAGGTGAGTGGAAGGAAGCATGGACTCATAGGGATTTGAAATAAATTGCAATACTTAAATGACTCGACATTCGTCGGTATGCAATGTACTTGTCCCTCATAAACATATTTCAAATATTGATGTAAAATGGAATGGAAACATATCATTTCCCTCATCCAAGGTCTTCAAAGGAGTAAATTGTATGCCATGGATCCTTCCAATATGTGAAACATGGTGTGAAATATTTTGATCCCTACTTCAATGGGTAAAAAAATAGTGCCAACTGTGGAACATAAAGCATCTTTGAATGCTTTTAGGGTAAATTATGACTTGGTGATATGGGATAGGGGAAGGTTTAGATGATGAAGTGTGGATGTGGTGATGATATTGATAGAGGAACCGATATCAATTAGGACTCTTTTTAAAGGTTTCTTGTTAATTAGAGCCATGATATGCAATGGAGGGTCTACTGATTCTATTGAGATTGGCTTAATCTCAAAGCCATAGAATGTGATGGAAGGCTCCATACATGTTTGGATGCTCCCCACAAAGTTTTTGAATGCATTAGGATCTTGATATTGTAATTCAATGGATTTGAGAATATCCATTAAGTCCTGATGATGTAGGGGAAATTGTTGAATTAACTCATAAATTGACAATTTGGAGGAAGTCATATTTAGACTTGTAGTTAATCGACTACTCAATGAGATGATTGGTCGTGGTGGATGATTGATGGGTGGAATTGGGAAGTTTTATTGGCTAGGGATATGGATGGGTGATGAAGGATTAGGTGAAACTTGAATGGGTGGTGATTTAGGAGGTTGTGACACACTTTCTTGTGGTGGTTACCTTGACCTCTAGTGACAACATAGATATCCCCTACAAACCCTTGGTATTGGTTGACATGATTGACTTTATTATGAGGGGTTTTGGTGTTAGCCCCTCCTACATTTGGTTGCACCTCCTCATGATGAGGAAGTGGTATTTGAAATATACCAAGGTTTTTATTTTTTTGAGCAAGGGAATTGTCAAGCTTGATTGCCCCCAAGTCAATAAGATCTTGCACTATGTCTTTAAATGAATGGCAATTGTTAATGTCAAGACCATTTTACCTATGATAAGGAAAAAATAGATGCTCACAATAGTGTTTACTATATTTGGTAGGATCATCAAGTCTGAATTCGGGTAAATCAAGTTTGTTCATGTCATATAACCTTTGAAAAAGGGAAGCATATGACTCAAACAAGGGGGTGTATTGGCAATTTATTTTGACAGTCTATCATCAAGGACGGCTTTCTACATTTGGCACTATGTTTTGCATGGCTTGAGTTGTTGAGGGTACTGCATGATAAGCAATTTTTTGCGGTGACTGTTGCATGGATTGTTGTTAAGCCATTACTGGTTGTATCAAGATCACTTGATTAACTTGATTGGGCTGATTGGTTGGTGTAGCCTGTATTGATTTTTGTTGGCTAGAATAGTTGCTTTTATATTGGTCCTTATTTTGCCATTCTTTCTTCTTAGGCTTAAGTATGCCTTCTTGGATTTTGATCTCCTCAATGACACTAGCCTAAGCTAAATCTTCTTTAAATGATTGATAAGTTTGTAGTTGAAGAATCCAAGAATAGGTTTTAGAAAACTATTGGTGAATAGCTTGATTAGCTCATCCATTGGTAGGGTGAATGGCAATTAAGTGATGACAACCATCCAATGGTTTCTAAAATCGTAGATAGATTCATCATCATGCTATATTAAAGCATACACATCATATAATGAGATATTATTTTTAAAATTTAATATGAAATGTTCAAATAATTGGTTAATCAATTTCTCAAAAGTATAAATACTATGGCTAGGTAATTGATTATACCATTCTATGACATCTCCTCCTAATGTTTGAGGAAACATTTAGAGCATGAGAGCATTGTCATTTTGAATTCTGAAACAAGCATGTAAAAACATGCTCACATGTTATTTGGGATCCTTAGTTTCCTTGAATTTTTCAAACTTAGGCATCATGAAATCTACCAAATATGGCATTGATGGTACGGAAGGATGAATTGGTTGATTGATCAATTGGTGTAAGGTTGGTTTATTTTTGTCAAACCAAGAGTATATTGTATCAATTGATCTATCTATTTTTGCATGGCCTTAATTCGAGGGTCTTCCTCAATAATGTGGAAGCCCTAAATTACCTGATGATTTTGATATGGTGTGGAAAAATATTTTGGAGTGACTAAATGATGATGAGTTTGGTAATGATGACTAAGCGAATTTTATGGAAATTGATGCGGATATTGATGATGAAAATATGGAAAATTATGGAATGAGGCTGATGTATGAGGGTTATGGCTAGGCTATCCAATGGGAATAGGATGGGTGGTGGTATGACTTGGTGGGGGAATAGGTATAGAAACCACAAATGATTGTAGTGCCCATGATGGACCTTAGTTAACAAGGACAATTTGAGTATAGTTTGGCAAAGGCTTAGGATTAACTTGTACTTTTTGTTAAGCATTTTGATGTTGTCTAAGCAATTTGTTTAGGCATTTTCATGCCTCATTAATCTCTCTATAAGAATCTAAGGGTATGGAATTAGATGGTATGGAATATGTGGTTGGGGGACAAGTTACACTTAGTATGGCAACTTGTGAGGCTGAAACTTGTGAAGCAATATTTACATGTGCTTCATACGAGGGGTTGGTGTATCTAGATGTGTATGACGTTATAGGATCACATGAGGATTGGTAAATGGACACATGGGATGAAGGTGCAACTTATGCCTTGAAAAGAGGGTTGGTGTACACCTAGGTAAAGCTAGGTGGTGGCTGGAAATAAACAGGCTCCTACTGTAAAGTAGAATCTTGTCTAGGTGAGGTGGAAATTGACTCTAAGGCATAGTAGAAGACTTCATGAGAGCTTCTACTCTTGCCATGTCTATATGGGTAATGTGGTGGTATATGGTTGGGGATTTTGACTCCTCTTGGGGCATATCCATATGAAAGGTTATGGATGGCAAGGAATGTGAGGGACCTACAAACACATCTACCTGTGTCACATTCAAGGAATCTACCACAAAAGTGTTGGGGAAGGTGGATGAAGGTTCCATTTGATTATTTTGATTTAATGCTTGATTTTTTCTTGTTAAGACCATAAAGCAAATAAATCAAAATATAGATTATGCAATAAAATGAAACACCCAATTTAAATTTCATAATAAAAACAAGCAACCAATGCTAAGTTTGTTTAACACATGTGTCTTACCTTGTTCATTGGTTATATCCTTTTAATGTGAGTTCATTTCCTTAGGTTTCAATCTTGTGTGTTTCAAATGTGCTAATATGAATTAATAAAATAAAGGTAAAAAATATGGCTAAGATGAGGCAACAAGATTCTTGTTGGTGATGAAATCTAGCAAGTTTGCTCAGGGGTGACCTAGGGTTTCTAAGGGCAGATATTGGTGGATGGAGATGAAATCCACCATCACCAAATATCAAGCAATGGCTGGTGATGAAATCCAACCACTACTATTAAATGTGAATCGTGCAGTGTGTGGTTCTTTTTAAAATTTATGATTTTCTATTATGTTCAAACAATGTTATAAAAATAACCACTTTCAATGGTCTAAATTAGAAGCCACTATTCACAATACCAATTTATCCAAAGGATATAGAGTACACCACTTAAAACCTACTCTAAACAGCTGGGGGTTCATCTATTCCTCCGTATGGAATCACCCAAGTATGGGGATACTCTTAGTATATGAAAAATGTTCCTAATTAGACCACCAAAAATAGATATCTCTAACCCTAATAATGCAAACTAATTATGTAATTTTGATTTTCATGCAATCAAATATATAGTATTATATCTTTTTTTACACAAATTAAAATCAAAAACTTCAAAATAGAAGATGTGAATGGATGCAAATGATTAATATAAATCCTAAAATACATGTTAATATGAATGTTATTTTCTAGATTACTTAGTGAAGTTATTTTTATCTCAAAAACCTAAAAAATACATAAAACAACCAGAAAACATAAACAAAAAAACTAGGGTTTGGTTAGTAGACTTATAAACGGCCTATGTATTTTTCCTAGCTCTTTGTAAAATACCCCTAGATATTTCTAAAATGCACTTGGGCATTTCTAGATAGCCCTTGAGCACCACTGGGTGTTTCACGCACCTTCTACAACTTCCTACAATTTTTAGAAACCCTAGATCCAGCGAAATCTATGCTTTTGAAAATCGTAAGATGATAGAAAACAAGTAAAATAGTAAGGCAAATCATAAAAAAAACCCTTAGGAGGTCCCATCGTGATTGTCATTTGAGGATACCAAAATGCAACACCAAAATAATACTAAGTAAATTTAACTCAAAGAACACAAAATTGCATAATAGATGATATTATATTAATGGGGGGGCCTAAAAAATCCATTGATATAATGCAGATTTTTGAATCATTTTTTATACAGATTTACAATGGTTAGGGTTCTTTGAAACCCTAAAAAACAAGGTTGGTGGTGTCTTCAGGCACATCCTTGCTCCCAACAGAATTGAGTGGGCTTCTTGTTCTCCAATTTTAGGCCACTCTAGCTTAAAAAATTGTCCAATGTTGATGTAGCACCTTCATATTTGCACACAATAACACAACAAATAGATTAGTAATACCTATGAGGGCTCCATAATGTGAGGTCCTCTATAAGCAATAGTAAAACCCTAACTATCTATTGCAAATGAAGTATAAATAAATAAAAGTGCATTAATGAAATAACAAGCAATAAATTTACCTTACATTCTTGTTGTCTTCTAATCTATGAGATTTTTTGTAGTAAATAGGTGCAGTGATGCACTAGCATCGCTCAAAGGCTAGGAGGTCCTCATAACACTTATGTAAAATGCTCGCGGGTGCTCAATGGTTGTAGGAAACACCCATGGTCACTCGAGAATGGTAGGGATATGCTTGAAGGCACTTGTTGGTGGAAGTGAAGTTCCCAGAGACACTCGTGGTGGAAGGGAAGCATTTAGAGGTGCTCGACGATGATAGAAAGCCACCAGAGGCATTTGGTGGCTAAGGTAAGATTTTGTAAAAGTAGATCTAGTGAAAGAAGATGGATGGCGATGGTTGTGGGGGTTATGGCAAGAAAGGATGGAGGTAAAAGTACTCGGATACTCCAAGGGAAGATGAAAATCAAGGAATATTAGGGTACGAATTACTTAGGAAAACTCAAGGGTTGAGCCATCAAAATGGCTCCTATTAATAATCCAATCTAGGGCATACTTAGGGTTTCAATGACACTAATCGTGTGGCTGAGATAAAAGCACATTGGAGGGTGGATATTTAATTTAGGTTGTGGCATGGATTTATGTAAATAGATGGATAGGATTAAATGAAATCGAATGGTTGGGATTAATTCACTTATATATATATATATTTATTTATTTATTAAATATATATAAATATATGTAAATAAATGGTGGAAATGGTGGGAAAGTCAGGATGGAAGACAAATGGCTAGGTTTTGGTGTCTACATTATATATTAAAGGAAATACAACCACAAGGACTAAAATAAGCATGCAATATTATATCTATGATAATGGAAATATAATAAGCAAGTAACTATCATGAGAAAGTTCTAAAATAACTCATAAAATAACTATTAATTAAATCTCATAAAAATAGGAACTTCATACAAAATGTGAAGATCTCAAATGCTCCATGCTTCATATAAGTTCTACATTGTATCTACTTTTGTGTATCTTATGCTTTTCTTTCTCTCCCTCTACCACTTATCAAAGGCCTATATATAATGAGACATGACTCTTGGCATTCCATCTTCATATGACTCTTCATCTTCCTATCCTATGGATTCATGTACATGTGGACAATACACACATTTACATCATTGCACATTCTAATAATACTTGTGTATTTAGTACATAACATAAAGTAAATACTCAAGTCCTAATCTAAGACACTCTTCTAATCTAAATATGCACCCAATATGGTGCATTAGCATGTACCAAATAATATAGTATATTCTAACACCCACTCTATTACATTATTTGGTTATTGAATACTTTAGTCTTCAATATGGATCTTCATCTCGTCTTCAATTTACTTTTCATTGTATGCCTCCTTTGTCAGGTTCCTCTTCTTTTTCTTTTTCTTCTTATTCTTCTTCTTCTTCTTCTTCCTCTTCTTTATCTTCATCATTGGAGTCATTCTTTGTGTTTTCATGAGCTTTCATGCTATCATGAGATTCCTGCAAAAATATTTTCTCTTTCCCTTTTTCCTTCTTATCACAATTCTTCTTTAGTATAGAATATTTTGAGCAATCACATAAAGCATCATGATAAGATATTGAGTTAGAATAATTTGAAGTATCAATATTGCATGAAGGATGAACTATCTTCTCCAAGAAGGATTCATCTATTTATTTTCTTCTCTTTAAGTGATTCAATCAATTCCTTTTGCTCCATATTTTCTTCTTTGTAATATTTGAATGTAAGTAATTCCATATATAATATGTTGTCAATGTCTAAAGAAATTAGAATATCATATTTTCCATTATAAATAGCTTTAGTGATTCTAGCATGTAGATAATATTCCAAAGTTTTAAAGTTTTCTTCCAAGGCTTCACTATAGATCACTTTTGAAGTAAGATCTAAGTTTCCAGTCTTTGTAAGTAAATTCTTGATTCCAATTTTTATGATATTTTCCCTTTCCTTTCTAATGATGTTTTCCATATCATTATTCATTGTATTCTTTGAAGTAGACATCCTTCTTCCTCCTTGGTTTTGATAGACTAATGTCACTTGTAAACCTTATATCTCCCTATCTTTTAACTTCTAGATTCTAACCTTCAATTCTTGTAGTATATGATCAATCAATAGTCAAATTTCTAAATAGAATTCCTTTTAGCTCTTTAGTATTGAGAAAAACTTTGATAGAATATTTTATCTTTCAAAACCTTTGAAGTTGTCTACCTTATGACTCCCTAGTTTAGAGATCAAACTCAATGAACTCTTTTCAATTCTCAAATTTGTAGGATACCTTGAAAATCTTAATGTTCAATCAATGGTTTTTTCAAGGTTTTAATTTTTTCAAATCTCCAGAATTCCTTTTTTTTTTTTTTTTAGGGAAAACCTGGTGCCTTGGTCCAAGCTCACCGTCGCCGGGCGCCCGCCTGTGGGTTTGGGGGGGCTCTCTTGGATTATTTCCCTCTCCTCTCAAACTCACCTACAACACCTGGGTAGGTAGAATTCCTTTTAACTCCCTAGTATTTTGAGTATAAGATCAAATTTGATAATATATTTTCAATTTTCCACGTTTTGTAGAATATTTGAGTCTACCAAATATTTTGAATATACTATGGTCTTGATAAAGTACTTAGCTTTCTTTTGAGTTGACTTCCTTTTGTCTCCCTAATGTTCAACTTCTATTCTTCACCTTATTTCTCCCTATTTGTGAATAGAAAGCTAAATATAGTTTTTGATGCACCTTCAAGTTTTGATAAGGTTATTTATTTTCAAGACCTTTAAGTTGGATTCCTTATGTCTCATTAATTTGAGCAAGAGACTAATTCAAAATGTAATTTGCCAACTTTCTATCAACTCTATGTTTTGCTTCTTTCAATTTTTAATTCTCAATAGTATAATTTCTAAATTTCAATAATTTATTTTGGTGTTGAACTCCTTATATCTCCCTAATTGGAAATTTATAAAGTATGAATATTTGCAAATTTAATGTTTCAATTTTCTATGTAGAATTCCTTTTTCCTCCAAATAAGTTATTTACAAATATTTCTTATGCTTGAATAAAGTGATTTTAAATGTTTCTCAATTAAATATTTATTGCTTCAAAAAGCTTCTAAATATTTCAATAATGCATCTAAGGTTATAATATATCAATGCAATTTCTTATACCTCCATTTATCTAATTAATATCTAGCATAAAATATTAACTAGGTTTGACCTTAGCATTAATGTTCCTTATTTCTCCTTTAACTTTATAAAAATGCAAGCTTAATTAAATAATTCCAAATACCTTCTTGACTTGGGCATGCACTGAGTATGAAGTCTAATTCTCCTTGACTTCTTTGCAACTTGCACTTGAATTAAAGCATTGTTCACTTCTCCATATTCAATGCCTATGACACCTTTCTTACAACATTAAATGCTCTCCTTTTTGGTGCCTTCTATGTTGTTGACTATCTTCCTCATGCTTCTGGTCACTCTCCTTCCATTGTGTTACGCTACATTCACTTGCATTACCTTCTTATTGCAATAATGGTTTGTGAGACTTGTCACTCATGCAAAGAAGATGTTCTCTCTTTCCTTGGAGTTATCTTTTGCACTGTGACACTTGGTAGCATAACTCTTCACCTCCTTGTCCTTCCAAGTGATGGCACTCTCTTCTCTGTAACATTCCTTCACTCCTAACATGTTGTCTCTCTTCAACATGGCATTAAAACTCCACTTTTCTCTTCTTGGTAGAGCGCTCACTCTTATTTATGTGGCATTATTCTTTGCTTTGTAATACTCCTTTTATGTGGTTCTATCCTTTGTAACGCTTCTTCTATGTGGTTCTATCCTTTTATTTGTAATTTCTCCACTCTATGTGGTGTTATCCTCTACCTTGTACTTTCTTCTCTTTGTTGATAAGATCCTTTATAATGTTTGTTTGCTCCTTTTTCACTTAGTAATGCTTGATGTTGCACCTTACCTCATTTGTTGTGAATGACACCTTTGCTTTGCATTGATTGATGTTGTTGGTTGGTATTTTCAAGATGGTGTTGTATTTTCTACTCTTCAATGGGTGAATAACCTTGGCTCTTGCACCGATTTACTCACTAATATCACTTTGTCTCCTCTCAAACACTTTGAACATCCCTTTTCTGGAATACCACTACTTCAAACTGAGTGTAGGTTGGATTGTTATCCCTGATGCTCCAAATACGTGTTAGTTTTGTCACTTTATGTGTAGGCACTTTGATTGGCTCTATGATGCTTGTTGGCTATTGTACATAGCTTTAGGAAAACACAAGCTTGTGCCTTTCAATTTCTTGCCCCCTATACTTTCAACCATCACCCTTGATTTCTTGAAATGGTGGTTTCTCCTCTTGAATGTGGTGATGGCACCTCTCCTTTTACTACTCCTCTGGTGGCTCCTCTTTACCAAGATGTGGTAATGATGGTTTCTCTTCTACATTGTCTTTTCCTCTTTGGCTACTCTTCTACTATGTCTCCTTCTTGGCTTAATGCTTGGTGATATCTTCTATGGTGACTCCAAGCTTCTAAATTATGCCAAAACTTTTACCTTTTGGATAATTTATTACATCCAATATTTGCTATACAATATTGGCTTATTTGTTTTCCAATAGATAGTAAGGAGTTGATATTTTCTTTTCCTTGTAATATATCTAACTTCTCCTTTCTTTTGTGCAGGTTTTAATTCCTTGTAAATGCAATCTACTCCAACCTTGAAGACATAAACTTGAGACCTTTCCTCCTACTACTTTAAAACCTCAAATGTGGTGCTTTTAAAGACTTAATAATAAGCTAAATAATGAACTTTTATTGCACCAATATTGCATACCTTTTGGTCTCCTTTTGTAGCTATATTTCTTGGTGATTAGACTCACCTATTTGCTACCCCAAGTTTGTAAAATTTGTAGCTCCTATTCCTTATGCTTTGCTTCCCTAAATTTGTCTATCTTGCAAATCTATATTGTTTTTCAAGAAGCTTAAAATTTCAAAATAATTCTCCTTATCATGTTGTCCAATATTTTATAATTTTGTAGCTATAATACTACATAATTCTCTTTGTCTTTGAGCCTTTGGTTTATTGTTCAAAAATACTTTAATTTACAACTTCCAATGTTGTTTAGAAATCAGCTTCTATGTTGTCCAAAATTCTGATTTTGTGGCTTCAATTATCCTCCAAATTCACTCTCTTGAACTCTAAAATTTATAGCTATTAGTTCTGCCCAAATTGTTACCCTCTTCCTAAACTCTATAATTTTTAGCTTCTAATTCAGTCAATTTCTCCTTTGTTTTTTTGTCCTAGAATCTCTCAAATCTAGTGGCCCCTTATAGCTTATTTCTCTTTCAATCTCCTTGTCAAAATTTGACTTCAAATTTGACCTCCTTCTCAAGAATCTGAATATATTGAGATCTTCAAAAAACCTTTCCAAAATTTGGTAAACTTATTTTCAAATCCTTTTTTCTTTTGGGCTTGTTGTTGGATGGTGATAATTATCCTAATTCCTTCTTATCAGGAACTTTTCCTTACTTGCAATATTATCCATTAGGCTTTCAAATTTTGCAACTTCATAATTCTTCTCAAAACTTCAATGAGACCTTTCCTTGATCTCTCCAATATTCCAACTATGGAAGTTTTGCAATGAGATCTCTTTCTTGGATCTCCAAATTCTATTGCTTCTAAAATCTGCAATAGGACCTTTTCTAGTCCTTCTTTATCTTCAATATTCCAAATATGGAAGGACCTCATTTGGGTCTCTTAAAATTCTTCAATCTTCAATTCTATAAATTCTGCAATGAGACCTTTTCCTTAGGCCTTCAAAATATTTAATCTTCAACTTGTTGCTTCAAGTATTGGATCGATTCTAAAGAAGATATTCTTCCTAGATATTGTAGGAAGCTTCTCAACTTTATTTGAATCAACTATTTTCTGCAACAAATTATTAGAAAATGATAATGAAAATTTCTTTAAATCTAAAGATAATGAAATTCACTAGTTGATTTGTCAACCTAGTGGAATCAATGTTGAGTCCTAGTCTTCACGAGTTTTCTTGCAACTTTGTGGAAAGACTCTAACCAAAAAGAAATTTTAGAAATTATAAAAATGATATTTCCTATCTCCTCTCAATCTCTCTTGTGGCTCTCTATCTCCTATAAATCTACCTTGTGCTCTGATACCACTGTTAGCTTTTGATGTTATATATTAAAGGAAATGCAACCACAAGGACTAAAATAAGCATGCAATATTATATCTATGATAATGGAAATATAATAAGCAATTAAATATCATGATAAACTTCTAAAATAACTCATAAAATAGCCATTAATGAAATATCATGAAAATAGGAACTTCATACAAAATGTGGAGATCTCAAATACTCTATGCTTCATACAAGTTCTACATTGTATCTACTCTTGTCTATCTTATGCTTTTATCTCTCTCCCTCTACCCTTATCAAAGGCCTATATATAAAGAACCATGACTCTTGGCCTTCCATCTTCCTATCCTATGAACTCATGTACATGTGGACAACATGCACATTTACATCATTGTACATTTACATCATTGCACATTCTAATAATACTTATGCATTAATTACATTGCATAAAGTAAATATTCAAGTCCTAATCTAAGACACTCTCTTAATATATAGATGTACCCAAGATGGTACATTAGCATGTACCAAATAATGTAATATATTCCAAACAATATGAGGGGACAAGGACCCCTCATAATAACCCATGTAAACTCAAAATTTGTTTATTAAAAAAACAAATACCAAATCTAATTTGATCATAAGCAAGTGTGATCTAGGAGGGAGTCTCACATTTTTCTTATTTTATAAAACATGTTGGGAAATAAAAACCAATTTTTATTGATCTTATGGTACATATTTAAATACATACTTGGAGGTTATAACCATACAACATGGTTAAAACCCTATTAAATCTTAGCATACTAAATCATAACCATATATTGTGGTTATAACAAATATTACAACTAATACATGCTTGTAACAATTTAAAATAAAAAAATACTAATAATGTAATAACTACCTAACATCCCCCATTATTAATTTGCTATACAAAAATGACTGTGAATCAATTCAAATTTAACACATGCAAGTTCCTTTGTAAAAATATCCACAAATTGTTCTTCAATGGGAATGTACTAGAGTTGAATATGGTTATTATGAACTTGTTCTCTAATTAAATGACATTGAATATCAATGTAATTTATTATTTCATGAAAAATTGGATTATTGACCAATTTTAAAACACCTTGCTTGTCACAATTTAATTTTATTAGTTGATTTTTAGGTAAACTTATATATGATATTATGCAACGTAACAATATCACTTTATACACAACTCCTCATGAAGTGCAATACTCTGCTTATGTGGGTGACAATGTCATTGTCTATTATATATTGTTGTACCATGAGACAAGTCCAAATCCTAGATGAAACATATATCCATATGTTGATCTCTTGTCATCTATGGATCAAGCATAATATGAGTTTGTGTATCCTTGTAGGAAAAATTTATTACTCTTCTTCTACTCTAGGCCATATTCCATTATACCAAAACAATATGTAAAATTATTTTGTATTGCCTTCTAATGACTCTCCTTAGGTTCCTACGTAAACCTCAAAAGATAACTCATAGTAAAGTTAATATCAGTCTTGGTATTTTTTAGGTATATGAGACTCCTAGTTAGCTAATGATAAAGAGTCCTTAATACTCGTGGTGACTTATCATATCAAAATAGTTGTAAGACTTGCTTAATTGGTGATGTATTTGGTTTATCATCTATTATCTAGTATTTATTAAGTAATTTATTTGTATACTTTGTCTATGAGATCACAATGTGATTATGTTTTTGACATACCTCCAATCCAAGACAATAGTACAAAAGTCCTAGATCTATCATGTCAAGTAATTTTTTTAAGTCATTATTTACACCATTTACCAAATAATTTGAACTACCAATGATGACTAAATCATCAACATACAATGTAAGTATCACTATCTTAGATCTAAATTTCTTAAGATAGAGATTTACATCAAAGGGAGTTCTAATGAAACCATGTTGCAATAGGTGAATATACATTTTTATGTACTTGTCTCTAGGAGCTTGCTTCAATCTATACAATGACTTGATCAGTCTATAGATATTTTGATGTTTTCCATTGAAAATAAATCCTTCGAATTATGTCACGTAAACTTCTTCTTTTAGATCACCATTAAGATAGACACTCTTGACATCCATTTTCTAAATTTCCAGCCAAATTATACTACCAGTACACAGATTACATGGATGATCTTAATCTTCACTATGGGAGCGAATGTCTCTTCATAATCAATTCCTTAATTTTTTCTATAGCCCTGAGCCATGTCTTATACTTGGCAATAGATCTATCTACCTTGCATTTTATTTTGAATACATCATATACGCTTCTTTCCTTTTGTAAAATCAACAAGTTTTCATTTTTTGTTCTTCATCATAGATTCATACTCTACATACATAGTTGCCTTATACTATGGCAAACTAAGTGCTTCCTTTATTGATTTTGGTTTTGAATTATCCATCATTGAAGTCATCAGGCCTATATATACTTCTTGATTAATACTATTACAAATACATGGTTGTGTGGAAGTGATATTAGGGGTTGCATCAAGTTTAGCACCTATGATGATATGAGAGGGTTATTTTGGAGTATTTCTCCATTGCGATGGAGCTATAGGTACAATAAATTTTTTTTCATAAACTGCTACAAGTTCATCAAAAACTTTTATATATTCATCATTGACTTTCTCATTTAACTCCATATAATTATTTATGATCATAATTGGAGATATAGTATCTTCAACTCCTTAAAATACTTAGTATTTGACATAATAAATTCTTCATAAAACACCACATATCTACTTATATGTAATTTATTAGTGACTGGATCAATCTGTCAATAAGCTTTTGATTCATCATCATACCCATGAAATATGCATGGTAGGGGCTTTGCATCCAACTTGGTCCTTTATCACTTTGGCATATGCATATATATCTTACTTTCAAATACTATGAGATGTGTAATTTAAGGGAGGTAGCATCCAACTGGAGGAAGTATCCTAAACTCATATCACCATATATCCTATGCCAAAGGGAGGTAGAATCTATTATTTTGGTCTATAGTGTGACATTAGGAGATGATATGGCATTGAGTGCAAACAAACCATTCTTCTAGGAATCAATTACTATGATATTTCCATGTATCATGATAAAACACTTCTTTTTTCCATCAATGCAAAATTCTACCACTATATTTTGAGATAGAAATTATGGTATAGATAACAAATTTTTTGATAGTATAGATACATATAGTACCTTTTGAATTGTGCAACTACCTCTATGAATATTGAGAGAAACAACTCCCACTCCTTTTGACATGATATATTTTATCATATATAATGGTTACTAGTTTCCCATTTGCTTTGTATTGTATTAAATCAAACCATGCTTTATCCCCAGTAATATGCTTTCTAGTACTTAAATCAATATGTAAAACTTCATCGTTCAATATTTTCATTGCCTTGGCCATTAACACCTTATATGCCTGTTTAGATTTGAATCCAATTCTTCATGCACAACATGTCCTTGTTAGTGCTTCTACTTAGGACATGGTTTATACAAACATTTTTGTGTTGAGGTTTATGGACATGATCTCCTTGAGTAATAGTATTATACCAATAAATCTTTGTATCATGTCAATATTTATCACAAATGTGGCAATACCTTTTTTTTCTAAGGTTGTTATGATGATGATGATGGGGAAGGACCTGTTTGTGGTTTCTTTTTTCCAAAATTCTTGGAAATGAGTGCATAATTTGTCAACTAATTCCTCAACTAATTGTTTGCTTCTTTCTATTGAACTATATTAACCAATACATCAAAGGATATCTTCCTATTTGAAACTTGTAAGTGATCAACATTCAGAATGAATCTTGTAGAGCCCTAAGTATTATGGGTACCAAGAGCTTATTATCCATAACTTCTCCCATAGCATTTAGTCTAGATTTCAGCTCTACAACTCAACAAAGAAAAAAAATTAATATTTTCTCCATTTTGGACCCTCAACATGTGAAATTGAGATTCAAGGTGAAGGATTGTAGATTCATTCTTCCATTCATAGATGGTATAAAGTGTGATCCATGCTTCCTTGGATGTTTTTAATTAATAAATGTATGGTTGAATAACATATTCTATGGAAAGGGTGATGATCATTGATGCTTTAGTATCTGCATCATCAAATTTCTACTTTTCATCTTCATCCTCTATAGTTCAAGTGGATTTACTAGTGATAATGTCCTAGAGTTTCCCAACTACTAAGATGGTTCTCATATTGTTTTTGTAAGGTTCAAAGTTAAAACCTTTGAGTGGCTATGAATCTATAAGAATAACTTTTGGTATGTCCATGATGAGGGTTCCTTATAAATCCCAAATGGTCCCCCTTTCAATATACTATCAATTAAATATACAAAACTTTTCTATAAACTTGCCCTTCTTATATACCCATCAGTACATGAAAGAAGCTAGCCCTCTTGATATACATGATTGTACATGAAAGAGACTTTGAGCTACATGAAATACAATGATACAAGGTACCAAGGTAGTATGGAAAGAGATTCATCCTATTAGTTAGAATTGCTTAAATATAAATCCTTGTATGTGAGCATAACTTTCCTATATACTTAGAGTTTCTCAATTTTAGGGTTTATCTCAAGCAATAGTAATGCATAGGGTAATTTTATGGAGTAAAATTATAAAATAATTTTGACCTTATATCTTCCCAATAATTGAAAGGGTTGGTGCACAAATATTATTATGGTAGTTTTTTTAATTTGTAGGAATACTAGCTTAATGTGATAATTTTATCAAGAATTAAACTTTTAGTTTCCAATTTTTCCTTGATATATTAACACACAATTTATGAGAAATTTATCCTTGATAGTGTGGAAAAATGTAGGGATCTTGGAGTCTTATGTATGGAGGGACTCTCTCTTTGAAAAATCAAGATTCAATGTGATTCACACCAACACCTATAATGGGTTTTGGTGACTCTGATAGACATGATCACTGATATAGTGGACATAGGAGGTGTGGCAAAAGCATTGGCTTTTAAGCCTTACTATCTCAAAATATCATAGGTTCCAATATAAAAAAACCACAATATTATAGGTCAAAATATCAATAATCAATAGTATAATAATATATGTTATAAATCAAACATATATCTAGGCCAATATAATAATGAAATAACATTCACTTATAACACCAAATATTAGTGTAAATTGGCCAAAATCATTCATGTACATGCATGAAGAAAACTTACAATTTGAATTGCTCAAAATATGTATACAATATTTATTATCAATGCTTGCTATGTGGTGATCATTACAAAACTTTTTTCCGTACATTGTATGGAGTTTTATCTTGATAATATATCCATATCAATGTTACTCTTCAATACTTATCTATTGCTCTCCTCACATATTTGGGAGATGCAACCTTTCCTATTTTTGACCTTTGGCTTCTCATCATGCCACTTGTATACTATACTCTTCACTCTCTTCTTACATGCACACTTGAACCTATGATACTTGCACACTTCTACATGACTCTTACTCTCCTACATGCACTCCTAATACAAGATACTTGTGCACATTATCTCAATACACACTTGCACTCACTCTTACATGACACTTGTGCATTTCATGCACATTGATACTTACATAAAATGGGAAATATAAATCACTCATCTAAACTAAAGAATCAACCCTAATCTATTACATATTTATATTTGTACCATAAAGGTACCATGGGGGTACATTAGCATGTACCAAATAATGTAATATTCTTCAACACCCCACTATATTACATTATTTGGTTATTGAAGAATTTAGTCTTCAATATTCAATATTTGATATTCAATCTTCATGTGACCTTGCATTGAGCATGAACCTCTATTTGAGATTCATCTTCAGCTTTATTCTTAAGTTTTGCTATGAGTTCTCTTTCATCTTCATTATTTGGTTCTTTAGACTTTGTTTCTTTATTATCTAGTTCATGAACTACTTGAGTTTCTTCTTTGGCTTCTAGTTCATGTATATTTTCATTCTTGTGCATGACTTCTTCATCATGGACCTTTGTATTAGGTGCTTCATTTAATCTATATTTCGTATAATATTGATATTGTCCTATAACTTTTGAACATTCACTTAGAGCATCATAATAATTTCCTATATTTGATGAGCTTGAAATGTCATATTGTATGAAGAATAAAATATTATTTTAGGGATAATTCACTTGTTTCACTTGTATCAATCTCTACTTTACTTTTCTTTTTATTTTTTATTTTCATCTTTATGAAATTCAAGTGAAAGAAATTCCATGTACATTATAATACCTATATCAATACGTATCATAATATCATCCTTTGAATTATCAATTGCTCCAACAATGTTTGAATGTAAATAATATTCAAATGTCTCAAAACTTTCATTCATTACTTCTATAAAGATGAATTGTTTGTCATATCTAGTTCACCCTTATATTTTCAACCAATCTACCAATGCCAGATTTAATAACTTGTAGTCTTTTCTTATTGATTATGGATTTCATATTTTCTTCCATAATAATCAAATTTTGTAATTCTATGATTCAATTTCTTTGAAGTAGAAAACCTTATATCTCCCAAGTTAAAAAATCACTCGAAAAAGAAATTTACAATTTTTAAATTTTCTAATCTTCTGATGTAGTAATCATTTTAACTCCCTAATAAATTTGCAAATTTTCAATTTTCAAAAAAATTCAAAATTTTTAAAATTTTCAAATCTTCAAGAAACTTCAAATAGCTTCAAATTTCAAAAATCTTAAAAAACTAAAAACTCAAAAATTAAATCTTTTAAACTCCTCTAATCTCTAATTTTAAAACATTCAAACCTTCTAATATTCAAATCTTAAAAACACTTAAAACTTAAAAATTTTGAATCTTAAAACTTTCAAACCTTATAAAAAAATTAAATCCAAGTAGTAATCCTTATCACTCTATAACTAAAATATAAATTCAAATAAAAAAATAACTTTTGAAAAACTTAATTAAGGTGCATAAATATTTCAATAACCTTTAAAGTGAAAACCTTATATCTCCACCTAATTTTTTCCAAAATCAATTTTTTTTTCACCAAAACATTAATAATGCACTGAATATAGATGTAATGTATAAATGTTACCTGGGTTGGCTAACAGATTTATCATTGTATTTTATCAAGATATTGTCAATGATTTCTTATTCCTCTAATGCTCATCTTTGCTATTGTTTACAATTCTAATCTATACTGTGATAAAATATTTTACATTATTGCTCTACCCTTTAGGTGCTTTCTAGGTGACTATGGTAGCATAAATGAATATTATTCTACTGATCTTTATTGATTATCGATAGTAGCACATCTAGGTACTTATTTGTTGGTCTTCATTGGTCATTGATAGTAGCATATTCGAGTGCTTATTTGATAGTCTACATTGGTAGCACATTCATGTGCTATTTTGGCCATTGATGTTAGCGTCTAAGTGATATTTTTATGATCATCTCTGGTGGATGATGATAGCAATATTGGGTGTTATTATAGACAAAATTATACTTACCGTAAGTGGCATATCCAATTCACTTTTTGATGCTTTTCAATTTCTATGAATGTTAGCATCAAATTCTCTTAAGTTTTCATGATCCCTAGCACCATGTTAGTGCTTTTATTCTCTCTTTAGCACCCTCTTAGCGCTCATCTAGAATTTCTTGAAGGCTAATGTCATGTTACTTCTTGAGATTATTTTTTCCTTCTTGAAATATATCACCTCTGTTGGCACTCATCTAAGCACCCTAATAGCACTTGAGATCTTCTATCCTACCTTAAAGTATAGTGTCATGTTATTGCTTGAGACTCTCTATTCTTCCTTGAAGGCTAGTGCTTGAGTCTTTCTATTCAACCTTGAAGGATAACACTTAGGACTTAATAATATTTTGATGTTAAATATTTCTTATGGTTGTGCTCTTATATTACCATTTTCCTACTCATGTAGCCTCTATATTGGCCTTTATATAATAGCCTCTTGATCTGAATATTCGGACTTGACTTCATTGTTGCATTGAATATTCTTCTTGAAGAACACTGCTCCATAGCCAAGATTGAAGATATTTTCAATGAGCCTAGTTATCCAATATTTAATTTTCTTAAGAAGCTTATAATACTTCCTTCTTCTCTATACTTTATGTCTTCGATCTATAGAAGCTTTGCATTTCTTATATTCTCTTGAAGCTTAGATGCTTTGTTATCTCTTAGAAGCTATGATGCTCATATATAGCTTAGAAGCTTAGATGTTGCTCTACATCCTAGAAGTTATGGTGCTTCTCTATATCTAGAAGCTAATATGCTCCTCTATATCCTAGAATCTATGATGCTTATTTATATTTGGAAGCTATGATGCTTCTCAATATTTGGTAGCTATGATGCTCCTCAATTTTTATAATTTATCTCCAATGTCTTAGATAAAACCTAATAAATAAAATGATTATCCTTGTTTATAGAGAATTTAAGATCAATATCAGGGTGAGTATAAATACCCCTACACATCCAAATTCCTTTTGGGTTGGCCCTTAACTACTTCAATATGAGTTCTAGTCTTCATTGTTTTTCCTTTAACCAAGTGGAAAGACCCTAGCATCCAAATTAGGGTGACTCTTACTTGTCCCCTCAATATCTACTCAATTAGACCTTCAAAAATAGAGTATAATTCTACATTGCTTTCAAATTGGACAAAATATTATATAATTATGGCTAATAAAAATATAACTATACAAAAAATGGACAAAGTTAAGTGGTAGCTTTGATACCATTGTTGGATTTTAAGCCTTACTACCTCAAAATATCACAAGTCCCAATATAAAGAAGCCACAATATTATAGGTCAAAATATCAATAATCAAGAGTAGAATAATATATGTGAGTAATCAAATATATATCTAGGCCAATATAATAATAAAATATCATTCACTTATAATATCAAATATGAATGTAAATTGACCAAAATCATTCATGTACATGCATGAAAAAATTACAATATGAATTGCTCAAAATATGTATACAGGATTTATTATCAATGTTTGTTATGTGGTTATTGTTATAGACCTTTTTCCCTTGCATTATATGGAGTTTTATCTCCATAATATAGCCATAGTAATGTGACTCTTAAATGCTTATTTATTGCTCTCCTCACATATCCGAGAGATGTAATATTTCCTATTCTTGACCTTTGGCTTCTCATATTGCCACTTGTATACTAGACTCTTCACTCTCTTCTTGCATGCATACTTGAACCTATGCCACTTGTACACTTCTATATGACTCTTCCTCTCCTACATTCACTCCTAATACAAGACACTTGTGCATAATCTCTTAATACACACTTGCACTCACTCTTACATGACACTTGTGCATATCCTTCATATTACACTCTTACATGAAACTTGTACATTTCCTGCACATTGATACTTACATAAAAAGGGGTAAATATAAATAACTAATCGAAACTAAATACTCAACCCTAATCTATCACATATTTACATTTGACCATAAAGGTACCATGGGGTACATTAGCATGTACCAAAAAATGTAATATTCTCCAACATAAATATCCTCTACTTCATAGCATGGAGGATATCCCTACCAAGTGGAAAGGGAAGTGTCAACCTGATACTTTTATTTCAATATATCTAACTTCAAAAGGGTGTTATTTGCATGTAGGGACAAAAAAAATGAAACAAAGCAGATATTGGAATAAATTATGCTTTATTTTTCTATTTTTATTCTTTTAGACCATGAGAAGAGAATAGTTGTAGATTTGGCATGGGATGAATTCAAATATTATCACCACAAAAAGAAATCATTTTTTGCAATTTTTGATGAGCAATAACATTACCTACAATTATAGGAAGCTTTGGATTACTAGTGTTTGAAAAATCAATGCTTGTAGGTTGCCTTTTTTTTTACTTGATTTTTTAATGATGTTAATGGAGGGCTCTTTCCATGTCCATAGAGATAATTGCAAGAGGAAAGACATAAATATCTATGAGGAGCTCTTCCATGATCAAGCACTCACCCATCATTTGTGATTGGAGCTCTGAGGGCACCTTATTAGAGTTATTTTATAAGTAGGATGACGATGTTGCTTTCTTTGATGATGACTTGGATCCCATTTTGGAGGAAATAATTTTTGACATCATGAAGATCCTCATAGATGAGATCAAGTTTTCAAGTCCCTCTATTCCCAAAAACAAGCCCTATCACTCTGTTTTTAATATTGAAAGTGTTAGCAACAATACAAATTCAAGACATAAAGAGAATTACTAAAATGTGGCTTCCAATGTGGACTTACCCATCTATAATATTCTTGGTAATAGTATGTGCTACAATAGTCTATTATCATTGGTCTAAGACAAAAAAATGAGCCTAAAAAATGCTCAATATATAAATGTGTGTCTCAAGTGAACTTTGGACTTGAATTTTGTATCTAAGAATTTTAACTTCTTTGTGTTGCTTATGGAAACTCCAAGTGGTAATTATCCCACATCAAAGAGAATTAAGATACTCAAATTAGATATAATATGGGATTAGAAAAGAATTAAATTAAGATTCAAGTCTTTGTATTATTTTATTTGGAGACTAGGGAGAGGAGTCAAACTATTTTGTTTGATTCTTCTCTTCAAACCCTAAAATTGCTTTCAATATCTCTCTCTAGTCGTACTCCTACTTTGATACTTATTTCAGGAAATAAAAAACAAATTTTATTGATCTCGTTGTACATATTAAAATGCATTCTTGGAGGTTATAACCATATAGTATTGTTAAAATCATATTCAAATATTAGCATAGTAAGTTATAACTATATCTAGTGGTTATAACAAATATTCCAACTATTCACACTTATAATAATTTATAATAAGAAAAATATTGATTATGTAAGAATTGACTAAGAAAGTGAACAAGTGTTATATGTGCAAGCAATAATTTTGAGAAGCAAGCAAAGTGCAAGAAAGGAGTGGGCACCACTTTTTTCAGATCTTAGGATAAAACAAAAACTAAAGGATTTTTGTGAAGAAAATCTAGCTAAAATGATAGGATATTCATTTTTTAAAGTCCTTACTAGAAGTAAGGATCCCTTAGTTAGAAATAATGATTCCCTAGTAACCAATAAGAGGAAGATAAAATCTATGAAAACCCTATCCAAGTAGTAGACACTACACCAAAAGTTATTATCAAGGATAAGATGATTGAGCATGATATAATGGTTCTTAAAAGTAGAGAATTTATATATAAATTTCATTGATACTAGCAGGGTTTTTAGGAGATTCAAAATTGGATCATGTGGAAGTGGAGATTAAATTTAAATTACTCCATGAATTTTATTCTAAAATAATATTTTCTCATAATATTATCCAGTTTAAAAATAAGGGATAAAATAATACATGGTGGCCCTTGGTTTAGAGGAAAATATGCATTATATTTAAGACCATAAAGTAAATTTTTTTTAAGGAGACTATTAGAGAACATTACATTATTTGGTACATGCTAATGTACCCCATAGTACCTTCATGGTACACCTTTTAAATATTATACTAGGGTTGAGTCTTGTATTAGAGTGTGAGTAAATATTTTATGTAATGTAATAATGTGCAATAAATGCATAAGTGTCATGTGTGCAAGTATAATGAGAGTATATGTGCAAAAGTATCTTATGTGTGAGTGTGCACAAGTATCTTTAATTTAAAGTGTGCTAAGTTAATAGTCATTTCTAGGTGTGCATACAATATAGAGTCATGTGTATGCAAGTGTCAAATAGAGAAGCCAAGAGTCATGAGACTTGGCATAAGGAAAGGAAGAGTCAAGTAACCAAAGAGTCATTCTACAATGGCTATATATTACTCCATGGAGGAACATCTCATATATCTCATACATAGTGAGCATAGTGATCATAGCAAGTATTGTGAGTATAGTTGTCCTTATTGTAATAGAGTTTTATGATACATTTGTAAGTGAAACAAAAATAATGAATATTTTATATACTTGAGCAACTAATATTGTAAGTTGTGTTACATGCTTTGTACATGTATGATTAAGGCTATTAATTTCATATTATTTTTTTTTTTTGTAATTAAGGGTCATTTCATTAATACCGGGTTTTAAAGGTTAACCCAAAACCTGTTACAAAAAATAGTCATAAGCTGATGTGGATCCTTTCCTTGTTAAGGACAAATTGTCCTTTATTGTTCCTTATCATTCTAAGCCCTAATACAAAATGGGCTTGGTACCCTTTATCCATACTAATAGCCCGACCATCTAGCTGACCATAAACCATACAGATGCTATTAATCCCCAGACATATTTTTAGATCATATACGGAGCTAAGAAGAACCATAATTCCATGAAGGAACCTATCCTCAGTATAGATAAAAATCCAAAAATTTTCATAGATTAGAACAGGACAGAGCTAACAAACCAAAATTCCTTTGTACCTGCACCCATTTCTATGTTCCCGCCACCCAAAGCCCCCACATCAGACTTCATTGGCAGTCATTTTGCATTGCTTCTTCCATATCACTAGGGATCCCTTGTTCCCATGTGATGAGTCCATTAGCATAAACCCCTATATTAGCCAACTTATCTATTGTTTTATTGCCTTCACGAAACATGTGTTACGCTAGCCTATCATTCCTAGCTTCAAAAAGTATCCTTGCCTCATCTATGATTGGTTCGATCCACCACGAAGGTTTTTTCCCATTGGTTAGAAGGTTTATAATGTTCATTGAATCCCATTCGAATATTAGTTTGTAATCGATATCCTGGGATATATGCAATCCTCTCCATAGGGCTCTTGCTTTTGTTTCATTGTTGGTCTTCATTCCTAGTTGTTCAAAAAACACCAGCACCTAGCCTCCTTGGTGGTCATGAACCACTCCTCCAGCACCTGCTCTTCCAGGATTGCCCTTAGCAGCACCATCAAAGTTGAACTTGAGCCAACCGACCGGAGGCAGTGTCCAAGTCACACCTATTCTGGGATTAGCCTTAATGACCATAGGTTCCTATTCAAAGGTAATATTAAGGGATTGGACAAGCTATTTTTCCTAGGGATGGTTATGTTGAGCTTCATAGGGAATAATACTGACATTTTCATGAGCAAATGAAAGGATTTTGTTGGTGATGGTTACAAGATCATGGCTAGTACCCCTAAAGGATTTATGGTTTCTTTCTAACCAGACCTGCCATATGAAGTGGTGAAGGGAGATCTTCCACATGAACCTAAGCCTAAGGTTGAAGAAGGGATTGGGTCATTGCTAGAAAAGGTCAAATATGGTGGCCAGTCTAACCCACAAAATGCTAAAATCTTGGAATACCCTACTTAGAATATCATCTGCAACCGAGAATTCAAGGAAAATATGGAGGGTGGACTCCCAATTGACCCTACATAGATAAAAATAGTTAGCAATAATTAAACCTTTATTTAACATGTTGTCAATGGTAATTATCATCCCTTGGATCACCAACCATGAAAAAGAAGGCGACTTTGGGGATAAGATTTTTGACCCACACCAACTGGATCTGGAGGATGGGATACTTAGGATCAATCATAAGCTTGTAGGTAGATTTGATAGTGAAATTACTGCTCTCATTTGTAGCCCATGTTACTTGCTCCTCTCCAATTCTCATGGGAATAAATTATTGGTGTAGGATATTTTGGATCTCCTCTAATTCAGCTTCGAATCCTAGAATCTTGATTTATTTCCATCTTAACCTTCCATTGTTCTGAATCATAAAATCAACCACTTTCCTTCCTATGAAATGATCAGTGTACTCCTTGGCCCTAACAAGGTGGGGAAAGTGAGATATGGCCTCCTACCTAGCCTATCTATCATCCCAAAGACTAATATTTTTCCCATTACCTAGGATCCATCTCAACCCTTTATTGATGACATTTCTGCTAGTCAAGATTACCTTCCAGAAAGTTGATCCTCTATTTAGGATACTATCCCTTAGAAAATCAACATTTTGGAGGTAATTCCTTTTAATAATGGCAATCCATCGATTCTCATCGTTGGTTAAGATATGCCATGCTTGCTTGGAAATCAATGTCGTGTTTAGCTGGGATAATCTTCTCATACCTAACCCCCATTCTCCTTTGGTATGCAAACCTTACTCCATCCCACTAGGTGAAGTCATTGTTTTTCTTCTGACCCTGACTAGAGGAAGTTATTTTGGAGTTGTTCAATAGTTTGATATACCGTAGTTGGGATTTAAAAACTGATAGAAAATAAATTGGGATGCCATAGTAAGGGTAGCTTCACCTACCTAAGATAGAAAATAACCTTTCCATCCAGCTAGTTTCTTTTGAATTCTTTCTACCACATTGTCCCACATTGATTTCTCGGGGGAGCCTGTGAACAAGGGAAGGCCTAGGTAGGAAGTAGGGAGAGTAGCAATTGAACACCCCAAAATCTCCGTGATCCTGACCTGCCTTGGAATGGGGTTGTTGAGGAAGTAAATTTTTCTTGTGAAAAAATTTATCATTTGTCCAGTCGCTTCCTCATAAAACTTTAAGATTCACTTTATCCTTCTGGATTCAACAATTGAGGTCTGAGTCAGAATGAGGGTATCATCAACAAACTATTGGTGGGTTACTGTAATGGTAAGGGAGGTGGCCTTAATCCCAAAAATTAGGCCTGCACTACAGGTCACTTTTATCATTCTACCTAGAGCCTCTGCCACAATAATGAATAGCATCGGATTGATCGGATCTCCTTGTCTTAGGCCTCTAAGACTTTAGAAATACCATTTTGTTGTCCCATTAACAATAATAGAGAACCAAGGCTTGAGGATACACTCTTTGATAAGTCTTACCCACTGATAATAGAAGCCAAATTTTAGAAGAACTGCAATAAAAAAATCCCAATTAATGCAGTCAAAAGCTTTATTCATGTCAAGCTTTAGGGCAAAAGTTGCCTTTGTAGTTTGGCTTGCAGAGTGAAGGGCTTCATGGACTGTAATCACCCCATAAAGAATCAATCTTCCCTACACCAAGCTCCCTTGACAGGTATCAATAATGAGGGGTAAGATTCCTTTCATCCTGTTAGCTATGGCTTTAGTAAGGATTTTGTAAGACACATTGCATAGACTGATTGGTCTAAAATCTACCATTGTTTCTAGGTCTGGACCCTTAGGTATAAATGCAATGAAAGGATAATTAAACCCTCTAGGGATGTGTTTTGAATACTAGAACTCTTTGACCACTCATATGACATCCCCCCCAACAATATCCCAAAAAACCTGGTAAAAACGTGGAGGAAATCCATCTGGACCTGGAGCCTTATCAGGTTCCATACTGAATAAAGCATCTATAATTTCCTCCTCAGTGAATGGAGATAGGATTTTGGCATTAGTGGCCCCATCTATGACACTAGGTATGAACTAAAGGAGGGTCTCCTTAGATTCCTCTTGGAATTGGGCTCCATCCCCAAGGAGGGAGTTGAAGTAGCTAACTGCTTCATCTCTAATCTCATTTAAATTTTGAGTTTTGTACCCATCAGCTCTGGTCAGCACCATGATCTTATTATGACTTCTATTTCTCAAGGTAGTGACATGGAAAAAATTTAAATTTGAGTCACCATCCTTCAGTCGTAAAGCCCTGGATTGCTGCCTCCAATAGGTTTCCTCATAGGCCATAATATTATGATATTCCACAAGTTTAATTTACTCCTATGTTCTGTTGTTTCATCATAAGTACCACTTTGAATCCTACTATCAATGGCACTCTGGCACTCTGGATTTCTCCCACTTGTTTCTTGTGCTCAAAGAGATTCCCAAACACATCCTTATTCCCAATTATTAGGTTTTCCTTCACCAATTTCAAATTTTGGGCTAAATTAAAAGTAGAGCTGTCCTAAATGGGTTGTTGCCACCAGCTTTTGATTCTTTCCCTCAAGTTTAGATGCTTGATCCACATTGACTAGAATTGAAATGGTTTCTTAAAGGAATTAGCTTGTGGAACTTCCAATAAAATGGGATTATGATCTGACATAATTTTAGAAAGAGCTTGCAAAGTGGAATATCCAAACACTGTGACTGCTTATTTTGACAAAAATAATCTATCTAACCTTTATTGAATGAGCTGACTTCCTATCCTATGGATTTTCCATGAAAACTTAGCCTGCTTTAGCCTCACATCCATAAACTCATTGGAATTGACAAACTCATTAAATTTTTCCATGATTCTTGTTGGAAGCCCAACCCCACCCTTTTTGTCTGAGGGATATAAGGGAGTATTTAAGTCCCCCGCTACCATCCAAGGTATATCATGAAAGGTTGTGCTCAACTGGCTCAAATATTCCCACAATGAGGTTCTTCCTTGAACTGAATTGGGTGCATACATTTTTTATACAATCCATGATCTGTTCTTGTCAATGTCATGAAAAAACACACTCAACAACTTGTCATAATCCTGGATAATGCTACCTTCCACACTCCTAGAATACCATAGCACCATGAGTCCTCCTGAAGCTCCTCTTGCCTGCTTGAAAACCATGTCCCCCTGACTCCATATTTTTTTAGTTGTTATTTTTGACTGGGTTACATCTATTTTTGTTTCTTTTAAGAGAATAACAGTTGGGTTATATTACTTCCTTATTGAACTAACTACCCTATGGGTTGATGGGCCATTAAGGCCTCTCACATTCCATGAGAGTACCTTCATTTAGATTTTTTAGGATTTTTCCCCCACCCCTTTCCTTGGGGAGGTTTACCTAATTTGATATCATCTTGACCTGGGATAACCTGTTGTATCAATGGTTTTTTTTTACCACTTGCTACTTCATTGTTAGTCCTCAGTCTATTTTTTTCAGCATTAGACATCCTCCCTCTCTTTTTCTCACTGCCATAATCTATTGGGGATTTTTTTGTGCTTCTGGTCTACTTTGGACTAAAGTGAGGAGGTACAATATGTTGAAGGACTGGGCTAGATCCCTCTTCCGGTCTATGAGTTCCTACCATATCAGTTCTTGATTCTAACTCTTCCATACTTTTCCTATATTCACCATAATTCTACTATGGAGCTTCTTGGAAGTTTGAAGGGCTTTTGGTTATGATATTGGGCAAGCTCGACTCCTTTAGACCTATCTCCTCCATAATTTTCCTATATTCCTTGGGAGTGTGCTTTGAGGCTTCACTGTTATGATTTAGAGGTTTTTTGGTTCCAATATTGGAAGGACCTGATATGGATGGGGATTCTAAGGTTTTTGGTAATTCAACATGAAGGACTCCATCCTTGTCCATCTCCCCTTCTATCGCCAGGTCATCAAGAACTTTAAATTAATTTGAATTTGAGATTTTAGAACTTACCTGGCTTTCCTGCTCGAAGGTAATTTGTTTTTTCCCTCTCTCCTAGGGTTGATCCTGATTGCCTTGCTCCTAGTAGATATTATTATCCTTGACTGGACTGAACCCGCCTCTACCTGCTGGTCCTCCCATAGTTTGGTTCTTGGGGAAAGCTTTACCATTTGCCCTTTTGCATTCTATCCTCTGGGCTTCTCTGCTAGTTGTTAGGCTTGGGCATTGATTTCACAAATGGCCCCGCGTTTTGCATTCTATGCAAAATGCTGGCTTATTTTCATATTCCATCGACTGCTTTCTCAGATAATCACCATAACCTAGTTCCATGAAGGTTGGTAACTCATAATCTAAGTTTACGTTGACACAAATTCTTGCATGCATCATCCTTGTCCTTGCAAGGGTTGAATGGTTTATGGTAACCAACTCCCCAATAGTTTTGGCAATCCCTTGCAACCAGTACTCATTGGAAAACTAGGTCATAAGGTTTTGCAATTGAACCCAGATGGGGATTGTATTGATATTTTGATTTTTGGGGTCAAATTCTTCCTCCCATTTCTTGAGGAATAGGCTGCACTTACCTAAGAACCACGGTACGCCTGTTAGGATATGATTTGTGTCCTCCTGGTTATTAAACCTTAGGATGAAAAAGCCCCTGGATAGAGCAACAATCTCTAGACTTCTAACTATTCTCCATTTGGATAGTTCCTAAGAACGTATAGTTTCTATATCCGGCCTTTCGCCCAAAAACTTGCCTACTAGTGAAAAATCCTCCAAGGATAGAAAAGGAACCATAGCATTCACAGGTGCCATTATTCGGTTGTTCTCAGGTATAAGGGGCGGGAGTGAGTGGAAATAACTCTTTTTACCTTCTAGATTTTCTACAAAGGATAAACCCCTTCTAGGACCCACAATATTCTATTGGTTCTATTTTTTTGGGTCTTTATCAGGAGGTACTAACCCTCATACCTAGCTAACCTATTCAAGGACAGGCCCCTAGCCCCTTCCATATACAGTCACCTTTCCTACCTCTGGATCCTCACCTGCCACCTGCTCAAGGTTCCCATTCGAAAAATTCAAACCTCCTTCTCTGCCTTTGCTGTTCATGCTGCTCCACTGCTCCATCCCACCCACCCTAAATAATTATATATAATTTCATATTATTTTTATTAATGAATGTTAGTTGATTTTTTTTGGTAGATAAGATACTATAGCATTAATACCAGGTTTTACAGGTTGACCTAAAACCTTTTACAAAAATCAGCCCAGGGTTGTTGATGAACATGTCCTTACTAAGGATCCTATATGTAAAATATACATACCACCAAAGCCATTACATATTGTAAGGCACATAGCCTGTTATCAAAAATAAACTTCCCATACAACATTTTGGGTATACCTCGAGAAAACACACCTACATTGTAATTAAAAAAAAAGAAACAGACACGGATCCCTTCCTTGAAATAATGGAGAAACAAAAAGCTATAGACACACATAACAGAGTACTGAAAAAAACTCCCACAAGCTCTGTATTGATAGTTACTCTTAATAATTCTTTGGTAATTGCTTTATTTCGTATATGACATGCTTTGGTACCACATCCCGTCTTGGCCAATCAGCCTTGGAGAAGTGAACCTGCTGGCTAGATTTATGGTGATGTCTATCTGGTGGTCCACGTGGCTCTAGTTCGAAGTCTTATATTGTCATTTCTTTCCTACCCTGTGATTATCAACCAACCTCAAATTACTAAGATGAATAGGATCCATGTTATATGACATGTGACTATCCCCATTAGTATTTGTGGTATTTCCAAGCAGCATCCACCAAGACTGACAACTCAGATAATTTTTATTATAAGTCCATTTCAAAAAAGATACGGGAATACTCATAGCCTTCAAAATTATAGTGTCTTCCCTGTTGTTAAATTTGACTATCATTCTTGGCATTCTTGTTGAATAAGCTCCTCTAATTCACTTGGGATATCGTGTTCCCATTTGAAAATTTTGTCACCATCAACACCCAAATTGGCCAGCTTATCAGCAACTTTGTTAGCTTCTCGAAAGACATGTTGGGATTTTCTATCTTGTCTTCCCTGGAAAAGGATCCTCGCCTATTCAACAATTGTTTTAATCCTCCAAGGAGGTGTTTTCCAATTATTTAGAAGATTTATAACATGCATAGAGTCTCCTTCTAGGATCAAATTGCCTTATAAGTCTTGAGTCATTTTAAGGCCTCTCCACATAACTCTAGCTTCAACTTCGTTGTTCATCCTTGTTCCCAAATATTTATAAAATTCAAGCATCATATTCCCATTATGATCTCGCATAATGCCATCAATGCCTACTCTTCTAGGATTTTCCTTAGCCACTACATAAAAATTAAGCTTAAACCAACCCGTAGGAGGTGGGGACCACTTAATATTGGCTCTAGGGTTGACTACCCTAGGCACAGACTCATCTAACAAGGTTAAGCTTAAATATTGAGCAATCATGGTCTCCTATAGATGAGGTTTACGACTATCAAAAGGGATAAGGTTCACATTCTCGTTGGCAAAGGATAGGATCCTAGCAATGATAGTTTGATGATCATGGATAGACTCATTAAAGACTCTATGATTCCTTTCTAACCACACCTACCAAAGATAGTGATTGAGACAAATTTTCCACATGTATCTAAGTATTTTGATTGAAAATGGGTAAGGCCATTGGACAAACAAATCAAGTACGATGGCTGGTTTAACCCATGAAATATTGAAGGCTTGAAAAACCCCTCTTACAACAGTCAAGGAAAAAGGGCACTCAAGAAAAATCTGATAAATGGTCTCCCAATTAGCCCTGCATAGATAATAATTATTAGTGATATAAATACCTTTACGCATCATATTATCAATGGTTAGAATTCTTCCTTGGATAACCAGCCATGAAAAGACTACAATTTTTTGAATTAATTTTTTTATCCAAAATAAGTTCTTTTGGAGGACAAAATCCTCGTCATCAAGCATAAGCTTGTAATATTATTTAACAGTGAACTACCCATTTTTCGTAGGATCCCAGGTCACTTGATCTTCCTTGGGTATCATGGGGATAAACTATTTCCCAAGAATATTACAAAGATCATTTGATTCCACTTGAAATCCCTAAATCCTTATTTGTTTCCACTTCATTCTACCTCTGTCCTCAACCATATAATCAAAGAATTTTTTGCCAATTAGTTCTTCTATGATATCTCTTATTCGGGCTAAGTTAGGATATTGCATCAATGGTTCATCCTTAGCCCACTTGTCATTCTAGCAATTTATCCTCTCACCATTTCCTAAAACCCATCTTAAACCTTTTTTTATGATTTCCTTACAATTGAGAATTGCTTTCCAAAAAGTAGAACCTCTGATTGGAACTGAGTCACTTAGAAATTCCATATTTTGAAGATACTTTTATTTGATGATAGTTGTCCATTCATTTTCTTCACCAAAAATGAGGCACCACGCCTGCTTATCTAGTAAAGCTAAATTCATATGAGCAATTCTCCTCAGACCTAAGCCCCCATTCATTTTGAATGTTAGTTGATTTATTATAATCTTTGATCTACATATTAGTTGGCTTATATTATTCTATTTACATCATTATCTTGATCTTACTATATTGTAGATATCATATATTTTATCCTATGATATTTATCCCATGATTTTTACATTAATATTAAGGCTTCAAAAGCCATCAATGGTATCAAAGCTACAACAAGAAGTTTCTTACATAGGGTGAATTTGTTTAGTTGCATATAAAAGTTATTTTTGTCTAGTGTGACAAAATTACTTAGAATCTATTTACTTTAAAGGGAAATATATTTGGACTCTATTGTAATATCAAAGGAAGTAGAAAGGCTAGAGTCTTTCCATAGTTATAAGAACAACTAGTGAAGACTAGGAATCAACTATAAAGTCTTTTCACTAGGTTGAAGGATAACTAGTGAAAATGAGGACTCATATTTGTGTGAATCAACTTGAAGACAGTGATTATTCAAGGAAATAGCCAACCCTAATATTAATTTGAATATATACAGATTAAATACTGAGGAATAATAAACTCTCAAGATCGTTGGTCATTCAAAAAAATTCCATTCTGACATGGGGTTCTCTAGTAAGGAGGAGAATAATTGGAGTTCATAGGTGTGACCTAAGATATTGTTGTAGTAGATATTAGTCATTATAAGTGTGATAAGCTTCCTACAAAATATAGATAAGAAATTCATCTTCAAGTGCAAAAAGAAGGTAGAAATATTTCATTAAGCAGAGATTGATTTAAGTTGTAGTCTATTATTAAAGTTTTAGGTCACAAGAGAAATTGACCTTGACATAAGAGTATTCAGGTTTTCAAGTTAGAACTTGATATAAAAGGATTCAGGTCTTGAAGGCAGACCTTGAAAAATAAAAGGATTTAGGTCTTGAATATAGACCTTGACAGAGATAAAATTATAAATTCAAGAAGAGGGACTCTTTAAAAAAATAGCTACATGATGAATATTTGACACCCTTATTAGTAAAAGGAAAAGAGGTCATATACAATGTGTGTGTGTGTGTGTATATATATATATATAAGCCCCTTATTAAAGGAAATAAAGGAGGCTTAAAGATATGTAGGTTCCAGAGAAATAGGCTCTAGGCCATTATTAAGAGGAATAACCTTATAAGTAAGAAAAATGGCTTGTATAAAATTGACAGAAAGACCATTAGAGAAAGTCCCATGATAAAAGAAGAATGTTAATATTCAAGAAGCCCTATTAGGCTCTACAAAATAAGAGGGAAGAATCCAACATTAAAGATAACTAAGTGGGTAAAAATCTATCAGGTGTTTTACAACACTATGAGTAGTGTTATCCTCCAAGCATACTATTTAACTAAGAGAAAAAAAATTATTTAGTCAGTGAATAGAAAATGTAATTCGGCCAACAAATAGACGAAGAAATTTGGCCTATGAATAGAATCCATTAGAGCAACGCTTCATCCAATAGGATTTATTTTGACAAACAAGCCTGCAAATTAAAAGAGAGTGAAATATTTTCTAAGTCATTAATGCATAGCAAATATCACAATCATGTGCTACCAAAGTGCCTTCTCATCAAAGTAGAATAGAGGATATAAGTGCACCATTTTTCAAGTCAAAATATTAAGTTTTGAGCAGCAAGAATAAAGTAACTAGTGCATTATATTCAGGCTAGAATAAAAGATAATTTATGTGCAAAACATGTTAAAGCAAAGTGTCATAAGGTTGCTACAAGGCACATCATTTATCAAGCAACAAGAATAAACAACGAACTTACTCGACCAAGCTATCAAATATAATAACTAGCTCAATCTTCTTAGCTACAAGGTGATGAGCACACATAGAGATCTCATTCCACCTACCCACAAAGTGACAAGCACACACTAAGAGCCGCTCAGTTAGCTAACACAAGATAATTCAAAGCATCACAATGAACAAACTCTCACAATATGACATTCTGATTGTCACCCGAGAAGGATAATAAATAGCCAATGACAAAACATGAGGTAAATGAGAAAGGAATCCTCAAACTATGAGCATAATATTTTCTTCAAATGTTAGAAGGTTAGACATATTGGTAAGTAACATCAAGAAGCATTACATGAATATATAAGGTAAGGGTAACACTTGAGACATGTCCTCTCCTACCTTTCAAAAGTGAACGGTCAAGTGATAAAAGGTGAACCATTTGAATTATGTAACGTCTTGTTGGAGCATGCAAATTAAAGAACCTAATAGAGTTACTTTGAGATCAGTCAAGCTTACATCAAGGTAGTCAGACCACTATAGTAGAATAAAGAATAATTAGTGTGCACAAGATCAAAGTATTACTTTGAGGCAGTTAGATAATTACAATAGAGAAGAATTGACATGCACAATATTGGAGGTAAATTCAAATTTGAAATTAGGGTTTTCCAAGTTTAGTTTTTGGAGTAATAAGGTTTAGTAAATATTTTTCTTAATTATTTAATCTTAGGAGAGATAAGGTCTTATTTAATTAGCAAGGTTATTAAGTTTAATTAAAACTATGGAGTGATAAGTAGTTGGAAAAAAATAGTTTATGGAGAGATAAGTAGAGTTTTTGATTTCTTAATAGTTCTTTCATTAATTTGGTTTATTAGATTTTTGAAATATTAGATTAATTATTTTTTGTAAATTAACTATTTAGGAGTCAAAAGGTATTCAACCTCAAATTTAGAAAATTTAAAGTTGTAAAATTCATATCTTGTAAAAAAATTTAACATTAGGAAGATATAAGGAATTCTACTTCATAGGTTTTGTAATTTAGAAACTTTGATTTATTTAAAACCTAGGGAGACATAAGGTAGACTACATCAAAGGAAATATTTTCTTAGTATTGATTACATATCATGGAAGAAATTGTTAAGAATGCATTCAATAATGAAGATATAGTAAATAAACTTAAAGGCTATTTTCAGGTAATGATAGATAATTTTTATAATAAAGAGAAATCAACAAGATTATAGAATAGTCAAGAGAATACACCATTGGATCTTGTTATTACAAAATCTTATTCTAGTAATTCATCAATCTCAAAAATAGAGTCTACTAAAAATATTGAAGATCTTCATCATCTACAATTTATCTACATGGAAAATAAAGATAGAATAGCTTTGGTTGTACATAAGTGGTTATGTTGTTTTATCAAGAGAATAGATGAACTTGAAATTCTAAGAAGGATGAATAAAGTAGTAAAAATATCTTCAAGGTGTGTTTATTGCAATAGAATTGGTCATGAAAAACAAATTGTTGGAATCTTCATCCATGTAAATATTGTGGAAGAAAATCTCATTCATCTATTTTTTACTACTACAAGGAGAAGTATTGTAGAAGATTTGAAAGAGCATTAATATTTAGATTAGATTATTTTTTTTAAATACTAATTTCTAAAGCATCTTCTAACAATGAATTCAAGTGTGGAATTTTTGAAGTACAGGAAGAAAAGTCATTCAGAGAATGGGGGAAAAGAAAATGGATCAAACATGGTCCAACACAACTCTATGAGATAATAAGATCACATGTATTACAATATCACTTGTAGATTGAAGGAAAAAGACCTAGATGGAAGACTAAAGTCTTCAATAACCAAATAATGTAATACAGGGGGTGTTGGAGAATATTACATTATTTGGTAAATACTAATGTACCCCCATGGCACCTTCATGGTACACCTTGTAAATATTAGACTAGGATTGAGTCTTAAATTAGAGTATGAGTAAATATTTTAAGTAATGTAATAATGTGCACGAAATATACAAGCATCAAATGTGTAAGTGTGCAAGTATAATGTGAGTATGTGTACAAGTTTCTTATGTGTGAGTGTGCACAGGTGCCTTTAGATTAGAGTGTGCTCAGTGAAGAGTCATTTCTAGGTGTGCATAAAATATATAGTCATATATGTAAGTGTTAAATAGAGAAGCCAAGATTCTTGAGACTTTGCATAATAAAAGGAAGAATCAAGTAACCAAAGAGTCATTCTAAAATGGCTATATATTACTCCATGGAGGAACATCTCATATATCTCATACATAGTGAGCATAGTGATCATAGCAAGTATTGTGAGTATAGTTGTCCTTATTGTAACAAAGTTTTATGATACATTTGTAAGAGAAAGAGGAGTAATAAATATTGCATACATTTGAGCAAAAAATATTGTAAGTTGTGCTAAATACTTTTTACATGTATGGTTCAGGCTATTATATTCATATTGTTTCTTATTAATGAATGTTATTTGATTTATTATAAGCCTTTATTTACATATTAGTTGGCTCATATTATTCTATTTACATCATTATCTTGATCTTACTATATTGTGGCTATCATATATTTGATCTTGTGAGTTTTAAATTAATATTAAGGCTTCAAAAGCCATCAGATACAAATACTATTAAAAGGCTTTCATTGTGGATTAAGTTTTTTGGAATTCCTTATCAGCTCATCAATAAGGAGGTTTTGAATATTATCAATAATACTCTAGGGGAGTTAATCGAGGAGGGAAAAACTACTAAGGAGATCATACATGTTGTATACACTTAAATATGTGTTTCCATTGATATTTTAAAACCTTTACTATTGTTCATTAGGATTAAATTTGAATCGGGAGAATGGGATCAACAAGTGGATTATGAAAATATTGCATTCCACTCTCTCAAATTTTATAAGACTAGACACATGACCAAATATTACAAAGTGAAAAAGATAGAAAATTTTGGGCATGAGACAACTTTAATATGAAACAAGGAGATCATATCATAGTAGAAATTGGGTTGAATCAAGGATTTTTTACTCCTAATAAAGTGGCAAAAACCCTTTATATCGTTAAATGACAAATGCCATTACAATTTACTTGAATCATCCATTAGAAGAAATAAATGATACAAGGGATAAGTACAATCCACAAGTTAAAATTTAAGAGTTAAAAGTGCAAAGGAATATGGAGAGGAAAACTATAAAGTGAATGAAGTGAAAAAGGTCAAGGCTAATCTAAGTAAATCATCTCCATTTTCCTCGAGTAGAATAAAATCCTCACCTTACATAAAAATGAAAGTAGTAAAAAGTATATCCATTGAACTTTAGGGTTTCAAAAGTATCATAATAAGGAATTGGATAGGGAGGATATCCATGGAAATTGAGGGCTTCTAGGGTAGCAAGAGAAAGTAATTACTATGGAGAATCATCATTTTACTTAATGGTTTTAAAAGAAACATAGATAACAAAGTGTTTATAAGGCTATTCCTTGTATTTTAGATTTTGCAGGGCAATATAAATATTTAAGACCTAAGTCTCATTATGAAAAATATGTAAAATTAGAAGATATTGATGAAAATGAAATTTTTTATGGGAATAAAAAAAGTAGAGGAAGGTTATCAAATTATCAAAGAGAAAAATAAACTCAAAGGGATATCAATTTGTGAATTCAAATAAAAATATCACAAGAGTTAACAAGAAGTGGGGCTATGCCCACTAATAAAAATAAAAAGTGATGATGAAGATGGTATCATGGAATATTAGGGGTATTAATAACCCTTTAAAAAATAATTATTATAGTCATGAGTTTATTTTAATACAATAAAAACAAAAGTAGTGAGGAATGTAAGGATTATTTTGATAATATTTGGAATATGGGGGATTGTCTGGAAGTTTCTTCTATAGGATATTTTTGTGGTAGTGGAGAAACATATGACAAACACAAATGGGATGGACAATTATTAGAAGCAAAAAGTAATTGGGTTGTTGGACTATTTTAAGGAAAAGAAGAAAACATCAAATTTGGAGTTATAAATGTATATGCTCCAACTATAGTTACTCCTTACAAAATATGTTGGAAGGACCTTATCATATTTTTTTAAACACAATGATTATTCATAATTGTGATATATGGATTCTTAGGGGTGACTTTAATATAGTTCTATCTCCTTTTGAAAAAGGGTGGTACTCTTGGATGGTCTAAATCAATGCAAGATTTTACTTCATTTGTCAATTCAAATGGCCTTTGGTATGTTATTCCTTCAAGTTTTCAATATACATGGGATAATAGATGCATTGGGAAAACTCATATAGCATAAAGATTGGATAGATTCTTATTATCTAACACTTGGTTGCAAAAATATTATACAATCTCTTCAAACATTTTATTATGAGTAGCCCATTCTTTTAACTTGTGATTAACTCAATAATGGTTATCCAAAGTCATTTTGATTCTCATCTATGTGGCTCAAAGAACCTAATTTCTTCTAGATGGTAAAGTTATTGTGGGATGAATAAAATTTTGAAGTATCATGTGTATAATAGTTTGTTTAAAATATGAAATCTCTAAAGGGGTAAATAAGGACAAATGTCATATCATTTGGTAACATCTTTAAACAAAACAACGAAATTGAATCCAAGCTCAAAATTTTAAAAGAGATAGTAAAAATCAATGGAATGGGTATGGATTCTTATGCAAGAAAAATAATTACTTTTTTATTATCATAATAAATTGAAAAATGAGTCATAATAGTTCTAAAAATCTAGGGAGAAATGGGTCAAGCAGATAGAAATACCATTTTTTCATGCTACAACGATTATTTTTGTCACATCAAACTCTAGATGGAAGAAATATTGAGGAAGAAGATATCATGAAGGAAACAATTAATTATTTTAAAAATGTTTTGTCAGATAATGAGCAAGATAAGGAGGCACAAGATAGGGTTTTATAAAATATTCCATCAATTATCACACAAGGAAAAAAGAAATCCTGATGAATAATATATCTACGGAGGAGCTAAATGAAATAATCATCCTAACAAGGCACTTGATCTTGATGGATTTCCTGCAATTTTCTTTCAAATTTTTTGGAATTTATTGAAGCATGATATGTTGGTTACAATTGAAGAGGCACAAAAAAGAAGGCTACAATAAGTGATATCAATACCACTTCTATTACATTGGTTCCTAAGAAAAATGAGATGAAATATTTTGATTATTTTGTCCAATAAGCCTTTGAATATGATTTATAAGATCATTTCAAATATTATTATAAATAGATTGAAAATTATTCTAGATTATGTTATATCAAAGGAACAAGATGGTTTTATTTGTGGTAAATAAATTTTAGATAGTGTAATAATTGTACAAAATGCAATACATTCTATTCATTCCATGAAAAAATGTATGCTTACGAAAATAGATATGAACAAAACAAATGATAGGATTTTCTAGAGTTTTCTACATGATATTTTCAAAAGGTTTGGTTATGATTAAGGTTGTTGTGAATGGATTAAATGTTGTTATAGCACTATAAAATATTATATTTTTATCAATGGTTCTCCTATTGGTTTCTTTAAATTGTCTTATGGATTTCACCAATGTGATCCACTATCTCCTTATCTATTTATTATTCTTTTGGAGGCATTAGGAAGAGCCTTCTCAAAGGTAAAATAGGAAGCAAGAATCAAAGGTATTTAGGTTGCAAAAATATAGCATATCCAATTTATTGATGATACTTTTCTTTTGGGCTATCCCTCAATTAGTGAGACCATAGATTTTAAACCAATATCATGTTATAAAAATGCTACTACACAATTGGTTAATAGTACAAAATCTAGGATTTGTATTAACACTACCCTAGATTTAGAATTAATTATTATGGATATTCTAGGGTTTGAAATTGAAATATTCCCATCAACCTACTTGTGTATTCCTTTAGGTGCTTTTAAGTCTCTTATTTGGATAGAATGAAAGCTTATTTTGTAGGTTGGAAATGTAAGTTTTTAATGATGGTGGGGAGGCTACAACTCATAAATACTACATTGTGCAATCCATACCTATTTATACAATGTCACTTTCAAGATTACCAATAGGTATAGCATAAAAATTTGATAAAATTCAAAGAAAATTTCTTTGGAAAGGATTTGAAGGAAAAATTAGATTTCCTCTTTGTAGATGGATGGGGTATACAAAGAAAATAATATTAGAGTGGTAGGCTTGTAGAATTGCAAACTTATGAGTTTGGCCTTAAGGAAAAATCTTGCATGGATATTATTCAAATATCAAGGAAAGAGTTGAGAAAAAATATTACTTCAAAAATATGTAGGTTCTCTTGATGCAATAAAATTATTTGAAAAAAAATCCCTATCTAAAGGATTTCCAACATGGAATTCCATATCAAATAGTTTGTAATTTATTAAGAAAAATTTCAAATTATTAGTAATTAAGGGGAATTATGCAAATTTGTGTCCTAATGTCTATTTTAAGCCTTATCCTTTTTATCTTTGATTCAAAACGATAATCTAGAAGGAAGTGATTATGGACAATGAGAGTATAGATAATCTAGTATCTACAGAGATGAGGTTGAAGAGGATTGAACACCCAAATATGTATAGAGTCTCACGATTGCAAAAAGAGAATCAAATTTTGATAACCAAAAAATATATGATGAAATTTCAAATTGGTTCTTACAAAGACGAGATATTATGTGATGTTATGCCTATAGATGCTTGTCATGTCTTATTGGAAAGACCATGGAAATTTGATAAAAATGTTTTTCATGGTGGTAGGGTGAACACCTAAAATATTGAGAAGCATGGTAAGAGATATGCATTAATTCCATTAAAAGAGAGAAAAAATATGGACAATAGTCCTAAAATATTCCTAGGAATGAAAAATAATCCTTGAAGGGAATAAAGAAGGAATCATATTTTACTTTCATCGCTAAACCCACAGAAGAAGGGATAATGGACAACATGGATGAAACACTACATGGAGTGAGGTATTTTTTGGAAGAATATGAAAAGATTATTTTGAAATATGGGATGTCATCCATGAGGAGAATTTGTCATCACATAGATTGCAGTCCCAAATTGAGCTTACATAATAAGCCAAATTATAGGATGACACCAATGGAGAATGAGAAGGAAAAGGTAAAAATAAGAAAAAAATATAGGGAAGAGGTCATTGGTCCAAGTCACCAGTGGTAGTGACGATGAAGATGACAGTGCAACAATTCCTACTATAGATAAAGAGAAAGATAAAAAGAAGAATAAATATGTAAGAGAGGGAGATGAATATCATGACATCATTGATTGTCATGTTGGCCATGACAAAGACCATATTGTTAGAGTTAATAGTTACAATAGTAATTCAAAGTGTGATGAAGGATATTGTAATGATGATAGATATTAGAGTGGGAATGGAGAGTTTGGATGCTTTGAAAAGTACACAAAAGGTATTGATTCCAAAAAAATGAGAAAAATAGGATATGATGGAAAATAACTGAGATGATATAGGCAAGGTTTGAAATACCCATAATACCAAAAATAAGGTAAAGGAATGAAATCCTTGGATATGCAGGTCAATCCGTAAGTAATGAGACTAAGAAGCAAGATCAATATAGGGGATGAAGGTTCAAGGATGGGTTGTTGCAATTGATATGGAATATTTGGGCACATTGAAACTAGGTGTTGGAACCTACATCCTTGTGAGAGTTGTAGAGGGTATAATCACTCCAAAAAAAGGTTTTGGAACCAAGAGAAAGGAGCCAAAAATATACCTATTGATTATGGTTGAACGAAAGTGATGGAATGGGACAAGGTGAAATGAATCATAAGTGTATTCTATAAGAGAAGATTTAGTTCTTAGAGGAAGGCTAGGATAAGATAACAAAGTCATACCTGTGAAGACAACCAAGCTAAAATAGTAATTAATTGGAAGAAAAATTCAAGTTCATGAGTTGAAGCTTATGGAACATGTCCTCTTAGTAGTGAGCATGATTTATGAACATATAGTGTTGGTTATAATGGTTGGGGTAAATCGTTTAACTACCCAACCTTGCTTTTAAGGAAGGAAAAAAAGAACATGGGTCATTTCCATAATTGATGGAATTAAAGGGAAGTAATACAATGGAAGATAGGAAAAGAGGAAAATAAGAGAAAAAAAGGAGAAAAAGGAAGAGAAGAGGATGAAGCATCCAAATATGGAAGAAGAAATTAACAATGCCCAAAAAGAGAAGAAGAAAATGGCATAGGAAAAGGAAGAGGAAACGACATGAAAGAGGAACTAGAACAAACATCCAGGTATACATTTCCTCTTTTCCTCTATTCCATTGCAGTATTTTCTCTTCCTTTCACTGGTTATGGAATCAACCCACCTTTTTTTTTCCTTCCTTATATGTAGGATTGGTAGTTAAATGGTTTACCCAAACCATTATAACTGGAACTTGATGCTCCTACATAAAAAAATTCTTATAGAAAAGAGTCTAAAAATAAGAGCATATCATAGACCTTTTAGATGTGCCTTATGTGAGAAGGATTTAGAAGTATCATAACATTTATCTCTTCATTATCCCTTTACTGACACAATTTAGGGTTACTTTTTTAAAAATATAAGAATATATTAGGCATCTCCATCAACATTGAAAGAGGATGAAATGTTGGATTGATTATTTCAAAGCTAATGCATTATGTATTATGTGGAGGATTGGTCATTCCATTATTTGTTATGGATTGAAAGGGAAAATGGATTTTTTTTAAATAAATATCAAAGCCATACCCAAGTTTGGAACTATATTACTTCCTCTCTTGTGTTATATTTATAGATATGGTGCTCACCATAAGAAGTCTCAAGTATAGAAAAAGAGACGCTATTCACTTGCTTATAGGATTTGAATATATATGGAAGAATTACTTGGGATAGTAAAATTAAAAAAGGGTTTGGTTCAATCTATGGTAAAATAAAAATTTATAGATATTTGGTTTATCGTAATTAATTTTGTTAGTATTCAATTTGCATTAACTTAGTTATATTCTTCAACTTTCAATTAAGATACCCATGTTCAAATATTGCCAAGATATACATGCATAATTGCCAAATTGTTGTAATACCATTATATGGTAATGATGTAATATGGGTGGGACCCATTTTAATCCCATATAACCAATTGAAACAAAATTAATTTTTATAGTGCTTCTAAAGGAAACCTAAAAAATCGATGGAGGTGGTGTATTTTGAAATAATAAATACAAAATTCTCCTCTTCTACTCAAAATCATACGAAACTTGAATTTTATATTATTAATATTCTAACTTTAGAGGGGGGAAATAATCCTCATATATGATTCTCAATTGGGCTAAAATTTGCCTTTCATATTTGTATGATCAATAGTGTTTTTGTGTTTTCCTTTGAGAACAAGGTCCCCAAATTCAAAAGAACAAGTACAAACTTTATTAGAGTAAGTTTGCTTGAGTGTATTTTGATAGGATCAAAGATGCTCTACGGTATGGATATGCTTCTCATTTTAGTTTAAATGATCTAAATGATACTCGTCACCAACCAAGGAATATTGCAATAATATACACAAGGACAAAACCTCTAACTCAAAGGGGAAAACTGCCTTAGTGCCATAAATTAATACATATGGGGTTTCACCTATAGGAGTTCATATTCTAGTATGAGGCCCACAAGATAAGGTAGAATTGGATATACCATTTGCAATAGATCTAACTTACCAATTTCTTGAGGATCTTAACTAGAGACTTATTAGATGCTTCGACTTGACCATTGCCCTGAAGGTAATATGAGTTTGACCATTTGTGTTGATATTGTACTTCACACAAAAATTGTGGATTTTCTTGTCCTTGAAAGGAGTGTCATTGTCAACAATGATAATCTAAGTAATATTATACCTACAAAGGATCTAGTTCAAGATAGACTTAGAGACTAAGCCTCTAGTCACCATGGCCAAGGGCATGGATTTGATCCACTTGGTGAAGTACTCTATTATTGTGATGATAAACTTATGATCATAAAATAATGTGGGGTTAATATTTTTAATAATGTCCAATTTCCACATGGAGAATGGCCAAGGGGAATAAATAACTTGAAGGTTTTAAGATGAAGTATGAACAAGGTTGTCATGGCATTGACACTTGTCACAACATCAAACATAGTTACATGTATATTTTTTCATGGAAGGCCAATAATAATCAATCCAAAGGAGTTTCTTAGTAATTTCATTACTGCTAAAATGACCTTCATATGATCCTTCATGTCCTTCATAAAGAGCTTGTCAGGCTTCATCAGAGTTAAGGAATTATAATAGGATGCCCTCAAAATAACGTTGATATAAAGTATTATCAATAATGACAAACCAGCATGCTCTTTTTTGTAAAAGCTTTTGCTTTTTGTGATCTAAGCCATTAGGTATTATGCTATTTTTAATAAATTTAAATTTATTTGTGTAACAATGCTCAAACTAAAAAAATTTAATGTTTAGTATGTCTAACAAAACTAGGGTAGAGCTAAGGTTTATGGGTTCTCAGAGTTATTGAATGATGATAACTGTTTGATCATATTCTAAAATAAATGAAATGATGGATATAGTAGTGATCATGGCATCCACATGGAGTTTGAAGGATCTAGGGATAGACTATATGGTTACCCTATCAAAGGCTACCAAAATCTTGGTGATAATTTCCTTGTAAATTTTTAGCTTATCATCCTTAGTTTGATAAACTTTGTTGATTTTATTCACCACAAGTTGAGTCACCAAATATGAAAAGGCTTATAACCTTTAAGGCTAAGGCTTCCATAAGACCTATAATCAAGGCTCCATACTTTGCAATAGAAATATAGCTTGAAGGAAAGGAGGATCAATTATTTTTGAGGGGTGACTAGATTTATTCTAGCTCTAGTTCTCTTTAAGAAACAGGCTCTATAAAAAAACAATGACCAAGATTTAGGCTCTTATTCTAGGCTAAAACACTCATAAGGAAATTCAATGACTAATGGATAGGAGGATTATAAGGGAGTTATGGCTAACTAGTCAACAATCATCTAAATTTTTATAGCCTTTTTATCTATAAAGGGTAAGTCAAATTCACTAAGGGCTAAGACCCAATTAGCAGCTTGACCTGAAAGGTGGAATTTCAACATTAAGTAGTGAAGAGGATCAAATATTGCAACTACTGATGTATTATAGCTAAGCATATAGTGTCACAAATTCTGATATGTGAACACTACATCAAGGTAAAGCTTCTCTTATGGAGTGTAAAGTTTCAGAGTTAACAAAGGTCCTAGTAATATAGTAGATTGCTCAATATTTTATTTTTATCATCATGTTGAGCTAGCATAGCCCCAAATATTAGGTTGTGGTTTCTATATAAAGCATTAGATGCTTATTGGACCTATAGGAAACTAGGCATAGATTCTTTTATTGTCTATGATGTTGGTTTGGGACCTTGTTCATACGTGTAAATGTTCATAAATTTCAAGAGGCTAATTAAATGTGACATGTTTCTATCCATTTATTTGGTTCTCTAACACCAAATAAATATAGAGAACTCTAGCTTGAGAATCTAGATGCAATATTCTTCTTTGCAATTAATCCTTGGTTGTTGGGAAATACTAGATTCAATGAATAAAAACTAGAGAACACTTCTTGATTTGATAACAACAGTAATACTCACAAAGTGGAGTTTCCTCAGCACCTCGAATGGGTTTCCTCTGATATATCACTATTGGCTGGTTCTAGGAACATATATCCTAGGAATTTTCCCCTACAATTAGAGATTTCGAAAACAATCAAATCCCTTACAATAAAATAATGTTTAGGTATCGATGGTGCAAAAACCTACATGAAACCTAGCACAGTTAGAAGAAGGTTTGTTAAGAGTAAATTTAATAAGTATAAGCCTTTTAAGAATTGCAAAAGATGCATATAAGCTCCTAATAAAGACCCAAAGGATGTATGTTTCTTTGCTTGCAAAAAGAAAGGCCACTATGATCACTCTTTCCCATAAAAAGATCCAAAACATTTCAGAGCATTATTTGCAGACCAGATGTTAATAATGAATGGGAAATTTGTGAATCTGTAGAATAATTAAATTTTTTGAAACAACGAAACTTTTTAGTGTTTAAATATAGAGTTGAATCCGATACTAAAAGTTTAATTTTTGATGATTATAATGAACAGATTGATGAACAATAATTATATTCCATTAATGATGTATTTATGGTATATCCTAACGATACTATAATGCTTGAATTAGAATATTGTAGTGACTATGAAACTCAATCTAAAATAGTTGAAGATGAATTAGAGGCTTGGGAAGACCTGTACAGACCTTATAAAGATACATCAGAGTCTTCTTATTCCAGTTTATTTTTTGAGCAAATGAAATATGAAATAGATGTTGAATCAGATGCTCTATATAATTATAGTAAGATTCAATCCACTCAGGATTTACAAAAATATGATCCTTTCAAGGATTCAAAATCTTGGATGCCTCACAAAAAACTAGTAAATATTAAAACGCAACAAAAATTTGTTTATCATAAATTTTCTTTAGCATCTAAAAGTTCTCAATTACAAATAAATAAAATTGTTCATTCATATTATTAGATTTTGTGTCCAATTTAGATTACAGGGGATGGTGGCATAAATTTTTGAAAAATAGTTTCTTTCATAGATAATGGTTGTAACTTGAATTTTTGTTATGCAAAAATGGTTATAAATTGGGTAGAATCCACAAAGGATTTTAGAGTATCAACAATGAATGGACAAACAGGTTTGAAGTATTTTGTATTTGATATCCCTATTAAAATATCTGGTAAAATTATATATGCTAACTTTGTGCAAATAAATGATGCAGGATGTTGGTTTAAAAAGTCCATTATTAGATATTTATGGACCATACACAGTTGCTCAACATTGTTTAGTGCTGAATATTGATAATGAAAAAATTATAGTTCTAAGAATACCAACATCATATCTTGCATCATTTGTTTACACAAAGTTAGCATATATAATTTTACCAGAGATTTGAATGGGGATATCAAATGTAAAATACTTCAAACCTCTCTGTCCGTTAAATTCAGTTTCCCCATATCGCTTGTTCATAGACCTTGTTCATCAGTCTCAAAATATTATACATAATTAGGACAATTAGAAATCTATTCTTCCTTCTCCAATTTCTAGTATTCATATCCATACATCGGATCCAAATCAAAAAGTGAATGTGCAACATGTGAATAACATGCACATGATGATGTTTTCTCTTGGTTCCTCTTCTTCATTAAAATGGAATCATAAAAATATAATATTCCATAAAGGTATCAAATGGACCCTTAAATAGAAACATTGCATAACCACATCAGATATAGAAATACCCACAACAAGAGCATATGTATCTTGTATTCTTGAACATGATGTCGATGATATTATAGATCAGTCTAAATCTATCAGACAAATGAATTACATCAATAATTGGAGTTAGTATGCTGAAAAGCATTTTGATAATATGGAAGTATATTTAGGAGAAATATAAATAGAATTAAAGAAGGTAAATGAAAATCTAGCAGCAGTAAGATTATTCCAAGAAGAACAAAAAATACAGTAAAATCATATAGTAAAAAATAAAGTATAAGGCAAAACCAAGTATCCCTATTAAATTGGCTAAGGCATATAAGCCAATTAACATAACTCCTACGGGTTATCAAACCCTACAAAATAAATTAGGGAAACAAAAAGAATCAGAATCATCCTCTACTAAACCACCAATGAAAATGTCCAGAGTTGAAGGAACATCACAACAGTCTAAGTTTATGTTCCCTTTCAATATAAAAGAAGGTGCAGTTGTTCTAAACATTGATGGAAACCCTAATCCTCAAGATATTATTCATATTTGGGGTGACCATTATAGCTCTTTGAAGAAATACTTAATTTTGATAACAATGCAGTCATTGATATTTGAACCAAATATTTTAATGGCATGGTATTACAATGGTGGGTACATGCATCATATGAGTCCAAGATGCAGATCTATGAACAAGGTTTACCATTACTGCATGAATCTTTATTATTATAATTCACCCCAATAATGTGAATAAATAAAAATAAGATCAACTTAATATTACATTAAAAAATTGTATGATATGAGTAGATTTGAAGAATACATGTAGGATTACATGAAGAAATTTTATAAATTGAATTTACATAGAGATCATTTGATTAAAATTTAATTCTTATATTCTTTACCAAAAGGTCTAGGACATTTGGTCTTAGATAAAATTTCTCAATAGGGTGTGGACATAAATACTTTTTATTTTACTGATATAGTTGAATCAATGCGACAAGAATACAGTAAAATTTATTTATTTCAGAAGGTTTCCAAAACAAGCAAATCCCTTACAATAAAAGAATGTTCAAGGATCAGTGGTGCAAAAATCTATGAGAAACCTAGAAAAATCATAAGAAGGTTTGTTAAGAGTAAAGATAATAGGTATAAGCCTTTTAAGTATTTTAGAAGACACAGACAAGCTCCTAATAAAGACCCAAAGGATATCTTTTTCTTTGCTTGCAAAAATAAAGGTCACTATGCTCATTCTTACCTGTCTAAAGCTCCAAAACATGTCACAACATTATTTGCAAACCCAAATGTTAATAATGAATGGGAAACAATAGAACTTTTTAATGTTTAAATGTACAGTTGAATCCCATATTGAAAGTTTAATTTTTGATGATGATAATGAATAGATTGATGAACAAGAATTGCAGTCCATTAATGATATGTTTATGGTATATCCCGCTGATATTATAATGACTGAATTAGAATATTGTAGTGACTGTGAAACTCAATCTGAAATAGATGAAGATGAATTAGAGGCTCAGGAAGACTTGTACAGATCTTATAAAAATACATCAGAGTCTTCTTCTTCTAGTTTCTCTTCTGAGAAAATGATATATGAAATATATGTTGAATCAGATGCTCTATATGATTACAGTGAGATTCAAGCCACTCAAGATTTACAAAAATATGATCCTTTCAAGGATCCAAAATCTTGGATGCCTCACAAAAACTAGTAAATATTAAAAAGCAACAAAATTTTGTTTATCATAAATTTCCTTTAGCATCTAAAAGTGCTCAATTACAGATAAAAAACGGTGCATTTATATCATCATATTTTGTGTCCAATTCATATTGTAAGGGATGGTGGAATAAATTTTTAGAAAATAATTGCTTTCATATATATTGGTTGTAACTTGATTTTTTTTCATGAGAAAATGGTTAAAAACTGGGTAGAATCCACAAAGGATTTCAAAGTATCAACAGTGAATGGGCAGAGAGTTTTGAAGTATTTTCCATTTGATATCCCTATTCAAATATTTGGTAAAATTATATACGCTAACTTTGTGCAAATAAATGATGCAGGATATGATGTTGGTTTGGAAATTCCATTATTAGATATTTATGGACCATACATAGTTGCTCAGCATTGTTTAGTGCTAAATATTGATAATGAAAAAATTACAGTTCCAATAATACCAACTATGTTTCATTCTTAGAAACTAAAGGCACAATGGACTGACCCTTCTATCAAATATATTATCAGTCATGAACAAGCAACACAATAGGTACCACAGACTACTGTCCTCTGCTCTATCACCTACAAAGCTTGCTCTTAGTTCTTCTTAATATTTGTCTCAAATTTGCACTAAACACAGTCCTTCGGTCTAGCACAAATCTACTAAATACCTGTCTCAAATATGCACTAAACACAGTCCTTTGGTCTAGAACAAATCTTCTCAATCTCTATCTCTAATCTGCACTAAACACAATCCTTCGATCTAGCACAAGTTTGCTCAATATTTGTCTCTAGTCTGCACTAAACTGCCTTTAATACTACACCAAACTCTATCTTAAATCTATCCTCAAACCTTAACACAAAGCTTGATATAATCACAAATCAACTATGCTCTCAAGTCTTCACAAATACTTGCCTCAAATCTACTTAACAAGTCCTCACTAGAACTTGTCCAATCTGCTCAACAAGTCTTCAACAAGACTTGTCTCAAATCTACTTGTAAGCTTCCACAAAATCTTGCACAAATCGTCCTTAAGTCCACTCTAGAAATTGCTTAAATTTTCTCACTAGATTTCACAAAAGCTTATTCAAATAAATTGCAAAACTTGCATACAAAAATCAACTCAATATCTTTTAGAAAACTTCTTCAATCACTCAAACAAGTTTCACTCAAAATCTTGTTTAACCTCATAAACATATAGAGAATGGTTAGAGACTCAACATGTTTCACTCACAACACACTCACAAAACTCAACTTAATCTCTTTCAGAAAACCTCTTTAATCACACAAACAAATTTCACTCAAAATTTTCTTTAACCTCAAAAGCATATAGAGAATTGTTAGAGACTCAATATGTTTCACTCGCAAACACTCAATCACTTCCAAACTCTTTTCAAATAAATTTAGAATAAATAAAAATTTGTTTCACATAACTTGAACTATCACTCCAACACTTTCAATCAACTATGCTCATCCAACTTCACTCAAAAATTCACTCAATGAAACACAACTTGCTTACAAACCCTAATCAAGTGTTTCACAATACTTCCAACAACGCTCACTATGGAGCTCAACCTTGACTCAATATGATTCTAAATTCACATAAAAATGATACTCATGATATTTCACAAACCCTAGTTAAGCACATGAAATCTTACTCAAATATTTCCAATAATGCTTATCAAACAATCTCACATAACAATGATACTCATGTTCTTTTCACAAACCCTAATCCAAGATAGTTCTCAACTTCTCACTCAAATGTTCTCACAAACATTCACCAATCATGCACATGAAAGCTTACTCAACAATGCTTATCAAACAAACCTTTTCACTCCAACTTAGCATTCACAACATCCAACCCAACAATATTTCATTCACAAGGATGATATACCCATACGTTTTGTTTGATGAAGAATTAACCTCAAAACATTTCTCAATCACAATCAATATCTTTACCAATCTCAATGGTTAGATATCAAAAATATTCATCCAAATATTCTCTCAATATTAATTCACCATTACAAAATTAACAAAACTCAAGTACACCTTATTATCTCCAAACTTATCAAATAAATATTTCAATCACTCAGTTTCACTATAACCCCTTTCAAAAATTTAATGCATAAAGTAATCCAAAATCCTACTTATATCTCCCTACTCAAAACTGCATTTTCAAACAATTAACTTTATAAAACAATGCAATAAATTTTTAACTTTCAATAAAAAGATTTCTCTTTTTTTCTAAGGTAAAAATAATTTACCTTACCCCTTTTAACTCCCTAAGCACTCAACAAAATCAAATACACCACGTGCTCATAACATTCCCACTCTACACATTAACCTAAGCACAAAAATTAAATCATGTGCTTCAAGCACCACCAACAACCATAGACTATGCACTTTTAATAAAAATATTAAATACCTCATGCACGCTCCTTATGGGACTCGATCTCTGGTCAAAGCGCCGCCTACACCTTAGTCGTGGCTACCCTACCGCATGAGCTAAGTGCTCATGTGGGAGGCAAAAGCACCTAGAGCACTTTGTCTCTTCCTCCTGCACCAAAATCCAAAAGGCTTTGTCCCTACATCGCCATCGAGACTCAAACACAGCACCTCTATGTTCTCAACACCTTACACACCTCAGATTCAATGCTAGCCCAACCAACTAGTTGGTGTAGAATCTTCCCACCTTGTTTGCTTTGTTTTCTACGTATTTTGGGGGTAATTAAAAATTAAAACCTTTTCCTTTGTTCGCTCACAAATTATTCACCTTCTCTTTTCACAAATTGCATGCACAATATTTCGTAGACTTACCTTTGTGAGGTAAGTGTTATGGTATTTATACCATATGCTTCTATTTTTCAACATCGATGAAGTAATATGAAATTTAAATTAAACTTGGCTTCCAAATGAACTTTGGGTTAAAAAATTATTATTTTTATAAATTAATTTATAATATAAATATTATAAATTATTTATAAACTACCTTCGGTATTAATTAAACTTTTAATACTATAATAAAATATTATAATATTATTTCCTTTTGGCCTAGGTATTTTTCTCTTTCGCCCTTAGACATTTTATGACCGCCTTTAATATTATAATAATAAATATTATAATATTATTTTATTTAGGCATTTTCTTCAGGGTATTTAATCATCCTTTTGACCAATCATGTGGAGCTCTTAGACCAAATATCTTGGGCTTAAAATATAAATATTTTAACCCTTCTTTTGCCAAGTCCTACACTGATTCTTGACACTGACTCTTAACATCAATGACAACACAACTAACTTAAAATTTATAACAGACAACAAGGCGGATAGAACACGATGGCCAAAATCATAGTCTAACCGACACAAACAACCAACACAATAGGTAGCCCAGGGTTCTATGAGTCCCCTAGGAATATTACACTACAACCAGTGCTTGGGTTAAAACAACGGCCCACATGACCAGCCTAGTTGATTGTTTCAAAGAGGGAATACTTCTCATTGAAAATCTTATCAACTCCCATCACACAACATGATTGGTATGGGCGATAATAGAGCTCATTATGGATCATCTCTTAGGTTACCAGGGTGTCAACAACACCCCCCAAGATATGGGGGGACTTCCTAACCTTAGCCTAATATCGCTTGAGAACCAAATGAAGGATGAGGTAAGGAGGGCAAGCCAAACACAATCTCATAGCAACAATAGGGGAAAGGATGGCATCTAACAAGCAATAACCAATATAATTGGTTGAGTGAGAGTGTCAACATAGAGGTAGCTATACCATTCCTCTATATGATATAGATAAGAACAATAGTGGTTAAAAATGTCAAACCTCTCTCCACACTTATCTACGCTCGAGATGAAGGACTACCCAAAGGCACAAGAGGCTTACTAGTCAACCTATATTTATCATTCTCAACCAACATGAAAAACAAAAGGGTAGTTCCATAACAAATAATGGCTTGCACTTCAACATAGGACTGGTAAACTATTAAGGGAGAAGCCATCAAGCTAACTTAATAACAAAATATGAAAACCAAGAACTTTATTAAAGGAAATATCTTCATGCCAACATAATTTTAACATAGTGGTTATTTTCCTGCGACTTTCAAATCATTCATTGTTGGATTTCTTTTCCTTCCATGATCCTTACTCTCATATCTCCCTTCATGTTATGTCATCTATCTCAGTGTAAAAACAACATTCCAACTATCCCCCCTCTCCCCTTCCAAGGCAATCAAGAGTCTTTTTTTTTTTTTTTTTAAGCGAAAAACCCCTTGCAGGGTTGCCTTGGTCTGAGAGACCATGAATAGGGGGTTCTATACCATTAAATTCACCCGAGAATCGCACCTAGCCCTGCTCGCACCAACATTATCAATTGGATTTTGGGTACCCAATTCAGCTTTTTGGTAGGGTGGAGATTCGAACCTGGGACCTCCCTTGGAGGATTGCCCTCTCCTCTCCAACTCACCTACAACACCTGGGTCCTATTCTTATTTTTAAAGTGAAAAACTCCTTGCAGGGCTGCCTTGGTCTAAGATACCACAAACATGAGGTTCTACACTGTCAAAGTCACTTGGGGGTTGCACCTAGCCCTACCCGTACCAACATTATCAATTGGATTTTGGGTACCCAATTCAGATTTTTTGGTAGGGTGGAGATTCGAACCTGGGACCTCCCTTGGAGGATTTACCTCTCCTCTCCAACTCACCTACAACACCTGGGTATCAAGAGTCTTCTTTTTTTACCCCAAGTCCTTTGATAGATTCCTTTAAGACTCCATCCGCTAGCCTTAAATTCCCTCTCATCCATCTGGTTGCGGTGGAATATTATAACAATAAAAATATATTTAAATATCTTGGCTCCTCGCCAGCACAGATGTGGCTCTCCAATTTTATCGATGTGAGGCTTCCATTCAAGACACTCGATCTTGTCTCACTTAAATGGCTTCAAGACCCTCTCACATCCTTTAGATAAAGTGAGATATTTTCAATAGAATAATGCTATCTAAAATAGAAGGTTCCCTCTCCTTTTTGACTTACCAAAAAGTTTATCATATTTTAAATAAAATATCTCTTATTGCCTCAACAGTTATTTAAAAATAGAAGCAACTATTATGTAGCTTCATAATTATTTAAATACAACTATATTTAAATAATTCCTTCTATCTACCCCCTTTTATTATAAAGGGAGTTAACATTCAAAAATAAAGCATTTATTATTTATAAATGAATCTCTATTACCAAAATAACATTCATTATTTGAAAATAAAAAACTCATTATTTGAAAATGAAACTCTATTATCATTTTAAAATAATGACCTACTAACTATATATACATATATATAGCATAGGATAGAGAAAAGGTTTAAGCAAAACAAGGAGCTTTTCAAGGGCAATAAACTTATGCATGTCTTTCCAATACCATTGATGCAACAAGTGATGAAGTAAAAGATAATCAAACATATGCAACAGACAAGAAGGGAATATTTTTGTCAACTCAGCAACCTATCTCAACCCGAGAATTTATGATAGCTACTAGGCTATCAACTTGAGGCTCAAGGTGGCTAGTTATTGATGATTATACCTAACCGATTATGCATACCTATATGAAATTATCCATCTATGTTGCCCTCGAGTTGCCTTAATCATCATTTTTCCAACCTCAAGTACTCTCGCTTTTGGTGGATGATTCTTCTTCTTCCACCTACGAGTGTAATTGGCCCTGGACATCTTGGTAATATGTTAGTAGTACCATGCTCTTCCAAATCAACTATACATCATATAGTTGGTTCAATTTCTAATTTTAGGTATTAAAGTAACATAGATTAATACATTGTTTTCATGTGCCAAAAAATCTGCCAAGGAGGGTTATGACACTTTTGGCCTTCTAAAGTTATGAACCAAATCATACTTCATAACTATGGTTGTAGATGAGAGAACATCTTACTGTATCATGGTCTCAAAAACATATAGAACCCATTAGAGCATCCATTATAGGGGAAGAAGAGAAGATGTTGTCATCAACAACTCTTCTCTCCTTGGCCTATCAATTCAAATTATAGGGGTGTTAGAATTGTGTAATCTAACTTTATTGATCAAGGATAATATTGTAATTATTATGTAATATACTTATTAATATTTGACATAGTTAGCCCTATGGTCTCATTGTTAAACATTATTATGGTTAACCTTTGCTAAACTCTTTGTACCTATTTTTTTATGGGAAAGGATGTAGTAACTTGTGATCAATCTTTATTCCTTAATGTTATGTCACCATGGATTAAGTGATTTGTAATTATTAATGTGAGAAGTTAGTAATTGGTATAAAAATCCCTCAACCACCTGATCCATGATACTAGTGTGATGTCATTATGATCATTTATGTGTATCCTCAAGGGCATCCTTTCATTCTTTTGTCTATCACTCTATTTTCTTTCTTTAATTTCTCTTGAATAGGATTCTAGACATTTTGCTTTTCTTAGTTTCTATAAGGTATTTAAAATTTGATATAAACTAGACTTTGATACCATCTATCACAAACTATCATCATAAATGTTTTTATGATTATAATTTATTTATATATGAGACCTAATGAGCCCTTCAAATTATAAAATAAATTCTTCAATAACTATATATATATATATATATTAATTCATTTATTTATTAATAATATTACTTTATGGGATTGGCATAAGCTATTACTTATCTACTTGAAAATATAGAATTTTTTTCTTTTATTAAATCTAATAATTGAAACACATTTTGAAATTAGAATCACAGTTATCAATATAATTATTATTCTCTTGTTATTAAGAAGAGTAAAACATTAAACTTCCCCATTCCATAAGAATTATTTGGCTGGAGATTATTATCTCATAGAATCTAACTATTAATTTTTATTTTCTTTTAAAGGGATATACTAAATTATAATAAAATTTCAATGATTACATCCTAAGAATCCATAATAGTTTAAGTTAGCAAAAAATCCTACTTCTGTGATCATAGGAAATTCTTCAATCTAAAATATTATGGTGAAAAGTGATTTCCAAATTGTTATTTGTTAACAATTTATGCTTAGGAATAATTATAAAATTTATGTCATAACTCTAAGTAATGGTAGATCCCAAATATGCATGTTGATAAAACTTAGGAAGAGGTACACCACATAACTATTTATTCATAGCACAACTTTATTGATTGTAATGTTTCTATTACATAAATGAAAAGATATTTTACGCCTTGAGTTTGTGAGTGTGTTTCTAGTCTTGTGGGTACATCATAATTATTCAATATGATCTAGGATAAATATGGAATGAAACATTGAGGAATATAAATTTTTTTTATTATGTTATGTCCAAGTGCTTATTAGTATTATATATGTTGGTCAAGGAAAATATAGGAATATTTCTTTTCTCCCTAGTAAAGTGGTTGGCAATTGCATCTAGGCTACAATTGATACAATGTCATAACCACTTATATAAAAATGATTATAACGTAGCTACAAATAATGTCAAAGGAATCATATATGCATGTTATTTTATTCAATTATTATGCATGAACTAAAAAATGAGAAAGCAACTTAGATGTTCATTTTATTTAGGAAATATATAGTTGCATATTCATCTAAATAGACCATAAGGTATCTATTATTTCTAAGTTGATGTAGATAGGCCATGATAATTTATAATGTGGTACATAGCTTGTTAAAATCTAAATTAAGAAACTACAATATATAACAATTATGCTTAACTTTTCTTAATTCATAGAAGATAAAGAATACAAAGCTTAAAAGAATGATTACAATCTGGCTAAAACACATAAATAATGATGATGATGATAATGGTGTTATTATTATTAAAGCATTCCCATCTACAACCTAGAGCATAAAATTAGATACAATGGAATTTCTAAGTTGACCTCCATGATAGAAAACTATTTGGATGTTCAAACAATTTCAAAACAATGTATTTTCTTAAAAATTCTTCTATATTTATATATTAAATGCTATTAATTTTATGCAATCTAATGGTTTTTTGTAGTTAATAAACCAACACCATAGAATATCAATGATAATTTAGAAAATCCATATAAAGTTATGACTACAAGCCATAATCACATGTGTGTATAATTCATATGATCTTTGGTAAATCACAATGATGTGGCTAAAATAAAAGGACGTATAACACTCATTTGCATCCAAAAGGGATGTTCTACACAAAACTTCTAAGGTAAATCAATGTCAAACTTAGCATCAATTCTCTTGATAGGTAACAATTGAGATTTATATGAAGTACAAATACATGTACAATTTGCTTTTCTCATCATATTACAATCCCTCATGGATTATATAGTTGAATTTGTGACAACAATATTGTATGATACAAGCTTTTAAAGGCTAATTTCGTACACTAAAATGAAACTGTTTCTACCATATTTCTTTCTTTTAAAAAGTACAATATTAACTGAATTTATAATTTAGTTTGACATTATGAAAACTCCAAAGATATCCATTATCTCAAGTTTAAACTTGGGTTATATTTACTCCTTATTAAAGAATGAACCACATCTAGCTTATTAGGAATTATAAGTTCTTGGAATCAATTTGATGAAATAAATAAATGAACTAAAAATTTGGTCTATGATAACTAAGTGTTGATTGGTTAAGAAGGAAATTGTTAAAACAGAGTAACAATACCAACTCCAAAAGAATAATGAAAGACATTTTTAGTGAAAGAAATGAGGTTTTGCTCATTAAAGTAGTAGGAATACCATTTCTTCTCAAGTTAATCATTCTATTAGGATTTATATATTATTATTATTATTTTGGTAATTATTATAATATATTAACAGTGGGTTTTTATAAAGGATCCCAAAACCTTATGTACAAAATTAGCCAACTTTCTAATGATGCATCATACCTCTTGGCTATAACAATAAACCTAAATGAAAATAAAACCATCCTAATGTTGCAGACTTGAAAATAGCAAAAAGGGCTTTTAGGCCTGGAGACCCAACAACAAAAATAAAATAGGACAGACCCGAGAGAAACCCAAAGAGAGGCCGCAAACAAAGAGACAGACACCATGGACAGCTAATCACGATCCTCCTATCCTTTCAAATTTGGGCGCTGCTAGTTCTGCTTCAGGATAGAAATCATGGAGTTGATAGAAGTAAGAATGGAAATAGCTAGGTCCAGGCCTTCCAAAAATACCACACCACCCCAAAACACATCGAAATGGGCCTTCCAAAAACTGTGCAAGGAAAACATCAGGAAGGGATGTCTTCCCTGGCCAACTTTTCCACCTTGGATGGGAAGCGAGACCGCCACACAACCGGGCACATGGTCGTGAGCCCTTTATTGGCCATGTGGTCAGCCACGTGATTTCCTTCTCTCAAAATATGATTTGCTTTCCATCTATCGCGATAGGAGAGAAGAGATATAGCCTCGAGGATGATGTTGTAGACTTTCCAAGATAGATTTTTGGTGCCAAGAAGGTAATTCACGATGTTGAGCGAGTCACCCTCAATGATAAGAGGTCGAGGATCCTTAAAGAGAATTTGAATACCATTCAGAATGCCTCGAGATTTAGCATAATGATTCATCTAGGAGCCCAAATCTTCATAATAGGCCATCACAATATTCTCGTCATGATCACGGACAACCCCACCAGCGCCAGCGGGCCCAGGATTCTCCTTAGTTGCTCCATCAAAGTTTAATTTAATCCACCCCATGGGGGGTTTTGTCCACACAACATTCCTTCGACAGGGCCCTTTAACAACCTCCAAAAATGGCCAAAGATTCATCATTTTGAGAATAGCTTCTTCGCTCAAAATATGGGGACGGGGACTAGGAACAGTAATAGAATTCTCAATGGTGTAAGATAACACCCTTTGAGCAATAGAAGAGGGCCCTCTAGGAGCTCTGCCAAATATTATGGCATTCCTCTCTAACAAAATTTTCCAAATTAAATGGTGGAAGGAGGCCTCGAGGAGGAAGCGGAGCTCGAGATTCTTGAAAGGATTAGGCCATTGGTGAACAACATCTCTAAGGGATCGGGGAGAGCACCAGAGGATCTAGAAGGAGGATAGGACAATGCTTAGAACAGAGTGGGAAAATGGGCAATGCAAGAATAAATGATCCCTCATCTCATAATCTGCTAAACACAAGTAACACCTGTTGGGGAAGGCAAAACCTCTCTTGTGAAGGTTGTCAATAGTTAAGGCTTTATTATGGAAAGCAATCCATGCGAAGAAGTTGATTTTAGGAACAACTCCTTTCCTCCAAATAGTATTCCACCTATAGTCCATAGCAGTCTTGGTGGTGAGGAGCTCATAAGCTGATTTAACAGAGAAACGCCCATCCTCCATACCACTCCAGATGATCCTGTCATTTCTCCTAGCAGAAGAAATTAAAACTGACTGAAGGATATTATCGAGGAAGGTAACCTCATTATTAAACCCCTCCATAATACGAAGCTTCCACTAAGGGAAATGGGTGCTTCGATCTATGAAACCCGCCACCCTGAGCTGAGCGTTAGGGTCGGTCAGGCTTCTCGGCCCAGCGAGGTCCGCCCTCAACCCAAGGGCTTCTTCAGTCGCCCACCTATCCTTCCAAAAGGAAATGCAATTGCCATCACCCAAAATATAGTAGGCTCCTAGACTGATCAAATGCCAGGTTTGGAGCACATATTTCCAAAAGATCGATGCCATAGAGGATGTTTCAGCATCCAAGAAGGGAGTGGGGCCAAGATACTTCATTTTAACCAGCGAAACCCACTCCACTGGGTCGTTATACATAATCCTCCAAGCATGCTTCACGATCAGAGCCAAATTCATAAGTCTTTATCTTCTCAACCCTAGGCCGCCTTGATCAATCCTCGAACACACCTTGTCCCAGGCTACAAGGGGAAGTCTAGATTTCTCTTCGTTACCAGACCAAAGGAAGGTCCTCTGAATCTTCTCAATCTTGGAGTGAACTACACTTGGAAGCATGAACACCGACATGAAGTAGGTCAGGATCCCTTGAAGATAGGCTTTGATAAGGGTGGCTTTCCCAGCTTACGATAGGAGTTTGCCCTTCCAAGTGCCGAGTTTCTTGTGAAGGCACTCAAGAATCGAGTTCCACATATCCCCACTGGCTCGCCTGCCATAAGATAGAGGCAACCCCAGATAGGATGTAGGCAGGGAATCAATAGTGCACTCAAGAATTATAGCAATTTGAATTTTTCTACGCAGAGGAGTGTTAATAAAGTAAATTTTGCTCTTGATGTAATTGAACTTTTGCCCTATAGCTTGGTCATAACGGAACAGGATCCTCTTGAGCGACTTGGCTTGAGCAACGGATCCCCTAGTGGAGATGAGGGTGTCGTCCACAAATTGTTGATGAGTGACAGGATTAAATCTAGAAGTCGACAAGATGCCAAAAATCTTGTTCTGTCAAAGAGCCTCTTTCATGGAACAACTCATAACCTCTACCAGAAGAATGAACAGGATGGGAGAAAGAGGATCACCCTGTCTGAGGCCTCTGGAACTTTGGAAATACCCATCTGGGGACCCATTGACCAAGACAAAAAAAAAGGGAGTGGATATATAGCTGTAGACAAGGTCAATCCAGTGGGGATGAAAGCCGAACTTGAGGACTGCACACAAAAAATTTTGGTCGACACGGTCGAAGGCTTTGTTCATGTCGAGCTTAAGAAAAAGAGCAACATTATTAGAGTGATAAGCGGAATGAAGGGTCTCATGAATAGTGATAACACCATCAAGAATGTTTCTGCCTTTGACAGTTCTTCCCTTAAAAGGATCAATCAGGAGGGGGAGGACTGTTTTGAGTCTATTGGCTATAGACTTGGTAAGGATCTTGTAAAAAACATTGCATAGGCTAATGGGCCGATAGTTAGAGAAAATTTTGTAGGAAGGAGACTTAGGAATGAGGGCAAGAAATGTGGAATTGAGTTTCAGGTGGATAGATCTAGATGCTTGGATAACCCAAATAGCATCACACACATCTGGGCCCACGACTTCCCACATGACTTGGAAGAATCGGGGGGGGAAACCATTGGGCCCAGGGGCCTTATCTGGTTGCATGTAGAACAATGCTTCCTTAATCTCATATGAGGAAAAAGGTTCCAGAAGTTTCATGCTTACCTCATGGGGAACTTTAGTCGAAAAGTTGGCGAGCATAGATTTTTGGACCTGGAGGTTGCTATCCGGAGGAGTGCCAAGCAAATCCTGAAAGAAATTAACCGCTTCGCTCTTGATTTCCTCAATCTCCCTGGTAATGTGCCCATCCTTAAAAGTCACTTATCTGATCTTTTTGGCCCCCCTATGCCTCATAGTAGATGCGTGAAAAAATCTCGTGTTGGAGTCTCCATTCTTCAACCACAGGTCACGAGATTTTTGGTGCCAGAACGTTTCCTCCCTAGCGAGAATAGAATGAAAGTCCACCAAAAGGCTCCACTCTTCCTCCTTGAGACCCTCAGTGTAACCTTCGATAGCCATCCTTTCCTCCACAACCTTCAGGTTCTTAGTGATGGATTTTTTGGACTCAAAAATGTTGTCGAACACCTCTTTGTTCCAAATATTTAGTTTTTCTTTGACCATTTTGAGATTTAAAGCCACCCTCTTAGGAGTGCTTCCTTCCACCTTCGATTTCCACCATGCTGAAACCAATCCTTTGAAGTCTTTGTGGGAAATCCACATGGATTCGAATATGAAAGGGGTCATAAAAATAGGCCCATCGTTCGCCTCCAAGAAAATAGGGTTATGGTCAGACCCAATCCTTGGAAGAGCCGAAAGGATAGCCCCACCAAGGATGGGAATGGCTTCTAGGGAAATGAAGAATCTATCAAGTTTGACTTGAATCAAACCACCCCCAATCCTTCTGTTACTCCATGTGAAGGAAGCCCCTTTGAGTTTGATGTCAAGCAGGCCATTAGCAGAGACAAAATCTCTAAAATATTCCAAGTTGTGGTTGGAGTGGTCAGACCCTCATTTTTCTCTCTGAAGGATGAAGGGGAAAATTGAAGTCACCCCCTAAAACCCAAGGAAAGTTGCTAAAATTCTCCCTCATCAAAGAGATAGCTTTCCACATTTCTACTCTCTCTGTGGCAGAATTTGAAGCATAAACATTGGACAGAATCTAGGAAAAATTGGATGTTTTGGATTGGAACAGTACATTGATGATTCTATTGGAAGTTGACAGTGAGCTACCCTCAAACCTTGAAGGGTCCCATAGAACCATGAGTCCTCCCACTTTTCCCACTGCAGGGCTAGACAGACAATTTGCCTTGGCCCAAATGGCCTTCGTCACTTTGTCAGAGGAGATAGCATCAAGCTTGGTCTCTTGAAAAATAAGGATAGAAGTATTAATCCTCCTACGGAGATCAATCACTAACCTTCGCTTGGCTGCACCGTTCAGTCCTCTCATATTCCATGAGAGGACTTTCATCTGGACAATTTGAAGTTTTTCTTGCCTCCCCTTCCTTATTGAAGGGGAGGTTTTGATGCATGTGCTTCGTCCAACTATGAGTCACAGTCATCCAGAACCAGCAAAATCTGGGTTCCATTTGCAACGTTAGTTGCAGTCTCTTTGTCTCGACTTTCCTTGTTAGGAGGATGGACCTGCTTCCTCTCACTACCAAAATCCACACTTTGCTTTTAGCTCCTTGTATTCAGGAGGCTAATGTGACCGGACTATTCACCCTTCCTTACTAAGAGGTAATCTTCTAGCAGCGTCTGCTACTGACTAAAATCGGGAAGACCCGTATCTTGGAGCAGAGGAATAGCCTTAGGCAAAACTTGGGAAGGGGTTTGTTCCATCTCTTCTTGCGATACACTTTCCAAGTGGGAGTCTGCTCCTCGTTGGTTGTCAGCCTCAAGATGCTCGGGGTCCGATTGGAGAGAGGGATTCTCTTCAGGCTGTGAGAGTCTACCATATTATCTAGAGGGGCCTAGGAATCCATGGCCCTTCTCATCTAGAATATTTGGTTGCTTTGCCTGGTCTTCATTGTGCTCTAGGGGGTTGTCATTTTCATGTTTTTGTTTTCCCAATTTTTGAAGAGGACACTAGGACTGGAGGTGCCCTTGGGACCGACACTTGGTGCAAAAAGATGGTCTATTTTCATAGACAATAGCTTGTTTATGAAGAAAGGTACCTCCAAACCGAAGAGTGATGGAAGTTGGGAGTTCAGCCTCCAAATCTTCCATAATGCAAAATTGGGCCTGGACGAACCTTGTTTGAGCTCGGGTGGGAGTGTCGATGTTGACCAAATCCCTAATGGAACGCGCAATACCTCTTATGACATTTTCATGCCAGCCAAAGAGGGGAAGATTCGGGAGCCTAACCCATACTAGGGCAATGTTGATGTTCTGGGTCTCAGGACTAAAATCCATGTCCCACCTCCTGAGAAATAAACTTTTGTGGCCCAGAAACCATGGCCCGCCAGCAAGAATTTTATAGTAATCCTCCTTATTGTTCAATCTAATGGCAAAAAAACATCGGGATAGGGCTGCCAGCTCCAAATGGCCAGAAGTCCTCCATTTTCTTGCTGCCATTTTCGGATAGTTTCCATGTCGGGACGACCTCCAATGAATTTACCTATTAGGGTAAATTTCTCAAACTCCATGAATCTTGAAAGAACTTCCACCGGGATGTCCAACTCATCCCCAATCGAAAACAATTCTTTGGTAAAAAACCCGTTTAGGGTTTCTGAGGCCATTTCCTGGGCATAAGACTTTTGATCCCCAGCACCCCCTTTTTCTAGTGGGTCCTTACCTTGACCAATACCGTTGCCAGCCCGGTCATCTTCAATGGGCCCGAGCGTTTCCGCTCCACTGGAATATTGATGCCCTCCGATTGTTCCGCTGCATCCAAGGACCGAACCACCATCGCTCTTGATCTCCCCTACAGACTTCCCGCCCATCGACATCCTCCTCTAATGTCATATATTATTATTTTAACTACCTTTTGTTAACTTGTTATAACCAACTTCAAATAACATAATGTATAATAATATCAATGCATCTAAAATTGAAATTTGGTTTTCTCTTTTTTATTCTTTGAGTAAGCATTGAAAACATAATAATTTTTTTATATAATATTACAAAAGTAGTACAATACTTGCTTCTTAAAAAATAATTAATCCTGGATACCCTAATAATATGTGCTTATCGATGGGGGTGAGGGAAGAAATTAGAGAGGGGAGGGCTCTGGTCCCTCCCCTGCTCCCCCTCCCATGGCTCCTGGTTCCTGCCCAGTTCCTGGCTCAACCCAGGTCATCCCTCCCGGGGAGTGGTTGTTTGCAGATGATCTCTTGGGGGAGATCCTTCTCCACTATCTGTGCCCCTCCCGGCCGGCTAGGGTTTCCTTGGTTGTTTTTTTAGACTGGTGCTTCCCAGGGATCCCTGTTTGGTTGGGGATCCCTTCCATTTTTCCCTCAGGCTTCCCCCTGGGGTTTTTTGCAGGTTATTCGCATGGATCTGGTCCCCTGCGTTTCTCGGTGTGGTGGAGGTGATGGTTTAGGGTTTGGACAACTTCCCCCTTTTTCTTGTGAATCCTCGATGGGCTCTGTGCTTGGACAGGATTCTTGGTCCCTGCTGCTGGGATCCTCTTCTGTTTTCTCGGGGTGGGTTCTTTGTGGTGCAACTCTTTGGTCACTTCCTGATGGGATGGATCCTCTCTGTGCTGGTTTTCGGCTTCCTGTAGGATGGCTCTCGCTGAACGGAATGTTTTCTCGATGGGCGGGATGGTTTCTCCACAGGGCGGGATCCGCCAAATCCGCCAGTTTTCCCGTGAGGCGGGATCCTTTCTTTTCTGCTGGTTTCCAGGATGGCGGGATTTTCCTGTTGCTTCCCGCTAGGCGGGACTATTTGTGGTGGTTTTGACTGCTTCTGCGAGGCGGGATTTTATTGTAACGGTTTTTCTTTGCTTCCTGGTGGGCGGGATCTTCTCGATGGTGGTTTTTGGCTACTCCCCGTGGCGGGATCTCCAAAACTACTTTCTTTCTTATTTGTCTGTTTCTCGCTGACAGGGATTGTTTCATGCTTACTTTGTTACCATTGGGCGGGATTTCTGTTTTGGTGTTCAGTTTCAAGGGATTGATGCCCTAGGCCCATTGCTTATGTAATCAGGTTTTTTTAGGGGTTACGTTTTCTGTAATAGGCTTATACATAAATCCAGGAGGCATGATGCAAGGCTGATTTTGTACATAAGGTTTTGGGATCCTCTATAAAAACCTTTTTTTAATCTACTATAATAATTACCAAAAAAAAAAATAATTAATCCTTTGATTATATTTATAGGTGATAATGATACTTTTTTGATTTCTTCGTTGTTTTCTTTCTTGGAAATATCTTTATAAGGTGGCCACAACATATTGTTTTATTGGTTACACTAAACCATGTGAGCTTTTCCTTTTCCTATGTTAGTAGAAGAATTTTTTTGTTTAGTCCAAGAAGAATATTCTTCTTTTATTTTAGGAAGTATTCATATATGTCATAAACTCAACATAAGCGGTTTCCAAAAAATATTAATATTTTACCATTCCTAAGTAGATATTAAACAAATCAACTTCTTCCAATAACTATCTTAAGCTAGAAAAATGTATTTTAATCATTATAATCGATCTTAATCAATTATTTCATTGATCACAACCATCCTATCATAACCTCTTGTCTTTTGAATCATCCTCTTCTTTTCAAAATGGATTGGTTGGACCCTACTTCCTTAACCACTTTCATGTGGCCCTCACAATTTCTAGTTGTTGGTTCTTGAATTTATTTTATTACTTTTGTCATTTTATATTTTAATTAGGGCATTACCATTCTATGGTGTATGAATTTATATTTTTTATTTTTTTATTTCCTTCCTCTTTTAAGATTTTAGAAAAATAAATTTATTTTATACCACTTTCTATTATATTTATTGTTTATCATTTATTTGTTGGATAAAAATAGAATATACTTGGGTTCCCCTCCCTTGATAAATCACAACTCTCTCCTTTAGAGCTTGATATTTTAAAACTAAATTCAATTCTCATTTCAATTGAGTTGCTATAGCTAGATACCTACAACTTTTTTCATAAAAATTCTGAATTCTTGATTTTCATTTTCTAGATCTTCTTCAATTTTCTTTCTAAATACAAATATACAAAATTCAACATTGTTTTCTTGACATTTTCCTGCAATAGCCTTCACAATACCATAACTCCACCTCTACTATTTATGCATTACATCTTAGTAGAGTATTATTTACAATACTTTGCACTATCATAGTTTGGTTTACTAGATCTAGATTGTTAGTTTCCTTCCTTAAACATAAGTGCAACCATAAGATCTACAATACATAGTTTATATGAAAATAAATTAATGTTATAATATATAACTAAAATGGGTAGAAATCGATATTTGATCTATTAACACAAAATAATATGATGCATTAAACAAAAATGTTGTATTTCATTAATATTGAGATATATGTGTTACAATATGGACATGATCCTGTTTATCCATTTCTTCTTTTACTAATGATACAACAAGTTTGATTTCATCTTCAATCGTCCCTTAATGTATGTGGGCTTATTTATATTTGGGCCACCATAGGGTTGTTTTTTTTATGGTGTTCTTCCACTTCAGATTTGTTAAATAACCTGTGAAGAACCTACAAAAGGGGGGTTAGTGTGATGGGGGGCTTGCCTTAGTCAGGCCCCATGTTTAAAAATACAAAACGACTATGAAAGCATATTCAAAACTGAAATTAAGTATGTAGAAGCTGATAATATGGTAAAACAAAGCTTACCTCCCAAATTTGAGGTGATTTGGGTCCTATAGATCCAATTTTCCACCCGGGGAGTAAACTGAGACCGGATTCACGGGGCAAGGGGCGATCTAAGTTGTGAGTTTCCTTTTGTAAAATCCCTTCAGTGGATCGATTCCTAGGTAATTGGGGTGCCTCTGTATGCTATCTATATCTGATTGTATTCTCCAAGAACTAACTGTTGAAAATTCACTATTAATTTTTGCAGAGTTTCTGTGCTTTTTTTAACTTGGAAGAGAGAGGTAATTAGGGGTTTAGGACCCGCTATTTATAGGAAATGGTAAGGTGCAGGGGGGGAGTTAGATAGACTAAACCTAGGTTAAATTTTGACTAGGGTTAGGTTAGGAAATGTAATGTGACAACATCATATTCCTTACGAGAAATATCTCATCCTCACACATGTGTGAGGATGGATTAGAGTTAATCCTGATTAGGAGGTCTTAAGTAAGTTTAGGACATGATTAAATAAATATTCTAAAAAACCCTAATTACACACATATGGGAGGATTTAATTAGTGTTAATCAAGAATTAAGAGTTCTTTTAATCAATTTTTCCCTAAAAAGGTGATTTAAGTGAAGTCAACATTAAATTAGATTTTTGGAATTGACTTGTTAATTGTTTTGGTCAATTCATACCCCCTGGGGGCCTCAATTGAGTGTAAATTAGTTTTTATATGGTATTCCAATGCACTAGATGTGATTTGAAAGGCTTATTAGGTTTTTGTACCTGAAATTCGATGATGTAGTATAAGGAAGTCTACATACTGCTATGGCGAACTATGGCAATCTACGCATGACTACACATGACTACGCATGACTATGCCTGACTACGCATGACTATGATAGCCTACAATAGCCTAGGAATATATGGAATCATCTATGGATAAGTAGAAGTAGTAATGTGTGACTTTTGGGTGTCTATATTTTGCCCCTTTTTGTACTATACTGTGTGTAATACAGTTTAATACAAAAATGTGAAGGTTTTGTATAGGAGGAAAAGGGATAGAAGGGGAATGGAATCCAATCAAAGGTATGTAGCTGCTTGAAGTGTGACCATACACATTTACTGTATGTCCAAGGGAAATAAGAGAGGAAGGAAAGAAGAAGAGGAAATAGAGAAAAAACAATGTCGGTAAATGGAAATGAATGATTATGGATGCAATGATGTGATTTTGCTGAGTCCATATGACATTTTGAATGCCATACTAGTTTCTTAAGAATGACAAATTTTGATTGCTTTGCTTTTACGACCAGATCAATGTGGTCCAAAAGTATAATTAGGACAAAAACCTAACTAAATTTTTGTTGTTTATTGATTGATGAGAACATGGCAACAAGTGTCAAACCATTTGAGTTAGTTAATATTTGAATTATTCAAACGTGTCATTCATTGTGCTCCATGAATGCCAGAGTGAAGTCCTTCAAATGTTGCACTGGATTAGTCACTCGTGTCATTCATTGTGCTCCATGAATGCCAAGGTGACCTTTCCATTGTTACGCACAACTCTCTTGATTTAACCCATGTCTTTTTGGGATTGAGATTATAATTGTATGATAATATTTAAAAAAAAAATCCATAGACAAATGTGATAATCACACTTTTGGATTTTTGATATTGTGGTTTTGTGTAAAGCTAAATTTTGATATGAATACCCCTCAAACGAGGAATCAACAATGAGGTGAATGGAATGTGATGAGTTGATGATGCAACGATTGATAAGATACCAATGCATGATGAATATGATTGCATATCAAGTTAAAAGATAAATTTGGAAAGTTCCTAGGGTTTTAGAGGACATGTGCCTACTTTCCTAGGGTTTTGGGGGTATTTTGGGTGCTTTTGACTGATTTTTCCACCTAGGGGATGATTCTGACCTAAATCACCACTCGAGGGGTGAATTGGGTCTAAGTTCACCCCTCGAGGGGTGAATCAGTGATTGAGGTTTATTTAAGCCCTAATTTTCTTGGAATGGGCTCATTTTGACGGTGTAAGGCATTAGAAAGCAACTTGAGGGAGCATTCGACGACATGAGGAGAACGCGGTGTTTTGCTAACGATGTATGCAATGTAAGAAATTAACTAGTTGCCTTTTCAAAAGAAAACTAATCCTAATGCCTTTTCAAAAGTAAATGATTATATAACTTGTATTCTTTGAAAATAAATGGTCTAGTCCTAAATACCTTTATAAAATAAATTAATCTACTTTACAAAGCATGGAAACATGCAATCCAAGTGTGTGGAGTAAAAATGGGATTATGAAACTCTGATTTAATCTATGGATTACAATATGCTTCAGAAATTAGATGACATAGAAGAAGGGTATTAGGAAACCCTAATTTTAACCATTATAATGTACACTTCTTTTAGCAATAGATGCTATAAAAAAAGGGGGGGAATAAGGTAGGCTTGTACTACATGCAAACAACTAAAGGAAATGTAAATTTATTTGAAAATAAATTTTAAGAACTTGTTGGAAAGTTGCAGGTCTTGAAACTTCAGAGAAACTTACCAATCCTACGAACTTGAAATGAAAGAAAATGTACACCTAGGAATTGTTATTTGACTACTGCATGTTTTGTACTTTCAAAATTTTACAGAACAGAGGTGTAAAATGAGGCATACCTGTATTCTAATTCTATGGGGGGTTTTCTTTGCCCCTGAAGGGATCACCTCTATGGATTTGGGGGTTTTTGAAGCTCCTATGCTCAAATCGCCACCCTGGGGGTGAAGTCAGTTTTGAAGGCTCAGATCTAGTATCTGATAGTTCATAAGACCTATGGAGGTTGTAGGGAGGCCTAAGAAACCAATATTATGAGGTTTTAGGGCTCTTAAGTGTAGATCACCACCCAAGTGCTGAATTGGTGACTGGTTCATGGTTCAGGGGGTGAATCCAGTTTAGAGGCTCCAAATTTGAAATCTAATGGCCTAGGGTGATTCCTAGGGCTTTGGATATCTCTATGAAAAATAGATTTAGTACCTAAAAACATATAAAATAGAGAACAAAGTTATATTCACTTGAAATAGTCAACCTAGCATTATCCATTGTGGGGGTCCCATCGGGCATGCCAAAATGAAATGGGTAGAAATCGACATATGAACCATTAACACAAAACAATATGATGCATTAAAAAAATGCTATATTTCATTAATATTGAGATATGTGTGTTACAATAGGGACATGATGCCCTTTATCCATTTCTTCTTTTACTAATGATACAACAAGTTTGATGTCGTCTTCAATCATCCCTCAATGTAGGTAGGCTTCTTTATATGTGGTCTACTATCGGGTTGTTTCTTGTTTGATGGTGTTCTTCCTCTTAAGATCTGCTAAATAACCTATGAAGAACTTGCAAAAATTGGGTTAGTGTGATGGGGGGCTTGCCTTAGTCAGGCCCCATGTTTAAAAAGACAAAATGACTATGAGAGCATATTTAAAACTGAAATAAAGTATGCATAAGCTAATAATATGGTAAAAAAAAGCTTACCTCCCAAATTTGAGGTGATTTAGGACCTATAGATCCAATTTGCCACCCAGGGGGCAAATTGAGACTGGATTCATGGTTCAAGGAGTGATCTGAGCTGTGAGGTTCTTTTTGCAAAATCCCTTCGATGGATCGATTTCTAGGTAGTTGGGGTGCCTCTGTATGCTATCTAAATCTAACTGTATTCTCCAAGAATTGACTGTTTAACATTCACTATCAATTTATGCAGAGTTTTTGTGCTTTTTTGATCTTGGAAGAGAGAGGTAATTAGGGGTTTAGGACCCACTATTTATAGGAAATGGCAAGGTGCATGGGGGGAAGTTAGATATACTAAACCTAGGTTGAGTTCTGACTAGGGTTAGGTTAGGAAATGCAATGTGGCAACATTACATTCCTTATGAGAAATATCTCATCCTCACACATGTGTGAGGATGGATTAGAGTAAATCCTAATTAGGAGGTCTTAACTTAGTTTAGGACATGATTAAATAAATATCCTAACAAACCCTAATTACACACATGTGGGAGGATGTAATTAGTGTTAATCAATAATTAAGAGTTCTTTTAATAAATTTTTCCCTAAAAAAGTGATTTAAGTGAAGTCAACATTAAATTAGATTTTTGGAATTGACTTGTTAATTGTTTTGGTCAATTAATACCCCATGGGGGCCTTAATTGAGTGTAAATTGGTTGTCAGATGGTATTCCAATGCACTAGATGTTATTTGAAAGGATTATTAGGGTTTTGGACCTGAAAGTCGATGAAGTTGTATATGGAAGTCTACATACTGCTATGGTGAACTATGGCAATCTACGCATGACTACATGTGACTACGCATGACTACGTCTGACTACGCATGACTATGATAGCCTAAAATAGCCTAGGGATATATAGAATCACCTATGAATACGTAGAAGTAGCAATGTGTGACTTTTGGGTGTCTACAATAACAATTGTTTCCAATGGAAAACATTAAATTATATCTTAATAATTATTTGATTTAGACAAGAAATATTTTCTTGTTAGCTTTAGCTAAAATTAGTACTTTATCCAAGCATGGAAAAGGGAATTAAACTTCATGATCCTCTATTAAAACCACTCTATTGGCTAGCCTATCTACACATTTGTTACCTTCCCTTAATGTATTTGTAACAAATACTGTAGCAAGATCTAGTATTTCCACAATGATCTCTTGTATGTTCCATGAAGTCTTTGTTTTCCTCAAAATTGTATTTATTACTATTAGTGAATTGTCTTCCATCCATACTATATTCCATTTTATTTGTCTATATATTTTTAACCCTTTTAAAGTTACCTATGCTTTAGCTTCATTATTTTTCTTAAATGCACTATTGAAAGCATAATGTGACAAAATATCACCCCTGTTATTTCTAATTATTCCTCTTATTGGTCCTGGATATCCTTTAGATATTCCATAAAAATTTAATTTAACAAATTCCACTTCTGATGGTTTACACTTTATATTATTTCTCTTCCTTTTATTTCTCCTATACCCAACATCATATTTATGTTTTATGACTTGAATCCATTTATCAAGGGTCTCAACTCCAATATTAGGGATTGGGTCACTTGATAGTACTGCTTTAGACTTCTATATGGCTAAACAAATATTATTTTTTATTACATCTAAACTAATTTCCCTTACTTTAAACATTTCTTATGTTCCTTTCCATCCATATAGTTCAATGTATTGTATATTTATATGTATCCCAAATTGTCTATAATGACTCACTTTTAAAGTGCTCTGTCATTGCTTTAACCATTCTTTAATTTTTTTATTCATCACCATGCATACATTAAAAAACTAAGAATCCATTACCATAGTTTCCATACTATTGAATAGTTTTCCAAGAGATGGTTTATACTCTCCTCCTTTTTACATAGAACACATTGTAAGGGCCTATGAAAATCCCTTTTCATTAGGTTATCCTAGGATAGAATTTTCCTATCACCTAATAGTCATACAATCATTTTAACTTTTGGAATGCTCGAGCTATCCTAGATATATCTCCATATTCTTATAGTATTCTTATTTTTTGGTACTTTATATTATCTCCACTTCTTGTTGTATATTATTTTGAGCTATTCAACTCCCAAATCCGTTTATCCTTAGATTTCCTTGATAATTATTGTTATATTTCTACTCAACTAACTCCTAGCAGCAATGTTCATATACTTGTAAAAAAATATTCTTTCCATTTGTATCTTCATTCCTGGTCCTTGTACATTATTTTTAAAACCCTGTCAACATATTTATCTTGAAGTAATCTCATCCATGGTTTCAAATTTGAATCTATATTGAGTTGTCATGACCCTCCATTGGAATACTTTAAAATGGATGGATTCATGATTGACTATGTTATCTTGTTGATGGAATGACTGACTATTTTATGATTAATTTATGTATAACATATATTCTATGAAAAATATGATGTATCTTATCAATGGAATTATTAGCAATTTCATGTGTAATTCCTACAAAACACATATTTAATGGTGAAGAACACTGGTTATATTGAGAGGGGGTGAACAGTATAAGATCAACTTTTACTTTTCTTTCCAAACAATATTATCCAATATTATTAATGGCAATATCAACAGTATTAATCAAATCAATGCACAAATCATCACACATTATAGAGACACCAATTTAATGTGGTTCACCCAATGTGGGCTACTCCATGGAGAAAATACTTCCACTAAAATTTTCTCAACAAATCTCTTAGGAATAACTTCCTTATTACAATATTTATGGACCTCTATCCAAAAGAGACACCAATACCCTAAGCTCTACTTTATGGATATCTATCCATAGGATAAATCTTTCCCCTTTTCTTTGGTTTGTGGAACTTGATACAAGAGAACTATTTATCCTCAATTGGTTTGTGGATCTCTCTCCATATAATAACTCTATCTTCCTAGCTGGTTTGCAAATCACACTCCATAGTAGAACTCTTTCCCCTTGCTCTGGTTCGTGGATCTTTATCCATAGGAAAACTCTTTCTCTTTTTTCTGGATGATGATATTATAGAAGACTTCTACCCCCACTACTCTAGCTTATGGATTTCTCTCCACAAAAGACCTTTGTCCTCACTACCCTAGATAATGGATATCTATCCACTGGAGACTATTATCCTCTTTACTTTATCACCTCCAAATATTACTTTCAACTCTATCTCAAATCTACACCAAAATCTGTCCCAAGTCTAGTAAAAATCTGCTCTATCTCTACTCACAAATATATCCTCAAGCCTTAACATAAAGCTTTCTCAAATAACCAATCAACTCTGCTCAAATCTACCCCAAGCCTTAACATAAATCTTGAACAAATCAATCAATCAACTTTGCTTAGATCTACCCCAAGCCTTAACACAAAGCTTGAACAAATCAATCAATCAACTCTGCTCAGATCTGCCATGAGCCTTAACATAAAGCTTGAACAAATCAATCAACTCTTCTTAGATCTACCCCAAGCCTTAACATAAAGCTTAAACAAATAAATCAATCAACTCTACTCAGATATGCCCCAAGCCTTAACACAAAGCTTGAATAAATCAATCAATCAGCTCTACTTATATCTGCCTTCAAGTCCTCTCAAGAACTTACTCAATATGCTCTCAAGACTTCACCAATATTTGCTCAAATCTACCTACAATTCCTCTCAATAAATTTTTTAATTTGCTCTCAAGTCTTCACCAAGACTTGCTCAAATCTACCTTCAAGTCCTCTCAAAAATTTTCTTAATCTATTCTCAAGTCTTCACCAAGACTTGCTCAAATATTCCTTCAAGTCCTCTCAAGAACTTGCTTAATCTTCTCTCAAGTCTTCACCAAGACTTTCTCAAATCTACCTTCAAGTCCTCTCAAGAACTTGCTCAATCTACTCTCAATTCTTCACCAAGAATTGCTCAAATCTACATTCAAGTTTTCACCCAGACTTGCTCAAATCTACCTTCAAGTCCACTCAAGGACTTGCTCAATATGCTTTAGCACATACTCAAACCTGTTCTAACACATGCTCAAAATAGCTCATAAAATATGCTCAATCAATCTAAAATCTTCCTCACAATGCTATCAAATGCTTTGTCTAATCTTCAAAGTAATTCCTTTAACTTGAAGCAGTTTAGACATATTCTATTTAGAATTCGTTTAACCTCTAAAATAGAGAATGTGTACTCTATCAAAAACTCAATATGTTCCACCCTCACATAGTTTACACTTAATCAATAAATATCTATCACTTGAAAAATCTCTCTCAAAATAGTTCAAAATAATGTATAAATTGTTTTACAAAACTTGATCTACTACTCCCATACTCTAAACCAATATTTCTTAGAGAAATTCTCATCCAAATCCACACAATCATTCATCCAATGAAACATAATCCACTCACAAACCCTAGTATATGTGTTTCATCTCATTTCAACAAATATGCTTAATGTAGGCCTCAAACCCTAACTCAAAACTTTCCAACAAATAGATCTCAAACTCAAAACTTTCCAACAATGTTCTACCAAACACCCTTTTTACTCCACCTTTTATTTCAAAAAACCTTGCTCAATAACACACCTCAAATGAAGAGAAAAATACTTATACCTCTTATTTTCTTGATGGAGAATTGTCTTCAAAACTTGTCTTACTAACAACCAATTTATTTTGTACCACTTCAAGGTTAGATATCAAAAGATTCTATATCAATATATTCACATGAATTTTCTCTCAACAAGAAGCTCAACGAAATCAACAAAAGCCTCTTATATCCCTTTTGATAATGCAAGCCTTACAATTTAAAAGGATTTAAATTTCACCTTATAATTCCTATTATATTCTTATTAAAACACCCAAAATAATATAAATTACCATATAACCTTATAACTCAAAGGTTGCAGTTTAATCAGAATCTTTTCACCTAAATCATAAACCATAAAGTAAATTTTCAATTTACTAAGCTTACCCTTATGCCTCCTAATAAAAAAATGTTACCTTGTTTGATAGCACCATGCGCTTTTCAACACCATTAGTTTTAGTAATCAAAATATTTTTCTTTCAAAAAGTGTACCCGATGGGATTCGACCCGTAGACCTATCTTTTCGTAGAGCCTTCAAATAAACTAACAACCATCTCCTCCATGCTATCGGATGAGATTTAATGGGGTAAGTAATATATTTATTTTTCCTTTTTAAGCCTTTCAAATAGGCTCAACCTTTGCTCATTACCACATCATCGAATCACATGTTCTTATCGATCCTTGTTTAAAATATTGAATTACATGTACACCAATCTCAATATTCATTGTTATTTCCTCTTACCACCAATCGCTTCATTTGAATATTTAAAGTTCATGCACAATCCAAGAAGATGCTACATGTTTTTAAACATTGAGCTATGTGAATACAGAACTCAATTTTCATCGTTACTTATTTTTTCACCCGAGCACATCATTGATTTTCGCTACTATGTCAAGCACAATCGATCATATTTTAAAACCTTCAAACGTCCCTTTATATATGGTATGGCTTTCAATTTAAAACCATCGGTACTTTAAAATAAAGTTTTTTTTTGTCGAAAGAATTCTCCACGATCGAATGACGTCGACGAGTCATTATGTCACAAATAACTTTAATAAAAACTTTATAATGAATAAATTTATATTAAAATATTTAAATATTTAAGTTTTAAATTATTTAAATCTTTAATTTAAACAATTTAATTCTTTTAAATCTTCATTGAGCCCTTACCCATGGTCTTAAACTTGGATTTCAATATTCCTTCAAATCATTTATTCATTTACTTAGAATCCATGATCTTATCTTACGTTCGTAGCACATTAACCTTTGATATCAATGACTATGCACCTTTGACATCAATGACAACCAACATACTCAAATTTCCAACAATCTCCCCCTTTGTCATTGATGTCAACACTGATTGAAAACTATTCTTGTAGATAAATGGATACCAAACTACTCCCCCTGAGAGGCTACTCCTTGTTGAGAAGCAACACACCCCCACTGAAAAATGAATTTCCACCCTTTGAAAATTTTGAGCTTTCATTTTGCAGTAGGGACCCTCTTGATGATTTTCAGGTTTTAATTCCAAATTTTTACTTGCCTCTTTCTTCTTCAAGTTTTGCCTGTGTCAAAGTATCCAAGTATTCTTGCATCTGGCTTTGTTATTTCAGAATTCACTTTTTACATGCTAGAATCATTCATGGATAAAGAAAATCTTACACCGGTATGAAAAAAATGCAGATTCCAGATAGATAAATTCATTGAAAATCAAAACTTTCCTTTTTTGGCAAAGTCGCGAAATCGCGACACTTCCATTTTTGGAAATGTCGCGAAATCGCGACAGGTTTCAGAAAATCCGCCAAGTCAGAAAAACGTAGCGAAATCGCGACACTTCCATTTTTGGAAATGTGGGATATCGCGACATTTCCATTTTTGGAAATGTCACGAAATCGCAGACTTTTTGGAGAGAGAAAGACAAGATTGTACGGAATGTCGTGAAATCGCGACATGTCGCAATGTCGATCGTGACATGTCGCATTTTCGAGGAGTGAAAAAGATGCTAAGGCATGAAAGAGGTCACGATTTCGTGACATGTCACAAGAAGGCAAGCAAATCGTGACAAGTTTGGAGGACTATAAATATGACGTCGCGAAATCGTGACGTTTTCGACAAGGAGGACCGAGGCGTACGGACCGTCGTGATTTCGTGACATGTCGCGATAGGTCCAAGGCAAGGAGAGAGAAACATAAATCGAAGTGAAAATCGACTAAGGCATAAAAGTGTCACGAAATCACGATCGACGTCGCGAAATCGTGACACAGTGGGCAAAATGGGCTCAAGAGGAAATGGTGTCACAAAATCGCGACATCGTGAAATCGCGACAAATGAAAAGGAGAGGAGTCGCGAAATCGTGACGTGAAGGAAAGGGCAAGCAAAGGGAGAATCGCGACATCGTGAAGGCAAGGCGGGAGTGGCGAAATCGCGACATGGTGGGACGAAGGCAAGACAAGGTTGCAGTAAGGAGATGTCGCGAAATCGTGACGTCACGATTTTGCGACGTCGAGAAATCACGACACAGTTTGAGAAGCAAGCCGAGGGACTGAGCAGGTAGTGATTTCGTGACATGTCACGAAATCGCGACATGTCACGTTTTCGCGACGAGAAGAAGAAAGAGTTTTCGAGGAGCTGGGGATGTCACGATTTCGTGACATGTCACGAAATCGTGACATGTCGCATTTTCATGACCGAGACAGAAAGAGCCCGAAAGTGGAAAACAACTGGAAATGGACACGTGTCAGATTTTGCGACACGTGTCAAAACAAAGCACAAGCCACGTATAATGAACTTTAGGGCTTCATTTTAATATTTAAGGTTTTGATTTAATAATTTTAAAATACTAATCCTTGTTTGTCTTTCATGCAGGAAGCCATCTGGCACTTACATGATAACGGAGAAATGGCCATAAAGACAAAGTTAAGTGCAAATTAATCAAAGACAGCCATATTGAAATGAAAGATGTCGAAAATTGTTGTTTCATCCAAATTTTATAGATCTGGCCGCAAAGAGACTTTACGGTGACTAAGCAGCTGCCCATTTAATGGAGTATGTCGGGAATTGGCCGAAAAATGAAAATATCTACACTCAGTTACCGGAATTTGCCGATGGATGCATTTAATGAAAATTTATGGCAGAATTAATGGCTTGCAAGCATTTTCAACTCAGGGATGGCTCTACGGAGATGAAATGTCAGAGAAGTGGTGACTCATCCAAATTACCCGAGGGAATTAATGAAGACATTTATTCACAGTTGCGGGTGAATGCAAGTGGCATTCGAATTCTATCTTCTCCATTTATGGCAAGTGACTGCACTGATTTGCAGAATGGTTAAGTTTTATCCGAACTTTGTTTTAAAAGAGCTTATATTGTAAAACCCGGGTCCTAGGGTTTAAGATGATAAGATTTAGGGTTTGAGAAGAAGATATTTCTGAAAAGATCAGGGTCTGTCCTGAGTCTATAAATACTTCTTCTCAATGTAATCGCAGGAGGCAGAAACTTAGAAATAAAAGGCTATTGAAGCAATTTCTTGCAAATCTTGTTAAATACTTTATTTCTGGACTTGGAGTTGATGTGCTTTTGTTTTCTGTGATAGCATGGCCAGGAGCCTAATATTTTGCAGATTGTGATAAGTTCATCTTCTTTTGTTATCCGTTTCTTTAAATTTTATTAAATATATGTTGTGAATCTGTGTTATCAAGATTAAATATGTTGTTGGGCTTCATTTGTTCTATTGTATGCTAGGGAAAATTATAGATTTAAGGTTCAGGTCTGTTCTAATTGCTCTGTCCTCACTGTGCGAGCTAGGCTGCCGGTGAAAGATATCAATTTTAACCGACTTCCCTTCGGTTTATAATTTTCTGTTAGATCTGTTCCATCTCTGCCTTATGCTCTTAGTAGAAAGTGATCTTAGAAAGCTGGACACTTTCTTCTTTGATTTGTTCTGTTGTGAAGTCGATAGTATAAATAAAATTGGTAGTTTTGGTTTTACTGACTAAGTTTGATAAACTTCTCTTTCCGCCTTACCCTACCCTCTTTGTTTTACCGTGAAATGATCCATTTTTATTTTCTTTTAAATTTGTCTTTTATTTAAATCTGCTGACCCATAAGAGCTAGATCAAAGAATTAATTTTAAATCTGATTGTCAACAAGTGACAACTTCTGAACATTACTGAACAAGTTCATTGAGCCCGTTGTAAGGTAACATGATAGTCCATATTGAAAACTATTCCAGAAGCGAAAAAGAGTGAATTGACATTCGACCCGACTCTGTAACTCACACCTTGGATAACCAACTAGATCCTAAAGTGAGTGGGATTTATCCCGTATAAGTGTTATCAGAGTTTTATGCTCATTCTTCATAGGGTGTGTATAAAAGTCGGACCAACATTTAAAAATGGCGCTAGAAGGAGGGCCTAAGTGAACTCCGATCAATATTGTAAGTTGTCAGTACAATATTTTAAAATTGCCAAAAAGAAGACCTCAAGTTCAAGTACTCTGTTAAGGATTGTAAGTTTGTAAGTGCTTGTGAAAAGTTGGATTCTACATACAGGGTAACAAGGTCCCACCCCAGAGCTGGAGAGCTCCTTGTCCCTGAATTAGAAACTCCGAGAAGAAGTAGCCTCAGAAGGGCCAAGTCTCTGTCTCAAATAGTTTTATCACCACTGATAGTTACCCCAACCACAACTCGAATATCACAGTCAGCCAAGTAGTAATGGCAAATTGGTTGGGTTCCACTCGCTTTGAATATTTCGGGTATAGCCCATGACCTGCCTAGAAATTCGAAAAGATATCTCCCAGATATAAACATGATGGGACAAGAACTGTAGAAGAACATTTGGTTGCATTCAAGAATGCTTTGAAATTATTAAATGTGCAGCATGAAGATGTTGCTTGCAGATTGTTCCCGTTCACTCTCCAGGAGGGAGCTTATGACTGGTTTCTAAACCTCACTAATGATTCTGTCACCAGCTGGAATGACTTAGAAAAAGTTTTTGTGTCACAGTTCGGTGAAGTGATAGATCCTAGTATATTGTACCAGCAATTTTTTGGTATCAAAAGAGAATTAAGTGAATCTATCAGATCTTATAATGTTAGATTCCAGAAAGCTTATGGTAGACTTACTGGGTATTATGTACCGAATGCGAGACCTGGCATTAGAGATTTTTAGAAACTCTAGATCCAATGACCTCTGTCTTCTTGAAGAGAGATCCCACTCGTTACTAATTTGACAGAGGCTTATAAAGAAGCTTTGATTCTCGAAAGACAGCTTGGGACCCCAACCTTTAAATGCTCAAGCAAATTCCTCTCGGTTACACAAGCTGCCCCTGTGTTCAATCCCATACCACATCGGATGATGTTGCCAGTTTGTCGGACTCTACCATCAAGAAATCCATTGGTCGTAGCACCTGTTGAGAATGTATATAACCCAGGCAAAGAGGTCGACAATGCAAGAGTTGAAGAAGTCTCAAAGATAGTTCAAAAGCTGGCCAATGATTTTTTGAGTTTTAAAAGGCAAGTTTCTACTGGGGACAACTCAAACAGGTATTCATATCAACCGAACAGATTCAACCGGCCCCCGTATGAACCTAATAAAGATTACAAGGGTAAAGGCCATGATGTGAATATTTGCGATTTAGCTCTGCCTAATTGGTGCAGAATACATGCCACTTCTCAGCATGGGGAGTTGGATTGTCTGGAATTTTGTAATGCATTTGAAGCTTTGTCTGGGGATTTGATCTCTCCTAAAAATCAAAGAACTGCTGATGGCCCAAGTTCATCCAGCCACAGTGCAGCTATGGTCTTGGATTCTTTCACTTTCCCGGATGAATCTGAGAATGTAGTTGAAATGCCTATGGATGAGGTGCAGGCTTTCCAACAGTACAGAAGAGATAACTACAACCTGAGAAACAGGAATCCGGAGCCTAATACTACATCAACCCCTCCGGACAACTCTCACAATGTTCCTCCCGCACCCCTCTCCAAGCAATAATCCATCTCCACCAAAGGGAGGAAATCTGAGAGGACCAGATGCTTTTGTCCCTCCACTTAATAAAGGATATAACATAGTGGAGGATATGAAAAATATTAAGGCCAACATTACTCTTCATGAGTTGGCCCAGATTTCAGAGCAGAGGGACAACCTGATAAAAACATACTCTGGCCCCACTACTAAACCTGTGGACAAGGGAAAGAAGATAGCAAATGCCAATGTAGCCATGTACAAAGAAAAAACTGAAGTTCCCCCCTTTTTACTGACTGTCCGTATTTTTGGGAAGAACTTACACAATTGTTTGGTAGATTCAGGTGCATCTGCTAATGTTATGCCTTTGGCCATTTGTCACGAGTTGGGTCTGACCCCAATGAAGTCTGAAAGGAGAGTTGTCCAATTGGACAAATCAAAGGTTAAAGTAGTTGGAGAACTTCAAAATATTCATATCCAATTAGCATCCGAGCCAAGGGCTCAACATAAAATTGAAATCCAGGTTGTGGATATCCCCGTGGGGTACGGGATGCTTTTGAGTAGGGATTGGTCGAGATCTCTGAACGGATACTTGGCAACAGATTTTTCACACATGTGGTTGCCGTGGAAAGGAGTGGCAAATCAATTACGGGTTGAAAGAGAACCCAAGTACAAGCATACAATTACCGAGTACAATGCAGAGAATGAAACTGTAAATATTGCGGAGGTAGATATTGGAGTTTACAATTTAACAACGGGACAAAATAACAAGTTTAGTAAAGCCCATCCTGTTCATAGTAATGAAGTCTGGACGCTTCATGTGGATGGGGCTAGATCTAAACAGGGTTCTGGAACAGGGGCAGTCCTTAAAGGGCCTGAAAGTCAGACATATTTTATGTCTTACCGCCTACAGTTCCCTTGTACAAATAATTTAGCAGAGTATGAAGCTCGGTATTAGGTTTGAAATTTGCTTTGGACAAAGGAGCAAGAAATATTCAAGTTTTTACCGATTCAGAATTGGTGGCAAATCAAGTCAAGGGTAAATTCCAGTGTAAAGCATCTTATTTAAAAGGATACAAACATCGGGCTTGGGATCTTGTAGAAGACTTTGATGCTTTTAATCTGACACACATACCCGGAGAGCAGAATTCACATGCAGATGTCTTGGCTTCTTCAGCCGCAAGTTTAAAACCATTGGAAGAATTTAAATGGAACAAGTTTTCAATTGAGTTAGTCCCTTGTCCTTCAATCCCAAATAATATAGATAATTTTCAGGTTTTCTCTGATGATCAACAGATTGTAAACTTTTTGCAGAGTACTAACACATTTGAAAATGCTATAATCGATGAGGGCCAAAGGGATACTCTGTTGGAGCAGTTAGATGATGACAGGGGAATAATGAGGTTGAAAGACAACAGAATTCCAAAAGGGATGGTGGAGCTGGAGCGGCTCTTTGATGTTGACAAAATCAAGCAAAAGGTGAATTCTGAGGATTATGTGGGTGCCACAGACAATGAGACTGAAAACCTCGAACATAGGGACTGAAGAAGATCCCATGCACATCAAGTTGGCTAAGAACTGTGATCCAGAAATAAAAAGAAGTATGATTGATTTTCTTCACAGGTCCAAGGATGTTATGGCCTGGTCATACAAAGACTTAAAGGTATTTGATCCTAAAGTTTACACTCATATTATACCTTTAAAAGAATTCTGCAAACCTTTCCGGCAAAAACAGAGGCATGTCAATGCTCTGTTAGAGCCCCTCATCCAGAAAGAGGTAGAAAAACTATTGAGTGCCGCCATTATTTTTCCCATCAGGCATTCTACTTGGGTGGCCAATCTGGTGCCAGTCGAAAGAAAAATGGAGAGATCCGCCTGTGTGTGGATTTTAGAAATTTAAACAAGGCATCTGAGAAAGATAATTACCCTCTGCCTTCCATGGATGAGGTGTTGCAGATTGTCAATGGTTCGGAGATGATGTCTTTCCTGGATGGTTTCTCAGGGTATAATCAGATATTGGTTGAGAAGGAAGACAGAATGAAAACTGCTTTCACAACTAAGTGGGGAACTTTTGCTTACAAGAGGATGCCATTTGGATTAATAAATGTCGGAGCTACATTTCAACGAGCAATGGATCATGCCTTCAAGGGCCTTATGGGTAAATGCATTGTTGTTTACATGGATGATTTAACAGTCTTCTCTAAATCTCGGTTTGACCATGTAAAACACTTGGAGTCTGTGTTTAACAAATGCAGGGAGTTCGGCATTTCTTTGAATCCGAAGAAGTGCATTTTTGGTGTAACAGAAGGAAAGCTCCTTGGGCACTTGGTCACAAAAGATGGCATTTCCATGGATCCGGACAGAGTTGAAGCCATATCCGGCATACCATTTCCCAACTCCAAGAAAGAGTTGAGGTCCTTCTTTGGAAAAATTAACTTTGTCAGGAAGTTCATCTCCGGTTTTGCAGAGATAGTCAAGCCAATGAATGACATGCTAAAGCAAACTGCTCAGATTTTCTGGACCACAGAAGCTAAAACAGCCTTCCAAGAAATCAAGACAGCCATCAAACAAGCACCAGTTCTGGTAAGCCCAGATTTCAGTGCAGATTTTTATCTGTACACCTTTTCTTCTGAACACACACTTGCTGCAGTTCTGACCCAACGGAGAGAAACTAGGGAACATCCAATTGCTTTCAAGAGTACCAATTTAAAGGGGGCTGAGCTGAAATATTCTCGTTTAGACAAACAAGCTTATGCCTTGGTGAGAGCAGTTAAGCAGTTCAAGCACTACATACTAAGAAGCAGAATTCATGCTATAGTTCCAGACCCAGCTGTTAAATACCTATTAAGTCAGAATGAGTTGGGTGAACTAAGAGGTAATTGGGTTACAAGGCTGCAAGAGTATGACTTAGAGATTCGGCCTGCAAAATTGATCAGAGGACTTGGTTTGTCCCGACACATTGCCGAAGTACCTGTACGGGAAGAAGTTAATCAGTTAAATTCTGAATCTGATGACTGGTATGGAGATATTATTCATCTGCTGCAATTTGGAGTTTGCCCGTCTCACTTGAATAGAACCCAAAGGAGAGCATTAAAACTGAAAGCTGCTCATTATCTCCTCAAAGCAGGTAATTTGTACAGAGAGAATTATGCTGGCATTTTCTTGAGATGCATTTCTCCGAGTGAAGTCAATGAAGTCATGTCCAGTTTTCATGAAAAGTTAGGGGCAGGGCATTCATCAGGATCTGCTACTACGCATAAAATATTGAGAGCAGGCTATTACTGGCCTACACTATTTAAAGATGCCCATCAGCATGTGAGAACCTGCCATCAGTGCCAAACTTTTGCAGCCAAAGAGGCCAACCGGGCTCTACCATTGCAACCTGTTGTAATAAATAAACCTTTCATGCAATGGGGACTTGATTTTGTGGGAGTGATTAATCCAAATTCTTCAGCAGGGCATAAGTATGTTCTAACAGCTACTGATTACTGCACAAGATGGGTCGAAGCAGCAGCCACCACAAGAAGTACAGCTCATGAAGTGATTGAATTTCTAGAGTCAAATGTCATAACTAGGTTTGGGGTTCCTCTGAATTTGGTGTGTGATAATGGACCAGCCTTCCAATCATTGGAGTTTGCGGAATGGGCATACCAGATGGGGATAGTTATCAGATTTTCATCCAACTATTATCCCCAAGGCAATGGACTGGCTGAGTCCACAAACAAGAATTTAATGAATGCCATTAAGAAATCTGCAGCAGACAAACCCAGGCAGTGGCATACATTATTGAAATATGCACTTTGGGCTGACCGGATAAAATATAAAGTGGCTCTTAAAACTTCCCCTTTTGCTTTGTTGTATGGTACCCAGCCAATTGTTCCCATCTCTCTGAAATTACCTACTTACCAATTTGTCTTAGACTATTTTGAGGATCAAGCTGATGCAGAAGCCCGTGTTTTAGATCTAACTAATTTGCAGGATGAAAGACTCCAAGCCCTGGAACACTTCAGTCGGCACCAAGAAACCGTCAAGCGCTGGTTTGACAAGAGGGCCAAAGTGAAAGCTTTCAGACCGGCAGACCTGGTGCTTCTATGGGACAAGGCCCATGAGAAGAAGGGTAAGCATACAAAGTTGCAGCCACTGTGGATAGGCCCGTACCGCATTGCTGAGATTCTGGGTAATAATGCATTCCGTTTACAAGACCTTGATGGTAATTTTTTGGACCTCCCTGTTAATGGTCAATACTTAAAACATTATTTCTCGGCTGTTCCATCCAATATATCATTTGAATGAGTCACAAAGAAGTTGTAACATGTGTATACATTGTAAATAACTCTAGTTTTTAGTTTATTTATTTTAATTGTTTTAGTTTTTTATTTTAGTTTTATTTTAAAATGTCTGTACAGTGTTGTTTATTTTAGTTTGTTTTTAAATGTCTATGCAGTGTTGTTTATTTTAGTTTTATTTTATTTAATTTTAATTGTCTGTGCAGTTTTATTTTGTTTGTTGTTTAAGGTTTGTAATTTGTTTCTTTGTCTCATTTATGTATTTTATTTCTGTTGTGTGTGTTGTTTTATAAAGTTTGTATTTTATTTTTATTTAAGGTTAGAGTTTATTTCCTTTGTAAATAGCTCTCCTTGTTTTAATTTCCTTTGGTGCCTGTACAGTTTTATGTTAAAAGTTTGTGCAGTTTTATTTTTATTTTGTTTTTAAAGGCCTGTGTTTATCCTTGGAAGTCTGTACAAAGTTCTTTAGCTTTTAAAATTCTGTTCTTTAACCTTTGCCTGAGCATCAATGAAAAGGTCAGCCTTCTAAAAATTGTTTTATTCTGAGTCCAGAATCCAGTGTTCATTATCATAATTGTGAGATAGTCTGTTTGAACTGAATAGTGGAACTATTTTTTTAGTCAGAACAACAATGGAAGGATGATTGGATTTTGTGTCTTGCTTGCCACAGTTGTTTTAATTATAAAGAAACTGCTATGCTGTTTGGTTGGAGAAACTCCTAGGGAATCCAAGAAAAGTTGGTTATAAGAGGGGACTATGATTCATGTAATTATTTGAGTATCCATAGAGGCTATCAGTGCCTAGGCTGAAGCAGTTCCAGATTGATGAAATATTAAAAGAAAATTGTTATTCTTTCTAAGGCTTTTCAGATGTTGATGTATTTCAAAAGAAAGAGATGAAAGTTGAGCAAGCAGCATGAAATTGGCACTCTGTTATTTCCAATATATATATAAAAAAAAAGATAAAAAAAAAAAAAAGAGTTATATAATGAAAGAGGCAGCCAAGACTTCAAAAGATGTTTTTCTTCTACCAAGTTGTAGATTCTACCTTACAGTTGTAAATTTGGGTCGTGTAAATCTAAAGGGTAACTCTGTCGGGGCTGTAAAAGGCTAAACTAGTAAACAGAGCTCTACTCGGTTTCCCCTTTTTACAATCTAGAAAAGCTGATCAATCCAGTAGTTCAACATTCGATCCCAGTCATTCTTGAAGAAAGTTTTATACGCTTGTAATTGCACATCAGAAATCTTCCTTAAATGATTCAGCCTAGTATGTCCTTGGGAAATTTTAACAACTATCAGTTAGTAGTCAATTTATTTTGAAGAATATCTGTGGCAAGGCATGATACATGGTCTATGTTGTTTTGAAACTAGAGTCCTGGGTTCTAAAATAATGCTACTATTTTACCCGCAGATATCGCCATTTGTTGAGAAGCAACACACCCCCACTGAAAAATGAATTTCCATCCTTTGAAAATTTTGAGCTTTCATTTTGCAGTAGGGACCCTCTTGATGATTTTCAGGTTTTAATTCCAAATTTTACTTGCCTCTTTCTTCTTCAAGTTTTGCCTGTGTCAAAGTATCCAAGTATTCTTGCATTCTGGCTTTGTTATCTCAGACTTCACTTTTTACATGCTAGAATCATTCATGGATAAAGAAAATCTTACACCGGTATAAAAAAATGCAGATTCCAGATAGATAAATTCATTGAAAATCAAAACTTTCCATTTTTGGAAAAGTCGCGAAATCGCGACACTTCCATTTTTGAAAATGTGATATGAATTGGAAATGTCACGAAATCACGACAAGTTTTAGAAAATCTGCCAAGTCAGAAAAACGTAGCGAAATCGTGACACTTCCATTTTTGGAAATGTCACGATATCGCGACATTTTCATTTTTGGAAATGTCACGAAATCGCTACGGTTTGGAGAGAGAAAGCAATGTAGAAAGCGTGATTCGTGAAGTGAAATCGTGACATGTCGATTTGAGAGGAAAAAGCAAGGTGAAAAGGTGCGATTTGGACATGTCAGGAAATCGCGACATGTCGATTTTGGAGGAGGAAAAGGAGCTAAGGATGAAATGGCGGGATTGTGACATGTTCGAAATCGTGACATGTCGATGGAGAAAAAAAGGAAAAAGGAAATATAAGAAGGAGAGTGAAATCGCGACGTCGTGAAATCGCGACGTTTTTTGTAGAGGGAGCCCGGGGCGTAGGACTGTCGCGATTTCGTGACATGTCATGAAATCGTGACGTGTCAAGGTAAGGAGAGAGAAATAGAAATCAAAGTGAAAAGTCTAAGGCATAAAAGTGTCGCGAAATCGTGACGTCAGATTTCGCGACGTCGCGAAATCACGACATGGGAAAAAGGGTGAGAAAGAAAGGTGTCGCGAAATCGTGACAAAGAAGAAAGGAAGAAAGGGATGTCGTAAAATCGTGACGCGCCAAGGCAGAAAGGGGGACAAGACCAAAGGTGTCGCGAAATCGCGACACAAATCGTGAAGGCAAGGCAGGCCGCCACCATGTCGCGAAATCGTGACATGGTGGGGCGAAGGCAAGATAAGGTTGTAGTAAGGAGATGCCGTGAAATCGTGATTTTGCGATGCGATGAGAAGCAAGCCAAGGGAGAGAGGTCGCGATTTCGTGACATGTCGTGAAATCGCGACATGTCGCGTTTTCGCGATGGAAGAAGAAAGAGTTGCGAGAGGATGTCGCGATATTCGCGACATGTCGCATTCGAATGAGGCTGAAAGTGGAAAACAGGGAAATGGAAAGGACACGTGTCAGATTTTGTTTGACACGTGTCAAGACAAAGCACAAGCCGACATATAATGTGAACTTTAGGGCTTCATTTTAATATTTAAAGTTTTGATTTAATAATTTTAAAATACTAATCCTTGTTTGTTCTTTCATGCAGGAAGCCATCTGGCACTTACATGATAACGGAGAAATGGCCATAAAGACAAAGTTAAGTGCAAATTAATCAAAGACAGCCATATTGAAATGAAAGATGCCGAAAATTGTTGTTTCATCCAAATTTTATAGATCTGGCCGCAAAGAGACTTTACGGTGACTAAGCAGCTGCCCATTTAATGGAGTATGTCGGGAATTGGCCGAAAAATGAAAATATCTACACTCAGTTACCAGAATTTGCCGATGGATGCATTTAATGAAAATTTATGGCAGAATTAATGGCTTGCAGACATTTTCAACTCAGGGATGGCTCTACGGAGATGAAATGTCAGAGAAGTGGTGACTCATCCAAATTACCCGAGGGAATTAATGAGGACATTTATTCACAGTTACGGGTGAATGCAAGTGGCATTCGAATTCTATCTTCTCCATTTATGGCAAGTGACTGCACTGATTTGCAGAATGGTTAAGTTTTATCCGGACTTTGTTTTAAAAGGGCTTATATTGTAAAACCCGGGTCCTAGGGTTTAAGATGATAAGATTTACGGTTTGAGAAGAAGATATTTCTGAAAAGATCAGGGTCTGTCCTGAGTCTATAAATACTTCTTCTCAATGTAATCGTAGGAGGCGAAAACTTAGAAATAAAAGGCTATTGAAGCAATTTCTTGCAAATTTTGTTAAATACTTTATTTCTGGACTTGGAGTTGATGTGCTTTTGTTTTCTGTGATAGCATGGCCAGGAGCCTAATCTTTTTTAGATTGTGATAAGTTCATCTTCTTTTGTTATCCGTTTCTTTAAATTTTATTAAATATATGTTGTGAATCTGTGTTATCAAGATTAAATATGTTGTTGGGCTTCATTTGTTCTATTGTATGCTAGGGAAAATTACAGATTTAAGGTTCAGGTCTGTTCTAATTGCTCTGTCCTCACTGTGTGAGCTAGGCTGTCGGTGAAAGATATCAATTTTAACCGACTTCCCTTCGGTTTATAATTTTCTGTTAGATCTGTTCCATCTCTGCCTTATGCTCTTAGTAGAAAGTGATCTTAGAAAGCTGGACACTTTCTTCTTTGATTTGTTCTGTTGTGAAGCTGATAGTATAAATAAAATTGGTAGTTTTGGTTTTACAGCTAAGTTTGATAAACTTCTCTTTCTGCCTTACCCTACCCTCTTTGTTTTACCATGAAATGATCCATTTTTATTTTCTTTTAAATTTGTCTTTTATTTAAATCTACTGACCCATAAGAGCTAGATCAAAGAATTAATTTTAAATCTGATTGTCAACAAGTGACAACTTCTAAACATTACTGAACAAGTTCATTGAGCCCGTTGTAAGGTAACAGATAGTCCATATTGAAAACTATTCCAGAAGCGAAAAAGAGTGAATTGACATTCGACCCGACTCTGTAACTCACACCTTGGATAACCAGCTAGATCCTAAAGTGAGTGGGATTTATCCCGTATAAGTGTTATCAGAGTTTTATGCTCATTCTTCATAGGGTGTGTATAAAAGTCGGACCAACATTTAAAAATGGCGCTAGAAGGAGGGCCCAGTGAACTCCGGTCAGTATTGTAAGTTGTCAGTACAATATTTTAAAATTGCCAAAAAAGAAGACCTCAAGTTCAGTACTCTGTTAAGGATTGTAAGTTTGTAAGTGCTTGTGAAAAGTTGGATTCTACATACAGGGTAACAAGGTCCCACCCTAGAGCTGGAGAGCTCCTTGTCCCTGAATTAGAAACTCCGAGAAGAAGTAGCCTCAGAAGGGCCAAGTCTCTGTCTGAAATAGTTTTATCACCGCTGATAGTTACTCCAACCACAACTCAGAATATCACTGTCAACCAAGTAGTAATGGCAAATTGGTTGGGTTCCACTGCTTTGAATATTTCGGGTATAGCCCATGACCTGCCCAGAAATCCGAAAAGATATCTCCCCAGATATAAACATGATGGGACAAGAACTATAGAAGAACATTTGGTTGCATTCAAGAATGCTTTGAAATTATTAAATGTACAACATGAAGATGTTGCCTGCAGACTGTTCCCGTTCACTCTCCAGGAGGGAGCTTATGACTGGTTTCTAAATCTTACTAATGATTCTGTCACCAGCTGGAATGACTTAGAAAAAGTTTTTGTGTCACAGTTCGGTGAAGTGATAGATCCTAGTATATTGTACCAGCAGTTTTCTGGTATCAAAAGAGAATTAAGTGAATCTATCAGATCTTATAATGTTAGATTCCAGAAAGCTTATGGTAGACTTATTGGGTATTATGTACCGAATGTAGACTTGGCATTAGAGATTTTTAGAAACTCTCTGGATCCAATGACCTCTATCTTCTTGAAGAGAGATCCCACTGTTACTAATTTGACAGAGGCTTATAAAGAAGCTTTGATTCTGGAAAGACAGTTGGGACCCCAACCTTTAAATGCTCAAGCAAATTCCTCTGGTTACACAAGCTGCCCCTGTGTTCAATCCCATACCACATCAGATGATGTTGCCAGTTTGTCAGACTCTACCATAAGCAAATCCATTGGCTGTAGCACCTGTTGAGAATGTACAGAACCCAGGCAAAGAGGTTGACAATGCAAGAGTTGAAGAAGTCTCAAAGATAGTTCAAAAGTTGGCCAATGATTTTTTGAGTTTTAAAAGGCAAGTTTCTACTGGGGACAACTCCAACAGGTATTCATATCAACCGAACAGATTCAACCGGCCCCCATATGAACCTAATAAAGATTACAAGGGTAAAGGCCATGATGTGAATATTTGTGATTTAGCTCTGCCTAACTGGTGCAGAATACATGCCACTTCTCAGCATGGGGAGTTGGATTGTCTGGAATTTTGTAATGCATTTGAAGCTTTGTCTGGGGATTTGATCTCTCCTGAAAATCAAAGAACTGCTGATGGCCCAAGTTCATCCAGCCACAGTGCAGCTATGGTCTTGGATTCTTTCACTTTCCCGGATGAATCTGAGAATGTAGTTGAAATGCCTATGGATGAGGTGCAGGATTTCCAACAGTACAGAAGAGATAACTACAACCTAAGAAACAGGAATCCGGAGCCTAATACTACATCAACCCCTCCGGACAACTCTCACAATGTTCCTCTCGACCCCTCTCCAAGCAATAATCCATCTCCACCAAAGGGAGGGAATTTGAGAGGACCAGATGCTTTTGTCCCTCCACTTAATAAAGGATATAACATAGTGGAGGATATGAAAAATATTAAGGCCAACATTACTCTTCATGAGTTGGCCCAAATTTCAGAGCAGAGGGACAACCTGATAAAAACATACTCTGGCCCTACTACTAAACCTGTGGACAAGGGAAAGAAAATAGCAAATGCCAATGTAGCCATGTACAAAGAAAAAACTGAAGTTCCCCCCTTTTTACTGACTGTCCGTATTTTTGGGAAGAACTTACACAATTGTTTGGTAGATTCAGGTGCATCTGCTAATGTTATGCCTTTGGCCATTTGTCAGCAGTTGGGTCTGACCCCAATGAAGTCTGAAAGGAGAGTTGTCCAATTGGACAAATCAGAGGTTAAAGTAGTTGGAGAACTTCAAAATATTCATATCCAATTAGCATCTGAGCCAAGGGCTCAACATAAAATTGAAATTCAGGTTGTGGATATCCCCGTGGGGTACGGGATGCTTTTGAGTAGGGATTGGTCGAGATCTCTGAACGGATACTTGGCAACAGATTTTTCACACATGTGGTTGCCATGGAAAGGAGTGGCAAATCAATTACGGGTTGAAAGAGAACCCAGGTACAAGCATACAATTACTGAGTACAATGCAGAGAATGAAACTATAAATATTGCGGAGGTAGATATTGGAGTCTACAATTTAACAACGGGGCAAAATAACAAGTTTAATAAAGCTCATCCTGTTCATAGTAATGAAGTCTGGACACTTCATGTGGATGGGGCTAGATCTAAACAGGGTTCTGGAACAGGGGCAGTCCTTAAAGGGCCTGAAAGTCAGACATATTTTATGTCTTACCGCCTACAGTTCCCTTGTACAAATAATTTAGCAGAGTATGAAGCTCTGGTATTAGGTTTGAAATTTGCTTTGGACAAAGGAGCAAGAAATATTCAAGTTTTTACTGATTCGAAATTGGTGGCAAATCAAGTCAAGGGTAAATTCCAGTGTAAAGCATCTTATTTAAAAGGATACAAACATCGGGCTTGGGATCTTGTAGAAGACTTTGATGCTTTTAATCTGACACACATACCCAGAGAGCAGAATTCACATGCAGATGTCTTGGCTTCTTCAGCTGCAAGTTTAAAACCATTGGAAGAATTTAAATGGAACAAGTTTTCAATTGAGTTAGTCCCTTGTCCTTCAGTCCCAAATAATATAGATAATTTTCAGGTTTTCTCTGATGATCAACAGATTGTAAACTTTTTGCAGAGTACTAACACATTTGAAAATGCTATAATCGATGAGGGCCAAAGGGATACTCTGCTGGAGCAGTTAGATGATGACAGGGGAATAATGAGGTTGAAGGACAACAGAATTCCAAAAGGGATGGTGGAGCTGGAGCGGCTCTTTGATGTTGACAAAATCAAGCAAAAGGTGAATTCTGAGGATTATGTGGGTGCCACAGACAGTGAGACTGAAAACCTGAACATAGGGACTGAAGAAGATCCCAGGCACATCAAGTTGGCTAAGAACTGTGATCCAAAAATAAAAAGAAGTATGATTGATTTTCTTCACAGGTCCAAGGATGTTATGGCCTGGTCATACAAAGACTTAAAGGTATTTGATCTGAAAGTTTACACTCATATTATACCTTTAAAAGAATTCTGCAAACCTTTTCGACAAAAATAGAGGCATGTCAATGCTCTGTTAGAGCCCCTCATCCAGAAAGAGGTAGAAAAACTATTGAGTGCCGCCATTATTTTTCCCATCAGGCATTCTACTTGGGTGGCCAATCTGGTGCCAGTCAGAAAGAAAAATGGAGAGATCCGCCTGTGTGTGGATTTTAGAAATTTAAACAAGGCATCTGAGAAAGATAATTATCCTCTGCCTTCTATGGATGAGGTGTTGCAGATTGTCAATGGTTCGGAGATGATGTCTTTCCTGGATGGTTTCTCAGGGTATAATCAGATATTGGTTGAGAAGGAAGACAGAATGAAAACTGCTTTCACAACTAAGTGGGGAACTTTTGCTTACAAGAGGATGCCATTTGGATTAATAAATGTCGGAGCTACATTTCAACGAGCAATGGATCATGCTTTCAAGGGCCTTATGGGTAAATGCATTGTTGTTTACATGGATGATTTAACAGTCTTCTCTAAATCTCGGTTTGACCATGTAAAACACTTGGAGTCTGTGTTTAACAAATGCAGGGAGTTCGGCATTTCTTTGAATCCGAAGAAGTGCATTTTTGGTGTAACAGAAGGAAAGCTCCTTGGGCACTTGGTCACAAAAGATGGCATTTCCATGGATCCGGACAGAGTTGAAGCCATATCCGGCATACCATTTCCCAACTCCAAGAAAGAGTTGAGGTCCTTCTTTGGAAAAATTAACTTTGTCCGGAAGTTCATCTCCGGTTTTGCAGAGATAGTCAAGCCAATGAATGACATGCTAAAGAAAACTGCTCAGATTGTCTGGACCATCGAAGCTAAAACAGCCTTCCAAGAAATCAAGACAGCCATCAAACAAGCACCAGTTCTGGTAAGCCCAGATTTCAGTGCAGATTTTTATCTGTACACCTTTTCTTCTGAACACACACTTGCTGCAGTTCTGACCCAACGGAGGGAAACCAGAGAACATCCAATTGCTTTCAAGAGTACCAATTTAAAAGGGGCTGAGCTGAAATATTCTCGTTTAGACAAACAAGCTTATGCCTTGGTGAGAGCAGTTAAGCAGTTCAGGCACTACATACTAAGAAGCAGAATTCATGCTATAGTTCCAGACCCAGCTGTTAAATACCTTCTAAGTCAGAATGAGTTGGGTGAACTAAGGGGTAATTGGGTTACAAGGCTGCAAGAGTATGACTTAGAGATTCGGCCTGCTAAATTGATTAGAGGACTTGGTTTGTCCCGACACATTGCCGAAGTACTTGTACGGGAAGAAGTTAATCAGTTAAATTCTGAATCTGATGACTGGTATGGAGATATTATTCATCTGCTCGCAATTTGGAGTTTGCCCGTCTCACTTGAACAGAACCCAAAGGAGAGCATTAAAACTGAAAGCTGCTCATTATCTCCTCAAAGCAGGTAATTTGTATAGAGAGAATTATGTTGGCATTTTCTTGAGATGCATTTCTCCGAGTGAAGTCAATGAAGTCATGTCCAGTTTTCATGAAAAGTTAGGGGCAGGGCATTCATCAGGATCTGCTACTACGCATAAAATATTGAGAGCAGGCTATTACTGGCCTACACTATTTAAAGATGCCCATCAGCATGTGAGAACCTGCCATCAGTGCCAAACTTTTGCAGCCAAAGAGGCCAACCGGGCTCTACCATTGCAACCTGTTGTAATAAATAAACCTTTCATGCAATGGGGACTTGATTTTGTGGGAGTGATTAATCCAAATTCTTCAGCAGGGCATAAGTATGTTCTAACGACTACTGATTACTGCACAAGATGGGTCGAAGCAGCAGCCACCACAAGAAGTACAGCTCATGAAGTGATTGAATTTCTAGAGTCAAATGTCATAACTAGGTTTGGGGTTCCTCTGAATTTGGTGTGTGATAATGGACCAGCCTTCCAATCATTGGAGTTTGCAGAATGGGCATACCAGATGGGGATAGTTATCAGATTTTCATCCAACTATTATCCCCAAGGCAATGGACTGGCTGAGTCCACAAACAAGAATTTAATGAATGCCATTAAGAAATCTGCAGCAGACAAACCCAAGCAGTGGCATACATTATTGAAATATGCACTTTGGGCTGACCGGATAAAATATAAAGTGGCTCTTAAAACTTCCCCTTTTGCTTTGTTGTATGGTACCCAGCCAATTGTTCCCATCTCTCTGAAGTTACCTACTTACCAATTTGTCTTAGACTATTTTGAGGATCAAGCAGATGCAGAAGCCCGTGTTTTAGATCTAACTAACTTGCAGGATGAAAGACTCCAAGCCCTGGAACACTTCAGTCGGCACCAAGAAACCGTCAAGCGCTGGTTTGACAAGAGGGCCAAAGTGAAAGCTTTTAGACTGGCAGACCTGGTGCTTCTATGGGACAAGGCCCATGAGAAGAAGGGTAAGCATACAAAGTTGCAGCCACTGTGGATAGGCCCGTACCAGATTGCTGAGATTTTGGGTAATAATGCATTTCGTTTACAAGACCTTGATGGTAATTTTCTGGACCTCCCTGTTAATGGTCAATACTTAAAACATTATTTCTCGGCTGTTCCATCCAATGTATCATTTGAATGAGTCACAAAGAAGTTGTAACATGTGTATACATTGTAAATAACTCTGCAATTTTTAGTTATTTATTTTAGTTGTTTTAGTTTTTTTATTTTAGTTTTATTCTAAATGTCTGTACAGTGTTGTTTATTTTTAGTTTGTTCTAAAATGTCTGTGCAGTGTTGCTTTATTTTAGTTTTATTTTATTTAATTTTAATTGTCTATGCAGTTTTATTTTGTTTGTTGTTTCTGTTTTATTTCTTTGGTCTGTATATTTATGTTTTTATTTCTTTGTTGTTGGTTTGTTTTATTTTAAAGTTTTGTATTTTATTTTTATTTAAGGTCTGTGCAGTTTATTTCCTTTGTAAATAGCTCTGTAGTCTTATTTTATTTCATTTCCTTTGGTGCCTGTACAGTTTTATTTTAAAGTCTATGCAGTTTTATTTTATTTTGTTTTTAAAGGCCTGTGTCTGTCCTTGGAAGTCTGTACAAAGTTCTTTAGCTTTTAAAATTCTGTTCTTTAACCTTTGCCTGAGCATCAATGAAAAATTCAGCCTTCTAAAAATTGTTTTATTCTGAGTCTAGGATCCAGTGTTCATTATCATAATTGTGAGATAGTCTGTTTGAACTGAATAGTGGAACTATTTTTTTAGTCAGAACAACAGTGGAAGGATGATTGGATTTTGTGTCTTGCTTGCCACAGTTGTTTTAATTATAAAGAAACTGCTATGTTGTTTGGCTGGAGAAACTCCTAGGGAATCCAAGAAAAGTTGGTTATAAGAGGGGACTATGATTCATGTAATTATTTGAGTATCCACAGAGGCTATCAGTGCCTAGGCTGAAGCAGTTCCAGATTGATGAAATATTAAAAGAAAATTGTTATTCTTTCTAAGGCTTTTCAGATGTTGATGTATTTCAAAAGAAAGAGATGAAAGTTGAGCAGACAGCATAAAATTGGCACTCTTTATTTCCAATATATATATAAAAAAAAAAAAAAAAAAAGAAAAAAAAAAAAGAGTTATATAATGAAAGAGGCAGCCAAGACTTCAAAAGATGTTTTTCTTCTACCAAGTTGTAGATTCTACCTTACAGTTGTAAATTTGGGTCGTGTAAATCTAAAGGGTAACTCTGTCGGGTCGTAAAAGGCTAAACTAGTAAACAGAGCTCTACTCGGTTTCCCCTTTTTACAATCTAGAAAAGCTGATCAATCCAGAGTTCAACATTCGATCCAGTCATTCTTGAAGAAAGTTTTATACGCTTGTAATTGCACATCAGAAATCTTCCTTAAATGATTCAGCCTAGTATGTCCTTGGGAAATTTTAACAACTATCAGTTAGTAGTCAATTTATTTTGAAGAATATCTGTGGCAAGGCATGATACATGGTCTATGTTGTTTTGAAACTAGAGTCCTGGGTTCTAAAATAATGCTACTATTTTACCCGTAGATATCGCCATTTGTTGAGAAGCAACACACCCCCACTGAAAAATGAATTTCCATCCTTTGAAAACTTTGAGCTTTCATTTTTGCAGTAGGGACCCTCTTGATGATTTTCAGGTTTTAATTCCAAATTTTACTTGCCTCTTTCTTCTTCAAGTTTTTCCTGTGTCAAAGTATCCAAGTATTCTTGCATTCTGGCTTTGTTATCTCAGACTTCACTTTTTACATGCTAGAATCATTCATGGATAAAGAAAATCTTTCACCGGTATGAAAAAATGCAGATTCTAGATAGATAAATTCATTGAAAATCAAAACTTTCCTTTTTTGGAAAGTTGCGAAATCGTGACACTTCCATTTTTGAAATGTCACGAAATCGCGACAGGTTTGAGAAAATCAGCTAAGTCCAAAAACGTAGCGAAATCATGACACTTCCATTTTTGGAAATGTCGCGATATCGCGACACTTTCATTTTTGGAAATGTCACGAAATCGCTACAGTTTTGGGGAGAGAAAGCCAAATTGTACGAAATGTCACGAAATCGTGACATGTCGCGAAATGTGACATGTCGTGAAATCGCGACATGTCGCATTTTGAGAGAGAGAAAGCTGAAGGCATGAAAGAGTCAGGATTTTGTGACATGTCGCGAAATCGTGACATGTCGCATTTACAGGAGGAAAATGCTAAGGTGAAAGAGGGCGATTTGGAATGTATTTGGAAGGAGAAAAAGGCGAAGGCAGGAAGTGCGAAATCGTGACATTTGGAAGAGGCAAGGGGAGTGCGAAATTGCGATGGGTCCAAGGCAAGGAGAGAGAAACAAAAATCGAAGTGAAAATCGACTAAGGCATAAAAGTGTCATGAAATCACGACGTCATGATTTCGCGACGTCACCAAATCGCGACACAGTGGGAAAAATGGGCTCGAGAGGAAAGGTGTCGTGAAATCGTGACGTCGCGAAATCACGACACAATGCAATGAAAGGGGCAAGACAAGTTTGGACGTCGTGAAATCGCGACGCGCCAAGGCAAAAATGGGGACAAGACCAAAGGTGTCGCGAAATCGTGACACAAATCGTGAAGGCAAGGCAGGCCGCCATCGTGTCACAAAATCGTGACATGGTGGGGCGAAGGCAAGACAAGGTTGCAGTAAGGAGATGTCACGAAATCGCGACGTCGCGATTTCACGACATCGCGAAATCGTGATGCGATGAGAAGCAAGCCAAGGGACTGAGAGGTCGCGATTTCGTGACATGTCACGAAATCGTGACATGTCACGTTTTCACGATGAGAAGAAGAAAGAGTTGCCGAGGAGCTGGGGATGTCGCGATTTCACGGCAGAGACAGAATGATGCCCGAAAGTGGAAAACAGCTGGAAGCAAGTGTGGAAACGCCACGTGTCAGTGACACATGTCAGAACAAAGCACCAAGCCGCGTATACTGAACTTTAGGGCTTCATTTTAATATTTAAAAAGGTTTTGATTTAATAATTTTAAAATACTAATCCTTGTCTGTCTTTCATGCAGGAAGCCATCTGGCACTTACATGATAACGGAGAAATGGCCATAAAGACAAAGTTAAGTGCAAATTAATCAAAGACAGCCATATTGAAAGGAAAGATGCCGAAAATTGTTGTTTCATCCAAATTTTACAGATCTGGCCGCAAAGAGACTTTACGGTGACTAAGCAGCTGCCCATTTAATGGAGTATGTCGGGAATTGGCCGAAAAATGGAAATATCTACACTCAGTTACCGGAATTTGCCGATGGATGCATTTAATGAAAATTTATGGCAGAATTAATGGCTTGCAGACATTTTCAACTCAGGGATGGCTCTGCGGAGATGAAATGTCAGAGAAGTGGTGACTCATCCAAATTACCCGAGGGCATTAATGAAGACATTTATTCACAGTTGCGGGTGAATGCAAGTGGCATTCGAATTCTATCTTCTCCATTTATGGCAAGTGACTGCACTGATTTGCAGAATGGTTAAGTTTTATCCGAACTTTGTTTTAAAAGGCTTTATATTGTAAAACCCGGGTCCTAGGGTTTAAGATGATAAGATTTAGGGTTTGAGAAGAAGATATTTCTGAAAAGATCAGGGTCTGTCCTGAGTCTATAAATACTTCTTCTCAATGTAATCGCAGGAGGCGAAAACTTAGAAATAAAAGGCTATTGAAGCAATTTCTTGCAAATCTTGTTAAATACTTTATTTCTGGACTTGGAGTTGATGTGCTTTTGTTTTCTGTGATAGCATGGCCAGGAGCCTAATCTTTTGCAGATTGTGATAAGTTCATCTTCTTTTGTTATCCGTTTCTTTAAAGTTTATTAAATATATGCTGTGAATCTGTGTTATCAAGATTAAATATGTTGTTGGGCTTCATTTGTTCTATTGTATGCTAGGGAAAATTACAGATTTAAGGTTCAGGCCTGTTCTAATTGCTCTGTCCTCACTGTGCGAGCTAGGCTGCCGGTGAAAGATATCAATTTTAACCGACTTCCCTTCGGTTTATAATTTTCTGTTAGATCTGTTCCATCTCTGCCTTATGCTCTTAGTAGAAAGTGATCTTAGAAAGCTGGACACTTTCTTCTTTGATTTGTTCTGATTGTGAAGCTGATAGTATAAATAAAATTGGTAGTTTTGGTTTTACTGACTAAGTTTGATAAACTTCTCTTTCTGCCTTACCCTACCCTCTTTGTTTTACCGTGAAATGATCCATTTTTATTTTCTTTTAAATTTGTCTTTTATTTAAATCTGTTGACCCATAAGAGCTAGATCAAAGAATTAATTTTAAATCTGATTGTCAACAAGTGACAACTTCTGAACATTACTGAACAAGTTCATTGAGCCCGTTGTAAGGTAACAGACAGTCCATATTGAAAACTATTCCAGAAGCGGAAAAGAGTGAATTGACATTCGACCCGACTCTATAACTCACACCTTGGATAACCAGATAGATCCTAAAGTGAGTGGGATTTATCCCGTATAAGTGTTATCAGAGTTTCATGCTCATTCTTCACAGGGTGTGTATAAAAGTCGGACCAACACTCCTCATAACTAAATGTTATCTCCATTACTCAAATATCTCCCCCTTTGAAATCAATGGTAAAGGGACTCCTTTGGGGCTAAATATAAGACTCTTAGCTCAGCCCCTCCCCACCTCCTCTCCTTGAGGTGATTAATTTTGGGGTGGGAGTATTTCTACTCCCAGCATACAATGCTCTTTTTCTTTGTCCACCTTCTTTCTCAACTGATCCTTCTGATTCTTTTGAATATACTTGTTCTTGCTTGTCCCTAGAAATTTTGTTCTACACCACTTGGCCATATGCCCAACATTATTACACTTATAACACTTAATATTGTGGTTCCTAGAAGATGCAAATATCTTGAATTTCCTCCTGGTGAAGCCATACCCATTCCTATCATGAACCCTACAATGAATTGCTTTATGACCAAAATGATTACAAGAGTAGCAATACCCTTGAAAGAGATGTCCATTTTTTAAATTTCTCTTAGTCAAACCATATTCCTTCTTTTCATGAGCCCTACACTGCATAGCCTTGTGACCAAACCTGTTACATGAGAAGCAATATCCTTTGAAGAAATATTGCCTTGGACCCACTGGTCTCTTAGTCCTTCCTTCTTTGTGATGATCCCTGTACCTTGTTTGTGCATTGTTTCCTTCCTCTTTGATGTTGTCACTTCTCAACACATCAACGTAAGTCTTAGGTTCTTCTTCAATCACTTATTTTGATGTTCCCTTTGAGACTTCATTTTCTTTTGAGCTTGATTCCCCTTTCTGTACTTCTAGATATTCTTCATTGCCTAGTCTTTTTTTAATAAATGAAGATATTTGTGCTTTGGTAATGTTATCCAAATCTTTTGAACTTTTCTCAAATCTACACCAAAATCTGTCCCAAGTCTAGTATAAATCTAATCTATCTCTGCTAACAAATATGCTCACAAATATATCCTTAAGGCTTAACACAAAGCTTTATCAAATCACCAATAAACTCTACTCAGATCTACCATAATCCTTAACACAAAGCTTGAATAAATCAATCAATAAAATCTGCTCAGATCTACCCCAAGCCTTAACACAAAGCGTAAAAAAATCAATCAATCAACTCTACTCAGATCTATCCCAAGACTTAACACAAATATTGAAGAAATCAATCAATCAACTCTACTCAAATCCACCCCAAGCCTTAACACAAAGCTTGAAAAAATCAACCAGTCAACTCTGCTCAGATCTATCCCAAGCCTTAACAGAAAGCTTGAACAAATCAATCAATTAGCTCTACTTATATTTGCCTTCAAGTCCTCTCAAGAACTTACTCAATATGCTTTCAATCCTTCACCAATACTTACTCAAATCTACCTTAAAGTCCTCTCAATAACTTGCTTAATCTACTCTCAAGTCTTCACCAAGAATTACTCAAGTTTACCTTCAAGTCCTTTCAAGAACTTGCTTAATCTTCTCTCAAGTATTTACCAAGACTATCAAATCTACCTTCAATTCCTCTCAAGAACTTTCTTAATATGCTCTCAAGTCTTCACTAAGACTTTCTCAAATATGCCTTCAAGTCATCTCAAGAACTTGCTCAATCTGCTCTCAATTATTCACCAAGACTTGCTCAAATCTACCTTCAAGTCTTCATCAAGACTTGCTCAAATCTACGTTCAAGTCCACTTAAGAACTTTATCAATCTGCTTTAGCATATGCTCAAACCTATTCTAACACATGCTTAAAATAGCTCACAAAATATGCTCAATCAATCTCAAATCTTCCTCACAATGCTATCAACTACTTTGTATAATCTTCAAAGTAATTCCTTTAACTCGAAGTAGTTTAGACATATTCTATTCAGAATTCGTTTAACCTCTGAAACATATAGATAATGATGTACTTTATCAAAAACTCAATATGTTCCACCCTCACATAGTTTACACTTAATCAATCAATCTCTATCACTTGCAAAATATCTCTCAAAACAGTTCAGAATAATGTATAAATTATTTTACAAAACTTGATCTACTACTCCCATACTCTCAATCAATATTTCTTAGATCAATGCTCAACCAACTTCACACAATCATTCAGCCAATGAAACACAATCCACTCACAAACCCTAGTATATGTGTTTCATATTATTTCAACAAAGATGCTTAATGTAGGCCTCAAACCCTAACTCAAAACTTTCCAACAAATAGATCTCAAACTCAAAACTTTCCAAAAATGTTCTACCAAACACCCTTTTTACTCCACCTTTTATTTTAGAAAACCTTGCTCAATAACACACCTCAAATGAAGAGAAAAATACCCATACCTCTTATTTGCTTGATGGAGAATCGTCTTCAAAACTTGTCTTACCAACAACCAATTTCTTTTGTACCACTTCAAGGTTAGATATCAAAATATTCTATATCAACATATCCACATGATTTTTCTCTCAACAAGATGCTCAATGAAATCAACAAAAGCCTCTTATATCCCTTTTGATAATGCAATCCTTACAATTTAAAATGATTTAACTTTCACCTTATAACTCTATTATATTCTTATTAAAATACCCAAAAGAATATAAATTACCATATAACCTTTTAACTCCAAGGTTGTAGTTTAATCATAATCTTGTCACCCAAATCATAAACCATAAAGTAAATATTCAATTTACTAAGCTTACTCTTATACCTCCTAATAAAAAAATGTTACCTTATTTGATAGCACCATGCGCTTTTCAACACCATCAATTTTAGCAATCAAAATATTTTTCTTTCAAAAAGTATACCCGATAGGATTCGACTTGCAAACCTCTCTTTTCATAGAGCCTTCAAATAAACTAACAACCATATCCTCCACGATGTTGGATGAGATTGAAGAAGCCAATTAATATATTTATTTTTCCTTTTTAAGCCTTCTAAACAGGTGCAACCTTTGCTCGATGCCACATCACCAAATCACATGCTCTTATCGGTCACGATTTGAAACATTGAATTGTGTGTATACCAATCTCGACATTTGTTGTTATTTCCTCTTACCACCGATCACTTCATTTGAATATTCAAAGTTTGTGCACAATATAATAAGATGCTACAATGTGTTTTTTAACTTTGAGCTACATGAATACTAAACTTAATTTTTGTCGTTACTCCATTTTTCACCCGAGCACATCATTAATTTTTGCTACTGCATCAAGCATAATCGATCATCTTTTAAAACCTTCAAATATCCCTTTATATATGGTATAGCTTTCAATTTAAAATCGTTAGCACTTTGAAATAAAGTTTTTTTTTTTGAAAGGATTCTCCATGATCGAATGACGTCGGTGAGTCATTATGTCGCAAATAACTTTAATAAAAACTTTATAGTGAATAACTTTAAATTAAAATATATAAATATTTAAGTTATAAATTATTTAAATATTTAAGTTTTAAATTATATAAATCTTTTAAATTTCCTTTGAGCCCTTAACCATGGTCTTAAATTAATAATTTACATCTTTTAAATATCCTTTGAGCCCTTACTCATGGTCTTAAACTTGGCTTTCAATATTCCTTTAAATAATTTATTCATTTACTTAGAATCCATGGTCTTCCCTTGCTTTCATAGCACATTAACATTTGACATCAATGACTATGCACCTTTGACATCAATGACAACCAACATGCTCAAATTTCCAATAATATCCCCCTTTGTCATTGATGTCAACCCTTATTGAAAACTATTCTTGTAGAGTACAAGATACCAAACTGCTCCCCCTGAGATGTTGCTCCCCCTTACTGAATGCTCTCCCCCTTAATCAATATCTCCCCCTTTGACATAAATGGTAAAGGTACTCCTTTTGGGGTAAATATAATACTCTTATCTTAGCCCCCTCCCCACCTCCTCTCCTTGAGGTGATTAATTTTGGAGTGGGATTATTTCTACTCCCATCATACAATGCTCTTTTTCTTTGTCCACCTTATTTCTCAACTAATCCTTCTGATTATTTTTAATATCCTTATTCTTGCTTGTCCTTGGAAATTTTGTTCTACACCACTTGGCCATATGCCCAACATTATTGCACTTATAACACTTAATGTTGTGGTTCCTAGAAGGTGCAAATATCTTGAAGTTGCTCTTGGTGAAGCCATACCCATACCTATCATGAACCCTACAACGAATTAATTTATGACCAAAATGATTACAAGAGTAGCAATACCCTTGAAAGAGATGTCCATTTTTTTAATTTCTCTTAGTCAAACCATATTCCTTCTTTTCATGAGCCCTGCATTGCATAGCCTTGTGACCAAACCTATTACATGAGAAGCAACGTCCTTTGAAGAAATATTGCCTTGGACCCACTGGTCTCTTAGTCCTTCCTTCTTTGTGATGATCCATGTACCTTGTTTGTGCATTGTTTCCTTCCTCTTTGATGTTGTCACTTCTCAACACATCGGTGTAAGTCTTAGGTTCTTCTTCAATCACTTATTTTGATGTTCCCTTTGATACTTCCTTTTATTTTGAGCTTGATTCCCCTTTTTGTACTTCTAGATCTTCTTCATTGCCTAGTCCTATTTTGATAAATGAATATCTTTGTGCTTTGGTAATGTTATCCAAAGCCTTTGAAATTTTCCCAAATCTGCATCAAACTTTGTCCCAAGTCTAGTATGAATTTGCTCTATCTCTGCTCATAAATCTATCCTCAAGAGTTAACATAAAGCTTGATCAAATCACCAATCAACTCTGCTCAGATCTACCCCAAGACTTAACATAAATCTTGAACAAATCAATCAATCAACTTTTCTCAGATCTGTCCCAAGCCTTAATACAAAGTTTGAACAAATCAATCAATCAACTCTGCTCAGATCTATCCCAAGCCTTAACATAAAGCTTGAACAAATCAATCAATCAACTCTACTTATATTTACCCCGAGCCTTAACACAAATATTGAACAAATCAATCAATCAAATCTGCTTAGATCTGCCCCAAGCCTTAACACAAAGCTTGAACAAATCAATCAATCAGCTCTGCTTATATATATCTTCAAGTCCTCTCAAGAACTTACTCAATCTACTCTCAAGCCTTCACCAAGACTTGCTCAAATTTTCCTTCAAGTCCTCTCAAGAAATTTCTTAATCTACTCTCAAGTATTCACGAATACTTGCTAAAATGTGCCTTCAATTCCTCTCAAGAACTTGCTCAATATGATCTCAAGTCTTCACCAAGACTTGCTCAAATCTACCTTCAAGTATAAGTTGGTATGATTAAAGTTTTGTTAAAGAGAAACAATCACAATTCTAATTACAGTTTGCTTTTAAATTTAGAATGGAAACATAAACTGTACCTATTGGAATTATTTGAATGCATTGGAAAGGATTGTATGCATTAGAAACTACACTCTCATGCTCTAGATTGTTCTGATCCCTTGATACATCTCCTTATTGGTGGTTTTAAGAAAATACACACAGAAGGAGGAAAAGGAAGCATTCAGAGGCTTAGAGTAGCAAATAAATTTTCTAACTATTATTCCTTAGTCCATGATAGAAGTGGAATTTGTAAGCAATACTTCTATTTCTATTAAAGAATCTTGTATGATTCTCTTTGTAATGGACAATGATTTCAAAATTCTCTGGGTGGAGAAGAAACCTTGGTTATAATCTGATTAAAAGTTTATTATTAATAATTTCTTTTATGGATAATTAAGTTGTGCGCTATTAAGAAGTGTGTACTATGAATCTAATTATGTTATAAAGATTATGTTAACTTTCATTTTGCAATTAAGAGAAAAGAATTTGATATTTATTGTTTATGTAATTATGGGTAATTGCTTTGTTGAATAGAAAAGAAATAAAATCATATCTTGATTAAGTGATTGGTTACAGAAACTTGGATGTTATTTAATATGATATTTTTTTCAAGCTTAATTATAGAGTGATTCATTTAGGCATCATGAAAGTTTATAGCTGTTTCAATTAGCATGTGTTAGGAATTTATTTATGAGAAACAACATTGATATATTAGAAAAGTGATAACCCATTTATATTACATTTTAAAGAACAATTTGTGGGATACGGATGTTACCTAACCTTTTATTATTAATTAACTCAAAATACAAACTCCTAAAGTAGTGTTTGTTATGTGAAGCTATGAGAGTTATATGCATATATTTCTTGGTAAGATCATGAAGATGGTTTCAAGAACATTAGATCTTTTGGCAAAGGTGTAGGTAAATAAATTAAGGAACTCTTTTAATTCACTAAGGTCTAGTTAACCTTATTGTCTTAAGGATTTACTATGTTGAACCTTACTAGAGTAGCCTTAGAGAAATAATTTAAACACTTTACATTATTTGAGTGAAGATATGAATAAGGATCCATGGACTAGAAGACTAGCTCATCGCGAAGATTAGATAGATATTCTAAATTCTACATGCTTATGTACCCACATATATGGATTTATGTAAGGGTGTGATGATTAGCATACTCCTTTCGACAGAATGAGAGGATTAGGCTAGATTATTTTGGAAATTTAGAAGGATATTCTGAGTTTGATATTACACCTAGTTCACTTGCGTAGTTGGTCATACGTAAGTTATAGGGATGGGTGTACCCCATTTTGAATATATGTGGAATGAGTCATACTCAACAGTATGGGGGAAAAATAACTTGATTAAGGAATATTAATTTATTTGTTAAGGAGAATAAGGCAAATCCTAATAAGAGCAAATGTAAAAAAAAAAATCTATGGTTAAGATGAAAAATTTGGGATGTGAAATTTGGTATCAGAGCTCATGGTCATTGGACTATAAGCTTCCTTGTCCAAAACCTAGGTATAAATGTACTAGGTGATAAATAAAATTTGTGGGTATACAAATATTAGAAGGATTTTACCTCACAAAGGTTATGGTAGCTAATGGTACCCATTATTACTGATTTTTCAAGTTAATTAAACATTTAGCAAATGTAGAAGGAACAATTTAGAGAAGTAATTGTGATTTAACTCCTACTATCTCTCCTATGTGTGGTCAAGGACAATGTCACCCAAGAGAAGGAGAGAGAGTTTTTTTCCAAAAACAAGGCAGACACAATGAAATAATTTTGAGGTTAGGACCCCAAATGTGGGTACAAATAATCCTAATAATGACAGGGAATATCTCATCGTAATAATTGCTTTACTTCATGACCAGATAGAAATACAAAACCAACTATTGGAAACCATAGTAAATCAGGATTCATAGGCTAAGAGCTTTGGGGTTAGACAATGTAATGAACCTCTTACCAAGGCACAACAAGCAAGGAAATAGTTGGAAGCAGAAATGGGTAAAGATTTGAAGCATGTATAATCCTATATCATGACTTGCGTGAGGGAGATATATTTTTTTATTTGCTACTTGCTAATCTTTGTTTGATGTGATTTCATTGGATATAATATTTTTTTTTTATGAGTTTCCTATAGATATAAAAATATCTATTACAAAGAGAAATAAATATTTGGTTATATTGTTTCTTTGTTTTTAAAAAAAATACAAAGGAATTAATCTATTGTTTTGGCAATATGGTATTAACATGAATAAGAAAGATTGTTTCCACTTGTTTGTTTTCATTAGTGGGCAAGGATTTATGTGTCATAATATTTTAGTAAAGCTTCTTGTTCCCACCCACTAAGGGAAGGAAATATCTCTTGTTAGATGGATTTATTTAGTAGTAACTCAATGATTTTTGGGATCAATTGTATTATCGCTTCACTTTTAGGGAAGCTTGTGCTAACCCAACTATCAAAATGGATGATTTCATTATCTCAATATATTTCTCTGATTAAGAATTTAGAATATAATTATGTGTCCAAAACCAATCATAAAGAGTAGATTGTTGGTTGGCCTTGTCTCCTTGTGATCGAAAGAAGAGGAGAACATGCAAAGTGGAGTGGGAAGATAACAATACCTCCATAACATCCTATGTTATTTGGATGAGGAGGATTGGTTACTCTTCAGAAGGTTGAGAAGAAAAGAAAAAAAATGGAAAATGATAGGAGGAAAAAGAGGTGAATAGGACCTAGCAACAGAAGGTGATTGACTTACCTGGCTAGAATTTTTGACGATACTAAGGTAGACTTCAAAAAATATTTTATATCTTCCAGCATGGAGCTAGTGAAAATTTTATGTTCATATTTACCATCCTACATTTGAATTTGGAATATCTCATTGTTGGGTTGCATACGCATTTCCACCAAAATAGTTTTCTCTAAAAATATTACAGTCCACCTTTTTTTTGTGTTAGCTAGAGAAACAAAATTATGCGGTATGGAGTATAAATTAAACCCATGATCCTAGAACTATTCGAAACCTTGTCAGGGTAAAGGTATTCTAAAGCTTTAGTATAACTTCATTAATACTGCTTTGATTTTAGACACTAACATCTAGGGAAATTTGTTTGCTCATGTCTTATTCTAGGAATTCGAATGGTTCAAATTAATCTATGATATTAGCGATACTTGATGAAAAGGCCATGTAAAAAATTGTAGTAGCAAATGTTTGAAGCCTTTTTCAGCCTTTGAATTATAGTATAAGAAGGGAGATTAATTAGAGTATATGTTATTAATATTATAGATACCAGGTAGTCTGGTAATGCTCCCTTAGAAAAATATTAGATTCATCGATAAACAAAAAAGATAAGGAATCATGAATACATTGTCAACATGCTTTTAAACATAAAAGGGATAGGGTGGAATGGTTTGTGTATGATGATAATGTCTATTGCACTCCTTAATTCATGTATGACTAAAGACTATGATTTAGAATTGCCTAATCAAGTTTTTGACAGTGGAAATGACATAAGAGAATCTTGGTCTTCCTTGTGTTAATGTTATTCATTGAATTTTGTAGAGTAAGCTTGCACACGCTAAAAATTTATGTAAAATTAAGATAGATTTAGTATGATTTGAAAATCCTAGAAAATTTATGTGAAATTAAGTTTGATTCAGCATGATTTGAAAAACCTTCTATGATAGGTGTTATTAAAGATTAATACCCTTTATATGTTGAAGAATTTTGTGGCTTTATATATGTTGTATATTATTTTGAATTGATTTTCATCACCATGAAAGAAATATCTTTATGTGGATTTATGTGTGGAAAGTGAAGATGCAAAATTGAACAACACCAAACAATGAACTATAAAATTAAATAAGCAATGCGACACATAAAATTACATAATGAAATAAAATTTTATTATAACGCGAGTGGATCTTCAATGTTACAATAACATGTGCCCAAAATGTGGGGTTACAAAGCTGATTATGCTTGACAAAATGATTACAAGACACTAGGATTCTCCAAAACCCTAGTAAACAAATATTAGTGGTGTCTTCGTATTCGATCTGATCCCAATAGTGTGGTGAGAGGGTTTTAGTATCCTATGTAGGACCAATTGAGCTTTAATAGTTTCCAATGAACTTGATCCCTAAACCTACAAACAACCAAAAACAACAGAAGGTCAATAATATATGTGAGGGCTCCACTATGTGAGGCCCTCAATAAGAAATTTACTAACCCTAGTTACATAAATGAAGCTATAAACAGATCTAAGAATAAAAATACTTGCAAGAAATAAATTACCTTGTCACACTAAATCGTTGTTCTTTTTTTTTCATCATTGTTGTAGGGTTTGGTGCCTAGATACCCTAGCAATAATCGAGGGATTGTTGGACTAAAAAATTAGGGCTTTGAATGCCCACAAGCACTCGGTGATGATAGGAGGCACCCAAAGGTGCTTGATGATGGTAGAAGGTGGCCTAGAGGTGCTCGGGGAACTTGAAGAGGTATTCTAGAAGTGAAACATAATCTACAAAAGTAGATCTAGTTCATGCGAAGTGAGCGGCAATGAATGCATAAGCAACGGTGAGTGATGGAAGATGGCAATAGTGAGAGGACTTGGATACTTGATGATTTTGAGGATTCATGACTTCAAAAACTTAGGCTTAGAAACCTTAGGTCTTGGAACTCAAAAAAATTAGGGGTTGAGTTGTCAAAATGACTCCTCTTTATAATCTCTCCTAGGGCACGTTTAGGGTTTCAATGACACAATTTGTGTGGTCAATATTAAAACATGATGGAGGGTGGAGATTACAACTGGGCATGTGGTATGAATTAAGGTGGATGAATGGTTGGGATTAAATCATGATGGATGGTTGGGATTAATTCATATAAATATACATATATTTATTAAATATATATAAATAAAATATATAGAATAAATATATAAAAATAATGGGTAAAAGTGGCGGGAAACTATGGATGGATGATAAGTGGTTAGATTTTGGTGTCTACAAAAAGGTTTGAATAAATCTTCTCAAGGGAATTAATTGATTTATGTTAGACTCCAAGTGATAAATCTATGAGACGTGTTTACTTTTTTTAGATAAAGATAAACCGATTGAGATATAGGAATAATGGAATTTTCCTTGGAAGCAAAATCTAGGTGTGTCTTGGGAATGGAGCCCAATGTTTGCAAAGAATGAATATGATTGTTTGCTGGTATTATTTAAATATTTGTTAAAGAGAAACAATCATAATTCTAATTGTTGTTTTCTTTTAAATTTATAATAGAAACATGAACTATGGCTAATGGAATTATCTGAATGCATTGGAAAGGATTGTATGCATTAGAAACTGCACTCTCATGCTATAGACTATTCTAATCCCTTGAGACATCTCCTTCTTGGTGGTTTAAAGAAAGTACACATGGAATAAGGAAAAGGAAGCATCCAGAGGCTTAGAGGAGCAAAGGGAGTTGCTAACTATTATACCTTAGTCCATTATAGAAGTGGACTTTGTAAGCAATACTTCCATTTTTATTAAATAATATTGTATAATTCATTTTGTAATGCACAATGATTTCAAACTTCTCAAGGTGGAGAAGAACCCTTGGTTATAATCTGATTAAAATTTTATTATTCATAATATCTTTGATGTACAATTAAGTTGTGCACTATTAAGAAGTGTGTACTATGAATCTGATTATGTTATAAAGAGTATGTTAACTTTCTTTTTGCAATGATGCGAAAAGAAGTTGATATTTATTGTTTATGTAATTATGGTAAATTGCTTTGTTGACTAGAAAAGAAATAATATTTTATCCTGATTAATTGACTGGTTACGAAAACTTGGATGTTATTTAATATGATTTTTTTGTCAAGAATAATGATAGAATGATTCCTTTAGGCATCATGAAAGTTTATAGCGGTTTCAATTAGCATGTATTAGGAATTTATTTATGAGAAACAACATTTATATATTATAAAAGTAGTAACCCATTTATATTACATTTGGAAGAAAAAATTGTGGGATAGGGATGTTACCTAGCCTTTTAATATACTCGAAATGCAAACTCCTAAAGTAGTGTTTGTTACGTGAAGTTATAATAGTTATACACATATATTTCTTGGTAAGATCATGAAGATACCTTCATGGACATTAGATATTTTGGAAAATGTGTAAGTAAATAAATTAAGGAACTCTTTTAATTCACTAAGGTCTAGTTAACTTTATTATCTTAGGGTTTTACTATTTTTAACCTTACTAGAGTAACCTTATCAAAAGAATATAAACACTTTGTATTTTTGAGTGAAGATATGAATAAGGACCCATGGACGGGAAGACTATCTCATCACGAAGATGAGATAGATAGTCTGAATTCTACATGCTTATGCACCCACATAGATGTATTTATGTAAGGGTGTGATTATTAGCATACTCCTTTCAATAGAATGAGAGGGTTAGACTAGCTCATTTTGGAAATTGAGAAGGATAGCCTGATTTTGATATTACACCTAGTGCACTTGCATAGTTGGTCATACGTAAGTTATAGGGATGGGTTTACCCCATTTTAAATCTATGTGGAATTATTCATACTTAACAGTATGGAGGTAAAATAACTTTATTAGGGAATATTAAGTTATTTGTTAAGGATAATAAGCCAATTCCTAATAAGAGCAGATTTTAAAAAAATCCCATGACTAGGATGGAAAAATTAGGATGTGACATGAGTGGTGTTTTATCATACCAAGTATCCATCCAAATAGATTTATTTTATCCAGTTTTCACCATCCATTTTAGACCTTTAATCACTAGATCAATTGATTTTTTTTAATATTTCATAGTGCAAAACCATCTAGTAGTGAGAATGTAGTAAATATTAAGCTTGGGTCATTCAACTCAATGTAATTACTCATGAAATCTTGCCCATTGGTTTTTAATCTCTTTGTACAATCTCCAAATTACTTTTCCTCTGAGAGCTAAGTTTAAATTCATAAGAACTCTTAAATTGATAGCTCTCCTAGTTTTATCATCACATAGCTTGTTCCATTTCACCAAAGGAAATCTCCCTTTATCATGTAATCCTAACCATAAAAATGATCACATAATATAGATTAAACTTTTTCTACCAATTTGGGCATAATATACAAGGACACATAATATGTTGGAATGGCTCGTAACACCGATTTGATTGGTTTTACTTTTCCTACTAACAATAACCATCTACCTTTTCATGTTTGAATTTTATTATAAAATTTACTTATAAATAGATTCCAATATTCTCATTCTAACCTCAAATATGAGCATCCCTAGATATGTTGCTAGTAAATTTACCTTTTTCTATTTGAAGCAACCTACATATCATTGCTTTGATTCTATCTAGAGTGTTTAGGAATTAAATCTTAGATTTGGTCCTATTAACTTTTTGTCATGATGTTTTTTCATATTCCTTTAGTAAGTTATTCAAATTTTTGGCCTCGTTTATCCTTGACCTCCTAAAAAGGGTTGTATCATCTATAAACTGTTGATAAATGATGTTGTCAATGTTATTACTAGCCTTAATTTTTCTTATTAACCCATATTTGTATGTCTTCTTCAAGTTCCTTCCCAATACCTCTACCATAATAATGAACAAATATGGTGATAGAGGGTATTCTTGTCTAAGACCCTTTTTGGATTTAAATTATTTTATTACTATCCCATTGACCAACACTAAATATGATATTGTAGAGATACAACCTTTAACTCATCTAACCCAATTCTTTCCAAATCCAAACTTTTTAATACTATAAAATAAAAACCTTTCAACCCTATCATAGGCTTTACATATTAAGTTTTAAGATAATTGTTCTCTCTTTTCTAAAAGCTACTAAATGCATTACATTATGAGCTACTATGATCATGTCTAGAATGTGTCTCCCTTTCACATATCTTCCTTGCTATTCTAAAAAAAAATTGTCTAATAGTGGTTTTAACCAATTTTCTATCACTTTAAATATTATCTTATATGTCATATTACATAGGCTTATGGGACTAAATGAATCAAAAAAAAAATCATCCTTCTCTTTTGGAATTAGGGTAAGATATGACACATTTATTTTATAAGGTATGTATTATTTTATCATTGATTTTTCCACTACCACCAATGAAAAATCCTTCACTATTTCCTAGTTATGTTTATAGAATGCTATAGAGAGTCCATTTGGACCTAGAGATTTATCTTTATCAAAAGAGATAATATTTGAATAAATTTATTCCATAGTAATAGGCTCCATTAATTTTCTATTGTCTTCATTTGTTATAACTAAAGGTACTTCTTGCAATAGTTTATCATTAAGAACTTCAATCTCCTCCAATCCTAGAATATTATTGTAAAAATTTGGTGCCTCCTATTTTATTTTGCTTTGTTCATTAATCCAAATCCCTTCTACTGATTTAATTATACTAATAATTGATGTTGATCTCTATACTATTTCCATCCTATGAAATGTTAGCTTTTGATACTCTAATACTTAATATAAATCATCATAGAAAAATAATCACAGGATATAATATAATGAAGTTGCAATATAATGAACCAAATAATATCTCAAAATGTAATAACAAATTGAATAACTCATAAGAATACTCACATAAACATGCTCACAATATTACACATGAAAATACTAAAAATGCTATTGAATAAAGGTCTACTAATGCAAGCATAAAGCTTTGCATGTTCGATTCACCTTCATAATATTACAATGCTTAGTCACAAATATATAATTGTATGTGAATCTTCATATGTTGCACTCTTGACCTTCACTATTCTTAATAACTCTTCATTTTCCTATTCTAAGGACACATGTGCACACTTACATATTAGACACTTGTGCACATCTACACTCATAACACTTGCACACATATTTACATGACACTTGTGCATTTCTTGCACATTATTATATTACATAAAATATTAACTCACTCACTAATCTAGGACATGACTCTAATATAATATTTACAATGATGTACCAAGGTGGTACATTATCATGTACCAAATAATGTAATATTATCTAATACCCCCTTGTATTACATTATTTGGTTATTGAAGAATTTGTCTTCAATATAGTCTTCATCCTTCATGTGACTTTGTAATAGATTTGATCTTGGCCTGGTTCTGCTTCTTCTTGATTGTCTTCATCATTTTCTTCTTTAATTTGTAGATGGCTTTGTAGTGCAACCTATTGTTGTCCTCTCATTTTCATCATCTTGAATTTTGGTTTTACCCAACGTCTTTGATATGATCTTAGTCCTTGAGCCTTCTCTAAGTAGCCTTGTTGAACAAGAGATCTCATTATCTTACAAGTCAAAATTGGATCATAATTAATCCATTTTCTTTTCCCTAGTTCTCTATATGACTTTCCTTCCTATTCTTTAGAAATTCCATCCTTAAATTCATTGTTAGTAAATGCTTCAAAAATGAGAACTTGAAAAAGATAATCTAATCTGAATATTAATGACTTTTCAAATCTTCTGTAGTACTTGTCTTTATGGTAGCAAAAAATAGATGAGTGAGATTTTCCTCCATAATATTTACATGGATGAAGATTCCAATAGTTTGCTTTTTCATGACCAGTCCTATTGCAATAAGCACATCTTGAAGCTATCTTCACTTCCTTGTTAATCTCTTTTGAAATTTCAAGTTCATCTATTTTCTTGATAAAACAATATAACCACTTGTGTACAATTGAAACTATTCTATCTTTATTTTCTTTGTATATATGTTGTAGATGATGAAGGTTTTCAACATTTCTAGAGAACTCTATTTTTGAAGTTGGCTCTATAGTAACAAGATTCAATGGTATGTCTACTTGATTATTATAAAATCTTATTGCATCCTCAATTGTATTTCTAAGCCATTTTGGTGCTTTCTTCTCTTCATTTAGTTTTTGAGAATAAGACTTAAGTGCATGCAACATGTCTTCACTATCCTCATAAGATGCATTCTTAACAATTTCATCCATGAATATCCTTTGATGTAGTCTACCTTATATCTCCCTAGGTTTTGAATAATTTTTCAAGTTTCTAAAATTTTCAAAAACCTATGATGTTGAATTCCTTATGTCTCCCTAATTTATTAGAAACTAGAAAAGTAAGAATGTTTGCAAATTTAAAAATCCTAATTTGAAGTAGACTTCCTTATCTCTCCAAAATTAAATAATTTGCAAATATTCTATGGCTTTGAATTTTCAAAAAATAATAAAGCTTTCAAATATTAAATGACTTTGAAAAACTTATCACTCCAATTTTTTTTAGAAAACAACTATGGTATTAATTATCCTAATAAACTTCTTATATCTGCATTAGCTTTAGCAATAATAAAAAATTAAAATATTAGATTGTAAAACCCTAATTTACCTCCATAAAAGGTGTGACTTTTTGTGGCATCTTGGGTGCTGCAAATTTGAAATTGTTTCTCTATCCCTTCTTACCTCAAGCATGTGAAAGTTTATTGTTTTCATTCCTTGTATGGATAACCTATCTCAAAAATGGTTTATTCTACAAATTCACCTTCCTCATTTCCACATGGCTTTTTGGCAGAGTGTATGGTTTGGTTGGCGCTTCAACATTCCATTAAATAAACCATTTCACATTTTGGACACTCTAATAATTCCAAATCCTTGGTTCTCAGAATGTGGTGGTTACTTTGCTTGTCTTTTGGCTAGTCACTTCATTAACACTTTTCTTAACGTTTGATCTCCTTTGGTGCAGCTCAATGTTTGATTTCCTTTATTTGATTGCACTTCACTTCATCTAACCTTGGCTATATATGGCATTAGGTTTTCACTTGGAAATATGGCACTTAGACTCCTTTATTTGATTTCATCCTGAGGTGGTGCTTCACTTATTGAAGTCTTTGTCGCTTCATTTCCCTTGTGTTGGTGCTTTTCTCACTAATGCTTGAGTATTCTAGTTGCTTCCACTATGAGGTAAGCTTAGATCTATTTTCCCATACCCCTAGTTATTAAATTTATACATAGCTTCACGTAGCTCTTGCTACCTTAATGCTTTCATATTCTATCCTACAACTATTATTTGTTGACCATATTACATTTTATTTGATGCTTTGAATTGCTTAGGTTCCAGAACCAATCGAATCTCATATGATGCTCAAAAAATAACTTCTACTCAACCTTTGATGATACTTTCGATCTCAAATAGTGCTTTGAATTTTTATGGTACTTTTAAATTTGGATGACACTTTGATTACATGACCTTTCACCTAGAAATCTCTCTGCATAGTCAAAAAAATATTCAGCTAGTATTATTCTGCTTCTTCTCAAGATTTCATCTTCTAGGTCTTGAACCTTCAACTTTCTAGCATATTTAGTTATGCCTAGACTCTAACTTGTTGTTCTCTTCTTTTAATCTTAGGCTTCTTTTCTCAAGATTTTTTTTAATATTTGTGCTTTCTTTAATACAAGCTCTCTTTGCCTTCTATGTTACCTCCAAATGTGTTATCTTCAATTTAACTTCAAGCTTGCTTAAATTCTCCTTGCTTGATATTAATAGCGATATTATAATGTTCTTTAATTATGGTGTTATTATAGTGCTTCTTAGCTTATAGAAGATACAATAAATGATACCCTGCATTCTCTAAAACTTACTACCCTACGTCCTTTAAAATTTTGGCAAGATGCTTGCCTTGTAAAACTAATCTTACTTGTTTTGCTTTGCTTCCATATTTTTGTGACCAAATATGTTGCCTTCAAATCTGTCCTCAAAAGTTTGTTGTTATTTAACTCAGACTATCCTAAAAACTTCTTGTTGTCTTGAATTCTTCTATGACTTTCAAATTTTGTTAAGATACTTGTCTTCTAAAATGTTGTCTTCAAGTCTTTCTTTCTTGAAGTCTTCTAATTTGCTTGAGGTCTTCTTGTTACCTTCAAGTTTTCTTAATCTCTTGAAGTCTTCTTACTACCTTCAAGTTTTCTTAATAGCTTGTTTTATTAATAGCTTGTTTTTTGTAGAACAAGCTATATTAATGTTAGCTTTTGATGAATGAGCCTTGGGAGATAACAATCACAAGATGCAGAATAATATGAAAGAAAGTAAATCTGCTAGATGACTGAAATATGTTGTAAATAGAAATCATATAAAATATTACAATGTAGCTATGGAGGAAATGAACACTCCATTAATAAAGCTACTGAACTACATTGTATCCATCACCAATGGATGGTGAGGCACACAAAATTGTACTATCCACTAAGCTACACTATCTGACTATGTCCCCCGACTCTATATCTATCTATCTATGAGGCCATCCTTATATAGGCAAAATAGGATACTTGGCCAACACTCTATCTAGTTGTGCAAGGGACAACTTGCACATGTACAACTTGCACATTGACACTTGTGCATTTATTACATTGCATGAAGTAACTAGATAACTTGCACATAAAGTAATCTAAGTATGTATCTTGGAGGATACATTTACATAACCCAAATGATGGAATAGACTCTATTTCTAACACCCCCTGTATTACATTATTTGGGTATTGAAGACTTTAGTCTTCAATATGGATCTTCTTCATCATCTTCTGCTTGATCTTCATAGTCTTCCTCTACATTCTTTGTATTCAGGTTCAATAGGTAATCTGTGTCTTCATATGATGCAGAGTAAGTTGTAGTTGGAGCTTCTTCTTTCATTGGATGATCTTTGGCATGTTCAGATTCATCTTCTATCCAGCCACCTTTATAGTTCTCCTTGCAAGTACCTTCATTTGATTCTGATTGTTGATGAATGAGTAGGGCATGGTGTAATTGTCCTCTCATTCTTCTGTGCTTGCCTTTTTGGTGTACTAGTTTTTCCTCTGTTGCTTCAGTATTCATGTCTTGATTTCTTTTAGTATGTCTCTTCTTCCTTTTTCTTCTTCTCTTCTTGTGATTCTGCTTTGATGTAGGTGAAATCTTTGCTTTATAACAAGTTAGTCTATCATCACAAAAGTATTGTTCTTTATTACCAGCTTGTTTCTTGTGTTGAGTAAGTACAAACATAATTAATGATAGATAAATCATCAGACATTCTTTTGGTGAAAATATAACCAATCTTTGTGAGTTCCACCATGTTGTGAAGAGAATTTCATGAAGATAGTTAATCAATATCGTAAATCTACCTTCTTTGGCTTCCTTAAGAAATAAGGAGAATTTCACCTTGTCATTAGAGGGTAGATACTTGTATCCATCTAGAGTATCTATTAAGTTTTGAGAGTAGAATTCTACTTCATGGAATAGTTCTTCATTATTGAAATATTTTCTCAAAATTTCATCCATAATGTTTTCTTGAAATTGAAATTTGATAGAACCTTGATAGTCTATCTTATAGCTCCTTATATATGATACCTTATTGAAGTATATAAGCTTGATTTGGTAAAACCTTTATAGATTCTTAGGTTTGTAGACTACCTTATGTCTCCCTAGTGATAAGAGTATGAACACCTAATTTTAGGTTTTGAAGAAAGCTTATATCTTCCCAACTTGATAATCTTAGACAAATATTATTGTTATCAAGTTTTGTAGAATGCCTTATGACTCCCTAATGTTTTGAAGTATGATATAGTGCTTTTGTAAAAATATAGTTCAATTCTAGTTGATTTTGTACAAGTTTTGTAAAGATCAAAAATCAACTTCTTAACACCTTATTACTCCTAATTGAACTAAGCACTTTTCAATTTTTGAAGAGGTTTTAATGTTGGAATTCTTTTGTCCCTTTTTGAAGGTTTGAGACAAGTAAAAATATATTTATCCAACCTTAATAGAAACCCTAATAACCTCTTTTATATCCCTTGGATTATTTCTAATTTCCAATAAAATAAATTTGATGGAGTAACCCTTGTGGCTCCCAAGTTTGGAAAATTAGAAAAAATAATAATATTTGCAAAATGTTAAATAATTTAATCCAAGTAGAATTCCTTATTTCTCCTAGGTTAAATTGCAAATATTAAATCAATGAGATAAGTTACCCCTTATAGCTTTTGCTTTCAAAATCTAAGTTTTAACCTTAGTTTATAACCCTTATATCTCCAACTATGAAAGCAATAATAAATGGGATTAAACCTTACCTTTTTAGATGCAAAATCTCCTCACTATTCAATGCTTTCTACGGTTGAATATAATAACAATGTAAGTGATACCTTTGGTGCTAGAATCAATGGATATCCCTTGGAGTTGCTTGTCTTTAATGTTGGTATGTAGGTATTGAAGGTTTGACCTTCAAAATATAGGAGCCTTTAATGCTCCTTCTTCCTTCCTTCCATGCTATGCTTCAGATATTTTTGATTGTGCTTCACTCCCTCTTTGGATGTCTTTGATTGTGCTTCACTCACACTTTGAACTTGGACTTCGAATACCTTTTATGGATAATTAATCATAGACTTTGTGACATGTGTCACATCCATTACAAGTGAGTGCTCCCTTATTTTTGTAATGTCCCAAGTTCTTTGTTCAATGCTCTTGAAGCAATCTAAAATGTATGGGCACTCGTGTGAAGCTGGTGGAGAATACCAAGTGTCACCACTTCGCTGTAACTCCTGCATGGGAGTTTCTTGAATGTTGAGAGAGGAATGATGTCTATTATACCAAGTGGTATCTCTGCATGGAGTCCTTTCCTGTAACATCTTCAAATATGGAGATTATAACTCCTCAAACCCTTTCGTAACCATTCCTTTGCTTTGCTACGTTGCTTGGGCAGCAAGCAAGCTATTCTTCTATAGGTGGATTGATGATGCGCTATGGAGCTTGGACGATGATTTGGAGCTTCCTTTGGTGGATGGTCTTCTCCAAGTTAGAGACCATGAATGTAACACCTTTGCTCCTTCTCTTTTATACCTCCAATCATGTTGAATCCTTTGTAGATTTTTGATATCTTTTAGAAGTAGATGTGCACTCTCTTGTCTACGTAAATGTAGCTCGAAGATAATCTGATATGAGCTTTGATTCTGTAGGTATGTACGTCCAAGATGAGCCCTTTGAGTGGCTCCTTTTAGCTTGGGAAGAAGAGTACTGATGTCCGACCTTCCTTGGTTGATTTACCCTGTAGTTAATGTGCCCTTTTGTGGCACTTCCAAATCTACTCTTTTGCTGTAAAAACCAGATTAGAGTAGTGCAATATAATGTATTATAATATTGTATATAAGGCTTCTTTTAATATACCTTCTTTTGCACTCTATTTCCAGATCTGAAATTCTAGTTTTGTGGCAGATTTTTCCTGCAATACAAGGGTTTTGAGGTTGTCTTTTAAGAGTAGACACACCTTTCCATTTTTTCTTGGACACTTTGATAACAAATCCAAGCTTAAATAATAGTAGATAGAAGCTTTTCAATTGATGCAATTTTCTGCACTTTCTTTCCTTGCATCTAACCTTGTAATGCTTTTGGATTTGAGACTCACCAAGTCTCAATATTTGAAGCTTCTATTTCTATTTTTGGTTAGTTAAGTTCTTCTCCAAATTTTGGAGGATTCTAACCTTTTTGGGTGGCTTCTTTTGGCCACTACAAGTTGCAGATTTTTGTGCTTCAATAGTGTCTTTAGACACTTGATACAAATCAGATTTTGTGCCCTTCAAAAAACACAAAACTAATTTCTTTTTGAGAGTAGTATAATAGTACAAGTCCTTCACTTTTAATGCACTAATATTACACCTTATCACTCCAATCAAATCTCAAATTCATGCACTAATAATTTACTACAACTAATCAAGAATAACCTAAAATGAATCTTTAAGAGTTATTCTGCAATTTCACTACAATCAATGTTGTAGGACTTAGTCTTCTTTTTTTTTTCCAAAGTAGATGATAGGTAGTTGATAGAAGCTAATCTGAAATCTAATCAAACTCCTAATAAATGTGCAAATAAATCCTTAAAAATAATATTTTTCCTTTTGCACTTTAGAAGATTGTAATCTAATTTTCTTCTTGCAACTTTAATCCAAATTTAGGTGCTCTAATAAATCTGATAAGTAATCCAATTAATGAATCTTCTTGCACCAAAATTTGCTTACCTTTTTCTGTAGCTCTTCTCCCACTTTTGTAGAGGATGTAGATCTTGGTGTCTAAAATCACCAAGTTGTTGCTTCAAGTAGGATGTCTTGAACAACTCCTTCACCAAATGATGGTCTCAAACTTTCTTTCATGAGCCTAGGATTTGGTGGCTTGTTCTCCTCTTGTGTTCTCCTCCTTCTTCTGTATATTTGGAGAAGTCTATGTCTCTAAAGTGGTGCCTTCTTGCTATGAGAGGTAATCTTCAAATCTCCAATATTTGGTGAGCTTCTTCTATCTTCAAGTCTTCTTGTCGAATTCTGACTTCAAGTAGGATCTTCTTCTAGGATTTGGCACTCCTTGCCAAATTCTTCTTCATAGATTTGGTACTCCTTGCCAAATTCTCCTTCATATATTTGGCACTCCTTGCCAAATTCTCCTCTTGGGCTTGTTTTTGGATGGCGATAATTGTCCCAAGTCCTTCACTATTAGGGACTTCACCTTGGTAGTGGATTTCTCCAATGAGTTCTCCAAAGAACTCTCTTGATCTTCAGCAAGGCTCTCCTAGCCTTTTTTGGATGCTCGATGAGACCTTCTCAAGGTCTTTGATCTGGAACTTTGATGGTCTTCCTTGAGACCTTCTCTTCAACCTTCTTCTCTTGGAAGTGTTGGTGGTGAGATCTTCTCTTGGATCTTCTAATTCTTCTACTCCTGGTTTGAGTAGGACTCTCCTAGTCCTTCTTCTTCTTCCAAGATTGAAGTTCTTCAATGAGATCTTCTCCTGATCTCTTCACTTTTGCTTTAGGGCTGAGTTGATTCTAAAGAAGATACTCTTCCTAACTTTCTTGTAGGAAGTTTCCCAACTCACTGAATCTTCTATCCCTACAACAAATATATTAGTACTAAAATATTTAGTCTACTTTTGAATCAGATATTCTTCTCGAATTCTTCTTTAGGATCAAGGCTTCTGTGGCCTTTTTCAATATCAAGGCTTCTGTGGCCTTTTTTAGTACCAAGGCTTCTATGGCCTTTTAGTATCAAGGCTTCTATGGCCTTTTTAGTATCAAGGCTTCTATGGCATTTTCAGTATCAATACTTATGTGGCTTCTTCTTCAAGGCTTCTATGGCCTTTCTGTATCAAGGCTCCTATGGCCTTTTCTTAAAATATGGAATTCTTCAATCCAATAATGGAGATCTTCAGTCTCCTATCTTCACCATGATCCTTCACTAGAAGTCTTCTTCCATAGTATTCTCCTCTTGCACAATGAACTAATCTCTGCACTATGAGGGCACACCGACCTTCAGGCAATGAAGTTGGAGTCTCCTAGCTTTCTATCATAGGAGGAGTCCCAATCCTCTGAGAATTAATTTCCTACAACAAAAGAAACTTTAGGCACTAGTTAGCAAATTCCAGATAACCTGGATGATCTTCACTAGATGATTTGTCAATCTAGTGGATTGAATGTTGAGTCTTGGTCTTCACGAGTTTTCCTAACAACTCTGTGGAAAAGACTCTAGACAAAAATGATCTCAGTATTTTTTGAAACTGAGATTTCTTTCAGTCCTAACTTTGTGACTCTCCCTAATTCTACCACCTAGATTCTTCTGAGATATTTTGATAGTGGTTGGTCCAACGGTGCGTCAGTTTGACAAAACACTCAGGCTAAATGATAATGGTGGTTTCCCTATTGACCTACATAGACTAGATCTACCATGGCTCTGATACCACTGTTAGCTTTTGATGAATGAGCCTTGGGAGATAACAATCACAAGATGCAGAATAATATGAAAGAAAGTAAATCTGCTAGATGACTAAAATATGTTGTAAATAGAAATCATATAAAATATTACAATGTAGCTATGGAGGAAATGAACACTCCATTAATAAAGCTATTGAACTACATTGTATCCATCACCAATGAATGGTGAGGCACACAGAACTGTACTATCCACTAAGCTACACTATCTGACTATGTCCCCCGACTCTATATCTATCTATCTAAGAGGCCATCCTTATATAGGTAAAATAGGATACTTGGCCAACACTCTATCTAGTTGTGCAAGGGACAACTTGCACATGTACAACTTGCACATTGACACTTGTGCATTTATTACATTGCATGAAGTAACTAGATAACTTGCACATAAAGTAATCTAAGTATGTATCTTGGAGGATACATTTACATAACCCAAATGATGGAATAGACACTATTTCTAACAATTAATGGTCTCTTTCTTGCTAAGGACCACTAGTTCTTTTATCAAGGACCTATTTCAAAGGGTCTCTTTAATCTGCCTTCAATGAGACTTCTTCTAATGAGTCTCCTTTCTCTATCAATTTTGATGGGACCTTATCCAATGGGTCTCCTTTCTTCACCTTCAATGGGACCTTTTCTAATAGGTCTCCTTTGTTTGCTTCTTATTTTAATATCAAGGTCTATCTTCAAGACCTAAAATCAATATTATAGACTACCTTCTATTTTGAATAGATTCTTGGAATAGGTTAACTCAATCTATTTTATCAAGGTCTATTTCTTAATGACCTAAAATCAAGGTCTATCTTTGAGACCTAAAAAATATATTTAACTACAACTCAAATCAATCCCTACATGAGGAAAGCTCTCAACCTTCAAGTAATCAAAGATGAAAGTCTTCTCTATCTATTGTAGGAAGCTTCTCAACTTCTAAGATCAATTTTTAACTACAGAAATATCTTAGATAGCTTCATTTAGCATTACCTAAGATTTAAATTATCTAAAGCATAATAGCAATGTCCAAATTTCTCTTAGTTGGTTCTCTTCTCAAAATATGAAACTTATTCTTCACTAGTTATCCTTCAACTCAATGGAAATAATCTTAATATTCATTGGTTTTTCTTCAATCCAGTGGAAATATCCTTGTTGAGTCCTAGTATTCATAGGTTATTCTTCAACCTTGTGGAAAGACTCTAGCTTTTGCAAATTCTATTGTTGAGTCCTAGTCTTCACAGGTTATTCTTCAACCTTGTGGAAAGACTCTAGCCTGATGCAACTTTCAAATCTTGTGCAAAAAACCTTGTTGTAGCTCTGATACCACTGTTATATTTTGATACTCTAATACTTAATATAAATCATCACATGATCCAATATAATGAAGTTGTAATATAATAAACCAAATAATATCTCAGAATGTAATAACAAATTGAATAACTCATAAGAATACTCACATAAACATGCTCATAATATTGCACATGAAAATATTGAAAATGCTATTAAATAAAGGTCTACTAATGCAAGCATAAAGCTTTGCACATTCGATTCACCTTCATAATATTACAATGCTTAGTCACAAATATATAGTTGTATGTGACTCTTCATATGTTGCACTCTTGACCTTCACTCTTCTTAATAACTCATCATTTTCCTATTCTAAGGATACATGTACACACTTACATATTAGACACTTGTGCACATCTACACTCATAACACTTGCACACATATTTACATGATACTTGTGCATGCACATTATTACATTACATAATATTTTAAATCTCTCACTAATCTAGCACATGATCCTAATATAACATTTACAATAATGTACCAAGGTGGTACATTTTTAATTTTTTATATGGGATTGAAACAGGCCCCACCCGTATTACATCATCACCACATAGTGGTATTACAACAAAGTTTAGATATTATCCATGTATCATTTGGTAATATTTGAACCTTGGTCTCCTCCTTAAATGTTGAGGAATATAACCGGTTGAGCTAATATCATTTGATTACCAAGGTGGTACATTGTCATGTATCAAATAATGTAATATTCTCTAACATGAAAAAACTGTGTTTTTATCTCTTTTTAACCAAGTATGCCTCAATTGTAATCTCCAAATTTCCCTTCCTTACTCAAAATATTATGATATTCACTAAGAAACTCCCTTTCCTCTGAGCTTGGATTATTGTGCTCACCTTTTTGGATTTTTTAAAGTTTCTCTTTTAGTTCTTCTTTCTTAAAAATATTTTTCAAAGTATTCTTATCCCATTCTCTTAATCTATATGTCATTGATTTTTATTTTTTTTGGAAGTGTATATAGCCCACCATTTTCTAAATAATTCTATGTATGTGCTATCATATCAATAAATTGAGGATAATCTTCCCACATCTATTCATATTTAAAATATTATCTTTTTTAATTCACTTGCCACCATTTTAACTCTTATTGGTCTGTGATCTAAACTAATATTTCTCAAGGTTTTAATTTTAGCACAAGTTCCTTCATCTAGCCAATGATATAAGAGTATGTATTTATCTATTTTTTATGATATTAGGTTTTGACTTGTCCTATTTTTTGTCCATGTGTATTTGTCCTCTTCAAACTCAACCTCCCATAAACTATTGTTTTGAATAAAATCTAAGAAAGCTCTCATACTCCGGGTTATTTTCTAATTCCCTCAATATTTTTAGCATGTATGGTTATGGCATTAAAATATCCTATGATCATAAATTGGGTTTCTTGATATTTACTTCTCATAAAGGTTTCAATACCACCCCATACTTTTTATCTTCTTGACTGAGTTGCACGTCCATAAACATTGATATGGATGAAATTTTATTTATAAAGTAGCATGTGACTAATGAGGCTATCCAATGCCTAGTTTTATGAATGGTTTCATGGGAGGTTCTAACTAAATTTCAACATGTTAGAATTCCCCATCACTCCTTATAAATCCATAGCATCCCACTTACATATTTTCCATATTGCTTTCATATTTTTGAAAACATCTTCATTTATTATTTTAGTTTCTTGGATACAAAGAATATCAGGCTTATTACTTTAACAAAGATCCTTGATACACCTTTATTTTGAGGGAGCATTAGCACCCCTTATATTCCATGATATGGCAATCATGTCTCATTAGGGGTGTTGGCCCCTCTTATGAATTACCAATATTATTTTTTTGTTTTGTAAAGAGAAGTTCAACCAACTCAAATTGTGTTACTTTCTCTATGTTTTCTCTTGCTTCCCTATATTTTGTTGGAAACAAGATTTTTAAATAATTTATTTAATACACCATTTCTCACAACTTAAAGAAACAATTATGTATAAACACACACATTATACAAAATTATATTTCACATTGATTCATATTTGATACATATTTTTTTATCATTATAATCTACTAGAACTATGCATACATAAAGAAGTACCTTCACATTTGGAAGACTCTTTATTTTCATACAACTATTATCATTTCAACTTTAGTTATATTTTCATCTTCATATTCAATATCACAGGAGATATATCCCTCATGTTCCTATTATTATTTTTATATGGAAAATAATAATACTAATAAATATCCACCTAATGTTTACATAATGCCAAATAATGTAATATTCTCTAACACCTCCCCATATTACATTATTTTGTATAAATATTATTCTTTAGCTCTAGCTCTAGTTTTGTCATTATTATTTGTTGGTTGGCTTTAACTTTGTTGTCTTTGGATCCTTTATCACTAGCTCAGTTGAATCTATATAACATGGTTAACCTCTAGGCCCCTAGGGTCATGAATACCTTAGATTCACCTCTAGGTTTCTTCCTTTGGTTCCCCTCTATGTTATCACTACCTCTGCGTTGCCTGTATAGATTGCTTATTGGCCATCATTACCTCTAGATCGGCCACTGGAATTGTATAAGATCATCACCTCTATGAAATAACCACCACAACATATCCTTGGAAAAATTCACATCCTAAAAATCTTTCAGAAAAGCACTCTTCTATAGACCCTTTTCATTTTAGGTCATAAACTTTTCATATTAAAATTATTTATTTCAAGTTTCCCAACACACTTCATTATAGGATAACTCACATTATTCTTTACATTCAACAAACTTTGATTTTTCATCACACTTGGTCTCCTCCTATAAAAACCATACAATATTTTTTTCATCTTATCCTATTCATACATACTTATCCATCCATAATTTATTCTTATTTTTCTATTCTTCTTCTCTCTATTGACAAGAATTTTTAGAATGATTATTTTCTTTACAAATTTCACAACAATGGAGGCACTAACATTTCTCTATCTTATGTCCATGCCATACACAATGGTTATAATTATTCCCTTTTTCTAATTCTTTTTTAACAAATTGTGTCTTACTGATATCTGATACATTTGATTTCATTGTTTACTATTATATGTTCATTGTTACATATTACAAATTTTATTGTCACAAAATTGATTTTACCATTTCCTGATTTACATTACCTATTTGACTTTACCTATCATAGAATTGGTATTAGTGGTCTCTGTCAAAATTTCAATATTTTATCCTGTATATCCATGGCCTTCATATTTTGGCCTTATATTTGGTAGTATGGGCTTTTTCATGCCTTGTTTATGACATAGAAAATGACCATTTCATTTGACCAAATAAGAGATTATATTATAGACTACAACTTCTCTTTTACAAAGTTACCTACTTGAGGTTTTACAAATGGGATCTCTAAGGAAGAGAATGTACCTTTTACAAAACAATAATGGTGCTATAAAATATACTATACCGCCATAATATTTGTATGGATTTGGAAGCTTTGTTGGCTTGATTGACCATCCTAGATGGAATGATGCTCCAAGAGACCTGCACACAACCCATAATAAGAAGTTAGTAGCATCAAGAGGTCTACCTTAGTTATATCCTAAATATCATAAATGATGTAAGCAATAAACTCTAATAAATATTATTTAAACTAAAAGGATGATGTCGAAATATCACAAAACATTGAAAATATACATTTTCTCATCTTGTTGCTCATTCTGTTGTCAAGCTCTTGACTGGATTTATCTCTGGTTTGTGACCATCTAAGGGATTATGGTATTCTCTACAGACTATCTAGGGGCTTAATGGTAGTGACTATAGGCCATTAGGAATCGTACTACCATGTTCTCTACTACTTTGATGCTAATAAAACATGTTGTAGACCTTTAGGGGTATGCCTAGCATTTGATAGTAATCTAGTGTAGAAAGAATACTCTATTTATGTGTAATTTCAAAAATAGATTATGGGCATGGTGGGGATTAGATTCATTTCCATGGCTAATTAATGATGTGGTGAAGAAAATATGTTGTGAGTAGTGGTTAATCACATAAAGGTAGGCTAAGAGAATTTTGGTATGAGAAATCATGTATTGTTGCAAATGAGGAAAAGTATGGGGGTATTTATAAATTTTTGGAAAGGGTGAGGGGGTGGTGATTGGAAAATGATATGGCATGAGGTGGCATCCAAGTGGCATGTGGGGAGACCAAGAAAAATCTAGAGAATTCCTCATGGAGGAATGTGCACCCTCCAATATTAATGATCTTGGGTGAGGTAAGTCCTCACCCATCCAAGTGTCAAAAATTAGCATGGAGAGTGGAGACCTTGGGATGAGATGGAGGAATTTTAAATTCTTAAAAAGTGTCATGTGGATTTGGGGAGGACTTGGAATTTATGAAATATATTTAATGGGATCTTTGTCTAGGGATTTGAAGGAATTTTAAATTCTTAGAAAATTGCAAGGTGGATGTAGGAGGATTGGTGGATTAATTAGAGGTATTTAATATAAGGGTTTGACCAAGGATTTAGAAATTTTAAATTCATTCAAAAATTAGAGGGATGGTTTGGGAGGACTTGAGAAATTAATGTGGGTATTCCCCAGGAGATTTGGTGGGGATATTAAGGGATGATTAGGATCTCTAGGAATTTGCTTTGGGATTTAAAAATTTATTGTGGGTCTTATCAGGGGTTTGACTAAGGGTTAAGGAGTGATTAGAGTATTTGATTGAGGATTAGGGGTAATTGGAATTTTGGGAAATTTAAGGTTTATTTGGGATATTTTTTGGGAAATTATGATAATTAGATGAATTAGAGGGATTAAAGAAAGACTAAAGGAATTTAGAAACATCTAAAGAGGATTAGGGGAAATTAAATTATTTAGGTAGAAATTAGAAGGGCTTAGAGAGAATTTAGAAGAAGTTATAAGGGACTAGAGGAATTAGGGGGGAATTAGAGGGAATTGAGGAGAATTGAGGAATTTAGGAAAATTAAATAAGGATTTAGAGGAATTTAGAGGGAATTTAGAAGTGTTAGAGAGGAAATTGGGAATCTAGGGGAATTGAAGAATAATTAGGGGGGAATTAGAGGGAATTGAGGATAATTGAGGAATTTAGGAAAATTAAGTAAGGATTTAGAGGAATTTAAAGGGAATTTAGAAGTGTTAGAGAGGAAATTGGGAATCTAGGGGAATTGAAGAAGAATTAGAGGGGATGTGGGAGGATTTAGGGAAAATAGGGGAATTTGGAAGGATTAGAGAGGAAATTAGAAGAATTAGGGAAATTAGAGAGAGGATTAGAAGAAATTAGAGGAATTAGAGAAACTAAAGAGAGGATTAGAGGAAATTAGAGGAATTAGGTAAATTAGAGAGAGGATTATGGGGTTTGGAGGGAAGTTTGAGGAATTAGAGGAAATTTAGAATTTTTGGAAAAAATTGGGAGGAATTTGGAGGAAATTTGAGGATTTTGGAGGAAATTGGGAGGAATTAGAGCAAAATTTGGGATTTTGGAAGAATTGGAAAGGATTAGAAGGAATCAGAGACTTTGGTGGATTGACATCAAAATATGTTTAGATGGTTGTAAAATTGACATATTTTAGGTGTTTACACCTTGCTCATAATTTTCTAAACATGTATCTTTGTATTCCATTTTATTTAGAAATTTTGAACCAATCCCTTTAGTATACCTTTTTAAATAACCAAATTCATCATCACACTGATCAATTTCAGCACAACTTAGACTATCACTATCCTTATCATTATCATGATCTTTGTTGTTGTCACTATTAATTTTGGCAATATGACTTTTACAAGCACTTTCTATACAATCACAAACTATATTCAAATCTCTTGTGCTACATGTTATATATTTTCTCTTAGTGTCACAACATGCATTGGGTTTCAAGTTACTATTTGTCATCTTGAGCTTCTTATTCAATTCCTTGATAAATTCAATAGTATTTTTGTAGATCATCAAGAGTAGATAGGGCCATACATATTTTCCTTATATTGTTTGTGGATATTGTCATACCTTCTTTATATTAACTTTCATCATCTTTATTTAGAATTGTTTGCAAAAGGGATCTTAGTTTTATGAATTCTTCATTATTTGATGACATACAATTTTGATTTTCTCTTGTCATAAGCGTCTTGTGTGCAAATTCACATCCTTCTATTTTTTATGCTTCTTGAACAATGTGTCCTTTTTTATTTTTCCCCTGGCATTGATATTGTCCTTGTGTGTTTTTATATTACCTTTTATTAGATCTATAAAATTTGGTGGCATGTCCTTTTCACATATATAACAGTAACGTTTCTCCATTTTGGCTGATTTTGTGATGAAGATGAAGTGGAAGGATGTTTTGTGCTACTTTGTGATTTCTTTGTTGATATAAGGGAATTGTTAGATAACTCATATCTTAATTAATTTTCTACTTCATATTGTTGGAGAATATTAACTAATTCCTCAAATGACACCTTTTTGTTTGATACTTGGAGAGATGTGGCCAATATTTTAAATGATTCAAGAAGTGCTCTAAGTGAAGAATTTGACGAAGCAATTGTTCCTTCTCATTAATTTCAAATATAAAGGTTACAATGTGGTTACAAGTTGGTTTAACCAACTCGGTGGTTAAACAACCAAATTGGAGAGCGCCTATGAGCGCTACTTTTGGTTATGCAAATAATGGAATATAACAACTTATTCTAACATCCCCCCTTATTACATTATTGGCAAATCCCAATTGTATCTCGAAATTTTTCATATTTGATACGTCCAAGTGCTTTGGTAAAGATATCTGCAACTTGCGCATCAGTAGGAATGTATTGAAGTTGTATATGGTGCTTTGGAACTTCATCTCGAATAAAATGACATCTGGTATCAACATGTTTGGTACGTTCATGAAAAATTGGATTTTTGACAAGGTTCAAAACACCTTGGTTGTCGCAAAACAAATGAAGAGGAAGATTCTTTGGAAGGCCCATGTTTGTAAGAATGCGACTTAACCACATTATCTCGCAGACTGCTTCACTGGCTGCACGATATTCTGCTTCTGTAGAAGATAAAGCAACCACATGCTGTTTCTTACTGTGCCATGAGATAGGTCCAGATCCTAGATGAAAAACATATCCGGAGGTGGATTTACGATCATCAAGGGATCCAGCATAATCCGAGTCTGTGTATCCCAGTAAGAAAAAATTATTATTCTGTCTATATTCCAGACCATAATTTGTAGTACCGTGAACATAATGAAGAACTCTTTTTGCTGCTTTCCAGTGACTCATCTTAGGCTCTTGCATGAACCTTGAAAGATATCCCACAGCAAAACTGAGATCTGGTCTGGTATTTGTCAGATATAGGAGACTCCCAATCAACTGGCGATAGAGAGTACCATCTACCTGAGGTGACTCATCATATCGAGATAACTTAAGTCCTTGCTCCATTGGAGTTGCTTTTGACTTACAGTTAGTCATCCGATATTTTTCTACTAAAGTCTTGGCATATTTCTTTTGTGTTACTCTAATATGAAATTTTTTTTGAGTAACTTCTAAACCAAGACAATAGTGCAGAAGTCCTAGATCTGTCATATCAAATGATTGCTTCAAGTCATTTTTCACTAAGTCAATCATTCTTTCTGAGCTTCCTGTGATGATCAGATCGTCAACATAAAGTACAAGAATCACTATATCGAACCATTTTTCTTAATATAGAGATTTGCATCTGAAGGACTTCTTATGAAACCATGTTGCACAAGGTGACTGTCTATCTTGATATACCAAGCTCGAGGAGCTTGTTTTAGCCCATACAAGGATTTGATCAACTTGCATACTTTTTGTTCTTGCCCCTCAACCACAAATCCTTCTGGTTGAGTCATGTATACTTCTTCTTGTAAGTCACCATTCAAGAAGGCACTTTTAACATCCATCTGATGCAATTTCCACCCAAACTGAGCTCCCATGGCACAAAGTACTCGAATGGTAGTCATTTTTGCAGTAGGGGCAAAAGTCTCTTCATAATCTATGCCTTCTTTCTGAGCATATCCCTTTGCAACAAGCCGGGATTTATGCTTATCAATAGATCCATCTGCCTTATACTTCACTTTGAATACCCATTTGCAGCCTATGGGTTTCTTTCCTGTTGGCAGATCGACTAACTTCCACGTATTATTTTTAAGAAGAGATTTATGTTCTACATCCATAGCCTCTTTCCACTGTGGTTGATCAAGTGCAGATTGAACCGTTGTGGGTTCATTTGTATTCAATGTAGACATATAAAGTTTTTCTCCATCCTCATCTTCTTCCCTGTCATATTCGGTACCCATTGACAAATCATCAAAGTGTTGACAAAGTTCGTCAACCTCTGAAGTAGATTCTTCTGCTCTCATCTGTTGAGTCATACTACGAGTACATGGCCTATCAAGAGATAGATCTGGAAGGGATTTCAACTTAGCATCTCTCAAAGTGCTAGTATACCATTTTGGAACTTTTTGTTTTTGTTGTGGAAGTTGAACCTCCTTCTTAGGCTCTTCTTCATCTATGTATACAGTTGTGGATGTGTCTTTTGATGTGAGAGCTTCATCAAATACAACATCTCTACTTACATGTGTCTTCTTGGTCTTAGGATCAATCAATCGATAACCTTTTGAGTACTCATCATAGCCAAGAAAGATACACTGTAAGGTTTTCTCATCCAGACTTCCTCCTTTTCTGTTTTGGAATGTGCATGAATGCTTTACATCCAAACACCTTCAGATGAGAAATGGAAGGTTTCTTACCACTCCATGCTCCTTGTGGAGTCTTCCCTTGTAGAGCTCTAGTGGGTGCTCTATTTAGGAGGTATGATGTTGTGTTTATTGCTTCTGCCCAATATTGATCCTCAAGATGTGCTCCTTTTAGCATACATCGAACCATTTCCATAATGGAACGATTTCTTCTCTCTCGCAACTCCATTCTCGCTGAGGTGTATAGGTTGTAGTCAGTTGTCTTTTGATCCCATGTTTCTTAAGAAACTCTGAAAACTCTTCAGAGGTGTATTCCCCCCTCGATCTGAGCGGAGGGTTTTTATCAAACATCCCGACTCCTTCTCAACAAGTTTCTTGAATTGTTGGAAGTAGAGAAACGCTTCTGATTTCAACTGAAGAAAGAAAACCCACATCTTCCGTGAGTAATCATCAACGAATAGTTGAAAATACTTTTTCCCACCATAGCTGGTTGGCATAGGACCACACAGATCGGTATGTACCAGCTCTAAAGGTTTTGCAGCTCGAGAGGAGCTTGCTTCAAAAGGCACTCGATGTTGCTTCCTTGCTAAGCAATCTGAGCAAACTGGTAAGATAGATGAAAGTGGTGGAAGACCTTTCACCATCCCATATTTGTATAATTCAAGCAAATATCCAGAACTTAGGTGCCCATAACGTCGATGCCAGAGAGAGGTGGCCTCCTTTGTAGTTGCAGCCAAAGCAACATGTGGAGTTGAAAGTGCATCGAGAATGAACAAGCCATGTTTGTAGGATCCGGTTGCAACATGTTTACCACTGTGTGTGATAAAACATCTCTTCTTGCCTTTGACAACTCGAAACACGACATCCATGTTTCTATCCAACATTTGTGTGACTGAAAGCAGATTATTGGCTAAGCCTGGAACATAGAGAACCTTCTCAATTTGACAAATACCATCAGGAAGGGACACAGAAATATCCCCTTCTCCCTTTACCCGATATACTTGATTGTCAGCAATTGTGATCGGCTTACCCTCTTTCTCCACAAAAGTATCAAACCATGATTTGTCCCCAGTCATGTGTTTGCTAGCTCCTGAATCAATATACCATACAACATCTATCTGGGAAGACGAAGTATGAGTCATGAGCACCTTATGTGCTCTTTCAGAGTCAGAATCTGAATCGGACTCAGGAGGATCTGAGTCTGAGTTGGAGTCAACATAAGCAACATGGCCTTTAGAGTGCTTATGCTTATTGTATTTCTGCTTGTTCTTGCCCTTCTTCTGAGAACCTCTTTCGTTGGATTGCTTGTTTTTGAACCAACACCTGTTGGTGTCATGGTTATTCATATCACAAATTTTGCAATATTTGGTATCCTTTTGCTGATTTTGCTTCCCTTTTCCTTTGGAAGAAGCACCCCCTTTTTGAAACTGGCCTTGCTTTTTACCACTTTGTTGTGTGGAAAGAGCATTATCTGGCACATCATCTTTCTGGACCTGAGTTGCCTCCTCAGTCTGAAGCAAGTTTACCAGTTCCACAAAAGATACTTGTCTACCAGAAACATTGAGAGAAGTGATCAACATCTTGTAGGAACTTGGTAATGCTCTCAAGATGACAGAGTTCAAGACATCATCATCCACCGGTTTGCCCATAGCATTCAATTTTGCTTTCAAGTCAGCCACTCTGCAAAGGAATATATCAACTGTTTCCCCAGAATTCATACTGAGATTATGTAGTTGAGTTTGAAGATGGAGAATAGTGGATTGATTCTTGCCTTCATATACTGTGATCAGGGCATCCCAGGCTATCTTACTTGTTTTTGCATCACAAATATGAGGTTGCACCTCATCTGTAGTAGCAAGCAAGATAAATACGAGACTCTTCTTGTCTTTTTTATCCCAAGCATCTTGATCTGTTCCTGCTGTTGGAGGACGTTTTGCAGTGCCAGTCACTACATCCCATAAATCTTCCAACTGAAGTATGGCTTTCATCTTTGTCTTCCATGGAACAAAGTTAGGACCTTTCAACAATTGAGAATCTGAAAGATACTTATGAATTGTGGCCATTATGAAGGTTCCTTATATCACCAAGTGGTCTCCCTTTCTTTATACCTGCCAGATCTTTATACTGTAACTATTCAATATACACCCGCCCTTACGTGAGGGAAACTATAGGTATATATGAACAGTATACTACTCAATATGTACTCGCCCTTACGTGAGGGAGACTATAAGTACACATGAGAAGCACAATATATTGAACATAGGCGATACTGAAAGGGCATCGTGTTGTTAATGACACCTACCATAGAAAGTTTTATTCCGCATGCGTGGGGCGTAACTTCCCCTAAACACTTTGGAAAAAAACTTTCGTCAGGATTTACGCCTAACAACAATCACGATGTGGGTATGAAATGAGAAAAAACAAAAAACTGGTTTGCCTTATTTCTCCCCGATGATTTATAGAGAACAAGCTCAGACGTCATTGTTGCAGCTATATTAGGCGGCGAATACAGTAGTCCAAAGCACGACAACATTACTTGTAAGTGTGGACCAGAGGTATCTCAAATACTAACATTGCTGTGCAATAAATTGCACAAATAGGGTATAAATTTGGGGTCTTATATTTTGTTTAATTCATGATTGTGAATGCAAGAAAACAGAATATTTAAATGCAAAGGAAACAATCATAAATGCCCACAAATTTTAACACCTATTACAAATCTAGCAACTATTCTGCCAAAATAGTTTGATTTCCCCCCTTTATCTGACAAATTTGCAAATGAATCATGAGATCTCCCCCCTTCGAATTGCAAATGAGACAAGGATTGGTAAAAAAAATACCAAATTTTGGAGCTTGGCAAGGCATCAAATGACCAATTGCAGCATCAAGGGCATCAAAAAATGAAGCCATCATCAAATAACACTGTGCAGGGCATCAACAAACCATATCCATCGTCAAAACTATGCAGGGCGTCAACGAACCACATCCATCGTCAAAACTGTGTAGGGCGCAACAAACCTCCCCTCAGGGACTCGAACCCGAAACCTGCCGTAGACTAGGCACCGCCCTGACCACGTGAGCCAGAAGGCCCGATGGGAACAAGCGTGCAACGGGCAATATTTAAAGCCTCGCGGCTGGAGAAGAAACAAAAAAAAAATTATCCCACATGGCCTATGCGGCCACTATGGGGGGGTTTAAACAAACTGAAAGCACCTATTGCTTTCGGTTGCCTTCGGGCAACCACCCCCAGCCTGTCCTTTTGCCTCCTCAACCGTCCCGTCTCCCCGAACCGCCGTCCTGTCTGCGTCCTGTCCGCTGTGTCGGTGTCCTCGGTCTACGGTCTGTCCTTGGTCTGCGTCCTGTCTGTGTCGGTGTCCTCGGTCTGTGGTCTGCGTCCTGTCTGCGGTCTGTGCGTCCTGTCCGCTCTGTCTGCGCTCGTCCGTCAGGATCCGTCAGTCGCGTCCTGTCTGTCCGCTCTGTCTGCGTTCGTCCATCAGTCGCGTCCTGTCTGCGATCTGCGTCCTGTCCGTAGCTCTGATGCCATGAAGAATTTGACGAAGCAATTGTTCCTTCTCATTAATTTCAAATATAAAGGTTACAATGTGGTTACAAGTTGGTTTAACCAACTCGGTGGTTAAACAACCAAATTGGAGAGCGCCTATGAGCGCTACTTTTGGTTATGCAAATAATGGAATATAACAACTTATTCTAACACTAAGTACAACTGAAACAAGAAGACTATATTTAATATTTTCTCCCATGGTCTGTAATTTTGATTTTAACTCTTTTATCCTTGTATGAAAATGTTCTATGTTTTTACTACCTTGGACTTTTAGTGAGTATAATTGTGATTGTAGATGAAGGATTGTGGCTTCATTTCTTCCCTTAAATATTGTACAAAGTGTATCCCAAGCATATTTTGAAGTTTTGGCCTTTCTTATATGTGCTTCTATTTCATATAACACCCTAAAAATGATTGACATAAAATATTTTACATCCCCTTATTTATAATTTTTCTTGGATGTAGTTTTTTCAGGATATATTTCATCACCAATAACAATATTGTAGAGTTTTTCTACTACAAGTATTATCCTCTTTTTTTTTTTCCATGGGGTAAAGTTTGGATGCTTGAGCAACTAAGATTTTGTAAGGAATATTTTTGAGGTAGATATGACTAGGGTTCCTTATGTTTTTAATTTTTTATGTACAAGATAGAAAACTTATTTGAAAAATTAAGGTGTCATTCATCGCCAAAAATGCACCTTATTACAAATGCAATCCAAGATTACAAGCTTATAAATTCTCTCTTTTTTATATTTTTTAATTCCAAATATCTCAAAAAATTTCCATTTACATAAAATGCATCTATATACCTTATAACTCCCTAAAAATACTTTTTTGCTTAAGCACAATCCTCCCTTTAAAAAAAAATTATTCCCTTCTTATCGCTTCACCATTCTATTCATTTGTAAAATTTTAAAGAATAGAAATGCAAATCCTTCAACAGTGTGGGATAATTAAAAAAAGAGTATAACAATTTCTAGCTCAGAGAACTTGCACACCAAAAGAATGGGTCCTTGTGTACCAATTTTTTGATACCTTTACTACTGTAATTGTAGTAATACCTCAAACTATAGCTTTAAACACAAATGGCTTCACCACGTCTCAGGTGTCTATTGTTTATATCACATTCAAACTACCAACTGATAACTTTGTAGATAGGTAATATTTATTATTTCTCAACAAAAAGCAACAAAAACAATCAATGGGATGAATTATATCTAAAAATCCTGGCAACAACCCCTTACAGTTTTTTATTCACAAATTTTAGGTCCTCTTGTTTGGGTGTGTAATTATTGGTGGGATTTTCATAAATTGAAATGGAAGCATTTGTTGTCACTCTTATTCATATTCTATCAACAATAAACACTTACACAAGTTGGACACTTTATCAACTACCTGGTGGAAATAAATATTATTGCAACAATTTATTTTTACATACCATCGTTTATTTTTCTTGTGTAGGATGGAAAGAGAAACATGAAATTAAATCATTGGTACAATGATATCCTATTCTCTGAAGGCCAGTTCACCCTTTCATGTTCTAAATACTTCTAGTATTTTAATACTGGAATGATCATGATTTCTCTATGCCAAGGACATCTACGTAGTATTCTCAAATTGACACATCAAATATATTTTCTCTAGTGATGCCAACAACTATCTATGTCAATGATTTGCTTTTGCTGCAAGTCTGCTTTAAGCCTGCTCTTTCCTAGTGGACTTCATGTTTAGTCTTTGGATCCTCTATTTTAACAAGAGGATAATGTAATTGTCATAGTGAGTGGATATCTCTATCATTTATTTTTATTACTTAAATAGAATAGCAAAAAAATAAAATGATAGCACTTTAATAGATTAAGAATAGCATAAACAAAAAATAATGCTAGAGTGGAGTAATTTTTATTTTAAAACTGAGCCAATTCCTAAGGATTCTCCATGGATACCTTTAGTGACATATCGTTAGATTATAGCGATTGTCCCTCAAAAAAATCTCATACAAACTCTCAACATGGATCTAATACCACATGTTAGAAATGGGGGTTAAGAAAAATTTATTTAATACACCATTTCGCACAATAACTTAAAGACATGAAAGTATAAACACACAGGTTATACAATATTACACTTCACATTGATTCATATTTGATGCATATTTTTTTGTCATTATAATCTTCCAACACTACGTATACATAAATACATCAAGAAGTCTTCACATTTGGGAGACTCCATTTTCTTGTAACTCTTGGCATTTCAACTTTAATTGTCTTTTCATATTTATATTCAATCTCATAGGAGATATGTCCCTCATGTTTCTATTATTATTTACATACAAAAAATAATAATACTAATAATTATCCACCTAATTATTACATAATGCCAAATAATATAATATACTCTAACAACTTTTGCTTGATAATTTGAAGGTTTTTCTCTTTTTGTCTTGCCAATATCAGGAGTAGGTCTGATTATCCTATTCCTCAATATTCTTTCATAATTTTTCTTTACATTAGACTTATCCTCTCTTGGCTTTGCTAAGGAATCTTTTGAGTTATCCTAATCATTTTTTGATATTTCCTTGTTAATGGTAGAGGTATTAACATATAACATTGTGTTTACTCTACTACTTTCCTTCTCCTAAATGGTGCATGGTACTTCAAGAGAGTCTTCAAAATATAATAAGGCACATTCCTCAAGCTCAACAAAAATGTTCTTCCTTAAATTAGGATCATATAGAGTAGATGGTTCATTTTTAATATTTTGATCCTATTGTACCATATCCTCTACGTTTTGATCTACTTTTTCTTCATAGGCTAAATATTTAAAAGAATTGTTATACTTTCGATATCCTTGTTTACTAGTCTCCACTATTTATTTACGTTTATGTGTCTGGACCTATTTTTTGGATGTTGAAAACCATCCTCATTCATATCCATTTAAAATTTTCTCTTATGGTATTCTACATATGTTTTTTTGGACTCTTATTAGGGCATATCTCTCAATATGCCCCACCATGACATATTCTTTATTTGAAAGATATGTTTTCATAATCCATGGTTTGGATCCATAACTTACCCCCATACTTAAGAATGATTAATTCTAGTAAAGGTAAATAATATAAATCATTATCAATATATGAGCATAAATAGCCAAGACTCCATATTTTGTAGTTTTTAAAATCTCAAGGATTATCCCAGAGTATTTTATTTTATCTTGAAGGTATTCATTTCCTAGAATTCAATGGAAAACCATATATCTTGACCTATACTAGTACTAGGAATAAATTTAATTTTTTAGGTACAAAACCTTCATACCAAGGGGAAAGGAAGAGTTTTTCTCTTCCCATAAGCCAAGGACCCCTTTAAAAATTTTGTCTCTTTCCTCCCTAGAATAAAAATGGCTAAGAAGAAACCTTTAGAAAGAAAGGATAAACTCACTCCTAGAGACTTCCATCTCTTATCAATCCATTTTCTCATATTCAAATCCGTTGGCCAAAACCCATTAAATTTACCAATGACTTCCTTATCTTTGAACAACGAGGATCATTTCTCTATGAGGTCCTCCTTAACCTATACTACTAGGGATGATTCTAAATATTTAGTTGTAAATTGGTCTATGGGAAGAAAACTATAACTCAATATCTACTCAAATTTACCAATTTATCCTATAGAAATTATATTATTTCTAAATAAACCTACAATAATCTACATGCAAAAATTCTTAGATAATGAAGGGATAATTGAAACCTAACTAAAAATTTATATGCCAAAATAGAATGTTTGACGTTAGCCCTCCATTGCTCCTCCTATCATCCAAACCCCAGTTGATAAATATTTGCAATTTTATTTTCCTCGACTCATCACTACCCTTGTTCTGGATATTTATTAGTTATTTTCAAAATATGTTTTTTTTTAATAAGCTATGTGTGGCTTATATTGGGGGTCGTTGCCATTCAAAAAATAAAATATTACATTGCACTCATTAAAAATTTTAAAGCATATCCAACTTTACCTTTCTATCAAAGATATTTTTTATTTACCTTTCTATCAAAGATATTCTCCATCTTCCTCAAACTTCTAAATTTCCACAATCAACTCCTTTTATATGAGATGCCTTCCAAAATTTAAAATTTAATCAAGATGAAATTTAACACCATGAATGGCTAAAATATTTGTTTCCCAGTGCAGAGGGGAAAAACCACCCTACCGCGTATGATTCTCAAGGTTGGATCCGTAAGAGAAAGCCAAGGTGATCGGGGGGTATGTTGTTCTCTACACTCTATGTAAAATAATGGGGTAAGGGTTCACCGTGAATGGTTTAAGGACTCGCTCCAATTCCTCTAGTTTTCAAGAATGTTTGATTTATTCATTTTAAGATAATCATCTATGTTTAGCCTTTCTAGATATATGTTATAAAATATAAAGGATAATGTAAAAATACAGTATGCAAGAATACAAGAGCTAACCCTAGAATGATTCTTTATTTGAATGCCTTCTAACCCTAGGGTTTTAAAATGGAAAACCTTCAAATAATGACTCAAGAGAATATGCACAAATATGTTTAACTCTAAGTGCACACTATATGTTGTATTCCTTTCAAATGCCTAGAAATAAATTAAATATATCCTTTTAAAATTAGATCTAGGGTTTGTAACAAAAGTAAAAAACATCCAAAAAACAACCTAAAGGCTAATTAGGGCACTTATCTTGTCTGGTGGTTGATCCTAGCTTTTATCCCTTATCCAACGATATCCAATGATTATTGTTCCTGCAAGATAACTTAGCAAACACTTGAAAAATATGATCAACATTAGGGGGCCTACTTAGGCCACTATAAAATAATGATTGAAGGCACAACATTCAAGCCCCCTAGGTCCTTTTAGTTGACCTTTGAAAATAGAAGTGGAAGTTGACCTTTGGAAGATGAACAAGCATAATAGAATATAGTAGAACAAAATGATAAAATAGAGTACAAAATACCCTAATATGGCCTATATACAACATATAACACAGATCTAGGTTTTAGGGGTAGTATATTTCCCCTAAACATGGTATGTGTGAAATCACACCCCGCAAGGAGAGATCATGATTTCGTATACCGATGAAATTATACCTCGAAATGATCGAGCACAATTTCGTAGAAGTGAGGAGAAAACTCAAAAAATATGAATTGATAGATGTGTAATCAAAATATAACTAATATGCAAAATACAGATGAGTGAAAACAACCTGGTGGTAGAAAAGAAGCAAGCAAAAGTGATGGGTACCTTCAAGTAGTAGATTCCTCCTTAGGGCTTCAACACTTATCCACCAAGAGTAGCAACACACAATCCAATGTAGCAAAAAAGAAATTTTTAATAGATCACACTTCACACTTGTGAGTTAACTTGCTTACTAAATAAGAAGAAGAGCTCAAGAAACAGAACTTGAATAAAAATTATTGTGTTGAACTTGCTTGGTGAAAAATAAAAATTCAAACCCTCCTTTTATAGTGGATTTGAAAGAAGAATGGGCTGAAAAAACTAAGAAAAATTGACCTCAAAAGAAAGAAACTTTAAAAATTAGGATTTTCTTAAGATAAAAATATAAAATGCAAAATCACACCCCGCAAAAGCCGACCATGATTTCACAATGTAAAATTACGCCCCTCAAAAGTGGACCACGATTTTGTAACTGCTGGATCCCTATGTAGTTTTAATGCATTTTGGAGGGTCAAACGGAGTTAGAACAGGACAAATCATATACTGTTGGAAAGATCTTTTTGAGCCTAATCCAATGGTGTAATATTTGAAAGAAAATAATAATATTTAATAGGGGAAAATTTTCTCAAAATGACCCTTTTTCCAAGGAGAAAACAACAAATATAGGGAAAATTACTCACCTTAGTGGGTCAATTTTTTGTGTCTATATTTTTCCTCATCTTTAATGTATTTAAGGCCAAGTAAATGTGTCAAAGAAATATGTAGACTCCTATGGGCAAGAAATAAACAAAGACAAAAAAAGGGTGGCCAGGTTTGGACAAAAGGATGGTGCACAAGGGGTATCGCGAAGGACAATCTAGACTTTTGCACACATAGTGAGACATTACTACTATTAATGCCTCTATGGCTAAGGTGCCCCCTCGAGTTTTGAAAGGAATTAAAATTTCTTAAGAAAACTCAAAAAATTCCAAGGAAAGAGACAAAACACAAAAAACAAAGCAAGCAAGCAAAATACATAGAAAATATTATTGGGTACATCATGAATCTAATGCAACTAGCATAAAATGCATGGATGAAGAGAAGAAAGGGGAAGAAATAAGAAGGGAAGATAAGAGAATAAGAAGAAGAAGAAGAAGAATATCTACCAAGAAGGTCAACAAAACATAAAGTGAGAGAAGTTGATCAATAACCTTGAATGAAGGGTGTTATGCCCAAAAGGATGGCCTAAATATGGAGTGAAAACCTGCTATGGGTGTAGTACTCACTAATATGGAAAAATGGGAAAAATATGGAGTGTAACCCACTATGGGTGATTGCTCACTAAAATTATGGAGTGTAACCTGCTATGGGTGATTACTTGCTAGTGACTATTGTGGGGTGATTACCCACAAGGATGTATATTGAGACCTGCTGAAATGGCCAAGAAGCTTATCCTGTAATGGGGTGTAGAACCTACTGAGTCAAGATGAGTGCAACTTGATAGGGGTGATATGTTACTGCTGATGTGTATAATGTATTATCAAGTACTACCCAGTAGGGGTGTGTAATAATGTGTATATAGACCAAGTAATATGAGCATAACACAATGTGGGTGTGTGTGCATGTGCTAGAAGAAAAGAGAGGAATAAAAATGAGGATCAAATAACTGTGCATGTGTACCCCCAGCTTGAAGTTTCAACTATTGAAAAATCAAGAAGGAGGAAGTGTGTAATCAATAAGAGGAGAGAAGAATGGATATCCCTATCTGAACAAAGAAAACAGAGGATAATAAGAATTATGCAAAATATAAGGGCATACAAATAGAGGATTGTATTCCTTGACTTTAGGGAGAAATGATAGTCATTGTCAAAATTTTCAAAGTCAAGGAATACAAGAAGAAGATAGAAGAGAAGAAAATATCAAAGGAAGATGAGAAGAGAAGGGGTGAAAATGCATGGGCCCTATGTTGGAGCTTCGCTAGGCATCAGTACCCTAGTGATATTGTAATGCATATGAGCTATAACCTAACTAGGTGTCATCACTTGCCATTATCGTTAATCCCAAAAAAGCTATATGATCAAGCAGTCATGAACAAGCAACCATGCAATTATGACAAGCAAAAATGCAAGAGGAACAAAAAGTCAGACAACCATGTAAATTATGATAGGTAAGCATGCAGTATGGGAAATAAAATGGGTATGATGGAATGAATATGCAAATGCAAGCCTAATTAATGATTTATTTTAATTTATTTTATGTTTTATTAACCAAGCAATCAGAATGATCATCGACACATATTCTAATTGGTCCTCCTATCTTAACAAAATGAATGGGTATTCAAGGGACTGTTTCATCAAATAAAAATCTAGAAGGAAATCTATCTCAATGATTATAATCATAGAGAGGTTCCCTAGAAGCCATAACATGATAATCTATACATTCTCGAATAAAATCATCATTCTTAACATGGGGAGGAGCAATCCCTAACTTTGCAAGATCTCTATGAAAAGTGGAATTTTTACCATTAGAACACATAGAATTTATCATAGTATAAAATAAAATGTGAGAGGGATAAGGGGGATCCTCATCCTCATTATTCTGCTCCAAATCTTGATGAGATATATCTAGAAGAGGTTCTTGAAGAAACTGATTGTCTTAATCCCATGATGAATTGATTAGAGGTTCCTAACTCACTTTTAGATTGTTGAATTTATTAGAATTTTGAGATGGGAAACTTGGAGAAATAGATGATAAAACTAAAGGATAAACATTGAGACTAAACTAAGCTTGTTCAACCATTGAACAATATTCGAATGGATGAGGGTCACTCGAAATGGTGATAATTTGATCCTTAAATTCAAATTTCAAACACTGATGAAAAGTAGAAGGGACAACCTTCATCGCATGGATCCAAGGACGTTCTCGAAGCATATTAAAAGATCCAAGGTGTTGAGCCAGTGTTTTCACCCAGTTGTGAAAGCACACTCTCCGATAGGATCTGAGTCCAAAAATCCTCTGCTTGCAAAGAAAAGCACTTTCTCCAAGGTTCCTGTTATGCTTAAATAATGTTGTTCAAATGAAATGCCAGGAATATCTTAGGGTTTGCAAGTGGATGTTAACAAGGGGCACTGGGGTTTATCTAATCTGAAATTACAGTGGACTCAAATTGAATAATTGTACTTTAATCTTGGATTCTGATGGATTTTCGGTTATTTATTTGGATACAGTAATTAAATTGCAGAAAATAAAGCAAGGGTTTGAACAAAAAGGTAAATGAAAAAGAAACTAAATTATAGTCAGAATGCTGCCATCAATTCGATGAAACCGAAGATAATGAGGTTTTATGCATACAACCTAATCTAATGAACCTACAAACTCGCACAATCCAAATAAATTAGGTGCTGGTTTCTAGGGTTTCTACTGTAATTCCAGACCTAGGCATTCGTATGAAGCAACCAAGAAAACACTTGCATTAAACTTCACCTAAAAGCCTCAGAAGCCTGGAATGAAAGATAAAACATTAAATCATGCATGCATAAAATGAATCCTTCTTTCTCATCAATGAGATGCCAATACTCTGTATTTTATATTAAATGATATGTCAATTACATTCAAAGAATGTTCCAGGAAAAAATATTCCAGAACAAAAAGAAGGAAGTTGCCCAAGTGCAGGCCCAGAATAGCACGAAGCTCTTGTCTCTGCAACTCTGCAATCGACAATTTCCATCCCTTAAATCTACACTTCTAGCTTTATACTAATAGAAACGGCTCTTCGATTCTCCCTGTGTCGATTTGTTTCATCTTCCTGCATGTGACCCTTCAAATTCCCACCTTTTCCTTGTCTTTATTCCATGTTTAATGCCAAAACGCCTAAAATCCTTCGCCGCATGTAACGCTTCGTGACACCGACACCCGCATGCCAGGTGTCACACGTCCTCTGTGCCTTCTGTAATGCCACTCTGCAAAAAACCTGACAAAAACTGCATGTCGCCTGTTCACCTTCTTGGCCACGAAAACGCGACATGTCACGAAATCGCGACATGTCATGATATCGCGATGTTCTTCCCGGTCGTACGTCTCCTACAGCATCTTGTCGCGATATCGCGACCGTTTTTGCTTTTGAACCTTCTTTCCTCAAACTATAGCGATATCGCTACCATTTCTCCATCGGGCTTCCTTCTCACCAAGCTATAGCGAAATCGCTACCATTTCTCTGTCGGGCTTCCTTGGCAACTTTACGTCGCGACATCGCGACGATTATCACTTTCTTGCCTTCTTTCGACAAACTGTCGCGATATCACTACCGCTTTCTCTTTTCGTACGCTTTCCCGAAACACGTCACGAAATCGCTACCGCTTTTACGTTCCGAACCTTTGGCAAAACCTGTCGCGATATCGCGACCATTTTCATCATCCGTACAGTTTACCAAAACCTGTCGCGATATCGCGACCATTTTCATCATCCGTACAGTTTGCCAAAACACGTCGCGAAATCGTGACACTTTTCATCTTCCGTACAGTTTGCCAAAACCTGTCGCGATATCGCGACCATTTTCATCATCCGTACAGTTTACCAAAACCTGTCACGAAATCGTGACACTTTTCATCTTTCGTACGCTTCGGCAAAACACGTCACGAAATCGTGACCATTTTCATTTTTTCCCAACGGCATGTCGCGATTTCGCGACACCATTTCTTTTCTTCTCAGCGACATGTCACGATTTCCAGACACCATTTCTTTTCTTCTCGGGGACATGTCACGATTTCGCGACAACTTTTCCTTTCTTCTCAGCCACATGTCGCGATTTCGCGACAACTTTCCTGCTTCCAGCAGCGATGGCGCGACAAGTCACGATTTCGTGACATGTCGCGATTTCGCGACATGTCGCGAAATTGCGACACCTTTCAACACTTAGGCATTTTTTCTCTTTTCTTCAATTTTAGCATCTGGGTCACCGAGATTCTTCTCTGCAAGCCTGCAAAAATGTGGGTCCCCAATTTTGGGGTGTGTTGTGGATCACCCACAACACAAGGCAAGGTACCAAATTGAACAATGTATCTAAGATCTTGGGTCCAACTTTAAGGGGGGGAGATATGGTACCACAAGCTTCTTGGGACTCGTTGTTGAATGTTTTGATGATTGTATTGGATTTAGTTAAATCTTCCTCTTTTAATATAAACTTTTGGATAAATTGATATGTACATAAATTGAGGGAAGAACCATTATCAATCATAACCTTCTTGATAAAGGAATCCCCAATAAATGTAGTAATGTAGAGAGAAGAATCCCTTCATATGTCCGAGGAATAAATATCGTCATCTAAGAATGTGATATGATGTATCCCAAGAGAGCTTACAACATTAGCCATAGCACTAGGGGAAATATCTAGAGGTTCATATTGTTGTTTTAGAATATTTATCAAGGCTTCTCCATGAGTATGAGAATTTTGCAAAAGTTCTAAGAGGTAAATTTTTGCTAAAAAACTCATATCCTATTGAGATCGTTGGATCTGTCAACTCTACACATGCTATTCTGAAGTAGTTGTTATCATACCAACCATATGGTTATCATAATGATGTGGTACATATTTATAAGATACTTTATTAGTTGTATGTTATCCTTTATTAGTTACATTCTGGTTGGTAGTGGACTTTTGTTGACTATTTGAAGATTGAGAAATTCTTACATCAAGACGACATCAATTAAATCTTGAACCACATATATCAACTTATTACAAGAATTTGTACAATATCCTTCTACTCTGTGATATGCACAATAATGACCTACGTTGTACCAATTAGTTGTAGTATCTGGTTGCCTTATGGGATGTAACTCAATTGTGTTGGCTTCTAAAAGTTGTTTTAAAACTATTTCCATAGATATATTAAGCTTTGTGAAATTCCTTTGTGGAGGTTTCTAAAGTATTATCTTTTGTAGGTTGTTAGTAATGCTATTAATAGGTCTACTATTCATTACACCATCACCTACCACATCCTTGTTCTTATACTATGAATTAATGGTTTTATCTTCTTTCACTTTGAGTTGTCCTCTTATGATAAGAACTTGTTCCACTTTTCTTGCTAACTCAATTTCATGATCAAAAGATGTGAAAATTGTTGTCTCTAATACATAAGATAGATGTTCTTGAAAATTTCCAATAAATATCTCGAGGAGGTAAAGTATATCTCAAGTGTTCAACTAGACTCCTCCAAAAAGATAAATTCTAAAAAAGTCTCCTCTTTACCTTGTTTTAAATCATAAAAATCCTTTACGATTACATTCTTCTCAATAGAAGAACCAAACTGTTGAACAATAATTTAGTTGTCCCTTCAAAATTCTTCAAAGAATATTTGGGTAACTGATAGTACCATTCTAATGCCATACCATCAAGAATATTAGGAAACATACTTAATAATAACATATCATCATATATGAGATCATGGCAATTTGTTCTAAATCTTCTTAGATGCTCAATCAGATCTTAAATGCTTAGGATAAGGTTTTGCAGCAACAATAGGGGTTGATTGCACATATCTTTATAGTTGTAAGTGAAACTATAAGGCTGAATCATCTCCACTTTTGAAGCCAATTGTTTTACCATATTTGCCAAACTTTGCACCTATGGGTTATTATTGTGCAATACCCCTAGATTCCCTAAGGGAGGGGTATAAGTAGGTTGTTGAATGGGTACTTGGCACATATTGGAAGCATTGATACTATTGTGATATGTGATACCTTGCTAGAGAGGATAACTTACAATTGATGGAATAGAAGTAGGAATATTGAGATTAGTAGATTGAGGAGGAAATTAAAAATAATCTTGAGTGACACTACTGGTTAGAGTAACTTGTGGACTCCTTCCAACATTGGTGGTTACAATAGTGGCATAGATTGTTTGATGGGCATGATTACCATGATTCAAATATTTAGACAAAGGGTTAGTATGAACGTGTCTAGGAGAGACTGTTGGAGGAGGAGTCTCACCTCTTTCGAGTTGAGATTCTCGCCTCATGGATTCAAGCAAGTCTTCCTTATAATGTTTCATAAAACCATGCATATGATAAAATGATTTAAATATGTAGCACCCATTGGGCCCTTCAAGGGGATCATAGTTTGTTTTAGTTTCTTCATTTTCTTACTCTTATGTATCAAGGTTAGGATTCTCTCTATCAATATGATCATATTTTTGTGGAACATGATCAAACTCAAGAAGATTTCACTGACTTCTAAGGAATGGATCCATTAGAAAAAGTGAAAGGATAGAAGAGAAAACTAGCAAAAAATACACAAGATAGTTTTTAAGATATTATTAATGTTCTAAAACCAAACAAGAAAATTAATGGTCTTATTTAAAGTTTTCAAAAGAAAAGGAGGTGTTCACGTCAGGTTCACCAAATATGTAGAGGGGTAAAACTGCTCTACCACGTACAATTCTCAAGGCTGGATCCGCAAGAGAAATCCAAGGTGGGCATGAGGGTATGTTGTTCTCTACACTCAGTGTAAAATAAGGGGGGAAAGATTCACAAGGAATGGTTTAAGGACTTGCTCCAAGTCCTCTAGTTTTCAATATTGTTTGATGTATTTGTTTCAAGACAATCATCTATGTTTGGTCTTTCTAGAACTATGCTATAAAATATAAAGGACAATGCAAAAATACAATATGCAATAATATAAGAGCTAACCCTAGAATGATTCTTTATTTGAATGCCTTCTAAACCTAGGGTTTCAAAATAGAAAACCTTCAAGCAAGGACTCAAGAGAAGATGCACAAACAATATTAACCCTAAGTGTACACTATATGTTGTATTCCTTTCAAATTCCTACAAGTAAATTAAATATATCCTTTTAAAATTGGATCTAGAGTTTGTAATAGAAGTAAAAAACACCCAACAAACAACCTAAAGGCTAATTAGGGCACTTATCTTATCTGATGGTTGATCCTAGCTTTTATCCCTTATCTAGCGATATCTTATGATTCATGTTCCTGCAAGATAACTTATCAAACGCTTAAAAAATATGATCAATATTAGGGGGCCTACTTAGGATACTATACAATAATGCTTGGAGGCATAGCAATCAAGCCCCTAGGTCATTTTAGTTGACCTTTGAAAATAGAAGTGGAAGTTGACCTTTGGAAGATGAACACACATAACAGAATATAGCAGAGCAGAATGATAAACTAGAGTACAAAATACCCTATATATGTCCTAGGTTTTAGGGGTAGAAGATTGCCCCCAAACTTGGTCTGTGTGAAATCGCACCCTGCAAGGAGCGATCATGATTTTTTAGACCAAAAAAATCGCACCTCGAAATGATTAAGCGTGATTTTGTAGAAGTGAGGAGAAAAGTCAAAAAATGTGAATTGATAGATGCATAATTAAAACATAACTAATATGTAAAATACAGAAGAGCAAAAAAAACCTGGTGGTAGCAAATAAGCAAGGAAAAGGGATGGGGACCTCCAAGTAGTAGATTCCTCCTTAGGGCTTCAACACTTTTCCACCAAGGGTAGCAACACACAATCCAATGCAGTAGAAAACAAAGTTTTAATCACACTTCTCAATTTTGAGTTAGCTTGTTTACAGAAGAAGAAGAATAAGAGCTCAAGAAAAATAACTTGAATAAAAATTGTTATGTTGAACTTGCTTGGTGAAAAAGAAAACTTCAAATCCCCTTATATAGTGGATTTGAAAGAAGAATAGGTGGGAAAAACTAAGAAAATCCAACCTCAAAAGAAATCAACTTTTAAAATTAGGGTTTTCTTAATATAAAACCCTAAAATACAAAATCACACCTCGCAAAGGCTAACCGTGATTTTGCAATGCAAAATCACACCCCTCAAAAGTGGATCACGATTTCGTAACTGTTGGACCCCTATGCAGTTTTAATGCATTTTGGAGGGTCAAATGGAGTCAAAATGGGACAAATCATATACCATTGGAAATATCTTTCTGAGCCTAATCCAAGGGTGTAATATTTGAGAGAAAATAATAATATTTTGTGGGGGAAATTTTAGATAAAAAATTACCCTTATTTTTCAAGGAGAAAGCAAGGGTTAACATCTTCACCACTTTCATTTTTATTACCTAGAGAAGATTTTATACTACTTGAAGAAAAAGAATATGATTTACGTGGAATAAACTTAACCTCTTTTGTCATATTTATTTTAGGATTTATCACCACATTTATTTTGTACATTTAATTCCTTCTAAGATTGAAAAATGATACTATAGATAGTCTTTCTTTGCCTCACATTTTGGAGTGGAATATCCTTGATTTGATCTAGCTTCTATTACTATATGATTCTCTTTCTTTATATTGAATTTTTTCTCATGGCTAGAATTTTTTCTCTTTCTTCATTATTTTCACTTTGCAAACTCTTATCATGTGTTCAATCTCATAACAGTTATGGTAACAAAATGTGATATTTTCATAATCTACTTGTTGATCTCATTCTCTTGATTTAGATTTAATATTAATGGATTATGGAAAATATTTTAAAATATTCATAACAACACATATTCGAGTATATATAGCATGCTTTCACACCTTAGTATTTATTCCTTATTTGATGAATTTCCCTAGGGTATTTCTAATATTCTTCAAAATATTCTTATATATAAGTTGATATGAAAGTCCAAAAAGCCTAACCCACACTGGAAGCTTCTTAATAGTTTTTGTCTGAGTATAAAAAAAAATTCATTCCATGGTCTCAAATAAAGTGCATCTCTTCCCCTAAACCATGGGCCACCAACCTTTATTTTATCCCTAATTTTTTTAATGTAAAATATGATGAGGAAAAAATATTTAGGAAGGAAAGTATCGGAGTAGTTTGAATTCAATCCCCACTTCCACTTGATCCAATTTTGAATCTCTAAAAACCTTGACCATGATCTATGGAACTTATATATTAACCCTCTACTTTTAAGAACCATTATATCATGCTTAATCATCTCATATTTGATACTTATTTTTGGTGTAACATCTGCTACCCAAATCGAATTTGACATGTATTTGGTCTTTTGCTTATCTCCAACTTGGGCCTCTATACTTCTAACCAGGGCATTCTAACTTCTTATTAGGGCTTTAAAATATTATTTTTCTTCCATACTAGCTAATGGGGCTTTCTCTTGGCTTTCAATCCCTCTTGATTCATACTCCCTCTCAGCACACACTCTCTCTCGGCTTGCACTCCCTCTTGGCTCATAATTGCCCTATCTCTTTTTTTCTCAGCATTCCTTTGCATCAAATTTGTTTTAGAAATAATGTTCCATGCATTTGTGGTAAGGGTTTGAAGCATTGATGTACATGGGATGAACATTCCACTCTTTCATTATGACTGAATCTTGGCTCATACTCCCACTTGGTTCTCATTCCCTCTTGGTTTAAACTCACTCTCAACTTAACTCTCTCCTACCTTGCACTTGCTCCTAGCTTGCACTCCCTCCTTACTCATAAATACCCCTATCTCTTATTTTTTCTAACGTTCCTTTACTTCAGTAATTTTTTAAATTTTCTTTAACTAAATCCTTTAAATTATCATAAGATCTGGAACAAGAAGGGGCACTTGTTCCTTGATCACACTTGGTTTTCTACTTCCTACTTCCTTCTCACACTTCCTCCTTGTTCCTATTTTGTGCTCATAATTACTTCCAACTGCACTCACTCTTGGCTTGTATTAACTTTCGGCTACACTCACTTTTGACTCACACTTGCTTTTCATTGCACTCACTCCTAGATCATGCTCATTTAATTTTATTTTTTTAAAAATTAAGTACCTAGAAATTTTAAATCGATATTTTTATTTTCCTTTATGTAAATTTCTATTGCTGCATTGATTAGGGTATAAACCATTCTAAATTTGATTGTGTTCTTTTACCTATAATCCAAGAAAACACCTTGAACAAAATGCAAATATAGTTCAGGTAAAAATAATCATGGTTATATCAATAATTTGTTCAATTCATATATCAAGAAATTTAATAGTGATTATAAAATAAAAATATAATTTATATTTGAACAAGATGGTAGTTTGATACATTGACTAATATTTCTAAGAAAACTAGATACATACAATATGTTACAAGAAATGAAACTTGCAAATAGCCACATCATATAGAAGGTTAGAGAGTTACAATTAAGAGTTACTACTTAAATACCCTTTGTTTGATCTAGAATAATTTTTAGATAATGCACAATGCCACCAAATATATCCAAATAACTTTGAGGAGCAATAGCAAGTTAAAATTGCATATGATTTTTAGTTTAATGACCTTGAAAAGTGAATCATTAGGTCTTCTCCTCATAAAGATCAAAATTCAAAAATTTCGTTTAAATTTTTAAAATGAATGAGATAATATGATGGACAAAATTTCTTTGGTAAAGAAACATGCACAAGAACTTATCTCATGTAAGGGAAAAAATATTCATGACATTCTTAGTTACTTACACAATATTGTTATTGATAATATAATTGTCACTAGCTACTCAACTTTCATATGTATAGTGATTTCAAGTAAATTTTGAATTTGTTTCAATGAGGATGGTAATGTTTTGAATTTGTTTAAATAGTAATGGCAATGCTTTAAACTTGTTTCAATGTTGTTATGTTTTTATTAGTTACATGGGATTGAAATGGCCCCACCTAGATTACAACATGATCGCATCAAGCATAATAATAATAGCACTTTGGACCTTATGCATATATTGCCTAATAATATTTGAACCTTGATCTTCACTTTAGAAGTCAACATTTTCAATCATTTGAGTTCATTTCATTTTATTTTAATGTTGCTATTAATATAAAGGGTATTTATATTTCTATTATAGTTGTCTTTATGAAAGATGATAAGGGTTATAAATTTTTTGACAAGCTGATTATCTTACTTTATTATATTTCTAGAATATTTAAACATATTGATTTTTTTGTCATTCTTTAATGAATTTTATTACTAAATATAAATATTTTTGCTTAGATTTTTTTATTAAATAAATTCATTATTCAGTCGATTTATAATTATTTTATATTGTCAAGTAATACATGATATAAATTTTGTAATACATGGATTGTAAAATTTTATAGAATGTAAATGGGTTTGCTCATGCAGATATAAACACACTACCTTAGTGTTTTAAATTTATTTTTTAGATAGCCTTTTTCATTAGAAGGATCATAAGTTCTATAAATTTTATAATAAAATATGCTTATGAATTTTATAATCATGATGATTGTTTGTTGTAATATGAACAAGGTAAGTTAAATATGTAGTATAACTAGTATTTTAGTACTATGATATCAATAGTAATTATAAGACTTAAAACCAAAATAAAATAAAGTTTGTATATGTAAATCAACTAACCAAAGTGAAATATAAAATCAAGGTCTTCCCTCTATATGTACAAGCTATTATGATATATTATACATGTAAATATACACTAAATAAACTAGTTGACATTTCATATCTGAATTAATAAGTAAATGAAAATATTCTAAAATGTTTTACTCCAGTAATAATATTCACATTTATAGTTTATTTAGTTGCAAAATCAATTGTCTACTTCATTTAAGAATTTGTTTTCAATTATAATTATAAAAGGGCCATATATGTCCTAATTTATACCAAATTTTAAAATATGTATTAAAATAAACATAAACAAAACTTTATTTAAATTATATTGCAATAAATGAATAAAAAGAGACATGAAATATGAAATGATGCTCTTAACCACCCAACACTGGTGATAACCATATGGTTGACCATTGATAGAATGTATTGATGGAAGCAATGCATGAATACCTCTCATAACTATGCAAACCCTTGTATATGTCTAACCAACATACTATTATGTTAAGTTTCAAAGGTTTACTTTACTAAATATACTATGGCCTTGTAGCCTTAAACAATATCTCACACTATACAATGTTAGCTTGGAGAATTGCATAATACAATATTGTGTAAGATTGGCCATGGCTAATCAGAACAATCCAACAATACGTAATCTATAGTAACAAGATATAGGATTCCATTGGTAAATATTATATAAATATAAATAATAAATAAGGTTTACAAAAATTGTAAAAATAACATAATTTAAAGAGAGATCAAACTCTCTGTCTACTAGGAGGTTGGATATGAAAACTATAGTATAAGGCCATGTATAATTTATTAGAAAAATATGTCTATCTATTGAAAATCATCCCTTTCAAATTTATATCCTTCAACCATAAACGTAATGATCTATGATTTCTTATAATATATAGACACATTGAATGCATCTCAAATGTAACCATCTAGGTGTCATATGAACATGAAATTTCCATTGAAAATTTAGAATGAATTATGCTTTGAGATTTTGAGTGGTTATAGACTTTATAATAGAACAAACAATTATTTTGTTGATGAGAATTGTGTGTGATGCAGGAGAATCCATGTATAAAGGTAGTTATAGGTAAAATAATTGCAACTTGTGTGTAACTGCCACCATCATGTATAAAAAAATCCTTTGTGCGGGAAAAAGATGAGAGGAATTAGCAAAAATAATAAGAGGAAGATGAAGAAATTAAGAGGGATTAGCAAAGAGGTTGAAAACTATAGAGGAGAAAAGAGAAAAGGAGGTAGGAATGACATGCTAGAAAGAAATAACTACATGCTAAGAGGAGAAGGGAAGTAGAGGGTGTATGTGCATAGAAAGATAAAAGAAGAGGAAGAGGGAATGACATGTAGAGTAAGATAAAAAGATAAGGAAATGAGAAGAGAGAATGGAAAAGAGAAGAGAGGATTGGCAAAAATGTGTGCATATGTAGGAGATTCATGTATATTTAGAGAATGACAATATATTATTATATTGACTATGTCGTACAAGCTTTAATAATGAAAGATACTTATTTTATAGTTTATCTATTTGGTTGTCTATGTGAATGTCCTTGAGATTATCCTTGATATAGTTGTATTGGTTATGGTCTAGTGTTGTGCAAGATTACAGGTTGAAGTTGGCCATTGGAGGTGATTCTGGTCAATTATAGGCTGAGTAAATATCTAATCGAGTTATCAATCTATGCAAAATTATCATCCTATACAATGGGAGTGTTATCTTGGGGATTTCCATAGTGCCAAATGTCATATTGAGTGTCATCTAATGCATATCATCTTGGAAGAATCATCATACCAAGCAAAGAGTTATTTCAAAGGGAATGGTCATGTAGTGTCATCATAGGAGAAGTCACATGAGTAAGATGATGTCATCATGAAAGTTTACTATCATGAAGCTTGGATACTATCATCTAGAATCCTTATCATCAGGGTGATATTGACTAAAATTTGAAGTGCAATCTCTCATATTGAGTCTTGTTGACTTGAGTATAGTCTTGAGTCTTGTTTATATGAGCATTGCCACCTAGAGTATTGTCATATTGAACATATGATCAAAATGTTGCAGTGACATTTATGAAAAGACTTAGTGTCATGAAGCTAAATTTATTCTTGTTGCTAGAGGAGGTTATTGTTTAGTTGACCCCCTCTACCTAGACTATATCATTTGGTATCATAGTCAAAGATAAAGTTTTCAAAGAAATGGTACAGTGAGAAAGAGAAATATTGTATGGTTTGGGATCCTAACAAGTGGATATAGTTGAAATTCTAAGAGGAATCATCAACGGACTAGATACAGTTGAGATTACCTAAAGAAGAGGTGTTCTTCTTGCGAAAGTTAGTAAAATACGAAGAGACTGGTCATGTAGAAGTTCAATATAAAGAGCAAGGAGAAGAATCAAATCAAAAATTGATTCAAGAAATCTCAAAAATGGGAAGTAAACCAAAGATTGATACCCTCAATTTTAATAGAAATTTAAATCCTAAAGAGTTGATAGATTGGATAATGGATATGGAGAGATTCTTTGATTATGAATCTATGGAGGATCCAAAGTGGATTAAATTTACATGTGCATAGCTAAAGGAACATACTTCAATTTGGTGGGATCATGTTCAAACTAAGAGGCAATGAAAAGGTAAGGATAGAATCCAAATATGGGATAACTTTGTAGCCAAATTAAAATCAAAATTTCTACTTGTCAATTATCAAATCGAGTTGTTTAGAAGACTCTAAAACCTCAAAAAAATGGGTTTGGAAGTGAGAATATATTGAAGAATTTTATAAATTGATCATAAGAGTTAGCTATATTGAATATGATGAGGAGAAAGTGGCAAGATACATAAATGGGATAAGGTTACCATACAAGATGGAATTGATATGGTTGAAATCAGAATAGTTGAAGAGGTAATCAATATGCACTCAAGGCAAAATAAAAGTTTACCTATAAGTAATAAAATAATTCTAAAAAATAGAATAGTTCTTTAGAGGTGGAGAACAATCTAATAGCATTAGAGGGAAGCATATTCAGGAGGAAGAAGTTGGTACTTCTCAAAGTAATTTTAACCAAAGCACTAGAGAAAGTAGATATTTCTCAAAAGGAAGAGATGAATTTGGTAGAGGTAGAGGATGTGGTTTTACTAGAAAGTGTTATAGATGCTTGGAAGAAGGGCATAGAGCATATGAATACCCTCAAGCATAGTAGACCTGTGGGTGTGGAAAGGAAACTCATAACTAAATATCTCAAGCAGATGAAGAAAGTGTTGCCTCACCAAGTTACATGGAGGAACCGAAAGAAGAAGAATCTCTTATGATGAAAAGGGTATTATTGAAACCAAAAAAATAGGAGCATGAACCAATGCAAAGATTAAGATTTTTTAGGACCATATATAAATCAGGAGGTAAAATTTTTAAAGTCACTATGGATAATAGGAGCACCGATAATTTAGTGTCTATGAAGATGGTAAAAAAGCTTGGATTGAATACCCAACTCTATATAATATCTCATGGTTGTAAAAGGGACATCATATTTTGGTGAGTGAACAATGTATGGTAAACTTTCAATTTTATTCTTACAAGGATGAGATACTATGTTATAGTATGCCCAAAGATGCTTGTCATGTCTTGTTGGTAAGGCCATGGAAATTTGATAGAAAGGCAATACATGATGGTAGGGTGAGCACTTACACTATTGTGAAATATGAAAAGGAGTATACCCTAAACCTATTAAAGGACAAAGGAGAAAATGTGGACAACAGTACTACAATGTGCTTGAGTACAGAAAATAATCTTGAAGGGTTATTAGACAAAGTTAAAGGGAAAAATGGAAAATGTTGAAAGAAGTTGTGAAAAAAGTGGAGGTAAATATACGAATAAAAGAGAATAATAATTGGGAAGAGGTAGTTGGCTCAGGTCATTGGTGGTAGTGACAATAAATACAATAGTGCAACAATTCCCATTTTTTTTTTAAATCACCCTTAAGTGGCATTGTAGATAAAGAGAGAGAAAATAAATGTTAAAGAAATAGCAATGGAAGATCAACATTATGATGGTCATGATAAATGTTGTAATGTTGAAGGACATGATGATAAAGTGATTGGGTGCTTTGACAAGCACACCAAAGGTATTGGCTCCAAGTTAATGAAAATAATAGGGTATATGACAAAGCACTGGAAAAATATGGACAAGGTGTGAAAATGGCCATAATGCCAAATATAAGTCCAAATAATAAATACCTTGGATATATAGGTCAAGTAGGAAGCAGTGAGACTAAATATGTGAGAATAGAGATCAATATAGGAGATGAAGGTCCTAGGATGGATTGTTGTAGTCGGTTTGGAAAAATTGGACATGTAGCAACTAAGTGTTGAAACCTACATCCTTGTGATATTTGTGGAGGATATAATCTCTCCAACAAAAGGTGTTGGTACTTAGATAAAGTAGTCAACAAAATACATGTTTATTGTGGTTGGATGGATGTAATGGAATGGGATATAGTAAAATGAATGTTGAGTGGATTCTATTGGAGGAGGTTTTATTCTTAAAAGAAAGTAAGGATAAGATGGAAAAGGTGATCTTGTGAATAAATCCAAGTTCAAATGGTAATAACCTAGAATAACAATTCATGTCCATGACCTAGACCTCATGAAGCATTTCTCTTAACCAACAAGTGTTATGTAGGAGCATTCATGTATAAATATGGTTATAGATAGGGTAATGGCATCGTTGTGTATAAAGAACCCCTTGTGCGAGAAATAGAGAAGAAAAATCGATAAAAAAAAAGAGAGGAAGAGGAAGATATGAAGAGGGAGCAACAAAGAGGCCAAAAAATAGAGGAGAAAACTAAAGTAGGGAGGAATGACATGCTAGAAAGAGATAATGACATGCTGAGGGGAAGGGAAGTAGAAGGTATGTGTGCATAGAAATATAATAGAAGAGGAAGATGGAATGAAATGAAGACTAAGATAAAAAGAGAAGGAAAGAAGATAAAATGGGAAAGAGAGGAGAGGATTAGAAAAAGTGTGTACATGTGTAGGGGATGCCCATATACATGGAGAATGACAATGTCGACACCAAATTTTAATCATTGAAATCAAATTTCCATAAAATCACCAAAACACCCCTCAAATTGCCATAAATTTATCAAAGTCCCCAAACTATCACAAAACCATCATTAGGTTCCCAATTTTACCCACATTCCTCCAAGTCTTCTTCTTCTTTTCTAATTTCTTCAAATTCTTTTCAATGCTCCTCTCTTCATTAATTTCTTCTAATTTTTGCCAGTTCCTTCTAAATTCCTCTAATTTTTCCTCCTTCCCTTCTAGTCGACTCATTTTCCCTCTTATTCCTCCTAATTTTCCTAATTTCTTCTAAATTTTCCCTAGCCTTCTTAATTCTATTTCTTTCCTCTAATTTCCCTAAATTCTTCTAAGGTTTCCCTAAAGTTCTTATTTTCCTCTAATTTTCTCTTTTCCCTAATTTCTTAAATTCTTCCAATTCTCCCTAATCTCTCTCTAATTTTCTCCTATTATGCTTAATTCCTCTAATCTTTCTCTTAGCTTCTCTAATTTCTTAATTTCTACCTAATCCTTCTCATTTATTCCTCCCTTCCCCCTCAAAGTTCTCATAATATTTGTTATCATTTTATTCTTCCATTAAGCCCCTCATTAGCCCTTAATTTCACTCTAAGCCCTCATCCAAATCCCTAGGAGATTTGCACTCTAATTTAAAAATCTTAACCAAATCCCTAGGTTTGTCCAAAATCCCCATCTAAGTCCTTCATTTAATCCACCTTGTCTCGCACCCACTTTCCCTTCAAATTTGGATGATTTAAAAACGCTAGAAAAAGCTCCAAGCCAAAGGGAATTTAATTGGAAAAATTAATTATCATATTATCCAATGGAAGTGTTTCCTTGGAGATTTCCATAGTGTCAAGTGCCATACTGATTATAGTTTAATACATGTCATATTGGAAGCATTGTCATATGAAGCAAAAATTTATTTGAAAGGGGATTGTTATGTAATGTCATCATAAGGGGAGTCATATGAGTAAGAGGATATCATCATGAAAGTTTTTCATCATGAATCTTAGAGACTTTTGTCTTGAATCCTTATCATTAGAGTGACACCGACTAAATTCTAAAGTATAATCTCGTGTCTTGAGTCTGCTAACTTGAGCATAGTCATCTTGAGTCTTACTGACATGAGCATTATCACATAGAGTATTGTCATCTTGAACATATGATTGAAGTGTTATAGTGGCGTTCACAAGAAGACTTAGTGTTGTGAAGCCAAATTCATTCTTGCTACTAGGGAAGGTTGTTTAGTTTACCTATACTCCTAGACTGCATGAGTGTGGCTTAAAGATGGTATAATCTGAAGGTAATTCATTTTGACCTTCATATTAAGTGAGGATGATAACCTTACTATTATGAGTTTCTCATCATCTTTTATAGGAATCAAATGGAAATAGGTGGAGTGAACTTCATTGGTTGTCACAAAAAAAATAAACAAGTTCCCCAATTTGGAGGTAGGGCACAACCTTTCAATAGAACTCTTATAAAGAAAATTTCAACAAGATGTTTATCCAATAAGCAATATTAAAAATATTTATTAGATCAAAAGAATCTTAAGAAAAAGATAAAAACTATTTTGATTCAAAATTTATAAAGTAAAATAATTAACTACCCTATCAATGATATATGGGTATTATCAAATGATATTAGCTCAACTAATTAAATTCTTGAACTCTTAAGGAGGAGATCCAAGTTCGATTTTGTCAAATGATACATGCATAATAGTCAAGCTATTGTAATACCACTATATGATGATGATGTAATATGAGTGGGGCCTGTTTTAATCCATATAACCAATTATAAAAAATAATATATGGGTATCAATAATCTTTTTATGTGTAAAAGACCTAATGTGGATGTAAATTCCCACCTTGAGGAATTTGATAGCATATACCTCTAATATTATAGATAGATCTAAACATATGAACAAGGCAATATGTTTGACCAGAAAAATTTTAACAAGAGAATAAAAATTTTAAATTAGATATAGAATTGATAATTGTTCATATTTAAATAAACCTAGAATATTTCATAAATATGCAGATTCACATGCTAGGTTTGATAGTTGTATCATATAGAGTTGATGTGTTTATCACAATCCTATCCAACCAAACATATTTTGTCTAGAATACTTAATAAAATCAGCCTTCTCTTAGTGGAGGATATATCAAATCAAAGTTAGATCCAATATAAAATTAACTCTTAATTAATAATGTGGATTCCAATTCCTCTAAGTAGCCATGACCAATGAAAGAAAATATTTACTATATCTGCATCAACGAAAAATTGTAAATAAAGTTTATCCCTCATTCTTGACCCATATTTTTCATAAACAAAAAGCATTAGAACATCATCCAAACTCTCTTTTCATAAATCATTGATTTCAATCATGAACAAATTAGAATCACCTTTGAAAGCTTCTGCGATTTTGAGGTTATCTATTCAAAAATTTTACATATACAAATTTCTTTTAAATAATTTCTAAATTCTTAAGAATAACAACATTATAAAGTGAAATGTTGTAAAATGAATAAATAACCTAGAAGAAATATTCTAAGAAATATTATTCACTTTGTCTAATTGATATCCAAAAATACATGCAAATGATGTACTTCCTTTAGAAGGACCTTTCTTGTAAGAACCTTTGTTAATGACTTAGGAGGTTTACCATTGATAAGTTTACCTAAATATATTTTATTATGGGGAGGTCCCATAATTACCTCAAGTCACTTTGGTGCAAGCTTCATGCAATTATTATCTATCATGGTCATTCTCTTTTGATAAATGTTTTCTTTCCTGGCCAAATTTTTTATGGCATGGCTCTAAAACAATATGATCTCTCATCTTAAAATATCAAAAACTATAAATTTCAATAAGAAAACTATGGACTATAATATCTATTAGAAAGTACTTTGTTTAAAATAGATCAAGAGATCTAGGGTATTCAAATAAGCAAGCTAAATTTTTTAGAATGTAAATAATGTACAATTAAAACAAAGAACAATGAAACCTCATTTCTAGAATTATCTTTAGCTCAGGTCTTGAAATTAATTCAATTTCAACTTTCAACCAATATTTTATAATATTTCCTATGGACCAAACAACAAACCAATTAATGATTCAAAAATTTAAAAAATATTAAAATAAAATTGTAATAAGTGACTCAATGGGATAGTGCAACGGTTCAAGCTTTGGCTCTTTTTCAAGATGTCCAAAGTTCAAACTACGACGTAGGCGAGTGTGTGAGGGGGTGTGTGTGGGGTGGTTGTGTGTTAAATTCCCTATTGATAAGCATAGCTCTCGACTTTACGAGGGACCATGGGGTGAGTGTGTGGTGGTTGTGTGTTAAATTCCCTATTGATAAGCATAGCTTTCGACTTTACGAGGGATCATGGTTGGGAGGAGACTGATCAGCCTGGTGCGTTGGTCGTAAGAGTTTCTCACACTAACCAAACAAAAAAAAATTGTAATAAGAAAGCCATATTCCTCAAACTTTTATTTTGATCTTGTTTCATTTACTTTGCATCACTTATAAGAAAGCCATAGTTTTAAATTAGTGGAACTAATATCACATTTTTTTAAATAATATGAAATATTAACATATTTTTCAAATTCTTTCATTTACTTTGCATCACTTATAGGAAAGTTATAGTTTTAAATTAGTGGAAATAAGATCACATTTTTTTAAATAATATGAAATACAACGGTGACACAATTAAAGGATACACTTCTCAAGGTATAACAACAAAGGACCTCCTTTTTGACCATGCAAATTAGGACATTAAAATGAAATACCAATAACATATTATTAAAATACCTTAAAAACAAAATCACAAAATTTAGATATCATAATCTCAAAAAAAATTTAAAACTTTTAATTTTTAACTTTACTTCCTTAAACCTTTCATTTAATATAGTTTCATCTACTTTATTTCTTTTTCATAACCATATAGCATTTTACGTGGGAACAATAATCACATAAATGTTATGGTTTTAGATTATATTTTATATGGTGGGAACAATAATCACACACAAATCCTATAGTTTTAGATTAACAGGAGCAAGATCGAGATGGGTTATTCCCCAACAAAAAGTTTTTTAAAACTATTTTTTTTATTTTTTTTATTACAATTACATTATTTTTAGTAATTAACAAGTGCATGGTTTAAACCACAAAGGTTACTTTCATTAAACTATTTCACTTTGTTATTGTTGACATGGCATGAAGGGAACTACCAATCGCTCGGAATTTGTACTGTCGTCGTTGTGCACTCAAAAGATTTGCAAACAAGCTGCCCCAAAATTTGAACATAAATGTCTTAATAAATGCTTTCTGTCCACAAACACTTACCAATCCACTAACCCAAACACTCTACCTACCAATCCATCTAACCTGTGATGCTCCAAAACTATTAATTTTAGTACTTACCCTTCTTGTTGCTTCGTATAATGTCAAATTGAACCTTAGAGCATCTAATCTAGATGAAAGGCACATATTTATTGCCCAATGCACTTCCCATCACCAACATGCCTATTGCCTCCCAATTTGTCTATAGCTTGCCATAAATTAAAAGTGACGACCCATCATTTGCTTCCAAGGGAATAATGACTGTACGTACGTCTCTATACTAACCTTATCCGTAGATGTACATATAGGTTGAAAGGACTCGCATGATAATACATTTAGAAAAAGCAGCTATCCCATCATAATCATAACGATTAAGAATAAATATATAAAATAAGCAAAAAAAAATAAGGATATTCTGTGATTCATTACATTTACTCTTTCCTCGTCCTTGTCAAACATTTTTTCCCTTATGCACTTTACTCTGATTTTCATGCGGTAAGTGATTTAATATATATGCATATACTTTCTTTTTCCAACATACAAACATGAAAAGTGAAATGGCGGTTATAATTCAACGACAATTAAGTGAAAGGTGAAAGGATTCATTTGCTAAAGACAAAGCCTTTAACAAGAGAGTATCTCGAATAGCCCTTTTCAATTCAAGATTGTCATGAAATTTGGGAATTATATGAGTTAAAAGGAGTATATTATTATAAAATAGGAATATATTAAATAATAAAATTATAATTTATTTTTAAATATTTTATTTTTAAATGAATTATAAGAAATAAATTAATATTATTTATTAAAAGATTAGATATAATTAATGTTTATAAAACGACAAAATTGTATTCATTTGTGGGAATCAATTGTTGACAAAAGGCAAATTTTAAGGATTAGATGGCCCCTACATTTGAGATGAACGTAGAATGTATATTAAAATAATAAAAATAAATTAAAAGGCTTCTTTATTATCTACATGTCAAAGATGATTGTCTTATTCGGCAACTGGCCCTCTAAAAGAACATCAAAGGATAAAGTTTGTGAAAAGGAGCGAAAGCAATTTACTCTTTTTTTTATTTTTTTCCTTTCCTTTTAGCTTTATGTGGTGAGATAATATTTTATTTTTTAATTACTTTTGTAAACTTTGGTTGACATGTTAAGGAACATTTTAAGATGGCTAAAATTATATTAAAAATATAAAAAAAAGTTAATAACACTTCAAACAGATAAGTAAAGAAAGGGGAGAAAATAGAGATATAGTGGTTATTTTAGTTCTTATAAATATTTTAGTAATTAGATAGCATTCACAATAATTATTAACGTTATAAAGATTATGATAATTAAATTTTTGGAAGGGAATTAATTTAAAAAAATCTTCTACATAACCAGGTTTACACAAAGTAAATATATCAAGGATAATGTTCTTTAAATAAAATCATAAAACTTTTAGTTATCTCAATCAAGATAAGGTGTTGAAACGAATTAATTAATTTCTATGCAACTTTTTTCTTGGTAGGCATGTTTTTGTTGAACATAATAATGGTATGAGAAAAGATACCATGATGAAGGCGACAAGTATCTCCAACTCAAGTGATACACATAAGAGAGAGTCTTTCTTCATTATATATAATTAAAATATAAGATGCTAGTAACATTTCAAATAGGCGGTAGGTGTGGCAGTGCGGGCAGCCCAAGCCGTGCAGGCCCAGATCGGGCGAGGGTCATATCTGTGGCTAGGTCGTTGCAGGCAGGTGTGGCAGCGTGGGCAGCCCAATCCCCGCAGGCCCAGATCGGGCTCCACTGTGCGCAGCTTAACTGCACGAACTTGCAAGACCACGTAGATAGCCAAAGCCCCATCTGTGACCTCTGTGCTTCATATTTACAGTGTGAGATCATGCATAGAGGAGAATGCTTCATATCGCAATCGAAGAACCATGATCAGACGCAGATGAAATAAAAGTTAGCCTATCTTGGATCTAGCTGCTAGTCATGCTTAGTTCTCTGTTGTGGCCCATGTCCAGGGTGTTTTGCTTGCTAGAGGTCTTGTTGGTTGCGTTTCATGGGTCGTTGTCAGTTTCGAGGACTTGGTTGGATGGTGCAACACTTCTTTTGGGTTTAGTAGTTTCATTTTTTTCTAGATTTCCAAGGAGGAGAAAGGGCCATCTACTAATCCAAACCCGTTGGGGTGAATTTACGAGAACACATACAGTGGTATGGTGTTTTGTTGCAGCTATCTGAGGGTGTTCCCTTGGCTGCCTTTGACTCCGTGTAAATTTTTGGTTGTTGATCCCCTAGTTGGATCTCGCTCTGGTTGGCAAGTGTGTAGGGCGGCTGCATTTCTTGGTCGTTGTCAGTTTTGGGGATTTGGTTGGATGGTGCAACACTTCTTCTGGGTTTGGTAGTTTCTTGTTTTTGGCTTTCCAAGGAGGGGAAAGGGTCATCTACTAACTCAAACCCGTTGGGGTGATCTACATACAATGGTATGGTGTTTTGCTATGATTTTTTGATGGTGTTCCCTTGGCTGCCTTTGGCTCCGGTTGTGCGGTTGCTCTATGCTTGTTTGGCTTTGTTGCTAGGGTTCTCTACTAGTTGTGGGTTCATGGTTGGTTTGTGTCGCTTTCTTCTGGGTTCAGTAGTTTCTTGCTATATCTGGTTGTTCTAGGGAGACAAGGCCACTTACTATCCCAAACCAGTTGGGGTGATTTTGGGTTGTTTTTCTATGGTGGTTTTTGACTTTTAGCCCCATGGTTGTGTTGGGTTTCCTAGCTTCGGTGGTCTACAAATATTTCTTTCTCTAGTTCCAACAGTGGTGGTGTTCTTCTTGGTGCTAGAGGCTAGAGTCCCTTCAATTCATGCAGAGTGGTGAGGTCGCGGGTGGGTGCTCGTTGGTGGTCCCTTATTGGTGGTCCCTTATTGCTATTGGACCCAATCCTTTTAGTGTACACTCAAATATTTCTTCTTGGCTTCGAGGGTGGCCTTGCATTTTGAATGCTATTGAGTGGATCCATTGGCTTCCTAGGTTCAGTCCTTGAAGCTATTTTTTTGTAGGGATGGAGGGTTCCAAATTATTTTTGGTTGCTCGGGGTACCATACTACATCCTTTGATCTTTGGGGAGTGGACCTGTGCTTTGTCGATAGCTTTGGTTTATCCTAACTCCTCCAGATTTGGATCCTTGGAATCTTCTTGCCCATCTCTGCTCTTCGCTTGGGTTTTGCAATCCTTCATTTCCTCAAGTCTTTTGGCTTCCTTGAAGTTCACCTCTATGTGCAAGAGGATATCCTAGCCTAAGGAGATCCTCACGATTGCTATTCCACTTTTTAGGCTTGTGTTGTGGCATCCCTGAATTCCTACTGCTTCCTAGATTGTATCCTACTGCTACATCATGTTTGTTTTCCTGTCGCTGCTTACCGGTTTACATCCTAATCGACATCCTGGCTAGTTGTTGCTTCATGGATTGCATCCCGATCGACATCCTAGTTTGCATATTGCATATGCTTCCTGGTCTGCATCTTACAACTGCGTCCCTAGCCGCCCATAGGCGGGAACGATTTTCAAATTTCAAATTTCAATTTTAAATTTTGGGTGGGATGGCCCTGTTTCAAAATTTCCATCCTTTGTATGGTTTTGGGCGGGATGGCCCTGTTTCAAATTTTCCATCCTTTGTATGGTTTTGGACGGAATGACCCTGATTCAAATTTTCCATCCTTTGTATGGTTTTGGGCGGGATGGCCCTGATTCAAATTTTATCGATTTAGCTGTTTTTCTCCAATAACCCACAGAGGGTCTATTTCTTTAGCTATTTTTTGGTTGGGAACTCTTCTCCCAACCCTCTTCTCTTCATAAAAGGTTACTGGATCCTTTCAAAACCCTTTTACCAATAAAAAAAATACTTCAAATAGGTTAGTAAAAGGTGGAGGAAATATAGATATAGTGGTTATTTTAGTTCTTATATATACCTTATTGATTACATAGCATTCACAACAATTATTATTGTTATAAAATTTATAATGTTCCTTGGAAGGAAATTAATTTCACCAAAAATATTATACATAACTAGGTTTACATAAAGTAAATATGTCAAGTATAATGTTCCTTGGATAAAACCATAAAAATTCTAGTTATCCCAATCAAGATAAAGTGTTGAAACAAATCAATTATTTCTATGCAACTTTCTTGGTAGCATGTCTTTATTGAACATGATGATGGTGAGAGAAAATACACCATTATGTGTGTTATAGACATAAGCAAATGTGTTTTGTTGGATACTTCCTCACTTAAAAAAGTTATCCATAGCTCTCATAAGCCTTGAATAATAGACATGAATTTCTACAATTTGTAGTTGATGCTCTTTTAGTCTTTCATAGACTTTATGTAACAACCCCAATTATTATCACAATTTTTTTTATTATAAATATATATACATATCCATATTTCATGATGCAAGGGTCATAATTATAAACTAAGATAGAATCATTCCATTTGGATTGTAAGTTATCAAGGCAAATAGCATCAAGAGATATTAAAAATTGATCAGATTCCCTTTTAAGTAGAAGTTATTAGCTTCTAAGAAACCCTCATATCTCTTGGATATGAGAAAGCTTAAAGCGTTAGGTTTCATCCCTCATAAAAGAGAAATCACCCTATATAGGTGAATTCCTTGAAGATAAAAAACCACCATAGATGAAATAACCTCAACAATGGTTATTCATAGATCTTAGATCCTGCCCACATCTTCTCGATGGGGTCACTACGATAACAAAATCACTACACATGATTAAAATTACATAATCCTTGGAATGTCATCTTAAGCATGATTATATTACCCTATGCCTCTTAAGGCTTATATGTCCCCCCCTTTTGTATTTAGGTAACCCTTTTTCTATATAAATAAATCATTTAAGTTCATTACAAAAGGACATTATTTGTCCATCATAGGGAATAGGAACCCAAAACACATAGATAGGTTTGGTGTTTGATTTTTATCCACCTGAATATATTGAGTGCTTGCTTTGCTTCTAAATATCTTAAATTAATGGTATTGTTCTGTTTCATATTGTTATGTAGGTCATCCATAAGTTTTTCCTCTACACTATTGAAATCAATAAGAGATAGAAATTATAAACATGCATTAAACATCATATGTATAAATCAAAGAATTCCCATTACTTGATCAATTTCTAAATCATATATCTCCTAACATTTATTGGAGGTGCATACTACATTAGAAGTCTACTTTTCAATATGTATACAAAAGCATGTAATCCAAAATTCATCAAATGTTACAACTCTTGGTTGTTTATTCCTCAATAGTTTCAGCCATCCATAATTACAATGAAATGAAGAACACAAACTTATACTGATATGGAGGGGTGAATAGTATAGCACCTACTTTTTACTTTCTTTCCAAACCAATATCAATTAGTGTCCTTAATTGCAATAACCAAATATAGTAGTGTGCATTAATGACATAGATAACAATAGTAAGCAAGAGCACAAATCACCACACACAATTGAGACACAAGATTTAACATGGTTCCCCCAATGTGGGGTAGTCCACAAGATAATCTCCTTATAATATTTCACAAATAAATAGGGATCCTTATCCCAATAAAAATGATTACTTTGATATTTTCAAAGCTAGGCTATCCACTGATATGCTTAGGTAGGCAATCCACTGATCTGCTCAATAAGGAAATCCATTGATCTGCTCAGATAGGAAATCCACTTATCTACTCAGCTAGGCAATCCATTGATCTACTCAGGTAGGCAGTCCACGTATCTGCTCCAGCAATCTCACCAAGAACCTGCTCAAAATTTGCTCCAGCAAGCTCACCAAGAACTTGCTCAAAATTTGCTCCAGCACGTTCACCAAGAACTTGCTCAAATCTACTCCAACAATCTCACAAAGAACTTACTCAAATATGCTTAGCAATCTCACCAAGAACTTGTTCAAAATCTGCTTAGCAAGCTCACCAAGAACTTGCTCAAAATATGCTCCAACAAGCTCACCAAGAACTTGCTCAAATTTGCTCCAAAAATCTATCCCAAAATCCTTCTCAAAGGCTCAATCAATCATGCATAAAATCTGCCTCAAATCTGTCCCAAAATCCTTCTCAAAGGCTCAATAAATCATGCACAAAAGCTGCCTCAAATCTATCCAAAAATCTGTCCCAAAAGCCTTCTCAAAGGCTCAATCAAACATGCTCAAGTAGCACTCAAATATCATCCACAAATCTATGAAGGTAAGGCTCAATGATGAATTCAACAATGAATGGCAATGCACTCTTCAATGGATGACAACAATGATCCACAATGATCTCAACTCAAATCAATCTCAACTCAACTCAACTCAAATCAATCTCAACTCAGCTCAATCTTATAGAAGCATAAAGATAATTTTTAGAGACTCAATATGTTCTATTCACAAACTCAATTTCTTTCTCAACTCAAACTCAACTCAAATCATAATATAGAAGTTTGTTTCATGGAACTTGAACAACCACTTCACACAATCACTTGACTAGGCTCAATCAACTCAACTCAACCAATCACCTTAAGGAATAACTTTTTCTCACAAAACCTAGTTCAAGCATGAATCAATCAACTCAAAATGTTTCCAACAATACTCAACAATAACTCTCACATAACAATGATACTCATGTTCTCCTCCAACTCAAGTTCAAGTTCTTTGTACAAGCAATGGGCTTCAACAACAATGCTTATAAAAAAAGGTTTAATCACAACTCTCAAACCATAAAACCTTGAAGTATTCAACCAACCACTTTCAATCAAGGCAATCCATTGATCCGCTCAGTTAGGAAATCCACTGATCTGCTCAGAAAGGCAATCCATTGATCCACTCAGTTAGGAGATCCACTGATCTAATCAGCTAGGTAATCCACTGATCTTCTCAGCTAGGTAATCCACTGATCTGCTCTAGAAAGATCACCAAGAACCTGCTCAAAATATTTTCCAGAAAGCTCACCAAGAACTTACTCAAAATATACTCCATCAAGTTTACCAAGAACTTGCTCAAATCTGCTCCAACAAGCCCACCAAGAACTTACTCAAATATGCTTAGCAATCTCACCAAGAAAATGCTCAAAATCTGCTTAGCAAGCTCACCAAGAACTTGCTCAAAATCTGCTCCAGCAAGCTCACCAAAAAATTGCTCAAATCTGATCCAAAAATCTATCCCAAAAGCCTTCTCAAAGGCTCAATCAATCATGCATAAAAGCTACCTCAAATCTATCCAAAAATCTATCCCAAAAGCCTTCTCAAAGGCTCAATAAATCATGCACAAAAAGCTATCTCAAATCTATCCAGAAATTTGTCCCAAAAACCTTCTCAAAGGCTCAATAAAACATGCTCAAGTAGCACTTAAATCTCATCCACAAATATATGAAGGCAAGGCTCAATGATGATCTCAATAATGAATGGAAATGCACTCTTCAATGGATGACAATGATCCACAATGATCTCAACTCAACTCAAATCAAATCAATCTCAACTCAACTCAATCTTATAGAAGCATAAAGAGAATTTTTAGAGACTCGATATGTTCTATTCACAAACTCAATTTCTTTCTCAACTCAAACTCAACTCAAATTATGATATAGAAGTTTGTTCCATGGAACTTGAACAACCACTTCACACAATCACTTGACTAGGCTCAATCAACTCAACTCAACCAATCACCTTAAGGAACAACTTTTTCTCACAAACCCTAGTTCAAGAATGAATCAATCAACTCAAAATATTTCCAACAATACTCAACAATAACTCTCACATAACAATGATACTCATGTTCTTCTCTAACTCAAGTTCAAGTTCTTTGTACAAGCAATGGGCTTCAACAACAATGCTTATAAAACAAGGTTTAATCACAACTCTCAAACTAGAAAACCTTGAAGTATTCAACCAACCACTTTTCAAAAGGAAACCACAATCAATCCTTTTCTCTCCAATGATATTTCAGAAATCAACCACCATAAACAAAGTCAATGGAGAATATTGCCCATACCTTTTTGATGCCTTATTAGTTGTCCACTAAATATGCCACACTCAACAAACTTTCTTTTTCAACTTTCAATAGGGGTTAGAGATATTGATTAATAACACAACAATAATATCCAAATAACACCTTATTACTCCTACTCAATAAAATACACCATGTTCCCTCATGAAAGAATTAATCCCTTTTGAAAAAGAACAAAGCAAACTTCACTTTTGAATCCATTTACAAAATAAGAAATATCTCTTTACACACACCTTATTTATCCCTCTAAGCAAGTTAATAAAATAGCCCTCGAAATAAGCTTTCCAACGATATATAATATGATATACTTTCGAAAATAAAATCACTAGAAATCTCTCGTTTTCCTTAAGTGCATCACAACCCTTATTTCTCCTAGGGCAACTTTAGAAAATAAAATATTAAAAAATATTAACTTGCCTTTGCCCTTGATGGGATTCGATCCCTCAACGCCTCCTTGCTCAGCGTCTTAACCACGGCCAAGCTACCACACGAGCTACAGGCTCGTTTAGGAGGGAAAGACACCACGTGCTTCAAAACACTCCTCCCTCTCACGCAAACCAAAAATGCATCGTGCGCTCTTTCTTCCAACGCCTTCTAATGCAACCAAGGGGATTTGAAACCTTGACGTTCGTTCTACCACTTCCTTAGCCAAAAGCCAATTTCCAATGCACCACACTGCCCAAGGTGACTAGGGTTTCACACATCGTCTGATTTATTCTTCGCTTCCATCACTTAACCCTCTTTTTCACGAGCTCTTTTCGCTTTCCAACAATCGCATTAATTCACGAGTGCAAACCTTAGGATTGATAAACCTTAGGCATCCTTTTATATAGTTTTCTCCCTCATATTCGATGACGTCGATGGATTACTTTTATTTTTAATTTTAAAATTTAAATTTAAAATTTAAATAATTTAAAATTTAAACTAAATATTTAAAATTAAATATCTCCATCATCGGGGCACCTTTTTCGATGAAACGAAAATCCAACTTGGGTTTTAAGAAAAACCCATTTCAAATATGCCATCCATGGTTTTAAATAAAACCTTTTATTTTGCCTGCCTTGGTTTTTACAAAAACCTTGTATATATCCATGCTCTCCAAAATATCATAAATGATCATTTATGAAGTGATTTTAACACCAAAACTCAATGTGATCCATGTGACATCAATGAAAACATAAAATAACTCAAATTGCCAACATGAAACTATATCAAAACATGCTTATACAAAATGGATAGTATAATCATTTTCAATAATTATTGTTCGGTCCTTTTTTGGAATGTCTCGGATCTTCATGGTGCGAGAGATGATAGTGAAGGGATCAGGACAACTCGGATGCAAAGTATGCCAAATGCAATGCAAGCAAACATGCTCCAAAAATTTGACAAATGTATAACATATTCTAAGAAATCACCAAGCATGAATCACATAATCATCCATATTTAATATTTTTACAATAAGGATTAATTCATAATCCCAACCATTATTTGTTTGGATTACCACAAAATATAAGGAAGAGTCCCATACCTCTTCCCAAGGAAAGGTCACCAATCCATCCTTTCCCAAAACTAGAAGGCACTCTTCCACTCTTCTAGTTAATTCCAATCAATTACCATGCACAATATATCATTACTTTGTTCATTCAATCAATCTAATTAATAGATTCTAACTCTCTATTCAAAATACATATGATTTCAAAGTTTTATAAAACATTCTACTTCATGATAACAAAACCAATATTTACAATAATAAGTGAGTAGTCTTATAAGGTAAATACAACTTATTCAGTTGATTTCCCTCTTCTACTTCCAATGTTCATAGTAAGTTAATCATTGCAACTTAACCTAAAAAGAATCCTATTCTAATTGAAATAAAATTTCTTAATCAAAATAGCCAATATTAATGGGTTTTTTCTTATAAATCTCATTATAATACATATAATGAAATATAAATGCAGTTTATACATAGTTTCACTTGAAAAAGGGTTCTAATTAAAGTGACTAGTAATATTGGGTTTCAACATTAATCAATTCTATGAAAACAAATCAATGAATACGATTTAGTTTAGCGAACTTATAATGAGTCATTTAAAACATGTTATAAGTCTCTACATGCAAATGATTAAACATTACAAGTTTCCATCGAAGGATATGTTTGAATATATCATATATCACTACACAACCGAATTCTTAATTAAAACCCAAATGCTTTAAGAAACCCAATGGGCGTTTAATATTGTCTCTAGGGATTTAGTATCCATTTGGTGAAAATTACCTTAAAATTGTTGTATCAAGCCAATATAACATGGTATTTGGTGAAGTGAACACAACGAACAACAAAAAACAACATCTGGTTAAAAAGCTCGGGTTCTAATAAAAGTCACACTCCTTCATTGGTAGATGAACTTGAAGTAAGCTATAATATTGAAATGATAGTGATGCATCTAAGCTAAATATGGATATGATATAAATATAAGTGGCTTAACATAACAACGACATCACCCCCTATCATCTGGTTGATAGAGATGACTATGGTACTCAGCTTTTTTATTGGCGGTGCTTTTTAGAGACAGATGAAGACAGTCGAGGGTGATCCCGAATAGGAAATATTAACTGGTAAATGCCCTAGACCATGGTGAGGATAAATATGATGTATCTCCTTCAAGTACCCAAATATCATAATGGCGATTAGGAAATGGTTGGTACATAATTTCAAATGCAGAGTGGCAGTAGCAATTCTCTATACAAATGAAACTTAGATGTAGACCCTCCAATCTATCCTAAACTTTGTTGTGATAACACAGTGTTGTTTCTACCTGCAATAGACGATCCGATAGCCCAATATTTTCTATATCTCAAATATAATCAAGGAATAGCTATAAGAAAAGGTGGAAACCTTGCAGATCTAGGATGCAATACTAGAATGAACTAATGTTGGCAGTTCAACTTTTGGGTAACCTATAGGGTTCAACATCCTATGTTTTAATTAGATTAATATAAGAAGTTATCCAACCCCTAATTGCGAAAGGAAAGGCTACATAAATTAATTATCGAGGGTACCTTCCTAAGGTGGTGCAATGGCATCGATATCTCAATGCATAGAAGTCTAGAAATCGTAGTCCTAGAAACAAAATGGATTTACCAATGAATGAATGGAACTGTAGCCTATGCCATGCACAAGCACACAAATATCCCTAAGTTGCAGATCCATTATTGTTATTTTCGTATATTATTTACAAGAACAAAACTAAACCATGTTCAACCTAAATTATCTATAACATACATGGAAAAAGAGAGTCAACCAGTTAAAGTAAACTATACAAACACTTAGGATTTTCATTTCACTTTATACTGGACAAACAGTAATATAGATTATAGTGGACAGACCCAACCTGGAATTCTCCAGCCACTGAATGCTCTCCTTGTGCTTCCCTAAGCTCCTTCCTTTCCTAGCCTTACATACCATAGCCCCATTTTTTTCAATCTTAATGGTAATTTATAGCTTCCTTTCTTTTTGACAAGAAAGATGCTTCTAAATATAAATTTTTATTTATTTTATATTTTTTTCTTACCCCAAGTTAAATATTCCTTTAATATATATATATATATATATATATATATATATATATATATATATATATATTAATGGAATGGAAATCCATAGAGATAAGAGCAGAATCTTATCCACTATTTCAACCTTCTCAAAGTAGCCATATGAAGGAAAGATTGATTTTTTTTTTAAAATCTACAAGGTAGTTTTTTTTTCCATGATTTAATCTAATCACAAATTGAGCAAGTTCATAAAAAAAAAACTACCTAATTTCCTTCTAAAATAGGATCAGCTAAATCAGATAAGCATGCTCAACAACTAAATCCTTTTCTTTTAAAAATTGCTCAATTTAAAAATTTCACAAAATCATTATAAATTGCATGATATTATTTGCAATATTTTCTAGGATAATTTGTAAAATGCAAAACATTATTAATGTGCATTTTCAAAGTAAAATTCAATTAAACCAATCTTATGCAAATTAATCATGAAATCAAACACCCATGTGTTGTAGGTGAATTGGAGAGGAGAGGGCAATCCTCCAAGGGAGGTCCCAGGTTCGAATCTCCACCCTACCAAAAAGTTGAATTGGGTAACTAAAATCCAATTGATAATGTTGGTGAGGGCAGGGCCGAGTGCAACCCTCGAGTGACTTTGACGGTGTAGAACCCCCTTTTCGTGGTCTCTCAGACTAAGGCGGCCCCACAAGGGATTTTTTGCTTAAAAAAAAATCATGAAATCAAACATAAATCATACACAAATGACATACAATAACTCAATGCATGTGCCCAATATCCCCCATCACCATTTTTCCTTTGATTGGGCGAGACTTTTTTTAGAGTAATACTCAAATACCACTACCATCAGGGAGGTAACTAGTGATGATAAGAATATGAGCTTTACCTGTTGAGTTGTCATAGTCATCATTTCCATTCTCATCTCTTGGTGGTCAGTCTTCCACCTATGAGAATAAATGTTTCTGCAATCAGCAACACAACATCATTTTATTTTGACAAATACAACGTAAATATATTAAGCATTAAAAACAACTATCACTACACAAATAACATCTTAAAAATAGTCCTCCAAGGTGGGTTGTGACACTTTACAAGATAGGCCTTTTGATCCAAGATTTCTTCTCTTTTATAATGCATGTTGATGGAGATCATGCATTAGAAGTTCTAACTATAAATAAAAACAAAAATATTTTTTTTCTCTTAATAAAATGAATAAGGAATATTTGGTAAGAATGACATAGTATCTTGACTTCCATAGTTGTTTGCAGATAAGGATATATACACAACTCCCAAATCAAACTGGTAGATCAAGTAATATCATCAAGATAGTATTTTTGGTAGGTTTAGTTGAGGAAAGATCTAGAAGAATAGTTTTATGAAAATATTCATATAACTTTAGGTAGTTGCATGACAAAAGGCATGTAGTTGTTAAGTCTCAAATTAATAGTATTTGAAGTAGGTAATAATTGTAGTGTGTCTTACAATGAAAGCATTCATTAAGTAGAATTTTATGGTGAAGAACTCTCTACACAACCATTTTAGACATGGTATTTAACTTAGTTTTAAATATAGCATGGATTAGTTTCCATAACTATTTCTTTTTAAAGTGATGCTTCAACTTTTAATTAAGCCCTTCAACTATTGTCAAAAGAGAAAGCAACAATCTAGTAATAATTGTGTTGTTGTATATAAAATTTACACAATCACCTTAAAACTATGCTTGCAATACATATGTTATATTTTCATTGGATCAATAAGAGTTAAGAAACATAAATGAAATATAAGCTTTTTAAATTTAATAGGTTGTACACTTTGTTGGGTTACTAATACAAGCTTCAGTAAATCAACTTACATGAAAAAAAAAACCTTACATAATTTAAAAAATAAATTATACAAAATTTATATAGTCAATATGGAGGAAGATAAATGATGATAACATTTAATTAGTCTCTATTATAAGTTTATTTTATGTTATTCATATTTCCATATTAATAAATATTGGATTTTAAAAAATTATTTGAAAAATTTACATATTAGCATTTAAACAACAAAGCAAAGACAAAATATATACATTTATTTTCTAGCAAGAAAATTAAAATTAATTTTTATAAATATTTACATTGGAGCTTTAATTATTATCACCATTATGTGTTACAAATGGCATTTCATTCTTTTGCATATAACATTAATTACAATTTCCACTAATTAAACCTTAAACAAATCCTTTTGAACACTTGAAGTGCTCCATGACTTAGTTTCACATGAATTGTGATGAAACTATTCACTACTGAAACCCTTATTTTGGCATCAGATCTACTCTTATATGCTCAAAAGTACTTTTAAATTATAAAGTATAGAAAATATAAAAATCATTTTATGTAACGTTCATGAGGCTTAAAATCTACTTTAAATGCAATGGTATGCTTTTGCATCAAGTAGTGTTTGCTTCTAACTAGTTTCTAAGCATAAAAATCATATGAAACTATAAACATTCCATGGAATAAAGTAGAATACAAATATACTTATTAAATATTGTAGAGGGAGGAAACTTCCCTACCGCGTATGATTCTCGACTGGATCCACTGGGATCCAAGGTGACCGTGGGGGTATGTTATATCCTCTATACTTGATGGCTCGAAGGATCGAAGGGTTCACTAGGATTGTTTGAAGGACTCACTCCAAGTTCGAGGTGGAATGTTTGATGTATTTATTGAACAAGAATCTATGTTTGGCCTTACTAAGATCTAAAATAGGAAGAATAAAAGAACAATGCAATACAAATAGTAATGCAAGCAAACAAAGACTATCTCTAGAATAATTTTTAATTTCAATGAGAACTAAAACCTTAACTCTACAAATAATATTTTCCTTTTCAATAAGTGTTCCAGAGAATGCATAAATAGATTTAACCTAAGATGTAAACTATATGCTTTTTCTCTTTCAAATACCTAAAAATAAAACTGGATGCTTTTCTTTACTTATGATTTAAATCTGGAATAGAAATGAGTAGAAAGCAAACAACAAATAGCCTAAGAAGTCTATTTAGAGAACTTACTTGATCCGATGGTTGATCCTAGCTTTTAATTTTTGTCCCAATATATCCAACAACTTTAAAATCTACAAAATAGATTTAAAACCCTTGGAAAATTTTATTTGTGTTTGGGGATCTACTTAGGCCACTATGAGATTGAGCTTGGAGGCACAATAGTCAAGTCCCCTTGGTCCTTTTAGCTGACAGTTCAAAAATGAAATAATTTTTGACCTTTGAAATAAACAAAGTGAGATGAAATAGATGTAAACAACGAAATGAAATGCAGGCATAATTAACATAACAAAAAACAGAATACGCAAAAATGTAAATTAGGATTTTTGGAGAAGAAACTTACCCCCAATCCTTAATTGATAAAATTAACACCCTGTAAAGGGTAGGTGCAAATTATGTGTGAAACTTGCCAAATTTACATCATGTATAGACTAGATGTGAATTTGGTTATGAACACTTTTTAGCCTACAAAATACCAAAAATGTGTTGCAAAACAAGAAATAAAAGCTTGAAACAAATTAATAATGCATAACTCCCTGATTAGATGATAAAGAAAGTGAGAAGAAATGAGAAATTAAAGGTGTTTACCAAGTTGGTAGATCTCTCCCATCGTTAAGGCTCCTCCACTTGTTCACCAACAAAAGCTAATCCAAAAGCATACAAAACAAAGCAAAATGGCAATCCAAAGCAAAAATTCATCAAGGACACTTTTAGAGCTTAGAAAGAGATTACTTCACTTCAAAAACTTGCTAGGAGAAAAAAGAGAATCCAATTATTCTATTTATAAGAGGTTTGGAAGGCTTAAAAGGCAAAAAAATAAAAATTAACCTCACGCAAAGGCTGACATCTCAAAGAGACAAAGGTGGGAAGGGTTTTTGAGAGAAAAAACCCAAGATTACCAAATTCACATCCAATACTTACTATTAGCTTTTGATGTTATATATTTCAGGAAATACAACCACAAGATTAAAATAAACATGCAATATTAAATATATGATAATAGCAATATACTAAGCAATAAAAAATCATAAGAAACTTTTGAAATAACTCATAAAACTACCATTATTGAAAGCTCACGAAAATATGATCTTCATGCAAAATGTGGAGATCTCAAATACTCCATGCTTCATACAAGTTCTACTATTTGTATCTAACTTGTATTCTACTCTACTCTCACTTATGCTTTCTTTCCTCTCTTTCTCTTATCTATCAAAGGCCTATAAATAATGAGATGTTTCTTTTGGTATTTCACCTACCTATGACTCTTCATCTTCTTATTTTATGACTCATGTACACATGTAATACATGAACATTTACATCATCAAGTACTTTGCATATTCTAACACTTGTGCATTTATTACATTGCATAAAGTAAATACTCAAATCCTAATCTAAGACAAACTCCTAATCTAAATATGTATTCATGATGGTACATTAGCATGTACCAAATATTATAATATATTCCAACATCCCCTTGTATTACATTATTTTGTTATTGAAGACTTTAGTCTTCAATATGGTCTTCATCCTGGTTTTGGAATTTGAGCTCTTCTTTTCTGCTTTCTTCATTTTGCTCCCTGTTTGTATCTTAATAAAGTAAGTAATTAGTCTCTTCATGAAATACTATTTTAGCTGAAAGAGCTTTAACTTCATGTTCATCTGTAGGTTCTTCCAATTCTTGAATCTCTTGAACATAATATCCTTTTTTTTTTCCCTTCTCTATATTGTATTTGAGGATGATTGTATTGATTCTAAGAAGCATATGGATGCTAAAATTGTTGCTGATGTGAATTATATTGATTCTGATATTATATTGTTTGGAATGGCCTATTTTATGGGCTTCCAAAATTTGTTTGATTTCCTTGATATTGTTTTCTTGGATTGAATCTACAATAATTGGTGTTATGTTCTTTCTTTTTGCACACTTGACAATATCTATTATTCCATATTTATCTACCCTTTGAGAATGAAGCAACATTTCCTTGTGGATTATCTTTTTTTTTGGTAAATAAAAGTCTTCATTAATTATCGAGTTTTGCAGGTTAACCCAAAACCTATTACAATATCCAGCCTTTTGTTGAGATTGTAGATCCTAGTCATCCTTGAAAATTTCTTACCAGAACTTGTGTTGAATCCCCTACAACACCTTACTAAAAAGGCACACCCATACCTAAACATAACTGTAAACATTACTTACATTGACAGGAAATTGAAGTTTGAAACTTTGCACTTTTGAAACCTGTTGCTTTCCCATTTTCTATTCTCTGTTGGAATCCTCCAAGGCTTACACCCTGTTACCTTCATTTCCAATTTGGTATGATTTAGAGGGAAACCCCATAGTTATTACTAGCTCCATGGGGAAAGAACACCCATTCATCTTTCTCCTTAACGGGTAGGTTTATTTTCATGACTAGTAATATTTTCCACTTCACGTGGCACACCTTGTGTCCATGTCACCAAACTACCAACATCAACACCTATGTTGGCTAATTTTTTAGCTGACCTGTTGGCCTCACAGTACATGTGATGATCCCTCCTATTTTGTCTTGCCGTAAAAAGAATCCTCACTTCATGGATGACTTCGTAGATTCTCCATGGAGTTTTTTTGCCATTGGTTAACAGGTTGATGATGTTCATCGAATCACCTTCAATAATAAAGTTACCTTGAGTTTCTTGGGCTACTTGCAAACCTTTCCAAAGGGCTCTAGCTTCTACTTTGTTATTGTTCTGATTCCCAATGGTTCAACGAAGGCCTTGACCAAATTTCCTTGATGATCCCTGATTATTCCTCTAGCTCTAGCTCTTCTCGGGTTCTCCTTGGCTGCACCATCAAAATTTAGTTTAAACCAACCCTGGGGGGGTGGCTCCCAAGAAATACCATTTCTAGGATTGGGCAAAGGAATGGAAGGTTTTTCCTCAATAAGGCCCAAGCTAATTATTTTTCTTGGGGGGAATTAAGTGGTTCTCATCCACTAAGGTGCTAAGGTTTTCTTTCGCAAAGATAATAATCCTGTTGAGGATGGTTTTTGGGTTGTGAATGGTATCCTTAAAGGCTCTATGGTTCCTTTCTAGCCAAATATTACAGAGAAAATAATGCCAACAAATTTTCCATAGTTACTTAAGTTTTAGGCTAACAAAGGGTTGAGGTCATTGATGGAACACTTCGTATATAAGAGCAGGATTAACCCACGAGATCCTAAAGGCTTGGAAAATTTCATCCAGGATGGACTCCACTACCGGACACTCCAAAAATAAGTGTTGGGTTGTCTCCCACCCTGCCCTGCACATGTAGCAATGGTTAGCAATAACCATACCTTTGGATAACATATTGTCCATAGTGAGGATTTTTCCTTGAATCACCAACCATGAAAAAAAGGATATTTTAGGAATTAAGCCTTTGATCCAAACCAAACTTGGTTGAAATTGTTGACCTTCCACATTGAGAAGCAAATTATAGGCAGAATTAACTATGAAGTCACCACTTTCAGTCATAGCCCAAACAATGTGATCTTCATCCTCTCTAGAGGGAATAATTTGCTGAGTTAAAATGTTATAAAGCTCTTCAGACTCCGCTTCAAAACCTTGTACTCTAATGTGTTTCCACCTGTTGATATTTATATCCTGCCACATATAATTTGCAACCTTCTTCCCAATATGCTGCTCCATATGCTCTTGAATCCTAGCCAAACGAGGATTTTGGGATAACTCCTCAGCTCTCACCCATCGATCCTTCCAAAAGTCTTTTTTGTGGATTATCTTTTGAGACTAAGGCATTTTTAGTCATTTCATATTTCACTGAATTTCTATCTCATATTCTTGTAGTATATTTAGTAACTCATCAAATGATGTAACTTTACTTAGAATTTATAAATATGTAACTAAATTCTTGTAGCTTTCTATAAGTGCTCTTGAGGCTACCTCATATTCTTGTAGTATATTGACTAACTCATCAAATGATGTATCTTTACTTAGAATTTGTAAATATGTAACTAAATGCTTGTAGCTTTCTAGAAGTGCTCTTAAGGTTACTTGAACAAGAAACTTATCTTCTACCTGTTCTCCTAAGGTTAACAATTTTCCTTTTATATCTACTACTTTTCTTAGGAACAATTCTATACTTTCACCACTATTAACTTTTAGAGAATGCAATTGAGTTTGAAGATTCAAGATAGTGGCTTTATTCCTTCCTTCAAATATCTTGGCTAAAGTTTTCCAAGCTTTTGTAGAAGTTGTTACTGAACTAATGTATGGTTGTATTTCATCTGTAATTGCAAATGTTATTATCATGAGTGCTTTTGCTTCATCTTCTTCAAACTTTTGAATCTCTCTAGCATCTGTAGTAGGTTTAGTTTTTGCTCCTTTAACAATATCCCAAAGATTTTCAACTATCAATATTGACCTCACTTTGTTTTTCCATGAAGTGTAATTAGGTCCTTTAAGAAGTTGGGATTTTGAAAGAATGAATTTATTCATTGCCATGATGATATTTGTAGACTACCTTATATCTCCCTAGTTTTGAGTATGTGATTGAATTTGATAAGATCTTTTCAATTTTCAAGTTTTGTAGAATATCTTGTATCTATCAAGTGTTTTGTATATGGCTTTGATAAAATGCTTTCTAAGCTTTCCTTTGAGTTGAATTCCTTTTGTCTCCCTAATGTTCAACTTCTATTCTTCACCTTATTTCTCCCTATTTGTGAATAGAAAGCTAAAGATAATTTTGATGCACTTTCAATTGATAAAATTTTCTATCTTCAAGACTTTAGAGTTGGATTCCTTATGTCTCATTAATTTGAGCAAGAGACTAATTCCAATGTAGTTTTCCAACTTTTCAATAGCTCTATGTTTTGTTTCTTGTATCTTTCAATTCTCAATAGTATAGTTTCTAAATTTCAATAATCTATGTTGGTGTTGAACTCCTTATAACTCCCTAATTAGAAATTTAGAAAATATGGATATTTGCAAATTTAATGTTTCAATTTTCTATGTAGAATTCCTTATTCCTCCAAATTAAGTTATTTGCAAATATTTCTTATGCTTGAATAAAGTAATTCCAAATGCTTTCCAATTAAATATTTCTTGCTTCAAAAAGGCTTTCAAATATTTCAATAAAGCATCTAAGGTTATAATATATCAATGCAATTCCTTATACCTCCATTTATTTAATTAATCTCAAGCATAAAATATTAACTAAGTTTAACCTTAGCATTAATATTCCTTATTTCTCCTTTACCTTTATAAAAATGCAAGTTAATTTAAATGCTTTTAGTACCTTCTTGATTATGGCACATTGTGTATGAGGTCTGCTTCTCCTTGACTTCTCTATTTTGCAACTTGCACTCTGATTAAGGCATTGTCCACTTCACTATCTTCAATGCAATATGACACCTTTCTTACAACATTTAATGCTCCTCCTTTTAGCACCTTCTAAGACGTTGACTATCCTCCTAATGTTGGCTGGTTTCACTGACCTTCAACTATGTTGTGCACTCTATTCACTTGCCTTACGTTCTTATTTCATGAATGGCTTGTATGACTTGTCTCTCATGCAAAGAAACTATTTCATTTCCCTTGGAGTTACTTTCTGCAATGTGACACTTGGCTAAGTATCTCTTTACTCCTCTTGTGTTCTATCCTTCCAAGTGGTGCTTCTCTTCTACGTAACCTTTATTCTCTTCCTTGGTAACACTTCTTTATGTTCTTCTAGGTGGTGGCACCTCTCTTCTATGTAATACTTGTCTATTCCCTTGCTTGATAACGCTCCTTATTTTCTATGTAGCGCTTTCCCTTGCTTGATAACACTCCTTCTACGTAGCGCTTTCCCTTGCTTGATAACTCTCCTTGCTTAGTAATGTTCTCTTCTCCTTTACACTTGGCACCAAACACTCCTAATATTCGTAACAACAAATGGTGTTAGGCTTTCTATCAATCGCTCCTTGTTTTTGGTGTTCTCCAGTCCTTTGTAATGTTGTTTGCTTTTGGCTTTGGTGGCTTCTTGATTTTGGCACTCAGATTCTACTCTCCAATGTTACAAATTTCCTTGAGTAATACTTTCTTCTATGGCACTCTATCTTCCTCTCTATCCAAAGATGGTGGCTCTTCTCCAGAATGGTGGCTCCTCCTTCAAGATGGTGGTGCTTCCTCTTGAGCTTGGTGGTTCTTCTACGCTTGGCTACTGGTCCATTCACCTTCCAATGTTGGGGTGCTCGGCTTCACTTTTGTATCTTCATTTTTTGCTTTCCTTCAAGTGACTCTTTGATGGTGCAAATGCAAAAAATTGTTTGGATCCTCCAAATGATGCACAATTTCTACGTTCTCCAAAACTCCTTTGTAGCAACGCTTCCTCTTAACCTTGGTGGCTCCTCCTTGAACTTGGTGGCTCTTCCTTGAGAAACACTCCTCTTGGCAACTTCAACCTTTTCTTCAACAATGTTTGGGCTCCCTTCTTTGTGGTTGGTTTGCTTTCACTTTGCTACACTTCCTTTCAAAATTTCTTGGCTCTATGCTTGGTGGTTTCTTCTTTGATGACTCCAAGATTTTAATTTATGCCAAAACCTTTACCTTTTGGATAGTATGATACTTCTATTATTTTTTGTAATATATTGACTTATTTATTTTCCAAGAGATAGTAAGGAGTTGATCTTTCTCCTTTACTTATATTATGTCTAATTTCTCCTTTCTTTGTTGCAGGTTCTAATCCCTTGTGAATGCTATCTTCTCCGATATTTGAAGATATAAACTTGAGACCTTTCCTTTTGCTACTTTAAAACTCAAATATGGTGTTTTCAAAAAACTTAAATAATACTTGGATTAAAAATATTTAATAACACCAATTTTCAAACCTTATTTTGGCCTCCTTTGTAGCAAGCTTTCTTGGTGATTTGGTTCACCTATTTTCTACCTCGAATTTGTAAATTTTGTAGCTCTCCTTTCTACTTAATTGTTACCTCAAACTTGTCAATTTTGCAGCTCTAATTGCTGCCCAAATTTTCTACTTTTTAGCCTTTAATTTGCTATCCAAAAATATGATTTTTGTGGCTCCAATTCTCCTCCAACTTTGTTCTCTCGGACTCTAAAATTTGCAGCTATTAGTGCTGCCCAAAATGCTGCCCTCTTGCTGTCCTAAACTCTATAATTTTCAGCTTCTAATGCAGCCAATTCCTCCTTTGATTTTTTGTTCAAGGGCACTTCAAAATATTCCCAACTCTTCTCCAAAATGTAACTTTATGTCACCTTCAATTTGTTGTCCTTTGACTCTTCAACTTCTACTATAAAAATCAACGATCTTCTCCTTTGCAAATCAGCCTTCAAACCTTTTATGGTTGTCTTCAAATTTCTCAAATTGGTGGCCTCTTCTACCTTCTTTCTCCTCCTTATCTCTTGTCGAATTTTGACTTCAAACTTGGCCTATTTAGTTGGCCTCTTTCTCAAGAATCTGAATGTCTTGAGATCTTCAAAAATCCTTTCCAAAATTTGGTAAACTTCTTGCCAAATCCTTCTTCCTTTTGGGCTTGTTGTTGGATGGTGAAAATTATCCCAAATTCTTCTTTTCAGGAGCTTCTCCTTGCAATCTTCTCCCTTGAGCTTTCTTCAAATCTTCTCCAATGGCCACTTCTTCAATTTCTTCAATAGGTCTTCTCTAGCCTTCTTCTTTCTCCTTCCAAGTTTTCTTGAGACCTCTTCTTTTGGGTCTTCAAATTCTATAGCTTCTAAAATATTTAATAGGACTTTTCCTAGTCCTTCTCTATCTTCAATATTCTATCTTCTATCTTCCAAATCTGTAAGTTCTTCAATGAGACCTCTTTCTTGGGTCTCTTCCTTCTAGAGTTGCTTTCTTCTTCCTTCAATCTACAATTTTTAATCTTCAATCTTCTATGGGGACTTCTTTCTTGAGTCTCCTCTCTCTTCAATCTTTAATAGGGCTCCTTTGGCCTCTTCCTCTTTTCTCAATCTTCAATCTGAAATCTTCAATTCTGCAAATTCTGCAATGGGACCTTTTTCCTTAGGCCTCCAAATTCTTCAATATTTAACTTCTTGCTACAAGTATTAGATCAATTCCAAAGAAGATATTCTTCCTATCTTATTTGTAGGAAGCTTCTCAACTTTCTTTGAATCAACTCTTCTCTACAACAAAGTATTAGAAGATAATAATGCAAATTCTTCAAATCTAAAAAATAATGAACTTCACTAGTCAAACTAGTGGAATCAATGTTGAGTCCTAGTCTTCACAAGTTTTACTGCAACTTTGTGGAAAGACTCTAGCCAAAAGTAATTTTAAAAATTCTGAAAATGAGATCTCCCTATCTTCTCTCAATATCTCTTGTGGCTCTCCCTATCTCCTATAAATCTACCTTGTGCTCTGATACCACTATTAGCTTTTGATGCTATATATTTAAGGAAATGCAACCACAAGGACTAAAATGAGCATGCAATATTAAATATATGATAATGGCAATATACTAAGCAGGAAAAAATCATAAGAAACTTTTGCAATAACTCATAAAACTGCCATTAATGAAAGCTCACAAAAATAGGATCTTCATACAAAATGTGGAGATCTCAAATGCTCCATGCTTCATACAAGTTCTACATTGTATCTAACTTGTATTCTACTCTACTCTCACTTATGCTTTCTTTCCTCTCTCTTTCTCTTATCTATCAAAGGCCTATATATAATGAGATGTGTCTCTTGGCATTTCACCTACCTATGACTCTTCATCTTCCTATTCTATGACTCATGTACACATGGACTACATGCACATTTACATCATCAAGTACTTTGCACATTCTAACACTTGTGCATTTATTACATTGCATAAAGTAAATACTCAAATCCTAATCTAAGACAAAATCCTAATCTAAAGATGTACCCATGATGGTACATTAGCATGTACCAAATAATGTAATATATTCCAACACTTACAAGGTGTGAATTTGGCATTTCAAATTCACACCCTATAAGGATTGGGTGCAAATATGGTAAGGCTAAGGAAAAATAAGCAAAACAAAGAGGAAAAGAGGGTCAAATTTGCAATTGGAAAATTTGAGAGGAAAAAATAATGATTTAAGAAAAATGACTCATCTTGATGGGTCAATTTTCCATGTCTACATTTTGCACCCTCTTTGATGCATTTATGGTCAAATAAATTCATCAAAGAAATATGTAGACACCTATGGATGAAGAACGATAAACACAAAAATGGGTGGTCGATTTAGAAAGGACGATGCAAAAATGGTGTTATTATGGACACTACAAATTTACACATAAAACAAGACATTAATGAAAATTAATGTCTCTATGGCTGGGATGCCCCCTCAATTTTTAGAAGGAATACAACATTCTTGAAGAAACTCAAAATGGCAAACATGAAAAAAAAGAAAGCAAATAGAGAAGAAGAAAAAAAAAGCAAAAAAGAAAAAAAGAGGGAGAAAAAAATGAGGGAAAAGAGGAATAAGAGGAGAAAAATGTGAAAATGAAATCATTTTTACTGCAATAAGAAGAATAAAAGAGCTCTGGAGAAGAAGAGAAGAATGACACTTCCTACAAACTGTGCGATTCTTGTGAGGGGTGTAGTTGGCACCACAATAAATGAAGCATAAGTACGAATATAAACCTAACCCTAGAATAGGTTATATTAGGGTTTCATGCATTGATTTTGATTTTTGATTTTTATTTTTTAGCATTTTCACTACCAAGTACGAATTTAGCTACATGGCAATGCCAAATTTGCACCCAACAATTTTAGGGTGTGAATTTGGTAAAAAAAATAATTAATTAATTAATGTGAAATTTTTAATGATAAAACTAATGAGATTTTATTTAATGTTTATGATTGCAGCATGATGTACTCTTGAGTAGAGAGTGGTGATAAATCACTCTAGAGGAGGTTGTAAGAGGACTCACAATGGCAAACTGAGATAATGCTACTGCATCTAGTAAATATGCCTTGGGTTGAGGTTGATAAAGTGCTATTGATGGTGTTGGTTGAGAGGTGGTATCCAAAGTAATCCACATTTTTGCCATCGACAGGGGAGATGACCATCACACTAAAGGATGTGTGGTACATCTTGAGGATCCCCATCAAGGGAAGGATGGTTTACATGGTATGGGTGACATGGGTAGCATTAGAGAGGTTATTGAGGAACCTAACACATGAGATATAGCAAAGCAGATTTCATTTCTATGAGATGTAATGATATGGATTTGGGATACTGACCTTCATACTCTATGGGATGGTGGTGGGAATTCTAGTGTGCCATACGAGTAGGTTACACCTACCATGTGCATTGGTGGGAGTAGTGGTAGACATGCAAGATTAGTAGGTTAGGTTTGTATGAGGACCATACGTGTTGGCCCACTTATACAGGAATTTACATGGTATCGTGTATAAGTGGCATACAAGATTTATCCTTACAATAATTCTCTAGGTGTGGTGTTGGGAGCACATAGTGATTTAGAGATAGAATGCACAACCAGGTACATTTCCCAACCTAGAGTGGCCAACAACATATAAGTGGAGCCAACACTATGAGCATAGGAATAAAGCATATGCAGGTATCCTTCCACTAGGGAATGAGTTGCAGGACCACTAGATTATATGGTGACCATGGCATCTACATACTATATGGGTTGATGATGTAAAGGAGCTCAGTCAGGTTTAAAGGATTCGATGGGTCACCATGAAGAAGGGTGAATGGGAGCTATATCAGTTTGATCAAATACATCGATAGTTTGGCATTCTCTAGGAGATTCTAGATAATGGTGACTATTGGTTTAAGTAAGTTTGGAGGGATCCATAAAGAGTTAGAGGAGACCCTAATGTGGGTGGTTTATAGATGAGGACCTAGATAATCCTCTTTTATTTGATCTAGGGGTGGATGACATCAGGATAGTTCTTGGGTATAAGATATGGTATAGGATATTTATACCCTTGAGGGTCTCCCCACTAGTATTAGTGTAGAGATGTCAGGTCATGGATTTATGAGTGCAGTTGGAACTTCAAGAGGCTAAGCCCAAGTAGGGTTGTAAGTTAGAAGGACCCGATGAAGGAGGAAGAGGCATTATGAACCATGATGATAGCAATGCAATGGGAGATGGACACCCTCTGTACATGGCTATACCAAGCCTTGATAGAGCAGGATGCAATGAGGGCTAAGGTATATTTCCATAAAGGGAATATGAGTTGACTAGAGCAAGAGTGATAACAGGTTTGAATAGAGGGGATGGTTGTCATCACAAGCAACCAATAGGGTTTGGGGATTCGATTGTTGTAGTAGGGGCTATAGAGAGTGAGGTAGGCAAACAAGGTGATGACACAAAGGGAATCCTTCTACCAAGTGTTGTACTTTTAAGCAGTTATAATGGAGTATAGGATTCTACTATCATCATCCCTGTGATCATAGAGTTATTCATAGTCATAGACATGATTTGTTTATGATTCACGAACATGCCCTCACTAGGACCACCTCCTATAGGCAGGGTAGAAAGAACAATCTCATACAACTAGGGCGAGGATTGGGATGACATGTTGATTTTAATTATGGCATGCATCCTTGGGGATGGTCAAGTGTGTCAAGATTTCTATTGTGGTATACCAATCGCCTAGCATGCACTTTGTACTTTACGAGTAATATATGTTGCTTTTATTATTTTTAGTGTAAAATGTGTGTGCATTTTTTGTTTTAGTTATGAATAATGATCATAAACATAATGAATGCAATGCATAATAATCTTAACTAAATGAATGCATAATGAAAATGAATCTAACTAATGAAATGCATATATGAAACTAGATAAAATGAATGCAAATAAAACAAGCAAATGAATGGATGGAAAGAAGAAGAAAAGGAGAGAAACAAATAGTGATAGGAGGAACAAAAAGAAAGAAAGAAGAAAGAAGAGAGAATCAAAGTTTCAAAGAGGTCAAAAGGAAAGAAAGAAAACAAAGAAAAAGGGAAAAATAAGTGGAACTCTATAAGGATGTATGCTTGCAAATGGCTAGATGTGGAGGATGCCCCTTGCTAGTGGTTATGAAACTAGCCCATAAGGGTGTTATGCTCGCAAAGTGATAAATTGTGGAGCGATACTTGCTATGGGTGTGGTGCTCACTAATGGTTGTAGTTGGACAAATACTTGCTAGGATGTATGCTCGTAAATGGCCAAATGGAGACTACCCCTCACCGATGACCACGAAGTTATCCCATATGGGTTGTAGTGATGTGATTGATTCTCCAAAAGGAGTGTAACCCGATAGGGATGTGGTGTATGCAAAATTTGAGTGAGCAAAGCAAAGCATAGCAAAAAAAATGTGTGTGTGTGTGTGTGTGTTAGATAGAAGAAGATAGAAGAATGAGTGAAGCAAGAAGTAAATGGGATTGTGCGTGTGTGTCTTTTTTGAAATTTCAATAGCTAAGAGATGTGCGTAGGATAGTTAGTGGTCATATAAACACCATAAATTATATTCATGTGGTATCTACCCTATCCCATAAGGATCCCTTAACAAGTGTGAGTAAAACAAGATGCGAAGATAGAAGAAGGAAAGAAGAAAAATATTAAAAACTTTTAAATGACAAAAGATATACAAGAAATGAAGAACTATATCCCTTGACTTGGGGAGATTTTAGAATTATAAAAACTTTTAAGGTCAACGAATATATGATAAGAGAAAATAAGGAAAGAAAACATCAAAATTCAATGATGAAAATGCATGGAGATGTGCCCTAGGTTGAGGATACACTAAGCATCAGTGACCTAGTAAGCTAGAACCTAGCTAGATTTCATCACTTACCTCATTGCAAAGTCCTCAAGAATATATATGTCAAGAAATCATGCAAGTATGATCAAGAAACAAAGTATCTATATGACAAGAAAATATACAAAATAGAACAAAATTGCGTACAATTCATGCAAAATATCGTAGGAAGTCATGTAATATGAGCAAGAAAAATAAATATTGAATGAATAGTGAAGATGTAGAATTACACATAATGTTATTTTAGGTGCATTATGTGCATTGGTTCTTTAATTTCCTTACCATATAATAACTCTAAATGATAGGATCTTGAGTCAAACTTGGTCGTTATGACAAAGGGGGCTACCCAACTAGGCTAAAATTTACCTTTCATATCTGATTGAGCATTCGTGTTCTTCTGGTTTTCTTTGTGACCAAGATCAACAACCTCAAAAGAATAGTTGCAAAATTTCTTAGAGTAAGATAAATTGAACCTATTATTATAGGATCAAATATGTTCTAAGGAATGGATGCACTTTTCATCCAACAACTCTAATTGATTTAAATGATATAAACGATACTTATTATTGATTGAGGCATCTTGCAATAGGATGCGCAATGAAGGAACCTCTGACTTGAATAGATCCTACTCATCTATTGATAAGGCTTTTCCTAACTTAAGGATTTTAGTGCTTTCCTCAAAACCTATATTAAATTCTAGAGCCTCCTCAATGAGGATGTGAGATTCATCATCATAGTAAGGAGGGTCAGAGATCACTCCTAGCTACTCAAGGTATTCAAGAGATATATAAATATGATTCAATTGAGAACTAGAAGACTCAACATGGGTGACACAAGGGACTGACCAATCAAAGAAGTTATTTCAAAGGATATCTTCATTATCCATAGAGTATCCCCTTCAACATACTCCCATAGAATCACAACTAAATCAGGTTCCACCAAAGTTATCACATCGTAAAACAATATATTTGAGGGAGAATATAGTCCTTCATGCTCAATACTCCACTCTAAGCCATGATGATCCATGAATTCAACATAAGTGACAAGTTGATCATCATCAGTTGGTAAGGAATGGTTTTTATCAAGAATTTAGTCTATGCCACATCTTCCAAACCAAAGCTTAAGTTCCAAAGGCTCTTGAATACCTTTTTGTTGTGGTCCCAAACCCTTACCTTCATATCCCATACTAGATAGGATCTTCTTAGGAAGTGGGTAATCATTGGATAGATAACAAGGCTTGTTAAATAGGAAATGGGTCGCTACCATGGATCTTCTCTTTGAGGGCATGTACTACTTCACCATTTTTATGAGGTAAACCTATAGTTTAAGGTGAAGGTGGTAGCTTTGCTAGATCTAGAAGAGGATTTTTATCAAGCAGGTTGATTTGATCATGTGATGAGATTACGGTTGGTGGTTCCTCATTTATTTTGAAACTTTTTAACTCCTTGATGATTTTAGAGGATGAAAGATAAGTAGAAGAAATTTTGTGAAGAGAAATAGATGGACAAGAATTGAGACTAGATTGATATTTCTCAACCATCGAAAAATATTGGAATGAATGAGATTCAGATTGAATGGTGACAAGTTGATTTTTGAATTCATAATTTAAACATTGATGAAGAGTAGAAGGAATGACCCTCATGACATGAATACAAGGGCATCCAAGAAGAATATTAAAATATGTTGGGAAAGATACCACATAACATAAAATATCTAAGATCTTGGGTCATACCCTAAGGGGAAGGGATAAAATATCAAAAGCTTCTTGAGATTCATTGTTGAAAGCCTTTATGATGACATCAGATTTGGTTAAATCTTCCTCCTTTAATCCAATATTTTGAAAAACATTATAAGTACATAGATGGAGGGAGGAACCATTGTCCACCAATATTATTTTGATAAACTTATCCCAAATGTATGTAGTGATGTAAAGGGGAGAGTCCCCTTGCAAATTTGAGGAAGGAATATCATCATCATAAAAAGATATATGATTAATACTAATGGAACCTACAACATTAGTAGATTATTAGGGGGAAGATCTTGCAACATGGTTATGCATAAGGGGTCGGACCCAAAATGTATTTGTAAAAAAATGGCGAGTCTGTTTCGAAACCCTAGCGAATCCTGGGCAACTTCATGTAGGAAGACATGGTGAAATACCTTATTTTTCACAAAAACATAGAAAAAATTGGTGAACGGGGTTCCAAGGGGCAGCGCCCTTGGTGTGCCTCCCCATAATGAAACACGAAGAAATTTTTTAGAAATTTAACTGTATTCGGATGCAACCCGAGTGTAAAACTGCATCCAGATGCAAACCGGGTGCACAACTAGATCTGAATGCAACCTGGGTGTAAAATTGGATTCGGATGCAACTCGGGCACAAAATTGGATCCAGATGTAACCCAAGTGTAAAATTGGATCCGGATGCAACCCGGGTGCAAACCTAGATCTGGATGCAACCCGGGTGCAAACCTGGATCCAGATGCAACCCAGGTGTAAAACTGCATCCGAATGTAAACCAGATGTAAAACTGCATTCAGATGCAACCCGGGTGCAAAATTGCATTCAATAAAATGCGCACGATCTACTATAGAATTGGTTTTGGTTGATTGCATAATAGGTTCGGCTATAGTGTGGTTCCATCTAGTATTGCTGGTTGTAGAATAGGGTTTCGACCGATTACAGAACAGGATTTCGATCGGTTACAAAATTGTGGTGTCAAGTAGATATACAGCTGGTGTCAGATGATTACAAAAATGGGTTGATATATTCGTCGGGTGTAGAACAAGGTTCGAAAATGAATCTGTATCCCTAGGGTGTTAATTATAAATAGAGGTATACTTGGCGAGTTTGGAAGGATAATTCAAAAATTTTAAAATTTTAGGGCGAAAAGGGAACTTTATTTAGGCGGGATTACTTGCAAATTTTTAAAAATATTCATGATACTCTCATCAAAGGACGGCTAACCAACACCTAAAATTTATTTTTTTCCAAAAATTTTGGCTAAATGGCCGATGTCCGAGTCCCAAAAATTTCACAAATTTGAATTTTCGAAAATGCTTTTTTTTTCCCAATGGCGAAGTTTCGCCGCTATGCATAACCCTGTATTGCAAGATAAATTGTTGACTTAGAAGCTTCAACAAGGCTTCCTATGAATAGGATAAGTTTACAAAAACTCTAAGAAGGAAATATTGGCTAGCATGTTACTTAATTATTTTTGAATTTCAAAGGAGACTTTTGGTTGTGACTTCAACACTAAGGTTGGTTTTTCTACACTTGTGCTCATTTTTTTGGTACTCTTCAAAACTAAAGGTGGTCTAGAAGGTTGGTTTGATGTAGAAATCATCTCCTACTAATATTGTTGAGTTAGTTGAGCTTGAGTTTATTGTCTTGTAGTAGCTGCTATCATACCAACCATGTTTTTGTAGGGAGGTGGCACATTATGATAAGACACATGGTTGGTTGTCTATTGTTGATGATTCGATAGGGGATTTTGGAAGATCCCTATATCTTGATTAGTTGTAGGTGTCTACTAAATAGGAGGTTGATTTTTTGAAGGTTTGTGGTTTGGAGTAGTATGGGAGTCCTCTATAACAAGATGACCCTCATCTATTAAGTCCTAAACCATATGTTTCAACTTCTTACATGAATGTGTCATGTGCCCTTCCACTCTATGATACTCACAATGTTGATTAGGCTTATACCAAACTGTTATGGTATTGTGTTGCCTTATGAGAGGCAACTCGATCATGTTAGATTCCAAGAGTTGCTTAAGTACCAACGAAATAGGTTGGTTGAGTCTAGTAAAATTTCTTGATGGGGGTTTTTGAGGTGTACTAAGTACCATATTTTGCAAGGTACTAGCAATGTTAACATTATTGGTTTACCTGTTATCCATTATCCCATCACCAACTACATGCTTATTCTTATATTGGGTTTTCATGGTCCTATCCTCTTCTTTCCTTATCTTGAATTGTCTTCTTTTAATAAGAGCTTTTTCCACTCTTCTTTCCAAATTTATTGCTTGTTCAAAAGAGGTAATAGTGGTTATTTCCAATTCATATGAGATATGTTCTTGCAAGTTTACAATAAAGATATCTAACATGTCTCTAGTAGGTAAGTTGTATTTTAATCGTCCAAATAAACTTCTCCATCAAGCCAAAAACTTTAAGAAACTTTCATCTTTGCCTTGCTTTAAAATATATAAATATTGCAAAGTCACATTTTTCTCAATATAAGCTCCAAATTATTGAATGAATTACCCAACTGTCTCTTCAAAGTTCCTTAAATAATGATGAGGTAGTTGATAATACCATTCCAATGCCATACCACCAAGGTTCTTAGGTAATTTTTTTAGCAACAACATATCATCATATATAATATCATGACATGTTGTTCTAAACATCTTTAAATGTTCAATTGGGTCCTCTATTCCCTTATAAATAGGTAAAATCAATGTTGGAAAATGCTTAGGATAGGGCCTAGAAGTGACCATAGGGTCTAGATGTTGATTGCACATTTTCTTATAGTCTAAGTTAAACTTAGAGGTTGAAACATATTCATGCTTGATGCTAATTGTTTCACTACACTTGTTAAACTTTGCATATTGGGATTGTTGTTGTGCCATACCCCTAGATTCCCGTGCCATACCCCTAGATTCCCTAGAAGGTTATAAGTGGATTGTTGAAAAGAATTTTCATTAATGTTAGAAACATTAACAATATTATGATATGGGATGTTTTGCATTGTATCTTGTTGTGGTGGATAAGTCACATTTGACATAATAGAATAAATATTATAAAGAAGGCTAGAATGAGGAGGAAATTAAACATGATTTTGAGATGCACTACCAGTTGGAAGAAATTATAGAATTCCCCCAATGTTAGTGGTTGTAGTAGTGGCATATAGGTTTATGAAATGGATTAACATTATGAGAAGATTCAAACAAAGGATTGACTCAAATATTTTGAGGAGAAATGGCTTGGTGATGAGATATCCCAGCCTCTTCAAATTGTGCTTCTTAATCCATAATATTATTCAAGGCTTCCATGTGATGCTTAAATAAATTCTAAATATAATCAAATGATTAAAATTTGAGGTGTCCATTAGACCCCTCAATAAGATAAAGATCATTACTAGTCTATATACCGTATTTTGCATCTAGAATATGATTCTCCCTATCAATATGATCATCCCCTTGAGGATTCTCATAAGATTATAAAAGCTTTCACTTTATCCTAAGGTTGGGAGCCATTAGTATTAAGGAAAAGGATATGAGAGACAAATAGAGATCTAAAACTAATGAAAAACACACAAAAGATTTTATTTTTATGTTTTCTAATCTAAACAAAAAGAATTGAATGATCTTGTTTATGGTTTAAAAAAACAAAGAAAAAAAAAAGAATAGGCTTCCTATATGTCCACTAAGTACATATTTCACGTTGGGTTCACCAAATATGGAGAGGGGGGGAAATTTCCCTACCACATAGGATTCTCAATTGGATCCGTCGGGAGCTAAGGTGACCACGGGGGTATGTTATATCCTCTACACTCTTGGGGGATTGAAGGGTTCACCATGAATGGTTTAAGGATTTACTCTAAGTTCAGTATGGAATATTTGATGTGTTTATTTAAAAAGCACCTATGTTTGGCCTTACTAAGATATAAACTAGGAAGAATAAAATAACAATGCAATACAAACAATAATGCAAGAAAACAAAGACTATCTCTAGAATAATTTTTAATTTCAATGAGAACTAAACCCTAACTTTGCAAATAAGTAAATATTTTTCTTTTCAACAAGGGTTCAAGAGAATGCACAAATTTTTTTTACCTAAGATGAAAACTATATGATTTTTCTCTTTCAAATGCCTAAAAATATAATTGGAAGCCTTTCTTTACTTATGATTTAAATCTAGAATAGAAATGAGTAGAAATAAAACAACAAACAACCTAAGAAGTATATTTAGAGCACTTACTTGATCTGATGCATGATCCTAGATTTTAATTTTTGTCTCAATATATCCAACAACTTCAAAACCTACAAACAACTTTAAAAACCTTGTAAAAATTGATAATTGTTTGGGGGTCTACGTAGGCCACTATGAGACTAAGATTGGAGGTGCAACAATCAAGCCACCTTGGTCCTTTTAGCTGACCATTCAAAAATGAAATAATTTTTCACCTTTGGAACAAACAAAGTAAGATGAAATAGATGTAAATAAAAAAATGAAATGTAGATAGAATGAACAAAACAAAAAATGGAATACATAAAAATACAAATTAGGTTTTTGGAAGAAGAAATTTGACCCTAATTCCTAATTGATAAAATTCACACCTTGTAAAGGATAGGTGCAAATTTGGCTTGCCAAATTCGCACCCTAGACAAATTGGGTGTGAATTTGGTTCAAAACACTTTTAAACCTACAAAACATGAAAAAAGCGATGCAAAATAGAAAATAAAATCTTGAAATAGACTAATAATGCACAAAAACCTGATTAGATGATGTAGAAAGCAAGAAGCAATAGGAAAGTGAATGTGTTGACCAAGATGGTATACATCTCCCGCCATAAATGCTCCTCCACTTCTTCACCAAGAGTAGTTAATCCAAAAGCATAGAAAACAAATCAATATAATCATCTAAAGCATAGATAAATCAAGGGCACTTTTAGAACATAAAAAGAGATTACTTCACCTCAAAAACTTGCTAGGAGAAAAAGAGGGAATCCAATCCTTCTATTTATAAGAGGTTTTGAGGGCTTAGAAGGTAGGAAAAAGAAAATTAACCTCATGCAAAGGTCGACATCACAAAGAGCCAACACTGGGAAGGATTTTTAAGAGAAAAAACCCAAGATTGCCAAATTCACAACTTATAAGGACTAGGTGCAAATTTGGAAAGTCTAAGAAAAAACAAGTAAAACAAAGGAGGAAAGAGGGTCAAAATTGTACTTGGAAAATTTGAGGAGAAAAACTAAGGATCTAAGGAAAATGACTCATCTTGATGGGTCAATTTTCCATTGTTGGTAGCCTCATGTAACATGCATTAGTAGGTTCTTGCTCTCTTTTTGCTAGTAATTGCTTGCTACTATTCTTAGGTATTTTAAAACTTATTCTTGTATCAGTCTAAATTAACCTTGTCTAAAATCCTTATTTTTTAAATCTAAAAGTGCAACTAATATTTCTTTATTCCTATGATTCTTCTAAGTGTGTAAATGCAAGAGACGATATATCATGTTTTTCAATGTATATTTTATATGTTATTTGATTCTATGTATCACAAAAATGAAATATAAATTTTTTTATTATAAAAAAGCATATTATATATTTAACATACATCTATAATTCTAAAATAATATATAAGCAATTCATAATGTAGTACCATTCATTACAATAAATATATTATTCATATATTTATCAATGCCAAGTCATATACAATATCAATCTCAAAGTATAATTGAATATGCATTTATCATAAATATAAGAGTACAATACATCAAAATATATTCTAAACAAAGTCCCTTAGTTTATAAAATTGATATATAAAAGCATGCAACATCAACATATGTCACTCATATTAAGTCCTCTTATACTTTGATTGCTTGGCATTTTCTGACAAAACAAATAATCATAGAAAACAAGAAAGAATCTCATCACCTAGGTCTAGAATTTGTCCCTACAATAATAATCATTTTTCACAATCCCATGATGCAATTACATCCCATCCATGATAACATTCATCTCCTTGGGTCTAAGATTTCATTTAACTTGGTTTCTCATAATCAACTCATTGTTTTTGCCATCTTATTTTACTATGATTCTCATGTTATTTTTTAAATATCCTCAATCATCATTTGGAGATGGCACCATCTAATACAAATAAATTCAAGTTATGACACATCCAATAACTTGTTTGTTCCTTTGTGTGACATGTAACACTACTAAAATTATGAAAGGATACCTTATCATTCTTCCTGTTAAAGGAGTAACTCATGACTTTATATCATCATGGATTACATAGAGATGGTGCAACTTACCTAGAAGTATTAAGGGTAACATGACAAGGCAATCATAATTTTATAATAAAACCATGAAAGGATCTAATTACTATCCATAAATTTTGATAAATTATACTTACTAGTTCTGTATAGATCAAGATTGATCCCAATAACCATTTGACTAGTGTCATCACATTTTACTTAACATGGTAGATTTGATTTAACAACTAATCCATTCATCACTAGTTCTTAATAAGTGCATAGTCCTATATATACAATTATATAAATCATGATTATTATTAATGTTATTCATAAATGATGATATTAAGCATGTGCAATGAATGCTTAAACTAATTGGCACACTCTTTTTATTTTTAAGAACATATAGACGCAATATCAAATTTAGAAAAAAATAGAAACTCAGTGGAAAAAATAGGTTATTCATAGTCCTAATAATCATTTGTCCCATATTATTTACTCTAATATCCTTTATGATCACCATACAATATATATGCATCAAGTTTTAGTAGATACACAAGCACAAAAAGATAAAAACTTAAGCTTCAAATAAGAACTAACGAACTGTCATTAATAATCTAGGCATAAGATTATAAAATGAATATCAATTAAATCCTAGAATTTTTTTTAGTAGACCATGGACTTGAATTTGAAACAAACATAAAATTATTACCTCAACCCGAACAATGAAGCATTCAAGCTTCTAAACTACCTTTTCCATAATACATGCTATATCATTGTTAGAATATATGTAATCTAACCTTATTGGCCAAAGTTGACAATAATGAAGTGCCTATGAACATGTACTATGTAATCGTATGGGTGTCTCTATGCAATCCTATGGGCATCATTTATGTAATACTACACGCATATTTAAAAGTCTACAGACAACTTTGATATATTCACCCTTAGTGATATTGGTTAAAGCACTTCTATGGTTAATCTCAATTGACGGTTTAATACATTTAATATATTGTAATTTAACCTTCAATATAGGTTATATCAACTTGAGGTCAGTATTTAATTATGGATTATGTTTCACTATAAACATCCCCAATGATTGATCCATTGAATAGGTTTGTGATTGTAATTGTGAAAGTGCCTATAGACACCCATACCTTATCTCTATTATGGTTATCTTTATTATATTGACCATATATCTTCTAAAATTTTATCTATATGATCCTTTATTGTATGCTCTATTATTTTGTATATGATTGTGTTGAATGTATGCTTTAGATAATTTCTAGAAAATATTACAAATTCCAACATGGTATCGAGCCAAAAACAAGCAATATCATCCAATTGTAAAATAAATAAAATTTCTACTGATTTAAGAAGCTACCTCTTCACTATTTTTTGGAGGGAAATATCATCATTTTTGAATTCAAATATTTAAATTAGGGCCCAAATATGTGTTGTGCACTATTGAAATCCATTTTAAACCTAGACTACAACATAGGATATGGTACAACGATAAATAATTTGACTATGTTTTCAAGTGGTGTGAGGTAAAATCCCATGAGCTTCAACATCATGTTATCATCTAAATTTCTTTGTTGTACAATATTTTTACACTAGACTTTTTATTTTTCATACTATGGGGAGTCATTATCTATGAAGACAACATATTTTTCTTCCAGCATACACAATGGAAAGAGTGAGTATAAATTTATTTTTCTTTTTGTGATGTGATAGGTTTGAATCACCTTTTGGAATAAAGGCTTGCCTTTGAAGGATGCATATTTCTGGGTCCCATAGGGACAAGTGTATGCCCCTTGAAATTTTCCTAAACACCAACATATTTTTTATTCTTTAACCTCTACCTCCAATGGACCTTTGGTATATTTATTGGATAATTCACTTATTATTCAAATATCCTAAGATTAATTCTCATGGTTTCCTTTTGTTGCATATTAGTATATATGCTCCCTCAACTTAGCAACCGATGGATTATTCATACTACTACAACACCCCTAACTCCAACAAAACCATTGATATGGTGCTTGGTAAGTTGTCTTGTTGTCAAGAGATCTCATGTTCAAATTGGTACAACATAAATTTTTTGCATACCCTTTGATAATATATCATCTTCTAGGTCTATAACTTGATTCCCATCTAAGTCTAATAGTAATCTCTTGTATGATAGTTGATTTTTCTCTTGTTGGAATGAGATTTAGATATTTAAACCTTGGTGTGTGATTTCTTTTATAAGCTTCAGAACTTTGTGGTCACTACAAGGGGTGACCATTTCTTTGCTTATTTCAAACCTCCATATGAGCATTTGGTTAGCTTGATTAAGTTAAGGCTTTTCATGTGTAAGGTTGATGGTTGGAACATCTATGACTCCATTTTTCTTATTTTACTTTTAAAATGTGCAATGTGGCCCCTTTTCACCATATATGACATGGTGACTCTATATCTCCAACACAACAATTAGTGTCCAGTTGGTAAGATTTATTGTACATGGAAGGTCTTGAGTTTGATCCCTATACTTCTATTTTCTATTCTATTTGATTATGTGAGTTGCCAGTTTGCATTTATGTGACCATATGATAAATATTTTTATATTTAAAATATTTTATCTAATCAAAATATGTGAAGTTTCAAACACACATTTTTCTAATAAGCATAGTTGGATGAAGAAACCAGTTAGAAAGGTTGTGATGTCAATATAATGCAGGTGGCACTTTCGAGATGTGACACATGGTAAGCATAGATTGGTGCATTTCCCCTAAGGTTTGAAATTGATTTTTTCTTACTTTTAGTGCCAACAAGACCAAACTTCTAGATGCCATAACTTTTGAATACATAAGTGTTTGGGGGATATTTTTTAGATTGCATAATTTTTTGAGCTCTATGCATTGGTAACATCAACTCAATAATATGTTACATTGCTTTAGATTATTTTTTGGTTATAGTAGGGTAGCCATTTGATGGTAAACATAAGGTGTGCCTTGTTCCTATGGGTCCCTTTCCAATGATGGGTGGTGATTATTCCAAACAAAATCTATTTCTTGATGATTCAACTATTTTCTTTTGAATTTGGAGGATAGATTAAGGTTACCATATTGCATGTTAAATATTTTCTCATAGGAATCTTGATCCATTGAATTGGTTTGTGATATGTAATTTTGGGGGTGCCTATTGACACCCACCCCTTATCTCTATTCTAAATATATTTATTACATTTTCTATCATTCCTTTTTTTGTAATTGGTTATCTAATATTGAAATGGTTCCCACTCATATTACATCATGGCCATATAGTGGTATTACAACAATTTGGCAACTATGCATATATAGCTTGGTAAGATTAAAACTCAGGTCTCCTTGATATTTAAGGAATATAACCAATTGAGATAATTCCATTTGATATTTTTTATAAACTCGTTTACTTTATACTTTTCTATTATTTTGTATATGATTGTGGTGAATGTATGCTTTTTTTTCAAAATATTTTAATGATTCCTTCTAGATATTTAATAAAGGACTATCCAAATCCATAGGTACATCATACTTTGGATCCTTCTTATGCACTTATATCATGTATTAGAAATGATATCACTATTAGTAGTGATAACTATATCTACAACCAACATAGAAATAATATAGTAAAGTTCATTCATCTAGGCATGCTAGTAGTCTATGGTTTAACCAATAAGGAGTTTTACTTCTTTTTGGTTTCCAAGTTGATATTACACACAAGGAGACTCTGCCTTAAAAACCTTTCATAAAATCATGTTGTTGACCTTAAATATAGGTTTTAACTAGATAAATCAAGTCCACCACACGAGGGTATTAAATCCCCCATATAGAGCACTACTACTTTGGGTTAGAGACTATACTATCTACACTAAAAGGTAAGCAAAGTAGAACCACCAAATGGAATATTGAAAGTAATTAATGTCATGAGTATCCTCACATAGTAAAATAATGTTCATTTATTTCCATACTAACATCCTAATCACACATAGATTCATTTATCATTAAAATATAAAAGGAAATGCCCAAATACTATAGTAAATACATTAATTTGACATCTGAGATGATAGGAATAAAATGGATAGAGGGATTATTAAATCTATTTAAGTTTATCCATATCACAGGGTAGTCCCTTCATTATCAAAGGATCCATTCACATTATTCTCAATAAAGAATTATAATAATATAATATTTATGGCTAAATTTTTCAAACTAAAGTAAAAATAATTTTAAAAACTCAATGAAGTAGTTTCCTTGTATTTTAAATTGAATAGCACCAATTTATTTCCCTACTTCATTCTTGTGGTTAGTGGATATTTCTCCCAAAGGGGAGAAATAAGGATATTTTATATAAATTACCACTAAAATCATTCCTTGGAGCTCATATCATCTTCTTTGTTTACTCACAATTGTTGGTAGTTGATAGAGGTGTAGGACTAACATGAGAATTGTGAATATTATCAACATTTTGTCTCTTATGCCCTAATTTTAGGGCCCTTTGATTTTTTTACCACTTTTACCTTTTATTCTAAATTTTTAAACTCTAACTTATTTATTATTAAATCTCTGATTTGTTCCATGCACCTCACTAATACAAATAAAATGGTCAACCTTATATTTATAGCAAAACAAGTAGCATATAAACATAACTAGATATTTCTACTAGTCAAACCAACATACATATTTATCACATCAATCTAACACCCAAATTATAGTGAGGTGTCTATTCTATTCAAATTATAGAATTTCATAATATAATTCACCCCTTGTTTTAAGCATTAGTGTGATGCTTAACCAAATAGTTATGGATATAAAATTTGAATATTATTTTCATCTTTTTAGTTAGTAATTCTCTTATTATGAGGATACCCATTAAAATTCAACTTAGTTAATGATATGATTCTAGAGTTCTACTGTACATCTTTCCAATATTTGCACCAATTTTAACTTTAAAATTGCTACGTCTTCAACTTAAAAGGAATTCTAGATCTAAAACATGTGTTCCATAAAGTATATATATGGTTAAAGCAAGGAGACATGAAAAACATTACAAATCCCATATAGTGTAGAGGTAGAGCCAAGTGGTACATAGCATTACATAGAATTATATCACTTAAAATGGTCCACCATATGAGATAAAATGTTAGAGCTTTTCCCAAATTTGATTGAACTTTTATCAAGCTTGATGAATAATAAAAAGTTGTCATTGATATAGATATTTCTTGAGGTTATATATAATTCAACATAATTTCTTTGTTGATCCAATATTTCATTACACTTTAGTCAACACTACTTGTTGATCATATTCTTGTAATAATATAGATCCAATCATAACCCTATCCTCTAGAATATCCTATCTCAATGGGATATGATATTTTATTTTATACAATAATTCAAATAGTTCCATATCAATCAAATAATGGTAGCTATTATTGTAAGCAAACTCAATAATATATAGGTAATATTGTCATTTATATTATTGATCTATGACATACATTCTAAACATATCCTCTATAATTTTATTCACTTGCTCCATTGACCTACTTGTTTTAGGACGGTGTAAAGTGCACAAATTTAAATTAGTACCAAATATAGTGTGTAAAGTATTTTAAAGCAAGATTGTGAACATATTATTCTATATAAGATTATGGTTTTTGGAATACCACATATATACACCACTTATTTTATAAAAAAATTGGCATTGTGCTTTGACTTATCAATCAAGTATCTTGAAATAAAAATGTATTTCCTTAATCTATCCACCATAGCCAATATTTTGTCATATTGATTTCTTTATGTAGACAATCCACCTATAAAATACATGGACATCATTTTTTATTTATGATTTGGGATATTGTGATAGTGTATTTCTTCAATTGGATGACATGTTCTATCTCGAATCTTTGGCATATAAGATGTTTTATTGTACATTAAATAATATATTTATCCATGTTGTGTCAATATTATAAAATTTCAAATCATGGTACATATCCACAACTCTTGATCAATTTTATATGAAGCTCTATGGATTCATTCACAATGATATTTCTTAAATTTCCCCTTTAAAAACACAAATCCTTCCTTGGAACTTCAAAAGGTTATTTGAAACAAAATAATACCCCTTAAAATTTACATCCTGGGTCTTCCATTTCATCTATTGATATAGGATATATTTTATTTTTATTATTATTATTATTATAATGTATTTTATTATGGTTATTTAATACTCTTCATTGATACTAGATATCTTCCCCTACTCAATGCATTTAGTATATGGTTTTCCTTTCCTTTAATATAAGAAATATCTAGATCATAGTCACTCAAGAAATCTAACCAATATCATTGATAAGCATTGAAATTGGTGTAAGTGAATATGTTTCTTAGGTTTTGATGATTTATTTTCAATTTAAATAACTTTTATAGCGTAAAATGTTTCCATATTTTTCAAACAATGGAATACTACTTTTGGATTGAAGTCATGCACTATGTACTTTTTTCATATTTATTCAACCTTCATGATTCATAAGCCATCACATGATCATATTGAATAAAAAAATGCCCAAACCTTCTAAAGAATCATTAGTATAAACTCTAAATTATCTATTGTGATCAACAACCATAAAACATGCATTGTAGTAAGAAGATTATTTATCCTAGCAAGGAATTTTTCACACATTATTTACTCAAAAATTTTGTATTTTTAACAAAAATAGTAATTGAATTATCAATCCTAGAAAATATTTCTTACAAAAACCCTTTAAATAGCTATGTAATCCCATAAAACTTCTCATTTTGATCATGTTTTATGGAACTAGTTATTCTAAAATTATTTGTATCTTGTCTTGGTCGACTATACTACCCACCTTAAAGATAACATACCCTAAGTACTTTATTTTGAATAATTTTCATTGAGAAATTAAGAATATGACTTCCTCTCATAATTTTTTATATTGTCATACACAATTGCTTGACATGATCATTATTTCTTTGAATATATTAGAATATAATCCAAGAATACTAGCACAAACATGTGTAAAATATATCTAAACACATTTTCATAAGGTTTATAAAATATGTTGGAGCATTTTTCAATCCAAAAAAGACCACTGTGAACTCATAATAACCATATCTAGTTTGAAAAGTAGTCCTGGGTGTGTGTATGTGTGTATATATATTAAAAAATTATATTATCAAACATCTTATCACTTGATCCCAATTCAAGAAGGTAGGTTAACCATTCCATCATTATTCTTCTTGATTAGTTGAAAAATTAACCACATCATCTCCCAACTACCTTGTATTTGTTGTATAATATATATATATTAGAAGATTAGGCTAGTTTCTTCTTTTAAAATTTTCCATAGTCTACTTGTTTTATTTCTCTATTGCCTCTATCACTACTACAAGCATAGTGGTAGTGAAATTGTATATTTGTATGTAACTTATTACTAAAGTTTATGTTATTGTTAATAGCCTTATATGATATCGTTACATTTTTAGTCCATGTATTTGTATTCCTCATATTTGAATAAGGCGCTTTTTTATTTGTATACTTTTAAGTTTGTCTAAATCATAGAAACAATTATCTATTATGCCTTATTATATTGTATAACTTTAAACTACAACTCATCTAACACTAGGTGTTTTTCCTCTACATCACTATCCTAGTTCCCATCGTGCAAAGCATAAACACGAGTAATGGACCAAATTTTTTATAATAAAACGATATAAAGGTGTAAGTCATTGAATCCTCTTCCACTCCATGGTATCTAGGGTTAACTACCCAAAACCATAGGACATGATAAGATACTTACGGGTCAATTGGAAATAATATATATATCTAGGTGTACATATTCATATTCTACTAACATACCATATTCTTTTATTTATCTATTTGTTTGGTTATGGTTGTTGTCATCATTTAATAACTATGGATGGGATGTTGCAAATATTAAATACATTGTGTATTATCAAAATAATAAATAAAAATATTTTTAATTTAAAATTTATGTTGAATAAATTTTATTTTGGCTTTTTAGTGTATAAATGATGGACATCCACAATCACTATAATGTAGAATAAAGGTAAGCATATATGCATGTTGTGTGTGTAATATATATATCATTTTTTAGATGTGAGTACTCATGATTTTAGGTTGGAATTGATGACACATACCTATGGTATGAGCTTGTGTATACATAATGTATTCTCATGATGCACACAATGATACACTAGGTGTATTAAAGATATGAGCATATATGAGGAATGTATAGGTACTTTTAAAATGCAACATAACATAATAATTCCCTTACACCCTAGGTATCCATGCATGCTTGTACCCATGTACTTTAACTTTGAAAGTTTAAATTGAATATGTCACACCCACACCCTACATATCACATCTACACACCTAAATAACCTATATATGTATATAAAATAAAAACTTAATATTGATAATAAGGATGGATTTTACAAATATTTAATACACCTTAGAAATTAATTTACTAATGATAAATATGGATTTATAAATATTTAATGCACCCACTTATTCTTGGTGTACTTTTCAAAAATAATATATATCATTTTTAACCTTAAAAGTTTATATTAAAGAAATTTAATTCTACATTGTGATTGGCCAAATAATATATTATATGAAAATAGTAAACATGAATAATATACCTTTAGTCCCTATTGGCATGCCCTAGTGGTATGTCATTGAATTGTTATCTAGGCTACCCAAGTTTGAATCATGGGGTGGGAGACCACTGTTGTGCCCTTGAGGAGTGTGGCCCCCAATTGTACCACCCATTGTACTTCACCTTACTTCAACCAAAAATAAATAGTAATAAACTATCTTTCATAGAACAACATTAAAGGGTTTCTCTTCTTTCTATTTCAAAGATGGTTTTTCAAAACACCTTCACTAGTGAAGGGGTGGATTTGTTCTTTCATGACAAATAGTTATAAACTTTGCATATTATTTTTTATATACTAATACAAATATTTTATTTTTAATTTGATGTATAGAGTTGAAATAAGCTCTACAACATTTATTTCAATGAATTTTTTTATCATGATATATGGTAGTGGTGGCCTTTCTCGTAGGATTATCCATCATGTGTAACCTTTTGATGAGGGTGTTCATCACCATGTGAGGACTTGAAATTGGGCCATGTCCATATAGTCATAACTAAAGTATAATTAATCCATAATATTTTGTACAAATACTGATATATAATTTTATTGATTTAGTATAAATATACTAATTAGAAAATATTTTATTCATTGCATTATTGTGTTATTTTGGTTATAATATTGAATTACTTTTAGTTGATATAATAGATTCAATTGTAAGTATTATTATGTGGACTTATGCAACAAAATGGATTTTATCTATATGAGAGATGATTATAGTTATTGATATTTCTATACCTTCATCCAATCTCATCATCATGATCTCTCTATGTGAAAGTGATAAAAATGAGTTCCCCATAGAGATAGCCCAAAAATTCTTAATTTTGATCAAATTATTAATATTAAGATTACTAAATGTAAATCAATTAGATATTTGAAGTGATGCCTTGGAATATAAACATTTAAAATTATATTCATTTAACAACTTTTTGTATGTTACTATGAGAATAGCCAAATTAACTATTCTCATCTATGTTTATAATTAAAGATATACACCTCTCTCTATATATCTTATTTTTATTCCACCATCCTAATTAAGATCATCATAGTGTTTGACAATATTCATATCTTTCTTAAGTTTTCTCATTACGCAATGATCTTTGTTGACCAATATGCTAATATACTTTATATTAATATAGCACTTTTTCTACAAGAGTGTTTTTCTAAAGCTGATTTGGTAATTTCATTCAATCTCAAATATTGATAATACTCCTTAATTGTTAAAAGTATAATCTAACTTATGGCCAAGGCCAACATTGTATGATATAATCTTGTTTAGGCCTATGGGCAATCATTGTACAAATGTATTTATTTTCTTAGATATTATATAACTATATAAGCCCTATGGTTTGTGGTTGTTATGGTTAAACCTACATTGTAACTTGTAATTCACCTAAATCACTCTTTTGATGTCAATTTACATTAACTTGTTTATGTACTTGGGGTTTTGGTAATTTATGAATATCTTTTACTACTTCATCCATTGTATAAGAGTGTTGTTAATTTTATCTACAAATAGTAAAGTGATTATTTGGTGCTCAAGGGCACCCATCATCTATATATCTTATTTTATCTTTTTTATGCTTTCCATATAAGATCTTAGTGGATCAATTGATTCTATTTGTTTTTGGAAATGGGTGTGAAAGTAAATACGGTAGCAAAGCAAGTATAAAGCAACATCGCTTGGTCATACAAAAGGTCAACTTGGAGCATTTGATCCTTTCTCCAAATTTTAGGGTTAATTACTCTTCAAATATTCATAAGCATGTTTAGAATAAGAGGCAAAGAGGATATTTTTCATAATGTTTAGAGAAATCGTGCCTACCTCATCATTATTGAGGTACTCTTGATCTGTTATCTATGAATTTGATTTTTTTTGGTGTCATCAATCATCATTACAGTATAGAGGGAAATTATAATATTTGAATTCAATTTTGGCACCCTCCAAAAGTGGCACACACTTGCCATTGCATGTGTTATCCATATTTTATTTCTAGCACAAGCGTATCCATGCATAAATCTTCACCATATCAAGGATATGTGTTTCTAATAACATGGGAATGATAAACAAATTTTTAAGCAAAGGATTTTGAGGATGAATAAAACTATTGATCACAAGTTTTAACCCATGCACCATACTTTTTACTATTTATTGAGTTTGAGTGTAGTTCAAAAATACATTTTTTTCATTAAATGGCATTAGCTCAACTGGTTAGACTCCTCAACATTTAAGGAGACCCAGGTTCAAATATTGTCAAGTGATACATAAATAATACCTAATATGTTGTAATACCATGTAGTGATAATAAAGTAATATGGTTGGGGACCATTTCAATCCCATATAACCAATTGAAAAAAACGTGCATCATATTTCTTGGTTGGATGAACAATCAAGTGAGTGGACATCTCGACATGGAAGAGAAGTGCAATAATTCAATAAAATCATGGACTGAGGTTGGATTCAGAGATATAATTTTCTATTTTGGATAATATTAAATTTATACTTCAAGGAGGTGTTAGATTCATTTTCCATAAACTCACATTGCTTCACTGGTTGTTGTTCCTCTCCTAGGATTCTTATAATCCTAGTAACCAATGATCGATTCCTAGAAAGAAATATTTATTTTTATTATTCATTTAGAAGCTTTTTGGATGGTGTGAAGGATTTTTAATTTAGTTAGGTGATCATTCATCTCAAGTGCAAGGTGTATAATTTGGTTAGAGGGAAGCACCCAATCCATACAAGACCCAAGTTCAATCCCACCTATTAAATATTTCAAACATAATGGATAAAAGTGAGTAGAATTGGCTAAGATGAAGACTGATGCAATATTTTTAAACATCCATAAATGATGTTTTTTGACCATATTTAAACTTGTTTGACCAATCAAACATGCGCAAGTGTCAAACTTATAGTGTTCTTAGCAATTCAATGGTGACCAAGTGGTATTTATTAGTAAACCAATGGATACCAAGTGGTAAATTATGATTAGATATTGCATTTGTAAATTTTGGAGGGTTGATTATTTTTTATGTCTATTAGGGCAAATCTTTCAAAGGCCATAAATTTTGCATATGAAAGTATTTTAAGCCTTTTTTTTAAATCATAGGATTTTCAAGCTCTTTGAATTGGTGATATCAATTCATGGATTTTTTATAATATTGGGACCAAATTATAGGTGATAGTCTTCAAATCCTATTTCTCTATATCAAAAGGAAAAATTAATAATGAGTTATACAATCAGAATTTTTTTTCCATATTCGTGGGAGAAACAATTGGATTTATGGGATTTGAAGTAGTTATTGGGTCTTTTGGAGGCATACAGAAAAGGATTTAGAATATGCTCTAGCTAATTCTTCCTCTTCCTATTAGATGCTTAGACTATCAAGTCATCTTCTGCATGAATATATAACCCTTCATGATCTCTTCAATATTTTATCCTTTTTTTTAATACTATTAGAATTTTGTAATGGATACTCTTATAAATAGATTCATGCAAAGCCTATTTTAGTGATGGAAATCAGGTGGCCCAAGGAAAAGCTAAATTATCCAAATAAGGTGAAGTATTTTGTAAAATAAAAAGTTATCCTTCCAAGTCTTTCATTATGAATATCAAGAGCCTAGTTGATAACTCCAAGCTACTGAAAAGCCAACAAGAGAGAAGATTGTCGAGAAATAAATACAACCATGACAAGTGGAAGCCATGGGATAACTCTATGGCAAAGAATTTTGGTACCTCCTATGAATATGGTATGTTCAAAATTAATTATTTTTCCACTTATTTTCCCAAATATAGAGAAAAAAATTTGTAGGATGAATGGCCTATTGTGAGAAGAGCTTTGAAGAAGCATGGCATAGCTTGCAAACTTGATCTTGTTAAGAGAAGATTATCTATTTTCACAACTTATAAAATGAGAGATCCTTACATCATTATCAAATCCTAGGATATCATAAAAATATTGTCAAGGAGTGTACCAACACTACAAGCAATCAAGATACTAAATGATAATATGCATTATGATATCATCAAAATTGACAACATAATATGAAATAAAGGAAGATTTTTTAAATAATGTCAACATTTGTTGGGCTCTAATGGTTCAACTCTAAAGGCTATTGAGAACTTTATAGGTTGCTACATTCTTGTTCAAGAAAATATTATGGTAGTTATGGGACCATTTAAGGTATTGATACAAGTATGCAGAATTGCTAAAGACTTTTTTCAAAACATATATATTATTTATCATATAAAAGAACTTATGATAAAATAAGAACTTGTAAAGAATATAGAATTTCATCACAATAGAAGAAATGAAATTCCAAAGAAGGTGAAGAAGTATAATAAGCAATACATAACTTTATTCTCTTCACATGCAAAATAAATACTGGCAACCAATCAATTCAATAGCTGACACAAGATACATGGTAGCAAATCCTTTGCATGAAGACATTGAATGAGGCACACATTTATTGCATTAAATTTATAAGTATTAAATTTTGAATGAAGTGTTTATAATAAATATTTTTTGGAGTGCAATATTGGTGGAAACAACACTTCTAAGAATTTTAGTAAGAAGTCTATATTGAGGAGGTGAATTTCTCTCTCAAATTCCAACATTACCCTAGAAAATTTCAAGTTAGAATCCAAGATTCTAGGCAAGAGCTAAGACTATGATGTAATAAGAGGGGTATATTAGGAGTTATTACATCATAGCCCATGTGACCATGAGAGTGGTATAACCACCCATCACAAGGACTATGCATGCACTATAGGCCAAGGGTAGTTGCATGATAAGCTAGTAGTAATACCAAAAATGGTCATCCAATGTATTTAAATATCTATCATTTCATAATATAAAGCATCGAAGCATTAAACTTTAACAAAGCTTAGGCCTGTCTAGACTATGTTTCCTTTAGTATTGAAGCTTTAGGATGACTATACTATTCCTTTTTAGTTGATTTCACCTATTATCAATGTCTTATTAAAGGTCTTCCCTAACTCACACACTAGTTCATTTGTTGCCTTTATTGTTAGTTATTGTTATAGGTATATATAAGCACCTTATGAGATTCATTGAAAAATAACTAGGTAGATCATATGATATATTATAAATACTTAATAAAAAGTTATTTATTGCTCTATTGGGGTCTCTCCTATTTTAATAGTCTATTTTAATTTAGAATGAGTTATTGATTTGGACCAATGGTATTCTACCACTGACTTTGTATTTTATCTTGGTTTTGGATTTATCTCTTAGTGTTTTTATTGGATATCTACCATATCTCAATCCTCTAAAGAAGTCAAGTACTATGCTATTAGTGATTCCAGCAAACAAATTTAATGAATGTTGATGATTCTAGAGTATTGGGCCTTCCTCAATAGTTTTTATCTCTATTTATTATGATAATCAAAATTACATCAAGATTATTTGCAATCTTATTTTATATTACTGGAAAAATCATATTGAATATTGGATGCACTATGTTTTTTATCTTCATACTCATTAGATGGTTGATCTAGTTTACGCACCTTTAATATGGTGGACTATAGATATACTAACCAAGGATATGCAAATGGTGATCTATAACATATTGGAGTAGGAGAGGTCCCTTAAAGAGTAATTACTAAAAACTTTCTCTCTTCGTGTCCTTAATTTAGCTTAAGGAGTGATATTGAAATATGTGATGTTAATCTTCACTTGAGGCCATGACCGATATTGTGTTGTAATTATTTGTATATTTTCCTATGGGACCTTGAGTACCCATTGTAGTTGATTTTATAGTAATGTTATCTTATTATATTTAATGTCAATTCTTTGACTTTCACCTAGGGTAACTTGTAATTTTGGTATTTATATCCCTTTATGGACAACTATTTGATCATCAATTAGATATGATTCATTGTTTTATAGTGAGATTATTTGGTTTCTAAGGGCACATTCCATATTCATTTTATCCTTACATGTAATTTAATTTTGTTTATTTAGTAATGTTTTTGTTATGCTTATTCCTTAATATATTGCTAAATCTAACAATATTATTATGACAAACTAATTTTTTATTACATGTTCTTGAGTCATCCTTCGATCTAGGGAATTTCTCAAATATCTACTTTCTCTGGCTATTATATTTACATGCATACGAATCTATTTAATGTATATTTTTTGGACATTTTGAGTCCCTAAGTCAAAGTTGTCATTGATGTCACCAGATGAAGTCATCATTAATGTCAAGGAATTCAGAAGAAATAAAGTCATCAAAGGTGTCACTAATATCCAGGAAGAATCTTCAATAGTGCAATAGTTAAAGGCAAAATGGCTCCATAATATTTTAATATTATATGAGAGCATAAGTTAAAAAGGGTTTTCATAAATACCTAAGGAGGCCTATTGCAAAGTTCAAAGGAGGTCTAATATTTATTTCATAAAATATTTAAATTCAAAAGGAATTTAAATTTTATAAATAAATATCATCAATACAAATTTGTGCAATAAGAGAAGGCCTTAAAAGCCAAAGGTTATAATTATAATTTATAAAATTTAAATTCCTTGGAATTTAAATCATTTATAAATTACAAAGGTTAAATGCATCGATGTCATCAAAAAATTTGGAGCATCGATGTTTGAAGACAATGGTAGCTTCGTGTATAAAAGGGAGGCCAAAAGACCTTGCAAATTATCCCTCATTGAATTTAATTAATGCGACAAAGTAAATTGCATGTGTGATTCAAATTTTTGGGTGAGGAAGAAGACGAACGACTTTTCGTCTTATGTGCAAGGGTTATAGTGGAGTAAGGTTGGTGCCCAAGACAAGTTGGACATGGTGGTCCATTGGCAGTGCACATTTTTGCTAAGGTGTTTGTGGGGAGACAAACCTATGTTCGAATACCAAGGAGTGCATGCACAAAGGGAAAGGTTTGAGTTTTCGTGTTTGTCGTTTAAGGCACCAGGAGGAATATAGTGCGCAAAGATATTTTTAGCTCTCAACGTGCATTGAGCGCACGTGGTTGAGGAGCCCGCGACTAGGGCATTCGCGGAGGCAAAGGTCAAGGGTTCGAAACCCATTGAGAGGAAAAGGTAATTTTCTAAAATAATTTGTATTGCCTAAATTTTTAATTAAAGCCTTTATTAGGAGTTATAAGGGGTTTTTAAAAGGTTTTTAGTTAGGCAATAAAATTAGTGGTTAGGAGAAATAAGGAGTGATAGCAAATTTTTATGTGTTGAATTGTGATTTATAAAAGAGGACATATTCTTTTTAAGTTGGAGTAATAAGGTAATAAGAGGTTTTGAATTTTAGCGAGTGTTGATTTTATTGGTAAAGGGATTTTTGCCAAAGAGATTATTATGAGGGTATTGGATATTATTTTAAATTTAGAGTGATAAGGTGTATTTTGTTCGATATCATTTTGTATTGTGTTGTGTTGAGGAAATTATTATCTTCTAACCTTTATTGATATTGGAAAAGAAGTAATTGTGAGTGTGACAGATTTGTGAGATCTACACCTTGTCAAGCAAAAAGGTATGGGAAAATTCTTCCTTAGTTGAATTGATTGATTGATTTTCTAAAAATAATTTTGGAGTGAAAAGGACTTGATTAGGGTTTCCTTTTCAAGAGTTTTGAGTTTATGCTTCAAGGTTTTCTGGAATAAAGAGTTGTTAAAACCTTGTTTTATAAGCATTGTTGTTGAAGCCATTGGTTGTGTGAAGAACTTGAGTTAGTATTGTGCAAAATAACATGAGTATCATTGTTATGTGAATATTTATGTATAAGCATTGTTGTTGAATCCATTGGTTGTGTGAAGAACTTGAGTTAGTATTGTGCAAAATAACATGAGTATCATTGTTATGTGAATATTGATGTATAAGCATTGTTGTTGAAGACATTGGTTGTGCAAAGAACTTGACTAGGGTTTGAAAAAAATATGAGTATCATTGTTATGTGAGATTTGTCGTTGAAGCATTGTTGGAAACATTTTGAGTTGGTATTTACATGCTTGGACTAGGTTTTGTGAGCAAGGGTTGTTTCTTGAGTAATTGGTTGAGTAGAGTTGATTGAGCCTAGTCAAGTGGGTGTGTGAAGTGAATGTTCAAGTTCCATAAAATAAATTATTCTATATTTTAAATTGAGTTAAGAAAGTGATTGAGCATTGAGTGTAGAATATATTGAGTCTCTAACAATTCTCTTTATGTTTCTATGAGATTGGACAAGTTTTCAGTGAGCTTGTTGAGTAAATTTTAATAAGTTCAGTGTGGACTTATTAAGAAAATTGAGAAAGTTCTGTGTGGACTTGTTGAGCAGATTTGAGCAAGTTCTATGTGGACTTGTTCAGCATATTTGGACAAGTTTTGTATGGACTTATTGAGCATATTTGGAAAAATTTTGTGTGGACTTGTTGAGCATATTTGGATAGGTTCTGAGTGGACCTATTGATCAGAGTTGAGCAGGTTCTGAGTGGACCTATTGAGTAGATTTGAGCAAGTTCTAAGTGGACGTATTGAGAAGATTTGAACAGGTTCTGAGGGGACCTATTGAGCAGATTTGAGAAGGTTCTAAGTGGACCTATTGAGTAGATTTAATATAGAGCTTTGAAGGTGACAAGAGCAGAGAGGACAGTATTCTCCAGTGGATAGAGATCCATCAGCCAGGGTAGTGAGGGTAGGTCTTTTGAGTGGAGATGAGAGTCTTCAGTGGATATAGATCCACAAGCTAGTGCAGTGGAGGCAGTAATCTTCTAAAGGATCACCATCCATAGCAGAGGAGAAGAAGTTCTCCTATGGATAGATATCCACAAACTTGATTTATGGGATCAACATATCCTTTGGATAGAGGTCCATAAACATTGTAGGGAAAGTATTCCCAAGAGAATTTATTTGAGAAAAAATTATAAGAAATATTTTCTTCGTGGAGTAGCTCGCATTGGGTGAACCACGTAAAATCATGTCTCTCATATGTGTGATGCTTTGTGTGATGTTTACTACTTTAATATTGTTGATGCTAGTATTTGGATTAAAAAGTAAAAAGTTTTATCTTATACTTTTCACCCCCCCTCTCAGTATAAGCACATGTTCTTCAATTGGTATCAGAGTAGGTCTCTCCATGAAAATACTAATAGCTTGGAAAAGGATCCACCAGTAGCTCACATGACTTTAGAAAGTGAAGAAGAGACTATGTTTGAAATAAATAAAAAAATTATTTGCTGCTCTTAGAAAATTAGAAAGACTTAGAGAGAAAAATTCAAGCTTGAAGGAACAAGTTCAAGAAGATGAAGAAGGAAGGATGGAAGTTATACAAAATCTCATAGAACTCAAGATTAGGGTGGAAAAAAGAAAGAAGATTGAGAAAGATATGATAGATCTATTAAGATCCAGAGAAACAGAATGTGAAAATTTGGAATCAAAAATTGTTCTCCTAAGGAATAAATTTGAAAGGACCAAGGTACTAAAAGATCTAGAATATGAAAAACAAAAAGGGGAACCAAGTCTTCATAAAGCAGAAACTTCAAACAAGAATAAGCAAGCAAATATCAGAAAGGAACAAAGCAAAGGAGAACCCTGGATAAGAGTTAATCACAAGAGAAAAATGACTTCTCCACAAATTTCAAGACATCTAAATAGGTTACATAATTTCTTCCATGGTCATTTTTCTTGCAATAAATATGGTCATAGAGCTGCACACTATATTCATTATGCAAGATACAATAGAAATTTCAATTCCTTTGCACCTATCATGGATGATGATGTTATATGTTACAAATGCAATAATTTTGGGCACAAGGCTAGATGGTGTAAAATGATGCTTCTTGAGTCTAGAAAAACAATTTCAACAACTAGGAAATATGAAAAGAAAAATGTTAAGGCTAGATCAATGTTAGTGCAAACAACCCTTCATGCTCAGGATAAAGAAGAACAATGGTATCTTGATAGTGGTTGCTCGAGTCACATGACAGGATACAAAGACAAATTCATTATACTAAAAGAAATAAATAGAGGATCAGTAAGCTTTGGTGATAATGGATCAGCAAGGATTGGTGGAAGATGAACTCTAAGTTTAGGCAATGGAAAAACAAAACAGAGAATGTATTGTATGTTAAAGGGATAAAACACAATCTGTTGAGTATAAGTCAACTTTGTGATCAAGGATACATGGTCACCTTCCATCCAGATAGATGTGAGATAAGGAAATCATAACTAGAAAAATCATTGCCAATGCAATAAGAACCCCAAAAAACTTATACATGCTCAATGAGATCAAGGGGGAAAAGTTCTTTCTATAATAAGAATATTAGAGTTGGTAGTGGCATAGAATATTGGGTCACTTAAATTTTGACAAAATATTCAATATAAGAAATAAACATGCAATTAGAGATTTACCCAAAATAAGAAGACCTCAAAACATAATTTGTACACCATGTCAACATGGAAAGCAAACTAGGACAACCTTTAAGCCAAAAGGTTATATGTCATCTGAGCCATTGAGCCTAATACACACTGATTTGTGTGGTCCTACTAGAACACAAAGTATTCAGGGTGAGAGTTACTTTATGTTGTTTATAGATGATTATTTCATAATGGTTTGGGTAACCTTCCTAAAAGAGAAGTCAGAGGCTTTTGAAAATTTCAAAGCATTCAAGGAATTGGTTGAAAATGAAACAGGCAAAAGGATTAAGTATCTAAGATCTAACAGAGGAGGAGAATTTAATTCAAATGAATTCGTAGAATTTTTTGAACAACATGGAATCAAGAGAGAGTACTCAGAAGTAAGAACTCCTCAACAAAATGGGGTAGTTGAAAGGAAAAATAGGATTGTTGAAAATATGGCTAGAGCTATGTTAAATAAATCTAAGTTATCAGATGGTTTTTGGAAAGAAGCTGTAAACACAACAATATACATAATCACTAGGGTTCAATTGAGGGTAAATTATCACAAGACTCCATATAAGCTTTGGAAAGGAAGACCTGCCATTGTAAACACTTTAGAATTTTTGGAAGCAAATGTTACATAAGACAGGAATATCAAAACTTGGGTACGTTTGATCTAAGATGTGATGAAGGAATTTTTCTTGGTTATTCCACAAAGAGTAAAGCCTACAGATGCTTCAACAAAAGAACACGCACTATGGTGGAAAGTATAAATGTAACAATTGATGATAAGATAGATTCTATAGAACCCATTCAAAAAATTGTGTATCAAGAAGATGAATGTTGTCAAGAGGAATTTTGTGAGGAATCAGATAAAGAAGAAGAAGAAATACAAATACTTCTTCCCAAAACTCCATCCATGTATGTACAAAAACATCATCCAAAAGAATAGACCATCAAGAATCCAGATGAAAGACAGACAAGGAGAAGAATAATACAATTGTCTCAACAAGTAAATTTTTCTTTGCTATCTAATATTGAGCCAAAACACTTCACTCAGGCAAGTGACGATGAATTTTGGGTTAAGGCAATGAATGAAGAATTGCATCAAATAGAGAAGAGCAAATCTTGGGAACTTGTTCCATGACCAAAGGATAAAAATGTGATTAGCACAAAATGGGTATTCATAAATAAATTAAATGAAGATGGACAAGTGGTCATAAATAAAGCAAGGTTAGTATGCAAAGGTTATGCACAGGTAGAAGGAATTGAATTTGATGAAACTTTTGCTCCAGTTGCACGACTTGAAGCTATAAGGATGTTTTTAGCCTTCTAAAGTTTCAAGAACTTCAAGGTATATCAAATGGATGTCAAGTCAACATTTCTAAATGGAGTTCTAGAAGAAGAGGTTTATATTGAACAACTAGAGGGATTCATACTAGCAGATAAACTAGATCAGGTATGCAAGTTGAAAAAGGTACTGTATGGTTTAAAGCAGGCTCCTAGATCATGGCACTCAAGATTGGATAAGTATCTTCAGGAACAGGGATTCAGAATAGGAATAGCATAAAGTAATTTATATATCAAAAATGAAGGGAGTGATCTTCTAATAGTAGTTGTTTATGTTTATGACATAATTTTTAGGGGAAACAATGATAAGATGTGTAAGGAATTTTTGAAGAACATGCATAATGAATTTGAGATGTCTATGCTTGGTGAATTATCCTTCTTTGTTGGACTTCATGTTAGTCTTACAATGGCTACTCCTCAAGAATGACTGCTTGGACTACCATCCAAATCCAGCCTTTGCAAAGAAACAACTTTACAAACAATTTACCAGCACCCACTGGAAGGAGCACCAACCCCTGATTTATCTGCACCAATAGAAAGGAGCACCAACCCCTGATTTACCAGCACCAACTGGAAGGAGCACCAACCCCTTATGCCAAGCACCAACTTGGACTTCAATTTTGAAACTAGAAGATTGATAGTAAGATACCTTTGCTTTTGCTAGACCCTGACTGGTCTTCTTCACCTTTGCTTTCTCTGCGCACTCTGCTTTCTCTGCACAATCACTTCGCACACTCTGCTCCCTTACAGCTGCACTTTGCGTTCGTCTTCGCCCTTTGCACTCTCTTCGCCTTCTGCCTTCTCTGTGCAATCACAGCCGCACTTGGTTGAAGTTCAACCTCTTCGCTCTCTGCGCACTTTGCTCTCTCTACGCACTCACAGACGCACTTAGGACAATTCGATATGACTCTTCGCTCACTTTGCGCACTTCACCATCATCTCGCCGCTTCTGTGCTTTCTGCGCTCTTACGGCCACATTTCACACTTCGACTCGCATTCCTCAACCTCATCAAATCTCCAAACAACCCTCCTTTTATAACAGAATTCTTGTGATGAAAACCCTAATCTTAGTCGGCTGTAAACCCTAATCTTAGTCGGCTTTCATGACAACTGTAAACCCTAATTTTAGTCGATTGTCATCGGTCTTCGTCGGCTTCAACTCAACCACGAAAATACAACATGTCACGATATCATGACACTTTCGCTTTCTCTCTCTTTCTCCTTGCTTTGGCCCCCAAAAATACATGTCACGATATCACGACACTTTTTCTTTCTCTCTCTTTCTCTTTGCATCGGACCGCGAAAAAGCTACATGTCGCGATATCGCGACACTTTTTCTCCTTGCTCTTTCTCTTTGCATCGGACCACGAAAATACAACATGTCGCGATATCGCGACACTTTCACCTCCGTACGCTTTCTCTATTCCTTTGTCACAAAAATGTGACATTTTTGCCTCTTTGTCCTCTTCTCGGATTTCGCCCATGAAAACACATGTCGCGATATCGCGACACTTTTGCCTCCTTGCTTCTTTTCTTGGCTTGTACCCGCGAAAACACATGTCACGATATCGCGACACTTTCGCCTCCTTGCTACTTTACTTGGTTTGAACCCGCAAAAAATATAACATGTCCGATATCGCGACACTTTCGCCTCCGTACTCTTCCTCTTTACTTTTGTCGCGATATCGCGACACTTCTACCTTCTTACTTTCTCTCTCCTCCTTTAGTCATGAAAATGCGACATGTCGCGATATCGCGACACTTTTTCTCCTTTGCTCTTTCTCTTGCCTTCGGGTCATGAAAACGCGACATGTCGCGATATCGCGACACTTTTTCTCTCGGACTCTCTCTCTTGCAATATGTCACGAAATCGTGACACTTTTTCTTCCGTACAATCTCTCTTGCAATATGTCGCGAAATCGTGACACTTTTTCTTTCGGACTCTCTCTTGCAATATGTCATGAAATCGTGACACTTTTCTTCCGTACAATCTCTCTTGCAATATGTCGTGAAATCGCGACACTTTTTCTACTTGCCTTTTTCTCTTCCAACATGTCGTGAAATCGCGACACTTTTTCTTCCGTACTATCTCTCTTGCAATATGTCACGAAATCGTGACACTTTTTCTACTTGCCTTTTTCTCTTCCAACATGTCACGAAATCGTGACACTTTTTCTACTTCTTTTTCTTCCAACATGTAGAAATCGTGACTTTCTTTACCATTTCTTCTTCTTTCTCTTCGAACATGTCACGAAATCGTGATAGTTTTTCTTGCTTGCACTTTCTCTTCGAACATGTCATGAAATCATGATAGTTTTTCTTGCTTGCGCTTTCTCTTCGAACATGTCATGAAATCATGATAGTTTTTCTTGCTTGCACTTTCTCTTCGAACATGTCATGAAATCGTGATAGTTTTTCTTGCGCTTTCTTTTTGAACATGTCACGAAATCGTGATAGTTTTCTTGCTTTTTTTGAACATGTCACGAAACGACTTTCTTTCTTTTAACATGTCGCGAAATCGCGATAGTTTTTCTTTCTTCTCAACATGTCGTGATATCTCGACAGTTTTTCTTTCTTGCTCAACATGTCACGATATCACGACGCTTTTCTTCCTTGTGATTTTCTTTTGATTTTTAGCATATGCTATTTTGGAAAATATGTAATACTCTGAAGAACCTCTTAACTCCTGTCCACTGCATCAATCGATCTGTCTGACTGTGTTGACAACAATGACAATACTATTGCTGCACCTTGCTCAACAATCTCCCCCTTTGGAATTGTTGGCAACACACGTGCAATTTCCTGTAATTCTTCTCCCCCTTTGACAATAATACCAAAGGGCTACTACAGACTCCCCCTGAGTCCATGCACAACATTCTCAGGCACAAATTATTATAGTTAGCAAAAATTACAAACATGAGCAAAAAGATAAACAAATACACAAATGCTCCCCTTGAGAATGTGATCCCGATAGCTAGTCAATTCTTGGGAAACGTGACCACTCCACAATCTATTTGTTGGAATAAAAATCCAACTTAACCTCACTTTCTACAACTTTCTCCTACGTACAACACGTTGTCACTGCAATATATTCTGCCTCTGCTATGGATAAGGAAACTGACTCTTGTTTCTTACTGTTCCATGCGACCAACCTGTCTCCAAGATAGAATGCACCTCCACTGGTACTCTTTCTATCATAAAGTCTTCTTGGATAAGAACTCTAATCTCTGCTCATCATATTAGAATTCTTGTTGTACCTTGCTTTTACTTATTTAGTATAGTATGATCAACACTCAACTTTTAGCTGCGCAAAAGTTACTCCCAAAACAAAAGTGATCGACTCTCCAGGCAGCCTGCGCGTAATTTCTTCAGCCTTTTGACTGCCATCTCCTCCGTGACTGACGACTTTGCCTCGCATCAGTTGTGCAGCTCAATGTCTCTGGTTTCTAACGGCTGCCATGAATGTTTTCATCGCCTATGCAGGTATTGACAGTGGACCGTTACATCTAGCGTTGGAACCTCAATCTGCATGCAGTCATCAACACTCGGTATTCTGCTTCTTGCTAGGGCATATGTCAGGGCTACTCAATGTCTTAGGTGAACATTCTTCACGTGATTCCAGGGAGCAATTCTCCTCGTTGAGATCAAGGGAATCATCGGGCAATATCTCGCATTTCCCAAATAATGCAAGACTTTCTTAGGTGCATAGGCATCTTGTCCTCCTTGGCGCTTCACCACCTGGGTGCTATTCTATCAATGTCTCTGCCTTGCATGTGCCAATTGGCACTCTTGACCAACTGGGTGCTAGTGCCACTGTTTGCTTTGACTCTGGCATCTCTTTGATAATGGCTACTTCTTTAGAGAAAATTAATGCTCTCTTATTTTGATTAACTTGCAACCCGAGGAAATACGAAAGTTCACCAATCATTGACATTTCAAATTCTTTCTGCATCTTATTTGCTAAATCTTTACATGACTCATCTTTGCTGCTGCCAAATGTGATATCATCTTTCTTAAACCCTTGTTGAGTGAGATAGTTGTCTAGCCTTGCATACCATGCTCGGGGTGCCTGTTTCAAGCCATATATTTTCAACTTACAAACCAAGTTGGGATCATCACCAAGCTGGAAACCATCTGGCTGCTCAATATAGACCTCTTCTTCAAGCTTCCCATTCAAAAATGCTGATTTCACATCTGTCAAAAAAATTGTCAAGTGACTCACACTTGTACCAACTTTTGTCCAACACTGTACCGACACTGCAATTTTACTGTCAACTCTGTGCAAGCATCAAACACTGTACCACAACACCAACCAAATCCCTTTTTACATTTTCAACTTGGTCTATGTTTTCTACAGTCACCGCTGGTCACACCTTACTTTCAACTGTTCGAATCAGGAGACAATATTTTGTCAAACACTTCACGACCAACTATAGTGCACCTTACTCAAACTCATACTTCTGGACCTCGGATAGGTATGATTCACAAAGCAAAGTTGCTCATCTTGATGAGCAAAACATGAATCAATAATCAGACTTCAATATTTTTCACCACAACGTCATAATAGATCTAACAATCTTCACGTCAATGTGTAGTTCAAATACACACTGCTTTTATCGAAACACATATATGCGGCTAGGGCAACATTCTTTCACTGACCAAATTATCTGAACTGTTATAATCCTTAACTTTGGACAGTGGCAGTAAGAACCATCACCAGTACAACAATGACATATAGCAATACTACCAAAAATGACAACTCTCAATTTAATCACCACCCTTCACGGCACTTCCACAAACAACTACATGAACTGAAAACACACTTCGACAACTATACGACAACTTCCCTGACTACTTGCCTTTCATCCTCAGGTAATCAAACAAATACATAGGAGCATTAAAATGAAACTTCAAGATTGCTCCCCCTGAGGATGTGCTATCTGGAGTTGCTTAGTGCAATAGCGGAGTAGTCTCCTTCAATCCAAGGAGACACGATTTCCTTTCTTCTATCTTTCTCCAAACTTTCTTGAACTCGGGCTTGGATTTTTCAACTACATCCCTGTTTTGCACCTTTTCATGAACTCGAACATTTCTCTTGTGTGGTTGTCTCTTGTGCATCCTTGATGAATGATTATTTTCCTTTCTTTTATGTACATGATTTATTCCCCGTCTGTGTTGCGTTCTTTGCGTCTGATGAAATCTACTATTTTGCCTTAGATTAGATACAAAAGTGCTTGGACAAAACCTTGCTATGTGCCCATGACCATTACATTGAAAACATTGTACATAGTGTTCACTCAGAAATGCAGATGTATTTCTACCAGCATAACTCTTTGATTTATTATTCAATCCACAATAAGTTGCCTTGTGACCATACTGGTTGCATCTGAAACAATAGCCATAAAAAGTATTATTATGAATAGAGTGAGAGTGATAGAACCTCTTTTGTTGTGGTTGCTTTGTTGTAGATCTCCTTTGATATTTTCTTCCTTTTGAAGATTCAGACTTCAAACTTTTCTTGCTTCGATCCTTCAACAGTGAACTTCTTCTTCTCTGCAGAGTTGGAAGATGAAGGTTGTTCAGCTTCATATCCAAGACCACGCTTATCCGTGGAGCTCCTTTGTTGGCTTATCATTTTATCTAGCAACTCTGTGCTCTTCTCAAATTTGAGATTTGTATTGGCCTCTTCTAGTTGTTTCTTCAATAAAACAATCTCTTCCTCTTGTTTGCAGCAACCAATCTCTTTCTCATTGATCTGTGACCTGAGAGTTTCTTCAATCCTTTTGAATTCTTCTACCTGTACTTTCAAACTGGTTATTATTTCATTTGCATCCTCAAGATTTCTTGAGATTTCCTTATTCCTTTTTCTTTCTATCTTCAATTCATCCAGAGCTGCAATTAGTTCCTCTTTCAAATTTATTTCTGCATCAATTTCTTCTTCATCACATTCTTGTTCTTTTTTTGTTTCTTCTTCGAGTGTCATGAAAAGACCTCCACCTATTTCCCTTTTAGAATCATCCTCTAGGACTTCATTAACTCTCAGCATATATGCCTCTATGTTCTCATCGTCATTCAACTTTAAGGCTTCGAACTGAGCTTGATGTGTTTGTAACTTGGCCTCCTTGATCTCATCGTCTCCTTCATGAATACTCCTCAGTTTGTCCCATATTTCTTTTGCCATTTTACAACTCATGATATTTACCAGTTCACTGTCTACTAATCCGCACTTGATAGCATTCTTTGCTTTTGAGTCATTCTCAAACAGATTCTTATCGGCAGCATCGGTTGGAGGAGTAATGGGTATTGTGTATTCACTGTCTACTGAATCCCAGATGTCGTATCCCAAAGCACAAAGATATGTCTGCATCCTGATTCTCCAGACCGCGTAATTAGTTTCGTCAAACAAAGGTGCTTTGTTTGATGAGAAGTCTTCAACCTTTTTTGGTTCAATTTTCTCTTCCACAGGAACTGAAACTGATTGAGATGCCCTTTTGGAGGAGGATCTATTCTTCTTACCCATTGCATACTAATCCAAGATCAACCCTGACTGATTTAGCCTAAGAAGGGAACTTGGCTCTAATACCAATTGTTAGTCTTACAATGGCACTGAGAGGGGGGTGAATCAGTGTAGTTCTTTAAACTTAAATTTATAGCTCTTAAAACTGAAATAATGAAACCTTAAAACCAGATAAAGCAAGTATCACAAGAGAACATCACACAACACAAGATTTAACGAGGTTCACCAATTTGGCTACTCCTCAAGAATGACTGCTTGGACTACCATCCAAATCCAGCCTTTGCAAAGAAACAACTTTACAAACAATTTACCAGCACCCACTGGAAGGAGCACCAACCCCTGATTTATCTACACCAACAGAAAGGAGCACCAACCCCTGATTTACCAGCACCAACTAGAAGGAGCACCAACCCCTTATGCCAAGCACCAACTTGGACTTCAATTCTGAAACTAGAAGATTGATAGTAAGATACCTTTGCTTTTGCTAGACCCTGACTGGTCTTCTTCACCTTTGCTTTCTCTGTGCACTCTGCTTTCTCTGCATAATCACTTCACACACTCTACTCCCTTACAACTGCACTTTGCGTTCGTCTTCACCCTTTGCACTCTCTTCGCCTTCTGCCTTCTCTGTGCAATCATAGCCGCACTTGGTTGAAGTTCAACCTCTTCGCTCTCTACGCACTTTGCTCTCTCTGCGCACTCACAGATGCACTTAGGATAATTCGATATGACTCTTCACTCACTTTGCGCACTTCACCATCATCTCGCCACTTCTACGCTTTCTACGCTCTTACGGCCACATTTCACACTTCGACTCGCATTCCTCAACATCTTCAAATCTCCAAACAACCCTCCTTTTATAATAGAATTCTTGTGATGAAAACCCTAATCTTAGTCAGTTGTAAACCCTAATCTTAGTCGACTTTCATGACAACTGTAAACCCTAATTTTAGTCGATTGTCATCGGTCTTCGTCGGCTTCAACTCAATCGTGAAAATACATGTCGCGATATCATGACACTTTCACTTTCTCTCTCTTTCTCCTTGCTTTGGCCCTCGAAAATACATGTCGTGATATCATGACACTTTTTCTTTCTCTCTCTTTCTCTTTGCATCGGACCATGAAAAAGCTACATGTCACGATATCGTGACACTTTTTCTCCTTGCTCTTTCTCTTTGCATCGGACCGTGAAAATACAACATGTCGCGATATCGTGACACTTTCACCTCTGTACGCTTTCTCTATTCCTTTGTCATGAAAATGCGACATTTCTGCCTCTTTGTCCTCTTCTCGGATTTCACCCATGAAAACACATGTCGCGATATCGCGACACTTTTGCCTCCTTGCTTCTTTTCTTGGCTTGTACCCATGAAAACACATGTCGTGATATCGTGACACTTTCGCCTCCTTGCTACTTTACTTGGTTTGAACCCGCAAAAATATAACATGTCGCGATATCGTGACACTTTCACCTCCGTACTCTTCCTCTTTACTTTTGTCGCGATATCGCGACACTTCTGCCTTCTTACTTTCTCTCTCCTCCTTTAGTCACGAAAATGCGACATGTCACGATATCACGACACTTTTTCTCCTTTGCTCTTTCTCTTGCCTTCGGGTCATGAAAATGCGACATGTCGCGATATCGCGACACTTTTTCTCTCGGACTCTCTCTCTTGCAATATGTCACGAAATCGTGACACTTTTTCTTCCGTACAATCTCTCTTGCAATATGTCATGAAATCGTGACACTTTTTCTTTCGGACTCTCTCTCTTGCAATATGTCATGAAATCATGACACTTTTTCTTCCGTACAATCTCTCTTGCAATATGTCATGAAATCATGACACTTTTTCTACTTGCCTTTTTCTCTTCCAACATGTCACAAAATCATGACACTTTTTCTTCCGTACTATCTCTCTTGCAATATGTCATGAAATCATGACACTTTTTCTACTTGCCTTTTTCTCTTCCAACATGTCACGAAATCATGACACTTTTTCTACTTGCCTTTTTCTCTTCCAACATGTCACGAAATCGTGACAGTTTTTCTTGCTTGCACTTTCTCTTCGAACATGTCACGAAATCATGACAGTTTTCTTCTTGCGCTTTCTCTTCGAACATGTCATGAAATCGTGACAGTTTTTCTTTTCTTTCTCTTCGAACATGTCATGAAATCGTGACAATTTTTCTTACTTGCACTTTCTCTTCGAACATGTCACGAAATCGTGATAATTTTTCTTGCTTGCGCTTTCTCTTCGAACATGTCACGAAATCATGACATTTTTTCTTGCTTGCGCTTTCTCTTCGAACATGTCACGAAATCGTGATAGTTTTCTTGCTTGCGCTTTCTCTTCGAACATGTCATGAAATCGTGATAGTTTTCTTCTTGCTTTCTCTTCAAACATGTCGTGAAATCGCGATAGTTTTTCTTCTTGCTTTCTTTTCAACATGTCATGATATCGATAGTTTTTCTTTCTTCTCAACATGTCGTGATATCATGACAGTTTTTCTTTCTTGCTCAACATGTCACGATATCGCGACAGTTTTCTTCCTTGTGATTTTCTTTTGATTTTTAGCATACTCTGAAGAACCTCTTAACTCCTATCCACTGCATCAACCGATCTGTCTGACTGTGTTGACAACAATGACAATATTGTTGCTGCACCTTGCTCAACACTTCAAATTTCACAATAAAAAAGGGGAGTGTTTCTCTCACAATCCAAGTACATAAAGGAAATGTTAAATAAATTTAGGTTAGAAGATTGTAAATCGGTAAGTACTCCCATGGTCACAGGATGCAATTTGAGTAAGGATGATGAATCTCCATAGGCATATCAGAGATTATACAGATCTATTATTGGCATCTTACTATATGTTACAGCTACGAGACTAGACATAGTACATTCAATGGGATTAGTGGCAAGGTTTCAGGCAGCACCTAAGGAAACACATGTGGTAGCAGTAAAAATAATTTTTAGATATCTAAAAGGAACTATAGATTTTGGACTTTGGTATCCCAAAAGTGATAGTTTCACACTAACAACATATACAGATGCATATTGGACCGACAACATTGATGACAAAAAAGTACAAGTGGAGGAGCATTCTTTCTTGGAGAATGTCTAGTCTCTTGGTTAAGTAAGAAGCAAATTTCAATGTCTTTATCTACAACAGAATCAGAATACATTGCAACAATAGCCAGTTGTACATAGGTTTTATGGATGAAGATACCTCTAGAAGACTTCAAGATAAAGCATGATCATCCCATTCCTATACTATGTGATAATACTAGTGCCATAAGTATTTCAAAAAATCCAGTGATGCACTCTAGGACAAAGCACATTTTGATTAAATACCATTTTTTGAGAGAACATGTGACAAATAAATAGGTCATATTGGAATATGTCACTACAAAGGAGCAAATAGCAGATATTTTCACTAAGCCACTTTCAAAGGAAACATTTGAGTATCTTTGAGGAAATTTGGGAGTGAGACTCCCACCCCAAAATTAACCACCTCAAAATGAGGTGGGGGAGGGGCTAAGCTAAGAAGCTCATTCTTAGCCCCGAGCCCCAAAGGTGACCATTTTCCATTGATGTCAAATGGGGATATATTTGAGTAATGGGAAGAGATTTCATATTTGAGAGAGCATTGAGCCAGGGGAGTAGTGTCCCAGGGGGAGCATAACAAAGGAAAGGTCAAGTTTTCGGTAAAAAGAATTTAGGTTGCCATCAATGAAAAAGGGAGAGATTGTTGGACATTTTGAGTCCTTTAGTCAAAGTTGTCATTGATGTCACCAGATGAACTCATCATTAATCTCAAGGAATTTTGCAAGAAATAAAGTCATCAAAGGTGTCACTACTATCCAGGAAGAAGCTTCAACAGTGTAGAAGTTAAAGGCAAAAGGGATCCATAATATTTTAATATTATATGAAAGCATAAGTTAAAAAGGGTTTTCATAAATACCCAAGGAGGCCTATTGCAAAGTTCAAAGGAGGTCTAATATTTATTTTATAAAATATTTAAATTCGAAAGGAATTTAAATTTTATAAATAAATATCATCAATACAAAGTTGTGCAATAAGAGAAGGCCTTAAAAGCCAAAGGTCATAATTATAATTTATAAAATTTAATTTCCTTGGAATTTAAATCATTTATAAATTACAAAGGTTAAATGCACCTACGTCATCGAAAAAATTGGAATGCTGATGTTTGAAGACAATTGCAGCTTCATGTATAAAAGAGAGGCCAAAAGACCTTGCAAATTATCCCTCATAGAATTTAATTAATGCGACAAAGTAAATTGCATGTGTGATCCAAAGTTTTGGATGAGGAAGAAGATGAATGACTTTTCATCTTATGTGCAAGGGTTATAGTGGAGTAAGGTTGGTGCCCAAGACAATTTGGACACGGTGGTCCATTGGCCGCGCATGTTTTTGCTAATGCGTTTGTGGGGAGATGAACTTATGTTTGAATCTCGAGGAGTGTGTGCACAAAAGGAAAGGTTTGAGTTTTCATGTTTGTCATTTAAGGTGCCAGGAGGAATATAGTGCGCAAAGATCTTTTTAGCTCTCAATGTGCATTGAGCACATGTGGTTGAGGAGCCCACGGCTAGGGCATTCATGGAGGCAAAGGTCAAGGGTTTGAAACGTGTTGAGAGGCAAAGGTAATTTTCTAAAATAATTTTTATTGCCTAAAGTTTTAATTAAAGCCTTTATTAGGAGTTATAAGGGGTTTTTAAAAGGTTTTTAGCTAGGCAATAAAATTAGTGGTTAGGAGAAATAAGGAGTGATAGCAAATTGTTATGTGTTGAATTGTGATTTATAAAAGATGACATATTATTTTTAAGTTGGAGTAATAAGGTAATAAGAGGTTTTGAATTTTAGGGAGTGTTGATTTTATTGGTAAAGGGATTTTTGCCAAAGAGATTATTATGGGTATTGGATATTATTTTAAAGTTGAATTGATAAGATGTATTTTATTTGATATCATTTTATATTGTGTTGTGTTGAGGAAATTATTATCTTCTAACCCTTATTGATATTGGCAAAGAAGTAATTGTGAGTGTGACAAATTTGTGAGATCTACACCTTGTCAAGAAAAAAGGTATTGGAAAATTCTTCCTTTGTTGAGTTCATTGATTGGTTTTCTGAAAATAAGTTTGGAGTGAAAAGGACTTGATTAGGGTTTCCTTTTCAAGAGTGTTGAGTTTATGCTTCAAGGTTTTCTGGAATAAATAGTTGTTAAAACCTTATTTTATAAGCATTGTTGTTGAAGCCATTGCTTGTGTGAAGAACTTGAGTTAGTATTGTGCAAAAGAACATGAGTATCATTGTTATGTGAAGATTGATGTATAAGTTTTTTTGTTGAAGCCATTGGTTGTGTGAAGAACTTGAGTTAGTATTGTGCAAAAAAACATGAGTATTATTGTTATGTGAATATTGATGTATAAGCATTGTTGTTGAATACATTGGTTGTGCAAAGAACTTGAACTAGGGTTTGAAAAGAACATGAGTATCATTGTTATGTGTGATTTTTGGTTGAAGTATTGTTGGAAACATTTGAGTTAGTGTTTACATGCTTGGACTAGGGTTTGTGAGCAAGGGTTGTTTCTTGAGTAATTGGTTGAGTAGAGTTGATTGAGCCTAGTCAAGTGGGTGTGTGAAGTGATTGTTCAAGTTCCATAAAACAAACTATTCTATATTTTAAATTGAGTTAAGAAAGTGATTGAGCACTGAGTGTAGAACATATTGAGTCTCTAACAATTCTCTTTATGTTTCTATGATATTGGACAATTTTTGAGTGAGCTTGTTGAGCAGATTTGAATAAGTTCTATGTGGACTTATTGAGTAGATTGAGCAAGTTTTGTGTGGACTTGTTGAGCAGATTTGAGCAAGTTCTATGTGGACTTGTTGAGCATATTTGGACAAGTTCTGTGTGGACTTGTTGAGTAGATTTGAACAAGTTCTATGTGGACTTGTTGAGTATATTTGGATAGGTTTTGAGTGGACCTATTGATTAGAGTTGAGAAAGTTCTGAGTGGACCTATTGAATAGATTTGAGCAGGTTCTGAGTGGACCTATTGAGCATATTTGAGCAGGTTCTAAGTGGACCTATTGAGCAAATTTGAGAAGGTTCTGATTGGACCTATTGAGCATATTTGAGCAGGTTCTGAGTGGACCTGTTGAGCATATTTGAGATAGATCTTTGGAGGTGACAAGAGCAGAGAGGATGGTAGTTTCCAGTGGATAGAGACCCATCAACTATGGCAGTGAGTAGATGTCTTCTAAGTGGGGACAAGAGTCTTCAATGGAGAGAGATCCACAAGCTAGTGTAGTGGAGGCAATAGTATTCTAAAGGATCACTAGATAGAGTAGAGGAGAAGAAGTTCTCCCATGGATATAGATCCATAAACATGATTTAGGGGATCAACATATCCTTTGGATAGAGGTCCATAAACATTGTAGAGAAAGGATTCCCAAAAGAATTTATTTGAGAAAAATTTATAAGAAATATTTTCTTCGTGGAGTAGCCCGCATTGGGTGAACCATGTAAAATCATGTCTCTCATATGTGTGATGCTTTGTGTGATGTTTACTGCTTTAATATTGCTCATGCTATTATTTGGATTAAAAAGCAAAAAGTTTTATCTTATATTGTTCACCCCCCTCTCAGTATAAGCACATGTTCTTCATATTTTAGATCAATTTGATAGGGCATTTGGTACAAAGGGTTTTAAAAAATGAGTTTCATTGTCTTCCTTTATTTTTGTCATGACCCTCCCTTGGCAAACTTGTTATGTGTATGGATTCAAGTTTTTGTTGTGATGCATTGGTAATGGACAATCAATTACTTCATGACTAGAGATGCAAAATATACATTATGGAAATATTTTATATATTTTGTCAATGATTATGATGAGAATTCCATATCCTAATTTTGAGGAAGAAAGAAGCAAATATTAAATTTGAGTTGCAAGTACTTGCAAATGATTTTAACTTTTAAATTAAGTTGTTAATATTTATTTACTCATCCTGACTTGTTAGACTAATATCAAATGTTAAGTTGTTAACAAGAAGTGAGGACTGCGAAGATGGTTAAGTATTGCTTTTAACTCCTCATTACTTGATGAGTAAATATTTTAAAAATAAATATATATACAATATTCATGGAACGGTTGTTAATGGAAGTGGAGGATCTCTTGTTTAACTAACTAAACTTTTGTTTTAAATTGGCACTAATTTGTAAATTAAATGACAAGATCTGTGTGGCATCAAAGGATGAGTATGTCAGGAATGAACTAGATATGTGGAGGTGATTGAAGTGGGAAAAAATGGACGAATAGAGAGAGGAAGCCACCATCACAAGAAAAGGAAAAGAATAATTTTGGTGGATGAGCGCAAGGAGAATGGTTGAACTAATATGGCAAGGTGTGATGAAAGAGCATAGGAGTTCAAAAGGACTATTCAAGGATTCAACATGAAGAATTGGATCTGGTCAACTACAAAGATATTACTATAAATAAAAGGTAATTAAGTAAAATTGATCTCTGGTTAGTTTTTACTTAGCTTTATTTTACGTTGAAATATAGAAGCGATAGTTCACTTTGTACTCGTAAAATCGATTGGTGTTGTGATCTTTGACATCAATCTGGTTTTTATTACACTGAAGTCTCTTGAATTTCCAAGGGTGTGTTCTTAACAAACCAAGGATAGATTGAGTGTTGTTATTCCTTTGGTGATGTCTCGTCACTGGACAAAATGTGTTTGGGCTATCTTGTTTTGGTTGAGTCATCTAAACTCTGACATATTTTGGAATCCTATGCCATAAATACAGACATGGGAGTCTAGGTGGCTCTTAGAATAGTGCACTGAGAATGTCAACTTTCTATTGTGAGTATAAGTTGTTAAATTATTATTTGTGAAGGATAACAATGTATTGTATTGGAAGTAATGTGTAGTAAGCATAATAGATATTTTTAGATCTTTATTTATGTGTGTGCTGAAAAACATAGGCCTACTAATGCAAGCACTCCCATGATAAGTAGCTTAACAAATATTGAGGCTCCAATAGGTTTCATGGGTGGTTTGAAATATTTTTTTACCAGTATGTAGTCATATTAGCTATTCTAGTCCAAATGGTAACTTGTGCATCAACCAATAGGTTGTGGATCGATTGGAATGAATTATTGATAAAGAAAGTAGATATTGTGGTGTGTTACTATTTTAGTGATACAAAATTTTTACTTTTGGTTTGGATTAAATTTCTAACGATATGTCACTACAAATAATATTAGGGTTGGATTTGCATTATGGAAATGCTTTTATTGAAGGATAGATGGAGAACATTGGACGTCTTGGAAATTAGAATCCGAACCAGGTAAATTGGGCCTTGTTGTCTACTAATAGTGCAATTTATCCATAGTGTATAGATAGTAGGATAATAAAGTAACCAGGTGTTACTGAGTGTGATGAACACTACAGTCTAGAAATAACTAAACATTTAACCTTGTAAGGAGGATGGTCGGGTGGTACTAAGCCGACTGTGATGTTTGGCTATGGAACCAAACTGAATGACTAGTTTGACAGTAAAGAGATGGAAGATTTTGAAATTCTACAAATGTGGTAGAAAGGCTTTATGAATTCCTAGCCAAAATGTATTTATCCCTTTGATCATGCAATAAAATATTGAACTATTATGCTACTAGGTTTTTACCTTTGGGTTTTACCAGGATAAATCATTGTGTTATGGATCTTGTGATGGTTTATTGTGATGGAATTATGTTATTTATTTTTGAATGGAATGGTATGATAAATATAATTATATCATGGAAATATGATTTTATGAGTTGTCGTATTGTTAGTCAAAAGCAATAATGAATATGGAAATGTGATTTTATGAGTATAAAGCAATAAAATTCAAAAAAAATTACAAAACATTAAATACAAAAAACATTTACATTTTGTAGTGTATTTTTAGTTTGCATATGCATTCATGTAATTGCATTGCATTAGGCATATTTCATCCATTGCACTTGCATTAGGATAGGTTGTGTTTTCAATCTTACAAATGACACCACGTTTGTATGCCAATCATGCATATTTCAAAATCATCATTCATCCATCACCCTTGTGAGTAATTATGTTTCTCAACACAACCCCTCCTGTTGCTATAAGGAATATACTAAGGTTTTTTGGTAATTTAGCCATACCTAGTGATCTTCTCATATTTTATAGAAATCTTACTTTGCTTTTGAAGATGAGGTCTAGTTTTAATAGCACCTAGCATATTTCAAAATCCTATCACTAATCAAACACATTAACAATCCTAACCAGGATAATGAAATATGAACACTACAAAGTGGTCCTAGTCACCTTAAGGAAAAGGTTTTTACTTGCTCATCTTGTGATGCACATGGTCTAGAGTGTTGATCATTGGCAAAAGGACAAGATCCCCCCTACCCAAGAAATACCTTGCTTACAAAATGAGAAAAATCCCAAAATCAAATCAAATCCTTTGCTTAAAACAAAATAAAAACAAAAATAAAATAAACAGTGTTTTTAATCACTATATATGAGCAAGAATCCCAATAAATCAAAAGAAAAGAAGGGGGTGAAGAGCTTGAATCCCTAGAATGGTCACTACTTGAAACCATAAAGTGATCCCCAATACAACAATGGGTTGAATAAATCCCACCTGACATTGGGGTAGATCTAAGCAATTCACAAATAAGCTAGCTTTAGGTGGCTTGTATTACGTAGTGGTCTAGTCCAACTGCATCCAAACTTAGAATCATGATGAACATTTGGTGATCCTCATTACAACAATGGGCTGAATGAATCCTACCTGGAAATGAGGTAGTCTTATGTCTCATCTAATATATTCATTTGCACACTTAGGGATAATGAGTATCTTGGTCTTTCATAGCAAAAAAAATATCTTTCAGGAGTCTAGTATAGTCATTATACAACTTTTGATAAGTCAATTAGGGTGTTTGAGTCTCATGGAAAACCTCAAAAATTCCCTAATAAAACAAACACCTCATCAATCAAGCATCAAATTTCCTTGTAAACTTTTGTTTATTAAAGGGTGTTCATGGAGTAGGATAGATACTGGATGGATATCAGCAATGATATTTAGATGACCACTGACTATTTTGTGCATATATTTTAATTTAAGGAAGCTTGTAGAGAATTTCATACATCTCATATCATCTCAAATTACATATAGATGTTTAAATGATTAATTATTAGGATAAGATTTACCATTTGCATTCATGATTATTATACATTTTTTGGTGTCATCCATTAGATTGTTAAACTCATAATACATTTATTCATTATGTTTTAAGTGATTAAAGCATACAAATTCATTTATACCATATAACCATCATGTAAATAATGCATTACATACATTGCATTTACCATATCATAATACCATAAATTAGATGCATATAATTAAAGCAAAATTAAATATGATTTTAACACAAATCAGTGCATCCATATATGGATACATAGTAGTCCATCTACACATCTAGATTACAACATCTAATCATACATCATCTAGCTAGTGCATGTCATCAATACATCACATCATATAGCATCTAATCAAATCATCTAAGCATTGCATACATATTGCATCACATGAACATAAAGTAAACACATAATACACATAATGAGTCTCAAAATATAATATCATATATGTGTAGATCAAAGTACATATGGGTACATCAAAAATACTCATAGGCTACAACTATGTAGGTCCTCTGACATTACACTAAAAAATGATACATATCTTATGGCATATCATGTTGGGTTTGCACACCCTGGCTCTCCTCCACCCTCTTCACCCTCTCTACAATGTGGTTTGGAGATAATACCTATTGTCCTATCTATCTAGGAACCTATCCTATGGCTAGGCCACACTGACGACTTCCCTAACTCGCTCTGCCTACTCCTATGAGAACCTCTATTTTAGACCTTTCTCAAGGAGTTCCACCTAGAATCCTAATCTAAAGTTGTAGAGACACAATGTAACTAATTTTTACAGACATCTGGGCATTACAATCATCCAAGAGCCCCTGTAAGCACATAATCTCTGCCCCTAGGTCTAAAACTAATGGTTCTTGAGCAGTTGGAGTGGCTGGTACAACATGTGATTGCAAAGCATCTCTCTCCATAGTGAGCTGCTCTATCATCGCCAATGCTAAGTCAATATGGGTCTATAGAGAGGTACTCTCCTCCTCATATCCATGCCATGTGGTATATCCTACTTCTAACTGACTCTGTACCATAGTGAGATAGGTATATCACTCTAGGATCTATCATCAAGCGATCTGATTATTGGCCTATACATTGTGTAGCTGATCCCAAAGGGGAGACTCCTGCTCCTCTAGAGCTACCTCCTCCTCCTCCTCTAGTGCTACCTACTCCTCAATAACCTAGCCCTACTCCTCTATCCAAGGCCACACCCATTGCTTGTTAGGATCCTCCTTAGGTGCCTCATCCCTAAATCACCCTAGGTGGTTGTCATCCTACCATAGCCGTATTATCCACCATTGGGTGTACACCTCTATAGTCCTAGCATCCGCTATACCAACATCTACTATAGGAGGATTTGCCTCCTCTGTTGTAGCTATCACCTAAGAAACTAGGATATCCCTCTCTGCCTAGATGCATTAGTACAAAATTGGCTCCAGTGGGATGTCCTTATAAATCTCAAACTTCTTGGTCATGCAAGAGAAATTTAAGAACTCCCTCACCTCTACCTTGTGACCGATGATACATCGATTGTGCCTCATCCATACCAAATATTTGTCTACCTCTGGCCATGTTGGGTAATCCACATAGGGCCTCCATATATCATGGTCCTATATCCCAGTCAGTGAGCTTCCATAGTGTGCCAAGTCCCCTACATGATGGTGAATTTGTCGCTCCTCTACATCCTATGGCCACCTAAATCCATAGCACTATGACCTAGCTGCTATAGTGTTGATATCCTATGGTAGGCCTGCTAGGTGGTCAATCTTGATGTGCTCCCACATCCATATCTATAGAAGTAGATTGTAAGCAACCCCAATGTGGCCTCATCATTAGATATTGTATAGCTCATCATAGATCTACGCCAGTAGTGCACTCCCTCAAACCATGATGATCATCCTAGGACTATTTATCAGGTCCTAGACCACTGCTAGGAGGCTCCAAGGGAACCTCACTTCTGATGTATCTAGAAGCAGCACATCGTAGATGATGTGCATTTGAAGGGCCTAGAAGCATGTGAATATATTATCCTGATACTAGTGGGTGATAGGAACTCCTTAGTGTTGAATTTTTTCCAAGGTTACACGTGCCTCATCACCAAAAACCTTTGCAAAAACAATTGGCTTATGTTTAGTCGATGAGGATACAATGGGCTACCCATCGAAAGGGATTCTGAATATCCTATAGATTTCCTTGGGCATAATTGTCATCTCTCCAATAGGGATATGAAAGGTGTTGGTCTGACAGTCCCATATTTGGGCCAACGCAGTGAGGTAGGCCTAGTCCGATATCATAGTCAATAATCAACCAACGTACATCAGGCCATGTGCACCAAACAAATCCTAGTCTGTGTGAACCATGAGGGGCAGTATATTAGCTAGTAACTCAAGCTCCCAAGCCCATGCAGATAAGAGATAATGTGTAAAATAAATGCATAATCAGATGCACTTAAAAAAAAAAAAAACAAATTCTAAGGTTTTGCAGCCACTTAAGCTAACAGCGATTGCTATAGCATCTACCAAGGTTGACAGCGGCTAGCCCCCAATGATTAAATTTTTAATCATTAGAGGTTTTAACTAGCTATCCTCAGTGATAGTGTCCCCTCTTTGCTAATTAGGGGCCTCCCTGAGTGATATTAGCTATGAGGCAGCATGCCAACAATGTTCTCCCTCGCCCAAAATCCAAAAAAAATTACAAAAACTAAAAACTAAGGGAAAACCATCTAAATTAGCCTAGTTCTAAGCCTAACTACGGGTGTGATTCATTACAAAAAAAGTTTAGTGAGGTTTATTTATCGATTTCTTATTTTGGTTCATTTTTACCCATGAATTAACAAAGCTAGGGTTTAAGAAATATTCGTGAAGCCTTGTCATGCTCTACCATGGTGTTAGGTACATCGGCAACGTTCTGGGTCACTTTCTCACTTTTCTCTTAGAGATCACTATTTCAAATTGACAGTTGGAAAATAATTAATTGAAAACCCTAATTTTATTTTTATATTTTTTAGTTTTGTCGTGGTTGTTGCTGGCATTAATGGCTAGCAAGTGCAGGTCGCCTATGCTGATAGCAACCACAAAATTTAATAATTGCACTACCTATGCTGATAGCGGCTAAGAATAAATAATTAATGCCCTCAATTTCTCACCATGGGAAGATTCAAAATGGACTATTAAGCATATCCAGTGCTCTTGAATCATCAAAAATTGCAAAATAACAACAAAAATCATAAAATCAAAATTTCAAAAACAATTGAAAACTCATCAAAATTAACAAAAAAATCAAATAACAATAAAATTTCAAATGCACCTCGTACCTAGTTATTTACCCTCTATAATTTGTGGTTGCAATGATTTGTGCTCCATGCAATCTAATAATATGAGTGAATAACCATAAGGTCATTTGAGCCAAATCAGTCATCGTTGAATTGAAATGCTTCACTTCAACTTTGAAGAAGGCCATGGCGGCTGGACTGCCCCACAAGAACAAGGCATTAATTTCATTTCTTCTATGACATTTTCATCATATCATCAAGTGATTCACCACATGCTACATGGAATTGCTATCATCTTGATTCCCTAAAAAGGCCATTGTGGTTGGACTACTCCATGGGATGGACATGTACAATTACTATTAAGGGTTGAAATCACACCTGTGATAAGACCTGCCATACAAAAAAAGCAATCATCTTAAATCATCCAAATCAATAATCTTGGTCAAGCGACTTGTTGCTTTCATCACTACTAATTTTTCCTCATCAACTCATCACTTGAGGGGGTAGTCATAATAACAAATTCATAATCAAATTCAACAATTGATAACTTAATCAAGTTAATTGTGTTTGTCTTACGAATCATTGCTAACAACTATCATAAGCTTACCTTGTTGCTTGGGGCAAAAGCAAATATGTTGAATTAAAGCTTTGTCAAATCTGACCCTTGGACCATTGTGAATGCTAAGCAATGTTGAACCAATCGACTCATAAAGCTTCAAAGTTTTACATAAATTAAGCCTTTCATCCATTTGGAAGTAATGATTCAAAAATGCATTCCCTTTCATTATTGGGGCATCTAATGTTTATCAAATCAATGATCATCGTGCAACCTAGAATATGGCTTTAGTTGGTCTATTTTTTCTTAGTGTTTTTTTCCCACAGTGCATGACAAAAGGGGTATCTATAGACACCTAAAATAACTCATGTTTAGGATATTACTCATATGGGCATCCTTGCAGACCATATGAATGATCTTGGACCTTTCCAAGAGCTAGTAGTGGTTTTAACCACTCATTTGGGCTAGCTTTGTCCTATCCAAGCTCAACCGTTGTCGATCAAAGTGATTGCTAGACCAGTTGTTGATGCTCAGAGCAGCTATGATCTAGCCACCTTGAGTGATATTGAATAGCTTTGAAACAAACTCAGCCCTGAGGGTCAAGCTAAAAATCAATTCTAATGGCTAGAGTAACTTTTTGACTAGTTTTTAGCAAGGAAGCTTCTGGATGCTTCCTCCCAACTGCTCTAACTTCCTATTTCTTGATATTGGCTTCCCAAGAAACCTAGGATGAGGAATTTGGGAAGCTATAAGACCCTCCTCTAAATTGGGGTGAAGGTCTAGCAGAGATTCCAATTTTAATATAGCAAAGCCTTGCTGAATTGGAGAGCCACTTGTAACCTCTAAGGAGTTCATATTTGTTATCCATTTAGAGAATCATGATTGTGTTTGAAGCAATGGAGATCTCAAGAGCTTGAGGAGTAGGCTTGACAATTGAAACTCATCCACTACAAATCCAGATGAATTACATCTCCAATCCATTCCAAAACACTGAGGTGACCCTTGACCATCAATTAAACTGGTGAATTATGTGTTTCAAACCTTCATTCAAGAGGCATAAGTCTCAGTTCACGATCATTGTCATTGACAACGACCTACAGGCCTCTACCACTAATGACAGTAGCGGCTAGGGTTTGATAAATGATTTACTCATTTTTAGTCTATATTCTTGTTTATTCATGCTTTCCTAGCCTAACTTAGGGTAGATTTGTCATTTCTACTTCATTTGCATGGTCAATTAGCAATATTAGAGGTAGCTTTACCTTGATTTAGTCATATTTTCTAGATTCAATTAATATCCTTATATTAGCTTTATTTCTTGCTTTTCTTGCAAATTTGATGCTAGATTAGTTAGATCTACTTATCTTCAAGCATACTTTACATTAGTTTAGCATTATTTCACACATATTTGCTTATATTTGCATATATTTATGTTTTATTGTAATTTTTATCACATGCTTTACAATTTCATGACAAGAGCCTCATCATGAGAGGCCTCATATGCTCCTAATTGTGTTTTTTTGTTTCTTGCATGTAGATTATAGGTTCTTGGTAACTTCAAAGTATTATTGACATCATTTCCCTCTACACCAATGATAAGGAGGCATCGATAAGCCCTCAATAAATTCATGTCAAATATAGAAGGCATGTGGATTGCATCACCCCCATTTGGGGCTTCACATATTTGTAATCATTGTATCAAGAATCGGTATCCCTAAGAGGGACCTACTTGTAATCGAATTTTATCAATGAATTAATAAAAGGAAGCTTTATATTTTTTCAATTCATTGTCATCTATATTTTATTACTTTATCTTTGATATCATGATACAAATAGCTTAGGTGCATGTTTTCTAGGATCATACACAACCGCTAAAATGAAAATTAACATTAAAGAATCCTTTCTTTTTGCACATTTGAAGACTCTTAATTCAACTCTCTTTTTTGCAACTTTACTCCAATAAGAGTGCTTAAACAAATCTAAAAAGTAATCCACTTCATGAATTTACCTGCACCAATAGTTACTTACCTTTTTTTGAAAACCCTTTTTGTCACTTTTGTAGAGGATGTAGATCCTGGTATCTAAGATCACCAAGTTGTTGTCTTCAGTAAGATCCTACATCTCTTTGTAGGTTGCCTTAAACAACTTCATCTTCACCAAAAGATGGTCTCGAACTCTCTTTTATGAGCCTAGGTTTTTTATGGTTTGTTCTCCTCTTGTATTCTACTCCATTTTGTTGTAGATTAGAAGAGATATTTGATTTTGAAGTGGTGCCTTCTTACTATGAGAGGCAATCTCCAAATCTCCATTGGTTGACTTCTTCTGTCTGAATATTCCTTCAAGCTTCTTGTCGAGTTCTAACTTCAAATAGGATCTTGTTCTCACGATTCTAAATATCTTGAGATCTTCTGATATTTGGTACTCACCAAATTCTTCTTCTTGGACTTGTTGTCAGATTGTCCCAAATATTTCACTATCTCCAATAGTGAATTTTTCTAATGAGTTCTCCTTGAAACTCCTTTGATCATTTCTTCAGTAAGGCTCTCCAAGATTTTTACTGGATACTTGTAGAGGCTTATCCAAGGCCTTGTAACTCCTGGTCTTCTTTGAGACATTATCTTCAACCTTATACCCCTAGAAGTGTTGGTGGTGAGATATTCTCTTGGATCTCTAATTCTACTACCTCTGTATTCGAGCAAGACTCTCCTAGTCCTTCTTCATAAATGAGATCTTATCCTAATCTCTTTTGCTTCAAGTTCTGGATTGATTATGAATAAAATACTATTCCTATCCTTTTTTTAGGAAGCTTTCCCAACTCATTGTATCTACCTGACACTGTAATAAAGTTATTAGTACTAAAATCTACTTCTAAATTAGATACTTCCTCCTAGAGTTTTCTTCAGGATCAAGGATTCCATGGCCTTTTATTCAAGGCTTTTGTGGCCTTCTCTTTTGTACCAAGACTTATTTGGACTTTTCTTCAAGGCTTCTATGGCTTTCTCTTTAAGGCTTCTATGGACTTTCCCTCTGGATCAAGGATTCTTTGGCATTTTCTTTTGGATCAAGACTTCTATAGCTTTTTCTTCTGGATCAAAGCTTATGTGGCCTTTCCTTCTTGTGAAGTTTTCAATATATCAATGGATATCTCTTGTATCCAAACATCACTGTAATTCTACTCCAGAGGTCTCTTCTGTAGTGATCTTCTCTTGCAACAACTAATATCTACACTATGAAGGCACTTCGACCTTTGGGAAATGAAGTTGAAATATTCTAGCTTTCTATTATAGGAGGTATCCCAATCATCTAAGTATTAATTCCCTACAATAAAATAACATTTAGGTTACTTTCTCTATATCTATTATATGGGCTTCACTATTTGATTCATCAACCTAGTGGATCAAGTGTTGAGTTCTATTCTTCACAAGTTTTCCCTTAAAACTCTGTGGAAAGACTCTAGCCATATGCAATTTTAGTATTTTAGAATCTGAGATTTCATTTAGTCCTTACTTGTGGCTCTCCCTAATTCTACCACCAAGACTCCTCTAAGTATTTTCGACAGTGACTAGTCCAATGGCGCGTCAAGTTCTCAAAAAACTCAGAGTCAATAATAATGGTGATTTCCCTATTGACCTACCATGGCTCTAATACCACTGTTAGCTTTTGATGCAACATATAATGGGAGATAGCAAAAACAAGATGAAAAATAATATGAAATAGAGTAAATATGTGAGATGACTGGAAATATACTATAAATAGAAATGATGGAGATATTTACAAAAGTAGTTATGAAGGAAATGAACACTCCATAAATACAGCTACAACTCAAGAATGGGCATTGAGCATATTACACCCCATCACACTACATAACACTGCTACATCATACCACTCTATTCTATATTACTATATCTCATAGTAATTTATTTGTTCTATACCTATGGTTCTTTATATAGGAAACAAGTTCCTTGGCCAACACTCTACCTAGACGTGCAAGGGACAAATTGCACATGTACAACTTGCACTTTGGCACTTGTGCATTTATTACATTGCATGTAGTAACACGATAACTTCCCCCTAAAGTAATATAGTATCCTAAGTATATACCAAGAAAGCTACATTTACATTATCCAACTGATGTAATAGACTATTTCTAACAAATTGAATTTGTCACTCAATGCCTTGAGTTCCAAAAGGTAAAAGTAGAACACAGACATCCTAATGATTTTTTGTATCTGCATGATGTGCCTATGCAAAAATGGCAAGTAATTTTTATGGATTTCACAGGACTACGTAAGAACAATTAGCATGACTCAATTCCATTAGTGGTCGATAGACTAACCAATGTGGTGAACTTTATACCCAGGAATACCAAGGATAATGTCATGGTTATGGCTAACATATTTTCCAAGGAAATATTTTGGCTTCATGTTTTTTCAAATATAATCATATCATATAGGGACCCAAAATTTACATCGAATTTTTGGCAATCCTTGCATCACACCATTGATACTCGATTGAATGTAAGTTATACTTACCATCTAGAGACTGATGGGCAAACTAAAAGAGTGAACCAAGTACTAGAAGATATGCTTCACATGTACTATATGGATTAGAAAACCCATTGACAAGATTACTTGCATTTGGTAGAATTTTTCCACAATAACAGACACCATTCGACCATAGGCATGGCTCCATTCGAATATTTGTATGGTAGGAAGTGTAAAACACCATTGTCATGGGATAATCTAGAAGACAGGATTGATAGCAAATGCAAACATAAGAAAATATGCATAAACCATAGTGATAATTATTCATAGTGGTGCCCTTTAAATAATAATAGGAATACACTAGAAATAGGGTTAGGAATATTTAGGAAATAACATCCCCTAACCACGCTAAAAACTATGCGCTTGACAGAATAAGCACTTAACCACTAACCTACTAATGTAATCGAATTGACTACTACTTACCACAAGATATTCCATAGTGAATATCTTTGTGGTAGAAAGTAAAAGTAAATACTAGTGGTAAAAAGTAACAAACTCCTTTTTACCATGTGGTGAATAAAATCTACCTAATTTAGGAAAATGGTAAACATCCAAAGAATGGAATATTACTCTAACATCCACCCTTATTACATTATTTGGGTAATGTATATAACTATCCCAATACAATGAAAAAGATGTTGATATGTTGGTTCTTGCTCTGTTATAGTGTTTTGGTACTTCTACGCAAAAAGTGGGTTATTCCTCACTTTGTCTTCACATCAACGAATGTCCTTATTGTAATCTTGTCATCCAACCAAATTGCATGGGTAACCAGTCGCTACAACTGCTAGGTGTAGTAGAGTATATCACTTCATATGAGGTTCATTAAGTTACAATATGATTTTACAAAAGTTTTGATAAGGTATCTAAGGTTTCGGTCACTGCCAAAAATGCACCCTTATAAGTTTCCCCCTTGTTTGTAAAACATGTTGTAATAGAATTTCTAAAATAAGTGTGACTAAGGTTTCAGACTCTGCCGAAAATGCACCCTTATAATTCTTCTTCCATTTTTACAAAAAATTGTGTGAAATAAGAAAAGAAATGTTTATCCCCTCTTAATTGCAAAATATGTGCAACTCATGAAACTTGTTTAAGGCTTTTACAAAGATGGCCTCCTAGGCAAATTTTACACCAGAAAATTCCCTCCTTACTTCAAATGAAAAAAAATTGCTATTCTATGAAGCCTAAAAAGAGGTACAATCACCCTTTTATTGCAAATACTTCAAACAAAAACTTATACTATGTATGAAGCCTAAAAAGAGGTTTTGGAAAGGTGTTTGCATAGGGTGATAAATTTATTTCCCCTTTACAATATTTTCTTAGCCATTAGCACTTTGTGTGCTTTTTCTAAACCAAAATTAGAATTTGAATCAAACACTTCACTAGCAATATTGTCTTTCTTGTTTTTGTGATGTGCCTTTGCCATTTCTATTTTGCTTATTTTTAAACCAACACCGATTGGTGTCATGGTTGTCCTTTTTACAATGCGAGCAAAACTTCTTTTGAGATTTCTTTCCCTTACCTTTTGAATATGATCCTCCCTTTTAAAAGTTTCCTTTCTTCTTTTCACCTTGATTATTTGAGTAAAGTGCATTGTTCAACACTTCATTGTTTTGGAGTTGATTTGCTTTCGTTTTTTGGAACAAATTGGATAACTCCACAAAGGTGACTGATATTTGAGATACACTAAGGGATGTGATTAAAATATTGTATGATTCGAGAAGAGCCCTCAATATTACTGAAGTCATAATAGTATCTTCTACTTTGGCTCCTAAAGCATTTAGTTTTTACTTTAGTTTTGCCACTTTGCAGAGGAATAGTTCTATAGATTCACCTAACTTCATATGGAGTGTATGAAGTTGTGTTTGAAGGTTTAGAATAGTTGATTGATTCTTACCTTAAAAAATGGTACAAAGTGCATCCCATGCATATTTACAAGTTTTATCTTCACTTATGTGAGGCTGGATCTCATCAGTAGTAGATAGGAGTATCAAAATGAGAAGATGATTGTTCTTTTTATCCCATGCTTTTTTATCTGCTCCTGGTGATGTGGGTCTTGATTCAGTGCCATCTACTAAATCTCACATTTTCTCTACAGTTAGGATGGCTTTCATCTTAGTTTTCCATGTTGAATAGTTATAACCTTTAAGCAATTGTGTATCATTTAAGTATTTGTTGATAGTTGCCATGATGAAGGTCCTAAAATTGCACTAAGATGATTTTTCTTTCACTCTTAAATGGTATTTAATGGCACCTTCCTGAAAACTCTATTTGAAGAAATATGATCAATTTGAGGATATTTAATCCAAATAAATAAGAAGTGAAAGAGAACTAACTAAAAAAGATATTTAATGGCACCTGCCTAAAAATCCTCTTGAAGAGGAATAATAAGTTTGAGGATATTAAGCCAAACAAATAAGAGTGAATTAGGGGTTTGTAAGGAGAGAATATCAATTTTACAAATGGCTTATATTTGTGCAAATGATTTACACAATTATTTGTGAAATTTTGGGGTTTTGAGTGTTCTTGATTTTATGACTTATAATTGCAAAAAATAATGCAATAATCAAACAAGAATGCCCACAAAATTCTTATCATGTAGGTGTCATATGCAATGGAAAATGCACCTAATTTTGCAAATTTTTTAATAAAGGTGTCGAGTAAAATTGAAAATGCACCTTATTAAAAACTTTTGCAACAAAATTTTGATTTGTGTTGTGCAAAAATTTGATATTTTTATGTCTCCTCTTGTTTTTAAAATTTGTAAAGAATGTGGCATAAAACAATTGTCGTTCCTTTTTGTGTTGCAAATTTAAAAAGTTTTCATTTTGTTTTAAGTGCTCCTCACTTTTGTGTTACAATTTTACAAAATAAATATAATTTCTTGTCTTCCCCCTTTGTTTTTCAAAATTAACAAAATAGCACTCCTTTCAAGTCAAGTCGACACACGACCTGCGTTTGAAAGGCTTCCAGAACCAGTCAAAAAATGACTTGGTTTTAGTGGACCCAAGGTCTTTAATATCTTCTCAATTTTACAAAAAATAGAATGTGCAATTTTATGTATTATATCCCCCTTGGAGAAAAAAAAATGCACACTTTGCCTTTGAATTTTACAAAAAAATTATTTCTCCTTGTGTTACAATTTGCAAGAAATAATTCAATTTTGATCCTTTATTGTATGCTAAATTAACAAGGTTTGAGAAGAATGTAGGTTCCCTAATTTTGCAAGAAAAATGGTGCTCTTATATGTCTTATATCCCCTTTTTAGAAGAAAACAAAAGCTCCTTTTTTATTGAAGTTGCAAAATAAATAGGATCCCTTTTTATTTTAATGTAATTTGCAAAATTTAAAAAAAATAATAATCATATAAGTTTTATTAATAATAAAAAATAAACTAATGTTTTATTTAAAAAATCAATTTATCACAAAAGTGATTTTTTAAAACAAAAGTCATATATATAATTAATTTAAAAAGAAACAAATTATATATATATATATTAAATCATTTACCTTTTCATTTTGTTTTGAGTAATGGTATAAGGCAAAAAAATCTTTTTTGACTCCCACCGGGAGTTGATTTCTAGACCCCATGGGCCCTATCTTTGCCTATGATGCTCGATGTGAAGGAAAGGGAAGAAACTTCCCTTTCCCTTTGATTCCTTAAGCTTACGAGGAATGCAGTGGGATTTATCCCACATCGCTCGTGAGGGCGATGTGGTGGAAGATAAAAGGGATTTCGAACCCTTTGGCTCTTGACTACCTTCGAATAGTCAAGCTTTGACCTGATTTTGCAAGTCAAACCAAAGGATCGATGAGTCACCACATGGTAGATTTCACCGCTGCCATTTAGAAAAAATTTAAAAAGAACCTTGAGTTTTGTGCCAGTTAGAGCCTAGTCAACTGCCTCGTCACCCCTCAAATTTTGTGCTTGGTCGAGTCAGATCCACGCCACATCATCCCTTGAATTCTATGCCTACTTTAGTCAACATTCAACTTAGGATTTCATGTTTTTCTAGGTTTTCATGCCTTAGTGTGGTTCGCCCCACGAAGGTCGCTCCTACCCTCACGTGGTGGTTGGCCATCGATCATCAGTGCGGAGGACCGCCTATCCTCTCATGATAGTCGCCAGACCGTAGAGGACCGCCTGTCCTCTCACGATGATCACCGGTCTGCGGTCACTAGAGACTATGCTCCGGTGGCCTACCTTGGGGTCAGTCACCCACATATCCTACATCCGGGTCGAAGAAAAAAAAATCTCTGATCGTCGACAGATCTTGTTTGACCACTCCCTTGTAAAAGGGAAATGAGCTCATATTTTTGTATACCTAGTGGGCCGAGTTGGTCCAAATAAAAAAAATTTAAACCTTTAGAAAAGTTATAAATAAAAAAAATTCAATAGCCAATTAAATCAAACCCTCCTCCTTAAAACGTGTGGAGCAAGATTTCGCTCGCCTTGTCCAGCTTGGAACGAGATCCTCTCGCCTTGTCCAGCTTGGAATGAGATCATCTCTCCCACCTTGTCTAGCGCCTTGCTTCCTCCCTCTATGGCTCTGATACCAATGATAGCAAACACAAATATAATAAAATGTGCATAAACCATAGTGATGATTATTCATAGTGGTTCCCTTTAAATAACAATACGAATACGCAAAAAATAGGATTAGGAATATTTAGAAAATAACATATCCTAACCATGCTAACAACTATGTGCTTTACAAAATAAACGCTTTACCACAAACCTACTAACGTAGTCGAATTGAATACTACTTACCACAATATATTCCACAGTGAATATCTTCGTGGTAGAAATTAAAAGTAAATACTAGTGGTAAAAAGTTACAAAATATTATTTACCATGTGGTAAATAAAATCTACCTAATACAGGAAAATGGTAAACATCCATAGAATGAAATATTACTCTGACATCCCCCATTATTATATTATTTGGGTAATGTATATAATTTTCCCAATACAATGAAAAATATGTTGATCTGTTGGTTATTGCTTTTTCATACTGCTTTGGTTGCTCCTAAGCAAAAAGTGGGTTATTAGTCACTTTGTCTTCACATCAACGAATGTCCTTATTGTAATCTTGTCATCCAACCAAATTGCATGGATAACCATCTACTGTAACTACTAGGTATAGTAGCGTAGATCACTTCATATGAGGTTCATTCAGTTACAATATGATTTTACAAAGGTTTTTATAAGGTAGCTAAGTTGTTGGTCGCTGTCAAAAATGCACCCTTATAAGTTTCACCCCTTGTTTGAAAAACATGTAATAAAATTTCTGAAAGAAGTGTGACTAAGGTGTCAGAATCTGTCGAAAATGCACCCTTATAAGTCTTCTTCCCTTTTTACAAAAAATTGTGTGAAATAAGAAAATAAATGTTTATCCCCCCTTAATTTCAAAATATGTAAAACTCATGAAGCTTGTTTAAGGCTTTTACAAAGATTGCCTCCTAGGCAAATTTTACACCAGAAAATTCCCCCCTTTGATTTACAAGTACTTCAAACAAAAATATTTTGCTATTCTATGAAGCCTAAAAAGAGGTCCAATCACCCTTTTATTGCAAGTACTTCAAACAGAAACTTATGCTATGTATGAAGTCTAAAAAGAGGTTTTGGAAAGGTTTTTGCCTAGGGTGATAAATTTATTTCCCCTTTACAATATTGTCTTAGCCATTAGCACTTTGTGTGCTCTTTCTAAACCAAAATCAGAATTTGAATCAAACACTTCACTAGCAATATTGTCTTTGTCTTGTTTTTGTGATGTGCCTTTTCCATTTCTATTTTGCTTATTTTTAAACCAACATCGATTGGTGTTGTGGTTGTCCTTTTTACCATGTGAGCAAAACTTCTTTTGATATTTCTTTCCCTTACCTTTTGAATATGAGCCTCCCTTTTGAAATTTTCCTTTCTTATTTTCACCCTGATTGTTTGAGTAAAGTTCATTGTTCAACACTTCATCACTTTGGAGTTGATTTTCTTCCTCTTTTTAGAGCAAATTGACTAACTCCACAAAAGTGAGTGATATTTGAGATATATTAAAGGATGTGATTAAAATCTTGTAGGATTTTGGAAGAGCCCTCAATATTATTGAAGTCAGAATAGTATCTTCTACTTTGGATCCTAAAGCATTTAGCTTTGACTTTAGTTTTGCCACTCTACAGAGGAATAGTTCTACTGACTCACCTTAATTCATATGGAGTGTATGAAGTTGTGTTTGAAGGTTTAGAACAATTGATTGATTCTTACCTTCAAAAATGGTACAAAGTACATCCGATGCATCTTTACCAATTTTAGCTTCACTTATGTGAGGTTGGATCTCATCAGTAGTAGCTAGGAGGATCAACATGAGAAGACGATTGTTCTTTTTGTCCCATGCTTTTTCATCTGCTCCTGCTGATGTGGGTCTTGATTCAATGCCATTTACTAAATTCCACATTTTATCTACAGTTAGGATGGATTTCATCTTAGTTTTCCATGCTGAATAGTTAGAACCTTTAATCAATTGTGTATCATTTAAGTATTTGTTGATAGTTGCCATGATGAAGGTCCTAAAATTGCACTAAGATGATTTTTCTTTCACTCTTAAGTGGTATTTAATGGCATCTGCCTGAAAACTCTCTTTGAAGAAAGATGATCAGTTTGAGGATATTTAAGCCAAAAAAATAAGTGAAAGAGAATTCACTCAAAAATATATTTAATGGCACCTGCCTAAAAATCCTCTTGAAGAGGAATAATCAGTTTGAGGATATTAAGCCAAACAAATAAGAGTGAATTAGCAGTTTGTAAGGATAGAATATCAATTTTACAAATGGCTTATATTTGTGCAAAATATTTACACAATTATTTGTGAAATTTTGGGGTTTTGAGTGTTCTTGATTTTATGACTTATAATTGCAAAAAATAATGCAATAATCAAACGAGAATACCCACAAAATTCTTATCATGTAGGTGTCGGATGCAATAAAAAATGCACCTAATTTTGCAAATTTTGTAATAAAGGTGTTGAGTAAAATCGAAAATGCACCTTATTAACAACTTTTGCAACAAAATTTTGATTTTTTCTGTGCAAATTTTTGATATTTTATGTCTGCTCTTGTTTTTCAAATTTGCAAATAATGTGGCATAAAACAATTGCCCTTCCTTTTTGTGTTGCAAATTTAACAAGTTTTGATTTTGTTTTAAGTGCTCCTCACTTTTGTGTTAAAATTTTACAAAAGAAATATAATTTCTTATCTTCCCCCCTTTATTTTGTAAAATTAGCAAAATAGCACTCCTTTCAAGTCAAGACGACACACAACCTGCGTTTGAAAGGCTTCTAGAACCAGTTGACAAATGACTTGGTTTTAGTGGACCCAAGGTCTTTAATTTCTTCTCAATTTTACAAAAAATAGAATGTGCAATTTTATGTATTATATCCCCCCTTGGAGAAAAAAAATGCACACTTTGCCTTTGAATTTTACAAAAAAATTGTTTCTCCTTGTGTTACAATTTGCAAAAAAGAATTCAAGTTTGATCATTTATTGTATGCTAAATTAACAAGGTTTGAGAAGAATGTAGGTTCCCTAATTTTGCAAGAAAAATGATGCTCTTATATGTATTATATCCCCTTTTTTGGAGAAAACAAAAGCTCATTTTTTATTGAAGTTGCAAAATAAATAAGATCCCTTTTTATTTTAATGTAATTTGTAAAATTAAAAAATAATAATAATCATATAAGTTTTATTAATAATAAAAAATAAACTAATGTTTTATTTAAAAAATAAATTTATTACAAAAGTGATTTTTTAAAACAAAAGTCATATTTTAAATTATTTAAAATATATATATATATAATTAATTTAAAAAGAAACAAATTAAAAAATAAATAAAATATTAAATCATTTACCTTTGGATTTTGTTTTGAGTAATGGTATAAGGCAAAAAATGTTTTTTCGACTCCCGTCGGGAGTTGATCTCTAGACCCCACAGGCCCTAGCTTTGCCTAGGATGCTCGACGTGAAGGGAAGGGTAGAACCTTCCCTTTCCCTTCGATTTCTTGAGCTTACGAGGAATGCGGTGGTATTTATCCCACATCACTCGTGAGGTTGATGTGGTGGAAGATAAAAGGGCTTTCGAGCCCTTTGGTTCTTGACTGCCTTCGAGTATTCGAGCATTTACCTACTTTTACATGTCAAACCAAAGTATCGATGAGTCACCACGTGGCATATTTTATCGCTGCCATTTAGAAAAACTTTAAAAAGAACCTTGAATAATGTGCCAGTTAGAGCCCAGTCAACTGCCTCGTCACCCCTCGAATTTCATGCTCGGTCGAGTCAGATCCATGCCACATAATCCATTGAATTCTATGCTTGGTTTAGTCAATTTTTACCTTAGGGTTTCATGTTGTTGTCTAGGTTTTCATGCCTTAGTGTGGTTCGCCCCACAAAGGGCACTCCTACCCTCACGTAGTGGTTGGCCACCGATCACCGATGCAGAGGACCACCTGTCCTCTCACAATGGTCGCCAAACTACGGAGGACCACATGTCCTCTCATGATGGTCACTGATCTATGGGCACTAGATAATATGCTTCAGTGGCCTGCCTTGGGTTCGGTCACCCATGTATCCTACGATCGGGCCGAAGAAATAAAAAATGTTTGATCGTCGATAGATTCTTGTCCGACCACTCCCTTGTAAAAGGGAAATGAGCTCACCTTTTCGTATACCCAATGGGCCGAATTGGTCCAAATAAAAAAAATTGAAACCTTTAGAGGAGTTAGAAATAAAAAAATTCAATAGCCAATTAAATCAAACCCTCCTTGAAACGCGTGGAACGAGAGTTCGCTCACCTTGTCCAGCTTGGAACGAGATCCTCTTGCCTTGTCCAGCCTGGAACGAGATCATCTCTCCCACCTTTCCCAACACCTTGCTTCCTCCCTCTATGGCTCTGATACCAATGATAACAAATTCAAACATAAGAAAATGTGCATAAACCATAGTGATGATTATTCATAGTGGTGCCCTTTAAATAACAATATGAATATGCTAAAAATAGGGTTAGGAATATATAGGAAATAACATCCCCTAACCACGCTAACAACTACATGCTTTACAGAATAAGCACTTAACAACTAACCTACTAACGTAATCGAATTGACTACTACTTACCACAAGATATTCCACAATGAATATTTTTGTGGTAGAAAGTAAAAGTAAATACTAGTGGTAAAAAGTAACAAACTACTTTTTACCATGTGGTAAATAAAATCTACCTAATGTAGGAAAATGGTAAACATCCAAAGAATAGAATGTTACTCTAACAAGGATTGTGCTTGGTCTAGACATGGTCAAATAAATGGAGCAAAAATTAAGGGTGATCAGAGAGAAGTTGAAGGAAGCGGCAGACCATCAGAAAAGTTATGATGATCTTAATAGATCACCAAAGAATTTTTTTGTGGGTGACAAAGTATTTCTAAGGGTTTAGCCAAGGAAAAGTGTAATTAAGTCCACAAATTTAAATCCTTGCTTTTTCAGACCCTTTTAAATATTAGAGAAGATTATTCTTGTGGCATACCAACTTGCCTTACCACCCAATCTGTCCAAGATTCACAACAGCTTTCATGTTTTATTATTTAAAAGGTATGTTCCTAATCCAAAGCATGTGTGGTATTTCTCTAATTTGTAGATGGTGAACCCAAAGGCTATAGAGGATCAACTAGTAAAAATACTTGAGTTTCGATCTAAATCTATGAGGAAAGGAACTTTAAAGAAGTGCAAATTTTAGAGGGACCATTACACTGCAAGGAACGCTACTAGGAAAAAGTTAGATGATATGAAAAGACACTTTCCATTTTTGTTTGAAAATGTTGATTAAAGACTATGTTATATTTTTTTTTTAAATCATAGAGGATTGTGTTAAGCCTAAGGGGGGTAGGATGTCATGACCCTCCCTTGGAAAACTTGTTATGTGTATGGATTCAAGTTTTTATTGTGATGCATTGGTAATGGACAATCAATTACTTCATGACTAGAGATGCAAAATATACATTATGGAAATGTTTTATATATTTTTTCAATGAATAGGATGAGAATTCCATATGCTAAGTTTGAGGAAGAAAGAAGCAAATCTTAAGAAATAGAATTTTTTACCTTCTTTGAGTTAAGTTTGAGGAAGAAAGAAGCAAATCTTAAAAAATAGAATTTGTTACCTTCTTTGAGTTGCAAGCACTTGTAAATGATTTTAAATTTTAAATTAAGTTGTTAATATTTATTGACTCATCCTAACTTGTTGGACTAATATCAGATGTTATGTTGTTAACAGGGAGTGAGGATTGTGAATATGGTTAAATATTGATTTTAACTCCTCATACCTTGATGAGTAAATATTTTAAAAATAAATATATATACAATATTCATGGAATGGTTGTTAATGGAAGTGGAGGATCTCTTGTTTAAATAACTAAAATTTTGTTTTAAATTAGCACTAATTTGTAAATTAAATGACAAGCTCCAGGTGGCATCGTGAAAGCATGTCTACGGAAGCACGGCGTACCGGGTGCGATGCAAAAAAAAGCAGATGTATAATGAAATGCTAAGTCCTATGAAAATGCGAATAACAAGTGCATGAAAAGGGAAAACGATGCAATGAAATGAGATGTAAAGCAAAACTAAAGTGTAGCCTCTTTTATTAATTTTGATTGTGATTTGGTTACAATATGTTCCCCCCTTTCAGGGGCTCGGAGCGTTCGATACAATTTTGTTACAGCAACGGATGGTATGCTTCCCTTCGGGATCTTTCGTGTGCCCACATTCAAAATGGGTGGGCCAAACGTCACCGTCGCTTGTGTGAGTGCATTTGCCATTCCTTGTTGCCCCTCCAGTGTTGAGATCCTATGTACATAGAAATAGCAAACGATTAATAGCATATGTGGATGGAAGGAAACATGCAATCCCCAAGACCTCCGGCTAGTGAATACATGAAATAATAAAACAGAGATCAAAACATGTCAAAATGAGATGAAAATTGAACAGGAGTAAACAGACATCATTAGGGACACATTGCAAAAATAACAGTCGAGAAATCATGCATGGATTTCTAATCGCTCTGGGGTGGGACGTTGGCGACTGTCACAAAATGTGCAAAAGAAACCTCCCAAATGTCCTATCCAAAGGCCTCCAAAATACCTACAAAGTTAGGGTTAGGCAAAATGGGGCATTTTGAGACAACCCAAATGATCGAATTTGGCATATTCTTCCCAGATTGCCCTATATCTGAAGGCGCCCCCTGTAGGTTAGTAAACGCGTAAAACGATAAAAGCACAGTCAAAATAGGTTAGAATGCAGTGAAAATTGCCTAGTAACATAAAAAAATCACATACAACATGATGCAAAATAAATAGTAAATAAATCTAATGTATATTTCTAATCACTCCGGGGTGGGGCGATTAGGACTGCAATAGTGCGGGGGGCACCCGGGGACAGGACGCCCACTGTTTGGGGCTTGTTTTTAACACCAATCCACTTGGGATGGGTCCAAAACCTCCTAGGGGTTGTGTCAAAAAATTTGGTGTGGGATTTTCGTCAATTGTTTTGGTTTTGGCTTCGAATTGCGCTCCTAGTATTCACCCGATAACCTCCCTTACAAAAGAGAGATCAAGGATGTAGGAAGCACAATGAGGGGTGAGGGTATAATTTTGCAGCACTCTGTTGCTCCAAATGCTCCTACTCTATTTTTGTGGGGTGATAAGGCTCACCATTTTATATACCTGAGGGTCTCCTTTGAATGCGCATGCAGGGGTGCCACTTGGCCATCATGCCTTGTAAGGGGAGAGAAGATTCCTCCCTGATTAAGGGCTCCTTGATTTAGGCCTCCATGACTGCCTCTTTGAGCTCTAAAACACTCACTCACACTCCCATGCCTTGGAGGTGGAGTTGAGTGGTGGATTTGGGCTGCCATTTGTCAAGGTTTGAATTTTACCCGTAAAACCTGCTATTCGTCCCACCATGGAGCAATTGCTGCTAATCGTCTCGGGGTGGTATGAATAGCATTCTGATCATCTTAGGGTGGAATGAATAGGGAGCAGAGTGCTCGAAAGGTGCCAAATTGACCTTTGACCTTCCAAAAATTCTTTGGGAGTGGTTAGTACCATTAACCCCTGGGGGCTACCCTAGGGGCTATGTATGCCAATTTGGTCAGTGCTTGTAGCCACATAATCAAATTGGTGATGTTTTGGTGTCTACAGATGCCCCTTTTTGGGATGCGTTGTGCATGGAACAGTGCTGAGGAAAAATAGATAACCAAAGACTTAATGATTAGGGTTTCTCAGTAACCTAACCAACTTTTGATGCCCCAAGTATGGAAAGGGCATGCATTCTTGAATCCTTGCTTCTGACGAGCTAAGGAGCTTACTTCAAGTGTTAACCTTTTTCGGTGAGGTGTTACTTGATCTTGGACATTGTTCAGTCATGAATAGGCAAAGGGCACAACCTTTTGTCTGTGGGAACCTTGAGTTCATGATTCCAGAATGCCAAGTGTTTGATCAACTTGTGATAATTGCTTGTTTGCTGCCCCAAGCAGGGGCGTGATTGTCTTTGTCAATGATTCTTTGAATGCATGCCATTTCCTTGATCGGGTGTGTATTTGTTGATTGGTAACTGAGTGTGACTACCCCCTCAAGCGACAAATCGATGAGGGAATGAGCAAAATGAGAAAAGAGACAAGTCGCTTGATCCAAGATGACTTTTGTAAGGGTGCCTTCAGGTGTTTTTCGTTGAACGCTTATGCAGTTTCCCAACAATCTGACCTATTTTTGGTGGGTTTTGACCCTTTTGTGTCACGCCGATAGGGGTTGAAATTGTTGAAAATTCGTCCTCCCGTGAGCGGTCTAGCTATGGTAGCCTTCTTAGGTAATCGGATAGTGATAATTTGTGGTCCCGATGTCAGTTTTTCATGCCAAGAATTTCAGGTGCAAAGGCACCTTTATTCGGCAGAGTTATTGTTGTTTTTTGGTGGGTTTGGACCCTTTTTGTGACACCGATTGGGGTTGAAATTGTCAAAAATACTTCCTCTCGTGGAGTGGTCCAGCTATGGTAGCCTTATTAGGGTGTAGGATAGTGATAATTTGTGACCCTGATATCGATGTTTCATGCCAAGAATATCAGGTGCAAGGGCACCTTTGTTTGGCAACTTTATTGCTTTTTTTGGTGCATTTTTTGGATGCAGTTTTGGTTGCTTTATTTCTTGCTCTGTAATCATCCCAGGGTGGTATGAATACCAATTTTGTAATAATCCCAAGGTGGGATGAGCACTAACTAGAGTGATCATCCTAGGGTGGAATGATTACAGGCCTAAGAGCCTTTATAAGGGCCAAAACTAGGTTTTGGGCTCATTTGCAATATTTTTTTTTTGGCGATTTGGAGCTGTGAGGAGGAGTGCAAGTTTACATAGCGAAGCACTGCCAAAATTGTGCGGACACCATGAGTGCAAGGACCAGATATTCGAGTGGCAGAGCTGAGGCAAGACCAATAGGTGCTCATTCTCTCTGCTTTATTTTTCTTTTGTCTAAGTACAGTTAAAATCGTAATTAATTTTTTGTATTTCATTTTTGCATTTTAGACTAAGATTAAAACCCTAGTTAATGTTTTTCCTGTGTTTACGTTTAGACTAAGGTTAAAACCTTAGTGAATTTTTATTTTTTATGTTTGCGCTGTTTATTTGATTTTTTGAATTTTTTTGTTGTACATTTTTTTAATGTGTTTATTTTGATGTTTTTTTGTTGTTTTTATTTTTCTGGTTGTGAAGAGTCGGTATCACCAACCGACTGTATTATTAGATGCTCGGGATGCGTTGACTGTTGCGGATTTGGAGTGGCTTGATGCCCTTGAGCTCAAGTAGGTGACGCAATTGGAGCCTATGGTGGGGGATCAAGCATATCTGACTGCCTTGATCAATTTATGGGATTCCCGCACCAACACCTTTCATCTTCCAATAGGGGAGATGACAGTTACTTTGGAGGACGTGTATCGGATTCTGTGGATTTTGATAGATGCACTACCCATTCGGATGACTCCTCATGATCAGTGACGACGATGCTAAGATGGTGATTTGGGTAGGTGACAAATATGGGGGTGGATAATGTTGTGGAGAGGGCAGAGGTGGACTGCCTTATTGGCAGGATTCTGGTGTGATGGTGGCTAAAGAAGGGCATTTTGAGGGTGAGGCATGCATTGCTCATGAACTTCATCTCCAACATGCTGCTTCCTAACTCCTCAGGTGGGAGGTTCCCTTAGAACCTACTTGAGGTGGTTTTCAGGCTGGTGGAGTATCCGACAGCAGCACCACTTATTATGAGGTGGGTTTAGACACTATTTACATAGCTTTACGATGACCTATACGAGGTCCGTTGTCAAAGGTGAAAGGGGATCGGGTGCAGCTATATTTTGCAGTATTGGAGGTGGCAGCACATAGCTGTGGAGTGGTCGTAAGGGTTGCCTTGGACCACTCAGGGTAAGATGATGGACAAGGATATTGGGTATGTTGCTCTATGGCAGAGGTCAGTGGAGCATGGGTAGAGTCAACGGTGGGTAGGTGGCGTAAGTCACTATACTGATGCCTTCTCGCGTCTTGCTCTAGGGGAGGTGTTTTGGCGAACATACTGGGACTGTCCAACCTAGCCTGAGGTTGGAGAGTGGCTCCGATGGGTGTGCAGGGGGAGATGGTTGATTGGGAAACATGGGACAGATCAGGAGCACTGATGGGTAGTCGTTATACCATCATTAAATCTCAAAGATCTTATCAATCCGGGGTGGTGTCCAAGGCTATCTACGATAGAAAGTTCAAACAAGGTTGCATTTCAGCTCATTTGGAAGCAGCAGGTCTTTATTGGTGGGATTGATTGTGTGGGGGTTTTGTGTCACTTCTACCCCTAAATTGCATAAATTTAACTTTAATCTATTTGCAAGAATGAAAAACTAATTGTTGTCTGCAGAAATAAAGTCCTAATTACAATTGCTAAATTGAGACTTAATTGATTTGCAGAAGGAAAATCCTAATTACAGTTGCTAAATGAGAAACCTATTTACTTTTGCAATGATGAGATAAAACAAGTAATCAACTTCTATCAATACTCTGAAACAGAAGGTCGTCAATCTTCTATGCAGTGTTTGACAGCAAAAACAAGAATGCAGGAAATTATAGAAAACTTGTAAATTGCTGGAAATGTAAATTGCAGGGAATTGGAAAATTACTGAAAAATAAAGAAACTGATTATATCTATTGCTGATTACATCACAAATGTAAAATAGATGGATAAAAACTAAAACAGAAATCAAATACCACAAAATGCTGAAATTGACAAGTTCCACTACTTATTCTGATCATGACAAAATCAGGATCGAAAACACATGTCGTTAGTCCTTCTCCTAGATTTGAAAGTGGCCGGCCTCCTTTTCCAGAAGAAGGTATAATTTCTTCTCTAAGTCTTACTCACACTCAGACATAACAAAATAAATGAAATGAAAACTGCACTTTTATTGCTTCAGAAACATAATTACAATTCTGCTAAAATCTGTTACAGGTCTATTATCTCTAATATGTCTAATCTCTAATCTAATATTTCTAATATCTAATATTCTTCCTAATAGCTCAACCTTTACGGGAGCTATCTTTTATAGATGCCTAAAATCTAATTACAAACATAAAATATGTTGTCCTGATATCCTGCAGAATTTCCTGCGTTTATCCTAGAAGAAGATCAAACTTGATATTTTCCATAAATGATGGCTTTGGATGGCAAGGACGGCAAAATTAGATGGGAGATATTTTCCCTTAACTTTCTCAACCTTATTATCCCCTTTTCCACCGCCAAAATTCAGTCAACAAGTCAAAAAGTACATTATGTTTTCATTCCAAAGATAAGTGGCTCATTCCGAAGATACTGCAATTCTCATTCCGAAGATCCGCTCATTCTGAAGATACTGCAATTCTCATTTCGAAGATCCGCTCATTTCGAAGATACTGCAATTCTCATTCCGAAGATCTGCTCATTTCGAAGACACTGTGTTTTCTCATTTCGAAGATATCTGTTCATTCTGAAGACACTGTGTTCATTTCGAAGATCTTTAGAATGACCAACTATGTTGACTCCAAATGGTTTTGGCTGCATTTCTCAAGTGTATTAGACCTCAGGATCAGATTGCAATAGTCTTCATTCTTCCTTGGATGTGAATTCCATGCCTTGCCATTCATTGGTAGCTTGCTGGAATTTATATGGAAAAACCAGTTTTCTGCTGCATAGTAATAAGTCTTTGTACTATTTGCTGAATTTAGAGAAACTAATGCTTAATGATCATCAAAATAAGACTACTGAAATGCTGTTGTCAACCTAAGCATGAAAATATAACATAAAACTATACAAAAACTGTTAAAAATCAGAATATAATGTCCTTAACACTGCAATCATGCAAACAGTTAATACAGAGCATATTAAATCAACTTAACTAGCATATAAGATAATTCACAAGAGTTTTAGGCAGTTTTAACTATTTAAAACATGCTATAAATGAGGCTTATCCAGGCCTCATCATCCCCCCCAACTTATATTAATGCATGCCCTCATGCATTGCAGTGGGATATGGAGTCACAGATGTCCATACTCATATTCCATGTTTCATAGAACAATTTAATGCCTGTGTAATTTCTCATGAAGATTTCTGATTCATTATTCAAATTGATCATCTGGTTGGGAATCCTCTTCAAAAGTCAACTTGTGACAGACTGCTTTTTAGTTTCTCCACTTTTTGCTATAATTCTCAAATTTTCTTTTCATGTTTTTCAATAACATCTTTTCTTTCCTCAATCCATCTCATTTGTATTTTTATAACACTCTTGGCTACTCTCAGTTGTTTTGTGATGTCCACATCCTCTTCTTCATTTGACTCAGAACCTAATACTAACAAATCAACTACAGTTTGTTGCTCAACAATGATCTCATCCTCTACTTCAGACCCCTACTCCTGTACAGGAGGTTCCATGAAATTATCTATGATTACATCCAAATTCTCGGTGGCTTGTTGCACTTCTATGACATCGTGGGCTATCCTGTCTGGTCTTCTCTTCAATCATTTGTTCTTTCTCTTTTTGTTGGAGTCTTGCAGCCCTCCTAGTCCTTAATGTATATTTTCTCTTCTTGCCCTATTTTCTTGTGGTAACAGGTGTAGGGATAGCTTCAAGATCTTCACTGTGAACTTCACTCTTATATTCTGACAGATAAATAACATATTTAGAAAAATGAACCCTCTTCTATTTTATTTTTTTTTTGTCAGTTTTAGACCCTCCTCTTCTTAGTCTGTGAGTTATGATGGTTACTTTATTCTTGGGTGTTTTTTTTTTTTGCAATAGTCTCTGTTCTATTTCTTCTTCTGATTGCACTATTTCTTCTTCTGCAATAGCCTCTACAGCATCTGTTAGGTCACTGATTTTTGGTTTCTACAAAATTACAGGGTTTGCTCTTGTTCTTCTTCAGAAAGAACTTTTAATTTTTTTCCTTGTAATCATTAGCAAATATGTCTTCAGAAAGAAAATATGGCACACTTCCTTATTCTATGCTCTGAACACCTAGCCATCAATCATTGGACATCCTTGCCATCAAATTTTCTTTACTATTTTTAGCTCATCCATTCTGCATGCAAATTTTCCCACATGAGTGGTTATTAGCAATGAATGGTGGTGGCATGTTTGTTGGTTATTTTCCCTGTGATTCTCATACTTCCTTGATGGGTGCAAAATATGAGATGAATCTAACTGCAAGCCAGATGACATGTGTCAATGATCACATGGAGTAAAAACAATTCTACTATGTCTTTTTCTCCCTCCTTGGATGCCACATGGAAACAGACTGTTAAATATTCATTCTGAAGATTATGTTTCATTCTAAAGACTAAGTTGGGCATTTAATTTGAAGATAACCTCATTCCGAAGATAAACCTTCATTCCGAAGACACACCTTCATTCTGAAGACAAACCTTCATTCTGAAGACAAACCTTCATTCTGAAGACAAACCTTCATTTCGAAGACAAACCTTCATTCTGAAGACACACCTTCATTTCAAAGACAAAGCTTCATTCTGAAGATACCACGGTTATTTGAAGATACAGCGAGTCATTCTGAAGACATAAGAGAAACCAACATTTTTCTCTTTCTCCAAGCATGTTTTGTTTATGCCAACTCTTATGAACACTTTTATACTAATGGTTAATTGTCATATACTATATATCAAATATTTACAATGAGAAAAGTGCAAGAAACATATATACCTGGTTAAAACAAGTTAATGCAAGTTTTGAAAGATGACTGCTTCTATTGATATTCTACTGAGGCTTCCTGCAACACTTCAAAAACAAGTGCAGTTGGTGAATTTGTACAATGATGACTCAGAAATTTCAAGGTTATGCATGCCAGAAAACTGGTTTTCATGCATACCAACTCAGTAGCGCCTTAGAAAAAGGTTTTCATTGCTGAGCTATTCATTTTTCTCTCTTTTTTTTTTTTCTCTTTAACCTCTCCTTTTCTCTCTTTTTTTTTCTGTCTTTTTGATTCTGATTGTGCCCGTGAAGGAATTCATGACTTCCCTGAAATCATGCCCATGAAGGAATTCACAGCCAGAATTTATTCATCTTTTTGTTTTCTATTTTTTTCTAATTTTTTTTTCTTTTTATTTTTAAGATTCAAAGATATGATTATTTGGAATCTTCATCAGAAGAAGAAGCCTCTTCTGTCAAATGTAACTGTGTGAGATACCGAGCAAATTCCACTTTTGTTAGTGGTTTATGGTACAACTGTAAAAGATGTCCATTCACCACTAATATCCTCCTTACATCATCAACTAAAGAAAGTTGAACAACTTCATTCTCAGACTCCCCTGGTTCATCCTTGCTGCTCTTAATGTGATCATCATGCCACATTTTCCATTTTTGTTGAGTGAACTCTATTTGGTGAAGTGCTTCCAACCAAAGTTCATCAAATGCATTCAACTGCAAAATTTGTTTTTTCTGTACCTGCAACAACTCAATGCCAACTGCTAAAGATGCATAAAATGTTAGTAAAGCATTAGGATGTTGCACCAATATATCAAACAAATTTGCTCCCTGGTTTTTAGTCAACCAACTATTGTTGTTCAAAGGTTGTTTTGGTTGTGTTTCGGTTTGTTTTGTACCAGGCTTATTTGAATTGGTTCTTGGAGAAACATTTTTATTTACACCAATGGAGGCCAAAACTAAAGTATTCTTTTCATTTTCCTTATGTGTTCTAAGAAACTGTGGGCTTTCTGTACAATCATACTTAGGTGTAATAAGTTTACCTGAAAGCAAGTTAACTAATTTTCCACCTTTTTGTATGGTTTTAGGATATACTTTCTTCTTTTTTCTTGGTTTTCTAAAACACATTTCTTGAACAATCCTATTAATGATTGGTACAACTTGAGGTAAAGGGATTGTATCAGTTAAATGTTCTAATTCCTTTATCAAATCTGATTGTGAAGATGTTACTTTTGATATCTCAGACTGTTCAAAATATGATACTTTATTTGATGAGGTATCTTGTTCTTCTTGATGTTGTTTTAGTGTAGATTTGTTTTCATGTTCATTCTTTTTAACTTCACTTTCTACACTGATAAGTGGAATAGGTTCAAGCAGTGGTTCACTTGAACACAACTGAGTTTTAACACAATCACTAACATTTATTAGGGTTGTATTTTTTGATTCAACCACAGAGACAGGGGTTACCTGTTTAACATGATTTGGACTGACCACAGGTTGAGTTGAAAATAGAGGTTGTTTTAATTTTTGTTGTTGTTGTCCATGATAGAAATTATGGATATAATTAGGCAACAAATTTGATTTTTGTTTTTGACAATGTTGCTGCCCTTTGTACAGATTTTGATGTTGTACCCATTGATATCCCTGTAATTTTGGTTGCAACCATGGTGGATGTTGTTGATTCCATTGTTGTTGCATCCATCCATGTTGAGACCATGCTTGGGAGTATGCCCATGGTGGTTGACTCCAACATTGTTGAAGTGGACCTGAAGCAGACCATGGCATATACCAAGGATTATTTCCCCAATGTGGAGGAAATTGAGAAGCATTCTGATATGGAAATTTATGAAAATTATTCCCTTGTCCTTGTCCTACAAAATTGATTTTTTTCATAGGTTGAGACTATTTTTCAAAGACACTTTTAAGTTCTGGCAATAAACTACATTGATCTGTGGGGTGTCCTAATTGACAAATGCTACATGTAGCGGTATAAATATTTTGTTCAAAGGACAATCATGAAGAGAGTGTTGCTTTTTACATTCTGAACAATAGATGGCTGAAGATTCAGTAGATTCATTTTTTTCATCTAATGTTCTATCATGTACTAAAATATCAGCCTCTTTCATGCATTCTTTCAAATCATGTTTTTCATTACCAATTCTGTGTTTTCTATGCCTTGAATGAGAGTAATTTTTACAGAGTTTAATAATTTCCTCAAATTTAAGTGCATTTGTATCTCCTCTTCCCAAGATATCCAATGCATCCCTAGATTCATCTTGTAGTCCCCTTAAGAATATGACTTTGCAAATTTCGAGGTTCAACACTTCCACATCTCTTATGAACAAAAGAAAATCTGTCTATATAATCTTCTAAGATTTCATTTTCCTCTTGTTTCATTGTAAGAATTTCATCATTTTGATTCTTGACTTGACAATATTCTTGGTATCTCTCCAAGAATATGTTTTCCATCTCATCCCAAGTTCTAATTGAGTCAGGTGCTAAGGTGATAAACCATCGTAGAGCTAACTCTTTAAGAGTGGAAGGAAATAGTTTGAGCTTTTGATTGTCATTAGTGTAATCATGAGCTTGACATACAATTTTAAACTCAAACAAAAACATATCTGGATCTTCGGATGTAATTCCCTTGAAAGTTGGTAATACTGCAGGTGAAATGACCTTCATGGGAGCATTTTGATTAAGATCTAGTTGGATGGGATTTTGAAACGTTCCGGCAGGTGCACTAGTTGCACTAGGGTGGAGCACATTGTTGGCTCTACCTTGATTCTCTTGTGAGCCTTCCATTGTAGGTTCCCAAAAACAATTATAAATCTTGTCAAATTTTCTTGATTGTATGGATTTGTCAAGAGAAAATGGTGTTGAACTACTTAATTTTCCTCCTTGTAATGATTTCTCAAAGGATCTTGCAGTTTTGGAAGTGGATGATTGGGATTCTTTGAAAATTCCAACATTTTTGGAAATAAAAAATTTAGACATTTTTGACATAATTTCAACCTCTTGTGAAATTTTTCTTCTTGTGGTTTCTTGCTTATTTCCTAAATGGACTGAAATACAATTTACCAATAACAATTACTTATACCAGTCATTACATTCAGATTTTACTCTAAAATTCACAACTTAGCATATTTAATAATTATTGGACTGCTTTTCACCTTCTAACAACACCGTGTTCCCTGACAATGGTGCCAAAATGATGAGTAGTCGTTATACCATCATTAAATCTCAAAGATCTTATCAATCCGGGGTGGTGTCCAAGGCTATCTACGATAGAAAGTTCAAGCAAGGTTGTAGTTCAGTTCATTTGGAAGCAGCAGGTCTTATTGGTGGAATTGATTGTGTGGGGGTTTTGTGTCACTTCTACCCCTAAATTGCATAAATTTAACTTTAATCTATTTGCAAGAATGAAAAACTAATTGTTGTCTGTAGAAATAAAGTCCTAATTACAATTGCTAAATTGAGACTTAATTGATTTGCAGAAGGAAAATCCTAATTACAATTGCTAAATGAGAAACCTATTTACTTTTGCAATGATGAGATAAAACAAGTAATCAACTTCTTCAATACTCTGAAATAGAAGGTCGTCAATCTTCCATGCAGGTGTTTGACAAACAAAAACAAGAATGCAAGAAATTATAGAAAACTTGTAAATTGCTGGAAATGTAAATTGCAAGGAATTGGAAAATTACTGAAAAATAAAGAAACTGATTATATCTATTGCTGATTACATCACAAATGTAAAATAGATGGATAAAAACTAAAACAGAAATCAAATACCACAAAATGCTGAAATTGACAAGTTCCACTACTTATTCTGTTGTAGCAAAATCGGAGTCGAAAACTCATGTCGTTAGTCCTTCTCCTAGATTTGAAAGTGGCCGGCCTCCTTTTCCAGAAGAAGGTATAATTTCTTCTCTAAGTCTTACTCACACTCAGACATAACAAATTAAATGGAATGAAAATCGCACTTTTATTGCTTCAGAAACATAATTACAATTCTTTTGAAATCTATTATAGGTCTATTATCTCTAATATGTCTAATCTCTAATCTAATATTTCTAATATCTAATATTCTTCCTAATAGCTCAACCTTTATGGGAGCTATCTTTTATAGATGCCTAAAATCTAATTACAAACATAAAATATGTTGTCCTGATATCCTGCAGAATTTCTTGCGTTTATCCTAGAAGAAGATCAAACTTGATATTTTCCATAAATGATGGCTTTGGATGGCAAGGATGGCAAAATTATATGGGAGATATTTTCCCTTAACTTTCTCAACCTTATTATCCCCTTTTCCATTGCCAAAATTCAGTCAACAAGTCAAAAAGTACATTATGTTTTCATTTCGAAGATAAGTGGCTCATTCCGAAGATACTGCAATTCTCATTTCGAAGATCCGCTCATTTCGAAGATACTGCAATTCTCATTCCGAAGATCCGCTCATTTCAAAGATACTGCAATTCTCATTTCGAAGATCTGCTCATTTCAAAGATACTGCAATTCTCATTCCAAAGATCTGCTCATTTCGAAGACACTGTGTTTTCTCATTTCGAAGATATCTGTTCATTTCGAAGACACTGTGTTCATTCCGAAGATCTTTAGAATGACCAACTATGTTGACTCCAAATGGTTTTGGCTGCATTTCTCAAGTGTATTAGACCTCAGGATCAGATTGCAATAGTCTTCATTCTTCCTTGGATGTGAATTCCATGCCTTGCCATTCATTGGTAGCTTGCTGGAATTTATATGGAAAAACCAGTTTTCTACTGCACAGTAATAAGTCTTTGTACTATTTGCTGAATTTAGAGAAACTAATGCTTAATGATCATCAAAATAAGACTACTGAAATGTTGCTGTCAACCTAAGCATGAAAATATAACATAAAACTATACAAAAAGCTGTTAAAAATCAGAATATAATGTCCTTAACACTGCAATCATGCAAACAGTTAATACAGAGCATATTAAATCAACTTAACTAGCATATAAGATAATTCACAAGAGTTTTAGGCAGTTTTAGGCAGTTTTAACTATTTAAAACATGCTATAAATGAGGCTTATCCAAGCCTCATCAAGTACTTCCCATACGTTTGGGTGACTCGACAGTTTGGGGTGCGCCAAGGATTGCCTGGTGAGCCCTTGATCTATCGACGTCGGGGCGACGAGAGGACTCTAGCCTGGCCGATTATTGAGCCATTGGGCGAGGAGTCTGATGTAGTGATTGATGTCCCCGACATGGACAATGTCGGGGTGACTGCAGAGTATGACCAGTGGTGGACGATGCGATGATGGCGGGGTGAGGGGCCTCTAGGAGGTCCGGATGCGGCAACAACAGGCGGTGGGGGTGCGGAGGCACCGATGGAGGGTTGGGGGCTCCGCTCGATGATGCAGATATGGTGGAGGTAGATGACTTCACTAGGGATGATTTAGGGGTTTCGAAGCAATCGGATACATAGGACGTCCCAGAGCAGTGGGTGTCAGGGTAGCATGCCATCCCGGAGATGCCCATGCCTCAAGCAGTCCCAGGGGATATGGAGGCTAGGTTTCATGTTGAGATAGCATGATTGGAGGATCTACTATGGAGATGGGATGAGGAGCACATAGTCGAGAGGGATCTCTTGCGGGCTCAGTTGGTGCAGTGGGATGACGCATTGGCTACGTACCACTGGCGGGATGTGGAGTGGGGTCGGTGTCGGGTGGAGTTGGAGGCCGAGATTATCCACCTCGGTGGACAGTTACCTGAGCTCACTGGAGGTGGATCATCGCGTCGTACGAGAGGTAGTGAGACTGAGCAGTCTGCATCCTCTCATCGTAGGTGGGTGGGTGAGGGTAGCGTTAGTGGGCATGATGCGAGGGCTGGCAGCAGCCGCCTTGAGAGGTCCCATAGGACCCACACCACTAGGGGTAGTTCCAGTCGCACCGATCCTGCGTGATCATGGTGGCCGACTCCCTAGGCTTTGGGGATTTTGAGTTTTTGATTTTTTTGTGAGGTCAGAGGACCATTTTATTGTAGCCCGAGGGCATTTTTGACTTAATATATACATGACTCTCTTTTTGGATTATTTACTTGTTATGGTTTATTGCTCTTTTATGCACATTTATTTATGTTGATGTATGCATATGTTATTATGAATGCGGATGTTTCTGACTATATGGATGTATGCATATGGAATGGATGAAATGATTTGTTGATATATTGGCGGTGGCACCATAGACTGTATAGGATTTACTGGCTTTCTGTACTATGTGATTGCTTTGTGAGATGACTTTTCATGTGTAATTTTTTTTTTTTTTTTTTTTTGATGGTGATGTAAGTAATGAAATGTACCACAGTTGTTTTAGAATGTAGTTAAGGTTTTTCTGAGACTCGGATGTTTTAACTAACTAGCCAAGACTGTACGTTTATCGTACAAGACTTTTGAACAAGGTACGAATCGGACTAGAGTTTGACCAAGTTATTTCACTTCCCTGTGTGTGCGATTGAATTCGTTTATGTGGTATTTGTCAGGATACCGCCAGTGCAGATAGGTTGTCAACCAAACTTGTACTGAGGATCACCTAATTAGCTCCACTAACTCCTTTGTTGTATTTAGTAAGATTAATCTATGGTGCAATCTAGGATACCATAAGCTAGCTCATCCACATGCAAACATTGATCTGTACACAATTTAATGCGACAGATATATCATCATGCGGGAGGTTTTGCCACCAGTGACCAGCAGGCTATCCACCAAACCGGTATTGAGGATCACCTCATGACCTTTCGAATGCTGAGAGTTCCAGGGATTCAAGTTCGACTCCCTTCTTTTCTTCAATTTTATTGGGATACTTGCTCTCGTATGTAGTGATAAAAATCACTGTTTATTTTTGTTTTTTTTTTTCTTTTGAGCAAGGGATTTGAATTTTGAGTGATGAGAATCACTATTTCTTGTGCTTTTTGATGTGTGCACTTTGAGGATTTTGATGTCAAACTTTGGAGTTTGTACTTTGACTTTTGCAATTTTTTTTTTGGTGTTTTGCAACTTCTTGAGAATTTGGGATTTTTGACAGTGGTAAAAGCCATTGTTTATTTTGGGGAATTGGGTAGGGAAGATGCTTGTCCTTTTGCCAACTCTCAGCATTCTTGGGGTCATTTGCATAGGGGGAGGAGCGAGATAACATTTTCACTGTATGGTATCCTGGATTGCTTTGCAGGTTTCATCTTTCGTTCACACAACTTGGGAATTTTTATGTGTTTTAACTTGTGTTGGGATGCTACGTAACAAGGTGTGATCCAAGTAAAACTCTACCTTTGTAAAATCTGTCTGACTTTGTACAGTTTTTGGCTAGAAATCTAAAGACAGCTGAATGACGAAAAACCCTAAATACATTAGAAGACAACTGACTATGATATGGTGAAAAATGTGGATGGCGTTATTCTTGTTGGATCATTTACAAAGCGAAAAAATGTGGGAAATGATGGAATTGCCGAGTAATTACAGTCTATGGTGCATTTGACCTGTATGGTCAACAAATATGCAATGTATGTATGCGATGCCTAATGCAGCTTATTTTTTTTTTTTTTTTATTTTTTAAGAGTATGCATGGAAGTGAGATGCAATTTTTTTTGTTATTTTTGATTATTTTGTTGTTTTTGAATATTCGTTATGGTTGGTTTATCCCGAATGGGTGTGGACCAAGTGATTCTTATGGATCCTTGGAGGTTTTGACCAAAGGGATTATAGATACCTTTGGGGCATTTTGGTTGACCAAGCGATTGTGGGAATCCTTGGAGCTTTTGGTTTGACCAAAGGGATTATGGATACCTTTGGGGCATTTTGGGGTTGACCAAGCGATTGAGGGAATCCTTGGAGCTTTTGGTTTGACCAAAGGGATTATGGGTACCTTTGGGGAATTTTTGGGTTGACCAAGCGATATGGGAATCCTTGGAGCTTTTGGTTGGACCAAAGGGATTATGGATACCTTTGGGGCATTTTGGGTTGACCAAGCGATTGTGGGAATCCTTGGAGGCTTTGGTTTGACCAAAGGGATTATGGATACCTTGGGTTGGCAGTTGGCTGGGGTGGGACCAAAGGGATTATGGGTACCTTTGGGGCATTTTGGGTTGACCAAGCGATTATGGGAATCCTTGGAGCTTTTGGGGTGGGCCATGGCTCTTTTAAATGTGGAATGGCCTCAAATGACTGATGTTCAAGGGTTCTAGTTCCTTGATTCCTTCAAGAGAGGCGAGCCGGTATGTTCTAGGTCCTATTTTACTATTGATTACATATGGACCTAACCAGTTTGCCATGAACTTGTCCCTTAAATGGGGCGGCAAGTTAGAATTTTGTTGGTTCTCTTTTAAGACCAGGTCACCAACCTGAAAGTCCCTCAGGTGAACTTTCATGTTGTATGCTTTCTTAAGTCGCTCTTGGTAGATACGTAAATGCTCGAGAGCATTGATGCATCGTTCATCGAGCAACGTAAGCTGGTCTAACCGGGCTCTGCCATGCAGTGTCATCATCGATGAACTCTTGCATTGATATGCATAGGGAAGGTATTTCCAACTCGAGAGGCATGACTGCCTCGGAGCCATACACTAGCAAAAATGGAGTTGCCCCAGTGGGCGTCCGAATGCTAGTGCGATAAGCCCAAAGAGCAAGTGGTATTTGAATGTGCCAATCCTTATGACTATCTATGACTATCTTTTTAAGGATGGCAACTAGCATTTTGTTTGACGCCTCTGCTTGCCCATTTGCCTACGGATAATAAGGTGTCAAAAAACTATGCTGAATTTTGTACTTTGTTGTCAAAGCACGCACATATTTGTTCTTAAATGACGTCCCATTATCCGAGATGATCTTGGATGGAATACCAAAATGACATATGATGTTATGTAAAATAAACTCCGCAATGCGGGTCCCAGTCATAGAGGTAAGCGAAATTGCTTCCACCCACTTGGTGAAGTACTCTGTGGCCATTATGATGAACGTGTGATGGCCTAACGATGTAGGGGAGATCTTTTCGATTAGATCTAAGCCCCACTATGAGAACGGCCAAGCCGATTGGATCGGCTGCAAGGCCTGAGAAGGTACGTGTGTCAAATTAGCATGGTGTTGACACTTCATGCACTTCCACACATATGCACAACAATCTCACTCTAAATATGGCCAATAATAGCCCATGCAAAGAATGCGCTTGGTGATGGCCATACCGCTAAAGTGGCCACCGCATGTACCATCGTGCGCTTGGGTGATCACCCAAGTGGACTCCTGCTGGTCCAAGCAATGGAGGAGGATTCCTTCATAGCTTTGATGGTACAAAATGTCTCCTAGCAAGACATGTTTTGCCACTTTCTATTTGAATGATATTTTCGTGGCATGTGACAATCCAAGTGGGAGGCTACCCAACTTGAGGTAGTCTCTTATGGGTGTGTACCAATCTTGCTGATCAGAAACCTCGATGGTATGAATGACCAATCCCTCTTGAAGTTCATCCCTAGAAAAAGTTGAGCGGGAAAGAACTTGTAAGAATAGCGTTGTGTTGCTATTAAGAGGGGTCGGGGAGAACAAGGACCCCTAGTTGGCATGATTCAGACTATCATGGATTCGAGAGAACCTATCCTGAGATGGTTCAATCTGGATCAGGTGGATTCTTGGCGTTAGGTCAGAGCTTGCACGCTCCATCATGGATTGTGATAATGTTTTGACTTGAATGGTTGTCATATCACCAAAAATGTCTTGCAGGATTAGTGACCCCAAGGAGGCCATAGTGTCCACAAAATGATTCGATGATCGAGGGAGTGCCTCGATGTCGTACCATTCAAGCTTTGCCAAGAATTTATCCACAAGGGCTTTGTAGGCCTATAGAACTGGGCATTTGCATTGGAATACCCCTTTCACTTGGTTGACAATTAATAGTGAATCACCAAAGATATTCAAGCATTTGATGTTCATGGTGATGGTTGTCTGAAGACCTATGAGCAAGGCTTCATATTCCACATTGTTATTGGTGCACGGGAAATCAAGTTTAAATGATAAAGGCATTGGAGCCCCTTGCGGTGTGAAGAATATGATTCTCGTGCCACCCCCTTGCTCACATTTAGAACCATCAAAAAATAGGGTTATGTCGGCCTGTGACTCAGGCTCATCAAAATCTGGTGATTCTGAGACATGGAAGACCCCATCATCGGGCAGCTCTATGGTCAGAGGTTGATCGTCTTCGAGAGGAGCCTCTGCTAGTTGATCGGTGATGACTTGACCTTTGATGGACTTCTGTCCAATGAATTCGATGTCAAACTCCATCAACAACATGATCCATTTTGTCGTGCGGCTACTATGATAAGTATGACTCATCATGTACCATAATGGATTCTCCTTAGACACAACATACGTCGTATTGCTCAGCATGTAATGGCATAGCTTTTTGGTGGCAAATACCACTGCTAAGCATAGCTTCTCGACGTATGCATAGTTAAGTTCATAATTGACCAGGGTGCGGCTAAGATAATAATTAGCCTGTTCTTTATGTAGTTCATTTTTTTGGGCTAGCATGGCGCCCAGTGCCACCTCAGTAGCTGAGATGTATAAATAGAATGGCACTCCTGGTCTAGGTGGTGCCAATACTGGTGATGAAGCCAAGTATTGTCTAATGTCATCGAAGGCGGACTGGCACTCGTCATCCCAATGAAATGCTACCCCCTTGTGTAATAATTTATTCATGGGTCGGCACTTGTCAGATAGCTGCGCTATGAAGCGCTTGATTGACGTGACCTTACCCTACAAGCTTCTGAGCTGCTTGATGGTGGTTGGGGGAAGCATTTCAAGGATTGCCTTGACTTTATTTGGATCCACCTCGATGCCTCATTTTGAGACTATGAAACCCAAGAGTTTTCTAGATGTGATGCCAAATACGCACTTCTTGGGGTTTAGCCTAACTTTGTGTTCGATGAGGTGATCAAGGATCTTGCGTAAGTCATCGAGATGATCTGGGTGCAAAAGAGATTTGGCCAACAAATCATCCATATAATCTTCCAAAGTTTTATGCATGTGATCATGGAAGATGTATGTCATAGCGCGTTGGTAGGTGGCGCCAACATTTTTAAGGCCAAAGGGCATGACCTTATAACAAAATGTCCCCCAAGGCATTGTGAACGCCGTCTTTAGTTGATCATCGGGATTGATACGAATCTGGTTGTATCCCGAGAAACCATCCATGAGGGAAAGCATTTCGTGGCCTGCTGTAGCATCTACCAATGCATCGATGCTAGGCAAGGGGAAATCATCCTTGGGACTCGCTTTGTTTAGATCTCAAAAATCAGTGCATATGCGAATCCTCCCATCAGGATTTTTGATGGGTACCATGTTGGACAACCATGGTGGGTAATCTATGCAGATGACAAACTGTGCATCCAACAACTTTTGTAGCTCATCTTTGACCATTAAGGCCACTATTGGGTGCATCTTACGTAGCTTTTGCTTGACTGGCTTGACTGTCGGATCAAGCGTTAGATTATGCATGACTAGCTATGGGTCTAGCCCCGACATGTCTTTGTAGGACCATGCAAAAACCTCCTTCTTCTCTTTGAGAAGGGCAATGTAATCAGCTTGCTCTTCGAGGGATAGACTTACCCCTAGCTTGATGATCTATGGATTCATTGGATCAGAGCCGATGTCTACGTCAGTCATCTCTTTGACTGACATGTGGGACCCATCCTCCAACTGGTGTGGAGTTGGGATCAGTGGATATCATTTGCTGAATTTAGATCTACATTGGGAACGTCGGGTTCCTCTTCAGCATGGAAGATATCCTGAGTTGGTCCTGGGGTGAAATGAAGCATCTCACCGCAAGGCCAGTACTCTGATGGGGATGGTGGCGAGTTAGCATGATCCTAGTCTATGGCATCTAGGTCTAGATACAATGGTCATGCTGGATCGATTGGATTGTGGATGGGGGTGGTTAAGTCAATGGAGATCATGTTGATGAAATGAATTTGGTCTCCATTACCATGGGGGCATTGACTCGGACTTCCTTGGTGATCCTTATACCCCGGATCTAGCTCTGTGGGTATTGGCATGAATGGATCGGCCCTATGTGTGGATAGAAGGATAGGGTCTACCCTTGGCACTGATGGCTCTATAGGGTCTCTGGGTGGAAGGTGCTCTCTGTATGCCTGAAGTGGTGGATGCAGCACTTGGTCCAACTATGCTTGGTTCAAATTCCACCTATGCCTTGGCCCCATGTTTAGCTGTTCAAACATATCATCAATGTCCATGGGGTGTTGCTGTTGCCGCATATGGTTGAGATATGCCATCTCAGTCTCATCCTCATAATCGCTATCGGAGATCCATAGGCCTTCATTGGCTCCGACAACTATGTGCGGTATGTGAGGCTCATTCTGTTCGAGCAAGTTGATTTGGTCCCATCTGGGTTGTTCCGCTCTCTACGGGAGGACCGGATTCTCTTGAGGTGGCAATTGCTCGATTGGAGCATTCAAGGGGAACATTGTCATGAAGTTCTCCTGATAGTCGTCTATGGGTGTCACTTGCGAGTGATTGCTATCGGATTCGAAAGGGTCCCAAGGTGCTACCTCATACTCTGACTCATCTTCAGAAGATCCTCCTTGACCTTGTCTATATCCCTCTTGGAGGTAAGTTCTTGAACTTTCCCCTTTCTCGATCGAAGGGAAGGAGTTGTTGAGGTCAACAAGGTTTGTTGTTAACAATGGGAGATAATCCCCCAATGTATATGTTGTGTTGGGATTGGCATATGGATCTTGTGCCAACCCATCCTTGTTGCCTAGCCCTAGGCCTTGCATGTTTTCTACCAAGATGTCAAGGGGCAAAGGGTGGTTGAACCCTACTCCTGATTTATCGTATGGCATCTGATATCTTGGTTGACAAAGAACGTGCATTCCTTGTTCATATCTACCCAATCCATATCCATGCCAATTACATTGGCCAAGGTATTTCAAGGTGAATTCCGGGTTGGATAGATAGTCGACGTTCTCAGCAAATGGCTCTTCGTCCTCTTCCTCTTGTAGGTAAGGTTCGATGTCATTGTCGAGGCCCCCATATACAAAGTTTATCTGATTTTGTGGGTAGCCTAAAGGGATGATAGTGCCGATGGGGAGGCGAGGTCTCCCCATGTCTTGCATGGATTCGAGCATGGGTGTTGCCACAATGTTCCACACTAGGTACTCCCCCAGGCCCGTATTGGCCATCTCAATGGTAATCATCGATGGTTGAGGGGGAGGGAATGGGAGTTCTTCCTGAGTCCACTCCATGTTGGGTGAACCAGGTGTCTCGACTTCCATTCGGCTGGGCACCTCTTCGGTAGATATGGTTGAGACTAATGGTGGTATCTCTTCTAGGGGCTTCTTCCCATTGTCCTTCGATGTGGCCACCATAGGTGGCATCGTTGGTGAAGGAATAGACGATGAAGATGGGCCCGGTTGGTGAGTTGAGGGACTTAACAGTGGGGATGTAGGCAGAATCGGACCCTGTTTGGATGGATTCAATTGAAAGTCCAAATGTGTCGATGGAAGGGTCGATTGTGGCATCAGTTGCACCGCATTGCAATACTTAAAGGGCTCTAAGTCTGCTGGGACTACATGTACTTGCCCTTCGTATGTATATTTTAGGCATTGGTGGGCTATCGAAGGGACACACTTCATGTCCCTGATCCAAGGCCAGCCTAGCAGGATATTGTAGGCCATCTCACCCTCGAGGATGTGACACAACGTAGGAATAGTCTTTTGTCCCACTTGGATGGGCAGGACAATTGTGCCAACCATCGAGCATAACGCGTCGTTGAATGCCCGAAGAGTATAGGTGGAGGCCACAATATGAGATGTTGGCAGCTTAAGGTGTTTTAATGCCATCATTGTGATTATATTGTTGGATGAGCCAGTGTCCACCAACACCCTCTTGAATGGAATCCCGTTGACCCACGCAATGACGTGTAGGGGTGGATCCACCATATCACCAATCACCGATTTTAGTTCATCTTCTCTAAAGGTTATGACTGGTTCTGTGCATCATTTTACATGTCCCACAAAGTTGTTGAAAGAATTTGCTTCGTGGGGCTGTAGCTCGATGGCTTTGAGTATCTCCATCAGAGCCTCCCGATGGGGCGGTGATTGTTGGATGAGCTCATAAATGGAGAGCCTAGCCGACGTGGTCCTTAAACTTTGAGTAAGTTTAGTCCGAATCGTGGCCACTGGTCTAGGCGGGGAGGTTGTGTAGGGTGTTGTGGGAGTTGTGACGTTGATGGAACATCTCCTGTAGCTACAACGGGGCAGTTGTGCTTGGGTATCTCTTGTTTCATGTCACTATGCTTATCATCCCTACGTACCCTTGCATGGGGCATTTTTGTGTCACCTCATTTACTTGTAAAGTCTTTGCCTATGCATCATGGGTAGGCAGGGGGTCTTTGAAGACCTCCATCTGTTGGTTGCTCAGTGCTACGAGATTATCCACCGCTAGCATTTTGTTGTCTATCAGGTCCTGCACTAAGCTTTTGAATTTCCAACATGCGTAGATGTCGTGTCCTTTCTATCGATGAAATCTACAATATAAGTCTTCCCTATAGCCCTTGGGTTTTGGCACGTTGGGGTCTATGGGTCGACTTTTCGACAAGTTTATCAAGTTTGCCATGAACAAGTGGTCAAACAAGGAGTCTTTAGACTCTATGAAGTGTGTGAATTGTCGCCTAGGATGACGCTACTGATTCTGCTCTTGCTTATGATTTTCCTTTTCATAGCTATCAAGAGGAACTGCCTGATAATTAGCCTTTGGGGGTTATGTCATTTGTGTAGGCTTTGGTATGTTTATGGCAACCTGATTGACCATGATGGGTTTCGGTTGCATGGGCCCAGTTTTGGCATTTTTGGGCCACTCTTTCTTGCATGGCTTGGCAATCTCACCATCTTGTATCTTGATCTCCTCAATTATCCTGGCTTGCACCAGGGCTTCCTCGAGAGTGGCATATTGCTGCAGCTACAATAGCATGGAGATCGACCTTAGGCAACTCTTCGAGAACATTTGGGTCAGGTCGGCCATGGGAGGGAGGTAAGGTAGCTTTGAAAGCAACGTCCTCCACCGATTTCCATAAGCAGCCATGGTTTCCTCCTCATACTGCCTGAGGCTAGCTAGGTCACTTAATGATGCCTTCTTCTTGGTGTTGAAGGTGAAACGTTCGAGGAACGCGTCCACTAGCTGGTCCAGGTTACTGATGCTATGCTTCGGCAACTGGGTAAACCAATCCGAGGTAGGGCCTACGAACGTGGTTATAAATATTCTTAGAAGCAATGCATCATTGTCCTGAATGCCAAAGCATTGACTTAGGAATCTTGTCACGTGCTCTTGGGCATCCTCATCCCCTCTAAAAATTGCCAATTGAGGCATTTTGAAGTGTTCAGGGTATGGGGGTGCCGACATTGAAGGATGCATAGGGTGACTATGGAGTTGGCATAATGTGGGCTTTTGGGGCCCATAAGTCTTGGTCTCCATAGACTCTAAGCACTCTAGCAGCGCTTTGTATGCATCGAAGGATTTGATCTCTTCCTCCTTGGTTTGTTCCCATTGTGAATTACGGGGAACTTGAGGCCTATGGAGGGGTAGCCGGATAGCACCCCCCTGCCTTGGTAGGGCATTTCAGCCCGCTCTTCTTCCCACTCAAATTCCTCATAGGCTTCTTGAGGAGTTCCTGGGCATGACCTATAAACATGGGTGGGTGCCCGAGGAAGGCGCCCATCATTGGTTCTAGGAGTGGCCTCCCGCTCAGGTCTAGGAGGTCTTGGAGGCAACGCTTGATAAGGTCATGGAGACTTGTCTCGCACCAAGGGGTTGTGCCTCTCATAAAGTTCTGTCTTATGCATGCGAGGGGTTGGAATCCTCTCATGCATAGTGTTCTAGAGCAACTCATCTGTCTGACGCTGAATGCACTCTTTGCTAAGATGATACAGGTGCTCTAACTATTGTTGATCTTGCTCAAGCTACATGATTTGCGCTTGGCGGGCGGCATGTTTGGAAAATGCCAAGTCAATTTGTTCCATCGTCTTAGGTCTAGGAGGCCTAGATGCCTCCCCTACATATCTATCTCGGTCATGGTGATCCGAGATCTCTATAGGTCACTTCCCTCTATCGAGGTTAGCAGCATTCACCCGAGGCTCTGGCCTCAGTAGGTGATCCTGATAATTAGCAGGTGCGGAGGCGCATTGCTCCCATGCTGTGTATTGCTCTTGAGGAATATAGTGGTTTTCCTCGTGCTCCCTTTCGTACATGTGAAAGGGGTGGGCAGAGTTGGCCCACCCTGTCTGAAGAGCCTTGCACTCTGGATTTGGCCTATTAGTTCTGACAGTAATGAGGGGTAGAGGAGGGATGATATAATCATGTGGGCCCTCCTTATGAACCCTATGTTATTCCAGCGCTTCATCGCATGGTGGCCACTCATAATGAGTGTCTAAGGGGGTCTTCCCATGTCTGTACTCCTCCTGAGAGGGTCCATGTTGAATGGGAGTGCCCCTCGAAGGGGTGCCTCTATAGTCCTATTCCGTAATGGTATGATGTGGACTATTTTGTGGGTCAGGCCACCAAGGTGGTATGACCAAGTCCTTGGGGCTATAACGGAGGTGACTTGTGCCTCCTTGTACACTTTTTATAGCTTCTACCCATGATTGGGCTTGGCTACGGGTATACACCATGGTGGTGGTTCTCTACAAGATATGTATGTTTTTATCTCCTTTACGATTTTTTATGCTACACCAAACAAAAGGGACCACACAAACAAAGAAATGATTATCTCGTTTACAGATTAAATGTGTGTCCTAAATCTGGTTCAGTGTGTTTTGATTTTTGTTGTGCAAACCGTGTAAAGAAAATTTTGTTATTCATGCATGATGAGGGCTCTTATATCTCCAAAATGGTCACCCCTTCAATATACCACTTCCATGCCATTATACCGAACCTCTCAATATACCCGCCCTTACGTGAGGGAAACTATTGGTACGCGAGAGCATAATAGTACGTGGAACATAGGCGGTACGGAAGGGGAATCACTCTATTTTTGACACCTACCATAGAAGACTTATCCTCATGCACTGGGAATCACCCCCGCTACACTTGGTCAGCTTTCATCAGGATTTACGTCTAGCAACAGTCACGATCAGGGTTATGTATGCAAAATCCAAGCCAAGGTGGTGATGAAATCCACCGTTGGTCTTGATCAAGTGTTGGGGTTTTAAGACCAACTCCTTGATGTTAATATTATTACGTGGTGTGTGTGGTTCCTTTTACTTGCACAAAGAAAGAAAACATGCAGCAAACTTCCCTATGCAAGCAAAGAAAATAGAAAAATTGCAGAGACAAAAATAGAAAAACACAGAGGATGTTCAGAAAACCTACCTCTTCTCTGCCCAAACCAGATGCCTCTGAGTTTCTGCTCAAAAAATGTATAGAGAGCTAATCATCCTAGGGTGGGATGAATAGTAGGTCTATATTCATCATAGGGTGGGATGAATGCCTATTCATCTCGGGGTGAAACGAATGCCAGTCTGTATTCGTCATAGGGTGGCACGAGCAGTAGTCCAGCGCCCTAAGGATTAACACACCTGCAAGAAAAACACAAAATTTTGATCAAAAACTTGATCCCAATAGTAGGGGATAGAGTCCCACCATGATCACCACTAAAATCATGTCTACGGAAGCACGGCGTACCGGGTGCGATGCAAACAAAAGTAGATGTATAATGAAACGCTAAGTCCTACGAAAATGCGAAGAACAAGTGCATGAAAAGGGAAAATGACGCAATGAAATGAGATGTAAAGAAAAACTAAAGTGCAGCCTCTTTTATTAATGTTTCTTGTGATCTAGTTACAATACGTTCCCCCCATTTCAGGGGCTCGGAGCGTTCGATACAATTTTGTTACACCAACGGATGGTACGCTTCCCTTCGGGATCTTCCACGTGCCCACATTCGAAATGGGTGGGCCAAACATCATCACCACTTGCATGAGTGCATCCATCATTCCTTGCTGCCCCTCTGGTGTTGATATCCTACGTACAGAGAAATAGCAAATGGTTAATAGCATATGCGGATGGAAGGAAACATGCAATCCCCAAGACCTCCAGCTAGTGAATACATGAAATAATAAAATAGAGATCAAAACATGTCAGAATGAGATGAAACTTGAACAGGAGCATCCAGACATCATTAGGGACACATTGCAAAAATAATAGTCAGGAAATCATGCATGGATTTCTAATCGCTCCGGGGTGGGACGCTGGCGACTGTCACAAAATGTGCGAAAGTGACCTCCCAAATGTCCTATCCAGAGGCCTCCAAAATACCTACAAACTTGGGGTTAGGCAAAATGGGGCATTTTGAGATGACCCAAAAGGTCGGATTTGGCAGATTCTACCCAGATTGCCCTGTATCCGAAGGCGCCCCCTGTAGGTTAGTGAACGCGTAAAATGATAAAAACATAGTCAAAACAGGTCAGAATGCAGTGAAAATTGAACAACAGCATAAAAAAATCACATACAACATGATGCAAAAGAAATAGTAAAGAAATCTAATGTAGATTTCTAATCGCTCCGGGGTGGGGCGATTAGGACTGCAATAGTGCGAGGGGCCCCGGGGCAGGACGCCCACCGTTTGGGGCTTGGTTTTGACACCAATCCACTTGGGATGGGTCCAAAACCTCCTAGGGGGTTGTGTCAAAAAATTTGGTGTGGGATTGTGGCCGATTGTTTGGGTTTTGGGTCCGGATTGCGCTCCTAGTATTCACCCGATAACCTCCCTTCCAAAAGAGAGATCAAGGATGTAGGAAGCACAATGAGGGGTGAGGGTATAATTTGGCAGCACTCCATTGCTCCAAATGCTCCTGCTCTATTTTTGTGGGGTGAGAAGGCTCACCATTTTATAGACCTGAGGGTCTCCTTTGAATGCGCATGCAGGGGCGCCACTTGGCCATCATGCCTTGTCATGGGAGAGAAGATTCCTCCCTAATTAAGGGCTCCTTGATTTAGGCCTCCATGACTGCCTCTTTGAGCTCTGAAATGCTCACTCACACTCCCATGCCTTGGAGGTGGAGTTGAGTGGCGGATCTGGGCTGCCATTTGTCAAGGTTTGACTTTTTGCCCGTCAAACCTGCTATTCGTCCCACCCTGGAGCGATTGCTGCTAATCATCCCGGGGTGGGGCGAATAGCATTCTAATCATCCCAGGGTGGAACGAATAGGGAGCAGAGTGCTTGAAAGGTGCCAAATTGACCTCTGACCTTCCAAAACTACTTTGGGAGTGGTTAGGACCACTGTTTAACCTCTGGGGGCTGCCCTAGGGGCTATGTATGCCAATTCGGTCAGTGCTTGTAGCCACATAATCGGATTGGTGCTGTTTTGGTGTCTACACATCGAAGGACGAGTATGTCAAAAATGAACTAGAGATGTAGAGGCGATTGAAGGAGGAAAAAATAGGAAAATAGAGAGAGAGAGAGAGAGAGAGAGAGAGAGAGAGAAAGTCAATATCATGGGAAAAGGAAAATGATGGTTTTGGTGGAGGAGCACAGGGAGAGTGGTTGAAAGGATATGGTGAGGTGTGACAAAAGAGCGTAGGAGCTTGAAGGGGTTATTCAAGGATTTAGCATGAAGTATTGTAGTTGGTGAACTACGAAGATCTTACTGTAAAGAAAATGTATTTAAGTAAAACTGGTCTCTAGTTAGTGTTTACTTAGCTTTCTTTTACGTTGAAAGATAGAAGCGACAATTCACTTTGTACTCATAAAACTGAGTGGTGTTGTGATCTTTGACATCAATATAGTTTTGGTTACACTAAATTCTCTTGAATTTCCAAGGGTGTGGTCTTACCAAACCAAGGATACACTAAGTGTCTTTAGTCCTTTGGTGATGTCTATTTGCTGGACAAAATTTATTTGGGTTATCTTGTTTTGGTTGAGTCATCTGAACTCTGATGTATTTTGGAATCCTATGACATGGATACAAACATAGGAGTCTAGACGATTATTAGAATAGTGCACTGAGAATGTCAAATTTTTTTGTGATTATAAGTTGTTAAATTATCATTTGTGAAGGATAACATATTATTTTATTGGCAACAATGTGTAGTAAGCATAATAGATATTTTTGGGTCCTTTACCTATGTGTGTGCTGAAAACATAGATCTGCTAATGTGAGTACTCCCATGAGAAGTAGGTTGACAAATATTGAGGCTCCAATAGGTGTCATAGGTGGTTTTGAACATTTGTTGACTAGTATGTAGTCATATTAGTTTTTCTAGTCCAAATGGTAAATTGGGCATCGACCAATAGGTTGTGGGTCGATTAGAATAAATTATTGATAGAGCAAGTAGATATTGTGGTGTGTTACTATTTCAGAGATAAATAAGTTTTACTTATGGTTTAGATTAAAGACCCAAAAATAAGTCACTACTAATAATATTAGGGTTGGCTTTGCATTATGGAAATGCTTATGTTGAAGGATAGATGGAGAACGTTGGACATCTTGGAAATTGGAATCTAAACCAGGTAAATTGGGTCTTGTTGTCTATTGATGGTGCAATTGATCCATAGTGTATAGATAGTAGGATAATAAGGTAACCAAGTGTTATTGAGTGTGATGAACACTGCAGTATAGCAAGAACTAGAAATTTAACCTTGTAATGAGGATGGTCGAGTTGTATTAATCCGACTGTGATGTTTGGCTATGGAACCAAACTGAATGACCAATTTGATAGTAAAGAGATGGAAGATTTTGGGATTTTACTAATATGGTAGGAAGGCTTTATGAATGCCTAGCTCGAATGTATTTATCCCTTTGATAATGCAATAAAATATTGAACTATTTTGCTGCTAGGTTTTTACCTTCGGGTTTTTCTAGGATAAATTATTGTGTTATGGATCTTGTGATGGTTATTGTGATGGAGTTATGTTATTTATTTTTGAATGGAGTGGTATGATAAATATAATTAGATCATGGAAATGTGATTTTATGATTTGTTGTATTGTTAGTCAATTACAAAGTGATAGTAAAGGTAGAATGGACTAAGCCTTCAATGAAATGTTAGTTAATCAAGAAGTGCTAATGATAGTCTATGTGTATCGATCTCTAAAAATCTATCATAGAATGACTTATGGTTTGGGTGTTACAGCATGGTACTCTCAAGAGAATGAGAGAAAAAAATTAAGACCACCATAGGTTATGTGGAGGTTGTAGTTGCAATTTTAAAACAAGGAAAATGTTGGTCCATGTTCATAACGGAAGCATGATTGAATTAGGGACTGGATAATCTTATTAGATATTGATAGGGAAAGATGCCTATATTATAAATTAAAAAAAAATAGAGAAGAGGAATAAATATAAACTACCCTTGGGTAAATCCAAGAAAGGAGACTTGGAGGGCATGTAGACTTAATGAATATATTAAATAAAAGTTAATTTTGGAAACATGGGTAGGTTTTGCTGATGTTTGACAATACTTCTACACTAAAGGAGATGTGTAGAAAGTATAGTTGTAGTGGCCTTTGGTACTTTACACTAAAGGAATTATGTAAAGTAAAGAATTGGCTAATCCTAGATATTCTACACTAAAGAAAATGTGAAGTGCGGACTAGGACTCCACCTTTCAAAATAATGAAAGAGGAGATATCTACTAGCTAAGAAATGAGTAAGTTAGCTAGTATGAAGGAATGGCATCTAGTACTTCCTAGAATGACTTGTGGAAAGTAGAGATGGATGACCTCAAAGCCTTGTTGACTATGACCAAAGGATTAGGGTAAGAAATAGTTAATGAAGGACCACTATGATTCAACTAGGTGCTAACGAAATTGAGTACTTGGTTAAGTAGAAGGTTGTTAGGTATATATATACAAATATATATCTATATGATTAGGGTAATAAATAGTTCATGAAGGACCACTATGATTCAATTGGGTGCTAACAGACTTGAGTACTTGGTTAAGTAGAAGTTTGTTAGGTATATACATACATATATACATATATACATATATATATATATATAAGACTCTTGCTTAAATTGTATATTTTAGGAAGTGAATTTTTGGGGCCATGACAGTTTTCACCTCCCCATGTATCCATGAACATGATATTTATTACTATTCTAATTTATTATTAATAATATATGGTTTTAAAAAATTTGTTATTTTATATTTAGTTGAGAAGATCATTTATATATCTCTATTATAGCTTTGTAGAGCCTTTGCATGATTGTTCTTTGTGCTACACCTCACGTAACCACCATGGATAAAATATTTGTTATATTTTAATGTCAAGGTGATTTTTTTAAACTTTGGTTTTTAAAGTACTAATTATTTTTCCATCTTTCAATTAAATAACCTTGAGGGTCCATCATGGATGATTTCTAATAGTCTAAAAAGTAGAGAAAAATATAAAATTTGAGTGAATCTAATAATGGAATCTATCTTCTCATGCTTCTCTAACATGTGAGTGAGATCATATTTACATACAATATAGGGAGGGTGTCTAAATATTTATCCTTCAAAAACTAGTGTTTTAAGGTAAAATATTGATTGTAGAAATATACTATCTTAGGACAAGGTGATAAAATAATATATGCTTGCTCTAGTGCACAATATAGCCTCATATTCAACATAGAGGAACTCCCATTGTAGAAGTACTATAGAATACTATCATATCAAAGTTAAAAAATATTTTCAACCTTCATCATCATTTTCATAGCTTCTATGATTTGCCTAGCTTTGATCTACTCATTATCTTACCTCCAAAGTATAGTAAAACCATTACCAATTAGTACCACCTTCAACTCACCTAGATTCATGTTGTTATTATTATCACTTACTAGAATTCTTATCCCTTGGAAAAGAGGGAACAAAACCTTTTAACCATTTAGCATTTCTCATGACTAAACTTGAACATGAAGTTATATGCCACTAAAATAAATAATAGTTTTATATTAATTTTGAAGGCTTCAATCCATCTAGTTCATGTGGAAGTCTAGAAATGAAAGTAATTAGATGTCACAACACTGAGGATTCTATGAATCAATTAACTCCAAATATTTTTGGCATGGGATATACTCCATTATTATGCACTTATTTACTTGATTTCATGCTTTATTGATCTCATCATTCTCTATCTTATACCAATACAAAGCAATATATATATATATATTGGAAGAATATCAACTCATTGCTCCTTCTATGTCAAACCATTGTAAGTGCATGCTTTTTTATAGCCCTAAATGAAATTCTTGGCATCATTAGAGGATTGGGATGAAAACTAATATATTTTTCATATTTTCTCTGGTAGAATTCCTAGAATCCTAGGTGTGAGTAGCATTGTGTATATAAGTTGTGTCTTTGTAGCACTCATTCAATATTCACCAATAATACTTTCTAGTAAAAAAGTGAAGTTGATATAAATTGAAGGCTAAATTTTCTAGATGAGTATTATGAATACCAAGTATACCAAATATGCCTCCAAATTTTTTTATAAGATGCATCAAGTATGGACATTCATATGGAAAAACAAAAAAACAAACTAGACAACAAATTATGATAAGGTAATTACCAAAATTTCACTAAAACGTCAAAGGATATAATTATGGATAAATTTGTATGAGATGCATAAATCAGAGGTATAATAGACATGACCAACAATAAAGGTATTGACTACAGATATTAATCGACAATGACCTTGGTAAATAGGATTTACCATGATAAAATCTAGAGTTACCATAGTAAAAATGATTTACCATCAGCAAAATCAAAGTACTATGGTAAAAGTTTAAAAAATGATATTGCATAATAAATTTAAAAGTTGATATAATAAAAATTAATCGTGGTTAAAAATAAAGCTATCATGACACATGAGGGGGGAGGGGGAGAGGAGGGTCCTACTCCCTCTCCCTACTCCCCTCACCTGGTTCTTGCCTAGTCCCTGGCTCATCCAGGATCATCTCGTTATGGGAATGATTTGTAGCAGATGATCTCCTTGGGGGGAGATCCTTCTCCACTTTCTGCTCCTTTCCCATCAGTTTCAAGGTTTCCCTACCCAAGCCCAGGGTTTGGTGCATCCCAAGGGTCTCCTAGGGTTCCCTGCATGCTTCAAGGATCCCTTCCCCGATCTCCCTCAGGATTCCCCTTGGGGTTTTTTGTAGGTTTTTTCTTGGATCTGGTTCCCAGGGCTTCCTCGATCGGTGGTAGTGGTAGGTTGGGTTTTCTACTACTTAATCCCATGAGGTCCTCTCTTCTTTGGGTTGGTCTAGCAAGGGTTAGTTTCCTCTTCTGCTAGTGACTCCTCTATGGGATGCTTGCGGTTGCTGCTGGTCCCATACCTTTGGGTAGGGCCCTTTTCGATTTCCTATTCAGAGGCTTCTTCTTGATGGATCTTCTTTTTTGTGGACACCCAGGGCATTGGTTGGCCATTGGGGTCGGCCTCTTCATCTACTTGGTTTGTTCCCAGCCCTAGACCCAGTTCCCTGAAGCTTCCATGAGCAAGGATGGGGGGTTCTTGGTCCCTTCTTCTGGGGTTCCTAGGATTTCTATTGCATGTATGTATCTTGGTGTGGGGGCCATGACCAGTGCATGCAAACCTTGGTTCCCCCAGGTTAGGCTTTTGAGGATCCCATATTTGTGCTTTTTGCCACTTCTCACCTAGGATCCTCAGGTTATTCATTTTAGTTCATGCTCAGGGGCTTCTGGTACCAATTCCCTAGATTTTTTTGTGACCAAGGATGGTGTTTCCTGGGTCTTTTTGAAGAACACAAGCTTATACTGAGAGGGGGGTGAACAGTATAAGACCTCTTTTTACTTTTTCCTTTATACTTCAAAATAGTAAAGCAATATATCCAAAGCAATATCAAAGCAATGCACAAAACCATCCACAAAGTGACACAACAATTTACATGGTTCATCCACAAAACTTTTCTCTAAAAGTTATCTCAAAGTTCTTTGGGAAACCTTCCCAATTACAATGTTTATGAGCCTTGGCTCAAAGGAGAAACCTTCCCCCAATCTGAATTTATGAGCTTCTGCTCAAAGGAGATACCTTCCCCTACCTCTGCTCTGGTTGGTGATCCTCTAGAAGACCTCTGCCTCCGCTGCCCTTAGCAAATGGAACTCTATCCATAGAAGACACCTGTCTTCCTTGCTCTGGCTGGAGACCTCTGTCCTCAACTCTATCACCTCAAAGCTGGTCCTCGAATTTGCACTAAACACAGTCCTTCGGTCTAGCACAAATGTCCTCATCCTCTGTCTTTGATCTGCACCAAACACAGTCCTTCGGTCTGGCACAAATCTGTCCTCAGGTTCTTCTCATAGAACCAATGCACCTCTGTCCTCAAGTTCTCTGATAGAACTATCAACCTCAGCTTCACAAGTCCTCTGCTAGGACCTGTCCAAATCTGCTCACAAGTCCCCACAGGAACCTGTCCAAAACCTGCTCACAAGTCCCCAATGGAACCTGTCCAAAACCTGCTCACAAGTTCATCAAGAACACTTGCTTGGCATGAACCCACAAAGAGAATGGTTAGAGACCCAATGTGATTCATCCACCTCATAGAAGCATAAAGAGAATTGTTAGAGACTCAATATGTTCTATACTTAACTCCCAATCTCAATCTCAACTCAATCTCAAATCTCAAAAGAATAAGATAGATGTAGTATGCTTTTCTCAAGAACATGAAACACAACCCAACAATTGCCAACCATGCAATATCTCATATAACAATGATACTCATGTTCTTACCAAAACCAATATCTTTTCTCAACCAATTGGGCTTCAACAACAATGCTCATAGACAAGGTTTAACCAACAACATTCAACTCAACATTAACCTTGAAGCATTCAACCAATCATCACAAGAAAAGGAAACAAGTAGAAATCCTTTTCCCTCCAAAGATATTTGAACAAAACAGCCACCCACACAATATCACCAAATGCAAAGAATAACTTGTTCAAATCACCTCAATGGAGTAAGCCCAATATCATGACTCAAGTAAAAGCAATAACTTGATCAACCAACCTCTATGGAAGCAACTCAACCATCAACCTCAACACAGCCATCCAAGGGTTTCACCAACTCAAAGCAAGTATCAAGACTCACAACCATAAACCCTAGTGCACAATGCTTCCACTACTCCAAACCAGAATTATGCATTCACCAAAATTCTCATCAAGGATAACAATGCATAAGTAGTCTTTAACAAACCAGAAACTAGGACTTATACCCAACCAAAGGAAACCTAGTTGAATACCTTTTCACTCCAATCTTATTTCAGGAAAACATACACCAATCATACTCATAAGAAGAATGTGCCCATACCTTATTGAAGTGAAGGAACCCCTTTGGAAATCTGCCACAATCACAAAGTTCTTTTGCCAATCTTCACAAAGGTTAGTAGATCACAAAATAATCAACATTACTCCACTTTTCAATCATCATCACCAAAGCCTTTAATTGCACAACTTCCTTATCTCTCCTAAAACCACTTGTACCATAAAATAAAATAAATCACAATATTACATAACCTTATAACTCCTCAAAAACTTATACCAAAGTGTTTTTAATTTAAACTTCAACAAAATGACTTACCTAAGTTCGCTGCCGTCACCGCAGGGAATTGAACCTCGCATCTTATGCTAGCCTGCACCCTATCTTGAGAGGGTCAACCACGTGGGCTAGTACCCCACTTGACTCTAAGGGAGCACGTACTCCGATTTCACTCTCCAACCGACGTCAAGACCTTGACATCCGCGTGTCGCACGAAACACGAACTTCGAATGAATTACTGCCACGAACATCTAAAAATGAAACAGTCTATCACGCTGCCACGCCGAGCACAAACCTTTGGTTTTGGTGCGTATTAGACATCATTTTCTATTGGATCACTTTTCGATCGTGCACTATGGTTTTTCAACACATTAATCAATCGTGCATACCTTGCTACCCGTTTTCTTGATTTCAGCGTTGTTTTATCTCTTATATCGAATGCTTCTGGTTATGAGATAACGCAGTGATAAATTAACATTCTAAATGTTTAGCTCCTCTTTGATTATGGACAAGTGTACAACGCTCGAATTGCGGCATCTTCACATCATTCTTAAGCTTCACACCAACCAATCGCCTGCCTTCCTCCTCGGCACCGCGACCATTCGTCACAGCAAAGACTTGTCCATTACGTGCGCCTCCTTCGCTGGCGCAGACGAAGACGAAAATGAAATGCACTCCGATTTATATCAATTCTATCCAACACTCATTAATGAATTTCATTGCCACCTTTTATATGTACTTCGATGCATTACCAAACACGTCGGCATTTCCAAACACGTCGAAAAATGCTTTAATTTAATTTTAAAATATTAATTTAAATTTTAAAAATAAAATTTAAACTAAATATTTAAAATTAAATATCTTCATCACCGGGGCACCTTTTTCGACTGAAACGAAGAGCCAACTTGGGTTTTAAGAAAAACCCATTTCAAATCTGTTGTCCATGGTTTTAAATAAAACCTTTTATTTTGTCTGCCTTGGTTTTCACAAAAACCCTTCCGCTTCTTGACATCAATGACAACATCAACACTTGAGCAAAGGCAATGTACCCAATGTACCCAAAATTGCCAACAATCTCCCCCTTTGTCATTGATGGCAAAACTTTACTAAAAACACATCTTCAAGAGCCAAAACTGAAATCACTCTCTTTGAAGTTTTGCTCCCCCGACTTGAAGCTTTCCTCTTCACTTGAAGCTCTCCCCCTTACTCATATCTCTCCCCCTTTGTCATCAATGGCAAAGGGCCACCTTTGGGGCTCGAAACTAAGAATGAGCCTCTTAGCTTAGTCCCTCCCCCACCTCTTGATGAGGTGATTAATTCTGGGATGAGAGTAAAACTCCCATTAGGCACTGATCATCATCAGCGTCTATAACTTCCTTGTCGGGCCTTCTCTTGAACTCTTTGTCCATATTCCTGTTCCTGTCATTATTCTTATCCTTGGACCTGATCATGCCACTGTTCCTGTTCTTGTATTCTAGAATTTCAGCTCTACACTGTCTAGCTATGTGACCTTCATTGTTGCACTTGTAACAAGTAACAATGTTATTTCTTTGAGGCATACCTGTTCTTTGAATCCACCTGTTCTGACTAAACTTGTTCTTGTTGTTTGCCTTGCAATGAACTGCCTTGTGCCCAAACTGATTGCAAGAGTAGCAATACCCATAAAAGAAATCACCACTTCTGAAACTGTTATTTACCTTTTTTATCTGAGCCATGCAATGTATAGCCATGTGACCAAACTCGTGACAAGCAAAACATCTGCCTTGAAACTTTCCTTTATTTGACTTCTTAGGTCCTGAAAACTTCTCCTTCTTCTCATTCCGAAATCTGTTTTCTATTTCTATGCATCTATCATTCAAGGACTCATGATCTGAAATACTTTCCTCATTAGAACTCTCTTCCTTTTGAAATCTCTTACTAGACTCTCCAACTTGTTTCTTGTGAGGCTTAACAAAACCAAGACCTGTTTTATCTGTTGGATTTCTTTGACTTTGGATGAGAGACTTAACCTTTTTGGAGCTTTCTTGAAACCCGTACAACTTATCCTTGTACTCTTTATTTTCCTCTTTCAACGAAGCCATTTTCTGTTCTAATTCACTATACTCAAGCACCTTAGATTCTAACTCATTCTTGAGTTCTTGTGCATTAGCCATAGAGACATCAAGACTTTCTATAAGTTCATCTCTCTCCATACAACATTCATCTAACTTATCCTTGAGTCTAGCATTCTTCTTTCTTTCCTTTTTCAAAGCACTAAGAGCACTAATAAGTTCAACTTCACTTTCCTCTATATGTTTGCTTTTAGAATCATCAAAGCCTTTTTCAGATTTCTTATCACTAGAGGTGCTACCCTTTTCAAAAACCATACATGCATCTTCCTTATCATTTTCTGAAGCATCCTCATACATACTAACAACCAATTCATTATTTGTGCAATCATCCTCAAGGTGACCAAAATTTCCACATCTAAGACATTTCATGATAATGAATCTATGTTTTGGTTCTTCCTCCTTTTCTGATATGAACAACATCTCATTTTCATTATCACTTGAAGAACTTTCACTATCACTACTAGAACACTTACTTGCTTTGTCTAGGTAGAAGCTCTTCTTGTGTTTGTGAGAATACCTCTTTCCTTTATTGTTGTGCTCATCTTTGTTCTTCCTTTGATGCCTATGCCTTTCAGAATCCTTGCTCTTACAATCCTGTTTATCTTCATCACTTTCATCCTTGGCAACAATACAGTTAGTAGCATAATGACCAAACTTTCCACAATTGAAACATCTTACATTCTTCATACTTTTGTGCTTTCTAGAGAACTTGCCTTTCTTGCTGTAATATACCTCTTCATCACTAGATGACTCATCACTATCTTGAAGTTGTTTACCCTTGGAATTCTTAGTAGCCTTGAAAGCTGCCTCTTTCTTGACATCAACCTTCACTTGAGTTCTCAACTCAAATGCTGCAAGTATACTATGGAGCTCATCCTTTTTCAACTTATCCAAATCTTTAGCTTCCTCAATAGCAGAAATATTTTCACTAAATCTATTAGGAAGAGATCTTAAAATCTTATCACAAACATCATTTTCAGCAAGCTCAAGACCTAAGTCTTTCATGGAGTTAACAACCTCATCCATACGAAGCATGTAGTCACTAATATTTTCATCATCATTCATCTTGAGTTGTTCAAACATACCTTTGAAGTGTCTCAACTTGGCCTTTCTGACATTTGTATCACCTGTATGAACCACCTTCAACTGTTTCCACATTTCACTAGTTGTCTTGCAGTGAATCACTTTGGTGAGATCTGCTTTTTGTAAGCCTTTCAGGATTGCATTCATTGCTTTTGAATTGTTGTGATGTAGGAGCCTTTCTTCTTTAGTATTAGGACCATGTTCAGGAATAGTGTACTCATCTTCAATCACTTCCCAAACCTCATTCCCAAGTGCCATTAGATGAACCTTCATCCTTGCACTCCAAAGACCAAAATCTGACCCATCAAGAATAGGTGCTGCATTGCCACTTGAATGATCCATTGTGTTCTTTACTAGCTTTTCCTTCAATCTGTTAAACTTTTCGAAGGAACCCGCTCTGATACCAATTGAAGAACACAAGCTTATACTGAGAGGGGGGTGAACAGTATAAGACCTCTTTTTACTTTTTCCTTTATACTTCAAAATAGTAAAGCAATATATCCAAAGCAATATCAAAGCAATGCACAAAACCATCCACAAAGTGACACAACAATTTACATGGTTCATCCACAAAACTTTTCTCTAAAAGTTATCTCAAAGTTCTTTGGGAAACCTTCCCAATTACAATGTTTATGAGCCTTGGCTCAAAGGAGAAACCTTCCCCCAATCTGAATTTATGAGCCTTTGCTCAAAGGAGATACCTTCCCCTACCTCTGCTCTGGCTGGTGATCCTCTAGAAGACCTCTGCCTCCGCTGCCCTTAGCAAATGGAACTCTATCCACAGAAGACACCTGTCTTCCCTGCTCTCGCTGGAGACCTCTGTCCTCAACTCTATCACCTCAAAGCTGGTCCTCGAATTTGCACTAAACACAGTCCTTCGGTCTAGCACAAATGTCCTCGTCCTCTGTCTTTGATCTACACCAAACACAGTCCTTGGTCTGGCACAAATCTGTCCTCAGGTTCTTCTCATAGAACCAATGCACCTCTGTCCTCAAGTTCTCTGATAGAACTATCAACCTCAGCTTCACAAGTCCTCTGCTAAGACCTGTCCAAATCTGCTCACAAGTCCCCACAGGAACCTGTCCAAAACCTGCTCACAAGTCCCCAATGGAACCTGTCCAAAACCTGCTCACAAGTTCATCAAGAACACTTGCTTGGCATGAACCCACAAAGAGAATGGTTAGAGACCCAATGTGATTCATCCACCTCATAGAAGCATAAAGAGAATTGTTAGAGACTCAATATGTTCTATACTTAACTCCCAATCTCAATCTCAACTCAATCTCAAATCTCAAAAGAATAAGATAGATGTAGTATGCTTTTCTCAAGAACATGAAACACAACCCAACAATTGCCAACCATGCAATATCTCATATAACAATGATACTCATGTTCTTACCAACAACCAATATCTTTTCTCAACCAATTGGGCTTCAACAACAATGCTCATAGACAAGGTTTAACCAACAACATTCAACTCAACATTAACCTTGAAGCATTCAACCAATCATCACAAGAAAAGGAAACAAGTAGAAATCCTTTTCCCTCCAAAGATATTTGAACAAAACAACCACCCACACAATATCACCAAATGCAAAGAATAACTTGTTCAAATCACCTCAATGGAGTAAGCCCAATATCATGACTCAAGTAAAAGCAATAACTTGATCAACCAACCTCTATGGAAGCAACTCAACCATCAACCTCAACACAGCCATCCAAGGGTTTCACCAACTCAAAGCAAGTATCAAGACTCACAACCATAAACCCTAGTGCACAATGCTTCCACTACTCCAAACCAGAATTATGCATTCACCAAAATTCTCATCAAGGATAACAATGCATAAGTAGTCTTTAACAAACCAAAAACTAGGACTTATACCCAACCAAAGGAAACCTAGTTGAATACCTTTTCACTCCAATCTTATTTCAGGAAAACATACACCAATCATACTCATAAGAAGAATGTGCCCATACCTTATTGAAGTGAAGGAACCCCTTTGGAAATCTGCCACAATCACAAAGTTCTTTTGCCAATCTTCACAAAGGTTAGTAGATCACAAAATAATCAACATTACTCCACTTTTCAATCATCATCACCAAAGCCTTTAATTGCACAACTTCCTTATCTCTCCTAAAACCACTTGTACCATAAAATAAAATAAATCACAATATTACATAACCTTATAACTCCTCAAAAACTTATACCAAAGTGTTTTTAATTTAAACTTCAACAAAATGACTTACCTAAGTTCGCTGCCGTCACCGCAGGGAATTGAACCTGCATCTTATGCTAGCCTGCACCCTATCTTGAGAGGGTCAACCACGTGGGCTAGTACCCCACTTGACTCTAAGGGAGCACGTACTCCGATTTCACTCTCCAACCGACGTCAAGACCTTGACATCCGCGTGTCGCACGAAACACGAACTTCGAATGAATTACTGCCACGAACATCTAAAAATGAAACAGTCTATCACGCTGCCACGTCGAGCACAAACCTTTGGTTTTGGTGCGTATTAGACATCATTTTCTATTGGATCACTTTTCGATCGTGCACTATGGTTTTTCAACACATTAATCAATCGTGCATACCTTGCTACCCGTTTTCTTGATTTCAGCGTTGTTTTATCTCTTATATCGAATGCTTCTGGTTATGAGATAACGCAGTGATAAATTAACATTCTAAATGTTTAGCTCCTCTTTGATTATGGACAAGTGTACAACGCTCGAATTGCGGCGTCTTCACATCATTCTTAAGCTTCACACCAACCAATCGCCTGCCTTCCTCCTCGGCACCGCGACCATTCGTCATAGCAAAGACTTGTCCATTACGTGCGCCTCCTTCACTGGCGCAGACGAAGACGAAAATGAAATGCACTCCGATTTATATCAATTCTATCCAACACTCATTAATGAATTTCATTGCCACCTTTTATATGTACTTCGATGCATTACCAAACACGTCGGCATTTCCAAACACGTCGAAAAATGCTTTAATTTAATTTTAAAATATTAATTTAAATTTTAAAAATAAAATTTAAACTAAATATTTAAAATTAAATATCTTCATCATCGGGGCACCTTTTTCGACGAAACGAAGAGCCAACTTGGGTTTTAAGAAAAACCCATTTCAAATCTGTTGTCCATGGTTTTAAATAAAACCTTTTATTTTGTCTGCCTTGGTTTTCACAAAAACCCTTCCGCTTCTTGACATCAATGACAACATCAACACTTGAGCAAAGGCAATGTACCCAATGTACCCAAAATTGCCAACAATTTCTTCTAGAGTGGTGGGGGCTTCTTCCTTCTGTATTATCTAGTTTGGAGGGAGATCAATGAGTTTGTAGTTGTGGTCCCTCCTTCCTCCTTTAGTTTTGGCTTTCGAGATCCTATCTTTGCACCTGTTGTTGTTTTCCTTGGATCCTTCCGGCTTCCTCATATTTCTCCTTACTATGCATAGGGATATCTTGGCCTGTAGATATCCCCAGTAGTGTTGTTCCTATTTTTAGGCTCAAGCGGAGGCATCCTAATTTTTTATTTGAGGACCCTGATGTCATTTCTCAGTTTGTCTCGTTGTTGATCCCCCGCCTATACCTCGATGCTGATTTTTGCTTTGCTCACATGATTTCTTGCTACCCCACTGCACCCTATATTACATCCCGTGGCATACCTAGACGAGGATCCTCTCCAATTTTCTAAATTTCCCTACTTTAGGTTTTCGGGCAAGATTTTTGGTTATAGGCTATCGTTGGCCTTCTCGCTCTTCCTACACAAGTATGGTTAGATTTTTTTTTTCACCCTTGGGAGGATCCTAAACTACTGTATCCACCCCCGGGTGGATCCCATACTATTGTATCCACCCCTGGGAGGATCCCAGTCTGCCATCAATGGGAGGATGATACCTTGGTGAAGCGGGTCTCACTAATGGTTTCTAGAATCTGGTCTTTCTACTGGATCAAGGGTTGTTTATGGCCCTTTCCCTTTAATTTTGTGTTTATTTTCATGTACTTAGGAATTTCTTTAAATCTCGGTGCTATGGCCCTTTTTGTTATAAGGTTTTGGGATCCTCTTAAAAACCCAATTTGTATATAAAATTCTAGTTACTTATAAAAAAAAATAAAGCTATCAAAGGGATAAAGAAAAATTTACTAAACAATGAGACCACCAAGGAGGAAGGGTTCAAGAAATGGAATAAAAAATATCAATTTGTAACATGAATAAATTACATGAAAAATATCAATTTGTAACATGAATAAATTATCTTCTCAAGTATTTGGGAGTGAGTGTAGCTGAAAACATGTGCTAGTGCAATTTGGGAGTGAGTGTAGCTAGAAGCGAGTGTGAGAACGATTCAAGAGTGAGTTTACCCAAAAGCAAGTGCAAGCATGAGCTAAGAGTGAGAAGGAAGTATGTGTAAAGAAGTAGGAAGTAGAAAGTGTGATCAAGGAACAAGTGCTACTTCTTGTTCCAGATCTTAGGAGAATCTAAAGGATTCATTTGAATAAAACCTAGGTAACATGGAAATAAAGTCATTTGTGAAAGTCCTTAATCAAAGTATGGATGGCCAAGTTGGAAGTATGGATGCCCTAGCTAGCAATAATAAGAAGAGTGAATCTATGGCAAACTCAGTCTAGGTAGCAAATTCTAAACTAGAAGTGATTATCAAGGATGATATGATTGAGCATGATATAATGGTTCTTAAAACTAGAGGGTTAATATGTAAGTTCCATGGATACTAGCTAGGTTTTTCTAAGATTCAAAATTGGATTAGATGGAAGTGGGGATTGAATTCAAATTAATCCATGATTTTTCTTCCAAAAGGATTTTTCCTTGTTATTTTTTCTAATTTAGAAATAAGGGATAAAATGATGTATGGAGGCCTGTGGTTTAGGGAAAAATATGCATTATATTTAAGACCTTGGAGTAAGAATTTTTTTGTGGACATAGAAACTATTAAAATACTTCCAATATGGATTAGGCTTTTTGTACTTCTTATCAAATCATAAATAAGGAGGTTTTGAAGAATATTGGTAATACTCTAGGTGGATTCATCCAGGAAGGACCAACTACTAAGGAGAGAAGGTATGGTGCATACACTCAAACATGTGTTGCAATGGATATTTTTAAACCTTTACCATAGTTTATTAGTATTAAATATGAATCAATAGAATGGGATCAACAAGTGGATTATGAAAATATTGTATTTTGATGTCACAAATTTCATGAAATCGGACACATGGAAAGAGATTGTAAAGTGAAAATAAGGGAGGAAAAGATGAAATTTTTTGGGCATGAGGGTAGCTTCAATTTGAAACAAGGAGATCATATCACAAGAGAAGCTAGGTCATATAAAGGATTTTCCCTTCCTAAGAAAGTGGCTAGAAAAATCCCTCTACATCATTAGATGGCAAAGGCCATTACAATTCACTAGAATCAAACATTAGAAGAAAAAAATGATATGGGGGATGAGGAAGTACAATGTGAAAGTGCAGTTATAGAAGGATCTAAAGGTGCAAAGGAAGAGGGGAAGACAAATTTTAAAGCAATGGAATATAGGGAGGAAAATTTTAAAGCAAATGAGTTGAAGGAGGTCAAGCTTAATCCAAGTAAATCACCTTTATTATCCTCAAGTAGCATAAAATATTCTCTTTACAATAAAATGAAAGTAGTACAAAGTGTATTCCTTGAACTTAAGGATTTCAAGAGCAATATAGTAACGAAAAATGATATCGAGGATATCTAAGGAAATTTAGGGTTTCCAAGCCAACATAAGAAATTAATGACTATGGAGGATCATCTATGTAGTTTAGAGTTTTTAGGGCAATGCAAATAAGAAAATTCTAATGAGGCTATTTCTTGCACTTTCAAATCTTTAGGGAAACATAAATATTTAGAAGATAAGTCTCATTATGAACAATATGAAAAAACAAAAAAAAATAGAAGAGATTGTTCAAGATGATGTTAGCTTTTAATGAATAACCACTCAATAATATGGCCACTAAATCAATAACACTCAACTCAATATGAAGGAAATAATAATGCTAAGAAAATAAGCTTATATTCAGAATATGAAATAACTCCAATATTGCTAATGGTAAATGCTGAAAAATACAATAAACTCTTATTGAATAATAAACCTCAAATACATCATATTACATCACCTTCCATTGCTCCATGGGCGATGTCTCATCTCCTGATCTTCCATTTTATGATGCTATTCTATTACAATTGCACATACATATATAGGATGGAATGTGACTATTCATATGGTGTTTCTTGGCCCTTACTCTTCCTATGACTCCTTATGTTCCTATTCTAATGACATATGTACATAGGAACAACTATGCACATTTACATTACCAAAATATCGTTGCACACTTGTGCATTTATTACATTGCATAAAGGAAATACTTTCATTGCATAAAGGAAATACTCTTTCCTAATCTATAGATGTACCCATGGTGGTACATTGTCATGTACCAAATAATTAATATATTCCAACACCCCCTATATTACATTATTTATTTCTTGAGAACTTTGGTCTTCAATATGGATCTTCTTCTTATTTCTCAAACTTATGCTTTTCTTTGTCATTTTATTCAAATTACTTGATGTATGTATCTTGATCAATCAATTTATTAGTATTTTCATAAAATAATACATTTTCTAAAAGAGCTTTAGCTTCATGTAATTTTGTATCATCTTTTGGTTCTTGTATCTCATGTATCTCTTGAGCTAGATGCCCCTTTTGATTTTCTTCTCTGTATTGTGGCTAGCATTGGTACTGTTGTTGTGATGATTTGTATTGGTTATGATTTTTTTGAGGTTGAGATAACCTATTTGGTTGGCCTCCTGAATTAGTTTGGTATCTCTGATATTGATTCCTTGGATTGAATCTGTAGTAGCTGGTACTATGTCCTCTTTTGCAAATTTGATAATACCTATCATTCCATTTTTCTTCGCTTCTTGGAAATGAAGCAACATTCCTTTGTGAGTTGTATTTTAAAACTAATGCATTATTACTCATTTCATCCTATACTAAATTTTCCACTTCGTATTCCTGTAAAATATTCACTAGATAATTAAAATAAGTTTCCTTAATTAGAAATTGTAAGGAATTTACTAGATGCTTGTAATTCTCTAGAAGTGTCCTCAATATGACTTGAACAAGAAATTTGTCCTCTACTTTTTCTCCTAGGATTAATAACTTCTTTTTATGTCTTTTACCCTTCTTAGAAATAGTTCAACAGTTTCTCCATTTTTGACCTTCAAAGAATGCAATTGTGTTTGTAGATTTAAGATGGTAGCTTTGTTTTTCCCTTCAAATATTTTTTCTAAGGTATCCCATGCATATGTGGATGTTCTTGTTGAACTAATATATGGTTGTATGTCTTCTAAAATTACAAACATTATGATCATAAGGTATTTTGCTTCATCCTCCTCATATTTCTGTATATCTCTTTCTTTAGTAGGTTCGGTATTTTCTTCCTTAACTATATCTAAAAGCTCTTCTACTATTAATATTGATCTTACTTTATTTTTCCATGTGGTATAGTGAGGACCTTTGATCAATTGGGATTCAAATAGAAAAAATTTGTTTGTAGTTGTCATGAGTAGACTACCTTGTGACTCCCTAATGTTGGAAATAGAATGCAATTCCAATCCTTTACAAATCTTCAAATGAACTATCAAATGTAGTCCTAGGTAGAATCCCTTTTATCTCCCAAAATTGTGGATAAAATATTTAATTCTAAATTTCATATACTATTTTTGATGTAGAAATCCTTATACCTCAAAAATTAGAAATTTAGAAATTTTTAAAAATAATATTTGCAATATTTTGTAATTCTAATTTGGTGTAGAATCCTTATTTCTCCAACCTTATCTAATTTGCAAATATGTAATTGGTTTTGTAAACGATGGTATGCAATTTTACAGAACTCCAATATAGCCTTCAAATTCATAAAAAGCTCTTCAAAAATATAATTAAAGGCTTCACAATAATAATATGATTTTCTAAGTTTTTACAAATGCTTATCACTCTAATGGCGGGAGCTGGAGCAGGAACAGGAGCGAGAGTAGGAGCAGGTTTAGGTGCAGGTGCAGGATCCAGGGCAGGCATAGGATCAGGATCGAGATCGGGGCTGTCGGGCCCGGGCTCAGGCTCGCAAGGTCCTCGATGGGTCCAGAGGAGGGCTCAGAGGCTGAGTAGACTGGCGTCCAGGGTGAGGATAGCATCTAGGGCCCAGGGCCTCCTCCCAACCTTGATGCTAGTGTAGGCCTAGAGAAAAAGCCTCCAGATCCTGGGTAGGGTTTTGCCCTGGGTAGGCCCAAACCCTCCTATCAACAGATCCTAGCTGGCGCCAGGTCCCAGCCTCGGGCCCTAGGCATAGGGCTTTCCCTCGAGGGCACCCACATCTCCATTCAAGAGGAGGTCTACTCATCCTTGGTCTCTAGATCCTCTACCTCCCTGGTTGGGAAGTTCCTAGGAGGGTGACCGAACATGGAAACCATCTACAAATGGGCGACTTCCAAGTGGAAAGTTTTTGGGCATATTCATTTGGTGGCCCTTACCAAGGGATTCTTCATTATCAAACTAAACAATAGTGATGACACTGAAAATATTATGTCCTACGGGCCATGGTTCCTAGGCCACAAAATCCTCTTCCTCAGGCGTTATGGAGCTGACTTCCATCCTAGCACCCAAAGTATCAACTTCGTCCTGATCTGGGTTCGAGTCCCTGAGATCCCCTTCCACTTATGGTATGAAGACATTCTAAGGCTCATTTCCCAATCGGTCAGTGAGTTAGTGGCCTTTGATCCTGCTACCAAGGCAGGCTCACAAATGGTCCATGTCAAATTATGCATCAATGCAAATCTAGAATCCGAACTCCCCTCTTCTGTGTCCATCTCCTCTGGGTGATTCTTCTAGCACAAAACCTTGATTTACAAAAATAAACCTACTTTTTTCCCTCTCTACTGCACTCAGGGACACCTCCCCTACCAATTCCCTATATCCAAGAAGGTTGATGCCTCTCTCCCCACCAAACCCCCTTCCTGACCAAGTCGGGCCCCCTCCCGTGGGCCCCCCCATGATAGCCATAGATCCCAAGCTTGGTCCACCAAGGAGGCTTCCCAAGTGGGCCCTTGCCTGATGGATGGCCTTCCCTAGGTTCCCCCTTCCCCCGTACCCCTCCCTGGTTCCTCTTTTAGGGCCTCGATCCTAGGCTCCCCCCCTCACCCGCTATGAATCCCTCCTCGTAGGCCCTTGCTTGTGCCCCCTCTTAGCCCTACGAGCCACCTAGGCTCTCTTGCCCATCGGATCCCACCTTCTCATCTTCCTCTACTAGGGTTTCCTCCTCCCCCCTCGCTATCCCCCTCTCGACCCCCTCTCACCCCTCCTGATGGTCCCTCCCAGCCTCCCCCCTTAGAGTGTAGCTTTGAGAGGTCCGACGAAGAGGTTGAGGGCAGCTCTCCATCTGGGCCCGATGAAATCAACCCTAATATGACCTGAAGCAGGGCATTCACCACAAACTTTGTAAGTAAACTCAAGAGAGGTCGCCCCACCCTGGGCAATAAGTTATCAAGGATCACTGAAGACAACATAGCCAATGGCTCCCAGGTGACCCTCTCTGACATCGTTGTGAGCTTCTCCAAAGTAGATGCCCTACAATCCAAACCCCTCACTCAGCTCGGGAAGGGGGGCAAGCGACCCCTCAAGGGTGTCAAATGAAGATCATCACCTGGAATGTTAGGGGGCTCAATGGTACCCCCAAAAAAAGGATCCTCGAGTAACTCCACAAGGATCACTGCCTGTCCTTCCTCCTCCTCTAGGAGACCAAAATAGATGAAGCAGTTTCTTAGAGGGTCGCCCAATCTTGGCACAATTGCAAGTCTCTATATACCCCTACGACTGGCATAGTTGAAGGACTACTATGCATGTGGGACCCCAAGTCTTTCAAGGGGAGAATCATATCATCTTCCCCCAGAATAATCAATATTTTGGTCCATTTTCTGAAGTCAAGTCATTCATGGATCTTGTCTAACGTCTACGCTCTCAACAACCCGATTGAGAAATCTACCTTATGGTAGGAAATCAACTCGATGAGGGAAGCCTTTGCCCCCCTTCCTTAGATCCTAGTAGGGGACTTCAACAACCCCCTTTTCCTTTCTAACAAAAGTGGGGGGTCAGTAGATCTATCCAAAAGCATCGAAGACTTCGGAGCCTTCACTGACCTCAATGAGCTCATGGACGTCAGCCTAAAAGGATCCAGGTTCACTTGGTCAAATAGAAGAGTGGGAGTAGGCCATATCCAGGTCAGGTTGGATAGAGTATTCCTTTCTAAGGAAGCCATTCTCTTGTTTGCTGACGCAACCTTGCTGGCTCTCCCCAAAATTGGGTCTGACCATAGCCCCCTCCTCCTTGAAACTGACCATCGCTTCTCCCCCAAGCGGTCCTTTCGGTTTGAGTCCATGTGGCTGCACCACCCCAAATTCAGGGCCCAGGTTGGTTGTTGGTGGGCTCCCCCAGTACCTGGATGCTTTATTGAGCAAGTCTACCATAAACTGAGATGTCTCAAAGAATAGCTCAAGGTATGGAACAGAGATGTGTTTGGTAACATCTTCGAAAATAAAGTAGTAATCAAGAAAAAACTCGAAGACCTTGAGCTCAGGTTCGAGGAAGGCTTCCAAGACCTCAGGATTAGGGAGGAGGAACGTTCAGCCCTCAATGAGTACCACAAAATCCTAGCCAAGGAAGAAACATTTTGGAGATAGAATTCAAAAGCCCTATGGCTTCAATAGGGTGATGCTAATACTAAGTTATTTCACATGTCGACCCTCAGAAATAGGGGCTCTAATAGAATTGTCGAGTTGGTGAGTACTGATGGCTAGATTATCAAGGATGAAGAAGACATTCAGACTTAAGCTATCAACTTCTTCTAGGAGCTCCTTGGCAACAATCCCAACATGTCCCCAGAAGCGACAGACACCCTACTAGAACACATTCCAACTTCAGTCCCAGCCATGGCAAACGAGATGCTCCTACAGCCCATGTCTGACTCTAAAATCCATGCTGCCATGTTTTCCATGAAGGTTGAGGTGGCCCCAAGCCTGAATGGGTTTCCCCCTCGATTCTTCCAATCCTTTTGGGACATCATTGGCCAAGAAGTGTGCATAGCCATCTGGGACCTTCAGTCCACCAGCTCCATCCCCAGAGGTATAAACTCCACCTTCATTGCCCTGATCCCCAAGTCTCAAGCAGCTAGATCCCTCTCTAATTTTTGCCCAATTAGCTTATGCAATGTCCTTTACAAAATCTTAACCAAATCCATGGCCTCCCACCTTAATGATATCCTTCCCCTGATCATTTCCCCCTTTCAGGGGAGCTCGGTCAAAGGCAGACTTATCACATACAGAGTTATCATCATGCACGAGGCCATCCACTTGGCCCTCCTATCCAAAAAGGCCTCCTTTCTACTCAAGCTAGATATGAACAAGGCCTTTGACAGATTTGACTGGGATTTCCTATCCAAGGTCCTTCTCAATTTTGGGTTCCACCCCTCCTGGGTCAACCTCATCAAAAACTATGTTTCCTCCCCTTGGTTCTCTATCCTCATCAATGGATCCCCTGTAGGGTTCTTCCCCAGTTCCAGAGGCCTTCGCCAAGGTGACCCCCTATCCTTGATCCTCTTCATCATCCTGGTTGAGGCCCTAGGATGCACCATCTCAAGTTTTTTCTCCTATGGACTTATCTCGGGCATCAGGCCTGCACCGGGCCTACCCCCTGTGTCCCATCAATAGTTCATGGATGACACCATCCTTGCTACTTTAGCTTTGATCCCTTAAGCCAAGACCATCAAGCACATCTTGGCCTTGTACGAGGAGGTGGCTGGATAGAAAATCAACCTCTGAAAAAGTAAAATTTTCTTTATCCATACCCCCCTGGCTAGGCAAATCAGAATCGGGTGGATTCTTGGCTGCACCCCTGATTCCCTCTCCTCCTCTTACCTCGGGCTCCCCCTGTTTACAGGAGCGTCATCCAAGAACCTTTGGAGTGGGATGATTTATTGAATCCAAAGGAAGATGGCCCCCTAGAAATGCCACCTCCTCTCCCAGGCTAGTAGAGCCACCCTTCTATCGACGGTTCTTCAAAGCATTTCAGTCTACTTCATATCGGTCTTCAAAATCCCAGCCTCCATTCCAGCTCACATTGAGAAAATCTAGAAATGCTTTCTATGGTCAGGCAGCAAATATAATAAGAGGATTCCCCTAGTTTCTTGGCCCCTCGTTTGCCACACCAAAGGTGATGGAGGGATCGAGCTTAGGCGAGTGACCCTCATGCACAAGGCCCTCTGATCCAAGCATGCCTGGAAGGTGTTCACCAATGCCCCTGATGAATGGGTCAGTATCATGTGCAGTAAATACTACCACCATCACCCCTTCTTCAGTGAATCCCAACCCAAATATGGATCAGCATTCTAGAAATCCTTGATCTCCACTAAAGACATCATCTGAAAGGGGACCAGATGGATCCTTGGGGATGAAATCAAGATCGACTTCTAGGAAGACAGGTGGATCTAGGATGAGGTCCTGACTGCTGACAGTGATATCCTCATCCTCAAACAGGTCCTAGTGGATAGAGGGCCCAAAGTGTCAACCTATCTCACCCAAAACCTATTACGGGTAACATGGAAGCCCATACTGAACCCCAGGCACCTGCTCCAAGCCTCTAGGCTCTAGCACCTCCTTAAGGCGACAATTATCCCATATTTCAGAGAGAATGATAGGTGCGTCTGGCATGGCACTCCCAGTGGCATCTTCTCTGTCAAATATACCTACAGCTTCCAAAGAGTAACTGATGAGGCCCCATTCCCAGCCCACCAAGTATGGACCAAGAAGCTAATCCCCAAAATCAATCACTTAGTTTGGGTGATCATCCAAAATTAGATCCTGACCATTGAGAACTTGATCAGGAGGGACTTCCAGATCCTGAACAGATGCTTTCTTTGTTGTGCTACCTGGGAGTCCACTAATCACCTCTTTCTCAAATGCCCCTTCTCTTCTGAAGTCTTGGGCCTCATCCTTTCCCAATTTTATATCCAATGGGTGGCCCCCAATTCCATCTTTGACCTCCTACCCCAATGGCCCAATCCCTTTGCCCACCCCTTCATCCGCTTCCTATGGGGCTCCTACCTTCCTCACCTTCTCTAGAAACTTTGGTTTGAGCACAATAGTAGAGCCTTCTCCCTGGCCTGCTCCCCCCAATGGATGGTAGCTAAGGCGGTTTCCTTCACCCTTGAGAACTCTCACTCCCTCTCTTTGACCGAGGTGCCCCATAGGCTGGGTGAGTCCACCCTCCTCTCCTCACTCAAAGTTCAGATCCCCAACCTTAGTCCCCCCCCACTCCCTCCTGTCATTCTGTGATAAGGTGGACTACCCCTCCCCCCATATGGGTTAAACTTAACTTTGATGGAGCTTATAAAGGAAACCCCGGCCCATCTGGAGTGGGTGAGGTCATCCAAGACAGTCACGGGGCATTTATCTTGGCATACACCAAACCGCTTGGCATTCAAACCAACAACTTTGCCAAAGCAACGGCTCTCCTCTACGGGCTGATTTCCCTCAAGGAGACCTCCCCAAAGGTCATCATCGAGGGTGATTCCCAAGTCATCATCAAGGCCACCCATCGCCTAGGAAACAGCTCTTGGCACATCCACAACACCATTCAAGAAGTCCTCACCACCCTCTAAGGATTCACTCACCATGCCTTTCACCATGTGTATAGAGGAGGTAACAGGGTAGCTGACTTCATGGCCAATCAAGCCACCATAGTGAAAGATCTCATTACCTGGACCACAAATTTCCCTAATGCTCTGGTCCAAATAGCATCTCAAGACAATTCAAGCATCGATGAGAGTCTAGGCGCTTAGATCACTCCGAGTTGAGGCCCTAAAGGTGCGCTGCTACACCCTCCCCACATCGATAGGGGACACTCCTTCCTGCTCTATCATGACGATTGGCCCCAGCATCCCTCTCGTCTGAGGGCTGGCCAATTCGATCAAGCGCTTCCATGCCTTGCCAAGTGCTCCTCGCCTCAGAGGCCATGTCATACTTTTGGTCTATCCTATTTTGGATAACTGTAGCCCCATTGGTAATGCTAGCAAGTCCAAGTTGGAGCACGTAGCTTCTCTATCGAGTGCCGCTCCAATGAATTTCCATGTCGAGTTAGCCCGCACATGCCTTTCTCCCATGAGGCTTCCCCAAGCTGCTCCCCCATTTAGATTGTACCAACTGGAGCACTAGCATTGGCTCCCCTCCCCTGCCCCACATGGCTACCATCTACCATGCCCCCTCAGTTCCTCCCTGCTCATGTCATCCCCTGCCCTAAGCACTCCTTCCTGATGCTTGTGGCCTTTCCCCTCCTCGACACCTTCTCGTAAGCTTTTAATCCAACTGTGCTCAGAGCTTTCTCACATCCTAGTCTATTTTCCCCTCCACCTATCCCTGCGTCTCTCCCCTCTCAATTCAGGCCAACTCTGGTTCCCCTCTCACATCCTAGTCTATTTAATATATGTTTAACTCCCTTTAAATCATAGCATAAAGCTTTCAACATTAATCTATGTTTAACTCCCTTTAAATCATAAATATTTCTTTTAAGCTTAACCAATGCTATTCCCTCTAGCATAATATTTAAAACATAAATATTCCTTTTAAGCTTAACCAATGCTATTTCCTCTAGCATACTATTTAAAACATAAATATTCCTTTTAAGCTTAACCAATGCTATTCCCTCTAGCATAATATTTAAAACATTCTTTTTAAGCTTAACCAATGCTATTCCCTCTAGCATAATATTTAAAACATAAATATTCCTTTTAATCTTAACCAATGCTATTTCCTCTAGCATAATATTTAAAACATAAATATTCCTTTTAAGCTTAACCAATGCTATTTACTCTAGCATAATATTTAAAACATAAATATTCCTTTTAAGCTTAACCAATGATATTTCCTCTAACATAATATTATAACTATGTTAAATAACTGTAACATAAGCCACATGTTTCCTATATGACATTATATTAACATAAATTATATGTTTTCTAATTATAATACTATATTAACATAAACTGTATGTTTCACTATATAACATTATAATAACATAAATTATATGTTATCCTACTATAATGCTATATTAACATAAACTGTATGTTTTCCTATATAACATTATAATAACATAAATTATATGTTATCCTACTATAATGCTATATTAACATAGACTGTATGTTTTTCTATATAAAATTCTAGTAACATAATGAAATCTACTTTCATTATAATACTAATCTATATTCAGCAATATAATTTACATAATGAAACCTATTTTCATTACAATCACTTTAATCTACTGCAATATAAATTACATAAGTATAAACTACGTTTAATTACTATTAAACATAATCTATAGCTATTTACGTAAGATCCACATTAAATATATACTTTATTCATTTCCCTAAATTAAGTTTCCCTACTCAATTTATGAAATAATAAAATCTCTTCATTAAAAGCACAACAAGGCTCCCAAGAGCCCATGATTACGCAAGCTAAGGTGTCTACTCTCATGCAATTCTCAAGTGAAAATTGACAAACCTATCCTTCCTTTTGAGTTTAATGGCATCCTTATGACTACCAAGTCAAGGTGGACACCCACATGTCAATCCATAGATCACTATCTGGGCAGGAGGTAAAACAACAGATGATGACTGTTTGGTATGGTTTACACAGTACTAATGTGTACCACAACCACAACCAAGTGGTGGGTCGCTTGACCACCACCTGGTGGTCGTAATACCTAGGGAGATAAACTCCCTTTATTCTTATCAGCAGCCTAAGCATGTCCCATGTGGGGCTATGCTCATGGATGGCTTTCACAAAGCCACTAGCATGAGCGGCCCGAGCGTAATCTGATGCTCATAGCCAGCTTTGACATGACTCACAAGGGACTAAAACCCCTTTAAACACTTCTCTGACTCCTAACAGATAATCTACCAAAACCAAAAGTAGACATTGGATATTTTAATGATGAGAAAAGGTTTCTATTGGTTCAATTATCTAATCCAACATAGCTTAGCAAGCGTCTACTAAAGCAAGGCCGAACAGGAGATTAACCCTTCCATAAGATTACCAGTTTACTCAATAATCAATCATAGGTTTTAGGAATAGATTCATAGTTGGCTTGGGTGCTCATCCCGAAATAGCTCACCACAACTATCTAGTCTTACCATTTCAGAAGGTGAAACACTCTTATACCCACCATAAATGCAACAGAGACAACCCTTTAGATCGTGCATGCAATGACCTAGACAGAGGAGTCCTGGATATACCAAGCTAGTATTCTAAAGTCATGGTTTGGACGTGTTTTACACTGGCTGGTTTCATGCTCATGACTGCCATTCAAATCTTCAATATCATGCATAAGTAACATTCCTAAATTAAAACCCGCATGGCTGATTTGCAAGCTCTTCTATGGGGTTCATTACAGGCCAGGCTATATGTCATAGAAATCTTAAATTTAACCTCTCTATGTGTTAAATAAAATAGCTATACCAACTGTATTCTCCCAATTGGTTAGCTCCTCATGAATCCACCTTATCTTCATCACAGGGTGATTTGCTGAGTTGCACTCCCCTTACTTCTTCCTTCGGCTAGGGTTTACATCTGCATCCCTTTTGCTACCGGAAGGAGCGCCCTCTTTGCCCCCCTTGAGGCGTGCCTTCCATTGTCTTCTTCCAACCAAACAACCACCCTTTGCAGACAACCACCCCTCCTTTCTGACAAAGGCCCATGCCTTCATTCAAAATCTATCATCTTCATCCATATGATGGTAAAGATGTCCAAATATCTATTTTAACATAATATATATATTATTTATAATAATCTATTACATATTTTATTTATAATACCTTCTATTATAAATAATCTATTGTTATAAATAATCATTTATTTATAACAACCCCTTAGTATAGCTCTCGGCTTTACGAGGGGTCATGGTTGGGAGGAGACTGCTCAGCCCTATGCGTTGGTCATAGATATTTCTCACAATAACCAAAAAAAAAAATTATATATATTATTTATAACCTTTTATAAATAATCTATTATATATAATACTTTTTATTATAAATAATCATTTATTTATAACAATATTTTATAGATATGTATTATTTATAACCTTTTATAAATAATCTATTATATATTTTATTTATAATACCTGTTATTATAAATAATTTATTGTTATAAATAATCATTTATTTATAAAAATATTATATTATAATAATATAGATATATATTATTTATAACCTTTTATAAATAATCTATTATATCTTCTTCTTTTTTTTAAGCGAAAAACCCCTTGTGGATCCGCCTTGGTCTGAGAGACCATGAACAGGGGTTCTACACCATCAAAGTCACCTAGGGGTCACACCCGACCCCTGCCCACACCAACATTATCAATTGGATTTTAGATACCCAATTCAGCTTTTTGGTAGGGTGGAGATTTGAACCTGGGACCTCCCTTGGAGGATTGCCCTCTCCTCTCCAACTCACCTACAACACCTGGGTAAAAAAATAATTTATAGTGGAAAACACCCCTTTCGGGATGCCACTTTCAATAGGTTGGGCATAGGAGGAATGAAGCCTTGTTGGCCTCTACCAGCACATAGGACATTCCTAACTATACCATATATCTGCAGGATGGAGACAAGGGGAATGGAATCTGGGTCGGCCTCTACCAGCACCCACGGCATTTACCACTACACCACAACAAGCAGATATTATATCTTTTATTTATAATACCTTCTATTATAAATAATTTATTGTTATAAATAATCATTTATTTATAACAATATTTTATTATAATAATATATATATATATATATTATTTATAATATTTTATAAATAATCTATTATATCTTTTATTTTCCTATTATACTATATATAATAGATTATATTATAATTAAACCATTTTAATTATAATATCATATCTCCCTATTATTATATATATAATAGCATATATTATAATTAAACCATTTTAATTATAATATCTTATCCTACTATTATACATATATAATACTCTTTAGGGTTGATTCTATACATTGCAACTACCTTCTTGCAATCGAACTTCACACAAGCTGACTTCCAACAATCCATCGTTCCTTTGTCCTAAGACCCATGAGGGAGGGTCATGACATCCTTCCCCACTAGAACTAAACATCGTCCTCGATGTTTCTTATATTGGAACATATACATCAATCATATAATTCCATAAGCATTGCTTATCAGCGAATAAGCAATGTATTTTCATAATCAATAACTAGGCAATACACTTTCTCAAACACAAACATAGGTATCTAATGCACTCTCAATGTTTCACACCACTCTTTAATCCCTAAGTGGGTGGCCTTTTAAGATAGACTCAACTACCACCAACCAACTCTATGGAGACTAATGCTAGGCATCATAGCCCAATGGTGCAAACATGAGCAAAAGTACCATGCAATGGATCTGCATGAGGAAAATATTCCATGCTACCCTTAGGTATCAACATCCATCAATACTATATTTACTATATAAGAGATGTAATCTTGATTATTGAGTTACAAAATTAGTAGCAATTCTCCTTCAACTTTATCCGAAAGGAGAATTTTGTTCCTAATTTCTTGCAAGATAAGAGAAAGAAGGAAACATGGCATAACACATTGTCTCAAGCTACTGATTCTAAGTAGAAATACCTCATTCACAAAGCACAAGAATCCATTATCTGTGCTAAAATATTAATTTCTACTAAGTTTTCTTCATTTTTATCTTGAAATTTATCGCATCTCTCACCTAGAGATCGAATTTCCTTGAATTGTTCCATTAAATCCAAAGGATTTCAAGTTTAAACTGCTAAATGCCCTCTTTAAGACTTGAAGCTATGAAGAATTTCTTATTTCCCAAACTTGGGATTTGCTCTCTAGATGGATCTCTATGCCTTGTAGAGCTTACAAATCTCAAAATATGGTTTATTCTTTAATCAACTTAAGGAGAGGACCCCATAATCCCCCCTTAGAGTATATTCCTTCCTACTTCCCTTTAGGTAAGCAAGCTCAAATATGAAGAATAGAACTTCGCATCTATTCTCTCTTATAGCAATTTCCCCCTATTCCTTCTTATTAAGTACAATTAACTTAACTAGGAATAGTTACTTCACCCAAGATGAGCTAACTTAAAGTATCCCCCTCACCTTTATCGATGAGATAACTAAAGTTACCCATCCCATATTGCTATGAATCATTACTATACCTTACACAAGTACCCTCTGTGTAGGTATACCATGCATAGATAAACTATCAATACCATACACAAGTACCATTTGTGTAGGTATACTACGCATTTTGCTATAAATAAGCTTTATCCATATCATCATTCTTGATGTGCTAAAACTTATCACCTTCATCCAGTCGAAGGTTTACGCCTATAACCATACCATACACAAGTACCATATGTGTAAGTATGTTATGTGTATTACCCAATTTGTAATGACCCAAAAATAGAAAACAAGTATACAGAAGACACACACAGAAAGCAACAAACAAGAAAATAGAAAGCACACAAGAAAACATCAAATTATGAACCCCTAAGTTTTTTGAAAGAGCTACATCTTACAAGATACCCTCCCACAAGTTCCATCTATGTAGGCATATCATGTAATACCACAGATAAGCCTATCTCTCTCATCATCCTTGATGAGCTAGACTTACCACCTTCAACCATTAGAAGGTGCACATGCATCTCCATACTCTATGCAAACCATTATGCGTAGATATGTTACGTGTCCTATGAGTTAACATACGCATCTACATACTCTATGTAAACCATTATGTGTAGGTATGCTACGTGTACTACGAATAATTTTATCCATATCATTATTTCTAATGAGCTAAACCTATCACCTTCAACCATTATAAGATGTACATGCATCATCATACCCTACACAAGTACCATCTATGTAGGCATGCTACGTGTATCATGAGTTAAGCTATCCATCTCGTCTCCATGATGAGCTATCTTAACTCAGATATAGTCTTCCCATAAACTTAGTCACCAAGACCTCCCTAAGGCCTTAATCCCTTAGGTCTTCCTATGTTCACCCTAAGAGGTCCCAATCTCTTAGGTCCCTGTAGCAACTAGACTACAATTATGAGGCTCTTTACCTCTATTGAAATTTCTTCCAAGTTTTTCCTTAGGGTCTAGCTTTGGATTATGAGGAGATCCTCCTCTCCTCCTCCTTGTCTTGATGTCATCACATCAAGGAGTTAGATTACTTTCATTGATACTTACCAAAGATTGGTTATGCTAACCTAGATCCATAATGGTCACCGTCACCCTTGTATTCCCACAAGGCATCATCTAGGTTACGACCAATATTATCTCTTTGGTAGTAATCTAGGTCACACTTGTCTTGATACAAGGTGCCAATTTCCTAAATCCCCAAGGAATTGAGTTTCTTCTATCTGTAGTGACTAACTCATTTTATCTACTTTCATTTGTGAAAGGTTAAGGTCACACTTTTCTCAACGCAAGATAATATACCCAAAATAAATTTGCTTTATCTAGGACTAATCTTTAAGCAACCCTTAGCTTATCCAAGGAAACATTTAGCCCATCACACCTAGATCCTTATCTAGGGAAGTTTGTAACCCCATAATTACATACCTCAACTTCAAGCAACTTGTTTGGTTCAAGGTCTTCCCAGCTCTTAGCTTAACTAAGCAAAGGCCTTCATTGGAAGATACCTAAACCTTAACACATTCCAAGGAAACCTCTAGTCCATTATCTCCTAGGGTTCCTTTCATGCAAGCATCTTGTCCTACGCCTTACTGCTCTGATACCAAATGTAACACCCCAAATTCCCAACCAAGGGATGAGGGATGTCACTATTTTTTTTTAATTAATTAACAATTACAAAGTTAATCTACTTTAGAACAAGCAAAGAATAATATGAACTAAAACATCCATTCAAATAAACATAAGAATCCATCAACAAGACACATTAAAGCAAATACAAGGAGAGAACCAATATCCATAACACATTCATATACCCTGGGGAAAACCCTTATGGGAAAACCCAACCTTAAATATGTTCCATTTTATTGCATAAATTTGGTCTTTTACAAATACAAGGACCAATAGTCCTTTTCTCCCAAAAGTATCCAATACAATGCGTAGAACACATAGTTCATACGACTTAACCATGGGTAGTTCAATTAATCCACATAGTACATTGATTAACTAAATTTTTCCACACTTTAATTAATCCAATAATAACACATTACCATTACCAATTTAACCAAAGTTCCTTACCCTTAGCTAATTCAATAATCAACTTCATTTACCAACTAACTAAAGTCCCATACCTTTAGCTAATTCAATCATCCATTTTCCATTTCTCCTTTACTAAATTACCTAAAGTCCCATACCTTTAGATAATTTAATAATCCATTTTCCATTTCTCCTTTACTAAATTACCTAAAGTCCCATACCTTTAGATAATTTAATAATCCATTTTCCATTTCTCCTTTACTAAATTACCTAAAGTCCCATACCTTTAGATAATTTAATAATCCATTTCCCATTTCTCCTTTACTAAATTACCTAAAGTCCCATACCTTTATTTAATAGGCATATTGCTAGATGACAAACCATTATAACATCAATACTTCCTATATGTTAAACCATTATAACATCTCAATACTTTTTAGATGCTAAACCATTATAACATCATTTCAACATAAACCATGCTACTTGCAATTTAACATAATCCATTAGTATTCAATGTATCCATGTTATTCACCTAACAACATGATCCATCATTAAATACTAACTATGCTATCTACCTCATAACATAATCCATTTAATTGCAAACTATGTTATTCACTTAACAACATAATATGACTAATGAAATCTATATCTCTTTCAACATAAATTTATCCATCTAATCTATATCTCTTTCAATATAAAATTAACTACTCTTAAACTATATCTCTTCCAATATAATTTAACCATTAACTACATTCTATGTTAAACCATTATAACATAATCATAGTTTCCTCTTTATTACAATCTATGTTAACACTATAACATAATCATAATTCCTCTAATTACAATCTATGTTAACACCTTTAACATAATCATAATTCCTCTAATCATAGCATAAAGCTTTCAACATTAATCTATGTTTAACTCCCTTTAAATCATAGCATAAAGATTTCAACATTAATCTATGTTTAACTCCCTTTAAATCATAGCATAAAGCTTTCAACATTAATCTATGTTTAACTCCCTTTAAATCATAGCATAAAGCTTTCAACATTAATCTATGTTTAACTCCCTTTAAATCATAGCATAAAGATTTCAATATTAATCTATGTTTAACTCCCTTTAAATCATAGCATAAAGCTTTCAATATTAATCTATGTTTAACTCCCTTTAAATCATAGCATAAAGCTTTCAACATTAATCTATGTTTAACTCCCTTTAAATCATAGCATAAAGCTTTCAACATTAATCTATGTTTAACTCCCTTTAAATCATAGCATAAATATTTCAACATTAATCTATGTTTAACTCCCTTTAAATCATAACCAATGCTATTCCCTCTAGCATAATATTTAAAACATAAATATTCCTTTTAAGCTTAACCAATGCTATTTCCTCTAGCATAATATTTAAAACATAAATATTCCTTTTAAGCTTAACCAATGCTATTTCCTCTAGCATAATATTTAAAACATAAATATTCCTTTTAAGCTTAACCAATGCTATTCTCTCTAGGATAATATTTAAAACATAAATATTCATTTTAAGCTTAACCAATGCTATTTCCTCTAGCATAATATTTAAAACATAAATATTCCTTTTAAGCTTAACCAATGCTATTTCCTCTAGCATAATATTTAAAACATAAATATTCCTTTTAAGCTTAACCAATGCTATTTCCTCTAGCATAATATTTAATGCTTCCTTATAACTATGTTAAATAACTGTAACATAAGCCACATGTTTCCTATATAACATTATATTAACATAAATTATATGTTTTCTTATTGTAATATTATATTAACATAAATTGTATGTTTCACTGTATAACATTATAATAACATAAATTATATGTTATCTAATTATAATATTATATTAACATAAATTGTATGTTTCACTATATAACATTATAATAACATAAATTATATGTTATCCTATTATAATGCTATATTAACATAGACTGTATGTTTTCTATATAACATTATAGTAACATAATGAAATCTACTTCCATTATAATACTAATCTATATTCAGCAATAGAGTTTACATAATGAAACCTATTTTCATTACAATCACTTTAATCTACTACAATATAAATTACATAAATATAAACTACGTTTAATTACTATTAAACATAATCTATAGCTATTTATGTAAGATCCACATTAAACCTATACTTTATTCATTTCCCTGAATTACGTTTTCCTACTCAATTTATGAAATAATAAAATCTCTTCATTAAAAGCATGACAAGGCTCCCAAGAGCCCACGGTTACACAAGCTAAGGTGTCTACTCTCTTGTAATTCTCATGTGAAGATTGATGAACATATCCTTCCTTTTGAGGTTAATGGTATCCTTATGACTATCAAGTCAAGGCATACACCCACATGTCAATCCACAGAGCACTATCTGGGTGGGAGGTAAAATAATAGATGACGACTATTTGGTATGGTTTACACAATACTAATGTGCACCATAGTGGCCACCGAGTGGTGGGTTGCTTGACCACCACTTGGTGGTCAAAATACCTAGGGAGACAAGCTCCTTTTATTCTTCTCATTAGCCCGAGCATGTCCCTTGTGGGACTATGCTCACTGATGGCTTTTGTGAAGCTACTAGCATGAGCGACCCAAGTGCAATATGACACTCACAGTTAGCTTCGACATGACTCATAAGGGACTCTAACTCCTAACATACAATCTACCAAAACCAAAAGTAGATATTGGAGCTTTTAATGCTGATCAGAGGTTTCTATTGGTTCAATTATCTAATATAACATAGCTCAGCAAGCATCTACTGAAGAAAGGTTGAACAAGAGATTAACCCTTCCATAAGCTTACCAGTTTGCTCAATAATCAATCATAGGTCTTAGGACTAGATTCACAGTTGGCTTGGGTGCTCATATCGAAATATCTTGCCATAACTATCTAGTTTTACCATTTCAGAAGGTGAAACACTCTTCTACCCATCATAAATGCAATAAATACAACCCTTTAGATCGTGCATGCAATGACCTAGGTAGAGGATTCTTGGATAGACCAAGCTTACATTCTAAAGCCACGGTTTGGACGTATTTTACACTGGCTGGTTTCATGCCCATGATTGCCATTTAAATCTTTAAAATTGAGCATAAGGAACATTACTGAATTAAAACCTGCATGGTCGATTTACAAGCTCTTCTATGGAGCTTATTATAGGCTAGGCTATATGTACTAGAAAGCTTAAATTTAACCTCTCTATGTGTTAAATAAAACAACTATACCAACCGTATTCTCCCAATTGGTTGGCTACTCATTTGCTTGAATCTGCCTTGTCTTCATCATAGGGTGATTTTTTGAGTTTCACTCCTCTTCCTTCTTCCTTCAGTTAGGGTTTACATCTGCCTCCCTTTTTCTATCGAAAGGAGTACCCTCTCCGCCCCCTTTGAGGCGTGCCTTCCACTGCCTTCTTTCGACCAAACAACCACCCTTTGCAGACAACCACCCCTCCTTTCTGACAAAGGCCCATGCCTTCATTCAAAACCTGTCGTCCTCATCCATATGACGACAAAGATGTGCAAAAATATTTTATTAACATAATATATATATATATATATATATATATAATTTATAATAATATATTATATCTTTTATTTATAATACCTTCTATTATAAATAATCTATTGTTATAAATAATCATTTATTTATAACAATATTTTACTATAATAATATAGATTTATATTATTTATAACCTTTTATAAATAATCTATTATATATTTTATTTATAATACCTTTTATTATAAATAATTTATTGTTATAAATAATCATTTATTTATAACAATATTTTATAGATATATATTATTTATAACCTTTTATAAATAATATATTATCTTTTATTTATAATACCTTCTATTATAAATAATCATTTATTTATAACAATATTTTATTATAATAATATAGATACATATTATTTATAACCTTTTATAAATAATCTATTGTATCTTCTTTTTTTTTTGATGAGGAACCTTTATATACAACATATCCGCAACATGTGAGGGGGAGAGTTTGAACCTAGGCCTCTCGATAATTAAACCATTTTAATTATAATATCCTATCTCCCTATTATTATATATATAACAACATATATTATAGTTAAACCATTTTAATTATAATATCTTATCCTACTATTATACATATATAATACTCTTTATGGTTGATTCTATACATTGCAATTGCCTTCTTGTAATCAAACTAACTTCACACAAGCTGACTTCTAGTAATTCATCATTCCTTTGTCCTAAGACCCATGAGGGAGGGTCATGACAGTTTTCTTGAGAAAAACTCTAAAAGGTGAAATCACACCTCTTTAGGTCCGACCACAATTTTCCATTGCACGAAATCACACCCTGTCAGGACCAACAACGATTTCATCAAAAGAGGAGAAAAACAAAGGGGAGGGGAGGGAAAACCTAGTCCTTGCCTTAGGCAAGTCTAAGGGGTCTCCTTGAAGGGTTTAGGGAAAATTACTCACTTGAGTAGGTCAATTTTTTGTGTCTACAAATATTTATTAAACAATGAGCACACTATTAAGCTAGAGAAAATCAAGATAATAAAATATATCCAAATAATTTATCACTTAATAAGAATAACACTCATTTGAATACTATTTATTAGGACCTTATAACTTTACTATATCTAGTTAATTTAAGGATACCTTTCTAAAACACTTACTCTTATGAATTCTCACATTAAAAATGTTGAACATTTTTTAATAATTTTATCAAGAAATAATACTAGTAATATAATAATAAAAGATCTTTTTAAACCAAAAAAATCATATGCATCAACTCATCATGTCATATACAAATACAAAACAAATAAAAGAAATATTCATAATTTTAAACCATGACCATCAACATTAGTTATAAAATCAATCACATGTACCTATGTTAGAAATAGATTATATTACATCATTTGGGTCATGTAAATGTACCTTCCTAGGTACATACTTAGGACATTAGATTACTTTAGGGGGAAGTTATCTAGTTACTTCATGCAATGTAATAAATGCACAAGTGTCAATGTGCAAGTTGTATATGTGCAAGGTGTCCCTTGCACAACTAGGTAGAGTGTTGGCCAAGGAACCTATCTTCCTATATAAAAAGGGCCTCATTGTAACAAGTAAAATATAGAAGCTCAGAGCATATTCGTAGGTAGTAGCATAGTGTTGTGTAGATCACCATATATTGGTGATGGGTGCAATGTAGTCTAGTAGCTTTTTTCATGGAGTGTCCATTTCCTCCATAGCTACATTGTATTCATTTCTATCATTTCTATTTATAGCATATTTCAGTCATCTCATAGATTTACTTTCTTTCATATTATTCTGCATCTTGTGATTGCTATCTCCCATTGCATACTGCATCAAAATCTAATAGTGGTATCAGAGCCACGGTAGATCTAGCCATAGTAGATCAATAGGAAAACCACCATTATCATTGAGCCTGAGTTTTTTGTCAACCTGATGCATTGTTGGACCAGCCACTATCAAAAACTCTCAGAAGAGTCTAGGTGGTAGAATTAGGGAGAGCCACAAGTGAGGACTGAAAGAAATCTCAGTTCCAAAAATACTGAGATTACATTTGGCTAGAGTCTTTCCACAGAGTTGCAGGAAAAACTCGTGAAGACTAGGACTCAACATTCAATCCACTAGATTGACAAATCAACTAGTGAAGATCATTCAGGATATCTAGAATTTGTTAACTATTACCCAAAGTTTCTTTTGTTGCAGAAAATTAATTCTCAGATGATTGGGACACCTCCTACAATAGAAATCTAGGAGACTTCAACTTCATTGCCCGAAGGTCGACGTGCCTTCATAGTGCAGATATTAGTTCCTTGTGCAAGAAAATAATACTATGGAAGAAGACTTTTGGAGAAGAGTCATGGTGAAGTTAGGAGACTGGAGATCTCCATTGCTAGATTGAGAACTTCATAGAAACCTTGTTCTAGAAGAAAAGGCCATAAAAGCCTTGATACTAGAAGAAAATGCCATAGAAGCCTTGATATTGAAGAAAAGGCCATAGAAGCCTTGATACTAAAGAAAAGGCCACAAAAGCCTTGATACTAAAAAAATGCCATAGAAGCCTTGATCCTAAAGAAGACTCTAGAAGAGAGTATCTGATTCAAAAGCAGATTAAGATTTTAGTACTAATACTTTGTTGTAGGGAAAGGAGATTCAGTGAGTTGGGAAACTTCCTACAAGAAAGTTAGGAAGAGTATCTTCTTCAAAATCAATCCAACACCTAAAGCAAAATTGAAGGTAAAGATATCAGGAGAAGATCTCATTGAAGAACTTCTAGTCTTGGAAGAAGAAGAAGGACTAGGAGAGTCTTGCTCGAATCTAGAAGTAGCAGAATCAGATATCTAGAAGAAGATCTCACCACCAACACTTCCAGGAGTAGAAGGTTGAAGAAAAGGTCTCAAGGAAGACCAGAAGAAGTTGTAAGATCAAAGACCTTGGGGAGGTCTCAACGAGCATCCAGTAAAAGGCTTGGAGAGCCTTACTGAAGAAATCATCAAAGGAGAACTCATTGGAGAAATTCACTATAGAAGATAGTGAAATATTTGGGATAATTATCACCATCCGACAACAAGCCCAAAAGAAGAAGAAGAATTTGGTAAGGAGTGCCAAATCTCATAAGACCTCAAGACATTCAAAATCTTGAGAAGAAGATCTTGCTTGAAGTCAAAATTTGACAAGAAGACTTGAAGATAGGAGAAGCCTACCAAATCCAAGAGATTTGAAGATTACCTCTCACAACAAGAAGGCACCATTTCAGAGACAAAGACTTCTCCAAATCTACAACAAAAGGAGAAGATTGCTTAAAGGATCAAATCATCAAAACCTAGGCTCGTAAAAGAAAGTTTGAGATCACTTTTTGGTGAAGAAGAAACTAAGCAGCAAGATCCTACTCAAAGCAGCAACTTGGTGATCTTAGACACCAAGATCTACATCCTCTACAGAAGCTACAAAAGAGCTACAAAAGCTTTCAAAAAGGTAAGCAACTATTGGTGCAAGTAGATTCATTAATTGGATTACTTATCAGATTTGTTAAAGCACCTTAATTTGGATTAGAGTTGCAAAAGAGGAAAATTGAATTACAGTCTTCAAAAGTGCAAAAGGGAAAAGTTCCTTTTAAGGTTCATTTGCACATTAGCTTTGGAGTTGATTAGATTACAAAATTACAACTATCTATCAACTACCAAATATCTACTTTGGAAAGAAAAAGAAGACTAGTTCCTACAACTTTGTTTGTAGTGAAATTGCAGAATAACTCTTGAAGATTCATTTCAGATTATTCTTGATTAGTTGCAGTAAATTGATTAAGTGCACTTATAAGTTATTTTGAGAGTTGATTGGAGTGATAAGGTGTGATTGTTAGTGCATTAAAAGTGAAATATTAGTGGGTTCATTTGCACTACTATATTACTCTCAAAAAGCTTAGTGTTTGTGTTCTTGAGAAAGGCACAAAATCAGATTAGCATCAAGTGTCTAAAGACACCATTAGTGCACCAAAATCTACAACTTTTAGTGGCCAAAGGAAGCCACCAAAAATAGCTCAATCCTCCAAGTTTTGGAGAAGAAAATAGCCACAAAAAATCAGCAAAGGATTGCCTCAAATCGAGACTTGGTGAGTCTCAAATTCAAAGTACTATAAGTGCTATATTGCATCTACAAAAGTGGTTATAATTTGGGTTCATAAAATACCAAGCAAAAAGGGAGAGTTGCATATTCAAGAAGACCACTTCATCCCCCCAAAAATCTGCCATAAAATCAGAAAATCAGGATCTGCAAAAAGGAGTGCAAAAAGGGTGTTCTTATAACCAAAATTATTACATTATTGTTGCATCATTCTAAGTTGTTTTGCATAGGTGATAAGGCAGAGTTTGAGGTGCCACAAAGGCACATTATACAAGGTTAAAATAACTGGACACTAGCACACTCCAAGCATAGCAAAGGAAGCCTCTCAAAAGGCTCACAATTCCTCCATTTTGGATGGTCGAACCTACAAGAAAAGAAGACACAATACAAAGTAAAGAAAGAGCATTACATCCAAGGTAATCTCATCTACAAAGGAGCATACAAAATAGGTTAAAAAAGGAGGGAAAGCATAGCAATCCATGTACATCCAAGGAGCTCCATCAAGGCACCACCAAAGCTCCACCAAGGCACCACCAAAGCTCCACCAAAGCATTAGCTAGAACCACCTCATCGAACATTCACAACAAAGAAAGAATTGGCCAAGGCACATTGCTAATAAGAAGCTTTTCCAAGGCACGTTGAGAGGGCATTATGTAGAAGACTCATGCACAAGGAGGTGATGACACTTGTTATCTAAAGATAACCCTAACAACTCTCACACAAGTGCCCATCCATTACAAGATTGACCAAGGAGCGTTACACAAAGGAGGTTGGAATGTTAGAAAGAAAAGAGACACTTGGAATGGAAAAGAATGAGCACTCATCTTAGAACATAACATTCCTTTCAGACCTGATAGAAGGTTTACAAGTGGTAAGAGGCATCTCTACTTCTCTCAAGCGCTCATAAGAAATGGTTGTGACACTTGTCACAAGGTCCAAGATTCCTCCTTCATAAAAAGGTGCCCAAGTCCAAGGAGTCCACATTCATAGCACAGTCAAGGTAAGCCAAAGTGCAGCGTGGAAGCAAGGAGAAGAGAGCATTAAAAGCTCTGGTCAAGGGAGGTCAAAGACCCCATAGTTTGAAGCGCCAACGTTCATGCATTGAAGGCAAGGAGATTCCAAAGCTTGGACAGTGTTTTTAGTGCCAAAGGAGAACAATACATTGCTGTCATATACAGCCAAAAAAGGCATCGAACATTGCGGTAATACAACGTTGAAAGGTAAGAAATAACCCTTATTTAATATTGCTTTCATTCTTAGGGAGATATAAGGATTGTAAACTAAGGTCAAAGCTTAGAGAAAATATCAATATTGAAAGCAAAAATCAAAGGGTGAAATATAACAAATCAAAATAATATTTGCAAAATAAACCTAGGAGAAATAAGGGTTACTACTAGAAAAATCAAATTTATAATATTTGCAAATATTATTGTGTTCTAATTTTCTATATTTGGGAGCTATAAGGATTACAACACCAAATTAGGTTATTGAAAATTAGAAACACTAAAATCAAATCCTAAGGGATATTAAAAGAGGTTATTAAGGTTTTTGCTAAGGTTGGAAATTTATAATATTCTTGTCTCAAAATTTCTCAAAAGGGACAAAAGAAATCCAACATTAAAACCTCTTCAAAATTGGAAAAGTGCTTAGTTCAATAGGAGTAATAAGGTGTTAGAAAAGTTGATTTTTGATATTTACAAAACTTTACAAAATCAACCAAAAATTGAACTACATTTTACAAGAGCACTATATCATATTCCAAAATCACTAGGGAGTCATAAGGCATTCTACAAAACTTGATAATAATAGCATCTACCAAAGATTATCAAGTTCTATATAATTGGGAAGATATAAGCTTTCTACAAAACCTAAAATTCCATTAGGTGTATATACTCTCATTACTAGGGAGACATAAGGAAGCCTACAAACCTAAGGATTAATAAAGGTTTTATCAAATCAAGCTTATATACTTCAATTAGGGATCATATATCCTAATATAGGGAGTTATAAGGTAGACTACTAAGATTCTATCAAATTCAATTCTAAGAAATAGCAAGAATCACTATTTCAAAGATCTATCATGGATGAAATCTTGAGAAAAGCTTTCAATAATGAAGAACTATTCCATGAAGTAGAATTCTACTCTCAAAACTTAATAGATACTCTAGAAGGATATGAGTATCTATCCACTAGCGACAAAGAGAAATTCTCCTTGTTTCTTAAAGAAGCCAAAGAAGGTAACTTTACAACATTGATTGGTTATCTTCATGAAATCCTCTTCACAACATGGTGGAACTCACAAATATTGGTTATATTTTCACTAGAAGAGTGTCTGATGGTTTATCTATCATTAATTGTGTTTGTACTTACTCAACACAAGAAACAAGCTAGCAATAAAGAACAATATTATTGTGATGATAGACTAACTTGTCATGAAGCAGAAATTCCACCAACACCAATGCAGAATCATAGGAGAAGGAGGAAAAGGAAGAAAATACATGCTAGAAAGAAACATGGCATCATGAAGACTGAACCAGTTGAACACATACAAAAGGTAGAAGAACCTTCAGCTACAACTTACTTTGCATCATATGAAGACAAAGATTACCTGTTGAACCTGATCACAGTAAGCAATGAAGGAGAATACAAATTCCACTATCCAATGGAAGAAGATCCACATTGAAGACTAAAGTCTTCAATACCCAAATAATGTAATACAGGGGGTGTTAGAAATAGATTATATTACATCATTTGGGTCATGTAAATGTACCTTCCTAGGTACATACTTAGGACATTAGATTACTTTAGGGGAAGTTATCTAGTTACTTCATGCAATGTAATAAATGCACAAGTGTCAATGTGCAAGTTGTATATGTGCAAGGTGTCCCTTGCACAGCTAGGTAGAGTGTTGGCCAAGGAACCTATCTTCCTATATAAAAAGGGCCTCATTGTAACAAGTAGAATATAGAAGCTCAGAGCATATTCATAGGTAGTAGCATAGTGTTGTGTAGATCACCATATATTGGTGATGGGTGCAATGTAGTCCAGTAGCTTTGTTCATGGAGTGTCCATTTCCTCCATAGCTACATTGTATTCATTTTCGTCATTTCTATTTATAGCATATTTCAGTCATCTCACAGATTTACTTTCTTTCATATTATTCTGCATCTTGTGATTGTTATCTCCCATTGCATACTAGCATCAAAAGCTAACACCATATTCAATAGAGAATATTTTTAACAAAACCATAACCATGATCAACATAAAATCTACCCAAAGTCTAAATATCATTCTATTATAGCAAATTTCATGTCAATATTTATCAAGAGTCTACATCTCATCTAGCTATAAAACTAGAATAAGTGAAGGTTTCATATGCAAAGGATGTCTAGCTAAATAAGAAAAAATTCTATGTTTATCCTCAAATCGAAAGAAAACACTACTCCAATAAGGTCACAAAACAAGGCATGATAGCCCCCTCTCATCATATTACAATTATTACAAACCAAATTATAACATATATAGTATCATGAATTGCCTTATTATAAGAGTGATTGTAGGCATGGGTTAATATCTCAAGTATAGATATTTTAACCCAAGTCACAATGATGAATGAAACCCATTTAAATTACTCTCTAAATATTTGAATAATAATTATTTATATTTCTAAAAAAAATTAATTTATTGTTATAGTTATGTAGAATTTTTTAAACTTTGCAATCTGTAACAACCCTAAAATCTAAGGGGGTTGTATTTTTCTTTTACAATATTGACAACTAACACATAAATATCTAAGCTAACCTAATGTTTAAAGTCATCTATCATTTCTTTCCAACAAACTAACATTGTTTCTAAAATCTATTTAGGATATGCCCATATCCATACCTTACACAAGTCTATCTGTGTAGGTATGCTACACATATTATGATAAGCTACTAGCCACATTTCTATTAGAGCTATCTTATCTCCTTCTGTCAATTGAAGGATACACCCATGTCTATACCATACACAAGTCTATATATGTAGGTATACTATGCGTATAGCAAACAAGCTAGTTGTCTCATCTTTGTGATGAAGTAACTCAATCCTTTCATAGATAGTCCTTTTCATTTAGACTAATCTATTATATAGTTTGTTCAGTTTTATCTTTTGGAGGAAATTCTTTGATTTAGTTTCCAATCTCAGTCCTAAGGGATCCTATAATCTCTTAGGCTCTCTTTACTCTACTTCTAATACAACTCACAATCATACTTGAACATCCATGAGGTTATCTAAATATTTTAAACACCTAAAACCTTCAAACTTAAGAGGATAATTACTGAATATATCTATTTTAAACAAGCATAGAAAATAAAATCTATAAAAAAAGGAGCATTAAAAAATATGCTTAAAGAGATTCCAAGATCTAACCAAAGCATGAATAATTAGAATAGGTGGTGAAATTATAACATCAAGATATCTTATTAATTAACAAGTAAGAGATATGTTTTCATTTATTAACAATCATTACATAGGCCAAGTATGCTAAGAATAATCCATACCTTTAAAGAATAAATTATTACATCAGATAATTAAATAGGGTTTTCTACACAAGGTCTTTATTCAATATAAATCAAAGGTAACTGTCTAGGATCTATAGTGCTCTCCTTGGTCCTTGGTTTGTGCATCACTCAATTGATGGTAATAAGGGATTAGGATAGCTCATGGTTTTATGAAGCATGCAACTAATGCATTTACTAAATGATCTTTAATCTAGTGCATTTAGAAAGTCCATATGCCAAATTGCAACTATACAATCACCAATTATATGTCATGAATCATTCACTCAACATTAAAAGAATAGTCATCTATTAACATGGGTAATTCGGTATACCATCCTTTTATCATTCAAAGGTTCATGTTCTAATATAAAAGCCATCTCCTAGATCAATTAAAGCCCTATAACCTTAATTGATTAAATACTAGAACAAATTCTTTCTTTAACTAACTAAGGTCCCATTACCTTAATTAATTAATACTTAACAAATTCTTTCTTTAACTAACTTAGGTCCCATTACCTTAATTAATTAAATGCTTAACATATTCTTCTTTAACTAAGGTCCCATTACCTTAATTAATTAAATATTTAACAAAAAATTTCTTTAACTAAGATCTCATTACCTTAATTAATTAAATACTTAATCTACTAAATAATCATAGACATCCTTTCCTCTATCTTTAGGAAATCAAATCAAACCTAATTTATTACTACAAACAGTAAATACTTTTTCTCTTTGCGAAAAAATATTTTCAATCATAATTTATTTCAAACATTATAAAACTATCATTTCCTAATCAATCATTTTTAAGCATGATTTATTTGCACCATTGTAAACTTATCATTTTATAATAAATCATTATATTTACACCATTATAAACCTATCATTTTCTAATAAATCATTCTCAAGCATGATATATTTACAACATTATAAAACTATAATTTTCTAATAAATCAAATTCAAGCATGATTTATTTAAAACATTATAAACCTATCATTTTCTAATAAATCAAATACAAGCATGAGTTATTTAAAAAACGTATATTCATATATTCTTCTTCTTTCTATATTCATTCAATACAAATATAAATACATATTATAATATTTTTTCTTTTTATTTCAATAAAAACATATAAATACATATTATATTCTCGTTTTTTTCTTTCTATATTTATTTAGTAAAAATATAAACACATATTATATTTTTTAATTTATTTTTTCTTTCTATATTCATTTCAGGAAATATAAATACATATTATATTCTTCTTCTTTTTTTATATTCATTTCAAAAAATATAAATGCATATTATATATATATATATCGTCTAAGTTCATTTATTTTTTTCTGAGAGGTGGAGAGGTGGACACGTGAATAATACGATGACATCCACGTGTTCATCCTTCTAAAAAATAAAAACACATTAAAAAAAAATAAAGCTCGCCTAACGAAGGGAGACCAAAATCGGTGAAGGGTAAGTTTTAAGAAACAATTTGCAGAGATTTCATTTACTCATGAAAACGAAAAGAGGAAGCTTTTTTTTCTTCAAAAACCAACCTGGAAATTCTAAGATGGTAATCTTTCCCTACTCAATCCTCTGTCCTTCGCAGTCTTCCTTCTCCCTCCAGCAATGTCTTCTTCCATTCATTTAGGTCTTCTTATCAAAGCAAAAATCAACCCTCTCGCCCCAAAGTCTCCTCCATCAAAGTCATCTGCCTGCCTTCAAGTTGTGTTTACCCAAGGTGGCAAATAAAATAAAAGATATTTTATTTAATTTTAAATAAAAAACATTTCGACCTCCTTTTCCAAAATATTTTATTCCTTTTTATTGAGTAAATACTTGTTATACATATACATATCCGTCACATCACCCATAATGCAAGTGGGCTCCTTGCCAGTAGACCACCATGCACCTTTCATTAAAGGAAACCTTTAATATGCATATTCTTTTTTTTTTCCTTTAAGAAAATATTTTTTAATAATAAAAATCATTTATTTAAAAACAATTACTAAATAAAAACTTTTTTATTTAAATAATAAATATTTTATTTATTTAAAATATTTTTTTTTGAGCTGGGCAGTCTCTCCCAATCATGATCCCTCTTAAAGTTGAGAGTTATACTTATCACTCTTAAAGTTGAGAGTTATACTTATCAATAGGGAATTTAACACAAAGCCACCACACACCCACCCCTCACACACTCGCCCATTACCATGGTTTGTACCTTGGACCTCCCGAAGAAAAATCAAAGTACGAAATGTTACTATGCATCCCATGTGCAATAAAACTATTTCTTTTATTTAAATAAACCCCTTTTAATATTTAAAAAAACTATTTCTTTTATTTAAATAAAACCTTTTTATTATTTAAATAATACACCTTTACTAATATCAAACATGAGTAAGGTATTTTTAAGGGAACTTAGGATAATGGACCTTCTATATCCATTAATCTTTTTTTTGAAGGAGTTTCTTAATCAAAATTTTTTCTCACACAACAAATAACTAAACAAATCAAACAATCAGATGCATCAAACAAGGTGAGAGTTTTATCGTCAACTCAACCACCTGTCTTAGTTGAAAGATTTACGATAGCTTTTAGGCTACCAACTTTGGTTCTAGGTGGTTGAATTGTTGATGATCACCCTAAAAAGCAATAATGCATGTCTATATGAGGGTAGTCATTCATGTTACCCTGAGATGTCTAAATTATCGCTTCTCTTTTTCAAGTACCTTATTCTTGGTGATCTATTCTACCTCTTAAACCCACGGATGTCCCTGGTGACACACATCGAGAATACAATAGTTATACCAAATAAATCATTATAAACAATGCATAGTCATTCAAAGCATCAAAACTAAGCATCAATTAGTCATTTATCAATACATAGTCTATGACCAAAGTCTTGCCAAGATGGGGTATGACACAATCTCTATAGATCATCATATTACAAAAAATATGTGTTTAAGAGTTTATTATCAACAAAATCAACATAGTCATTTTGGCTCTAATTTGTCCATATCTAAGTGGTTAAATATAATTTCTATGTTATTTTTAAAAATTTATGTTAAGCTGATTTTTATTTTAAAAAACTATATTACATATTAGAGGCAACTTGATTAATTATTTGAATAGTGTATCCTAACACTTCGCATAAAAAAAAAAATCTCTTGGGAGCATTAAAGTGCATCTCTCAAGATCATAAAATTCTAGCTTTCAAATCTAAATGTCAAGAGGATAAATAGCATTCAAAAGTAAGCTTCATGGTGCATATAGACACATCTCTCAAAACTTGTCCCTCAAAGCCATAAAAAGCCAACCCTCAAGTCTTAGCAGTTAATATTTATACCCAACCTCAATATTAAATAAATATTTATGCTATACATATAGACACATAAGCACACATAGATTGGCTTTAAAATTAATAACATTTAAAAAATATTTCAAAAAAACAAACAACAATTTCATATTTATTACCATTTTGACATTAAGTACATGCTAGAATATAGTTTTAATTATTATTATTTAATAAGTTATATTTGGATATCAAATGACATTAGCTAAGTGGTTGAACATATCAACTTTCAAGGTAAAGAACCAATTTCAAATATATATATATTTTATTTTTAGTAATACTTCTTATACACATCCGTCGTGGGGATTGAACCCGGGTCACATTATCGATAATGCAAGTGGTATTCTTGTCGGTAGACCACATGCACAAAGATCACCAATTTCAAATATTGCTATGTGATATACTTAAAATTATCAAAAATATTGTTATAATACTAAAATTGTGGTTTGTTGAAACATTATCATAATACAACCATTATGAAATACAAACACAAATTGTTTCAATCCTATAAAACCAATTTAAAAAATAAATTATATGTGGCTTCTATAAGGACCACTCCATTAGATTGTCATCACATTTATTTTTAAGTCAAATGGAATATATCAAAACAAGTTTTTAATAATCATTCTTAACTAACCATTCCAATGAAGATTTCTTTTGGCTTGCTCCTTCTTGTATATGTTCAATCCATTAGTTTTCCTCTTTCAATGCCTTGATTTCATTCTCAATGAGAAATAAAATCTCCCTTAATTAATTACCTTCTAATATTTGAATTTTGCTAACCAAAAAAATAAGATAAATACCAAAATCTAGACCTCATTATACTATAGTAATAATGTATCAATATTTATTAAAAGTCTACAATCATGCCAAACCAAAAAAATATAATAATGTCTAGAAAAATAAGCAAAAATCCTATGTTTATCCTCCATAGCAAAAGAAAAAATTATTTTAATAAGGTAACAAAACAAGGCATGATAGGCCCCTCTCATATTAAAACATAACTACATTATTACAAATCATCTTATAACATACATAAAGTATTATGGATTGCCTCCATGATTGGAATTCCATTCACATTAATACCTATTTATCTATCCTTCAAGTGTTGATATTTGGACCTAAGTCATAGTGATGAATGTGTCCCATTTATATTACTATCTAATTCTTTTGAACAATAATAGTTTATATTTCTAAAGGTTTTTAATTTATTGTTATTGTTATGTAGAATATTTTTAGTTATACATTTTTATATATCACCATATTATAAAGGGTGTGCATTTAATATTATATTTTTAACGAAATCAACAATCATTTTGGTTTTATTTGGTTAAGTATGCTTTCTATGTTATTTTTAAAATTTATTTTATAATAATATTTAGTTTTTAAAATATTATAATAGATAACAACACTTCCCAAAAAGAAGTAACTCTTGTGAGTATAAAAGTGCATCTCTCAATAAAATAAAAATCTCTTTCAAGACTACATAAGCCTAGCTCTCAACTCTTAATATTCAAACCCAATTCTAAAAACATAACTCTCAAGAGAATAAGTACCTAGCATTCAAAACTTAGGCCCATGACATATATTGACCCATCTCTCAAAGCTATAAAAATCCAATTTGAGTTTTAGCACTTAATATTCAAACCTAACATCAATATTCATTGAATTTTTGTGTTACACACAAACATACATTGATTTGTTTTAAAATTACTAGCATCTAAAAATTAGTTCAAATAAATCAAATAAAAATTTCATATTTGTTATCATTTTGACATTAAGCACATGGTAGAATAAATCTTTAGTTTTGATATTATTATTATTATTATATTTACATTTACATTTGGCTATCAAATAGCATGAGTAGATAAACATGTTAATTTTCAAGAAATCTTGTTAGGCAATATATGCATAATTGTCGAAAATGTTGTTATAATACTACTATTATGTTTTTTTGAAATATTGTGATAACACAATCATTATGTAATACAACAAGGTTTGTTACATCTTATATAACCAATTTAGACAAGAAGAAGTTATATATGGTTTCTACAAGGGGTCACTCCCATAAACATGCCAAAATATTACATTTGCTTTCAAGTCAAATGGAACATAACAAAGTGTAGTGCACAATCACTACCTTGGCATTTGTCATTTTGGAAGAATGTAAAACAATGCAATTAACCTACCAATGCATTCCAAAACCCTTCTAATTTTGACTAGGTACAGTACAAGAGATTATTTTCTTAATGAGTGTTGATTGGCTTAAGCAATATCTACTTGCAACATGGACCAATTGGCTTGTATGAGCAAAGTGCTTAGGTTAGCTAGTGTTTTTCTAAAAAATTCAAGTGAATGGGAACATAGACATTGCCCTTTTCCCATCTTGGTGTTCTATAATTTCATAAATGTTGAATGGGAACATTTTTGTTATTTGGATTCTCTTGTGTTGATTGATCACACATTGCCTTGGTATACTTACAATCGTATTTTTATTTCAATCCCTTGCACCATTAAACTTCAAAATTTAGTTTTTATGTATTTAAATTTCATCCAAGTAGAGTAGGTTAGAGTAGAAAATAGCAACGATAGTGGGGAGAAGACCTAAATCCAAGGGTTGGAAGGAGCTACAATCCTTTCCTACCAGTAACTTATTCAAAGGTTGGAATTGGGGTACATTATTCAAATTAGAAGTTAGGACTACTCCATGATTCAATATAGTTTTTCTTGCATGTTCGGTGGGATGAATCCCCATTATTAATCATATATTTAGCATTTTAGCTCTTCATTTGGCTAAATTTCTCAATTTTAGAGCCAAATTTGCATCATCACAAATGGAGAAATTAGCCTAAAATTGAAGGTATTTTGCCAAGTTTTTGCATTGGTAGAAATTCACTCCAAATTGAGAGCAATTTGCTCACTTTTACTAGTGATTCACTTTGGACTATCTAATTTGTACATATTGAATCCAAAGTAATTTATTGAGGCACCGGACTTGATTTATCAAGCCCAATCTTAAATTGACCTTCAATTTCACATCATTTTCATTTTTTGTCTATTTTTTGTAGGTGCTTTACAAATGGAGATTCCAACATGAACTTCAAAATCTAAAAAAATTAGCAAAGCAAGCAAATTGTTCAACGTAAGAATTGCATTAAATATTATATTTGGATCCAAATTTTGCATCTACCATAAGCAAGAAGCATTTGGGTCAGATTTTGTATTTTTTTACCAAAGATAAATCAACTAGCAAATCACTTCATTAAACTAGCAATTCACTCCATTTAGTAAGTGAATCACTTTAGAACAATGATTTTTTGTCCAAGTTGAATTTGAAGAATGTTTCACTCAAAATCTACAAAGCAATTTTCTAGGAAAGACAAGCTCCTCCCAACTCCTCTTTGGAAAGCAATTCACTCAAGTTGTGGAGTGATTCACTCTAAGAAATTTATTTGTTTCCCTAACTCTAGAAAATTTTCAAAAGATCAATTCTAGGTAGAAAAATGCCTTATTTTGTTTGTGATTCACTCTAGTTAACTAGCAAATCACTTTGTAGATCAAATTTTATAATTTTTTATATTTTGACCTCACAACTTTGTCTATGTTAGTATGTGCATGTAAGATTATTAATACATAATCAAAGGCATACATATCATAATAATAACATTAGTCAACAAAGATAATTATATACCATTGAAAGAGTGCAAAAGGAAAAGGAATGAACAAAATACCACGTGGATGCATCAAGAATATGAGATTGGGGAGACTCTAACGTCTAATGTCATTTATTCAAAAGCCAAAATCCCAATGGCTAATCCTACTAATCAAAACCCCACATCCCAAGAAACCGGTTTTCTTGGATACTAAATGAGTTATTCATCTACTCTCACAAACCAAACTTGGGAAAATATTTTTACTACCTTGACTCACACATATTCTCTTTATGGGATGCCATTTGATATAAATAACCCTACAAACAACCCATAATTTAAGGCTTATCACAACACACTTAATGCAAACCAACCCCCTACATCTAGTGCTAAAAATATACCTCCTACTAGTATGGAATTGACCCAAAGTCCATTGGAATCTAGCTTGTCTAACACATTTAATCTTCCTCCTAGAAAATGTATACCTAATGCAGGTTTTTTAGGATAAATATTTCCTAATCAAAGTTAGTGCCTTGCTTAAATTTTACAAGTGTCATTTGGACAAGTGATAAGGAAATAAACTCAATGAAACCCCCAAGGACCAATGTTCCCCCATAGCCAATTAGATAAAACAAAATACACAATAGTGCCTACCTCCTCCAAACCAATAGGTTCTTCCATAGTGCTTGCAATACCCTCCTCCATTCCTTATTATGTATCCTCCTCCAAATAAATTATGGGATTATCATAATCATTTTACCCTTATTTCTAAATACCAATCCCTCCTTATCCTACATCTTACTATACCTTGTATAAAATTCATTTAATACTCCCGTACCCACATCAAGGTTACACAATATATCCTTATTTGCCACTACAGCAAAAGTATGGTCAACCTCCTCCTCTACAATATAATCTAGCACCTTCACCTAGGCCTTAGAATCAACTTCATGATTGGAATTATCAAGGTTTATTAAATCTATAATCATATTCCTCTATCCCACCTATTGATATAAAATTATTACCAACCTTTGATGGAAGCAAGAAGTAATTGGATCATCTCAACAAGTTATCTATATTCAAATTGATTAACCGTATTCAGAACAAGGACATTAGAGTATGCTTATTGATTTATTGTTTATGTGATAAAGTTGCATTATGGTATAGAGGTTTGTCTAATAATTTTTTTACCACTTAGTTGTTAATTATAGAACCACTAATACATAGATTTGGTAGTATGAGTAATGGTTATTCTATGTTTCAATTTAATACAATACAAAGGCATCCCTAGGAAAACATGCATGACTAAAACACAAGATTCTTAAGGATTTTAAATTTAATTCTACATAATACTAAGCCAAATGAAGAACAATATTTGTCATATTATATCAAAGTTTTACAATATGACTTGGCTTTGATGGTTTGTAATGCTAACCATAACACAATAGCCATAGATTTTGAAGAAGCAACACATGTTAAATATATTTTGATTAGGGTAAGGAAATTACCGCCTACCCTATCTATGGCTTATAGTGCCCATATAACCCAAAATATATAAATTTTTAGATCTTTTCCTTCTATCTTACCTATTCTAAATCCTAAACTAGCTATCACTACTAACCCTATGCCTTCTCTACATATTGTCTTACATGTTGGCCAAAATTCATCTTCAACTATTACCTTCTAGCCACAATTGCCAACCTTTCCTACTCTACCATAAACCAATAATGATTCCTCTACAAGCTCGATATGAGAGAAGTTTTGGAAGTACTAAGAACAATGATAAATAAAAACACCTATAGTTAAGATTCACGACAATCCAACCAAGTTGCACTTGAAATATGATGCAGAGTCCAGGGTAGAAACAACAGTGTACCAATCATCACCAACACCTAGGAATTCCATGTCAAGAAGCATCAAGGAGAAATTTTCAAAGGGTAAAAATGGGTGCAAAACCCCTCATATTGTGTGGCCATGATAATCATGAAATCATAATGTGCAAGGTCCATAGTAGTCATAATAAGCCCTTTCAAAAATATCTTAGATAAACCCTACTATGAATGGTGGCTAACAAACCTATGTGATGATAACTAAATAAATCCCCATAAATGGTGGAGGTTCAACCCAAAGAAGAATGGTGGATGGTTCAATAGAATTGGCTCTCATCCATAATAGTTTGGGCAAGCAACCTCTTGCACCCCATATATTATCTCTCCACCACATTTTACCTAATGGAAAGGGATGACTTAAGGGGAGTTAGTAACTGGAGGAAGAATATGAATACTGGTGGGGGATTCTTCATAAAAGAAATTTAATTGGCCATCTTCCTTCCTGCATTTAGCAAAAGATACTTCCTAGGTGAAGCTTCTATCCAACAAATTGCTCATCCAATAGGAAGAGAAAATCAAATGATAAGTAGAGGATCAAACATGGAAATCGTCTGCAAGGTAAAGTTCCATGAATTGAATGTTGTCATATACAATTTGCACTATGTGGGACTTCAAAGGACTTGCCTTAAAAGGAAGATAAGGAAAATATCCAATTAGAATGCAAACATTGATGAGTTTTGAAGCAAGAGGCATGAACAAAAGAAGATAAGAGGTTTTTGGAGAAGCAAATCAAGGCAAAAGATAAAATTCCAATGATATTTCCCATCAAGACTTATAAGTGCTTCAAAGTACTAAAGAATATAAAAAACTTTGATAAGTCGGTGCTATAAGATAAATACTTCAAAAAATGGAAAGAGAAGTTTCGAAGGGTAAATCAATTGCTCTAAAAAAATAGAACTCATCACAATAAAAAGGGGAGGTATGAATAATGGCACACAAACTCCTAGAAGAAGTAATTGAGCCAAAATGACACACCATTACTAGGAAAAGATAAAATTATCTACCAAAGATACTTCAACTTGATAACATAGGAATAAGTAGGTGAGATATTAAAAAATGAAGAGATGGAACTTGTAAAAAAGATAGCTCTGGACTAACATAACATATGGTAGAGGATATCCACATTCAATTTTTAGAATCCCTAGAAAAGGTAGTTGAAAGAGTCAAAGTCACCTACAATTTTGGAGGGAAATTCTCCTCATTGTATCTATAAATATTAGTAGTCTAGTCTATAAAAATTATCAGCAAGTTTACATTTGTAACATATTGTAAGCTTTCCTTTTATTTCTTTCTATATAGCAGTCAACTCCTAAGCAATTTATGGGAAAATCAAACCCCAACTTCTATCATATCTTTGTAATTTTTTTGCATATATGTATATGTATGCATATGTATATATATAAATATAATTATATACTAGAGGTCTAGATATCAATGTTTTGGCTAGTCATCTATGGTTCCCATGTTGACTCATCTTTGTATGTATGTATGTTCTCAAGATTTACCTATTCTATGTTTTATTTTGTGTATATGCTTGTATATGAGGCCTAAATATCTAATTTTTTTGTGTATCATATATGGTTCTCATGCTTTGACCCGTCTCTATGTGCATATATGTGCTAGTAACTCTCATTGGGATTATCTATGTTGAGAAGAGTAAGTGTTCACTGCTAGCACATAGTGTTTAGGCCTATTGTGTAAGGAGATCTTAGTGGATTTTTGGCGTATCGCCATATTTTCTTTAGTTGTTTCTTTTATTTTTTTCTCACATTCCTTTTCCCCTAAGTTAAATTGTGTCTAAAGATCACATCTCAATAAGGACCCAACCTTGTAAAAAACTCTTAAAGGCCTCCTATTGAGCCAAACCCCATGCTCTCAGCTGAGGAATTATTGTATCATTCTGTGTGAGGTATGACTATTTTGATCAGGATAATCGTAGAGAACAATAGTTTAATGGAATGTCTAGTGGGACCGTAGTGGTACATTATTGTTACCATAATCATAGCAATAAGTTAGGCATAGACTTTATGAGGGTCTATATCTACCCCTACTTGTTGAAGTACCTTTTCACTCACCTGCTAACTCTACTCCAAAATGAACACCAAAAAAATCATTATTTGAAGACATTAGAATGAGGTTATAGTGAAGGCCTCAATATATCTGCTTCTAAAGCATAAACTACATTCACATGGTGACTCCACTCCAAAAAAAGAATCCATAGATATCCATATAGAAGACTTGTTGTTAGGTTCGATGCCATAGAAAGTGATAAGAGTTATTGCCACCATTTTCCACCATTCCATGAAGAGGAGTAGTTGCAGGCCATTATATGGTTGCTCCACATCCACCACCTAGAAAATTCCTTGCCTAAAATGATAGAGGTCCTTTGATGTCTCAAAATCTACATAAATTATGGTATGATATACCCCAATATGCTCTGAAGTCTCTATCTTACTACACTAGGGAGGACCTTATCATCCCCATAGAGCATCTAAACCATGTAGCAAGTATGTGCATAATAAATTATATTAGAGTAGAATATGGATTTAAAACTACTAGAAACCTCTTTCAGGGGATGATCCAAAGAATGGTATCTTATGCTACAATCCACTCAATAGCCAAATGGGATCAACTTGGCAATGTATTTGTTGAAATATAAATAAAAAAAATAGATGGGGTACCACTCCTAGAAAAATTATCAACCATCAAGAGAGATCCCATGGAGGCAGTAGAGGATTTCAACCTCATATTTCACAAGTCTTGGCACAATATATCTGAATGGCTTTGTCCTCACCCAAGTATGGCATTTATATATTACTTGAAAGTATTGGATTCTAAAATCTCATTAATGATTAAGGCTTGAGTTGGATATTCTCTACCAAAAGCTTATGGAATAGTCATTCAAGCTAAGCATGATTTAATTAAAATCAAAAGGCTATCCCCTAGACCTCTCATACCCTTTATCCAAATATACAATCCCCTTACCAACCTACTTTAGTTTCTCAACTAAATACCTTTCAATAATCCTTAGTCTCACCTATAATTATTGTTTCCCCATAGAATCCAATCCCATCTAATCCAAAGGACCCAAAAAAGGAAGCATCATAGAAGCTACTGACATTAGTCACCAATGAAGTATTGACCATGACGAGGGAATAAAATACCCAGAGGTACCCATACCATTATAATCAAGGGCTCCTTTCATTCAAGGAAATCAAGTCTATAGAGCCCCTTATAATTGGTATCCTAGGACATAGTTCTAGAGTAATCAAGAAAATAGTAAGGTCCAAGGTCAAAATAAATAAAGAGTCCTAGTGGTAACCCCTCTACAAATAGAACTCCTTAACCACACTAAGAAAATAGACCATATTTAGAATAATTGTGTGGTAGAGTTTACCTCTTAGTACTTCCCTCCTTTAGATGCCCACTCTAGTGAAAATAAAATTTCTTAGATCTTGGCCACTGCAATGGCCGAAATAATAACATCTCAGACATCCACTTCATATTTAGAAAATAGGAGTTAGATGTTTAAACAACATACCTCTGCTTCCTCTATCTCAAAGCATGATTGTCCCTTCAAGAATGAGTCTTAGTAACCTAGGATGAAGAGGATATTTATGTCATGACTAACAAGATGGGAAATTTAATGAAAAAACCATAAATCCAATCAAACTATCTAACATGATCCAAGAAGTAGACAATGGAGGAAAGGGACAAAGATAATCTAGTGACCACTATCAGTTAGCATAATCCAACCCAACCATAATGGTATCCTCCTATATTAGTGCCTCAATAGTCAAGAGCACCTATACCTATTGCTATCACTCAATAAAGTGGTAAACAAACTCTAGGTGGCCAGGCCAAAGTAGACAGTAATGGCTCTAACTTCTAGCAGCTACATCATTGACAGTCCTAACCTTTTCAAAATAAAGCACCCCAGAGGTCCCAAGGAATTAGGAACCACCACTAGAACCAACTACAAGTACTCAACTAATCGAAGAAAGGTCATAATTCATCCCATCACATGTGATCCAAAAGGTGGTATTTCTTGGGTCTTTTAGTATAGTAAACCACTTGAAATGATCCATGGTACCAATTTTGGTTAGGGATATTCTAGCCATCCTGAGATAAAAGAAGCATCTACAAAAAGCCCTATAATAAGAAGAAGAAATAAATTAGTAGTATGGATCTCATCTCTTGGACTTAGTAGGTCCAAGACCCCCATTTTATCTAACCCTTGTATACTAAAACAAAATTATCCATAACTACATAATATATTTTAGAGCCAACACATCTGTTATGCCAAAAGGAGTAGCATATGTGTTGGGTCTAATATATCAATCTATAGATAAGAAGGTTATGTAGTTATATGGGAGCCCAGTTTAAATATTAGGAATCTTAGAAAGACTCTCACTCTCCCTATATGTTTATCCAAGCCAAAAAACCACATAGGATGATTCTATAATTGATCTTCCTCCATCCTTTGATTTGGTCGAAACTTGGTTCCTACCAGCCTTGATGGATGGAAAATAGATGGAATTGGATGCAAAAGACAATGAAAATGTATTGAATCACTTTTATAATTGAATCACTATTTCACTGGAGGTAAACCTGCCAATGGATTTAATAAATATATATTCTTATAATTTCCTGGATGATTATCTACACCCAAGTGAATGAGTCTATATACCTATGCTAGAGCTATTAGTGAAGGGACACAATGGTCCATATAAGGTTATGCATAGTTAATTAGTGATAATAGTTAGGATTAAGGAATCCTAACATGCCACCCTCCTTAAAAAGATCTTTGTCCTCAAAGCTCAAAGTGAGAAGCTTCATCCCTTGTTTTCCAAGTAGTATTTTCTCATGTTCTTGCACCATTTTAATGTCATTATTTCGTAAGAAGGGATATTGTGAAGGTTGAAGTGTTGGTGGGGGATAGGTAGGAAGAATAGGAGGATGAGAACAATGACAAGGGGGGACCCTTTTTGTGCCTTCTTGGTGGCTTGGAGAGAAAATAAGTGGGCAACCATTTCCTTACCTCCTCTACAAATAATTTTCTCCATTCGATGAGAGCTTACTAGTGGAGAAGGGCCTGATTTTAATCCTTTAAGAGTATATGTTTGATTATTTATTGTGAATTTCATCCATAATTCCTCAAAATCCCATTGGATTGTCCTGAGTGTTCATAACCATTGCACTCCTAAGACAATATCACATCCTCCTAAGGGAATTGCATACATGTCATGTTTCATGGTGTAATCGCCCAAGGTGAGCTTAATATTTTGGCATTTCCCTTTACAGGTGATCCGTCCCCCATTACCAATCATGACTTCAAAATTATTGCAAGGATGTATAAAGTAGTTAGCTTGTTTTGCCACATGTGGGTCGATGAAATTATGGGTACTATCGGAGTCAATAAGCACAATAAGGTTTTGTCATTTGAAGGATCCTAGGACTTTCATAGTTTGGGGAGAAGAATTACCAATGAGGGCATTGAAATAAATTTCTAGTGGACCTTGAGTGCTATCATTGGGTGTATCCATCACTACTTCTACCTCGATCTCATATTCATCATTGGTTGATTGACAAGGAATAGCTGCATCTAAAATATATAATTTGGGTGTAATACATTTATGATTGGGTACAAATTTCTCATCATAATGAAAACAAAGGTCTTTTTCTCTTCATTCTTTCATTTCCTTGGGGTTGATATGTTTAATTGGTAGGATTCGGTTAAGTTTTGGGGTGGTGTAAGTATTTTGTGATTTTGCCTTAGATGGGTTTCCCAGTCGACACTGGTTATTGAATTTTTCTTCTACCATTTGGGCTAACGCAATAGTCTACATCATGTCAGTGGGATTGAGCATTTGTACTTCTAATCGAATGTCTTCCTTTAAGCCACTAATGAAACAACTTTGGAAGAATGAGGCATTTAGCCCTAATGTAAGATTTGCCAATTTTTCAAATTGAGCTTGGTATTCTCGCATTGTAGTGGTTTGGCAGAGTTTGGTAAGGGCTCTCATGAAATATTCAAATTTACTAGGGCCAAATCGTACCATTAGGTTTTTTGTAAATTCTAGCCATGTAGGGGTGTCATTCGTCTTTTCGTACCACTAGTACCATTGGGTGGTGGTACTTTCAAGGTGGAAGGATGCAATGCGAACCTTCTGTGCCTCAGGGACCTGGTAGAGGGAGAAGTATTGGTCAACCCGATAGATCCAATTAGTGGGGTCGCCTCCTTCAAATTTTGGAAAATCCAATTTAGTGGTTCTAGGTAGGATGGACGTTTGTGGCCCCCCAAGTAGTGCTTGGTGTGTTGGTCCCCCGATAGATTGGCTAGCTTGGATTAGTGCCATATTTTGTTGTACCATATTGACAGAGTGGTTGTAGGCATCAATTTTTAAATCTAATTCTGATATTTTGTTTTCATATTCCGCCCTTGGTATAGTATTGTTTGTAATTTCATCCTTCCATTGGCGGAACTCCTCCTTTTGTATAGTCTTATTTGTAAGTTCTTCCTTCCACTAGTGAATCTCCTACATGAATTCTTTGAGGCCAGGGTCCTGCAATATCTTGCCATCGGCCATTGTAGGGATGGTTTGTAAATTGTAAGTCTTTTTAGGTGAAAAAATTTAGGTTTTCTCAAAAAAATTACAAAAAATTATATAATTTTGGAAAAAAATTTGTCAATTTTTGACAAAATTTGGTTTTCAACTATTTTGGACCTAACGGTCAATAATTTTGAAATTTGAATTTTTTAATTTTGGCAATGACAAAAATTGACGTCAACGACATGGGAGGGAAGCACAAAGATGCAAAGCATGAAGGGAAACGAGGTAGTAAGTGAGGAAAAGTAGCAACAACAGAGTACGATGGAAGCAAAGGTGGTAAGAGAGGACAAGTGGCGACGATGGAGTTAGCAAAAAGCAAAAAAAGTGAGGATGAGTGGTGGTGATGGAGTTAGTGATAAGTGGCAGTGGAAGGGTGAAGTCAACAAGTTAGAGAGTGAATATCATAGGCAACACAAGATAGGGTGCAGTTAAGCAACAAGGTCCACAGTAGTCAGCGGTGATGTGTCACACATGAAGGGTAAGGTCGATGGTTTCGGTCACACAAGGGGCAGATAGGAAGCATGACCAAAGTTATGACTCATTATGCGCATGTAGTTCCTTGTAAACACCAATATTCTCACTCTTCTTTTAGATTTGGGATTAATCCCCTTTCATCATTTTTTAACATTATTTGTACTTTGTAAATCTTCGACGTCGCAAACCAAATTCTGATATTGAGAATAATTTTAAACCTTAGTTTCTTTTACCTTGCCATAATGCTTAAGAGGTCACTGATTTTCTGGAACTCTCACTAGAAAGCAACGTATTGTAGCAGATGATGGATTTTTCTCACAATTTGCTTTCGTTGTTCAATTTTTGGTTGATTACTAAGCCCTATAGTGATTCCAATGGGAATTTTTGTAGATATAAAACTTGTTATCTTCATCTAAGATTATGTATTAATGGTGATTTTTCACAGTTTGGTCATCAACATGACACAGTAAGTTTTTACTTTGCAGTTTGGATGAATTTGCATTGCTTGAGATGCTTATACAAATAGAAGAAGTGTAGGTTTGTATAGCACAGTGAATTCCATGTTGTTTTCCCTTTCCTTGGTCTGTGATAAGAAATAAGTTGGAAATGACAGAGTGGGTAATGAACAATGATAGTGCATAATGGATGGCAAACGAGTGAGAGTGATAAGAGCAGAGAAAAAAATTTATGGTGAATGATGGCTTTGATACCAGATGGTAGGAATCTAGTTTCTAGTAGCCTTGATGGATGGAAAATAGATGGAATTGGATGCAAAAGATAATGAAAATGTATTGAATCACTTTTATAATTGAATCACTATTTCACTAGAGGTAAACCTGCCAATGGATTTAATAAATATATATTCTTATAATTTCCTGGATGATTATCTACACCCAAGTGAATGAGTCTATATACCTACGCTAGAGCTATTAGTGAAGGGACACAATGGTCCATATAAGGTTATGCATAGTTAATTAGTGATAATAGTTAGGATTAAGGAATCCTAACATGATTTTTGCCTATAAAGAGATTTTACTAAATTCTAGGGGGATACTTATATTTGGATTGGTCCCTCATGATATTAAGGACATTATATAAAACCAGTATTAAAATCCTAATGGATCCTCTATATCCTTATCATGTAGAGAAGCTACCCCTATCAAAATGCAACAAGGACCAAATCTTGATAATTGAGATAGAATGGCTTGAATCTCACAAAATTATTAGTAAACTATTGTAATGCATCCCAAAGGATTAGATGATCCAATATATGATAGAGATATGGGGTTTATATCCTTAAAAATCATATGGAAAAACAAGTATGGGATAATTACAACCAGATAAGAAGCTTAGTCCCTGAGAGGTCATGTAAATACACATAAAAAATATATTTTATTTATCATGTGGGATAATATTTCTAAGAGTGAAAGTAGTTACTAAGCCATAAATAAGATTACTCTAGGGATAAATTCCAAATAAAATGAATAGTAATATTAGTTGAGAGGTAAAAGTATCATAGGCTTGAAGTTATTAAGAAAGGGAGATAAAAATATTACACACCCAAAGAAAATCCTGTTACATCATCCCCAAATATCAAAACACAGCCAAAAATAAAGAGCAATAACAATGAAAAGAAATAGGCATAGGCTCAAGGAGTTAAATTAATGTGGGTAGTTGTCCCACGTCCTAAAAAGAAGGCTATAAAAGAAAAGGATTTACACTCTTCAAAACTACAAATCAATGACTCCGCACCCAATAGATAAGGTCTTATCCTCTAAGTTCATATCCTCTTGCAAGTAGAAGAACCCTTGAGAGCTACCAAATTTGTAGTTTAGATTCACTAAAATACAACTAGGTTGCACTTAAAATATGATGCAAAGTCCAGGGAAGAAACAAGAGCATCTCAATCATCACAAACACCCAGTAATTCCCTGTCAAGAATCATCAATGAGATATCTTCAAAGGATAAAAATGGATGTAAAAACCCTTATATTGTGTGTCCATGACAATCACTAAATCATCATTTGTAAGGCATATAGTATTCATATTAAGCCATTTCAAATATATTTGAGCTAAACCCAAGTATGAATGGTGGTTGTCAAAAAAATTCAATGATAATTGAAAAAGCCCCATCAGTGGAAGAGGTTTAACTTAAATATGAATGGTGGGTAAGTCAGTAAAATTAGCTCTCATCGATAGTTGTTTGGGCACATAGCCTCCTACACTCCATATTTATTAAACTAATACATAATGGAAAGGGATGACTTAAGGGAGGTTAGTTGTTAGAGTTAGAGTCTATTACATCATTTGGATCATGTAAATGTACCTTCCTAGGTACATACTTAGGACATTAGATTACTTTAGGGGGAAGTTATCTAGTTACTTCATGCAATGTAATAAATGCACAAGTGTCAATGTGCAAGTTGTAAAAGTGCAAGGTGTCCCTTGTACAACTAGTTAGAGTGTTGGGCAAGGAATCTATCTTCCACTATAAGAGGCCCTCATTGTAAGAGTTTGATAAGCAAGTCAGTAGGTAGTAGTAGGAGTAGTGGGTGACTCCATTAGTGATGGAGCACATTATGGTTCTGTAGCATCTTGCATGGAGTGTCCATTTCCTCCATAGCAATATTGTATTCATTTTCATCATTTCTATTTATAGCATATTTCAGAAATCTCATGAGTTTACTTTCTTTCATATTTTAGCATCTTGTGATTGTCATATCTCATTGTGATCTACCTCAAAATATAATAGTGGTATCAGAGCCATGGTAGATCTAGTCATAGTAGGTCAATAGGAATACCACCATTATTATTGAGTCTGAGTTTTTTGTCAACCTGATGCACCATTGGACCAATCACTATCAAAAATTCTCAGAAGAGTCTAGGTGGTAGAATTAGGGAGAGTCACAAGTGAGGACTAAAAGAAATCTCAGTTTTAGAAAGTACTGAGATTGTATTTGACTAGAGTCTCTCCACAGAGTTACAGGAAAACTCGTGAAGACTAGGACTCAATATTCAACCCACTAGATTGATAGATCATCTAGTGAAGATCATCCAGAATATCTGGAACTTGGTAACTATTACCTAAAGGTTCTTCTTACTACAGGGAACTAACTCTCAGATGATTGAGACACCTCCTACAATAGAAATCTAGGAGATTTCAACTTTGTTGCCCGAAGGTCGAAGTGCCTTCATAGTGCAGAGATTAGTTGTTGTAAAAGAAGAATACTATAGAAGAGACTCTAGGAGAAAGAGTCATAGTGAAGACTAGAGATTGAAGATCTCTATCGGTAAAGTCAACTTCACAAGAAAAAGGCCACAGAAGCCTTGATCTAAAAAAAGGCCACAAAAGCCTTAATCTAAAAATGCCATAGAAGCCTTAATCTAAAAATGCCATAGAAGCCTTAATCTAAAAAGGCCACAAAGCCTTGATCTAAAAAAGGCCATAGAAGCCTTAATATAAAAAGGCCATAGAAGCCTTGATCTAAAGAGAGAAGGCCATAGAAGCCTTAATCCAAAAAGGGCCATAGAAGCCTTGATCCTAAAAAAGACTCTATAAGGGAGTACCTAATTTAGAAGTAGATTCAGATTTTAGTACTAATCATTTGTTGTAGGAAAGAAGAGTTCTAGTGAAGTTGAGAAACTTCCTACATCAGAGTTAGGAAGAGTATTTACTTCAGAATCATCCAACACCTGAAGCAAACCTGAAGGTGAAGAGATCAGGTGAAGATCTCATTGAAGAAGCTTCCATTCTTGGAAGGATGAGAAGGACTAGGAGGAACCTATTTAGATCCAGAAGTAGCAGAATCAAGAGATCCAGGAAGGAGATCTCAACTCCAGAATAAGAAGGCCTCAAGGAAGACCAAAGCAACTACAGAATCGAAGACCTAGGAGAGGTCTCAAGGAAAAAGGCTTGGAGAAGCCTTGTTGCTGAAGCAAGATCATCAAAGAGTTCTTAGAAGAACTCATTGGAGAAATTCTCCATCAAGGAGAAACTTTCTCACAAGGGAAGATTTGGGACAATTGTCGCCATTCAACAACAAGCCCAATCAGGAGAAGATGAATTGGCAAGGAGTGCCAAAGAAGATATAGAAGACCTCAAGATATTTAGAGTCTTGAGAAGAAGAAGAAGATCCTGCTTGAAGTCAAAATTCAATAAGAAGACTCGAAGACAAAAGGAGTTTGTCAAAGTTGAGAGACTAGAGGATTGCCCAAAGAATCCTCTGAATCCATAGTAGAAAGGAGAAGACCAAATCACCAAACCCTAGGCTCGTGAAAGGAAGTTTGAGACCTCTTTTTGGTGAAGGAGGAGCTACTTGGAAAATTTGTCAAAAAGGTAAGAAACTATTGGTGCAAGTGAATTCATTATTCAGATTACTCAGCAGATTTGTTAAAGCACCTTATGTTAGATCAAAAATTGCAAAGAGAAAGATTGCATTATAAGTCTTCATAGAAGTGCAAAAAGGAAAGTTCATTTTAAGGTTCATTTGCACATTAATTTGGAGTTGATTAGATTACAAAATTACATTTATCTATCAACTACCTATCTTATATCTTGAAAAAGAAGATTGGATCCTACAACTGTGTTTGTAGTGAAATTTGCAGATTATATTTGAAAAGTTGTAGTGGAATTATTAAGAGCATATTTAAGAAATTAGTGGAGCAATAAGGTGAATTTATTGTTACCATTTATAGTGCATCTATTAAGCACTATTCTAGTTAAACTTTTAACTAGTTGCTCTATATTTGTTTGTGTTGATTAAGAAGCACAAAAAAAATCTACAACACTTTAGTGGCCAAAAGAAGCCACCATTACAAGCAAAAAGGTGGAGTAGAAAAACCACCATTGAAATCCTTGAAGGAAGCCTCAAATCGAGACCTTAGTAGTCTCAAGACTCAAGGAGAATAAAAGGATTCTTTCTTCAAGCACAAAGTGTAGGAATCCTCACTATCAATAACTTGGATTGACTATCATCCAAAAGAATCAAGAAGGATTATAAATATTCTTCATTTTAGGTGTAAAATTATATATTACAAAAGGCACCTCCTTTTTTCCTTGAAATAACAAAGGCTTTACCATTTATATGGGGGTAGAAGGACATCTTCCATCTAATAGGTTTGTGGCCAAGTGAAGGAGCTATCCAAAGCTCACACAAGCAATACATCTATGACCAAAAGGAAGAGCTATCAGAGAGCTCACATGTCCTCATTTCAATAGAGTTGCATCCAGGTGAAGGAGCCCATATGAACAATAGAGTTGCAGCCAAAGAAGGAGCTACCGAAGAGCTCACACGTCCAGGAGTTGAGGTGTTTAAAAACACCATTATTTCCATCAGAATCATCCCTATAAGGTAGCACATCACCTACAATAGTGGAGCCATTGGAAGAAGATATTAACACTCATGCATACATAGAAAGGAGGATAATATTCAGTGAAGGAATATCTACGTAAAATATGAAGCATTGGGTGTTCTAACCAATGACAAAGGAAGGAAGAAATCAACATTAGAAATCTGCAAACAAGTGTAGAGAGAGAGGAAGCAATACCTAAGGCTTCCATTGAAGCAAGCATCCACCAAGAGAAGAGATCGAAGGTGTGTTGAGAAGCTATCTAGTTGTAGCCATCCATCACCCTCTCCAAGATAGCTAGCAAAAGAAATCTTGTGTACCAAGGAAAAGCAAGCTCACGTAGGGTGCAAAGATAAAGGAGAAATTAGGGTTACTTGGAGCATTAGAAAGAAAGCTTGCATGCACAAGCCACTTGGCATGAACTCTCTACATCTACCAATGTTCAAGCACTCACCTAAAGGGAGTTACACTTAGTTGGAGGGAGTTGAGATTCATTGGAGGTTACCACCAACCTCATCATTGCCAAAGGAACGTCTATCACCACCAAAGAAATACTCATTGTCGAAGAAACACTCACTATCGAAGAATGCTCATTATTTCCAAAGAGATCTGGCTCGTAATACTTCATGTGACACTTGTCATGAAGCCCATCCTTCTTAAGATGTCAATCTAGGAGAGCGAAGGACACAATAGTAGAATGCAATCAAGCAAAGCAAGGAGTAGTCAAAATCAAGTTAATGCTTCAAGGTGAAACGTCTATACAATGTAAGGAAGATAGTAAAGACATTCATAAAGCCAACATTCGGAGAAGACCAATGAAAGGTATTTGAAGCCATCATATTGTAGAGGTGTTCGATCACCATTCGAAGGAAAATTTACACCGATCAAAGAGGGCTCTAAATTGCCCACAAGCGCTACGCAGCATGTAGCAACAGATCTATCGATGTACAATAGTGAGGAGCGATTGAGGTAAAATCTATATGCTTGTCTTAACATAAGGTTTATGGAGTTATAAGGAAACATATTCTTATTAAACAAGCATACTTTAGATTTATTATTTGCAAAAGTTATCAAGGAGGAATAAGGGATATTATAATTGTTAAAATAACTTGCAAATATTATTTTCTAATTTTTCCAAACTTGGGAGTTATAAGGAATACAACATCAACTTAGGAATTGGAAATTAGAAAACATTAAATCAATCAAAGAAGGGTATTTAAAAGAGGTTTATTAAAAGTCTTCAAAAGTTGGTTTTTTATAGTGTTGTCTCAAAACACTTAAAGAAAGGAAAATAAATACCAACTTCAAAACCTCTTCAAAGAATTGAAAATAGTGCTTAGTTCAATAGGAGTAATAAGGAGATAGAAAAGTTGTTTTTTGTACTTACAAAATTTTACAAAATCAACTTAGACTTGAACTACAATTTACAAAAGCACTATATTGATAATACATCCTATCCAAAATATCCTAGGGAGTCATAAGGCATTCTACAAAACTTGGTAATATTAGCATCAAAAAAAAATTATCAAGTTCAAAATTTATTGGGTAGATGTAAGCTTGATACAAAACCTAAAAACTTATTAGGTTTGTAAACTCTCATCATTAGGGAGACATAAGGAAGTCCACAAAATCTAAAGAGTTGATAAAGGGAATACAATGACTTCCAGAAAATATTTCCTAGTTGAATCTCAACTACTCAAAGGGCCAAATTATTTCTCATGGAAGAATAAAGTAAAAGCAATTTTGATATATGAAAAACTTTGGGATATTGTTCAAGGGAAAACAAAGAAACCTACCACAGGAGATACAAAGATTCAAAAATTTGAGGAAAATGATTCAAAAGCTCAAATGATTATAACATTTGCTATCATTGATGAAATACAACCCTATATCAGTTCAACAAAAACATCTTCTAAGCTTGGACAAGCTTAGAAAAAATATTTGAAGGAAAGAATAAAGCCACCATTCTTCATCTACAAACTCAACTACATTCCTTAAAAATGAGCAGTGGGGAAAGCATAGAACTTTTTCTAAGGAAGGTAGCAAATATTAAAGGGAAATTGTTAACTCTTGGACAGGAGCCTAAAGATGAACTTCTTACTCAAGTAACCATGAGAGCACTTCTAGACAACTATAAGCATTTGGTCACATCTCTACAAATCTTAAGTAAAGATACTTCTTTTGATGACTTAGTCAATATTCTTCAGGAATATGAAGTTGAACACATTATGAAATATGAGATGACTAACACTGCATTGACATCAAAAGATAATCCACAGGAAAATATTGCTTCATCAACAAAAGGATGAAGAACATGGTATTGTCAGATATGCAGAAAGAAAGGTCATAGCACCAGTTATTGCAGGTACAATCCCAGAAACCAGAATCAAGGAAATTAGATAAACAATGGGAACCAATTTCAATCAAGACAACATCAAAGGAATCCTCATCAACAGCAATTTTAGCGACCAACCAATTATCCTCAATTGGAATACAAAAATGGAAATAAAAAAGGACACCTGGCTCAGAGGATAGAAGAAATTGAAGAACTAGATGAACACTCAAAAAATTATGAGGAGAAAGCTCTATCAACAAATGTAACATTTTTGCTTGAACAGGTTACAAAGAATCCAGAGAAAGAATACAAAGTTCAAGATGAAGATGAAGATCTATATTGAAGACCAAAATTCTTTAGTACCCAAATAATGTAATACAGGGGGTGTTAGAGTTAGAGTCTATTACATCATTTGGATCATGTAAATGTACCTTCCTAGGTACATACTTAGGACATTAGATTACTTTAGGGGGAAGTTATCTAGTTACTTCATGCAATGTAATAAATGCACAAGTGTCAATGTGCAAGTTGTAAAAGTGCAAGGTGTCCCTTGTACAACTAGGTAGAGTGTTGGGCAAGGAATCTATCTTCCATTATAAGAGGCCCTCATTGTAAGAGTTTGATAAGCAAGTCAGTAGGTAGTAGTAGGAGTAGTGGGTGACTCCATTAGTGATGGAGCACATTATGGTTTTGTAGCATCTTGCATGGAGTGTCCATTTCCTCCATAGCAATATTGTATTCATTTCCGTCATTTCTATTTATAGCATATTTCAGAAATCTCGTGAGTTTACTTTCTTTCATATTTCAGCATCTTGTGATTGTCATCTCTCATTGTGATCTACCTCAAAAGCTAAAATTAGTGACTAGGAAAACAAGACTTAGACTTATGGGGGATTCTTCATCAAAGAAATATCATGGGTTATATTCCTTCTTATATTCAACAAAATAGGTTGCCTAAGTGAAGCTTCTCTACAATAAACTACTAACCCAACAAGAAGACCAAATAAAATGATAAACAAATGAGTGAACATAGAAATCATTTAAAAGGATAAATTTCATGAATTAAGTGTTGTCATCTATAGTTCACACTATGTGGGACCTTAAAGGAATTTCATTAAAAGGAAGATAATGAAAATATCGAATCAAAAGGAAACATTTGGTGAGTTTTTAAGCAGGAAGAATGAACAAAAGAAGATCAAAGCTTTTTGGGGAAGATAGAAGATAAAAATTTGATGATATTACCCATTGAGACTTGTAAATGCTTCAAATTACTAAAGATAAAAAAATCTCTAATAAGTAGGTGCTATAAGATAAAACCTCCAAGAAAAAGGGGAAGAGAACTTTCAAATGGGCGATCAATTGCTCTAACAAATAAGATATCATCAAAAAAGGGAAGATAAGATTAATGGTGCACAAACTCCTAGAAGAAGTAGTTGAGCCAAAATGGTGCACCATTACTAGGAAAATACATAATCATCTACCAAAGATACCTCAACTTGATAACACAAGAATTAGTAGGTGAAAAATTAAAAAATTAAGAGATGCCACCTACAATAATGGTAGCTCTGAACTAACATGAGATATGGCAGAAGATACCCGCATTCATTTTTTAGAATCACCAAAAAAGGTAGTCAAAAGAGTCAGTCACCTATAATTTTAGAGGGAAATTATCCCTGTGGTATGTATAAATAGTAGCAATCTAGCCTATAAAAAGTATCAACAAGTTTACCTTTATAATATTTTGTAAGCTTTCCTTTCATTTCTTTTTGTATAGCAGTCAACTCTTGAGCGACTTGCGGGCAAATTGAACCCCTACTTCTTGCATAATATTTGTAAAATTATTTACATATAGATACATATTGGAGGCCTACACATCAATTTTTTGGCTAGCCATCTGTGGTTCCCATGCTGACCCATCTCTATATGTGTGTATGTTCTCAATTTTTACCTATTTTTAGTCTTATTTTGTGTACATGCATGTATGGGAGGCCTACATGTCTAATGTTTTTGGGTGGTCATTTGTTGTTCTCATACTCTAATCCATGTCTTTGCACATGTGTGATGGTAACTCTTATTTGGGCTTATCTATGAAAAGGAGAGGAAGTGTTCACCACTAACACATAGTGTTTAGGCTTATTGTATAGGGAGATATTAGCATATCTTTAGTGCATCGCCATATTTTTTTAAAATTTATTTCTTTCATTTTCTCTTGCATCCCTTTTCTCCTTGAGTTTAAGTGTGCCTAAATATTACATCTCAACAAGGATTTGACCTTGTAAAAAATCCCAAATGCCATCAATTGAGACGAACCCCATGCTCTTGGTCAAGGCCCTATTGTGTTGCTCTACACAAGGTACAATTATTCCAACTAGGATAATCAGATAAGACAACAATAATATTGAAAGAAGGCAATGGAAATAGCCTCAAAATTGGTAATCTTGAAAGACCCATTATATCATTAAATATTAAGTGCATTAACAAGGTGCCAATCGGGGTGCTAACCAAATCCAAAACAACATGGTGAATGTTAATTCTGAGATCAATACACTGGTGTTTCCCATGTAATTGTTGGTCCAATAGGGTTTTTGATAGAGTTGCATTAATAAAAATGTGATTATATACAATGAAGGTGAGGCTGCTAGTTTGGATAACTAACTATCAACCACCTATTTAGGTGCAATTCTGAAACTATATACTCTTATTATATTACATAATGTAATAAATTCCTAACATACCCCCCTTATTACATCATACTTCAAATAAGGACATGAGCCAACAACTCAAAAAGTTGAAAAGGATCATGGAATAGGACACATAGTAGTCCATGATTTACATCTGAAAGCCAAATTCAGAATGACGGCGTACTAGATATGATTCAAACAAAATAGATATGGTATAGATGCTAAGTCCTACGAATGCGATGAACAAATGCATGAAGGAAATGATGCAAAAATGAGATGTAATCAAAACAAAGCAGGGCCTATTTTATTTATGTTGCTTTTAATATGGTTACAATATGTTCCCCCTCTAGGGCTTAGAACATTTGATATAGTTCGTTACATCAACGGATGGTACGCTTCCAGTGTCTTCCGCATGCCCACATTCGAAATGGGCGGGCCAAAGGTTGCCACCGCTTGTGTCCATGTGTTATTAATTCCTTGCTGCCCCTCTGGTGTTCCTAGCGGTGAGATCCTATGCTCAAAAAAATAGCAAATAGTTAATAGCATATGCGGATATAGGAAAACATGCAATCCCTAAAGCCTCCGGCTAGTTAATATATAAAAGAATGAAATGATGGTCAAAACATGTCATAATGAATTCAAACTTTGATAGAGGCATGGAGACATCATAAAAGACACATTGCAAAAATAATAGTTAGGAAATCATGCACAAATTTCTAATCGCTTCGGGGTGGGATGCTGGGGACTGTCACAAAACGTGCAAAAGCAACCTTGCAAATGTCCTACCCAAAGGCCTCCAAAACTCTTGTAAACTTGGGGTTAGACTAAAAGGGGCATTTTGAGATGACCCAAAAGGTCATATTTGGCATATTCTACCCAGATTGTCCTGTATCCGAAGGCACTCCCTGTAGGTTAGTAAACGCATAAAACAATAAAAACAAGGTCAAATCATGTCAGAAAGTAGTGAAATTTGGACAGCAGCATAAGTACATCAGATACAACATAATACAAAAATAACAGTAAAGAAATCATTTACATATTTCTAATCGCTCCGGGGTGGGGCGATTAGGACTGCAGCAGGGCGAGGGGTGCCCAGGGGCAGGACGCCCACCGTTTGGGGCTTAGTTTTGGCACCAATCCAAGTGGGATGGGTCCAAAACCTGTTAGGAGGTTGTGTCGACAAGTTTGGTGTGGTATTGTGGTCGATTTCTTAGGTTTTGGTTCTAGACTATGTTCCTAGTGTTCACCCGATAACCTCTCTTCCAAAAGAGAAATTAGGGATGTATGAAGCACAAAGAGGAATGGGGGTATAATTTGGCAACACTCCATTGCTCCAAATGCTCCAGCTATATTTTTTTTTTTGGGTGAGGAGGCTCACATTTTTATAGACCTCAGGGTCTCCTTTGCATGCACATGCGAGGGTGCCACTTGGCTCACCATGCCCTTTTGGGGGAGAGAATATTCCTCCCTGATTTAGGACCTCCATGATCAAGGCATGCTTGACTGAAGTCCCTCTCTCTGATTTGAAATCGTTCCTCGCAATTGCATGCCTTGAAGGTGAAGTTGGGTGGCGGATCTGGGCTGCCATTTGTCAAGGCTTGACTTTTTGCTAGTCAAACCTGCTAATCGTCCCACCTTGGAGCGATTGCTGCTAATCGTCCCAGGGTGAGGCGAATAGGATTCTAATCATCTCAGGGTGGGACGGATAGGGAGCTAAATGCTTAAAAGGTGCCAAATTGACCTCTAACCTTCCAAAACTAATTTGGGAGTGGTTAGGACCATTGTTTAACCTCTGGAGGCCGCCATAGGGGGTATGCATGCCAATTCAATCAGTGCTTGTAGTCATATAATTGGATTGGTGTTGTTTTGGTGTCTACAAATGCTCCTTTTTGGGATGCGCTATGTGTGGTGCAGTGTTGAGCAAAAATAGATGACCAAAGAACTTAATTATTAGGGTTTCTTAGTAACCTAACCAAATTTTGATGCCCCAAGTATGGAAAGGGCATGCATTCTTGAATCCTTGCTTCTGACGAGCTAAGGAGCTTAAGTCAAGTGTAACATTTTTCGGTGAGGTGTACTTGATCTTGGACATTGTTCGATCATGAATAGGCAAAGGGCGCAACCTTTTGTATGAGGAACCTTGTCTTCATGCTTCCAGAATGCCAAGTGTTTGTTTAGCTTGTGATTATTGCTTGTTTGCTGCCCCAAGCAAGAGCATGATTGTCTTTGTCAATGATTCTTTGAATGCATCCCATTTCCTTGATTGGGTGTGTATTTATTGATTTGGTGACTAAGTGTGACTACCCCCTCAAGCAACGAATCGATGAGGGAATGACCAAAATTAGAAAAGCGATGAGTCGCTTGACCCAAGATGACATTTGTACGGGTGCCTTCAGTTGTTTTTGTTGAACGCGTATTGTAGTTTTCCAGCAATCGGGCCTGTTTTTGGTGGGTTTTGACCCTTTTTGCGATGCCGATTGGGGTAAAAATTATCAAAAATCCTCCTTCCCGTGGAGTGGTCCGGCTATGCTAGCCTTCTTAGGGAGTAGGATAGTGATCATTTGTGACCCCGACGATGGTTTTTCATGCCATGAATGTTTGGTGCAAAGGCACCTTTGTCCAACAAATTTATTGTTATTTTTGGTGCATTTTTTGGATGCAGTTTTTGTTGCTTTATTTCTTGCTCTATAATCATCCTAGGGTGGGATGAATACCAATTTGGTAATCATCCCAAGGTGGGACGAGTTCCAACTAGAGCGCTCGTCCTAAGGTGGAACGAGTACAGGCCTAAGAGCCTATATAAGGACCAAAACTCGGTTTTGGGCTCATTTGCAAAAAAAATTCTTGGAGATTTGGAGCAAGGAGGAGGAGTGCGAGTGTGTATAGTGGAGCGCTGCTAAACTTTTGCGGACATCATGAGTATGAGAAGCAGATCTTCGAGTGGAGGAGTCGAGGCGAGACCGATATGATGTTCCTTCTCCCTGCCTGTTATTCATTTTTGTTTTATATGAAGTTAAAAACTTACATATAAATGTTTGTTTGCGGTATTTTGTTTTTATCTGTATATCAAGTTGAAAACCTAATATATGATTTGTTTTTATTATTTTTTTGTTTTATTTTGTTCCCATTAATGCTGAAACCTTAGTATGATTTTTTTTTTTGGTTTGTTGATTGTTTGTAGATTAAGGTCAAAACCCTAATACGCAACTGTTATCTGTACTTTGTTTGTGATTGTGTTTAGGTTTAAAACCCAACACGTCATTTTATTTTGTAGTTTTTGTTCATGTTAAGGTCAAAATCCTAGTATGATTTTTTTGTTTTATTTTGTTTTTTGTTCACCTTAAGGTTGAAACCTTAGTATGATTTTTTTGTTTTGTTTTGTTTTTGTTCACCTTAAGGTTGAAACCTTAGTATGATTTTTTTGTTTTGTTTTGTTTTTGTTTTTGTACAGTTATTTTTATGTCTGCTATCGTTGCTTGATAGTTTGTTGTTAATGTGTTTGTACTTTTGTTGTACTTTGTTTTCTTGTACTTTGTTGTTCTTCTATATAGTTTTATTGTAATGTTTTTGTTTATATTAAGTATGTACTTAATATCTTTTGTTTTTTATTGTTTTTCAGGTTGTGAAGAGTCGGTATCGCCAGCTGACTGTTTTCTCTGATGCCCGGGATGCCTTGATAGTTGGGGATTAGGAGTGGCTTGATGCCCTTGGGCTCAATAATGTGACATGTCTAGAGCCTATGGTGGGAGATCAGGCATATTTGACTTCCCTGATCAATCTGTGGGATCCCCACACCAACACTTTTCATCTTCCAATAGAGGAGATGACTGTGACTCTGGAGGATGTGTATCAAATTTTGCGGATTCTGATAGATGGACTACCTATCCGGATGACCCACTGGGACCAGTAGATAGTAGTACTAACATGATGTTTTGGTTGGGCAGGGGAGAGGGGGGTGGAGAGGGCAGATGCTGATTGCCCTCATTTCTAATATGCTGCTTCCTAACTCCTTAGGTGCGAGGTTCCCTTGGAACCTTCTTGAGTTGGTTTTAACATTGGTGGAGTGTCCTACATCAGCTCCACTTATTATGATATGGGGTCAAACGTTGTTGGCATAGCTGTACGATGAGCTATACGAGGTCTGCTATCGAAAGTGAAATGGGATCGAGTGCAGCTATCTCTTACAGTGCTAGGGGTGGCAGCACATAGTTGTGAAGTGATCGTAGGGTTTGCCTTGGACCACCTGAGGTGAGATGATGGATCGAGAGATTGGGTATGCCAATTTATGGTAGTGGTCAGAGGAGCATGGACAAAGTTGGTGGTAGGTAGGTAACGTAGGTTAATATATTGATGCCTTATCTTGTCTAATGTCGAGGTAGGTGTTTTGGCAGTCATACCGAGACTGTCCATCCTGGCCTGAGGCTAGAGAGTGGCTCTGGCATGTGCGCAGGGGTAGGTGGTTTATTGGGTGGCACAGGACAGAGCAAGAGTACTTCTCATATGTTTGGGTGACATGGTAGTTTGGGGTGCACTAGGGATTTCTTGGTGATCCCTTGATCTATCGATGTTGCGATGATGAGAGGACCCTAGTCTGGCCTATCATGAGTCGTTGGGTGAGGGGTCTGATGTAGTTATTGATGTACTCGATATGGACGATGTCGAGGTAACTGTAGAGTATGAACGGTGGTGGATTATGTGGCGATGGCAGGGTGAGGGGTCCCTGGGAGGCACTAAAATAGTAGAAGTAGGAGGTGGGGATGTAGAGGCATCGAGGGAGGGTTGGGGGGCTCCGCTTGATGATGTTGACATGGTGGAGGTTGATGAATTCACTGGCGATGGAGATGATTTTGGGGTTCCAGAGTAGTCGAATGTACAGGATGTCCCGGAGCAGTGGGTGTCAGAGCAGCAGGTCATCCTAGAGGTGCCCATGCCTCAAGCTATCTTAGGGGATGTGGAGGCTGGGTTTCATGTTGAGATAGCATGATTGGAGGGTCTCTTACAGAGATGGGAGGAGGATCATAGAGATGTTTTGCAAGAGAGGGATCTCCTATGGACTCAGTTGGCATAATGGGACAGTGCATTGACTATGTATCATCGATGAGATGGGGATTGGGGGAGGTACCAGGTAGATTTAGATACAGAGGTTGTTTGCCTCAATGGACAATTGCTTGATCTCACTGGCGGGGGCTTGTTGCATCGTACGAGAGGTAGTGATACTAAGCAATCTGCATCATCTCGTCGTAGGCAGCTAGGTGAGGGTAGTGTTGGTGGGCAGGGTGTGAGAGCTGGCAGCAGCCGCCTTGAGAGGTCCCATAGGACCCATACTATTGGGGGTAGTTCTAGTCGCACCGATCCTACGTGATCATGGTGGCTGACTCCCTAGGCTTTGGGGATTTTAAATTTTTGGTTTTTGTGAGATTAGAGGACCTGCTTATTGTAGGCTGAGGGAATTTTCACTTGCTATATATACATGACTCATTTTTGGTTTGATGATATGCTTGTCATGGTTTATTGTTCTTTATGCATGTTTATTTATGTTGATGTATGCATATGCTATTATGAATGCAGATGATTTTAACTATATGATATAGATGTATGCATATGGAATGGATGGAATGATTTACTGGTATGCAGGTGGTGGCATCGTAGACTGTATATAATTTACTGGCTTTCTGTACTATGTGATTGCTTTATGGAATAGCTTTGCATTTGTAATTTTTGTTTTGTATTTTTTGATGGTGATGTAAGTAATGAAATATACAACAATTGTTTTAGAATGTAGTTAAGGTTTTTCTGACTCAGCTGCTTTAACTAACTAGTTAAGACTATACATTATATTACAAGACTTTAGAACAAGGTACAAGTTTAGACTTGAGTTTGACCAAGTTATTTCACATCCCTGTGTGTGCGATTGAGTTCGTTGATGTGGTATTCATAAGGATACCGCCAGTGCCAGGTAGGTTGTCCACCAAACCTGTACTGAGGATCACCTAATTAGCTCCACTAATTCTTTTGTTGCATTTAGTAAGATTAATCTATGGGGTAATCTAGGATACCATAAGCTAGCTCATCCACATGCAAAAATTGGTCTACACATAAGCAAAGCTAATGTGATAGACATATTGTCATGCATTTAGGATACCACCATTTCCAGGTAGGCTATCCACCAAACCCGTAATGAGGATCACCTAAATGGTTTTTCAAATGCTAAGAATTCCAGGGATTCAAGCTCAAGCATCTTTCGGTTGTTCAATTTGTTGGGATACTTGCTCTCACATATAGTGATGAAAATCACTATTTATTTTTCTCTCTTTTTTTCTTCTCTTGAGCAAGGGGTTTGAGTAGTGGTGATAACCACTTATTATTTTTTTATTGTTGCCTTTAGATTTTGAATTTTATTCCAAAGTTGAGCTTGTGGGATTTGGGCTTGTATATGGCATTGATCCTTTCGGCCTTGGGGATGACTACCCATCCTTCTTAGGGGTGTGTAGTACAAATCCTTACAACTTTGGGGATCAAAAAGCAAAAATGGCATTGATATTTTAGGCCTTGGGGATGACTACCCATCCTTCTTAGGGGTGTGTAGTACGAATCCTTACAACTTTGGGGATCAAAGGTGTTTGGGATTTTTGATAGTGGTGAAAACCAATATTTATTATGGGGAATTGGATTGTGAAGAGCTTGTCATTTTTTCAATTCTCAGCATTCTTGAACCATTCACATAGGGGGATGAGCAAGATAACATTTTTGCTTAAGGTACCCTAGACCGCTTTGTAGGTTTCATCTTTCGTTCACACAACTTGGGAATTTTTATGTGTTTTTAAGCTTGTGTTGGGATGTTATGTAACAAGGCATGATCTAAGTAAAACTATAGCTTGTAAAAATCGGTCTGACTTTGTACAACATTTGACTAGAAATCTAAAGATAGCTGAATGACGAAAATCCTAAAGACATTAGAAGACAACTGACTATGATATGGTGGAAATGCGAAGGGTGTTATTCTTGATGGATATTTTTACAAAATGGACTATATTTAGAAAATTATGGAATTGTCGAGTAATTACAGTCTATGGTGCTTTTGACATGTATGACCAACAAATATGCAATGTATGTATGCGATGCCTAATGTAACTTTTTTTTTATTTTCTGTGTTTTGATTTTTAAGAATATGCATGAAAGTGAGATGCAATTTTTTTTTGTTATTTTTGATTATTTGTTGTTTTTTAATATTCGTTATGGACGGTTGAACCCGAATTGGTGCGGACCAAGTGATTATTACGGATCCTTAGAGGTTTGACCAAAGGGATTATAGATACCTTTGGGGCATTTTGGGTGACCAAGCGATTGCGGGAATCCTTGGGGCTTTTGGTTTGACCAAAGGGATTATAGAGACCTTTGGGGCGTTTTGGGTGACCAAGCGATTGTGGGAACCCTTGGAGATTTTGGTTTGACCAAAGGGATTATGGATACCTTTGGGGCATTTTGGGTTTAACCAAGCAATTGCAGGAATCCTTGGAGCTTTTGGTCTGACCAAAGGGATTATGGATACTTTTGGGGTATTTTTGGTGACCAAGCGATTGTGGGAACCCTTGGAGCTTTTGGTTTGACCAAAGAAATTATGGATACCTTTGGGGTATTTTTGGTGACCAAGCGATTGTGGGAACCCTTGGAGATTTTGGTTTGACCAAAGGGATTATGGATACCTTTGGGACGTTTTTGGTGACTAGGTGATTGTGGGAACCCTTGGAGCATTTGGTGTGGGCAATGGCTCTATAAATGTTGAATGGCCTCAAGTGACTGATGTTCAAGGGTTCTAGTTCCTTGATTCCTTCAAGAGAGGCGAGCCGATATGTTCCAGGTCCTATTTTATTGTCGATTACATAGGGACCTAACCAATTTTCTATGAACTTGTCCCTTAAATGGGGTGGCAAGTTAGAATTTTGTTGGTTCTCTTTTAAGACCAAGTCACCAACCTGAAATTCCCTCAGGTGAACTTTTGTGTTGTATGTTTTCTTAAGTCGCTCTTGATAGATACATAAATGCTCGAGATCATTGATGCGTCATTCATCGAGTAATGTAAGATGGTCTAACCGGGCCTACCATGTAGTGTCATCATCGATGAACTCTTGCATTGATATGCACAGGGAGGGTATTTCCAACTTGAGAGGCATGACTACCTCGGAGCCATACACTAGCGAAAATGGAGTTGCCCCAATGGGCATCCGAATGCTAGTGCGATAAGCCCATAGGACAAGTGGTATTTGGATGTGCCAATCCTTATTATTATCTACAATCATATTTTTAAGGATGGAAACTAGAATTTTGTTTGACGCCTCTGCTTGCCCATTTTCCTGCGGATAATAAGGTGTCAAAAAATTATGCTAAATTTTGTAGTTTGTTGTCAAAGCATGCACACATTTGTTCTTAAATGACGTTCCATTATCCAAGATGATCTTGGATGGAATACCAAAATTACATATGATGTTATGTAAAATAAACTCTGTAATGCGAGGCCCAATCATAGAGGTAAGCGAAATTACTTCCACCCACTTAGTGAAGTACTCTGTGGCCATTATGATAAACGTGTGATGACCTAATGATGTAGGGGAGATATTTTTGATGATATCTAAGCCCCACTACAAAAATGGCCAAGTTGATTGGATCGGCTACAAGGCCTGAGAAGGTACGTGTGTCAAGTTAGCATGGTGTTGACACTTCACACACTTTCGTACATATGCGCAATAATATCATTCTAAATATGGCCAATAATAGCTCATGCAAAGAATGCACTTGGCGATGGCCATACCACTGAAGTTGCCACTACACGTACCATTGTGCGCTTGGGTGATCGTCCAAGTGGACTCCTGCTAGTCCAAGCAATAGAGGAGGATCCCTTCATAGCTCTGACAATACAAAATATATCCTAGCAAGACATGTTTTGCCGCTTTCTATTTGAATAATCCAAGTGGAAGGCTACCTAACTTGAGATAGTCTCTTATGGGTGTGTACCAATCCTGTTGATCAGAAACCTTGATGGTATGAACGGATGATCCCTCTTGAAGTTTGTCCCTAGAAAAATCTGAGTGGGAAAGAACTTGTAGAAATAGTGTTATGTTGCTATTAAGAGGGGTTGGAGAGAATAAATACCCCCAGTTGGCATGATTCAGACTATCATGGATTTGAGAGAATCTATCCTAATATGGTTCAACATAGATCAGGTGGATTCCTGGTGTTATGTCAGAGCTTGCACGCTCCATCGTGGATTGTGATAACATTTTAACTTGAATGGTTGTCATCTTACCACAAGGGTCTTGCATGATTAGTGACCCCAAGGAAGCCATAGTGTCTGTAAAATGATTTGATGATCGAGGGAGTGCTTCGATGTTGTACCATTCAATATTTGCAAGGAATTTATCCACAAGGGCCTTGTAGGCCTACAAAACTAGGCATTTGCATTGGAATACCCCTTTCAATTGGTTGACAATTAATAGCAAATCACCAAATATATTCAAGCATTTGATGTTCATGGTGATGGCTATCTGAAGACCTATGAGCAAGGCTTCGTATTCGGTATTGTTATTGGTGCATGGGAAATCAAGTTTAAATGATAAAGGCATTGGAGCCTCTTGCGGTGTGAAAAATATGATTCCCATGCCACCCCCTTGCTCACATCTAGAACCATCAAAAAATTAGGTTATGTCAGCTTGTGAATTAGGCTCATCAGAATCTGGAGATTTTGAGACATGGAAGACCCCATCATCGGGCAGCTCTATGGTCATAGGTTGATCATATTCGAGAGGAGCCTCTGCTAGTTAGTCGATGATGACTTGACCTTTGATGGACTTGTGTCCAATGAATTCGATGTCAAACTCTGTCAACAACATGATCCATTTTATCGTGCGACTACTATGATAAGTATGGCTCATCATGTACCACAATGGATTCTCCTTAAACACAACATACGTCATATTGCTCAGCATGTAATGGCATAGATTTTTTTGTGGCAAATACCACTACCAAGCATAGCTTCTTAACGTATGCATAGTTAAGTTCATAACTGACCAAGGTGTGGCTAAGATAATAATTAGCCTATTCTTTATGTAATTCATTTTTATGGGCTAGCATGGCACCCAGTGCCACCTCAGTAGCTAAGATGTATAAATAGAATGGCACTCCTGGTCTAGGTGGTGCCAATACTGGAAGCAAATCCAAGTATTGTTTGATGTCATCGAAGGCAGACTGGCACTCATCATCCCAATGAAATGCTACCCCCTTGTGCAATAATTTATTCATGGGTCGACACTTGTTAGATAACTACACTATGAAGCGCTTGATCAATGCGACCTTACCCTGCAAGCTTCTGAGCTGCCTGATGGTGGTTGGGGGAAGCATTTCAAGGATTGCCTTGACTTTATTTGGATCTACCTCGATGCCTCATTTTGAGACTATGAAACCCAAGAGTTTTCCATATGTGACGCAAAATACACACTTCTTGGGGTTTAGCCTAACCTTGTGTTCGATGAGGCGATCAAGGATCTTGCGTAGGTCATCGAGATGATTTTGGTGCAAAAGATATTTGACCAACAAATCATCCATATAATCTTCCAAAGTTTTATGCATATGATCGTGGAAGATGTATGTCATAGCGCATTGGTAAGTGGTGCCAATGTTTTTAAGGCCAAAGGACATGATATTATAACAAAATGTCCCCCAAGGCGTCGTGAACACCATTTTTAGTTGATCATCGAGATTGATACGAATCTGGTTGTATCCCAAGAAACCATCCATGAGGGAAAGCATTTCATGGCCTAATGTAGCATCTACCAATGCATCAATGCTAGGCAAGGGGAAATCATCCTTAGGACTCGCTTTGTTTAAGTCTCGAAAATCGGTGCATATGTGAATCCTCCCATCAAGATTTTTGATGGGTACCATGTTGGACAGCCATGGTGGGTAATCTATGCAGATGACAAACTGTGCATCCAATAACTTTTGTAGCTTGTATTTGACTATTAAGGCCACTATTGGGTGCATATTACGTAGCTTCTACTTGACTAGCTTGACTGTCAGATCAAGTGTTAGATTATGAGTGACTAGTTGTAGGTCTAGCCCCGACATGTCTTTGTAGGTCCATGCAAAAACCTTCTTCTTCTCTTTGAGAAGGGCAATGTACTCGGCTTGCTCTTCAAGGGATAGAATTATCTCCAACTTGATAATTTGAGGATTCATTGGATCAGAACCGATGTCTACATCAATCATTTCTTTTACTGACATGTGGGATTCATCCTCAAACTGGTGTGGAGTTGGGATCAGGTGGATATCATTCAATAAATTTAGATCTAGGTTGGGAACATCGGGTTCCTCTTCAACATAGAAGATATCCTGAGTCTGTCCTGGGGTGAAATGAAACATCTCACCGTAAGGCCAGTACTCTGATGGGGATGGTGGTGAGTCAGTGTGATCCCAGTCTATGGCATCTAGGTCTAGATACAATGGTCGTGTTGGATCGACTAGATTGTGGATGGGGGTGGTCAAATCAATGGAGATCATGTTGATGGACTGAATTTGGTCTCCATTACTATGTGGGTGTTGGTTCAGACATCCTTGGTGATCCTTGTACCTCAGATCTGGCTATGTGGGTACTGGAACAAAATGATTGGCCCTATGTGTGAATATAAGGATAGGGTCTACCCTTGGCACTGGTGGCCCTATAGGGTCTCTAGGTGGAAGGTGTTCCCTGTATTCCTGAAGTGGTGAATGAAGCACTTGGTTTAACTGTGCTTGGTTTAAGTGCCACCTATGCCTTGGTCCCATATTTAAATGTTCAAACATATCATCTATGTCTATGGGGTATTCCTGTTGCCTCATATGGTTGAGATATGCCATATCAGTCTCATCCTCATAGTCACTATCGGAGATCCATAGGCCTTCATTGGCTCCAACAACTATGTGCCCCTTTGGCGGGTATAGCCTCCCACTAGGCGTTTCTTGATCACTATCCTCACTCTCTACAAGAGCTAGAAGTCTGGAACTCGGGTAGTTGATGTTGAAGAAGATACTTGGATCTTCTTCCTTCGGTGGATCACTTGGCCTTATGGACGGCATGTAAGGCTCATTTTGTTCGAGCATGTTGATTTGGTCCCTTTTGGGTTGTTCCGCTCTCTACAGGAGGGTTGGATTCTCTGGAGGTGGCAATTTCTTGATTGGAAAATTAAAAGGAAACATTACCACAAAGTCCTCCTGATAGTCATCAATGGGCGTTACCTGTGAGTGATTGCTATCAGACTCAAAAGGGTCCCAGGGTGCTACCTCATAAACTGACTCATATTTAGAAGACCCCCCTTGATTTTGTTCATATTCATTTTGGAGGTTACTTCTTGAACTCTTCCCTTCCTCGATCAAAGGGGAGGGGTTGTTGAGGTCAACAAGGTTTTTTGTTAACAATGGGAGATAATCCCCCAATGTTGTGTTGGGATTGGCATATGGATCTTGTGCCAACCCATCCCTATTGCCTAGACCTAGGCCTTACATGGTTTCTACCAAGATTTTGAGGGGCAAAGGGTGGTTGAACCCTAATCCTAATTTATCATATGGCATTTGGTATCTTGGTTGACAAAGAATGTGCATTCCTTATTCGTATCTGCCAAATCCATATCCATACCAATTACATTGTGCTAGGTATTTCAAGGTGAATTTCAGGTTGGACAGATAGTCAACATTCTTAGAAAATGGTTCTTCGTCCTCTTCCTCTTGTATGTAGGGTTCAAGGTCGTTATCGAGGCCCCCATTTACAAATTTGGTCTGATTTGGTGGGTAGCCTTAAGGGACGATGGTGCCAATGGGGAGGCAAGGTTTCCCCATGTCTTGCATGGATTTGAGCATGGGTGTTACCACAACGTTCTACACTAGGTACTCCCCTAGGCCCATATTGGCCATCTCAATGGTAATCATCGATGGTTGAGGGGGAGGGAATGGGAGTTCTCCCTAAGTCCACTCCATGTTGGGTGAACTAGGTGTCTTGACTTCCATTCGGTTGGGCACCTCTTCGGTAGATATGGTTGAGACTAATGGTGGTACCTCCTCTAGGGACTTCTTCCCATTGTCATTCGGTATAGCCACCATAGACGGTGTTGTTGGTGAAGGAACAGATGATGAATATGGACTAGGTTGGTTATTTGAGGGACTCAACAGCGAGGATGTAGGTGAAATCAGACCCTGTGTGGATGGATTCAATTGAAAGTCCAAATATGTTGATGGGAGGGTCGATTATGGCATTAGCTACACCGCATTGCAAAACTTAAAGGGCTCTAAATCTGTTGGGACTACATGTACTTGTCCTTTGTATGTGTACTTGAGGCATTGATGGGCTATCGAAGGGACACACTTCATGTCCCTAATCCAAGGCTATCCTAGAAATATATTGTAGGCCATATCACCCTCAAGGATGTGACACAACGTAGGAATGGTCTTTTGTCCTACTTGTATGGGCAGGAAAATTGTGCCAACTGTCAAGCATAACATGTTGTTGAATGCTCGAAGAGTGTAAGTGGATGCCACAATGTGGGATGCTAGTAGCTTAAGGTGTTTTAATGCCACTATTGTGATTATGTTGATGGATGAGCCAGTGTCCATCAACACCCTCTTGAATGAAATCCTGTTGACCCATGCAATGACATGTAGGGGTGGATCCACCATATCACCAGTCATCCCGTATTGCAAAACTTAAAGGGCTCTAAATCTACTTGGACTACATGCATTTGCCCTTCGTATGTGTACTTGAGGTATTGATGGGCTATCGAAGGGACACACTTCATGTCCCTGATCCAAGGCCATCCTAGCAATATATTATAGGCCATATCACCCTCAAGGATGTGACACAACGTAGGAATGGTCTTTTGTCCTACTTGGATGGGCTGGACAATTGTGCCAGCCATCAAGCATAATGCATCGTCGAATTCTCGAAGAGTGTAGGTGGATGCCATAATGTGGGATGTTAGCAACTTAAGATGTTTTAATACCGCTATCATGATTATGTTTTTGGACGAGCCAGTGTCCATAAATACCCTCTTGAATGGAATCCCATTGACCTGCACGATGACATGCAGGGGTGGATCCACCATATCACCAGTCACCAATTTTAGTTCATCTTCCCTGAAGGTTATGACTAGTTTTGTGCATTGTCTCACATGTCCCACAAAGTTGTTGAAATAATTGGGTTCGTGGGGCTGTAGCTCAATGGCTTTGAGTATCTCCATCAGAGCCTCTCGATGGGGCGATGATTGTTGGATGAGCTCATAAATGGATAGCCTAGCTGACGTGGTCATTAAAATTTGAGTAAGCTTAGTCTGAATCATGGCAACTGGTCTAGGTAGGGGAGGTTGTGTAGGGTGTTGTGGAGGGTGTGACATTGATGGAACATCTCCTATAGCTGCAGTGGGTGCAGCCGTGTTTGGGTATCTTTTGTTCCATATCACGATGCTTATCATCCTCGTGTATCCTTGCATGGGGTAGTTTTGTGTTACCTCATTCACTTGTAAAGTCTTTGCATGTGCGTCATGGGAAGGCAGGGGGTCTTTGAAGACTTCCATCCATTGGTTGCTCAGTGCTACAATATTATCTACCATGAGCATTTTATTTTCTATCAAGTCCTGCACTAAGTTTTTGAATTTCCAACAAGTGAAGATGTCGTGTCCTTTCTGCTAGTGAAATCTACAATATAAGTCTTCCCTATAGCCCTTGGGTTTTGGCACATTGGGGTCTATGGGTCGACTTTCCAAAAATTTTATCAGGTTTGCCATGAACAAGCAGTCAAACAAGCAGTCTCTAGACTCCGTGAATTGTCGCTTAGGGCGATGCCGTTGATTTTGCTCTTGTTTGTGATTTTCCTTTTCATAGTTATCAAGAGGAACTGCCTGATAATTAGCCTTTAGGGGCTGTATCTTTTGTGCAGGCTTTGGTATAGTTATGGCAACCTAATTGACCATGACGAGTTTCGGTTGTGTGGGCCCAGTTTTGGCATTTTTGGTCCACTCTTTCTTGCATGGATTGGCAATCTCATCATCTTGAATTTTGATCTCTTCAATTATCTTAGCTTGTGCCAAGGCTTCTTCGAGGGTGGCATATTGCTACAACTACAATAGCATAGAGATCGACCTTATGCAACTCTTTGAAAACATTTGAGTCATGTCGACCATGGGAGGGAGGTACGGTAGCTTTGAAAGCAATGTCCTCCATCGATTCCCATAAGCGGTTATGGTCTCATCATCATACTGCTTAAGGCTAGCTAGGTCACTTGAGGATACCTTCTTCTTGGTGTTGAATGCAAAATGTTCAAGGAACGCGTCTACTAGCTAGTCTAGATTATTGATGCTATGCTTCGGCAATTGGGTAAACCAATCCGAGGTAGGGCCTATGAACATGGTTATAAACGTTCTCAGAAGCAAGGCATCATTGTCCTGAATGCCGAAGCATTGACTCAGGAACCTTGTTAAATTTTTTTGGGGATCCTCATCCCCTCTAAAAATTGCCAATTGAGGTATTTTTAAGTGGTCGGGGTATAGGGGTGTCGAAACTGAAGGATGCACAAGGTGACCACGAAGCTGGCATAAGGTAGGCTTTTGGATCCCTGAAGTCTTAGTCTCCACAGAATATAAGCACTCTAGCAGTGCTTTGTATGCATTATAGGATTTTATTTCCTCTTCTTTGGTTTTTTCCCATTGTGAATTGCAAGGAATTTGAACCCTATGGAGGGGTAGCCGGGTAGCGCCCCCCTGCCTTGGTAGGGCATTTCAGCCCGCTCTTCTTCTCACTCAAATTCCTCATAGGCTTCTTGAGGAGTTTTTGGGTGTGACCTATAAACATGGATGGGTGCCCAAGGAAGATGCCCATCATTGGTTCTAGGAGTGGCCTCCTACTCAGGTCTAGGAGGTCTTAGAGGTAACGCTTGATAAGGTCGCGGAGATCTATCCCACACTAAGGGGTTGTGCCTCTCATAAATTTCTATCCTATGTGTATGAGGGATTGGAATCCTCTCATGCATAGTATTATGGAGAAACTCATATGTCTGGCACTGAGTGCACTATTTTTTAAGATGATAAAGTTGCTCTAACTACTACTGATCTTGCCTAAGCTACATGATTTGCACTTGGCGAGCAGCCTGTTTGGCAAATGCCAAGTTGATTTGTTCTGTCATCCTAGGTCTATGAGGCCTAGATGCCTCCCCTATATATCTATCTCGGTCATGGTGATCCGATATCTCTATGGGTCACTTTCCTTTGTTGAGGTTAGCAGAATTCACCTGAGGTTCTAGCCTTAATAGGTGATCTTGATAATTAGCAGGTGTGGAGGCGCATTGCTCTCACGTGATGTATTGCTCTTGAGGAATATATTGTTTTTCCTCATGCTCCCTTTCATACATGTGAAAGGGATGGGCAGATTTGGCTCGCCCTGTCTGAAGAACCTTGCATTCTAGATTTGGCCTATTAGTCCTAATAGTAATGATGGGTGGAGGAGGAATGATATAATCATGTTTTCCCTCCTTATGAACCCTATGCTACTACAGCATTTCATCACACAGTGGCCACTCATAATGAGTGTCTAATGGGGCCTTCCCATGTGTGTACTCCTCCTAAGAGGGTCTATGTTGAATGGGGGTGTCCCTCAAAGGGGTGCCTCTATAGTCCTTTTCTCTAGTGGCATAGTGTGGACTATGTTGTGGGTCAGGCTTCCAAGGTGGTATAACCAAGTCCTTGGGGCTATAACGGAGGTGACTTATGCCTCCTTGTATACTTTTCATAGCTTTTGCCCGTGATTGGGCTTGGCTATGGGTATACACCATGGTGGTGGTCTTTCTAGAAAGATATGTATATTTTTATCTCCTTTACAAAAAATTTATGCTATACCAAACAAAAGGGACCACACAAACAAAGAAATGATTATCTCACTTACAAATTAAATGTGTGCCCTAGATCTAGTTTAGTGTGTTTGATTTATATTATGCGAATCTTGTAAAGGGGACTTTGTTATTCATGCAAAATGAGGGCTCTTGTATCTCCAAAATGTTTGCCCCTTCAATATACCATTGTAAGGCCATTATACCGAACCTCTCAATATACCCGCCCTTACGTGAGGGAAACTATTGGTACACGAGAGCAGAACAGTACATGGAACATAGGTGGTACGGAATGGGGATCACTCTATTTTTGACACCTACCATAGAAGACTTATCCTCATGCATGGGGAACAACCCCAGTTACACTTGGTAAGCTTTCGTTAGGATTTACGTCTAGCAATAGTCATGATCAAGGTATTTGTATGCAAAATCCAAGCCAAGGTGGTGATGAAATCCACCGTTGGTCTTGATCAAGTGTTGGGGTATTAAAACCAACTCCTTGATGTTAATTTTATTAGGTGGTGTGTGTGGTTCCTTTTAATTGTATAAAGAAAGAAAACATACAACAAAATATGATTTTCACTAATGCAATGCTTTAGAGTACGTTTTATCTTTTAGAAACCATTAGTAGCAAAAGGAAATCACCAATCCTAACTAGAACTAAAACCTATGATGAGGACTTGCCATTGGTGCAAGTATCATGCAAGAAAACCAGAGAAAAATGCATTCCTAATCAATTTCCTTCCATTTAATTCACCCTATGTTTTTATTTTTTATTTTTATTGCAAGAAAGGAAAACAAACTACTTAACCTTTCTATGCAAGTGTCTAAAAATAAAGCAAAGAAAGCAGAAATTTGCAGAAACAGAAAGTAGAAAAACACGAAGTATTTTTAGAAGGCCTACCTCTTCTCTTTCCAAACCAGATGCCTCTAACTTTTTTCTCAAAAAATGCATAGAGATCTAATCATCTCGGGTTGGGACGAATAGCAGGTCTATATTCGTCACAGGGTGAGACGAATACGTATTCGTCCCAGGGTGGCACGAGTAGCAGTCCAGTGCCCGAATGAATAACACATACAAAGAACCCACAAATTTTGGATCAGAAAATTGATCTTAATAGTAGGGGACAGGGTCCCACCATGATTTCCACTGAAATTCGAATGCAGAATGACAACGTACTAGATGTGATGCAAACAAAATTGATATAAGGTATAGATGCTAAGTCCTACGAATGTGATGAACAAATGCATGAAGGAAATGATGCAGAAATGAGATGTAAGAAAAACAAAGTGAGGACTCTTTTATTAATGTTGCTTTTAATCCAGTTACAATACATCCCCCCCTCTAGGTCTCAGAACGTTTGATACAATTTTTTACATCACTGGATGGTACGCTTTCAGTGTCTTCTACATGCCCACATTCGAAATGGGCATGCCAAAGGTTGCCACTACTTGTATCCATGTTTTCATCATTCCTTTCTTCCCCTCTAGTGTTTCTATTAGTGAGATCCTGCACACAAAGAAATAGCAAATAGTTAATAGCATATGCGAATATAGGAAAACATGCAATTCCCAAAGCCTCCGACTAGTTAATATATAAAAGAATGAAACGATGGTCAAAACATGTCATAATGAATTCAAAATTTTATAGAGGCATGGAGACATCATCAGGGACACATTAAAAAAATATTGTTAGGAAATTATGCACAAATTTCTAATCTCTTTGGGGTGGGACGCTGGGGACTATCACAAAATGTGCAAAAGCAACCTTGCAAATGTCCTGCCCAGAGGCCTCCAAAACTCTTGCAAAGTTGGGGTTAGACTAAAAGGGTAATTTTGAGATGACACAAAATGTCATATTTGGCATATTCTATCCATATTGTCCTATATCCGAAGGTGCTCCCTGTAGGTTAGTAAACGCATAAAATGATAAAAACAAGGTCAAATCATGTCAGAAAGCAGTGAAACTTGGACAAAAGCATAAGTACATCAGATACAACATAATGCAAAAAGGATAGTAAAGAAATAATTTACAAATTTCTAATCACTTTGGAATGGGGTGATTAGGACTACAGTAGTGCAGGGGGCGCCCATGGGCAAGACGCCCACCGTTTGGGGCTTATTTTTGGCACCAATCCAAGTGGGATGGGTCCAAAACCTCTTAGGGGGTTGTGTTGACAAGTTTGGTGTGGTATTGTGGCCGATTGCTCAGGTTTTGGGTTTGGATTGTGTTCCTAGTGTTCACCCGATAACCTCTCTTCCAAAAGATAAATTAGGGATGTAGGAAGCACAAAGAGGAATGGGGGTATAATTTGGTAGCACTCCATTGCTCCAAATGCTCCAACTCTATTTTTTTTGGGGGGTGAGGAGGCTCACCTTTTTATAGACCTCGGGGTCTCCTTTGCATGCGCATGCGAGGGCACCACTTGGCTCACCATGCCATTTTGGGGGAGAGAAGATTCCTCCCTGATTTAGGACCTCCATGATCAGGGCATGCTTGAATGAAGTCCCTCTCTCTGATTTGAAACTGTTCCTCTCAATTGCATGCCTTGAAGGTGAATTTTGGTGGCGGATCTAGGCTGCCATTTTTCAAGGCTTGACTTTTTGCCAATCAAACTTGCTAATCGTCCCACCCTGGAGCGATTGTTGCTAATCATCCTAGGGTAGGGCGAATAGGATTCTAATCATCCCATGGTGGGACAAATAGGGAGCTAAATGCTTAAAAGGTGCCAAATTGACATCTAACCTTCCAAAACTAATTTGGGAGTGGTTAGGACCACTGTTTAACCTCTAGAGGCTGCCCTAGGGGGTATGTATACCAATTCGGTCAGTGCTTGTAGTCACATAATCATATTGGTGTTGTTTTGGTGTCTACAACATCATTATAAATAATGATAAACTCAACTACTCACCTTAGTGGGACTCAATCAAAGATAGGGATTAAAAAACTATCCAATATTATACATCATAAGTGTATAGATACAAACAGAACTATCCAATATTACACATAATAAGTGGATAGGGACACACAAAATATCCATATACATAAGTGCAAATAGGGACACACTCAACCAATCATAGGTATAATACTCTACTTATGAATAAGGACACACAACCATTCACAAGAACATATGTGAATAGAGACACATTTACTATCCACAAAATATAGGGTCTCATCTTCTCTTGAATGAATCATTATTTTTAGTAGACAATGTAGACTAACTGGGTCTTCAAAATGAATCATAGCTAGGTCAACCATATAACCCCCCTCAAGATCAACAAAGTTTTTGAACATGTCATCTTCAAATCACTTAGCATATTTCTTCAATAGTGTAGTTGTTTTGGGCTCAAAAATACTTCTAGATGAATATAAATATGCCTATTACCAGCTACAAGAGAGTAGGAAAAAATAATTAATTATATTTTCTTTAGACAATCACATCAAACATCAAAATCTACACCAATTACAATATTAAAGTGCCTCACTTGTATGTGAGCATAATCAATTCTTTGCAAAAGTATCATATAAATGTCCAAATACTCCATCTTACAGAGAATGTGGGGTATTGGAGATGTTCTTAAAAATATCTTCAACCCATCATAGATATTCCATCTTATAGAGAATGTGGGTTCTTAGAGATGTTCAACCATCTTGAAATAATGGATGTCACATAAAACATTGGTGCACTAGTTCAATGAGGTCAATTCTCTAATTCGAGTCTTTAAAGAATATTTTTTCAACATTCAAGGGTAATAAAATATACCACATCACCCTCTTGTCACCTACTAATAATAAAAATAAATAAAGGCTTAAAGAGCCTTCTCATGAAGGATGTGGGATTTTTTTTTTAATTTATTAATTTAAATATATTTATGCCTCTTTCCATTTTAGACCTATTTGTTCTTTGCATGTAGCAAATAAAGACTTTCTTCTTAGTAAATTATAGGTAAAAAATAATTTTTAGTTTGCAATAAAGATGTTTTTTAATTCATGGCACACGTCTTTGATCGACTACACTTAATTGGAAGTTAACTTTCAGATGACCCATGCATTTATTAGATGACAACTTCACAATAGATAACATTTGTGCATCTTTATATGGTCTTATTGCTAGATGACCTTGTCAATGGATGAAAACATCAAATTTCACTTTAAATGACCCATTTTTAGGCAACAATATTAAATCCATCTCATACTACAGTATTTAATGATACCAACTCCAAATGTATCTTCTAGATAGTAATATTTTGTGATGACAACTGCAAATGGATATTCTATATGGTAAGTTATGTGATGACAATAAAATATTTAAACAACAACTCTTCTTCTAATGGAATTTTATCTCTACACATCTCTTCTCTAAACAACAACTCTAGATCCAAAATATTATTTTATGTGACTTCAACTCTAGATGGGAACAATATTTAAATAGTAGCAGCTTCTAGACATAATCTCTAGATGGTAGTAGATTTAGATGGCAATTCTAGGTGGTAAATCTAAATGATAGCTTCACATGGCTCTTCTAGATGATAATTATAGATAACTCATTCACATAATTTTTATCTTGTTCTACTCCTGTGCATCTCTAGCATGAACTGTAAGTAAAATTGGCTACATCAGGAGAAGTAAGGTGATGATAATCTCTTAAAAATTTTGAAGTGTCAAAAAGTGTCATAATTCCATGACAAAATAGGTTTTTGTTGACGAGGAGCACCAAAGGGTTGAAGTGTCAAAAATTATCATGATTCCATGATAAGACGGGTTTTCCCTGACGAGGAGCACCAAAAGGCTGAAGTGCCAAAAAGTATTGCAATTCCGTGACAAGACGAGTTTTCGCTGGCAAGGAGCACCAAAATGTTGAAGCACTGAAAAGTATCATGATTCTGTGACAATATGGGTTTTCATTGGCGAGGAGCACCAAAATTCTAAAGTTCCAAAAAGTGTTATGATTCTACGATAATATGGTTTTTTCTGGCAAGGAGCACAAAAAAGGTTCAATCATAGGAAGACATCACGATTTCATGACTAGTCAGGTTTTCACAATGGTTTTAGTTCACCACAGTCATTGCGATATTGATGAAGATAAGCACATCATAAGGATAGATGGATTAAATTTTAGAATCACCTCCACTACCTACCCATGCACATAGAGCAATCAACTTGTATTTAGAGATTGAGTATTATGTTCTATCTTCAGACCAATGATACTGCACGATGCTTGTACCAGATTGGCCACCTGGCGTTTTGTTGTAACAAATTTTGAATAAGCTAATTTTATATTTTGAAATATTGAACCATTGAGGGATTATAAATAAGAGTATCAACCTCTTGTCAAAGGGTCAACTCTTAGGCATTTACAAGTTGTATGAGTTAAGACTTTTTGAAGGAGCAATGCAATAAAGATATTTGTTTAACCTCTGGTTCAAATATCTTGTAGAACAAGTATGTATGAATGGATGAATGTTTCTAATATGGCTAAGTAAATGTGCATGACATTAATTCTGATTTTTGGATTCTTGTTGATGTTTATTTCTTAGTTTTGGAACTACTAATATGTAAAAGCTAAATAGTGATTAGATGTGTTCTATGTATGGTAAATGATTGGTTGGTCTATTAGGAGGTTGTAGTATTTTCTCCCTTGCATGGTTTTTTTCCATTTCTTGTTGTTGCTTAATCTGCACCATATCAAGTTCTAGCCTTGACTACATTTACATCTCTTTCAAGCACTCTTTTCTTCCCCCCAATTACTTTTTAGCTAGTTAGAACTCCTCAAGGAACCAACCTTCTCTGGATATTGAACCGACTAAGCCTAATAGTTTGACCGTTCATTCAATGTTAGCCATGTCTTGGGTGCAATAATCAACCATAGGCAGATTTTGGACCAACATTTTTTGGCACGCCTGGTGGAACCAAATCCCACTACATACACAGGTTAAATATTTGGTGTTTATCTTTGCTCTATTTAAAATTAAATCACCTAGTGACTCCATTTAAAATATCAAACTCAAAAAAAGCTTTATATCCATGTTTTAGTTAAGTATTGAAATACATGAGAACCAGATCAAAAGCTAAAAATTTAGAAGAACCCATTGAGTTTCTAGAATTGCACCTTGGTAGTCTTAGAGTAAATCTTGTCTTATCTTCTAGATCGACCTTTTCCTCTACCATTACTACTAGATCAACCAGTACTTTGAATTCTTCCCTTGCAATTCCTCCTAGTATAACTACCAGCGGGTCTTCTAGTGTAGCCAATCCTACTACTAAAACCTTAGTTAACACAGTAGTGATAAATAGTTGCAAATCAAAACTAGAATTTCCAACCCTACCCTACGTGGAATAATACGGGTCCATTAAATCTGGCAGTTCAGAACCCCATTCCCTTAATAGATTTGAAAGCACTACTACGTATGACGACACTGTCAAGACCACTTATAAACACTGCCAAGATGTGGCATCACTAGCATCAATTCATAATATCACAAAATAAAATATTATGGTGAAGTTACTTGTTATATCCTTGAGAGATAAAATATTGTACTAGTATAGAAATATCCCAGACTAGGCCATAACTACATGTGTTGAACTTATCGATAAATTGATAGAAGTATTTAATGAACAAGTTGATCCTTTCTCTCTGCTCACTCAATTTATTGTTATGCAAAAACACCCACAAGAAGAGATAGTTGAATTCAACATCAGGTTTAGTCATACATGGAAAATAGTACTAGATGACCTCAGACCAACACATGAGAAAGCAATGTATTATTACCTAAGGGATTTTAACTTAGATCTAGGGATGGCAATAAGACAATATCAAGTATTTACTTTCCCAAAAATATTTCAAGAAGCCTTAAAAGTAGAGAAAGATCTTATTGCTATTGGAAGGTTACCCCCAAAAATGATAATGCCCATATTCCCAGAATTTCCTCAGGCCCCCAATGCAAATGCATCAGATCTCCCAAAATGGTCTGGACTACCGACTTCCCTAGAAATACAAGCTCCCCCAAAATTACCATCTTTGCCTCCCATACCCACATTCTAAATGCTTGATCCCTAGTTTGTAGTCCTTCTAGAAATATAGACAACTATGAAAAATCTAATGATATGACTTCAATGAAGAGGAGAGAAGCTAAAAGGAACTTTCAACCAAGAAGGTTCCCACAGGTAACAAAATATCAAGCTTCAACTAGCAAGTACCCAAAGAAATCAGGGAACAATATATGCTAATCAAGAAAATGAACCTTCTACATCCCCAACTGAATATGATTATTGGTGCTCCACATGTAATGATCCCCATGGTGAGAGTTTATGTATGGTTCACCAACATCATGTATAGACAATAGCTATTGAGAAAGTAGAAAGATCTCATAAAGGACAAGTTAATATGATTAGGAAGACTAGCCATAATTTTATGATGCCATCAGTAGAATAGGTTGTAGTCTTAACCAGATTAGGTAAAAAGCCCCTTCAAGTTGATCCCAAGGAGCTCAATCCCTTGAAAGTGCCCTTGACACTAAAATTTTAGGCTAATAAGGGAACTTACTATGAGCCTATACCCCCAAACCCTATTCAAAAGTAGAAAGTGGAAATAAATAAGAATGATGTACCACTAAAGGAAACTAAAAATCAAGAATAGGCAAAGGATAAATTAAGGTACCCTTATTTAACCAAGAGACAAAGAATAGAGGCAACTCAAGGGTACAAAAATAGATATGATCCACCTACAAAAGAAAAAGAGAAGCAACCTGACACACCTACTTTTAGCATAGTCAAAGAATTGAAAAAGACTCCTTCAAAGGTAAGCATGTATGATGCAATGTTGCTCCCAGGACATATTTATTTGCTGCAAGAATCTCTCAAGTCAATAAAAATAAAACTAAACCTCATCCTCAATTGAATCTAGCTCAAGGTAATTCAATACCAACCATAGGAAAAAATAGGCCTCCTCCCTTTTATTTTTCCTTGCAAATGGAAGGATGGGTGGTACACAATTGTATGATAGACTTAGGAGTAGCAACTACAGTGATCCCTAAAGTTGTGTGTGATATCATGGGAATGGAATACACTAGAAGTAGTCTAGGAGTAATGTAGTTATATGGCACCCCAATCAAAACTATAGGGGTAATCAAAGATATCCCCATAGTATTGAATGGGATACCCCATATTATAATTATACAAGTAGTGGTGGTAGACCTATACAAGTAGTGGTGGTAGACCTAGAACCTTATTTTGGGATGTGTCTTTCAAGGGAATTCACAGCCAAAATAGGAGGATATCTCTCACTTGACTATTCTCATATGGAGATTCTCTACAAAGGAAAAAGGATCAATATTTTCAATGAGAAAACTTCTTTTTTCACATTGAAAAGGTAGGGGAAGATGATAAGCATACAAATAATGTGTCAATAATTACTAAAGGGATTGAAGAGATGAATTTGATGGATGAAATTTTGGAAGACCTCCAAACCGAAGACCAATTCTCTTTGGGATATTTTAATGCTATGATTGAAACAGGGATTGGAACATATTCAATTACAAAACCTAAAAAGGTTGAAACTCCTACTTCACCAAAATAAGATCCCCCTACCAATCAGATCTGGAAGCTTTTATTTGATGGTGCTAGATGTAAAAATGGGGTTAGGGCAGGTATAGTACTGATCTCACCAATAGGAGATGAGAAGGTTTTCTCATATAGGTAGACATGGAGTTGCACTAACAATGCAGCAGAGTACAAAGCATTATGTTTAGGCTTGAAAAAATCTAAAAAGCTAGGGGCCAAACAACTATAAATATATGGATACTCAAAGCTAATAATCAACCAGGTCACAAAGAAGTGTGTCAACAAGTAGCACTACTTGAAGGCTTATCGAAACAAGGTATGGAATTTATTTGAGGTTTTCGAGGTATTAAGCATTAAGTCTATTCCTAGAGAATGCAACACTCATGATGATTTACTAGCATCTATGGGAGCCAACTATTGCCCTATAGCCAATGTTATACAAAAGTCAAAAATAGTAAGGCTAATTTACAGACCTTTAGTTCTAGATAAAGACATCTTCTGGCAAGTATTTGAAAATGATGCTTCTTGATACATGAGATGAACTATTCAAGTGATCGAGCCCTATAATATGAGGAATATGATAGGTTGATTCAACTTAAGAATAATCATATACCAAAAGGTCTAATAACTCTTGAAAGCTTGTTTGACAACAATGATCGACCATCAGGTCACAAGATAAAATTTGATAAACAAAAGTACAAAGAGATGTAGATAGAACCTAGAAAAGTGCTAAAGGTGGGGGTTCAATATTTTGAAAAGGAAGCTAACCAAGTTCAAGGACTATGCAAAGAGTTCAATGATATTGTGGCCTAGACATATGATGATCTCAAGGTATACAGTAAAGAAATGATACAACATACTATTGAGCTTGAGCCAGGGTCAAAGCCCTTTTGATAAAAACAATGCCCTGTTAACCCTAATATAAAAGCACTAATAAAATAGGATTTGTTAAAACTACTCAACACTAAGATAATCTACCCTATCAAGCACTCCACATGGGTTTCCAACCTTGTAACCATAAAAAAAAATAATGATATCAGACTATGTGTAGATTTCAAGAACCTAAACAAGGCTTCACTAAAATATCATTACCCCCTACCTCAAATAGATCAGATATTACATATTGTTACAGAGGCAAATAATTTCTCACTGCTATATTGATTCTTTGATTACAACCAGGTTTGGTTCAAATATGAAGACCAACACATGATTGCATTCACCACCAAATGGATAATATTTACATACAAATGAATGCCCTTTGGTTTATCTAATACAAGAGTCAATTTCCAAAGAGTAGTAGACTTAGAATTTTGAGAACTCATAAATAAAATAATAGTCATTTACCTGGATGACATGACATTGTTCTCTTAGAGAAAATAAGATCACGTTGGGCATCCTTGGATGGTTTTAAAAAAAAGTAGAGTTTGGTATTTCCTTGAACCCAAAGAAATCAATCCTTACTATTGAAGAAGGGACCCTATTAGGACACATTATTTTTTATAAATGGCTAGTAATTGACCTAGAAAGAGTAATAAATCTCTTAAATCTCCCTTTACCATCGAATAAGAGAGATTTACAATATTTCTTTGGGTAAATCAACTTTGTACAGAAATTCATCATGGATTTCACACAGATAATAAATCCTATGACTGAACTACTTAAAAATAATGTAGACTTCATGTGGATAGACCTAAGGAAAGAAGCATTCAAAAGGGTTAAATAAGTTATCTCCCAAACACCCATACTCATCAATCCTTATTACTCAAGATATTTCATCTTGTATGCAGTTGGTGAACAAGAAATTTATGTCATAGTTCTCACCCAAAATGGAGAAGACAAGGAAGAAATACCTATTGCTTTCCTAAGATAAACTATGCAAGAACATGAAGAAAGATATAACTTCATTGAGAAAAAAGTGTATGCTGTCATGAAATCCTTAATGAAGTTCAAGTATTTTTATCCCAAAGCAAAACCATGGTATACATGGTACATCTTGATGTCAAAAATTTCATAATACAAATAGAGCTTGGCAAAAAGAGAGTTGAATAGGTGTCAAAAATCCAGGAATACGATGTGAAAATCCACCCCACTAAGTTAGTAAGGGGTAGAGCATTGTGAGAAGAATTGGAAATAAGGGCTAGAATAGACTATATAGCTTGTCAAGCCTGAGAACCAGAGATCAAATGGTTTGAAGAAGATCCATATTGGGTTGATGAACTCACAAATTACTTCCAAACAAGAAAATGCCCAACAAATCTAATTGCTTCAGAAAGGAGAAGGTATAGGCTGCAAGCCCTAAAATATGTCTTACTACCTAAATATTTGTACATAAAAACTTAGATGGCATCCTTTTGAGATGCATCAAATATGAAGAAAAGCAAAATATCCTAGAAGAATTTCATGGAGGTTTATCAGGAGGACACTATTCAAGGAGGACTATCGCATTAAAAATACTTAGAATAGGTTGTTACTAGTCTAACATCTTCTTTGATGCTTTCAAAATCACAAGAGCATGTGATGAATGTCAAAGGTATGTAGGGAGAAATAAAAATGCTTCCTTACCTCTCAAGTCTATCCAAGTGGAACAACCTTTTCAGCAATGGGGTTTAGACTTCATAGGAGTAATAGAGCCAAATTCATTAGTTGGACATAAGTATATTTTAATAGCAATAGACTATTTCACCAAATGGATAGAGGTAATACCCACAAAGAAATTTGACCAAGAGGTAGTGATTGAATTCATTGAAAGTTTGATTACAAGGATTCAGAATACCTATTGCATTGGTCAGTGACAACGGTTTATCCTTCATTGGAGCGAAGATGACTGATTTTTCTAGTAGATATGGGATCTACCTAAAAACTTCTTCCAACTATTACCCATAAGGAAATGGTCTGGCAGAATCAACTAACAAGAATTTACTAAGGATCCTAAAAAGAACCTTGAAAGACAACAAGAGGAGTTGGCACTCCCTAATAAATCAAGCACTATGGACTGATAGAATCACCATAAATAAATCTATCAACACATCTCCTTATGCTCTAGTCTATGGAAAATAAGCTATCCTCCCCATACACATGGAGATAATGGCTTTAATATTGCTTTATCAGAATCAAACGAAAGAGAGCGAGCCAGTAGGAAATATTCTAATGCAAATGTCGAAATTGGAAGAAAAAAGGTAGCAAGCTTATATACAGTACCAGAAGCACCTAGGGGAAACCAAAGAATGGTTTTATAGGAATACTACCTTCAAGAAATTTAAGGTTGGAGACCTGGTCTTAAGGTGGAGTGAAAATAAAGCAAAACCAAGAAATCACCAAAATTTTGACTCCTTTTGGGAAGGTCCATTTGAGATAATTGTAGAAAAGTAGCATAATGCTTTTCAACTTCAAAATGAATAGGGAATAATTCAACCTATTCCTGTCAATGGTTTTCATCTGAAATTGTATTTTCATTAAATAATCCCCCACCTATTGTATTTTATGTATTATATGTAACTTTAAGTGTTTCTTGTAAGAATATCATGGTTTTGTGACATATCCTAAGGTTGCAAGCAAAGAAGGAGAAAACATGCACAATTCTGTGACATGTCTCAAAATCGTGGCAGTATTCAACAAGGATCTCCAAGAGAAATAAACCAACGTAATTCCATGACAACCCACCTCTTAGTGATCTAAATGGTCCAAAACTCCTAAATATCATAGCTACGTAATAAGTGAGAAATCAAATTTTAAATTTCAAGGAACAAAGGGAAGTGTGATGCCATAAATGCAACATCGACCATTATTCACTAACAAAAGGTGGCACACAAGTTAAAGCAGATACGACATCCAAATTGATTCGGTGACATAAAAGGCCAACTACTTGAGTTATTGCATGTTGCCCTAATTCTTGCATAAACACTATATATGGTCGAGAAACCCTAGCAACTTCCATTTCTTCCAAAAATTTCTCGTAGAATTGCTCTCCCTCACCAGGGTTTCCTTTTACCAGATACCCTTGAATAAATTCCTACTAGTCATCAGTCCATTCAAGTGAGAACACCACAATAACATCTTCATCCTCGACCACCAATGTCATAGTACATGATGATGATGATAAGAACACCCCATTCCAAGATAGAGATGCAATATTTTTGGATATAGTAGTCACAGCCAAATAAGTGACAAGGTTAAGGATAGACGTTGAGAAAAGATATTTGACAAGTATTACTCTATCTAGTCCCACGACTTTTACTTTCTATTATCTGTTATACTTTTATATTTGTGACCTAGTGCATCCTTGTCCCAAAATGGTCCATGTAATTGCTAAATATTATGACCCAAAGCAAAAAATTATCCAGAGTAAAATGGGTAGATGTCTCTTTACCCTCATCCCAAAAGCTTTCACAGTTGCTTTCACTATAGGATATGCCCCCACTTTCAAACCCAAGAACTTCCACCCAAAGAACCAGGTCAAGTATTACACCCTAAGAAAATCCATGAGGGATTTCATATAGATACAATTGAATATCCCACCATTAGGTAGGAATTTTCCAAAAACCCTCATCCCCCTCAATGGATTCAAAAACCTAGAACTATATATAATGATAGCAGTCATAGCAAGGTTGTCATCAGATGAACTGGTCTATGGCTAGAAAATTATCACTGCTCAATGTATCTCTAACCCTAAGTTCTATGATACCTCTATTATGGACCAAATTACGCAGCTTATTTTATTCAATCGACTAGCCTTCATATACCGTCAAGTTCGTGAGCAGTTAATCACGATGAAAAGGGGTGCCCAAATTTCCTTTCGATACTGCTCCCACCTAGCTTGGATTTTCTTTTATTTCATGGTAAAAGAAATGCATTTTATATCAATAGTGGATGAAGATGAGAAGGGGAGAAAGTTACCAGTGTATAAGTGGACCTCTGTGCTTACCACCATCGAGACCTACTATAACTTCAACAGGAAATTATTGGGACTAGCCTTGAAGCTTATTGATGAAGAAACAGGGAGATTGCCCCAAATAATAAGAAGTGTTCTATAGAACCCACATGTAGAAGAGAGAGACTGGTTTGTATTGACACAAGGTATGGTCATCAGGTTATATGGGTTTACCTGAAATCCATTCTTGCTCCCGCACTATGTCATAAGTTAATTGTTTGCACTAGAATATTGTAGATAGACTATATACATAAATGATAAATTTGGTATAGGCATAGGTAGAAAAGGGACTTGCCTCCTACCATTCAAATTTGAAGGTATAACCCTATCAAAATACTAGCACCATGAATAAGTTACTCAGGTTCTAAGGGACCTAGGGCTGGTAGAGTTACCACAACAATGGAGGTATGATCCCATCGATAAATTCACAAAAATACTGGAAATCCTTAATAGTGGTAAAAGCAAAAAATTTGAGAAGACAACCAAGGAACACATAGAGTGGCAAAGGAACAATCCCGAATATGAATAACTAGAGTGGCATATAGAGAAGATGTAGTCGTTTCCCCCTGGCATGATTTCTATGAGCAGATTATGGATTATGATTCCAATAATAATCAAGGATATTTATTGGAAGAAAATACTATCCAAAGAATGTATAAGAGCAATAATTGGATGGAAGCCAAAATACATTGGTGGATCATGAGATGTGAGACTAATATGACCACCTCACGATATGGTATCAAAAATTATGATGAGTTCTCCCTCAGATATGATAGGCACTTCGAGACCTGGGTAGAAACCATTAGAAATAAAATTACCCTAAGTTTTTATAGTACTCAAAAATAAGGAACCGACACAGAGGAGACTTCCAAGAAAATAAGCATAGAAAGGGGGAAAATTATTATCTAGGTTATGTTTTAAATCACCTCAACTATAGCATCTTCCTCTTCTTTTGTAAAGAATAAAATAAAATTATGCACACAATAACAAATGGAAAAGTATGTTAAAGCACCCACCATAATTAATAATATGGGTTATGAAGGAGAAGGCCTCGAAAAACATGGTCAAGGAATCACTAAACCTATATCGATACAAAAAATGCTGAAGAATCTAGCCTTGTTAGCAAGGACTACCAGAAGTAGGAGTTCAAGATCATCTGCCCTAACATTTGTAACACCAGATAAATAGACTCCTCCTCTGATCAAGGCAACATAGGTGCAAGCCCAACCGTTAGAAATAGAGATAGACCCTAATGAGCTCCCTCTAATCAGAAGATCCAAGAGAAAAGTAAAAAAGACATCTAAAGAGAGCACAAAAGAAGGAAAATAAAGGAGAATTTGTAGAAGAAATAGTTTCCCCATAACAGGGAGATAGAGGGCAATCCCCTCAGCAACCGAATGAAAGTGCTCCTAAATAAGAAGATAAAGGGTAGTCCCATAAGTAGTTGGATGATGTTAGATTTTGATTCAATATGCAATGGGAGATAACAATCACAAGATGCAAAATAATATGAAAGAAAGTATATCTATAAAATGACTAAAATATGCTATAAATAGCAATTATGGAAATGAATACAATGTAGCTATGGAGGAAATAGACACTCCATGAAAAAATCTACTAGACTACATTGCACCCATCACCAATATATGGTGATATACACAACACTATGCTACTACCTATGTATATGCTCTGAGCTTCTATATTCTACTTTTTACAATAAGGCCATTTTTATATAGGAAGATAGGTTCCTTGGCCAAAACTCTTCCTAGTTGTGCAAGGGACACCTTGCACGTATACGACTTGCACATTGACACTTGTGCATTTATTACATTGCATGAATTAATTAGATAACTTCACCCTAGAGTAATCTAATGTCCTAAATTACCTAGGAAGGTACATTTACATGATCCAAATGATGTAATATAATCTATTTTTAACACCCCCCTTTATTACATTATTTGGATATTGAAGACTTTAGTCTTCAATATGGATCTTCTTCTTCATCTTGAACTTTGTACTCTTCCTCTTAATTCTTTGTAACCTGATCAAGCATATAGTTAGTATCTTTACATTTATTGATAGAGCTTTCACCTCATAGTCTTCTACAAGTTCTTCCAGTTCTTCAATTTCTTCTATCCTCTGAATCAAGTGTCCTTTCTAATTTCTCTTCTAATATTACAATTGAGGATATTTGGTTGGTTGCTAAGATTGCTGCTGATGAGGATTTCTTTGATATTATCATGGTTGAAATTGATTCCCATGGTTCATATGATTTCCTTGGTTTTGATTTTTGGGATTGAATCTGCAATAGCTGGTACTATGACATTTATTTCTACATATCTGACAATACCATGTTTTCCATTCTCTTGCTGATAAAGAAATATTTCCCTGTGGATTATCTTTTGATGTCAATGCAGTGTTAGTCATCTCATCTTTCACAATGTTTTCCACTTCATATTCCTGAAGTATATTTACTAGGTCATCAAAATAAGTATATTTATTTAAGACCATTAAATATGTGACCAAATGCTTATAGTTGTTTGGAAGTGCTCTCATGGTTTCTTGAGTAAGAAGTTCATCTTTAGATTCTTGTCCAAGGGTTAGTAGTTTCCCTTTAATATCCACTACCTTAGTTAGAAATAATTAAATGCTTTCCCCACTGCTCATTTTCAAGAAATGTAGTTGTTTTTGAAGATGAAAAATGATGGCTTTATTCGAATATTTTATATAAGCTTGTCCAAGCTGCAATGGATGTTTTTTATGAGCTGATATAAGGTTGTATTTCATCAGTGATAGTAAAGGTTATTATCATTAGAGCTTTTAAATAATTTTTTTCAAACTTTAGAATCTTTGTATCACCTATTTTTATCCTTTTTGTTGATCCTATGACTATATCCCATAGTTTCTCATATACCATGATTGATTTTACTTTGTTTTTCCATGAGAAATAGTTTGGACCTTTAAGAAGTTGAGATTTTGCAAGAAAGAATTTTTTTGATGTCATGATGATTCTTCTTCTCCTTTTGAATTCTCTAGAACCTTTATGAATCTTTGGATTTGGTGGACTTCCTTATGTCTCCCTAGTATATAGAAAGTATATAAACCTAATGGAATTTTAGGTTTTGTAGAAAGCTTATATTTTGCCAATGGATTTGCAACTTGATAATCTTTGATAAATATTGATATTACCAAGTTTTGTAGAATGTCTTATGACTCCCTAATGTATTTTGGATATGATATAAGATGAATATAGTGCTTTTGTAAATTGTAGTTCAATTTTGGTTGATTTTGTAAAGTTTTGTAAATATAAAAAATCAAATTTTCTAACACCTTATTACTCCTATTGAACTAAGCACTTTTCCAAATTTGAAGAGGTTTAATGTTGGATCTCTTTTGTCCCTTTTTGTGAAATTTTGAGACAAGTAAATTGCTAAATTCCAACCTTTGAAATGCTTTGATAAACCCCTTTTAATATCCCTTTAGGATTTATTTTTAGTGTATCTAATTTTCAAAAAATTAATTTGATGTTGTATTCCTTATAACTCCTAAGTTTTAAAAATTAGAACACAATAATATTTACAAATATTGAAAAATCAATTTCTAGTAGAAATCCTTATTTCTCCTATGGTTAATATTGCAAATATTATATTAATTTGATAAATTATTTCCTTTGATGTTTTGATTTCAATATGGTTAATTTAATCTTGATTTATCAACCTTATAACTCCCTGAAATGAAAGCACATTACAGTAGGGAATAAATATCACCTTGCAATATTTGAATACCACAATAATTAGTGTTGTTTTCGGTTGTGATATGGCTGCAGTGTGAGTGTATTCACTTTGACCGTTCCTTCCAATGGAAATCTTGGAATCATCCTTGGATTTAATGCTTCAACTATGGTGCTTTAATCTCTACCTTTGACCTCCCTTGACCAGAGTATTAAAGTCTCTTCTCCTTACTTCCACATAGCAAATTCAGTCCTGTGTGCATAAACTATTGAGTGTTGAATGCGTATGAGTGAATATTTTTGAATGCTTGAAAGTCCTCGGTCTTTTGGAATGGAATATTAATTTAAGTTCCAAGTGGCACATCCATTTTCTTCTTGAGCACTTGAGGAATGAAAGATGCTAGATGACACTTGTAGCCTCCTATAAGTAACACTTGGGAGTTACATTCTTTAGGTGAGTGCTTGTTCTCTTTGTAGACAAGTGTCTCATATGTTCTCAATGTACCAACTTGTTGTTAGTAATTTTTCTTTGACCAAGATGAGTGCTCATAGACATAATATTAAGGTTTTCTTCCAAGTGACAAGTGTCACTTCCTCCTTGTGCGTGGGTCTTTGCTCCTTCAACGTAACCCTTCACTATCATTATTAGCAAAGCTTGGTATTTTTGTTTTCTTTTCTATATATGCTTTTGATGGTGCCTTGAGTGAGAAGCAATTCTATAGTGGAGCTTTGGTAGAGCCTTGGTGGAGTTCCAATAATGCTATAGAGTGATCCTATATATGTCTTGCTTTTATTGCTTTCCTTCAACTAGGTTATGCTCCTTTTGTAGACCTGAATATAATGCTTCTCCATTATTTACTTTTGTGCCTTGATTTATTGCAGGTTTGGCTGTCCAATAAGTAGGTAATATAACCCTTCTATGGTGCTCTTTTGCCTTGCTTGGAGTGTGCAAGTATTCGTCTATTGTTGGTTGGTTTACCCTGTGGATATTGCACTTTTTAGGCACCTTCAAATCTGGCCTCTTTCCTATATAAACCATATTATGATATTGCAATACAATGTAACAAAAATATGTATAAAATAACCTTTATTGCACCCTCTTTTGCACTCTTTTTTCAGGTCTAAATTTCTGGTTTTGTGGCAGAATTTTTGAATGCAATGTAGGGGTTTTGAGGTTGTCTCTTTGATTAGACACCTTCCCATTTTTGCTTGGATACTTTGATGACAAATACAATATTAGATATAAGTAGATAGAAGCTCCTTATTTGATGCAATTTTTTTGCACTTTTCTCATTGCAACTAACCTTGTAATGCTTTGGATTTGAGACTCACCAAGTCTTAATCTTTGAATATTTTTTTGCTTACTTAGTTAGTTGCTATTTTATTATCCAAAACTTGGAGGATTGAGATATTTTTGGTGGCTTCATTTGGCCATTAAAAGTTGCATATTTTGGTGCACTAATGGTTTCTTTAGACACTTGATGCTAATATGATTTTGTGACTTTCTAAAGAACACAAATACTAAGCTTTTTTAGAGTAATATAGTAGTGCAAATGAACCCACAAATATTTCAATTTTAATGCACTAAAAATCACACGTTATCACTCCAATAAACTCTCAAAATAACTTATAACTGCACTTAATCAATTTACTAAAACTAATCAAGAATAATCTGAAATGAATCTTCAAGAGTTATTATGCAATTTCACTACTAACAAAGTTGTAGGAATTAGTCTTCTTTTTCTTTCCAAAGTAGATATTTGGTAGTTGATATATAGTTGTAATTTTTTAATCTAATCAAGTCCAAAGCTCATGTGCAAATGAACATTAAAAGAAACTTTCCATTTTGCACTTTTAAATACAATAATTCAATTATCCTCTTTTGCAACTCTAATCCAAATTAAGGTGCTTTAACAAATTTGATAAGTAATTCAATTAATAAATCTACTTGCACCAATAGTTGCTTACCTTTTTGAAAGCTTTTGTAGCTCTTTTGCAGATTCTATAGAGGATGTAGATCTTGGTGTCTAAGATCACCAAGTTGCTGCTTTGAGTAAGATCTTGTTGCTTAGTTTCTTCTTCACCAAAAAGTGGTCTCAAAATTTATTTTATGAGCCTAGGTTTTGATGATTTTTTAAGCAATATTCTATTTTTATTGTAGATTTGGAGAAGTCTTTGTCTCTAAAACGGTACCTTCTTGTTGTGAGAGGTAATATTCAAATCTCTTGGATTTGGTAGGCTTCTCCTATCTTCAATTCTTCTTGTTAAATTCTAACTTCAAGTAGGATCTTCTCAAGATTCTAAATATCTTGAGGTCTTCTGAGATTTAGCACTCCTTGCCAAATTCTTCTTCTTATTTTGGGCTTATTGTCGAATGGCGATAATTGTCCCAAATATTTTGCTATATTCTATAGTGAATTTCTCCAATGAGTTCTCCTTTGATTATTTCTTCAGTAAGGCTCTCCAATAATTTTACGAGATGCTCATTGAGACCTCCCCAAGGTATTTTCTTTATGGTCCAGCAGCATGTCAGGTTGACAAAAAACTTAGGCTCAATGATAATGGTGGTATTCCTATTGATCTACTATGGCTAGATTTATCGTGGCTTTAATACCACTATTAGCTTTTGATGTAGTATGTAATCTAATATAGCAATCACAAGATGCACAATAATATGAAAGAAATCAAATCTACAAGATGACTGAAATATACTATAAATAGAAATGATAGAAATGAATATAATGTATCTATGGAGGAAATGGACACTCCATGAACAAAGTTATTGGACTACATTACATCCATCACCAATATATGATGATCTACACAACACTATGCTACTACCTACAAATATACTTTGAGCTTCTATATTCTACTTGTTACAATGAGACCCTTTTATATAGAAAGATAGGTTCTTTGGCCAACACTCTACCTAGATGTGCAAGGGACACCTTGCACATATACAACTTACACATTGACACTTGTACATTTATTAAATTGCATGAAGTAAGTAGATAAATTCCCCCTAAAGTAATCTAATGTCCAAAGAATGTACCTAGGAAGGTACATTTACATGACCCAAATGATGTAATATAATCTATTTCTAATAGATGAAAATACCCATAAATAAGAGAAGATAGTTGAACAACCACAAATCACTGAAGGAACACTATAGCCTCAGTAGGAGGCTTCAAGTATGGCAATTTATTTCTCTTCTCTTCTTCCTTCTACTAATCCCCCAAAAGAGCTCCCTTCCCTTTCTGATGAAAAATTTGTATGATCCCCTTCCCAACAACATCCATATTCACCTCCACAACACCCTCCATCACCACCATCATATCAACCACCTACATCTGTCCCAACTAAAACTATCCACACTTCATATCCCTTAACTAAAAAACTGCTACTTCATCACTTCCATCTACGGTACCAACCTAAGTCACCACTATACCCTCTATAGTAGTGTCCATTGCATCACCCATGAGTGTATATTACACACTAGTAATAGTCTTATTCTCCCTCATTGGCCATTTTCCATTACTGTAGTCCCTTCCCACCTTTTCAATTGATGCTTATCTTAATATTGTAAAGATCAATAAATTCAAGAAGACCAATAAAAAAGCATATGATTGATGGAATGAGAAATGCACTCAGTATTCCAAGAGATCTATCTATTATACAAAAATAGTGGCACTAGATCCAAGCACCATGCAAAGGACTAAAATGAATATCACATATCTAGTGTATAAATCAGTGGAAGACTAAACTATTGAAGATTACTAGGTTGATATAGTGATAGAAGACATCACTCAACTCCCAATGTAAGATAAAAGAAGTCAAAAGGATAATGGAGATGGTAGAATATGAATTTAGGGATATTGAAGGTTACTTACAACCAATGTTATCTATATCCACAAATACCCAAGCTCTAGCCTAGGGCGAATATGAATATATTTTGAATAGAACCCCCAACCAGGAATGGTCTAACACCAAAATTATGGTCAGATTCTTCTTCAAGAGATATAGACTTATGAACCAAGGTTGGTAACTCATCCAAGAACTCATAATTGAGACTAAGGGGCTACTGAAACATTTGAGACTAGCTAAAAAAATGGGTTCTTGGGATTTTGGGGTGAAGGTTATGATATTTTAGAAGAACTCAAGACTAACTTAAGGGTATTTATGGAGATGAATCAAGCATAGATGAATTGCTAGAACCTATGTAGTAGGAATATATCTTAAAACACGTATAGGATCTTACTCAAATTAAATATTTTTTGCACAAATGGATCTTGAAAATAAAGTCCTATGATAATTTCTCTAAATTGGAATACATTCATCACTAATATACAAATATGTCATCTCCAGATGAAGATACCTGGAGACAGGCTTACAAGGCCTATAGTGATATTGTCAAGAAGCTACAAGATCAAATACATAATTCAATAACCCAAGAAAATGAAGAGATAAAAGGAAGACAAGTAGATCAATTTTAAGGGGAAATAGAAGAAGAAGTTGGAGGAGACACAAAAGTAAAGAAAGACAAAGATGCGAAAGGATAAAAATCCTCAAGTAATTGAAGGACTGAATAAGAAGACCACCCATTCACCCTTTTTTCTATCTTGTCCATCCCTTTTCCCCTCCAAAAAAAATATATTTGTACATCAACTCCAACTTAGCCTTTTTTATTCTATTTTTGCTAAAGGATTGTGCTCACCCAATGGATAAAGGCTCTACGTTATAAAATTTTGCTAGAAAACAACCCCATGAGGTGCTAATAATGTAGGTCAAAATGATTACATTAGGAGAAATAAGGTGATGATAAGCTCTTTAAAATTTTTAAGTACCAAATAGTATCACAATTTTGTAACAAGACGAGTTTTCACTGGCAAGGAGCACCAAAAGGCCGAAGTGCCAAAAAGTGTCATGATTTTATGATAAGATGGGTTTCCACTGGTGAGGAGCACCAAAGGGATGAAATACCAAAAAATATCACATTCATGATAAGATGATTTACTATCCAGGAGCACCAAAAGGTTGAAGTGTCAAAAAGTATCATGATTTCACGATAATATGTATTTTCGTTGGTGATGAGCACAAAAAGGCTAAAGCATTAAAAAGTATCGTGATTTCATGACAAGATGGATTTTTGCTGGTAAGGAGCACCAAAATGTTGAAGTACCAAAAAGTATCATGATTCCATGAGAAGACATATTTCCACTAATGAGAAGCACCAAAAAGGCTCAAGCATAGGAAGACATCACAATTTCATGATGAGTCGAGTTTTCGTAATGGTTTTAGTTCATCATGGTCATTGCGAGATCGATGAAGACAAGCATATTAGAAGGACAGATGGATCAGATTTTAGAATCACCTCCACTATCTACCCACACACATGGATCAATCAACTTGCAGTTAGAGATTGAGTATTTTTTTCTATCTTCAAACCAATGATATTGCACGATGCTTGTACCAGATTGGCCATTTTTATGTTTTGTTTTAATATCTTTTGAATAAGTTAATTTTATATTTTGAAATATTTAACCATCAAGGGATTAAAATTAAGAGTATTGACCTCTTGTCAAAGGGTCAGCTCTTAGGTGTTTACAATTTATATGAGTTAAGAATTTTGGAAGGAGCAATGCAATAGAGATCTTCGTTTAACCTTTGGTTCAAATATCTTGTAGAAAAAGTATATATGAATGGATGAATGTTTCTAATCTAGCTAAGTAAATGTGTATGACATTAATTCTAATTTTTTTATTTTTTGTTGATGTTTATCTCTTAGTTATGGAACCACTAATATGTAAAATATAAATAGTTATTAGATGTGTTATGTGTATGGTAAATGATTGGTTGGTATGTTAGGAGGTTGTAGTATTTGCTCCCTTGCATGTTTTTCTCCCATTTCTTGTTGTTTCTTAATCTGCACCATATCAAGTTCTAGCCTCGACTATATTTACATCTCTTTCAAGCACTTTTTTCTTCCCCTCGGTTACTTTTCAACTACTTAAAACTCCTCAAGAAACCAGTCTTCTCTGGAGATTGAACCAGCTAAGCCTAATAGTTTAATTTTTCATTCAATGTTGGTCATGTCTTGGGCACAATAATCAACCATAGGCAAATTTTGGACCAACATGAACCAAGACATCAAGATATAAAGTGAATGATTACCAATGCATTCAAACTCCATTATAATGCTCTAGATAGATCATTCTTGATGAAATATTTTTACAACAAATGACAATATTTTTTCAAATAGTAGCAATCAAATTCATGATAGCAACTCTTATAGTACTAACTGAATACTTCTCGGATGGTATGCCAATAATACATGTGAAAAATATCTTTAAATGAATAACATCAAATATAAAAGCAAATAAATAAATAAAATTGGACATAAAAAACATCAAGTTAACATCCCTTATTATATTTTAGTACATTCTTTGTAATCTCTTGCAACACTTGGATAACTCTTTCAATTGGAGTCACATATTGTCTACACAATAAAAAATCATGAATGCAACACTCTCGCTCCTATTTATTGGATGTCTCTCCAAATATGATAAGACTCAATGTCTTTAGCACTTTCAAATCAAATGTCCACTTCTCAATAAGCATGTGCCTTGTTCTTCATTATTTCCTCCATGTAGCAACAAATTTTCAAGTGCTTCTTCCAAAATAGAAAATTTTCTTCTTTCACATGATCTAGGAATGATGAGCTCTAGTACCACATGTATGACCAACAAGGTGTTGGATAGAGTTGCACTAATAACAATACATCTATATACAATGAAGGTGAGGTGGTTGGTTTAGATAGTTAACTTTCAACCACATATTCAAGTGCGACTCCCAAATTATCTACTTTAATGATATTACATGATAAAATAAAATTTTAATAGTAATATAGGGTACAATCCTATGGAATTTGTTGTAGCCATTAAGTATTTCTAGACAAACTAGTATGACTAATAATATTATGCTTAACGGATCAACTCTTGGGATAAGTGGAACCCACAATGAATCAATATGCATACCAACAACCTCAAACCCAATAGTTTATCCCTACTTTGCCAAACCCTAATAATGCAATCTTTGTCAATTTTAGTACTATTGAAATGAATGAATATTCCATATTTAAATATGATGCTATATGTGTGAATCAATAGGAGGTTGGGACTAGAGGCAAGAGGAAGGCACCCAAGGAGCTACCTTGAACCTAGAAATATGTTGAAGCAAATAATAGAACTACATGATTTAAGAGGGGAAGCCCACAATTACATTTGAATTATAAAGGGCCAATGGTTGCACAAGATAATTGAAATAAAACTACTATGAAAAATGTTGTATAAATAACTTCAATATATGTGTAGGTTAGTAAGGACAAATAGTCAAATAAGGGAATGAAACTAGATATTGAAAGGGGGAATTTAGAATAAATGGATTAAGTCCACTAAAAAGAGGAGTGATGTTGTTAATCCAAGTGACCCTGAGAAAAGGGATGGATGCTTGCAATGCCAGGTAGGAAGGTCATTCGTTTGTCAGTGTTGAAGATTGTGCTTTTGCTTGTTGGGCTAGGATGTGAGTCGTTCGGTAATTCTAGTTATGTAGTGAAACAATATTTTGTAGGACTTTTAGTGGTAGTAATGTTGAGGAGATTTTGTTATCTACCTTATGAATTTTACTCCTTTACTGGCTAGTTGCATGAGCTGGTAAGTAACTGGGAAAACCAAGTGAACTTTAGATGTTGATTGTGTTGTTTTAGTTGATAGAGCCTTTAGATTAGTGTATAATGAGATTGATTTTTTGAGCTTTGCGGTCCATGTTGTATCTGGTAGAACGTAAGTCTACTTGTAGCTAAGTATAGCCATGGTGGTGTTAGAAAACCTTAGTTGGAAATAGTAAAATAATTTACGGTACTATCATCGTTTTCAAGGTTTGAATTGATGTTAAATTTTTAAACATGCTTGATTGATGGAAAGTTCCTGGCTTGGTTCCGATGTTAGTGATTCGGTGGTTTTATAATTTCAATTTAGTTAGGAACACTCACCTTGAATAAAACATGTAGTTTTTTTATTCTTAGTATTAAAATAATATTTAAAATTGATGATGTAAGTATTATTTACTTTAGTTGGGGAGATACGGTTACAGTATCTTATGTTGACGAAAATTATGGATTTTACTCTAATTGATTAAGAGTAGATATCCAGAGTATGTGATTAGATGATAGTTGTAATTAGATGGATAGATTTATAAATTCTCTAAATGATGTGAGAATAGACATCCAAAGCATGTGATTGATATTGGTTGTAAGTGTTTACAGGTGGAAAGAAATATAAATTCTTTGATTGATGTGAAAATAGATATTTAGGACATTTGATTTGATAGTAGTTGTATGTAAGAATAAGATGGATAGAACTGTAAGTTCTCTTATTGATGAATGAATGGATATCCACATCATTTAATTTGATAATATCTTTTTTGATAAGCTTCTTTATGCTCCAAAAGACCTCGTGAAAATACATACAAGAACCAAAAATGATGTTGGATAGGGATTTTCGACAGAGGTAATGGAAGAGGATTCTAGGCTTGGTTTATGATTCAATAAAGAATTCACTTTGTTGTCTATACACTTAAAAACATATGGTTTGATGTTGTGATCTGTGAGACATCCATTGTTTTTGATGCTTTAGAAGTAAAATGTGACCTTACTACATTGTTGTGTGCTTCGTCTTGCTAGAGGAGTGGTCGGATTGTGTATTGGATGTGCATTAAGTTGTACCACTCTAAAAGCATACACCTAGGCTATTGCATCAATTATACCAAGCATTAAAGCATGAAAATATGAATAACAATGAATTGAACAAGAAAGAACAACTTCTTTATATTATCATTGCAAATATCCTTTACAAATACGTCCCTCTTAGGGATACCGAATTCTTTGATACAATTGATACAATATTTTGAGCCCCTCAAAGGGGATGGTGCAATACGCAGGCTCTTAATGTAGACACGAACTGCTCAAGGCTCAAGGAAGCCTTCTTCTCACTTGATCGGAGGAATATGTTGCCAAGAATGCTTTGAATATGACCAGATCCTATAAATCTACATTCAAGAAACAACATAAGAGAGTTAGAAGCAAAGGAGGCCTCTCATGATGAGGCTCTTGATAGGAATTTGCATGAATTAGGACAAATATAGCAAGAAAGCATGGAAACTTGTAAATATGATTACAAAACCTCTAAATTATTATAAAGAATGCTAAGAAAGTAGTAAATCTAGCTATTATGATGCATAATCTACCATTAAAACTTGAAATGAATCAAATCTAATGAAACTAGTGCAAATTGACAAAATAGAAGGAAATAGAGCAAAGCTACCTCTAATTTCTACAATTAACCATACAAAAGCATAAATGAAAGCTAATCTATGTCAGATCTACCTAATTGCATGCTTAGAATGAAAATCCTATGGCTAAAACGAGGGAAATTGAATGTCAAACCCTCGCCACGGGTCTGAGGTGCAACTAGCTCTGTTAGCCACGATTGATAGCCATGGCTGAGGTGAAAGTGCTCTTTCTCTTGTAACCAGGGCTTGAATCTCAAATTCCTCCAGGGAATTGATGATCAAGGGTCACCTCTATGTTCTAGAACGAATTGGTGATGTAGATTCTTTAAATTTGTAGTGGAAGTGGTTCAATTATGGATGAATGATCTCCTCAAGCTCTTGAAACCTCCATAGCTTCAAATGCAATCATGATTTCCAAATTGGTAGCATGTAGGCACTCCTCAAGGGTTGCAAATGGCTCTCCAATCTGGTAGGGCTTCATTGCATTCAATTGAAAGCTTCTCTAAACTTTTCCCAAATTTGGAGGGGGGTCTTATAGCACTCTCAATTCCTAATCTTAGCTTCATTGAGAAGCCAAGATCAAGAACCAGGAGGTTGGAGCAGTTGGGAGGAAGATTCTGGATGCTTCCTCACTTGAAACTACTTGAAATCCATTTCCATGGCCATTGTAACTGAATTTGGCTTGGCTCAAGAATTCAAAATAGTTTTAGGGCTAGCCATGACTCTTAGGTGTAACTAGAATCTTAGTTATGGGTGTCATCCATGGCTAAGGTTGAGTAGGCCAAAGCTACCTAAATTGAGTGGTTAAAACCACTGCTTTGCCTTGGAATGGTCCAAGATCATTCATATGGTCTGTTAGGATGCCCATATGAGTAGTCCCCTACACATGATATATTTTAGGTGTCTACAGATGCCCCTTTTGGGATGCATTGTGTGAAAGCACAATGCTGAGCAAAAATAGACCACCTAAAGCCATGTTGTAGGTTGAATGATGATCATTGATCTGATCAACATTAGATGCCCTAATCCTGCAAAAGGATGCACATCTTAGAATCATTGCTTCCAACTGAGGGAAGGCTTAAATTTGCAAAGCTTTTGCATGTCCATGATGATCGGGTAGTCAGGCTACAATCATTTTGATAGGTGGAAAGCTACTAACTTAACTATCATATTTGCTTTTTGCCCCAACAAAGGGTAAGCTTATGATAGTTGTTGGCAATGATTCGTAAGATGAATGCAATTTGACAAGATCGAGTGATATCTTGTTGAATTTGATTATGATTATTGATATTATGACTACCCCCTCAAGCGATGAGTCGATGAGGGTAGGACATTGAATAAAGTGATGAGTCACTTGACCAAGATGAATAATTTGAATGATTGAAGACTTTTGCACTATTGTTATTATTTGGCAAGGCCTAATTCAATCATGATTTCAATTGTTAATAGTAATTGTATATCTCTATCCCATGGAGCAGTCTGATTGTAATGGCCTTCTTAGGGAATCAAAATGATAACAATTCCAATTAGGCTTGTGTTGAATCACTATTTTCGATGATCTGCTAAAAATGTCATAGAAGAAATGAAATGAATGCCTCATTCCCATGGGGTAGTCCAGCCATTATGGCCTTCTTCGGGATTGAAGTGAAGTCATTTCAAGTCAACGATGACTAATTTACCCCAAATGGCCTTATGGTAATTTACTCATCTTGTCGGATTGCATGGATCGCAAGTCATTGCAACCACCAAGTGTATAGGGTAAATAACTGGATATGAGGCACATTTGAATTTTGAATTATGTGAATGTTTTTTGTTATTTTTGAAATTTTTGAGGTTTTTGGATGATTGAATATTTTTAATTTTGCATTTTGAAACTCCTCATGGTGAAATTTTAAGGGCATTTATTGTTGGATTCTAGCCATGGTTGTCAATCGTAGCTAGTTTTGGAAAATTCCTTAGTCATGGCTGACCATGGTAGGGCAAATTGGAAAATATAAAAGAAAAATATGATTTTCATTAATTCATTATTTTCATTTCCAATTGTTATAGAGAGAGCTCTAAGAGGAGAAGTGAAAACTTGACATGAAATGCTACCAAAATTTCACATACTACCCTATGGTTGACCAATCGGAGGCATCCACTAGTGGTGGAGCCGATGCTACAAAGGTAGCACTCCAAACCTCACTTATTGAATTACCAACTTAAAAATGAACCAAATTAATTAATGAGTAAAATGAACTCAATTAAACTATTGGTAATGAACCTCACCCTAGTTAGGATTTAGACTAGGCTAGTTAGTGGGAGGGTTTAATTTTGGGTTTGGGGTTAATGGGATGGGAAATGACCTTGAACGAGGTTTTTCCTATAGCCGTGGGTGGTAGCCATGGCTCCCAATTGGTAAATTGGGGGGTGTGCTGTTGACTTCAAATCCCAATGGTCAAAAATTTGACCATTGCCATCGACCGTGGGTGTCAGCGATGGTTGAGGAACTTTAGGAAGATTTTTTAATTTTTTAATTTTTTTGATTTTTGATTGAATTAATTGATTTTTTTGAATTTTTCCAAGTAAAATTTTGATTTTTTTGAATATTTTGAATGCATTTGTGATTGTTTTTGCCTTTTTGAAGGTTTTTTTAATTTTTTTGTATTTTTAAGTGTATTTTTTATGTTTTTGTGATTTTAATTAATTTTTGTTATTATCTCCCTTTAGTTGACTGCTAGAGCGTAGGAGTTTGAGCTCTTCCATGAGCTTCTACATGAGATAGATGATGTTGATCGGGATTGGTTCATTACCATAGGCCTTGGCTATGTGCTCTGACTTCCATCCATCTAGGTGGATCAGGCCTATATGACTACTTTGGCCCATCGTTGGGATGCATGGACCAACACCTTTCACCTACCGATAGGTGAGATTATAGTGACCTTGGAGGATGTCTACCACATCTTTCGTATCCCCATCGATGGTGAGGCCATCACATCTTCACCTACTATGGTGAAGGATGTAGTATTCTAGAGGATATTTGGTACTTGGAGTGATGAGGTATTGGATGACATAGAGCATGAGGGTGTGCCTATTGAGTATTGGTATAGGGTGTGAGTCTTCTCATGATGGTAGGTCATGCTGATGTATCTCATTATACATGTTCTGCTCCTAGATACATCTGGAGTGAGGTTCCCTTGGAACCTCTTGGCTAGGATGTAGGACCTTCTTGCTAGCACTACATGGGAGCCATTGATTCTCTCCTGGGGGAGTGCTCTCCTCGCATAGCTCTATGATGAGTTGTATCGCATCACATAGTGAGGCTGTGTGGGAGTCATGGCTGTAGTCTGCTGCTCTAGATATGGGTATGGGAGCATATCACTATTGATCACCCTAGAGGACTACCATTATAGATTAGGAGTAGGTCATGCATAGGGGATCTAGTACTATATGGATCATCTTATAGGGCTGAGGCTAGGGTAGGTTCTATGGTGCCCCTACATGGACTATCCAACATGGGAGGAGGTAGACTATTATGAGGTGGACATGATATGATAGATGGCTCCTCGGGTGCAAGCTTGAGATGCATGAGTTCTTCCACTTCTCATGCATCACTAGGTAGTTTGGGATCTACCAGGACATTCCTAATGAGCTAGTTGTCTACCACCACCTTAAGGTGGAGAGAGACTTGTCTAGCCTTGAGTGACTCCATTAGGAGATGAGGATGATGTCTACCAGGATTTAGGGTTGGTAGATGTAGGGACTATAATTGATTATGATGCTTGGTGGACTACTATGTTATGGTAGGGTGGTGGCCCTCTAGGTAGATCTAGGGATGAGGAACAGAGGTAGTAGGTGATGATCTTAGGGGTGATGCATTCACTAGAGGATAGAGGGTGGATGGGGATAGGTTATAGTAGTAGAGGAGGAGCCCTAGGTTGAGGAGGATGAGGAGGAGCTTGATGATGAGGTGTCCTAGTTGAGGGCCTAGGTGGCTAGCTTGTAGTCCTAGCTATAGATAGTGAGGATGTAGATCATGGAGAGGGATACCTCCCTTGCTACATTATAGGTATATATGAGAGCAGTTTAGGGTTAGCTCATAGAGGGACAAACATAGTGGTATGGATATCAGGAGGAGAGGGTAGCTCTTAGGCATAGATTACCACTATAGATATAGATATAGAGAAGATCACTAGGTAATGTGATCTTCTCCGGTCTTAGATGGATGTTGTGACTATAGAGTGAGACTTGCTCTGTTCATGAGGGGAGATCCCTCGACTTCTCAGGTTGCTCCTACTACTCTAGTTGTATCGGGACTAGTAGGGTTGGATATGGGTGTAGAGATCTAGAGACTGCATGCCCTCATCTAGGATGGTACTAGGCAACATGCATCAGATGTGGCCCACATCGCTCTCCTAGAGGGATAGGTCAGACTACATAGAGGTAATAGTGCTTGAGAGATCCACTACTATAGGGTCATAGAGGACTAGGACATAAGATACTGGGTAGTCATCAACATGGCCTAGTCATAGGTCTCATAGTTAGAGAGGTCCATAGGTACTAGCTCTAGGTGGACTCATCGGGAGGGTGGAGATGGTGGAGGAGACTCACAAGTAGGAGGTGCAGGCCCTATGTAGTATATATTTTTAGATATTTGTACCATTTTTTAGTGTAAGGTCTGAGGACCTACACAGTTGTAGCCTATGGGCATTTTGACACATCCTATGTACTTTTTTGACACACACACACACACACATATATATATATATGATATAACTTTTTAGACTCATTATATGTGTATATTTTTATTGTTTTATGTTTATGAGATGCATATGGATGCAATGCTTATATGTTATGTTGATTTGATGCTATATGATGTGATGTATTGATGACATGCACTAGCTAGCTGATGGATGTATGACTAGATATTGTGATCTAGATGTGTAGATGGACTACTATGATGTATGCATATGGATGCAATGTTAGATGTTAAATGCATGTTTAATTTGATTTAGTTGTATGCATTTAATTTATGATGTTATGATATGATGAATGCAATGTATGTAATGCATTATTTACATGATGTAATCTAATGTAAATGAACCTGTATGCTTTAATCACTTAAAACATAAGGAATGAATGCAATATGAGTTTAACAATCTAATGGATGACACCACAGAATGTATAACAATCATGAATGTAATTGATAAATCTTATCATAAGAATTAATCAATTAGACATCCATATGTGAGATGTAAGATGATATATTGTTTCTCTTCATAAGCTTTTGTAAGTTAAAAGATATGCACAAAATAGTCAGTGGTCATCTAAATATCATTGTTGATATTCATCTGGTATCTATTCTATGTTATGAACACCCTTTAATAAATAAAATCTCATAAAAATAAATTGATGATTGATTGATTGATGTGATTTGTTGCTATTTGGGAATTTTTGAGGTTTTCCATGAGACTCAAACACCCTAGTTGACTTATCAAAAGTTGTATAATGACTATACTAGACTTCTGAAAGATAAATTTTTTGTTATGAAAGACCCAGATATTCATTATCCCTGTGTGTGCAAATGAATATATTATATGAGACATAAGACTACCTCATTGCTAGGTGAGATTCATTCAGCCCATTGTTGTAATGAGGATCACCAAATGTCCACCATGATCCTAGGTTTGGACTTAGTTGGACTAGACCACTAGGCAATATAGGCCACCTAAAGCTAGCTCATTTGTAAATTGCTTAGACCTACCCCAATGTCAGGTGGGATTCATTCAGCCCATTGTTGTATTGGGGATCACTCTATGATTTTCAAGTATTGACCATTCTAGGGATTCAAGCTCTTCACCCCCTTATTTTCTTCAATTTTATTGGGATACTTGCTCATATATATAGTGATGAAAATCACTGTTTATTTTGTATTTTTGTTTTTTTTTGTTTTGAGCAAGGGATTTGATTTGATTTTGGGATTTTTCTCCTTTTTGTAAGCAAGGGATTTCTTGGGTAGGGGGAACTTGTCCTTTTTCCAATGATCAACACTCTAGACCATGCGCATCACAAGATGAGCAAGTAATAAAACCTTTCACTTAAGGTGACTAGGACCACTTTGTAGTGTTCATATTTCCTTGTCCTAATTAGGATTGTTAATGTGTTTGATTAGTGATGGGATTTTGATATGCTAGGTGCTATCAAAACTAGACCTCATCCTCAAAAGCAAAGATAGCTTTCTACAAAATCTGAGAAGACCACTAGGTATGGTTGAATGACTAGAAAACCCTAGTATATTCTTCATAGCAATGGGAGGGGTTGTGTTGAGAAACACAATTACTCACAAGGGTGATGGATGATGATGATGCATAGATGCATGATTGAAATACAAACATGGTGTCATTTGTAAGATTGCAAACACAACCTATCCTAATGCAAGGTGTGATGGATGGAAATGCCTAAATGCAATGCAATTAAATGAATGCAAGTGCAAAATGAAATGCATGATGCAAATGTTTTTGAATTTTGATGTTTTGCAATATTTTTAGATTTTATTGCTTTTTGATTTTTATGGATTTTGAATTTTTCCATGTTTTTGATTTTTTGAATTTATGTGTGGAACACCTTAAGATGAAGGATATTGAGAGGTTCAGGCTCTTCAACACCTTCAAGCGATGTTAGGTGATATGTTCTAGGTCCAATCTTCTCTGAGATGATATATGGACCTAACCAATTAGTCGTAAATTTATCTCGCAAGTGCGGTGGTAGGTTTGAGTTCTGTTGGTTCTCTTTCAGTACAAGATCACCAACTTTAAAGTCTCTTAGATGGACTTTATTGTTATAAGCTCATTTTAGGTATTCTTGATAAACGTGGAGATGCTCAAGGGCATTCACGTGATGTTCATCAAGAAGCATCAGTTGATCGAGGTGAGCTTGCCATGCAGTGTCATCATCGATGAACTCTTTCAATGTGATGCATAGGGTTGGAATCTCCAACTCTAAGGGCATAATGGCCTCAGTGCCATATACTAGTGAAAATGGGGTTGCCCTAGTGGGTGTCCGTATGCTAGTCCTGTAAGCCCATAATGCAAGGGGTAGTTGTATATGCCAATATTTATGGTTTTCTTGTACCATATTTTTCAAGATGGCTACCACTATCTTGTTTGAAGCTTCAGCTTACCCGTTTGCTTATGGATAGTATGGAGTCACAAAACTATGTTGTATATTGTACTTGGATGTCAAAGCCCTCATAGTTTTGTTCTTGAATGATGTTCCATTATCTAAGATTATTTTGGATGGTATCCCAAAATGACTTATGATATTATGAAGTATGAACTCCACAATACATGCTCCAGTTGTCATTGTTAAAGGGATTGCTTCCACCCATTTTGTAAAATACTCAGTAGCCATTATAATAAATGTATGTTGACCCGATGATGGGGGAGAGATCTTACTAATTAGATCTAAACCCCACTGAGCAAATGGCCAAGCCACTTGAATGGGCTGTAAGGCCTATGATGGCAAGTGCATAAGATTAGCATGATGCTGACATTTAATACATTTCTTGACATACATGATGCAATCCTTCTCCATAGTGGGCCAATAATAACCCATTCGAAGGATGCACTTGATGATGGCCATGCCATTGAAATGGCCACCGCATGTACCATCATGAGCTTGTGAAATTTCCCAAGCTGATTCTTGGGGCTCAAGACAATGAAGGAGAACTCCATCATAGCTTTGATGGTACAAGATGTCTCCTAGCAAGACATACTTTGTCACTTTCTATTTGAATGTGCATTTTGTGACATGTGATAATCCCTAAGGGATTAAACCAAGCTTAAGGAAGTCATGTAATTATGACATCCAATCTTGATAAGCTTCTGCCTTGATTGATAATATGACTTGTTCCCCTTGTGGTTTTCTATGCATGAATGCAGATTAGGATACAACCTTGTGGTGAATGGTGGTGCCATTCCCCATAGGACCTTATAAGATCAAAGACCCCTAAGGTACCTTCTTGAGAAAGTCTCTAGATTTATAGAACCACTCATGGTTTGGTTCTATATGAATCATGTTGAATGATTCTTTATTATCGAAAGCCTCACGCTGCATCATGGCATGCGAGAGCATATTTACATGAATGGTAGTAAAATTGGTAGATAGATTCTGAGGGATTAAAGATCCCAAATATGCCATAGTGTCTATAAATCTATTTGATGTACGAGGGATTACCTCGATGTCGTACCACTCTAGCTAGGCTAGATAAGTGTCAACAAGATCCTTATAAGCTTTTAGGATAGGACACCTACATTGAAATAGTCCCTTAACCTGATTGACAATGAGAAGGGAGTCACCAAAGATGTTTAATATTTTAATCTTCATGGTGATTGTTGTTTGGAGGCCCAAGATTAGGGCCTCATATTCAACATTGTTATTGGTACAAGGAAAGTCTAGCTTAAATGACAAGGGCATTGGAGCACCTTGTGGTATGAAGAAGACAATTCCTGCACCACCCCCTTGCTCACACTTTGAACCATCAAAGAACAAAGTCATGTCAGCTTTGTTATCTGGTTCTTCGGGTTTGAGAGATTCTGATAATGCAAAGATTGCATCATCAGGAAGCTCTATGATAAGAGGCTTACTATCTTCAAGAGGTGCCTCTACTAACTGATCAACTATGACCTATCCCTTGATGGAATTTTGGCTGATGAATTCCAAATCAAATTCTATCAATAGCATGATCCACTTTGTAGTACATGTATTATGATATGTCTTGCTCATCATATACTACAAAGGATTTTGTTTGGATATTACATACATCGTATGACTTAGCATGTAATGATGCAACTTCTTCATTGCAAATACCACTGCTAAACATAACTTCTCCATGTATGCATACCCTAGCTCATAACTCACCAAGGTGTGACTGATATAATATATCACTTGCTCTTTGTCTTGCACATTATTTTGGGCTAACATGGTTCCCAATGCAAAGTTAGTAGCTGATATATAAAGTAGAAATGGCACATCTGGTCTTGGTGGAGCTAGTACTGGTGGCATTTCTAGGTATTGCTTAATTTTAGCAAAGGCCTTCTGATAGTCCTCATCCCAATTGAATGAGACCCCCTTGTGTAGCAGTCGATTCATGGGTTGGCATTTGTCTGATAATTGTGTGATAAATCACTTTATGGATGCTACTTTACCTTGTAAGCTTCTTAGCTCTTTGATATTGGTGGGAGGATGCATTTCTAGTATGGCCTTGACCTTTGTTGGGTCAACTTCGATCCCTCATTTAGAAATGATGAATCCCAAGAGTTTTCTTGAAGTTATACCAAATACGCACTTCTTGGGATTCAACCTGACATTATGCTCTATCAGGTGATCGAAGACCTTTCTGAGGACCTCAACATGCTCTTCTCATAGTAATGACTTTGCCAATAAGTCATCGATGTAATCCTCAAGGATTTTGTGCATGTAGTCATGAAAGATGTATGTCATGGCTCGTTGATATGTGGCACCAACATTTTTAAGGCTGAATGGCATAACTTTATAATAGAATGTTCCCCATGGTATTGTGAATATGGTTTTGTGTTGGTATTTAACTTTAATCTAAATTTGATTGTAACCAAAAAAACTATCCATAAGGGAAAGCATCTCATGACCTGTAGTTGCATCTATGAGAGCATCTATGTTGGGCAATAGGAATGAATCCTTTGGTGTTGCCTTGTTGAGGTCTCTAAAATCTATACAGATATGGATCCTTCCATCAAGTTTTCCTATAGGTACCATGTTTGATACCCATTTTGGATAGTCGATGGAGATAATAAACTCTACATCCAACAACTTCTACAACTCATATTTAACCATTAAAGCGATGGTTGGATGCATTTTCTTGAGCTTCTACTTGATTGGATTTTTAGAGGGGTCTAGCGAAAGGTTATGAGTAACCAATTTTGGATCTAGACTCAACATATCCTTGTATGTCCAAGAAAAGATATCAGGTCTCTCTTTCAGTAGAGGGATGAGGATGGCATACTCATCAGGAGATAGACTCTCTCCAAATTTAACCTTCTTAGGATTAGTGGGATCATCACTGATATCCACATCAAAGGTTTCCTCTACTGACATGTGTGATCCCTCCTCAAGCTGGTGAGGCGTAGGAATCAAGTGGATGTCATCATCTGGGTTTAAAGGTCCCACATCGGAATTACCCTCAGCATGATAAACATCATGTGTGCAGCCTAGTGCAAAATGAAATGGTTGTAACATTTCTTCATTGGGGAAGAAATATTTAGGCTCTAGTGGTGAATCAATGTGATCCCAATCAATAGCATCTAGATTAAGACACAATGGTTTAGAAGGATCTGTTGGGTTGTGGAGTGGAGTGGTCAAATCAATGGAGATCATGTTGATGGAATGGATTAGATCTCTAGGACCATGTGTGTGCAACTCTACATTATTAGTGTTATTCACATACCCAAGATGTGGCTCTAGGGGTATGGGGATCTCTAGATCCGGTCTATGAATAGATTAGAAAATGGGATCATTTGGCTCAAGGAGCTCCCTATATGTAGGTGGATCAGGGAAGACCCTATGATAAATCTCATCTAAATTAGTCAGTCTGATCGGGATGCGAGGGCCAGGAAATACTATTCGATACAATTCTTCCATGTCAACTAGCTTCATAATATGATGTAAATATCATGGCCCAAGATAGGCCATCTCGGTCTCATATTCATAATCACTATCATCTATGAAGAATCCCTCATTCCTACCTATTAGAATCGGGTGTTGAGTAGTATGTCTAGGCCCAAGGTAGGCCATTTCTATTTCATCCTCATATTCTTCATTGTTTGAGGACTACTCATCATCATCACTCCTAGAATCATATTCTGGTCCATCACTTTTGGAAATGGACTCTGCTTTAACTTCCTCAGAAGCAACTTCTGATTTAGTGTCTATTGTTAGGCCTAGATTTTGGATTTGCATGCTAGTGTCATCGGTAGCTTCATGACTTTCAATCTCCAAGTTAGCTCTTGGAATATCTTCTGGATTGACCTCTACCATGATGTTGTCATGATAGATCTCAGGTGGTTCTATAGAGATGTAGGTCACTAGCCTATTACCCCTTCGTATGTAGGAAGGGTTAGGGTGATAAGGATTCCAATCCACATTATCCCCTAAACTGAGGTTCAGATGATCGAGAGATGCTACTAAAAGCTCATCCTATCCTCTTATATGGTAGCCCAATCTGAACCTATCAGTTGGTAACTAATATTGTGGTTCATAGGGAGTTTGATGCCCTTGCTCGAATAAGCCTAGACCGTAACCATGCCAATGGTAACATTTAAAATAATGCAAGGTGAACTCTAGATTAGACAAATAATGAACATTCATCGAGAATGGTTCATCATCATCTTCATCTATGGGTGTGCGATTAGCAAGTTGGTCAAGACCTCCATAGATGAAATTTGTTTGGTTGGGTGGCACCCCTAGTGGTACCACCATCCCTATGGGAAAGTGATGGGCTTGAGGTCTGCCCATGTCCTATGTAGTCTCGATAAAAGGTGTGAATGTCATGTTCTACACTATATACTCTACTAGCCTAGGATTAACCAAATGGATGGTCACCTGAAGAAATAGGTGAAGCAGATTGAGGTGCCTCCTCGACTTCATTCTGTGCATCTCCTTCATCCATGGGACTAGAGACCTTGGCATTGGCTACTTTGGGTATTTCCTTTGTCTCTTTCTCACCTAGTATTACCTTAAGCTTCTTGTCATTTCTAAGCATCATTGATGTTGTAGGCTTTGTAGAAGCTACTGTTGTATGCATAGATGGTCGTGGTGCTGATGTTGAAGGTCCAACACACACTTCCTTTAGTTTACCTTCTGGATGTTTGATGGGTGACGTTGGTCGTATATCTAGGTGCATTGAAGGGAGAATGAAATATCTAGGTAAATCTACTTGGTTCACATATTTAAATGGTTCCTCATCGGAAGGAACCATGTGAACTTGTCCCTCATGTATATATTTAATACATTGATGTAAAATTGAGGGAACACAATGCATCTCTCTGATCCAAGGCCTCCCTAAGAGGATGTTATATTGCATTGCACCTTCTAGTATATGACACATCATAGGGATGGTCTTCAGTCCAACCTGAATAGGTAAGACTATAGTATCGACCATTGAGCATAGTGCATCGTTAAATGCTCTCAAAGTGAAGGTTGAAGGTACAATGTGCGATTTTGGCAACTTCAAGTATGCCAATGCCTTGGTAGTAATAATATTGATTGATGACCCTGTGTCAATCAATACCCATTTAAATGGTGTGTGGTTAACACATATAATTATATGTAGTGGTGGGTCCACTATAGCAGTAGAAACTATTTTAATCTCATGATCATGAAATTGAATCATCGGCTCACTACACTGCTACACATGTCCCATAAAATTTGTAAATGCTTTCGGGTCTTGGGACTGAACTTCAATAGACCTCAAGATGTCCATGAGCGTCTCCCTATGCTTAGGAGACTATTGTATCAATTCATATATTGACAACTTTGTTAGAGTTGTCTGTAGGCTTTGAATAAGCCTATTTCTGATGGTCACCACCGGTCTAGTTGGTGGGCCTGGCATATTGTTTTATATTGGCCTTTGCAGGGGTGCAACTTGAACCTTGATTGGAGCTGGAGGTGGATCTGGTCACTCATACCTCCCTTTTCTTGTGATAACATTTACCATACCGATGAAACCTTGCGTAGGTGGCTCAATCCACACTTGGTTCACTTGGTCGACATTATTCCTCGGAGGCTCATGGTTCGGAAGAGGATTTTTGAAAATCCCCATATTTTGGTTGTTCAAAGCCTGAGGGTTGTCGACAATTAGCTCACCTTTCTTGATCATGTTTTGCACCACATGTTTAAAACTATAACATCCTTCAATGTCATGTCCTTTCATCCTATGGTATGAGCAATACTGATCATCCCTATACCCTTTTGGTTTGGGTTGGTTAGGGTCTTGCAACTTGATCTCTGGTAAGTTAATGGCCTTAGCCTCACATAGTTGATGGAAGATCGATGTCATCATCTCTGACAATGGTGTGAACTAGTGAGGAGGGCATTGCTCTTTATTCTTACCCTATTTCTTATTATTGCATTGATTGTATTACGTAGGAGGAGGTTGGGCCTGATAATTCTATTGTTGTTGCCCCTTGTCCCCTTTTTGGAGGTTTAACACTACTTGATTCACATGGGTCGGCTTGGCTTGGTGATTTTGATTTTGAGTGTTCTTCTTATTCCAATCCTTCTTGTTCTGGAGCTTCAAGTTACCCTCCTATAACTTGATGTCCTCAATTACCTTAGCTTGTGCCAAGGCCTCCTCAAATATCTAGTATTGTTGTAGCTACAACAATAGTGAGATGTGCTTCACACAACTCTTTGTAAACATTCGAGTCAGTTCTATGGTTGGAATGGAAAATGGCAACTTTACCATTAACTTTCTCCATCTATTTCCATAGTCCATGATCAACTCATCATCGTATTGCATTAGAGCATCCAGATCAGATAAGTTTATCTTCTTCTTGATGCTGAAGGAGAAGCATTCAAGAAAAGCATTAGCCAATTACTCAAAACTGGTTATGTTGTGCCTCTTTAGTTGGTTGAACCATTCCAGGGTAGGACCTGAAAGGGTTGTGATGAAGGTCCTCAATAATAGAGCATCATTGCTTTGTATCTGAAAGCACATATTCATGAAACTTATGACATGCTCTTGAGCATCTTCATCTCCTTGAAACTTATCCAGCTTTGGCATCTCGAAGTGATCGGGATACGCTGGAGTAGGCACTAAGGGGCATAAAGGCACATTGTGTATTTTGTTCAAGGTTGGATTTTGATAAGTCATCCCTTGTTTCTCAATTGCTCTTACCTTTTCTACCAAGGCCTTGTAGGCCTTCGAAGATAGAATCTCCTCTTCCCTGAGAGGTCCTTGAGGAGCCTTTGGAGGTAGATTCTTCTTCGGTCGAGGTGGAGGACTAGGCTCATCCTCCACATCCACTAAGGAGATCTTAGGATATTATTGTTCTTGCTCATCTCCTTCTACTTCCTCATATTGAGTATGCCCATGATGTTCAAGCGCTTGGTGCTGCAATATGTTTTGGGTCATATAATGAGTATGTGCTTAGGGTACAATTCAGGCTATAAAGTAGCTCATCTATGATGGTGCTCCCTGTATTCACTCTGAGGAGGTAAATTGGTATGAGCCAATCTATCCTCTCTCTCTACACTCCTTTTGGTCAAGGATGCATTGCTCGTGCATGCACTTCTCATATAGACATTGCCTTAACAACCTCTATCTTTGAGTATCCTCATTTTTGAGGTGCTTGCACTCTGCATGCACATCTTCCAATTGATCTTGGAAGATCCACTACCTTTGCTCTGACACCAATTTTTGTGATCGATCTATAAGATCGATAGTATGTGGTCTCTGGTTTTGTAACTCTATTCGTGCAACTTTGTTGGTGTGAACCCCAATAGACTTGTCTGCCATGCTCTTGCCTTTGTCTGTATAGATGACATTCATGTTATGCTATTGTCTATGATCTGTGCCCGCATGGGTTGATGGGGCATGTATGCTATGAGAATACTTTGAGCATTCTCCTGGTTCCCTGATAGTCCTACGTGTACTCTCACTATGAGAACTCATAGAGCAAGAATGTGCAATCGAGGGCTTACACCCTAATTTCCCTAGGACTCTATCAAGACCATCAAGCTATCTTGTCTTCCATGGTTGATTTGGTGGAGTACCATTTTCTCCAAGTCTAGCTATGTCAATCATGAACTTATCAAGTTCATTATTGTTTGGAGTTTGTATGGGCCTATGCTCTGAAGTGGCCCTCTCTTCCTACCCCTGATTGGGTAGATTTTCTTGTTGTCTATCTTGGGATGGTGGGGGCCTTGAGCCACCCTTAGATCTATCCCTCGAGGAGTGTGCATTACCTCCTCTATCTGGGGTGTTCTGAATAGAATCCTTATGCATTGAATTGTCCCCTCTAATGCTCATCGAACTTCATTCGGGAGGATTCTATGGTTGAGGGTTCGATGCATTGTTTTGTGTGTTAGGTGGAGCTTCGGCTTCAACCTTGATTATACATCGAGATCGGCCTCTCCATGTATTAACCATGATATGAATTATCTCTTGTGTAGATTTTAGAGAAAACAAAGCAAACAAGGATGATTATCTCTTTTAAAATTTCTTTGTGATCCCTAAACTGGTTTTAGTGTGTTTCAGGTGTGTTGTAATCATAAACTAACTCTCATCATGTTTTTATATTTTTTGATGATATACTTGTTTAGTTTAATGGATTTCACCTGTATGCTCGTAGCTCAACAATCGATAATGAAATTCATGGTCACGTAAACCCCCCAAAGTGTGGAGATGAAATCCACACCCAGGTAGGGAGCATAGGTCCTATCGATCCTCACCCAACACATCGTGCATAGTGATACACCCCTTCGAAGAGGAATGCATGCTATTTTGCATGGATAGGATGGATCTTGGAGTTGGTATTGGCCAAAAGAATAGGGTTCATAGGATTTGAGCCAATGGATGGAAATAACTACCATCATCATTGAACTCTACTAGTGGATGGGTGTGAATTCCATCTCACTAGCATTTAAGTGTTGTGTGGTGTGTGTGTGTTCATTTTAACTTGCATGTAAATGGAAAAATGCATCACCAAGCAAACATGATCTTTCCTATATGCCTAAAATAAAGATGTTTCAAATTTAGAAATATGCATGTATTTAGCTATATGAAATTCAGAGAATGCAGTTTATATGATAAAATTGGCCTCTGATTGGGCCTCAAACATGCAAACTCTAAATATAACTTAACATAGAGACTAGGGTGGATTGAATCATAAGTGTATTCTAGCAACAGTTAGAAGAAAACTAAGAGAATATAAAATTTTTCAATTTTAACTTTACTTATGTTTTCTAAGTGATAAATTAGTATAAGAAGAAAAAATATAGAAAAGAAAAATAGAGAATTATCTAGAAATCCTCATTTGATGGAGGTACTATTTATTTTATTTTAGGAGGGAGACTATGCACCATAGCTGTTAAGCATGGCTAAGACCTGCAACAAAAAATAAAAAAATATTAGTAATCTACAATGCAATTGAGGTTTCCCATCATGATCACCATCTGTACCACTCTAAAAGCATACACCTAGACTATTGAATCAAGTATACCAAACATTAAAGCATGAAAATATGAATAACAATGAATTGAACAAGAAAGAACAACTTCTTTATATTATCATTGCAAATATCCTTTACAAATATATCCCTCTTAGGGATACCAAATTCTTTGATACAATTGATACAATATTTTGAGCCCCTCAAAGGGGATGGTGCAATACGTAGGCTCTTAATGTAGACACGAACTGCTTAAGGCTCAAGGAAGCCTTCTTCTCACTTGATCAGAGGAATATGTTGCCAAGAATACTTTGAATATGCTCAGATCCTATAAATCTACATTCAAGAAACAACATAAGATAGTTAGAAGCAAAGGAGGCCTCTCATGATGAGGCTCTTGATAGGAATTTGCATGAATTAGGACAAATATAGCAAGAAAGCATGGAAACTTGTAAATATGATTACAAAACCTCTAAATTATTATAAAGAATGATAAGAAAGTAGTAAATCTAGCTATTATGATGCATAATCTACCATTAAAACTTGAAATGAATCAAATCTAATGAAACTAGTGCAAATTGACAAAATAGAAGGAAATAGAGCAAAGCTACCTCTAATTTCTAGAATTAACCATACAAAAGCATAAATGAAAGCTAATCTATGTCAGATCTACCTAATTGCATGCTTAGAATGAAAATCCTATGGCTAAAATAAGGGAAATTGAATGTCAAACCCTAGCTATGGGTCTAAGGCATAGTTGGCTCTATTAGCCATGGTTGACAATCATGGTTGAGGTGAAAGTCCTCTTTCTCTTGTAATCAGGGCTTGAATCTCAAATTCCTCTGGGTAATTGATGATCAAGGGTCACCTCTATGTTCTGGAACTAATTGGTGATGTAGATTCTTCGAATTTGTAGTGGAAGTGGTTCAATTGTGGATGAATGATCTCCTCAAGCTCTTGAAACCTCCATAGCTTCGAATGCAATCATGATTTCCAAATTGGTAGCATGTAGGCACTCCTCAAGGGTTGCAAATGGCTCTCCAATCTGGTAGGGCTTCATTGCATTCAATTGAAAGCTTCTCTAGACTTTTCCCCAATTTGGAGGGGGGTCTTATAGCACTCTCAATTCCTAATCTTAGCTTCATTGAGAAGCCAAGATCAAGAACCAGGAGGTTGGAGTAGTTGGGAGGAAGATTCTGGATGCTTCCTCACTTGAAACCACTTGAAATCCATTGCCATGGCTATTGTAACTAAATTTGGCTTGGCTCAAGAATTCAAAATAGTTTCAGGGCTAGCCATGGCTCCTAGGTGCAGCTAGAATCCTAGCCGTGGGTGTCATCATGCAATCGAGGTTGAGTAGGCCAAAGCTGCCTAAATTGAGTGGTTAAAACCACTGCTTTGCCTTGGAATGGTCCAAGATCATTCATATGGTCTGTTAGGATGCCCATATGAGTAGTCCCCTACACATGACGTGTTTTAGGTGTCTACATAAGCACCAAGTGTTATTGTTAGAAAGTGTAACTTTTAGATGTCCAAATGTTGGAATAATATTTTAGATGTATGGCCAATTCATAAAGCTCATGTACTCAGTGTGTGTGAGTTGTGTAATTATCTTTTGAGAAGGATATTTTAGGATTTTATTATGAATAATTGAAATAATATTAATCGGCTTTACTTGTTCTTTATATTTTTATGGTGGAGTATTTTTAAAATGGCAGTATAATTTGGGAAATTGGTTTATTATTTTTTATGGAGAATGAAGAGGAACGCTTGGACTTCTCAAAAGACCCCTTTGAAGGGAAATGTATCATTTCAACTCTAAGGGCCAAGAATCCCATTTTTGGATAATATTTAGAAGTTAAGAACTGGGGATCCTTGGGTTTTTTTAGTGATCAGAATAATACTGCAAGTTATCATACTTTAGTGGATAGAGGAGAATCTATGTCAAAAGGTTTAGATAAAGTTAATTTTCCTATTGACTACTCACTCTCAGGTGTCTTAGAACACTCTACTCAAGTGATGGGTCTAATGAATGAGAAAGCATTTTATTGCAAGGAAGAAAAACTTGAGAAGGCTCCAAATAATCCAAACTCACTTTGTCTGATAAAGTTTCCTTTATTGGTCTTGATTTAGAGGCCCTAAGTGGAGTGAGTCCAAACTTACAATCAACACAATCTACAACTCTGGGTACTAAAGTGCATAAGGCACATAAAGTGGTTAAAAAGAGAAGATCGAAGATCATAATGGCACTTGGGAAAGACATGAGGATGGAACAAGTTTTGGAGTTTTTAGGGAAGGCCATTATTGGAAAGTTTTATCGATATCAAATAGCTGATAATACACTAAATGAGTGGTTGCAGAAGGTATTGGTCCCAATATTAGAAAATGGGCCAATTTTTTACTTACTTGCCATAGGATGGATAGGTTTCCTTTTCAATTTGAGGAAGATGCATAGAAAATTTTGGGAGGTCATTGGTATTGGGGGTATTCTTTTTTGGATTTGAAGGCTTGGATGACATACTTTGATCCTAGGATTGAAGTTGCTAGGAGAATCTTGATCTGGGTAAAACTTCTAGGTATACCAATGGATTTATGTTCAGAAAGAGATTTGAAAGCGATTGGATATTCATTATGTAAAACCTTGGATATAGATATTTCTTTCAAATCTAGTTTTTTGGTTTGTAGCTTGGGTTTTGGTTGAGATGGATATCACTGAAGGCTTACTGGATTGTATGGAGATAGTTGTGGGGAATACAGTTCATACTCAAATCTTGGATTATTTGAATATTCCTTTTAGATGTGTTTTTTATCATGTTCATGGACATATTGCCAAGGAATGTTCTCAATATTTCACATAGAAAGTTTGGACAAGAAAACAAATGACTAGTGGGGATTTCAATTCAAATAACAATCAAGAGATACCTATTTTTTAGAGTTTAATAGTGCTTCCTTATTTGGCACAAATAGGAAAAAACAATTGTTGAATATAGAATCAAAAATTTAGAGGAGGAAGAAATTTTGGGCTTAGCTTTGTCTTCATTTCACTGTTCACAAGTTATTAGAGAAGGAGACAGAGTCATAAAGAAAACTATGAAAGGATTGTAACTCGATACTATTAATTTTGTTGGTCAAACTTCTAAGCCTTATGATAATTATTGTCCAATACATGAGAATAATATGGAATTAGGTAATAAAAAAATTTGTACACTTCCTTATCAATGTTCGAAGAGAAGTCCTATGGACAAGGAATTTTATAATATTATGGACAATGAGCTGGAAACCTCAAACGCATTGAATAGGGATTGTGATCCAAATATTTCTACTATTGGAGGAAGTCTTTGTGACCTATTAGGTGAATCTTCTAGGGAGGTATCTATTTTAGTGGATGGTTTGGAGATAGGTTCCTCTTGTAGATATTTGTTACTTTAGTGGATGGGGGAGAGGAAGAAATCTCATATAATCTAAATTAATTTCCTCTCATGGAACGTGAGAGGCCTCAATGGCCTTCCCAAACACAAGGAAGTTAGTGCAATAAGAAATCAAGTGAATCCAACTATTATCATGTTGCAAGAAACAAAAACTGATGAGATTCAGTCAAAAAAGTAGCAAAAAAAATCTAAAATCAAGAGGATATCATTTGTAAATCATCCAAAGGAGCGTTTGGAGGCCTTATGACTTTGTGGGATCCCCAAATAGTAGAAGGCACCATTATTCAAAAATATAACAAGGTTCTTAGTATTTTATTTAAGGAAATAAATATCAATAGGTCATGGATCCTTTCAAATATTTATGCCCTGAATTCAATTCAATGGAGAGCTCTATTGTGGGATTACTTAGGCAATATGAGTGAAATCTTCCATAATATCCCCTGGATTCTAGCTGAGGATTTTAACACTCCTCTTTACACTTCAGACAAAATGGGTGGAAATGGACCACCTATCAGGAGCATGGATGAGTTCAATGACTTTGTGAACTCCAACATGTTTATTGATGTAAAACTTAGAGGAGTGAATTATACCTAGAGCAATCGGTAGATAGGGTGTCATCTCATTCAAGAAAGGACAGTTTTTTTCTACCAAAGGAGGATACAACTCTGTTCGATGATTCTACCCTACAGGCCCTTCCTAAAATTACCTTTGATCATAATCCCATTTTGTTGGATATCCCTAACTCTCTGTACTTCAAGAAACCTTTCATATTTCAATATATATGGATCAAACATTCTAGTTTCAAAGATAACTTAATTCAGTGGTGGTAGCAACCTGTCAGGGGTAGTGCAGCTTTTAAACTTGTTGGAAAATTAAAGTTTGTTAAGGAAAAGCTTCGAACTTGGAACAAAGAGGTCTTTAGGAACCTCTTTGAAAATAAAAAACAAGTTTTTTAAATTTTGAATATAATTGATCAGAGGATTCAACATGGTGATGTTGATGAAACTACTAGGCAGGAGGAACGGATAAAACTAGCAGAGTTTTATAACATTTTGGCCTGTGAGGAAATCTATTAGAGGAAAAAATCAAGGGCTCTTTGGTTGAAATATGGAGATTCAAATTCCAAGTTTTTTCACATCACCATGCTTAGAAACAGAAGCAATAACAAGATAAAAATTTAAAAAAAATAGATGGTTCTTTTACTCGGGACTTAATAGAAATCAGAAAGGATGCAGTAACTTATTTCAATTCTATTCTTGTTCAGGAATCACAATGCAATGAGGAGGCCAAAGATATTATCTTGCAATCCATTTCTATCATAATAAATGAGGATATAAACCTTAAGCTTCTAGATCCCTTTTCTTATGAGGAAATTAAGGAAGCCTTGTTTAGCATGGAGCCAAACAAAGACCCGAAACCCGATGGATTTCCCCCTCATTTCTATCAAGATTTTTGGGACATCGTAAGTGAGGATGTAATTTATGCTGTCGAAGAATTCCAAACAAGCAATCATATCCCAAAAGGTCTCAACTCTACTTTTATTTCTTTAATTCCTAAGAAGCAAACCCCTGAATCTATGGCTGACTTCAGGCCAATCAGTCTATGCAATATTTCTTACAATATCAAAACTAAAGCCATTGTAAATAGAATGAGAGATTTTCTACCCCGCATCATATATTCATTCCAGGGAAGATCTATCCAGGGTATGTCAATATTGGATGGAGTTATCACAGTTCATGAAGCTCTGCACTCTGCCCATAAGACTAACAGGTCTGTTTTTGCCCTCAAGCTTGATATGAAAAAAGCATTTGACAGGCTAAATTGGGACTTTCTTATTTTTGTTCTCCTTAAGTTTGTTTTTCACCACCAATGGGTTAATTTGATCAAAGAATACATTTCTAAAACATTTTTCTCGATTCTGGTTAATGTAACAACTACTGGTTACTTTCAAAGTCGGAGAGGAATTTGGTAGGGGGACCCTATCAGCCCCATGTTATTCATCAGTGTGGTAGAATATTTAGGCATAACCATCAAAAATACTTGCATTTCAAGGCTAATATCAAGAATCAAGGCAACATATCTCACTAGGGTTATTTCTCACCAAAAATTCATCTATGATACCCTTCTATTGACTAAGGCATCGATGGTTGAGGCCAAAAGAATTAAATACATCCTACAACTCTACAAGGACGCTGCTGGTCAAAAAGTTAATTTTAGTAAAAGCAAGTTATATTTCTTGAACACCCCCATTCAGAGGTAAGGAAGGATTGTAGAAATTTTAGGGTGTGATATAGCAAACCTCCCCACTTTGTATCTTGGTCTCTCTCTTTTCATTGGTTCTCCGAGAGAGTCAATGTGGGACAGGGTTATTGAAAGAATTAAAAAAAAACTTGTTGGATGGAAAGGTCATCTTCTATCTCAAGCAGGAAAGCTGACCCTCACTAAGGCCTCTCTTCAGAGCATTCTAGTATATTTCCTCTCTATTTTCAAAGCCCCTATGAAGGTTTTCCAAAAAATTGAGAAACTCCAAAAATAATTTTTATGTACTGGATCAGAGGAGAAAAAAAGATACACCTTGTAGGATGGACCAAAGTGTGCAGACCCAGGGAAAATGGGGGCTTAGGTCTCGAGGAGAATTGCTCATATGAATTTAGCTTTACTAGCTAAGCAGGTGTGGCACCTCATTTTTGGTAAAGAAAATGAATGGACAACTATCATCAAATGAAAGTATCTTCAAAATATGGAATTTCTAAGTGACTCAGTTCCAATCAGAGGTTCTACTTTTTGGAAAGCAATTCTCAATTGTAAGGAAATCATGAAAAAAGGTTTAAGATGGGTTTTAGGAAATGGTGAGAGGATAAATTATTGGAATGACAAGTGGGCTAAGGATGAACCACTAACACAATATCCTAACTTAGCCTGAATCAAAGATATCATGAAAGAACTCATTGGCAAAAAAGTCTTCGATTATATGGTTGAGGATAGAGGTAGAATGAAGTGGAAATAAATAAGGATTTAGGGATTTCAAGCGAAATCAAATGATCTTTGTAATATTCTCAAGAAATATTTTATCCCCATGAGACCCAAGGAAGATCAAGTGACCTGGGCTCCTATGAAAAATGGGTAGTTCACTATACTATTAAATTAGCTTACAAGCTTCTGGTTGATGATGAGGATTTTTTCCTCCAAAAGGACTTAGTTTGGATAAAAAATTTAATTCCAAAAATTGTAGTCTTTTCATGGCTGGTTATCCAAGGGAGAATTCTAACCATTGATAATATGATGTGTAAAGGTATTTTTATCACTAATTGTTGTTATCTATGTAGGGCTAATTGGGAGACCATTTATCACATTTTACTTGAGTGCCCTTTTTCCTTGACTGTCCTAAGTGGGGTTTTTCAGGCCTTCAATATTTCTTGGGTTAAACCAGCCATCGTACTTGATTTTTTCATCCAGTGGCCTTGCCCCTTTTCAAGCCAAAGACTTAGATACATGTGGAAAATTTGTCTCAATCACTATCTTTTGTAGGTGTGGTTAGAATGGAACCATAGAGTCTTTAATGAGTCGATCCATGATCATCAAACTATCATTGCCAGGATCTTATCCTTTTCCAATGATAATGTGAACCTTATCCCTTTTGATAGTCGTAAACCTTATCTGTAGGAGACCACGATTGCTCAATATTTAAGGTTAACCTTGTTAGATGAGTCTATGCCTAAGGTAGTCAACCCAAGAGCCAATTTTAAGTGGTCCCCACCTCCTACGAGTTCGTTTAAGCTTAATTTTGATGGAGCAGCTAAGGAAAATCTTGGAAGAGTAGGTGCTAGCTGCATTGTGTGAGATCATAATGGGAATATGATGTTTGCATTTTCTTAATATTTGGGAACAAGGATGAACAATGAAGTTGAAGCTAGATCTATGTGGAGAGGCCTTCAAATGACTCGAGACTTAGAAGACAATTTGATCATAGAAGGAGACTCTATGCATGTTATAAATCTCCTAAATAAGTGGAAAACACCTCCTTCGAGGATTAAAAAAATTGTTGAAGAGGCTAGGATCCTTTTCCAAGGAAGACAAGATAGAAAATCCCAACATATCTTTTAGGAAGCTAACAAAGTTGCTGATAAGCTGGTCAATTTTGGTGTCGATGGTGATGGACTTTCCAAATGGGAACACGGTATCCTGAATGAAGTCAAGGAGCTTATTCAACAAGAATGCCAAGAATTATAGTCAAATTTACCAACAAGAAAGGCACTATAAGTTCGAAGACTATGAGTATTCCCGTCTCTTTTTTGAAATGGACTCACAATAAAAATTATTCGAGCTATCAGTCTTGGTGGATGTTGCTTGGAAATACCATAAATACTAATGGGGATAGTCACATGTCAGATAACATGTATCCTAGTCATATTAGTAATTTGAGGTTGGTTGATAATCATAGGGCAGGAAATAAAAGACAATATAATACTTCGAACCAGAGCCACGTGGACCACCAGATAGCCACCGCCATAAATCTAGCTAGCAGGTTCACTTCTCCAAGGCTTATTGGCCAAGATGGGATGTGGTCCCAAAGCATGTCATATACGAAAGAAAGTAATTACCAAAGAATTATTAAGAGTAATTGTCAATACAGAGCTTGTGGGAGTTTTTTTTAGTATTCTGCTATGTGTGTCTGTAGCTTTTTGTTTCTTCACTGTTTCAAGGAAGGGATCTGTGTCTGTTTATTTTTTTGTAATTATGATGTAGGTGTGTTTTCTCAGTGTATACCCAAAATGTTGTATGGGAAGTTTCTTTTTGATAATAGGCTATGTGACTTACCAGATGTAATGGTTTTGGTTGCATGTAGATTTTACATATATAGGATCCTTAGTAAGGACATGTTCATCAATATCACTGGGCTGATTTTTGTAAAAGGTTTTGGGTCAACCTGTAAAAATCGGTATTAATGCTATAGTATCTTATCTACCAAAAAAAAATCTGATCTGAGAACTAGTGCAGTTGCTGGAAGGTTAGGGTGAGGTTTGTACCATATAAATGAATCTTCCTCTACTTTAGCGGGTAGGAAATCATTTTTTTTCATACACAAGAGAAATCTTTGAGGGAAATTCAGTAGGGCAAACAAAAATCTATCAAAGGGGTCCTTAGAGTGGGATAAAATCTCTCTAATATGTTTAAGTGATTTTGTTAACTCTTAATATATGAGGTCTTGGTAGTCCCTCTAAAAGATTTATCTTAGCTAGGCTAGTGGAAATTTATAATTCAGATGTTATCCTTCTACAAGAAACTATGGGAACACGTACAAAAGTCATTGAAGGGTTAAGTAAATTGCTTAGGGACTGGGATTTCTTGGCTCTAGATGCTACCAAAAATTCAAGGGGTGTTTTGATTGGCTAGAAGAACTTAGTATCCTTAATTAATTCTACCTTTATGGTTTTAGGCTTGTGGATAGAATTCATTTTTAAATATTTGTGTTCGAGGTTATTAGTTATTAATTATTATGGTCCCTATGAAGATAGGCATGTCTTCTGGGATGATTTTTATCCCAAAGGTGTGTTAAGGAGGAAAGAGTTATCATTTGTGGGAACTTAAATTTTACTATGAGTAGAAGTAAGGTCTAGGGATAATTTGCAATACCTGATATACTTGCAGATTACTTCAAGCATAATATTGAAGACACTATTTTAATTGATTTGGAACCAATAAAATTAATGCCTACATGGAGAAATAATAGAGTTGGGGAAGCTAGGATCTCAAATAGGTTGGATAGATTTTTGATCTCAGAGATATTATACAATGAAATAGATAGAAAATAGTCATGGGTTGAGACTAGAGGTGGCTCTAATCATTCTCCCATTTTTTTCAATTAGAAATTCAAGAGGCGAAACATGCCAATCCTTTTAAGCTCAATCCAATTTTTTTGGAGGAAGAAGATTTTCAACAACTGATTAAAAAATAATGGATTGGTTATGACCAAAGTTCTAGGTCATCAACGAGTTTTCAATTTGCTACAGCTCTAAAAAAATTAAAAGGGATTATGTCATATTAGACTGTAGTTAAAAAGGAGAGTATGGATAGAGATCTTAAGTTGGTGTAGAAGGAAATTTTAGAAATTCATAAAAAGAATGAGGTTGGTTTGTTTAAAGAGGAGGAGAAAACAAGACTGGTTGAACTAGAAATTAAGAATAATAAATTCTTGGAGTGGAGGAAATTTGAATGGAGAATGAAAAGTAGATTTGTATGGTTAAAAAAGAGGATGAAAATACTAAGTTTTTTTATAATTTTGCTAATCATAGGAAGAAGGTTAACACTATCTAGGAGATGCAAAATGAAGAAGAGGTCCTCATTAGGATTTTTTCTGAGTTAGCAAATTTGGGAGTAAAATATTTTCAATCTATCTATAAAGAACTTGATAGAGTCAATATTGGGGAAATTTTAAAGTTAACTACCTTCTTCCCCAATTTTGTGACAAAGGAGGACAATCAGTTACTTATGAAGGATATCACAAAGGAAGAATTAAAATTTATCCTAACTTCTTTCAAAAATTATAAAATTCTAGGGCCTAATGGATGGCTTGTGGAGTTTTTCCTAGTTTTTTATGATCTAGTTGAGGAGGATCTTCTCATAGTATCCGAGAAAGTTAGGTTGAGTGGTCATATTGTGGGGGCTTTTAACTCCACTTTTTTAGCTTTGATTCCAAAAAAGGAGAAGTCTAAAATGTTTGATGAATTTAGACCTATTTTATTGTTTAATTGTATCTATAAAACCATTGCAAATATTCTGGCTATTAGATTGAATAATATTTTCTCTAAAGTTTTTTTTAATTGGTAAAAGGGGTTTTGAAAGGATCTTGTAACCTTTTACAAAAATATGAAGGTTGGGAGAAGAGATCCCAACCAAAAATTAGCTGAATAATTATATCCTCTATGGATTATTGGGTAAAAATAGCTAAAACAAAAAAAGATAAGCCCACGCAGAAGAAAGAGAGGAAGCCACACTAGCTGAGAAGAGAAGCCCTCGCAGGGGCAGCAAAGAAAACCTCATAGGTAAACACAAAATTGAAAAGGATTTTTTCGTATAGGATAAAACCTCACACCAATTTGAAAAGGGTTTTCCCACATAGGAGAAAAACCTCAAATTTAGAAGGCCATCCACAAATGAATTAGGACCATCCACAAATGAAACAGGACCATCCGTAAAATGAAACAAGACCATCCATAAATTGAATCAAGACCATCCACAAAGGAATCAGGACCATCCAAAAACCACATAGGACCAAACACAAATGAATCAAGACCCACCACAATAGATAAGGTACCACACAAAAACCAAATAAGGTCATCCATAAACCAACCCAGGGCCATCTGCAAATCACCTCTGGACCATCCGTAGGATCCTCCATGCGATCTCCCAAAGAATAATGGTGAAGCACAATCGAATATAAAACTTGGAAATATGACACCCATATTAGCAAAAAACCCTAATCCAACCACCAGTAAATAAACAATAAAAACCTTCTACAATACAAAGAAGCACATGGTCCCATCCAAGACCAATAAAATATGAGAAGGAATCCAACAGAAATCCCCAGACATGAGCCCCAAATTACCAGCTATGAGAAATACTCAATTATGAATCTGAGGCCTCCCCAAGTCCAGAAAAGGTAGTGAGTGACCATCCTGGAAATCAAATCAAGGGAAACACGTCCATCAAAAACCTTTAAATGCTAGCCATGAAACACAAACAATTGGAAACTCTCAACTAGGAATAGTCGGGGCCTCCCCCAAGCCCACATAAACCATAGAAAGACCATCCCAACAAGTAGAAAAAATTAATCAAAGCCACCAAAAACCCTAAACCACAAGCCAAAAATTACAAACCATGGGAAACACTTAGCTGAGAAACATCAAGGTCTCCCCCAAGCCTATAAAAACTCATTGAATGACCATCTCAGCAAGCAAAACAAAAAAATTGGATCCCACTCCAATAGAATGCCAAGATCTACAGAGGAAAAAAGAGTCTCCCCTACAGGAAGTAAAATGCATGGACCCATCCCATGGCCAAATAATAAGCTCCAGGGAGGAGCTCTACAGACCCCCTAAACCGAGTAAGGATGGAAACCCCCACACCGTGACCAAAAACTTAGTTTTTTTTTATCACGTAGCAACACCCAAGAAGACTTCCTAGAAAACCTCAAGAAGAAGCAAAAAATATCTTGGAGATCCTCAAGGCACCAAGCAGTGGCAGGAAAGGCTATAAAACCTAGGAAAACTAGGATATCTACCTGGAATTCCTCAACAAGGCAAGATATCCGCCTGAGAACCCTAGGAAGAGCCAAAGAGGGAGCAAGAAGATGAAGAGGTGACCTCCCACATAGAGTAAGAGGTCTCTTTCTCCCGCACTGGGGCACCTCCTTAGCGCATTGTGGATATTCCAAAAGAAAAGGATATTTACCTCCTCTTTATTAGGACACCTCAATAGAAATTAAAAAAGGTCTTGGAGATCCTCTAGGCACCAAGTAGTGGCAGGAAAGGTCAGAAAACCTAGGAAAACTAGATCTACCTATAATTCCTCAGAAAAGCAAGAGATCTGCCTGAGAACCCTGGGAAGAGCCAAAAATGGAGCAAGAAGATGAAGAGGTGACCTCCCACTCAAAGCGGGAGGTCTCTTGCTCCTGTCAATTTTCTTTGAAGTTATTTCTTAGGAGCAGTTTGGGTTTTTAGTAGGTAGGCATATTTTTGAAGCCATAGGAGCTACACAAGAGGGCCTTCACTTTAACAAAACGAAAAATATTATTGCAATGGTCCTTAAACTAGATCTATCTAAAGCTTATTATAAAACTAGCTGGTTGTATCTCAGATTGATGATATTACATGTAGATTTTAGCTATCTAGTAGTAAAGTGGATTATGCGATGTATTTCTTCTATATCTTTTATTGTTCTTATCAATGGATCAGCTTCCAAATTCTTTAGACCCTCAAGAAGACTGAGACAAGGATTTCCTTTATCTCCTTTACTTTTTTCTAGTTGTTGAAGGATTGAGAAGAGTTGTTTTGGATGCAATGAGGGTAGGATCCTTATTTGGGATCAAAGTGGAGGTCCTTTATTTATCTCATTTATTATTTTTTGATGATGTATTATTTTTCACAAATGGAAGTTTAAGGGAAGCTAGAAAGTTGAAGGAAATTTTGGACACTTACAGTATTGCTACTGTCATGGAGATAAATTTTAAAAAATCCACTTTTTTCTTTAATGGTCTAGAGCATGAGACTAAATAGGATCTAATCATAATTTTTCCTTTTAATCTCTTATATTTCCAGGAAATATTTAAGTATTTGGGGTTTGTATTGAAGCAAAATACTTATAGGAAGAGAGATTGGGGATGGCTTTTCGAGAATATTGAATTTAGGATTAACCATTGATGTAATATATGGTTGTCTATTGGTGGGATATTAAACCTTGTAAAGTCATTTCTTGATGCAATTCCTATGATTTGGCACTCCTTGACCTTCATTCCCAAAGGAGTTCTAGAGAAAATGAGAAAAATATGCTTCAAATTTCTTTGGACTGGACACAAGGAACATGAAGGCATTCATTTAGTTAAATGGTAGAATATTGCTAGGCCAAAGGAGGAAGGTGGTTGGGACCTTAAAAATGTCCATCTTCTTTGTTCTTCTTTGGCAGCAAAAATTTTATGGAGGATTTTGACCAGAGTATGATTATGGAAAAAAATTATTGAACAAAATTATATTTGTCTATGAATATTTATGGATTGGATCATAATTCCACAAAAAAGCATTACAAATATTTCCATTCAATGGAAGGCACTAGTAGAAGCCTTTCCTATGATTGGAAAATATTTGTCTTGGAAAGTGGGCAATGGTGAACAAGTTAGAATAGGGGCTAATTCTATTTTGAATTGTGGGGAAAACATTTTGTTGTTGGAAGCTATGATAATTTATTTACAAGACAAGGTTTTTTACTTTCTTCATCAGGTGGAGGAATCAGATTCTTCTCATCTTTGAACATAAGGTTGGAAGCAGGCTCACGTCTTGGGTTTTTCTGATGAGTAGGTTGTTTGGTGGAAGGCTTACATTGATAGTCTTAACATGAGTCATATCAAGCTAAGAGTTGAACCAGATACTATTGCTTGGACATACAACAAATCTGGGGATCAATATATGACTAGGCTTGGTTACAAATCAAGTTTTGACCCTCATCCTCAAGGGTCTACTTCATGGTGGAAGCATATTTGGAAACTATCTACCCCAAAATGATAATTTTTCATGTGGTTAGCTTTGATAAATAAGGCTTTGACTTGGGAAGTTTTACAGAGGAGAAGTAGACAAGGTCCAAGTATTTGTATGTTGTGTTAGTCAAAGAAGGAAAACATCACATATTTGTTAACCAAATGCTCATTTTCTCAACAGGTTTGGTTATAAGTTGAATATATTACTAGAGTACATAATTTTGGGAAGGAGAAATAGTGGAGGTATGCTTAAGACAGTGGTTTTTAAATTGAAATTGTTTCTTTCTTTACCATGTCTTATATGTTGAGGTATATGAGGAATTTGGTCTCCATCAACAAAGGGCCTAACAAACATAAGAAACCTCGACAAGTAGATAATTTTTTCATTGAAAAGTCTTAGACATGGGGTTTTTTTATGGGGCTAGTTAGAGACAGTCATCTTTTAGTAGCACGAGAGGCATTTTGTACTTCTTAGATATCCACTATATCAAAATTAAAGTAGGTCTTGGGACTAGTTCCAACAATTTTACTGAGTTTCAGATGTTGAGATTGCTAATAAAGTGTGATGTGGAGAGAAATGTAAAAAATTTACAAATTTTTGGATATTCTACTCTAGTCATCAATTGGATGAATAGATCTACTCAATTAAAAAATAATATGCTTAGACCATTTGGAGATGAACTACTACAGGTAATTTTTTTTTGAAAATATCTCTTTTACACATGTTTATAGGGAATTAAATTAAGAAGCAGATAGGCTATCAAAATAAGGTCAACAAGTTCCATAAGGTTTCTTGCAAATGGAAGAGAACAAGGATGGAGTTTCTTCTTTCACCCACATATCATATCCCTAGTTTCTATGCTAGCTCTGGGTTTTTTACTGTGGTCCTATTTCATTTGATTAGATCTTTATGGTAGTTTCTAATTATTTATTTTCTATTTTTTTGGTTTCTTTTTCACCGATTTCTATCTAGGTTTTGGTCATGGAGGTTGTTTGGATGATTAAGTAATGATATTATAAGAATATTTATCGTTATTATCCCCATGCTATTTTGAATATGGGATTTTTTCCTCTTTGATTTGCTCGAATGTAATTATATCTTGAACCCCAATAATATGCTTTTATCTGGATTTATGTTTGTGCTAAGGCACTTGAGAAGTGTAATTTTCTTTCACTCTTGAAATAAAATTACAAATTTTTTCTTGTAAAAAAATATATTTTTATGGTGGTAAATCTCTCAAGTGATGATTGTGGACAATTGTTATGGTATGGGGAGATACCTTGGCTTGAGAAATAAGTGTTCAGCTATTGAAAAATAGATAAAAATATAATTAATACTTTTCTTTTATGTATATAATTTAAATAAAAGGGTAAATATTTGTGGATGAAATAATGAGTACATTAGGAAGAATGTTTTGGGATTATAGAATAACTTCTAGAGAAGGGATGGATAATCCCACCAAATTCCACATGTTATTTAGGGAATGAGACCTTTATGGAATGTCTAGCTCAAATGGACTTGAGATGGAAGTACATTTCCCTCATGCCTATAGCACTTGCATAACAAGATTTATGAAGAGTGTAATCATGGCATTCACCCTTTTGAAGGAATGAAGGGAAGTTCAATGCTAGATCATTGGATACTGTACCAACCCAAGAAGCATACACCTAAAATAATAATAATTGAAACATCACATAAAGCATGAAAGATAAACAAATTTTCAAATAACCACAAAATAGGGCTTCCTTTTTATTAAATTTCCAATGAAGTTTGATTACATCTCCATTCCTCTTAGGGATATCCAATGTGATACAATTATTACAATCATAGAAAAATCCCCACGCAAGGGTAGGTGTAATTCGTAGACTTCCTAAATGCACACAAACTGCTCCAAGATATCGATGACCTTCTTCACCATGATTAGAGGTATTTTTTGCCTTGCATATCAACACCCTGTTAGTCCTGCATACAATAAACAACAAGAAGCATATCAGTAATAAATGAGGCATCTCTTGATGAGGCTTTAAAAGGAAGTTATACAAAATGATGCCATGAAAGCTTAAAATCAAGAAAGTGCAAGAAACATGGTAAACCTATGTTAAACATGAATTATTGCCATAAAATATGTAAAGGAAAGACATAACTATCTATATAATACCCTAATTATGAAATCAAAAGCATGAAAACATGAAATGTAAGCATTCTTGTCCTACTTACTACAAATGCCAAATGAGAAGAAAGATACCTAAACTCTTAATTCTACTAGACAAAAGTCTCTAATAAAGCAAATATACTCATGATATGTCTATTCTACTGCAAATGAAATAAATTCTACTGCTAAAACCAAGGAAAAATGGGGATTAAACCTGACTGCAGTTCTATCGCACGAAGAGCACTATTAACCATGGTTGACAGTCACGGCTAAGCTGAAAATGCATTTGCCCTCCAAATGTGGCCTAAATCTTCAATCTCCTTGATGAATTGATGGTTCAAGGGTCACCTCTGTGTCCTCTAACATATTTGGTGGTTGAATTTCTCCGATTTGTGGTGGATTTCTTGTAATCTCATTTCTTGATTCTTCTAGCCTCCTAAGACCTCCATGACTTCAATTGTCATTTCAATCTCTCAATGCTAGCTAAAGGATTTCTCTCAATGCAATTAGGTGGGTACTGAATTTGACAGGGCTTCACCATTCAAATTCTCCTATGCATATATCTTTTTCCCATTTTGGATGGGGTTCTTATAACCTCTAGGAAGGCTATGTCCTAGCTTCTTGAGGAAGCCAAAATCAAGAATGGATAGCTGGGGCAGTTGAAGGGAAGCTTTTGGATCTTTCTGCCCTAAAACTGCTTGGATCTACACCAATTGGTTGTTATAATTGCATTTGCATCAACCAAAGTCCAACTAATTTTGACTGCTAGCTACGATCTGAGGTGCGGTCAGCTCTGTTAACTACGGGTCTCTGCCACGACCAACATTAGTTAGACCAAAATGCCTAAATAAGTGGTTATAACCATTGCTATACCTTGGTATTTGTCCAAGGTCTTCCATATGGTCTTCTAGCATGTCCCATATGAGTAGTCTCCTCGACATGATGCATTTTAGGTGTCTATAGATGCCCCTTTTGAGATGCATTGTTAGGAGGTATATTTTTGCTCAGCGTTGTGAGATCGAACAATGTTGAGAAAAAATATACCTCCTAAAACGATGTTGTAGATTAGATGATGATAATTAGTCTGATCAACATTATATGCCCAAGGTCTAGCAAAAATGATGTGCATCCTAGAATCATTGCTTCCAACTAGATGGAAGGCTTAAATTGAAAATGTTTTGGCAAGCTCGAGTGACAATTGGGTAGCTCAGGGCTACTATAGACTTTTGCACCATATATATCCGAAAGGAGGATAGCTGCCAACTTAACTATCATATTCGCTTTTTTCCGCAACAGAGGGTAATATTATGATAGTCATTGACAATGATTCATAATACGAACACAATTTTGACAAGATCAAGGGATCTTCTGTTGACTTTGATTTATGATAATTTACATAATGACTACCCCCTCAAGAGACGAGTCAATGAGGGTAATGACAATTAACAAAGTGATGAGTCGCTTGACCACTATGAAATACTTTGAACAAATTAAATTTTAGCATTTGAATACTTGGCAAGGCCTAATCAGCTATGATTGCAACTGTTAATAGTAATTGTACATCTCTATCCCATGGAGCGGTCCAGCCATAAAGGCCTTCTTAGGGAATCAATTTTATAGCAATTCCAATTAGGCATGTGATGAATCATATGGTTAGATGATTTGCTGAAAATTTCATAGAAGAGTTGACATGAATATTTCATTCCTTTGGAGTAGTCCGACCATCTGGGCCTTCTTAGGGATTTGAAGCATAACAATTCAACGATGACTAATTTACCCCAAATGTCCTTATGGTAATTTATTCATCTTTTCGGATTGCATGGAGTGCAAGTCACTGTAACCACCAAGTGTAGAGGGTAAATCACTAGATATGAGGTATATTTGGCTTTTGATTTATCTAATTAATATTTTTTGACAATTTTGGCCAGATGGGTATTTTTAATTTAGCATTTTGAAACTCCATGCGGTGGTATTTTAGAGCATTTATTACATATTGCTAGTAGCGCTTGTCAGCAGTAGCTAGAAATATCAAATTTCTTAAACACGGGTTAGAGCTATAGGTGGCAAACCCTTATTCAGGGACCGCAGTTGTCATGCATGGTCAGGGCAAAAATAGGAAATATTTTTGAAATTTGCACAATTTTTTAATCTCATTATTTACTGTTGCAATTGAGAATCTGAGAGCTCTGAGAGGTGAGAAGATGAATTTGATACGGAATGATACCATAACTCGACCTCACTATCATCCACACCGATGGCATATGAACTTGGAGGAGTCGGTGCTATGAAGGTAGAAGCACGCAACTCGCTAATTATTTTCTTTTACCGGTTTTAAAAATTAACCTCACTAAATAATGGGCTAATGAACATCACTAAACTGTCGGTAACGAACCTCACCCTAGTTAGGTTTAGCTTAATTTAGCTTAGGGGGTTAGGGTTAAATTTTTTTGAGAGTCTCAAAATGGGAAATGACCCTAAAAAGGTCATCTCTCCTAGCTATAGCTGGCAAGCGCAGTTCCCAATTATCAAATTGGGGACCGCAGTTGTCAGCCGCGGCTGGATTCAAATTCCAACGGTCATCAAATTGATCACCCTCTTAGCCGTAGGTTTGAGCCGCGGTTCAAAAACTTTAGGAAAAAAAATATTTTTCAATTTTTTTGATATTTTTAGCAAATTTAATTAAATTTTTTTATTTTAGAGGTGTTATTTTTTATTTTTTTGGTGTTTTTGAGATTTTATGATTTTGTTTATCAATTTTAAGGTTATTTTTTATTGTTTTTATTTTTACCCTTATTATTTTTCTTTCCACCATACTTTGACCTCAAGGGTGAGGGAATCTGAGATCCTTCATAACCTACGCGATGCATTGATACCCACAGAGTTGGATTGGTTTAGGGCCATGGTATTTGGCTACGTCTTGCACCTCCCCACCATCCGGGCCGATCAGGCCTATATGACTACATTGGCCCGACATTGGGATGCATAGACCAATACCTTTCACCTACCGATAGGTGAGATGACTGTCATGGTGGAGGATGTCTACCGCATCTTTTGAATCCCTCTGGATGGCGAGGCCATCACATCTTCACCGACCAAGGTGAAGTAGGTAGTGTTCGATCACATCTTCGACGATCGTAGCAAGGCAGAATAGTGACACTCAGACCATGGAGGGGTCCACATTGAGCACTGGTATACTCAGTAGGTCTTCTCTCAGTGAGCAACCATTGTCATGCACCTGATCATGTAGATTGTCCTACCTAACCCTTCTAGAGCGAGGTTCCCTTGAAACCTCCTGGATAGGACTATGGAGGTCTTAGCTAGCAACACTGAACAACCCCTTCTCCTGTATTGGGGGAATGTCCTACTAGCATAGCTCTATAATGAGTTGTATCAGATTACATATAGGAGCATAATAGGCATCGGATATAGCCTACTACTTCTTATTTGGGGGTGGTAGCATATCAAGATTGAGCACCCCACTGGCCTACCACTTGATATTGGTTCTATTGATGAGGCATACTGGTTTTACATGGCATGCTAGCCTCGTGATCAGGATGGCTTCAGGAGTAGGTCTCGCATAGGATATATGGCCTACCACATTGGATAGTTTTTATGACTACAGGTGGACCAGGTAGATTGGCGCCCATACCTAGATTGCCCTCCATGGATGAAGGCTAATGACTGGCTACATTGAGCATGTAGATATAGATGGATCCTCGAATGTAAGTCCAAGGTATGGGGATTTTTTTATTTCTCTCGTGTTACTAGATAGTTCAAGATTAGGTAGGACATTCTAGAGCTGCCTACCATCTATCGTCATCTCACTCTAGAAAGTGACTTGACCTGTCCTAGGGTGACTCCACTAGGTGACAAGGCTGATGACTTTTAGGATTCAAGGATAACCGATGCAGGAACTACTTTCGATTATGACACCTGGTGGACACTTAGGGTATGGTAGGGTTTTTAGGGCCCCTTAGGTAGGATAGTAGATGACGTAGATGAGGGTGCAGAGGGAGTAGAGGTAGACGCTCACGGTCACCAAGTTTTTCAGAGGACTAAGAGTGGATGGGGTGAGGGAGGATATATAGAGGATGCACCTCCAATTGAGGAGGGTGATGCTCTCGAGGAGGGTGAGGCCCTACCTGACATCCAGGTCGAATAACTCAGGACCTAGGTTACTAGCCTATAGACTCAGGTAGGTTCTCTATAGACACAAATTCTATATTGGGATACCATCATTACCACATTACAGGCAAAGGTTGGGGATCTTCAGTCCTGATTCACAACAGGGCAGTCTTAGTGGTATGGCTACGAGGAGGAGAAGACTGCTCTATAGGCCAATATTGACTCAATAGGGACAGAGATATAGTGGGTTACAGGCCAGTGCATCCTTATACAATCCTATATGGATGCTCTAAGGGCATATTATGATGTGGTCATGGCTAGGAGGGATGACCCCTCTTCACAGGTTGCTCTAGCACCTCCAACTGATCCAACAGGTCTATCAGCACAGGGATCAACAAATCTGGACCAGGTGGTAGAGATCAGACAACTGTGGGCTCTAGTGCAACAACACATCAGTAGTAGTGCAGTAGATACCTCCTATATATCTACTCTGAGGATAAATATAGTGCTACTCAATGTTCAAGTTCCTAAGAGGTCCGATGCTCCAAGATCTTAGAGGACTCACACATGAGAGACAGGGTAGTCCTCGGCTAGCTCTAGTCATAGATCACATAGGTCAGAGAGAACCTCTAGTGCCAGCTCTAGGAGGACTCACTAGGAGGGTGGATGCAGTGGTGGAGCCTCTCAAACTAGGGGTGCAAGCACTTCTTAGTACTGATCTTACAGATGAGATTGTACCATTTTTTAGTGTAAGGTCGAGGACCTACATAGATGTAGTCTATGGGTATTTTTGAAATATGTTGGTGTACTATTATTATCTATTTTTGGCACACACGCGCACACACACACACACACATATATATGATCTGACATTTGAGACTTATTATATGTGTGTATTTTATGTGTTTTATTTTTTATGTTTTATGATATGCACATGGATGCAATGCATATATGTTATGCTGATTTTATGTTATGTGATGTGATGTATGGATGACATGCACTATATAGATATGGAATGTGTGATTAGATGTGATAATATACATGTTTAGATGGACTACTTATGATGAATGTATATGTGCACAATATTTATTGTTAAATTCCAGTGTAGTTTGTTGTACTTGTATGCATTTAATTTATGATGTTATGACATAATTTATGCCATGTATGTATTGCATAATTTTTCTATGATGAGTGCTATGTAAATGAACATGTATGTTTTAATCACTTAAAACATAATGTATGAATGCAATATGGTTTTGACAATCTAATGGATGACACCATAGAATGTATAACAATCATGAAATGTAATTGCTATATCTTTGTATAAAATTTGAAAAATTGTACACCCCTATGTGAGATGCAATGATGAATTGTTTTTATTCATGAGTCTTTGTAAATTAAAATAATATGAATAACATAGTCAGTGGCCATTTAAATATCATTTCTGACATCCATATGGTATCTAACCTATATTACAAATAGTTCTAATAAACAAACTCTCATAAAAGAAAATGATATTTGATAATTGCATTAAAAATTGGTTGTTGTTATTTGGGAATTTTTGAGGTTTACCATGAGACTCAAACACCCTAATTGCCTGATCAAAAGTTGTATAATAACCATACTAGACTTTTGAAACATAATTTTTTTTCTAGGATAGACCCTAACTATTAATTACAAATGTGTGTGCAAATGAGTATATTAGATAAAGCATAAGCATACCCCGATTTTAGTTAGGATTTTTTTAGCCCATTGCTAATATTAGGAATCCTCAAATGTTTATCCAATCCTAAGTTTGAATTTCAGTTGGATGTATACCACTAGGTGATACAGGACACCTGAAGCTAGCTCTTCCACATTCAAAAATTGGTCTGCATAAAAGCGATATGCTAATGTATCATACATATCGTCATGCGTAAGGTACAGTAGTGCTGACAATTTCAGGGATTCAAGCTCACCCCTTATTTTCTTTAATTTATTGGGATACTTGCTCATGTAAAGTGATAAGAATCACTTTTTATTTTTTACTTTTCCTCTTTTAATTATAAAAACCACCGTTTATTTTGTATTTTTATTTTTTTTCTTTTATTCTCTTGAGCAAGGGATTTGATACTGATTTGATTTCACTTTGAATTTGATATTGATTTGACTTTAACTCTGGAATTTCACTCTGGGATTTCATTCTAGGATTTTTCTCCTTCATTTGTAAGCAAGGGATTTATTTGGATAGGGGGTAAACTTGTCCTTTTTCCAATTGTCAACATTTTCTAGACCATCTGCATAAGGGGATAAGCAAGATAAACTTTTCACCTTAGGATACCTGGTCCTGCTTCATAGCGTTCATCTGTCCCTCATCCTAATTAGTATTTTTTAGTTTAGATATTAGTGATAGGATTCTAACATGCTAATGGCTATCGAAACTAGACCTCATATACAAAATTAAAGCAATATTTCTATCAAACTCTTGAGAAGACTACTAGGTATGGCTGAGTGATCAAAAAATCTTAGTATATTCTTCATAGCAACAAGAAGGGATGTGTTGAAAATACAATTACTCACAAGGGTGACATATAATTATGCTACTGCATAAAAGCATGATTGAAACACAAATATGGTGTTATTTGTAAGATTGTAGACACAAACTATCCTAATGCAAGTGCAATGGATGAAAATGCCTAATGCAATGCATGTGGCAAATGGAATGCAAATGTTGCAAATGAAATATAATGATGCAAATGAAATGCAGTGATGCAAATGAAATGTACTGCAATGTTTTTTGAATTTTTTATATTTTCCAATTTTTTTTAGATTTTATAATTTTTTATTTGACCAAAGGGCTTACAGACGCCTTTGGAGCCTTTTACTAGATGACCAAAGGGCTTACAGATGCCTTTGGGGAATTTTGATGGTTTTAGGCATAAAATTATTTAATATGAAGGATGTTGAGAGGTTCAGGATCTTCAACTCCTTCCAGCGATGTCAAGCGATATGTCCCAGATCCAATCTTCTCAAATATGATATAAGAACCTAACCAATTAGCTGTAAATTTGTGTCATAACTCTGGTGATAAATTTGAGTTATGTTGGTTCTCTTTCAACACAAGATAACCAACCTCAAAGTCTCTTAAATGGACTTTGTTATTGTAATCTTATTTTAAGCACTCCTAATAAATACGAAGATGCTTAAGAGCATTCACGCGACGTTCATCAAGTAGAATCAATTGATATAGGTGAGCTTTCCGCACAGTGTCATCATCGATGAACTCTTTCAATGTGACACGCAGTGTTGGAATATCCAACTATAGGGATATAATGGCCTCAACACCATATACTAGTAAAAATGGAATTGCCCCAATGGGTATCCGAATGCTAGTCCTATAAGCCCATAACGCAAGGGGTAGCTGGATGTGCCAATATTTGTGGTGTTCTTGTACCATATTTTTCAATATGGATACCACTATCTTATTTGAAGATTCAACTTGCTCGTTTGCCTACGGATAATATGGATTCACAAAACTATGTTTGATTTTGTACTTGGATGTTAGAGCCCTCATAGTCTTGTTCTTGAATGACATTCCATTATCCGAGATTATTTTTGATGGTATCCCAAAATGACTTATGATATTGGTGAGTATAAACTCAGTAATATGCGCTCCCCTTGTCATTGTTAACAGAATTGTTTCCACCCATTTAGTAAATTACTTAGTAGCCATAATAATGAATGTATGTCGACCTGATGATGAAGGAGATATCTTACCAATTATATCCAAACCCCACTGATAAAATGGCTAAGCTACTTGAATGGGCTGTAAGGCCTGTGATGGCAAGTATGTAAGATTAGCATGATGCTAACATTTAATGCATTTCCTAACATACACATTGCAACCCTTATCCATAGTGGGCTAATAATAACCCATGCAAAGGATGCGCTTGACAATATCCATGCCACTAAAATGGCCACTGCATGTACCATTGTGAGCTTGAAAAATTTCCCAAGATGATTCTTGGGGCTCAAGACAATGAAAGAGAACTCCATCGTAGCTTCAACGATATAAAATATCTCCTAACAAAACATACTTTGTCACTTTTTATTTAAATATGCATATTGTGACACGTGATAATCCTTGAGGGATGATACTAATATTTAGGAAGTCGTGTATCTACGACATCCAATTTTGATAGATCTCAACCTCAACTATCAAGACAACATGTTCCCTATATGGTTTAACATTTACAAATGTAGACTGGGAAATAACATTATGGTGAATAGTAGTACCATTCCCCATAGGATCCAATGAGATAAATGACCCCCAAGGCACTCTCTTGAGAAATTCTCTGGCTTTGTAGAACCATTCATGGTTTGATTTTACCTGAATCATGTTGATTGACTCTTTTTTATCCAAATATTTGCGCTACATAGTGGAGTGTGACAACATTTTTACATGTATGGTAGTAAAATTGGCATACAAATTTTGAGGGATTAAATATCCCAAATATGCCATAGTTTTTGCAAATTTGTTTGACGAACGAGGGATTGCCTCGATGTTGTACCATTCCAAATGAGCTAAATACATATCAACAAGATCTTTATAATACTTCAAGATAGGACATCAACATTGAAAAAGTCCCTTCACTTGGTTAACAATGAGAAGAGAATTGCCAAAGATATTTAACCTCTTAATCTTCATGGTGATAGCTTTTTGGAGATCCAATATTAGGGCTTCGTATTCAACATTATTGTTAGTGTAGGGAAAGTCTAACTTGAACTACAAGGTCATGGGAGCACCTTACGACATGAACAACACTATTTCTGCACCACCCCCTTGCTCATAATTTGAATCATCGAAGAACAAGGTCATGTCAGCTTTATTATCTGGCTCTTCATGCTTAGATGCTTTTGATAATGCAAAGACTACATCATCAAGAAGATCAATGGTGAGGAGCCTACTATTCTCTAGAGGTGCCTTAGCCAGTTGACTAGCTATGACTTGTCCCTTAATAAACTTTTGGCTAATAAATTCCAAATCAAATTCTATCAATAGCATGATCCACTTTGCACTATGTGTATTATGATACATCTTACTTATCATATACTACAAAGGATTTTGTTTTGATATGATATATGTCATATGACTTAACATATAGTACCATAATTTCTTTGTTGCAAACACTATTCCTAAACACAGTTTTTCCACATATGTATATCCTAGCTCATAACTCACCAAGGTTCAACTAATGTAATAATGGTCTACTCTTTGTCTTGCACATTCTTCTAGGCTAACATTGTCCCTAGTGAAAAATCACTTGTTGATATATATAAAAAAATGGTACATCTGGTCTTGGTGGAGCTAGCAATGGCAGTGTTGCTAGGTAGTGCTTAATCTTAGCAAAGGTTGCTTGATACTCCTCGTCCCACTTGAATGGGACCCCCTTGTATATTAGTCAATTCATGGGTCAACATTTATCTGATAATTATGCGATAAATCACTTTATCGATGCTACTTTACCCTATAGGCTTCTTAATTCCTTGATATTCATGAGGGGGTGCATTTATAAAATAGCCTTGACCTTCACCAGATCAACTTCAATCCCTCATTTTGAAATGATAAACCCCAAGAGTTTCCTTGAATTTATACTAAATACATACTTCTTAGGATTCAACCTGACATTATGCTCTATCAGGAAATCAAAGACTTTTCTCAGGACCTCTACATGCTCTGAATGTAGCAATGACTTTGTCAATAAGTCATCGATATAATATTCCAAGATATTATGCATATAGTCATGAAATATATATGTTATAGCCTGATGATATGTGGCACCAGTATTCTTAAGGCCAAACATCATAACCTTATAACAAAATATTCCCCATGGCATTATGAACGTAGTTTTATGTTGATACTCGGGCTTAATACGAATTTGGTTGTAACCAAAAAAACCATCCATTAAGGAGAGTATTTGATGGAGAGCCAAACTTTATCAATACCACTTGATGGAGAGCCAAAATTTATCAAACCAATTCTCATTCAAAAACTTGGAAAAGATCCCCTCACAAACCCTCATTCTGTGGCTATATAGCCAAAAAACCCTAAAAATTGAAATGAGTCGGATGGGGCCCAAAATTGGGGTGCACATCCCTCTTACAATAGACAAGCCAAAAATAAAGTTTCCAATCCTAACTCTAAATACATTAGGAGATATTAACCTCCGAACAGCTCAAAAAGCATAAAAAAGTAGGTAAGAAATTTTAAAACCTAATTTCGGGGCACTAGATGATGGAATTTGGCCCCAAAAACTGATTTTTTTGGACAAATAGGACTCTCCCAACTAGCTCCCTATCAAATTTCATGTCAATCGGAGCTATGGTTGAGAAGTTATGGCCCTGAAAATTTTTTTGGATGCTCCTGCATCAGTATTTCATGACTTGTAGTTGCGTCTATAAGAGCATCTATATTTGACAAAGGAAATAAATCCTTTGGTGTTGCCCTATTAAGGTCTCTAAAATCCATACAAATACAAATCCTTCCATCAGGTTTTCCTATAGGCACCATATTTGATACCCATTCTAGATAGTTGATGGAAATGATAAACTCTACATCTAGAAGCTTTTGCAATTCATATTTGATCATTAAGGCTACTGTTGGATGCATCTTCCTAATTTTCTACTTGAATGGATTCTTTGAGAGATCTAGTGAAAGGTTATGAGTAACCAGTTTTGGATCTAGACTCAACATGTCCTTGTAAGTCCAATCAAAGAGATCAGGTCTCTATTTTAGTAGAGGTATGAGGTTGGCATGCTCATCAGGAGATAAACTTTCTCCAAATTTAACCTTCCTTGGATTGGTGGGATCATTACTGATATCCACTTCAAATGTTTCCTCTACTAACATGTGGGATCCCTCCTTAATTTGGTGAGGCATAGGGATCATATGGATGTCATCTGCTAGGTTTATGGGTTTTGTGTTGGAAGCATCCTCGGCATGATAAACATCATGTGCATAGTCTGGTGCAAAATAAAAAGGTTGCAACATTTCTTCATTAGGAAAGAAATATTTAGTCTCTAGTGGTGAGTCAGCATGATCCCAATCAATAGCATCTACATCAAGACACAATGGTTTGGATGGATCGGCTAGGTTGTGAAGTGGAGTAGTCAAATCAATGGAGATCATATTGATGGAATGTCACATATCTCTAGGACCACGTGCATGTGACTCTATATTGATATAACTTCCATCCCTGAGATGCATTTATGGGGATATGGGGATATCTAGATCCAATCTATAAACCAACTCGAAAATAGGATCACTAGGCTCAAGGAGCTCTCTATATGTTGGTATATTAGGGAAGAACATATGATAAATCCTATCCATATTAGGAGCTCTTCCTCTGAGGCACAGGTGGAGATTTATATCTCTGTACATATCCATTGCAGTGTATGGTGCATTACGATGATGCAAGTAGGGAGGTCCCAAATAAGCTATTTTTGTTTTATCTTCGTCATCACTATCATAATACAAATCCTCACCACTCCCAACTAGAATTGGGATATCAAGAATATGAAGCCCCATGAAAATCCACTCTCGATAATTGCTATCGTCCATGGAGGATTGCTCATCCTAGATGACTATCTCGACGATTGTAAATTAAGAGAGCCCAAGTAAGCCAACTCAGTTTTATCCTCGGATTGCTCCCTGTTCGAGGACTCATCATCATCATCACTCTCATACATGCAAATCGGTCCACCTATCTCAAATACAGACTCTGCACTATTCTCATCATAATTATATTCTGACTCAATATCTATCTCTATGCTAGTGATCATAACTTGCAGGCCTATATAGCCGACTGCCTCACGGATTTGTTCCTCCAAGTTATCTCTTGGGATATGCTCTAATATCGGTCTCCACCAAGATGTCTTCGATATGTCTCAAGTGGTTCTATAGTGACATAAGACACTAGTCGGTTATCCCTTCAAAAAGAGGTGGGATTGGGGTGATAAGGATTTAAGTCAACTTCACCCCCCAGACTGAGGTACAGGTGGTTTAAAGATGTTGCGAGGAGTTTATCCTGTCATCCAATATAATATCCCAACCCAAACCTATTAGTAGGCAATTGGTACTATGGTTCATAAGGCCTCTTACACCCCTATTCGAATAACTCAAGACCATAACCATACCAATGGTAACTCTTGAAATATTATAAGGAATACTTTGGGTTGGAAAGATAATGAACATTCACAATGAAAGGTTCATAATATTCCTCATCCATGGAAGTGCGAGATGAAAGCTAGTTGAGTCCTCCATAGATGAAATTGGTTTGGTTAGGAAGTACCCCCAGCGGTACCACTATCCCTACAAGAAAGTGATGGTCTTGTGGTCAACCCATGTCTTGTGTAGTCTCGATGATTGGCATAAATGTCACATTCTACATGATATATTCTCCCAATCTAGTATTAACCAAATGTATGGTCACCTATGGAGCAGATGACCCTGCTGAAGATGCAGGAAAAGTAGCTAAGGTGCCTCTTCAACTTCTCCTTGAGTATTCTCTACTTCCATAGGAGTAGTAATCTCTATGATAAATGGTTTAGGCACTTGATTTATCTCCTTTTCACCCATTTTTACCTTTAACTTCTTATCATCCCAACACATTGTGGATACAGAAAGTTTAGTAGAAGCAACTATTGTGTGCTCCAATCATTGAGATATGGATGTTGTAGGTTTAGCACACACTTCCTTCATTTTGTCTCCTAGCTCTTTAATCAGCGATGCTAGCCATATGTCCAAGTGCATTTAAGGGAGCACAAAATCCCTTGGCAAGTTTGCTAGATTCATGTACTTGAATGGTTCTTCATCGAAAGGCACCATGTGAACATGTCCCTCATGCACATATTTGATACATTGATGGAGAATGGAAGGGACACAACGTATTTCTCGTATCCAATGCCTCCCTAGAAGTATGTTGTATTGCATAGCACCTTCGATTATGTGACACATCATGGGGATGTTCTTCAGTCCCACTTGAATAGGTAAGACTATCGTGTCGACAGTTGAGCATAATACATCATTAAAAGCTCTCAACATGAAGGCAGAAGGTACAATGTGTATTTTTGGTAACTTCAAGTATGTCAATGCCTTGGTAGTGATTATATTGATTGATGATCATGTATCAATCAAACCTGCTTGAACGGAATATGATTTACACATGCTATAATATGGAGCGATGGGTCCACTGTGACAGTGCAAACCATATTGACTTCATAATCATGAAATTGTCTGACTAGTTCTTGACACTCCTGCACATGTCCCACAAAGTGTTTGAACGCTTTAGGATCTTTGGACTGCACTTCTATGGACCTTAAAAAATCTATAAATGTCTCCCTATGCTTGGGAGACTGCTAAATCAGCTCATAAATAGACTGGAATACCATCGGAGGAGGTGTAGCTTGGACTCTAATGGGTAATGGAGGTTGATTTGTATTTTCATACCTCACATATCTTGTGATGATGTTGACCATTCTGACGAACCCATGGGTTGGTGGTTTAATGCATACTTGATTTACTTGGCCAATATTATTCCTTGGTACCTCATGATTGGGTAGAGGATTCTTGTAAATCCCCATATTTTGATTATCAGGTGCTTGTGAGTTGTCCACAAGAAGCATATCTCTTTCGATCATATTTTGCATTAGATGCTTGAATGACCAACATACTTCTATATTGTGGCCTTTCATTTGATGAAATATGCAATACTGATAATCTTTATACCCCTTAGTCTTGGGTTGATTAGGGTCCAATAATTTAACCTCGGGTAATTTTATTGCCTTTGCCTCGCACAATTGATGCAAAATCGATGTCAATGATTCTAATAATTTTGTGAATAGGTGAGGAGGATGTCTTTCTTTATCCATACCCCTCTAATTATTGTTTCACTGCTTGTGTTGCGTAGGTGGGGGTTGGGCTATATAATTTTGCTATTGCTACCACTTATCCCCTTTCTAAAGGTTTAGAACCACCTGATTAACATGTGCTGGCTTGGCCTATTGTTTCTCAGTGCTCTTCTTGTTCCATTCCTTCTTATTTTTGAGCTTCAAGTTACCCTCCTATAACTTGATATCCTTTATTATTTTAGCATATGCCAAAGCCTTCTCGAAGGTCTGATATTGCTGCAACTGTAATAATAATGAAATGTGCTTTGCATAAATTTTAATAAACATTCAAGTTAATGTAGAATCAGGTATGGGAAACGATAACTTTACCATCATATTTCTCCATCATTTTCCATAATCTATAATTGGATCATCATCATGTTGCATTAAAGTAGCTAGATCAGATAAGTTTACCTTTTTCTTGATGCCAAAGGAGAAGCATTCAATAAATGCATCAGCCAGTTGTTCAAAATTGGTGATACTATATCTCTTGAGCTGATTAAACCATTTTTAGGATGGCCCTAAGAGTTTTGTAATGAAGGTCTGCAGGAGCAAAGAATCATTGCTCCCGATCTGAAAGCACATGTCTATAAAACTCGTAATGTGATCCTGAGTGTCCTCTCCTTTAAAATTTTCCAACCTAGGTATCTAAAAATGCTTAGGATAGGTCGAAGTAGGCACTGATAAGCATAAAGGTTTGTTATGAATCTTATTCAAGGTAGGCTTTTGATAAGCCATCCCTTGCTTCTTGATAGCTTTAACATTTTCTACCAAGGTCTTATAGGCCTACAAATATAGTAACTCCTCTTCTTTGGATTACCTTTGAGGCACCTTCAGATGCAGATTCTTCTTTTGTTGAGGTGGAGGACTAGGCTCATCATCCACTTCGACTAGGGATATTTCAAGATACTCTTGATCTAACTCTTCTCCCACATCTTCTTCATATTGCCTACACCCATTATGTTTGAACATGAGGTACCGATCTCTATACTGGGCCGTATGGTGAGTATGGGTGTCTATATGCTTAAGGTGCAACTCAGGCTGCAAAGCAGCTTATCTATCAATGCACTCTTCGTACTCACTGCAGGGAGGTAGACCGGCACTAGCCAATCAGTCATCCCTCTTAGCACGCTCCTTTTGATCAAGGATGCGTTGCTCATGCATGTGTTTTTCATATAAGTGTTGTCTTATTAACATTTGCCTTTGAGTGTTCTCATTTTTGAGGCATTCCCACTTTGCATAAACATCCTCCAATTGGTCTTGGAGAATCTATCATCTCTGCTTTGACAACAATCTATGAGATCTACCTATATGATCAGTCTTATGAGACCTTTGGTGTGTGCACTTTGTTTGAGTAGCTTTGTGGGTGTGCCCCCAATGGACTGATTCGCTATGCTCTTGCCCTTATCTATGAAGATGACATTCACATATAGCTATCACATATACTCTATTCCCGTATGGGATACAGGGGTACGCATATCATGAGAATGTTTGGATCACTCTCTAGGATCTCTAATGGTCTTAATTGTACTTTTACTACATATACTCATAGAATGAGAGAGCACAGGCGAAGGTTTATAATCTAGTTGTCCTAGGACTTTATCCAGACCATCTAATTATCTACTACACCAAGGCTCATGATGTGGCATAACATTAACTCCCACTTTAGACATGTGGTGATATTACAAGGCTCACCTTTGTAAGGAGTTTGCATGGCCCTACACTCGGAAGCAACCCTCTCTATTAACCCTTGAATGGGTAGATCATTAACCTATCTATACTTAGATGTTGGAAGTCTCAAGCCTCCCCTAGCTACAGGTCGAGGGGGTACCAATCTGGATCCCTCAATGACATACTCTTCAGTAGATCTTGTGGATGCACATGGAGTGCAATCATAGTAATTGCTACCTTATTTGGGACCTCGTGCTAGGAAGCCCCATGCTTTGATCTATGCCTCAAAGAGTGTCTAGCACTTCCTCATACTAAGGTATTATCAATAGTATCCTCACACGTAGAATTATCCCCTCTAATACTCATCGAACAACGTTCGAAATGATTTTATGTTTGAGGGTCTTCTACGTTGTGTTGTGCATTGGGTGGAGCTTTGGCTTCAATCTTAAGTCTATGTCTGGATAATTCTCTCCGTGTACACACCATGATATTATATTATCATTTATGTGAGTTTTAAGGTAAATAAAGTAAACAATTATGAGAATATCTTTTTAAATTTTTAGTTTGTGAGCCCTAAACTATTTGATGTGTTTTTCAATTTTCTTGTATCAAAAAGTAACTCTCATCGTGTTTTCAAAATGTTGATGACATACTCAATTTTTAAAGGGTTTTCACCTATATACTCATAGCTTGACAACCTGACTATGAACTCCAGGTCGTGTAATCCCCCTGAAATATGGATATGAAACCCACACCCAGGTAGGGAGCACAGGTCCTACTGATACTCACCCCGATATCCCATGCACAACGATACACCCCTCCGAAGAGGAATGCACAGTTAGGATGGATCTTGGATTCGGTATTGGTCTAGTAACAAAAGTTTTGAGGGAGTTGGAACAAAGGATGAAAATCATTGCCACCATCGTTGAACACTTCTAGTGGTTGAATGTGACTTCCAACTCACTAGCGTTTAAAGTGTGTCATGGTGTGTGTGGTTCTTTCTACTTTGCATGAAAATAAAATGTATAAAATAGCATTCACATGATTTTCCTACATGCTTTTCAAAATAATGTTTAATTTTAAGAGAATGCACGATTATGCTATATGATGTTTAGATAATGCAACTATATAGGATGAAAATGGCCACTGATTAGGCCTCATACATGCAATCTCTAAACATACAATGGCCTAGACCGCTGGAGACTAGGGCGAACTGCAATCAAAGATCCGCTATTCCTAGTAGCGACTAGTAGAAAACTAAAAAGCATTTACAAATTTTCCATTCTACCTTTTGTTATTTTTTCAATTAGCTTCTATCTATTGCATTCTGCTTCTATAAAAATACATATGGAAAAATATAGAGGGGAAAATAATCCTACCTCAGATCCAAGTCTAATGGTGATATTTGATTCTACTTTTTTTCTATTTTTTGCTAACCGTGGCTTTGTGGTGTGGCTGCAACTGTTGCCCAGGGGTTTCAGCCATGGTTACAACTGTTAACTGTGATTCTTAGTCATGGTTAGTATCTAACATCACAAAAAATAGTGCATCAGTATTTTGTGGCCTGAAATTTGGATTTCCTATTGTGATCACCTTCTATAGCAACCCAAGAAGCATACACCTAAACTAATAATAATTGAAACATCACATAAAGCATGAAAGATAAATGAATTTGTAAATAACCACAAAATAGAGCTTCTTTTTTATTAAATTTCCAATGAATCTTGATTACAAATCCATCCCTCTTAGGGATACCCAATGGGATACAATTATTATAATCATAGAACAATCCCCACGCAAGGGTAGGTGTAATTCGTAGACTTCCTAAATGTACACGAACTTCTCCAAGGTATCGATGACCTTCCTAATGATTAGATGTATGTGTTTCCTTGCATATCAACACCCTATTAGTCCTGCATACAATAAACAACAAGAAGCATATTAGTAATAAAGGAGACCTCTCTTGATTAGGCTTTAAAATAAAGTTACACAAAATGATGCCATGAAAGCTTAAAATCAAGAAAGTGCAAGAAACATGGTAAACCTATGTTAAACTTAAAATATTGCCATAAAATATGTAAAGGAAAGATAGAATTATCTATCTAATGCCCTAATTATGAAATCAAAAGCATGAAAGCATGAAATGTAAGCATTCTTGTCCTACTTACTACAAATGCCAAATGAGAAGAAAGATACCTAAACTCTTAATTCTATCGAACAAAAGTCTCTAAAAAAGCAAATATACTCATGATATGTCTATTATACTACAAATTAAATAAAGTCTACTTAAAACCAAGGAAAAATGGGGACTGAACCTGACCACGGGTCTGTCACATGGTGAGCACTTTAACCATGGTTGACAGCCATAGTTAAGCCAAAAATGTATTTGCCCTCCAAATGTGGCGTAAATCTCCAATATCCTTGATGAATTTATGGTTCAAGGATCGCTTATGTGTCCTCTAACATATTTGGTGATTGAATTGCTCTGATTGGTGGTGGATTGATCGTAATCTCATTTCTTAATTCTTCTAGCCTCTTAAGACCTCCATGACTTCAATTTCAATTTCAATCTCTCAATGCTAGATAAAGGATTTATCTCAATGCAATTAGGTGGGTACTAAATTTGATAGGGCTTTGCTATTCAAATTCTCCTATGCATCTCTCTTATTTTCATTTTTGAATGGGGTTCTTATAACCTCTAGGAAGGTTATGTCCTAGCTTCTTTAGGAAGCCAATATCAAGAATTGACAACTGGAGTAGTTGGAGGGAAGCTTCTGGATCTTTCTGCCCTAAAACCACTTGGATCTACAACCAATTGGTTGTTATGACTGAATTTGGGTTGGCAAAATTCCTACTCTTACGACCTCCATGACTTCAATTTCAATTTCAATCTCTCAATGCTAGATAAAGGATTTCTCTCAATGCAATTAGGTGGGTACTAAATTTGATAGGGCTTCACTATTCAAATTCTCGTATGCATCTCTCTTATTTTCCGTTTTGAATGGGGTTCTTATAACCTCTAGGAAGGTTATGTCCTAGCTTCTTTAGGAAGCCAATATCAAGAATTGATAGCTGGAGTAGTTAGAGGGAAGCTTCTGGATCTTTCTGCCCTAAAACCACTTGGATCTACAACCAATTGGTTGTTATGACTGAATTTGGGTTGGCAAAATTCCAACTGATTCTGACTGCTAGTCTCAACTCTAAGGCACGGTCAGTTCTATTAACCGTGGGTCTTAGTCGCAGCCAACATCAATTAGTACAAAATGCCAAAATGAGTGGTTAGAACCACTTCTATACCTTGCTATTTGTCTAAGGTCTTTCATATGGTCTTCTATCATGTCTCATATGAGTAGTCACCATGACATGACGTGTTTTAGGTGTCTACAAATCCATAAGAGGGATAGTTTTGACCCACTAAGTAAAACAACTAGTGCTCCTACATAGATAGACTTATGTAGGGAGTAGGGATGGGTTTTCCTCAAGGAATATTTAGATAGGAATCTATTATTGTGTAATAATAGATATTCTGAAGTATAGATTCCATAACCTTTGGTAATGATAGAAACAAATATAGGTTAGGAAAATTGAGCTATGACACAAGTTTAAGGAGTGGAACAAATTTATTTTTTTAATGTTACTATAAGGAAATAGTCACTAAAATCTAAACTCAATATAGTCAAAGCGAAGGTAGAAGAAGGAATATTTTTTGAAGATACCCGAATCAAAGAAAAACGGATATTGGCGGATCTTCATAATACGTTAGCACAAGAGGAACTAATGTGGAAATAGAAATCAAGACTGTGTTGGCTTAATGAGGGTGATAGAAATACAAAATTCTTTCACGTGTCCACTTTGAGGCATAGAGTTGCTAATACAATCAAGGAAATTACAAAGGAGGATGGGTCCAAAGTGTTTAAGGTCCAAAAAAATAGAGCGAAAGCAGTCTCCTTTTTCAATGCTCTCCTTGGGGTCAGGCAGAGGGTAACCTTAGGAATATTCCATCTTTGGTGACTCCATATATGAATTCTTCACTAACTGCTCCTTTTAATAATGAAGATATTAGAAATTTAGTTTTTTCTATGGAGGGGTTGAAGGCCCCTGGACCTGATGGATTTCACCCTTTGTTTTTTCAGAAGTATTGGCATATTTTGGGCAACGAAGTAGCAGAGGCCTTAAGGGAGATTCAGAGAATAAAATTTATTCCCTATGGGGTAAATTCTATTTTTATGACTTTGATTCCGAAGTCTATTAATATGAAAGACTTTAGAGATTTTAGATTCATTAGTTTATGCAATACTCTCTAGAAAGTCTTGACAAAAGTCTTGGCCAATAGGTTAAAACTACTTTTGCTTATGCTAATTGATGAATCTTGGTCTAGTTTTGTTCCTAGGAGACAAAATTTGGATGGTGTTATTGTTTTTCATGAATTGGTGCATTATGTGGATAAAAATGGGAGATCGAGGGTATATTATTAAATTTAGATATGAACAAACCATATGACAAGGTGTCCTAGGATTTTCTGTTGAAAGTGTTATCCAGCTTTGGGTTTTACCCATATTAGATAAATCTTATTAAGGTATGCTTATCTTCTATAAATTTTTTAGTCATCATCAATGGCTCCCTAATGGGTTATTTTAGTAGTTGTAGAGGTATACGATAGGGGTATCCTATATCTCCATATCTCTTCATCCTTTTGATGGAGGTGCTAGAAAGATCCATTAAAGCATCATCTGAGGTGGAGGGTATTAAACTTACTCTTTCTCTAAATTTGGTTCTGCATCACCAGTTTGCAGATGATGCTCTCCTTTCCTTTATTGCCTCAGTCCTTCAAGCCAGAGTAATGAATAATATTTTGATATCATTTAAGAAAGCATCAAGTCAAAAACTTAATTTTTTGAAAAGCAAGATTTTCTTCTTCAATACCCCGATGACTAGGTAGAGAAGAATCACTAATATCTTGGGGTGTGAGATTGCAAGCCTCCCTTTTGTGTATCTTGGGCTGCATTTGTTAAAAGGTAGATTCAAAGAGAGCTTTTGGGATCCTGTGATTGATATATAGTAAGAAAATCATTGGGAGAATATGGTGCTTGGGCAACAGTGGAACCATTTATTTATTGTTGTCGTCGTACAACGTACCCCAATTTGGGGACCTGTAGACCCAAAATATCACATACTTAGAATTTTTTGTAAAATTGGTTAAGTATCCAAGATAAGCTCCTAAGAAATATCAAATTTTTCTAGAGTGTAGAATATGTGGTCAGCACGGTCAAACAATACCCAACGGAATTCAAAGTTGAAAAAATTGGATAAGCAACACCAATACACGATAAATTTTAGTAGTGGAAGATAATAAAAATGTTAGTTTAGGGTAAAAATACAACTAAGTGTTAGGAAGGTTAATATATGTTGGAAGCTAGATTCCACAATTAGCGTAGTCAAACAAGGCTTAGCAAAATTCAAGGTTACGGATTTTTTGAGAGGATGCAAGGTTCTCTATAAAACATACTCCACGATCAACACAGTCAAACCTGACTTAGTGGAATTTAGTGTAACAAATTTTGAACCTGAGGAGCACAACAAAAAATGAATTAGTGGATGTTGCAAAAAATTATTAGTAGCCATGGGAAGCTCATTCTACAGTAAATGAAGTCAAACTTGGCTAAGCGGAATTCATAGTTGTAGAACACAAAAGGAGAGACACCAACATATGGAAATATTTTGCAGTGGAATTCCATGAGCATCTAAGTTTTGGTGAAAGGATGACTAAGAGCTAGAAGAGTTTAAATCCCCTAGGGGAGGAATTCCATGGTTAGCATGGTCAAATGGTGCAAAGCGGAATGTAGAGTTACAGATTCTAAAAGGCAAGGAACAAGAATAGTGTTAACATCCACCAAAGGTCAACATAAAATGGTAAATCCCTAGTCAAACCGATCAAACCTGACCCAGTGAAGAATGAACTGGTAGATTCTAAAGAGGAAGGTAAGCAGTGAAACCTAACAAAGGCAACAAAAGATCTGGGAATATAAAGCATCATCAAAATCAAGACCCGACTACATTTTTAGTTGCATATCAATGACAAAAGGTTTTTTCAAGAATGAAGCATGGTCCAGATTGATTTGTAACCTCTTCAACCATTGAAATCAGTTGAAGAGTTGAATATTTGCAGAGCTCAAAGATGCAGCATTAATGGAGTACAACTCATTTATCTTATTGAAAACCAATGAGAGGCTGCAACCTCAGTATTTTGTTAATCCGGCAAGGAATTCTTTGTAATGTTCTAATTCTTTACTATCATTGTAAAATCTATTTAATGAGGTTGAACCCTCATGTTTAAGGGTCAAGTCTGGAGTTTTTTCCTGATATATTACTATAATTGTTGTGAAATCAATAGAAGCATTACTTGGATGTTTACCTCTAGCTCTTGTCTTCATCAACTCTTAGTTTATTTTGTGAATGCATTTATGTTACTGCTGTCATGATTAGTCAATTTTACTGATATTGGATTGTTGATTTGGATCACCTTGGAATGTTTCATTCTTAAAAAAATTGTTGTAGAAGACTTCTATTTCTGTTAGTCTAATTGTTGACATGATTCTACTATTTGAATTATTAGCATTTAGATGATTGAAATAGTTTTCTGAGCGTTTCCTTATCTTAATGGTGAAGATAGTGAGTTTTTATTGTTGTTAGTCTCAAGTGTGGCATACTAGAAATATGATTGATCAATGAATTCTTGCTATTTGTCAATGTTGTTAGATCCATCCAGCCATTATTTTCTCAACCATTTTCTAACCCTTTTATCATTTCTATCCCTAAACTTACACATAATTTTGAGCATAATTAAGTCAAAAACTACATTAGTTGACATGGTATACCAGCCTACTATGGAGGTTGGATTGAATTTAATATCTAATCCATCCAATATCGGGGTTTGAGCTATGATTATCAGGTATGTGCCTCCTAGAAGTAAAATACTCATAATCATAGTTCAAGTTTACCTTGATGTCAATTCAAACCCCAACAGGACCCACTTGAATTTTTTTATTTTAATGTGATTTTGTTTTGGTTTGCATTGTTTTTTTTAGTTTAGTATGACATAGGGTAGGCTAGTAAAGTTTGAGGGTTTAACAGCATTAGATATATTTGTGATTAATCTCACTGATTTCATATGTTTGATTTCATGTTTTAACTGGTAATATCACCCTATTTCGAGTGCTATGTTGAACCAATCCATTTATTCCTACACATTAATAAAATAATATAAAATAAAATTTTGAATTGATTTCTTAAAGGTAATAAAAATAAAATAAAATAATTACTTTCACCTTTATTACCTTTTGATCTTATGGTTTTACATGAAGAAATGTTGACTTTATGGATTTATATAAAGAGATTCCGAATTAATTTCTTGTCTACGTTACCAAAAATAGTGGCATGATGTTCAAGGAAAATTATGCCAACTTGTGAACGTAGCACATAAGCTCGATCAACGTAGGGGTACAATTTTCAAGGGTCAATGTGGGCAATTTTTCCCAAGGGCTTTTAAGTGGTATGACCAAGTAAGCCTGCACGTGAGATTATGTAGTGAACAACTCATCAAATGGTATGGTACGCGTTCATGTTGATAAAAGTATCACAATGTCATCCCCAAATGCATGTGGGACTAAATATGATCCGGTGAAAGGTTGGGAATGAAAATTGTGTCGCTTAACTACAACTCAATGCTACCAATTCTCAATGGAAATCGTCAAAAGCCAACAAAGCCAAAGAAACCAGCGGTAGACAGATCACCATGCACCTATTATTTCATGTCCTTCATTATATTTTTTGATGTTGACGTATCTGGTGGCTTTCTAAAATTTATGAAATTTATGTAATCCTCAGTACATTGATCCTCGATAATTTGGTTAAGTTGGATTAAATTTGCAAAGGTCGAGCATGTCTTGACAAAAGGACTGATGAACACAAACATGATAAGCACGATGCTAGTTCTCATTAACAGTGCATCTAGAAAATCATTTTGTACTATTTAGGAAGTAGAATATTTAAAAAAAAAAATTATGCATAAATGAAATCAATGGAGAGAGCTAATTTTATGAGAAGAAGGTTCATTTACCTTTGTTGTAGCATCATCAGACGGTCGAACGAATTTACACATCAAAAAGCAGACTTGTTACAATGTTTCCTAGTGCAGATTCTACACCAAAGATAATTACCAACGATAAGAAAATAAATCTACCAGGTACTAAAGATAAATTGTGGCCCTACGAAGATCAAATGTAATCATTGTATGTATGGTGACCAATGGAGGAAAAATTGCTAAAGATATAGCGAACGGTGGGGTGCAAAATTATGGATTACACCATTAAAAATTAAGAAAATTTTGACATCATGTACGCAGCGCATAAGATGAAAATCATATGAAAGGTAATATAATTTCCACAGTAGGAATTACTTGTCGCATATACTCAACTGCATCTGGAGATTCAAAATAGTTAGTTATAAGGCTCACTAAAGATGGCGCAACTTCGATTGGTGAATACGGATCAAAGTCATGGAACCATTGGTGATCCATAACATAGCACAGGAGAGCCTTATTGTCATGTGTTTGTTGAATACTTCATGAAGTCAAAATGATATAATTGTACATAGTGATATCTTGCTAGTAAGAGGGTTGATTTTTCCAATATTCACAATGGATGCTGTGAAGTCCATAAATAAGAAGCATGTGAAAACTATTGTTAGATGTAGTAGGAGTTTCGACATCTAAAGGTAAGAGGTTGTTATCACAAGGTTCACTGGTCATGGGATAGTTGGCCTACAAGAAGCGGTATATGTGACATTGATATAGGAATCAGTGTAGATGTGATATTTGAACTTGAAGCATTATGCATGTTCGATCATATGTGCTTCTAAACATGAGTAGTTAAATAAATAAATTATTTGTAATTTAACTTGGAATCCATAAATTTGTATTTAAAATATATAATTAATTACCATAAAAGGTGATTAGATCCTGAGATGAGTGGGCCGAAGTTGAAATAAGATGGCAAAAGGTGGTTGTTTGCATTGATCAGATTTACGTTGGTGAATTTCTTATAAGCATGAAATTGTCGTCTAAAAGTATTGACCTATTGCAACCCTAAAATCACAAAAACATCATTAGACGTGTATTTTCCTCGAACGTGGCGATGAGCTAGGAGTACACGGAAGTCTAGCATAGTGTCAATGTTTAATTATATGCAAGAATACCCCCTGCTACAGATGACATTGTATAATGATGACATATCAGTGAAACGTAAAACTTTGAATAGTTGGTATATTGTTGCTTTCTTAATAACTACAAGATGAGCAACCACAACTATCATATAGAGAGGCAGAAGAGCAAAATGAATAGTAGTTGGTAATTGCACAAGGGCGATTGCTTTTTTACAATGTATTATTTTTTCAAACTAAAGGAAAAATAAAGTCCAAAGTCTAAGTTTATAGAATTGTTTTACGGATCTTGATGACATAGAACAGTTATGAAACTTGTTTCATCAACTGTTACAAAACTGAACAAATGGAAATTTTAAAATTATAAATAGCCATTGATTTTCAAGAAGATATGTTAGAAGATTTTGGAGCGGAAGATTTTTGGAGGAAGGAAAGTTGGAAAAGTTGTTGAAGAAAATTTCTCTGAAATGATGCATTGAAGATTTCACCATTGTAACTACAAAGTACAAGGTTTTATAAAAATAAAGTTTTTTATTAAATATTTTTGTTTAAAACTTTAATATATTGATTTCTTTAGTGAGGTTTATGCATGTGGATGGTAGTCTTTCTAATTAATTTAATATATTATTTATTTTCATTAGAATATTGCACTTAATCTAGTTTTGATTGTGTGAATTCAAATCAAATTAAAATAGGTTTAAATTTTTAGAAAAATTACTTCTGTAGATTTAAGGTTAATTAATCTCTTTCTGTTTCTATTCTACACATTTTTATTTCATTTTATTTTATTTATTTTTCTAACCCTAGCCTTTTTATTTTTATTAAAGTTTCATCAAATAAAAATTAAAACCCTAAATAATTGAATTTCTAACTTTGCATAGTTTTTTTTTTAAATCATTTAGTTTTATTTTACGTAAAATTGAAATTTCAATAAATTTCAATTTTTCATTAAAGTGAATGATTAAATAATCTAAATTTATAACATTGCAAAGTTTAGATTTAATTATTTCATTTCAAATTTTATTTTTTCTCAAATAAAATCAAATGCAAACCTCAACAATTTGAGATAAGATTTGATTAACAATTTGAAATAAAATTTGATTAAAAATTTGAGATAAAATCAATTAAAGTCAACATTTTCAAAGGTTAGAATCAAATATTTATTGAATTTCGAGGATTGTTATTTCAAAGTAAATATTTGATCAATAATTTCATATTTTCTCATGAAGTCCATAAACAACAAAATTATTACAAATCAAATCAACCACAACAAGTCCCTTGTTAACAGACATATGCAATACTGAGGTATCCACCTAACTTTTGGTATTTCACATTTTTTGCTAAGCATTGCAAGCAGATTAACACATTAAACAAGAACCTTGGGGAAATCACAAATATTTCCTTGCAAGAGAGGATATCCCAGCAGAATACTAACTGTAAGTATATTCTTGTGACCAGATAAAAATATCACTCAATAGAATTGGCACTAGAAGGAGGGCCTCAAGGTAATTAGTTTGATTTTAAGCATTTGAAGTTGTTCAAAGTAATTTAAAAAAATATTTATAAAATTTTTTTATTTATGCTGCATTAGTTTTGATTTGCTATAAATTTGAAAATATTGTTATTGTTATGGTTAAATTGTTGTGAATTTTTCATACATAGCTTTGAATGTCAAAATTGGAACCAAAGTTCAATGGCAAGAATTGCATCTTGATTAGGTGGTCATAGTAGTCCATTGAATATTCTTGGAGTAGCCCATGAGATTCCTAAAAATTTAGAAAGGTATTTACCCATGTATAGGCATGATGGAATGAGAACAGTTGAGGAACATATTTAGGCATAAAGAAATACTTTATTTTATTTATAAATTATGCATGAAGATGTTTCTTGTAGAATATTTCCATACACATTAGATGAGTTTGCATATGATTTGTATATCATTTTACCTTTAGGTTCTATTATCTCTTAGGCTCAACTAGAGGTAACATTTCTCAGTCATTTCATAAAATCAGTTGACCAGTTAAGATATACCATCATTTTGTTTATGTTTGTAGAGAATCTAATGAATCTTTGAAGCTATTCACTGAGAGGTTCCATAAGCTATATACAAATCTGGAAGCACCTTACATTCCTATAGAGGAAGCAACCATCCAGATGTATTTCAATACTCTGGATCCATCAATTTCCATGTATTTGAGAGGGATTCCTCAAATTACATCCTTGCCCAAGGCTTATAATGAGGCAATAACGTTTGAACAACAATTGATTTCTCAAGGTTTTGGTGTGAGTCAAATACCATCATACAATCATCAATCATTTAATATCATTACCACCCCTACCCACCCTACTATTTCTTTATATCAATATACCACTCAAAATATACCATCATTTCCAAGTTTCAATCAATTTCAGAATACCCCAATGTCTCTTAGTGATGCAATGAACCAGACTACTACAACTCAGGTTAATTATATCAACCCTCAAATAGACAATCTATAAAGGTTAGTTCTACAGCTTAATAGAGACATGGTTCAATCACATAAACAAGTGCCTCAAAGTACACTTCTTGATAATCCTTCAAATCATGTTCATGATACAAATTTCAATATCCAATCCAATGATACTCAATGGGATACTCTCTCAGACAATGGAGGAGTCCTAGATCTAACTAGCAATGAAACATATGACAACCCAAAAGTTTCTATAAATTTATATGCACTTGCTAAAATTGATTGTCAAGAAATCCAACTTATTCCAAATAATGACCAGAAAGAAAGGAAAATTTTAGAGTCATTAATCATAAATGAGGATTGTGGTAATCAAGTTAATCAAAATACAGAGATTGATTCAGTATTGGAAACATATGAACCTTCAAAAATGGAGGAAGATGAATCTGAAGAAGGTTATAGCCTGAATGACATTGAATCTGAAGAAGAATCTAAAGATGGCATGAAAGAAGGGATGGAATCTCACCAAATATTTTAGAAAGATAATGATTATATTATTCAAGACAAAGAAGGGGAATCACTCACTTTTTTCCCACTTTATGTGCAAGAAATTGAAAGCCTTGTCCCACCTAATAATCCTATAATGCCTATGCTACCTTAGATAGATAAAACTCCATAACATAAATGGTTTGGATTTGATATCATTGATGACCCAAATAAAAATGTTGCTCTATTTGAGATAACTCTAGAAGATTTGTTATTTAACACATCCCTTGACTAGCAAGATTTATGGTTTGAAAATTATGGGCATATTTTTTATTTTACGACTAATGTTGGTGTTTTTGAAAATCAGATTTCTAATTAAGATGAAAGGATACAAGATGATTATGATGATGACCATGAGGAAAAATAAGGAATTACAAAGACTCTTCAAGTCTTGGTAAATGGAAATGTACAGAAGGTATAATTTTAGTCTTTATGTTCAACCATTCAAATTCCAGATAAAAGTTTACATAATTGTGTGTTGGATTCAAATTTTGTTGATAATGAAATGTCATTTGTGGTTAATAAAGAATTAGAGTTGATTCTTGCTCACACCAGTAATAAGGTTGCTATGTTGAACAAGACAGAGGTAGATGTTTTTGAGTTATTGAATCAAGTTCATCAAAAATTGACTATTGAACCTGGGATACAAAATTATAATGATCCTCATATGCTAGATATCCTAGATGCTTGTAAATTGTTGCGTAATTATGATTGGTATGAAACTATGAATAGTGGTTTGGTAGTCAAATTTTTAGAAATAGGGTCAATCTTGGAAGAGATCATGTCTAATCATAACAATGAGGATAGTATTTTGAGCACTGAATTGAAAATGGGAATTAACACCTTTTTGGTAGAAATTGTGATTGAAGATAAAAATTCAATAATGAACATCTCACATAGCAAACAGAAATTAATTGAATACCAATTATGGACCTTTAATATTGATGGAGTAAAATATAAGTATGAAAATGATGATAAAAAAAAATTGAATTGGTGGGGTGAGAGAGGTAAAATAAAGGCCTTTGAGTTTTCAGATTTAATATTACTATGGGATGATACCCATCAAAATCAATATGCCTATCATTATGGGTATCTCTCAAATTATGGTAATCGTGTTTGGGATCCTAGAAAATTTCATATATGAGAAATCCCAAGTCTTGCCTTGTAAATAGCTTTGTACATAGTTTTTTGTTTTCATGTGTTTTATTTTACAGTGTTTAGACATAGTTTTCATTTATTTGCTTTTTTTGTAATCTTTTGATTTTGAAATTTTATTTTTTTGTTTGTCTTTCAATAATACAGGTTCATGTCAAATTTTGTATTTTGGTTTATGTTCACTGTTTTTGCTTCTTCACTTTCACAACATGTTTTGGTTTTGTTTCCTCTGATTGTGGTATAATTGTGTAATTGCAATGGACTTTTGGTCCCTCTAAAGGATATGTTTCTTAGTATTGGAAGATGAATTGCTTGTTTGAAATTAGGTGAAACTGAAGTTAGTAAAATTAGATTATTTAGTAGTTATTCTTGAATTATGGATTAAAATGGTGGATATTGAAGTAATACGACATTTTGTTGAAGCTTCACATGTAACACCACATTTAAATATTATTTTTTATCCTAAATGATGAAATAATTCTAGTTTGTTGATTAGGAAAAAATTTTATACATTCAATCTTAAGCCTTAGGTGATCTCTAACCCAAGAGGCGCATATGATATTTGCAAAGTAATAAAATGCTTATTAAAATAATGCAAGTCAATCAAAAGCCTAGGTGTTTCAGATAATCTCTACTGGGGCTATAAATGCTTGATTGGTAGTAGAGCAAGGTCTAGAAGAGATAAAGGTCATTTCCACCGGAGCTATAGATGCTTGACTGGCAGTGGAGCAATGCAGAGGTAAATTTTTATAAGTGATATCTTTCAAAAGCCTAATTGCAAAATAGGTGATAGATTTTTGATCGATTCAAGAATAACGAATGAATTCACAAAATACACACTAAGCCGAAGCGAGTGAAGTATTTACTTTCAGTTGAAACTTTTGAACCCCATATTTCTTGGATATTACTAGACGATTTGCATTTTTCTAATTTTAGTTTTCTTGATTTCATAGTAGGTTCTTTATCCAAAATGCTCAGTAGCATTTTCTAGCAAAGTCGTCATTTGTTGTTGTCGTCGCACAACATACCCCAATTTGGGGACCCACTTGAATTTTTTGTATTTAAATGTGATTTTGTTTTGGTTTGCATTGTTTGTTTTAGTTTAGGAAGACATTGGGAGGTTAGTAAATTCTGAGGGTTTAACAGTATTAGATATCTTTGTGATTAATCTCACTAATTTCATGTTTTAACCAGTAATATCATCTCATTTCGAGTGCTATGTTGAGCCAATCCATTTATTCCCTACACATTAATAAAAATAAATAAATAAATAAAATAAAAATAAATTCTAAATTAATTTCTTAAAGGTAATAAAAATAAAATAAAATAATTAATTTCACCTTTATTACCTTTTCATCTTATGGTTTTACATAAAGAAATGTTGACTTCATGGATTTATATAAAGATATTCTGAATTAATTTTTTGTCCAAGTTATCAAAAATGGTGGCACAATGTTCAAGGTAAATTATGCCAACCTACAGATGCAGCGCATGAGTGCGATAAACATAGGGACACAATTTTCAAGGGTTAATGAGGGTATGGTTTCCCAGGGATCACTAAGTGGCACGGCCAAGTAGACCTGCACATGATATTATGTAGTGAATAACTTGTCAAATGGTATGGTACGTGTTCGTGTTGATAAATGTCTCACAATGTCATCCCCAAACACATGTGGGACTAAATATGATCTTGTGAGAGGTTGGAAATAAAAATTTTGTCACTTAACAACAGCTCAATGCTACCAATTATCAATGGTAATCACCCAAATATAGCAAAGCAGGAGAAACCAATGATAGAGAGATCACCTTGCACCTGTTATTTCATGTCCATTATATTTTTTGAGCCTGATGTATCTCGTGGCTTTGTAAACTTTATGAAATTTATGCAATCCTCGACACCTTGATCCTCGAGAATTTGGTGAAGTTGGACTAAATTGGCAGATACGGGGATGTCTTCATGGAAGTACTGATGAACACGAATATGATAAGCATGGTGTCAGTTATCATAAATTTTAAAATCAACAGTGCATCTAGGAAATTATTTTGTACTATTTAGGAAGTGGAATATGTTAACAAAATTTTATGCAAAAACAAAATCAATGGAGAGATCTAATTTTATGAGAAGTAGGTCCATTTACCTTTGTTTTAGCATCATCAGACAGCTAGACGTATTTACACATCGAAAAGTAGACTTGTTACAATATTTTCTAGTGCATATTCTACGTTAGAGATAATTAGCAATGATAGGTAAATAAATCTACCAAAGACCAAAGATAAATCATGGCCCTATAGAGATCAAATTTGTACATAATGATATCTTACCTATAAGAGGATTGATTTTCCTAGTATTTATAATGGAATCTGCGAATTCCATAAAGAAGAAGCATGTGAAAATAATTGGTATATGCAATAGGAGTTTCGACATCTAAAGGTGAGAGGTTGTTATCGCAATGTCCATCGGTCCTGGAATAGTTGGCCTGTAGAGAAGCAACATATGTGACATTGATATAGAAATCAGTGTAGATGTGATCTCTGAACGTGAAGCATTATACATGTTCAATCATATGTGCTTCTAAACATGAGCAGTTATAGATAATTCATTACCATAAAAAGCAATAAGATATTGAGATGAGTGGGCTGAAGTTGAAAGAAGATGGCAAAATGTGGTTGCTTGCATTTATCAAATTTGTGTTGGTGAATTTCTTGTAAGCGTGAAATTTTCATCTAAAATTATTGACCTATTGCAACCTTAAAATCATAGAAAAATTATTATACGTGCATTATCCTCAAACGTGGTGATGAGCTAGGAGTACACAACAATTAGGCATAGTTTTAATTTTATAATATATGTAATAATACCCTATGTTGCAGATGAAGACATGGTATAATGATGACATATCAGTGAAACTCTGAATAGTTGGTATATTATTGCTTTCTTAATAACTACATATGAGCAACCACAACTATCATATAGAGAGGCAGAAGACCAAAATGAGTGGTAGTTGGTAATTGCACAGCGGCGGTTGCTTTTGTACAATGTATTATTTTTCAAAGTGAAGGAAAAATAAAGTCCAAAGTCTAAGTTTATGGAATTGTTTTATAGATCTTGATGACACAAAATAGTTATGAAACCCATTTCATCAACTATTACAAAACTGAACAAACAAAAAAAATATAAATAGCCTTTGATTTTCAAGATGGGTCAGAAGATTTTGGAGCGAAATATTTTTGGAGGAAGGAAAGTTGGAAAATTTTTTGAAGAAAATTTCTCCGAATTGATGCATTGAACATTTAACCATTGTAACTGCAGAGTGCAAGGTATTTTGAAAATAAATTTTTTTATTGAATATTTTTGTTTAAAACTTTAATATATTGATTTCTTTAGTGAGGCTTATGAATGTGGATGGTAGCCTTTCTGATTAATTTAATATATTATTTATTTTCATTAGAATATTGCACTTAATCTAGTTTTGATTGTGTGAATTCAGATCAAATTAGATTAGGTTTAAATTTTTAAAGAATTAGTTCTATAGATTCAAGGTTAATTAATCTTTCTCTATTTCTGTTCCATTATGTTCTGCACATTTTTATTTCATTTTATTTTATTTATTTTTCTAACCCTAGCCTTTTTAATTTTATTAAAGTTCCATCAAATCTAAAAAAATCAAAACCCTTAATAATTGAATTTCTAACTTTGCTTAAAAAAAAATTTAATCTCATTTAGTTTTATTTTACGTAAAATTGAAATTTCAAATTTTCATTAAAGTGAATGATTAAATAATACAAAGTTATAACATTTCAAAGTTTAAATTTAATTATTTCATTTCAAATTTTATTTTTTCTCAAATAAAATCAAATGCAAACCTTAACAATTTGAGATAAAATTTGATTAACAATTTGAGATAAAATTTGATTAACAATTTGAGATAAAATTTGATTAACAATTTGAGATAAAATCAATTAAAATCAAATTTTCAAAGGTTAAAATCAAATATTTATTAAATTTCGAAGGTTGTTATTTCAAAGTAGATATTTGATCAATAATTTTACATTTTCTCATGAAGTTCATAAACAACAGAATTATTACAAATTAAATCAACCACAACATGCCCCTTGTTAATAGGCATATGCAACACAGAGGTATCCAACTAACTTTTGGTATTTCACATTTTTTTCTAAGCATTGCAAGCATATTAACACATTAAACAAGAACCTTGGGGAAATCACAAATATTTCCTTGCAAGAGAGGATATCCAGGCAGAATCCTGACTGTGAGTATATTCTTGTGATCGGACAAAAATATCACTCAACATGATTCTTGGGATGACTCCTGGTTGTTGGATCGACCTCTTTCACTCTATGATAATCTATCTTGTGTGAAACCTATTACTAGAGCTTACCTCGGGGTCAAAGTGGATGAGTATTTAGAAATAGTCAATGGTTTGAAGAGGTGGAAGTCCTTGGATATGTCTACCTTGAATCAAATGGAGAGAGAGACCTGGTGCTTTATTTTGGGTAAGTTGAAATTTTAGGTTATTAAGAATGGGGAAGAAGAGGATTTCAAGTTTTGGAAGGGAGAGAAAGATGGTTCATTATTTGTTAAATCAGCCTATCTCAGCTTAGATTCTAATCCTAGACACTAGTTTCCTTCAGTTAAAATTTGGATAAAAGGATTCACTCCTAAAGTTAACATGTTCTTCTGGCTGGCTATTCAAAACAAAATTCTAATTGTGGATAACTTACAAAAAAGAGGAATGTATTTTTCGAATAGGTGTTATCTCTATAACTTGGAGGAGTCAGTTACCCATATTTTCTTTCAATGTCCCTTTTCACATGGGGTGTTGACTTCTGTGTTGAATTCTCTAGGAGTTTTTTGGATCCCTCCGAAACTTTTCTTATACTATTGGGAACAATGGCTTACTCCTTTCTCAACTCCAAGGTTAAAATTAATATGGCAATTTTTTTTCCCATTTATTTGTTGGAACATTTAGAAGTGGAACAAAAGGACCTTTAACAATTCTAGTAGAGATATCACCATTGTATACCTCAAAATAATGTCAATTGTAATTGAAAATATATCTTACATCAAGGTGGACTTAAATGGAGGTGGGGAGGATGAGATAATATTGGAGTTGGCTTTGGGTCTCAAACCAAGACCGAGGGTTGGTAATACTCAGCCCATACTGAGATATTCTGTTAAATGGGAACCACCTCCTCTAGGATGGGTTAAGTTAAATTTTTATGGAGCCTCGAAGGGGACCCTAAGGTTGGTAGGTGCAGAGGGGTGATCAAGGATGATAAAGGGGCACTACTTCTAGCTTTTGTGGAAAACTTGGACATCTAAACTTGTCATTTTGTTGAGGCTAGAGCTCTTTATTAGGGCCTATTTTTGTTGAGCTCTCTAGATATTAGAAGAGTTATTGTTGAGGGAGATTCCCTTAATATTATTAACACCATGAAAGGGTCCCAGACCCCTAGTTGGAATATTTCAAACATAATTTGGGAAGCTAAGAAATTGATGCACTCTTGGATTGATGTTTGTCTCTAGCATATCTATAGAGAAGGCAATGGTGCTACTGATTTTCTTGTTAATCTAAGGACATATCAGTCTAGGCTTGTTGTATGGAGGAGGGACTTCCCTCTTGGTATTCTTTGTCTGACTTATGATCTTGTTTTGTAGTTTGTGTTGGGATAGTAAATCTTCTTGGGACCTGAGTGTGGTTCGACCCATTTTTTTTGGGATCTCATTTTGGTGTTGTTGTGAATGGGATCCTAGCCATAACTGTTGTTGACCATTTTTTTATTTTTCTACCATTATAGGTCCTTGAGTGGATCCAAAGTATTTCTAATTTTAGTTATATGTTGGTTCATTTTGTGGATCCAAAATTTGTTTAGATTTTACATATGTTAGAGTTTATTTATCTTGAGACAATGAGGGTTGGAGTTTCCTTCTCAATTATTAACTTTGGGGGAGCTCTTTGTGGATCTTCTCTCAAAACCTCTTCCCTTGGAAATTGGTTGATTCAGTGGTGTTTCAGTGCAGTATTTGTGTTGTTGGTTATTTCAAATTTTAAGGATGTGATTTTCAATAGTAAAATTTATTGTGGCCTTGGATGTATGCCCAGTGGTTGGTGGATCTCTCTTGGTGAGCTAGAATATTTTTGGGGTTTTATGTTGCAGTAAGTCCCTTGGCTCAGTTAGTCCTCCTTTCTTGTGGGTGGGAATCATGCCTTTGGACTTTTTTGAATTTTCTTGGAGAAAATTCATGTTCCTAGCCTTGGCGGGATTTATATTTTTTTAATTTTAAATTGTCATTATATGGCATCCATTTTTAATTTGAGGTGGATTGGATACAACAAACTCAATTTTCATTGGTTGTGGTAGTGTTATTGTTGGGTTGGGAGCCTATATGGCCTGTATGGCATATTCCTCTTATGTTATCTACAGTTTTTGTTGTCAATTGGAGTGTGGTTAGTGGTTTCTTCGAGGAAAGCTAGCTTTGAAAAATTGGTTGTTGGATTGTTGGTTAGTTTTGTTGGGCTATGATACCTACTGGTTTTATGGGAAACCTCTAGATTCGTCTTATGTTGTTCAATGCTCCATCATTTGTAAATAATATTTTTAGGGTTCCTTTCAAAAACCCCCTTTATTAATAGTCCATAATTGAGAAAATCAAAATCAAATCAGAATCGGCTTGAAAAAGAATCGGGAAAAAACGAGAATCAAGAAAAAATTAGGGAAATATTTGGTAATTTTTCATTGAAAAAATCGAAGAAAATGCAAATTTCCATTGAAAAAAAACATTTTTCATGCATATCACAATTTTTGGCAAAAATTTGACAAAGTCGTTAAAAATCCATCCAAGCTATGAATCGAGAAAAATCAGCTTAAATCGAGATTTTTTAAATATTTTCTCAATTATGATTAAATAACATACCAAAAATCTAGTTAGGTGTTGATATATATATGTGTGTGTGAGATAGATAGAGGGATTACATTACCTCCTTATTAATGGGATTCAAATGAGATTTATGCACTTATACAACTAGGCTATTAGATATCTCATCTAATACATGAAATCATAGGCACATATACAGTTATGCCAAGGCTATTATACATCTCATCTAATACATGATATAGGCACATATTTAGTTATACCATTAGAAATCTCACCTATTACATGATTTATGTATATCTCCTCAACTTCTATCCAAAATGATCGTAAATTTCAATTTTTAAGTATTCATTCACTATCTCGGCAAGGACACCACAATGGCAAAATTCATTGGGCTCTCTTAACGGAGATCCAATTTTAATTCATGGGAAGGGTGGCCCCTGATATGCTCTCACTTTTCAACCTCTTCAAAAAAAATTACTCATTCACTAATTATACTATTTATTTGATAGAAAGAATGAGCAATGACCACAACTATATTGTCTTTCAAGTCTTCAAAATTGACAACTATCTCCAATATCCGCTTCAACAAAAAGCACAAAGTACTAAATTACATAATGAGTGGCTAATATTCAATTCTTTTATTTTGAAATCATGCAAAATAAAGGAAAATCAAACGAGCTACAGTTGCCTTGTGTAGCAAAAACAAATAATTTGTAACTCAATAATCTTTACAAAGTGGATTGAATATGTACTAATTGAGTTTGTCTAAAAGTAAAGTAACATATGCTAGTAATATTAATATTATTGATAATATTGGGACAAAAATGTCTTGTGGACTAAGGGTCGCATATATTCACCTCAACATTTGACTTCTATACTAAAACTGCTAGCAAAAATTCATGATTCTCCTATTTGGGATATGTGGAATTCTTTAAGACTTACAATAATACCCAACAATCCTTTCTTTTGGAAAGGTATAAAGAACAACATTCAAAATATTTGATAGAGTATGATACCAAAAATGCAATCAAAGCAAACATATTTAGGATACTCCGAACATTGCACATTCCCTAACAAAAATGGGAAGAAATATTTATGGATTTTATTACCATGTACTTTAATCAAATGTTTATAATAAAATATGTGGTTGTGGATTGTCTTACTAAGTTTTCTCACTTCATTACAATTAGCAATCCTATTCATGCATGATAGTGGAAAATGTTAATAAGTCTCATAAATTTCCAAGACAATCAAAATATTCTCATATTCTTCTAACTTGAATGACTCCTCGCCTTGTGATGAAGGTTACTCTCCCAACTATCATATCCTAGCTTGTATAATGTGTTTGGTGTTGCTTAGTGAGGGTAACTTGCTCGATTCTTAAACTCAAAATCTATTCTTGTCTACTACTCATTGGTCTTAATATTTAGAGCATGTATCAATAGAGGTTGTGAAGACGAAAACACGACACTTAAATAATAAGGAAATCAAATGACCCAAATAAACACAATATTACACAAAATAGATAGATTTATTCAATAAGCGGGGGAGATAATAAACTCCTTTTGATATAATATGTACTCAGTGAGTATTTGATACAAAGATTTACAAAATGCTAGGGTTTTCTAAAACCCTAGATACAATAATGAAGTGTCTTCAGATAGTGTATCCTCGCTTCCAATAGAATGAGTGGGCTTCAGGTATCTGATGTCGGACCACTCCAGATTCAACGGTCGTTCAAAAATATGTATAATTTGCAGATTTGCATACACAAAAATAGAGAAAGGGATTAATAACACCTATGAGGGCTCCACAGTGTGAGACCCTCAGACATCAGTAAACCCTAACTAAAAATGGATCAAATGGCATGCAAAATATAAAAATCATGTAATAGAATAAAATCAATAAAGATATACCTTGCTTGTGATGATTCCTCGTTTCATTGTTACAATTTTTATAGCATATGGTATGATGTAGCAGGCTTTGATTCGCATTTTTTTGGTTGCAACAAGCTCGGACGTGCACTAGGCAGGCTCTGGTGCGAGCTTCATAGGCTTTGGAGTGAACCTTCAATGCAGCAGGCACAGGCGTGTGCTTGAAAATCTCTACACTGAGCTTTGCAAGCTCGAGAGGGCACCTACGATAAGGATTAAATCTATAGAAGTAGATCATGGGGGATGCGACGAATGCGACGAATGGGTAGAAGTGGCAACGATGGCAATGGAGTAGGGCGATGTGGAAAGGATGGATATGGGGATGGCTAGAATAGTAGAAGTCCTATTGGCTAGCTAGGGCTTTGGATTTTTAGGGCTCTATCTCTTTCTACTTCACTAGGGTTTCGCCAATGATCTCTTCGAGATGCAAATTCTAATATCAGGGTTCTAGGGTTTGAGCATTTGCAAATGCCCTTATTTATAATCCAACCTAGGATTTTCTTAGGGTTTTAGCCTTGTACTTTTAATCGTGTGGCTAAGATTAAATTAGATCCTAAGTTTGAGATTACTTTTTAGATGTGGCATGGATTAATGAAGATGGACGTGGGGATTAGATTGTATTAGACAGTTGTGGTTAATTGAGTTTATAAATATATATTTTATAATAAATAAATTATAATATAACATAAAATATTATATTAAATATATAATAATATAAAATATTATTAAAATAAGCCCAATTAGGTTAGGAAATGGCGAGAAATGTGGAATTGGGCCAAATAATTGGCAGGAAAGGTGGATTTGGGCCAAATAATTGGCGAGAAAGGTGTATGGTGGACAAGTGGGTGGTGGAATGGTTAGGATGGAGGATTAGTGGCTGTAATTTGGTGTCTACAAATGCCCCTTTTTGTACCATGTTGTGTGAAACACAATATGGTGTAAAAATACAAGACACGTGTTTGGGCTATGGGTACAGAAGCAGCTTCTCTCTATCGTTAGATTTGAGCACTAATGTTGAAGACAAAATAAAGATTTTTTTTTTTTTTTGGAATTTTGTAGCTTACCCCCTCAATTGGTGAATGAGTTATGAATGTATCTCACAAGCCAATTTAAAATATTTTTTTGTGCTAATAATGAATTATTTGGTGATTTTGTGCCAGTGATGAATGAATGGTGTGAAATGTAATATGATTTTGAATGATATGAATGATGTAAAAAGTGATACCGTCTATGTCCCAATGGTGGGAAAGGGGTTGGTGTATAATACTATGTGATTTTGGACAATATGAATGATGTAAAATGTGATACCGTTTATGCCCCAACGGTGGGAAAGAGGTTGGTGTATGATACCATGTGATTGTGGACAATATGAATGATGTAAAATGTGATACCATTTATGCCCCAATGGTGGGAAAGGGGTTGGTGTATAATACCATGTGATTGTAATATGTATCCCATCTTGGGAAATCATAATAAAATTGTGGTTATCCCAAACTTTGTGATGATTCGATGTTGTTGAATAAGATGTCACAATGGCGTCATTGAGTATGCAATGTATGAAGATGCATGATGACTGAGTCAACATAGGGGTGGGGTAGCGACTGTGGAAATTTCTTTGCCAATTCCATAATGAAACCAATCAACCTACCAATGTGTCATGTATGGTTACTATTGTCAAAGGAATGAGTGTTTGTGATTTTGATTATCCATGTTTTCATGCCCCACGAAAAAGTGCATTAATGACCGCCTTTGAGCAACTTGTTCTTGGAAAATTTGTACTCAAAATGTGAGGTGCCAAATGTGATTGTGATCTTTGATGATGTGATAATGGATGATTATCATTATCAAATTTTCTTAATGCATATTATTCATCTTACCGAATTGCATGGATGACCATCGATGCAATTGCCAAGTTTATAGAATAACCTACTAGATACGAGGTTCGTTTAACTCCAATTTTTGCAAAATTGTATGTGATGATGAAGAATATAATGCAGAATGATTAGATATAAGTTTTGTGAAAATTTGGATTGTTTTGCTGCATTTTATGCCTCAATTAGCGTATTTTTAGTATTTGGTTTTTTCTCAAAAATTATGCTTGCAAAATGATTTTTGTTTTTACAAAACCTAATTTTAGGATGTGCATGATGTGTGGGTGAAATTTGGTGAAATTTGGAGGTGGTACACTACCATTTTGATTGATTTTATCTTCGTGTCATTTTTTTTAGGCAAAAAATTGCACCTGTGGTGTCCCGTAGGCGCGCAGGTGTGCCTGGGTGCGCCCGCAAGCGCCCAGGCAAGCCTATGAATTCATAGGTGTAGACCTATGCCTAAATGCACTAGGGAAAGCTATAAATAGCTTTCTGAGTGAATCATGAGGCTCACTTGTGCATTTCTAACTTTGAGAATCTGCATCTGAGGAGTGGAGTGGGTGTGTGAGCTTAGTGAGGCTAGTGAAAAAAATTACGCGAAAGCTATGGCAATGAAGGGATTGAATATTGCTGGCAGAGCTGAGGTACTATTTGCCCCAGTAATGTTTAAAAACACTTTATCTCTTTTGCATGTTTTTGTTATTATCATTTTTTTTTGGTAATAGTATTAATGAAATTGTTTGTTGCTGCATTTGAGGGACATAAAGCCTCGACATCGATTTTCTCCTTTCATTCCTGGGATGAGGAAGAAGCTGGCGGTTCATGATTGGGTGTTGTTGGGTAGGGTAGGCCTAGAGGGTGTGGCTAGGCTTGATGTGGTGAGGACCAATAAGGGATATCTCTCATCATTGATAGAGAGATGGGAAATTGATAGGGGGACATTCCAACTGCCAACTAGGGAGACTACTATTACGCTTGAGTATGTATACCGCATTCTCAAGGTTCTAGTAGAATGGGAGAGGGTGGTAGTTGGTCATGACAAGAAGGTGGATATGGATAGGATATTTGGGAACCGATGGTGGGAGGTCCAGATGGGAGATGGGGGTATATGATATTTGAGCATGTACAAGGTGAAGTAGTTGGACGCACTCCCAACCTTGATCATGTTCATATTAGTGAACATAGTGATACCTAATGTCACTGGTTGTAGTTTCCCTTGGAACCTATTGGGATTGGTGAGTGATCTACTGATGGATCCTTGGGAGTATCCATGGGTGTCTTCCTTATTGGAAAATTTATATCGTGAGCTATATGAGGTGATTTGGATGGAGAGGAAGGGGATTGGATGCAGCTTCCTCCTACAGTGTTAGGCCTAGGAGCATTTTTTTGTGGTTCAGCCTGAGGGGTTGTTGTGTATGACATGGTAGATGGGGGAGCCTTATGCTAAGAAATGGGCAGTAGCGAAGGAGGTGCAACTGAGTCGAGAGGTGGATACCAGCCAGTGGTATCAAGATATGTGGTCAAGGTTGACTCGAGCATACGTGACCTGGAGGCCATGGCATGGATCCCGATAGAATGGTGATAGGGAGCAACTACATTGGGTGAGGTAGGCTTGATGGTTGGTTGGGCGAAGGTATGAGGAGATGTAGTACTTCCAGTACTCATGGATGTTGATGCAATTCAGTTTGCCTCAAGGTGTGCCAGATGAGCTGGTGTTGTATCGACACCGGTGAGATGAGGGGATGTTGCCATGTGTGGAGCCATGGTGAGTGGTGATTTAGGATGACGAGGAGATGGAGGTCCCCAATGTAGATGATGTTAGGGTGAGTCTAGAGTATGTGGAATGGTTTGGTGCCCAACCAGTATGGGTACCAAATATTAGGGATGGTGAGGTAGCAGCTATGGGGTCAGGGGTGACTCTTAAGAGGATGAGGGCTTAGTGATCGACAGATTGAATATGGTCAAGGGTATTAGTTTAGCAGATGCTGAATATGGGGTTGGCCAAGGAGGAGAGGTATGATGATGAGGGGATGGGTGAGATCTCCAAGGTGGCTAGGTTGCGGGTAGAGTTAGAGCAGCTTCGTGAGGAGCATGAAGTTATGCTCGAGACTCATAAGGAGTCGCAGGATACTATAGCTTGGTTGGAGGTGGAGCGGGTGGTAGCTATGGCTAGTGATCAAGCTATTGTCACACGACTTCGAGTAGATATGTTGGCAAAAGAGCATCGGCATCAAATGGACTTACAGCATCTTCGGGCTAGTGAGGCATATGCACATTCCTTGGAGGTTGTGTGTATGCAAAATCATATTACATTGTCGGATCCTCCTTCTTCTATAGTTGAGTCATATAGGTATATTGATTCTAGGCAGATTACTACGTCGAGGGCTCCTACTAGGTCTCAGGGGTCCTCTCATTGACATTAGCTTAGTGCTTAGATGCACTATTTTGTATATGAGCCTTGGTGCTCCCTTGTAGCCTTTTTGGCATTCATTGTATATGTGATATATATATATATATATATATATATATATATATATATATATATATATATATATATATATATATATACATGGCCTTTTATATATTTGTGTTATCTTTTGTGTGAATGTTTTTATGTTTTATGCAATTTGTGTTGAATTTTTTATGGATGCTTAATGTAGGCTAATCATGATGTGTATGCATAATGCCTATATGGATGATTAATGCAAGCTAAATGACATGTATATGAATGGTGTTTATGTGGATGATTAATGTCGTCTAAATAATATTTGTTATGGATGATTAATGCAAGTAAATGTATAATGAATGTGAACTATATGAAAGGAATACATAGTGTTCGAACAATCATTTTATAGTTCAGAAATTTTATTGGCCATTTTTGTTGTTCATTGTTTTGCAATTGGGGGTACCGAATTTGTTGGCATTTTTGCAACTTGAATTTTTATGGAAGAAGACATGGATGTTGATATGGAAGAAGATATGGATGTTGATATGAAATATTGAAATATTTTCAAAGACTCAAACATACTAGTGTTATCAACCAAACTCACTAAGTTGTCTAAATTTCTTTAGGACCAGATGTGTGTGCGAGTGAGGTTCAATTACCGAATCTTGAGCATGACAATGGCCCTATCCAATAAAGTACCAGTGTGTGTGCACTTGAGGTTCATTAACCCATTATGAGTAAGTTAGGCATGACTTGTTATGGATATGACTTGAGACTAGCCTGTCTTTATGTGAGTTCATATGTCTCCCTTTTTGGAGGAGAGACATGTTGCCTAGCATGAGCTTACTCCACTTCCAGTCAAACATCTATAGCCCCAATGGAGATTCACTTCATAGTCAAATGGGATTGATCTTTTGGACCTTGGGGATGACTACATGACTTTCTAATGGAAACATAGTACGATCCTTACAATTTTTAGGGATCGGAGGTGTAGGTGTTGAATTTTTAGATTTGTATAGAGCTTTGGGGAATCGGATTCCCAATCGAAGTGTGATGATAATTTTGACCCTATCCTTCCTACTCTATATTTTTATGTTTATGTTGGGAGGAATTTCGATAGTGGTGAAAACCACTATTTTTGCTTTGGACTATGTTGCATTATGGGACAAGCGAGGGATATCTCCCTTTCACCCTGAGGTACTACCTAAGGATGGTACTAGCCCCCCCTATCTCATAATGTGCTTAAGATGTGATGAAATGTGGTTCGTTCAGGATTGTATTCGAAATCAATCGGTAATGCTCAAGAATTTCTTTTTATGTAAAGTGTGTTTTGGTTCTAAATAAGATCAGACATCCGTTTGGAGGTTTCTTCCTATACTAGTAATGGCTGAGTGACTGAAAATATAGGATTTTGTGATTTTGGCATGTGATGTAGTTGACATATGGCTTTTGTAAGGATTGCATGGTTTCCTTAAACTAGGTATCCCCATTTGTGATAACTTGAATTTTTTTTTATGACCATATCATCATTACTATGTCAGATCATTGAACATGGGATGGGATGAATGCAATTTGTACAATGTATGAATATGTCATGATGAATGCAACTATGAATATCTATATGCAAGCATAAGTGAAATGCATGCCTATATGTATGAATGTAAGTGTGAAAAATGCATGAAAATATGAAAACATGCCTATGTAAATGAATTTTTTTTTTTTTTTGGCCATGTATATATACATATATATAGTCATGCATAGAACAGGACCCCCAGATAAGGAAGAGCTAAGACCGGTCTTGAAAATTAATGCAAATGCGTATTACCCCATTAATCTTGTGAATGGGTACTAGTCCTGAGAGCCAGTTGGGATTGTTAGGACTAATATAAAATGAACAAGATGAGATTGAATTATACATGAAATGAGATACAATATATAGGCATAAGCCTATATGAAATGCATGACACTTGTCAAGAGAAACTGACAAGTGTCAAGGAAGGCATAGTGCACATTACATTAATTCTAACATTCCCCCTTAATGTGCACTATCCTAACTAAAGAAAAAAATAAGTCAACATTAGGTAACATTCCCCCTTAATGTTGACTTCTCTAAAAGCAACCTATCATCCTCCTTTATTGCTGATTTGGTCTAGGCTCGTGCTCCTTGCGCTTGGCTCTCCAACTATGAATAATGCTAGATCAACTATGTATACATCTCGGTCTGTTGCCTCAGGTTCAGCCACTTCCACGGGTATGTTGCCACTGGGTCAGCCGTCTAAGTGCCTCAGGGTCATCATGGGTGCCTCAGGGTCAGCCACTTCTGGGTTTGTTGCTTCTGCAAGCCATCCTCAGAGGATGTTGCTTCTCGTAGGTCACTGACAAGATTCACCATGAATATCAAATCTCTCTTCATGGTGAACTCAATCTAGAAGGTGTCGGTCTCTGCCGAAAATGCACCTTAATACATAAGAAACAATGAGCCATGAAATACAATAAAGTGAGCCATAGAAGCCTATGGAGGAGAAGAAAAAGGAAGAATAGAAGAGAATCTTCTAAAGTGTCTTCGTCTGTAGTCTTCAGAAGTAGATCCAAAAAAAAACCTCAGATAGAGTCTAGAGTGTCTATGTCTGTAGTCCCTAGAATAAGTGTCCTTATGGTAGTCACCTCATCTTATCGGAATGCATGGGTAACCAGCCGCTACATCTACCAAGTAGATAGAGGGTACTACTAGATACTAGGTTCACTTACAAGTGCCTTGGGAGTGTCGAGCTCAACCGAGAATGCACTCCAAGGTAGAAAAAATTTGAGCCTAAAAATTCAAATAAAACAGCCTCAAAATTACAAATGGACATGACCATTGTGTTCGTCTCGGAAAAACATTTTTGACGACTATAAATACCCCTATACTTGTGTTGCAAAATAAATAGGGGTCATGTGGGCAACATCTCTCTAAAAAAATACAATAAGAAGCCATGAGGGTCTTCTTCTACTTCCACTCTCCATGTGGAAAAAATAGGGCAATATTGTTTTACTGTCGGCCACTCTTCAGCATGATTAAAAAATTTCCTCCCAAGGGAAATTACATAGGCCATGTGGCCATACAATAAAAGGTACCCCACTTAACCTAAATTAAGTGCCCATTAAAGTGGTCCCCTCCACTAAAACAAAATATGCCCCCTTCTTTAAATATTATTATCCCAACATTAAAATAATGAACCAAATGCTGGGTTGGACAAAATGCTACACTTTGACCAAAGATCACTCGGACATGCCTGCCATCTTCTCCGTATTTCATCAGTTGAACATGTTTGCCATATTCTTTCATGTTTTTTCTCTCCTACATTAAATTTATCATGAACATAGCAATAGTTCATTTTGTCTTTGGCTGCGCAGGTCTCGTCCTCCACTATGCTTTCCCTCATTTCACTACCAAAATCAGCTACATCACTATGAATCCCAATGCCAATAGACCTCACTGAGCCATTTTGATCATCATCTACACAAAATTCATCTGGTCATGGTTGTTCAAGATCACTCATAACCCTCTCACTACCCAACATAACAAGCTCGCTATTTTGTGTAACAAAACCTTGCCATATAGGTTCTTCTCTCATCAAGTTCAATTCCTCTTCATCCATTAATTGTCCATCATACTAAGCTATTAAGTCATTGTCGTCATCTCCTCCATACATCCCACTAGCAGAATGTCCTACGGGGTCATCTGAACCAGCTATTTGTTCAATGTGTTTTGATTGAAAATACTTTTCCCCTGAGAAGTATGAATCTTCTTCCACAAAAGTTTGGTCATCATCCTATCAGAACAACATTAAGCCTATCTCTTTCTTCGCATTCGATAGGATGGCAGCTATCCATGAGTGGCTTTCCAGCATGGAAGGTATGTTGGAAACCTTTGCTAGCATAAATCCCCCACTAGGCACTTTGGCTTCTGTTGCGACTCCTTTTTCGACGTTGTCCTCTCTCGTATTTGTAGTTTCGACGCGGTGATTTCGGTGGCAAAAAACCTCAAAGAACCTAGATGATGCTAGCCTCTTCCATGAAGGACCTCAGTTCCCTCCACTTGCCACTGCCAGCCCACAGTATGTGGCCACCCTTGTAATACTCGTCAACAGGAAGAACCCCACCCATGATCTTGGACATTTCATAGCCACCCATCACCCAGAAATCCTCGCCCGCCACGAATCCCATGCAGCTCGCGTGCAGGGTGGGTAGCTCCTACTCAGAGCTCCAGCGGTCTGTCCATGTCATACCTCTCCACATACAAAATTTGGGTGACCCACCTTTGATTGAAACTAAATCGCAAAACTCGAGTGCCACAAAATCGTTGATCTCGAGTCACCAGATAGGCACATTCACGTCACCGCCGCAAGCTCGGCCATGATCATTTCTTATGGTTCATTCGCACGATATCCACTTTAGAACTCATATCCATCGTCGGTAAATCTCATGTACTCTTGGCCAAACTTGGAGATACGCATACCGTCATCAATGTACCGAAGAACTAAAAAACAACTACAGTTTTGATTTAGACAACTCACACGTATCCAGCAAGGAAGAAAATCTGTATGAGCCATGAAATACAATAAGTTGTGTGCCACCGCCGATGCCCGACCTTGACCATCATGTGTTGCAGATAGAAGCAATTCCCCAAATGCATAAATTTCCATATGGTCATCTGGTTCGTCTTCCACGGCACTGCTACGAGGATTATCCCTGCCATCCTGGGCACCTAACTGCTTATCTACTACTGTAGCTGTCGTAGAGTTGGTTCCAATAGTAGCACCAATAGGTCATGGAGGCACATTGGCAATCTATGTCTGCTATTACTTCAAAATGGTCTAGTCAAATACATAATCAAACTGAAATCCTTCACGAATAAAAAAAATCCTGAAATATTCTCTTCAGGTATGCATAATCGGGATTATCATCACTAAAAAACAACACTGATTTGATGGTAATACACTGAGAAATCACCACAACGTAGTTGGAAAATTTTTTAAACAACACATCTTCAATGAGTTCGTTATGCATTAAGAAACTTCTAGCACGACCCCACAAAGTCAGCAATTGGCACCGTTGATAGACGAACACAATCAATAGTTAATCTGCTAGTTACGATCACGTCCACTTCCAGCCATCCAAACAAACCCTCGCCAACTGGTTATAAACTAGAACTCTTTTAGCTACTGCAAATCTCCAGTAAGCATTTTCCATCTTCTTTTATACCAGCGAAGCACCAACGGAATAATGAGACTAAAAAAAAGAAGAGAAATTGTTTTCTCCCCAACATCTCATGGCTCCAAGCAATGAAGCTTCAGGGGCAGCCATGAATTTTTTCAAGCTGTCAAGTTTCTGATCCATTTTAAAAAAATGGAGAGCATACTCCCTAGGCTTGGAAAACTAGGCGAAGAAAAGAAAAAAATGAGGGGGGATTTCCATGAGGGAAATCCCCCCTCATGCTCACAAGGCAGGAGAACGCCTGGAGCTCTGATACCAAATGTTAGGACTAATATAAAATGAACAATATGAGATTGAATTATACATGAAATGAGATACAATATATAGGCATAAGCCTATATGAAACATATGACACTTGTCAAGAGAAACTGACAAGTGTCAAGGAAGGTGCACATTACATTAATTCTAACAGGGATAGTCTAGGATGTCATCTAATTCTTCTTGCTTATCATAGCCTAACTCTGCCTGAAAGACCTCAAGACCATTAGTGGAAGCTAATGGAGGTGAAGGTGGTGGTGAAGGAGGAATGTAGCTGGTCGAAGCCCTTAGCAGTTCCTCAGATAGTATGAGCTCTACACAAGAGGGTGGGAAGGAAATTCGGTCCAAGTCAATAAGGCTAATGTCAATTGGAATTGGCCTAGCCAGATCGTATGGATTATGGAGGGTGAATAAGTCAATAGGATTCATATTGACTTAGTGGAAGGAATGACGGCTTGGATGGATGAATGGATGGAATGATTGGAGCTGAATCGATGTCGAATGGTGATATCCCTGTAATAGACATGGCATTGACATGAGCAACATATTTTTTTTTGTAATATGTACATATGTTACATTTCTTTGGCTTATGTGTGTGGCTCAAGGTGGATTACCAGGTGGATCCACTTGTTCTTATGGAAGAAGTAGGTGGAATATGGGATGATGGATGGGGAACATTCGGAGGTAAAACTCTTCCTATTGGATGATTGGGACAATGGGATGTGACTCCTCTTCAGAATCATCAGAAGCATTTGACATGACTTCAAATTCTTCATAGATTTCATCGTCGGAATCAAAGATAGGATATGAGAAGTTGATGGGGTCATCCTCGTTTACTTCATCAATTTGAAGTTCTTGAAGGGCTTGTTCGAGCAAGGATGTTGAGGATAATGGATGGATAGGGTGATATTCATCATTGAGGCTAAGCTTTTTAAAATATTTCTCAATATAATTCATGGAATACAACAGGGTATAGCCTAAACTAGAACAATCATGGGTGCCTCTAAATGGGACCTCTAAAATATCATGCATTTCTTGTTCATGGGAACCTAGACCTTGACCTTTCCAATTGAACATGTTAAAGTAGCAAGCAGGAAAATCCTCTATGTTAGGTATATTGGTATGCCTAGGCTCTTGTGGTTCTTCGGGTGGGTTTACCCCAGTTGAGCAATCCAACCCTCCATAAACAAAGTTAATGCTATTTGGAGCTGCACTCATGTCATAAACAATGCCTATGGATAAAGAACGGTCTCGGGGACATCCAAAATCTTTGGTTGTTGGAATGGCTAGGGGTGTGATGGTGACGTCTTGGACCACATATTCACCTATACCAATATTGGTGATGTGGACTTTGAATTGGGCTGGCATGGTTGATGGTGGGGATTCAGATGGATCTGGATTGGTTATGGGTGGTGGTGAGTTAAATATGTCATAATCCGAGAGTTTGACTTGTGAAACATTGATCGATGGAGTGGGATTGGATTGCGGTGTGGAATTAGAATATAGAGGATGGGATAATTATGAAATAAAAGAAATGGTTGTAGAAGAAGGGCTAGATGTGATGTACGATGTGCTAACAGTAGACTGACCGTGACCACATGTACAAGAAGAAATGGATGTTTGAGGAGGTGATGTGATGGGTAGCTCCTCTAAGATGGGAGCTTTAGAAGAAGATGTAGATGGATTTGAAGAAGGCAGATTAAGAGATGATGTAGATGAATATGATGATGGTGCTAAGAATAAATGGGTGGAAGGTAACATGGATTCATAAGGATTTGAAATGAAATTACAATACTTAAAAGGTTCGACATCCGCAGGGATGCAATGGACTTGTCCATCATGAACATATTTCAAGCATTGGTGGAGAATTGAAGGAACACATTTCATTTCCCTCATCCAAGGTCTACCAAGGAGTATATTATACGCCATGGCTCCTTCCAAGATGTGAAACATGGTGTGCAGCGTTTTGGTCCCTACTTCTATAGGTAAAACAATAGTGCCAACTATGGTACACAAAGCATCGTTAAATGCTTTGAGGGTGAATGATGATTTGGAAATGTGGGATGGGGGTAATTTGAGGTGGATAAGGGCAGCGGTAGTAATGATATTGATTGATGAGCCGATATCAATAAGGACTCTTTTGAATGGATTTTTATCTATTAGGGCCATTATGTGCAATGGAGGGTCTACTGATTCTGAATTCATTGATTTTACCTCAAATTCATAAAAGGTAATTGATGGCTCCATGCACGTTCTAACACTCCCTACAAAATTGTTGAAGGCATTAGAGTCTTGGGATTATAACTCAATTGACTTAAGTATTTCCATTAAAGCTTCTCTATGCCTAGGGGATTGTTGGATAAGCTCATACACAGAAATTTTGGCTGATGCCATTTTCAAACTAGTGGTTAATCGGCTAGTTAAAGTTACCGCTGGCCTTATTGGATGAAGGATGGGTTGATTGGATGGATTGGATAGATTTATTGGTAGATATGGATTTGGTGATGTTTGGATGGGAGGTGGGTTTGAATGTTGTTGAGCATTTTGTTGATTTTGTGTTTGCCCTCTAGTGACCACATGGACTGCTCCTACAAAGTTTTGGTATTGTTGGACATGATTTACTTGATTAGGAGGTGGTTGTTGATTGTTACCTCCTACATTATGTTGGACCTTCCCATGGTTAGGTAGAGGTGTCTGATATATACCCAAATTTTAATTTTGTGGAGCTAAGGGGTTATCCACGTTAATGGCCCCTAGGTCTATGAGGTCTTGCACTATGTTTTTGAACATATGGCAGGAATTGATAACATGCCCATTTTTTCGATGGTATGGGTAAAACATGTGCTCTCTATAATTTTTAGGCCTTTATGTGGGATCATTGGGCCTAATTTTTGGCAAGGATAATTTATTGGTCTCATACAACCTTCAAAATATGGATGAATATGATTATGATAAAGGAGTGTATTGACGTTGGGGTCGATTGAATTGGCGGTGGGTAGGTTGTTCCATAGTTGGTGTTGTGTTTTGTACCATTGGTGCTTGGGTTACTAATGGGACCTCATGATAGGCAATTTATTGTTGCACTAGTTTTTGAGCCATTACGGGCTGGCTCATGACCACTTGATTGACATGATTAGTTGTGTTGCCTTGTGTTGATTTGGTTTGGCTAGTTTGATTATTTCGATATTTGCCCCTATTTTTCCACTCTTTCTTCTTAGGATTAATGACATCCTCTTGGATTTTTATCTCCTCAATGACACTAGCCTGTGCTAAAGCCTCCTCAAATGTTCTATAAGTATTGATTTGTAGCATCCAAGAGATGGGTTTTAAGCAACTCTTGGTAAAAAGTTTAATAATTTCTTTCATTGGGAGGGAGAATGGCAACTTGGTTATGACTGCCCTCCAACGGTTTCCAGAATCATAGATAGGTTCCTCATCCCATTGTTTCAAATAATATATATCTGATAAGGACACCTTCTTTTTTATATTAAGGGCGAAGCGTTCCAAGAATAGATCTATCAATTGATAAAAAGTATAAATACTATGTGTAGGCAATTGATTGTACCATTCAATGGCATCTCCCCCTAATGTTTGAGGAAACATTTGGAGCATAAGAGCATTATCATCGCTAATCTAAAAACATATGTGGACAAATGAACTCACATGCTCCTTAAGATCCTCAATTCCCCTAAACTTGTCGAATTTTGATACCGTAAAATTTGTCGGATACGGTGGTGATGGTACCGAAGGGTGGATTGGTTGATGGATTAGTTGGCTTAATGTGAGCTTTTGTCTCATTATTCTTGGTCAATTTTGCATCAACTGATCAATTTGCTTTTGTATTGCCTAGAATCTAGGATCTTCTGCTGGAATGTGAGGACCTTGGATTGTGTGGTCGTTGGTCGATGGGTTGGATGGTAGATGTTGGGGTGTGACCAACATGGTATTGTGAAATGAATTGGGATGGGTGTGTGGTGAAGATTGATGGTTGAGGGATGGGGATGATTGATGAGGATGTTGATTGAATAATGAGTTGTGTGGTTGGTTGGTGGTAATAGTAATTAGTGTGGTTGATGTGTGGATTGATGGTGGATTAGGGATGGACACTATGGAGGGTTGGGGACCCATGCTGGATTTTGATTGATGAGTGGAGGTTGATTTAGAACTACTTGGGTCATAGGGTCTTTGTTAACCGGTTGTTTTCCTTTTGTTCATTGTGAAAGCAACCTATTTATGAGCCCTAATGTGTTTGTAAGTTCCTGATTTGACCATGTATCAAAGGATGGGGTTGGGGTTAGATGAGATGATGAGAAAGTGGATGATGATGGGTGAGAAGACATGGGTATGGTGGCTAAGTGAGATAATTGAGGGGTGGATGATGATGGATGAGTAGACATGGGTATGGCACAAGTTGCATTTGATGTGACAACTTGGTGGTTAGGTATTTGTGAGGCAACATTGACATACTCATCATACAATGGGTTGGAATAGATGGATGTGCGGTAAGTGTTTGGAACACTTGGTATTTGTTGCGGTTGGCTCGTGGAAGAAGGCATACCATATTTGTAACCTGAATTATGATATCCTTGGGTAAGGTGGGCGGTAGCCAATTCGGGTTCTTCAAATCCCTCTTGGCTAAGGCGCTCTAATACATAGTTGGAGGACTTGTAGATGGCCCTCGCTTTGTCCATGTCTTTGTGGGTGGTGGTTGTTTCCACATTATGTGGAAGGGTTCCTACTTGAGGTAGAGATGGATATGATGATCTAGATAAAGTATTCTGAACCATATTAGATGGGGCTACCAAAGTAGCGAGATCATGGGAAATGTTTTCCATTAAAATAATTTGATTTATTAATTTATTTTGTTGTCTCATTAGCACCATAAAGTAGTTAACCAAAGATTTAAAGTTTAATCTAAATCACACAAACTAAAAACTTTTTCAATAATTAAAGTAAAAAAAACAATCAATCCTAGGTTTCATCATGTGTGGCTTACCTTGTTCATTAATTATTTTCTCTCGTTAGTGTGAGATTCTTTTTAGAATTATTGGCTTGTGTGTTTTGATGTAACTTAATCTTATTTAAAGAAAACAAAGGTAAAAAACTAAGGCTGGCCAGGGCAATAAGATTCTTGTTGGTAATGACCTCCAACAAGTTTGCTCGGGGGTAGTCCTACGGTTTCCCAGAGATTGGTGGATAGAAATCACTGCCACCGTCACCAAATCTCAAGCAACGGCTGGTGATGAAATCTAGCCACTACTATTAAAAATGTGAACCGTGCATGTGTGTGTGATTAATTTTATTAGATCTCTTATTCTATATGGTGTACAAACAATATTAAATATTACTAACTTTACTAATATAAAAAAAAAGCCAACATAAAGACGCAAATTTCACCTAAAGAGTGCAGAGTACACCCTTAAAATTCCTTGTCTACAAGTGATTAAAATCACAAGAGCAAACAGAGGGTTTGTCCACCTCTCTGCCAAAGGGGCCAGCCTAGGGCAGGATTACTTTATGCGTCAAGATGTTGTTCCTTTTTAGATATGCAAAATTAACGCAATATTTAACTCTAAAATATGAAATCTAGTATGTTTTTCTTTTTCATATTCACTCAAAAATGTAGACAATCACCTAGATCTACAACTTTAGAACAAGAAATGAATTTTGTGTAACTAAACACACACAAACCCTAAATGTAATTTGCTAAGGATTCTTTCCTAGATTACTTAATGTTAAACCCAAAAACAACGAAAAATAGTAGCAGAAAGCAAAATACATAAATCACTAAATGGCAACTAGGGTTATGGGATTTACTTGGAAGCCTTAGACCTACTCCAAATTAATGTCAGGCATGACTAGGTGCCTATGTAGGCACAACAGAGCACCTATGGTTGTCTGCAGATGCTTCCAAATGCTCTACGGATTCTCCTGAACATCTGTGTAATCTACAGACGCTGCTGAATGCCTGCGTAATATCTGAAGGTGTTGCAGACTGCTTTAGAAACCTTGGCGATGAAATCGATGACCTCTATGCTTTTGAAAATTCTTGTAACAGATAAAAATAAAATTAAGTTAGCAAGATAGATCTATTAAATAATGAAACCCTTGTGGGGTTCCACCGTGATCGCTATTTGTGAAGACGAAAATATGACACTTAAAAAAAATAAAGAAATAAAATGACCCAAATAAACATAATATTGCACAAAATAGATAGATTTATTCAATAAGCAGGGGGAGCCAATAAACTCCCTTTGAACAATCTGTACTCAATGAGTATTTGATACAAATATTTACAAAACGCTAGGGTTCTTCGAAACCCTAGCTACAACAATGAAGTGTGTTCAGATAGTGTGTCCTCGCTTCCAACAAAATGAGTGGGCTTTAGGTTTTCGATGCCAGACCACTCTAGCTTCAACAGTCATTCAATAATATGTATAATCTGTAGATCTGCATACACAAAAATAGAGAAAGATATTAATAACACCTGTGAGGGCTCCACAGTGTGAGACCCTCAAACATCAGTAAACCCTAACTAAAAATGGATCAAATGGCATGTGAAATCTACAAAACATGTAATAGAATAGAACTAGTAAAGATATACCTTGCTTGTGATGATGCCTCATTTCGTTGTTGTAGTTTTGACAGTAGATGGCGTGATGTAGCAGGCTCGGACGTGCACTTGGCAGGCTCTAGTGTGAGCTTTGCAAGCTCTAGAGTGAGCTTCATAGGCTCTAGAGTGAGCCTGTAATGTAGTAGACGCAGGCGTGCGCTTAGCAAGCACTACAACGAGCTTTGCAAGCTTGAGAGAGCACCTACGGTGAGGATAAAATCTACAAAAGCCAATCTAGGGGATGCGACGAGTGCAACGGATGGGCGAAAGTGGTAGCGATGAAAATGGAGGATGGTGAGGTGGAAAGAATGGATATGGGGGATGGATGAAATGGTAGAAGTCCAATTGGCTAGCTAGAGTTTTAGATTTTTACGGCTCTATCTCTTTTTGCTTCACTAGGGCTTTGCCAATGATCTCCTCAAGATGCAAATTCTAATATTAGTGATGAGTGTCATTGTTCATTCATCATTTAATCATTATGTGTGTCAATCCATGGCGGTGTCCAAGGCTATATACGAAAGAAGGATCCAACACGGTAAAGATTAGTTCATTCAAAAAACAAGCTTTATTGATGGATCAGTTAGCATTTGGGGGGTTTTTTGTGACCTCTAACTCCTAAGAATTGAAATTAACTCCTATTTACCTTTGCAAAAATAAAATTGCAGGAAATGAAATTGCAGAATCTAAAAATGACAGAAAATGAAATGTTGCTAAATTGAGAGTGACAAAAAAGTAAATTGCAGAATTGAAAACACACACACACTTGCATGAAAGTAAATCAACTAGAGAATTTAAAAATAGAATTTTAACTACTGCAAAACCAAATCAACAATTACTGCAAAACTGAAAAATGACAAAAATCTGGAAATTGCTGTGAAATGCAAAAAATGTTGTCAAAGGCTAAAAATTGTGTTGAAAACTACTAAAGAAATGGAAAACTAGCAGAATTCTGCTAATCTGCTATAGCAATAAATCAACAAGAAATTCTATCAGAAATTGCCTTCCTCTGGCCCTACAAGTGGCCCTTGCTTCCAGAACCAGAAGAAGGTGAGAAGTTATGCTAAGAAAATCTAGATGCTAATCATCAACCTCAAAATGCCAATTGATATCTGAAGATTGCACCTTTTTATTCAATCTGAAACTGCATTACAGTAATGCAGGAAAAACCGCAAATTCATCGCTTCGCTACAAAGAAACTTCACTCTATGCTAATTTCGGTATTCTATTGCCTATCTATCTATATGCTCAACCATCTAGGAGCTTTCTTATTTATAATATAATGCTGATATGTTTGGTTACTAATTTGTAGGGATTTACAATTGATTGCATAACTGTTTCCTAGAATGCAGGAATTTGCTTTGTCAAAACTTTATCCATTCATCCTTGTTGGGCTGCATTTGTTGAGGAAATCACGTTAAGATGAGTTGGGACAACCTCTTGGTCAATTGCCAATAATTTCCTCCACCGATTTGTCACTTTTTGACCACTTTCGGTTGTTCCTACGCTATTCCCTATTCTTGCATCGCTTATTCCTGTGCTGCTCCGAAATAATAGGCAGGTGACAATTCGTTGCTTATCTGTGCTCCAAACGCATAGGGAGGAAGTTGTTGACTATTTGGATTGTTTTCCCTTATCTTGTACACCCTTTTGCATTGGTGGCACGTGCTGGAGTGACTGATTCCAAGCCCTACTGTATATGTACAGCTGGCTAGAATTTGCATGATTGTGTCCTGTATTTACCAGATTTCTTGCATTTTAGCCTTTTGACTTGTTGCTTCCATTTGCATCACGTGGCAGTGCTGTCAGGTGGAGAAAGAGTCATGCCTATTCTCCCTCAACTGTTTCCAAGCATTTACCTCTTCTTTATTTGACAAATTCCATGCCTTCCTTCAAAGTGACAGGTGGTTGGAATTTGTATGGACTGACCTATTGTTTCCAACTGCCAAAACATGCCCAGATGCCCTTTTGGAGTGCTCATAACTTGTTCATCGTAACTCCATTTTTTACCAAATTGTGTCCATGTGTTCTTGGTTATATGAACAACATTGGGTTTAATTTTCAACTCTTAATTCCTTAGGAATTACTCCCTGCATCGTTGTCAAGTTGGCCTTTAACACAGATTTTTACCAGCATTTCCAGTTGTCAAAAAGTGTGAAACTACCATTTTGCAGGCCCCATAACTTCCAGGTTACTTGTCCATATGCCTTCAAATTTGGGTCATGTTTTCTCTATATTATGAAGTACCATTGGTATGAATTTGGTACCTTAACTCACTTTGGATCATTCCCAGTAGATCCGCCAATGTTCCCTTTAACGCAGATTTGCACCTGTTAATAGCTCCAGAAAAGACTAAGGCATGAACAATGAGCACAGGAATGAACAATGAGCGCAGGAATGAACAATGAGCACAAGAACGATGTAACCTTCATAACTTTTTATCTATAGCTCGGATTGACTTGCTTCAAAAAGCAAAGTTGTAGTTCTTGATGAGAGGAATCTATTCATGCCATCATAATGTAATTGCAATACATGTTTTATTTACTACCTAATCAACTGAAACAGTGCATAAAATGTTGAAAACAGTCAAAATAGAGGTATAATGTTCCAAACATAAAATCATGCAAACATGTAACAAATAACATATTCTAATCACTATTTGGCACTTTAACTTTGTCATATTTAATATTATGGCGTTTTTATATGTCAACCATAGTGTAATAATGAGGCATTTCTAGGCCTCATCATTCCCCCCAACTTGAACTGATGCATGCCCTCATGCATCCTAGTAGGCCATAGTAAGATGAACAACATCCTTTTGCCACCTACTACCCGAGAAAGTTCTTGTTGCACTACACCAAGCATTGTAGTTCCTGCAATTTTTTTTTTTTTTTTTTTTGTTTTTGTCCTTTGTACTTGTGGTAGAACTTTAAGAAACTCATATCTAATGTGCCCTACTGTTCGTAGCATTTTCAAGAATTTTTGGCATAATTTGTCTCATTTTGAAGCTTGCTCTGGAATGAGACTTTGTAAATAGTTGTCATTCTGAAGATGTGTCAAAAACATGCTGAAATGGCCTCCTATGCAAAATCTAGCTGCAGATTCTAGTGTGGGCCCATCTTTAGAGTGTATAAGCCTTTCATAACATCAAAAATTCTTTTTCCATCCTTTTGTTTAAATGCTATATATTTTTTATTGCAATAGTAGTAAAACAGAATTTTCAGGTGCATTTTATCCTTCTCAAATTTATGAGGCATTGGTGGGGTATCAACTTGAAGTTATCCTTTTGAAATCTGCCCTACTAATAAAGATAAAATGGCTGCCATGTCTGTCCCAAAATTAGGTGTTTCACAATTTTGAATTTTCCATGCAACTAAGGGCAAAATGGGGGGTGTTTCTTGACATTTTGAACAACATGTTCCATTTTTTTTTACTTGCCAATATTGTATGAACAGTTTATGCCAAATATTGATTATCATATACTAAATGCTAAATGCTTACCATGACTAAATGCAAGAAACACATACCTTACTATCTTGAAAATTTATCATCCACCTTACAAGCTGCTTTTGATGATGATTTTTTTTTCTGAAATAAGAACAACATAGGTGCAGTAGGTGAGATTTGTACAATGGTAGAACAATGATGGGTGGATCAACAAGGCAATGCATGCCGAAAAACTAGTTTTCATGCAAGCCAACTCAGCAGTGCCTCAAGGAGGTTTTCACTACTGAGTTATTCATTTTTTTTTCATTTTTCATTTGTTTCTCATTTTTGTCATTTTTTTTTCATTTTTTCAATGTTTTCATTTGTCATTTTTTTTCATCAGAAGAGGCTGCCATTTCTGGTTTTCAACCAACCTCTGTGTTTTCAAGTGCTTCAATGAGAGAGAATGTCTCTTGCTCTTATTTGGATAAGAACAATCCTTATTCTGCAAAAACATGTCAATCTTTGTATAAAAACACCATCTTTTTCTACTGAAGGCTGCAACAATGATGTGCCCTTTCTTTCCATATAAGTAATAAGATTCTTCTTATGTCATCATTAACTCCTTATTGCTGGAAATGAAGTATTAACTTCATTGTTCCTCCTCCCTACTGAAATTGATGCTTGTCCTCATGTATTTCCATTTTGTGGGACATGCTTTTTACTGCATTTTTTTTTTTTTCTGTTTTTTTTTTTTTTCTCTTATCTTGCTTGTACCCATGAAGGAATTTCACAAGCAAGATTATTCTCTTTTTGCTTTTCTTGTTTTTTTTTTTTTTCAAACTTTTTATCATCACTCGAAATCTGATATGGAAGAGAAATTCTCTTCCATCATGTGTACATCCAATTGTTTAATCTCCCTCAAGAACTCCTCCTTAGTTAATGGTGCATGGTATACCCAAAGGTAATGTCCATTCACCACTAACTTCCTCCTTGAATCATCAATGGGAGAAAGAAGCACTGCTCCATATCTGAAAACTTCTTCAATCAAGGGTCCTTGCCTCCTAGTCTGCAAAATCTCGTTAATTTGTACTTGAAACAATTCAACACCAATTCCCAAAGATGTTAAAAGCATTAGTAACTCAATTTCAATAGGAAATATGGTTTTTTATCATAAAGTAGTTCATGTAGTGTGAAATTGAGTATGTCTAATATATGATCAATAAATGGAAAATGGTCCTTATGTGTGAATGTATTCATTTTTTGATAATATTCACACATTCTCAGTTTCCCATTTTTCTTTGGAATAATAACCAATGGAGGAATCCATCGGTTATCAAAAATTGGACAAATGGATCTAACCTTCAAGAGTTTCTTTACTACAGTTTGGACAATATCTCTTAAGGTAGACTTTAATTGCATTTGCAGTTGTTTCATAGGTTTAACATTTTCAATACATATCCTATGAGTGCATACATCAAGATGAAATCTTGACTTACCCTTATATTTCCATGCAAAAGGATTGAAATAATGTTTCAAAACATCAAACAATTTTGCTTTTTGTTTATAAGTCAGCCAGCTAATAATGTTCAAGAATTTTCTTGGTTGTACTTCAATTTGTTTCATTCCTAGGAGGACAGAATTTACCCCTTTGTAATTGCTTACTAAGGAGTTTAATGGAAGTAAACTATCTATGTGCAGATTTTCTAGTTTTTCTCTTTTATCCAAGGCTACTTTTTGTGTGTCTGGACTAAAGGGTTTTTGTGTATCTCCATTGATTTTTATCTCTTCAAGCTCAGGTAAGGTCTTGTTTGAGCACAATTGGATACTGCTGTAGTCAATAACATTTTCTACGATGTTTTTACCAGATTCAGCTACATAGACAGGGGCTACCTATCCTATTTTATTCAGATTAGCCACAAGTTGGGCTGGAGGTGGTGGTTGATTTACTTCCTCTGTTGGTTGTTGTTGGGATCTCTCTTGAGAAGAACTTAGACTAGGCAACAAATTTTGCATCTCTAGGATATTTCTGAGTTGTGGAAGTAAATGGCATTTATCAGTGATATGTCCTTGTGAACAAATGCTACAAGTAGCTGATATAGTTGTTTTGTTCAAGGGATAATTTTGTATGTCTGCCATGATGTCTTCCCAACACCTAGTACAAATTTGTTTATACTACCCTAATGATATGGATATAAAAAGGGCGATTCAAGCAAATGGCTTCCTCTAATTTTTTTCAAGAGATCTTATACTTCCTGACAATGAGGATGATGAATGTCTTTCAATTTTATCAAGAACTTCAAAAACAAATAATTCAACCCCTAAGTGTGAAGATCACCTTCCTGTGGTTTCTTGCTTGTTTTCTAAATGGACTAAAATGCAACTATCAAAAATTATTATTTATACTAGTTATGATATTCAGATTTTACTCTGAAGTTCACAACTTAGCACAATAATAATTATTTGACTGTTGTTACCCTCTAACAACACCGTGTTCCCCAAAAACGATGCCAAAAATGATGAGTGTCATTGTTCATTCATCATTTAATCATTATGTGTGTCAATCCAGGGCGGTGTCCAAGGCTATATACGAAAGAAGGATCCAACACGGTAAATATTAGTTCATTCAGAAAACAAGCTTTATTGATGGATCAGTTAGCATTTGGGGGTTTTTTGTGACCTCTAACTCCTAAGAATTGAAATTAACTCCTATTTACCTTTGCAGAAATAAAATTGCAGGAAATGAAATTGCAGAATCTAAAAATGACAAAAAATGAAATGTTGCTAAATTGAGAGTGACAGAAAAGTAAATTGCAGAATTGAAAACACACACACACTTGCATGAAAGTAAATCAACTAGAGAATTTAAAAATAGAATTTTAACTACCGCAAAACCAAATCAACAATTACTACAAAACTAAAAAATGACAAAAATCTGGAAATTGCTGTGAAATGCAGAAAATGCTGTCAAAGGCTGAAAACTATGTTGAAAACTACTAAAGAAATGGAAAATTGGCAGAATTCTGCTAATCTACTGCAACAAGAAATCAACAAGAAATTCTATCAGAAATTGCCTTCCTCTGGCCCTACAAGTGGCCCTTGCTTCCAGAACCAGAAGAAGGTGAGAAGTTATGCTAAGAAAATCTAGATGCTAATCATCAACCTCAAAATGCCAATTGATATCTGAAGATTGCACCTTTTTATTCAATCTGAAACTGCATTACAATAATGCAGGAAAAACCTGCAAATTATTGTTCTGCTACAAAGAAACTTCACTCTATGCTAATTTCGGTATTCTATTGCCTATCTATCTATATGCTCAACCATCTAGGAGCTTTCTTATTTATAATATAATGTTGATATGCTTGGTTACTGATTTGTAGGGATTTACAATTGATTGCATAACTATTTCCTAGAATGCAGGAATTTGCTTTGTCAAAACTTTATCCATTCATCCTTGTTGGGCTGCATTTGTTGAGGAAATCACGTTAAGATGAGTTGGGACAACCTCCTGGTCAATTGCCAATAATTTCCTCCATTGATTTGTCACTTTTTGACCACTTTCGGTTGTTCCTGCGCTATTCCCTATTCTTGCACCGCTTATTCCTGTGCTGCTCCGAAATAACAGGCAGGTGACAATTCGTTGCTTATCTGCGCTCCAAACGCATAGGGAGGAAGTTGTTGACTGTTTGGATTGTTTTCCCTTATCTTGTACACCCTTCTGCATTGGTGGCATGTGCTGGAGTGACTGATTCCAAGCCCTGCTGTATATGTACAACTGGCTAGAATTTGCATGACTGTGTCCTGTATTTACCAGATTTCTTGCATTTTAGCCTTTTGACTTGTTGCTTCCATTTGCATCACGTGGCAGTGTTGTCAGGTGGAGAAAGAGTCATGCCTATTCTCCCTCAACTGTTTCCAAGCATTTACCTCTTCTTTATTTGACAAATTCCATGCCTTCCTTCAAAGTGACAGGTGGCTGGAATTTGTATGGATTGTGACCTGTTGTTTCCAGCTGCCAAAACATGCCCAGATGCCCTTTTGGAGTGCTCATAACTTGTTCATCGTAACTCCATTTTTTACCAAATTGTGTCCACGTGTTCTTGGTTATATGAACAACATTGGGTTTAATTTTCAACTCTTAATTCCTCAGGAATTACTCCCTGCACCGTTGTCAAGTTGGCCTTTAACACAGATTTTTACCAGCATTTCCAGCTGTCAAAAAGTGTGAAACTACCATTTTGCAGGCCCCATAACTTCCAGGTTACTTGTCCATATGCCTTCAAATTTGGGTCATGTTTTCTCTATATTATGAAGTACCATTGGTATGAATTTGGTACCTTAACTCACTCTGGATCATTCCCAGTAGATCCGCCAATGTTCCCTTTAATGCAGATTTGCACCTGTTAACAGCTCCAAAAGACTAAGGCATGAACAATGAGCGGAATGAACAATGAGTGCAAGAATGAACAATGAGCGCAAGAACGATGTAACCTTCATAACTTTTTATCTATAGCTCGGATTGACTTGCTTCAAAAAGCAAAGTTGTAGTTCTTGATGAGAGGAATCTATTCATGCCATCAGAATGTAATTGCAATACATGTTTTATTTACTACCTAATCAATTGAAACAATGCATAAAATGCTGAAAATAGTCAAAACAGAGGTATAATGTTCCAAACATAAAATCATGCAAACATGTAACAAATAACATATTCTAATCACTATTTGGCACTTTAACTTTGTCATATTTAATATTATGGCAGTTTTTATATGTCAACCATAGTGTAATAATGAGGCATTTCTAGGCCTCATCATTCCCCCCAGCTTGAACTGATGCATGCCCTCATGCATCCTAGTAGGCCATAGTAAGATGAACAACATCCTTTTGCCACCTACTACCCGAGAAAGTTCTTGCTGCACTACACCAAGCATTGTAGTTCCTGCAATTTTTTTTTTTTTTTCTTCTTTTGTATCTAATGTGCCCTACTATTCTACAGCATTTTCAAGAATTTTTGGCATAATTTGTCTCATTTTGAAGCTTGCTCTGGAATGAGACTGTCATTCTGAAGATGTGTCAAAAACATGCTGAAATGGCCTCCTATGCAAAATCTAGCTGCAGATTCTAGTGTGGGCCCATCTTTAGAGTGTATAAGCCTTTCATAACATCAAAAATTCTTTTTCCATCCTTTTGTTTAAATGCTATATATTTTTTATTGCAGCAGTAGTAAAACAGAATTTTCAGGTGCATTTTATCCTTCTCAGATTTATGAGGCATTGGTGGGGTATCAACTTGAAGTTATCCTTCTAAAATCTGCCCTACTAATAAAGATAAAATGGCTGCCATGTCTGTCCCAAAATCAGGTGTTTCACAATTTTGAATTTTCCATGCAACTAAGGGCAAAAGGGGGGGTGTTTCTTGACATTTTGAACAACATGTTCCATTTTTTTTACTTGCCAATATTGTATGAACAGTTTATGCCAGATACTGATTATCATATACTAAATGCTAAATGCTTACCATGACTAAATGCAAGAAACACATACCTTACTGTCCTGAAAATTTATCATCCGCCTTACAAGCTGCTTGTGATGATGATTTTTTTTTTTCTGAAATAAGAACAACATAGGTGCAGTAGGTGAGATTTGTACAATGGTAGAACAATGATGGGTGGATCAACAAGGCAATGCATGCCGAAAAACCGGTTTTCATGCAAGCCAACTCAACAGTGCCTCAAGGAGGTTTTCACTACTAAGTTATTCATTTTTTTTCATTTTTCATTTGTTTCTCATTTTTGTCATTTTTTTTTTCATTTTTTCATCAGAAGAGGCTGCCATTTTTGGTTTTCAACCAACTTCTGTTTTGTCATTTTTTTTTTCATCAGAAGAGGCTGCCATTTCTGGTTTTCAACCAACCTCTATGTTTTCAAGTGCTTCAATGAGAGAGAATGTCTCTTGCTCTTATTTGGATAAGAACAATCCTTATTCTGCAAAAACATGTCAATATTTGTATAAAAACACCATCTTTTTCTGTTGAAGGCTGCAACAATGATGTGCCCTTTCTTTCCATATAAGTAATAAGATTCTTCTTATGTCATCATTAACTCCTTATTGCTGGAAATGAAGTATTAACTTCATTGTTCCTCCTCCCTACTGAAATTGATGCTTGTCCTCATGTATTTCCATTTTGTGGGACATGCTTTTTACTGCATTTTTTTTTTTATCCTTTTTTTTTAACTTTTTCTCTTATCTTGCTTGTACCCATGAAGGAATTTCACAAGCAAGATTATTCTCTTTTTGCTTTTCTTGTTTTTTTTTTTCAAACTTTTTATCATCACTCTGAATCTGATATGGAAGAGAAATTCTCTTCCATCATGTGTACATCCAATTGTTTAATCTCCCTCAAGAACTCCTCCTTAGTTAATGGTGCATGGTATACCCAAAGGTAATGTCCATTCACCACTAACTTCCTCCTTGAATCATCAATGGGAGAAAGAAGCACTGCTCCATATCTGAAAACTTCTTCAATCAAGGGTCCTTGCCTCCTAGTCTGCAAAATCTCGTTAATTTGTACTTGAAACAATTCAACACCAATTCCCAAAGATGTTAAAAGCATTAGTAACTCAATTTCAATAGGAAAATATGGTTTTTTATCATAAACCAGTTCATGTAGTGTGAAATTGAGTATGTCTAATATATGATCAATAAATGGAAAATGGTCCTTATGTGTGAATGTATTCAGTTTTTGATAATATTCACACATTCTCGCTTCCCATTTTTCTTTGGAATAATAACCAATGGAGGAATCCATCGGTTATCAAAAATTGGACAAATGGATCTAACCTTCAAGAGTTTCTTTACTACAGTTTGGACAATATCTCTTAAGGTAGACTTTAATTGCATTTGCAGTTGTTTCATAGGTTTAACATTTTCAATACATATCCTATGAGTGCATACATCAAGATGAAATCTTGACATACCCTTATATTTCCATGCAAAAGGATTGAAATAATGTTTCAAAACATCAAACAATTTTGCTTTTTGTTTATAAGTCAGCCAGCTAATAATGTTCAAGAATTTTCTTGGTTGTACTTCAATTTGTTTCATTCCTAGGAGGACAAAATTTACCCCTTTGTAATTGCTTACTAAGGAGTTTAATGGAAGTAAACTATCTATGTGCAGATTTTCTAGTTTTTCTCTTTTATCCAAGGCTACTTTTTGTGTGTCTGGACTAAAGGGTTTTTGTGTATCTCCATTGACTTTTATCTCTTCAAGCTCAGGTAAGGTCTTGTTTGAGCACAATTGGATACTACTGCAGTCAATAACATTTTCTACGATGTTTTTACCAGATTCAGCTACATAGACAGGGGCTACCTGTCCTATTTTATTCAGATTAGCCACAGGTTGGGCTGGAGGTGGTGGTTGATTTACTTCCTCTGTTGGTTGTTGTTGGGATCTCTCTTGAGAAGAACTTAGACTAGGCAACAAATTTTGCATCTCTAGGATATTTCTGAGTTGTGGAAGTAAATGGCATTTATCAGTGATATGTCCTTGTGAACAAATGCTACAAGTAGCTGATATAGTTGTTTTGTTCAAGGGATAATTTTGTATGTCTGCCATGATGTCTTCCCAACACCTAGTACAAATTTGTTTATACTACCTTGATGATATGGATATAAAAAGGGCAGTTCAAGCAAATGGCTTCCTCAAATTTTTTCAAGAGATCTTATACTTCCTGACAATGAGGATGATGAATGTCTTTCAATTTTATCAGGAACTTCAAAAACAAATAATTCAACCCCTAAGTGTGAAGATCACCTTCCTGTGGTTTCTTGCTTGTTTTCTAAATGGACTAAAATGCAACTATCAAAAATTATTATTTATACTAGTTATGATATTCAGATTTTACTCTGAAGTTCACAACTTAGCACAATAATAATTATTTGACTATTGTTACCCTCTAACAACACCGTGTTCCCCAAAACGATGCCAAAAATGATGAGTGTCATTGTTCATTCATCATTTAATCATTATGTGTGTCAATCCAGGGCGGTGTCCAAGGCTATATACGAAAGAAGGATCCAACATGGTAAAGATTAGTTCATTCAGAAAACAAGCTTTATTGATGGATCAGTTAGCATTTGGGGGTTTTTTGTGACCTCTAACTCCTAAGAATTGAAATTAACTCCTATTTACCTTTGCAGAAATAAAATTGCAGGAAATGAAATTGCAGAATCTGAAAATGACAGAAAATGAAATGTTGCTAAATTGAGAGTGATAGAAAAGTAAATTGCAGAATTGAAAACACACACACACTTGCATGAAAGTAAATCAACTAGAGAATTTAAAAATAGAATTTTAACTACTGCAAAACCAAATCAACAATTACTGCAAAACTAAAAAATGACAAAAATCTGGAAATTGTTGTGAAATGCAGAAAATGTTGTCAAAGGCTGAAAACTGTGTTGAAAACTACTAAAGAAATGGAAAACTAGCAGAATTCTGCTAATCTGCTGTAGCAAGAAATCAACAAGAAATTCTATCAAAAATTGCCTTCCTCTGGCCTACAAGTGGCCCTTGCTTCCAGAACCAGAAGAAGGTGAGAAGTTATGCTAAGAAAATCTAGATGCTAATCATCAACCTCAAAATGCCAATTGATATCTGAAGATTGCACCTTTTTATTCAATCTAAAATTGCATTACAGTAATGCAGGAAAAACTTGCAAATTACTGTTCTGCTACAAAGAAACTTCACTCTATGCTAATTTCGGTATTCTATTGCCTATCTATCTATATGCTCAACCATCTAGGAGCTTTCTTATTTATAATATAATGTTGATATGCTTGGTTACTGATTTGTAGGGATTTACAACTGATTGCATAACTGTTTCCTAGAATGCAGGAATTTGCTTTGTCAAAACTTTATCCATTCATCCTTGTTGGGCTGCATTTGTTGAGGAAATCATGTTAAGATGAGTTGGGACAACCTCCTGGTCAATTGCCAATAATTTCCTCCACTGATTTGTCACTTTTTGACCACTTTCGATTGTTCCTGCGCTATTCCCTATTCTTGCATCGCTTATTCCTGTGCTGCTCCGAAATAACAGGCAGGTGACAATTCGTTGCTTATCTGCGCTCCAAACGCATAGGGAGGAAGTTGTTGACTGTTTGGATTGTTTTCCCTTATCTTGTACACCCTTCTGCATTGGTGGCATGTGCTGGAGTGACTGATTCCAAGCCCTGTTGTATATGTACAGCTGGCTAGAATTTGCATGACTGTGTCCTGTATTTACCAAATTTCTTGCATTTTAGCCTTTTGACTTGTTGCTTCCATTTGCATCACGTGGCAGTGTTGTCAGGTGGAGAAAGAGTCATGCCTATTCTCCCTCAACTATTTCCAAGCATTTACCTCTTCTTTATTTGACAAATTCCATGCCTTCCTTCAAAGTGACAGGTGGTTGGAATTTGTATGGACTGTGACCTGTTGTTTCCAGCTGCCAAAACATGCCCAGATGCCCTTTTGGAGTGCTCATAACTTGTTCATCGTAACTCCATTTTTTACCAAATTGTGTCCACGTGTTCTTGGTTATATGAACAACATTGGGTTTAATTTTCAACTCTTAATTCCTCAGGAATTACTCCCTGCATCGTTGTCAAGTTGGCCTTTAACACAGATTTTTACCAGCATTTCCAGCTGTCAAAAAGTGTGAAACTACCATTTTGCAGGCCCCATAACTTCCAGGTTACTTGTCCATATGCCTTCAAATTTGGGTCATGTTTTCTCTATATTATGAAGTACCATTGGTATGAATTTGGTACCTTAACTCACTCTGGATCATTCCCAGTAGATCCACCAATGTTCCCTTTAATGCAGATTTGCACCTGTTAACAACTCTAGAAAAGACTAAGGCATGAACAATGAGCACAGGAATGAACAATGAGCGCAGGAACGATGTAACCTTCATAACTTTTTATCTATAGCTCGGATTGACTTGCTTCAAAAAGCAAAGTTGTAGTTCTTGATGAGAGGAATCTATTCATGCCATCAGAATGTAATTGCAATACATGTTTTATTTACTACCTAATCAACTGAAATAGTGCATAAAATGCTAAAAATAGTCAAAACAGAGGTATAATATTCCAAACATAAAATCATGCAAACATGTAACAAATAACATATTCTAATCACTATTTGGCACTTTAACTTTGTCATATTTAATATTATGGCAGTTTTTATATGTCAACCATAGTGTAATAATGAGGCATTTCTAGGCCTCATCATTCCCCCCAGCTTGAACTGATGCATGCCCTCATGCATCCTAGTAGGCCATAGTAAGATGAACAACATCCTTTTGCCACCTACTACCCGAGAAAGTTCTTCTTGCACTACACCAAGCATTGTAGTTCCTGCAATTTTTTTTTTTTTCTTTTTTTTTCTTTTTCTTCCTTTGTACTTACTTGTGGTAGAACTTTAAGAAACTCAATATCTAATATGCCCTACTGTTCTGTAGCATTTTCAAGAATTTTTGGCATAATTTGTCTCATTTTGAAGCTTGCTCTAGAATGAGACTATTGTTCCAAAGTTGTTCCGAAATGAGACTGTCATTCTGAAGATGTGTCAAAAACATGCTGAAATGGCCTCCTATGCAAAATCTAGCTGCAGATTCTAGTGTGGGCCCATATTTAGAGTGTATAAGCCTTTCATAACATCAAAAATTCTTTTTCCATCCTTTTGTTTAAATGCTATATATTTTTTATTGCAGCAGTAGTAAAACAGAATTTTTAGGTGCATTTTATCCTTCTCAGATTTATGAGGTATTGGTGGGGTATCAACTTGAAGTTATCCTTCTGAAATCTGCCCTACTAATAAAGATAAAATGGCTGCCATGTCTGTCCCAAAATCAGGTGTTTCACAATTTTGAATTTTTCATGCAACTAAGGGCAAAAGGGGGGTGTTTCTTGACATTTTGAACAACATGTTCCATTTTTTTTACTTGCCAATATTGTATGAACAGTTTATGCCAGATACTGATTATCATATACTAAATGCTAAATGCTTACCATGACTAAATGCAAGAAACACATACCTTACTGTCCTGAAAATTTATCATCCGCCTTACAAGCTGCTTGTGATGATGATTTTTTTTTTTTTGAAATAAGAACAACATAGGTGCAGTAGGTGAGATTTGTACAATGGTAGAACAATGATGGGTGGATCAACAAGGCAATGCATGCCGAAAAACCGGTTTTCATGCAAGCCAACTCAGCAGTGCCTCAAGGAGGTTTTCACTACTGAGTTATTCATTTTTTTCATTTTTCATTTGTTTCTCATTTTTGTCATTTTTTTTTTTTCATTTTTTCATCATTTTTTTTTTTTTTCATCAGAAGAGGCTGCCATTTCTGGTTTTCAACCAACCTCTGTGTTTTCAAGTGCTTCAATGAGAGAGAATGTCTCTTGCTCTTATTTGGATAAGAACAATCCTTATTCTGCAAAAACATGTCAGTCTTTGTATAAAAACACCATCTTTTTTTGTTGAAGGCTGCAACAATGATGTGCCCTTTCTTTCCATATAAGTAATAAGATTCTTCTTATGTCATCATTAACTCCTTATTGCTGGAAATGAAGTATTAACTTCATTGTTCCTCCTCCCTACTGAAATCGATGCTTGTCCTCATGTATTTCCATTTTGTGGGACATGCTTTTTATCCTTTTTTTTTTCTTTTTTTTTTATTTTTCTCTTATCTTGCTTGTACCCATGAAGGAATTTCACAAGCAAGATTATTCTCTTTTTGCTTTTCTTGTTTTTTTTTTTCAAACTTTTTATCATCACTCTGAATCTGATATGGAAGAGAAATTCTCTTCCATCATGTGTACATCCAATTGTTTAATCTCCCTCAAGAACTCCTCCTTAGTTAATGGTGCATGGTATACCCAAAGGTAATGTCCATTCACCACTAACTTCCTCCTTGAATCATCAATGGGAGAAAGAAGCACTGCTCCATATCTCGAAAACTTCTTCAATCAAGGGTCCTTGCCTCCTAGTCTGCAAAATCTCGTTAATTTGTACTTGAAACAATTCAACACCAATTCCCAAAGATGTTAAAAGCATTAGTAACTCAATTTCAATAGGAAAATATGGTTTTTTATCATAAACCAGTTCATGTAGTGTGAAATTGAGTATGTCTAATATATGATCAATAAATGGAAAATGGTCCTTATGTGTGAATGTATTCAGTTTTTGATAATATTCACACATTCTCAGTTTCCCATTTTTCTTTGGAATAATAACCAATGGAGGAATCCATCGGTTATCAAAAATTGGACAAATGGATCTAACCTTCAAGAGTTTCTTTACTACAGTTTGGACAATATCTCTTAAGGTAGACTTTAATTGCATTTGCAATTGTTTCATAGGTTTAACATTTTCAATACATATCCTATGAGTGCATACATCAAGATGAAATCTTGACATACCCTTATATTTCCATGCAAAAGGATTGAAATAATGTTTCAAAACATCAAACAATTTTGCTTTTTGTTTATAAGTCAGCCAACTAATAATGTTCAAGAATTTTCTTGGTTGTACTTCAATTTGTTTCATTCCTAGGAGGACAAAATTTACCCCTTTGTAATTGCTTACTAAGGAGTTTAATGGAAGTAAACTATCTATGTGCAGATTTTCTAGTTTTTCTCTTTTATCCAAGGCTACTTTTTGTGTGTCTGGACTAAAGGGTTTTTGTGTATCTCCATTGACTTTTATCTCTTCAAGCTCAGGTAAGGTCTTGTTTGAGCACAATTGGATACTGCTGCAGTCAATAACATTTTCTACGATGTTTTTACCAGATTCAGCTACATAGACAGGGGCTACCTGTCCTATTTTATTCAGATTAGCCACAGGTTGGGCTGGAGGTGGTGGTTGATTTACTTCCTCTATTGGTTGTTGTTGGGATCTCTCTTGAGAAGAACTTAGACTAGGCAACAAATTTTGCATCTCTAGGATATTTCTGAGTTGTGGAAGTAAATGGCATTTATCAGTGATATGTCCTTGTGAACAAATGCTACAAGTAGCTGATATAGTTGTTTTGTTCAAGGGATAATTTTGTATGTCTGCCATGATGTCTTCCCAACACCTAGTACAAATTTGTTTATACTACCCTGATGATATGGATATAAAAAGGGCAGTTCAAGCAAATGGCTTCCTCTAATTTTTTTCAAGAGATCTTATACTTCCTGACAATGAGGATGATGAATGTCTTTCAATTTTATCAGGAACTTCAAAAACAAATAATTCAACCCCTAAGTGTGAAGATCACCTTCTTGTGGTTTCTTGCTTGTTTTCTAAATGGACTAAAATGCAACTATCAAAAATTATTATTTATACTAGTTATGATATTCAGATTTTACTCTAAAGTTCACAACTTAGCACAATAATAATTATTTGACTATTGTTACCCTCTAACAACACCGTGTTCCCCGACAACGATGCCAAAAATGATGAGTGTCGTTGTTCATTCATCATTTAATCATTATGTGTGTCAATCCAGGGCGGTGTCCAAGGCTATATACGAAAGAAGGATCCAACACGGTAAAGATTAGTTCATTCAGAAAACAAGCTTTATTGATGGATCAGTTAGCATTTGGGGGGTTTTTTGTGACCTCTAACTCCTAAGAATTGAAATTAACTCCTATTTACCTTTGCAGAAATAAAATTGCAGGAAATGAAATTGCAGAATCTAAAAATGACAGAAAATGAAATGTTGCTAAATTGAGAGTGACAGAAAAGTAAATTGCAGAATTGAAAACACACACACACTTGCATGAAAGTAAATCAACTAGAGAATTTAAAAATAGAATTTTAACTACTGCAAAACCAAATCAACAATTACTACAAAACTAAAAAATGACAAAAATCTGGAAATTGCTGTGAAATGCAGAAAATGTTGTCAAAGGCTGAAAACTGTGTTGAAAACTACTAAAGAAATGGAAAACTGGCAGAATTCTGCTAATCTACTGCAGCAAGAAATCAGCAAGAAATTCTATCAAAAATTGCCTTCCTCTGGCCCTGCAAGTGGCCCTTGCTTCCAGAACCAGAAGAAGGTGAGAAGTTATGCTAAGAAAATCTAGATGCTAATCATCAACCTCAAAATGCCAATTGATATCTGAAGATTGCACCTTTTTATTCAATCTGAAACTGCATTACAGTAATGCAAGAAAAACCTGCAAATTATTGTTCTGCTACAAAGAAACTTCACTCTATGCTAATTTCGGTATTCTATTGCCTATCTATCTATATGCTCAACCATCTAGGAGCTTTCTTATTTATAATATAATGTTGATATGCTTGGTTACTGATTTGTAGGGATTTACAACTGATTGCATAATTGTTTCCTAGAATGCAGGAATTTGCTTTGTCAAAACTTTATCCATTCATCCTTGTTGGGCTGCATTTGTTGAGGAAATCACGTTAAGATGAGTTGGGACAACCTCCTGGTCAATTGCCAATAATTTCCTCCATTGATTTGTCACTTTTTGACCACTTTCGGTTGTTCCTGCGCTATTCCCTATTCCTGCACCGCTTATTCTGTGCTGCTCGGAATAACAAGCAGGTGACAATTCGTTGCTTATCTGCGCTCCAAACGCATAGGGAGGAAGTTGTTGACTGTTTGGATTGTTTTCCCTTATCTTGTACACCCTTTTGCATTGGTGGCATGTGCTGGAGTGACTGATTCCAAGCCCTATTGTATATGTACAGCTGGCTAGAATTTGCATGATTGTGTCCTACTTTTACCAGATTTCTTGCATTTTAGCCTTTTGACTTGTTGCTTCCATTTGCATCACGTGGCAGTGTTGTCAAGTGGAGAAAGAGTCATGCCTATTCTCCCTCAACTATTTCCAAGCGTTTACCTCTTCTTTATTTGACAAATTCCATGCCTTCCTTCAAAGTGACAGTGGTTGGAATTTGTATGGATCGTGACTCGTTGTTTCCAGCTGCCAAAACATGCCCAGATGCCCTTTTGGAGTGCTCATAACTTGTTCATCGTAACTCCATTTTTTACCAAATTGTGTCCACGTGTTCTTGGTTATATGAACAACATTGGGTTTAATTTTCAACTCTTAATTCCTCAGGAATTACTCCTTGCATCGTTGTCAAGTTGGCCTTTAACACAGATTTTTACCAGCATTTCCAGCTGTCAAAAAGTGTGAAACTGCCATTTTGCAGGCCCCATAACTTCCAGGTTACTTGTCCATATGCCTTCAAATTTGGGTCATGTTTTCTCTATATTATGAAGTACCATTGGTATGAATTTGGTACCTTAACTCACTCTGGATCATTCCCATTAGATCCGCCAATGTTCCCTTTAACGCAGATTTGCACCTATTAACAACTCCAGAAAAGACTAAGGCATGAACAATGAGCGCAGGAATGAACAATGAGCGCAGGAACGATGTAACCTTCATAAATTTTTATCTATAGCTCGGATTGACTTGCTTCAAAAAGCAAAGTTGTAGTTCTTGATGAGAGGAATCTATTCATGCCATCAGAATGTAATTGCAATACATGTTTTATTTACTACCTAATCAATTGAAATAGTGCATAAAATGCTAAAAATAGTCAAAACAGAGGTATAATGTTCCAAACATAAAATCATGCAAACATGTAACAAATAACATATTCTAATCACTATTTGGCACTTTAACTTTGTCATATTTAATATTATGGCAGTTTTTATATGTCAACCATAGTGTAATAATGAGGCATTTCTAGGCCTCATCAATTAGGGTTCCAGGGTTTGAGCATTTGCAAATGCCCTTATTTATAATCCAACCTAGGGTTTTCTTAGGGTTTTAGCCTTGTACTTTTAATCATGTGGCTAACATTAAATTAGATCCTAAGGTTGAGATTACTTTTTAGATGTGGCATGGATTAATGAAGATGGACGGTGGGGATTAGATTGGAATGAACGGCTGTAGTTAATTTATTTTATAAATATATATTTTATAATAAATATATTATAATATAATATAAAATATTATATTAAATATATAATAATATAAAATAATATTAAAATAAGCCCAATTGGGTTAGGAAATGGTAGGAAAGGTGGAATTGGGCCAAATAATTGGTAGGAAAGGTGGAATTGGACCAAATAATTGGCGAGAAAGATAGAATTGGGCCTTTTGAAAGTGGGAAAGGTGGAATTGGGCCAAATAATTGGTGGGGAAGGTGCATGATGGACAAGTAGGTGGTGGAATGGTTTGGATGGAGGATTAGTGGCTGTAATTTGGTGTCTATAGGAGTTATCCTCAATCCTAACATCATCAAGATATTATGGTTGTAACATGCTCAAACCCATATCATCTCTATTGTGTACATTCATCTAATATACATCACTTGATGTTCATCTCACTCTTGCTCTCCTGGAAATTAATAAATCTAAAAGCATGCAAGACATGAAAACATGTGTTAATGACATCCTAAAACATAGTGGATGACTCAAAGAAATTTTATATGAATGCTCTTTGTTGAAATTCTAACTTTATCACCTCTGTAATGGATGTGTTGTACACAAAGGCACAATTATCTTGCCAACTAGAGAACAAGAGGTGGAACACTCCCCTTAGAAGGTGAGAAATCTCTTCATAGTATGCCCAAAATGGCATCAACAATACAAGGGTTGCTCAAGACTACTAGGTTCCTCCTCAACATCAATAAATCCTCCACTTTGTGGGCTAACTCCTACGAGTAGTTCTTTCAACATGGTTTCTTTGTTTATCAACGTACACCACTCATTGTACCACTAACATTTGTTGACATTGCATTGTAGGCATGACTCTAGTCAAACAAAATATAGTAAGCATCCTATTAGTAATAGATGATGGGTTTCTCCATGAGTTTACATGAAAATCATGTAGTCACTAACATTGAACATCAATGTTCTAACATGCACATCATCCAAAATTTCTTGTCACATTTCAAAAACATATGGATTCACCAAGACAAACAAATAACCCATTCATACTAGACTCCACCCATTACCCCTTGCATATATGAATTAATCTAAATACATAAGCTAAGGCTCTCGATTCACCTGATAAGTGTAACATGATCAAGTTGAGCACACCCTTATACTCATTTTGCAACAAATACAACTTTAAAATATAATATCCATATCTTGATAGCTTCAACACTTCTAAGATTATCATGGAATTCATGACCTAATATTGTTGGATAAAGCTATTGGTGCTTTCTCTTGTTGAATTTATTTCTCACACAATGACTTTGACTATGTGTGCAAAACACTTCAAACACACAAACTTCCATGCTAGAGGACATAATCAAGAAGTGTTCATCCACAATGAACTTGGTCTTCCACATCTACTAGTTGCAACTCCTAACTATTTCAAACAAGTAATGATACAACTACCATTTGAAAATTAAAACCTTGAAAATGTAATGTATTGATGCCTTCCATAACACTTTCTTCAATTCATGGGTGTGATCATGTAATACACCACTCACAACATCAGGCACCTAAAAATCTCTTCTAGGTGATGTCATGATGTGGGCCAATTGTAATATTTTTTATTAGCAAAAAAAAAGGCCTTTAAATAGGCATTACAATGATAATTTAAACTAACAAAGTAGTTTAAAATAAGGTAGATAATCCCCATGAGTCTAAGAAACAACTTTAAAATATTAAATATAATCCACAAAAATGAATGTCATGATGTGGCATAGGAACTACCTAGACTAATCATGACTATGAAATAGGTTACTAATATTCACCCTTACTGCAATACAAAAATTATAATATAAATAAAATTAAACCTAGACACAAAGTGTTGTGCGATTCTTGCCATTCCTCGTAAAAGTAGAATTTTTAGACTCTAAAGCGTACAAAAGAAAATATACTAGGAAAATGGTTGGTGTGGAGCAAGCCAATGAACCCAATGTGAAGGCAAAGAGTCAACATGTTGAAAACTAGATCAACAATTTGATGAAAGGATGAATTTGAATTGTGTCATTAAAGAAGTCATAGTAAGGGCCCAAAAAGAATTTATGAATATAAGTGGCATCAATACAAAGGTTAGAACACCAGTGTGATCCCATGAGAAAATGCCATCAAATAAAAAATGAAAGTGAACTTTATGAAGCAAAAAGCAAAAAATTATTGGAGAGGCAACTACAAATTTTAGTAACAAAAGTAGTTGTAATAAACATATTAACACAAAAAAGTGTAAAGAAAACCTAAATACAAATTCAATATTCTAGAATAAATTGAAATTATGGAATAGATTCATTGAATGGTATGAAGCAAGTTTCAAGGACCAAGGTAGTAAACAATAAAGCACCTTCCAAAAATAAGAAGAAGAATCACAAATGAGAAAAGGAATGTTGAATAATTGGATTGTACATAAAGAAAGCATCGACATGAAGAGTATTTTTTAAGATATATACAAACAAATAATAGACAAACAGCTATTGAATTGGTGCTTCCATATTTTAAGAGCTATATGCATAGGCATAATGTTTAAAACTCCAGTTCCAAGATGTATAACATAGAAGATCAAATAAAATAATATGCAATCTTAGACTCTGCATGGAAGGATAACATGGTATGTGGATATGTCTCCCAATTTGATGGACATGAGAAATGCTTCCCAACTATGATCACCATTTACCTCAAAGTAAGCTCCACATGGATCTTCATGACAAGATTGATGGACACGAGGATAATCATAAAAATAGAGTAATAACATCATCAATGTCAAACAAGCTCATGGAATGACATCAAGTTGAATCTAACGTGGATAAATCAGAATTGAAAAATGACCAAAGAACAAACAAATCTAACATAATTGACTAGAGAATAAATGGATGAACTCTAGCCAATAAATTTTCTTAATGCATGTAATGAGGAATAATGTGGTTATAATGTGCAACTTACATGTCAATCTAACTTCAACGTAATAGGTTGCATGCAACTCAAAATAAATTAAAACTTATATGGACGTACAATTGAAATAAAATATGTTTTACAATAGGTAAGTACATAGTTTATCACTATTCACAATGTATGCAACATATGCATTCAAATATAATTTAATTGGATGCTCAACTCATGGCATGTCAAAGTTCAATCAAAGAACCAACACCTTGAGGGCGTAATCATACTTTCATTATGCACCCAAGACATGAAAAATAGTAGATCATGGATGATCAAAAGCATGCACAACATTTTAGACACATTTATCAAAGGATGTAATGAACCAAAATAGGTCGGGTGCAATTTATAGCATTAAGCATGAGGATTAAACATTATTGTACAAAATCTCTCATCATACACAAGAACATCCAAAAGAATATGTCTCATGTTGAGAAATTTAATATGGAACACAAGATGGTGGTGCAAGCTCCCAACATGAAGAAGTAGATTGTGGAAAACTTACATAAAATATGACCAAGCCTATAAAGTGGCTTTCCATAAAAGCACCTATGCAAATACAAATAGCACCTTACAATATGAATGAAAGGATATAGATGCATTCCAATGGAGCTAACTACGCCCAAATACTAAGCAAGATCATTAATTTTTGAATATTTTAAATAAATTTAAGGGGGGAAAATAAAAACCACCCATAACCTGAGAGCTCTTGAAAAGAAATAAACTTCAATAAGCTCCAAAGAGAAATTTTGAATGCTTCAAAGTCTATAACAAACAATCTGCAACATCATATTACAAAAGAGCCTAAAGGAAGCAAGAAGTACAAATGCCCAATAGCTTGAAAATGAGGGTAATATAAAATTGACACTAGCCTCAATTCTAAAATTAAAAATACCAAAAGTGCTTTGATACCATTGATGTGGGGCAATTCCAAATAAGTTTGTATTAACAAAAAATATCTTTAAATAGGCTTCACAATAACAAATTTAGACTAACAAACCAACAAAAAAATAAGGAAGAAAATCCCCATGAGTCTAACAATCTAACTACAAGTAGAAAAGATAATATACATGGACCAATGCTATGATGTGGTATAGACTACCTAAGACTAAACATAGGTTATGAAAGGAATGACTATCAACCCTTATTGGAATGCAAAAATAATAATATAACTAAAATCAAACATAGGAACTAGTTTTTATGTCATCTTCGTCAAGTCGTCAAGCCTAATCTTAGCTTTAGGCTTCTCATTGTTCCTAACTCATTTTGCTTCACCCTTTCCCTTATGTGGATAAGGCAATGCAACTTACATGTGTGGTTCACTTGATATTAACCTAAGAGCTCTTGAAAAGAAATAAACTTCAATAAGCTTCGAAGAGAAATTTTGAATGCTTCAAAGTCTATAGCAAATAATCTACAACTTCAGATTACAAAAGAGACTAAAGGAAGCAAGAAGTACAATACCCAATAGTTTTAAAATGAGGGTAATATAAAATTGACACTACCCTCACTTATAAAATAAAAAATACCAAAGGTGCTTTGATACCATTTATGTGGGGCAAATCCAACTAAGTTTGTATTAACAAAAATATCTTTAAATAGGCTTCACAACGACAAATTTAGACTAACAAATTAATAAAAAAATAAGGAATAAAATTCCCATGAGTCTAAAAATCTAACTACAAGTAGAAAATATAATATACATGGATTGATGCCATGATGTGGTATAGACTACCTAAGACTAAACATAGTTTATGAAAGGAATGACTATCAACCCTTATTGGAATGCAAAAATAATAATATAACTAAAATCAAACATAGAAACTAGTTGTCATGTGATATTCATCAAGTCGTCAAGTCTAATCTTCAGTTTAGGCTTCTCATTATTTCTAACTCATTTTGCTTCACCCTTTCCCTTATGTGGAGAAGGGAATGCAACTTACATGTGTGGTTCACTTGATATTTGTTATTGAAGCACTGGAGAAGAACTTTTGCCACCCAAGGTACATTCATCCACACTGCATTTGTACCTTTATGATCAGATGAATTTCATGGTTCATCTTCTTTGATATCATTTTTAGTGGTAAACATCACATTATTTTTTGCAATAGTGGTCCTTGCATCTCATGTCAATGGCACAATTCAAACATAATGTAACCCTAGATCATAATCCCTCTCTATCATGGTTACCTTTACGCTCTTTATACTTTCTACAACTTCAAACTTATGCCCTACACAATTAATGATGTAGACACCTAGACTACAACTCCCTTTGTATGTCGGTGTTTCCTTTATTGTATAGCTATAGATATTGTACAACCTTTCCTATTGTACAATAGTTGATTGTACAATGATACCAATTAAATGGTAAGGTTATTTGTATAATAATGCTTCATCGTACAACATTGTCATTGTACAATCAATTAATAATACTATGGTTTTGATTGTCTAGCATGTCAATTGCACATTGGGTATAGTAATACAACACTACACTTTACCAAGAGTGGGTTGAACATTCCTCAGTACCATACATTTGTATGACTACCTTTTTGTTTCTTTGTCTGGCCCAATATGACCTTGAATGATCTCTGCCTTGAACAGCATTTGTGTTGAACGGTTTCCTTTGCTATCCTTTCACAACACTATGTTTAGCAAGTTAAATTGAATAACTCTCCTAATTTGAATGGCCCAAACTAAATGGCATAGTCTTGAATAACATTTCTAATTACATGGATCTTGTACCCAAACAACGACATTCTTCCTCATTGAACGGTGCTCAATATTTAATGGCTTTGAACCTCAACGCCTATGATCACTTGTTCTACTTGGAGGATTTCTATTTGAATGACACTCCTATGTGTCATCAATATCTCTCTCCTAGGATGACAAAACTTTTGGCTACATTCTCCTATGCTTCAATGCAATTCCCTGCAACCTCCACATAAACTAAACAACAATACATATGGTCTGCTAAAATGAATATTCAAACATTCAACAACAAGGACTCAAAGTTTAATTGGCAAAAAAATTGATCATAGATTATTTCGTCAATGATACAAGGCAGAATTTTCAAAACCTCTTCTCCCCTATTTTCCTAGAGATAAAATTCTCTGCTTTATAACTTTAAAAAATAGTTACATAATGGCCTCAAATTTTTGGCCTTCTAGTTTCTCAACTATTCGGCTACTAAATAGTTGACCTTCAGGATGCTCTTGCATCATTGTCATCAAGTAAAAGAATCATTTTGTGAACATTGTTGGAAACATTTGGTAAAACCTTCATACTTAGAGATCTTAGAAACATTCATCCGCATTGTAGTGTCAACTCCTTGGTTCTTCCACTTGACTAAATATTCATAGTATTATTTACCTCTCATTCATCTAGATACTCTAGATTCTATCATGACCTCGATTTCATCTCATTTCTTGCTAGAAAAATTCTAATTAAAATAAGCACATTCACATAAATATTTCAATAAAAGCACAAATTCGTGAAGAACAAAATATTGCAATACAAATTGTAAATGCAGAATTATAATAATCTCACAAAACACAACACAGAATCACAAGCCTCTTTGAGGGGGAAACCTCCTTCAATATTTTCATTCAATATGCAAAAAGATACATTTGTTTATGGAGCCTTGTCTTTTAAAGATACACTTCATGCAACCCTAACATAATGCTCACGATTTGACTTACATGTAAAGTGCCACTCAAACTAGAGTCTTCTACCAAATAATAATTACATTATTGATAATGGTTACATGAAATATCCCCACTTGTCTAGGCACATCAATTACCACATACCATTACAAAATACTACAAAATATCATTATAAGGAGGTCCCCATGTTGGAAAGGGGTCATTACATAATAATATGAGAATTACATAATAATGTTAGGATGGGGTCCTAACATGCCCTTCTCCTTCAAAAAGCTTTGTCCTCAAATTTGGAGATGAGAAAATTGGTGATGTAGCTACTGAAGAGACTCACAAGTGGCATATTCCAATTGTAGTCAATATCATTTAACAAGAACCTCAGTGATGACACAGTTACAAAGAGCGCTCAATCTATGGTCCAAAATTTATTCAGGCTCAAGCAAGATAGAACCCTCTTCGTCCAGTTCTAGTAAAGTAGATTTAACATGTACCTAATTACCCATGACCTTTTTGAGAGAGGAGATATGAAAGAGAGGATGTAACTTTGACGTGGTCAGAAGGATCAATTTGTAGGCCATTGCACCAATCCGCTATAATATCTAGTAAGGTCCATAGTATTTGGTAACTAGTTTTTAGCATCTGCAGACCTGGAGTGAGGATTGTTTATAAGGCTGCATGTGGAGAAAAACCATATCTCCTACTTCAAAGCTACACTCAGAATGATGATGATCAGCTTGTTGGTGCATACAATTATGGGCAAATTCTAGAGTCATCTTTAGTTGACGGAGGACTGTGACATGTTGGTTGAGTTTAGTGTCAACAACGTGAACCTTGGAGCTTCCTAGAATGTAGGAGGAGGGTGTTGATGGAGGATGACTGTAAACTACTTGAAAAGGGGTAACCTTGGTTGTAGTGTGATATGAAGTATTATACCACCATTCGACCAAGGGAAGCCACTTTTTCCACTATGTAGGATATTTAGCGGTAAAGCAATGAAGGTAGATCTCCAAGTATTTATTAACAACATTGGTTTGACCATCCATTTGCAAATGATATGTTAAACTCATTTTGATTTGAGTTCCCTAAAACTTAAAAGATTATTTCCAAAAGTGACTAGTGAATTTAGGGTCTCTATCAGACACAATACATGTGCTCATGCTATGAAGGTGAAAAATGGAGTCTAGAAATATTTGAGCTACTACTGAGGTTGTGTAGGGATGGGAGAGGGAACAAAAATGAGCATACTTTGTGAGACAATTTGATACCACCAAAACAATTTATTTGCCTCCTAACTTAGGCAACCCCTCAATAAAATCCATGGAAATATATGTCCATACTTGTTCTAGAATGGGCAAGGGTTGAAGAGTTCCAAGGAAATGCACCATTTCTCCTTTCATTCACTATCACATGTCACATTCAACAACAAAATTTTGAATATCCTTCTTCATTTCCTTCAAGAAGAAAGTATACTTAATCCTTTCATAAGTCTTGAGGAATCCAAAATATCTCGAGGTTGGTGAGGCATTGTTGAGGTGTGATTTTGTTCGATTATAAATATCACCCGACAATTAGGATCGTAATCCTCTCTTGCAAAGAAAATATGTTTCTCCAAGGTTATTTTACGTAACACGTTATGAATTTATGTCAATTAAGTGCACATAACATCTCAGGGATTAACAATCAACTATTAACAAGGGGCCTAGTATAACAAATATTTTTATCTTGAAATCATTACTTGCATTTTCATCAGTATAATTTACTTCCTCAAAATGAATAAACTTACCTTTTAAAGCTAATATTTGAGAATTCAAATCTATTTTAAAATACGAACTTTGATTAAAAATGCTTTTAACCTTATATTAAACTTGCATGAATGTTTTAAAGCATTTTAATTCAAAACTTACATGTATTTCATGAATGAAGCTTAAAATTATATCTAATAAATGATGAATAAAATAAAAACCCTAATTACAAAATGTGAAATACTTTATAATCCCTATGTTTGGGCTTTTAGAATATTCTAAGCTTTATAACCCTTGCTTATTTTCATAGAATGTGAATAATTAATGTGTATGGATTTTAATTATAATGTTACTTTATAATATAAAAATTAGATTTCATATAACCTTTTAAACCAAATATTTATTAATTCAAATATTTGAAATAAATAAATATAAATAATTAATATGTATGAATTCTAAATATAATTTTTTGTACTTTATAATATGAAAATTAGAATTCATGTAATCTTCCTTAATGTGATTTTTATTTATTTTCAAATATTCATTAAACTAAATATTTGAAGTAAATAAATTTAATCATTTCAATAGTATACTTGGGACTTTATGATTTGAGATTGAAAATTTTAATAAATCAAACTTCCATAAACATAAATAAATCTCAAATTATGGATTTTAAAATTTTATGATATTAAAATCAATAATCCTTATAATCCTTCTCTGTCTCTGAAATTTATTTGTCAAATATTTATTAACTTAAATATTTGACCTAGATAAATTTTACAACCCTTTCTATAAATTTGAATCTTTGAAATTCAACTTAGGGTTTTAATAAAACAAATTCAATGAACTTTATAAACTTTATGAAATTTAAAATCAAAAGTTTATTTATTCCCTCCTCTTGAAATTTATTCACCCAAGATATTTATAGAATTAAATATTTGAGTGATAAATTCAAACTTTAACCTAGTTGTAAAATTTAAATATTATATAAAATAAACTAGGTTTTATCTTAAATCTTAATGCCTCGAATAAATTAAAAAGGTCTCTGGGTAAAGAAATAAATTTGAATAAAATGTTTGGACAAACCTGCTACAACACAAAAAAACACAACTTTGAAAACCAAACTCAGGCAGACCAGATTTTGCACAATCCTACCACAAATTTGGTGCACTCTTCTATGAAAATTTTAATTAAAAAATTATATCAATCAACTTATAAATTAAAAACACCACAATAGTGCTTTCTTTTAATAAAAATTGAATTTGATACAAAATATTAGATCTTACAATGAATCCAATAAAGTCTATGTATTCATTTGCAAATGTAGCTTCCTCTACAACTTGGTCTTTTATTTGACTCCTTTCAATCTTTCCTCTTTTTCTCCAACCTGTCTATGTTGGCAATTTTGGGTACATTGGGTACATTGCCCTTGCTCAAGTGTTGATGTTGTCATTGATGTCAAGAAGCGGAAGGGTTTTTGTGAAAACCAAGGTAGACAATATAATAGGTTTTGTTTAAAACCATGGACAGCAGTTTTGAAATGGGTTTTCCTTAAAACCCAAGTTAGCTCTTCGTTTCGTTGAAAAAGGTGCTCCGATGATGAAGATATTTAATTTTAAATATCTAGTTTAAATTTTATTTATTTATTTAAAATTTAAATTAATATTTTAAAATTAAATTAAATTTTTTCACCGGCTTGTTTGAAAAGCCGATGTGTTTGGTTTTACTTCGAATTGCTTATTTAATGAGGCGAAGTCGTAGGCAAAGGTTGAGCCGAAATAGAAATGAAATCTACGGGCTTCGGTGCGAGAGGAAGTCTTGCGACCTGCGGCGGACGGAGACCGTGAGGAGAGGAAGTCTTGCGACCTGCAACGGACGGAGACCGTGAGGAAATCTTGAAACCTGCGACAGACGAAGACAGTGAGAATCGCCAGTTTGAGGAAGTGCGACCGATCGTTTTTGAAGGGAAATGTTCAGAAAATAATTGGTGCGATATTCAAAGTGCGCTCATTTGTATGTAGAAATGAAAAAATGAACATGGTGTGGCGATGTGATTAATCCCTTACGATGCTAAATTTTGATAAGCACGGTAATCGAGAGGAAGTGACAGTGAAAACATAGAGCACGTGATTTGGTGACCTGGCAGAGAGAAGAGGGGTTTTTCGATGATGCACGTTTTAGAAGAGATAATTATCTTACTCGCCCTATTGATTCCATTCGACAACACAAAGGAGTCGATTGATGAATGGTGTGTAAGCGTTGCTAACAAGGAGGTGTTAAGGTCGAATCACAATGATGATAATTTTGTTGGTTGAAAAGTCACAATGGTGATACTCAATCGCTGGGTAGCGCAGTTGCGCGATCGGTTGGAAGTCCAACCTAAGCTGCTATAGATTACGAGATCGAACGAATCCCAGCAATAGTTTTGATTGTGACAAGACATCTTCATCAAACAAAAGGGGTGCTCGATTTCGTTCCAAAAGTAGTGAAAATCGTTGCTAAGCTACGGCAGTTTGCTGGATCGAATCGCAGTGACGACGAAGTAGTAGAAATTCTCCTATTGGGCAGAGGCGTCGAAGCCGGTTGAAAATCGCTTCTAAGCATGCGATAGATCATTGGATCTAATCAATCCAGCGACGACGGAGGATGCACTTTTTAGGTATGTCATAATATGCTTGTGGAAGTTGAGAGTTACAAAGGAGTGTTTAAGGTTTTTTTATTTTGTTAAGTGCATTGCATTCTTAAGAAGATATAAGGGGAGTCTTATCTAAAGTGTGGATTGTTTATTATTGGTTATATTACTTTATTATAAAGTTTTGGGAGTTATAAGGTTATGCAATGTGATGATCTATTTTATTTTATGGTACAAGTGGTTTTAGGAGAGATAAGGGAGTTGTGCAATTAAAGGCTTTAGTGATGATTATTGAAAGGTGGAATAATGCTGATTATTTTGTGATTTACTAACCCTTGTGAAGATTGGCAAAAGAAAGTTGTGATGGTGGTAGATTCCCAAAGGGGTTCCTTCACTTCAATAAGGTATGGGCACAAAAGAAAATGAATATGATCTCAATGTTTCTACTTTGGGAATGAAAATAGATTCAAGAGATGAATCAAACAGTGGAGAACGAGCCAGATTAATAAAGTTTTGCACCAGATGTGGGAAGATCGGTCACTTTGTAGCTGATTGCTCACAAGGTAGAGAATGTTTTGTTTGTGGTCAACTCGGTCATAATGGACGCCAGTGCCATGGGTTTAGTAGCAGTGAAGATGAAGATGATCCGTTCAAAATTGATAAAGAAACAGATTCAGAACAAGAGTGTGATGAAGAAGGAAGTGATGCAGAAGCAAATTGGGAACATAAACTGATTTTAGACTTGAGTAAAAAGGTTGAGGATGCAGAAGATATAATCACCAACTTGAAAATTCAAGTAGAAGATTACAAGAAAATTTTTGAAGATCTTGAAATGCAATCTTCTAGGAAAACAGAGTATTGCAGCAAGCTAGAAAAGGAAATTGACGGTTTAAGAATGCAGACAGAAGAAATGAGTAATAAAGTTGGTATATACAACAAACATGAAGAGGAAACTAACAAAGTTATTAACAATCTAAAGCTGAAAATAGAAGAGTTCAAAAAGAGTGAAGAAACTCTCAAGTATCAGATCAATGAGAAAGAGACTGTTTGCTGTAAACAAAAAGAAGAGATTGTTTCATTGAAGAAACAACTAGAAGAGGCCAATACTACTCTCAAAACCAAAGATGAGCACAACAATCAAGAAAAGAAGAGCGTCCACCTTGACAAAGCAAGTAAGTGTTCTAGTAGTGATAGTGAAAGTTCTTCAGGTGATTATAAAAATGAGATTTTGTTCATATCAGAAAAGGAGGAAGAACCGAAATGTCTTAGATATGGAAAGTGTGGGCACCTTGAGGATAATTGCACAAATAATGATTTGGTTGCTAGTATGTATGAGGATGCTTCAAAAAGTGATAAGGAAGATGCATGTATGGTTTTTGAAAAGGGTAGCACCTCTAGTGATAAGAAATCTGAAAAAGGCCTTGATAATTCAAAGTGCAATCAAATAGAGGATCTTGAATGTGAACTTACTAATGCTCTTAGTGCCTTGAAAAAGGAAAGAAAGAAGAATGCTAGACTATATGAAGGAGAGAGAAAAAGAAAGTTGAGTCTAGACTAAGGCACTGAACTCAAGAATGAGTTAGAATCTAAGGCACTTGAGTATAGTGAATTAGATCATAAAATGGCTTCATTGAAAGAGGAAAATAAAGAGTACAAGGATAAGCTGTACAAGTTTCAAGATAGCTCCAAAAGGGTTAAGTCTCTCATCCAAAGTCAAAGAAATCCAACAGATAAAACAGGTCTTGGTTTTGTTAAGCCTCACAAGGAACAAGTTGGAGAGTCTAGTAAGAGACTCCAAAAGGAAGAGAGTTCTGATGAGAAAAGTATTTTAGATCATGAGTCCTTGAAAAATAGATGCACAGAAATAGAAAACACAATTCGAAATGAGAAGAAAAGGTTTTCAGAACCTAAGAGGTCAAACAATGGAAAGTTTCAAGGCAGATGTTTTGCGTGTCATAGATTTGGCCACATGGCTGTACATTGCATGGCTCAAGTGAAGAAGGTAAATAACAGTTTTAGAAGTAGTAATTTCTTTCATGGGTATTGCTACTCTTGCAATCAGTTTGGGCATAAGGCAGTTTATTGCAAGGCAAATAACAGGAACTGGGTTGGTCAAAACAGGTTTGGTCAGGACTGGTTTAGTCAGAACATGTGGATTCAAAGAACAGGTATGCCTAAAAGAAACAACACTGTTACTTGTTATAAGTGCAACAATGAAGGTCACACAGTCAGACAGTGTAGAGTTGAAATTCTAGGATACAAGAACAGGAACAGTGGCATGATCAGGTCCAAGGATCAAAACAATGACAGAAACAAGAATATAGACAAAGAGTTCAAGAGAAGACCCGAAAAGGAAGTTATAGACGTTGATGATGATCAATGCCTAATTGGAGTTTTACTCCCACCCCAGAATTAATCACCTCATCAAGAGGTGGGGGAGGGACTAAGCTAAGAGGCTCATTCTTAGTTCCGAGCCCCAAAGGTGGCCCTTTGCCATTGATGACAAAGGGGGAGAGATATGAGTAAGGGGGAGAGCTTCAAGTGAAGAGGAAAGCTTCAAGTCAGGGGGAGCAAAACTTCAAAGAGAAGTGATTTCAGTTTTGGCTCTTGAAGATGTGGTTTTAGTAAAGTTTTGCCATCAATGACAAAGGGGGAGATTGTTGGCAATTTTGGGTACATTGGGTACATTGCCCTTGCTCAAGTGTTGATGTTGTCATTGATGTCAAGAAGCGGAAGGGTTTTTGTGAAAACCAAGGCAGACAATATAATAGGTTTTGTTTAAAACCATGGACAACAGTTTTGAAATGGGTTTTCCTTAAAACCCAAGTTAGCTCTTCGTTTCGTTGAAAAAGGTGCTCCGATGATGAAGATATTTAATTTTAAATATCCAGTTTAAATTTTATTTATTTATTTAAAATTTAAATTAATATTTTAAAATTAAATTAAATTTTTTCACCGGCTTGTTTGGAAAGCCGACGTGTTTGGTTTTACTTCGAATTGCTTATTTAATGAGGCGAAGTCGTAGGCAAAGGTTGAGCCGAAATAGAAATGAAATCTACGGGCTTCGGTGCGAGAGGAAGTCTTGCGACCTGCGGTGGACGGAGACCGTGAGGAGAGGAAGTCTTGCGACCTGCAGTGGATGGAGACCGTGAGGAAATCTTGCAACCTGTGGCAGACGGAGACAGTGAGAATCGCCAGTTTGAGGAAGTGCGACCGATCGTTTTTGAAGGGAAATGTTCAAAAAATAAATGGTGCGATATTCAAAGTGCGCTCATTTGTATGTCGAAAGGAAAAAACGAACATGGTGCGACGATGTGATTAATCCCTTGCGATGCTAAATTTTGAAAAGCACGGTAATCGAGAGGAAGTGACAGTGAAAACATAGAGCACGTGATTTGGTGACCTGGCAGAGAGAAGAGGGGTTTTCGACGGTGCACGTTTTAGAAGAGATAATTATCTTACTCGCCCTGTTGATTCCATTCGACAACACAGAGGAGTCGATTGATGAATGGTGTGTAAGCGCTGCTAACAAGGAGGTGTTAAGGTCGAATCACAATGACGATAATTTTGTTGGTTGAAAAGTCACAATGGTGATACTCAATCGCTGGGTAGCGCAGTTGCACGACCGGTTGGAAGTCCAACCTAAGCTGCTGTAGATTACGGGATCGAACGAATCCCAGCAATAGTTTTGATTGTGACAAGACATCTTCATCAAACAAAAGGGGTGCTCGATTTCGTTCCAAAAGTAGTGAAAATCGTTGCTAAGCTGCGGCAGTTTGCTGGATCGAATCGCAGCGACGACGAAGTAGTAGAAATTCTCCTGTTGGGCAGAGGCGTCGAAGCCGGTTGAAAATCGCTTCTAAGCATGCGACAGATCGTTGGATCTAATAAATCCAACGACGGCGGAGGATGCACTTTTTAGGTATGTCATAATATGCTTGTGGAAGTTGAGAGTTACAAAGGAGTGTTTAAGGTTTTTTTATTTTGTTAAGTGCATTGCATTCTTAAGAAGATATAAGGGGAGTCTTATCTAAAGTGTGGATTGTTTATTATTGGTTATATTACTTTATTATAAAGTTTTGGGAGTTATAAGGTTATGCAATGTGATGATCTATTTTATTTTATGGTACAAGTGGTTTTAGGAGAGATAAGGGAGTTGTGCAATTAAAGGCTTTAGTGATGATTATTGAAAGGTGGAATAATGCTGATTATTTTGTGATTTACTAACCCTTGTGAAGATTGGCAAAAGAAAGTTGTGATGGTGGCAGATTCCCAAAGGGGTTCCTTCACTTCAATAAGGTATGGGCACATTCTTCTTATGAGTATGAGTGGTGTATGTTATTCCTGAAATAAGATTGGAGTGAAAAGGTTTTCAACAAGGTTTCCTTTGGTTGAGTGTAAATCCTATTTTCTGGTTTGTTGAAGACTACTTATGCATTGTTATCATTGATGAGAGTTTTGATGAATGCATAATTCTGGTTTGAGGTAGTGGAAGCATTGTGCACTAGGGTTTATGGTTGTGAGTCTTACTACTTGCTATGAGTTGGTGAAACCCTTAGTTGGCTGTTTTGATATTGTTGGATGAGTTGCTTCCATAGTGGCTGTGTTGATCAAGTTAATGCTTTACTAGATACATGATATTGGGCTTACTCCATTAAGTTGATTTGAACAAGTTATTCTATGCCTTTGGTGATATTGTGTTGGTGGCTGTTTTGTTCAAATATCATTGGAGGGAAAAGAATTTTTTTTTTCTTTTTTCCTTTTCTTGTGATGATTGGTTGAATGCTTCAAGGTTAATGTTGAGTTGAATGTTGTTGGTTAAACCTTGTCTATGAGCATTGTTGTTGAAGCCAAATTGGTTGAGAAAAGAGATTAGTTTTTGGAAAGAACATGAGTATCTTTGTTATATGAGACTTTGCATGGTTGGCAATTGTTGGGTTGTGTTTCATGTTCTTGAGAAAAGCATACTACATCTATCTTATTCTGTTGAGATTTGAGATTGAGTTGAGATTGAGATTGGGAGTAAAGTGTAGAACATATTGAGTCTCTAAAAATTCTCTTTATGCTTCTATGAGGTGGATGAATCACGTTGGGTCTCTAACCATTCTCTTTGTGAGTTCATGCCAAGCAAGTGTTCTTGATAAACTTGTGAGCAGGTGTTGGACAGGTTCCATTGGGGACTTGTGAGCAGGTATTGGACAGGTTCCATTGGGGACTTGTGAGCAGGTGTTGGACAAGTTCCATTGGGGACTTGTGAGCAGGTATTGGACGAGTTCCATTGGGGACTTGTGAGCGGGGTTTTGGACAGGTTCGTTGAGGACTTGTGAGCAGATTTGGACAGGTCCTGGCAGAGGACTTGTGAAGCCGAGTTTGATAGTTCTTTTAGAGAACCTGAAGAGCAGAGGTTTTCTAGAGGATCACCAGCCAGAGCAGAGCTAGGGGATTGGTGTCTCCTGTGGGTCGGTGCCCACGAACTTGAGCTAGGGGATTGGTGTCTCCTGTGGGTCGGTGCCCACAAACTTCAGTAGGGGATTGGTGTCTCCTATGGGTCAGTGCCCACGAATTTGAGATTAGGGGATTGGTGTCCCCTTTGGGTTGGTGCCCATAAACATTGTAATTGGGAAGGTTTCCCAAAGAACTTTGAGATAACTTTTAGAGAAAAGTTTTGTGGACGTAGCCCAGGCTTTCTGGGTGAACCACGTTAAAATTGGTGTCACTTTGTGGATGATCTTGTACTTTGTTTTGATATTGCTTTGGATATATTGCTTTACTGTTTTGAAGTATAAAAGAAAAACAAAAAGAGGTCTTATACTGTTCACCCCCCCCCTCTCAGTATAAGCTTGTGTTCAACAGTCTAACCCTTCTCTTTGGTTTCTAATTCTCCATTTATAACTTAAAAAATGCATTCCTCTTGATTAGTTTGCTTCGTTCCATCAGTTTTAAAAATGAATTATTGAAACCTTAATATCAATAAAGCCTTTTCAAAGAATTAATATTTCTCCTCATTGGCATTCAAAATATAAAGTTAAAATATGCCCATGAAACCCACGAACACATCCTCTATTCAACATATTTTAATAATCCTGCCAACAAAACTAATATTTATTAGAATATAAAACATTTATAAAAGAACATTTTTAAATATAGTTAAATTACAGTTATAAAACTTTATAATTTAACTAAATTAAAACAAGTTTATAAAATAACAATTTTAAATATATTAAATTATAAAGTTATAAAACTTTATAATTTAATTAATTTAAAACAAGAGATAACTAAACATAACATACGAACATGCAACCTATATGAACACCACTATAATAAACGAAAATATATTAAAATAACACCAAAAATATACTAAATAACAAACATATAATTTAAAGACAACATAAAACTACAACATAACATAACAAAACATATAAAAAAAACCAAAAAATACTAGGTATACATGAGACTTAAAATTTAACATAACACAAAACATATTTACAAAACCTAACCTATCAATATTAATAACAAAAAAAACAAAAAACCCTTGACATAAACATGACATAACAACAATAATACAACTCAAAGACCATAATCAAAATGACCATACAAGCATAACTTCAAGATCTTCAGATCATGAGGTGAATTTTGACAATGGACCCTACTATAAGACCATTCGGAGGAAGATAAGCATTCTTGATATTTCAATGATGACAACGGTGAAGAATAAACGCAAGCAACAATTTGAAACAATCTTTCAAATTTCAAGTGGGTCCCCAAATTTTGGGGTCGTTGTGAAGGAGTCAAAATATATGGCAACTCTGTTGGTAAATGTCCCTGGACATTTCAAACTTAAAAACCAAACTCTAAAAATAATAAAAACCCAAATATTAGAATTATAAGCGTCAATGATATCTAGAGAATGAGAATAGACCAATTCAACATGAACCATCAGAATCATCAACATCATCTCGATGTGTGCAAAGTGATTCATTCTATATATTTTGAAACCATTCAACATTCCATTGTTAATTTCACATTTTAGACAATGAAAATTTCCTCTTTGAAGAAATACCTCCACCTAATTCCCTTTAGATATTGTTCTATCTACCTACCGAGTGTCTATAGCTCCGGTAGAGATTATCTAAAACTCCCAAATATTAGGTAAATTTTAAATGTTGCATTTCCTTTATTTTAGACATAGCTTCACTGCCAACCGAGCATCTATAGCTCCGGTGAAGATTATCTAGTTCATGGTGATAGATTTGACTTTATTTTCAATTGTATTCATCATTTCATCTCTCATTTTTTATCCCTCATTTTTTTCATTTTTTTTCTTTTTTTTTATTCAGTAATATTGTACTTTGCAACAAATCCACCTACCACTTGGGTTAGATATCAGGTAAGGCTGAAAGAGTATATAAAAATTTTCACCTTAATATGCAAAAATTGACAACTTCATACATCCAAAATTTCAAAAAATATTCCTTAATATGTTTGTGGTACTCGTGAAGCTTTTGCAATATGATTCTAATATTTCAAATTTCCTTATATTAGTTCACATTCATGAAGATATAGACTAACATCTCACTTTCCATTTTCTCCAAGTTTTACAGGTTTTCAAAATAGGTAATTTTATCCTATATGACCCAGGCCCAAATACCATATAAAATCATCAAATTATTAGTGTCTCGATAACAACTACCTTAATCCTTGAAAACCTCCTTGAAACTTCGTCAAAACAAACATTATTGTAAAACTCAAAAATTTGGCAAAAGCCAGTTTATTGCAACATAACAAATTTCACAAAACAACAAATTATGTACAAAACAAAATAAAAACACAAAACCCAAAAAACTATTTACAAAAAATATACACTATGTACAAAATGATAATAGATTTATGCTATCACCAACCTGGATTCCAAATACAATTGGCACGCTGTAAAATACATATATGATTTGTATTCCAAGTTTTACATAAATCCAGCCAAAACAAAATAAAGTGGAACGTTGTAACCTTCATTTTGCCTTTCACACCCCACTAATTTAATTCAAACTTATAAGCAATTCTATGTTTAAGATTTGATCCATTAACCTTACAAGTAAATACATGATCTTCCATGATCTTATACTTATTCAACAAGATGGGAATTTCAAACCTTAATTCATCACTTTGACCTAAATTCTCATTTTCACAAGCATATAGGATTTCTTTCAAATAAGAAGCAACTTCTGAAAATTTTAAAGCAAAATCATCATCTATGTTTTTAGGCCAATCATATTCATGTAACAATTTACAAGAATTTGGGATATTTACAAAATAAGAATCATTATAGTTTTGTATCCTATATTAAATTGTTAACTATTGTTGAACTTGGTTTAATAATTTAAGCATATCTTCTTTTTCATTTAGAAATGCAATCTTATTTGTAGTGGTAAAATAAATCCACTTTAATTCTTGATTAACTAAAAATGGTATTTTATTATAAACAACATCTAAATCCAATAAATACAAACTTTTACCTAATTCTTGGATGTCTGAATACAAAGGATAAGATTCTACCTTTTGTACACTTTCATTTACCATTACTTGATGAGCCATTATAGTATTTTATTTTTCTTCATGATCTCTATCATCACCACCATCATTTCGTATTCTTTCATCAATGACCTGTTTTTCAGAAGCATCAAAATTAGGCATCCAATCAAGAATATGTCCATATTTTTCAAACCATAAATCTTGTTGATAAAACAAAGCAATAGTTTATTTAGGATGAATAGGAAATTCTAGTTCTTTGTTAGTCATACATGAAGTTTATTCATTTGAATATTCAATACAATCATGAAATTTTTCACTCAAATCTTCAATATTCGAGAATGAAAAAAAAAAGAGTTTACCTGTTCTTCATATAAAATAGATGAATCATAAGAAACGTTTGCCATTTCTTTATTTTCTATTGTATAAGAATGTTCAACAAACTCATGTTCAAAATGATCAAATATTGGAACCTTTTCTACTTCTGAAATTGACATGTCATCCACCAATAGGATATAAATTACCAAATCTTCACGCAAGATAGAGGTTTCAACATCCTACATATCAAATAAAAATGAAAATTCATCAGTAATATAATTAGAGATAAATAATTCCTCATATCTTCCCCCACCGTTATAATAATCATCTTCCTTAAACATTTTATGAGATTGCATCTCTTCTTTCATTTCTTCTTGATCATTATTTTGAGGATACTAAAAATTTTGATCATCATTATCCATGATCTCATCCAAATTTATGGAAGGTCCTGATTTATTATGTGTTTTAAAACTAACCCACTCTAGGACTTCTCTACTGTCTAAAATAATATCACTTTTAGCATCTTTGATATTTGTCTCATGAGAATGATTTATATAATTATTAAGATATACATGTTGATGCATTTGTCCCTGTGCTTGATCATTGTTTCTTTTAAGCTGTAGAATTAACCTTTGTAACTTGTCATACAATTTAGGTGAAGCAAGTACTTCAATAGAAAGAGAAGCAAAATCTGCCCATTTATTCCACCAACAATAATCATCTTCTAAAATTATGGAGTGATGTTCAACCATTTCTTCACACTCTGTAAATTCAACAATCGAATGCTTTTCAAATTCATCTTCATCACTTTCAAAAAAATTATCTTCAATGAAAAATTCTCTTCCTCAAGTAACAAAATTTTATGATCATTCATAATGAAATTACCTCTAGAATATTGCAATTATATAGCTTTAATTGTTTCATTCAACTCTAAGGAAGATTATATTCTATCATATGTTTCAAAGCTAGTTAGATCTAAGATTCCTCCAATATTTTAAGACTTGTGCATTTCTACATTTTGATAAACTTGATTACTACAATCCTCATTGATAGATATTGTATTTAAAACTTGAACTTCCTCTTGAACAATATCAAAATTGGTTGAAAAACTAGGACATTCAATTTCATTCGATGGTATCGACAAATGTATATCATGACTCATAGGTGGTAATTGATCTGAAACCTTAGGGTTAAGTAATGATAATCTACTCACATCAATTCCTCTTGAAATCAACCATTGTTCTACATCTATTGCCCCACCATAAGCGTGAGACAAGCATAAGTCTTTAAGAATCCAAGTATATTTGAACAACTTCTAAAATGATAGTGTATCTCTATTTCAGTATACAACTTATGAAATTTATCATTAAATTGACTCATGGACTCATTAGGTTGTTTACAAATAGAGGAAAATTTATTTGATAACAAATATATGCCAACCAATATTCTAAAAATTTCAAGATACGTTCTTTCTAGTTGATTCCAAGAAGCGGTAGAACCTGCAGGTAAATTGATAAACCATTTTTTAGCAAATTCATCTAATGTGTATTGGAACATTCTACAGAAAACATCTTCCTACATTATTTGAAAATGAAACATAATATTTTTATATGCCTGAATATGTTCTTTAGCTATAATCGTCCCATCATGCTTAAAATAGGGTAAATCATTTTCTGCCATTGAACCAATTTTAATATGCAAGGCTATGTATGAAAAATCACGTAAATTGAATCATAACCTAAATTTCAAATTTATGACAAATTAACATTAATGCAATCGAAAAAATTCAATTTTTTTTTTTGAATAACTAATTGCACAAAATAAAAATTAAAATATTACCTTTCATGCCCTCCTTCTAGCGCCAATTTGTTGAGGTGTGATTTTTTCCGATTACAAATATCACCCAACAATTAGGATCGTAATCCTCTCTTGCAAATAAAATATCTTTATCCAAGGTTCTTTTAGGTAACAAGTTATGAATTTATGTCAATTAAGTGCACAGAACATCTCAGGGATTAACAATCAACTGTTAACAAGGGGCCTAGTATAACAAATATTTTTATCTTGAAATCATTACTTGCATTTTCATCAGTATAATTTACTTCCTCAAAATGAATAAACTTGTCTTTTAAAGCTAATATTTGATAATGCAAATCTATTTTAAAAGACGAACTTTGATTAAAAATGTTTTTAACCTTATATTAAACTTGCATGAATGTTTTAAAGCATTTTAATTCAAAACTTACATTTATTTCATAAATGAAGCTTAAAATTAGATCTAATAAATGATGAATAAAATAAAAAACCTAATTACAAAATGTGAAATACTTTATAATCCCTATGTTTGGGCTTTTAGAATATTCTAAGTTTTATAACCCTTGCTTATTTTCATAGAATATGAATAATTATGGATTTTAATTATAATGTTTTATATTTTATAATATAAAAATTAGATTTCATATAACCTTTTAAACCAAATATTTATTAATTCAAATATTTGAAATAAATAAATATAAATAATTAATATGTATGAATTCTAATTATAATTTTTTGTACTTTATAATATGAAAATTAGAATTCATTTAATCTTCCTTAATGTGATGTTTATTCATTTTCAAATATTCATTAAACTAAATATTTGAAGTAAATAAATTTAATCCTTTCAATAGTATACTTTGGACTTTATGATTTGAGATTGAAAATTTTAATAAATCAAACTTCCAGAAACATAAATATATTTCAATTTATGGATTTTAAAATTTTATGATATTAAAATCAATAATCTGAAATTCAACTTAGGGTTTTAATAAAACAAATTCAATGAACTTTATAAACTTTATGAAATTTAAAATCAAAAGTTTATCGATTCCCTCCTATGTGAAATTTATTCACCCGAAATATTTATAGAATTAAATATTTGAGTGATAAATTTGAACTTTAACCTAGTTGTAAAATGTAAATCTTTTATAAAATAAACTAGGTTTTATCTTAAATCTTAATGCCTCAAATAAATTAAAAAGGTCTTAGGGTAAAGAAACAAATCTGAATAAAATATTCGGACAAACTTGTTACAGCACAGAAAAACACAACTTTGAAAATCAAACTCAAACAGATCATATTTTACACAATCCTACCACAAATTTGGTGCTATCTTCTATGGAAATTTTAATTAAAAAATTATATCAATCAACTTATAAATTAAAAACACCACAATAGTGGTTGTTTTTAATAAAAATTGAATTTGATACAAAATATTAGATCTTACAATAAATCCAACAAAGTCTCGGTATTCATGTGCAAATGTAGCTTCCTCTACAACTTTGTCTTCTATTTGGCTCCTTTCAATCTTTCCTCTTTTTCTCCAACCTGTTCGACCCTTCCCTTTGGTTTCTAATTCTCCATTTATAACTTAATAAATTCATTCCTCTTGATTAGTTTGATTTGTTCTGTAAGTTTTATAAATGAATTCTTGAAACCCTAATATCAATAAAGCCTTTTCAAAGGATTAATATTTCTCCTCATTGGCATTCAAAATTTGAAGTTAAGACATGCCCATGAAACCCACGAACACATCCTCTATTCAACATATTTTAATAATCCTGCCAACAAAACAAATATTAATTAGAATATAAAACATTTATAAAATAACATTTTTAAATATAATTAAATTACAAAGTTATAAAACTTTATAATTTAATTAAATTAAAACAAGTTTATAAAATAACAATTTTAAATATATTAAATTATAAAGTTATAAAACTTTATAATTTAATTAATTTAAAACAAGACATAACTAAACATAACATACGAACATGCAACCTATATGAACACCACTATAATAAACGAAAATATATTAAAATAACACCGAAAATATACTAAATAACAAACATATAATTTAAAGACAACATAAAACTAAAACAACATAACAAAACATATAAAACAAACAAAAAATACTAGGTATACAGGAGACTTAAAAACTTAACATAACACAAAACATCTTTACAAAACCTAACCTATCAATATTAATAACAAACAAAACAACACCCTTGACATAACCATAACATAACAACAATAATACAACTCAAAGACCATAATCAAAATGACCATACAAGCATAACTTCAAGATCTTCAAATCATGAGGTGAATTTTGACAATGGATCCTGCTATAAGACCATTCGGAGGAAGATAAGCATTCTTGATATTTCAATGATGACAACGGTGAACAATAAGCGCAAGCAACAATTTGAAACAAATTTTCAAATTTCAAGTGGGTCCCCAAATTTTGGGGTCGTTGTGAAGGAGTCACAATAAGCATGCATTTCCTTCAAGATAAGTTTTTGTAGTTGAGAAGTTTGGGGAAGAACAAGGCGATCAAGGTATCTCAAATCTTGTCCATCCCAAGTGTATCTCGGACATGAGTTAGGCTCTATTTGAATTTTGGTGATCAAAGTTTGCAATCTTGAGTCTTTGATCACATCCTCTCAAAGAGAATTAATCAAGTGAGGTATGGGCAAAGAGAGAATTTAACATACTCTGATCCTCAAATTTTCAAGAAAGTGCATCAGACACAATGTTCTCATTTTCCTTTTTATATGTAATCTCATAGCATAGCCCATTAATTTAGAGGTACAATTTTGTTGTTTAGGTGTGGCGACGCGTTGCTCCAGGAAGTACTTGAGACTTTGGCGGTTTGTTTTGATGGGAAAATTATGCCCAATGAGATAGGGTCTCCAATGATTAATTGCATGCAAAATAGCTAGCATCTCCTTTGCATAAGTAGATTTGCCCAAATTTCAGTTTGAAAGTGCTTTACTAGTGAAGGCCAATGGTCTTCCCTCTTGCATCAACACAACTCCTATGTCATTGCTCGAAGCATCACTTTCAATTATAAAAGGTTTTTAAAACCAAGTATGGTTAACACTGGAGTGGTTGTCATGGCATGCTTTAAGTCAAATAAATCCTTCTAAGTTGGGTGACCAAGTAAAAGAATTCTTTTTCAACATGGTTGTTAAAGGAGCAATGATTTTTCCATAGTTTTGGATAAATTTGTGGTAATACCCTATGAGTCCTAAAAATCCTTGAAGTCCCTTGAGAGTGTGAGGCTTTGACCAATCTTGAACAACTTGAATATTTTTAGGGTCAACTTTAACTCCATATTTGGTGACAATCTATCTCAAATACTCCACTTTTGTTAACCCAAAAGAACACTTAGACCTCTTAACATAAAGTTTATTTTGAGGTAAAAGCTACAGAGTCTGATCCAAATGTATGAGGTCCTCCTCCCAAGAGTAACTATAAATCAAAATATAATCAAAGAAAACTAGAATAAATATGCAAAGGAATTGGTGAAATATGATATTCATGAGGCTCTGAAATGTGGATGGTACATTCGTTAGGCCAAATGGCATAACCAAAAATTCATAATGGCCCTCATGAGTTCGAAATATTGTTTTGGGAATATCCTCCTCCTTGAGCCTTATATGATGATAGCTTGAGCCAAGATCCAACTTGGAGAAAAACATGGCACCATGCAACTCATCCAACAATTTAGCAACCACTAGAATAGGAAATTTATCCTTAATGGTGAGTTTATTGAGCTTGAGAAATGTTGAGCAAGGTGCAGCGACAGTATTGTCATTGTTGTCAACACAGTCAAATAGATCGGTTGATGCAGTGGACAAGAGTTCAAAGGTTATTCAGAGTATGTACAGTGATGTTAAATGCTTATGAGGATGTTTTTGATGTTTGGGTGAAGTTGTTACAGGTTGTTTGTGCAAAGTTGAAAAAATCATCATGTTGTGGCTACTCCACAACGTACCCCAAAATTGGGGACCCACCTTTTTGCATATTTTCCAAGAAGACCGAAGTGGCCCATATGCTAAAGATAAAAAAAAAAACAAAACACCGCAAAGAAAAAAAGTGTCGCAATATCATGACATGTTGCATTTTCGCGGTCCAAAGCAAAGAAAAAAAAGTGTTGTGATATCGCGACATGTTGCATTTTTGTGGCCAAAAGAGAAGAGAAAAAGCAAGGAAAAAAAGTGTCGCGATATCGGGACATGTTGCATTTTCGCGGCCAAAAGAGGAGAAAAAGCAAGGAGAAAAAAGTGTCGCGATATCGCGACATGTTGCATTTTCACGGCCAAAAGAGAAGAGAAAAAGCAAGGAGAAAAAAGTGTCGCGATATCGCGACATGTTGCATTTTCGCGGCCAAAAGAGAAGAGAAAGAACAAGAGAGAAAAAAGTGTCGCGATATCGCAACATGTTGCATTTTTGCGGTCCAAAGCAAAGAGAAAGAGCAAGGAGAAAAAAGTGTCGTGATATCGCGACATGTTGCATTTTCGCGGTCCAAAGCAAAGAGAAAGAGCAAGAAGGAAAAAGTGTCGCGATATCGTGACATGTAGCATTTTTGCGACTCAAAAAGGGCAAGCAGACAGAGAAACAACAATGTTGCGATATCGCGACATGTAGCATTTTCGCGACTCAAAAAGGGCAGGTAGGCAGAGAAACAAAAGTTTTGCGATATCGCGACATGTTGCATTTTCACGACTCAAAAAGGGCAGGCAGGCAGAGAAACAAAAGTGTCGCGATATCACGACATGTTGCATTTTCGCCAAACGAACAGAGGAGTTGACAGTGCGTCTGATATTAGTGATGAACATCGGGATAGTGAAACTAAAGACTGCATAGTGACGTGGACCTATAAGGAATAAATCAAAGATTGAATAAGGTAATTTGTCACATAAGGACAAAATTCAATGAATAAGACAAAACGTTACATAAAGAATCTTTAATGATTTGAAATCATCTAAGATGGTTGTTACACATGGAAAGAAGCGGATGCATGCCCATGTGGAGAAAAGGAAATGAAGGACCACAAAATAGAAACGAAAAGCCTTTTTGGAAACCAAAAACACATGCATGCACAAGGGAAGGAGAAAACGAACAGTCATGGAAGGAGAAAACGAACAATCATGGAAGGAGAAAACGAACAGTCATGGAAGGAGAAACAAAATTTTTTCAGAGGTTTTAAATACGCCATTCAAAGAGGCCATAAGTAGTTGGTGCTCCTTTCTATTGGTGTAGATAAATTAGGGGTTGGTGCTCCTTTCTGTTGGTGCAGATAAATCAGGGGTTGGTGCTCCTTCCAGTGGGTGCTGGTAAATTGATTGTAAAGTTGGTGCTTTGCAAAGGCTTGATTTGGATGGGAGTTCAAACAGTCATTTTGAGGATGTAGCCAAATCGTTGAACCTCGGTACATCTTGTGTTGTGTGATGTTCTTTTGTTATACTTGCTTTATTTGGTTTCAATTTTTCATTGTTTCGGCTTTAAGAGTTGAAGATTTAAGTTTTAAAAGAGCTACACTGATTCACACCCCCTCTCAGTGTCATTGTGAGACTAACAAGAAAACCTATACATAATCATCATAACCCATATTTCATTTGAACCAATAGGACTGGAGAAGAATAAGGATGATTACTAGGATAAATGACTCCTACTTTGAGCAATTCTTGTACTAATTTCTCGGTTTCTGACTTAAGGGAATAGGGATATCAGTAAGGTCTAATGTTAAGTGGCACACTACTAGGTACCAATGGTATTACATGATCATGGGAACAACATGGAGGTAATTCTGTCAATTCCACAAAAACTATATCATGCTTAGTCATAATTAGTTACAAATCTTCTAAGGGCTTGTCTTCGGTTGAATTTTATGGTTGAATTGCAAATATTTCAGCTACTACCACATGGGAAGATTTTTTTAACAACTTCATACGGCTTGAACTAATAATCTGTGGAGAACCTATTGGTGAACCACGGAGAGTGTAAGACCTACCATTCTGTAAAAATTGCATCCATAACTTTGCAAAGTTCTAGGCTATTGTTCCCAAGGTACCTAGCCATTGAGCTCCTATCAAATCACATCCTCCCAGTTGAAGAGAAAACATCAGTTTTGAGTTCATAATCCCCTATATTCAACATAACATTACGATATTTACCTTTACAAGACAATGTTCCACCATTTGCCACCATAACCTCAAAGGAGTTGCAAGCATGTATGTAACAATTTGCTTTCTTGATAACTCGAGGATCAACAAACTTATACGTACTTCCTAAATCAATGAGAATTATAAGACGTCCTTTGAAAAATCCTACTACTTTCATCATCTGAGGGATAGAAATTCCTGCAAGGGTATGGACAGAAATTTTTGGTTGTGATTCTTCTTGTGTTTCACCGTCATCCTTAAGTGGTTCCTTTGATGGTTCTACATTGTCATCAAATTGTTACCTATTCCTCTACATCCAGAAAAATAACTTCTTTTGGATGCATTTATGCCTTGGTTATAGCATAATTCTTCTGCTCGATGGGCATTCATCTCTTTCATAGTCAAACGCTTTTATGGGGTAGATTTATTGTCAATATTTAGTGTGAACTTGGAAGGAAATGTGGGTTTGGCCTATGGAAATTTAGGTGGTCTCCTTTGAGCCAAAAAAAATTCTTTTGTCAATCTCACCAATCCTATGGCTTGCATCATAGATTATGGTTTGAACATTTTGACCTCATCCTTGATATCATCTTTCAATCCACTAATAAAACAACTCTGAACAAATCCTTCCTTCAACCCCTTGGTCCTATTAGTCAATTTCTCAAATTGGGTTTGAAATTCATGCATAGTAGAGATTTGTTTCAATTTGGTTAAGACTTCTATAAAGTCCTCATACTCACTAAGACCAAAACGAATAATTGTGACTCAAAATATTCCCAAGAAGGGTCGAGAGTTGTGTTTTGTAACCATTTATACCATTGTAGGATTTCAGATTCAAATTTGAAAGATGCCATGGTGACCCACATATATTTAGGTACATTATGAAATTTAAAGAACGGATCTGCTTGACATAACCACCCATCAACATCCTTTCCGTTGAACTTAGAAAAGTCTAATTTAGGCATCTTAAATGGAGTATTTGTGTCAAAAAGATAATGATAGCCTTCCTTCTCCTTATGGATTCCTTTCTCTTTATTGTTTGCACTACCACCTAGTTTTTCAATGTTAAGATGCTTAAACACCTTTAGGCCTTCCCTAAATTTGTCCTCAACCTCTAGGAATCTTTCTTCAAATGCAGCTTTGGATCTAATGTGTTCACCTCTCAAAAGTGATACTTCTTCCCTCATCTATTTAAATTCATCACCAATATTAGTAAGTGTGACATGCATTTGCTCCATAAGGGTGGTTTTTTCTAACTCCTTTTGGTGTCCTCTAGTTCCTCCAACCATTTAGGTATGATTTGAACCACTCCCACTAACTTACTAAAAATAGAAGTATTGTTCCAAGAGTTACTATTTTTAGTAATGAGCCAAAAAAAGTGTTTGGGAGATTTATATCAAAATGACCATCTTGAGAAGACCAACGTAATGGGCTAGGTCCTCAATTGACGTTTTTCAACACCCTAGAAAAAGTGCATGGAGGCCATATACCAAAATGATCAACTCAATGAGACGATCACAATGGACTATATCCTACAACACTGTATTTTGGCACCCTAGACTTTTTAAAAGTTGTTTTCAAATGTTGTTTTTTCTCCTAGAGTTTTGGTTCACTTAGAAATTTGACTTTTGTCTGACAACCCATTACTAGAATCTACATAGTCTATTACTGAATATGTTTTGTCTGAAATTGTAGCTCATTAATGGTCTTTGAAAACCATTGAAGCTGACTCTATTATTAAAAAAATCCTATTTGGTATGACTCTCGAATGTTACATGTAATCGTTCTTGATTTTGATAGACTTTGTCTTGACTATTATTCTCACCACCAGTTTTATGTTGATTGTTTGTGTTCAATTAATTTTGGAATAGTGTAGTCTCCTTAGTATATTTATTTTTTGTGTTGTTTTTGACATACAAGATAAACAAAAACAAGGTATTATAATCCAAGGTGTGTGTACTGCCCATAGGCCCTCTTTTATACCGATGTGATAAATAATAGTGTTGGACCAATATTTTAGGCCACTACTCAAGGATGATTCCATGCATACCCTTGAGCAAACTACCTACCTTTCTAACAATACGAAAGGATGATCTTCTTGGATGTCGTGCTCAATGTACTATGGATAATACACGATCGAAAATATTTTTAGGGCTAAAGGTTTCCCCTAATCCTAGAGGGGTCTCCTGATATATTTGAAGATACATGGGAGCTCAATTCCTTATACAGGTGTTGTCTGAGGCCTGGGTATTGGAGCATGATTGCCCCTCACTTCACTAGATTCTTTACAGGAAATCTAGCTTAGCCAATAACGATGGCTCCTCCATGATATTTTAAAACCCCTAACAAAAGGTTTCTAACCTGATAAACTAATGCAAAAAACATTTTTTTAAGTAATAAAAAAGGCAAAAAAATGAAAACACAAAATTTATACCTAACAGTCACAATGGCACGGCAAGAACTATCACAGTCGCAATGGAGCACAATCCTGGAAAGCGCTTTGATACAACTTGTTAAGAACATTCTAATTAAAATATGCACATTCACATAAATTTTGCAATAAATGCATAAATTCATGAAGAATAGAATATTGCAATACGAATTGTAAATGCAAAAATATAATAATCTCACAAAACACAACACATAATCGCAGGCCTCTTGAAGGAGGAAATATCCTTTAATACTTTAATTCAATATGCAAAAAAGATACATTTGTTTATGGACCCTTCTCCTTTAAATATGCACTTCATTCAACCCTAACCTAGTGCTCAAGAGTTGGCTTACATGCAAAGTGTCACTCGAGCTAGAATCTTCTACCAAACAATAGTTACATTCTTGATAACGGTTACATGAAATGGCCCCACTTGTCTAGGTGCCTCAATTACCACATACCATTATAAATATTACAAAATATCATTATAAGGGGATCCCCATATTGGAAAGGGGTTATTACATAATAATATGAGAAATACGTAATAATGTTAGGATAGGGTCCTAACATTTTTTTTTAGGCAATTGTTGTACCTAGTCAATCATTGGAGAATTTGAGGTTGTCTTGTTCATTAGTTGATCCCTCATAATAAGGGAAAAATATACTACATTAAAGATAGGATATATCCACTCCTTCAGGTAGTTCTATTTCATAAGCATTTGTAGCAAACTTCTTCAAGACCATATAAGGTCCAATCAACTTCCAATTTAAATTATTGTAAGTGTCTTTTGGGAACCGCTTCTTTTGCAAATGTGCCAAAACTAAATCTCCAACCTGAAATTCTCGCACCCTTCACTTGAGATCAACATGTTGTTTGTAATTCATGGCACTCTTCTAAATCGCTTCTCACCTCTTAATGCAAATCATGAATGTAGTCAGCAAAGTCTTCCATTATAGTACTTGGCCTCTTGTCTTTCGTAACTCATCTACTCCTCTTGGGTGTATTCATGTAAATTATGCTTGTATCAAAACAGTGTCCCAAAGCTTAGGCTTCTTGCCAACTAAGCATCTCAGCAAATTTCCAAGACTCCTATTTACAACCTTGGTTCATCCATCATTTTATGGATGATAAGCCAAACTGAATGCCAGCTTAGTACCCAATTTCTTCCACATTGTTTGCCAAAAATGACCCACAAATTTTGTGTCTCTATCTGAAACAATACTTATCAATAATCCATGCAATATTACCACTTCATTAAATAATAATATATCAATATGAGAAGCATCGTTCGTTTTCTTTCAAGGCATAAAATGTGTAATCTTTGAGAATCGATCAACCACAACAAAAATTGATCATTACCCTTTTGATTTCTTGGCAACCCAAGAATAAAATCTATGCTTGTCTTCCCACGATATTTTTGGTATTAGTAATGATTGATAAAATCCATTGTTTTGGCTCTTCCCTTTCACATTCTGAGATACTAGACAATCTTACACAAATATTGGCCAATAGTAACTTTCTTCAAGTTGCCTTAGGGTTTTATCTATCCCAAAATGTCCTCCAAGTCCTCCATTGTGTTTTTCTCTTATCAAATTTTCTCTCATTGAACTTAATGGTATGCACAATCATTGCCCCTTGAATAACATTCCTTCTTGGATGAAATAATAAAGCCATGGGATCATGTATCTTATCCTAGGATTATCACATGTTGCCCAACCTTCCTTAAATGCACATCATCCTTATAAATCTCCTTCATGGCATCAAAACCAACAACTTCTATCCTCATTATATTCACCAACAAGCTCCTTCTACTTAGGGCATCAACTACTCGATTTAAACCACCACTTTTATGCTTCAAAACAAATGAATATCCTACCAAAAATTCCACCCACTTCATATGCCTTTGATTCAACTTACCTTGACTATTGATAAACTGTAAATCATGATTATCAGTGAACAAGATAAACTCCTTTGACACTAAATAATGTCTCCATTTCTTTTGGGACTGAACAATGGCATAAATTTTTTGGTTATAAACTGAGTATTTCCTCTTTGCCTCATTTAGCTTCTCGTTAAAATAGACAATGAGCTTGCCTTCGTGGCTCAAGATGACTCTTATTGTTGTGTCACTTGCATCACAATCCACCTGAAAGGCTTTGTTGAAATATAACAAGGCTAGATCTGGTTGTTCCGTTATCTTCTCCTTTAGGTTCCGCAACAGTCATCCACTTAAACTCATGTTTTCCTCCTTTCAGGATCTCCATAATCGATGTACAAATCCCACTGAAATTTTTAATAAAATTCCTATAAAAACTTGTTAGACCATGGAAACTCCTGGCCTCAAACATACTTCTTGGTGATGGCCAATTTACAATGGCCTTGACCTTCTTAGGGTCCATCCACAACCCCTCTTGTGAAATCACAAAACCCAAGTATACCAATTCCTCTTTCATAAAACTACATTTCTTCAAGTTGACTAACAACTTTTCTTCCTTTAGTATTTGTAAGACCAATCTCAAATGTGTCAAATGAACTTCCTTACCTTGCCAAATAGACAACCACAAACTTGCCAAGAAATGGTTTCAACACTTCATTCATCAACCGCATAAAGGTACTAGGTGCATTTGTCAATCTGAATGACATAACCAACCACTCATACAATTCGTCCTTTGTCTTGAATGTGGTCTTCCACTCATCTACTTCCCTAATGTGTATTTTATGATAGCCACTCTTCAAATCTATCTTCGTGAAGTATTTTTCTCCACTCAAGCAATCCATCAAATCATCCATGCGTGGCAATGGAAATCTATACTTTATGGTTATCTTATTAATAGCCCTTGAATCTATACACATGCACCATTCTCCACCCTTCTTTGGTGCAAGTACAATTAGTATTGCACATGGGCTCAAACTTTCTCTAATCAACCCCTTGTCCAAAATCTCTTGGACTTGTCTCTTCATTTCCTCATTCTCCATTGGCATCATTCTATATGTTGCCTTATTGGGTAAACTCAATCCAAGAATGAAATCTATGTGATGGCTAATACTCCTCAATGGTGGCAATCCATCTAGCAATTCTTCTAACAAAATTTTTGCATACTCCTCTAGCAAATCCTTTACTTCACTTGGGATTTCATCCTTCCTGTCTACTATCCCACCCTTTGTGGGTTTAGCAATCAAAGCAAAACATGTCTTCTTCTTTTTCATCTCCTTCAAAAATTATTTTTTAAAAATCAAACATACTTTAGGACCACTATCCTCTATTTCATCTTTGTCCTTCAATGGACTTAGTACGTATTTCTTATCATCCTTCATAATAGCATAGGTGTTTTCCCTACCATCATGTACTACCCTCCTATCAAATTACCAAGGTCTTCCTAACAACACATGGCAAGCGTCCATAGGCATAATATCATATAGGACCTCATCCTTGTAAGATCCAATTTGAAAATTCACCTAACATTGTTCACTAACTAAAATTTGGTATCCCTTTTGCAACCAAGAGATCTTGTACGGATTGGGGTGTTCTATCCTCCTCAACCCCAGTTTCTCTACCATTTTAGTGGATACTAGATTATTTGTACTCCCATTGTCTACAATGACCTTGTGACATTTGCCTCCAAACTTGCATATTGTTCTAAAAATATTTCTCCTTTGGATAGGTTCACATTCCTTCTTATTTGGTTTCAATAGCACTCTCTTCATCATGAGAGATTCTCCTTGTTCTAGCTCCTTCGTATGTTTCAGGGAAGCAACACTTTCTTCTTTTGCTTGTGCAATATGGTTCCTGACCTCCTTTCCCTTACTTCTACTCCATTGTGTCATTAGACATTCAAATTCATGACCATCTTCTCCACATCTATAACACCTTCCAGGGGAATCCTCTACCCCTTCCTCTACCAAAATTACCTCTTCCTCATGAGAAGTCTCCACCTCCTTTGGTGTTCTGGTTGAAGTCATTGTGAGAAGTACTAGCTTCTCCTTCATGTTTTTGTTGTCCTCTTCCACTACTTGTTTGTCCTCGTCCTCGTGAGAACCGTCCTCTTCCTCTTTTATTATTTTGTTGCCTTTGCAACAACTTATCCTCTACCTTTAAGGTATACTGGTAGGCTTCTTCTACCATCCTCATTCTCATCATACTAACTTCATCTTGTATGGACAATTGTAGTCCATTGATATACTTTGAAACCTTCTCCTCATCATCTTCTACATGACCATCCCGAATGGTGAGCCTATAGAATTCCTCCATATAATCCTTCACACTCATATTTTTGTCTTAAGTTTTGTAGTTTCCTAAAAAGACTCAATTGATAATCTGACGAGAGGAATTTGACCTTCAATTTGGTGACCATTTTCTCCCATGTCTTAATATTTTCCTTTCCTTTTCTTTATCTTTTGGTTTGAACATGATCCCACCACAAGGATGCATGCCCTTTTAACTTTGTACAAGTGAATTTCACCTTCTTGGGGTCTTCTATTGATTCAAAATCAAAATATTTCTCCATCTTCACAATCCAATCAATGAGTTCCTCAGGGTTTAAACTTCCATTATATGATGGGGTTTCTAACTTTGGCTTTCTACCCATGTTAGAAATTGCCCAAATTAATCTTTCTTCTGGATCTCCTTCTTGTCCATCATTGCAAGCTTCTGGTTGGTCTGCTTCCTCCTCTTCATTATCACTTATGTCTTCTACTTGAACGCCCCTCCTTTGGGTAATTTCAAGTCCATATAATCAAGTGATGACTCCTCTCATCATTTTTGCCATGTTTGTGACTCAAGGACCTCATGGTCTTCCTCTTCCTCATTGTGTCATTTTCTTTGGCACATATCAAACCTCGGAGATCAATTGGTTTTAATACCAAAATGATGTAGACACCTAAACTACAACTCCCTTTGTACATTAGTATTTATTTTATTGTACGACTATAGATATTGTACAACCTTTTCTATCATACAACAATTGATTGTACAGTGAACCCAATTGAATGGTAGGGTTATTTGTACAGTAATGCTTTATTGTACAACATCGTCATCCTACGATCAATTAATCATATTATGGTTTTGATTGTTTAGCAAGTCAACTATACATCGAGTACAGTCATAGAATACTACATTCTACCAAGTGTGGGTTCAACGTTCCTCAATATCATAAATCTAAACAACTCTTCCTTTTTTTGTTTCTTTGTTTGGCCTAATATGACATCGAATGATCTCTACCTTGAATAGCCTCTATGTTGAATGGTTTCCTTTGTTGTTCTCCTTTCACAACACTATATACTGGAAGTTAAATTGAATAATTCTCCTACTTTGAATGGCCCAAACTGAACGGCCCAATCTTGTACCCAAACAACAACATTCTTCCTCAATGAACGGTAATCAAGCTTTAACAGCTTAGAACCTTGATGCATATGGTCACTTGTTCTACTTGGAGGACTTCTATTTGAGCGACACTCCTATATGTCTTCAATAGCTCTTTGTCACGGCCCTCCTTGGCAAGACTCATTAATAACATGGATTATGTATTAATGTGTGATTATTCAATGCTTAGTTTTAAATGCATTATGAATATGAATGGTTAATTTGCATTTGATATGTTGGTTATATTGTATAAGAATATGGTACTACTGATATTATGTATGTTTGCAAGACTAGGTACTCTCGTTGGTGGACAAGGAAGTTGGCCACCGAAAATAAAAGACCGAAATAAAGGAAATGATGGTCAGTTTAACTGATGACAACTCCAAGGTAGGATTTACCCACATTTAGTTGCATATCATATTGCATGTTTGAATAAGGTGATACCACTAGCTGGGAACTTGCTGGAGCAAGGGAGCAATTCTTAGTAGCAAGTGATGATAGGTCATTGAAAAATTGCTAACTAAGAACAAGGGGTGGTATACCATATTGAAATGTTTTTTTGTAAGCATTTGAATTTAATATGTGTTGTTTATGGGTTGGAATGAATCTAGTAAAAGAACCCACCAAGAAAGGCATTATTAAGTAAAAGGACTTAATAATACCTATATGGCAATATCATGGCTAATAATACATATTAGCTTGTGATATTGATAAGAGTAATTGGGAAGCAATAAAGGAATTAAATTGCTTTGAATTTTTATGATAATAAGTTAACATTAGCAAAATATTGATAAAAGGATTATTGTGAAATAATTATCTTATGAACATTAGGGTGATATAATGTTCTTTAAAATAAAGTGGATAAATTTTATTTAAGCGCAAAATGAAAGAAGTTATAAAAAATTCGGTTTTGGGGCAGCAATATTTTTATTTTCTTAAGAGTTCTTAAAAATAAGAAAGGAGAACAACGAAATGGAGAAGTGTGTGTGCAGGCTAAAGGATCATCAACAAGGAGAGGAAAATAAGGGTAAATGTTCTACTTCGGTTGTAGCAAAAATAAGTGAAACGTCATCTTTGCTCACGTGTTCATAGTAGAAATTGTAAGATATTAAGGTATGTTTCTTATTGCATTTCTTTGATGGAAAACATTGCTTTGAAAACTAAACTTATTTTGGCATGAAGACACAATGAATTCATTCAATGAACTATAGTAAACAGTGTAAGTTTATATATAATGGCTTTCAATGCCTCCTTCAAGCCTTAAAATTTATAATAAATTTTATAATTGTTAGCTTTTGATGCTTAATACTTAAAGCAAAATAACCACAAGATCTAAAATAAAGTTGTTATATGAAATATAAGATAATGGCAAAATTCTAATCATATAAAACTCATAAATAACTTTTGCAACGACTCATAAAATTGCCATTAACAAATGCTCACGAAAATAATATTGTGATATAGAATAAAGATTTCAAATACACCATACTTCCACACACTCTCACTCTACATTGTGTCTCTCTCACAAACACACATAGATACATATATAATGGGATGTGACTCTTCATATGGAGTACTCTTGGCCTTCACTCTTCTTGAGACTCTTCACTTTCCTACTCTAAGGACACATGTGCACTCTTACATAATGGATACTTGTGCACATCTACACTCATCATACTTGCACTCTTAACTACAAGAAACTTGTGCATTTCTTGCACATTATTACATTACATAAAATATTTACTCACACTCTATTCTAGGACACACTCATAATCTAAATATGTACCTAAGGTGGTATATTAGCATGTACCAAATAATGTAATATATTCTAACACCCCCCTTATTACATTATTTGGTTATTGAAGACTTTAGTCTTCAATATGGATCTTCATATTTCATATGTCCTTCAACTTGATCAGGTTCATGTTCTTCTTCTTTAATTTGTAGGTGACCAAGTAGTCCAAAGTATTGTTGTCCTCTCATATTTCTCATTCTAAATCTTTGATTTTCCCATCGAATTTTATGATTGATATATTTTCCATGTCTTGCAATTTGTTCCTTAGAAAATCCATTAGTGTTTTTTGAACTACAACAATGTCTTGTGAAATCCTAATTGTCTAGAGCATATATATCATTGTAAATTGATCTTGTAGATTCTATCTCATTTTGATTTTTAATGAGACACTTATTGACTCCATTTATATATCTAAACTCAATCATCCTTTTGCTCTCAACCAATTTGGCTACTAAAATAAGATTTGATGTTAATCCAGGAATATACATCACATCATATAAAAAAAGATTTGGAAAAGTTGTACTAGGTGTTACACACCCATATCCATGCACAAGATAGGTTTTTCCATCTACAATTTTCAACCCAACATTGTTTGTGACTTCAAGGCAATCAAACCATTGTAGATTTCTTGTCATGTGATGACTTGCACCAGAATCAATAAACCAAAAATCTTTTCCATTTTGACTTGTAGAATTATTTGTGCTTGAAGTAATTTTACATTTTTGATATGAAATATTGTATGGATTTTGATCTTGGATCCTTTCATAGTGTACTTTGTGATGATAGGTTCCTCTTGCTAACTTATCCATTACTATCTTAAAAAATTGTTGTATTCCTTATGTCTCCCTAGTTTAGAGTATATGATCAAATTTGGTAAAACCTTTTTAGCTTCTACTCTTTAATATGAATACCTTGTATTTTATAATGTTTGGATAATGATCAAACAACAGTTCTGACAAAGGTTTCAATTCTTCAAAACTCTAGGTGGAATTCATTTTATGTCCACCTAATTTTATGAAGTCCTTGTGGCTCCCAAATTAAAAATTTAGAAGTTCTGTAAAATCTATTTGCAAAAATATTATTTCTAATTTGATGTAGGAAACCTTGTTTCTCCAAATTTTCTTCACAAAATATAATAATTCAATTACAAAACTTTACAAAATCTTTCCAAAACTTGAAATGGATTCCCAAAATTTCTCAAAAATATTTCAAGGCTTCTCAAAACTTTCCAAAAATAACTAATAATGTTTCTAAGGTTTCAAATTTCACTCGTATATACCCACGTGTTGTAGGTGTGTGGTGGGGTAGGGCCCCCCCGGGGGCCGGTCGAATCTCCACCCTCGGAATCTCCTACCAAAACGCACATTGGGTACCCAAAATCCAGTTGATAATCCTGGTACGATCAGGGCCAAGCACGACTCCCGAGTGATTTTGACGGTGTAGAACCCCCTGGTTGTGGTTTCTCAAACCAAAGCGGCCCCTCAAGGGGTTTTTCGCTAAATTAAAAAAATCACTTGTATATCTTATCTCTCCAATAATTAAATTAATCTTATAAGCAACTAGATTAATTTTCCTTCAACATTAAAAAAAATAATATTACCCAACCTTATAACTCCTTGGATAAATAGTCAAAATTTAACTAAATTTCTTTACCTCCCAACTTGAGGCGCGAAATATTCGATCAAAGACTTTTGACCTGCCCTAGAAAGGCGTTCCTCCATGAAATATCTCCTCTCTATTGCATGTATGGCGATTGTCTTCACTTTGTCGCACACTACCTTGATGTTGGATGATAGTGTGTCAAATGGAGTTCAACTCCCACACATTTACAAAGATCTAGGATGTTTCAAACACTTTCAAAGATGGTTGGCACTCCTTCGAATTCAACAAGTGGCACTCTTTCTCTTTATATTTTGGACGTCACACAGGACGCTTTAATTCTATAACGCTCTTCCTTACTATATAACGCTTAGCAATGATTAATCTTAAGCATTTTCAAGGTGTTATGGTGTCTTGAATGTTTCAAACAACATGTGGCATCTCACCACTTGTAATCCCAATATACACTTGTGCGGTGGTTGATCCCTTGGCTCTCAAACTTACCCTAACTCTACTTCTTCAATGTTTTGTCTTCCAATACTTGTCTTTTGATGTCCACTAAACGTATTCTCTTCTACCTGTTTGTATGTTGTGCTTGCTCTTCTCAAATGGTGTTAATGGTGGCATTGAGGCTTTGCTCCTCCTCCTCAGCTTGGTGGCTCAACCTTGGTGGTTCTTCTCAATGAAGGTGTCTTCTCTTCCACGGTGGCTATACCTCGACAATATGGTGGCTCTTTTTCCTTTTGCTTGGTGGTTCTACCACTCCTTTGGAAACTTTTATTCGGGATTTTTGGTGTCTTTAGAGACCTTTATATTGCCTTATTTTGAACACAATTTGATCTCATTATTGCTTCAATAATACTTGATAAATCTGCATTTGTTAGGCTTATAAAACAACATGAATATTAATATTGTTTTCTCCTTATTTCTCCTTTTTCAAGCAATATTTAACTCCACTCTTTGTTGTTGTATTTTGCAGATTCTAAGATAACAACAATGCCTCCTTCCTTAGCTTGGAGACACTCAACTTAGACTTTCTTTTGCTGATTTAAAAACTTGAATATGCAACTTAAAATAAAACCTCTTCTTTATGCTTTAATAAAATGCTCTTATAGTTTCAACTTAGAAACTTTTTTGCTAACAAATTGTTAAAAAAAATTGTTCCTTCTTCCTTTCACTTGCTACCCCAAAAATAGCTCTTCTCTTGCTTAACTTGCTGCCCAAATTCTGCTCTTTTCTTCTTTGAAGTATGTTGTTCAAAAACTACCTTTGTCTCCTTCAATTCTCTATCTTAAATTGTTGTCAATTCCTCCTTCAAATAGTTATCCAAAATCTACCCAAAAATTCTCCAATTCACAGCTCTTCTATTTCCTTCTAATGCTACCCAAATTCGCAATCCAAAACTCTTCAAATACTACTCGAAAATTCTGATTTCTTTTCCTCTATCTTGTTGTCCTAAAACTCTTCAAATTCTGCCCCGAAATCTGCAATTTTCTTCAAAAATTAGCCTTTAAAACTTTAATGGTTGTCTCCAAAATACCAATTTGTGGCCTCTTTCAATCTTATTTCTCCTCCTTAGCTTCCGTTGAATTATGTCTTCAAATTTGATCTCTTTGTTGGCCTCTTCTTCAAGAATTTGAATGTCTTGAAGTCTTCAAAAATTCTTTCTCAAATTTGGTAAACTTCTTGCCAAAAATCTTCTCCTTGAATCAGTTTCACAAATCCTTTTGGGCTTGTTGTTGGATGACAACAATTTTCCCAATTTTGATGTGATTACCTCTTTTCAAGAGTTTCTTCTTCTTGCAATCTTCTACCTCAAACTTTCTTCAAATATTATCTAATGGCCACTTCTTCAATTTCTCAATAGGGCTTCTCTATTCTCCTTTTTTCTCCTTCAAAATTTCAATGGACCTTTTCTTAGGCCTCCTCAATCTTCTTTCTCAAATATGCAATGGGGACCTCTTCTCTCGGGTCTCCTCCTTCTCAATATTCAATAGGGCTACTCTAGCCTCTTTCTCTCTTCTTCCTTCAATTTGTAGTCTTCAATATTCTATGGGGACCTCTTTCTTGGGTCTCCTCAATCTTCAATCTTCAATAGGACCTCTTTCTTGGACCTCCTTAATCTTCAATGTCTACTCTTTTGCTGCAGCTCCAAAACTAATCCCTACACGAGGAAATCACATAGAATTTCAGGTAATCGAAGGTGAAATTCTTCTCTATCTGTTGCATGAAGCTTCTCAACTTCTGAGAACTTTTATGCAACAAAATCTTAGACAATAGCAATCAAATACATCCAAATCTCCATAATTTTGAAATCAATAAACTTCACTAGTTATTCTTCAATCTAGTGGAAAGGAATCTATGTTGAGTCCTAGTCTTCATGAATTTTCTTACAACCATGTGGAAAGACATTAGCCAAATAATAACTTTTAAATTCTATAAACGAAATCTCCCTATCTACTATCAATCTCCCTTGTGGCTCTAATATCATTGATAGCTTTTAAAGCTTAATACTTAAAGCAAAATAACCACAAGATCTAAAATAAAGTTGCTATATGAAATATGAGATAATGGCAAAATTCTCATCATATAAAACTCATAAATAACTTATGCAACAACTCATAAAATTGCCATTAACAAATGCTCACGAAAATAGTATCTTTTTTTTTATTTGGTGGAAGAAGGGGTTTTGAAAGGAACCCCAAACCTTTTACAAAATGGATCCACACAGCTTCGAGAGATTAAGGGAGGCCCATAGGCCACCAAAAGAGAAACCAGGATCCAGAGATCCAACAGGATCGAACCCAAACAAAGCTACCAAAACAGTTCCATACATACTCCTAAAATTTTGAGATAGCCTAAGGCAGCTCAATCCCACGCAGGGGAGAGCAAACGCCCTGGCCAAGCTAACTAGACTAACAAAACAAAAAGGACAGGACAAAAAACATTCCCAACAAACCACCCAAAACCGAAACCTAGTTCTTGGTTCCGCTGGGTCCAGCTTCCTTCCCCAGCTCTTCATCCTTCGGTTCCCACTCTTCCCACCCCATCAGGGCCAGGATCTCCTCTTGTTTGAATTAAAAAAATATGGTTCCTGAAATTTAAAAAGTACCATGAAATCCCCCTTGAATAGAGCCGAACTCTGGCCACCAAATAAGCAACAAGCAAATTACCTTCTTCTGACATCATTAGCTAGTTGGATTAAGCCTTCCGGAAACTCCTTGTTCCAAACTATGATGTCATTTTGAGAGGTGCCCAGGTTAGCCAAAAAATCGGCCGAATTGTTACCCTCCCTAAACACATGTTGGTACTGGACAATTTCAAATGTTTGGGCCAATTTATGCACTTCCTCCAATAGGTTTGAGATTGTCCAAGTTGGAGTCTGCATCCCTCTAACCATATTAATGATATTGAGTGAGTCACCTTCGATTATGACTTTTCTAAAGCCCAAAGATTTTAACTGCAAGACTCCTTGAAAGAGAGCTCTAGCCTCAGTTGCATGGCTAGTTTGGGTTCCGATGTTTTCAGCAAACGCCAACAAAATTTGCCCCTCCGCATCCCTGATGACACCACTTGCTCCAGCCCGACCCGGATTACCCTTAGATGCACCATCAAAGTTTAATTTTATCCACCCAGGAGGGGGCGGTTCCCAAACAGTATCTGCTCTTACTGGGTGATGGATTCTTGGGACTGAAGCAAGAGAAGATTTAAAACCCAAATTCTTTTCTATCCCAGCTTTCGTACCAGCGTTCCCCGCATCCAGGGATAGGAGATCAACATTCTCCACCGTGGCAAGGACAGTCTTAACGAAAACTGACTCTGGGTGATGAGAAGTGTTCTTAAAAGCTCTGGAATTTCTTTCCTTCCATATCCACCACCACAGATGAGGGAGGACAAAGGATGTGAATGATCGAATCTGAGGCGACAAATAGGGAGTGCTCCATTGCTCCACATGGGCATTTAGCTCTTTAGGGGGAACCCAATCCATTCCCACTAGACGAAGCAACATCCCAAAAATTTCTTTAGAATAGGAACACAGGGAGAACAGATGCTCGGGAGATTCTTCCGCCAACCCACACAGATAACATCTGTTGGGCAAACTAAGACCTCTCTTCTGTAAATTATCCAGTGTTAAGCACTTTCCCTGCACAGCCAACCAAAAAAATATATTCACTTTGGGCGTGAGACCTTTGCACCAAATTTTCTTAGCTGGGAACCAAGGCTCTTCATGATCATCAAGGAGTGCATACGTCGATTTGACCGAGAAACATCCATTATTTTCAGCTCCCCAAACCAGCTTATCTTGTTTATCTTCAGAGACTATAACAATGTATTTTAGCAATTCTGAAAGGGCTTTACAAGTGGATTCCTCATCTTGAGACCAGTCGGGGAAGGAAAGAGGTTTCCAACATTTTTTGTCATTCACCATCTCAAAGTAATCATAGACCCTTGATCCGAAAGCCTGTGTTGTGATAAATTCGACCTGAGAGAAGGTAGGAATGGAGTTTAAAGGTCTATCTACTGCCCACCTATCTCTCCAAAAATTGATCCTCTGACCATTACCTAGAAGCCAACAACCACCCTTCAGAACATCTGCTCGACTTTTAACCACGCTTTTCCAGAACGCAGATCCTTGGTATGGGCTAGGATTAGAAAAAATAAAAACCTCGTTCCCCAAGTATTTGGATTTTAAAATTTTTACCCAGTTTGTATTAGCATTTTGGGTCAACTTCCACCCTTGCTTAGCTATAAGGGCCCTGTTCATTAAACTCATTTTCCTCAGACCAAGTCCTCCCATATCCTTACAACTGCAAACTTGATCCCAAGCTACTAAGGAAAACTTCTTTTTGTCCTGAGATCCGGACCAAAGAAAGGAGCGTTGAATCTGCTCTAATTTTCTAAGAACTGTCCCTGGCACCTTGAACAGAGAAAGGAAATAAACAAGAATGCTTTGTAAAGTAGTTTTAACCAGAAGGGCCTTACCAGCTTGGCTCAAGAGTGCCCCTTTCCACCCCGCTAGCTTCCTCTGGACTCTCTCCACCATCGATTCCCACAAAGAAGCTTTGACTCCACCTTTGAAGAGCGACATTCCCAGGTAAATAGATGGAAGGGAATCAATCGCACACCCCAGGATTTCAACGATTTTTCTCTACCTTCTAACTAGTGTGTTGAAAAAATAAATCTTACTTTTTCTGAAGCTAATCTTCTGCCCAACGACTTGCTCATAGTAAGAAAGAATGGCTTTAGTCGCTCGAGCTTGCAAAATCGAAGCCAGGAAGGATAGCAACGTATCATCCACAAACTAACGATGTGAAATTGGATCAGAATCACTTGTAGGGTTGATGCCTACTATAGAAGGTTCAACTTTGATAGCTCTTCCCAGGGATTCTACCAACAGGATGAATAAATAAGGAGATAAGGGATCCCCTTGTCGGAGACCCCTACAACTACCAAAATAACCTATCGAGGATCCATTAACAATGATAGAAAACTTCACTGATGAAATGCAAGCTTTAATCAAACTCAACAATTCCTGATTAAATCCAAATTTCTCCATAACTTTTAATAGAAATTCCCAAGAAACCCGATCATAGGCCTTATCCATGTCAAGTTTTAGAAGGGTACTTGGTCTGCCACTCTTATCCAGAGAGTGTATCAGTTCATGAATTTCAATGATGCCATCAAGAATTTGTCTTTCGACCACAAACCCACTTTGGGGTAAATCAATAATACCTAGAAGGTGGACTTTCAATCTATTTGCTAAAGTTTTTGTGAGAATTTTTAGTAGCGTGTTGCAAAGGCTGATGGGCCTAAAATCCTTGAATTCCTTAGCACCTTTCATCTTAGGAATAAGGACAAGGAAAGTAGAGTTGATGTCAGGTGGAATAAAATTCGACGCCTGGATTTCCTTCATGGCATTACAGATATCTTCTCCCAAAATGTGCCAAAACCTCTGGAAAAAAATGGATGGGAATCCTTCCAGGCCTGGAGCTTTGAGGCCCCCATCGAGAACACCACCTCCCTAATTTCCTCATCATTGAATGGGGCACACAAAGCAGAGTTTATTTCTATCGAAATCAAAGTAGGTATATTTTGAAGAAGTCTCTTTCGTGAGTGGGTCCTTGTCTTCAATGACACACAAGAGATCTTTGAAATACCTAACTGCTTCATTCCTAATGTCCTCAATATCTGTGAATACCATCCCATTGGCACAATGAATTTCTCTAATCTTGTTATTGCTTCTATACCTCAAGGTAGAGGTATGAAAATTTTTGTGTTTCTATCTCCTTCCCAGAGCCATAGAGATCTAGACTTTTGTTGCCATAGAATTTCCTCCTCGGCCAACGAGTTACGATATTTTGATAACAGTCTATTTTCTCTGATTTGGTCCCTTTTCTCTACTTCCAATTATGCTACATCAACTTTGAACTCCTTTAATTGCTCGGATATCTCATTTTTCCTTCAAAATATGTCTCCAAGGATAAATTTATTCCAAGTTTTAAAATTAGCCTTGACAAATCTTAACTTAGACGCCACTTGGGAAATCAAAGGACTGGAGAAAGTCCATGGTCACCAGGCTTTAGTTCTAGCCTCTAGATCCGAGTGTTGTAGCCACGTCACCTCAAATCTGAATGGCCTAGGGAAAAAAAAATATTTTGAACTTTTTCCAAGACTAATGGGATGTGATCAGACCCGATTTTAGGCAAGGAGCAAAGGAGAGTGTAGACAGCAGCTACAAGCATAAATAAATCACTAAGATATCTGACAAAGAATGTCCTATGAAGATTCACAATTTTTAGTGTGTAGCAATTTTGGTAATGTATGAATCATGGAAATGATAAATTTGTAATGTAAAATCAGCCAATCCAATGAATATAGCTTGATTAATAAATATGCACAAAAGGACAAACGCATTTGTCTTTATGATAAGACGTCCTGATTAATTAGACGTATGGAGTAGTTAGACGTCCAACCTAACTTGTCAAACGTCTGGGTTGTTGTGTTAGACATCTAAAGCAATATGTTATACAGTAAACGAATTTTTTAGTAATAGGTGGTTGGTACGATTGAGACGGGTTAGTTGTAATAACTACCCGGGCTTACCTATAAATACCCCTTATTTCATTTTGTAATCCATACTTGTCTATAATGTAGATCTGTTGTGCAATAACTATTGTTCTGGAATGGGTGTTGTATGTGATTGTGTCTGTGTTATAGTGTTGTGTTGCAGGTATTGATCATAACTTGGTATGAGAAGAAATATTGTTGTGTGTTGTTTTGTTGTCACAAGATGCGCTAAGGACCATTGGGGACTAAAGACGGATATCCCAATTGCAGATGTCTAGACCCTTTCAAATCATTTGTCGTGTGTATTAATCTAGTTTTTTTTCTATGTCAGTAGAACTATCCCAAACATCTAGTCGTCTGTCCAAGACTAATGGGATGTGATCAGACCCGATTTTAGGCAAGGAGCAAAGGAGAGTGTAGACAAGCAGTTCCAAGCATAAATAAATCACTGAGCTATCTGACAAAGAATGTCCTATGAAGATTCACAATTTTGACTATGTACAGCAATTTTGGTAATGTATGAATCATGAAAATGACAAGTTTGCAATGTAAAATCAGCCAATCCAATGAATATGGCTTGATTAATAAATATGCACAAAAGGACAAACGCAACCGTCTTTGTGTTAAGACGTCCTGATTAGTTAGACGTCTGGATTAGTTAGACATCCAACCTAACTAGTCAGACGTCTGGTTGTTGTGTTAGACGTCTAAAGCAATATGTTATGCAGTAAACGAATTGTCAAGCAATAGGTGGTTGGGACGGTTGAGACGGGTTAGTTGCAGTAACTACCCGGGCTTACCTATAAATACCCCCTATTTCATTTTGTAATCTATCCATACTTGTCTATAATGCAGATCTGTTGTGCAACAACCATTGTTCTGGAATGCGTGTTGTATGTGATTGCGTCTGTGTTATAGTGTTGTGTTGCAGGTATTGACCATAACTTGGTACGAGAAGAAGTATTGTTGTGTGTTGTTTTGTTGTTGTAGGAAGCATTAAGGAGCATTGAGGACTGAAGATGAACACCCCAATTGCAGACGTCTAGACCTTTGCAAACCATTCGTCGTGTGTATTAATCTAGCCGTCTATGTCAGTAGAACTATCCCAAACGTCTAGTCGTTTGTCCTAGACGTCTACCAGTCCAGACGTCTAGCCATCCAACCCAAACGTCTAGCCATATGTCTCAAACGTCCACTAGTCCAGACGTCTAGCCACCCGTCCCAGACATCTAGTCGCTCGTCCTAGATGTCTAGTCGTCTGTCTCAGACATCCACCAGTCCAAACGTCTAGTCGTACATCCTAGATGTCTAGTCGTCTAGTCGTCCATCTTAGACATCCACGAGTCCAGACGTCTAGCTTCCAAACATCTAGCCTATCCAAGTCACCGTCTATACGTCTAGGCATCCCACGTCTATTGTTCTAGATGTCTACTAGAACTTGTTTACCCATAATTATAGAGCATGATGACTTGTGTAACCATGTTTATCACTCCCTCCTAGCTTCTCGTCATTCCCTCATCTCGAGAAAGCACTTACCCTTGTCTACATTTGGCGTCGTTGCCTAAAAATAAACTTTGGGTCAAGAAGTATATGTGATAAGGCAAAGAGGTGAATGACACATCGTAGGTCACAAGGTAGAAGAGGAAGGAGTCCAAGATAGCCAAGAAGAAGTGCATGACTGGCGAACCAAAGAACACACAACGAAGAAGAAGTTTCACAACCTGAAGTGGAAAGAGTGTGGAATCCCATGGAAGACGAGAATCCGAGAGTAGAGACGTTGTTGGTGATAATAGAAGATGAAGAGCAAATAGTAGAGGAAGTACCTGTTATTGAAAATGAGGATTGGATGGTAACACCCGAACCAACAGAGAGGAGTTGGCCAACGGATACAAAGTAGGAGACTTTGTACCGTAGCAACCATGCATCGGTTCGTGGGGAGGAAGACCAGAACCACATCTCGTTTATTCGTGAAGGAGGTCGCAAAGTGGAGGTAGAAGGCTATTTGACCCAAATTTTGCACCATCAATAGTAGAGAGAGAGCCGGATAGAATTCCACCACGCTCACCACCAAGAAACCCGCCTAGTGGGACAGTCCCAATGGCGCATACTGCTACTCAAGCAGATAGACAAAAATATCCACCTTTCCATGGGGAAGGAAAGGAAGACCCAACCCATCATGTGGGAACTTGTATCACCATTTGGGGATCAAATGGGGTAACACAGGATACAGAGTGGTTGCGATTGTTTCCAGCCACTTTGCGGGGAATGGCTATGGATTGGTATTTAAAATGATAGTGTACGCAACCATTCACCCAATGGACCCCCTTGAAGGATGCATTCATTGAAGAATTTCGACCATTAAGGGATGACATAGAGATCATCACTGAAATATTCGCCACGAAACAAAAACCAGAGGAAGATGTCAAGAGCTATGATAGGAGACTAAGGTAGCTAACAGATAAAATGGAAATGCCACCAGTCGATGGAATGATAAAATGTTGGTTCTTGGATGGATTACTACACAAATATCGAAAGAAGATGAAAGCGGTACCATCCTCGACATATGCGGAAGCCCTCGAGAAAGCAAAGAACTTTGAAAGTGAGGCTAAGCAAATAATTGTAGGAATCGATGGACAACCAAAACGCGAAGAATATGATAGTGATGAAGAAGATAAAGTTCAAAGTGCAATACACTCCTTTTGGAAAGAGTTTGATAAAATTATAAAAGAAGTCAAAGGAGAAGTGAGGAAAGATAGGAAGGATATTTGGTGTTCCGATTGCAAAATGGAGGGACATGCCAATACCAATTGCCCAAAGAAAGCGTATTGCAACATATGTGATATTGCAGGTCACCTAGTAGCAGATTGTCCATTCAATCTAAAGGGAGCAAGGCACCAAACATTAACAATCCAACAAGGAAGTCAACCTGATACTTCAAGAAATGGATAGGGTGCAACAAGCGATGGATACAAGAACAACCATCGAGGAGGAAGACAAGGAGGATAGAGTCGACTGTAGTACGACTCTGAAGGGAGACCTGTAATTCAATGTCGAAATTGTCAAGAGTGGGGCCACTTTGCGAAGAACTGCCCCTAGCCTCAGAACACGAACACTGCTGGTGGTAGCAATGTTACTCAAATGTGTAGGTGGTGTGGTCTAGGGAACCACAAAGAGGCTAATTGCCCAAATAAGGCAAGCTCCAATGGAACACAAAATGTCAATTTGATTGACATTGGCGAAATAAGTACAGTGATGGAAAGGGAAGATGAAGTCCTAGCCGTAACAAGAACACAAGCTAGGAAGTTAGAAGAATACCCAAATCCTGCCAAGGAGAAAGAGCGATGGCAGGAAGCTCAAGAATTGATAAAAATAGAACTAGACAAAGGAAAGCAGGACAGACTAGTTCTAGAAAAAGCTCTAAAGAAGGTGGAGATCACAAATGATAAACAAGCATCAATAGAAGGCTTGGTGACACAGGTGTTGAATACGATAGTAGAAGTGAAGGTAGCAAGTCTATTCAACATAGTACCTGAGTTGTATGCTACGGTGGGAGAAGTCATAAAAACAAAGAAGAAAGAAACCCGATAGGTAGCACACATCAAGCAAAGTCAGTTCATTGATCCAATGATACTGATGATCGAGGCAGGGAAGAAGCCAACTTTGGTTCATATGGAGATATTGGACCATAAGTTGAATCAGGTGATCGTTGATGGAGGATCAAGCGTGAACGTGATGCCAGAAAGAACATGGTGGAGTATTGGTCAACCCGCACTTAGATCTCCAAACTTCAAATTGTACGGAGCAGATCAATATGGCATCGAGACAATAGGCGTACTAATGAGCCAAAAAGTGCGCATAGCGAAACAAGATTTTATATTGGATTTCATTATAATTGCCATGCAAAAACCAACATATGATGCATTGTTGGGACGTGGGTGGTTATGAATGGTAAAAGTAAACCACAACTAGGAGAAAGAGCATCTGACCTTCAAGAAAGGCCAACATAGATATTTGATTAATTTAAAGAACCAGGTGGTAAGCCAAGAGATTGCAAGTTCTGATGATTCAGGAGCTTCTTCCTCGGATGAAGAATCAGGATATGAACCAGATGAAGAGGGAGTACTACACCTGGAAGATTGCATGGAGGATGAGTACAATGAAGACAAGGGCTTACTCCACTGGCAGCAGGAAGATTATGAAGTATTCTCCCCCTAGTGTTTTTGCATTGAAGTAGGAGATGAAATCCAGAAGGATGAGAAGAAGGAACCAAAAAAAGAGGAAAGCAGTAAGAAACAAACAACAACAGAGAAGGATAAGGAGAGAGAAAAATGGACATTCCCCAAGAACTTTGCAGAATATACGATGGGAGATGCAGTCATTGAAGATAAACCAGCCCACCCCATCGATGTTCTTAAGGCAGTAAATGAACCTGAGTCCATTAAATATGAAGGTCCTAGAATGATTCAGGTAAACTTGGGAGAAGATGGCAAGGAGAGGATGATTAAGTGTGGAGATGATTGGGATCCAGTACTAAAAGCGGCAACATTTAAAATCTTTCTTGAGTATAAGGATGTCTTCGCTTGGACGTACAAGGACCTGAAGGGAGTTCCACCAGAACTCTGCGTACACAAGATTCCCCTGATTGAAGGTGCACAACCAGTTAGAAGGTGACCATACAGGATGAATCCCAAATACATAGCTCTGGTGAATGCTGAAATTGATAAAATGTTGGATGCAAGTATTATTTTCAAGGTTACAACAAGTGAGTGGGTGTCACCGATTGTGATCACCTTGAAGAGGGAGGTAGATAAAATTTGAATTTGTGTAGATTTTCGAAGCCTCAATGTCGTAACCATCAAGGATCCCTTCCCGATCCCTTTCATAGACTCCATCTTGGAAGAAGTAGCAGGCCATGAGATCTATTCATTTTTGGATGGGTTCTCAGGGTACAACCAGATTAGCATCGCAGAGGAAGATAAGTTGAAGACAACTTTCGTAGTTGAAAATGGAATATATGCTTATAATCGCATGCCATTTGGTTTGTGCAATGCACCAGCTACTTTTCAAAGAATCATCTTATATATCTTTGACAAGATGTCCACAGGGAATTTTAAAGCCTTCCTAGATGATTGGTCATTGTATGGGAGGACACAGGAACATTTGAAGGCACTAGAAGGTTCATCCGCAACTATGCATTGACTTCTCATCCATTAGATGCTCTTACACGTAAGGGTGTTCCTTTTCACTGGGTAGAGGAGCATCAGGGAGCTTTTGAGAGCTTGAAAGCACATTTGATGAAGGCACCTATCCTGGTTTACCTAGACTGGGAGGAGTTCCATGTGCATGTTGACACCTCAAATTTTGCTATTGGTTGTGCATTGGCTCAAGAAGGTCAATTTGGGTTGGATCAGCCCATCTATTTTGCAAGTCGGTTGTTGTCTCGAGCCGAGAAGAACTATAGTACAATAGAGCGTGAAGCACTAGGGATGGTGTACGTAGTATAGAAGTACCAACACTATTTGTTGGCTAACCCTTTTGCTTTCTATGTAGATCACCAGGCGCTATTGTACTTGATCAACAAGCCAACAATCTATGGATGAGTGAGTCGATGGCTCATCACTCTACAGGAATTCGTGTTTCGAGTGGTAGTGAGACCAGGGAAGAAGCACGTCATTGCGGACCAACTGTCAAGGATTCACTCAGGAGAACCTGCAAGGAGGGATACCAGATGAATTCCCCGATGCATAGTTGTTCATGATAAGTGTGATACCCACATGGTATAAACATATTGGGGATTATCTATCGATAGGAGAGCTACCGAAGGAGATGATGGTAGCTGAACAATGAAAGGTGATTACGAAGTCAGCACCCTTTACCTTGATTGCAGGATTGCTATACAAGATGGGGGAGGACCACATTCTAAGATGATGCATGATGGAAGATGAAGTGCAATAGACCTTGAAGGAGGCACATGAAGGATTGGTCGGAGGACATATGGGACCTGATGCAACAACAAGAAAAGTGTTGTTGGCGGGCCTATGGTGGCCTACTCTTTTTCACGATGCCAAGAACTTTGTTAAGGCATGTGATACGTGTCAAAGAACAGGGAAGCCATTGAAACGAGACTTCATGCCACTGCATCCATCGCAACCTCAAGAACTCTTTGAGAGATGGGGGTTGGATTTTGTGGGTCCACTGAGAACAAGTCATAAAAGGAAGTGCAAGTACATCGTAGTCGCAACAGAATACTTAACGAAATGGGTCGAAGCAAGGGCTTTACCTGATAATTCTGCAAGAAGCACGACTCACTTTTTGTATGAACAAGTTATCACACGGTTCGGCATACCTCTTCAATTGACAAGTGATAGGGGAGGTCATTTCGTTAATGAGATTATCCAGAATTTGATGAAGGAATTCAGGATCTTTCACTCTTTGTCAAGTCCGTACTACCCCAGAGCAAATGGGCAAGCGGAGGCGACAAATAAGGTCCTGGTTTCTATCATGTATAAAACATGTGCAATTGAAGGCGCAGACTGGGAGGAGCGCTTACCAGCAGTTCTGTGGGCATACAGAACTACCTTCAAACCAACCACAAACCACACACCCTTTCAATTGATGTATGGACAGGAGGCGGTAGTACCAGTAGAATTTCTGGTACCAAGCTTGAGGGTAGTTGTTGAAACCTACCTGAATGAAGAAGAAAGCATGGAGGAAAGACTCACAACATTGGTACAATTAGGCGAGAAAAGGGTGTTGGCATAGTGGGCAACGAAGATTGCTCAACAACGATGAAAGTACTGGCATGACAAGCATCTCCAAAAAATGAACTTGAAGGTTGGTGACTTAGTACTCAAATACAATGGCAAAAGAGAGATCAAGCTAGGGAAGTTGAAGACCCTATGGCTTGGACCTTTCCAAGTGGAAGAAGTACTAGACAACGGGGTTGTCCGATTGAAGAAGTTGGATGGAACAATTTGCCTCGAAGTGGTAAATAGCTCTAAGTTGAAGGTGTACAAGGCACATGCACAGATAAATATAATCAACTTAGAAATTAAGGAGGACACTTCTGGTAACTCAAACGAAGAAGCACAACTAGGTATACGATCCTACGAACACGGTGGGCCAAGTAATGTTGTTCGAGAGGATGAACCTACCAACCTGGAATGGTTATTTGGAAAAGAAGAACCTATAACCGAATGAAGGGAGTTAGAACCTAATGTACGAGTTCTAGAAAGCGAAGTAGAGAATCGGCTTCATATGAATAAGTGGAAGAATATGAAGGCCAAGGAGTAGAAGTTCTGCAATGGATGGCTTTGGAAATGCAATGATTGCAAGAGGAGTATGAGACTCTTCACCAGTATAATGCACGATTGAGGGAACAGGTCATTCAGGAGTTGGATGGAACTATGCAACAAATGCATCAACGATAGGAAGCACGCAGAGCAGAATGGGTTGAAAGAGATCAAGGTGATTTCAGAGGGAGCTTGGATGGTAATTCACCAAAAAGTAGTTTATTCTCGGTGGCTCTAGATCATTCAACACCAAGTCTAATACACTCTCAGAGGTAAGAGAATCAAAGGCTGCAAGGATGTGGATTAGAAATAAGGGAGAATGTAGGAAACAATGCAGGACCTTTGGAGAATAATGCAGTTTCCTTATAGTTCATCCACAGCTACATTAAGAATCCTCCTGAATACTGACGACTCCTCAAGAGCGACTTCACCATTAATCAGGCATCCTCGATGATTCCAAAGATCACTAGAACAAGGTGAAGCAAGGGAATTGCATCAAAACTTGGCTACTAATAGTGCATATCAGATAAGTTGAGAAGAAGCAATCGAGATTATGTGGTGGGATGTCAGAGAAGTACCCGAATGACCAAGGTATGGAGGATGGCTGGAATATTCAAGTGAGGATGAGAATCAACCTTGGGATCCTGATATACCATATGCCAGTCCCAACCCAGATCGTCGAAGATAAAGGGATGAAATCCAAAGTCGACAAGCAAGGGTCAGATTCCTTGAAACTACACAAGTAATTGAAGATGATGAGTCTCTAAGCCCACAAGATGAGTATAATGGAGGAATAAATATTCAGTCGGATAATGAAGATGTGGTACCTGGAAGATCGATACCACGTAAGTGGAGAACACCATATGAAGGAGCTATGAGACATTCGACTGAATGTGAAGAAGTGGCTAGGTATCGTATGGCAGTACTCGACTTATGACAACATCGAAGAGAAGTAAGATGATTGCAATAATGCATTCAAGAAACCTTGAAATGGCCAATGAACATTGTAGGAGAGGGAAATGACTCAAGTATAGATTTAACTTTCTCAGACCAGTACCAAGAAGCCCTAACTCACTATGCACCACAACGACACTTTGAAGAAGCAAGGTGGCGATGACGATTGATAAGGGCTGATAGGAGATTGAGAATCCTGCACCAACTAACACCTGCCAATCAACAACATGCACCAAATTCATGAGCACAACTAATAAACCATGCCCAAAATAGAGGTAACTTGGGCAATCTCAGGGAGTTCATCAGGACTTCTGGGTAACCCAAGCTTGCCTAACCAAGGGAGGAGTATGGTTGGCCTCCATCCTGGTAGCTCGAGAGGAATAAATTCCCCTCCTGCTACCCATAGGTCGACTAGTCCATGGACTAGGCCGCAAGGACCATCTGAGGACATAGTCCAAGTCAACCCATCACTACGTGTTCTTGAGAATAGACCCTTGGGTCTACCTCAACGAGCTCGTAGGAATCGAAGATGTCATCAAGAATGATCGAGGGATCAATCAAATCTTGGGAAGATGGGAGTACGATAGCCCCACATTAAGGAGATTTGATCGACAAGGGGAAGAGGATGAGTCACACCAACTCGCGAAAGATAAGGACCTCGGAGTAGGAATCCCTATCAGGACTAGGTAGACCAAGGATGGGCAATCATCCATCATCAGATCGATAGACTTTGAGGTCGAGGCCATGGAATGGGAAGACTCTATCACAACATTGGATAAAGAGGGAATCATCCTTCTAATGATCAGATGACCAACCATCAAGAGCAAGAATGAACTGTGGTCCATTACCTTGATGATTGTGTGATAATCTAGCAAGGTAATGGAAGAATTGAATGAGTCTATCTTGAAGAAGAATCAACCCGTCTGGACCCTGGTAGCACCCATCTGGATGATGCAACCACACGTTTGGAGGATGGAGGAAGTCATCTGGTAGATGTCTGGTAGGAAAGTACACGTCTGGCAGTTGAGGTAAGTTAGGATGATGTTAGGAGAAGCAGACATCAAGCAGAAAATATTCAGATGTCTAGGCAGGAAATATATCATCAACCAATAGAAGAGGAGCAACTAGATTGGTGCATTATTCCATGAAGGATGAGAAGATGCGATGAACAGTCTCAGATGAAAACTCCTCGTAGCTAGAATAATCATCGTAGTCATCAATTGATGGAGGAACAAGAAAATGGTGATGGTTTCAGCAGTTTTGGAACTGGTAGTCATCATCAGGAAGATAGCGCGTCGAACACTTTTGAAGTACGCATCGGCATTGCCATGCGCTTCACCCGATGGCGTTAAAGGAAGACACAGTTTTGAAAAAATAATAAAATAAAATAAAAAGAAAAAGATAAAAGGAAAAAAGACAAAAATAGCAAAAATATGAAATAAATATAAAGATGCTAGACATCTTGTCCATGCAAAATTGGCGATGTGGCAAGTAGATAGATGACTAGGAGTTAGGTGGCGGTTAAGCAAGTAGTTACATGGGTGGCATATTTCCTATAAATTGGAAGTGTTGGGTATTCTTTGTTCAATTGCTTTTATTTTGTGCAGGAGAAAGGAGCATAAGATATTTGGAGATGAAGTAGGGTTGATAGCACACCAAGATTTATTCAAGATGAAGCATAGATGTCATTTAAATATTGGCAGTCACATGCTTCATGGAAAATCCTTCTTTTCAGTGCAAGTGCAGAAACCCTATCTTCACAAAGTATCCAGATCTATCACGACCTACTAGGGCATCCATCTGGATAATTGTCATCGAAGCTACCAAACCAGCAGATGTCCGGAGAAAGGAGCAGACATCTTGGAGGAAGCAGCCCAGTCGTCTAGTACGTAGCAGTCTAAAGGGATAAATGTCTAACAGATTAAACGAAGGGAGGAGACTATCTTAGCCATCTAGAAAAGAGAAGTCATCTGATAGAAAAGATGTCTAGCAGGAATATGTCTAGTCATCTAGCAGGAAAACAAGCAGAAGGAGACGAGAAGGGAAGAAACATCATCGTTAGAGGATGTCTAGTCATCATCCCAAACGTCTAACGGATCAGATGTCTATATTGGAATATTTTGATGTCTAAGCCATAGCGTTCGCTTGAAGCCCTGACATCTGGTAGGATTGAGCCATCTGGAGCAGTCTGTCATTTGAGTGCAAGAGACGTCTAGGAGGGAAATTATGAGTCGCTAGAAATCTGGACAACCTCCAATCCAATCTAAAGTAGGACCCGAGTCGATTGTGGCTAAAAGACTCTATCATCACCAAGAACATGATATGATGCATGGACAAGTGCCAAGCCTAGACAAGGGGTAGACTCAAGGAAAATGAGAGGCGGTACAAGTAGAAGAATCCACTCAGATAACTAGGGAAGTCCAACAAAGCAACAAGGATCAGATCCTGATCGATGAAATCACTTGGACTTGCCCTACGGGTGATTTTTGCCGGTAATGGTGGGCAACGACACCAACAAATAGCCCGGTAAATAAGAACATCCAAGTTGTAGGAGTAAATTTTATTTTGCAGATCCCAAGTTTTGACAAGGAATTTTTCAAGAGGTACCTGGTGCAGATGTTGCAGACTTATAATGCACCTCGGAATACCAATATTGTACGTGTTGGTGATCGAAACTTGGTAGTCAAATTTTCTCCTGACGCATTCAGATGAACTTTCGGACTCCCAAGGAAGGGTATACCTATAATCAATGAATGGGTGGACCCCAAGAAAACTCGGTAGTTGATATTGGGAGTCACTACTCTAACAGAGGAGGATGTGGAGAAAATGTTAGCAATCCATGGCGACAGGGGAGTAAAACAGCCCCAACTGAGGAATAATGGTTTGGAGTGTATTATGAATGTTCTAATGGCTAGACTGTCAGGTGAACAATGAAGCTCAGATCTTCCTATCTAGTTGATCCCATATTTGCTCGGGATAGAACAGGGAGTGGCTTATGATTGGGCAACCCATTTGGCGCTTCGTATCCAAAATTTTCTGATGCGAACCACAAAGAATTTTTCAATGGCATTTCACGCCATTGGATTACTTTTGGATGCAGCTTCCAAGGCAGAAGTGTAGATTCTAGACTTTGATCCACCTCAGCAGATTCTGGATTTGGCACCAACCATCTTGCGTTGGAAGAATGCCAAACCACAGGTGAAGAAGTCGACATTGATGAAGAAACAATACGTGAAATAGATCTCCCACAAGTCATCACGTCAGGAGAATATGGTGACTGATTCAGAAGGGGAGGATACGACACCACCCTTGGCTGAGGTGAAAGGGCCCAAAAAGCAAGTTGTTGCACCATCACCAAAAGTGCCCAAGCCAATGAGGAAGAGACGATGATTTGAATCCCCACCCCCTTCATCTACCCCAGATTCGGTGCAAGGGATTGCAACGGAGAAGATTGCTCGCAGTCGAGAGGTAGCTCGAAGCCTTGAGCAACAGATGAAAGTGCCCAGGGAAGTTATTAACTTTGAAATCCCCTCGGCTCTGCAGAATACTGCAGCTGGGACAAGTACTGCTGGTTTTGTGGGACCTAAGGAATATTTGGCGGAAGCTCATGTTCGGGCCCATGCGATGTTGCCAGATGTATCTCTCGAGCCCGTATTTACAACAACTTCCTTTGCAACTTCCCTACGGGCTATTTCCTTTACAGATATTCTCACAGCTGAAGAGGCCAGAACAATAGTACCCACGGATATTCTAGCTGAACCCATAGTCAGGAGGGTAGAGGAAGTTTTACCTCCTCCTAATGTTGAAAATCCAGCACCTGGGATAGAACAACATCCCATTCCAGTAGATGAAACAGTCTCTTTGGAACATGAGACCAATGTAGAGAAGGGAGAGCAGCCCCCACAGACAGACGTGTCTCAGCAAGCTGTTGGGACAGAAGGTGACAGTAGTCAGGTTGTAGTGACAGAAGGGAAGGCAGCCAAAAAGCCTATTGACCTCTCCGGGAAGGGGAAGGAGACGTTGCAAGAAGAAGAACAAGAGGAGAAACCTGAGGATGCATGGTCCAAATGTTTTTTGGTGCAACTACCCAACCTCATGGATCCATCAGATAATATGGATCAACAAGCGGTAGAATGTTTCTCCAAGTTAACCAAGATAATGAAAAACTTGTGGTTGCAGTTTGATATAGCTTGTGTTGGCCAATGGAAGAAGTGGCAGTCTATGGCAGAAGAAGAGTTGAACAAATTGGTGAAATGGGCCACACAAGGTCCTTGGCGAGCAGATATTTCCAGTATCTATCAGGCCCAGCCTTGGACGATGCCCACTACACACTTGTCAACAATGGAGGGAATGGAACAACTGGCTAAGAAAATGCCCACCCTCTACTTGGAATCAGCACAGGTGTATGTTTGTGGCCACAACACTAATCCATCTTCTCAACAATCCACAAAACAAGGATCACAGGTGGAGTTAGCACCTGAATTACTACCCATGTACCAACAATATAACTTCTTAGCCCACTTGTTGTGTTGGCTAGCAGAAGGAATTAAACACTTGCATTCAGCCAAGCAAATGGTAGACAGTGAATTGCAAGAGGCACAGGAAGATCTACCGAGGCTTACCTATAAATACCCCCTATTTCATTTTGTAATCTATCCATACTTGTCTATAATGTAGATTTGTTGTGCATAAACTATTGTTCTGGAATGTGTGTTGTATGTGATTGCATGTGTTATAGTGTTGTGTTGCAGGTATTGATCATAACTTGGTACGATAAGAAGTATTGTTGTGTGTTGTTTTGTTGTTACAGGACATGCTAAGGAGCATTGGGGATTGAAGACGGATATCCCAGTTGCAGACATCTAGACCCTTGCAAATCATTCGTCGTGTGTATAAATCTAGTCGTCTGGCCTTGTAGGTAGAACTATCCCAGACATCTAGCCATCTGTCCTAGACGTCTACCAGTCCAGACGTCTAGTCGTTCGTCCCAGACGTCCACCAGTCTAGACATCTAGCTGCTCGTCCCAGACGTCTAGCCATCTGTCTCAGATGTCCACAGTCCATACGTCTAGTCGTCCGTCCCAGACATCAAGCCATCTAGTCATCCGTCTTAGACGTCCACCAATCCAGACATCTAGTGGTCCGTACCAAATGTCTAGAATCACCTTATCTAGACCAGTGTTAGGAGCATAAATGTTAGAGGAGATCCACTTAAATCCTGAATTTTTACGACAAAAAATAATATTTATCACCCTTTCAGATATAAGTACAAAACCATCCAATTTTGTGGGATCCCAAAGGCATAGAAGACCTCCCAAAGCCTCAATAGCAGAATTTACTAGGAACTCAACTTCCTTCCAGATGATGTCCTTGGTAATTTTTGCATTGGTTCTATCCATTTTGGTTTCCAAGATAAATATATTGTTCGAACGAACTTCTTTTCTGATAGATGTCAAAATCCTCTTCTTTGCAAGCCCATTTAGGCCTCTTATATTCCAAGAGAGCATCTTCATTTGTATGGTTTGGGAGTTCGAGGATTGGGAAGGTCCACAAAATGATTCCAGCTTGAGCTATTTATTTTTATGCTCCTCTTTATCAAATTTAAGTTGAGTTTGAATTCCATCAGCGATATATGATTCTGCTCCTTTGAACCTTACCATCTTGTTTGAGGATTTACCAGGCTTTCGATTAGTTCCCACATCCATTTGGGTTTTTTTCGAACTTCTAGTTTTTGGCTTGGACTTTGAAGTTCCTGAAGATCCTGCTCTTGTACAAAGGGATTTTTTAAAGTCAAGCAAAGTTGGAGACTCCAACCTGGATCACAAATTCAAAACCCTTTCGAGGAGAACCAAGTTCCTCCTAGACTGCAATTTCAGTAGCCTTCTATGGAGAACTAAGTTCCTCCAAAACCGGATCTTGAGAAACCAGACATTCGTAGGAATTGTGAATAAGTTCCGATGAAATACAGGTCTCAATTTCTAGGGCCATCAACTTGACAAGTCTACTCTCCGGGGCCTGGACCCCCACCTCACCAGACTTAGACACATTAACTAGGATGATTTGATCCACATCTTATCTCCCATTTTCAACTCCTTCAGGCTCGACTCAGATTGTCCTGTTCCAAAAGGAACCATTTGTTCCTAGGTCTTTTCAACTAGCTTTTTCGGCCCATTCTTCTATGGAGCTCCACTACCAAAAGCTTTACGAGGGCAAGACCTCATTGCATGCCTAAATATCTAACTTGAAGAACACCTAATGGGTCAATTCTCATAGACTATTTGTTGCATCCATGGACCCTGCTTGGAGATAAGTTCAATGTGGCCCGATAGCTCAACCTCTGGGTCTGCCATTACACACATCCTAGCAAATATCATCCTAGACTTGGCTCTGGTGGTTAAGTCAATAAGAACCAGTTCCCCAATGGCTTTGGCTATACCCCTTAGGATATCTTCATGCCATAAATGAAATGGCAAATCAGGTAGGCGAACCCAAAGGGGTGCCAGATTAATATTTTGAGTCCTGGGGTTGAAGTTTGGACCCCATTTCCGTAAAAAAAACCCTCATTTACCAAAAACCCATGGGCCTCACCCAAGAATCTGTTTCGAGTCTTCCTCGCAGCTCAACTTGATAAGGAAGAAAGCATTGGACATAAGCACAATATCAAGGGAGCCTAAGGGTTTCCATTTAAATAGAGCCCATCGTCAAATGGAAACGAGGTTTGGTCAGATTCCCTAAAACTTCCCAACCAGGTTCCACAAGCCTTCAACCATGGTAGCATCCACCAACTCATCCGGAATGACAAGTTTGTTGCTGACCGAAGAAAGGTCGAGAAGAGGTTTCAAGGCCCAAGAAAATAAACTCCTAGTGGTAACCGCAGTGAAAGAAGACTCACCTGAATCAATTGGATGACCGCTTCTCGGGGACCCCTTTATGGGTTCACCACAGGACACTGCCAGACCCACTGACTATGCAACTCTAGAAATCTCATGGGAGGGTCCCCCAAGGACCACTTGTTGTGATTGACTGTCAGCTTTCCCAAGCTCACCACCTGCTTGCAAATCACCCTCGTAATTGCCACTAAAATTGTCATCTTGACTGCCAACCTTCCCAAGCACACCTCATCCGCTTGTGAACCGACATTGAGACCACCATCGAGACTGCCATCCTGATCGGTACCATCGTAAATAGGATTCTGCAGGCCATCCTCCGCCTTGCTCTCAGACACCCGACCACCCTGCACACTCACCTTCCTGCCCTCACTCATGCTCAAAACCCTTAGGTTTTATATGTTCAACAAAGTATATTGACAATGTATAATTTTCATGTTCGCTATGAAATCTTGCAAAAACCCTAGTCTTCAACCTGTAAATGAAAACCCTAGTCTTCAGCCTATAACTTCCTCCTGCAAAAACCTTAGTCTTCAACCCGTAAATGAAATCCTACAAAAACCCTAGTCTTCAACCCAAAAATGAAATCCTGCAAAAGCCCTATTCTTCAACCTGCAACTTCCTCCTATTGTTCACTGTAAAACCTTGCAAAACCCTAGTCTTCAGCCTATAAATGTTGTTCACTCTGAAATCCTACATAAACCCTAGTCTTCAACCTATAACTTCCTTTTGCAAAAACCTTCCATTTCATCCTGAGAATTTTAATTTGCAACTTCCTCCTGTATGAAGAAGGAATCGTGTTATTATTATTAACAAGAATACATGTTTATATGCAATACAATTATCTTCGATGCGCTCTCTCCAGCATGCACCTCTACGCCCATACGAATGTGTGTATGCACTGTGTATGAAAATAATATCTTGATATAGAATAAAGATCTCAAATACATCATACTTCCACACTCTCACTCGACATTGTGTCTCACACACACACAAACACATACATAATGGGATGTGAATCTTCATATGGAGTACTCTTGGCCTTCACTCTTCTTGAGACTCTTCACTTTCCTACTCTAAGGACACATGCACTCTTACATAATGGAAACTTGTGCACATCTACACTCATCATACTTGCACTCTTAACTACAAGACACTTATGCATTTCTTGCACATTATTACATTACATAAAATATTTACTGACACTCTAATCTAGGACACACTCCTAATCTAAAGATGTACCCAACATGGCAAATTAGCATGTACCAAATAATATAATATACTCCAACAATAATGCTCCCTATGAGAAAAAATAACAGTGTAGACGTCTTGCTTTCTTTTGATGTATGGTTCATTGATTAATACTTTTCGGTATTGAAGTGCCCAGTTACCAAAAATTAGGCGCAGGCCGATAGAAGAAGCTATTATTGCCAATGTTTTTCCAATTGTAGTCTATCTACCATTGCTATCTTCTGAGTTGCTCAAACTAGAGTAACACGAGATGTATTCAAGTGGATACGTCGATCTTCAATACCCTTGAGAATAATTTCGTTCTGCACATTTTTGTCCTGTGGAATGTTGTAGTTGGTAAGGGAAGTAAGTCTAACGGTTTAGGCACCTTAATAACCTGGTTTTATATTGAATTATTGCCCCTGTGAGAAGGTATGCAACCCCTCTGTGTATTCAAAATGAATTTGAAGTTTGTGTTGAGTTGGACGTATGATTGCAATGCTTTGGAGTTTTTTTTTTTTAAGAACTTGTAATCTTGTCCCTTACTCTATATAGTTGAATGGCTCTGATTAAATTATTATATTTAAGATAAAATGCTCGGGAGCTAAACGTCCTGAAATTGACGAGGTTCTATTTAAATTTGCTTAAAGGATTAATAATCGTGAGTAGCACATCTCGAAATTGGAGGGCTTTTTGTTTAAACTTGCTTGGTTGTTTTATTTTAAAAGAGAAAAGTAAAGAAAATGGTAAATATCTTTAATGAAACCAAGCAACATAGTATGAGTTTTGTCAAATTGATTGATTGTTAAGAGAAGCTTGGTAGTATAGTGTGCATTGAATTACAAAGAAATATTCTTTTTCAAACATAGGTGCAAAGTTCGATTAATTTATTATGTAAATGGAAGAGTAAAGCATAGATAGATTTTTAATGGTTATCCATTTTAATTTTAAAAGAAAATGGTGTTTTTTTTTAAATTATATTTATTTGAATATTTGTTGGTTATTTAGATAAAGTATATGTTTTTAATATTTACAAGGATGAAGGTTTTTATGATTGTTTTAGTGTTAAAGAAAGTTAATTTAAAGGATTTGGATTATTTGAATTTATTTCAAAGGAAAGAATGTTTATATTTGTTGAGTTTGCTTGAGGTTCTTTTTAAAGGATAAAAGAATGGTTTAAACTTTATAATCTGGGAGTTATCTTTTGTTCAATATTTTTATTATGGGATAGTTACTTGCTAAATTGAAAGTTTAATGGGTATGGACCATTTATTTTAAAGGAAATTATGGGGTTTCCGCACATGATTGGTTTTTAAGAAAAAGAAATATGATTTATTTGATGTCTTGAATAAAGGATATAGAAATGTAAATGGTCTTTTCTATATTTGTTGCATTGATTATCAAAAGAGCATTTAGGAATGCATTATCATGAAATGAAGTTGTCCTAATCCCTTACTCCAACCACCTCTCAATGGAGCTCAAGGAAAATCAATAAGCATTCATATAGACGGGCAATATTCTATCATGCATTTACCATGGTTTCATATTGTTTAAGAATATGATGTAAATGGAATCTCTTATTAAAAAAGAAATAGATGTAGTGTAGAAGTAAGTTTATAATGACTAGTCATGGGATTTATGAATAAAGAGATGTTCTATTGTTAAGGAGACATTGTCAAGGCAGCTTCCTTATTATGAAAAGATGAATATTTTATTCTTAAAGTAGTTGCTATTAAGCTTTCAATTCATTATGAAAAGAAGATTCTAATTGTTCTTAATGAAGGAACAAAGACGTTTTGTAATTTAGAGATATAAATTGGAAGTGAATATGAATTTGATTACAAAGGTTGTTCATGCTTACAAAATGAGTGCAATTCCTAATAAGCTATTTAATGTTTTGAGATATGTATTAGAGATGATCTAATTGTTTCTTAAATAAGCAAGTAGGCATGTTTTACTTTGATAAAAAGAGAGAATTAAGATAAATGTATCTACATGTTATTTTTTTGGGTTTTTGGGAAGGGTATGCTTTTGGTAACCCATTTTAGAACCCCTTTATAAGATGAAACCCATAATCCTAAGGGAGTTACAGGGAGGCAACATCCGGGTTTACTTGCATTGGTCACATCTAGAGTGGGGAACTTTGATGTATATAAATCCTACCACAAAGGTTAGCAAACCAATTGCAAATGAGTCATGTGTTGGCACCTTGAACGGGAAGGATTGGGTGACCATGTGATTTATCACACGCAGTGATAAATGCCTTAACTAGTCCATCGCGGAGATGTGGTAGTTAAGCACTGAAGTGTTAGTAATTCCACCGCATAGGTGCAATGACTAAACTTCAAGGCATTACGCTTGTGAGCACAAACATAGACTGACTTATGGTTGATGAGGAAATTGGTGTCGCCTTCTCTAAATATTGAGAAGGGATAATACCTACGCTATGGTCGAATGGTCTTGCATTTGTGAAGAATGTAAGAAATGTGGGGGAACCATTAAAGTGTCCTTTATACCACGGAGGTATATAAGGTGAACCCTAGAACTTACAAGAGTTTGGCCACTCCTATCCACTCGAGAGTCGTCTACAACAACAAAGTCTCGAAATGTGGATATGCCTTAACAACTTTGAATTTAAAAAGGGAACATCTTGTGAGAACCTTAACTGAGCTCATTACTTGTGGACCTAAAAAAAAAATTACTCTCGAATTGGTTAGATTTGGGCAGTTACACTCTCTTAGGACAACGAAACTTTTGATTGCATTCTCTTTGTTGGAGTATAGTACATTATTTGGTACATGCTAATATACCCCATGGTACCTTCATGGTACATCTTGTAAATATTAGATTAGGGTTGAGTCATAGTTTAGAGTGTGAGTTATATTTCCCTTTATGTAAGTGTGAATGTGCAGGATATGCACAAGTGTCATGTAAGTGTGAATGTGCAAGATATGCACAAGTGTCATGTGAGTAAGTGTGCAAGTGTAAGTTGAGTATATGTGCACAAGTGTCTTATATGTAAGAGATCAAATATGTAATGTAAATATGTGCACAAGTGTCTTAGATTAAGGATGTGCAAAGTGAAGGTCAAGAGTCATGTCTAGGTGTACATACAATATTGTCATGTGTTCATCAAGTATGCAAGTGTCAAGTAGTGCAGTCAGAGAGTCATGAAACTTGGCATATAGAAAGGAATAGTCAAGTATCCAAAGAGTCATTCTACGATGGTTATATAGTACTCCATAGTGAAGAGCATAACATATCTGATTATCAATATTGATTATTATATTTCATTACAAAGAAGAGCAAGTTATTATCATATTTGTAAGAGAAAGAGGAGTAATAAATATTGCATACATTTTGAGCAATTAATATTGTAAGTTGTGTTGCATGCTTTGTACATGTATGATTCAGGCTATTTACATTCATATTTTTGTTTATTATTGAATGTTATTTGATATATTAAAAGCCTTGATATACATATTATTCTACTCATATCATTATCTTGATCTTACTATATTGTGGCTATATTATATTCAATCTTGTGATATTTAACCTGTGAGATTTGTGGTAGTATTAAGGCTTCAAAAGCCATTACTCCTATGCTTTGAACTGCTTCCCTACAACCTACACACAAACTAAAACAACAATACATAAGGTATGCTGAAATGAATATTCAAACATTCAACAATGGGGACTCAAAAGTTAATTGGCAAAAACATTGTTCATAGATTCTTTCGTCGATGATACAAGGCAACAAATTTAGAACCCCTTCTCCCCTTCCTCTTTTCTTGATACAAAATTCCTTGATTTATAATTTGGAAAGCAATTACATAATGGCCCTAGGCGTTTGGCCTTCTAGTTTCTCAATTGTTCAACTACTAAACATTTGGCCTTCAAGAAGCTCTCGTATCAATTAACAAACCCCCATTATTGTTGGTAACTTGTGCATCCTGGAAGCAACCGTCGAATATTTGATGGTTGCCCACCCAATCGCAGCTCTATCCCTCCAAAATTTAGGCAATAGTCTGAAAGAACAAGTTGGTTGTTCAAATTAGTAACCTTGAAATCAACCATTTGATGGCTACCAATTACAACACCACCCACATAAATGTTTACTCAAACACTATTATTATTGGTTGATTCAATCCTCTTCTCTAAACCTTCCACATTATCTCGATGACATCTCTACCTCCTACCCCTGTGCAATTCTCTCCTAGGATGGTAGTGAATGCAATTCACTACCTTTCACACACAAGGCAATATGTCAAACTTTTCAACAACCTTTCAAAGGTGTCACTTAGTATTTGGGCTATGTAAGCAACTTCTCCTCTTTGGACCTATCAAATGTCTTCTACAATAATTAAGGTCCACATAGAGTGATATGAATGATTATTGGATAACACTTCAAACCACAAATTATCTTTTCTACAAAAGGGATGCCTTGCATGTAATGAGAATTGCCTAAGTTGAATGGGATAAACCTAGCAATTTGAATGTCTTCGTTGGCTATGCAAGGGACTGGCCTTCATGCCTCCTCTAGAATTTGTACTTAAGAAGCCTTGAAAATGGCCTTCTAAACAATATTGTGGTCGATTTAAACTTCTCAAAGGTGGCGACAACCTTGACACAAGGTGATGGCTCCAATTTGAACTTCTATTTACTCTTCTCCTTGCTAAAGAACAACATTTGCAAGATAATGGGTCTTTTGTGCCTTTTATTTGTCTTGACTATATGCAAATAACTTCTCCACGTCATGTGAAGTTGTTTCAACTTGTGACCATGTTTGTGGCTCAAGGGCATCACCTACTAAGAGAATGACTTCCTCGAAAGGGGAGATGATGTTTTTATTCCCCAACTTACCTTTGGATGCAAATGATGGTCTCACCAAGGGAATAGACGGTACTCATATAGGAAGTGACAATCTTCATTTTTAGGGGTGACAACTTTGGTTAAAACGACTTCTTCTCACCCCAACATTGCACAGACACCTTTTTAATTGCATAAAGGTGAGAATGACTCATCCCAAGGTAGCAACATTAAGTTCAAGGGATGACAAGTAGTAAGAGGGGGACAACCTTGTCCAAGGAATGGCAAAAGTCTTCCTTCATTACTTTTTAACAAGTATTTTCCTTAAGATGACTCTTTCAAATTGAATGTTGACTCTTGAATGATAAACAATGTCCCTCCTAAGTATGTTGGCAATCTTTCGTATTCTCCCTTCACCACCCTACACAATTTTGAACATACAAACATCTCCTCATATAATAATATTACAAATTCCACAACTTTGATGACAACCCTAGGAACTTGATGAGGAGGAATAGCAAAAGGGATGACCCATTCTTGTTTCCCTAGCTTCTAGCAATGCGATGAAACTCCTTGCATCCTCCAAGACAACTTCTACACAAATGATAGTATTGTCAAAAGCAATAGTTGGCAATTTTGCTCCTACAAACACCATAGTGTCTACTTAATGGCAAATGATTGACACGATTAACATAGGTTTGACTCTAGCCATATGGATGACTTCCTTCTAAGCAAAGTCTTCTAAGATTGGTTCCTCATTCTTCATGAAAAATATGGACATGTTCTAGATACATTCTCATAATCCTCTTGAGCCTTTTTTCAACACCTTGTAAGCTTCAAATATGAGTTTTAAGTATTCTATGTCATTGTATGATACTTTGAAACCCTTGTTGAAAGTTTCTCATTTGGATCTAGTCTTCCTCGTGTCAACATATTTAATTTCAAAGTATATATAAAGTTGCATGTAGCTATCACTTGTCAATTAATCATAATCAGCATCGCATGCACCTTTATCACCCAAATGGAGTTGTCCATACACCTAGAGTTTCTTGCTATACTTTCAAGTGTTTAGAGGTGACTTCAAACGACCTTTTGTCCTTTTAACACTTGTGTAATCCCTTGAACTCGCATGGGACACATTATAAAATTATTACACATTTTAATGTCATGTGATAACCTCCTCTTTGCATACCAATTTCCAAGATTATCATACCAACTCTTAATTCTTCCACGCTTCGTTGTTTTGGTTCTTCAACAAGTGTTACAAACTTGTCTAGTCTTTCATTCTTTGTCTTCAATTGACCTAGCTTTATTCGTCACCTTTGACCAATCAATAGTGTGCTTTGAATCTTTGCAATACAAATTGTTGTATGCACCGTCCAATTCCTCTATCCAAGAACCACATTGGATAGACTAGTTCCAACTCCATTTGTTCTATCACAAGCAAATGTGTCAATGGATCAACTCCTCGCAGCATGACATTGTGAACCAATAGGCCTAACACACTATTGACATTTTAATTATACAACTAATTATATTGTGATTATCTTGCTTGTTGGCTTGACGCTCTTTGACTGAATCCATTTGCCAACCTCTCTTATCATGACCTACTTGAAAAGATTCCTCACTTTAACCATAAACATTGGTCAGCACTTACCAAGTTCATCAAGTTCACATGCTCACAAGCAATGTAGTGATTAACTTTGATTGATTTATAGGTTTCATGCACAACGTTATTTTCAATCACTACAATTGAACAATCCTATTGTCAATTATTTCCTCTACTTGTAAGTGTCCAATCCACAAGGTTTCAACTACCCTAAATTGATCTCACTTTCTATTTATCATCTCAGTGCTTCCATCGTAGTTGGTCGACCTTAATAGCCACTAATCCACTCAACTCGATTCATTCAATTCACTAATTGAATAGGATCAACTCCAAGCTCTCTTGAATCCCAAACTTGATTATGCCAATGATCTTGTTTGTTGTCGACTCTACACTCTTTGAGCTGACTACATCAAACATTTGATATAGTGACTCCTTGAAAAGAGTCCTCTATGGTAATTGTAATTGTTAGTTAGCACTTCTAGGTTGATCAAGTTGACATGCAATTATACCTATTAGGTCTTGAACTTTGACATGCAAATTGTAAGGTTCCCTAGCTTGATCCATTGCTTTTTAAACCCGTCTACTAGTGTATGATCTCATGTTCTCAATCTTGCTTTGTCTCATGTTATATATTTCCATAGTGATCTCATTCCCATTACATAGGAGTCAAAGCTCTTTCTCAAATGCACCCTTTGACTTAGCCTAGGTAATGTGTTGTGTTGGTATCCCTCAATGTCAATCAATCACCACACCCCTAAGCATCATAGGAAACATGTGCATCCACTATATCTAGTTGCTCTAGCAATTTGTGCCATATAATGATGCATGTCTTGCAATGGCAAACCGGATCTTCATCTCCATTGACTTGGACATTTTTACTTACTTCCCACCACAACCATTGTTCCCTATACTCTATCAACACTTGTATTAGTTGGGTTCTCTGAGTTTGTCTCCCACTATGATGGAGTTGGAGTGATTAGTGTCTGATTCGAAGTGGCAAGTGGTTAGATAATGTTCTTCGATTCTTCCTTCCTTTGGTTATTCATTTGTTGGTCTTCCAAGGTCATCAGTTAGGCTTTGTCATAATCATCGTGTATAGACTAATGTTAGATCTCATCAACTATCACAACTCAATGTACATTGTTGAAGTCCTTCCTATATTATATCATCCCATGCACCATTGGACATACTCCCCACACTTGCTCCCATGTTGGATTCTTTACACAATCACTTGCCTAACATCGTCTCATTGGGCTTCACAACCTTCATCAATCACTTGCCACTCAATCTCATTTGTTGTCTTGCTCTTTTGCCATCAATGATATCTCAAACCAAGCTTGAGTTGCGTAGTATGCATATCTTTCTTCTTTAGAAAAGAGGTGACCTTCTAAGTGAGGGTGTCTCTCATTTCAAGGTATCCACATGGATTTAAACTTAGGATATAGAATCTCCTTTGTCAAAACAACATGGATGGTGATGTCACTTCTCTCAACATGTATTCATTTCACTAGAATAGGCAAAAGTGTTTGCACCTCTTCCCTTGATGTGAGGGATACTATCGTTGTCTCCCTCCTACACTCCCTTGCAAGGAAGGGGAACTCGTTCACTATGACTTCGTTGTGTTTTTGTCACACATGCTCCATTATCAATGCCATGTGTATCTTCAACCATAATTAGTAGTATATCCATACTATTTAGCTACATCAATAATCGATCCAATCTCTCGTATTGTACATGGACAACCTGGCAATAGCAACCTCATAAGAACCTAGTTGCATCCATCAATCAACATCAACATCAAAAATATCTCCAGTCATCTAGAACGACAAGAATACATAAGGTTGACAAAATACCAATAGGTGGTTGGCAATTGCCATACTTGCCCACTGTCTACTAACCGATACTTGTACACATGAAGCTAATAAAAGTACCCTAAAGTATTCAACATATTATTGCAAACACACCTCATCATAACTATAAGTGTAGCAATACTTATGACAAAGTACACATAACAAAACACTATGTACATGAATTGATGATGACTCTTCATTGTCTCCTAAGGTGGCACCTCATCACTAAACCTACTCGCATAAGAAACTACACAATTAGCACATTATAAATTCCACCTACAATCCTCAAAACTAATTTTTAGATAGAGATTATGAACAAATACCAAGGTTGTTACGATGTTCTATTAAACAAACCCCAAAAATGGTCAAAGTGGCTTTCCATGGCTCAAGGACCTCTTGTAAAATTATGTCAGAGTATCAATGGCACACAATTATTTGGAAGAATAACAAGCAACTATTCACTCTAAAGAACAAACAAAAATGAAACATGGTGATAGTCAATGTTCTAAGAGAGTTCCAAGATACGTTTGCCTTCAACCATACAACAAACCTCTCTAAAGGACAATGATAACAACCTAACGTTACCTCATAAATATTATAGTCCTTATAACATTTGCATGAAAATCAGTTCAATTGCTTACGTCCCTAAGCTTCCAAATAAATGCAACATCCATGATGTCTTTCATGTTTCTTGTTTGAAGTCAAAGTTGAGTGCCCTTACTCCTATCAGATCTAGTTGCCTGAAGGGTGGGGCATCTTGGAATTGAAAGACATTTTGAAAATACATACCAAGTATCTATGCTCTCCTCAAATTACTAAGTACTTAACCAAATGGAAGGTCTTCCAAAGAAGGAAGCTTTGCAAAAGTCCCTATCCTTCGTTACAGCTTCCTATAGGAAAAAACATTTTTAGCATGGGGGACTTGTCATGAACTATAGTTAATAGTTATGCTTCACTAATCTGCACCTCATGGGTTATACACCTTCATTAGTACCCTTTCACTAGTACTTATAGCCCAAGGTTTTACACTCGACTAGAATTGTATCATTAATAAACACTTTCTAAATATATAAATATTTATATCTCCTTATTCTCTCATGTCTGAACCAAAAAATATCATCAAGGCATATGCTTATTCTCTCAAGTCTGAACCATAACATGCCATCAAGGCCTTTTGGGTCTTTCCATTCTCTCATAGTCAACTTATCCTCTTGACCTGTCATTTTTGGCAAAGGACTAGAAAGGAAAGGAGTTTTTCTGTTGGAAAGATTTTTGGGATTATTTGCTGAATCAATGGCACAGATGATATGCTTTAAAATGAGCTCACAATTTTAATAGAATGGGAAGTTGTCTTTTCAAGTTACAACTTCAAAGATCAAGTCCTTGTTGGAGAGCTTAGAAGTGGAGCAATAGTAAATCTTTTTACAATAATGTGATGCAAGACTTGTAAAACCAACTTAGGCATAGTTTTTCATTTTACTTCACAGTCAAACAAAAGGTAGAGAGTGGATGACACTAAAGTACAACCATTTAAGCTAATCGTCAATCTATTTCAAAGTTGAGATTCATTCAAACATGAAATATTGGTGTAGAAAATGTGGTGTACTCTAAATCAAGCTCAAAGTTGAACAGATAAACAGAACAACCTATCAAACACTTTGTAATCTGACCCCAGAAATTTGCCTTTTCAAGTTACAGCTTTAAAGTTTAATATCAATGGAGTAATGAGTCACCTTTTACAAGCATATGACATATGAAGTTAGGTACATGTCTGATATCACTTCATGGTTTCACAAGTGGGATGTAAATGGCATTGAAGGACAATGTTTAAAAAACCATCAATATGGAAATCAAGATCCTCTTTTAAACAGAAGATTTTGGGGCTTGTGTATTCAGATCAAAAGTTAAATAGCAGAACAAACCTGCTTACCACACACTTTGGGATTTCGTCCCAAACAGCTGTTTTCCTAAGTTATAGCTTCAACAACGAGGCCCGTCTCAGAGAGACTGGAAGTGAATTAAGAGGAAGGCCTTTTACAATTATGTGTGAAAAGAATAATATAAGATGCATTTGTTAAAACAATAAAAGGAGAAGGTATCCACAAGCTCCCATCTTAAAAATGGAACCCTAAACTATCTATTTTTTCAGTTTCTGAACTAATAGGTGACTAAAAGCCCATCAACCAACAAAACTAGGGTATGCTTTGTGAGCTGCCACCTAGAATGTTTCTCTTCTTGAAAAGACAATTACTTTGGAGCAGTTTCCATTTTTATATGGGAGGTATGGCCATTAGCTAGCCTCCATGGGGGTATTCTGAATCTTAGATGCTGATTTCCGTAATTGGGAACAGGCTTAATCTCCATATTGTTATCATAAGAAGAAATGAATGCTGTATGGAAGCAAGGGTAAGGGGTACACAAAAGGTGGGTATGAACCATCTAGTGCAAATCCACGAAACATGGATATGTAAGTGCAAGATTAAGGGAGGGTGCGAACAACAGAGTTGGATAGGCTGAAATAAAAGTTTAAAAATAAGATTGTTACAAAACTCTGTAAAACAGTAAATTGAATTCAAATAGGATAGTTACAAAGGCATTGCAAAGGAAAGTTCCAAAGTCTCCACCATTAGGCCCACTCAGGTTGAATTCAAATAGAATAATTACAAAGGCATTGCGGATGAATAAGAGCAAAGTTTTATGTTTCACCTTGTTTTCCATTGTTCAATCTTTACTGTAGGGTTTGATCCAGGTATATACCCTAACCAAAGTCAATGCACTGGGTGCACTGCCCCGTACCAGATGCACCTCAGGTGCAGGAAGGGATATGTTTTGCACCCATGCCTCCGTGCCTGGTACAAGTGCACCTCAGATAAGAGACAAAAAACAGTCAAGTAAATGCACCCAAGCGACGTTGAAATAAACTAGAGGCCGCAACCCAGTCCCCTTGGGTAGTGGCTATGACAGCCTTAACGGCAAAGCCATCTTCATTTGGTTTTTGAATCCTGATGATATGTCATGTGGTTTGACCCAAAACATCGGTTCGAGAAAATTCTCTTGAAACAGTTTCTTCCAGAAAAGTTTGTCTCGATCATTATTTTAATCATGGTTTTCATTAAAAATCAATAAATAGTTTTGAATGAGATCCACAATAAGAACATCACTGCATTGTATGCCATGCAATGATCACCAAAATAGAACAGAATGTGAATCAATGATGTCATAATTGCGACACCAAATTGATCTCCAAAGGAACTTTAAAACATTCTTTTATAGACTCTAAATTATTGATTTGGGTAACCTAATTAATACTTTGCAGCAATTTCAGAAAAGATCAGATCCAAAGAGGAAAAAATTAAGTCAATGTGTCCTTGTTTTCCATCTGACAGTTTGACGGTAATGATTTTCTTTGAACGCATAACTAATATTAATAAGCAATGTAAAAACCTGCAGCCCCATGTTTTCAGGTATCAATACGGGCACACTATCCAAGTATCCAATTTCAGAAGTTGGTCTTGTGTCTAAGTTCCTTTATCATGCATGACTGTGCCCACAATTAGAAGAGACTGCGTCAATTGTGCCTCGTGACATCAAAAAATAATGAAGAATATATCCGGTGTGAATTTCTCACAATTTCTCCTTTACACCGCACAATTGTTCTCTTGCACTCTGAAATGTTCTCCAATGATTTTATCATAGAAGATATATACCTATCTACATCTAACCATAAAAGAAAGGTGAAAAGAATAAACTAGACATGACTGGAACCCTTAAATTGATCTATGAGAAGAATTAACAGAAAACAATTGTGCTACAGGTAAACTTTTAGCTGTAAATCCTCATCTACAACAAAAGCTAAATAGAATTGAATGATCTGCGAGCTCTGATGATTGTACAAAATTGATAAATAGCTTGGGAACTAAAAGTATATGTTCATCTCCTTACCATCATGTATTTCACTTATATGGTCCTTGGCTTCTGTCAAAGCCACCTGTCAGTACCAGAATATAGGATCAACATTGACCGTCTTAGAAATATAATTCTTAGGCATACAAAATGTCTGTAAGATAACACTTACCTCTCCATATTTCGTGAACAAGTTGCTTCCCAAATTAATCGAGTCTAGAGCAGGATCTTCACTAGCCTTTAGCGCCTGAGCTATAGCAAAGGCTCCCTTATCCTATTCAAGACATTTACAGGCCTTTTGAAGATGCTTACAAGGAAAACTTGTGCTTTTCTAATTTCATAAATACATTTCAAGCTAAGAAAACAGTAACTTGAGTTCATTACCCTGATTTCATTGAATCCTAGATCCAGAGATTTTAAAGCTTCATTGACAACCTTCAAACTCCTAGCCAAGGTGATTGCACCCTGCAAATAAAAGATGAGAAGTATAAATATTAGCACTTCAAGATCCTTTAAAACATGCTAATTGAAAATGGCACATAGATAAAGCATTTGTTGATGAATACGCACTTCATCACCCAGACCATTGGCACGAAGGTCAAGCGTGGAAATAGTGGAATTGTACATCAAGGCCTCTGCTATATGTTCTGCACCCTTGACACCTATCTGAAAACAATTCAAAGAAAATCTTAATATTCAAGGATACCAAAGTTTAGCTGTAGACTGCTACCAACCACAATATGCTTACTGCCCATAAAGAACTAAGGATTGAGGAACAGTTAATGGAGTTTCACCACTACAAACCTGGCACCACCCTAATTTGAGAGTTTGTATATTGCCATAGAATTTGATAACATCAGTCAAAGCCTTTACTCCTTCTGGACCAATAGGGTTATAGCTAAGCTCCAACTGTCAATGAGAAATGCTCAACATAAGCAAAAGGCTACCAAATTTAACATAAGGGCCAAAGACCAAATTGCATGATAAGCAATATTAATTATCAAAATGAAAACTTTTCTGGAGACTCACTGTTGTAATGACATTGTTGTCTTTGATGACATTTGCAATGTGACTTGCACCTTCAGCATGGATGTTATTCCCTCCCTGCAAGGAAAAATAAATAAATAAATTCTACATTTAATTTTAAACAAAGAAAGATCTTGTCGCCTATAATTCAGAGTTTGCATGAAACAATGATGATAAACAATGCAGCATCTGTACCAAGTCAATAGTTGTCAATGTTCTATTCTTCTTTAGCGCCTCTGCAATTTTCTCCACTCCCTGCCATCTTCATGATTGTCGTAAATGCTTCAACTAATTATTAATTAATCAAATTGCCTAACAGAATCCAGAAATTCAAATGCTTAGGCCTGAACATCATGAGTAGATATACACTGGGTAAGTACTGTGCCAACATTGATAGAAATGTCCCTTCCTACAGATGAATTACAATAACTACTTTAGCTTAGTAACTTGTCATGTGCATCTTGACGATCTTTAGAGATCAGAATATTATAAACAAAATGTCATTCAAGTTTTAGAAGGGTCTAGCTATCTTAGTGTCATATAAACAAACATAAGAAATGAAAATTACCTCATCACCAATATCATTCATGTACAAATTAAGCCATAGTAAGCTTTTGCTTTTCCTTGCAAATTCTGCTATATAAAATGCACCCTTCGAACCAATGCTATTGTTTCCAATGTCAACAGTGGTGATTTTTCCTGTTACATAATGTCATCATATGTCACATTTTGCTCCTGGCATCATAAATAAGGAGTCATAGATGGTGACCAAATCATCAATGTAAACAACATAAATGGTAGTTAAATGCATATTATTTGAAATGAAAAGTAAAAATCAACTGAAGACTATTACCCTTATTGGATACTAATCCTTGCATTAATGTCCGAGCACCCTCATTCCCAATACCATTTCCATGTAGGTGGACCTCCTGTAAATTTCCATTTAAAATCAAAATACATCTTGCTAGAACTGGAGACATTCTCTAATGACTCAAGAATTTTCAAATAACCTCAACATATTCAATTGTGGCAAGCAACAGATATAAGAAAAATAGCTCAAGCATAAGCTAGACAAACTTATTATGTCCAGTTGACGCAAATCCAAATGTGTTTCCCACATTAATTCTGGAACATATGACTTAATCCCAAAAATAATAGCTGCATCATGCCCAAAGCAAAATAAAAAAAATCAAAGATTAATAGATTTACCCAAAACACATCACAAGTTTGATAACAAATAAACAGTGTTCCATGGGACGCGTCCCCCCACCTGGGGGAGGCGTCCCCCGTTTCCCACGTCCCCCATCACGGGGACGGCAAGGGGGACGTTTCCCCCGTCCCCCTTTTTGGGGGACGGCTGGGAAACGTCCCCGGGACGACTGAGGCTTGTGGCCTCCCGTCCCCGAGACGTTTCCCAGCCGTCCCCAAAAGGGGGACGGGGGGAAACGTCCCCTTGCCGTCCCCCCGTGATGGGGGGACGAGTGGGCGTCCCCGGGGATGGTCTGAGCGTCCCCCATGGGGCCCGGCCGTCCCCGAGGACGCCCAGCCGTCCCCGGGGACGGTCTGAGCGTCCCCCATGGGGCCCAGCCGTCCCCCACGGCTGGGCGTCCTCACCCAAGGGGGAAAAAAAAAATTAACTTAAAAAAAGGTAAGGGGTGGGACCCATTTTGAGTCTCACCCCCCATCAAACCCTAAACCTAACAAAACAAGGAGTGAAAATAGAAGACTTCACTTATTTCCACAGCAGCATGAAAAACTCTTTCTACACAGGTTTTTTCCATCTCAACATGAATGGTAAACAAATAATTTAACCAAGGATAGTACCTGGTTCTATTTGCAACAAAACCCTAGATGTTCTTGGCAAAATTTGCACAAGCTTTCTCTATTCACTGTCTCGCTTCCTCCTTTTTTTTGCCGGTGTCCCAAACCTCCGAGGGTTTACTGTTATAAGACCAAAAATGGTGCATTTCCAGCACCAAATCCATCTCATTCCATGTACCCCTCTCATTTCAATCAGAATCCACAAATGGGTTTTGCAAGAAGTCAGCAAAATCAGAGGTTTGATTAGGGCATGGCTTCCATGAGGCAGTGCCATTGCATCCTCTTGCTAGTTTGCAGTGATGGTTCAGACCTCCACTCTCTCTTTCACCAAAACTTAGGGTTCCAATATGAAGGCGTGCAAGAAAAGAGTTGCTTTATATTGATTTGTATAAGGTTAGCCCTAATTTGGTTCTTGCCCCTTACTTAAAATCAAACTTTCAGGCTTACAAAATTTCCCCACCAAAGCCAACACTAAACTAATTCACTTGTGGGGTCTAATCCCCAAGGACCTATGGTAAGGGTCTTTGGAATTATGCTATAATGCCATCATTACAAGACTAAAAGGAGGTTTATTTAAACAATACCAATTCTTTTGGTATAGTGACTGAAAATTTGAACAGTTAGTGACAGTTAGTGACTGAAATTTTTTAAAAATGACAGTCTTTGTTTGAACATTGGTGGCTGAAAAAATGATGACTGTTATTACTTAAAATGATGACTGTTTGAACATTGTTTGCACTTGATATCCTTGGCTGAACCTTCAAGTTATAGTTGTTGAACTTGAAACAATTAAATGGCTGCAAATTAGTAACTAATATGAATATGAAAATGTTAAATGACTCAATTATGGCTGCACTTATGTGTTAGTAACTAATCTGAATATGAATGGCTGCACTTACATAATTGATTAGTAATATGAAATATCATTTTTGTTGGGTGTAGAATTCTGAATGTGTAGATTATTCTAAATTTCTAAAAAATTTCAATTTTTATAGTATTATACTAGCCGTCCCCCCCAGCCGTCCCCGAGCCGTCCCCTAAAATCGGCCTGCCGTCCCCCACCGTCCCCGGAAACCCGTCCCCCCGTCCCCCAAGCTCGTGGAACTTTGCAAATAAACAAGAACCCAACAGGTACTAAAATCCATTGGATTTATTTTACTAATTTTTCCTCCATGTCTATGCATAGATAAAGTTCTACCTTTTTCCTTTTTTTCAGCTTTTCAAGAATAAAACTTTGCTTTGATTCAGCAGGCGTACTCATCTGTGACATTATCTCTAACTGGGTCATATGATGCTCTTCTTTATACAAGCTGTCGTTTCCAGTGGCATATTCCTATGATAGATCATAGAACTTTGTTCCACATTAATTCTTAGTTCTCCTTAATTAGTGTCGTGTGTGTGTCTGTTAATAAATCCAACATTGATTGAGTTGTGGGACTTGAGTGGTTTTGGAGCCCTACAACTTGCCAAACTCTTTGCCAATGGGCTGGCAGGCTAAGAGGTGCAAGCCCTCGGTTCCGCTTAAGTGGGATTCCTCACCCGTATTGAGTCATGGCACGTGTGTGGGGGGTAGTTGTCCCTCTTGAATTCTAACTGGTTCATGTGATGCTCTTCTTTATACAGGCTGTTGTTTCCAACAGCATATTCCTATGATAGAATTATGTTCCATGTTATTAATTAGTTCTGTATCAATGCAGATTATCTTTCAGCAACCACATAGACTAATATATCAGCCTCATATACATGCAACTGTGTGCAGAAAATTAGACCATTTAACAACCCATTCTACTGACTTGATGCAGCTCTCAATACCCATCCCGCTCTCGGATGAGTAATAATTGAGAGGTGGTCCAAATAAACAGACTTACATTACATACAAGTTATCACTTGCAAAAAAGCTTAAGCCATAATGAACAATACATTCCTCTAGAAGCCAAGATGAAAAACCTTAAAGATGCCTGTGGTTGTTGTCGTCATAGTGTCAACTTGTTGAAAGGGGCACAAATAGAGTCAAAGGAGCAACAATTAAGCCAACAGACCATTGTATAAGACAATGATTCCAGTGGGGGAAACCTTGAAGGCCCCCTAAGTTGCCTGCAAGTGAAAACACTAAAGATGATTGACAAGTCAGCAATGATTGTCTTTAATATCCAAAAGCAACTTCCATCTTCAGTGGATGCCACTATAACAGATAATCAATTAACTACAATCCAGATGGGCACAAATGCCACCTACTAATCAGTAATAAAGATTTTGTTCCTGCCAGATATATAAAACATTTCTTTCAGGTTCCTCTCTTCTCAAGTATCTGTCCATTCCCTTATGTCTGTTTCAGGTCAATGCTACAAGTATCTTACCAAGATTAAAAGCATATGGCTTACATATGAGTTAATGCCTTATAGGATATCAACTTTGAGTTTTGCAGACTGATCTATATGACAATATTGCAAAATGATGCAACCCTGATGAGTTTGCAGTTAAAGTCCATTGTATTTCATCTTCAGAATTATAAACTTCAAGTAGTCTTGTTAATGGTATGGATGAGTCTGAAGTTGATTGTGTGGTGCTGCTTTTGAATGCTATAAATATAATCATGTACACCAATTTTATAAGACTGAACTTTGCTAAAGAAGAGAGGGAACGTCACTAGTCTTGTTGGTCAAACCATGAACCTCCATAACTATCATTATCAAGTTTGATGTTTGAATCTGAACTGTGTACTGAATCTGATAACTTGTTGCCCAAAACAACTTATCAATTTTGATATTAAAAATTACGAGCTTTCAGTAACCAATTCAAAGAAATGTCTCAATGTGTCTTCAATGAATGGTCATTACACTTTGGCTTAGTCTGAGAGTGTTAAGCCTGCACACTTTTCAATACAAACGAGCATCTTTACAAGGCCCAGCCAAACCTTGCCCAGGTTCTGTCTGGCTCAGAATGTTTCAGCCTGTCTTCGCCAGTCTAGTTCAATCCAGACTATTTTCATATTTTAATTTAATAAAAAAAAAAAACTCATTCTTCTTATTTTAAATTCTCAAAAGAAGAAAAAATGCATTTTCAACGCTGATTAAAATCATGCATGTCAAAGTTGAAGATGAGAACAAAGTCAAATGTTGTGAAGCTGAGAAAAATTACAGACAGGAAATCAATAAAGCAGAAGATAAAATCAGATGTAGATGAAGACGCCATTATCAGCGACGTGGACATTAGATGCAAACAGGAAATCAATAAGGCACATGCACAGCAAATGCAGATGCCCAGGCCAAGGATGCAGATGCCATTATCAGCAATTCAACATATCCAACAGCTGAATCGAGCCACCCAAGGGCCGAGATGCATAATTTTGACATAATTATATCAGGAGGGATAAATTGAGAGCAGAATATATATAATCAGTAGATTCCATTACTTAGTCACAACGTCATATAACTAATTATTTAGTCACAAAGCCGTTTAACTAATTTCTCGGAAACTACCATAATTACAAGGTATGTATTCTGCTCCATAGTCAAAGTAATATAATAATTGAAAATATATTAATAGGAATTGTAATATAATTACATTAATATTCTACATTAATTAGAGTGTGCATACAACCTGATTACAGTGTAAAGTTCCTGTTCCATAGAATGCTTTTGCCTCGTGGACATTAAAAACCTATTCTATTCAGACCAAACTTCATGTACCTTGTCACAATGCAAGCAAGTATAGAAAGCAATACATAAGTGCCCATGTCCAAATTACCTGCCTCCACCACCACATCTCCATAGCTGCAAATGTTCCCAGTATCAAAATCCCTGGTAAACATTTTCTAGTCTTTAAGTTTGTCTAGGATTGGACCCATTCAAGAAACCATCACCAAAAGAAAACTAAACAAGAAGCAAAAAGGACAGAAAGAACACCAATAGTCTTAGCACTATTCCGGCTTCTTATTCTTCACATTTGCTCTATCTATTCAACAAAACATAATGAGTTTGGAGAATGCCCGATATCTTATTTTCTGTCTCTCTGATGTTTGTCTCTCTGAGAGGCAAAACTCCAGTTATCATGATTGATCAAAAAGTCAAAACCCAAAGCAGAAATGAACTAATATTTAAGGTAAAATGACAAAGTTCTCTTGCTCTCACAAGGAGTTCTCATACACCATGCAGGCATGCTAGCATGGCTGTGACCTTAAAAATATCATTTACCTTCACCTTCAGAAGAAAGATGAGTATTCATTGTTGAAAAGTCAACTTTGCATTATTATTATTAGGATCAATGTTAGTTAATCAAGCATAAGTTGACTTAGTTGTAGTGGGCAAAACAACTTGCATACTCATTTCGACAAGTTATACTAATAAAGTGTTCCTACTTTGACCCATACCATGATTTTTTTGCTAACCCAATGTAAAATATTACAGCCTTAATACAGTTTCTGCACCTCATGGCCTAAGTTTTGCCTTTCTGTCAGTTTATACACTATTCTACTTTGAAAAGCACCTCAACACGAGGTGATGGAAGCACTGAAAATTGCTCTCCAAAGGTGATGTATTTAAGTGACTTGTCATTATCCTTCTTCACAAATCACCTTCAACTTGACCTCAATTCATGCAAAACAAATGGTATGGAACAAGACTGTAGCAACAAAAATCTGACTCTGTAACGTTTGCAACCTGCTATCTATTTAAAAACAAAGACACAAACAGTTAAAATAAGCATTGAACATTACGATTTTCAGAATCTAACATAACACAAGCAACCTGCTATCTGCTGAGATATTTCCAAACAGCCAATATGGAAGCATAATAGATGGGGCACAAGATCAATTATAAGGTTTGGCAGCAAGTAAAGCACTATCAGTCTAGCCAGCTTGAAAAAGGCACAAATTCATAACATTAGGCATCATGGTCAATCAAATAAGTATCATCACAAGTGCTCTGCTAATAGTGAAGATCAAATGCAATTCTGTTGTTGTGGAGAAGCGCCCACATAACACACCTTGCTAGCATTGCACAGGTCTTGCAAGCTTAAAGCTGACATCGATTAATATATCATTACATTGGTAATACCTTATGAGAGACAGATTGGATCCTATGCTCATATGCTGGGATCTTACTGATTGAACAATTCACTTGTAAATTAATTAAAGTAAACATCAAATGAATCATTCCTGCAACTGGATATCATTGAGTAATGGGCACATTATATAAGACAACAACAAATGCTATTTAGTATGCCACTAAAATTATTCCATGGATGAATCCATATTGTGTAGTATTGCTCACAGATTTGACTAAAGTCCTTTCCTAGTAAGCTTTACTAGTACCTGTCGTGACTTGTGCATGCAGAAAAATTCTTGTAAGACAACATGCTTTTAGTTTTGTCTTAAACCACATACCCTCAAAGATTTGTTCACTTCAAGTCCTTTTGCAAATGCAGCTGCTCCTAAAGCACCACCATAGTTGCCACTTAAATAATAAGAAAAATATTAATTGTTAGGAGCTATGACTTATTAGTCAAATAATAACTAAAAATTCAAACTTTTGTAAACTATATTAGGCAATCCCATAACTCAAGTTCATTTATTCAATCAGAAAAGAAAAAATTCATTAGGTAGGGCATAGAATGTCAGAGAGTGCATTTACTTACTTCAGATGTATAGCTAGAATTGATTTATTCTCAATCAAAGCTTGAGCAAGAGCTGAAAATCCCTGTAATCATTTTGAAGCAATTTTCATTTAAAAGATTTGGATGGTTGGCACCAATAACACAGCAACAATTGTTCATGCCATTGCTAGAGTATCATATATTTTCACTGGAAAGGGCAGAATATATTACAGAATACTCAAGTGTGTTGTTGTTGAGCTCTAGAACTAATAACCATGTGTTCTTTTTCAGTGCTTCTGCAAGCGCCTTAGCACCCTGTAACATAGTAAAAGGTATGATCACAGCTAGTGTAGTAGAAAAGGTCAAACATACTTAGGACAAGAAAGAATAATCAAGACCAAACACCATTTTATATAATTGAAAAATTAAAAACACAATGCTAAACCAGTCAACAAAAACAACATGAAATTCATATGCCAAGTTCTTTCCTCCTGGAACCCCTTTGCTCTGTAAAACACGATGATACCTCATCTCCAATATTAGTGCTGTTCAGCTGTAGCCTCTGGAGACCTTCATTCTTCTCTAGCATAACAGAGAGTTCCTGGGGGAAAAAAGTAACCAAGTTATCTTAAAATATTACAATTCATGCACCTGGATGTTATATTTTTATCAATGCCTCTCATCAATAAAGATACTGTTTGGCAAGAACATGAATGCCAATTTTGCAAAATGACACTGACGTTAAATGCATGCATCGCCTCCAAGGAAAAAGAATACATTACCAGGCATCGATTTTTTAAAACATGCAGAACACTAGTGTGATCATATTTTGAATTAAAATTATATTCCTTGCAGGTTTCTAGAAAGGGTAGAATTAGGTGACTAGCTGCAGAGAGGGGATCAATACTTTGCACTGCAGCACAATATTAAGAGAGTCATAAGTAAGATTTTCACCATTCATGGCCCTATCTCACTTGGTAAATTAATACTTGGCTTTTTTCTGTTATTTACATATTTGGTCCATTAAGAAAAGGACACAAAGTAAGATCTCATTATACAAACGTAAAATTAACGAAAATAACCTTACAATTTATATTACAATTTTTTACAGGATGGTTGGAACGGTTTGGTTTCTGTACTCCTTTCCAGTAGTTCGAATGACTATTTCTGGTTGCTCAAATTTCTCCCAATCCTCCACAGTGCACAACGAAGCTTTTATGACCCATAGCTAGGACACAAGCTCTTTTACTCATCATTATAAAACACAGTGTAAGGAACCAATAAAATATTGTTGTTCAATCTTCTCAATACAAAACAAAACACAAGCTCTTTTAGAATGTGTCATTGCTCCAAACATGGTTTCTCAAGATTCTCCCAGCACTCCACACTACAAAACAAAGCTTCTGTGATTCACGGCTAGGAAACAAAATCCATTACCGATCATTATAAAACACTGCATAAGTGACCATTAATTCTCTTTGTTGAATCCTCTCAATACAAAGAGAAGTATAAGTTCACTTTTAAGATGTGCCCTGCCCAGAGTTTGGTGAAGCAATTCACAAAAACACCGCTAGAGAAACATCAACATGATAATGGATCTTAAAGGATACACCATATCAAAAATCTTATTTCAATATTTTCATTTGTTATCATTAATTATATGTACTATTTGGGTTTGATATGTTGAATGCTCCAGGTCTGTTATAGAGTGTTTTCTCTTGGGGCTGAAATTGTTTTATAATTCTTATCCTGCAGATATTCTGCACTTGTTGAAAGTGTAATCTGACTTATGGCCAAGGCTGACATTGTATGATGCAATCTTGTATAGGCCTATGGACAATCATTGTACAAATGTATTTAATTTATTGTATATTATTTAATTATGTAAGCCCTATGGGCCACGGTTAACCTTGTCATGGTTAAACCCACCTTATAACTTGTAATTAAGCTAAATCCCTCTTGTGATGTTGGCTTAGGTTAACTTGTTTATGTAATTGGGGTTTTGGTATTGGTATAAACACCCCTTCCATCCATTGTGTCGGAGTATTGTGATTCTTATCTACAGATAATATAGTGATTACGGTGCCTACAGGTGTGGACTATATCTTTCTCTCTTTCGTAGTTTTTTACGCTTTATATATAAGATTTGAGTGGATGGATTGCTTCTGTTCATTTATGGAAATAGGTGTGAAATCCAACATGGTATCAAAGCGGATATAGAGCTTCTCCGCTTGGTCATGCAGAATGTTTGTTTGGAGCCTCTAAACTTTCTTCCGCCTTCTAGGACAAATTACCTCTCAAAGCTTCATATGCACCTTTGGCAAAAGAGGCAAAGAGAGATCCAATTTTTTTCTCTCCAATTATTCTGATATTATTCACTAATGTCTTCTCTCCTTGGCCCCTTAGTTCAGATTATGAGGAGGTGTTGAAAGTGTAATTTGACTTATGGCCAAGGACGATATTCTATAATTCAATATTGTATAGGCCTATAAGAAATCATTGTAAAAATGTATTTAAATTATTGCATCATTTTATTATGAAATGAAAGATTTTAATTACGTCCATGAGACCCAAATATGGTCTATGGGACCTCATATATGGAAGTACAATTCCTCAAGTCATATCATATGATCTTTAATATCTTTGAGAAGGTCGTTCCTTCTCCTGCTGATTTGGGTTAGCAATTCCCCAACTTTTTTTATTTTACTGTCTTCAAATAACTCTGCCATAGACCCCTTCCCAAGTGTTTCTTTGTATTTGCCACGGATATCTGAAAAACTCGAGCATTTATAGATGAAGTGTTCCTCTGTCTCTACTGCCCCTGTGCTGAATAGAATACATATCCTTTCTTCCCATTGTTCTTTGGGCGTTGTCCATCTCCCTGTTTCACATCTAAGCCTATGAGAGCTAGTCCTTATCTGAGCAATGAGGATTTTTTCCTTCCACTTGATTTCAGCACCTTTCCTTGTGGTCATACGTTGGGTTAAACTATGCAATATAATATTGTATTTTCCTGCTTGCATTTTTCTACATTCCACTTCTGAACTTTCATTCAGATAATTTTTTATGTCTTTGTTGACATTTCGGCATTCATTTATGTTGATTTCCCAACATTTCATCCATTTCTTATTTTGTTTCATCCATGTATTCTTCCGCCTATGCAATTCTTCGTCCCTAGCTGCCCTAGGCCATCTGTCGTTTTCATGTTTTCTGTTTTTTTCAAGTAACATAACAGCTTGGTCATAGCAATTGCTTCTAAAGGGAACATTCCAGTTTCAGCTAGAATAATTTCATAAGGGGTTGTGGCCTTAATTTTGAGAAAATTTGTGATAAGATATTTTTGAATCCTTTCTATTTGCCTCCATTTTGCATTTGTTGTGCCACTAGCCCACACCTCGCAACCATACAACAAAACCGGTGTAACAAGTAGGCCAAATAAGACCTTGGTGGTCTTCCAGTCCCACAACTCGGCATTCCTACACCTGTTTTGAAGTGCATATAGTGCTCTCCAACCACTTTGAGTTCTTTTCATCCTACATGTATTCCAATTAAGTTTGTCATGAAATTCTATGCCTAGGTATTTGTATTCTACTACTACCTCAAGCGGTTCTCCTGCAAACTGAAATTCGAGTTGTTGCTTCTTCTTTTTTGCTGAAAAAATCATAATTTTTGTTTTGCTCGTGTTCACCTGCATCCCAACTTCCTTACAAAAGAGTTCTAGAGCCATATGGCTCGTGATTAACCTTGTTATGCTTAAACCCACCTTATAATTTACCTAAAGCCCTCTCATTATGTCAGCTTAGGTTAACTTCATTTATGTAATTGGGGTTTTGGTATTGTTAAAAATACCCCCCCATCACTCCATCCATTGTATTAGAGTGTTGTGATTCTTATATACAAATAATATAGTGATTATTTATGGTGCCTACGGGTGCCCATTATATCTTTCTCTCTTTCGTCCTTTTTTCACACTTTTTGTATAAGCTTTGAGTGGATGAATTACTTTTGTTCATTTCTGGACATATGTGTGAAATAAGCCAACAACACTATCGTTGTTGGTTAGAGTCCCATTTCACAATCCTTGTCAGTTCTACAAAATGCAAACTCCAAAACTTGTCAAATGCAAAACAAATTGCTTATTGTTCATGCAAACCTTATAGAATATGTAACAAATCAAAAAAGAATGTAACAAAGGATGCTCCATTTGTATTTTTGCGCTCCAATTTATAATGATCTACAATTTAGTAATTGGTTGCTATTGATAAAACCATATCCTAAAAATAGTGACAAATTATCCCTACAAATACTAACTTAGCCCTAAAAATCCTAACTTATCCCTACAAATCCTAACAAGTTGTCCCTATAAATCCTAAGAAGTTGTTATCCCTAAAAATGATTTGTAACAGATAATACAATAATAGAAATCCCTAACACTATTTATTCTAACACCGTCGCTTAGTAACCAACTTGGCCCTTTTGATTTCTAACCAGTCGTTGTGATGCTCTTCTTTCTACAACTTGTTATTTCTAGTGGCGTATTCCTATGATGGAATTCCGTTCCACTTTAATACCTATTTCTATTTCTACCTAGGGGTTTAGTCATTACATAAGCAATCTATTCAAAAGCTGGATAATAATTTAGACAAGTTTCTTCATGCTCCACCTACTATCAAAAATAGTGGTGATGAACTTCAATATATTTTGTTCTAGTATGATATATCGGATTCTTCACCAACTTGAGCACACTTTGATTATCACAATGAAGCAATGTTGATGCTATTTGATCTATTTGAAGATCATACAATATGTGTCACAACCAAACAACTTCACAACATGCACTACATGTTGCCTTATATTTTGCTTTAGTTGATGACAAAGCAACTATATGTTGAAGTTTGCTATGCCAAGAAATATCTCCTAATCCAAGAGAAAACATATAGCCAATAGTAGATTTCCAATCATCAATTGATCCTACCCAATCTGCATGAATGTATCCAACCAACTAAAAATCATTAGATTGGTGGTACAGTATATCAAATTCAAGGGTACCTTTGATACATCTAAGAATACGTTTTGCAACTTGTCAATGCTCTCTTTGGGGATTTGACATGAAACAAGACAAATGACTAACTATAAAACACAAATCCAATTGAGTGATCGTAAGATAAATCAAGCTGCCCACCAACTCAAGATATACTGACTCATTGACTAGAGATGAATTCAAATAGGCTAACAATTTCAGCCCAACTTCCATAAGTGTAGGTATCGGATTACAATTTGTCATCCAAAATCTTTTCGAAAGTATTTTAGAATATTTGTTTTGTGATCTATACATAGTATGATCAAGCTGCCAATATTGTACACCTAGGTAGTAATGAAGGAGCCCTAATCTGTCACATCAAAAAGTGAACACAAAACAGATTTTACTTGTTGAATCAAGTAGACTCCACTACTAATAATAACAACGTTGTCAACATACACAATGAGAATATGACAATGTCATTACTTTTAATTTTTATATATAGATTAGGATTAGAAAAGCTCCAATTATATCCCATATCTCAAAGATGTTAATCAATTTGAAATACTAGGTCGAGGAACCTGCTTAAGTCCATATAGAAACATAATCAATCAGCAAACTAGATGTTCTTTTCCTGGTACCTAAAACACTCGTGAGTGCACCATGTAGACCTCTCCCAAATCTCCATTTAGGAAGGCACTCTTAACATCCATGATATACCTGCCCACCAAACTATGCTACAATGAAGAGAACTAATCGAAAAACCACCATCTTTGCAGTTGGAGGAAATGTCTCTCCATAGTCTATAAATACCTACTTGTTGTGCATACCCTTTAGCAACAAGATGGGCTTTGAATTTGTCAATTGAACCATCTAATACACATTTTACATTGTAAACCCATTTACAACCAATGGGTTTCTTTCCATGGGGTAATTCACACAGTTCCAATGTTTTATTCTTCATCAAAGAGTCAATTTTTGCCTTCACAGTAGCGTCCCAATCTGGCTTACCTCTAGCCTCTTCATATCTGCTAGGTTCAAAAACCTGTAAAACTAAAGGAAAGTTTGCCTGCTCATTCACTTGTCTAGGCACTTTTTCAGCTCATTCAAATCGCCCAATTACGGCTTTCTCATCCTCCTTGACATTTTTCAATGTTTGTGTATACCATTATCATTGTTAGCGTGGCTATTGTTGTTGGAAAACTTCACTTGGGTGAACCTCTATCAAGCTTTGTTCTCCAAGGTCATCCCAAAGTGGATTTTCAACACACCAATGTGGTTGTCTTCACATCTTTCTTTTCATGATTAGTCTCTGATGTATCTGAATCCAATTGAACTTCACCACCTATTGCAATACTATCAACAGTTCTAAAACATACAAAAATGTCAATAGGTTTACCATCGTTTAAGAAGAAAGGAGTCTTCTCATGTACGATAATATATCTGCTAATTACAATCTTGTAAGTAGAGATATCAAGCAATTTGTATGCCTTGGATTGTTAATTATAGCCAGCATACATGAACTTTTTGCTTTTTGCATCTACCTTACTTTTTTTCTCCTTAGGAAAAATTGCAAAAGCAACACAACCAAAAATATGGAAACAACTAAGCGAAGATTCACTTCTAGACCAACATCTTCTGGAGCAACATTTTGCAAAGTTTTACAAGGACACTTGTTGAGAACAAAGACTGCAATATTTATTGCTTCTTCCCCATAACAATATGGTACATTTTGGCTATGCACCATGCATCTGGCCATTTCCATGATTGTCTTGTTCCTCCTCTCTATTACCCCATTTTGTTGTGGAGTGTAAGGAGTCGTATGCCTATGTATACTCTCATGCCTACAAAATCCTAAAATTGTTTTGAGGTAAACTCACCTCCATTATCTGACCTCAAGACCCTGATTTGTTTTCCAGATTGTTTCTCTACAAGGCCCTTTAAAGTTTGTAGGTATGAAAAACTTTCAAGCTTATACTTAAGGAAGTAAACCCTCATATTCCTCAAACAATCATCAAGCATCAACAAAAAATATTTTGCATCACAAACCAAAGGTGTATTCATTGGACCAAACAAATCAACATGCACTAAATCCAAAACACCTTGTGCCCGCCAAGACTTACCCATCTCAATTTGTTGGCAACTTTGTTTTCCAAGTTGACATCCTGCACATGGATGTTGCTACTCCTAAATGGATGGCAATCCATGAACAATTTTAGTGAGAACTGATAAATACTTATAATTGAGGTGACCAAACTTCTCATGCCAAAGAACCAAACTATTATCTTCAATTGCCAAGGAAAATGAATTGGTAGGCATGGCATCAACTAACTTGTATAGTCCATTCTCACCTATACCAAGAGCAATGAGCTTTGCATATCTGTTTTTATAAAAATGCATGGCAAGTTGAGAATTCTTGGTGATTTCACTAATGGATAGAAGATTTTTGTTCATATCAAGAATGAATCGAACATTCTTGAAGGTGTATGTAACATTGTTGTTCAATATCACACTAACATCACCACACGCTTCAATAAAGTATGATCTCCCATCACCAAGTCAAATAGACTCATTCTTAGATCTTCAATGAAATTAACATACCAATCTTTTTTACATGTATATTGGTTGGATGCTCCAGAGTCAAAGTACCACTCAGTAGATTGACCAAATGAACTTTGAGTTGTTACAAAAGCAAACTTCTTTTCCTGATCTTCTATCTCAACAATATTTACTTGCCTCTTCCCTTGCTGACACTGTTTATTCTTAAACTTATTGCAATCCCATTTGAAATGACCAGGTTTCCTGTAGTAAAAGCAAATGACTTGGGACTGCTTTGCATTAGAAGTTTTACCTTGCTTGTGATGAGATGACAAGGGCTTGTCATTTTGATTGCCTTTGTGTTTGACTTTAGTAGTAAAGGCACTCTTTGTACTCCTTGAGGTGGATACTCCCATCTGTAATTGTCTCCTCTCTCTTTGTAAAAGTAGAGAAGACATCTTTTCAAAATCAAGAGTTTGAGTTTTAGCAAGCACATGCAAAGACTCAACAAACAACTCATAGGACGGAGGCAAAACTCACAAACAATGTCAACCATATCCTCATCATCGACTATCTTCTGAATAGCAGTCATTTGATCTCTTAGATCCTTCAAATGCATAAGGTACTCATAAAACAAACCCTCCTTCCTCTAATCGGGAAGAATAGGGAAGAGTCTTGAAATACAAAACACATCTTGCTTCAAATGTTTGGTACTTATTCTACAACTCTATCCACAGTGTCACATCATTATCATCATTACGAACTTCTGGAAACAAATCATCTACAACAAACAATTTGAGAAGCACCAAAGCTTCTCTTTGTTGCTTGTTGAAGTTATCAGCATCATTTTCTGGTTAGGTTTCATTATTGAGAAATATATTCACCAAATCGTGATACTCACATATTATAGGTATCTTATGGTTCCACACACTGTAATTTCTTCCAATCAATTTATGTGAATCCAAAAGAATTAGAGTCAGAATATTTATCATTCTTCAACTAATGACAACCCTAAATAGTAAGCACAAAACGGCAAACTCCAAACAAGCCTTGAACACCAGACTCAAAGCAACGAATGCCAAACACTGCACTCTAGTCCACCCAAGCTCAAAACTTGGGTGAACTCCAAGTTGCACTTTTCCCAAGCTAGAAACGAACCAGCACTTTGCCCAAGCTAGAATTGTAGGTAAACTCCAAATTGCACTTTACCAAAACCTAGCCGAACTTTGAATGTTGCAAGTGACAACTTTATCAAGTGAGGAGAAAACCACCAAAAATCAAATATCAAAACACCAAACGTTGTCTGTTAAATCCAACAGATCTAAATACAACGCAAGAGAAAACTTTCTTTGACAATGCAATAACACCAAAACTGATTTTAAAGTAACAATCTGCAGAGGCAATAATTGCAAAAGGCAAAAAATCGAATTGGCTGAAAGAACAATGTGAGACAAACTCCCCCTTTCTCCTTTTTGTGGCTCAAATACTATAAAATAATGTAACACAAGATGTCATATTTGCATTTCTAAGCTCCAATTTATAATGATTTACAATCGGTAATCGATTGGTGCTAATAAAACCAAATCCTAAAAATCCTAACAAGTTATCCCTACAAATCCTAACAACTTATCCTTAAAAATATGTTGTAACAAACAATACAATAATAGAAATCCCTATCATATCTATTTATTCTAACATCTTACTTGCAGCCCCGGCCCCTGACGCGTCAACCGCCTTCGCTCCCCCCAAGCAAACTGTCGCGCCTAAGGAGAAAAAGAGGAAAAGGTCCGAAAAGACCAAAGAAAGACGGCACAAGAAGGAGGTTGTGCAGCAGACAGTGACGGCTCCACGATCAGGCGCGGCTGCAAGTAACATAATCTCTGTTGAGGACAACCCTCAGAGGGAAGCAGAAACCTGGGTTGCAGGAGTCATTCGAACGCCAGCTCAAGCGGAGCTCGCAGGTACGCCCTCTCCTCCTTTGCAACAAACCCTAGCAACCCCTACTGTTACGCCATCATCTTCCACATTCGGGCATATTCTGGCTGCTTCATCCCTGTATCCTGTCACGTAGTCCCAACATAGTCCACCGTCCTTTGGCCGCTACGCCCAAAACCCTAACGTTTTTCAGACCCTGGGCCAAACCCTAGGTCTGTCCCCTACGGCTAGCACCGAGGAAGGTTCCCTATCCCCACGCCGCTCACCCGCCGCCGCGACTGCCCTCCAAATCCCACATCCGCCTCCTCAACAGTCGCCCACTTCCCCTCAGTCCCAGTCGCCCTCAAGAGCGGTCGTACCTTCTGGCGCGTCGCCCACCTCATTATTCTCAGGAAAAATGCCGCAGCAGGATTTGGCCTCGGCATACCCCATGTTCGCAGAGCTGGAGCTGGTCGAAAAACAGCTGCAAATTACTGATGACCGGCCCCTAGCCGCAAAAGCCGCCCAGGGCTCTGTTGCTTTTCTTCAGGGGGTCAGAAAGAGGAGGGCGGAAGAAATCGCCATGCCTGAGAAGCGCGTCAAATACGACCTGGAGAAAAGGGTGCTCCGGATAGAAAAAATAGTGCCTAAAGTCAAAAAGCCCATCCAGGAGATGACAGAAGAAGACTACGAGTACCAATCCAAGGACAAGAGCTTTGATGACATAAATGAGGAATATGAGATAGGCGGAATCCGCAGAAAGGCTGACAACCTTCTGGTCAAGCGCCTCGAGACCAAGCAGCAGCTGTACCAGCTCCAGAACGATAAGAGGCAGCTTGAGGAAAATCTGGCCAAGGCACTGGCTCAGCTGGAGTCCGCTCAAGAAGAGGTAAAGAAGTTGAAGGATCAGCTTGCAGCCTCTCAGCAGGCGACGACGGACAAAAGGGCGGCGGCTGATCAATTAACAGAAGATAAAAAGGCAGCACTGATGCATGTTGCTCAATTGCAAAATCAGCTTCAGCAGACTCAGGCGCTGCTAGAAGAGAAGGCATCGCAGGCTGCTGCTTTCTCCAAGGACAGGATCAAAGAGATGAGAGCCGGCCTGCTGAAGGGTTGCAGGACTAATGTTGCCAGGTCACTACCCGTCCTCAATTTCATCTCCAAGATACAAGAAGTTTCTGCCGAGGGAAAGCCTGCGGTAGAGGAGGCCGAACGTCAAGCACGGCAATGGCTGGACTTGGCAATAAAACTTGAAGAATATGAGCGCAAGGGCTTCCAATTCCCACCTATGTCACAGATTGCCCTAGACTGGGCCGATGCAAGGATAACCTTGCAAAATTATTTTGAAAAATCTGAAAAGATCAGGGCTGCTAAGAAGATGCTAGATGCATTGATCCATGAGAAGAACATATGCCTTGTCCCTTTTCACTCCCTTTCAACGCTCGGATTCCCGAGCTTTGTAAAATATGAGGAATATCTGCCCCTGGAGCAAGTCAAGCAGAACTGGCAGGTATATGAGGCAGATACTTCTGAGATTGATGGCTGGACTGATCCAGTGCAGGAGGCACAGGTAACCCAGATGGTGTCCAAGCTCTATAAAATCAACACCTGCCTCCACGAACTCGGAGAAAGGTACGACACCATTGACGTGCACAAGGTTGCGGCATTCAAAAAAGCACTGAAGGATATCAGCGACTTAGAGCCCTTCCAAGAAGCAGCTGGGCTCAGGCTAAGACTGCTTATGAGCACGTCCGTGAGCGGGTCGAGCCTGCTGTACAGGAGGAAGACAAGGACGCCAAGTAGTCAGGCTCAGAGAGTGAAGAAGAAGAAAATTCGGGAGAGGAAACTACTGAGAGCGACCAAGAGCAGCAGCAGCAGAGAGATGCAGGGTCCGGGAGGGACTCTGTGCCCAAAGGATAAAGGCTAGGTTCCTTGCATCGAGGTGAGCTCGATACCCCGCAAGCCTTCAGGAATGTTGCCACATTTTGCACGAGGTGCCAAATTTTGAAAATTTTGTAAGTTTGTTGCTTTACCTTCCCTCTTTCTTCTTTCCCATTCTTCTCCATGTCCTTTCTGCCCTTCAGCTGTCAGATTTCATTTCCCCATCTTTCATTTCATATTTCTCAGTGTTTTTGCAAGTGGGAAAATCTGCCTAAAAATTGTCTAAGTATGGAGTCCGCCCGACTGCGCAGCGCAGTCGGGCGGCGCTCGTCATCTTTTGCGCACCTGGGTGCTCTTGTTGAGAAAAAGTCCGAAAAATCGGCTAAGTACTGGGGCCGCCCGACTTCGTAGCGAAGTCGGACGGCGCCCGGGGTTCGGTGCGCACCTTGGCGATCAATGTGAGAAGACAGCACAAAAAAAATTCTAAGTATCGGGGCCGCCCGATTTCACAACGAAGTTGGGCGGCGCTCATCTATTTGTGTCGTCGGGATGCTTTTCATGGAAGGGCATCAAAAATGACTAAGTGTCGGACTCAGTCCGATCCGACTGCGCGCCCATCTTGGTGCGCCCTCGGGCGGAAAGAGAAGAAAAGGCAGAAAAGTTTCTAAGGCATGAGGGCCCGTCCGAGTGCGCTGCCCCGCCCGACTGCGCAACCGTTTTGCCGCGCCATCAGATTGGAAGGAGGTGGACTGCAGAAAAGTTTCTAAGGCATAACCCGCCCGACTGCGCTGTTTTCAGCTTGCGCCGTCTGACTGCGCTCCGTTTTTGTGCGCTGTCGGGCGGGATAAAAATACAATGAACAAACTCCTAAGTTTGATTCTCCCCCCTCTTTCATCAGCAGTTTTCAGATGCCGACAAGTGTGCAGTCTCGGGATAAGAGTCAAGATGTGACAGAAGGTGTGCCACCCGGGTACAGAGTAGATGAGCGTGAAGTGCCAGATTGTACCGCATCTACCACCATTTAACCGGACTCGACTTCTCACCTACCGGATTGCCACGAAGCTGCTACATTTCAAAGTGGACCTTGCTGCAAGTACACTCCTTGCCCGCAGAGGTCAAACATCAGCCGCTTTCCGTCGCTTTTGTCAGCTTTTGCAACTTTTGTCAGGTTTGGGATTTTGTGCCCAAAATGTAATCGAGGGGGTTAATTCTGCTATAAATAGCAGCCTCATTTCATTGTACAAGGGTGGAAGGGGGATATATTGCTAAGGAACTTTTGTAGCTGTGCAATTGCTTTTAAATGCAAAGTATATTTGGCTCTATTAGCTGTCTTTGTCTTGTATGCTGCCTTTATTAAGTATTTCTGCCTCATGTTGCTTATATTTCTTATTACTTCTATTCTGCACTTCTGGATATCAGTATTGGTAATTGAGTATATTTGGAATACTAAAGTAAAGGATACATAGGATAGAATAACACTAATAGTTTTTGCTGTATACATTGTTTTGATTGTTGTTGGTAATAGTGATTGGTTAGTTGTTGTGCTGCTTATCTTCCCCACCCGAAACAAGCATATTTATGTTTCTTTCTGCGTTTTATAATTTATTTCCTGCACTCTGAGCTAAAACCCCCAACTAAGAAAACATAGGAGCCGGCCTTCTCCGAAGATCGGCACGGAAGGCATCTTTTCCTTCCGGATTTTCAATCTGTTGGGCGAATCTAGGGCGCAATAAGATTAAAATCCTATCCTAGTGGCAGATTCGTAACCAACAGTTACCCCTACAAATCCTAACAACTTATCCTTAAAAATATGTTGTAACAAACAATACAATAATAGAAATACCTATCATATCTATTTATTCTAACATCTTATATGAAGGTTAAAAAGAATATTTCAATCAGCAATTCATCCTCTTCATATTTTGTCCATATTCCTCCAACTACTATTGGAAATAAGTTGGCAATATAGTCCTCAATTATATTAAACTCCAACAGATCAAGAATGCCAAGCTCTTGCTCAAGTAAAACCACACTTTTCACATGCTTCTCATTGAAGGTGGACTCAAGTTGATTCTAGAGTTCCTTTATTGTGTGGGTGAGATGGAAGCAATGTTTTGAAGCAATGTGTAAACCAATGAGGATTGATCTGTTTCCCATGCAATCTTTTGATTTTTTTTCATCTCTCTACACTCAATTGGCTCAACATAGATATCTCATGTAATTTTACACAAACCCTTGCTTTCAAACAAAAGCTCCATGTGTTTTTTTCTAATACTATAGTTACGCCCATTGAGTAAAGCTTTAAACTGAGAAGAGTCTATTTTTGGCGAACAAAATCCAACCAAAAAATAAAAGCACGAGCATGTAGAGCACCAAATGACGAATTCAATAAAAAGATAAATCATTCAAAATGAAGCTCGTATGCAACAGTTGTGGCTCCCAAAATATCAAGACCAATAATGCCCACAAAGTGCAATTTTCATCCAAAATTTGAAAATTTTACAAGGTTCAATGTTACACCTAAGTACATGGTATCTAGTTGTTTGTTTTCCTGACTACTGCTAATCTGTCTTTGCCACTTTGCATGTTTGAATTCATCAGTTGCCACTGTATAAAAAACTATTTCATTTGAAAAATGATATTGTACCACCTCAACCACAATTATAGGCCAAACCCCCTCTAAAGACTCCACATGCCTATTGAATTTCTGCATGATCAAATGTGAACTATAAAGCAAAGCAAGCAAGGAATCACAAATGTAAGGCAGCATCAATAACACCATAAAGATATGGATGACATAAGCTTGGATCAAGAAGAACAAGATTTTAGTGTCTTCTATGGTGCATGATGGTGTATCTATATACACAATAGCATGGATCATGAATCTCAAGACACCACAAGTCAGAAATCCATGGGCCGCATTTAATCACGCAAATTCTAGAGGGCCCCATAATCAAGTTTAGCACAAACACATGTTCCATCATCCCCCATTAAACCAGACTAGAGGAAATATGAAGGTAACATTATCTTTTATCCCTAGTTAAACCAAAATGAAGGGCACACAAATATGATATTATTTTATCCCCTTTAACATCAACTTATTTAGCATAAGCATTGATCTAAGCTTGACAAACTTAGTTTATAATAGTTGCTTGATAAAAATGTCAGCAATGTAATCATCCATTTTCAAAAACTTCATAGAAAAAATGCCCTTCTTAATCAGCTCACGAATGCAGTAATAGTGGATTTCACTATGATTTGTTTTGTAATAGCAAACTAAATTGTATGTCAATTTGATAGTACTCTGATTATCAAGGTTCTTGGTTTTTACTGTCCAAATCCAAGTTCTTGAATAAGGTTTTGAATTCATAAGGCCTCTATAAATGCATTAAACCCACCACAGTACTCGACCTTTGTTGTAGATAGTGCCATAATGTTTTGTTTCTTGTAAGAACACACAAGGGACCCTCTACCAAGGTTGAATAGGTACCTTGATGTAGATTTAATTTATCATTCACCAACATATCTAATGCATAGGTGTTAGCATAGCCTCTCAGCTCTAAGAGTCCTCCCTTTGGAAATGGTATACCTAGCACATAGGTTCCTGTGATATGTAGCACAATTCCCTTTGCAGCTTGCATGTGAACCTCTTATGGATCCAGCATGAATCTGGCAACCACAATTCCCTTTGCAGCTTGTCTGTTTGATATCAAGTTTTGCATGCATTGCAATCTTCCATCTTAAAACTACGTAACAGGTGAAGAGCATATTTTGGCTAAGATATCTCATGCTTATTTTGAAGTATATAGATGCCCAATAAGAAATGTAGAAGCCCCAAGTGCATAATCTCCAAGGTATTCTTCATTTTTGTCTCAAGATCATGAAGCAATAAGGTGTCACTTTCAACAACAATCAAGCCATCCACATACAAGGAAATTAACAGAATTTAATCTTTACTTCTTCATAAGTAAACATTATAGTCACATTGACATGGCATAAACCACTTTTGATAAAGAAGCTATAGATTTTCTTATACCATGCTCTACAGGCTTGTTTTAGCCAATAGACTTTTTAGTCTACAGGATAGAGGTAGGTAACCTTTTTTGACAGATCCAAATTGTTGCTCCATATAGATTTCTTGATGCAAATCACTATGCAGATAGGCACTTTTGACATCTGTATAATAAATTTTCCTTCCTTGATCACCAGTTAATGACAAGATAGTTTTTGTAGTGTTCATCTTGGCCACCAATGCAAAGGTTTTTGTGTAATCGATTCCATTTTGTTAAGAGAATCCATTGGAAAACAGCCTAGCTTTGTAAATATCCATTTCTCCTCCCAAAGTGTAATGGTTTTATAGACCCATTCACATTTTATGTTTTCGGACAAGGAAAAAATTTCCCTGTTTGGCTCTCCATTAAGTAATTATACTCCTCAATCATGGCAAAATCCCAATTTTTTTGTCCTCCTAGCTGCTCCATAAGTCTAAGTTCCAAGGATGCAAGTGTTCTTAGTCATAAGTGCATAATGACCTTGATTTAGAAACATATCAACTTCTTCCAGGAGTATCTATTCCTGCGCAGGTTTGAGGAGACAATTGTTCTTTGTGCCCACTTACTGCCCTGGCCCAACGCCGCCGCCTCAGCATCCCGATCCAAACAGCCCTATGTCTCCTTCACATGACCATCCCTAAGTGGCCCTTCATTCTTTGCCACATGTCCTACTCCTTCCAGCCCTCCACTCTCCAAAAAGCATCCCACTCTAGACAGCCCTCCAATCTCTAGCAATCATCCTCCTTGGGGTGATGTTGCACTCTTTAATAAGCATCCTACTTGGAGTAGCCACTATACTCCAATAATCATCTCAAAGTGACCTCGCATGCTCGATGGGAGCCTCAATCCAAGCATATCCCTTTGCTCTATGCCAAGCATCAAACTCCATGTGGCCCTTAGCTCTTTAATGAGCATCCAACTCTAGGAGTCCCTCCTTTATCTAATGGGCATCCATCTACAAGTATCTATCCTGCATCCAAATAGTGCCTAACTCTAGCCATTCATCCTCAAACTAACAAGCATCCTCCTCTGAAAGACCCTCTGCATAAACAATCCTCTTCCATGGAGCTCCATTTGGCATCCCTTTGGTAGCTTCCTTGGGCATCATCTTCTAGAAGCTTTTTCTCAATAGCTCCACTAGATGCATCCACCTCATAATCATGCATAAGAATAGGGATTATGACATGAGAAGTGGATGATCTAAAGAAAGGCATGGATCCACTATTTGATTCATCAAACCCTATTGATGCACACCTCTCTTCTGGTTGGATTGATCAAAAATCTTCTAGAATTTAGATATGTTTGATTTTCCAATCATGATGCAAGGATCGTTTTTGGAATCCAACATTTGACACTTCCCATTAGGAATATGGGGCCATGCCACACACAAATATCCTTATATGCTCAATATTAGGTTTACAACCAATCCACTTCTCTCCAAGTGTTGTTTCCCAAACAGCCTTTGTGAGAACCCTTTTCAAAGTGTAGTTTGCATAGAGAGTTGCCTCCCTCAAAATTTATCATTCAATCCCTATGCCTAAATCATATGCCTAGTCATTTTCACAAGTGTCTTGTTTTCCCTTTCCGCAACAGCATTCTCTTGAGAAGTATAAGGTAGTGCCTTTTGTCATGCTCCTATTTTGTTGAACAGAAAATCTTCAATGGAGTTGCTCATGTACTACCCACCATTGCTAGTACAACAGCATTTGATGGGACAAAAAATTTGACTCTCACCTAATTCCTTAAATTCAACAAACTTCTAAATGTCATATCCTTGCTCTTGATAATATCAATCCATGTTCTTAAGAAATCAATAATAAAGGTCAAAACATACCTTCTTACTTGACAAAAAGGAGCCATTTATTGTTGAAATTTTAATAAACAAGTTCCAACCAATTTCTTGCCCTCCATGCTTTCTCTTTTAAAAATTATCACCATGATGCTTTCCAAGTACACATTCTTCACATGCTCTTTGTGGAATCACAAGTAGAAGTCCAACCGTTTTTTACTTTCTCATCAAATTCAAGCTTTTGTAATTCAAATTTTCAAGTCTGTTATGCCATAATTTGCTGATGTCATCAGCTCTCACTACAAGTGAGAAGGTTCTTTTCTTCTCTCCAAATCCTACAGATTTACAGATCTTATCCCTTGGATCACGTATACTAGGAAGTCACAATCCATACTGATTTTGAATATCCTTGGTGACAAATTTGTCACGCCAAAACTCCATCTTTTTAGTACATTACGTAATTTGAGATACAAATAGCATATTATGAGACAATTGAGGAACGTGATAGTCATCCTTAATAACCCATTCTCAAATTTGGCATAGTTGGAAACTTAAATAAGTAGGGTGAAATTGCCACAAAGATTCTATCCTCTTTGGATTTATCATATCTGTTGACCCATTTTTAATCATTCGATGCAAGCATCCAAAATCAAAAATCCATTCCCTTACATAACTGTTTGCATGAAAAGAAGTAGTTACAAAAAAGGGATTGGCCATTATTATCATTGTCATTGTTTTTGTTACTCCAATGTCCTGGACTAGCCTTCCATATATCGATCTTCAACACCTTCAGTTTTTTCAACCATTTCTGGATCTTTTACATGACAGTTTCTTGCTATGTATTCGATTTTTCCACAATACCAACATCATCATCCTTTTTTCTTGAAAATGATCTCTACATTCAAGGTAGAACCTCATCATTAGATCATTTCTCCATGTGAACACCTTTACAAACTTTCTCTATTGACTCTATAGATTTATTAGATATTTCACGATCATGAATGCCTTTATTCCTGATAAGGTGTACTTGCTCAATTTTTCAAATTTGCCATTTAAATACTCTTTAAATGCTCCTTCCTGCCTTTTTGATAAGAAGGAGATTAATCAAGTAGTCAGAGATGATGTTTATCAACAGTGTATTCAGATCACTTGGGTCGCTCCATCTCAACCTATTAGTCCTAGGTTGCCCTTCTACACTGAACATTTTATGAGGATTGACGATGGCATTATTACTAGCCTGATTATATCCAGCGACATTGGACACAACCTTGAGATTTCATCAGCTTAGAGGTTGCTCACATTAGTTGCTCTTTGCTCTTTCTATGAGGTGGAGACTGAAGAACATTACATCTTCAAGTGTCCTGTTTATGATGAGATTTGGGGGAGATACTATTGCTTGTATAAAGACTCAAGTGGATTGCTTGACCAGAGATGCTTGGCTATACACCCTCAATAAGTTATCAATCTTCAGCACCGGTTATTACAACTACCACTCAACTAATAACTTCATTCTTTCACCCTCTCTATTGTCGAGAGTTACAAGCGTTCATTTGAAGTAATGTGTCTCCATAATCATTTGAAGTTATGTGTCTCCATAATGTTAATGGCAGACGTATGCACCCTTGTTTGCATATAAACATGACTACTAGAGCTTCAGCACTTTCTTTTTCTTGCATGCAGCTAGATAGGACTGTAGTTCTCTGACATCAGGTTTCAACCACCCCTCACATACTTAGGAGTTGCATACAGACAACTTAGCAATTTCCTATCTTCTATTAGTTCCATGGCCATGGATGCTAGAAGAGACCTGAGGGGTTGAACTCTATGTCCTCCTCGCATTATCTAATGAAGGCCCCTTAGTCCTATCCATTCACCTAAGAGCATCATTAGATCCTATGTTGGCCCTTTTGGAATGGTTGGTGATGAACTACTTTGTTTCTACTTTACATCCCACTATAGATTACTGTTAGCACTTGGATCCATTTGAGCTCTCTTTAATCTTTCTTTTACATTGATTGTCGCCTCTTTCTCTTCTCTTCATCATTACTTTTAGAATGTCAAGATTTGACCATTTTGGAGTCCAACCCTCAATGCTGTAATTTAATGCCATTTTGTTGTTCCACTTTGTTGTAGTTTACCCTAGTGTCTTTACTCCATTTTAACTTATCTTCGTACTACTTTTTTATTACTGCAATGCATTGTAATTTGTAATAACTCTTTTCAACAAGTCCCAATGGCTTACTTTAGTCATTCATGTAAATTAATAAGATTATCTTATTTTATCTCTCTCTAATGTTTGTTATGGAAGAGCAAAAAGCTTGCAAAACATCTCCCAAGTCATTTGTTTGTTCTCCACAAGCATTTAAATTATGTATTCCTAATATTGGTCTTGAATATCTCATAAGGTCCTCTCTATTTCCTTTTGACCATCTCAAGTACCTTCCATTCCTACCACTATTTCCACTATGGTTGTAAGTATGCAAGCTCCTCCATTAATGAGCATAACTGCAGCCAAACCTGGTGCTTCCATTCATTCTACCATTTCGGTCCCCCCTCTCATTTCCATCTCCTCTTCTTCCTTCGAGTCTGATCGTTCATAGGTTCTGCTTCCTTTCACACCATTTTTGGAGATGCAGATACTGCAGATATGTTGTCATTGATGTCAAAAGATCATTTAATGTCAAAAGGATCTATGAAGGGTTTTTGTGAAAACCAAGATGTGATTCCTTCTTGATAAGGTCTTTTCCATGCACTCCTTTAGTTTGCTTTGTATCTAATTGATGCAAGGATATCCTTCATTGAATCTTAATCAAGAGGATCTAATATCATTGATTCCACCTTTCAAGGGATGACTCTATTCCAATTTGCCTTGTAAAATAGATCTTGTAGCTTTTTCCAAATCTCCATTGGATAGTAAAGATCATTGATGTTAAACCCAATTTCCTTGGACACTTGCCAAATCATTATTAGTACCCCAGTATTAAGCATCATATTTTTTCTTTTCTTCATTGTCTTTACAAGACTTCCACTCCTACGGTCCTATCCTAACCCTTCACAAGGAACTAGCCCTAAGTCATGTTTAATGTACTCCGTTCAATTTCAATAAGTTTCTCCATTAACTTAGATCGCCTCCACTCAAATCTACTACACTTCATATTTGGATACCCTTATATCTAGCCTCCCCTTAAATCTGTCATGTCTCAATCTAGCTTTAAATCTGTCATGTCTCAATCTAGCTTTGCTTAGATGCATATTCTGTTAGATTTGGCTTTCTTTGGTGTAACATCTCTCACATTCACCTTGGACAACCCTTAATCTGCGTCCCTCAAATACCTTCCTAAATCAAGAATCTAAGATAAACTATGCTAAACAATTTCAAAGTCTATAATGACTTCTCCAGCATATCACAATCATATTTGCCTGACAAAGAGCAAAACCTCTCAAAATTCATAACAGTATCTCCTAACCACTCTAGACCAAAATCCTCTCAAATATCAAAATGTACTATACTAAGGTTTGTCATAGATGGTGATCACTTACCTATCAGACAGAAGTCAAGCACTTTATAGTCCACACCCTCACTCAAATAGCATGTTGAATTGGAGCATAATCAAAAGTGAACTCTAAAACAAAGCAAAGCAAGGGAATACAAACATAAGGTGGTGTTGACAGACACCATAAATATAGGGATGTCATAAGTCTCAATCAAGAAGAACAAAAACTTAACATCATGGATGGATGAATGGTAGTATATTTATGCACCGCAAATCATGAAATCATGGATCCTAGAATCCAAGTACATAACCCATGGTCCACACTCAATCATATAGATCAACACAATGGTACTTTAAAGTGGAGTCTACCATTCATGCATTTTCTGGCAATTTCCCCTTGAGAAGGCAACCAATCTAAGTGTTGCCAATAGAGCCACACAAGCCAACCAACAGTTGACACGTCCATAGAGAAGACACTCTAAATTTAAAAGACCCCTGATCTTCCCAAAAACAGAAGTGCGTGATAATTGGTAGGATTCTAACTTCCAATCTCCTATGCACTATCCAAGTACTTTAGCCACCTACTCTTTCAATAAGCTCACACCATAACAGAGGCTCACTACCTTTTCGAAGATGATACCTGTCCAATTGCACTACAGAAGACCTCTACCAACCAAACACTACTATCTCTTTGCCCAACAAATTGTCCACTATCCAATCAATGGCTTCCACTTGTTGTGTATGTGTTACTAGAACCAAAACTTAAAAATTTGGATTCTTCGGAACCCTGGCAATTTTTACCAAATCTTTAATTGCAGATTTAGGGAATTAAAGGCAAAATCAAAAAACTGCAAATTGCAATGGTTGCCAATTTTTCACAAGAAATGCACTCAAATTGCTCAATTTTGAAAAAAGTTATCAAACTTAAGATATTGCAAGTTTTAAATAAATTCAACTAAGAACATTTAGGGCACAAAAGCAAGTTAGGCAACATCATTCAAGTTGCATCTTCATCAAAATATACATCTTCACCATACAGACTTGGTAGACTCAATTATGCTCAGAAAATGAAGGTTTCGTCAAATGTCATATTTTGGTAATTTCTAAGGTATAAGATTGTTTAAAAACACATTATCTCTGAAGCATGATGCACAAACTCACCAGACATATATGAAACAAACACCATACTTTTGAAAATTAGATGCTGCCACAACCTCCAATGAATTTAGCAACTCCTAGTCCCCATTGGAAGAGTTTCAATGATTTAGCCTCAAACATGCAGAAGAATGGTACATAGCTTTAAAAATAATGTGCCATAATCACACACAACCTACCACGATGTTCCCTCTCAAAGTGCAAACTATGGGTCAATCCTGGGGCAGTCAATTCCTCCCCTTTGACACAATGTGAGATTTACCCTATAATAGTGTGTCCAATTCCATATAGCACAGAAATGGACAAAGAGATACAAAATTGATATGATATCAAAAAATATACTGACTCAGAAATATTCACAATAACACATTATTTCAAATTGATCGTCAGAAGACAATTAACAATGAAGATAAGCCTAGTTTATTTATTATATAAATGCTCAATCTTACCTCCAACATCAAACATGGATCAGAAGGACTTGCATGGTAGGGTCATATTTTATTAGTTTTCTTGACACTCAACCCAAGGATACTATAGGTTGGTGGCTCATAGGGACATATCACTAACAGAATCGATAGATGAATAATCTGACATCTTGAGAATCTTGGCTTATTTTTTTTATGTATGCTTGTTCTTTCATCCTATTCTTTTGAGCCTCCAATGATCCATAACTCATAATGCTAGTTAGTTTGAATTTAGACTCTGATATGTTGAGAGTAGGAGATTGTAAACTTGTGAACAAACTCTTTTCACTTGCATTATAGATATTCCGTTTCTATTTGAAAAAACTGGTAATTTACATGTGTTGACAAGCAAGCAGAATGCATATGCTTGCAAATACCATACCCAGTGGAACGAAGGAAAGATGATAATTTATAGAACATAGGCAATAAATGTATTAAATGATTGGGAAAAAAAATTTCCTAATTTCCAAATCTTTGAGTTCCTATGTTGAGCATTGCTATGTTTTTCAAATCATAATGTTGATAAATAGCATAGAGGCCCTCTCAAAATATCTCCAGGATTCACAATTTTAAAGTTAATTCCCAGCATTATTTGAAGATAAAATAAATTGTGCAATTTAGTAGATAGCCGAGGATGCCGATACAAGCAATAGATCAAAGCAAGATATTTCTTTCCCAGAATTTTTGCATCCAAGAATCTTCTTCTACAATTATACATAGTTAAAAAAATGATTCAAAATACACTTTAAAAACGGCAACAGTTGCCCAAGGCATTGTGGAGCAACTTTGAATGAGATGCACTTGTATAAGCACAACCCAAGTTCAACACCCGCATTGTGGTGGATAGTCCAGCAATTAGGCAGCCCATGATAATAGGTTTCTTGTAATACCGTGATAATGTGGTTCAGTAAAGTAGATGTCATAGGAGTGGGGACCTGTTTCAATAAAATCTTCTTTTTTTTAAGGACAAAAGATAAAAGCTATATAAACTTAAAAGCAAGTTTTAGTTTTTATAAAAGACATGCTTAAACCCTGATAAGTAATAATAAAGAACACCCACCAAAAGGAAAATCCATTAAATGCAAAATGTGATGGTGATATTTCTCATAAACACCCAAAAAAAATACAAAATAGACATAAGCAAGTCAGTGAAATAGGATAAGTAAAGAGACAACCTTAGCTCCCTCATCACCAATTGGATTTCCAGAAAGATTGAGCGACCTCAGATATCTATTTTCTGGAAGAATTTCAGCAATTGCTCTCGCACCAACAGCTGTTATGCCATTTGCTGAAAAGTCTACCTCCTCTGCAATCTGAATCGTGACAATTCAAATTTCCATTTCCAGTATATCTCATTCCTCTATTGTAAATGCTTCAAATGATTTCAGAGACTTCTTGATCAAATCAGCACAGTCAGTAAACTTTACTGTTTCAATGTCTGGTAGGAATTGTTTACATCTATTTAACTTAATGAAGAAACCAAAACAATGTAAATCTAGCAAATGTGAATCAGAATATTTAATGCTAACCTGATTGTAAGCTAAACCTTCAGCCAAAAACACCATTCCCTCATCACCGAAATTACGACCTGGGCATATAACATTCAGGATAATTAGGCTATGATGCTTCTTGAAAAGCATTCAACATTTTAGCATGGATAATGCATAGCATATGTATTATGCACATACAATGAATGGTGGTACTGGTTTAACCTAAGCAAATGTTGCCATGCTCCCCTAAAATCTACAAGTTTTCTTTCAGCTCAAAATATGGCATACCAACTTTCCAAGATTGTTAGAATTCATCTATTGCTTAGCTTTAAATAGAATCAAACTCACCTGACATATAAACAACTGGAAGTGTACGAAGCTCTCTTGCAAACTCATTGAGACGATCCCTTGCTCGTCTATCGAGTTTGACTCCACCTTCAGCAGGAAATGTGAAGTCAGGAGAAGACTGCAATGGCATAGATGGCAATTCAATACCGAGGGAGAGCATTTTAGATCTTCCAACATCAAACATTCTCCCCGCGAACTTGAACAAAGCTGTCAGCTGAAAAGAAATAAATTAGCAATGCAATTAACAGTTACGAATTCCCTATAACTATTCTATCAACACTTAATTACTTATTCTTCTGCTCCTCAGTGACAAATGCTACGGGAATGAAATGACCTGAAGAACTTGACTTTCAATAGCACCACTGACTAGCTATTATAACTCGTAACAATGTTATAATTTCTTTCATTCTAATGTATAATGTAGACAAGACTGATATTTTATCTTCTTCATGAGGGGAAGGAAATTATGAATCAGCAAACCTAAGGCAAATTTTTGAATGACTCATCTTTCACAAGCCATATCTTTGCATAGAGATGTCCTATTTAGACAATTCTTGCTTTTGTGCGAAATTTGAAGATCTTTGAAATGAGTGGTTATAGGAAAGAATCCAAGCAGCATTGATGAAGATACGACCATGTGAAGATAGTTGTCCTAAACAAGGGCAGCGTTAATGCAAATTTTTCTAGAAAAGACACCTCATCTTTTAGGAGCCATATCTTTGTGAAGGGTTGTCTGATTCAGAAAATTCTTAGACCAATTTGTGTGGAATTTGAAGAGCTTTAAAATGAGTGATCATATGAAGGAATCCGAGCAATATTGAGAGAGACACGACCCTGTGAAATCAGCCATCCAGAACAAGGGCAGTGATGATTTTTCAAGCCATGGAAAATAAATTTGTAGATATTTGTCAGCCAAGGTTTGGATAATGGGAAGAGAAATAGAGGGCTAGGGCATCAACGAGGCAAGACATTCTATCTGGGCATTAGAATTTTTCAACTAAGTTTCATTTATCCCTTCATTTTCTTATAAGTTTTACATGTAAAATATTGTAGGTTTATTTCAAATAATATAATTGCAATAGGATATACTGGTAAATTTAGTAGATATTCAGTTATAACTTCCTTCCCATGGACCGATTTACAACTAAATCCTTAGAATCATTCCCAGTAGTAGAGGTTAGACTCTTCCTTACCTGATCGTATGAAGGGTTTGCACCTGAAGATGTAAATCTATCCCTAGTACCAGTCTGGGTCAGGATGTATAGGTTGCCCATTGAATTATGGGAAATGGATACCTTCAAGGCAATAGGCAGCAACTCTTGGAGAATTCCTTGAGATTTTAGAAACTACAAAAGATGGACTCTTGGCTATTTATGCTTGCATATTGGTCATAATTGATATCAGTAAACCTTTACCATAATCAATCATTCTTAAGTATGAGGGTAAGTTGTGGACCCAAACCATGGATTATGAAAACATATCTTTCAGATGTAAAAGATGTCATGAGGTGGGGTATATTGAGAGATCATGCCCTAAGAAGAGTTCAACAGAAACATATGTAGAAAATCGCAAGAGAAACTTACAAATGGATATGGATGAGGATGGTTTTCAACTTCCAAAAAATAGGTCCAAACAGATGAAAGGAAATAAAAGTGGAGACCAGTAAGTAAGGATATTGGAAGTAATACCAATTCTTTTGAAGTTTTATCCTATGAAGAAAAAGCAGATCATAGTTTAGAGGACAGGTACAACAGCATCAGAATATTAACAAGGAACTGTCTACTCAGTATGATCCCGATTTAGGGATAAACATTCCTGTTGAAGCAGATCATAGTTTAGAGGACAGGTACAACAAGATCAGAATATTAACAAGGAACCACCTACTCAATAAGATCCCGATTTAGGGATGAACATTCCTATTGAACCTAAGGAATTTGCCTCATTGTATTTTGAAGACTCTCCTGAAGTATCATGCACCATTCAAGAGAAGGAAAGTGGTAGAAAAAACGTAGTGTTAGATGTTAAAACCTCTACCATTAAAAAGAAAATACCAAAAAATGAGCAAGATAAGTCAAAAGCTTCCTTAGCAGAGGATAAATCTAATGAAAAGGAAAGTTGTGAAAGAATATTGAGGAATAAAATAATAAAACCTACTCTTGATACTGGCAAGGCAAAAAGAGGAAAACCTTCAAATTATCAAACGAAAGCCAGGGAAGCAAGAGCAAACATAGAGAAAGGAACACAATCTAAGTTGGTGGAACTTCTCTTTATCAAACAGAAAAATGATCTTGGTAATTCGCAGGTGAGGCCAGAAGCCCCTAATGAGACATGATTACCATCTCATGGAATAGAAGGGGTGCTAATGCCCCCTCAAAGAAGAGGTGTATTAGGGACCTCTATTTAAATAATAAGCCTATTTAACTAATAAGCCTGATATTCTTTGTATCCAGAAAACTATAATGACAAAGGAAGAAGCTTCCAAAACTATGAAAGCAGTATGAGCAAGATGTGAATGGGATGTTGTCGATTCAGAAGGAACGGTAGAGGGGACTTCTAACATGTTGGAATCCAGTTAGAACCTCCTATGAAACCATTCATAAAACTAGATATTGGATAGCCTCATTAGTCATATGTTACTTTGTAGATATTCGTTTCATCCTTATCAATGTCTATGGACCTACAACTCAATCAGGCAGATCAGAAGTATGGAGTGAGATCGAAGCCTTTATGAGAAGTAAAGACCAAGAAACCAGAGGAGTTTTTAATGCCATAACCAAGTTGGATGAAAATTTTGGGGAAATTAGGAAAATAGCCCAAAGTATGAGAGATTTCTCAGGTTTTATTCAAAACAATAATCTTTGGAAGGTTGAGTTTGAAGAGGACAACTATACATGGACCAACAACAAGGCAAGCCAGAGCCTGATAACAGAAAAATTAGACAGATGTATACTCTCAGATCATTGGCTAGATGAAGGGACTTGTGCTAAAATTAAAACCTTGACAAGGATTGTTTTAGATCACTGGCCAATAAGAGTTAAAACGGTTGTAAGTGAATTCAAAAAAAGATCAATTTTTTAATATGAGCAAATGAGGTCCTAGGTGTAGACCAATTGGTGCAGAAAAACCTCGTAAGGGGGACAGACGCCCAGGGTTCAAATCTTGGGCCTCTCCGGACTGAATGCTTGTCCCTTTCTTGGTGCTTTTAGCGGCGTAAAAGGTTTAAAATGAATGCGGCATGGCGGTTATAGGGGCGGACTGCACGGAGTACTATGTGGCAGCTTCCAAGGCGGATAGCACGGAATATCATGGTGGCCATAGAGGCTGACAACACGCCCGAATCATCGTGGTGGCTACCGATTCCACCATGTAAATAAAATAAATATATAAATATGAGCAAATGTAGGAAGACCATCCTCAAGTTGTTGATATGATGGCACAGACATGGAATTCTTTAGGAAATGGTGGGCTGTATACACTTCCAAAACAAATTAAATCAATGACATCAAGATTAAAAGAATGAAACAAGAACACTTTCAAAAAGTTTTTTGAGAAGAAAGAAGAACTAACAAAGAAACTTTCAAAATTTCCAAAAAGGTGAGCACAATAGTCCAAGCTCGGAGGAAAGGGAGTTGCTTAGTAAATACCATAATATTTTGAATAAGGAAGAGAAATTTTGGAAATTAAAATTGAGACAAACTTAGTTAAAAGGAGATAAAAACACAGCTTTTTCATAAGATGGCAATAGTACAGAGATCAGCATCCAAAATTAGTAGAATTAAATCATTAGAAGTTTAAATTGAAGACCAGAGCAAAATTATAAAGGAGGCAACGCCTTTTTACCAAAATACTCTACAATCAGAGGATATTGAAGTTCTTAATGATAAACTAATGCAAGAAGTACCTTTAGTTATAACAGATGAAGACAATAGCAAACTGATGAAGCCTATTACTCTGGAAATTCATTCAGCTCTTTTCTCTTTTGATAAGGATAAATCCCCAAGTCCAGATAGGCTCTCAATAGCATTCTCTCAACATAACTAGGAAATAGTAAAGGATTCTTTATTGGTGGAAGTGGAACCTAGGGTAAATAAGAAAAATACATACCTTATAAAATAAATGCAACATATCTTACCCTGATTCCAAAAAAGAAGAATGCAGAATTGTTTGATTCATTTAGGCCCATAAGCCTATGTAATATGGCATATAAGATAATCTCCAAAGTGATTGCAAATCGGTTAAGACCACTTTTAGACAAAATTATTTCAAAAGAGCAAGGAGGATTTGTGAAAGGGAGATAGATTTTAGACGGGACCATAGTAGTTCATGAAATAATGCATTCAACAGCTTCTAGAAAAGAGAGAGCAATAACTTTAAAACTTGATATGAATAAAGCCTATGGTAGGGTTAAATGGAATTTTTTTTTTTGCAATTTTGGAAAAGTTCGAATTTGAGAAGAAATGGGTCAGATGGATTAAAGCTTGTGTCTCTACAATATCATATTCAATGTTGGTCAATGGGCTAGTAACAAAATCATTTAAAGCCAAGAGGGGTCTTAGACAGGGAGATCCTCTGTCACCATATTTGTTCATTATTATGAACATAGGTATTGGGAAGGAACAGAAGGCATACAAAGATGAGCTAATAAGCAGACTTAAGGCTAGTAATAACATCAAACAACATCACCCATCAACAGTTTATAGATGATATAGCCCTTTTTGGGAGGGCAAGGATAAACGAGGCCAGAACTTTAATAACTTATTAAAGGAATATGAAAGAGCGTCAGGGCAGAAAGTTAATAGGACCAAATCTAAGATTTACTTCCTACACACTCCAGCTAGAATCAAAGCAAAGATATGCAAGTTACTTCAAATGGAGAAGGCAAATTTGCTAGCAACATATCTACGGATATCATTATTTGAGGGGAAAATGAGGATAGAATTGTGGAATCCAGTTATAGTAAAGTTCAAAATAAACTACCGGCATGGAAAGGTAGATGGTTATTGTTAGTAGGAAGAGTGCAGCTAATTAAATTAGTCTTACAAGTCATTCCAACATATTATATGTCCTTGTATATTATGCCAAAATCGGTAGAAAAAAGTTTAATCTATATTATGCAGTCATTATTATGGTCAAGAATACATGATAAAAGGAAATTTCCTTTAGTGAAATGGAGCAAGTTGTGTGATGATAAAACTAGCGGTCTCGGTTTAAGAGTTCTTACGGATGTAAACTTAGCTCTAAGGGGAAAAGTAATTTAGAGATTGTACAAAGAGAGTATGGGCAAGAATTCTTCTAAGTACGTTAAGCCCAATGACCCAAAGCGTAATATTTACCGCATTCTCACTTCCATATGGTTCTACACTTTCGAACGGTTTTAAAAAATCAATTGATCTAGTGATTAAAGGTCTAAGATGGGTGGTGAGAACTGGAGAAAAACAATTCTATTTGGATGGATACTTGGTATGATAAAAACCACTCAATCTAGATCTAATTTTGAAACCATGGATGAGATTACTTCAAGACAAATATGGTGATAGGGTTTCAAACATTATGTACAAGGATTAGGTAGGAAGATACAAATGGAAAGAAGATTTCCTTACAAGTATACTAGATATTGTTTCTAGGAGTCAATTGAGCAGAAAGATAACAACAGTGATTATTCCAAGGGAAGCCGAGGATAAGATGGCTTGGGAGTTGAATAGCTCAAGAGAATACATAGTAAGAAGCGAATATAATATAAAGCACCAACAAAATAGGAACACCGCAAGAATATGGAGAGATATTTGGGATAGCCCGAGTATTCCAAAAGTCAAAATGTTTGTATGGCTAGTAGGTCATAAGAAAATTTTATAGTGGGATAACCTAATGAAAAGGGGTTTTCCTGGTCCCTCACAATGTGTTCTATGTAAAAGGGAGGAGGAAAGTATAGACCATCTCTTGGGACACTCACTGCTCAATAGTCTGGAAACTATGGCAATGGATTCTTAATATGTTTGGTAAATACATGGTGATGAATGGTATAATTGAAGAATGGTTTTTGGTGTTCCCAACGGCATAAAAGGTTCAACATGAATGCAGCTTAATGGTTATAGGGGCAGATTGCACAGATTACCATGGCAGCTACCGATTCCACTAGGTTAATCAAAAAAATAAATAAATAAATAATTGAAGAATGGTCAAAGCAATGGCAAAGAACTTACAAAAATGAGGAGTTACAAACAATTTGGGATATATCAAAAGATACAATGCTTTGGACAATATGGCTGAAAAGGAACCGAAGATTATTTAAAGGAAAGGAAAGCAATTTAAAGTAATGAAAAGAAAGATTTGTTTAGCCATAGAGGAGTCTAAACCAACCCTATCAACTCACCCAATCCCCAATCTTGAAGCAAAGAGCCTTGATAGATGGAGTCAAGTCATCAAATAGAATTATGATGTTAGGTACAGGAGAAACAAAAGGAAGGCAAAGAATATAAAGTGGAAACCACCGGAAGTGGAGTTGGTCAAATTGAATTTTGATAGAGCATCTAAAGGAAATCCTGAACCAGAAGGAGGAGGAGGAATAATTAGAAATAATAAGGATAAGATTTTGTCACATTACGCTTTCAAAAGTAGTTTTAAGACAAATAATGAAGCTGAAGCTTGGGCAACTTCGGAAGGGTTAAACATATGGAGACAAGTGAAATGGAACAGAATGTGGATGGAAGGCAATTCACTAATAGTAATAAATGCAATTTTGAGGAAATGAAATACACAAGAGATCATTGTGGAAATACAAGACCTTGCTACAAAGTTTGAAGAAATCAGGTTTACACATATGTTAAGGGAAGGGAACAGATGTGCAGATAGGCTAGCCAATAAAGGGGTTTTAATAGAGGATCGTGAAGTTAAATTCTTTTTTCCATAGAGGAAGTAGTAAGTTTAGCTGAAGCTGAGAAAAAAAATGTTGACTGCTTAAATCAAATAATGATTAAGATTTACTTTAATGTTTTCCATTGATAATATTTGTTGTATTTTATAACATTAATGTGTTTTCATATAAACTATTTATTACAATTCTTGTGGTTGCACTTATGCTTCAAGAAGGAAACTAGCAGCCCAGATCTAGTAAAGCAGACTATGATAGCGCAAAGTTTGGGAAATATTACTCTACCAAGATGCAATGCATAAACAGTAAAGGTGGAGTTTTGGTAGAGTGAAGGCTGCTATAGAAAAATGTTAAGAAGGATGCTGATTTGTATTTACAAAGAAAAGTTAAGAAGATCCAGAAAATGAAAATAAAAAATCTAGTATTTTTATTAAAAAATATGTAGGTATCTAGCTATAGCAACTCAATTGACATGAAAATTGAATTTGTTTGTAAACTTTCAAACTCTAAAGAAAAAATATGTGATTTGTCAAGGGTAGGGAACCCGAGTACAACCCTATTTCTCCAGAAAAAGAAAAAAGAAAAAAACTATTGAAATAGAAATCATTATTAGTTAGTAGATTTTTCCTAACAAAATTTGTTCATTTGTGTACACTGTTATAATTCCTTTCATTCTAATGTATAACGTAGACAAGACTTCATTGCTTGAATTGAAATAGAACTCTTTATTAGTTAGTGAACTTTTCACTGCAACTGACCCGCGCCAACTTTTGTCCTATTTGAACTTTTCTTTTTTCTTTTTCTTTTCTCCGCTCATCTAATCAGAAGAACTCTCCATGATTGACCGGGCAGTTGAACTCCTGATCTATCTATATATAAGAAGTGCAACAGTTGAATTGCAGTAGCACTCCAGATCAGCTATTGTAACTTTTGAGTGCCACTATCCGATTAAGATCATCTTTGAGTATTAATATAAAATCAGCTATTGTAATTTTTGAGTGGACTATCCTGTTTTTGTCATTTTAGGGTATTATTACAAGAAATTAAGAACTGAGGCAGAGTATTTCCAATAGCCCTTTCGATCTCATTAACGGTGGACACTGATATAAATTCTTGATGAAGTCGAGTAAAAATAAGCATTACATTTGCCCCCCTTTAATTTAATAAAAAATTAAACATTTTAAAAAAATACCTTAATGAAAAAGGAAAAATGCTGAGCTTCAATGGTTAAGCGCCATATTTTATCAAATAGCTGGAGTTCAACTGTGATTTGAAATCTTGCTAAAGATATATATCTAATTTAACCGTGGAGACTAATAATAATTTTTTAATGAATTTTAATAAAAAGAAATAAAAAATAAATTCATATTTTAAATAATGGTTAAGCGCCATATTTTATCAAATAGCTGGAGTTCAACTGTGATTTGAAATCTTGCTAAAGATATATATCTAATTTAACCGTGGAGACTAATAATAATTCTTTAATGAATTTTAATAAAAAGAAATAAAAAATAAGTATTAAGTATGTTCCTTCAATTTAAAAAATATATTAAAAAAATTAATAAAAAGATAAAATGCTGAGTTTCAATGGTTAAGGCTTGTATTTTAAAATGGTATCAATTATATTTTTCAATTTTTAAAGATAGAAATTAGGTTTAAGATACATACATAATTATCAATGTAATATAAATATAACTAATTTCAATTTTAAATAATTAATATAAAAAAAAAATTAAAACCTATATTTTAAATACTAGGTTTAAAAACTACAAATATCTTAAATAACCAATTAAAATAAAATGATTAACACCTATATTTTAAATACTTGATTTCAAAGTGAAAACAAGGTTTTAAAATTACCAAGATGCCTAAACCCTAAGATAAATTGTTTAAAAATTTCTGATGAAGTTAAAGTAGAAATAACCTAAGATAAATGGTTTAAAAATTTCTGATGAAGTTAAAGTAGAAATAAGCATTTCATTTGACACTTTAATTTAAGATTTTTTTTTTTAAAACACATTAATGAAAAAGAAAAATGTTAAGTTTTAATTGTTATCTAAGGGTAGAGTTAACGGGTTATATATTTAAGTTAATTTCAGACTAAAGTTTAAATCTTAAGAAATAATATTAGGATATTGATATCAGTCAAAGTTCAAATATTGCTGTAAACATGGTAATTATACAATGCATTAAATTTTATTTTAAAAAGAAAAAACAGATGATGTAAGTAAAAGATATACCGAAAGCAACAACCAAAACCGCCCCAGCACCTGCAACCACTCCAATGTACTGGTTATCAGGAGCTTCAGGGGCGGCCTTGGCAGTCTGTGATTGATAAGAATACTGTCTAGTCCCTCTGCTACCACTGCCTGCTCCTCTACTTGCACCTCTCACTGCGTGAAGCTTTGCTCTCCTCTGAATTCTGCTTATAAGCCTTGGGCGCAAAGGATTAAAAAGTGCTTGTCCCAACAGATCAGAATGGGGAGAACCCAATAATCTCAACTGAAGTTTTGGCCCCAAATTGATTCCTTGGGAATGTATTGCCTGACCACTAGACCTCGTCTTTAAAAAAAAAAATACAAATACATGGGATTGCATTAGGTTTCATGGAATTATCAAAGAAGGATTAAAAAATATCCAAAATTTTGGAGAAAAGATTAGCGATATTTACTTGTAAATAAATGAAGGAAGAGTTTGCTTTTATTTGATGGGGGTGAACATTGCAGAAAGAGGAGGCCATTTGTGGGTGTCCTTCCTTCCACAGCTATCTATCCCCAGCGTGCAAATAACTGCTGATATTGATGTTCTATCCTTTGAGGTTTGTCCTGGGGTTTGGGGTTTTATATACCCTATTTTCTGGAGAGCTCTTTTTAATGGCTTTCGTTGTTTCCTTGTTCCGACAGTTTAATTGAACGGCTCTTCCCAATCCATGGCCATTGACGTACGACCGCTACACACTTATTTTTTATTTTTTAATTCTTATTTTTTATACACATCGTCGTACACATTTTTCTTCTTCTCTTTTTTAGTTAAGAGGAGTGCGAGTTGATAAGCCAGCACCACTAGATAGCATAGAAGGAGGGTTATATTAGATAGGCAAGATACTTGTTAAAATTTCGAACGTTATGGTATAGATGATAAATTTAAGATGAAAGGAATAGTAAATATATGGTAAGTTTTATTTCAATCTTAAAGTATAGGAGATGATCTATTAAAGATGATTGAGTGAGATACAATGTTTTTTAAAAGTAAAGGGTTAATATGCAAGTTTTATGGATAGTGTGAGCTTTTTGAATATTTAAAATTGAATCAAATATAAGTGCAAATTGAACTTTGTAAAAAAAAATTCTAAAGGCTTTTTTCTCCCAATTTTTCTAGTTTGGAATTAAGGATAAAATAATGAGTAGTGGTCCATAGTTTAAGAGGAGAGATGTCATAGAGTGAATTCTTTTCTATTGAGACATAAATTATTAAAAACCTTTCGGTGTGGGTTAGGCTTTTTGGATTTTCATATAAGGTTATCAATAAAAATGTTCCAAAGAATATTGAAAACACCTTAAGGAAATTCATTAACAAGGGATTAACTATTAAGAAGCAAAAGCATGTTATATATACCTGGATATTTCAAAATATTTGCCATAATTGTTATTAAATTAAGAGAATGGGATCAACAAGTGAATTATGAAAAGATTGCATTTTGATGTCACGGTTGTTATAAGATTGGACACATGGCAAAAGGTTGCAAAATGGAAACTATAAAGAAAGAGATAAAAATCTTTGACAATGAGATAAACTTAGAATTCATATTGTATTATAAGTTTGATTAGATCAAAGGGTATTCCACTAAAAAAGGACTATCTAAAACATCATATGGCAAAGGCCACCATGGCTCACTTGGATTGATCATTAGAAGAAACAAAGGATGTAAGGGAAATAAAGTACAAGATGCAAGTTCAAGTTAAGAAGGAATTAAAGGTGCAAAAGGAAGTTGTAGAGGAAAATTCTAAACCAAATATGACAGAAAAGGTCAAAGTTTATTTCAATTAAATCATCTTCATATGCATAAGTAGTATAGAAATCTCTCCTAGTAATAAAAATGAAAGTGGTGTAGAGGTTATCCCTTACACTCTATGGTTCAAGAGCAACATATTAATGAAACGAGGATGGAGAAAACCCATAGCAATTTAGGGTTTTTAAGGTAGCATAAGAGGGTAATTGTTATGGAAGAACATCCTTATACTTTGGGGTTTTCAAGGCAATATAAAAAAGAAAAAGTTTTTAACGTTATTTCTTGATTTTTGGATATTTTAGAGCAAGACAAACCTAGAGATGATAAGTCTCACTATGAGTAATATGAGAAGTTTGAAGAGATTAACAAAGATGAAAGTGTTGGTGGGAATTAAAAAATTAGAGGAAGATCTAACAAGCAAAAACAAAGAGAAAAATAAACTCAAAGGGATGTTAATATGGGATAACAAAAGCAAATTTCATAAGAGTTAACGAGAAGTGAGGCTAAACCCACATATAGAAACAAAAAGTTATTATAAAAATGATATCTTAGAATAGTAGGGGCATGAATAAGACCCCTAAAAAAGGGTATTAGGAAATTGTAAGGTTGCTATAAACAATATATTTATAGATATGAAAGAAGGGTAGCAAATATTTTAACCATTAATGGTATTGAATTTTATGTTGGCAAAGTTTAAATTTTAGAAGGCAATTATACGGCTGAAATTTTATCTCTTAACAAAAATGATATCAAGGACATGATTGTAGAAACTTAACATTTTAAAGAAGACAACGAATATCTTTGATCTAAAGGCAAATGAAAAATATCTTTAGTAGCCAATGGGTCCTTGGTTTATGGTTGGATAAATAGTTGATGTAGCCCACACCAAGGTTCAAATCTTGGTGGCACCATATAGCTCAATGTGACTAAATCGATGTAAAAAGGAAAGAGCAACCCTTTCAAAACCCTACTTTAAATATATATATAATAAAAAGACAAGTTAAATGTTCTATGAGGAATACCATAGTGGTATGTCTTTGGGTTTTCATTGAGGAGATCCAAGTTCAAACCCCAATACGAGGGGATCGAGACCCCTTATTAAAACCTATTTTTTCAACTCAAAATTTTGTTCTTAAGGACAACATAGTGATTTGGGCTTTTGGCTCTCTTTTAAGAGACTCAGGTTCAAACCATAGTGTGCCCAAAAGGGAATAGGTTGGATGGTAGTGATCAAGTGTTTGTTGGTTGGTTACCCCAATTCAATTCCCTAGAGGGTTGGGGGTTTCATTTATTTTTTTTTACCCAGTGGGCTAGGGTTTATAGTGGTGACCCCCTAGCTCGATTAGGTATCTGGCAAAGGTGTTACCAATTCACCTATGCATAAAAAAATACAAGTTAAATATACTTTAACTAACTTGATAACAATGTAAAACAAGATGATAAGGAGCATAAAGAGGAGCTAAGAGAAATTGTAGGGCAAGTATACCATGTAATAACATCATCCATTTTGACAATGTAGGTTTAGGTGTAGGTGCAGAATGCAAGTCAAATAAGGGAGTTTATAGCAAACCCTGGCTAAGGGTGCCATTTTTTATCTACTCCTTGCCTCCTACAATTCTTTGGGGGTAGATCTAAGTGAAGAGACCAATAACAAAGTATAGAGTGGGTTTTCTTCAAAAAAGTGCAAGTAATTTTTATTTTTCTTTTATTTTTTTTTTGTTTTTGAAATAGATTAGGGTTTCAAATACCCCTACAACTTTATCATGGCAACGACGATGGGAAGGATCTCTCCTTCCCTAAACCTTCTTTTTGAGATGTAGTACGTTCGGGAGGTGGAGGGCACTTGGGTAACACCATAGCCAAGTTTCCTCACAGGCCTCTGAGAATGTCATGCATAGACCCCATGAAGAATGCCAATGGATGCATGAAAGTGGTAGATGGTTCCCCGATAGTTCAGCTAAAAAATGTAAATCTTCAAACAGGCATAGAGGACATGGAAAGGAAAGGTTTGATTTGTAGATTCATGGGTTTTAGACCCCAACTATCAGTTTTTAAGGACTAGGCATCTAGGAACTAGTGAACTAAGGGAGAATTTCATATTACACTCTATCCCAATGGTTATTTCCTAGTACTCTTTGTGTGTGAAGAGGATCGAGATCATGTTTTCCAAGGAGGGCCATGGTTTCTTGGGAGAGTGGGTTTGTTCATGAAACCTTGGCATACAAAGTTTTGAGCAGAGGAGGAAATGCCTTCTATGGGCCCTATATGGGTTAGGTTATTTGGGTTACTAGTTGAATATTGGAACCCCATCTCTTTTGCAACTATTGACAACACTCTTGGAACCTTTATGATGGTGGTTGACAATACTTATAGTTTTGACCAAATGATATATGCCAAAATATGTGTCCTAATGGACCTCAACAAACCTCTTCCAGAAAAGATCACATTACAAACAAAGGATGAAGTCTAGGAGCAAAAATTTGATTATGAAAATATCCCATTCAGATGTCGGATATGCCATGAGTATGGGCACTTGGTGAGAGACTGTTCACATAAGTGCTCAGATCAAATGCAAGGAAAGGAAAAGGTTGTAGACTTTCAAGAACCTAAAAAAAAGCACATCCAAAGAAAAAAATAGATGATGAAAGCAATACAACATTTTAAGACCCAAGCATGGGAGAAGATCATCAAATGGAGGTAAAATCAATGGTGGAGCCAATTCTTCAAGCAACTAGCTAATCCAACCCAAGGGAACAAACAATGCCATAAATAGATGATAACCAGATCAACATGCAAATGGATACACACCTGCACCAAAAAAATAACAAAGAAAAAAAGTGAGGAGCTAAAAAAGAAGAGAATTATACCATTCAACCTAAAGTAGGAGGAGATACCTTGAACCCCCTTAATAAGGCCTTGGTGGTATATACAAAGGATCATGAAGGAGGACCTACCCAAGCTTTGTCTGGTATACAACAAGAAAAACTCAAGAAAATGAAGATTGACACCAATCAGAAAGTGGGATGTAAGACCAATCAACACCACTTAGCAAAAGAAGGGGAAACTCTTGTTTTTGAGGGTAAGGTGACTCCTATCACCAAATTTTTAACCCACCCATCCTCATGAGACTCCTTTCATGGAACGTAAGGGGGATAAAAGGCAACCCCCTTAAACACAATGAAATTAGAAGGTTGATTTAAAAAAAGCTAAACCTAGTATTTCTTTAGGAGACTAAGTTATCAATAGAGGAGATGGAGATAGTGGCTAAGAAATTATGGCCCACAAGTCTAGTAGAATCTCTTAGCTCTCAAGGAGCATCGGGTGGGCTCTCCTATCTATGGGATCCAAAGGAATTTGTGGTGTAGGTGATTGTGGGAAGCTAGGGCATTTTGGGACTTCAAGGGCAATGGAGGCAAAAGGACCAACAACTCCTATGTATTAACATATATGTAGCCACTACCATAGAGGACAAATAGAGGTAGTAGGAGAGGATTATAATACCATCTCAAGCTCTAGTTTCCCAATGATAAGATGGTCCTAGGAGGGGATTTTAATACCATTCTTTCCTTAGATGAAAATATGGGAGGGATGAGAACACTAGACACTACAACTGATTTAATGCAAGAGCACTTGAGGCATCTCCACCTGATTGATGTCAAGCCTGACAATGGATTAATGACATGGATAAATAAATGACAAGGACCCACATGCATCCTAGAGTGTTTGGATAGGTTTGTCATTTTGGATGACCTTCTCTCTCTAGAAGTAATTCTAAAATCTCTTATCCTTAATAATGCAAGATCAGACCACTAGCCTATTTTGCTAGATCTCTGGCAATATTCTAGGAATTACTCACCCTTTAAATTCTAGCTTATGTGGTTCAGAGATACTTCCTTTAAGCCATTAGTTGTTCAATGGTGGAGGGAAGGAAAGCCAAGATATGACACTCAAATGTATTGCTTTGCTAAGAGATTATAATTCATCAAAACTAAAATTAAGGAATGGAACTGGCATGAGTTTGGGGATGTGAGGGCTAAAAAAGTAGGTTTGGTTTCCCAACTAGAGCAAGTGAATGCTCAAATTTGTTCCTCAGGACTTATAGAGGAGCTTAGAAAATAAGAAATCCAAGTCTCTTCTGAGTTAGCAAAATGGGAAAGGAGGGAGGAGCTCTTATGGAAACAAAAATCTAGGATCTAGTGGCTAAAGGAAGGGGATAGAAACTCTACTTTCTTCCATAAATCTCTTTTGGCTAGAAGAGTTTTAAACTTTGTACCTCACTTGAAGACCAACAATGGTACTCTAGTTTACTCTTGGGATGGGATGAAGAAAATTGCCATTGATTACTTTGAGGAACTTTTCTCTATAGTCCCTCTAGACTCTAAGGCTCAAGAGGAAATTCTATAGGGAATCCCTTCCCTTATTAAGGAAGAGGATAATGAGGTATTGACAACACCAGTTTCTATGGCAGAAGTAAAGGAAGCAATTTTCAAGATGAAAAAAGGAAAAACTCCTGGTCTGGATGGTTTCCCCATTGAGTTCTTCCAAGAATTATGGGACCTGCTCAAGGATGATCTTCTTGTAGTGGTAGAAGAAGCATGGGTGGCAAAGTCAGTTTTGAAAGAAATCAATAAAACCTACATTGCACTCATACCTAAGTCCCAAGAGGCAGATCAAATTTTTGGCTTTAGACCAATATCTCTGTGTAATGTTCTCCTCAAAATCATTACGATGATGATAGCTCAAAGGTTGAAACCCTTCCTCCCTATGATAATTTTGCCAGAGCAAGGAGGATTTGTGGGAAGGAGACAAATTGCAGATGAAATAGTGCTTGCTCAAGAGGCCCTTCACTCCATGCAAGCACAAAGATCCCCCTCCATGTTTGTTCATTTGGACCTCTCCAAGGCTTATGATAGGGTAGACTAGGATTTTCTTTTATAGGTCTTGAGGAAGTTTGGCTTCTCCCAGGATTGGGTGGATTGGATTAGAGGCACTATTTCCTCAATATCTTATGTTGTGATGATAAATGGTAGTCTGTCTCCTTTGTTTACTACTTCTAGGGGACTACACTAGGGGGATCCTCTTTCCCCTATCTGTTTATCATTTTGGCAGAGTGTCTAGGTCATCTTCTCTCTAAGGAAAGGAATAATAAATCCATTCAAGGAATTAGATGTGCATCGACAACCCCTTCTCTCTCTCATTTATAGTTTGTAGATGACTCGACCTTGATGGGTCGTGCTATTGCACTAGAAGCATCCAGATTCAAAAAATTCTAAACCTCTTTTCAATAGCCATAGGACAACTTATTAATGAGGAAAAGTCTAAGATCATATTCTTTCATTGTACTACTAGAGTGGAGACCATGATTCTAAATATTTTGAATTTTAGATGAGCATCTCTTCCAATCTCTTATCTAGGAGTTCCCTTAAAGGTGGCCAAGCAAAAAAAGGCAAAATGGGGGTGGTTGATAGAGAAGATACAAAGTAGGTTGAACAATTAGATGAATCGATGGCTTTCCATTGTAGGTAGGTTCACTTTGGTTAAATCTATTTTACAATCTATTCCCATCTATGTCTCCTCAGTTTTGAGTATTCCTAAGGATGTTATGAGAAAGTTGGACAAGATTAATCAAAGGTTCTTATGGAGTGAGGAAAAAGCAGAGCATAAGTGGGCCCTAGTGAAGTGGGATCAACTTTATCTTCCAAAAAAAAAGGGAGGCTTGGGCCTCTAGTCAGTGGTTAAAAACAACTTAGCCTTGGAAGCAAAATTATATTGGTGGTTAATTACTTCCCCTAATGAGTTATGGGTGCAAATCCTAAGAGCCAAGTATGCAGAAAATCGAGCTCCAAAAGTTTTTACTAGATATCAACTTCCTCGATGAGGATCTCTAGTTCTTGAGGTACTAAGGATAGGGGAGACAATTATCAAACCATAATTATTCTGGATAGTGGGGAATGGCCATCATGCAAATTTTTGGATAGATGCTTGGGATGGTTTGCCTCCATTATCTCAACAATTTCTAGAATGGCGAGACATCATGGAACAACTCCATAGTCAAGGTTGGATAAAGATATCACATTATTATAGAAATTATGGGGAAAAGAATTTGGAGGATAGAGTATGGATTCTAGTAAGGGATTGACCAATCCTAGCAATAGAGGATGTCAAGGAGGCTATTCATCAGATTCTTAGAAGATGATCACTTTCTTGGGCAAAAGACAAAGATAGGTTGGGATGGGGCTCACATTCTAATGGTGTGTATACTATAGCTCTAGGATATTCATCCCTCACTCATCATAGAGAAAATCCACTCAATGATGTCTTCAACCAGATTTGGCAACTTTTGACTTGGCCTAAAGTGAGACTTTTTATTTGGCTCCTACTCCACAAGAGGGTTCTTATATGAGACCAATTGATGAAACAGGGCTTTTTTATCCATTCAGATGTGAGTTATGTTGTTCAGAGAATGAGACCTGGGACCACCTTTTTTTCTTCTACCCCTGGCCATTCAATTGTGGAAATGGTTGGCAACCTTTTTAGATCTAAGATTCTAGCAATTCACCTCCCTTGAGTAGGCATGGAGGACTTGGCCCAGAGTGAATGGGTTGGACAATTCAATGAAACAAATGGCCTTGGTCAATATATCTCTAATGCTCTAGAATCTATGGAAAGAAAGGAATAAAATAATCTTTAAAGCAATTCACCATAATGTTCAATATATTTGGGAAAAAATTATAGCCAATATCAGGGAAACTACTCTGCATACATTGAAGCCCCCCTCCACAATATCTCAATAGTGGCATAGTTTACTCTCCAGGCTTCAACTCCCTATGGATGAATGGAGATGTAGGCATCCACAAGGTCCTTGACCTACTATTCAAAGGGATGGACCATGGCAAGCCCCTCCCAGAGGTATGGGGAAGATCAACACTGATGGTGCATCAAGAGGTAATCCAGGAAGGGCAAGTATAGGAGGTATAGGAAGATTCTCATATGGTACTCATGCTTTTCTTTTTGTAGAGAATCTTGGCATCCTCTCTAATAATCTAGTAGAAGCATGTGTTATCCTTTGTGGCCTTCAAGAAGTTGCTAAGGTTGGTTGGTTTGCAGTACAAGTAGAATCAGACTCACAAGTAACCATTAATCAACTGAAGGCATCCACTAGAACCTCCTCTTAGGATTGGAGGTTACAAAGGGTGATTGACAAGATACATGCACTTCAGTCTAGATTCAAAATAATAGAGTTTCTTCATGCTCCTCGAGAACAAAATAAGATTGCAGATGCTATGGCGAATTGGGCTTTAGACCATGGGGATCTGACTTGTTATGGAGATCCTCCATGATGGTGGACATAGAAAACTAGGGAAGATCTATACCGTATACTACATATTGATGTTGATAACTCTGGTTCCTATATGTTGTGACTTAGAAGAAAGTCATAGATTTCTCTATCCTTGTATTAGCAGGATGCACTTAAGACATAGTTGTTGCTCTTCTATAAAATTTTGGATGAAAGCCTTGTTTGCATGGTAAGGAAGATGATGTAGCTTTCTTATTTGCTTATAAATAATACAAAAGTATTTTTTAACAAAACAAAACAAAAAACAATGTAAAAATAACAAAAGAACATTATAATATCTTGTTATCTTAATGTAAGTGATCTCAATAAAAATCAAATATAACTTATTAAAAATATATAGAATTTTATTTTAATTATTAAATCTCCGAAAAACATTACACCACCTAAAAATATAGTATACAACCTGATGATTTGAATATTTGTATCATACAAAAAATTGAAAAGATCTAGAAAACGCAAATCAAGAATTCAAACAATTTATGTAAAATGATGTAGGTTTCTAGCTATAGCATATCAATTGATATGAGAAGTGTATCTATTTGTAAACTCTCAAGCTCTAAATAAGAGAGTTGTAATTTGTCAAGGGTGGGGGACCCAAGTACAACCCCTTACTATCCAGCAACAAAAAAAAACTTTTAATATAAACTAAATATTTATAGGTAGACAGACAAACTCATTGATAGAACTCTGATCTTTCATCTCACTATTTTTAGCATACTATTTTAACAATAAAAAAATCAAGAGGGGTATGTATTTACCTATCAGGATTTACCTTGCACATCTACTAGTGAAAACTTAAGGGAGAAAGTATTTACTACTCAAAAGTTAATTTCTCATTATTATTGTTTTTATTTTTTATTTTTAATAAGCTATGTGTGGCTTCTATTGGGGGCCACTCCCATTACAAAAACAAAACATTACATTGCTCTCATTACATATCTAACAAGTTAATTAAATCATATCTAATTTTACCTTTTTATCAAAGATATTCTTCATTTGCCTTTCTATCAAATATATTCTCCATCTTCCTCAAACTGCTAAGTTTCCACAATCAACTCCTTTTATATCAAATGTCTTTCGAAATTTAAATTTTATCAAGATGAATTTCAACACCGTGAATGGTTAAAATATTTGTTGTCCAACTTCTATATATATAAATATCTTATCTATAACAACCTCACAATTTCTTAATACCTTCTTTTAGGGTTCTTATCCATTCCCCAAATATTCCAAGATATTATTTTTGGTTTTATTTGTGGGTTTAGCCCCACTTCTTATTAGCACTTGTGATATTTGCTTTGTTTTCCTATATCAATATCCCTCTGGGTTTCTTTTTCTCTTTGTTTTTGCTTCTTGGGTCTTCCTCTCTTTTTTCATTCCCAATAATACTTTCATCTTCATCAATATCTTCAATATTCTCACATTGCTCATAGTAAGACTTATCATCTTTAGGTTTGCCTTGTTTTGAAGAATTTGAAGTGCAAGGAATAACCTCAAAAGCACAATATTCTTTATGTTGCCCTAGAAACCCTAAAGTGCAAGGATGCTCTTTTGTAGTAATTATCTTCTTATTCTACCCTAAAAAACCTAAATTGTTATGGGTTTCCTCCATCCTCATTTCTTTATTATGCTGCTTTTGAAACCTTAAAGTGCAAGGGATAACATATTCACCCCTTTCACTTTTATTACCTGAAGAGGATTCTATACTACTTGAGGAAAATGAAGATGATTTACCTGGAATAAACTTGACCTCTTTTTTTGCCTTTTTTTTGTGATTTCTCTCCACATCTTATTTTGCACCTTTAATTCCTTTTGAACTTGTCAAATAATACGTAGATAGGATTTCTTTACCTCTTCTTCTTTCAGAGTTGAATATCCTTGATCTAATCTTAGCTTCTATTACTATATGATGTCCTTGCTTTGTCTTGAAGTTTATCTCATGGCTAGAATTTTTTATCTCTCTCTTCATAGTTTAAACTTTGCAAACTCTTGCGATGTGTCCAATCTCATAATAATTGTGGAAACAAAATATGATATTTTCATAATCTACTTGTCGATTCCATTCTCTTGATTCATATTTAATCTTAATGGATTGTGGCAAAAGTTTTGAAATACCCATACCAACACGTATTCAAGTATATATAGCACACTTTATCTCTTTAGTCCTTCCTTAATGAATTCCCATAGGATATTTTCAATATTCTTCAAAATATCCTTATTTATAAGTTGATATGGAAGTCCAAAAAGTCTAACCCATACTAAAGCTTCTTAATAGTTTTAGTCTAAAAAAAAAAAATTCATTCCATGGTCTCAAATCAAGTGCATATCTTCCCCTAAACCATTGGCCACCAACAATTATTTTATCCCTAATTTCTAAACTGGAAAGGATGATGAGAAAAAAACCTTTAGGAAGAAAAATCACTAAGTAATTTGAATTTAATACCCACTTCCACTTGATCCAATTTTGAATCTCCAAAAACCCTAGTCATGATCTATGGAACTTACATATTAACCCTCTACTTTCAAGAACCATTATATCTTTCTCAATCATCTCATCCTTGATACTCATTTCTAGTGTAACATTCACTACCTAGATTGAACTTGCCATGTTTGCTCTTTTGTTTATCTCCAACTTGGACCTCCATTCTTCTAACTAAAGCAACCTGACTTCCCATTAGGGCTTTCAAATATGACTTTCCTTCCATACTAGCTAATGGAACTCGCTCTTGGCTTACACTAAGAGCAAACAAACACATAATAAGATTAAAAATAAATAAATAAATAAAAATAATAAAATAAAATTAAAAACATGTTCCTTGAGTGTGTCAAAAATATAAAGCACAACAAAAAATACACAATAAGATTAAAAAAAACCACAACACGAACCACATAGAAAAAACACAAGAACAACATAACAAAACACAAACATGACAAATACAACAGTACACTACAAAGATATAACCAACAAAAACATAAAAAATAAAAACAACCAAAACAATCCAGGTGTTGTAGGTGAGTTGGAGAGGAGAGGGCAATCCTCCAAGGGAGGTCCTAGGTTCGAATCTCCACCCTACCAAAAATTTGAACTAGGTACCCAAAATACAATTGATAATGTTGGTACGGGCAGGGCCGGGTGTGACTCCCAGGTAACTTTGATGGTGTAGAACCCCCTGGTCATGGTATCTCAGACCAAGGTGACCCTGCAAGGGGTTTTTCGCTTTAAAAAAAACAACCAAAACCTAAAAAATTAAAAAACAACCAACAACAAACAATAAACAATAAACAATAAACATAGAAACCACTCACACACAAAAACACAAATTAACACAAACATACAAAAACACAAGAACAAGAACAACAAAAACACAAGAACAATAATAAAAAAAAAAAAAACACAAAACTACAAAAAACAACACAAAGAACACAAAACAAAACAAAACAAAAAACACACACATCTCAAAAAACTAAATAAAAAAAGAAAAAGAAAAAATTGAACATAACAATGACCTTTCTAGACCAAAATACTTTTAAGGCAAGAATCAATAGAGAAAACAAAAGAAAAAATAGTTTGAGCTAGGGAACTAAAATACCTTGACCGAACCAAAGAGAAGCAAAAATAAAGCAAGAAGAAACTATGTATAACAAGTAACATCACCTTTGTCCAAAGCTCAATTAGCTAAAGCATTAGCACTCTTGTTTTGATCTCTGACCACATGATTGTAATCAACTTTCAAAAATCCCATTTGGATTAATTGAATCTTCTCAATAATTCTTTTTTTCTCCAATCAACCTTATGATTCTTAGAAGGAGTCTTCAAAATATTAATTATGAGTTGAAAGTCAGACTCAACTAGCAACTTTTCCCATCCAACCCTAGTAGCCTCTTGAAGGCCTCTAAGGATATCATACCCCTCATCAAGGTTATTGGAAAGAATACCCAAATTCTCAGCAAAAGTAAAAACCAGGGAGCCATCTAAAAGTCTACCAATTCCTCTCGCACTAGCTTTTCCAAGGTTCCCTCTAGAGGCTCCATTTTCCAAAATCCTTAGCATGAGGTTAGCAATTTCTTGTCCTATCCATATTACAATTACTCACATTCCCTTTAAGCTGGTTTCCCTTAAAGGATTTAATCTTCAATATTTGCATCACTTGATCCCATCTTTGGTGGGAGTTTTGGGGGTGATTAAGGAGTTGTTGGACTGATTCAACTAAGTTGGCAATGGTCTTTTTCCAAATATAGTGAATATCCTTCCTATCTTGATTAAAAATTTGGTTGTTCCTTTCATTCCAGATATTCCAAAGAAGAATGGTAGAACCCATCCAAACTAATTGCCTAATAAAATGATCAACACCCTCTTTTTTAGGCCAATCCCTCCAAAGTTGTTCAAAAGTAAAAAAATTGGACCACTGTAAGCCAAGCAAAGTGGCCATTCTCCTCCATAGCTCAGAGGCTAAAGTACACTCAATAAAAATATGGTTGGGAGTTTCTACATTCTCTCCACATATTTCACATCTAAAAGGGCCATGAAAACCATGCTTCATAAGTTGCTCACCAGTAAGCACCCTACGATGCAATAAAAGCCAAGTAAATAACCTCACCTTAGGCCAGAGATTTTGAGCCCACAACTGAGAAAATATGTAATATGATTGGTTGGGATTATTATGGTATAAGGTCAAATAACCTTAAGCAATTGAATACTCATCCTTAGTAGTGTTGTTCCATCCAAAACAATTTTTTTCATGGGACCAAGAGAGAGATCTCATATGAAGGATGCCTTGGATATCTTGTCTTTGCCTTTCTGGTATTTGAATAGGCCAGTCCTCAATAGGGATCCAATATCTACCAACCTTTGAATTACCAATATGGTACCGATAGTAATTAGCCACCTTTATCTAGTTAGCTCGGTGAAGCTCCTCCATCCAAGGCCTCCAATCGAGAAACTGAGTTACCAAAGGCTTGTGACAATCCCAAGAATTTGTCCAAAAAATTTCTTGTTGACCATTATCAATGATCCAAAATAAATTTTTCTTTATCAAATCCTCACTAGTCTTAAGAACTGCTAAAATGGAAGAACCTTTGGTATGCAGTTGATAGCAAACAAGGTCTTCAGGACTTTTTATTCTCAACATATTTAGCACGAATATTATTGGTCCAAATTGGGGTTATGCAATATCCTCCAATATAATTTAATAGCTAAAGATTTATTGTTATTAATAGAAGACCGGAATCCTAACCCCCCTTCATTATTAGGAAGACATAAAGTATCCCATTTCACCAAGGCCCATTTTCTTTTCTCCTTAGTACTAGTCTAGAGGAACCAATGACTGATTTGATCCAGATCTCGAAGAACAACCTTTGGGATATTCAACATGAAAGAAACATAAATAGGAATAGCTTGAAGGACTGATTTTACCAAGGTGATTCTACCCCCAGAAGAAAGCCACCTGTTGGTCCACTTTCCAATTTTCTTCTTGACTTTGTCCAACAACCAATTCCAATATTTTTTCTATCTTTGAATATTGATGGGAATACCTAAATAAGTGATTGGAAGGGAGGTCTTCTTATATATTAATTTATCCAAGACCATGGATTCCTGTCTGGAAGAGCAGTGAAAGAAAATAACTTTAGATTTATCTTCATTGATCAATTGCCTAGTAGCCTTAGAAAAACAACTAATGATTTGCTTAATATTAGAAGCTTCCTTAACTATAGCTTTACCTAAAAGAGTAGAGTCATAAAAAAATTGAAGATGAGAGATAGGTCTAGCTCCATGAGCAATGGTAACTCCCTCAAGGGTTTTGTTTTCTCTCTTTTTGGTTATAGTCCTACCCAAGCATTCAACAAGAATGATGAATAAATAAGGGGATAGCGGGTCACCTTGCCTAATACCTTTGGAAGCTGGGAACAAATGAGAAGGCCTACCATTGATAAGAACTAAGTAGGAAACTGAAGAGATACATCCCATAATCCAATCCATCCAATCCTGAGAGAAACCAAATTGCCTCAAAACTTTGATAAGGAAGTGCCAATCCACTTTGTCATAAGCTTTGGATAAGTCTAACCGAATGAACATGGAAGGAGATTTTTGCATATCCATGGAATGGATGGCTTCCTAAGCAAGAACTATCTCATCTACTATTTGATGCCCTTCCACATAACCCCCTTGTTCAGGGAAATAATCTTATGCAAAAGAGGCTTCAACCTTTCTGCCATGATCTTAGTAATGATTTTGAGAAGAACATTACATAAAGCAATAGGTCTAAAAGTTGAGATATGATCAACCTCTTGAGCTTTTGGAACAAGAGTAATATAAGTTTTATTGATAACCTTCAAAATTTCTTTGGATTTCTTGGCTTCTTCCACCACCTCTAATAAATCACCATGAAGGATATCCCAGAACTCTTGGTAGAACTCAATGGGAAAACCATTAGGACCTGGGGTTTTCCCTTTTTGCATTTTAAAAACTACCTGTTGAAGCTCATTGATAGTAACAGGAGAAATCAAAATAGAGTTCTCCTCAGAAGTGATAAGAGAAGGGATTGCTTGAAGAACATTTTGTTGAGAAGTTGAGTCAAGAGGAGTAGCAATAAAAATATTGGAAAAGTAATCGACAACAATAGAGTTCATGCCATCCCAAGTGTAGACAACATCTCCAAAATCTGATTTTAGGGAAGAAATAAAGTTGTGAGATCTTCGAGCTAGAAGAGATTTGTGGAAGAAATTTGTGTTTTGATCTCCTTCTTTGAGCCATTGAATTCTAGATTTTTGCTTCCATAAGAGTTCTTCTATTTTTTCCCATTCCTCTAACTGAGTTGTGAGTTTAATTTCATCTACACTTCTATTCTCTGTGAGGCCATCTAAACGGATTTTCTTATTCAAAATTTCAAGTTGAGCAATAACTTCATGTTTTTTTTTATGAACATCCCCAAACTCCTTCCAGTTCCAAGTCTTGATTTTGGATTTAATGTATTGCAGTCTTTTGGAAAAATAGAACATCTTAGTCCCATACCTAGGCTTACCTTCCTTCCACCATTGTTGCACATGAGGTCTAAAGGAACTATCTCTGAGCCACATTAATTGAAAACGAAAAGGAGAGAAACTCACATTGGTTTTCCATATTTCCACCATGATTGGCTAGTGATCCGAACCAACATTGTTAAGAGTCTTCACTTTAGGAATGTGACCATGGATTAAGAAATTTTTAGAGAGCAAAAACCTATCCAATCTCTCCATTATACAAGCTAAGCCTTGCCTTCCGTTAGACCAAGTCATAAGGCCATTATCTGGTTGGATGTCCACAAGATGGAGGTTTGCAATATATTCTCTCATGAGGTCGGTGCTTCTGTCCAAATTTCTATTTCCCCCCATTTTCTCATCCAGAGAGAGGATGGTATTGAAATCTCCTCCGATCAAGATCCAAGCTTCAGGAAAATGAGAGATAATATAAGTTATATCCTTCCACTATCTTATTTTTTCCTCCAAAGCAGTCGAAGCATAAATAATAATGTAGAGCATAATTTTGTTGGAATGTCTACTTTGAATAGCTATAGCCAAAAGACCCCAACTGCCAACCATATGGTGAATAACTACCTCTTTTGGGTCCTAAAGATAAGCAATGCCACCAGAAGTCCCTTGGGAACTAAGGGAAACCACTTTTCTAGTTGGCCAAATTTTACTAGCAATTGAGTCCATATCCTCTATTGACATCTTCATTTCTTGAAGGAAAACAAGATGTGGATGATTTATCTGAATCATTCTTCTAATTTCATTTTGTTTTGAAAGACTCCCTTTGAGTCCTCTAATATTCCAAGTGATGATCTTCATTAATACCAGGGCTAAAAAAGTTGGGAAGGGCATTAATCTTACCTTCCTCTACAAGTTTTTCACCTTCTTTTACCATATGATATTGATTGGTCTTGCGACATGCCTTTTGATTAGAATCCATCTTCATTTTTTTTTCCCTGTTTCTTGACTTACTCTAATTGAATATGAGATGGCTTCTAACCTTGAGGAATGCTCATACACAACCAAAATGTTACTAGAGGGTTCAATAGAGTCTATATTGGGACCTGTATTATTTGAAGTTTTGACATTTAAAATATTGTTTTTCTTGTGTAAATTTTCTCCCTTTTTTCTATTGAAAACCTTTGATTTGTTGGTTTGTCTCTGAGTTCTTCCCTTCATCTTTAAATTGTGTTTCTAAGATTTCTGTTTCCATTATTTCCTCTTCCTCACTTGGGACATCATTTATGGAAAGGATTTCAAACATATTAGCAGATGACTTTGATTGATCCTTCATAACTAGTTTTTCTGAGTGTTCTTCTTAGGTATTTGGAAACCTGCTGAGTTTATATCTTCTTTCTTTTGATCAGGAATTTTATTTGGGCAAGCATTAGCCAAATGACCATATTCATGGTAAATTATACAATGAAAAGGAATGTTCTCATAGTCCACTACTTGCTCCCAAGTGTCTTCCCCAAATTGTAATGTGATATTTTTAGGTAGGGGTTTGTCAAAATCCATTAAAACACAAATCCGAGCATAAATAATATGTTCAAAATTTTGAGTACAATCAACAGTCATCATAAAAGTTCCTAAAGAGTTTCCAATTGAAGAAAAAATAGTAGGATTCCAAAATTCAATAGGGAGGCCAAAGAGTCTAACCCACATAGGAGCTATAGAAGGCATCTCTTCTTCAAATTTAAATTTAGTATGCTAGGGCTTCATGAAAAGCCCTGCCCTTCCAAAGAACCAGGGACCCCCTTGAAAAGTTTTCTCTCTATCTTCATTATTAGCAAATAAAATAAGAAAATAACCATTTGGATAAATAGATATTTGTAACTCACCTTTAGTTTTCCATATTTTTGTAGCCTAGACTTTGAAAGCAGATAGGCTTGAATGAAAACCCATGAAACAACAAATTAGTCCTATTTTTTTCCAAATCTTCAATGCCAGTCTGAATGTTACCCATATCAAGCTTAACAATAGGAGTTCCATCAGTTGCTTTAAGACATCCTAACTATATTTTCCTAGGATCAATCTTAGGCATTCTTAGAGGTTTATGGGAATCCCTAATATTAATATTAGCATTGGGATGAGGTTGTCCACCATAGAGGGCATCCCTAAAATTCATTTTTGGGGATGAGTCTTCAAAATTCTTACCCTTGATAGGGGTTTTCATAGTAGATTTATTTTGTGGGTGCACCTTAGCACTAGATTCACTTGAGATCTGAGCCATTTTTTGATCAGCTACTTGAAATTTGTTTCGTGATCTCTTTAATCCTTGCCCTAGACGTCATGGAAAGGTATGGTTTTCACTTTTATTTTGTGCAACAAATTGGAAGTCATTGTCACTCAAGTTCACATCATGATCTATTGAAAGACAGATTTCTAACCCATCTTGGATCCCTTGTAACATATCCTGCTAAAATATTGAGTAGAAACCACAAAAATATTGGTTTCTAGGGCCCAAAGGCCCTAAAAACCAACCTCTAGAGCTGCTTGCACTCAACCTAGATGAAACCCTTGCACAATTGCTTGCCAAAAATCTTGTTCACACATAGGGATGTGGTAGGATTTGTGTTGCTCCAAATGATCTAAAAATTGGTGGAGACATTCTAGGGTTTTTCAGGCATCTACCCTCAAAATTCTATCTCAATATGAGTCCGGATGAGTGAAATATGGGTAAAAAAAATTTGAAAATTTGGGCAGTCCTGCGAAAAATCGAATGCGATTCTTGCTTGGTTCGAGCCCCAAATGTATCACATCATGACCACACAATAATATTACAATATATTAGATATTGTGCATTTATCACTTGGCAATATTTGAACTTGGGTCTCCTCCTTAGAAGTCAAAGAATTTGTTGAGATAATGTCATTTGATTAATTCTTAAGGTCCACTTGTGAGATTATAACCTTGGTCTATGGTGTGAAAAATTTTACTCCAAACTAATTCTCCCAAGCCGCATGTGCATTTTTTTTATTTTTATTTTTGTTAGAGAACAAGGGGTTGTACTTGGACTCCCCACCCTTGACAAATCACAACTCTCTCCTTTAGAGCTTGAGAGTTTACAAATAGATTAAGTTCTCATCTCAATTGAGTTGCTATAGCTAGATGCCTACATCGTTTTCATAAAATATTTGAATTCATCATTTTTTATTTTTTGGTTATTTAATATTTTGTGTGAGTACAAATATTTCAGAACCTAATATCCGTAATCTTGATATTTTCTACAATAACCTTCACAATACCAAAACTCCACCTCTATTATTTATGCATTGCATCTTAGTATAGTAATATTTTTGAAACATCTCACTATCATAGTCTGCTTTACCAGATTTGGATTGTTAGTTTCCTTCTTGAAGCATAAGTGCAACCACAAAAATTGTAATAAATAGTTTATATGAAAACACATTAATACTATAAAATAAAGCAAATATTACCAATGGAAAATATTAAAGTAAATCTTAATCATTATTTGATTCAGGTAGTCAATATTTTCTTGTCAGCTTCAACTAAAATTACTTCTTCTAACCAAGGAAAAGAGAATTTAACTTCACAATCCTCAATTAAAACCAATCTATTGGCTAGCTTGTTCGCACATTTGTTTCCTTCCCTTTACTTATGTGTAAACATAATTTCTTCAAACTCTATAGCAAGGTCTTGTATTTCCAAAACTCTCTCTTATATGTTCCATGGAGCCTTTGCTTTCCTCAAAATTGCATTTATAACTATTAGTAAATCACCTTCCATCCATACTTTGTTCCATTTCATTTGTTTGCATATTTTTAACCCTTCCAAAGTGGCCTAAGATTTAATTTCATTATTTATCTTAAATACACTAATGAAAGTGCAATGAGACAAAAAATCTCCTCTATTATTTCTAATTATTTATCCTCCTCCTATTGGTCCTAGATTTTCTTTAGATGCTCCATCAAAATTCAATTTGACCAACACCACATTCGATGATTTCCACTTTATATTCATTACCTTCTTTTAGTTTCTTTTGTACCCAACATCATAGTTCTATTTGATAACTTGACTCCAAGGATCTTTGCTTCTAGATTAGGGACTGGGTGAGTTGATAGGGTTGGTTTAGACTCCTCTATGGCTAAACAATCTTCCTTTTCATTATCTCCAAACTGCTTTTCTTTCCTTCTATTCATCACCATGCATTTGCTGAACATATTACAAATCCATTGCCACAATTTTTACACTTTTGAATAGTGTCCCAAGAGATGGTCTATACACTCATTTTTACAAAGAATACATTGTGAGGGGCCATGAAAACCATTTTTTATAAGGTTATCCCAGGATAAAATTCTTCTATGACCTACTAACCAAATAAACATTTTGACATTAGAATGCTTGAGCTATCCCAAATATCTTTCCATGTTCTTGTGATATTCCTATTTTGTTGGTGCTTTACATTATATCCATTTATTGTTGTGTAATAAACTGAGCTATTCAACTCCCAAATTAGCTTATCCTTAGCTCCCATTAGAATAATCATTGTTATTATCTTTCTACTCAACTGCCTCCTAGCATCAATATCTTGTATACTTTTAAAAAATTATTATTTCCATTTGTATCTTCCTTCTTGATCCTTGTACATAATGTTTGAAACCCTATCACCATATTTATCTTGAAGTAATATCATCCATGGTTTCAAAATTAGATCTAGATTAAGTGTCTTTTATCATACCAAGTATCTATCTAAATGAATTTTTTTCTCCAATTCCAACCACTCATCTTAGACCTTTCATAACTAAATCAATTAATTTTTTTAAACCGTTCCATAGAGCAAAACCATTTGGTAGTGAGAATGTAGTAAATATTATGCTTGGGTCATTAGGCTCAACATATTTACTTAGAAGAATTCTTGCCCATTGTATTTGACTCTTTTTGTACAATCTCCAAAATAATTTTCCCCTAAGAGCTAAGTTTGCATCCATAATAACTTTTAAATTGAGACCTCCCCTAGTTTTATCATCACACACCTTGCTCCATTTCACCAAAGGGATTTTTCTTTTATCATGTAATCCTAACCACATAATCGAGCACATAATATAGATTAAAAAAATATCTATCGATTTTGGCATAGTATACAAGGACATATAATAGTTGAAATCGCCTGTAAAACTAATTTAATTAGTTGCACTCTTCTTGCTAATAATAACCATCTACCTTTCCATATTGGTAGTTTATTCTGGATTTTACTTATAACTGGATTCCATAATTCTATCCTCATTCTCTCCTTAAATAAGAGAATCCCTAGATAAGTTGTTGGTAAATTTGCCTCCTCCATTTGAAGTAACTTGCATATCCCTGCTTTGATTCTAGTTAGGGTATTTAGGAAGTATATTTTGGATTGTCCTATTAACTTTATGCCTTCACACTATTTTTGTATTGCTTTAAAAATTTATACCAAGCTCTGACCTTGTTTATACTTGCCCTTCTAAAAATGGTAATATCATCTACAAATCATTGATGGATGATGTTGTTGATGTTACTACTAGCTTTAAGTCCACTTATTAGCCTATGTTTTTTAGTCTTCTTCAAGTTCCTACCCAATACCTCATCCATAATAATGAATATATATGGTGATAGAGGATATCCCTATCTAAGACCTCTCTTGGATTTACAATATTATATTACTAACCCATTGATCAACACTAAATATGAAATTGTAGAGACACAAGCTTTAATCCTTCTAACTCATTTATTTCTAAATCAAAACATTTCTAATACTACTAAAAAACAAGAAAATTGATTGTTTTGCAATTGATCATTGAAAAGAAGTTACATAAGTTATCATTTTACAAAAGTACCCTTGATGGCTACAAAATGGGGTCTTCCACAAGGGAAGCCCTCTTTCAGTATAGATGGTAAATAACCACCAATTATTCTCCTTATCTTTCTCAATTGGAGTGGGCTTACTGCTCACGCGCCATTGTCGATTAGACCTACCCTGAAGACCTATGAAACCTGTAAAAATGAGTTAGAACATTAGGAGGCCTATCTTGATCAGACCCCTCATGTTTACAGATGAAATTATTCTAAACTAAGATTAAAGCATGATTAAAAGTGTATAAATGATGAAACCAGACATAACTGAGATACTTACCTGGTCTTGGGAGCTCTAGGAGGCTTCTAGTTTAGAAAAATTTGCTAAAAATTGGATTCACACACCGGTGTGTGAATCTAATCTATATTTCTCCAAATGGGCTAAAACATTATGGGAACCTTTATTTGGTTGTTAGAAAGCTACCCTTAAAATTTTATGGAAATTTGAGTTTAGATGAGCGAGTTATTACCAAAACAATGAGGGTGGGTCTGATTGGATTGTACACTGCTGTACGAATCTAATAGTACCTTGGGATTTGCACACCTCTACGAATCTTAGTTTGTTTTCTAGAAATAAATGTTAATGATGTGGAGGTCCTTTTGATGTTGTTGGATATCTGTTTCCCCTCCAAGCTACCTCTAAAACCTGCAAACAAGAGTAACTTGCAATACAAAAAGAGGGCTTATGTGGCCTCTATGGTGATTAATGGAAAGAGAGAGCTTAAGCGACCTCTAGGTCGATTCTAGCAGAGTTTGGGTATGTAAAATGGTGGATCCCCTTAAATAGAGGAAATGGACCTTTATTTATAGAATTTGGTAAGCTTAGGGGAGGTACTAAGGTGTCCCATGAGGTGTCCCTATGAGGTATCCCCTATGAGGTGTCCCCTATGAGGTGTCACCTATGAGGTGTCCCTTATGAGGTATCCCCTGCAAGGTGTCCCCTAATGTGGCATGCTCCATAAGTGCATTTGGGTGAGAGAATCCCTCACCCACCTACATGTCATAAATGAGCATAGGGATGTGGAGTGGAATTGGGGTTAAACCCTAACTGTGGTAGGGTTAATTACGAGTTAGTTGTTACCTTGGTTGAGGTGGAAGGTGAGTTATCCATGCCCATTATTTGAAATTCACAAAGTCTTAAAAAATTATTTATGATTTCAAATCCACATGGGGATTTGAAATGGGGTAAGAGTTAGACTTAACCAGGGTTAGGTTGACCCTAGGTAAATTGTTGACTTTTGGGTGAGGTGAAGTGTGACTCACCATGTCTCCCATGAATTTGGACACAAAAGTCTTCAGATAACATTTAAGGCCTTAAATACACATAGGGGAATGTGTGGAGCAAGGATTAGAGTTAACCATGATTAGGTTGACCATAGGTTTAGCTAGGGTCAAATGGGTGAGGTGGAGGCTAGGCTAGTCAAAGAGTAGACTAGGTGAGGTGGCCATGAATCAGATTGACCATGGGGTGGAGTTTGACCATAAAGTGAATTTTGACCATGGTAGAGATTAACCAAGGTTAAGTCATGATGGTGGTCGCATGAGGACCCAAAGTTAAGCGTAGGAAGGGGCTTAAGTGGCTCAAGGGGGCTTATGAAGATGAATAGTGCTTTTGATAAATAAATAGTGTTTTGAGGCTAATTTATGCAAATTTTAAAGGTTTTGCAAATTGATTAGCCATGATGATGGAAGAAGTGGCAATGTGTGACTTTGGGTGTCTACAACAATAAAAAAAAAATCCTATTTAACACTATCATAGGTTTTACTCATATCAAGTTTTAAGATCATTGCTCTCTCTTTTCTTAAAGTTGTTGAATGCATAACTTCATGAGCTACTATAATTCCATCCAGAATATTCGCCCTTTCAAAAATCCTCCTTGCTCTTTTGGAATAATTTTATCTAACAATGGTCTTAACCGATCCACCATAACTTTGGAGATACTCTTATATTCCATATTTCGTAGGTTTATGGGCCTGAATGAATCAAATAATTATGCATCGTTCTTTGTTGGAATTAGGGTAAGATCTGTTGCATTTAGTTTATAAGGTATGTACTATTTTACCCTAGACTGTTCCACTACTACCAATAAAGAATCCTCCACTATATCCTAATTATGTTGATAAAATATTATAGAGAGGCATTCCAGACCTAGGGATTTATCTTTATCTAAAGAAAAAAGAGTTGTATGGACTTCTTTAAGAGTAACAAGCTCTATCAGTTTCCTATTGTCTTCATCTGTTATAATTGAAGGTACTTATTATATTAGTTTATCATTAAGAACTTCAAAGTCCTATGATCCTAGTAAAACAACCTTACCTCCTTTCTAATTTCACTTTGGTCTTCAATATAAACCCCTTAACCAAGTCTATCTCGATTTTAATCTTCAAAATTTCTCTTTCTTACTCAAAATATTCTGATATTCACTAAGCAACTCCATTTCCTCTAAGATTGGATTATTATGATCACCTTTTTGAAAATTTGAAATTTTATCTTTTAGTTCTTCTTTCTTCTAAAAAATGTTTCCAAAAGTATTCTTGTTCCATTCTTTTAGTTTATATGTCATTGATTTAATTTGTTTTGGAAGTGTATACAACCCACCGTATCCTAATGAATTCCACGTTTATGCTATCATATCAACAAATTGAGGATGGTCTTCCCACATCTAATTCATATTTAAAATATTATATTTTTTGAGTTCACTTACCACCATTTTGACTCTTATTGGCTAGTGATCTGAACCAATCCTTGTTAAGGTGTTAATTTTAGCACAAGTCCCTTAATCTAGCCAATGACCTAAGAGAATGAACTTGTCTATTTTTTTGTTGTTAGGTTTTGAACTCTCCTATTGCTGGTTCAAGTATAGTTGTCTTCTTCAAAATCAACCTCTCATAGATTATTATTTTGAGTAAAAGTTTAGAAATCACCCATGATTTGGGTTTATTTCCTAACTCCTCCAAAATTTTCATCCAGCTTGGCTATGGCATTAAAATTTCCTATGATCATGAATTGGGTTTCTTGGTCTTTACTTCTCATAAAGGCTTTTTTTGGTAGGTGGTAGAAATTATATTATATGGGTTTTAACTAGTGCCCAAAACTAGAAATATAAGCATATGACAAAAAGTACATAGATAAGCACAAACTAGGTTGTCTACACCCTAGCCGCTCCATGAAATAGACCAGAGAAAAAAAGACCCACACAGGGGTTGTTTAACAGAAAAACAAAGATCGAAAGAGAAATCCCACATAGGGGCTAAGGAGAACATAAAGTAAAATTAAACTAGTGCCCACACAGGGGTCATAATATTAGTACTAAAATTCCCACGCAAGGGAACAAAGCTCAAAATACAAAACAAACCAACTCTAATCATCGACAATTTTTAGCTACAAAGTTCTTTTGGCCATGTTTCTTGACCAACAGTTTCAGGGAGGCACTAATGCTATCCATACCACTGATGATGCTACTAAGGATGGTGTTTTGGACCAAGTTGAACATGACCATCAGAGAAGTAGTTATATCACTCTCATCAATCCCACTTCATAATTCTAATTTTCCTAACTGAGTGGTAGGACCATAGACATTGATAAGGATGAAATAAATATCTATAAAGCAGCAGTGACTAAAGAGGCTATTCAATGCCTAGTTTTATGAATGGTTACACAAGAGGTTATAATAGGAATCTGACATGCTAGAATTCCCCTTGTCGGTCATTCAAACTCCATAACATCCTGTTTATATCTCACCTATATTGCTTTCATAGTTTTGGAAACTTCTTCCTTTGTCATTTTAGTTTCCTGGATACAAAAAATATCAAGCTTATTACTTAAATAGAGGTCCCTGATACACCTATACTTTGAGGGGGCATTAACACCCCTTATATTCCATGATATAGTAACTATGTCTCATTAGGGGGTATTGGCACCACTTATGAATTACCAATATCATTTTGTTGTTTGGTAAAAAGAAGTTCCACCAACTTAGTTTGTGTTCCTTTCCCTAGATATCGCTTGATAATTTGAGGGTTTTTCTCTTTTTTCCTTACCTATATCAAGAGTATGTCTTATTATTTTATTCCTAAATATTCTTTCACAACTTTCTTTTTTATTATATTTATCCTCTCTTGGATCTACTATAGAAGATTTTGACATATCCTGCTCATTTTATGATATTTCCTTATTATTGGTAGAGGTATTATTATCTAACAATACATTTTATCTACCAATTTTCTTCTCCTGAATGGCACATGGTACTTCAAGAGAGTCTTCAAAATCTTATGAGATACATTCCTTAGGTTCATCGAGAATGTTCTTCCCTCAATTAGGATCATACTGAATAGACGATTCCTTATTAATATTATAAACCTGTTGTATTGTGTCCTCTACACTCTGATTTTATTTTTATTCATAGGCTAAATCCTCAAAAGAATTGGTATTTATTCCAATATCCTTCCTTATTAGTCCCCACTATTTATTTACTTTCATATGTCTAAAACTATTTTTTGGAAGTTGAAAACCATCCTCATCTATGTCCATTTGTAAGTTTCTCTTGTGTTTTTCTACATATATATATATATATATTTTTGGAGTCTTCTTAGGGCATGATATCTTAATATGATCCACCTCATGACATATTCTAATCCAAAATATATATTTTTATAAACCATGGTTTGGATCCACAACTTACCCCCATACTTAAGAATGATTGATTTAGATAAAGGATTACTTGTATCAATCATGACCAATATTTGAGCAGAAATAGCCAATAATCCATCTTTTGTAGTTTCTAAAATCTCAAGGAATTATCCAAGAATATTTTCCATTGCCTTGAAGGTATTTATTTTCTAAAATTCAATGGTTAGCTCATACATTTTAATCCATATTGGTACTAGGTATATGATGTGTAAAGCCTTCATACCAGCAGGTAAGGAAGAGTCATGCTCTTCCCATAAACCAAGGACCCCCTTTTAGGATTCTATCTCTTTCATCCATGTAGAAAAAATGGCTAGGAAGAAATAAATGGGAAGAAACTATAAAATCACTCTTGGAGACTTCCAATTCCTATCAATCCATTTTCTCAAGGATGAAGCCCCTAGACAAGACCCATTAATTTTACCAATATCTATTATATATTTGAGCAAAGAGGATTGCCTTTCTATGAGGCCTTCACTAACCTCTAATACTAGGGATTATTTTATGAATTTATCATAAATCGATCAATGGGAAGGAAACTATAACTCAAAATCTACTAAAATTTACCAGAATATCCTATAATGATTATAATATTTTATAAAAATACCTATAATAATTTGAATGCAAAATACTTAAGATAAAGAAGGAAAAAACGAGACTTAAATAAAAAATTTATGCCCAGATAGAATATATTGCCTCATTGATGTCCTAGCCCTCCATTGCTCCTCCCATCATTTTAATACTGGTTGATAGATATTTGCAATTTCATATTTTATGACTTGAAAAATTGTCACTACCCTTGTTCTGGATGGCTGAATTATAGAGTTGCATCTCCCTCAATAGTGCTCGGATTCCTTCATATGATCACTCATTTTAAATCTCTTCAAATTTAACACAAATTAGTCCAAGAATCATTTGAATCGGACAACCCTTCACAAATATATGTCTCCTAAAAGATGAGATATTTAAAAAAAAATTACCCTAACATTGACCTAGTTTTGAACAACTATATTCACATGGTCCTACCTACCCCAATACTACTTGGATTATTTCAAATGACCACTCAATTCTAATATTTTCAAAATCCACACAAAATGGCACAAGAATCAATTGAATCAAACAACTCTATGCAAAGATGTCTCTTGAAAGATTGTTAGTTTTCCAAAAATGTTGCCCTAGCTCTATCGATTCATAATTTCAAAAATCATCCCATGGGATTTTTGATGTAATTTTTTTCTTTTAGTGGTTATACGGGATTGAAATGGGTCTCATCACCACATAGTGGTATTACAACAAATATTGGATATTATTCATGTATCACTTGACACCTTGGTCTCCTCCTTGAATGTTCAGGAATCTAACCAATTAAGGAATACCATTTGATTATTTTTGACGTAATGTTAAGTACACTACAGTCTACTAATCCAAAAAATATATTAGTTTAATCTTATTTTTTTTTTAATAAGTTATATATGGCTTCTATTGGGGCCACTCCCATCAAAATACCAAAATATTACATTTGTTGCTAGGTCAATTAAACTATATTCAACATGTCTTTTTATATAATAAAATCATTTTATTCTATCAAATATATTTTTAAACTTTCTCAAAGAGTTATGTTTCCGCAATTAGCCCCTTGGAATTGTTTTAATTAGGAGATAATTCTCACTTAGCCATTTTCCTTCTAAAAATTTGAATTTCACCAAGATAAATATCAACACCACAATTGGCTAAATTATCTACTATCTAATTTTCTTCTCTGTAGATATGCTCATATTGCCAAGAGATTGAATTCAATAATAGATTATGAACATTAGCAATAATATTATTTTTATCCAATCGCCACATCCATTTTTGTTGATAGTTTTAATGATAATTTGTGAATCTCCCACAATTGAAATTTATTCCTATTCTTTTTCTATTGAAATTTTAATCCCTATCATAAGTGCCCTAGTCTTTGCATATTAGTCAAATTTCCATATGATTTTGAGTAAGTGAGGAGAATTTTACCTAAATTATTTTTAAAAACACCACGTCCATTGGCTTTTCCTAGATTTCCTTTAGAAACAACATTAAAATTTATTTTTATTTCCATTTTACCCTAGATTATAGTAGATCTTTTGCTTTAATGCCATTATCATAGATGACTCTTCCATGTATGTTCAAATTCTATAACGAAGTTGTTACCACCTCTTTTTTTGTACTTGAACTTCCCATGATGAGAACTATATTTGTAAATATTTTACAAGAGAGGCAATAATAACATTCTAAACTTCAATATGATTTTACGATTTATTTTAAAAAATTCTACTATTCCTTTCAAGCCATAAAGTCCAACAAATAATGATAAGACCAATACTCCATAAAATACATAATGCTTTAGCTTTGAAATAATTAATTGAACATTGCATCAACTCTTTCAATGTTGATGGATCTCCTGAATATATTTCTATATTTTTTTTTAAAAATTACCCCAAATGGTGTGAGCAAAGGGACAATGAAGAAGTAAATGGTCTGATGTTTCTAAATTCTTCTCACACAAGGCACATTTGAAAGGTCCATGACGTTCTCTTCATTGTACACTATCTCTTGTAATAACATTACTTTGAACTATTAACCAAAGCAATGTTAAGGCCTTAGGGAGAGTCTTTAGTGAAAAAACATTTTTCTAATGGAGTAGGAAATTTTGATTGCTCTTAATCCTCATATCCCAATTTGATCGAGTATCCACCATCTTTTGATAAATTCCAAACCAACTCATCCTTTCATATAAAAATCATCAAATTTAACTCTTGAAGCATTTTTTAAAGCCCATTTTTAATTTGTTTGAGTTCCTCTCCAACTAAGTTACTAATAGAAATCCATGACCTAGAGTTGTTGCTCATATTAATATATTCTTTGACCTTTCGACCTTTACAAGCTAGGTATGCATGAGCCAATGGTTACTATTTTGAGTAGGAGATAAGAGGATAAGGCTTCAACCAAGCATCAAATCAAAAATTTGCATGATTCCCCTCATTGGCTGACCATCTAACATGTTTCTTGATAAATTGCAAACTATCTGATATGAAGTTCCATGTTGATGTTCCTTTGGGTAGGATTATTTTCCTAAATAATTTCATTGAATTAGGAGAACCTATATATTTTGAAGTAATATTTTTTCTCAATTATTTTCTTAATATTTGAATAATCTCCACCCATGCTTTGCACCTAAGGACAAAATCATAAACATGTATTTTTGTAACCCTGCTCCTCCAATATTCATTCCTTTACAAATCCTATCCCCATACAAAGAGAAAACCTAAAAATTTTCTTATTTTCTTTCAAAAGAAATACTCTTTGAATTTTATTAAATTTTGATGCTATAAATATGGTGAACTTAAAATTGACATCATATAAATATGGATGAATTGCAATGTAGTCTTTATTAGTTATAGCCTTCCCACCATGGTTAAGAATTTACCTTTCCAACCCGCAAAATAAGGTTTCATTCTATCTGAATAAGAGATCCGAAGCTCTTTTTTATTTCCTTAATGAGATAAAGAAACACCCAAGTAGGTCGATGGATTTTTTCAAATTTAAACCCTAAAATACAATAATTCATAATAAATTTGGGGCAATGTTAATAAAAAATCCTAGATTTTGTAGTATTAACCAACTATCAAGAAGCCTTCTCATAGCATGATAATATTTATTTAAACTCCATGGCCTCATAAACTAAGGGATGGCCTAAAAAAAAGTATTATCAAAAAATTAGAGGTGAGATTAAAAGCGATATTTTTTGTAACTTAAATATATTTGATTTTTCTTTCCATTTTTGTGTTTGATAAAGCTCTCCCTAATGCCTCTACAAGAATAATTAATAGATAAGGAGATAGTGGATCACCTTGGAGGAGTCCACACAATGAATTAAAGTAGCTAACAGGTGAACCATTTATCAAAATAGAATATTTTGGAGTGCTATAACAACATTTCATTCATTCACACTAATTGAAATCAAAACCTAACTGTTGGGATCTAGATTGACATCAGATAGAGATCTAATTATGACTATTATCTGCAAAAATATTGATAGTCTAGCACCCGCTAATCACATTCCAAACCTCAACATTGGAAGAATCAAATCGTTTTGATTCAACCTCTAGAGTAGGCTAGTATACCTCATGCACTTTATGGATGTTGATTCATTTAAGCTCAGTTAAATGTATACAAGATAGGGATATAAATGTAAGGGTTAAGAATTAATGAATTTATAATGGACAGATGAAGCTAACAACATAGGCATTACAGAGAATAACAGCTTAACCTTTAGAGAAATACTTGAAGCTAACAACATTCAATATTTAGTCATCTTCAGCATTAAAATCAATTGCATACCTCAAGAATTATTCCAAACATCAAGAGTATTAATAATCCAAATTAAAAAAATTAGATTAAAACCTTGAATAATAGAAATATAATTCTTTCCAAGCATACATTCAGATATGAATCATTCCAATTTGCTCTAAGTTAGCAATCCAAATTAACAGAATACACTAACCATAATAGTAGTAGCAAAAATGACTTCATAGGGTAGAATTCAAGAAATAAGAAGATGCAAATCTGAGGCAAGCACTCCAACTAATGCTTCTTTTATTAACCAACAAAAAATGCAATAGTAGTGCAAGCAAACACTTCAGAGCCAACCTTTTGGAAGGAGGTCATGACCTTTATTTATAGTTTTTACAATGAATTTCAAACAAAACAGAACATTACAAGGAAAATGATGCTCAACCAGTGGAGTACTAACATGGTGGCCTCATATTTGAATTAAGAAAATGGGAGCTATCCTACTTTGTCGATCCTTTATAACTGGCCTCTACAACTTGCTCAGCCTTCATGGATTCTAGCTATGTAATCATACGAAGAATGCATCAGAGTCATCCCTTGTTCTTGTAGTCCCTTTTTCAAAATTGATCTACAACTGAATCTAGCCAAGGATATCAAACACTTTAGCTTCTCAATTCAATAATTTCCACTTAGATTCATTATCTTTTTGTTGCAATATGCTTTCTCTTATTAAGTTTCAATGTCTTTTATCTATTTGTCTTTGAACCACTTAGATTCAACCTTGATGGTTGCAGCCTAAAACTAGCTTATCCAAATGTGACCTAAAGATGATGGGCACTGGGCTGAAATTTCCCCTTTAGCTTTGCTCCAAGGCACAATTGAATTGTGATGTGGAAACTATTATCTAGATCACATTTTGAATTGCAACTCTTTGATAGTTTGATTGCGTTGATTGCGATGTGAAGCTTACTTGGATGGTGCATGGTTGTAGTTCTTCCTTCACACTTGACTGAAAGTAAACTCTGACTTTGGCCTTAAAATTTTGCTCTGGGCTACATTCCTATTTGCAATTTTGGATGATTTGACTAAGTTGACTATGGCTTGAAGCAAGTTTATGACTAGGAGCAACCTTACGGCCTGTTGCCTGACTTACACTGAGTGTAGCTTTAGGACGTTGTGCGTTGAACCGTATTTTAGATCATGCAAATGGCTAGTTTGACCATGTTAACTATGACTTGGGATATCCTCAGAGCGAGGTCACATTTTTGATCCTTTAGTTTCTCAATAAAAAAATTTCCCATGTGACGAAGGATAAGACTTTGGGTCACATCTTAAGTTAAAATTTTTCTAAGTCAAATTGAGCTGACTGTGGCCTAGGGCCATACTAGTCTAATTGAGACCTAGAGACATTGTGTGTTGGATCACATTTTGGGTTGTGTAATGAGTACGTTTGACCATTATGATTGTGCTCTAAAGCCATATGTGGCCTAGTGACACTGAGTTAAATGTGGTCTATTGACACTGAGCTAATACAACAAAATTTTAGATTTTTTGTAAAAAAAATCATGTAGTCTTTTGGGCCTACATTATGGCACCTCTTGAGGAACTTTGCTTGGGAAGTTATAGAACTCAAATAGCCTTATCCCGATGCTAGCACTTTTTTAAAACATAGTAGGGATCTAACAGATGCATTGGGGGAGGAAGAAAAGACTATTAAAAAAGGAAAGAAAACACCAACGGGTACAAAATTAAGGAAAAAATATGATGAGATGAAACTAGGGCGTGAGCGATACTATAAAGAGATGTAAAGGAATGGGGTAGAATATACCTCATATTACATATGAAATGGTGGTGAGTGGATATGGATGGGAACAAAACAAAGTTAAAAATCTACTGGAAATAAAGGAGAATACAAAAAAGGAAGGTTATGTGGTATTTTTATAGGGGAGTGAGAAGAAGTAGCACTCGAGTGCTGGAGACAAGAAAAAAAAGACTAAAAATGAGAATTGGAGGTACACAAACTAAGGAAGCCTCCAGCAAAAACATACCTTCATTTATATACTCCATTGGGGCATAGAGTCACTTCAAGAGTAAACAAATTGCCATGAGGTAACATATTTTGGGGGCAATCATCTGTCTCTTTTGTGTCTCTTTCATATTCTAGCACAGGCAGATATAATTCTCTTTAGTTGCTCATACCCTTCTTTGTAGCCTGCTACTTGCATCATCAGATCCATATCTCTTGTTGAAAATTTCATACCTTTTTGGTTTCTAATGGGTATTCATACTCACATAGAGATGAGTTGAGAGAGAGTATATCATTAGTTGATAATTATAAAGTTGTGCCTTTCAGATTTGAAAATATTCAACTTGCTTAAACTATCATTCATGCATCAACCAAGTCTTTTACTCATGTTGCTTTATCTCAGGCTAACCTCATCTTGCACGGGGTATGATGCTTCAACTTGCTTAATTATTTTGCTTATGTGATCTTCAATTTTTGAAGCATTCATTCTATCACTACTAGGACACTTCATCTTTTATCCATTGGATAACAAAATCAAAAACATTATCATGAAGGGGGACATGGAGGAGAAAATACAAGAAGTCAGTGTTGTGCACTATATTATTTGGTAGCTGCAGTAGATGACTTGTTTGATCTTATTGGAGTTCCAATATCCTTAAGTATTATTGGCTCAATCTACTTCCCAAATATCCAATTACTTACTTGAAATGTATGTATAAGATGATGCAAGGCACACACTTTAACATGAGACTGTCCTACTTATTCATAATGGTTGTAGTTATCCACTTTATTTACTTGCCAACTATGTACATAAAAATGTGGCATGTATGCCCACACCTGGATTTGATATTTCTTGTGAAGATATCCCATGAATCCACAATATCCAAGCCAAATTATCCTAAATATATACTTTTCCTCATATTCATGGTCTGACAACTCACAATTTTTTTGCCCCTCTATGAAAATACTTTGGTTCTTTACTCCTCAGATACCAAGTGTGCAGGTCCAATGATAATTGTACGACCTCTAAGGTCTTGACAAGATCCTTCTAGTAGACCTTCAAAGCTGTTGAATCTTTTTGAAAATATTTGTATTTGTGTGGATGCGACATTTAGCTTCTTGTTCCATAACCTCTTTTGAATTGCTTACACAAGAATTGGAGAAATGAAATTCCCATGTATCTTGGTAAGAAAAAAACTAATCACAATTCTTTCTTGCAACTTCTCATTTGAACAATAGCATTGTGACTGATCCTTTTGTGGGTAAGCATTCACCTCTACTTCAATACCACTATTAATATCCTATGGTAAACTAGTTTGATGTTGTATATACCTTTTGATAATGAAAGGATGAAGACTGGTTGGAAGTTTTAATCACATTTCTTTCCCTAAATATTTTTATATGATTTGCTTCCTGATTGAGATAAATTCTAGATTGATGGAGGGAAGATTTAGCAAAACATATGCCAAATAGTGGAGGTATGTCGACCACCACTATATCCTGAATGACAACTAAGTCAGGATGCCCATACGACATCATCACAAAGTGCTTCAAGACACCCATATATTTTATAGTTTTTTCTTTGAACTGAAGCCATTCAAGTTTTGTTTGATCCATAGTCAATCTCAAACATTCATAGATCTTCAAGGGTATTATTGGCATTTCAGCTCTTGGATCTACTACACAATTATGCAATATGCCTTTTTATACCAATATCGGTATATAACACGGACCAAATTGTTTTTTCTAAAACTCAAAGCTTTGCTTCTTGAAATTGTGTCGCCCTCCTCAGTAAAATTTATCAAATATAGATCAACTAAATTGACTTCTAAAAGTACCAAAAAATCTTCCCTCAAGCCCTAATTAAGTTGGGAAGAATCTCTAAATGATCTTTGGAATTGGACTAACCTTTATCTCCTTTCTCCAAGAGTTATAGCTGAGAAATATAGGTCTCTACGAGATTTGAACCTTCTTTGATTCAAGGGCTCCACTGGTGGAATCTGTTCCTACATACATATTTGATTTTCTTTGTCCTTTCCTTGAACTTGAAGAGTCAAAGAGTAATCATAAAAATTGCCTACCATATAATTGACCACTATGTTGCAGGATCTCACATTAGCTATGCTCTTTTGGCATGAATCTTCTGTTCGAACAAAATTAAGTGATAAGACAGGTGGTGTGAAAATCCTACCATAACTTTCCTCTTTGTCATGTTCTAGATCCTGCTTCTCTTCACCTTCTTCATCAAAGCTATCCTTAATGAGCTGGGACCTGCAATTTCGATAGGGTAGTCAATACTGGACCTCCATACTATTGAATCTTCCCATTTTGGCTTGTAAGGACTATGGTTGTTTACCTATAACATCTTGTTTAGTATACTGCATCATCATTCATGATTCTTGCGTTTTATGAACTTGATTAGTTTGATAACCAAAAAAGATATCATCTCTCGTTCCTTGCCATGGCCATGACTTTACTTCATCTAGGGGATAACTATAGGGTGGATTGGGGGAGAATCACATGAAGGATTAATTTCTCTAGGAGGGATTTTACCTAATGTGATCAATATATTTTTAGCTCGGATGGCTTCTTAGAAGACACAGGGGAATATTTTTCTTTAGACTATTGAATAAGGATACTCAAGTCTGGATGAAGTGCATGGAAGTAGGTAAGATTTGCTTGGGGATGGGATGATTGATATTCTTAGGGAATTCTTCTCCATAGCCTCTTGAAATGGATGTTGAACTCAAAAAACTTTCATGAGAGATTTTTTTACAAATGAGAATTGAGTGAGTAGCAAAAAAGGATCTCCTAGATCATCGAATTCATCAATGAGAGCTTTAGCTAGATCAACCCAAGTTCTAATACTCCTATCCTCTAAATATTTGTACCATAAAAATACCTTACATTTGAAAGAAAAAACCAATAATCTAACCATGACATATTCAAATATGATATTGTATACTGACGACAAGGAGGCTATATCTTGATAATGCTCCCTTGCAGTCTTTTATTTCCCTTGATAACTAGGCAAGTTTTTTAAAGCAATCCTAGGGATTTCATGTAAAACTAGGATATTAAGGGGGCCAATGTTATACTAGGGAGGATAAAATTGATGAGTCATAGGTCTTGACCTATGTAATTTTCAAAAGCCATATAAATTTAAGACTCTTAGGGGGGAAATTATGGCTTAAAACCTAAGAAGGAAGAAAGATACAATATCCTTTGAATGGATGGCCAATCTATGATAAAAATAAAAAAAGACTACTGAGAAAATAGTGTAATATGTAATACAAACCAAGGCTATCTAGGTTTTCAATCATCAGAGTCACCAAATGAATTTACGTACATCACTTATTGAGGTAAAGACAACTCATTAAATCCTGATTCCTCTAGGAGAATATGAAAGAAAATATTAACAAGTAAATGATATTTTTTGAGAGCTTACCCCTTAAAATTTTAAAAGCAACCGATCATAGAATCCTGTTTTAACTTATAGTAGAGTTTCTGAGTGATTAGAAATGAAGGCCGTTAAATCAGAGCATCACTAAATTTTAATCTTTTATCAAAATAACAAGAGCTGATACCACTGGGCATGCCAAAAACTATTGGGGTCTAGATTGACATCAAGACAAGGCCCTAAACTATGAATATTATCAATAGAAATATTGATAGGCTAGCACCCGCTAATCACAGTCCAAACCTCAACATTGGAAGAATCAAATCACTTTGATTCAACCTCTAGAGTAGGCCAGTATACCTTGTCAACTTTATGGATGTTGACTCATTTAATCTCAGTTAAATGTATACAAGACAGGGATAGAAATATAAGGGTTACAAAAGAATGAATGATAATGGACGAATGAAGCTAATAACATAGGTATCTATAGAGAACCTTCTAACAACTTAACCTTCAAAGAAATATATGAAGCTAACAACATTCAAGATTTATCCATATCCAGATCTAAAATCAATTGCATACCTTAAGAATTATTTCAAACATCAAGAGTATTAATAATCCAAATTAAAAAAAATAGATTAACACCCTGACTAGTAGAAATAGAAATATTTCCAAGCATACATTCATATACGAATCATTCCAATTTGCTCTAAGTTAGCAATTCAAATTAACGAAATACACTAACCATAACAATAGTAGTAGAAATGACTTCATAGGCTGAAATTCAAGAAATAAGAAGATGCAAATCTAAGGCAAACACTCTAAGTAATGCGCCTATCCTTAATCAAAAAAATATATACAATAGTAGCACAAGCAAAAACTTCAGAGCCAACCTTTTGGAAGGAGGTCATGACCTTTATTTATAGTTTTTACAATGAATTTCAGACAAAAGAGAACTTTAAAAGGAAAATAATGCTTAGCCAATAGAGTACTGATGTGGCAACCTCATATTTGAATTAAGGAAATGGGAGTTATCCTACTTCGTCGATCCTCTGTAATTGGTCTCTGCAACTTGCTCGACCTTCATGAATTCCAGCTATGCAATCATTCAAAGAAGGCATCTGAGTCATCCCTTGTTCTTGTAGTCCTTTTTTTAGAATTAATCTACAACTAAATCTAGCCAAGGATCTCAAACACTTTAGATTCTCAACTCAACAATTTCCACTCAGATTCATTATCTCTTTAACATAATACACTTTTTCTTATTAAGGTTCAACGTCGTTCGCCAATCTATATTTGAACCGTTGAGATTCAACCTTGATGGTTGTGACCTAAAACTAGCTTATCCAAGTGTGGCCTGAAGATGATGGGTGCTAGGCCACACTTTCCTCTTAAAATTTTCTCCAAGGCCCAACTAAATTATGACATGAAAATCATTCTCTGGATCACATTTTGAATTGCAACTCTTTGGTAGTTTGACTACGTTGACTACGATGTGGATATTACTTGGATGGTGTGTGACCATAGTTCTTCCATCACACTTGGCTCAAAGTAAATTCTAACTTTAACCTTAAAATCATGCTTTGGGCCACATTCCTATTTGTAATGTTGGCCAATTTGACTAAGTTGACTATGGCCTAAATCAAGTTTACAACTCAGAGCAACCTTGTGGCTTGTTGCTTGATTTACACTCAGTGTGGCCTGAGGACGTTGTGTATTGAGCCATATTTTGGATCATGTGAATGACCAGTTTGACAATACTAACTATAAACTGGGGTGTGTTCGAAGCTAGATCACATTTTTGATCCTTCATTTGCTCAACAACAAAAGTTCCCATGTGGTAAAGGGTAAGACTTTAGGTTGCATTTTAAGTTAAAATTTTACCAAGTCAAACTGAGCTAACTGTGGCTCGAGGCCATGCTAGTCTAATTGTGGCCTAGAGACACCGTGCATTGAGTCAAATTTTGGGTTGCACAACATGTACTTTTGACCATTATGATCGTGCTCTAGAGCTAGATGCGGCCTAGGGACACTGAGTTAAATGCGGTCTATCGACACTAAGCCAAGACTTAGCAAAATTTCATATTTTTTGCAAAAAAATTCTTATGTAGCCTTTTGGGCCTACACTAACCTTTTAAAAATATCATGTATAAAACTCTAGGAAACCCTTTTATATTCTTTGTTCATATCTAATTTCATAAGCATACATATTTTTTCATAAAATGAGGAGAATGTATGGCATCTTGTGCAATTATTATACCATCAAGAATTTTTTTATCATGAAAAAACCACCTTGTTCCTCTAAGATAACATAATCTACAATGACTTTCAACTTGTGTGCCATAAGTTTTGAAATGATCTTATAAATCATATTACAAAGGCTTATTAGATGAAAATTATCAAAATATTTTGTCTCGTCTTTCTTGGAAACCAATGTAATAAAAGTGGCATTGATCTAACTTATTGTAGCCTTCCTTTTTTGGACCTCTTCAACCACAACTAACATATCACTCTTCAATAAATCCTAAATTTTTTGAAATAAAATTGTAGGAAATCCATTGGGTCTAGGTGCCTTGTTAGGATAGAAAAAGAAAACTACTTCATGTAGCTTATCCTAGATATCTTTTATCCCTATGTGATAATTGATGGAATATTTTGTAAAAGCTTACCTCGTGCTTCCTTATTTTATCTAGTAAATGACAAAATATTTTTGAAATAATTAATAGCTTTCTTCCTTATATCTTCTTCTTAATATTTCTTCCATTTGGAGTTAAAATATTTTTGATGTGCAAAAATCATTTTTTTTTTGTTATAGCATTAAAAATTTGTATTTCCATCTCCTTCCTTAAGTCATTTATCCCTAGATTTTTGGAACTAATATGAATCCTCCATTTTCAATGCATTATGATAATAAGAAAGTAATTGTTTTTCTTTCATATAAGAATTATGATCATTCCACTGATTTATACTATCTCTTGTAAATTTTTGAGCTTGAATTAAAAAATATTACTAAAATATTTGGCATTCCAAATCTTCATTTACTACTTTAAATATTTCATATTTTGAACAAACTTGTACATATATGATCCTTCAAAATTTACTTCATCACACTTATTGGGTAAAACATAAGTCAAAAGAAACAGGTTTATGATTTGGTCATGTTTGCAATAAAATATTTGAAGAGATTGTATGCTTTGTTTGCAACCATGTGTTGGATAACAAAAATCTATCCAATATTTCTACTATATGAGTTTTCCCAATGTATCTATTATCTCATGTATATTGAAAACTTGAAGGAATAACATCCCAAAGGCCATTTGAATTGACAAATGAAGCAAAATCTTTCATTGATTTGGACCATCCTAGAGTACCACCCTTCTTTTCTATTATCATTTTAGAATATTGTAGTCATTCATTGTGGTGGCCAGATGCACTTGACACTCAAACCTCATGTAGAGCGACACAACAAAAATTCTAGAAAGCATAGGACACAACCCTCGAGATGACCTCCAGGATTTTTTCTAAGGATGACTCCTTATAAGACTTTATCTTCAATGCTCATCTTCCTAATCTACTCCTAAGCTAACTACATTTATAAGGGAAAAATGAAGAGATGACAAGAAAGAGAATGATAGGAAAATAAAATCCTAAGCTATGGGAGGTGATTTGCCAAGATTTGAGATTCTCTATGCATTAGTGGGATGATAAACACTTTGAATTGTTCATTAAAATCTAGAAGGTGAACACTTTCTTGGACAAACACAAGTATTCATATGCACAAAATATACATAGGAACAAGGAAAAAGAGATAAATAGTAATAGTTTATATATATAATATTTTCATACAATATGCCAAGCCAATATGGATTGGATGTTATTAACAAGATGACTTGGGGTTCAAGTATAGATAGATACATAAGATAAAATGAAGGTAAAATCACTCAGATGCCAAATATTAAGCACTAGAAGGCAACCTTTCGATCCTTTACAATGATAGAAAAAATATTATTTATAAGCAAAAATGGGGATCTTTTTTCCCAAAATTATGCAAGAAATTCAAAATGTTGCCTTTGTTATGTGCTACACCATACCTGCATTCAATTCATTATTTGTATCTAGAATTATTAAGGCTAAAGGGTATTGGGCCTTTGGATGTGCAACTACTATTGCTACTACCACCTACCCCTAGGGATTTCCAAAATTTGAGTGAGAAGTCCTTATACAATAAATTCCATTGGGCTTGAGGCCACTGGTGCAACAACTCCTATACGGGTGTCTTTAATACACCAACCACTTCCTTGGAATATCATGCCTAAGTAATGAAGGTAGCTCTATAGGTTTCTTTTTATGGAAGGCAACTTTTCTAAATTTTGATCAATGCCTTTTTGCACGTGGCATTTTCTTTGCTTCTCAATACAACCCAAGTTAGCGCTATTTTGTATGCAATACCATTTTAAAATTTAATCAAAGTTATATTGTTTTACCTTTTTGCATGCCTTATGCTTTGGTTTACACTCTTTTTAATTTAAGACCTCAATTTGCACTCTTTGCATGTGGCTCTATCCTAACTTTCTTTTAGAATCCTACGTAGCTTGCTTCCCAACTTGCTTTTTGTCAAAGCTAACTTACAAAATCAACTCGAGGCAAAACATAGTTGCCTTACATATTTTTTTATTATGGTAAATGAAGGGATTTTTAAAGGGCCCCAAATATTTTACATTACTTAAGAGAAAAATCACTTCCAACACCTACATATACAATATTTGGACTAAAAAGGAGCATGTTGCATACTTAGATACAAAATTTTTGATTTAACTCTATCCCATGGGGATTTAATAATTTTTAAACTCAATCCATCTGGTTTCTTTAGAATATCTAGGAGATTTAATCAATTCTCTATTATCTCCAGATCAGATCTCCAATTTAACCTTTCTTGAGAACATTGAAAGCTTCTGCCTAGTATTCATTCAATATACAACCTTTTTTAATCGGCTCTTGAATCTCAATTTAGTTTCCTTGAAAAACTGGTCCCATGCTAATAGATATTTTACAATGATCAATTCTCCTAAGGATTTGACACTTACAACTCAATAACATCAGAAGTATTTTTCTATTTTAAAGTTATAATCATCAAAGCCTTTGGGAAAACATCATTTCATAACTTGGATCCATCCATCTAAACTCCCATATTTGCCATCAACCATAATATTACCTTTCTTGTACATGTGCTGGATCATAAATGACTCCATACCCAATAGTATATTCATGATATCTTGAATAATACTTTCAATACTCCAACTACTGGTTTGCTTGGCATTCAAACTATTAATGATATTCATAGAATCTCCTTCCATAATAAGCTTCTTAACATTCATAATTTTTGCAAGCCTTACTCTTGTAATCATGGCCCTTTCCTTTGCTACATGGTTTGATGTATGACCAAAGTTCATCGTTAAAAAGATATCACTACCATTGAGCTAGATCTTAGAACCCCTCCCCCTCAAACCTTCCCTAGATTGCTTTTAGAGGCTCCATCAAAATTTGGTTTTATCCACTCTAGGGGGGGGAGTCCATCTCCTTTCTCTTGGCCATCTAATCTAATTTCCTATAGCTCTTAGCAGTCCCTAGTTTGTTGCTATTTCTTTCTCAAACTCATTTTCATAGATTTGATTATCCATATTAACAACCATATTTTTAGCAATGATAGTTTTGATACTCCTAATAATGACCTCTAAAATATTAGCCTTATTTTGGAACACTCGTTTATTCTTCTCCCTCTATATTTACCAAATGAAATGGAGTAAGACAAAGCTCCAATTTTTCTTCAATCAAGGGCTATGATAAGGGTTAACCCAACTTTCCCATAAGACCTCCAAAGACTTTGTTATCACCCATTGAGTTTTAAGTGACTGAAGAAGCACATGCCAAACCTCCAAAGAAAGGGGACAATGAACAAAAAGATGATCAACTATCTCCTCATCCCCACAACATAAATAACACCTATTAAGAATGATCATCCCTCTTCTTCTAATATTTTTCTTCGTCAATATCCGATTTTGCAATGCTAGCCAAAGAAAGAAAGACACCTTCAACAAGAGTATGTGAGGAATAATTTTGATTCTCCTTATCCATTTCAAAGGAAAAGCTAAGTTAACAGTAGATATTACTTTAGGATTAGGATCCCAAAAGAATCTATTCTCTCCTATATTAAGCTACATATAATAATGCTAGAAGTTGAAATTGAGAGAATTAAGCCTACTTTGCATAATTACATTAGCTCATTTCAACTGTAGCATGTGCCACACTCTACAATTATCCTCCTCCTTGATGTACTCATGAACCATATTTCTATGTTTTATATTTAAAGGCCAAATTATGCACTTCTAGTAATAATTAAAAATTAAAGGTCTCTACGTGACCCATGCATACTCCCAAAATCTTATCTTATCACCTCTTCTCACTTTCCATCTTAAACCTTTCCATAAGAGATTTCATGTTTTAATCATCTCATTCCACAAAGATAATCCTAAAGGTGGATTTAAGCTATAAGCAAAAGGGATTATGTTCTTAAGATATTTTGCAGAGAGGATCTAAGCCTAAAGTTGATCATGTTCAATCATTTGCTACCACCCCACTTTGGACATTAAAGCCTTGTTCATCTACTTCACTTTTTTGATGCCCAAATTGCCTTCTTGCATAAGCCTACAAGCTTTCTCCCATGCAACCAAATTTCTCTTCTGCACTAGTCTAAAGAAAGTTCCTCTACATTCACTTCAATTTCTTAGCCATCGATGCATGGATATTAATTAAAGATATCATGAAAATGAGTAGGTTTTGGAGGGTTGCCCTCAATAGCTATAATTTTTCCACTTGAGTAAGGGAAGAGCCTTTCCATCCTGTAAGCTTTCTATTGAATCTCTCAAGCATTAAATTCCATTATTCTCCTTTCATTCTACCTACAAAAAGGGGCATTCTCAAATATATAGTGGGGAAGCTATCCACTATGCAACCAAAATTTCTTGTAATTTTATCCTGTCTAAGTTGGGGAGTGTTAACAAAGAACAATCTACTTTTCAAGAAATTAATTTTTTAACTTGAAGCTGTTTCATAGATTTTGAGAATTTACCTTATGTTATCAGCTTCCACAATTTATGACTATGATAATATTATGGTATCATAAATGAACTACTGATGAGTAATTATAATTGAAGATGATGTTGTCCAAATTCCTCTAATCAAGGTTGCATCTTTTGTCGCAATTAAGCTCCTTCCTAGAGCCTCAACCGCTATTATGAACAGATAATACGATATATGATCACCTTGTTTAAATTATATTTTACATGGAAATAAACCTACTGGTTCTCAATTTACTATCATTAAATATCGAGGAGTAGAGATGCAAACCATGATACAAAGCCTACAATTTACCCCAAAACCAAAATATTGCAACAATTTATCCAAAAACTCCCAAGAGACTTTGTTGTAGGATTTATTCATTTCCAGCTTCAACAACATACCTTCTAGTCCTCTTGTCCTCATAGAGTGTAGAGCCTCATGAATAGTTGTTATCCCATCCAAGATATGTCTTTGTTTAACAAAACCACTCTATTGGGGGAAGATAATCTTAGGTAAAATACTCTTCAGTCTATTGGCTAGAAAATTTATCAAAATTTTATAAATGAAATTGCACAGGTTGATTGGGAAAAAATATTTTAGCATGTTTGCTCCTTGCTTTTTTGAAATCAAAACCAAGAATGTAGAATTCCATTCCTTGAGAATTGTTTTTTCTTGTTGAAATTTCAACAAAGCCTCTAACATATCATTCTTAATAATATCCCAGTAAGTATGAAAAAACCATTTCAGAAGCCATCTAGACCTGGGGATTTATCCTTCTACATGCTAAAAACTTCCCTATGCAAATCCTCCTCTAAGAATGGACTGTCCAAAAAAATATTTATTTCACTATTCACCACTTGGGGAATATTTTTCAATAATTTGTTAACTAATTTTGCATGTCACATCGTCCATGGTGATGAGGTTTTGAAAAAAAGAAACTACTTCCTTTTTAATATCCTCATCCTATTTTATTTTATTACCTTCTTTTGTGTTCAATATTCTTATTCTATTATACGCCCTATGTATAATAGTTGTGAGATGAAAAAATTGAGTGTTCTAATATCCTTTGAGCCATAAAGCCTTAGATTTCTGTCTCCAATGGACTTCTTCCTGAGCTAATAAAGTGTGGATATAAAAAAAAAACATTTTTTATTTTCTATCTAATTTCTTCATGTACCCCCAATTCTGATTTTTCTCTTCCACCTCTTCCAATGTAGGATTTAGATTACTTTTTATCTCTTTTAAATGACCAAAAACCTCCTTGTTCCATACATTTTTCTTAACATTTTTTAGCTTCTGAGAAAATTGGAATATTTTGTATCCCCTAATATCAATGTTCCACTATTCTAAAATATTTTGAGTTAAAGAAGGATGTGACATCCATACTAACTCAAATATGAAAGGTCTACCTTTAACTCTTCTCCCCTACAACACTTCCAAAAGCAGTGGTGAATGATCAAAGGCAATCTTTGGGAGGACTTTAAGAGAATAGTTATTATAGTGAATTAACCAAGAACGGGATGCTAATACTCTATCCAATCTAATTTTAATGTAGTCACTTCCTAACATCTTATTAGACCAAGTGTATTTAGCCCCTTTTAGATCCAAATCCACCTATTCACATTTTGAGATAAAATCATTAAATTCCTCCATACTATTAGAATAACCCAAACTACCTCCCTTATTGTCACTAGGATACAAGGGCATGTTAAAATCCCTAGAAACTATCCATGGCCACTGAGACCCCTCATGAATAATACTAAGGAGCTCCTCCTTTTTCTTCCTTTCCTAGTGTTTGGGGCATACACATTGGAAACAACCCAAGAAAAGTTTGTAATTTTACAAGTCAAGAGGACATACACACACCTTTCATTTCTTTGAATACATTGACCATCAAATATTCTAGGGTCCCACAAAGTCCATACACCTCCAAAGGATCCCACCACTAAACTTCCCACCATATTTGATTCCTTCCAAATAGTATTTTTAATTGATTAAATTTTCTTCTCATCAATATTAGTCTCTTTAATCAAGAAGATACCAAGTTTATATTCTTTTCTCATCTCCCAAAGTACCTGGTGTTTTGTAGGGGCATTCATACCCCTGATGTTCCAAGATAGAAAAATTATTTCTTAGATTTTGGTGGGTTCTTCCCCCCACCCAAATCTAAAACTTTTTGAGTACTATTTATCACTTGTTTTGTTGTCTCTTTGGATCTAACCACTCTAGTTTTTTTCCCTCCTCTAGACAAAGAAGAGCCCACATCCACTATTTTCTTGGCATGCTTTATGAGAGTCAATAAATTTAAATTCTCTTCAAATTTTTCTATAGTTGTAGCCTCTAAAGACTCCCACTCCTCTATATCCATTTTCTCTTCTAGTCTATTCTTAAATCTCTATACATTCTAACTTTTTTTCTTCTGGTGAGGCACTTCCCCTAGAGAACTCTCATCTTGGTTATCATATTTATCCCTCCGATGCCTAACCATATTTGCTTTATTAGTTTCCTTATTATGGATGTCATAATCTACTTCAACCATTGGATTCTAAAGACTTGCAAAGGAGTTTTGGTTCACGAATTCAACTTTGTCATAAGAGGGTTCTTGGATTTGAAAAATTTCTTTCTTAATGATAGAGGGGTTTTGATCTATGAGGTTCACCTGAATTGCTTATTCAAGAATTTCCCCTTCCTTCATTGTCTAGGTCTTTGAGTCTTTGATAGGGGTTTCTTGGACATCATCGTTATTCTATTTCTTCTCCATTGGAATGACTGGGTCTCCCACATGTTTGGATATCAAATTTGAAGCCTCCTTTGCAAAATTTTTCAAGGATTGATCTCCTTCTTCCTATTAGGGTATAAATTTCTTGAATACCCTAGTTTCTTGCAAAAATTACATCTTGAGGGAATGTTATCATATTCGATAGACTGCACCCAACTTCTATGTTTAGAAATGAGTTCTATTGAGTTAAGGAGTTCCTTTTCTAGGTCAAAATTCACACATATCCTAACATACACCAACCTTGAATTTTATAACATTGTAGGATCAATCACAACTAGACTACTGACCTCTTTAGAAAGACCTATCAACACTTCCTCATGCCAAAATTGGAAGGGTAAACCCAACAATCTAACGCAAATAGGAGCTTGATGAATTCTCTATTTATTTGGGTCAAAGTTAGGCCCCTATTTTTGTAAAAACAAACCTTGACATCCAAAAACCATGGGCTACCCCATAAGATGCAATTTGTATCCTCTTCGTAGTTCAATTTGATCAAGAAGAACCCTTTAGGAAACATCGCTATCTCCATGTGCCCTAGGGAGCACCATTTCATCGAAGCCCATTTTCTTATAGTATCAAAATTTGATTGAGCACTAATTAACTTTCCCACTACGTTCATTGCTCCTTGGTCCATCGTTAGGTCTACCAAGATGTTTGGAATGATGAGTTTTCTTTCCTCTAGGATTAAATCGAATTGCTTCTCAACTCCTTTGAGCTTTTATTTTACCACATTTATCCATGACTAGGACCCTAGGTCAAAAATTTCTATTCTATAGGTTCCCTAGGACCTACACACCAATAAAAACACCTTTCTTAGAGTTTCTCACCTGAACTTCCTCAAATTTGACTTGCAGACCATCCATATCCTCTATTATGTCATATGAAAGAATACCCTATTCTTGTAAATAAACATAATAAGATTCTTCTACTTGAATATTCATATGCTACCTCACAAAATTGACTAAGGTAAAATATTTTCCCAAATATAGTGAGAATCATTATAGTTTTGGTGATTTATAGGGTTCTTATGCTTGATAAAGAATGAAACCAAGAGTCATCGCCTTATCCATGGGTGTAGAGTCAAAATGGTTGGTTGGGAGATAGTGAATGAGGTTATTGAATATTGCTCATCAGTATCTAGACCTCTTCCCACTCACTACTTGAAGGCAACTTTATCTTTGTAAGCAAAATATAGCTCCTTTTGAGCTCCCATCGATCCTTTTGTGGAATGTGAGTGGTCCTATCCATGACCTCCTATATTTCTAGCTCCACCATTGGCTTCACCGCTCGAGTCACTAATGAGGACATAAGTTTATGTAATAGTTAGGCTAGGATTATTATGTTATATTAGGCTTATTGTTTTGCTATAAATGTGCAAATAAAAATTCATGTAAGATGCTTCCTAGTTATTAGTTGTTAGCTCCTAATATAGATTAGTTAGCATCTTCTCCAATTAGAAATTAGTTATAAGATCTTCTCTAGTTAGCTACTAGTTGTAGATTGAAATTCTCTACTTTTTCTTCCATTGAGATTTGGTAGATATAATGCTATGTAATTTTGGGCATGATATATGCATGTATATGTTTAACAAATAAATAAATAACCATCTAGATAATTCCCACATTAGTGATATCAAAGTAGGAAATCGTTCATTTTGGGGTTTTTATCGACCTTTATTCTACTCATGTTTTTGCATCTAGTTCATGCACAATGTTTTGGAAAGCTCTAGTTGGGATGATGAAGCCTTGCCAGTAAATATTTTGAACATGCATGAGTTAGTCCATAGGTTGAACTCTAGTGTGGATATTTAGATATCATGTGTTTGATTCCTTAAGGTATAGTTGCATATATAAGAAGACTTTGTCATAACTTTATGATGTACTTTTTTGATTGTGATGTTTGACCTTTAGAGACATTTAAATAGACTTTTGATCACAACTTTGATAGCCAAAAACTTGGATCTTGTTTATCATCGTGTCTAGTCATTATCTATGACTCATAAGGATAATGATATAATTTCAATCCTCTCTTATGATCTCATCCAAGTAGGATTTCAAGATATTTCTAGTTAGGCATAAGAGGTAGTCCTCAATTTCACCCTTTTATCCTATCACGCTCTCCTTTGTCTCTTTTTATGACATCTTCCATGCTCATAGCCTTAGATAGCATGCTACTTGCGAGGCTCTTTATTTCCTACACAAGAAGAGGCATAACTCAAACCACCTTGCTTCCACTTGGGTTAACTTATCTGATGACCCATCCTCCTCTTTGGTGCATGTTTACCGACAGATCATTATCACTACTTCATAATGTAAACTTCAGTGTCGACTCATTTTGACTCTGCATAGATGTTGAAAACTTGCTGATCTTTATTTGTTTTGGATAAGTCATTTGTTGTATTCACATTGTAATTGACATCAATAAATAGAGTTGATTCAATCAACATGGTATCCATTTTATGATGTGCTTTGTTAAGAAGACAAACATGTTATTTTCTAGCATGTTTTCCACGATCCCTATCAAAAAATATTGAGAGCACATCCATATGATATCAAATTATATAAATATTACTATGGGGTTGCATACATAGTAATGTGGAGTTGAAAGTGCATAGTTAATGATATGGTTGTTGCCCAACATGCATGATTTTATAGCTAATATCACTTGCAAATGCTATCAAGGGTGTTCGTTAATGTAGCCAGTAAAATTATTAGATATCATCTATGTGAGAGAGCTTGGAAAGGTGTATAGAAAATCATAATTTTTTATCGTACAATGAGACGATTAAAGTTGATAGAGGAATTGGAGATTGTGCTAATTCTATTGCTCAAAAAACTAGATTATGACTATCTTAATCATCCTCTTCAATAGGCACACATTTCACACCTGGTTTTGTGCATGCTTTCAAAATGAGGATATCATTGATCATGGGGTTTCATTTGCTCAACTTATAATCCGATTCTTGATGATGTTGAGTTTTACCTAACATTTCCACTCACTTCTTGATGTTCCTAGTTTAACTCTTGATGGTATTATAAATTGATGGCACATGTAGACATTCATCGATTGACCATAACTCTTTAGCACTTAGCCATTGATAAGTAACCTCTCAGACATTGCCCATTGTGGGAAAGTTGGTTGGAATTTGGTTAGAGATATTGCTTACCCTATTTTGAACAATGATACAATTTTTTTGAGGAGAGCCATACCTCTTTCTCTAGTCTATGTCCAAGCTAACCAATGAACTATCAAATGTTGTTTTTTTTATGATTTCCTATTGTACTAGATGATAAGGGATCCATTGAGTGAGTGCCACATGACATGAGTTGGTGCTTAAGTAAACATTAGCATCATTGAGACCATTGGAAATTATTTGAAACCAATTTTCAAATGTGCAAAGGTATAACATTTAATTAATTTGATTAAATTAATTAATTAATCAAATTGATTGCTCCTCTTGCCAAGAGTATAAATACAAATTTATCTTTTTTGTTGCATTTTACCAAGTAATTTGACTTTTGAATACCTTATTATAGTCAACATCACTTCTTTGTAATTACTTGGAACTACCAAAGCTTTGTAATCCTTTTGGTCACCTTAGGCACTTTTGTATTTTTGCACTTAGCTTTTACTCATTCAACCATGGCCACAAATTTGGCCAAAATTATTGCCGAGTTAGCCAATATTATAAGTGCATTGGCTAACAAGGTCAATAACATAATTGTCCAAAATGCCCCAAGTGATATGAAAATTTATAATAAAAAAAATTGATCCAAGGCTAAGTATGAGGTCAAATTGTATGATAGCTCTAGAGATCCAAATGTCTTGAGTAACTAGATACTCGATATGGAGACATGGTTTTCCTATATTCAAACTCCTAATGAGAAGAAAGATCCTTTTGCAAAACTCAAGATTTATGGGCTAGCAATTTTTTTTGTGATGGAACATTAGGAGGGTCAAAACCCACTTCACACTTGGGAAGACCTTATTAAGACCTTGAAGAAATATTTTTATCCTTCCAATTATGAGTAGGATCTCATTGTCAAATGGTTTTGATTATGAAAAATTAATAACATGTTTGTGAAAGACTACACTTTCAAATTCAACAGGTTACGAATTCTACTTGGTGGTAAATGTGGCTCTCACACTATTCATAAAGTTCAAGAGTGGCTTTAATCATGCATAACTTATGGAGGAAAAATATGCAACCCAATTTTGAGGAAATTCCAAGATTTCAAGTTCACAGTTCCAATGATAGTCATTCAAGGAAAAGAAGCCTTTTTCTTCTTCTCCTCCTCCTTCCTCTTCTCAAAAATATTTTCCTTTATTTGATAGCAAAAATGTTTATACTTATTGTAATAGAAGAGGCCATGAATAATTTGTATGTTTTAGGAAGAAAAAGAATCTGATTATAAAATCTTAAGATGAGGAACAACATGTTTCCATTGAGGTTATAAGAAGAGATAAATGATACAATGAACTTAAGGCTAAATTCAATAATGTCACCCTGATGTCTCATCATATGTTCAAATATGACCATGATAATTTGTTCATCATGAGGGCTCATCTCACTCATAATTTCTTAATTGATTGTATAATTGACAATGGCTCATAAAAAAACCTCATTGCATGATCCATTGTTGACAAGTTACAACTGACACTAGAAGCATATCATCATCTTTATTCACTTGAATAGAAGGCTAATGGTCTTGCCTCATAAATCACATACACTAGCATTGTGTCCTTTGATTTTGGTCCCAATTTTATATATAGAGTCACCTATAATATGACTCTTATGGAATATTGTGGTCTACTTATTGGTAAACCCTATAAATATGATAGGAAAGCTTAGTATGATGCTTTTTACAATACCTCCACTTTGCATCATAAGCACAAGATATTTCTCATCCACTGCATAAAAAATACCACACTTATGCTTCATACCAATCAACCACACCATATTGCTCTAATATTTAGTAGGCCATACGTTCAAGACACAACAAAAACTATATATCCTCATTACAAGGAGGATATCACTACACCTCCAACACATTTTCTATTTCTCCTATTCATGGCATTGAATTGTTTTCTTCCGCAACCAAGTCAATTTTAGAAGAGCACACATGCATATTCTATTCAAAACTTGCAACATCCTTCATCACCATAAGTTCCACTTTTATAGAAGACTCATTGATGATAGCAATAGGTCATGGATCCTTGTTGACTTCCTTCTCATTCCCAAGTTGGTGATAAAGTTTTGACCAAGCATTGTGTTGCAAACAAGGCACCTCTTGGCATCATTGATCAATTATCCTATTAACTTAATACTTGATTTGCAACTTTTGTAAGATCTTGATTGAGTGTTTGACACAATGACTTATCATATTGCTAGGGTTCTTTCACATCAAGTCAATTTTTGTTTTATTGTAAAATTATTGGAGTCTAATACTTCTATTATTGGGAGGCATGTTGAGGCATCATTTTATGTAGTAGCTAGGTTAAGATTATTATATTTTATTAGGCTTATTATTTTTTTATAAATGTCTAAATAAATATTCACGTAAGAAGCTTCCTAGTTGTTACATGTTAGCTTCTAAGATATACTGGTTGTTAGCATCTTTTCTAGTTAGCAATTAGTTATAAGATATTCTCTAGATAACTAGCAGTTGCAAATTAAAATTTTCTACTTAATCTTTTGCTGATATTTTGCATATAGAGTGCTATGTAATTTTGGGCATAATACATGCCTATATATGTTTACCAAATAAATCAATAACCAACTAGATTATTCCCACACCAATCACTTTCTCTACAATGGAAGAGTCTGGTGATGTATTATCTTTCTTTGGTTGTTCCAATAATTGTTGAAAATCTTGCTCTAGAAGGAGCCTACCATCAAAAGTCTAGGGAGATGGAAGGCCCACTTAAATTATATAGGTAATGTGCCACTTCTATTCTTTTGCTAGTAAGGCCAGAGCATCAATATAGGCCTTACATTGGTGCATAATTTATTTTAATTTTATGACCTCCATTATTTTGAAGATCACCACTTCTCAGTTGCTATTCCCTATGGCCACCCATTGCTAATTGGTCATATGAGTCAACTAGACCTTGTAGGCCTATGCTTTAGTAAGTCTAGATCTAGTTTCTACTAAAATACGCTCCACCATTTTGTTGACTTAGGTATTTATTGAATTGACCACCTTAATAAACTCAAATATTAGGTCCAAATAATTAGTTTCTTTGGTGACCTCCTCCTAGAGTACTTGATTTACCTCAAAAATTTGTTCTACATCGCCCATACTTTGTTCGAGTTTAGATATTTTTCTTTTATGGTCATCTAGCTCCTTCTTTAAAGCCTTGTCTCTTCTAGCTATGTCATAAGGTGGGCCATTTTTGATTTCATTGCTTGAACTTTGGTTTGAGCTTGATATTTCTAGTTCTTTCTCCTTATTGGATAATTTTTTGTGTAAGTCAGGTATTCATGGCTTACAACTTTATTAGCTTGTTTCATGAACTCAATTTTATCCTCCACACTTCCTCTAAATTCCTCTTACTACATTTCCATCCATTTGACTCTTCGTGCTTCTTGGTGTTCATGCATCCATTGCATGGTTTTGTCCAACTCCTGAATTACTTGTTCTCATAATTGCACATTATACTATCTTAGAGTTTCATACTCCTATAATATTTACATTTCCTAAGTTATTTGTTGCAGAACTCATGATCCTTGATCTTCTTCTTCCTCCACTTCTAGTTCATATTCTTGTAAAGTGATATTCATGAGAGTTTGAAGTCACTCCTATGATTTTATATTAGAAATTAAACATGGACTTGTAATCATATTTGCTCTCCCTCTTGAGGTTTTAACTCCCTTTGCTTGATCACAGGTTCTCCTACCACTCCAAATAGCCATTATAGGTTTGTTGGATCATCCTCTAAAAAAAAAGTACTTGGCTCACCATGTTTGTAGGATCGTATACCTAGTCATGATTTTTCTATTGCTTTTCTAGAAGTGTCCTCAGAGGTTTCTAAGTTGATTACACTCACCTGCATATGTACCTTACACACCTTCAACTTAGAACTATTTACAATATCAAGGCAAATTATACCATTCAACTTATTTAATCAGATTACCTTGTTGTCTAGTACCTCTTCCACTTGAAAGGGTTTAAACCATAAAGTTTTCAACTTTCTTGACTTGATTTCTCTTTTCCTATTATACTTGAGCACTAATTTTCCAGTCTTCAAATCCATATTCCTAAGATGTTTATCGTGTCGATACTTATGTCTTTGTTGAGTTGTCTTCATTTCCCATTGTGCCATCACTCTCTTCTCTCTAAGCTACACTAATATTGCAAGTCTCTCTACGATGCTATCTTCATAATTCAAGTAGTTTTCCATTGCTATCCTTAAACTAGGTACAAAAAATTTGATAGATACCATTGTCTCTTGCACATACATTAGTTGAAAGGGTGTATTGTTCATAGTTGGTTTGAAGGTGGTCTTGTATACCCACAAAATCACTGGCAAGTACTTCTTCTAATCAGATCCTTCTACACCGCATATATTATGCATGATTGAAACCAGGACCTTATTCATTACCTCTTCTTACCCATCCATGCTAGGGTAATACGAAATTGATAAGGAATGAAATATCCTAAATTCTATCATCAGATTATGAATAATATCATTAATGAAATAGTCTCCTTAGTTGCTTGTCAACTGAAAAGGTATTCCAATCTGTGTGATAACCTACTCATACAAAAATTAAGCCATACTTCTTGTAGAGTTATCGAGTAAAGCTCGTGCTTCTACCCATTTTTTTAGATATTCCATTGCTACTACAATATACCGATACTTCCTCTTACGACTAGTTCATAAAGGTCCCATAAAATATAAACCCCATATCTCAAAAAGTTCTTGAGGTTGTGATAGATTTAATGGTATGAAGTATTTTTTTAACAACTTTCTCATTCTTTGACATGTATCACATGCATTAACATAATTCTTGGCATTGTGATAAAGGGTAGACCACCATAGGTCTATCGATTTTTTTTTCCTAGCAGTTGCATCTGGCGCCATATGGTCTCTTACCAATACCTCATCTACCTCCTTCAATGTTTGTTGCACTTCATCCTCCATTATGCATCATCGCAAAGTGCGATCCTTCCCCATTTTGTATAGCAAACCTACAATCAATGTAAAAGGTGTTGCTTTCATAATCACTCTTCTTTGTTTGACTACCATCATCTCCTTTGGCAACTCTCTTATTGATAAGTATTCCTTGATGTGCTTACACCATGCTGGTATCGCACTTATCATAAAAAGTTGTGTGTTAAGGAATTCATCTTGTATCCCTCCCTCTACAGGTTCTTCAGAGTGAATCCTTAACAACTGGTCCACTATTACATGTTTCTTTCTAGGTCTTACTACCACCCTAAACACAAATTCCTGCAGAGTGATGATCCATCTACTTACTCATCCATAAATCATCGATTTATTGATCAAGTACAATAGTGCCTAATGATATACATAAAAATCAAAAGGGTTGACCAACAAATAGTGTTGATACTTTTGTACTACATACACCATTCCTAGTGCTTCTCGCTCTGTTGTACTATGATTCTTCTCTGATCTAGACAATAATCAACTTGCAAAGTATATGGATTGATCTAACCCAAAATGTCCTTCCTGAGCCAACGTGTAGCCAATTACAAAGTTTGAGGCATCAAATGAACATAGAATTCTTTCTCCCAATTTGGATAAACTAGGATAGGTGCCTTGACTAATTGTACCTTCAATCCCTCAAAAGCCTCTTGGTGCTCCTCTACCCATTGAAAGAAACACCTTTACATGTAAGAGCATCTAGCGAATGATAATTTTGTGCATAGTTTTTGTAATAGCCCATTATCCCTAAGAAGATTTTTATTAAACTCACATTGTATGACTCTTCCATCAGCAGTATCACTCGTATCTTATCAGGATTAGTATTCAAACCTTAGTGGCATACAATATGCCCTAATAGCTTCCTATATGGTACCATAAATATGCACTTGCTTGGATTTAATGATATCCAAACTTTCCTGCACAAGCTCATACATTCCTCCAGTGCTTTTAAATGCTCCTATGTCTTTCCATATAGGGACCAATCATCTAGAAATACTTTGAAGTTACTTGTGGATATTTTATCAAAGATGTATAAGATGATCCTTTGGAATGTAGCTGGTGCATTACACAGTACAAATGGCATGTGGTTATAAGCATATATCCCATTATCCACTATAAAAGTGATCTTCAACTTATATTCCTTTACAATACTTATTTTGTTATACCCCAAGAATCCATCCAAACTTGAATAAATCTCATGGTCGACTACTTCCTCTAAAATGGAATCCATAAAAGGAATTGGAAAGGGATCTTCAATAGTTACAACATTGAGGCTTCAAAAGTCCCCACAGATCTGAATCTTATTTCCCTCCCTCTTCAAAGTAATCACAATTGGTGATATCCATTCACTTGTCATAACTTTGAATATTATGCCTGCATCCAACATCTTTTCAATTTTAGCATTCATAAAAGCTACATATTTTGGATTCATCCTATATGGTTGCCTCATTACTAGTGTATCTTCAATCAAGGGAATATTATGTACACATAGCTCTGGTGGTACTCTCTTTAGATCCTTTTATGTCCAAGAAAAAAAATCATTATATTCTACAAATTTTTTTGAATATCATTGCTTTTAGGACTAGATTCCAGTCATCTCCGCATTTGATCTTCTCTTCATCATCTTCTTCTAAATTTACTTGAATCATTCTAGGTCCTTCACATTTGATGGACTCAGGTTCTTCTACCATCTTAAAAACATCAATGGGATGAGTTACCTTATATTCAATGATTGCATCCCCCATCGTGTATTCCATAAAATTTTTGGGAAATGTCCACTTCTCTCGTTTTGTCCTTTTGTACTAATTTCTTCTTTTTACTACCTTATTCACTCTTGAACTCTTTCTTCTCATATTCTTGGGCTTTATTTCCTACATTGATCCAAAAAAATTAGGGAGAGAACATTTCATGATATTCTAGTTGCTAGTGGAGTAAGCCTTTATCATCATCATGCTTGTCCTCCGTGCATTCCTCTACTTGCAACACTCCATCTGGTTCGTATCCAGTTTCTATATGATGAACTATTTGATTCAAATGAGGTTGTAATATCTTGACTTACTACCTGGTTATTAAGATTAATCATGTACTTATACTGACATTTCTTGAAAGTCAGATGCTCCTTCTCCTAGTTGTGGTTTACTTTTATTGTTCTTAACCATCCACATCCCAACAATGCATCATAAGTAGGTTTATACATAGCTATTACAAAAAAATATTACATTTCTATGCACACCTTTTGGATCATCAATACTCCTATTATTTCAATACCATATTGATCAGATCCATATAATCTAAAATTTGGAGATCTTAGTGCGGGTTGGCCGATATTTTACCATGTCATTTTTGGCATCATATTTACACTTGATCCTCCATCCATGATTACTTGATTTAGCTTATGGTCCAATATCTCCATGTGAACCAAAGATGGCTTTTTCCCTGCTTCAATCATTAGTATCATTGGATCAATAAATTTTTCTTGCTTGATATTGGCTACTTTTCAGATTTCATCTTTCTTTGCTTTCATTATTTCTCCAATCATAACATACAATTCAGGTACTACATTAATTAGGCTTGATACTTTTACCTCTTAAGTCATATTAAGTACCTGTGTCACCAAGCCTTCGATCGATGCTCGTTTGTCCATTATGATCTCTACTTTCTTTAAATATTTTTCTAGAACTAGTCTTTCTTGCTTTTCTTTGTCTAACTCTATTTTAATCAGTTATTGAGCTTCCTGCCATCTCTCTTTCTCCTTGGCAAGATTTGGGTTTTCCTAGCCTATGCTCTAGTTACTGTTAGGATTTCATTTTCTTTTTTTGTCTCCTTACTCACTTCTCCAATTTCAATCCAGTTGATATTTTGTGTACCACTTGAACTTACCTTATTTGGGCAGTTTTACTCCTAGTGGTTCCTTGGTCTACACCATCTACACATTTGGGTAGCATTGCTACCACTAGTACTACCTATATTTTGGGGCTTGGGACAATTATTCGCAAAGTGGTCCCATTCTTGACAATTTTGATATTGGATTATTGGTCTTCCTTCGAAATCATACTGTAGATGACTCTATTTGCCTTGTCTTCCTCCTCGATGATTATTCCTAAATTTATCACTCATTTCACCTTGTCCATTTCTTGAAATATTTGGTTGATCTCCCTATTGGACTATCAAAGTATTATGTCTTGCTCTCTTTAAATTGAATAGAAAATCAACTACTGGATGTCCTACTATATCATATATATTGCAATACACATTCTTTGGACAATTGACATTTGTATGTACTTTCATTTTTCAGTCCAAACACCAAATATCTTTTTGGTTTTTTTATCCTTCTCCTTTAACTTCTTTCATGATCTTATCAAATTATTTTCTAAAGGAGTGTATTGCACTTTGCACTTTATCATATACATCGTTATCATAATCATCATGTCTTCGATGTCCTCTGATTCTTACAACTATTTGTTTGGCTTCGCTTTCAAAGTTCTTTGCATTTTCGAGAGCTTTCACATATGTTGAAGATGGTACTACTTTCATTTTCTTCATATATTTATGTAATACTCCATCCTAAAACCAATGTTTCACAATTCCATATGTAGGTGGCATCTACATTTTATTTACCAATTGTTTCAATCTCCTATTATAACTCTTGACATCCTCGTCTAGTTTTTGTTTTATTGCAAAAATTTTTGTAATAATTTTTGTATCATCCTTCAACGACTGAAATTCTTCTATGAAAGCATCTTTTAGAGTGTCCCATTGTGTAAATGGTTGAGTATTCTATATTTTTAGGTACTAATCCATAGCCATCCCTCACAAGGTATCTAGGAATAGTTTTAACCACTCTGCCTCTTGCAACACTCCATTTGCTCCCCAAATGGTGATGCAAGTACCTATGTGATGTGTTGGATATTATTTTCCTTCCCTAGTGAAGGGTGGGCATTTTGTTTTGCTTGCTCTATTGGTAACATTTTCCATTGGAACTATCCCACTAGGTGTGCCACTTAACGATGATTATTGTGGTGTTTTATTCCACTCTTTCTACTATAGGTGGTGAAAAATTTCATTCAATTATGTGCTCAAATAGCCTTATACCTAACTCATGTACATCACTAATTCATGATATTCTTAATGAATATATGAGGTGTGGTTCTGGCCTTCCTTCCCAAGAACCCATGTGTGGTTGCTTTGGTACAAAGCTTCTCTCTTCTGTACCTATTGGTCAACTCCTATCCGTTGGTTTAGGTGTTACCATCCACTCCTCACTTCTAATGTTAGATACATCTTCTGCTATTTGATTTCATTATTCATTCTTTGTTGTCACCAATAATATCTCCCACCTTTTTTTCTCTATGCTTGGATTCTCATCTTGCAAGGGGTTCCACACTCTTTCCACCTCCAATTATGAAACTTCATCTTGAATCCTTTAATTTGCTAATTGTGCACTACATCACAATGGTATCTGATTCCTTCCTTGTTTTCCTTGATGGCTTTAGCACCATTCCATCATAAAAAAAGAGATAGACAAAGAAACATCTATTATTGATGAATGAAAAATTAATACATTCAAGTAAGGGTATGAGACCCTTTATGTAGGAAGATAAATTCCTTGGCTAACACTCTATCTAACTGTGCAAGGGATAACTTGCACATATATAGCTTGCACATTGACACTTGTGCATTTACTATGTTATATGAAGTAATCAGATAACTTCCCCCTAAAGTAATCCTATATAACCAAATGATGTAATATATTCTAACACCCCCTGTATTACATTATTTGGTATGAAGTTCTCTTGAATCAGATAGATGATCTCTAAAGGTTTGAAACTTGATTTTTTGAGTACCTTTGTAAAGATGTCTGCTAGATGATCTTCTATAGGAACATACTTGAGGATGATGTGCTTGTTCTAGAAGTGTTCTATGATGAAATGATATTGAGCTTCGATATGCTTTGTTCTTTCATGTATGATTGGATTCTTTATCAAGTTTAGTACTCCTTGATTATCATAGAATATCATAGTTGGAGTTCATTTGATTTCCATGTCAGATAGTATGTATTGTAACCATAGGGCTTCATAGGTTGTATCTCTTGCTACTTTGTATTCTGCTTCAGTTTATGATTGTGCAACTATATATTGTTTCTTGCTATGCCAAGATATGGGTCCTAATATGAGATAGAAGACATAACCTGAGATAGATTTCCTATCATCATTAGACCCAACATAGTTTGAATATGAGTATTCTTGTAGATAATTTTTTTTCATTCTTTATATAAATTAGTCCATAGTCTGTAGTTTTCTTGATATATTGTAATATTCTTTTCATAGATTTCCAATGACTTTCTCTTGGTTCTTATATGAACCGTGAAAGATAATTTATTGTAACTGCTATGTCTGGTCGACTATTTGTTAAATATAGAAGGCTTCCAATCAACTGATGATACATTGTTGCTGAAATAAATGGTGTTTTATAATTTTTGGATAGTTGAATTCCTTATTCTATTGGTGTATCTTTGGGCTTGCACTCTGTCATCCTGTATTTTTCAAGAAGGGCTTTTGCATATTTTTATTGAGTGATAACTATTTTGTCTTCTCCTTGATAAATATCTAAACCAAGGTAGTGGTTCATTAGTCCCAGATCTGTCATTTCAAAATCCTTCTCTAGATCCTTTTTGATATCACTTATTAACTTTTCTAAAATTCCAATAATCACTATGTCATAAACATATATGAGGATCAAGATATCATTTCCAATCTTCTTGGTATATAGATTGGGATATGATGTACTTCTATTGAAGTTATGATGTAGTAGATGATTATTGATCTTGATGTTCCATGCTCTAGGGGTTTGTTTCAAGCCATATAGAGATTTATTCAATTTGCATACCTTACTTTTCTATCCTTGAATGACAAAACCTTCAGGTTGTATAATATATACTTCTTCCTCTAAGTCACCATTAAGGATTGCACTTTTTACATCCATCTGATGAAGTTTCCACCCTTGATGAGCTGCTAGATCACAAACTATTTGAATAGTAGTCATTCAATCTATTGGTGCGAATGTTTCTTCATAGTCAATTCCCTCTATCTGAGTATACCCTTTGGCCACTAGTCGTAATTTATATTTATCTAGTGTTCCATCTACTTTGTATTTGATTTTGTACACCCACTTGCACCCCACTACTTTTTCCAAAAGGTAGGTTTACTAAATTCCATATCTTATTCTTATTGAATGATGCATATTCAGATTCCATGGCTGCTTTCCAGTGTGAATTTTCTAGTTCTTGAGAAGCTGATATTGGTTCCATTGTGTTACTTAGCATTTCTATGTTCATTCTAGTCATACTATGAGTTTGAGGTCCTGTATCTATAATATTTGGCATCCTTTCCATATTTTATTCTCTGAGAGTATCTTTGAGTCATATTGGTTCTTTTCTCTATAGTACAGTTGATACTTATGTATCCTGTTCTTCTGATTCTGGCTCCATGCTCATTGTGTCTTCTTCAGGTAGATTCAAGAGAACTTTTGTGTCACCATTGGATTCATCTGTATTGATTTTAAATTGTTCATCAAATATCACATCTCTACTAATGTAAACTTTTTTGTATATGGATCTAATATTCTATATCCTGTAGATTCGTTGTCATACCCAAAAAATATCTCTATCATAGTTTTATCGTATAAATTGGTCCTCTTTTGCTTTGGAATATGCATGTAGGCTTTGCATCCAAATATTTTTAGTCTTTCAATGTTGGGCTTTTGTCTTGATGATGCTTCTTTTGGTGTAATATGCTTGAGTACTCTTTTTGGTAGTCTATTTTGTATGTATACTGTTGTTTGCACTACTTCAACTAAGTATTTATGATCAAGTTGGGCTTCTTTTAACATACATATTATTATTTCCATTATTGATCTATTTCTTCTTTCTACAATTCCATTTTTTTGAGGTGAGTATGATTTAGTAAGCTATCTTATGATTCCATTATCTTCAAGAAAGGAGTCAAATTATTTAGAAATAAATTCTCCTCCTCTATCTGAGTGAAGTGCTTTTATGGTATTTCCTGATTCTTTTCAACTTGAAATTTGAATTGTTTGAAGTAGCTAAATGATTTTAATTTATACTTCATGAAATATATCCACATTTTTCTAGTATGATCGTCAAAAAAAATCTAAAAGTGTTTATATCCTCCAAACACTATAAACTTTCAGTAGTCCATACAAATCTGTATATATAATTTCTAGAGGATGTTGAGTTCTATGTTGATAAATTTCAAAAGGAATTCTATGTTGTTTTCCTACTAAATATTTTACACATACAATAGTTTTTGGATATAAGTTGGGTAGTACTTCCACCATTTGATATCTAAATAATTCCTTCATTGATGTCTCACTGGTATGTCCTAGTTGTTTGTGCCATAGTTATGAAGCATTGACTAAAAGAGTTGAGTGAATAGTAGTGTCTAGGACAAATAGACCATTTTTATATGATCATAATGTTATCATTATTTCCTGTCTAGAGATGTGATATTACTTTCTACTAGTGAGAACCTTGAACTCAATAGTTAAGTCTTGATCCATGAGTTGAGAAATAGAAATAATATTGGTGGTTAATCTTGGAATATACAATACATTTTTTATTATACCTCTTTCATACTTAATATTTATTGGAATATTTTTGATTCCTTTTACTTCATATGTTTTGCTATCTACTACTGCAACTGGTTTTTCATTTATCTTCTTCAAAAAATTGAACCAATGTATGTTCCCTATCATATGCTTACTTGCACCTGAATCTATATACCAACACTCCATGATGTTGTCTTCCTAGAGATTTTATGATATAGTGCTTTTGTAAAAATATGGTTCATTTTGTATAGTTTTTGTAAAGATTAAAAATCAACTTTTCTAACACCTTATTACTCCTATTGAACTAAGCACTTCTTAATTTTGAAGATGTTTTAATGTTGGATTTATTTTGTCCTTTTTTGAGAAACTTTTGAGACAAGAATATAAATTTCCAACTTTAATAAAAGATTTTAATAACCCCTTTTTGTAACCCTTAGGATTTTATTCAAGTGTTTCTAATTTCCAATAACCTAGTTTGATGTTGTAACCCTTATCACTCCCAAATTTGGAAAATTAGAACACATTAATATTTGCAAACATTAAATAGATTAATTCCAAGTAGTATCCCTTATTTCTCCTAAGTTGTATTTTGTAAATATTATATTAATTTCCCTAAGTTTTTTTTTTAAATAAATATTGATTTCATTTAATATATCAACCTTAACATATAACCTTATAACTCCCTTTTTGAATGAAAGTAAATTAGATGAGGAAATTTAATAAGGCTTTGTACCTTTTATGAAGTTGGATGAATATGGCAGTAATTTGTCCTTCTTGAGAGTGAATTCCCTAATGTGTGCTTTGGCTTCAATGATATCCTTTTATGCTGGTTGATCGAGAGTGCTTTTGAATATTCTTGACTTGCTCTAGATCGTTGCTAGATTACTGCTGAACTCTTGTTGAGCTTCTTCCGAACTACCATTGAACTTATACTATCAAACTACTATCGTATTGCTATATTTTTCCAAGGTCCAAGGTGCAAAGTGTCACGACAAGATTTTTAATTCTTATAGATGCTTCGACTATTTGGTAAATACACTGAACTTAGATTGTGATGAATGTCACATTTGAAGAAATTTGGAATGAATTGAAAGTGCGAAGTAAGCTTGAAATTGATATGATGTAGGTTTAAATAATACAAGAGGTTGGTTGTTCGGTTGAAATGAACCGCCTAGTTGGTTGCCAAACCAACCAAACTAATTGGAGAGCGCTATGCGCTATTTTACCCCTTGACAATAATGAAATAAATACATCATATATTATGATATGCTAACATCCCCCCTTATTACATTATTGGCAAATACCAAGAGTATTGTGAAACATTTCAAATTTGACCCGTGCAAGTGCCTTGGTGAAGATATCTGCAACTTGTGCATCAGTGGGAATGAATTGGAGCTGTATATTGTTCTTTGGAACTTCATCATGAATGAAATGACAACGGGTGTCAATATGTTTGGTATGATCATGAAATATTGGATTCTTGACAAGGTTCAAAACACCTTGATTGTCGCAAAACAAATGCAGTGGAAGATTCTCTGGAAGACCCATATTTGTAAGGATGTGACGTAGCCACATTATCTCGTAGACTGCTCCACTAGCTGCACGATATTCTACCTCTGTAGAAGAAATAGCAACCACTTGCTACTTCTTGCTATGCCAAGAGACAGGACCAGATCCAAGATGAAATATGTATCCAGAAGTTGATTTTCGATCATCAATAGATCCAACATAGTCTGAGTCTATGTATCCTTGTAAATAGAACTTGTTATTCTTTTTGTACTCCAAGCCATAATCTGATGTACCACGGACATAATGTAGAACTCTTTTTGCTGCTTTCCAATGACTTACCTTGGGTTCCTGCATGAACCGTGAAAGATAACCCACAACAAAACTGAGATCAGGCCTGGTATTGGTTAGGTATAATAGACTCCCGATCAGTTGACGATAGAGAGTGCCATCTACCTATGGAGATTGATCATATCTTGACAACTTAAGTCCTACTTCCATGGGAGTAGCTTTGGACTTACAGTCATCCATGCGATATTTCTCAATCAAAGTCTTGGCATATTTCTTCTGTGTAACTCTGATGTGATGCTTTTTTTGAGTTACTTCTAAACCAAGACAGTAGTGTAGAAGTCCCAGATCTGTCATTTCAAAAGATGATTTGAGATCACTTTTCACTGTATCAACCATACTTTCTGAACTACCTGTTATGATCAAATCATCTACATATAGCACCAGAATCACTATGTCAGAACCATTGTTCTTTATATAGAGATTCGCATCTGACGGAATTCATTGGAATCCATGTTGTAATAGGTGACTATCAATTTTGATGTACCAAGCTCGGGGAGCTTGTTTTAGCCCATACAAGGATTTGATTAACTTGCAAACTTTCTGTTCTTGTCCTTTGACAACAAATCCTTCAGGTTGAGTCATGTATACTTCTTCTTGTAGATCACCATTAAGAAAGGCACTTTTTACATCCATCTGATGTAACTTCCACCCAAACTGAGCTGCCATAGCACACAATATTCGGATGGTAGTCATTTTTGTAGTAGGAGCGAATGTCTCTTCATAATATATGCCTTCTTTTTGAGCATAGCCCTTTGCAACCAGACGAGATTTGTGCTTATCAATTGTACCATCTACCTTATACTTTACTTTGAATACCCACTTACAACCAATGGGTTTCTTTCTTGAAGGCAGATTTACTAGCTTCCAAGTGTGATTTTGCATGAGAGATGTATGCTCTGCCTCCATAGCAATCTTCCATTGAGGCTTACTAAGAGCTTCCTGGGCAGTTGTGGGTTCATTTTCATCCAACGCTGTCAGATAAACCCTTTCATCCTCTATATCCATTTCTCTATCTTCTGTTGCATCTACGGACAATTCATCAAACTGGTGATAAAGTTCATCAACTTCTGAAGATGGTGCTTCTGCCTTCTTCTGCTGAGTGATACTGCACGTACATGGTCGATCTAGAGTCATATCTGGAAGTGAGGTCAATTTAGAATCTCTCAAAGTGCTGGTATACCATTTGGGAATATTTTTTTGAGGGGGTGAAACCTCTTGCTTAGGCTCATCATCCTCATGATATACTACTGTAGAGGTATTATTTGATGTGAAAGCTTCATCAAATATGACATCTCTACTTATATGTGTTTTCTTGGTTATAGGATCAATCAAGCGATATCCCTTTGAATGCTCATCATAACCAAGAAAGATACATTTCAAGGTTTTCTCATCTAACTTCTTCCTTCTCTATTTTGGAATATGCATGAAGGCTTTACATCCAAACACTCGTAGATGAGAAATGGAGGGTTTCTTCCCACTCCATGCTTCTTGTGGGGTTTTTCCTTGTAGAGCTCTTGTGGGTGCTCTATTCAAGAGGTATGAAGTTGTATTTACTACTTCTACCCAAAACTGATCTTCAAGATGTGCTCCTTTTATCATACATCGGACCATTTCCATAATGGAGCGATTTCTTCTCTCAGCAACACCATTTTGTTGTGGTGTATAAGTTGTTGTCAGTTGTTGCTTTATCCCATGTTCTTTCAGATATGATGAAAATTCCTTGGAAGTATATTCCCCCCTCGATCTGAGTGGAGGGATTTGATGAGACATCCAGACTCTTTTTCAACAAGTTTCTTGAATTGTCGAAAGTATGAAAATGCCTCTGATTTCAATTGGAGGAAGAAAACCCACATTTTTTGGGAGTGATCATCAACGAACAATTGAAAGTACTTCTTTCCACCATAACTGGTTGGCATAGGACCACACAGATCGATGTGCACCAACTCCAAAAGTTTCTTAGCTCTGGAAGAACTGGATTCAAAAGGTACCCGGTGTTGCTTCCCTGCTAAGCAATCCGAGCAAACTAGTAAGATGGAGGAGAGAGGAGGAAGGCCTCGCACCATCTCATATTTTCTCAATTCGAGCAAATATCCTGAACTGAGATGCCCATATCTTCTATGCTAGAGAGAAGTGGCCACCTTTGTAGTTGTAGCCAGAGCAACATGAGGTGTTGAAAGAGCATCTAGAATGAACAAGCCATGCTTGTAGGAACCTATTGCAACATGTTTACCATTGTGGGTTATAAAACATCTTTTCTTGCCTTTCACAACTCGGAACACAACATCCATTTTTCTATCCAACATCTGAGGAACAGACAACAAATTATTGGCTAATCCGAGGACATAGAGGACCTTCTCAATCTGACATCTCCCATCTGGGAGAGTGACAGAAACATTTCCTTCACCCTTTACTTGATAGACTTGATCGTCAACAATGGTAACTGGCTTCCCCTCTTTCTCCTCAAATGTTTCAAACCAAGATTTATCTCCAGTCATATGCTTACTAGCACTTGAATCAATATACCATACAACATCTATCTGGGAAGATGAAGTATGGGTCATGAGCACCTTGTGTGCTCTTTCAGAGTCAAAATCTGAATCGGGACCAGAGGTATCTGAGTCTGAGTTGGAGTTAGCATAAGCAACATGTCCCTTAGGTTGCTTATGTTTCTTTTTATATTGTTGTTTCTCTTTCCCTTTCTTCTTATGAGGTTGATCATTTTGTTGCTTGTTTTTGAACCAACACCTGTTGGTGTCATGGTTATTCATATCACAAATCTTGCAATATTTATCCTTCTGCTGATTTTGTTTCCCTTTTCCCTTGGAGGAAGAACCCCCTTTTTGAAACTGACCTAGGTTCTTACTCCTTTGTTGGGTGGAAAGGGCATTATCTGGCACCTCATATTTCTGAACTTGATTTGCCTCCTCAGTCTGGAGCAAATTTACCAATTCCACAAAAGACACTTGTCTACCAAAAACGTTGAGGGAAGTGACCAACATCTTATAGGAGTCTAGCAATGCTCGCAAGATGATAGAGTTCAAGATATCATCATCCATTGGTTTTCCCATTGCATTCAATTTGGCTTTCAGGTCTGCCACTCTGCAAAGGAATAGATCAACTGTCTCTCCAGAATTCATACTGAGGGTGTGTAATTGAGTTTGAAGATGTAGAATGGTGGACTGATTCTTTCCTTCATAAATAGTAATCAAAGAATCCCAAGTTGCCTTACTGGTTTTGGCATCACAGATATGAGGTTGAACCTCATCTATCGTAGCAAGTAGGAGAAACATGAGACCTCTTTTGTCCTTCTTATCCCAAGCTTCTTGATCTGTTCCTACTGTTTGAGGGTGTTGTGAAGTGCTAGTCACTACATCCCATAAATATTCCACCTGAAGAATGGCTCTCATATTTGTCTTCCATGGAACAAAGTTAGAACCCTTCAGCAACTGAGAATCTAAGAGATATTTATGAACAATAGCCATTGTGAAGGTGGTTCCTTATATTTCCCCCCTTGGTCTTAGAATTTTGCAAAAAGAGAATATTGTGCTCCCCCCTTCTGGTTGCAAAATAAACAAGGAAGAAGGCATCAAAAACCCCTTTCGGGCGTCAACAAACCCCTGTCGAGCATCAAAGAACCCCTTTTAGGAATCAAAAACCCCTTTTGGGTGTCAAAAACCCTTGTCATCAAAAACCCATTTTGGGCATCAAAAATCCCTTTCGAGCGTCAAAAACCCCTTAAGGGCATCAAAAGATGCTTCCTTGGGCATCAAAATTTGTCATCCGCGAGACTTGAACCATGGACCATGTCCACAACAATGAGCGTTGGAGACCAACTGCGCTACCCAAGTGGCTGGGAAGAAAGGCCCAGCACTTGGTATTTAGAGAGACGGAAGGAGATGTGTGAGAAAAAATGTGGGATTTATCCCACATGCATCCTGTGGATGCACTCACATGGGATATAAGGTGGGAGGGCCACCTTTGAGAGTGACTACCTTCGGGCGGTCACCCCTCCCCCTCTGTCCTTTTATCACCTAGAATGGCATGCAGTATGCCATGTCAGCCTACCACCAACCAATCCATATCAGTCTTTAGCCTATTCATGTGTCGGGGGAGGGTCCACATCAGCGTGTCTTCAACGTCCACATCAGCATGTCCTCAGCATCTAGTTGGGTCCACGTTAGTGTGTCTTCAACATCCACATCAACATGTCCTCAGCGTCTAGTCAGGTCCACCTTAGCATGTCCTCAACATCCACATCAACGTGTCCTCAGTGTCTAGTCAGGTCCACCTCAACGTCGAATGGGCTTCTACCATTTATCACCTCCTGACCTATCAAATGTAAGCATAACAACACATAACTATTTTCCTTGGGATTTGAGTCGTTGCTTCACCTGCATTCTCTGTGTCACAAGCCGCCTACGTTCTCTACATCAGTCAGGAAAGGCTGGTATGGTCTTGGGTTTGTCTCCGTGTCAGTACTCATAGGAGTCATGGTGGCACTAGCTAGTAGTGCTTATTACCTTTTTTTGTAGTTTTCCTTTTTGCTTATGAGCCTTAGTGCTCTGATGTATGCAACCTTTTAGGCACTTTTTTACTATGTTGTTTATATATATATACATATATATATATATATATATATGTATATATGTATATATACATACATATATATATATATGTATATATACATACATATATATATATATATATATGTATATGTATATGTATATGTATATATATGTATACATATATGAGAAAGAGTGTCCTCAAGCAACTCAATGTACCTAGCCTACCTTCATGAAGCAACCGGATCCAGATCTTGAAGTACCTCTTGTTGAGCTATCTCAACGTAAAGAGCCACAATCATAGAAGCATCTCCACCTACACTAGATCCACTCTATAAACCATCCACCTCACCCCATAGTTGATCTATCTCGACATCTCGAGCTACTAGTACACTCTGTAACCTTGTGATCTCCACACCATAAGCCACCACAATTTGGTCCAAGCTATCTTGCTTAGCCTAGAGAACATCCCAATCCTCCTTAATGTGACATAGAGGTACATCCCGCCCTCCATCACTACCAACTCCATCACCTCCATCTCCACAAACCCTAGCCCTAGTTGTCATAGGTTGAATATTTGCTCCAACTTGCCCCCTACTACCACTACCTCGACGGTGCTTCTACCTTTGAGAATCCTGCTCACCAACATCCTGGTCATCATCACTCACAACATCATCCATAATCTAACTAGGTGCCTAGGAAGGTTATGAAGTAAACTAGACATCATACGTAGTTGTAGTCCATCATCGTATGCATTAGGGAAAACCACCACCTCATAATATTGAGCATTATCTACAGTCCATAAATTAGGAGTCATAGGGAGACTAAGCTTATCACCCCAATGCTTGTACACCAATGGAGCATCAAGAAATCCCTGCACCAAACCAAACTAACACATAACTTAGGATAACTGGATGAAATCCATCTCTCACCCATGTCATCCAACCATCCACCTACCTTGCTTGATCCATCAAAGTTGTGCTACATCACCATCCCAAGTCAAATCTCGCCATGGTCACCAACATATATCACCTCTAGTCAAAGAAAATAACATATCTCGATACTCATATCCACTATGGATAGGGCAACTCAATAAATCCTCCCCATTGGTATGTCAATAAAGAGCACAAAGCAATGAGTTATCCCAATCAAAATGTAGACCCTTTGGCTGAGCCATCCTAATGTGATCCCAAGTCCACAACTAAAGAAGTAAGCTACATCCAAGTCCCTTTCGCTCATGCCTCTTCATCTCATACAACCCCACATATATTTGGTATAGTAGAGCAAGAGTCCATGCATAAATATGAGGCTCACCAATCGGATCCACCATAAGCCTCACCTGGTTCCAAGGAAACCTAGATCTCATGTTGTTAGGAAACAACATGTTGGCTACAATGTACATTGTGAAGGTCGAAAGTATGCCTAACCTCCCATCCTTGAATAATTGAAGGTAGGGAATACCACCCTTACTACAATCTATATTCTACTCATCCCCATAAATTATCCTCAACTCATGCTCCTTGTTGTGGCCAACCTAGACTGGTGAGCCATTTAAAGGAACATGAAAGATGCGGTAAACATACTCCAGGGTGATAGTAAGTTCCCCTATCAGAAGTTGAAATAAGCCCTTATCAGGGTCCCATCTCTCCACTAAGGTAGATAAGTACTCCTCATCTGCCCTCACGGTATCAACCTGCCTGTAACCATCCAACCCCACTATCGCCAACCACTTCCAATCGTCATCTATCAGTGCCTTCCACACCCAGGATATGATGCGAGGCCATCGATGTCGAGCCTCAATAAACTTAACTTGCAAAAATCACAAACAAAATCAATATCATTGCACACTTCAAAATAAGATAAATAATAATACGAAAAAACAAAAAACATTTTCATGCATTCTGTTCATTCTTCAAAAACATAAAAAAGAAAAGAAAAGAAACATTTTAATGCATTTTCATTATTCAAAAAATAAAGAACAAAAACATTTCATATATTCGGTTCATTTTCAAAAACATAAAACACATACACACACAAAAAAATATTTTTGCACATTTTTTTCATTGAAAAATAAACAAAAACACAAAAATATATCATGCATTCTTTTTATTTTCAAAAACAAAAAATACCAAAAATATTTTCATGCATTTTTATCATTAAAAAACAAACAAAAACACAAAAACACTTTATGCAATATTTTTATTTTCAAAAATACAAAACACCAAATTTTTTTTTGTTCTCATACAAAAAAAAAAATAGACTCCCCCTGTATCATCGTAAAAAAAATAAAAAAATAATATTTTCTTTTTTTACCATCTCCTCTTAGTTATAAAAAAAACACACAAAAAATAAAACAAACAAACACAAAATAAAGAAAAGGGCCTCAAAAATCTACCTTTGCAACCTGCATGCCAACTTTCGCTCTAGCCGAGTTGCCAGCCTCTGCCCCGCTAACCACCCTGCTAGCCTCACCAACAATCTCCATCACTCTCACAACTCAAGCACTCATAATAACTCAAAAAACACAAATAAATGCAAAATGACCATTCAACATATTTATAATTGAACTTTGTGGAGGCAACCATGCGTGCATATTTTGAGGGCGCAAACAATCATGTGTCTGCATTTTGCAGGTGCAAGCAATCGCCCACCCATGTTTGGTGGTTCTAATCGTGAAATCATGGTTGTCAGGCACAACCAAAGGCATCCATGTGGTTGATAAATTAAAAAAATAGTACAAAACACCCCCTCAAACCAAAAAAAGAAATCCAATATCATCACCGTAAATCATAACATTGAGTGATCCTTGTATCTAGTGAATTACCTTATATACCCAATGGTTGTAGTGATAGGTAATCCATGCAATATGGTAGGATGGGTAGCTCACCATAAGGACACTTATTCAAAATAATTCAACATCATTGCATCTGGCATTAAATCAATGGGGTCCCTCAATATTTAAGTATAGCTCTGCTCAAGCTAATTTGCACAAGGTTATCATTAAGCCCTTTCCATTGGGTTACGAAAGTGGAAAACATCCAATCAAAATTTAATAATAATTATCGAAATCACTACAAGTGTCAAGCTCCCAGAATACCTAGTTTCTAATGACATATCATTTGATAGGAATAGTTACAATCACATGGGTATCTGAAATCCCAAAGTGGTTCATTATTTTACCATAATATTTTGTGCATCATTGAAACCAAAGGTAAATTTACAACAACAACCATCCCAAAATTGGGGCATCAAGTTGATCTTCAATGTCATACATTTGCTTATATCACATCCACCTCCGTTCATCATCCACATTTGGTCAATTGGCTTGTGGATTTCATTCTTTATCCATTCACTAATTGAAGGGGTAAGCAAACAAATCAAAATTTTAAAAATCATTCATTCTTGTGTGTCAAGAAGATTTAAGTCCATTTATCCATCTAATAAACATAGGTGTCTCTTATTTTTGTATCGCATTGTGTTTTACACAACACGATACAAAAAGGGGAATTTGTAGACACAAAAACCTAGGCACTTGCAAAACCCCATTCACATTGCACATTCCAAATCAGCACAATAAAATATATATGCCTAAGTCCAAACTTAGGCATATAAAATCTTGCACATTAAAAGTATTTTCTAGATTTTATAAATTTGGAAAATTTGCCTAGGATACCTTGCCTAATCACTTGTATCCTAGCAACATCACCACCAAATCTTGCCACATCTCACACACCCATGTCATCCTTGTCCCTTCACATGGGACATCTCTCGCACCTCACTCCACTTACATCTACCCATTAGCTACATCACCCTAGTTAAGTGAGACACCCTAGGTGACTCACTATAACTACCCCTTCCATTTGTAAGCCTTGGAGTGCCACTTGGTAATCCTAGCTTGCAACCCCCATTTTCCTCCAAAATTACAAGGGCCCTATAAAGGCACCTCCACCCCATCCATCAAGAGAGGTTGGAAAAATACTTAGACACTCTATCAAAATCATTTTAGGATATCACCACCAGTTTCAAAGATCAACCATTCGGTGTCTGGATCATCATCTTGAGGGTTTTATATTTATATCCAACCACCTACTCATAGTTACACAGTTGCAACCACCCTCACATGGTTTATCAATTACGCTCTTGTGGTTAAAAAGTCCCAATAGTGCACTCGTGGTTCCTTATAAAAGTATTAGCACGACCGACATAGATTGGTAACTTGATTTTCAGCAAGGCATTTAAAGTTTTATTTCTTTATTTTTTGCATTGTATTTCATGTTTCCATAACTAGGGTTCTACATTAATATATTTTATCTTGATCAACAGGTGCTACTAAACCCTTGTTTGTGGTTGATGTGTGCAGAAAGTGGGTTCTTGCAAAGCTTTTGAAGCTAGAGTGGTCCCATTGCTAGATACCAAAATCCCACTCACCCTTGGAGCTATAGTAGAGGAGCAAAGGATACCCAATAATTTTCTAGAGAGTTTGGAATACCACCATCCAAAAGAATTGTAATTTAGGAAGAGAGCATTGTAATATCTTCCCAAGACAATAGGAAAAAACATTGTAAATTTGGGAGATTCAGGCTCCCTGTATTAATACAAAGAAAAATTACTTGTTACATTGCAATCTCTCCTTTATGTTTCATGTGTTTGGTGTTCAGTTATTTTTTCTACAAGACCAATGCAAATTTTTGTAGGTGGGATTTTAAAATCCTATTCATCAAGCCTTGGAAATTTGATGGTGCATTAGTGAGGCCAAAGGGCATAACCAAAAAATCATAATGCCTCTCATAGGTCTTGGAAGCTAGTTTGGGGATGTCATATTTATAAAATCAAATCTAGTGATAGCTTGATGTGAGATCCAATTTGGTAAAGTACTAAGAACCATGCAACTCATCCAATAACTCATCAATCATTGGAATGGAAAACTCATCTTTGATGGTAATATGACCGAGTTCATAAAAGTCCACACACATTCTCCATGACCCATCCTTCTTCCTAACTAATAAGATAGGAGCTAAAAAAGGGCTTGTGCTTGGACATATGAATCGTGCATCCAATAGTTCTTTTACCAACTATTTATTCTCTTTATTTTTGTTATAGGGGTACCTATTTGGTTGAATATTTGGAGGTTGACTCTCAAGGATTAAATTGATTCTATGATTTTCAACCAACTCAACAATAGTTGTTTGGGTTCAAGGAAGACCTGTGATTCTTGGTTAAGATAACTAATAATTATGAGTATAGTTGCTCATCTTGGATAACACACAACTGCATCTCACCAAATATTTCTATAATTGCATGATGACCCTTCCTAATTAGTCTCTACATATGATGGGATACAATCTTAAGATTGTTAGTTTTTATATCCTGAATGGTGTGGGTTTTGTTATTGATAATGATTACATCCAAAGTTCTAAAAAATTCTAGGACACCATTCCCAATGTTTGTAACTGAGTAAAACCTAATACAATGTCTAATATACCCAATAAGATTGCATAGAGATTAGTCTGACAATGATAGTCACCAATGGATAGATGAGCATTTTGGCACCTCCTCGTACAAGTCATGATATCTCCATTATAAATTTTTATTTGGACTTGTTCATGACCATAAATGAAGCAATCTACCCTTTTTGCAACATTGGGATCAATAAAATTATCAGTGCTACTAGAGCCCAATAGGATAAAACTTTGTATCCTTTGAGAAATCCTTGGAGTGTCATGCATTGTCGTGTGGATATTCCTATGATGGCATTAAAAGAAATGGTGGGAATATATTCTTCTTGATTATCAGTTGGTGATTCTACATCCATTGAATCTGGGTGTTCTTCTATTGAATCCATAGTCTTCCCTTGTGTCTGTAGAAGAAGCTAAAGTATTGCTCATATCCAAGAGGTAGAGGCATTGGGTTTTACATTTGTGTCCCATGGCCCATTTTTCATCACAATTATAGTAGAGTCCCTTGGATTTGTGATTGGCCATCTCCTCTAGCATTAACCTCTTAACTATTGGGGCTCATGGAGCATTATTATTGGTGGATGCAAAAGTTCTATTTGGAAATGTAGGAGGTCTAGAAGCTTTTCTTTGAGCATTCCATTTTTTTCTACAAGTTTAGCTAGCCCTATGGCTATCATGTAAATGGTTGGTTTACACATTTGAAACATAGTCCTTCTCTTCCTTAAGGCCACTAATAAAAGAACTCTTAAAGAATTCATTAAGAAGAGATTCAATTATATTTAAAATCTTATCAAAAGCAGTGATATACTCAGGTATAGTGCTTGTTTGTATCAAGTTTGTGAGTGCTCTAGTAAAATATTCAATTTCAAATGAAAAAAATTGACTAAGGATTTATCTCTTAAATAATATGCATCCAAGAATGGGAACTTGCTTTCTCAACCATTTATACCAATGCAATACTTCCAAATCAAAATTAAAGACAACTATAAAGATCCTCTAATCAAATGGAGTTTCATGTATCTATTGTTATCCTACTATTGAGTGTTGTCCTCATTAAATGCCCTAGAAAAATCTAGTTGATGAGTAGTTTCCCCCTTTGAGTATCTGGACTATTTTTAGTAGACCCATCAAAATTTGGATTTCTAATCTTTAGCACATCAATGTCCTGACTCATTTGGTCCTGCTTATGCTGGTAATATACTATCATGGTGATGAGAGAAGATATTTGACCCTTGAGTTCCATGAAGGTATCCAATTTGGAGATTTTTTCCTCCAACTTGTTCATCTTGGCCTCCATTGCTTGATAATGGGTCTCAGGGGGCATTTACTAAAAATAGAAATGCTATTTTTAGTAGTTACTATTTTTAGTAAGGATCCTAAAAAGGTGTATGGGTGTTATATACTAATAGGATTAGCTTGATGAGATGATCATAATGGGCTATATCCCAAAATGACAAATTTTGACATCCTAAACTACTATTTTTAGTAAAGGTCCTAAAAATATGTATTGGTACTATATACCAAAATGATCAGCTCAAAGAGATAATTTTAATAGGCTATATCCCAAAATAATATTTTTTGATAACCCAAACTTTTTTTTAGAGGTTTTCAAGTTGCATATTTTCTCCCAAACTTTAAAAGTTTCATTTTTTTTTGTCTCGGGAGCTCTGCTCCTAATCAAGTAATTAAGGAGTGGATGGATTCTAGGTTAGGGTTTGTGTACTCTCTATACCCCTCTATTATACTACAAAAATGATCGATAATCCTTGGACCAGTATTTTAGGCCACTACTCAAGGAGGGTTCCACACATACCCCTGAGTGCACTACCTACATCTTTGATAGTAGGAGAGGCTAATCTTCTTGAATGTTGTGCTTGATGTACTATGGATATTAGAGAGTGTAGACATGGAAAATTGACCCACTTTAGTGGGAAATCTTCCCTGAGCCCTCTAGGGGACCCCTTAGACTTGCCTAAGGCAAGGACAAGGCCTTCCCCCCTATTTTTTACCTATTTTTCCTCTCTCTGTGCAAAATCACGCCCGGTCCTTGACGGGGCGCGACTTCGCATTGCGATATCGCGATCGGCCCGGATGGGGTGCAATTTCACATTTTTAGGGTTTGATGCATTAAAACCCTAATTTTTTGGGGTTGGCATGTTTTACGTCGGCCCTCCTTGGTTTTCCCACTCTTTTCACCTTCAAATCCGCTATATAAGGAGGGTTTGAATTCACTTTTCACACACGATAACACACAAGTTAACACACGCTCACATAATCGACACTTAATGATTTTATTGCTCGCATTTGATTTCTCGCAAAGTGTTTTATTTGGTCTACATCCTTCTTCTTCTTCTCTCACAAGCAACTTTGAAGTTTGGAGTTTGATTGTCTGCTGCATTGTTCTTCCTCGCTCTTGGTGGATTGTTGTTGGAGCCCTAAGGAGAGATTGACCATCTGGGAGATCTAAAACCCTTCTATTTTGCTTCTGCACTCTCTACCAGGTGAATTCACTCTTCTGCATGCACATTTAGATTTTTTGAATGATGTAATCGAGCTTCTGCATTCATATTTTATTTTTTGCATAGTTTATGCAAAATCATGCCCGATCTGCTATGGGGCGCGACTTCACCTGGCGTTATCATGATCACCCATTACGGGGTACGATTTCACCTGAGACCAAATTAGGGGTAATATGTTATCCCTATTTTCTCCATTGCATTCTAATTTACATCTAGAGCATAGTGGCATATTCTATTCTATGATTTTTGCATTCTGTTTTGTTGTATTGCATTAATGTTTGTTTTCCTCCAAAGGTCAATTTCCACTTTTAATTATCAAAGGTCAGCTAAAAGGACCTAGGGGGCTTGACTTCTGCACCTCCAAGCACTATTGTACAATGGCCTAAGCAGGCCCCCTAATACTAATCCCATTTTCAAGTGTTTCTTGAGTTATCTTGTAGGAACAGGTATTATTAATATTGGACAAAGGGATAAAAGCAAGGATCAATCATCGGATAAGCTAAGTATTCTAAATAGTCTTTTAGGCTATTTGTTGAGTGCTTTTATTTCTATTGTAAAAACCCTAGATCTGATTTAAAATAAATATATTTTATTTAATTCTAGGTATTGAAAGGAAAACAACATATAGTGTGCACTTAGGGTTAATTTTGTTTGTGCATCTCTTCTTGAGCCCTTGCTTAAAGGTTGTCTATTTAGAACCCTAGGTTAGAAAAGCATTCAAAGAAAAGAATCATTCTAGGGTTAGCTCTTGTATTCCTGCATTATGTATTTCTACATTGTCCTTTATCTTTTATAGCATAGATCTAGAAAGGCCAAATCTAGGTGTTTGTCTTGAATCTAATACATCAAACATTCCTGAAATTCTCATGGACTTGGAGTGAGTCCTTAAAGCCATTCCTGGTGAACCCTTCCCCCTAGCACCGAGTGTAGAGAACAACATAGCCCCCATGGTTCACCCCATAAGGCTTCTCTCCTCTCTTGCGGATCCAACCTTTTGGGAATTGTACGTGGTAGGGTGGTTTTCCCCCTCTACATATTTGGTGAACCCAATGTGAACACCTCCTTTTCTTTTAAAACTTTAATCAAGATCACTAATTCTGTGTGTGATAGATTAGAAGAATATTAAAAATATAATTTTTGGTGCTTGTGGGTCCTAGTTCCTTCCTTTGCCTTGATATTTTTCTCTTTTCCCAATGGCTTCCAACCTTGGGAATGGAAGAAGGTTTTTAAGTTTTGATGAGATTTTTCAAGAGAATGATCAAATTGATAGAGAAAATCCTAACCTTGAGGAAGAAGATATTGATAATAGTCTTGATCCTATTAGGGGACCCAATGGGAACCTTACATTTAAATATTTTGAGCATATGTGGACCTTTTATAAGCATCACAAGCATGCCTTGGATGCAACTTTAGAGGAAGAAGCCCTACTTGAGGAAGTTAGACCATCTCATGATAACTCCTTGAGTGAATATTTGAATCATAGTAATCATGTTCATCATCCAACTTATGCTACTACTATGACCACCAACATTGGAAGGAATTTACAAATCCCTCCAACTAGTAGTGCCATTCAAAATTTTCAATTTCCTCCTCAATCTACTTATCTCAACACTATTTCCTCTATTCCACCAAATGTTAGTCATCCTCTTCAACAAGATACCATATATCACAATAGTATCAATATGTCCAATACCCCTCCTTTAGGGAATCTAGGGATAATACATAATAGTAATCCAGAAGTGCAAAATTTAACAAATATGGTAAAGTAGTTGGTTTCAAAAGTTGAGATGATTCAACCTTCAAGTTTTACTTATAGTTATAAGGAAATGTGTAATCAGCCATTGGATCCTATTGTTACTGCTAGACCTTATCCTAAGCATTTTCCTATGCCAATTTTACCTATTTATAAGGGTATAAAATATCCAATAGAACATTTAAGAAGATTTAGAACAACTTGCCATGATCTCATTTATGATGATATGTTGTTACTTAAAACATTTCCTAAGAGTCTTGGTGGCATGGCATTAGAGTGGTATTATCGATTGCCTAATTATTCCTTAAAGATTTTTGAAGAAACAACAGAATTATTTGTTCAACAATTTGGTGCTTACATTGAGAAAGAAGTGACAATGAAAGATGTGTATAATTTAAAACAAAGTAAAGAAGAAAGCTTTTCAAAATTTTTGGCTCGTTGGAGAAGTTTAGTTGGACGTTTGAGATATACTTTACCTCCTAAGGATATGCTTGAGATATTTATTGGTAATTTACAAGAACAATTATCTTATGCATTAGAGACTACTACTATTACATCTTTTGATCAAGCAATTGATTTAGCAAGAAAAGTAGAATAGGCTCTCATCAGGAGAGGTCAACTCAAAGTTAAAGAAGAAAAACCTACTAAGTCTCAACATAAAAATAGACATATAGGAGGTGATAATGGAATGGATAGTAGGCATGTTAACAATGTTACTAACAACCTATAAAATATAGTACTTCAGAAACCTCCACAAAGGAATTTTACAAGGCTTAATATGTCTATGGAAGCAGTTTTGAAACAACTCTTAGAAGCTAAGGCAATTGAGTTACCTCCTATTAGACAACCAGATACTACAACTCATTGGTATAAGGTAGGTCAAAATTGTGCATATCATAGAGTGGAAGGACATTGGATGAATTCTTGTAGAAAGTTAAAGCATGTAGTACAAGATTTGATTGATGCAAAATGTATTGATGTGGGAAATTTACAACAAAAGCCACCTTACTCAAGAATAAAGTTAGGCAGGTAGCTAATCAAGTATCTTATAGAAGTGTACCACATTTTTATAATAATAATATGGTTGGTATGATATCGACTACTCCAAGGAAGACATTGAAGAGTCAACAGGTTCAACGATCTCAATAGGAGATCAGCATCTCAGCCAATATCTCTCTTTTGGAACTTTTACAGAGCTCTCCCACTCATGGGGAGGCCTTGATGAATGTATTAAAATATCAATCTATCCCTCCAGATATTTCCCCTAGTGATATGGCCAATATTGTAAGACCTCTTGGGATACATCATCTCACATTCTCGGATGTTGATATTTCTTTCTCAGACTTGCAAAAGGATTCTTCTCTTTACATCACTGCATTTATTGGGGATACTTTTATCAAAAGAGTTATGATTGATAATGGTTCTTCCCTTAATTTATGCACATATCATTTCTTTCAAAAATTTGGATTAAAAGAGGAAGATATAATTAAATCCGATGACATCATTAAAACTTTCAACAATGAGTCCCAAGAAGCTTATGGTACCATATCACTTCCCCTCAAAGTTGGACCTAAAATTTTAGATACATTGTTTTATGTGGTATCTTGTCCCACATATTTTAATATTCTTCTTGGACATCCTTGGATCCATGCAATGGAGGCCATCCCTTCTACCTTTCATCAATGTGTAAAATTTAAATTTGAAAATCAACCTATTTCTATCATGGGTGATCCTCATCCATTCAAATTTTTCTCACCCAAAGACTTAGCTCAAATTTATTCATCAGATTCCTCATCTAACAAAGCTAAGAAACCTAAAAATATTGATAAGGAATCATCAATTCATATCTCATCTCAGGATCAAGTCAACTCTTCTTGTCAAGATTCTCTCTTAGATAAATCTCATCATGGTTTAGAGTGGTGTGTTGAAGATGAGGGACCACCCTCTCCTTCTATGTTGGTCTCTTCCCCAAAGCAATTTATCAAATATGAGGATCCTCCCTAGAATGATATTTTCTTTGATGGGTCTATCCCTTGTGCATAGGTAGGATCTTCTAATTCTCAAGAGGACTTTGGTTCTATGTCTCCCGAGGACCTTGAGCAATTAGGAGTAACTCCTACCCCACCTCCTCTTGAGGATGACTTATCCATCCTTATTGAGGAGACCATAGATGTGAATATAGGTTCTAAGGAAGCCCCTAGAATCCTTAAGTTAGGTAAAGCCCTGTCCATGGATGAGCAGGAGAAATTGACCAATTTTTTAAGAGAATATCAAGATATATTTGCTTGGTCATATGCTGACATGCTAGGGCTTGATCCCTCCCTTGTCATGCATCATTTGGTAGTTAAGCCTAGTGCTAAGCTTGTTAAGCAAAAACTTAGGAAGATGCATCCTAAGGTCACCCTTTCGATCAAGGAGGAGCTCCAAAAACTCCTTGATGTCGGTTTTATAAAAGCTATCGACTATTCTGATTGGATCTCCAATATCGTTCCTATAGCTAAGAAGGAAGGAACAATCAAAATATGTACCAAATTTTGGGACATTAACTTAGCATGTCCCAAGGATGATTTTCCCTTGCCCAACATAGATCAGATTGTAGATTTCACTACCAAATGTGGAATGCTTTCACTTATGGATGGTTTCTCAAGCTACAATCAGATTATGATTACCCTTGAGGACTAGGCTAAGACAACATTCACTACTCCATGGGGTACCTTCTGTTGGAAGGTCATGCCTTTTGGCCTGAAGAATGTAGGAGCTACCTATCAGTGGGCCATGACTTATATTTTCCATGACATGATGCATGATATTCTCTAGGACTATGTGGATGATCTTCTAGCTCACTCCATAGAATGAAAGGATCATGTCCATGATTTAAGATGAATATTTGAAAGGCTTTGATAATACAAGGTTCATCTTAAACCCACTAAGTGTGTGTTTGGAGTCACATCTGGCAAGTTGTTAGGCTTCATAGTTTCTAGGTGAGGCATTGAAGTGGATCCCACTAAGATAGTAGCTATCATTGATATACCTCCTCCCTATACCCTCACTGAACTGTATAGCCTACAAGGTAAACTATAGTCTATCCATCGGTTCATTGACCGGTTAGCTGATAAGTGTCAACCCTTTCTTAAGCTTCTTAAGAAAGATGTAGTCTTTCAATGGGATTTTGAATGTCAAAAATATTTTGATGATCTCAAGTAGTATCTCACCTCTCCACCTATTTTAGTTCCTCCTATGCCTGGTAGGCATTTGATGCTTTACATAGCAGCCATTGCTCATGCTTTAGGAGCCATGCTGGCCCAACATGATGATAAAAATAAAGAATGAGCTATCTACTATATCAGTAGAACTTTGGTTAGCTATGAAACTAGGTACACTCCCTTAGAAAATCTTTGCCTTGTTATAGTGTTTTCTTCTCAGAAGTTAAGACACTACATGCTCAACCATAAGATATTGGTGGTTGCAAAGTTTGATCCTTTGCACTATTTAATGTCTAAGCCCCACCTTTTAGGTCGAGTTGCTAAATGGGTGTTGGCCCTTAGTGAGTTTGACTTGACTTTCATAGGTCATAAGGCTATCAAGGGTCAGGTGATTGTTGATCAGTTAGCCTCCGCTCCCCTAGAAGCTACCCATCCTATAGTTGTTGAGTTTCTCGATGAGTGCTTCAATGTTGAAATTGAAGAGTCTAAGTCTTGGACTTTGTTTTTTTATGGAGCCCGATGCATGAAGGGCACTGGTGCTGGAGTCATTCTAGTCACCCCATAAAAGCAACTCATCCCCTTGTCCTTCAAGCTTCATTTCTCTTGCATGAATAACACTATAGAATATGAAGCTTTGATCCTTGGTCTTAGAGCTACTTTAGCTTTGCAGGTTAGAGTTCTTTCGATCTTTGGTGACTCTCAACTTGTGGTTAATCAGATTAATATTAGACTCGGGATGATAAACTTAAACCTTACAAGGAGATTGTCACTAAGTTGTTGTCCTCATTTGATCGAGTAACCATAGAGTCTATCCCTAGATCCTCAAACCACCATGCGGATGCCATGGCTGCTACTACATCCTTGTTCCCTCTAGAGTTAGAAGATGATCAAGCATCGATTATCATTAGACAACTCCGAGAACCTACATCGCTTGGTTCTTGTCTCATCCCGTTAGATTGTTTAACCATCAAAGCTTCCCCATCTGAGCCATGGTATAATGACATATTTAATTTCCTTAAGGATGGTTCGATGCTTGATGGTTTAGATCATAATCAATATAAGATTTTGTGCAAGAGAGCATGTCGATTCATCATAATCAACAATACTTTGTATCAATATTCTTTTGAAGGTATCCTCTTATGATGCCTTAACTTTGATGAAGCTCGACTTGCTCTTAGTGATGCTCATGAAGGTTCATGTGGGGGCCATTTTAGTAGTAATGCTATTGCCAAGAAGCTCCTTCGGATGGGGTATTATTGGCCTTCCATGGAGAAAGATGCATGTGATTATGTTTGGTGCTATGACAAGTGTCAATGCCATGATCATCTTGTTCATGCTCCTTCTCAAGACCTTCAGGTTATCTCTTCTCCTTGGCCATTCTCCATGTGGGGATTGGACATTATCGAGAAGGTTAACCTAGTGTCATCTGATGGTCACAAGTTTATCATTACTATGATTGAGTATTTCACTAAATGGGTTGAAGCCATACCTCTAGCTATGGTGACTGGAACTCAAGTTTCTAAGTTCATCTTCAACCAGATTCTTTGTAGGTTTGGGATTCCTTCGATGATTATTTTTGATAATGACACTCCTTTCAATAATAAGGATGTTCATAACCTTTGTGCTAAGTACAAGATTCAGCATAGGTGGTCAACTCCTTATTACCCCTAGGGTAATGGGTAAGTTGAAGCATCCAACAAGTCCTTGATCAAGATTTTGAAGAAGTTGGTTAATAAGATCGATCGTGATTGGCATACCCAAATTTATCCTACCTTGTGGGCCTATCGTACTAGTGTACGTACTCCTATAGGGGCCTCACCATATGTTTTGGTATATGGATCTGAGGTAGTGTTTCCTTTTGAGCTTGAGGTTCCTTCATTGTGCATCTTGTTGCAAGATGTTGAGGTTGATGATGAGTATCATGCAGACCATTTGCACCAGTTGGAGTTGTTGGATGAAAAGTGCATCCATGCCTTAGAGCATTTGAGAGCCTATCAGGATAGACTCCGATGATATTATTCTAAGAAAGTTTGCAATCATTCTTTTGAGGTTGGGGATCTTGTCCTCAAAGAAAACCAGAAGAATACCAATGCTCGTACTGATCTTCGAGGTAAGTTTTAGCCCAATTGGTTAGGGCCCTTTGTCATAACGACCAAGTTTGGCTCAGGTGCCTATCGTTTGGCTTCTCTAGATGGTAAAGAACTTAAAGAACCTATGAATATAATGCATTTAAAAATATATTATGCTTAATATATTATCTACATTTACATTTTACATTTAGCTTAGATCATATTGCATTGTTGCTTGATCATATTGCATGATTGCCTATCATATTTTGCATGATTGCCTGACATTCTATTTTCTTGCACTTCTGCTTGTCATAATGCATTGTTGTTTGCTCATGACTGCTTGTTCATATAGATTTTTGGGGATTTACAACAATGGCATGTGATGATACCTAGTTAGGTCATAGCTCACATGCATTGCACTCTCACTAGGGCTCTGATGCCTAGAAAAGCCCCAACCTAGGGCCCCTGCATTTTCATCCCCTCTTCTCTTCTTGTCTTATTTTGCTCTTCTCTTCTCTTCTCTTCTTCTTGTATTCCTTGACTTTGAAAGTTTTTACAAATGATCATCATCTCTCTCCAAATTCAAGGAATGCAATCTTCCTTTGATATATCCTTATCCTTTGCATGATTCTTATTTCTCCTTTGTCTTCTTTGTTCAGATAGGGATATACATTCTTCTCTCCTTTGTTTGCACATTTCCTCCCTCTTGAATTTTCAAATAGCTGAAACTTCAAGCTAGGGGTACACATGCACAATTCTTTGCTCCTCATTTTCTTCCTCTTATTTCTTCTAGCACATGCACACACTCACATTGTGTTATGCTCATATTGATTGGTCTATATATATATATATATATATATTTTTATACACCCCTATCGGGTAGTACTTGCTAATACATCATTCACATTAGCAATGATGTATTCCCCTATCGGGTTACACTTCTTTTGACTCAGTGGGCTCAACACCCCATTATAGGATAAGCTCCTTGGCCATTTTAGTAGGCCTCGACATACATCCTAGCGGGTAATCACCCCATAATAGTCACTAGTGAGCAATCATCCATAGCAGGTTACGCTCCATTATTTTATCATTTGAGCAATCACCCATAGTGGGTTACGCTCCATATTTTTCCCATCTATCCATTAGTGAGTACTACACCCATAGTAGGTTTTCACTCCACATCTGGACCTTTCTTTTGGGTATAACACCCTTCATTCAAGGTTCTTTGATCAACTTCTCTCGATTTCTATGGTTGACCTTTGGATTCTTGTCCTTCTTCTTCTTCTTCTTCTCTCCCTTCCCTTCTTATTTATTTCCCTTTCTTCTATGCATTTCATGATAGCTGCATTAGATTCATGTTGTACCTAGTAATATTTGCTCTATTTTTTGTTTGCTTGCTTTGTGTTTTTGTGCTTTGCTTTTCTTCCTTGCCTTTTTCAAGTTTCTCAAAGGAATTTTTATCCTTTTTCAAAACTTGAGGGGCACCCTAGCCATAGAGGCATTAATGGTAGTAATGTCTCACCCTTTTGCCTAAACCTAGCCACTTATTTTTTGTGCTTGCTGCTTTCTATCTGTAGAGGTCTACATCTTTCTTTGATGCATTTACTTGGCCTTAAATGCTTCAAAGAGGGGGTAAAATGTAGACATGAAAAATTGACCCACTTTAGTGGGTAATATTCCCTAAGCCCTCTAGGGGACCCCTTAGACTTGCCTAAGGCAAGGACAAGGCTTTCCCCCTCTGTTTTACTTATTTTTCCTCTCTGTGTGAAATCATGCCCGGTCCTTGATGGGGTATGACTTCGCATTGTGATATCATGATCGGCTTGAATGGGGCATGATTTCACATTTTTAGGGTTTGATACATTAAAACCCTAATTTTTTTGGGTTGGCATGTTTTACGTTGGCCCTCCTTGGTTTTCCCACTCTTTTCACCTTCAAATCTGCTATATAAGGAGGGTTTGAATTCACTTTTCACACATGATAACACATAAGTTAACACATGCTCACATAATTGATATTTAATGATTTTATTGCTCGCATTTTATTTCTTGTAAAGTGTTTTATTTGGTCTGCATCCTTCTTCTTCTTCTCTCGTAAGCAACTTTGAAGTTTGGAGTTTGATTATCTATTGCATTGTTCTTCCTCGCTCTTGGTGGATTGTTGTTGGAGCCCTAAGGAGAGATTGACCATCTAGGAGATCTAAAACCCTTCTGTTTTGCTTCTGCACTCTCTTCTAGGTGAATTCACTCTTCTGCATGCATATTTAGGTTTTTTGAATGATGTAATTGAGCTTCTGCATTTATATTTTATTTTTTGCATAGTTTATGTGAAATCATGCTTGATCTGCTATGAGGTGCGACTTCGCCTGGCGTTATCATGGTCACCCATTATGGGGTATGATTTCACCTGAGACCAAATTAGGGGTAATCTTTTATCCCTATTTTCTCCATTGCATTCTAAATTGCATCTAGAGCATAGTGGCATATTCTATTCTGTGATTTTTGCATTCTATTTTGTTGTATTGCATTAATGTTTGTTTTCCTCCAAAGGTCAATTTTCGCTTTTAATTATCAAAGGTCAGCTAAAAGGACCTAGGGGGCTTGACTGCTGCACCTCCAAGCACTATTGTACAGTGGCCTAAGTAGCCCCCTAACGCTAATCCCATTTTCAAGTGTTTGTTGAGTTATCTTGCAGGAACAGGTATTATTGATAGCATTGGACAAAGGGATAAAAGCAAGGATAAATCACCGGATAAGCTAAGTATTCTGATTAGTCTTCTAGGCTGTTTGTTGAGTGCTTTTATTTCTATTGTAAAACCCCTAGATCTGAATTTAAAAGAAATATATTTTATTTAATTCTAGGCATTTGAAAGGAAAACAACATATAGTGTGCACTTAGGGTTAATTCTGTTTGTGCATCTCTTCTTGAGCCCTTGCTTAAAGGTTGTCTATTTAGAACCCTAGGTTAGAAAAGCATTCAAAGAAAAGAATCATTCTAGGGTTAGCTCTTGTATTCCTGCATTTTGTATTTCTGCATTGTCCTTTATCTTTTATAGCATAGATCTAGAAAGGCCAAATCTAGGTGTTTGTATTGAATCGAATACATCAAACATTCCTAAAATTCCCGTGGACTTGGAGCGAGTCCTTAAAGCCATTCCTGGTGAACCCTTCCCCCCTAGCATCGAGTGTAGAGAACAACACAGCCCCCATGGTTCACCCCATAAGGCTTCTCTCCTCTCTTGCGGATCCAGCCTTTTGGGAATTGTACACGGTAGGGTAGTTTTCCCCCTCTATAGAGAGTCGATTGGTTTTCTATATATGAAGTTTTTTCTATTGGTTCCTAAAGGCGTATCTTGATATACATGAGGTATATGGGAGCTCAAATCCATGTATGGATGTTGTCTAAGGCATGGATATTGTATTTTTATCACCCCTCACTTTGTTAGATGATTTATAGGTAATCTAGCTTAACCAATAATGACATCTCTTTATTATTTTAAAATGATCAAAATACCATTTCTAACCTACAGAACTAGGATTAATAGATTTTTTTTCTCACAACAAAAGCTTACCATACCTTGAAAAGAGCTTTGATACCACTTGCAATGAACCTCTTCTTCTCATGCGAATATTTTTCCTCAAAATTCTTAGTGTGGATTTGTACTAAGATAATCAATTTAGTGCCAAAGATAATTCTAACTATGATCATGCAGAGCATTGATAAAAGCAACACTAATATTGTATATCCAATAATAGAATCAGTCATTAATTTAAATATGCAAACACAAATAATAGTAATTGTAGGAATTTAGGACAAGAAATTATGGGCATTGCAAGAATTTAGGACAAGAAATTACGGGCCAATTTAAGGGGGCAACCTCCTTACAAAATATGTAAATTATTCTCTAGCCCATGAGGGTTACATCCTTCCCATTTTATAACATTTACAAGAATATAACTTGCCATAATATGAAAATATTCCATGCCATATAGCTATGATAGTATTCCATGACAACATTCTTGACTTACCTAATTTATGATAGTTACATTCATAATAACAATAATTATATTCATAATTCTATTACAACAAAGAGATTATATGATAAAGTAGTTATATACATGATGTTATGACAAACACTCTCCTAATTTAACACATGACCCACTTCTAAATAGATACATGGTCCACTTATTTACAATAACATATACCCCAATGTGTTACAAGTGTTAGGTATGTAACATAACACACATCCATAATATCTATAATAGATTCTAGCTCCTCAAAATTAATTAATCCCATAATATTATTTGTGTCCACAACATCAACAACACATGCTAAATCATAAATGTTAATACCCAATCCTCAGGTATTGTTGAATCTTCAAGTTGCACAAACCTTGAATGCATTGGTTAATATTATAGCTCATCAAAATCCACAATGGGTCCCACCAATACTAGTAGTTCAGTATGCACCACAAACACAAGTGTATGTGGCCCCTTCCTAGTGGTAAATATAATATGTGCCACAAATGCAGTATGAACAAGCTCATCAATAATACCAACCATAAGTGTAAGCAAGATTTCAAAGCTACCTTATTGAACATACTAAGGGACCCTAAACTTGATGGTCTATTCCCCCATCCCAGTTGTGACTATGAAGTTCTTAACTACTTTTAGGGGAACAAAAGCAATATTACCTTAGATCACCTTAATGATAACTCCATTCTTAAGTTTATGCATAAAATTAAAGAAGAGGTATTATGGTGTACCTACTCATATATTCCTTGAGAGATAAATCAATCTTATGTTAAGGAACCTACCTAATAATTCAACCATCAATTGAGTTTCAATTGTCAAATATTTCATGAAGAGGTCTAGGAAGTAACACTTATTTTATCTTTTTTCTAGCTAAATGCCATACAAAGGTATTCTCAGGAAAACATTCATGATTATAATGCTAGATTTATAAAGACCTTGTATCTTATACCATAGGACATTTAACCATTAGAGGAAAAAACCCTACCATATTACATAAAAGGGTTATAATTTGGTTTAGCACTAATTATTTTAAATGCCAATTGTGTTATCTTGGTTGTAATTTATGAAGAAGTATTTCATATATAGGATGTAATTATCTAAGTTGATAAATCATACCTATGAATTATGTTTCATATGTAGCCCAAGCCCAAAATTCTTTAATTCAAAATCCTTCTCCACCAATGGCATGATCCTAAACACTTTAACAAATCAATCATCATGGTACTGGTAAGCAATATCTCCATACATAGTGACTTCCCTAGTCAAAATACCTTCACCACTATTGATTTTCAATCCCAATAACCAACATTACTAGCCCCATCACAAAAAACCAATATCATTTTTTAATCACAAAATCTAAATTATAGGATATAGGTTTAGGTAAATGAATTAAGGAAAATGATAAAGAATTTTGTAAATTAAGCCAACATAGAAAAGGGATAAAATTGTGGTTGGAAACAAAGCAACTATTACAAACCAACCACCCATGGTCAAATAATTTATGGTTAAACCACCTATTATTGGTAGACCATGCAAGAGTAATCCAAAAATTAGTCCCAACTCAATCTTAAATCAAATAATATAATATTTTAAAATTTAGTATTCCAAAAGATGAAGGTGGTTTTCCTTTTGAAGAATGTGTAATGGTGGTTAATCAACAAGGGATCATCACTAAGTGAAAGGTGAATACTAAAAAAATAACAACTCCTCAAAGGACACCATAAAATAATTTGGAACTAGGAACAAACACTAAAATTTTGAGAAGAGGTGACCATATTTACATGTAAAGGATAAAGGGTAAATTATAATAGAAAATTATTGCAACAATATGCCAACCCAGGTTTCAACAATTGGTGCTTCTTGGAAAATAGAATCAAAGCCTAAAATAATGCAATTATGGTTGACAAGTAAAATAAAGAAGAAAAAATACAAAAGGAAGCCAAAAACCACTTGACATATCTCTTCTTAACTAGTGAAGCTCATATTGCAACAAGATAATATAAGAAGTTTACCTCACACAATGAAAGTTGCACAACTAAATTTTCCTCACCTTAAATATTGAGAATTATCTATTGAAAAGCTATATTATATATGTAAGGGTTATGGTGATAGTGATACCCAAGGTAGTATGTGAAGAAATGAGATTGCCTTACATGAAGACTACTAGAAACCTCATTTAGATGGATGGAACCAAGGTAAAATTTGTGAGAGTATACAAAGACCTAATAATGACTATGGAAAAACATCTAAAACTGGTTGTTGTCTAAGAGGTGATTGTGGTTGATCTTTCGCTTTATTTTAGGATGCAATTATCAAGGAAATTGACCCAAAGTTATTAGGACATGGGTATATCTCCACAGACTATACACATATGAAGGTTCCTTAAGATGGAAATATTATCGCAACTACAAATGAACCTTTATGCAACTATTTATTGCACAAGTTAGACATCAACAAAGCGGTTAATTGAAATGATATTTTAAAATTCATTGAAAAAGAGCCAAATGAAGGGGGTCAATTTTAGAACTAGACATGATTATTGGGGTTATACAAGAAGATAAAAGGATGGATGGAAGCCTATGAAGAGATCAATCTTGATAATTGCTTAGTATTTAAATAACCCATCATGATCCCAACTTTTTTTTTTTGGTAATTATAATAATAGATTAATTATGGGTTTTTATAAAGGATCCCAAAACCTTATGTACAAAATCAGCCTTGCTAAAAGATATTTCATGCCGGATGGCTAGGTAAATACAGTAGTTCGTAAAAAATATAGGGAAATACAAAATGCCCGAGGGTCCCAGAAGACGTGAACAGTCCTGGAAATCTTGATCTTGAAATACATTAAAACAAAATAATATCCGAAGACAATATATCAACAAACTTTGGGAAAAGACCTATGATACAAATTCTTCAGCATGAGGGAATATCTGCCTTGGCCAAACTGTCCACCTCAGTTGGGAAATGAGAATGCCAAAAAACCAGGCATGTGGTAATCAGTCCTTTGTTGGCCAAGTGATCCGCCACCCGGTTACCTTCTTTGTAGATGTGCCCCGCCTCCCACCTGGCGCATCGAGAGAGGAGCATCCTAGCCTCAAGGATGATATTCAGGACCCGCCACGATGGGTCTTTGGAGCCATGAAGGTAGTTGATAATGTTTAGAGAATCACCTTCAATAATTAAAGGCCTAGGATCATTCGATATGACCTACAACCCTTTCAACACACCATGGGCTTCGACAAAATGATTGGTCTGAGGGCCTAGATTTTCACAGTAGGCCAAGATCAACTTCCCATTATGGTCCCTGACAAGCCCCCTAGAACCAGTGGGCCCCGGTTTGCCTTTAGCAGCCCCGTCAAAATTAAGTTTGATCCACCCCAAAGGAGGTTTGGTCCAAGTGACCTCCCTACGGCCATTCACTGAGTCAACTCTGGAAGAGGAGCCAAGGTCTAGTCTTTTGAAAATAATTGCCTCCCAAGGATTGTGAGGGCGGGAGCTAGGAATAGTTTTTGAATTCTCGACAGCAAAGGATAAGGCCCACTAGGCAACAGAGGGAGCCATTCTAGGGATCTTGCCAAAGACTAGCATTATGCTCCAACCAAATTTTCCAGATGGAATGGTGAGAGGAAGCCTCACAAAGGAATCAGAGCTTAGAATTCTTAAAGGGCTTGGGCCATTGGAGGAAGGCATCTTTAAGGGAGCGAGGGGAGCACCAGAGTACTTGGAAGGAAGACAACACACAGCTTAGGACCGAATGGGAGAAGGGGCAGTGCAAAAATAAGTGATCAAATGTTTCACAGTCAACTAAGCAAAGATAACACCTGTTGGGAATTGCAAGGCCTCTTGTGGAGATTTTCTATGGTAAGGGCTTTGTTATAAAAGGCAATCCAAGAAAAGTAATTTATCTTAGGAATAATCCCTTTCCTCTAAATTGCTTTCCATTGGGGGTCCACAATAGCCTCACATGACAGAAGATCATAAGCGGACTTAATAGAAAACTGCCCATCCTGCATGTTGCTCCAAATAATTATGTCGTATCTTATGATCGAAGGAATTAACACCGATTGGAGGACACTGTACAAGAAATTCACCTCATTATCAAACCCATCCACTATCGAAAGTTTCCACCAAGGGGGAAGGGAACTCCGATCAATGCAATCCAAAACCTTGAGATGACTGTTTGGATCAATCTGGGCCCTCAAGCCAGCCAAGTTCTGATTTACAGCGAGAGATTCATCTGTAGCCCACCTATATCTCCAAAAAAGGATCATGGATCCATCCCCCAAGATCCAACGAGCACCCCTATTAATCACTAAATGACCATGAAGAACCGTCTTCCAGAAAGCCGAAGCTTCATGAGGAGACTCAGCTTCCAGGAGAGAATTTTCCCCAAGATACTTTCTTTTAACTATATTGACCCATTTCGCCAGTGCATTAATAAGAATTCTCCAAGCATGTTTGGCAATTAAGGCAGTGTTCATGAGCCTGGATCTTCTCAATCCCATGCCCCCTTGGTCATTTCAAAGGGAAACCTTATCCCACGCCACCAGAGGAATTTTGGATTTTTCTTCGCTGCCAGACTAGAGAAAATTCATTTGAATCTGCTTGATTTTAGAATGGATAAACATAGGAAGCATGAAAACAGACATAAAATAGGTGGGAATTCCTTGAAGATAGGCTTTGGTGAGGGTTGCCTTCCCAGATTGAGATAGCAATTTTCCTTTCCAAGTGCTGAGTTTCTTATGAAGCCGTTCCAAAATCGAATTCCAGATGTTCCCACCGCCTGCCCATTGCAAACTAGCAACAACCCCAAATAAGTTGCAGGCAGGGAATAAATAGTGCATTCGAGGATTCTGGCAATGCGAATTTGCCTACACAAAGGGGTATTAACAAAATAAAATTTTCTCTTCAGATAATTAAATTTTTGTCCAGAAGCCTTCTCATATCGGGAAAAAATGCGCTTGATAGATTTGGCCTGAGTGACAGACGCTCCAGTGGATATGAGTGTGTCATCCACAAACTGTTGGTGAGTGACAGGATCAACTCTAGAAGTAGGTAGAATGCCAAAAATCTTGCTTCGACGGAGGGCTTCATTCAAAGACCAGCTAAGGACCTCTGCCAAAAGAATGAATAAAATAGGAGACAGTGGATCACCTTGTCTGAGGCCGCGAGCACTCTGGAAGAATCCAGCGGGGGACCCGTTGATCAGCACAAAAAAGGATAGAGTGGAAATGCAACTATTCACAAGGTCAATCCAGTGATGATGGAAGCCCAACTTGCAAAGGACAACATAGAGGAACCTCCTGTCCACTCTGTCAAAAGCTTTATTCATGTCTAGTTTAAGGAAAAGCACAACATTCTTGGAACATTGGGTAGTATGGAGGGTTTTGTGAATAGTAATGATGTCGTCAAGGATGTTTCTACCCTTAACGGTGCTCCCCTGAGCTGAACCTACCAAATAGGGGAGGAGGGATCTCAGACGATTGGCAATGGTCTTGGTAAGAATCTTGTAAAAAACATTGCAGAGGCTTATGGGACGATAGTCAGAAAAACTTTTGCAGGCGGGCAACTTAGGAATGAGAGCTAGGAAGGTAGAGTTGAGTTTCAGATGGATGGATCTTGATGCTTGGATTTCCAAGATAGCCTCACAGACATCAAGCCCCACAACATCCCACATAACTTGAAAGAATTAGGGGGGGAACCCATCAGGCCCGGGGGCCTTATCTGGTTGCATGGAAAAAAGAGCATCCTTAATCTTGGAATGGGAAAAATGTTCCAAGAGTTTAATCCTTGCCTTATGGGGGAATTTGGTAGGGAAATTAGCAAGCAAGGATTTTTGAACTTGGAGGATGCTATCAGGAGGAGCACCTAGCAAATCCTGGAAGAAATCGACTGCTTCGCTTCAAATTTCCTCAATCTCCCTGGTAGTGCACCCATCCTTACACAACACTTGCCTGATCTTGTTGGCCCCCCTGTGTGTCATGGTTGACGCATGGAAAAACTTCAAATTTGAATCACCGCTCTTCAGCCAAAGATCCTTGGACTTCTGATGCCAAAACGTTTCCTCACTGGCAAGAATGGAATGATAGTCCACCAGGAGGCTTCGTTCCTCCTCTTTGAGGCCTTCAAAATACCCTTCGACCTCCATATTTTCCTCTGAACTCTTCAAGCGCTCAAATATGGACCTTTTAGAATAAAAAATGTTGCCAAAAACCTCCTTATTCCATGCCTTTAAGTTATTTTTAATCATCTTAAGTTTTAGGGCCAGTATTTTGGACGTTGAACCAACCACCGTCACCTGCCACCATTCTGAAACCAACTATTTGAAATCCTTGTGGGAAATCCACATGGACTCAAATCTAAAAGGGATCTTAAACCTAGGCCTACCAGTGGCCTCTAACAGAATGGGATTATGGTCCGACCCGATTCTTGGCAAAGCTGAGAGAGTTACAGCATCGAGGAAGGGAATAGCTTCATGGGAAATGAGGAACTGGTCGAGCTTGACCTGGATGAGATTGCTCCCAATCCTCCTATTGCTCCAGGTGAAGGACACCCCCTTAAGTTTGATGTCTAGCAGATTATTGGACGAAACAAAATCTCTAAAATCCTCCATGCTATGGCTGGCCAGCTCAGCGCCTCCCTTATTTTCAGAGGGATGAAGAGGGCAATTGAAATCCCCTCCCACAACCCATGGGAAGTCACTAAAACTTTCCCTCATTAGAGAGATGGTTTTCCACAACTCAACTCACTTCGAAGCAAAGTTCGAGGCATAAATCATGATCCCAACTTTGACTAGTAGCCAAGGATAAGATTTGGAAGGCAACTAGATGCTACATTTTGATGGGGCAAGAAAGAGAAATGGACCAAGCACCAGCATATGATTGACTAACCCACACAATATGTAGATCCCTATGCTTATAGTGTTAATAAACTATACAAATACCATTCTTAAATATGAATAATCATGTGTTAGGCTAAGAAAAGCTAAAACATAGGAATACAAAACTTAATTTTTTTGGTGATTTTGAATTGGCGATAATTCAAGTCAATTCAACATGTGATACCAAGAATAAACATTTGAAATCCTATAAGAAAAAGGTGTGGAATATATTGGAAAGTTTTAGTACCTTTGAGATTAAATCAATACCAAATTAATCAAACATGAAGACCAATGAGTTAGCCTATTTAGTTTCTAGATTTGATCCCACCTTAGACATGTGGGATAAACAGAAGAAACTAGATATGGTTTTTAGGCCTATCATCCTAAATAATACTTATTACTGGTAAGTATTTAATAATGATGATCAAATCATCAAATTATTGGTTAGAGAAGCTCAACATGTAGAAGAAAGAAATAAATAAAAGGATGACACTAAATATGGGATACTTTAGTTGAAAATAAGTTAGTTACCTAAAGGACTAATCACATTAGAAAGGTAATTTAATGCTAATGATAGTACTAAGAAAAATCATCAAAGCAAAAACATCATCCTATCATACCATTGAGATTTCAAAAGGCAAAATCCTACTCATGGGAAAGGAATATATGGATGGAGAGGTTTATGTATTTAAAAAGTTATGTATAAAGTATGGATATATCATTGCTTGGTCATATGAGGACTTAAAGATCTATGAAAAGAATATTATTGAACACACCATTTAGCTTGAACCTAGATATAGACTCTTCCATTATTAATAAAGATTCATCAATTCAAAAATAAAAGCAACAATGAAGAAGGAGATTTTAAAGTTGCTATAGAAAAAACATTTTTCTATGAATCATTCTACATGGATGGAAAATTTGGTCTCAATGCACAAGAAGAATGGTGATATTTGATTAGGTATAAATTTTAGGAACTTGAATAGGGCATATCTAAAATAAATTTACTCACTTTCATAAATTAACTAGATATTGTAGAAAGTGTCAAGGTCTTAAATGTTGTCATTGTTTGATGGTTTCTAAAGGTACAATTGAATATGGGTCAAAGATGATGATCAACATAAGATGACATTCACCATTAAATGGAAAACCTTTTCTTATCAAAGAATGCATTTTGTGTTGTCTAATATAGGAGCCCATTTTCAAAGGGCTATGGATGTTGCTTTTTTTGGATTAATTTATGATATCATACTCATATATCTTGATGACCTAACCATATTTTCAAAAGAAATGAACAAACACATTGAAAATTTAGAGTTATTTTTCTAGAGGTGCATGATCTCTTTAAATCATAAGAAATCAATATTACTTGTGCAAGAAGAGAAGGAATTAGGACATGTAGTCTCAAAAGATAGACTTATAATAGATCTAATAACATTAAGGCAATCCAAGAACTATCACTACCTTCATCAATCAAAGGTATCGATTCTTTCTTGCAATAAATTAACTTTGTAGGTAAATTCATAACTAACATTACACAATTGGTTATATCCATCACTAAAATACTAAAGAAGGATACCACTTTTACTTAGGCTAAAGAGGGGAAACAAGCCTTCTAAGGTATTAAAGATACAATCACAAAGGAACCTATACTAATTAATCCAAACATTTCCAAAGATTTTAGGTTATAGTTTTTGGTATAGATAAAAGTGTTTCAGTAATGCTAACTCAAACAAATGATAAATAAGATGAACACACAATATCCTTCATGAGCCTAACACTTCATAAATATGAAGAGCTATACACTTTCATAGAAAACATGTATTTACAATGATGAAAGCACTTAGAAATTCATGCATTATTTGATTCAAAGTATAATTATTATCTTTGTAGTCCATTTTTATTAGAGGTTAGTAATAATTCATGGGAGAACTTGGAGAAAAGAGAGTGGGATGGATAAATAAAATTCAAAAATTTGATATAGATATCAATCCAACTAAATTAGTAAAGGAATGATCCCTTTATGAAAACCTTACTATGTCTCCCAAAGGAACAAGTAGCATTCATGGAAGAGGATGACTCAGAGGATAAAAAAGGATGGATAGGTGACAAAAGGAAGATAGGTTCCTAAAAACATAACACTTAAAGAAATACCTAGGTCTAGATAAAAGGCCACTCATTAAACCTTGTTGAATAACATTATTTTTCATAAATAATATGAAAAAGTATTTTTAAGATATGCAAAGGAAGGACAAAAGCTATGATAGAGGAATACCATGATGGATGTGTCCACTATTCTTCATAAACCATGATTCATAAGATTCTAAGAGTAGGTTATTATTGGCCTACTATATTCTCTAATTTATTTCAATGGGTGAAATATTATAAGGCCTACTATATGTTCATAATAAAAGGAGAAAAGCTCAAATGTTGCTAAAGCCTATAATTGTCATAGGATACTTCCAAAAATGGGGCTTATATTTTATTGGGAAGATTAACCCATTTTTAAATGAAAGGTATAGTTGGATTTTGGCTGCCACAAACTACTTCAAAAGGTGGACCAAAGTACATCCAATAAAGATAGCCAATAAAGAAGTCATCATCCGACCACTAGAAGATATTATCATTATATATAAGAATTCTCAATAGTAGTTATTGAAAACATGGTATTATTTATGGGGATCATATTGATGAGTTTTGTACTTGAACATGGGTTTATCCTAAAAATATCTTCCAATTATTATCCAATTATTATCCCCAAGGGAATGTCTTAGCAAAGTCCACTTATAGTAACATTTTCATAATTCTAAAAAGAATAATTATCGAGTCATAAAGATATTGGCATACAAATTTGAAAAGAGATGTATAGAAAAATAGGGTAACACCTAAAGCTTCCATTGGAATATCCCTTATAAACTTGTTTTTGTCAAGGAAGTAGTGTTACTAATAAATCAAAAGCTTCCTTCTCTCCAAATATCCCAATAAATAGAGCTTGAAGGAACTAACATCACCCCAATGTGGGTATGCCTAAATACACACTTATCATTAGAAGAATATAGGAAAAAGTCTTTTAAAAGACTCATCCAATGTCAAAAGGTAATCAAGAGACAATTTGATAGAAGGGTGATGAACAAAATCTAGGGAATAAGATCTTGTTATCAATGGGATAAAGATAGGACCAAGCCTGGTAAACATGAGAATTTTGACTCTCTTTATAGTGGGTCACACTAAATTAATAAGGTTGAAGGAGCTAATATGTACAAGCTAATGGTAGTTTATGGAATACTATTGCATATCTTGATCAATGTGTAGCACCTAAGGCCCCTCTAAAACCTAGAAAAAGTAGTTGTATATATGCATATAATGTTTTATTTGTATTCCTCATACCACTTCTATTTTTCCTTTCAAAAGAAAAACGTAAAAAAATAAAAAAAGAAACAAAAATAATTCCCTCTTTATCTAAGCAAAAACCTTCAAAAAGGTATCCAAATTTCTTTCTTCAATTTCTTGAATTTTATAGATTTTTTTGTAAAAAAATCTTTAATTCATAAATAGTGATTTTCCACATTTCAAATCAATTAATTACTCATTTAAGTATCGAAAATTTGTCAAAAGTAGTAAACCCTTCAAAAGGATTAGCAAATCACTAAAAAATTCTTTGAACTGGATCCAAGCAAAATGCATCAAGGAGAAATTTACCATTTTTAAAAGTAGCATATTGCTACTTGCACATCATTAATGCTTAGGTTGGGTAGTTGGCCTATGTGCAAAGAGGGGTTTCTAATACCTACCCCCTCCCTCTATCATTTTCACCAAGCCATAATAGAAAATGATAAAGTTGCACCTAAAGCTATGCAAAAGAAGCAAACAGAGTTACCCTAGCCATGTCGAGGTAGGGAAAATTATGAAAATGATTTTGCATCTTGGGGATAGTTTTTACCATAAATAGAGACCAAATTCAATGATAAGCCCTATGCATCCCTAACAACCCACAACTAACATGCTGTAAATGGTTCCTTTACCACTTTGATGCTCTTCCTCTTGTCTTAGATGTGTTGTATCCCTTATTCATGCAAACTAGGGAATTTGGGCCCTCAGTTGTAACTTTAGCCTTGGATTGTGGTTTGCCTCAACATTTAGTAGATCACTGAAATCCTTTCAATAAATTTGTCTGTCTTGAATTGGTGAATCACTAATATAGACTAAGTGAATAATCAGATTTTTTTACATTAATGAGAAAATTCCTAATTAGTGAATCACTACTCTCTAGCTTAGCAAATCACTCATTCAATAGGAAGTGAAAATTGACAAATTTTTACTTTACCACAAACAATAATTTTTTCAAGAAAAATTTACAAAATAAAATGGATACTAGTGCAACCACCAGTAGTGATACCATGGCTAAGGCTACCCCTATGAACCCATACACAACTATCATAATTGTCCCATTAAGCAATCAAGTGCAAATAGAACAAGTAAGACACTCTAGGACTAAAAAATCAAAGATACCAAAGAAGACAAAGAAATACATAATTTGTACAACCCCTATTGAAATGTGGTCAAAGGTCAATGCTAGCACTCTCCCATGAAAGTTAGAAAAGAAGAATTTAGATGCTTCAACATGGGACTTAGAATATATTCTTGGTGTATTAGATAAATGTGAACCTCTAGGTTGGTAATGAACTTGGTACCCTAAGTGTGGGACTACCCAAAAATATTAGAGGTGCAGTAAAAATATGATAAGGATTGTCATGTTGCATTTTCCCAATATTGGGATGAGATCAACATTTTCATCACTAAAGGTGAGATAAAGAGAATATTTAACTCAAAGAAAAATCTAGTGCATTGGATAGCATGAAATTCAAAATCCAAAATGGAGTACTACAATCCTTTCAATTACAACAAATAAAGGGAATTTTTGGGTACACAACAAGAGAAACCCCAAGATGCTAAAAAATTATAGTTTTCCCTCAAAATTGGCCAATTCAAGAAGGATGTGTAGATGATGTTATCATATATAGTAGTGGTTTTAGAATAAATAACCGATGAACTAGTTAGGAGGAGTATGTGGTCTTGCTACATGTGATAAAACAATACCTATATCACTCTCAAATATTAATCTATGCAAAATATATGGATAACTGGATGAAAAGGCAACTCAAAAACTTCAAAGAGATAAAACAATTCAACTACACATACTATCTCATCTTGTTGATGCTCAACGAAAAGAAGCTTTGGTTCTCCAAGCTAAAACTAAACCAAATTAGGTATGAAAATAAACTATTGGCCATTTATGATTGCATAAATATGCTTGGTAAGTCAAATGAAAATTGCCTACGATTTCTATGATCTTATATACCATTCAATTTATGAAGGGTTTGAAGGACACCGTGTCCAAATTGTGAAAGGAATGTTGTAATCTTCTCAAATCCAAGTGATCTAGGCATATGATCTCTTTTGGGAATGGATTTATGCCTAATAATACTTAGAAATATATTTTTTAATCCCAACCACACTATTAGGGGCATAAATTTGTAAATATTAGAGGGAGAACAATAATTTTAGTAGCAACTTTACTACCAATATTTTTGTGGAAAGAATACTCCGAAACTACCCTAAAAATGCAAAAAAAATATTTACTAAAAATAGTAATTTTCTATTTTTAGATTTTTATAGCCAAAATGCATCTCTAGCTATTTTGATACATCAATAGAAGAAAAAATACAAAAGGAAAAATTATATATATATATATATATATATATATATATATATACAAATTTCAATTAATATGCACTTTGTAACTCATGGAAGGTGAATCACCACATTTTCATGAGTGCCTTTATAACTAATGGAAGGTGAACCACCACATTTCCATGTGGGTGAACTTCCATAATCAATATGACTAATTTCTAACACACCAAAAGTATTTTATAAACAGAGATACACCCTTGATTGTAAAAATATGAGTAATGGATACAATGTTATAGCCTCACATATCTTCACTCTATTTTTGAAGTAATAAAATCATTATGCTATTTTGCTTATATATCTTTATTTTTTGGTTTGTTGTACTCTACTATTTTTAAATTACACTATTTATTGATATTCCTTAACTTGAAAGTTTGATTTTCAAATCACCAAGGATTTTAACAAAGAAGATTTATATTTGGGAAAATATAGGTCCTTCATCAAGCTACATAGGTTTTGTAATATGTCTTATGAATTTCCTGCATTTGTACCCAATTTCCTATCCAACCTAGACCATGTGAGGTAATTATAATATGTAATTTTGAATTACTTTAATGGGTAGAAGAAGTCCACCTTCTATGATATGAAGAAAGTGATCATGTCAATTACTCTAGAGATGAGGAGATGCTACTTATTCATCAACAATAGGCTAAAATACTTAGGGATGATGCTATTGCAAGATTATTGGTCTTCTAACCCAGGATCACTATCTATAAATGAACTCTTGGCATGTGATATCAACACCTTCTTTGTCTATAATAAAAGGTACAATGTGGAAAAAAATGAATTTATATGAAGACATTGTGATTGCCAAATTGGAGGCTCCTCATGGATATGAATATGAGTTACAACAATGGTATGATAACACTCCCCATGGTATATATTTTATGTCAACATGAAGAATATAAAATTTGTCCCTAATGTAAAGATAAATCACTAAATAAGGAAATATCTAAAATGGGTATTTAGTGAGAATAATCCTAGATTTTTAAAATATAAGGTATAATATAGGCACCATAAGGGTTTCCATATACCAAAATATCTTTTATGAGAAACTCTCTAGTGTGTGGGATAGTCCCCACTTAAATACATGAACTAGGAGGACTTAAAAAAAGTTGATTCACCAAGAGGTCCTACTATTTTCATCATGAGTAGTGCTCCATCAACACTAGTACTAATCAACAATGTTGTGAAAGAAAAAATGCAAAAAGAGTTTGATCCATGAGGGTTAATTTTTGAAAAATTATGGCTATAAAGGAGCTAGTAGTAGTTGAAGCAAAATGCTTAAAGACATAAAATCACTAGAGGAAGGATATGTACCAAGATATGGTACCATGCAATTATTTATTTCAATAGCTAAGGATGGAGCCATAGCTATGGGGGTTATGACTTTGGAGGCTACCATACACCTCTCTCATCCATACCCTTCTTCTCCTATTTATATTTTCTCTCCCACTTAAGTTTCTTCTACTTATTATTCTTAAGTCCCCTTGTTTCTTATATCACATCCACTTCACCCCACATAAGCACAACTATATAGTCACCTAGAGGTGCATCCTCTCTAATAGTAGGTCAATCAACACCATCCCATACATTGCCAATCACTTCTTTTCCTTCACCAATGCCTTTCATAGAAGCTATCACAACCCATTTGTTTGTATGATATTCCAACAACCCTACCACTTCTCCTCTTGTATCATCGCTCTCCACCATGTTGACATTAGTTAACTTATCAAATGTTAACATCCACAACAACACCTTCCCCAACATCCATCACTACTTGGTTTACCCCTTCCACCATTCATCCTATCCCTCTCTAACTTCATCTATCTTGGCCAAGTAGTTCTTTAGATTGACAATGACATCATCTATGTAGACTTCATCATACATGACGAAGTTAGTGATGATAAGCAAGAACTATGAGATATGTCCAAATGACCATTGATGTCAAGATATACAAAAATTAGGTGTTAGACGATGCCCAAATGGTGATACAACTAATAACAAAGAAACAACTCCAATAAGAATTTGGGGTGCTAAAAAGGATAATTATAAGAAGAATATATTGAAGTAGTTGGAAGACTTGAAAGGCTAGCTAGCAAAGAATGATAAAGTAAAGAAATATATAGAATGCTGATCATTACAACTCATGCAAGGGAAAAATAAATTGAGGCAACAACTAGAAAAAGGAAAGTAGGACCTATATATTTAGTTTGACCAAATGCAAGTTGTTGTCTAGGAAAAGATAAGAAATCATTTAATTGAAGAATGAGAGTGAATAATTGAAGAAAGGGTTAAAGGTGGTAGATGAAATAGGTTCAAAAACTATATAAATAAAGATTTTTTGGGACAATATACTAAATAATGTCATGTAAGATAAATCCTACTTTAACTTCATCATTGAATTGGGCCATCCTTAATCAGACCTCAAGTGTGATTCAATAAGCAAAAAGGGAATTGGCTACAAAAGAGAGATACCAAAATTACTATAGATCAAGTAAAGCATTTATTTGGTAGAAAACCTATAGTTAAGCAATTCAAGGTTTTACCTAATATCAAAATATGACTACAAGAGTACAAAAGAACCCAGACACCTAAAATCACCTATAGATGATGAAAGAAAACCAATAATTATTGGAAGTCAAACTACCTAACATCTATGATAGTCAGGGACAACTTCTTGTAGATGAAAATATATAAAATATATTTAGCAAGGAGAAAAGCAAAGCTGAAATCAATGCCTCATGTGGTAAAGTCACCGAGCTAACATCTTTGCTGAAAAAACTAAAGAATATGGTAAGCCAAAAGGAAATGCTCTCTAAAATCTAATGTGAGGATCTAATGGCAAAAACAAATATGTTAATAGACATGGAACTACGAGTGATGTAGATTAATAGGTTCTTTTAAGCTTATTGCCATAAGAGCCAGGTGGAATCATCAATTTTATAATTTTGTTGTGAGATGGTTCTAATTTTGAAGACTCCTCACTCGAGGATAAAGGCAATATTTGATATATTATGCTAATTAAAATTGGTATCCAAAGAAGTTATAGAAATATAGTAGCTCAACTACCACCTTTGAATTCTAGCTAGTAAATAGTCATGAAGAGCAAATGACTCAAAATTTTGTAACCCCTAAAACATTACTATAGGACCCAAAATTATTAAGAATGTAAGAAAATTGACTAAGTATAAAAAAGTATTCTGCTTGAAATAAAAATTGGTCAAAAGGTGTAATTTGTAGACAAGAGCAACTCGTTTCAAATCAACAAAGCATAATTTTTTAGACTAGTGAATCACTACTTTTAAAAGTAGTGAATCGCTATTTTTTGGGTCAAACAAGACAAGAGCAACATAAAATTCAAGGAAAACAATATTTGACCACTATGTGGGGCCCAATGGATTTAGAATATCACCAAATAGATTTAACAATTTTTTTAGAGGAATATAAAGTTTAGAGGTGCATCATTTTGCTAAAAATACCCATGAACTAGAAGTTTTACTATAGGTGGAAATAATTTACTTTGGTAACTCAGGTGATAATTTTAATATAAATAGGGAAGCTATGGGATCCATTATAAACATCTTTTGACCATATGAAGATATTATGGTGACACTCTATGGACTACACATTGTACTCTCAAAATAAATTTAGAATAATAGAAATACTACATAACATTTTTCTTATCAATTATGGCATTACCTTTTTGATCTATGGAATGCATAATGATTACAAAATTATCCTTTTAATTTTTGTTAGTTCTTCCTTCTATTATTTTGAATTTCAAACATATTAGAGAAACCAAAATTCTGTACTCTCAATGATTTCTCTTGAAGGAATGTTTGGTCACAAGTGGCTCTCCCCAAGGCCTCAATATTCCTTTAGATAGTAGTCCAAAGAAATATTCTTATAGGAAACACTCTATAAATAAGAAGATATCATGGTATTTTCAAGTTTTCCTTGTGTGAGAAGGATCTAGAAATATTAGACCATTTCTTTAGTATTCCCTTTTCTTAAATCATCTGGGGATGTTTTTTCATAAATATGAAAATGTGTTCGGTAGCTCCATCAACATTGAAAGAGTTGATGAAATATTGGATTAATTATTTCAAAGCCAAAGAATTATGAATTTTATGGAGGTTTGGTCCAAATACTATTTGTTGAAATTTACGGCTTAAAAGGAATAACATAATTTTTAAAGATAAATATCAAAATCATGACCAAATTTGGAACCATATTATTATGTCTCTTGTAGAATGTTTACATATGTAGTGCTTATCACGAGAAGTCTCAAGGATGGAAAAAGAGTTTTTGGCTTCTTGGCTATAGGATTTTAATATACATGGAAGGGTCATTTGTGACAATGGAGTTAACATAGGATTTTATTCGATCTGTAGTAAAATAGAAAAATCCAAAATTGGGTTTATCATAATTAATTTCGATAGTGTTTCCAAAGGAAATCTAGGAAAAGCTAGTGGACTGTTATCTTTTAAAATAATGCAGATAAATTTCTCCTCCATTTTTCAAAATCATATAGAACTTCAACTAACTATGCAATGGCTAGGGCACTTCTTACAAGGATCAAAATTATAGTAAAAAGGATGAAAGATGTTGCAATTAAGGGAAATTATCAAATTATAATTAATGTTATAAGATATGGATGTGGGGATTGGATAAGAAAAAAAAGTTGTTGATGTTCATCAACTATTGTTGGAGGCAGAATCTTGGAAATGTGCTCAAGCGTATATAGAGAAAAAATCAAGTATGAGATAATTTAGCCAATCACAACATTGATCTTAGTCTTAGTGAAATTAAAATTTTAGAAGGCAACTAGTTGAGGGAAATTTTATATCTTAATAAAAATCATTAAAGTAGTTGATTGTAGAAACATAGAAATTTGAGAAATATGAAGAATATATTTGATAGAAAAGGAAATAAAAAATATTTTTCGTAAAAGGACAACTCGATACATTTTAATTAACTTGACAAGAAATGTAATATTTTGGTATTTTAATCAAAGTGGCCCCAATAAAAGCCACATATAACTTATTTAAAACAAATAAATGGGATGTTTTGGCATTTTGAAATACCATGTAATCTATTAAAAGTATTTGTTTCTATGAAAAAGTATCATAGTTCATGAATATTCATAATACTTTGTAGACATTTTTTAACAAGAGCATGCAACAAAAGATATTTCCTACTGTGATTAATTTTGACTCATTGACAATAATTTTTAATGTTTCAATGAATTATTTTTTGTGTTTTCTAATGAAAAGAATATTTTATTTTCTATCTATTTGTTAAGTAATTAAAGACAAAGCAACATATCTTATGATTTTTTACAATAAATTCATAAGATATTTTTAGTAGTTTTAGAGATACAATATTAAGTACAATTATGACAAGGGAAAATTAAAAATATCATGAGAATTCATTGATGAAGAAGAGAAAAAGGAAGAAATAATTGAGAGGATAAGAAGAATAGTTGATAATCCACTTAGGGATGATGTTGCGAAATATTTTCTAATGCAAAAATATTAGATCACACTACATGCTTTTATCTTATGAGTAGATTTGACACCATCTTTTTGTTTCATCATTTAAATACAAAGGAACATCTTCTAATCCATATTTTTTTCTTTGTTTGGGGGTAAATAGATAACCACCATTTTTTCCATGAAATATTAAGTACAAAATTAATCCAAAATATATTTTGCTTTAATATCAATTTTTAGAATAAGCAAATAGAAAATTCAAAAAATGACAATTAAATTTATGTACATTCTTATCTATAATATGGACCAAAAACAAAACAATAACTTCAATTAATTCTGCAAACTAAGACAATTTGTCATTGAATAAAATTTAGGTGCAAAGCAAAATTTAAGAGCAAGATGGATTTTCTTAATATTTTAAGAAATAATTTATAGACTATTTTTTTAAAAATTAGTTATATAAGATTGGGATAGCCCCACCTACATTACTTCATGACCACATAGTGGTATTACAATAATGTTGTAATTATGCATGTATCATTTGGCAAGATTTAAACCTAGGTCTCATCCTTGAAAGTTGAGGAATATAGCTAGTTGAACTAATGCCATTTGATATTTGTTGAATTAACTATTACAAAATATTTCATCTAAAATATCTTTAGTGGGAGTGGTTCTTCATAAAACATGTATACAATGTCTCTAATGCATTAGAAACAAAAAAAAAAAAAAAAACTTCAATTAATTCTATAATATGTAAAATATCCTTAGTTATTAACAATATTATAATTGTCGATCAATAAATTGTAATAATAGTAAATAAATTTTAATAACATAAATATATTGAATCTCAAATATAGATATATTGAATACATCCTTGAGCAAATGAGAGTTGGGAGTGAGAGTGACCCAAGAGCGAGGAGGAAGTGTGAGTAGGGAAGCAAGAAGTAGAAAGCAAAGTGTGATAAAGGAATAAGTGCCACTTCTTGTTCTAGATCTTAGGAGAATTTAAAGGATTCATTTGAAGAAAATCTAGGTAACATAGAAATAAAGTCATTTGTGAAATTTTTTATTAGAAATATGAATGCCCTAGCTAGCAATAAGAGGAAGAACGAATCTATAAAAAACCTTGTCTAGGTAGTAGATTCTACACCAAAAGTGATTATCAAGGATGAGATGATTGAGCATGATACAATGGTTCTTAAAACTAGAGGGTTAATATGTAAGTTTCATAGATAATAGCTAGTTTTTTCTAATATTCAAAATTGGATCAAGTGGAAGTGGGGATTGAATTCAAATTACTCCATGACTTTTCTTCCAAAAGGATTTTTCCTCATTAATTTCTCTAGTTCAGAAATAATGGATAAAAGAATGGATGGAGGCCCATGGTTTAGGGGTAAATATAAATTATATTTAAGAGCTTGGAGTGAGAATTATTTTGTGGACACAAAAACTACTGAAAGGCATTTGGTATGGATTAGGCTTTTTGGACTTCCTTATCAACTCATCAATAAGGAGCTTTTAAAGAATAGAGGTAATAATCTATGTGAATTCATCCAAGAGGGAAAATATACTAAGGAAGTAAGGCATTATTTATACACTCTAATATGTGTTTCCATGGATATTTTAAAAATATTTATCGTAGTTGATTAGGATTACATCTAAATCAAGAGAATGGGATCAACAAGTGGATTATGAAGAGGGTTTGCACTTAGTGCAATTGGGAGATCAATAAGTGTTTACACTCAATGTCATCTAGATATCTACTAAGGTTTGTTCATAGTACTTTTGAGAAATCTGCTAGGTTTTGTGCACAGTGTTACCAAGAGAATTGCTAGGTTTTATGTACAGTTCCATTGGGAGATCTTTTAGGGTTTATGTACTATATATGAGAGGTATGACGGGACCAAGGTAACAATAGGAAGGTGGAAATGGAATATTATGTCAAAGACTTATTTTTGGTGTTGAGTATGTAAATATTAGGGTAGGGCATAATGCGGAGGACCTGAGGAAGCATCCTTTTAACTCCGAGAGCTTGCTCTTGGTCACATGTAGTATGGGGAAACAAAAATTCCTAGAATTACACTTTGATCTACAACTAGAGAAAGGAGAAATTTTCATTCCTAACAATTTGGTGGACCTAACAGTCATGCAGAGAGCAATTAATCTTATGGAGAGGTTTTTGATAGCATGATTGGATCTTGATGTTGTGAGGAAATGGACAATGACTAAATGGTGGTATCAAGGCCACATGGAGATTGTGGCAATGTTGAAGGGGTTCTTTATGGTGAAACTTAATTTCAATGAGGATATTGATAATACTCTAGGGGGTGATCATTTTATGTAGGTGGAGTCCAAACTTTGACCCTAAAACTCAATGTTTCATCCATGTCCCAATTTGGGTGAAGTTGCTAGGTCTACCCTTTTAGTATTAGAATGAGAAAATATTGGTAGGAATTACAAAGAAAGCAGGGCATCTTATCGCCATTGATATTACAACCCTATCATGATCACAACTAATATATGAAAGAATCTATATAAACATAGACACAGAGAAGGAGTTGTTGGGGTCAATTAAACTTATTTCTAAACATGGGATATGGAATCAAATTATTGAATATAAAAATACCTTAATGAAGTGTGGGAGATATTAGAAATTAGGGTATTCATCTAATGCATATCCAAATCAAAGAAAATATATATCCAGAGTAGAAGGTATGGAAAAATAAGCAATATTTGGATGAGATATCCAAACAAACTAAGAAAATTGTGAACTAGACTTTAGAGAACAACTAGGAGGAAATCATAAACCACAGGGTCAAAATAGATCAGTAGGAGGTTCTTAAGGAGGATCAAATATTTGAGTAAATCTAAGAGGTATGTATTTAAAATCCCCTCTTTAGAAGTTTGAAGTCCCACTATCTAATTTATTTTCCCATTTAGATATTGTTATTCCTGATTCAATTTTCCACAAGCATAATGAAATGAATATTGAAGAAAACATACAATTGATAGTATGTGTTGATTCAAATGAGAAAGACCACCATCCAAATTTAGATATTGTAAACCAAGAAGAGGGTAAACAAACTAAGAATCTAGGGGGTTCAGATAACATAGGCCCAACCCCAAGTCGATGGACCAAAAATTATAAGGGAGGGATTGATGTAGGGGTGGAAAGAAAATATGGAAGGCCAACTAATAAAGAGATCAAAAAATGAGAGACTGTGGTAAAAATTACAAATGAAATCCAACCTACTTTAACCTTTAGTGGGAAGGGAATATTGATTTACATAACTAAGAAATGGGATTGCTATCCTAAAATACAAGGGGACTCAACACCCTTGCCAAAAAAAGATTGGTGTATACATTTAGAAGAGATAAAAATCCTCAGTTTATTCTACTCCAAGAAACCAAAATGGATCAAAAAATAATAGAAGCTATTAAACAATGGATATGTAAGGAGACATTTTGTTGCAAGCCCTACCTTGGGATCTTTAAGGGGGTTAATTTTCTTATAGGACCAAAATAGATTTGAAGGTAGATAAATAGTAAAGTTAGAGAGATTCATCTCAACACTTTTGTATTGCAAGGAAACTAAAAAACAATGGATCCTTACAAATGTTTATGCCCCAAATATGTAGTGGGAAGAAAAAACCTTTGGAAAAATCTAAGCTAACTCAAGGAAGCCTTTAGGGGTATTCCTTGGATTCTAGTTGGATTTTGACTTAGAATATTTTTAATCTATTTTGGTTCATAGTTGTTTTGATTTGCATAGATGTTTTTTTGGTAGGTTGCAACTCTGAGCTTAATGTAAAATATTTGAATTTCTTGTAAAATGTTCGAGGACCTTTCAAAACCCCTTCTTATTGTAAAATATTTTGGGATATTTCAACACCTCTTCTCCAACCATAACAAAAAAACAAGTGGATTATGAAAATATTGCATTCCAATATTGTAAATATCATGAAACCAGACACATGGCAAGATACTGCAAAGTGAAAATTATTGAGGAAGAAATGAAATTTATTGGGGATGAGAATAGCTTCAATTTGAATAAGGATATTGTATCACAGGAGAAGCTAGGTCAAATAAGGGATTTTCCACTTCTAGGAAATTGGCTATAAAAATTGCTCTACATCATCACATGGAAAAGGCCATTACGGTTCACTTGAATCAGCCATTAGAAGAAAAATTGATATGAGGGATGAGGAAGTATAATGTGTAAGCTCAAATATAGAAGGATATAAAGGTGCAAAGGAAGAGGGTAAGTCAAATTTTAAAGCAAAGGAATATGGGGAGGCAACTATTAAAGAAAATGAGGTGAAAGAGGTTAAGCTTAATCTAGGTAAATCACCTTTGTTATCCTCAAGTAGCATATAATATTTTACTTATAGAATAATGAAAGTAGTACAAAGTGTATTCCTTGCACTTTAATATTTCAAGATAAGTATAGTAAAGAAAAACTTATGGAGGATATCCAAGGAAGTTTAGGGTTTCTAGGCCAACATAAGAAAGTAATAACTATGGAGGATCATCTATGTAGTTTAAAGTTTTTATGGCAACATAAAGAATAATTTGAAAACAAGGCTATTCATTGTATTTTTGAATCTTTAGGGCATCATAAATATTTAGAAGATAAGTCTTATTATGAAAAATATGAAAAATAGAAAAAATAGAAGAGATTTACGAAGATAAGAGTGTTGGATGGCATGAAAGAAGGAGAGGAAGGCCGCCATAGTAGGAACAAAGGGAAAAAGAAACACAAAAGGATATTGATATGGTAATCCAAATAAAAATATCATAGGTGTTAACAAGAAGTGGGCCTAAGCCCACTAATAAAAGTAAAAAGTGTTGGAATATTAGAGGTATTAATAAAACCCCTAAAAAAAGAGTTATTAAGAAATTAATAAGTTGTTATAGTCCTAAGTTTATTTTAATACAAGAAAAAAAATTAAGTAGTGAGGAATGTAAGGATGCTTTTAAGAATATTTGGAAGAAGGGTGATTGTTTAGCAATTTCTTCTAGAGGAGCTTCAAGAGATATTGTAATAATATGGGATAAATGTAGATTGGATGGAAAATTATTAGAAGCAAAAAGTAATTGGGTTGCTATATTATTTTGTAGGAAAGAGGAAAACATCAAATTTGGGTTATAAATTCATATGATCCAACTATAGTTACTCCAATATGTTAGAAGGACTTAGCATACTTTTATCAAATACAATGACAATTCATTGTTATCTATGGATTCTTGGAGATGATTTTAATATTGTTCTATCTCCTTTGGAAAAGAAGGGTGGCATTCCAGGATGGTCTAAATAAAGGTAATATTTTGCTTTATTTGTCAATTCAAATGACCTTTGGGATGTTATTCCCTCAAGATTTCAATATACATGGGATAATAAACACATTGGAAACATCATATAGTGAAAAGTTTGGATATATTCTTGTTATCCAATAAATGGTTGCAAAAAATGTATATAATCTCTTCAGATATTTTATTGTGAGTAGGATCAGATCACAAACCAATTCTTTTGAATTGTGAGTTACCTAATAATGGTCATCCAAAGCCATTTTTCTTCTAATCTATGTGTCTCCAAGACCCTAATTTTTCTAGATGGTTATATTATGGTGGGATGAATCAAAATTTCAAGGATCATGTATGTATAGGTTTGTTCAAAAGTTGACATATATAAAGGAGCAAATGTAGATATGGAATGCCAAATATTTTGGTAACATTTTTAAAGAAAATAAAGAAATTGAATCTAAGCTAAAAAATTTACAAATATTAGAAATTAATGGAATGGATCAAGATTATTATCTGAAATAAAAACAATTACTTTTTTATTATCATAATGCATTTAAAAATGAGTCATATTGGTTCTAAAGATCTAGAGAGAAATGGCTCAAGGAAGGAGATATAAATACAATATAATTTCATGCTACAACAAAAGAATTTTTTTTGTTCGTCATATCAAAAATATCTTAACTCTATATGAAAGAAATATTGAGGACAAAGAACATATAAGGAAGAAAGTAATTAATTATTTCAAAAATATTTGGTCAGATTCTAGGCAAGATAAGGAGGTATAAGAAAAAATTCTACAAAATATTCCATCAATTATCACTTAGGGACAAAATTAAAGCTTGATGATGAAGATATCTATGGAGGAACTCCATGAAGTAATTTTCTCTTTCCATCCTAACAAGGCACTTGGACCTAATGGATTTCCTATAATTTTATTTCAAACATTTTGGGATTTATTGAAGAGTGATATGTTAGTTGGGTTAAGAAGCCCAAAAAAGGAAGGCTATAATAAATGAGATCAATGCTACATTTATTACCTTGGTTCCCAAGAAAGGTGACACAAAATATTTTGTTAATTATTGTCCAATAAGCCTTTGTAATATGATTTATAATATTATTTCAAAAATTATGGCAAATAGGTTGAAGGACATTCTAGGGTGTCTTATCTTAGAGGAATAAGTTGGATTTTTTCATGGTAAACAAATTCTTGATGGTATAATTATTGCACAAGAGGCCATACATTCTCTTCATTCCATGAAAAACTAGGTATGCTTTTGAAATTAGATATGGGCAAAGCATATGATAGGATTTCTTGGAATTTTCTACATGCTATTCTCAAAAAAATTGGATTTGATTATAGTTGGTGTGGGTGGATTAAATCTTGTTATAGCATTTCAAAATTTTCAATTTTGATCAATGGTTCTCTTGCTAGTTACTTCAAGACTTCTTTTGGACTTCGTCAAGGTGATCCACTTTTAAAGGCCAAAATGAAATGAGAAATCAAGGGTATTGAAGTTACAAAAATGGTCCCTTCAAATCTCATCTCCAATTTGTTGATGATAATTTTCTTTTGGAACATCCCTCAGTTAGTGAGGCCATGGAGTTTAAATAAATATTATCATGCTATGAGAAGGCTACTAGAAAATTGGTAAATAGTAAAAAATCTAAGATATTTTTCATTAATACTACCCTAGATTTATAACAAATTATTGTGAATATTTTAGGGTTTAAAATTAAAAAACTTCCATCAATATGCTTGGCTATTCTTTTGTCTAAAAAAGGAAATAAAAAGAATATTTGGATATCCTTTTTGGATAGAACGAAATCTTGATTGGTAGGTTGGAAAGGTAAGTTATTAACCATGGCAAGAAGGCTACAACTTATAAAGACCACATTGCAATCCATTCTTATTTATACGATGCTACTTTTGAGACTAACAATAGGTATAGCATTTGGTTCGAGGTGTAGACCAATTGGTTTGACCAAACCCTGTAAGGGGGGCGGAGGTCCATGTTGGACATTTTGAGTTAATAAAGTTGTCATTGATGTCAAGGAATGAACTATCGTTGATGTCAAAAGGTCAAAAGGAGCAATGCAAAAGGTTGATGGCAAAAGAGATTCATAATATTTATTTTTAAATATTATGTAAAAGGTTTTTATTAAAACCATGGTTGGGAAAAATAAAATGTTTTTATTAAAACCATGGTTGGGCAAAATAAAAGGTTTTTATTAAAACCATGGTTGGGCAAAATAAAAGGTTTTTATTAAAACCTTAGGTGGGCAAATTAAAAAGGTTTTCTAAAACCTAAGGAGGCTTTAATTTTTAATAAATCCCAAAGAAGATTTAAAATATTAAAATTATAATATTTAAATTCTTTGGAATTTAAATAATTATAATTTAAAATAATTCAAAGGCAAATGTTAGCACTGACTCCCCAATGCATTTTCCTCTATCGACGTGCATGACAAAGAAGGCATTAGGTATTAATACCTTAGCCATTCCAAATATTGGCATCCAAAATAATAGCATCCGTATTATACAAAGAGCTCGTGCGAAATTCAAATTAAGTGCCTCCAACAAAGTTTGGTTACTACCACATTGAAGGAAGAGCCAAGGGCTCTTAAGGTTTGAGAGGAAGTCAAAGCGCATATTGTGCTTTGAGGCTCCAAGTGGAGCATGTGGCTCACACAACGTGGAAGATGTAGCCAAGGCACTATGGAGAGTTTGGTGCAAGTTCGAGCCCCGTGGATTGCAAAAAGGGTAATAAATTTTTGAAAGTATTTTTATTTTGCATTTGCTAAGGTTTAGGAGGAATAAGGTGGAAGTTAGGTTATGAAATTAACCTAAGTGTTGAGGAAAGAATTTTGTGTATGAAGGATTGATTTTTGTTAAAGTAAAAGCTAGGGTAATATTGTTTTACCTTAGTAAAGTGGGAAATTAATTTATTGCATTATTTTATAAAGTGATTTATTTAATTAATGCAATATTAAGTAGGGAGTCATAAGTAGAGTTTGGATTATTTTTGAGATATTTATGAAAAGGGTTGTGATGAAACTGAATTGTTAAAATGTTCTTTTGATGAGTTAGAATTTTGGAAGAAGTGTTTTGATTAAATATTTGTGGTGTTGGATATCATTTTAAGGAGTAATAAGGTGTAATTAAGTTTTATTATTTTTGTAATTGAGAATTATTTTGTGAAGAAGTTAGTATCATATTTTATCATTTATCTATTAAGATTGGCAAAAGAGAAAATTGTGATTGAGACAGGTTTTCTAAGGTCACTTCTACATAAAATAAAAAGTATGGGCATATTATTCCTAGTGAATTATTTTTGAATGTTGTGAATGCAAATTTGGAGTTAAAAATATTGTTTGGTACACATTGTTGAGTGTGTTTTGAATTAATGCTTCAAGGTTTTATGGAATTGAGAGTTTTTGATAAAACCTTGTTTTATAAGCATTATTGTTGAAGTGATTGGTTGAGTAAAGAACTTGAACTAGGATTTGTAAATATCATGAGTATCATTGTTATGTGAAGATTATTTTATAAGCATTGTTTTTGAAGTGATTGGTTGAGTGAAGAACTTGAACTAGGGTTTGCAAAAATTATGAGTATCATTGTTATGTGAATATTGTTTGATAAGCATTATTGGAAACATTTGAGTGAGTGTTCATATAATTGGACTAGGATTTGTAAGAAAATATTAATTGGTTGAGTCTAGTCAAGTTGATGTGATGATTCAAGTTCTATAAAAAAAATTATTATATATTCTGAAATTGATTAAGAAAGAGGTTGAGTGTTGATGAATGTGAAACATATTGAGTCTCTAACAATTCTCTATATGTTTCTGTAATAAAAGAGAGATTGAAAGTGATTGAGAATTTTGTGAGTGTGAAGCATATTAAGTCTCTAAAAATTCTCTATATGTTTATGTGGTAAAATATTGATTATAATTGATTGATCATTTTTGTGAGTGTGAAGCATATTAAGTCTAACAATTCTCTATATGTTTCTATGGTAAAAAGAGTGATTGAAAGTGATTGAGCATTGTGGTGAATGTGAAGCATATTGAGTCTCTAAAAATTCTCTTTATGTTTCTATGAGATTGGATAAGTTCTAGTGAGGACTTATTGAGCATATTTGGACAAGTTCTAGTGAGGACTTGTTGAGCATATTTGGACAAGTTCTAGTGAGGACTTGTAGAGCAGATTTGGACAAGTTCTAGTGAGGACTTGTTGAGTAGATTTGGATAAGTTCTAGAGAGGACTTGTGGATAGATTAGTGTGAGATTTTGTGAAATATTACAAGGCATATTTGAGACAAGTCTTTGAAAAGACTTGAGACCAAAGTTGATTGATAGATTTGTTCAAACCTTGAGTTAAGGTTTGAGGTAGATCCAACAGAGTTGATTTGTGATTGAGTCAAGATTTGTGTTAAGGCTTGAGGACAAATATTGAGGATAGATTTGTGCTAGATCGAAGGACTGTGTTTAGTGTAGATCAAAGGATAGAGATTGAGGATATATTTGTGCTAGACCAAAGGAATGTGTTTAGTGTATATTTTGTTGAACTTAGTATGGCACTGAGAGGGGGGGTGAATCAGTGTAGCTCTTTAAACCATGAATTTATAGCTCTTAAAACAACAACAATTAAAACTTAAAAATAGATACAGTAATAATAGCAACAGAGCATCACACAACATAGGATTTTAATGAGGTTCACCAAAATGGGTACTCCTCAAAAAGAATGGCTGCTTGGACTACCATCCAAATCCAACCTTTAGCAAAGCACCAAATTTACAAAATATTTACCATCACCCACTGGAAGGAGCTACAACACCTTATTTATATGCATCAATAGAAAGGAGCACCAACCCCTGGTTTACCAGCACCAACTGGAAGAAGCACCAACCCCTAATTTACTAGCACCAACTGGAAGGAGCACCAACCCCTGATGCCAAGCTGCAACCTGGACTTTGATTCTGAATGAAAAATGATTGACAAGAAAAATACCTTCGATTTCACTAGACCCTGATTGGTCTAAAGCTTACTCGATCTCTCTCACAGTTTGCAAGATACAGATATCTGTAGCACTGCTACAGCCGAACTTAGCAATTCAACTTCTCTGCTTGCTTTGCACAGTCACTGCTACAACCAAACTCAACAATTTGACTTCTCTTATCGCTTTGCGCATTCACTGCTACAATCGAACTCAACATTCAATTTTGCCTTTTGCACTTTTTGCACACTTTGATTTCTCTATGCACATGCTTTGAACACTTTATGTCGTTCCACACTCTGCTCTCTGTGTGCATTCATAATCAAACTTCGAACAACTCGACACGACTTGCTCACATCACGCACTTTGCCATCATCTCGCTGATTCTACTCTATCTGTGCTCTTACGGCTGCATATCACACATGTCGATGCTCACTTAGATACTTTATCAATTCTCCAAATAGCCCTCCTTATATACTAGAGATTTCAAGATGAAAAACCCTAATTATAGTTGGTTGATTATGCAAATGCAAACCCTAATCTTAGTCGACTCAGATTCAACTTTGTTGGCTTCAACCGCCTCTGTTGCCTCTGTCACTTTCTTGTAGCTTCTGTCGCAAAACTACATGTCACGATATCGTGACACCTTTTACAACCATACGCCTTCTTATCCCTGCTGTCGTGAAATCGCAACACTTTTGGCCTTTGTCTGCTTTGACAACATTTTTGTCATGAAATCGCGACACTTCTAGATTTTGCTGACATCATCCTCACTTCTATCGTGAAAGCGCGACCCTTTTTGCTTCTAGGCCTTCTTCTCTACTTTTGTCATGAAATCACGACATTTCTGGTGTCGTATAGTCTCTCTCCTCCTAGAGTCACGAAATTGTGACATGTCACAAAATCGCGACATCTTCATCCTGCTAGCTTCTTCACTGCTGCCTGTCACGAAATCATGACACTTTTTGCATCCATACATTTTTCTTTCATCCTGTCATGAAATCATGACACTTTTGGCTTTCGTACACTTTTCTCCTTAGTCACCAGCGAAAATGGAACATGTCACGAAATCGTGACACTTTCACTGCCTTGGCTTCTTTTCTATCTTTCACTCGTGAAAACATAACATGTCATGAAATCACGACATACTTACCTTCGTACATTCTCTCTCCTCTTCGGGTCGCGAAAACCTGACATGTCGCGAAATCGTGACACTTTTCCTCCTTGGCATTTTTTCTCTGAACATGTCACGAAATCGCGACAGTTTCCTTCCTTAGCGCTTTTTCTCCAAACATGTCACGAAATCGCGATAGTTTTTTTCTTAACGCTTTTTCTCCAAACATGTCACGAAATCGCGACAGTTTTCTTCCTTAATGCTTTTTCTCCAAACATGTTGTGAAATCATGACAATTTTCTTCCTTAACGCTTTTTCTCCAAACATGTCACGAAATCATGACAATTTTCTTCCTTAATGCTTTTTCTCCGAACATGTCGTGAAATCGTGATAGTTCTGCCTAAAATTTCTCTCTCCTCAAACATGTCGCAAAATCACGACAGTTTTGCTTGAAATTTCTCTCTCCTCGGCCATGTCGCGAAATCAAGATAGAAAACATGTCGCGATATCGCAACAATTTTCTTACTTGTCTTTTTCTTTGACTTTCTGAATCTGGGCCACTTCTGTATTCTTGGAAATTCACTGTACATGTTCTGACTGACCTCTGAACTCCTGTCCACTACATCAATTGCATTAACTGAACTATCTATCTATGTTGACAACAATGACAAATACTTTTGCTGCACCTTGCACAACAATCTCCCCCTTTGGAATTGTTGGCAACACTCATGCACTCTCCTGTAATTCTTCTCCCCCTTTGACAATAATACCAAAGGGCTGCTATAGACTCCCCCTGAGTCTATGCACACCATTCTCAGAAACACATTGAAATAGTTAGCAAAAATCATGAATATGATCAATAAGATAAACAAATGCACAAATGCCCCCCCTGAGAATTTGATCCCGATGGCTAGTCAAATCTTAGACTATTCTTGGGAATATGTGGCCACTTCAATTCACACTGTCTTCTGAGCCTCAACCCTATGTTGCTCTGTAATCTCAAACTTGTCCACTATTTTTAGTGAAAGTATACACTGATCATTTATATATCCAAATTTTTTCTCTGTAGTGCAAGCAGCATCTGCATATACATCTTGGATATTCTCAACAGGCTTGAACCTATTGATAGCTGTTTGTCTTTCTCTGTAGTGAGAATCTAGCAGACTATCTCAGTTCTTTATGAAAGCACCTCAAACATTCATCACCAGGCTAGAAATCATCTGGCTGCACATTATAAACTTTTTCTTCAATCTTCCCATTCAACATGCTGTTTTCACTTCTGTCAACAGAATTGACAAGTGACTCACATTTGTACCAATTTTTGTCCAGCACTGCAATTTTACTGCCAACTCTATGCAAGCATCAAACACTGTACTGTAGCACAACCAAAATCCTTGTTATATTTACTACCTGATCTAAGTTTTCTACAGTTACTGCAAATCACACCTTACTTTCAACTGTGCATATCGAAAGAAGACATTTTGTCAGACACTTTATGGTCAACCGTAGTGCACCTTTACTCAACCTCAAACTTCTTATCCTTGGATTGGCATTTTATCAATAGTTAAAACAAAACTGTCTATGAATTAATTATATTCACCAAGGTGTCATGAAAGATCTGAAAATCTTCACATCAAGCATCGAACAAAAACATGCTGCTATTTTTGAAACACAAATATGTAGCTGGGGCAAGCATTCTTTCAATAAACAAAAACAATCTGAACTGTTATAATCCATAGCTATAAACAGTGGCAATAAGAACCATCAATAGAACAACAATGACATAAGCAATACTACCAATGGTGATGATTCTCAATACAAACACTACCATTCATGGCACTACCACACACAACTATATGAACTGACAACACACTTGACAATAATACCACAATAGCCCGACTGCTGGTCTTTCATCCTCAGATACCCAGACAAATATACAGGAGCATTAAAATAAAATATTGCTCCCCCTGAGGATGTTGTTCCTGGAGTTGCTTAGTGCAAAGGAGGAGTAGTCTCCTTCAGTCCAAGGAGACATGATTTCCTCTCTTATTTCTTTCTCCAAACTTTCTTGAACACGGGCTTGTATTTCTCAACTACCCCCCCATTTTGCACCTTTGTGTGAACTTGAATATTTCTCTGGTGTGGTTGTCTCTTATGCATCCATGATGAATGATTATTTTACTTTCTTCTATGAACCTAATTTATTCCCCGTTTATGTTGCGTTCTTTGTGTCTTATGAACTCTACTGTTTTGCCTTATATTTGATACAGAAGAACTTGGACAAAACCTTGCTATGTGCCCAAGACCATTGCATTGAAAACATTGTACATAGTGTTCACTCAGATATGCAGATGTATTTCTATCAACATAACTCTTTGATTTATTATTCAATCCATAATAAGTTGCCTTGTGACCATACTGGTTACATCTAAAACAATAGCCATTAAAAGTGTTAGTATGAAAAGAGTGAGAGTGGTAGAACCTCTTTTGTTGTGGCTGCTTTGCTGTAAATCTCCTTTGATATTTTCTTTCTTTTGAAGATACATCTTTAACCTTTTCTTGCTCCGACCCTTCAACAGTGAATTTTTTCTTCTCTGTAGAGTTGGATGATGAAGGTTGTTCAGCTTTAGACTTTTTATGCTTTGATCCTTCAACGGTGAGCTCCCTTTTCTCTACATATTTGGACGATGGGGGTTGTTCAGCTTCATATCCAAGACCATGCTTATTCATGGAGCTTCTCTAATGACTTATCATTTTATCTAGCAATTCTATGCTCTTCTCGAATTTAAGATTTGTATTGGCCTCTTCCAGTTGTTTCTTCAAAGAAACAATCTCTTCTTCTTGTTTGCAGCAAATGATGGCAAAGCCGGGATTCACACAGACAATCTCACAGTAAATTCACAGAAATTTTCATTAATTCATTCAATGCCAAAATCCAGTAGTAACTTTCCCCCGGCACAACACTTCTTCCCCAATCCCGAACTTCACCATCCCCTTTACAAAGATTTTCTCCGAGTTTTTAACGAGGCCTCAATCCTCCAGGCAATCAATGCCTCCACCAAACAAATTTCAAATTCAAATTTCCCCCGAGGACGAGAATTCAAATTTTGCCATAAATGGGCCACCGCCCGAACCACCATGGAGCTTGCATTAATGGTTTTCCTCGACCTGCAACCGCCGTCTTCGTCAGATCGATCTCCTGTACCGTGGTCTCCTCCATAATGGCCATTACTTGCATCTGTTCCATTGCCTGTTCCTGTTACTTTGTCAATAAAAGAAAAGAAACGCGGTCGTGGCTCTCATCTTGATTCAATACACGTAGCTGTCCACGTGTTAAATCTGACCTCCCCTGGTTGTCCGCATACATACTTGGCTTTACCCACCTCTGTCCACAACGTTTCCAAAACACGTGCCCCTCTCCATAGTTTTGATACACGTGGCTGCCCACGTGTCCAATCCTGCCTTATCCGGTCTTCGGTTCATTTTCTTTGGTCATGATTTTACTTGGTCGCGATATCGCGACCAAAAACGCTTCCTCAAGCCTCAACTCTTTGCTGAAGCTCCTCGTAAATTTCTCTGCCTTGCGTTGTCTTGTGAAAATGCCACGTGGCGGTTTCTAACCGGTCGCGATATCGCGACCTATCGCGATATCGCGACAGGACCCTTTCTCCTTCACTTTGCATTGGTGACCGTCGCGATATCGCGACGTTTGGAACCCTTCTCTTTTGCCTTTGAAATTTGGTCACGATATCGCGACGGAACCCGCCAAAGCTTCACAGCAGCTTTCGAGGTCGCGATTTCGTGACATGTCGCGAAATCGCGACATGTCACGATTTCGTGACCCCTCCTCCCTTTGCCTTAAAACTTCTCCAAACCCAAACATTGCTTTACAAAACCTTCTCCGATGCCGAAAATAAAAAGATCAAAGTGCAAAGAACTTAAAAAGAACTAAAATTTTTTTGGATGACGCAGGATTGCCCTACTGTTTTCGGATGCTCCTGCATCAGACACCCGGGGTAAATTAAAAGTGATCCTCACTTCTGTTTTGTTTGGGGAAGACCCAGGCGGTCAACCTCCGTCTTCGACAGCCAAGTTGCGTCCTCAATAGGTTTGCCCTTCCACTTAATTAAATACTCAGAATATTGCTTGTTTCTGGTGCTTCTGCCTTCACGGGTGTCCAATATTTCCTCGACCTCGTCTGTGGTTGGAGTAGAGGCTGGAATTGGCCATAATTCTGCACTTGCTATTTCTGTACCCTCCCCCTCATGATATTCCACTAAATCTGAAACATTAAAAATAGGTGAAATATCAAGCCAATTGGGCAACTCCACTTCATATGCATTTCTTGACTCCCGCCTTCCCAGTATTCTGCATGGTCCAAACTTCTTCATCTTCAATTTGTTATAAGTTTTGGCAGGGAATCTCTCCTTCCTGAGATGCACCATGACCTCATCTCCCACTTTGAACTCCTTGAACCGCCGCTTCTGGTCTGCCCTTGTCTTGTATTGAGTATTCATTTTTATAATTTGTTTTCTTACTTCTTCATGCAGACTTTTCATATGCTCCGCAAATTCTTCGGCCTCGGCACTGCACTTTTCTCTTTTGTCCAACTTCCTCAGTTCAGACACATTTCTTGGGCTGTTCCCGTATATTATCTGGAATGGAGACTTGTTGGTGCTCTTATTAACTAAACTGTTATAAGCAAATTCCTCCTGTGGTAAAACTAAATCCCATCCTTTAGGCTGATCTGATATCAAACATCTCAATAGATTACCCAGGCTTCTGTTCACCACCTCTGTCTATCCGTCAGTCTGTGGGTGGTATGCAGAACTGAATTTCAGGTCTGTTTTCATCTTCTTCCACAGAGTTCTCCAAAAGTACCCAACAAACTTGGTATCTCTGTCAGAAACTATGCTTCTTGGCAGACCATGAAGTCGTACCACTTCCTTGAAGAATAACCCAGCAATGTGGACTGCATCACTTGTCTTTTGGCAGGGAATGAAATGTGCCATTTTGGAGAACCGATCAACTACTACAAATATTGAATCATTTCCCCTCTGTGTTCTCGGCAATCCAAGGATAAAGTCCATGCTTATGTCCTCCCATGGTCTCTCAGGCACAGGTAATGGCTGGTACAGTCCTGTATTTTGTTTTACACCCTTTGCCATCTGGCATATTCTGCAACTTTGCACAAACTTCCGTACATCTTGCTGAAGTTGTGGCCAGTAGTAATTTTCCTCAATCAAGGCAATGGTCTTATCCCTACCAAAATGCCCAACCAATCCTCCGTTGTGCTTTTCTTTGATTAAATTCTCCCGCATGGAACTTATGGGAATGCACAACTTACTACCCTTGAACAACATTCCGTCTTGGATTAAGAAATCCAACCATTTTGTTCTATCCATAGTAAGAGGTATTGAGCAAGCCTCCCAGGCTTCTGCAAAATCCGGATCTGTAGGGTATAGACCCTTCAGTTCTTCAAACCCCACTACTTCTACTGTCAATCTGGTCAGTAGAGTCTGCCTTCTGCTTAAGGCATCCGCAACTCTGTTTGACTTCCCACTTCTGTGCTTCGGTACAAAGGTATAACTTTGGAGGAACTCCACCCATTTCATGTGCCTTTGGTTCAGTTTTGTCTAACTGTTAATGTATTACAAAGCTCGATGGTCAGTAAACAAGTACAAACTCCTTTGGTAATAAATAATGTCTCCACTTCTTCAGGGCCTGAACTATAGCATAAAATTCTTGATCATAGATAGAATACTTTTTTCGAGCATCATTTAACTTTTCACTGAAATAAGCAATTGGCTTGCCTCCTTGACTTAGTACCGCCCCTATTGCACTGCCACTTGGCATCACGGTCCACCGAAATACCTTGTTGAAGTCTAGAAGTGCCAAAACAGGCTGTTCTGTAACTTTTCTCTTCAATGTATCAAAGCTCCTTTCAGCCCTTGATGTCCATTTGAACTCCTTTTTATCTCCCCTCATTGTCTCTGTGAGAGGTGCACAAATACTCGCTGAAGTTCTTTATGAACTTCCTATAAAAACGGCGGGACCATGGAATGACCTCACTTCCGTTGTGCTCCTTGGAGTAGGCCATTCAAGGATGGCTCTCACCTTTTCGGGGTCCATCTTCAGGCCTTCTGCTGAGATTACAAACCCCAAGTATACCAATTCCTTCTTGACAAAATTACACTTTTTCAAATTTATTAATAACTGTTCTTCTTGCAGCTTTTCAAAGACCCTCCTGATATGCATCAGGTGTTCCTCCAGGGTCTGCTTGAATATCAATATATCATCTAAATAAACAATAACAAACTTTCCCAAAAATTCTTTCGGTACTTCATTCATCGACCGCATGAAGGTACTTGGTGCATTGGACAGTCCAAAGGGCATGACCAACCACTCAAACAGAGCCTTCTCTTGTTTTGAAGGTTGTCTTCCATTCATCTCCCTCTCGGATACGGATTTGATGATAGCCACTTTTCAGGTCAATCTTTGTGAAGTACTCAGCTCCACTTAAAGAGTCCATGATATCATCCATTCTTGGTAACGGGAATCTGTACTTAATAGTAATTTTGTTGATGGCCCGTGAATCTGTACACATCCTCCATTCCCCATCCTTCTTTGGCACCAGCACTACAGGGACTGCGCATGGGCTCAAGCTTTCCCGAATTAATCCCTTTTCTAATAATTCTTGGACCTGTCTATTTAATTCCTCAGTCTCTAAAGGTGTCATCCTGTGCGCAACTTTATTTGGCAGGCTTGATCCTGGTATTAAATCTATATGATGGCTAATTTTTCTCACAGGGGGTAAGCCCTCGGGCACATTGTCAGACACAATGTCTGGAAATTCCTCCAGCAGATTTAGAATTTCTCTTTGGGGTATCCTGGCATTCCTTCCCCCTAACTCTAGGGATTATTGCATAACATAAATGTTCACGCTTTAACCCGTTCAGAAACTCTCTCCCCTCAACTAAACAGACTCTGGAAATATGACATACCTTTTCATCTGCATCCTTCAAGGGCTTTAGTTTATGGCGTACACCATTCTTTGTCAATGAGTAGGTGTTGGCTCGGCCATCATGTCTTGCACTTTGGTCAAAGCTGCCAGGGTCTCCCCAGCAACATGTGGCAAGCATCCATGGGCAAGATGTCACACAGGACCTCATCACAATAATTTCCAATGTTAAATTTAACAAAACACTGCTCATTGACCAAAGCTCTGTGGTCCTTTTGCAACCATGCGACCCGGTATGGGTGTGGGTGCTTCTTCCTTTCTAGCTATAACTTGGTAACCATTTCCTCAGAAACCAGGTTATCCATGCTACCATTATCAATAATGATATTGCAAACCTTGCCCGCACATTTACATCTAGTGCGGAATAAGCTTTTCCTCTGGTCTGTGTCCTTCTCCCCGTTCAACAGGACTCTTCTTACAATCATTGTCTCTCCCCTCTCTGCTTCTTCGGAATGCTCGGATTCAGCATCCTCCTCTGCCACAGCAGCTGCGGCTGGACCCTCAGGCCTCTTGTTTGTTCTTTCTCGGTGTTGTGGACATTCAAATGCCCGGTGTCCTTCTTCACCACGGTGGAAACACGTTCCACGAAATACTCCTCTTCCAAATCCTCGTCCGAGATCCACCCCGTCCTCTTGGGTAGCTGTTCTGATCTCGAGGCTGATAAACATCCTCTTCCTTTTGGTCCTGGTTACTACTGGCTTCACCAGTCTTCTTCGGATCCTTGTACTTTTCCCCACTGGTTCTCCCACCAGTCCTTCCACCTCGGCCTCTTCCTCTTTGCTTGCCTTCAAACCGCCTGTTCAGCTTTTCTTCTACCTTCAAGGCAAATTGGTAAGCATCCTCAATGGTGTTTAATCGAACCAGGCTCAGTTCTTCCTGGATACCAAGCCTCAACCCATTAATGTAACGGGCTACCTTCTCTTTGTTTGCCTCTAAATGCCCTGTTCTAATAGAAATTTTGTAAAACTCTTCAGTGTACTCTTGGACAGTTTTGTTTGTCTGTCTCAAGCTCTGCATTTTTCTTAGCAGATCCAACTCGTAATCTATCGGGATGAACTGTCTTTTAAGCTTCTCCACCATTCTATCCCATCTCGTTATTCTCTCCTTCCCTCTCCTGTTCCTCTCCAACTGGATTCCTCTCCACCAAATGCTGGCATGGCCCTTCAACTTCGTCTTAGCAAATCTGACTCGGTTAGGGTCTTCAACTTCCTCATACTCGAAATATTCCTCCAAATCATTTATCCAGTCAATCACTTCTTCTGGATTTAGGTTTCCCGAGTATGTAGAAACCTCCATTTTAGGCTGCTTTCCAATCTGAGAGATGGCCTTATACAACCGGGCCTGAGCTGGATCCACAGCTTCTGCTTCTTCCTCAGACTGTTCTTCCTCTTCAACTTCATCTTCACTTTCCTCTTCCCCTCCGGGTTCACGCCTTCTGCGTAACTCTGCTTGCAAGGCTTGAACTTGCCTTTGCAAGGCCCGAAAGTCTTCGACCGGCACCACACCTCCTCCTCCGCCTCGGTTCCTTCGTGGAGGCATTATATATATATATATATATTTTTTTTTTTATATATATATATATATATTTTTTTTTTTTTTTTTTTTTAAATCTTCCCACAGATCCTGGTGTAACTGCCTCTTTCTCCGGTGATCTGTTACACGCTCAGGAGCTCCTGCTCTGATACCACTTGATGGCAAAGCCGGGATTCACACAGACAATCTCACAGTAAATTCACAGAAATTTTCATTAATTCATTCAATGCCAAAATACAGTAGTAACTTTCCCCCGACACAACACTTCTTCCCCAATCCCGAACTTCACCATCCCCTTTACAAAGATTTTCTCCGAGTTTTTAACGAGGCCTCAGTCCTCCAGGCAATCAATGCCTCCACCAAACAAATTTCAAATTCAAATTTCCCCCCAGGACGAGAATTCAAATTTTGCCATAAATGGGCCACCGCCCAAACCACCATGGAGCTTGCATTAATGGTTTTCCTCGACCTGCAACCGTCGTCTTCGTCAGATCGATCTCCTGTACCATGGTCTCCTCCATAATGGCCATTACTTGCATCTGTTCCATTGCCTGTTCCTGTTACTTTGTCAATAAAAGAAAAGAAACGCGGCCGTGGCTCTCATCTTGATTCAATACACGTAGCTGTCCACGTGTTAAATCTGACCTCCCCTGGTTGTCCGCATACATACTTGGCTTTACCCACCTCTGTCCACAACGTTTCCAAAACACGTGCCCCTCTCCATAGTTTTGATACACGTGGCTGCCCACGTGTCCAATCCTGCCTTATCCGGTCTTCGGTTCATTTTCTTTGGTCATGATTTTACTTGGTCGCGATATCGCGACAGGTCACGAAATCGTGACATGTCGCGATATCGCGACCAAAAACGCTTCCTCAAGCCTCAACTCTTTGTGTGAAGCTCCTCGTAAATTTCTCTGCCTTGCGTTGTCTTGTGAAAATGCCACGTGGCGGTTTCTAATCGACCGTGATATCGCGATATCGCGACAGGACCCTTTCTCCTTCACTTTGCATTGGTGACCGTCGCGATATCGCGACGTTTGGAACCCTTCTCTTTTGCCTTTGAAATTTGGTCGCGATATCGCGACGTCGCGATATCGCGACGGAACCCGCCAAAGCTTCACAGCAGCTTTCGAGGTCACGATTTCGTGACCCCTCCTCCCTTTGCCTTAAAACTTCTCCAAACCCAAACATTGCTTTACAAAACCTTCTCCAATGCCGAAAATAAAAAGATCAAAGTGCAAAGAACTTAAAAAGAACTAAATTTTTTTTGGATGACGCAGGATTGCCCTACTGTTTTCGGATGCTCCTGCATCAGCAAACCGTATCTTTCTCATTGATCTGAGACCTGAGAGTTTCTTCAATACTTTTGAACTCTTCTATTTGCAGCTTTAGATTGTTAACAATTTTGTTGGAATATTCTTCATGTTTGCTACATACATCAACTTTCTTATTCATCTCTTCTGTCTGCATTCTTAGACCGTCAATCTCTTCTTCTAGCTTATTGTAATACTCTGTTTTCATGGTTAACTGTATTTCAAGATTTTCAAAAAGTTTCTTGTATTCTTCTGTCTGAACTTTCAACCTGGTTATGATTTTGTTTGTATCCTCAAGCTTTCCTAAATTTGTTCTTATTCTTCTTTCTTGGAGCTGTAATTTGATCTTTATTCCAATTTGCTTCTGTATTCATTTCATCTTCATTACATTCCTGTTCTGATTCTGTTTCTTCTTTGTCGAGTATCATGTAAGGACCTCCATCTATTTCCTTTTCAGAATCATCCTCTAGGACTTTAATTTTGAGAGTATCATCTTCATCTTCACTGCTACTAAACCCATGGCACTGACGTTCATTATGCCCGAGTTGACCACAAACAAAACATTCTAAACCTTATGAACCTACATCATCACCGAGTTGACTTTTGGCCTTTTATCCATTGTTTGATTCATCTCTTGAATCTACAGCAATAATGAGTTCATATTTGTTTTCTTTTATGATCCTGTGTGATCTTTTCTTCTTATGTCTCATGGTTCCATTCTTGCCTTTCTTTGCCATTAGAGAATTAACCCAAGATCAACCCTAGCTGATTTAGCCTTTGATAGGAACTTGGATCTGATACCAATTGTTGAACTTAGTATGGCACTGAGAGGGGGGGTGAATCAGTGTAGCTCTTTAAACCATGAATTTACAGCTCTTAAAACAACAGCAATTAAAACTTAAAAATAGATACAGTAATAATAGCAACAGAGCATCACACAACATAGGATTTTAACGAGGTTCACCAAAATGGCTACTCCTCAAAAAGAATGGCTGCTTGGACTACCATCCAAATCCAACCTTTAGCAAAGCACCAACTTTACAAAATATTTACCAGCACCCACTGGAAGGAGCTACAACCCCTTATTTATCTGCATCAATAGAAAGGAGCACCAACCCCTGGTTTACCAAAGACCAACTGGAAGGAGCACCAACCCCTGATTTACTAGCACTAATTGGAAGGAGCACCAACCCCTGATGCCAAGTTGCAACCTGGACTTTGATTCTGAATGAAAAATGATTGACAAGAAAAATACCTTTGGTTTCACTAGACCCTGACTGGTCTAAAGCTTACTCGATCTCTCTCATGGTTCACAAGATACAGATATCTATAGCACTGCTATAGCCAAACTCAACAATTTGACTTCTCTGCTTGCTTTGCGCATTCACTGCTACAACCAAACTCAGCAATTTGACTTCTCTGCTCACTTTGTGCATTCACTACTACAGTCGAACTCAGCATTCAATTTTGCCCTTTACGCTTTCTGCACACTGCTTTCTCTATGCACACGCTTTGCACACTCTGTGTTGTTCCACACTCTGCTCTCTGTGCGCATTCACAATCAAACTTTGAACAACTCGACACGACTTGCTCACATCATGCACTTCGCCATCATCTCGTCGGTTCTATGCTATCTGCGCTCTTACAGCCGCATATCGCACATGCCGATGCTCACTTAGATACTTTATCAATTCTCCAAATAGCCCTCCTTATATACTAGAGATTTCAAGATGAAAAACCCTAATTGTAGTCGATTGATTATGCAAATGCAAACCCTAATATTAGTCGACTCAGATTCAACTTTGTCGGCTTCAACCGCCTCTGTCGCCTCTGTCACTTTCTTGTATCTTCTGTCGTGAAACTACAACATGTCACGATATCGAGACACCTTTTACAATCGTATGCCTTCTTATCCTTGTTGTCACGAAATCATGACACTTTTGGCCTTTGTCTACTTTGACAACGTTTTTGTTGCGAAATCGTGACACTTCTAACTTTTGCTGATGTCATCCTCACTTCTATCATGAAAGCATGACCCTTTTTGCTTCTAGGCCTTCTTCTCTGCTTTTGTCATGAAATCATGACATTTCTGGCATCGTACAGTATCTCTCCTCCTAGAGTCGTGAAACTGCGACATGTCACGAAATCGTGACATCTTCATCCTACTAGATTCTTCACTGCTGCCTGTCACGAAATCGTGACACTTTTTGCATCCGTACATTTTTCTTTCATCCTGTCATGAAATCATGACACTTTTGGCTTCCGTATGCTTTTCTCCTTAGTCACCAGCGAAAATGGAACATGTCACGAAATCGTGACACTTTCACTGCCTTGGCTTCTTTTCTGTCTTTCGCCCGTGAAAACATAACATGTCGTGAAATCATGACATACTTGCCTTTGTACATTCTCTCTCCTCTTCGGGTCGAGAAAACCCGACATGTCACGAAATCATGACACTTTTCCTCCTTGGCGCTTTTTCTCTGAACATGTCACGAAATCGTGACAGTTTCCTTCCTTAGCGCTTTTTCTCCAAACATGTGAAATCGCAACAGTTTTTTTCTTAACGCTTTTTCTCCAAACATGTCGTGAAATCGTGACAGTTTTCTTCCTTAACACTTTTTCTCCAAACATGTCACGAAATTGTGACAATTTTCTTCCTTAACGTTTTTTCTCTAAACATGTCGCGAAATCGTGATAGTTTTCTTCCTTAACGTTTTTTCTCCGAACATGTCGCTAAATTGCGACAGTTCTGCCTGAACTTTCTCTCTCCTCAAACATGTCACGAAATCACAACAGTTTTGCCCAAACTTTCTCTTTCCTCGGCAATGTCACGAAATCGCGACAAAAAACATGTCGCGATATCGTGACAGTTTTCTTACTTGTCTTTTTCTTTGACTTTTTGAATCTGGGCCACTTCTGTCTTCTTGGAAATTCACTGTACATGTTCTGACTGACCTCTGAACTACTGTCCACTGCATCAACTACATTAACTGAACTATCTATCTATGTTGACAACAATGAAAAATACTTTTGCTGCACCTTGCACAACATATTTTAGGATAGAGTTTGGTGCATATTTGAGGACAAGTTTGTGCCAGACCAAAGATAGATATTGAGAAGATTTGTGCTAGACTGAAGAACTATGTTTATTAAAATTTGAGACAGAGCTTTGAAGATGATAAACTATAGAGGATGCCAGTCTCCAGTGTATAGAGATCCATTAGCTAGGGTAGTGAGGATATGTGTCTTCAGTGGATAGAGATCCATTAGCCAGAGTAGTGGGAGCAACAGTTCTTCTAGAAGATCACCAGTTAGATCTAAGGAGATTGGTGTCTCCTATGGATAGAGATCCATGAACTTGATTAGGGGATTGGTGTCTCCTTTGGACATAATTCCATAAAAATTGTAATAGGTAAAGGATTCCCAAGATATTGATTGAGAAAATTTTAGTGAAATATTTTCTCTATGGACTAGTCCACATTGGGTGAACCCCATTAAATTGGTGTCTCTATTGTGTGTGGTGATTTTTGCATTGTTTTAATTACTATTGTTGATATTTCTATCTATACATTGCATAATATTGATTGAGAAATAAAAATAAAAAGTGGTCTTATACTATTCACCCCCCTCTCAGTATAAGCTTGTGTTCTTCAGTACAAGGTTAAAATCTTGGGCCTCACTGGACTGAATGCTTATCCATTTCCTAGTGCTTTTAGCAATGTAAAAGTTTTAAAATGATTATGGCATGGTGGTTATAGGGCCAGACTATGCGAAGAATTGTGTGGCAGCTTCTAGGGTGGACTGTGTAGAATATTGTGGTGACCATAAAAGTTGGACAACTTATTCAGATTTATGGTGGCTATCGATTCCACCATATAAATTAAAAAAAAGGTATAACATCAAAAATTTATTAAATAAAAAGAGAACTTTATGGAAAGGTTGTGAGAAAAAATTTAGTTTTCCTATTTGTAAGTGGGATAGGGTTTTCAAAGGAAATAAAATTGAAGGAGTAGACTTGCAAAATTGTAGAATTATGAATTTGACATTAGGAGCATATGGGTTTTGAAATGGTCCCATAATGTTTTACACTAAAGGAGTTAATCTGAGGAACACTCCAAAGGATAAACATATCAAATTAAAACAAACACCCAAAAAATGTAGAACTCTTGAAACAAAAAGAAATCCCTCTCAAGGCCACTGAGGAGGAGTAGAGGGTCCACATAGGGGTTTGAAACATAACACTTCTCAGAAACCCATGTAGGGGCAGTGGTAAAAATAGAGAAACCCAAAAAACCAAAACCTCCTGTAACAAAAAATGAATTCCTCTTAGGGCCACATAGGAGGAATAAAGGGCTTATGTAGGGGCTAGAAACACTCTCAAAAACCCACACAGAGGTAGTAGCAAAAGAAGCCAAAAAATAAAAATCCCACTTAGGGGAAACCGAGGAGAAAGAGGTAGAGTCCAAACAAGACATAGATCCACCAGGGAACTGTAAATTCTAACTATTCATTTGTCTGACCGTTTCACATCCATTAGCCCCCACCATACTTTTAAACTCCTACAAGATCTCAAATTTATCCTTGTGCTCATCCAAGAGGATCTCTACCTAATAAAGTAGGGAGAAAGTCATCTTGTCTGCTCTACCCAAGACATTCATGATATCGTGGAGGTCCTAGATGACACCCTGAAAGCCAAAAGAGGAGGTGATTTGGTGGAGGTTCCCTTTAGAGGATGATTTTATTGGGGTAATCTCCTTCTTAACCTAAAAATATAGAAAATCCTTAGAAGTATTGTTATCAACCATAATTGAAGCCTTGCACTTACCACTACTAGCTTTGGCTCTAGTGGAGCGATGGGTGCTCGGTGTACCATCCATATTGGTGTTGAAATCTAGCATATTATTAGTTCTTGGGGATGCTGAAGTGTCTTCACTAGCTACTCCAGTATCATTCATAGATCCCAAAACCACTATTCCCATGACCCTCCAAGTTTGACATCCAAAACATAGCGGTACATTAGCAAATGCAATCCTTGATGTAGAGGGGGAGAAAATACTCCTCTCTTAATGTTGAGGATGAATCTTTAAATAGATCAAAATAGATACTATGATACATTAATTACAAATTCCTTCATAAATGGTTGAGGAAGGTGAGGTGTAAACTTTGCAACACTGCATTGGGACTGTCCAAAGTGAAATATTGAAGGACTATAACAATTAACACATCCCATGACTTTAGCAGAGTATCCTGTAAGATACCACCTTTGTCCCTATCTAAGGATTCACCATAGTATCGAAAGAGGGTGAAATCACCTTGGAGTGAATGCTTCTCTCGATTAATGATTTCCCCCTCATTTGGGATCCCCATGATTTCTACAAGGAGATCCGTAGTTATAGTAAAACTCAAGTTACAAGTGAAAACATGCCATTCATCCCATGTTTGAACAAAATCTAGGGATAGTTGAGGCTCATGGACTTGAAATAGTTGGAGGAAATTGAGCAGGCCATGATCATAAAAAATGTCCTCAACCAAGACAATTAAGTGGAGGGCAATATTTTTGACTTTAGCCATCAAAGTAGGGCTAGGCTAGAGGGAGGGAGTTATAGGGAAACATATAGAGTGCCAAAGCTGCCTCGTTATCGCCTGGCGGTGGATATGCCAAGTGGTCCTACCAACCTTCGTAATGATGGGATAGTGATTGGTGATATGTCCTGATGTGTGGCTCACATCAGGAATTATATCACCCCAAACTTGATATTTTTATGTCATGTGAAGGTTCACCTTATGAAATATGTCAATACCATTGGCCTATAATATTGCATTGATGATATGGTTAATTTTCATGTGAGTACTCCTAGATTCATGGCTCCCCTTAGTGTGACTAGTCAAATGATGAAAAAGGTGTGCATTATTCCATGTGGAGTCCATGAGGCTCCAGCACCAAACCCCCTTAGTCTTGCTACTCATGAACTTCAATAGCATTGTTGTCAATTAGAGATGGAGAGAAATCTCTTTTCTAGATAGTGATACTCTGCTCAAAAATCTCCATATTCGCTAGGAGATCGACAACATGATTGCCTTCACAATAAACATGAATAGTTATAATCCTATTCTGAACAAGCTAGAAGAAGAAACTTACTTTGGGGATGAGATGTTTCTTCTAGATGAGCTTGGAAGGAAACCAAGGAGGGGAAGGGTTCTCAGTGAGAGTACATGTGGACTTGACAGTGAAAAGGCCATTGGAAGTGGTAGCCCAAAGGATCGAATCCTAAAAGGGTAAAATATGAATGACACAAAGATGCAACAAATTACACAGGAAGGAGGAAACTTGTCTCTGCTCACTGGATAGATGAAAGACAAGGACTAACTTCCAAGATTTACAACTAGGGTAAAAGAAGTGACATACCTTAGAACCGAATAGAGAGTCTATGACTGGTTTTAGGTAGATGAGATTCGTAGGAGTCTACAGAGGGTAGTCGCCAAGCCAGAGATCCTCCCAAAATTTGATCTTTTCACCATTGACTAATTTCTAGCTCTTTATGCAATGAAATTATTTAGAAAAATAATTCTACCCGAAGGATCATCAACATAGAACTTCATATCAGAGAGTTCACAATTGATAAAGGAACATATTATATGGTCAATCAATGAGGGGAGTTATGCAAATTTTTGGTCTAATGCTTCGTTGAATCCTTATCCTCTTATCTTTGATTTAAAATGACAACCATTGGCTCAAGAAATCCTAGCATGCAAATGTCCAGAGGTCAAAGACTATATTATTATGGGAAACAACTTTAGATCATGGATTTATTTTAGTAACCTAGTTGAAGGAGAGGAATTCAAACAAATTGTAGATGAACTTAAAAATATGCTTCAAGAGTTTTATTTACCAGTTTTTACATGAAAGGATGAGTTGGTTGGAATTTATCAAAGGATGGTGGATACTCGATAAAGTTGGGATATGAGGATTTAGAAAAATCAAAATTTCCTTCTCTAAAATATTTTCCTTGGAAGAATGTTTAGTCATTAGAGTATCTCCCTAATAAGGCCTCAACATTCCTTTGGTTAGTAGTTCAAAGTAATATTCTTAGAGGAGAGAGTCTACAAAGAAGAGGATATTATGGTCCCTTCTGATGTACCTTGTGTGAGAAGGATTTAGAAACATCAAATCATTTAATTCTTCATTGTCTATTTTCTCACTCCATTTGGAGTTATATTTTAAAAATATGAAATTATATTGGGTAGCTCCATCAAATTAAATTAATTCTTTCAAAGCTAAAGAATTATGTATTATTTTGAGGATTGACCCTGCCATTATTTGTGGGAATTTATGGCTTGAAAGGAATAACAATTTTAAAAAAATAAATCTCAAAATCATGCCTAAGTTTAAATCTGTCTTATTACCTCTTGCAGAATATTTACAAATATGGTGCTCATCATGAGAAGTCTCAATTGTAGAAGAAAAGGTTCTAATAACTTTTCTACAAGATTTGAATATACATGAAAGAGTCATATATGACAATGGAATTAATATAAAAGATTTACTTTGATCTATGGTAAAATGGAAATGTTCAAAAATTGTATTTATAAAAATTATTTTTGATGGTGCTTCTAAGAAATCCAAGAAAAACTGGTGGAGGTGATATTTTTAGAAATAGTGAAGATGAAATTTTCCTCACTTATTCAAAAGCATATGGAACTCAAACTAACAACTATGTAGAGGCTAGGGAAATTCTTATAGGGATTAAAATTGTAGTAGAAAAAGGGTAGAAATACATTTAAATTGAGGGGGACTTACAAATTATCACCAATGCAATTAACAAAAATGGATGTGGAGACAGGATAAAATAATATTATTTTTGATGTTCATTATCTATTACTAGAGGCAATCTCTTGGAAGTGCAAGAATATTTATAGATTAGGAAATTGGGTAGCAGATAAATTAGTGAATTGTGGTGTTGATATTCATCCTAGTGAAATTCAAATTTTAAAAAATTGACCAAGTGAGATTTTATCTCTTATTAAAAATATTGTCAAGGAGTTGGTTGTGAAAACATAGCACTTCAAGGAAGTTGAATAATATATTTAAAAGAAAAAAGAAATGAAAAAATTGTGATAAAAAGTTATGTTGCAGAAAATGTAATATTTTGGTATTTTTATGGGAGTGGCCCCCAATAGAAGCCACATATAATTAAAAAAAATATAGGCATATCAAAACTATATTGAGAAACACTTGAAAAAATATAACTTTCATACAATTATCTAAATCCCATGTCCCATATGTACAAGACCTATGAGTTTAGGTATTATAACTGTAGAATATATTATTTTAGGTATTGTAACCCTAAAATATAGAAATGCTAGCCCTTATCTCCCTCAACATCATGGTTTATATAAGTTTTGTCCTCTTCAAGTGTTAGTAGCCATGGAAGGCAAAAACACTCCATCTCCTTCACCACATCTTACATCGATAATATAAAATCCAAAGGGAAAGAAGAGCAATTGATATATATTTTTTTTGGTAGAGAACAAGGGGTTGTACTCATGTCCCCCACCCTTGAAAAATCACAAATCTCTTCTTTAGATCTTGAGATTTTACAAATAGATTCATTTTTCATCTTAATTGAGTTGCTATAGCTAGATTCCTACATCATTTTTTATCAAATGTTTGAATTCTTGATTTTTATTTTTTGGATATTCTTCAGTTTTCTATGTGAATACAAATATTCTAGAATTCAACATCTTTCTTGAAAATTTTCCTATAGCATCCTTCACAATACCAAAACTCCACCTCTACTGTCTATACATTGCATCTTAATAGAGTAATATTTCTGAAACATTGCACTCTCATCATAGTCTACTTTACCATATCTGGATTGCTAGTTTCCTTCCTAAAGCATAAGTGCAATGACAAAAATTGTAATAAATAGTCTATATGAAAAAAAATTAAGGTTAAAAATAAATAAAATATTACCAATGGAAAAAATTAAGGTAAATCTTAATCATTATTTGTTTCAGGTAATCAAAATTTTCTTGTCAGTTTTAGCTAAACTTACTACTTCCTCTATCGAAGGAAAAGAGAATTTAACTTCATGATCCTCAATTAAAACCCCTCCTTTGGCTAACTTATCTACACATTTGTTTCCTTCCATTATTGTATGTGTAACCTGATTTCTTCAAACTCTATAGCAAGGTTTTAGATTTCAAAAATTATCTCTTGTATGTTCCATGGAGCCTTTGCTTTCCTCAAAATTGCATTTATAACTATTAGTGAATCACTTTCCATCCATACTTTATTCCATTTCATTTGTTCACATATTTTTAACCCTTTAAAAGTTTTCTAAGATTCAACTTCATTATTTGTCTTAAAACCACTATTGAAAGCATAATGAGACAAAATCTCTCATCTATTATTTCTAATTATTCCTCCTCCTCCTACTGGTCCTAAATTTCCTTTAGATGTTTCATCAAAATTATATTTGAACAACTCCACATATGGTGCTTTCCAATTTATATTATTTACCTTATTTTTATTTATCCTGTACCACACATCATATTTCCATTTGATGACTTGACTCCATCTATTAAAATTCTGTGATTCCATATTAAGGATTGGGTGAGTTGATAAGGTTGGTTTAGACTTCTCTATGGCTAAAAAAATATTAATTTTCAATAATTATTATTTTTTTTAAATTATTCCATAGAGAAGAACCATTTTGTAGTGAAAATGTAGTAAATATTAAGCTTGGATCATTAGGCTCAACATATTTACTATTTACTTAGAAGAATTCTTGCCAATTGTCTTTGACTCTCTTAGTACAATCTCTAAATTATTTTTGCATTAAGAGCTAAGTTTACATATGTTAGAACTCTTAAGTTGAAACCTCCCCTTGTTTTATCATCACACATCTACTCCATTTCACCAAAGGAAATTTCATTTTATCATGTAATATTGAACACAAAAATGACCACATAATATAGGTTAAACGTTTTTCTATTGATTTTAGCATAGTATACAAGGAAATTTAATATGTTGGAATGACCTATAAGATTGATTTAATTGGTTGCATTCTTCTCGCTAATGATAATCATCTACCTTTCCATACCGATAGTTTATTCTAAATTTTACTTATAACTAGATTCTATAGTTATACCTTCAAATAAGGGCATCCCTAGATAAGTTGCAAGAAAATTTGCCTCGTCAATTTGAAGTAACCTACATATCCTTGCTTTGATTCTAACTAGGGAATTTAGGAAATAAAATTTGGATTTTGTCCTATTAACTTTCTACCTTGAGGCTCTTTCGTATCTCTTTAATAAATTATTCCAAGCTCTTCCCTCTCTTGTCCTTGACCTCCCAAAAAGGGTTGTATCATCTACAAAATATTGATGGGTGATATTGTAGATGTTCTTACTGGCCTTAAGCCCACTTATTAGCCCATATTTATTAGCCTTAACTACACCAAAAAAGGGCTTTAACGATAGTTTTTAATCACCCTTAAAGGTATTTAAAGGTAGTTATTCAATCACCATATATGAGGAAATCATAAAAAGTCCATGATATATGATGGTGGCTAAAAACCACCTCAAAAGCCACCCTCTTAGGATCTAAGAGGGCGGTTTAAAACCATCCTCTCAGGGCTATGAGGGCAGTTAAGAAATAATCTCTTAGGTCTAAGAGGGCGGATAAAAACCACCCTCTTAGGGTTAAGACCTCTTAAAGACCTCTTAAACCTAAGATGACGGTTATAAACCATCCTCTTAGGGATAAGAGGGTGGTTTTAAAACACCCTCTTAGGTCACCCTAAGACAATAGTTTAAAACTACCATATTAGGCTGACCTAATAGGATGGTTATAATTTCCATATTAGGTCTAAGAAGCCAGTTTAAAACCACCCTCTTAGTTTCTTATCTAAAAAAAATATAAAGGATACCTCAGCTAAAACAACATAGCACTCAGTAGTGGTTTGTTGTTTCAGTTGAGGCATCCTTTATTTATCATGGTAATTTCATGGACAAGGTAATTTTACATTGGAACAAAGAGGGATATAATTTTAAACTACTTCCAAGGGATAGAATGATGGAAGCATAAGAGTTGTATGAAGTCACAATGCACCATTTTGCTCTTGTTGGAGTGCATAGAACCAATGTGGTCCTAAGCATACCATGTTACAAATACTTTTACACTTGATAGATGACCACATGTATACTATCCTATGGAATATGGCAATAAAAAATGCATGCATGTATAAAAGACCATGACAAGCAGTCATACAAATCCTTGGGTGCTATAAATTATTTATAGTTTATAGATAGCGTTAGTCAAAATAATCTTTGTAGATAGTGTTAGTCAAAAGAATATTAATTTCAATGGGCTAAAAATTTCCAATGATATCTCATTATATACCTTATCATTTTGGTTTGTTGAATCAAGGTAAAGACATATGCATCAACTAGCATCCTAGAATTTCATATGCAATAAAACAATTCAAAGATAAAAATCCTCCTTGAGAAACCTGCTATGTGGTAATGTCATTGTGTCTACTAGTCAAGGTGTCAAGGCAGAGTACTCAATTTATGAGATTAATTTTATAGGGATAACAGAGGTGGCTCATGCTACCAAGAAGGCTGATGCTTTTGATGATAAAATCATATAAATATGGAAATACTACTGCAACTCTATGTTCTTGAGTGATGCAACAAAGGTGGGTTGATCAACCGGTAGTGGAATACAAAGATATATAACAACATGTGAGTTGGTATTATTGCATTGTCAAGTGAAGTACTTGATAGATGTAGTTGCTTGGGCCTCTTTGTCAGATGGACCTTTGCACCAATTTTATCTTTTAGAATGATGAGATCAAGCACCATATTGAAGAGTTGAGACAAAAGGGATACATATGGTTGAGTCCATCAAATTGCAAGAGTTTTATTGAATACAAAGTTTTGAATAAAATCATTGTAAAAAATAGATACCCAATTACTTGTTGAATCATCTTAGAGATGCCAACTATTTCATTAAGATCAACCTCAAGTTAGGATGGTGGAAGACGAGATTTACATCCAAGTATTTTTAGTTGTTGGGCCTAACCAAATACATTTTAAATAACAAAAGTTTTGCTACTATTGATTGAATCATTTATAGCTTGTGTACTTGATCAACACGTGTGTTTACTATTCAATAAAACATGAGAGGAACAAGTAGATTATGTTGGGCAAGTTATTGACATCCTACATAAACACTAATTGGATACCATTTAGAAATATGTTTGTTTGGTATGCAAAAATCAAATGTGTAGGTTGCATTATCAATAAGGAAGGAGTTGATGTTAAAAAATTTAGCCAATTTTAGACTAGCCTGCATAGATGATCTTCATAGAGCTTTGTAGATTCTTAGGTCTAACTAATTTTTATTATTGGTTTGTGATAGGCTTCTCCCCATCACATGACAATTAAATTAGGTGATAAAAAGAAGATCCAAAACAAAGTTCATATGGACTGAGGTACCACAAAGAGCATTCTGATACTTGACTCATTGACTCAACTTGGCACTAATAGTTGCCTTTTTAGATCTGCAACAACCATCATGGAACTTAAATTAAGTGAGAAAATGAAGAGCCAAACCAAATTTCGTATGTATTGAGGTACCACAAAGAGCATTCTAAGACTTGATTCATTGACTTAGCTTGGCACTAATACTTACCTTTTTGAATCTGCAACAACGAGTTGAGATAGAAACTATCAACATCTGCACTTAGTACATTCCTTGCTCAACTTAAGCATCTTGTTGCCTACCAAGTGAGATATTCAATTATATATTATGAAGGTATCTAGCATAGGAAAAATAACTCCATACCATGTCCCAAGCATATTTTTAGTGAGAATATTATATTTTGAGTAATGAGAGAACCATACATATTGATTATAGACCCTTGCAATTCCTATAGATAGAAAGTAAAGTCTAAAATAACTATCATCAAAAGAGGTCAATATACCTGCAACAGTTCCACCTAAGCATAAAATATAAGAAGTTAGTACAAATCTAGTTGTTGATGGCTTGAATTAAGATCTTCTTGGAGTATTCATTATCATTTTTTACTCGTATCCATTTGAGTTCCACTTATCAATGATTATACAAGAGCAACCATGTCTTCACAAATGCATGCCACATAACTCATAATGAAACAAACAATTAATTACCACATGCATGAAACTTGTATTTTAATACGATTATATCGGTTGAGGGTATTCATGTGTCCATGTAGTTTCAATAGGAATTTTGTAAGAAGTTTTGAATGACATGTGAAGTAGGGGAAAAATGGTGCACCTAATGAAGCTAAACAATATGCATCTATCGCTAATGAGTGATGAGCATCAAAATGGAAGCATTCAAGTAAGCATGGAAAGATAACCAAAACACAAGAAATGAAGTGAAATGAAGTTTTCTTATATTATTTTGATTGATCAAAACCATGGTTACATAAATATCCCCTTGAGGGCTCTGTATTGATACAATTGTTACAAAATGGTGCCCAAGGATCGAATCCTCAAAGTAACTCGTGTGCACTTCCAATGTTCTTCCTCGTACCCACAATCGAAGTGGGTGGGCCTACGATGCCACCACTTTGTTCTATAATATTGTGCTCCTTCCTTGTACACTGTATGACCTGCACCTACACACAAGGAAACCAGAATTGTTAAATAGCAAGTGCGTATATTGAAAACATGCAAACCCCATAGGCACTAAAAGACTAGAAAACATGAATATGCAATATGCCTATCTAAAACAACTCCAAATGATTTGAAATTGCAGAGGTATGTAAAATAGATGGTTTTGGGAAGATATCACCAAAAATAGAACAGAAATTGCATCCGATGGTGTGGCACATTCGTAGTTTACCTACAAAGCCTGCAAAACCCAAAACAAGCAATTTCTGGACCAAAACATATCCAAATCAAATGAAACTTGGAAAGTATGCATAAAATATGATTTTAAGAGGACCCATATGGTCAGATTTGTAAAATCAGTAATATATATCCCTATGCATCTTCAGATGGTCCCTGAAAGCCTGCAAAAACTTAAAAATGCGATATCTCGCTCAATATAGCTCCAAAATGCATGAAATTTGGATAGGATGTTCATATGCTAATCTAGAATATGACTAAAAAATAATAGTAGAAAAAATCATGCATAGATATATCACCGTACCTTGCAGGGATGGTGGTGACTATCATAGAATGGGGACCATCCTAGGGTGGGACGACCACCAATTCTGCCCTTATTTTATCACCAATTCCTCTATGAATTGGTTAGGAACCTCCTAAATAGTGTTGTCATCAAATTTGGTGGTGAAATTCACTCATTTGGTTCAGTTTTGTAAACATATTGTGCCTCCTAGATCACTCGCAAACCTCCTTCGCTAGGTAGATATTTTGAGGGAAAAGGGCACAAAAGGTGAGGGGAAATCTTGGCAGCACTCCGTTGCTATGTCTCAAAACTCCTCTCTATTATTTGTGTGGAAAATGGATCCACTTTATAGCCAAAGGGAGCCTTTGGGAAAATGGGCATGCGAGGGCATGCATGGCAAGAGGTGCCACTTGTCTAAAATTGAGCATGCATTGGAGGGGGAAGAGAATCTCCCATTTTGGCCTCCATTCTACAGCATGTCATAAGGATTCTGTACCTTTGACTCATGCATGCTCTAATAGGTAGGATAAATGGTAGTTTTTAGGTGCCATTTATCCAAATTTGACTTTTTGGGAGTCAAACCTTGTGGTCATCCCACCTAGGGATGACCGCTTTGCCACTATCCTTGGGTGGGATGGCCATGAACTGTGATCATCCCAGGGTGGGATGGTCATGCCTATGTGGCCCAAAACCTCCCAAAAGTGGGGTAGAGCCTTCCAAGAGTGGTTAGGACCACTGTAAAACCTTTGAGGGTTGCCCAAGGGGGCCATATGGTGTCAATTAGACCTTGTCTTGGTCGCCTAATCGGATTGACCAGATTTTAGTGTCTATAGATGCCCCTTTTTGAGATGCGTTGTGTGCAACACAACGCTGAGAAAAAATAGATGACTAAAATGTTGAATGATTAGGGTTATTCAATAACCTAACCAACTTTTGATGCCCCAATCATGGAAAGAGCATGCATTCTTGAATCCTTGCTTCTGACGAGCTAAGGAACTTGCTTCAAGTACAACCTTTCCAGTAAGGTTGACTTGATCTTGGACATTATTCATTCATGAAGAGGTGAGGCCTCTAATTCCTTCATGATTCTAGAATTCCAAGCATTTTTTTGAAATTTGTGCTTGTTTGCTGCCCCAAGCAGGGGCGTGATTGTCTTTGTCAATGATTCGTTGAACGAACGCAATTTGCATGATTGAGTGTTTGATTGTTGATTTTGATTATGAAATCATTAAGTATGACTACCCCCTCAAGTGATGAGTCGATGAGGGAATGACAAGTGATAAAAGTGATGAGTCACTTGACCCATATGACTTGGATAGGGTTTCCTTCAGTTTTACCCATTGAAACATGGAGCAATTTGAGAGGATTTTGGTGATTTTGTTGATGTTGTATGGAAGAAAGGAGCTGAAAAATTCATTCTCGTGGGGTGGTCCAGCCACAATGGCCTTCTTAGGGTGTGAATTAAAGACTTTTCCACTTCTCCATGAGCAATTTAGATTCCTTTTGATCCCTTGTGAAATTTGACCAAATTTGAGTTATTTTTGGTGGGTTTTGGACCCTTTTTGGTGCATTTTAAGTTGTTTTTGTGCAATTTTTTTGTGGCCATCCTAGGGTGGGATGGTGGCATATTTTATGGCCATCCCAAGGTGGGATAGTCAGCCAAATGTGCGCTCATCCCACCCTGGGATGGTCATGGCCCTGAGAGGGTTATTTAAGCCAAAAATGGGTCATTTGGGCTCATTCTTGCATTTGGAACTTTGTAGCTTGAGAGGTGAGGAGGAGAAGAAATATTCTAAGTAGTGGAGCACTACTGAAATAATCCTATAGTCACCATGAGATAGTGTGTAGACTCATCCAATGATGGAGTTAGTGCAAGATGGGTAAGAATTGAATTTCTTACTGCACTATGCTTAAGATTAAAAGTGGAATTATTGCTTGTTTTTATTTTTGATAGAGCACACTAAATTCTTAGTAATTGAACCTAATTAGGGATGCCCTATAATTTTTTATGCTTATTTTTGTATTTTTATGTAATTTTATTGCTTTATTTTACCATTTTTTTACTATTTTTGGTGGCTTGGAAGGCCCAATTTTGCCCAATTTGGGGGTCATCCCTGGGTGGGATGGCTAGCCTAAGATGTTTAGGGGCCATCCTTGGGTGGGATGGTCATAGATTTGGGGGCCATCCCTAGGTGGGATGACCACAAACTGGCTTGAAAATGGGCCTTTTTTTGTCTTTTTTGAGTGTTTTTGAGGCATTTTGAAGCCTATTTGGAGCTTGTTATTGACCGACTTGTCTCTGCCAGGTGGTGAAGAGTCGATGTCAAGTTCTGACCCTCTTTGATACCATGAGAGACTTATTGAAAGATACCAACTGGGAGTGGCTTGATGCCATTGGCCTCAAGCAGGTGACGCGGTTAGAGCCTATGGTGGGCGACCATGCTTACTTGATGGCTCTTATTGATCTATGGGACCCACGCACCAACACCTTCCACCTATCGATAGGGGAGATGATGGTGATGTTGGAGGATATCTATCAGATATTATGCATTTTTATAGAGGGATGATCGATTGTGTCTACTCATCATGATCGAAGAGAGGTAGTGATGGAGAGATACTTTGGTAGGGTCATGGAGGAGGTGATAGGGGACTCTTTTAGTGGAGGCATACTGGTGGTGTATTGGTATGAGGCTAGGGTATTGGGTGTGAGGCATGTTTTATTGATGATACTGATCTCTAATATGCTACTACCAGACTCATCGGGTTCTAGGTTTCCCTGGAACCTTCTGGAGTTAGTGTTTACTCTGGTAGGGTGCACTATGGAGCAGCCACTAGTGATGGTGTGGGGGATGACACTACTGGCATAATTGTATGATGAGTTGTATGAGATATACTCTCATGGGTGGAAGGGCTTGGGGTGCAGATTTCTACTGTAGGTTTGGGGATGGTAGCATATAGTGGTGGATAGGCTATAAGGACTACCATGGATGATATGGGCATAACTAGTGGACCAAGAGATTGGCTATGGGATCCTATGGTAGTGGGTTTAGGAGGTAGGATAGAGTTGATATTGGGTGGGTGATGTGGGTCATTATACCTAGTATTTTGTAGGACTCAGAGTAGCGGATGTACTCTAGAGACCCTACAGGGATTGCCCAACATGGGCTGATGTTGAGGTGTAGCTCTATCGGGTGAGGTGAGGGAGATGGTTGGTTGGCCAACATGGGATAGAGTGGGAGTTATTTCTTTATGCTTGGGTTATGTGGTAGTTTGGGCTATGATAGGGGTTGCCTAGTGAGCTAGTGGTTTATCGATGCCATGGGGATGAGAGGACACTGAGGTGGTCGATGGTGGAGGTGGTTGGAGGGGATGTAGATCCTGTAGTAGACATTCTAGATTTGGATGATGTTGGGACTATAGAGGAGTATGACTCCTAGTGGGTGATGTGCTAGTGGTGAGGAGAGGGGCCACTAGGGGGTGGTGCAGTAGGGGTGGTAGAGGAGGCTCATTAGGAGGCTCTTGATGAGGACCAGGTCAAGGTAGGTGAGTGGCATGGGCTTCATCACATGGTAGATGAGTAGGTAGACCTCCTAGACTTGGGAGATTAGGGTGACTTTGGGGATGATGATACTGGGGATCAGGGGGTGTAGGTATAGTAGGTGGTATAGGATGACATGGAGGTTGAGTTATGGGATGAGCTAGTCAAGGTTAGGTAGGAGAGAGATCTCATTCGGACATAGGTATAGGATGCTTATATAGAGATAGTAACTCTATAGGCACAAATATGATCTCAGAGCCCTAGGTGGGAGGGACCTAGTAGTGGGGATATGGCTACAACTCTAGGTATTAGTGGAGATATACTAGGTGAGATGTTGATAGGATCAAGATTTTACTAATGAGTTGGAGGATGAGATAGTGCACCTTAGGGGGCATATACTAGCCCATCCATCTACTAGTGGATCACACCAGAGTCGGTGGAGTGGTACCAAGATAGTCTTCGGCTAGGATGGGGACACTTGGATCTGCATAGAGGATGGATAGGTTAGGGGGTAGTAGGTCTGGGAGTTCTTGGTGAGCTCAACCTGAGGGTAGGAGTGAGAGTCATAGTATCGGTCCTATGTGACCATGGTCATTGAGACTCTGATGGCTCTTTTTGTATTTTTGGCTTTTGGTATTGTGAGGTCTGAGGACTCACTTTATTGTAGCCTATGGGTAGTATGATGTATCTTTTTACCCCATACATATATACATATATATATATATGAGCTTTTTTTGTGTTTATCATCATGTGTTTATTGCTTTATGAGATGTATGCAATGTATTTATTTGCTTTATGATATGATGATGGATGTCTATCATGTATGCATATGTTGTAATGTGATGATTTTTTGTACATGCATGGATGTATGATGAGATGGATGATGTATTGATCTAGATGATGAAATGTATACTATATGACATACTATGTTAGCACCATAGACTGTATAGAATTCATCAATTCATGTGTAATGTTGTCATGAGACTATGTAATGGATTTGTGAATAATGTAAACTGACATAAATGTGATAAAATGGAATGAATGATAGGATGTTATAGGATGTCTATGAGGTTTTCATGAGACTCAAACACTCTAGTCAACTGGTCAAAAGTTATATACTAACCATGCAAGACTTTTTGACAAGGTATGAATCTGCTAGGATGACCCAGATACTCAATATCCCTGTGTGTGCAAGTGAGTTCATTTTTGTGATACGCATAAGATTACCCCAATGCCAAATAGGATTGATGCAGCCCATCTATACTGAAGATCACCCTATGAGTATCATGATCCTAGGTTTTGTACTTAGTTGGATTAGACCACTAGGTAGTATAGGCTACCAAAAGCTAGCTCATCCACATGCAAACATTGGTCTACACACACAAAAAGCTAATGGAACATATCATCATGCGTAAGGATACCACCATTGCCAGGAAGGCTTGATGCCACCAAACCTGTAATGAGGATCACCTAATGGTTTATCAAATGCTGAGAATTCTAGGGATTCAAGTTCAATACTCCCTTCTTTTATTTTATTTGATTTCAGGGATATTTGCTCATACTTAGTGATGAAAATCATTATTTATTTTGTATTTTGTTTTCTTTGAGCAAGGGATTTGGGGAGTGGTGATAACCACTATTTATTTTGCTTTTGATTTTTGCTTTTGTGGGATTTTGATTTTGATAGTGGTGAAAACCACTATTTATTTTGGGGAATTGGGTAAGGAGGAGCTTGTCCTTTTGTCAATTCTCAGCATTCTTGAACCATTCACACAGGGGGATGAGCAAGATAAAATTTTCACTTAAGGTAACCTAGACCACTTCGTAGGTTTCATATTTCCTTGTGCAAAACTTGGATTTATTAGTGTGAAAATGTGTTGGGATTTTGATGTATACAAGGTACAATCTAAGCAAGACTCTACCTCCTAAAAATTAGGATAGCTTTCTACAAAATCTGAAAAGAAAACTAGAGATGGTTGAGTGACCAAAAACCCTAATGACATTCTAGAACAAATGGCTAGGTGAAGGGAATGGACACAAATATGAAAAGTGGGAAATGTAGGTGGAAATGATAAGTGAAATATGAAATGATGTGAATGATGACTTGAACAACATTGATTTTGAATGATGACTAGTGTACAGTCTTAGTGCTAGACATGTATGAGCAACTCTAAAATGCAAAGTGCAATGATGAGTATGCCTAATGCAAGTGATTATATAATGCAATGGTATGCAATTTGATGAAATGCAATATTTTTGTATTTTTGATATTTTGATGATGTTTTTGAATTTTTGATTGATATATATGTATATACATGTGACCAATGGGCTTATTGGGGGCCATTGGGGCATTTTGGGTGACCAAAGGGCTTATAGATGCCTTTGGGGATTTTGGGGTGACCTAGATGGTCATAGACCACCTAGGAGCATTTTGGGTTGACCAAGTAGGTTGTAGATACCCTTGGAGCTTTTTGGGGTGACCTAGATGGTCATAGACCACCTAGGAGAATTTTGGGTTGACCAAGTGGTATGTAGATACCCTTGGAGCATTTTGGGGTGACCTAGATGGTCATAGACCATTTAGGAGTATTTTGGGTTGACCAAGTGGGTTGTAGACACCCTTGGAGCATTTTGGGGTGACCTAGATGGTCATAGACCACCTAGGAGCATTTTGGGTTGACCAAGTAGGTTGTAGACACCCTTGGAGCATTTTGGGGTGACCTAGATGGTCATAGACTACCTAGGAGCATTTTGGGTTGACCAAGTGAGTTGTAGACACCCTTGGAGCATTTTGGGGTGACCTAGATGGTCATAGACCACCTAGGAGTATTTTGGGTTGACCAAGCGGTTTGTAGATACCCTTGGAGCATTTTGGGGTGACCTAGATGGTCATAGACTACCTAGGAGTATTTTGGGTTGACCAAGTGGTTTGTAGATACCCTTGGAGCATTTTGGGGTGACCTAGATGGTCATAGATCACCTAGGAGAATTTTGGGTTGACCAAGCGGTTTGTAGATACCCTTGGAGCATTTTGGGGTGACCTAGATGGTCATAGACCACCTAGGAGCATTTTGGGTTGACCAAGTGGGTTGTAGATATCCTTGGAGAATTTTGAGGTGACCTAGATGGTCATAGATCACCTAGGAGTATTTTGGGTTGACCAAGCGGTTGTAGACACCCTTGGAGCATTTTGGGGTGACCTAGATGGTCATAGACCACCTAGGAGAATTTTGGGTTGACCAAGCGGTTTGTAGATACCCTTGGAGCATTTTGGGGTGACCTAGATGGTCATAGACTACCTAGGAGTATTTTGGGTTGACCAAGTGGGTTGTAGATACCCTTGGAGAATTTTGGGGTGACCTAGATGGTCATAGACCACCTAGGAGCATTTTGGGTTGACCAAGTGGTTTGTAGATACCCTTGGAGCATTTTGGGGTGACCTAGATGGTCATAGACCACCTAGGAGCATTTTGGGTTGACCAAGCGGGTTGTAGATACCCTTGGAGCATTTTGGGGTGAGCCACAACACTCTAGGCATGGAAAGGCTATAGATGAAGGATGTTCAAGGGTTTAGGATCCTCTATTCCTTCAAGGGAGGCTAGGCGGTAAGTTTTGGGTCTGATATGACTAGTGATGATAAAAGGACCTAACCAGTTTACCATAAACTTGTCCTGTAGATGGGGCAGAAAATTAGAATTTTGTTGGTTCTCTTTCAGAATGAGGTCACCAACTTGAAAGTCTCTAGGATGGACTTTCATATTGTAGGCTCTCTTAAGTCACTCTTGATAAATGTGTAGGTGCTCAAGAGCATTGACGCGTCATTCATCAAGCAACGTAAGTTGATCTAGGCGAGCCTGCCATGCGGTGTCATCATCGATGAACTCCTACATGGATATGCGTAGTGATGGGATTTCTAGCTCTAGAGGCATGACTACCTTGGCTCCATACACTAGCAAAAATGGGGTTGCCCTAGTGGGCATCCGAATGCTAGTGTGGTAGGCCCATAGAGCAAGGGGTATTTGCATGTGCCAATCGGTGTGATTTTCTTTAACTATTTTCTTCAGAATGGCAATCAATATTTTGTTTGATGCCTCTGCTTGCCCATTTTCTTGTGGATAATAGGGCATCAAAAAGTTGTGCTAGATATTATACTTTACTTTCAAAGCATGCACATATTTATTCTTGAATGATGTCCCATTATCAAAGATGATCTTGGATGGAATACCAAAATGATAAATGATATTATGCAATATGAACTCCACGATGTGGGGTCCTATCATAGTGGTAAGGGGAATTGCTTCCACCCATTTTGTAAAATACTCGGTAGCCATAATGATAAATATGTGATGGCTCAAGGAGGTAGGTGAGATTTTCTCGATTAAATCCAACCCCCATTACGAGAATGACCAAGCCAATTGAATCGGTTGTAAGGCCTAAGAAGGTACGTGTGTCAAGTTAGCATGGTGTTGACACTTTATGCACTTCTTAACATATGCACAAAAATATCACTCTAAAATTGGCCAATAATAGCCCATGCAAAGAATGCACTTAGTGATGGCCATGCCATTAAAATGGCCACTACACGTACCATCGTGTGCTTGGGCCATTGCCCAAACTGACTCTTGATGCTCTAAGAAGTGAAGGAGGATACCTTCATAGCCCCGATGATACAAAATATCTCCTAGCAAGACATATTTTACTGCCTTTCATTTAAATATCCTTTTGGTGGCATGCGACAACCCAGGAGGGAGATTACCAAGCTTTAGGTACTCCCTGATTTGGGTGGACCAGTCTTATTGTGAGGAAGCCTCGATTGCATGAATTGCCTACCCCTCTTGAAGTTCATCCCTAGCAAATGCTGATTGGGAAAGAACTTGTAAGAATAGCATTGTACTACTATCAAAAGGGGTTTGAGGGAACAAAGTCCCCCAATCGGCATGATTCAAGCACTCATGAATTTGTGAGAACCTCTCTTGATGAGGTTCAATCTGAATCAAGTGGACTTCTAGCATGGATTGAGTGTTCTCACACTCAACCACAGATTGTGATAGCATTTTGACCTGAATGGTTGTCATCTCATCAATAGGGTTCTACGGGATCAAGGACCCTAGGGAGGCCATTGTATCCACAAAATGATTAGATGATCGAGGGAGTGCCTCGATGTCATACCATTCAAAATTTTCTAGGAGTTTATCCACAAGGGCTTTATAGGCTTGCAGAACTAGACACTTGCATTGGAAAATCCCTTTGACCTAGTTTACAATGAGCAAGGAGTCACCAAAAATGTTGAGCTTGGTTATTTTCATGGCGATATCCATTTGAAGACCTATGAGCAAGGCTTCGTACTCGGCATTGTTGTTAGTGCATGGGAAATCGAGTTTGAAAGATAGGGGTATGGGAGCCCCTTGAGGTGTGAAAAACATGATCCCTACGCCACCCCCTTGCTCACACTTGGAGCCATCGAAGAAGAGAGTCATATCAGCTTGTGACTCAGGCTCATCAAAATTAGGTGATTCTGATATTTGGAAGACTCCATCATCGGGAAGCTCCATGCTAAGAGGTTGATCATCCTAGAGAGGAGCCTCTACGAGTTGATCGATGATGACCTGACCCTTAATTGATTTTTTTCCAATAAATTCTAGATCAAACTCCATCAACAACATGATCCATTTTATCGTGCGACTATTGTGATAAGTACGACTCATCATGTATCACAATGGATTCTCTTTTGATACAACATACATGGTATGACTAAGCATGTAATGGCATAGCTTCTTAGTGGTGAAAACCACCACTAGGCATAACTTCTCAATGTATGCATACTTGATTTCATAGCTGACCAAGGTGCGGCTAAGATAGTAAGTAGCCTATTCCTTATGCAATTCATTGTTCTGGGCTAACATGGCACCCAATGCAATCTTAGTGGCTGAGATGTATAAGCAGAATGACACTCCTGGTCTAGGTGGAGCCAATACTAGTGGTGAAGCTAAATATTGCTTGATTGCATCAAAGGTAGCTTGACACTCATCATCCCAATGGAATGCGACCCCTTTGTGCAATAACTTGTTCATGGGTCGACATTTGTCTAACAATTGTGCTATGAAGCGTTTGATGGATGCGACCTTACCCTGCAGACTTCAAAGCTACTTTATGGTAGTTGGGGGAGGCATCTCAAGGATTACCTTGACCTTGTTGGGGTCCACTTCAATGCCTCATTTAGAGACTATAAATCCCAAGAGCTTTCTAGATGTGATGTCGAAGACACACTTCTTGGGGTTCAATCTCACGTTATGCTCAATAAGGCGATCGAGGACTTTGCGCAAGACATCGAGATGCTCATGGCATAATAAGGATTTGGCTAGTAAGTCATCCATGTAATATTCCAAAATATTATGCATGTAATCATGGAAGATGTATGTCATGGCACGTTGGTAGGTAGCATCGATATTTTTAAGGCCAAAAGGCATGACCTTATAGAAAAATGTTCCCCAAGGCATTGTAAATGCCATTTTGAGTTGGTCTTCTAGATTGATACAAATCTGATTGTACCCAGAGAAACCATCCATGAGGGATAACATTTCATGGCCTATTATGGCATCTACTAGGGTATCGATGCTCAACAAAGGAAAATCATCCTTAGGACTCACTTTGTTCAGGTCTCGAAAGTCGGTGCAAATGTGAATCCTCCCATCAAGCTTCTTGATGGGAACCATGTTGGACAACCATGGTGGATAGTCTATAGAAATGATAAACTTGGCATCCAATAACTTTTGTAGCTCATATTTGACCATTAAGGCTACTTTCGGATGCATCTTTCTCAGCTTTTGCTTAACCGGCTTGGCCTTGGGGTCAAGCATCATATTGTGGGTGACTAGATTTGGATCCAATCTCAGCATGTCTTTGTAGGACCATGCAAAAGCCTCCTTCTTCTCTATGAGAAGGGCTATGTAATCAGCTTGCTCTTTGAGGGATAGGCTTTCCCCTAACTTGATATATTGAGGATTCTCAGGATCTGAGCTGATATCTTTGTCAATCATTGGCTCGATTGACATATGTGACCCCTCCTCCAACTTGTGGGGAGTAGGGATCAGGTGAATGTCATCTTCTAGGTTTAGATCAGCAATTGGAACCTTAGGTTCCTCCTCAACATGGAAGACATCATGAGTAGGCCTTGGAGAGAAATGAAATGGTTGTAGCATCTCATCACAAGGCCAGTACTTAAAGGGTGATGGGGGAGAATCTCCTTGATCAAAGTCAATTGCCCCCAAGTCAAGGTGCAATGGCTTCAATGGGTTATTCAGATCTCATAGGGGCTCGAAAAGGTCTATGGAAATCATGTTTATGGATGGATGATTTCCCCTAGGTGGTTGATGGTGTCTATCGACATCGGGATGTCACAAGACCTATGGAGGTGGTTGTAGATGAGGTTGAATGATCGGAGGTGGTCGGTGTGGTTATGGGTGAGCTTGCTCTTCTAAAGGTAGAATTCATCACCATATGGGATCATGTAATGGGAAACATACATAAATATAACTCATCTCATCATCCAATGGGATGATCCATGCATATTCTCCATCGGAGCTAGAAGATTCTATGGATGCTACTCCATAATCTGACTCATCATCAGATGTCCACTCATAAGGGGACCCTTGATCTTCTTCCTCACTATCATGGGGAAGGGTATGTGAACCTTCACCTCTCTTGTAATATTGGATGACATCACAAGGTGGATCATCATCTCCTAAGGGTGCAGGGAAGTAGTCCCCTAGTGAGTAGACGTGATTGGGGTTGGCATAAGGATCTCATGCAAGCTCATCCCTAAAGTTTAGAGTCATGCACTCTAAGCTATCTGTGAGGACATCAAGGGGCATAAGCTTGTTGTGTCCCAAACTAGACTTGTCATAAGGTATTTGATACTATGGCTGGTAAGGGACTCGGGTGCCTTGCTCATACAAGCCCAACCCATAACCATGCCAATTACAGAGATGAAGATACTTCATGGCAAATTCAGGGTTGGACATGTAGTTGATGTCCTCAAAAAAGGGCTCTTCATCCTCTTCCTACTGTTGATAAGGCTCGATGCCATAGTCGAGGCCCCCATAGATGAAATTTGTTTGATTAGGGGGAAGACCAAGAGGTATGATAGTGCCTATGGGAAGATGAGGTCGACCCATGTCTCACATCGACTCTATAGCAGGGGTAGCTATGACATTCCTAACCATGTACTCTCCTAAACTAGTGGAAGCTAGATGCACTGTGACCTATGGCTATGGAGAAGGAGGAGATGAGAGTGAGGCTTGAATTGATTCAACGTTTGCCTCATGAGGTAGCTCCTCATCTACTTGGCTAGGGATATCCTCTGTGGAGATGGTGGATATGGTTAGCTGGACCTCATCAATAGGCCACTTCCCCATGTTCCTAGGTAAAGGATCCATAGATAGTGGAGGCATTTTAGGGGTGCCAATGATGAGGATGGTATGGCATGATATGATGATGGATCACTTGAAAGTGATGGTGATGGAGTCAGACCTTGGCTAGATTTATTCAATTGAAAATCTAGATGGGTTGATGGTAAGGTTGACTCAGGGAGCTGCTACACCATATTGCAATACTTGAAAGGCTCTAGGTCTATAGAGATGACATGAACTTACCCTTCATAAGTGTATTTGAGGCACTGGTGAGCAATGGAAGGGACACACTTCATGTCCCTGATCCATGGTCTACCTAACAAGATATTATATGCCATCTCACCCTCCAAGATGTGGCATAGTGTCGGTATGGTCTTTTGCCCTACCTGAATAGGTAGGATGATTGTACCAACTATTGAGCATATGGCATCATTGAATGCTCGAAGGGTGTAGGTAGATGCGATGATATGGGATGCTGGGAGCTTCAAATGCTTGAGAGTTATTGTAGTGATGATGTTGCTAGAAGACCTAGTGTCTACCAACACTCTCTTGTATGGTGTTCCATTTACACATGCAATGATGTGCAAGGGAGGATCCACCATATCATTTGGAACTAGTTTAAGTTCATCTTCTCAAAAGGTAATCATCGGTTCTGTGCATTGCTACACATGCCCCATAAAATTATTGAAGGAGTTAGACTCCTAGGGCTGTAGCTCTATCGCCTTAAGGATCTCCATTAAAGCTTCTCTATGAGGTGGTGATTGTTGAATGAGCTCATAGATGGAGAGTTAAGTATATGTCATTCTCAGGCTCTGAGCGAGCTTGCTCTTAATTGTGACCATAGGCCTAGGTGGGAGGCTCGGCACTAGAGGTGGTAGAGGCTATGATGTCGAAGGAACATCGCTTTGAGCTATAGGTGGTGCGACTGGACTTGGGTACCACCTATTCCTCATTACAATGTTGATCATGCTGACATACCCTTGCTTAGGGGGCATGATGAACCTCATTTACCTAGGGCACTAGCTTGGCCTGCTCCACATGGGCAGGCAATGGGTCTTTAAACACCTCCATCTATTGGTTGTTTGGCATGATAGGGTTGTCTACCTGAAGGGCATTCCTATCGATCATGTCTTGCACCAAATGCTTGAACTTATAGCACATCTGCATGTCATGCCCATTTTGCCTATGAAATTTGCAATATAGGTCTTCTCGGTACCCTTTGGGCTTCGGTGCATTTGGGTCGATAGGTCGACTCTCAAGCAGATTGATCGAGTTAGCCACTAAGAGGTGCTCAAACAATGAGTCCATAGACTCTGTAATGGGTGTGAACTATCACTTGGGGTGATGCTATTGATTTTTCCCTTGATTATTCTGGTTGTCCTTGTTATAGTTCCTAGGTGTGGCTTGATAATTAGGCTTTTGAGGTAGTTCAATTTGCATTGGCCCTGGGATGCTAATGGCAACCTGATTCACTGTTGCTAGCTTAGGCTATGTTGGGGTATTCTTAGCATTCTTGTTCCACTCCTTGTGAGGCTTCACAATCTCTCCCTCTTGAATCTTGATGTCTTCAATCATTCTAGCTTATGCTAGGGCATCTTCAAGAGTCGAATATTGTTGCAACTGTAACAACAAGGAGATCAGATTTAGGTAGCTCTTGGAAAACATCTGAGTCAACTCCGACATGGGGAGTAGATAAGGTAGCTTGGCAAGCAATGCTCACCACCTATTTCCATAATTTTCTATTGACTCATCATCATATTGTTTCAACCTAGTGAGATCAGCCAATGTTACCTTCCTCTTGGTATTGAAGGTGAAGTATTCTAGGAATGCATCTACAAGTTGATCCAAATTATGGATGCTATGCTTCGGGAGTTGGGTAAACCACTCTATGGTCATGTCGAGAGAGGGTAGTCATGAATTTCTATAAAAGCAAAGCATCATTATCCTGGATGCCAAAGCATTGGCTCAGGAACTTTGTAACATGCTCCTGCACATCTTCTTCTCCCTTAAAGGTAGCCAACTGAGGCATCTTAAACTATTCTGGATAGGAAGGGGTAGGCACCGAAGGATGGAGTAGTTGACTATGTAATTGATGTAAGGTGGGCTTCTGGGACCCATACCCAGAGGTCTTGTTCTCTATTGACTCTAGGCACTCTAGCAATGCCTGATATGCATAAGGATTTAATCTCCTCATCCTTGCTCCTATCCTACGATGGAGGTCGAGGATCCTCAAGCCTATTTTGGGGTGGTGGCATGTCACCCCCTACCTTGATAAGGTATTTCCAAATATTCCACCTCCAGCTCATGCTCGGTGTAAGCCCCATAGGGCATCTCTTGAGCTGGTCTATAGAGAGGGGTACCTTCCTACTGTGGGCACCCTATGTTTGGCCTAGGAGGCAAGTCCCGATTTGGCCTAGGAGGTCATGGAGGTAATATTGGATAAGGTCTAGGAGACCTATCTCGAATGAGAGTGGGTTGCCTCAGATGGACTTCTTGTCTATATGTCTTAGGGGTAGGGACCCTCTCATGCAAAGTTTTTTGGAATAGCTCGTTGGTCTACCGTTCAATTCTTTCTTTCTCAAGTTGATGCAAGTGGTCTAGTTGCTCTTTGTCTCATCGAATCTGCTTGAACTACGCTTGGTGTTCCACATATCTTGCAACCACTTGATTGATCTATTCCACTATGCAGGGCCTAGGAGGCCTAGGAGTCTCACCCTGAGGTCGACCTCATTCAAGATAATCTATGATATCCATCATGCGCTTCCCTCGATCGAGGGTCATCGCATTTACTTGAGGTTTTGGCCTAGGCATATGCTCATTATACTTAGCAAGTGTAGAGGCACATCGTGCTTGCATGATATACTACTCTTGAGGATAATCAAGGATTTCCTCATGCCTTCCTTCATGGATGAGGAAGGGAAGGGTAGAGTTTGCTCACCTTGAGCGATGAGTATCATACTCATCCTATTGTCTAGGTTGTTGGAACCTATTAGGGTGATGTAGAGGTAAGGTATGATCAATCTGCTCTACCCAATGTGTGAATTCATGCTCTAGCCCATAAGTGGGCATGTTAGACCTATCAGGTACATGGATGCGTGGCACCACTCTATCTACTTGCACCTCAGTGCATTGTTGCCTTTCATCAAATAAGGCATGTGATGTGTCTAAATACTAGGAACACTCTCCCAGATAAGGTCCACAACCTAGAGGGGTATCCCACATAGGGATCCCTCATAGGTGTTGCTCATGTCCCACTATCCTAGGACTTGGGTGAGTAGAGGCTCACCAAGGAGGTATGACCAAATCCTTGGGGCTAAAGCGAAGATGACTCATGTCTCCTAGTCCACTCTCTATAACTTTCACCCATGATTGGGCTTGGTTATGGGTGCACACCATTATTACTCTCTACCAAACCCTAGATGATTATCTCCTTTACAAATTCTTAATGAAATAGCACACAAGAAAGGAAACACTCAATAAAAATAAGTGATTATCTCTTTTAAGTTTTAGATGTGAATCCCTAAGTTATTTTGTGTGTTTTAGATGTGTTGTTTGTAAATATGACCTTGTGTCACGTGTTTGAATTTTTTTGGATGATAATATTGTGTTTAATTGGATTTCACTTGTATGCTCGTAGCTCGACAACCGATAATGAAAGTCATGGTCACGTAAACCCCCCAAAATGTGGAGATGAAATCCACACCCGAGCAGGGAGCACAGGTCCTACCGATCCTCACCCAACACCCTATGCATAGTGATACACCCCTCCGAAGAGGAATGCATGCTATTTTGCATGGTTAGGATAGATCTTGGAGTCGGTATTGGCAAAGAACAAGGGTTCATGGGATTTGAGGCAACGGATGGAGATGAAAGCCACCGTCGTTGACCTCTACTAGTGGTTGGTGATGAAATCCAACTCACTAGCGTTTAAGTGAAGCATGGTGTGTGTGGTTATTTTTAAGCCCAAATAAAGTAAACAATGAAGCATTCGATGATCATTCACTAAATGCAAGTAGAAAGGTACATTTTACTTTCAAAAAGCTAGATAAAAAGAGACCTAGAAGATGCAAACCCTAAATGATGGCCTACCCATTAGGTAGCCTACATGCAAGCAAACCATACAAGGGCATCATAACTTAACTTATTTTTTTTTCTTATTTTTTTGTTATTTTTGCATTTATAATAAAATGAAACTATCTTTCTACCTTTCTATCAAATAAAGCATGCAAGAAAAATCAAATTTCAGCAATTTTTGACTGTGTAACAAAAAACCAAAAGTTTAGGTACCTACCTTATCACCTGAGGAACCTGTTATTTCTGGAATCTGAGTAGAAAAGTCTCTATTTTGTGGCCATCCTAGGGTGGGATGGCTTCTAGTTTTATGGCCATCCTAGGGTGGGATGGTTGTGTGGCCATCCCAGGGTGGCACGAGGAGTAGTCTAGAGGCCATTTTAGGCCAGAACGACTAGTACTTGCAATAGAAACCAAGCAAAAACTAAGGTTAAACCTTCAATTAAAGAAATAGGGATAGGGTCCCACCATGATCACCACTGAATTAGGGGAAAAATGGTGCACCTAATGAAGCTAAAAAATATGCATCTATCTCTAATGAGTGATGAGCATCAAAATGGAAGCATTCAAGTAAGCATGGAAAGATAACAAAAATGCAAGAAATGAAGTGAAATGAAGATTTATTATATTATTTTAATTTATAAAAACCATGGTTACATAAATGTCCCCTTGAGGGCTCTGTATTGATACAATTGTTACAAAATGGGGTGCCCAAAGGATCAAGTCCTTTCAATAGCTCGTGTGCACTTCCAATGTTCTTCCTCGTACCCACAATTGAAGTGGGCGGGCCTATGATGCCACTACTTTGTTATCTGATCTTGTGCTCCTTCCTTGTATATTTTATGACCTGCACCTACACACAAGGAAACCAGAATCATTAAATAGCAAGTGCGTATATTGAAAACATGCAAACCCCACAGGCACTAAAAGACTAGAAAACATGAATATGCAATATGCCTATCTAAAACAACTCCAAATGATCTGAAATTTTATATATATGTAAAATATATGGTTTTGGTAAGATATAATTCAAAAAAAATAGAAATTGCATCTTATGGCATGGTGTATTCGTAGTTTACCTACAAAGCCTACAAAACCTAAAATAAGCAATTTCTAGACCTAAACATATCCAAATCAAATGAAACTTGGATATAATGCATAAAATATGATTTTAAGAGGACCCATATGGTCATATTTTCAAAATCAGTCACATATCCCTGTGCATCTTCATATGGTCCCCATAAGCCTACAAAACACTAAAAATGTGATATCTCACTCAATATAGCTCCAAAATGCATGAAATTTGGACAGCATGTTCATATACTAATCTAGAATATGACTAAAAAATAATAGTAAATAAATCATGCATAGATCTATCCCCATCCCTTGCAGGGATGGTGGTGACTGTCACAGATTGGGGACCATCCTGGGGTGGGACGACCACCAATTCTACCCTTATTTTATCACCAATTCCTCTGTGAATTGGTCAAAAACCCTCCTACTAGTGTTGTCATAAAATTTGGTGGTGAAATTCACTCAATTGGTTTGGTTTTGTAAATAAATTGCACCTCCTAGATCACTCGCAAACCTCCTTCGCTAGGTAGAGATTTTGAGGGAAAAGGGCACAAAAAGGTGAGGGGAAATCTTGGTAGCACTCCGTTGCTATGTCTCAAAACTCCTCTCTATGATTTGTGTGGAAAATGGATCCACTTTATAGCCAAAGGGAGCCTTTGGGAAAATGGGCATGCAAGGGCATGCATGGCAAGAGGTGCCACTTGTCCAAAATTGAGCATGCATTGGAGGGGGAAGAGAATCTTCCATTTTGGCCTCCATTCTACAGCATGTCATAAGGATTCTGTGCCCTCTAAGTCATGCATGCTCGAATAGGTGGGATAAATGGTAGTTTTTGGGTGCCATTTGTCCAAATTTGACTTTTTGGGAGTCAAACCTTGTGGCCATCCCACCCAGGGACGACCACTTTGCCACCATCCCTAGGTGGGATGGCCATGAACTATGACCATCCCAGGGTGGGACGATCATGCCTATGTGGCCCAAAACCTCCCAAAAGTGGGGTAGAGCCTTCCAAGAGTGGTTAGGACCACTGTAAAACCTCTGAGGGTTGCCCAAGGGGGCCATATGGTGTCAATTAGACCTTGTCTTGGTCGCCTAATCGGATTGACCAGATTTTAGTGTCTACAACTTGCAACCCCTCTTATTGATCTTAAAATAAATATCAAAGTCATTAGATAGAGATAATGGAGGTTACATTTAACTCATGAAAAATAATAATATCCAACTCAATTTTAACACCTATAGATTCTTTTTCCATCTTATTTGTGGTTCAATATGATCCTTCAAGTACAAGCATAAGGGAATTTCTTGTGCAAAATGGGAAACCTATTACTTTTAGAAGAAAAAGGTGGACAAGTAAAAAACTTGAGCTTGTATAATAAGGAAAATTTGGTTTAAATGCATGCAATATACAACTACCAAGGGTGCCATCAAAATATTGACAAATTAGATCTTGAAGCTTAGCATTACATAGTTTATTTTGAATAATATATGAAATATTTTCTCTTAGATTTCTAGATGAAAACCAAGTTATTATTTATGAACAATAATGATCTATTGCACCTCTTACATGTACAAAAACAACAAAGAAAGAAATTATATTATGTCCAAGAGTGACAAAGAAAGAAAGAAATAAATTATATTATGAGCAAAGAGCAACTAAAAACCAACAAGGGATGTCCCATAATATAATTTCAAAAAAATATATGTGAAAATTTAATCTGTTCTCATTCCTCCAATGCCGAGGATGAAATAATACAAAAATATTGTTATATCTACTAGCTAGAAATGATTTGTGATGATAGAATTGTATAACTTTTTACTTTCCAAATACATAAAGTTATAGTTTTACTCTAATATAATATTAAAAAAATACTCTAATATTCAAAATATACAATTTTACTCTAAGAAAATATAAAAAAAATCCTGTAATATTCAAAAGATAAAAATCCCCAGATCATAAATCAATTCAATACATGTAAATATATCAAATTTCAACAATGAACAATTTAGAGTTACATTTTTCCTCTAAAAACATATCTACAAAATACTATAATATTCACATGAAGCCAATGTTCATATAGGCTTAATACCTTGCACACATTGGACATAATGAGTTAGAAGTATGGTTGAAAAAAAGTTGTAAACTTTATTGTTAAAGAATAAGACTATGACTCTATCAACCTAGAAACATCTGAGGAACACAAAACTTAGCAGAATTTGACAACATTATTACCAAATAGGGTTAAGTACACAAACTGTAATATTTTCTTTATAAATTTCTAAAATTGAACACTATTGAATCAAGTTAAAGAACATTTAAAAAAACTACTTATTCACAAATTTCTTTCTAGTTAGTTAAAAATATGGCCACAAAAATGCATATCCTTTTCCATTTTTCTCAAGATCATTCAAAAATTGATTAGTTGATAGACATCAATCAAAATAATCCAATAATAATTTTACTTGATTACCCTAAAACTCAATAGAATGAAGGATTAGGAAAATATTATGATTATGATTAGTTATGATTATATATGTAAATGGAAAATTCTTATTTCAAGTGTAATTCTTATTTATAGATATAGATGAATGGAAAACCTAAGCCCTACATATAACAGGCAGATGTCTAAACATATCTACCCATCCCAACCATTAGAGATGAGGTGAGAGGGTATCCTGAGACTTCCGTTAGATACATAAATATCCATATATGCAAATCAAGTACTGCTGCTAAGGACTAGGACTGAGTCAATTATGAAACATCAATTTCATAACTAATACTCACTTAACATAATAAACCTTCATTTAAACACATTACAACATGCATGGATGATTAGACTCTTAATCATAATTCCCTAGCAGCACTTGCATTCTCTCTTTTTATTTCTACAAAATTACCTTCTTGTATCTGATTGGCCAAAATCATGCTTAGGATACCTACTTACCTCACTTCTAGCTTGGCTACACATTAATTATCTACTAGAATTTTCTAAAAATAGAATAAAAATTCTTAAAAAAACTCGTTAATTATTTCCATTAATTTTAACTACTTTTGAAGTACAATAATTAGGCTTCCAACCATGTACCCTCACATTCTTCATGAACATATTGAATGTTGCCATCATTTATGTTTTTATCTTGTGTAGTTTTAGGTCAAAAAAAATATGTTGTTCTAGATACACCGAAATAATTTGCCTCATATGCTTTAATGTCTTTGATCCCTCTTGGAGGTGATGTGAGAACCACATACCAATTGGTATCAAGTGGATCATTTACATAAAAGACTTATCTGACTTGCAATGCTAGGATAAATTAATCATCTTTTAGTCTATCCCAACTAAGTAATCTGTTCATGTTGACCAGTGTGAAGCCCATTTTGTTCTTTCTACATCTATTCCTCGTATAAAGAAAATTCACCCAGTAACATTTGAACAAGGGGTATCAAAACCGATAGTAATCCAACAAGATTATTTCCCTAATAACACCATAACATGTGATTATTTGAAGCATCGAATTTGTGTCTTTTTTTCTTGCTCTGCACAAAGTAGTAGCATCGAAACACACACACACACACACCATTGCTTTGAGTTGTTACCTGGTCCTCTTTGTCTTTGATATGAAATCTATAATTGTTGATCAAATAGCCTGAATGGTTGGTTGTAGCTTTCATCGAACCACGTGCTAACAATTTTATTGTGTTGGAGTCATTGTCATTATGTTGCATTTTATCTCCATGAAATTGAAACAAAGAACAATAGTTTAAATATGATTGCAGAACATTACATGACGTTTAGTACATGATAATCAGTATAAATGTCAAAGATCATATTCAAGAGAGTAAAAAATAACATGATCTCGTAGCTAAGTGATGAATGTTTGATTATGGATTTTTACAACACCCCTTCATCTTTCACTACATGAGCATTGGATTCCTTTATAATATTTATGTGCTTCTTTATTTGGCCTAAAGTTTGTCAAGATTAGTGGATCTAATTAATATTCTACCATATATATAACTATTGGTAATGAACAAAAGATGAGATATGTTATTGATACAAAAGAGTAAAATATATAGGCATAAGGCTATATGAGAAATATGATAAGTGTCAAGAAAAACTGACAAGTGTCAAAGAAGAAGGCATAGTGCACATTATATTCTAACATTCCCTCTTAACGTGCACTACCCTAACTATAGAAAAAAAACAAGTCAACATTAGGTAACATTCCCCCCTAATTTTGACTTCACTAAGTTCCCTAAATATCCTCCTTTATTGCTAATTTGGTCTAGACTCATGCTCTTTGCGCTTGGCTCTCCAAATATGAATAATGCTAGATCAACGGTGTATACATATCGGTCTATTGACATAGGGTTAGCCACTTCCTTAGATCTGTTGCCTCTGGGTTAGCCATCTAAGTGCCTCAAGGTCATCCTAGGTGCCTCAGGGTCAACCACTTCCATGGGTCTATTGCCTCTACAAGTCATCCTCTAGGTATGTTGTCTCTTGTAGGTCACTGACTAGATTCACCATGAATATCATCCTACCTCATGGTGAAATCAATCTAGAAGGTGTCGGTCTTATCGAAAATGCACCTTAATACAAAATAAATACGAGCCATAGAATACAATAAAAAATGAGCCATAGAATCCAAATGTGGAGGAGAAGAAGAAGAAAGAGAATATAATATTCTAAAGTGTCTTCATCTGTAGTCTTCAAAATTTGATCCAAAAAAGTCCTTGGATAGAGTCTAGGGTGTCTATGTCTATAGTCCCTAGAGTAGGTGTCCTTATGGTGATCTCCTCATCCTACTAGAATACATGGGTAACAAGTCGCTGCATCCACTGGGTGCTCTAGAGAAGATGACTAGGTACAAGGATCACATACATAGAGTGTCGAGTTTAACCAAAAATGTATTCTAGAATATAATAATGTTTGAGGCTAAAAAATCATGCCAAACTACCCTAAAACTAAAACAAGATATCACCAATATGTCTATCTTGAAAAAAGATTTTCAATGGCTATAAATACCCCTATGTTCAAGATTTAATGGGGCCTTCATCATGTGGAAAAACAACATGCCTCCCTAGGAAACAAATAGAAACAACCTCGTGCAATGATGACATCGCACTATGGCGGAATGAAAAATAGATTTCAAGGACCATGTGGGCCATCATTTTTGAACTACTTCCCATGTGGAAAATATAGGGCCATGTGGGCCTTCCACTCTCATGTGGAAAAATAATAAATAAAATGGCTAATGTGGCCATATTGTTAGCCATAAGTACTGTCATATAATAAAATCTCCATACAAAACAAGTAACTGGTTTCCTTCCACTTTAAAACATGCTTAAAAAAAATCCCATATTTGTAATAATGCCCACATTTAAACATCTCATGCTTTATGTACCAAAAAAAATTCTTTAAAGCCACATAAGCTTGACATAAAATTTACGTGATATCAAAGACAAATTTTCCAAACAATGAAAAAAAACAATTGGTCAATTGATTAGTGGGGTGGCATCGATGGCACATGGGTACCACCCACTTATTTGGTGCCTACAACTGGTGTTTAGAGAGCATAACAATAAAAATTTTGGTATGACATCTATGCTCTTCTATAGTTCCATCACAATCACATCAACTTTTAATGGCTCTTTCTTGGTGTCAATCGCATAAATAAATCACAGGTTCAATGAGATCATAGATCCAATCTTAAATTCATAGCATCCTCTACTCAGTCCATAACATCACTACCTCAAGTCAATATTTATCTAGGCTACATGTTTTGGATTCGTCTTCTTCTACAAGCAAATCCATATAGCAAAACCAAGATGACTCCATAAACGTGTAACATGAACAGGTTTGGTAGATCTATCTAGGTCCTCGAAAACTCTTCGTGCATTACATCTACTTATAGTTGGTGTAGATTATATTGTATAAATAATATCCTCATCAAATAGACACACACCATGGTTAGAGATAGCACCCACACACCACCTTTTACCTCACTCTTTTTTGTGTTGCAGATCTCAAAAATATTATCCCACGCCCATTTAGATAAACTGGGCAATTCTTCAAACTAGGCGCTGCATGTTTTTACAAAAAATAGTGAGAAAATATAGGGGAACAAAGTGAATAAAAAAATAGACGCACACTGAGATGATCTGCACTCCCATTGCATGATGATACGATCAAAAAATATATCTTCATGTGAACAGTGCAGGAGGAAAGTAGGAAATGCGCCAAAGCTAGTCGTTCCTCATAAAAATCAGAGTCCATAGTCGAGCATTCAAATAAATTTTGACAATACTTAAATATCAGTAAATCCTCTCCCAATCTTTATAAAACTTCCCAAAAAAATCTGCCAGTCACTGTTAATAATCAATCTTCCAAATCCATTTCGCAACACTCCAATTCTAAACCTTTTCAAGTCAACGCTTTCACGACAAAAAATATGCACTTCTTAACCAAAGTAGAAATGCTACTGGTCCTATGATTGAATACCTTTAGCTTTAACAGTGGGCAAAAAATGCTTGACTATCCTCATGCGACAACTGCTACCATTGGGTGATCTTCAGCGCCAGAATGCATAGCTCAAATTTTTGCTTTAGTATGATCTTGAAAAATAAATGGCATAAATTAAATCAGTGAGTGTAGTATATTTGGGTCCACAAAAATAACAAAAACAACTTTAAAAATGATCTCCAACGTCATCATACCAAAGAAAATTCCTGCTACCCATTGCCTGTCGACATCAATAAAAAAAATATCCCATGTTGTATTGCTAAAGCCTACAATTGCCATCACTACAACACATCTACGAGATAAAAATGGAAATGCAACAATTGTTATCTAGACACAACCTTCTAATATGGAATGTGGTAGTTCTGATTTATGATGACCCACCAAGAGCTCCCACATCTTCACGTTGTTTTGAAACTATGAGCTCGATCCCTCCAAATGGAGCAAACATGTACATGCAGGAAAACAAAATTTATGCGCACCATATGTATTTCAACCATGAATCATGAGATTTATATCTAACATGATGACATCATAGGCTGAATATGCATCAGAAAATAATTAAAAAATATATCCTCCTAGGCTCATCACGTTCTGAAATCTACAGATCTGTTTGCGATGTGACAAGTGTTTGTCCTCCAATTGCACATTTCAAAAAAAACACATGAAAAATTGGCATGTCCTCAAAAAATTGGTATGCCATTCCCTCCATAAGGCAATATGCTCCTCCATGATGCTTTGCTCATTCACAATGCATAGTAAAACAAGTTCAGTTATTCCCTACGTCTCCACATAGTAGACGAACACCCAAAAATCACTGCACTTCTACTTAGGAACACCTATAACATTGATCTACATGTTGCTTTAACTGTCACAAACTTGATAACCTCAATGTAGAATAACCATGAAACTTGCAAAAGTTAAACAAGAAAAGAAGACAAAAAAATATTAAAAAAATGACCATCAATACTAGAGATGAAATCATATCAGGGAAGATTTTTCATTTCCCGTCTGAACCAAAAAATGGCCTGGGGAAAGAGGATAATCTCTTTTGACTAAAAATGAAAACAAAAATGGTTTATGGGGAGGGGAAAAATGAGGAGGGTATTTCCATGAGGGAAATCCCCCTCAGGGGTTTACACAGGGTAGGAGAGCAATTGTGCTTTGATACCAAATGTTGGGAATGTAAAAGATGAGATATATTATGATACAAGAAGATTACAATATATAGGCATAAGCCTATATGCAAGACATGACAAGTGTCAAATAAATATGACAAGTGTCAAAATAGAAGTAGGCATAGTGCACATTTAATTCCCCTTAATGTGCACTATCCTAACTAAAGAAAAAAACAAGTCAACATTAAGGGGGAATATTACCTAATATTGACTTGTTTTTTTCTTTAGTTAGGATAGTGCACATTAAGAGGGAATGTTAAAATTAATATGTACTATGTCTACTTCTAGTTTGAAACTTGTCATATTTATTTGACACTTGTCATGTCTTGCATATAGGCTTATGCCTATATATTGTAATCTTCTTTTATCATAATATATCTCATATTTTCCATTCTTAACAATAACAACAATAAATAAACATCTACTTACTCTACCCAAGGCTAAACATCATCCATGTTAAAGATAATGCATCGATGGGCTTGCTCGTAAGAAGTTTCATCCAAATCAAAGTATTTTCCACTAGAAAAAGGCCTCCCATCGATTATAGTTTCTTCATCCTCATCACTCCATACCTCATTATGACCAAGGTGATCACCAATTGCTTCCATACCTCTCATGTATTCTCCATGGAATAAATATATTATTCGACAAGATAATGTTCGAAAATACAACCTTTGGGCCTAACTCGATTCTTTACATAGCCCTAAAAAATATTTATAATTCTAATAAAGGAAACAAATAATTTTTATTAGATGAGACACTACAAAAATTAGAAAAATGATGGTTTATGAAACTAATGAATGCATACAAACCTCTCAAAAGGGTACATCCATTGATATTTTACAGGGTCACATAGATGTACCTCCCACACCAAGTGAACAGTTAGGTGCATGATATCAAAAAATGAAGGAAGTACTTTTTGAGCAAACATAACGTCTCCATGACATCTATTGATAATTTATCTATTTTTACAGGATCCACCACTTTAGCGCATATATTCCTATAGAACATGCATAACCAACAAATGGTTTATCACATTGGCTTATGAAGCAAATATTGTAGTGCTACCAAAAAAGGTTGTTACATGAGAACATGGTAGTCATGTTATTTCAGGCCTTGGATCTTAAGTTCCTTCATAGAGACACATTTTCTAATATTCAAACTATATCCATCTGGTACTTTCATATTGTATAGTGTATGATAGAACCTTTCTTTCTCAACCTTCGATAGATTGTAGGGTGATAGTGGAAGATATGTCTTGTTTCCATCCATTACTAGCCACAATATGTTTTTGATACCCATATTTTTAAAATCTCCACGAGAGTTTTTTCCATCCTTTAAATTTTCATCAATACCTAGCAGTGTTTTGAATAGGATTTCGTAAATATTTTTGTCCACATGCATCACATCCAAGTTATGATGAACTAGAAGACGTTGTTCATAGATGGCAATATAAAATAGAAATTAATCAACATTGAGAGATATAATAATAGATACAAAAATAAATTTGCATGTTGTACCTCCTAGTACGGTAGATTGAAGAATATATATTTCTTCTTCCATCCTGCTATAGGAACAAATATGCTATCCTCATCCATGTTGCATTTCCTTTTATTTGATTTGCTATTTCCCCAATTTGATGGAATTATCTATACTATTTTTATTATTTCTATGCCATTTAAAGGTTTGGGTGGCTTATTGGGCTCTTGTTTGCCATTGAAAGATATCCTTTGACAACGAAACAAATGATATGGAGGAAGGAATCTCCTGTGGCCCATGTAAGTGATATTTCTACTACAATTAAGATATTCTAAACATGTTTTCTTACATATTGGAAATGCTACCTTTCCATTTGTCATAAATATTGATAGGTTTACATAATCAAGAAAGTCATGGATGACCCACATAATTATTGCTCTCATATTGAACATAGTATTGGAAAATGCATCATACATTTTTGCTCCTTTAGTCTATAGTTCATGCAAGTCATCAACCAATTATTGTAGATCCATATCAATACCATTGCCTAGTTACTTGGGGCCAGGTAATAACAAGGTGAGCATTGAATGTTTCCTCTTCATCCACATCCATGGTGGGAGGTCGCAAGTGATCAACACAATGGGTCAAAAATTGTAAGTGGTACTAAAGTCAGCAAAAGGGTTGAACCCATCGATTTCCATTGCAAGTCGTACACTACATGGATCATCGGTGAAATATTTCCACTTAATATCTATAGTTTTCTACATTAGGGAGTCAATTAGATATCACATATTTTCATATGAACTCATATTCTAGGAATACCACCTCATATTCTCTATAAACTTTGTAGTGCTATACGAATAAAGCAACTCACTTCAATCGTATCTAACAATGTTGAAAGAAAAAAACACAACAAAGCTAATGATATAATAAAATACCTTACCTATACATTCTCTTCAACCTCAGTATAATGGGAAAATACCTCAACACATTTGTAGGAACATTAATGCATGTATTTTTTGAATGAGGGTCAACTTTCCATTGATATGCACCACATGTTGGGAAAGCTTACTTCTTTTCATGATATTTTCAATATAAAATACAATCATTGATGCATGCATGTATCATTCCATAATATAATCCCAATGGCCTCATCATTTTATTCACTGTATATGTGGACTTTGGAATTGTATTGTCGATTGGGAGCATATATTTTAGCAACTCCAGTAAGTCACCAAAGCTTTTATCCGACCAACCATGTTTTGCTTTGAGATTATACAATTTAGTGATCATCGATAGCTTTGTGTACTTTATACAACATTTATATAATGATCATTTGAAATATTTGAGCAAGCTACAATATTCATCAACAAGAATTTCTCCATAATATGATTAAAACTCAACATCATCTTGTAGTTTTAGTTCACTCTTTGGGAAATTGACATTGAATAATTCGTATGCATAATCGACCATTCCAATGATGTTATCTTGTACATATTTAGTAATTGGGACCTCATCAATGGCAGAACATATGCTTCATGCATATTTGTCAAAACTAGAGGGTTTTTCTCCATGCAAAACAAACTTGGTATATGTCTTGTCAATCCTGTACCAAATCAGGTGGTCATGAACCTCCAAAAAACCAAGAGTTTCAATATTTGAGCACTTTAAACATGGACATATAGTTCTTTTAGGGTTTGTTGAATTTTTTCTTATGAAATCCAAGAATTGGTGAACCCCACAATAATAGTCCTCACTACTTCTACAAATAGACCCTCCCAAAAAATAAGAAAGTATATTTATATGGGTAGAATTGATCAAAAGCACAACTTTTCTTTGTTAATGGAGATAACATAGTTAAAATACTTGGTTGCTCCTAGCCAAGCTTTGTCCATGATACTTGATGGACAAAAAATATTGACCCAATTGACCTGGCTAGAGTTGGTGTTTTGAGTCTCGAGGATGATCCAAATATTGAAAGTAAAGACAATAATATTGCTACCCATGCACAACTTGCACAAGGTAAGTGGAGTTTCTTATGCAACTTATTACTACACAGTATACTCCAAGGATAAAAATGAAATACCATATAAAACTAAAATAGAACTATACCTACAAGAGGTAGAAATAAAAATAGAGAATTTGAACAAACTCTTCTAAGACAAAATGCAGAAGAAGCTATTGCAAAATAAAAGCAAGAACCCTTAGCTAAACAAAAACTAGAAGAGTCAGTTGAAAGAAAAGAACTAGTTTAAAAAAAAAAGAAAGAGCTATGGTTAAATTTATCTCCATTAGCATTAGTTGTTGTTACATCAATTATTTCAACTATAAAAAGTTTCAAAGCACCATAAATGAATATTGCTTCTTTATAAAACAACACATACATAGTCCAACATGCACATATGGACATAGGCATAGATGACATACCTATAGGGTCATATATGCAAATATTTGGAGAAAAAACCAATAGGCCTGAAGAGATCTATGATAACATTAATGTAAAAAAATTTCAATGGAAGTAAGACCAAACTGATAGATCATGCAAAAGAAAACAATAAAATGCTAAATATAAAACTTAGATCTTTACTATAAAGGTTTATTAGATATCCAAAAGGAGTCATCTCAGAAGAAACCAAAAAACAAAAATTAGAAGAATATGACATAAGAGTCATAGATTTAGTTGATCTGTCATTACCAAGATCAGGAACAAGACCAACTATTGAAAAAAAGCCTTTAGGAACCAAAATGTGTTGTATACCATTACCATGGAGATGGCCTAATAATGTTTTAGAATATATAGACCTAAATAAGGAAGAAGATGGAAACAAATTATTCCATTTCTACCAAGAGAAAAAATAGATGATGAAAAGAAACTCAAATATATTCCTATAATGCAAAAATAGTTAAACCACTTAAGCCACTATATGAATTGTTTAGCAAGGAATTTTGATGGCTTTGAAATATTGTGTAGAAATGAATTTATAAAAATTGAAAAAGGCATATGTAAATATGTGAATTAAATAAAGATTAAATACAACTAAATCCTTTTTATAAAGAGTATGTGGCATAGGTCCAAGGTGTAGACAAATTGGTTCATCCAAACCTCATAAGGGGGGTGGAGGTCCAAGGTTCAAATCTCGGGCCTCGTTGGACTGAACGCTTGTCCCTTTCTTGGTGCTTTCAGCGGCGTAAAAGGTTTAAAATGATTGTGGCATGGTGGTTATAGGGGTGGACTGCGTGAAGATCTATGTGGCGGCTTTCGAGGCAGACAATGTAGAATACTATGGTGGCGATAAAAGATGGACAACCTGCCCGGATTCGTAGCGACTATCGATTCCACCATGTAAATACAAAAAAGAAAAGAAAAAAGAGTATGTGGCATAGTTAAAAACTATAAAAATAGAGATATTGGATACCAATCATGACATATAAACTATTTAAGGTATATACTAGATTATTTTAAAACCTCATGATCAAGTATTTTTGTGTATGAGGATACCCTAGAATATTTATGGAGGAGTCAAGTTGTGTTACACTTGTTGTATGAGAAAAATATTTATTCATGAAGTAAGAAAAATAATGATATTTATTTTCATGAAGTTTCACAAGTGATGAGAAGAATGAGAATAGAAGATATGAAGAAGATATAATAAGAACATATGTTTATCAAGAAAATATTATCAAAAATTAAAGATAATCATTAATATGATAAAAAATAAGAAACTCCCAAATTTTTTAATTGATCAATGATTCAGATTTCATGTTCAAGCGATCTCAAGGCCTAAAATTATATGTTTGTATTAGTTTTTTTTGAATTTACATGGTGGATTCGATAGACGCCATGAATTTGGGTAGGTTATCTAGCTTTTATGGCCACCACAGTATTCTACACTATCCATACCAGAAGCCACCACACAGTTCTTCATGCAGTATGCCCCCATAACCACCATGCCACAATCATTTTAAACCTTTTACACCACTGAAAGCACCAGGAAAGGGATAAGAATTCAGTCTGACGAGGCCCAAGATTTGAACCTTGGACCTCCATACCCATTATGGGTTTTGGTTGAACCAATTGGTCTACACTTTGAACCTATATGTTTGTGTTAGTTGATAGAACATAAATTTCAATAAAAATTAAAGGTGTTTCTTATAAAGTGAATATGTTAATATTGTAAAAAATAATGCTCAAGAAACATAATAAAACTATATTTATATATCTAAGAAGGTACCAACCTTCAAGAGGAGGAGGAAATAAAAACCATATTGAAAACTAGTCTAATGCAAGCTCCAGTGGTTAAAAACTATAAAAGTAGACATTTTGAATAGTTAAAAACTATAAAATTAGAGATATTGGATAACAATCACGACATATAAACTTTTTTTTTGATAAGTTTAAAATTTTATTGAAAACATGTTTTAACAGGATCCCAAAACTTGAATATACTAGATCTAATTACAATAGAAGCAACAGAATAGAGCACACAGACTCAGCAAATAACATAAGAGGGGGATGCAACCCCACAACAGAGAGACCAAAATGCCCTTACAAAATAGGAAAGAAGGGAAAAAGAGAGGAAGCCTTAAAACAAATTAAAAATAACAATGAGGCCATTAGGCCTGATCTCTGTCTTCAATATATACATATTTGAGCTCATCCTTCAGGTCATCCTCACAGTTGTCCTCATCATTTCCTAAAGCAAAAAAGATCCCACCATCGTCCTTAGCCTCATCCGTGGCAGTATCCTTACCACCATCCTCAAAAAACTTCTTGTTGAAGAATAACAGGTTTAAGGCATTGCAGAGGTCTATGAATTGAGAGATGCAATTGGTAATGGAATTGATGATGTACTACTTGAGACACAGGTTAGGAGTATCATTGTCTTCCTCCTGAAAGTCAATGACCAAAGTTTTCTTCTGATGCATAAGGTTTTTCAATCGAAGTGAGGATCTAACTCCCTCTAGTTTTTTTGGTGACTCCATATTAATTTTCTTGGAGTCCTAGCTTCTCAATATTTTAAAAACCTCTACTACAACTCTTTTCTTAGCCAACATTTTTGGGGAGTAAGAAGTAGAGAGATTGGTCTAGGAATGACTTGGCTTGATAGGGACGAAACTAGGGTTACCTTTTCTAGGATGAGCAACAGGAATTGGGATGCCTTGGGGACAATGGATAAGCCAATGCTTGTAAAGGACCTTGAAAAGACCTTGGTGGGAGGGTAAATCATCATATTTATTCTTGCGAATGTTTTCAATGGAATAGGAAATGGAGTTAATGATGAATTGAGGAATATTTACCAGGTTGACATCCCTAAAATGGTTATAAAAAGTAAAATAGAAACTGCACAATACCTTTTTAGGGTCATCAACAGTGACAAACTCCATAATTCGTTTCATCACACTATTTTATGGAATGGGAAGCTCAGACCACTTCATCCCCATCCTCGCACACTTGTAGAGATATTTATCCTTGATTTCCTTCAATACAACCTCCTAGTTGTGTTTGTTACGCCTAATGGACCTTCCTATCACCAGCTAGCCAGTTAATTTTGTGAGCAATTTGGATTCAACTTTGAAAGATAAGCCCCGAATGAGGACCTTGCCATTATTCTAGGAATCGAGGAAGGCTGAAGTGATATCATAATCAACCCTTGAAAATTACCTAAAAAAGGGTATGAATCCTCTTTTAGAAAGCATAGCTTTGATAATAGGGTCGATATCAATAGTAGGGGGCTTGATGAAACTCATGATGAAAAAACTACTAAAAGATGAGAAAGGATCAAACAAGGGAGCACAAAGATAATAGGAGTCTAGGATGGGAAAAAAGATAGACTCATAGGGGTTATTCATAGGCAGAAGGAATGAAATGCCTAGGATGCAAAGCTAGATAATCCAGACAAGACTGTAGCTAATGAAAAGATGATTCTTGAACTAGTGAGCAAAAGCAACAAAAAAAGGTAAAAATAGAGGTTAATACTACCTCATTGGGCCAAAGGAAATAGAGGTTAAGGTAATGGTGGGAAGAACGAAATAGAAAGAACATTGAGGAAACAAGGGCATGAATACGAAGGTACTAGATAATGATGTAGGGGTAAGGGTGAAGGCTATTAGATGACAAAGGGGATGAGTGAGGGCAGCAAAATGAATAAAGGTTAATACCTTGAAAAAAGGAGAAAAGGGTGTGGATGCAGAGGGAGGGATGAGGGATTTGAAACATGAGGGGAAAGACCCAGGGATCATAACATTGAAAAATATAAAGATTAAAAGGATCTCATATATTGTGAAGGTCCCCAAAAATAAGAGGGCACAATAACCATTGAGGACCAATCAGATAGGAGTTAATACAAAAATTAGTAAATTTGAAGGCATCACTGATTGAAAGTCAAAATATCTTATTCCATAGTATCAAGAATTTCTTGTAGTAAGCCACTTGTCCATAGATTCAGGCTTGTAACATTGACACAAAATTTGACTAGTTTGTGAGTGACCTTATTGCTTTCCCTAAAAGCATGTTGGAATAAAATCTCTTGTTGGATCTAAATTAGAATTCTTGCTTCCTCTATACAATCCTTGATCCTCCAAGCAAGATTTTGGTTTTTCTTCATGTAGTTAATGGTGTTGAGAGAATCTCCTTCAACCATGAGCCTTCTAGGGTAGGATTTATCAAAAAGCAAACCTCTACACATGGCTCTAGATTTTTCTACTTGATTATACTTGATTTCCAGGGGTTCTACAAAAGCAAGGATGACAGTTCCTTTGTGGTCTCTTAGAACTCCACCAACACCTAATTTTCTAATGTTGTCCTTGGCATCCCCATAAAATTTTAGCTTAAGCAATCCTTGAGGTGGGGGTTTCCAATAGGATTGGGATATTAAGTTAGGGGTAGGCTGGGAGAGGTTTTCCACAATAGGTAAATTCAAGGATCTACTTAGGGAAGCTTCAAAATTAGAAGCAGGATGGTTTGAGAGGAATTAAAGTAGCATTTACAGTAGCAAAGCTGAATATTTTGTGGGAAATATGGTTAGGATTCGATGATTTATCAAAAAATATTCTATGATTTCTTTTGAGCCATATTTGCCACAAAAAATGATGAAGACATATTTACCAAAGGAATTTAAGGCGGGAATTATGGAAAGGGTTGGGCCATTGGATAAAGAGCTCTTGAATAGAGCATGGTTTAGCCCTAAGAATATGTAAGGTTTGGAGGATCTTATTAAGGATGGTGGAGGAAAAAGGATAGGAAAGGAAAAATGTGGTGAGGGAATTCCCAAGTAGCAAGGCAAAGATAGCATATGTTGGGAAAGACACAATAGTTTTTAAGAAAATTGTTAGATTTGAGAATTTTCTCTTAAATGGCTATCCAATAAAAAAAGGCAATTTTAGGAAGGAGAGACTTGGGCCAAACAAGGTGGCAAGGGAAAGGAGGATCTACATGTGGGATGAGCAAACTGTAGGAGGACTTGATAGAGAACTCTCCACTTTGTGAAAATTCCTAGAAGACCTTATCTTTAGCATTACCTGAAGGGATGATTGTGGAATTCAGGAGGAGTTGTAGCTTTATAGATTCATAAAGTTGAATGATACTATTTATAACCTTTCATATGTTCCTACCATTGAGATAACATAGTAAGTCTAATAATTTTAGGTCAAAATTACTATCAATGACCACTTTCAGGCCAACTAGATTAGGATCATTGATAAGAGAGTCACTTTTGATATATTTTTTATTCCAAAAGTCAATCATGATACCATCACCTAATATCTATCGCAATCCTTTTTTGACTAGAGATATGGTGTTTAGAATTAACTTCTAGAATGCTGATCCTATGCATGGAGTTGCATCACCGAGGAAATCTGTTGCCTACACATTTTATTTTTATAATGGGAACCCAATCATTTTACACATTAGTAATTAAATTCTAAGCTTGTTCGGCCATGAGGGAAGGATTTATAATGTGAAATATTCTGAGCCTATACCTCCCTTAGGCTTTGGCTTGCAAAATTTTTCCCAGGCCACAAAATGAAAATGGTGTTTGGAATCAGTCCTAGATCACAAAACGTATTTTTGAATTTTCTCAATTCTAGAATAGATAGTTGTAGGGACATTCAAAACAAACATAAAATAAATTGGGATGCTCTGGAGGGAGGCCAATGTAAGGGTGGATTTAGTAGCTTGTGACAACAGATTTCCTTTCCATCCTGACAACGTTTTTTGAAACCTTTCTATCACATTGTTCCACATTGAAATAGAAGGTTTACCAATAAAAAGAGGGAGGTCGAGATAGGTGGAGGGAAGGGAAGATACAAAGCACTCAAGGATTATGGAAATTTTTATTTACCTCTAAATAGGATTATTGAAGAAATATATTTTGCTTTTATTGAAGTTAATTTTTTGTCTAGCTGCTTCTTCATATAATAGTAAAATATAGTTGATTACTTTGGCCTAAAAAATAAAAGTAGATGTGGAGATGATTGTGTCATCCACAAATTTTTGGTGGATAAAAATATTAGTTTGAGATGCAACTTTAATTCTTGAAATTAGGTTTTTTCTACAAGAAGCATTGATAGTTCATCCAAGAGCTTCAACAAAAATTATGAATAACAAGGGGAAGATAGGATCTCCCTATCTCAAAAATCTGTTACTTTTGAAATAATCAGTTGCAGATCTATAAACAAGAATAGAAAACCAGTAATTAGAAATACACCCTCTGATTAGATCAACCCACTTAACATAAAATCCAAAATTGAGCAAGATGGTAATGAGGAAATCCTAGTTAATCCTATCAAAATTTTTGTTCATATATAGCTTGAGGAGAAACATGGGTTTCTTGGTTATGGATACAGAATGCAAGACTTCATGAATAGTGATGGTCCCATCCAAAATGGATCTCCCCTAAACTAAAATTCCTTAGTAGGAGTCAATGAGGGTGGGCATAACATCCTTCATCCTGATGGTAATAGATTTGGTGAGGATCTTGTACACTACATTGCACAAAATAATAGGCTTGAATTTAGTCATATGCTTGGCATTAGGAGTTTTAGGAATTAAGGCAATTAAGTAGAATTAAAAATTTAAGGGATAGACTTGGATGATTGGAATTTTTTAACAACAGAGCACACATCACAGTAGACAATATCCCAAATTTTTTGGAAGAACCACGGAGGGAAACCATCAGGGTTGAGGGCTTTGTCTAGATCCATGGAAAATAGGGCTTGCTTGATCTCCTCATCAGAGAAAGGAGCAATGAGTTTAGAATTGGCCTCATATAATATGGATTTGGGAATATGATAGATCATGGAATCCTTAGCTAGGTCTGATCCATTATTGTTGTCATCAAGAAGAGAAATGAAGTATAAGACAAATTCATATTTGATTTCTAGGATATCAGAAGTAGTGGACCCATCACTTCTAGCCAATTTTTTGATCCTATTGTTACTTCTATTTATTAAAGTTGATTCATGATTTTGTTTTTTTTTGAATCTCCTTCTTTGAGCCATAAAGCTCTAGAATTTTATCTCTAGAATATTTATTCATAGGAAAGGATGTTATGATATTCATCTAGGATTATATGCTCTTTAGATTTTATTTTCTCATCACATTGACCATTCTAAATCTTATTTTCAATTGAGGTTAGTCTTTCCATAATGGACTGTTTGTTTTCAAAATATTTCCAAACACCTATTTTTTCCATATTTTGAAATTTTACTTTACATTTCTTAGTTTTTGTGCAAGATAGAAAGTACATCCATGATCATCTTACTGCCACCAATGAGTGATTCTATTTATGAAATCAGGATGCTGGATTCACATTGCTTCGAATCCAAAATATTTTTGAAAGGATTGTTTTCCTTTGCCTCTAGTAAAAGGGGGCAATGATCGGATCCAAATTTAGGTAAATAATAGAGGTTTGCATCACCAAATAAATGGATTGCCTCTTGGTAAAGGAAAACCCTGTCCAACTTGACCTAAATAAGTTGGTTTCCCACCCTTCTATTACTCCAAGTGAACTTGGCATATTTGAGTTTGATATCCATGAGGTTATTTGAGTTAACAAATTCAAGGAAGTCTTCCATACTCTTTGAGGTGTATCCAGATCCTCATTTTTAGTTGGATAGGTATAGAGGATAATTAAAATCTCTCGCTACAATCCATGAAAGTTTTTTGAAGGATTTTTAAGACTGCTTAGAGTATCCTAGAATTGAGCCCTTCCAGATACAATATTTAGAGTGTAGATGTTAGACAGAATCCAAGAGTGGTTGTTATATTTATCATAAAACATAATACTTATAATTCTATCACTTGAATGAATCAGTCTCCTTTCAAATTTCCTTGAGTCCCATAAACACATAAGACCACTAGAAGAGCCTCTGGCTAGGTTGAATAGAGCTTCAACATTCTTCCAATTTTTTCTAGTAGCATTGATTGAGTTGTGATCATCTACTTTGATTTCTTGCATTAAGAAAATTGTTGGTTTTAATTCTCTTCTCAATGAGCTAACTATCCTTTATTTGGTTAGACCATTGACTCCTCTCGCATTCCATGAGAGGATCTTCATTTGGAAATTTTAACTATTTTTCTTCCCCTCTTTCCTGAAGGTTGGGGAGGTTTGGAGCTTTTCCCTTCATCTCTAGATTGAGACATGATTGAAGGAAATAATATTTTCTGAATGTCGTTGGCTATGTCTTCCTAAATTCCTCTTCTACACTACTCATTAGTTGATATTATGCGTCTTATCTTGTCACTTCCACAATATAAGGGTGAATTAATGGAGCTTCTAGTTTGTTTGGGACTAAATTTTTGAGGAACAACTTGCATAGTCATAGGACTTGAGCTTTCTGCATTAGTTCTATTATTTAATAGGCTAAAATATTCAATAATAGGATGATAAGGCCTAGGATGAGTAGGGGATTATAGGCTATGAGGAATATTATCAGTAATATTTTGGTTTTTGAATGATTCAATAATGTTGGATGGCCCATATCTTATTGGAGATTCAAGGCAATAAGGTAGTTCAATTTTAGGTTCTAGGCATTTAATATTTTGCTCATTTTCTATCTCAAACAGAGAAAAATAAGAGAGAATGTGAAATTTAGTCAGGATATTAAAAGTGGAACATACCTCATCCTTGCTAGCCAAAATGGGAGAGGAGGTAGAGTTTTTTTTACCTTTATACGCTAATTTATGAGACTCCTGAGGCAATTTCCTTTCTTCAAGTTATCAAATCTGAATTCCTTTGTTGCTTTGGTTCTAAATATATTTTGTTGGTCTGAAATCCTTTTTAAATCCATGACTCCTGCCATTCTAGGCATTAGGTATGGGGCCTTCCTTCCTTGAATTGACCTTTTCCTTCTCTTACTGAGCCTTCAGGATAGGATATTGACTTCTAAGGTGTCCTTGAGTTTTGCATTCCATGAAGAAAGTTGGATTGTCTTCATACTCCAGGTCTGCTTGAGATAATAGGATCCATAATCCAATTCCACAAATGTAGGAAGCTTTGAATCCAAGTTTGCATTTACATATATTCTAAGAGCCACCATCCTTGTGCGGCCTAGGGTAGCATGATCAATTGCAACTAGGTCCCCAACAACTTTTTCAATTCCCTTGAGAATATCCTCATGCTATAACTGCCACAGGAGATTCGAGATACGAACCTAGATAGATACATAATTTATGCTTTGGATCTCTGGGTTCAAATATTCTATCAATTTATGTCGGAATACACTATGATGACCCAGTAACCATGGATCCCCTATGATAATTTGACTAAAATCATCATGATTATTGAGACGAACTCTAAAGAAGCCCCTATAAAGACCAAATATTTCCATATAATCAATAAGTTTCCATTTAAGGTGAGCCATTTTTTGAATTATTTCAAGATCAGGATGTACCCCAATGAGTTTTGCAACCAAGGAAAATGATTTTGTTGAGAGGTAATTCGATATTATGTTCTCAGGGACTCTAATTTTTGTTCCAAAAGGGTTAATAGAGGATGAAGACTCTATGGAGCAAGACCTTCCCCCACTAAGGACTTGAACGAATGAAGGTTTGATAGTAGTGGGGCTATTGATAGTGGGACCATCAGTAGGGGGTCCATGAGTGATAGTGGGACCATCAGTAAGGGGTCCATGAATGACAGTGGGACCATTAGTAGGGGGTCCATGAGTGACATTTTATTGATATGTACATCCCCCCATAGACCATCCACTTTTTAAAAAAGTTCCATCATAATATGTCCTTACTTCGGGTCTCCAAGAGGATTTTTCGTAGAATCATCATCAATGATGTTCTCCTTACCTCCAAAATTTTGAATTTAAACCTTCTCATATTTAGAATTTTAAAAATTATAAATCCCTCCTGAACAATGAATACATCCCTTGTTATCCATTGTTCTTATAACTCATTACACACTAGGGTGAGAGTTTGGAAATGCACTAGGAGCCACTAGTGGCGATGATGATAGGAGCCACTACAATCATGAAATATAAACTATTTAAGGTATATACTAGCTTATTTTAAAACCTCATGATCAAGTATTTTTGTGTATGAGACTACCCTAGAATATCTATGGAGAAGTCAAAATTTGTTACACTTGTATGAGCAAAAGATCTATTCATGAAGTAAGAAAAATAGATGATCTTTATTTTCATGAAGTTTCAAATTCTTAGAAGTAATTTTAATACTTGGAGTGCTTGTCAATAATGGGTTTTGATTAATTTGGCAACCCATAATACCACTTAATATTTAATAAGTGTAATGTAAAATTCTTCACAAATGTTGCTTTGAAGTTGTACAAAGTTCTATTTGTGAGTACATTATTCCTATGAGATATGTAACAGTTAAAGTATTGAGCTTCAAGTGGATACAAAAAATATTCAATGAAAGGATGGTTTTATTGGTTTGATGTACTCACTCTTACTTGATTATGTTATTTTCACTTACTATACATTTTATTCAATACATGTAGAAACAAAAAACTCTTGGATTCTAAAATGCAATGATCAGGTCTGGTTAAATTTAATCTTGGTCACTTGTTTGAATATTGTGGGGTAGGGTAGGTGTGTCCCTCCAGGGGGTCTCAGACTCTAGATCAAGAATCTCAGGCTATACCTGTGCCCTAAAAATTTCCTTGACCTTGACCCTCTATAGTCAAATGCAATCAATGAATCTATAGGGAACCAAAGTACATGAATGCTATATTGATGAATAATTACAAGACAACAATTACTAGAATGCTAAATACATACACTCAAATGGAAGCAAAAAAAATGATAATATTTCAAGGTGCAAACTCTATAAATCATAGATCCTCTAAAATGATATTAAGACATGAAAACCTCTTAAATGACTTCTACAAAAACTCATAAAATTGGCATTAACAAATGCTCACAAAAATAGTAATTTGATATAGAATAAAGATCTCAAGTACATCATACTTTCACACACTCTTACTCTACATTGTGTTACATAACTCAAGGCTATAGCATGTATATATAGCCTTCTACAATGACTCTTCTATTCCTAGTGACTCTTGAATCTCTTTTGCACACATATGGAGCCCTATTTGATGTACACTTGTAATATGACTCTTCACTATCTTTTCCTAATCTATGGATACATGTACACATGGAATAATGTGCACATTTACATTATTGAATATAATGCACACTTTAATAATACTTATGCATTTATTACATTGCATAAAGTAAATACTCAAATACTAACTTAAGACATATAACCTAATCTAATATTGTACCCATGGTGGTACATTTTCATGTACCAAATAATGTAATATTCTCCAACATTGGGGATAAGTTTACCAAGAGAATCTTGGTGGGCAATGGTTCTTCCCTCAATCTATGCACCTATAAAATTTTCCAAAATATTGGTTTAAAGGAGGAAAACCTAACCAAATTTGATGTCATCATTAAAGCTTTCAATAACGATTCCTAATAGTCTTGTGGTATTTTATCCCTTCACCTTAAGGTAGGATCCAAGATCTTAGATACCTTGTTTTATGTGGTATATTTCCCAATATATTTCAATATTCTTCTTGGATGCCCTTGTATTCATGCAATGAGGGTTATCCCTTCTACTCTTCATCAATGTTTAAAGTATAAATTCAAAGATCATCTTGTCACAATTCAATGCAACCCTCATCCTTTCCAATATTTTTTTATGGTTGAACAAGCTCAATCTAGTCTTAATTTTTGTCCATATGTTTCCCTCCATAAGATTTCTACTTCTCTTTTTACTTATTCTCTCTCAACCTATAAAATCATCAAGAATTTTAAAAGTTTTAAAATAAATGGGGAACTACCAACTATAATTTCATCATAGGATCAAATCAATCTGCTCAATGAAAGTCCTCTTCTAGATTTGGTAAAGTTTCCACCTTCACCCTAAACTATGGGTTTGCCCCATAAAAGGGTGAACTAGTACACATTGGCATGCGTACCTTAATCTATGTGGGTACATCCCTTGAAGAGAATATTCATGGTAGCAATCCCTTTCCTGTAGAGCGAGCCTTTTCCCATTGTTATCTATCCAATGATTACCCACTTCCTAAGTATATCCTATCTAGAATGGGATATGTAGGTAAGGGTTTGGGGCCATAATAGAAAGGTATTAAAGAACATTTGGAAGCTGAGATTTCACTTGGGTGATGTGGCATAGGTTAAATCCCCAACAAAAATCAACCCTTACAAATTTATAATTATCAACTTATCACTTATGATAAATTTTTGGATCACCATGGCTTGGAGTGGGATAATGAGGATTAGGGGCCACCTTCTACCTCTAACATTCTATTTTGTAATGTGATAAATTTGGTGCACCTTGAGTTGTGACTCTAGGGAAGTATGATGAGGAGGATACTCTTTGTGATATGAACCATGAATATATCCTTCAAAATAGCTTCTTCATTGATGGGTTAGTCCCTCATGTTGCCCATGTCGAGTCTTCTAGTTCTCACATGGATTTTGTTCCTATATCCTAAATATCTTGAGCAACTAGGTATCATAATTACCCCTCCTCATTATGATGATAAATCTCACATCCTCATAGATAAGATATTAGAGGTAGATATATGTTTCAAATAAATCCCTAGAATCCTTAAGTTAAGCAAAGCCTTGTTAATGGACAAGCATGAGTAGTTGACCAATTTATTAAAAAATATTAATATATTTTTGCTTGGTCATATTTTGACATGCCAGGGCTTAACCCCTATCTTGTTATACATAATTTAGTAGTTAGACCCAATTCCAGGCTTGTTAAGAAAAAAATTAGGAAGATACATCCTAAGGTCATAATTTTAGTCAAGGAGGAGCTCCAAAAACTCCTTGAAATTAGATTTATAAAAGCTATCAAATATTCTAATTAGATATCCAACATCGTTCCTATAAATAAGTAGGAAGGATAAATTAGAGTATGTACCAAATTTTAGGACATTAACTTAGTGTACCCCAAAGATTATTTTCCCCTCCCTAACATAGATATGATCATAGTTTTTTACAATAAATGTGGAATGCTTTCATTGATGTATGGTTTCTTGGGATACAATAAAATCATGATCGCCCTTGAGGACCAAGCCAAGACAACTTTCATCACTCCATGGGGTAACTTTTGTTATAAAGTCATACCTTTTGGATTGAAGAATGCTGGTGCCACATATCAAAGGGCCATGACTTATATCTTTCATGACATAATGCATGATATTGTTTAAGATTATGTGGATGATCTTCTTGGTCACTCCACACATCATGAAACTTATTTTCATGATTTAAGATAGATATTAGAAATACTTTGACAACACAAGGTTCATCTTAAGCCCTCTAAGTGTGTGTTTGGAGTGACATATGGGAAGTTTATAGGTTTCATAGTGTCTAGGTGAGGCATTGAAGTAGACCCTACTAAGATAGCAACTATAAATATCATACCTCCCTGTAATCTAACCAAGTTGCATAGATTACAAGGTAAAATTCAAGTTATTCATCGATTCATATCTTATTTAATCGATAAGTGTTAGCCATTTCTTAATATTATTAAGAAATATGTAGTGTTCAAGTGGGATAATGAGTGTCAGCAAGCCTTATTCACTTAAGAAGTATCTTACTTCCTTACCTATTTAGTCCCCCCTATATTAGAGAAACATTTGATACTTTACATAACAACCATAGCTCATGCTTTGGGAGCCATGTTGGCTCAACACAATGATCAAAACAAGGAGTAAGATATCTACTATATTTTTAGAACTTTGGTTATCTATGAAACTTGGTATACCCTCTCAAAGAAGCTTTACCTTGTAGTTTTTTCTTCTCAAAAGTTGAGATACTACATGCTGATCCATAAGATATTGGTAGTGGAAAATTTTGATCCTCTCTGCTACTTAATATCGAAACCCCACCTTTCAAGATGAGCCACTAAGTGTTTTCTAGCCCTTAGTGAGTTTGACCTCACCTTTATAAGTTAGAAGACTATAAAATATCAAGTGATTGTTGACCATCTAGTCTCTGCTCCCCTAGAATCCACCCATCCCCTAGTCATTGAATTTCTTGATGAGTGTTTTAGCTTAGATGTCAAAGAGCTAGCATCTTAAACTTTGTTTTTGATGGATTTCAATGCTTTAAGGGCATCAATGCTAAAATTATTCTAGTTACCCCCCAAAAAATACTTATACCTCTTTCCTTCAAGCTTCATTTCTCTTGCACTAATAATATTGTAGAGTACAAAGCCTTGATCCTAGGTCTTAGAGCCATCTTAGCCTTGAAGGTTAGAGTCATGTCCATCTTTGGTGACTCTCAAATTGTGGTTAATTAGATCAACATTTATCAAATCAAAGATGATAATTTGAAACCTTACAAGGAGATTATCACCAAAATTTTTTCCACCTTCGATAGGGTAACCATAGAGTCTATCCCTAAGTATTCCAACCACCATGCAGATTCCGTGGATGCTATTGTATCCTTGATCTCCTTAGAGTTAGAAGGTGATCAAGTGATGATTATTATTTTCCAACTCTAAGAGCTTGCATCACTTAGTTCTAGTCTCATTTTGTTTGATGTCCTAAGCATTAGAGTTTCTCAATCCGAGCCTTGGTATACTGACATATTTAATTTACTTTAGGGTGGTTCAATGACTTAGGGTTGAGATTACAACTAGTGAAATATTTTGTAAAAAACCATGTTGATTTATCATAATTGGAAATACTTTATATTGATGTTCTTTTAAATGTATCCTCTTGCAACACCTTAACTTTGATGAAGCCCAAATAGCCCTCAGTGAAGCTCATGAAGGATCATGTGGAGGCCATTTTAGCAATAATGTTATTGCTAAGAAGCTCCTTCATATTGGCTACTATTGGAATTCCATGGATAAAGATGCATGTGACTATATTTGATGCTATGACAAGTGTCAATGCCATGAAAACCTTGTTCATACTCCTCAAAAACTTTAGGTTATTTATTTACCTTGGTCATTTTCCATGTGGGGATTGGAATTATTGAGAAAATTAACCCAACTCCATCTAATGGTCATAAGTTTATCATCACAACAATTGAATACTTTACTAAATGGGTCAAAGCTATACCCTTGGCTACGATAATTGGAGCTCAAGTCTCTAAGTTCATATTCAACCAAATCCTTTGTAGGTATGGGATTTATTTGGTGATTATTTTTTAGAATGGAACTTTTTTCAAGAACAATAATACCCATAGGATTTGTTAAGTACAAGATTTAGCACAAGTTTTCAACCCCATATTACCCTTAGGGTAGTGAGCAAGTCAAAGCATCCAATATATCCTTAGTTAATATTCTAAATTTTTTTTTTAGTAATATTGATTGAGATTTGCATATCCAACTCTATCCTTCCTTGTGGACCTATCATACTAGTATATGTACTACTATAGGTGTATCCATATATGCCTTGGTCTATGACATTGAAGTAATTTTTTTGTTTGACTTAGAAGTTCCTGTGTTGCACATATTGTTGCAAGATGCCTCTATAGATGATAAGTATCATTTAGAATATTTAAAACCAATTGGAGCTATTGGATGAAAAGTGCATTCATGCCTTAGAGCATATTTGAGCCTATCAAAATAGGCTCAAGTGATCTTACTCTAAGAAATTTCAACACCATTCTTTTGAGGTTTGGGACATTGTCCTCAAGGAAAACTAGAAGAACATAATGGTTACACATATCTAAAAGACAAGGTTCAGCCCAATTGGATAGCCTCCTTTGTCATAAGGACCAAGTTTGGATCAAGAGCCTATCATTTAGCATCATTAGATGGTAAATAAATTAAAGAACCAATGAACATAATGCATCTAAAATGATATTATGCATACTTTATCATTATTATTCTTCATCCTACATTTGGCTTACTTGCTCATACTCCATGACTACCTGCCATATCTTGCATGATATTACCTAACATTCTATTCCATTTGCATCTTTGATTGTTATATATTTGCATTGTTGTTTGATCATACTTGCATGAATGCTTGATAATATATACTCTTGGGGATTTCATGAGGAGGCAAGTTCTATCTCACATGCATTGCACTCATACTAGGGCACTAATGCTTAGTGAATCCCCAACCTAGATCACATTTTCCATGCATTTTTCTCATTTATTTCCTTATTTTCTCTTTTCATATATTCCTTGAACTTGAAAGTTTCCATGATTTCTAATTTCTCCAAGTCAAGGGATATAGTTCTTCATTTCTTGTATGTTCTTTACCCTTTGAAAGATTTCAATCATTTTTCCACTAAATATGTGTTTCATGCGAGGTTCCCAAAATATGTAGAGGGGGGAAAAACTGCTTTACTGCATATGATTCTCAGTTGGATCCACTAAGAGACAAGGTGAATATACGAGTATGTTATATTACTCTACACTCAGGATCTAGGGGATCAAAGGGTTCACCAAGAATGGTTTTAGGACTCACTCCAAGTCTAGGGTGGAAACGTTTGATATATTTATTTGAAAAACACCTATGTTTGGCCTTACTAAGATCTAAGCTATGAAGGATAAAGGAATGATGTAGGACAAACAATAATGCAATCAAACAAGGATCTAACACTAGAGTGATTTCTTATTTTATTGAGAACTAAACCTCTAATTTATAAATAAGTAAATATTTTATTTTCTAGCAAGGGTTCAAGAAAATGCACATACAAATTTAACCTAATATTATAACTATATGCTTTTTCTCTTTCAAATGCATAAAAATAAAGTCAAATACTTTTCTCTTTATTTTCATTTTTTTTTTTAATTCACACCCTATCCATATGAGGCACAAATTTGCTCTATGATGAATTCATGGTCTATTTGTATAGAGTGCAAATTTGGCTAGAGATTTGTTTTTGTTTTTGTTTTTTTTTTTTCCTTCTTCCGCCACCTTTTTTATTTCCATATAAATATGTATTTCATTCATTAGTTAGCTTCATCACATCATGCATTGCATTAGTTTTTGTTCATTCATGCATTCAATAGTTAAGTTTATTTCACTCATTCATGCATAATCAAACATAAAAGCACTAAATAACATAAAATATCATAAACACACATAAATACAATACATATACATAATGCAACATGATATTACTAAAATTTCAAAGAGTACACATTAGCTTGATCTATGTGCCACTGTCCAAGCTCAACACACTTGACCCTCCCTAGGAATGCATAACATAATAAAAATTGGCATGTAATACTAATACTAGCCCTAGATCTATAAGATCATTTTATCTGCTTCTCCTACCAAAGGTGGTCTTGGTGGGGGTGTGTTCACAAACCATGAAACAATCTATGACCCAGATCATGATCGATCCTATGTATGAAGGGTGGACGATGGAGGTACACTCTATTTACTAGAAATACCTAAAAGTTTAAAGTTTAGTAGAAGGCATCCCTTCATACAACCACATATAACATCTTCATTGCCCTCTATAGATATACCTATAGTAGGTAGATCTCCTTGCCCTACTAGATATCGATGGTGACAACCATCCCCTTAGCCTGATATTTTTGTTGCCTTTGCTCTAGTTGGCTCATATTCCCCTTGAGGTAGCCTACCTTAGCCCTAACTTTATCCCATTCTATGAGTTTTGTGCTTAAGGCACTCCATAGCCCCTCTATCCTCTCAGAGTAGGTCCATCTCCCTCTACATGGCTACTATTTGAGCCTATAGTACCTTTGTCTTCCTTTTCGGGCCCTCCTAACCTGGTATCCTACTAGGTCTCATAGTCATAGATATAGAGGCACCCCATACCATCCTACTTAGCCTAAATTCTATAATTGTGGGGGTAAATCCTACTTCCCACCTCCTCCCTATTCTTGAGAGGATTATGGTTGTCTTTATTGTCATTACCATATCTATCTTGACATATACCCTCATCTACCTAGGTGGGTTTGGAGCCCTATATCATTGCTCTATGTTGTGTCGGGTAGCCTCTCGCAAGTCTAGTTGCACTTTTTGGATTATGACCTAACATATTTGCACTAGCATAGGTGGGGATATCCTCAAGGGTACAATTCCCTTATACCATATCTTGTACCTAGTACCACCTTGACATAATCCACCCCTAGATCAACATACAATGTGTCATCCAGGTCCTCCTCTACATATATTCCCATATAAAGGTCTCCTTATACTCATGATGGATACCTCTACAACCATTGAAACTAGTAGTCTTCTAAGTCTAGTATCTCTTGCAGGATGTCAAACTACCATTAGACTTGACCAAACTAATAAAGCTTAAGCTTCACCTTCTTCATAGAGACCCAAGTTATCCTCCTCATCCTATCTATCTCCAATCCATCCTTAGCCCATCCAAGGTGTAGACACCATGATCACCATATAATCCTATGGTCCTATAGCTCATCCTTCACCTACTTCCCTAGTGGCAAAATCCTTGCATATGTCCTCTAGACTAGCTCAAAGTGATGGGCCCATTTGTATACTATTTACACTATGGGTTGGGAAATGGCCTTGGAAGTGCATACAATATCTAGACAACTATGTTCTCCCAACACTACATCTAGAGTAATGTTGTACACACTAATCTTGCATATCATTTGTACATGACATTGTACAATACCTATAGACAAGCCAATACACATACAGAACCCATGCGAACTATACCTATTGGTCTTGCATGTTTTCTACTACTCCTACTAGAAGATATGGTAGATGGCATCTATTGGTATGATATAATAGGAACCCATACACTACTCCATAGAGTACAATTATCATGGCATCTACTCCATATTGCATAGGTGACTCATCCATGTGGATCCCACTCTACTAGATCTTGTGTGCCCAATCTCTTGATAATATTTGTAGTGATATATACCATACCTATGCTATGTAAACTACTCTCCCATTGATGGGGATGCATAGGATGCACCACATGTCCTCCAGTGAAATGCTCATCTTCCCTATGGGTAATCAAAAGGTAGATGACTTTGGGTACCACCTCTTTGCCAATGCTATCAGTAGCGCTTTATCTACCTCAACCCAAGATATCTTTTCTAGATGAAGTAGCCTTATTATCTATAGAGTGCCTTGCTTTACTATTATGAGATCTGATAGTGCATTCTCTAAGGAGATTGACCACCACTGTATGCTCTCAAGTACATCATGCTACAACCAAAAACTTTAAATAAAATTTTATCATATCACAATATATATATATATATATATATATATATATATATATGCATGCACAAGACTACTATCTCTATCCCCTTTTATTTATTCTTCTCCTTCTTTCTCCCCTTTCCTCTCTCTCTTTCTTCCTCTTTCCTAAAATTTTTTCCCTTCTTTCTAGGGCATGAATTTTTGAATTTTCACCCAGTATGGATTGGGCACGAATTCAAGAATTCATGTCCTGTATGGATGAGGTACAAAATTTTATTATTTTTGGGTCTATACCAAATTTTTGGGTGGCCCATGAATTTTATTCAAGGTACCACATGGTGTTTCTTTCCTAAAACCTTAAAAAAATAAGACATTCAAGTATAAATTGAAAAAATAAGTTCTTAGGGTTTGTATTTGGTGCTTATCCATGCTTAGTACACCATTGCATCGGCCTCACCCCTCACAATCATTAAATGATGTGTGGGAAACGTCATTTTTCCTTTTTCTCTAGAGCTCATTTTCTCATACAGTGAAAATGAAATCATTTTTACCTTCCCCCTTCTTATTCCTCTCTTTTTCTCTCTCCTATTTGGTTTTTTGCTCTTTTCTCCCTATTTGTTACTCTCTTTTCTTTTGTGTTCAACTTTTTCAAGTTTCTTTAGGAATATTACATTCTTTTTGAAACTTGAGGGGGCACCCCAGTATTGTTAGAGATAGATTATATTACATCATTTGGGTCATATAAATGTACCTTCCTGGGTATATACTTAGAACATTAGATTACTTTAGGAGGAAGTTATCTAGTTACTTCACGAAATGTAATAAATGCATAAGTGTCAATGTGCAAGCTATATATGTGCAAGGTGTCCCTTGTACAACCAGGTAGAGTGTTGGCCAAGGAACCCGTCTTCCTATATAAAAAGGCCTCATTGTAACAAGCTTATAACAATCTCATAACATATTCGTAGGTAGTAGTATAGTGCTATGTAGATCACCATATAGATTGGTGATGGGTGCAATGTAGTCTAGTAGATTTATTTATGGAGTGTCTATTTCCTCCATATCTACATTGTATTCATTTCCATCATTTCTATTTAAAGTATATTTTAGTTATCTCATAGATTTACTTTCTTTCATATTATTTTACATCCTGTGATTTGCTATCTCCCATTGTATACTACATCAAAATCTAATAGTGGTATCAAGAACTCTTAGCCACTGTCAAAATATCTCAGAAGAGTATAGGTGGTAGAATTAGGGAGAGCCACAAGTGAGGAATGAAAGAAATCTCAATTCCAGAAATAATGAGATTAAATTTGGCTAGAGTCTTTCCACAAAGTTTTAGGAAAAAATCGTGAAGACTAGGAATCAACATTCAATCCACTAGATTAACAAGTCAAATAGTGAAGATAATTTAAGATATATGGAATTTGTTAATTATTTTCCAAAGTTTATTTTATTGTAGAAAATTAATTCTTAGATGATTGGGATACCTCCTACAATAGAAAGCTAGGAGATTTCAACTTCGTTACCCAAATGTTGGCATGTATTCATAGTGCATAGATTAGTTCTTTGTGCAAAAAAATAATACTATGGAAGAATACTCCTAGAGAAGAGTGATGCAGGAGCATCCAGTAGCACCTGATATAGAAGCATCCAGTGGCAAGAGGGCCACTTCAAAAAAGTTGGCTAAGGAGGAAAGACGTCGTGATTTTGCGACATGTCACGAAATTGCGACAAAAGAAGCCGAAGAAGGCAAAGAGAAAAATATGTCACGATATCATGATAGAAAAGGTGTCATGATATCATGACACCAAGAGGAGAGGGAAAGCAGCAGAGAAGAATGTCGCGATATCGAGACAAAAATGTGTCACGATATCGCGACACAAGTAGAGAAAGCAGCCAGTAGGGCCAACTGTCATGATATCATGACATGTCTCATGGGAGGAGCAAGGATGCCAAGGATGTCATAATTTTGCGATGCAGACTTGAAGGAGGAGGCTACAAGAAAAGATGTCATGATTTTGTGACATGTCACGGTTTCACGACCCGAAAGCAGAAACCGAGTATGGAAGGCAAAGATGTCACGATTTTGAGACATGTCACGGTTTCATGACCTAAAGAAGAAAGAGAGTAGAAATCTAAGATGTCACAATTTTGTGACCCGAAGGCAGGATGAAGAGCAGAGGAGGAAGATGTCGTGATTTCGTGACATGTCACAGTTTCATGACCCACTAAAGAGAGAGAAGGCGCAGAGGAGAAGATGTCACGATTTCATGACATGTCGTAGTTTCACGACCCACCAAGGAGAGAGAAAGCCAAGAGGAAGAAGATGTCACAATTTCGTGACATGTCACTTTTTCGCGACCAAAAGGTGAAGAAGAAGCCAAGGGATGAAGATGTCATGATTTTGCGACATGTCACATTTTCGTGACCAGAAGGCAAAGAAGGAGCCAGTGGAGGAAAATGTCATGATTTCGTGACATGTCGCATTTTTTTGACCCAAAGAAGTGAGAGGGAGTAGAGAGGATAAGATGTCGCGATTTTGCGATAGGTTGCATTTTTGTGACCCGAAGAAGAGAAAGGAGGTAAGGAAGAAAAATGTAACAATATCATGACATGTTGCAATATCACAACCGAAAGAGAAAAGGACAAGTAGGAGAGCAAAGATGTCATAATTTTGTGACAGGTCGTGATTTCACGACCCAAAAGCAGATGAGCATATGGAGGACAAAGATGTCGTGATTTCGCGACATGTCATGATTTTGTGACCCAAAAGACAAGGCAAAGATGAAGAGTCAGAAAGGGAGTTGTTTCAAATACCTGGGTGATGAAGCGACACGAGAAGGTGAAATGAAAGGTTCTGGGAGAGGAATCGATGAGCCACGAGATGGAAAGCAGATCGTCGCACCAGAAAGTTATAAAAGGGGTAAGTCGAGCCATGCAGAGTGGTTGGAAAATAGTGGAAAACCTGTAGTTGCAGAGTTGCACAGTTGAGTTACAGAGTCAAAGGCCGAGAGCCATTCTAAACCGGCTAGAGTGTGTTTTCCTTCTAGAGTTGCTGTAATTCTTCTTGGGAACGCAGGCAGATCACCAAACGTGAGGCAGCTTGCATAGGGAGAAGAAAACTATGCCTGCAGGCTAGTGTTGCAGAGTTAGAGAATCTGTGCAATTGAGAGTGAGATAACTGTGCTTGTGCACCAGTTGTTATAAATCCTGTGGCCTGTAAATGTAATATTTGCAAGTTTATCTAATAGAACATTGGGATTTCTATTTCTTGTAAAGTTGTTTCCAAATTTTTTGGTGTAAAAAAATTTGGATGTGAATGGTTAAAATTTTTCATGTCCCCATCAAGTGGTATCAGAGCTAGAAGATTTTGAGTGTGTAAGTAGAGCGCTTGCACCAGGATCTGGGGTTAAGGAACCTATCGTGAAATCATGACAGTCACAGTTTCATGACCTGCCAAGGATTGTGAGAGGAGTGCAGCAGAATGCCTCCAAAAAGAAATCATGGTCGCATGGCGCAGGATGAAGAATTCAGAGCATTGTAGAGGCAAGTGCAAGCCCTACAAGAGGAGCTGCTCAGAATTGATTTGCTGAGGCAAGTGAAAGCCCTACGAGAGAAGCTGCGTAGAAGGCATGAGGATAAACAGAAAAGAAGAGACCAGGGAGAAAGAACTGGTGGAAGAGAGGATGAAGTGCTTCAGAAGTTGAAGCCATTGAAGGCTACAGACGAGGAGGTGGACAGCCATGCCGAAAGTGAAGATCACTTCTCCACCAACCTTGGGTGTCTGATGTAGGAGCATCTAGTAGCACCTGATGCAGAAGCATCCAGTGGCAGGAGGGCCACTTCTGAAAAGTTGGCTAAGGAGGAAAGACGTCACGATTTCGTGACATGTCACGAAATCATGACAAAAGAAGCCAAAGAAGGCAAGGAGGAAAATATGTCATGATATCATAACAAAAAAGGTGTCACGATATCACGACACCAAGAGGATAGGGGAAGCAGTGGAGAAGACTATCGCGATATCGCAATAGAAAATGTGTCGCGATATCGCGACACAAGCAGAGAAAGTAGCCAACAGGGCCAACTGTCACGATATCATGACAGGTCTCATGGGAGGAGCAAGGATGCCAAGGATGTCATGATTTTGTGACACAGACTGGAAGGAGGAGGCTACAAGCAAAGATGTCATGATTTTGTGACATGTTGCAGTTTCATGACCCGAAAGCAAAAACTGAGTATGGAAGGCAAAGATGTCACGATTTCATGACATGTCATGGTTTCGTGACCTAAAGAAGAAAGAGAAAGCAGAAAGCTAAGATGTTGCGATTTCATGACCCGAAGGTAGGATGAAGAGCGGAGGAGGAAGATGTCACGATTTCGTGACATGTCATAGTTTTGTGACCCACAAAAGAGAGAGAAGGCGCAAAGGAGAAGATGTCATGATTTTGTGACATGTTGTAGTTTCGTGACCCGCCAAGGAAAGAGAAAGCCAGGAGGAAGAAGATATCATGATTTCATGACATGTCACTTTTTCACGACCAGAAGGCAAAGAAGAAGCCAAGGGAGGAAGATGTCACAATTTCATGACATGTCATATTTTCATGACCAGAAGGCAAAGAAGGAGCCAGCGGAGGAAAATGTCATGATTTCATGACATGTCACATTTTTGCAACCCGAAGAAGCGAGAGGGAGCAGAGAGGATAAGATGTCACGATTTCGTGACAGGTCGCATTTTTGTGACCCGAAGAAGAGAAAGGAGGCGAGGAAGAAAAATGTCACGATATCACGATCGAAAGAGAAAAGGACGAGCAGGAGAGCAAAGATGTCATGATTTTGCGACAGGTCATGATTTTGTGACCCAAAAGCAGAAGAGCGTACGGAGGACAAAGATGTCACGATTTCATGACATGTCACGATTTTGTGACCCGAAAGACAAGGTGAAGACGAAGAGTCGAAAAGGGAGTCATTTTGAATACCTGGGTGACGAAGCGACACAGGAAGGTGAAATGAAAGGTTCTAGGAGAGGAATCAATGAGCCATGATATGGAAAGCAGATCGTCGCACCAAAAAGTTATAAAAGGGGTAAGCCGAGCCATGCAGAGTGGTTGGAAAATAGTGGAAAACCTGCAGTTGCAGAGTTGCACAGTCGAGTTATAGAGTCGAAGGCCGAGAGCCATTCTGAACCGGCTAGAGTGTGTTTTCCTTCCAGAGTTGCTATAATTCTTCTTGGGAATGTAGGCAGATCACCGAACGTGAGGCAACTTGCATAGGGAGAAGAAAACTACGCCTGCGGGCTAGTGTTGCAGAGTTAGAAAATCTATGCAATTGAGAGTGAGAGAACTGTGCCTGTGCGCCAGTTGTTATAAAGCCTGCGGGCTGTAAATGTAATCTTTGCAAGTTTATCTAATAGAACATTGGGATTTCTATTTCTTGTAAAGTTGTTTCCAAATTTTTTGGTGTAAAAAAATTTGGATGTGAATGGTTTAAATTTTTCGTGTCCCCATCAAAGAGTCATGGTGAAGTTAGGAGACTGGAGATCTCCATTGCTAGATTGAGAACTTTACAAAATAAGAAATTTCCACAAAAGCCTTGATCCTAAATAAAAATCTAGAAGAGAGTCTCTGATTTAGAAGTAGATTCAAATTTTAGTACTAATACTTTGTTGCAGGGAAAGGAGATTCAGTGAGTTGGGAAACTTCCAACAAGAAATTTATGAAGAGTATCTTCTTTAGAATCAATCTAGCACCTAGAAAAAAATTAAAGGTAAAGAGATTAGGTGAATACCTCATTGAAGAAATTCCAATCTTGGGAAAAGAAGAAGGACTAAGAGAGTCCCACTCAAATCCAGAAGCAACAAAATTATAGATCTAGAATAATATCTCACCACCAACACTTCTAGAAGCAAAAGGTTAAATAAAAGGTCTCAAGGAAGACTAGAAGAAGTTGCAAGATCAAAAGACCTTGGAGAGGTCTCAATGAGAATCGAATAAAAGGCTTGGAGAGCCTTACTGAAGAAATAATAAATGGATTTTTGAGGAGAACTCATTGGATAAATTTACTATAGAATATAGTGAAATATTTGGGACAATTATTTCCATCCAATAAAAATCCCAAAAGAAGAATAAGAATTTGGAAAGGAGTACCAAACCTCAAAATAAAATTCAAAAGACATCAAGACATTCAGAATCTTGAGAAGAAGATCCTACTTGAAATCAAAATTTGACAGCAAGATTTGAATATAGGAGAAGCCTGCAAAATTTGAGAGATTTGAAGATTACCTCTCACAACAAGAAGGCAAAATTTAAGAGAAAAATATTTCTCCAAATCTACAACAAAAGGAGAATATTGCTTAAAGGGTCGAATCACCAAAACCTAGGCTTGTAAAAGAAAATTCAAGACCACTTTTTGGTGAAGAAGAAAATGAGTAGCAAGATCCTACTCAAAGCAACAACTTGGTGATATTAGATACCAAGATCTACATCCTCTACAAAAGCTACAAAAGAGCTATAAAATATTAAAAAAAAAATGTAAGCAAATATTGGTTCAAGTAGATTCATTAATTGGATCACTTATTGGATTTGTTAAAGCACCTTATATTGGATTAGAGTTGCAAAAGAGGAAAATCGAATTACAGTCTTTAAAAGTGCAAAAAGGGAAAAGTTCCTTTTAACATTTATTTTGCACATTAGGTTTGGATTTTATTATATTACAAAGTTACAACTATCTATAAACTACCAAATATCTACTTTGGAAAGGAAAAAATACTAGTAAGTTGATTAAGTGCACTTATAAGTTATTTTGAGAGTTTATTGTAGTGATAAGGTGATTTTTTTAGTGCATTAAAAGTGAAATATTAGTGGGTTCATTTGCACTACTATATTACTCTCAAAAATCTTAGTGTTTGTGTTCTTGAGAAGGGCACAAAATCAGATTAGCATCAAGTGTCTAAAGACACTATTAGTGCATAAAAATATGCAACTTTTAGTGGCCAAAGAAAGCCACCAAAATCAGCTCAATCCTCCAAGTTTTGGAGAAGAAAATAGTCATAGAAAATTAGCAAGGATTGCCTCAAATCGAGACTTGGCGAGTCTCAGATTCAAAGCACTATAAGTGTTATATTGCATCTACAAAAGTGGTTATAAGTTGGGTTCATAAAACCAACAAAAATGAGAGTTGCATATTTAGAAGAACATCTCCAAAAATCTTCCATAAAATAAAAAAATCAGAAGTAGCAAAAGGAGTGCAAAAAGGTGCAAAAGGGGTGTTTTTATATCCCAAAATTATTACATATTATTGCACCATTATAATTTTTTTTACATAGGTGATAAGGTAGAGTTTGAGGTGCCACAAAGGCACATTATATAAGGTTAAAAAAACTGGACACCAACACACTTCAAGCGTAGCAAAGGAGCCTTTCAAAAGGCTTACATCTTCTCCATTATGGACAATTGAACCTACAAGCCTTCAAGGGATAACACAAGGAAAGAACATCATATTTGAGAGAAATATTATCTACAAATAAGGAAATACATAAAAGGTTCAAAAATGGAGAAAAGGAGGTATCAAAACCAATGTGGAAATGAGAAAAAAATCAGCACGTTGAAGGTATAAAGAACAGGTGCTAGATCTAAGGTTTTAAGATTAGAGAAAAACGTCCACCAATAGGAGCACCAAGATTAGCTATAGAACCACTACTGGAAGCTCCATAGAATCAAGGGACAACACAACTGGTGCCATCCAACGTCCTCATCGAAGCACCTGCAAAAGTAAGAAGTTGCTTGCTCTCCAAGAAACATAGTAAGAAAAAGAATAAGCATACGAAAGGAAATATGATGTATATCATTCATATTGGAGCGTTATAAAAAAGAGTTACATGTAAAGTGCCACTTGGCGCATAACTCTTAAGGTGCCATATTCATTCATAACATCTAATAAACAAATAAATACTTCAAGCTCTCAATGCAAGGGAAGTTACAAAGAATAAAGTAGAGGTCACATTAATCTGAGCACCACTTATCCAAAGTTGGAATATTCTAGGAGTGCACATATTGGAAGAGGAAGTAAAGTTCTCACCAAGAAGATTATAACATCTTATATGTTATATACAGGAGCAAGATAAGTGGTTAGTAACTCCCATCTACTCCTCAAGTTCCTATGAAGTGTAAATACCATGCCACTTGTCATATTTGTAAATATTCTTGCTCCATTTATAGGGTTTAACGACCAAGGGAGTTTAAAGCATGCATATCCATTCAAAGAACTTCACACAGGGCTGAACTGTAGCATGGAGGAAAGTGAAAGAGCATTTAAAGCTCTAGTCAAAATGAGTAAGAAAGTTATAGAATCTGGGTGCCATTCTTCAAGCTCCAAAACCAAGAGAAATCCAAGGCTATCCAATGGTTGAAGCACCCAAGGAAAAATATCTTGGCACTACTTATTATTCATGCTCAAATACTATGCTGAAAATTGTGGGCATCAACGTTGCAAGGTAAGGAATAATTCCCATTATAGTTTGATTTCATTCTTGGAAGTTAAAAGGATTATACACAGGTTGAAACTTAGAGACATCAAACATATTGAAAAAAAAATTAAAAGGGAATTAAGATATCAAATTAATTAAATATTTTAAATATTAAATATTGGATAATGGAGAAAGCATAGAACTGTTCCTAAGGAAGGTAGCAAATATTAAAGGGAAATTATTAACCTTAGGAGAAGCAGTTAAGGATGAAATTCTTACTCAAGTAACCATGAGAGCACTTCCAGACAACTATAAGCATTTGGTACCATATTTACAAGTCCTAAGTAAAGATACTTCTTCTAATGACCTAGTCAATATTCTACAAGAATATGAGGTGGAAAATATAGTTAAATATGAAATGACTAACACTACATTGGAACCTAAAGATAATCCATAGGGAAATATTGCTTCTTCATCAAAAGGATGATAAGATATGCAATAGAAAAGGCCATAGTACCAAATATTGCAGGTTCAATCCCAAAAATTAGTATCAAGGAAATCAGATGAACAATGGAAACCAATTTCAGCCATGACAATATCAAAATCCTCATCAACAATAATTTTAGCATCCAAAAAATTATCCCAAATTGGATTATCAAAAAAGAAATCGAAAAAGACATCTAGCTCAAAGGGTAGAAGAAATCAAAAGAACTAGAAGAATCTACAAATGATAATGAAGTTAAAGCTCTTTCAACAAAATTGATAGGTTCTGAAGACACTAACTACTTTCTTGAACAGGTTACAAAAAACAAAGAAGAAGAATCTAAATATCAAGATCAAGAAGGATATCCACATTTAAGACTGATCTTCAATACCCAAATAATGTAATACAGGGGGGTGTTAGAGATAAAGTATATTACATTATTTGGGTCATGTAAATTTACCTTCCTAGGTACATACTTAGAACATTAGATTACTTTAGAGGGAAATTATCTAGTTACTTCATGCAATGTAATAAATGCACAAGTGTCAATGTCCAAGATGTATATGTGCAAGGTGTCCCTTGTACAACTAGGTAGAGTGTTGGCCAAGGAACCTATATTCCTATATAAAAAGGACCTCATTGTAACAAGCTTATATCAATATCGTAGCATATTTATAGGTAGTAGTATAGTGTTTTGTAGATCACCATATAGATTGGTGATGGATGCAATGTAGTCGAGTATCTTTATTCATGGAGTGTCCATTTCCTCCATAGCTACATTGTATTCATTTCCATAATTTATATTTATAGTATATTTTAGTCATCTCATAGATTTAATTTCTTTCATATTATTCTACATCTTGTGATTGATATCTCCCATTGCATACTGCATCAAAATATAACAAGCATGAGAGGTATTAAAGTCATTAATACCCCATTTTCCATGCAAAATTTCAAAGTGTCTGAAATGACACCATTTTTGCACCACCCCTTATTATAAACCAACCACCCCTTTTTGTGTTCTTTGTTCTTTGTCCATAGGTGTCTACATATTTCTTTGACTTATTTACTAGGTCAAAAATACATCAAAGAGGGGGAAAATGTAGATATGGAAAATTGACCCACCTAAATGAGTCATTTTTCCTAGAACCCCTATGAAGTTTGTCAAACTTACCAAGTACAAGTTTAGGTTTCTCTTCCGCCTTCTTTGTTTTACTCTAGTTTTTTCAAATTCATGGTCACCCAATATGGGGTGCAAATTTGGCAAATTAAGGTGTTCTCTTAGAAAATCCAAGTTTTGGGACAACCTCCAGGTTGTTGGCTCTCCCATAGGTTTTGCTTTTTATTTTTTTTACCCTTTTGCCCTTCGAAACCCTCTATAAATAGTGGATTTTAGATCCCCTTTTCTCCTAGAAAGTTCTAACAAGTTCTAGAGAAAATGTTTTTAAGCAAGTTCAAGAGGGAGGGAACGACAAGTTTTAAATGCCATCAAGTATTATTCTATTATTGCTTTTATTTTGTGATTTACTAATGTTGGTGGACAAGCATGGAAGCCTTGAGAAGGAGCCTACCATTTTGGTTTTTACCTCATAATTTTACCTTAGTAAGGCCAAACATAGGTGCTTGTCAAATAAACATATTAAACATTTCCACCTCATACTTGGAGCAAGTCCTAAAACTATTCCTAGTGAACCCTTTGGTACTCCAGACCTTGAGTGCAGAGGAATATAACATACCCCCATGGACACCTTATCTCCCAAAGGATCTAGTCGAGAATCTTATGTAGTAGGGCAATTTTCCTCCTCTACAGTTCTTCGATATGAAATGTGCAACCTTGGTTAACTTATCAATCACTACTATACTTTCATCATGCTGGTACCTAGTCTTAGGTAAACCCACAATAAAATCCATAGATTTTACTTGCCATTTTTGCATAGGTATATCATGTGGGTACAATTTGTGTGGTAGGTGTCGATATTTTGCCTTGACTTTCTAGAATTCTAAACATCTTATAATGAAACTAGTGATATCCTATTTCATTCCTTACCAATACATCTTTTTCATGTTTTCCCTCATTTTTTATCCTCTTGGATGAGTAGTAGAGAGAATTATATGGCTCTTGCATAATAAATTTTCTTAGATCACCAATTTTTGGTATAACCACCTTATCCTTGAAGCATAAAAGTCCATATTTTATATTGAAATCCTTACTCTCTTTAGGATTTTTCTTAATTTTATCAAATATTTCAATGCAATATGGGTATTGTAATTGCATTTCTCTAACTTTATCCATCAAGTTAATATGATTTCGTGTTAGCACTGCTATGCACCTTATTTTTCTCAAGGTATCAACAACCTTATTTTATTTCCCTTTGATATACTCCATACCAAAGTCATACTCTGCTAAGAATTATATCCATCTTCTTTGTCTTGTATTCAACATAGGTTGGGTACAAATATACCTTATAATTTGATGGTATGTCCTTAGCTAAAAAGGTTTACTCAACAAATAGTGTTTCTAGACCTTTAATGCATGCACAACTGCTACCAATTCGAGGTCATATATAGCATAATTTACCTCATGCTTCTTGCGATTTCTAGACTCATATGCTATTGTAGCCTCTTCCTAGGATAATACCCCACCTAATCCTTCTAGGAAGCATTTTTACACATTGTAAAAGTCCCAAGAGGATACAATATCCTAAGAATTGGTGATGCAGTTAGATTACATTTTAGAGCCTCAAAGGTGACCTCACACTTATCCATCCATTTGAAGTCCTTTCACTTTTTTAGAAAGTTGCTGATAAAGTAAACAATATTTAAAAAATCCTTCACAAAAAACCTATAATACCTAGTGAATCCTATGATATTATTTGCTATGAGAATATATCAATATATCATCTTAGAATACCAAGATAAAATGACCTAGATATTTTTGAACACACTATTCATTAGATTCATAAAAAATGTTGGTGCACTTGCCAACCCAAATGGTAATACTATAAAATCATAGTGCCCATATCTAGTATTAAAGGTTGTCTTGTGAGTATCATCTTCTTGAATTATTAACTATTGATACTTCGATCTTAGGTCTAATTTTAAAAATATAGTAAACATATTTTAGTTGATCGAAGAGGTCATTAATCCTTGATAAAGGATACTTATTTTTAATGGTACCTTATTCAACATCCTATAGTCTATGCATGATTTCAAGAGACCATCCTTCTTTTCATAAATAATATCGAAGCACCCCAAGGTGGCACACTAGGTTTGATTAAACCTTTTTTCAAAAAACCTTGAAGTTGCACATTTTATTCTTGCAACTCAATTGGAGTCATTCTATAAGGGGTCCTTGCAATAGGTTCAAACCCTAGCATTAACTCTATTAGAAAGTAAAATTCCTATTGAGGTGGTAGAACTAGAATATCCTTAGGGAATATGTCTCAAAGTTCATGTAGAATTGGATGTTTCTTAAATACTTTTTCATCCCCATTTTCTCTAGTCTTTCCATTGATCTTCACTACATATAGCATACCACCTATTTTAATGTATTTATTTAACTACATAGCTGATAATAAGTGAGGTTGAAAAGTACCTTGACTACTTTGAACTCTTACTCTCCTCTTATCCTTGTCAGTGTACTCCATCCATATTTTTTCTAAGTTGATTAAAGCTCCATGAACCTTCAACCAATCCATCCCTAGGATAACGTCAAAGGTATTGAGTGGTGCCACATATAAGTACCATATATTGGATCCATTGGGTAGGGTTATCTCAGCTATAGGCAAACATTAATCCACTAAGTAGGTTTGTCTAGAACCATACTCGACTTTCCACCCTTGTGCAAAAATCTAGGTCTTTCTAGCATATCCTTGATTATGCTAGTGGAAACAAAACTATATGTAGCTCTACTATCTATTAAAACTTTAACATTCATTTCAAACAACTTACCACTTAGTAAGATTATAGTTGTTTTTCTATTCAGATTTTGATTCTCTGTAATGACATAACATTGATTTTATTGTTTCTCTGTTATATTTATTAAATAAAAATGTTGGGAGCACTTTTTAACATACCGAGGACCCCTAAAGGTAAATCATCCTATCCTAGGTGATTGAGTTTTTGTTTTACCCCTCATATCGATCTTAGATCCTTCTCTTAAATTTTCCATGTTGTATCCCTATTTGGTAATAATTTCTAGAATTAGTTGTTGTTATTCTATTTGGTCTTGTACTGACCTCACTAATGACATAAAATTCTCATTTCCCTTGAATAAAATTGAATAGGTAGGTATCATTTGTCATGCCCTCATTGTAATCCTTTATCTTTTGAACATCCTTATTGGATTGCACTATTTTCCCAGTTTCTTTAATAGAATCTATGGTTCTTCTCTTCTTCTTACCAATGTCCTTCCTTCCTTTGGACTTCATCGAGGAGCATACTACAACATCTTTTGCATGTTCAACCCCACATTTATGGAGTATCTCAACAGAAGTGCCATATCCTAACAAAAAAAAGGAGATGGGTAAGTCATAATTTCCCCTCAATTATACTTACAATTAGTTAGCTTCATTCTCATTATCAACTAACATAGACCATTATCACTCAATTGATAATGATCAGGGTCATGCTTGCATCCTTACAAGGTACCCTTCCAAATAAGAAACTTTACCTTATAGGATTTTTACTCCTTGGTCTAACTGGTCCCAATGGTGTGCAATACCCATTGTATCCCAGATCATGTTAAGGTCACTAGAATAGTAAGTTACCCTAAATTAGTACATCTAGTCAAGGCTCATATTAGGTGCACTCCATGGAAGCTTCTAACCCTATGATGTAGAGCTCTGATACCAACTGTAACAACCACCTAAAACCAACCCAAGAGAGATTTAATTTTTTTAAAGTAAGGTTCACAAAATGGAATCCCAATATATTTTTTAGCATTATCAAGGATTCACCACATTTGAGTTTTATCACTATAGATGACACTTAGTGGATAGGAGTGACCAACACATCATATTTTTTAGGGTTCACATTACTAAGCTTCATCATTTAGAAGGATGCAAAAGTGGTCCCCCAATCTTTCCTATACACTCATCAGTAAAGGATAATTTGATCACAATGTAGGGATTATCTTTTAAGGCCCATAACACTAAAGGGGGATGCCTATTCCCTAACCTTAACCTAAGTACATCTAGGAAGGTTAAGCATGCATAAATCCTTGGTGATTACTTACCACACCTCCATGGGATAACTAATATCACTACCACTCAATTGACAATGTACATGATCACCCAAACCTACATGTTCAAGGAACCACCACTCTTGTCTTATGAATGATTTTCATAAATTCCTAAATATGGAACACCCAATCCTTAGCATTCAAGGTGTATCATTTCATAAGAAATTTTGCTATTGCATCCTTACAAATTCTTCTATATTTGTGAATTTCTAGCTATTGCATTCTTGCAACTCCTAGGAACCACATTCACTTGGTTATTGTATCAACACAAATCCTTCTACGATTGGGCTATTGCAAAGACTTAGGTCCTAATATAATAATTATAAATCCAAATCAAGAAATATTCCCTAACCCATGATAGCATTCAATAATTAAAAACAATCCTTTCTTTATAGATATAAATGCTTCAATATTAAATTTTAACTTAATCTAGCATGAGCTTCAACATAATGCCATCACTATAAAGCAACATAACATCATAATTATATTGGTTCAAGAATTAAAGCATAACTATGTAAAATAAGCATTCCTCTCAAATTCATAATGCTTGCATCATCATAAAAATGCATACATAAAAATTTTTCATAAAAATATCCTCAAAGCTTTATTTCTTTTGCAACAAAAAAAAATATTGGCAAGACAAGTTTTCAGACCAAAAATCCTTTGCATAATATTAGTAAATAAAAATTTCTCCTTCTTACAAAATTTGTATTATTATTAAAATAATTTGATAAGTTAAACTAATATACCCAAAGCAACTTCTTATTTATATAACAACTTTTCAATCCAAGATTTTTCAAAGCCATTCTGCCTAAGTATTTTTGCACCATCTCTCTTTCATGGTCATCTTCATGAATGGAATTTTCACATGAAATTTAAGAATGCATAGGGATGAAGAAAACTCTTTATGCATTGTAATTTAACATGATCTAACTAATATGCAAGCAAACATGCATACAAAACATCTCAAAGAAACAAGGAGAAAATCCCATTCTTCTCTCTATAATGCCCCCCTTACCTTCTCAAGACTCAAGATATCACTATAGTTTTAGATCATACTCCTCACAAGCATAAGCATACAAATTATTATAGCAAGAAAATAATCCCATATTTTTCTCTATAATGGCCCCCTTACCTACTCAACTCTTAGGAGACCACTAAAGTTCCAAATATGAAGTTAACATTCATAAATAAGTACCTTTTTTATCTTATTTAACTATCATTCAACAAAAAGTACAAAAGCACTAGATATTTCACCAACCAAAGGATTATAAAATAAACCTTATAAAACAACTACTTATCTTCCCCAATCATAACCCAAGCTCTTAATAATTTCCAATAAAGATAATGCAAGCTATGACACCCCTTTACTTTCTATTAACCATTATTCTTATCACAATAATGAATCCAATAGAACATTATATCTACAATATTTTCCTTTAAATAAAATAATACTTCCAATAAAGGACATTAAAAACTAAAGCATTTAAAATGTTTAATATTTTTAACACAATAATTATTTCAAAGCATTACATCTATAACATCTCAATTAACACAAATAAGAAACCAAAGAATATTGGATACAATCTATTCAAATGTAAAAGTAACTGATCTTAGGTGAAGGTAATATCTTCTCCATAAAGGCACTTAACCAAGTACTCACTACCAAACACAAGGCCACTATAATGCACCACACAATATCCTTAAAACAAAAAGCTTAAACCCCATGCATTCAAAATAAAAGACAATAGAAAATGACCTTCATCAAAGCTACCCATTGTGATACGAATAGAAATAGTGATCCCACTATATAGGAGGATAATAAAGTTATTGATGACTCCTTAATGTTGTTTGAGCCAACTCAAGGGCCACAATAAACCTAGGTAGGCATTAACAAAGCAGGAAGGAAGAAAAATAAAATGCAAAATAAATAAATACAACACTCAGGGTGATCAAAAACCTCTTGATGATGAAAATAACAACACTTGATGTTCAATAAAACACACCAATATTCATAACCTTACATCCAAATCCTTGATTAGGAGAAAACAAACACATTTGCACTACATGCAAATATAACAAGGATGGATTGCAACTCAAGGATCGATTGACATAACATAGTCTAAGATAATTTATGAAATAAACAACTTGACTTAGATGATATAATAACCATCCAAACAAGCAAATAAAAGAGCATATGTACTTACAATCAATAAAAAAGTTTAGAAATATAAAAGATAAGTAACATATTGCTTACAATGTAGGTAGAAACTAGACCTACCTCTTAATGTGAAGCTTTCAAAATCAATCCTTGTACCCTCCAAGCTAAAGAACACAAGCTTATACTGAGAGGGGGTGAACAGTATAAGGCCACTTTTTACTTTTCTTTCCCAAACAATATTATGCAATGTATAGATAGCAATATTAATAGCAGTAATCAAAGCAATGCATAAATCACCACACAAAATAGAGACACCACAATTTACGTGGTTCACCCAATGTGGGCTACTCCACGGAGAAAATATTTCACTAAAATATTCTCAATCAATCTCTTGGGAATCCTTTCCCTATTACAATGTTTATGGACCTCTGTCCAAAGGAGACACCAATCCCCTAAATCAAGTTCATGGATCTCTATCCATAGGAGAACTCCTTCTCCTCTGCTCTGGTTGGTGATCCTCTAGAAGACTACTGCCTCCACTGCACTGGCTTGTGGATCTCTCTCCACTGAAGACTCTTGTCCCCACTCAGAAGACCTATCCTCACTACCCTGGCTAATGGATCTCTATCCACTGGAGACTACTGTCCTCTCTGCTCTGTCACCTCCAAAGCTCTATCTCAAATCTTCACTAAACATAGTCCTTCGGTCTAGCACAAATCTGCTCTATCTCTATCTCTAGCACAAACCTATCCTCAAATCTGCACCAAATTCTGCTCCTCAAATCTTGCACCTAAACATAGTCCTTCGGTCTAGCACAAATTTCTCAATTCTATCCTCAAGCCTTAACTCAAGGCTTGACTTCAACTTTGGATCTGCCCTAAACCTTAACTCAAGGTTTGAACAAATCAATCAATTCTGCTCTCAAGTCTTCTCAAAGACTTGTCTCAAATCTGCCTTGTAAGCTTCCACAAAATCTCACACTAATATGTCCACAAGTCCTCTCTAGAACTTGTCTCAAATCTGCTCCACAAGTCCTCTCTAGAACTTGCTCAAATCTGCTCTACAAGTCCTCTCTAGAACTTGCTCAAATATGCTCTACAAGTCCTCTCTAGAACTTGCTCAAATCTGCTCAATAAGTCCTCTCAAGAACTTGTCCAATTCTGCTCAACAAGTCCACACAGAACTTGTCCAATCTCATAGAAACATAAAGAGAATTGTTAGAGACTCAATATGCTCTATACTAATCACAATGCTCAATCAATCACTCTCTTAGAAACATAAGGAGAATTGTTAGAGACTCAATATGCTTCAAATTCAACTCAATGCTCAATCACTTTCTCAACTCAATTCAGAATATAGAATAGTTTGTTTTATGGAACTTGAACAATCACTTCACATACCCACTTGACTAGGTTCAACCAACTTTACTCAACCAAACACTCAATGAAACAACCCTTGCTTACAAACCCTAGTCCAAGCTTATGATCACTCAACTCAAAATGTTTCCAACAATGCTCAACATCAAATCTCACATAACAATGATACTCATGTTCTTTTCAAACTCTAGTTCAAGTTCTTTGCTCAACAACTCACTTCAACAACAATGCTTATAAAACAATCTTCACATAGCAATGATACTCAATCCTTAGTTCAAGTTCTTCACACAACCAATGACTTCAACAACAATGCTTATCAAACAATCTTCTCATAGCAATAATACTCAATCCTTAGTTCAAGTTCTTCACACTACCAATGACTTCAACAACAATGCTTATAGAACAAGGTTTTAACAACAACTCTTTATTCCAGAAAACCTTGAAGCATTAACTCAACTCATTCAATAGGAAACCCTAATCAAGTCCTTTTCACTCCAAACTTATTTTCCAGAAAACCAACCAATCAATTTAACTAAGGAAGAATGTGCTCATACCTTTTTCTTGATGATGGAGGAATCTCATAAATCTGCCACAAACATAAACACTCTTTTGCCAAGCTCAAAGAAATTATTAGATAATAATCTTCCTCAAAATACAATGTAAGTATCAAGACAAATATACACCTTATCACTCCACCTTTAAGAAATCATTCATCAACATTTACAAAAATTAATATACCACTTACACCTTATGATCTCCCCAACTAAAATAATATTCAATGCACTCTTCTTTTAAAAATAACTCAATGCTTAGAAGTTCCCTTTATCCTTTTATAAATTCAACAACTCAATGTGACACCAACACTTTATTTAAAAAATAAAGCAAGCACCTTATTCCTCCAAATTTCAAAAGATCAATAATCAAAATAAAAATATTTTAAGCAACCCTTTTAACTCCCTAAGACCTCATGTCAACTTTAGGCAATATAAAAAAATAATCACAATTTTTATTACCTTGGCCTTGGTGGGAATCGAACTCACAACGCAGCCTTCACCCAACTCCCTAGTCGCGGCTCCAACGACCGCGCAAGCTAGGCGCTCGCTTGAGGAGTGGAGAGCACCACGTGCTCAATAAACCTCCCTGCTTTGCCAAGAAAAATGTGCACCGTTCCCTTGGCGCTTCCAACACCAACGCAAACACTAGAATTCATTGCTGCCACGTTTCGAACACAGGTCACTTGGCACCTCAAACACTTTAACCAATGCCTCCTTGCCACTAGGCCACGCTGCCCAGATGGCTTCCAATTTTTCAGCGCTTTCATTTTTGTCCTTATTCTCTGGCACATAAAACACATGATTCGTTTCTCTTTTTCGCACGAGCTCTTCAATTCAAATTTGCATACTTTAAAATGTTCGAGCAAGGATAATTAAAATACCTCTTAAGGCATGGTTTATATAGTCCTTTCCCTCCTTTATGCAAACACGTCGATGCTCGAATTACCTCCAACCTTATTAGACGTCGATGCTCGAATTTCCTTTGGAGCTTATTAATTTATAAAATATTTAAATTCATTTGAATTTAAATTTTATAAATTAATTCTTTAAAACCCTTTGGTTTTATTAAGACCATCTTCCATTGTACACCTTGGTATAAATAATATTTATTAATAAAATTTAAATTCACTTTGAATTTAAATATTTTATTAAATAAATATTAAACCTTCTTTTAGCTTTGCAATAGTCTTCCTTGGGTTTTTATGAAAAACCTTTTAACTTATGCTTCCACATAATAAAAAATATTATGGAGCCCTTTTGCCTTTAACCTCTACTTTATTCCTCTTGACCTTTGACATCATCAATGGCTTATTTTTGGAGATCAATAACAACTCTTGACAACTTTGTTTCTTGACAATTTCCTTGACATTTAATGATGACTTCATTTCTTGACATCAATGACAACTTTGACTTAAGGACTCAAAATGTCCAACAATCTCCCCCTTTGTCATTGATGGTAACCCAAATTCTTTTTACTAAAAACTTACCTTTTCTTTGTTCTCCCCTGGGACATTGCTCCCCTGGCTCAATGCTCTCTCCTCTTTTCTCAAATACCAAATCTCTCCCCCTTACTCAAATCTCTCCCCCTTTGACATCAATGGCAAAGGGTCACCTTTGGGGCTCGAGGCTAAGAATGAGCCTCTTAGCTTAGCCCCTCCCCCACCTCCTCTTGAGGTGGTTAATTCTGGAGTGGGAGTATTTCTACTCCTAAAAAACATTGTTCTTTACCTTTATCCTCTTTCCTTCTTATCTGATCCTTCTGATTCCTCTATATTTCTTTCCATGTCCATGTTCCTGTTCATATCCATGTTCCTATTCCTATTCCTATTCATATCCATGTTCTTGTTCCTATTCCTGTTCATATTCATGTTCTTGTTCATGCTTGATTCTGGAATGTCTGTTCTACACCACTTTGTTGTGTGACCATCATTATTGCACTTGTAACACTTAATGTTATTATTCCTTGGAGGTGCAAATGTTTTAGGATTTCTCCTAGTAAAGCCATACCTTCTTCTATCATGAACCCTGCAATTCATTGCCTTGTGACCAAATTGATTACATGAGTAGCAATACCCATGGAAAAGTTATCTGTTCCCATATTCCTATCTTTCCTGTGTCCTGCACTGTGAAGCCATGTGCCCAAACTTGTGACATGAAAAGCATCTTCCATTGAAGCCTCCTTGCCTTGACCTCATTGGTCTCCTAGTCTCTCTTGACCTATTCTGATTGTTGTTCCATCTATATCTTCTTTGTGCATTGTTCCTGTTCTTGTTGAACTCTCTATTGTCCAACTCATCCTCAGATGTCTCACTTTATTTTACACTTTCTTCTTCTGAAGTATCTTCATCTGAAGTTTCTTCTCCTCCAAAACTTGAGGTTGACTCTCCTTCCCATTTCTTTTGATCCTGTCCAAATCCAAGACCTGTTTTGCTTGATGTAGGCTTTTGTATCTTGATGAACTTATCTAAGTTCTTTGAGCTATTTTTGAATCCTTTTAGCTTGACTTTGGAGTCTTCCAAATATTCTCTTAGTAGTGCCACTTCTTGTGCTAACTTTTCACATTCTAAGATCTTTGCTTCTAACTTATCCTTGAACCTTTTTGCCTTAGCCTTTGATTTTTCTAAATCCTCTATAAGCAATCTTCTCTCTTCATCACATTCTTGAAACTGAATTTCAAGTTTAGAGTGTTGCTTTCTTACCTTCTTTACCATGTCAAGGGCATAAATAAGTTCTCCTTTGAGATCATATCCATCCTTTTCTGAATATTCCTCTATTTGTTTACCTTTGTCCACATCTTTATTTTCTTTTGGCTTGTCTTCTATAGGATCACCTACTTCTTCTTCTAATGCCATTAGAAGGTTTTCATCTGGTCCTTCAAGTGCATCCTCATATTCATCATCACTAAAACTATAGCCATCCCTTGTACAATCATCTTCAAGATGTCCAAAGTTACCACATCTAAAACACTTGAGAATTACTGGAGTCCTTTTCTTAACTTGTTCTTTTTCTTCAATCATAAAAAGAACTTCATCTCTATCATTGTCTGAAAAACTAGCATCACTATCACTTGAGTACTTACTTGCATTATCCGCATAGTAGCTCCTCTTTTGCCTTTGAAAGAACTTCTTTCCTTGTCTACTTTGTTTATCCTTGCCTTGCTTTTGGTGCCTATATTTCTCTGATTCCCTGTTCCTGTGATCCTATTTTTCTTCACCATTGTTATTCTTAGCTTCTTGACAGTCAGTTGCATAATGACCAAACTTTCCACAATTGAAACATTTAATAGATCTTGTATCTCTAGATCTTCTTGAATCCTTATTCCTTCTACCATAATTTACTTCTTCATCACTGGATGACTCATTGCTTGATTCTGACTTCTTACCCTTAGTCTTCTTGATTGCTTTGAATGTTGCTTCCTTCTAGGGAATAGGATATTTTGTTCTTATCTCATGTGTTGTAAGAATACCAAGCAACATATCTCTTGTCAAAGTATCACCATCCATTGACACTTCTATAGCAAAAATTTTTCATTGAATCTGTTTGGGAGAGTTCTTAAAACTTTATCACAAACATCTGATTCATCAATCTTCATTCCAAGTCCTTGCATAGCATTAACAACCTCATAAATTTGAAGTAGATAAGTACTAATGTTTTCCTCATCCTTCATTCTTAACTCCTCAAATTGTCCTTTGATATTTTACATCTTTGCTTTCTTGACACATTTATCTCCTTCATATATATTTTGCAATTTATCCCACATGTCTTTTGCAGTTTGACAATGCATAACTTTCATAGACTCTGTTCTATGCAAACCTCTCAAAAGTGCATTCATTGCTTTTGAATTGTAATGTTGTAGGAGCTTACCTTCCTTATCTGTAGGAGGATTAATTAAGGGATCATATCCAAATTCAACTGCTTCCCAAATTTCATTGCCAAGTGCCATCAGGTAGATCTTCATTCTCATACTCCAATACATATAGTCACTTCCATAAAATACTAGTGCTGAATTATCTGAGGACACATTCTTAGAATCCATTGTGTTCTTGTTAGATTTTCCTTCAAGTTGTTAAACTCTTCTGAAGGAACCCTCTTTGATACCAATTGAAGAACACAAGCTTATACTGAGAGGGGGTGAATAGTATAAGGCCACTTTTTACTTTTCTTTCCCAAATAATATTATGCAATGTATAGATAGCAATATTAATAATAGTAATCAAAGCAATGCATAAATCACCACATAAAATAGAGACACCACAATTTACATGGTTCACCCAATGTGGGCTACTCCACGGAGAAAATATTTCACTAAAATCTTCTCAATCAATCTCTTGGGAATCTTTTCCCTATTACAATGTTTATGGACCTCTATCCAAAGGAGACACCAATCCCCTAAATCAAGTTCATGGATCTCTATCCATAGGAGAACTCCTTCTCCTCTACTCTGGCTTGTGATCCTCTAGAAGACTACTACCTCCACTACATTGGCTTGTGGATCTCTCTCCACTGAAGACTCTTATCCCCACTCAGAAGACCTATCCTCACTACCCTGGCTAATGGATCTCTATCCACTGGAGACTACTATCCTCTCTGCTCTATCTCAAATCTATACTAAACATAGTCCTTCGGTCTAGCACAAATCTACTCTATCTCTGTCTCTGGTCTGGTACAAACCTATCCTCAAATATGCCACCAAAATCTGCTCCTCAAATCTGCTACTAAACATAGCCGGTCTAGCACAAATCTATCTCAATGATATGTCCTCAAGCCTTAACTCAAGCTTTAACTGATCTCCTAAACCTTAACTCAAGGTTTGAACAAATCAATCAACTTCTCTCAAGTCTTCTCAAAGACTTGTCTCAAATCTACCTTGTAAGCTTCCACAAAACTCACACTAATCTGTCCACAAGTCCTCTCTAGAACTTGTCCAAATCTGCTCCACAAGTCCTCTCTAGAACTTGCTTAAATATGCTCAACAAGTCCTCTCTAGAACTTGCTCAAATCTGCTCTACAAGTCCTCTCTAGAACTTGCTCAAATCTGCTCAATAAGTCCACTCAGAACTTGTCCAAATCTGCTCAACAAGTCCACACAGAACTTGTCCAATCTCATAGAAACATAAAGAGAATTGTTAGAGACTCAATATGCTCTATACTCATCACAATGCTCAATTAATCTCTTAGAAACATAAGGAGAATTGTTAGAGACTCAATATGCTTCAAATTCAACTCAATGCTCAATCACTTTCTCAACTCAATTCAGAATATAGAATAGTTTGTTTTATGGAACTTGAACAATCACTTCACATACCCACTTGACTAGGTTCAACCAACTTTACTCAACCAAACACTCAATGAAACAACCCTTGCTTACAAACCCTAGTCCAAGCTTATGATCACTCAACTCAAAATATTTCCAACAATGCTCAACATCAAATCTCACATAACAATGATACTCATGTTCTTTTCAAACTCTAGTTCAAGTTCTTTTCTCAACAACTCACTTCAACAACAATGCTTATAAAACAATATTCACATAGCAATGATACTCAATCCTTAGTTCAAGTTCTTCACACAACCAATGACTTCAACAACAATGCTTATCAAACAATCTTCTCATAGCAATAATACTCAATCCTTAGTTCAAGTTCTTCACACTACCAATGACTTCAACAACAATGCTTATAGAACAAGGTTTTAACAACAACTCTTTATTCCAGAAAACCTTGAAGCATTAACTCAACTCATTCAATAGGAAACCCTAATCAAGTCCTTTTCACTCCAAACTTATTTTCCAGAAAACCAACCAATCAATTTAACTAAGGAAGAATGTGCTCATACCTTTTTCTTGATGATGGAGGAATCTCATAAATCTGCCACAAACATAAACACTCTTTTTCCAAGCTCAAAGAAATTATTAGATAATAATCTTCCTCAAAATACAATGTAAGTATCAAGACAAATATACACCTTATCACTCCACCTTTAAGAAATCATTCATCAACATTTACAAAAATTAATATACCACTTACACCTTATGATCTCCCCAACTAAAATAATATTCAATGCACTCTTCTTTTAAAAATAACTCAATGCTTAGAAGTTCCCTTTATCCTTTTATAAATTCAACAACTCAATGTGACACCAACACTTTATTTAAAAAATAAAGCAAGCACCTTATTCCTCCAAATTTCAAAAGATCAATAATCAAAATAAAAATATTTTAAGCAACCCTTTTAACTCCCTAAGACCTCATGTCAACTTTAGGCAATATAAAAAAATAATCACAATTTTTATTACCTTGGCCTTGGTGGGAATCGAACTCACAACGCAACCTTCACCCAATGCCCTAGCCATGATTCCAACTATCGTGCAATCTAGGTGCTCGCTTGAGGAGTGGAGAGCACCACGTGCTCAATAAACCTCCCCGCTTTGCCAAGCAAAATGTGCATCGTTCCCTTGGCACTTCCAACACCAACGCAAACACTAGAATTCGTTGCTACCACGTTTCGAATGCAGGTCACTTGGCGCCTCAAACACTTTAACCAATGCCTCCTTGCCACTAGGCCACGCTGCCCAGATGGCTTCCAATTTTTCAGCACTTTCATTTTTGTCCTTATTCTCTGGCACATAAAACACAGGATTCGTTTCCCTTTTTTGCACGAGCTCTTCAATTCAAATTTGCATACTTTAAAATGTTCGAGCAAGGATAATTAAAATACCTCTTAAGGCATGGTTTATATAGTCCTTTCCCTCCTTTATGCAAACACGTCGGTGCTCGAATTACCTCCAACCTTATTAGACATCGACGCTCGAATTTCCTTTGGAGCTTATTAATTTATAAAATATTTAAATTCATTTGAATTTAAATTTTATAAATTAATTCTTTAAAACCCTTTGGTTTTATTAAGACCATCTTCCATTGTACACCTTGGTATAAATAATATTTATTAATAAAATTTAAATTCACTTTGAATTTAAATATTTTATTAAATAAATATTAAACCTTCTTTTAGCTTTGCAATAGTCTTCCTTGGGTTTTTATGAAAAACCTTTTAACTTATGCTTCCACATAATAAAAAATATTATGGAGCCCTTTTGCCTTTAACCTCTGCTTTATTCCTCTTGACCTTTGACATCATCAGTGGCTTATTTTTGGAGATCAATAACAACTCTTGACAACTTTGTTTCTTGACAATTTCCTTGACATTTAATGATGACTTCATTTCTTGACATCAATGACAACTTTGACTTAAGGACTCAAAATGTCCAACAATATCCCCCTTTGTCATTGATGGCAACCCAAATTATTTTTATCGAAAACTTACCTTTTCTTTTGTTCTGCTCCCCCTAGGACATTGCTCCCCCTGGCTCAATGCTCTCTCCTCTTTTCTCAAATACCAAATCTCTCCCCCTTACTCAAATATCTCCCCCTTTGACATCAATGGAAAAGGGTCACCTTTGGGGCTCGGGGCTAAGAATGAGCCTCTTAGCTTAGCCCCTCCCCCACCTCCTCTTGAGGTGGTTAATTTTGGAGTGGGAGTATTTCTACTCCTAGAAAGCACTGTTCTTTACCTTTATCCTCTTTCCTTCTTATCTGATCCTTCTGATTCCTTTGACTATTTATTTCCATGTCCATGTTCCTATTCATGTCTATATTCCTTCTTGTTCCTATTCATATCCATATTTCTATTTCTATTCCTATTCATATCCATGTTCTTATTCCTGTTCCTATTCATATCCATGTTCTTGTTCCTATTCTTGTTCTTGTTCATGCTTGATTCTGGAATGTCTGTTCTACACCACTTTGTTGTGTGACCATCATTATTGCACTTGTAACACTTAATATTATTATTCCTTGGAGGTGCAAATGTTTTAGGATTTCTCCTAGTAAAGCCATACCTTCTTCTGTCATGAACCCTGTAATTCATTGACTTGTGAACACTTTTTGTATCTCATGTGTTGTAAGAATACCAAGCAACATATCTCTTGTCAAAGTATCTCCATCCATTGAAACTTCTATAGAAGAAAATTTTTCATTAAATTTGTTTGGGAGAGTTCTTAAAACTTTATCACAAACATCTGATTCATCAATATTCATTCTAAGTCCTTGCATAACATTAACAACCTCATAAATTCAAAGTAGATAAGTACTAATGTTTTCCTCGTTCTTCATCATTAAATCCTCGAATTTTCCTTTGAGATTTTGTATCTTTTCTTTCTTGAGACATTTATCTCCTTCATATATATTTTGCAATTTATCCCACATGTCTTTTGCAGTTTGACAATGCATAACTTTCATAGACTCTGTTCTATGCAAACCTCTCCAAAGTGCATTCATTTATTTTTATTTTTAATGTTATTGGAGCTTACCTTCCTTGTCTATAGGAGGATTAATTAAGGTATCATATCCAAATTCAACTGCTTTCCAAATTTCATTTCCAAGTGCCATTAGGTGGATCTTCATTCCCATACTCCAATACATATAGTCACTTCCATCAAATACTGGTGTTGAATTATCTGAGGACACATTCTTAGAATCCATTATGTTCTTGTTAGCTCTTCTTTCAAGCTATTAAACTCTTATAAAGGAACCCGATCTGATACCAATTGAATAACACAAGCTTATACTGAGAGGGGGGGTGAATAGTATAAGCCCACTTTTTACTTTTCTTTCCCAAACAATATTATGCAATGTATAGATAACAATATTAATAGGAGTAATCAAATCAATGCACAAATCACTACACAAAATAGAGACACCAAAATTTACATGGTTCACCCAATGTGGGCTACTCCATGGAGAAAATATTGCACTAAAATTTTCTCAATCAATCTCTTGGAAATCCTTTCCCTATTTCAATGTTTATGGACCTCTATCTAAAGAAGACACCAATCCCCTAAATCAAGTTCATGGATCTCTATCCATAGGAGAACTGCTTCTCCTCTACTTTGGCTGATGATCCTCTAGAAGACTACTACTTCCACTACACTGGCTTGTGGATCTCTCCCCACTGAAGACTCTTATCCCCAATTAAAAGACCTATCCTCACTACCCTAGCTAATGGATCTCTATACACTAGAGACTAATGTTCTCTCTGCTCTATCACCTCCAAATCTCTATCTCAAATCTATACTAAAAAAATTCCTTCGGTATAGCACAAATATTCTCTATATCTGTCTCTGGTCTGGCACAAACCTTCCCTCAAATATGCACCAAAATCCACTCTCAAATATGCACTAAAAATAGTCCTTCGGTCTAGCACAAATCTATCCCTGATTTCTATCCTCAAGCCTTAAATCAAGGCTTGTCGTAATTATTTTGGATCTGCCCTAAATATTAACTCAGGGTTTGAATAAATTAATCAACTCTGCTCTCAAGTCTTCTCAAATACTTGTCTCAAATATGTCTTGTAAGATTCCACAAAATCTCACACTAATCTATCCACAAGTCCTCTCTAGAAATTGCTCAAATATGCTCCACAAGTCCTCTCTAGAACTTTCTCAATCTGCTACACAAATCCTCTATAGAACTTGATCAATATGCTCCACAAGTCCACTTAGAACTTGCTCAAATCTGCTCAAGAAGTCCACTTAGAACTTATCCAATCTCATAGAAACATAAAGAGAATTTTTAGAGACTCAATATGCTCTATACTAATCACAATTCTCAATTTATTTCAATCACTCTCTTATAAACATAAGGAGAATTGTTAGAGACTCAATATGCTTCAAATACAACTCAATGCTCAATCACTTTCTCAAATCAACTCAAAATATAGAATAGTTTGTTTTATGGAACTTTGAACAATCACTTCACATACCAACTTGACTAGGTTCAACCAAATTTACTCAACCAAACACTTAATGAAACAACCCTTGTTTACAAACCCTAGTCCAAGCTTATGATCACTCAACTCAAAATGTTTCCAAAAATGCTCAACATCAAATCTCACATAACAATGATACTCATGTTATTTTCAAACTCCAGTTTAAGTTTTTTTCTCAACAACTCACTTCAACAATAATGCTCATAAAATAATATTCACATAGCAATGATACTCAATCCTTAGTTCAAGTTCTTCAAACAACCAATGGCTTCAACAACAATGTTTATAAAACAATATTCACATAGAAATTATACTCAATCCTTAGTTCAAGTTCTTCACACAACCAATGAATTCAACAACAATGCTTATAGAACAAGGCTTTAACAACAACTCTTTATTCCAGAAAACCTTGAAGCATTAACTAAACTCATTCAATAGGAAATCCAAATCAAGTCCTTTTCACTCCAAACTTATTTTCCAGAAAACCAACCAATAAATTTAACTAAGGAAGAATGTGCTCATACCTTTTTCTTGATGATGGAAGAATATTATAAATCTACCACAAACATAAACACTCTTTTTCCAAGCTCAAGGAAAATTATTAGATAATAATCTTCCTCAAAATACAATGTAAGTATCAAGAAAAATATACACCTTATCACTCCACATTTAAGAAATCATTCATAAACATTTACAAAAATTAATATACCACTTACACTTTATGATCTCCCCAACTAAAATAATATTCAATGCACTTTTATTTTAAAAATAACTCAAAGCTTGGAAGTTCCCTTTATCCTTTTATAAATTCAACAACTCAATGTGACACCAACACTTTATTTAAAAATAAAGCAAACACCTTATTCCTCCAAATTTCAAAAGATCAATAATCAAAATAAAAATATTTTAAGCAACCCTTTTAACTCCCTAAGACCTCATGTCAACTTTAGGAAATATAAAATATAATCATAATTTTTATTACCTTGGCCTTGGTGGGAATCGAACTCACACCACAACCTTCACCCAATGCCCTATTCATGGCTCCAACGACTACACGAGCTAGGCACTCGCTTGGAGAGTGGAGAGCACCATGTGCTCAATAAACCTACCCGTTTTGCCAAGAAAAATGTGTGTCATTCCCTTTGCGCTTACAACACCAACGTAAACACTAGAATTTGTAGCTATTACATTTCGAACGTAGGTCACTTGGCACCTCAAACAATTTGACCAATACCTCCTTGACACTAGGCCACGCTGCCTAGATGGCTCATGATTTTTTAGTGCTTTCATTTTTATCCTTATTCTCTGGAACATAAAACACAAGTTTCATTTCCCTTTTTCGCACGAGCTCTTCAATTCAAATTTACATACATTAAAACATTCGAGCAAGGACGATTAAAATACCTCTTAAGCATAGTTTATATAGTCCTTTCCCTCCTTTATGCAAACACGTCAGTGCTCAAATTGTCTCCAACCTTTTTAGACGTCGACGCTCGAATTTCCTTTGGAGCTTGTTAATTTATAAAATATTTAAATTCATTTGAAATTAAATTTTATAAATTAATTCTTTAAAACCCTTTGGTTTTATTAAGACCATATTACATTGTACACCTTGGTATAAATAATATTTATTAAGAAAATTTAAATTCACTTTGAATTTAAATATTTTATTAAATAAATATTAAACCTTCTTTTAGCTTTGCAATTGTCTTCCTTGGGTTTTTATGAAAAACCTTTTAACTTATGCTTCCACATAATAAAAATTATTATGGAGCCCTTTTGCCTTTAACCTTTGCTTTATTCCTCTTGACCTTTGCAATCATCAATGACTTATTTTTGGAGATCAATAACAACACTAGACAACTTTATTTCTTGACAATTTCCTTGACATTATTTATTACTTCATTTCTTGAAATCAATGACAACTTTGACTTAAGGACTAAAAATGTCCAACAATCTACCCCTTTGTCATTGATGGCAACCCAAATTCTTTTTACCAAAAACTTTAATTTTCTTTTGTTCTGCTCCCCCTGGGACATTGCTCTTCCTGGCTCAATGCTCTCTCCTATTTTCTTAAATACCAAATCTCTCCCCCTTACTAAAATCTCTCCCTATTTGACATCAATGAAAAAGGGTCACCTTTGAGGCTTGGGGATAAGAATGAGCCTCTTAGCTTAGCCCCTCCCCTACCTCCTCTTGAGGTGGTTAATTCTGGGGTGGGAGTATTTCTACTCCCTAAAAACATTGTTCTTTACATTTATCCTCTTTCCTTCTTATATGATCCTTCTGACTGTTTCTTTCCATGCCCATGTTCCTGTTTATATCCATATTCTTGTTCTTATTCCTATTCATATCCATATTCCTATTCCTATTCCTACTCCTGTTCATATTCATGTTCCTGCACCTGTTCATGTTTATATTCATGTTCCTATTCCTGTTCTTGCTCTTGTTCATGCTTGATTTTGGAATGTCTGTTCTCCGCCACTTTGTTTTGTGACCATCATTATTGCACTTGTAACACTTAATGTTATTATTCCTTGGAGGTACAAATATTTTAGGATTTCTCCTAGTAAAGCCATAACTTCTTCTATCATGAACCCTACAATTCATTGCCTTGTGACCAAACTTATTACAAGAGTAGCAATACCCATGGAAAGGTTGTCTGTTTCCATATTTCTATATTTTTTGTGTCTTGCACTGTGAATCCATGTGACCAAACCTATGACATGAAAAACATCTTCCATTGAATCCTCATTACCTTGATCTAATTGGTCTCCTAGTCTCTCTTGACCTATTCTGATTGATGTTCCATCTATATCTTCTCTGTGCATTGTTCCTATTCTTGTTGAACTCTCTATTGTCCAAATCATTCTCAGAAGTCTCACTTTATTTTTACACTTTCTTCTTATGAAGTATCTTCATTTGAAGTTTCTTCTTATCCAAAACTTGAGGTTGACTCTCATTCCCATTTCTTTTTATCCTGTCCAAATCCAAGACCTATTTTGCTTGATGTAGGCTTTTGTATCTTGATGAAATTATATAAGTTCTTTGAGCTATTTTTGAATCCTTTTAGCTTGAATTTGGAGTCTTCCAAATATTCTCTTAGTAGTGCCACTTCTTGTTCTAACTTTTCACATTCTAAGATCTTTGCTTCTAACTTATCCTTGAACCTTTTTGCCTTAGCCTTTGATTTTTCTAAATCCTCTATAAGCAATCTTCTATCTTTATCACATTATTGAAACTAAATTTCAAGTTTAGAGTGTTGCTTTCTTACCTTATTTACAATTTCAAGGGCATAAATAAGTTCTTCTTTGATATCATATCCATCATTTTATGAATATTACTCTATTTTTTTATCTTTGTCCATATATTTATTTTCTGTTGGCTTGTCTTCTATAGGATCACCTACTTCTTCTTATAATGCCATTAGAAGGTTTTCATCTGGTCCTTCAAGTGCATCCTCATATTCATCATCACTAAAACTATAGCCATCCCTTGTACAATCATATTCAAGATGTCCAAAGTTACCACATCTAAAATACTTGAGAATTATTGGAGTCATTTTCTTAACTTGTTCTTTTTCTTCAATCATAAAAAGAATTTCATCTGTATCATTGTCTGAAAAACTAGCATTACTATCACTTGAGTACTTACTTGCATTATTTGCATAGTATCTCCTCTTTTTCCTTTCAAAGAACTTATTTCCTTGTCTGCTTTGTTTATCCTTGGCTTGCTTATGGTGCCTATATTTCTATGATTCCCTGTTCTTGTGATCCTATTTTTCTTCACCATTGTTATTCTTAGCTTCTTGATATTCAGTTGCATAATAACCAAAATTTCCACAATTGAAACATTTAACAAATTTTGTATCTCTAGATATTCTTAAATCCTTATTACTTCTACCATAATTTACTTCTTCATCACTGGATGACTCATTGCTTGACTATGAATTCTTACCCTTAGTCTTTTGGATTGCTTTGAATGCTGATTCATTCTAAGGAATAGGATATTTTGTTATTATCTCATGTGCTGTAAGAATACCAAGAAACATATCCCTTGTCAAAGTATCACCATCAATTGATACTTCTATAGTAGAAACTTTTTCACTAAATCTGTTTGGGAGAGTTCTTAAAAGTTTATCACAAACATCTGATTCATCAATCTTCATTCCAAGTCCTTGCATAGCATTAATAACCTCATAAATTTGAAGTAGATAAGTACTAATGTTTTCCTCATCCTTCATTCTTAACTCCTCAAATTGTCCTTTGATATTTCGTATCTTTGCTTTCTTGACACATTTATCTCCTTCATATATATTTTGCAATTTATCCCATGTCTTTTGCAGTTTGACAATGCATAACTTTCATAGACTATGTTCTATGCAAACCTCTCAAAAGTAAATTCATTGATTTTGAATTGTAATTTTGTAGGAGCTTACCTTCCTTATATATAGGAGGATTAATTAAGGGATCATATCTAAATTCAACTTCTTCCCAAATTTCATTTCCAAGTGCCATCATGTGGATCTTTATTATCATAATCCAATACATATAGTCACTTCCATAAAATAATGGTGCTGAATTATATGAGGACACATTCTTAGAATCCATTGTGTTATTGTTAGCTTTTCCTTCAAGCTATTAAACTATTTTGAAGGAACCCACTCTTATACCAATTGAAGAACACAAGATTATACTGAGAGGGATGGTGAACAACATAAGACCACTTTTTACTTTTCTTTCCCAAACAATATTATGCAATGTATAAATATCAATATAAACAGTAGTAATCAAAGTAATGCATAAATCACCACACAAAATAGAGACACCACAATTTATGTGGTTCACCCAATTTATGTGGTTCAATACTTAGTTCATGTTCTTCACACAATCAATGACTTCAACAACAATGCTTATAGAACAAGGTTTTAACAACTCTTTATTCCAGAAAACCTTGAAGCATTAACTCAAATCATTCAATAGAAAATCCTAATCAAGTCCTTTTCACTCCAAACTTATTTTTCAGAAAACCAACCAATCAATTTAAATAAGGAAGAATATGCTCATACCTTTTTCTTGATGGAGGAATCTCATAAATCTGCCATAAACATAAACACTCTTTTTCCAAGCTAAAGGAAATTATTAGATAATAATCTTTCTCAAAATACAATGTAAGTATCAAGACAAATATACACCTTATCACTCCACATTTAAGAAATCATTCATAAAAATTTAGAAAAATTAATATACCACTTACACCTTATGATCTCCCCAACTAAAATAATATTCAATGCACTTTTATTTTAAAAATAACTCAATGCTTAGAAGTTCCCTTTATCCTTTTATAAATTCAACAACTCAATGTGTAGTGAACCCAATAGAGAAAGATTGATTATAATGCTAGAATAATAAAAAGGAATCGCTTTTATTAAGGAATCGTTGTTGTATTGTATGGGGAACCCAACAATTAATTAATAATTATATTCTTCGATGCCTCAACTATACCAATTGAAAGGCCTATTTCTACGAGTGTGAAGGTGTGATCAAAGGTCACAACCTTTGTGAAAGAGAGAGTGATTAAATAATTAACTAATAATGTGATTAGTATGGTGGTTAGGAGTAGAATCCTAACATGCCACCTTCCTTAAAAAGAGCTTTGTCCTCAAAGCTCAAAGTAAGGAGCTTCGTTGCTTGTTTTCCCAGTTGAATTTGTGCAAGTTCTTGTACTATTTTAATGTCACTTTTTCGAAGGCAAGGATATATTGAAGGTCGAAACATTAGTGGGGGGTTGCTAGAAAGAATAGTAGAATCTTCCTTAGGAGAATTGTGATGACGGTAGGCTTCCGCTTTAGCCGATTCTTCCTGTGTAGAATGAAGGGAAAATAAAGGTGCACTCACTCTTTTGCCTCCTTTCTGAATCAAGTTGCCTATACGATGAGAACTCACTATTGGTGATGAACTTGTGTGTAGTTCTTTGAGAGTGTATGTCTTGCCTTCATTGTTTACTGCATGGATGTCTACCTCATCTTTTCTTGGTGCATCGAGCACTTCTTGCACATCGACCTCATTTCCTTCATTGTTATGATCTGGTGCTTTGGTCATGTCGTGCACATCTTCCTCACCTTCTTCCTCTATGGAGTGACAGGGATCAACTATATTCAATAAATACAATGTTTGTGTAGCACAACAATGAAGGGGCCCAAATTGCTCATCACAAGTATAGCAGAGGTCGTTCGCTCGTCGCTCCTCCATTTCTTGTAGGCTAAGGTACTTAACTGGCAAGGGTTTGTGTTTTGGAATAGTGTGCGTGAATGTCGATTTATCAATAGGTTGCTCCCCATGTTGACGTTGAACATTGAATGTATCATCGGCTAACAAGGCTAATCCAATGGCTTCTTGTAGGGTGCGAGGAGTGTACATCATGATCTTCACTCTAATTTCTTCTTTCAATCCATTGATGAACCCACTTATGAGGACTGATTCGTCCAACCCTGTGATGCGATTGGCGATATCCTGGAACTAAATTTTATATACACTCACTGACGTGATTTGACGTAGGTGGGCAAGATTAAGTAGCAAAAGTAGGTTGGGGTCGTGAGATATTCTTCCATCGGCCATTTGCATAGTCGTTTGGCGAAAAGGTGTCGCAAAAAGTGTTGAAAGTCGTCACAAAAATTTCTTGAAAAATTATCGTTAAAAATTGCATAAAAGTCATCCTTCGGCCATTGCGGTTAGGTTTTGGAGATTTTATAACCTTCGTAAGTGGCAGAATTAGCGAGAATTTTCAATGCCTTGACAACTTTTAGCAAGAATTTGCAATAGTAACAAGTCTTACAGGGTTGTGATACAGTGGATCGCGTGAGTGTGGAACGTCTGGCAAGATGCAGGCTTGGTTTGGTGTTTTAATTGGTTGTTCGCATATGGCTGTGAACAAAAATGGTTGTGTTTTTGTTGTTCAATCGGTTGTTTTCCTTCGGTCTATGAAATTCACGGTGGGTTTTAGTTTACCTAACTGCCCTATTTTTTCACCTGTGCTCGTTGGTGGTTCTCTGTTTGCTGTAGGGGCTCGTTGTTTGCTGTAGGTGAGGTCCTAGTTAATACATGGACATCGAATAAATGTAGTGTCGGCGTTTAGGATACTGAGTTTCGTCGGTGACTAAGTCTTGGTATTCTGGAGCAGGGAAAGGAGACGAAGACGTTGTGATGCCGTATTTTGCTTGAAAATTTTGATATTAATTTTTGATGCCCTTTTTTAAACTTCCTTCTCTTCGCTGTCTACGACGTCGGAAAACCTTTCTCGGCGATCGGAAATTTAGATAACCTTAGTCAGAACTTTGATAAAATAAAAAAAAATTCACCAGTTTCTTAGGCTCCATCGAAAAACGATGCTCACGCAGAAAAACTTCTAAACGGTGATGACAAAAGATTTAACGGTGATTGGAAACGAATTTATGATGCTAGAATTATTTAAACCTTAGGTTATTTAATTTTTCCTTTCACCGGTTTTCGAATGCGCTTGCCAGAAACGCAGGGTGAGCGACTGGTTGGAAATTTTTTTTTTTCAGCGAGCAGCGACGTTTTGTGAATCCGATTAACCGTATAGTAGTTCTTTTCGATTTGTGGCAGGTATTTTAGATGTTTTTAGTCAAAAATGGATGCCTAAAAACTGCTGGTTTCTTCTGCTCACCGGGCTGTCACGTATGCAGGGGATTCGTGACGCTGTGAATTGTATATTTGCGCCAAAAAATTGCAATCAGCACCACGCGATAAAACGAAGAAGGGAAAAAAAATTGTTTGATTATTTCTTCCCCTTTGACGAGGCTCTGATACCAGATGTAGTGAACCCAATAGAGAAAGATTGATTATAATGCTAGAATAATAAAAAGGAATCACTTTTATTAAGGAATCGTTGTTGTATTGTATGGGGAACCCAACAATTAATTAATAATTATATTCTTCGATGCCTCAACTATACCAATTGAAAGGCCTATTTCTACGAGTGTGAAGGTGTGATCAAAGGTCACAACCTTTGTGAAAGAGAGAGTGATTAAATAATTAACTAATAATATGATTAGTATGGTGGTTAGGAGTAGAATCCTAACACAATGTGAAACCAACACTTTATTTAAAATAAATCAAGAACCTTATTCCTCCAAATTTCAAAAGATCAATAATCAAAATAAAAATCTTTTAAGCAACCCTTTTAACTCCCTAAGACCTCATGTTATCTTTAGGCAATATAAAATATAATCACAATTTTTATTACCTTAGCCTTGGTGGGAATCTAACTCACAACACAGAATTCACCTAATTCTTTAGTCATAGCTCCAACTACCACGTGAGATAGACACTTTCTTGGGGATTGGAGAGCACCACGTACTCAATAAACCTCCCTACTTTTCCAAGAAAAATGTGCACCATTCCCTTAGCACTTCCAACACCAACGTAAACACTAGAAATCACTGCTGCCACATTTCGAACGCAGGTCAATTGGAACCTAAAAAACTCTCACCAATGCCTCCTTGCCACTAGGCCATGCTACCCAGATGGCTCCCAATTTTTTAGCACTTTCATTTTTGTCCTTATTCCCTAGCACATAAAACACAAGATTCGTTTCCCTTTTTTGCATGAGCTCTTCAATTCAAATTTTCATACATTAAAAAATTCGAGCAAGGATGATTAAAATACCTCTTAAGGTATGGTTTATATAGTCCTTTCATTCCTTTATGCAAACATGTCGGCTCTCGAATTGCCTCCAACCTTATTAGACATCAACGCTCAAATTTCCTTTGGAGCTTGTTAATTTATAAAATATTTAAATTCATTTGAATTTAAATTTTATAAATTAATTCTTTAAAACTCTTTGGTTTTATTAAGATCATCTTCCATTGTACACCTTGGTATAAATAATATTTATTAATAAAATTTAAATTCACTTTGAGTAATAATATTTTATTAAATAAATATTAAACCTTATTTTAGCTTTGCAATAGTATTCCTTGGGTTTTTATGAAAAACCTTTTAACTTATGCTCCCACATAATAAAAAATATTATGGAGCGCTTTTGCTTTTAACCTCTGTTTTATTCCTCTTGACCTTTGACATCATTAGTGGATTATTTTTGGAGATCAATAACAACTCTTCACAACTTTATTCTTGACAATTTCCTTGACATTTAATGATGACTTCATTTCTTGACATCAATGACAACTTTGACTTAAGAACTCAAAATGTCCAACACAAGCTCCTTAATTTCCTTCACTTACTAGCGACCATTGAAACCACCCATCAAGCTTCTCAAATAGTAATCCAAATCCTTGTAAAAGGTGAGAGTCTCTTCCCATTCCTTGTATTCGATGGCCACCATTGCCATCATGCTCCAACTTGGTGGGTAACATTTGGAGAGAGTCATCAAGACTCATCGAGGTCAAGCTAGGGAGATATGAATCGTGCAACTTAATGAAGCCATAATAAATTCCTCATGCAAATATTATTATTAATTTTCCAACCTTAGGAACCCTTGGATTAATTTATCCTTTATCACCTTTTCTATAATTATTAAGCATGGCTATAAAAGCAAACCAAATAATTAATTACAATAATTAATCCAAGATAGAATTGCTCTTAACATTGTGGAAGGACCAATTACTTGCTAATTAATACCATATGTCAATATGAATTATCAACAATGGTATTAATATTAAGCATTAATGGTATTACCCTAAAAATATATTTTATTAACCAACCACTTAATCCAGAATCTTCAACATAATCAAGACAAGAGTTTACCATTCAAAATTATACAACATTGCTTTACCTTTAAGTAGATGTATTTTTAAGATAACTAAATTGTTATCCCCATTATATTAAAGATGAATCCTTTATGAAAGTGATATTCTAGACCAACATTGTATTTATAAAATAAATAACAAATGCAATGCATCTATATGAAGGTAAATATTTACCGTAGAGTTGTTGATAAACAAGTCATCACCATCATTTCTTAAAATATCTCTCAACTCAGGTGGTTCACCCATATATAAATATATATCCATGAGTGAGAGTACCTAGTCCTACACCCACAAATACATTAGTAGTACCATATTCATAGAATAGGAAAATTGCAATTACTCAATATTATTGACATCATAAAATAAAGTTATGTATTAGACATCCATGCAAATACATATATCATTGTTAATAATGAGTATTGCTAATGAGGGTTGTTACATACCCCCCCTTGGGATAACACAACCCCCTATGTTTTCTTCAAGTGATTATATACATTTTTTATTCAAATAAATATGGAAATTACTTTCTCATTTCTTTAACATCTTTCCATGTTGCACAATTTTAGAGTACTGGTCACATTGGACCTTACATTGATCTAGGATTTGTTTCCTCAACATCTTAGAATAAAACCCTAGAATATTTACTACTATCACCTCAATGGATAAGGTATCAACCCTAAGATTTAGAAATATTCCAAATGTGAGTAGGATCAACAACATATTTTCTAAGAAGGTATATGTGGAAAGTATCATAGATGTTTAACAGGTTGGGTGGTAAGGCAAGTCTATAGGCTACAATACTAATATTATCAATGATCTCAAAGGGTCCAACATAGATAATAAAACTTGATGAAAATTTTCATGGGTATTACTCATAATAAAACTTTGTCCCCCATAGATAATTCTTAGTGATCTTTTCATCAACATAGCTCTTTTGGAAATCAATCACTTTCTTGAGCCTAAGATAAATTACTCTGAGTTATTCCTCAATATCTTAGATAGTGTTTGGTCTAATAACCACTTGATCTTCTACATTATCCCATGATAGAAGAGTTCTACATCTTCTATCATACAAGGCTTTGAATGGGGCCATACCCAAAGATGAATGATACCCATTATTATATGCAAATTCAACGAGATGCAAAAATTATTTTCATTTAGACTTTTGGACCATGTAGTACATGCAAAGCATGTCTTCTAAAACTTGGTCCACCCTCTTTGTTTTATCATATATTTTTGGATGATATGTAGGATTGATATTTATCTAAGTACCTATTGCATGGTGTAGAGCCTTCTAGAACTCTAAAGTGAACCTAGAATCCCTATTAGATATGATCGCCTCATGAAACCCATGTAGCTTAAATTTTTTTTTGGTAAAATTATTTGCCACCATAGGTGCATCATCCTAGATGTTCTTCGATATGAAATGTGCAATTTTGGTGAACTTATCAACCACTACCAGGATTACATCATGTTGGTATCTAGTATTAGATAAACCCATATTAAATTCCATAGATATTACATGTCATTTCTATGCAGGTATATCATGTGGGTACAATTTTCTTGTTGGGTGTCGATGTTCTGTCTTTAATTTTACTTTCTTGCATTTTAAACATATTTTAATGAAACTAATGATATCCTATTTCATTCCTTCCCAATAGGTATTTTTCATATTTTTCCTCATTTTTAACCCTCTTGGATGAGTAGAATAGGGAGAATTATGTGCCTCTTGCATAATCAATGTCATTAAATCACCAGTTTTGGGTATAACCACCCTATCCTTGAAGCATAAAAGTTCATCTTTTATGTTGAAATCCTTACTCTCTTCAGGATTTATCTTAGTTTTATCCCAAATTTCAATGCAATACGGGTCTTGTAATTGCATTTCTCATACATTATCTATCAAGTTAATATGATTTCGGGTTATCATTGCTATGTGCCTTCTTCTGCTCAAAGCATCAACAACCTCATTTTATTTCCCTTTGATATAACCAATACTAAAGTCATAATATAGTAAGAATTACATCCATATTATTTGTCTTGCATTCAACATAGATTAGGTAAAAATATACCTTAGACTTTGATGGTCTGTCCTTAGCTCAAAAGGTTTTCCCAGTAGATAGTGTTGTTAGACCTTTAATGCATGCACAACTACTACCAATTCAAGCTCAAGTTTAGCATAGTTTACCTCATGCTTCTTGAGCCTTCTTGACTCATATGCTACTATAGCCTCTCCTTGGGAAAATACCCCACCTAATCATTCTAGAGAAGCATTTATACACACCGTAAAATTTCCAAGAGGATTCGGTATATTGAGAATCAATGTTGTAGTTAGCTTATTTTTTAGAGCCTTATAGGCTACCTCATACTTATCTATCCATTTGAATTTGTTTCCCTTATTTTGAAGGTTGGTGATATAATAAGCAATATTTGAATAATATTTCATAAAATTCCTATAATGCCTAGTTAGTCCCATGAAGCTTATGACTTTAGACATGTTTTTCGGTGCTGGCCAATTCAATATAGCCTCAATTTTATTTGAATCCACAACAAATCCTTGTGTCAAGATAATGTATCCCAAATACTATACCTATGAGGTATAAAAATCACCATTGGATAGCTTTCTATATAGTTGGTTTTTCCTCATCACCTCTAACACTAACCTTAAATGATAGTCATGCTCTTATTTGGTGTGGGAATATATCAAGATATAATCTAAGAATATCAACACAAGCCAATCTAGATAATTATTGAACATGCATTTGTCAATCCAAATGCCAATACTGTGAACTCATAGTGCCCATATTTGTTGTGACGTCCTTCACAACAACCCCAAAATTGGGGACCCACCTTAAATTTTGTGATTTCAGGAAATTTTTGTTTATCCAATTTTTCTCGCATCAAGGTCTTGGAAAATTTGCTTTCACTTTGGAATTGCTAACATATTTGCATTTTGAAGGTTTGAATGTAGTTTCAATACTTCAAAATTGAATATTTTGATTATTTGCATATTAATTGCATTATTTCAAATCAAATAATTTGATTAAAATCATTTTCAAAGGTTTAAATGAAATAATTTGATTAAAATCATTTTCAAATGTTTAAATGATTAATTTTCATTTAAATAATTAAATTTTATTTTAGGGTTAACCCTAAAATTAAAGCAAAATTGAAATGGACATATCTTGAGGTAGACAAATCCGTTTGATCTCATTCAAAACTTGGTAAAAAGATATGGATTTTCTCTTTCTAATGATACCAAACTTGCAATATTCCAAATGTCAATTTCACAAAAAAAAATAGTGGGTTAATTTAGCAATATGAGAACTTTGAAATACTTTTGAAAAAAAGGGAAGTTACGGGAAAGTAAAGTTTGGTTTTGTTTTGATATTATGATTATTATTTCATTATGTAGGTAATACAAAGGCAAGGGTTTGAAGAAGATCATTATAAAATCCTTCTTGGTGATGAAACGAAATAACTAAACTTTTCAAATTATAAATAAATCATTAAGATTCATGGAAAAGGTCAGACATTTTATATAGATAAGGAGAGGAACAATTGGAAGGAGCAAAGCTACATCTTCATTGGAGGAAAAAAGAGAAAGCCATTTGCAGAACAATGGAAATTATTGTAAGATTTTATAAATTGTTTTAAGCATTTTGGATCTAGATTTGTGCACAGACTGTATTTGGATTAATAAAGTGTTTATTACAATTTCTTAATAGTTTGTATACCTTAGAATATTGCATCAATTCATTTTATTTCATTGTGTGAATACTGGTGAACATTGGATTGGTTTTAGAATTCTATAGATGGAAATATGATCTGTGGATTTTGTCCAAGACATTAAGTTAATTTCTAAAGTTTAAAAAAATTTATTATTATTTTTTATTATTTCATTCTGAAAACTATATATTATAACCTAGCATAATTTTTATAAAGTGAAATTACATGGTTAGGTTATAGTTAGGTTATAAATTAAATTTATTATTCAAATATTACATCAATTAATATTTGAATTAATAAATTTAAGAAGGGATAAATGAATATTCTATTCCTCACCTTAATTTCATAAGGTTGAGGAAATAGAAATGATATCTCTAAAATTCAATTTGGATTTGATTTATAATATAGTTCTATTTATTTCAGAAGTCCAAATTTCAAATCAGAGATCACATTTACTCTTTTGAATATTTAATTTCATAAATATTTCAAAAGATAAATATTATAAGTAAATCTAGTTTATAAACTTTATTTTATTATAAAATCCAAAGTTTATAGATTAGTTTCATATTAATCCCTAAGATTTTATCATTGACGAGGTTTTAGAACCTTATAAATTGGGCAAGACATTATTTCATTTATTCACCTCTTCTGGGTTTGATTTATAATTTCATAAAGGGGGTTTGAACAAATAATTACTTTATTAAATAGACATTTGGAATTGAATTTATGATAAATTGTGATATTCCAAAAGTTTATTAAATTTGTTAAAGTTTCATTTACTTTAATTTTTGTTAAAGTTTTTTTTGAAAAAATTGAAAAAAACTTGTATTAAAACATTGATCAGTTACAATTGGGATAAGATACATCCCAGTTGAAAACAATGAAAGCACATGATTACAAGAGAAAAGGAAGATTTGCACTGGATCCAAATCTCTTGAACCAACACCAAGCTAGCTGAGAAAGCTGATAGGTCAGATACAACAACTTATCATGAAAACACATAGCAAACACCAACTTCACCTCTGTCTGCAAAAAAGCTACAAGTCACGAAATCGTGACACAAGACTCCTCTGACCGCAAAAAGTCAACCTGTCACGAAATCGTGACATGTCATGAAATCATGACATGTTGCTTTTGGCCACGACGGAGCAACATGTCATGATATCGTGACAAAAATCCAACCTTGGCCACGACGGAGCAACATGTCACGATATCGCGACAAAAATCCAGCAGCAGCCACAACGACGCAACACATCGTGAAATCGTGACAACTTTCCTCCAGCGGCCGCGACGGTGTAACATGTCATGAAATCACGACAACTTTCCTCCCTTGGCCGCGATGGCACAACATGTCACGATATCATGACAATTTTCCTCCCTTGGCCGTGCCGGCGCAACATGTCGCGATATCGCGACAACTTTCCCTCGACGGCGCAACATGTCGCGAAATCGCGACAACTTTCCTCCCTTGGCCATGACGGCGCAACATGTCATAAAATCGTGAAAAATTCCCCTCAACGACAGCGATGACAAAGTTAAATTGAAATTTTATTTAATTGCTTCGATTCTTTTCACTCTAAATTCATTTGAAGCATTTACAAGACATTAGATTGAGAAGATGAAATAAATTTTGTGCACTTTGATTTAAGATCATAAATCAAGTTTTATTTCATTAGGATTGATATGAAAGGCATATGTTATATGATGAAATCAAAATCATTTACACAATTCCCAGGCCCCTTGTAAACAGTAAAATTGCAAACCTACCGAGTTATTCAAAGTACACATTTATGCATATACGTGAAACATTAAATTTTGAATAAGAACCTTGGAGATATATACTATACTTTGCAAGAGAGAACTTAAAGTTCTAATTTGTCGAGTGGTTTTGTGATTTGACAAAATCACACCTCAACAATATCTAGTCTTAAAATTTATCTTATGGGTATCCTCTTCTTGCATACTTAACTAATGACACCCCAATATTAGATATATTTTTGAAAATATAGTAGCATCCTTTAGTTGATCAAAGAGGTTTTCAATCCTTGGTAAAATATACTTATTTTTAATGGTTACCTTATTAAATATCCTATAGTCTATTCATAACCTCAAGGAATCATCCTTATTATCACAAATAATATTGGAGCACCCAAAGATGACACACTAGGTTTGATCATACCCTTTTTTAACAAATCTTAAAGTTGCACCTTTAGTTCTTGCAACTCAATTAGGATAATTCTATAAGGGGTCCTTGCAATAGGTTCATCCCCTAGCATTAACTCTATAGTGAAGAAAAATTCCCACTAGGGTGGTAGACCTGAAATATTCTCAGGGAATACATCTCAAAATTCATGTAGAATCAAATATTTCTTAAATACTTCTTCAACCTTTTCTATCTAGTATTTCCATTGATATTAACTACATACAACATACCACCTATTTTAATAGCTTTCTTTAACTACATAGTAGATAATAAGTAAGATTGAAAAGAACCTTACCTACTTTGAAATCTTACTCTCCTCTTATCCCTATCGGTGTACTCCATCCTTATTTCTTGAAAGTTGATTAAAGCTCCATGAGCCTTCAACCACTCCATCCCTAGGATAATGTTAAAGGAATAGAGTGGTGCCATATATAAGTGCCATATAGTGGATCCATCGGGTAGGGTTATCTCAACTATAGGTAAACAATGACCTACTAAGTAGTTCTATCTAGAACCATACTTGACTTTCCATCCTTGTACTAAAATCTAGGTCTTTATAGCATATCCTTAATTGTGCTAGTGGAAATAAAACTATTTATAGTTGTTCTATATATTTAAAATTTAACATTTTTATCAAACAACTTACCACTTAGCAACATTAGAGTTGCTTGTCCATTCATATTTTGATTCATGATAGTGGTATAACCTTAGTTTTGTTGCTCCTCTGCTCTATTTCTTGACTAAAATTGTTAGGGGTATTTTTTAGCATAGTGAGGAACCCCATAGGTAAATCACCATATCCTGGGTGATTAAGTTTTTGTTTTACCCCTCTTACCGATATTAGATCCTCTTGAATTTTCCATGTTGTATCCCTATTTATCAATTATTTATAGCATTACTTTTTGTTCTATTTGGTCTTACAGTGACCTCACTAGTGACCAAATACCTAATTTCCCCTTGAAGCAACCCAAATAGGGAAGTATCATTTGTCATCTCCCCATTGGAATCCTTTTTCTTTCTAATATCCTTTTTAGATCTCACTGCTTTCCTAGTTTCTTTACTAGAATCCATGGTTCCTTCCTTCTTCTTGCTAGTGTCCTTCCTTGCTCTGTAATTCCTCATGGAGTATACTACAAATTTATTTTACATATCAAGCCCCACCTTTCTAGAGTATCTCAACATAGGTGCCATCTCCTGACCACAAAATGAACTAGGTAAGTCATAATTTCCTCTCAATTGTACTTAAAATTAGTTAGCTTCATTCTCCTTATCAACTAACATAGACCATTATCACTCAATTTATAATGATCAGGGCCATGCTTGCCTCCTTGCAAGGTTCCCTTCCCAATAATAAGCTTTACCTTCTAATATTTTTACTCCTTGGTCTAACTAGTCCTAATGGTGTGCAATACCCATTGTATACTAAATCACGTTAAGATCTATAGCAGAGTAAATTTTTCTAAAGTAGCACATCTAGTGAAGGCTCATCCTAGTTGTACTTCATGGAAGCTTCTAGCCCTATAGCCTAGACCTCTAATACCAACTATAACAACCACCTAAAACCAACCCAAGAGAGAGATATAATTTTTTTCAAGTAAGGTTCACAAAATGGAATCCCAATATATTTTTTAGCATTATCAAGGCTTCATCATATTTGAGTTCTATGTCATTTTAGATGACACTCCATGGACAGGAGTGACCAATATCTCATATTATTTTGGGTTCATCTTACTAAACCTCATTGTTTAAAAGAATTCCAAAGTGGTCCCCCCACCTTTCTTATACCCTCATCGATAAAGGACAATTTGACCACAATGTAGGGATTATCCTTTAAGGCCCATAACACTTAAATGGATATGCATATTCCCTAATATTAAACTAATTCCATATAGGTAGGTTAATCATGCGTAAAACCTTGGTTCTTAGTTACCACACCTTCGTAGGCTAACTAAGGTCATTACCACTCAATTGGAAATGTACATGATTTCTCAAACCTACATGTTCAAGGAACCACCATTGTTTTCTTGTGAATGATTTCCATAATTTCCTAAATATGTAACACCTGATCCTCAACATTCAAGGTGTATAATTTTATAAGAAATCTAGCTATTGTATCCATGCAAATCCTTCTAGATTTGTGAATTTCTAGATATTGCATTCTTGCAATTCCTTATAGAAACCACATTCACCTAGTTATTGCATCAACACAACTCATTTTAGGATTGGGATATTTCAAAGACTTAGGTCCTAAAATAATAATTCTAAATCCAACCCAAGAACTCTTCCCTAACCTATGATAGCATTCAAGCATTAAAATCAATCCTTTCTCTATAGATATAAATGCTTCAACATAATATTAAATTTTAACTTAATCTAGCATGAGCTTCAACATAATGCCACTATAAAGCAACATAACATCATAGTTATATTGGTTCAATAATTAAATCTCAACTATGTAAAATAAGCATTGCTCTCAAATTCACAATGTTTACATCATCATAAAATGCATACATAAAAATTTTCCATAACAAGATCCTCAAAGCTTTATTTCTTTTGCAACAAAGGAAAACATCAACAATCCAAGTTTTCAGACCAAACATCCTTTGCATATTCCTAGTAAATAGAAGATTCTCCTTCTTAAAAAAGTTGTCATATTATTAAAATAATTTTTGAAGTTAAACTAAGGTACCCAAAATAGCTTCTCATTTACATAACAACTTTTCAATCCAAGATACATTAATTAAAGCTCAAATATGTAAAATAAGCATTGCTCTCAAATTCAAAATGCTTGCATCATCATAAAATGCATACATAAAAAATTTCCATAACAAGATCCTCAAATATTTATTTCTTTTGCAACAAAGGAAAACATTGGCAAGACAAGTTTTCAGACCAAACATCCTTTGCATAATCTTAGTAAATAAACAATTCTCCTTCTTACAAAAGTTATCATATTCTTAAAATAATTTTGGAAGTTAAACTAAGATACCCAAAGCAACTTCTCATTTACATAACAAATTTTCAATCCAAGATATATTAGATCCATTTCGCCTAAGTGTTTTCTACACCATATTACTTTTATGGTCATTTTTATGAATGGAATTTTCATGTGAATTTGAAGAACACTTAGGGATCAAGACAACTCTTTATGCATTGAAATTTAACATGCTCTAACTAAGATGCAAGTAACCATGCATATAAAACATATCAAAGCAACAAAGAGAGAATTTCATTCTTCTCTCTATAATGTCCCCCTTACCTACTCAAGTCTCAGGAGACTGCTATATTTTTAAAGTATACAACTTATGATAACAAGGATATAATTCCATACTTCTCTCTATAATGGCCCCCTTACCTACTCAAGTCTTAGGAGACCACTATAGTTCCAAATCCAAAGTTAACATTCATAAATAAGTACTTTTTTATCTTATTTAACTATCATCCAACAAAAAGTACAAAAGCACTAGATATTTCACCAACCAAAGGTTTAATAAATTCTTTAACATACACACTTAAAACTATTCATAGGATTCCAAAATAAACCTTATAAAATAACTACTTATCTTCCCCAATCATAACCCAAGCTCTTAATAATTTCCAATAAAGATAATGCAATCCACAACACCCCTTTACTTTCTATTAACAATATTTCTTATCACAATAATGAATTCAATAGAACATTATATCTACAACATTTTCCTTTAAATAAAACAATCCTTATAATAAGGGGCATTAAAAATTAAAGCTTCTAAAATATTTAATATTTTCCTACCATAGTAATGATTTCAGAAGAGCATTGCATCTATAACATTTCAATTAATATAAATAAGAAACCAAAGAACATTGGAACAATCTATTAAAATACACAAGCAACACATCTTGGATGAAGGTAATATCTTCTCCACAAAGGTGTTTAACCAAGAACTCACTACAAAATGTAGGCCACCATCATGCACTACCCAACAACCTTAAAACAAAAAGCTCAAATACCATTCATTAAAAAGGAAGAACAACAAAAAAAAACTTCCACCTAAGCTACACAACGTGATACGAACAACAACCCCACTGTATAGGAGGATAATAAGGTCATTGATGACTCCTTAACACTACTCGAGCCAACTTAGGGACCAAACTAAACCTAGGTAGACATTAAAAAGTATGAAGGGAGAAAAATAGAATGTAAAAATAAATAAATACAACACTCAGGGTGACCCACAACCTCCTAGAGATGAAACTAACAACACCTGATATTTGAGAAAACACACCAATCTGCACAACCTCACATCCAAAGCTTTGATTAGGAGAAAAGAAACACACATGTACTATAGGTAAAGATAACAAGGGTGGATTGCAAATAAAGGATCTATTGACATAGCGTAGTATAATACTGCTCGTGAAATAAATAATTGGTGCAACTACAACATCCATCAAGTGAATCAACTCAGATGATAGAAGAACCATCCAAAAAAGCAAAAAAAAGAGCATACGTACATCCATCCAGTGAAATATTTTAGTAGCATAAAATATAAGTAACACATTGCTTACAATATAGGTAGAAACCATATCTAACTCTTAGTGTGAAGCTTCCAAAACTGAACCTTGCACCCTCCAAGCTCCTTGCTTTCCTTCGCTTGTTAGCAACACTTGAAACCACCTGTCAAGCCTATCAAATAGAAATATGAATTCCTGTAATAGGTCATAGTATCTTCCCATTCCTTCTTAGATTCAATGGCCACCATTGCCATCATGCTTCAGCTTGGTGGGTAACATTTTAGAGAGCATCATCAAGACTCATCGAGGTCAAGCTAGGGAGTTATGGATCATGCAACTTAATGAAGCCATAATAAATTCCTCATGCAAATATTATTATTATTTTTCCAACCTTAGGAACCCTTGGATTAATTTATCCTTTATCACCTTTTATATAATTATTAATCATGGCTATAAAAGCAAACCAAATAATTAATTACAACAACCAAGATATAATTTCTCTTAACATTGTGGAAGGATCGATTACTTACTAATTAATACCATATGTCAATATGAATTATCAACATTGGTATTAATATTAAGCATTAATGATATTACCCCTATTAATACCTTTTATTGACCAACCACTTAATCCAAAATCTCCAACACAATCAAGACAAGGATTTACCATTCAAAATTGTACAACATTGCTTTATCTTTAAGTAGATGGCTTTTTAAGATAACTAAAATGTTATCCCCATCATATTAAATATGACTCCACTAAAGTGATCTCTTAGACCAACATTGTAATTATCAATTCAAGCACAAATGCAATGCATCTATATGAATGTAAATATTTACCTCAGATTTGTTGATGAACAAGTCATCACCAATATTTCCCAAAATATCTCTCAACCCAGATGGTTCACCCATATATATCCATGAATCAGAGTACCTGGTCCTACACCCACAAATACATAAATAGTACCATATTCCTAGAATAGAAAATGTGCAAGTACTCAATCTTATTGACATTGTAAAATAAAGTTATGCATTAGACATCCACACCAATACCTAATTCATTGTCAATAATGAGTCCTACCAAGGAGGGTTGTTACACTTTGTGATATTTCCATAAAGACCTCTTCCTTAATATATTTTGTAGGTATTTCTTTATTTCAAATCATCCTCATAGGTGCCCTAGGTTTCTTCACCTTAGGGATCAAAATGCCTATCCTCTTTTTCTTTTCCATGAAATCTTCTAGAAATTTCTAGGATTTTAATTTTATAAGGTATCCTTTTCTAGTAGGAAAATTAACCCATTATGCATGAGACTAGTCTCCATACCACTTTATACCTTGGCTACGTTTTATTTTAAAGCCCATGTTTAAGGAATACAAAATCTGAATCTTTCTCCCATAGCAAACTTGGGACAAGATTCTAAAATGATAAGAGAAAAGTATTTTATGACACCCTTCACATGTAATATACCAAATGATATGCAATGATACCTCATCTAAAGGAGGTAGTAAATTGGACCTCTTGGTTCCTTTTGGGTAGCTTCCACACTTTATCCTTGTAAAAAATCCCTCTAGCAATCCCTAGATTATGCTAAATGTTTGTGATATTTCTTGTTATCCGTAGCAAGCCCTAAAACTCTTATATTGCTTTATTCTATTACACATATCAATATTTCTAAGAATAGGGCTATTTCTTCCTTAAATAATTCAAGGGCCACCTTGGTGTCAAATGCTAGCAAATTAAAAAAATAATCCATCCAACCATCCTCCCAAAAAATACTTCTAGCTTTTGTATTTTGTATAATGCACAATGCATCTAGCTTGTTATGATTTTGTGACCCGACCATGACTATAGTATGAAGATTTTAATATATTCTACTTTGATGTTTGTCAATTGAGTGGTTTTATCTTGCAATGCCTAATTTTATATAGTGTTAAAAGGTGCTCTACTCAAGATATCATGTCATCCAAGGAAATTTAATTGATTTGAGATTGATCCTATGTTAATCATCAATTTCCTATGCACTATTATTATATCCTAATTATAGCTAGCATGTTTCACAAGTGGAAATTAATTCCTCTTTACACCTCAAATATGGCAAGTATTGTCAAATATTGTCAAATATTGTTCTTGTACACTCTACATGTGCCCATGTGGCACATAATTTTTATAAAAAAAATCCTCCCTTATGCTAAATATCTTCATCATCCTTGATCAACATAACAAATAGTAATCATAACATTAGGTGGAATAACATGGGAATGAAGTAGAATGGAAACAAGTCAGTATGTGTAGAGATGACAAGGAACAAGACTGATGGAAAAATTTGATAGGGTGACAATACAATTACTAGAAACATGAATGGTGCTATAGAAATATTCTATACACAAGGGTTCCTATGAAAGGAATTTATAGGAAATGGAAATAGAGGTATAGAAAAGTATCTTCTGGAAGAATATGACTAAGTAGATTGGAAAAATATCCTAACTATATATATTGTAATAAAATATTAACAAATGAATATGGAAATAAAAATCTTATACCTAGCTCTACCTATAAATATTATCTATAGGGGCATATCTATAGCAAGTGTAAAGAGGAGTGCAACTATAATTCTAGTTGTCAGATGTGGGAGTAAAGTCCATAGATGAGTTTTTAGTAGAAATATTCCTACTACTTCTACTTATTTTTTTTTTTTATGGAACTTTAGATACATTTTTGGTATTCTAAAATCCCTCACTTTGTATTTTTGAAGGCAAGAAAAAATCAACAAGAAAAATGGTTTTTGGAGTCTTTCTATTTTCTATATCATATTTCTTTTTACTCTTTTTTGAAGAGGAGAAACACAATCAAAAAACTAGTTTTTTGGATTTTCCTCTATATCCCATGCATCTTATCAAGAGTTGGTGAAGCCTTGATCATAGGAGAGGAGGGTTGACCCTCTACTAATGTAAGGTTGGATCAAGAAATGACATGGGCTTTGAATTCCTCCTTGGATAATGGTTTCTTTTTGAGACACAATCAATGATCATTATCCATGAGAGGAGTATTATCACCATCTATAGTTTACAACTTGATAGTACAATTCAAAGACTATATTAATCTCATAAGGTCTTAGCTATTTTTTTTTTAAGCTTACCCTTAAAGTCTATATATTGACAGTCATATCGTAAAGCCCAATCACCTAGCCTAAATATTTTCTCTTGGTAAACTTGTCATTCCAATTAACCTTCTATTTCTAAGTTATTCCTATATGGAAGAGTGCTTATTGTCTAAGCTCATCCAAGGCATTGATCTATTACATCCATTGCTTCTATGATTTGTATAGATCCATACCAAATTTAAATATATTTCTAAGAGTTTTGATCTCAAAATCAATAGGAAGTACTAAACTATTTCTATAGATAGCTCATATGGTGTGAGTCTCGTAGTGGTCTTCCATACAGTCATGTATGCCAAAAAAACTCTAGGAAGGTGATTTTGCCCAATTTTGATGATGGAAATACATTTTTTTAGTAATGATATTCTCTAATTCTCTATTTATGACCTCCACCTATCTGTTGGCCTGAGGATGGGAAGGAGTAGATTTATTTTGGAGTTCATACTCCTATATTAGTGCATTAATGAATCTTGAAGTAAATTAGGGATCCTAGTTTATAATTATCACTCTCGAAACTCTAAACCTAGTAAAAATTCCTTCAGATAAAAAGATTAGTTATTTATGATCTCTAGCACTTTCAAGGCCTTGACCTCCACCCATTTGATTTCATAATCAATTCACACTAATATGTAATTTTGATTGGATGGGGGATCAATTAGACCAATTAAATATAATTTCTATTCTTTCAATAGATCTATGGATAGCTATGGTTATAACATCATCTCATCCATTTGACTAGGCTTTCTCATCCTTTGATACTAGTTATACTGAACTATGTATTCCTTGACATCCTTAAAGAGTGTAGGAAAAAAATAACCTATATTCAATATGCTAGTAGTTGTCATCCTACTATTAAAATATCCTTCACATGGTTCATCATTACAAGCACTTAGAATATTTTAGAATTCATATTCATGAATGCACCTATCCATGATGTGATTTGGTCCTATATTGAAGAGGTACCCTTCAATCCATGAGTAGAAGGAATTATTTTTATCAGTCTATAAGCCTCTCTAGGGATGAAGTGCTAAGGTGTCCTCCCTATAACAAGGTAATTTTCAATATCTACAACAATGAAGTTTTAATAGATACCACAAAAGTATATTCATCTAGAAAATTTTCTTCAACCAAAGAGTTATCCATAGGAATTTAATATTTGGAAAGAAAGAAACAACATTTTTCTTTATAGGCTTGTCAATTATGGTAAAGTCAAATTCTTGTAAAATCAATAGTCATTGAATAATACATCTATTTAGTATTGGTTTAATCATTAAATATTGAAATATTGCATGATCAATATGAATAAAAATAGAATATCCAATAATATAATGTCTAAGTTTATTGATGCCATAAAATACTACAAGGAATTATCTTTCTATAACTGTGTAATTGAGCTAAGATCCAAACAAGTTTTTGGTGTTATAGTAAATGGTGTATGTTTTATTATTTTATTTTTGTCCTAAGACTACCCCTAGTGTTGTATCAAAAGTGTTAGTAAAAAAGTCCTAAGACTACCCCTAGTGTTGTATCAAAAGTGTTAGTAAAAAATGAAAGTGTAAATTCTAATTTGGTCCTATTAAAACTAGAGTGGAAATAAGTTTTTCTTTTAAATTTTTAAAGGCTTTTTGACATTTTGGTTCCCGAACAGAACCAATATCTTTGGACAAAAGGGATAAGAGGGGTCTATAGTTTTACTAAAATCCTGTATAAACCTCCTATAATACCCAATGTATCCAAGGAAACTATAGATGTATTTTATTTTTGTGGAATAGATAGATTTTTACTCTTTTCAATTTTTGTAGGGTCTAGGATACCCCTGCCTCCTTGGGTCTTACCCGAAAGTGGCATCCCTTTTGGGATGTTTTCCACAAATATATATATATTTTTTGTAGGGTCTACTATAATTTCTTAGCCAAGATATAATGTCCTAAAACAATCCCCTACATCATCATCATATATCATTATTTGTTACTTAGTGTGAGATTGCAATCTTGACACCTTTGGAGTACTTTTTTCAAATTATTTATGGACTCTTCAAAGTTATTTATATAGATAGTAAAATCATCCATATAGATATCAATGCATTCAATCATTAAATTTGAGAAGATGCTTAAAATTGCCCTATCTAAGAATATGCTTAAAACTACCCTAAGAAAGGTAGTTGAAGCATTACACAATATGAATGGTAAAAATCTATATGAAATGTACTACATGTGCATGTTAATGTGGTATTGTCCTAGTATTTAGGGGCTATATGAATCTAGTTATACCTACTAAAGTCATATAGGAAGGACAAAAACTTTCCTAATAAGGTATCTAGAAATTTGTCAATAAAAGATAGAGGAAAATGGCCTTTATGAGTGGCCTTGTTCAAGTCATGGTAATCTATACAAAAATGTCATTTTTATTCTTATTTGGAACTATTGCAAGTGGAGAAACTTGTTGTATCTTAGGGATGAGATAAATAAAACTAGCATTTAACAACTTCTACAATTCTTCTTTAACAATATTCTTAACAATTGGATTCATTCTATGACACAGTCATTGGATCAACCTAGCATCTTATTCGATGGGTGAAAATGCTAGGATGAATCCTTTTTATATATTTCTAGTCCAAGAAAAATTTAAACTATGTTCAACAAGTATCTTAATCAATTGTGTCTCTTGTTTGACATTTAGAGAGTTGATAGTCAATATTTTTCTTTGTGAAACTTCTATGACTTTAACAAAGGACTCCTTTTCTATCCCATACAGGTGAGGAGAATTATGGGATCTCATATTTGGACTGTATCAATCTAATAACGTACAAACATGGCCAAGGTATGTGTTGTATACACCCATCCATAAAGGAAACCTAAATCTAACTAAAATAAATCTGTTATTCACTAAAATAAAACTATACTAATCCTAATATAATAGCATATGGATCTATCCTACTTATGTAAGCAAGAGGTCCATTATTTTATTTTAAAGAGATCTCCATGCCCTTAACTCATAATATTACTTAAATAGTAGGAAAACAAAAAATGAGAAAAGAAATTGTATTCAATGCTTGGACATATATCATCTTCAACCTTTTATAATATAATATGCCTTATATTTTATAGAGAGGATATACAAAACAAATTATTAGCAACCTACTAGAATAGAATGTCTAAAATATAAATTAGATAGAAACAAATCTAACGAATTCTATTTAAAGGAAATATTAACTAGAATAGGTTGGTAAAGATTCTAGCTAAGTTGGATTAGCCAAATTAGTTGGAAACTAATTTCAATAAATTTATTTTACATCTAACTAATTTGGATAAGAGATTAATACCAAAAAAATTGATTTACATCTAACTAATTTAGATCTAACCAAATTAGTTGGAGATTAATCCCAACAAATCTTCTTTACATCTGACTAATTTAGATCAACCAAATAAACTGAAAATTAATCCCAACAATTATTATTTACATATGGCTAATTTGGATCAACCAAATTAGTTACAAATTAAATTCCACAAATTTAATTTTTGTAATTTATTTTGGAACTATATGGACTTAGATTTTATTATTGTAGAGTCAATTACAAATTTATAAATGCTTTTGTAATATGTCTATAGTTATGTCCATTTGTAGTGTTGTAGTCTTCCCATAGTTTTGTTGTCTTCCCGTAGGTAATTTCATCTTTACATAGGTAGTTTTAGCATGTAGATATTTTCATATTTCCATAGATAATTATAGATTTCCATAGAAAATTTTAGGTTTTTCATTGACAGTTATGTGGGCAATTTTACATTTTCTATAGATAGTTCTTGGTTTTTTATAGACATTTAGCTTTCTATAAGTAGTTTCCATAGGCAATTTTAGCTTTCCATAGTAAAATCTATAGCTACAGATAACTTCTATAGCACTATTGAATTTTCTCATAACTGATTTCTCAACCAAAAAGCCTAATAAATATTATGTGATTCAATTTTATTAACATAAAATGTAATATACTTCCTAAGTTGCACAACTTCTGCAAATAACATCATAATTGCAATAAATAATCACATAATGGGATTTTTAATCATGGAAGATCATTGCAATAAGGGTCCCAATATGTGGTATTTTTGGAATTCATCATCTGCCCTTTTCTAAAGATATTGTTGGTCCCACAACAACACAATCTCTCTTATGATATCTTTTAAAGCAACAAATTTACTTCATCATATGTTGCAAATATTTAGAATGCTAAAACAATATTATAGTATTTTTATAGAACATATTTAAATGCTAGGAAAATCCATGGCCATGAGTGTATGAATTATTTGTACCTACATCACCAAGGTATCCATTATAGGTTTTCAACTTCTTCCTTAGACTGCCATTTTTTAGTTTCAATCTAATGGATTTTTTAGAAGATAATGTTAAATATCTTCATCATCATTGGTAAACACGTAGTAGATGATAATAATAGCATTAGGTATAATCACATGGGAGTGAATTATAATGGAAATGACAAGTCAATAGGTGTAGAAATGACAAGGAACAAGACAAGTGGCAAAATTTGATAAGACAACACATTTTTTTTAAAAAGGAATGTACTAAAAATTAGTTTGTAGACAAGGGTTTCTATGAAAGGAATCTATATAAATCTATAGGCAATGGAAACAAAGGTACAAAAAAGTATCTTCAAGAAGAAAATGACTAAATGGAGTGGAAAAACTTGACTATATATTGTAATACATTTTAATAAATGACTATAAAAAAAAAAATATCATACATAGCTCTAGTTGTAAATGTTATCCATAGGAGTGCACGTGTAGCAAGTGTGAAGAGGGGTACAACTACAATGCTAGTTGTTAAAGGTGGGCATAAATACCATAGACAAGTTTTCAATAACAACATCCTTACTACTACTTGTTTTTTTCATGGAACTTCAACCATATTTTTGTCTTTTTAAAATCTCCCACTTTGTATATTTTTAACAAGAAAAAATCAACTAGAAAAATGGGTTTTGGATTTTTTCTATTTTCTATTTCTCCTTTCTCTTTTATCTTTTTTTTTTTTAAAGAGGAGAAACTCAACCAAAAAACTAGTTTTTTGAGTTTTTCTCTATATCCTATGCATCTTATCAAGAGGTGGTTAACCCTTGCTCATAGGAGAGGAGGGTTGGCCCTCTACTAGTGCAAGGTTGGATTGAGTAATAATATGGGCTATGAATTCTTCCTTGGATAATGGTTTGTAATCAATGACCATTAGCCATAAGAGGAGTCTTCTCGCCATATATAGTTTACAACTTGATAGCACCATTATCAAAGACTATATCAATCTCATTAGGCCTTAGCAATCATTGGTGAATCTTACCCTTAAAGTCTATAAATCAAAAGTCATATAGCAAACCTCAATAACCTAGCTTAAAATATTTTCTCTTGGTAAATATGTTGTATCAAGTAGTCCTTTATTTCTAAATTATTTATACATGGAAGAGCGCTGGTTATCTCAACTCATCCAAGGTATTGAGTTGTTCCATATATTTCTCTTGTGCTTTGGATAGATTTATAATAAATTAAAATGTAGTCCTTATATATTTTTATCTCAAACTCAATGGTAAGTACTACATTATTTCCATAGATAAACTCACACAATGTGAGTCTTGTAGTCATCTTCCATGTGGTCCTATAGGTCCAAATAATTTTAAGAAGGCAATTTACCCAAATTTTGATGATGGAACTAAATTGTTTTAGTAATGCTATTTTATAATTCTTCATTTGTGACCTCCACCTATCCATTGGCCTAAGGATGGTAAGAAGTATATTTTCTATGATGGATTTTATACTCCCATATTAATGTATTAATGAATATTACAATAAATTAGGATCCTTGGTCTGTAATGGTCACTCTTAGAACTCAAAACCTTGTACAAACCTCTTTATGCAAAAACTCAAAATTTTTCTCATATTTAGCATTTTTCATGGCCTTGAACTCTACCCATTTGTCTACATAATCATTTCACACATATATGTACTCATTTTAATTGTATAGGGGATCAATTGGACCATTGAAATTCAATCTCTATTTTGCAAATATCTCTATGGATAGTTTTGGCTATAGCAACATCTCATCCATCTAAGTTATCTTCATAATCCTTTGACACTAATCACATTGAGCTATATATTCCTTGGTATCCTAAAAATGTGTAAGCCAAAAAAAACCTACATTCAAGATCTTAGTAATTGTCATCCTACCAACAAAACGTCCTCCACATGGTTTATCATGGAAAGAAAATAGAATATCATAAACTTCATCTTCATGAATGCACCTATGCATGATATGATTCAACCCTATCTTGAAAAGGTATCCTTCAATCCATGAGTAAGGGATATTTTTTGGATCAGTCTACAAGCCTCTATAGGGGATAAGTGCTAAGGTGTCTTTCCCATAACAAGGGAATTAGAAACATATACAAACCATGTAGTTTTAATAGATACCACAAAAATCTATTCATCTGGAGCCATGTCTTTAACCAAGGAGTTATCCATAGTATATGGAACCTAGAAAGAAAGTCAACATCAACATTTTTCTTTCTAGGCTTTTAAATTATGGTAAAATCAAATTCTTGCAAAAGCAATAGCCATCAAATAATATTTCTATTCATACTAGTTTAATATTAAATATTAGATTATTTTTTTATTAGTGTTGTCTTAGAATTCACCTAACCATCCTAGAAAAAATCCCAATGTGTCAGGGGTACCTACACCTCGCATAGAGTGAAACAACATGAAGCATTATAGATGGAAGGATTTCCTATGGGGCAACCTATGAGTTTTTTAATCAAGTTTGAATCCTAATTATATTGAATCCTTGACACATAGAGGTATTCATGAGCTAAGGCCAAGGGGTTTGCAGGGAAAGGAATTGCAGTGAAATTAAAAAATGTAGGAAAAGTAAATTTTGTAGAAAATTAAAACCTAAGCTATGGGGATGATGCACCAAGAATTAAAGTACTTCCTTTTGATTACAATAAGTGGCTATAAATAAACAAGGGAACCACCATATAATAGCTAGAATAAACACAACTATAGTACACACAACTAGGAATAAAAAAACATCAAAGGAGGATAGAGCAAAATTAGTCATGGATTCCATTAACGTGCTAAAGTAATTATAAGGCATACATCATATAGAGGCTTGATGCTCTTAAGAAAATGGCTCGAGGCTCAAGCTATGCTTATTACAATTGAGAAGAAGGGGGGTGAAAGGAATATCCTATAGGTATAGATACTAGGAATGAGTAGACAACTCCCAATACCTTTATAATGTAAATATATGCCTATTTATAAGCCAAGAGGAGGGTCCTTTCCCTCTAAAATTATATATAGTAGGTCTACAAGTTATTATTTGTTCTACAACTAGAATTAATAGCTTCAAAAACTTCAAGGTCTTTAGATTTGGGCCATCAATATTGGGATCTTCTAGTCATTTGGATGATAAATTGTCATTGATCTACGTCATTATTGTTATGCTAGGGATGGTTGCATCATTAAGTATTTTCAATATTTCTCCTAGAATTTCCCACTAGAAAATATAGTGGACATGGACTTCACGACTAACATAGATAGAGAAGGTAGGCTCAAGCATATGATGTGTGCTTGTTGCAACTTCCACATGGTTGAATCTGACAAGGTAGCAACTAAAGTCAACTTTTATGACTAATGATAGGTGTTCTATTAAATGTTCTCTTTGCTTACCTTCTTATTTGTGTGCATGGTTGCCATGTGTCCTTGGACGAGGTAGGACCTCTTCTGACCAATGGTGGGCTTTCTTTGTCTATGTACTAGTGTCTCTCTCTTAGGGTCAAAACATCATAACATCTTAAAATTAATCCATGCATCATAACATATTCATATTAAAACTCTTCATTAGTTGTTTTTTTTTAGGCATAACTAGTATCCCTACCCACTCCATCGTAATTTGATAGTGATAATAAGGCCTTTATGGACTAATACAAGCTTAGCATGAAAAAATCTTGACAAATCAGAATAATATTAAAAAATATAAAATAAAAATAAAATAGTGGGTTGAGATAATAATAGAATTGGCCTAAGAAAACTCCCTATCTCACCAAACACCAAGTACCATAGCCAGGTGCTAATCACAATGCAAATTAGGTTCAAAACAACATAGTAAATGCTAATTTAGAAATCAATATATTATGGTGTTTCCTATATAATGTGGTAGGTGACCCAACAAATTTTATTGTAGCAATTAGATATTCATAAAAAAATCAATACAATCAGAAATGTTAATCTCAATAGGCCATTGGCTTGGATTAAATGACACTAATAATGAATCAAATTTCCTACTATCAACATGTCCTAATTCAACTAGCATACCAAGTTCAAGTGCAACATGCATTCTATGCCTCGCTAAACATTAAAATGTAATATTTGCTAACTTTAGCATGGATAAAATAGATTAGTATTCCATGTTTGAATATAATGTCATATGCTCCAATCAACAAGGGGTTGGGACCAAAGGTAAAAGGTATGCATCAAAAAAGGATGAATGTCAACATAGAAATAGGTTGACACAAGCAAAGACACCATAGTAATTATAAGAGGTAGGGAACAATTACACTTGGAAGAAAAAGGGCCAATAACAAATACACAATAGAAAAACAAAGCAAAAATAATATTATTTATTCTGAGGAATTTTGAGTGCAAGGAACATAAATAAACAATTAAAAATTATGTGAAAATTGATGTTCCATATTTTTTCATTTGTAGAGGGAAAGGATAATTTTTTTTTAATTCTTATGAAATTCTACATTTTTCCAATCATATAGGGAAGCAATGAATTTTAATATATTATCATGAAGTTTTTGAAGCAGTTTTATATATTTTTAAAAAATATTTCTTAGTGCTTTCAATTGTAAGGAATTTTAAAGTGCAAGATGATATTAAAAAGCTGACAATTTTCAATATAAAACATGAAGTTCATGTTTTTTTCCATCTATAGTTTATGAATTTTTTTAAATATTCTCTAAATTTTATCTAAAAAAGAAGGGGTACTAGTTTTTGATATCTTATTCATGTAATTTTTAAAAATTCTAAGCATTATCCCTTTCAAGAAATTTTGAAGTGCAAAAAAACACAAATGATTAAATTTAATGACATAAAATTTTATAATTCTTTTTCTAAGGAGGTAAAGGATATACAAATGAATATATGGAGATAATGAAAGGCTTATCATTTTACTTTATCAAAGGATTCCAAAGATATATATATATGTGTGTGTGTGTGTGTGTGTGTGTAAAGTAAAAAATATCAACAACAATAGCGATTACAACACAAAGCAAATAATAGTTATACATGCACTAAATGAAACATTATATCATCAAATTATTTACAATACATAGATGTGCCCCAAACTAGGGGTCATAACACAATATTTTGCTTTGATACAATGATTTTACAATAGAAGGGTTAAAACCCTTGATCAAAGAATAGTGGTGTTTTTGAATCTCTTTTTCTCCAAATAAGAGTGAGTGGGCTTGCATATCCTTGCAAGGCCACTCAAAGCTACATTATCCAGCAGCAGAAACATTTACTATACCTGCACATAGATAGATCAAAATAGAAAGTTAGTAACACCTACGGGACCTCCATAATGTGAGGTCCATGAAAACATGAAAGTGGAAAATGCTAACCCTAGATGAAATACTTACCCAATGAAGTGTAAAAATACAAAAAACGTAAGTAAAATAGTGAAACCAAATACCTTGTTAGAATATACTTGAGTTGTTGGATCTATGCTCCTATCGGCTCGATATGATGTTGCATGGATCATCCTTATTTTTGAAAGACTTGCTATTGTCAAAGATTATTTTTTAGGGGATACCAAAGTGATAGATGATATGCTAAAATATAAACTCCACAATTTTAGGTCTTGTTGTACTGGTTAGAGGAATTGTCTCAACCCACTTCTTGAAGTATTTAGTTGTAGTGATGATGAATGTGTGTTGTCTTGAGGAAGGAGGCAATATTTTACCAGTAAAGTCCAAACACCACTGTGGAAAGAGTAAAATAATCTTAATAGGCTATAAGGCTTGTAATGGCACGAGTTAAATTAGCATGTTGTTGACATTGTTGACATTTCTTGACATAAGTGCAATAATCAAGTTCCATGGTGGGCCAATAATAATCCATGCATAAAATGTGTTTTGAAATGGCCATTCCACTAAAGTTACCATCGCAAGTACTAGCATGAGCTTTAGATATTGCTCTTTGGGCCTTTGCAGGCTCAAGACAATGGAGGAGGACTCCATCATAACCACGTACGTCTATACAACACACCCCCAAGAGAGTGAAACGAGTTACCTTTTGCTTGAAATTTTATTTGGTAGTTTGTGACATGTTATATGGGAGTGTTCCAAATTTGAGGAAGTATTTTATTTGTCTAGACCAAGGCTCATATGATTCTATGTTGATAAAACAAACATCCTTCTCATATTTAGATTTAGCAATGGAAATTGCAGATTTAGAGATTGTAGTGACAATTAATGGTTGTACCTCTACTACAAAGTTCTTTGAAATCAATGATCCTAGAGAGGCCATCACATCTGAAAATATATTTGTCAAATGAGGTAAACTATCGATTTCATACCAATCAAATTTTACAAGCAATTTCATTACTATTTCATGATAATGTTTTATGATTGGTTCTTTGCATTGGTACGATCTTTTTACTTGATGAACGATAATATGAGAATCACTAAATATTTGAATATACTTTATGCCCATAGATATGGCTGATTGAAGTCCTAAGATTAAGGCTTCATACTCTGCATTATTTTTTGTGCATGGGAAATCAAGTTTGAAAGATAACGGGATAGGTATCCCTTGTGGTGTATGAAATACGACTCCTACATCTTGTGCTTTTCTGCACTTGGAATCATCAAAGAATAAGGTGATATCGATATATTCCTCAGGAATGACATATTCCTCTTGTTCATTGAGAGTAAATATTGAGTCATATGGGAGCTCAATAATCAAGGGTTGATCACTAGGAAGTGGAGCTTTCGTAATATGATCAACTATCACTTAACCTTTAATGGATTTTTGGTTGATGAATTGAGGTCAAATTCTATTAGGAGCATTACCCATTTTGTGGTATGGGTGTTGTTGTAACTCTGAGTCATCATATAACATAGAGAGTTTTTGCGAGCTATGACATATGTGATCTGGCTTAGCATGTAATGTCTGAGTTTCTTAGTGGTAAAAATCACTGCTAGGCATAATTTTTCCACATATGCATATCTGATTTCATAGATTACCAGTGTTTGACTAATGTATTAAAATGCTCGCTCTTGGTTGTTCTTATTTTTTTATGCCAACATTGTCCCTAGTGCAAAGTCCATTGCTGAAACATAAAGATAAAAGGGGACCCCCAAGAGAGGTGGAGTTATGACTGGTGGAGAATCCAAGTATTTCTTGATATCATAAAAACATTTTTGACATTCATATATCCATGAAAATATCACCCCCTTTTGTAGTAGGTGATTGAATGACTTGCATTTGTCTGAGATTTGTACAATGAAATGATGGATTGATTGAATATTTCCTTGTAAACTACACAAATATTTCAAGTTTGTTGGGGGAGGCATCTCCATAATGGCCTTGACCTTGTTTGGGTCTACTTCTATGCCCCACTTGAAGATAATAAATCCTAGAAATTTTCCTGAGGTGACATCAAAGACACACTTCTTGGGGTTCAACCTTACATTATGCTCTAGAAGTCGATCAATTTTTTTTTTCAAGAAATCGATGTGCTCTTGTCATGTTTGGATTCAGCCAGTAGATCATCCACATAGTATTCAATGATATTATACATATAATTGTGGAAGATGTATGTCATGGCATGTTGATAACTAACCCCTACATTTTTAAGGCCAAAAGGCATCACCTTGTAACAAAAATTCCCCCAAGGTGTTGTGAATGTTATTTTGTGTTAGTCATCAAGATTAACTTGAATTTGGTTGTATCCCAAAAAATCATTTATTAAATATAGCATTTCATGGCTAGTGCAAGTGTTAACAAGAGTATCGATGTTTGGTAGAGGAAAGTCATCCTTATGACACACTTTGTTAAGATCTTGAAAGTTAGTGTAAGTGTGAATCATCCCGTTAGGCTTATGAACGGGCACCATATTTAAAATCCACTTAGAATAGCCAATAGATTGGATGAAACCCATGTATAATAACTTTTGAAGCTCTTCTTTGACCATGAGGGCAATGGTGGGATGTAAATTTATTAGTTTTTTTTTATCGAATTACCATCAGGATGAAAGGTTAAGTTGTGGAAAACTAAGTTAGGGTCAAGACCAAGTATGTATTTATAGGACCATGCAAATATTCCCTTATTTTTATTGAGGAGAGATATCAATTACTCTTGTTTATCAGTGGATAATTTCGTTCCAAATTTAATGATTTGTAGGTTGCTCACATTTATACTAAGGTTCACATATATAGTATCTTCAATGGCCATGTGTGAACCTTTCTCAAGATGATGGGGTGTTGGGATCAAATGAATGTCATCAATAATGTCAAACTCTTTGGGTATAGTATCTTCCATTTCTAACTGGAAAATAGCAAGAGCCAAGGGTGAAAATGAAGGTGAAGGAAAATGTGGGGGTGAAGGTGATGGAGGAATGTAAGCAGCAAAAGATCTTAACAATTTCTCAAAAATAATGAATTCATAAAAGGATGGTGGTCATGAAATTCATTCCATATAAATGAGGCTTATGTCAATAGGATTGGTTTTTCCAAATTGTATGGATTATGGAGTGGTGTGAATAATTCAATAGGATTCATGATGACTTAGTGGGGGTGATGATGGTTGTGGAGTGAGGGGTGGTTTGTCTTACCTCTTGGAATCAATAAATGAACCTTGAAAACCTGGATAGCAACAAGCAACATGTATAAATGTAAATGACAAGGACATGCAAATGAAATGCAAATATTTTTGTGTTTTTTTTTTTTGTTATGTATATATGTTACATCAAGTTGTTGTGAGGTGATCAATGAAGTGGAGGTGGTGGTTCACCGGTAGGCTCAAATCACTCCCTTGGGAGAAGCAAAAAAAATGGTTTGATGGATGGGGAACATTATAAGATAATACTCATCTCGTTTGGTGAACGGTGTGATTGGGTCTGATTCCTCTTCAGATTCATCTAAAGCTATCAATATGACATCGTATTATTCATATAATTCCTCAAAGTCATCATTGTGATTGGTTTCCTCTTCTAAATATAAATGGAGGCTTTGAAAAGCTTGTTCAAAAGAGGAAGTGGAAGAATGTGAATGGTAACCTAGGCCTGAGTGGTCATGCACCTCTCAATATTGAGGTTCAATAATGTCATGCATGCCTTATAAACGTATCATGATGGGAAACCAAACATGTGCTCTATATTGGTAAGGATTGGTTGCTTAGGTTTGATTAGGGAAAGTGGATCGAATGATGAATCGATCCCCCATATATGAAGTTGATTTTGTTAGGTACTAAACGCATGTGGTACACCACTCCTATAGATAAGGGTGGGTCACATGGATGACCATAATACCTAACAATTTGGATGTTGAGTAATGTAATTATGATATCTTGAACCACATACTCACCAATTCTAGGACTAGCAAGGTGGACAACAACTTGTGTGGGTGATGATGTGGATGGAGTGGATGTGGAGATGTGGGACTCTGGGGTGGATTGTGGATCAAATTATGGGAGTGATGTATGTTGGAACGACATCTCACAATCTATCAAATCAACTTGTGAGACATTGATTGGTGGAGATGAAGATGAATTTGGCTAAGGAATGTGATGGATGATTGGTGACTTTGGTGTGGATGAGATGGTGATGGGTGCTTGTGAATATGATTGTGTGGATGATGATGTATTTGATAGTGTGGATGATGTGGATGATGTAGAGGGATGTCCCCCTTGTGTGGATGTTGAGGGTGATTGGGTCCGACCACATGTACATGTTATCAATTGTGATGATGGTTGGGATGTGGAAGTGGAAGCCTAATGTGGACTGGTGATGGGGATTTCCTCTAGCACAGGTGCTTTGGATGAGGAATTATGAAGTGAAGTGGATGGTGTGGTTGATGGGACTAAGGAATCATATGGGTTGGATATGAAGTTGTAATATTTGAATGGTTCAATGTCTACCAGTATACAATGAATCTATCCCTCATATACATATTTCAAATATTGGTGTAGTATTGAGGGAACACATTTCATATCCCTTATCCAAGGCTATCCAAGGAGTACATTGTAGGCCATGGACCCCTCTAGGATATGGAACATAGTGTGCAATATCTTAACCCCCACTTCTATAGGTAAGACCATAGTGCCAACTATAGAACATAGAGCATAATTGAATGCTCATAAGATGAAGGTGGATTTGGTGATGTGAGAAGGTGGAAGATTGAGATGTTGGAGAGTTAAGGTGGTAATGATGTTTATGGATGAGTTAGTGTCAATCAGTACTCATTTGAAAGGCTTCCTATCAACTTGAGCCATGATGTGTAATGGAGGATCCAATGATTTTGATGATATTGATTTGATCTCAAAATCATAGAATGTTATAGAGGGATCCATACATGTTCAAATGCTCCCCAAAAAATTTATTAAAGGCATTAGCATATTGATATTGAATTTCAATGGATTTTAATATTTCCATTAATGCCTCATGGTGTGGAGGAGATTGTTGTATAAGCTCATAGATCGATAATTTTATTAAAGCCATTTTGAGACTAGTTGTTAGCTCGAATGCTCAGCATGATGATAGGTCTTTGTGGATGGATTGGGGGATGAATAGGTTGGGATGGATGAATTGGAAGGTGAATTGGTTGAGATGAATTGGTAGAAAAATGAATGGGTGGAGATGAATTAGTAGGTTGTGGAGACACATTTTCTTGAGGTGCCATGGGAGGTTGAACTACTTGAGGTTGTTTATTTTGGTGATTGGTGCTTCGTTGACCTTGGGTGACTACATGGATAGCCCCCATAAAACCTTGGTACTATTGCACATGATTGAATTGGTTAGGGGGAGTCATGGTATTTTATCCCCCTATTGTCTATTGTGTTTCCTCATGATGAGGAAGTGGTGTTTGGTAGATACCAAGATTTTGATTTTGTTGTGCTAAGGGACTATCCAACTTAATGGCCCCTAGGTCTATCAAGTCTTGCACCATGTATTTAAATGTATAGTAGTTATTAATGTCATACCCCTTATGTCGATGGAAAGGATAAAATAAATGCTCCTTATAGCCCTTGCCATGTTTGGTTGGATCATCTGGTTTAACTTTAGGTAAGGTAATAGCATTGGTGTCATACAACCTATGAAATATGGAGGCATATGATTTGGATAAGGGTGTGTAAGTGTGAGTCTATTGAATATATTATTGATATTGATGATTTTCCATAGTTGGTATTGTGTTATGGAATTGTTGTGGGGGTGGAACCACTTGATAAGATACTTGTTGCGGTTGTTGTGATGATGGTTGTGGTTGGTGGTGACCATGGGATTGTTGAGTCATTTGGGGTTGAATCAAGACCACTTGATTGACTTATCCAGGTTTTGATTGGCCAGTGTAGTTTCCTTTAGATTGGCCCTTGTTTTGCTATTCTTTATTTTTGGGTTTGATCTCACCCTCTTGGATCTTGATTTATTTGATGATGTAGGCTTGGGCAAGAGCTTCATCAAATGTTCTATATTATTATAATTGCAATAATAAGGAGATAGGTTTTAAACAACTCCTTGCAAACATTCAAGTTAATTATTCCATTGGGAGGGAGAATGGCAACTTGGTGATGACTGCCCTCCAATAATTTTCAAAGTCATAGATTGAATCTTCTTCAAATTGTTTGAGATTGTACAAGTCGGTCAAGGTAGTTTTCTTACAAACATTGAGGGAGAACCTTTCCAAAAATTTATCCACCAATTGTTCAAATGTGTAAACACTATGATGTGGCAGATGATTGTACCAATCTAAGGCATCTCCCCCTAATATTTGAGGAAAATTTTAGAGTATTAATGCATAATTCTCTTGGATTCAAAAACATGAATGGATGAATGCACTAATGTGCTCCCTAGGGTCCTCAGTCCCTTTGAATTTGTCAAAATTCGGTAGTGTAAAGTCTACTAGATAAGGCAATGAAGGTACCAAAGAATGAATGGGTTGATTGATCAATTGTCTCAATGTAGGTTTCTGGTACATCATACCAGGAGTATGCATAATTAAGTTATCAATCTATTGTTGCAAGGCTTGGATCTTAGGGTCTTCCATGTGTGTGTGGAAACCCTGGTTTATTTGATGAGTGTATGGAGGTGGTGTGTGTGGAGTGATGAATTGTTGGGATGGAATGTGGTACTGATTGGTCGATGGATTGATGGGTATATGGTGATGTTGGATGTGTTGTTGGGTTTGGTTATGGAGGGCCTGATGTTGATGAAGTGGGGATGAAGTTTGGGGAATTTGAATGTGTTGGGTTGTGGAAGTGGTGTTGATGTGGGTGAATGGAGGCATGGGTATGGTAACCTTAGAATATTGCAATACCCAAGATGGATCAGGGGTGAAGAAGGTGTGTTGGTTGGGAATGGAATGGGGTTTAAAATATGCTACCTATGATTATTATTGAGGGTAAGAATGAGCATCTTGATGGCCCATAAGCAATTGATTGAGATGTTTCCATGCTTGTTGTATGGCAATTTTAGATGTAGATTGTGTGGTTGTGGTGGAAGCGGATGTAGGTATGATATGAGTGTTGGCAATGTTGGTTGAGGTTAATGGAGGGTAAGTTGTGAAAGGAATCACAACTGAATGAGGGGTGGTAGATGAAGTGGTGGATGGAATCTATGAAGCAACATTAACTTGTGCTTCATAGAGTGGGTTGGAATAGGTAGTGGTGTAGGTAAATGGAATGAAGGTGCTTTGGCTACATTGTTGTGGAGGAATTTGGTGTGAGGGTGTGGATGTTACCTCAAAAAGAGGGTTGGTGAAGACTTGGTTAAAGCTATTGGGATGTGAGTGAGCAAGTTCCTGCTAAGAAGAAGGAACATGTTTGGGTGGACTATTAATTGATTCTAGAACCAAACTGGTGGGTCTTAAATAGCTTTTGAGTTTGTCAGAATCTATGTAAGTGATGTGGTGGTCAGTGGGTGTGGATGGCTTAGTTTTTGGAATGGTGGTGTGGATAGCCCTTTGTATCACATCTGCATTTGAAGTGAATATTGTGTGAGAAGGACCAACAGATAAGCCAAAATAGCTTGTCTACGCCATGTTGGCTGAGTTAGCCATAGAAGTGGTTGGGAAAGGAGTGGAGCACTCCATGGATGAGGTAGGTACTTGAATCATGGCTTTGGCTTGATTTTTAGTCAATACCATAAGCTATAAGCAGGTAGGGGTAGTGAATGTGTGGGATGTGTGTGGAAAGTGAGATGACAATGAAAAACACACATATCAAACAAACATATGTGTCCTATATTTTTGCAATAATTTTTATTTTTGATTTATTTTTGTGTTTTTGTGTGTTTGATGTTAAGACTCTCTAAGATTAAAATGACTATACAGGGTGGATAGGTGTGTTCACACTCACCTCTCTAACAAGAAATGAAATGTGAATGGCTGAAATGGCTTCCTAAAGTGTAACCCACTTTGAGGGTCTCTCAAGAGTGGGGGATTTTTTGGTGATGAAGTCTAGAAAACCACTCATGGGCTACTAAGGTATCTATGGGGTGATCCAATGGATGGATATGAAGCCCACCATTGTTGGTATTGATCAGTGATTGGTGATGAAATCCAACTCACTGATGTTGAAGATGAAACATGCAATGTGTGTGGGTTCCTTTTAAGTTTTTCATTTTCTATGGTATTTTTTTAAAATAAACCACCCTTCACATCAACCAAGGTGGTGACTAAGAACACTAGTGCCAAGTGTGAGGTCCTCAAAAGATTCTAGGGTACACCACTTAAGATCCACAATGTGTGGAGGGTTCACCTAGCTATTCCACTCTAAATCAACAAGTGTTTCCAATAGTGGGAGGAAGCTTGAGCATAAGTGACTTATTCCAACTTAGAAGAGTGAGAAGTGGGAAAAATTGGCCTAAAATACAACTAATATGCTTTTTAGTTTGTTGCATATAGCATAAGCACAAGACATACACATCACACAAGGTAAAAGATAAAACACCATAAATAACAAAAAATCTTGAACCAAATGTAATGAATGTATTTTAGATAAACTTTAGACTATTTCTAACATATAAATTTAGAAACAACATAAAAATAGATCTGAAAGCCCTAATGCAATCTAAAAATGAATGTATGAGTGCATATCTACCCCTATGTGCAATCTATATGATTCTAAAATGTACTTTTTTTTTTTTCTTTTTTTCTTTTTTATTGCAAAGAAAAAAAATGCCTATGAATGCCTAGAATGCCTAATAATGCATGATATATTGCTTTTTAAACAAAAAAATAAATATTTATTTTTCCTTTTCTCTTTTAAAAAGCAAAAATGTAAGTGGTATTTGAACAAAACTTACCAGGAAGCCTACGTATTCTTTCCCCAACTTCGCAGATGCGATGACGAATCTCTTAGATACTCTGTTGAATCTCACAGATACTCTGTAGAATCTCCTAGATACTCTGTGGCATCTACCAGATACTCTGTGGCATCCACCTGGATGTTGTGTGGCATCCCCTCAAATGTTGTATGGCATCCGCACGACCATATATTGAATCCCACAACTCCCAAAAACCCTAGCTCTAGACTTCATGATTTTTGTGCGATTGGATTTTCAAAAACCTATAGTAAAAACATAGAGAAACGTAGATCAAAAACTCAATATTGACAAGGTAAATTAAAATGTGAAACCCTTTGGGGGTCCCACCATGATCGCCATTTTGTAAAGCAAAAATGATCAACACCAATAGCAATAACGATACAAAGAAAATAATAGTTATATGTGCATCAAATGAATAACATTATATATCATCAAATGATTTACAATACATAGATGTGCCCCAAACCAGGGGTCACAACACAATATTTTTCTTTGATACAATTATTTTACAATAGAAGGGTTAAAACCCTTGATCAAAGAATAGTGGTGTCTCCAGATCTCTTTCACTCCAAACAAGAGTGAGTGGGCTTGCATATCCCTATGGGGCCACTCAAAGCTACAACAACCATAAACAAAAATATTTCCTATACCTGCACACAGATAGATCAGAACAGAAATTTAGTAACACCTATAGGGCCTCCATAGTGTGAGGCCCACTAAAACATGAAAGTGGAAAATACTAACCCTAGCTAAAATACTTGCCAAATGAAGTGCAAAAATATAGAAAATGTAAGTAAAATAATAAAATCAAATACATTGTTATACCCAAGTTGTTGGATCTATGCTCTGTCGAGATCGATCTAGTATTGCATGGATTTGCCCTCCTACAAGCACTTGAGGCTATGTTGAAAAGATGCCCTATGATGTTTTCTAGACACTCTATAGAATTTAGTAATGTATTTGGATGCTCTATAATGTTTCAAGAATGCCCTACAACATTCAGGGAATGCCCTGGAGCATTTATGGGTTGTGGGAAATGCTCTACAAAATCTAGATCTAGTTTGCATAGTTTTGAGGGTCAAACGATGGATATGGTGGTGATGAGGGTTTGTGTGAGTGCGAAGGGGAAGTGAGATGATATAATTCTAGGGTTGATAAGATGATGGGGGATTCGACCTATTGATTTTTTGACCAGGATGTTAATTTTCAGACCCTCATTCACAAAAGTGAATGATCTTTTATAATTTACCCTTGATCATGCTAGGGTTTCAATGACACCAACGGACGGTCAAGATTAAAACATGATGAAGGGTTGTGATTACGATTTGATAAGTGACATGGATCATGTTAAATGAGTGGCCAGAGTTAAGTCATGATAGGCGACTAAGATTTATTCATATATATATATAAATATAAATATATAAAATATTTATATACATATATATAAATAAATGATGAATGACTATGATTTGATGATGCATAGATGACAAGTGGCTAATATTTGGTGTCTACAATATATATATATATATATATATATATATACGTACATAAGATTAGGGTTTCATTCCATTGTCCTTTCCAAAAATTTGAGGAGGGGATGCTTCCATTTTATCTCTCCATAGAATGAACAGATGAGGACAAGGGGTGACCTCCATTAAATCTCTCAAAAAGTGAAGAGGTATGGATAATAGAATGGATTCCTTTGTAAATTTTAGATGAGGTGAAGGAGAGTCCTTGCATTCCCATCTCTATAAGATAAAGTGATAAGGAGAAGGTAAGACATCCCCTTAATGGTAAGCTATAGAGAAGGACAAGGTTTTCCTTTTCCATTTAAAATGAAGAGAAGTGGGGACATCTTCTTCCATCCTCCATAAGATAAAAATATGGTGATAAGAGGAGGCTTCCTCTTTTTATTTATAAGTATAGTACAAGGTACTACCTTGGTCCATAACAAGTGATTTGATAATATAAGCTGCAATAAGGAGTCTCAAATATAATAAGGGATGAGTCAATAATTTTGAAATATCTATTGATTTTGTTACACTCTAATAGTGAAATAAAAAATGCTTCATGTCAAAGAGTCAAACATCCATAAAAATATAATTCGTTAAGTCAATAATCCATTGAAGTCTAGAAAATTATTGACACAACTTGAAAGGAGTGAAGATTGTGTTAGAATAAATAATTATTCTCTTAAGTTCTACTAGGATAGACTTTGCTTGAGTTACCACTCTTCCATGAGTTAGGTGAACTCTCAGTTTATACTAGTTCAGATTTGATGAGTTGTTGTAATCCAATGGCTCTCAATGATCAACTTTGCTATTTTTACAAAGTTGATCCATAGAATAAATCAATCAGTTCTTGAGCTTTTCAGTAATTCTTTGCATGTCTAGTTTCCTAATTTCAATATTGCCTCTCAACATTTCTAACATGGTACCAGAGCTAGGCTAGATTTTGCATGCATTCTCATATTCATAGATATGGTTCATTTTTTTTGGGTAGCTCTTTGACTAGCTCAACTTGCTTGGAAGAGTAGTCATTTGTTACTATCCATTAAGTTTTTTTTGCTCATTTTTTTACAAAAATAAGCACATTTTTTAGCATATATGAAATTTGGTTCTTTTTTTAGAACCTCTATATTTTAATCATATTTTAAGCTTGAAAAATAGGAATATTTTTTTTCCTATTGTTAGAGTTTTTTCCATTTTAGGGGGGAACTATAACACTACTTTCTTGCTGATGCACATGAAGCCTCTATTTAGCAGTGGAAAGTGTTGTTTCTTCCACGCATAGCACGTCTCAATTACCATATCAAATGTAGTCTCCATTATTCGAGATGAGTGCATTTACATAAAGACATGGGTTCCTACCTATAGCACCCTAAAATTGGCACAGTTAAACCCTTAGTAAAAAAATAAAAATTTGAATTTTAACCCTAAAAACCACCCGTTAATCGCTCCCCTTGTTTTCATGCCATTTTTAGGAGTTGTTTTGACCGTTGGACAATATCGTCGCCGATCAGGCGAAATCGTCCCAGATCGGATGAATTCGTTTGGAACAGAATGTCCAGACGATTTTGTCCCAAAATTGAATTTTCATAATTAGATTTTGTTTCAACAACCTCTCCAACTTGGGCAGAAGCATGTCTGCGTAGTTGGATATTCCTCTATTGGAGATCTCCCAGATTGGGATGATCCCCAACCTCCTAACCTCCCCCTAATCCTATATAAACTAGGATTTTCTCAGTTTATCCCCCTGTCGCTGTCTGGCTCTTCTCCTGACTCTCTTCCTGGTTGATTTTCCCTACCATTTAGCTTTACTATGTTAAGACGTCCTATCTACCATTGTTTGCACTTGTAGTTTTAAGTTTTCATTACAAGTTTTCACTATGCTTCAGCTGGAGGAAGCTCAGATCGTCATAGGTGATTCCATAAGATTTCGAACGATCATGTCACAGATCGATGATGATTTTGTACGATTGGATGTGATCTCAATTGCATTTTAGATTGGGGGCAATCAGAGCCCTGAGTTTGCATTTCTCATCTTCCCTCCTTATTTTATTATGCATTAGATTGATTATTTTGATTCTGCATCCTAGAGTTCACCTCATTTAGCATAAATGCATGATAAAGTTAAAATAAGTTATTAAAACAATGCATTTCATTTAATATGCTATCTAGATTTATCAATTAAGCATTTATACTCTCATTTACATCATTTTGCATTATTCTTACAGTTGCATTTTTGGTTTTTTGTGTCTGTTTTTGTGATTGTAGGTTTCTGACGAATTTGTCTGATGAATTCGTCAGATCAACAATGATCTTGTCTGATTTCAAATGATCGACTATGATTTGGGATGATTCTGTACAATTGTAGATGATCCTATCATATTCGGGACGATCTAGACTCCTACAAGCTTCAAAATCTTCATTAGACATCCGGAATCAGGTGCATTCTTTCTCATTTAACATATTCCTTACATTTAGGATGCATTCATGCTTTTTGTATTCATATAAATTGGCATTTTCATATAGAATAGCTTAGATTCATTTTGGCCAACCTAGGAATATGAATGATTGAGTATAAAATGAACACATCAAACCCATTATCAACCTAGGCGTGGAAACTGCGACTCAAAGTTTCCTGTTGAAGCCCACCATCCGTCAAAAATTCACCCTTATACCCCTCCCCAAGAGGCGTGACCTTCAAAGGGCCTCTCAGTCCGAGGTATTGTCCCATCCTTCTCGCATCCCCCTTTTGAGCATGGATCCTATAGCTTGAAGGTAAGGGTGCAAAAAAATTGGGTCAGTACATTTTGGTGAACCCGACGTGAAACTAAAAGACTTTTGAAAACCAAAAAAAAAAAAAATTATTATTAAGTAACATCTAGAATCATTAGACAAACAATTAAAGTCGCATGTCATATTTAGATGGTAGATTATAATAAAAGATGAGTTGTCACCATAAATATTGAAAATAAATTAACAACCATAGAGATTACTTTTGTACTTAGAGTACCTCAAATAAATAGAGTCCAACCTTTGTGGGACAAACTTGATAGGAGATTAGGTATTATTGAATCCAAATCTGTAGAACTTAGGCAAATTAAGAGGTTTTTCCTAGATAGAATCCTGGATCCTGATCAGGTGACTTTGTACCATGAACTTCAGAGAGCTTGCCATAGGTGGTTAGCCGATAAAAGAGCACTTGTGTCTTCAGAATTGTACACCTTTGAGGAATACCTTGAGAACGTAGTTTTAGTACATAAGTTTCTATATCGTATAGAGGATCAAGAAATCGTTCTTATGGATAGAAAAATATGGAATAGAGTTCCTAGAGATGTGTTATATCGAGAGTATTTCCATGAAATTTATTTCTACATGTCAGAGTCCGAAACATATCATATTACCATAGCACACTTTGTCAAATTTTTGAAAAACCATTTCCAATTTGAAGAGGATCATTTCATGACTCCTGATGAACTTGATCCTATTAATGATATCCATAAACTATTTATAGAAAAATAAGTCATTATTTTTACTATCGTTATTATTTTTGCAACTAGAATGCTATTTATCTTTATAATAATATTATAAAAAAAAAACATTTCCCTTTTAAGTATTATAGTAGGTATATAATTAAAATATATACCTCTCAAACCTATCGCATATATATACATAAGTATATATATAAGTATTATAGTAGGTATATAATTAAAATATATACCTCTCAAACCTATCGCATATATATATATATATATATATATATATATATATATATATATATATATATATATATATATATATATAAGTATATATATTTGCTGAAATCTAAGTTTAAGCACAATGCCTAGACTTAGGAATGAGAAAAAGACTGAAGAAGAAGAAGATTGGTTAGGAAAACCATTAAATAACCTAGATATCCTTCCTAAAGACCAAGTTCAGGAAGAAGAAACCCTAGACCAGCAAGAAGAAGAGCTTGCTGTAAGAAATGAACAAGAAGAAAATGTTAGAGAGGAAGGATCCTCATCCCCTAAAATATCTCTGGGAGGAGCCGTCACTTTTGAAAACATGGAACAATTTTGGAAGTTCATTAATAATATTGGTGTTCTTAATAGAGCAGTCCATATGGACAAGGATCGAATTAGTGACACTCAAGCAACTCTAGAAGACATATTTCACGCACACACTAATCCCTTGTCCTTTATTGATCAAGAGAGTGATCAAGCTGGACCATCCAATTTGGATATGGCCATTATAATCCAAAATATGCAACAACAACAGGTTACCCAACCATATAAAGTGCCTATTACCAAGCCTAGGGTTATTCCCACACAAAAGAAACCATCATTTACTGCTCTATTTTGCCAAGCTATTGATCAACATACTTCAAATCAACAAAAGCCCAAAACAAAACCAAACACCATTTACCAAAAATCTGGGATACAACATAATACTATTACAAATCCCCTTCATAATGCTCTTCCTACCAAAACTTTGCATAATAGCAATATAGCATCTAATCCTTATGTCACACCGTCATACACTCACAAATCCCATACTTATGTCCCATCGAACCAATATGGTGGACAAACCAGTAATCTTGAAGCCATGGTGAAACAGTTAGTTTCTCGCATGGATTAGATAGATCCCTACCGTCCCTCGTACAATTATCGAGAGATGTGTAGTCAACCTCTAGATCCTATAGTTGTAGCACAGCCGTATCCTAAACATTTTTCTATGCCTGTCCTACCCATATATAAAGGAATGGAAGATATTATAGAGCATCTTCGTATGTTTAGGCTATCATGTCATGATATATCACATGACTTATTATTGCTAAAAATGTTCCCAAAAATTCTAGGAGGAATGGCATTAGAGTGGTATTATCAATTACCCACTAATTCTTAGAGGAATTTTGAAGAAACAACCGAGTCTTTTGTTCATCAATTTAGTGCCTACATTGAAAGACATGTGACCATTAAAGACTTGTACAACTTAAAACAAGACAAAGATGAATGCTTTATTGATTTCCTAGCTAGGTGGAGACAATTGATAGGAAAATTACACTTTGTGTTACCTTATAGAGAAATTTTGGACATCTTTATTAATAATTTGCAAGAGAAACTATCTTACGAATTATCAACTACTACCTTGACCACCTTCGATCAGGCTATAGACTTAGCCAGACGAGTGGAAGATGCTCTCATTAGGAGAGGTCGGCTTAAAAAGAAATATGATGAGCAAGGTGCAACCAAAGTATTGTCATTGTTGTCAACACAGTCAGGTTGATCAGTTGATGCAATGGATAGGAGTTCGTTGATGAGCAAGGTGCAGCCAAAGTATTGTCATTGTTGTCAACACAGATAGAGGATCAGTTGATGCAATGGATAGGAGTGCAGAGGTCATTAGATGGATCAGTTGATGAAGTGAACAAGAGTTCAGAGCAGTCAGAGCATGTACAGTAAATTTCCAAGAAGACAGAAGTGGCCCAGACATAATTACGTGTGTTTCCAATAATTCCAAAGGGGGAGATTGATGAGCAAGGTGCAACCAAAGTATTGTCATTGTTGTCAACACAGTCAAGTTGATCAGTTGATGCAATGGACAGGAGTTCATTGATGAGCAAGGTGCAGCCAAAGTATTGTCATTGTTGTCAACACAGACAGAGGATCGGTTGATGCAATGGATAGGAGTGCAGAGGTCATTAGATGGATCAGTTGATGAAGTGAACAAGAGTTCAGAGGTCAATCAGAGCATGTACAGTAAATTTCCAAGAAGACAGAAGTGGCCCAGATTCAAAGGATCAAAGAAAAAGACAAGTAAGAAAACTGTCGCGATATCGCGACATGTTTTTCGTGACATATCGGAGGAGAGAGAAAATGCTGGAAAAGCTGTCACGATTTCGTGACATATCGAAGGAGAGAGAAAATGCTGGAAAAACTGTCATGATTTCACGACATATTGGAGGAGAGAGAAAGCACAAGGAAAACTGTCACGATTTCGTGACATGTTGGAAGAAAGAAGGCAAGTAGAAAAACTATCACGATTTCGTGACATGTTGGAAGCAAAGAAGGCAAGTAGAAAAACTGTCATGATTTCGTGACAAGTTGGAAGCAAAGAAGCCAAGTAGAAAAACTATCACGATTTCGTGACATGTTGAAAGCAAAGAAGGCAAGTAAGAAAACTATCACGATTTCGCGACATGTTTGAAGAAGAAGCGCATGCAGGAAAAACTATCGCGATTTCGTGACATGTTTGGAGAGAAGGCGCAGGCAAAGAAAACTATCATGATTTCGTGACATGTTTGGAGAAATGGCGCAAGCAAAGAAAACTGTCACGATTTCGTGACATGTTTGGAGAAATGGCGCAAGCAAAGAAAACTGTCACGATTTCACGACATGTTCGGAGAGAAGGAGCTCGCAAAGAAAAGTGTCACGATTTCGTGACAATTTGCAAGAGAGGTAGTACGGATAAAAATGTGTCACGATTTCATGACATGTTTGAGAGAAAGAGCTTGCAAGGAAAAGTGTCACGATTTCGCGACAATTTGCAAGAGGAAGCGCTAAGGAGAAAAAGTGTCACGATTTCGTGACATATTGCAGGAGAGAGAAGGCAAGATAAAAAGTGTCACGATTTTGTGACATATTGCAAGAGGAAGAGCTCGAGAGAAAAAGTGTCACGATATCGTGACATGTCGCGTTTTCTGTGACCTAAGAGAAGAGAAGAGCTAAGGAGAAAAGATGTCGCAATATCGTGACATGTCACATTTTCGACTAAGAGAGGAGAGAAAATGTAAGGAGATAGAAATGTCGTGATATCGTGACAAGTAGAGAGGAAGACTCTGAAGGATGAAGTGTCACGATTTCGTGACAGAAAAAATGAAAGAGCATGGAAGCAGAAGCGTCATGATTTCACGACAAATTCAAGGAGGAAGAGCTCAAAGGTGAAAGCGTCACGATTTCACGACATGTTCCATTTTCGTGGGTGTAAGGTAGAGAAAAGCACAAGGCAATGAAAGTGTCACGATTTCGTGACATGTTCCGTTTTCGCTGGTGCATGCAAAGAAGAGTGTATGATAGTGAAAAGTGTCACGATTTCGTGACATGTCATGTTTTGGGTGCATGCAAAGAAGAGTAGAGGGAAATTATGATTTTTGACATGTATGTTTTTAAGAAGAGGAGAAGCGAGAAATGTCATGATTTCGTGACATGTCATGTTTTTGCTAGTGCAAGTAGAGAAGAGTGCAAGGAAGTGAAAGTGTCACGATTTCGTGACATGTTCTATTTTCATGGGCAAGAGATAGAGAAGAGTTCAAGGCAGTGAAAGTGTCATGATTTTGTGACATGTTGTGTTTTCGTAGGTGCAAGCCGAAGTAAAGTTAACTAAGGAAAATGACAGTTACAGATGCAGTTGTAGAAGAAAATCATGCAGCTAGAATAAGAATAGTTAACTGGAGTCAGAACTACAGTTACAGGGGGCAGTTATAGAATAAATTTATGCAGCTAAAATTAGAACAGTGCATTAAAGACAGAACGGTTGTTACAGGGCTGTGACGCTGTGAAACTGTCAGAGCGGTGGCCATACCGAGAATCCCAATTAAAGAGACAAATCTATTAATAGGTTGCGTGTAAGAATAGTATGTCAGAAAGGAGTTACTTACAGGAGTGGCTATGAATAGGCTGCATGCGGGTTTATGGCAGTTATAGAAGACTTAGGGTTTCAAGATGAAAATATTATTATAAAAGGGTAGTTGCGTGCAGAAGTGAAAAAGAAGCTCAAAATTGAAAAGTGAGCAGAGAAGGCTGTCAGAGCACAGTAAGCAGACCACAAGAATATGTATGTTTTCGTGTATAGCAAGTTAGGGTTAGGGTTGAGCTCTGCACGGGGGTAGAGTGCAGCGTGTTGCCGGATAGAGTATATGAGCTGGGAAAAAGAAAATATACATTGTGTCTATGAAAAAGAGCAGTTGAGAGAGAGCATTTGAGAGAGAGCAGCTGAGAAAGAGCAGCTGAGAGAGAGCACTGCTGAGACAAGAGTGGTGAGGAAAGAGTGCTACTGTATAGAGGGATAGTGTTGTGGGCTATTACAAAGCTGGAAGAATGTTGTAAGAAGTACAGAGCTATGAGAGCTGCAAGAGTAAGCCATAAGAAAGGGTTGTAAGTGTGCAGTAAGTAGAGCTGTAAAAGAGTGTATGCTTTGTGGATAGGGAGTTGAGATTGAGAGTTAGAAATAGAATATATTGAGTCTCTAACAATTCTCCTTATGCTTCCATGAGATTGATTTGAGTTAAGATAGACCAGTGAGGGTCTTGTAACATAGAAGGCATTTTTATGTCAATCAAGATTTAAAATAGAAATCCAAGTTGGTGCTTGGAATCAGGGGTTGGTGCTCCTTCCAGTTGGTGCTTGGTAAATCAGGGGTTGGTGCTCCTTCCAGTTGGTGGTAAATCGTAAGGGGTTGGTGCTCCTTTCTATTGGTCGAGATAAATTAGGGGTTGGTGCTCCTTCTAGTGGGTCCTTGGTAAATTGTTTGTAAAGTTGGTGCTTTGCAAAGGCTGGATTTGGATGGGTGTCCAAGCAGTCTATTTTTGAGGAGTAGCCAAAGCTGGTGAACCTCGTTAAATCTTGTGTTATGTGTTGCTATCTTGTTACACTTGCTGCATCTGGTTTTAAGCATTCATTAGTTCTGAATTAAGAGATGAAGATTTAAGTTTTTAATTAGCTGCACTGATTCACCCCCCCTCTCAGTGCCATTGTGAGACTAACAATTGGTATCAGAGCCAAGTTCCTAGTTTTGGCTAAATCAGTCAAGGTTGATCTTGGATTAGTACACAATGGGTAAGAAGAATAGATCCTCCTCCAAAAAGGCATCTCAACCAGTTTCAGTTCTTGTGGAAGAGAAAACTGAACTAGAGAAGGTAGAAGAAGTGGATTCTGAAGTATGCAATGAAAACCTGGAGATTGAAGTAGATCTAGAAGGTGAGTTGATAGCCGCACTTGAAGAGTTGAGTATAGAATAGAAAAAGAACAAAAGACTGTCCAAGAAGCTGGAAGAATATGGGAATGAGATTGAAGATCTCTTCTTACAATTTCAAAAGGCCAAGAAAATAGAAGATGCCCTGAAGACACAACTGGATGATAAGGTTGATGTATATAGCAAACGTGAAGAAGAATCTAACAAAGTTGTTAGTAATCTGAAGCTACAAGTAGAAGAGTCCAAAAGGATTGAAGAAAGTCTCAGGTCACAGATCAATGAGAAAGAGACTGTTTGCTGCCAGCAAGAAGGAGAAATTGTTTCATTGAAGAAACAACTAGAAAAATCCAATACAAATCTCAAATTTGAGAATAGCACTGAGTTGCTAGAAAAAATGATAAGCCAACAAAGAAGTTCCATGGATAAGCGTGGTCTTGGATATGAAGCTGAACAAACTTCATCCTCCAAATGTGTCGAGAAGAAGAAGCTCACGGCTGAAGGATCGAGGCAAGGAAAGTGTGAAGCTGAACAACCCTCATCTTCCAAATATGCAGAGAAGAAGAAGTTCAAGGTTGAAGCTGAATCTTCAAAAGGAAGAAAGCATCAAAGAAGATCTACAACAAAGCAACCACAACAAAAGAGGTTCTCTCACTCTCACTCTTTTAATAATAATGCTTTTAATGGCTATTGTTCTAAATGCAATTGCTATGGTCACAAGGCATTTTATTGTGGACAGAATAATAGATCAAAGAGTTATGCTGATAGAAATACATCTGCTTCTCTGAGTGAACACCCTGTGCAATGTTTTAAATGTAATGGCCATGGGCACATTGCAAGGTTCTGTCCAAGCACTTCTGTATCTAATCTAAGGCAAAACCCTAGATTTCATCAGACACAAAGAGTGCAACACAGAAAGGGGACATATCATGTGCAATGTTTTAAATGTAATGGTCATGGGCACATAGCAAGGTTTTGTCCGAGCACGTCTGTATCTAATCTAAGGCAAGACCGTAGATTTCATCAGACGCAAAGAATGCAACACAGGCAGAGAACATATCATGTGCATAAAAGAAAGGAAAATAATCAACCATCAAGGATGCACAAGGAACAACTGCGCAAGAAGAATGTTCAAGTTCACGAAAAGGTGCAAAACGGGGATGTAGTTGAAAAACTCAAGCCCAAGTTCAAGAAAGTCTGGAGAAAGACAGAAGAAAGGGAATCGTGTCTCCTTGGACTGAAGGAGACTACTCCGCTATTGCACTAAGCCACTCCAGGTGGCACATCCTCAGGGGGAGCAATATTAAAGTCTTATTTTAAATGCTCCTATGTATTTGTTTGGTTATCTGAGGATGAAAGGAAAGTAGTCGAGGAATTGTCGTATAGCTGTTAAAGTGTGTTCTCAGTTTATGCAGTGGAATGTGGAAGTGTCGTGAAGGGTTGTGTTTAAGTTGAGAGTCGTCACCATTGGTAGTAGTGCTATATGTCATTGTTGTACTATTAATGGTTCTTGCTGTAACTGTTCATAGCTATGGATTATAACAGTTCAGATAAGTTGGTTGAGTGGAAAGAATGTTTGCCCTAGCTGCATATATGTGTTTCGATAAATGCAGTGCATTTTTGTACTACGCTTTGATGTGAAGATTGTTAGATCTTTCTTAACGCCTTGGTGAAAATATTTAATTCATAAGACAGTTTCATTTTAACTGTTGATAAAATGCCAATCCGAGGTTAAGAAGTATGAGGTTGAGCAAGGTGTGACCAGAGGTGACTGTAGAAAAACATGGAGTTGGTTTTGTGGTACTGTGTTTGATGCTTGCACAGAGTTGGCAGTAAAATTGCAGTGTTGGTACAGTGTTGGACAAAAGTTGGTACAAGTGTGAGTCACTTGTCAATGTTGTTGTCAAATGTGAAATCAGCGTTTTGAATGGGAAGATTGGAGGAGAGGTTTATAATGAGCAGCCAGATGGTTTCCAGCCTGGTGATGATTGGTTGAGTTGATTGATTGAGCCTTTGAAGAAGGCCTTTGGGAAATTTTTGAGGACAGTGCTGGGACAGATTTCCAGATACATGATTTGGGCTTACTCCATTGAGATTGATTTGAGCAAGTTATTCTTTGCATTGGTGATTTATGTTGGTGGTTGTTTTGATCAAATACCTTTGGAAGGAAAAGGATGTCTACTAGTTTCCTTTTCATGTAGTGATTGGTTGAATGCTTCAAGGTTAATCTTGAGTTGAATGATGTTGGTTAAACCTTGTCTATAAGCATTGTTGTTAAAACCCTAATTGGTTGAGAAAAGATATTGGTTGTGGAAAGAACATGAGTATCATTGTTATATGAGTTATTGCATGGTTGGCAATTGTTGGGTTGTGTTTCATGTTCTTGAGAAAAGCATACTACATCTATCTTATTCTTTTAAGATTGAGATTGGGAGTTAAGTATAGAACATATTGAGTCTCTAACAATTCTCTTTATGCTTCTATGAGGTTGATGAATCACATTGGGTCTCTAACAATTCTCTTTGTGGGTTCATGCTAAGCAAGTTTCTCTTGATGAACTTGTGAGCTGATTTGGACAAGTTCTAGTGAAGACTTGTGAGCTGAATTGGACAAGTTCTAGTGAGGACTTGTGAGCTGATTTGGACAAGTTCTATGTGAGCTTGTTAAGCAGGTTCTGTGTGAGCCTATTGACAGAGTACAGAGAACAGAGTCTCAATGGATAGAGATCCAACAGCCAACACAGTTGAAGATAGATCTGAGTGATGCCTATTATGCTTATCATGATGTTGTCAAACAGTGAAATGAAGTGGTCACATATTCCCAAGAATAGACTAAGGATTGACTAGCCATCGGGATCAAATTCTCAGGGGGAGCATTTATGCATCTGTTTATCATATTGCTCATGTTTATGCTTTTTGCTAACTATAATAATTTTTGCCTGAGAATGTTGTGCATGGACTCAGGGGGAGTTTTGCAGCCGCCCTTTGGTATTATTGTCAAAGGGGGAGAAGATTTACAGGTAATTGCACACAATTACGTGTGTTGCCAACAATTCCAAAGGGGGAGATTGATGAGCAAGGTGCAACCAAAGTATTGTCATTGTTGTCAACATAGTCAGGTTGATCAGTTGATGCAATGGACAGGAGTTCATTGATGAGCAAGGTGCAGCCAAAGTATTATCATTGTTGTCAACATAGATAGAGGATCGGTTGATGCAATGGATAGGAGTGCAGAGGTCATTAGATGGATCGGTAATGAAGTGAACAAGAGTTGGGAGGTGAGAGCATGTACAATAAATTTCCAAGAAGATAGAAGTGGCCCAGATTCAAAGGATCAAAGAAAAAGACAAGTAAGAAAATTGTCACGATATCGCGACATGTTTTTTCGTGATTTCGTGACATATCGAAGGAGAGAGAAAATGTTGGAAAACTGTCACGATTTCATGACATATCGGAGGAGAGAGAAAATGCTGGAAAACGTCATGATTTTGTGACATATCGGAGGAGAGAGAAAGCACAAGGAAAACTGTCATGATTTCATGACATGTTGGAAGAGAAGAAGGCAAGTAGAAAAACTATCACGATTTCGTGACATGTTGGAAGCAAAGAAGCCAAGTAGAAAAACTGTCGATTTCATGACATGTTGGAAGCAAAGAAGCCAAGTAGAAAAACTGTCACGATTTCACGACATGTTGAAAGCAAAGAAGGCAAGTAAGAAAATTGTCACGATTTCGTGACATGTTTGAAGAAGAAGCGCATGCAGGAAAAACTGTCATGATTTCGTGACATGTTTGGAGAGAAGGCGCAGCAAAGAAAACTATCACGATTTCGTGACATGTTTGGAGAAATGGCGCAAGCAAAGAAAACTGTCATGATTTCGCGACATGTTTGGAGAAATGGCACAAGCAAAGAAAACTGTCATGATTTCGTGACATGTTCGGGGAGAAGGAGCTCGCAAAGAAAAGTGTCACGATTTCATGACAATTTGCAAGAGAGGCAGTACGGATGAAAATGTGTCATGATTTCGTGACATGTTTGAGAGAAAGAGCTTGCAAGGAAAAGTGTCACGATTTCGCGACAATTTGCAAGAGGAAGTGCTAAGGAGAAAAAGTGTCACGATTTCATGACATATTGTAGGAGAGAGAAGGCAAGATAAAAAGTGTCACGATTTCATGACATATTGCAAGAGGAAGAGCTCGAGAGAAAAAGTGTCATGATATCGTGACATGTCACGTTTTCGTGACCTGAAGAGAAGAGAAGAGCTAAGGAGAAAAGATGTCACGATATCGCGACATGTCACATTTTCGTGACTAAGAGAGGAGAGAAAATGTACGGAGATAGAAATGTCATGATATCATGACAACAACAGAGAGGAAGACTCCGAAGGATGAAGTGTCACGATTTCATGACAGAAGCAAAATGAAAGAGCATGGAAGCAGAAGCGTCATGATTTCACGACAAATTCAAGGAGGAAGAGCTCAAAGGTGAAAGCATCACGATTTCGTGACATGTTCCATTTTTACGGGCGTAAGGCAGAGAAAAGCACAAGGTAGCGAAAGTGTCACGATTTCGTGACATGTTCCGTTTTTGCTGGTGCATGCAAAGAAGAGTGTACGACAGCGAAAAGTGTCACGATTTCGTGACATGTCATGTTTTTTCTGGTGCATGCAAAGAAGAGTAGAAGGAGAAGTGAGGAAGAGTAAAGAAATGTCACGATTTCGTGACATGTCATGTTTTCGCTAGTGCAAGCAGAGAAGAGTGCAAGGAAGCGAAAGTGTCATGATTTCGTGACATGTTCTATTTTCGGCAAGAGACAGAGAAGAGTTCAAGGCAACGAAAGTGTCATGATTTTGTGACATGTGTTTTCGTGGGTGCAAGCCGAAGTAAAGTTAACTGAAGGAAAACGATAGTTACAGATGCAGTTGTAGAAGAAAATCATGCAGCTAGAATAAGAACAGTTAACTGGAGTCAGAACTATAGTTACAGGGGGCAGTTACAGAATAAATTTATGCAGCTAAAATTAGAACAGTGCATTAAAGACAGAACAGCTGTTACAGGGCTATGACGCTATGAAACTATCAGAGCGGTGTCCATACCGAGAATCCCAATTAAAGAGACAAACCTATTAATAGGTTGCGTGTAAGAATAGTATGTCAGAAAGGGGTTACTTACAGGAGTGGCTATGAATAGGCTACATGCGGGTTTATGGCAGTTATAGAAGACTTAGGGTTTCAAGATGAAAATATTATTATAAAAGGGCAGTTGCATGCAAAAGTGAAAAAGAAGCTCAAAATTGAAAAGTGAGCAGAGAAGGCTGTCAGAGCACAGAGAAGGCTATCAGAGCACAGTAAGCAGAGCCACAAGAATATGTATGTTTTCGTGTACAACAAGTTAGGGTTAGGGTTGAGCTCTACACGGGGGTAGAGTGCAGCGTGTTGCCGGATAGAGTATATGAGCTGGGAAAAAGAAAATATACATTGTGTCTATGAAAAAAGAGCAGCAGAGAGAGAGAGCAGCTAAGAGAGAGCAGCTGAGAGAGAGTAGCTGAGAAAGAGCAGCTGAGAGAGAGCACTACTGAGACAAGAGTGGTGAGGAAAGAGTGCTGTTGTATAGAGGGTTAGTGTTGTGGGCTGTTACAAAGCTGGAAGAATGTTGTAAGAAGTACAGAGCTGTGAGAGCTGCAAGAGTAAGCCATAAGAAAGGGTTGTAAGTGTGCAGTAAGTAGAGCTATAAAAGAGTGTATGCTTTGTGGATAGGGAGTTGAGATTGAGAGTTAGAAATAGAATATATTGAGTCTCTAACAATTCTCCTTATGCTTCCATGAGATTGATTTGAGTTAAGATAGACCAGTGAGGGTCTTGTAACACGAAGGCATTTTTATGTCAATCAAGATTTAAAATAGAAATCCAAGTTGGTGCTTGGAATCAGGGGTTGGTGCTCCTTCCAGTTGGTGCTGGTAAATCGGGGTTGGTGCTCCTTCCGGTTGGTGTTGGTAAATCGGGGGTTGGTGCTCCTTCCAGTTGGTGCTGGTAAATCAGGGGTTGGTGCTCCTTCCAGTTGGTGCTAGTAAATTAGGGGTTGGTGCTCCTTCCAGTGGGTGCTGGTAAATTGTTTGTAAAGTTGGTGCTTTGCAAAGGCTGGATTTGGATGGGTGTCCAAGCAGTCTATTTTTGAGGAGTAGCCAAAACTGGTGAACCTCGTTAAATCTTGTGTTATGTGTTGCTATCTTGTTACACTTGCTGCATCTGGTTTTAAGCATTCATTAGTTCTGAATTAAGAGATGAAGATTTAAGTTTTTAATTAGCTACACTGATTCACCCCCCCTCTCAGTGCCATTGTGAGACTAACAAAATACAATGAGAAAACATCCAGAAATCAATATAAGAATAAACAAGTTGTGGGTGATGGAGTCATCGATAGTAGAAATATTGCTATTGTTAATGCTACGAAGACAACAGAGAAGTTTATATTGAAACCTTCTAATAAACCTCCTCAAGAATTTATTATGTTAAATAAACCTTTATCAACCATTCTACCACAATTATTAGAATGAGGTTTGATTCAATTACCAAATATCTGGGAACCTGATCCAACTCTACTCGGATACAAAGCAGATTTACATTGTGACTTCCATAGAGGACCTGGACACACTACCAACTCTTGTAAAAGATTAAAACATAAAATACATGACTTAATTGATAACAATGAGATGGAGGTACAAGCCTTTCAACCTAAGCAAAATCCTCCTAATAATGCTCAAAAGAACATCCCCCAAAACCAGAATCAGAATGCCAATTAGTCATTGGAAATATTTCAACATCCTTTACCAAAAAATGGCAAGGAAGTGGCTAATCAAATTGAACATCATAATGTTCTCCCTCCTAACCGATATGTAGGGACTATTAGTGGACATTTACCTATTCATGATTTGAAAGCCTTTGACACAAATTTATCCATAGTTACAACCAAGCATCTATATAATAAGCAGATATCTGATCTTAGTGATATAGAATATGAATGAGAGTGATATGGAAATCACGTCAAATCAATCAAATAACTCTGAAGATGAATCAGATCCTATTCTCCCTATCACAAGTTATATGGTTCTAGAAGAACCATTTCCAAGAAGAGTCACTACTAGACCATCATCTCACTAATTCCTTTCTAATGAGCAAGCCATAAATGCTATACTGAGCCCCATTCATCATCCTCAGAATAATATTGTGGGTACCATCGGAGCTGTTACTAGACAACAGGCTCAAAAATCTCAACAAGATCAAATGCAGAACGATGGATCAGCTCCATTTGTTTTGAAGGTTCCTAATAAAGGGAATCAGGCACCTAATGTTCAACATCAACCTCCTTATAATATTAATGAACAACTATCAAATATTACAACTAGAATTTCTCTTTTGGATCTTTTAAGATCTTCTCCTACACATAGAGATGAATTAATGCTCACATTAAGCTAGATGATGGTACCACAAGACATTCAACCCGAAGCCATGGCCAATACTATAATAACTCATGAAGTTGATTGTATTTACTTTTGGGATAGAGACATACCGCAACATAGTTTACATAAGGATAAACCCTTATATATTACTACCTTAATTGGAGATGTAGCAGTTAAACGAGTCTTGATTGATAATGGTTCATATTTAAGCATCTGCACTTTTGACTTCTACCAAAGATTTGGGTTTAGAAGTGAGGAAATGAAAAGAATTGATATGATCATAAAAGCCTTCAATGACGAAACACAAGAAACATGTGGAGTTATTACCATCCCATTACAGGTTGGTCCGAGAACCTTGGATACGACCATGTTTATTGTACATTGCCCTGCATCATACAATATACTCTTGGGTTGCCCTTGGATCAATGTGATGTGAGATGTTCCCTCAACTTTACATCAATGTGTTAAATTTGAATTTAAGAATTAGTTGGTTACCATTCATGGTGATCCTAGACCCTTTGATATGTGTGCTTTGGCAGAACCTGTTGGAGTTCAATTTTGCCCTGCTCTATCATCGACACATCCTAATTATCATTATCCATTTAAACATGAGAAACACATACCCACAATGTCATCTACTTCTTCTCCATCAGTTCCACCCCTACATACAACTCAACCATCCTCTAAACAAACCACATTAGGACCTCAGAAACATGCTAATCCCACAACCGATGCCTCTTGTTCTACTCCTATAACTTCTATACCTATAATAGACCCATCCATCGACATCTCTACAACATCTACATCCACCAAAGGCATAGTTTCTACATTAGAAGACGTAGGAAATGTTCCTTCTACCTCTTATGCTCTTACTAATGAGCTCTTACCCGATTTATCTAAAATTCTTATATCAGAGAAAAAAAATGCTTCTATGCAAGATTCCCTTATTTTAAATAATTTGCCACCATATCCTAGTACCTTGGGCCTCCCACAACCTATGGGAAGTATTTACCAAGTCGAGAGCTGTGCTTTTATTTATAAGGGATATGACTGGGGTAGAATACCCAAAAAAATCAAGATTCATTATGATGGATATGCTCGTTGTTATTTTACTAATGAGTATATTAAAGCCAAATATATAATGGTTAAATTGGGATATAAAGGGAAAGGTTTAGGACCATTCCAAAATGGTATGAAAGAACCTTTTGAGGTAGAACCGTGGCCCGCTCGATGTGGTGTGGGCCTATTTCCTAGTAAAGGTCAGCCCTTCCCATTTGAGGATGATGACCATCTCATATCTTATCAATATTATTTAGATGAACGCGATGCTTTGCGTTTAATGGATAAGCCATTCACATGTAATATGCTATCTATAGCTTACCCTGAGATGATCATTGAATCCAATGATGAGTTGGAGGGAGATATCTTCTATGATGTCTCCATTGAGGAATTATTACATAATGAATTTTATTTTGATGGCTCTATACCTAGTATAGCCCATCTTGAGGCCACGACTCCTCAAGATGAATTATCCAAGCTAACCTTGGAAGAATTATAGGAATTGGATGTCTCACCCATCCCACCTAATTTTGAGAAAGATCTACACATGGAAGTAGAAAATGTCATAAAAACTAACATTGGAACCAAGGATAATCCTCACATAATCAACATTGGATCAGAATTGAGTAAAAAAAAATAGGATAAATACATTGCATTTCTTAAATAATATGAAGATGTCTTTGCTTGGACATATGAAGATATGCCAGGTCTAGACCCTTCTGTAGTTATGCATCACCTAGTAGTCCATCCAGATGCTAAAATTTTTAAACAGAAACTTAGAAAAATGCATCCTAAAGTGGCCTTACTAGTCAAAGGGGAGCTAGAAAAAATCCTAAATGTTATTTTTATACAAGCCATTGATTATGCTGAATGGATCTCGAATGTAGTTCTAGTAACTAAGAAAGAAGCTACCAAAGTTAGGGTTTGCACAGACTTTAGAGATATTAATGTTGCATTCCCTAAATATGATTTTCCTCTTCCCAATATGGATTAGATCATTGATTTTACTGCTGGGAGTGGAATGATATCCTTAATGGATGGATTTTTTGGTTATAATCAGATCAGGATAGCTCCTGAAGATTAGGCTAAAACAACCTTTATTACCCCTTAGGGGACCTTTTATTGGAAAGTGATGCCATTTGGTTTGAAGAATGCAGGTGCAACCTATCAATGAGCCATGACTTATATCTTTCATGATATGATGCATGATATACTACATGATTATGTAGATGACATTATAGCTTGTTATATTAACGAAGATGACCATTTAGATGACTTGAGAAAAGTATTTGATCGGTTAAGGGAATATCTTATCCGATTGAATCCAGCCAAATGTATATTCGGAGTTAAGTTCGATAAATTATTGGGGGTTATAGTTTCTTTATGTGGCATCAAAATTGACCCTCTCAAGATTGCGGCTATCATTGATATGCCCGTGCCCACAAATATATCTGAATTACAAAGTTTACAAGGTAAGCTTCAAGCTATCCGTCGCTTCATCGATAAGCTGGCAGATAAAACCAAACCCTTTCTTAAGCTTCTTAAGAAGGATGTCTCTTTCCATTGGGATGATGAATGTCAGGAAGCATTTGAACTCCTCAAACAATATCTTCTTAACCCGCCTATGCTTTCGCCACCTAGACCTGATCGCCCATTTAACTTGTATATTTTAGCTTTAGATTTTGCCTTAGGAGCTATGTTAGCTCAACTGGATGATGAGAAAAAAGAGCATGCCAATTATTACATTAGAAGAACATTAATCAGTTATGAAACCCGCTACACAGCATTAGAAAAGTTATGTCTAGCAGTCATATTTTCTACATAGAAACTACACCACTATATGCTCAGTCAGAAAACATATGTTATTGCTAAATCTGATCCTTTGTGGTATCTTATGAGTCGACCTTATTTATCTGGTTGCACAACAAAGTGGGTTCTTGCTCTAAGTGAGTTTGAACTCATGTTTATAGGACATAAGTCTGTTAAGGGTCAAATCATAGCAGATCAATTAGTTGTTGCACCCTTAGAGTCTACCCATCCCATCATCATTGAGTTTCCTGATGAATGCCTTAATCTAGAGGCAGACCATCCAGAGCAATGGTCCTTATACTTTGACGGAGCCCGATGCATGAGTGGGGCTGGTGCAAGTATTATTCTAATATCTCCATAGAAACATCTTATACCTTTGTCCTTTAAATTAACGTTTGCTTGTACTAATAATACTGCTAAATATGAAGCTCTAATCCTTGGCTTACGAGATGCCTTGGCATTGAAAATTAAAAATATATTAGTTTTCGGTGATTCTCAACTTGTTATAAATCAAATTAATGATGTTTATCAGACCAAATATGATAAATTGTGCCCATATAAAGCATATGTATTACAATTAATATCTTTATTTGATCAAGTTACCTTGGAAGTTATTCCTAGAACTAATAATCATGCGATTGATGCTATGGCTGTAGCTGCATCTCTTTTACCCTTGGATTTAGATGGCGAATATGCTACCATCATTATTCATCGACTCCAAGAACTCGCTTCAAATAAATTATGCTTAGAACCGTTGGATGTGTTTCTAATCAACAAAACTACTCCTGAATTTTGGTACACTAATATATTCAATTTTATTCAAAATGGGACCTTCCCTGAAGGTTTTAATAGAAACCAATGCCGGTTATTATGTAGACGAGAAAGTCACTTCATAATAATTGGCAATACATTATATAGGAGATATTTTGAAGGTATCCTACTGAGATTTTTGAATCTAGAAGAATCTAGATCAGCTTTAAGTGAAGCCCATGATGGATCTTGTGGGGGACACTTTAGTGGTAGTGCCATTGCTAAGAAGCTCTTTAGGATAGGATATTTTTGGCCTACCATGGAGAATGATGCACATGATTACGTGCACCATTGTGATAAGTTCCAGAAACATGTTGACCTTGTCCATGAGCCTGCATAAGAGCTGTAGGCTATTTCATCTCCTTGGCCCTTTTCAAAATGGGGATTAGACATCATTGGAAAAATCAATCCTATGTCATATGATGGACACAAATTTATCATAACCACCATCGAGTATTTCACGAAGTGGGTTGAAGCTATACCTTAGCTTCTTGCACTAGAACCAAAGTTTCCAAAATTATTTTTAATCAAATTATTTGTAGGTTCGGAATTCCTGCAAATCTCATCTCGGATAATAGAACTTGTTTCAAAAAAAAATATGTCAAGAAATTATGTCAAAAATATAAAATTCAACATCGTTGGTCCACTCCCTATTATCCTCAGGGTAATGGCCAAGCAAAAGCATCTAATAAAACATTAATTAAAATCCTCAAAATATTGGTTAATAAATTTGGCCGAGATTGGTACATTCAATTATATACTGCTTTGTGGGCTTATCGAACCAACATTCGTACTCCCATGGGCACTTCACCTTTTGTTTTGGTTTATGGCACTGAAGTTGTCTTTCCCTTTGAATTAGAAGTTCCTTCTTTGACTCTACTACTTCAATATTCTGAAGTAGGAGATGAATATCATGCTGGTAGATTTAGTCAGCTAGAACTCCTAGATGAGAAGCGCATCAATGCTTTGGAACATCTTTGAGCCTACTAGAACAAGCTTAAAAGAGCATACCTCAAGAAAGTTCATCATCGATCCTTTGAGATCGACGACCTTGTCTTAAAAGAAAATAAAAAAAATACTAATGCAACTAAAGACCTTAAATGTAAATTTGAACCTAACTGTCTTGGGCCATATATCATCACTGCTAAATTTGGATCGGGAGCATATAGATTAGCTACCTTATATGGTAAAGATCTTAAAGAACCTATGAACATTATGCATCTTAAGCGCTATTATGTGTAATTCTAGTAATTTCATCATTGTATATATTGTACATCTTGTCTCATTTTAGTAAATTCATATAAAAATTTCAAAAACAATCATATTGTGTATCGTCTCAATTCATAAATCAAAATCAAAATATAAAAATATAACAAACATCAAAATCATCAAAATATTCAAAAACATTTTCTACTTTTGCACCTGTCAATTCTTGAAGTATTGCATTTATATTTTCAATTATTTTGGATAAATTAGCATTTATTTGGAATCCCACACTTTCACACTCACATGAATAAATATCTTGATTTTATTTGGTATGATTATTAATCTCTCTTATATCAAAGTCTACAGTTGAATTAAATAAAGTTTTGAGCATAGAGAATTGATCTTGTTATTTACGTGAACCAAGTATGTATTTTCACATTAAAATGATTTCATTGCAAATTCAAAATGATGCTACATAGTAGAAGTGGTTTCTTGAGCGAAAAGTTTCCCCTTCTATCCTATCATGCACATGGTCTAAAATATTTGAGAATTGACAAAAGGACAAGCTCACCCCTGCCCAGAATAAAAATCCCTTGCTCTACAGCCAATCTAAGCAAGTATCCCTAGTATAGGAAGAAAAAGAAAAGTCAAAGAAAATGAGAAAAATAAAAATATCATTTTGTACCATCGCAACAATATTTTAGCATTATCTCAGTTCCAAGCAAAAATACAAAAAAAAAAGAGAAAAGAAGAGAAAGAAAAGAAAAAGCAAAAAGCAATAAAATCCCTTTCCCTACCCCTTGAAAATAAAATAAGGGTGAATGAGCTTGAATCCTTGGAATTCTCAATTATTCGAAAATCGTGAGGTAAGCCCCATAACATGTGGTTTGTGCCCAACCCGCTTGGCCTTGAGTAAATCCTAGCATGGTGATATGTCTGTCACATTAGCGACCTTCTTTTGTATAGACCAATGTCTGCTTATGGATCAGCTAGCTCTTGATGACCCGACTTACATAGTAGTTTGGTACGGTTACATGCATATAAATCATGGTCAACGAACACTTATTTGGTTAATTCAAATTACTTGTATCAAATTATCTTGCTCAAAATTGGTAAATGAACAATACAATTGCACACACATTTGTATTTGAGAGATTTTGTATCATTATGATAACTCAAGATTGGAAACAAACTCACATATGCACATGAGGGTTCCTTATAAATCTACATTTTGTCTTTGAGATAATTCAAAATATTTATGCAAATATTTTGGAATAATTTCATCTTCTTATTTGAGGACATATGTTTAGTATAAAAATAATTAAATACTTTTTTTCAAAATCCAAAATTTTTTCTTTCAAAACATGTTCAAAAATCTAGCAATAAAGTCACGTTTATATATACTTTTGACTTTTGCAACGATGGTATAGTTCCTAAAACCTAAACTGGAATTTTATGCCTAGCGCAAGTCCTCATATTATATATTTTTTGTTTATCTCAAAATCAAAAATCAATTATGCAAATTATTTTTGGATTTCGTGATGATGGTATAAGTCTATACCTATAATTCTATGCCTAGCACAAATCATTGTTCTAGTTTTATTTCCCATTTATTTAAATTATAATAACATATGGCTTACATTATTATGTTACACAATTGTGCTTTAAAAAGAACGAACACCTTTTTCTATTTCATTATGTCAACATTCAATTTTGCAACGATGGTATAATTCTTAGTGAATTGTTCAAAATATTCATACTTAGGAATTTTATGCCTAGAAAAAATCATATTTTTAATATTTCATGCATAATATTTTCATGAAAATCTGAAAACAAATCATCACCATCATCATTTTTCATCATCACAACACAAAGTCTTAAGACAGTCTCTTAAGCACTCTTTTACTTTTCACAATATTTCTATACTGAGATTAGGTTGACGACCTAGCGAGCGGTGACTCCATGAAATGGTCTATAACATCGACAATGTCCTTTGAAATTATTGTTAGAAATTCCTTTATTTTTCATCAAATCACACCACAAACAACCAATTTGTTTCCATCAGATTATTTCATTTAAATTTTACAACATGACATAAAATTATACTATTCCCAACGACATAATTATATGAATACTCAATCAATAACTCAAAATTTAAAGCATCATAAAACATATGGACAAGTCATATTACAAAAATATCATATATATATATATCAAAATTATGTACATCATATCAAAATTGGATTGGCATGCCACAATCTATACCCTGGCATACTCAATCCTCTCAAATATACAGTCTATAGTCAAAAGTAGCTAGTCTCGAGAAGCCCTCGAGATCTCAACCTCATCTCCTCTCCCACCCTGGCATGGAGGAGGTGGTCCTATCGAGGTATGTTCTATATCATGGGTCCTCGACATCGATCGTGAGGACATCCTCGATGATCCCATCATGATTGGCTCTGCAATGGGGGCTGGCAATGGTATCCTTTGGTTCTTTGGAACCACATGATAGTACAATCCTTGGTAGAATGCGGTCTAAGCAATAGCCCATGCCAGATCCTGAGTGCTTGCCCCTTTGCTTCGAGCCCTGAGTAATGTAGCCTCATCCTACAGTGTCTTCACCTAAGCTCGAAGGTGGGCATTCTTAGCTCGAAGAGCCACCATCTCACTGCTCTCCCCCACCTCGACATCCTTGCCCTTATCAGGTGATGGTGGCCTATCCATCTGTTGAGAAGGAAGTCCCTCTTCCCTTCTCTCTAGCTGTTGTGGTCTTTTTGGAGCCTGTAGCACTCTCCAACATCTCTCCTGGTTGCTCCCTCCCTCTACGACCCCTCACTGCATCGATGGTATCCTGGCACCGCCTCCCCATCCGTCACACCACAACGTGCATCGAACCTTGTGCCCTCATCATCCGAGGAGGGTGGATGCCTGCATACCAGGCATCATATCCGTCTGTGACCCCAATGTCATCCCCATCCACCAGTTGAATGGGGGCATCATCCGTGTCCTAACTCTAGAATCACTGCATATCTGGAGCCTCACTTAGTGTAGTATTATCCTAGACAGTCCAGGAGTACTCATAATGTCTGAGAGAAGGGATCCCCTGTTGTAGACCAAACTACCTCAAAACTCGATCATAGCAGTGGAGCTCTACCTCTCCCTGCTCCATCCTCAGCCAGAATACTCACCTGATGTGAGCCAAATCCTGTTCGTCCTCTCCCCACCCTGGATGCTCTCTCCACGGCCTCCAGGTGATCTGGTCAAGGATGAGGTCATCTAGCAACCTTCGAGACATCGATAGATCTATCCATCGCTATGACCCTCTCTAGAGCCACCAATAGAAAACCTGGGGTCTCTCCTGGTCAACCCCTATCATTGGAAGCCCTATCGGCCTTCACACCACAATGTGCTCCCAACATCAAACCTGTAGTATCGATGTCAATACCAAACATCAAACTCCCTTGTATACGACCCCATACAGGATCCTATACAAGTGGCATAGTACAAAGCTTCCCCAAACAAACCTATAGCCATGGTCTCTCATATCGTACACCACATCTGAGAGCAGCCACGGTAACCTACATCCACTTTGGTGGCATAGCAATAGGCCACCCACTACCCCTACCAAAACCTGAGTCAATCGAGATGCCCCAAGCATCTGCCTCAATGTCTCGATGTTCATTCTGCCCTTCTCTAGGGCAAATCTAGGATCTTCACACAGTCACATCATGGCATGGCCCTGATTGGGTATAGGAGTAATAATTCACCAATGTATGGGGATCCTCAAGATCCTCCATACATCCTCTAGAGTGGGAGCCATCTCCCCTATCGGTAGTCGAAAGCAGGACAACCCCAGATACCACCTCTCTGCTAGGGTTGTCAATAGCCCCATGTCTGTAGGTATTTGTGGCATCTCTGCCACATGCTGTAGCCCAACCTCCGCTAGTCGGTCTCGCTCCACTTGGTCGAGTGTGGCTACATCATCTTTGAGTCCCCCGTATTTCCACTCCTAAATTTTTAGTAATCCCCTCTACAAAATAAATAATAAAACAACAAAAATCATTAATAGATAATCATTACAATTAGTTAAATCAATTTCATATTATAAAAAAAAAATGATATCGTCCATTATTGGATGATATCATACTAAATTAAGTCAAATCATCCTTGGTAGGGCGAAATCGTCTCTAATTTCACAACTTGGGGATCGCCCCTTGTTGGACGGGATCACCCCTATTTCACCGATTTTGCCCCTAGACGAAATCGACGATCTAGGGATGATTTCGACAAAATTGGGACGATTTTGTCCTAACATCGTCGACGGCCTAAAAACGGCCGTGATACCCCAAAAACAGTCAAAATTCAAATTAAAAATCACACAAATCAAATTAAAAACATAATATGTCAAGTTTAGATCCTTACCCGCAACCCGCGTTGGACCTATATCGATCTGTGTGTCATTTCCACCATTTTTCCTATAGAGCTCTGACGCAAAGAAAGTGAACAATAAAAATGAATTAGGGTTTTACCCTATTTTTCTTATTTTTATTTTTTTTTTTGAAAAAAAATGAAAAACTTGTATTAATACAAAGAACAATTACAAGCGGGAGAGAACACATCCCAACCAAGAACAGCAAGCAACCCAACAAGAGAAGAGCACAAAGGCAACCCAGCACAACACAGAGCAAAGAAATCAACTGGGCGCGAAAAAATGACATGTCACGAAATCGCGACATGTCGCGAGATCGCGACAGTCAACCCCGTCTCCCCCACTGCGGTGCCAACAGTCGCGAAAACGCAACATGTTGCGAAATCGCGACATGTCGCGATATCGCGACATGTCGCAAAGTCGCGACGACAGCACCCACCTGCAACCCTTCGACAAAAATGTCGCGAAATCGCGACGAATTCACCATGTAGCAACCAGATCGCAAAAGCGTCGCGATATCGCGACAGTTTTCGCCAACCCGCTGGAAAGCCAAAATTGTCGCGATTTCGCGACGGGTTTTCCTTATGACACCATACCGCCAAAAGTGTCGCGATATCACGACGGTTTTTCCTTTCGGCTCCCAGTTCTCAAAACTGTCACGAAATCACGACGAAATATCCTCACGGCACTCAGTTCTCAAAACTGTCGCGATATCGCGACGGATTTTCCACTTAGCACTCCATCTGCGAAAGTGTCGCGATATCGCGACAATTTTACCAGTTAGCACTAAATTGCCAAAACTGTCACGAAATCGCGACCACTTAACCAAGCGCCTTCCCCAAGGGCCCCGATGGCGCGACATGTCGCGATGGCGCGACATGTCACGAAATCGTGACAAAAACCCGTCCAAGGCCGAGAAGGCGCAACCTGTCGCGATATCGCGACAAAAACCCGGAAGAGGCCGAAAGGGCGCAACCTGTCGCGATATCGCGACATGTCGCGATATCGCGACAGAAACCATCCTTAGCAAAAAAACACTGCCCATCATTTCAGAAAACGTTCAAGGCCTTGTCGAATCTCTGCATCCTCCACAGGCATGTCACTGTGCAGCTGCATCCCAACCTCCCTTTCAGCACCCATCTTAGCAAGGAAATCGGCCGCCTTATTGAGATCCCGATTCACATAGACGGGTATCACATCATCTAATTCCCTCCAAAGCTCTTTGATTTGGGAAACTAAGATCCGCAACCTCCAAGCTTTCGAGACAAAGTTTCTCATACAATCAAGAGCACCACCAAAATTTGGGAGTCGGGACTCAATAATAATCTTCCTGTGTCCTTTTTTGGCAGCCCAGAAGGAGGCGGATTTAATGGCAAAGGCCTCGGCTTCATTGTTTGTGGCACATCCCGGACCCCTGCAGTTCCCAATAGAGCAAAGACCCAGCATGATCGCGGCACACAACTCCAATTCCAGCACTTCCCGGATTGCCTTTAGCCGCTCCATCAGTATTGATTTTGATCCATCCTTCAGGAGGAGGTTTCCAACTACCACTCACCTGTCTTTGTTGAAAAACAACTCCCTCGTCCAAAGGCTCAGAAGCAGACTGAATTTCCCCCTCGGTATGAATGGCAACCGTTTCCGCCACTTTGCTCCAAATGACTTGCCATATTCCTTCTAGAGAGGAGAAGGTTTCACGAAAAATACGGGCATTTCTCTCCAACCAAACCTGCCACCAGATAAAAAATAAACCAAGCTCCCAGCCAATTCGAAGAGCATTGGATTTAAATCTACCTTTCTTCCAGCTTTCCCAAATGTTGTTTCGGGACAAGACCCCAATAGCCTGAAGTTTAAAGTGGGAGAACCGGCGCTTCCCGGATACGTCGTGTGAAAGAACATTCAAACATTAGATGATCCGCCGTTTCCTCCACGCTTATGGCATAACACACATTGGGAGGGGCCAATGATGCCTCTGAGTTTGAGATTTTCATAGGTGAGAATTCCATTATGCAAAAACTGCCAGGCGAAGAAGTTCACTTTCGGCCAGCCCTAGGGATGCCAAATCTTTCTCCAGTCAAGAACCAAAAAAGAGGGTGGAGGGGGCTGCGGGAGGATCTCACCATATCCTTCTTTCACAGTATAAACCCCAAGGCTTCCATAGCCCCAGGCCGGTTCATCCGCCTCATCTCTCCCAGTAAGAAACCGTTCCGCCAAGATTTTTCCCAAAGTAGGTACCAACTCCGGAGGGATAGGTATTGGCCACTCATCCAGCCGTTTAAACTTTATGAACTTGTAGTCCCCCAAATGACTAGTGTTAAAGTAGCTCTCAATTTGAATCCATCCCTTATCTTCTAAAGCAGATTTTATCGGTTGCAATTCAGGAAAAACAACAATAATGGGAGGATTACGGTCCCGAGAATCGATCCAGAACCGAGCCTTATCCCCTCGCCCCACTTTCCAAAAAAGTTGATCTTTGATGAGTTGAGCTCCAAGCTTGAGCGCCTGCCACATTGGTGATCCAAAACCTTCCAGTGGAAAGCGGCCCACATCATTAGGATGGACAGAACCCAGGTATTTGCTAGAGAGAATTCTGCTGAAGAGGGATGTTGGCTGAGAAATCCACCTCCAGTACAGTTTGCCAGCCAAAGCCTTGTTGTTAAACTTGGAGCTTCTTAGTCCCAAACCCCCTTTTTCCTTGGGTTGGGTAACCTTGTCCCAGCCAACCAAGGCCCATTTCCTCTCTCCCTTGGCACCTTCCCATAGAAATCTTCTAGCCATTTTATCCGGCTCTTTCCAAATAGACTGGGGAGCAGCCAGGACGGAGAATTTATAAATTGGCATGGCCTGAATAATTGACTGCAGAAAAGTTAGACGACCCCCATAACTTAACCATCTATTAGACCAATGGTTCATTCTATCGTTGATGCCATCCAAAAGGTCCTTCCAAACATCAATTTTTAGTTTTTTGAAATGGAGAGGGACCCCCAGATAGACTACTTGGGAGAGAGGTCCGAGTGAAACCTAAAATCTCAATAACTCTGTCATGTAACCGTTGATCAATATTGAAGAAGATCACTTTGGATTTATTGTCATTGATGACTTGATTAGAGGCCCGGAGGTAGACATTTAGAGTATCTCTGATTCTTCTTGCTTCCCTAAGGCTGGCCACTCCCACCAATCCAGTATCATCTACAAACTGTAAATGTGTCAAAACTTCAGCCCCGACCTTAAAACCTGTTATCTGACCTTGAAGTCTTCTTTTCAGAAAGAGTCTGCCCAATCCTTCAACCAAGATGAGGAAGAGATAAGGAGAGCAAGGGTCTCCTTGCCGCAATCCTCGAGAGGCACCAAAAGGAGGCGAGGGAAGTCCCTTGATAAGAACGAGTAAGAAGGCGTAGAAATACAGCTCATGACCCAGTCTGTCCAGTCCTGAGAGAAACCAAAGGCAGTCAACATCTTTGCCAGGAAACCCCACTCCACCCTGTCATAAGCCTTGGACATATCCAGTTTAATGAACATTCCTTTGTTCCCTGTTTGGTGCATTGAATGGATAGCCTCCTGAGCAAGAATCACTCCATCCAAAATTTGCCTCCCTTCAACAAAACCCCCTTGCTCCGGGAAATTATATTATGCGAGAATAGGTTTTAACCTTTCGGCCATAATCTTTGTAATTATTTTATAGATCACATTGCATAAGGCAATAGGTCTAAAATCAGATAAATGAACCCCCCCTGCTCCTTTTGGAATTAAAGTAATGAATGTATGATTTAGAGCCTTGAGCATTCTTTTATTGGTTCTGGACTCCTCAGTGACAACCAGAACATCTTCCTCCAGGGAATCCCAAAAGGCACTGAAAGAACTCAATAGGGAAGCCATCAGGACCAGGCGATTTACCGGTACTCATCCCAAAGACCACCTTCTTAAGTTCATCTTTATCTATAGGTCTAAGTAGAGCCTGGTTTTCTTCAGGAGAGATTAAAGAAGGAATGACAGCAATAACTTCATCTTGGGCTGCCCCATCTTGCTCCATACTTTCCTTAAAGAGTTTTGAGAAATACTCCATTGAGTGGAAGTGCATACCAGGAAGAGTGTCAAAAGAGTATCCATTCTCATCTTGAAGGGAATCCATAGTATTCATTTGTCTCCTAGCACAGGCAAAGCGCTGAAAAAATTTTGTATTTATGTCTCCTTCTAATAACCAAGTATTTCTTGCTCTCTGTTTCCAGTAAATCTCTTCTTGGTTATCAATATCCTCAACCGCTTTGCGCAAAGCATCATCCTCGGATTTAAGGTGCTTGGAAATGTTTCCTTCCATGAAATGTTTTTGCACCTCATCCCATCTAGCCAACAAGGGGGCCCGTTGGAGGTGGAAGTCCGATTTGTTAGTTTGCCTCCTTTGTTTCAATTTACACTTGACAAATTGAAGGCTGTTTGTGAAATTTGAACATTGCGGTCCCAAAAGGTGGGCGGCCATCTTCCCACCACTGAGGAATTTTTCTTCGGAGATCTTCTTTTTGCAACCAAAAATTTTCAAATTTAAAAGGTTTATGGTACTGCCCTGTCCTAGCCCCTCCCTCCAGTACAATGGGAAAGTGGTCTGAAACTGGGCCTTCCAAAATCTGAAATTTAATATTCCATTTCACAAATGCTTCCTCCGAGACCGAGAAACCGGTCTAGTTTTACCTTCCTCTTTGTGTGGCTCTCTTCTCTTATTAGTCCACGTAAAATAAGTACCGGGACCTTTGATATCAACAAGGTGAAAGGCACTGGACTTGAGCAATCGAGAAGCTTATCCCCTGGATCCAAAAGGGGAAACCACCTTCCTGATCACTGGCAGATAATTTGGCATTAAAATCCCCAGCAACAATCCAATCGCAATCTTCCCGGGAGGATCTCATTGAATGAACAACATTCCATTGAAGCCGCTGGCCATCAATGCTTTGAGCCCCATAGAAGTTTGTAATTAAAACCTGTTCAGATGTAACAATATTCTTAAAGAGAGATGTGAGAACCCCCCTCCAAGCTGTATGTTCTATTGCTATCCACACCAGAGGATTCCACAAAGTAACAATTCCCCCCGAAGCTCCTTGGGCCGCCACATCCATATATCCAGCGCCCCTCCATATTCTACTAGCAATTTTACACATAAGATCTGAAGACATTTTTGTTTCTGAAGGAGCAAAAAGTCATGTTTTGTGTTTTCCTAAAAGTCTTTGAGCAGCGATTGATGGGTTCTCTTGTTTAAACCCCTTACATTCCGAGGATTGTATAATCATTGGAAACCTTGGGAGCAATACGAGTCAATTGTTCTCACCGATCCTCCATTGATCGGCTTGTCCCCTTGCGCTACTATTAGATCCTTATTGGATTTTCTACCGGCTCCTTGGGAATTACTATTCTTAGACCTCTTTTCCACCAGGTGATCCCCAACGTTGGTCTTTCTCTGTTCTTTTCTGCACTTCCCATGTGGACATCCTTAATAACTGGTTGTGTAGGGGAATGAATTACCATAGCCCCTAGGTTCTCTGGCTGCAGAGTCTCAGGGGTTTCAATCCCCTGTTCTAAGACAGGAGTAGATGATAGAGGATCATGAGAGTGGGTGTTAGTATCCCCATCATTCCCAACCACTCCTTCCATGACTTGGTCTTCTTGGTCTACAAGGGATTTGAAGATTTCATATCGATTGGTTGGCTTGGATTGGGTCTGCTCTTTGCCATTTCTATTTTTGTTTTTCCTCCGCTTCTGCTGTTCAAAGCCATCTTTATGGGCATCAGAACCACGGGGGATATTGAGGGGATCTTTGACCGAAGTGAACTTACCCTCTGCGGGGCGATTTGACGCTCCCGACGGAGCTTCCGATTTTGTGGTCAAGCTATTTGGGCAGAACCTAGCCAAATGGCCATGCTTATGGCAGACTCTGCATCTGAAAGGTAAGGCTTCATAGTCTAGCTGTTGTATCCAGGTTAGTCCTGCCAACTCCAATTCCACCTCGGCAGGAAGTGGCTGGCTAATGTCCATTTCTACACATATTCTAGCAAAGACAGCAGTATTTCCTTCCATGGTATCTCTTGAAACTCCCAAAAATCTACCTAGAGAATTACCAATCAACTCAAGGATTTGCTCACCCCAAAACTCCATTGGGAGAGCATACAGCCGTATCCAGACCGGGACAGCCGTGGGCTCAATGCGAGGGTCAAAACCCACTCTCCACGGTTGGACAAATAATCCTGCCGGGCCGTGGCTCCTCTTCTCTGATTCAAATGCTCTGTTTCTATCTGCTAGAGAAGAGAAACTAATAATAAAATACCCATTGCTTATAGGCCATAGAGAGTACTCACCAATGGGCTCCCAGTTCTGTCTCACCCAGGTGTGAAGGAAGTTCAGAGTGGGCCGAATACCCATGAATTTGCAGATCAGATCATGGGTAGCACGGTATATAATCGTATCCTCAACCAGTTTTGGCTCTATGACAATCTTTGGCCTGGACGCAGATTGTGGAAGGCAGCCGTTAACTCTGTTTGCAGGTAAACCCTTTCCAGCATTCTTAAATAGCATTTGATAAGCACTGCGTTGAGCTTCATCGGAAGAAGATGCAGGGTTTTCTTTTAATTTATCTGCATATGAGCTTTTCTGCCCATCGGAAGCTCCTGGAGGAGACCCCATTGGGCCCTCCCAAGGCAACGAGCAATCCTTCAAAGAGGTGTAGAATCAATCCTCAGAAGGATCTGGAGGAGACTTCCAACCAGAGACCCTGGAGTTTCGCCTGGTGCTTGCACAAAATGTTTCCCGCCAAAATGCCAGAGCTCCGCCGAGGTTTTCACGCCATTCTTTTCTTATTTTTATTTAAAAAACAACATTTTTTTTAATTTTGCTTTTTTGCTCTTTTACCTCAAACGTTCGATTTGGGTAAAAACACGGAGGGGGGACCATAGAAAGCAGTTGTACGATTCGACCTAGAATCGTCATCTAGAAAATAGAATAATTTTTTTGCTTTCTTGTAAAGCGGGAAGAACTCGTCTTTAACGCATTTTCTTCAAAAAATTTGCTAAAGAGGGGGAAAAATGTAGCACCCTAAAATTGGCATAGTTAAACCCTTAGTAAAAAGATACAAATTTGAATTTTAACCCCAAAAACCACCCGTTAACCGATCCCCTTATTTTTTGTGCCATTTTTAGGAGTTGTTTTTACTATTGGAGGATATCGTCACCGATCAGACGAAATCATCCTAGATCGGACGAATTCATTTGGAATAGAACATCTAGACGATTTTGTCCCAAAACCAAATTTTCATAATTAGCTTCTGTTTCAATAGCCTCTCCAATTTGGGCAAAAGCGTATCTGTGCAATTAGAGATTCCTCCATTGGAGATCTCCCAGATTGGGATGATCCCCAACCTCCTAACCTCCCACTAATCCTATATAAACTAGGATTTTCTTAGTTTATCCCCTTGCTGCTGCCTGGCTCTTCTCTTGAATCTCTCCCTAGTTGATTTTCCCTGCCATTTAGCTTTACTGTGTTAAGACATCCTATCTACCATTGTTTGCACTCATAGTTTTAAGTTTTCATTGCAAGTTTTCACTGTGCTTTAGCTAGAGGAAGCTCGGATCATCGCAGGCGATTCCACACGATTTTGGATGATCCTGTCATAGATCGGCGATGATTTTGTATGATTGGAGGTGATATCGACTGCATTTCAGATTGGGGGCAATTAGAGCCCTGAGTTTGCATTTCTCATCTTCCCTCCTTATTTTATTATGCATTGGCTTGATTATTTTGATTCTACATCATGGAGTTCACCTCATTTAGCATAAATGCATGATAAAGTTAAAATAAGTTATTAAAACAATGCATTTCCTTTAATCTACTATCTAGATTTATCAATTAAGCATTTATACTCTCATTTACATCATTTTGCATTATTCTTGCAATTGCATTTTCGGTTTTTTGTGTCTATTTCTATGATTGTAGGTTTCTAACAAATTTGTCTGATGAATTCATCAGATCGATGATGATATTGGCTGATTTCAGATGATCGACTGTGATCTGGGATGATTCTGTACAATTGTAGATGATCCTATCATATTCGGGACAATCTAGACTCCTACAAGCTTCAGAATCTTCATCAAACATCCGAATCAGGTGCATTCTTTCTCATTTAACATATTCCTTACATTTAGGATGCATTCATGCTTTCTGTATTCATATAAATCAGAATTTTCATATAGAATAGCTTAGATTCATTTTGGCCAACATAAAAATATGAATGATTGAGTATAAAATGAACACATCAAATCCATTCTCAACCTAGGCATGAAAACTGCCACTCAAAGTTTCCTGGTGAACCCCACCATTCGTCAAAAATTCACCCTTATACCCCTCCCCCGATAGGCGTGACCTTCAAAGGGCCTCTCAGTCCGAGGTATTGTCCCATCCTTCTCGCATCCCCATTTCGGGCACGGATCCTATAGCTTGAAGGTAAGGGTGCAAAAAATTTGGGTCAGTACACTACCTAACATGGGTTTGAGATGAGAGCATTTCCATCGACGTGCTCCTCTCTAAATTATTCAACGACTCTCATATCATTAAGACGTCGGTGCTGGATAGTGTTGGTGCTCCTCTCTATCTTATTCAACAACTCTCATTTCATATAGACGTTGGCCTCAATAGTGTTGGCGCTCTTCACTAAAATATTCACCAACTCCAATATCATAAAGATGTTGGTTCTAGATGATGCTCGATTGAAACTTGGATTCCACATATGCATCATCTCGTGGTGCCATTTTTATTTATATGGAGGCTATCATTCGATCTGCATAACATATTTTTGAGTTATTCTTCTGCAATCCTATCATCAAATCCTTGTTTTGTAATCTTGGATGTGCTTTTTTGGTGTCACGAGAGTTGGGAGGAGCTTAGTCTTGGTATCCTTGACCATTGAAAGACATCTTTGATTATTTGCGCTCGCTCAATACTTCAGTACCTACCTTACCCATTCATTGATCTACTACTACCTTAACTGTTCACTAGTGTTGCTCATTGGGTGTTCAATGGTGTTGTTGCCTTACCCATTCACTGGTGTTGCTCATTGGATGTTCACTACTGTTTACTGGTGTTGCTACCTGAAGCGACCCCAGGACGCACGCACCACTCCCTTTTTACTCTACTTGCAATGTGTTAAACCCAAATGAAATGGAAGATAATGAAAAGCATATAAACCAAAAATAGCAAAGATAGATTATTTTATTGATATTGAAACCTAGTTACATATCAGTCCCTCTTAGGGATACCCATTTTGATACAATAAAATTACAAGTAGGCAAGCAGTGCCCCTTTCACGAAGAGACGATGCGCTTATAAAAAGCTTCTCGATTTCATACACAAAAATGTATGAGGGATTATAGATGCCTCCTTCTCAAATTATGTTTCCTGGAGGGATCCTCTTGCTTTCAAATGTTGCTAATCAATCTGATGAACCTGTATTCCTGTGAGCATGAAAACAACAACACACGCTTAGTTGTTCGAGATTGCCTCCCCAGATGAGGCTGTTAGCAATAATCTTATAATGAAAGGAAATATGCTCAATGTAATGAAACTAATGCTAAAATAGATCTTATGCTAATGACATGAAAACATAATGAAAGAAGCTTAATACCAAAACCCTAAACTAGGCCTACGGGCCACTGTCTAGGATAGCGACCGCTAGAATGAAACTTATTCTCTTGCTTCAAGGCTATGGATCTTAAGCTTATATCGGATGCTTGAAATAGTGTTCACTTTGCTCTCCAATTTGTCAGGGCTTCATTGTAGCATGGTCTCCAAGAGAAGCTCTCTAAGTCTCGAAAGATCTCCTCAATGAACTATTCTGATAAATTATGGGGATCCCCTGGTGCTCTTAGGCTTGGACATTTTAAAGTGTGTGAAACTCTAGGTCTATGTCCAAGACCTAGGAATGAATTCCTCATGCACAGTGCAAGTTAGCATGAAAATATTTTGTCTTTTATCTATATTTAAAGGTCAGTTAATTGAAATCTAACTGCCCACTTGAGTCTCCTATGCGAACTGGTTGTTAGCATGAGAAGTTGTTGTCCTTTGTTTATGTTTGGAGGCCAGTTAACTAAATTCTAAATGCAAACTCAAGTCTCCTATGTGAATTTCCATGAAAGGGAATGCAAAAGTTGCTCTCGCTCACCTTTATTACATGTAGAATACCACTTACACCCGTTATTAGGCCTGTTTGTTGGCAAATATGCTTTCAGGGTTTAGTCACTATCGCCTGCAGTAGCTAAGATCTGGCCACTATCAGATTGAGCGGCCAGGCTTAGATGGCTTAAAAATACCCCAAATGAGTGGTGAGAACCATTGTTGATGCTTGTAAAGTCCAAGGTTATATCATATGATCTTGTGAATGTGTCTATGTGAGTAGCTCCCCTAATAATGACATGTTTTAGGTGTCTATAGATGCCCCTTTTTGCGACGCACTATATAGGAAACACAACACTGAGCAAAAACATCGACTGATCTGTTTGTAGGGTGTATGATGATCAATGGTCTGATCAATGTCAGATGGCCCAATCATGTAATATGACACACATCCCTTGAATCATTGCCTCAATGTTTAGAGGACTTAGCTCAGTGGCTTAGGCATGTTAAATTGCACTCATTCCTCAAACTCAATCGGGTAGCTTTAGCTACTATAAAAAGTTTCGATCGATAGGAGAGCTACAATTGATTATGTCATGTCTGTTTACGTTCCCAACAAACAAGTGAAATTTGTGATTGTTTCATGCAATGATTCATAGGACGAACACAATTTTAATATGATCGAGTGATATTTTGTTGATTTTTATTATGATTATGTTGAAATTTTGAACTACCTCTTCACACAATGGATTGGTGAAGAAATGACGATGAATGAAGTGACGAGTCGCTTGACCAATATGACTAATTTGGTTCCTTTATAGCATTTGTTACTTTTAATGGGAAATCACACATCCAAGTGTGATTCCAATTGTTTATGATAATCATTCATCCCTATCCCGAGGAGCGGTCCAACTATCAATAGCCTTCTTAGGGAGTTAGGATGAGTGATTCTATTTATGCTCATTTTGTATCACTTTTGCTTAATGTTTTTGGTATCATAAGGGGAATTAGGATGATCCTTTCATACCCATGGAGCAGTCTGACCACCTTGGTCTTCTTTGGGGTTGAAGGGCGGTTCATCGTAATCCCAAAATGAAATGTTTTTTCCCCAAGTGGCCTTATGGTAACTTACTCATCTCATTGAAATGCATGGAGTGTATATCACTACAATCACCGAGTGGGTAGAGTAAGTGACTAGATATGATGCCTACTTGAGATTGTGCTTTTATGTGTTTTTTTTGTTATTTTGGACATTCTAATGATATTAAACCATCAAAGTGTGTATATTTGCTATTTTTGTGGGCTCCCTCAAGGAGGAGGTCCTTTATTTTGATCTGTGGATCTTATCACTGTCAGGTCCAGTGGCCTTTGAATTCCTACCTGTGGTTGCTATCACCTTGAGCGGCCATGATATTCAGGCCGCTGATGTCAGTAGAGACCAAGGCATAATTAAAGAATATAAAAATTATGTTTTCTAGGGTTTAAACTTTAAATTTCACTATTTTGAAGATTCACTTTAGGAGCTCTTGTGTGATAGCGACGGTTGCGACTTTGGATTTTGCTTGGCGTTGAGGACATGGTTACGTAGGGTGAGACATCAACTGCTGGAGGAGACAGAGCTTCTTGGGTATTTTTCTTTTCCAAACCCTAACTCTATTTTCTCTTGTATGAGTAAAACTGAACCTCACTAAGTAATGGGTAAAATGAACCTCATTAAACCTGTTGGTAATGAATAAACTCTATAGTTAGGCTTAGCTTATTTTTTGCTATGGTGGGTTAGTCCCTTTTTTTGTTCTCATTGCTTTGCTTGGGTAGTTTGACAGTGCATGGTGTCTATAAATTTTGCTTTGAAATGGGTTCTGAGTGAGGGTTTCTACCCCTTTGTTGATTTGCTTTTCTGTCAGTGGCTTTAGCCTAGGGTTCTTAAAATTTTCTATTGTTCACTTGTTGCTACCATGTTAACCATTTTTGAACTTAGCTTTGATCTGATGCCTGCATGGGAATTTGCTTGATTTTTTTTTTCCCTTTCTTTTATGTTTTTTATGTTATTTTGTATTATTTGTTTTTTTTTTGTTCTTTTCTAGCCGAGGGTTCACGGGTTTGTCGTGTCGCTCCTCGACTGCTATAGCTCAGAGCGACCGGCTATGAGATGCTATCACTCAGAGCAGCCAGGTTTGAACCCCAATGGTCAAAATTTTTACCGTTGGGTCTTGGTTGCTGCTGTCTCCAATGACCAAGTTTCGGATGTTGTAGGTGACAACGACTAAACCCTTAGCCATATTTTTGTCCTTTTTATATGATTTTCTTAAGACATATTCTATTGTTTTTTTTGTTCTTTTGAAAGTTTTTGAACCACTCCTGAGCTTTGTACTACTCGACTATATGTATTTATCCTTCTTTTTTTTAGACTTAGGAGTGTTGATGTTGTTATTATTTGTTTGATTTATGCCTTAGATGCACTAGAGTTTATGTTTTATATTTCCTTTCATTATAATATTTATTGCTAACAACCTCATCCAGGGAGGCAATCTCAGACAACTAAGCTTGTGTTGTTGTTTTCATGCTCACAGGAATACAGGTTCATCAGATAGATTAGCAAAATTCGAAAGCAAGGGGATACCTCCAAGAAATAAACTTGGAGAAGGAGGCATCTGTAAGCCCTCATACATTTTTGTGTGTAGAACCGGGAAGATTTTTTTAAGCGCACCGCCTCTTCATGAAAGGGGCACTCTTTATCTACTTGTAAACTTATTGTATCAAAATGGGTATCCCTAAGAGGGACCGACATGTAATCGGGACTCAATCGCTCCTGCTGATAGCAGTCAGGAACCATCCGCTCTAGTTAACAACGACCAGAAGTGGAGTGCAGCAGAGGTCAAACACCGACTCTTTGAGCTGGAAAAGAGGTTGGTATAACTTTTTTGATATATTACAACCCTCTGTTTTCTTCTGTATGTTTAAAACAGAGAACTTAAAATACATTTGTGTTCAAAAATTGAAAGAATAAAACAAGAAATAACTAGGTGATTGCATATCTTAGATCTTCTTTTAGGTTTTCACTAGGCATTTCTAGGAATAGCGGCTTATGCCTAAAACGTTTTCCCTAGAATCCAATGTGCTAGACATTGTATGTTGTTTTCTTGCCTTGAGGACTTGCAAAAGGGCTATATTTGCATGAAATAAAGTGCGCTCATACAAATCATAGTAGCTCATGCATCTTTCTGAATATTGAAATGTATTTATCAGAACACCTAAAACGTAGTGAATATTCTAAAAATTTAATCATGATTTCACATAATCACTCTTATCATAAGAATTGACTAAGCATTCATAAATGTAATGGTGTGAGATGTATTTTCTTGATAAGTTTTTGTAAATTAAAAGATATAAAGTAGTTAGCGGTCGTCTATATACTATTACTAATATATATGTGGTATCTATCCGACCATGTTGATACCCCCTAATTTATAGAATCTTATAAGTAATTGATGGTGTGAATATTGATTTTGTTGCTATCTTTGTATTATTTTTGGGGTTTTTTGGCTACCCAACACTCTAGTTTTCCTATCAATTACGATTATTTTTCCTTCTAGGATTTTGAATATTTGGATTTCATCATGGACCTAGATACTCATTATACCTTTGTGTGCAAGTGAATAATTTTAGATATAACCCATGTATTTCCTTTAATGTCAGGCAGGATTCTTTCAGCCCATTGCTAAGATCAAGGATTCTCAAGTGTTTATCTTATTCTTGTGTTGGACTTAGTTGAACTATTCCACTAGACAATTTTGATTTACCTAAGCTAGCTCATCCACATTCAAATATTGGTCTATAAAAATGCCAAGAGCTTTTGTAATAGACATATCATCATGCATAAGGATTTCTCCTTCCAGTTTTGTGCAGTGCTGAAGATTCTAGGGATTCAAGTGCTTTTCCCTTCTTTTATTCATTTCATTTTGGGATACTTGCTCATACTTAGTGATGCAAATCACTATTTATTTTTTATTTTTTTTGTTTTTCCCTTTTTTTTATTCTTTTTATGTTATTTTGTATTATTTATTTATTTTTGTTCTTTTTTGGCTGAGGGTTCACGGGTTTGTCATGTCACCCCTCAGCCGCTGTCACTCAGAGTGGCTGGCTATGAGTTGTTGTTGCTCAGAGCGGCCGGCTATGAGTTGATGTCACTCATAGCGGCCAAGTTTGAACCCCAATAGTCAAAATTTTGATTGTTGGGTCTTGGCCGCTTCTGTCTCCAGTGGCCAGGTTTCGACTGCTGTAGGTGACAACGACTAAAACCTTAACCATATTTTTGTGCTTTTTATATGATTTTCTTAAGACACATTCTATTTTTTTTGTTCTTTTGAAAGTTTTTGAACCACTCTTGAGCTTTGTGATGCCCGACTATATGCATTTATCCTTTGTTTATTTAGACTTAGGAGTGTTGATGTTTTTATGCTTTGTTTGATTTATGCCTTAGATGCACTGGAGTTTATGTTTTATTTTCCTTTGTTATTAGATTCTCACTACTCGGGCTCAAGACCTGAAGCTCCTAATTGAGCTACTTCCTAGCTTTTATGACATGGATTGGACATGGTTCAAAGCCTATGGTTTATAGTATGTCATTAGGCTACCTTACATCATGGTATATCAATCTTACCTTACGATCCTGGCCCATCACTGGGACTCACAGACTAATACCTTCTACCTCTCTATTGACGAGATGACCATTACATTGGAGGATGTATATATGATCTTTCAGATTCCATTTGATGGAGTGGCCATTGTCTCTTCGCCCACTAATGATCAGGTGGATGTTTATGTCCAGGTGTTCGGGAGGCACTCCAGGACACCAAGTTCGGGGGAGTGTCTATCAACCACTAGCACGAGGAGCAAGTTTTTATGATGAGGCATGTTGTATTGCTGATGGTTATCAACAATGTTCTTATCCTAGACTGCTCAGGTTTGAGTTTCTCATGGAAAATTTTGGTGATGGTGTAGGATCTATTGGATAGCGAGGAGCCTATCATCTATGCATGGGGTAGGTTGCTATTGGCTCAATGCTATGATGAGTTGTACCACATCTGCTAGCGAGGACATGTTAACATTGCTTGAAGTTTTCTCCTATAGGTTTGGGGATGGGAGCATATTAAGGTAGATCGCCTTAAGGGGATCCCAACTAAGATTATAGTGATTGATGCTTAAACACAGTGATATGCTGCCAGATGGGCTTGAGAGTACAAGGAGCGTAAGAGCTACACTTTTGCAGGGAGTTGTCCCATTACACTGATGCTTTTACTAGAATTTTGGCTGGAGGTATCGTATGGCGATCTTACCATGAGTATCCTATTTGGGATGATCCAGCTAGCTTTACTACCAAGACACAGCATGAGCGATGGCTCATTGGCCGTAAGGTTACCATCCAGGATTACTTCTTCTACTCTTAGGTTCTTTGTCAATACGGGTTGCAGCAGGATGTGCCATTGGTACCGTTATTGTATAGGTGCCTCACAGTAGAGAGAGACCTACCTCCATGGTAGATTATAGAGCTTTCAAACAAGGAGGATGCCCCAAATGTTGACCCTAAAGTTGCTGGGGGAGTTACAAAGGCATATACTTAGTGGTGGGGTGATTAGATGTGGCATGGCATTAGTATCCTAGGGCACAAGGATGATGGTGGGGGTGATGGGGCAAATATGATAGTATGTAGAGTCCAAGCCAGGACCAAGGTATGGGACCAGTTAGCAGAGCATGTGGTAGTGGATGATATGATTTTCCTAAGTAGGAGGAGTTAGAGCTCAAGGAGAGAGACTCTCCTCTAAGAGAATAGCTGCACAAGGTCAAGGTTGAGCTTCAAGAAACTAAGATCCAGGTATAGCAACGAGATGCTACCATTGAGCAGCTCATAGCACAGATACATGCTATGAAGACTACTATTGGGGGTGGTGATGCTAGGATGCAGTTTGTTGTTCCTCCTTCTACACCACAGGAGGTTCCAGTGGCAGGTTTAGGAGCATATGTGGGACATCTTCAAGATTTGTTGGAGGAGTATGAGGTGTAGATCCAGGGACATGTGGATCACATCATCATTCTTCAGATGTAGCTCAAGAGGCATGAAATTTTCCCTAAGGAGCCACCCAGTGCGGGTGGTTCACAGGTCAGTGGGCGCTCCACATTGGGACAGTCTTTCATCCGTCCTAGCTAGAGGACCCGAACTCGGAAAAAGAGATCGACAGGTTCATATCATTCGACTCACAACACCTCCATAGGGGGAGGTGGCACTAGAGGAAGTGATGCAGGGGGCTCATGCCCAGTATTTGATTGATGCTTTATTTGGTCGTTGACTCATTTTTGAGGTTGACTGACCTATATGACTGTAGCCCACAAGCCTTTTTGTATATCCACAGACTTGACACACATACTTTTATGATATTATTGCATCATGACTCATTATGTGTATCATTTATTGCTCATGTTTTTGTTGTTATTTTTTTTATGATATGATGTTATGATGGCATTATGATGACTTGACGTACGTGTTAGATGATAGATGATATTTATGATGCTTAGATGGATGTGTAGGTGCTTATATGATTTGATGATATGATGCGATGTATTTTGAATTTGATAAATGGTGAATTCATGTTTTTATGCAAATGAAAATTACTTACATGTTTTATGATGTGTTTTATGGATGATTAATGACTTATTTTTGTGGATATGATGTTATTGTTAAATGCATGTTTTAATTTTGCTTTAATTGTATGCATATAACTTATGTGATGGGATGGTATAAACGAACATGTATGTTCTAATCACTTAAAACATAAGGAATGCATGTAATATTTGACAATATTAATGGGTGATACCACAACAAGTAAAAATTTAATCATGATTTTACATAATCACTCTTATCATAAGAATTGAGTAAGCATTCATAAATGTAATGGTGTGAGATGTATTTTCTTGATAAGTTTCTGTAAATTAAAATTTATACAATAGTCAATGGTCATCTATATAGTATTTCTAGTATATATGCGGTATCTGTCCTACCATGTTGATACCCCCTAATTTATAGAATCTTATAAGTAATTTTTTGGTGTGAATATTGATTTTGTTGCTATCTTTGTATTATTTTTAGGATTTTTCGGCTACCCAACACTCTAGTTTTCCTATCAATTACTGTTATTTTTCCTTCTAGGCTTTTGAATATTTGGCTTTCATCATGGACCTAGATACTCATTATCCCTGTGTGTGCAAGTGAATAATTTTAGATATAACCCATGTATTTCCTCTGATGTCAGGCATAATTCTTTCAGCCCATTGGTAAGATCAGGAATTCTCAAGTGTTTATCTTATTCTTGTGTTGGACTTAGTTGGACTATTCCACTAGACGGTTTTGAGTTACCTAAGCTAGCTCATCCACATTCAAACATTGGTATATACAAATTCCAGGAGCTTTTGTAATAGACATATCATCATGCATAAGGATTTCTCCTTCCAGTGATGTGCAGTGCTGAGGATTTCAAGGATTCAAGTGCTTTTCCCTTCTTTTCTTCATTTCATTTTGGGATACTTGCTCATACTTAGTGATACAAATCCTTGTTCATTTTTTACTCTTTTTATTTTTTTTGAGCAATGGATTTTTGTAGTGATGAAACTTGTTTGAATAGTGGGAGGGATTTTTGTAGTGATGTTAATCACTCTTTTGACTTTTTTGACTTTGGTATTTTGCTTGTTTTGATGGAAGCAAGGGATTTATGTTGTGATGTTAATCACTCATTTCTGGTTAGAGTTTGCACTTATCCTTTTGCCAATTCTCAGCACCTTTAAACCGGTTGCTTAGGGGGATAAGCAAGGATGTTCCTTTTTACTTTTGGTAACCTAGACCACTTTGTAGTTTTCATCTTCCCATGTATCAACTAGAATTTAATGTTTAAATTAGTGATGGGATTCTGACATATGCTAGGCTTTGTCACCACTAGACCTTATATTCTACTAGCCAAGATGATGTTTCACAAAATTGATAATATCACTAGGTGTGTTTGAACTATTCGAAAAACCTTTGTATTTTATGTATAGCAACTTTTATGGTTGTGTTGATAAACACAATTACACACTTGCATTAATGGATGAGTGAATTTGAATGATTTTTTTGAAACAGACTGTGGCATCACTTTTAAGACTCTCATGGCATATGTGTATGCAATGGAAATGCAATTAGGTGGATGCAATATGTGAAATGAAATTATTTTTGTATTTTTGATTTTTATGTTGTTTTTGTATTTTGCTTATTTTGACCAAAGGGCTTATTGTGCCTTTGGGGCTTTTGATTTTTTTTGACCAAGTAGTTTGAAGTACTCTTGGAGCGTTTTTCTGATTTTTGACCAAGCGGTTTGAATACCCTTGGTGCATTTTTTTTATATATTTAATTTGACCAAAGGGCTTTAATATGCCTTTGGAGCTTTTGTTTGATTTTTGACCAAGCAGATTGGTTACCCTTGGAGCTTTTGTGATTTGGTTTTGACCAAAGGGCTTTAAGATGCCTTTGGAGCTTTTTTTTTATTTTTTGACCAAGCGGTTTGGGTACCCTTGGAGCTTTTTGTTTGTTTTGATTTTGGCCAAAGAGCTTTAATATGCCTTTGGATATTTTGTGATGATTTTGACCAAGCGGTTTGAATACCCTTGGAGCTTTTGTGTGTTTTGATTTTGACAAAAGGGCTTTAAGATGCCTTTGGAGATTTTGTGATGATTATGACCAAGCGGTTTGAATACCCTTGGAGCTTTTGTTTGTTTTGATTTTGACCAAAGGGATTTAAGATGCCTTTGGATATTTTGTGATGATTTTGACCAAGTGGTTTGAATGCCCTTGGAGCTTTTGTTTTATTTTTACCAAGCAGATTAGGTACCCTTGGGGCATTTTTTATTTTTTTGGTTTGATTGAAATATTTGAATATTTTTGTTTTATGTATGAAATGCCTTTAGATGAATGATATTGAGAGGTTTAGGCTCTTCAAAACCTTCTAATGATATAAGGCGATATGCTCTAGGCCCTATTCTTTGTGAAATAATGTATGGGCCTATCCAATTTACCGTGAACTTATCTCATAGGTGCGACCGTAGATTTGAATTTTGTTGGTTTTCTTTGAGCACTAAATCTCCAACCTTGAATTCCCTTAAGTGGACTTTACTATTGTAAGTTCATGTAAGGCGATCTTGGTAAACACAAAGATGATCTAAAGCATTAACTCTACGTTCATCAAGAAGCATCAACTGGTCAAGGCGACCTTGTCGCTTGGCATCATCATCTATGAAGTATTTAAATGCTATGCGTAGAGTTGGAATTTCCAAATCTAGTGGCATGATGGTATCAGTGCCATATACTAGTGAAAATGGTGTTGCCCTAGTGGGCATCCATATACTAGTTCTGTATGCCCATAGTGCAAGGGACAGTTGTATGTGCCAATCCTTGTGATTGTCTTGCACTATCTTCCTTAAGATGGAGACTTGTTTTGTTTGAGGCTTCTGCTTACCCATTTTCTTGTGGGTAATAAGGTGTTGAAAAACTATGTTGAATATGATATTTTTTCATTAAAGCATGCATATTTTTGTTCTTGAAAGATGGCCCATTATCCGATATTATCTTTGAAGGGACCCCAAAATGACTTATGATATTGTGGAGTATAAACTTCGCAATCCTTGGTCTAGTTGTTGATGTTAATGGGATCACTTCAACCCATTTAGTGAAATATTTTATGGCTGTTATGATGAATGTATGTCGACCTGAGGACGGGGATGAGATCTTCCCAATCAAATCTAGTCCCCACTGTGAGAATGGCCATGCTACCTGGATGGGTTGCAAGGCTTGCGATGGTAAGTGCGATAGGTTTGCATGATGCTGGCACTTAATACATTTCTTGACATACTCACAGTAGTCCTTTTCAATTGTGGGCCAGTAATAACCCATTCTTAATATGTGCTTAATTATGGCCATGCTACTGAAGTGATCACCACACGTACCATCGTGAGCTTACAAAATTTCCCAGGATGCTTCCTGGGGCTCAAGACAACGGAGTAACACTCCATCATATCATTGTATGTAGAGGATTTATCCTAGAAAGATGTATCTTCTTGCTTTTTGTTTGAATTTTTGCCTTTCAGTATGCGACAAACCTTAAGGTATTATTCCTAGTTTCAAGAAGTCCCGTAGTTGGGAAAGCCAATCCTGATAAGCCACGACTTCTATAGAAAATACATCTCTTTCTTCCTATTTTTTGAGTTGGTGAACATGGATTGAAGGACAACTCTATGATGTATGGTTGCACCACACTCTATAGGACATTGGGATATCAGAGAACCCCAAGGTGATGTTTGTAAGAAATATCTAGCTACGAAGGACCAATCCTGATTTGGTTTGATGTTTATCATGTTGACTAATTCTTGATTGTCATAAGCTTCATGGCGTATTGCTGAGTGTGAAAGCACTTTCACATGAATGATTGTAAAATCAACAGATAGATTATAAGGGATTAAGGATCCCAAAGAGGCCATATGATGGATTGCCTCGATGTCGTACCATTCCACCGAACTAGGTAGGTGTCAAAAAGTTTCTTGTATATTCTCAGGAGTGGGCACCTATATTGAAATAGTCCTTTTACTTGGTTTACTATGATCACAGATTCACCAAAGATACTCAATATTTTAATGCCCATTGCAACTATTGTTTGGATTCCCAAGATCAAGGCTTCATATTCTGTATTGTTGTTCGTGCAAGGGAAGTCTAGTTTTAATGATAAGAGCAATGGAGCACCCTGCGGTGTGATGAAGACAATCCCTGCTCCACCCCCTTGTTCACACTTTGAACCATCGAAGAATAATGACATGTCTCTTTCTCTCTTAGGTTCTTTGAGTTTTGGCAGATCTGATAATGCAAAGACCGCATCATCAGGTAATTCTATGGTGAGAGGCTTGTTATATTAAAGAGGTGCCTCTTCTAATTGATCTGCTATGACTTGTCCCTTAATGAATTTTTGGCTTATGAAATCTAGATAAAATTTTGTCAATAGCTTGATCCACTCTGTGGTACATGTACTATGATATGTCTTGCTCATCATGTACTGCAAAGAATTTTGTTTTGATATGATGTAGGTTGTATGGCTCAACATGTAGTGTCATAATTTTTGAGTTGTGAATACCACTGCTAAACACAGCTTTTTGGCATACGCATATCCTATCTCATAACTCACCAAGGTGCGGCTAATGTAATATATGGCTTGCTATTTATCTTGTGTATTCTTTTGGGCTAACATGGTTCCCAATGCAAAATCAGTAGCCGATATATATAGTAAAAATGGTACGTCTGGCCTTGGTGGACCCAATACTGGCAGTGTTGCCAGGTAATTTTTGATCTCTGTAAAGGCTTGATGGCATTATTAATCCCAATGAAAGGGAACTCCCTTGCATAGAAATTGATTAATGGGTTGATATTTGTTTGATAATTGCACGATGAATCTTTTGATGGATGCTATTTTGCCTTGTAGGCTCCTTAGCTCCCTAATGTTGGTAGGGGCAGCCATTTCCAATATAGCCTTTACCTTTGCAGGATCAACTTCGATGCCTCTCTTGGATATGATGAATCCCAAAAGCTTTCTAGAAGTTACACCAAATATGTACTTCTTAGGATTTAATCAAACATTATGCTCAATGAGGTAGTTGAAGACTTGTCAAAGGACTTTAGTGTGCTTTTGTCGCAATAGGGACTTGGCTAGTAAGTCATCCATGTAATACTCTAAGATATTATGCATATAGTGATGGAATATGTATGTCATGGCTCACCGATATGTGGAACCAAATTTTTTGAGACCGAATGACATCACTTTGTAACATAATATTCCCCACGGAGTAATGAAAGAAGTTTTGTGTTGATGTTTAGGCTTAATTCAGGTATGGTTTTATCCAAAAAAACCATTAGGGAGAGCATCTCATTACCTATGGTTGCGTCTACTAGAGCATCTATGTTTGGCAATAAGAATGAATCCTTTGGTGTTGCCCTATTTAAATCTCTGAATTCTATGCAAATATGGACTCTTCCATTGAGTTTCTCCATGGGCACCATGTTTGACACCCACTCAACGTAATCAATAGGATCTATGAATGCTGCATCCAATAGTTTTTGCAATTTGTTCTTCACCATCAAAGCGATGGTGGGATGAATTTTCCTTAGATTTTGCTTGACTGGCTTCTTTGTGGGATCCAATGAAATGTTGTGAATAACTAACTTTGGATCTATCCCTGGCATGTCTTTGTAAGTCCAAGCAAAAATATCTAGCCTCTCTTTGAGGAGAGGGATTAGGATGGATTTTTCCTATGGAGATAGACTTTCTTCAAACTTGACTTTCTTTGGTTTGGTAGGATCATCACTGATGTCCACCTTGAAAGTCACTTCTATAGCCATGTGTTACCCATCCTCCAACTGGTGGGGTGTGGGTATCAATTAAATGTCATCGACAAGATTTATAGGTCCTACTAACTTAGGATCCAAACCAACATGGAATACATCATATGCACAACCTGATTCAAAATGGAATGGCTGTAACATCCCTTAATTAGGAAAAATATCTTTTGGGTCTATTAGTGAATCAATGTGATCCCACTCTATAACCTGCATGTCGAGACATAAAGGTTTAGTGGGCTCTGTTGGGTTGTGAAGTGGAGTGGTCAAATCAATGGAGACTGTATTGATGGATGGGACGAAATCTCTAGGACCACAGGTGAAATCTTACTTTAGGGGTTTCAATTCCATGCTCATGATGAGGCTCTAGGGGAATGGAAATATCTGGATCTGGTCCATGAGTTGGTCAGATGATGGGATCTTTAGAATCTAATAGCTCCCTGAATGTAGGTGGAGGGGGATTAACCATGTGATGAATGACATTCAAGTCAATCGGTCTTCCCAAAAACCACAAACCAGGGTCTATGGAACGAAGTACTACTTCTATTTCCACCAACATATAGACTTTTCTTAAATGGTGAGGCCTAAGATAATCCATCTCAGTCTCATCCTCAAATTTGTTTTTACTTATCCAAAAGCCATTAACATTAGTGTGCAGCCCTAATATGAGGTGCTCATGTCTTGGCCCTAAGTATGCCATCTTTATTTCATCATCATATTCTTTGTCACTTATGAAGAATCCATTTGCATTAGTATGGGATCCCAAATTGAGGGGTTCATGTCTTGGCCCTAAGCAGGATCTCTCTGTTGAGTCCTTTGACTCATAGTCACTTTCGTTCAATGTGTACCCACTTTCATGGTATTCAGAATAGGTGACACTTCTTAAACGATGAGGCTCATGATGGGACAAGCCCTCTTGTGCTTCATAATTACTTGACCTATAGATATTCTCTTCTTGCTCATCATCCCATGAGTTGTAACCTGTTGGGGAGATATCAATTGTGGATATTGGATGGTAAGTCTCCAGAGGTGGTATGTTCACTATGTCCACCTGTCTATTGCTCATATATATTATACTTGGTGGATGATAAGGAATAAAATCAATGTCTTCTCCTAACCCCAAGGTTAATCTATCTAATGCTACTGCTAGAAGGTCATCTCAACCTCTGATGTGATATCCTAACCCAAATCTGTCATATGGGAGTTGGTATTGTGTCTCAAATGGCCACATACATCCATGCTCATATCTACCAATACCGTAACCATGCCAATGGAAATTTTCAAAATAGGTTAGCGCAAAATTGGGATTAGAGAGGTAGCGAACATTGATAGTAAATATCTCATCATTGTCCTCTTCTATATCCATATATTTAAGGGCACAATCTAGGCCATCATAGATGAATTTCATCTAGTTGGGAAGGATTCCAAGTGAAATTACTATTCCCACTGGTGGTCTTAGATCTTTCGGCTATCCCATGTCTTGTACAGATTCTATGATAGGCGTAAAAGTTATATTTTGCACAAGATACTCTCCTATCCCTATGCTTACCAAGTGTATAGTTGTATATGAGGTAGATGACCCCACGGATGACATTGGTGAAGCGGGATGATAATCATCATCTTCGTCTTGGTCTTGGTGACATTAATCCTCCATGGGAGTTGGACTCTCTTCAATATCTATGGTTAGTGTTTCCTTGAGTCTGTTTTTCTCAACCGTAGGCACCTTTAGCTTCTGATCATCTTTTGGCTTGGATGTTAATGGTTTGTTAGAAGAATTAGTAGTTCTGTGTGCAGCATGAGGTGTTGATGTAGATGGGTCCTTTTGTTCCCCTTTGTCTTCGTTATCCATTTGAGCATTAGGAGATGAAGGCCCTACCAATAGGTGGGCCGAAGGAATCATAAATTCTCCTAGGCAATCCAATTGGTGAACATACTTGAATGGCTCTTCATCAGCCATCAACATATAGACTTTGTTATCATGAACATACTTAACACATTGGTGTAAGATCAATGAAACACATCTCATGTCCCTGATCCAAGGTCTCCCTAGTAGGATGTTGTATTGCATGGTGCCTTCCAAAACATGACACATCATGGGGATGGTATTATGCCCCCTTGATAGGTAGGACTATCATTCCCACAGTATTGCATAAAGCATCATTAAAATCTCTCAATGTGTAGGATCTTGGAACGATATTGGAATTAAGTATTTTAAGGGTTTCTATTGCTTTTGTTGTGATGATGTTGATGGATGAACCTATATCAATCAAGATGCACTTAAACAACAAATCATTAACTGATGCCACAATGTGTAGTGGAGGGTATGGTAAGGTAGTAGATACTGTATTAATCTCATAATCATAGAAGTGAATTACAGGTTCTTGGTATTCTTGCACTTGTCCCACAAAAAGGGTGAATGCATTTGGATCTAGAGGTTGAAGCTCTATTGACCTTAAAATATCCATCAAGGTCTCCCTATGCTTTAGGGATTTTTGTATGAGATCATAAATGAAAAGCTTAACCAAAGTTGTTTGTAGATTATGCTTGAGTCTACTCCAGATGGTTACCATAGGCCGACTTGGTGGACCTAGAAGGTTGTCTTGCCCATGCCTCTGCCTAGGTGTAGCTAGGACATTGATGGGAGATGTAGTATACTGTGGTTGACCATATCATCTAGTCCTGGTCACTATATTGACAATTTCAACCATCCCAACACACCCATGGGTAGGTGTTTCAATTCGAACTTGATTAAATTGTGCTCCGTACCCCCTAGGGGATTCATGGTTTTGCAACATGTTTTTATAGATGCTCATATCTCTATTTTTAGGGGCCGATGGGTTGTCCACTTTTAGTTCTCCCACCTCAATCATGTTTTGTACCTGATGTTTGAAGCCAACACAAACTTTGATATTATGCCCCAGTATCTTGTGATACAGGCAGAATTGATCCTCCCTATATCATTTTGGTTTTGGATGGTTGGGATCCATAAGAGGTATATCAAGAAATTTGATTTTTCTCGCCTCACTCAATTGATTGAAGATTGATTGCATTGATTCTATCAATGGTGTAAAATAACGAGGGGGTTTGTGTTCTTTGTTTCGACCCTAATTATTCTTTTACTCATAGTTGGTTTGTGGGGTATGTGCTTGATAATTTTGTGGTTGTTGTGCACCCGCATCCTTAGGTGTTGCCAATACCACTTGATTAATTGGAGTAGGGCTTGCCTGCTTCTGCTTGTACTTGCCATTTTTTTCATTCTTGTTCCACTCCTTCTTGGTTCAGAGTTTTATAGTTCCCTCATCTACTTTTATCTCCTCAATGAGCTTAGCTTGTGCCAAAGCTTCCTCAAATGAGGGGTATTATTGTAGTTATAGCAAGAGGAAAATGTGCTTGGAACAACTTTTGGTAAAAATCCAGACAATTTCTTCTATGGGAATAGAGAATGATAATTTTGTCATGATTTTTCTCCATCTATTCTCGTAATCCATTACTGGCTTGTCATCATACTGTTTTAAATTGGCCAGGTCTGATAGGCTTACTTTCTTCTTAGAACCAAAGGAGAAACACTTTAATAAAGTGTTTACTAGTTGTTCAAATTTGGCTATGCTATGCTTGGGTAATTGGTTGAACCATTGAGTGGCTATGCCCAAAAATGTCATGATGAATATTCTCAGCATAAGAGCATCGTGCTCTTCGAGATGAAAACATGCATTGAAGAAGTTGGTGACATGATCTTGTGCATCTTCTTCACCCTTAAACTTTTCTAACCTAGGCATCTCAAAGTGCTTAGGATAGGGAGGGCTAGGAACTGATGGCCACAATGGTTTGTTGTGTATTTTGTTCAATGTTGGCAAGTTTCCAGCTGCCTCTTATTTTTCAAAGACTTTTATTTTTTTAGCAAGCTCCTGAAATGCCTTTGATGCATAGATTTCCTCCTCCTATAAGCCTACTCATGGTGGCAGTGGAGGTAACACTCTATCCATTTGATTGGCTCTATTTTATTCCCTTCTACAAGGGGATTCAAGATGTGTTTAACCTGGTTCTATTAAGTTTGCCCTTTCCTCCTCGGTTGAGTTCCTCTCATGATTAAGAGGATGGCTCTGTTACGGGTTACTTTCTTGTCTAATGCGCTCCTCTCTTGGTGATTTAACACATTGATTTCTTTGATGATCACTTCCACTTGTTTGTTGGTTGTTATGAGCTAGCTGCTTAGCTTGTTCTCTCAAACATTGCTCATGTTGGTGCAACAACCTTCTCTCTATTTATCTTGTTCAAAAGCATCCACAAGCTCATGCTATTTGTGCAAAGTATATTCTAACCATCGTACATGATTAAATTGCACATTCATAGAGGACTTATGTTTATCTGAATTTTTCCTAGTTGTTTTGATTCACAGAATTCTCTCAGAGGTTTATATTATTTCTTCATTCTCACTAGCTAGTGTGACTTACTCAGTGTATTGTTGAGTGTCTCTATGATCTATTTCTGTATGCCTACTATGGGGTTGCCTTGAGGCACCCCTAGTTTGAGAAGTGGGCTTAGAAGTCACAGTTCATGAAATTCCAGATGCAAAATTCTCGATAGCTATGGTTTTGGGAGATGGCCTCGAATTTAACCGATCCAACTCGTCCAATTGTCTTAGTTTCCATGGCTGATCCCGAGGGGTGCCATTCACTCCAATGAGGTCATAATCTAATGGAATCCTTCCTATTGTTTGAAGGATATCTTTTATCTGATTCCTATGACTGGATGTGTTTCTAGTGTCTTACCCCTCAGTGGGTTGATCTATTCTAATTATTTCATGTGAATGTTGAGATGTCTCAGCTCTTGTGTGCCCTTTCGATGATGAGGGTTTCATGGTCCTTTCTACCCTCTAGGAGGATGGAGAAGGTGAAACCTCATCATATCTATGTGAAACACGGGGTCTAGAACCCTCTTTATGTCTATGTGAAGAGGAAGCTATTGAAGCTTCCTCATGTCTCTGAGAATTTTTTGTGTGCTTTTAGGAAGCTCTTGATTTTTCCTCCAGTCTCTTTGTGTTTATGAGATACAGTTTCATGTTGTGGTTCCCTTTGCAGGGTTTCTCGAGGAGATCCCAAAAGGGTTTATTTGTCACCCCTTAGGCTCACAGAACTGTGTCTTATGGTATTTTGAGTAGGTTTTTAAATGTTACTTTGACTTTGCCTAAGGGTATGTGTTGTTTCAGACTCTCCCTCAGTGTCATATCGAGGATGTCTACTTCTTGTTTTCACCATTTTTTTGGACTCTAGATCTTGTGTTGTACTTTATGATCAAATAATATCACACAAATGTTTATCTTGATTACATATTTAAGTGTGCCCTAACTGTTTGATGTATTTTGATGCTCTGGTATTTGCTTTCTTGTTTTATTTGGATTTAGAAAGAGGAGACTCACTCATAGTGGAAATCAAGAATACCCGTGCCAAACATGATTTTTCTCAAAAGAAGCTAGGGTACACCGTTGAAGTCCCAGTGGGGGGTTCGCCTAGCTTCTTCACCCTGAACAAGATTGTTCCAATGGTGGGAGACAGTTTGAGCATAAGTATCTTAGTGCCACTATGAAAGAGTTCTTCAATTTATTTCTAGGAGAATCTATGGGAAAAATCGATGGAAGGAGATGAATTCCAACATCATCGGACTGAATTGAGGGTTGGTGATGAAATCCAACTCCCCAATGTTCAAATGATACATGCATGGGTGGTGTTAATTTTAAGCTTGCATAATATAAAGTGCATCAGATAGTAGTAGTGAGTATTTCCTATATGCCTAAGTGCAAAATACATTTCAATATTCAGAAATATGCATGAGCTACTATGATTTGTATGAGCACACTTTATTTCGTGCAAATATGGCCCTTTTGCAAGGCCTCAAGGCAATCAAACAACATACAATATCTAGCATGTTGGATTCTAGGGAAAACTTTTTAGGCATAAACCACTATTCCTAGCAACGCCTAGTGAAAACCTAAAAGATCTAAGATATGCAATCACCTAGTTCTTTCTTCTTTTATTATTTCAATTTTTCAACACAAATGTGTTTTAAGTTCTCTATTTTAAACACACAGAAGCAAACATAGAGCTGTAATATATCAAAAAAGTTATACAAACCTCTTGTCCAACTCAAATAGTTGGATTTTTGACCTCTGCTGCACTCCACGTCTGGTCGTTGTTAACCAGAGCAGCTGGTTCCTAGTCGTTGTTAGTAGGAGCGGTTGAGTCCCTGCTTGGCCGTTGTGACTCAGAGCAGCTAATTTTTTACCACTGTAGATCAAAGCCGCTAGAACTGTACACAAAATTAGGTTAGTATCTAGGTAGAAAATAAAAAAGTCAATGGAAGTCCTACTGTGATCGCCATCTATAGTGACCTTGAGATGCACACACCGCTCCCTTTTTACTCTACTTGCAATGTGTTAAACCCAAACAAAATTGAAGAAAATGAAAAGCATATAAACCAAAAATAGCAAATATAGATCCTTTTATTGATATTGAAACTCGGTTACATGTCGGTCCCTCTCAGGGATACCCATTTTGATACAATAAGTTTACAAGTAGGCAAGGAGTGTCCCTTTCACGAAGATGCGGTGCGCTTATAAAAAGCTTCCTAGTTCCACACATGGAAATTTACGAGGGCTTACAGATGCCTCCTTCTCCAAGTATGTTTCCTAGAGGGATCCTCTTGATTTTGAATATTTTTAATCCATCTGATGAACTTGTATTATTATGAGCATGAAAACAACAACACATGCTTAGTTTTTCGAGATTGCCTCCTCGGATGAGGCTGTTAGCAATATATATTATAATGAAAGAAAATATGCTCAATGTAATGAAACTAATGCTAAAATAGATCTCATGCTAATGAAATGAAAACATAAAGAAAACATAATGAAATAAGCTTAATACCAAAACCCTAAACTAGTCCTACGGGCCACTGTCCAGGACAACGGGCGCTAGAATGAAATTTGTTCTCTTGCTCCAAGGCTATGGATCTTAAGCTTATATCGAATGTTTGAAATAGTGTTTGCTTTGCTCTCCAATTTTTTAGGGCTTCATTGTAGTGTGGTCTCCAAGAGAAGCTCTCTAAGTCTTGAAAGCTCTCCTTAATGACCTATTCTGATAAATTTTAGGGATCCCCTAGTGCTCTTAGGCTTGCACCGTTTAAAGTGTGTGAAACCCTAGGTCTATTTCCAAGCCCTAGGAATGAATTCCTCATGCGTAGTGCAAGTTAGCATGAGAATATTTTGTCTTTTATCTATATTTAAATGCCAATTAACTGAAATCTAACTACCCACTTGAGTCTCCTATGCGAACTGATTGTTAGCATGAGAAGTTGTTGTCCTTTGTCTATGTTTGGAGGCCAGTTAAATAAAGTCTAAATGCAAACTCACGTCTCCTATGTGAACTATCATGAAAGGGAATGCAAAATTTGCTCTCATTCACCTTTATTGCATGTATACTGCCACTTTCGCCTATGATTAGGCCTGTTTGTCAGCAAATCTACTTTTAGGTTTTAGCCACTATCGCCTACAACAGCTAAGATCTGGTTGCTGTCTGCTTGAGTGGCCAGGCTTGGATGGCTTAAAAATTCCCCAAATGAGTGGTGAGAACCAATGTTGATGCTTGGAAAGTCCAAGGTTATATCATATGAATGTGTATATGTGAGTAGCTCCCCTAAGCATGACACATTTTAGGTGTCTACACTACCTTACCCATTCGCTAGTGTCTTTGTGCTCAGATCAGTTTTTATCTTTCGTCCCAACTTGTAGAGTCAATCACACGTTTGGTTTGAAGCTCACTTCGATGACTGCATTGAAGGAAAATGCTTGGTGGATGCACTCTCTCTTGCTGACTGTGTTGAGTTCTCAGATGAATACATCTCTCATGCCCTCCAATATTTCATCTCTACTCACGTCACAATGTTTATCAATGCTATCTCCTTTTGCCTCTGGAGAAAACATAGTGTATTGGCGCATCGTTGTCTCACATTCACCTCTAGGAAAATGTAGTGTTTCAGGCTCAACACATTAACTCGAAGCTCATGTTAATAATGCTCGTCATTCTCAATGACGTCAAAGGAAACTAAGTTTAAATTTTTTATCATCTTTTCTATTATAACTTGCAGGTTTCCAAAGGCGCGATAATTTCTAAAGAGGCCAACAACGTTACATTGGAGTTCGAAAGCTCAACATTTTTTCAAGATATTTTTTTTGTATCAAAACTTCTTTTGATTCTGAAAAATCTTCTCCCTCTTGTAACAGAGTCATTTCTTCTCAAAAGAAAGCTCTTCATCTTAGTTTTTTTTTTCATAACTAAAGTTTAAAAGCCCCTCTAGGACTACTGTCATTATTTTTGTTGATCTATGCCTATTTTGAGCACTCAACAAAGTGACAAGTCCACTTGTAAAATCTAATAATTTTTTTTTTGGGGGGATTTTCTTGAGGTGCTAATTCTTGCACCTACTGTCAGAACTTTAGGGGGGTTGTTGTTGTTGATCCTTGCATCTCCTATTGTGCTCCTTGGCTTTGTTCCCACATTCCTTTTTGCTAAATCATTATAGTAATCAGTATAGGAGGAAATTTTGGTGGTGGAGCCAAAGTGTGGTATTTTGGCCCCTTAGTTCTATTGATCTCAAGTCATTTCAGCATCTTCTAAAAATTTCAAAATACATAATTTTTTTTTTAAAAACATAAGAACATTTGAAACCTCAAGCAAGAAACTCAAATATCTTTTTTCAAAGAAAGCATCAAAAATTTTTTTTAATCACCTATGTTCCACGTATTGAACTTCTCAATTACTTATAGTTTCCCTCACGTAAGGGCGGGTATTTTGAGAAGTATAGTATAAAGGTCTGGATGATTATAATTGATTCATAAACCTATGTTCCACGTATCAAATCTCCTCATTACTTACAGTTTCCCTCACGTAAGGGTGGGTAATTGAGAAGATAAGGTATAAAGGCCTGGTCAAACTTTCTTGCTTCATAAGCCTAACTTCATATTACCAAAATATCCTCTATACTTATAGTTTCCCTCACGTAAGGGCGGGTATTTTGAAGAAATTGGTATTATAATCAGGCTTCTATTTCCTTCCTTACACAGGTGTTTCTGCTACAACTTCATTGTATTCACTAAATCACTTGAAGTAAAAGGGGGAATTATTGGTTCACTTCAATTTTCTTTGGCAAAATGAATACAATTGATCCTCTCACCCCTCATAACTATCATACATGGAAGCCCAAAATATTAAATTTCATTTCTCAAAAAGGGCTCACACACTTGCTAGAAGAGAAGCAACCTGAATTTGAAAAGGAATATGAAAAATTTGTTCATAAAGGGAAGATGTATGAAACAATGGGTATTATAAGCACAAATGTAAATGAAAGCTTATGGTTTCACATTTCAGAATGTAAAACCCCATTTTAAAGTTGGGAAAAACTAAAGAACTTGTTTGGTAAAGTGGATAAAATAAGGTCAATGCAGCTAGAGGCAGAGTTAACAACATTATCTCCTAAAGACTTCAACACTATTGTTGACTTTCTCACCAAATTTAAAGAAGTCCTCACTCAACTAAAAGGTAGTGGCAAAGATAAAACAGAAGAAGAGTGCATCTATCTTATTCTTTCTAAGTTAAATGGAGTGTTTCAAAAATTTTCTACCACTTTTTTGTCTACAAAAGATGCACTTGGCACAAGTTTTAAAATGCCCTCTTTAGAGGAGTTTTGTGATAGGCTAACTAGAGAGGAAACAAAACTTGCAAAATATGAGATCATCTCTCCCTCTTCATCAAAAGCCTTAGTAGCATCAACCTCTACTAAAGAAAAATTCAAAAAGAAAGAAAGAAGTCCCATAACTTGTACTCACTGCAAAAAGAATGGTCATTCTGTGAACAAATGTTGGAAAAGACTACAACAACTAGAGGCAGCAATGAAGGATCCCAAGATAGACACTAAGAAGCAGATAGGAAAAGCCTTAAATGTTCAAGGTAGAGCTATAAAAACTTCATCAAAATATTGGGTTCTAGATTCAGGAGCAACTCATCACATGACTTCCTCAGATGAGTCATTCACTTCAATCTCCTCAAGTTCAACATGTAGCATAGAAGTTGGTGATGCATCCTTCATCCCAGTAAAAGGAAAAGGTGACATATCCATTGATGGTGGTTATATAAAAAATGTTCTCTATGTTCCAAACATAGCTACAAATCTCCTCTCCATCTATCATATTTGTACTTTTGAAAAAGGGAAAACAGTTCTCTTCTCACCAACTGGAGTTGAGATAAGAGACTTTCAAGAACCAAACACTCTCATAGAAAAAGGAGATATTGATCACAACACTCACCTATTTCACTTCAAAGGATTCAAAAATTCAGAAAGGGCCTCCTATTTTGTTGCACATGGTGATCTTGAAAGCAAAATTTGGCATGAAAGGTTTGGACATCTCAGTTTCAACTACCTAAAGGAATTAAACACCCATGAAATGGTAACAGGGTTGCCAAAAGTCTCTTCCATTGATGGAGTATGTCCTGGTTGTGCTCTTGGAAAGCAACATCAAGATCCTTTCCACCCAAGTGGTTCTCAAAGAGCCTCATCCCCTCTAGAGTTAATCCATAGTGACTTGATGGTCTTCCCAGAACCTTCTTTCAAAGGAGAAAAATATGCTTTAACCTTCATTGATGATTTTTCCAGAAGAACTTGGGTCTACTTTCTAAAATACAAAAGTGATGTTCTATCCCACTTCAAAATCTTCAAGGCCTTAGTTGAAAATCAAGCCACTTGCAAAATCAAACAAATTCATACAGATAATGGGGGGAATACTTCAATAATGAGTTCTCAATTTTCCTCTCAAATCATGGCATAATTCATCAACACTCAGTCTCTCATAACCCACAACAAAATGGCATTGCAGAAAGGAAAAATAGAACTTTAAAGGAAATGGCAAACTGTATGCTTCACTCAAGAGATCTTCCAATAGTTTTTTGGGCTGAGGCAATTAACTATGCAAACTACATTCAAAACCACACACCTCACAAAGCTCTTGATCATTTGACTCCCGAGGAAGCATGGACTGGATCAAAACCTGATGTCTCTTTCTTCAAAAATTTTGGGTGTACTACTTGGGCACATATCCCAAAGAAGAAAAGGAAGGCTCTAGATAAGAAAAGCAAACAACTCATCTTTGTTGGTTATTGTGAGGAAATGAAAGCATACAGGCTTCTAGATCCCACAACTCATGAGGTCTTTTTTCATAGAAATGTTCAATTTGATGAAACATTCCCTAATAAATATCCTCAACCATCCTCTTCCAACATTATTTCTCTTGAGCCATTTCCAATATTAGAGCCTCAATATAATGAAGATCCCACTTTGGAGATAAATGATCAAAATGACCAAAATGAGGATCCTATACTCCAAACTCCAACTCAAAGCCCTGCCACTCCAATTACTCCTTCCACAATGCCAAAATGGGCCTGCACCATCATTGAAGAAGCCACTCCTTACATCCAAAATCTTCCATCATCCATATTAGGCAACACCATAGGTTCTGGTCTTGTGTGTCAGTCCATATCCACAGATCCTCAAACCTTCAAAGAAGCAACTGGAATAAAAGAATGGGATGATGCCATGGAGAATGAATTCTCTTCCTTAATAAAAAACAACACTTGGGATTTAGTTCCTCTACCTAAGGGAAGGAAGTTAGTTCGCTGTAAATGGATTTACAGAACTAAGTATGGACCTGATGGAGAAATTGACAAACACAAAGCTCACTTGGTAGCTAAAGGTTTCTCACAAATTGAAGGCATTGATTATTCTAAAACCTTTGCACCAGTTGCCAAAATGGATTCTGTTAGGTTGGTACTTGCACTAGTTGCTTCCCAAAAATGGCCTATTTTTTAGATGGATGTTAAAAGTGCTTTCTTACATGGGGACTTAAAAGAGGAGATATTCATGGAACAACCTGTTGGATTCACTCAAGACTCCTCCCTTGTTTGTAGACTAAGGAAATCTCTCTATGGCCTCAAACAAGCTCCTAGAGCTTGGTATGAAAAAATGGACTCCTTCCTTCTTTCCTTAGGTTTTTCTCATTGTGAGTCTGATGCCACAGTCTACATTTGGAGAGATGCAAAAAAAATCACCTTACTTGTTCTCTATGTTGATGATCTACTACTCACTGGTAGTGACATTTCTCACATTCAGACTATCAAAGACTCCCTTTCTAAAAAAATTGAAATGGTTGATCTGGGTTTAGCTCATTACTTCCTTGGGATTCAAATAAATCAAATAGATGCAAGAATTTCATTGTGTCAATAGAAATACACTCTAGACCTTCTTCAATGGTTTAAGATGACTGATTGTAAGCCCTCTTCTACACCTTTTTAGTCTGGAGTCACTCTAAGTACTTCCTGCACATCCCCTCTATGTGATGCTACTCTATACCGACAACTTGTAGGGAGTCTGTTATACCTCACTCATACTCACCCAGATATTTCATATGTTGTTGGCTTGATATCTAGATTCTCACATCAACCTCATTTCAGCCATTGGCAAGCAACAAAAAGAATCCTATGCTACTTGCAAGGAACAACTCAATTTGGGCTCTTATATGAAGGAAAATCCATGGATATCATTGGTTACATAGATTCTGATTGGGCAGGTTCAGTAGAAGATAGATGTTCCACTTTTGGCTATGTCTTTTGTCTTGGTTCTTCACCAATTGCTTGGTCATGCAAAAAACAACAAGCAGTAGCATTATCATCTATAGAGGTAGAATACAGGGCAGTAGTTTTGGCAAGTCAAGAAGCTCTTTGGCTTCGTCAGATACTAAGAGAATTTGGTTTTTTCCATGACAAACCTATTACTCTTTGGTGTGATAATCAAAGCACAATTCATATTGCCCACAATCCAGTTGAGCATCAACGTACCAAGCACATTGAAATTCACATGCACTTCATTCGACAGCATATTCAGAGAGGGGAAATACACTTGGACTATATTCCCATAGAAAATCAAATTGTAGACATCTTCACCAAATCCTTTCCTTCTCCGCGTTACATTCAGTTGTGAGAGAAACTTGGGGTAAGGCAGATGCATTAGAAGGTACAAAAGAGGTTTTCACCTCTCCTTTCTTCTTATTGTTTCTTTTCTTTGGAAGATGGTTTTTTCCCATGTGGTTTTTTTCACCATCTCTCCTATATGTAAAAAATTGTACATGAGTACCTCATCAGGCCCAGTTGTCGGGACTCATTTCTTTTTTGTTCAATGAGGACAATCTTCGCCATCCGAAGACATACCTCTTCTTTTTTCTTTTTGATAGATGGTTTTTTCCCATGTGGTTTTTACCATCTCTTCAATAAAGAATCATTGTACATGAGTACCTCATCAGGCCCTGTTGTTGGGACTCATTTGTTACATTCACCCCTAGTATCACTTAAGGGGGGTGTTAGAATAAATAATTATTCTCTTAAGTTCTACTAGGATAGACTTTGCTTGAGTTACCACTCTTCCATGAGTCAGGTGAACTCTCAGTTTAGACTAGTTCAGATTTGATGAGTTGTTGTAATCCAATGACTCTCAATGATCAACTTTGCTATTTATACAAAGTTGATCCATGGAATAAATCAATCAGTTCTTGAGCTTTTCAGTAATGCTTTGCATGTCTAGTTTCTTGGTTTCAATATTGCTTCTCAATATTTCTAACAGATTGAAAGTGGAATATTTATGTTTTTGTTGTAAAATATAATTGTGAAACATTTTCATTTGAGGTGAAAAGAGTAAATTATTTAATATAAATAGGATCCTTGTCCTAAGTATAATCATATTTTGGTAATTTTTAGAAAGACTAGATGTAATGTCCCCATTTTCAGTGACTTGGTGGTAATGACCTTGATGACCTATTTTGAGTCCTTGTAGGTCATGTAGAGTGGTTAAGGGACTCATCGCCATGGAGAAAATATCTTTGTTTGAGCTCCAACATGGTCTACTGCAGTTGATTGGCCATTTTTGGATCATGGGTGATATTTTTGGCCTTAGATGATTTATTTCCCTTTATGCATAATATATATATTATAAAAATAATTTTATAAAGGGAAATTATAATTAAAAATTATAAATAGGCCTTGTTGTTTTAAAACAACGTTAATTTTACTAGGTTGGGAGACCAAGGTGGCATCCCATTACTTGGAGGCTTCTATAAATTGATTGAAACAAGAATAAATAAGAGTGATGTGAGCTCATTTGAGGAGGAGGAAAGAAATTTTCTTGTTTGGGTGATATTTTTCTGGGGGCATTGCAGAATTATGCAGTGTTGGAGCTTATGGGGAGTCAACCTCCATGAGAACATTGGTTTCGTATGTGCAATACCATACCTAGTCAATTAGAGGAGTTGCTACAGCAGGTAACTCATTGTGATTCAGATTTTATTTCAGCTTAGGGTTTATGGATTGTTGAAGGTAAAATTTGGGTAAATCAGAGACATGGATTTTGTTGCTCATCTTCAACCATTAAAGAAATCATATTTACATTAAGGTTTGGAGCTAATTTAGAGGTATTTTTATGTGTTCATCCATGACTGGTTATTTTATATCAGACCTACATGTTTGTTCGTAGTTACAGATTAGAATATTATTCTGTTGTGGGTATTGGTTCATTGCATTGGTCTTGAGACAACAATAATTTCAAGTATTTATTTATAATTTTTAACAAAGGGAATGAATTTATAGAAAGGGTCGAACCTTCTAGCTGGACGCCCTTCCTTGGAACCCATGACTTTAGGTTGATGGTGCTATTTTGGGTGATTTCTAGCTTATAACTGTTGGTCATCAAATCTGCCTAGGAAAGGATTTGGTGTAGGTGTATGCACCCTAGACCTAGACCAACATTGAAATGCCAAAGGGAAGAGATGCCCCTCATGCCAATCTTCGGAGAAAGGCCGGCTCCTATGCTAAACTACTTTGGTGTTTGGAGATAAGGGTGCAGGAAAGAGATAAAAGGAGTTAGGGTTAGAGAAAGAAATAAAAAGGGGTAAGGGAAGAGAGATTGGTGATTTAAGGTGGGAGAGAATAGGAAGCATGATCACTAACTAAAAACTTGAATGGAAGCAAAGAACACCAAGAATAAACGAAAGAAACACAATATCAACCTTCCTATGTATCCTTCAGGCGAGTTTTAGGGTACAGTCCTCGATCGCACACTGGACACAGGGTTTAGCTTTCTCAGTATGCAAACGAAGAAAGACAAAAGAATCAAGCATAGAAGGCAGCATAAAGAAAGCCAATAAGACATTTTTCCACTCCTATGTATCCTTCAAACGAGTTTCAGGGTACAGTCCTCGATCGCACACCGGATGTAGGGTTCAAATTTCTCAGTATGCAAACGAAGAAAGACAAAAGAATCAAGCATAGAAGGCAGCATAAAAGAGAGGAATCGAACCCAAAGATCTTTAGTATTAATCATAGGACATCAAGTTACAACAAATTTCTTAGCAAATAGTTCCCCCCACCAACTTTTTACATTACAATGCCTGGGTTTTTATAGAGGACCCGACCCTCTGAGTCATAATTACATAGAATTGTGAAGTATATTCTTGAGATCTAAGAATTTGGCTCCTCGTGGCCCTCAAGACTGAGCTTTCAAATCCATTACCAGAATTGGCAACTATGACCGAGTCAACCATGGAAATATACATTGATGGGCCGTCTGAGTGTCCTCGGTTTCTGGGTGCAATGCTCGAGTGGTCGCCATGCTTGCCGAGCTTCTCCTTCAGGGACTGATAATTCGCTTCCAATTGCCAAAAATGAGCAGTGAGCTTACTGGGCAAGAAAGGATGCATTTATGAGGCACTTGATTGTCTCAGGAAAATACCCGGCTTGAAACGCGTGCCCCATCGTGAAAAAGCAACATGTCACGATATCGCGACACTTCTATGTCTTCAGCTTGGTTCTTCTTCTTGCATCATGAAAATATGACATGTCGCGATATCGCGACATTTCTATGTCTTTGCCCTCTTTTGTTGCTTTTGGCCACGAAAATGCAACATGTTGCGATATCGTGATGCTTTTCTTCCTTTGGTCGTGAGAATGCAACATGTCACGATATCACGACACTTTTCTTCTTTTGGTCTTTCTCCTTGCCTTTGACTGTGAAAACACGACATGTCATGATATCGCGACACTTTTCTTCTTTTGGTCGTGAGAACCCAACATGTCGCGATATCGCGACACTTTTTCTTTCTACTCTGTTTTTTTGCTTTGAGTCACAAAAATGCGACATGTCGCAATATCCCGACACTTTTCTCTTCTTGCTCTTTTCCTTACTTTGAGCCACGAAAATGCGACATGTCGTGATATCATGACACCTTTTCTTTGCTTGCTCTTTCGTGTCGCTTTTCGGTTGTGAAAATGCGACATGTCGCAATATCGCGACATTTTTCTTTTGCTCCTCCTTGTCGCTTTCGGCCACGAAAATGCAACATGTCATGATATCGTGACACTTTTTCTTTTTGCTTCCTTGCGTCGTCGCAAAAATGCAACATGTCGCGATATCACGACACTTTTCTTCTTTCTACTCTGTCTTCTTGCCTTGAGCCATGAAAATGCGACATGTCGCGATATCGCGACACTTTTCTCTTCTTGCTCTTCCTTGTCGCTTTGAGTCGCAAAAATGCGACATGTCGCGATATCGCGACACTTTTGCCTCCTTGCTCATTCTGCTTGTTGTCGATCACGAAAATGCAACATGTCGCGATATCGCGACACTTTTCCTTTTGGCTCTGCCTCCTTGCTTTCGGTCGTGAAAACGTGACATGTCACGATATCGTGACACTTTTTCCTTCTCCTTTGGAAGTTTGGTAGCGAAGCTCTTTCTTCTCCATTCTTTGTACAAGGGGGTGGCATTGAAAGCCAAAATTGTTGTAGCTTACAACTATTTTTAAAGCAACAAAAGAAATACTTTACAAAGAGAAATTTTTTGATTTTTTTCTACCCCTCTATGCAATGTGACAAAATTGTCAACATTCTTAGCAGATCGCAGGGCAGTTAGCTTATATGAATGCAGATATCCCAGGCCTTTATCCATTGGGCAATGGAGTCATTCCCATTCTTCTCTGACTATCCACAGACAACATTTTTTTTTTGTTTGAGCCTAAGCTCCTAAGCAACACTTAGCGCCTTCGACACTTATTTACTAGTCGGGCTATTTATAGTATTTACACAAAATTTATGGCATGATAGGAATACCGCTACCATAAACCCAACTTTGGGTGCCTATCCGATGAACCTGCAATGTCCGGACCAGATCTGATTGAACTTCAGTTGATCTTTGAAGTTCGGTTGGCTTCTTCCCAAAGTTGTCCATGTTGTGAACAGGGAGCAATGCAATGAGTTGTCGCTCCTGCCAGTACCCATACTGTTGATGAAAGATGTGGCAAAGAATTTCATCGCATGAGGGGCCTCTTGGGGTACTAGTTGTAGTGATGGCTAGAACCAATACCAGAATTCTAATGAATCTACTAACTGTGGGCTGGGTACAGGTTCTTCCATCCTCCTGATGTGGTAATAGGGCTCCTTCGACAAAGAGTAATCTTCTAGGATCTCTTCAGGTTCAGCTTCTTGGTGAGGCATGCTTAATGGAATCTGGATGAATGCTTGCATGCCATCCTCTGGGATACAAAAAGGGTGCAAAAATGTGCCCTCTTTGTACTCAGGTTCTGCCACTTGAGTCTGCTCTTGTCCTTGGCCCACCTCCTGATGGAGACTGCAAGCAACCATATTGTTCATTTTTGGGGCAAAGCTTGCATATTACCATTGTTGGACTTGGATGAAACCCGCCTCTTGAGCTTCAAACAACTGCATCTCAGGTCTTTGCTCAGTAGGAGGAGTCTGCCATGATGAACACTATGCAGGATAGACAGGAGCAAAAAATATTGGTTGGCCTTGGATGAAATTTACCTCTTGAGCTCCAAACGACTACATCTCAGGCCTCTGCTCAGTATGAGGAATCTGCCATGATGAATACTATGTAGGATAGATAGGAGTAGCAAATACCGGGTAGGGTGATGGGGCTGAAGAAGATGGTTGTCCCTTCTCGGGTTGAGCATGTACTTTTAAGGGAGCCATATGAGTAGCATCCACTTCAATTGCCTTCTTTCCTCCTCTGGTAAGCATCACAATCGGCTCTTCTTTACCAATCGCCAGGTTCTAACTCATTTTCCTGATGACGTTGACTTGACCGCCATGACTACTGCTTGCCAACATTTGTGCATAGTGTTGGTGCAACATGCAGGTATTCTCTTCATGTGGATCATTGCATGTGGAGCACCAATATACACACTCGAGAGTGCTCGAAGCTTCATCAATCACAACATTTCTCGTCGAAGCCTTCCCTTGCTGGACTGCTTGGTCTTTGGTAAGCGCAAGCGTAGGATAAGACCTTCTTGGTAGAAATTCTTGTTGCGCTTGCTTCTTCTTTACAATGGTCATGTCGTTGGACAACATTTGAACTATGGATTTTAGAGACTACATTTCTTGTAGAATCTTAGCTTGTATATCATCGGATTTTGGAACAAGTGGCAATTGAGCCATTGTTGGTATTGGAGGTAAGGAAGGATGTTGAGGTGGTCCTAGTAGTATAGGGAATGCCAAAGTGACAGTGGGCTACGGAGTTGAAAATGTGGGAAAATGAATTTGTGGGGCGATGATTTGAGATACAATAGGATTCGGGTTCCAAGATGAAGCTCGGGTATGTAGGAGTTACAGAGATCTATGAAGTGGTTGCGCTTGCATACTGGGATTGAGGGAATTCGGGAAGTATGGGCATCAACATCCTTTGGGGAAGCTTTCCTAGAGCTATCAAATCCATTTCTACCTTCTTGGCTAACTCATACAACTGGGGAAAAGTATTGATGTTAGAATATCTTACCATGATACTGATATCAGGGTTGAAATATCGAAGGAAATAGTATGCTGTAGCTTCGTCGGTTGGCCAAAATCCAACTGGTACTCTCTACCAGGTTCGAGTGAACCTAACATTGAAGTATATGATCTCTTCTTACGGATGTCTTTGTATTGAAGTGAACTGATGCAGGAGAGAGATAGGATCAGAGGACTCTTTAAAGTTTCCCATCAGCTGCCCGGCTAACTGGTCCCATCCCATAATAGCATCGGCGGTAAAGATCTATACTAGTAGAGGAGTTTTCCTCTAAGGGACAGAACCATAAGCTTTACCATAACTTGTTCCTCTGTGATGTCGTAGATCGCCGCCCAAGAGATTATGTCCTGGATGTGCTCCAAAGTAGTCTTCCTAGTTTCATCGAATTTTGGGATGTTCTTTGTTGCAGCAGGCGGTACTTGCCCTTGTCCCGCTAGATTTAGTGGTGACAAAGAATCCCATGGTGGTGGTTGTTACTGCATTTGCTATTGTTTTTGTTATTGTTGTCCAGGAAAACATACTTTTCTCCGCTTGCGAGGTCAAGGCTGCTCACCGAACCTTGATTCCTCCGAGATGTCTTCTTTTAGCTTAAAAAGGTGCCTATGATTAAGAAATCTAGATCTTCAGCTCAGTCAGAGTCACCAGGTGATTTTTCCAGATGGAGGCAAGCCAGAGATTCACCAACTCAGGCTTCCTTAAAACATGGAACCTTTGCGTGAGGGCACAAGTTTAGGTACCGATCCTTACGACTAAAATATTCTTGGGTAAATAGAGTCACTAGATGCTAAAAGTCTTTTGATAATGAGAGCATCGGTCCTCACTACCACTAGTCAGGTGAGACTGATCGGGTCACATCAGGAACTAGTTAGAACTATTAGCCTCGTTGTAGACGGGTTTTGAAATTTGTTCTTAGAATATGGGGCCTTGGTCCCACCGAGCGTGCCAAAAATTGTTGGTCATCAAATCTGCCTAGGAAAGGATTTGGTGTAGGTGTATGCGCCCTAGACCTGGACCAACATTGAAATGCCGAGAGGAAGAGATGCCCCTCGTGCCAATCTCTGGAGAAAGGCCTGCTCCTATGCTAAACTACTTTGGTGTTTGGGGATAAGGGTGCAGGAAAGAGATAAAAGGAGTTAGGGTTAGAGAAAGAAATAAAAAGGGGTAAGGGAAGAGAGATTGGTGATTTAAGGTGGGAGAGAATAGGAAGCATGATCACTAACTGACAACTTGAATAGAAGTAAAGAACACCAAGAATAAATGAAAGAAACATAATATCAACCTTCCTATGTATCCTTCAGGCGAGTTTCAGGGTACAGTCCCCGATCGCACACCGGACGTAGGGTTCAGCTTTCTCAGTATGCAAACAAAGAAAGACAAAAGAATCAAGCACAGAAGGTAGCATAAAAGAAAGCCAATATGACATTTTTCCACTCCTATGTATCCTTCAGATGAGTTTCAGGGTACAATCCTCGATCGCACACCGGACATAGGGTTCAACTTTCTCAGTATGCAAATGAAGGAAGATAAAAGAATCAAGCATAGAAGGCAGCATAAAAGAGAGAAATCAAGCCCAAAGCTCTTTAGTATTAATCGTAGGACATCAAGTTACAGCAGCTTTCTTAGCAGATAGTTCCCCCCACTTTTCTACATTACAATGCCTAGGTTTTTATAGAGGACCCGACCCTCTGAGTCATAATTACATAGAATGGCAAAGTATACTCTTGAGATCTGAGAAGTCGGCTCCTCATGGCCCTCGTGACTGAGCTTTCAAATCCATTACCAGAACTGGCAACTATGACCGAGTCAATCACAGAAATATACATTGATGGGCTGTCTGAGTGTCCTCGATTTCTGGGTGCAATGCTCGAGTGGCCGCCATGCTTGTCGAGCTCTCCTTCTAGGGACTGATACTTCACTTCCAATTGCCAAAAATGAGTAGTGAGCTTATTGGGCAAGAAAATATGTATTTATGAGGCACTTGATCATCTCGAGAAAATACCTGACTTGAAGCGCGTGCCCCGTCGCAAAAAAGCAACATGTCACGATATCGTGACACTTTTATGTCTTCAGCTTGGTTCTTCTTCTTGCATCATGAAAATATGACATGTCACGATATCGTGACATTTCTCTTTGCCCTCTTTTGTTGCTTTTGGCCATGAAAATGCAACATGTCGTGATATCGCAACGCTTTTCCTCCTTTGGTCGCGAGAACACAACATGTTACGATATCGCGACACTTTTCTTCTTTGGGTCTTTCTCCTTGCCTTTGATCATGAAAACATGACATGTCGCGATATCACGACACTTTTCTTCTTTTGGTCACGGGAACCCAACATGTCACGATATTGCGACACTTTTTCTTTCTGCTCTATTTTCTTGCTTTGAGTCACGAAAATGCGACATGTCGTGATATCATGACACTTTTCTCTTCTTGCTCTTTTCCTTGCTTTCGGCCGCAAAAATGTGACATGTCGCGATATCGCGACACTTGTCTTTGCTTGCTCTCTCCTGTCACTGTCGGCTACGAAAATGCAACATGTCGCGATATTTTTCTTTCGTTGGTCACGAGAACACAACATGTCACGATATTGTGACACTTTTCTTCTTTTGGTCACGAGAACACAACATGTCATGATATTGTTACACTTTTCTTCTGTCTGCTATGTTTTCTTGCTTTGAGTTGTGAAAATGCGACATGTCGCGATATCGCGACACTTTTCTCTTCTTGCTCTTCCTTGTCGCTTTGAGTCACGAAAATGCGACATGTCATGATATCGCGACACTTTTTCCTCCTTGCTCATTTTGCTTGTTGTCGGCCATGAAAATGCGACATGTCACGATATCACGACACTTTTCCTTTTGGCTCTACCTCCTTGCTTTCGGTCGCAAAAATGCGACATGTCGTGATATCACGACACTTTTTCTTCTCCTTTGGCAAGGCTATTTTCTTTGGCCTGTTTGGCAGTGAAGCTCTTTTTTCTTCATTCTATGTAAGGGGGTAGTAGGGAAAGCCAAAATTGTTGTAGCTTACAACTATTTTTAAAGCAACAAAAAGAAATACTTTACAAAGAGAAATTTTTTTATTTTTTTCTACCCCTCTATGCAATGTGACAAAATTGTCAACAATAACTAGTGGTTGAAGTTGGTATCATACAACAGGTTATGTTTGGTGATTGGAATTAAAGGCTAGAGGGAGGTATAAGCAGAAAATAAGTTTGAAAAAACTTCATTTTCAGACCATCATATCTTTGTACTGTAAAGCATGTTGTAGGGTAAGTTGCATAGGGTCTACTTCCCCATTGTAGCGTCTCATTTGAAGGGGTTGGGTGTAAATCATGACAGTTGGAGTAGAACCTTTTTGAAGTATTATATGGCTGCCATTAATGTCCAAGGATAAGCTTTACATCAGTCCTACATCCATTCATATTTTTGCACGTTATCATATATTTTGATACTCTTGTGTGGGGACTTGTTCTCTACTTGATTAGAGGAGTTTGGAGCTATTGTGCATATTCTGAAGACACTCTTTCTGAGTCTGATCAGACCTATGTAATTGCTCACCATTGCTCCATAAGTTGATCCTATTCATTGGCAAGGATTGATAAAAAGGGTGGCATCATCTAGAAACACATTCAGATGATATTGAGGGACTTGTATGCATATTTGTGCTCATATTCAAAGTTTGAAGACAAAGTCCAGGTATGAATTTTTTTACCAGCTCTTGTAATTATGTATTGAAAGTTAATAAAATTATGAATTTTTCATTTCCATGTTGTTGCAATCTATTCTTCATTACAAGAGCATTCATTATCTATTGCATAGCATTAAACATTGCAACTCAAACAAACCGAAACCCAAGCAACAACCAAACAACAAAAAAACACAAACTGAAACAAAAAATCAGACCATTACCACATTTCATTAGCAAGACAAATCACATAAGTGGGTGTCCATTATAGTGGTATCAGAGTACATTTTATCCTGCTATCCTGTGAGGTAGAAAATACATGAGTGACAGGGATTTGAGGGCCTACTACAGGAATTTGATAAGGGAACCATATCAGCTTGCTCACCCATATCCAAAATAGAGTACCTTTTTTGCAGCATTAAGAAATAGATAAATGGGTGAGAGAGAAAATCAAGAGGATATAGAAATAAATATGGCAAAGGATATTAGACAAACTCAGCATAACATGCAACATAGTTTAGAAAAATTGGTGGGTCTTATGCAGCAATAGGTCCATGGGTTGAACCTCTTGGTTAATAATGCACAAAACCAGTAGCAAGGAACAATGGATGCTAGGCAAGGGCCAAAAAATGGAGAATCAGTAGCCAATAGGGATACCACACAGACTAGGATAGATAGAGCCAAAAACTCTAGGCCTACTATACCTACATTTATACCTAGGCCAGAATCGATAGCTATTCCAACCACACCACCACCTATTGATGAGCATGAGGTTATAATTGTTGAGTAGTACCAACAGTATAGATAGGATTGGGATGCATTGGGTCATGACCTCATGTCATTCAGGGATTATTTTGATACTTGTAATAGACATGCACCTAGGACTAGAGGGAGACCGACACAGTAGGGTCAGGGTGATGTGCAACATCATACACCACAAGGCCATAGGGTTATTCAGAAGAGAATAGGCAAGATACACATTCCTTTCTTTGATTTTTTAGGGAAGACAATAGCGAAGGCTTCAGTATAGAAGATAGACACATATTTACAGTTGAACCAAATGACAGAAGAGGATGCCATTAAGTTTTGTACTTTATATTTGGAGGGCATCGATCATGATTGGTGGCACCATGGGATGCAAACTATTGGAAATTAAAGAGTGGATACTTATGTAGAGTTTACATAGAGGCTCCAACAGATATTTTATGGGAGAGAGCAGGAATTGGAGTTCAAGGAGTTGACTCACCTGAGGTAGTGGAATTTAGTGGATGTCTACATAGCCAAGTTTCAGAGATTGTTTGTGATGGTTACAGACATGTTAAAGTGGTGCTTAGTGATCCTATTTATGGATGGATTATCCGAACCATTGAGAGGTTGGGTTAAATCATTTAACCTAACTACACTACAAGATGCCATTAGACAGGCTAGGGACATGGAGATCACTTCAGCCAAGTCCAAGAACTAGTTCAAAGAAAAAGATGGACATGAGTTCAAGGGGAAGGATGGCCAAGAGATAAAAATATATGGAGATGAAAATGTACCTAGAAAGGAATCATAGTAGCAAAAGAGTACAACTACAATACTTGATTCTAACACCCTTAACAAAATCAGAAAGAAGGAATTATGCTTTACTTGTAATAAATCTTGGTCTTTAGGTCATAAGTGCGAGTTTAAGGTAAAGTTGCAGCTGATTAGGTACTATTCGGATGATGAGAACAATTAAACAAATTTAGGTCAGCATTCAGATAGTGGGAGCAGCAGTGGAGAAGAAGCTACATATGAACCAAAAAAATCTCCAAACCATGAGGACAAGGAGAGTAATACAATTGCACATCTTCGTAGCATACAAGGAGCACAATCCGTTAGGATACAAAGTGTTTTACAAGGGTAGCATGTGGTTACATTGATTGACATAGGAGCCACACATAATTTTATTACTAAGGAGCTTGTGGCATGTAGAGGATTGGGGATGGTGAATGTGGATGAAATCAAGGTTATAATTGTAGATGGATTCTCCATATCATGCACCAAGAAGGTGCCACAACTGAAGCTTAAACTGGGAAAATATGAGTTGTGCGATGATTTATTTGTGGTTGGCACAAACAATTTAGATATAATTCTTGGTATTCAGTGGCTACGTACTCTGGGAGACATCACCTTCAATTTTTATAAGTTAGAGGTAAATTTTAAGGTGAAGGGTCAGAAGGTGGTGTTGAGAGGAATGACTTCGGGAGGACCTTGCTTAGTCACTTTCAATCATATGGAGGGACTCACTAGGTACAATCAGATTGAGTGGCGAGCTCATCATGATACACTACCTACACCACATGAGGAGGAGCCTAAGGATGATTCATCTACCAGTGAGGGAGTGTTGCTTTGTAGATCTCCAACATGTTTTTCCTCTTTAGTTCCTATAGCATCGAGGACGGTGCAATCTCATCATGATGATAATCCTTTAGGAGAAGAGTTATTTTTTTAGTAGTGTCAGATTGATGGTGTCTTATATTTTTCTCTCGACACTTAGAGGTTGAATACATACTTGATGCTTTGGGATTTTAATATCGAACACAGTTCTAGACCGTCTCCCTAGTTGCAGTTGTTCGACATGTGCAGTGTCAGTAGGAGTGAACATCATGTTTAGTTGGTTGTGTATAATCTACAAGAGCATGATATGCCATTAGCATTTAATGAGTTGTTTTGGTGGATCTCAGAGGCTCAACATCAACATAGTGAGATTTTTTAGAGGATGTTGTGGGATCCTGGTATACCTTGCCATTGCTTGAGGACAAGCAATGTTAAGGGGGAAGACTATAATCCCCATTTTCAGTGACTTGGTGGTAATGACCTTGATGACCTATTTTGAGTCCTTGTAGGTCATGCAAAGTGGTTAAGGGACTCATCGCCATGGATAAAATATCTTTGTTCGAGCTCCAACATGGTCTATTGTAGTTGATTGGCCATTTTTGGATCATGGGTGATATTTTTGGCCTTAGATGATTTATTTCCCTTTATGCATAATATACATTATAAAAATAATTTTATAAATGAAAATTATAATTAAAAATTATATAGAGGTCTTGTTTTAAAAAAATGTTAAGTTTACTAGGTTGGGGGACCAAGGTGGCATTCCCTTCCTTGGAGGCTTCTAGAAGTTGATTGAAACAAGCATAAATAAGAGTGATGTGAGCTCATTTGAGGAGGAGGAAAGATATTTGCTTGTTTGGGTGATCTTTTTCTGAGGGTATTGTATAATTGTGTAGTGTTGGATCTTATGGGGAGTCAACCTCCATGAGAACATTGGTTTCATATGTGCAATAGCATACCTATCCAATTAGAGGAGTTGCTACAGCGGGTAACTCATTGTGCTTTAGAGTTTATTTCAGCTTAGGGTTTGTGGATTGTTGAAGGTCAACTTTGGGCAAATCGGAGACATGGGTTTTGTTGCTCATCTTCAGCCATTTAGGAAATCATATTTACATTAAGGGTTGGAGCTAATTTAGAGGTATTTTTATGTGTTCATCAATTACTGGTTATTTCATATCAGATCTACATGTTTGTTCGTAGTTGCAGATTAGAATCTTATTTCATTGTAGGTATTGGTTCATTGCATTGGTTTTGAGACAACGATCATTTCAAGTATTTATTTATAATTTTTGACAAAGGGAATGAATTTCTAAGAAGGTCCGAACCTTCCAGCTGGGTTCCCTTCCTTGGAACCCACAACTTTAGGTTGATGGTGCTATTTTGGGTGATTTCTAGCTTATAACTAGTGGTTGGAGTTGGTATCATACAACAGGTTATGTTTGGTGATTGGAATTAAAGGCTATAGGGAGGTATAAGAAAAAAATAAGTCTGAAGACACTTCATTTTTTAGACCATCATATATCTGGACTATCAAGCATATTGTAGGGTAAGTTGCATAGGGTCTACTTCCCCATTGTAGCATCTCATTTGAAGGGGTTGGGTGTAAATCATGACAGTTGGAGCAGAACCTTTTTGAAATATTAGATGGCTATAATTAATGTTTGAGGACAAGCTTTACATCAGTCCTATATCCATTCATATTGTTGCACATTATCATATATTTGGAGACTCTTGTGTGGGGACTTGTTCTCTCCTTGATTAGAGGAGTTTGGAGCTATCGTGCATATTCTGAAGACACTCTTTCTGAGTCTGATCAAACCTATGTAATTGCTCATTGTTGCTCCATAAGTTGATCATATTCATTGGCAAGGATTGGCAAAAAGAGTGGCATCATCTAGAAACACATTTGGATGATATTGAGGGACTTTTATGCATATCTGTACTCAGATTCAAAGTCTAAAGACAAAGTCCAGGTCTGAATTTTTTTACCAGCTCTTGTAATTATGTATTGAAAGTCAATAAAATTGTGGAGTTTTCATTTCTATGTTGTTGCAATTTGTTCTTCATTACAAGAGCATTCATTATCTATTGCATAGCATTAAACATTGCAACTCAAACAAACCCAAACCCAAGCAGCAACCAAACAACAAAAAAATACAAACTGAAACAAAAAAATTAGACCATTACCACATTTCATTAGTAAGATAAATCACATAAGGGGGTGTCCATTATACTAGAGCTATGAACTCTAATAGCAATCTCTGGTTTTTTTATTAATATAAAACTCTTCTTGGTCATCTTGAAAGACCATGTCCCTATTTTTTGGACCTCTCTTTATATGCACATGTTTGTGGTGATGACCTAAATTTGTCTATTATTCCTATTTTCCATTGGGAATGTGCATGAGATGATATTAAATTATTATTATTTAATCTTCTTGGGATGGCATAATTGATCATACACTAGCCTCACTATACTCTAAATATATTTTTATTTCTTACATTTTATTTCAATTTATCACTACCTAACCTTCCTATGTTTCATTTCTATATGATATTAGTTAAATTAGCATAGGTTAGTGGTAAGTGGACCTGAATTTAGAAGTTAAAGGGATTAAAATTCCCTTTTACAAGATATTAGATGTGGGGTCATGGGTGCAATCTCTGATTAGATAGCCCCATGGATCAATAGTTATTTTATGGCATGTTTAGTGGGACCTATCCCACTACATATTGGAACATTAAAACTCAGTTTTACACTATTTTATATAACATATCACCAAATCTATCAAAGGATTTTCTCCAATATTCAAGATATACCAAACCTTTAGACTATTCCATGGATCACTACTCTAAATAGCCTAGATCTAACATTTTGTTTCACTTTAAATATGAAAAATTTGCAAAAAAAATGATATATGGAAGTAAATAGGGACTTTGTTGAAGAATTAAACCCAAAAATATTCTAAGTCACAAGCTTTTCTATTTGTTGGGATCACCGAGTGATTTATCAAAAAATTGCTTATGACAACCTTGCATTATCCTTTTGTAGTACCTTAGCACTACCTTTGCAAATTTTACCAACTTTGAGGGAAAATATAGAAGCAAAGATCAGGGGATAGAAACATCCCAAAATTATAAAAATTTTACTTAGTATAAATAGGGAATGATTTGTTTGCCAAAATTAGTCGATTTGTTCCAAGCACATATTCACTATTTGGAAAGGATCAATTAGCTTGAGGGAGTGATTCACTCAAAAAAATGAAGTTGATCCACTGGTAAACACAATAAATTCACTTGCAAAATATGAATGATTTACCCTTTTAACTTTTTGAGAGAGTTAATGGTCCAAATACCTTTTAAATAATTTTATTAATTAAGGTGAAATGGTTTAAAAATGAGAAAGAATGGTATTTATTAATTTTTTTTAATGAGGGAGGATTTTAATAGTGAGGGGTCTAATAATTAAAAAAAAATGAAATGTGAAAAATGAAAGGGGTTTATTAATTTTAAAAAATGAAATTGAAAAGTGGGAGGTGGGGATTTAATAATTTAAAAAAAGAAATGTGAAAGTGAAAGCAGGAGAGGTTTAATAATTAATAAAAAATGAAATGTGAAAAGGGGATGTGGGAGGTTTAATAATTAGAAAAATAAATGTGAATATCGGGGAGGTGTTTAATAATTTTTAAAATATGAAATGTGAGACAATGGACACATGGGACAAGGCAAAATGCAAGGGAACGAAATGCATGGAGATGCGGAGTGGGAGAAAAATAATTAAAAAATGAAATGTGAGACTATGGAAACATAGGGTAGGGGAAAATGCAAATGGAATGTGTGGAGATGCAAAATAATTAAAAAACCCTAATTAATACCCAGGTGTTGTAGGTGAGTTGGAGAGGAGAGGGCAATCCTCCAAGGGAGGTCCCAGGTTCAAATCTTCACCCTACAAAAACGCTAAATTGGGTACCCAAAATCCAATTGATAATGTTGGTTCATGCAGGGCTGGGTGCGACTCCTGGGTGACTTTGACGGTATATAACCCCCTGTTCATGGTCTCTCAGACCAAGGCAGCCCCACATGGGAATTTTTGCTTAAAAAAAAAAAAAACCCTAATTAATATAAAGTAGGGAGGGGAGTTGCATTGAATAATAAGAAAAAAAACTAATTAATTATTAATATAATGTAGGGAGGGGAGTTGTGTTGAATAATTAAAAAAAAACTAATTAATTATGGGAAATCAAATATACCTTTTTGGAAGAGATATTTTGAAAACCTTTGTTTCTTTGAGAAAAATTAAAAACTTTATTTTCAGTGCACCAAATATCTTCGTTAATTTCTATCGGTTCCAAAATCGTGCTCTAATACCACTTGTTATGATACCACATAAATATTTAATATTTGCAACAACACTTTTATTATTAATAGCATGCAAAAAATAATAATTCAAATTCAAATGCGACGTGCATCGTTGACTCCCACAAAAAATAAAGCAATTATCCCCTTTGACACAGAGCAATTCGCATGAGCTCGCATTAATTTTGATCGATGGCTTAGGTAATGTTGGGTAAGGTGGGTAACCTCCTTTTATACACACATGAGTATTTTATCCCCACGTTGGCGCTTAATAATTTGAATTTGAAATATAAATTTAATTCAATAACCCACCTTAGGGTTAGTTTAAAAATTAATATAAATTAACTTATAACTTGTATTAAAATGAATTAAAAATTAGTTTAAATAACTTATAACTTAAGTAAATTAATTAATATATTAATTTATAATAAAGATTATATTAATTAATTTATAATTAATTTAAACTTCCCTTTATAATATTATAACAAATTATTATAATATTAGGTCCGAGGTGTAGACCAATTGGTTCATCCAAACCCTATAAGGGGGCAAAGGTCCAAGGTTCAAATCTCGGGCCTCGTCGGACTGAACGCTTGTCCCTTTCCTATTTATTTCAATGGCATAAAAGGTTTAAAATGATTGTGGCATGGTGGTTATAGGGGCGGACTACGCGAAGATCTATGTGGCGGCTTCTGGGGTGGACAACGCAGAATACTATGGCAGCCATAAAAGTCGGACAACCTGCCCGGATTCATGGCGGCTACCGATTCCACCATGTAAATTCAAAAAAAAAAAAAAAACAAAATATTATAATATTATTTTATGGGGCTCTTTTATTTCACTTTGGACCATATTGAATTTCCAAAAATCGGGTCTTGATCAAATGAAACTGGAGAACCTGAAACTGATGTTACCCCTGAACTACCACTGACTGGTGCTGAAAGTTTGGCATTAATGATCACTCACTCTTGACATCAATGACAACTTATCTAATCAAAATTTCCAATAATATCCCCCTTTTTTATTGATGGCAACACAAATTATTTTTACCAAATACTTGATCTTTTTCTTGATCTGCTCCCCCTAGGACATTGCTCCCCCTGACTTAATGCTATTTCCTTAAACCAATATCTCCTACTTACTCAAATCTCTCCCCCTTTGAAATTAATGGCAAAAGGTCATCTTTAGGGTTCGAGGCTAAGAATGAATCTCTTAGCTTAGCGCCTCCCTCACCTCCTCTTGAGGTGGTTAATTTTGGGGTGGGAGTATTTCTACTCCCAACAAGCACTGGTCTTTATATTTATCCTCTTTCCTTCTTATTTGATCCTTCTGATTTATTTGACTGTTCCTCTCCATGTCCATGTTCATGTTCTTGTTCATGTCCATATGCATATTCTTGTTCCTATTCCTATTCTTGTTCATGTTCATATTCATATCCTTGTTCCTATTCCTACTCCTATTCATGTTCATATCCATATTCTTGTTCCTATTCATATTCATGTTCATGTGCATGCTTGGTTATAGAATGTCTGCTCTACACCACTTTTTTGTATGTCCATCATTATTGCACTTATAACACTAAATGTTATTATTCCTTGGAGGTACAAATTTCTTAGGATTTCTCTTGGTGAAGCCATATCATTTTATATCATGAACCTTGCAATTTATTATCTTGTGACCAAACTGATTACATGAGTAGCAATACCCATGGAAAAGCTATTTGTTCCTGAAGTTCCCATATTCCTATCTTTCATGTATCCTAAACTATGAAGCTATGTGCCCAAATCTGTGACATGAGAAATATCTTCCATTGAAGTTTCCTTGTCTTGACCTCATTGGTCTCTTAGTCTCTCTTAACCTATTCTTATTGATGTTCCATCTATTTCTCTTTTGTGCATTGTTTTTTTCCTTGTTGAAATTTCTATTGTCTAACTCATCCTCAAAAGTCTCACTTTACCTTAAATTATCTTCTTCTGAAGTTACTTCTTCTAAAGTTTCTTCTTCTTCAGAACTTGAGGTTGAATCTTCTTCCTGTTTCTTTTGAGCCTGTTCAAAACCAAGACCTATTTTTTTTGTTGACCTTATTTGTACCTTGATCATATTATCCATAATATTTGAACTCTTTACAAACTTGTGTAGCTTATCCTTGGATTTTTCTAAATATTCCCTTAGTAGAGCTACTTCTTGTTATAACCTTTCACATTCTAATACCTTTGCTTCTAACTTATCCTTGAACTTCTTTGTCTTAGCCATTGACTTGTTTAGATCCTCTATAATATTTCTTCTCTCTTCATCGCATTCTTGAAACTGAAACTCAAGTTTAGATTTTTGCTTTCTTACCTTCTTTAATGTGTCAAGAGCATAAATAAGTTTTGCCTTAATATCAAATCCATATTTTTTTTATTCTTCCTCTATTTTTTTTCCTTTGTCTACATCTTCATTTTATTTATACTTGTCTTCTATAGGATCACCTTCTTCTCCTTCTTCTAGTGCTATTAGAAAAATTTTCTTCTGGTCCTTCTAGTGCATCCTCATATTCATCATCACTGAAAAAAAAACCATTCCTTGTATAACTATCTTCAAGATGTCCAAAATTACCACATCTAAAACACTTGATAATTATTGGTGACCTTTTCTTCACTTCTTATTTTTCTTCAATCATAAATAGGACTTCGTCTTTATTATTATCTAAAAAACTATTATCACTATCACTTGAGTACTTACTTGCCTTGTTTGCATAGTAGCTCCTATTTTATATTTGAAAGAAATTATTTCATTGTCTATTTTGTCCATCCTTACCTTTCTTTTGGTACCTATATTTTTCTAATTCCTTGTTCCTGTGATCCTATTTTTCTTCATCATTGTTATTTTTAGCTTCTTGACAATCAGTTGCATAGTGACCATACTTTTCACAATTGAAACATCTAATATATTTTACATATTTAAATCTTCTTGAATATTTATTCCTTCTACCATAATTTTCTTCTTCATCATTGGATGACTCATTGCTAAATTTTAATTTCTTATCCTTTGTCTTCTTAATTGCTTTGAAGGTTGCTTCCTTCTGAATATTAGGTTCCTCTTTTTTTCTCAACTCAAATACTGTAAGAATACCAAGCAACATATCTCTTGTCAAAGAATCACCATATTTTTATTCTTCTATAGCAAAAATCTTTTCACTAAATATTTTTAGAAAAGATCTTAATACCTTATCACAAACATCTAATTCTTCAACCTTAAGTCCAAGTTATTGCATGGCATTAACAACCGCATCTATTCAAAGTAGATAAGTGCTAATTATTTCCTCATCCTTAATTCTTAATTCTTCAAATTATCCTTTGAGATTTCATATCTTTACCTTTTTGACACCTTTATCTCCTTCATATATACTTTGCAACTTATCCCAAATTCATTTTGCATCTTTACAATGCATAACTTTTATGGACTCTATTATATGCAAACCTCTCAAAATTGCATTCATTTATTTTGAATTATAATTTTGTAGAAGCTTACCTTCCTTATCTGTAGGTGGATCAACTGGTGGTATGTATCCATTTTCAACTGCTTCCCAAATTTTAGTTCCAAGTGCCATCAGGTGAATATTCATTCTCATACTCTAATATATATAATCACTTCCATAAAATATTGGTCTTGAATTATCTGATGACACGTTATTAGAATCCATTGTGTTCTTGAAATATTTTCCTTCAAGTTGTTAAAATCTTCTAAAGGAATCCGCTTTGATACCAATTGAAGAACACAAGCTTATACTGAGAGGAGGGGGGTGAACAGTATAAGACCACTTTTTAATTTTCTTTCCCAATATTATGCAATGTATAGATAGAAATAGCAAAAAAAATAATCAAATCAATGCATAAATCACCACACACAATAGAGACACTAATTTTACGTGGTTCACCCAATGTGGGCTACTCCATGGAGAAAATATTTCACTAAAATTTTCTCAATCAATCTCTTGGGAATCCTTTCCCTATTACAATGTTTATGGATCTCTATCCAAAGGAGAAACCAATTCCCTAATCAAGTTCATGGATCTCTATCCATAGGAGAACTCCTTTATCCTTAGCTCTAACTGGTGATCTTCTAGAAGAACTATTTCCCCCACTAATTTGGCTAATGGATCTCCATCCACTAAAGACACCTATCCTATCACTACCCTGGCTAATGGATCTCTATCCACTGGAGATATTGTCATCCTCTATACTCTATCACCTTCAAAGCTCTATATCAAATCTATATTAAATATAGTCCTTTGATATAGCACAAATTTGCTCAATCTCTATCTTTTTTCTGGCACAAACTTGTCCTCAAATCTTCACCAAACTTTGTCCTTGAATCTATACTAAACATAGTCCTTCGATCTAGCACAAATCTATCCTCAATATCTATCCTTCGATATGTACTAAACTTATCCTTCAGTATAGAACAAATCTATCCTTAATCTCTATCCTAAAGCCTTATCATAAAGCTTGATCCAATCACAAATCAATTCTACTAGATCTACCCCAAACCTTAACTCAAGGTTTGAACAAATCAATCAATCAACTCTACTCTCAAGTCTTCTCAAAGACTCGTCTCAAATATACCTTGTAAGCTTCCATAAAATCTCACATTAATCTATCCATATGTCCTCTCTAGAACTTTTCCAAATCTACTCAATAAGTCCTTACTAGAACTTATTCAAATCTACTCTCAATCTGTATTGTAAGCTTCCACAAAAGCTCACACAAATATTTCCACAAGTCTTCTCAAAGACTTGCCTCAAATATTCTCAACAATTCCACACTAGAACTTATCCAATCTCATAGAAATATAAGGAGAATTTTTAGAGACTCAATATGTTTCACATTCATTACAATACTCAATCACTTTCAATCACTCTTTTAGAAACATATAGAGAATTTTTAGAGACTCAATATGCTTCACATTCACCTCAATGCTCAAACACTTTCACTCACTCTTTTAGAAACATATAGAGAATTGTTAGAGACTCAATATGCTTCACACTCATAAAATATTAATCACTTTCAATCTCTATTTTATCATAGAAACATATAGATAATTGTTAGAGACTCAATATATTTCATACACATCAACTTTCAACTTCTTTCTCAAATCAATTCAGAATATAGAAAAATTTGTTTCATAGAACTTGAGCTATCACTTTACACATCCACTTGAATAGGCTCAACCAACTCTACTCAATCAATAACTCAATGATTTAACATTTTATTACAAACCTTAGTCCAAGCATATAAACACTCACTCAAATGTTTCCAACAATGCTTATCAATCAATCTCACATAACAATGATACTCATGTTCTTTCACAAACTCTAGTTCAAGTTCTTTACTCAACTTAATCACTTCAACAACAATGCTTATAAAAAAAGGTTTTATCAACAACTCTCAATTCCAGAAAACCTTGAAGCATTAATTAAAAATACACTCAACAATGCTTAACCAAACAATCCTTTTCACTCCAACTTTTCATTCACAATTTTCAACAATCACTCACTAGGAAGAAAATGCCCTACCTTTTTTTGGACGTAAAAGTACCTTTAGAAAAACCTGTCTCAATCACAATTTTCTTCTTTCCAATTCCAATGGTTAGACACAAAAATATTACTTCAACACTTTCTCAAAAATATTCCTTAGACACAAAATAATCAAAACCCAATTTATGCCTTATTGCTCCCTTTTAAAATAACACTCATCATACCATACATGAAAAATAATTTCTTTGATACACCTTATAAACTCCAACTTAAAATAATATCCAACACCACAAGTTTTTAAACAATCTTCCTAAACACCTTACTACCCTTTCCTAAACACTAAAGTAAATAACACAAAAAAATTAATTTTGCATAAGCCTTATGACTCCCCTTTACAACCTTATAAGCAATTTTAATTATGCAAAAATTAAATTTTAAATGATCAACTACTACCCCCAAAATTTTTGGCATTCACAACTTTAGTGCATACCTTTTCTTCCCCCAAAAGGGTTTGACATGATTCGAACCGTTGTCTCCCCAAGCCTAAGTGCCTTAGAGCTTGGGAGCCCACCGCGTGGGCTAGAGGCGCCCACATGAAGGGAGGAAGGCTTCCTTCCTAATGACCCTTCGTGCACCGTTGACTCCCATGAAAAACAAAGCAATTATCCCCTTTGATGCAGAACAGTTTGCATGAGCTCGCATTAATTTTGATCGATGGCTTAGGTAATGTTGGGTAAGGTGGGTAACCTCATTTTATACACACATGGGTATTTGCTCCCCACGTCGGCGCTTAATAATTTGAATTTGAAATATGAATTTAATTCAATAACCCACCTTAGGGTTAGTTTAAAAATTAATATAAATTAACTTATAACTTGTATTAAAATAAATTAAAAATAAATTTAAATAACTTATAAATTAAGTAAATTAATTAATAAATTAGTTTTTAATAAAAATTATATTAATTAATTTATAATTAATTTAAACTTCCCTTTATAATATTATAACAAATTATTATAATATTATTTTCTTGGGCTCTTTTCTTTCACTTTGGACCATATCGAACTTCTGGAAATTGGGTCTTAATCAACTAAAATTGGAGAACCTGAAACTGATGTTGCCCCCTGAACTACCATTGATTGGTGCTGAAAGCTTGGCATTAATGATCACTCACTCTTGACATCAATGACACCTTATCTACTCAAAATGTCCAACAATTAGAAAATTATATGATAGATCTTTGAAATGTGCATTTGTAGATTATTATAATCAATTCAAAGAATATAGATTATACAACCCTAATAGGAGGACTATTTTTATGAATAGGGATGTCATATTTGATGAGTCTACTTTATATAATACTAGTTCTTTTAGCATTTATGAAAATTATCCCTTAGATAATTAAACTAAAAGACCAAAATGGTTAGAGCAAACAACCAAAAAATCCCCACTTGGTAAAATGTACAAATATATAACTAGAAGCTAAAAATCAAGTGTAACCTTAGTGGATAAAATTCAAAATTTGAATGAACCTCAAACCTATAATCAAGCTAAAAATGATCCAAATTGGATCAAAACTATGGAACAAAAATTCAATTATCTTATCAAAAATGATACTTGGGATTTAGTCCCAAGGCCTTTTAAGATAAATGTAATAGGTTGTAAATGAGTATTTAGAATAAAGTTTAATTTTTTAGGATAAGTTGACAAACATAAGGCTATATTAGTGGTAAAAGGTTTCTCACAAAAGTATGGAGTAGATTATGAGGAATTTTTTTTTGCGGTTGCTAAAATACCTACAATTATATTAATATTAGCATTAGCTACTACTTTTAATTGGAAAATTTATCAATTAGGTGTAAGGAGTCAATTTCTTAATGGCAACTTAGATGTTGATATTTATATGGAGCAACCTCAAGACTTTAAGAACCTAAAAAAGATAGATTATGTTTGTAGATTAAAAAAATCCCTATATGGACTTAAGGAAGCTCCAAGAGCTTGGTATAATAAGTGTTATTTTGACCCATATTTATATATTTGTAGGAAAAATAATAGCTTTACTATCATTATCTTATATGTAGATGATTTGCTTTTAATAGGAAACAATGAATGTATAATTGAAATATATAAAAAGAAATTACTAAATAGATTTGAAATAACTGACATGGGTTTGTTGCATTACTGTTTAGGCTTGTAAATCTACCAAAAATCCCATAAGATTATGATTTTTCAATCTAATTATATATTAGAAATCTTGCAAAGGTTTTAAATAAAAAAATTGCAAATGTATTTCTACTCCTATGGTTTCTAGCAAATTTAAAATTAATAAAGATTCTAAACTTGTAGATAAATGTTAATATAGGTAACTTATAGGTAGTTTACTCTATCTTCCTATTTCTAAGCCCGATATTGCTTATATTGTTAATGTAATGGCTAGATTTATGCATAAGCCTTATGATGTTCATATTAACTTATAGAATATTTAAATATCTAAGTGGAACTACTAATTTAGATTTCGAATACTTAAGTAATTCTTATTTAAATTTGTTTGGTTATTATGATAGTGACTATGTTATGGATAATGTTGAGAGAAAATCCATAAGTGGATATTATTTCTCCTTAGGACCAGGTGCGTTCTCTTGGTGTAGTAAGAAAAAACCAACCATAATACTCTCCTCATATGAGGCTGAGTATAGAAGTGCTACTCTATCATATCAAGAAGCCATTTGGCTTCAAAGACTACTAACAAAAAATAGGTTTAACAACAACAAATATATCACAATATTTTTTGATAACCAATATTCAATAACTTTATCAAATAAACCTATTATGTATCAAAATAAAAAATATATTGAGATTCAAACACACTTCATTAGGGATAAAGTATTATATGGAACAATTAAACTCATATATTGCCCCACAAATGAATATATTTTTGATATTTTTACAAAACCATTAGTAAAATATAAATATTCTTACTTTAGAAGTAAACTAGGCCTAAAAAAATTGCCGTCAAGGGGGATTAATGCATAATATTGTGTGACATCAATTATTTTAAGTGTTTATTAAGGTCTTGTGAATTCCATGTTGATGGATGTTATGTTTTCCATGTTGATGGAAAATATATATGCTACTTATTATTTATGTTTTCCATGTTGATGGAATATGTGTGTGCCATTTATTTATCCATGTTGATGGATGTTATTTTTCTATGTTGATGGAATATATATATATATATATATGCCACTTATTATTGATATTTTCCATGTTGATGAAAATATTATTTACATGCCATATTATATATGATTACTTATTGGAATATATTACATTATTTTCATGTACCACCTTGGGTACATATTTTTATTAGGAGTGTGTCTTAGATTAGGGTTTGAGTATTTAATTTATGCAATGTAATAAATACACAAGTATTGTTAGAATGTTCAAAGTACTTGATGATGTATATTTGCATGTTGTCCATGTGTATATGAGTCCATATAATAGGAATATGAAGAGTCATAGGTAGGTGGGAGGCCGAGTCACATCTCATTATATATAGATCTTTGATAGACAAGGTAAAAGAGAGAGAAGGTAGATAGCATAAGGTAGAGGAGTAGTAGATGATATGATAGATAGAATATAGAGCATGTAATAAATATGAAGAGTATAAGACCTCCATTTTATATCATTATACTATTTTTTGAGCCTTCATTAATGGAAATTTTATGAGTAGTTACAAAAGTATCTTATGAGTTTTACGTGCTTAGTATATTTTCATTATCATATATTTAATATTGCATGTGTATTTTATATCTTGTGTTTTATTTCTCATTAAGTATCTAGCATCAAAAGCTAACATTGGTATCATATCCCAAGGGAAATTGATAGAAGATCGGGAGAACCACAAGAGAGATTGATAGGAGATAGGGATATTTCATTTTTAGAAATTTTAAAGTTATTTTTTTGGTTAAAGTCATTCCACAGGGTTGCAATAAAACTCATGAAGACTAGGACTCAACATAGATCTCATTCCACTAGATTGAAGGATAACTAGTGAAGTTTATTGATTTTTTGAGATATGGAGATTTGCATGTATTTGCTTGCTATTATCTAAGTTTTTGTTGCAAAAAATTAGTTCTCAAAGGCTGAGAAGCTTCCTACAATGGATAGAGAAGAATTTTATATTAGATTACCTAAAAGTATATGTGCTTTTCCCATGTAGGGATTAGTTCTTTGTTGAAGAAAAAGAAGACATTGAAGATAAAGGAGGCCCAAAAAAAATACCCCATTGGAGATTGAAGATTGAATATTGATGAGAACTAAGAAGGATTTATCCATAGAAGCTATAATATTGTAGACTCTAGATTAAAAAATAAATAAAGTAACTCTATTGCAGATTGAGGAGGAGACCCAAAAAAGAGGTCTCATTGAATAACTTCTAGGTTTGGAAGATAAGAAGATTTTAGAAATATAGAGGAGAATTAAGGAAAAATTTCAATTGAATAATTGTAGAATTTTAAGACCCAAGATAAGAGGTCTCAAGAAAATTTGGAAGGAGGAAGAAGAAGGCTAGATAAGCCCTATTAAAGAAATTGAATAAGTGGCTATTGGAGGATATTTGAAGAAATATCAAGGTAGAATATTGCAAGAATGAGTAGCTCCTAAAAATAAGAATTTGGGACAATTTTTACCAACAACAAGCTCAAAAGGAAGAAGAATTTGGCAAGAAGTTTTCCAAATTTTGGAAAGAATTTTGAAGACCTCAAGATATTTATATTCTTGAGAAAGAGGCTAGGGAAAGAGGCTAGATTTGAAGTCAGAATTTGACAAGAATTTTGGAGCAAAAAGAAGCTAGAAGAGGCCACCAAATTTGAAATATTTGAAGACAACAATAAAGGATTTGAAGGTTGATTTACAGAGAAGAAAATTTCTAATTTTTGCAATAGAACTTGAAGAGTCACAAGATAGAAAATTGAAGGTGACATATAGCTGCAATTTGAAGAATATTTAGGCAGATTTTGAAGTGCCCTTGAACAACCAATTGAAGGAATGCTTGACAATAAAATAAGGCAATAATTTGGAGGAATTGAATGCTTTTTTTATATAGTAATATAAAGGAGAAGAAATCATATTTTGAGAGCAGCGAATTGAAGGATTTTGCACTTCAAAATTAAGCAACATTATAAGGAGAAAAGAGAACTACAATTTGGAGAAACTCAGGGAAAATTTGAGAAAGCTTTGGATAGCAAAGCTAAAGAGGAACTAGAAGAAATTGAAGTTGCAAAATTGCAAGAATTTGAACAGCAAGAAGGCAACACTAATAGCTACAAATTTTAGAGTTTGAGTGAACGAATTTGGAGGACAATTGAAGCCACAAAAAATCAGATTTATGGGTAGAAAATTAAAGGCAAAAAGGCAAAAAATCTGGGCAGCAATTGGAGCTACAAAATTGATAAGTTTGAGTTAGCAATATAGTAGAAAGGAGAGTTGCAAAATTCACAAACCCAAGACAACAAAAAGTGAATCAAATCACCAAGAAATCTAGCTACGAAGGAGGCCAAATAAGGTTAGAAAAATTGGTGTTATTAAAGTATTTTATCCAATTATTATTTTAATTTTTGAAAGCACCATATTCAATTTTTTAAACATCAAAGGAAAGGTATCAAGTTTATGTATTCAAATTTGAAGAAGATAGCAATCACATTGGATTAAAATATATAGAAAAAAAAGGAGAAGTTAGATGTGATATAAGGAAATATAAAATATCAAATCCTTACTATATTTTGAAAGACAAATAAGCTAATATTTTATAGCAAAGACTGCAGACAATATACTATTCAAAAAGGCAAAGGTTTTGAAATAAATTAAGAAGAATGGAGTTACTAAAGAAGAAATCACCAAGCATAGAGCTAAGAAGGAGCCATTGTAAAAGAGTAGCCAATGAGGAGAAGCCATCATGGAAGAACAATCACTGAAGAAGAGCCATTAACAAGCATTGAAGGAACCACCATTAGAAGGTGAAGCCAACATATAGAGAAAAGAAGTTACTAAATGAAAAAAGGAGAAGCATCATTTTTAATGAGCAACTAAGTGAGCCATAAAGAAGGTGCAAGTTTTAGTTAACCACCAGAGGAGTGGTAAAACTAGCAAGAGCAAGTTTAAGTACCACTAAAGGAAGAACCACCACTGTAGAAGAGGAACAACCATTGATGGAGAAGATCCACCACAAATCATTATAAATAAAGAAGCACCAACAAGCATTGGAGAGTTACAAAGTACATTGGAGGAAAGAAGAGTTGGAAGTTACAACTATCAAGTAGCAAAATATATTGTGAGCATTAAGAAAGGGAAAGCAAGTTTGAGCACCAAACAAAGCTAGGAGGTTACAAAATCAAATGCAAGTGTTTATAGGAGTGTAGACACCATTTTTCACTTAGGTTAAGAACCTAAAAGAACTTGGATACCACTTGGCATAGAGGAAAAGGAGCACCAATAGCCATTGAGGGAAATAAAATGCTTCAAACCAACTAGGAGCATTCATTGAGGAAGACAGTTGTCAAAGGTAATGACCATAGTGTCATAACATCACCAAAATCGATAGAAGTAATGTAGATTGCCTAAAGAAGATGTTTAGTGCCATGTGGCACATGATAAGAGTAATATTAACAGGTTGGAGGAGCGCAAATGATCTTTAGTGTGCATATTAAGCACATTCAATGATTAGAGAACATATAACAAGCACTAAGAGGACAATCAAAGTCTAAAAAGAGAGAGCACAATACACAAGGAAGAACATTAAATGTAGTGAAAATACATCATCTAGCATTAAATACTGAAAGGTGGAGAACACCTAAAATGACATACAAGTTGCAGTCATAAGAGAAGCAAATCGAATACATAGCGCTCGATTTTCAATAAGGTACAAAATATTTAAATCAATTTGCATTTCATAAAGGTCAAGGAGGATAACATATATCAATACTAAGGTTAATATTAGTTAATATATTATGCTTAATATTAATTAAATAAATGGATATATAGGGAAGAGAATCAATAAATTACAACCTTAGATGATTATTGAATGATTTGAAAGACTTTTGAAGTAAGGAGGATTTAATTTGAAATATTTTTTAAATTACTTTATTTGAAATTCAAGCATAGAAATATTTGCAAATAATTTGACTTGGAGGAATAAGGTTTTCTTTTTCAAAATTAAAATATTAAATTTGAAAATATTTTTTTTTTTCTAAATTTCTAATTAGGGAGTTATAAGGAGTTCATCACCAACATAGATTTTTGAAATTTAGAAACTATATTATTGAAAATTGAAAGATATAGTAAGCACAACATAGAGTTGTTAGAAAGTTGGAAAACTACATTGGAATTAGTCTCTTATTAAAATTGAAGGGACATAAGGAATCCAACTTAAAATTCTTGAAGATAGAAAATATTATCAATTGAAATTGCATCAAAATTATCTTTAATCTTCTATTCATAAATAGGGAGAAATAAAGTGTTTGTCTTGAAGTTTAACATTAGGGAGACAAAAGGTGAAGAACACAAGCTTATACTTAGGGGGGGTGAACAATATAAGATCAAAAATTTTACTTTTCTTTCCAAATGATAACAACAATAATATCAATGCAATAAATAAAACAATGCACAAATCATCACACACATGAGAGACACATATTTAACGTGGTTCACCCAATGTGGGCTACATCCACGGAGAAAATATTTCTTATAAATTTTCTCAACCAATCTATTGGGAAACAATTCCCTATTATAATGTTTATGGGTACCAACCCAAAGGATACACCAATACCCTTTGCTCAAGTTCATGGTATTCTATCCATAGGAGACACCAATCCCCTATGCTCAAGTTCATGGACCTCTATCCACAAGAGACACCAATATCCTATGCTCAAGTTTATGGACCTCTATCTATAGGAGACCTCAATCCCCTCTGCTCTAGTTTGTGGATCTCTATCCACATGAGACCTCAATCCCCTCTACTATAGTTTGTGGATATCTATCCACAAGAGATATAAATCCCCTCTAATTTTGGTTTACTTCCAAAGCCTACTCACAACTCTGCTCAAATATTCTCTAATACCTTTCACAAGGCTTTCTAAAATCTCCTCCAAAACCTGCTCTCAACTCTGCTCAAATCTACTCTAAGTCTACACACAAGAATTTAACAATTTTTCATCAAGCCTACTCACATGGCTTGCTCAAATTTGCTTCAAGTCTTCTCACAAGGCTTGGAGCAGATCTGCTCAAATTAGCTCATTATCACTGCTCTAACTTACTCAAATCTACCTCAAACAAACCATATCATATCTACCTCAATCCTGCTCACAAAAACTGCTCAAGCATTCCCAATTTTTGCATACAAATACTACTCAAAACAATGCTTATATCTCTTTCAAAAATGCTTTCTTCAACTAAAGTAATTCAGATATATTCTACCTAGAATTATTTTTCTTCATGAACATAAAGAGAATGATATGCATTACAAATACTCAATATGTTCTTTTCACATTCACTAAGTCTATCACATGTCTCAACTTATTGCATTCAAATCAGATCTCTAATTCTTGCAAATTTCTTTTCAAATCAAACAAGGCTAGTGCATAAATTTGCTTGACAAAACTGGTCTATATCCCTTGCAAATTTGCTCTCAAAAATCAATCACAATAATGCACAAATTTGCTTCACCAAACTGGTTTATAATCTCTGCACAATTATGTTCTCAACTTCTTGCACTTTTATTCTCAATATCATTCAATGCTCATGCAAAACTTGTTCTCAAACCCTTGCACATACATTCCCAATTTTAGTTAACAATGAAGCACAACTTTATTCTCAAACCCTAGCACATGTGTTTCCAATTTCATTCAACAATGATGCATAAATTTATTCTCAAACCCTAGCACATATATTTCTAAATTAATTCAACAATGATGCACACTTTATTCTCAAACCTTAGCACTTATATTTCCAACAATGCACATAGAATCAATCCTTTTATCTCCATATTATGACTTAAAAATAATCCTTTCAAATAGTCCACCTTTAGAAGGAGTTAAAATAACATACCTTTAAAATTACCTTGATGAAGATGTGCCCTCAAAAACCTATCTCAAAATAATTCCCTTTCTTTGGCCACTTCAAAACAAGTTAGCAAAACTCCTTTTCAAATAATCCACATAAAACCCTTTCAAAATATGTGCATAATAAGGCTTATAAATTATACTTTAAAACTCCTTTTAGCCTCACAAAATAAAGCTTGTAATAGTGACTAAATCCTCAAATTTCCCTTTTCTATGTTGTGCCAAAAATACAAATAATAAGGACCACAAATACACCTTATTTCTCCTTTCTAGAACAAGCAAAATTACAAATCTCAATAGTCACAAAGACACTTTATTTTTCCTTTCTAGAACAAGCAAAATTTATGACTTTTAAATAATGCTCAAGCTATCTTGTAACTATTTTCCACAAGCACACATTACAATATAAAATATTCCTTTATACACCTTATGTCTCCACTACTCAATCAACACAAAATTTTTATCTCTAACATTATCAAATGAACCAGCGAATAAACCTTCTCACATAAGCATTGAATAACAAAAATTTTGGTGCATACTTCAACACAAGCCAACGAACACATGAGAGTCAAACTCATGATCTCTTCCAACGCAGCATCCTAGCAATATCTAGGCAACTAGCCAGGCTACCCCAGTGGGTGGTAATAGCACTAATAGAATGCACTCTAAACTCCTTTGTCAACCAATCAAAATATTTTTAACACCACAATGTACAAAAGGACCTTGTCTGAATTTGACCCTACGACCTGCCTGCCCCTTGCGCCTTAGTGCTAGCCTAGAAACCAGCTGGGCTAGCCATCCACTTGGGATTAATGATGCAACACTTTAACCCTTATACCAAGTTCACCTTTTGCACAAATTTTGATCTCTTTTCTTTGGAAATCGTAGATACAACATGAAGAGATAGAATATTTCACATGCTCGAAACCTTCACTTTGCATTGGATTAATGTTTGATTTAAATACCTTTTACCTCCATGCTCACATGATGTCGGTGCTCAATTTTTTATGAGTTTAAGAATTTAAATTGTGCTTTATAAATTTTGGTGCTATGCTTGTAACTTTATATTATAATATTTAAAAATATTATAATACTATCTTTTTAAACTTTAGGCCTTCAAACCTTTGTCCCAAATGATTTTAATTAAATCCTTTTTCCTCCTCTTTAAAAGCATGGCCTTAACCTTGACCTCCTTATGTAATATTTAAACCTTGTTCCAATCCATTTTAAAACATTGTCCCAAGCACTCTTAACCTCTTGGTCCTTATTTATAATATTTAAAAATAAATATTATAAACATTTTCCTTGCTTGAGATATATCCTGCCTTGCATATCTATCCAACCTTAGAAGAATATTTTTCCTTCAATACTTGTCCATGCCTTGTTGCTTATTAAATCCATCCTTATAAACACATTACCCTTGAAGAATAATTCTGCCATTTATACCATGCTCTTTTTGACATCAATGACAACTCTTGACATCAATCCTTTTACATCAATGACAACTCAATATGCTCAATATTTCCAACAAAAGGGATTCAACTCAAAGGAAAACTTAGAAAGCTAAGTATTTTATCAAAGCCATATTATATTCAAAACACTTGGGAGATACAAGGTATTCTACAAAATTTAAGAATTGAAAATATATTGTCAAATTTGATCATATACTCAAAACACTAGGGAGTCATAAGGTAGTCAACCTCAAAGGTGTAGAGTTTTTAAAATTTACATCAAAACTAAGGAGTCACAAGAAATATTTACTCTAGAAGAACAATGGAAGAACTTATTAAATATACAAGATTCAAGGAACTGAAATGATTTATAGATATACATAATTCAAGGAATGATAATATGAAAAGAAAAAGAGAAGAACCAATATGGCTTAAAATATTTTTTGAAAAATCACAAACTAATAGTTTGGCAAGAGTAGATACTATAAATACATCCTCTAACAATATGATAGAAGAAATTTATGACAATCATATTAATGGAAATATGGAGAATAAACTCAAAAATAATTCTCAAAAGGTAGCAAAGAATATTGATCAAATAGATGACTTACAAATTTACAAAATAAGTAAAGATAGAATAGCTTTAGTTGTACACAAATGGTTTTTCTATTTTATCAAGGAAATGGATGAACTCAAAATTTTAAAGACAAGTAAAAAATAAATAGACATACCTTCACTATGTACTTATTGCAGTAAGATTGGACATGAGAAAGAAAAATGTTGGAAATTTCATCCATGTAAATATTGTGGAGGAAAATCTCACTCATCTTTTTTCTGCTACTATAAAGATAGGTACTACAAAATATTTGAAGAGATATTAATATTTAGACTAGATTATCTCTTTCAAGTTCTTATTTCTGAAGCATCTACTAATGAGTTCGAGTTTAAATTTTATGAAGAAAGATCATCCAAAGAACCAAAGGAAATAAAATGGATTAATTCTGATCCACTCATGACATGTAATATAATGAGATCTCTTGTTCATTGAGGCTACCTTGAAAAATTCAAGGATGAAGATCATATTAAAGACTTTGAAACACAAAAAATTATGAAATGAAGAAGGCAAGAAAAGACAACATGAGTTCCAAGAACAAGGTGAAGACTGAATCAAAATAAGAAGAAGAAGAACATGATCAAGTTGAAGAACATTTGAAAGATGAAGATCCATATTGAAGACTAAAGTCTTCAATAACCAAATAATGTAATACATGTTAGAAATAGATTATATTCCATCATTTGGGTCATGTAAATGTATCTTCCAAGGTACATACTTAGGACATTAGATTACTTTAGGGGGAATTTATCTAGTTACTTCATGCAATGTAATAAATGCACAAGTGTCAATGTGCAAGTTGTATATGTGCAAGTTGTCCCTTGCACAACTAGGTAGAGTGTTGGCCAAGTAACCTATTTTTTCTATATAAGGAAGGCCTCATTGTTAGATAGATATAGAGAGTCGGGGACATAGTAGCTTAGAGCATCTTCGTAGGTAGTAGTGCAGTTCTATGTGGATCACCATCCAGTGGTGATGGGTGCAATGTAGTTTAGTAGCTTTATTAATGGAGTGTTCATTTCCTCCATAGCTACATTGTATTCATTTATATCATTTCTATTTATTGCATGTCTCAGTCATCTAGCATATTTACTTTCTTTCATATTATTCTACATCTTGTGATTGCTATCTCCTAGTGCTCATTACATCAAAAGCTAACAATGGTATCAGAGCCATGGTAGATCTAGTCTATGTAGGTCTATAGGAAAACCACCATCATTATTGAGCCTGAGTTTTTTGTCAACCTGATGCACCATTGGACCAACCACTATCAAAACTCTTAGAAGAATCTAGGTGGTAGAATTAGGGAGAGTCACAAGTGAGGACTAAAAGAAATATTAGTTCCAGAAATACTGAGATTGCACTTGACTAGAGTCTTTCCACAGAGTTGCAAGAAAAACTTGTGAAGACCAGGACTCAACATTCAATCCACTAGATTGATAGATCATCTAGTGAAGATCATCCAAGATATCTGGAACTTGCTAACTATTACCCAAAGTTTCTTTTGTTGCAGATAATTAATTCTTAGAGGATTGGTACTCCTCCTATGATAGAAATCTAGGAGACTCCAACTTCATTGCTCGAAGGTCGACGTGCCCTCATAGTGTAGAGATTAGTTCCTTGTGCAAGAGAAGAACACTATGGAAGAAGACTTCTGGAGAAGAGCCATGGTGAAGTTAGGAGATTGAAGATCTCCATTGCTATATTGAAGAACTTCATAGTTGAAGAACATGCCATAGAAGCCTTGATACAAAAAGGCCATAGAAGCCTTGAAGAAAAGGCCATAGAAGCCTTGAAGAAGAAGCCACAGAAGTCTTGATATTGAAAAGGCCATAGAAGCCTTGATACTGAAAAGGCCATAGAAGCCTTGATACTAAAAAGGCTACAGGAGCCTTAATACTAAAAAGGCCATAGAAGCCTAGATACTGAGAAAGGCCACAAAAGCCTTGATCCTGAAGAAGAATTCAAAAAGAATATCTAATTCAGAAGTAGATTAAGATCTCAGTACTAATATTTTTGTTGTAGGGAAAGAAGATTCAGTGAGTTGGGAGACTTCCTACAAGAAATTTAGGAAGAGTATCTTCTTCAGAATAAATTCAACACCTAAAGCAAAAGAGATCAGGAGAAGATCTCATTGAAGGACTTCCAGACTTGGAAGAAGAAGGACTAGGAGAGTCCTACTCGAATCCAAAAGTAGCAGAATTAGAGATCCAGAAGCAGATCTCACCACCAACACTTCCAGGAGCAGAAGGTTGAAGAGGTCTCAAGGAAAGACCAGTAGAAGCTACAAGATCAAAGACCTTGGGAAGGTCTCATCGAGCATCCAAAAAAAGGCTAGGAGAGCCTTACTGAAGAAATCATCAAAGGAGAACTCACTGGAGAAATCCACTACCAAGGAGAAGCCCCTGATAGTGAAGGACTTGGGACAATTATCGCCATCCGACAACAAGCCCAAGAGAAGGAGAATTTGGCAAGGAGTGCCAAATCTGAGAAGGAGAATTTGGCAAGGAGTGCCAAATACGAGAAGAAGAATCTAGTGAAGACCTCAAGATATTCAGAATCTTGAGAAGAAGATCCTACTTGAAGTCAGAATTCAACAAGAAGACTTGAAGATAGAAGAAGCTCATCAAATCTAGGAGATTTGAAGATTACCTCTCACAGCAAGAAGGCACCACTTCAGAGATAGAGACTTCTCCAAATCTACAGCAGAAGGAGGAGACCACAAGAGGAGAACAAGCCACCAAATCTTAGGCTCATGAAAGAAAGTTTGAGACCATCATTTGGTGAAGGAGTTGTTCAAGATAGTCTACAAAAAGCTGCAAGATCCTACTCGAAGCAACAACTTGGTGATCTTAGACACCAAGATCCACATCCTCTATAGAAGTGGCAAAAGGAGCTACAAAAGATTTTAAAAAAGGTATGCAACTACTGGTGCTAACTAACTCATTAATTAGATTACTTATCAGATTCATTGGAGCACCTTATTTGGATTAAAGTTGCAAGAAGAAAAAGTAGATTACAGTCTTCAAAAGTGCAAAAAGGAAAAGGTTCTTTTTAAGGTTCATTTGCACATTAATTAGGAGTTGATTAGATTTCAGAATTATATCTATCAACTACCTATCATCTACTTTGGAAAAGAAAATAAGACTAAGCCCTACAATATTAGTTGTAGTGAATTTGCAGAATAACTCTTGAAGATTCATTTTAGATTATTCTTGATTAGTTGCAGTAAATTGATTAAGTGCATTATCTTGAGAGTTGATTGGAGTGATAAGGTGAAATTGTTAGTGCATTAAAAATAAAGTCTATTAGATTTATTTGCACTATTATACTACTCTCAAAAGAAATTAGTTTTGTGCTTTTGAAGGGCACAAAATCTGATTTGTATCAAGTGTCTAAAGACACTATTGAAGCACAGAAATCTGCAACACATTGTGGCCAAGTGAAGCCACCAAAAATAGGTTAGAATCCTCCAAAACTTGGAGAAGAACACAACTAACCAAAAATAGAAATAGAAGCTTCAAATATTGAGACTTGGTGAGTCTCAAATCCAAAGCATTACAAGATTGGATGCAAGAAAAGAAAGTGCAGAAAATTGCATAAATTAAAGAGCTTCTATCTACTATTATCCAAGCTTGGATTTTTTATCAAAGTGTCCAAGAAAAAATGGGAAGGTTTCTACTCATAAAATACAACCTCAAAACCCTTGTATTGCAGGAGAAAAATCTGCCATAAAACCAGAATTTTAGATTAAAAAAAGGAGTGCAAAAGAAGGTGCATCAAAGGAGGCTTATGTACAATTTATGGTACATTTTATTGCACTACTCTAATCTGGTTTTTACAGCAAAAGAGCATATTTGAATGTGCCCCAAAAGGCACAATAACTATAGGGAAAATCAGCCAAGAAAGGCCGAACGTCAACACTCTTCTTCCCAAGCAAAAGGAGCCACTCAAAGGGCTCATCTTGGATGGACGAACCTACAAAAACAAAGCCCACAAGAGGCTATCATCAAGCTACATTTATGTAGATAAAAAGAGTGCACATCTACCAATGGATAACATCTACATCTACCAACATGGGATGGACTGCATCTACACTACAAAGAGAAGGCATCTACTTCTACCAACGTGGGACAAACAACATAACAAGCAGCTATCTACACTACAAAGAAGCACAAGAATCAACATGTTGGAGGCATAGAAGATAAAGAGAAAAGGAGCTACATTCAAGGTCTTAAACTTGGTGAAGATCATCCACCAAAGGAAGCACCAAAATAGCCATTCAAAGCTCCATAGCACCTCATCAATCCACCTACAAGAGAAAAGTTTACTTGCTACTCAAGAAACATAGCAAAGCAAAGGAATGACATAAAAAAGGACTTAAGGAGTTATAATATTCTCCTTGGAAGGTGTTACAGGAAAGGACTTCATGTAGAGAGCTTGAATGCCACTTGGCATCAACCTTCTAAAGCACATACGTTATAGGGATTTCATCTCTCAATGCTCAAGAAACCTCATGCATACATTACAGGGAATATCAAGGATGTGGTGACACTTGTTATCCTCCACAAGCCCCACACGAGTGACCAAGAGGTATTGAACAAGAAAGTGGTACGTTAAGAAAAGGAGAAGGAGCGCTCATATGTAATGGGTGTGACACGTGTCACAAAGCTCAATATTATTCCTCCATAAAAGGTGCTCGAAGTCCAAAGTTCATAGCACAACAAAATATAGTCAAAGCTAGTCAAGCACAGTGTGGAAGGAAGGAAGAAGGAGCATTAAAGGCTCTTGGTCTTGAAGGTCAAACCTTCCTATTTTTGTAGCGTCTACATTCCAACATTGAAGATGAGCATCTCCATTGATTCCAGCACCCAAGGGAACTTTAATACTATTGTTATATCCAGCCAAAGGAAGCACCAAATAGTGAGGAGATTAGCATCAAAAGGTAAGGTTTAAATCCCACTTTATTATTGCTTTCAATTTTGGAGATATAAGGGTTATAAGCTAAGGTTGAAATTTAGATTTTGAAAGCAAAAGCTATAAGGGATAACTTACCAAATTAAAATAATATTTGCAACTCAACCTAGGAGAAATAAGGAATTCTACTTGGATTAAATTCTTTAATATTTTGCAAATATTATTAATTTTCTAATTTTCCAAATTTGGGAGTGATAAGGGTTACAACATCAAACTAGGTCTTTGGAAATTAGAAATTAAAACCTAAGGGTTATAAAAAGAGGTTATTAAAGATTTTTTGTTAAGGTTGGAAATTTATAATTTTCTTGTCTCAAAATTTCTCAAAAAGGGACAAAAGGAATCCAACATTAAAACCTCTTCAAAAATTGGAAAAGTGCTTAGTTCAATTAGGAGAAATAAGGTGTTAGAAAAGTTGATTTTTGATCTTTACAAAATTATACAAAATCAACCATAAATTGAACTATATTTTACAAAAGCACTATATCATATTCCAAAAACATTAGGGAGACATAAGGAAGCCAACAAATATTAGGTTTGATATTAGGAAGATCTAAATGGCATCAAATAAATTCTTCCTAGCAGAATATCAACTACTCAAGGGTCCTAATTATTTCTCTTGGAAAAATAAAGTGAAAGCAATCTTAGTGTATGAAAAACTTTGGGATGTTGTCAAAGGGAAAACATAGATACCTACCACAGGTAAAACTAAAATCCTAAAGTTTAAAGAAAATTATTCAAAATCTCTAATGATAATAACATTTGTTATCACTAATGAGATTCAACCTTATATCAGTTCAGTTAAAACATCTTTAGATGCATGGAAAAGCCTAGAGAAAATATTTTAAGGAAATACTAAAGCAACTATTCTTCATCTTCGAACTCAACTTCACTCATTGAAAATGAATAGTGGATAAAACATAGAACTATTACTAAGGAAGGTAACATATATTAAAGGGAAATTGTTGATTTAAGGAGAAACAATCAAGGATGAACTTCTTACTCAAGTAACCATGAGAGCACTTCCATACGGCTATAATAATTTGGTAACATATTTACATGTCTTAATTAAATATACTTCTTTTGATGACCTAGTCAATATACTTCAAGAATATTAAGTAGAAAACACTTTGAAATATGAGATGACTAACACTGCATTGGCATCAAAAGATAATCCTTAGGCAAATATTGCTTCATAAATAAGAGGATGAAAAGCATGGTATTGTTAGATATGCAAAAAGAAAGGCCATAGTACCAGCTATTGTAGATACAATCCCAAAAATAGGAACCAATAAAATTAGATGAATAATAGGAATTGGTTTCAACCACGACAATACCAAAGGAACCCTTGTCAGCAGCAATTTCAAAAACCAACCAATTATCCTCAATTGGAATATCAGAAGAGAAATCAAAAAGATCACCTGGTTCAGAGGATAGAAGAAATTAAAGAACTGGAAGAACCTGTAGACATGAGAATTGACTCATTTTCCTTAGTTTTTCTCCTAGAAAAGTAAGGTCATCTTCAAGATAATTTTTACCCTATCAAATCATCTCAAATATTCTCAAATTTTATACTGTTGGATAGGGCCCAAAAATAGCTTTCCAATGGTATATAATATGTCCAATTTTGACATCATTTTCCTTGATTTTTGTGCCAATAACAAATGTTGTTGCAACCATGTGACGGTATCATCCCTGATTAGACAAAATCGTCTCTAATCATACTTGGCAATCTTCCTATCATCATTCTACCCATAATAAATAAAAAATATGTAATAAACCATTAATTCCTTTTATGGTTGGATGCCTAAGACTATTATCAAAAGCCTCTCGAAAATCTTCACCACGTAAATTTACTAAGCTCAATCAATCGATGGATATAATTCTCAAGAATTTACTTGATACAAATAGGATTGAGCTCTCTCCCATAAGACAACCTGATACCATAATAGGTTGGTATAAACCTGAGCTACATTGTGAATATCATAGAATGGATGGACATATGACACAAAAATGTAGAAGCTTAAGATGTCAATTCAAGATTTTATTGATGAGGGTCTTTTCACTATAAATAAATTACAATATACAACTTATTATAAATCTCCAATAAACAATAAATCTCCTACATAACAAATACCCATAATCAATCAAGATACGGGGATCTCCCAAGAACCCCTATTCAATTATCAAAAATAGGAAACCAATCAAATATTTCTTCTTAATATTTCCCATCACAATGATATCACTAATATTGTAATAGAAACTTCAAATGAGCAAGCTCAAGTTCAATCAACTCAATTTGATATTCAAGAGATGGATTCCTCATTTAACAAACCTTCAAAACTATCTTTGGCTCTAGAGAATGATCCAAAATGGAATGTAAGCATAGAAATTCCATCTTTAACATCAAAATCTCAATCTGAAATCCACTTTGATAGCCAACAACAAATGATTAATCCTCAAGCAAAGATATCCCTTTTAGAAGTATTACAAAGTTCTCATGTTCATAGGAAAACTTTGTTCAAGATACTTAGCCAACAATTTGTTCCTCATGATATTTTCCCTAAGAACATAATTAATGGTGTAAGCCCTCTTGAGGTTAACCATATTTCATTCTATGATGAGGAGATTCCTTCCTCTACTCCATAAGAAGACTCCTCTATTTAAATTATAGGATTTATTAAAGAAACATCTATTAAAACTATCATGGTAGATAATGGCTCCTCTCTTAATTTATGCACTTATCAATTATTCCAAAAACTCGTATTAAAGGAAGAATATCTCAATGAATCAAATGTTACTATAAAATATTTTAACAATGAAATTCAAGAAGCTCGAGGAACTATATTTCTTCCCCTTAAGAGTGGACCCAAGATCCTAGATACTTTTTTTTATGTAGCGTCTTGCCCTTAAACTTACAATATACTTCTTAGAAGTCCTTGGATTCATACGATGAGAGTTGTCCCTTCCACTCTTCATCAATGTTGGAAGTTTAAACTTACAAATAAAATTGTTACCATACATGATGACCCAACACAATTTGAATAATCTTTAACGGTTGAAACATAAAGTTATATATATTCTCCATTTTCACAACTACCTCCTATCAATCACTTTTCTTCATCTATATCTGATCATCATCCTCCATCACAACAATCTCAACTATCAACCAATCAACTTCAATCACATACACTACAACCGAATTATCCTTCAAAACCTCTTTTAATTTTGAAGCCACCTTAGACATGCTATACACAAATCACCTCATATAGTGTATATAGATCATCTTGTATATACCACAAATTCCATCATCAAAAGTAAACAAAAATAAAATAAAACTACTAAAAAATAAAAAAGTATCAAAATCTCAAAATTATTTCAAATCATTTCCCATTGTTATTTATTGTTGTATTTCATAATTTTGAAGCTATATTTTCCTTTATTTTGGATTAATTCAGAAATTATATTGAACCATACACTTAATTTCACAAATTAATTATTTTGATTTTATCACTATGATTATAAATCTCTCTTGTATCGAATATCACTATTTCACTAAATAATATTTTGAGTTTTGGGAAATGATCTTGCTACTTCTTAAACCAAGTACACTTTTACACATTAAAATGATTTGTTGCAAATTCAAAAAAATGATACTACATAGTAGTCTTAGTCTCTTGAGTGAAAATATTACCCTATTATCCTATCATGTGCATGGTCTAGAATTTTTTAGAATTGGCAAAAGGACAAGCTCATCCATGCCCGAATAAAATCCCTTGCTCTACAGCCAATCTGAGCAAGTATCCAAAAAGAAAAATCAAGAAAAGAAAAAGTCAAAAATCAAAAGAAAAAGAAAGAAAAAAAATCGAAAAGAGAAAGAAAAGAGAAAAATAAAAGCAATAAAATCCCCTTGTTCAAAACAAAATGAACAAAATCCCTACCCCTTAAAATTGAAGAAAAGAAGGGTGAATGAGCTTGAATCCCTGGAATTATCAATTATTCGAAAATCATGAGGTAAGCCCCATAACAGGTGATTTGTGCCCAACTTGCTTGACATTGGGTAATTCCTTTTCACATGGTGAAATTTCTGTCACATTAGCGACCTTATTTTGTACAAACCTATGTTCGCTTTTAGATTAGATAGCTTTTGATAACTTGACTTACATAGTAGTCTGGTACGGTTTCATGCACAAAAATCATGGTTAATAAACCTTTCACTTGCACACACATTGGTTCTTTCAAGTTTGCTTGCATCACTACCTTACTCAAAATTGGTAAATAAACATTACAAAGCACACACATTTGATCCTTGAGAGATTTTGTATCATTGTGTCAAATCAAGATGGATAATGAACTCACTTATCACACACTAGTTTTTGATAAATTTGAATTTGTCTTAGAAATAAGTTAAAATATTTCTTTGAAATTTGTCAGACAACATTAGTTTATCATTACTTTAATATTAACACATTACATAGAAATTTTTAAAATCTCAAAAACAACTTATTGCAAAAAAACATGTAGTTCAAAATCACTTATCATACATAGTATTCATAACTTCGCGATGATGGTATAATTCCTAGGAATTATTCTTCTCAATTTTCACACTAGGAATTCTATACCTAGCGCAAGTCATATTTCTAATTTTTCTTGCCTAAAATTATTCCATATATTTTCATAAAAATTACACAATACTTTTGAAACATGTGACATAATGATTTATCTTACATTACTTTGCATTTTAAAAGAACAAATAATTTCATATCATCATGCATTTCATTTTGATTTTTGTGATGATGGTATAATTCCTAAGTAATTATTTCATATAATTTCACACTTAGGAATTTTATGCTTAGCATAAATCATCCTAAGAATTTTTCATGCTTTTCTCAATATATTTCACAAACATTTACCACATACATTATTATCAAACAAACATCATACATATTCCTGTTACCACAAAAGCCTTAAGATTATTCTTAAGCATACAACCATTCTTAGCAATATTAAAAACATTCCTCACAGACAGGATTAGCTTCGAGACTTAGTGAGCTTTGAACTCCACCAACAGTCTGATAACAACACAACATATTTGTTTATTTCTAGAATCTATCAAACATCTTGTCCCAAAATAACATCAAACATTTATTTCTCATCATAAAGCCTTAATATTATTCTTAAGCACACAATATTTTGGTATTAGCAATATAAAAATTCCTCATAACAAGATTCTCTTCATGACTTCGCAAGCTTTGAACTCCACTAATAGTCACATATCAGCACAACATCCTTCGAGGTCCATTGCTAATCCCTCAAATCTATCATCACACAAAACATCTTTCTCAAAACACACTTTACAAAATAATTTTCCTTTTATGTTAAGCATGATAAAAATGTTCAAAAATCAAAGCATGAATACAAGAAATTATGTAACACAACTATAATAGGAAAATGAAATAAATCATCCAATAAATCACACAAAGTCACATAAAAAAAAGAAGATCAATTTCGAGTTTTCCACCAAAAATAGAATTTGGTGGAAAAACTTGAGGGGGCATCCTAATCAGTAAATTAGTAATTATTTTTATAAAACATCAATTTCACATAAACTATTCATTCTAAACCATCTACTCCATTTTTCCATGTCAAATCATAATCATTTCTACTCGATTTTCTACACTTTTCTTTAACGCATTTATTTTTCATAAATACATCAAAGAGGGGGCAAAATGTAGACATAAAATATTGACTCATTTTCCTTAGTTTTTCTCCTAGAAAAGTAAGGTTATATTCAAGATAATTTTTACTCTATCAAATTATCTCAAATCTTCTCAAATTTTATACCGTTGGATAGGTCCCAAAAAGAGCTTTCCAACGGTATATAATATGTCTAATTTTAACATTGTTTTCCTTTATTTTTATGCCAATAACAAATGTTGTTGCAACCATGTGACGGTATCGTCCCTGATTAGACAAAATCATCTCTAATCGGACGAAATCGTCCCAAACTCTGTGCAAGATCGTCTGGACGATTTTGTCCAAAATAGAAATTTTCTCAATTTGATAATAAGACAAAAATTGTTGTAACCGCATGATGATATTGTCCTCAATTAGACGATATCGTCTCTAATCGGACGAAATCATCCGAAATCCTACAACAAAATTGTTTGGACGATTTTGTTCAAAATGGAAAATATCCTAGCTTAGCAAAGTGACAAAATTAGTTTTAAACAAACCTTAGTGTGTTCTAATGGGGGCATGTTGGTTACAGTCCTGAAATCTGCAAAAATCACCTAAATGGAGAAGCATCCTAACCCCCTAAAACAAACTCCTAAGCCTATTTAATCCAAGGCATTTTCTTGAATTCATCCTGGCTTCCTGATCCCTTGGCTCCATAGTACCCTGGTTGATTAATACCCTACATTCCTGAATCCATGAAGTTATAGAGCTCTAAAAGCATTCCCGTTTAGCATTATTTTCATTAATTTATTTGCAGGTTATCACTATGCATCAGCCAGAGGAATGCAAAATCGTCTTGGATGATTTCACCTAAATTTTAGATGATTTTGCCCTGATTAGAGATGATTTTGCTGAATCAAAGATGATTTTGTCTACGACACACTTGGGGGCAATTGCAGAGATTAGTTTACATTTTCTCCCTCTGAACTTTGTTTAAATTTCTTTAGTTTAATTTATTTTATACACTGCATCTAGTGTTCACCTCATTCTGTTTAGAATTTACATGTAATTACTGTTTTTAGATTAGGATAAATATTTCTTTCATCAAATATATCTTAGATTCAACCTGTGAAGTAGTACACTTATTCATTACTTGTTTTTATGCATCTCTAAAATCAAATCATTGCATATTTCTTTGTTTCTAGCATTCAATTTTGTTGTTTCAAGTCTCTGACCAAATCATCTTAGACGATTTTGTCTGATTACAGACCATAACGTCCAATCTTGGATGATTCTGTGCAATCTTAGATGATTCTATAAAATTGCATATGATTTTTTGTAATCACAAGTGATCTGTCAGATTGCAAATTATTTGGACTACATCAAGCGACATAAACTTCATTAGATGGCCGAAATTAGATAAGTTTAGTCAAATTTCTTCAAAAGTACTATCTTTAGTTATATTTAATTGTTTATTTATTTGTTGTTTGCATTGAAATTATAAATTGCATATAGATTAAAGTAGTCGTATTTTTGCCACCCTAGGTGTAGGATAAATCTTGAAATAAAACAAACTCATCAAAACAATACTCCAGCTAGGCTCGAAAACTACCATAAAACGTTTCCTGGTGAACCCACCATTCATCAAAAAATCACCATATAGAAAGTACAACTAAGTACTTCATTTTGAGGTGTAGATATATTATTTTCCCATTTACCTTTGAGGCACGAATCCATCAATCTAGAGGAAAGGAGTGTGAAATTTTTAGGCCTACTAAACCCGTAGAGGATTATGAAGTGAAAGCTCTATCAGCAAATATAACATATTACAAAAACACTATTTGCTGAATAGGTTACAAAGAATGCAAAGGAAGAGTACAAAGCTCAAGATGAATATGAAGATCCATATTGAAGACTAAATATCTACAATACCCAAATAATATAATATAGGGAGGTGTTAGAAATAGATTACATTCCATCGTTTGGGTCATGTAAAGGTATCTTCCAAGGTACATACTTAGGACATTAGATTACTTTAGAGGGAAGTTTAGTTACTTCATACAATGTAATAAATGCACAAGTGTTAATGTGCAAGTTGTCCCTTACACAACTAGGTAGATTGTTGGCCAAGTAACCTATTTTACCTATATAAGGAAGACTTCATTTTTAGATAGATAGAGAGAGTCGAGGACATAGTATCTTATAGCATCTTCGTAGGTACTAGTGTAGTTCTGTGTGGATCATCATCAATGTAGTTCTCTGCAGTGGTGATGGGTGCAATGTAGTTAGGTAGCTTTATTAATGGAGTGTTCATTTCCTCCATAGCTACATTGTATTCATTTATATCATTTCTATTTATTGCATTTCTCGGTCATCTAGCAAATTTACTTTCTTTCATATTATTTTGCATCTTGTGATTGCTATCTCCCAATATTCATTATATCAAAAGCTAACAATACAAGGGGTGTTGGAATATATTACATTATTTGGTACATGCTAATATACCACCTTGGGTACATATTTAGATTAGAAGTGTTTCTTAGATTAGGGTTTGAGTATTTACTTTATGCAATGTAATAAATGCACAAATATTGTTAGAATGTCCTAAGTACTTGATGATGTAAATGTGCATGTTGTTCATGTGTACGAGTCCATAGAATAGGAAGATGAAGAGTCATAGGTAGGTGGAAGACCAAGAGTCACATATTATTATATATAGGCCTTTGATAGATAAGATAAAAGAGAGATAAAGTACATAGCATAAGTTAGAGTAGTAGACTATACGCTAGATACAATGTAGAGCATGTAAGAAATATGGAGAGTATGAGACCTTCATTTTATATCATTGTACTATTTTTGGGTCTTCATTAATGGTAGTTTTATAAGTAGTTATAAAATTTTCTTATGAGTTTTACATGCCTAGTATATTTCCTTAATCTTCTATTTAATATTGCATGCTTATTTTATATGTTGTGGTTGATTTCTCATTAAGTATCTAGCATCAAAAGCTAACATTACTAACTCTATGTCATGTTTTTCTTTTGTAGATCCATGTTGAAAGATTGTGCCTTGCCTATTTCCACACTACTTGGAGTCTCTTCTATATCATTGTTGAAGAAGTCTTTGCCAAAATATATGCTCCTTGGTGAATTAGTTCTTTGGAACCTCACCTCTTGTAAAATTGTATTATAACCCCAAAATTAGAGTAAAGGGAAGTGTCAGAACAAGTACTTCAATTTTAGGATTATATTGTAAATTCACCTAAGTATAAAGATGAATAATAAAATTAGGTATCTAGGCTTTAATATAAATTAAATAGATAAGTATTTAATTTATAATTATTAATATGTATATATACATAGGTTAGACTAATATATATTAAGGTATATGGATAAAATAAATTTATACCTATATTTATTTTATCCTACACCTTAATATTATTATTTCTACAATTACTAAATTAAAATAATTCTAATATCTAGTGTAACTCTAGTCAACTCAAAGTCAAAGGTGACATGGCATGAGACTTGAGTGTGGTGGTATGTGTGGGACACAGAATGGCATGTGGCATGAATGTGGTGGCACATGTTGTAGAGGTTTCCTCCATGGCTATTTTCCAATGGGAGGATAATCCAAACTATATATTTTGGCTAAACTCCTTGTGTTAATAGGTGAGCTAACTATAGTGTGCGAACAATGCAGTGCTAATAGTACTAAGCTAACTATGGAGAGACAACTATGAGACACTCTTGTTTTCTTGAGATATTGGTTATTTGCATCAATCACATTTGAGGAAAATGCTTGTATATTTTTTTGAAGATAATACAAAAGTGGAGATACAATTTTGGTCATAGTTTTCCCTTATAGGGTTTTTCCATGTAATATTGATGTCTTATATGTGGTTTTTTTTATTTCTATCTTACCTTACTTTTTTAAAATTTATTAAATTTTTATGCTATTTACATTTGTGTAATATATATTTGGCATACTAATTATTTGTTGTTTGAGTTTATTTGAAACGACTACATTCGGGGGATTTTGCTTACTTCCTCCCCCTTAACTTTGAATTTTAAATGTATGGTACACCTTGTTACAATGGATCATTTTCAAATTAAAGGGCTCATTATTTAGAAATGTACTTTTGTTTCATCTATTTGCTTTTAATATTGGAGGGAAAATTATGGTCACCATATTGCATGTTGATGATATTATCATTAGAAGCTCAACATCTTTGATCAATAAGGTGAATTCATGGCTTCATATTTAAGGAAGGGTTGATCTAATCTATGTACTTTTCACATGAGAAGATAGTATAATTCATGATGAATATTCACTAGCCCATTTGAGCATTCATCATGGAGGGGAGATATTACCATGTCTAATGTCTCCTCTCCTTGGTCCCTCACCTCATTATGGAAGGGTGTTGGAGTATCAATGATATGACCTTATTGGCTAAGGTTGAAAGTGTTAATGTAAGCCTATGGGTATGTGCAATACATTCTCTATATAATCCTAGGGTAATATCGATGTTTAGCAATATCGATTAAACCACTTGTGTGGTTAACATCAATTAAGGATTTAGAATATTATAATTGAATCATTAAGCAAGGTTACATAGGCTTGAGGTTTTTATTAATTAAGGGTTAGGTATCTACTATTAACATAACCCAATTACTTATCTATTATATCAATCCATATAATGCAATATTGTAGGGATGCTATAGGCACCCACCCCTTATTTGCTTTTCTTTTTTTAATAAGTTGTGTGGCTTCTATTGTGGGTCACTCCCTTTACAAAAATAAAATATTACATTGCTTTCATTACATTTCTAACAAGTTAATTAAAACATACCCATCTTTGCCTTTCTATCAAAGATATTCTCCATCTTCTTCAAACTGCTAAGTTTCCATAATCAAATATTTTTTTAAGGAACTAACAACAATAACAATCCTTACATAACACATAAATCCAATAGATAGAAGAAAAACAAACATAATAGTCATCTATCAAAAAGAAAATTAGTTAGATTATTTTTCTTCTGTAGTAGGGGTTCTTCCTTCTTTGGAGTGGAATGCATTTTTGCACTTCAAGATCCAAAGGTAATATCTAGTTGTAACACATTTTGTAGGATCTTCATTTTTGAAAAACTATCATTGATTATTTCATAATTAGCTTTAAAAATACCATTTAAGGTGCTAATATTTTCCATGGAACCATTTGGATGGTCTTTAGTAACCATTTGGCTTTTATCAATGATCTGATTCAAATTCTCCTTTTGGGGTTGAGTCTTTTTTTGCTTGCATGATTCCTATTGGACAATTGGTGCATCTTGAGGATGAGCTTATTTATTTTAAATTGGGATATTTAAAGGTTTTGAATCATTCGCATGCATGGATTTCTCCTCCACCAAAGAGGAATCAAAGCATGATTAGATGACCAGCCATCTCTTACAGGTGATCATATTGTTGATAGTCATAACATCTTAGGGAGAAGTTTTCATATTCAATATTTTGGATCCATTCCCCTTTGTTTGAGGAGATAGTAATGGATTGAGGCCTAGGAATTGAAGCATCCATACAAACAACCAATCTTGCTTTACTCATTAATTTTACTAGATACATTTTCCTCTGTTTGGGCATCCATATACTGGTATGCACCATTGGCATTACCGATCATAAAGCTTTACATATATTGGGAAGCCATTAACTTCTTCTATAAAGGGGTTGAAACTAGAAGTCCAAGGTCTTATATAGACACCCCTTTGTCCAAAAGACCAATTATATCTATAATATATTACCCTATGTCTATCCACTAAATTAGAAAAGAAAACAAAAAATTTTTTTTTGGGTAGGAGAGTTAAAATTTTGTATTGGTCCACCAATCTTTAACATATCCTTTGAGCTCCTCCAGGCTTGGTCTTTTACCCTTGAATTTGTAGATAATTGTTCGAACTTCATGATCAATCAGATCCAACCCAAATTTATCCTTCAACATCTTGATAGAAGGTAGATGTTCATCCACCCATGAACCCAAATATTTCTAAGAGATATTTCTTCTAATCGAAGAGTCTTTATCACAAATTAAAGAGATGATCTACAAATAACCCTCTTCCTTCAACACTTGATCGCACCTAGGGTTTACATCCCTTTCATGAAGATTATAGCTAAATTTATCGCTTTGTTCCATCTATTGATTGCACCTAAGGTTTAGACCCCTTTCGCAAAGACTATAGCCAAATTTTTTGCTTTGTTCCATCGCTTTACCCATTCTTATTTTTGTTATCTGTTGAGAAGCAACACACCCCCACTGAAAAATGAATTTCCATCCTTTGAAAATATTGAGCTTTCATTTTGCAGTAGGGACCCTCTTGATGTTTTTCAGGTTTTAATTCCAAATTTTTGCTTGCCTCCTTCTTCAAGTTTTGCCTGTATCAAAGTATCCAAGTATTCTTGCATCTGGCTTTGATTTATTTCAGAATTCATTTTTCACATGTTAGAATCATTCATGAATAAAGAAAATCTTTCACTGATATGAAAAAAATGCAGAATACAGATAGATAAATTCATTAGAGGCCAAAACTTTCCATTTTTGGAAAAGTCACGAAATCGCGACACTTTCCATTTTTGAAAATGTCGCGAAATCGCGACGGGTTTTAGAAAAATCGGCTAAGTCCTGAAAACGTAGCGAAATCGCGACACTTCCATTTTTGGAAATGTCGCGATATCGTTGTTGTATATCGCGACACTTTCCATTTTTGGAAATGTCGCGAAATCGCGACGGGTCTGGAGAGAGAAAGCAAGTGCGTACGAAACGTAGCGATTTCGCGACATGTCGCGAAATCGTGACATGTCGCAGTTTCACGGCAGCAGGAGGCAAAAGGAAGCAAAGGGCAAAACAGGTCGCGATTTCGTGACATGTCGCGAAATCGTGACGTGTCGCAGTTTTGCGGCTGCTAGAGAGAAAAATGGTTAAGGCATGGAAAGGGCGCGATTTTGCGACATGTCACGAAATCGCGACATGTCGCATTTTCGCGGTGCATCAGCAAAGAAGGGGCCCAGGGCGCAAACGCGTAGCGAAATCGCGACGTCGCGAAATCGCGACATTTTTCAGAAAAGGAACCAAGGGGCAGTCAAAGGGCGTGATTTCACGACATGTCACGAAATCGTGACATGTCGCGTTCATGGCATGACAAAGAAAGGGCCGAGAGCGCAAACGCGTAGCGAAATCGTGACGTTTTTTAGAAAAGGAACCAAGGGGCAAAGGCGCGATTTCGTGACATGTCGCGAAATCGCGACATGTCACGTTTCATGGCAAGAGGAGCAAAAGAAGCTAAGGCATGAAAGAGGCCGCGATTTCGTGACATGTCACGAAATCGCGACATCGTGATTTTGCGACGTAGCGAAATCGCGACACAGAAGGCATAGAAAAACCAAGGGGCAGTCAAAGGAACCAAGAGGGAAGAAAGCGCCAAAGGCAAAGGAAGCCTTGGGTGTCGCGAAATCGCGGCATGCCAAGGGGAAAGGAGGCCTAGGGTACGGACCATCGCAATTTCGTGACGTGTCACGAAATCGCGACATGTCACGGTTTCGCGGTGGGTCCAAGCAGAAGAACCGCCATGGCAAGGAAGGGTCACGATTTTGCAACATGTCACGAAATCGCGACATGTCACGTTTTCGCTGCCATAGAAGCAAAAAGTTGCCGAGGGGGAGAAATGGTCGCGATTTCGCGACATGTCGCGAAATCGTGACATGTCACGTTTTCGTGACAGTAGCAGCAAAGAGCCTAAGGCAGAAGCAAGTCACGATTTTGCGACATGTCACGAAATCGCGACATGTCGCATTTTCGCGGCCATGGCAGGAAAACAACATAGAATGGAAAACAGCTGGAAATGGACACGTGTCACGATTTTTGTGACACGTGTCAAAACAAAGCAAGCCTACGTATAATGAACTTTAGGGTTTTGATTGAACTTTAGGGTTTTGATTGAACTTTAAAGTTTTGATTTAATATTATTAAAATACTAATCCTTGTTTTGTCTTTTTTGCAGAAAGCCATCTGGCACTTGCATGATAACGGGAGAAATGGCCAGAAAGACAAAGTTAAGTGCAGATTAATCGAGGACCGTCATATTGAAATGAGAGATGCCGAGAATTGTTGTTTCATCCAGATTTTATAGATCTGGCCGCAAAGAGACTTTACGGTGACTAAGCAGCTGCCCATTTAATGGAGTATGTCGGGAATTGGCCGAAAAATGAAAATATCTACACTCGGTTATCGAAATTTGCCGATGGATGCATTTAATGAAAATTTATGGCAGAATTAATGGCGTGCAGAGATTTTCAACTCAGGGATGGCTCTACGGAGATGAAATGTCAGAGAAGTGGTGACTCATCCAAATTTCCTAGGGGAATTAATGAGGACATTTACACACAGTTGCGGGTGGATGCAAGTGGCATTAAAATTCTGCCTTCTCCATTTATGGCAAGTGACTGCACTGATTTGCAGAATGGTTAAGTTTTATCGAAAGCTCTATTTTTAAAGGCTTTATTTTGTAAAACCCGGGTAGTAGGGTTTAAGGTGATAAGATTTAGGGTTTGAGAAGAAGATATTTTTGAAAAGATCAGGGTCTGTCCTGAGTCTATAAATACTTCTTCTAAATGTAATCGCAGGAGGCGGAGACTTAGAAAAAAAGGCTATTGAAGCAATTTCTTGCAAATCTTGTTAAATGCTTTATTTCTGGACTTGGAGTTGATGTGCTTTTGTTTTCTGTGATAGCATGGCCAGGAGCCTAATCTCTTTCAGATTGTGATAAGTTCATCTTCTTTTGTTATCCGTTTCTTTAAAGTTTATTAAATATATGCTGTAAATCCGTGTTATCAAGATTAAATATGTTGTTGGGCTTCATTTGTTCTATTGTATGCTAGGGAAAATCACAGATTTAAGGTTCAAGTCTGTTCTAATTGCTCTGTCCTCACTGTGTGAGCTATGCTGCTGGTGAGAGATACCAATTTTAACCGACTTCCCTTCTGTTTATGATTTTCTTTCAGATCTGTTCCATCTCTGTCTTATGCTCTTAGTAGAAGGTGATCTTAGAAAGTTGGACACCTTCTTCTTTGATTTGTTCTATTGTGAAGCTGATAGTATAAATAAAATTGGTAGTTTTGGTTTTACAGCTAAGTTTGATAGACTTCTCTTTCTGCCCTACCCTACTCTCTCTGTTTTACCGTGAAATGATCCATTTTTATTTTCTTTAATTTGTCTTTTATTTAAATCTGCTGACCCATAAAGAGCTAGATCAAAGAACTGATTTTAAATCCGATTGTCAACAAAGTAACAACTTCTAAACATTATTGAACAAGTTCAGAGCCCGTTGTAAGGTAACAGACAGTCCATATTGAAAACTATTCCAGAAGTGGAAAAGAGTGAATAGACATTCGACCCAACTCTGTAACTCACACCTTGGATAACCAGCAAGATCCTAAAGTGAGTGGGATTTATCCCTTATAAGTGTTATCATAGTTTCATGCTCATTCTTCACAGGGTGTGTATAAAAGTCGGACCAACATTTAAAAATGGCGCTAGAAGGAGGGCCCCACTGAACTCCGTTCAGTGTTGTAAGTTGTCTGTACAATATTTAAAATTGCCAGAAAAGAGGACCTCAAGTTCAGTAGTTTGTTAAGGATTGTGAGATTATAAGTTGCTTGTGAAAAGCTGGATTCTACATACGGGTAACAAGGTCCCACCCCAGAGCGGAGAGCTCCTTGTACCTGAATTAGAAACTCCAAGAAGAAGTAGCCTCAGAAGGGCCAAGTCTCTGTCTCAAACAGTTTTATCACCACTGGTAGTTACTCCAACTACAACTCAGAATATCACCGTCAATCAAGTAGTAATGGCAAACTGGTTGGGTTCCACTGCCTTAAATATTTCGGGTATAGCCCATGACCTGCCCAGAAATCCGGAGAGATATCTTCCCAGATACAAGCATGATGGGACTAGGACAGCAGAGGAACATCTGGTAGCATTCAAGAATGCTCTAAAATTGTTAAATATACAGCATGAAGATGTGGCTTGCAGATTGTTCCCGTTCACTCTCCAGGAGGGAGCTTATGACTGGTTTCTAAATCTCACTAACGATTCTATTACCAGTTGGAATGACTTAGAGAAAGTTTTTATATCACAATTTGGGGAAGTGATAGACCCCAGTGTGTTATACCAACAATTTTCCAGCATCAAGAGAGAGTCGGGAGAAGCTGTCAGGTCTTTCAATATGAGGTTCCAAAGAGCTTATGGTAGAATGACTGGTCATTACATCCCAAATGCAAATCTAGCCTTAGAAATCTATAAGAATGCATTGGATTCGGTGACCTCTATTTTTCTCAAGAGAGACATCAATATCACAACCCTGGCAGGAGCTTATAAGGAAGCTTTAATTCTTGAAAGACAGTTAGGACCTCAAATTTTGAGCAGTCCTTTGATATCCTATGTTACACATAACATGCCTATTTTGAATCCCATTCCACATCATGAGTTAGTGCCAACATATAATGCTCTACCCAAGGAAACTCCGTTAACTGTGACATCCACTCAGCATGTGCAAAATATAGAGAAAGGTTCTGACAAGTTCAAAGTGGAAGTGCTTGAAGTAAACATTTGTGATCTAGCATTACCCAAATTTGAAGTTTTTCCTGGTGAGTTAAATTTTCCTAGAAATCAAAGAAATATTGATATTTCTGGTTCATCCAAAAATAGTACGACCAGGGTTTCAGATTCTTTTCCCGAAGAGTCAGAAAATCTTGTAGAGATTCCTATGGATGAAATACAAGATTTTCAACAGTTCAAAAGGGACAGTTATAATTTGAGATGTGAAAATCCAGAACCTACCAATGATCCTTCCTCACCAAAGGATGATGAAAATGAGATTCAATATCACTATGCAGAAGTAACTAGGAAGGAGGATAACATCATTGAGGATATGAAGAAAATTAAAGCTGACATCACCCTCCATGAGTCGGCCCGATTGTTGAACAAAAAGATAACTTGATTGAAGCTTACTCTGGACCACCTATTGAATTTCAAGAAAAGGAGGAAAAGATAGTAAATGTGAATGTGGTCAACCAACTCGAAATAGATAAAGAGTCTCAGTATAAGCCTTTGATTACTGAACATAATATCAAAGAAAAGGTTGTAAACCGTGTTGATGCAGATATTGGAGTTTATAATTTGGCAACCGAGAAGGTAAGACGGGTTACAGCTCTGACCAATTACAACAATGATGTTTGGACATTACACATTGATGGGGTTAAATCTAAGCAAGGCTCAGGTGAAAGAAGCAAATTATGAAAATTCTGCTAGAGGGATAAAAATTGAAGTCTTGGATATTGAAGCAGTAGAGCAACCACAAAATGTTCGAGCTATTAAGAACCATGACATACGAATAAAATATGATCTCTTTGAGTTATTACATAAATCTGAAGATGTGATGATCTGGGTCTATAAAGGCTTTAAGGTATTTGATCCTGGGGGGTTTTTACATTCCGTCCCTTTGAAAGAATTCTGCAAACCCTTCAAGTAGAAGCATAAACATGTTATTATATGATTTGTTTAATTTGGAGGGTGAAAGAGTTGCAGATTTGTTTTTCAGTGGGACAAGATCCATAAAAAAATAAAATAAAAAAAAAGAGAGAGGGAAGACGGTAAACACAAGTCTTTCCCAGGTAGCAAAAAATTTTGGAAGCATAGTCTGGAGTGCATTTCGTCAACAGGACCTGAAAGGTAATTTTTCTAAATTTACTTGCAAATGGTCAAAAATTTTTAAGGCACTATTTCTCTGCTTTTCCATCCGCTACATTTTTTTGAGTAATTGAAGGGACTTTGTGCATGTGTATACATTGTAAATAAGCTTTAAAGTTTTATTTTATTTTATTTTGTTTAAAGGAGGTTATTTTTGGGTTATTTTATTTTATTTTGAGTGTGTTTTATTTTATTTTAGTTTTGTTTATTTTATTTTAAAGGTCTGAGGATTTTATTTTTTAAGTGAGTGTTTTATTTTTTTTAAGTGTTTATTTTATTTTATTTTATTTTAAAGTGTAGTTTATTTTATTTTATTTTATTTTGTTTATCCTTGAGGTCTGTAGTTTATTTTATTTTAAAATTCTGTTTTTTAAGTTTTGCCTGAGCATCAATGAAAAAGTCAGCCTTCTAAAATTGTTTTTATTCTGAGTTCAAAATCCAGTGTCCATTCTGTTCATTATTCTAATTGAGAGATAGTCTGCTTAAACTGAACAGTGGAACTATTTTGTTATTCAGAACAACAGTGGAAGGATGATTGGATTTTGTGTCTTGCTTGCCACAGTTATTTTAATTATAAAGAAACTGCTATACTGTTTGGCTGGAGAAACTCCTAGGGAATCCAAGAAAAGTTGGTCATAAGAGGGGACTATGATTCGTGAAATTATTTGAGTATCCATAGAGGCTATCAGTACCCAGGCTGAAGCAGTTCCAGACTGATGAGATATTAAAAGAAAAATTGTTGTTCTTCTTTTAAAGGCTTTTCAGACTTCGGTATATTTCAAAGAAGAGAGAGAGAAGATGAAAGTTGAGCAAGACAACATAGAATTGGCACTCTGTTATTTCCTATATATATAAAAAAAAAAAAAAAAAGAGAAAAAGTTATGTAATGAAAGAGGCAGCCAAGACTTCAAAAGATGTTTTTCTTCTACCAAGTTGTAGATTCTACCTTACAGTTGTGAATCTGGGTCGTGTAAATCTAAAGGGTAACTCTGTCGGGGCTGTAAAAGGCTAAACTAGTAAACAGAGCTCTACTCGGTTTCCCCTTTTACAATCTAGAAAAGCTGATCAATCCAGAGTTCAACATTCGAAGGCCCAGTCATTCTTGAAGAAAGTTTTATACACTTGTAATTGCACATCAAAAATCTTCCTTAAATGATTCAGCCTAGTATGTCCTTGGGAAATTTTGACAACTATCAGCTAGTAGTTAAATTGTTTTGAAGAATATCTGTGGCAAGGCATGATACATGGTCTATGTTGTTTTGAAACTAGAGTCCTGGGTTCTAAAATAATGCTACTATTTTACCCGCAGATATCGCCATTTGTTGAGAAGCAACACACCCCCACTGAAAAATGAATTTCCATCCTTTGAAAATATTGAGCTTTCATTTTGCAATGAGGACCCTCTTGATGTTTTCCAGGTTTTAAATTCCAAATTTTGCTTGCCTCCTTTTTCAAGTTGTGCTTTTATTTGCATCTGGCTTTGATTTACTTCAGAATTCATTTTTCACATGTTAGAATCATTCATGAATAAAGAAAATCTTTCACTGATATGAAAAAAATGCAGAATACAGATAGATAAATTCATTAGAAGCCAAAACTTTCCATTTTTGAAAAAGTCATGAAATCGCGACACTTTCCATTTTTGGAAATGTCACGAAATCGCGACGGGTTTTAGAAAAATCGGCCAAGTCACAAAAACGTAGCGAAATCGCGACACTTCCATTTTTGGAAATGTCGCGATATCGCGACACTTTCCATTTTTGGAAATGTCACGAAATCGCGACGGGTCTGGAGAGAGAAAGCAAATGCGTATGGAACGTAGCGATTTCGTGACATGTCACGAAATCATGACATGTCGCAGTTTCACTGTAGCAGGAGGCAAAAGGAAGCAAAGGGAAAAATAGGTCACGATTTCGCGACATGTTGCGAAATCGCGACATGTCGCGTGAGAGAAAATGGTTAAGGATGAAAGAAGGAGAGGGAGGAAAGAAGGGGTCGAAATCGTGAAAGTAGGATAAGAGGAGATGAGTGTGCGAAATCGAAGAACGCGTGAAATGGAAGAAAAGAAGGCAAAAGAAAAAATGAAATCGTGACAAGGGAAAGGCAAGAAGAGTGACGATTTGATGACATGTCATGAAATCGTGAATGTCACGTTCGGTGAAGCAAAAAGAGGGAGAAAAGGTCGCGATTTCGTGACATGTCGCGAAATCGTGACATGTCACGTTTCGCGGAGAAGGGCGGCGAAAGGAGAAATAGGTCGCGATTTCGTGACATGTCACGAAATCGTGACATGTCGCATTTTCGTGGCCATGGCAGGAAAACAACATAGAATGGAAAATAGCTGGAAATGGACACGTGTCACGATTTTTGCGACACGTGTCAAAACAAAGCAAGCCTACGTATAATGAACTTTAGGGTTTTGATTGAACTTTAGGGTTTTGATTGAACTTTAAGGTTTTGATTTAATATTATTAAAATACTAATCCTTCTTTTGTCTTTTTTGCAGAAAGCCATCTGGCACTTGCATGATAATGGGAGAAATGGCCAGAAAGACAAAGTTAAGCGCAGATTAATCGAGGACCGTCATATTGAAATGAGAGATGCCGAGAATTGTTGTTTCATCCAGATTTTATAGATCTGGCCGCAAAGAGACTTTACGGTGACTAAGCAGCTGCCCATTTAATGGAGTATGTCGAGAATTGGCCAAAAAATGAAAATATCTACACACAGTTACCGAAATTTGCCGATGGATGCATTTAATGAAAATTTATGGCAGAAGTAATGGCGTGCAGAGATTTTCAACTCAGGGATGGCTCTACGGAGATGAAATGTCAGAGAAGTGGTGACTCATCCAAATTTCCCAGGGGAATTAATGAGGACATTTACACACGACTGCGGGTGGATGCAAGTGGCATTCGAATTCTGTCTTCTCCATTTATGGCAAGTGACCGCACCGATTTGCGAGAATGGTTAAGTTTTATCAAAGCTTTATTTTAAAAGGCTTTATATTGTAAAACCCGGGTAGTAGGGTTTAAGATGATAAGATTTAGGGTTTGAGAAGAAGATATTTTTGAAAAGATCGTGGTCTGTCCTGAGTCTATAAATACTTCTTCTAAATGTAATCGCAAGAGGCGGAGACTTAGAAAAAAAGGCTATTGAAGCAATTTCTTGCAAATCTTGTTAAATGCTTTATTTCTGGACTTGGAGTTGATGTGCTTTTGTTTTCTGTGATAGCATGGCCAGGAGCCTAATCTCTTTCAGATTGTGATAAGTTCATCTTCTTTTGTTATCTGTTTCATTAAAGTTTATTAAATATATGCTGTAAATCCGTGTTATCAAGATTAAATATGTTGTTGGGCTTCATTTGTTCTATTGTATGCTAGGGAAAATCACCGATTTAAGGTTCAAGTCTGTTCTAATTGCTCTGTCCTCACCGTGTGAGCTATGTCGCTGGTGAGAGATACCAATTTTAACCGACTTCCCTTCGTTTATGATTTTCTTTCAGATCTGTTCCATCTCTCGTCTTATGCTCTTAGTAGAAGGTGATCTTAGAAAGTCGGACACCTTCTTCTTTGATTTGTTCTATTGTGAAGCTGATAGTATAAATAAAATTGGTAGTTTTGGTTTTACAGCTAAGTTTGATAGACTTCTCTTTCTGCCCTACCCTACTCTCTCTGTTTTATCGTGAAATGATCCATTTTTATTTTCTTTAATTTGTCTTTTATTTAAATCTGCTGACCCATAAAGAGCTAGATCAAAGAACTGATTTTAAATCCGATTGTCAACAAAGTAACAACTTCTAAACATTATTGAACAAGTTCAAGAGCCCGTTGTAAGGTAACAGACAGTCCATATTGAAAACTATTCCAAAAGTGGAAAAGAGTGAATAGACATTCGACCCAACTCTGTAACTCACACCTTGGATAACCAGCAAGATCCTAAAGTGAGTGGGATTTATCCCTTATAAGTGTTATCAGAGTTTCATGCTCATTCTTCACAGGGTGTGTATAAAAGTCGGACCAATATTATCTACATGCTCTTTTATTTCACTTCTATACTCTTTTGCAATATAATATGAATGCATGTTTCAAAATATTCTTGAAAAGTATTCTAAAATCCAATAGTAACATGTCACTCTAATACAAAAAATTATTTTAATTTACAATAAAATATCCAAACAACATAAATTAAACCAATGATCAAAATAATCAACTATGCTCTTCGTTCCTTTTTTAATATAATTTCTTCTTACATGGAAGGATTTCCCTCTTCTTATAAAGTTCTAAAAATTTATTTAAAAATATAACTTCTAATTTAAAATATAAAGCTTTACTTTACATATTTTCTTCATACTTAGTTTAGGTAATATAGTTAATGCTTGCTTTCTTCATGTGTATGATAATACATTCAAGGACATCCCTAAGGACGAGACCAAGGAAGGTGAAAAGGAAAATGCTAAGGTGCCTGTCATTGATTGATTGGCTTCTATGTTGTTGTTTTTGGCCCATTGGGGCTTCTCCATATTTTTGTCTTAATCTTGTTTATCCTTTTGTGTTTCAATCTGTTCCTTTAGGATGCATTTTGCTAATACTGGCATCCTTTTCTTTTTAGTTTGGTCCTCTAGGATGCACTTTTGGTAATCCTTGCATCCTTTTTTTTTTGTTGTACTAAGGCGTTAGGGCGCCTTTCAAATGCCCTCTCTAATAAAATTACTTAACTTACAGAAAAAAAGATAATACATACTACTAATCCTATAATTTTTTTAATTTTTATTTTTAAATTTATTTTAAAATAACTATTTACTAAGAGCATTAATGCATGCTTTCATACATGGAGATCCTATTAACAATGTAATGCTTAATAAAAATAACTTGCAAAGATTTAATAATAATAAGATGATCATATTTACATAAAAGTTAAAGTTACTTAATAATGTAATTCTTAATAAAAATAACTTGCAAAAATTAAATAATAGTAAGATGATCATATTTACATGTAAAAGGTAAAGTTACGTGACCAACTCTCCTATGTAACAAACAAACAAACAAAAAAAATTAACCTCGAACAAAACCATGTCATATAAGACGACCCTTATGAAGGATGTGATTTACCCAATATATGATAATCTGTATTCAGGTTACCTTTGGGATTTAAACCTTAAACCTTTATTCAAAGTTTCAAAGCCTCCACCATTAAACCTCTATACATATTTTGTTTAAAGATATATGTTTAATTAAAAAAATGTAAAGTAATTTTAACCTAGACACAACCATGTCATGTAAGATGACCCTTATATAGGATGTAATTTACCCAATATATAACTATCTAACCATATTTAGTTTACCAAAACATGGTATACAACCTTATATTTATAGGATTTAAGCCTGAACATTTATTCAAAGTTCCAAAGCCGACAAGCAGTTTCCCTAGTGGCTAAGATGATGGTTGTTTTTTAAGTGGTCTTGTGTTCAAACCCCTTGACAGTGGTTGTTGTTGTAATTTGTAAACATTCTCCTAAAAAAAAGTTCCAAAGCCTCTACCATTAAACCTCTACACATATATGGTTTAAATATATATGTTTAATTATAAAATAATATATATATATAAACATGTCTTATAAATGTACATCTTTAAAAATAAAAATATAATTTAATGACTACAAATTTAATATTCACATTTTAATATTTTATTTACAATAACATATTTCTATATTTATATATTAATTCTATGATGCTAGATGGATTGGTAAGTTGGGGCACTTACCCAAGAGGAGACATAGGTTCCAATCTCATGGACGTGCCCATGCATAGTCAGTAGTTTGATCTGAATCCTTTGCATGTTGCATCTGACTGATGACGACAGTCCGTTCCTTGCATGTCTGGTGGCTCCATCTCCAGTCGCATGTTGAACCAGACTAATGACGACGGTAAAAAATCTATGCATCCGATGGTCCCCATCAATATATGTTTATATATCTATAAACATGTCTTATAAATGTACATCTTTAAAAATAAAAATATAATTTAATGACTACAAATTTAATATTCACATTTTAATATTTTATTTGCAATAACATATTTCTATATATTTCTATATTAAGTCTATGAGGTTAGATGGATTGGTAAGCTGGGGCACTTACCCGAGAGGAGACCTAGGTTTCAATCTCACATACGTGCCCATGCATAGTCAGTAGTTTGATATGAATCCTTTGCATGTTGCATCCGATTGACAATGATAGTTCCTTCCTTGCATGTCTGGTGGCTCCATCTCCAGCCACGTGTTGAACCAGAATGATGATGACGGTACAAACTCTATGTGTTCGATGGTCCCCATCTCATGCTGGGTTACCAGTAATGAGATCCGGTGGATCCATCTCCAGTCACATGTTTGTTGAGCAAGGTGCAGCGACAGTATTATCATTATTGTCAACACAATCAGATAGATCGGTTGATGCAGTGGATAGGAGTTCAGAGGTTATTCAGAGTATGTACAGTGATGTTAAATGCTTATGAGGATGTTTACCCACATTTTTGCATATTTTCCAAGAAGACCGAAGTGGCCTATATGCTAAAAATCAAAGAAAAAGCAAAACATCACAAAGAAAAAAAAGTGTCGTGATATCGCGACATGTTGCATTTTTGTGACTCAAAAAGGGCAGGCAGGTAGAGAAACAAAAGTGTCGCGATATCGCGACATGTCACATTTTTGTGACTCAAAAAGGGTAGGCAGGCAGAGAAACAAGAGTGTCACAATATCACGACATGTTGCATTTTTTCCAAAGGAACAGAGTAGTTGACAGTGCGTCTAATATTAGTGATGAACACCAGGATGGTGAAACTGAATACTACATAGTGACGTGGATCCATAAGGAATCTTTAATGATTTGAAATCATTTAAGATGGTCGTTACACATGGAAAGAAGCAGATGCATGCCCATGTGGAGAAAAGGAAACGAAGGGCCTCAAAATAGAAATGAAAATCCTTTTCGAAAACCAAAACACATGCATGCACAATTGAAGGAGAAAACGAACAATCATCGAAGGAGAAAACGAACAGTCATGAAGGAGAAAATGAACAATCATCGAAGGAGAAAATGAACAGTCATGGAAAAAGAAAATGAACAGTCATGGAAAAAGAAAACGAACAATCATGAAAAAGAAAATGAACAGTCATGAATGAGAAAACAAATAGTCATCGAAGGAGAAAATGAAGTCATGAAGGAGAAAACAAACAGTCATCAAAGGAGAAAACGAACAGTCATCGAAGGAGAAACCGAACAGTCATGAAGGAGAAAACGAACAGTCATGGTAGGAGAATATGGTGTCAATTCTTTCAATGTGACGTGTTTGATGAAATACCTTCTCAATATATACAAAAGGAGTTACATAAAGGTGTTACAATTGACAAGTAGCATATGAGAATATGAAATAAGGTGTTACAATTGACAAGTGGCGTATGAGAATATGAAAGGAGTTACAATTAGAGTTATAAAGAGAAAGGATAGTTATAAAAGGAGTGTTTCTTGGAGAATTTTTGTTGGGTATTTTATTTTGTGAAGTGCGATGAATGTGTGTGTTTTGTGAATTATGGTAGATGTTGGATAAGCAATAGATCAGTTAGGGTCTTGTAAAAGTGAAGGCATTTTTATTTCAATCTTCTAATTTCAAAATTGAAGTCCAAGTTGGTGCTTGGCATCAGGGGTTGGTGCTCCTTCCAGTTGGTGCTGGTAAATCAGGGGTTGGTGCTCCTTTCTGTTGGTGCAAATAAATTAGGGGTTGGTTCTCCTTTCTGTTGGTGCAAATAAATCAAGGGTTGGTGCTCCTTCTAGTGGGTGCTCATACATTGATTGTAAATTTGGTTGGACTCCCATCCAAATCCAACTTTAGCACTTCAATATGTTAAAAAGTTCACAATGGAGGAGTGTAAGCCAGTTAGCACTCCCATGATGACAGGTTGCAAGTTGTGCAAGGATGAAAAATCTCTACATGTTGATCAAACCATGTACAGATCTATGATTGAGAGCTTACTGTACTTGACGGCTACTAGACCAGATATTTTATAGGCAGTATGCATGGTAGCACAATTTTAGGCTAGTCCCAAGGAGACTCATGTGAAAGCAATGAAGAGGATTCTTTGGTACCTCAAGGGTACTATGGAGTATGGGTTATGGTATCCGAAAGGTAAGGACTTCACCCTTATTGCGTATTCAGATGCAGATTGGTCAGGATGTGTAGATGACAAAAAGAGTACCAGTGGAGGTGCATTCTATCTTAGAGACAGGTTGGTCACATGACACAGTAAGAAACAAGAGTCAGTCTCCTTATCCATAGCAGATGCAGAATATATTACAGTGACAACATGTTATATGCAGGTATTATGGATGAAACAAACCCTGAAAGATCTTGGTATTAACTTCAGTGAGCCAATTTTAGTTAAGTGTGATAACACCAGTGCCATTAACATCTCAAAGAATTTGGTTATGCATTCTCGCACAAAATATATTGCTATCCGGTATCACTTTTTGAAGGAGAAAGTTATGAAAGGTGAGGTTAAGTTGGATTTTGTTCCAACAATAGAACAAGTAGCGGATATCTTCACAAAATCGTTGCCCAAGAAAGTCTTTGAGTACCTTTGCAATAAATTGGGAGTGGTCACGCTTCCCAAAAATTGACTAGCTATCGAGACCACATTATTAAGGGGAGCATTTGTGTATTTGTTTATCTTTTTGCTCATGTTTGTGATTTTTTCTAAGTGTAATAATTTTTTCCTGAGAATGTTGTGCATAGGGGGAGTTTGCAGCAACCCTTTGTTATTGTTGTCAAAGGGGGAGAAGAGTTACAGGAAATTGCACATGTGGAGTTACATGAAATTGCACGTGTGTTGCCAACAATTCCAAAGGGGGAGATTGTTGAGCAAGTTGCCAACAATTCCAAAGGGGGAGATTGTTGAGCAAGGTGCAACGACAATATTGTCATTGTTGTCAACACAGTCAGATAGATCGGTTGATGCAGTGGACAGGAGTTCAGAGGTTATTCAAAGTATATACAGTGATGTTAAATGCTTATGAGGATGTTTACCCACCTTTTTACATATTTTCCAAGAAGACCGAAGTGGCCCATATGCTAAAGATCAAATAAAAAGCAAAACAACGCAAAGAAAAAAAAGTGTCGCAATATCGCGACATGTTGCATTTTCACGGTCCAAAGCAAAGAGAAAATGCAAGGAGAAAAAAGTGTCACGATATCGCAACATGTTGCATTTTCACGGCCAAAAGAGAAAAGAGAAAAAAGTGTCGTGATATCGCGACATGTTGCATTTTTATGGCCAAAAGAGAAGAAAAAAGCAAGGAGAAAAAAGTGTCACGATATCGCGACATGTTGCATTTTCACGGTCCAAAGCAAAGAGAAAGAGCAAGAAAAAAAAGTGTTGCGATATCGTGACATGTTGCATTTTTGCGGGCCAAAGCAAAGAGAAAGAGCAAGAAAAAAAGTGTCGTGATATCGTGACATGTCGCATTTTTGCGATTCAAAAAGGGCAGGCAGGCGGAGAAACAAAAGTGTCACAATATCGCGACATTTCACATTTTCGTGACTCAAAAAGGCTAGGCAGGCAGAGAAGCAAAAGTGGCATGATATCACGACATGTCGCATTTTTGCGACTCAAAAAAGGCAGGCAGGCAGAGAAACAAAAGTGTCGCGATATCGTGACATGTCGCATTTTCATGACTTAAAAAGGGCAGACAGGCAGAGAAACAAAAGTGTCACGATATCGCGACATGTTGCATTTTTGCCAAAGGAACAAAGTAGTTGACAGTGCATCTGATATTAGTGATGAACACTAGGATGGTGAAACTGAAGACTACATAGTGACGTGGACCCATAAGGAATATTTAATTATTTGAAATCATTTAAGATGGTCGTTACACATGGAAAGAAGTGGACGCATGCCCATGTGGAGAAAAGGAAATGAAGGGCCTCAAAATAGAAACGAAAAGCCTTTTCGAAAACCAAAACACATGCATGCATAATTGAAGGAGAAAAAGAACAGTCATCGAAGGAGAAAACAAACAGTCATGAAGGAGAAAACAAACAATCATCGAAGGAGAAAACGAACAGTCATGGAAAAAAAAAATGAACAGTCATGAAAAAGAAAACGAACAGTCATGAAGGAGAAAATGAATAGTCATCGAAGGAGAAAATGAACAATCATGAAGGAGAAAATGAATAGTCATCGAAGGAGAAAACAAATAGTCATCGAAGGAGAAAATGAATAGTCATGAAGGAGAAAAATAACAATCATGGTAGGAGAATATGGTGTCAATTCTTTGCATGTGACGTGTTTGACGAAATGCCTTCTCAATATATACAAAAGGAGTTACATAAATAAGGTGCGACAATTGACAAGTGGCATATGATAATATGAAATAAGGTGTTACAATTGACAAGTGGCATATAAGAATATGAAAGGAGTTACAATTGGAGTTACAAAGAGAAAGGATAGTTATAAAAGGAGTGTTGCTTGGAGAATTTTTGTAGGGTATTTTATTTTGTGAAGTGCGATGAGTGTGTGTGTTTTGTGAATTGTGGTAGACGTTGGGTAAGCAATAGACCAGTTAGGGTCTTGTAAAAGTGAAGGTATTTTTATGTCAATATTCTAGTTTCAAAATTGAAGTCCAAGTTGGTGCTTGGCATCAGGGGTTGGTGCTCCTTCCAGTTGGTGCTGGTAAATTAGGGGTTGGTGCTCCTTTCTTTTGGTGCAGATAAATCAGGGGTTGGTGCTCCTTTCTGTTGGTGCAGATAAATCAGGGGTTGGTGCTCCTTCCAGTGGGTGCTGGTAAATTGATTGTAAAGTTGGTGCTTTGCAAAGGCTAGATTTGTATGGGAGTCCAAACAATCATTTTGAGGAGTAGCCAAATCGATGAACCTCGATACATCTTATGTTGTGTGATGTTATCTTGTTATATTTGCTTTATTTGGTTTTAATTTTTCATTGTTTCAGCTTTAAGAGTTGAAGATTTAAGTAACAAGAGATACACTGATTCACCCCCCCTCTCAGTGTCATTGTGATACTAATAGTGTTGAACCAAACTGACAATGACAGTACAAACTCTATGCATCCGATGGTCCCCATCTCATGCCGAGTTACCATCAATGAGATGGATGGGTTTGTTGGATGCAATTGCTGATGGTTGGTGGATGGGTTTTTTGGATGCAGTTGCTAATGGTTGAAACCTTGCCTGAGTTACCATCAACAAGATAGATGGGTTTGTTGGATGCACAATTGGAACCTTGCCTTAGCAGTTACTACAAATTGTAATTGTACCCAATTCACCAATATGCCAAAAAATAAAATAAAAAAACATATTTCTATATTAGAATTTTCTTCACTTTAATATATACTTAATTGGTTAATTGATCCATCCATATAAATCTCTATTTCAAAGTTAAAGCAAACCGCACACAGAAACTCCACATCCACCTCCACCAAGAACAAAATTCTCTTGGGATGAAATCCATATTTTTATATAACCAATAAAATAAAATGGTGCAGGTCTTCCTTTGCAAATGTTTAAGGAAAACTAAACATCTAACCTGTTGAGCAAGAAGTATTGTCATTGTTGTCAACACAGGCAGTCAGATCCAAGGATGCAGTGGATAACAGACTTGAAATGGGTTTTTCTTAAAACCCAAGTTGGCTCTTCGTTTTGTTGAAAAAGATGCCCCGATGTTGAAGATATTTAATTTTAAATATTTAGTTTAAATTTTTATTTTATTAAAAATTTAAATTAGAATATTAAATTAAATTAAAAAGGGCCGACGTGTTACTATTTCGTGGCAATAAGCTACAGGAAGGTAACGAAGGTGGAGAAGAGTTTGAGGCCGACAAAGTTAAATCTGGGCCGACGGATTTTAGGGTTTGGCAGCTGACAAATTCTAGGGTTTCTCAGTCAACGTTCTTCTAGGGTTTGCCTCTAAAATTTCTTCTATAAAAGCAAGGGTTCTTCAAGTTTAAAAGTGCAGCATGATGTGATATATGTGTATGAAGTTTGGGTGCTGGAAAATTAAGGGGTTGGTGCCTCTTTCCAGTTGGTGCTGGTAAATAATTTGTCCAGTTGGTGCTGGCAAATTAAGGGGTTGGTGCCTCTTTCCAGTAGGTGCTGGTAAAATAGGAGTTGGTGCTCCATTTTGTTGAAGCAGATAAAGTTAAGGGGTTGGTGCTCCTTCCAGTTGGTGCTGGTAAAGGATTATGTAAAGTTGTAGCTTTGCATTGACTGGATTTGGATGGTAGTCCAAGCAGTCTTTTTGAGGAGTAGCCACATTGGTGAACCTCGTTAAAATGCTATGTTATGTGTGATGTTTTCTTGATGCATTTAGTATCTCTTTTATCTGCTTTAAACTGCTGCTGGTTTTATAATCTAATTGTTTTAGAAGTTTTTAAAGAACACACTGATTCACCCCCCCTCTCAGTTTCATTGTGATTACAACAATTGGTATCAGAGCCAGGTTCCCAATTTTGGCTAAATCAGTCAGGGTTGATCTTGGATTAGTACACAATGGCTAAGAAGAATAGATCCTCATCCAAAAAGGCATCCCAGTTAGTTTTAGTTCCTGAAGAAGAGAAATTTGAATCGAAAAAGGTAGAAGAAGTGAATCCTGAAGTCTGTGATGAAAATCTTGAGGCTGAAGTAGATTTTGAAGGAGAGTTGATATCTACACTTGAAGAGTGGAGTATAGAAAAGAAAAAGAACAAAAGACTATCCAAGAAGTTAGAAGAATATGAGGATGAGATTGAAGATCTCTTCCTACAAGTTCAAAAGGCCAAGAAATCAGAAGAAGCCTTGAAGACACACCTATATAATAAGAATGATGTATACAACACAAGTGAAGAGGAATATAAAAAGGTTATTGTTGATCTAAAGTTGCAAGTAAAACAGAACTTGGGAGTTAGTACCTAGACCTGCAAACAAGAATGTAATCGGCACTAAATGGATATTTCGCAACAAGTTAAATGAAAACGGTCAGGTCATTAGAAATAAAGCAAGACTGGTTTGCAAAGGCTATGCACAGGTCGAAGGGATTTAATTTGAAGAGAATTTCGCACCAGTAGCTAGATTAGAATCTATTAGGATGTTTTTGGCACTAGCAGTTTACAAGAACTTCAGAGTTTATCAGATGGATGTTAAATCTGCATTTTTAAATGGGAAACTTGAAGAAGAAGTCTATATTGAACAACCAGATGGCTTTCAAATCAGTGAAGATCCTAACCTTGTTTGTAGATTAAAGAAGGCACTATATGGATTAAAACAAGCACCACGGGCATGGTATGCTAGGCTAGATAATTATCTCTCTCAACAAGGATTCAAGAAAGGTTTAGTGGACAACAATCTGTATGTGAAAACAAAATATGGGCATCTCATTGTTCTTGTTGTCTATGTGGATGACATCATATTTGGTAGCAACAAAGATGAATCTTGTAAAGACCTAGAAAACAAGATGCAGAATGAATTTGAAATGTCAATGATTGGTGAACTGTCTTATTTTTTGGGACTACAGGTTAATTAGAATGAGAAAGGTATATTCATTTCCCAAATCAAATATGTGAAAGAGATGTTAAAGAAGTTCACTATGGAGGATAGTAAGCCAGTCAGTACTCCCATGACAATAGGCTGTAATTTAAGTAAAGAAAAAAAATCTCCACCTGTAGATCAAACCATGTATAGATCAATGATAGGAAGCTTACTATATTTAATTGCAACCAGACCTGATATTTTGCAGGCAGTGTGCATGGTAGCCAGATTTCAGGCCAGTCCCAAAGAGACTCATGTAACAGCAGTTAAAAGGATTTTTTGGTATCTCAAAGGCACCATGGAGTATGGATTGTGGTATCCAAGAGGCAAATATTTCACTCTTATATCATATTCAGATGCAGATTGGGCTGGATGTGTTGATGACAGGAAGAGTACCAGTGGAGGAGCATTCTATTTGGGGGATAGATTGGTTGCATGGCATAGTAAGAAGCAAGAGTCAGTGTCTTTATCTACAGCCGAGGCAGAGTATATTGCAGCAGCAACATGTTGCACACAAGTTTTGTGGATGAAACAGACCTTAAAAGATCTTGCTATTAATTTTAGTGAACCAATATCGGTAAAGTGTGACAACACCAAGTGCAATCAACATTTCTAAGAATCCAAGAATGCACTCACGGACAAAGAATATTGCTATAAGGTATCATTTCTTGAAAGACAAAGTTGCGTAAGGAGAAGTCGATTGGACTATGTCCCAACTACGAACAGGTAGCAGGACATTTTTACAAAACCTTTGCCCAAGGAAGTATTTGAGTATCTTCGAAGCAAATTAGGAGTAGTCACACTTCCTAAGAAGTGACTAGCTACAGGGATCACCTTCTCAGGGGGAGCACTTGAGTGTTTGAGGATGGACTCAAGGGGAGTCAAATTGTGCTTGAGAAGTGTGAGGATGGACTCGGGGGAGTCAAACTATGCCTGAGAAGATTGAGGATGGACACAAGGAGAGTCTGTGAGCGGCCCTTTGGTATTATTGACAAAGGGGGAGAAGAGTTACAAAAATGTATACAAGTGTTGCCAACAATTCCAAAGGGGGAGATTGTTGAGCAAGAAGGATTGTCATTGTTGTCAACACAGGCAGTCAGATCCAAGGATGCAGTGGATAACAGACTTGAAATGGGTTTTTTCTTAAAACCCAAGTTGGCTCTTCGTTTTGTTGAAAAATATGCCCCGATGTTGAAGATATTTAATTTTAAATATTTAGTTTAAATTTTTATTTTATTAAAAATTTAAATTAGAATATTAAATTAAATTAAAAAGGGCCGACGTGTTACTATTTCGTGGTAATAAGCTACAGGAAGGTAACGAAGGTGGAGAAGAGTTTGAGGCCGACAAAGTTAAATCTGGGCCGATGGATTTTAGGGTTTGGAAGCTAAAAAATTCTAGGGTTTCTCAGTCAACATTCTTCTAGGGTTTGCCTCTAAAATTTCTTCTATAAAAGCAAGGGTTCTTCGAGTTAAAAAGTGCAGCGTGATGTGATATATGTGTATGAAGTTTGGGTGCTGGCAAATTAAGGGGTTGGTGCCTCTTTCCAGTTGGTGCTGGTAAATAATTTGTCCAGTTGGTGCTAGCAAATTAAGGGGTTGGTGCCTCTTTCCAGTAGGTGCTGGTAAAATAGGAGTTGGTGCTCCATTCTATTGAAGCAGATAAAGTTAAGGGGTTGGTGCTCCTTCCAGTTGGTGCTGGTAAAGGATTATGTAAAGTTGTAGCTTTGCATTGATTGGATTTGGATGGTAGTCCAAGCAGTATTTTTGAGGAGTAGCCACATTGGTGAACCTCGTTAAAATGCTATGTTATGTGTGATGCTTTCTTGATGCATTTAGTATCTCTTTTATCTGCTTTAAACTACTGCTGGTTTTATAATCTAATTGTTTTAGAATTTTTTAAAGAACACACTGATTCACCCCCCCTCTTAGTGTCATTGTGATTACAACATAACCAAATATGAAATCTTTATACAAATGCACGTCTCTAATATACCACTTCATTTGTGTATTATATATATATATATATATATATTAATAAATGATGTAAACATAATGGAAGCAAACTACACACCAGGCTATATATATATATATATTTTGATAAATGATGTAAAAATAATGGAAGCAAACTACACACCAGGCTAAACCCCACGTAATTGACAAAATTGAACTAAGTATGGGTTTGCTTCAAGCTAACTTACAATAATGATCAAATAAAATGTTGTCTCCCTTCAGCTTTTGAGGCATTACGGGATGATTTGGGAAGAATCGGTTTATTTAGAACTTCAAGGCTTAATAGGCGATTTGGAGTTGCTCTTCTCAAATTCATTTTTCATAGATTCTCTAAAATCATCTATCAATGCATATATACTTTATAAATTTTATCATCAACGAACAACTCGTTCTTATTAAGATCCTTAATATAAAGAGTACGTTCACTTCACTTCTACTAAAATTATTTTAATGAAGATATATCTATCCTATTATACTAACCCATGGATCTTTCTTAAGTCCACATACCATGTGTTCCTGCCCTATAATATTAGAACAAGGCGATTGCTCCATAAATACTTTTTCATTTAGATATCCAATAAAAATACTAATGTAATATCTAGTTGATAGTTTTTTCACTTAAATTGTATTGTTAATGCTAAGATAGTCCTTGCAGGACTTAACCTTACAATTGGATCAAAGGTTTCATTACAATCAATACTAGTTGTTGCAAAGAGCCTTATTCCATTAAACCATTAATTTAATATTTTGTTTTGTAGATCCATTTCACACTTTTAGAATCTTTGACTTGTGAAAGATTGACAAAATTCCATGATGTATTTTTATTTATGGTACAAATTTCTTCACCCATTGGAATATTTGACTTGTGAAAGATTGACCAAATCCCATAATGTATTTTTGTTTATGGTATGAATTTCCTCATCCATTGCTTCATGTCAAGTTTTATATTTACGAAATATTTATAAAATCTTGGTTCAATCTAAACCTAATAAAATAAAGCAGAATTAACAATTTGGTTAGATCTTTCGTAAATATCTTTAAGGATTTTTACCTTCCTTAAAGATTTTGGACTAGATGTTAGATTTGTAATGTGACTTAGACTATCAAAATTAGGTGAACTATTGCCAAGTGAGTTGTTGCTAGGATTTGCAAGAAAAGACATGTTATCTTGTGATGACTCTATTTCCACCATTGCTAGTTTTTCTTCATTTATATGTGTTATCCATTGCCACACTTTGATTTCATCAAATTTTACATCATTATTGATGATTATGTATTTTATGATAGTATTATTCAGCTCATAACACTTTGACGCCTCACTTAATCCCATAAAAAAACAATTCTCACTCTCATCATCAAGATTTTGTTATTTTTCTTGAGAATATGAGAATATGCAATACAACCGAACACCCTAAGATGAGTCGCAATTGGATTTATTCCACTCCAAGTATCTTCTAGTGTTATGCATTTAAACTCTTCTCTTAACATTATATTCAATAAATTAACTAAAGTAGTTATTTTCAATGCACACATATTTTGCACATTATATTCTGCAATTCATTTTTTGCAAGGATAACCTCTCAGTGACATTGGATTTTACCACCAACCACTAGTTGAGCCCTTAGCACATCCTAGTTTAGCATGTATAGTTTTTTGGACTTCATCACTAGGTAATTTTTTATACTTGGGACTAGCTTGGGTTAATATTGAGGTTAGACATACTTTGACCATAAGGCGTAATAATTAGTGGACTTGCAACTATCATTTTTATCCAATCTTGATTGAGGGTGGAGCGAAAGCCTAATTGGGCAAGTAGCATGACGTAGATTTTTTTATGTCTCCTTAGGATACCCAAAATTCAACCTTCCATCCTATGAAACCTTTCTAGCTATTTGTGTACCACTTCTCATTATATTGTTGGGCATAAACATACCCTTGTAGATTTCATTCCATCCACCCCTTTGTAGCTCTTCGAGAGGGATGCCTCTCACCCCATCTAACACCCCCTCCATCACCCAATCTATCTTGGATCCCACTACTAAGTTTTATTCTTCATCATCACATTCTATCATTGGCCTAGTGTCGCAAGCCATTATACCCCTAACCCCTCTTGAGAGGACAACTTTGCATACCTTGCATCGATCCAACATCACTTTCTCATTATGACCTCTCCTTCCAACATGACCACCTCCTCCCTCTCTTCTCTCAATACCATATCCTTTACCTCCTATCCTTCATGTAGTCAAATCACATGCCCACTATGTAACCTCACCTTCTCAACCATGCCCCCCACTCTATCCTTCCCATCCACCTTTACCTCCTCAATTTCATCATCCCTCCCAAATTAGCCTGCACCATGTGGTCAATCCATTCAAACCTCTCTTATACATTCCAACTCCACCTCCACCTAATCTACATCAAATATCCAACCAAATCACAACTCTTACTCTAAAATTAAGTCATCAAAAGACTTATCTACCAGCCTTCAAATATTTCCTAATCTAATCATCCTTCACTCCACCTTCTTCATCCCAACCCTCGAATCAACATTAGCCTCTTCGTCACTCACATCATCCAGGGACTCCTTTATCAAAGCCATTGTCAAGTATTTTTCAAATATTATATGATGCAAAAGTGTTTGGTCTACTTGACATATGGTTACACCAACTCAACAAACCCAAACCCAAATGGTACAAATATGATCACTTTTATGTCTACCATCATCAAAAGGGTCATGACATCAAGGAATATCGATAGTTCTAGCATCTAGTGCAAGACCTTCTTGATCATGGGGAATTAACCATCTCATCCCCATGATCCTCCTCCTCCAATGAATCCTTTTTTCTTCACTTTCCTTCTTTTAGTCAATTCACTTCTTCCACCCATTTGCATATCACACATAGCCATCAATTACATTCATCCACCCCAATCACACCCCCCTCACAAACCACCTTATCACTTGAGTGGGACAATATTATATTATCAATGTTGTCACAACCCTGATCAATATCCCAACACCCATTTTGGAAGCAATATTTGTCCAAGAACCTTGCCTAAGACTATAATGAACCCTACTCTACTAGATCAAAATACAAAATTTATCTTCTCAACACAAACTCTAATCAAATTAAATTTTCTATGTGTCATGCCTATGTATGTATGGTTTCTATATATCTATACTACATTGAGGTGATAACATGTAAGCCCACTTACAATCAATGGCAACATCGTGAGGACACCTACCATATGGTTGGCTTGTTTGCTAACCCTAATGTGCTCAACAATCTATCAATGGTAAGGTTCAAAGATATTTATCCCTTCCATTATTGGGACATCTTACATTGATTGTGATCCAAGACAATCTAGTGCCTCCTCCTCGAGTGTCACTTCGATCCACCTGCATATTCATTATCATCCATTTTCTCTTCAATCCCATTAGTCCTTCATGCAACCTTCATTTCTTTGTCATTTTTTTCTCCTACTCATCCCTATTCTATGACTAGGGGAGTCCATCCTTTTTCAAAATCATCCTCTAGACTGGGGAAGTCATTCCTCTTTTATGATCTCTTCTTCACCTAGGAGTTGATACTCCTTCCTACCAATTTTGCATTTGGGAAGAGTTGCAACTCACCTGACCCTCAAGTTTTTGCCACGTTGCATCTCTCCTACTTATCCATCCATTGCATTTATCCCTTGTATTTATACATAAAATCACTCATATGATACTTTGATCATTTTTTGGATCAATTTATATACTTCTTTCTCTATCATGCTTTGAATAGTTAATCAAGGATACTCACATCATTATACATTTTATGTTCATCTGTGTGTCTTCCACTTTTATTGTCTCTCACATCCTTTGTCCATTCTAACATGTTTTATCACCCTATCTATCGCATCACACACACACAATTATCTCACATTGTTTGGCCCATTGTTAAATTGCATGCCTTGTTTATCTCCATTGTCCTAATACCTTGTTCCCTCATTCCCTTAGGTTTTTTGCAAATAGAAGTTGTTCAAGTAGTTCAACCAAACCTAGTGTTCCACTCAACCTTAATCAAATGTTTCATGTTCTAAGGAGATACAAACCTTCTCTAATTACCTCAAGTTCTCTCTTGGACCATGCACATATCTCACATCCTAATCACATTTTGAGTATAGGAAAGATGAAGGCATATGTAGTGCTCACCGTAAAACAAATGATTTCCTTTGCTTATCCTATTATGCACATCATTCGAACCTAAGGATCCACACTTAAAAAATAATAATAAAAAATCATATATGAATATCATTATCAAAGTTTTGATCCTTGGGTATTTTAGACATTTACATTGGGGCTATAGAAACGTGGTTGGCAATGGAGTAATATTGAAGGACCATGGGACTATAGATGCCTAATTGGCAGTGTAGAAAACATCCACAAAGTTTTCATTCCAACTCAACTTCACAACCAAATGTTCAATCTCAAATCATCCAATCAATAGCCCTATTAAAGCAAAATTAATCAATCCTTCATCATCAACCCTATTCTGCTAGGGAAAATGTAGGATAATCCAATCCATAGCCCTATTCTACTGAGGCAAAAGCAGAATCAATCAATCATTCATCATCAACCTTATTTTTCTAGGGCAAAGGTAGAATCATCCAATCAATAGTCCTATTCTATTGGGATAAAATAAAAATCAATCAATCCTTCATAATCAACCCTATTCTACCAAGGTAAAGGTAGAATAATCCAATCGATAACCCTATTCTACTAGGAAAGAAGTAGAATCAATAAATCCTTCATCATTAGCCCTAGACTGCTAGGGCAAAGGTAGAATCATCCACTTAGGAGCTCTATTCTACTGAGATAAAAGGAGAATCTCTCATCCAACCAAACTTGTGTCAGCTATTTTTGCATCGTATTGTGTTTACACACAACACAATATAAAATGAGATATCTGTAGACACCAAAAATATATCACTTTATATCCAAGTTTTGATTAATTTCCAAATTCTTATATCTCCCAATTCCCATCCAATTTCTCCAAATTTTTCTAATTTCCCTTCACTATCTTAAAATTAATCTGAATTCCTCTAATCCCTCTCAATCTCCTCCAAAATCCCTACTACTCCTTCTAAATTAAAATAATTCATCTAATTTCTCCATAATCTCTTTAAATTCCTTATAATATCTCTAACTTATTTCAATCCTTCTTAATTTTCTCTAATTGCCATATAATTCCTCTAATTTCTCCTTAATCATTTTTTTTGTTAAGTAGCATTTGTATTTACAACGGGTTTTAACTAGGATCCCAAAACCTGATTACATAAGATTTGGTAATAACATGCTGAGAATAAGCCATTACAACAAAATTCTGGGCCCAAGGCATCAATAACCTGAAAATGAAAAACAAACAAAAATCTTGCCCTGTGGGAACAGGTAAATTTGAACAATCCCGCCCAGCGGGAAATCACCAATTTCAAATGAAAGTAAGTTTGAAGATCCTACCCAGCGGGGAGTAGCTAAAAATTGCCATCATGTAAATCCCGCCCAGTAGGAAGCAACAAAAAACCATTATAATATAAATCCCGCCTAGCAGGAAGTAGTCAAAAAACCACCAAAGAGTGAATCCCGCCCAACGGGAAGCAGCAGAAATCCATCCCAGTGTAGATCTCACCCAAAGAAAAGCAGCAAAAACCTCTACCAAGTGAATCTCACCTCTCAAGAAAACCACCTCGCGGGAAACCATCTCGCCCAGCGGGAAACCATCCTGCCTAGAAAAAAGAGGGAATCCCACCCAGTAGGAAGCAGCTGAAAACCAGCAAAGAGGATATCCTACCCATCGAAAAGCAGCCAGAAAGCACCACTAAGATAATCTCACCCCCAGGACAACTAGCAGGAAAAGACAATAGGTTAAGGGACTGTTGGAACAAAATCTGCCTTCGGTTAATAGTGTTGCGCCTTAGACTTTGCCAACATTGAATAGACAGATCTTGCTTGAGATCATCTGTCTAGTCTCCAGAGAAGGCTGGTTCCTTTGAGTTTTTTAGAGAAAATGGGAACAAGAGATAAGGGAAATATAGCCTAAGCTAGAACTTTTATATGGTGCAGATTAGACAACAACAAAGACAGATTTACTTACTTCTATCCAAAGCATTTAAACACATTTCCATGCAGAAATTATATAATTTCAGATATGATTTCTAATATTTCGTTTAACATGCGTATATATTAGATTCTTATTCCAACAATATGATTTATGTATTGCGAAAGTTCAGATATAAGAACAGACTCAATTTACAATTCAATATTGTAAGCAGAAATAAAGAACATTAATACATACACTTGCACGATATGAACCCGAAGCCAATGGGAGATGTGATTTTATTGCTTGTATTCGAAGTACATGCATTCAGTCTTGTAAACGTCCAAGAGCCGACCTTTTTTTTGGAGTCGCTCACCCCTATATATACCCTAAAAGAGTATCTTTTTCTAAGTACATCTTACTATTTTACAAGCAATCATCTGCAGTTTCTAATAATACACAACAAGTCTTCTATGAATTAGATATCTCCTCTGCTAATTAAATTCTAGACGAGCCTGTCACATTTTCAATCATCTGGCAAGCCTGCTCTATCCTAGATTTCTGATAATCATGTCAGAAATCACTTCTTGGTGTCAGTGCATGCCTTTGATTGCCAAAAATACATTTTATTCCTTTACAGCTGGCGTGTCGCGAAATCGCGACATTCTTTCCTTGCTTTGCTCTTTTGCCGCCTCCAGCCGCGAAAATGAGACATGTCACGAAATCGTGACATTCTTTCCTTGCTTTGCTCTTCTGCCGCTTCCAACCACGAAAATGAGACATGTCACGAAATCGTGACATTCTCCTTGCTTTGCTTTTCTGCCGCTTCCAGCCGCGAAAATGAGACATGTCACGAAATCGTGACATTCGTCTCTTGCTTTGCTCTTTTGCCGCTTCCAGCCACGAAAATGAGACATGTCACGAAATCGTGACATTCTTTCCTTGCTTTGCTCTTCTGCCGCCTCCAGCTATGAAAATGAGACATGTCACGAAATCACGACATTCGTCTCTTGTTTTGCTCCTCTACCGCTTCCAACCATGAAAATGAGACATGTCATGAAATCGTGACATTCGTCTCTTACTTTGCTCTTTTGCTGCCTCCCATCGTGAAAATGAGACATGTCACGAAATCGTGACATTCGTCTCTTACTTTGCTCTTTTGCTGCCTCCCATCGTGAAAATGAGACATGTCACGAAATCGCGACATTCGTCTCTTACCTTGCTCTTCTGCCGCTTCCAGCCGCAAAAATGCAACATGTCGCGATATCGCGACACCTTTTCTTTCTTGTCTTTTGGCTGCGAAAATGCAACATGTCACGATATCGTGACACTTTTTCCCTTTTGGCCGTGACAAAGCAACATGTCGCGATATCGCGACACTTTTTCTCTTTTGGCCGCGACAATGCAACATGTCGCGATATCGTGACACTTTTTCTCTTTTGGCCGTGACAATGCAACATGTCGCGATATCGCGACACTTTTCTCTTTTGGCCGCGACAATGCAACATGTCGCGATATCGCGACACTTTTTCCCTTTTGGCCGTGACAATGCAACATGTCATGATATCGCGACACTTTTTCCCTTTTGGCCGCGATAATGCAACATGTCGCGATATCGCGACACTTTTTCCCTTTTGGCCGCGACAATGCAACATGTCGCGATATCGCGACACTTTTTCCTCCTTGCTCTTTCTCTTTGCTTTTGCTCATGAAAATGCAACATGTCGCGATATCGCGACACTTTTTCCTCCTTGCTCTTTCTCTTTGCTTTGGACTATGAAAATGCAACATGTCACGATATCGCGACACTTTTTCCTCCTTGCTCTTTCTCTTTGCTTTGGACCGCGAAAATGCAACATGTCGCGATATCGCGACACTTTTTCCTCCTTGCGGTGTTTTGCTTTTTCTTTGATCTTTAGCATATGGGCCACTTCGGTCTTCTTGGAAAATATGCAAAAAGGTGCATCAACTGTTTTTCTGTAGTTAGTCACTTTTTGACTAACATTCTTGGCGCCTTCCGGGGGATTTTTTGCTTGCAAAAATTTTGAACCAGGCCTTCATCCATTGGGAAACGGAGTCAACAACGCAGTTGTAAAAAAAATCTTTCAGAGAAAGACAAAGAACACAGGAAAATGCACTTAGATTAAACGTGAACATTACCTCGTCAAAACTCCCTTTATACCTTAGTATCTCTATTCAAAAAAAAATGTCGACTTCTGATTGGCTGCGACTGAAATTTTTTTGTTAAGGCCAAAAAATGGTAATATTTACAAATATTGTCTGAATATACTTATATTATACTTGTACATATAATTCCTTTTCTGCTTTCTCAACAGAAATATAACTTTAGGTGAAATGCATTCACCGTGATGGGAAAAACCAATCCATCTTGATCTTTCAACTCGAAAGCATTGAACTGTTTCTCTGAAACAATTTCAAATGGTCCCTCCCAGAAAGCATCGAATTTATCATGGTTACCTGGCTTAGCTTTCTTTACATTCCATTTCAAAACCAAGTCTCCCACTCTAAATTTTTTGGCGAGTTGTCTTTTTGTTGAACCATCCTTCAAGATTCGCCATATGCTTCGATTGTGATTGTATGATTGCTCTCTTTGTTCTTCTAACTGTAAGAGCTGCATTACTCCTGCAACTCTGTGTAGCATTTGGTCAATCTGAGGTAGCGGGTAATGATCTTTGAGTGATGCTCTGTTCAGATTTCTGAAATCTACACACAATCTGATATCTCCATTTTTCTTCCTGACTGGTACCAAGTTTGCCACCCAGGTGGAGTGTTTAATAGGGTATACTATTTTAGCTTGAAGGAGTTTTAGCAGTTCTTGTTTCATCAAAGATTCTATCTTCGGATTCATCTGGTCTTTGCTTTTGCCTAAAAGGCTTAGCTCCTTCTTCTGATTCTATGGTATGTTGAATAACATCTTTATTGTACACTTTTAGATCACTATATACCCAAGCTATGATGTCAGGGAATTTTTTACACAATTCTCTAATCTGGTTCACTTCCTCTTCCGTACAACTGATTCCAACCTTAATCATTTTGCCTGGCTCCAACTCTACATCTTTGTATCTTCGTTTATCGACCTTGATTTTTCGGCCAACTGCTCTATCATTGTTATCAAACAGGCTTTCAAGGGTGATGAGACCCTTAGGAATATGATTGTTTTTTAACTGAATAATATCCTCTTCCTCTTCATCCCGTAGATCCCGGTTGGCTGAGCAATTCATTTCATGGATTAAGAAATCCAGTATCTGTTCATCATTTTCAAAAACTTGCCAAAAAATATTTTTATCAGGCACTGAAGGCCTGTATATAAGTCTAACAGTTTTAGACTTCTGAATAACATTACTTACAGGACAAAAATTAGCTCCCACTGAAGCTAACAAATCTACGTGGGTATTCTGTTCTCTAGGGATAAACTTTATATTTAGGGCCTCAAAGGCCTCTAAGAGATCCCACACTTTGTTCCTGTAAGCCTTCAAATAATGTTGTTTACTTATACATTTTTTGGTGACTTGATTCACAATAAGTTCTGAATCTCCATAGATGAGTAACTGTTTGATTCCCAATTTCTCAGCCTTTCTTAACCCTAAGCACAGGGCCTCATATTCTGTCGTGTTATTGGAGCAACTCCAAGTCAACCTTGTAAGAGAAAACCTTTTCCTCTCCGGTGGGAGAAATCAAAACTATTCCGGCACCAGCTCCATTCTTGCACCTAGCCCCATCAAAGAAAAGCTTCCACAATTGATTCACAGAACCATCCTTTTCTAGGGAGGGTATCAATTTTCTTTTTGGTTTCTCAATAGAATAGTTTCCTATTTCTGTTTCTATCATGGCATTAAAATTCTGTAGAGAAAACTCGTCCTCATCTTGGAGCTCTTCTAATGTTTCTTCCATTAGATCTTCTTCTATTGTTTCTTCAGTCATCATATTTACACGGTCAGTTTCACCAATATTTTCTACATGAAACGTCGATGGTTTCTCATTAAAAATATTGACCCTTCTACCTTTGAAAGGTATCTCCAAATGAGAATAATCTAAGGATAAGTATCCTCCTATCTTTGTTGTGAACTCTCTGGATAGACACATACCAAAATAGGGCTCCAAGTCTACGACTACTACCTCTTGTATGACTGTCATCTGAGGCATTTTATGCAGCCGTATGGGAATATCCTTTATCACTCCTACAGTTTTTATTGGAGTACCATCTAATTGTAGGACGCCTACGCTGCTCCTAGTGTACTCCATTCCCATAATATCACATACTGCTTTGGGTATCACAGTGGTAGCAGCGCTCGAATCTATCATGCAGTTGTGGACAACCCATCCTTCCATTTGAAGGGACAAATAAAAGGGTTGTGGCCTGTTCTTACCAATGGCAGACGTCAAGTTCGTTAGAACCATTTTTGAAGATGATGCAGTCCCACCTCCATTTTTCATTGTTCTTAGGGATTCCTGTAGGAGATCGATTTGACCTGGGATTTGAAGAGTATCATACATACTTGCCTTAGAAGGAGTCTTTTTCATTTCCTCTACTATACTGAATGTAGGTGAATCAACTATCCTTTCTCTTTCTTTGGCAAAAGTTTCATATTTATTTTTGTATCCCTGGGTAGCTTCGGTTCTTTGCCTTTTTGTCAGCGAGGGGAAACTCAACCTTTCCCTAGCCTGTTCTTGGGTTTCATTTTCCCCCCGAGGAATAAATTCTTTGTGTGTTTCTTGCCCTTGAATTTTGGCTGGAAACTGATATTTTCTTTCCTGAGGGAGGCTTCCCTTAGGAGTTTCTTTGGGAACTTCCTTGGGAGCAGGGGAAACATTCAATGGTTGAAGCTCTTTAGGGTCTGCTTGCAGTGGTTTCTTACCTGATCTTGTCAAAACTAAAACCTGTTCTACTGTAGGCATCATGAAGTTGTGGTCCTTCTCTCTAATTATATTTACATGGCCTTTCATTTTTTCTTTACTCTTTTCAACTGCTATACTTTGTACATAATGTTGGTGTATCATACACGAACTTTCCCCATGTGGATCGTTACATGTAGTACACCAAAAGTTAGAATCAGTGGGAGGCTCCTCGGCCTCCACTGTCTCATTTGTATATACCGTGCTCGGTCTCTCTTGTCCCCTATTGCTTGATTGTGTTGCATCTCTTGTTACCTGAGGGAACCTCCTTGGCAAAAAATTCCTTTCAACCTCTCTCTTTTTCATGGATGCCATTTCATTTGACAATGTCTTCATTGTATCAATTATGGTCGTGTATTGATCACTTGGGGAGCCGATGCAAGGGGTGTAGCTGGTAATGCAAGGAATGTAGGAGGTGCGGCTATAGTTGGGAGGGCCTGCGTTGATGGGAGTACAGGCAGTTTAGAAATTGATGCTTGGGAAAGCTCTGGTAAAATTGGCAATAGACTCTTTGATGGATATCTTTTTGTAGCAATGAGATCAGCTTCGCCCTTTGCTGCCTCTAGATAGATCCCAGGAAAAGTGGTTACACGGGATTGCCTTATTATCATACTGAGATCTGAATCAAAAGCCCTTAAATAATAGCATATAGCTTGTTCTTCCATGGGCTTTAGGCCTTGCGGTACTCTATCACGAGTTCTGGTAAATCTGATGTTGAAATCTTGGATTTCTTCTTGTGGATGCCTCTCAATGATAGTGAATTGATTCAGCAATGTGAAAGGATCCGCATGTATATTAAATTCATCGACCAGATGGTCGGCAAGTATTGCCCAAGAAGTAATGGATCCAGCGGGAAGCGCTCCGTACCAATAGAGCATCTTTCCTTTCAAAGATATAATCAACAATCTGACCATTACATCTTCCTGAGTGATGTTGTAAACAGATGCTAGCGATGATACATCTAAACAGTGCTCATCTGCTGTTTTGCCTATTCCGTCAAAGGTCGGTAATGCTTTTAGTGCAGCTTGTGGAATTTGGTGGTGTGTTCCCAAGTTCAAAGGGCCAGTTTGATTCCACACAAGATGCGCTAGGGCAGGGGCGGCTACCATGATTGCTAAAGGAGTTACAACCGCTATGGGATTGCTTGCAGATGCTCCTACAATGGGTGTTAAAGAGGTGCTAATGGTGTCGTGCGGATTTGATCGTGCGGCTAGCACAGGGTGTGCTTTTAGGCTTTCGAGATGTAGTTCAAAGAACTCGATAGGTTCTTCAGAGTTTCTAGCTCGGGATCTGGTTATCATATGGCTATATAACCAGAAGGTTTTTAGACAAGGTCTTTCTTTTATGGTCTAAATTGCAACGGAGTCGCCAGGTGGTTTTTCTTGAGATTTTTAAACAAAAAGGCTCTTAAGGTAAAACACCAAAACTTATACAATACTGTGGGATTGCTTGGTCCCACCGGCATGCCAAAAACTATTGGAACAAAATCTGCCTTCGGTTAATAGTGTTGCGCCTTAGACTTTGCCAACATTGAATAGACAGATCTTGCTTGAGATCATCTGTCTAGTCTCCAGAGAAGGTTGGTTCCTTTGAGTTTTTTAGAGAAAAGGGGAACAAGAGATAAGGGAAATATAGCCTAAGCTAGAACTTTTATATGGTGCAGATTAGACAACAACAAAGACAGATTTACTTACTTCTATCCAAAGCATTTAAACACATTTCCATGCAAAAATTATATAATTTCAGATATGATTTCTAATATTTCGTTTAACATGCGTATATATTAGATTCTTATTCCAACAATATGATTTATGTATTGCGAAAGTTCAGATATAAGAACAAACTCAATTTACAATTCAATATTGTAAGCAGAAATAAAGAACATTAATACATACACTTGCACGATATGAACCCGAAGCCAATGGGAGATGTGATTTTATTGCTTGTATTCGAAGTACATGTATTCAGTCTTGTAAACGTCCAAGAGCCGACCTTTTTTTTGGAGTCGCTCACCCCTATATATACCCTAAAAGAGTATCTTTTTCTAAGTACATCTTACTATTTTACAAGCAATCATCTGCAGTTTCTAATAATACACAACAAGTCTTCTATGAATTAGATATCTCCTCTACTAATTAAATTCTAGATGAGCTCGTCACATTTTCAATCATCTCGCAAGCCTGCTCTATCCTAGATTTCTGATAATCATGTCAAAAATCACTTCTTGGTGTCAGTGCATGCCTTTGATTGCCAAAAATACATTTTATTCCTTTACAGCTGGCGTGTCACGAAATCGCGACATTCTTTCCTTGCTTTGCTCTTTTTCTGCCTCCAACCACGAAAATGAGACATGTCATGAAATCATGACATTCTTTCCTTGCTTTGCTCTTCTGCCGCTTCCAACCACGAAAATGAGACATGTCACGAAATCGCGACATTCTCCTTGCTTTGCTTTTCTGTCGCTTCCAGCCGTAAAAATGAGACATGTCACGAAATCACGACATTCGTCTCTTGCTTTGCTCTTTTGCCACTTCCAGCCATGAAAATGAGACATGTCATGAAATCGTGACATTCTTTCCTTGCTTTGCTCTTCTGCCGCCTCCAGCTATGAAAATGAGACATGTCATGAAATCATGACATTCGTCTCTTGCTTTGCTCCTCTGCCACTTCCAGCCATGAAAATGAGACATGTCACGAAATCGTGACATTCGTCTCTTACTTTGCTCTTTTTTTGCCTCCCACCGTGAAAATGAGACATGTCACGAAATCGTGACATTCGTCTCTTACTTTGCTCTTTTGCTGCCTCCCGCTACGAAAATGAGACATGTCATGAAATCGCGACATTCGTCTCTTACCTTGCTCTTCTACCGCTTCCAGCCACAAAAATGCAACATGTCGCGATATCGCGACACCTTTTCTTTCTTGTCTTTTGGCCGCGAAAATGCAACATGTCGCGATATCATGACACTTTTTCCCTTTTGGCCGCGACAAAGCAACATGTCGCGATATCGCGACACTTTTTCTCTTTTGGCCGCGATAATGCAACATGTCGCGATATCGCGACACTTTTCTCTTTTGGTCGTGACAAAGCAACATGTCGCGATATCGCGACACTTTTTCTCTTTTGGCCGTGACAATGCAACATGTCGCGATATCGCGACACTTTTCCCTTTTGGCCATGACAATGCAACATGTCGCGATATCGCGACACTTTTTCCCTTTTGGCCGTGACAATGCAACATGTCGCGATATCGTGACACTTTTTCCCTTTTGGCCGCGACAATGCAACATGTCGCGATATCGCGACACTTTTTCCTCCTTGCTCTTTCTCTTTGCTTTTGCTCGCGAAAATGCAACATGTCACGATATCGCGACACTTTTTCCTCCTCGCTCTTTCTCTTTGCTTTGGACCGTGAAAATGCAACATGTCGCGATATCGCGACACTTTTTCCTCCTTGCTCTTTCTCTTTGCTTTGGACCGCGAAAACGCAACATGTCGCGATATCGCGACACTTTTTCCTCCTTGCGGTGTTTTGCTTTTTCTTTGATCTTTAGCATATGGGCCACTTCGGTCTTCTTGGAAAATATGCAAAAAGGTGCATCAGCTATTTTTCTGTAGTTAGTCACTTTTTGACTAACAGGGACCAGGGATACAAGGACTGGGGATCCCAAGTGGGAAGAGGTAACAACCACAAATATGGGATCCCTGGGAGCCTAGCCTGGGGGATCCACGGTCTGCATGCATAGATCAGATCCCCCCAAGATTTAAAAAATGTAGCAAAACCTAGAGAACCCTAACAACAGGGGCCAATAATCCCATCCTTGCATAAGATAAACTTCAGGGAACTAGGACTAGGGTTGGGAACATCCCAGGCAGAGAAAAATCCCCCCCCAAGACCAAAAAAATTCCTAGGGTGTCCACCAAGGAGTAGAACCAGCATGAAGAAGCCTCCAAGTGAGAAATCGAAGAGGGCCCTCCCCATAGGGATGGGACCAACAACAGCCACAGGATCCCAGAGAGGATTCACTAGAAAAAATGGGAAAGAGGCCCCCCCAGACCACCCCCAAAGTAGTAAGGACCTCAAAGGAAACCCTAGGAAGCCATAAAAAACCCAACCAATCACCCCCACCACCCAAAGAACCATAGGGAACCAGATCCATGCCAAAAACTTGTAGAAAACCCCAAGGGGAAGCTTGAGGGAAAAAAAGGGAAGGGATCCCAAAAATAGCAAGGAACCCTGGGAAGAACCAGGCCAAAAACTCAAACAAGGGAACCCTGACCAACTGGGAGAGGTGTAGAAAGAGAAGGATCTCCCTTAATGAGATCATCTACAACAAAAAATCCCAGGGAGGGATGACCTGGGAAGAGCCAGGGATTGGACAAGAACTAGGGGAGGAGCAGGGAAGGGATCGGGACCCTCCCCTCTCTAATTTTTTCCCTCAATGGCTTTTTTTTTTCCTTAATCATTTTTAATTCCTTCTAATGCCCACATAATTCCTCTAATTTCTCCTTAATCCTTCTTAATTATTTCTAATACCCATATAATTTATTCTAATTTTTTCTAATCCTCTCTAATTCCTTTCCAATATTTTTTAAATCAATGTTCACTATTTACTATTCACTTTTCATTATTCATTGTTCACTATTCACTCTTCACTGTTCATGATTCACTCTTCACTATTCATGAATTTACTATTTACTAAATCCATTTGCAACACCTAACTCACATGTTCTCAAGTCAAGGATTCTTGATCAATCCACTCAACAATTTTTACACTTCCTCACATTCATGCGCTTAAGTCAAGGATTCTAGATCAACCTATTCAACATTTTCTATACCTCCTCACATGCATATGCTTAGGTCAAGGATTCTAGATCAACCCATTCCATATTTTCTATTTCTCTTTGTATGCATATTCTTAAGTCAAGGATTATAGATCAACCCACTCAACATTTTCTATACCTCCTCACATGCATGTGCTTAAGTCAAGGATTCTAGATCAACCCATTCAACATTTTCTACACCTCCTCACATGCATATGCTTAGGTCAAGTATTTTAGATCAACTCATTCCATATTTTCTATTTCTCCTTGTATTCATATGATTAATTCAAGGATTCTATATCAACCCACTCAACATTTTCTACACCTCCTCACATGCATGTGCTTAAGTCAAAGATTCTAGATCAACCCATTCAACATTTTCTACACCTCCTCACATGCATATGATTAGGTCAATGATTCTAGATCAACCCATTCCATATTTTCTACACCCACCTCCACTTTTGAATGCTCAAATCAAGGATTCTCTCCTCCATGACAACTCATTTAATAATTTCACCCATCAAAAATTGTTCCATGCCAACCTATTCAATATTTTATATTCTTCACCTACCTTATCTTTTCCTCCACTATGTCCACTCACATGCCACATCATTCTCACCCCTCTCTCTTCTAAAATTCTATAAATAACCCTCAATTCCCTTAATTTACATTAGGGTAATAAAGAGCATAGAAAATATTTGTAGTAGTTGTAAGAATAATATCCTTTTAGTGTTTCAATCCTTTCATTTAGAGTTATCATTTTGATTATAATTTTTATTAATGCTTTTTCTTATGCAAGTAGGTGCTACTAAATTATTTTCTTGGTGATCTTGTGAGTAGGTACTTGGAGGAGCTCAAGGCCATAGGTGGTCACTAAAAATCCATTCACAATCATTTGTAGCAAGGAGAATCTTAGAGAACACCATTTTTTTTGTGTCTCACTTTGTATAAAAGAATACTTTTTTTGTAAGCCTCTTTTGTGGGTATGTTGTAAAAGCCAAAAGCAAGATATTATTATAAAATTTCATCTTTTCTTATTTATGTATGGTGTTGCTTTCTCTTACTACAAAATGACACACCCGATGAGATCCTTCCCTTGACCACACTTGGTATTTTTTATTTTTTATTTTTAAGGCATTAAAATTAGTTACTTTCTTATTGTCCTTTATTTTTATATGCCTTGTGTGTGATTTCATGATATTTGATTTATTGCTCACTTTGTTGTATTTTGTTTATTTTTTAGGTTTGAAACAACATCAACACAAACTTCAAACTAGCATTGGACCTCAAGTAGGAGATTTTTGCCCTAAATTTTAAGTTTGATTTCATGAAATTTATTACATTTTAGAAAACTTGAACTTTGGGACAAATGATATTTAATTTTTAATTTTTTTTACACTTTAAATAATAGTAGCTTCTCCTACCCGTATGCTCTCCTCTCGCATCCATAGGATGATCTTGAGGATCAAAAGGGAGGAAGACACTTTTGGAGTTAAGAAAATTTGTATTCAATTCTTTCTTTTTGTTTGCTAATATTTTCATCTTTCATCATTTCACATTAAAAGGAAGATAGGTCTTGTATGCTCTCTCCTCATGCCTTAAGGTGATATTGGAGATCAAAAGAGCGTCTATCCTTCTAGGTTAAAGAATATTTCTCTACATAAGCATCTTACCAAAGGGAATTTTTATTAAATGAATGTTCTTCCCTTATGCCTTAGAATATCTTTTCATAGTATATTTTGTCCTTCCAATTTCATAGGTTAATTTGTATTTCAATTTCATAGATTAGTTTATTCTTTCAATTAAAATGTTTTTTTTTTAATTATTTTTCATAGATTAGCTTATCCTTTAAATTTCATAAATTAGTTTATATTTTTAATTTCATAAATTAGCTTGCCTTGTCATTTCCATAGAATAGTTTATCCTTTATTTCCTTATTAACTTGATATTAAAAAAAAAAAACATCACCAGAATCTTCAAAACCACTCCTAGATCTATCATTTTTCCATTTTACCCTCTACCCTTTTGTCTATGGTCCAAACCTGAAGCCAAGTGCATGCTCAAGAACAACTTGCTATGGAGCATTTCGAACATATCCCTCACCCTCCTTCATCCATCTCTCCCATGCACTTGGAAAATGCTTTCCATCAATCCCATGATGATCCATACCCTAGCCATAATCCAAGAAAAATAACATATGATGTTCTCACCCAAATTGTCTCCCTTGAGACCCCTAGTGAGGCATCCCCTTCACATGAACATCTCGAACAACATGTTCTCTCTTTGGACTCACCTAGGATCTCCTTAACCCCTCTTTACATTCCTACATCCCCTCCTCTTTTCAAAGAATAAACCACTTATCAGACCATTGGTATTGTATCGGTGATCGTTGATCCCAATCATCCTTCTCCTTCTAACCTTACCTCTATATCATAATTTCCATACTCTTCCACAACACCTTCCTACATTGTTCCTGATATTAATCAATATGTTAATTCTCAAATACATATTGTTCCTCATATTACTTCTTTTTCTCTTCTAACATATTTTCATTTCCCTACTCCACCATCCCAATACTTATCAACTAACATAACTCTCTTTCACAGATTCTTCTTCTTAAACCACCCTTCCTTTCACTAGGGTAAATGCTACATACTCCTCTATTCCTTATCCCTCTCCTCCTTCTCTTACTTATTTGGATCAAACTTCTTCTTGTTCCTCTACTTCCTATCCTTCACAATCTCAATTCCCTCTTGTTCCTTCTTCTAATCATTCTTCATGGCAATAAGTTACCCCTAGTGGCTATCAACAACCTCCTCAGCTTTCGCATCATACTTCATCTCTTCCTAATCCTTAATCATCTAATAAAGCTTACTTCTTCACCCAATATCCTTCATGGGCCTCTCGTCCACCCACGGTGAACATATCATCTCATCCTCTTCCCTCAACTTATCATCAATGGCCACCAACACATCCACAAACCCCTTTACTAGACCAGTATAAACCTCCATCTAATCAATATCAAATACCTTTGACCTTGAATCAACCACTTCTAGATTACAAATAATACAATCAACCTACACCCACTCAACACAACCTTCCTACAAGCCAATATCAAGTTCCTCCAACAAAAAATCAACCTCCACCTACCAAAAATCAATCTCCACATGTTAATTATCAACATCCTCCCCCTCAATATAAACCACCATATAATCAATACCAATTACCTCCCACATATTCTCAATCCCAATTTGGTCAGCCTAACCCAACAAATGAACTTCTAACCTATCAACCCCCATCAATTACTCCAAACTTCCAAAATCCTTACCAAAACCCTTACCATAAACCCTCTTTTCCTTCTCAATTTTCCTAAGCACCACCTAGTGGTCAAATAACATACTCTTATGCTCCACTTCCTCAACATTACCCTTATATATATCCACCTCCTGAGGCCCAATACTTTGCTCCCTCAACTGAACCTACTCAACCACCTCAAAACACATAAGATGAAATACAAAAATTGATTAATTGTATGAATTTGTTAGAGTTACAAACCATGAGTTTGGATATCAAAAATCCACTCTTAGTCAAATACACACTCAACGTATTCATCCTTCAATACCTCCACCAATTGATCCCTATTGCTTTGAGTTGCCAAAGCTAGAAAAGTATAAGGGAAAAGAGGATCCCAGAGATTTCCTAAGCAATTACATCAACACTTATTTCTTTATTAGTGAAAGTTATCATCTCATACTTTGCACCCTCTCCCTATATCTTGAAGGAACCACCTTGGAGTGGTATAATAGCTTACCTCAACATAGCATTCATACCTTTGAACAACTGGCCATCTACTCTTGGAACGCTTTGCCCTCTATGTCAAAAAAAAAGCAACATTGATAGATATTTATAACCTTCATTAGTTTGGTGATGAGACTATTTTGGATTATGGTGCCTGATAAAGGGCAATAATCAATGAACTACCATTCCCCTTGCCCATAGTTAAAATCACATGTCTCTTCACCCAAAGTTGTTCAAAGCATATTTCTTTATTGTTACAACTTCAACAATACCAAACCTTTGAGGAAGCTTTGATGCAAGTAAAGATCATCGAAGAAATAAAAATCCAAAAAGGAGATATTAAACTCAAAAAGAAGGAATGGCCAAATAAAATCCTTAAGAGCAACAACAATAGTTATCCCAAATCACCCTAAATCAATCAAATGGTCTTCAGCAACTCACACACCCCTCACCTTTTACCTCAACAATCTTCTTATCCACACCCACAATCAAACTATCAAGCTTAGCCCCCTCCACTACAATACTAAAATCCCTCTTCTTCCTAGCCTTTCATCCATCCCTATCGCCCACCTGGACTACCTTCACCCCTCTACCTAAGCCCTTGTCAATCATATTTCAAAGGCTTTGTGAGGCACAAGTAATCTCCTTACTTGAGGTTAAGCTAGAAGATCCCACCAAACCTAAGACTAAGTCATATAAGGAGCATCTCTATTGTGTTTATCATTGCCAAAAGGGTGATGATGTCAATGATTGCATACAATTTAAACACCTAATGCAAGATATGATTGATAGAGGAGAGATCAAAATTAATAATCCTCTTGCTCCTCCTAATCAAAACCTTGGCATATATCAAAATCCCCTACCACAACATGAGACATCACAACCTTACAATGGAATTCCAACTTCCACCATCCCTACAAATTAGGTTAATCATGTGAATAATATTCCATATCATCAAGGTTTTTTTTGAATGATTCATATCGTTACTAGAAACCAATGCTATCCTAAAATGTAATCACAACTAATTAGCCCTTCTAACAGACCTCCATATTCAATAATGCCACCCCACCAGTGTAAGCTATACCATTGCAACCATGATCGATCCTCTATTTGAAAATTCAACTCACCCATAGTCTTAAAATAACGTTAGCTAAACTCTCCATGTATGAGCTTATACAATAATCGCCTCCATATAGGGAGGCATTTATGGATATCCTCAAATCCATTGAACATCAAGCTCAAGATCCTAATACCTTTGCCAGCTTTATGGGTAATATATGGATCTATGTGGAGCCTGCTATTACATTTTATGACCATGAAATTAAAACCATGCCAATAGAGGATCCAGACCCCACCCATACATATAATGGCATATGTGGATGGAATCACCTTTAAACGAGTCTTGGTTAACATAGGCTCATCCATCAATATCACCTCAATGGCCCTTAAATATCTTAACCTCTCCCCTTCCCATATTGTCACTTCCACCTTACTTTATGGGCTTTTAATGATGCTTTGTTTTCAATGCTTAGAATAGTCATCCTCCCTATCCAAGTAGGGGTAAAGGTTATCCATACCTTATGTTACATCCTTGAAGGTAAAATGCAATATAACCTACTATTAGGACAACCATGGATTTGAGATATACGATGTGTACCCTCAAATTTACACCATTATCTTAAATATGTGCATGAGAGATGTGTTCATTGCATCCTTGTTGATGATGAACCTTTTAAATATTGTAATATGGTCGTTAACCCACATGAATCTCCATTTCCATCCCCTCCTTTTCCCCTTACTCCTCCCAACCTCCCCAATCAAACTCTACTAACTCTTTTGCATCCATCCCTTATTCACAACCTTGTCCCTCTACCTACCAACCTTCCTCCTCACCCCTTAACCAACCACCTTCTTCACCAACCTCTCCCTCTCACTCCATCAGTACTTCCTCATTAGTTCCTCCCATTACAATTTTATCCACTAATCTCCCTTTTTTTACCTACTCCACTTTATCACTCACCCTACTCTTCTACCACTATTTCCTTATATAACTTGATACCAACCACCTCACGACCTCCTACATGCACTAATCCTTCATCCACTTTTACTCATATTAGTTCTCCTCCCTCTACTTCCTCTTCTACTCTACCTCCTTACACAACAACCTACACATCTACTCTTTCCATTTACATCATTTTTCCTTCCACAATTCCTCAACCTTCACCTACCACATCTTCCACCTCATAAATTAAGCTCCTCATTTCTTTGGATACTTCAAATGCTTCCTCATCCATTCTTGAGCACACACATGACACCCCCACATCTTCTTCCTTTACTTCACTCACTTCCACATCAACTTCTCCCACTCACACTCTCGCCTTGACCTCCAAATATGAATCTACTTTATCATCATTTTCATCTTCGTCTCTTTATGTTGACGTACACATGTATAATCCTAGTATAGGTGATGCCTTATACATAATGTGACATTCACCTCCCTTCTTCAGATAGATTTAGTTAAGGATTTTGGTCACCCTTGCGATATTCCTTTAACCATTGGTGTCATTATCCCTCCTAGGTTCTTCAAATTACACCATTTTTGTATATGAAGGATTTGATACTTCATCTCAATGACCTCCTCTCACACAATCTAAACCACCATTTTGTGCCAAAATTAACTATTTTTCTACCCCATCCTTTGCCACATAGTATTTTCAATAATTTCATTGGTAAGGATATGATTTGGGTCAGTATGAGCAAGGTACATGAGTCCCTATTGAGCCCCATTATCAGTTACCCAATGATAAGTTAGGTCTAGGATATAATAGAAGTTCTTTAGTTGACCTCCTTGAGGATGATCTCTAACAAATTACCCTTGATCTTGAGGAGGACAATGAAGATGATGAATACATTAACTCATAATATGTCCATTTGATAATCGATGAATTCCTCCAAATTGCCACCATACATACCACCATTAATATGATTTCTATTGACCTATTTTCCTCCTATATCATCCAATAGATCACTCTCTATATATACACATCAATCCTTATTCCATTGAATTCAACAACATCTCTTACCCTCCTTCTCTTAATGAATTTTTTTCCAATGACCACTTGCTATAATGGTCAAATGCTTATATTCCTCCTTCCTCTTACTCTGTCTACCAATCCAAATTAATTGACATCGAGCCACATTCTTCCACAAATATTTTTTATGACTTTCACCTCATCCCCACACCACACCAACTAGAGGATGGCTCTCATATGTTAGTGGAATATACCATTTATATTAACCTTAACTCTGACCCAATTAACCCATTAATTCTTAAAATCAAAATAGGTCTCTTAACTAAAGAACATGAGCAATTCACTACCCTCCTAAAAGAATACAAGCAGGTTTTTGCATGGTCCTATAAGGATATGCCTAGCCTTGATCTAAATCTTGTTGTCCATAATCTCATCCTCAATCTAAATGTTAAACCGATCAAGAAAAAACTGAGGAAACTTCATCCTACCACTACTCTCATGGTTAAAGAAGAGTTACAAAAAAATTTATATGTAGGCTTGATACAACCCATTGATTATCTAGAATGGGTTTCAAACATGGTACCAGTTGGTAAACCTAATGAAGGAATTCACATATGTACTGATTTCTGTGATCTTAAAAAAGCATATCCCAAGGATGACTTCTTGCTTCTAAATATTGATATGCTCATGGATTCCATTGCTATTCATAAGATGCTTTCCCTTATGGATGGTTTCTCGAGATATAATCAAATTCACATCTAAAACCCATTCTCCATGAGAAAATTTCTCCTATAAAGTCATGTCATTCAGACTAAAGAATGTAGGGACCACTTATCAATGAGCTATGACATATATATTCCATGACTATATGCATAATGCTATTGAATATTAGCATAATGTTATTGAAGATTATGTCGATTATCTCTTGGCCAAGTCCAAACTTTGACACGAGCATATTGACATCCTTCGATAATTTTTTGATCAAATCCTTGAGCACAATTTATGATTAAATCCTAATAAGTGTGTCTTTGATGTCACTTATGAAAAATTTTTAGGGTTCATTGTATCAAAAAGAGGTATGTCTAACAAGTGCAAACCCTTAAATAACCTTCTATAAAATGGGGTCTCCTTTAAATGGACAAATGACACAGGACTGGAATAACATGCAGAAAGATCACCAATATTTCATTCAAATTTGAATTACCCACTTGACGCAAGACTGGAATAACACGTAGAAAAATCACCAATATTTCATTCAAATTTGAATTACCGAAGTTACAAAATGGCCAACCCCTTTACAATGCATGAGCTACTTCTTATAGCGGACCCGACCCCCTTCGGACATCATTACATAGACTGCGAAGTTGGTTTCTAACCGCCCACATGAATGTTCTGTCGTCGCCTGCATATTGCTGCCAGGTGCCTTGAATCATCATGGCATGTAATGGCAGAGTGCTCTGCAGCCACCTGTCCATCGACCCATTGAGTCATCATTCCCAGGAGTGCTCTGTAGCCACCTGCATTTTGCTGCCACGTGCCCTTCTGCAACGACCTCTGTAGCCGCCTATCCGTGTGGAGTCGTGAACGACCTGTCGTATTCTCTCCTTCGGGCCGCGAAAACGTGACATGTCGCAAAATCACGACATCCTGGCCCTCCGTGCTCTCCTTCTGTCTTCGGGCCGCGAAAACGCGACATGTCGCGAAATCGTGACGTCTCTGCCTTCAGCACTCGTTTTCCGCCTTCGGGTCGCGAAACCGTGACATGTCACGAAATCGCGACAACCTTTCCCCTTGGCGCCCATCCGCAAAATGTGTCACGAAATCATGACAACTTTTCTCCTCGGCGCCTATCCGCAAAATGTGTCGCGAAATCGTGACAACTTTTCCCCTCGGCGCTTGTCCGCAAAATGTGTCACGAAATCGCGACAACTTTTCCCCTCGGCGCCTATCCGCAAAATGTGTCACGAAATCGCGACAACTTTTCCCCTCGGCACCTATCCTCAAAATGTGTCGCAAAATCGCGACAACTCTTCTCCTTGGCGCTTATCCACAAAATGTGTCACGAAATCGCGACAACTTTTCCCCTCGGCGCTTGTCCGCAAAATGTGTCACGAAATCGCGACAACTCTTCCCCCTGGCGTCGATGCTCAAAATGTGTCACGAAATCGCGACGACTTTTCCCCTTGGCGCCTATTCTCCAAAAGTGTCGCGATATCGCGACGACTTTGCCCCTTGGCGCCTTTTCTCCAAAAGTGTCGCGATATCGCGACGACTTTGCCCCTTGGCGCCTTTTCTCCAAAAGTGTCGCGATATCGCGACGACTTTGCCCCTTGGCGCCTTTTCTCCAAAAGTGTCGCGATATCGCGACGACTTTGCCCCTTGGCGCCTTTTCTCCAAAAGTGTCACGATATCGCGACGACTTTGCCCCTTGGCGCCTTTTCTCCAAAAGTGTCGCGATATCGCGACGACTTGGCCCCTTGGCGCCTTTTCTCCAAAAGTGTCATGATATCGCGACGACTTTGCCCCCTTGGCGCCTTTTCTCCAAAAGTGTCACGATATCACGACAGCTTATCCCCTCGCTAGCACTTAGAGAAAAAAATATTTTTGGATGATGCAAGATTGCTCTGCCACCTCCGGATGCTCCTGCATCAGACACCCGGGGTGAATTGAGAAGTGACCTTCACTTCTGTTCTATGTGAGGTAGACCCAGGCGGTCAACCTCTGCCTTCGACAACCAAGTCGCATCTTCTATGGGCCTGCCCTTCCACTTGATCAAATATTCGAAATATCGCCTATTCCTAGTGCTTCGGCCTTCACGCGTGTCCAACACTTCTTCTATCTCGTCTGCGACTGGGATGGCTGCTGGAATGCTCCACAAATCCGGACTGGGTGTCTCACTGCTACCTCCTTCATGGTACTCGACCAAATCCAAAATGTTAAAAATGGGTGAGATGTTAAGTTCACTCGGCAACTCCACCTCGTATGCATTGCCCGAATCCCATTTTCCAATGATCTTGCATGGCCCAAACTTCTTCATCTTCAGCTTGTTATAGGTCTTGGCAGGAAACCTTTCTTTTCTTAGATGGACCATGACGGCATCTCCGACTTCAAATTCTTTAGCCCGATGCTTCTGGTCTGCCCTGGTCTTATATTGAGTATTCATCTTAGTGATCTGCTTAGTCACCTCTTTATGCAAGCTTTTCAGGTGTTCTGCAAAGTCTTCGGCCTCAGCACTGCACTTTTCGCCTGCATCCATCCTTCTCAACTCAGAAGCGTTTCTTGGGCTGCTCCCATAAATTATCTGGAATGGAGACTTATTGGTACTCCTATTGACAGAGTTGTTGTATGCGAATTCTACTTGTGGAAAAACTAAATCCCATCCCTTGGGCTTGTCTCCTACCAAGCATCTCAGTAGATTGCCCAAACTCCTATTTACCACCTCTGTTTGGCCATCTTTTTGGGGGTGGTATGCAGAACTAAATTTTAAATCCGTCTTCAGTTTCTTCCACAGGGTTCTCCAGAAATACCCTACAAACTTGGTATCCCTGTCCGACACAATGCTCCTTGGTAGACCATGAAGTCGTACCACTTCCTTGAAGAATAAACCAGCCACATGGACCGCATCGCTAGTCTTCTAGCGAGGGAATAAAATGAGCCATTTTTGAAAACCTGTCCACTACCACAAATATGGAGTCGTGTCCCCTCTGCGTCCTGGGTAAACCAAGAACAAAATCCATACTAATATCCTCCCATGGCCTTTCGGGTATAGGTAGTGGTTGATATAAACCAGTAGGCTGCCTCACACCTTTTGCCATCTGGCATATCCTACAACTTTGCATGAATTTTGCCACATCTTGTTGCAATTGCGGCCAGTAGTAGTTTTCATTAACCAGGGAGATGGTCTTGTCTCGACCAAAGTGTCCAGCCAAACCTCCACTATGCTTTTCCTTGATCAGATTCTCCCTCATTGAACTTCGTGGAATGCATAATTGGTTTCCCCTAAACAACATTCCATCTTGGATCAAAAAGTTTAGCCACTTAGTCCTGTCCAAAGTAACAGGCACAGAACAGGCCTTCCAAGCTTCTGCGAAGTCGGGGTCTGCAGGGTACAAGCCCTTAAGTTCAGCAAACCCTACAACTTCCACCTTCATCTCCATCAATAAACATTGCCTCCTACTCAAGGCATCCGCAACTCTATTGGACTTCCCGCTCTGGTGCTTCAGCACAAAGGTGTAGCTCTGCAGGAACTCCACCCACTTCAGGTGCCTCTGATTTAACTTTCCTTGACTGTTAATATATTGTAGTGCCTGATGATCAGTATAAAGAACAAACTCCTTTGGCAACAAATAATGCCTCCATTTCTTTAGAGCCTGAACTATGGCATAGAACTCCTGATCATATACCGAATACTTCTTCCTGGCATCATTGAGCTTCTCACTAAAATAAGCAACAGGCTTACCCTCTTGACTCAATACGGCCCCTATGGCACTACCACTCGCATCACAGTCTACCTGAAACACCTTGTTAAAATCTGGAAGTGCTAAGATAGGTTGCTCTATGACCTTCTTCTTTAGCATAGCAAAGCTCTTATCTGCCCCGGTTGTCCACTTAAATTCCTTCTTATTCCCCCTCATTGTCTCCGTAAGGGATGCGCAAATACTGCTGAAATTTTTGATGAACTTTCGATAAAAACTGGCTAGACCATGAAACGATCTTACCTCAGTCACGCTTCTTGGAGCAGGCCATTCTATGATAGCCCTCACCTTTTTTGGGTCCATTTTGAGACCATCTGCTGAGATGACAAATCCCGGGTATACTAACTCCCTCTTCACGAAGTTACACTTCTTCAGATTTATCAGCAACTGCTCCTCCCACAGTTTCTCAAAAACCCTCCTGATATGCATCAGGTGTTCCTCCAGGGTTCTGCTAAATATCAAGATGTCATCCAAGTAGACAATGACAAATTTGCCTAAGAATTCCTTCAAGACTTCATTCATCAGCCGCATGAATGTACTCGGTGCGTTGGTTAGCCCAAATGGCATGACCAACCACTCATACAAACCCTCTCTGGTTTTGAAGGCTGTCTTCCACTCATCCCCTTCTCGGATACGGATCTGATGATAACCACTTTTTAGGTCAATCTTCGTGAAGTACTCAGCTCCACTCAAACAGTCCATGATATCATCCATCCTTGGCAATGGGAATCTGTATTTGATAGTGATCTTGTTAATTGCTCGAGAGTCTATGCACATTCTCCACTCTCCATCCTTCTTGGGTGCTAGTACTGCAGGTACTGCACACGGGCTAAGACTCTCCCTAATCAACCCCTTCTTTAGCAGCTCTTGAACTTGCCTATTCAGCTCCTCAGTTTCCATAGGAGTCATTCTATGTGCAGCTTTATTCGACAAGCTCGATCCTGGCACCAAATCTATATGATGGCTGATCTTCCTTACTAGGGGTAAACCCTCAGGAACATTATCAGAAATGATATCTGGAAATTCCTCTAACAGACCCATGACTTCCACTGGGGTCTCCTTGCATTCTTCTTCCCTAACCCTAGGGATTATTGCATAGCACATATGATCTGGCTTCAGGCCATCTAAAAATCTTCTTCCATCAACTAGACAGACTCGAGCACTGCTACATACCTTCTCGTCCGCCTCCTTCAGGGGTTTCAACTTATGGCGAACTCCATCCTTCGACAAGGAATACGTATTGGCTCGACCATCATGTACTGCACTCCGATCAAACTGCCATGGTCTCCCAAGCAACATGTGACATGCATCCATAGGCAAGATGTCACATAGGACCTCATCTCGGTAAGTTCCAATGTTAAACTTCACCAGGCATTGCTCACTGACCAGCACCCTATGGTCCTTTTGTAACCACGCAATCCGATATGGATGCGGGTGTCTTCTTCTCTCCAGCTGCAACTTGGCAACCATCTCCTCAGAGACCAAGTTATCAGTGCTGCCATTGTCGATAATGATGTTACAGACCTTGCCTGAGCACTTGCATCTTGTGCAAAATAGGTTGTTCCTCTGGTCTACCTTCTTTTCCTCATTCAACAAGACTCTCCTGATGACCATCGCTTCCCCTCATTTTGCCTCCTCAGAGTGCTCAGATTCGACACCTTCGTCTACTACAGCAACCCTGGCCTGACCCTCGGGTCTTCGATTTGGCCTCTCTTGGCGCTGTGGATAGTTGAATGCCCGATGCCCTTCTTCTCTGCAATTGAAGCAGGTTCCTCGAAATACACCTCTCCCAAACCCACGCCCAGGCCTACCTCTTCCTCTCGGGTAGTTGTTGTTCTGATTGCGTGGGCATTGGGTATTCTCCTCTTTCTCTTCTTTTTGGTTTTGGCTACTGCTTGCTTCACCAGTCTTCCTCAGATCTCTGTATCTTCCTCCACTGGTCCTTCCACCAGCTCTTCCACCATGATCCTTTCCTCTCTGCTTACCTTCAAATCTCCTATTCAGTTTCTCTTCCACTTTTAATGCAAACTGGTATGCATCCTCAACCGTGCTCATCCGAACCAGACTCAGCTCTTCTTGAATGCTGGTTCTCAATCCATTGATGTAGCGGGCAACCTTCTCCTTATTTGCCTCAGAATGGCCGGTTCGAATTGAGATCTGATAGAACTCCTCCGTGTACTCCTTGACAGATTTACTCGCCTGTCTAAGACTCTGCATCTTCCTCAACAGATCCAACTCATAATCTACGGGGATGAATTGCCTCTTCAATTTCTCTACCATCCGATCCCACCTGGTGATCTTTTCCTTTCCCCTCCTGTTCCTTTCCAGTTGTACTCCTTTCCACCAGATGCTAGCATGTCCCTTCAACTTTGTTTTTGTGAACCTGATCCGATTTGGATCTGAGATCTCCTCATACTCGAAATATTCCTCCATGTCGTTGATCCAATCTATCAACTCCTCGGGATTGAGATTCCCAGAATAGGTGGAGACGTCAAACTTCGACTTCTTCTCGATCTAGGATATGGCCCTATACAGCCTAGCTTCTACTGGATCCAACGCTTCTTCCTCATCAGATGGACCCTCGTCTTCCCAAACTTCATCTTCACTGTGGTCCTCTCTTCTTGGCTCAACTCCTCTTCTCATTTCCTCCTGCAGGGCTTGCACTTGCCTCTGCAAGGCCCTGAGATCGACCTCTGCTCCCCTATTCCTCGCACCACCATGGTTCCTTCATGGAGGCATCCTGCTCACTTTCTCACAACCCACAACCACAAGTCCTAGCGCAAACTACCTCACGGTCGGCGGTCTGTTCGTGCACTCAGAACCTTCTGGCTCTGATACCACTTGACGCAGGACTGGAATAACATGCAAAAAATCACCAATTTTTCATTCAACAATTTTCATTCAAATTCGAATTACCAAAGTTACAAAATGGCCAACCCCTTTACAATGCATGAGCTACTTCTTATAGCGGACCCGACCCCCTTCGGACATCATTACACAGACTGCGAAGTTGGTTTCTAACCGCCCACACGAATGTTCTGTCGTCGCCTGCATATTGCTGCCAGGTGCCTTGAATCATCATGGCATGTAATGGCGGAGTGCTCTGCAGCCACCTGTCCATCGACCCACTGAGTCATCATTCCCAGGAGTGCTCTGTAGCCACCTGTGTTTTGCTGCCACGTGCCCTTCTGCAACGACCTCTGCAGCCGCCTGTCCGTGTGGAGTCATGAACGACCTGTCGTATTCTCTCCTTCGGGCCACGAAAATGTGACATGTCACGAAATCGTGACATCCTGGCCCTCCATGCTCTCCTTCTGTCTTCGGGCCACGAAAACGTGACATGTCACGAAATCGCGACGTCTCTACCTTCAGCACTCGTTTTCCACCTTCGGGTCGCGAAACCGCGACATGTCGCGAAATCACGACAACCTTTCCCCTTGGCGCCCATCCACAAAATGTGTCACGAAATCATGACAACTTTTCCCCTCGGCGCCTATCCGCAAAATGTGTCGCGAAATCGCGACAACTTTTCTCCTCGACGCTTGTCCACAAAATGTGTCGCGAAATCGTGACAACTTTTCCCCTCGATGCCTATCCACAAAATGTGTCACGAAATCGCGACAACTTTTCCCCTCGGCGCCTATCCGCAAAATGTGTCACGAAATCGCGACAACTCTTCTCCTCGGCGCTTATCCGCAAAATGTGTCACGAAATCGTGACAACTTTTCCCCTCGACGCTTGTCTGCAAAATGTGTCGCGAAATCGTGACAACTCTTCCCCCTGGCGCCTATGCTCAAAATGTGTCACGAAATCGTGACGACTTTTCCCCTTGGCGCCTATTCTCCAAAAGTGTCGCGATATCGCGACGACTTTGCCCCTTGGCGCCTTTTCTCCAAAAGTGTCGCGATATCGCGACGACTTTGCCCCTTGGCGCCTTTTCTCAAAAAGTGTCGTGATATCGCGACGACTTGGCCCCTTGGCGCCTTTTCTCCAAAAGTGTCGCGATATCGCGACGACTTGGCCCCTTGGCGCCTTTTCTTCAAAAGTGTCGCGATATCGCGATGACTTGGCCCCTTGGCGCCTTTTCTCCAAAAGTGTCGCGATATCGTGACGACTTTGCCCCTTGGCGCCTTTTCTCCAAAAGTGTCGCGATATCGCGACAGCTTATCCCCTCGCCAGCACTTAGAGAAAAAAATATTTTTGGATGATGCAAGATTGCTCTGCCACCTCCGAATGCTCCTGCATCAACAAAGGAATTCCAAATGGATTTTGATGCCATTAAACACTACCTTACCTCTCCACCTATTTTTTTACCTCCTATATTTCATATATCATTCCACTTGTACATTTTTACTATCAACATTTCTCTTGGAACCATGTTAGCTCAAAGGAACGATGATAATAAAGAGCAATCCATTTAATATATTAGTTGAAACTTGGTTGGTTATGAGACTAAATATGCATATCTAGAAAAGCTATGCCTAGCAATCATTTTTACCATCAAAAAGCTCCATCATTACATGCTTAATCACACCACACATATCATCACCAAGGAAAAATCCATTGATGAGTCTCATTTACATAAATGCTAGAACCACAAAATGGGTTATGTTTTTAACAAATTTGGATCTTGAGTTCATTCGCCAAAATTCCATAAAAGGGTAGGTCATTGCTGACCAACTCATAAAAGCTCCTCTCCCAACTAACAAGTCTCTCACGATTGCTCTCCTCGATGATTCTATCTTCCATATTAAATAACTTGAAGAACATGTCTAACCCAAATATGAAGTAGACCTCACCATTTTATTTGATGGTTCTAAGTACAAACAAGAGAGTGGTGTAGGAGTTATTTTATTTATACACAACGGGACACTATCCCTCTCTCATTAAAATTTAATTTCCTATACACTAACAATAATGTTGAATATGAAGCTCTTATATTAGGACTTCATAATGCAATAGCCATGCACATCAAGTGCATTAAAATCATTGGCAATTTTGAACTCATTGTCAATCAAGGGGGTATACCAATGTAAACGCCTAGTCTTAAAGTCCTACAAGGAAATTGTGGATAAATTACTAGTGCACTTTGAGTGGTATGCTATTGAAACCTCTCCAAGGTTATCCAATTACTTTGTTGATAAAATGGCCTCTCTTGGTTCCCTTATTCGATAGAATCCTTTTTATAATGTCACTAATGTTCACATTAAAATCCTTTCTTAGTCTGCTATTTCTCATCCAATCTCTATGGATGAACAAAATATCCACTTTGTTCACATAGATCCTTATCACAATTGGTTATCTCAAGTGAAGGAATTCCTTAAGCTCAGTACCCTACCAAGATATTTGCCATCCAATGCTAAACTAACATTTAAACAAAAAGCAACATGTTATGTTATCTTAGGGGATGTGCTCTATCATTGTGGCTATGATAGTATCCTACTTCATTGTCTAGAATCCAAAGAGGCACAATGGGTAATTTCTCCAGAACATTATGGCACATGTGGTGACTATTTCAGTGGAATAGCTATTGCAAAACATATCCTATGCATGTGATACTACTGGCCCACCATGGAACAATATTTTTGTGCGTATATCAAATAATGTATCAAATACCAAAATCATGCCAACTTGACCCATGTCCCATCACAAGATTTACAACCCATTCAGTCACTTTGGCCTTTCTCCCAATGTGTCCTTGATCTCACTGGCTAAATTTCACCTTCCTCTTCAAGATAACATACTCTCATCATCACTGCCATTGAGTACTTCACCAAGTGGATTGAAACCATTCCCCTCACCAGTACGATAGATGCTCATATTTTAGAGTTCATACTTCATCATATCATCTATCATTTTGGTATCCCCCCAAATATTATCTTTGATAATGGAACTCCATTCAATAATAAGGATGTTCGATTACTTTGCACTAAATATCACATCCAACATAGTTTATCGACTAAATATTATTATCCCCAAAGCAGTGGTCAAGTTGAGGTTACCAACAAGACTATCATCACCATCCTCAAGAAAATTGTTAAAGAAAATCATAAATATTGGCACCTCCAACTCTCTTTGGTATTATGGGCCTATCGAATAAGCATTCATACGCCCATAGGGGCCACCCCATTCTCTCTTGTCTATGGTGTTGAGGCTATCATGGCTCTAGAACTTGAGATCCCTTCTCTACATATATCCTTACAATAATTCTTGGATGATGATGCAGCTTACTAGACCCACCTTAATCAAATTACACTCCTTTATGAGCTTCGTATTAATGCTCTCAATCATCTATGTGTCTATCAAGAATGAATCAAAAGAGCCTACAATAATAAAGTTCATCCATGAGAATTCCAAGTTGTGACCTCATATTAAAAGAAAATTAGCAAAATTCTAGTCTTCCTCCTCATTTGCATGACAAATTTACCACTAATTGACTTGGTCCATTCATCATTAAACACATGTTTGGACCCAAAACTTATAAGGAGTGGATTGAGGAGCTTGATCCCATCATTATTCTTCACTTGGGAGCCTTTTATGTCTAACTCCTTCATATTTACCTTCCTTGTACATAGGCCACTAAAAAACTCACACCACCCCTTGCCCCCTTATTCTCTCTTATGTTCCCTCAATACTTTTCATTTTCATCCAACCATTCTTCAACATCCATTCTGAACAATGACTTCTAAGCTCTAGACTACACGCAATCACCAATGTAAATATAATCTTATTGGATCTCGATGAATGATTGGAGGAAAATAAAAAGTATCCCTTTCCCTCCATTTCTCTCCCCTTGTAGTTCTATCTCCTTTTTATTCACTTCATCCTAGGTTTCTTCTTTCATGCTCATTTAATCTCCTTTTTTGATATCGTGCATCCCTTGCTTGTTCAGTCACCTTTTGGACAATCAATCTCTTATTTTGGACTAAAATCGATTAACCCTCCTTAATTAAGGGCATATACATAGTTACTAGCATGGTCTTTTTATTCCACCTTTTGTTCATTCTTCTACCTCTTGGTCCTTTACTGATGAGTCTCTAGTTCTTTTTAGTCACTCAGCCATACCTAATATTCCCTTAAAACTTCATTGAAAGACATCATGACCTTTGGATATTTGGTCGTACCTTGGTTATATCGAGACTTCTCTTGGATCCACATACATTATCACATCTTTAATCATATTTTTGAGTCTAGGGAGAATGACACCATGACTAATTCTATCCATAAAGTGAACGATATCCCTTGCTCATCCTATCATGCACATGGTTTGAACCCAAGGATCAATGCTAAAAAAAAAGAGATCGCCAATCAATATCAATATCATGGTTTAGATCCTTGGGAATTTTAGACGTCTCCACCATGGTTATAGATGCCTAGTTAGTAGTGGATCAATGTCAAAGGACCATGGGGCTATCTCCACTAGGGTTGTAGATGCCTGGATGGTAATGGAGTATACCCTCCATATGGCAACATGTATGTCATACCAACACTCTTCTTTTGTATAGACCTATGTATTCTTGCGAATGAGCTAGATTCTATTAGCTTAAATTATAAATGGTTAAGTCAAAACTCACTCAAAATTTGGTTAATGAACTTCACTGCACACACACGAACCCCTGAGCACCTTGATTATCCAAGATGGTTCTTATCCTTCATAGTCCTTGATTGGTCATTATATGAACTTGATTGGTTCACTAGGGTGTTTGAGTCTCTTAAAAATACCTCTAGATACTCAGTAGCCTATGTTATTGGAGGTCCCATATTCATTTCTTCTATATTTCTCCATTGTTATTCCATTATTCTGATCATGTGTATGCCCTTAATTAATAAGTTCAATCATACATGGTACTAAACATACACACCTATTGTCCCTACACTTCTCTATTTATTCTATCTACCATATTTTTCATACCATTTAGCATCTATTTTAAGACATTTTGTGTAAGCATTCACAAAAAAAGTTTTTAACAATCCTATAGTAATTATCATCAAGCATAACACACCATATACCATGAATTACACACCTCAATTCACATTAACCATCATAAATTATGCTCATAGGCTACACAACAATTGCTTGTAGGTATATAACTTCATAAATACACATAAAATTATGGCTTATTAAGCTATACCTAAAAATTGGTCATCCTTGTTGTTACTTCTCACCTGTCTCACGACTCCTCTCCCCCTCTTCTAGTTGATATTCTATAGCCCTCTCTTGTCCACTTTGATGATTCCATTTATTTCCATCCTGATTTTCATTAACCATGGTGAAGTGATTCCTAACAACTGTGTAGCTACTAAATTTATGATTTGTAGTATTCCTACACTCATTTTTTTTGTTCCCCCTTGGTTGTGTTTGGATTGAGAAGTTGATTGTGAGGGGACAAGCAACCCATAACTCACTAGTGCATCAAAATAGGACACTAAAAACATTGCTCTATAATCGTTCCTTGTACATTGCATTTGAGAAATATTTGCTTGCATAACAATTATAACTTTTCCAACATTTGTAGCATTCCTTCCAACCCATGGCACCCCATCCCCTAATATTGCACCCCTTCATCCACTAATCTCCATACTATCATGTCCTAATCCACTTTAAAAATTGTTCATTAACTCTTCCTCAGATACTACCCCTGATATCCCAGTTGTCTTCTCCACTTGATGATACACCACTTCTCCTTCTCCCTCATGTACCACATCTTATTCTCTACTAGTAGCCTTGATCATTTCTCCAACCACCTCTCCAACATCACCCATGCCAACATCCTCCCCTACTGCTCTCCCTACTTGCCACTATTGTGTATCCCACCATTTATCAAACTTTGGTGTTGTGCCTACATCATCAACATCAAATACTACCAAGGGTTCATCTGACTCCCCATATAATACAACTATCAATAGTGCATCTATAGTATAATCATATCATCTCCTATACACCACAGGTGGATCCAGTATCCCTTACCTCAACCTAAACTAGTGCAACATCCTAGTATACTTAAAATACTCAACATACACACTCCTTCACTAAATTAGCCATATCATTCATCACACATGAGCCAATTTCCCTATCTCATCACTCCATATTGACCTCTCTCTTCATGGTCACCAACAGATATATTATGGCCTCAAAATCTCAAAGATATTATGGTAATGATAGCCATACTTCGCATATGGTCTACTCTCACTTATCTCCTTAGCCATTTTCCATCTCAATACATATGGTACCTTTGATCCTATAAACCTATGGGTATCATAAGGTAGACCTTGTGATCTCTTCCCTACTATATCCTCCCACCCCCACACCTACACCAGTAAAGTACAACTCAATCCACTTTGAGTTGTCTTATTAACATTAAAAAGCTTCCTATAAGTCTATGCTAATAATGTTATTGCCCATGCAAATACCACTGACCTCTCCACCAAGTCTATTACAAACCCTAGCATATTTCATGGAAATCATATCCCTGATGAATCAGGCAAAATCCAATTTGATATTAACACCATCACTAGGGTTTGTCTCACTGACAACACCCCCACCTCATATTTTTCCTTATACGACACTCCATCACTATTGAGATCAACATGAGACCAAATACTACCAAATATCTCCTCTATCACTAATCCTTTTTATCATCGACCCACCAATGTAATGATAGAGCCTTCTATCAGTAATAAAACATTTGATAACAATCATCTACGTTAATCATCATTTTTCCTATAGGCAAATGAAATGTGCTCTTATATGGATCCCATCTCTTACATAATTATGATAGGTACATCGTATCAACATACACTATCTTAACCTGGGCCACCCCTATAAACCCTATCATCTCCAACCACTTCCAATCTTCAACTATCAACAATCTCCTTAAATTTCTAACAAGTCAATATCAGCGTCAAAGTTGCAATACTTTCAACTATCACCACATTCCATAGTCTCATTCACAATTCCACAAGTCCCATTAAAAATAATAACAAAATTAATAAATAAGTAGATCATAAACTATACAATAAAACCCCCTACCCACCTGCACAACCATAAACCCTAATACAATTTTCATTTTCCTTTGCTATCCTACTTCATTTACAATTTCATTTTTCCAATACAATAAAATAAATAAAAAAGTAAAATTGCACTCACCAGCTCTTCTCCTCCTCTATTGTTTGATGCACTTCCTTCATTAGACTTGTGGTAAACTTCAACAATGCTTCATGTTCATTTTCAGCCTCTACCCCTCTCTATTAGCCTATGTGACATCTTACATGTGCAGTTTAATACCCCACAAAAACCTTCAAAACATTAAAGATAATTTGTGATCTTTTGAATATTGCTTATACTTTAAAGCATATGAATCAAAAATTTTGCAAAACCAATAAAATAATAACTATGAACACCATCAAGACTACCGAATATATGCTCCAAAGGACAAAAAATACCAAGCATACATCACGAAGAACAAAGCTAAATAACATATTTAGGAAATAGACTAATATTCTTACATTAATATCTGAAAACAATATTACATACATAAGTGTATTTGTGAGATGTTGTTTCATTTTCTCACCTTAGGCATAGATGCAAAATCCTACTTTTAAAAGATACAAACTTAATATCCTTGATCTTGATCAAAAAATAAAGGATAAATATTGACGGTTCACAACAAAAGCCCTATGTAAAATGGACAACTATCATAAACTACATAAAGAAGATTCCTTTACATAAGAAGACTTATGCACAACATCAAAATTAAATGGTGACTCACTTTTTCAAGAATACACACCACACACACGCATGGGTTATGGACCCCCCACAACCTTCGTTGTCAAAATATCTACTCACTGTCTGAGTCTGAATGATTTGAAGTTGATGTGTCCTCCCACGTAGGCTAATTAGCTAACAACCCCCAATGTTGGTTAAATCTAATATGCTTTAGCCATTCAAACTTGTTAAAATAAGATAAATCAACAACTTGTTGCATAACACAATGATAATGATTTACAACCCGTATATCAGTCACATGCCTAGGACCACTTGCCAACCATGTGACTTGTTTGTCAATAATGAGCCTACACAATAAAAAGTTAGGAATGAATCCTGAATCATATTTATAAGTAGTGTGCTTAGCATAATTAATATTTTGACTTTGTTGGATTACTTGAAGCAATCCCCTATCAAATTAGAGGGCAAATCTATATGGTACTAGATTTACCTTTAGATATGGAGTGTAACCAAAAATAACTGAGCAAATAAATAACGAGAAGAAATGAAATTGCCAAAATTGCTTTCTTTATTGATCTTTGATACTTGTAGCACCCTAAAATTGGCACAGTGAAATTGTAATAATTACATTCATCCTAGTAAATAATTTAAATTCAAATTTTAACCTCCCAAACCGCCCGTTAACCGTCGGGTAATCCGTTTCCCCCTTTTCTATGCCATTTTTAGAGGTTGTTTTGACCGTTTGACGATATCGTCGCCGATCAGACGATATCGCCCCAGATCTGACGATTTCGTCTCAGGCTAGGACGTCCGGACGATCTTGTCTCAAAACTGATTTTGCACAATTAGCTTCTGTTCCAACGGGCCTCTAATCCGGGCAGAAGCGTGTCTGCGCCGTTAGGGACCCTCCCCGTTGGAGATCTCCCAAATAGGGATGATCTCCAACCTCCTAACCTCCCTCCTAAGCCTATTTAATCCTAAGCCCTCCCCTTAGCACCCCCTGGCTGAAATTCCCTGTAACCCGACTGCATACATGTTAAAACATCCTAAGTTTTATTTTGCATTAGTTCTATATCAATTTTGTTGCAGGTACATTACTATTTTTTAGCCGGAGCAAGCTTACATCATCGTCGACGAACCTGTTCAGATCGGAGGCGAACCTGTCGAATCAGAGACGATTTCGTACCAATGCGAGACGATTTCGACTGCAGTCAACATTGAGGCAATCAGTGCCTGAAGTTTGCATTTCTCTACCCTTTTTCTGTTGTTTTATTCTGCAATTAGCTTAGTTTATTCAGTATTTTATACTATTTTGCATTTTGGAGTTCACCCATCTAGATCAAATGCATGATTAAATCATAATTATTATTTAATTAGCATAATTCATTCCTGTTTCTGTGTTTAAGTTTCAGTTTGATAGTGCTACTATCATTTTATACTATTTCCCTCTGTTATCATTGTTGTATCTTTTGTATTTTGCACCTATTTCTCTGTTTGCAGGTCTCTCGACGAATTCGTCTGATCTCAGATGATCTTGTCTGATCTCGGACGATCCTGTCAAATCAGAGGCGATCCTGACTGCTTCAAGAATCAGAATCATCATCAAACATCCGGATCAGGTATTCTTCTTTTAATATTCTGTAATTTCTCTATTTTTTGTCTTTAAATCTATTTTTTGTACTCATTGAATTTGCATCTTCATATAGAATAGCTTAGACGCATTTTGGCCAAACCTAGGATATGAATGCTTAAGGCTAAAAATGAACACATAAAACACATTCCCAACCTAGGCGTGGAAACTGCCATTAAATGTTTCTTGGTGAACCCACCATCCATCGAAAAATCACCAATAATACACCTCCCTTGAGAGGCGGGACCTTCGCAAGTCCTCTCAGTCCGAGGTACCGCGACATCCTTTTCACATCCCCCTTCCGGGCATGGATCCTATAGCCTGAAGGTAAGGGTGTGAAAAATTTGGAGCGATACATTTTGGTGAACCCGACGTGAATGCATTATAAACCTTTTGAAAAAAAAAACAAAAAAAATAAAACAACTAAAACATAGATGCATTTTAAATCATTTAAAATTATAAGTTGCATATTTAGATGGTAGCTCCTAAGAAAATATTAGCAGTTACTATAAATGTAGAAAACCAATTGGCAGCCATAGAAGTCAATTCTGTACTTAGTGTGCCTAAAATAGATAGAAATCAACTCTTGTGGGATGAACTTGATAGAAGACTTAGTGTCATCTCATCTAGGTCAACACAACTTAAACAAATCAAGAGGCTAATCCTAGATAGAATCCTGGATCCTCATCAACTTGTCTTTTATCATGAACTTCAGAGAGCCTGCCATAGATGGTTAGCTTATAGGAGAGCTCTTGTATCTTCAAAATTGTTCACCTTCGAGGAATACCTCGAGAACGCAGCCATTGTACACCAGTTCCTAGGTTGTGTAGAAGACCAAGAGGTTGTTCTTACAGATAGGGAAATATGGAATAGAGTTCCTCGAGCTGTGTTATATCGAGAGTATTGCCACGAGCTTTACTTCTATCAACCAGCATCTGAGACAGATAATATCACTATAGCTCTTTTCATTAAATTTTTAAAAGAAAACTTTCAATTTGAAGAAGAACACTTCATGACTCCTGAAGAATTAGAGCCCATTAATGATATTTATAAATTGTTTATAGAAAACTAGATCATTTACTTTCAGTCTTATTTCTTGCATTTATTGTATTGTTTGTCATCTTTACAATATTATTTCAAAAACAAAAAAAACTAAAAACTAAAAAACATAGCAAAAACTTAAAACATTTCATTTCAAATATTGTAGTAGGTATATAATTAATATATACCTCTTAAACTTGTTGCATATATATATATATATATATATATATATATATATATATATATAAATATATATATATATTTGCTGAAATCTGAAATTAAAGCACCATGCCTAAACTTAGGAATGGTAAAGAAACTTTAGGAGAAGAAGAAGATTGGTTACAAGATACAACTAGAGACCCAAATGTCCTTCCTGAAGATCCAATTCCGGAAGGAAAAACTCTAGATCAACCAGAACATGACCTAGGTGAAGACAATGAACAAGAAGGAAGTGTTAAAGAGGATGGACCCTCATCCCCTAGAGTAGCTCCAGATGGAACTATTGCTTTTGACAACATAGATCATTTCAAGAAATTTCTCAATGATAACATTGACGCCCTTAATGTGGCAGTTCGTATTGATAAAGGGCAAATTAGTGACACTCAAGCAGCCATGGAATATATGTATGATGTGCGCACTAATCCCTTGTCTTTCATTGATCAAGAAAGTGATAAGGTTGGGCCATCCAATACAGACATGGTCACTATGATGCAAAACATGTCAAAACAACAGGTTACCCAACCTCCTAAGGAACCTGTTATTCAACCTAAAATCATTCCCACACAAAAGAAACCTTCCTTCACTACTTTATTTCGCCAAACTATTGAGCAATATGCTTCAAGTAAACAAAAACCTAAAACGAAGCCAAACACCAATTTTCAACAATCTGGAATACATCATAATACAACTTCAAAATTCCTTCATAACACTTTTCCTACCAATAATTTACACAATAGTAACATGGCATCTAATCTTCATGTCCCTCCATCATATGCTCATAAAACCCATATCAATGCCCTACCAAACCAATATGGGGGGCAAACTAGTAATCTGGAAGCCATGGTGAAACAATTAGCTTCGCGTATGGACCAGATAGATCCCTACCGTCCCTCGTACAATTATCGAGAGATCTGTAGTCAACCTTTGGATCCCATAGTTGTAGCTCAACCATACCCTAAGCATTTTCCCATGCCTATCTTGCCTATATATAAAGGAACCGAAGATCCCATAGAGCATCTTCGCATGTTTAGGATAGCATGTCATGATATATCACATGATGACTTGCTATTACTAAAAATGTTCCCAAAAAGTTTAGGTGGAATGGCATTAGAGTGGTACTATCAATTGCCCACTCATTCTTTGAGAAACTTTGAAGAAACATCTGAATCATTTGTCCATCAATTTAGTGCCTACATCGAGAGGCATGTAACCATTAAAGATTTATACAACTTAAAACAAGACAAGGATGAATGTTTTGCCGATTTCTTAGCTAGATGGAGGCAATTGATAGGAAAACTGCACTTTGTGCTACCTTATAGGGAAATGTTGGACATTTTTATCAATAATTTACAAGAACAAATATCTTATGAGCTATCAATTGCTACTTTAACTACCTTCGATCAAGCTATAGATTTAGCTCGAAGAGTAGAAGATGCCCTCATTAGGAGAGGCCAACTTAGGAAGAAGGATGATGAGAAAACATCCAGAAATCAATATAAAAACAAACAAGTTGTCGGTGATGGAGTCACTGACAGCATAAATGTTGCTAATATCAATGCAACGAAGACAACAAAAAAATTTATATTGAAACCTCCTGATAAGCCTCCTCGAGAATTTACTAGATTAAATCAACCCTTATCAACTATTTTACCTCAATTACTCGAAAGAGGTTTGATCCAATTACCAGCTATCCAGGAACTCGATCCAACTATACCCGGATACGGAGCCGACTTACACTGTGATTTCCATAGAGGACCTGGACACTCTACCAATGCTTGTAAAAGGTTGAAACATAAAATACAAGATTTGATTGATAATAATGAAATGGAAGTGCAAGCCTTCCAACCTAAACAAAACCCTCCTAATAATACTCAAAAGACCATTCCCCAAAATCAAAATCAAAATGCTAATCAAACATTAGACATATTTCAACACCCTTTACCAAGACATGGTAAAGAGGTAGCCAATCAAATCGAACATCATAATGTTCCCCCTCCTACCCGATATGTAGGAACCATTAGCGGACAATTACCTGTTCAGGATCCTCAAATATTTGACACAACCTTATCCCTGGTTACGACCAGGCCCTTACATAATTTTCAAACTTCTGATTCTAGTGATATAGAATCAGATAGTGAAAGTGAACTAGACATTACTTCAAACCAATCGAATAGTTCTGAAAATGAATCAGATCCTATTCAACCCATCACAGATGCCATGGTTCCAGAAGAACCATTTCCTAGAAGAGTTACTACTCGACCCTCTTCTAATCAATTCCTTCCTAATGAACAAGCCATAAATGCTAGACCGAGGCCAGTTCAACGTCCTCAATATAACATTGTAGGTACCATTGGAGTCGTTACCCGACAACAGGCTCAAAATTCTCAACAAGAATCAAATCAGAATGATGGATCGGCTCCATTCGTTTTGAAAAATCCCAATAAAGGGAATCATGCTCCTAATGTTCAACCTAAACCCCCTTACAATATTAATGAGCAATTATCCAATACTATAGCCAGAATTTCCCTTTTGGATTTGTTAAGATCCTCTCCCACCCATAGGGATGAGTTGATGCTTACATTGAGCCAAATGATGGTACCTCAAAACATCCAACCTGAAGCTATGGCCAATACTATCATCACTCGAGAGGTTGATTGTATTGACTTCCGGGATAAAGATATCCCACAACACAGTTTACATAAGGATAATCCCTTATATATTACCGCTCTAATTGGAGATGTAGCTATCAAACGAGTCTTGATTGATAATGGCTCATCTCTAAACATTTGCACTTTTGACTTCTACCAAAGATTTGGCTTTAGAAGTGATGAAATGAAGAAAACCGATATGATTATCAAAGCTTTCAATGACGAAACACAAGAAACATGTGGAGTTATTACCATCCCCTTGCAAGTTGGTCCTAGAACCCTAGAAACAACCGTGTTTATTGTACATTGCCCAACATCGTACAATATACTCTTGGGTCACCCTTGGATCAATGCGATGCGAGCTGTCCCATCAACTTTACACCAATGTGTTAAATTCGAATTTAAAAATCAGTTGGTCACTATCCATGGTGACCCTAGACCCTTTGATATGTGTGCTTTGGCAGAACCCGTTGGAGTGCAATTTTGCCCCGCTCTGTCATCCACACATCCTAGTTCTTATTTTTCATCTAAAACTGTGAAACACACACCCATAACTTCACCTATTTCCCCTCCATTAATTTCATCCTCCTATATAGATCAACAATCTTCTAAACAAATCACTCTAGAACCTCAAAAAGATCTTAAATCTACAACCAATCCTTCATGTTCTATCCCTATAATTTCAAAACCTATAGACACAACTATCATACCTTCCACATCTCAAGATATAGGGAATAATCCTTCTACATCTTATGCCCTTTTCGATGAACTTTTACCAGATTTATCCACAACCTTAATATCAGAAAAGACAAATGCTTTCATGCGAGATTCAATTCTTTTAAATAACTTGCCGCCATCTCCTCGTACTTTGGGCCTCCCACAACCTATGGGAAGTACTTACCAAGTCGGGAGTTGTGCCTTCATTTATAAAGGATATGACTGGGGAAGAATCCCTCGGAATATCAAAACTCATCATGAGGGATACGCTCGGTGTTATTTTACCAATGAATATATTAAAGCTAAACCCATGATGCTTAAAATGGGATATAAAGGGAAAGGCTTGGGACCTTTCCAAAATGGCATGAAAGAACCTTTCGAGGTAGAACCGTGGCCCGCCCGCTCGTGGTGTGGGCCTATTTCCTAGTAAGGGTCAACCCTTTCCTTTTGAAGATGATGATCATCTCATATGTTATCAAGATTATTTGGATAGGTGTGATGATTTGCCTCTTAAAAATCAGTCATTTTCATGTAACATGCTATCCATAGCTTACCCTAAAATGATTGCTGACCCCGATGAAGAGTTGGAAGGAGATATCTTCCATGATGTCTCTGTTGAAGAGATGTTACACAATGGATTTTATTTTGATGGTTCTATACCAACTATAGCCCAACTTGAGGCCACTAATCCTCAAGATGAATTATCTAAATTAACCTTACAAGAATTACAAGAATTGGGTGTTTCACCCGCCCCACCTAATTTTGAAAGAGATCTACACATGGAGGTAGAAAACGTCATTAAAATTAATATTGGAACTGAGGATAATCCTCACATAATCAATATTGGATCAGAATTAAGTCAAGAAAAACAAGAACAATACATTGCATTCCTTAAAGAGTATGAAGATGTCTTCGCTTGGACATACGAAGATATGCCAGGTCTAGACCCTTCCGTAGTCATGCATCATCTAGTGGTCCATCCGGATGCTAAACCTGTTAAACAAAAACTTAGAAAAATGCATCCCAAAGTGGCTCTGCTAGTCAAAGGGGAGTTAGAAAAACTCTTGAATGTTGTCTTTATACAAGCTATTGATTATGCTGAATGGATCTCAAATGTAGTTCCAGTCACCAAGAAAGAAGCTACCAAAGTTAGGGTTTGCACAGATTTTAGAGATATTAATGCCGCATGCCCTAAAGATGACTTTCCTCTTCCAAACATGGATCAAATCATTGACTTTACTGTCGGGAGTGGGATGATGTCCTTAATGGATGGATTCTCCGGTTATAATCAGATCCGGATAGCTCCTGAAGATCAGGCTAAAACAACCTTTATTACCCCCTGGGGTACTTTTTGTTGGAAAGTGATGCCATTTGGCTTAAAGAACGTAGGTGCAACCTATCAACGAGCTATGACCTATATTTTTCATGATATGATGCATGATATCCTACATGATTATGTAGATGATATTATAGCTCACTCTATTATTGAAGATAATCATTTAGATGATTTGAGAAAAGTTTTTAATCGATTACGAGAATATCTTATTCGATTAAATCTAGCAAAATGCATATTCGAAGTTAAGTCTGGCAAACTATTAGGGGTTTTAGTTTCTTTACGTGGTATTGAAATCGACCCTCTCAAGATTGCGGCTATCACTGATATGCCCGCACCTACTAATATATCTGAGTTACGAAGTTTACAAGGTAAACTTCAAGCTATCCGTCGCTTCATCGATAAGCTGGCGGACAAAACTGGTCCCTTTCTTAAACTCCTTAAGAAGGATGTCCCTTTTAATTGGGACGCCGAATGTAGAGAAGCTTTTGAACTTCTCAAACAATACCTCCTTAATCCACCTGTGCTTTCACCACCTAAACCTGATCGCCCATTTCTCCTATATATTTTAGCTTCAGATTCTGCCTTAGGGGCTATGTTAGCTCAGCTTGATGATGAAAAGAGAGAACGTGCTAATTATTATATTAGCCGAACCTTCATCAGTTATGAAACCCGCTACACAACATTAGAGAAACTATGTCTAGCAGTCATGTTTGCTACGCAAAAATTATGACATTATATGCTTAGTCAAAAAACTTATGTCATTGCCAAATACGATCCCTTAAGGTATCTCATGAGTCGACCTTATTTATCGGGTCGCACAGCCAAGTGGGTTCTTGCTCTAAGCGAGTTTGATCTCACATTCATAGGACAAAAGTCTGTTAAGGGTCAAATCATAGCAGATCAATTAGTCGCTGCACCCTTAGAGTCTACCCATCCCCTCATCATCGAGTTTCTGGATGAATGCCTTCAATTAGAGGCAGACCATACTGAACAATGGTCCTTATACTTTGATGGAGCCCGATGCATGAGTGGGGCTGGTGCGGGTATTATTTTAATATCCCCGCAAAAACATCTTATTCCTCTGTCCTTCAAATTGACATTTGCTTGCACCAACAATACTGCTGAGTATGAAGCTCTAATCCTTGGATTACGAGCTGCTTTAGCGCTAAAAATTAAACATCTTTTAGTTTTTGGTGATTCTCAACTGGTTATAAACCAAATTAATGAAGTTTATCAGACTAGAGATGATAAACTATGCCCATATAAGGCCTATGTTTTACAATTAATGTCCCTATTTGATCAAGTTACCTTGGAAGCTATTCCTCGAACTTGCAACCGTGCAGCTGATGCTATGGCCGTAGCTGCATCTCTCCTGCCCTTGGAGTTAGATGACGAATATGCCACTATCATTATTCATCGACTCCAGGAACCCACTTCAAATAAATCATGCTTAGAGCCTTTGGATGTGTTTCTAATCAATGAAACTACTCCTGAACCTTGGTATACGGACATATTTGATTTTCTCCAAAATGGGACTTTCCCTGCCAATTCTAATAGAAACCAACGTCGGTTATTACGTAGACGAGCAAGTCGATTTGTAATAATTGGCAATACTTTATATAGGAGATCTTTTGAAGGTATCCTATTAAGATGTTTAAACTTAGAAGAGTCTAAATTAGCCTTGAGTGAAGCCCACGATGGATCTTGTGGAGGACACTTTAGTGGTAGTGTCATTGCTAAAAAGCTCCTTCGGATAGGATACTTTTGGCCTACCATGGAAACGGATGCACATGAGTATGTGCGCCATTGCGACAAGTGTCAAAAACATGCTGACCTTGTCCATGCGCCTGCACAAGAGCTGCAGGCTATTTCATCTCCTTGGCCCTTTTCTAAATGGGGCTTAGATATTATTGGCAAAATCAATCCTGTGTCATCTGATGGACACAAATTCATCATAACCGCCATCGAGTATTTCACGAAGTGGGTTGAAGCTATGCCTTTAGCTTCCTGCACTGGCACACAAGTCTCTAAATTTATTTTTAATCAAATCATTTGTAGGTTCGGAATTCTTGCAAATCTCATCTCCGACAATGGAACTTGTTTCAAAAATAAAGATGTTAAAAAATTATGCCAAAAATATAAGATTCAACATCGCTGGTCCACTCCCTATTATCCTCAGGGTAATGGTCAAGCATAAGCATCTAACAAAACCTTAATCAAAATCCTCAAAATATTGGTCAATAAAACTGGTCGTGATTGGCACATTCAATTATATCCAGCCTTGTGGGCCTATCGAACTAGTGTTCGAACCCCCACGGGAACTTCACCATTTGTTTTGGTTTATGGTGCTGAAGCAGTTTTTCCCTTTGAATTAGAAGTTCCTTCTTTGGCTCTGCTACTTCAAGATACCGAAGTAGGAGATGAATATCGAGCGGCAGACTCAGTCAGCTGGAACTCCTAGATGAAAAATGCATCAATGCTTTGGAGCATCTCCGTGCCTACCAAAACAAGCTTAAAAGATCATATGCTAAAAAAGTTCGTCATCGATCCTTTGAGATCGGCGACCTTGTTTTAAAAGAAAATAAAAAAATACTAATGCAACTAAGGACCTTAAAGGTAAATTTGAGCCCAACTGGCTTGGACCATACATTATTACTGCTAAATTCGAATCAGGAGCATACAAATTATCTACCTTAGATGGTAAAGAACTTAAAGAACCCATGAATATTTTGCATCTTAAACGTTACTATGTATAAATTTGGTCACTTCATCCATGTATATATTTGTTCAAAATCACTATCTTGTATTTCTTTCAAATTTATAAATTCAAAAACACCAAAAACATTCATAATCATCAAAATCTTCAAAACTATTTGTTGCATTTATTTATGGCACTTGTTAAATTTTTTGTTCAAAAACAAAAATAAAACCAAAAAACAAAATAATGATAAAAATATAAAAACAACAATATGCTTGACTCTTTCGAAACCAAAACAATATAAAGAAGAAAGAGAGAGTCAATATTCTCAAAACTTCTCAAAAAGTATTTATATATATTTTCTTACAAATGTTGCAGTTATATGTTTCAAATTATTTTTGATAAATTAGCATTTATTTGGAATCCCTCACTTGCACACTCACAAAAATAAATATCTTGATTTTATCTCGGCATGATTACTAATCTCTCTTATATCAAAGTCCACAAAATTCAATTAAATAAAGTTTGAGCATAGAGAATTGATCTTGTTATTTACTTAAACCAAGCACATCTTTTCACAATAAAATGATTATATTTGTAATTTCCATGTTTTGCTACATAGTAGAAGTGATTTCTTGAGCGAAAAGTTTCCCCTGCTATCCTATCATGCACATGGTCTAGAATCTTTGAGAATTGGCAAAAGGACAAGCTCACCCCTACCCGAATAAAAATCCCTTGCTCTACAGCTAATCCGAGCAAGTATCCCTAGCAAAGAAAAAAGAAAAAGAAAAGTTCAAGAAAAAGAGAAAAAAAAAAAAATGTTATTTTATATCATTACAACAATATTTCAAGCACTATCTCAAAAATCAAGCAAAAAAATACAAAAAGAAAAAGAAAAGTTCAAAAGTTAAAAAGAAAAGCAAAAAAGCAAGAAAGCAATAAAATCCCTTTCCCTACCCTTTGAAAAGAAAAGAAGGGTTGATGAGCTTGAATCCCTGGAATTCTCAATTATTCAAAAACTCGTGAGGTAAGCCCCATAACAGGTGGTTTGTGCCCAACCTCGCTTGGCCTTGGGTAACTCCTAGCGTGGTGATATGTCCGTCACATTAGCGACCTTCTTTTGTACAGACCTATGTCCGCTTATGGATTAGCTAGCTCTTGATAATCCGACCTACATAGTAGTCTAGTATGGTTATATGCATCTACATCATGGTTAATGAACACTTATTTGGTTTCTTCAAATCACTTGTATCATATTATCTTGCTCAAAACTGGTAAATGCACAAAGCAATTGCACACACATTTGTATTTGAGAGATTTTGTGTATCATTATGATAAATCAAGATTGGAAATGAATTCACATATGCACATGGGATTCCTTATAAATCTAACTTTTGTCTTCAAAATACTTTGAAATATTCTTTTTGCAACTTGTTTGGAATAATTCATTTTCTTATTTCAAGTACAGTTGTTTAGCATAAAGACAACTATATAATAGAAAAATCAAAATTTTCTTTCAAAAATATACAATCAAAACATATATATCTGGTTGACTTTCGCGACGATGGTATAGTTCCAAAACCAAAATTGGAATTTTATGCCTAGCGCAAGTCCTCATCTTCATATTTTCTGTTTATTAAAAATCAACCATGCAATAAAACTATCTCTTTTTGATTTTCGCGATGATGGTATAAGTCTATACCTACATATTCTATGCCTAGCGCAAATCATTGTAACAATTTTTATTCCCCATTTATTTAAAAATCATGAAAACCATATGACTTAAATCATTATGTTACACAAATTATGCTTTTAAGCATGCACATTTTCATTATTTCATGTCATTATGTCAACCTTCCAATTTTGCAATGATGGTATAATTCCTAAGGAATTATCCAAAAATTTATCACACTTAGGAATTTATGCCTAGCAAAAATCATTTTAACATTATTTCATGCATACTATTTTTATGAAAATCTGAAAAACAAACCATCATCATCATCATTTGCACCATTGCACCAAAGTCTTAAGACAGTCTCTTAAGCACTCTTTTACTTTTAACAATATTTTTATACTGGGATTAGCTTGACGACCGAGTGAGCAGCGACTCCATGAAATGGTCTATAATAGCGACAATGTCCTTTGAAATTATTGTTAGAAGTCTCTTTTTATTTTTTATCACATTACATCACAAACAATCAATTTGTTACATCAGATTATTTCATTTAAAATATTACAGCATGACATCAAAATTATAAATTTTCAACATGACATAATTTCATGAATCCTCAATCCAATCATCAAATTAATCAATCAAACATAAAAGCATCATCAACATACACATAACACAAGTCATATGATCAAAAACATATCATATATATATCAAAAATATATATACATCATCAAAACTGGATTGGTATGCCACAATCTATACCTCGGCATACTCAATCCTCTATCAACAAAAAAAATAATAATACATGCTCTATGTCTCAATCTGTACAAAGCCATGCAGTGCTCTAGCCTCGAGAACCCCTCGAGCTCTCAGCCTCATCTCCTCCCCCACCCTGAGGTGGACGAGGTGGCCCCATCGTAGTATGTGTAGTACTACGAGTCCTAGTCGTCGATCGGGACGAGGTCCTCGATGACCCGATCCTGATCGGATCTACGATGTTGGCTGGCAGGGGTAGTCTATCCTCCTCTGGCACCAGCTGATAGTACAAAGTCTGGTAGAAAGTAATTTGGGCAATAGCCCGTGTCAGCTCCCTAGTGCTCGCCCCTCCACCCCATGCCCTGAGGCATGCAATCTCATCTCGAAGCTGTGTAACCTCAGCTCGATGTCATGCAACCTCCTCCTGTAGGGTCTGCACCTGTGCCTAGAGATGGATCATCTCCACTCGAAGAGTAGCTATCTCACTACTCTCCCCTGTGTCGACACCCTTGCCCTTATCGAGCGATGGTGGCCTCTCTCTCTATGGAGAAGGGGGTCTCGCCTCCCTCCTCTCCCTCTATCGCGGCCTCTCCTGTGCCTGTGGCCTCCTCAGCTCTCTCCCATCGTGACCCTGGGCCACCTCCATAGCCCCTGGCACCGCCTCCCTATCCGATGCACAACTACATGTATCGGACCCTGAGCCCTCATCATCCGAGGAGGGCGGATGCCTACGTACCAGGCATCGTAGCCATCTGCTACCCCTACGTCGTCCCCATCCACTGGCTGAATGGGGGCATCGTCCGAGTCCTGACTCCAGAAACGCTGCATGTCTGGAGCCCCGCTCACTGTAGTGTTATCCCGGATAGTCCAGGAAAACTCATAATCCTTGAGAGATGGGATCCCCTACTGTAGACCGAACTATCACAAAACTCGGTCATAGCGGTGGAGCTCCACCTCTCCCCTCTCCATCCATAGCCAGCACACTCGCCTGACGCGAGCTAACTCCTGTCCATCCTCGGCCCACCCTGGATGCTCCCTCCAAGGCCTCCAGGTGATCTGGTCCGGGACTAGGTCATCTAGCAGTCTCCGGGACATCGAAAGGTCGATCCGCCACTGTGACCCTCTTCGGAGCCACCAGTAGAAAACTCGGGGCCTCTCCCCATCAATCCCTATCAGAGGAAGCCCTACCGGCCTCCGCACTGCAATGTGCTCCCAGCACCAAACCTGTAGGAGCGATGTCATCACCAGACATCGGCCGCCCTTGTACATGACCCCATGCAGGATCCTGTACAGTCGGCATAGCACATAGCTGCCCCAAGAGAACCTGTAGCCATGGTCTCGCATATCGTAGATCACATCTGCTAGCATCCATGGCACCCTGCACCCGCTCTGGTGGCACAACAGAAGTCCACCAACCACTCCAGCTAGAACCCATGTGAGTCTAGATGCCCCAGGCATCTGACGCAGTGCCTCGATGTTAACTCCGCCCTTCTCCAGGGCGAAGCTCGGGTCACCACACAATCGTCCCATAGCATGGCCCTGATTGGCCATAGGAGTGATCAATCGTCCTTGTATGGGGATTCTTAGAATCCTCCATACATCCTCCAAAGTGGGAGTCATCTCCCTTGTAGGTAGCCAAAAATAGGAAGAACCCGGATACCATCTCTCTGCTAGGGCTGTCAGTAGCCCCATATCTGTAGACACTTGTGGCATCTCTGCCACATGCTGTAAGCCGGCCTGTGCCAGCTGATCCCGCTCTGCCTGTGTAAGAGCGGCCAAGTCATCTCTTAAACCTCCATACTTCCATTCCCTACTTTTTAGCAAACCTCTCTGCAACATAAACAACAAAACAACAAACAATCATTAATAAAAAATTCAAGTATTTAAAAATGCAAGTAAAATAAGTTCAATTTTATGCAATTGATGATATCGTCCACTATTGGACGATATCGTCCCAAATTTGAGCATAATCATTTTCGATTTTGCAAGTCGAAATCGTCCCTAATTTGATGAAATCGTCCCCCTTTCGTCGATTTCGCCCTTGGACGAAATTGGCGAAATTGAGACGATTTCGTCGAAATCGGGACGATTTCGTCCCGACGACGTCGACGGCCCAAAAATGGCCGCGATGCTCAAAAATTGATTAAAATTTACCTAAAAAGCATGTAAAATCAAATTAAAGCATTCTAAGTTAAGTCTAGACTCTTACCCGTAGCCCGCGTCGGACCTCTGTTGATCTGTGCGTCGTCTCCACCATTTTTGCTTCCAGAGCTCTAAAACCAAGAAAATGAACAGTAAAAATGAATTAGGGTTTTACCCTATTTTTCTTAATTTTATTCAAAAATAATTCAAAATTTCTTTTTCGCGTTTTTACCTCAAACGTTCGATTTGGGTAAAAACACGGAGGGGGCACCATAGTAAGCTGTCGTACGATTCGACCAAGAATCGTCGCCTAAAAATGGGAATAATTTTTGCTTTCTCGTAGATCGAGAAGAACTCATCTTTAACGCATTTTCTTCGAAAAATTCGCTAAAGAGGGGGCAAAATGTAGCACCCTAAAATTGGCATAGTGAAATTGTAATAATTACATTCATCCTAGTAAATAATTTAAATTCAAATTTTAACCTCCCAAACCGCCCGTTAACCGTCGGGTAATCCGTTTCCCCCTTTTCCGTGCCATTTTTAGAGGTTGTTTTGACCGTTTGACGATATCGTCGCCGATCAGACGATATCACCCAGATCTGACGATTTCATCTGGGCTAGGACGTCCAGACGATCTTGTCTCAAAACTGATTTTGCACAATTAGCTTCTGTTCCAACGGGCCTCTAATCCGGGCAGAAGCGTGTCTACGCCGTTAGAGACCCTCCCCCGTTGGAGATCTCCCAAATAGGGATGATCTCCAACCTCCTAACCTCCCTCCTAAGCCTATTTAATCCTAAGCCCTCCCCTTAGCACCCCCTTGGCTGAAATTCCCTGTAACCCGACTGCATACATGTTAAAACATCCTAAGTTTTCATTTGCATTAGTTCTATATCAATTTTGTTGCAGGTACATTACTATTTTTCAGCCGGAGCAAGCTTACATCGTCGTCGACGAACCTGTTCAGATCGGAGGCGAACCTGTCGAATCAGAGATGATTTCGTACCAATGCGAGATGATTTCGACTGCAGTCAACATTGAGGCAATCAGTGCCTAAAGTTTGCATTTCTCTACCCTTTTTCTGTTGTTTTATTCTGCAATTAGCTTAGTTTATTCAGTATTTTATACTATTTTGCATTTTGGAGTTCACCCATCTAGATTAAATGCATAATTAAATCATAATTATTATTTAATTAGCATAATTCATTCCTGTTTTTGTGTTTAAGTTTCAGTTTGATATTGCTACTATCATTTTATATTATTTCCCTCTGTTATCATTGTTGTATTTTCTGTATTTTGCACCTATTTCTCTGTTTGTAGGTCTCTGATGAATTCGTCAGATCTCAGACGATCTTGTCTGATCTCAGACGATCCTGTCAAATCAGAGGCGATCCTGACTGCTTCAAGAATCAGAATCATCATCAGACATCCGGATCAGGTATTCTTCTTTTATATTCTGTAATTTCTCTATTTTTTGTCTTTAAATCTATTTTCTGTACTCATTGAATTTGCATCTTCATATAGAATAGCTTAGACGCATTTTGGCCAAACCTAGGATATGAATGCTTAAGGCTAAAACGAACACATAAAACACATTCCCAACCTAGGCGTGGAAACTGCCATTAAATGTTTCCTGGTGAACCCACCATCCGTCGAAAAATCACCAATAATACACCTCCCTTGAGAGGCGGGACCTTCGCAAGTCCTCTCAGTCCGAGGTACCACGACATCCTTTTCACATCCCCCTTTCGGGCACGGATCCTATAGCCTGAAGGTAAGGGTGTGAAAAATTTGGAGCGATACAGATACAAATGTTACAAATGAATTTTGAATTGCCCCAAGTGTGTTTGGGAGCAATGTTACAATTTTCCCTCTCTGTATTGTTACAAATGAATAATCTGATGGAACGAGGATCTTCCAACTCTTCATAAGAACTCGTGCTCTTTGTCCTTTCTACTACAATCCAAGGTGAGTGGGCTTTGGTATCCAACAAGGGACCACTCCAGCTTCAATAGCTTCTCCAAAGTACCTATCACCTGCACACATTCAAACCAACAAAGGGATCAATAGCACTTGTATATTTGATTTCCAAAGACCAATGCTATGCATAAACCCTAAGCGAATAATCTTGTTATGCAAATGATAAAAGCAATTAACATAAAAATCCTTGCTACAATGAAAATTATTGATCTTTGCTATCGTACTATATCTTGCTCTCAGATCTGCTAAACCACGGGCATGCGATGGTGGACTAGGAACCATGGATGCACGGTCTCAAAATCGTGAATGAGTGGTTCTAACTATGAAATCGTGAATGGGCAGTTCAGGCTAAAATGTAGGTTGCCTCAAGAAATGGACCTTCGAGATCTGATATAGGCTGTACTCATGATCTGCTCAAGGATCGAGGTCAATTTTTGCAACCTGGAGGTGTCTTAATTCAGCCCCTTTTGTTTGGTGGGGTAAGGGTACCTTTATAGGCCCCTTAGGATTTTGGAGGGAAGTGGAAGGTGGCAAGCCTGGATTACCAAGTGGTAATTCTGGGCTGTTAGGTGGGAGGGACAATTACAGTGAGTCACTCAGTGTGCCTCACTTAACTGGGGTGATGTGGCTACAAGTGGAGTGGGATGTGGGATCCTGTCCTATGTGAAGGGACAAGGGAGGTAAGGTGGATTAGATGTGGCATGGATGTTGGATGGGGTGTCTAGGACACATGTCTAGTGGGTAGGTAGGGTATCCTAGGGTGGTTTTTCTAGATTTAATAAATCTGGAAAATAGGATAATGTGTAGGATTTTATATCCCTAAGTTGAGACTTAGGTATATGATTTATTATGTGGGGGGGGTGTGGTGCTGAATTTTAGTGTCTATAGTTACCCCTTTTTGTACTGCATTGTGTGCAACATGATGCAGTGCAAAAACCAATGACACCTGATTTTATTTGAATGGATAAATGGACTCAATTTTCTCTGTGCAAAGAATGAATGACTTAAAAATTTACTTTTGGCTTACCCCCTCAATTGGTGAATGAGTAAAGAATGAAACTCATAAGCCAATTGACTAAAGGTAGATGATGAAATATCTTTATGATGTGGATGAAATGCAATGTATGAGATGTTGATCAACTTGATGCCCCAAGTTTGGGATTGGTTGTGTTGTTGCAAGTTTGCTTTTGCTTTGTGTGTGGTGAAATTATTAACCATGTGTGTGAGCTCGTGTTTCTAGATATTGTTAGTCACTCCTGTGCGTCGGAGCCAGTGCCCTTAGACTTTGATGCTCTTGGTTTATGATCTACACCGATTTGGGTTGATTTGTGTTTTGAATTCATATTTTATTTGTTTTTTTTTGGAACCGCGCTTTCGTGTTTCCATCCGCTAACCATGGATCTACGGTTTTGTGCCTCGTAAAACATGGGTGTGCATTTTCTACGTAAACCATGGATGCACATTTTTCATCATGAAAAGCGGCTATAAATAGCTTTGGGTCACTTTCATTCTTTATTCTTGCTAGCTGTATTTTCTTGATTTGGTCTGAGTCATGAGTGAGATGGAGATTGGTGAGGGGAGTGGAGGTGGTGTGGGTGCGGGTGGTAGTGGAGGTGGAGGCTCGGCTAGAGCGGAAGCCGATGGGCACTATGCTTAGGTAGGTGTTCATTTTCCCTTAGTGTAGGTTGTTTTGATTTGTTTTTGTTTGTATGTGTTTTTTTTGTTTTACATCACTAAGTGGGGATGGTAAAGAATTTTTTTTTTATTTTCTTTGACATCACTAAGTGGGGATGTTGTTTTTTTTTTATTACCATGCTAGGGGTAGGTTGAAAGTTTTTTTTTTGAATGTGAATGTTGTTTTTGTAATTGTAGCTAAAATGTAATTTATTTTGTTGTTTTGTTTTTTTTTTTGGACTACCATGCTAGGGGTAGGTTGAAAGTTTTTTGTATTTTTGTTGTTGTTTTGGTTTTAGGTGAAGTTGCTTGATGCTCGACATAGATGGCCTCACACTATTTCAAAAGTGTGAAAGGCTTTGATTGATGATGATTGGAGGTTCTTGGAGGTAGTTGGTTTGGATGGTTGTGGACGTTTGGGCACTATCAGGGTAGATGAGGCACTTCTTTCTACTTTGGTTGAGAGATGGGATCTCGATCATGGTTCTTTCCAGCTTCCTATAGGGGAGCTCACTATGACTTTGGAGGACATGTATCGTATCTTTTGGGTGCCTATCGAGGGTCCATCAGTGAGTGTGGGCCATGACAAGGAGGAAGCACTCCAACCCATCTATGGTGATTTATGGGATGTTGACTACAGTAAGGGTGACATTGCTTACCTTGACTTGTTCAAGGTTGAGAGATTGGGTGTTATTCCTACATTCATGATGTACATATTGAGCAACATGTTGTTGCCCAATAGCATGGGATCGAGGATCCCATGGAACTAGGTTTCCATTGTGCTTGGTTTGATTTTAGATCCATAGAGGTTGGCATGGGCACCCGCTCTTTTGTGCCAGACTTATAGTGAGTTGTATGAGGTGAAGAGGTGGGGTCGCAAGGGTCTTAGTTGTAGTCTTTTGCTCCATATTTGGTCATGGGAGCATATCATTGTGGGCCACCCTGCTGGACTTCCTTGTGCTTGTGGTGCTACTGATCCTCATGCTTATCGTTGGCTCCTTAGTGAGGAGTCTTCTCCCACATGCCCTTCAGTTGAGGCTTCTACGTATAGGGATAGGCTTAGTGCTTTGACTAGGGATTTGATGTGTTGGTGCCCATGGAGGGGCCTGGATTGGGTTACAGATGTTGTGGAGCTTCATCGAGTTTGGTGAGGGTGGTGGGTAGTGGGTAGTCATACTTGAGAGATGGAGTTCATCCAGTTTTCTCGGGTACAGAGGTAGTTCGGGTTAGTATAGGGTGTTCTTGATGATCCTGTCATCTATCGATGATGGGGCGATGAGTTAGGTCTACCTCTGACCCCTAACTTCTAGGGCATTGATGATGCTTTAGATGACCCAGTCATTGTGGTGCCTAATTTGGATGATGTGGGCACTACTACAGAGTACGACGTATGGTTTGCTTTATAGCCTCTTTGGACACCCAACTAGGTTGTTGATGATGAGGGTAGTGGGGATGAGCCAGATACGGGTGATCAGGCTCCTAGGTGAGTGAAGCACCATTGGGGTAGTGATGTTGGGACTCAGCCTACCATAGAGGTACAATAGCCTAAGGTAGATGTGGAGCCAGAGGTTATGGAGGAGGGTGACGGTGGCCATGGGGATGGTGATGGGGATGGGGAGAGCAGTAGGTTGATGAGGGAGAGGAGGATGTTCCTCCTCACCATACGGAGGAGCAGTGGGATCTACTCTAGGGTGAGCAGGATAGTTTGGATCTGGAGGTGACTCACCTGAATGGTGAGTTGTCTTGGTACCAAGGTGAGGTTGCTCGACTTCAGGGTGAGGTGGACCATCTCCATGATAGACCGAGTGTGGATGATGTTGCTAGTCGAGATGTAGAGATTACGAGGCTATAGGGTGAGTTGGCTAGGGCGCATCATGCACCTACTAGGGATGATTCAGCTTCCACCATTGCCTCTCTTAGGGCATAGATATCTCAGTGGGTGGCTCGATAGGGTGCGGATCTGAGGACTATCCATAGGTAGGGGCATATATCGAGATGTTGGAGGACATTTTGCATGAGCACCAGATTCCCTTACATGTTCCTCCTTCTTCATCAGTTGCTACTTCTAGTAGGAGGATCGAGACGAGCCACAGGACTCATCGACCATCTAGCTCTCATGGTGCTTCATCAACACAGGGTCCTCGTAGGGATCCTGGTGGCGCTAGCTAGTAGTGCCTTATCACTTCTTTTTATTTTTTGTCTTTTTTCTATGAGCCTCAGTGCTCTAATGTATACAACTTATGAGCATTTTGTACTATGAGACTCACTTTATATATATATATATACATGGCTTTATATTTTTGTGTTATATTTGTGTGAATGCTTTTTGTGTATGCAATGCATGTTTATGAATGTTTTTATGGATGCTTATGGATGATTAATGCAAGCTAAGTATATGTATATGGATGATTAATGAAGGATATGTAGGATGATTAATGCAAGATAGTTGTATTGATCATTTATAGTTCAAAACTTTGTTGGCCATTTTTTTCATTGTTGTTTAATCAAGGGCACCAAACTTGGTGGCATTTATGTGGGATGATCCTTGAAGAAGACATGGATGTTGACATGGAAGAAGGTATGGATGTTGATATGGAAGCTATTATGGAAGAACATGTGAAAGTTGATATGGAATACTAAATGATTTTTAGAGACTCAAACATCCTAGTGATATCAAACAAACTCACTAAAATTGCCTAATTTCTTCTAGGACCAAATGTGTGTGTAGTGAATTCATTTACCAAATCTTGAGCATGGTAATGACCCTAGACAATCATGAACCTATTGTGTGTGCAATTGAAGTTCATTAACCCATCTTGAATAAATTGGGCATGACCTATTATGGTTTGAACCTAGAAGCTAGCTTGTCCGTATGAGCGGTCATAGGTCTCTTTTTAAAAGAGACATGTCACCACGCATGAGCGTACTCCACTGCCAGTCAAGCATCTATAGCTCCGGTGGAGGCTAACTCCATAGTCCATGATTTTGTGTTTTAGTCCTTGATGGGATGACTACTTAACCTTCGACGGAAATGTAGTATGATCCTTACAACCTAATTAATCAGTGGTGTGTGATGTAAAGGAATTAGAGCTTTGGGGAATCAGATTCTCAACCTAAGTGTGATGAGAATTGTACCCTATCCTTACTACTCTATTTTTGAATTTGGAGTAATTGTGATAGTGGTGAAAACCATTGTTGTTATGGACTATGTTGCATAATGGGACAAGCAAGGATGACCCTTTTCACCTCAAGGTTCCTACCAAGTATGGTGTTATCTCTTTTTGACACAAGATGTTTTTAAGATGTGAAATTGTGTTTGGTTCAAGAATATTTTTGGAATCAATTCTCAATACTCAATATTTTATTAATGTGATAAATTGATTTGGTCCTAAAGAAAATTGGATATATTTTTGGAGGTTTCTTAAAACACTAGGAGTGGCTGAGTGACCGAAAAACTTAGGGTGTATGCACTTTGTAAATGGGAATGTTGACTTAGGTGTTTAGAGGAAAGTGCATAGATGCCTTTTGTAGATGCCCTTGATTAAGGTAAATTGACTTTTTGTTTGACCTTTTCATAACTACTAACAAATGATCTTTGAATATGGGGAAGTGAATGCAAATGGGTGGTGAAATGTATGAGATGTATGAAATGTAATGGAATTTGTGAAGTGCAATGAAATGTATGTAAATGATGTGAAAATGTATGTGAATGTGAAGTGATGATTGTATGCAAATGTATATGGTATGCAATTGTTTGTTTTTTTAGCCATGTATATATACACATATTTGTAAGTCGCATTATGCATAAAATGCCTTTAGGTGCATTATGTTCAATGGCTCTAGCTCCAATTCTCCTTCCAAGTTGGCAAGTCTATATGTTCTTGGACCCAACTTCTGTTTGACAATGTATGGGCCTAACCAATTAGCCATAAATTTATCTCTCAAGTGTGGCAATGCATTGGTATTTTGTTGGTTCTCTTTGAGCACGAGATCCCCTACTTGAAATTCATGAGGATGGACTTTTGCGTTGTAAGCACGTTTGATGCGGTCTTGGTATACTCGTAGATGTTCCAAGGTATTGATGCGCCTTTCATCTATGAGTGTTAATTGGTCAAGGCGTGCTTGTCTAGTTGTGTCATCATCCATGAATTCTTGTAATGCGATTCGCAAGGAGGGAATCTCAAGTTCAAGAGGTATTATTGCTTCAGCACCATAGACTAGTGAAAAAGGTGTTGCTCCCATTGGCATTCTGATGCTTGTTCGATAAGCCCATAGTGCCAAGGGGAGTTGAGTGTGCCAATCTCTATGATTTTCTTTGATGAGCTTCTTGAGAATGGCTATCACTATCTTGTTGGTTGCTTCGGCTTACCCATTTTCCTATGGGTAATAAGGTGTCGAGAAACTATGTTGGATATTGTACTTGTTGCATAAGGCTCTAACATCCTTATTCTTAAATGACTTACCATTATCAAAGATGATCTTGGAAGGTATTCCAAAATGATAGATAATATGCTGAAGTATAAACTCCGCTATTCGAGGTCCAGTCGTAGTGGTCATTGGAATTGCTTCGACCCATTTAGTGAAGTATTCCGTGGCAGTTATGATGAATTTATGTTGTCTTGATGAGGCAGGTGAAATTTTTCCAATCAAATCAAGGCCCCATTGTGAAAAGGGCCAAAGGCTTTGAATGGGTTGTAAAGCTTGCGATGGTACATGAGTTAAATTGGCATGATGTTGGTATTTTTGATATTTCTTGACATATTGACAACAATCACTTTCCATGGTGGGCCAATAATATCCCATGCACAAAATGCGCTTTGCAATGGCCATTCCACTAAAATGACCACCACAAGTACCATCATGGGCTTCTATAATAGCTCGTTGTGCCTCAACGGGATCTAGACATCGTAGTAAGATTCCATCATAACCATGTCTATACAACACGTCCCCCAAGAGAGTAAAACGAGCTACTTTTTGTTTGAATATTCTTTTTGTAGCCCTCATCATTTCTATTGGGAGGGTCCCAGACTTGAGAAAGTCTCTGATCTCATCAAGGTAAGAATTGTATGGTTCGACGTGGACCAAACATACACTCTTCTCACCTTTAGACTATGCTCGTTTGATTGTTGGCTTGGACACAGTTGTTATGATTAATGGTTGGACTTCTCCATGTTCATTCTTAGGGATCAAGGATCCCAAAGAGGCCATTGCATCCACAAATCTATTGGTTGAACGAGGCAAGTTACTAATTTCATACCAGTCAAATTTCTCTAGCAACTTCATTGCTACTTCATGATATTGTTTCAAGATTGGTTCTTTGCATTGGTATTCTCCTTTTACTTGGTAAACAATGAGTTGAGAATCACCAAAGATGCTTAGTCATTTGATGCCCATAGCTATAGCTGATTGAAGCCCCAAGATTAGAGCTTCATACTCTGCATTGTTATTTGTGCATGTGAAGTCGAGTTTGAATGATAAAGGAATTGGGATTCCTTCGGGTGTGTAAAACACAACTCCAACACCTTGTCCTCTTTCACACTTTGATCCATCAAAGAACATTGTCATGTCAGCTTCATCCTCAGGAGGGACTAACTCTTCTTGTTCAGTGATGGAAAATACCGAATCATCTGGAAGCTCAATGATAAGTGGTTTGTCATTAGGTAATGGAGCTTCAACTAGTTGATCGGCTATCACCTGACCTTTAATGGATTTTTGACTGATGAATTTGAGGTCGAATTCTGTTAAAAGCATTATCCATTTTGTGGTACGGGTGTTATTGTATGTGCGAGTCATCATGTATCATAGAGGATTTTCTCTAGCTATGACATAGGTAGTGTTGCTTAGCATGTAATGTCTGAGTTTCTTAGTGGTGAAAACCACCGCTAAGCATAATTTTTTGACATAAGCATATCTTGTTTCGTAACTTACCAATGTTCGACTGATATAGTAAATGGCTTGCTCCTTATGATACTCATTTTTCTATGCAAGCATTGTCCCTAGTGCAAAATCTATTGCAGAGATGTAGAGGTGAAAAGGGACTCCTAAATGAGGTGGTGTAAGAACTGGTGGTGAAGCCAGATACTTCTTTATATCATCAAATACCTCTTGACATTCAATTGTCCAAGAGAATGTCACTCCCTTCTGTAGCAAGTGATTGAAAGGCCTGCATTTATCTGAGAGTTGTGCAATGAATCATCGGATAGATTGAATCTTTCCTTGCAAACTATGCAACTCTCTCAAGTTTGTTGGAGGAGGCATCTCTATTATGGCCTTGACATTTTTAGGGTCCACTTCAATGCCTTGCTTGGAGACAATGAATCATAGAAGTTTTCTAGATGTGACACCAAATACACACTTCTTAGGATTTAGCCTTACTTTGTGCTCAAGCAATCGATCAAACACTTTCTCTAAGACTTCAATGTGCTCAAGATGTATTTTTGATTTAGCAATCAGATCATCTACATAGTCCTCAATAATCTTATGCATATAGTCATGAAATATGTACATCATGGCATGTTGATATGTGGCTCCTACATTCTTGAGACCGAAAGGCATCACTCTGTAACAAAATGTGCCCCAAGGCATTGTAAATGTTATCTTATGTTGGTCCTCGAGATTTATTCAAATTTGATTGTATCTCAAGAAACCATCCATTAGTGAAAGCATTTCATGTCCAGTGTAGGAGTCTACTAGTTGATCAATGTTAGGTAGAGGAAAGTCATCCTTGGGGTATGCTTTGTTTAGATCTCAAAAATTAGTGCATACACGTACCCCCATTCGACTTACGAATGGGTACCATATTGGAGAGCCACTCAGGGTAATCAATTGGGACTATGAAATGCACGTCCAATAGTTTTTGTAGCTCTTCTTTTATAATTAATGCAATAGTTGGATGAATTTTCCTAAGATTTTGCTTGAAAGGCTTAGCATCTGGTGCTAAAGTAAGGTTGTGGACCACCAAGTCGGGGTCAAGGCTAGGCATGTCTCTGTATGACCATGCAAAAATTTCTTTCTTTCTTGTCAAGACGTCGATCATACGCTCTTTCTCTTCTATGGATAAATCTTTAGCAATTTTGATAATTTGAGGATTGTCTATGTCTAGGCTAAGGTTCACATCTATAGATTCTTTGATTAGCATGTGAGAACCTTCCTCTAATTGATGTGGAGTTGGGATGAGATGGATATCATCTGCCACATTCTCAAATGTTTCATGGGTCTCCCCCTCTACTTTAGTTTGAAAAATTGATGCATCGAAGGGTGAAGGTTGTTGTGGAATGTATGCGTTTGAAGCATGTAGTAACTCTTCGGATAGGATGAACTTGGCTATGGAGGGTGGGGATGAAATCCTATCCATGGTGATAAGGCTAGTGTCGATATGAATCGGCTTTGCCAAATCATAGGGATTGTGGAGTGGGGTGAGCAAGTCAATAGAAATCATATTGACTTGATGGAAATGAGGTGGCTGTGATTCAAGAGATGATGACTCATTCTCTCTAGGTTGCAACTGACCTAGTGTGGGTGAATGGTGGTGCTACGGGAGCGGCCAAGGTGGTGGTGGAGGATCTGGTTTGGGATGCTCACACTCTTTGTTGACTTGAAAGAGAGTGTGATCTATGGGAAACATATTTTGGTACCACTCATCTCTCTGGATGGGTTCAACATAAACCACATCCTCTTGGGGGCCATCTAATATTCGATTGAGCCATTCTAGATTTACCTCCATTTGTTGGAATCCCCCAAAGTCTTCTTCGATGTGGTGCATATATCTTGGTCCAAGATAGGCCACCTTAGTTTCATCCTCATAATCATCATTGCTTATGAACATTTTTCGGGGGGGGGTTTTGCCCAGGGGGCCCTCGGTTGAGTCTTTCGACTCATAGCCACTTTGATGGATCATGAATGTATGCAATGCACTCTTTGAAAAGCCTCATGTAAATGAGGGGTAAATTTAGGATCCAAGTACTCATCATCTACATCATCAAGATCATCACATTCGTCACTCTCCTCTTCCTCTTCTTCATACTCAATGGTGAGTCTTTGGAAGGTTTGATTGAAGGAAGAGTTTGAGGTGGAAGGTCTATACCCTAGACCAGAGTGATCATGTGGTTCTCTATATTCTAGCTCAACAATGTTATGAGGACCTTGCTCATGTCGTCCAAGTCCATATCCCTACCAGTGGACCCTACGAAAATATCACACTAGGAAAATTGGGTTGGATAGATAATCTAGATCTCCATTAAATTCTTGTAAGGGTTCCTCATTAGGGGAGGTGGATCAGATGAAGAATCCACTCCCCCATATATGAAATTAATCTTATTTGGTTGGGAACCCATTCTGTACACTTCACCTATGGCTAAGGGTGGGTCGCGTGGGTGACCATAGTCTCTAACTGACTCAATAGGTGGTGTGACTGTGACACTCTCAATGATGTACTCACCAATGCCTGGATTAGCGAGATGTACTACAACTTGGGAAGGTTGGGATAATGATGGCTCGGTGGATGAAGTGGGTGCATCTGAGCTGGTTTGTGGCTCAGGGGGAGGTGGTGGATCTTCTCGGATAGGTGGCCCTATCTGTGAGACTATGGGTTGTGATGCTTGTGATTGGATAGGTTTGTTGGTGGATGGAGTGGGTTGTGCTGTGAATATGAATGGCTTTTGTGGGTCTAGTAGTGTGGTTGATGGGGTTGATGATTGGTTGGTGGGATGATCAGGTGTGATGGGTAAATGAAATGTAGTGGTTGAGGGTTGACTAGAGTTGGTGCTCTTAGATGCAAAAGTAGGATCAACTATAGGCAATTCCTCTAGGATGGGGGCTTTTGATGAGGTGTCATTAGTGGGAATGGTTCGGATGATGAGTGGTTGGATGGATAAATGGGTTGATGGAAGCAAAGGCTCATAAGGGTTGGAGATCAAGTTGCAATACTTATAAGGTTCTGTGTCTGTTGGGATGCAATGTACTTTGCCCTCATGTACATATTTTAGGTATTGATGCAATGTTGAGGGCACACACTTCATTTCCCTAATCCAGGGGCATCCAAGAAGTATGTTGTACTGCATCACCCCCTCCAAGATGTGGAAGAGGACATGTATAGTTTTCACCCCCATGGTGATGGGAAGAACAATGTTTCCCATAGTTGAGCATAATGCATCATTAAAGGCTCTAAGGGTGAAGGTGGATGTTGTGATGTGTGATGATGGTACCTTTAGTTGTTTGATGGTGGGTGTGGTAATGAGGTTGATGGAAGAGCTAGTGTCAATAAGAACTCTCTTGAATGGCTTCATGTCAATATGAGCTACTATGTGCAATGGAGGATCTAGTAAATCTGATGAAACTTGCTTTTCCTCGAAATCATAAAATGCTATCGAGGGTTCCATGCACTTTTGTACACTCCCCACAAAGGAATTGAAAGCATTGGGATCTTCATATTGTACTTGGATGGATTTTAGGATTTCCATCAATGCTTCTCGATGTGGGGGTGATTGTTGTATTAACTCATAGATTGATAGTTTTGTTGATGCCATTTTTAGACTTTGGGTCAACCGGCTACTTAAGGTGATAATTGGGCATGATGGATTACTTGGATTGTGAAGTGGTGGTGGTGGAATTGATGGCCCTAGTTGTATGGGGACACTTGGTTGTGTCATCGGAGCTTGTGTTGTGTGATTTGTCTATCTTTGTCCATGGGTGACCACACTGATGGCCCCTACAAAACCTTGGTGTAGTTGAGACACGTAATTGACTTGGTTGGGAGGAACTGTAGAAGTTGATGCTCCCATTGATTGTTGATTTACCTCATGATGTGGCAAAGGTGTCTGATATATACCAAGGTTCTGATTGGATTGGGCCAATGGATTATCAACTTTGATCTTTCTCGCTTCCAATAAGTCTTGCACAATACCCTTAAATCCATGGCAAGCTTCGATGTCATGACCTCTTTGCCTATGATAAATGCAAAATAGGTGCTCTTTATAGCCTTTTGTCTTTGGCTTGTTAGGATCTTCGGGCTTAATCTCTGGCAATGTAAAGAGTTGTGCCGCATACAATTTTTGAAACATAGTTGAATAGGGCTCTTGTAATGGTGTGTAGTTGCACCTAGGCCTAAAGTGACATTGTTGCCTCTCTACAGGTTGCGTTTGATTTTGTACCTATTGTGGGGGTGGAACCACTTGATAATTTGATTGTTGTGGTTGTTGTTGTTGTTGTTGGGGTTGTTGGATCTATACTTGGGCTTGTTGATTTGATTGTGGTTGGCCCAAGACTATCTAGTTAACCTGAGCGGCCTTGGATTGGCCATGGTTATTCCCCTTCTGATTTTTGTTCTGCCACTTCTTTTCTTTAGGCTTAATCTCACCCTCTTGGATCTTTATCTCTTCTATCAATTTGGCTTGGGTGAGTGCCTCATCGAATGTTCTATACTATTGTAGTTGTAGTAACAAAGAGATGGGCTTGGCACAACTCTTTGTGAACATTCATGTTATCTCTATCATGGGGAGGGAGAATGGTAACTTAATCATAACCGCCCTCCAATGGTTGCCAAAATCATGAACCGATTCATCATCATATTACTTTAAGTAAATCAAATCGATCAATGTGGTTTGCTTTCTAACATTTAGGGCAAAACACTCCAAGAATTGGTCTGCAAGCTGCTCAAAGGTGAAAACACTCTGATGCGGTAAATGGTTGTACCAATCTTGGGCTTCTCCCCCAAGTGTCTGAGGAAATGTGTGTAGCATGAGTGCATCATTACTACTAATCCTAAAGCACACATTTACAAACCTTGTCACATGCTCTCGGGGATCCTCTTCCCCCTTAAACTCAAGCTTTGGCATCTGGAAGTCCATTGGATATGGCGATGTAGGCATCGAAGCATGGATAGGATGATTGAGTAGTTACCTTAAGGTTGGCTTTTGATATTGCAAACCTAGGGTTTGCATGGCAAGACTATCAATCTGACTCTGTAGGAACTGGTATCTAGGATCATCCATAGGGTTAAAACCCTGGTTTACTTGATGCTACTGGTAATGGGGTGCATTGTATGTGGGAGGTGTATGATGGGGAATGAAGGGCTGAAATGTGTGATGGTATGGAGGTTGATGGAAGTTTTGATATGGATGAGGTGATGGAGGGATGGTAGTATGTTGACCCATCGAGTTAGCATACATGGGATATGGTGGATTGGTTGCTATGGTAGTGGATGGGGGATACAATACCCAAGATGGATCTTGGATAAAGGTATGGGTTTGGTGAGAGGTAGGTGGTAGGTTATGCTCAATCCTCTACAAATGTTGATTGGGGTCAGGGTTAACGCTATGGTTAGCATTATCCAAAATCATCTATTGCAGCTACAAGAAAGCCTGTTGCATAGCAATTGCATTTGATGTGGGCACAACCACATAGGAGGTGGTAGGATGAGTTGGTTGTGAGACAACCATGGTAGTGGATGTAAGTGGAGGGTAGGTAGCAAAAGGTATTGCCACCGAATGTGGAATGGTATGATGCATGGCACCTATGGGTGTAGTAGATGGAATAGATGTGGGAATCTGTGAAACAACTTGAGTTGTTGTTTCATATAGGGGATTAGTGCAAGTGATGGTTTGTTGAGGCAATGTGAGGGGTGGTTGGTTAGATGATGATGGTTGGCTAGCTAGGGCTGCAGTAGTCAACTCAAAGAGTGGATTTGTAAAGACTTGTCCCGATTGTTGTGGGTGTGTGAATGTGGACTCTTGGTGTAATGATGGTATGACATGGGATGGAATGGTGAGCGGTGGTAATGATGGGAAAACCATACCAGTAGCATTTAGATACATCCTAATGGTATCCATGTCTACAAGTGTGACATGATCATCAGTTATGGTAGGTGGTTCACTCCTAGGAGTCTCAGGAATAGCGGTGTGGGTAGCCCTATGCATAATATCTATGTCCAAAATGGGGGCACTACTTGAGGGCCCTACATTTAGGCTTTGGGACATAGGAGGGGGCATACTGACTTGCCCTAGCATCGAAGTGTTAGGGACCTCACTAGACTGAGATGCCATGGGGGAAGACCACTGACTCTGGATTAATGTTAATTTCTTGGCCTGACTACGGGTCACTACCATACGCTAATATGCAGTCTATGTGAGTGAAATGAAAGTACAATGCAATACAACATGTAAAGAAAATAAACACACAAAGTTTTTGACCCTTAAGTTTGTGCTAAGTTTTTTTGAAAAAGTTTTTTTGATTTTTTTTTTTTTTTTTTTTTTAAGTTTTGAAGAGATTTTGTTTTTTTGGATTAGAATAAAATAACTCGATGAATATGGTGATTAGGAACACTAGTGCCAAGCATGATTTCTCAAAAGAGTCTAGGGTACACTACTTAAATCCTAGTGGGGGTTCGCCTAGCTCTTCCACTCTGATTCAATAATCGTTCCAATAGTGGGAGACAACTTGAACACAAGTGACCTATACCAACTTAAGGAGTGCTTTATCTTATCTAAGGATGATCTAGGGGTAAGTCGGTGGAAGGAGGTGAATTCCAACATCATCGGTCTAAATATTGGGGGTTGGTGATGAAATCCAACCTGACCAATATTTTGATGATACGTGTGTGTGTGAAAGTTTTGTTTTTATTGTGTGATGCAAATATAACATGCAATTTTATTTTTATGCCTAATGTAGAAAATAGGAAAAATAGAGAATAGCATATAGAATCATATCAGGGGTAAAATTACAACTTTAGGTAAGATTCGACTAAATTTTGTTTAACAGGGTTAACTATGGGTGCGCGGTTAGTTCTGGTAAACCATGGGTATGCGGTTTTCCAATCACACATGCGTATTTGGGAAATCCCAACCATGGGTGCACGGGTCCTTTATGTCAATAGAACAGAGCCGAGTACAAGCCCAAACCCTAAAAAATGATGCCTAGGTTATTTCTAACCTGGCACATGCAAAATGATTATTCCCTACTATGCATATGCAGATTCTCATTTATTTCCCTTTGTTATTGTGTGTATGAATGCAAGATTTAAGTAAATTTTTCTATTCCTAAGACCTAAATGAAAATAAGGGCATACAAGACTAAGACCCTTAATCTACTTAAATGCAGCCTAAAACTAGAACTAAAGGAAAATTGAAAAGATGGCATAAGGTACAGACCTGTGTTCCTTTCGTTGCTCCTTCCAGCTCTCAACTACCGATCCACGTTTCCATAGTACAACAATGTGGGCATTTTCTCCAAACTCCAATACGGATGTGTGTTTCCTCAGAAAAACTAGGATGATTTTTAGAAGAGAAACCATGGATGCATGGTTTCACAGTGACAGGTTAAGTGTAACAACTCCTAAATATGTTGACCCGAGATCAAATTCTCATGCATCTCGAATTCTCGACACCTGTACATGCAAATAGAGATCAGTAAAATTAAAAAGAAGCAAGGCAAAAAAATGGAACCCTTGGGAGGTCCCACCATGATCACCATTTTTGTAACAAAAAATAACTGAGCAATAAAATAATGAGAATACAGAGAAATAAGAATTGCCAAAATTGCTTTCTTTATTGATATTTTGATACAATGTTACAAATGAATTTTTGAATTACCCCAAATGTGTTTGGAGGTAATGTTACAATTCTCTCTCTGTATTGATACAAATGAATATTTTGATGGAATGGGGGTCTTCCAACTCTTCACAGGAACTCGTGCTCTTCATCCTTTCTACTACAATCCAAGGTGAGTGGGCTTTGGTATCCAACAAGGGACCACTCCAGCTTCAGCAGCTTCTCCAAAGTACCTATCACCTACACACATTCAAACCAACAAAGAGTTAGTAGCACCTATATATGAAGAAATAAAATCAATGCTACACATAAACCCTAAGCTAGTAATCATGTAATGTAAATCATAGAAGCATATAATATAAAAACCTTGCTAAGAAAATTATTGTCTTGCTATCTTATTTGTTTCTCGGCTCTACTAAACTATGGGCATGCGATGGTGGACTGGGAACCATGGATGTGCGGTCTCAAAACCGTGAATGCATGGTTTTGACTGTGAAACCATGGATGGGCGGTTTAGGCTGAAATATAGGTTGCCTTGGGAAATGGACCTCCGAGATCTAGAAATGGGCTATACTCATGATCTGCTCAGGGGTCATGGTCAATTTTTGTAGCCTGGTGGTGTCTTAATTCAGCTCCCTTTGTTTGGTGGGGTAAGGGTACCTTTATAGGCCCCTTAGGGTTTTGGAGGGAAGTGGAAGGTGGCAAGCCTGGATTGCCAAGTGGTAATTCTGGGCTGTTAGGTGGAAGGGACAGTTACAGTGAGTCACTCAGTGTGCCTCACTTAACTGGGGTGATGTGGCTACTAGTGGAGTGGGATGTGGGATCTTGTCCTATGTGAAGGGACAAGGGAGGCAAGGTGGATTAGATGTGGCATGGGTGTTGGATGGGGTGTCTAGGACACATGTCCAGTGGGTAGGTAGGGTATCCTAGGGTGGTTTTTCCAGATTTAATAAATCTGGAAATTAGGATAATGTGCAGGATTTTATATCCCTAAGTTGAGACTTAGGTATATGATTTATTATGCTGGATTTTGAGGTGGGATGGCAGATGTGGTTTTGTGGGTGCTGAATTTTAGTGTCTACATGGAGAACTTAAATCATAACAATAATATTCCAATTTAGAATTAATGCTCCTACTAGGCCAATGGAATTATATCAAATTAAATTTTTACATAGAGAGATCACTTATGGCTTCCTCCAATCATGTAGATCCCAATTCATGCTATGAAGCATAATCAACCCCCTTTTAGAGTAAATAATTATAGGATAATACAAAATCTCCACTAAACCAAGTCTAGAAGAAACCCATAATTTCAATGACATCCCCTTCACCCTAATGGATATCCAATACTTAAGAGATTGGATAAAATTTACTTTTTGTGATGCAGTGGCATTAAGGAAGGTCAAACAGTAAATTTCTCTTCAATAAATTTCCAGATCTTATCTTAGCCATCGATACCTCTATGGGATTAAGGATTCTTCAACATCAATAGTCTATAGGTTGATTCTTCACAGTTTTACCGCAAATGATATCAACATCATAATAAGCGCATATGTCTTGCTATTGGGTAAACTTGGCTTTTATAAATATTTTGAACATTCTTCTAAATGATTCCTTCTCAACCACTTCATGTTGCATAATTGTTCGATGCCCAATAGTTTATCCTCAATACATTTAAAGAATCAACATATAATTTATATTTTCAAACCTTGTTCTCTACCTAAGTTTCTTTTCATGTCCTATTCTATCCTTTCAATGGTTTGTCATGTTCTTTTCTTGCTTAGTTTGGCTAGCATTTAACATCATAAATTAGCCTTTAATGCATGTTTTGATTAGCATAATCTACTTGAATTCTTTTTAAATCACATACAAAAAAAAAGGGAAAAAAGAGGGGAGAGAAATTATTTCACTATTCATACCTATTTTCACTCTCTAATCATTTCATCAACCTCTGTTTTATCAAGCAATTAATTGTTGTTGTCTATTTCTTCTTCCACCAATTCATCATTTGAGGGGGTAGAAAACATCCACAAAGTTTTCATTCCAAATCAACTTCATAACCAAAATTTTATTCTCAAATCATCCAATCAATAGCCCTATTTTGTTGGGGCATAAGCATAATCAATCAATCCTTCATCATCAACCCTATTCTATCAAGGCAAAGAAAGAATCATACAATCAATAGCCCTATTCTGCTAAGGCAAAAGCAAAATTAATCAATCCTTCATCATCAGCCCTATTCTACTAGGGTAAAGGTATAATCATCCAATCAATAACCCTATTCTACTCAGACAAAAGCATAATAAATCAATCCTTCATAATCATCCCTATTCCACTAGGGCAAAGGCAGAATCATCTAATCAATAGCCCTATTCACCAGGCGTAAAAGTATAATCAATCAATCCTTCATCATCAACTATATCTTTCTAGGGTAAAGGTAGAATCATCCACTTAAAATCCCTATTCTACTAAGACAAAAGTAAAATCCCTCATCCTTTCAAACTTGTATCATCTATTTTTGCATCATATTGTGTTTACACACAACACAATACAAAAAGAGGTATCTACAGACACTAAAAATATGCCACTTTATATCCAAGTTTTGATTAATTCCCAAATTATTCTAATGTCTCCCAATTTCCATCCAATTTCTCTAAATTCTTATAATTTCCATTCAATATCTCAAAATTCATCTAAATTCCTCTAATCCCTCTCAATCTCATCCAAAATTCCTACTACTCCTAAATAATTAATATTTCTCTAATTTCTTCCTAATCTCCTTAAATTCCTTCTAATATCTCTAACTTCTTCCAATACTCCTTAATTCTCTCTAATTCCCATATAATTCCTCTAATTGCTCCTTAATCCTTCTTAATTCCTTCCAATACCCACATAATTCCTCTAGTTTCTCTTTAATCCTTCCTAATTCCTTCTAATACCCACATAATTCCTCTAATTTTTCTAATCCTCTCTAATTCCTTTCCAATATTTCTAAAATCACTATTCATTATTCACTGCTTATGATTCACTGTTCATTGTTCATTATTCATTATTCATTGTTCACTGTTCACTATTCCTTGTTCACGATTCACTATTCACTATTCACTATTCACTATTCACTATTCACTATTCACTATTCACTATTCACTATTCACTATTCACTATTCACTATTCACTATTCACTATTCACTATTCATTGTTCACTATTCACTCTTCACAAATTCACTATCAATGAATTCACTCTTTACTAAATTCATTTCAATACCTAACTCACATGTGCTCAAGTCAAGGATTCTATATCAACCCACTCAACATTTTCTACACTTCCTCACATGCATGTGCTTAAGTCAAGGATTCTAGATCAACTCATTCAATAGTTCTACACCTCCTCACATTCATATGCTTAGGTCAAGGATTCTAGATCAACCCATTTCATATTTTCTACATCTCCTCATATGCATATGTTTAAGTCAAGGATTCTAGATCAACCCAATCAATATTTTCTACATCTCCTCACATGCATGTGCTTAGGTCAAGGATTCTAAATCAATCCATTCAATATTTTCTACACCTCCTCACATGCATATGCTTAGGTCAAGGATTCTAGATCAACCCATTCCATATTTTCTACACCCACCACCATTCTTGAATGCTCAAGTCAAGGATTCTCTCCTTCATGATAACTCATTTAACATTTTTATATTCTTTCACCCATCCAAAAGTCTTTCATGCCAACCTATTCAATATTTCATATTCTTCACCTACCTTATCTTGTCCCCAACTATGTCCACTCACATGGCACATCATCCTCACCCCCTCTCTTCTAAAATTCCATAAATAGCCCCTCATTTTATTCATTTGCATGGGGATAAAAAAAGAGCATAGGAAAACTCTACAAGATTTGTAAGAATAACATCATTTTAGTTTTTTAATCCTTTCATTTAGAGTTATCATTTTGATTATGATTTCCATTAATGCTTTTTCTTATGCAAGCAGGTGCTACTAACTTATTTTTTTGGTGGTCTTGTGTGTAGGTACTTGGAGTAGCTCAAGGCCATGGGTGGTCACTAAAAATCCACCCACAATTATTTGTAGTAAGGAGAAACTTGGAGAACACCATTTGTTTCATGTCTCAATTTGTATAAAATAATACTTTTGTTGTAAGCCTCTTTTGTGGGCATGTTGTAAAAGGAAAAAGCATGATATTATAATAAAATTTTATCTTTTCTTATTTATGTATGGTGTTGCTTTATCTTACTGTGGATAATAGAGAGAGGTGGAGTCCAAAAACAAACACGAAGTATTGTTGAGGTTTACCACAGGTCTAATGAAGGAAGTGCATCAAACAATAAAGGAGGAGAAGAGTCAAGTGCAATTTTAGTTTATTTATTTATTTTATTGTATTGGAAAAATAAAATCATAAATGAAGTACGATAGCAAAGGAAAATGAAAACTATATTGGTATTTTTGGCTATGCGGGTGGGTAGGGGGTTTTATTGTATAGTATGTGATGTATTTATTTATTATTTTTTAATGAGATTGGTGGAATTATGAATGGGACTATAGAATGTGGTGATAGTTGAAGGTATTGTGACCTCGACATCGACATCAACCACTTGTTGAAAATTTAAGGAGATCGTTAACAACTAAATATTGGAAGTGGTTGGAGGTGATAGGGTTTGTAGGGGTGGCCTAGGTTAAGACAATGTATGCTGATACAATGCACCTATCAATATTATGTGATAGATGAGATCTAGATAAGGGCACATTTCATTTGCCTATAGGGGAAATGATGATTATCCTAGAGGATAATTATAAAAAAAAATGGTTACTGATAAAAGGCTCTATCATTATAGTGGTGGATTGGTGATAAAAAGGTTAGTGATGGAGGAGATATTTGGTAGTAGTTGGTCTTGTGTTGATATCAATAGTTGTGGGGTGTTATATGAGGAATATTATGAGGTGAGGGTATTATCAGTGATATAGACCCTAGCAATGGTGTTAATATCAAATTGGGTTTTTCTCGATTCATCATGGGTACGATTTCCATGAAACTAGGAATTGTAATAAACGTGGTGGAGAGATCAATGGTCTTTATATGTGCATCGATATTATTAACATAGACATATAAGGAGCTTTATGAAGTTAAGAGGACAACTCGAAGTGGATTGAGTTGTAGTCTACTGGTGCAGGTGTGGGGGTGGGAGCATATAGTAGTGGAGAGACCACAAGGTCTACCTTATGATACCCATAGGCTTATGGTATTAGAGGTGTTGTATATAATGATATAGAAAACAACTAGCGATACAAGGAGGAGCAAATCATATTTGAAGTACGACTATCACTACCATAATATCTTTGAGAGTTTGATGCCACAATATGTCAAGTGGCAACCATGGAGGGGGGGTAAATATGGAGTGATGAGGTAGGGCAATTGGCATATGCACAATGAGGGAGGTGGCTAATTGAGCAAAGGAGTATGCAAATCAAGTATTTTTAATATACTCAGGTGTTGCACCAATTTGGATTGAGGCAAGGGATACCAAATCCACCAATTATCAAACTTTGGTGGATCTAGTACCCCTTGCCTCAACCTTAACTGGTGCAACACCTGAGTATATTAAAAATATTTGACCTACATACTCCTTCACCTAATTAGCCATCTCACTCATTGCACATGAGCCAATTACCCTATCTCATCACTTCATATTTCCCTCCCTCTCTATGGTTGCCAACATACATCCTATGGCCTCAATCTCTCAAAGATATTGTGATAATGATAGCCATAATTTGCATATGGTCCACTTTCCCTTGTCTCCCTAGTAGTTTGCCATCTTAATACATACAATATTTCTTACCCCATAAACCTATGGGCATCATAAGGTAGACCTTGCGGTCTCTCCATTACTATATGCTCCCATCCCCACACTTGCACCAGTAGAATACAACGCAATCCACTTTGAGTTATCCTCTTAACTTCAAAAAGCTACTTATAAGTCTATACCAATACTATCGGTACCCATATAATGACCACTAACCCCTCCATCAAGTTTTTTATAATTTCTAGCATGTTCCATGGAAATTGTACCCTGATGAATCGGGAAAAACCTAATTTGATATTAACACCATCGCTGGGGTCTGTGTCACTGATAATACCCCTTCCTCATAATATTCCTCATACAACATGCCACCACTATTGAGATCAACACATGCCAAAATACTACCAAATATCTCCTCCATCACTAACCTTTTTATCGCCAATCTACCACTATAATGATAGAGCCTTTTATCAGTAACCAATATTTTTGATAAACATCCTCTAGGGTAATCATCATTTCCCCTATAGGCAAATGAAATATGCCCTTATATGTATCCCATCTCTCACATAATTTTGATAGGTACATTATATCAGTATACATTGTCTTAACCTAGGCCATCCCTACAAACCCTATCACCTCCAACCACTTCCAATCTTTAGTTGTTAACAATCTCCTTAAATTTCCAACAAGTGGTTGATGTCAGTGTCGAGGTCGCAATACCTTCAACTATCACCACATTCTATAGTCCCATTCATAATTCCACCAATCCCATTCAAAAAATAACAAAAATAATAAATAAGTACATCACATACTATTGTGCTCATTGGCTCTTCTCCTCCTTTATTGTTTGATGCACTTCCTTCATGAGACCTATGGTAAACCTTAATAATACTCCATGTTTGTTTTCAGACTCCATCCCTCTCTATTATCTATAGTAAGAGAAAGAAACACCATACATAAATAAAAAATATGAAATTTTATTATAATATCATGTTTTTGCCTTTTACAACATGTCCAAAAAAGAGGCTTACAACAAAAGTATTCTTTTATACAAAGTGAGACAATGGTGTTCTCCAAGCTTCTCCTTGCTACAAATAATTGTGGATGGGCTTTTAGTGATGACCCATGATCTTGAGTTCCTCCAAGTACCTACGTACAAGACCACCAAGAAAATAAGTTAGTACCACCTGCTTGCATAAGGAAAAGTATTAATAAAAATTATAACTCTAAATGAAAGGATTAAAACACTAAAAGGATGTTATTCTTACAACTCTTGTAGATTTTTCCTATGCTCTCTTTCTTCTCCCCATGCAAATGAAGGAATGGAGGGCTATTTATGGAATTTTAGAAGAGAGGGGGATGAAGATTATGTGCCATGTAAGTGGAAATTGTAGGGGACAAGATAAGGTATGTGAAGAATATGAAATATTGAATAGATTGGCATGGAAGAATTTGGATGGGTCAAAGAATATAAAAATGTTAACTTGAGCATTCAAGAGTGGAGGTGAATGTAGAAAATATGGAATGGATTGATCTAGGATCCTTGACCTAAGCATATGCATGTGAGAAGGTGTAGAAAATTTTGAATGGGTTGATCTAGAATCTTTGACTTAAGCACATGCATGTGAGGAGGTGTAGAAAATGTCGAGTGGGTTGATCTAGAATCCTTGACCTAAGCATATGCATCTAAGATGTAATTTTTTTTGAATAAGTTGATCTAGAATCCTTGACTTAAGCACATGCATATGAGGAAGTGTAGAAAATGTTGAGTGGGTTGATCTAGAATCCTTTACTTGAGCACATGTGAGTTAGGTGTTGATATAGATTTAGTAAATAGTGAATTTGTGAATAGTGAACAATGAACAATGAAAAATGAATAGTGAATAGTGAATCGTGAACAATGAACAATGAATAGTGATTAGTGAACAATAAATAATGAATGATGAATAGTGAACCATGAATAGTGAATAGTGATTTTAGAAATATTAAAAAAGGAATTAGAGAGGATTAGAAAAAATTAGAGGAATTGTGTGGGTATTAGAAGGAATTAAGAAGAAATTAGAGGAATTATGTGGGTATAAGAAGGATTAAGGAGAAATTAGAGGAATTATATGATAATTATGGAGAATTATGGAGTATTGGAAGAAGTTAGATATATTAGAAGGAATTTAGAGAGATTAGGGAGAAATTAGAGGAATTATATTAATTTAGGAGTAGTAGGAATTTTGGAGATTGAGAGGGATTAGAGGAATTTAGATGAATTTTGAGATATTGAATGCAAATTCAAAAAATTTGGAGAAATTGGATGGGAATTGGGGAACATTAGAAGAATTTGGAAATTAACCAAAAATTAGATATAAAGTGACATATTTCTGATGTATACAAATACCTCTTTCTATATTGTGTTGTATGTAAACACAATATGATGCAAAAATAGATGACACAATTCTGACTGGATGAGGGATTTTATTTTTATCTCAGTAGAATAGGGATTTTAAGTGGATCACTCTACCTTTGCCCTAGCAAGATAGGGCTGATGATGAAGGATTGATTGATTTTACTTTTGCCCTAGTAGAATAGGGCTATTGATTAGATAATTTTGCCTTTGCCCTAGTGGAATAGAGTTGATTATGAAGGATTTCTTGATTATGCTTGTCATAGTAGAATAGTGTTATTGATTGGATGATTCTACTTTTGCCCTAGTAGAATAGGGTTGTGATGAAGGATTGATTGATTATGATTTTACCTTAGTAGAATAGGGTTATTGATTGGATGATTCTTCCTTTACCCTGGTAGAATAGGGCTAATGATGAAGGATTAATTGATTAAGTTTTTACCCCAATCAAATAGGGCTATTGATTGGATTATTTGAGATTGAACATTTGGTTGTGAAGTTGATTTGGAATAAAAACTTTGTGGGTGTTTTCTACCCCCTCAAGCGATGAGTTAGTGGAAGAAGAAATGGAAAACAACAAAAAATTGCTTGATAGAACAAAGGTTTATTAGATGATTAGAGAGTGAAAATGGGTATGAATAGTGAAATAATTTCTCTCTCCCCTCTTTTTCCCCTTTTTTGTATGTGTTTTGAAAATAATTCAAGTAAATTATGCTAATAAAAACATGCATTAAAGGCTAATTTATGATGTGAAATGAGAGCCAAACTAAGCAATAAAATAACATGATAAACCATTGAAAGGATAGAATAGGACATGAAAAGAAACTTAGGTAGAGAACAAGATTTGAAAAGATAAATTATGTGCCAATTTTTTAGATATCTTGAGGATAAAATATCGGGCATTGGGCAATTATGCAACATGGAGTGGCTGAGAAAGAATCATATAGAAGAATGCTCAAAATATTTATAAAAGCTAATTTTACCCAATAGCAAGACATATGCGCTTATTGTGATGTTGATATCATTTTTGGTGAAAGTGTGAAGAATAAACCTATAGACTATTGATGTTGAAGAATCCTTAATTCCATAGAGATATTGATGGCTAAGACAATATCTAGCAATTTTTCAGAGGAATTTAGTGTTTGACCTTCCTAAAGGGCTTCAAGAGAGAATATTTGTACTTAATTCCACTGCATCATAAAAAGCAAATTTTAGTCTTGGATATCCACTAGGGTGAAGGGGATGTCATTAAGATTATGGATTTCTTCTAGACTTGGTTTAGTGGAGCTTTTGTATTATCTTGTCACTATTGCTTATTCCACAAGGGCATTGATTTTGGTTCATCTCATGAATTAGAATCTACATGATTGAAGGAAGCCATAAGTGATCTCTCTATGTAAAATGTTGATTTGGTATAATTCCATTGGCCTAGTAGGAGTATTAATTCCAAACTGAAATCTTTATTGTTATGATTTAAATTCTCTAGATCTAAAGGTAAATCTAATATCATGTAGATTTGTCCTCCAATTTGATAAGGGATTCCTTTGAGTACTACAAAAAATTTGAAATATTAATTATGCTAAATAGGCTACTTATAAATTTGATTGGGAGTTCATTCCTAACTTTTTATTGTGGAGGCTTGTTATTGACAAATAGGTCACATGGTTGGCAAGTGGTCCTAGGTGTGTGATTGATATGTAGGTTGTAAATCATTACCATTGTTCTATGCAACAAGTTGTTGATTTATTTTATTTTAATGAGTTTGAATGGTTGAATCATATTAGCTTTAACCAACATTAGGGTTTATCAACTAATCAGCCTACGTGAGAGGACGTAGCAACTTCAAATTATTCTAACTCAGATAGTGAGCAGATGTTTTGATAATGAAGGCTACGGGAGGTCCATAATCCATGTGTGTGTGTGACATGTATTATTCAAAAACAAGTCACCATGTAATATTGATGTTGTGTATAGGTCTTCTAATGTAAAGGAATTTACTTTATGTAGTTGATGATAATTGTCCATTTTTCATAGGGATTTTGTTGTGAACCATCAATACTTTGATCAAGATTGAGGACATTAAGTTTTTATCTTTGAAAAGTAGGATTTTACATCTACGCCTAAGGTGAGCAAATGAAGCACCATCTCACAAACACACTTATATATGAAGAACACAAGCTTATACTGAGAGAGGGGTGAACAGTAAAAGACCATTTTTTATTTTTTTTTCCAATCAATATTATGTAATGTATAGATAGCAATATCAACAATAGTAATCAAAGAAATGCATAAATCACCATGTTGTGGTTGATCCACAACACACCCCAAGATTGGGGACCCACCTTTTTACAGGCTCACAGGGAAGGATCTCAGTGACCCAGATGCCAGAATTGAAAAAAAAAGAGAAAATGCACAAGTGTAGAAAGGGGTCGCGAAATCGCGACAGGTAGCGAAATCGCGACATGTCGCGAAATCGCGACAGGTCGCGAAATCGCGACCGAAACGGGAGAATTGTCGCGAAATCGTGACATGTCGGAAAATCACGGTCAGCGCGGTCAGCGGCAACAAAACAGAAAAGCTGTCGCGAAATCGCGACGTGTCGGTGACAAGGAAGAAAAAGGTGTCGCGAAATCGCGACGTGTCGGTGACAAGGAAGAAAAAGGTGTCGCGAAATCGCGACGTGGGGGGAGGAAAGGTGTCGCGAAATCGCGACGTGTCGGTGACAAGGAAGAAAAAGGTGTCGCGAAATCGCGACGTGTCGGTGACAAGGAAGAAAAAGGTGTCGCGAAATCGCGACGTGTCGGTGAGGAGAAAAGAAAAGGTGTCGCGAAATCGTGACGTGTTTTGCCGAAGCGTACGGATGATGAAAAGTGTCATGATTTCGTGACGTGTTTTGGAAAGGTGTACGGAAGCGGAAAAATGTCGCGATATCGCGACAGGAAAGACGTCGCGATTTCGCGACCGATTGCAGCAAAGGTGTACGGACGGAAAAATGGTCACGATTTCGTGACGGGTTTTGACAGACTGTACGAAACAGAAAAATGGTCGCGATTTCGCGACGTGTTTTGCCGAAGCGTACGGAACAGAAAAATGGTCACGATTTCGTGATAGAAAGCTGCATGAAGGTCCGAAAGGGAAAAGTGTCGCGATATCGCGACAAGTTTTGCCAAGGCGTACGGAAGATAAGAACGGTAGCGATATCGCGACGGTTTGTCGAAGGAAGGCGAGAGGATGATAATGGTCGCGATATCGCGACATAAAGTTGCCAAGGAGGCTCGAGGCTAGAATGGTCGCGATATCGCGACGTAAAGCCGAAATCGCGTACGGCAGAGAAAGACGTCGCGAAATCGCGACATGTCGCGATTTCACGGCGTCCGAGGGGAAGATGAACGGGCGGACTTGCAGTTTGGTCGGTTCTGTCACAGAAAAGCGGTACGACAGGCGCGAGAAAGTGCGTGACACGTGGCGTGCAGGTGTCAAACTTGCAGGGGCGTTACATGCAGAGTGAATTTCGGGACTTTCCAAATTTGAGCGTGAATCAAAGCGGGAAAAAGCAGGAATTTGAAGGGTCGCCCACAGGAAGAGGAAATGAAGCGACGGAGGAAATCGAAGAGCCATAACCTTGCTATAAAGCCGAATTGCAAATCGAAGAAAGGGTTGGAAATTGCCGAATACGGAGTTGCGGGAGACGAAGGCTTTGTGCTATTCCAGGCCCGTACTTGTGCAATTTCCTTCTTTTTATTATGGGATTTTCTTTCACACCAGGAACATTTTTGAATGTAATTGAGATATCATTTAAATACAAATACGAGAGAGTTGGCATCTTATTGGATGAGAAAGAAGGAGTAACTTTTGCATGCATGATTTAATGTTTATATTTCCCTTCCGATTTCTTAGGTTTTTAGGTGAAGTTAATGCAAGATCTCTTGGTTGCTTCATGCGAATGCCTATTTTTTGGAATTACCACGGAAACCCTCGAGACTGCACTTTGGCCTATTTGGATTGTGTGGATGTGCGGGTTCATTAGGTTAGGTTGCATGTAGAAAGCCTCATTATCTTCGGTTTCATCCGATTAATTACGGCTTTCATGTCGTAATCTATTTTTTATTGTTACTTTTGTTTATTTTTGTCTTTGCTTTTCAAACCCATATTTTATTTTTCAGCGGTTTAATTCTTGTGTTTGAATAAATCACTTGAAAATCCATCGAAATTAAAGGTTAAAGCAGATTTTATTCATTTTGAGTCCATTGAAAGTTCAAAATTAATAAACCACGGTGCCCCTTGTTAACATCCACTTGCAAACCCTAAGGTGTTCTTAGCATTTCATTTTAGGCAGCATTCTTGATAATTAATAATCAGCATAATAAGAACCTTGGAGAAATCGTTTTTCTTTGCAAGCGGAGAGGATTTAGGACTCGGATCCTACGGGAGAGTGTGTTTTCACAATCGGGTTAAAACACCACTCAGCAGTTAGCGCTAGAAGGAGAGCGGATCGGTTTATTTATTTTAATTTTTATATATCTGAATATTTTATTTTAATTTAATTACGAAATAATTTACGGCTAAACTGCAACACTATTTTTTTTGTTTGTTGCGGGTTTTCTTCGAACTAGTCGAGGGTTTCCTCAGGCAGGCTGGACCCACCACGCCGTATTGCGACCAGGTCTCAAACAACCGGAGAAACCATTTTTCACGACCTTACTGGTACTCCCAAGGGTAAAATCAAGCAAGTCGTAAGCACTCCGGTAGCAAAAGGACTGTTTTCTCCAGGAACGTCGAGTGGACCTACGCCAGTAGTATCTGTTGCCCCTAGTGCGCCTATAGTTTCTAACATTTCATCTGCTATTGTAGGTCTGTCTACATCAATTCTGAGTCAAATGGCTCAAGCTCCAGCAGCTCCTTGGTATGGAGCTAACAATACTCCTTTGAATATTGCTGGGGATATCCATGAAATCCCCAAGAACATTGAAATATTTTTGCCTAAGTACAAGCCGGATGGCCTAAGAGCAACGAGAAGAACATATCCAAGCCTATAGGGATGTTTTAATTAGGTCGCAAGTTCGGCATGAAGATGTAGCCTGCAGACTTTTCCCCATGAGCTTGGATCCAATAGCATATGAATGGTATATATGCTTGCCAGCTGGTTCAATCACCTCTTGGACACAAATGGAAAATGCATTTGTCAATCAATTTAGGTCTCCCTTAGATCCCGCAACTATTTACAATCGAGTTTATTACATGCAAACGGGGCCAAGGGGAACCAATCCGAATGTTTAATCGAGAGATTCCAAAAGAACTATAACGAGCAATTAGACATTTTGCCATCGATCCTGCGGTAGCTTTGCGAGATATATTTTGGGGCATTGGACCCCATGACGGCCATGTTTGCAAGGCGTAATCCTCGAGTCACCACGCTTGCTTTGGCCTATAATGAAGCCATGACTATTGAGCGGCGGTTGACACCGCAAGGCTATGGGTTTACCCAGATGCCCATGTTGGGACAGGGTGCTCTATATGGTCAAATTCCCCAGGCAAATCAGCTCATGGCACCACAAATGCCAAATATGAACGCATTCCCATATCCATAGCCGTATCCATCAGCACCCGCATATGCACCCATTCCAATCCAACCAATCGCGGCCATTCCACTGTTCCTGCATTTTTGCGAACGAGTCAATCAACTACGCGAGGAAACTAGTCAAGTCAATCCTCAAGCCATAGTTTCTGTTCCGAATCCAATCCCAATTCAAGGTATCAATCCATTTGGGAATCCAATTCCTCAGAACCCCACCCAAATGTGGAATCAAGACCCCATCAATTATGCAAATCCAATGGGGGTTAATAACAATGTGGTTCCACCGAAGGATGTCTTTTCGGAAGTCGAAGAGCTCAAGAAACTAGTGCATAAACTAAGTAATGACAAGGTTCAACAGTAGAAGCATGAGTCCCATGCCCCTCACCCAAGTCGGAATTTTAACAATAGAGGGAGGCACTTGGAACACTAAGCCAAACAATGGGGGAGTTTCTGCTCCCATTGCTAATCAATTAGATGCTTACGCAGGCCCTGGCCAATCCAATTCTCTTTTGAATCTTTCAGATTTGGCATGGGAAAGAGGGTGCGGGTTACATAACACAAAAGAACACAATGAAAGGAATTTCCCTGAGATAGCTAGATACACTCATTGTCTTCGAGGCACAAGTTGACGATTTGGAGCTCGGTATCAAATGAGGATCCATCGTATCGACAAGATGAAAATATTATGGTGATGGAAACGGTATATCACCAAGAGGGTGAGAGCGAGGAGGAAGAAGATGAAGTATTGGAGTAGGAGGTGCAAGCTTTTTGATATTTAAGAAAGGGGACTCATGGGTACCATTTGAGGAGTAAGTCTAAAACCCCTAAAACCTCATCAACACCTCCAAACGAGTTCTATTCTTCCTCCAGATACAAAGGCAAGTAACAACCCTCCCCCTCCACTCAGAAGAGAAATGTCTAATGAGGTTCAGAAGACGGTCAAATTCGAAAAACCAAATTATGACGTAGTGGAGGATATGAAGAAGTCCAAATCTAGCCTTTCATTCTCGGGACGTGACTAAATTGCCTGGTCAGAAGGAGGCGTTGATAAGAGCTTTGAACTCACCTAATCCAATGTGGAAGGAAAAGAAATCTGAATCCCACCTAATTTTGCGAAAGGAAAGAAGGGATGTCCCGCCATTCTTATTAACTCTGAGAATTGCGGGTAAGAACTTGCATAATCTGTTTGGTAGACACGGGAGCCACTAGCAACCTCATGCCTACGGAGATATGTCAAATGCTTGGGTCTACAACCGGTTTCATCCAAGTGCACGGTCTTGCAATTGGACCGTTCAGAGGTAAATGTAGTAGGGACCTTATATGATGTCAAGATTCAATTAAATTCTGAACCCAGGGTCCAGCAGGTTGTAGATATTTTGGTGGTTAACATCCCGGAGTAGGTATGGAATGTTACTTGCGAGAGATTGGATGAAAACGCTGAATGGCTATTTTGCAACGATCTGCTCGCATATGTGGCTGCCATGGAAGGGCATTGCTAACCAAATCGAGTGGAAAACGAAGCCGAGGCTTAAGGAGATTATAACCGATTTTAACAAGCCGAATGAGGTTCGAGTTTTACGAGCGGACACTGGGGTCTATGCTCTTGATGTTGAGAAAGCTGCTGATGAACTTAAAGAAGAAGTGTGTCATGGTGGTTCTTCCGAGGAAAAAGATCACACGTGGTTGCTCAAGTTTGATGGATCAAAATCTAGACGGGGAGCGGGAGGCGGAGTCGAGCTCAGCTGGTCCGGGGAGGTAAACCATTATTGGCTGCCTACAGACTGCAATTTCCTTGCACAAACAATGTGGCAGAATACGAAGCATTGATCTACGATTTACGTCTAGCATTGAGCAAACATGTTAAATGCTTGAAGGTTTTGGGTGATTTCGAGTTGGTTGTCAAGCAAATCAAAGGACAGTATACATGCCGTGACAAAATGCTGAGCCTTTATAGGACTAGGGTTATGGATCTCATGGAGGAGTTTGATGCATTCAACATAGCCCTTATTTCTAGGAGAAGGAAACGAATAGCGAGACTCTCTTGCAGTCGTCGCGGGCATGTTAAACCCGATGGATATAAAAAGATGTAAAAAGTTTTCCATTGAGTTGGTTCCTTGTCCATCAATACACGATAATGTGAAGAATTTCCAGGTTTTTGAGTGTGACGGGCACATCTTCAAGTTTGTCACAAACTCGGGTATTTTTGAAAATCAAGTGATCGATGAGGAACAAAGGTGGCGGGATGAAGAAAGAGAAGAAAGTGAAGCTGCGTATCAATCCAACAAAATCCCTAAAGACGTGGTTTCATTAGAAAAAATGTTCGACATGGAATGCAAGAACAAGAAAAGAAAAAGAGTCCCGCTCCCCAAAGATGCATGCGATTCAATTAATGCGGGGAGTGCGAGACAATCCAAAGGAGGTGTACATAGCAAAGGCATGTAGAGAGGAAGAAAGGAGCAATATAATGCAGACTTTGAAGCATTACATAGATTGTATTGCTTGGAACTACAATGAGCTAAAGACTTACAATCAGAACATTATCACGCATACCATACCTTTGAAGCCAGACTCCAAGCCTTTTAGGCAAAGACAGCGAGTTGTTAACCCGCTATTGGAGCCTTTGATCGAAAAGGAGGTTAAAAGGCCGTTAGAGGCGAAAATCATTTTTCCCGTTAGGCACTCAACCTGGGTGGCTAACCTCGTTCCAGTCAGAAAAAAGAGTGGAGAGATCAGGCTGTGCATGGACTTTCGAAATCTTAATAAGGCCTCCCAGAAAGATAATTATCCATTGCCATCAATCGATGAAATCTTGCAAATGGTAAATGGATCAGAAATGATGTCCTTTCTCGATGGATATTACGGGTACAACCAAGTTCTTATACATCCGGATGACGGGATGAAAACGACCTTCACTACCAAGTGGGGGACATTTGCATATAAGAGAATGCCATTCGGACTATTAAATGCTTGTGCAACTTTTCAACGCGCCATGGATTACGCATTCAAAGGACTAATAGGCAAATGCATCATCGTGTATGTGGATGATATCCCGATTTTCTCGAAGAAGAGAGAGGATCATGTTAAAGACTTAAAGAAGGTGCTTCAAAGGTGCAGGGAACATGGAATTTCATTAAATCCCAAGAAATGCATTTTTGGAGTGACGAGAGGGAAGCTGCTAGGTCACATTATTTCAAAGGAGGGAATATCCATCGACCCGGAAAGGATACAAGCTATCCAAGACCTACCTCTCCCGAGCGGTAAAAAAGAATTGAGGTCTTTCTTTGGGCAAGTCAATTTTGTGAGGAAGTTCATTTCTAGCTTTGCTGAGATAGCTAAACCTCTAAACCAGATGCTCAAGAAAGATGTGGACGTAAGATGGAACGAGGAAAGTAGAGTAGCTTTCCAGAATATAAAAGACGCCATTTCCAAAGCCCCGGTCTTGATAAGCCCAGACTATTCCAAGCCTTTTTACATTTATGCTTTTGCATCGGAGCACTCCTTGGCGAGTGTATTAACCCAAAAAGGCGAAGATAATGCCGAAAAGCCCATTGCGTTTTTAAGTGCCCCCTTAAAAGATGCCCAATTAAGGTATTCAATCCTTGATAAGCAAATGTACGCACTTTTCAAAACTGTGAAAAAATTTAGGCATTACATCGTACACAACAGAATTATTGCCATTGTACCCGATTCTGCTGTCAAGACCATGTTTTTACAGAATGAACTAGGTGAAAAGAGAGGAAAGTGGATTGCAACCATCCAAGAATTTGATCTCGAGATCCAACCAATGAAACTAGTTCAAGGACAAGGAGTGGGCAAAGGCGATCGCGAGAAAATGATCCGCAAATAACGGGTCAATGCTCAAATACGAGAATACATGGCTAAGGAGGAGTGGTATGTTGATATTGTGCAATTTTTATTGGTGGTAAGTGCCCGTCTAATTTGAATTCAACACAAAGGAGAGCTCTAAGGCTTAAATCTATTAACTATCTAATAAAGTCTGGTGTACTTTACGGGAAAAATCACGAAGGTATCTACCGAGATGCTTGAGCAAAGACGAAGCCGCCGGGGTGTTGCAAGAATTTCATGGCAAGCACGGACCGGTCATGGTGCGGCCAATCCTACGACACACCAAATCCTACGAGCAGGATATTACTGGCCTCATATATTCAAAGATGCGCATGCTCATGTGCAATCTTGTCACATCTATCAAGTGGTTGCAAATAGAGAAAGAAATGCAGCCATGCCGTTGCAGCCTGTAGTCGAAATGAGACCGTTTGCACAGTGGGGACTTGGATTTTATCGGGGTTATTAACCCAAATTCTTTCGACTCTCACAAATTTATTTTGATGGCTACGGATTCTTGTACAAGGTGGACGAAGCGATTCCCACTAAACACGCCACCACGAGACGTTGTGATTAAATTCCTTGAGGATCAAATTATCACAAGATATGGAATGCCCGATTCTATTGTCAGTGACAATGGTAAAGCTTTCATTTCCACACAATTTGCGGAATGGGCATATGATAATAAAGTGAGCTTAAAGTTTGCATCCAATTACTATCCTCAAGGAAATGGGTTGGCCGAATCTTCAAATAAGAATTTGTTGAATACTATTAAGAAGTTCTTTGGAAAAGAATCCTCGGGGCTGGCATAGTCAATTAAAGTTTGCCCTTTGGGCGAGATAGGACAGAGTGAAAGAAGCCATAGGGAATACTCCCTATCATTTGGTCTATGGGCAAGACCCGATATTTCCAGCCAATTTGGAGCTGTAGACCTTACATTTCATACAAGAATACATGGGGACAGATGATCAAGTTGAAGCTAGATTGAGCCGGTTATTGCACCTGGATGAAAAGAGAGAAGAAGCCATGAATCACATGAACAAACACCAGGAAGTCATCAAGAGATGGTTTGATAGAAGGGCCAAAGTTAAATCATTCGAGAATTTCAGATTTGGTGTTACTATGGGACAAAAGACATGAGGAAAAAGGAAACCATCAAAAGTTTGATTGTCTCTGGTTAGGCCCATATCAGATTTCAGAAATACTTGGGAAGAACACCTTCAGGCTAAAAACCTTAGAAGGGAAAGATTTCATGCTGCCAGTTAATGGGCTGATTCTAAAGCATTATTTTAGCCCTTAGGTTGTGAGACTTTGATATTATTCTGTTGGTGTTGGTGAAGGATTTTCAGATTTTGTTTTTATTGTTTAGGATTGTTAGTTTAGTTAGGATTTTGATTATGGATTTGATTTCAATTGACATGTGTGTTAATTTAAAAAAAAAAAAAAAAATAATAATAATAATAATAATAATAATAATAATAATAATAATAGAAAATTGAGATGTCAACTTATGCTTAGGATTAGGAGAATATGAAATATTGGAATTGTCTTGTAAAAGCTCCACAAGTTGCACAAAACTTTTAAGTTATATTGTTTGACTTTGTGATATATGAAAGAATCAGTTTTGCATGATAAATCATTTCATTCACAATTCAAGAAGTAATGCATTCATATTCCATCTCACCTCACATACATTTCATTTTAGTTGCATATGCATCTTATGTACAAGCCATGAAAGTATGTCAAATCCTCTTAGGGTTGTGTTATAACATATATGTAAGTAGCTCCTAAGGTTGGAAAGCGAGTCTTGAGATATCTAGAACTAAGCACGTATCATAAATTAAAAAAGATCTTGAGTAAAATGATCAAAACCTAACTTGGAAGGAAAGGTTGAGCGAAAGTGGTTTTCATGTCTATCCTATTATGCAGCATGATCCTTAAAACAGTGGTTTTTACCACTTCCATAAAGCTTAAAGCTTAAAATCAGAGTAGTAAGGATAGGGTTAAATCCTCATCAAACTTAGGTTGAGGATCCAATTCCCCAAAGCTTTGATTTGACCCACATGGAGTAGTAAGGATAGGGCATAAATTCTCATCTTGGTTGGTTGAGAATCTGATTCCCCAAAGCTCTTATGTCTCATTTCATAGTAAGTCTTGGATTGTAAGGATCGTACTATTTGTCCCTAACCAGGATGGGTAGTCATCCCCAAGGTTTAAGCAATAGAATTAATGATTTATATCTAAGGTTTGGATTGTAAGGATCGTACTACTTGTCCCTAACCAGGATGGGTAGTCATCCCCAAGGTCCAAGAAATTAAAAAAAATATATATATAATAATAAATAAATTTTTCCCATCTCATCTTTATTTTGGATTGTAAGGATCGTACTACTTGTCCTCTGCAAGGGATGGGTAGTCATCCCCAAGGTCCAAGGAAATGAAGATATGTTCTGGATTGTGGGGTTAGATATGCCCATGCATGGCATCATGTCTTGCCTAAAAACAAGACCACTGATTGTCTAGAGGGTTAGACTAGCATGACCATTTCTTCCATAATTGGTTTAATTATTTTGCTTAAAGTGAGGTAATAAACTCCAAATCGGAATAGTAAGGATAGGGTTAAACTCTCATCTCGGTTGGTTGGGAGTCTGATTCCCCAAAGTTCTGATTTCACATTCACTTGCACATGGGTTCTAAATAGTAGGGACTCATAACCAACTTTGGGATACAATAAGGAAATGAACTTGTGGGTCCTAAGAGGGTTTGGCAATCTTGAATGCTTGTACATAATAGTAGGAGAATGATCATGCTTATTAGGAAAAGCAAAATCTTCTAGCTCATTCATTTAGGACCACAAATCATTCACCATCCCATATATGCATTCATGCAAAACTGATAATGGAATGTTGATCAATTTCAAACGATAGGGAATGAAAACACATTGCACACACTGAGCTAATACTTGATGATTCTGATGATTCATGTACTTTTGATCTTTGGGCATTTGTTATTTTGCTCATGTGCTAACGTGTATTTACGAGTTTGTGATATGTTTCAAGGTTGGGTTCTTACTAAAATGCTCAAGAGCATTTGACGATGAGTCGCCATTTGTTGTGGTTGATCCACAACACACCCCAAGATTGGGGACCCACCTTTTTGCGGGCTCACGGGGAAGGATCTCGGTGACCCGGATGCGGGAATTGAAAAAAAAAAGAAAATGCACAAGTGTAGAAAGGGGTCGCGAAATCGCGACGGTAGCGAAATCGCGACATGTCGCGAAATCGCGACAGTCGCGAAATCGCGACGAAACCGGAGAATTGTCGCGAAATCGTGACATGTCGGAAAATCGCGGTCAGCGGCAACAAAACAGAAAAGCTGTCGCGAAATCGCGACGTGTCGGTGACAAGGAAGAAAAAGGTGTCGCGAAATCGCGACGTGTCGGTGACAAGGAAGAAAAAGGTGTCGCGAAATCGCGACGTGTCGGTGACAAGGAAGAAAAAGGTGTCGCGAAATCGCGACGTGTCGGTGACAAGGAAGAAAAAGGTGTCGCGAAATCGCGACGTGTCGGTGACAAGGAAGAAAAAGGTGTCGCGAAATCGTGACGTGTCGGTGAGGAGAAAAGAAAAGGTGTCGCGAAATCGCGACGTGTTTTGCGAAGCGTACGGATGATGAAAAGTGTCGCGATTTCGCGACGTGTTTTGGAAAGGTGTACGGAAGCGGAAAAACGTCGCGATATCGCGATAGGAAAGACGTCGCGATTTCGCGACCGATTGTAGCAAAGGTGTACGGACGGAAAAATGGTCGCGATTTCACGACGGGTTTTGACGTGTACGGATGAGAAAAATGGTGCGATTTGGCGTGTTTTGCGGACGGAGAAATGGTCGCGATTTCGCGATAGGAATGCATGAAGGTCCGAAAGGGAAAAGTGTCGCGATATCGCGACAAGTTTTGCCAAGGCGTACGGAAGATAAGAACGGTAGCGATATCGCGACGGTTTGTCGAAGGAAGGCGAGAGGATGATAATGGTCGCGATATCGCGACATAAAGTTGCCAAGGAGGCTCGAGGCTAGAATGGTCGCGATATCGCGACGTAAAGCCGAAATCGCGTACGGCAGAGAAAGACGTCGCGAAATCGCGACATGTCACGATTTCGCGACATGTCGCGATTTCGCGGCCGGGAAGATGAACGGGCGGACTTGCAGTTTTGTCGGGTTCTATCACAGAAAAGCGGTACGACAGGGCACAGAAAGTGCGTGACACGTGGCGTGCAGGTGTCAAACTTGCGGGGGCGTTACATGCAGAGTGAATTTCGGGACTTTCCAAATTTGAGCGTGAATCAAAGCGGGAAAAAGCGAGAATTTGAAGGGTCGCCCACGGGAAGAGGAAATGAAGCGACGGAGGAAATCGAAGAGCCATAACCTTGCTATAAAGCCGAATTGCAAATCGAAGAAAGGGTTGGAAATTGCCGAATACGGAGTTGCGAGAGACGAAGGCTTTGTGCTATTCGGGCCCGTACTTGGGCAATTTCCTTCTTTTTATTACGGGATTTTCTTTCACACCGGAACATTTTTGAATGTAATTGAGATATCATTTAAATACAAATCCAGAGAGTTGGCATCTTATTGGATGAGAAAGAAGGAGTAACTTTTGCATGCATGATTTAATGTTTATATTTCCCTTCCAGATTTCTTAGGTTTTTAGGTGAAGTTAATGCAAGATCTCTTGGTTGCTTCATGCGAATGCCTATTTTTTGGAATTACCACAGAAACCCTCGAGACTACTTTGGCCTATTTGGATTGTGTGGATGTGCAGGTTCATTAGGTTAGGTTGCATGTAGAAAGCCTCATTATCTTCGGTTTCATCTGATTAATTACGACTTTATGACTGTAATCTATTTTTTATTGTTACTTTTGTTTATTTTTGTCTTTGCTTTTCAAACCCATATTTTATTTTTCAGCAGTTTAATTCTTGTGTTTGAATAAATCATTGAAAATCCATCAAAATTAAAGGTTAAAGCAGATTTTATTCATTTTGAGTCCATTGAAAGTTCAAAATTAATAAACCACAGTGCCCCTTGTTAACATCCACTTGCAAACCCTAAGGTGTTCTTAGCATTTCATTTTAGGCAGCATTCTTGATAATTAATAATCAGCATAATAAGAACCTTGGAGAAATCGTTTTTCTTTGCAAGCAGAGGATTTAGGACTCGGATCCTACAGGAGAGTGTGTTTTCACAATCGGGTTAAAACACCACTCAACACACCACATAAAATAGAGATACCAATTTAACGTGGTTCACCCAATATGGGCTACTCCACGGAGAAAATATTTCACTAATATTTTCTCAATAAATCTCTTTGGAAATATTTTCCTATTACAATATTTATGGATCTCTATCCAAAGGAGACATCAATCCCCTAATCAAGTTTGTGGATCTCTATCTACATGAGAACTCCTTTCTCCTCAGCTCTGGCTAGTGATCTTTTAGAAGAACTACTATCTCCACTACACTGGCTAATGGATCTCTATCCACTGAAGACTTTTATCCTCACTCAGAAGACCTGTCCTCACTACCCTAGCTAATGGATCTCTATCTACTAGAGATCGTCATCCTCTATACTTTGTCACCTCCAAATCTCTATCTCAAATCTGCACTAAACATAGTCCTTTGTTCTAGTACAAATCTGCTCAATCTCTGTCTCTGGTCTAGCACAAACCTGTCCTCAAATCTACACAAAAATCTATCCTCAAATCTACACTAAACATAGTCCTTTGGTCTAGCATAAATTTGTCCTTAATCTATGTCCTCTAATCTGCACTAAACACAACCCTTAGGTCTAGCAAAAATCTGTCCTCAATCTCTGTCCTCAAGCCTTAACACAAAGCTTGAATTAATCACAAATCAACTTTGCTAGATCTACTCCAAACCTTAACTCAAGGTTTGAACAAATTAATCAATCAACTCTGATCACGAGTCTTCTCAAAAACTTGTCTCAAATCTACCTTGTAAGCTTCCACAAAAGCTCACACTAATTTATTCATAAGTCCTCTTTAGAACTTGTCCAATCTGCTCAACAATTTCTATCCTCAAATCTGTATTGTAAGCTTCCACAAAAGCTCACACAAAATTGTCCACAAGTCTTCTCAAAGACTTGCCTCAAATCTACTCAACAAGTCCTCACTAGAACTTGTCCAATCCACTCAATAATATGTCCTCAAATTTGTATTGTAAGCTTCTACAAAAGCTCACACAAATCTGTCCACAAGTCTTCTCTAAGAATTACCTCAAATATTCTCAAAAAGTCCTCACTAGAACTTATCTAATCTCATAGAAACATATGGATAATTGTTAGAGACTCAATATGCTTCACATTCACCACAATGCTCAATCACTTTCAATATCTCTTTTACCACAAACATATAGAGAATTGTTAGAGACTCAATATGTTTCACACTTACAAAAACTCAACCTCTTTCTCAAATCAATTTAGAATATGGAACAATTTGTTTCACAGAACTTGAACTATCACTTCAATACATCCACTCAACTAAGCTCAATCACTTCCACTCAATCAATCACTTCAACAACAATGTTTATCAAGTAATCCTCACATAACAATGATACTCATGATCTTTGCAAACCCTAGTTCAAGTTCTTCACTCAACCAATCACTTCAACAATAATGCTTATCAAGTAATCCTCACATAACAATGATACTCATGATCTTTGTAAACCCTAGTTCAAGTTCTTCACTCAACCAATCACTTCAACAACAATGCTTATAAAGTAATCCTCACATAACAATGATACTCATGATATTTGCAAACCCTAGTTCAAGTTCTTCACTCAACCAATCACTTCAACAACAATGCTTATAAAACAAGTTTTTTATCATCAACTCTCACTCAAAAAAATCAAACTCAACAATGCTTATCAAACAACCCTTTTCACTCCAAATTAGGAGTCAACATTCAATAATAACTCACTAGGAAGATGTGCCCATACCTTTTTGTTTGATGAATAAAATGACCTCAAAACCTGTCTTAAACACAATTTTCTTCTTTGTCAATTTCAATGGTTAGATGATAAAAATATCACACTAACTCTCTTCAGAAATATTTCTCAATCACAAAAATAATTATACTCAAATACACCTTATTACTCCTTCGAAATTAGCAATCATAAAAGCATACAAAAATTAATTACTCAATTACTCCTTTTAATCTCCAATATTTAATTAACAATCTCCAAATTCAAACCCTCAAAAATAATGCTTCCTATCCTTATATCTCCCTCAAATTATTTATAATCAAATTTTAAAAAATAAACTTTATAGCCTTTAAAAATATTTATTTTATTCAACCTTTAGCAAATCCGAAACAACAATTAACCTTGGAAAATCATGAGTGCATACCTCTTTCTACACAAAAAGGGCCTCGATAGGTTTTGAACACGAAACTTCTCTAGTCGAGTGCCTTAGCAAGGTGCTAGCCCACCACGTGGACTATGTGCCTTCCCACAATGAGGAAAGCTAGTGATTTCCCTTTGTGGCTTCCTCGATGATGTAGCGCTCAACAAAACAATCACCCTCGCTTTGCAAAACCGAAGTCGGTGGGTTTCGAACCTTGCACCACATGCCTGCCAACCTTAGCACCTCCCATGATTACCAACTACACTACACAGCATTGTGCATTGGAGAATGAGCTCCACTCCTCTTTGTCCTTTAGTTTGCCATCAAAAGCTTTTAAACGTGAATTCCTTCTTCCCTTTGCACATGATTTTTGAGAGCTTAGCACATACGAATAGTATGGATAGATTTTGATAAAGTCTTGCCCCCCTTTTATATGCATAGACCAAGCTTTGAAAACATCAACAAATAATTCGAATTTTCAAATTCGAATTATAAAATAAATTTTATAATCCTAACTTTAGGATTATTTTAATTAACATAAATTAATTTTATAATTAAATTATAATTAATCAATAATTAACTTAATAACTTTAGAAGTTAATTAAATTAATTAATAAATTAATTTATAATGAAATTATTTAAATTAGTTTATAATTAATTTAAATCTCCCCTTTTAATATTATAATAAGATATTATAATATTATTTTTCTTGGGCCTCTTTAATGCTTTTGAACCTTATCTGACCACCTGGAACCGGATCTGACTAACTGAGTGTGGGCTTTCCTTTGCACTAATTTCGGAACTGCTTCTTGCATTTGCTCACTAAAACTGACTCTTCTTCTTGCATTGCTCACTGAAACTTACTCTTGACATCAATGACAACTCAATTACTCAAAATGTCCAACAATGTATGCAATATTTTTTGGATATTAATATAAGAATATATGTCTATTGATTGGATATGTGATTTGGATTTGCTATTCATGATGTATGTTTGGTATTGCTTATCTTTGGAGTATATATTTGGTAGTCTCGATGGTGTTCATAGTGATTATTTTGTTGGTTTTTGCAAAAATTTTGCTTCATATGCTTTAAGGTATAAGCAAGATTTGAAATATCATGGATTCACTCTAGTCTTTTGAAGGTTTTTGTGGGGTATTAAACTACACCTGTTAGATGTCACATGGGATAATAGAGGGGGATGGAGTCCAATATGAAAATAAAGCATTGTTGAGGTTTACCATAGGTCTGATGAAGGAAGTGCATTGAATAATAGAGGAGGAGAAATGTCGGTGAGTGCAATTTTATTTATTTATTTTATTGTTTTTGAAAAAATGAAATCATAAATGAAGTAGGATAGCAAAGGGAGATGAAAACTGTATTGTGGGCTTGTGGCTTTGCGGGTTGGTAGAGAGTTTTATTGTATAGTATGCAATGCAATTATTTATTATTTTTGTTATTATTTTTGAATGAGATTGGTGGAATTGTGAATGAGACTATGAAATGTGGTGATATTTGAAGGTAATATGACCTTGACACCAACATCGATCACTTGTTGAAAATTTAAGGAGATTGTTGACAACTAAGGATTGGAGGTGGTTCAAGGTGATTGGGTTTGCAAGGGTGGCCTAGGTTAAGATAGTGTATCTTGATATGATGTTTATATCAACATTATGTGAGAGATAGAATCCAGATAGGGGCACAATTTATTTGCCTACAGGAAAAATAACGATTACCCTAGAGGATGTTTATCAAATGTTTTAGTTACCGATAGAAGGCTCTATCATTACAATGGTAGGTCATCAACAAAAAAATTTAGTGATGGAAGAGATATTTAGCACTAGTTGATCTTGTATTAATCTCAATAGAGGTGGGTTATTGTATGAGGAGTATTATGAGGTAGGGGTATTATCAGTGAGACATACCCTAGCGATGGTGTTAAGATCAAACTAGTTTTACCCGATTCATCAAGGGTATCATTTCCATGAAACATGCTAGGGGTTGTAACATAGTTTGTGGAGAGAACAGTTGTCTTTGCATGGGAACCAACATTATTAGCATAGAATTATAGGAAGCTTTATGAAGTTAAGAGGACAAATCAAAGTGGATTGAGTTGTAGTCTATTGGTGCAGGTATGGCGGTGGGAGCTTATAGCAGTGGAGAGATCGTAAGGTCTACATTATGATACCCATAGGTTTATGGGGTCAAATGTGTCATATGTATTGAGATGGAAAATGACTAGGGAGATAAGGGGGAGCAGACCATATGCGAAGGATGAATATCACTACCGTAATATCTTTGAGAGTTTGAGGCCACAAGATGTATGTTGATGACCATGAAGAGGGGGGTCATGATGGATTGATGAGGTAGTGCAATTGGCTCATGTACGATGATGGATATGGCTAATTGGGTGAAGAAGTGTGCAAGTCGAATATTTTCAGTATACTTGGGTGTTGCACTAGTTTGGGTTGAGGTAAGGGATACTAGATCCACATATGGTGTATAGGAGGTGGTATGATTATACAACAACTGCCTTGTTGATAGTTGTATTATATGGGGAGGTAGATGAGACTTTCATAGTGGGTGATATGGATTATGTAGGCATGGCACCAAATTTTGATAATTTATGGGCTACGCAATAGTGGTAGGCAAGGGAGAAGTAGAGGAGGATGTTGGTATAGGTGAGGTTGGAGAGGTAGTTGGAGAGATGATAGAGGTTGCTAGTGGAGTAGAGGAGGTGGTACATGAGAGATAGGGATAGGTGAGGGAGAGCAAGACATGTGAAGGATACGTTTGTAATCAAGTGAAGGAGACAACTGGGATATCAGGGGTGATGGTTGAGGAAGAGTTAATGACCATTTTTTAGAGTGAAGTGGAATATGATAGTATGGAGATTGGTGGATGGAGGGGTGTAGCATTAGGGGATGGGATACCATGGGTTGGAAGGGATGCTATAAATGTTAGGGAAGATATGACTATTATGCAAGCAAAAATTTCTTAGTTGTAGTGTGCAAGAGAAGATTACAAGGCAATTTTTTTAGTGTCTTATTTTGATGCACTAATGAGTCACAGGTTGCTTGTTCCCTCACAATCAACTTCTGAATCTCAACACAATCAAGGGGGAACAACAATGATGGGTGTAAAAATAACATAATTCATAGATTTAGTAACTATATAATTGTCAAAAATTGCCTCACCACCGATTAATGAGAGTTAGGAGGGAAATTAAGAGAATCGTTAGAGTGGAAAAGAGAGGGTTGAAGAAGCTCAACTAGGAGAGGTGTAGAGGAGTGGTGAGATAGGTGAGAAGTAACAACAAGGATGACTTATATTTGGGTATGGCTTAAGAAGCCACTATTTTGCATGAATTTATGAAGTTATATACCTACAGGCAATTTTTGTGTAGCCTACGAGCCTAATTTATGATGGATAATGTGAATTGAGGTGTGTGATTCATGATTAATGGTGTGGATGCATTATGCTTGATGATAATTACTATAGGATTGTTAAAACTTTTTTGTTGTGGATGCTTACACAAAATGTCTTAAAATAGATGCTAAATGGTATAAAAAATATAGTAGATAGAATAAATAGAGGAGTGTAGGGATAATAGGTGTGTATGTTTAGTACCATGCATGATTGAACTCATTAACCAAGGGTATACACATGATTAGAAGCATGGAATGACAAGGGAGGAAGATAGAATAAATGGTGAGGAAAAGGGGGTAGAGGAAGAGGGGACCTCCAATATCATAGGTTGTTGAGTATCTAGAGGTGTTTTCAAGAGACTCAAACACCCTAGTGAACCAATCAAGTTCATCTAGTGACCAATCAAGAACTATGAAGGATAAGGACCATCCTAGGTAATCAAGGTGCTCAAGGGTCCGTGTGTGTGCAGTGAAGTTCATTGACCAAATTTTGAGTGAGATTGGACTTAACCATTTATAATTTAAGCCAATAGAATCTAGCTCATCCATGAGCATACATAGGTCTATACAAAAGAAGAGTGTTAGTGTGACAAACATGTAACCACATAGAGGGTATAGTCCACTGCTAGTCAAGCATCTACAACCTCAGTGGAGATAGCCCCATGGTCCTATGTTGCTCCACTGCTAGCCAAGAGTCTATAGCCCTAGTGGAGATATCTAAAATACCCAAGGATCCAGACCATGATATTGATATATATTTATGATATTTCTCTTTTTTTTATAGCATGGATCCTTGGGTTCAAACCATGTGCATGATAGGATGAGCAGGGGAAACCGTTCACTTCATGGCTAGAATTAGTCATGGTGTCATCCTCCCTAGACTCAAAATTATGATTAAAGGTGTGATAATGTGTGTGGACCCAAGAGAAGGCTCGAGATAACTAGGGGAGGGCCAAATATCCAAAGGTCATGATGGCTTTCAATGAAGTTTGAAGGGAACACTAGGTATGGTTGAGTGATCGAAAAGAACTTCTAGAGACTCATTAGTCAAGGACCAAGAGGAAGAATAATTAATGAAAGGTGGAACAAAAATACCATGCTAGTGACTATGTATATACCCTTGAGTAAGGAGGGTCAATCGATTTTGGTCCAAAATAAGAGATCAATTGTCCAAAGGGTGACTGAATAAGCAAGGGATGCACGATATCAAAAAATATATGAAAGAAGCATGAAAGAAGAAACATGGAATAAATAAAATCAAAATGAGCTAGCACCATACAGGGAGATAAATGGAGGGGAAGGGATACTTCCCATTTTTCTCCAATCATTCATCAAGATCCTCTAGTATTATCTTCACATTAGTGACTTTGTGCATAGTCTGGAGCTTAACAGTCAATTTTCAGGATGGATGTTGAAGAAGGGTTAAATGAAAATGAAAAGTAATGAGGGAAAATATGGGAGAAGAAGAGAGAAAAAGGAAGAAGAAGGCAATTTATGGTGTGAATTTTATTTTATTTTTTATTTTTTGGGGGGGGCTATGTACAAGGAAGAAAAACGTGAAGGAGTTAGGCATAAAATGCTATCAAGTGAAGAATATTGATGGGATCGAGCTCCTAAATCCTCTCAAGAGTGGTAAGCTTTAAATATATGGGTCCAAACTTGTGTTAAGTGATGAATGGGCCAAGCCAATTAGTCATAAATTTATCATGCAAATGAGGAGGAATACTAGAATTGCGCTGATTTTCTTTCAAGATGAGGTTGCCAACCTAGAATTCTCGTGGATGAACTTTATTATTGTAGGCTCGTTTGAATAGATATTGATAAGCACATAGATGATTGAGAGCATTAATACAATGCTCATCAAGGAGTGTAAGTTGATCAAGGTGGGCTTGGTGAGCTACATCATCATCCAAGAATTCTTGTAAGGAGATACGTAGGGAAGGGATCTCAAGTTCTAGAGGTATGATAGCCTTAGCACCATAGACGAGAGAGAATGGGGTTTCCCCTATGGGTGTACAAATGCTTGTTTGATAAGCCCATAATGCCAAAGGGAGTTGGAGGTACCAATATTTATGATTTTCTTTAATAATTTTCTTGAGGATGGTGATGATAGTCTTGTTGGTAGCCTCGGCTTGACCATTGCTTTGGGGATAATACAAAGTTGAGAAACTATGTTGGATGTGATATTTAGTGCAAAGTGCTTGAACATCCTTATTCTTGAAGGGAGTCCCATTTTCAGAGATAATATTTGAGGGGATACCAAAATGATAGATGATGTGATGAAGTATGAACTTTGCAATGCGAGGACCTATCATACTAGTGAGGGGAATGGATTCAACCCACTTGGTGAAGTACTCAGTGGTAATGATGATGAAAGTATGTTGTCCTGAAGAGGGAGGTGAAATTTTTCTGATGAGATCAAGGTCCCATTGGGAGAAAGGCCAAAGTGACTGAATGGGTTGTAAAGCTTGTGAGGGAACATGGGTTAAGTTGGCATGATTTTGGTATTTGATACATTTTATGACATATGCACAACAATCTTGTTCCATGGTGGGCCAGTAGTATCCCATGCACAGGATACGTTTTGCAATAGCTATTCCACTAAAATGGCCACCACATGTGCCATCATGTGCTTGAGAAATAACCCATTGTGCCTCTTTGGATTCTAGACAATTAAGTAGGACACCATCATAGCCACGATGATAGAGCACATCCCCTAAGATAACATAACATGCTACTTTTTGTTTAAATGTGTGTTTGGTAGTGGGTGACAAATATATTGGTAGAGTACCGAGCTTAAGGAAGTCCTTCACTTGAGAGAACCAATCATGATAAGGCTCTGCTTGAACAAAATGGATATTTCGTTCATCCATAGAGGCTACACAAGAAATGGTAGACTAAGAAAGGGTTTTAATGTGAATATTAGTGACATTATCAAAAGGATTATATGGAATAAGGGAACCAAGAGAGGCCATTGTATCAACAAAGTGGTTGGATGACCTTGGAGAGGTTTCAATAGCATACCACTCAAAATGCACTAGTAATTTATCCACAATTTCCTTGTAGGACTTCAATATTGGGCATTTACATTGATATACCCCCTTGAATTGATTGACAATGAGTTTAGAATCACCAATGATTTTAATGTACTTGATGTGCATGGCTATTGTAGTTTGAAGTCCTAAGATAAGAGCTTCATATTTAACATTATTATTAGTGTAGGGGAAATTAAGTTTGAATGAGAGGGGGATAGGGGCCCCTTGTGGTGTAAAGAAAACAACTCCTACACCACTCCCTTGTTTGCACTTAGAATCATCAAATAAAAGGGTGAGATCTACTTCATATTTGGGTTTGACATATTCTTCGAGTTCTTCAACGTTGAAGATAGGATCATCGGGGAGCTCAATCATGAGAGGCTTGTTAGTTGGGAGAGGAGCTTCCATGAGTTGGTCAGCAATGACCTACCTTTTTATGGAATTTTGGCTAATGAACTCAAGATCAAATTCTATTAAAAGCATAACCCATTTTGTGGTTCTAGCATTTGTGTAAGTGCGACTCATCATATATTGCAATGGGTTTTCCTTGGTGATGACGTATGTGGTGTGATTGAGCATGTAATGATGGAGCTTTTTGGTGGTAAAAATGATAGCTAGGCATAACTTTTCCACATATGCATATTTAGCCTTGTAACTAACCAAGGTTTGAATGATATAGTAAATGGTTTACTCCTTATTATCATCATTATTCTTTTGGGCCAACATGGTTCCAAGAGTAAAGTCGAGAGCAGAAATGTATAGTGGAATGGTATACCAAGTTTGGGAGGTGACAAAATAGGTGAGGAGGTAAGGTAGCATTTAATGGCATCAAAATCTACCTAGAATTCCATTGTCCATTTAAAGGAGAACCCCTTTTGTAGAAGGTGTTTGAAGGGTTTGCACTTGTCAGATAATTGGGCAATGAACCAACAGATTGCTTGGATTTTACCCTATAGGCTATGAAGTTCCTTAAATTTGTTGGGGTGGCATGTCCATGATGGACCTTGAATTTGTTAGGGTCCATTTCTATGCCTCTTTTTGAGATAATGAACCCTAAGTATTTTCTTGAAGTGACATCAAAGACACACTTCTTAGGGTTTAATCTAACATTGTGCTCAAGGAGTTGATCGAGAACTTTTTGAAGGACATTAATATGCTCGTGTCAAAGTTTGGACTTGGCCAAGAGATCATTGACATAATATTCAACAATATTATGCATATAGTCATGGAAGATATACATCATAGCTCATTGGTAAGTGGCACCTACATTCTTTAGTCCAAATGGCATGACTTTATAGCAGAAATGTCCTCCATGGTGTGGTGAATGATATTTTGTGTTGGTCTTTAGGATTAATGTGAATTTGATTATATCCTAAGAAACCATCCATAAGGGAAAGAATCTCATGACCAACAGTGGAATCCACGAGCGTATCAATGTTTGGAAGTAGGAAGTCATCCTTGGGACATGCTTTGTTAAGATCATAAAAATTAGTACATATGTGAATTCCTCCATTGGGTTTTCCAATGGGTACCATGTTTGAAACCCATTCTGGATAATCAATGGGTTGTATGAAGCCTACATCTAAAATTTTTTGTAACTCTTCTTTAACCATGAGAGAAATGGTAGGATGAAGCTTCCTCAGTTTTTTCTTGACCGGTTTAGCATTAGGATTGAGGATGAGATTGTGGACAACAAGATTTGGGTCAAGGCCATGCATATATTTATAGGACCATGCAAAAACTTGTTTGTATTATTTTAGGAGGGTAGTGAATTGTTCATGTTATTTAGTTCAGAGACCTTTTTCATGTTTGATAATTTATGGGTTAGCCAGGTTGGAGTCAAGGTTAATATCGATGGTATCTTCCTCTAGCATATGAGAACCATCCTCTAGTTTGTGTGGGGTGGGGATGAGGTGAAAGTCATTGACAACATTTTTGGGAGGAGGTGGCTTAACATTAATTACTTTGGATTGGTAGATAGAGTAAGAGGAAGGAGAAATATAAGCATTTAACCATTGTAGCAAGTGGTCATTGGGAAAGAGTTCATTAGGAGAAAGAGGAAGAGATGTTGTCAAAGTCAATCACATTAGAATTGGTGTGTATAGATTGCTAGGGATCATTTAGGTGATAAAGGGGGAAAATAGGTCAATAGAAATCATATTAATGGTGGCATGGATGGTGGCAATTTGGAGGAAGTCATCGACTATAAAATGGGTATATTCAAAGTTAATGTATTTTTCATATTCACCATCCTCCTCAAGACCAAGGATAATTTGTTGGAGATCATCCTCAAGGAGGCCAACTAAAGAACTCTTGTTATACCCTAGACCTAACTTATCATTGGGAAACTGATAATGGGGCTCAATAGGGACTTGTGTGCCTTGCTCATACCAACCTAGACCATATCCTAGTCAACTTTTGAGGATATATGCAGAGAGATCTAGCACATGTCCTAATGAAATATAGAAAATATGAAAGAAAGTGAAACAACAATATGACTAAAATATACTATAAATAGAAATGATAAAAATACAATGCAATATGGAGGAAATAGTCACTCCATTGATATGAGCTAAAGAGCTACATTGTACTCCATATAAGAGTACTACTACCAAGAGAATGACATGAACATGATATATCCTTGATGTATACTTGATATCTAATCTACCACTATGAGGCCCTTTATATAGAAAGATAGATTCCTTGGCCAACACTCTACCTAGTTGTACAAGGTGACACCTTGCACATTACAACTTGCACACTGTCACTTGTACATTTATTGCATTACTTGAAGTAACTATATAACTTCCCCATAAAGTAATCTCCTATCCTAACTATGTACCTAAGGAGGTATATTTACATGACCCAAATGATGTAATATACTCTAATTCTAACAATCCTTGCCAATGAAAGCATTGAAAATATCGGGTGGCAAAGGATGAATTAGAAAAATAGTCAATGTTGGTACAAAATGGTGGTTTAGATTATGTGAGAGAAGGTCATTCAGATGAAGTATCAAATCCCCCATTTAGAAGAACCTAAGGGGACAATGGCACCAATGGTTAAAGAAATATCACGAGGGCAACCAAAATCCTTACCTGACTCTATCCAAGAGAGGGAGGTGAATTTCACATTATGTACAAGGTATTCACCTATACTAGTATTGGATATGTGTACGTCGACATGAGGAGGTAGGGATGAGGACAATTATGAAGGATATTCAGATTTAGAGGTTCCCTAGGTTGGGGGCATGCATGCATACAATTATGTATGAACGATCATTTTTACACCATCCACTCTATATTGGCTTTTCAAGTAGCCAAAAGTATCCCCACCATCAAAATCGGTGAATAATTATTTTTGATGCATTCATTGTACAATGAATATATCAAATAGGGGGTAAAATGTAGACATTAAAAATTGACCTACAATACATCAATTTTTATTAATTCTCCCTCATGCATTAGTTCTTTAAAATTAAACATTTATTGCTTCAAAAATATTAAGGTCATCTTTGACATGAATTTTCACCAACAAAATCATCTCTAAACTTCTCAAAACCACCACCATTGGATTGGACTCGAAAAGAGCCTTTTGATGATTTTCTCCAAATTTCCTCTAATTCTTCTCAATTTCCTCCAAAATCTCTAATACTTCTTCTAAAGTCACATATTTCCTCTAATTTCTTCTTAATATTTTTAAATATCCTTCTAATACTCCTAGCTTCTTCTAATTCTCTCTAATTTATTTTTAATTTCCCTAAGTTCATTGTTCACTATTCACTATACACTTTTCACGAATCACTGTACATAGTTCACTATTCACTGTACATTGTTCATGGATCATTGTACACTGTTCACTGTACACTATTCATAGATCATTGTACACTATTCAATATTCACTATTCATTGTGCACTATTCACTATTTTCAAATTCAAAGAAGAATGTGTCATTTTCAAAATGGCATTAGCCCACTTTCAAAGTGGCATATTATTTAATTATTTTCATTAATCCATTTTCAAAGAGCATGTTCTATTTTCAAGGGGGCATGTTATTTCAAAGTTCATTTTCAAAGTAACATGTTTCATTTTCAAAATAGCGTGTTACTTTATTAGCCCACTTTTAAAGTGGCATATTATTTTATTATTTTTGTTAAGTCAATTTTTAAAATAACATGCTTCATTTTCAAAATAGCATGTTACTTCATTAGCCCACTTTCAAAGTGGCATATTATTTAATTATTCTCATTAATCCATTTTCAAAATATCATGTTCTATTTTCAAAGGGGCATTTCAAAGTTCATCTTCAAAGTAGCATGTTTCATTTTCAAATTGACATGTTACTTCATGATCCATTTTCAAAATAACATGCTTCATTTTCAAAATGGCATGTTACTTCTTTAACCCACTTTCAAAGTGGCATATTATTTTATTATTTTTGTTAATCCATTTTCAAATTAGAATGTTCCATTTTGAAAGTGGCATGTTACTTCAAAGTCCATTTTCAAAATAGCATGGTCCATTTTCAAAGTGGCATATTACCTCACATTGTTCATTTTCAAAGTGGCATGTTATTTTCCACCAAAAGTTGGTGGACAATATTTTATGCCATTTTTAAATTCAAGCTATTTTACCTCTCTCCCAAGGTCATGAAAAAACTATAAATAGATCCCTTGGGATAGCCTCATCATCAAGCAATTTTCTCAAGCACTAAAACTTTACAAGTTTTCTTCAAGCTTTCAAGTTTCCAAGCAAGGGATCTCAAAGAAGTCATCAACATCTCTTTAATCATCTTGAGGAAGTCATCATCAAGCTCTTATCGAGAGAGAGTGATACAAATTCAACTTGGTTCCAAGGGTTGTGCTCTTTCACCCTCTCTCATTTCATCTTGTTTCATTTAGTTTCTATATCTTTTAATTTTGGAATCACATTTTTTATTTCATAAGATAGGTTTTTTTTTAGTTCCTTAATTTCCATATTAACCTTGCATATTTTATTTATCTTATCATTATTTTTAGCATTTCTTCAAATTTTTAGTTTTGTTTATTCATATCCACCTTGCTATTTAATACATTATTGAATAAACATTATTATTAATGGGGTTCTTATTCCAGTGTATGCTCTTCCCTTGCACTTCATGTGAACTTGGGAATCAAAAGTGGGTAAGGCACCTAATATTAATAAATAACATCACATTTTCTTATTATCTTAATTATTTAATCATTTCATTTCTAATTTTATTTATTATTGTACAAAAGTACATCACATTAAAAGGGGTTTTCATTCCGTGTATGCTTTTCCCTTGCACTTCGTGTGAACTTGGGAATCAAAAGTGGGTAGATCCCCTAAGGTTAAAGAACATCATCATAGTCATCATTTTTTTTTTTTCTTACACATCACATTAAAAGGGGTTTTTATTGCATGTATGATCTTCCCTTGCACTTCCCGTGAACTTGGGAATCAAAATCGAGTAAATACCCTAAGGTTAACAAATAATATAATCATTATTATCAACATCTTTATTTCAAATGCTCATCCAAAAGCTCAATACTCCCTTTATTTTTATAAGGTCAACTAAAAGTACCCAAGGGGGTTTGACTACTGCAATCTCAATCATATAGCGTCCTATGCAGGCCTCCAAATACTAATCCAAATTTTAAGTGTTTGTTAAGTTATATTGTAGGAACATGAATCATTGACATCATTGGAAAAAGTATAAAAAACAAGGATCAACCACTGGATAAGATAAGTTCTCTAATTAGTCTTTAGGTTGTTTGTTGAGTGTCTTACATTTCTGTTATAAACCCTAGATTTGATATTATAGTAATACATTTAATTGACTTCTAGGTATTTGAAAGATAAATAGCATATTGTGTGCACTTAGGGATAATCTTGTTTGTGCATCTTCTCTTGAGCCCTTGCATAAAGGTTTTTATGTCTTAAAATTGTAGGTTAGAGAACATTCAAAAGAAATAATCATACTAGGGTTAGCTCTTATTTTATTGCATTATGTATTTATGCATTGTCTTTTATCTTTAATAGCATAGATCTAGAAAGGCCAAACATTAGGTGTTTGTTTGAATTGACATACAAAACATTTCAATCCTTGGACTTGGAGTGAGGCCTTAAACTGTTCTTGGTGAACCCCTTTTTCCTTGTCCATCAAGTGTAGAGATGTAACAACCCCAATTGTCACTACACGTCTACTAAATTTTTTATTTTTATCTAAGTTCATCTATGTCCACCTTGTGATAAGATAAAGTTATAATAATGATCTAAGATGAGATCTTCCCATCAGAAGTAAATAGTTTGAATTGCAATAGATTCATTAGATAGAAGCACCAACTTCTATAATTCATTTAAAGCCAATTGTGAGTAGGAGCACCAACCCCTACAACACCATCCTACCATCCCATAATGGTAGATGAATAATAGCATACAATGGCTATGTCCCCTCCATACAATTACCACATGGTAAGGGACATCATCTTGGTTTAATCAACCATTTAGGAGAACAATCCATCATCAAAGGAATTCTTTTCTCCATTTCTCCATACTATCAATAAAGACTAGTGTCTTAGGAGAAACCAATAATCTATTGCTCATTACAAAAACTTACATACAATTTGGGTTATCCATATTAAGCGTTATTATAAGAATTTTTTATCATCAAGGTGTTATCAGTTTTGGTGGTGGTGGGTTTTAGTTCATATGTTTCGAGTTCTTATTTTGCTTCCATTGTTGTGTAGATTACTCATAAAGTTTCCTCTACACTACTATACTTAAAGGAAATGATTCTTCTGATAGAACGAATATTGCTATACATACATTACCATAACTTGAAATAAGCAATCATACCATTAATCTCTAATTACAAAAAAATATTCAGTAGCATTCAATGGCAATTGCTAGCAAGCTTTACATATGATACTTTTATTTGATCATATTCTAAATACATACATCACCTACCATCTAGTTGATATGATTACATACTATAAAAGACTTCCTTACAGTATACAAAAGCAAGTAGATAAATACATCAAACATTACATAGCTTGGCTCATACACCTTAGCCATACAAAATTACAATGAGTACATCTCAAAACATATCTATACAATATGGACAATGATGTAGTCTTCAATACTTGTGGATCGGTCCTCTGATTTTCTTGCATATTCACGATAAGAGAGATGTTTGTAAGGGATCAGAACAACTAAAATGCAACGTATGTCAATGCAACACAAGCAAACTATGCTTTCCATAATTGAATACAATTATGCATCATATATTTACCATATGCATATTTTATGTTAAAGAACATCATCATCAATAATTCAACCATATTTAATAACATGCATAACAAGGATTATTACACCATCCACATCATCATTTTTTTGGTTTATATCCAAACATAGGGAAGAGTCACACACCTCTTCCAAAGAAAATGACACCAATCCAATCTTTCCAAAACTCAGTTTTTTTTTTTTTTTTAATTCAAAAATCATGAATTTCTCTATGATACATACCAACATGAATCATCCTCTTACACTTAATCAATACTAATTGATGTTTTCATAACATATCGTTAATATATTATGTTCATATATTGATGACTTTCTATTCATCTGAATAAATAATCCAATCATAAGTTCTTTTATGTTTCACATGAATATAAAACTTCTCTTATCATCTTCTCATTTCAAAATGATACAAAATCTCTAATCAACATGTAAAGTCAAATTAATGTTTCACAAGAAGTAAGCGATTAACATTAAATTGATGTCTTCAACTACCTTAGTCATACAACATTTTGAAAGGAATGTATAGTCACTAAATAACTTCTAATATTATACTAGCCATCCAACCCTTTAATACATCATAGGATTTTTACCTAGGTCTAATCTAAGACATTATAATCTGAATATAATAAGATCTAGCATTCGAACCCATAAGTTTAATCTATGCACACAAAATCATGACATCCCTAAATTCCTCTGTGCATTATGTACTAGGCCAACATGATCTAAGGTAGCACAGTCTTGAGAATATTTAGGATCTGTATTCGGACTAAGCTCGAGGACATCACATTGCTTCATGTCAACATGTAACTCTTTCATGGTTTAGGGATTATAACATTCATCAGATCCCAGTTTTGCCTATGGAACAAATGGCATCGATGCTATAAAGGAAGGTATTTGGTAGTGTATAGAGGTTTATGTTACAACTTTGATTTAAAATCTTGTACACAGATGTTGTCAATCCAGATGTAGATATAAACACAAGAATCATCATAGGTTTGAAAAACATGTTCAATCGTATTGGATTGATTAATGTTTCTACCCTACAACCAGATGTCTTGGAAAAATGAGATACGATAGATTTTGGAATCCCTACTCAATACAAGCCATTGAAAGCCTAGGCAGCTACAAAGTTAAACTCATAATTAGAGTTGGGAAGGAGAAAAAAATTTTATCCCTTCACCGGACTAGTCACATGGAAATCCATCTTCGATTCGGGCATCGAACGCTTGGTAAATAACAATGAACATCTACAAAACCAAGGAATAGTATAACCTACAGGTTTTAGGTAGAAGTTATATCTTCAATAGAGAGCTCATATACCATTTTACCAATATCCATTAATAGTAAGCACCTAGGCCTATCGATGGATCATCAAAGGATGATTCATGCGATAAACATACAAGATATAAACACATAGGTGGCCAAACTACATGGCATCGCACGAATACTATAGTCGGTGGCCAAAATGTTTAATGTCAAGTTATAATTTGGGTTTCCATGTAAATAAACGACGATGACTAGAATATAACCTATGGATGAGGTTTCTATGTGAAACAAATTCCTGAGCATTACTTCTATAATACTACCATGTCGACCAAAGAGAAAAGCTACTAGCAACACCACCCTAGACAAAAGACTATAGAGTGATGGATTAGTTTAATTAATCACCAGGAGTTATACACTCACAATCTAAAGTACCCGCTTTTGGATCATATTGATAGCATTACCAAAAGTAAATGAACACCCAAATTAAAGTAAATAGCAAATAGCTTATAGCCACCAATCATATACAAAAGTATAAAAGCAAAGATAAATATTATAGCATAAGATTGCTATATTGTAATAACACATCAATCCTATTACTTTAGCAAAAAGGAACATACAGAGTACATGCAATAAGTGAAAAGAGAAAGCTCTCACACCTGGAGTTTTCGCAATGCCAATATGCTGAAAAGATCTTCTCTTACACTCGCTCTAGCCTCTTATCATACATTAAAAAACATAGCATACCTTATTTTCTCAACTCCTAAGATAATTTATAGACCAATTTCTTCTAGACAGGAAAGATGCTCTACAATATTTTATTAATTTTCTATCTTTTCTCTTCATATTTAAGTTTCTTCAGAATATAATATTTTATTACAAAAGGGATTCCCTAGAGATAAGGTATAGACTGGTTATATGTCCTATGCCCCCCCACTATAAGGGCACTAAAACTACTGAGAGCATGGGAAATAAGTACTGGGACTATTAAAGATAAGAGTCTCATCCCTTAGTACAACCATCCCAAAGTTGTCATGTGTAGGAAAGATGTAATATTTAATTTATAAGGTATTCTTTTTATATTTTGGTTCAATAATATTTGGATAGGTTCATAAAAGACAAACCACCTAATTATTTAAAAAATGGGATCAATCAAATTAAATAATTATGCTCCAATAAATTGATCTCTACTCTAAAGAATGCTTAAATTGTATGCATAAAACATATATTTCAAAATATTAAAATTTCAATTATCAATAAATATGCATTTCCAAGGTAGAGTTTCTTTATGCAAATTAGTTATGCAACCAACTATATTTCACATAAATGGCATACAAACACTCTATGAATATGCTCAATATCTCCCATCACCATTTTTCCTTTGATTGGGTGGGAGTTTTCAGAGTTAGACTCAAGTACCCCACCCTCAAAGAGGTAACTAGTGATGGTTGAGATAAGAGCTTTACCTGATGAGTTGTATTTATCATTATTTCCATTTTTCATATCTAGTGGTCAGTCTTCCACTTAAGAGAATACCTATTTCTGCAATCAATCATTGCATGCAACATCATTTTATTTTGAAAAAAACCAATATAATGTAAATACATCAAGTATTACAAACCAACTATACAAATAGCATATTAATAGAGTTCCTCCAAGGTGGGTCGTGACATACTCCCCCCCTTAAAATAAACACAATCCTCTGTGTTTTCTGTAATATTACATAACAGTCATTACATCACAAGGTTTGCATAGTTTACTTATGAGTTCTAGTAGGCTCTCCATCATGCAGTTGCCACCATTTTGAATATTAGTTCTGTGTATCATCTAGAAACGTATGGAAAGATGAAAAGGGTAAACCAATTTCTAGAATATATGTTACGCATGTATTGCATGGACTAGAAGTCTCATTGGGAAGACTATTTGTATCTGGTTGAGTTTGCTTATAATAATAACTATCATTCTTCTTTGAAAATGGCTCCTTTTGAAGCCTTGTATTGTAGATGATGTAGAACACCATTATCATGGTACAATCCCAAGGATCAGGTTGTCATTGGACCAAAAATGGTTAAAATCATGGATGAGCAACTAGCACTAATCCAGCAAAGGCTCAAGAAAGCCTTGGATAGATAGAAGAGTTATGCAAATTTGAAAAGAACTCCAACAGAATTATCTATGGGTGATAGGGTGTTTTTGAGAGAAATCAAAAAAGAGTGCAATTAAATCAACCAAATTGGATATTAGGTTTGTAGGACCATTTGAGATTGTGGAAAGGATAAGTCCTGTAGCCTACCAGCTTGACTTACCACCTAACCTATCAAAGATTCGTAACACTTTTCATGTATCCCTACTTAGGAGATATATTGTTGATCCTGATCATGTCTTAGATGTTTCTAATTTACAAATGGTAGATCCAACAACCTTTGAGGTGAAACTTGTGAAGATCTTGGAATTTTGTTCCAAGACTATGAGGAAAAAATATTGAGCAATGCAAGGTCCAGTGGGACCAATATTCTGAGAAGAATTCCACTGGAAAAAAAGTGGAGGATATAAAAAGACATTTTCCTTATTTATTTGATGATGTTATTTGATTATGCTATGTAATAATACAGGTTGAACCATTTACCACTTATGAAAGTTGAAAACTATGCAAATCTTATGATGTAATGACTGCTATGTAATATTACAAGAAACATAGAGGACTGTGTTTATTCTAAGGGGGGAGTATGTCATGACCCACCTTGGAGGAATTTTATTAATATGCTATTTGTATAGTTGGTTTGTAATGCTTGATGTATTTGCATTATATTAGTTTGATGTTACGTGCATGGATTGATTGCAGAAACAAGCATTCTTGTAAGTGGAATACTGACCACCGAGATATGAAAAAGAGAAATTATGACAAAGACAACTCATCAAGTAAAGCTCTTATCTCAACCATCACTAGTTACCTCCCTGAGGGTGGTGTACTTGAGTCTAACTCTGAAAAGTCTGACCCAATCAAAGGAAAAACAATGATGGGAGATATTGAGCACATTCATAGAGTGCTTGTATGCCATTTATGTGAAATATAGTTGGTTGCATAACTAATTTGCATAAAGGAACTCTACCTTGGAAATGCATATTTATTGATGATTGACATTTTAATATTTTGAAATATATGTTTTATGCATATAATTTAAGCATTCTCTAGAGTAGAGATTAATTGATTTGAGCATAATTATTTAATTTTATTGACCCCATTTTTGAAAAGAATTAGGTGGTTTGTCTTTTATGAACCTGTCCAAATATTATTGGACCAAAATATGAAAATACTACCTTATAAATTAAATATTACATATTTCCTACACATGGCAACTTTGGGATAGTTGTACTAAGGGATGAGACTCTCCTCTTATATTTAATAGTCCCAATATTTATTGTCCATACTCTCAATAGTTTTACTGTGTTTATAGTGGGGGGGCATAGGAAATATAACCAACCTATACCTTATCTCTAGGGAATCCCTTTTGTAATAAAATATTATATTCTGAAGAAACTTGCATGTGAAGGGAAAAGATAGAAAATTAATAAAATATTGTAGAGCATATTTTTTGTCTAGAAGAAATTGGTCTATAAATTACCTTAAGAGTTGAGAAAATAAGGTATGCTATATTTTGTAAAGTATGATAAGAGGCTAGAGCGAGTGTCAGAGAAGATCTTTCCAGCATATTAGCATTGCGAAAGCTCCAAGTGTGAGAGCTTCCTCTTTTCACTTATTGCATGTACTCCATATGTTTCTTCTTGCTAAAGTAATAGGATTGATGTGTTATTACAATATAGCGATCTTATGCTATAATGTTTTTCTTTGCTTTTATACCTTTGTATATGATTGATGGCTATAAACTATTTGCTATTTACTATAATTTGGGTGTTTATTTACTTTTGGTAATGCTATCAGTACGGTCCAAAAGCGGGTACTTTAGATTGTGAGTGTATGACTCCTGGTGTTTAATTAAACCAATCCATCGCTCCATAGCCTTTTGTCCACGATGATGTTGTTAGTAGCTTTTCTCTTTGATCGACATGGTATTATTATAGAAGTAATGCTCAAAAATTTGTTTCACATAGAAACCTCATCCATAGGTTATATTCTAGTCATCATCGTTTACTTGCATGGCAACCCAGTTTATAACTTGACATTAAATATTTTGGTTGTCGACTATAGTATCCCTGCGATGCCATGTAGTTTGGCCACCTATGCATAGATATCCTATATGTTTATCGCGTGAGTCATCCTTTGACGATCCACTGACAGGCTTGTGCGCTTACTACTAACAGATAATGGTAATAAAATGGTATATGAGCTCTCTATTGAAGATGGAAATTTTACCTAAAACTTGTAGGTTATGTTATTCCTTGGTTCTGTAGATGCTCATAGTTATTTACCAAGCATCTAATGCCCGAATTGAAGAACACAAGCTTATACTGAGAGGGGGGGGGGGTGAATAGTATAAGACCTCTTTACTTTTTCCTTTATACTTCAAAATAGTAAAGCAATATACCCAAAGCAATATCAAAGCAATGCACAATATCATCCACAAAGTGACACCAATTTTAACGTGGTTCACCCATAATGGTTGGGCTACGTCCACAAAACTTTTCTCTAAAAGTTATCTCAAAGTTCTTTGGGAATCCTTCCCAATTACAATGTTTATGAGCCTCGGCCCAAAGGAGATACCTTCCCCCAATCAGAATTTATGAGCCTCTCGCTCAAAGGAGATACCTTCCCCCAATCAAAATTTATGAGCCTCTGCTCAAAGGAGATACCTTCCCTCTCGCTCTGGAAATGATCCCTCGGAAGATCAACCGCCTCTACCTCTTGCCAAGCACGTGGAACTCCTTTCCACCGAAGACCTCCTGTCCTCAATGCTTAGCCTAAGAGACCTTCGCCTTCTATGATCACGTCCACAGCAGCTCAGCAACCTGTACCAAACACAGTCAGTCGGTCTAGTACAAGTCTTCCTCTGTCTGTCAGATCTGTCCAACTCTTGAACAAATCAATCCTCTGCATACAAGCCTTCTCAAAGACTTGCCAACTGTCCTCAGGTTCTTCTCATAGAACCAATGCACCTCTGTCCTCAAGTTCTCTGATAGAACTATCAAACTCAGCTCACAAGTCCTCTACTAGGACCTGTCCAAATCTGCTCACAAGTCCCCACCGAAACCTGTCCAAAACTGCTCACAAGTCCCCACCGGAACCCGTCCAAAACTCGCTCACAAGTCCCCACCGGAACCTGTCCAAAAACTCAAGCAAGCTCACCAAGAAAAACTTTCTTAGTAGGAAATCACAAAGTGAATTGTTAGAGACCCAATGTGATTTGTCAAACTCATAGAAGCATAAAGAGAATTGTTAGAGACTCAATATGTTCTATACTCAAATCCCAATCTCAAAACTCAACTCAAATCAACTCAGCTCAATCTCAATCTCAAATCTGAAAACTCAACTCAATATCTGAAATGGATAGGATAGAATGTTTTCTTTCAAGAACATGAAACCCCAACAATTGCCAACTATGCAAAGAATCACATAACAATGATACTCATGTTCTTTTCACCATCAATTAGGGTTTCAACAACAATGCTCATCAAACAAGGTTTAGTCAACCAACACCATTCAACTCAACATCAACCTTGAAGCATTCAACCAATCATCACAAGAAAAGGAAACAAGTAGAAATCCTTTTCCCTCCAAAGATATTTGAACAAAACAGCCACCAACACAATATCACCAAATGCAAAGAATAACTTGCTCAAATCAACTCAATGGAGTAAGCCCAATATCATGAATCAAGTAAAGCAATAACTTGATCAAACAACCTCTATGGAAGCAACTCAACCATCAAACTCAAAACAGCCAACCAAGGGTTCCACCAACTCAATGCAAGTAGCTAGACTCACAAATATAAACCCTAGTGCACAAAGCTTCCACTATCTCAAACCAAAAATTATGCATTCACCAAAAACTCTCCTTAAGGATAACAATGCATAAGTAGTCTTCAACAAACCAGAAAATAGGATTTACACCTAGCCAAAGGATACCTAGTAGAATACCTTTTCACTCCAACCTTATTTCAGAAAACATACACCAATCATACTCATAAGAAGAATGTGCCCATACCTTATTGGAGTAGAAGATAATTGAACCTTCAAGCTGTCACCACACACAACTCTCAAACTTCCAACCAAGTTAGGGTTAGAATAAAAAGAAATGAGCAATAATATAAACTTCCTTTATTACACCTTTTAGCTCCACTTCTTTAAACACAACCACCATAACATGCCAATAAATCAACAATCACGGACTCACACCTTATACCTCCATTTTTAATTTTAGCATAGCAAAGAATAATCTTAAAAATACATCCAAAGAAATATGCCCTTATTTCTCCTAAGCTTTTATTCAATGCTAATCACAAAAGCCAAAACTCATAAAATTTAATCACACCTTATAAATCGCTGTCCAAGAAACTCCGAATTTCGTGGCATAAAGACGTTTTAATAAAAACGTGTGTTACTCTAGCAAAGCACCCCCACGAGACTCGAAACGGTGACCTCCGCCAATGCAGCGCCCAACAGCAGCCTTCGCTGCCACTAGCCCACGTGGGCTACGAAGTTCACAAGTGAACTTCCCTCCACTTCACCCTCGAAAAAACTCCCGAAGACTTTTCAACCGCACGTGCTTCTAAGTCTTCCTTCGATCGCAGCGAATACAGAGCACAAACACCGCAAATTGCATTCGAGGAATTTTGAATTCATTAGCCTTCCAACCTTAGGAGTTGGAGAATAAATAGTCTCTTCGAAGACACCTTGACGTCGACGAAAATAAAGACCATTTCAAAATTAATCAAAAGTCTTTTCAAAAAGGGTTTAAAAACCCTTAAATAATTTTAATAAATTAAGAATAAAAAAAGGTTTAAAAACCTTTAAGTATTTTTAATAAATTAAAAATAATTTCTCCCTTAATTAATTAAATAATTAATTAATTAAAACCTTGAAGGGTTTTAAATAATAATTAAATAAATAATAAAGAGAACCTCCATTGGTTTTAATAAAAACCATTTAACTTGGGTTTTATTAAAAACCCTATCCAATGGAATCTCTCTGGATTCTCTTAAAAATATTCTCTTGGAATCTTCCACCTTTGAAGCCAACACATCCTCTTAACATTAATGCCATTTCCTTTTGACATCAATGACAACTCATAGACAAGAAGCTAGGATCTCAAACCCAAAATTGCCAACAATCTCCCCCTTTGTCATTGATGGCAAACCATGCTTCTCAACAACATCGAAACTCAACATAAACAGCTCCCCTCGTCTTGAGGCTCTCCCTCCCTTACTCAAATCTCTCCCCCTTTGTCATCAATGGCAAAGGGTCACCTTTGGGGCTCGGGACTAAGAATGAGCCTCTTAGCTTAGTCCCTCCCCCACCTCCCCGATGAGGTGATTAATTCTTGGGTGGGAGTAAAACTCCCATTAGGCACTGATCATCATCAGCGTCTATAACTTCCTTGTCGGGCCTTCTCTTGAACTCTTTGTCCATATTCCTGTTCCTGTCACTGTTCTTGTTCTTGTTCTCATCCCTCGTTCTTGTCCATGCCTTGATCCTTGGACCCGATCATGCCACTGTTCCTGTTCTCGTATTCTGGAATTTCAGCTCTACACTGTCTCGATTATGTGACCTTCATTGTTGCACTTGAAACACTTGACGATGTTGTTTCTCCGAGGTAAACCTGATCTTTGAATCCACCTATTCTGACCAAACCTATTCTGACCAAACCTGTTCTCGACCAAACCTCGTTCTCGACCAAACCTCGTTCGCCAAACCTGTTTCCGACCAAACTTGTTCCCGTTATTTGCCTTGCAATAAACTGCCTTGTGCCCAAACTGTTGACAAGAGTAGCAATACCCTTGAAAGTAACTAGCACTTCTGAAACTGTCATTTACCTCCTTCACTTGAGCCATGCAATGTGAAGCCATGTGACCAAACCTGTGACAAGCAAAACATCTGCCTTGAAACTTTCCTTTAATTGACCTCTTAGGTTCTGAAAACTTCTTCTTCTCATTCTGAATTCTATTTTCTGTTTCTGTGCATCTATCATTCAAGGACTCCTTTTCTGAAATACTTTCCTCATCAGAACTCTCTTCCTTTTGGAGTCTCTTACTAGACTCTCCAACTTGTTCCTTGTGTGGCTTAACAAAACCAAGGCCTATTTTATCTCGTTGTCTTTCTTTGACCTTTGATGAGTGACTTAACCTTTTTGGAGCTATCTTGAAACCTCGTAAAGCTTATCCTTGTACTCTTTAGTTTCCTCTTTCAAAGAAGCCATTTTCTGTTCTAACTCACTATACTCAAGAACCTTAGACTCTAACTCATCCTTGAGTTCTTGTGTCTTAGCCATAGAGAAGTCAAGACTTTCTATAAGATCATCTCTCTCCATACAACATTCATCTAACTTATCCTTGAGTCTAGCATTCTTCTTTCTTTCCTTTTTCAAAGCACTAAGAGCACTAATAAGTTCACCTTCAAGATCTACTTCACCTTCCTCTATATCTTCCTCTATTTGTTTGCTTTTTGAATCATCAAAGCCTTTTTCAGATTTCTTATCACTAGAGGTGCTACCCTTTTCAAAAACCATACATGCATCTTCCTTATAGTTTTCTGAAGCATCCTCATACATACTAGAAACCAAATCATTATTTGTGCAATCATCCTCAAGGTGACCAAAATTTCCACATCTAAGACATTTCATGATAATGAATCTATGTTTCGGTTCTTCCTCTTTTTCTGATATGAACAACATCTCATTTTCATTATCACTTGAAGAACTTTCACTATCACTACTAGAACACTTACTTGCTTTGTCTAGGTAGAAACTCTTCTTGTGCTTGTGAGAATACCTCTTTCCTTGATTGTTGTGCTCATCTTTGTTTTTCCTGTGATGCTTGTGCTTTTTCGAATCCTTGCTCTTAGAATCTTGTTTATCTTCATCACTTTCATTCTTGGGAAAAATACAATCAGTAGCATAATGACCAAACTTTCCACAATTGAAACATCTTATATTTTTCATACTTTTGTGCTTTCTAGAGAACTTGCCTTTCTTGTTGTAATATGCCTCTTCATCACTAGAAGACTCATCACTATCTTGAAGTTGTTTACCCTTGGAATTCTTGGTAGCCTTGAAAGCCGCCTCTTTCTTGACATCAACCTTCACTTGAGTTCTCAACTCAAATGCTGCAAGTATACTATGGAGCTCATCCTTTTTCAACTTATCCAAATCTTTAGCTTCCTCAATAGCAGAAATATTTTCACTAAATCTATTAGGAAGAGATCTTAAAATCTTATCACAAACATCATTTTCAGCAAGCTCAAGACCTAAGTCTTTCATGGAGTTAACAACCTCATCCATACGAAGCATGTAGTCACTAATATTTTCATCATCATTCATCTTGAGTTGTTCAAACATACCTTTGAAGTGTCTCAACTTGGCCTTTCCGACATTTGTATCACCTGTATGAACCACCTTCAATCGTTTCCACATTTCACTAGTTGTCTTGCAGTGAATCACTTTGGTGAGATCTCGCTTTCGTAAGCCTTTCAGGATTGCATTCATTGCTTTTGAATTGTTGTGATGTAGGAGCCTTTCTTCTTTAGTATTAGGACCATGTTCAGGAATAGTGTACTCATCTTCAATCACTTCCCAAACCTCATTCCCAAGTGCCATTAGATGAACCTTCATCCTTGCACTCCAAAGACCAAAATCTGACCCATCAAGAATAGGTGTTGCATTGCCACTTGAATGATCCATTGTGTTCTTTACTAGCTTTTCCTTCAAGCCGTTAAACTTTTTGAAGGCACCTGCTCTGATACCAATTGAAGAACACAAGCTTATACTCGAGGGGGGGGTGAATAGTATAAGACCTCTTTTACTTTTTCCTTTATACTTCAAAATAGTAAAGCAATATACCCAAAGCAATATCAAAGCAATGCACAATATCATCCACAAAGTGACACCAATTTTAACGTGGTTCACCTAGAATGGTCAGGCTACGTCCACAAAACTTTTCTCTAAAAGTTATCTCAAAGTTCTTTGGGAATCCTTCCCAATTACAATGTTTATGAGCCTCGGCCCAAAGGAGATACCTTCCCCCAATCAAAATTTATGAGCCTCTGCTCAAAGGAGATACCTTCCCCAATCAAAATTTATGAGCCTCTGCTCAAAGGAGATACCTTCCCCTCTGCTCTGGAAATGATCCCTCAAAGATCAACTGCCTCTACCTCTTGCCAAGCACGTGGAACTCCTTTCCACCGAAGACCTCCTATCCTCAATGCTTAGCCTAAGAGACCTCTGCCTTCTATGATCACGTCCATAGCAGCTCAACAACCTGTACCAAACACAGTCAGTCGGTCTAGTACAAGTCTTCCTCTCTCTGTTAGATCTGTCCAACTCTTGAACAAATCAATCCTCTGCATACAAGCCTTCTCAAAGACTTGCCAAACTGTCCTCAGGTTCTTCTCATAGAACCAATGCACCTCTGTCCTCAAGTTCTCTCGATAGAACTATCAAACTCAGCTCACAAGTCCTCTCCTAGGACCTGTCCAAATCTGCTCACAAGTCCCCACCGGAACTGTCCAAAACCGAAAGTCCCCAAAACCTATCCAAAAGCCCCTCAACTGCTCACAAGTCCCCACTGAAAACCTGTCCAAAAACTCAACAAGCTCACCAAGAAAAACTTTCTTAGTAGGAAATCACAAAGTGAATTGTTAGAGACCCAATGTGATTTGTCAAACTCATAGAAGCATAAAGAGAATTGTTAGAGACTCAATATGTTCTATACTCAAATCCCAATCTCAAAACTCAACTCAAATCAACTCAGCTCAATCTCAATCTCAAATCTGAAAACTCAACTCAATATCTGAAATGGATAGGATAGAATGTTTTCTTTCAAGAACATGAAACCCCAACAATTGCCAACTATGCAAAGAATCACATAACAATGATACTCATGTTCTTTTCACCATCAATTAGGGTTTCAACAACAATGCTCATCAAACAAGGTTTAGTCAACCAACACCATTCAACTCAACATCAACCTTGAAGCATTCAACCAATCATCACAAGAAAAGGAAACAAGTAGAAATCCTTTTCCCTCCAAAGATATTTGAACAAAATAGCCACCAACACAATATCACCAAATGCAAAGAATAACTTGCTCAAATCAACTCAATGGAGTAAGCCCAATATCATGAATCAAGTAAAGCAATAACTTGATCAAACAACCTCTATGGAAGCAACTCAACCATCAAACTCAAAACAGCCAACCAAGGGTTCCACCAACTCAATGCAAGTAGCTAGACTCACAAATATAAACCCTAGTGCACAAAGCTTCCACTATCTCAAACCAAAAATTATGCATTCACCAAAAACTCTCCTTAAGGATAACAATGCATAAGTAGTCTTCAACAAACCAGAAAATAGGATTTACACCTAGCCAAAGGATACCTAGTAGAATACCTTTTCACTCCAACCTTATTTCAGAAAACATACACCAATCATACTCATAAGAAGAATGTGCCCATACCTTATTGGAGTAGAAGATAATTGAACCTTCAAGCCGTCACCACACACAACTCTCAAACTTCCAACCAAGTTAGGGTTAGAATAAAAAGAAATGAGCAATAATATAAACTTCCTTTATTACACCTTTTAGCTCCACTTCTTTAAACACAACCACCATAACATGCCAATAAATCAACAATCACAGACTCACACCTTATACCTCCATTTTTAATTTTAGCATAGCAAAGAATAATCTTAAAAATACATCCAAAGAAATATGCCCTTATTTCTCCTAAGCTTTTATTCAATGCTAATCACAAAAGCCAAAACTCATAAAATTTAATCACACCTTATAAATCGTTGTCCAAGAAACTCCGAATTTCATGGCATAAAGACGTTTTAATAAAAACGTGTGTTACTCTAGCAAAGCACCCCCACGAGACTCGAAACGGCGACCTCCGCCAATGCAACGCCCAACAACAGACCTTCGCTGCCACTAGCCCACGCGGGCTACGAAGTTCACAAGTGAACTTCCCTCCACTTCACCCTCGAAAAAACTCCCGAAGACTTTTCAACCGCACGTGCTTCTAAGTCTTCCTTCGATCGCAGCGAATACAGAGCACAAACACCGCAAATTGCATTCGAGGAATTTCGAATTAATTAGCCTTCCAACCTTAGGAGTTGGAGAATAAATAGTCTCTTCGAAGACACCTTGACGTCGACGAAAATAAAGACCATTTCGAAATTAATCAAAAGTCTTTTCAAAAAGGGTTTAAAAACCCTTAAATAATTTTAATAAATTAAGAATAAAAAAAGGTTTAAAAACCTTTAAGTATTTTTAATAAATTAAAAATAATTTCTCCCTTAATTAATTAAATAATTAATTAATTAAAACCTTGAAGGGTTTTAAATAATAATTAAATAAATAATAAAGAGAACCTCCATTGGTTTTAATAAAAACCATTTAACTTGGTTTTAATAAAAACCCTGTCCAATGGAATCTCTCCGGATTCTCTTAAAAATATTCTCTTGGAATCTTCCACCTTTGAAGCCAACACATCCTCTTAACATTAATGCCATTTCCTTTTGACATCAATGACAACTCATAGACAAGAAGCTAGGATCTCAAACCCAAAATTGCCAACACGAATCGAAGCCGGATTTCCATGTGACTAGTCTAGTTAAGGGATGAAATTATTTTCTCCTTCTCAAATTTGATTCTAAGTTTAACACTATAGTCGCCTAATCTTTCAATGGCTTGTATTGAGTAGGGACTCCAAACTCTGCCATATCTCATTCTACCGAAACATCTGGTCGTAGGGTAGAAACGTTAATCAAGTCAATGCGATTGAGCACGTTTTTTGAACCTGTGATGATTCTTGTGTTTATATCTACATATGGATTGACACTCTCTATGTGCAAGATGTTAAATTGAAGTTGTAACATAAACCTCTATACACTATAGAATACCTTCCTTTCTAGCATCGATGTCATCTGTTCCATAGGTGAAGCAGGGATCTGATGAATGTCATAATCCTTGAACCATAAAATAGTTACATGTTGACCTGAAGCGACGTGGTGTCCTCGAGGTATAGTCTGAATATAGGTCCTAAAGATTCTCGAGACTGCACTACCTTAGATCATGTTGGCATAGTACATAATACGTGAAGGAATTTAGGGACATCGTGATTTCATGTGCATAGATTAAACTTACGGGTACGAATACTGGGTCTTGTTGTATTCAAATTATAATGTCTTATATTAGGCCTAGGTAAAAGACATATGATGTATTAGAGAGGTGGGTGGATAGTATAAGATTAGAAGTCATTTAGTTACTATACATTCCTTTCAAAATGTTGTATGACTAAGGTAGTTGAGGAAATCAATTTAATGTTAATCATTTACTTCTTGTAGAAACATTAATTCAACTTTAGATGTTGATTAGATATTTTGTATCATTTTGAAATGAGAAGGTGAGAAAAGAAGTTTTATATTCGTGTGAAACATAAAAAATTTTATGATTGGAATATTTATACTAGATGAATAGAAAGTCATCAATGTATGGATAGAATATATTAACTATATGTAAGGAAAACATCAATTAGTATTGATTAAGTGTAAAATGATGATTCATGTTGGTATGTATCATAAATAAATTCATGATTTTTGAATTAGATAAAAAAAAAAAACTCTGAGTTTTAGAATGATTACATTGATGTCCTTTCCTTGGGAAGAGGTATGGGACTCTTCCCTATGTTTGGATATAAACCAAAAAATGATGATGTGGATGGTGTAATAATCTTTGTTATGTATGTTATTAAAGATGGTTGAATTACTGATAATGATTACATTGATGTCCTTTCCTTGGGAAGAGGTATGGGACTCTTCCCTATGTTTGGATGTAAACCAAAAAATGATGATGTGGATGGTGTAATAATATTTGTTATGTATGTTATTAAAGATGGTTGAATTACTGATGATGATGTTCTTTAACATAAAATATGCATATGCCAAATATATGATGCATAATTGTATTCAATTATGGAAAACATGGTTTGTTTGTGTTGCATTGGTATACTTTGCATTCGAGTTATCCTGATCCCTTACAAACATCTCTCTCATCGTGAAGATGTAAGCAAACTAGAGAAGGACCAATCCACCAGTATTGAATACTACATCATTGTCCAAATTGTATAGATATGTTTTGAGATGTACTCATTGTAATTTTGTATGGCTGAGGTGTATGAGCCAAGCTATGTAATGTTTTATATATTTATTTACTTGCTTTTATATACTGTAAGGAAGTCTTTTACATGATGTAATCATCTCAATTAGATGGTAGGTGATGTATATATTTGGAATATGATCAAATAAAAGTATCATATGTAAAGCTTGCTAGCAATTACCATTGAATGCTACTGAACATTTTTTTGTAATTATTTATTAATGGTATGATTACTTATTTCAAGTTATGGTAATGTATGTGTAGCAATATTTGATTTATTACGAGAATCATTTACTTTAAGTATAGTAGTGTAGAGGAAACTTTATGAGTAATATACACAACGATGAAAGCAAAACTAAAACTTGAAACATATGAACTAAAACCCACCACTATCAAAACTGTCAACACCTTGATGATAAGAAATTCTTATAATAACACTTAAGACAAATAATCCAAATTGTATGTAAGTTTCTGTAATGAGCTGTAGATTATTGGTTTATCCTAGGAATTTGTTGACAATATGGAGAAATGGAAAAAGGAATTCCTTTGGTGAGGGATTGTTCTCCTAAATAATTGATTAAACCATGATGATGTCCCTTGCCTTGTGGAAATTGTATGGAGGGGACATAACCATTGTATGCTATTATTCATCTACCATTATGGGATGGTAGGATGATGTTGTAAGGGTTGGTGCTCCTACTCACAATTGGATTTAAATGAATTATAGAAGTTGGTGCTTTTATTTAATGAATCTATTATGATTCGGACTAGTTACTTATGTTGGGAAGATCTCGTCTTAGATAATTATTATAACTTTATCTTATTGCAAAATGAACATAGATGAACTTGGATAAAAAAATAATAATAATATACATGTAGTGACAATTGGGGTTGTTAAATCTCTACACTTGATGGACAAGGAAAAATGGAATCACCAAGAATAGTTTAAGGACTCGCTCCAAGTCCAAGGGTTGGAATGTTTTGTATGTCAATTTGAACAAACACTAAATGTTTGGCCTTTCTATATCTATGCTATGAAAGATAAAAGACAATGTAGAAATATAGAATGCAAGAAAATAAGAGCTAACCCTAGTATTATTATTTCTTTTGAATGTTTTTTAACCTACAGTTTTAAGACATAAAAACCTTTATGCAAGGGCTCAAGAGAAGATGCACAAACAAGATTATCCCTAAGTGCACACAATATGCTATTTATCTTTCAAATACATAGAAATAAATTAAATGTATTACTATAAAATCAAATCTAGGGTTTACAACAAAAATGGAAGACACTAAAAAAATAGCCTAAAGACTAATTAGTGCACTTATCTTATCCAGTGGTTGATCCTTGTTTTTTATACTTTGTCCAACGATGTCAATGATTCATGTTCCTGCAATATAACTTAACAAACACTTAAAATTTGGATTAGTATTTGGGGGCCTACATAGGCCGCTATATGATTGAGATTGCAGCAGTCAAACCCCCTTGGGTACTTTTAGTTGACCTTATAAAAAGAAAGGGAGTATTGACCTTTTGGATGAGAATATGAAACAATGATGTTGATAATAATGATTATATTATTTTTTAACCTTAGGGGATTTACCCACTTTTGATTCCCAATTTCACACGAAGTGCAAGGGAAGAGCATACACGAAATAAGAACCCCTTTTAATGTGATGTGCAAGAAAAAAAGAAAAAATGATGACTATGATGATGTTCTTTAACCTTAGGGGATCTACCCACTTTTGATTCCCAAGTTCACACGAAGTGCAAGGGAAGAGCATACATGGAATAAAAACCCCTTTTAATGTGATGTAATTTTGTACAATAATAAATAAAATTAGAAATGAAATGATTAAATGATTAAGATAATAAGAAAGTGTGATGTTATTTATTAATCCTAGGTGTCCTACCCGCTTTTGATTCCCAAGTTCACACAAAGTGCAAGGGAAGAGCATACACGAAATAGGAACCCCGTTAATGATAATGTTTATGCAATAATGTATTAAATATCTAGGTGGATGTGAATAAAAAAACTAACAATATGAAGAAATGCTAAAAATAATGGTAAGATAAATAAAATATGTAAGGTTAATATGGAAATTAAAGAACTAAAAAACCTATCTTATGAAATAAAAATGTGATTCCAAAATTAAAAGATGTAGAAACTAAATGAAACAAGATGAAATGAGAGAGGGTGAAAGAGCACAACCATTGGAACCAAGTTGAATCTCTCTCTCTCTCTCTTGATAAGAGTTTGATGATGACTTCCTCAATATGATTAAAGAGATGTTGATGACTTCTTTGAGATCCCTTGCTTGGAAACATGAAAGCCTGAAGAAAACCTATAGAGTTTTAGTGCTTAAGAAAATTCTTGATGATGAGGCTATCCCAAGGGTTCTATTTATAGTTTTTCATGACCTTGGGAGAGAGGGAAAATGGCTTGAATTTAAAAATGGCATAAAATATTGTCCACCAACTTTTGGTGGAAAATAACATGCCACTTTGAAAATGGACCATGTGAGGTAACATGCCACTTTGAAAATGGACCATGCTATTTTGAAAATGGACTTTGAAGTAACATGTCACTTTCAAAATGGAACATTCTAATTTGAAAATGGATTAACAAAAATAATAAAATAATATGCCACTTTGAAAGTGGGTTAAATAAGTAACATGCCATTTTGAAAATGAAGCATGTTATTTTGAAAATGGATAATGATAATAATTAAATAATATGCCACTTTGAAAGTGGACTAATGAAGTAACATGTTATTTTGAAAATGAAGCATGTTATTTTGAAAATGGATTAACAAAAATAATAAAATAATATACCACTTTGAAAGTGGGCTAATGAAGTAACATGTCATTTTGAAAATGAAATATGCTACTTTGAAAATGAACTTTGAAATAAAATTCCCCCTTGAAAATAGAACATGTTGTTTGAAAATGGATTAATGAAAATAATTAAATAATATGTCACTTTGAAAGTGAGCTAATGCCATTTTGAAAATGACACATTCTTCTTTGAATTTGAAAATAGTGAATAGTGTACAGTGATCTATGAATAGTGTACAATGAACAGTGTATATTGTATAGTGATCCATGAATAATGTACAGTGAACAGTTAATAGTGTACAGTGATCCGTGAATAGTGTACAATGAACAATGAACAGTGAAAAATGAACTTAGGAAAATTAAAAAGGAATTAGAGAGAATTAAAAGCTGATATTTAAAATATTAATAAGAAATTAGAGGAAATATGTGAAGTATTAGAGATTTTGGAGGAAATTGAGAAGAATTAGAGAAAATCATCAAAAGGCTCTTTTCAAGTCCAATCCAATGGTGGTGGTTTTGAGAAGTTTAGAGATGATTTGGTTGGTGAAAATTCATGTCAAAGATGACCTTAATTTTTTTGAAGCAATAAATGTTTAATTTTAAAGAACTAATGCATGAGGGAGAATTAATGAAAATTGATGTAATGTAAATCAGTTTTTAATGTCTATTGAGGTCGAGGGAGTGTGATTGGAAGAAGTCAATGTGGCTATGATTGAAGGAAAGGAAGAAGATGTGGGAGTGTCATGTGTGTGTTCAAGAATATATGAGGATGCATTTGAAGTATCCAAAGAAATGGGGACCTTAGTTTATGAGGTGGAAGATGTGGTAGGTGAAGGTTGGGAGGAGATATAGATGGAGGAAGTAGGCATGGGGATTGTGGAAGGAGAAATGGTGGAAATAGAAAGAGTAAATGTACAGATTGTTGTCTAAGGAGGTAAAGTAGAAGATAAAGTAGAGGGAGAAGAATTAATATGAGTAAACATGGACAAAGGAGTAGTGCATGTAGGAGGTCGTGAGGTGGCTGGTCTCGAGTTACCTAAGGGAAAAGTGGTAGAAGAGTAGAGTGGATGACTAGGGTGATAAAGTAGAGTAGGTAACAAAGAGAGATTAGTGGATGAAGTTATAATGGAAGGAATTAATGAGGAAGTATTGGTGGGGTGTGGGAGAGGGGTTGGTGAAGAAGGCAGTTGGTTAGGGAGTGAGGGGAAAGATTGGTAAGTAGAGGGAGAAGGTTGTGAATGAGGGATGGATGGGATTGATGAAGAAGAGTTAGTAGAGTTTGATTGGAGAGGTTGGGAAGTAGTAAGGAAAAACTAAGGGGATGGAAATGGAGACTCATGTGGGTTAACGACCATGTTACAATATTTAAAAGACTCATCATCAATAGGGATGCAATAAACATGTTCCTCATGCACATATTTAAGATAATGGTGTAAGGTTAAGGGTACACATCGCATATCTCATATCCATGGTCATTATAACAATAGGTTATATTTCATTTCACCTTCAGGGATATAACATAATATGTGGATAGTATTTATCCCCACTTGGATAGGAAAATTGAATGTTCCAAGCACTGAACATAAAGAACCATTAAAGGCCCGTAGAGTAAAGGTGGAAGTGACAATATGGAAAATGGGAAGGTTAAAATATTTAAAGGTAGTTGAGGTGATAATATTTATGGATGAGCTTGTGTTAACCAAGACTCATTTAAATGGGATAATCCATAGATATCATAATATGTATAGACGGATATAGAGCCTATTTTGGCATGGTTTTAATTTTGTGATCATAGAATGTAATAGTAGGTTCCACACATGTTTGTATATTTCTCATAAAATTAGCAAAAGCATTAGGATGTTGAGATTGAAGTTCAATAGATTTGATAATATCCATTAATGCCTCCTTATATGGGGGTGATTGTTGTATAAGTTCATATATGGAAAGTTTTGTTGGTGCTATTTTAAGATATGAGTGAGTTCACTTTTCAAATGAAGGATTGGTCATGGCTATAATGGCATGGATTGCACTGGTGGAGGTGGTGTTGTTGAATATGGAGGCACGTTAGAAGGGCTAGTTAGTTGTGATTACTTCTCAGGATACCATTGGTTTCTAGTACCAATATGATTCATTCCAAAAAAAACTTGGGGATATGAGATATTATTCATGTGATTAACTTGATTTGAAGAAATTATGGAAGTTGTAGTTCCATTGTAGAATTGTGATATCTCATGTTGTGGTAGAGGATTTTGATATATGCTAGTTTGATTAGGATAAGCAAGAGGGTTATCAATTTTGATCTCTCTCCTATCAATCATATCTTGGACTAAGTGTTTAAATTGCATGCAATCATTTATATTATGGCTCTTTTGGCGATTATAAACATAGTAGGGATGCTCTTTATATTATTTAGGATTAAGTTTGGTGGGATATTCTAGTTTAAACTCAAGTAAGGAGATTGTATGTGCCTCACAAAGCCTTTGAAATATGGTTGACAAGGGCTCGGGTAAAAGGGTGAAGTTTCAAGGTGGTCTAGGTGGGTGATGGGGATGGATGGAAGGTTGGGAAGAAGAGAGATTTTGGTATTGTGGTGGAGGGGTTGAGCTTGATAGTTTGGTTATGGGTGCAAATAAGAAGATTATTAAGGTAAAGGGTGAGGGGATCTTGTATTACTCAATACCACTTGATTGATTTAGGGTGATTTGGGATAACTATTGTTGTTGCTCTTAAGGGTTTTATTTGGGCATTCCTTCTTTTTTATTTTAATCTCTCCTTCTTGGATTTTGATGTGCTTGATGACTTTTGCTTGCATAAAAGCTTCTTCAAAGGTTCGATATTGTTGAAGTTGTAACAACAAAGAAATATGCTTTGAGTAGCTTCGAGTGAAGAGATGTGTGATTTTGGTAATGGGTAAGGAGAATGGTAATTCATTGATTACTACCCTCTATCAAGCACCAAGGTCTATCAATGTTTTTTTTTTTTTTATATTGAGGGTGAAGCGTTCCAAAAGTAAATAGTCCAATTGTTCAAAGGTATAAATGCTATGTTGGGGTGAATCATTATACAACTCCAAGGCAGTTCCTTCAAGGTATAGGGAGAGGGTGCAAAGCATGAGATGATCACTCTCACTAATAAAGAAGTAAGCATTGATGTAATTTATTAGAAAATATTTTAGGTCCTCTTTTGCCTTAAACTTTTCTAATTTTTGTAACTCAAAGTGATAGGGATAAATTAGTGGAGGTACTGAAGGATGAATCGTTTGAGTGTGTATTTGACTAAGCATGGATTTTTGATATCCCAAACCCATGGTTTGCAATTCTAGTGAATTCATACAATTAAACAATTTTTGTATTTCATCTTGCAGATTTTGAGGTGGTTGAACAGGTTTGGTTGGAAGAGCAAAGTATTGAACCTCAGGAGGCAGGTATATATAGGAGCAATGTTGAGGAGGTAGAGCATAACAATATGTGGTTTGGCTACTAGGGGATGGTTGGTAAAATGAGGAAGGAAAAGGATGTTGATGATAAGATTTTTGGTAAGGATTTTGGATATTTAGAGTAATTGATGGGGATTGATATGTTGGAGGTTCATTTGTTGGGTTAAGCTGACAAAATTGGGATTGAGAGTATGTGGGAGGTGTTTGGTATTGATTATGTGGTGGTTGATATTGAGGGAGGGAAGGTTGATGATCAGTATGTGGAGGTTGATAGTTGGTGGATGGAGGTTGATTTTATGTTAGAGGAAATTGAAATTGGCTTGTAAGAGGGTTGTGTTGAATGGGTGTGGGTTGATGGTATAATTTGTAATCTAGAGGGGATTGAGTTGAGGTTAAAGGTATTTGGTATTGATTAGGTGGAGGTTGATGTTGTTCGGGTAAAGGGGTTTGTGGATGTTTTGGTGGCCATTGATGATAAGTTAAGGGAGGAGAAGGAGGTGACGTGTCCATCGTGTCTGGATGAGATACCCATGAAGGAGTTTGGGTGAAGAAGTAGGCTTGATTAGATGATGAAGGATTGGGAAGTGGTGAAAATTGTGGAGTATGAACTAGATAGTGTGGGTTGTTGAGATCCACTAAGGGTAACTTGTTGCAAGAAAGAATGATTAGAAGGAACAAGAGGGGGTTGAGATTGTGAAGTATAAGAAGTAGAGGAATCAAAAGAAGTTTGAACAAAAGAATTAGGACAAGGAGGGGTATAAGGAATATATGAATATGCAGTATTTACCCAAGTTAAAGTAAGGATGGTTGAAGAAGAAAAATTCATGAAAGGAGTTGTGTTAGTTGATAACTATTGGGATGGTGTAGTAGGGAAATGAAAATATGTTGGAAGAGTGGATGAAGTAAGATGAGGAGAAATATGTATTTGGGAATTAGCATGTTGCTTAAGGTTAGGAACAACATAGGAAGGTGTTGTGGAAGAGGATGGACATTGTGATATAAGGAAAATGTTAGAAGGAGAAGGATGATTGAGATTAACAATCACCGATGCAGCTCCAATGGTATAATAAGTGGTTTTTTCTTTGGAAAGAGGAGGGAGAAAGTATGTAGGAATGTAAAGAGGGGTTAAGAAGACCCTAGGTGAGTTTAAAGGGATAACATGTTGTTTGATATGTTGAGCATGCGAAGGGGATGCCTCACTAGGGGTCTTGAGGGAGATAGTTTGGGTGAGAACATCATATGTTCTTTTTCTTGGATTATGGCTAGGGTATGGATCATCAAGGGATTGATAGGAAGTATTTTCCAAGTGTATAGGGGAGGTGGATGAAGGAGGAGGAGGGATATGCTTTGAATGCTCCATAGTAATTCATTCTTGAGCATGCACTTGACTTTAGGTTTGGACCATAGACAAAAGGGTATAGGGTAAAATGGTTAAAGTATGGATCTAGGAGTTGTTTTGAAGATTTTGGTGATAATTGTTTTTTATCTCAAGTTAATCTAAGGAACTTATAAAATATTCTATGGAAATGACAAGGTAATCTAATATATGAAATTAAAAGACAAACTCATTTATGAAATTAAAAGGATAACCTAATCTATGAAATTAAAAGATAAACTAATTTATGAAATTAAAAGGACAAACTATTCTATAAAAATAAAAAGCTAATATAGGTAAGGCACAAGGTAAGAGCATTCATTAAAAAAAAAACCTTTGGTGAGATACTTGTGTAGAGTGATATTATTTAACCCAGAAGGATATACACTCTTTTTATCTCCAAGATCACCTTAGGGCACGAGGAGAGAGCATACAATGTCTACCTTCTTTTTAATGTGACATGGAAATTGGGATGAAATATGAAAATATAGCAAAAAAAAGAATTGAAGATAAAATTCCTTAAATCCTAAAGTTTCCTCCTCTCTTTTGATCCTCAACATCATCCTATGGATGCGAAAGGAGAGCATATAGGTAGGAGAAACTACTCTTGTTTACAATATAAATAAATAAAAATAGAATAAAGATAAATTGTACCAAAATTCATGTTTGTTGAGATGTTATAAATTTCTTGAAATCAAACTTAAAGTTGGGGGTAAAAGTATCCTACTTGAGGTCCAATGCTTTTTTGAGGTTTGTGTTGACGTTGTTCCAAACCTGAAAAATAAATAAAACACAACAAAGTGAGCAATAAAGCAATTATCATGAACAGAACACAAAAGAAATATAATAATGAAGGACAAGAAGAAAATTTCTAATATTAACGCCTTAAAATAAGAAATACCAAGTGTGATCAAGGTAAGGGTCCCACTGGACGTGCCATTTTTTACTAAGAGAAAGCAACATCATACATAAATAATAAAATATGAATTTTTATTATAATATCCTACTTTTACTTTTTACAACATGCTCATAAAAGAGGCTTACAACAAAGGTATTATTTTATACAAAGTGAGACATGAAACAAATGGTGTTCTTCAAGCTTCTCCTTGCCACAAATAATTGTGGATGGGGTTTTAGTGACCACCTATGGCCTTGAGCTCCTCCAAGTACCTATGCACAAGACCACCAAGAAAATAAGTTAGTAGCACCTACTTGCATAAGAAAAAGTATTTATAAAAATCATAATCAAAATGATAACTCTAAATTAAAGGATTAAAACACTAAAAGGATGTTATTCTTACAACTTTTGTAGAATTTCCTATGCTCTCTTTCTTCACCCTCATGCATATGAAGGGAATGGAGGGCTATTTATTGAATTTTTAAAGAGGGGGTGAGGATGATGTGGCATGTGAGTGGACACAGTGGGGGACAAGATAAGGTAGGTGAAGAATATGAAATGTTGAATAGGTTGGCATGGAAGACTTTTGGATGGGTGAAAGAATATAAAAATATTAAATGAGTTGTCATGGAGGAGAGAATCTTTGACTTGAGCATTCAAGAGTGGAGGTGGGTGTAGAAAATATGGAATGGGTTGATCTAGAATCCTTTACCTTAGCATATGCATGTGAAGAGGTGTAGAAAATTTTGAATGGGTTTATTTAGAATTTGTCTTAAGCACATGCATATGAGGAGGTGTAGAAAATGTTGAGTGGATTGATCTAGAATCCTTGACTTAAATATATGTATGTGAGGAGATGTAGAAAATATGGAATGGGTTGATCTAGAATCCTTGACCTAAGCATATGCATGTTAGGAGGTGTAAAAAATGTTGAATGGGTTTATCTAGAATCCTTGACTTAAGCACATGCATGTGAGGAAGTGTAGAAAATGTTGAGTGGGTTGATCTAAAATTCTTGACTTGAGCACATGTGAGTTAGGTGTTGAAATGGATTTAGTAAATAGTGAATTCATGAATAGTGAACAATGAATTATGAACAATGAATAGTGAATAATGAATCATGAACAATGAACAACGAACAATGATTTTAGAAATATTGGAAAGGAATTAGAGAGGATTAGAAGAAATTAGAGGAATTAAGAAGGATTAAGGATAAATTAAAGCAAATATGTGGGTATTAGAAGGAATTATGAAGGATTAAGGAGAAATTAGAGGAATTATATGATAATTAGATAGAAATAAGCAGGATTGGAAGAAGTTAGAGATATTAAAAGGAATTTAGAGATATTAGGGAGAAATTAGAGAAATTAAATAAATTTAGGAGTAAAAGGGATTTTGGAGGAGATTGAGAGGGATTAGAGGAATTTAGATGAATTTGGAGATATTGAAGGAAAATTAAAAGACTTTGGAGAAATTGGATGGGAATTAGGAGACATTAAAAGAATTTTGGAATCAATTAAAACTTGGATATAAAGTGACATATTTTTGGTGCCTACAAATTATGCCCTCTATGTGGCAACATATGTTTCCTATGGGGCTTCTTACCTATGGATAATACTCCAAATAATGGTTTAGCATGCCTTTCATCATGGGTAAGTCCAAGAGAGGATCTCCATGAGGAAACTATCCAATTTTAATATTGATGGTCAAAATATTGACTTTGTATTATCATGGATCCAAGAGTTGGAGTAATGACTTTCTACCCATGTGATATTTGATCTTAGTTCACGTGTCTTACACAAATTAAGAGTAGCCATTGACTTCTATGATGAACATGACTAAGGAGGCTCTTTTTTAGTATTGGATCATTTTAGAATTACACATAGTGTTATTTATACATTTATGAGAGTATTTGATATTGACTATTACAATTTTGGGTAAGCTTAAGGAGATTCTTGTGTAACTATAGAAGCATATTCATCTAATAGATTTTCCTAATGATGAAAGAGATTCAAATATTACTTAGATATTTAGATACTCTATGGTCTACTTGAGCATTCTTTAATAGGGAGATGTTACTATCTTTAATGTCTTCTCTCCTTGACCTCTAAGTTAAGATTATGATAGAGTGTAGACACCAAAAACATGTCTTTTGTGATTCCACAATCAACCCATCAAACTTTCCAACTCCATCTCAAATTTCCCTAATTTTGTCCAAAATCACCAAATTCCCTTCAAATTCATCTAATCTCTTCCAAAAAATTTAGATTTCCTCCAATTCCTCTCAATTTCCTCCAAAATCCCTAATCCTCCTTCTAAATTCACCTAATCCCTCTAATTTCTCCCTAATCTCTCTAAATCCTCTTTAATTCCTTATAATTCCCTTCTAATACCTCTAACTTCTTCTAATCTTCTTTAATTATTTTCTAATCTTTCTAAAATCACTATTCATTGTTAACTATTCACTATTTGCAAATTTACTATTCAATATCCACTATTCATTAAACTCATTTTCCTCACCTAACTCACATGCAAGTTTTAAGTCAAGGATTCTATCTTCTAGACCAACCCATTCAATATTTTCAACACCTACCTCCACTCATGAAAGCTTAAATAAAGGTTTATATCTTCTAGATCAACCCATTCAACATTTTCAACACCCACCTCCACTCATGCAAATTTAAGTAAAGGATTCTATCTACTAGATTAACCCATTCAACATTTTCAACACCCACCTCTGCTCATGCAAGTTTAAGTCAAGGAATCTATATTCTAGATCAACCCATTTAACATTTTCTACATCCACCTCCACTCATGCAAGCTCAAGTCAAGGATTCTCTCCTTCATTTCAACCCATTTAATAGTTCTATATTCCTTCACCCATCCTAAGTCTTCCCTACCAACCCACTCAATATTTTTAAATTACTTCATCCATCCTAAAGTATTCTATTCCAACCCATTCAATATTCCATATTCTTCATCTACCTTGTATTATCTCCCACTATGTCCACTCATTTGCCACATCACTCTCATATCCCCTCCCTTCTAAAATTCTATAATAGCCCCTCATTCCCTTAATTTGCATGGAAGAACATGAGGAGAACATAGAAGTATTTTGTAGGAATTGTAAGACTTATAGCAGTTTTTATTACTTTTATTGCTTAATTGCTTTACTGCTCTAGTAATTTTAATGTTTTATCTATGGTTTTGCATATTTGATTGATTTGGGCCTAACCAAGGTAGGCCCATTTGGTACTATTAACTTCTTATTTTTGGTTGTGTGTAGGGATCTTGAAGGCACATTCAACCTAGGGTGGTCCATCAAGCAAAACAAAGCTTCAAAACCCACCCAACTCTTGTTGGTGGTATAGGAGATCTTGTAGCACCATTGTATTATCTTGTAAAAGGGTCATCTTCCTCTTTGGAGGTCCCCTTCATCAAAATACCAAAATAACTATTTGTAATGAAGGAATATTTGTAATATCTTTCATATTGTTCAAATGTAATGATGTATTTTCTATGTCATACAAAATGGCACGCTTGGTGGGATCCTTCTCTTTTTTTTATCAGTTAAATTTAAATTTAAATGGATTTTTATGAAGGGACCCAAAATGATTACAACAGCAACAAAGATCACGGAAAACCTAAAGGATACAACAAAAATCCTTTTCGAAGGATGCAAAATACATAAATCCTAAAAACTACCCACACAACAAGTGGGACCAGCACACACAGGGAAAATAAGAAAGGGCCAACCTGCCCAAAACTGGCTACGCATAGCACAACACATGAGAAAAAAATTTAAAACTAAAACAGGGCCATCCCACCCAGGGCATCCTTATGACACGTGCATGAAGGATAGAGAAGAGGATTAGGGCCATCCCACGAAGGAGGTGGGATCCTTCCCTTGACCACACCTTGACATTCCCCATTTTCTTTTAGGCAATAGTATCATTCATATTTTTATCTTTTATTTTGGCTCATGTCTTGTGTGTGTGTTTCTTTTAAAATTTGTATGCTCACTCCATTGATATTTGTTTGTTTTGTAGACCTGATGAATTCTTAGGATCATCTTGCCATCAAATTAGATTTGAAGGCATTGATAACTTCCAAGACAACAACTTATAGGTTAGAATTTTGTCTTCTACTCCTCTAGCTTAAATAAGCAACATTTCTTTTGTTTACTTAGCATGGTTTTCTTTGAATTTCATAGCCTCATCACCATTTTGTTTTTTACCTTAGCATAGTTGTTTGATCCTTTTAGTCCATCATAGCTACCCATGTTCTTATTTTAGTCACTTTGTCAAATATTCTAGCATAGTGATTTTCCATTGCTTTAGTTTGCTTGATTTTCCTCACATTAGCATAGGTCCATTTCTTAGCTCAGGTGTTTTCCTTTTTTATTTCCTACTTTAGGTGTTCTACTTCCCTTAGAACAACTACATTGTTTGAATAGAATAGCTCCTTTCAATTTCTTAAGATATTTGCTTTACTTTCCTTAGCATATTTTCTTTCATTTTCTTAGAATAGTGACTTTACTTTCATTAGCATAGTTGGGTTCTTTTCCCTTAGAGTACTCTATTCTTATCTTCTTCATTAAATTGTTTGAATCCTTAGCATAGTTTACCTTTCCAATTTCATAGATTAGTTTATCTTTTCATTTTCTTAGATTAGTTTATTTTTTCATTCCCATATATTAGCTTGTCTTTTCAATCCCATAGCATAGATTGTCCTTTCATTCTCATAGCATAACTTACCTTTTCACTTCCCTAGCATAGTTGTTTAATTTTATAGCAGTTGTTATCTTTTCATTAGCATAGTTACTTTTAATTTTCTTAGCATAGTTGTTATCACCTCTTAAAGTACAATTCTTTTTGGCTTTATCATAATAATTGTTTCATTTCTTTAGTATAAGCTACTTTTATTGTCATATAGTAGTTGTATTCACTTTTTAAGCATAGTTGTTTTCATTACTTTAGAATAGTTGTTTTCATTTTTGTGAAATAACTAAAAAATTAAAACACTACCAACAAAAACAAACTTTGCCTACACACTTGCACTTTTATTCCCCGCAAATTTTTGTGAAGAAAACCAATTGATGAAGTTGGATTTCATCACCAACCATCTATTGATCCCCTAGAAATCCTATTCTAGATTGCATAGTTTTTTGGACTTCATCACTAGGCAATTGGTTACCCTTGGGACTAGCTCAGGGTAATATTGAGGCTAGATGTCCTTTGACCACAAGGCTTAATAGTGAGTGGACTTACAACTATAATTTTTATCCAAGCCTAATTTAAGGTGAAGCGAAAGCCCAATTGAGCAAGTAGTAAGACTTGGACTGTGTGATCTCTCTTGGGTGGATAATTATGTCCCCTCAAGATATCCAAAATCTAACCTTCCATCCTAAGAAGCCTTTCTAGCCATTTGTGTACCACTTCTCATCATATTGATAGGCATAAACACACCCTTGTAGATTTTATTCCTCTTATCCCTTTGTAGCTCTTAGGATTATGATACATCAAACACACAAAACCAAAAAAACAAATCAAAACCATCATTGTTGTTTGATTAATTGCTTGTATTTTTGTTTATATAGATAGTACATCCTTTTCACAAAAAAATAAAAAATACAAGGAACAAAAACTAAAACGTACCAAAACATCTCAATATAACATCAATCAAGCAATAGCACATTCACCAAACATCAAAACCTTCATTGTTTGTTTGATTTATTGTTTGTATAGGTAGTGGCACATTATTTTCATGAGAACCATCTAAACTACCTTCAAAACTTCTCCCAAATCTATTCCTAACACATCTTGTTCCTCTCCCACTAGCCTATGGTATTGACTCAAATTCAAGCCAAAGCCCAAACCTATGTCTAAGATCACCCTACCATGGATCATTCCAAATTGGTCCCTAATACCTCCACAAGTCCTTTGACCCATTCGAGAAAGATGTCTATCACCCTATCTAGCACCCCCTCCATCACCCAACCTATCTTGGATCTCACTACTAAGGTTTGTTCTTCATCATCACATTCTACCCTTGGCCTAGTGTTGCAGGCCACTATACCCCTAACTTGTACTAAGAAGACTGCTTTACGTACCTTGCATAGACCCAAAACCACTTCCTCATTACACCTCTTCTTCCAACACCACCACCTCCTCCTCCTCTTTTGTCGATACCCTATCCTTTACCTCATGCTCTTTGCATAGCCCAATCCAATGTCCCCTATGTGACCTCGCCTTATCAACCATACGTCCACTCTAACCTCCCTATCATCTCTCAAATTATCCCACACCATGTGGTCAACCCATTCAAACCTCTCTTATACATTCCAAATCCACCTCCACCTAATCTACATCAAATCTCAAACCAACTCACAACTCTTGCTATAAAACTAATTCATTAAAATATTTTTATGCCCTTCTTCAAATATTCTCCAATCCAATCACCTTTTACTCCACCTTCTTCATACCAAACCTCCAATCAACCTTGGCATTTTGGTCACTCACCTCATAAATGGACTCCCTTATCGGAGCCATTATCAAGTATTTTCCAAAGATTGCATGATGTAAAAGTGATTGTTCTACCTGATATATGCTAACACCAACTCAACAAGCCCAAATCTAAATGGTATAAAGATGATTGCTTTTTTATTTACAATTGTCAAAAGGGTCATGACATCAAGGAATGTTGATAGTTCTAGCATCTAGTGCAAGACCTCCTCGATCATGAGAAATTAACCATATCCTCCCTATGATCATCCTCTAATGGCTCCTTTCTTCTTCACTTTCCTTATTTTAGTCAATTCACTTCATCCATCTATCTACATATTACACATAACCACCAATTACGTTCATTTATCCCAATTGCACCCCTCACAAACCACCTTATCACTTGAATGGGATGACATTACCTTATCAATGTTGTCACGAACTTGATCAATATCCCAACATCCATTTTTGGAAGCAATGTCTATCCAAGAACCTTGCTTGAGACTATCATGAACCCTAATTTATTGGATTAAAAAGCAAAATTTCTCTTCTTAGCACAAACTCTAATCAAATTCAATTTGCTACATGTCATGCTTATATCTATATGGTTTCTACATGTCTATGCTACATCAAGGTGGCAATATGTAAGCTCACTTACAATAAATGGTAGCATTGTGAGGACACCTATCATATGGTTGGCTCATTTGCTAACCCTAATATGCTCAACAATCTTTCAATGATAAGGTTTTAAAATATTCATCCCTTCCATTATTGGGTCATCTTACATTGATCATGATTCAAGATAAACTAATGTCTCCTCCTCAAGTGTCACTTCAATTCACCTACATCTACATTATCGTCCATTTGCTCACCAATACCGTGAGTCTTTCATGTAACCTTTCTTTATTTATCATTTTCTTCTCCTACTCATCCCCATTTTATGACTAAGAAAGTCCATCCTTTTTCAAAATTATCCTCTAGACTGGGGGAGTCATTTCTCCTTCACGACCACTTCTCTAACGAGGAGAAGTTGATACTCCTTCCAACCAATTTTGCATTTGAGGATAGTTGCAACTCACCCCACCCTCAAATTTTTGTTGCATTGCATATCTCCCACTTATCCATCCATTACATTCATCACTTGCTTTTATACATAAAACCACTTGTATGCTACTTTGATAATTTTTTCGACTAGTTTATATGCTTCTTTCTCAATCATGCTTCAAATTGATAATCAAGGATATTCACATTATTATATATCTTATTGTCATTTGTGTATCTCCCACTTTGACTGTCTCTCACATCCTTTATCTATTTTAGCTCGTTTTGTCACCTTGTCTATCGTATTACACACACACACACGTTGTTATCTCCCCTTGTTTGATCCATTGCTAAATTGCATGCATTATTTGGCTCCATTATCCTGATACCTTATTCCCTCATTCCCTTAGGTTGTTTGTGAATAGAAGTTGTTCAAGTATATTAAATAAACCTAGTGTTCCACTCAATCTTCATTGAATGCTATCATGTTCTAAGGAGATAAAAACCTTTCCTAATTACCTCAGGTTCTCTCTTGGACCATGTACATATCTCACATCCTAATCATATTTTGAGTACAACAAAGATAAAACCATACGTAGTGCTCGCAATAAAGCAAACGATTTTCCCTGCTCATCTTATTATGTACATGGTTCAAACCCAAGGATCCACACTAAAAAAAACCATCATATAAGTATCATTATCATTATCTGGATCCTTGGGTATTTTAGATGCCTCCACAAGGGATATATACACTTGGCTAATAGTAGAGCAATGTTGAAGGACCATGGGGCTCTCTCCATTGAGTCTATAGATGCCTAATTGATAGTGGAGTATGCCCTCCATGTGGTGACATGTTTGTTACATTAGCAACCTTCTTTTGTATAGACCTCTAATCGCTCATGGATGAACTGATTTATCATGGCATGAGCCACACTTGGTCATTCCTATCTCACTCAAAATAAAAAAATGAACCTCACTACTCACACATTGGTCCTTGACTGACTTGCCTTTTTGAGGAGAGTCTAGGTTTCTATGGGATACTAATTGACCACTAGATGAACTTTTCTGGTGATACTAGGATGTTTGGCTTTCCTAAAACACTTCTATGACCCAAATGTCTTAAGTAATTAGAGGCAACAAGTATCATTGTTTCTCATCTCTCCTTGTATACACATCTCCATAGTTTATTTAGTATCATATCCCATTCATCCTTCACTATAATTTACTCTATTCATATATTGTATTAAGTGAATATTTTACCACTATGTGTTCTTGTGATTGTGTGCATACCCTTGATTAATTAATCTAGAAATGATTAGCAACATGTATCAATAGACCCCAACATTAACTTAAACAAGAATCCATATAACATCATATTTTACTAAGTTTAATCTATATGATCCTATAGCAATTATCATCAAACATAACACATCCACATCATCAATCATGAATCACATACCTCAATTCACATATAACATATATGACATCATCCATCATAAATCATGCCTGTAGACTACACCAAAATTACCTATAGGTATATAACTTCATAAATCCATATAACATACAATATGGTCGATCCTCAAGCTATATAAAAAAAACAAGTCATCCTTGTTGTGACCACCTATCTGTCTCACAACTACCTCCCTCTCCTATCGGTCAATTCTCATCCACTCTCTCTTGTTTTCCTTATTGGTTGCCCATATTCCTTTGTGGCCTCTCACCAACCTATGATAGGGTTACGCTTGATCATGTTTTAATCCATTGTTGTGCTCCTACGACCATGTTGAGCTTTGGAATTCAATTATGATGTAACAAGAAAACCATGGCTTACTAGTGCACCAAAGTAGGATGCCAAATAAGCCACCCTATACTCTTCCCTAGCTTTCCATAAATGAGCATTTTCTACCTATACAACTACCATGTATCCTCTCAATTGTGCTACTTATTTATAAAGCCTATCTCTCTCTATAATAGTAACATCTTTCTTTTCTTGTAGTCTCACTCTCGCTCGCTCACTGAATCATACCTCTAATAGTTGCACTCACTCTCTCAAAATATCTACCTCATCACCTGCATCCATCATTGTATCCCATCTATAATCATTATTAAAATCTAGCCCCTCACCATGCACAATATTGGTCATTGATATATCTTTAGTTGCTACCCCTAATGAGCCTACTCTTACATCTTATCAGTAATGTACATGTTGCCTGAGAGGCTCCTCCTCTTCTACTTCCCCCTCTCTCGTATGTTGCCTCTCTTCCTCCACCATCTTCCTTCGTAGCTTCCCTTGCCTACCATTGTTGCATGGCCTACCATCTATTGTACTCTAGGATCATACCTACATCATCTATGTTTGGCACCACTATAACCTCACTTGCCTCTTTAGATAATGGCTCTATGTGTGGTGCTACTATAGAGTTCCTACTCTTCCTTTTATATATCATAGGTGGATCAGGTATCCCTTGCCTAATTTTAAACTATCGTAGTACCAACGTATATTGAAAATACTCATACTATATCTTCAATTGTCTAATAACCCATCTCACTCATTGAACATGAGCTAGTTGCACTACATCCTCTATCCATGTTGGTACCTTCTTCCATGGTTTCCCACATCCTATAACCTCAAACTCACCCACATAGTGCAATAATTCTCTTCATTCCCTACATGGGGCCTGTTAAACTCCTTCTAATCCCTTTGCCACCTTAATGCGTATGGTACCTCTGGCTCCATCAACTTGTGCACATCATAAGGCAATCGTTGAAGCTTATCCATAGCCATATGGTCTCATACCCGTATCTATAGCAATAGGTTGTAAATCAACCCCAATCAACATATTCTTTGCGCCTTCCACAAATCTTTATAGGTTTGTTCTAATGAGGTAGGAGCCCATGCAAACACCACTTATCTCTTAAACAAGTTCTAGACTATTCCTAACATGTTTCATGAAAACTGTGACCCTTGTAAATCAGGCAATTCACAAGTAGACATCAATATTATCACCAAGTTATGCCTTAGTGATAACACCCTTGCCTCATAATACATCTCGTACAACACACTACCTCTTTTAGTCTTCATACAACTCCACTCTACTTGAAACACCTTCTCCATAAGTAACCCCTTTCACGATTCATTCGTCATAATAATAGCACAACCCTCCACTAGAAACTAGAATATCTGGTATACATCCTCTAGAGTGATCGTCATCTCTCTAGTTGATAAGTAAAATGTCCCTATATCTAGATTCCATCACTCTATCAATTCTGATGTATAATATCTATCTACATGCACAAGCTCCAAATGAGCCACCCTCCTAGTCCTATCTCCTTCAACCATAACCATTCATCCACATCTAACATATCTCTCCCCATTCAAAAAATATCTTTGAATATATGATGTGGTTGCACTACCTTCAATTGTTAAAAAAATTTCTCAATCACATCCACGACCCCACTAATTTAGTCTAAAAAACATAGGCACAACCATAAAATCCTAGGGTTCCTTTTTATCCTATAACTAAACACAAAACCACAAAAATAAAGCTTACCAACTCTACACTTCCTCCACTGCTTGATCTAGCACCTCTGGTAGCCATCTCGTTCACTCGAATCATCAATATGCAAGCACTTTGCATTAGATTATCCTACTGGCCTACTGGGATGAGTCTTCAATCCTTTGGGTATATGCCTATCTCTCAAAGATTATGTAAAAAAATATCAACAAGCACTAGCAAATGACAACTATGAACACTATCGAGAACATCAAATATATACTCCATAGAACAAGGAATGATAAACATACAACATGAATAACAAAACCAAACAACATATCTAGTTTTTAGAACGCCAGTGCAATATCCCACAAATTGAATAATATTCTTATTATTAATATCTAAAAAAAATCAGGTCCGAGGTGTAGTCCAATTGGTTCATCCAAACCCCATAAGGGGGCGGAGGTCCAAGGTTCAAATCTCGGGCCTCATCGGACTGAACGCTTGTCCCTTTCCTGGTGCTTTCAACGACATAAAAGGTTTAAAATGATTGTGGCATGGTGGTTATAGGGGCGGACTGCACAAAGATCTGTGTGGTAGATTTTGGGGCGAACAGCACATAATACTGTGACAGCCATAAAAGCTGGACAGCCTGCCGGATTCGTGGCGGCTACCGATTCCACCATGTAAATTCAAAAAAAAAATATCCAAAAAAAATGTTACATACATAAATGCATCTAAGAAGTTATTGCTTCACTACCATGCTCTATGCGTAGATATAAATCCTACTTCTCTAATATATAAACTTTTGGTTTAGATCTCGATCCAAAGTTACAAATTCGATAAGTAGACACACATCCAACCAATCGAAGATTCACGGTAAATACCCAATGTAAAGTGAATAGTTATATCCAACCAAACAACGTGGTTTCTTTTGACCAAAAGAAACGATGATAAACACATCGACATTACATAATGAATCATTTTTTCAAGGATAAGCATCACATAAACCTTTACACATATGAGTTTTGGACCCCTCCACCTCCTTCATTGTCAACACATCTACTCACTATCTGACTCAAAATGATTTGGTGTTACTAAGTCTTCCCAAGTGTGTTGATAAGTTAACAATTCCCATTGTTGGTCGAAGCTTTGATTCGGCCATTTAAACTCATTGAAATAAGATAAATCGATGTCTTATTGTATAACACAGTAATAATGGTTTACTACCCTAGTGTTTGACTCCTACCTTAAACCACTACCTAACCATGTGACGTGTTTGTTGATAACAATCCTACAAAACAAAAAATTTGAAATGAATCCTTAATCAAATTTATCAATGGCTTGTTTCACATAATTAATTTAAATATTTTATCCAATTGTTAAATCTACAAAAATGGCCTTTCACAATTTCTTTAGTTTCTTTAAACTATTCACTTACCAAATTCCTTGCTCTGTGTACTATTATTGGAATATCGGTAATTTGACCTTATTGACCAAGGCCACCAAGGCTGATGTAAGCTTATGTGCACTCTTGATGTAAGCCTATGTGCATGTGCAACATAAGCCTATGGGTATCTATATGTAAGCTTGTGATCAATATTAATGTACTCACCCTTAGTAATATTGGTTAAACCACTTGAATGGTTAACCTCAATAAAGGGTTCAATATATTATAACGTTTAAGCCAAGTTATGTCAATTTGAGGTTATTATTAATTGGGAATTAGGTGTTCGTTATAAATACATCCCAATCATTGATTCATTATATCAATTCATGTAAAGTGATATTGTTGGAAACCTACAAGCACCTGCCTCTTCTTCCTATTTGGTTATCTATATTCTTTCTTTTGATTATATTCTCTATTATTTCACTTTTATACCGTTACGCAATATGATCTGTAGTGAGAATTCATGCTTCAATATATTCTTAGAAATTATTCTAAAATTCAATGTGGTATTAAAACCAATTAGAAACAACAAAATTTGATCATGTAGAAGAATTTTTTCCCACAAAAAAAAGACTAAAGAAATTGAAGAAGAAATCCCTCTTTTCCTATTTGTAAGGAAAATACAAAAATTTATATTTATATTTTTGAAGTAGATGCCAAAATTATGTGTTAATCTCCTTTTTTCCTAACCAAGTGTCAAGTAGATCTTATAAAAATAGGAGCAAGGTTCTATGAAAGTCTGGTATTATGTTTTCACATAGCAAGTGTAGTATATTGGTTAGTGCAAGAGTTTTGGGTGTGTAAGGATGTGTTCAATTCAAATCAACATCACTTTCTTTTAGCTTATTGCTTTCTTTATGATATACCTCACATTTAAAGAGAAGGCACACACTTTTTTATCACACCTAGATACGCTTTCTACATTGGCTATAAAGTGAAGGATAAAGGATTAAAAACATAGATGTTGGTTCAATTCTTGTCAGCAACATGTTTCTTTAAAAGAAGGAATATTTTGGTGTTATGGAATGGAGGTGCTATAGATGTTGTTTGACATGCTTAATTTTATTGGTCTAAGGATAATAATACAATTGGTTTCAAAATAGAAGGATTATTGTTTAAGTTAGGGCATTGGATTCTGAAAGTTTGTAAACCATGAAGCACGAGTTCAAAACTTTCCCCCTCTTTTTTCTTTGTCCAAGGAACATGTCTCATCATTATCTTCAAGAAACGGTGTCATGAGGTTTAGAAGATCATTGATTCAATTCACATATTTAATTCCATGACCAAGATCATGACACTTTTTATTTTAGCCCAATGATCGTTTATATTGGCTGGTACAAGTGTCTTAGAGGCTTTTCTTATGAGGTCTTTAGTTTGAGTCTCATGATGTTATTTTTTCTTTTATGTGAGTGGTTAGGAGGAGATGACCTTATCTCTATGAAGCAAGGTATTTTCTCATTGATTAGTTGCATCATTCCATTGGTCAATATAATCGATGTAAACGTTTTTAAGATCAATAATCATAGGTTCAATTTCCTCAAAGCAATGAGGTGTACATTTTAATCTTGGAAAGGGTATTTGATGTTAACAAAAAAAATCATAATACCTATTGCCACAAAGGTTATGGGTGGCTAGCTCATGATGTAGGTTTAAATGTGCTTGACAATAGTTTCTTTTGTGCATCCTTTCTAGAGCACAATATTCCATATCAATGGCATGGTGTACTTTATCTTCCAACAATGCCTATTGACATGTTAATCGATACTATGATTTGGTCAAAGAAGGTATAGAGTTCAGTTCCTAGGTTGGCAAGTTTTTAGAGGAAGGTACTTTCTTGCATTTTCTTTACCCATGTTCCTTTTTTCTACTTGGTGGTACATTGTTTACTTAGTTAAGCTTCTTCATGGCTTGGCTAGCTTGGCCATCATAGGATGCTTCATCTCTAGTCAATCAAGAAATAAATTCCACTATATACTTTTTGTTGACAACCATGATGATGTGGTAATTAACATTGATTTGGCAGTTGATGTGTGGATCTCATTGGCATGCACACCACTTTTTAAATAATCACACTCTAACACAGGGTATTTATTCATTCATCCTAATTGCACAATGGTAGACAATAATGGCAGTAAACCTCCTATCAATATGTGACATGTAGCAACTTCTAGTTTGACAATATTTTTTTAAGGCTTGGAGGCATTAGTTTTTTTTTTTTTTTATAATAATATGCCCAACCTTCCACTGGCCATAACTTTTGCATATGAAAACATTTGGGCCCTTTTTAGATCACAAGGTTTTTTGAGCTCTAGCATTGGTGACATCAATTCAAGGATTTATTGCAATAGAAAAATTTTGGGTGTAAGAGAAGTAGACTATGAATGGTCAACACAAGGTACACCTTGTTTCAGTGGGTCCTTTTCAAATGAAGGGGCTCATTATTTAGAAATTTGTTTTTGCTTCATTTAATTATTTTTCAAATTGGATGGAAAACTGTGGTCACCATATTGCATGTTGATGATCTTCCCATTAGAAGCTCACCATATTTGATTAAGAAGGTGAAGTCATGGCTTCATGTTCAAGTAAGGATTGATCTAGTCTATGTACCTTTCACAAGAGTACAATTCATAATGAAGATTCATTGGCCCATTTGAGCATTCATTATAGAGGGAAGATGTTACAATCTCTAATGTCTCCTCTCCTTGGCCCCTCACCTCATTATGGGAGGATGTTGGAATATCAATAACATGACCTTATTGGCCAAGGTTGACAATGATAAAGTAAGCCTATGGGCCTATGTAATACATTCTCTATGTAATATTGGGGTAATATCGATGTATTCTCCCTTAGTGAAATCAGTTAAACCACTTGTATGATTAACCTCAATTAAGGTTTAGAATATTAAAATTGTTACATCAGCGTGAGGTTTTCCTAATTGAGGATTAGGTATCTACTATAAACATACCCCAATTACTAATCTATTGTATCAATCAATATAATGTGATATTGTAAAACCTATAGGCACCCACCCTTCTTATTTTAGTTATTTGTATTCTCTCTATAGTCTATATACTCTTTTATTTTGCTTCTATACTCTAGTAGAATAAATAGGATTATTGCAATTTAATATAAATACTTAAACAACATAAATCATAAATTATTAAAATAACCTACTATGTAACTCTTCATTTCTTTTGAATAAAAATTATTTTTGCATAGAAGAATTTCCCTCTTATAAAAAAATTCTAAAAAATTATTTAAAAATCTAACTTTTACTTTAATTTTCTTCATGTTTATTTTAGATAATATAACTCATGCTTTCTTCATGTTTAGCATAATACTACTAATAATGTAGTTTTTTAATTTTTTAATTTCTGCTTTTATTCATGGAGAGTCTGATGGTAATATAACACTTAATTAAAATAGCATGTAAAGATATAATAATAGTGAGATGACCATATTCTACATGTAAAAGTAATATTTTTTTATTAAAACTAAATTATAAATTATTTATAAATTATATAATTAATATTATTTGTCTAACCCAACAAATATTGAAAAAACTCTAACAAAGAGACTTGCAGTGGCATAAAGAAAGAAAGAATTATCATGGAAGTGCTTACCTTTACTTCTTTCGTTGTTGAAAGGCATGATGAGCAGACCAGACCAATTGCAACGAAGCAAACGAAATTACAATTATTGAAGATGCAGAAATACACTCAGCGGCGACGATGGATGAAGACAGACATAGAAGGCGGATGAGTTGCAGGAGATGTGGTTTTGATGCCGTCTAATCCGCCCCCATGTACAACCTGAATTGGAAGGAAAGTTTATAAAACTTGACACATACCTCAATACAAAAATGATTGGTGGAAGGTTTAGAAAACTTGACACTTACCTCAATACCAACATGATTGGAGTTGGAGTTGGAAGGCTGGGTATGAAGTACTGGCGTTACCCTGCATTGAGTTTGACATACTGCTGCTGTTACTGCTGCTTCTAGTTGCAAACAAGAAACAACATGAGCATCCACGGTGATGGGAGAACTTGCAAGTACAAGGAGGGACCTCACGGCTTTTACAACTTTATCTCTAAAGCCCACTTCATCTTCACCTTCACTGAACAGAAGTCCATTAATTGACCGTATTTCTTTCAAAGCGAGCTGCCATTCAGCCCGTTCCTCCTCCTCTACCGTCAGGTTTTTCCAGTCTTCGTTGTCTTCAGTAATTTGAGAAAGAGTCTGTGTGGGAATCATAAAGAATATGGGGAATATTTTAAGGTTGGGATTTTTACCAGATCTTTTAGCTCTAAAAAAGGCAGAGAGCTCCAGCATTGGCCACTTTGATTGGATAAATTCCTTAGAGAGAAGCACAAGTGCCACTCTGCATTTTTCAGTGGCTTCAAATATAAGAGGAGGAAACTTTTCTGCCAGTGGCAAGCTTTGGGGGTCCTGATCAAAGAAGCATGACACACCTTTCCTCAGTAGGTCGATGTGTAGCTGCCGAACAAAATTTTTCTGTTTGCCGCTGTGGCAGAGAAATACGTCTCGAACGACAGACTCTTTTGTCCCTCCAGCCGTCTCCCTGAAAAACATTCATCCATATCTATATGTGAGGGAGGTATTATTAACATCTGCAGCCAAACTTTTGGATCAAGGATACCACTTGTATTATTGATGATGTGACTTGAGTTTAATTCTTATGATTTATATATATAAAAAATATTTACTCAATAAAATAAAAAAACAAGGAAACCAATGACAAAATCAAATCGATCTCACCTTTGTGTCTGAGGCGATAAGGATCTTGACCTTTTCTTCCTCTGGGAGGAAACCACACTGTTGGAAGATTTTCTCATGCACGGCTTATCATGCTCTCTAGGCATCCTCAGTCTGCAGCATATTTTAACATATTAGGACATGTATGAAGGCCTTTTTTTTTTCATATAAGGAAGCGAAGATTGAGCATTCCCTAAAATTGGCTCCCTGATGTGTTTATAGAAACAACCCAAAGAACTTGTGGAAACAACAATTCATATTTTCATCAGATTGAAGGAAATAAAACTTTTTTTCTTTTTGAGAAAAAAAATGAGTAGGATAAAATGCAGTAAAAATGGAAAACAGATTGAACAATTTTTGTTTATCTTACTGATTTGGTTTACTGCTGTAGGACATATGGAAGGTTTTCATTTTTCCAGAGGACTTGACATTTCTGCAAGGAATAATCTTTTCTCTATAGCCTTCAAAACTCTGCATGTTTAAAAACATGCTACATCAACAAAATATTTTTCCCAATATATACAGAACAGAACAAAACAGTTAAGAAAGATAGTTCAAGAAATTAGTTCCCCGATTAATTTCACTTCTAAACAACATATTTAAAATTTTGGTTGCTTGCTGTTACACTGCTGCGCTGGATAGATGACATGACTTCCCTTACCAGACCTGAATCCTGAATGTTCCTCCCAGCTACAGAACCTGTCATTTAAGTGTCAAACAAGTGGATCAAGAATGTTGTAGTGGCTAAAATAAACTGCAAATATGTTTTTCCAGTCAAGACATCATTTGTTTTTGCCAAAAGAACAGGAGAGTTTTTTTTTTTCCTTGAATTGCAATACTTACAGTCCATCAATAGGTAGCAACACAGTAGGCACACTGATTATGTTAGATAAGCTTCAAGTGACTGACAAACTTTGATTGAATCCATAGCTATGTTAAATCAAATCTTGTGCTGCGCATCAGATCCCTTCTTGACAAAATGCGTTACAGAGACCTATAACTTGGGACGATATCACTGGCATTTTCTAATCAGAACAAGCACTCCCGTTACTACTCTAAACAGCAGTCATTCGGAAAGAAAAATTAATATACTCTAAATTCATTTAAACCTTTAATAGATCTCTTCTACAGAGGCGCATGCTACGCAGTGTCCAAACATTTTTAGGGCTCAAAATATCAATTTTATGGAAAACAAACCAAAAAAAAAAAAAAATTGCACTGATTAATAGACACTAAGTTCATTTAAACCTTCAATAGATCTCTTCTAGAGAGGCGCATGCTACGCAGTGTCCAAACATTTTAGGGCTCAAAATCTCAATTTTATGGAAAACAAACAAAAAATAAAAAGGGAAAAAAATTTACAAGCTGTGCAAGATCTATGCTATATTACCAACACAGATGGATACGCTTCATTTATTTGTAAGAACGGTAAAAGCTCAACCTTTCTTTAAAAACGTTTTCGAAACGAGGATTTAAAAGCGCTATCGAAAACTCACCTGAAACCGGAGAAACCCTTTGCAAACTCCTCCTCAAAAGAACTTCCATTCTTTGCAATTTTCTTCTCAAAAGATCTTGTTAGGATGCAAAACTTAGATGACGAAGGCTTGCATTATCAAGTCTCTCTGTCTCAGAAAAATGTGTATCCACATCCATAGGATACGAAGAGGCTAGAAAGGGCCATAAAATACTGTTACAGAAAAACCATAGGGTCTACCTTACCTTCAGATGATCTTGTACAACCATTTGTCGTATACCTTCACATGATCTTGTACAACCATTTGTCGTATACCTCCAATGGTGGACGAAAGCTAATCGGCTCTAAGAAACGGGAAAAAACACATGAAGACGACAAATCGTGTGGATGGAGGTTTAGTTGCCCTTCATCATCCAGAGTTATCTAACTTTGGCTAGAATCAATGTATGTTTCATAATCTATTTTTTTTTTATAATAATGTGAAATACTACGAATTGAAAGTCACATTTTCCAGAACCTCCCTTAAATAATTTAGATAATAGTGTAACTATATATTTTTTTGGTTTTGGTTATTAAAAAAAAAATTATAATTTATTTATGAGTTTAAGCAGTCTCCTCTCAACCACGATCCTTCCTAAAGTTGAGTAGGAAATTTAACATAAAGTCACCATACATCCACTCCTCACACTGGCCAACTTCACCATTAAAACCTTAAACAAATCCGAAAAAGCCTCAGGCTGCACCCTAAGTACTAAAACACCTTCTGTAGTAAGACCTAGAACGTACAATCCTAGCAACGTGAAACTCGGAAATGTTCCATCAGGCAATAACGGGTGTAAGTAAAAGTAACGTTAACCATCCACATGCGTCATTAGCCGTTGCGTCGTTTTTTCCCCCTGGAGGTGTCGTGCAGCTGCGCACCTCTGGTTGATGGGTGCACCACTCTTCCTATACTATTCACGCATCAACGGATTAAAACAGGGTTGGACTTACCGTTGTGGGGGAAGGACACGATGAACAAAATACACAAAGGTCTAAGCTTAATGATAGTGCTTTCGATTTTTATAGGATTCTCCCTCTACAAGATAGTCTATAGAAAAATTGCTTAGGATTCCCATGAGATGTCCAACTGTGGAGCATGTTGGATGGAAGAGAATTGTGTTGTTTTAATTTCCGTGTGTGTACGACTTTTTTAAATTCTACTTTGCTGCCTGATTGAGACTCTCAATCTGAGAAATAAACTATTCCCCGTCCCGCTCTTTCAGGTCTAACTCATTTATCACATGAAGACCAAATAGGTTATTAGGACCCACAGGTTCTAACTCCTATATTATTTTATTTTGATTGTAACTGTTATAGTTAGTTAATTAGTTTGGCATGCCTAAGGTTGTCCTTTTGAGTATTAGGATATTGTTTATTTTGAGACTTTTGGAAAATGTTATTATTTTAAATAATTATTTAGGTATTCAAGAAGGTTATTTTTAAGGGATTTATAATATATTGTAACTAGTTTGAGTATTATAAATTGAGTATATTATTTAATTTAATTTAATTATTGATTTTTATAAATGTATTTTATCTTTTAATTTGGTTAATTTATTTGTATTTGTAACCATATTAAGCTTTATTTAAAAGATCAAATATATTGTAGTAAGGAGAGTTTTTAGTATCATTTTGTTTCATTTAATAATTTATTTATTTCTTAATAGTATTTTTGGATTACATGTTGCGGATATGTTGTATATAAAAGGTTCCTCATTAAAAAACAAATCCGTAAACAATTGTTATTTTTTATTAGATTAATCATAAAGCATCTAATGGAGTGAGGCATGATCATACTCCAATACACAAGCCTTAATACTTGTACAAGTTTATGAGCTCCCATATACCTTCAAGTATATCGACAGATCCCTTAGGTTAAGGATAAGTTATTAGACTTAAAAAACCATCGATAGTCTATAATGTGTGGTCACCAAAAAATGGTTAGGTTGGGAAAGCTATTTGGACCATACCTTGAAGCAAAATAATATAGTTACGGGAACAATGGAATCCTCTATAGTCAAATCTCTATAATATTAGGTCGAGCATTATTTATGAATGAGAAGGAAAGGGTAAATTTTTTAGAATTTTGGGTTGTGCTTTCTATGTGTATAGATAGTAAGAAGATTCAAGTCCTACCCAAAAAAAAAAATTAAAAATACTCACAAGCCATAACAAATTTGCCAATTCTTACAACACAAAGCCCTTTAAGAGAATATACTATATAAACTAATAAAAAAATTGGCATGATGAAAATTATCATTGTGAGACCTATTCCATTGTGAGCGACTCTCTCTTTGAGTTGATCATTTTGATTTATAACTCTAGTAACACTTATGTTAGACCCCAAGTCACCCCAAAATGGTCATAGGTCATAGATCACAAAATATCTCCATAGAGAAGTTAGATGAAGATATCATAAACATACATAAACCACTTTCAAACTAGTCTTTAGACCTATATACTTTTTCTAAATTGGACAAGATCTACAAATATGATGAAGTTAAAACTAAAATAATCATGTTTGATAGCCAAAATACTTCAATCATTAATATCCTAAATTAAGTCCAATACGCAAGGCAACATAGTGGGCAATGCAACATCATCCAACATAGTTGCATAGGAACCAATTTTAGCTCAAGATAGTAGACTATGGGAGGACATCACACTTTGGTAATGCCATAATGCATATACAAGTTTGATTTTATAAAAATTTGATGGTGATAACCCCACTAGTTAGATATATGGAGTAGGATGATACTTTTCACTAAATCAAACTCCTACTAATTAGAGTGTTCGTAGATTGACTCAACCTTGAACATGAAGTTATTTACTAGGACTAGTGGTTTAAGAAAACATTTGGTAGCACATCTATCTAGAAAAAATTCCATGAGAACCTACTAGTTTGATTTTATCCCAATGCACATGAAGACCTCATAGAAGCTTTTTCTAAATTGAGATAAACTCATTCTATTTGTGAGTACTAGATATTATTTGATAAATCGTCAAATAGGTGATGGGAAATGCTTCAATAATTTCTTCATTGGACAAATAATATATTTCTCAATATGACATAACAACTTGTAATAAGACAAAAACAACCTTTAACTACCCACAACTAATAGTTGACTCATTAATCTTGCATTGAGTGTTTGCAACCACACAAATTATTATGATGCTAACAAACTATGATGATAATAATTTTCTAACATCCCCCCTATTGCATTATAGCTTAGAGTTTCTTGGAGAGGAAATCTTAAATTACCTCAAACTTAACACGTGTAAGTAACTTAGTGAACATGTTTGCACGTTGTTCCTGAGTAAGGTAAAATTTGAGCTGAAATTGATGTTGTGGAATAGAGGTGTGAATGATGTTGTTTGGCATGCTCAAGGTCATGGGTCCAAGGAGAATAATACAATTGGTTTCTTAGTAGATGGATTTTTGTTCTAGTTAGGGCACTAGATTCTGAATCTTTGCAAACAATGATGCATGAGTTCAATACTTGCCCCTCTTTTTTCTTTGTCCAAGAAACATATCTTATCATTATCTTCAAGAAACAATGTCATGAGGTTTACACTGATTTAATTCACATCTTAAATTAGTTTTAAACAACTTCTAAATATGCTTGTTTACATGATGAAGGTCATGGCATGTTTTGTTTTATTCGAATGACTGTTTATATTGGCTAGTATAAGTGTCTTAGAGAATTTTCTTATGAGGTCTTTAGTTTGAATTTCATGGTATTATTTTTTCATGTGAGTGGTGAGGAGGAAACAACCTTGCCCCTATGAAGCAAGGAACTTCCTCATTGATTAGTTGGGTCATTCCATTGGTTAACATAATCGATGTAAAGTTTTTTGAGATCAATAATCATAGGTTCAATTTTCTCAAAGCATTAAGGTGGCATTCAATGTTAACATAAATTCTTCCATAATTCCTATTTCTGCAAAGGTTATGGGTGGCTAGCTCATGACATAGGTTCCAATGTTCTTGACAATAGTTTCTTTTGTGTGTCTATTCTAGAGCACAATATCTCATGTCAATGGCATGATGTACTTCCTCTTCCAACAACACATGTTGGCATGTCATTTGGTACTATGATTTTATCAAAGGAGGTCTAGAGTTCAATTCCTAGGGGTAATTTTTTAGAGGAAGTCTCTTTCTTGAATTTCCTTTACCTATGTTTCTTTTTTCTATTTGGTGGTACATTGTTTACTCAACCAAGCTTCTTCATGGTTTGGCTAGCTTGGCCACCCTAGGACACTTCCTCTCTAGTAAATCAAGGATCGAATCCCATTATATACTTTCTGTTAACAACCATGATGATGTGGCAATTAACATTGATTTCGAAGTTGATGTAGATCTCATTGGCATGCACATCAATTTTTAAATAATCATACTATAACATGAGGCATTTATTCATTGTCCCAATTGCACAATGGTAGACAGCTATGGTAGTAAACCCCTTGTCAACATGTAACAATTAGTAACTTCTAGTTTAACAATTTTTTTCTAAGGCTTAGAGGCATTAGGTTTTTGTTTTAATAATAGTATGCCCAACCTTCCATTGGTCATAACTTTTTCATATGGAAAAATTTGGGCCCTTTTTTAGATCACAAGGTTTATTGAGCTCTAGCATTGGTGACATCAATTCAAGAACTTATTACAATGTTGTAGAATATTTTTGGGTGTAAGAGAAGTATGCTTTGAATGGTCAACACAAGGTACACCTTGTTCCAATCTTTTTTTTTCAAATGAAAGGGCTCATTATTTAGAAATATGCTTTTATTTCATCTATTTTTCTTTGGAGGGCAAATTGTGTTCACCATATTACATGTTGATGATCTTCTCATTAGAAGCTTAATATCTTGATCAAGAAGGTGAAATCATGGCTTCATGTTCAAGGAAGGATTGATCTACTCTATGTACCATTTACAAAAGAAAATAATAAAATTCATAACGAAGAGAATTTTCATTATGAAATGGAGATATTACCATCTCTAATATCTCCTCTCCTTAACCCCTTACCTCATTATAGGAGGGTGTTCAAATATATGAAATTATTGGGCAAGCCTATGAGTATGTGCAATACATTCTCTCGAACAATACCAATATATTCACCTTAGTGATATCATTTAAAGTTAGTTGAACATATATATACAAGACAAAACAGTCGGAAAAGTTAGTTGAACAGACTAGTTTTATTTTCTATGCTCAAAGTAATATATATTCAAGACAAAAAAAATCAGGAAAGTTAGTTGAACAGACTAGTTCCTTGATTAATTTCACCCTAAACAGCAAATTCAATATTTTGGCTGCTTGCTGTCACACTGCTGCGCTGGATAGATGACATGACTCCCCTTACCAGACTTGAATCCTGAATGTTCCTCCAAGCTACAGAACCTCTCATTTAAGTGTCAAGCAAGTGGATCAAGAATGTCATAGTGGCTAACATAAACTTCAAATATGTTTTTCCAATCAAGACATATTATTTTTATGCCAAAAGAACAGGAGTTATTTTTTTTCTTGAATTGCAATACTTACAGTCCATCAAGATGAATAGGTAGCAACACACTAGGCACGGTGATTATGTTAGATAAGATTTTAGTGAGTGACAAACTTTGATCGAATCCATAGCTATGTTAAATCAAATTTTGTGCTGAGCATCAGATCCCTTATTGACAAAGTGCGTTAGAGAGACCTATAACTTGGAACAACATCAGTGGCATTTTCTCATCAGAATAAGCACTACCGTTGCAACTCTAAACAGCAGTCTTTCGGAAAGAAAAAATAATAAACACTAAATTCATTTATACCTTTAATAGATCTCTTCTAGAGAGGCGCATGCTACGCAGTGTCCAAACATTTTACGGCTCAAAAAAATTTACAAGCAGTGCAAGATGTATGTTATATTACCAACACAGATGCTATATTACCAACACAGATGGATCCTCTTCATTTATTTGTAAGAACGGTAAAAGATCAACCTTTCTTTAAAAAAAGTTTTCGAAACGAGGATTTAAAAGCTTTATCGAAAACTCACCTGAAACCGGAGAAATGCTTTGCAATTTCCTTCTCAAAAGATCTTGTTAGGATGCAAAACTTAGATGTAGGCTTGCCTTATTAAAGTCTCTCTGTCTCAGCAAAATTGATCCACATCCATAGGACACGAAGATGGTGAAAAGGTCAATGGGATAGAAGATGGTGAAAAGGTCAATAGGATACAGAAAAAAGACTCACCATACGATTTAGCCTCACTATATGAACTCCACGTCAGTGCTATCACATGGCCATGTACAACCATGGGATCTAAATTTAATGGTGGAAAAAAGCTAGTCCGCTCAAAAAACGGGAGAAAACACATAAAGACGACAAATTGTGTGGACTGTGGAGGGACGTTGAGTTGCCCTTCTGGCTAAAACAAGGTGGACACTTCATTCTCAAGCTTTAACTAGAAGACACAATTGGAAGTTTTTTTTTATAACACTGGAAGTTTTTTTTTTTATAACATCTTTTCATCATTAACAATTGGGTATGGGGAAGATATTTTTTTATTGAAAGGTCAGACATTCTTCTTCCTTAGGTTTTTGCCTTCCAACACAGTTCAAATCATTGAAGCTGCCAATATATCGCCTGCCTCTCCTCGGTAAACGCGGACATTTTCCCTCAGGTTTCTTCCTCCTAACACAGTTCAAATCATTGAAGCTGCCACTATAACCCCTGCCTCATTGAAGCTGCCACTATAACCCCTGCCTCATTGAAGCTGCCACTATAACCCCTGCCTCATTGAAGCTGCCACTATATCCCCTACCTCTCCTCGGTAAACGCGGTCCAGAGTGAGGAAGACCCGCGGCCCAGAGTGAAGGAGACCCCAATGGCTCAAGGTTGGTACTGTCATCAATGGCTCAGTGGCAACTTGTCCACCATGTTACCTCCCCTCCATCACTCCCCTCACCCTTGGGAAAAATTATAAATAGGTTCCCATTTCTTTTCTTTTCAAGGAGGCATGTAAGATATCGTAGGAAAACTCTACCAAATTTTATCTAGGATATATATTGTAGGAATTTTAGTGTTAATCATGACCATCATGTGCCTCTCCATGCATGTTTGTGTTTTGTGAAATCATTTGTGGGTCGTAGCTTCAATAGGAACTAGACTATAATATATTTCTGGCAATCAATGGAAGGTCCCTTCTAGAGGAAATTTTATCCTGATCAACCTAGGCAAGACCATCAATTGAGGGATGGTCTTTTTTAGGAGCCAAATATAGTCACATACAAACCAATATACCATTTAGAAATGTGAGCAAGATTATTTTATATGCTTTTATCTTGTTTAAGCTTTGTTTTGATGCATTAGATTGACTTTATTTGTTTGCACTTTATCATGAAGTTAGTTCTAACTAAGCTAGATCCATAGATGCTACTAATTAGTGTCTTGGTTGTGTGTAGGTGTTGCAGAATCTACTCAACCCATGGTGGTACACATGCATAAACTCATCCCTCCTCAAGGTGGTTAAAGAATACTATGTGCCAAACATTTTATTGTAAAAAGGGCTTCATTCTTGGAAGACCCTCATTGTAGCCCAAGGGGCATTGGAAAATATTGCATTGTAGTATCTTTTATATTTAATAAAATGGCACATTTTTTTTACTACATTTTGGCGATCACAATGGGACCAGCCATAGGTTCGACTGCACTTGCTTTTAGTTCCTCAAGTTTGGATTATGCGAATGATAGGATGAGTGAGAAAAAAATTGATTTATGGCAAGACCACACATGGCATCGTATTCCCTAAACTCGAAATATAATTAATGTGTGATATGTGACTGGTCCAAGAGAGAACTCAAGTTAGGCATGACAAGCACTTGAAGAAGATGGATTTGATGTCAGGTGATTGGATTTTGAAATATAATGACAAAAGAGAAATCAAGCCAAGAAATTTAATTAATTTATAGCTTGGACCCTTCCAAGATGAAGTAGTGAACAATGATGTAGTAAGACTAAAAAATTGGATGGGACATTGTACCCCAAAATAGTTAATGATTCAAATCTGAAACCATATAAGATGAAAGCACAAGTGAACATGGTGAATTTTGAACCAACTGAAGAAGGAACAAGTATAGGAAGAATGATAGTGGCACCAAATAAGTCTTCCAAGTCTTTTGAGGGAATATCAATTCAATAGGTTGAGGAATTGAGTCATACCAAGGAGGAAGATGGTGTAGTAGAAAGCAGTAACTTAGATAATGAACTTGCAAAGATGTTAGATTGGTTGTATGAAGTGGAGAACACATATAGAGAAGGAGAAAATATGCAACCTATGATCAAATAAGAGGAATTACAACCTCAATCTATGGATCATAGATGGACTAAGGTACATGCTAGATTTTAAGATGTAGAAGAAGAAGAATGATTGAGGTCACTAAATGCAAAATACATACAACAAATGGTGGTGGTGTATTTGGGCAAGGAGAACCACCAGAACAAGATCCTCATAGTGAGGACAATATGTATGAAGGCATGAGTTTGCTTATAGCCACTGGTCATGCACAACAATGAATGAGGGAAGAAACACAATAATTGGGAGAGTAGAGTGAGCAATTGAATAAAAGAATGGAAGAACTAAGGAGACAATGTGCATGGGAATTGTTAAGAATGCAATAAGATATGGGTAGGAGAATATTTTTTGGGAATGGAACAAGTTTGGAAGAGATATAGGAAGTGCACAACATATAAATAGCTATTGGGACTTGCTAATGGTTGTGCAAAGAAAGTTAAGTTTTTGGAGATAGACTACTAACCCCGTAAGAAGACCTATTGCAAGTGAAGTATGAAGGGATGTATATAAAGTACCATTTCCAAGAAGGGGAGGAGAATTTGAGAACTTGAGGCAAGAATCAAGTAGTGTCTCCTTGACAAGTTTAAGCAATAATGAAGAAAATTGGAATAGTGATAGTTTAGGCTTGAACCTTTGAGAATCAAGCAAGGAAGATGACACCAAGATAATCAACCTAGAGGTAATGAATAGTACCAAGAAACTTGGAGCCAAAATTCCTTATAGACAAGAAGATGGATGAGTTGAAGAAACTAAGATCTACCAAACTTGAATGGTTTCTTGGGACATCAAAGTAGCCTATAAAAACTACTATATGACCCAAGGAATGCTTATGACTTATACAATTTAAATAGTTTGGAAAGGTTGTGAGGTCCTCTAAGCCATTTAGATTTGCCTGACCAAGAGAAAAAGTCATTTAGCTTCATTCTCAACCATATGAGGGGAACATTTTTCCTCAGACTACCCCTAGACCATACAGCCAACAATGAAGCGAAGATTGAGCATTCCCAAATAGCAGAATTTCCATTTGCTTTCAAAACTGGCTCACTGCTGTGTTTACAACTCAAAGAACTTGCGGAAACAACGACTTTCATCAGATTTAAGGAAATAAATTTTTTTTTTTAAATTGAAAAAAAATGCAGTGAAAAGGACAAATGGATGGAACAATTTTTATTTATCATATTGATTTGGTCTATTGCCTATAGAAGGTTTTCATTTCTCTATAGGACTAGACATTTTGCAAGGAATAGCCTTTTTTTTTCTATAACCTTCGGACACATTTAACATGTTACATCAACAAAATATTTTTACCTTTAGGACAAAACAGTCAGGAAAGTTAGTTGAACAGACTAGTTTTATTTTCTATGTTCAAAGTAATATGTATACAAGACAAAACAGTCAGGAAAGTTAGTTGAACAGACTAGTTTTATTTTCTATGCTCAAAGTAATATGTAAACAAGACAAAACAGTCGGGAAAGTTAGTTGAACAGCCTAGTTCCCTGATTAATTTCACTCCTAAACAACAAATTCAATATTCAATATTTTGGCTGCTTGCTGTCACACTGCTGCGCTGGATAGATTGGATAGATGACGTGACTCCACTTACCAGACTTGGATCCTGAATGTTCCTCCAAGCTACAGAACCTCTCATTTAAGTGTCAAGCAAGTGGATCAAGAATGTCACAGTGGCTAACATAAACTTCAAATATGTTTTTCCAATCAAGACATTTTTTTTTTTGCCAAAAGAACAGGAGTTATTTTTTTTTCTTGAATTGCAATACTTACAGTCCATCAAGATGAATAGGTAGCAACACACTAGGCACGGTGATTATGTTAGATAAGTTTTTAGTGAGTGACAAACTTTGATCGAATCCATAGCTATGTTAAATCAAATCTTGTGATGAGCATCAGATTCCTTATTGACAAAGTGTGTTACAGAGACCTATAACTTGGGACAATATCAGTGGCATTTTCTCATCAGAATAAGCACTACCGTTACAACTCTAAACAGCAGTCTTTCGGAAAGAAAAATTAATAAACCCTAAATTCATTTAAACCTTTAATAGATCTATTCTAGAGAGGCGCATGCTACGCAGTGTCCAAACATTTTACGGCTCAAAATCTCATTTTTTATTGGAAACAAAAAAAAAAAGATTTACAAGCAGTGCAAGATCTATGCTATATTACCAACACAGATGGATACTCTTCATTTATTCATAAGAACGGTAAAAACTTAACCTTTCTTTAAAAAACGTTTTCGAAACGAGGATTTAAAAGCGTTACCGAAAACTCACCTGAAACCGGAGAAACGCTTTGCAATTTCCTTCTCAAAATAACTTCCATTCTTTTCAATTTCCTTCTCAAAAGATCTTGTTAGGATGATGAAGGCGGCTTTCCTTATCAAGTCTCTCTGTCTCAGAAAAATTTATCCTCACCATACGTGATTTAGCCTCACTATATAAACTCCACGTCATTGCTTTCACATGACCATGTACAACCATGGGATCTACCTTCAATGGTAGAAGAAAGCTAATCGGCTCAAAAAAAACGGGAGAAAACACATAAAGACGACAAATTGTGTGGACTGTGGAGGGAGGGCCTCAATGGTAGAAGAAAGCTAATCGGCTCAAAAAAAAACGGGAGAAAACACATAAAGACGACAAATTGTGTGGACTGTGGAGGGAGGTTAAGTTGCCCTTCATCATCCAAACCTATCTGGCTAAAACAAGGTGGACACTTCATTCTCAAGCTTTTCCAATGTAAAATATACTGGAATACACAATTGGAAGTTTTTGATATTAAGGGATTTGGTAACATATCGGGATCAGACATTTTTCTCAAGGTTTTTATCCCCAAATACAGGTTAAATCATTGAAGCTGTCTCTATAACCTCTACCTCTCCTCGCGGCCCCGAAGTGAGGGAGACCCCTTGTGGCTAAGGTTGGTACGGCGATCATCAAACTGGACTCAAATCGGACTTCTACCTTTGCCCTTATTAAACATGCTCAAGGTTCAAACTTAAACCTTCTTTTAGTAAATATCCAAAATCTTATCAACCCACCTAATTTTTGAAAACTAAAACTAATCTTAAAAGAAGCCTGTAAGCATACATCTTCTCTGGTAAGACTTAGAACGTACAATCCTAGCAACGGGAAACTCGGAAATGTTCCATCAGGCAATAAAGTTAACCATCCACATGCGTCATTAGCAATTGCGTCGTTTTTACCCTTGAGGTGTCATTGCAGCTGCGCACCTTTGGCTGATGGGTGCACCACCCTTCACTAAGCACGAATCAACGGATTAAAACAGGTTGGACTTACCGTTGTGGGGGAAGGACACGATGAACAAAATACACAAAGGTCTAAGCTGAATGATATTGCTTTCAATTCTTATAGGATTCCCACTCTACAAGATAATGTAGATGGAAAAAATGCTTAGGATTCCCATGACTATGTCTAGCTGTGGAGCATGTTGGATGGAAGAGAATTGTATATGGGTCCACGCCTTTTTTTTTTTTTTTTTTTTTTAATAGATTTGCCGCCTAATTGAGACAATACTCTATTCCCCTGTCCTGCATGCAGCTCCTTTTCATGTCCTAATTCATTTATTACATTAAGACTAAAGAGGTTATTAGACCCACATGTACTCACCCTTCTATTATTTTGATTGTCATAGTTGATTATTTTGGATGCATATTTTATTTATAAAATTGGTTTTTGAGTATTAGGATTAGAGTTGTTTTATTTTTTATTCGTATGTTTAGTTTGAGATTTTTTTTTTTTTTAATTTTAGAATATATTATAAGGAGGATTATTATTTTAAATAATTACTTAAGTATTGAGTGTTGTTTTGAAGAAGGTTGTTCCTTGAACAGATTTATAACAAGTAATTAGTTTGAGAATTATTAATAAAGTATTTATTATTTTATTTAATTTAGTTATTGTTTTTTTATATATTATGTTTTTTTATTTTGGTTAATTATTTTGCATTCATAATATATCATCTAATATCAAAGCACATGAGAGGATATGACACTTTGGTAATGCCATAATGCATACTCAAACTTGATTCTCTAAAATTTGATGATGATGAGTTCACTAGTTAGATATATGGAGTAGAATAATACTTTTCCTTGAATCAAACCCCTATTAGTTAGAGTGTTCATAGATTGATTCAACCTTGAACATGAAGCTATTTACTAGGAATAATGGATTGAGAAAATATTTGGTAGCACATATGTCTAGAAAAAATTCTATGAGAACCTACTAGTTTGATTTGGTCCCAATGCATGTGAAGACTTCATAGAAGCATTAGCTAAATTGAGATAAACTCATTCTATTGTGAGTATTAGACATTGTTTGATAAATCATCAAATATGTGATGGGAAATGCTTCAATAATTTTTTTATTGAACAAAACTTATTTAAATACATAATATATTACCCAATATGTCATAATAACTTGTAATAAGATAAGAGCAACTTGTAACTACCCACAACTAATAGTTAACTCATGAATCCTGTATTGAGTGGTTGCAATCACTCAACTTATTATGATGCTAACAAACTATGATGATAATAATTTTCTAACATTCCCCCTTTATTACATCATATTTTAGAGTTTCTTAGAGAGGAAATCTCAAAATACCTCAAACTTAACATGTGCAAGTGACTTGGTGAAGATGTTTGCACGTTGTTCATAATGTAGATACCAAATCATAACCATTTGCTATCTATCTATTATATATATATATATATATATATATATATATATATATATATATATATATAGAGAGAGAGAGAGAGAGAGAGAGAGAGAGAAATCCTAACCGCTAATCATACTTTAATCCTAGCTTGCCACTTGGTAACATTACCTCACCACTTCCAAACCCTAATCCTAACCTTCTAAAAATTTATAAAATATCATTCATTTTTGTGAATGAGAGGAGGCAAGAGGGAGAGAGAAGAGGAGCACAAAAATATACCATCACACTACCCACGTTTGCGTAGGATTGCATAAACTACCCGAATTATTTCGGCCATATTTTACTCATCCATACTTGATTGAGCTAAAATTTTGAGGGTAAGTTCCTGACAAACCCCAGAACATCCCCATCAATTTTTGGATCAATTGGAGCAACAAAGACTCCAGCGTAGTCCTATGTTTGAATGGGAACAATTTTAGTTACTAGACCCAACAAGGCATTTGTATTTCATTATTTTTATTTCCTACAACTTATTTTACAGTTTGCAAGCATTTTACTTATGGTTTTGTAGTTTTTCTTTCATTTGTATCAATAGGTGCTACTGAACCCGTATGTTTACAAATTCATGTGTGCAGGTTATAGGTGATTGGATGTTATTGGAGCAAAGGATGGCCTACAAGGGTAGCTGAAGCCCATCCACAAATTGATTAGAGCAAAAGGAGATCAAAGACACCAGAGTTTATTTGATTTGCAAAAGAGGTTTTCCCCCTTTTGATTTATTATAATCTGAAAATAAAGCATACAGTTGTAACCCCAACGCATCAAGGACATCATTATTGTAAAAATAGAAGACCAATATTTTTTTATCAATACAAAGTTTATTTTATTTCATATTGCTTATTTTTTTTTTATTGGTTAAATAAAAAGTGGATTTTTATCAAGGGACAACAAGTCAAAAGACCAAATAAACAAGGCCACAAGAAGGCCATAGGAAAGGACAAAAAAAAAAACTAGAGGAAATATAAAAGGATTACCTTTCAGGATAGGCTAAAGGATAGCCTTACAGGACATGCTAAGGATAACCTTACAGAACAGGCTAAGGATAGCCTTACAGGATAAACTTTTTTTTTAAAATTTAAACAAGGCTACCCCGCCTAAAACACACATGTGAAAAGGAGCACGTGCAGACAGGGTAAGCCCGCCCAGCTCAAAAAAGAAATAGGGCCATCCCGCCCACTATAATTTGAAAAAATAAAGAGCGAGAAATTAAAACAAAAAATTCTCGTTGAAAAGAAAGGAGAAAAGAAGCAGGGCCATCCCACCCACAACTAAGATTTAGAATTTAAAATTTGAAAAAAATGGGATAGAAGGAAATCATGCCAAAGAAGGACCAAAAAGAAACAACAGACCAAAAGCGAAATCCAGCAAGAAAATATCGGAAACCCAGAGCTGAATTACAAAAACCACCCTGAACAGCAAGATGGAGCAGAGGAACCACTAGAGGAGGAAGATCCCACCTAGGGAATGGCGAGAAACAAACATGGATGCCATAAAATCACCATAATAGCATCCCACACAAGACTAGAAAGTAAATCAACAAACTAAGGATCTCCACAGGCCATGAAATCCTCATGCGATGAAGCAAATAGCAGCAACTAGGAGAGAAGACGTGCACCAAAAAAAAAACTATTGAAAATAGGCTCCAAATAGAAACCTTCAATAAAAGCCATCCCAGAAGCAGCAAAGGTAACCTATGGAGGGACCCAAGGGTGTCCAAGAACATAGGTGCAGGAAGGATACCCTTGAAACGACTGAAAAAAGGGCAGACAATTGGAGAAGTGACCTGTCACCCCAAGAAGATTATCTACAACTAAATATAGCCAAGGGAAGGATCCATGGAGCACCAATGAACTGGTAACTGAGCCACACCACAAAAGAAACATGTAGAATCTAGGACAACCAAAAGAGCTGAAGGGAAAATCCCTGAAACACAAAAATAAAATACAGGGACGAATACAGGGATGTCCCAAAGGGTAGAAGGAAAAATAATTCCCTGAAACTCAAAAAAAACTACGAAAGACCCAGGAATGTCCCAAAAAACCCTAGGGATATCCCAGTTCATAGGCACCAAAAGGAAACCCCACCCAAAGACATGAAAAGGGATAAATAAGAGAATAAGTGATCTTCCAACCCAAGGAGATTGTATGCAATACCTCACATATTACTTGTTTTATTGTTTGCATTGTTTGATATTATCTCTTTTTATCTTACACATAAGTATGGAAAAATTTAAGTTGAATATTGTGTTGTTGAACATGTTCACATATGAAATGACACTAAAATTCACAATGTTTGGTGCACTCATGGAACACTGGATTACAAACAAGTTTTAAATTACCTTAATTATCATAACACATGGTTGTCGGTTTAGTTATTGTGGTACTCCCATGCCTTCCAACATACATTTCAACCATATTGCCTTACATACAACTTTTGTTATAGCATGATTTTCTAATTTTATGGAAGACCAAGAAATTGTTTATTGTTTCTTACTTCCCATGATATAATTCTAGATCATAGAAAGAACATATAACCATAAATAAATCTTTGATCATCAATACATCCTATATAATTTGCATCTATATTGTTGGTTAAGAAGAGTTGATCACTCTTCTTATATCCCATATGATTCTCAATGGTACCATGTGCATACCTTAATACCTAGTTTGATGTCTTCCAATGAGAAACGTTTAGTTCTTGCATGAATTGTGGGAGGTAACTTACTATAAAGTTGATATCTGGTTTAGTGTATGTTAGGTAAATGATACTTTCAACCAACTATTGATAGATATTTACATTCACTAATGGAGAGGAGTCAAATCATGAGAGTTACAAACTTGGTTTCATAAGATTCCTCATGGTATTACAATCATTCATGCAATATTTCATAAGAAGTATCTTGGAATATTTTATTTATGAGATAAATATGCAGTGATGTGTTTACCACGCCTCTAATCCTATATAATAGTGCAATTCTAAGACCAGACATGTCAAATATATTTTTCAAGTCATCCTTTGTTACAAGAATCATATTCTTAGAACTACTTGTGATGACAAAATCATTTACATATATAATTATGATCACAACATCTCCCCTTGCTATTTGTGGTATATATTTATATCATATGGACTTCTATTAAAACCATGTTTTTCAAAATATTCATATGATTCTATATACCAAGTTGGAGGAGTCTGTTTGAGATGATAGAGAGATTAAATTAATTCATACATCTTTATTTATTGTCTAAGTGTAATAAATCCATATGGTTGAGTCATGTAGACTTATTCTTTTAGATCTCCATTTAGGAAGGCACTTTTGACATCCATTTGATGAATCCTCCATCCAATCTATGAAGCTAGAGCAAATATCATTCTAATGGTCTTTATTTTGGTTGTAGGTGCAATTTTTTCTTTTAAAGTCAATGCCCTCTTTTTATGCATATCCCTTGGATAGAAGTTGTACCTTGTAGTTATCAATACTACCATTGACTTATATTTGATGTTGAATATCCATTTGCATCTAATGGCCTTCTTCCTTGGTGGAAAACCAACAAGTTGCCAAGTCTTGTTCTTCATTATTGCTTGATTTTCAATTTCAATGGCATACTTCCAAGACTAAAGAGATTCCTAAACTATGGATGCTTCAAAATTTTACACAATAATACTCATCAAGGCCATGTTTATCTTACCACAAGCCATGCTTTTTGTCCTTTGTACTATGGTATATGTGTCTAGAACTTCATCTATCCATAAAGCTCTTAATGTGCTATTGTACCACCTGGTAATTTGTGTGTGTGATGTGGTGGATCAAATTGGTCCATATCACCATCATTATGGGAAGAATATCTCATTCACATGGCTCAAACACTATCAAATATTTAAGATAACCATTTATGTCCAAAGAAATCTAAGATATGAAGAATTAGCCTAAACAATTTGTCTCATAGTCTATTGCCATAATTTTGTTAACGACTATGGTAAAATTTTAGTTTTCTTGACAATAATGTTAAAAAAGATTGCATTCATGTGGTTATTGACACTTGTTATGGTAGAGTTTTCTAAACTATTTACCATTAAAAATTATGCCTTAGAGAGTGGAATTAGAGCAACATTGATGTAAGAAGAAATATATTTAACATTTACCAATAAAGCACTTACAAGAAAGAATATAGTAAAATCTACCTAATATTAGCCATTATTCATGGTATAACTCACTAACATGGTATTAGAATATATTTAAGTTGCATGGAATCTAACTAAAATAATTTTGGCATACCATCCACAAAATCATGGACATATAGAAATCATCAGTAAATGCTTTGAGACTTAAATGTCTTGCTATGATTTAGAGTAATAAACTCATTAGAAAATATATGTTACCTTTGGCCAAATGGTGGTACAAAACCACTTATCATACTATTGCCATGATAACACTACATGAAGTAGTATACAATCAGCCATTATCATATCTCACATCCTATATTCCAAGTTGTTCTAAGACGCATGTCATGAATTCTGCCCTTTATAATATGAGAAATCTACTTTGAAATTTAAAGGATAATTTTACATATGCTTAGAACCATATAAATAAATAGGTAAATCAACATCCTTTGATGCATGAATTCATTAAAGAGGACATGTTTTTTCCATATATAGCCATACATGCACACATCTTTGAAGTTCAAAGGTAGTCAAAAGTTAGCACCCAAGTAATATGGTCCCTAATGACTATTACAAAGGATTGGTATTATTGTGTACAAGTTGGACCTACCAGTATCTTCCAAGATACATCTTCTCTTCTATGTATCCTATATGGAGAAGGTCCTTGGACATTGCATTCAAGCACAATCAACACTTCCTAAACTAGATGGTAAAGAACTTGAAACTAAGGTTATTCTAGATAGACGTTCACATCAACTCTGCAAACTACATTATTATAGATGTTTTGGTATAATGGTTAGGCTTGCAACTAGAATATGTTAATTGGGTATCACTCCACCACTTTCAATAGTATTTTCTACACTTTCAACATTAAGAACAAATATTTTGAAGGGGGGTATATTAGGACTCTTATGTCCTAAACCCTTTATTATTTTGATTGTAATAGTCATAGCTAGATAATTAGTTCATGTGCCTATTTTGTGTGCGAGGCTAACCATTGAGAATTAGTGTTAGGGTTAGTTAGCTTAGATTGTTATTTTGAGATTTGTTGGCTAATACTCAAGCATTAGGGCTAGGTTTTGATTTATTATATATTGTATTGTAAGAAAGATGGCCGTTATTCTAATTAATAATTTTGTATTAAGCACTGATCTAAAGGAGGTTACCTCTTGGAAGCAACTTGTAATGCACTTTAATTGGTTTAGGAATTATCAATAAATATTTCATCATTTTGTTTAGTTTAGTAGTTCTTTGCATATTATTTCTTTGAAATTTGGCTAATTTTTTTATAGATAAAACCATGACATATACTATAACGACTCCAATATAGACACGTCAACTATCTTTATTTTCATTTAGTATGATCCCTAGGTTTAGATAGTTGACCCTTGAGCATTAGGGTTAGGTGATGATTGATTTAATCTATAAATAGAAAGATTTGGATGGTAGTTGAGATCATTTTTCATATTTGATTCTTAGTTGTATTTGCTACACATATGAGACTTTGCCCTCTATAAGTAGCTGAGAGAGTTCCCCCTCGCTAAGTGGTTAAGGTATTTGTATTGATTTAAATTTGGATTTGATATTTGCATATTGGATTTGCTGGCAATTGGATTTGATTTATTGATATCATTGAGTATTATTGCTCTTTTATTTCTAGTGCTTTTTTTTTGTTGGGTTTGGAGTTTGTTGGCTCTTTCTTTAGCTCTTTGATATCATGTTCTTTTTGTGTCCATGATGTCAAATGTTTCTTTCATGTTTTCATTGTGGGCTAGGCCCTTCCCTTTGCTTTGCTATTTTTCTTGGGTGTTGTTAGGACTACTTTGTTGGCCTTGTTTTAAAATTTGTAAAAGGTTCAGAGACCCTTTCAAAATCCGTTTTCCATCATAAGAGTGTTGAGCACCAGTTTCCATAGCCATTTTTGTAATGCACATTCCTTAAATAAAGAAGGTTGGACTTAGTGAAACTAACAAATACATGCCTAAAAACTTAAGTTTACACAAGTTTTTATAAGGGGTCTCGGTCCCCTCTTATCGAGGTTTTTTCCCACTGACAGGTGGTGACTTCTACAACAAATCTCCTTGCTAGTTCTTGACATAGTGCATGACCTCTGATGAGCTTGGTGGGTCACACTTCTATATCAAACTCCTAGATATTGGCAATCCAGCCAACCCTTTTGTTACTCAATTCTCCCTGTATGATAAATATTCTAACATCTAGATGGACAACGAACACGGTCGTCCTGCTATGGGAAACAAAGTGCTTGAACTTCTTCAAAGACCTCATGACTGCATGCACTTGGCATTCAATGAAGTTATATCTCTCTTCATGCGGCTGGACTACCTGGCTTAAGAAGGCTATTGACTGCTCTTCACCATCATCTCCTTTTTGAGTGAGAACTGTTGCATAACTCTCGAGCTCACCAAATGCATACAGGATGAAATCCTTAGAGCAATCCAGGTTTATTAGCATAGGTGCCTGGGCGATCCTTGCCTTAATCTCCTCAAAGATTTTTTTCCTCTCCTCAGTCCAGACAAACTCGACATCCTCTTTAGGATAGCTAATGCTAGTACTATAATTATTAAAATTATTCTTAACAAGTGCTATCGGATCTTTGATCTTGGTTTCCTGTGGGGTGTAAATTTAAAATTGAAGGGTGTGCAAACCATTCTAGAACCTCTAGCAAAAATTAATACTACCTATGTCTTGGTAATTTTATATAATTTTTTCAGTTCATATTTTGGTGCAATTATCTTCTAGAATATTGTGTTTGTTGTTGTTACTTTCTTTTTCAAAACCTAAAAAAAATGTATTGGTTGTCATTGGACCGTTATAAGAGACCTATAAAATTGTGATCATCTCTTTGAGATGTTACAAATAAGGGTATATCCAATAACACATTTTTAAAAGGCCAGTGTCCCTAGACCCTTGTGGGAGACCTATCCCACTGCAATCATATATTTGAGATGATCAAAGTAAGAGGTATTTTTATAACACTTTTTTAAAAGTAGTCCAAGTATTTTTAGGATTTTTATCAAGTGCCACTAGTGTATAAATGAACCTGCTACCATTACTGGTTGGTCACAAGTCAACAATTAATTACAATGCATTGTTCATTTGGAGGATGCATGTATGAGAAAAAAAAGTGCCTACCTAGAAATCCTAGTAAGCATAACAACATTCTCCCAAATATCAATGAGTTTGACCAACATCTTCTTTCTTCCTTAGATGCCATGGCTATTCCTCCTAAGACCTTGAGTTCTTCCTCTCCTCCTCCCAATAATCCTCACCTAATATCTCCTCCCAATAATCCTCCCCTAGTTACTCATAATATCTTGGTTGCTCCTCCCACTACCATTCTAATAGGTATTACACTTCCTAGTACTATTGATCTTGATATACATACATATCTATTCCATTAAGAACAAATAATTTCTTGCATTTCCAAGTCTTTGGACTATCGAGCACAAATAATTTTGTACATTTCGAAAACCTTAGATATAATCCAAAAATGGAAACAAATACTTACCACTACCCCTCCCTTTTTCCAAGGGTCATAACAAACCATAGGGTAGTATAACATCTAATCACTCATCTACCATCAAATACAAGTATTCTTCCACAACCTTTGCTTATTCATAGTCTTCTAAATTCCTATGGAAGTACTTATGACCTAGGTTTTGCTTTTGATATTTATTCCTTGACATGAGGTGCTTCTGATTTCCTTGATGTTAGAACTATTGAGTTGTCATTGATGTCAAAGGCCGACTTGGTTACTAGCAAACATTGGCGTGCTTGGGTGAATTATTCAAGGTAGATATCTTCAAGGGTGATTTAATTATATGCTTTAATATTTAAATTAAATATTTAAATATTAAAGTGATGTTTTTATAATTAGTTTGAGCCAAAGGTTTGATATATTTAAATAAAAAGATTTAAATATATTTTGAATAAAAGTTTAAATATTCAAATATTATAATATTTAAATTATATATTTAAATATTATAATATAAAAGTGATTTAAAAAAAAAGAGTGGGCCGACCTCTTGGGCACCACATGAAAGGTGATATATAAATACCATGTTGAATTTTTTTTTTTTGATAAGGTTCAATATTAATATCTTCGATATCGAGGAGCAATATCGAAAGACCCTACGACATTGGAAGGAGGTGTTGTTATTTGGACTACACAAGAGGAGCGTCAGAGATGAAGTGGTGGTGGAAATACTCAGATGCCCATGAACTTGAAGGGAAACCCATGATTTCTATGAACGCAAATATGTTGATTACCAATGCAATGGTGGTTCGTAGAGGAGGTTTCATTGTTCTGTAAGAAACATAGAGGTGAGAGTAGTTGAACTCAAAATCGATGATCGGGAGTCTGAAGAGCTTCACGCAGAACAAGAATGAATCAAAGGTGTCAGCTACCAACCCATGTGAAATATTCCAAGAGGAGGAGGCATCAATTAGAATACAACATCCACCATTCGAAAGTGAAGCCAACACAAGCAAGTTCATTGGAGTTGGAGACAGAGGTAGTGACAGATCGAAGATTTCACGAGTGGTAAAATTATTCGAATTTGTAATCACTAGGAGATGTATTTAAGTCTATTGGGACAACAAGGTAGTGATACCATATGAAAAGCAAGTGAAATAATGAAGGTTAAAAATGAGGCAAGCACCCATGGAGAGAATATGATGATGAAGCAAAACAACCAATACCCATAGCTGGCTATGTTGATCACATACATCATAGTGGAGATATCTTGTAGTAAGGAAAACTAATGGATATCAAAGAGAGAGAATCATACTCAATTTAAGGAAATCGAAAGTACAATTGATTTGGAGATTAGAATACCATGCAGTTAAGTCAAGCACCAAATAAAATACCACATTAGTGAAAATACAAGAAAATCATTCCAAACTTGAGTGCAAATATAAAATGGTCATCCTGAAGTGCGTAAGAGAGTGGAGTATTATGCCAGTGTAAGATTTTTGATTAAAATAAATAATTTTTAGATAATAAGTAAATAGTAACTGGTGATGAGTCAGGCATCAAATAGATCGTGTAGTGCCAATACTTAGAGGAGATAGCAAAAGATGGTAACAGTTGAGTATCACTATTTAAGAAGCTATCACGTTAGAGCTATTACAAAAAGTGTAGTTTAACAACCACTAATGAGAACGAGCATCATAGAGCAAAATAATGAAATTGATAGCCATTAAAGAAGCCAACAAATAACCATTTCAAGACTAGGTACCATTGATCGATTCTTGGATTGATCGAAGCTAGTTTTTGAGAGCCAAGCCAACAATGATAAAGGGAGCATAAGTTCAAAAGCCATAATGCTCAAATTTAGTGTGGCAAAATAAAGAAACTAGAGAGATCATGAGGAAGTTATAGTTTGAATGCATTTGATATAGATCGATTCTAGAACAAGAATTGGCAACTCATGGATAAATTGAATTTAACCAGATGTGAGAGCACTTTAACCAAGTGATGCGACAACATAGTGAATTAGAATATTCTTAGTTGAATTTGTAGCAGTATTCACAATTGAGTTTGAGGTAATTTTTATAAGCAAGGTAAGTGTCCATAGCAGTATTCAATAGTAGAGAAAAGAGATATTTTAAAGCTCTTAGTCAAGGCAGTCATAATTTAGGCATTCAATGTCCAAATATTGTAGTAAAAGGGAATTGAAAATCAGCCACCATCTAAGTTCAAGATAAGCACTAAAGCCAGTAATTTTATCTACAAAGAAGTCAAACGAAAGCAGTAAGCATAAAAGGTTAAAATTCATAATTTGAAGAGCTTGAGAAGTGCTTTATAACGTGGAATTATAAAAGAGTGAAAGTAAGGTATTAACGTCTCCAATTCAACATGAAAGTAATTTATCTAGTGCTAGACTTGGGATACCTTTAAAATGTATAAATGTGAGACATGTTGAAGTGACAAAATTAATTATTGTGAAGGATGTTTTAGCCATTTGAAGCTTCCAACACCAGTATATCATTCTCTATTTTTTAATCAAGGTTGGTACCTTTAGATCTGAGGTTGATGCCTTAAGGATATTGGTGTCTCCTGTGGGTTGGTGCCCATGAACTTGAATAAGGATATTGGTGTCTCCTATGGGTTGGTGCCCACGAACTTGTATAAGGAGATTGATGTCTCTTGTGGGTTGGTGCCCATGAACTTGTATAAGGAGATTGGTGTCTCCTGTGGGTTGGTGCCCATGAACTTATATAAGGAGATTGATGTCTACTATGGGTTGGTGCCCATGAACTTATATAAGGATTTGGTATCTCCTGTGGGTTGGTGCCCATGAACTTGAACAAGGATATTGGTGTCTCCTATGAATTGTGCCCACCAACTTGCATAAGGAGATTGGTATATTTTATGGGTTCGTGCCCACAATATTGTACAAGGGGATTGGTGTCTCTTGTGGGTTGATGCCCACAAATTTTATTGAAGAAAATAAAATAAATATTTTACCATGGTTTTCTTTCGAAAGGGTGTTTCCACGTAAATCCTTGTCTCTTATGTGTGTGGAATTTTGTGCATTGATTATTATTGCATTCACATTATTGCAGTTATTATTTGGAAAGAAAAGTTTTATCTTATACTATTCACCCCCTCTTAATATAAGTGTGTGTTTCTTCAATTGGTATCAGAGTGGGTTCCTTCATGAAAGCCTAACCGCTTGAAAGATCTTACAGGAACACACATGGCTTACCAAGAAGGTTTTTCATCAAGTAGGGCTCCATTGTTTGATGGGACTAACTATGCTTTTTGGAGTGTGAGGATGTGAACCTATTTGATGGCACATGGCTACAATATATGGTAATCCATCATGGATGGGTTCATACCACCTACAACCCCTCCCACGAATAAAGATGGCAAGAAACCATTTGAAAACAATGCCAAGGCAATGAATGCAATATTAAGTGGGTTATGTGAATTAGAGTTTGTGAAAGTCATACAATGCACCACATCAAAGGAATTATAGAAAAAGTTATAAAGAACATATGAAGAAGATGACAAGGTTAAAATGGCAAAACTTCAAACCCACAGGAGGAAGTTCGAAGACTTAAAGATGAAATATGAGGAAGATATTGCCAAATATCTACTCTGCGTTGATGAAATTGTCAAAACCATTCATGGAATTGGAGAAAATATTGATGACTCTAAGATTGTTTATAAAATATTAAGGTCACTTCCCATGAGGTTTGATGTAAAGGTCTCAACGATTGAAGAAATGAAGGATCTTAAAACCTTAAGCATGGACGAGCTACACAAAATTCTCACAACCTATGAGATGAGGACTAAAAAATATCAAACATCCAAATGGGAGGCCATGTTTAAAGCTTCAAAGAAGATAAATAATAAGGAACCAAAGTCAAGTGAAGAATCGAGCAGTGGAGAAGAAGTCAACTTTGTACGAATAAATTGGAAGGGATCAAGAAAAAACAAAGGTAAGCATAATGTGAAATGTTTTAATTATGGTAACATTGTATTAGAAATTTTGAGTTAGTTGTGTTGTCATTTATGTCAAGAGTAAGTGTCAGTGAGTGATCAGTGCAGGACTTGGAAAAAGAAGGGTTAAAATATTTATATTTTAAGCCCAAGAGATTTAATTTAAGGGCTTCACTTGATTGGTCAAAAGGACGGTAAATATCTTGAAGGAAAGACCTAAAGGAAATAATATTATAATATTTATTATTATAATATTAAAGGAAGTCGAAAAAGGTCTAAGGGTGAAAGAGAAAAATTCCTAGGCCCAAAGGAAATAATATTATAATATTTTTATTATAATATTAAAAGGTTAAAATTAAAGCCTAAGGTAATTATAAATTATTTATAATATTTATATTATAAATTAATTTATAAAATAATATTATTAAAACCCAAAGTTGGGTTGGGCGCAAAAAATTGATTTAAATTTTATTCCCCCATCGACATTCGAAGGAAAGGAGCATATGGTATAAATACCATAAGGTTTACCTCACAAAGGCAAGTCTCCGAATATTAAGCACATGCGATTTGTGAAAGGAAATGTGAAAGATTCATGAGAAAATAAAGACAAGAGTTTTTTATTTTTAATTTTCTCTGAAAAACGTGAAGAACAAAGTGACCAAGGTGTAAAGCCTTGACACTAACCAATCAGTTGGGCTAGCGACAAGTTTGAGGTGTATAAGGCACAGGGTACGCAGAAGTATTGCATTCGAGTCTTGGTGGCTGCGAAAGGACAAAGTCTTTTTGGCTTTAGCGCGAGAGGAAGAGACAAAGTGCTCAAAGTGCTTTTACCTCTCACGTGAGCACTTAGCTCATGCTACAGGGTAGCCATGGCTAAGGCGAAGGCAACAGTTTGACTTGGGATCAAATACCATCGAGGTGTTTTCTAAGGTAATTTAATTTTTGATTATGTGCATGTGGTCTAAGGTTGTATTGTGAGTGCATGTGGTCTAAGGTTGTATTGTGAAGTTCATAGGGAGATATAAGGTGATTAAAGAAAATTTTAATTTTATTTTAATTAAAGGTTGTGAAGGATTTAAGTGTGGTTTAAAAGTGATTGAATTATTTCTGGAAAGGTGTGTTGATTATTTGATAAATGTATTTTTGAGTAGGGAGATATAAGGGAGTTATTTTGATTATTTTTATGCATTAAAATTCTGAAGTGGATTATTGTTAAAGTGTGTTAATTGAATATTTGCTAGGTGTAGTTTGAAAATATTGGAGATTATAAGGTGTACTTGAGACTTATTATTTTTTATGGTGAAATAAAATTTTGAGTGGATATTTTGAGATAGATTATTTCTACCTAACCTTGATATTGGAAAAGAAGACTTGATTGTGATTGAGACAGGTTTTTAAGACATATCTCCATCAAAACAAAAGGTGTGGGCACATCTTCCTTGTGAGTGAAATATTTTGGGCTGAATTTTGTGAATGCTAAGTTGGAGTGAAAATGTTTGTTTGATAAGCATTGTTGAGTGAGCTTTCATGTGCATGATTGGTGAATATTTGTGAGAAAATTTGAGTGTGAAGTTGAGAACTATCTTGAACTAGGGTTTGTGAAAAGATCATGAGTATCATTGTTATGTGAGATTTTTATATAAGCATTGTTGGAAATATTTGAGTATACTCTTATGTGCATGATTAGGATTTGTGAAAAGATCATGAGTATCTTTGTTATGTGAATGTGGAATCATCTTGAGTCAAGGGTTGAGATTCATAGTGTGAATTATTGGAAGTATAGTGAAACACTTGGTTAGGGTTTGTAAGCAAGTTATGTTTCATTGAGTGAATGGTTGAGTAATATTGGATGAGCATTATTGATTGAATGCATTGGAGTGATAGTTCAAGTTCTATGAAACAAATTGTTCTTTATTTTTGAATTGGGTTGAAGGAGAGTTTGAAAGTGATTGAGTATTTTGTGTGTGAAACATATTGAGTCTCTAACAATTTTCTATATGCTTCTATGATTAAACAAGATTATGAGTGAAACTTGTGTTGGACATTTTGAGTGATAAGTTGTCATTGATGTCAAGAGTGAGTGGTCATTGATGTCAAGCTTTCAACACCAATCAGTGGCAGTTTTAGTTGGCAACATCGGTTTCGGTTCTCCAATAAATGCAAAAGGATAATTTGGTTTTAGTTTCAAGACCCGGTTCCAGGAAGTCAGATGAGGTCCAAAGTGCAAAAAGAAGCCCAAGTAAATAATATTATAATATTCTTTTATAATATTATACAAAGGAAGTTTAAAATTAATTATAAATTAATTTATTAGTTAATTTATTTAACTTATAAAGTTATTTAAATTAATTATATTAATTATAAATTAATTTAAGCTAAGGTTAAATAACCCTAAGGTGGGTTATTAAAATTAAAATTCGAAATTTGATTTCGAATGACAAAGCACCGACGTGAGGAGAAGTTTAAAAATGTGTATATAAGGGGAACTCCCACTTTACCAAAATTTACCATGCCTTCGAAATAAATTGCGAGCCTTATAATTTGCGTTGCGTCCAAGGAAGAAAGAGCGTGCGAATTTCATGGAAAGTCAAACGACGACGGAGGCATAAGAGGAAGGGACTCTTCCTTCCTTCACGTGGGCATTAGTAGCCCATGCGGTGGGCTCCCAAGCGCTAAGGCGCTTAGGCTAGAGGAGACGACGGATCGAATCTCATCGAATCCCCTTTTGGGGAAGAAAGAGGTATGCTTTAATATTGGTCACCGAAAATTTTGGGAATATAGTTTGGGCATTTAAAAATTAATTTTTGCATATTTTTATTGGTTCTAAGGTTGCAAAGGGAGTTATAAGGGTTTTGCAAAATTAAATTTTTAATGTTATTTGCTCAAAGGTTTTGAAAGGATTGTAAGGTGTTTGGTTGATATTTTATGGTGTTGGATATTATTTTAAGTTGGAGTTTATAAGGTGTATCAAAGAAATTATTTTTATGTATGTTATGATGAGTGTTATTTTTAAAAGGGAGCAATAAGGCATAAATTGAGTTGTGATTATTTTGTGTCTAAGGGAATATTTTTGAGAAAGTATTGAAGTGATATTGTTGTGTTTAACCATTGGAATTGGAAAGAAGGAAATTGTGATTAAGACAGGTTTTTCCAAAGGCACTTTTACATCCAACAAAAGGTATGGGCATATTCTTCCTAGTGAGTGATTGTTGAAAGTTGTGTATGAAAAGTTGGAGTGAAAAGGATTGTTTGGTTAGCATTGTTGAGAGTGTTTTGATTTAATGCTTCAAGGTTTTTTGGAATAAAAGAGTTGTTGATAAAACCTTGTTTTATAAGCATTGTTGTTGAAGTGAGTTAAGTTGAGTGAAGAACTTGAACTAGGGTTTGGAAAGAACATGAGTATCATTGTTATGTGAGATTGGTTGATAAAGCATTGTTGGAAATATTTGAGTGATTGTTCATATGATTGGACTAGGGTTTGTGAGCAAGGATTATTTCATTGAGTGATTGGTTGAGTAGAGTTGGTTGAGCCTAGTCAAGTGAATGTGTTGAAGTGATTGTTCAAGTTCTATGAAACAAATTATTCTATATTTTGAATTGAGTTGAGAAAGTGATTGAGTATTGAGGTGAATGTGAAGCATATTGAGTCTCTAACAATTCTCTATATGTTTCTAAGAGAGTGATTGAAAGTGATTGAGCATTGTGATGAATGAGAAGCATATTGAGTCTCTAACAATTCTCTTTATGTTTCTATGAGATTGGACAAGTTCTAGTGTGATATTGTTGAGAAGATTTGAGGTAAGTCTTAGAGAAGACTTGTGGATAGATTTATGTGAGCTTTTGTGGAAAGCTTACAATACATATTGAGGATACATTAGAGGACATATTTGGTATATATTTGAGGATAGGTTTGTGCTAGATCAGAGATAGATATTGAGGATAGATTTGTGCTAGACCGAAGGACTATGTTTAGTGTAGATTTGAGATAGAGATTTGGAGGTGACAGAGTATAGAAGATGATAGTCTCTAGTGGATAGAGATCCATTAGCTAGGGTAGTGAGGATAGGTGTCTTCAGTGGATAGAGATCCATTAGCTAGAGTAGTAGGGGCAACAGTTCTTCTAGAAGATCATCAACCAGAGCTTAGGAGAAAGGAGTTCTCCTGTGGATAGAGATCCACGAACTTGATTAGGGGATTGGTGTCTCCTTTGGATAGAGGTCCATAAACATTGTAGGGAAAGGATTCCCAAGAGAATTTATTTGAGAAAAATTTATAAGAAATATTTTCTCCGTGGAGTAGCCCACATTGGGTGAACCACGTAAAATCATGTCTCTCATGTGTGTGATGCTTTGTGTGATGTTTACTACTTTAATATTATTGATGTTATCATTTGGATTAAAAGGTAAAAATTTTTATCTTATATTGTTCACCCCCCTCTCAGTATAAGCACATGTTCTTCAATTGGTATCAGAGCGGGTCTCTCCGTGAAAAGACTAACAACTTGGAGGAGGATCCATCAGTAACACACATGACTTCAGAAAATGAAGAAGAGACTATGTTTGATATAAAAGAGGAATTCTTTGCTGCTCTCAGAAAATTGGAAAGAATTAGAGAGAAGAATTCAAGCTTGAAGGAACAAATTCAAGAGGATGAAGAAGCAAGGATGGAACTTCTACAAAATCTCACAGAACTCAAGATAAAGGTAGAAGAAGGAAAGAAAATTGAGCAGGATATGACAGATCTGTTAAGAGCAAGAGAAACAGAATGTGAAATATTGGAAGCAAAAATTATTTATCTAAGGAATGAAGTTGAAAGGACCAAGGTACTACAAGATGTAGAGGATGAGAAATCAAAAAGGGAATCAAGTCTTCAAGAAGCAGAAACTTCAAACAAGGATAAGCAAGCAAAGGATATCAGAAAGGAAGAAAGCAAAGAAGAACCTTGGATGAGAGTTAATCACAAGAGGAGGAGTACTCCACCACAATCTCAAGGGCATCCAAATAGGTTACATAATTTCTTCCATGGTCATTGCTTTTCTTGTAATAAATATGGTCATAGAGTTGTACACTGTATTAGTCATGCAAGAAACAATGTCAATAGAAATTTCAATTCTTTTGCACCTCTTATGGATAATGATATTATATGTTACAAATGCAATAATTTTGGGCACAAGGCTAGATGGTGTAAAATGATACTTCCTGAGTCTAGTAAAAGAAAAACAAATTCAACAACTAGGAAATATGAAAGGGAAAATGTAAAGGCTAGATCAATGTTAGTTCAAACAACCCTTCATGCTCAGGATAAAGAAGAACAATGGTATCTTGATAGTGGTTGCTCTAGTCACATGACAGGAGACAAAGACAAATTCATTGTATTAAAAGAAACCAATAGAGGATCAGTAAGTTTTGGTGATAATGGATCAACAAGGATTGGTGGAAGAGGAACTCTGAGTTTAGATAATGGGAAAACAAGAACATAAAATGTGTTGTATGTTAAGGGGTTAAAACATAATCTGTTAAGTGTAAGTCAACTTTGTGATCAAGGGCATATGGTTACATTCCACCCAGATAGATGTGAGATAAGAAAATCAGAAACTAGAAAAGTCATTGCCAATGCAAGAAGAACTCCAAACAATCTATACATGCTTAGTGAGATCAAAGGGGAAAAGTGCTTTCTATCACAAGAAGATGAGAGTTGGTTGTGGCATAGAATATTGGGTCACTTGAATTTTGACAACATAGTCAACATAAGCAATAAGCAGGCTGTCAGAGATTTACCCAAAATAAAAAGGCCACAAAACACAATCTGTGCACCTTGTCAACATGGAAAGCAAACTAGAACAAGCTTTAAGTCAAAAGGATATATGTCATCTGAGCCATTGAGTCTAATACATACTGATCTATGTGGTCCTACCAGAACATAGAGTATTCAGGGTGAGAGTTACTTTATATTGTTTATAGATGATTACTCCAGAATGGTTTGGGTAGCTTTCCTGAAAGAGAAGTCAGATGCTTTTGAAAAATTCAAAGCATTTAAGGAACTAGTTGAAAATGAAACCGATAAGAGAATTAAGTGTTTGAGATCTGATAGAGGAGGAGAATTTACCTCAAATGAATTTGTAGAGTTTTGTGAACAACATGGGATCAAGAGAGAATACTCAACAACAAGAACTCCTCAACAAAATGGAGTAGTTGAAAGGAAAAATAGGACTATTGAGAATATGGCTAGAGCTATGTTAAATGAGTCTAAGCTCTCAGATGGATTTTGGAGAGAAGCAGTCAACACAATAGTATACATAATCACTAGGGCTCAAATGAGGGTAAACCATCACAAGACTCCATATGAGCTTTGGAAAGGAAGACCGACCACTGTAAAACACTTCAAGATTTTTGGAAGCAAGTGTTACATAAGACGAGAAGATCAAAACTTAGGCAAGTTTGATCCAAGATGTGATGAGGGAATTTTCCTTGGTTATTCCTCAAAGAGTAAAGCCTATAGATGCTTCAACAAGAGAACACACACTATTGTAGAAAGTATAAATGTAACAATTGATGAAAAGATAGATTCAAGAGAACCAATTCAACAAATTGTGTATCAGGAAGATGGAAGTTGTCAAGAAGAGTTTCATGAGGAATCAGATGAAGAAGAAGAAGAAACACAAAAGCTTCTTCCTAAAACTCCATCTAGGTATGTACAGAAGCATCATCCAAAAGAGCAAATCATTGGGAATCCAGATGTAAGACAGACAAGGAGAAGGATAATAACACCATCTCAACAAGCAAATTTTTCTTTGCTATCTAAGATTGAGCCAAAAGACTTCAAACAAGCAAGTGAAGATGAGTTCTGGATCAAGGCAATGGATGAGGAATTAGATCAGATAGAAAAAAGCAAGACTTGGGAACTTGTCCCATGACCAAAGGACAAGAATGTGATTGGCACAAAATGGGTATTCAAAAATAAGCTAAATGAAGATGGACAAGTAGTAAGGAACAAAGCAAGGTTAGTATGCAAAGGCTATGCACAGGTAGAGGGAATTGATTTTGATGAGACATTTGCTCCAGTTGCATGACTTGAAGCCATAAGAATATTTTTAGCCTTCTCAAGTTTTAAAAACTTCAAAGTATATCAGATGGATGTTAAGTCAACATTTCTAAATGGTGTTCTAGAAGAAGAAGTGTACATTGAACAGCTAGAGGGATTCATGTTAATAGATAAACCAGATCATGTATGCAGATTGAAAAAGGCATTGTATGGTCTAAAGCAGGCTCCTAGAGCATGGTACTCAAGATTGGATAAGTATCTTCAGGAATAGGGATTCATAAAAGGAATAGCAGACAACAACTTATATATCAAAAATGAAGGGAATAATCTACTAATTGTGGTTGTTTATGTTGATGACATCATTTTTGGGGGAAACAATGATAAGATGTGTAAAGAATTTTCTAAGAATATGCAGAATGAATTTGAGATGTCTATGCTTGGTGAGTTGTCTTTCTTTCTTGGACTTCAGATTTCACAATCAGAGAAAGGGGTATTTCTCTCACAAACCAAGTATATAAAAGAAATGTTAAAGAAATTCAGGTTAGAAGATTGCAAACTAGTAAGTACCCCCATGGTCACAGGATGCAAGTTAAGTAAGGATGATGAATCTCCAGAGGTAGATCAGAGACTATACAGATCTATGATTGGCAGCTTATTGTATGTTACAACTACAAGACCAGACATAGTACAATCAGTGGGATTAGTGGCAAGGTTTCAGGCAGCACCTAAGGAAACACATGTGGCAGCGGTAAAAAGAATTCTCAGGTATCTAAAAGGGACTATGGATTTTGGGCTTTGGTATCCCAAAAGTGATAGTTTCACACTCACAACATATACAGATGCAGATTGGGCTGGCAACATTGATGATAGGAAAAGCACAAGTGGAGGAGCATTCTTTCTTGGAGACTGTTTAGTCTCTTGGCTAAGTAAGAAGCAGGTTTCAGTATCCTTATCTACAGTAGAAGTAGAATATATTGCAGTAGTAGCCAGTTGTACATAGGTATTATGGATGAAGCGAACTCTAGAAGACTTCAAGATAAAATATGATCATCCTATTCCCATACTATGTGATAATACAAGTGCTATAAGTATCTCAAAAAATCTAGTGATGCACTCCAGGACAAAGCACATTCCGATTAAGTATCATTTTCTGAGAGAACAAGTGATAGATAAATATGTCAGGTTGGAATATGTTACTACAAAGGAACAGATAGCAGATATTTTCACTAAGCCACTTTCAAAGGAGACCTTTGAGTATCTTCGAGGAAAACTAGGAGTAAGACTCCCACCCTAGAATTAACCACCTCAAGAGGAGGTGGGGGAGGGGCTAAGCTAAGAGATTCATTCTTAGCCCCGAGCCCCAAAGGTGACCCTTTTCCATTGATGTCAAAGGGGAGATATTTGAGTAAGGGGAGAGATTTGGTTTAAGGAGAGAGCATTGAGTCAGGGGAGCAGTTTCCCAGGGGAGCAGAACATGAAAAAGGTCAAGTTTTGGTAAAAATAATTTGGGTTGCCATCAATGACAAAGGGGGAGATTGTTGGACATTTTGAGTAGATAAGTTGTCATTGATGTCAAGAGTGAGTGGTCATTGATGTCAAGCTTTCAGCACCGATCAGTGGTAGTTTCGGTTGGCAACATCAGTTTAGGTTCTCAATAAATGAAAAGGTTTCAGTTTCAAGACCCGGTTCCAAGAAGTCGGATTTGGTCCAAAGTGCAAGAAGAAGCCCAAGTAAATAATATTATAATATTATTTTATAATATTATACAAAGGAAGTTTAAAATTAATTATAAATTAATTTATTAGTTAATTTATTTAACTTATAAAGTTATTTAAATTAATTATTAATTATAAATTAATTTAAGCTAAGGTTAAATAACCCTAAGGTGGGTTATTAAAAATAAAATTCAAAATTAGATTTTGAATGACATAGCATCGATGTGAGGAGAAGTTTAAAAATGTGTATATAAGGGGGAACTCCCACACTACCAAAGATTACCATGCCTTTGAAATAAATTGTGAGCCTTATAATTTGCGCTGCGTCCAAGGAAGAAAGAGTGTGCAAAATTTGTGGAAAGTCAAATGATGGTGGAGGCATAAGAGGAAGGGACTCTTCCTTCCTTCACGTGGGCATTAGTAGCCCATGCGGTGGGCTCCCAAGCGCTAAGGCGCTTAGGCTAGAGGAGACGGTGGATCGAATCTCGTCGAATCCCCTTTTTGGGGAAGAAAGAGGTATGCTTTAATATTGGTCACCAAAAATTTTGGGAATATAGTTTGGGCATTTAAAAATTAATTTTTGCATATTTTAATTGGTTCTAAGGTTGCAAAGGGAGTTATAAGGGTTTTGCAAAATTAAATTTTTAATGTTATTTGCTCAAATGTTTTGAAAGGATTGTAAGGTGTTTGGTTGATATTTTATGGTGTTGGATATTATTTTAAGTTGGAGTTTATAAGGTGTATCAAAGAAATTATTTTTATGTATGTTATGATGAGTGTTATTTTTAAAAGGGAGAAATAAGGCATAAATTGAGTTGTGATTATTTTGTGTCTAAGGGAATATTTTTGAGAAAGTATTGAAGTGATATTGTTGTGTTTAACCATTGGAATTGGAAAGAAGGAAATTGTGATTGAGACAGGTTTTTCCAAAGGCACTTTTACATCCAACAAAAGGTATGGGCATATTCTTCCTAGTGAGTGATTGTTGAAAGTTGTGTATGAAAAGTTGGAGTGAAAAGGATTGTTTGGTTAGCATTGTTGAGAGTGTTTTGATTTAATGCTTCAAGGTTTTCTGGAATAAAAAGAGTTGTTGATAAAACCTTGTTTTATAAGCATTGTTGTTGAAGTGAGTTGTTGAGTGAAGAACTTGAACTAGGGTTTGGAAAGAACATGAGTATCATTGTTATGTGAGATTGATTGATAAGCATTGTTGGAAATATTTGAGTGATTGTTCATATGATTGGACTAGGGTTTGTGAGCAAGGATTATTTCATTGAGTGATTGGTTGAGTAGAGTTGGTTGAGCCTAGTCAAGTGAATGTGTGAAGTGATTGTTCAAGTTCTATGAAACAAATTATTCTATATTTTGAATTGAGTTGAGAAAGTGATTGAGTATTGTTGTGAATGTGAAGCATATTGAGTCTCTAACAATTCTCTATATGTTTCTAAGAGAGTGATTGAAAGTGATTGAGTATTGTGATGAATGAGAAGCATATTGAGTCTCTAACAATTCTCTTTATGTTTCTATGAGATTGGACAAGTTCTAGTGTGATATTGTTGAGCAGATTTGAGGTAAGTCTTAGAGAAGACTTGTGGATAGATTTATGTGAGCTTTTGTGGAAGCTTACAATATAGATTGAGGATAAATTTGAGGATAGAGTTTGGTATATATTTGAGGATGGAAGGATAAATTTGAGGATAGAGTTTGGTATATATTTGAGGATAGGTTTGTGTAAGATAAAATATAAATATTGAGGATAGATTTGAGGATAGATTTTGGTATAGATTTGAGGATAGGTTTGTGCTAGATCATAGATAGATATTGAGGATAGATTTGTGCTAGACCGAAGGACTATGTTTAGTGTAGATTTGAGATAGAGCTTTGGAGGTGATAGAGTATAGAAGGATGATAGTATCTAGTGGATAGAGATCCATTAGCTAGGGTAGTGAGGATAGGTGTCTTCTAGTGGATAGAGATCCATTAGCTAGAGTAGTGGGGGCAATAGTTCTTCTAGAAGATCATCAGCCGAGTATAGGAGAAAGGAGTTCTCCTATGGATAGAGATCCACGAACTTGATTAGGGGATTGGTGTCTCCTTTGGACAGAGGTCCATAAACATTGTAGGGAAAGGATTCCCAAGAGAATTTATTTGAGAAAAATTTATAAGAAATATTTTCTCCGTGGAGTAGCCCACATTGGGTGAACCACGTAAAATCATGTCTCTCATGTGTGTGATGCTTTGTGTGATGTTTACTACTTTAATATTGTTGATGTTATCATTTGGATTAAAAGGAATGTTTTTTTTCTTATACTGTTCACCCCCCTCTCAGTATAAGCACATGTTCTTCAATTTTTTTGTAATTGAAGAGTTTTTCTGAAAGGATTAAGTTGAGTTATGTATGCAAGTTTCACAATTGATTTGAATAAAGCTTTTATGAAAGCTAGTGGGTAGATTTAAGTAAGTACAAGAGTGGAATTAAGAACATAGTTGAGTAAGCTTTTGTAAAAAATTAAGGACAAATTTGTGTGAGATTTTGTGGAAGCTTACAATCAGATTTGAGGTAAGTCTTGGTGAAGACTTGTCGATCAAATTGGACAAGTTCTAGAGAGAACTTGTTGAGCAGAGTAGAGACAGAGATTGGGCAGATTTGTGCTAGATTGAAGGAAAATTTTTAGTACAATTTTGAGATAGATATTGAGCAGGTTTGTGCTAAATCGAAGGATAGTATTTAGTGCGTATTTGAAACAGATATTAAGCAGGTTTATGCTAGACTGAAGGACATTGTTTAGTATAGATTTAAGATAGATATTGATAAGGTTTGTGCTAGATCAAAGGATGATGTTTAGTACAGATTTGAGATAGAGATTGAGCAAATTTGCATAAGGTAGAGGATAGTGTTCAATACAGATCTGAGATAGATATATAGCAGAGTAAGATCAAAATTTGGAGGTTATAGAGTAGAGGATAGTAGTCTCTAGTGGATAAAGATCAATTAGCCAAGGGAGTGAGAATAGAGGTCTTCTGTGGAAAGAGATCCACAAGCCAGTGTAGTGGAGGTAGTAGTATTCTAGAGGATCACCAACTAGAATAGAGGAGAAGGAGTTCTACTATGGATAGGGATCCACAAACTTGATTAGGGGATTGGTGTCTCCTTTAGACAGTGGTCCATAAATATTATAATAGGGAAGGATTCCCAAGAGAATTGTTGAGAAAAATTTAGTGAAATATTTTCTCCGTGGAGTAGCCCACATTGAGTGAACCATGTTAAATTGGTGTCTCTATTGTGTGTGGTGATTTATGCATTTCTTTTATTACTATTGTTGATATTGCCATTGATATATTGCATAATATTGTTTAGGAAAGAAAATTAAAAAATGGTCTTATATTGTTTACCCCCTCTTAGTATAATCTTGTGTTCTTCAATCGGTATCAGAGCGGGTTCCTTCGAAAATACTTAACAACTTGAAGGAAAATCTTACAGGAACACAAATGGATTCTCAGAGTGGATCCTCATGGAATAAGGCACCATTGTTTGATGGGAATAATTATGCATTTTGGAGTGTGAGAATGAATATTTTCCTAATAGCACTAGGAAATGATATATGGCAAGCAGTTGAGGATGGGTACATACCACCAACTACTTCACCTACAGATAAAAATGGTAAGCTTCTACAACTAAATAATTCAAAGGCAATGAATGAAATTTTAAATGGTTTGCATGAAATAGAGTTTGTAAAAGTTATGCATTGCACATCAACAAAAGAGATTTGGGATAAGCTAAAAGGTATATATGAGGGAAACAAAAAGGTCAAGATGGCAAAATTGCTAAATTACAAGAAAAAATTTAAAAACCTAAATATGAAGGATGAGAAAAACATTGTTGCATAGCTACTTCATGTGAATGAGGTTGTTAACTCCATGCAAGGACTTGGCTTTAGATTTGAAGAAACATATGTTTGTCACAAGTTTTTAAGGTCACTCCCTAAGAGGTATAAAGAAATGATTTCAGCCATAGAAGAGTCAAAATATATTGAATTTTTGACAAGGGATGAATTACATGGAATTCTTATAGCCTTTGAGATGAGAATAAAAGAGGAACCTATTCCCCAGAAAGAAGTAGCTTTTAAAGTTACAAAGAAGTCAAAGAGTAAGAAGTCAGATTTAAGTAATGAGGTATCCAGTGATGAAGAAGCAAACTATGGTAGAAGGAACAAGGACTCAAGAAAGTATAAAGGTACAAAATTAGTTAGGTGTTTTAATTATGGTAAATATGGTCACTATGCAAATTATTATCCAGAGGCTAGAAGTAGAAATGATGAAGAGAAATAGGATCATAAGAATAGGAAAACAGGTAAACACAAGTACCAAAAGAAAAGCAAGGATGGACAAGGCAAGCAAGGAAATAAGTTTTTCCAAAGGCATAAGAAATTTTTTTATGTAGACAAGGCAAGTAAGAGTTCAAGTGATAGTGATGATAGGTCATCAGATAATGAAGAAGAATAAATTCTATTTCTTGAAGAACACAAGCTTATACTGAGAGGGGAGGTGAATAGTATAAGACCACTTTTAACTTTTTCCTTCAAATCAGCTTTCAATTCAATATTATGCAGTGTATAGATAGCAGTATCAACATCAGTAATCAAAGCAATGCACAAAACACCATCCACAAAGTGACACAACAATTTACGTGGTTCACCCAATGTGGGCTACTCCATAGATAACATCTTTCACTAATTTTATCAACTCAAAAATCTAGGAAAACCTTTCCTTATTACAAAGTTTATGAGCCTCGGCTCAAAGGAGATACCTTCCCCTAACTCTACTCTGGCTGGTGATCCTCTACAAGATCTCTGCCTCTACTTCCCTTAGCAAATGGAACTCTATCCACAGAAGACACCTGTCTTCCTCCGCTCCGGTCGGAGACCTCTGTCCTCAACTCTATCACCGCAAAGCTGGTCCTCGAATTTGCACCAAACATAGCCTTTGGTCTGGCACAAATGTCCTCTTTCAATTTCTTTGATCTGCACCAAACACAGTCCTTCGGTCTGGCACAATTGTCCTCTTCCTTTGTTCTGCACAAAACATAGTCCTTCGCTCTTTTTGTGCAATCATAGCTACACTTGTTTGAGCATCGACCTTTACTCCTCTGTGCAATCACAATAGCAGCATCTTCGTGCACTCTGCTTCCTTGCAATTCCTCTCACTTAGCAAATTCAATGAAATGCACTCAGTACACTACAATCGAATTTTGCACTTAGCTTCTCGATGATCAAACTTCACCCCCGCACTCTATCTACGAACGTCGCTCTTTGAACGCACTCTTTGATCGATAAAAAACTCTCCAAGTAGCCCTCCTTTTATACTAAGCCTTTCAAGATTAAAACCTTGATCTTAGTCGGCTGCACATCCTCAAACTACGTCGGCTGCAAACCCTAATCTTTGTCGGCCCAAATTTAACTTTTTTGGCTCATTGCCTCTACAACTCTCCTGTAGCTTCTATCGCGAAACTACATGTCACGATATCGTGACACCTTTGCTTGCCGTACACCTTATTTTGCATGTTGTCATGATATCGTGACACTTTTGCTTCTTTTGACTTCCTTTTTGATTTTGTCGTGATATCATGACACTTTTTGCTCCTACTGACGTCATCTCCTCTTCTGTCGCGAAATCGCGACCCTTCTGTCTTCATGACCTTCTTCTCTGCTTTTGTCATGAAATCGTGACACTTTGCCTCTGCTGATGTCATCTTCACTTCTATCATGAAATCATGACATTTCTCGCTTCTTCAACCTTTTCTCAGCTTGCACCAGCGAAAATGGAACATGTCGCAAAATCGTGACACTTTCACTGCCTTATGCTTTTCTCTGCCTTACGCCCGTGAAACTAGAACATGTCGTGAAATTGCAACGCTTTCGTCTTTGAGCTCTTTCTTCTTGAATTCGTCATGAAATCATGACGCATCTTCTGTTGAAGACTTGCTTCCTATTTCTGTCGTGAAATTGTGACACTTTCTCCATCCATACGCTTTTCTTTCATCCTATCGCAAAATCTCTACATCTTTATCTGCTGGCTTCTTCACTTCTGCCTGTCATGAAATCATGACATTTTCTGCATCCATATGCTTTTCTTTCATCCTATCATGAAATCATGATGCTTTCAGTTTTTGTACGCTTTCCTTGCAACCTGTCACAAAATCACGATGCTTCTCATTTCAAACTCTTATCTTTGCTGCATGTCATGAAATCGTGACAGTTCTCACTTTGAGATTTTTAGCATGTCATGAAATCGTGACAGTCCTCACTTCATCTTTTGTAGAATGTCATGAAAACATGACTGTTCTTACTTCAAACTCTACAGCATGTCACGAAATCATGACACTCTTCGAGATACTTTATCTCTCTTCGAACTTGTCGTGAAATCGTGACAGTTCATACTACGGACTCTCCTTTCTACATCATGTCACAAAATTGTGACACTTTTTTGTTCGTACAACCTTCCTTGCATTATGTCACGAAATCGCAACACTTTTCTTTCTTTGCCTTCCTGCACTTTTTGAGTCGCGAAAATGCGACATGTCGCAAAATCGCGACACTTTCCAACTTGCTCTCCTTCTCTGCCAACATGTCACGAAATCACAACAGTTTTGCTAGCACTTTCTATCTCCTCTAACATGTCGCGAAATCATGATAGTTTTGCCAGCACTTTCTCTCTCCTCAAACATGTCACAAAATCGTGACAGCTTTTCCAGCCGACTGCATACTTTTTCTAACTTGTCTTTTTCTTGAACTTTTGCAAATGGGCCACTAAGGACTTCTTGGAAACTCACTGATCATGCTCTGAAAAACCTTCATCAAAAAAAATTCCTTGACATCAAATCAAATTGCTTCAAGAGCTTCTTGACATCAATGACAACATCTATACTTGGGCAAAAGCAATGTACCCAAGGTGCCCAAAATTGCCAACAATCTCCCCCTTTGTCATTGATGGCAAACCTTTACTGAAACACATCTCAAGAGCCAAAAATGAAAAACAACTATGCCAACAACTGAGAACTACATTTGAAGTTTTGCTCCCCCTGACTTGAAACTCTCTTCTTCACTTAGAAGCTCTCCCCCTTACTCATATCTCTCCCCCTTTGTCATCAATGGCAAAGGGTCACCTTTGGGGCTTGGGACTAAGAATGAGCCTCTTAGCTTAGTCCCTCCCCCACCTCCTAATGAGGTTATTAAAACAAGGGTGGGAGTAAAACTCCCATTAGGCACTGATCATCATCAGCATCTACAATTTCCTTGCCGGGCCTTCTTTTGAATTTTTTGTCAATATTCCTGTTCTTGTTCTGATCCTTGGACCTATTCATACCACTGTTCTTGTTCTTGTATCTTGGAAGATCAGCTCTACACTGTCTAGCTGTGTGACCGTCATTGTTGCACTTATAACAGGTAATAATGTTATTTCTTTTAGGCATACATGTTCTTTGAATCTACCTGTTCTGACTAACCAAGTTCCTGTTATTAGCCTTGTAGAAAAATGCCTTATGCCCAAACTGATTACAAGAGTAGCAATACCATTGAAAGAAATTGCTACCTCTGAAACTTTCATTTACCTTCCTTACTTGAGTCATGCAATGTACAACCATGTGACCAAACCTATGACATGCAAAACATCTGTCGTGAAATTTTCTTTTATTCGACCTCTTGGGTCCTGAAAACTTCTTCTTCGTAATCTGAATTTCATTTTTTATTTCTACGCATCTATCACTCATGGACTCATGATCTGAAGTACTTTCTTCATCAGAACTCTCTTCCTTTTGAAATCTCTTGCTAGATTCCCCAACCTGTTCCTTGTGTGGCTCAACAAAACCAAGACCTGTTTTATCTGTTGGTTTTCTTTGACCTTTTATGAGAGACTTAACCCTTTTGGAGCTATCTTGAAACCTATACAGTTTATCCTTGTACTCTTTAGTTTCCACTTCCAAAGAAGCCATTTTCTGTTCCAAATCATTATACTTAAGAATATTAGACTCTAACTCGTCCTTGAGTTCTTGTGTCTTAGCCATAGTGACGGAGATGGAGAGACCGGGACATAACAAACTCTGCGTTTTCCTTAAAATTTTGAATATTTACATGCATTTAAAAAAAATAAAATAGCCCGCAGGCTTTACAAGGGCCGGTCTCGGCTTCGGCTCTGTTCTCCCCCAATCCCGATCTTCACCATCCTCCCCCCCTTTCCCATACAAATTTTCCCCGTTTTTATGTGGTCTCGGCCTTCCCTGTAATTAATGCTCCCGCCCAAAGACCAATTCGAATTTCATTTTTCCCTCCGTTGAAATTTCAAGATTTTCCTTTCCTTTTTTTTTCTGCCATAAATGGCAACTTTCCGATCCGTCCAGAGCCTACATTCATCGCTTCCCATACCCTGCACCCGCCATTTTAATCTGATTGCCTTTAATTCGATGTCTCCGCCATTAAGTCTTTCACCTGTAACTACGGTTCCTCCAGAAATGACATCCCAAGACACTTAAAATTGGTCGACGTCTAAATCTCTCTCCTCCAATTACGTGGCCCTCAACCTCATGATCTGTTACAAGTGTGTCTCCACGTGTCAAAATTAACTCTAACCCCCACTGGTCGTGTTGCCTTTAAGACACGTGGCAACCACGTGTCAATTTCACCCTGCCCGACCGTCCGCGTGTTTATTCCCGTTTGACTTTTTCTTGGGCCGCGATATCGCGACATGTCACGATATCGTGACCCAACTGACGTCCGCCCTTTGCTTTGAAATAACGTCGCGATATTGCGACATGTCACGATATCACGACCCAACGGTCACCTCTCTTTCGTTTGCAAAAGATGTCGCGATATCGCGACGTCACGACATCGTGACGTCGCGATATCATGACCAAAACCTTCTCCCCTTCTTTGTGTGCACCGAGCCTTTGAATGCTGCTGAAGTCAGAACACGTCGCGATATCGCGATGTCGTGATATCGCGACGTCGCGATATCACGACTCAAACTGGCCATTGCCCTTCCGAAGCTTTGGGGTCGCGATTTCGCGACCCCAACGCAACTTGCGCCTTTGCACTAAAACTTCCTCTTTTTTTGGAGGATGCAAGATTGCTCCTTGACCACCGGATGCTCCTGCATCAGACACCCCGGGTAAGAAGGAGAAGTGACCTTCACTTCTACGCTGTTCGGGCTGCGTCCCTTGCAATATCTCCGAACATTCATCAACCTTTATATCCGGCTCAAATCCTGCTTCTTGGAAAAGTTTTCTGCCCTCTACCAGGCAAATTCTGGCATTACTGCACACCTTCTCATCTTCGGTCTGCAATGGCTTCAACTTGTGCCGCATTCCATCTTTCACCAAGGAATAAGTATTTGCACGGCCATCATGCACTGCACTCCGATCAAACTGCCATGGCCTGCCCAATAGCAAATGGCATGCATCCATAGGGAATACATCACACAGGACTTCATCCTGGTATCTCCCAATCTGGAACGTGACTAAACACTGCTCCCGGACCCAAGCTCTGTGGTCCTTCCGCAACCACGCAATCCGGTATGGGTGCGGGTGTCTCCTTCTCTCCAGCTGCAACTTAGTAACCATCTCCTCGAAAACTAAGTTGTCTGTACTCCCATTGTCAATAATGACATTACAGACTTTGCCCGCACTTTTGCACCGGGTGCGGAACAGGCTTCTCCTTTGCTCAGACTGGTCTTCACCCACCATCTTGGTCCTTCTCACAATCATGGCTTCCCCCTTTTTAGCTTCTTCAGAATGTTCTGAATCAGCATCTTCAACTGCCACAACTGCTCTGGCAGGACCCACCGGTTTCTTGTTCATCTTTTCCCGGTGTTGCGGACACTCATATGCCCGATGTCCTTCTTCTCCACAATGGAAACATGTTCCACAAAATATTCCTCTTCCATACCCGCGTCCAGACCTACCTCTTCCTCTCGGGTAGTTTTCATTCTGATCTTGCGGTTTTGGGTCTTCCTCTTCTTCTTTCTGACCTCGGCTGCTGCTCTCTTCTTCCTTCTTCTCTTCCTTTCCTTCTTTATTTCCATCGTTCTTTCCTCCCGGTTCTTTCACTCTCTACTTGCTTTCAAACCTTCGGTTCAATTTTCCTTCAACTTTTAAAGCAAACTGGTAAGCGTCTTCGATGGTGCTTACCCGAACCAAGCTCAACTCCTCCTGCACACTCGATCTCAACCCATTAATGTAACGGGCCACCTTTTCTTTGTTGGCTTCTAAGTGTCCGGTTCTGATGGAAATTTTTTAAAAATCCTCTGTATATTCTTGAACGGTTCTGTTCATCTGCCTCAAGCTTTGCATTTTACGTAACAGATCCAGCTCATAGTCAACAGGGATGAACTATCTTTTTAATTTCTCCACCATTCTGTCCCACCTGGTAATCCGTTCTTTTCCTCTTCGATTTCTCTCTAGCTATACCCCCTTCCACCAAATGCTAGCATGACCCTTCAGTCGGGTCTTAGCAAATCTGACCCGGTTAGGGTCTTCAACTTCTTCGTATTCGAAGTATTCTTCTAATTCATTCACCCAGTCTATCAATTCCTCTGGGTTCAAGTTCCCGGAATACGTGGGAACCTCTAACTTCGGCCTCTTCCCGATCTGGGATATGGCCTTGTATAGTCGGGCCTGTGCCGGGTCTACATCTTCATCCTCTTCTTCAAACTCATTCTCCTCTTCCACTTCATCCTCACTGTCTGCATCCCTTCTCGGCTCACGTCCTCTGCATAGCTCTTCTTGCAGGGCCTGGACTTGTCGCTGCAAAGCCCGGAAATCTTCCACTACCATGCCTCTGTCACCCACCGGGTTTCTTCTCGGAGGCATCTTCTCTGAACTCAAGCCCTCCCACGCGTCCTGGTACAACTGCCTCTCTCTTCGACGGTCTGTTGTACGCTCAGGAGCTACGGGCTCTGATACCACTGACAAAGATGGAGAGACCGGGACATAACAAACTCTACGTTTTCCTTAAAATTTTGAATATTTACATGCATTTAAAAAAAATAAAATAGCCCGAAGGCTTTACAAGGGCCGATCTCGGCTTCGGCTCTGTTCTCCCCCAATCCCGATCTTCACCATCCTCCCCCCTTTCCCATACAAATTTTCCCCATTTTTATGTGGTCTTGGCCTTCCCTGTAATTAATGCTCCCGCCTAAAGACCAATTCGAATTTCATTTTTCCCTCCGTTGAAATTTCAAGATTTTCCTTTCCTTTTGTTTTCTACCATAAATGGCAACTGTCCGATCCATCCAGAGCCTGCATTCATCGCTTCCCATACCCTGCACCCGTCGTTTTAATCTGACTGCCTTTAAATTCGATGTCTCCGCCATTAAGTCTTTCACCTGTAACTACGGTTCCTCCAGAAACGACATCCCAAGACACTTAAACTTGGTCGACGTCTAAATCTCTCTCCTCCAATTACGTGGCCCTCAATCTCATGATCTGTTACAAGTGTGTCTCCACGTGTCAAAATTAACTCTAACCCCCACTGGTCGTGTTGCATTTAAGACACGTGGCAACCACGTGTCAATTTCACCCTGCCCGACCGTCCGCGTGTTTATTCCCGTTTGAATTTTTCTTGGGCCGTGATATCGTGACATGTCGTGATATTGCGACCCAACTAACGTCCGCCCTTTGCTTTGAAATAACGTCGCGATATCGCGACATGTCGTGATATCGCGACCCAACGGTCACCTCTCTTCCGTTTGCAAAAGACGTCGCGACGTCGCGATATCGCGACCAAAACCTTCTCCCCTTCTTCGTGTGCACCGAGCCTTTGAACGCTGCTGAAGTCGAAACACGTCACGATATCACGACGTCGCGATATCGCGACTCAAACTGGCCATTGCCCTTCCGAAGCTTTGGGGTCGCGAAATCGCGACATGTCACGATTTCGCGACCCCAACGCAACTTGCGCCTTTGCACTAAAACTTCCTCTTTTTTTGGAGGATGCAAGATTGCTCCTTGACCACCGGATGCTCCTGCATCACATAGAGAAGTCAAGACTTTCTGTAAGATCATCTCTCTCCATACAACATTCATCTAACTTATCCTTGAGTCTGTCATTCTTCTTTCTTTCCTTTTTCAAAGCACTAAGAGCATTAGTAAGTTCACTTTCAAGATGCTTTATTTGTTTTCTTTCTGAATCATCAGAGTCTTTTACAGATTTCTTATCACTAGAGGTGCTACCCTTTTCAAAAACCATACAAGCATCTTCCTTATAGTTTTCTGAAGCATCCTCATACATACTAGTAACCAATTCATTATTTGTGCAATCATCCTCAAGGTGACCAAAATTTCCACATCTAAAACATTTCATGATAATGAATCTATGTTTCGGTTCTTCCTCTTTTTCTGATATGAACAACATCTCATTTTCACTATCACTTGAAGAACTTTCACTATCACTACTAGAACACTTGCTTGCTTTGTCTAGGTAGAAACTCTTTTTGTGCTTGTGTTAATACCTCTTTCCGTGATTGCTGTGCTCATCTTTGTTCTTCCTGTGATGTTTGAATTTTTTAGAATCCTTGCTCTTAGAATCCTATTTATCTTCATCACTTTCATACTTGGAAGTAGTACAGTCAGTAGCATAATGGCCAAACTTTCCATAATTGAAACATCTTATATTCTTCATGCTTTTGTGCTTTCTATAGAACTTGACTTTCTTGTTGTAATATGCCTCTTCATCACTAGAGGACTCATCACTCTCTTGAATCTGTTTACCTTTGGATTTCTTGGTAGCCTTGAAAGCTGCCTCTTTCTTGACATCAACCTTCACTTGAGTTCTCAACTCAAATGCTGCAAGTATACTATGGAGCTCATCCTTTTTCAACTTATCCAAATCTTTAGCTTCCTCAATAGTAGAAATATTTTCACTAAATCTATTAGGAAGAGATCTTAAAATCTTATCACAAACATCATTTTCAGCAAGCTCAAGACCAAAGTATTTCATGGAGTTAACAACCTCATCCATACGAAGCATGTAGTCACTAATATTTTCATCATCATTCATCTTGAGTTGTTCAAACATACCTTTGAAGTGTCTCAACTTGGCCTTTCGGACATTTACATCACCTGTGTGAACCACCTGTAGTTGTTTCCACATTTCACTAGCTGTCTTGCAGTGAATCACCTTGGTAAGATCTGCCTTCTGTAAACCCTTCAAGATTGCATTCATTGCTTTTGAATTGCTATGATGTAGGAGCCTATCTTATTTAGTATAAGGACCATTTTCAAGAATAGTGTACCTGTCTTCAATCACTTCCCAAACCTCATTCCCAAGTGCCATTAGATGAACCTTCATCATTGCACTCCAAAGACCAAAATATGATCCATCAAGAATAGGTGCTGCATTGCCACTTGAAGAATCCATTGTGTTCTTTGCTAGCTTTTTCTTCAACCTGTTAAACTTTTCGAAGGCACCCGCTCTGATACCAATTGAAGAACACAAGCTTATACTGAGAGGGGGGGTGAATAGTATAAGACCACTTTTAACTTTTTCCTTCAAATCAGCTTTCAATTCAATATTATGCAGTGTATAGATAGTAGTATCAACAACAGTAATCAAAGCAATGCACAAAACACCATCCACAAAGTGACACAACAATTTACGTGGTTCACCCAATGTGGGCTACTCCACGGATAAAATCTTTCACTAATTTTATCAACTCAAATTCTAGGAAAACCTTTCTCGATTACAAAGTTTATGAGCCTCTGCTCAAAGGAGATACCTTCCCCTAACTCTGCTCTGGCTGGTGATCCTCTAGAAGACCTCTGCCTCCACTGCCCTTAGCAAATGGAACTCTATCCACAGAAGACACCTATCTTCCCCGCTCTGGCTGGAGACCTCTGTCCTCAACTCTATCACTGCAAAGTTGGTCCTCGAATTTGCACCAAACATAGTCCTTTGGTCTGGCACAAATGTCCTCTTTCACTTTCTTTGATCTGCACCAAACACAGTCCTTCGATCTAGCACAAATGTCCTCTTCCTCTGTTCTACACAAAACACAATCCTTCGTTCTTTTTGCACAATCACAGCTGCACTTGATCGAGCATCGAACTTTACTCCTTTATGCAATCACAGTAGCAGCGTCTTCATGCACTTTGCTTCCTTGCAATTCCTCTCACTTAGCAGATTCGATGAAATGCACTCAGTACACTGCAATCGACTTTCGCACTTAGCTTCTCGATGATCGAACTTCACCCCCGCACTCTATCTATGAACGTCGCTCTTCGAATGCACTCTTCGATCGATAAACAACTCTCCAAGCAGCCATACTTTTATACTAAACCTTTCAATATTAAAACCTTGATCTTAGTCGGCTGCACATCCTCAAACTACGTCGACTGCAAACCCTAATCTTTGTCGACCCAAATTTAACTTTGTTGGTTCACTGCCTCTACAACTCTCCTGTAGCTTTTGTCGTGAAACTACAACATGTCATGATATCACGACACCTTTGCCTACCGTACACCTTCTTTTGCTTGCTGTCGCAATATCGTGACACTTTTGCTTCTTTTGACTTCCTTTTTGATTTTGTCGTGATATCGCGACACTTTTTGCTCCTGCTGATGTCATCTCCTATTCTATCGTGAAATCGTGACCCTTCTATCTTCATGACCTTCTTCTCTGCTTTTGTCATGAAAACGCAACACTTTTGCCTTTGCTGATGTCATCTTCACTTCTGTCACAAAATCGTGACATTTCTCGCTTCTTCAACCTTTCCTCGGCTTGCACCAGTGAAAACGAAACATGTCGTGAAATCATGACACTTTCACTACCTTATGCTTTTCTCTGCCTTACGCCCGTGAAACTGGAACATGTCATGAAATCGTGACGCTTTCACCTTCGAGCTCTTTCTTCTTGAATTCGTCGTGAAATCATGACGCCTCTTCTGTTGAAGACTTACTTCTTGTTTTTGTCACGAAATCATGACACTTTTTCCATCTGTATGATTTTCTTTCATCCTATCGCAAAATCGCTACATCTTCATCCGTTGGCTTCTTCACTTCTGCCTATTGTGAAATCATGACATTTTCTGCATCCGTACGCTTTTCTTTCATCCTATCACAAAATCGTGACGCTTTCAGTTTTCGTACGCTTTCCTTGCAACCTGTCGCAAAATCATGACGCTTCTCATTTCAAACTCTTCTCTTTGCTGCATGTTGCGAAGTCGCGACAGTTCTCACTTCGAGCTTTTCAGCATGTTGCAAAATCATGACAGTCCTCACTTCTTCTTTTGCAGCATGTCATGAAAATGTGACTGTTCTTACTTCGAACTATGTAGCATGTCGTGAAATCGTGACACTCTTTGAGATACTTTATCTCTCTTCGAACTTGTCACGAAATCGCGACAGTTCATACTATGGACTCTCCTTTCTGCATCATGTCATGAAATCGTGACACTTTTTTGTCCGTATAACCTTCCTTACATTATGTCGTGAAATCGTGACACTTTTCCTTCTTTGTCTTCCTGCACTTTTCCAGTCGTGAAAATGCGACATGTTGCGAAATCACGACACTTTCCAACTTGCTCTCCTTCTCTGCCAACATGTCGTGAAATCGCGACAGTTTTGCTAGCACTTTCTCTCTCCTCTAACATGTTGCAAAATCATGACAGTTTTTCCAACACTTTCTCTCTCCTCAAACATGTCATGAAATCGCGATAGTTTTTCCAGCCGACTGCATACTTTTTCTAATTTGTATTTTTCTTGAACTTTTGCAAATGGGCCTCTAAGGACTTCTTGGAAACTCACTGATCATGCTCTGAAAAACCTTCATCAAAACAAATTCCATGACATCAAATCAAATTGCTTCAAGAGCTTCTTGGCATCAATGACAACATCTATACTTGAGCAAAAGCAATGTACCCAAGGTACCCAAAATTGCCAACATTTTTGACAGTAGACAAATAAGATGTTAGAAAAAGAGCACCAATAATTCTCAAGTATTTTAGGTTGGTAACTTTGGTCATCTTGGGGATATTTGTACAAATAATGGATTCAATTTCAGTGAATATGAAGATGCTCTTGAAGGACCGAAAGAAGAAATTCTTCTTATGGAAATAGAAGAAGGAAATGCTTCTAGTGAAAATAAATCAGAAAATAATGAAGATAATATTGAAGACAAAAGAATAGAGGAAGAATAAAAAAATTCATAGGAAGGAGAAGTTGATCTTGAGGGTGAGCTTATTTTTTCTCTTAAGGAATTAATAAAGGTAAGAAAGCAGAACTTAAAACTCAAGATTCAATTTTAGGAATGTGATTAAGAGAAAGGAATATAGAGGATCTATCTAACTCAATAGCTAAGACAAGGAGATTTAAAAAGAGGTTAGAGGTAAAGGTCTTTGAATGTGAAAGGTTAGAGTATGAGGTAGCTTCACTAAGGAAGGAAGTAAAAGAGTCTAAAGACAAACTACACAGATTTGGAAGAAGCTCAAAGAACTTGTATAAGATTATCAAGGTACAAAGATATTCATCAAACAAGACAAGACTTGGTTTTGAACAGGTGCAAAGAGAACAAGGAGAGGAGTCAATATCAAGCTCCAACGAAGAATAAGCTTCAAAAGAAGAGTGTTTAAGAGAGAGTGATATTTCTAAGGAGAAGTTGGACAATAGAAAGTTTAAAAAGAAAAGAAACAATGCACAAATGAGGAACATATGGAACAGGAAACAACACAGGGTAGAAGAGACTAAGAGACCAATGGGATCATATTCAATGGACAATTATTCTCATATCATAGATTTGGGAACAAGGCTACATAGTGTAGGAAAAATGAAAGATAGGAGTATGGAAATATTAGAAATAGACATCTCTTTCAAGGGTATTGCTACTCTTGTAATCAGTTTGGTCATAAGGTAGTTAATTGTAGGGTTCATGACAAGAACGAATATGGCTTCACCAAGAGGAACTACAAGATATTCACACCTTCAAAGAATCACAACATTAAGTGTTATAAATGTAATAATTTTGGGCATATGTCTAAGTGGTGTAGAGAAAAAATTCTAGAGACAAACATGAACATGAATATTCAGAGGAATCAAAAGGATTAGTTGAGGAAGAAGATGGACAAAGGTAAAGAGTAGTGTATGCTGGGAGTAGAGATACTCCCACCCCAAAATTAACCACTTCAAGAGAGGAGGTGGGGGAGGGGCTAATATAAGAGTCTCATTCTTGGCCCCAATCACCATAGGTGGCCCGTTGCCATTGATGACAAAGGGAGAGAGATTTGAATTAAGGGGAGAGCATTCAGTCAGGGGGAGCAATTTTAGAAAAAGGAAAAAGGTTTGGTTACATAAAAAGGGTTACCATCAATGAAAAATGGCATATTATTGAAAATTTTGAGTTAGTTGTGTTGTCATTGATGTCAAGAGCAAGTTTCAGTGATTAATGCAGGACTTGGAAAAAGAAGGGTTAAAATAATTATATTTTAAGCCCAAGAAATTTGGTTTAAGGGCTTCACTTGATTAGTCAAAATGATGGTTAAATATCTTGAAGGAAAGACCTAAAGGAAATAATATTATAATATTTATTATTATAATATTAAAGGAAGTCGAAAAAGGTCTAAGGGTGAAAGAGAAAAATTCCTAGGCCTAAAGGAAATAATATTATAATATTAAAGGTTAAAATTAAAGCCTAAGGTAATTATAAATTATTTATAATATTTATATTATAAATTAATTTATAAAATAATATTATTAAAACCCAAAGTTGGGTTGGGCACAAAAAATTGATTTAAATTTTATTCCCCCATCGAAGTTTGAAGGAAAGGAGCATATGGTATAAATACCATAAGGTTTACCTCACAAAGGTAAGTCTCTGAATATTAAGCACATGCCATTTGTGAAAGAAAATGCAAAATATTCATGAGCAAATAAAGACGAGTTTTTTTATTTTTAATTGCCCTAAAAAAATGAGGACAAAGTGACCAAGGCGTAAAGCCTTGACACCAACCAATCGGTTGGGCTAGCGGTAAGTTTGAGGTGTATAAGGGGTAGGGTACGTAGAGGTTCTGCATTCGAATCTCGATGAATATGAAAGGACAAAGCCTTTTTGGCTTTGGCATGGTAGGAAGAGACAAAGCACTCAAAGCACTTTTACCTCTCATGTGAGCACTTAGCTTACATAGTAGGGTAGTCGTGGCTAAGGCGTAGGCGACAGTTTGACCTGGGATCGAATCCCACCGAGGTGTTTGCTAAGGTACTTTAATTTTTGATAATGTGCATGTGGTCTAAGGTTGTATTGTGAGTGCATGTGGTCTAAGGTTGTATTGTGAGCGCCTAGGGAGATATAAGGTGATTAAAGAATATTTTAATTTTGTTTTAATTAAAGGTTGTGAAGGATTTAAGTGTGGTTTAAAAGGTGAATTGAATTATTTTTGGAAAGGTGTGTTGATTATTTGATAAATGCATTTTTGAGTAGGGAGATATAAGGGAGTTATTTTGATTATTTTTATGCATTAAAATTCTGAAGTGGATTATTGTGAAAGTGTGTTAATTGAATCTTTGCTAGATGTAGTTTGAAAATATTGGAGATTATAAAGTGTACTTGAGACTTTTTTTTTGTATGGTGAAATAAAATTCTGAGTGGAGATTTTGAGATAGATTGTTGCTACCTAACCTTGATATTGGAAAAGAAGATTTGATTATGATTGAGACAAGTTTTGAAGACATATCTCCATAAAAACAAAAGGTATGGGCACATATTCCTTGTGAGTGAAATATTTTTGGGTTGAATGTTGTGAATGCTAAGTTGGAGTGAAAAGGTTTGTTTGATAAGCATTGTTGAGTGAGCTTTCATGTGCATGATTGGTGAATATTTGTGAGAACATTTGAGTGTGAAGTTGAGAACTATCTTGAACTAGGGTTTGTGAAAAGATCATGAGTATCATTGTTATGTGAGATTTTTTGATAAGCATTGTTGGAAATATTTGAGTAAACTCTCATGTGCATGATTAGGATTTGTGAAAAGATCATGAGTATCATTGTTATGTGAATGTGGAATCATCTTGAGTCAAGGGTTGAGATTCATAGTGTGAATTATTGGAAGTATAGTGAAACACTTGGTTAGGGTTTGTAAGCAAGTTGTGCTTCATTGAGTGAATGGTTGAGTAAGATTGGATGAACATTATTGATTGAATGCATTGGAGTGATAGTTAAAGTTATGTGAAACAAATTGTTCTTTATTTCTGAATTGGGTTGAAGGAGAGTTTGAAAGTGATTGAGTGTTTTGTGAGTGTGAAACATATTGAGTCTCTAACAATTTTCTATATGCTTCTATGATTTAAAAATATTCTAAGTGAAACTTATTTGTAATTGAAGAGGTTTTTTGAAAGGATTAAGTTGAGTTGTGTATGCAAGTTTTGCAATTGATTTGAATAAAGATTTTGTGAAATCTAGTGGGCAAATTTGAGTAAGTCCTAGAGTGGGATTAAGGACAGAGTTGAGTAAGCTTTTGTGAAAGCTTAAGAACAAATTTGTGTGAGATTTTTTGGAATCTTACAATCATATTTGAGGTAAGTCTTGGTGAAGACTTGTTGAGCAGATTGGAAAAGTTCTATAGAGAACTTTTTGAGCTGAGTAGAGACAAATATTGAGCAGATTTGTGCTAGACCGAAGGATAGTTTTTAGTGCAGAGTTGAGATAGAGATTAAGAAGGTTTGTGCTAGACTAAAGGATAGTGTTTAGTGTAGATTTGAGACAAAGATTGAGCAGGTTTATGCTATATCGAAGGAGAATGTTTAGTGTAGATTTGATATAGAGATTGAGCAGGTTTGTGCTAGACTGAAGGATAATGTTTAGTGTATATTTGAGATAGAGATTGAGCAGATTTGTGTAGGGCAGAGGATAGTGTTCAATATATATCTAAGATAGATATAGAGTAGATTAAGAGCAGGCTTTGGAGGTGACAAAGTAGATAATAGTATTCTCTAGTGGATAGAGATATATTAGCCAGGGTAGTGAGGACAAAGGTCTTCTATGGAAATATTTCCACAAGCTAGTGCAGTGGAGGTAGTAATATTCTAAGGATCGCCAGCTAGAATAGAGGATAAGGAGTTTTCCTATGGATAGGGATCCACAAAATTGATTATGGGATTGGTGTCTCCTTTGGATAGTGGTCCATAAATATTGTAATAAGAAAGGATTCCCAAGAGAATTGTTGAGAAATTTTTTGTGAAATATTTTCTCCATGGAGTAGCCCACATTGGGTGAACCATGTTAAATTTGTGTCTCTATTGTGTTTGTTGATTTATGCATTGCTTTGATTATTGTTTTTGATATTACCATTGATATATTTCATAATATTATTTGAGAAAGAAAAGTAAAAAGTGGTCTTATATTTTTCACCCTCCCCTATCAGTATAAGTTTGTGTTCTTCACATTAGTCACTATGCAGATCAATGCCCACAAGTTGGAAGTAGTAGTAGTGAAGAAGAAGAGGAATACAAGAAAAAGAAGGAAAGAAAATTTTATCATGAAAATAAAAAGAGGCATGGTCAAAACAAGCATGAGAAGAAGATATTTCAAAGGTACAAGAAGAGTCTTTATGTTGAGGAAGCAAGTAGTTCTTCCAATAGTAGTGATGAAAGTCTCCCGATAGTGAAAGAGAAAAAATCCTATTTTTGGCCATGGAGGTGAAAGAAGATGCTCCTATTGTTGAAAAATAAGAAGAGGAGAAAGATCCAGAAGATGAAGAGGAAGCCATAGTTGACATAGAAGAGGAACATTTTTTTGCTCTTGAAGAGTTGAAAAGGCTTAGAAATAAGAACTCAAGATTGAAGACTCAAGTACAAGAGGATGAGAAGACAAAGGCAAAGCTTTCACAATATCTCACTAACTTAAAAGTGAAAATTGAAGAGGTCAAACAAATTGAAGAAGGTATGGCTTAGTATTTAAAGGCAAAAGATTTCAAATATGAAAAAATAGAACATGAGGTTGTCTCTCTAAGGAAGGAAGTGGAAGAATCTAATGATAAGCTACATCAAAATATTAGGTTGGAGAAAAGCACAAAAATATTGGATGATATTATCAAAGCACAAATATATTCGGTTATAAAGACTAGACTTGGTTTTGAAGAAGGTCAAAAGAAACAAAATGAGGAGTCAAGCTCAAAAGGAACAAAGGCATCAAAGAAAATAATTAAAGAATAACCTAAGACCTATACTGATGTTTTGAGAAGTGAAAGCATCAAGAAGGAAGAAAACAAAGCATCATAAAGGAACAAGGTCCATCACAAAAAGGAAGAAAACAAAGCATCATCAAGGAACAAGGTTCATCACAAAAATAATAATGAGAGAACCATGCGGCCATATACTCCAAGGCAATCAGACAGGTTTCAATATTTCTTCTATGGTTATTGCTTTTTATGTCACCAATTTGGTCATAAAGCTGTACATTGCAGGGTCCATGCTAAAAGTAATTTTAGCTTCACCAAGAGGAATTTCAATTCATTTGCACCTCTCATAGACTAAAACATCATTTGTTAAAAATGTGATAATTTTAGAAATATAGCTAAATGGTGTAGAATGGTGTTCCTTGCAATTTTGAAATCTAGTAAGAAGGAGGATGGTCAAAATATTCAAAATGGTATGTTCTCCAAAGTTTGGAGAAACAAATGGAACAAGAAAAGGAGAACAGTAAGTTGGGAGTTTCAATCCTATCTCATCATTGAATGTATCAGTAAGAGTAGTAGTAAGGGGGCGTTGTCTAGTGTCTTATCATTTAGCCTTGAGAATCCTTTGCCATTGATGTCAAAGGGGGAGAATTTCAGTAAGGGGGAGCAGGTTGGAATTTTAGTAAGAGAAAGCAACTTGTTAGGGAGAGTAGTTGGTTATCCCATTGAGGTAAAGGACAGTTTCTTTGCAAGGTTGTCATTAATGATAAAGGGGGAGAATTTTATAACTATTAAGTTATCATTGATGTCAAAAAATGACTTGGTTGCTAGCAAAAAATGCCATGCTTGGGTGAATTATTCAAGGTAAATATCTTCAAGGGTGATTTAATTATATGCTTTAATATTTAAATTAAATATTTAAATATTAAAGTGATTTTTTTATAATTAGTTTGAGCCAAAGGTTTGATATATTTAAATCAAAATATTTAAATATATTTTGAATAAAAGTTTAAATATTCAAATATTATAATATTTAAATTATAGATTTAAATATTATAATATAAAAGTGATTTAAAAAAAAGTGGGCCGACCTCTTGGGCACCACATGAAAGGTGATATATAAATACCATGTTGAAATTTATTTTTCGATAAGGTTCAAGATTAATATATTCGATATCGAGGAGCAATATCAAAAGATCCTATGACATTGGAAAGAGGTATTGTTATTCAGACTACATATGAGGAGCACTGGAGATGAAGTGGTCGTGGAAAGACTCAGATGCCCATGAAATTGAATGGAAACCCAAAATTTTTGTGAACATAGAATTGTTGATTACCAATGTGGTGGTGGTTCACAAAGGAGGTTTCGCTATCCGATAAGAAATGCAGAGGCGAGAGGAGTTGAATTTGGAATCAATGATCAAGATTCTGAAGAGCTTCATGTATAACAAGAACGAATAAAAGGTGTCGACTACCAACCCATGCGAAAGCTTCCAAGAGGAGGAGGTATTGATTATAAGACAACATCCACCATTCAAAAGCAAATCCAACACAAGCAGGTCCATTGGAGTTGGAGATAGAGGCAGAGATAGATCAAAGCTTTTACAACAAGTGATCATATCATTCGAATCTGTAACCACTAGGAGATGTATTTAAGTCTATTAGCACAACAAGGTAGTAACACTATCCAAAAATCAAGTGAAACAATGAAGTTTAAAAATGAGCCAAGCGCCCACGGAGAGAATATTATGATGAAGCAAAACAACCAACACCCATAGCTGGCTGCATTGATCACATACATCACAATGGAGATATCTTGCAATAAGGAAAACTAATGGATATCAGAGAGAGAATCATGCTCAGCAAATCAAAAGTATAGTTGATCTGGAGATTATAAGACCATGTAGTGAAGTCGAGCATTGAACAAAATTCCACATTAGTGATAATCCAAGAAAATCATTTCAAACTTGAGTGCAAATATAAAACAATCATCCTGAAGTGCGGTAGAGAGTGGAGTATTATGCTAGTGTAAGATTTTTGATTAAGAAAACAATTTTTAGACAACAATAAAATAGTAATTGGTGATGATTCGGGCATCAAATAGATCATGCAGTTCCAATACTTGGAGGAGACCAAAAAATTGGTAATAGTTGAGCATCACTATTTGAGAAGCTATCACATCAGAGCTATTACAAAAAGTTTAGTTGAATAGCCACCAAGGAGGATAAGCATTGTAGAGCAAAACAACGAGATTGATAGCCATTAAAGAAGCCAAAAAATAACTATTACAAGACTATGTACCATTGATCGATTCTTGGGTTGATCGAAGCTAGTTTTTGAGAGCCTATCCAACAACGCCAAAGGGAGTGTTAGTTTGAAATCCATAATACTCAAATTTAGTGTGGTAGAATAAAGAAACTAGAGAGCATGAGGAAGTTACAGTTTAACTACATTTGATCAATTCTAGAACAAGAATTGGTAACTCATGGATAAATTAAATTTAGCCAAATGTGAGAGCACTTTGACCAAGTGACGTGACTGCGTAGTGAATGAGAGCATTATTAGTTGAATTTTTCGTAGTGTTAGTATCTGAGTTCGAGGTATTTTTCATAAGTAAGTTAAGCATCTATAGTAGCATTCAATAATAGAGAAAAGAGAGCTTTTAAAGATCTAAGTAAAGGTGTCAGAATTTGGGTATTCACTATCTAAACATTGCAATCAAAGAGAATTGAAAATCAGCCACCATCCAAGTTCAAGATAAGCACTAAAGCCAATAATTTCATCTACGAAGTAGCCCATGATTCAAAAAAAGCAGCAAGCATAGAAGGTTGAAATTCAGAATTTGAAGAGCTTGAGAAGTGCTTCATAATGTGGAAGTATAAAAGAGTGAAAGTAAGGTATTAGCATCTCCAATTCAACACACAAGTAAGTTATCTAGTGCTAGAATTGGGCTACCTTTAAAATGTAATAAATGTGAGACATGTGGAAGCGATAGACTTAATGAATGTGAAGGATATTTTAGCCATTTGAAGCTTCCAACAATAATATATCATTCTATTTTTGTTGATAAAGGTTGGTGCCTTCAGATCTGAGGTTGGTGCCTCAAGAAAATTGGTGTCTCCTATGGGTTGGTGCCCATGAACTTGAACAAGGAGATTGGTATCTCATGTGGGTTGGTGACCACAAAATTGTATAAGGAGATTGGTGTATCCTGTGGATTGGTGCCCATGAACTTGTATAAGGATATTGGTGTCTCCTATGGGTTGGTGCCCATGAACTTGTATAAGGAGATTGATATCTCCTGTGGGTTGGTGCCCACAAACTTGAACAAGGAGATTGGTGTCTCCTATGGGTTGGTGCCCATGAATTTGTATAAGGATATTGGTGTCTCCTATGGTTTGGTACCCACGAACTTGTACAAGGGGATTGGTGTATCTTGTGGGTTGGTGCCTATAAATTTTATTAAATAAAATAAAATAAATATTTTGTCATGGTTTTCTCCTAAAAGGGTGTTTCCACATAAATCCTTATCTCTTATGTATGTGGAATTTTATGCATTGATTATCATTGCATTCACATTATTGTAGTTATTGTTTGGAAAGAAATGTTTTATCTTACACTGTTCACCACCCTCTTTATAAGCATGTGTTTATTCACTTGAATGACTTCATGGCATTCCTATTCCTTACATCAACATGTCCAAATTTGAAGGTGTTGATCCTCAAGGATGACTAACTAAAATGAAAAGCCTTATCCATATATACCATGTTCCTAAAGTAGGTTGTCATATTAGTAGCTTCAATTTGGGAATCTAAGTTCATCAATTGTTTTTGTGGAGATCACTCTATCAACATGGGGGTCCTCTTGTCGCATTCCCACTATTTTTATATCTACCTACTGGTTATATGTAGAATGAGATATTGCTAATGAACTTCTATGAGTGGAGGAATAGATTAATATGCTGAAAAGCAAATTAGTGTACCTATTACCCATCTTCTAGCAAAAATATAGGGATGGTATGCATGAGGTAAGGTGGTATATGATGTGTAGTTCTGAATGCACCATGTTCTATGAGTACATGGAATCTCATTGAAGGAATATTCATATAGAAGCATTTGGTTTGTTGCATTGTTTACATGTTGTATGTCGATGATTAGCTGTATTTTACACGTATTGGTTTAATTAATTTAAAATCTAGTTGTTAAAGCAAACATATTTATTAAATTCAAATTAAAAATATATAATATATATATATATATATATATATATATGTAAGAAAATAAAAATAATAAAATAAAATATTAAAATGATAGAAGTATATATATTTAATGTGAGAAAATAATTAACTTTATTAAAGTAAACCATGGCAATGCCCTCTTGCTCCGCTTCCAAAACCGCCACCTAAAAATTCTTAATAATGTATGTGAAACTCTTAGGTGTTGCTTAACCTAAGCCTCTTCTTCCTTTTAAAAGAATAGATTTTGAGGATGAAAGATCATCTGGTTTGAATTTGTATGTCTGCGTTTTTTTGGGAAGATTCTGCTTTGGGTGAATTACCAAGCTATCAGGTCAGTTTGTTCCAAATAATTTTGTATGAGTTGAAAGATAATAGTTGCATGTTATAGAGGAATTATGTTCTTTCTTTGTCTTTGAGTAAATATTTTGTTTGTCTTTGTGTGTTAAACAAATCATTTGGTAAGCTTGTTTAATAAATATTTACCCTTGTAAGTGCTTGTTATATAAAAAACAATGGCTACCTATGTGAGACCTTGCATGAGGTTGATACTTAAATAAACAATTGCTGCCTGTGTGAGACTATAAGTTTGTAAGTGATGAACTTAAATACATACTTAATTAAAATTGGGTAAGTTTGATTATTGCATCCATCTGGTGAGCTTGACCATTAGATACTAGCCCATGTATGTTCTTGCTACATAATTAAACAAAGACTGCTTATGTGAGATTGTAAATCTGTGAATGATAAATTTATATGTATATTTAATTAAATTTGGTAATCTTGATTGCTGTGTTCATGTACATGCATTCACTTATACCATGTTGACCCAATAATGCATCCATCTTCTATATTTTCATCTCGAGGAAACACACAGGCATGGAGGATGAGCCTATCTTATATGCGTGAAGGAATTGATGAAACTGGTTGATGATAAACAAGACTGCGAGGTTTATAAGAATTTGTGTATCTTTTGATCAAGCAGATGGTTTCACCAAGTAGGAAAGTTTATGTGTTTTCCTAAAAAAATGCTTTGTCTGGCCTGTAACAGCACCTAGTGCATGCAAGTGTACAATACAAATGTTTTAATGTATTTATATCTAAAGTAAACATGTGGTAAACAATTTCCAATTATTGTACTTTTATTTAATAATATATAGTTTTTATGTTGAAAAAAGTAATAATTTATGATAAGCTTGTGTGCTAGATTTTTTGTTATCGATGAACACTAATGGTAAATAATTTCATGTCTTCTATGTTGGTCGTCATGGAGTATTATTTTTAGAATTCGAATGAATTATATTTATGTTCTATTTTCGTTTAGTATATGGCTTGTTATGGAAGATTTTTAGGAAAAATCTTCAAAAATAATGCATTTTCTAGAGGATAGCATTTCCCATATCTTTTTGTAAGAAAGCATCTAGAATATGGTAGAGAAGTTTGAATATGAGTTTCCCTTCTATTAATGTAAAGATGTTAGGCACTCTTGTATTTGGTTAGAGACAGTGTAGAAATCTATGAGAAAATAGTAGGTTTTATTGAAGACACATTAAGCTATTAGTATAATGAGTTTACGTGTATGAAACTAGTATGGTATTAAGGGTTACATTAGTTACCTTGGAATAACTAAGGGGAAACTACTTTTTTTTTAGACTTGAGGTATTGTTTAACCCAATTACCTGTGCTTGATGCGAAGTGAGCACCCTCTTAGTGGATTGCCATTTATGAATCAATAGGGTACTCTTATTTGGATTAAAATCAATCTCCAAACTATCGATTGTTTGCTGCATGGTTACTTTTACTTTAGTAATTATGTTGGGTTTGTATGCAAACATATTAAAGGTTAATTATCAAAAGAACTCAATTGGGTATTAAAACTCTTGATCTGGATACATTGATACATAAAGTAAATATTTACATTATTTTATAATTTATGTTTTATGTTTTAGCTTTGAAACAAACATGTAGAATGTGCAATTTGAAACTCAATATTAAAGTTACATGCTTTACCACATGGTTAATAAATTAACATTTATTTTTATCAGGCTAGCGTTCATTGACTTCTTGTGTCTAATTCAAAAGTAATTATCATTACTTAGGTTATAAAGTACTTAAAATATAATACTTTTATGTATGTAGTCTTCCTATAAAAGTCTTTGATAAAACTTGTAACTCTTATGTTTGTAATTAATAAAAACCTTTCGAAAACTTATGAAGCATTTTTGTATATTCAACAAAATATTATAAGAGAATGTTTTCAGTTATGAAACCCAATTTATTTTCGTTTAAAAGTCTTTGATAAAACTTGTAACTCTTATGTTTGTAATTAATAAAAACCTTTCGAAAACTTATGAAGCATTTTTGTATATTCAACAAAATATTATAAGAGAATGTTTTCAGTTATGAAACCCAATTTATTTTCGTTTATGTATGCTGCCTTATGTTTATATTTTATTGCATTGCCACTTCACTTATATTATATGAGGGTTAGTAATAGATGAGTTAAGAAGTTCTTTTTAGAAGATCTTTTAGCATATTTTGTATTGGATATTTGGAATGCTTGTTTAAATAGTTAAGGGTTGCCAATTAATAGTACTTGATTTACAATGAACTAAGATGTAGTATATTTCTAAAAATTGGTGATAGTCTCACAACCAAATATAATAAATGTATGATTAAGTGGCTAACATAAAAAAATCTTATGAAGAATTACCACTCAATTTACCATGGAACATTACTTAAACTAAGCCCTTCTATGATTACTATGGAGGGTGTATCATCAATATGGATGAACACCTTGGCACCTTTCCTAGACGAGCAAGAAATCACCCAACACAGATGGCTAGCAATTGGCTACCATCATGATTCAACAATAGCCACTTTCTAGCAGATTCATATCATACAAGTGGTCCTCTACTGCAAACAAGTAAAAAATGATGGAATTGAACATCATTTTAGGCTTTAAAATGAGTAGTACCATGAGGTTTCTCATGATCACAGTGTAAATAGATAATTGCTAACATTAACCCAACTCTATAAGTGCTAGATTAAGTGGCTAGAAGATCTAATGATGGGATGGAATGGGATGTTCCATCGTCAGCTGCATTGTGACTTAGGATACATGGATCTCAAATCTAGAGAATTGGTGGGCCTTGGTCATGTCCATAAGTTGATGGACTACAACAAAGCACTAGGTATATTAACACTATCCATAGTACAATTTATACAATTAACAAAAGCATAAGTTAAGGATAAAGCACAGGTCAGAGAAACCTATGTCATACATGGTAAGGGGTGGGGAAATTATGCATCCACCCTTCTAGGTATTATGGGCCCTAGAAGGACAACCCCATGTTGTGAACCTAGATCTATAGTACATAGAAGGAGTTGGAAATTTTTGTAGGATCTGGCCAATATTGACCACTCAAGAAATCGTCTAGAGCAGACACTAATATCAGAGTATGTAAATTATGCCTATGTACTAATAACATGTTGGGTGTATAATAGTTAATTTACTAAAACTTTAATTTGTGTTTTTTGAACACCCAGGAGAGTTAGACATGGGTTGTTACAGTTGCTTAGGAGAGTTAGACCTGGGTTGTTATAGTTGGTATCATAACCCTAGGTTACAAAACCCTAGGTTACAAACTTGTGTTGGAAATTTGTGATTTGAACTATGTTAACCCTTAAAAGTAACATAGCTCTTTTGCATTCAGGTTTAATGGTGGGTACCTCCAAAAGAACTATTGCAACTCTGCAATAAGGGCTTGTAGAAAATCTAATAAAGGGACTAAGAAGACTTTTTAGGGATTCAGAACAAGAACAATTAGATTCAGACCAAGAACTATTAGTTGAAATGCCTTGTCATCTCCTAAGAAAGAAAAAAGAACCTGTGACAGGAAATACTACACAAAAAAATGACAATATGGCTAAGATGATTCAGTTGATGCAGGAATAGCTAAAAAAAAAAACATATGGAGTTGCAATGAGCTCAAATGAGTGAGTACATAGAAAAAAAAAATATCTTAGATAGCTCAACAGTAGGAAACCATACCCCAAAAATAAAAATTAATTGAAAATTTAACCAAAAATAAGGAGCCTAAGGAAAGATATGATTATTTTCTAGAGGGGTCTACTAGAAGGAAAGTTGGTGTGGAGTTAAGCAAAGAAATAAGAAAGTTGTATATTTCTAAATTTTATGGAAAAGGTGATGGGGAGGTAGTAGAGAATTAACTAAGTGAGGCTTATGGATACTTTGCTATCAAACCCCTATATTCAGAATCTAAGATAGCTTGGGCAATGGCACATCTGTCAAGACCTACAAGATATTGGTGGACAACATACAATAAATCCAATCAAAAGGAGGTATCTGATGTACCCTGGGATGTATTCATAAAGGAATTTAGGGATAAATTCCTCACTCAATAATTTTATATATAAAATATGTTGAGTTCACAAATATTCATCAAGATAATATGTCAGTAATAGAATATCACCAGAGGTTCGTGCAATTGCTAAAATATGCACCTGAGTATGATAGAAGAGAAGAATTCAAGGTACACAAATTTGTTATGGGGTTACATCCTATAATTGGATCACCAGTTGGTTTGGTTAAGCCAAAATACTTATCACAAGCCTTCGAATCTATATGTTATGACAAGCTGAGTTAGAAAAATAATAAAGCATACTACCAAAGAATGGAAAAAATATGACCCAAGGAAAAGAAGAAACCCAGAACCAGCAAGAGAGAAAGAACAATACAAAAGACCCAAATATGGGGGTCGATATAAAGGGGATAATAAAAATAGGGATAGAGGCAGGTTCCAAAATAACAAAGGTGTCATGACCCTCCCTTGGCAAGCTTTTTATTTTGGATAGCTTTATATTTTGCTACTGCTTCTTTTGATGAGATGATGGACTATTTATTAATTTATGTTGCAAACCATGTATTTTTGTGAGAATTACATAGTGAAATAATTGACCCTTTCATAATTAAGTTTTTGTTAAACCTAAATTTTATGAATGAACAAGATGTTGCTAATGGAACTTTATTTTTGCAGTAAAAGTTGTTATGGTTGGTAGAAAGAATTTGTCACTAGGAAAGAGAATGTCCAAGGGATATGATGTGATGGGTTATTTGACGAAGTATTCGGAAGCAACATGAATGAGTACTTATTTTATGAATATGCATAACATGATTTGCATAAAAGAAACTTATCATAATGATTTTTAGTTAGGGATTGCTTATTTTATAGTAGCTTGCTTTTGGGTAAAGTATTGGTGGATATGAAATGCTTTGTTGTTTGTAATCCTTGTATATTAATAATATATTTGGAAGGAAAAAGCTTATCTTTAAGAACAATTTTCTTAGAGTAGACTCTAGTGAGAAATTATTTCATAGAAGAATTAAAGTTAATAATGTTGTTATGAGTTTCTTATTCTTATTTTTAATTGAGTTTGGACCTTGTGGAATTGATTTTACTTTTTATTCGTTCCATAGATGTTTTGATGTATTATCTTGATGAAAGCATAGATTTTATCAACTACATTCTAGCTTAGATGTTGAGTGAGAAATAATTATAATGTGTGCTATATTATTTACACCACCTTTGTGATAAAGAGAAATTTATTTAACGACCTTGGATGTCAACGTAAGAACTAGATCATGTTGAGTAAGTGGAGGAATAATTTTAGTAAAGGGTGGCTCACAGAAGGTGGATGAGGTTTGGTAATCAAGAGGAAAATGTAGGAGAAGGTGTGCATTAAAAAAGGGAAGAGAAAAAAAAATGTATGATAGGAGAATATTTTCGATGAAAAAGGAAAACGAAGAGTTAGCGGGTAAGAAGGCTTGAGGAACTTGCAACGAACTCTAGGTAGAACCCTTTTAAGAAAATATGTTTGAATATTTTACTATATGTAATTGGCTTGAAAGAGTAAGTTTCATTTAGGTCAATCAATGTATTACTTGGAAAAAGAATTTATGGTGGCAACTAAAAAATGATTAATAAAATGAGTTATTATTTTGTTTATCATTGTTGTAGAGAGAGATTGAGAGAGAAAAAGCTTGTGCTTTGACCAATTTATAGGATACATAGTGACTAAAATCTAAAAAATAAAACCTTCCTTTCATGTCATGGTTGTCTTGATGACTTGTGCTATTCTATTTTTGAGATAAGCATAGTGAAAAACCAAGTAATATTGTCTTAAGAGTAAGATTCATAATGTAGTTCTTGAGAGATGAAGTCCCTTGCTCCTCATCAACATTCTATTCTAGCCTAATTTTTTTTTTGGTAAAATAGTTGTTTTGTTTTCTGGGTAAACTTATTGTTGGGTTGTAGGGAATAGAATTTGTTTTTTCGAGTATTCTTGCCCAGATTTCCTAGAATTGAGAGATTTTGGAAGTTTTTGAGAGCTTCACCTTTTTCTTTTTACGATATATGATATAGTGAAATGGAATATTTTTTGCAAGATTATAAGATGCTAATAATGAAGCTATTTTAGAAGCATAGAATTATGGTTGAGTTTATTTGTTGTGATGATGTTCACTTATGTATTCTTTTGGATGTTTGCTAAAGGCAAAATGGAACTAGGAGGAGAAACTGAATTAAAGAAACAAATTTACACATTCTATTAAAGGAATACAGTATGTGTATTACACCAAAGGAAAAATTTGAATGTTAATATGTGTTTAGCATTTGTATTCATGTTGTGGATGTTGATTGTGACAAGAGAGTTTACATGTGATATTTTATTTAAATGCTTCCTTTAAATGAGGTAGAATTCATTTTTTGAGGCTTGTCTTACAGTTATGTTTGATGCATGTAAAATTTATTGTTACCCTTTTGGTGAATTGGCAAATATTTGAATGCCTTGGTTGCCATATCTGATCTTGATGTGTGGACATTCTCTTCCTAGTGACTGGGAGAGTTTACGTGTGATGATATCCCACCACAGGTTTGGTTGTTGGGAATCATGGCAAAGGATGAAGAAATTACATTTTATAATTGAATCACAGTTGGAGTTTTGGACAGGTGTCTTTTTTTTGTATGGAAGGAACCTTGTATCATTACAAAATAATTATGCTAGCTAGTGTGCTTTGTCGTTGGTAGAATTGCATTGAGAAACTTTTTGAGAGGAATTGCTCTAGTATGTTGTGTATAAGCTTTAAGAGGAAATACTCCTTATAGTTTGAAATTGAGGTTGAGCTGATCCTCACAGATTGTAATAAAAATGTGATGCTTATGAACAAGTTCTACTCAATTTATTTATGTTTTACACTAATTATTTTGTTGCATTGTTCTACTTATGGAAGGAAGTCTTTGGTAGAAATTAGTTTAATTGAAGCCATCGGGCATTAGATATCTATATTTCTTTCTATAAATAAGATTTATGTTGGTAAATTTTAAAGAGAATTTAGGAAATGTTTCTCTTGGTTCTTAAGACTTTAACGTAAAATTTTAAAGAGGTTTAATTAAGTCTTGTTGGACGTCCAACAAGAGATTGATTGGATGTATATTTTTTAGAGCTTTCAGTTGCACATCACTTTTACCTTGTAATCGAAAATAAAAGACAAAATTGGTCAACCTTTGGAGATGCGACCAAACCAAAATAGAGGTTACTTAAATTGAGTAATCACCTTGGGTTACATAGTTTATATGCATTATTATTGAGATATAGATGCACTTTGGGTAAGAGTAGACCCTTAATTGAGAAGTCTTAGTAGACTCTATGGTATGTTTGAAGTTAGAATGAAGTAATAATTTAGTACTTGCTCTCTAGCACTGCAAGGTAACTTTTTGTTGGACTGGCGATAACTTAGTCATATATGAGCCATTGACTATTGGCTAATATATGAGTTTAAGGATTCTAGTCCCATTTTCGATAAAATTATATTGAAAACGGTTACTACCAAGTTAACCAGACCCTTAGTAGGTGAACGAAAACCTACCATTATGTGCATAGTACAACTCATAGAATGAACTATGTAGCTTACAAGGATTTATGCAAGACTCTTTGAGAAGGAAAGATAGGATCACTACACTAAAAGACTTGTGTAGTTTTATGAGATGGGTATTTCTTTTTTGATGAATAGAAAAAATAAAACTCCTACATAGAAATACTTATGTAGTGATCTGGTTATCAAAGATAGCCTTTTAAAGGAAGGAAAGGGGGGTGGTAAACTATAAGACATCAAGGGATGAAATGGAAGACTAGTTTAGTGAACTGATACACACTACTACTAGCGGATAACAATTGTGTGATAATCGAAATGTGGTAGTTTAGAGATGGTCCAAGAATAAATAGGGCTCTAGGTATTCTAAAAAAGAAAAATAAAAAAGAGGGAGAATTTTTGGGTTGTTACATTTGGTATTAGAGCATGGTTCAAAGGGGAATCGACTCATTGTGTAAACTTAATTGGGTATGATTAGTCACTATGATATTGAGAGGAGTCTACCTAGTTTTGTTTTATATTTCTAAAATTTTTGTTTTTAAAAATAAAGGGGTAAACTAAATGTTCTAGTATAGGGGTTAGTTGGTAGGAGAAACTACTCAAGATGAAATAGAAACTAACTTTTATTACCTCTTTTGTATGTGGCCAGGAGACAGTGCCACCAAAAAGAAGAAGAGGAAGTGCTACCCTACCAACAACAAGGTAGACACGAGGAACCATTGTAGGGAATAAAGCACCTTATGTTGGTTTAGAAAACCTCAATGAAAGAGAGAATCTTATTGAAACAGTGGCTCTACTTCGTGAGCAGGTGGAGATCTAGAAATAGTTATTGGATATTGTACTAAGTCAAGAAACACAAATTGGAAATATGATAAGGGAACAAGTAGATGAGCCTCTTACAGAGGCATAACGAATAAGAGTTTGTTTAGAGGCTGATCTGGGCAAGGAAATGAAGCATCTAAAATATTCCAAGTTTAATGGAGAGGAATATGGGTATAATACCCAGGCTTGGTTGAAGGAGATAGAGACATAGTGCAATATGAAGAACTCTTCCTCAGGAACTAAAACATCTTATGGTATATTATATTTACAAGGAAATGATTTAGCTTGGTGGGAAATCCTCAGTGGGGATCAGAAGCTAGCAGTTATCGTTGATAAAAATAGAAAGAGTTTGTAAAGGTTTTCAAAGAAATATTTCTCATGGAATAATTTTATTCCTAGAAATTTGATGAATTCAATAAAATTTATTAGGGAATTAGAATAGTAGAGAAATATTATAAAAAATATTTTAAGTTGGTGAAGTATGTTCCCTCTTACACTAAGAAAATGAAGGTCCACAAGTTCATACTTAGATTATATCCTAGGATAGGATAGGAAGTGGACATGCGAGAACCTAAAACTTTGTAGAAAGCCTGAGTTAGAAAAAAAAAAGTTGAAACATACCTCAAAACTTACTTTGACTATGACAGATTAGATGAACAAGGCAAAGAGGCATTAAAGAAGAGAAACAACTCAGGTTTCATGAAGTGGGCACATGAACAATCTATAAAAAGCATTGCAAAAAAGGATGGGAAAGAAGATAGAAAGCAAGGAAAATTTAGAAAAAGATTTTGAGGATGGAATCATAGATACTTTAATCATGACAATGGTGGCAATAGATCACCACAAGGACATACTAACCTATCAAAAGAAGCAGCAGTAGGGGAGCTAAAATGAAAAGAACATCCAGGACCAAAAGAAGGATGCTATATTTGTAAGGGAACACATAATGCCACTAACTATCTTGTTCTAAAGGAAAGGAACTAATGTACAAAGAAAATGCACCTAAGGAACCAACACACAAGATTTACACAACTATATAAAATCAAAATCTGGAAGGTGGTAGTTCAAATATGGTCCAAGCAAAAAGAGGGCTCTAGGTGTTCTAACAAAAAAAAGAAAAATAGGGAGAATTTTTGGGTTGTTACATTTGGTATTAGAGCATTGTTCAAAGGGAAATCAACTCATTGTGCAAATTTAATTGGGGATGATTAGTCACTATGACCTTGAGAGGAGTCTACCTAGTTTTGTTTTATATTTCTAAAATTTTTGTTTTTAAAAAGAAAGGAGTAAACTCAATGTTCTAGTATAGGGGTTAGTTGGTAGGAGAAACTACTTGAGATGAAATAGAAACTAACTTTTATTATCTCTTTTGTATGTGGCCAGGAGATAGTGCCACCAAAAACAAGAAGAGGAAGTGCTACCCCATCAAAAACAAGGTAGACACAAGGAACCATTGTAAGGGAATAAAACACCCTATGTTGGTTTAGAAAATCCCAATTAAATAGAGAATCATATTGAAATATTAGCTCTACTTTGTGAGTAGGTGGAGACCCAGAAATAGTTGTTGGATGTTGTGCTAAGTCGATAAACACAAACTAGAAATTAGAGAAGGGAACACAAATATGAACCTCTTATAGATGCACAATGGATAAGAGTTCATCTAGAGGCTGAGATGGTCAAGGAAATGAAGTATCTAAAATATTCCAAGTATAATGGAGAGGAATATGGGTATAAGATCGAGGCTTGGTTGAAGGAGATAGAGACATAGAGCAATATGAAGAACTTATCCTCAGGAACTCAAACATATTATGCTACATTATATTTGTAAGGATATGTTCTAGCTTGGTGGTAAATCCTTAGTGAGGAGCAAAAGCTAGCAGCTATCATTGGTAAAAAATGAGAAGAGTTTGTAAAGGTTTTCAAAGAAATATTTCTCATGGAATAATTTTGTTCCCATAAATTTGATGAATTCACTAAAATTTATTAGGGAATTAGAATAGTAGAGAAATATTATTAGAAATTTTTTAATTTGGTGAAGTATGTGCCCGCTTACACTAAGAAAATAAATATCCACAAGTTCATACTTGGAGTATATCCTAGGATAGGACAGGAAGTGGATATACGAGAACCTAAAACTTTGTAGAAAGTCTATGAGTTAGCACAAAAATCTGAAAAATACCTCAAAACTTAATTTGACTAAGAGGGATTAGATGAATAAGGCAAAGAGGCATTAAGGAATAGAAACAACTCAGGTTTCATGAAGTGGGCACGTGATAAATCTATCAAAACCATTGCAAAAAAGGATGGGAAAGAAGATAGAAAGCAAGGAAAATTTAGAAAAAGATTTCGAGGATGGAATCATAGATGCTTTAATAATGACAATGGTGGCAATAGATCACTACAAGGATAGACAAACCTACCAAAATAAGGAGTAGTAGGGGAACTAAAATGAAAATAACATCCATGAAAAAAGAAGGATGTTATATTTGTAAGGGAACACATTATTCCACTAACTATATTGTTCTAAAGGAAAGAAATTGATGTAAAAAGAAACTGCACCTAAGTAACCAACACACAAGATTTACGCAACTATATAAAATCAAAATCTAGAAGGTCGGGCTATGCCACTAGTGATTAAAGTTAAAATATATAGTAAAACTGTTAAAATTTTATTTGATAGTGGAGCTACAGACAAATTTATTTCCATTATTTTAGTTTAATATATAATAAAAAGGTCTAGAATCTTAGCACACAGGTGGAAGGGACAAATATACTCTGTAAACCAATGTTATCCTATGGTAGAAATTGCCTTTCCTCATAGAATTACCTTAGGATTTTTATATGTTGCACCTTTTCATACCTTTGATATAGTAATAAAAATGGATTGGTTGCAAGAGCATAAAGCAGTGATTAATTTTTAGGATCTATGGGTTGAATATACAAATATTGATGGGCTTTTTCGTAGAGTGAATAGCCTACAAGGAGCTTTCCAACCTCAAATCCTTTCAGATATGCAACTTAAGAAAGCCATCTAAAAATGAGGAATGGTATATATAGTCAAGATAAATGAGACAGAGGATGGAAAGAAGGAAGAGGTGTTTGAGAGACACTGTTATTTAGGATTTTAGGGATGTTTTTCTGGAAGAATTACCCGGATTACCTTCTAAAAGGGAATTTAATTTCTCTATCGAAGTAGAACCTGGAACATAGCCTATCTATAGGGATCTGTTGGTCCGACTTTCATACAAACCCTGCAAAGGATGAGCAAGGAAGCTCCGGAGACATCCACGGGACGAATCCCACTCACTTTAGGATCTAGCTGGTTATCCAAGGTGCGAGTTACAGAGTTGGGTCGAATGGCTATTCACTCTTTTTCACTTTTGGAATAGATTTCAATATGGACTGTTCTGTTACCTTACAGGGGGTTCCTGAACTTGTTCGATAGTTGTCACTTGTTTATCAGATTTAACTTGAATTCTTGATCTAGCTCTCATGGGTCAGCAGATTCAAATAAAAGACAAATAAAGAAAGTAAAAATGGATCATTCATGGAAAACAAAGAGAAGGTAGGGTAGGGCAGAAAGAGAATTTTATCAGACTTAAACTGTAAAACTTAAACTATCAATCTTATCTATGCTATCAGCTTCACAAAAGAACAAATCAAAGAAGAAAGTGTCCAGTCAGTCTAAGATCACTTTCAACTAAGAGCACAAGGCAGAGTGGAACAGATCTAGCAAAAAATTATAAATCCAAGGGCAGTTGGTTAAAACTGGTATCTTTCACCGGTAGCCTAGCTCACACGGTGAAGACAGAGCAATTAGAACAAACTTAACCTCAAATCTGTAATTTCCCCTAGCAGACAATAGAACAACTGAAGCCTAACAACATATTTAAACTTGATAACTCAGATTTACAGCATATATCTAATAAACTTTAATGGAACGGATAACAAAATGAGATACACTTATCACACTCTACAAAATATTAGGCTCCTGGCCATGCCATCATAGAAAAGCTAAAGCACATCAACTCCAAGTCCAGAAATAAAGGATTTCACAAGATTTGCAAGAAATTGCTTATAAGCCTTTTATTTCTAAGTCTCCGCCTCCCGTAATTACATTGGGAAGAAGTATTTATAGATTCAGGATAGACCCTGATCTTTTCAGAAATATCTTCTTCCCCAAACTACAAACCTTATCTTTCTAAACCCTAGGACCCGGGTTTTACAATAAAAATCCCTTTAAAATCAAAGTCCAGATAGAACTTAACCCTTCGGCAAATCAGGGGAGTCAGCTGCCATAAATGGAGAAGATAAAATCTAAAGCCACTTGCAACCATCCGCAGCTGCAAATAAATGCTTCCATTAATTCTTCTGGTGAGCCGGATGAGTCACCACTTCTCCATCAATTTGATCTCCGCAAAGCTATTCCTGTGTTGAAATTGTCTTCATGCTATTAATTTTGTAATAAATCTCCATTGAATGCTTTCACCGGCATCTTCTCCTCTAGCATGGCGGTCCTCGATCAAATCTGCACTTTAACTTTGACTTTATGGCCTTTCCCGGTTGTCCCGCAAGTGCCAGATGGAATCCTGCATGAAAGAGAAAAGATGCATTAGCTCTTAATAAAACATAAAATCAAAGCTTAAAACATTAAAATCAGACTAAAAACTACAAAATAAGCTTGCATGTCGGCCTCTGCTTGTCTGCCTCATGCTTTGACATGTGTCGCTATCCCAGGATGCCTTCTGTTTACCGTTGGAATGCACTTTTAGGCCTTTTGAGGACCTTCTCTCTCCTGCCGCGATTCTGCAACATGCCACGATTTCGCGACATGTCGCGAAATCGTGACGTCCCCAGCGCTGCGCTGCTTCTTTCTTTGTCGGTTGCAAAAATGTGACATGTCACGATTTCACGACATGTCACGAAATCGCGCCTCCTGCTAGCGGCCGTACAACTTTTCTCAACTTGGTCGCGAAAATGCGACATGTCGCGAATTCGTGACACCCTTCCTGCCAACTGCGCTTCCTGTTCAATAGCCGCGAAAACGTGACATGTCGCGATTTCGTGACATGTCACAAAATCGTGCCTCTCGCTGGCCGCCGTACATCTTCCTTGCTTCCTGTCATGATTTCGCGACATGGTGACATCCTTCCATCCTGGAGCGTCGCGATCTCGCGACGCTCCCACTTGCCTTCCTTGCAATGCGTCACGATTTCGCGACGTCTTCTGGAAATTGGTTATCGGGGTGTCATGATTTCACGACACCCAAGGCCTCCCTTCACCATTTGTGTCACGATTTCGCGACATCGCGAAATCGCGACGTCGCGATTTCGCAACACCTTCCTCGTTACAACCTCTTGGCTGTCGCGATTTCACGACATTAAAATGCCTTTGACTCTACTTGAGTCACGAAAACGTGACGTGCAGCGCATCGCTGCACTTTTTGATTTAGAAACTTCTTTGACAAAGGCCCCACGATTTTGAAACATGTCAGCGCGTCGCTGCAAGTTTCTACTTGAACTCCCTTCTCCAAAATGTGCAGCGCATCGCTGCAGTTTTTAGAACTTAGTCATTTTTTTCTCCTTTTCTCAGTGAAAATGTGACATGTCGCGATATCGCAACATGTCGCCAAATCGCGCCTCTCCGTACAACTTTCTTCTCTCTCCTCCGGCCGACAACGATTTTGCGACACTTTCCAAAAATGGAAATGTCGTGATATCGCGACACTTCAAAAAATGGAAAGTGTCATGATTTCGCTACACATTTGCGACTTAGCCGATTTTCTGAAAACCTGTCGCGATTTCGCGACATTACCAAAAAAGGAAAGTTTTGATTTTTCATGTATTTATCTGACTGTTTTCTGGATTTTCTTGGTGCCGGTGCAGGATTTGGCTTAAGCATGAATGATTCTAGCATGTAGAAAGTTAAGCTTGAAATAACAATGCTAGAAAGACTTGGAAAAAGGCACAACTTAAAAAGGAAACAAGCAAAACTGGATTAAGACTGGAAAGGATCAAGAGGGTCCCTACTGCAAAATGGAATTTCAAAGTTTTCAAGAGGATTGGAATGCATTTTTCAGTGGGGGTGTGTTGCTTCTCAACAAATGGCGATATCTACGGGTAAAATAATAGCATTATTTTAGAACCCAGGACTCTGGTTTCAAAACAAAAAGACCATGCATCATGCCTTGCCACAGACATTCTTCACAATAAATTGACTGTTAACTGCCAGCTGTTAAAATTTCCCAAGGACATACTAGGCTGGATTACTTCAAGGAAGATTTCTGATGCGCAATTTCAAAGGGTATAAACTTTCTTCAAGGATGACTGAATTGAATGTTGAACTCTGGACTGATCAACTTTTCTAGATCATAAAAAGGGGAAACCGAGTAGAGCTCTGTTTACTAGTTTAGCCTTTTACAGCCTAGACAAAGTTACCCTTTAGATTTACATGACCCAATTTACAACTGCAGGGAAGAATCTATAACTTAGAAGAAAATATTTTTGGAAGTATTGGCTGCCTCTTTTAATTGTTCAACTCTTTTCTTTTTCCTTTTCTCTTTTTTTTTTTATCTCTCCCTCTGAAATATATCAATATCTGAAATGCTTTTAGGGAAATCACAATTTTCTTTTATCATTTGATCAATCTGGAACTATTTCAGTCTAGGCATTGATAGCCTCTGTGGATACCCAAATAATTGCATGAACCATAGTCCCCTCTTATAACCAGCTTTTCTTGGATTCCCCGGGAGTTCCTCCAACTAAACAGCATAGCAGTTTTTTCTATCATTAAAACAACTGTGGCAAGGAAGACACAAAAATCCAATCATCTCTCTACCTTCATCCTGGATAACAAAATAGTTCTACAGTTCAGTGCAAGCAGACTATCTCAATTGGAATAATGATGACCATGAACACTGGATTGAGGCTGGATTGATCAGCTTAGAATAAACAATTTTTAGCAGGCTGACTTTTCATTGATTGCTCAGGCAAAGGTTAAAGAATAGAATTTTTAGAAGCCAAAGGACTTTGTACAGGCTTCCAAGGACAGACACAGGCTTCTAAAGCAAAACAGAATCAAAACTGCACAGACTGCAAATAAAATTGAAACAAAGAATGCACAGACTAAAATAAAAGCAAGCTAAAACAAAAGACACTATACAGACAACAAGGATTAACTAAAAACATAGCAACCAAAAACTGACAAAGGGAAACTGCAACAGCACTGAAATAAACTAAAGCAACTGTACAGACAACAAAGAAAAAGAACTGCAATAAAGAACTAAAGCAAATAAAACTGAAACAAAAGACTGTACAGACTTAAAAGAAAGCAAGCTGACATAAAAAGACAAAGAAAGGAAATAAAAAGCACTGACAAAAGAAATAAAACTAAAAAACTTCAAAGCTTATTTACAATGTATACATATGTTACAACTTCCCTTCATACTCAAAAAATGCAGCAGTTGGGAAAGTAGAGAAATGGTGCCTTAAAAAAAAAAAAAAAAATTTGGACCATGTGCAAGTAATTTAGAAAAATTACCTTTCAGGTCCTGTTGACGAAATGCACTCCAGAATGTGCTTCAAAAATTTGCTATCTGGGAAAGACTTGTGTTTACTGTCTTCCCTGTCCCATTTGAAAAACAAATCTGCAACTCCTTCAAATTAAACAAATCATATAATAACAAATCATATGATAACATGTTTATGCTTCTACTTGAAGGGTTTGCAGAGTTCTTTCAAAAGTACTGAATGTAAAAACCCCCAGGATCAAATACCTTAAAATCTTGACAGACCCAGACCACCACATCTTCAAAATTATGTGACAGCTGAAAGAAATCATGTTTTATCTGTATGCCCTGGTTCTTAACAACTTGAACATTTTGTGGTTGCTGCACTGCTTCAATATCCAGGACTTCAATTTTTATCTCTCTAGCAGAATGTTTACAATTTTCCTTTTCACCTGAGCCTTGCTTAGATTTAACCTCATCAATGTGTAATATCCAACTGTCACTGTTGTGATGGTTTAGAGCTGTAACTGTTCCCACATTTTCAGTTGCCAAATTATAAACTCCAATATCTGCATCAACACAGTTTATAGCCTTTTCTTTGACATTATGTTCAGAAGTTGCAGGCTTATGTTGAGACAGTTCATCAATTCCAAGTTGGCTGACCACATTCATATTTACTATCTTTTCCTCTTTTTCTTGAAATTCAACAGGTGGTCCAGAGTAAGCCTCAATCAAGCTATCCTTCTGTTCAACAATCTGAGGCAGTTCATAGAGGGTGATGTCAGCTTTAAGTTCCCTCATATCCTCAATGATGTTATCCTCCTCAGTTACTTCTGCATAGTGACATTGAATCTCACTTTCATCATCCTCTGATGAGGAAGGATCATTGTTAGGTTCCGGACTCGACATCTCAAATTATAAGCTGTTCATTTTGAACTGTTGAAAATCTTGCATTTCATCCACGAGAGTCTGTACAAGACTTTCTGTCTCTTCAGGAAAAGTGAAAGAATCTGAAACCCTGGTTGTACTGTTTTTGGGTGAACTAGAAATATCAATATTTCTTTGATCTCTAGGAAAATTTAACTCACCAAGAAAAACTTCAGATTTGGGTAATGCTAGATCACAACTGTTTACCTCAAGCACTTCCACTTTGAATTTGTCAGAACTTTTCTCTGTATTTTGCACATGCTGAGTGGATGTCACAGTTAACGGAGTCTCCTTGGGTAGAGCATGACATGTTGGCACTAACTCATGATGTGGAATGGGATATGAAATAGGCATGTTCTGTGTAACATAGGATATCAAAGGACTGCTCAGAATTTGAGGTCCTAGCTGTCTTTCAAGAATTAAGGCTTCTTTATAAGCCCCTGCCAGGGTTGTGATATTAATGTCTCTCTTGAGGAAAATGGAGGTCACCGAATCCAATGCATTATTGTAGATTTCTAAGGCCAGATTTGCATTTGGGATGTAATGGCCAGTAATTCTACCGTAAGCTCTTTGGAACCTCATATTGAAAGACCTGACAGTTTCTCTCGACTCTCTCTTGATGCTGGAAAATTGTTGGTATAACACACTGGGGTTTATCACTTCCCCAAACTATGATATAAAAGCTTTCTCTAGATCATCCCAGCTAGTAATGGAATTGCTAGTGAGGTTTAAAAACCAGTCATAAGCTCCCTCCTGGAGAGTGAACGGGAACAATATGCAAGCAACATCTTCATGTTGTATATTCAATAATTTTAAAGCATTTTTGAAAGCTAGCAGATGTTCTTCTGTAGTTCTTGTCCCATCATGTTTATATCTGGGGAGATACCTTTCCGGGCTTCTGGGCAGGTCATGGGCTATACCCGGGATATTCAAAGTAGTGGGGCCCAACCAATTTGCCATTATTACTTGGCTGACAGTGATGTTCTGATTTGTGATTGGATAACTGCCAGTGGAGATAAAACTGTTCTTAACTTGAGGTCTTCCCTGGCAATTTTAAATCAGCACTCACAAACTTACAATACTTGAACTGAGTTCAACAGGCCCTCCTTCTAGCGCCAATTAGATGTTGGTCCGGCTTTCATACACACCCCGCGAAGGATGAGCAAGGAAGCTCCGGAGACACCCACGGGACGAATCCCACTCACTTTAGGATCTAGCTGGTTATCCAAGGTGCGAGTTACAGAGTTGGGTCGAATGGCTATTCACTCTTTTCTACTTCTGGAATAGATTTCAATATGGACTGCTCTGTTACCTTACAGGGGGTTCCTGAACTTGTTCAGTAGTTGTCACTTGTTTATCAGATTTAACTTGAATTCTTGATCTAGCTCTCATGGGTCAGTAGATTCAAATAAAAGACAAATAAAGAAAGTAAAAATGGATCATTCACGAAAAACAAAGAGAGGGTAGGGTAGGGCAGAAAGAGAAGTTTATCAGACTTTAAACTGTAAAACTTAAACTATCAATCTTATCTATGCTATCAACTTCACAACAGAACAAATCAAAGAAGAAAGTGTCCAGTCAGTCTAAGATCACTTTCAACTAAGAGCACAAGGCAGAGTGGAACAGATCTAGCAGAAAATTATAAATCCAAGGGCAGTTGGTTAAAACTGGTATCTTTCACCGGCAGCCTAGCTCACACAGTGAAGACAGAGCAATTAGAACAAACTTAACCTCAAATCTATAATTTCCCCTAGCAGACAATAGAACAACTGAAGCCTAACAGCATATTTAAACTTGATAACTCAGATTTACAGCATATATCTAATAAACTTTAATGGAACGGATAACAAAAGGAGATACACTTATCACACTCTACAAAAGATTAGGCTCCTGGCCATGCCATCACAGAAAAGCTAAAGCACATCAACTCCAAGTCCAGAAATAAAGGATTTCACAAGATTTGCAAGAAATTGCTTATAAGCCTTTTATTTCTAAGTCTTCGCCTCCCGCAATTACATTGGGAAGAAGTATTTATAGATTCAGGACAGACCCTGATCTTTTCAAAAATATCTTCTTCCCCAAACTGCAAACCTTATCTTTATAAACCCTAGGACCCAGGTTTTACAATAAAAATATCTTTAAAATCAAAGTCCAGATAGAACTTAACCCTTTGGCAAATCAGGGGAGTCAGCTGCCATAAATGGAGAAGATAAAATCTAAAGCCACTTGCATTCATCCGCAGCTGCAAATAAATGCCTCCATTAATTCTGCTGGTGAGCCGGATGAGTCACCACTTCTCCATCAATTTGATCTCCGCAAATGAAATTGTCTTCATGCTATTAATTCTGTAATAAATCTCCATTGAATGCTTTCACCGGCATCTTCTCCTCTAGCATGGCGGTCCTCGATCAAATCTGCACTTTAACTTTGACTTTATGGCCTTTCCCGGTTGTCCCGCAAGTGCCAGATGGAATCTTGCATGAAAGAGAAAAGATGCATTAGCACTTTAATAAAACATAAAATCACAAGCTTAAAACATTAAAATCAGACTAAAAACCGCAAAATAAGCTTGCATGTCGGCCCCGCTTGTCTGCCTCATGCTTTGACACGTGTTGCTATCCCAAGATGCCTTCTGTTTACCGCTGGAATGCACTTTCAGGCCTTTTGAGGACCTTCTCTCTCCTGTCGCGATTCTGAAACATGTCACGATTTCGTGACATGTCGCGAAATCGCAACGTCCCCAGTGCTACGCTGCTTCTTTCCTTGTCGGCGCGAAAACGTGACATGTCATGATTTCACGACATGTCGCGAAATCGCACCTCCTGCTAGCGGCCGTACAACTTTTCTCAACTTGGTCACGAAAATGCGACATGTCGCGAAATCACGACACCCTTCCTGCCAACTGCGCTTCCTGTTCAACAGTCGCGAAAATGTGACATGTCGTGATTTCGCGACATGTCACAAAATCGCGCCTCTCGCTGGCCGCCGTACATCTTCCTTGCTTCCTGTCGCAATTTCGTGACATGGTGACATCCTTCCATCCTGGAGCGTCGCGATCTCGCGACGCTCCCACTTGCCTTCCTTGCAATGCGTCGCGATTTCACGACGTCTTCTGGCAATTGGTTATCGGGGTGTCGTGAAAGGCCTCCCTTCGCAATTTGTGTCACGATTTCGCGACGTCATGAAATCGCGACGTCGCGATTTCGTGACACCTTCCTCGTTACAACCTCTTGGCTGTCGCGATTTCGCGACATTAAAATGCCTTAGACTCTACTTGAGTCGCGAAAACGCGACGTGCAGCGCATCGCTGCACTTTCTGATTTAGAAACTTCTTTGACAAAGGCCCCGCAATTTTGGAACATGTCAGCGCGTCGCTGCAAGTTTCTACTTGAACTCCCTTCTCCAAAATGTGCAGCGCATCGCTGCAGTTTTTAGCACTTAGTCATTTTTTTTCTCCTTTTCTCAGCGAAAATGCGACATGTCACGATATCGCGACATGTCGCCAAATTGCGCCTCTCCGTACAACTTTCTTCTCTCTCCTCCGGCCGACAGCAATTTTGCGACACTTTCCAAAAATGGAAATGTCGCAATATCGCGACACTTCAAAAAATGGAAAGTGTCACGATTTCGCTACACATTTGCGACTTAGCCGATTTTCTGAAAACCTGTCGCGATTTCGTGACATTTCCATAAATGGAAGTGTCACGATTTCGCGACATTACCAAAAAAGGAAAGTTTTGATTTTTCATGTATTTATCTGACTGTTTTCTGGATTTTCTTGGTGCCGGTGCAGGATTTGGCTTAAGCATGAATGATTCTAGCATGTAGAAAGTTAAGCTTGAAATAACAATGCTAGAAAGACTTGGAAAAAGACACAACTTAAAAAGGAAACAAGCAAAAGTAGATTAAGACCGGAAAGGATCAAGAGGGTCCCTGCTGCAAAATGGAATTTCAAAGTTTTCAAGAGGATTGGAATGCATTTTTCAGTGGGGGTGTGTTGCTTCTCAACAGGCTCCTTATAGAATTAATACCATAGAAATACAAGAATTGTACAACTTCAAGGATTATTAGAAAAATGATTAATTAGACCAAGTGTGTCACCATGGGGTGCACCAGTTCTGCTTGTTAAGAATAAGGATGGTTCTTTGATATTATGCATTGACTACCAAATGTTAAATAAGGCAACTATAAAAAATAGATATCCCTTGCCTAGAATCAAATATCTCTTTGATCAACTCAAGGATGTCGTGATATTTTCAAAATTTGATTTAAAATCAGGATATCATCAACTACGGATTCAGGATGTGGATACGCACAAGACAAATTTTAAAACCCAATATGGGCATTATGAATTTACTATTTTACCTTTTGGACTGATGAATTCCATGATAACATTCATGAATTTGATGAATATAATTTTTAGGAAGCATTTGGACAAGTTTGTTTTGGTATTATTGGATGACATATTGATATATTCCAAAAATAAATCAGAACATGATAGACATCTCAGAATTGTGTTGGAACTATTAAAGCAAAATTAGTTGTTTGGGAATCTTTCCAAGTGTGGATTTTATGTGATAAAAGTATAATATTTGGGACATATTTGTGTCATCAAAGGAATCATAGTAGATCCAAATAAAATTGAGGCTATTATGAATTGTCCACCACCTACTAATATGACAGAAGTCAAAATTTTCATGGGCTTAACTAGATATTATAGATGGTATGTAAAGGATTATGCCAAAATTATTGCACCTATAACTAACCTACAGAGGAAAGGAAGGGAGATCAAATGGACTAAAAGTTGTGAAGTATATTTTGAGTTGCTTAATCAAAAGCTTACTGCACCCCCTATATTAAGAATACTTGACCCTCTGGGAATTTTTTTTGTATATAGAGATGCATCATTGGAAGGCTTGGGAGGAGTGCTCTCTCAAGATGAAGCAATAGTTGCCTATGGATCCCAAAATTTAAAAAGACATGAGGTTAATTATGCAACCCATGATTTGGATTTGGCAATTGTAGTGTTTGCTCTCAAGTGTTGGTGATATTATTTAGTGGTTAGACCCTTTGAGTTAAGGACGAATCATCAGAGTCTGCAATATATCTTTACCTAACCTCTACTCAATGCTAGGTAGAGAAGATGGATGGAGTTTCTCATGGAATATGACTTTGGTATTGAGTATATAAGAGGAAAGAAGAATAAAGTCATGGACGCTTTAAGTAGGAGGAAACATCTTGTTATTTTATGTCATATTCATTATGACTTTATGGAACAAGTTAAAGTGATGTAGATACAAGATACATATTGCAAGAAAATTTTGAAAGAACTAGAAGGGAAACTCAATGGAAATAAATATTTCAGCATCAAATATGGTTTCCTATACTTTAAGGATAGAGTGGTTATTCCAAAATCTAGAAATTTGAGGAAAATTATTTTGAAAGAAGCTCATAGATCCCCATATTTTGATCATCCTGGTAAAGCAAAAATGAGGGAGAACATAAAGAAAAATTTCTACTGGTATGGGATGAAGAGGGACATAAATGAATTTTTTACTCAATGTCTTGAATTTTAGAACATTAAAGTTGAATACAGACATCCAACGGTATTGTTAAATCCACATATCGTTCCTACGCAAAAGTGGCAAGTAATTTTAATGGATTTCATTATAGGGTTGCCTAAAAATAGGTTTCAACATGATGTAATCCTAGTAGTGATTGATATATTTACCAAGGTTGCATATTTTGTACCTAGGAGAACCAAGGATGATGCCATGATTGTGGCCAATAAATTTGTCAAAGAAATATTTTAGCTTCATAGTTTTCAAGAAGTGATCATATCTGATAGAGACTCGAGATTCACCTCTGAGTTTTTGTAAGCTTTACATTGATCTATTGGAACTAAACTAAATATTAGTCTTGCTTATCATCTAGAAACCAATGGACAAACAGAAAGGGTAAACTAGGTGTTATAATATATGCTTCGCATGTATTGTATGGATCAAAAAACCTGTTGGGAGGATTGTTTGTACTCGGTAGAATTTACTTACAACAATGGACATCATTCAACCCTTGGCATGGCACCTTTTGAAGTGTTGTATGGAAGAATATGTAGAACACCATTGACATGGGATAATCCAGAAGACCGAATGGTGTTATGTCCCTACATGGTCAGAGAAATGGAACAATTGTTAATATCAATCAGGGAATGATTGAAATACATTGTATATCGATAAAAGAGTTATGCCAATCTTAAGAGATCATCATGTGAGTGTGTAGTAGGTGATAAGGTATTTCTAAGGGTAAAGCCAAGGAAAAGTGCAATAAAGTCTACAAATCTTGATCCTCTCTACGTCAAGCCCTTTGGAATCATGGATAAGATCGGTCCTATGGCATATCGACTTGCCCTACCACCCAATATTTCTAAGATTCACAATACCTTTCACATATATTTTCTTAGAAAATACATTGCTAACTCTGAGCATGTGCAAGATTTCCCTAATTTGCATATGGTGAACCCTAAGTCTATAGAGGTTCAACCAGTAAATATCCTTGAGTTTCGATCCAAATCGATGAGGAAGGAAATTTTAGAGTAGTGTAAAGTTCATTGGGACCGATATTTAGAGAGGAATGCTACTTGGGAGAAAGTAGCGGACATGCAAAATCATTTTCCATATTTGTTTGAAAATGAATTATAAATATTATGTTTTTATTTAACATTGGGAACCACATAGAGGACTATGTTAGGCCTAAGGGGGGAGTATGTCATGACCCTCCCTTGGCAATTTTTTTGATAGCTTTATGTTTTGCTATTGCTTATTCTGATGATATGATGAAATATCTATTAATTTATATTGTAAAACATGTATTTTGGTGAGAATTGCATAGTGAAATAATTGACCATTTCATGATTAAGTTTCTATTAAACCTAAATTTTATGAATGAACAAGATGCTGCTAATGGAACCTTATTTTTATGAGAAAAAGTTGTTATGGTTGGTAGAAATAATTGGTCACCAAGAAAGGGAATGTCCAAGGGATATGATGTGATGGATTATTTGACAAAGCATTCGAAAGCAACATGAATGAGTGCTTCTTTCATGAATATGCATAACATGATTTGCATAAAAGAAACTTATCATATTGATTTTTAGTTAAAGATTGCTTATTTTATAGTAGCTTGCTTTTGGGTAAAGTATTGGTGGATATGAAATGCTTTGTTGTTTGTAATCCTTGTATGTTAATGATCCATTTGGAAGGAAGAAGTTTATCTTTAAGAATAGTATTCTCAAAGTAGAATCTAGTGAGAAATGATTTCCTAGAAGTAAAGTTAATAATGTTGTTATGAGTTTCTTGTTCCTAGTTTTAATTAGGCTTGGACCTTGTGGAATTGATTTTACTTTTTATTCATTCCATAGATATTTTGACGTATTATCTTAATGAAAGCAAAACTTTTCTCAACTACATTCTAGCTTAGATGTTGAGTGAGCAATCATTAGAATGTGTGCTATGTTATTTCCACCAAATTTGTGAGAAAATGAAATTTATTTAATGACCTTGGATGCCAACGTAAGAATTGGATCGTGCTGAGTAAGTGGAGGAATGATTTTGGTAAAATGTGGCTTGCAGAAGGTGAAAAAGTTCAGTAATCAAGAAAAAAATGTGGGAGAAGGTGTGCATCAAAAAAGGGGAGAGAAAAAAAATTGTGAGAGGAGAAGCTTTTCGATGAAAAAAGGAAAACGAAGAGTTATTGGGTAAGAAGGCTTGAGGAAATTGCAATGAACTCTAGATAGAACCCTTTTAAGAAAATATGTTTGAATATTTTGTTATATGTAGTTAGCTTGAAAGAGTAAGTTTTATGTAGGCCAGTCAACGTATTACTTGGAAAAAGAATTGATGGTGGTAGCTAAAAAATGATTAAGAACATCAGTTATTCTTTTGTTTATCATTATTGTAGAGAGAGAGAGAGAGAGAGAGAGAGAGAGAGAGAGAGAGAGACCAATTTACAGGATACATAGTGACTGAAATCTAAAAAAGAAAACTTTCCTTTCATGTCATGGTTGTTTTGATGATTTGTGCTATTTATTTTCTGAGACAAGCATAGTGAAAAGCTGAGTAATATTATCTTAAGAGTAGTTCATAATGTAGTGCTTGAGAGATGAAGTCCCTTGCTCCTCAAGAGCATTCTATTCCAGCCTAAAACTTTTTTTCTAGTAAAATAGTTGTTTTTTTCTGGGTAAAATTATTGTTGGGTTGTAGGGAACACAGTTTGTTTTTTTGAGTTTTCCTGTCCAAATTTCCTATAACTGAGAGCTTTTGGGAGTGTTCGAGAGCTTCACCTTTTTATTTTTACAATAGATGGTATAGTGAAATAGAAGGTTGTTTGTAAGATTATAAGATGCTAATAGTGAAGCTATTTTTGAAGAATAGAATTATGGTTGAGTTTCTCTATTGTGATGATGTTTACTTATGTATTCTTCTGGATGTTCCCTAAAGGAAAAATGGAACTAGGAGGAGAAACTAAATTAAAGGAATAAATTTGTGCAATATGTTAAAGGAAATATAGTATATGTATTGCACCAAAGAAAAAATTTAAATGTTGATATGTGTTTAGCATTCGTATGCATGTTGTGGATGTTGACTATGACAATAGAGTTTACATGTGATGTTTTCTTTAAATGCTTCCTTTGAATGAGGTAGAATTCATTTTTTGAGGTATGTATTATGGTTATGTTTGATGCATGTAAAATTTATTGTTATCCTTTTGGTGAATTGGCAAATATTTGAATGTCTTGGGTGCCATATCTAATCCCAATGTGTGGACATTCTCTTCTTGGTGATTGAGAGAGTTTTCACATAATGATGTACCACCATAGGATTGGCTATCAGAGATCATGGCAAAGGATGAAGGAATTATATTTTATGATTGAATCACAGTTGGAGTTTTAAATGGGTTTCTTTTCGCTAGATGGAAGGAAGCATGTATTATTACAAAATAATTTTTCTAGCTAGTGTGCTTTATCGTTGGTAGAATTGAATTGAGAAAATTGTTGAGAGGAATTGCTCTAGTATGTTGTGCATAAGCTTTAGAGGAAATAATCCTTATAATTTGAAATTTATGTTGAGCTAATCCTCGCAGATTGTAATGAAACTATGAAGCTTATGAATAAGTTCTACTCAATTTATGTGTGTTTTACACTATTTATTTTATTGCATCATTCTACTTATGGAAGGAAGTATTTAATAGAAATTAGTTAAATTGAAGTCATCAGGAATTAAATATCTATCTTTCTTTCTATAAATAAGATCTGTGTTGGTAACTTTTAAAGAGAATGGTGTAATTCAGGAAAGGTTTCTCTTGGTTCTTAAGACTTTAACGTAACAAGTAAAGCACTCTAAAGGAAATAAGAAGTTTAATTAAATCTTGTTGGACGTATAATGAGAGATTTATTAGATGTATGTTTTTTAGAGATTTCAGTTGCACATCACTTTTACCTTGTAATCAAAAATAAAAGAATTAATTGGTCAACCTTTGGAGACATGACCAAACTAGAATATAGGTTACTTAAATTGAGTGATCACCTTGGATTATGTAGTTTATATGCATTATTCTTGAGAGCTAGATGTACTTCGGGTAAGAATAGAACCTTAATTGAGAAGCCTTAGAAGATTCTATGGTATGTTTGAAGTTAGATTAGAGTTATAATTTAGTACTTGCTCTCTAGAACTGCGAGGTAATTCTTTTTGTTGGAATGGTGATAGCTTAGTCGTAGATGAGCCATTGACCATTGGCTAATGTATGAGTTTAAGGATTCTATTCCCATTCTAATAAATAATATTGAAAATGGTTATTGTCAAGTCAACTAGGCCTTTAGTAGGTGAAGGAAAACCTACCATTATGTGCATAGTGCAACTCATAGACTGACCTATGTAGCTTGCAAGAATTTGTGCAAGACTCTTTGAGAAGGAAAAAGAGGATTGCTACATTAAAATACTTATGTAGCTTGATGAGATGGGTGTTTATTTTTTTATGGACAGAAAAATGAAAACTCCTACATAGAAATACTTATGTAGTGAGCTGGTTCTCGAAGATACCCTTTCAAAGGAAGGAAATGAGGGGTGGTAAACTGTAAGACATCAAGGAATGAAATGGAAGACTAGTTTCGTAAACTGCTACACACTCCTACTAGTAGATCATGGTTGTGTGATAACCGAAAGGTGGTAGTTCAAAGATGGTCCAAGAAAAAATAGGGCTCTAGGTCTTCTAAAAAAAAAAGGAGAATTTTTGGGTTGTTACAAAAGGGCAACATGATATAAGAGACTTTTCAAGTAGAACTACATAGATAACCTTGAATCAAGATACATGAAAGATAATTTCAAACCAGAACAAATATGGAGTTGGATAAGTGAAGCTCCTCCAAATGGGTGTTTTGTATATGGGGCAAAAGACCATTATACCAGCTAGTGACCAGAAAGGGTTGACAGAATAAATCTAGCTAAGGATACATCCCATAAAATCTATGCAGTTATAGGTAACCCTACTCTATTAGGACAAGCTACACCATTTCTTTTAAGAGAGAAAATAGGATATAGAGATGTCCATATTTTGGTTGATAATGGAGTGACTGATAGTATCATATCTACTAGTATTATGAGGGACATTTTGGAAAGTCTTGGGATTATGGAAAATTGGTGGTAGGTCGAGTATGGGTTTGGTCAAACTTATTTAGTCAACTAATGTCTATTTGATCCCTAATAGCTCCTTGAGGGAAAATGAGTTGGAACTTATATGTAGATCCTTTACATGCTTTTGATGTCATATTAGGTGTGGATTGGCTTAAAGCCCATAAAGCCCTACTAAATTTGGAAGAAAGATGACTCAATTTTATCGATGAATTAAAAAAATGAGTCTGAGTCCACTATGGTTGAGAGACCCTAAAGCCTCATATTCAGTCTACCATGCAAGTTATGAGGGCCTTAAGAAAAGGGTGTAAAATCTATGTAGTTAATATGAACAAAAAAGGAAGAAACTAAATCCAGTTTTGATCTTTTCCAACAATATTAAGTATTGAATGAGTTTCAAGATGTATTTCCCAAAGATTTACCAGAATTTCCACCTTAGAGGAATTTGATTTCTCTATTTATATTTTACCAGGGGCAACACCCATTGCCATAACTCCATACCGAATGACTTCCATTGAGTTACAAGAGCTTAAGACTCAACTACAATATCTACTAGAAAAAGGTCATATCAAGCCTAGTGTTTCTCCATGGGGTGCTCTAGTTATTTTTATCAAAAAGAAATATGGATCCTTAAGGTTGTGCATTGACTACCATATGCTCAATAAAATGATAATAAAAAACAAGTATTCCCTACCAAGAATTGATGATATTTTTGATCAATTAAGAGGAGCTACAATATTTTCAAAAATTGACCTTAGGTCTAGTTACCATCAGTTAAGGATTAAAGAGGAGGATACCTTCAAAACTACTTTCAGAACTTGATATGAACATTATGAGTTCACAGTACTACCCTTTGGATTAACAAATGCCCCTACCATATTTATGAATCTTATGAATAGTGTTTTTTGAGAACAACTGTACCAATTTGTTCTTATTTTCTTAGATGATATACTGATCTACTCCCAGAATAAGGAGGAGCATGATCAACACATGAGAGTTGTCTTGGAAGTCCTTAGAAAGAATAAGTTATATGGAAAGTTATCCAAGTGTGAGTTCTACTCTCTGCAAGTGCAATACCTAGGACATATAGTCTTAGCCAACGGAGTTGCGATAGATCCAAAAATGTAGAAGCCATTGTAGAATGGCCAGCCCCCACAAATTTCTCAGAAGTAAGAGGTTTTATGGGAGTGGTAGGATACTATAGATGATTTTTTAAAGGGTTTTTGCAAATTAATTTTCCTATAACTAGTCTACAAATAAAAGGAAGAGCTTTTAAATGGATAGCTCAGTGTGAGGAACCTTTTAGAGTACTCAAAGAGAAGTTAACATCAACACCTATTCTCCAGATACTAGACCAAAATAAATCATTTAAAGTATGCACTGATGCTTCCATAGAAGGTTTAGGAGGTGTCATAATGTAGGAAGAAGAAGTTGTGGCTTATGAGTCTAGGAAATTAAAAAAACATGAAATAAATTACGCCACCCATGATCTAGAGTTAGTTTTTGTAGTCCATGCTCTCAAAATTTGGTGATATTATTTGTTGGGTAAACCATTTGAACTTAAAACAAACCACCAAAGTCTAAAGTATATTTTTACTCAACCATTATTGAATGCAAGGCAATGATGATGGATGGAATTTTTGGTTGAGTATGACTTTGGAATTGAATATATAAAAGGAAAAGAGAATAAGTTAGCAGATGCACTCAGTAGAAGAAGACATATAATTGTCATGACACAATACTAGTATGGACTATCAAGGTAAATTAAATAATGCCAAAGGATTGACGAATTTTATGTTCAAATATGGTCTCAAGTCAAACAAGGACCTATTAAAAATAAGGACTTTAAACTCAATGGGGACTTATTATATTTCTAAGATAGAATAGTTGTACCTAATAATGAGAACATGAGAAAAAATATTTTGTAAGAGGTACATTGTACTCCGTATTCTGCACATCCAAGAATGGTGAAGATGCAAAAAAACTTGAAGAAATATTACTACTAGCTTGGAATGAAAAGGGACATAATAAATTTTGTTGCAAGGTGTTTAGAGTGCCAAAAAGTCAAGGCTAAGCACCAATATCCAGGAGTACAATTATACCCTTATGAAGTTCCTACACAAAAATGGCAAGTCATCTCCAAGGACTTCATAGTTGGTCTCCCTAAGACACGTTTTAGACATGATGTAATTTTGGTCATAGTTGATAAGTTGACCAAGGTGGCCCACTTTATACCAAGAGATGTACATGATGATGCACCTGCAATAGTCCAAAAAATTTCTCGAGAAGTGATATTACATGGGTTTCTAGAAGTAATTATCTCATATAGGGATTCATGGTTCACATCTAAAGTTTGGTAAGATTTGTATCGAGCTTAGAGAAATATTACTACTGGATTGGAATGAAAAGGGACAAATTTTTTTGTTGCAAGGTGTTTAGAGTACCAAAAATTCAAGGCCGAGCACCAACATCCAGGAGGACAATTATACCCTTATGAAGTTCCTACACAAAAATGGTAAGTCATCTCCATGGACTTCATAGTTGGTCTCCCTAAGACACGTTTTAGACATGATGTAATTCTAGTAATAGTTGATAATTTGACCAAGGTGTCCCACTTTATACCAAGAGATGTACACGATGATGCACCTACAATAGTCCAAAAATTTGCTTGAGAAGTGGTGAGATTACATGGGTTTCTCGAAGTAATTATCTTAGATAGGGATTCATAGTTCACATCTAAATTTTGGTAATATTTGCATCGAGCTTAGAGAAAAAACTTAATATTAGCACTACTTATCATCCAAAAATAGATGGACAGATCGAGAGGGTCAATCAAGTATTATAAGATATGTTGCAAATGTATTACATGGACCATCTCTGGTATTTTCTTACAACAATATCTACCATACCATGTTGGGAATGGCTCCATTTGAATCCCTATATGGGCAATGGTGTAGAACACCTTTGACTTAGTATAATCTAGAAGATCGAGTAATGATTGGTCTAGATACTATGAAACAAATGGAGGTACAACTAAAATAAATATGCCAATAACTCAAATAAGCCACAGATCGCCAAAAGAGCTACGTTTATCTCAAGAGATCACCCGGATAATTTGTTGTGATAAATTTTTCCTAAGAGTAAAACCCTCAAAAAGTTCAATAAAATCCACCAAGCTTAGTCCTAGGTTTGTAGGACCATTTAAAATTATTTTCAAAATCAGTCTTGTAGCCTATAGATTGGCCTTGCCAACTAAATTTTCCAAGGTCCACAATGCTTTCCATGTGTCCCTCATTAGGAAGTATGAGGCAGATCCCTCACACATGTTGGACATTTCACATTTATAAATATTGGACCCGTGACTCACTAAAGTCTGCCCAGTCAAGATTCTTGGGTTTAGAAACAAGCAGCTGAGGAAGAAAACTATTGACCAATGTAGGGTCCAATGGGACCTTGACTTTGATAGAAATGCCATGTGGGAAGATGTGGAAATTATGAAAGAACAATTTCCATTTTTTTTAGAATTGGTATATGTCTAAACATTGATAGATATATGTTATATGTGTTCTATATTTGTAGTACATGTTTTTCAATTTACTTTTGGATAAAAGTTTAAAATATTTGACATGGTGATGCTTGAATGTTTAAATAATAATGTGGATATACATAATTGTTATGGTAAACATAGGGACTATGTTTAATTATGGTGGGGGAGAATGTAACATCCCCACTATTTTTATATCTACCTGCTGGTTATATGTTGAATGAGATACTACTGATGAACTTCTGTGAGTGCTAAAACAGATTAATATATGATGACAAGCAAATTAGTGTACTTGTTACCCACCTTCTGGTGAAAATATAGGGGTGGTCTGCATGAGGTAAGGTGGGATATGATGTGTAGTGCTCAATGCACCATGGTCTGTGAGTACATGGAATCTCACCAAAGGAAGATTCATATAGGAGTATCTAGTTTTCTGCATTGTTTACATGTTTCTTATCAATGATTAGCTACATTTTGCACGTATTGGTTTAATTAATTTTAAATCTAGTTGTTAAATAAAATATATTTATTAAATTCAAATTAAAAATATATAATACATATATGTAAGAAAATATAAATAATAAAATAAAATATTAATACGATAGAAGTATATATATATTAAATGTGAGAAAATAATTTACTTTATTAAAGTAAACCATAGCAATGCCTTCTTTCTCCTCTTTCAAAATCACCACCCGATAATTCTTAATAATGCATGAGAAAATATTAGGTGTCACTTAACCTAAGCCTCTTATTCCTTTTAAAAGAATATATTTTGAGGATGAAAGATCATCCAGTCTAAATTTATACATCTGCATTCTTCTGGGAAGATTTTAGTTTGGGTGCATTACCAAGCTATTAGGTCAGCTTGTTCCAAACAATTTTGTATGAAGTGAAAGATAATGGTTGTGTGTTATAGAGGAATTGTGTTCTTTCTTCGTCTTTGAGTAAATATTTTGTTTGTTTGTGTGTGTTAAAAAAATTGTATGACAAGCTTGTTTAATAAATATTTGCCCTTGTAAGTGCTTGTTATATATAAAAAAACAATGACTGCTTGTGTGAGACCTTGTATGATCTTGATGCTTAAATAAAAAATGGTTGCTTGTGTGAGATTGTAAGTCTACAAGTGATGAACTTAAATACATAATTAAAATTGGGTAATTTTGATTACTGCATCCATCCAGTGAGTTTGACCATTAGATACTAGCCCATATATGTGCTTGCTACATAATTAAACTAAGACTTCTTGTGTGAGATTGTAAATATACGAATGATAAATTTATATGTATATTTAATTAAATTTGGTAAGCTTTATTGCCACGTTTAGGTAGATGCATTAATGTAGATCATGATGACCCAATAATGCATCCACCTTCTATATTTTCATCTCGAGAAAATGCACAAGCATGGAGGATGAGACTATCTTATATGCATGAAGGAATTGATAAAATCAGTTGATGATAAACAAGTCCGATAGGTTTACAAGAATTTTTGTTCTTCTAATCAAGAAAATAGTTTCACCAAGTAGGAAAGTTTATGTTTTCCTAAAAAAATGCTTTATCTAGCCTCTGATAGCGCCTAGTGCGTGTGAGTGTACAACAAATATGTTTTAATATATATTTATCTAAAGTGAACATGTGGTAAACTATTTTCAATTGTTGTACTTTTATTTAATAATATACAATTGCTATGGTGAAGAAAGTAATAATTTATCATAAGCTTATGTGCTAGATTTTGTGTTACTGATGAACACTAATGGTAAATAGTTTTATGTTTTCTATGTTGATCATCATGGAGTATTTTTTTTAGAACTTGAATGAATTTTATTTATGTTCTATTTTCATTTAGTATGCGACTTGTTATGGAATATTTTTAGGTAAAAGCTTCAAAATAATGCATTTTCTAGTGGATAGCTTTTCCCATGCCTGTAAGAAAGCGTTTGGAATATGGTAGAGAAGTTTGAATATGAGTTTTCCTTCTATTAATGTAAATATGTTAGGTGCTTTTTTTGTAATTAGATACAACATAGACATCTATGATAAAATAGTAGGTTTTATTGGAGACACATTAAGATATCAATACAATGAGTTTACGTGTATGAAACTAGTATGGTATTAAGGGTTATGTCAGTCATGTTGGAATAACTAAGGGGAAACCATATTTTTTTTTATACTTGAAGTGTTTGTTAACCCAATGACCTATGCTTTACGTGAAGCGAGCACCCTCTTAGTGGATTTCCGTTTATGAATCAATAGGGTACTCTCATTTGGATTAAAATCAATCTCCAAACTGTCGATTTTTTTTTGCATGGTTACTTTTGCTTTAATAATTATGATAAGTTTGTATGTAAACATAGTAAAGGTTCATTCTCAAAAGAACTCAATTGGGTATTTAAACTTTTGATATTTATTGAATTATTTTATAATTTATGTTTTATGTTTTAGCTTTAAAGCAAACATGTAGGAAGTGCAAGTTGAAACTCAATATTAAAGTTGGATGCTTTAACTTCTAGGAATACCACATGGTTAATAAATTAACATTTATTTCTATTAGGCTAGGGTTTTTTGACTTCTTGTGTCTAATTGAAAAGTAAATATCGTTACTTAGGTTATAAAGTACTTAAAATAGAAGACTTTTACGTATGTAGTCTTCTTATAAAAATCTTTGATAAAACTTGTAACTCTTATGTTTGTAATTAATAAAAACCTTTCGAAAACTTGTGAAGCATTTTTGTATATACAATAAAATCTTATAAGATAATGTTTTTAGTTATGAAACCTAGTTTATTTTTGTTTATGTATATTGCCTTGTGTTTATCTTTTACTGCATTGTCACTTCACTTGTATTATATGAGGGTTAGTAATGGACGAGTTAAGAAGTTCATTTTAGAATATATTTTAGCATATTTCGTATTGGATATTTGGAATGCTTGTTTAAATAGTTAAGGGTTTCTAGTTAATAGTACTTGATTTACAATGAACTAATATGTAGTATATTTCTACAAATTGGTGATATTCTCACAACCCAATATGATAAATGTATGATTATGGCTAACATAAGAAAAACCTTACGAAGAACTACCACTTAGTTTACCATGGAACCTTACTTAAACTAAGCCCTTCTATGATTACTATGGAGGGTGTATCATCAAGATGGATGAACACCTTGGAACCTCACCTAGACGAGCAAGAAATCACCCAACACCAATGGCTAACAAGTGGCTATCATTGTGATTTGGTGATATCCGCTTTCTAGCATATTCATATTAGACAAGTGGTCCTCTGCTATGAACAAGTAATGAATAATAGAATGGAACACCATTCTAGGCTTTAAAACAAGTAGTACTGTGAGGGTTCTCATGATCACAGTGTAACTGGTGAATTGCTAGCATTAACCTAGCTCTAGAATTTCTATATTAAGGAGCTAGAAGGTCTAGTGATGGGATGGAATGGGATGTTCCATCATTATCTACATCACGACTTAGGATACCTAGACCCCAAATCCAAAGAATTGGTGGGCCCTGGTTGTGTCCATAAGTTGGTGGTCTACAACCATGCACTAAGCATACTTACGGTATCCATAGTACCATTTATACAATTAACAAAAGTAAAATTTAAGGACAAAGCACAGGTCAGATAAACCTATGTCTTCTGTTCTAAGGGGTGGGGAAATTATACATCCACCCTTTTAGGTATTATGGGCCCTAGAAGGACAACCCCATGTCGTGAACTTAGATCTTTAGTACGAAGAAGGGGTTCACTAAATGGCATGTTTTATGGAATTTTGCCAATCTTGACCACTCGAGAAACCATCTATAGTGGGTATTAATATCGGAGTGTGTAAATTATGCCTATGTTTTAAGAACATGTTGGGTGTATAATGGTTAATCTGCAAAAAATTTACTGTGTTTTTTAAACACCTAGGAGAGTTAGACTTGGGTTGTTACAATTGATTAGGAGAGTTAGACCTAGGTTGTTACACCTCTTTTGTGGCTTGACTTCAAAGAATGATTTCTTTGAATATTTGACAAAGGATTTTCCACATCATATATGTTGAGGAATATTATATTATTTGGTAAATGCTAATATACCCCCATGGTACCCTCATTAGATTTAAGTCTATAGTTTAGGGGTATGATTTATATTTTCCTTTTATGTAAGTGTTAATATGTAAGAAATGCACAAGTGTCATGTAAGAGTGCAATGCGCAAGAAATGCACAAGTATCATGTAAGTTAGAGTGCAAGTTTAGATTGAGAGAATGTGCACAAGTGTCATGTATGTAAGTGCACAAATATTTAATGTGAGGATGTGCATAAGTTTATTAGATTATGAGTACATTTAGAAGTGCAAGTCTTATAGAAGTATGCAAGTGTCATAGAGTTAAGTGTGCATGCAAGAAGAAAGTGAAGAGTCTAGTATGAAAGTATAAATATGATAATCCAAAGGTCATGGGACTTGTAATATAAAGAGCAATAGTCAAGTACTTAAAGAGTCACATTACTATGGTTATATTATGGAGAAAATGCTCCATAAGAAAGTAATGTAAATTTGAATATCCTATTATCTAATTGTAAGATAAAGAAAATAAATAAAGCTTGTATATGGATTTTTGAGCAATTAATATTGTAAGTTTTCTTCATGCATAGTTCATGAATGACTTAGGCCATTTACATTCATATTTGATTATATAAGTGAATGCTATTTTCAGTATTATATAGGCCTTTATATACATATTAAATTGCTTATATATTATTCTACTCTTCATTATTGATATTTTGACCTTTAATATTGTGGCTTCTTTATATTGGGACCTATGATATTTTATGGTAGTAAGGCTTAAAAGGCCAATAAAATATGGTCCTAAGAAAACAAAAAAAAAAAGGAATAGTGGAGGAGTATTAATCTGCATTCAAAAGTCTTCTTACCTATACCCACCAATTAAATCCAAGGGTGTTGGTCTCAACCTTTTGCTATGGTATTTAGGATAAAATTTAGAAGGAATTCAACATGCTTGATCGCTATACTCTCAACAATTCTCAATGTGTAGATTTGGTAGTAGAACAAAATCACTAAGAATCTAGTCCTCTCATAGACATGACTTCAAATTCCATAATCCTTACTACAATAATGATCATTTCTAGGTAATATTTTTATTCAAATGTTGTTCTTACCATCCTCATGATAAATCCTATGAGGAGCAACATAACATTCAAGTGGAAGATGATACAAAAATCATGAAAATGAATATTCTTTGTTGCATGAGCATCAAATAGAAATAGACAAGGTAGAACATGAAGATAATATCATGGATATCTCTACTTATTCTCTTATTGAGATTCAAGTTCACCATACCATCAAGGTACAAGGATTATTTAAAAACAATGTATAAATGTGTTAACTGATTTAGATAGCATGCATAACTTTATAGATAATTAGACAACCAAGTATTTAGTCTTCTATATCAATATTTCAAACTAGGATAAATTTCAAGTCTTAATTGCTAATTGTGGTACCATTGAGTGTGTGGGTTGAATGGCTAAATTTAACATCCAAATAGGTAATTATACTTGGTCAGGTAATATATTTCCCATGAACTTTGGTAGTTTATATATCATATTGGAGGTACAATGGCTATCTCAGCTTGGGGACATTGCTATTAAACTATAAAAATCATGTTAAGTGGATAGAGAATGGAAAATTCATTTATTTCCAAGGAATCCAACCCCCTTCATTGAAGGTAATTAATTAACTTAGCATGGAAAAGATATTGAAGAAATATCATTATGGATTCTTTACTCAAGTCAATTACAAGGAGGATCAATCTTCAAAGCCAATTATTTCATCTATTCCTTTATATTTATAGGACATCATGGATCAATATATAATTATACCATGATTCTTCCTCCCAAGCACATACATGATCATGCCATCCACCTTGTTTTGGTAATTCAACCTCCTAATGTTCATCCTTACTACTATCCCCAAACCCAAAATTAAAAAATTGATAAACTAGTTCAAGAAATGTTGGAGCAAGAAATAATTCATCCAAGGATCAATCCATACTACATAAGGATAAATCATGGTGCATGTGTCCTAAATTTTATCCTCTCAACATGATAATTATAAATGATAAATTTCCTATCCTTCTTATAGATGATTTGTTGGATGAAGCATGGTGCTAGATACTTTATAAAACTAGACTTATGTTCTAGGTTTAATAAAATTAGGTTTAGAGAAGAGGATATCCTTAAGATTTATTTTTGTACACATGAGGGTTAGGGTTAGGGTAATGCTTGAATTAGTCTATAAAAATGAAGAGTTAGGAAGTAGTTGACATCATCTTTCATATTCAATTCTTAGTCATGCATGCTTTGCATATGAGACTTCAACCTCTCTAAGAAACTAAGATAATTTTCCATATCTAAGTGGCTAAGGGATTTGCATTGATTTGAATATAGATTTTTTATTTGCATATTGGATTTATTGGCAATTGGATCTTGTAAGCAAAAGAAGACAACACCTTGCAAGTAAAATAATGAAAACAAGCAATTGCAGAATTAAAGGATTTTGTATTGAATTTTATTGGAGACTAAGTCTCCTTTTTACAAGTGATTTACCCAAGTTTATAGGGGTATGATTACAATAAGTGAATTCTTTCTTTCACATGATATAATGAGCACAAAGAGGGAAAAACCCCTTTGGCTAATCAAATTATTGGTGGTGTCTTTGGTCTTCTTTCGCTCCAATCCAATTGGTGAGTGGGATTGAGTATCCAATGATGGGTCACTCCTAGCTTCAATAGCTCTTCAAATACCTGTATCCTACACACATGAAAGTCAAACAAGAGTCAGTAGCACCTGTATACATGATTAGAAACAAGTGCAAATAAAAACCCTTGAAGGAATGCTTGTAGAAAACATAGAAATTGTAATTAAAAATTCCTTGCTAACAAATGAATAAATTACTGATATCTGCTGCTCTAAATGGCATAAAAATTGGTGGAGATGTTCTATGGTATGTGAGGAACCTACCCTAAAAATTTAAGCTTGATATTAGTTCGTATGAGGGAGATATGACAAAAACAAGTTTGGCAGTTTCTATAGAACCGCGGGTCCGCGGTTGTGACTATGTAATCGTGGGTTTGCGGTTTAGAAATCGTGGGATTGAAGTTATGATTGTGTAACCATGGGTATATGGTTTATAAATCATGGGACTATGGTTATTATTATGTAACCATGGATGCACAGTTGTTCAGAGATGGCAAGAACCCTTGAAAACTCGAATCCAAGACCTCGATGTCTCGAACTCAATGATCATTGGCAATTTATTACAATGATTTCGACAGCTTAACAACGTATTTTCTAGACCCCTTTGCTTGATGTAATGGTGTTTCTTTTATAGTCAATTTTAGGTTTTTGAGGGAAATGAGAGGTGGCAAGCCAAGGCTGCCAAGTGGTAGTCCTGGGCTTCCAGATGGAGGGGGCAGTTAGAGTGAGTCACCCAGGGTGTCTCACTTAATTGGGGTGATGGGGGTGCAACTGGAATGAGGTGTAAGGATTGTCCCATGTGAAGGGAAAAATGGGACAAGGGTGTATGATATGTGGCAAGGTGGGATAGTGAGGTGGCTAGGACACATGTCTAATGGGTAGGCAGGGTATCCTAGGGGGATTTTCTAGATTTATTAAAATATAGAAAATAGGATAATGTGCAAGATTTTTATGCCTAAGTTTAGACTTAGGTATATATTATTATGTAGAATTGTGGTGTGCAATGTGGATGAAGTGTACATGAATTAATATACCTAATTTTAGACCTAGGCATATATTTTATCATGCAGAATTATGCGGTGAATTGAAAATACCTAGATTTTGGTGTCTACAGATCTAATTTATTGATATCATTGGGTATTGTTAACTTTACATTATTGGATTGCTAATATTATTTATATAATTGTTAAATTTATTTCTTAACAAGTGCTATTAAAGCTTTGATCTTGGTTCCCTATGGGATAAAAATTTGTCATAAAAGGGTGTGAAACCCATTTTAAAACCTCTACCAAACATTATTATTGTCTATGTCCTAGGTATTTTTTTCATATTTTTCAATCCATCATTTGGTACAATTATCTTCTAGAATATTATAAGTTTATTGTTACTTTCTTCTACCAAACCCAAAAATGTATTGGGTGTTGTTAGACCCTTGTAAGAGACCTATACCATTACAATCATCTCTTTGAGATGATCAAAACAAGGGGTATATCCAAAAATAGTTTTTTTGGAAGGTGAGTGTCTTGGGACCCTTGCAGGTGACCTATCCCATTGTGATTATCTCTTTGAGATGAAAGTAAGAGGTATTTTTTGTAATACCTTTTTTAATATAATTCCAAGTAATTTTTTAGGATTTTTATCAAGTTCCACTAGTGTATTAATACAAATAATACCATTATGGGTTGGTCATAATTTAATGATTGATTGTAGTGCACTATTCATTTGGAGGATGTGTGTATGAGTAGGAAGAAGTGTCTACCTAGAAATCCTGGTAAACATCACAAAAGTGCCCCAAATATTAATAGCATTAAACAATGTCTTATTTCTTCCTTAGATTCCATGGCTTTACCTCCTCCTAACACCTTGAGTTCTTCCTCTCCTCCTCCCAATAATACTCATCTAGTTCCTTCTCCTAATAAGCCTTCCCTAATCACTCCTAATATGTTAGATTTTGATGCTATATACTTAAGGAAATGCAACCACAAGATCTAAAATAAGCATGCAATATTAAGTATATGATAATAAAAATATACTAAGCATGTAAAAATCATGATAAAATTCTACAAATACTCATAAAACATCCATTAATGAAAGCTCACAAAATATTACATTGATGGAAATGGAGTTCATAAACTCTCCGTTTTGAATACATGCTCTACATTGTATCTACTACTATTATACTCAATGCTATCTCTCCATTCTATTTCTTACCTAATAAGGCCTATTTATAATGAGACATGACTCTTGGCCTTCCATATTCTTAATGAATCGTACATCTGGACAACATGCACATGTACATCATTGCACATTCTAACAATACTTGTGCATTTATTACATTACATAAAGTAAATGCTCAATTCCTTATCTAAGACAAACTCCTAATCTAAAAATGTACCCATGGTGGTACAATTGCATGTACCAAATAATGTAATATATTCCAACACCCCTCTATATTACATTATTGGGTATTGAAGACTTTAGTCTTCAATATGGGTCTTCATATTTCAGATATTATTTAGCTTGATCAGGTTCTTCTTCTTCTTCTTTAGTCTGTAGATGTCCAAGTAATACATAGTTTTGTTATCCTCTCATTTTTATTATTTTAAATATTCTATTTCCCCGTTGAATTTTATGATATAGATCTTCCATTTTTTATAGTTTGTTCCTCATAAAATGCATTAGGGTTGTTTTGAAATACAACAATATCTTATGAAATATCAACTGAATATAGATCATATATCTTTATGGATTGATATTGTAGCTTTTATCTCATTTTAATTTATGATGAGACACATATTAAATCCCTTAATGTATCTAAAATCAACCATCATTTTTCTCTCTATCAACTTGGCAATTGAAATAAGATTTGATGTTAATGTAGGAACATACATTACATCATGTAACAAAAAAATTTGGAAATGATGTACTAGGTGTTACACACTCATATCCATGTATGAGATAGGTTTTGCCATCTATAATTTTTAACCTAAAATTGTTAGTGACTTCAAGGCAATAAAACCATTGTAAATTTCCTGTCATGTGATGACTTGCACCAGAATCAATATACCAAATTTCCTTTTCATTTTGACCTGTAGAATTGTTTGTGCTAGAAGTTACATCTTTGATATGGAATATTGGATGGATTTTGATCTTGAATCCTTTCATAGTGTATCTTGCGATGATATGTTCCTCTTGCTAACTTATCCATTATATTTAAGAAATTATAGTATTCCTTTTCAATTTCTAGATTCTAACCTTTAATTCTTGTAGTATATGATCAATCAATGATCAAATTTCTAAATAGAATTCCTTTTAGTTCTTTTGTATTGAGAAAAATTATGATAAAATATTTTATCTTTCAAAACCTTAGAAGTTGTCTACCTTATGACTCCCTAGTTTAGAGATCAAACTTGATGAACTCTTTTCAATTTCAAATTTGTAGGATACCCTGAAATTTCTAATATTCAATCAATGGTTTTGACAAAGGTTTGAATTTTCAAATATCTAGGTAGTATCCGTTTTAGCTTCCTATTATTTTGAATGTAAAAGATCAATTTTGATAAGATCTTTTCAATATCAAGTTTTTTTTTTTTGTACAATGTCTTGTGTCTATAAAATGTTTTTGAGTATAGTAGACTTAGCTTTCTAAGTTTTCTTTTGAGTTGAATCCATTTTGTCTCCCCAATACTTTGATGAAAATTTCAATATAGTGTTCAACTCCTATTCTTTTAATACAAGCACTTTATTTCTCCTTGTAGAAAGCTAAAGATGCAATTTCAATTGATAAAATTCTTAATAGTTAAGGCTCTATAGTTGGATTCCTTTTTTACCTTCAATTTGTATGAGAGACTAATATCAAAACAATTGTTCCAACTTTCAATCAATTCTATGTTTTGCTTCTTTCAAGTTTCAATAAAATAATTTCTAAATTTTAATAGCTTGATTTTGAACTCCTTATAACTCCCTAATTGGAAATTTAGAAACAATGATATTTGCAAATAGTATTTCAATTTTGGTGTAGCAAGTCCTTATTTCTCCAAGTTAATATTTTGCAAATATTTCAATGCAATATTAATTTCATGCATGAATAGAGTAATTTCAAATACCTTTTCAAAGAACTTCTTTCTTCAATTATCTTTTAAAGCATTCAATACTCTGCTAAGGTTATCACCTTATTTCTCCTATTGTAATTAATTAATCTTTGCTTCAATTTTTTAGGAGCGAGGTAAGTGAACATTATATTTGTATTAGAAATGCAATAATCTTAAATAATACAATAGTAGGCTAAGAATAGCCTTAGGATATTAAACAAAATAATATCCCTAATTGAAGATAACAATATGCTTACTAACATGCTTAGCTAACAAAGCCCTAACCACTAACATAATCAACTAACGTAGTCAAATTGACTACAATGACTAACCTAGGTAAATAGTAAAAGTAAATACTAGTGGTAAAAAGTAACAAGCTACTTTTTACCATGCAGTAAATAAATTCTACCTAATGTAGGAAAAGGGTAAATATCCCAAATGATGGAATATTACTCTAACATCCCCCTTATTACATTATTTGGGTAATGTATATAACTATCCCAATACAGTGAAAAAGATGTTGATCTGTTGGTTCTTGCTTCTAGCTCGGTGCTCTGGCTGCTCCTAAGAAAAAAGTGGGTCATTCCTCACTTTGTCTTCACATCAACGAATGTCCTTATTGTAATCTTGTCATCCAACCGGATTGCATGGGTAACCAACTGCTGCAACCGCTAGGTGTAGTAGAGTAGATCACTTCATACGAGGTTCATTCGGTTACAATATGATTTTGCAAAAAGTTTTGATAAGGTAGCTAAGGTGTCAATCACTGTCGAAAATGCACCCTTATAAGTTTCCCCCCTTGTTGCAAAACATGTTGTAATGGAATTTTTGAAAGAAGTGTGACTAAGGTGTCGGTCGCTGCCAAAAATGCACCCTTATAAGTCTTCTTCCCTTTTTACAAAAAAATTGTGTGAAGTAAGAAAATAAATGTTTATCCCCCCTTAATTGCAAAATATGTGCAACTCAAGAAGCTTTGTGAAGGTTTTTACAAAGATTGCCTCCTAGGCAAATTTTACACTAGAAAATTCCCTCCTTTTGTTACAAGTACTTCAAACAATGAGAGTTTGCTATTTATGAAGCCTAAAAGAGGTACAATCACCCCTTTATTGCAAGTACTTCAAACAAAAACTTATGCTATTTATGAAGCCTAAAAAAGAGAGAGAAAATGGTGCTTGCTTAAGGTGACAAATTTGTTTCCCCTCTACAATGTTGTTTGAACCATGAGCACATTGTGTGCTCTTTTTGAACCAGAATCAGAATCAAACACTTCACTAGAAACATGGCTTCTATGATGTGCCTTTGTCATTTTAGTTTTGCTTGTTTTGAAACCAACACCATTTGGTGTCATGGTTGTCCTTTTTACAATTTGTGCAAAACTTTGCCTCCTAGGCAATTTTATCAAAAAAATTCACCAAATAATCCTTCCTTATTGCAAGTACTTCAAGCATGGTTGCTATTATGAAGCCTAAAAGAAAAGGTATAATTTTGATGACTTCTACTTTTCTGATTGCCTTTACAAGTTTTATCTCCCTCTTGTCAAAATCTGTGTTTGAAGGAAGAAAGGAATTATCCCCCCTTAGTGCAAAAGATTGCTACTTTCAAGGTTCCTTATTTTACAAAAACTTGTTCTTTCTTTTGATATACCCTAAAAGAGTACCAAAAGATAATTCACTCAAAAAGATATTTAATGGCACCTGCCTGAAAATCCTCTTGAAGAGGGATAATCAGTTTGAGGAAATTAAGCCAAACAAATAAGAGTGAATTAGGGGTTTTGATTTAGGAGAGAATATCAAGGAAAATTGGCTTTAAACCTATGCAATGATTTACACAAATTATTGTGAAATTTTGGGGTTTTGAGTGTTCTTGATTTTATGACTTATAATTGCAAAAAATAATGCAATAATCAAACAAGAATGCCCACAAAATTCTTATCACATAGGTGTCGGTCATCGTCAAAAATGCACCTAATTTGCCAATTTTGTAATAAAGGTGTCGAGTAAAATCGAAAATGCACCTTATTACCAACTTTTGCAACAAAATTTGGATTTGTGTTGTGCAAAAATTTGATATATTATGTCTCCTCTTGTTTTTCAATTTTGCAAAGAATGTGGCATAAAACAATTGCCTTTCCTTTTTGTGTTGCAAAATTAACAAGTTTGATTTAAGTGCTCCTCACTTTGTGTTACAATTTTGCAAAGAAGTACAATTTCTTGTCTTCCCCCCTTGATTTGCAAAATTAACAAATGAGCACTCCTTCCAAGACAAGTCGACACACGACCCGCATTTGAAAGGCTTCCAGAACCAGTCGACACACGACTTGGTTTTTATGGACCCAAGGTCTTCAATTTCTTCTCAATTTTGCAAAAAATAGAATGTGCAATTTTATGTCTTATATCCCCCCTTGGAGAAAACAAATGCACACTTTGCCTTTGAATTTTACAAAAATTTTGTGTCTCCTTGTGTTACAATTTGGAAAAAAAGAATTCAAGTTTGATCCTTTATTGTATGCTAAATTAACAAGGTTTGAGAAGAATTAAGGCTCCCTAATTTTGCAAGAAAAAAATGATGCTTTTAGATGTCTTATATCCCCTTTTTGAGAGAAAAAAAAGCTCAATTTTTTTTTAAAATTGCAAAAATAGGTCCTTTATACTTCATTTTAATTTGCTAAATTTTAAATAAAAATTAATCAAAAAATTTTACTTAATGAGAAAAACAAAATATTTGTTAAATCAAGTTTAATAAATAAAATTGATTTAAAAAAAAAATTATATTTAAATTATTAAAAAAAATATGAAAATTTTTCATGAAAATTAAAAAAAAAAAATTACTTACCTTGGGGTTTTCATTATAAGGTAAAAAAATACCTTTTTGACTCCCACTGGGAGTCGATACCTGGACCCCGCGACCCCTAGCTTTACCGACTGACTATCTAGCTAGTCGAGGAGGCTCGACGTGAAGGGAAGGGAAGATTCTTCCCTTTCCCTTCAATTCCTTGAGCGATCGAGGAATTAAGTGGGGTTTTATCCCACATCATCCGTGAGGGCGATGTGGTGGGTAATTAAAAGGGCTTCCAAGCCCTTAGGTTCTTGACTACCTTTAGTCAGTTGAACCTTCACCCACTTTTGTACTGAAAACTGGAGGAGCTTCCTCCTACCACATGGTAGAGTTCACTGTTGCCACGTGTCACAATTTTAAATGAAACATCATCAAAGTTAGTGCTCCCATAAAATTCCATGTGAGTCAGCCCTCAAAATATTTGCCCGTTAGATCCATGTTATATCAACGGTAGGTATCGAGTCTAGGTGTCCACATGTTAGGTGTAGGTTTTCATTTGGGTTTCCATGTGTCAGGATTTTGGGTGTCCATGTGTCCTCCCATGAAGGACGCTCTTGCCCTCACATTGTGGTTAGCCATCGCATGAAGGATGCTCCTACCCTCATGTGGTGGTCGACCACTATTGGCCACATATGTTCACCAATGTGGAGAACCACCTATCCTCTTATGGTGGTGGTTTCTAGATGTGGAGGACCGTTTGTCCTCTCGCTATGGTTGTCAAGTCTCAAGAGGATCGACAATGTTTGGAGGGTTGCTTACCCTCCAATTGAAAAGTGGGCCACCGTGGGCTAGTCATCGAAGGTTGGTCTTTGATCACCATTTGCTGGTTACCTAAAATGTGGGGCCTATCGTTCTGTGCAGCGCATGTGCCCACCGAGGTGGGACCTAGTATTGACTATGAATCCCCACATTAGATCCATGCAGAAGGTGTGCCAACATTGCTTTACGCCCACATTTATACACCACACCTACCATTAATGGTAGAAATCTACAATCAATAAAATTTGCCCAAATTTATCTCAATCTATGAGCAACCATAAACGATTGCCTAGGCCTTGTCCACCTAAGGTGGAACCTGGATCGCAGAGTGGAGAATGGCATAAAATGCTTGCTCTGATACCAATGTTAGGAGCGAGGTAAGTGAACATTAGATTTGTATTAGAAATGCAATAAGCTTAAATAATACAATAGTAGGCTAAGAATAGCCTTAGGATATTAAACAAAATAATATCCCTAATTAACGCTAACAACATGCTAACTAATGTGCTTAGCTAAAAAAGTGCTAACCACTAACCTAATCAACTAACGTAGTCAAATTGACTATAGTTACTAACTAGGTAAATAGTAAAAGTAAATACTAGTGGTAAAAAGTAACAAGCTACTTTTTACCATGTAGTAAATAAATTCTACCTAATGTAGGAAAAGGGTAAATATCCCAAATGATGAAATATTACTCTAACATAAATCATTTTAACAAATATTTTATTTTTATCAATGTTAGAAAAGGTAAGCATAGCAAAATAATTAAATCAAGCATAGGTTTAATTAAATTATTTCTTACCTTTGTGAATATGGTGTCTAAAGTTTCAACTTGTTGTCTGTGATCTAATTGCACTTTCATTGCAATTAATACTTCTATGGACTCCTCTATTCCTCGGATTCTTTGTGCTCAATATCTGATACATCTCCTTCTCTTCTACTTTGTCGCACTTATGCATTGACTTGCTTAATAATTCATTTTTCCACATTCTTGGCATCTGACCTGTGATTTTATTATAGGTACAAAAGTATTATGAGTAATATGGTTGATGCTTCCTTTTTATGTGGATATTTGTCACTTATGTTCTTGCTCTCACTCATAGTTTTACAACCTTATTTCCCAATTCCTCTTCAATACCTCTCCGCTCTTCAATTTAACTATCATTCTTGTAGGTGAGCTTGAGGTACTAAATAAACCTCCATGTATTAACTTTATTTGCTTTTACATCCTCCACGTGTGCACCTTTGCTAGAAAATTGTAACATCTCCTTGATTAGAGTTATGTAATCCTCTTTTTTGTACTCTTTCGTAGTGATGGTTGGACCTCCCTTACACTCAAAATATAGTCTTATGATTGGCCCTCTATTGGCTAAGTGGTAAGTAACTAATTCACTTCTATTTACAAAACTTGTAGGTGTGTCAATCAATTCTCTTCTTTGCAATGTAATGTGCAATAATGAGTGGAATTTACTATATTCACATATCCTTCCTTCTATGAGATGACAAGTGGTGAGTGGATTATTCACTTGCTGATGATGGTGTTTCCAAATGGTATTGTGAGATGACAAGTCTTATTTTCCCTAACATTCCAAATATCAACTGCACCCTTTAGATTCCTTGGTGATTACATGATTCAATGACTCTCAAGTTCACTCTTTCATTTTCAATTGGTATGTCTCTTTAGTTTATCTCTAATGATGCTTGACCCTAACACTCTTTCTTCCTTCCAATGGCTGTGTTGGCTTGGTGGTTTCAATGGTGGCTTGACTCGTTCAAACATGATGGTTTTTACTATGATTTTCTATTGGTCTATACACCTTCTAATGCTAAGATGTTCAACTCTAATATTGTTTACCTTCAAGTGGATCTTCAAAAGTGCAAGTGCAAACAATTTGGATCCTCCAAATGATGCATGTTATTGTATCCTTTCTACTGACACTTCTTCTTAACCTAGGTGCCTCCTCCTTGAAATCGATTTCTCTTCCTTGAGCACACTCCTCTTGGCAGCTTTAATTAGCTCTTCAACAATGTTTGAGATCTCCTCTTTGTGACTATTTGGACTTTACTTTGCTGCACTTTATTTCAACCTTTCTTGGCTCTATGCTTGGTGATCTTTCCAGTGGTGACTCCAAGCTTCTATGTCAAAACTTTTATCTTTTGGATAGCTTAGTATATCCAATATTTTCTATACAATATTATCTTCTTTTCTTTCCAATAGATAGTAGGAAGTTGATATTCTCTTGTAATATATCTAACTTATCTTTTCTTTTGTGTAGGTTTTAATCTCTTGTAAATGCAATCTTCTACACCCTTGAAGACATGAACTTGAAACCTTTCTTCTTGCAACTTTAAACCCTCAAATTTGGTGCTTTTAAAGACTTAATACAATAAATATGAATGTTCAAATAATGAACTTTTGCACCAATGTTGCATAACTTTTTGTCTCATTTTATAGCTAGATTTGTTGGTGATTTGATTCACCTATTTGCTGCCCTATTTTTTTTTAACTTCCTACTTAAATTTCTATTAATTTGATGTCCTCAACTAGTTAATCTTACAACTCTTCTTGCTATCCAAATCACCTTATAAAATACTTAAATTAGTAGATTTATAAATCCTTTAACTTGCTGCCTTTAACTTGTCACTTTTGTAGCTCTAATTTCTACTCTTAACTTCTAAAATTTTCAACAACTTTCCTTGACCAAATGCTATCCAATCCTCCTTGTAAATCTGCTCTGATATTATACAAATCATAGATAAATTTACTCCTAATGCTTCCTTGAACTCTAAAAATTTATAGTTATTAATGCTGCCTATCGATCAACTTCTATATTTTCTAATGCTTCTCCTAGCTCCTCCAAATTGCAGCTATATGTCACCTTCAATTTGCTAGCTTGTGACTTCAATTTATGTTATAAAAACCAACACTCTTCTATTTCACAAATCATCCTACAAATAATTTGTGGATATTCTCATAACTCTCAAATTTGGTGGCTTCTTCTAGCTCTTTTCTTCTTCAATCTCCTTGTCAAACTCTGACTTTAAATTGGGCCTATTTGTTGGCCTCCTCGAGAATTTGAATGTCTTGAGATCTTCAATTTTTTTTTCCAAAATTTGGTAAAATTCTTGCCAAATATTTCTTCCTTTTGGGCTTGTTGTCATATGGAAACAAATATTCCAAAGTCTTCTTTTTAGGAATTTCTCCTTGCTAGCAATATTCTCCCTTGATTTTTCTCCAAACCTTCTCCAATGGCCACTTATCCAACTTTTTTCAATATGGATTTTCTAGCCTTCTCCTTCTTTATTTGGACGAGAATATTGTTAAACCTCCTAGCTAGGACTATGGAGGTCCTAGCGAGTCCTACTGATCATCCTCTGATCCTATCCTGGGGGAGTGCCTTACTAGCATAGCTCTATAATGAGTTGTACCAGATTACATAGAGGAGCAGAGTTGGCATCGGTTGCAGCTTACTACTTTAGATCTAGGGGTGGCAGCACATCAAGATCGAGCATCCCACTAGCCTACCACTAGATATTGGCACCATTGAGGAGGTGCACCAGTGCTATACGGCATGCTGGCCTCACGAGCAGGAGGGCTTCTAGAGTAGGTCTCATGTAGGGGATCTAGCTCACTACATTGGATGGTTCGTAGGACTACAGGTGGACCAGATTGAGTGGCACCCATACCTAGACTGCCCTCCATGGATGGAGGCTGATGACCGGCTGCATCGGGTACATAGAGACAGATGGCTCCTCGGATGCAAGTCCAAGGTATGAGAGTTCTTTTACTTCTCCCGTGTCACCCAATAGTTTGGGATTAGGTAGGATATTCCAGAGCTGCCTACTATCTATCATCACCTCACTTTAGAGAGGGACTTGACCTGGCCTAGGGTGACTCCACTAGGTGATGAGGATGATGAATTTCAGGAGTCAGGGCTGACAGATGTAGGGACCACTCCTGACTATGACACTTGGTGGACCCTCAGGGTATGGTGGGGCTTTGAGGGCCCCTTGGGTAGGGTAGTAGATGATGCTGTAGAGGGTGCAGAGGGTGCAGAGGTAGATCCTCATGATCATGAGTCCGTTAGAGGACTGAGGGTGGATGGGGTGAGGGATATAGAGGATGCACCTCCAGCTGAGGAGGAGGATGATGCTCTCGAGGAGGGTGAGGCACCACCTAACAATGAGATTGGGCAGCTCAGGGCCTAAGTTGCTAGCCTACAGACTCAGGTAGGCTCTCTGTAGACACAACTCCTACATCGAGATACCACCATTGCCACCTTATAGGTAAAGGTTGGGGATCTACAGTCTCGGATCATAGTAGGGTAGTCTCAGTGGCATAACTATGAGGAGGAGAAGACCACTATGCAGGCTAAGATTGATATAATAGGTAGAGATATAGAAGATCACAGGGTAGTGCATCCTCATATAGTCTAAGCTAGATGCTCTAAGGGTATAGTATAATGCACTCAGGGTTGGGAGGGAGGACCCCTCCTCTTCATAGGTTTCTCTAGCACCTCTAGCTACTTCAACAACTTAAGTAGCATAGGGATTAGTAGGGTTGGATCAAGGGGCAGAGATCAAGAGACTCTAGGCCCTGGTGCAGTAGCACATCGATGATGGAGCATGGAGTGTTGCCTACATCTCTACTTTGAGAGGATCGATTGGGCTACTCGGGGGTGAGATTCTAGAGATGCCCATGGCTTCAGGGTCTCAGAGGACTCACACTCGAGAGATAGGCTAGTCCTCGGCTAGCTCTAGTCATAGATCACATAGGTCATAGAGGACCTCTGGTGCCAGCTCTAGGAGGACTCACAGGGATGGTGGAGGTGATGGTGGAGCCTCTCAGTCTAGGGGTGCAGGCAATGCTACTTAGTATCGTAAGATGCTATTGTACCATTTTTGTGTGTAAGGTCGAGGACCTACACAGATGTAGCCTATGGGTATTTTTGACATATGTCGATGTACTGTTGATTATTTATTTTGATACACACACATATATATATATATATATGATCTGACATTGAGACTCATTATATGTGCAGTTTATTATTTTTATTGTTTTTATGATTTTATGAGATGCATATGGATGCAATGCTTATATGTGATGTTTATTTTATGCTATATGATGTGATGTATGGATGACATGCACTAGATAGATGATGGATGTATGATTTTAGATGCAATGATATACATGTAGGTGGACAACTTATGATGAATGTATATGAATGAGATATATGATGTTTATATAAATGATGTAATTTACTATACTTGTATGCATTTAATTTATATTGTTATGACATAATCTATGCCATGTATGTATTGCATATTTTTCTTTGTTTCTTTGATAATATTTTTTTGAAATGGACATGTATGCTTTAATCACTTAAAACATAATGTATGAATGCAATATGAGTTTTAACAATCTAATGGATGACACCATCGAATGTATAACAATCATGGATTGTAATTGCTATATTTTTATGAAAATTGATAAATTGTACACCCATATGTGAGATGCAATGATATATGGTTTCTATTCATAAGATTTTGTAAATTAAAAGAAAATATTGATAACATAGTCAGTGGTCATTTAAATATCATTTCTGACATCCATCCGGTATCTAACCTATATTATAAATAATTCTAATAAACAAACTCTCATAAAAGAAATTGATATTTTGATGATTGCATTGAAAATTGGTTGTTGCTATTTGGGAATTTTTGAGGTTTTCCATGAGACTCAAACACCTTAGTTGACTTATCAAAAGTTGTATACTAACCATACTAGACTTCTGAAACATAAGGCTTTCGCTAGGATAGACCCTAACTATTCATTATCCCTGTGTGTGCAAATGAGTATATTAGATAAGGCATAAGCATACCCCGATGTCAGGCGGGATTCTTTCAGCCCATTGCTAAGATTGGGGATCCTCAAATGTCTATCCAATCCTAGGTTTAGATTTCAGTTGGACTAGACCACTAGGCGATATAGGACACCTGAAGCTAGCTCTTCCACATTCAAACATTGGTCTGCACACAAGAAAAATGCTAATGTATCAGATATATCATCATGTGTAAGGTACAGTAGTGTTGACAATTCTAGGGATTCAAGTTCACTCCCTTATTTTCTTCAATTTTTGGGATACTTGCTCATATAAAGTGATAAAAATCACTATTTATTTTGTATATAATCATTATTTATTTTTTTTTTTTTTTTTTTTTTTGAGCAAGGGATTTGATACTGATTTGATTTTTTGGTAAAACTTGATCTTGATTTGACTTGACTTTGGGATTTAATTTGATTTGATTGAATTTCATTTGGGATTTTTCTTTAGGGATTTCTTTCTGGGATATTGCTTCATTTTGTAAGCAAGGGATTCATATGGGTAGGGGAAACTTGTCCTTTTTCCAATTGTCAATATTTCTCGGACCATCCGCATAGGGGGATAAGCAAGAATAAAATTTTCACCTCAGGATACCTGGTCCCACTTCATAGCTTTCATATTCCCCTAGTCCTTATTAGGATTGTTTAATTTGTTGATTAGTGATAGGATTCTGATATGCTAAGGGCTATACAAACTAGACCTCATCTACAAAAGCAAAGCAAGCTTTCTATCAACTCTTGAGAAGACCTCTAGGTATGGTTGAATGACTGGAAAACCCTAGTATATTCTTCATAGCAATAAGAAGGGTTGTGTTGAAAAACACAATTACTCACAAGGGTGATAAATGGATGATAATGATAGTGCATAGATGCATGATTGAAACACAAATATGGTGTCATTTGTAAGATTGTAAACACAATTTATTCTAATGCAAGTGCGATGGATGGATATGCCTAATGCAATGCAAAAATGAAATGCATGTGGAAAATGAAATGCAATGATGCAAATGTTTTTGAATTTTGATATTTTTCATTTTTTTGGATTTTATTGCTTTTTAATTTTTATGGATTTTAATTTTGGTTTGACCAAAGGGCTTATAGATGCCTTTGGAGCCTTTTATGGGATGACCAAAGGGCTTACAGATGCCTTTGGAGCCTTTAGATGACCAAAGGGCTTACAGATGCCTTTGGAGCCTTTTGATGGTTTTAGGCATAGAACGCTTTAATATGAAGGATATTGAGAGGTTCAGGCTCTTCAATACCTTCCAGTGATGTCAAGTGATATGTCCTAGGTCCAATCTTCTCAGAGATGATATAAGGACCTAACCAATTAGCTATAAATTTGTCTCACATTTTTGGTGGTATATTTGAGTTCTGTTGGTTCTCTTTCAGCACAAGATCACCAACCTCAAAGTCTCTTAGATGGACTTTGTCATTGTAAGCTCATTTTAAGCGCTCTTGATAAATATGGAGATGCTCAAGGGCATTCACGTGATGTTCATCAAGTAGCATCAATTGATCTAGGTGAGCTTGTCATGCAGTGTCATCATCGATGAACTCTTTCAATGCGATGCACAACATTGGAATCTCCAACTCTAAGGGCATAATGGCCTCAGTGCCATATACTAGTGAAAATGGAGTTGCCCCAGTGGGTGTCCGAATGCTAGTCCTATAAGCCCATAATGCAAGGGGTAACTGGATGTGCCAATATTTGTGGTGCTCTTGTACCATATTTTTCAATATGGATACCACTATCTTATTTGAAGCCTCAGCTTACCCATTTGCTTGTGGATAATATGGAGTCACAAAACTATGTTTGATCCTATACTTAGATGTCAAAGCTCTCATAGTTTTGTTTTTGAATGATGTTCCATTATCCAAAATTATCTTGGATGGTATCCCAAAATGACTTATGATATTGGTGAGTATGAACTCAACAATACATGCTCCAGTTGTCATTGTTAAGGGAATGGCTTCCACCCACTTAGTAAAATACTCAGTAGCCATAATAATGAATGTATGTTAGCCCGATGATGGAGGAGAGATCTTACCGATGAGATCCAAACCCCACTGAGCAAATGGCCAAGCCACTTGAATGGGTTGTAAGGCCTATGATGGTAAGTGCACAAGATTAGCATGATGTTGACATTTAACATACATATTGCTATAATCCTTCTCCATAGTGGGCCAATAATAACCCATGCGAAGGATGCGCTTGATGATAGCCATGCCACTAAAATGGCCACCGCACGTACCATCGTGAGCTTGCAAAATTGCCCAAGATGATTCTTGGGGCTCAAGACAATGAAGGAGAACTCCATCATAGCTTCGATGATACAAAATATCTCCTAACAAGACATACTTTGTCACTTTCTATTTAAATGTGCATTTTACGGCACATGACAATCCCTAAGGGATTACACCAAGCTTTAGGAAGTCATATATCTATGACATCCAGTTCTGATAACTCTCGACCTCAACTGACAAGACAACATGTTCCCCCTATGGTTTAACATTTACAAATGTAGACTGGGAAATAACCTTATGGTGAATGGTAGTACCATTCCCCATAGGACCCTACGAGATCAATGACCCCCAAGGTGCTCTCTTGAGAAAGTCTCTAGCTCTGTAGAACCACTCATGATTTGGTTCTATATGAATCATGTTGATTGACTCTTTGTTATCCAAAGCTTCATGTTGCATAATAGAGTGTGACAACATTTTGACATGGATGGTAGTAAAATCGATAGAAGGATTCTGAGGGATTAAGGATCCCAAATATGCCATGGTATCTATGAATCTATTTGATGAATGAGGGATTGCCTCGATGTCATACCACTCCAACTGAGCTAGATAAGTATCAACAAGATCTTTGTAGGCCTTCAGGATAGGACACCTACATTGAAAAAGTCCCTTCACTTGGTTGACAATGAGAAGGGAATCACCAAAGATATTTAACCTTTTAATCTTCATGGCGATAGCTATTTGGAGGCCCAATATTAGGGCTTCGTATTCAACATTATTGTTAGTGCAAGGAAAGTCTAACTTGAATGACAAGGGCATAGGAGCACCTTGCGGCATGAACAACACTATTCCTGCACCACCCCCTTGCTCACACTTCGAACCATCAAAGAACAAGGTCATATCAGCTTTGTTATCTGGTTCTTCGGGTTCGGGTGCTTCTGATAAGGCAAATACTGCATCATCAAGAAGCTCTATGGTGAGGGGCCTACTATTCTCGAGAGGCACCTCAACTAGTTGATCAGCTATGACTTGTCCCTTGATGGAATTTTGGCTAATGAATTCCAAATCAAATTCTATCAATAGCATGATCCACTTTGTAGTACATGTATTATGATACGTCTTGCTCATCATATACTACAAAGGATTTTGTTTTGATATGACATACGTCGTATGACTTAACATATAATGTCACAATTTCTTTGTAGTGAACACTACTGCTAAACATAACTTCTCCATGTATGCATATCCTAGCTCGTAACTCACCAAGGTTCGGCTAATGTAATATATGGCTTGCTCTTTGTCTTGCACATTATTTTGGGCTAACATGGTTCCCAATGCAAAGTCAATTATCGATATATATAGCAAGAATGGTACATCTGGTCTTGGTGGAGCTAGCACTGGTGGCATCACTAGGTAGTGCTTAATCTCAGCAAAGGCTGCTTGATAGTCCTCATCCCAATTGAATGGGACCCCCTTGTGTAGCAATCGATTCATGGGTCAACATTTATCTGATAACTATGCGATAAATCACTTTATGGATGCTACTTTGCCCTGAAGGCTTCTTAATTCCTTGATATTCATGGGGGGATGCATTTCTAAAATAGCCTTGACCTTTGTTGGATCAACTTTGATCCCTCACTTTGAAATGATGAATCCTAAGAGCTTTCCTAAAGTTACACCAAATACGCACTTCTTAGGATTCAACCTAACATTATGCTCTATCAGGTGATCGAAGACCTTCCTCAGGACCTCTGCATGCTCTGAATGTAGCAATGACTTTGCCAATAAGTCATCGATATAATATTCTAAGATCTTATGCATGTAGTCATGAAAGATATATGTCATAGCCCATTGATATGTAGCACCAACATTTTTAAGACCGAATGGCATAACCTTATAGCAAAATGTCCCCCATGGCATTATGAACGTGGTTTTATGTTGGTCTTCGGGCTTAATCCAAATTTGGTTGTAACCAAAAAAACCATCCATTAAGGAGAGCATTTCATGACCCATAGTTGCGTCTACGAGAGCATCTATGTTTGGCAATGGAAATGAATCTTTTGGTGTTGCCTTATTGAGGTCTCTAAAATCCGTACAAATATGGATCCTTCCATCAGGTTTTCCTATAGGCACCATGTTTGATACCCATTCTGGATAGTCGATGGAAATGACAAACTCTACATCCAACAACTTCTGCAATTCATATTTAACCATTAAGGCTACTATTGGATGCATCTTCCTAAGTTTCTGCTTGACTGGTTTCTTCGATAGATCTAGCGAAAGGTTATGAGTAACCAATTTTGGATCTAGACCCGGCATGTCCTTATAAGTCCAAGCAAAGAGATCAGGTCTCTCTTTCAGTAGAGGGATGAGGTTGGCACGCTCATCAGGAGATAAAGTCTCTCCAAATTTAACCTTCCTTGGATTGATGGGATCATCACTGATATCCACTTCAAAGGTTTCCTCTACTGACATATGGGATCCCTCCTCAAGATGGTGAGGTGTAGGGATCAAATGGATGTCATCTACTGGGTTTATGGGTTCCACATTGGAAGCATCCTCAGCATGATAAACATCATGTGCATAGCCTAGTGCAAAATGAAAAGGTTGCAACATTTCTTCATTGGGGAAGAAATCTTCAGGCTCTAGTGGTGAATCAACATGATCCCAATCAATAGCATCTACATTAAGATACAATGGTTTGGATGGATCAGCTAGATTGTGAAGTGGAGTGGTCAAATAAATGGAGATCATATTGATGGAATGGATCATGTCTCTAGGACCACATGCATGTGACTCTACATTTGTATAACTTCCATCCTCGAGATGTGGTTCTAGGGGTATGGGGATCTCTAGATCCGGTCTATGGATAGACTCAAAAATAGGATCATTAGGCTCAAGGAGCTCTCTAAATGTTGGTGGATCAGGGAAGATCATATGATAAATCCTATCTATATTAGGTGGTCTTCCTCTGAGGTGAGGATTAATATTGATATCTCTGTATAAATCCTCTATAGTGTAAGGTGCATTATGATGATGCAAGTAGGGAGGTCCTAAATAGGCTCTCTCTATTTCATCTTCTTCATCACTATCATAATAGAGACCTTCACCACTACCTACTAGAATTGGGATATTAGGAATATGGGGTCCCATGTAAGCCCACTCTTGATAACTGCTATCGCTCATGGAGGATTGATCATCCTCGATGACTATCTCCTAAGGTAATAGATGACGTAAATTAAGAGGGCCTAGATAAGCCAACTCAGTCTCATCCTCATATTGCTCACTATTTGAGGACTCATCATCATCATCACTCTCATATATGCAACTCGGTCCACCTATCTCAAATATGGACTCTGATATATCCTCATCAGAGTGATCCTCTAACTCGAAATCTATCACTAAGCTAGCGATCTTAACTTGCATGCCTGTGTCATCGGTTGCCTCATAGATTTTTTCACCCAAGTTGTCTCTTGGTATATGCTCTAGATCGGTATCCACCAAGATGTCTTCATGATATGTCTCGGGTGGTTCTATAGTGACATAAGACACTAACTAGTTATCCCTTTGAAAGGTAGAGGGATTAGGGTGATAAGGATTGAAATCGACTTCACCCCCTAGAATGAGGTATAAGTGGTCTAAAGATACCATGAGGAGTTCATCCTATCCTCCAATATAATATCCTAACTTGAACCTATCAGTAGGTAATTGATATTGTGGTTCATACGGCCTCCTGTGCCCTTGCTCGAATAATCTGAGTTCGTAACCATACCAATGGTAATGCTCAAAATATCGTAAGGCATACTCTAGGTTAGAAATATAATGAACATTTATAGTGAATGGTTCATCATCATCTTCATCCATGGGGGTGCGAGATGTAAGCTGGTCGAGCCCTCCATAGATGAAATTAGTTTGGTTAGGAGGTACCCCTAGTGGTACCACCATCCCTATGGGAAGGCGATGGGCATTTGGTCAGCCCATGTCTTGTGCAGTCTCGATGATCGATGTAAACATCACATTCTACATAATATATTCCCCCAATCTAGGATTAACCAAATGAATGGTCACCTATGGTGTATATGACCCTACTGAAGATGCAGGTGAAGCAGGCTGAGGTGCCTCTTCGACTTCTACTTGAGAATTCTCTACTTCCATGGGAGTAGGAACCTCAATCACAACTGGTTTGGGTGCTTGCTTTATCTCTTTTTTCCCATATTTGCTTTTAGCTTCTTATCATCTCGATGCATCATGGATGCAGATGGTCTAGTAGAAGCAGTTGTCATGTGCTCCGATCATTGAGATGTAGATGTTGTAGGTTTTGCACACACTTCTTTCTTTTTACCTCTTGGCTCTTTGATCGGTGATGCAGGCCGTATGTCTAGGTGCATTGAGGGGAGCACAAAATCCCTTAGAAAATCTGCTAGATTCACGTACTTGAATGGTTCTTCATCTGAAGGCACCATGTGAACCTATCCCTCATGCACGTATTTAATACATTGATGAAGAATGGAAGGGACACAATACATTTCTCGTATCCAAGGCCTCCCTAAAAGGATGTTATATTGCATAGCACCTTCAATCACATGACACATCATAGGGATGGTCTTTAGTCCAACCTGAATCGGAAGAACTATGGTACCTACCATTGAGCATAATGCATCATTGAATGCTCTCAAGGTGAAAGTGGAAGGTACAATATGTAACTTCGGAAACTTCAAATATGTCAATGCCTTGGTCATAATAATATTTATTGATGATCTGTATCAATAAAAACCTGCTTGAAAGGTATGTGATTCACACATGCAATGATATGGAGTGGTGGGTCCATTATGATAGTGGAAACCATCTTGACTTCATGATCATGAAATTGTATGACCGGTTCTTGACACTATTGTACATGTCCCATGAAGTGTGTGAATGCTTCAGGATCTTGGGACTGCACTTCTATGGACCTTAGAATATCCATAAGCATCTCCCTATGCTTGGGAGACTATTGAATCAGCTCATAAATTGACAACTTTATTGGAGTCATCTATAGGTTTTGAACTAACCTACTCCTGATTGTCACCACCGGTCTAGTTGGTGGGCCTGGCACATTTTGGGCTGGCCTTGGAGGAGGTGCAACTTGGACTCTAATGGGAGTTGGAGGTTGATTTGGTCTTTCATACCTCGCATGTCTTGTGACAACATTGACCATTTCGATGAACCCATGGGTTGGTGGTTCGATGCGTACTTGATTGACTTGGCCAATATTGTTCCTTGGTACCTCATGGTTAGGCAAAGGATTTTTGTAAATCCCCATATTCTGATTATCTGGTGCTTGAGGGTTATCCATAGTTAGCTCACCTTTTTCTATCATGTTCTGTACTAAATGTTTGAAACTCCAACATACTTCGATGTCGTGTCCCTTTGCTCTATGAAAAATATAGTACAACTCATCCCTATACCCCTTTGGTTTGGGTTGATTAGGGTCCAATAATTTGATCTCGGGTAAGTGTATGGCCTTGGCCTCACACAGTTGATGGAATATCGAAGTCATCGATTCTAAAAAAGGTGTGAACTGGTGAGGTGGGCGTTGTTCCTTATTCTTACCCTTTTGATTGTTGTTGCACTGCTCATATTACGTAGGAGGAGGTTGGGCTTGATAATTTCATTGTTGTTGCCCCTTATCCCCTTTCTGAAGGTTTAACACCACCTGATTAACATGGGCCAGCTTGGCCTATTGTTTCTTAGTGCTTTTCTTGTTCCATTCCTTCTTGTTTCTGAGCTTCAAGTTACCCTCCTATAACTTGATATCCTCAATCACTTTGGCTTGTGCCAAAGCCTCCTCAAAGGTTTGATATTACTGCAACTATAATAATAATGAAATGTGCTTGGCACAACTTTTCATAAACATTCGAGTTAATTCAGAAGTAGGGATGGAGAATGGTAACTTTGCCATCATCTTTCTCCATAATTTCCCATAATCCATAACTGGCTCATCATCATGTTGCATTAAAGTAGCCATATCGGATAGGTTTACCTTTTTCTTGATGTCGAAGGAGAAGCATTCAAGAAATGCATCAACCAATTGCTCAAAATTGGTGATGTTGTGCCTCTTGAGTTGATTGAACCACTCCTGAGTTGGGCCTGAGAGGGTTGTAATGAAGGTGCATAGGAGCAAGGCATCATTGCTTTCGATCTGAAAGCACATGTCTAGAAAACTCGTCACATGCTCCTGAGCATCCTCCTCTCCTTTAAAATTTTCTAGCCTAGGCATCTCAAAATGCTCAGGATAGGCTAAAATAGGCACTAATGGGCATAAAGGTTCATTATGAATCTTATTCAAGGTAGGATTTTGATAAGTCATCCCTTGCTTCTCAATAGCTTTGACCTTTTCTACCAAGGCCTTATAGGCCTACGAAGATAGGAACTCCTCTTCTCTGGATTGCCTTGGAGGCACCTTTGGAGGTAGATTCCTCTTCGGTCGAGGTGAAGGACTAGGCTCATCCTCCTCTTTGACTTGGGATATTTTAGGATATTCTTGATCTAATTCCTCTCCCACTTCTTCTTCATACTACCTATGCCCATGATGTTTGGATGTAGGGCACCGATCTCTGTGTTGGGTCGTATGGTGAGTATGAGTGTCTATGTACTCAGGGTGCAAATCAGGCTATGAAGTAGCTCATCTATCAATGTGCTCCCTATGCTCACTAGGGGGATGTAAACCAACACTAGCTAATTGGTCCTCCCTCTCAACATGCTCCTTCTAATCAAGGATGCATTGTTCGTGCATGCATTGTTCATATAAATGCTGTCTTATGAACCTTTGCCTCTGAGTGTTCTCATTTTTGAGGTATTCTCACTCTATATGAACATCCTCCAATTGGTCTTGGAGGATCTGATATCTCTACTCGGACACCAACCTATGAGATCTATCTATGTGATCAACCGTGTGAGGCCTCTGGTGTGTGCGCTCTGTTCGAGCAGACTTGTGGGTGTGTCCCCCAATGGACTGATTTACCATGCTCTTGCCCTTGTCTATGAATATGGCATTCATGTCTAGCTATTGCTCATACTCTGTGCCTACATGAGATGTAGGAGCATGCATATCTCGAGAATGCTTGGAGCACTCTCTAGGTTCTTTGATAGTCCTAATGGTACTACCGCTATGCACGCTCATAGGATGAGAAGGCGTAGGGGTAGGCTTGTAGCCTAACTATCCTAAGACTCTATCTAGACCATCTAACTATCTACTACGCCATGGCTCATGAGGTGGCATACCATTAGCTCCCACTTTAGATATGTCTATGGTGATCCTACAAGGCTCACTTCTGTTGGGAGTCTACATGGGCCTATGCTCGAAAGTGGCCCTATCTACTTGCCCCTGAATGGGTGGATCTTAAACTCATCTATACTCAGATGGTGGGGGCCTCAAGCCTCCCCTAGACATAGGATGAAGGGGTACCAATCTGGATCCCTCGATGACAAACTCTTCAGTAGATCCCATGGATGCACGTGGAGTGCGATCATGGTAAATGCTAACATGTTTGGAACCCCCATGTTGGGAAGCTCCATGCTCTGATCTATGTCTCGAGGAGTGTCTAGTAGCTCCTCTAACTGGGGTATTCTCAATAGGATCCCCACATGTAGAATTATCCCCTCTAATACTCATTGAATGATGTTTAGGAGGATTCTATGATTGAGGGCTCTATGCATCTTGTTGTGTGTTGGGTGGAGCTTCGGCCTCGATCTCGGGTCTATGCCTGGATCGGCCTCTCCGTGTAACCACCATGATGTGTATCCTATGTCTAGATTTAAATTTTATTAGCACACAAAGAATACAATGATGATTATCTCTTTTAAAGTTTTAATATGAGCCCTAAACTGTTTGATGTGTTTTGCAATTTGTTGTATCAGTAAGTAACTCTCATCGTGTTTGCAATATGTTGATGATATACTCAATTGTTAAAGGGCTTTCACCTGTATACTCATAGCTCGACAACCTGGATATGAACTCTAGGTCATGTAATCCCCTAAAATGTGGATATGAAACCCACACTTGGGTAGGGAGCATAGGTCCTACTAGACCCTCACCCAATCTCACCTAGTCAATTATACCCTTCGAAGAGAAGTACATGCAAATTTTCTAGGCTATGGATGGTTCTTGGGTCTGGTATTGGTCTAGTAACAAAAGGTTCGAGGGAGTTGGGCCAATGGATGGAAATCATTACCACCATCATTGAAACCCTACTAGTGGTTGGATGTGACTTCCAACTCACTAGCATTTAAATGTGTCATGGTGTGTGGGGTTCCTTTTATTTTGCATGAAAGTAAATGCATAAAATAACATCCATGATTCTTCTACATGCTATGCAAAAAAGAACGTTTAATTTTCAAAAGTATGCATGATTAAACTATATGACTTTTAAAAAATGCACACTAATGATTATGATGAAATGGCCACTATATGGGCCTCATGCAAGCAAACCAACATACAAGAAGGGCCTAGACCATTGGAGACTAGGGCAGACTACACTCAGAGGTCCACTGTTCCTAGCAACGACTAGTAGAACCTAAGAAAAGACCTAGGGACTCAATGCATTTTATCTTTTTTGTTGCATTCCCTAATTATGCTAGCATTTTGATCATTTTAGAAAAAACATAGATAGAGAATAGGGAAAATTAGAGAAAAATGGATCCTACCTCAGATCCTCATCCGATTAAGATTTTTCTCCCTATTGTACGACCTGTCTGATGTTGACCGTGGCTACGTGGCATGGCTGAGATTGTTGCCCATGGGTCTGTGCCGTGATGACAACTTTTGACCATGGCTGTCAACAATGGTTAGCACCTATCATCACAAAACATAAAATTCAGTGATCTATGGCATTTAATGTGGAATTCCCATCATGATCACCTTCTGTAACATCCAAAAAGGCTTACACCTAATATTGAAATATGCTAAAAATTATACAAATAGGCATACACAAATTGACAAGAATGAAAAGAAACAAAATGCAAGGATATTTTATTAATTTCAAGTCAATTCAAGTTACAAATCCATCCCTCTTAGGGATACCCATTTGATACAACAATTACAATAGTTTCAAATCCCTCTCAAGGGTAGGTGCATTCCAAATGCCTTTTAAGATGACATGAACTGCTCCAAGGTGTCGATGACCTTCTTCTCCATGATTAGAGGTATTTGCTGCCTTGCATGTCAAAACCCTATTGATCCTACATGCAATAAACAACAAGAATCATTAGTAATAAAGGATGCCTCTCTTGATGAGGCTTTTTGAGGAAATTGTATGAAAATATGATATTATTAGCATATAATCAAGAAAGTGCAAGAAAGCTAGTAAACCTATGTTAAACATGAAAATATGCTATGAAACATGTAAAGGAAAAGTATATGCATCTATCTAATGGCCTAATTATGAATTTGAAAGCATGGAAGCATGAAAAATATTCATTAGTATCCTAATTGCAATATTGAAAGCAAGACAACTAAACAAACTAATTCTATGGGCCATAAATATCTAATAATGCAAGTAAACCTAAATATGCTTAATCTAATGCCATTAAACAAATCCTATAGCTAGAAAGAAAGGAAATTAGGGATAATACCCTAATTGTAGCTCTGTGGCATGGTGAGCACTATTAGCTATAGTGATGACAGCAATGAAGCTTGAAATGTGCTTGTCCTCCAATTCAAGGGTTAAATCTCTGAATCCTCTTGCCAAATTGATGGTCAAGGGTCACCTCTATGTCCTCTAATAGATTTGGTGGTTGAATTGCTCTGATTGCATGTGGAATGGGTGTAATTGAGTTTCTTGGCTCTCCTAACCTCCTAGGACCTCCATGGCTAGAATTGCCATTTTAATCTCTCAATTAGGGGTAAGAAAGCAATGTCTCAATGCAATTAGGTGAGTGTTGAATTTGATAGGGCTTCACTGCATTCAAATGAAATCTTCTCTTTTTCCCATTTTGGATGGGGGTCTTATAGCACCTTGGAGGGCTATGTCCTAGCTTCATGGAGAAGCCAAGATCAAGAATGGGTAGTTGGAGCAGTTGGAAGGAAGCTTCTAGATCTTTCCACCCCCAAACCGCTCGGATCTGCAACCAATTGGCCGTTGGAACCAATTTTGAATCGGTCAAAGGCCAACTAATTTTTGATGCTAGCCATGGCTCTGAGGTGCGGTCAGCTCTGCTAACCATGGGTGTCAACCATGGTTAACACTGATTAGGCCAAACTACCTAATTGAGTGGTTAGAACCACTGCTATACCTTGGAATCTATCCAAGGTCTTCCATATGGTCTTCTAGCATGTCCCATATGAGTAGTCACCTCGACATGACGTGTTTTAGGTGTCTACAGGAACATTATTGAGGAAGGAAAGGTAGATAATAAAAGTGAGAAGATATTTAAACCCCTAAATTTGGATGGTGATAATCTAAAGACCCACCCACTTGATGGGGAAATATTTTAATCAACCAATTTGGATGGGAATATTGTTAAACCTCACCCATAGGAAATATGGAGATCCCCACCAAATGTTGGGTAGAAATTTGGAGAATGAGTTGGGAAAAACTTTGAGCAAATTCTTTCCCTCTTTTATGATGTCTCCATGGGTGGAAAACAAGACAAATAAAGTGATTTTTCAACTTGTAAACTCTCATAATTGTCTAAGAATACTAACAAGGGATATTTATTACTGAAACTACCCAGTACTAGTTCTGTGTACACAGAGGTGACTGATTTTAAATGCACTACCCATAAGATAATCAATTCTAGTCATTCACCACCAAACCAAAAGAACACCAACTAAAAAAATGGGTAGAGTAGATAATAATTAATGATTGAGGCAGAAATGGCATAGATATCAGGGGATAAAATCAACTGAATAACATCTACCGCCTTCCAAAAATTACCACCATATCGAGGAGTAGAGTACTAGCCGAGTACTGAATCACATCAATATTATCTTCCTACCTAGCACCATTAATGTTTAATTTTAAATTTATTATAATTTATCTATAAATAGTGGAATGCTGGTCATTCCCAAGGGTGGCTCTTTGGCCATTACAATTCTCATGTAATACTTTTCATTATTGTATGAATACAAGAATACTATTGTCTGGTTTCCAATATTGTTCTTACATTTCATGTTGAATGTGAATGCGCATTTTTTCTTTTATTGTTTGAGTTTTTCTCATTTTATTTTGCTAAACTAGATTTCATGGGTTCCACTTGGTAGTTATAGAATTTGAATTTACAGTTGAACTGGGTTTTATTTCTACAATAAGCCATGTGGATGGAAGCGCTCTAATTCTACCAAACTATATTTCATGCACCCACTCAACGGTCCTAGAATTCACCTTTAGCCTCCTTTGACAATCATTGAGTAGGAACTTGGTTGGGTCATTTGTTAGATAGTATACTTGTGTTCATCCAATGTAGTGTTGAGAATGCATGCGTATTGATATGGTCATATCTTATCCTTGTGGGTTTTGGCTACGACCTCCTTTTTATTCCTTTTGCATTTTCTCCTTTTTCATTTCACATGTTAGTGATGTAGGTAGCTAGGACCATCATAGAGGAACTGACCTTCTTCGGATATTGACTGCCCTGCCTCGGTAGTGATGGTTGTTCGATGTTGGTACTGGTCCATCCCTACCTTGGTGCTATATTTTCAACCAATAGTTTTTGGTGACTTCATTGGAGAACTAATTAAGTTTTCATGATTTAAGAAGTCAAATTTTGGTGATACTCTGATTTACCCATATCTTATTAAAATAACCTAGTGACTCTAACTATACGGTATGTCCAGAACATGAGATCAGTTACCTTTTTGTGCTAAAATATTTCAACATCCTAGAGGAATCAGGGTTTGATGACCAACCTTGATCTCAATAGCGAAGACATTATGTTCATCTGGTGACTATGACTTAAATGTAAGAACTAGAACCTTTGAAGACTGGTGCCAAGATGGCTCAGCTATGTTACCCCCAGTGGAATGATCCTGGTCCATTAAACCTCTAATGCTGGCATGAAATTCTAAAGAGTGCCCTTAAAAAGCTAATAAAATACAATGGTACTAAAGGAATTTCTTGTGAGCACCTCAAAGGTACTGTTGCACTAGCACCCCTCCATGGCATATGCCATGAAGATATCATGATAAAAATTTTGGTCTTATATCTATAAGGGAGGGTTCTATTGTGGTACCGATACTTACGGCTAAAAACCACCTGCTCATGGGTGGAATTTGCAGGAGCTCTGTTGAGCAAGGTGAAGCGACAGTATTTTCATTGTTGTCAACATAGTCAGATAGATCAGTTGATGCAATGGATAGGAGTTTAGAGGTTACTCAGAGTATGTACAGTGATGTTAAATGCTTATGAGGATGTTTACCCACCTTTTTGCATATTTTCCAAGAATACCAAAGTGGCCCATATGCTAAAGATCAAAGAAAAAGCAAAACACCGCATCAAGAAAAAAGTGTCGCGATATCGCGACATGTTGCATTTTCAAGGCCAAAAGAGAAGCAAAAAAGCAAAGGGAAAAAAGTGTTGCGATATCGCGACATGTTGCATTTTTGTGGCCAAAAGAGAAGCAAAAAAGCAAAGAGAAAAAAGTGTCGTGATATCATGACATGTTGCATTTTTGCGGCCAAAAGAGAAGCGAAAAAGCAAAGAGGAAAAAGTGTCGCGATATCACGACATGTTGCATTTTTGCGGCCAAAAGAGAAGTGAAAAAGCAAAGAGGAAAAAGTGTCACGATATCGTGACATGTTGCATTTTTACGGCCAAAATAGAAGCGAAAAAGCAAAGAGGAAAAAGTGTCGCGATATCGCGACATGTTGCATTTTTGCAGCCAAAGCAAAGAGAAAATGCAAGGAGAAAAAAGTGTCGCGATATCGCGACATGTTGCATTTTCGCGGTCCAAAGCAAAGAGAAAATGCAAGGAGAAAAAAGTGTCGCGATATCGCGACATGTTGTATTTTCGTGGGCCAAAGCAAAGAGAAAGAGCAAGGAGAAAAAGTGTCACGATATCGTGACATGTATTTTTGCGGGCCAAACGAGAAGCAAAAAAGCAAGGAGAAAAAAGTGTCATGATATCGTGACATGTTGTATTTTCGTGGTCCAAAGAAAAGAGAAAATGCAAGGAGAAAAAAGTGTTGCGATATCGCGACATGTTGTATTTTCGCGGTCCGATGCAAAGAGAAAGAGCAAGAAGGAAAAAGTGTCGCAATATCGCGACATGTAGCATTTTCGTGGTCCGATGCAAAGAGAAAGAGCAAGAAGGAAAAAGTGTTGCGATATCGCAACATGTCACATTTTTGCGACTCAAAAAGGGCAGGTAGGCAGAGAAACAAAAGTGTCACGATATCATGACATGTCACATTTTCGTGACTCAAAAAGGACAGGCAGGTAGAGAAACAAAAGTGTCACGATATCGTGACATGTCGCATTTTCGTGACTCAAGAAGGGCCTCAAAATAGAAACAAAAAGTCTTTTCAAAAACCAAAACAAATGCATGCACAAGGGAAAAGAAAACGAACAGTCATGAAGGAGAAAATGAACAGTCATTGAAGGAGAAAACAAATGCATGCACAAGGGAAAAGAAAATGAACAGTCATGAAGGAGAAAACGAATAGTCATCGAAGGAGAAAACAAATGCATGCACAAGGGAAAATAAAATGAATAGTCATGAAGGAGAAAATGAACAGTCATCGAAGGAGAAAAGAAATGCATGCACAAGGGAAAAGAAAACGAACAGTCACAAAGGAGAAAACGAACAGTCATGACCGAGAAAATGAACAGTCATGGTAGGAGAATATGGTATCAATTATTTGCATGTGACGTGTTTGACGAAATGCCTTCTCAAAATATACAAAAGGAGTTACATAAAGAAGGTGTTACAATTGACAAGTGGCGTATGAGAATATGAAAGAAGGTGTTACAATTGACAAGTGGCATATGAGAATATGAAAGAAGGAGTTGCAACTATAGTTACAAAGAGAAAGGAAAGTTATAAAAGGAGTGTTGCTTGGAGAATTTCGAAGCGAGGATTTCAGTGCGGGCAATAAGCGTGTGTGTTTTGTGAATTGTGGGAGATGTTGGGTAAGCAATAGACCAGTCAGGGTCTTGTAAAAGTGAAGGTATTTTTATGTCAATATTCTAGTTTCAAAATGGAAGTCCAAGTTGGTGCTTGGCATTAGGGGTTGGTGCTCCTTCCAGTTGGTGCTGGTAAATTAGGGGTTGGTGCTCCTTCTAGTTGATGCTGGTAAATCAGGGGCTGATGCTCCTTCTAGTGGGTGTTGGTAAATTTATTGTAAAGTTGGTGCTTTGCATAGGCTAGATTTGAATGGGAGTCCAAATAGTCATTTTGAGAAGTAGCCAAATTGGTGAACCTCGGTACATCTTGTGTTGTGTGATCTCTTATTATACTTGCTTTATTTGGTTTTAAGTTTTCATTGTTTTGGCTTTAAGAGTTGAAGATTTAAGTTTTAAAAGAGCTACACTGATTCACCCCCCCTCTCAGTGTCATTGTGAGACTAAAAATTGGTATCAAAGCTAGTTTCCCTTGTCAGGATAAATCATCTAGGGTTGATCTTGGATTAGTACGCAATGGGTAAGAAGAATAGATCCTCCTCCAATAAGGCATCTCAATCAGTTTCATTTCCTGTGGAAGAGAAGATTGAACTAGAAAAGATAGGAGTGAATTCTGAAGTATGTGATGAAAACCTTGAGGTTGAAGTAGATCTAGAAGGTGAGTTGATCGTTGCACTTGAAGAGTTGGGTATAGAAAGGAAAAAGAACAAAATATTGTCCAAGAAGTTGGAAGAATATGGGGATAATATTAAAGATCTCTTATTACAAATTCATAAAGCCAAGAAAATAGAAGAAGCCTTGAAGTCACACCTGGATGATAAAGGCGATGCATGTAGCAAATGTGAAGAGGAATATAACAAAGTTATTAGTTATCTAAAGCTGCAAGTAGAAGAGTCCAAAAGGATTGAAGAAAATCTCAGGCCACAAATCAATGAGAAAGAGATTGTTTGTGGCAAACAAGAAGAGGAGATTGTTTTATTGAGAAAACAACTAGAAGATGCCAATACAAATCTCAAATTTGAGAAGAGCACATAGTTGCTAGATAAAATGATAAGGCAACAAAGAAGCTCCATGGGTAAGCTTGGTCTTGGATGTGAAGCTGAACAACCTTCATATTCTAAATCTGCAGAGAAGAAGAAGTGCAGCTCGTTGAAGGATCAAAGCAAGAAAAGCTTGAAGTCGAATCTTCAAAAGGAAGAAAATCTCAAAGGAGATCTACAGCAAAGCAACCACAACAAATGAGGTTCTATCACTCTCACTTTATTCATAATAATGCTTTTAATGACTATTGTTTTAGATGCAACCATTATGGTCACAAGGCAATTTATTGTGGATTGAATAATAGATCAAAGAGTTATGCTGGTAGAAATACATCTATTTTTCTGGTTGAACACCATGTGCAATATTTTAAATGTAATGGTCATGGGCACATAGCAAGGTTTTGTCCAAGAAATTTTGTATCTAATCTAAGTCAAGATAGTAGATTTCATCAGACACAAAGAATGCAACACAGACAAGGAAGAAATCATGTGCATCAAAGAAAGGAAAATAATCATCCATCAAGGATGCACAAGAGACAACCACCCAGTAGAAATGTTTTTTCACCTTTGATGGATTATGCAGTAGAATGTTATAACTATCATAATTTTGGGCACATTGCAAGAAATTGTCGAAGTACATTTGCATCAAATCAATTTCAGGGAAGAAAATTTCAACCAAATGGAATGATACAAAATAGAAAATTTCTCAAAAAACATGCACAAGCTACTGAAAAAGAAAAGTCAAAACAAGAGCCCAAAACGGTAATCAAACCAGAGTGGAGAAAGAAAGAAGAAAGGAAATTGTGTCTCCTTGGACTGAAGGAGACTACTCCTCTATTGCACTAAGCAACTCCAGGTAGCACATCCTCAGGGGGAGCAATCTTAAAGTTTTATTTTAATGCTCCTATGTATTTGTTTGGTTATCTAAGGATGAAAGGCAAGTAGTCAGGGGAATTTGTCGTATAGTTGTCAAAGTGTGTATCAGTTCATGTAGTTGTTTGTGGAGGTACCGTGAAGGGTGGTGATTAAATTCAGAGTTGTCACCATTTGTAGTATTGCTATATGTCAGTGTTGTACTTTTGATGGTTCTTACTGCCATTGTTCAAAGTTGTGGATTATAATAGTTCTGTTAATTTGGTTTAGTGAAAGAATGTTGCCCTAGCTGCATATATGTGTTTCGATAAAAGCAATGTGTATTTGTACTACACATTGATGTGAAGATTGTTAGATCTATTTTGACACTTTGGTGAAAATATTTAATTCACGTGCAAAATCAGAAAGCTCACATTTTATTATTGCATTCAAAGTGGCTACATGAGTAGGAATTTACATCAATACAAATTGAGTACAAATATTCAGGGAGACCCCACAGTTGGTGTTCAGACAAGAAGAAGAGTAGTAAGCAACTACTCTCTATTATCTAGCATTTTCGCGGCCAAAGCAAAGAGAAAATGCAAGGAGAAAAAAGTGTCACGATATCGCGACATGTTGCATTTTTGCGGTCCAAAGCAAAAAGAAAATGCAAGGAGAAAAAAGTGTCACGATATCGTGACATGTATTTTCGTGGTCCAAAGCAAAGAGAAAGAGCAAGGAAAAAAAAGTGTCACGATATCGTGACATGTATTTTCGTGGGCCAAACGAGAAGAGAAAAAGCAAGGAGAAAAAAGTGTCGCGATATCATGACATGTTGCATTTTCACTGTCCAAAGCAAAGAGAAAATGCAAGGAGAAAAAAGTGTCACGATATCGCAACATGTATTTTCATAGTCCGATGCAAAGAGAAAGAGCAAGAAGGAAAAAGTGTCGCGATATCGCGACATGTAGCATTTTTGTGGTCCGATGCAAAGAGAAAGAGCAAGAAGGAAAAAGTGTCACGATATCGCGACATGTCACATTTTCATGACTCAAAAAGGGCAAGCAGGTAGAGAAACAAAAGTGTCACGATATCGTGACATGTCGCATTTTCATGACTCAAAAAGGGCAGGCAGGCAGAGAAACAAAAGTGTCACGATATCGCGATATGTCGCATTTTTGTTACTCAAGAAGGGCCTCAAAATAGAAATGAAAAGTATTTTCGAAAACCAAAACAAATGCATGCACAAGGGAAAAGAAAACAAATAGTCATGAAGGAGAAAACGAACAGTCATCGAAGGAGAAAACAAATGCATGCACAAGGGAAAAGAAAATGAACAGTCATGAAGGAGAAAATGAACAGTCATCGAAGGAGAAAACAAATGCATGCACAAGGGAAAAGAAAACAAACAGTCATGAAGGAGAAAATGAACAGTCATCGAAGGAGAAAACAAATGCATGCACAAGGGAAAAGAAAATGAACAGTCACGAAGGAGAAAACAAATAGTCATGACCAAGAAAATGAATAGTCATGGTAGGACAATATGGTATCAATTATTTGCATGTGAAATGTTTTATGAAATGCCTTCTCAAAATATACAAAAGGAGTTACATAAAGAAGGTGTTACAATTGAAAAGTGGCATATGATAATATGAAAGAAGGTGTTACAATTGACAAGTGGTGTATGATAATATGAAATAAGGTGTTACAATTGACAAGTGGCGTATGAGAATATGAAAGAAGGAGTTGCAACTGGAGTTACAAAGAGAAAGGAAAGTTATAAAAGGAGTGTTGCTTGGAGAATTTTATAGAGCGTGGATTTCAGTGCGGGTGATAAGCGTGTGTGTTTTGTGAATTGTGGTAGACGTTGGGTAAGCAATAGACCAGTCAGGGTCTTGTAAAAGTGAAGGCATTTTTATGTCAATCTTCTAGTTTCAAAATGGAAGTCCAAGTTGGTGCTTGGAATTAGGGGTTGGTGCTCCTTCTAGTTGGTGTTGGTAAATCAGGGGTTGGTGCTCCTTCTAGTTGGTGCTGGTAAATCAGGGGTTGATGCTCCTTCCAGTGGGTGCTACTAAATTGATTGTAAAGTTGGTGCTTTGCATAGGCTAGATTTGGATGGGAGTCCAAATAGTCATTTTGAGGAGTAGCCAAATTGGTGAACCTCGGTACATCTTGTGTTGTGTGATGTTCTCTTGTTATACTTGTTTTATTTGGTTTTAAGTTTTCATTTTTTTAGCTTTAAGAGTTGAATATTTAAGTGTTAAAAGATCTACATTGATTCACCCCCCCTCTCAGTGTCATTGTGAGACTAACAAGCTCTTATCGATATATTTGATGGTTCTTTGGATCCCTTCCAACTCTTGATGTATCTCTCATTCATCAAGAAGGCACCTTTTGAATCAATCATAGATTTCAATATAATATTCAATAGGAGTTGGGATAGGATACCCTTTGAATACCAGTAATCCCCTTCCTAGGCTCACTTGTACTACATTCAAGCTTTTAGCTCAAACATGAGCCTTCTCTTGTATCAATCTAGGGAAAGGATATTCCCTTAAATATTTTAGGATGCTATGTAGGTTGAGCACATCCTAGTTTAGGTATGTAAGAATCCTTTAGGATACTCCATCCTCCCATTCTCTTTCTCATTTGCTATTGTTACCCTTTCTACTGCACAATATTCACCATGGATGTCATCTCAAGCTATGCATGAGCTAGGATTATAGTTATGCAGAGCACAAGAGGTGGATCTCTTATTTATCTCACATAAGGGAGATGCAAGTAGGAATCCTGCAATGAACAATTTGGTTGCTTACGTCTCTTCCTAGCAGATTGAGGACCTAAACTAAGTAGGAAATACCACTTGCAAAGAGAAAAAAAATTTGTACCCTTTTTGCATCTAGAAGCACAATGAGCAAGGACCAAGCCATATTCACAATGGCTTAGCCAATTAGAAAACAAGTCCCAAGGAGGTCCCATTAACAATAGGGCTAATCAATGTACCCTACAATCAAACATGTGCAGAGGCATTGAAGGTGTGCATGGTAGGGATCCCACGGTAGGTGTATCCCAAGAACTGGCAACATTGGAGCTTGTTGCTAGATGAACCAGTACCTAAGGAGGACTCCCACATGGAAAAATTTATTGCCATATTAATCATCAATTTCATAAGTACTAATATGCATGATAATATTCCAAGTTATGGATACATCATGACTTGGAAATATTTTAGGCAAATTCAATCTAACTACAATAGATAGCTCAAGTTTAGCAAAATATGATTCGACCATTACAAATTCACTAGATAAGTTCTAGGATGATTCAGTGGTCGTAGTGTGCCAAATGCATCATAATTTTATGTAAATAGGCTGATAATTAATTAAAAGTACATAAGGCACATGGCCAGGTGACATCATCTTGTACTACAGTGACTCGCGAGGGACTCCCACAAAGTACTACATTTTTGAAACACACTATGTTATTTATGTATTGTTGCAACCCCATGCCCAATGGATCAAGGCTAATAATCTTGTAATATCTTCATGCAATCCCCAAAAAAGATAGCCACTGTATTTTTAAATGTAGTGCCAACTCTTCAATTATTCTATAAATAGCACCCTAGAGGGTAAAAGTAGCATGTGTTGAGAAGCACAAAGCCAAGAATGAAGCTACAAATAAATATTCTCTATAGGAGTGGAGATGGGCAGATAAGATTTTTATGTGATTGTGTTAAAAAGAGGTGTCATCCTAGGACTAAAAAATGATCCTAGTATTCTATCTACTCTTAGATCCAACATGGTCCTTGATGGGGTATGTTAATGGGAGCACAATCTATGGGGGTGTCTCATGGATCGTCTTCCCTTCTGTTTCTTTTATTTCTATGCATCCTTTACTTATTTCTACTTCATCTGTTCCTTGATGCTACTAACTGACTAGGTTAGTGGTAATCATTTTCTTACTTCTACTATTTCCTGTGTTTCCCTCCCTCCCCTCTTTCCCTCTTATTCTTATTTTATATGTCTTCTAGTTGTTTCCTCTTATTATTCCCCTCCATTTCTTCCTTTCTATTTTCTCTTGCCTCATTTTCCATTCACCTTTGGACTTCTTTCTCCTTTGTCTTGTAATCTTCTTCAACAACTTTCGATTATGTGCCCTCACTATCCCCTCCTTGTTCCTCTCTTGTTTCTTTGTTTTGTGTGTTTCAAAAGTGCCACTTTTTAGGTTATCCTTTCTCATAAAAAAAGTCCCTGTGAGTTGCCATAAGAGTGGGTGAAATTTTGCACCCTTAACCCACTATTTATTTAAAATATGATGTTTTTCAAAGACTCACCAATGTTTTGAGCATTAGTGGTCAAAAAAAAGATGGAGGCAACAACATCAGTGGTCAAAGGATGCAAGCAGCAGGCAGGTAGAACATTATTGAGGAAGGTGTTGAGGATAATACAAGAGGGTGGATATTTAATCCCCTAACTTTGGGTGGTGATAATATAAAGACCCACCCACTTGATGGGTAGGAATATTATTAAATCCAACCCACAATAAATATGGATGCCCCAACCCAATGTTGGGAAGAACTTTGGAGTATGAGTTGTGTGGAACTTTGGAGCATAAGTTGGGCTAAACTTCGAGCAAATGCCTACCCTCTTTCATGATGTCTCCATGGGAAAATATAAGACAAATAAAGTGATCACCCGATATGAAAAACTCCCATTATCGTCTAAGAATTTGAACAAGGGTTATTTATTGCTTCCACTACCCAATGCTAGTCGTGCGTGCATAGATGCGATTGATTTGAAATGCACTACCCCTAAGATAATAAATTATGGTCATTTACCACCAAACCAAAAGACCACCAACTAGACAAAGGGGTAGAGTAGATAAGAATTAATTATTGGGGTAGAAATGGTAGAGATATCAAGGGATCAAATCAACTCAACAAAGTATACTTCCTTTTAGAATATTACCACCATCTCAAGGGGCTAAGTACTAGCCAAGTATCAGATCACATCAATATTATCTTCCTACCTAGCACCATTAATGTTTAATTTTGAATTCATTGTAATTTATCTATAAATAGTGGAATGTTGGTCATTCCCAAGGGTGGATCTTTGGCCATTATAATTCTCATGTAATACTTTTCATTGTTGTATGAATACAAGAATACTATTGTCTGGTTTCCAATCTTGTTCTTACATTTCATGTTGAATGTGAATGCGTATTTCTACTTTTGTTGCTTGAGTGTTTCTCATTTAATTCTGCTAAATTTAATTTCATGGGTTCCACTCGGTAGCTCTAGAATTCAGATTTACAATTGGGTTACGTTTTATTTTTACAACAAGCCATCTAGATGAGAGCACTCTAATTCTACTAAATTGGATTTCATGCACCCACCCAATGACGGATGGTCTTGGAATTCTCATTCAGCCTTCCTTTCTAATCACTAAGTAGGAACCTGGTTAGATCATTTGTTAGATAGTATACCTGTGTTAACCCATAGCGGTGTTGATAATGCATGCATCTTGATGCGGTCATATACAATCCTTGTGAGTTCTACCTATACCTTCCTTTTATTCCTTTTACCTTTCTTCCTTTTTTATTTCACCTGTTAGAGACATAGGTAGCTAGAACCACCATAGAGGAACTAATATTATTCGAAGATCGACCACTCTACCTCGATGGTGGTGGCCATTTGATGTTGGTGCTCATTCGTTCCTACCTCAATGCTGAATTTCCAACCAATAGGTCCTTTGGCCTCTTTCTCTCTTCTCAATCTAAAATATTCAATATGAAATGAGAACTTATTCTCTTGATTCTCTTCTTCCTTCAATATGGAGTCTTCAATATTCTATGGAGATATCTTCTTGAGTCTCCTCAATCTTCAATATTCAATTTGAAAATTTTGTAATGGGACCTTTTTCATAGGCCTCCAAAATCTTCAATCTTCAACTTGTTGCTTCAGGTACTAGATTGATTTCAAAGAAGATATTATTCCTATCTTATTGTAGGAAGATTCTAATTTTTTTTTTAATCTTTTCTACAATAAAATATTATAAGATAATAGAAATTTCTTTAAATCTAAAGAAAATGAACCTCACTAGTTTATTTTTCAATCTAGTGGAATCAATACCGAGTCCTAGTCTTCACAAGTTCTTCTGCAACTATGTGGAAATAATTTAGCAAAAATGCAATTTCAAAATTTTTTAAAATGATTTTTCATATCTCCTCTCAATCTCTCTTGTGGCTCTCTCTATATCCTCTCAATCTACCTTGTGCTCTGATACCACTGTTAGCTTTTGATGTTATATACTTAAGGAAATACAACCACAATATCTAAAATAAGCATGCAATGTTAAGTATATGATAATGGCAATATACTAAGCATGTAAAAAGCATGAGAAAATTCTATAACTACTCATAAAACAACCATTAATGAAATCTCATAAAAATATTACATTGATGGAAATGGAGGTCATAAACTCTCCATATTGAATACATGCTCTACATTGTATCTACTACTATTCTACTCAATGATATCTCTCTTCTCCTCTATTTCTTACCTAAGAAGGCCTATTTATAATGAGACATGACTCTTGGCCTTCCATATTCTTAATGACTCATGTACATGTGGACAACATGCACATTTACATCATTTCACATTCTAACAATACTTGTGCATTTATTACATTACATAAATTAAATGCTCAACTTTTAATCTAAGAAAAAATCCTAATAGAAACATGTAACCATGGTGGTACATTGACATGCACCAAATAATATAATATATTCCAACATAATAACATAGTCTTTCCTCCTGCTTCCCCTACAATTGGTATTACACTTCCTAGTACTATTGACCCTAATTTGTGTACACATATATTGCTAAAGTTAACATATATTGTTAAGTCCTTGGATTATCAAGCACAAATGATTTCCTACATTTCTAAATTTGCATACTTAGTGTGTGGGTCGAATGGATAAAGCTAACATCCAAATGATGAATTATACTTGGTTAAATAATCTCTTTTCCATGAACCTAGGTAGTTCAAATGTCATCTTAGGAGCACAATGGCTATCTCAGCTTGGGGATGTTACTATTAATATACAATAATTATATGTAAAATGGATAGATAATGGAAACTTCATTTATGTCCAAGGAATCCAACCCTCTTCTTCCAAGGTGGTTAGTCCATATAGCATAAAAATATAATGAATAAAGGTGGTTGTGGATTCTTTGATAAAGTAAGTTGCATGAATATTTAGTCTTTGAAGCCATTTCTTCCATTTATTCCTTTAGATTTATAAAACATCATGGACTTATATGAGGAGGTCTTAAATGAACCCATAAGTCTTCCTCTTGAGTGCACACACAATCATGCCATTCACCTTGTTCCAATAAGTCAACCTCCTAATATGTGTCCTTACCATTATCCCTAGCCCTAAAAGTTATAAATTGAGAAACTAGTTCAAGGAGTAAGGAATCATTCATCCAAGCATAAATCCATACTCCTATCTAGTGGTAATGGTACAATGTGAGCATAAATCATGACATACATGTCCTAATTTTTGTCCTCTTAACAAGATCACTATGAAAGATAAATTTTCTATATTTGTTATAGATGTTTTTTTGGATAAATGACATGGTGCTAGATACTTTACAAAACTAGACTTGTGTTCTAGGTTTTATCAAATTAGGGTTAGAGAAGAGGAAATCCCTAAGACTAATTTTAATGCACATTAAGGCCACTATGAATTCCTAGTCATACCTTTTGGTATCACTAATGCTCCTTTCACTTTCCAAAGTCTTATGAACTTTGTCTTTCATCATTTTATTTGTAAATTTGTCTTGGTTTTCTTTGATGGTATCTTAAATTATAGAAACTATTGGGTGGATCACTTTGTTCCTGTTGACAAAGTTCTTCATCTATTACAAAGGGATTTTTTTTTATCAAGGTCCAAATGTTCCTTTGGGGTCCAGGAGGTAGAATGCTTGGGACATGTAGTATCTTAGGAAGGTCAAGGTAGATCATACTGATATCAAAGCTATTCAAGATTAGCCCTATTGAGCAAGGTGTTGCAAGAGTTTTGTCATTGTTGTCAACACAATCAGTTAGATCTAATGATGCAGTGGATAGGCAGTTCAAAAGTCATTCAGATGCAGAGGACAAAAGTTCAAAGGTTATTCAGAACATGGACAAGTGAGTTTCCAAGAAGACCATAGTTGCCTTTTTGCAAAAATTCAAAGAAAAAGACAAGTAAGAAAAGTGTCGCGATATCGCAGGCAAGAAAAACTATCGCGATTTCGCGACATGTTTGAGGAGAGAGAAAAGGCGCAAGCAAAATTGTCACGATTTCGTGACATGGCCAAGGAGAGAGAAGGCGCAAAGAAAACTGTCACGATTTCATGACATGTTTGGAGAAAAAGCACTAAGGAAGAAAATTGTCACGATTTCGCGACATGTTTGGAGAAAAAGCACTAAGGCAAAAAACTGTCACGATTTCGCGACATGTTTGGAGAAAAAGCGCTAAGGCAGAAAACTATCACGATTTTGCGACATGTTTGGAGAAAAAGCGCTAAGGCAGAAAAATGTCACGATTTCGTGACATGTTTGGAGAAAAAGCGCTAAGGCAAAAAACTGTCACGATTTCGTGACATGTTATGAAGAAAAAGTGCTTAAGGAAGAGAAAGTGTCGCGATTTCGTGACATGTCATGTTTTTGTGGGTGCAAGCCTAGAAAAGGACAAAGAGGCGAAAAGTGTCACGATTTCGCGACAGGTTGCAAGAAAAGCCTCCGAAAGTTGAAAGCGTCACGATTTCATGACAAGTTGAAAGAAATATGTACGGATGAAAAAAGTGTCACGATTTCATGACAGGCAACAGTGAAGAAGCTAGCAGGATGAAGATGTCGCATTTTCGTGACATGTCACGGTTTCACGACTCTAGGAGGAGAGAGACTGTACGGCGCCAGAAATGTCATGATTTCATGACAAAAACGGAGAAGGCCTAGAAGCAAAAAGGGTCACGATTTCGCTACAAGAGTGAGGTTGACGTCAGCGAAAGTTAGAAGTGTCACGATTTTGCGACAAGAACGGTGGCAAAGTAGACAAAGGCCAAAAGTGTCGCATTTTCGCGATAGCAGGGTAAAGAAGGCGTACGACCGCAAAAGGTGTAGCGATATCGTGACATGTTGTAGTTTCACGAAGAAAGCTACAGAACTAGAGAGGCGGTTGAAGCCGACAGAGTTAAATCTGGGCCGACAGAGATTAGGGTTTTGCAATCGATGATTTTTAGGGTTTGTAGTCGACTAAAATTAGGGTTTTCCAGCCGACTAAGTTTAGATCTTTGCTCATGATTTTATGCTATAAAAGGAGGACAGGTTCGAGATTTGAGCAGATCGAAGTGTATGCGAATGACGTCTGTTGTGCACAGAAAGCGAATCATGTCGATCGACTGTCCAGCAGTAGAGTGTGCGAAGCATTAGCGAAGAAGCAGAAGCGATAGTTTGATTGTGTCGAAGCGAAGTGTGAGAGGCAGTTGCAAAGTAGCAGACTGGTGGTGTGAAGCTTTTGCACAGTAGAAGCAGAGTGCATAGAAATTGCAGACTGTGTGTAATAAGGTGAAAGTATTATTACTGTAATTTTTTTGTTATTTTCTTTGAAGTCCAAGTTGCAGCTTGGCATAAGGGGTTGGTGCTCCTTCCAGTAGGTGCTGGTGAATTAGGGGTTGGTGCTCCTTTCTGTTGGTGCAAAAAAATTGAGGGGTTGGTGCTCCTTCCAGTTGGTGCTGGTAAATGAGTTGTAAAGTTGTTGCTTTGCAAAGGCTGGATTTGGATGGTAGTCCAAGCAGTCATTTTTGAGGAGTAGCCACATTGGTGAACCTCGTTAAATCTGTGTTGTGTGTGATGCTCTCTTGTTATATCTGATTTAAATTTGCTTCATTTTTGCATTAAGTATTGCCAGTTTAAAATTTTAAAAGATCACACTGATTCACCCCCCCTCTTAGTGTCACTGTAAGTGTAACAATTGGTATCAGAGCTAGGTTCTTGAATAGGCTCAATCAGCTAGGGTGATCTTGGAAGTGATGCAATGGCAAGTGGTGAAGGTTTCTCCTCAAACAAAGCACCATTGTTTGATGGAACTAACTATGCTTTCTAGAAAATAAGGATGCAGACATATCTTCGTGCTTTGGGTTTTGACATCTGGGGTGCAGTAGTTAATGGTTACAAAGCTCCCGCCACTGCTCCAATAGACACTACCGGTAAAAAGGCATTTGAAAATGATTCGAAAGCAAAAAATGCCATCATGTGTGGATTAGTGGATAGTGAGCTAGTCAAAATCATAAACTATGAATCCATGAAAGATGTATGGGATAAACTAGAGAACATTCATGAAGGAGATGATAGGATCAAGGAGGCCAAGCTTCAAACACATCGAGCTCAATTCGAATCCTTAAATATGGACAATGATGAGAACATAGAGGCTTTCATGCTAAGAGTCAACGAAATCACTAATTCAATCAGAGGTCTCGACGAAGATATGGATGATGCTACGATCATGAAAAAGGTATTAAGATCTCTCCCTCCAAGGTTTGATTCGAAAGTCTCAACCATAGAAGAAGCTAAAGATCTAAATCGCTTTAGTATGGATGAGATGCATGGTTCTTTGACTGCTTTTGAAATGAGAATAGGAAGGTCTAATCCCACAGATAGAGAAGCAACTTTCAAAGCCCTAAAAGGCAAAGACACAAAACAAGAGTCTGAAGAAGAGGATGTATCAGATGAAATGGAAGCAAATTTTGTCAGAAAACTGAGAAAGGGAAAAGGAAAATACAGAGGAAAGCTACCATTTAAATGCTTTAACTGTGGAGGCATTGGGCACTTTGCGACAAAATGTCCACTCAATGAGAAGAACCAGGGTGAGGAAACTTCGCACCAAGAAAGAAGTGACTGGAAGAAGAAATCAAACTTCAGGAAAGGCAACTTCAAAAAGAAAAGCTTCATCTCCAGGAATACAAATTCTTCAGAGGACAGCTCTAGTGAGGATTCTGAAGAAGGAACGGGTGAAGCTCTATTCATGGCATTTGAAGTAGAAAAATCAGAAGAGGTAGAAAAATCAGAGAAGAGAGAAGGAATGAACTCTAAAGCATGTGTTGAAAAACCTGAGGCAGAAGTTGATCTAGAAGGTGAACTGGTCTCTGCTCTTGTAGAATGGAAATCTGAGAAAAGAAAAAATTATAAACTTTCAAGGAAGCTTGAGGATGCAAATGACATCATAACCAGCTTGAAAATACAGATAGAGGAATACAAGAAAATATCTGAGGATCTCGAAGTTCAGATAACCATGAAGATAGATTACTGCTATAAACTAGAAGAAGAGAATGTCAGTCTACGAATGCAGATGCAAGAACTGGATCGAAAAATTAGCTGTCATCAAAAGCGTGAAGAAAGTTCGATGAAGCTGGATAAAATTTTAAGTGACCAAAGACCTGCTGGCATCAAATTTGGTCTAGGCTTCATGGAAGGAGAATCGTCAAATGGACCAAAAGCCAAAAATGTAGAAACTGTGAGGAATGAAGAGAAGAAACAGACTGATGAAAGAAAAACAACTCAGGCAAATAAAAGCAGTAATGCCAGGCCCGAAAGGAGAACTGACAATGATGGTTTTACCAAGGTCACAAATCAAAGAAAAAGAAGATCTATGGTTCCTACTACAACCTGGCAAAGACCATCTTTCAGGTTCAATCATTACTTTTCTGGTTTCTGTTTCAAATGTAACGGTTATGGGCATAAAATTGCAGACTGCAAGTATATTGTAGGACCAAGAAGCTTTATTAGTAGAAATGCTTTTGCTCCTCTAACAAATTATGCAGTAGAATGTTTTAACTGTCACAACTATGGGCATATTGCAAGAAATTGTCGTAGTACCTCTGTTTCAAATCAACCACAGAGGCCAAGACAAAATGGAAAATTTTTTGAAAGATATGCAAAAGATATTGAAAAAGGGAAGTCCAAACTAGAACCCGATATCACAGTCAAATCGAATGGAAGCAGAAAGAACAACTTAGGGAAGAAAAGGAATCCTTAATAGTTCAAACAGCTTTCAAGGCACAGAGCAAAAGGGTACCATGGATACTTGACAGTGGATGCTCAAGTCATATGATAGGTGATAAACAGAAGTTTGAAAAATTGCAGAAATATGAGGGTGGTTCTGTAAAATTTGGAAATAATGATGGAGCTAAGATAATCGAAAAAGGATCAGTTAAAATTAGTGATGGGAAGATCAAGTCAGAAGAAGTTTTGTTTGTCGATGGTTTGAAGCACAACCTGTTGAGTGTCAGTCAGATCTGTGATAAAGGACATGAAGTTGTTTTCAAGAAGCAGGGTTGTGAAGTCAGGAAATCAAACAACAAAAAATTGATAGCTACTAGATCAAGGACATCTGGCAACCTGTACACACTCTCAGAAACCTTAAAAGGTAATTGTTTCATTGGACAGGAAGAAGAAAACTGGCTATGGCACAAGAGACTTGGACACATTAGTTTTGATAATCTAGTGAAAATCAGCTCGAATCAGGCGGTAAGAGACATTCCAACCATTAGAAAACCTTCAAATAGCATTTGTGCTTCGTGTCAAAAAGGAAAGCAAACCAGAACCTCATTCAAAACAAAAGAGTACTACACCAACAAACCTCTGGATCTTATACATACAGACTTATGTGGACCGATGAGAACTCAAAGCATAAATGGTGATAAATACTTTATGCTGTGTATTGATGATTATTCCAGAATGACATGGATATTTTTCTTAAAGAATAAAACAGAAGCTTTTGAAATGTTCAGATCTTTCAAACATCTAGTTGAGAATGAAACAGGAAAAAGGATCAAATGCTTACGATCAGATAGAGGAGGAGAATTCATTTCAGATGAATTTAAAGAATACTGTGAAAAACATGGGATCAGGAGACAATATTCAGCAGCTAGAACTCCCCAATAGAATGGTGTAGTAGAAAGAAAGAACAGAACAGTACAAGAAATGGCACGTACTATGCTGGCTGAGAACAAAATAGCAGACAAATTTTGGAAAGAAGCAGTCCACACTGCAGTATACATTCAAAACAGGTACATGCTGAGAACTCATGAAAGTAAAACTCCTTATGAGCTGTGGTTTGGAAGAAAGGCAACAACAAAACATCTCAAAGTTTTTGGCTGTAAGTGTTACATCAGAAACACTGATGACAATCTTGGGAAGTTTGAAAATAGAGCAGATGAAGGTGTCTTTGTTGGGTATTCGATAAAAAGCAAAGCTTATAAATGCTACAACAAGAGACTCAAGAAAATTGTGGACAGTGCTGATGTTAAATTTGATGAAGGAAGGGAAAGAACAGTTAACTATGAAGAAAATTACCCAATTTATGAAGAAGCCATTGAAGGTGATGAGGAAAATGAAACAGAAAAGAAATCAACACTTGACTCAGATGACTTATTTGATGACTCGGAGGTGGAAGAAAACAAGAAATTCAAAACAGGTAGCTAGCAGAAGAATCATCCCAGAGATCAAATAATTGGAGATCCCACAGCTGGTGTTCAGACAAGAAAGAAAGTAGTAAGCAATTATTCTCTTTTATCCTGCATTGAGCCCAAAAGTATAGCTGAGGCAAGCAAAGATGATAGTTGGATGAAGGCAATAAATGAAGAGTTAGATCAGATTGAAAAGAACAGAACTTGGGAATTAGTTCCTAGACCAGCAGATAAGAATGTAATCGGCACCAAATGGATATTTCGAAATAAATTGAATGAAGACGGACAAGTAGTTAGAAATAAAGCGAGATTGGTCTATAAAGGGTATGCACAAGTTGAAGGCATTGATTTTGAAGAGACTTTTGCACCTGTGGCCAGATTAGAAGCAATCAGAATGTTTCTGGCCTTAGCAGTTCATAAGAATTTCAGAGTTTACCAGATGGATGTAAAATCAGCTTTCTTAAATGGGAAACTTGAAGAAGAAGTGTACATTGAACAACCAGATGGTTTCCAAATTGGTGAAGATCCCAATCTTGTCTGCAAATTAAAGAAAGCTTTATATGGCTTAAAATAGGCACCCCGAGCATGGTATGCACGGCTAGATAACTATCTCTCTCAACAGGGGTTTAAGAAAGGTATGGTGGACAGTAATCTGTATGTCAAAACAGAAAATGGGCATCTCATTGTTCTAGTTGTTTATGTAGATGATATCATATTTGGCAGCAAAGAAAGATGAATCATGTAAAGACTTAGCAAATAAAATGCAGAAAGAATTTGAAATGTCTATGATTGGTGAACTGTCTTACTTTCTTGGGTTACAAGTTAATCAAAATGAGAAAGGCATATTTATTTCTCAAGTCAAATATGTGAAAGAGATGCTAAAAATATTTACAATGGAGGACTGTAAGCCAGTTAGCACTCCTATGGTGACAGGCTGCAAGTTGAGTAAAGATGACAAATCTCCACCTGTAGATCAAACCATGTACAGATCAATGATTGGAAGCTTACTTTATTTAACAGCTACCAGACCAGATATTCTACAGGCAGTTTGCATGGTAGCAAGATTTTAGGCCAGTCCCAAAGAGACTCATGTGACAGTAGTAAAAAGGATTCTCAGATATCTCAAGGGTACTATGGAGTATGGGTTATGGTATCCGAAAGGTAAAGACTTCACCCTTATATCTTATTCAGATGCAGATTGGGCAGGATGTGTTGATGATAGGAAAAGTACAAGTGGAGGTGCTTTTTATCTCGGTGACAGGTTGGTTGCTTGGCACAACAAGAAACAAGAGTCAGTTTCTTTATCAACAGCTGAGGCAGAATATATTGCAGCAACAACTTGTTGTACACAAGTTTTGTGGATGAAACAAACTTTGAAAGATCTTGGTATTAATTTTAGTGAACCAATATCAGTTAAGTGTGATAACACCAAGTGCAATTAACATCTCCAAGAATCCAAGTAATGCACTCACGGACAAAACACATTGCCATCAGGTATCATTTCTTGAAGGAGAAAGTTGCAGAAGGAGAAGTTAAATTGGATTTTGTCCCAACCACAGAACAAGTAGCAGATATTTTTACAAAACCATTGCCCAAGGAAGTGTTTGAGTACCTTCGAAACAAATTGGGAGTAGTCACACTTCCCAAGAAGTGACTAGCTATAGGGATCACTTTCTCAGGGGGAGCATTTGAGTATTTGCCTATTCTTTTGCTCATGATCATAATTTGTGCTAAGTGCAACAAATTGTGCCTGAGAATTGTGTGTATGGACTCAGGGGGAGTCTGCAGCAGCCCTTTGGTATTATTGACAAAGGGGGAGAAGAGTTACAGGAATGTACACAGGTGTTGCCAACAATTCCAAAGGGGGAGATTGTTGAGCAAGGTGTTGCAAGAGGTTTGTCATTGTTGTCAACACAGTCAGTTAGATCTAATGATGCAGTGGACAGGTAGTTTAGAAGTCATTCAGATGCAGAGGATAGAAGTTCAAAGGTTAGTCGAATCATGGACAAGTGAATTTCCAAGAAAACGAAAGAAACCCGTTTTCAAAAATTCAAAGAAAAAGACAAGTAAGAAAAGTGTCGCGATATCGCGACATATTCACTCGTCGCGATTTCGTGACATGTCTGAGGAGAGAGAAAGGCAAGAAAATTGTCATGATTTCGCGACATGGACGAGGAGAGAGAAGGCACAAGGAAAACTGTCATGATTTCGTGACATGTTGGAGAAAGAAGGCAAGGAAGAAAACTGTCGCGATTTCACGACATGTTTGGAGAAAAAGCGCTAAGGCAGAAAACTATCGCGATTTCGTGACATGTTTGGAGAAAAAGCGCTAAGGCAAAAAACTGTCACGATTTCACGACATGTTTGGAGAAAAAGCGCTAAGGCAAAAAATGTCGCGATTTCGCGACATGTTTGGAGAAAAAGCGCTAAGGCAGAAAATTGTCGCGATTTCGCGACATGTTTGGAGAAAAAGCGCTAAGGCAGAAAACTGTCACGATTTCATGACATGTTTGGAGAAAAAGTGCTAAGGAAGAAAACTGTCATGATTTCACGACATGTTATGTTTTCATGGGCAAAAGGTAGAAAAAGAGTTTAAGGCAGGGAAAGTGTCGCGATTTCGCGACATGTCATGTTTTCACGGGTGCAAGCCTAGAAAAGGACAAAGAGGCAAAAAGTGTCACGATTTCACGACAGGTTGCAAGAAAAGCCTCCGGAAGCTGAAAGCGTCACGATTTCACGACAGGTTGAAAGAAATATGTACGGATGAAAAAAGTGTCACGATTTCACGACAGGCAGCAGTGAAGAAGCTAGCAGGATGAAGATGTCGCATTTTCGTGACATGTCGCGGTTTCGCGACTCTAGGAGGAGAGAGACTGTACGGCGCCAGAAATGTCACGATTTCACGACAAAAATGGAGAAGAAGGCCTAGAAGCAAAAAGGGTCACGATTTCGCGACAAGAGTGAGGTTGACGTCAGCGAAAGTTAGAAGTGTCACGATTTCGCGACAAGAACGGTGGCAAAGTAGACAAAGGCCAAAAGTGTCACATTTTCGCGATAGCAGGGTAAAGAAGGCGTACGACCGCAAAAGGTGTAGCGATATCGTGACATGTTGTAGTTTCACGAAGAAAGCTACAGAACCAGGCGGCAGAAGCGGTTGAAGCCGACAAAGTTGAATCTGGGCCGACAGAGATTAGGGTTTTGCAGCCGACGATTTTTAGGGTTTGTAGCCGACTAAAATTAGGGTTTTCCAGCCGACTAAGTTTAGATCTTTGCTCATGATTTTATGCTATAAAAGGAGGACAGGTTCGAGATTTGAGGTTATCGAAGTGTATGCGAATGACGTCTGCTATGCGCAGAAAGCGAATCGTGTCGATCGACTGTCCAGCAGTAGAGTGTGCGAAGCATTAGCGAAGAAGCAGAAGCGATAGTTTGATTGTGTCAAAGCGAAGTGTGAGAGGTAGTTGTGAAGTAGCAGACTGGTGGTGTGAAGCTTTTGCACAGTAGAAGTAGAGTGCATAGAAATTGCAGACTGTGTGTAATAAGGTGAAAGTATTATTACTGTAATTTTTTTGTTATTTTCTATTGAAGTCCAAGTTGCAGCTTGGCATAAGGGGTTGGTGCTCCTTCCAGTAGGTGTTGGTGAATTAGGGGTTGGTGCTCCTTTCTGTTGGTGCAAAAAAATTGAGGGGTTGGTGCTCCTTCCAGTTGGTGCTGGTAAATGAGTTGTAAAGTTGTTGCTTTGCAAAGGCTGGATTTGGATGGTAGTCCAAGCAGTCATTTTTGAGGAGTAGCCACATTGGTGAACCTCGTTAAATCTGTGTTGTGTGTGATGCTCTCTTGTTATATCTAATTTAAATTTGCTTCATTTTTAGCATTAAGTATTGCCAGTTTAAAATTTTAAAAGATCACACTGATTCACCCCCCTCTCAGTGTCACTGTGATTATAACAAGCCCTTGCCTAAATCTCTTATACAACTTTATGGATTTTTAGGGCTCATGGGATACTACAAAAACATTATTTGTAACTATGGTAAAATTGTTGCTCCTCTCACTATTGTAACTAAAAATGATGTGTTTATTTGGTCTTAAGATACATTGTAGGACTTCCAAGCCCTCAAAGAAGCTATGTGTACCACTTCTATTTTGGTCCCTCCTAATTTAAAAAAAAAAATAATCATTGAGTGTGATGCTTTTGGCATAGGAATTCGAGCTATTTTGATAAAAAATGGACACCCATTAGCCTTTGAAAATAAGTAAATTTTATATAAGAATTTGAGATGGTCCACTGATGAGAATGAAATTTCAATTGTTCTACATGGCATAGAGAAATATAGGTCTTATTTATTGGGTCATAACTTCATTATCAAGACTAATAATAGTAGCCTTAAGCATTTTTTAGAGCAACATATCTCATACCTTGAACAAAATAAATGGATGATAAATCTCTTAGGGTATCAATTTGTCATTGAATACAAGAAAGGAAAGAAGAATGTGGTGGTTGATGCATTGTATCACAAATATGAGAATGTTGTTGTCATCAGTGCCATATCTAGTCATCTTCCATAATGGATTTCACAACTTTAGAAGAATTGGATTTTTGACTCAAAGACTACACAAATCATTCAATAAATGGAGGTGGATCATCATTGCATTTTTATTTATCATATACTAATGGAGTGCTTTGCAAAATAGATCATATTTATCTTCCTTATTTTTCAACTATAAAGTCAACTTTTTCAAAGAAATGTATGCATCTCTTTTGGCTAGACATTCAAAATTCTTAAAAATAAGCTAGTGCATGAAATAATATTTTTCATGAAAAGGATTAAAAGTATATGTCAAGATGTTTGTGGTCAAGTGTGAGGTTTGTCAGCATAACAAGGGAGAAATAGTTAATTCTCCTAGATTTTTGTAACCCTTGGTTATCCCTGACTGCTATTGGAAGTACATATCCATGGATTTAATTGAGGGCCTTCCAAAATACAAGGGAAAAAATTGATCTTTATGGTAGTAGATAAAATTTTCAAATATGCTCATTTTTTTGCATTACAACATCCCTATTTGACATGTAAGGTGGTCAAGGTATTTCTTGATTCTATTTTTAAATTACATGGTATAGCCAAAACCATTGTGAGTAACCGTGACCCTATTTTTACTAGTAACTTTTAGAAAGAATTGTATCATCTTAGTGGTAAGTTGAATATGTCCTCTTCTTGTCACCCTCAATTATATGGTCAAATAAACATTGTTAATAAATATTTGGGTGCTTACCACCATTGTTTTTATCAAGACAAGAAGTATCACTAGATTCATTGGCTATTATTAGCCAATTAATGATCTAATAATTTGTATGATACGTACCGCAAGATGTCCCAATTTGAAGCATTACATGGTTAAAAACCTCCATCAATGGAAAACTACATTCTAAGATCCTCCAAGGTTTCCCACGTAGATGAGTTTCTATAACAATGGTGATTTGTACTTCAAATTATTAAGGATAATTTAAATTGGGCATTGAACTATATGAGGCAACAATAGGGTTCAAACTAGTCTAAATGATAATTTATTGTAGGAGATACAATTTTTTTATGCCTACAACACTACAAGCAATTGTTCTTGAAGACCAAGATCAATAAAAAAATGTATCCATGATTTTATGGTCCCTACAAGGTGGTTTGTAAAATTGGTGAAGTTGAATATCAAATGGACCTTCCTCCCTCATCCTGCATCCATATTGTATTAACTAGGTTATTGACCAGAATGTGTAGTCCTAGATAGAGCTTCAAATACCTCATGAAGAAGGTTAAATCACTCTCTAAACCAAAGTAGTGTTGTAGTCTACGTTTTTCATCTTCAATATTAATATTTAGTTGTAAATCCTAGTAGATGTTAGAAATAGATTATATTACATCATTTGGGTCATGTAAATGTACCTACCAAGGTACATACTTAGGACATTAGATTACTTTAGGGGGAAGTTACCTAGTTTCTTCATGCAATGTAATAAATGCACAAGTGTCAATGTGCAAGTTGTACATGTGCAAGTTATCCCTTGCATAACTAGATAGAGTGTTGGCCAAGGAACCTATCTTCCTATATAATGGCCTCATTGTCATAGATCATAGAGCATCACATTGAGCATCACTTACAACATCATAGAGCATAGCTTAGATATAATTTCACCCATATTGGAGATGGGTGCAATGTAGTCCGGTAGCATTATTCATGGAGTGTTCATTTCCTCCATAGCTACATTGTATTCATTTTCATCATTTCTATTTATAGAATATTTTAGTCATCTCGTAGATTTACTTTCTTTCATATTATTTTTGCATCTTGTGATTGCTATCTCCCATTGCATACAACATCAAAATCTAATAGTGGTATCAGAGCTACGATAGATCTAGCCATAGGAAAACCACCATTATCAATGAGCCTAAGTTTTTTGTCAACCTGACGCTCCTTTGGACCAGTCATTGTCAAAAACTCTCAAAAGAGTCTAGGTGGTAGAATTAGGGAGAGCCACAAGTGAGGACTGAAAGAAATATCAGTTTCAGAAATACTAAGATTGCATTTGGCTAGAGTCTTTCCACAAAGTTGCAAAAAAACTCGTGAAGACTAGGACTCAACATTCAATCCACTAGATTGACAAATCAACTAGTGAAGATAATTTAGGATATCTAGAATTTCTTAACTATTGCCCAAAGTTTATTTTGTTGTAGAAATCTAATTCTCAGAATATTGGGACTCCTCCTACAATAGAAATCTAGGAGACTTCAACTTCATTGCCCGAAGGTCGATGTATCTTCATAGTGCAGAGATTAGTTCCTTGCCAAGAAAAGAATACTGTGGAAGAAGACTTTTGGAGAAGAGTTGTGGTGAAGTTAGGAGATAGGAGATCTCCATTACTAAATTGAGAACTTCACACAAGAAGAAAAGGCCATAGTAGCCTTGATCAAGAAGAAAAGGCCATAGTAGCCTTGATCCAGAAGAAAAGGCCATAGTAGCCTAAATCTAGAAGAAAAAGGCCATAGCAGCCTTGATCCTGAAAAAGGCCATAGAAGCCTTGATATTGAAAAAGGCCATATAAGCCTTGATCCTGAAGAAGACTCCAGAAGTGAGTATCTGATTCAGAAGGAGATTAATATTTTAGTACTAATACTTTGTTGCAGGGAAAGGAGATTCAGTGAGTCGGGAAACTTCCTACAAGAAATCTAGGAAGAGTATCTTCTTCAGAATCAATCCAGCACCTGAAGCAAAACTGAAGGCAAAGAGATCAGGAGGAGATCTCATTGAAGAACTTCTAGTCTTGGAAGAAGAAGGACTAGGAGAGTCCTGCTCGAATACAAAAGTAGTAGAATCAAAGATCCAGAGGAAGATCTCACCACCAACACTTCCAAGAGTAGAAGGTTGAAGAAAAGGTCTCAAGGAAGACCAAAAGAAGCTACAAGATCAAAGACCTTGGGGAGGTCTCAATGAGCATCCAATAAAAGGCTTGGAGAGCCTTACTAAAGAAATCATCAAAGAAGAACTCATTGGAGAAATCCACTACCAAGGAGAAGTCCCTTGATAGTGAAGGACTTGGGACAATTGTCGCCATCCAAAAACAAGCCCAAGAGGAGAAGAATTTGGCAAGGAGTGCCAAATCCTAGAAGAAGAATCCATTGAAGACCTCAAGATATTCAGAATCTTGAGAAGAAGATCCTGCTTGAAGCTAAAATTTGACAAGAAGACTTGAAGACAAGAGAAGCCCACAAGATCCAAGAGATTTGAAGATTACCTCTTACAGCAAGAAGGCACCATTTTAGAGACAAATACTTCTTCAAATCTACAACAAAAGGAGGAGACTACAAAAGGAGAACAAGCCACCAAATCATAGGCTCGTGAAGGAAAAGTTTGAGACCATCTATTGGTGAAGAAGGAACTATTTAGAATAGTTTACAGAAAGCAATAAAATCAACATCCTCCATAGAAGTGAGAAGAGCTACAAAAGCTTTCAAAAAGGTATGCAACTATTGGTGCAAGTAGATTCATTAATTGGTTTACTTATCAGATTTATTAAAGCACCTTAATTTGGATCAAAGTTGCAATAAGAAACATTGGATTACAATATTCAAAGTGCAAAAAGATAACCATTCCTTTTTAAGGTTCATTTGCACATTAGGAGTTGATTAGATTTATGCATTACAACTATCTATCAACTACCTATAATCTACTTTGGAAAGCAAAAGAAGACTAAGTTCCTACAACTTTGTTTGTAAGGAAATTGCAGAATAATTTTTGAAGATTCATTTCAGATTATTCTTGATTAGTTGTAGTAAATTGATTAAGTGCATTAATTTTGAGAGTTAATTGGAGTGATAAGGTGAAATTTTTAGTGCATTAAAAAGTGAAATTTTATTAGATTCATTTGCACTATTCTATTGCTCTCAAAATATTGTTATTTGTGTTCTTGAGAAAGGCACAAAAATAGAACTTGTCAAAGTGTCAAAAGACACTATTAGTGCATAGATATCTGCAACTTTGAGTGGCCTGGGAAAGCCACAAAATCATCTCAATCCTCCAAGCATTGGAGAAGAAAGTAGCCACCAAAAGAGCAACAAAGGAAGCCTCGAACGAGACTTGGTGAGTCTCAAGTTCAAAGCACAATAAGTTTTCTACAAAGAAATAGTGCAGAAAAATACAACAAAAAGAGAGCTTCTATCAAGTGGTTACAAGCTTGGATCCATTTATAAAATATCCAAGCAAAAAGGGGAAGGTGTCTAATCAAAGAGACAACCTCGAAACCCCTTATATTGCATTCAAAATTCTGCCACAAAACCAGAAATTCAGACCTAAAAAAGGGGTGCAAAAGAAGGTGCAATAAGAGGTTATTTTATACATGAATATATTACATTGCATTGCACTATCCTAATATGGTTTATACAAAAAAGGAGGTAGATTTGAAGGTGTCTCAAAGGCACAACATCCACTGGAAAAACCAGCCGAAGGTGGTCGTTCACTAGCATCCTTTCAAGCACAGCAAAGGAGCCACTCTAAGGGCTCTTACTCCCTCATCTTGGATGATCGAACCTGCAAGAGACAAGATGAAAAATCAAAGGGAGAAAATGACATTATAATCAAGAGCAACGTTGTCTACAAGGAGAACATATAATAGGTGAGAAAAGAGGAAGATAAAAGCACCATTGGAGCATTCCAGTCTCCACATATTCAAAGCTAAAAATTGGTGCTCAAGCCTCCAGATCGATGCTCCTCAACTCAACCTGAAACAATCTACAAGCAAGTGCAATTGATCAAAAAAGGAGTTGTGAATGTTATAGGGTTTAAAGAACCTCCAAGAAGGATACATTGAAGAAGCATTATAGAAGATGCCCATGCACAAGGAGGAAGTGACATTTGTCACTTGAGACAATACCCTAACGCTCCTCACGTGAGCGCTCATCTTCATCATCAAAGGAGTTACAAGCTACAGGTTGGTGCAATGAATATATGAGGAACACTTATCTGAAGGAAAGCCAAGTGCTTCATTAAAGAATGTAATATCCATACATTACTCAAAGAGGAAAATAAGTGTTCTCTAGCATCTTCTACTCCTCAAGCACTCAAGAAGAAACATGACGTGCCACTTGGCACTCAAACCAAGATTCTCCTCCATTTTAAGAGCATCAATGACCAAGGCATTCAACAAGCATTTATGTATGGTGTCTACGAACATAGGGTACAGCGATAGCATGGAAGCAAGGTGAGAAAGAGCCTTCAATGCTCTGGACAAGGAAGGTCAAAGGCAGACATTAATAATGCCACATTTGGAACATCAAATCCCATGAAGGTTCCAAGCAAATCATTGGAGGAAGAGCCAAAGAAGCAATGTCTATATTGCAGCCCATGCACAATGAATACAACATCAACTATTGAATGATATAAGGTAAGGTTTATTCCCACTATAATATGCTTTCATTTCTTGGGAGTTATAAGGTTAAACTTAGAGGAATATAACTACATTGAAAGCTATATCTTAAAGGGGAATAATATATCATATCAATATAATATTTGCAATATTAAACATAGGAGCAATAAGGATTTCTACTGGAAATTATTTATAAAATATTTGCAAATATTATTGTGGTCTAATTTTTCCAAAATTTGGGAGTTATAAGGGTTACTACATCAAATTGACTTATTGGAAATTAGATACACTACAATTAAAATCCTAAAGGGATATTTAAAAGAGGTTATTAAAATATTTATGCTAAGGTTGGAAATTTATATTCTTGTCTCAAACACATAAAAAAAGGACAAAAGAAATCCAACATTAAAACCTCTTCAAATTGGAAAAGTGCTTAGTTCAATAGGAGCAATAAGGGATAATAAAAGTTGATTTTTGATATTTACAAAACCTTACAAAATCAACCAAAAATTGAACTATTTTTTCAAGAGCACTATATTATATCCCTAGGGAGTCATAAGGGATTCTACAAAACTTGGTAATATCAACATTTATCATAGATTATCAAGTTGCAAATCCATTGGGAAAATATAAGCTTTTTACAAAACCTAAAATTCCATTAGGTGTATACACTCTCATTACTAGGGAGACATAAGGAAGCCTACAAACCTAAGGATCAATAAAGGTTTTATCAAAATCAAGCTTATATATTTAGGAAGCCATAAGTTAATAGCTTTCTAAACTAGGGAGCCATAAGGATGTCTACCTCCCAAAATACTACAAATGCCAATTGCCCCAGAAAGGAGAAATCAAGTGCCATAAAACTTGGAATCATGAATTTAGTCATGAAATTTGAGGAAATGTTAGACCTAACTTCAAAAATAAAACATAGTGAAGCCCTAGAAGATAATTTTGATACTATGGAATGCTATTATCAAACTCGTCTCAATGAAGCAATTGACGATGGAAAAAGTGACATTTCACTTTCCTTAGACTTTGTGAGCATATTATATATAGCATTGCTCACATATAAACATTACAAGGATGAGAATGTAGAACAAAAAGGATTGATAGAATTACTCAAAAAGAAGGTAGAACTTAACAAATCATATCTAAAGAAGTTTTTTCAATCCTCATGTAACATTAGCACTTTAAGTTCTACTAACTCAAGATCTTATCATGATTCCTTAAGTGGTTGTTCAGAATCTTCTATATAGATTGAAGATAGGAAAGGAGCATACCATCCTACTCTATGGAAGGAAATAAACTAGCACTCTATATATTTGATTAATTTTGCAAGGGCAAGAGAGTGTGTTATAGTAGCAATAAATACAAAGAGATAAAAACAAAAGCATGAAAATGATAGCTAACCATTTTATTATTTTTTGCTAATTCAAATTTAGATGAGAAAATGAGGAAATAACAAGGATACTTATAGTGGATGAAAGTAACAAATTTCCCTTTTGAGATTTATGGCTTAATTTTGTTAGCTTTTGAAGTCTTAATACTAATGTAAATCTCACAATATAATTATCACAGGATAAAATATATGAAATTTGCAATATAATAATGAATGTAAGAAATCATAATAAGAATACATATAGAATAATCACGTCATATTGTCCATAATATTGCATACAAAATATTGGAATTCTATAGAATGAAGGTCTACTAATGCAAGCATAAAGCTATGCACATTCAATGCTTATTACAATGTTGTGTCATAAATATATAATTGTATGTGACTCCTCATATGTTGCACTCTTGATCTTCTCTCTTCTATACAACTCTTAACTTTCCTAACCTAAGGATACATGCACACTTACATATGGGAAATTTGTGCACATTTACACTCATAACACCTGCACACATATTAACATGACACTTGTGCATTTCTTGCACATTATTACATTACATAAAATATTGACTCATACACTAACTTATGACACAACCCTAATATAATATTTACAAGGATGTACCAAGGTGGTAAATTGGCATGTACCAAATAATGTAATATTATCTAGCACCCCCATACATTAAATTATTTTGTTATTGAAGACTTTAGTATTCAATATGATATTCTTCCTTCGAGTGTCTTTGCAATGGATTTCATATTCATGTTGATCTTCAATTGGTTCTCCTCCTTGCTTGACTTCATTTTTTTTTATTCTACTTCATGTTCTTCAATATTTATAGCTTCAAAATTATAAGTCTGTTGAACTCTTTCATAGTCATCAGATTCCTGTATAAGAATATTTATTTTGCCTTTCTCCTTAGAATCATATGACCCTTTCTTTTATTGTATGGAGACCTTTATTTTGAGTTCTTCATCATATTCATTTTTTGGTTCTTCATTATTTGATTCACAAAATACTTAAGCATCTCCTTTGATTTATGGTTCATGATTACTTTGGAAGATAAATTTGGATCACAATTGATCCATTTTAATTTTCTTTATTCTCCAAACATTTTATTATAAAATATTTTTCCTTCATGTTTTTTAGAAATTGAACACTTTTCTCTATCATTAGAAGATGTTAAATAATTACCAGTTCGTAATTTAGAGTAATCAAATGTATCTCTAAGCCATTTTGGTTTATTATCCTTTTCATATATTAAATTTTGAGAATCAACTTTTAACTTATTCTCAAATGTATCTCTAAGCCATTTTGATTTTATCTTCTCTTTGTCTATTAAGTTTTGAGAATAAAACTTAAGTGCATGCAACATGTCTTCATTATCCTTAACAATTTCTTCTAGGATATGCAAAATAATGTTAAGAATATATATCCTTTGATGTAGACTACCTTATGCCTCCCTAGGTGTAAATTTCACAAACCTATAAAATATAATAAGAAATCTACAAATTAAATTGTTCTAAATTTGAAGTAGAATTTGTTTTCTCTCAAAAATTAATTAATTTGCAAATATTATATAAAATTTGAATTTAAAAAACATTTAGAAAAAAATGAAACTTAAAATACTTATAACTTCAAAAACTTTACTTTATTAATCTCTACTTCTAATCTACTTATCACTCCACTATTTAATAGTAATAAAAAAACCAGCTCTTCTATTAAAATACTTATTAATCCAAAATAAATCTTCTAACTTTATTTAACTATTAACCTTATGCCTCCTAAATTAAAGTCCTACTTATCTCTTCAAATATAACTTATCTCAAATTAATTTAATAATCTCCTTAAATTCTAATTAAATTTAATAATTCTAAAATGAAGCCTTATAACTCTAATTAAATAAACCTTATCAAAATTTTGGATTTCAAATAGTATACCTTTGCCTCTTTTGCATTTGTGCTCATGTTATGTTATTCAACTGCCTTGGTCCACTTGCTGACTGCCCTAGGTTTGGTTCATTGTCTGCTTTGATTGGCTTGCTATCCACCTTACCTCAAAACACTTTTATGGCCTGACTATGCTATCTCACTTCAAGTTATTGACTACCTATGATTTGAATCTACACTACCCTTCAATGCTTTTGACACAATCTTCCAAGCATTTTAATCTTTCACATGCTTTGATAGACATTTCAAATTTTGTTGGTGTTAGGATTCCTCATGGTGGGTGTAGTGAAATATTCTAATTCTATCTGTATGAGTTATTTCATCTGCCTATAAACTTATTGTGGTGCTCCTTATTTTGAATATTACTCCAAGTCTTCTACATTGATGAATGCTAGCTTGTTTATCTATTCAACCTACCTTGGAAATTTTATCAAGTCTTGTATGCAAACATCTTACTTGAATTTCTTCTTCAAAGATTTTTTAGCTACACAAGAGTGTTTCAAATGCTAATAAATATGGACTAGTGCAAGCATTTTTCTATCTCCCATGTGACATTGACATTATCTCATATTTACCCTCACTTACTTAATGTATGATTTCCTTTAACACATTCTTTCTTGTTGTTAGATTTTATCTCCACTCAACACTTGAATCTCTTGGAACTTGATTTTTTTAATGAATCATTCACTTTTTTGTCATCTTCCTTGGCACTTGATGTCTTCTACATTCTTGCACTTGGTTCTTATATGTCTTGAAACATAATCTAATGCTTATTTCTCCTTGATTTTTCTTGGTGCTATATCTTCTCATATTCTAGCTATGTTCTTATGGATGCTTGATCTACCTCTTATGGTGTTACATTCTCCTTGGTGTTTTATTCTAGAAAACTATTACATATCCCTGTGGTACTTGATTCTCCTATGTCTCCTTGAGAATTTGATTTTCTTACATCTCCTTGAGCATTTGAATCTCCTATGTCTCAAGAATGGTTCTTGATTTTACTTAAAGTTTTTCTTAGCATGTCATTTGTTTTGAACTCAATGCTTCATATCCACTTAGATTTCCCTTAGGTTGATTTCCTCTTCGATGGATGGTGCTTTGTGCTCTCTTGCTTAGCCTTTACCTTTGATCTAAAAAATAATGCTTCGTCTCCCCTATGTCTACAGTGCTTCGATATTTATGCTTAGTCTCCTACAATTCTTTGGTCTATGTATAGATAAATTTATTATGTTCTCAGGTGTCTAACATCTGTCTGCTTCAATGCTTCTTTGCATCTTGTTTGCTTCCTTTAGTCTCCTTTCATTTTCTACCTCCAATGCTATGTGTGCTGACAATTCCTACCTATTATCTTCTTGCTAATCTCCTTTGTCTCCTTGACGCAAGTGTAGGTGTAGGTGGCACTTATATTATTTGGTGTAGGATCCTTACAAAAACAAAACTCTTGAACTCTCTACTATCACCTTTAATGGCTACATTCCATTAACATATTCAAATATTTAAAGATGCATTTTTCTCACCTTTTAATATTCAACTTTCTTTTTCTCTGCCTTTATTATGTCCTTTTCTTATATGATCTATTGTTGCCTTTATTTTGGTTGAATCTTCTCTTGTATCAAGAGTATATTATCCCCTATTTTTTCTTTTTTTATTTCTTCTCTTATGTAGGTTTAAGTGTGTTGCCTATTCAATCACTTATCTAAGCACTTCTCTAATGCTATATGAGGGCTTTTATATAGTACTAGCTCTTTCTAGCTTGTGGTACTTGATACTTTGATTGTCCCCCTATGCTTAGTTTGATTTTAACTGAGTGTTGATCTATCTTTCTTCACTTTATTTTACCTAATGGCTTCTCAAACTTGATAGATGTATTCTTCTATGTTGTCATATAATTCTTCCTTGTTGTCCTCTAATTTATCCTTTCTCATTGTCTTCTAATTCTTCTTGCCTTCTTCCTTGTAAAAAAATTATTTTATGACCTTATACCACTTCCTTCAACTCAAGCCTATCTCTCTATCAAATAGCTTGTAATATGGCTTCTTATTTTACTATGAAGATACTATCTTTGCTTTATGATGCACCTCTTTCTATGGATCTCATTCCATTCTTCAATATTCAATGGGACCTCTTTCTCTAAGTCTCCTATATCTTTCTTCTATGGTACCTCTTTCTTTGGGTATCATATATTTATCTTCTATGGGACATATTTCTTTGGGTCTCCTATATCTATCTTTAATGGGATATCTTTCTTCATATTTCCTATCTTTATCTTCAATAGGACCTCTTTCTTCGAGTCTCCTATATTTCTTCTATGGGACCTTTTTCTTTGGGTATTCTATCTCTTTATTCAATGGGTCTCCTATAGACTATAACTAGAATCAATCCCTACTTGAGGAAATTTTATTGCCTTCTTGCACTTGAAAATGAAAGTCTTCTCTATCTATTGTAGGAAGCTTCTCACATTTGAAGATAAATCTTCACTACAATAATATATTAGGTTGATGCAACCTGAATCTTCTTATTTTTTAAGGTAACAACAAAATTCCCTGATACTCCAAATAATATTTCTTGATTTTACCAACTTATTCAACTCTCTTTATAGAAACTAGTTGCCAATAATTTGTCTACATTCCTAAAATCACTTTATCAATGTCAGGATGGTTGTTTCCTAAATGATCAACTTTCTCCTGAGTTGGTTCAACCTCAATATTCAATATGAAAATATTCAAATCTATATTTGGGTTGGCTATTCCTTGAATAATCAACTATCTTCAAGTTGATTCTTCCAAATAGGGGTCCTAGTCTTCCTTGGTTATCCTTAAATCTAGTGGAAAGAACCTAGCTAAGTCCTAGAATTCATCGATTATTCTTCAACCTAGTGGAAAGACCCTAGCTTTATGATTTCTACAACTTTCTAAATAGAGTCCATATCTAACTCCCTTTAAAGTGGATAGAATCTAACCGATTTTGTCACATTGGACACAAATTTATTTCATAACTTAACAAATCCTATATAAGCAATTTCTTGTTGTAGTTATGATACCACTATTATCTTTTGAAGCCTTAATGCTAATGTAAATCTCATAGGATAATTATCACAGGATCAAATATATGAAAGCTACAATATAATATTAATGAATGTAAGAAATTAGAATAAGAATACACACAAAATAATTACATCATATTGTCCATAATACTACACATAAAATACTGGAATACTATAGAATGAAGTTCTACTAATGCAAGCATAAAGCTATGCACGTTAATGCTTATTGCAATGCTTTTTCATGAATATATAATTGCATGTGACTCCTCATAGTTTGCACTCTTGACCTTCTCTCTTATTTACAACTCTTCCCTTTCCTAATCTAATGGCACATGTGCACACTTACATATGGGACACTTGTGCACATTTACACTCATAAAACTTGCACACATATTTACATGACACTTGTGTATTTCCTCCACATTATCACATTACATAAATATTTACTCACCCACTAATCTATGACACAACTCTAATATAATGTTTACAAGGATGTACCAAGGTGGTACATTGGCATGTACCAAATAATGTAAAATTATCCAATAAATTTACACTTTTTTTAGAGTCGTAAAATCATAAACATTGATTGAAGTGATATGCCATTTAAACCCTAGGTGTAAAAACATTTTAGAATCATGGTCATACATCAAAACTATAGAATTCAAATAATGACAATCATCCCCACTTAAAGTGGTGATAATATCATCATTGATTTTTAGTGTGCATGCTTTGAGGGATACATTTAAACATGTCCCTTAATCATGAATCTATCCTTACTTTGGGATTTCCAAAAAGTTAAAAAGTGGAAACACCCAAGAAAGGTTGTAGAAATACAAAATTTGGGTGATGAAGAGGAACCAAAAATATTAGCCAACATGGATGGTTGTTGTCCTACTTAAGGACTAACAAAGTTAGTCCACACTTGTCCCATATATAGGAGGGAAATACTTTCTACCATCTATAAATTTAGTTAGATATTTTATAAATATAGATTACCCCCTAAATATTGTAGGCAATATCACAAGGGATATCTATTTGGACTTTCTTAGGGGTAAATAAAAAGGAGCAATATTCAATAGCTAAAAAAATATAAATAAAAAATTAATGCTATGTCGCAAACACAAATCTATATTAGTTTTGATTCTATTGTCTATGTAAAAGTGCATTTTTAAAATAAACAATAGAAAAATGCAAAGATACATGGCCAAAAATACAAAACTAGAGGGAAATATACCTAATACTTACTTGTACATGCCTTAAAACTATTTCATTGAAATAATATGATTTTTGCTTGCACATGAATCTTAAAAGGAATTTTACTTTTTAAAAATATCCAAAGCATTGAAAAATACTAGTTGGATGTGAAATGAGCAAACTCAAAGTGCATAAATTTTTTTAGAATAATCCAAAAACCCTATAGGTACTACCCTTATGATATTCCTATAAAAAATTGTAAAATGATATGCATAAATTTTTAAGTAAAATATTAAAATATATATTTAGGGTCTTATTTTGTAGTCATAGCCCTTGCATTATATATCATATGATAATTTTTAGCCAACATAACACCCTTAGTAGTTTCTATATAGGATTATTTAGGTTATGGGCCTAAGTGTATGGGACACAAGGAGGCTTAGGATGATGGTACTTAGTGCACTATGTATCACATTGTGCCATATTTTTTAGATATACATACATACATAAATATATATAGATAAATGAGATTTATTTTATGCAACATATGATTTGTGTAGTATTCAATAATATTTTTATTGCTTTCATAATAGTGTAATGACATGCATGCCCATTTTACTAATAATATGTATGATTTATGTATCATATAATGATGTGTTTTCACATTTGACTTTTTAAGAGCATGTATGATTTGAGTAGCACTTAGTGATGTGATTTGTAGTTTTAATATTTTAAGAGCATGAATGAGTTGAGTAGCATTCAATGACATGCTCATCAAAAATTTCCTCTCTATAGAATTGGTCATGTATGATATCATAATATAGCCATACATTCCACTATAGTGGGTATACCACATGTTGTATCCAAAAAACACACTCATTATTATAGAGGGGTAGACCAAGAGAATCCAATTTACATCACATATGGATGCACTTATATGTCTCTTAGTTCTAAAATAAAATTGATAGATAGGCATAGATGAACATGAAGAACACAAGCTTATACTGAGAGGGGGGTGAACAATATAAGATAAAAATTTTCTCTTTTCTTTCCAAAGCAATAACTTCAAATAATATCAATGCAATAATGAAACAATGCACAAATCACCACACACATGAGAGACAAATATTTTACGTGGAAACACCCTCTCGGGAGAAAACCATGACAAAATATTGCTTATAAATTTCTTCAATAAATTTCATGGGCACCAACCCACAGGAGACACCAATCCCCTATTACAAGTTCGTGGACACCAATCCATAGGAGACACCAATCCCCTATACAAGTTCATGGACACCAATCCACAAGAGACACCAATCCCCTTGCTCAAGTTCATGGACACCAATCCCCTTGCTCAATTTTATGGACACCAATCCATAGGAGACACCAATCCCCTTGCTCAAGTTCATGGACACCAATCCATAGGAGACACCAATCCCCTTGCTCAAGTTTATGGACACCAATCCATAGGAGACACCAATCCCCTTGCTCAAGTTTACTCCAAAACCTACTCATAAAATCTACTTAAATCTTCTCTAAAACCTACTCACAAAATCTACTCAAATATGCTCAAAAACCTACTTACAAAACTTGCTCAAATCTGCTCCAAAACCTGCTTACAAAACCTGCTCAAATCTACTCCAAAACCTGCTTACAAAACCTACTCAAATCTGCTCACAAATATGATCTATAACCCTTGCACATTTACTCCCAAATTCAATCATAACCAATGCACAAATCTGTTTACAAAACTTGATCAATAATGGCATCAAGTTCTTCACCTTTGCTTTCCTCAACTAAAAGCAATTCAGACATATTCTACCTAGAATTATTTTATCTTCATGAACATATAGAGAATGATATGCACTAATGTAGTAAGCTTCAAATGGCCAATATGTTCTTCACATTCATTAAGTCTGTCGCTTCCACATATCTCACATTTATTACATTTTAAAGGTAGCTCAAGTCTAGCATTGGATAACTTACTTGTGTGTTGACTTGGAGATGCTCATACCTTGCTCTTCTTCCACTATCATGTGTACCTTTCCTTCTTCTTGAAATGACTGAATTGTCCTTCCTTGTTAATTGAATGCTTGGGTGAATATGTGCACTTAATATTCTTTGACACCTTGACTTGTTCCAAATATGTGCCCTCCAAATCTACCTCAATAATGATGATCTTCCTCTTGCATGTGCTTTTCAAATCTGGTCAATAATTCTCTTTTTCCCTTCTTGATTTTAAATATCAAATCAACCACTTTAAACCCTTATCACTTCTTTTAAAACATACACAATAAAGCTTAAAAATAACTCCTTATATCTCCCTTTTAAAACTTACAATATAAAGCTTTATTCTAACATCTCCTTTTATTAAATTGCAAAAATGAAATCACAACATTATTTGTAAAAATCAAATCACAAAATTACACCTTATATCTCCCCTTTTATAATTTGCAAAAATAAAATCATAATATTACACCTTATATCTCCCTTTTATCATTTGCAAAAATAAAATCATAATACTACACCTTATATCTCCCTTTTATTAAATTTAATAAAATAAAATTTATAAATACCTTGCATAATCATGGATGGGATTCGATCCTTTGACCTCTAGAAGTGTAGCACCCTAACATGGGCTCTTGACCAACTACGCTAACATAGCAATGAAACCAAAAGGTACTAGTGAATATTTAATTCCTTCGTTGCTCTATCTTCAACTCTTCAACAAAATGGGTGTCAAAGAGATTCGACCCCTTAACCTTCTACACTTGCTAGAATGGGCTAACCTAGTGGATGAAACCAAAGGATATATATTAATTTTTCAAATAGTTCGAGCTAGGCTACCAACTGGTCTAACCACTGGTTGGGATAGAAGTGGTATAAATATATTAAAGTCTTCTTTTATTCCACTAAACTTGCACTCCTCTCCTCCCTCATTTTCTCTCTGCCTCTTTCTCTCGATAGATATTCTTCAAATTCCATGCATAGTCCAAAGTGAATTAAGGGCTTTTATTTATATGTTTTTTCCATTCATGCCCAAGGAAGTCGACCCATCAATTTGAAAATTTAAATTTTAATTCCTTTGCATGGTGTGCTTAAGGAGGTTGCCCAACATTTAAATATTTAAACTATATTTAAATCCTTTGATTTAAATATAAACCTCCTACTTTAATATTTAAATATTAAAGCACCCTTGAAGATATCTACCTTGAACTTAATGACAACTCAACATTTCACCCTTGAAGATATTTCTGCCTTTGACATCAACATTTCATCCTTGAAGATATTTCTGCCTTTGACATCAATGACAACTCAATATTTCTAACAATCTCCCCCTTTTTCATTGATGGCAACCCTACAATGAAACTGACCTTTATTGAATAGGATCACAAGTTGCTCCCTTGACTAGTTTCTCCCCTTACTAAAATTCTCCCCTTTGACATCAATGGCAAAGGCTCCTTGGGGCTGTAAGATAAGACACTTGACAATGCCCCCTACTCCCTGCTCTTCTTGAGATGTTCAATTATGATATGGGAGTGAAACTCCCAAATTACTATGCTCCTCTTCTTGTTCTATTTTCTTTCTCCAAACTTTGGAGGTCATATTCTTTTGAACATATTGACTATTCTCCTTCTTGCTTGACTTTGGAAGTTCAGGGAACACTGTTCTACACCATCTAGTTGTATGCCCAAAATTATTACATTTGTAACATATGATGTTGTAGTCCATGAGAGGTGCAAATGAATTGAAATTCCTCTTGGTGAAGCCAAAATCATTCTTAGCATGGACCCTACAATTTATAGCTTTATGACCAAAATGGTTACATGAGAAACAATGACCATGGAAGAAATATTGAAACCTATCTGATTGCCTTGGAGGATATTATCGCATGGTTCTCTCATTGTTGTTTCTATGATGGACTTTGTTCCTTGATGATGCTTTGTTTTCTTCCTCCTTGATGCTTCCACTTCTCAACACATCAGCATAGGTCTTAGGTTCCTCTTTAATCATTTTCTTTGATGCCTTTTTTCCTTTTGAGCTTGACTCCCCCTTTTGTTTCTTTTGACCTTCTTCAAACCCAAGTCTAGTATTTATAACTGAATATCTTTGTGCTTTGATAATATCACCTATGATTTTTGAGCTTTTCTCAAACCCATGTAGCTTATCATTAGATTTTTCCACTTCCTTCCTTAGAGAGACAACCTCATGTTCCAGTTTTTCACATTCCAACTCTTTTGCCTTTAACTGCTCAACCATACCTTCTTCAATTTGCTTTGCCTCTTCAACTTTAACTTTTAGGTCAATGAGTTCTTGTGACAACTTTACCTTTGTCTTCTCATCCTCTTGTACTTGAGCCTTCAATCTTGAGTTCTTCTTTCTAACCCTCTTCAACTCTTCAAGAGCAACAACAAGTTCCTCTTCTATGTCAACCATGGCTTCTTCTTCATTTTCTAAATCTTTCTCTTCTTCTTGGTCTTTGACAATAGGAGCATCTTCTTTCTCTTCTATGGCCAAAAATAGGATTTCTTCTCTTTCACTATTTGAGAGACTTTCATCATTACTGTTGGAAGAATTGCTTGCTTCTTCAACATAAAAACTCTTCTTGTGTCTTTGAAAGATCTTCTTCTCATGCTTGTTTTGACCATACCTATTTTTCTTTTCATGATAAAATTTTCTTTCTTTATTTTTCTTATATTCCTTTTCTTCTTCACTGCTACTACTTCTAGCTTGTGGGCAATTAGATGCATAGTGACCAAGGTTACCACAATTAAAACATTTCATAGAATGCATACCTTTATGTTTTCTTGGACCCTTCTTATTCCTTCGCACAAAGTTAGCTTCTTCTCTATTGCTTGATTCTTCACTTGATTCTGGTTCCTTATTCTTTGTCTTCTTTGAAGCTTTAAATGTTGCTTCCCATTTGGATGTTTGATATTTTTTAGTCCTCATCTCATAGGCTATGAGAATTCCATGTAGCTCATCCATGCTTAAGGTTTTAAGATCCTTCATCTCTTCTATTGCTGAAACCTTTGCATCAAACCTCATGGGAAGTGACCTTAAGATTTTCTGAACAATCTTAGAGTCTTCAATATTTTCTCCAAGTCCACGAATGGTGTTGACAACCTCATCAACTCGGAGTAGATACTTGGAAATATCTTCCTCATATTTCATCTTTAAGTCTTCAAACTTCCTCTTGTGGGTTTGAAGTTTTGCCATTTTAACCTTGTCATCTCCTTCATATGTTCTTTGTAACTTGTCCCATATTTCTTTTTCTGAGGTGCATTGCATGACTTTCACAAACTCTGATTCACATAACCCACTTAATATTGCATTCATTGCCCTGACATTATTTTCAAATAGTTTCTTGCCATCTCTATCCATGGGAGGAGTTGTAGGTGGTGTGAACCCATCCTCAATGGATTGCCATATATCATAGCCATGTGCCATCAAATAAGTTTGCATCCTTATGCTCTAGAAAGTATAGTTAGTCCCATAAAATAGTGGTGCCCTATTTGATGAAAAACCTTCTTGGCTAGCCATGTGTGTTCTTGTAAGATCTTCCTTCAAGTTGTTAGGCTTTCATGAAGGAACCCACTCTGATACCAATTGAAGAACACAAGCTTATACTAAGAGGGGGTGAATAGTATAAGATAAAACTTTTCTCTTTTCTTTCCAAAGCAATAACTTCAAATAATATCAATGCAATAATGAAATAATGCACAAATCACCATACACATGAGAGACAAATATTTTACATGGAAACACCCTCTCGGGAGAAAACCATGATAAAATATTGCTTATAAATTTCTTCAATAAATTTTATGGGCACCAACCCATAGGAGACACCAATCCCCTATTACAAGTTTATGGACACCAATCCATAGGAGACACCAATCCCCTATACAAGTTTATGGACACCAATCCATAGGAGACACCAATCCCCTTGCTCTAGTTCATGGACACCAATCCATAGGAGACACCAATCCCCTTGCTCAAGTTCATGGACACCAATCCATATGAGACACCAATCCCCTTGCTCAAGTTCATGGACACCAATCCATAGGAGACACCAATACCCTTGCTCAAGTTTATGGACACCAATCCATAGGAGACACCAATCCCCTTGCTCAAGTTTGCTATAAAACTTGCTCATAAAATATTCTCAAAATTGCTCCAAAACCTACTTACAAAATCTACTTAAATCTTCTCCAAAACCTACTTACAAAACTTGCTCAAATCTGCTCCAAAACCTGCTTACAAAACCTACTCAAATCTGCTCCAAAACCTTCTTACAAAACCTACTCAAATCTGCTCACAAATCTGATCTATAACCCTTGCACATTTACTCCCAAATTCAATCATAACCAATGCACAAATTTGTTTATAAAACTTGATCAATAATGGCATCAAGTTCTTCACCTTTGCTTTCCTCAACTAAAAGTAATTCATACATATTCTACCCAAAATTATTTTATCTTCATGAACATATAGAGAATGATATGCACTAATGTAGTAAGCTTCAAATGGCCAATATGTTCTTCACATTCATTAAGTCTTTCGCTTCCACATATCTCACATTTATTACATTTTAAAGGTAGCTCAAGTCTAGCATTGGATAACTTACTTGTGTGTTGACTTGGAGATGCTCATACCTTGCTCTTCTTCCACTATCATGTGTACCTTTCCTTCTTCTTTGAATTGGCTGAATTGTCCTTCCTTGTTAATTGAATGCTTGGGTGAATATGTGCACTTAATATTCTTTGACACCTTGACTTGTTCCAAATATGTGCCCTCCAAATCTACCTCAATAATGATGATCTTCCTCTTGCATGTGCTTTTCAAATCTGGTCAATAATTCTCTTTTTCCTTTCTTTATTTTAAATATCAAATCAACCACTTTAAACCCTTATCACTTCTTTTAAAACATACACAATAAATCTTAAAAATAACTCCTTATATCTCCCTTTTTTTCTTTATTTTTTAAATCTTATAATATAAATCTTTATTCTAACAATATCTCCCTTTTATTAAATTGAAAAAATGAAATCACAACATTACACCTTATATCTCCTCTTTTATAATTTGTAAAAATCAAATCACAACATTACACCTTATATTCCCCTTTTATAATTTGCAAAAATAAAATCACAATATTACACCTTATATCTCCCCTTTTATTATTTGCAAAAATAAAATCATAATATTACACCTTATATCTCCCCTTTTATCAAATTTAATAAAATAAAATTTATAAATACCTTGCACAATTACGGATGGGATTCGATCCCTTGACCTCTAGAAGTGCAGCACCCTAACACGGGCTCTTGACCAGCTATGCACTAACATAGCACATGAAACCAAAAGGTGCTAGTGAATATTTAATTCCTTCGTTGCTCTATCTTCAACTCTTCAGCAAAATGGCATCGAAGAGATTCGACCCCTTAACCTTCTGCAACGTAGAACCCTAACTCGAGCTAAGCAACCGACTAGGCTACCCTAGCAGATGAAACCAAAGGGGCACGATATAATATTTAACTTCATCTTTGTGCTACCTCGAACAACAAAAACCATACCAAAATAAGCATCGAGGGGTTTTGACCCTTAAACCTTCTACACCACAATGCCTTAGCGTGAGCTAGGCTACCAAATTGTCTAACCACTCGGTTGGGATAGAAGTGGCACGAACATATATTTAAAGTCTTCTTTTCACCTACTATACCGCCAAACTTGTGCTCCTCTCCTCCCTCCTTCTGCTCGTTGCCTCTTTTCGCTCGATAGATATTCTTTGAATTCCATGCCAAGTCCAAAGTGAATTAAGGGCTTTTATTTATATGCTTTTTCCATTCACGCCCAAGGAAGTTGGCCCATCAATTTGAAAATTTAAATTTTAATTCCTTTGCATGGTGCGTTCAAGGAGGTCGCCCAACATTTAAATATTTAAACTATATTTAAATCCTTTGATTTAAATATAAACCTCCTACTTTAATATTTAAATATTATTTAAATATTAAAGCACCCTTGAAGATATCTACCTTGCACTTAATGACAACTCAACATTTCACCCTTGAAGATATTTCTACCTTTGACATCAACATTTCATCCTTGAAGATATTTTTGCCTTTGACATCAATGAAAACTCAATATTTCTAACAAAACATTCTCTCAAAAATCCTATCCACCCATTCCTATAGGGTAACCCATGTGAAGCAAACCTATGCCACACATATATGTATCTAAAGCCAATATATGACTTATCAACAATGATAAGTATATTCTTCAGAGAGGTGCATCCACCACAATAGGAAGAGAAAAATAAAATAATAAAACCAATGGGTTAAATACACATTGATATGTGCCTAGGGTAGGTAGATGCTATGAAATGGAAAATCATCATGTAACTACACATAATAGTATCCAATGAAACATGTTAATTAAACCACACTTACTACCATAGTGGGGTGCCAAAATAATTGATTTGGTTGGTGGATTGAATAGTTTGAATGCTTTTTTACTGCAGTAAAATTGAATGATATTGGGTATTTTTATCACATACCATATGAGACATAGCATGGATTGAACTAAGGTAGTTGCTTTTGGCACTTAAAGCAAGGTATTAACATAAACAACAGGGGATGCCTTGAAGACAACATGGTCCCCTTATAGATAAAAGGGACACCATGATGAAGGAAATCAAACAAAGAATAAACAAAGTCAAGGACAATAAAATCTAGTAAAAATGGACTAAAAACACTAATCAACAAGTAAAATAGAAAACTATACAATAAGAAATGACCAAAGGCAAAAGTTGATAAAATAAGGAAGAATACAACTAAAAAGCTAAGACAACCAAGATCATTGTTTAAAGTGGAAATCTCAATTAGGTGAGATAAAATAGCATAAAACACATCTAAATGTGTCAAACTAAAGAATGTATAGGATTAAAACTCATAAATATACAATCAAAGCAATCAAAGTAAAAAACAACACACAAAAGTCAATAGATAAACCAAGAAAAATACTGTACAAATCGTTCAAAATAGGGCTATGTATAAAATCATTTGACATGCATGGAATTGGTGGGTTCCTCCAACTCAAATCCATCCATTATTTATAATTTCATTGCCCTAGATCCAAACAACTCTTTGATAGTATATGTTCCAATTTTTTTCTATATAAATTTTCCCTTGCACTTCTTATGTACTTTATCAAGCATAAGGAGAAGGTCCCCTACCTTCAAATCATAGTGACAAATTTTATTAATGTATTGCTTCACAAAATGACTCTTATAGGATCTTTTATGATCAAGAGCATGTGGATGTCTCTGATTAAGAGTACTAATATGGATTTCCTAATAGTCATGATGGTACGCATCATGATTCAACAAATTCTTCAAACAAACATGTAAATAAGGCAACTCAATTTCAAGTGGTAAAGTATCTTCACTACCATATACCAAAGAAAAAAGGTTATCCTATGGGTTTTTGAATACTAATGCAATATTCCCACAATGAAATATATAACTTTACATTCTAAGTTCTCTTTGATTCCTTGTCTATATTTTTCAAAAATTTTATGAAAATATTATTGTTAGATTCAACCTAAACATTCCCTCATGGATAATAGGCATGGGAAAATGGTGCTAAATTCCTAATTGAGAAGTTAATTCTTACCCCAAAGGGATTCAATTGGATGAAGAACCTAAGAAGAGGTATGAATTTCATATTTATGAAACTAACATTTGTCATAGGATTTGAAATAGTTACAAATGCCATCTTCTATTATTGAATAGAAGCAACCCATTATTAGTAATTTAATTGTTGTCTAATAACCAATAAATATCCTCCATAGTCCACTAGGCCATTAATAATAAATATCACACATTTATCATGGATTTTTACCATAAAATTTATTTCATTACTATTTTCATGTGGTATTAATTAACTAGCCAAAGTAGTGTCAACATTAGATTCCCTTGGAGAATGTGTTGAGCAAGGTGCAGCAACAGTATTGTCATTGTTGTCAACATAGTCAGATAGATCTGTTGATGCAGTGGACAAGAAGTTCAAAAGCTATTTAGATGCATAAGACAGGAGTTCAAAGGTTATTCAGAGTATGTACAGTGATTTTCCAAGAAGACCAAAGTGGCCCATATGCAAAAGATCAAAGAAAAATACAAGTAAGAAAAGTGTCGCGATATCGCGACATATACAGTAGGCAAGAAAAAATGTCACGATTTCATGACATGTTGGAAGAGAGAGAAAAAGCAGGAAAAACTGTCATGATTTCATGACATGTTGGAAGAGAGAGAAAAAGCAGGAAAAACTATCATGATTTCGTGACATGTTGGAAGAGAGAGAAAAAGTAGGAAAAACTATCACGATTTCGTGACATGTTGGAAGATAAAAAGGCAAGTGGAAAAACTGTCACGATTTCGCGACATGTTGGAAGAGAGAGAAAAAGCAGGAAAAACTATCGTGATTTCATGACATGTTGGAAGAGAAAAAGGCAAGTGGAAAAACTGTCGCGATTTCGTGACATGTTGGAAGAGAAATAGAAAGCAAGAAAAAGTGTCACGATTTCGTGACAAGTTCGAAGAAAGAGAACAAGTAAGAAAAGTGTCGCGATTTCACAATATGTCGCATTTTCACGACTAAAATAGGAGAGAGAAAGTAAGTTGGAAAAGTATCGCGATTTCATGACATGTCACATTTTTACGACTAAAACAGGAGAGAGAAAGTAAGTTGGAAAAGTGTCACGATTTCACATGTCGCATTTTCATGACAAAAGAAAGAGAGGAAGCGTACGAAAGTAGAACTGTCATGATTTCATGACAAAAGCAGAAAGCAAGACTTCGAAAGCAGAAGTGTCATGATTTTGCAACAAAAGCAAAGAAGTAAAGTATGGAATCAGAAGTGTCGTGATTTCATGACAAAAGCAGAGAAGAAGACTTCAAAGGCAGAAGTGTCATGATTTTACGACAAAAGCAAATAAGTAAAGTATGGAATCGTGATTTCATGACAAAAGCAGAGAAGAAGACTTCGAAGGTAGAAGTGTCACGATTTCGCGATAAAAGCAAAGTCAAAGTCTATGGAAGCAGAAGTGTCACGATATCGTGACAAAAGCAAAGACGAAGTATATGGAGGCGAAAATGTCGTGATATCATGACAAAATAAAAGATGAAGTCTGTGGAGGCAAAAATGTCACGATATCACGACAAAAGAATAGAGAAAGTGTACGGAGGTGAAAGTGTCGTGATATCGTGACATGTTGTATTTTCGTAGTTGAGTTGAAGCCGACGAAGACCGATGACAACCGACTAAAATTAGGGTTTACAATTGTTATGAAAGCCGACTAAGATTAGGATTTACAGTCGACTAAGATTAGGGTTTTCATCATAAAAAATATTATTATAAAAGGAGGGTTTTTTGGAGAATTGATGAAATGGTTGAAGGTGTGTGAAATATGGTCGTTGTGCACAGAGAGCAAGTCATGTCGAATCGTGCTAAGTGCAAAATTTGCAAAGAGAGCAGAGTGTGCAAAAGGGAGAAGATGATCATGAAGTTCGACTGTAATGAAGTAGAGTGTGTGAAGTGATTGCATAGAGAGAGCAGAGTGTGTAGAGAATGCAAAGGTGAAGAAGACTAGTCAGGGTCTTGCAAAAGAAAAGGTATCTTACTATCAAACTTATAGATTCAAATTGAAGTCCAAGTTGCATCTTGGCATCAGGGGTTGGTGCTCTTTTCTGTTGATGCAGATAAATAAGGGGTTGGTGCTCCTTCCAATTGGTGCTGGTAAATCAGGGGTTGGTGCTCCTTTTTGTTGGTGCAGATAAATCAGGGGTTGGTGCTCCTTCCAATTGGTGCTAGTAAATTGATTGTAAAGTTGGTGCTTTGCAAAGGCTAGATTTGGATGGTAGTCCAAGCAGTCAATTTTTGAGGAGTAGCCACATTGGTGAACCTCGTTAAATCTTGTGTTGTGTGATGCTATTTTGTTATACTTGTTGTATCTAGTAATAAGTTTTAATTACTACGGTATTAAGAGCTATAAATTTAATTTTATAGAGCTACACTGATTCACCCCCCCTCTTAGTGTCATTGTAAGACTAACAGTTGGTATCAGAGCTAAGTTCCTGTACAATCTTAACCAGCTAGGGTGATCTTGGAAGTAACATAATGGCATTTAAAGAAGTAAAATCAGAAAAGGAAGGAGTGAACTCTGAAGTATGTGGTGAAAACCCTGAGGCTGAAGTAGATCTAGAAGGTGAGTTGATCTCTACACTTGAAGAGTGGAAAATAGAGAGGAAAAAGAATAAGAAAAATTCAAAAAAGCTTGAGGATACAAACGAAATCATAATCAGTCTAAAAGTACAGATAGAAGAATACAAGAAAATATCTGAAGATATCGAAGTACAAATTACCATGAAAATAGATTATTACTGCAAACTAGAAGAAGAGAATGTTGGTTTATAGACGTAGATAGAAGAGATGAATCACAAAATTAGTTGTTATCACAAACGCAAAGAAAATTCTATGAAGCTAGATAAGATTATAAATGACCAAAGACCTGCAGGTATCAAATTTGGTCTGGGTTTCGTCGAAGGAGAATCATCAAATGGATCAAAGGCCAAAAATGTAGAATCCATAAAGAATGAAGATAAGAAACAGGTTGATCAAGGAAAAATGTCTCATGCAAAATAAAGCAATAATGTCAGGCATGAAATGAGAATTGACAATGATGGATTCACCAATGTCACACATCAAAGAAGAAGAAGACCTATGGCTCCTATGACAACATGGCAAAGACCATCACCTAGGTTCAATTATCCCTTTCTGGTTTTTGTTTTAAATGTAATGGCTATGGACATAAAATCTCAGACTGCAAATATAATGTAAGACCAAGGAATTTCACCAGTAGAAATGTTTTTTCTCTGATGAATTATATAGTAGAATGTTATAACTGTCATAATTTTGGGCACTTTGCAAGAAACTATAGAAGTAAATTTGCATCAAATAAGTTTCAGGGAAGAAAATTTCAACCAAATAGGATGAGACAAAATAGAAAACTTTCCAAAAAACATGCACATGCTATTGATAAGGGAAAGGCAAAACAAGAGCCCAAAGCTACTATCAAAACAGAGTGGAAATAAAAAGAGCGACTTAAGAAAGAAAAGGAATCCTTAATCGTACAAACAACATTTAAAGAATAGAATAAATATGTACCATGGATACTTGATAGTGGATTCTCCAGTCATATGACAGGTGACAAACAAAAATTTGAGAAGTTACAAAAATATGAAGGTGGTTCAGTAAAGTTTGGAAATAATGATGGAGCTAAAATAGTTGGCAAAGGTTCAGTTAAAATTAGTGACAGAAAAATTAAGTCAGAAGAAGTCTTGTTTGTGGATGGTTTGAAACATAACTTTTTGAGTGTAAGTCATATTTGTGATAAAGGTCATGAAGTAGTTTTTATGAAGCAGGGTTGTGAAGTCAGAAAAACAAACAGTGGAAAATTGATAGAAACTGGATCAAGGACGTTTGGCAACCTGTACACGCTCTCAGAGACTTCAGAAGGAGCTTTTTTTATTAGACAAGAAGAAGAAAATTGGTTGTGGCACAAGAGACTCGGTCATATCAATTTTGATAATATAGTAAAAATCAACTCAAAAAGGGCAGTGAGAGATATTCCCACCATTAGCAAACCTACAAACAACATTTGTGCTTCATGCCAAAAGGGGAAGCAAACTATAGTCACATTCAAAACAAAAGAGTACTACACAAGCAAACCGTTGGAACTAATACACACTGATTTATGTGGACCCATGAGAACACAAAGCATAAATGGTGACAAATATTTTATGTTGTGCATTGATGACTATTCCAGAATGACATGGATATTTTTCTTGAAGCATAAATCAGAAGCTTTTGATAGGTTCAAGACTTTCAAAAACCATGTTGAGAATGAAACATAAAAGAAGATCAAATTTTTAAGATCATATAGAGGAGGAGAATTCATTTCAGAAGAGTTTATAGAGTACTGTGAAAAATACGGTATTAGGAGACATTTTTCAGCAACCAAGACACCTGAGTAGAATGGAATTGTAGAAAGAAAGAACAGGATAGTGCAGGAAATGACACAGACTATGTTGGTTGAAAGCAAAATAGCAGACAGATTTTGGAAAGAAGTATTCCATACTGCGATGTATATCCAAAATAGGTACATGCTGAGAACACATGAAAGCAAAACTCCTTATGAGTTGTGGTTTGGTAAAATGGCAACAACAAAATACCTCAAAATTTTTGGCAGCAAGTGCTACATCAAAAGAACTGAAGATAATCTTGGTAAGTTTGAAGATAGAGCGGATGAAGGTATTTTTGTTGGTTATTCATCAAAAATCAAAGCTTACAAATGCTACAACAAGAGGCTAAAGAAAATTGTGGATAGTGTCGATGTTAAATTTGATGAAGGTAGATAACGAGTAATTAGCTATGAAAAGAACTACCCAATGTATGAAGAGGTTATTGAAGGAGATGAGGAAAACAAAACAAAAAAGATACAGAAAATTGACTCAGATGATTTAAGTTGTGATTCAAAAGTAGAAGAAAATAAGAAATTAAAAAGCAGTAGTGGCGAGAAAAATCATCCTAGAGAGCAAATAATTGGAGACCCCAAAGTTGGTGTTCAGACAATAAGAAGAGTAGTAAGTAACTACTCTCTATTATCCAGCATTGAGCCCAAGAATGTTACTGATGCAAGCAAAGATGAAATTTGGATGAAGGCAATAAATGAAGAATTAGATCAGATCAAGAAAAACAAAACTTGGGAGTTAGTACCTAGACCTGCAAATAAAAATATAATCAAGACTAAATGGATTTTTCGAAACAAATTGAATGAAGATGGATAGGTAGTCAGAAATAAAACAAGATTGGTATGTAAGGGTTATGCACAAGTTGAAGGCATTGAATTTGAGGAAACTTTTGCACCAGTAGCTAGACTAGAGGCAATTAGAATGTTTCTGGCTTTAGTAGTCTACAAGAATTTTAAAGTTTATCAAATGGATGTGAAATCAACATTTTTGAATGGGAAACTTGAAGAAGAGGTTTATATTGAGCAACCGAGATGGTTTCCAACTTGGTGATGATCCCAACTTGGTTTGCAAGTTGAAGAAAGCATTATATGGCTTAAAACAGGCACCCCGAGCATGGTATGCAAGGCTAGACAACTATCTCACTCAACAAAAGTTTAAGAAAGGTATGGTGGATAGTAATTTGTATGTCAAAACAGAAAATGGGCATCTTATTTTTCTTGTTGTATACGTAGATGATATCATATTTGGCAGCAGCAAATATGAGTCATTTAAATATTTAGCAAAGAAGATGCAGAACGAATTTGAAATGTCAATGATTGGTGAACTTTCATATTTCCTCGGGTTGCAAGTTAATCAAAATAAGAAGGGCATATTTATTTCTCAAGTTAAATATGTGAAAGAGATGTTAAAAAAGTTCACAATGGAGGATTGTAAGCCGGTTAGCACTCCCATGATGACGAGGTTGCAAGTTGAGCAAGGATGACAAATCTCCACCTGTTGATCAAACCATGTACAGATCTATGATTGGGAGCTTACTGTACCTGACAACTACCAAACCAGATATTTTGTAGGCAAAATGCATGGTAGCATGATTTCAGGCTAATCCCAAGGAGACTCATGTGATAGTAGTAAAAAGGATTCTTCGGTACCTCAAGGGTACTATGGAATATGGGTTATGGTATTCGAAAGGTAAAGACTTCACCCTTATATCGTATTCAGATGTAGATTGTGTAGGATGTGTAGATGACAGAAAGAGTACCAGTGGAGGTGCATTCTATCTTGGAGACAGATTGGTCGCGTGGCACAGTAAGAAACAAGAGTCAGTTTCTTTATCGACAATAGAGGTAGAATATATTGTAGTGACAACATGTTGTATGCAGGTATTGTGGATGAAACAAACCTTGAAAGATCTTGGTATTAGCTTCAGTGAGCCAATATCAGTTAAGTGTGATAACACCAGTGCCATTAACATCTCCAAGAATCCGGTTATGCATTCATGCACAGAACACATTGCTATCAGGTATCACTTTTTGAAGGAGAAAGTTGTGGAAGGTGAGGTTAAGTTGGATTTTGTTCCAACTACAAAGCAAGTAGCAGATATCTTCACAAAACCATTGCCCAAGGAAGTTTTTTAGTACCTTCGCAATAAATTGGGAGTGGTCACACTTCCCAAGAATTGACTAGCTATAGGGATCACATTCTCGGGGGGAGCATTTAAGTATTTGATTATCTTTTTGCTCATGTTCATGATTTTTGCTAAGTGTAATAAATTGTGCCTAAGAATGTTGTGCATGGACTCAGGGGGAGTTTGCAGTAGCCCTTTGGTATTATTGTCAAAAGGGGAGAAGAGTTATAGGAAATTGCACATGTGTTGCCAAAAATTCCAAAGGGGGAGATTGTTGAGCAAGGTGCAGCAACAATATTGTAATTATTGTCAACACAATTAGATAGATCTGTTGATGCTGTGGACAAGAAGTTCAAAAGCTATTCAGATGCAGAAGACAGGATTTCAAAGGTTATTCAGAGTATGTACAGTGATTTTCCAAGAAGATCGAAGTTGCCCATATGCAAAAGATCAAAGAAAAAGACAAGTAAGAAAAGTGTCGTGATATCGTGACATATACAGCAGGCAAGAAAAACTGTCACAATTTCGTGACATGTTGGAAGAGAGAGAAAAAGCAAGAAAAACTATCACGATTTCGTGACATGTTGGAAGAGAGAAAAAGCAGGAAAAACTGTCACGATTTTGTGATATGTTGGAAGAGAAAAAAAGCAAGAAAAAGTGTCATGATTTCACAACATGTTGGAAGAGAAAAAGGCAAGCGGAAAAACTGTCGTGATTTCACGACATGTTGGAAGAGAGAGAAAAAGCAGGAAAAACTGTCGCGATTTTGTGACATGTTGGAAGAGAAAAAGGCAAATGGAAAAACTATCATGATTTTGCGACATGTTGGAAGAGAAAGAGAAAGCAGGAAAAAGTGTCACGATTTTGTGACAAGTTCGAAGAAAGAGAACAAGTAAGAAAAGTGTTGCAATTTCGCAACATGTCACATTTTCGCGACTAAAATAGGAGAGAGAAAGTAAGTTGGAAAAGTGTCACGATTTCGTGACATGTCACATTTTTGCGACTAAAATAGGAGAGAGAAAGTAAGTTGGAAAAGTGTCATGATTTCGTGACATGTCACATTTTTGTGACAAAAGAAAGAGAGGAAGCGTATGAAAGCAGAACTATCACGATTTCGTGACAAAAGCAAAAAGCAAGACTTCGAAGCAGAAGTGTCACGATTTCATGAAAAAAGCAAAGAAGTAAAGTACGAAGCAAAAGTGTCGTGATTTTGTGACAAAAGTAGAGAAGAATACTTCGAAGGCAGAAGTGTCACGATTTCGCGATAAAAGCAAAGAAGTAAAGTACGAAAGCAGAAGTGTCATGATTTCATGACAAAAGCAGAGAAGAAGACTTCAAAGGTAGAAGTGTCACGATTTCATGAAAAAAGCAAAGAAGTAAAGTACAAAAGCAGAAGTGTCGTGATTTTGTGACAAAAGTAGAGAAGAAGACTTCGAAGGTAGAAGTGTTGCGATTTCGCGATAAAAGCAAAGAAGTAAAGTACGAAAGCAAAAGTGTCATGATTTCATGACAAAAGTAGAGAAGAAGATTTCAAAGGTAGAAGTGTCGTGATTTTGTGACAAAAGCAAATTCAAAGTCTATGGGAGCAAAAATGTCGCGATATCGCGATATCGCGACAAAAGCAAAGATGAAGTATACGGAGGCAAAAATGTCGCGATATCGTGACAAAAGAAAAGACGAAGTCTACAGAGGCAAAAATGTCATGATATCACGACAAAAGAATATAGAAAGCATACGTAGGCGAAGTGTCATGATATTGCGACATGTATTTTTGTGGTTGAGTTGAAGCTGACGAAGATCGATGACAACCAAGTAAAATTAGGGTTTACAATTGTTATGAAAGTTGCCTAAGATTAGGATTTATAGCCGACTACAATTAGGGTTTTCATCATAAAAAATATTGTTATAAAAGGAGGGCTGTTTGGAGAATTGATGAAATGGTTGAAGGTGTGTGAAATACGGTCGTTGTGCACAGAGAGCAAGTCATGTCGAATCGTGCTAAGTGCAAAATTCACAAAGAGAGCAGAGTGCACAAAAAGGAGAAGATGATCATGAAGTTTGACTGTAATGAAGCAGAGTGTGCGAAGTGATTACGCAGAGAGAGCAGAGTGCACATAGAACGCAAAGGTGAAGAAGACCAGTCAGGGTCTTGCAAAAGAAAAGGTATCTTACTATCAAACTTATAGATTCTAATTGAAGTCCAGGTTACAGTTTCGCATTAGGGGTTGGTGCTTCTTTCTATTGGTGCAGATAAATAAGGGGTTGGTGCTCCTTCTAGTTGGTGCTGGTAAATCAGGGGTTGGTGCTCCTTTTTGTTGGTGTAGATAAATAAGGGGTTGGTGCTCCTTCCAGTTGGTGTTGGTAAATTTATTGTAAAGTTGGTGCTTTGCAAAGGCTGGATTTGGACGGTAGTCCAAGCAGTCAATTTTTGAGGAGTAGCCACATTGGTAAACCTCGTTAAATCTTGTGTTGTGTGATGCTCTTTTGTTATACTTGTTGTATCTAGTAATAAGTTTTAATTGTTGTGGTATTAAGAGCTGTAAATTTAAGTTTATAGAGCTACATTGATTCACCCCCCCTCTCAGTGTCATTGTAAGACTAACAGAATGTCTAATGGAGGACTCAAAATCATTAATTAAATTTATAGCCACATGATGGTAAGGGATCAAATGAGGAGCTTTGATAGCATACTTACTAGAGATATGATAAACCATAATTTGGGAGTCTCCCAACACTCTTATATGTTGAACATTCATATGTTGGGAGATCAAAGAGCCTGTAGCTAGGGAATTTTGACACACTTTAAAATTCCCCCTCTAGTAAACATGTTTTTATTCTCCAATAATGTGAAATTCATCCTCCAAATCCCTACCTCAATTTTTGTGCTAAGAAAAATTAAAATCTATGCATTTTTTTTTCAGGAAATTCTGACAAGCTTGACGAATTTGAACGATTTCGTTAATTTTATATGTCCAAATTTGTCCAAATTCCATGTGCACCTAATTTAGGTACTCTTTTGGTATTTTGAAGCTAATTTGGGAAAACTCATATTTTTGACAAATTTGGACAATCCAAATTTATCTAGAATAGGGAAATTTCCAATTTATCCTAACTGCTCGACCTATTTGTGCCTCCCTCCCTGATTCCTCAACCTGCCTCAGATGTTAAATCCTCTAGAATCCCCCTAAATAGACCTAATGGTGATTTTGCAGGAAAAAATTAAGTGGAGAGAAGGATTTCTAGGGTTTGTTACAGGTTTTCTATGGAGACTTTGACATCAAATCACCATTCTAGGAGTAGGTAGACATGGAGATGACTACCGTGAAATTGGATTTGTTTTATATTTAGCAATATTCTTTTGTAGTATTTTTATAATTTTGGATTTGTACGAATTTTTCATAAGCCCAAAATCATCCTAACCATTGTATTTTGCAAATCTAGCCGTTGAACATTTTTGGACATCCGAATTTGCAGTAGACAACCAAAAATGTATAGACCTATGTTGGGGGTAAGATTTTTATTGCAGGATGATCAAATCGATTTATATTTTGCATTTCACCATTCATTTACTTTGTTATTTCACTACACATTATTGTGTTTCTTTCATTTAATATATATGTTTTTCTAGATTCAATAGATCCATTACCTTTTCTACAATTTGCTAAAGAAACTGAGGGGATTTGACTATTGCAGATCATAATCGATTGTGACTTTAGCAGATCCCCCACCCTTGATTATGAATTTTAGTATCTTACTATGAAATTGTAAGTTTCAAATATATTCAAACATCTGAATTCATCAGATAGATTCAGACCGATCCAAAAACACACAGATAGATCCAAAAAGTGGTAGAGAGAAAACATCTGAATCAGGTAAGGATCTAAATTTATTTCTTTCTCAGTTTTCCACACTTTAACTTTATATTCTTCTATTTTAAAATCATTTATATATAAAAAAAAATTATAAAAGAACTTAGACTTAGTTATATTATATTTTGCATTTATCATACTAGTTGAAAAACTTAAAATAAAATATCAAAAATACAAACCTAGTTGCATGGTTTTTACATCAATTGCATTAGTTGAAAAACTCAAAAGAAAAGATCAAAAACATAGATTTAGTTGCATTATTTTATATCAATCATACTAGTTTTGAAAAATACAAAAGACAAAAAGATATAAACTTAGATATATCACTTTTACATCAATTGCATTTGTTAAGAAACTTCAAAGAATGAAAAAGACCAAAAAAACATAGATCTAGTTATATCAAATCACATCTAGCATATTGGATTAAGAAAACACAAAACACAAAGAAAAGAAAAACAATATGTTAGCATAAATCTCATCCTTTATTTTTAATATCTACAAAAGCATTTGCATCATAGTTAGATTTACAAATATTTCTAGTTAGAATATATTTATTTTGTTTTCATCAAAATTTGAAATATATATAGCTGGGTAATAATTGCATTTTGGCCAAACCCTAAGTGTGTGCACATAAAAAGAATTCAAAAAACATCCACCTTACCTAGGCGTGGAAACTACCACAGAAAGTGTTTCCTAGTGAACCCTACCCAATTCATCGACAAACACCAAGGAGAGCACAACTCAAGTGCTTCTCATATGAGGTGTAGATACATCATTTCCCTCCCATTTTAGGTATGGATCCATCAAACTGAAACAAATAGGTGCAAAAACTTTAGGTCTACATTTTTTGGTGAACCTGACTTGAACACACCATTTTTTTTATTTCATTACCTTTTCTTTGTTTGAAAAAAAAAATAAAAAAAAATCATTTGAATTTGTGTGCTTTAGATTAAACCACATAAAATAGATAAATTTTTCAATGAACCACATCACATCATTTTATTTTCTTTTACAAACATTGTCCTAAAAACAAACCACATCCGATGAACTCTTTCACAACTTTGGTTGATCCCAAAATAATGGGATATACAGTGAAGGTTTATGGGCCTTTGAAAAGGGATTATCCTTTCACCTGTACCTAGAAAAATTGAAACCTTTAATTAAGATTTAAAATGAGGCTAGTCCAATAACCATTACAGTTGTGGAAGATGGCACACACTTCTTTGAGGTGTATCACTACCCACAGTGAACTGGGTGAGTACTGGCAGGCTTCATCACGGCTTGGATTTCATCACCAATCATATGTATGCGGGCAACCAAGTGAAAATCCTAATTGAAAATAATAAAACTTAGCCTTCAACTTGTAAAACGGTTCAAAGAAAAACTTGTAGTTAGAAAACAACTTTTGCTTTGAATTTTCTTATTCAGTTTAACATTTCTTTTTTTATAAAAACAAAAAAACAAAAAAAACAAAAAAATCTCTAGAAAAGGTTTTAAATGGTGGATACTAGTTTTAAAGATTTTTTTCATATCGACCTTATAAAATAACTCATAGAAAAAATAGGTTGATATCCTCTTTAGGAGTAACAGAGAAAATTGGAGAGATTTGTGGTAGAATTTTGATCTCATTATAAGAAGAGTGGAGGAGTTGAAACAAATTAAAAGGATAGACATAAAAAAGGCCTCAGGTGCAGACTACTATTCCACCTATTTTGAAATTAAGAGAAGTTGCGAATGTTGGCTAGTGAACAAATAATTCCACTCCAAAAATTACCCGTAGGAAAGTTACTTTGAAGAGTCTGTAGTCATCCACAAATTCCTAGTGAACTTAAAAGAGAAAGAGTTAGCCTTTGAACCAAAAATGTGCTATCACAAAGCACCTAGAGTAGTCCTTTTTAGAGAGTTTTACCATGAGCTTCAATTTCAATCTCCTACTTTTGAAACTTAGAATATCACTCTCATTCACTTTGTCCTTTTGAAAGAGAGCTTTGTCTTCGAAGAGAAACATCTCATGAACCTTGAATATCTAGAGCTCGTCAATAATTTTTATAATATCTTTTGAGAATAGTAAATTCTTGTAAATAATTAGGTAGTCAAGCCCATTAAGTGTGATTTAAAAAAAAAAAAAAAACAACCAAAACACCAAAAAAAAAATTAATAGTATCAAAATAAAACAAAACAACACAACAATATGCCTAAAACCTTAAGGGATGGCAAAGAAGTGGCAACCGGCTCTTAAGGGGAGTCGGATAATGAAAACCCAAATACCGAAACTAAAATAGAGGAAGTTTAGGAAGAACAAGTTGCACAAATAGAACAAAATGAGGAAGAGGATATTCATTTTGAATCTATGCACTACTTCCATGAATTTTTAAATAAAAATCGAACCACTATTGCTAATGCCTTTGAAATAGAGGATCAACTTGCAAGAGGTGATTTTTCAATGGAAGCAGCCTTGGAAGAAGCTTTTCGACTTCCCCCAAAACTAGAGATATATATGGAAAATACTCCATTACAAATTGCCACTCATAATTATCATTCCTTAGGTACTACCCAAGTTCAAAAAACTTTTTGCATCGTATCATAAACCTATTTGTGCAATTACTACTACCCCAAAACAACCTTCTTCCACCAACAAAAACTTTCTTTCCAAATATTTTAACACTCGATATAATCAAGTCCCAACATACAAAAAAATAATAAAATATTGACTTCTTCTCAACCAATCTTGCAACAAAATATGCCTCCTTATAAGCTTGCTAAACCTCCAATGTCAAATCCTATGTATAATAGTATTACTGTTTCAATACCTTATGCGGTAATGCAACATACATATTATCCTCCCTATGTAGATACAATAGCACAAAATAAACATAACGGGAAACCACATCATCTTGAAGCTATAGTTAAAAAATTAGCTTCATTATTAGATCAAATAGACCCTTATCGCCCTACGTACAACTATAAGGAATTGTGTAACCAACCACTAGATCCTTTCGTTGCCGCTAGACCATACCCTAAACGCTTTCTCATACCAGTTTTATCAATTTAGTAGGAGATAGAAGATCCTATTGAGCATCTTCGCATGTTTAGGACCTTTTACCACGACATTGTATATGATGACATGTTGCTATTAAAATTGTTCCCAAAAATTTTAGGAGGTATGGCATTAGAATGGTACTATCAATTGCCAAAACATTTTTCTTAAGAAATTTCGAAGAAACTGTGGAGTTGTTTGTACATCAATTCGATGCCTATATAGAGTGGTATGTCACAATCAAAGATTTGTACAAACTCAAACAATGAAAATAAGAGATCTTCATACAATTTATAGCTCAATGGAGAAAACTTTTAGGCAAACTACATTTCGCTTTACCTCCAAGAGAAATGTTAGAAATTTTTATTGGCAATATACAAGAATAATTATCCTATGAGCTACTATATGAAGAAAAACTGCTCTACGGGGATGGCAGTAAATTTTGGAGGAGGTCTGAGGAATGTCATGATGGCATTGGGTCTAGCACAAAGAATGCATGCTCGTGATATTTTTTCATCTAAAAATGACAAGAAGGAACAGGATTTTCCAGTGCATGTCAAGAACCGCTTGTTAAAGAATAATGGATGTTTGGAATGATGTGAATCCAGGCTAGTTCTAGTGGTTCAACCAGACTCGATGGTGGAAGATGTGGAGTATCTAACCAAACATGCCCTTATTGGAAAATTTTTGGGCATCCGAATTTCTCTCCCCTTTGTGGAGGCTTGGGTCAGGAAGACTTGGAATCCTTAAGGCGATGTGGAGGTGATGCTGAGTGCGAACAACTATTTTATGGTAGTTTTATCTTGTATTGCAGATCATAACAAAGCATTTGAAGGGGGTAATTATTTCTATAACCAAGTGGGACTCTTTATTAAACCTTGGCATGTGGGTTTCAACCCATCAAAGGAGCGGCCATCACGGGTTCCAGTATGGGTGCGACTTCCATGGCTCCCATTGGAATTTTGGAGAACTGATATCTTGCATAATATTGTCCTTTTGCTTGGGAAGCCGATTGGACCGTCACAACAGAAAATGGATAAAAAGGTAATCTCTTTTGCTCGTATTTTTTTTGAAATTGACTTAAATAATCCTATTCCAGATTCTATTGAAATACAATTTGGATCAACTACATGGGTTCAAAAACTTGACTATGAATCTCTTCCATTTTGTTGTCGGATTTGTCATGAATATGGCCACTTGCAAAGAAAATACCCTAAGTTTGTCTCACCTATGGATTCAAATCCTAGGCCCTCTCGGTCTGGATAAAGGAAAAGCCCCTATAAAGGAAGGGGAACGATATAAGGAAGGTTTTGTTATGGTAAAAGCCCAAAATAGAGGACGAAGGGCAAACAAAGACCTTAAGGATAGCCAGCCAGATGCTCTAAATTAGATGATCTTGATTAGTGCATGGAGATACCTGAAACGTCGCTACCTGATGCAAATATAACAAGTCCGAATCAGATGTCTCTTCTTGAGGGGGAACTTAAGGAATCGGATCTAGGGGGTTTAAATGAAGAAAAAAGGGCTTTGGATCTGAGTATAGGGGATATGGTTGGGTCTAGCCCTATAAGGGAAACTATTTTGAAAAGTGGTACAGATTTAGTTATGCCCTCTCCTACTCAGGCACTGATGCAGTCATCCTTGGACTACAAAACTCCTACGGTGTTGGGATTGTAGCAGAAAATAATTAAAAAAAAAAATCGGATAAGAATATGAAGGTGGGTCGAAATAAGGACCAGGATAAAATTAAGTTAATGGGGGAGACTTTAGTGGATTCAGTATTGGTGAGAACATATGACTCCTATTTTTATAACCCCCAAAAATGATTATCCTCTCATGGAATGTAAGGGGGTTGAATAGCATCCCCAAACAAAAATTTGTTCGTGATTTGGTTCGTGTGCATTCTCCCGAATGTGGTGTTTATTTAGGAGACTAAATTGGCTATTGATAGTATGTTCAATATTTCTCCCAAGTTGTGGAGAAGGGGACAATGCTAGTGTATTGGTGCATGTGGATATGTTGGTGGTGTTGCTTGTTTATGGGATCCGATTAAGATATCCCCTATTACTTGGATTTATAGTAGATGGTCTATTTAAATGGTCGGGCATGATAATGAATCTGGTGAAATCATCCTACTTACAAATTTTTATGCTCATGTTGATTACAATGGTAAAGTGAATTCATGGAAACATATTTGCTTTGTGAGAAGTTTGTTTCCCCTGTACCCATGGATTTTGGCTAGAGACTTCAACTCTATCACTTTTCTAGAGGAGAAACGTGGTGGGGTGGACCATCTCGAGCCTTTTTCTTCTATCTTCAGTGCTCATATCTAGGCCCTAAACTTGGTTGACATCAAGCCAGATAATGGGATATTTACTTGACACAATAGAAGGTGTGGGGAAGCTTCCATCTTAGAGAGACTGGATAGGTTTTTGATATCTAGTTATTGGATGGGTAATAACAAAGGTGCTAGTTCTATGATTCTGGAGGGTAGGGGATCTGATCATTGGCCTATCAAACTCTCTGCTTTGGAGTTAGGGCTAAAAAAGAATTCCTCCTTTAAGTTTCAACTTATGTGGCTTTGTGATCCTAAGATTCATGATTTCATGTGAGGCTGGTGGACCACTAGCAAACCTCCTCATGGCACCACTATGTATTTCTTTATGAAGCAACTACAATTTGTAAAACATAAATTGAAGAGATGGAATAGACTAAATTTTGGGAACATTTCCTTGGCTAAGCTGGCAGCTCTTAGGAGGATGGAAGAAGCTTCAAGGAAGATTAGAGATCAGGGATTCACGAAGGAGCTTCTTGTTGAGGAATCTGAGGCTGTGAAAGACCTTGCTGAATGGGAACTGAGGGAAGAAATTTTTTGGAAACAAAAAGCTTGAGTATATTGGATTCAGGAAGGGGATAGGAACACAACCTTATTTTATAACTTAGTTAAGGCTTGCCATAATGGTAACCTGATTACCTCTCTTGTGAATTCTTAGGGTGCCCTGCTCTCTTCTTTCAAGGATATTTTAGAAGAGACTAAGAGGTATTTTTCCTCTCTCTTCAAGGAGGACTCCCTATCAAATGATGAGAATGAAAAGCTTATTCTAAACTATATTCCAGTGATTGTTTCTAGAGAGATGAATGAGCACTTGATGGGTCCAATTTACCTTGAGGAGTTGGAAAATGTTGTATTCAAGATGAAAAAATGAAAATCCCCAGGCCTAGATGGATTCTCAATTTTGTTTTATCAGGAGTTTTGGGATTTAATCAAATTTGATATTTTGGAGGTGGTCCATGAGTCCTAAAAGAACAAACAGATGCTAAGGGCCCTAAATGCTACCTTTGTGGTGCTTATACCCAAAAAATAGGGAGAAAATTCCTTGGATATGTTCAGGCCTATTGCTCTCTACAATGTTGTGTATAAGATCATCACAAAAATTATTGCTAAGAGGCTGAAGATATGGTTGAGAAAAATCATCTCTAAGGAGCAAGGAGGGTTTGTTTCTGGTCGACAAATCTTGGATGGGGTTGTTATTGCTACAAAATCTATTCACTCGATGGAAAATTCTAAGGAGAAAACTATGTTCATTAAGTTGGACATGGCCAAATACTATGATCGGGTCAGATGGTCCTTTCTTTAGAAAGTTCCTGCTGCTTTTGGATTTGAGGAGGAATGGATTAGATGGGTTATGAGATGTGTTTCTTCTTTCTCATTATCTATTCTTGTTAATAATGAGCCATCAGAGCTATTTGAGGCCACAAGGGGATTGAGGCAAGGAGATCCTTTATCTCCTTATTTGTTTATCATTATGGCGGGAGGGTTGGGAATATTGCTCAAGTATCAAGTCATACAGGGTCTCAATCAGGGGTGGAAGTGGGATAGTAGTTTGCCACCTCTTTCCCACCTTCAATTTGTTGATGATACTGCTTTGTTGGGAGTTACCACTATCAGGGAATTTAGAAATATTAGATAGTATCTTGACATATATCTTGGTGCTTCTGGACAATTGATTAATGAGGACAAGTCTTCTATTTTTTCTTCAATACCCCTCCTCTTATTCAAGCCAGGATTGCTCACATTCTAAGATTCCAGGTTGGGACTCCCCCCTTCATTTATCTTGGTATTCCAATTTCATCTCACCCTCTACCTAGATATTATTGGCAGTCTATGCTTGATAAGTTTAGAAGGAATGTGAATCACTAGAATTTCAGATGGCTATCCACTGCAGGTAGAGTGTTGCTTTTAAAATCTATTGTTCAAGCTTTACCCATTTATAGATGTTTTTTACAAATAGCTCCCTCTCACTTCATCAAGGACATGGATGCTTTGTCAAGATAGTTTTTATCGTCTGGAAAACTTCGTCAATCTAAATGGATTTTGGTTAGGTGGGATTCTATATGTAGGCCGGTGCAAGAGGGAGGCCTTGGGTTGCCACAGACAACTATTTTTGGCAGGATTTGGCTATAAAACTTTATTGGAGATGTTGTACCTCTAAATATTATATTTGGGCTAAAATATTATCTTGTAAATACTTGAGAGGTATTACTGAGGCTGAAATCCCTAGAGTCATCTTGGTTAGGAAAGGTTCAGTTATCTGGGACACTCTGAAAAGAGGAGCAAATTTAATCAACCAGGGTTTATTCTGGATTTGCAATTAGGGATCAAATGCTCTTTTTTGGGAGGATTCTTGGGATGGCCACCCTCCTATCTTGAATAAATATCCTAGGTTACATTCCCTAAGAATTTTTTTCTTGTAAGTAGGCTGGTCTCGTGTGGAAGACTTTAAAAAATCCAGTCTTTTGGAAATATGGAGATGTACAAGTGGAAAGATCCACAAGAATGGCCCTAGGGAGGACTGGCCAAGGACAGAGAGGTGCTTGCTCTTATTCTTATGGGGAGGCCTTGTTCTTCATTGAGGGATAAAAATATTCTAGCTTGGAACACTGATCCTAAGGGAACCTACTCGGTAGCCTATGGTTATTAGGTTATTGATAAGCAAAAGTATGGGAGTCTTCCTGTCACTTGGTGGAAAAATGTGTGGAACAAATTTATCTGACCAAAATGTAACTTCTTTCTTTGGTTGGTAGCTCATAATAAATGTCTCACTTGGGATAATATGAGGAAGAGGGGATTTCAAGGTCCCTATTTTTGTGTCCTTTACAGTAAGAATGAGGATGACTCTTATCATTTATTTTTTAATGCTCCTTTGCTAGAGACATTTGACACCATTGGTGGAGCACATGGAAGCATCCATGTTTTCATGTGTTGTCCCTAGTGGAGTTTTGGAGTAGTCTGGGTAGACCTCCTGCCAAGGCCCCCTTCCTTCAGGTGGCTTGGAATTTTGGCCCTTATTGCATCATCTGGAAAATTTGGCTCGAACAAAACTGGTGCATATTTTAGGGTAGTTATTTTGCTATTCAATAGATCTAGCAAAGGATCTTGTATATGGTTCATGAAACCATCCATATCAAATGTGATGTGGGCCCTATTTTGGATTCTAGGGAGGAGAAGGCAAAACAAGCCCTTGGTCTCTTTGTGGATGGTGTGAACTCTTCTAGCCCTACTAGGGTTCCTCAGCTCAGGAAGAAGGTTAGGAGAGATGGTAGGTGGAGGCCACCCCTTAGAGGAGTTTTAAAAATTAATACTGATGGATCGTCCAGGGGTAATCCTGGACATGTTGGAATTGGCGGTGTTGGGAGATATTCTACCGGTGGTGTTAGTTTTTTCTTTCCATTTATAAAGGTGTTTACTCCAACAATTTTATGGAATCTCTTGCAATTCTTGAGGCCTTGCGGGGGGGGTTTTATCTTGGCTGACATAGGATTATCTGCGAGTCTGACTCTCAAATTGTGGTGAATATTTTAAATAGTAAAAGGGTGGAGGAAGTTAATTTGCAATTGGCCTTTGTAGCTGTTCAGATTCTTAGAATGAGTGAAGAGTTCAAATTTATATCCTTTGTGCACATTCCAAGGGAATGGAATGTGGTTGTTGATTACCTGGCCAAAAGGGCTTCTAAGCTGCTAGATCCTTGGAGTATCGATAATTGGGAGAGTCTCCCATCTGGGGACTCTCAACGCTTATGGGAGTTGATCCACAAGGATGTACAAAATTAATGTGGTTTATTCTTGTATTTTTTGGGTGTCATTCTAGTCTAGTGGTTTTAGCCTATTTGGCTATTTATTTGAGTCCTGGTTGGAAGCTCAGTTGTACTCTGTAATCCAAAATTTTTATCAATAAATTTTTACCCCTTTATTTAAATTATCCTATGAGCTATCTACTACTACCTAAACCTCTTTTGATAAAGCTATAGACTTGGTGAGAAGAGTAGAAGAAGCCCTTATCATAATAAGACAACTTAAAAAGAAGGATGAAGACAAGTCATCTAAAAATCAATACAATAACAAACATGTGGTAGGAGATGAGGTTATAGATAGTAGACCTTCATCAAATATTAATACCATAGAAAGAACAAAGAAGTTTTTGTTGAAAGCACCCAAAAAACCTACACAACGTAACTTCACAAGATCAAATCAACCTTTGACAATGGTCTTACCGTAATTGGTAGAAAGTGATGGAATTTCCCAAGAGTAGAACTGCAAAGCATTACAAGAATTTGAAGAGATGAATAGAACTGATTGATTATTCCATGGGATCAACTTTGTATAAATAGAAAAGTTGATCAATGTGAGCCATTGGATTACAACAACTCAACAAATCTAAACTAGTCTAAACTAAAAGTTCACCTACCTCATGGAAGAGTGGTAACTCAAGTTTAGATTGTCCTAGTAGAATGTAAGAGAACTAAATATTTATTCTAACACCCCCCTTAAGTGATACTAGGGGTGAAAGTAACAACATGATGAGTCCCGACAACAAGGCCATATGAGGTACTCATGTACAATACTTGTGCTACCAAAAAAAATGAGTCTCGACAATGTGGCCTTATTAGGTATTCAAGTACAATGAACTTACATTTTGGAGAGATGGTGAAAAACCATATTTTAAGACGAAGAAGAAGAAGAAGAAGAAGAAAATTAGAGAGGTGAAAACCTTTGTGCACCCTTTTAATGCAACTACATGATCCCAAGTTTCTCACACAACTGAATGTAACGTGGAGAAGGAAAGGACTTGGTGAAGATGTCTGCAATTTGATTTTCTATGGGAATATACTCCAAGTTTAGATCCCCTTGCTGAATATGCTACCAAATGAAGTGCATGTGAATCTCAATGTGCTTGGTGCACTGATGCTCAATTGTATTACGAGCAATATGAATTATGCTTTGATTGTCACACCAAATGGTAGTGGGTTGGTCATGAAAAAAATAAAATTCCCTTAGTATATGATGAAGCCAAAGAGCTTCATAACTGGCCAAAACTACTACTCTGTATTCTGCCTTTGTAGATGATAATGCCACTGCTTGTTATTTTTTGCATGACCAAGCAATAGGTGAAGAACCAAGATAAAAAACATAGCTAGAGGTAGAACATATGTCTTCAATTGAACTTGCCCAATTAGAATCTATGTAACCAATGATATCCATGGATCCACCCTCATATAAGAGCCCAAAGTGAGTGGTTCCCTACAAGTAGTGGAGGATTCTCTTTGTTACTTGCCAATGGCTGAAATGAGGTTTATGAGAGAATCTAGATATTAAGCCAACAACATAGGAAATATTTGGGTGAGTATGAGTGAGGTACAATAGAATTCCTATAAGTTATTTGTATAAAGTAGCATCACATGGAGAGGATTTGCAAGAAGTAGATAAAGTGGCTTCAGACTGAAATGGTGTGGAAGAAGGCTTGCAATCATTCATCTTAAACCGCTGAAGAAGATCTAGAGTATATTTTGTTTGACATAATGAAATTCTTGCATCTGTTTGAGATATCTGGAACCCAAGGAAGTAATGAGCTAAACCCAGTTAAACCATATCAAATTTCTTAGAAAGGGAGTTTTTGATAGTCTAGATGTGATAAATGACACTATCAGTGAGTAGTAGATCATCAAGATAGAGAACAAGTGTGGTGATATTTTCTTCATCTCTCAAAATGTAGACTATTGCATCAAACTCACAATAAGAAAATCTTGAGGAAAGAAGGAAGGAGTCTATTTTTTCATACCAATCTCTAGGAGCTTATTTGAGACCATAGAGAGATTTCCTTAGTCTACAAAAAAGGGAGGAGTCTTGAATAAATCTAGCAGGTTATTCCATAAATATTTCCTCTTTTAAGTCACCATGTAAGAAAACACTTTTAACATCCATCTAAAAAACTGGCCATTTTTGGGAAGCAGCAAGAGCAAGTACTAGCCTAAAAAAATCCATTTTTGCAACTGGTGCAAAGGTTTTAGAATAATCAATGCCTTCAATTTGTGAGAAACCTTTAGCTACCAAGCGAGCTTTGTGTTTGTCAATTTTTCCATCAGGTCCATACTTAGTTTTGTAAATCTATTTACAACGAACAAATTTTCTTCCTCTAGGTAGAGGGACTAGATCCCAAGTTTTATTTTTTGTTAAGAAAGAAAATTCATTATCCATGGCATAATCCCATTATTTTATGCCAGTTTCTTCTTTGAAGGATTGAGGATCTGTGGAAATGGACTGATAGACAAGACCAGAACCCATGGATTGGCTTGATCTGGATAATGGAATATTTTGTATGTAAGGAGTTGCCTCTTGAACTGTGGTGTGAGACCATTTTGGCATTGTGGAAGGAGTACTAGGTGTAGGATGACCTTGAGTTGGATTTTGAAGTATAGGATCCTCATTTTGATCATCTATCTCAATAATGGGATCTTCATTATATTGAGGCTCATATATTGGAGATGGCTCGAGAAAATTAATGTTGGAAGAAGATGATTGAGGATATTTATAAGGGAATGTTTCATCAAATTGAACATTTCTATGAAAAATACCTCATGAGTTGTGGGATCAAGGAGCCTATAGGATTTCATTTCCTCACAATAACCAAAAAATATAAGTTGCTTGATTTATCTAGAGCCTTCCTCTTTTTCTTTGGGATGTGTACCCAAGTAGTACACCCAAAAACTTTAAAAAAAGAGACATCAAGTTTTGAGCCAGTCCATGCTTCCTCGGGAGTCAAATGGCCAAGAGCTTTATGAGGTGTGCGGTTTTGAATATAATTTGCATAGTTAATTGATTCAGCCCAAAAAATTATTGGAAGATCTCTTGAGTGGAGCATACAGTTTGTCATTTCTTTCAAACTCCTATTTTTCCTTTTTGCAATGCCATTTGTTGTGGATTATGGGAGACTGAATTTTGATGAATTATGTCATGAGTTGAGAGAAAAATGGAAAACTCAATATTGAAGTATTTCCCCCATTATCTGTATGAATTTGCTTGATTTTGCAAGTGGCTTGATTTTCAACTAAGGCCTTGAATATTTTGAAGTGGGATAGAACATCACTTTTGTATTTTAGAAAGTAGATCCAAGTTCTTCTTGAAAAATAATAAATGAAGGTTAAGGCATATTTTACTCCTTTGAAAGAAGGCTTTGGGAAGACCATAAAGTCACTATGGATTAACTATAAAGGGGATGAGGATATTTGAGAACCACTTGGGTGAAAAAAATCTTGATGTTGCTTTCCAAGAGCACATCTAGGACATACTCCATCTAAATTAGAAAGAATAAGATAGATGAATTCTTATTTTATTTTATTCTTGTCGCTGCCTTTTAATTATGTGAGGACTTCTTTAAATTTGGTGAGAAATTCAACAATATTTATGAAGTCTTCATGAGATAGTGTTGTTAACTCTACCTCTAGCTGCATTGACCTTATTTGATCCACTTTACCAAACAAGTTCTTTAGTTTCTGCCAACTCTCAAATGGAGTTTTACATTCTGAAATGTGAAACCATAAGATTTCATTTATATGCTTATAATACCCATTGTTTCATACATATTTCCTTTATAAAAAATATTTCATATTCCTTTTCAAATTCAGGCTACAACCCTTTTTGAGAAATGAGATTTAATATATTTGGTTTCCATGTGTGATAGTTATGAGGGGTGAGTGGGTCATTTGTATTCATTTTTCCAAAGAAAAAAAACTGCAGTGAACCAATATTCCCCTCTTTAACTGCAAGAAACTTTTAGGGAAGACAATGATGCACTCCCTCTTCAATGATAACAGTGTGGTGCGAGAAATCAACACCAGTAGAAAACCTCTATAGATTTAATGCAATAGAAGCTAGACCGTTATATCGAAATCTTCAATTTACCTACCCTTACGTGAGGGAAACTATAAGTAAATGAGGAGAGCGATACGTGGAACATAGGCAATTTGATACAAGAATAACCTGTCATACCTTTATACCGAATCTTCTCAATTACCCTCCCTTACATGAGGGATACTATAGGTAGATGAAGATAATGATACGTGGAACATAGGCAATTATTTAAGATTTGGGCCAAATGTTGAGGTATCTTATGAGAATATTCTTGATTATGTTTGCTTACTTGGTGTTCTTTCAAGTGTTTTTACAATGGTATTACACTTGATTACATTATAGAAAAATTAAGATATGCAAGAGAGCAACAATCATAACATGATCAAGGAAGGAGATGTAAGCAGCAAGCACCAAGTGGCCAAAAATCCCCCCTTTAGAAGTGCCACATAAATATTCCAGCAATAGTGGTCATGAAACCCCCTTCAGAAATGCCTTTAAAAAAGTAGCAATGAATCCCCCTGAATAAAGCCAAGACAATGGTGCAAGAAGTAGCACCAATTACACCCCCAAAAACACTTTGTATTTATGAGATTTACAAAGGGACTTGTCACTTTGATAGTGCCTTTATAATAGGCACAAAAGAAATAGAAAGTGAGGGAAGTACAAATAAGAGGAATATTACAAAAAAATATCTCTCTATCATACAATACTAGGCTTGTTCTTTCACTCTTTCCTGTAGATATATTTCTCTTGAATTACTTGTTGATTCCTCCCCAAACGCATATTCTTCAACAACTTCTTGAACTAGTTGTAAAATGTCGGTGCCTCTAAATTGAATCCTCTATCTATTCTAGCAAGAATCAATGAACTGATGAAATAGGTTGTAGTATTGAAAATTGTGCCTGCTTACACAATCAATAAATGTTAGCGATGTAGTTATCCTTTACGAGTTTCAAGATTCGAATGGATATGGACCTAATTTTATCCTACTATTTCCTTTGTATGAAACTACAACTATGAAAAAGCAATTAGTCAATGATTTATCAATGAGCAACTGCATCTAATACCTGCCAGCGAACTCACAACCTTAAAGTAGCTACTGCAATAGAGTCCCTTGTTTAGTGGAATCAAATCACAACCACACCAATGATGAATTCATAGTAGAGGATATTTTTGGCTATTTGCAGATGAGAATGAGAAAAAATATTCACAAGGGTGAATATTTAATGTTTGAAGTTGCCTCGTTTAGTGCCAGAGAATGGCTTGATTTGCATATCTTTGCAAGAACTGAAGAGGGGGAGATTTGAAATTGAACTCTATGCGTCTAGCGAATAGAGGTAAGGACACATCATAAAACCCATAAAATATATGCCAAGTAATCATAAAATATTGGGCCGTTGGAAGTTGGGAATGATGTCAAGGACCTTTGCCGTGTGCCAATGCAAAATGTTGGCAGAATATTGAACAATGTGTGCCACATTTTTAAAATGTGGTTGATATTAAATATCTCCACATTGATAAAATTTTGTAACCAAGGTTCCTCCACAAAGTAATCGCTAAGAAATACGTGGTACACCCACAAAAGAACCACAACACAAAGTTTTCTCCTTGAAACAAGTCGCAAGGATACAAATTGTTGTCCATGATTTTGGATGAGGCACCATAGCAAAGGCCCATGAAACTGAAGTTCCTCCACGAAACAACAAGGTCAACTTACATGCAGTGACTATGAAGATCAAACCAACTTACACATAGTGAGACATGAAGAGTGGGTTCGTCAAGAAAGGTTGTCCAGTATTCATTGAAGTGACTTCTTTGGGGAACACTAAAAAAAAATGGTGCAAGAACAAAGGGATACTTGAATTTTGCCTATATTACGCTAGCAATTAGGAAAAAAAAAATTTAAATCTTTGTTCCAATATATTTACAGTTCTAGAGTAGTAAATATTAAGAGCATTGAAAAAATAAGGAGAAACTACCTTTGCATAATATGGTAAAACAATTCTAGATAGTACCATAAACATATTTTTCAAAAAAAAATTGTAGACTTGCAAATGTGTTTTGAGTAGTCTACAAGAAATATGAAAAGCTCAATTTTTTCAAAAAATAAAAATATAATGAACCAATTCATGGAAGTGCCTTCAAGAGAGAATACCTAGAAGAATCTATCCTGCTTTGGTACCATGATGGAATTTACCAAGAGTATAACTACAAATAATTACAAGAATTTGAAGAGATGAATAGATATGATTTATTATTCCATGGGATCAACTTTGTATAAATAGCAAAGTTGATCAATGTGAGTCGTTGGATTACAAAAAATCAACAAATCTAAACTAGTCTAAACTAAGAGTTCACCTACCTCATGGAAGAGTGGTAACTCATGTTTAGACTGTCCTAGTAGAACTTCAGAGAACTAAATATTTATTTTAACAGAAAGAGGCTTGATAACATTTCCAGAGATACGACAACCTGACACCTCTCAACCTTGGTACAGACCGAACCAACATTGTGATTTCCATAAAGTTGACGGACATCCAACCAACACCTATAGAAGGTTAAAACACTTAGTACAAGACTTTATTGATAATGAAAAATTGAGAGTGGAAAATCCTCCACCAAAATCTAATCTACCAATAGACCCAAAAAAACAATAGGCACAAAATGCCAATCAAGATCTAGACATCTTCCAAAATTCATTACCAAACCATGGTAAGGAAGCTGTAAATTAGCTAAATTATAAGATTTTTCCTCATCCAACACATTATGTGTGAATTATTAGTAGTCAGTTACCATTGCAACTATCATAAAATTCATTTTTTCCTACTCAATCCGTTGTCACAATTGATCAATTTTAAGGAAGGAACCTACAATTATTATCTTTTGACCATATAGAAAGTGAAACAGAATCTAAGGTAGACATTAGTTCCTTCCATTCTAACAATTTAGAAGATGAATAAGTACCAATTCTACCCATCATAGATTCACTAACTCTGAAGGAACCATTTCCAATAATGATAACAACCCATCCTTCTTCACAACAACTTCTTCCCATAGAACAAACATCAAATTCTAGATCACAACTTGTTCAAGATAATTTCTCTATTTCCAAAAAATCAAGCAATATTGTGGGTACAGTTGGAGCCATTACTAGAAAACAAGCTCAAATCCAAAATTCTTCACCTCAATTACCTACTACTCAACCAAATTATGTGGATCAACCATATTTTGTTATGAAACCACCTTATAAGGGGAATAATGTAATTCAACCCCAACAGAAAGCTCCCTTTGATATTAATGAGCAACTAGCTAATACAACAACCAGGATTTCTCTCTTAAACCTTCTGAGAACTTCATTAGTTCATAGAGAATAATTAATGAACACCTTAAGTCAAATGATGGTGCCTCAGGACATAGAACCAACTACTATAGTAAATGTTGTAGCTTCTCATGGAGTTGACTACATCGATTTTCATGACAAAGATATACCTCCACAAAGTATGCATAGGGATAATCCCTTATACATAACAAAATTAATTGGAGATGTCGATGTTAAGAGGGTATTGATTGATAATGTTCCATCTCTAAATATTTGCACCTATAAATTTTTCAAAAGGTTTGGGTTCAAAAACAAATATCTAAGAAGAACTAAAATGATCATAAAATATTTTACTGATGAAACCCAAGAGGCTTGTGGTGTGATATATATCCCATTACAAGTTGGTCCTAGAATTTTGGATACATCTATTTTTTTTGTATCTTGTCTTGCATCATACAACGTCCTTATAGGATGCCCTCGAATTAATGCAATGAGGGTAATTCCCTCTACCTTATATCAATGTATCAAATTCAAGTTTAAAAATCAATTGGTCACCATCCATGGAGATCCTAGACCTTTATATATGTCTACAATGGTGAAACCTATTAATGTTCCATTTTGTCCAGCTCTATCATCATCGATTCCTATTCCCCCTAAGTCTTCTTCCCTAAATATTGAACCTTTACCTTCTTCTAACACAACTACACCTTCTAAAACTAATAATCCTTCTACCTCATATCCCCTCACATATGAGGCTTTACCATATTTATCTACCATATTAGCACCTATAGAGCATGCTAATTTTACTGTACAAGACTCCATTATCTTATCCCAATTACCACCATCCTTGAAAATGATGGGTTTACTTCACAAATGGAAAAACATATATCATGTTGGAAGTTGTACTTTTATTTCCATAGGATGTTCTCCCGATAAAATAAAAATCAAGCAAATGAGCTTTACATTCAATGAGAATAGTTTTTCTCAATGTTAATTCTCAAACAGATATATAAAATTGAAGCAAATAATGTGTGAAATGGGTTACATAGGTAAATATTTGGATCATTTTGAAAATGGTATATGCAAACCATTTGAGGTTGAGAAATGGCTTACCCGATGTGGTATAGGCTATATCCCTACAAAATCTTAGCCTTTTCCCTTTAATGATGATGATCACCTAATCACATATGATGAATATAAAAAATATTTAATTAATAATAATAAAAGAAGGTAAACTAGTCCTTAGGGAAGTTAAGCTCAGGTGGGATGAACAACTCAGGCGAGATTGCAGATTTTCAAATTTTGGAATATATGAAGGATGGAAGTGAGGATTCTAGTGTAGGGAAGACGAGATCTAATCCAGATAATGGATAGGATGATAAGGATAGAAGGTGTGATAGGATTAAGGGCCTTTGAGGTAAGAACCTATTAACAATGGATCCCCTTTCTAATGGATTCAGGAGGGACCCATGCTTAGTGCCCTTAAGGAAACCTCTTTTTTTGATGTTGTTCATCATGGTAGGAATAGTGAGAAAGGTCACCACCCTTATCCCTTATGGCAAAGGCAATTATTTTTTATAGCATTTTTTCCAACTACATGTCAATGTAAGCTTTCTTACTTGTTAGGAAATTCATTGAAGGTAGGCCTAACATGGAAATCATCAGAATATGGGTATTTCCAAAATGGAAAACTCTAGGAAGCATGGAGATTGTTGTTTTATCCAAAATCTTTTTTGCTATCAAACTAAGCAATCACGATGATGCAAGTCACATATTAAGTGGAGGATTATGGTTTGTGGGTAGAAGAATCCTATTCACTCGTAGGTGGGCACTATATTTCAACCCAACAACTTAGAGTATTAATTTTTCTCCTATATGGGTTTGCATTCCTAACCTCCCTTTTCACCTTTGGCATGAGGATATCCTCCAAGTAATTGCTAGATTAGTTGGTGAGTTGGTCATGATTGACCCTATAACTCGAGCATGCAAGCTAATGGTTTATGCAAGAATTTGCATTAACGCAAACCTTGATTCCAAACTTACCACATATGTCAACCTCAAGTATAAGTCATATTGCTGAAAACAACCACTGGAATACAAGAATAAACCTACCTTTTGTGTGGAATGCCATACCCAAGGACATATTTGAAACCAATGCCCTACTCTTAAACTTTAGGAAAATAATAGAAAGGATTTTGAATAGGTGACCAATGATCTACCAAGTAAAGGGAACCCTATTTTTTAGAACCAAGAAAATAAAAACTAGATTAAAAAATGATTTTTCAGACAAGCCAGAAAGGAGCAGTAGTATAATCCAGTAGGAAAAGGACTTCAACAATAAAGTACAACAAAGGAAACTCAAAAGGCCATCATCCTAGACAAAGGGAAGCAAATATTGAATTCTCCTCTAGATTTTGAATAGGATAAGGTAAGCTCGCTCTTTGCATTTCCAAACATATTTGGTATACTTGCTAAAATAAACATAGTTTAAGAGAGGGATGGGGAAATTATTTTAGTCCCTTATTTTGATCCTCCTTCCCAAAAGAGTCCCAAAAAATGGGATTACACTACAATATTAGGACCATATCACCCCCTAAGGATAATCATGAAGGTCCCAAAAGGGAAAATGAAATAGGAAGCCCTCACATGATACCTGAACAAAACACCAATGGGAACTCAAGCCCCATTCTACAACAAATTGTCTTGAATAAGTTCGGTCCCAAATAAACAAGAAGCACCAAAAATTCCCCCATAGATTGTGCAATGAGAAGAAAAATGGCAGGACTTCAACAACTAAACAGAGGAGGAAATAAATAGATGAGGACATTGCCAATGGAATAAGAAAACCCTCTTTACTTTAGTCACAATTGTGCCAAAAGATGAAGGTAAGAGTAACAAACCTCCCCAATCTCAAGGATAGGGAGGAAAAACAATTTCTAAATATTTTATATGAAAGTTCTCTCATGGAATGTGAGAGAACTTAATGGACTAGCCAAGAAGATATTGTCTAATTCATTGATAAATGAGATTAAACCCACTATTTTCATAATGCAAGAAACTAAAATTAAAGAGAAGGCAACTACTAAAGTTGCAATAAGAATATGGAAAAAGGGTGAAGCAGTATTTAGTAATGCTAATGGATATTTCAGAGGATTGATGTACATTTGGGATCCTTGCAAACTTGAAGGGAGATTGATCCATTCAACTGATAGAGTAACAATTATTCTGTTTTATGACAAGGAACTGGATACTTCATGGATACTAACCAATATTTATGCCCCTAACACTCTTTTGGGTAGAGTTGGTATTTAGGATATACTAAGTAGACTAAAAAATTCCTTTCCTACCATGTCGTGGATTTTAGCGGAAGATTTCAATACTCCCCTTTATCCTTTTGATAAAAAATAAGGAAATGACTTACCCCTCAAAAGCATGGAAGATTTTAATTCTTTCATAAATTCCAATTAACTCATGGATTTCAACCTTAAAGGTGTTAAATTCACATGGAGTAATAGGAGAAGCGGATATCAGCACATCCAAGTCAGACTAGATAGATTTCTCTTTTCTAAGAAAGTAGTTTTGTTGTTTGGGGATACTTGCCTTCAAGCCCTACTAAAAATCAGTTCTGATCACAATACTCTCTTACTTGAAGCAAGGAAAAAACATGCTTTCAAAATCCCATTCAAATTTGAAAGTGTGGCTCAATCATTATGATTTGAAAAGTATATTACAAGAATGGTGGAAGCAAGAATTCCAAGGAACTCACTCTTTCAAGCTTACCCAAAAATTAGGGTTCATTAAAGAGAAACTCAATATATGGAAAAAAGAAGTCTTTAGTAACTTATTCAAAAACAAGAAATTCATAAAGGATAGACTGGTAGTGATTGAGAGTAAAATATAAAGGGAATAGGTTGAAGATAATACCAGGGATGAAGAAAGGAAATTGCTATATGATTTTCATAATATTATAAAGTGTGAAGAAACTTTTTGGAGGCAAAAGTACCAAGCAATATGGCTCAAATATGGTGATTCCAATGCAAATTTCTTCCATGCTTCCACCTTACAAAATAGGAGTTCAAAAAAAATTAAAGAATTATGGAAGGATGACAACACCTCCACTAAGGATATCTTTGAAATCAAATCAATGGTTGTTTCCTATTTCAGTTCTCTCCTTGGAAATCCTTGTCCTTTCTCAGCTTTAGCCTAAGAGTCCCTACTCTAGCACATTCCCAATTCTATTAGCCCTGATGATAACTCCAGGTTAATTTACCCTTTCTCTGAAGATGAAATCAAGGATGCCTTTTTTTCAATGCATCCTAACAAATCTCCTGGACCAAACGGGTTCCCACAAATATTTTTTAAGGATTGTTGGTATATTGTAGGGCCTAATGTATGTGTAGCTATTAAGGAGTTCTAGACTTCCAAATCCATCCTATGTAGGTTCAATTATACTTTCTTAGCTTTGATTCCTAAAGGACCAACCTCAAATATGATGGCTGATTTCAAACCTATTAGTTTATGGAATGTAGTTTACAAAATCATCACTAAAATCATGGCTATTAGATTGAAGGATATTCTTCCTAATATTATTAACCCATGTCAATAAAGCTTAGTCAAAGGAAGATTAATTTTTTATGGAATCATAACCATTCACGAAACTCTTCACTCTACATCCCAAGTCAAAAAACTCATTTTTATTCTCAAATTAGATATGAACAAATCTTATGATTGAGTCAATTGTAACTTCCTTATAGTTATCCTTGTTAAATTTGGCTTTCATCTTGACTGGGTTGATCTCATTAAAGGATGCATAACCAATACTTGGTTTTCTATCCTTATCAATGGGTCAGATGCTAGGTATTTTCAGAGTGCTAGAGGATTAAGGCAAGGAGATCCTCTATCTCCTCTTCTCTTCATTATAGTTGTTGAATATTTTGGGAGAACTTTAAAAGAAACATGTAGAAATGGACTCTTATCTGGTAATAAATTGGTATTGCAACTCAATCTTGTGACTCACAAATAATTTGTGGATGATACCTTAGTAGTGACTCAGGCTTTAATTTTTGAAGCTAAGATCATCAAATACATCCTTCTCCTCTACGAACAAGTTGTTGGTTAGAAAGTGAACTTCCACAAAAGCAAAGTATTTTTCCTCAATATGCTTATGCAATGTCAAGCAAAAATAGATAAAATCCTTGAGTGTGTCATTGCATCCTTTCCCACTACTTATATAGGTCTCCCATTGCTTGTTGGCAACCCTACTGATTCAATGTGGAACAATGTTATTGAAAGGGTCCAAAAGAAACTTATGGGGTGGAAAAGAAACCTTCTATCCCAAGTGGCCAAACTCTAACTATGGATTACCTCCAAATAATCCCTATTTACTTCCTCTCTATTTTTAAATCCCCTACGAAGGATTTTTCTAAAATAAAAAAACTCCAGATGATATTTCTTTGGTTAGGATATAAAAACAAGGATAGATTCCATCTGGTATCCTAGGACAAAGTATGCAGAGGAAATTTTTTTGGAGGTATCAAGCTCAGAAGAATTCAAAAATTAAACATTTCTTTGATGGCTAAGTAAGTCTAGAGAATTGTGTCTAATGATAGCTCAGAATGGGTCAATATTATAAAAAGAAAAAATCTTCAGGCCTCAAATTTCCTGGATGAGAGGACACTGACTAATGGATCAGGTTTCTTTGAAATCCATGATCCATACCAAACCTGTGGTGCTCAAAGGTATTATATGGTATCTGGGAAACAATGAAAGTATTGAATTTTGGTATGATAAATGGATAAGAGTAACACCACTCGTTGAATATCCAAGTTTAATTCTTAAGAACTTCACTGATATTCACCTAGGATAGAAAGTATCAAATTTCATATCTCATTCCAATTCAAGGTCATCCTAGAAATTTTTCTCTTGTGAATCCTATCCTTTGGAATCAACATCCTTGAATGTTCTCCTTAATATTGTGGTTATCTCATCTAGGCTTCCTACAAATCACCTTGTTTGGGAATATTCTAAAAGTGGGGTTTTTACAATCAAATTTGCCTATCATATCTAAATCTAGGCCCCTGTTTCTTATTTCCCTTGCCATTTGATATGGCCGAAACACCTCATCCCCAAAATTTCATTTTTTTCTTGGCTAGTATTTCAATAAAATATCCTCACCTCTGATAATATTTTCAAAATAGTGCTATTGATCGTCAACTATTGCTACCTATGTCTTTCAAACTGGGAGTCTATTCATCACCTTTTATTGGGGTGCCCCTTCTCCTTATCTATCCTTTATAATATTTTCTAATTATTCAACATCCTATGGGTCAAATCATAGTTCTTTCTTGACATTTTCTTCCAATGGCCATCACCGTTCCACAACTCTTGAATTAAATCCATTTGGAAATTTTGCTTCTCACTTCCTCTGGCATGTTTGGCTTGAATGCAACAACAAATTTTTCTCCAATACTTGCAAGGATCCTTCGTCCTTAAATAATAGAATCATCTCCTTTTCCAAATAAAACACCTAGCTTTTCCCTTCCACTAATTCCACCATCTCCAATTTTGAAGCCTCCTTACATGTTTATCTAAACATACCCCTTCAAGAAGCTCTCTCTTCTAATCCTCGTAAAGTTAGGATTAATACCAAATGGATTCCTCCTCAGGAAGGTTGTTTGAAGTTAAAATTTTATGGTGCAACAAAAGGGAATCTTGGGTTTGCAGGAGCAGGAGGCATACTTCATGATCACCATGGTGAAGCAATCATGGCATTTTCTAAAAATTTAGGGGTTCAATCTAACTATTTCACTAAAGCCAGAGCTGTGTGGAGAGGATTATCACTATTGCCAGCAAATTCCAATAGGGTTATTATCGAGGTGATTCCATAAACATAATAATATATTTTAAAAATTCAAAAAATCCTTCTTGTAAAGTCAAGATCTATGTGGAAGAATCTCAGAAAACTATAGTACATCTACGAGAGCCAAAAATCCAATATGCCTTTAGGGAAGCCAAAAAGTGGTAGACGGTTTGTCCAATCATGGCACCACCATCAATAGCCTAGCCACATGGTATAATTCCCTTCCCAAAAAAATCCTAGAATTGGTTAATGCATATAAAGCCTCCTTCCTCCATAATCCATGAAGCTATTTTCCAATATCTAATCAATGAGGTGTTGTTTTTTTGTAAAGTGTTTGAAGGGACCAACATGGAAAAACTAAAAGAGACAAACAAGCCAAAGGAGATATCTAGGATAAAATATGGAATCAAGGATGTGGTCAAGGACAATGTCAAGGATACCACATAGGAGTAGCATTGAATATGGGTTGGAGGATTCACATGAGAATAGGTGCTTGGGTTAGAGGATTCACCTAAGGATAGGTGCTGGGATTTTTTTTTTGTAAACCAGGGATGCTTAGGCTTTTTACAATTTTTTGGATGTTTGTTTTCGGGCAGATGGCCCTTTCCTATTTCATCTATTGAGTCCGAAATGAGTCAATACTACTTTTTTTTTAAGGTTTTGGGACCCTTTCAAAACCTATTTTAATAAAAATCTATATTTTACTTACCAAAAAAAATAAAAAAAATAAGGTAAACACATTTTTCTTGCAATATGATTTCAATAGTCCATCTGAAAATGATTGCCACCTCAGACGAGTGTATAAGAGATGTATTTTTGACATCTCTCTCAAAGAAGTTATGAGGAATAGTTTTTTCTTTGATGGGTCTATCCCATGTATAGCCCATGTCCACACAATATCCATACAAGAAGAGTTAGTCAAATTATCTCTAGAAGAACTTTAGGAAATGGGTGTTTCACCCGCCCCTCCTAACTTCGAAAGGGACTTAAATATTTTGGTAGAAAATATATTAAAAATCAATATTGGAATAGAAATTAATACTCACATGGTTAATATTGGAGCTACCTTGAGTAAATAAGAACAAATAAAATACACACAACTTCTTGTGGAATACCTTGATATATTTGCATGGACTTATGTGGATATGCTTGGCTTAGATCCTTTTGTCATCGTGCACCACTTAGTGGTTCATTTAGACGCTAAACATGTGAAATAAAAACTTAGTAAAATGCATCCTAAAGTAGCCTTGATAGTCAAATATGAGTTGCCAAAGCTGTTAGATATTGATTTCATACAAGCCATATATTATCTTGATTGGATATCTAATGTCATCCTAGTAACTAAAAAAGAGGCTACTAAAATCAGAGTATGTAAATATTTTAGGAACATCAATGTTGCATGTCCCAAATATGATTTTACCCTTCCTAATATGGATCAGATTATCAATTTCATAGAAGGAAGTGGTATGTTATCCCTTATGGATGGATTTTCAAGATATAACCAAATTCGTATAGCACCAAAAGATCAACCCAAAAATGCTTTCATTACACCTTGGGGGACTTTTTGTTGGAAAGTAAATCCCTTTGGTTTAAATAATGTAGGAGAAAATTATCAATGAGCTATAACCTATGTGTTTCATGATATGATGTATGATATCTTACATGATTATGTAGATGACATCATAGCTTGATCCATTAAGGATGAGGAGCATATTCATGACTTGCAACAAATCTTTAATAGACTCCACGAATACAAAGTCTAATTAAACCCAAAAAAATGTGTGTTTGGAGTAAAATTAGGTAAATTATTGGGATTTATTATGTCTATGAGAGGAATAGAGATATATCCTATCAAAATCAAGGTAATAATTGATATACCACCACCAAAAAAATTGATAGAGCTTAGAATATTACAAGGTAAGCTCCAATCTATACATCGTTTCATTGACAAATTGGCGGATAAATGTCAACCTTTCCTTAAGGTACTTAAGAAAGATATATTTTTCAAATGGGATGAGGAATGTCAAGAAGACTTTGAGGCTCTTAAGACATATTTTATTACACTACCAGTGCTCATTCGTCCTATGCCCAAGAATCCTTTTATTTTATAAAATTTTTCCTCAAAATTTGCATTGGGAGCAATGCTTGCACAACATGATGAGGATAAGAAAGAAAAAACTATTTATTATATAAGTAGAAATTTGATAAGTTGTGAAACTTGTTATACTCATTTAGAAAATATTTTTTTGGTGGTTGTGTTTTCTACATAGAAACTACGCCATTATATGCTTAGTCAAAAAAGTTTTTTCATAGTAAAGTTTGATCCATTAAGATACTTGATGAGTAGACCTTATTTATCAGGTCAAGTAGAAAAATGGGTTCTCGCTTTGAGTGAGTTTGATCTAACCTTTATTGGTAAAAAATACATTAAAGGCAAGTCATAACTGATCAACTCGCCACTACTCCTCTTGAATCTACTCACCCTTTGACCATAGAGTTTCCATATAAATGCCTTAATATAGAAGGTGAACGTTTAGATTCTTGGACTCTATGTTTTGATGGATCCTGTTGCATGAGTGGTGCAAGTTCAGGTATTTTACTAGTGTCTCCACAAAAACAACTTCTCCTATTATATTTTAAACTCCAATTTACCTATACAAATAACACAGTAGAGTATGAAGCCTTGATCCTTGGGTTACGAGTAGCTTTATCCTTGAATATTAAAATTTTATCAGTTTTTGGAGACTCGCAACTTGTGGTAAATAAAATTAATATTTATCATACCCAATATGAGAAACTCCACCCTTATAAAGAGTATGTTTTAAAACTTATCTTTATTTGAGGAAGTTACTATCAAAGCTATTCCTCGTACTAGTAATAGTTCTGGTGGATGCTATGGTAGCAACTACTTTTCTTATTCCTTTGGAGTTGGATGATGATCATGCTACTATCATAATTTGACAAATTAGGGAACCCACTTTATTAGAATGTTGCCTAGCACCCTTAGATGTCTTCGTAATTGAAGAAACATCCTCAAGGTTATGGTATGGAGATATCTTCAACTTTCTCCAAAATGGGTCATTCCCAGATGGTCTAGATAAGAATCAACGTAGACTATTTCATAAAAGAGTTGTTCATTTCATAATTATTGGAAGTACTTTATATAAAATATCTTTTGAAGGTATCCTCCTAATATATCTCAACCTAGAGGAATCCAAGAAAGCACTAAGTTAAGTGCATGATGGATCTTGTGGAGGTCATTTTAGTGGTGGAGCCATAACTAAAAAGCTCCTGCGAATGGGCTATTTTTGGCCCTCCATGGAAAAATATAACAATGATTATGTGTGTTGATGTGGCAAATATCAGCAACACACAAATTTAGTCCATGCTCCTGCCCAAGAGCTTCAAGCTATCTTCCCCTTGGCCCTTTTCAAAATGGGGCCTAGACATATAGGGAAGATTAATCTAGTTTATTAAAATGGTCATAAAATCATCATAACAGTAACTGAATATTTTACAAAATGGGTAGAAGCCATGCCTTTGGATTCTTGCATAGGAACCCAAGTATCTAAATTTATTTTTAATTAAATCATCTATAGATTTGGGATTCCATCCACACTCATTTTTTATAATGGAATAAATTTCAAAAATAAAGATATACAAAATCTTTGTACCAAAAACAAAATCCAACATAGATGATCCACTCCTTACTATACACAAGGAAATGGCCAAGATAAAGCATCCAATAAAAATTTAATTAAAATCCTAAAAATATTGGTTAGTAAATCAGGACGAGATTTCCATACTCAACTATATCCTACCTTATGGGCTTATCGAACTAGTATTCAAACCCCTACTGGTGCTTCTCCTTTTGTCTTGGTATATGGAACTGAAGTCTTATTTCCTTTTGAGCTTGAAGTACCTTCCTTAGATATTTTACTTCAATATGCTAAAGTAGGAGATGAATATTAAGTTGGATGACTAAGCCAATTGGAATTACTAGATGAAAAGTGCATAAATGCTTTAGAGCACCTTCGCTCTTATCAAGATAAACTCAAAAGCATACTCTAAGAAATTTCGTACCTGATATTTTGAGGTTGGTGATCTAGTTCTTAAAGAAAATAAAAAAATACAAATTCTCAAATTGATATTAAAGGAAAATTTCAACCAAATTGGCTAGGTCCTTTTATCATCACTGCAAAATTTGGATCAGGTGCATATCATTTGGCTATATTAGATGGAAAATACCTTAAGAAACCAATGAAAATGCATCTTAAAATATATTATGTATAAAATAAAAAGTCCCTATAGACACCTAAAACATGTCATGTTCAGGAAAACTACTCATAGGCACACTCATAGGTCATGTGACTAAACCTTGGGACCTTCCAAGTGTCAAAAGTGGTTTTTGCCACTCATTTGGGGCATTTTTAGCCCATCCAAGCCTGGCCGATGTGGACCAAAGTGACTAGATTATGGTTGTTGTAGCTTAGAGATGCCAAACCTTAGCAACTGCAGATGACAACGACTAAAATTTAAATGCATTTTATCACTCATTTAGCCTAATCCTAGGTAGAAGTGGCAGTCTGCATGCAATAAGGATGAGTGGGGATAACTTTGCATTCCTCCTCATGACCAGTCTACATAAAAGACTCAAATCTAGATTGAGACATCAGTTAACTGCCCCTCAAGGGTAGACAAAAGCTAAAATTCTCATTCTGACATCAAGTGCGCATGAGGGATTTAGTCCTAGGGTGTGAACATTGACCTAGGGCTTCAAACACTTTATAAGGAGTAAACCTAAAAGCACTAGGGGACCTTCTTTTATCAATCAGAGAGAGAGAGAACATCATATATCAGAATTTTGAATAGGTTGGATCATTGAGGAGAGCTTCTAGAGACTTGGAGAGCTTCTCTTGGAGATCTATTTTTGTAGTGAAGCCCTATCGAATTGGAGGGCAAATATGAACACATAAGGTAATAATTTTAACATTAGTAGAAGACTTGAGCCCATAGCCTTTGGATCAATAGAGATAGATTTCACTTTAGTGACCGCTGTCCTAGATAGTGGCCCGCAACCTAGTATAGGGTTTTAGGTGTTAGTTTCTTTTATTTTGCTTTCTCCTTCATTTCATTAGCATAAGCTTTATTTCATTTATTTGTGTTCATAGTACTAGTTTCATTGCATTTGTTTCCATTAAGCTTATTCATTGCTAACAACCTCATCTAGGGAGGCAATCTTGAATATCTAAGTGTGTGTTGTTGTTTCATTGATTTCAGGGCTATAGGTTCATCAGCCAAATACACAACATATGAAAGCAAGAGGATCCCTTTAGGAATAAGACCTAGAGAAGGAGGCATCTATAAGCCCTCATACAGTTTCATGTGCATTATCGGGAAGCCTGTAAAGGCACATCACCCATTTCTAGGGGATATTTTATACATCTGCTACCCTCTTTGTGTAAAATCATGTATCAAATGAAGGGTATCCCATAGAGGGATTTATATGTAATCGGATCTTGGAAATATCAATACAAAGCATTCTATTTCTTTGCATTTCGGTTATGACATTATTTTATACTTTCTCATTTAATATATGTTAAATGTTAATAATAATCATAAATAGAGTGAGTGGAAGGTGCAGCCGCTTCCTCAAGGTCGCTACATATGACGATCATGGTGGGACCCCTACCTAGTTTTAATTTTCTACCACTTTACTAATTTGTATTTTTATGAGCAGGTATAACCGCTCTGATCTATGGTGGCCAATAATTAGCTGCTCTGGACTATAGCAACCAGGAGTTAGATGCTCTAGTATGCAACGACAAGGAATCAGTCGCTATGGTAAATAGCGGCCAGAGCTTGAGTGCAGCAAAAATCAAATCATTGGTCCTCTAAGCTAGATTTGAGGTTGGTATAGCTTCTCTGGTGATTTAAATTTTTTTATATGCTTCTATTTTCCTAAAAATAGTGAACATTAAACCAAATTTTTATCTAGAAAAGAAAGGAATGAAAGGAAAGAATTTGCATCTGGTGCATCTTAGATATTTTTTAGATTTTCACTAGGCGTTGCTAGGAACACCGGCTTATGCTTGTAAAGTCCACCCTAGAATCCAGCGTGCTAGGAATTGTGTGTTGGTTTGCTTGCCTTGAGGCCCTGCTAGAGGCCATATTTGCACAAAGTAAAATACATTCATGAATCTCATACTAGTTATGCATCTTTTTTTAAAAGTGAAACATCATTCATATCAAGAATATAAGAAAGAGTTATTACTGATGTCCACTGGGACTTCAACGGTGTACCCTAGTCTCTTTTTGAGAAAATCATGTTTGGCATGGGTGTTCTTGATTCCCACTATGAATGAGTCTCCTTATTCTAAATCTAAAAAAAGAGAAAAAAACAAGAGCAACAACATATCAAAGACACATAAAATAGTTTAGGGCACACATAAATTGATAATCAAGAAAAATACTTGCTTGATATTGTTTGGCCACATATAAATTGCAATCCAAAAAACTAATTCACAAGCACAATGGTCAAAACCAAAATTAAACATCCTCGTTCCAATACCGAGGGAGAATCTGAAGCAACACATACCCATAGGTGAAGTCATAGTAACATTGAACCACATGCTCATAAGACCATGAGACGTAGCTCCACGAGTCTACGGGGTGATAATTCAACCCTTGGGGGCTCTCCTCAAGAAACCCCAAATAGGGAGTCAAATCATGGAACAAAATCACACAAACACAAAGAGGCCTCATGGCCATCATCATCAAGGCGACACGAAGAAACCTCAAGGCCTTCCTCTAAACACATAAAAACTTCTTAGAGACATGAGGAAGCTTCAAGAGCTTCCTCCTTGCATGGACATAAGGAGGGTTCTAGACCCCGTTATTCACATAGTGTAGAAGCTTGAAATCAATGGATACACCTCTACTTATGTTTGTATGGCCTTAAAATAAGCATATTTAAGCTAAGGGCCTTATAGGCCAAAAAGAGTGCATATAATGAAAATAAGCTAGAAAGAAACAAAAGATGAATATGATAACCAAATGAAATGCAATAAGATGTCTTTTATTAATTTTATTTCAAAACTTCGATTACAATATGAAATCAATTAATGGAGGCTTAAAACTAGCGATACATAAACCACACAAACAATGAAAATGATGGAACTAAGGGATCCTATCCCTCAGTGGTAGTTTGATGTTGGCGCATACAATGGTTGACTCCTCTTCCCATGAAGAAGTTGTGTTGAGGTTGATTCCTATACCTCTATCTCCTAGTTTGTTCAATACTGCAATCTACACAAATGGGATCTTGAAAGGGGGTTAATAGCATAGATATTATAATGGAAAACAACATACATCCATCGAAATCAAATAAAACTAAAGCAATATAAGCTATAAAAACATATAAAAATGCATACAATAGATATATCTATGTTCTAACATTACTCTAGCCAAGTTTTAGATCATTTTGAGGTCGTTTAGGTACCAAACTAGATGAAAGATGACAGAGGCCTTAATGCTAGTCCACCTTACCCTACGACGTTCAAACGGCCGGTTACCTTGCAAAATCAACTCCAAATCAGCTCAAATTTGGATAGGGGTTAGGGGAGGACCTATTGAAGACTCCTATGGTGAAGTTTAGGGAAAAATACCTATATATTTTGTGGCCATCATAGTTAGGGACGATCATGACTATTGACCGCTCCTACCTGGGATGGTTAGTAGGTCTGCTTCAAAAATGGACACCAATACCTATTGGATCGGTTCTAGAGCTCACTAATTAGGTTTTTAGGCAAATGGGGTTTGTATCTGTGCTAGAGCAGACCAGTTTTGTAATCAGGTCGGTAGGTTTTGTAATCATTCAAATTACCTTCACAAGGGAAGAGGGATTCAAAGGCAAAGGGGCACAAAGTCTACAAAAAGGGGTGAGGTAACTAACACTGTTTCTATCCCAATTCTAGCAGAACTTCGTTGCTCCAAACCTACATTCCATTCTCCTCTTATTTTATTTGAAGGAAGGCTCCAATTTATAGGCAATTAGAGCCCTAATGCCCAAAATGGCATGTTGCCCATCTAGGGCAACCCTGCCACTTGTCCAAGGTTGCCCTGGATGGGTTTGGGAAGGTTTCCCCATTTGGGCAACCCATTAGGCAACCCAAATTGTGTTAGGCCACTCCCAATCAACATGGGCACTAATTGGGGTCGATATTGGTAATATTTGATTGCCAATATTGATCCCACCTACTTTTTGGTAGGTGGGTTTAGGGGTTGTCCCTGCCTGGGATGATCATATGTGACCATCCTAGGCAAGAGTGGCCACAAATCCTAACCCTAATCATGACCATCCCTGGTAGGGACGGTCACAAACCAGGGCCTCTAAGGCTCCCAAAACTAGTGGAGATCTTCCCAAAACTGTCCTATGATGCCTTATGACCCTAGAAACTGCCCTTGGTTAGGTCATATGATGTCGATAGTATGATGCATTTGGTGCACTGGTAGTCCTATCTGATTTACCTGATTTTGGTGTCTACAATTGCCTCTTTTTATGATGTGCTTTATTTGAGAAAGCACGAAGCAAAAATATATAACCAAAATGGTAAATTGATTAAGGTTTTTTTTTTTTAACCTAACCAACTCATGATGTCTCTCCTATGAAAAAGAAAACATACATCCATAGAATCATTACCTTTGACATAGACTAATGATTTGCAAGTATCCCTAGACCTTTTTGTATGAGGACTTTTAGGCTTCGGGAATACTAAGGTCTCGGAGCCTTGTATCCTTGCAAGTCCCACCAGGTGTGTGAAGAGCCTTTGTAGAGGATTCATACCATGGACCGCAAGGAGAGCCAAGCCTATTTTAATTTGCATTTTATGCTATTTATTTGCCCCAGCATGGGCATGAAGATTTGCTTCAAGCAAAGACTCTTTTGGATGCATGAGTTTGAACACTTTTGAGTGTTCTCTTGTTGATTCGATTGTTGAAATAATTATTATGACTACCCCCTCAAGATATGAGTTGATTATGGAATGCCCAATGTACAAAGCAATGATTTTCTTGACACCATATGACAATTTTGGGACAATTTCATGGTTCTCCCATTTTTTGTTATGCACTTTTATTCATTTTTTTGACTATTTTTGGTCAAATTTGAGAGTGCAAGTGACTAAAATTGGGTACTCGTGGAGTGGTACAGCCCTAGGGTCCTTCTTAGGGATTCAATTAGGTTCACATATTACTTTCACAAACTCATTTTGGAATTATTAAGACCAGTTTTGAAAATAGCCTCATTTGCCTTGTTTTTGGTGGGTTTTTGACCCTATTTTTACTGTTTTTGAGTTGTTTTTATTCAAATTTTTTGTGGCCGTCACACCTAGTGATGCCCATTATTTTTATGACCATCCCAAGCAGGGAAAGTCCCCAATTTTTTTTATCATACCTAGTAGGGACGGTCGCAAACCTAGGGTTTTATATAAAAGGGCAAATGACCCTAAAATATTCATTATTGCAACTTGATTTTAGAAATTGGAGAGGAGAGGAGGAGAAAGGTGATTAGCTGAAGTTAATAACTGTACAAACATCTACCTTTCAGCATGCAGTGAGGCCATGGTGCAGCACATGGCAGAGTTAGTGCATGATGGGTATGTTTCCATGCTTTTTCCTGTTTGTTTTTAGCAAGGAATCATAATTTCTTAGGGTTTTTTGATTTTTTTCTTTAATTAGCCGATAATAAACCCTTAAAGTGTATTTAAATAACAAATTTAGGGTATATTTTTAATTTTCATACAAAAAAATTATTTGTTTTGCATTTATAGAGTAGTTTTTAGTCATTTTATAGGTTTTTTAGGGTTTCTAGGGGGTCAGTTTGCCCCAATTTTACCCCTGATTGGGGGCCATCCCTACCTAGGATGGTTGTGCATGGCCATTCCTTGTTGGGATGGTCACAAAATTGGGGGCCATCCCTAGTTGGGTCGGCCACAAACTAGGCCAAAAATGGCCCATTTTGGGATCAAAATTGACCCTTTTTAGGTGTTTTTGGAGGGTAAAAAGTGCATTTTTGGTGCACTTGAGTGACCCAATTTTTTTTATTTATGTTAGTAGATTTTTAAGAGTTTATATAGGGTCCCAAATATGTTAATGGTAGCTAGAGGCATGTTGAAACATGAGGATTGGGTATGGCTCGATGCCATTGGCCTCAAGCAGGTGACTCAGTTGAAGCTTGTCATGGCTGACAGGGTTTATATTACTGCACTTATAGATTTTTGGGATCCCCGTACCAATACCTTTCACTTTATTACTGAGGAGATGAATATTACCCTTGAGGATTTATATAGGATACTTCATATCCCTATCGAGGGACGTCCGATCCTCAACACACCTACTGGTCGACGCGAGGCAGTCTTGCAGCGGTACTTTAGAGAGAAGTGGGAGGAGGCAGTTGTAGAGCTGCTCAGTGGAGGAAACTTTATACGTATCATTATCCTTAGTTTTTCACTTTGTTATATTGGACCACTATGCAATATATATTATTCCAAGCTAACTCATCCTAATGCAAACATTGGTCTGTACAAAGAAAATACTTATGGGACAGACATTGTCATGCGGGAGGCTACCCTATCATTGCAATTAGGCTATCCACCAAACCTAGAATGAGGATCACCTTATGGCTCTCTTATGGTGAGAATTTTAGGGATTCAAAATATTGGTTCCTTTATTTTGCGTTGAATCACTACGGGAATGTGCGTTGTGTAATTTAGCAAGCAATGGATTTTATGATAGTGGTAAGATCCATTTTTATTTTATTTTTGGTAGTGGTGAAGACCACTTGTTTTCTTTGGTAATAATGTACTTCTATTTTTTATTTTTTATTTGTATAAGTGATGATAATCACTATTGCTTTTATTTCTTATCTTTTACAAATGATACGAGCTCTAATTTAGACTGTAGAGCAAGGGACCTATGAGAAAGGAGATCTTGTCCTTTTGCTAATTCTCAGCACCCTAGAACCATTTGCACAGGAGGATGAGCAAGGATAATAATTTTTTCTTGGAATAACCTATACTACTATTAAGTTTTCATCTTACTTTGTACTATACTTAGGATTTATTTAATGTAGCATGATGTTAGAATTCTGATATATACAAGGTATGACCTAAGCAGGAGTTGTACCTTTTAAAAAATCACTATAACTTTCTATAAAAGTTGACCAAATGACAAAACATGGGTGAGTGACCAATAAATTTATTGAAAATTTTATACAATGGTTTAATTTGAAGTGACTGTTACCCAGGTGTTGTAGGTGAGTTGGAGAGGAGAGGGCAATCCTCCAAGGGAGGTCCCGGGTTTGAATCTCCACCCTACCAAAAAGTTGAATTGGGTACCCAAAATCCAATTGATAATGTTGGTGCGGGCAGGTCGGGTGCGACACCCAAGTGACTTTGATGGTGTAGAACCCCCTGTTCATGGTCTCTTAGACCAATGCGGCCCCGCAAGGGGTTTTTCACTTTAAAAAAAAAAATTGAAGTGACTGAACACATATTGTGGTATGTAATTATGGTATTAATGTAAAATGGATAGGTGATAAAACTGACTTTTAACAACTATTATTTTGACAAATACCTAATGTACATACTTGGTGCTAGACATCTTGTTATCAACTTTTTAGGTATGCATGATGCGACTATTATACCTAATGCAAATGACACTAAGATGTGACTACGATGATATGCAATGCATTATTTTTTTTATTTTGATGATTTTTGAAATTTTTTTTTTGAATTTTTTGATAAGATATACAAGTTGACCAATCGGTTTGATGGATACCATTGGGGATTTTTAGGTGACCAAAGGATTTATGGGAACCCTTGAAGCTTTTTATCTTGACCTAGACATTCGTAGATGATCTAGGAGAATTTTGGGATTACCAAAGGGTTTATGGGAACCTTTGGGGAATTTTTATGTGACCTAGACAGTCATAGATAATATAGGAGCCTTTTGGGATGACCAAAGGGTTTATGAGAACCTTTGGAGCATTTGGATGTGACCTAGGTAGTCATAGACAATCTAGAAGCCTTTTGGGGTGACCAAAGGGTTTATGGGAACCTTTGGAGCATTTGGATGTGACCTAGATAGTCGTATATGATCTAGGAGCCTTTTGGGGTGACCAAAGGGTTTATGGGAACCTTTGGGGCATTTTGGTTTGACCTAGATAGTTGTAGATGATCTAGGAGCCTTTTAGGGTGACCAAAGGGTTTATGAGAACCTTTGGGCCATTTTTATGTGACCTAGATAGTCGTAGATGATCTAGGAGCCTTTTAGGGTGACCAAAGGGTTTATGGGAACCTTTGGGGCATTTTGGTTTGACCTAGACAGTCATAGATGATCTAGGAGTGTTTGGGGTGACCAAAGGGTTTATGGGAACCTTTGGGGCATTTTAGTTTGACCTAGATAGTTGTAGATGATCTAGGAGCCTTTTGGGGTGACCAAAGGGTTTATGGGAACCTTTGGGGCATTTTGATGTGACCTAGATAGTCATAGATGATCTAGGAGTGTTTGGGGTGACCAAGGGGTTTAGGAGAACCTTTAGGACATTTTGGTTTGACCTAGACAATCATAGATGATCTATGAGCCTTTGATGGTGCTAACTAGGCATGGAAAGACCTTAAATGCTGAATATTCATGGGTTCTTTCTCTTCTTTCCCTTCTATAGTTTCTAAGTGATAAGTTCCAAGTCCAATATGACTTGTAATAATGAATGGACCTAACCAATTAGCTGCGAGCTTGTCCCGTAAATGGGATGGTAAGTTCGAGTTTTGTTGGTTCTCTTTTATAACTAAATATCCAACCTAAAAGTCACGATAGTGGACCTTCTTGTTGTAAGCTCTCTTAAGATGCTCCTGATAAACACGCAGATGCTTGAGGGTGTTAACACATCGTTCATCAAGTAACATTAGTTGATCGAGTCAAGCTTGCCTTGCAGTATCATTGTCAATGAATTCTTGCATAGATATTCATAATGATGGAATTTCTAGCTCAAGAGGCATGATTGCCTCAACACCATACACTAGTGAAAATGGAGTTGCCCTAGTGGGGGTCCGAATGCTAGTGCGGTAAGCCCATAGGGCAAGAGGTAGTTGATTATGCCAATCCTTATGGCTATCTCTGACAGTTTTCTTAAGGATGGCAACTATTGTTTTGTTAGAAGCCTCTACTTGCCCATTGGCCTGTGAATAATAGGGAGTCAAAAAACTGTGTTGTATGTTATACTTTTTAGTTAACACACACACATACTTGTTCTTAAATGATGTCCCATTATCCGATATTATTTTGTATGGAAACCAAAAAAACATATAATATTATGCAATATGAACTCCACAATGCGAGGTCTAGTCATCGTGGTAAGAGGAATTGCTTCCACCCATTTGGTGAAGTACTCAGTCACCATGATGATAAATTTATGGTGACCTGAGGACAGAGGTGAGATATTCCCGATTAGGTCAAACCCCCATTACAAAAATGGCCAAACCGCTTGAATCAATTGTAAGGCCTATGAAGGTACGTGTGTCAAATTTACATGATGCTAACACTTCATGCACTTCTTTACATAAGCGTAGCAGTCTCGCTCTAAAGTTGGCCAATAATAACCAATGCGAAGTATGCACTTAGTGATGGCCATGCCGCTAAAGTGGCCACTACATGTACCGTCATGTTCTTGGGCAATGGCCCAAGAAGACTCTTATGAGTCTAAAAAACGAAGGAGAATTCCTTCATAACTTCGATGATACATAATGTCTCCTATCAAGACATATTTTGCCACCTTTTGCTTAAATGCTCGCTTTACGGCCTACAACAATCCAGGTGGGATGCTTCTTGGCTTAAGATAATGTTTTATAGGCAAGGCTCGTTCTTGTTAGGAAGAAGCCTCAATTGTATGGATCATGCATTTGTTTTGACATTCATCTCTCGCAAATGATGATTGTGAATGAATTCTGAGATATAGCATGGTGCTTGTATCAAAATAATTTTCAGGTAACAAAGTCCCCCAATTGGCATTTTCCAAAAAGTTGCGTAGATGAGAGAACCGCTCAATGGAAGGTTCAATCTGAATCATGTGGAATTCTGATGGGAATTTAGGTGCTTCACACATAGGCGCTGATTGTGCTAGAATTTTTACCTAAATGGTGGTGATATCATCTAAAGGGTTTTGGGGAATAAGTAATCCCAAGGATGCCATTGTATCCGTAAATCAATTGGCTAAACGAGGGAGTGCTTCTATATCATGCCATTCGAACTTTACTAGAAGTTTATCCACAAGGGCTTTGTAGGCTTGCAATATGGGGCATTTGCACTAAAATATCCCCTTTACCTGGTTGAATATGAGCAAGGAATCATCGAAGATATTCAAATTTGTAATTTTCCTGGTGATAGCTATTTGAAGGACAATAATTAGCACTTCATGCTCAGCATTATTGTTGATACATGGAAAATAGAGTTTAAATGAAAGGGGTATGGGAGCCCCTTGCAGTGTAAAGAACATGATACTAGCACCACCCCTTGCTCACATTTAGAACCATCGAAGAATAGAGTGATGTCAGCCTGGGATTCAGGCTCAGATGAATCAGGTGATTCTGTCATATGAAACACTCCATCATCAGTAAGTTCTATACTTAGAGGCTCTTCGCTTTGGAGATGAACCTCTACTAATTGATCATCTATTACTTGTCCTTTTATAGATTTCTATCCAATGAACTCTAAATCAAATTATGTCAATAGCATTATCCATTTCACCATGCGAGTACTATGATAAGTTTGGCTCATCATATACCGCAATGGATTTTCTTTAGATATGACATACGTGGTATTATTCAACATGTAGTGGCATATATTTTTCATGGTGAATACCCCTGCTAAGCATAGCTTCTCTACATATGCATATTTAATCTCATAGCTGACCAGGGTGTGGCTAATGTAGTATGTAGCTTGTTCTTTATGAAATTCATTCTTTTGGGATAACATGATGCCCAATGTCACCTCATTAGCTGAGATGTATAAATAGAATGGCACTCCTAGTCACAGTGAAGCCAAGTATTGTTTGATTACATCAAAGGCATCTTGACACTCTTTTTCCCATTGAAATGAGACCCCCTTATGAAGCAATTTATTCATAGGCCAACACTTGTCCGATAATTGCGCTATGAAGCATTTTATGGATGCGACCTTTCCTTGCAATTTACAAGTTTCTTAATAGTTTTGGGGGGCAACATCTCCATTATTACATTGACCCTATTGGGATCAACCTCGATTCCTTGTTTTGAAACTATAAATCCCAAGAGTTTTCCTGATGTGACTCCAAATACACATTTCTTGGGGTTAAGTCTCACATTGTGCTCTATGAGGCGATCTAACACTTTGCATAGTACATCAATATGATCTTGGCACAATTTAGATTTTGCCAATAGATCATCCATATAATATTCCATTATAGTATGCATGTAATCATGGAAGATGCATGTCATGGTGCGTTGATAAGTAGCACCAGCATTCTTAAGGCAAAAAGGCATGACATTATAGCAGAATGTTCCCTAAGGTGTTGTAAACACTATTTTCAGTTGGTCTTCTGGATTGATACGAATTTTATTGTATCCAAAGAAACCATCCATTAGGGAAAGCATTTCATGCCCTATCATTGCATCTACCAATGCATCAATGTTGGGCAAAGGAAACTCATCTTTGGGACTCGCTTTATTAAGATCTTGAAAATATGTGCAAATGCAAATCCTCTCATCTGGATTCTTAACGAAGACCATGTTCGATACCCATTGTTGAGGATAACTTAGGCTTATCCACTTAAGCCTAAGTTAATTATTATTATTTACTATTACTATTTCATTGCACTTTGTATTCACATGAGGCATAGTATGCCCATGTTAGAAATTGGTTGTTAGCATGTTGTTAGCATGTTGTTAGATGGTTGTTAACTGTTAGAGATCTCCTTTGTCCTCTAGCAGTAAATGGACATCCCTAGTTAGCATTTGGTTAACTAGTAGTTAAGTGGTTGGCCATGTTTGGCAGATTGTTACAACCACTTAACCTACGTAACATCCATTGTAATTTTATATATACTTGCATTATGATGAATAATATAGCTTCATACTATTGTTCCTACATCATTGGTATCAGTTAGCCTGAGGAAAAGTTGCAGGAAGGAGGATAGAACTGCCACTTCACTGCTAGATCCTAGGAAGGTGTTAAGTGGAGCTTGAAGTCTTCCACAACACCAAGTGAAGCTGAGGGCAGAGGGAAGCAATTACCCCTGCACCATTTATTTGCCAAGGAAATTGCTGAAGCATAGTTTTTGTCAAAGTAAAATTGGAACTCAAGTTGGAGTCCAATAGATCTTGCAGAAAGAACAGTGAGTTCAAGTTGAACCAGTTCATGCATCCTTGCATGAGAATATTTTTCATCTTTGGGGTGAAAAATATTTATTTTTATAAAATATTAATAATTTTATTAATATTTTATTTAAAAAAAAAAAGAATTTCGTGCATGAAATTTTTGAAATATAGGCTTTTAAGCCTATTCTAAGTGTAGTGGTCACCTATTTTGGTGGGCCACCTATTGCACCCGGTGGCCACCAAAACTCGACAACCACCAGCCAACCTTTATGTCGGATGGCCATCGGCACCAACACTGATGGCACCCGAACATCAGCATTGACGACCATGATCAGAGCCAGCCGACGGACCCCCAGGCTAGTCGACCACTAGCATCGGTAGACCACCATCAGCCAAAACTACCAATGACAACCACTGGATATCGATGACTGCCCTTGGTGGCACTAGTTGACGACAGCCCACACTAGTAGAGCCAGCCATCGATGTCGACGGACCATCGACAGGCCACAATCGTTCTCAAGTAGGCCATAGTCGATAGGCGGCTGACCATTCTTAGGCAGATTGACTGTGCAGGACATAGTCACCCAAACCGGTAGTTGAAACCCGATGATAGGCAAACGTCGATCTCACAGTGGATAGATTGCATTTTCCAATGAGTTTCAGACATTTCAACGAGTGGAGAAATTCCCAGCAGAAATTATTTAAATATTTCTAAGGTTTTAAAAAGTTTGCCAGCAGCCACACAAATTTTTCGTCACCGTGGAAGTCACCGACGACCGGCTGAAGGGAGTTGGGCTTGTGGGTTCTTTATCCCACATCGGGTAGGAGAAGGCCCGATCGGGAGTTGAAAAGCATGAAGACGCAGTGAAATATTGTGACCACCTCCCGATGGTCACATAGGCCGTCATGCGGTGACCGCACATGGACAGTTGGCTTCCACTTAGCCTCGGTTGGGGAGAACAGACCTTGTTTATTGGGTGCAGGCTACAACACCACGTGGTAGTTTCGAGTTGTGCTCGTCAGGTTGTACCCGACCGTGGACTGTTCGGGCTTTGGGCGGGAGTTGACCGCTCGACCCAATTCAAAAAAAAAAAAACAATTTTTTATTTTTGGAGCCCACAAAATTTTGGCGGGAAATCCAGGAATTTAAAATTCAAAAATTGGCGGGAAAACCAAGGAGGACAAATTCAAAATTCAAAATTGGTGTCAAACTTTGAAAGGTGATATCTCCTCCTTTGACCAAATTTTTTGCGTTGTGTTGCAAATTTTCAGAATATTGATAATTTTTGCTCCTAACCTATTTTTGGCATTGTAAAAGGGCTAAATTTCAGCATTTTCTTAGTGCACTTGTAATTGCAAAATTGAAATCCATTTTTGTAAAGAGCACTAAAATAGCCCTAAATTTTGAGAGCAAAACTTGTAAAATCTAGGCAATTTGGCTGCATAGGAAACTAAAATTGTTCCTAAGCCTAGATTAAGATTCTGCAAGACCATTTTGTAATCCTCCTAGTCTAGCATATACTAGGAAAAATATGGCTCAAGACCTTAGATCAAACATGGAAAACCTTACTTCTGCAGTAGATTTTTTAGCAGAGAAGGTAAGAGATATTGTTGTGCAATTCAATCCTGGTGAAATCAAAATCCACCATAATCATGCCAACAAAGCTAAATGTAAGGTTAAAATGTATGATGGATCTAGGGATCCCGATGTCTTATCTGCATGGATTTTAGATATGCAAACTTGGTTTGCTTATGCTGAAATTCCGGAGGATGAAAAAGCCACATTTGCTACACTAAAACTCACAGGTTTAGAAAAATTTCTCATTGTAGAAAGACAAAGTCATAATGCCACCATGACTTGGAAAGAATTAACTCAAATTCTGAAAAACACCTTATTTCCACCAAAATACCAAAGTGACCTCACTAGCAAGTGGTATAGATTGAGGTAAACCTATGGAATGTCAGTTTCTGATTTCATTTTCCAATTTAATAAGTTGAGGGTATTGCTTGGTGTGAAAGATTCAAAAGATGATTTGATTAATAAATTCACTCATGGCTTGCAAGATCATATTTTCAGGGAGATCAAATTCAATGTCTTCCTCACCTTGGATGTGGCATTCAATCATGCCATTCTTGTAGAGGAGAAAGTTGGTGCATATCAAAAGTCTCATTCATCACAGGAGGGCTCTTCCAAATGTGGGAATCAGCATCAACAGAAGGTGAAGAACAATTCTCAATATTTCCCTCATTCTTCTTCTCCTCCCACTTCTCCTAAAGCACATTCTTCTTCCTTTCATGCTAAATATTCTTCTTCTTCATTGTATTGTGAATTTTGTAAAAAGCATGGACATGTAAAATCCAAATGCTATACTTTTGAGAAGTTTAAGAAGAAGAAATCCCTAATTGTACAACCTACACATGAGGAACCACAAGATGGTCCCATTTTGGCTATAGGGATAGAAGAAGAATATCCTGCTTTAAAGGGTAAACTGAACAAAGTTACCCTAATGTCCAATGTGTTTGCTCAAGGGGGGAATGATCATTTGTTTGTCACTAGAGCCCACTTGATGCATGATTTCTATGTTGATTGTATCATTGATAATGGATCGCAAAAGAACCTCATTGCGAAGTCCGTTGTGGAGAAGTTGAAACTTCCCATCAAACCACATCACCAACCTTATGCTCTTGGGTGGAAAGATGTAGACTCCACATCCAACATCACCCATACTTGCACCTTGAATTTTGATTTTGGTGATAATTTTGTGGAAAAATTTAGGTGTGATGTCACAGATATGGATTGTTGTGGACTCTTGCTAGGTAAACCCTATCAATTTGATAAGAATGCTATTTATCATGCTAAAAAGAACACCTACACATTGGAGTTGCATGGTAAAAACTACTTGATACAAAGCACTACATCTACTTCCAATTTGATGTTAAGTTGTAGGCAAGTAAGGAAGCCATTGAGTCAAGCACTTATTTTAGCTCCTACTAGCATTTGTCCCACACAAAATGAAGAAAAATCACCACCTAAGGAACATGCAAAGGAAGAAGTTTCACTCCCACATAATGAACAGTCACAAGAGCAAGTGGTTAAGGAACCCACCATTCTCACTCATGAGAAAGATGCCATTGATTCCATTGGTATAATTTTGGGTACACCTACAACTACTGAACCACTTGTTCCACAGAAGTTACCTTTGGCTTTGCCCACTCCCACCATTGCACACATAGAGGAGCAAGCTAAGGTTACTTCACTTACTAAGCATCGGCAGAGCCTTCTAGGCAAGATACCACAGGACTTGCAAGAGACTCCATAGGGAGTGGTGTGAAAGCATCTCAATCCTCACTCACCATAGGTTGGAGGCAGATTTTGGGTTCCTTTGGATGAGCACCGCTTTCCAGAGACACCATTTCAGGACCCTATTTTGGTACCTGATCTTGTTTTCAGTCCTACAGCAGCAGTGGCACCTGATCGTTAGCTTCTACTCATTTTAGATAGAGTTTTCGAGATGAAGACTCATCACACGGGACAGGGTTCTTCCACTACTTACCTTGTCGCTCATCATGGTCACTTTCCACACATGGCTCACTGGATTACTCACCATGAGATGGCCCATGACTTTCCACATTTGTTGAGAGCATTGGGGTCCAATGCTTACATGGTTGGGAGGAGTGTTTAGGATAACTTAGGCTTATCCACTTAAGCCTAAGTTAATTATTATTATTATTTACTATTCCTATTTCATTGCACTTTGTATTCACGTGAGGCATAGTATGCCCATGTTAGAAATAGGTTGTTAGCATGTTGTTATATGGTTGTTAATTGTTAGATATCTCCTTTGTCCTCTAGCAGTAAATGGACATCCCTAGTTAGAATTTGGTTAACTAGTAGTTAAGTGGTTGGCCATGTTTGGCATATTGTTGCAACCACTTAACCTATGTAACATCCATTGTAATTCGATATATACTTGCGTTATGATGAATAATATAGCTTCATACTATTGTTCCTACATCACCCATGGTGGGTATTCTACTGAGACTATGAAGTCTGCATCCAATAGCTTTTTTAATTCATATTTAACCATCAAGGCTACTATCGAATGCATTTTGTGTAGCTTCTGCTTAACTGGCTTAATCGATGGATCAACCATGAGATTGTGCATGACTAGATTTAGATCTAGTCCTGGCATATCCTTGTACGACCAAGAAAAATCTTTTATCCTTTCTTGTAGGACTTGCATAAACTCTTGTCTCTCATCTAGGGATAGACTTTCCCCAAGCTTGATAATATTAGGATTATTGGGATCGGTACTGATATCCTTGTCAATTGTTGGCTCAATTGAAATATGAGACCCATCTTCCAACTGGTGTGGAGTGGGTATCAAGTGAATGTAATTAGCGAGGTTCACCTCTTCCATAGGAAAATCTGGTTCTACCTCAGCTTGGAACATTTCCTCATAAGGCCAGTACTCAGATGGTGATGGGGAAGAGTTAGCCCTCTCAAAGTCAATTACCTCGTGATTGAGGTATAAAGGCTTAAGAGGGTTACTCAGATTTCTCAAAGGAGAATCCAAGTCTATAGAAATCATGTTGATGGTGTTATGATTCCTATGTGTGTAATGAGTGGGTCTAGGAACTTGCGGTGGTTCCATAACTCACGGGGGGAGGGTATTTCGAGTGGAAATGGAATTAATGGCGACCGTCTACATGGGGGAGGAGGTATCTAAACCTATCTTGGAAGTAGTTGGCATCAGATGAGGTTTAGATTAGGAAAGAGATTATGAATATAATCATCCTATTGATATCCTAAAGGTAAGATGTTTTGGACGTCCTTAACTTGCTTTTCTTGCATAAGAAAATGCCACAATATGGGATGGTTGTTATTGAATCTATGAAGGTATTGGTATTCCCTCTTTGTTAGAGGGGTAACTTGAGCGCAATCTTCATCTGAGCTTGTATCATTGATTGGCATTATACCATAGTCCTCTTCATCATCACTCGTCCACTCACTAGGAGGACCTGGATCATCCTATTCAATTTATGATTCTAGGGTGTGTGATATTTCTCCTATTTCATAGGATTGAGCCATGTTACTGGAAAACCCATGGTCTCTTAATTTTTGGGGAAAGGAATCCCCTAAAGAGTGAAGGTGATGTGAGTTGGCGTATGGATCGTGTGCAAGATTATATTTTGCATTTATGCACATACACTCCATTCCTTATACTAAGAATTCAACATAAACCCATGTGTTGACCCCCAACCTAGATTTATCATATGGCATTTGATACTATGGCTAATAAGGTACGTGAGTGCCTTGCTCAAAAATTCCTAGTCCATAACCACACTAATTGCATTTGTATAAATACTTTAGGGCATATTCAGGATTTGAAATATATGATATACTTTATGAGAAAGGTTTGTCATCCTCTTCCTCCTGAGAAAGAGGTGCGATTACTCCAAACTCTAGGCCCCCATATACAAAATTCATTTAGGTAGGGGCTTTACCTAAAGTAACAATGCTGTCTATAGGAAGACGAGGTCTTACCAAGTCTTGTACTGACTTGATTGCTGGGAGAGTTGTGACATTTTTGAAAATGTACTTCCCCATGCCAGTGTTTTTCGTATGCACTGTCACTTGTGAAGAAGAATATGGAAGGGATGAAGTGGAGGCTTGAGCATGCTCAATAGGAACCTCTTGTGGGCTTTCCTCATTTAGAAAGCGAGGATTTACATCCTCATTTGCTGAAGAGGTAATCTCATTCAATGAGATGGTCAAGACTAGGGGTGGGGTATCATAAATAGGCCTCTTCAACATATTCCTCTCAAGAGGACTCTACGACATTGATGGAATGTCAAATTTGGCCTCTAATGAGGATGGAGTGGATGATGATGGAAATGGAGAATGGAGTGGACTCTGTACTGACGGATTTAGTTTGAAGTCCACTAGAGTCGAAGGTAATGTTGACTCTGGCATTTATTGCAATATGTTGCAGTACTTGGACTTTCCCTTCATAGGTGTATTTTAAGCATTGATGTGCGATGGAAGGAACACACTTCATGTCCTGAATCCATGGCCTACCTAGAAAGATGTTATAGGCCATTCTCCCTCTAGCATGTGGCAAAGGGTAGATATAATATTTTGTCCTACCTAGATAGGTAAGACAATAGTGCTAACAGTAGAGCAAATAGTATCATTGAATGCTCTCAATGTGTATGTCGATGCTACAACATGCGATACTGGTAATTTAAGGTGCTTTAAAGCATGGGTTGTAATGATGTTACTTGAGGACCTAGTGTCTATTAGCACTCTTTTGAATGGTAGACTATTGATACTTGAAATAACATGCAATGGAGGGTCTATCGAGTCACCTCTAACTAGTTTGAGCTCATGCTTATAGAACAAGATGATTGGCTCTTTGCATTGTTGCACATACCCCACAAAGTCTACAAAGGAGTTTGTCTCTTAGAGTTGCAACTTGATCGACTTCAGGATGTCCATTAATGCCTCCCTATGTGGAACAGATTATATTAATTCATATATGGACAATCTTGCAAAAGTCATCCACAAGCTTTGTGCTAGCTTGTTTTTTATGGTTAATACAGGCCTAGATGGAAGGCCTTGTACCACCATTGGATTGGATTGTGACATTGAAGGTCCCTCCTTCGTAGCTGCAGGTGGTGAGACTGGATTAGGGTATCTCTTATTGCGAGTCACAATGCTAATCATTCCCACATAACCCTACAGAGGGGGTGTGGTCTTCACCTCATTTATAGGCTTAGCAAGAATAGCTTGGCCATCATGAGATGGCAATAGGTCCTTGTATATCCCCATATTTTGGTTTTTAGGCACTAGAGGAGCATCCACTTTGAGCTCATGCCTATCAATCATGTCTTGAACAAGGTGTTTGAAAGCATAACACCCAAAGATATTGTGACCATTTTGCCTATGGTATTTACATTGTTGATCTAAGAATCTACCCATAGGCTTGGGCTTTCCTGTGTCTAGCTCGTTTGGTCTAAGTTCTGGAAGAACCATCACTCGCACCACCATAAAGTGATCAAATAGGGAATCTAAAGACTCAGATAAAGGCATGAATACTTGATTCTTTTGCTCTTGATTTCTCTATTTTGCTATTGCTACATCGTTATTGTCATAACTAGTAGGAGGAGGTTGGGCCTTATAATTTGCCTTCTGAGGAGGCATTTCTTGAATAGGCCCAAGGATTTTTGTGGCCACTTGATTAACCATAGTTGGCTTTTGGGTAGCCAATCTATTTTTTGTATTTCTAGTCCACTCCTTTTTGGGTTTTTCTAGTTCCCCCTCTTGTATCTTTATCTCCTCGACATTCCTAGCTTGAACTAGGGCATCTTCTAAAGTGAGGAACTATTGGAGCTACAGTACAAAAGTGACTGGTCTCAAGTAGCTTTTGGAAAACATGCAAGAGAGTTCACTTTCTTGGATTAGGTAAGGTATCTTGGTAAGAAGCATTCACCACTTGTTACCATAATTAGTTATGGATTCATTGTCATACTGCTTCAAACCTGTGAGGTCGGTTAATGTTGCTTTCCTTTTGGTATTGAAAGCAAATCACTCTAGGAATGCATCTTCTATCTATTCAAAGCTATGGACACTATGCTTAGGTAACTGGTTGAACCATTCGTTGGTTGGCCCTAATAGGGTGCCTAAAAAGGTTCATAAGAGCAATGTTTCGTTGTCATGAATGCTAAAACACAGATTAAGAAATCATGTCATGTGCTCTTGAGCATCTTCCTCTCCTTTAAACCGATCCAACTTGGGCATATTGAAATTTTCAGGGTATATAGGAGAAGGAATAGATGGGTGTAGTGGTTGGCACTTAAGCTGGTGAACTTTTGGCTTTTGAGTCCCAGTTGCCACTATCTTTGTCTCAACCTGTTTGAGGCATTCTAATAAATATTGATATGCAGGCGAGGATTTGATCTCCTCTTCTTTGATTCAAACCCTGACAGGTGCTTGAGGTACTCTATGTGGGTGTGGGGGTTGTTGATATGCATCTTCCACTTGCTCATATGGTGCATCCACATAGTCCTCATTGTACCCTAAGTCATCATAGACCTCGATAGGTGTATCAGGTAGTGGTCTACATGGAGGAACTAACACCTCTTTAAGGCGCTCTAGATTAGGCCTATGATGTACTCTTTCTTATGGCCTATTTGGTCTAGGACGTAGTGGCGGATTGGGCCTATGAGGCCTACCTTGGTGCCCCTGCCTCGGTCTATTCTCTTCCCTATGCATTTTAGGAGCTTGAGCCCCTTGACTTAAGGTTTCTTTGACTTGATTCTATAGCCTCTCTCTTTCTAGTTTTTGTATTTTATCTAAGAGATCGAGGCGTTGCTTGTCAGAGTGAAGTTGATTAAACTTAGCTTGACGTATAGCATACCATTCTACCATATCATTGATCTATATTATGGTAGAAGGTCTTTGTACCCTCTCTTTCGGGTATCTACCATACACTAAGGTTTCTTTGAAATTAGGTGTGAGGTTCTCCTCATGGAGGGTATTCGCATTGACTCTCTGTTGTATTTCACGTTGGTAGTCAGCATAAACTACAGGCATAGGATTGCATCTTGCCTATGTAGAATGAGATAAGGGAGAGGTAATTTTATTCCTCTCATCTCCTCCCTCATATATGAGGAAGGGTAAAGCATAATTCACCCTACCACTAGGGCGAGTGGTGAAATCCTCCCTTGGTGGTGGTCTAGGGGTAGGATTAGGCCTACCACTAGGGTGAGTCTCAAACTCGTCCCTTGGCAGTGGCCTAGGAGTAGGATTAGGCCTACCACTAGGGTGAGTCTTAAACTCATCCCTTGGTGGTGGCCTAGGAGTAGGATGGTTCAAAAACCTAAGATGATCATTTAGTCCTACTATGGGTGGTGGGGATTTCTCCCTCACTATAGACTATGGAGCTGATCTCACTAGCACACAAATACATGGGATCGCTCTATCTGTGGGCACATCATGGTGTGCACTCTCTCCAAAATAGGAGGCATGTATGTGATCTCTATTAGGGAGATAACTCCTTGAATCTAAGCCTTCACCAGTTGGGGTACCCAATATAGAGGTCCCTCATTGGTTAGGCCTATGTCTATGCCTAGTCTTAGTAGGACTAACCATCCAGTCATCAACCAATCAACTATTGTCGATGGGGTTCCATATGTTGGGACTTTCACTTGTAGGGTCGCCCCTATGAGGGGTCCCTTGTAGACTAGGTCCCAAACTACTCACTAGAGGATGACTAGGATGAGTAGATGGTCTCTAAGGAGGAATGAGCATCTCCTCAAGGCCATACCGAAGATGCTAAATATCTTTCTGTCTACTCCCCATAACTTCCACCCATGAATGGGCTTGGCTACGGGTGATGACCATATATAAAAATCTATTAACTATGTGATCATGTTCTTTTAAACTTTTTATGAATTAGAAACAAAAAAACAATAGGAAAACACAACAAGAAGATGATTATTTGAATTACAAGTTTTATGTGAATCCTAAACTATTTTGTGAGTTTCAAGATGTGTTGTATTTTTAAGAGAACTCTTATCGTGTTTTTGATAGTTGATGTAATACTCAAAGTTTAAGAGGCTTTCACTAGTATACCCGCAGCTTGACAATCGATAGTGAAATTATGGTCATGTAAATCCCCTATATGTTGCAATGAAAGTCAACACACAGACAAGGGGCATTGGTCCTTGCTAGTCCCTCACCCATTTTACCCCAGTCAGCGTCATACCTCCCTGAAGGGAGAGTATATTCAATTTTTTTGGGGTACAAAAGGATCTCAGGCCCGCCGATCTATGTAACCAAGGTTTTATGTGATTTGAGTCCAAGTATAGAGATGAAACCCACCATAATTGAACTCTATCAATGGTTGGGGATGAATTCCAACTCACCAAAATTTCTTACACTAAGTGGTGTGTGTTGTTATTTTTATAACTTTGAAATATAACCAAAGAAGCAAGCACATGATATTTCACTGATGCATGTAAAAATGTTTTATGTTCAAAAAGATGTTAGTAGCATAAAATATAATCAAATTTATACTAGCCCTAAATGAATTCGACCTCTTGGAGGTGAATTATGCAACTTTTCTTCAATCAGCCATGAAATAGCAAGGAACGACTGTTGGCAATTTTGGGTACTTTGGGTACATTGCCTTTGCTCAAATGTATAAGTTGTCATAGATGTCAAAAGGCATTTTTGTGTTGATTTCAAAAGAGTGGAATATCTTGAGAAGCTTCATTATGTTAAAGGGTTTTTATTAAAACCATGGTGACAAGGCTAAAGGTTTTTTTTTTAAAACCATTTGGACTCATTAAGGGTTTTTATTAAAACCAAGCTTAACTTAATGCAAAGGTCCATGTGTATTATTAATAATTAAATTAACTCAAACCTTTGTCAAAGGTCCAAGTTTAATTTATTATTAATAAAATAATAATTATTATTATTTTAATTATTATTAAAGGGTCTTTCAACCCTTAAGCGAGGAGGAGCGCCGACGTCAAACAGTGAAGGAAAAATGGCTATTTAAGCGGGGATGATTCTCAAAAGTGAGCACCTCCGATTTGACATTGATAATCTATGATTTGTGGTTCTCTGTATTTTTTGATTTGCGCTTGGCATCTATGATTTGATTTTGCACCGTTTCGTTCGAATTATGCTTGGCATATACAATTTAATTTTGCATCGTTTCATTCGATCTGCGCTTGGCGTCTGTGACTTGCATTGCTCTACATCCTTCGAAAAGCGCTTGGTGTCTTTGTTTGAGCTCACTCTGTGTTTTCGATCTTTGTCGACGTCTTTGAGGTTATGCATGTTCTGCGTCGTGGAGACTATGCTTAGCAATCTCGATTTTGATCTTGGGTTGCATCCTTACCTTTAGGCTTGACGGTAGTGGTTTGTTTGCATGCAGTTTGTGGAAGACATTTACATTTTCTAGTTTCTTGGCGTCAAAGGAAGATAAAAGAGAGGGCAGCGGTTTGTTATTTCATTGGGCTCTTGTGACCCAACAACGGTGGTGTTTAAGCGAAATCGCTAGACGGCAGAGGTGCCGAGTTCGATTCTCTTCGTTGGGAATTTCCTTTTGGTCGTGGTGTGCAAAGAATGGTGGTTGTAAATGCGTGGGAGGTATAAGGTTAAGGTATCATTTTTTTTTTTGACATTGGTTTATTGTTGTTTAATGTTTATGTGGAGTAATAAGGTGTAAAGAGGTTTTACTTTGTATGTTATTGTACTTTGGTGTTTTTACTAAGTTGGAGAAATAAGGTGTTATATTTGGATCTTTATTATTGTGTATTATTGTATAGTTGCTAACTTTAATTGGTGGCAAATTGAGAGTTAGTGTTGTGACAAATTTTGAGTTCTCCTTCTTCATCAAAGTAAAGGTATGGGCAACTTCTTCCATGTATGTTGTTTATGGTATATTTTCTGAAATTGAGTTTGGAGTGAAAAGGTTGTCTACTGGGTATTGTTGTGTAAATCTTATTTTCTGGATATTGAAGATTGTTTATGCATTAAAGTCATTGATGAACTTTTGGGTGAATGCATAATTCTGGTTGAGTAAGAGGAAGCATTTTTGCACTAGGGTTTATGTTAGTAAATCTTGCTACTTGCTTTGAGATGATGAAACCCTAGTTGTTGGTAAAAATATTATAAGTATCATTGTTATATGAGATATTGCATGGTTGGCAATTGTTGGGTTGTGTTTCATATTCTTGAGAAAAGCCACTACATCTATCTTATTCTTTTGAGATTGAGTTTGAGTTGAGATTGAGTTGAGATTGAGATTGGGATTTAAGTATAGAACATATTGAGTCTCTAACAATTCTCTTTATGCTTCTATGAGGTTTATCAATCACATTGGGTCTCTAACAATTCTCTTTGTGAGTTCATGCTAAGCAAGTTTTTCTTGGTGAGCTTGCTGATATTCTCACAATGACACTGAGAGGGGGGGTGAATCAGTGTAGCTAAAAATTTTGATCTGCAATTCTTAAAACTGAAGCAAAGAGAACTGAAAATAGATAAAGCAGTAAACACAAGAGAGCACACCACAACACACAATGTAACGAGGTTCACCAATTTGGCTACTCCTCAAGAATGATTGCTTGGACTACGGTCCAAATCCAGCCTTTGCAAAACACCAATTTTACAATCTGTTTACCAGCACCCACTGGAAGGAGCACCAACCCCTGATTTATCTGCACCTACAGAAAGGAGCACCAACCCCTATCCAAGCACCAACTTGAATCACAGATTTGAAAGTTATATCAATGACATACAAATGCCTTCACTATTACAAGACCCTGACTGGTCTCCAATTTAAAACACAGTAATTACTCACTGCTCAGCTTGTTGCTCTCTTACAACACTCTTCTCACCCTCTTTCGATAGCACTTTCACAATTACAGTAGCAACAATATTCTTCACGTAGACCTGCTTTTATAGCATGTAAGTCTCTATTTTTAGCTTTCATAAATTTGCATGCAACCCGTGACTGTTCTTTTTAATTTTTACTTCTGCCACTTGTCAACTGTAACTTCTTCTTTGTGTAACTCCTTTTGTAATTAGAGAGTGTGCATTTACGTTACATGCAACGTATATCTCTAGTATGACTGTTCGTCTTCTTGAACATGACTGTTCATCTTTATTTCTATGCATGCATGTATTTTACGATTCTATAAATACGACTGTTCGATTTCTCCTTCTATTGTTATTAAAATAGTTGCATGAATTCTATCAATAAATCCATCTGTAACTATCGCATTTACTCCAGTTAACTGTTATTAAAAAGCTGCATGCCTTTTCTTCTACTATCGCCCCTTTAATAGTCATTTTGTTCCAGTTAACTGTCTGTTATCGTGCTGTTGCGACTTGTCGCGAAAATCGTGACACTTCTGTCTCTTTCTGCCCTTCTCGGCTTTAACACTTGAAAAAAATAGCATGTCACGAAATTGCGACATTCTCGGCCTCCTTGTTCTCCTTCTGTCTTGCCGTCGAAAACCAGACATGTCACGAAATCATGACATTCTCGGCCTCCTTGTTCTCCTTCTATCTTGCCACCTGAAAATGGAACATGTCACGAAATCGTGACATCTTCTCCTTGTGCCTTTTCTGCCTTCTGCTCGTGAAAATGAAACATGTCATGAAATCATGACATCTTCGCTGCCTTGTGCCTTTTCTGCCTTCTGCTCACGAAAATGAAACATGTCACGAAATCGTGACATCTCTCCTGCCTTGTGCCTTTTCTGCCTTTCGCTTAAAAATGGAACATGTCACGAAATCGTGACACTTTCGCTGCCTTGTGCCTTTTCTGTCTTTGGCCAGCAAAAATGGAACATGTCATGAAATCGTGACATCTTTCTCTTCCTTGCACTTCTCTTCGACCCTGTCGTGAAATCGTGACATCTTCTCTCCTTGGCACTTTCTCTTCGATCCTGTCACGAAATCGTGACATCTTCTCTCCTTGGCACTTTCTCTTCGATCCTGTCGTGAAATCGTGACATCTTCTCTCCTTGGCACTTTCTCTTCGATCTTGTCATGAAATCGTGACACTTTTTCTCCTTAGCACTTTCTTCTCTGAATCATGTCAGGAAATCGTGACACTTTTTCTCCTTGGCGCTTCTTCTTGCAACTTGTCACGAAATCGTGACACTTTTTCTCCTTAGCGCTTCTTCTTGCAACTTGTCATGAAATCGTGACACTTTTCTCCTTAGCGCTTCTTCTGGAACATGTCGTGAAATCGTGACACTTTTCTCCTTGCCTTCTTCTTCGAACATGTCACGAAATCGTGATGTTTTTCTTACTTCTTCTCAACATGTCTGAAATAAGTTTTTCTACTTGCTTTCTTTTCTGCCAATATGTCATGAAATCGTGACAACTTTCTCACTTGCCTTCTTTGCTTCCAACATGTCATGAAATCATGATAGTTTTCCCTTGGCCTTCTCCTCTCGCCATGTCGCGAAATCATGACAATTTTACTTGCGCCTTCTCTCTCCTCGTCCATGTCATGAAATCATGACGTTTTTCTTTCTGCCTTCTAACTTCTCAACCTGTCGCGATATCGCGACAGAAAACATGTCGCGATATCGCGACAGTTTTCTTACTTGTCTTTTTCTTTGATTTTTTGGATCTGGGTCACTTCTGTTTTCCTAGAATTTCATTGTACATGATCTGACTGATCTCTGAACTCCTGTCCACTGCTTCAACTGCATCAACTGATCCTGCTTCAACTGCATCAACTGATCTATCTGTCTGTGTTGACAACAATGACAATACTTTTGCTGCACCTTGCTCAACAATCTCCCCCTTTGGAATTGTTGGCAACACTCATGCACTCTCCTGTAATTCTTCTCCCCCTTTGACAATAATACCAAAGGGCTGTCTGTAGACTCCCCCGAGTCTATGCACAACATTCTCAGATACACATTGTTATAGTTAGCAAAAATAATGAATATGAGCAAAACTATAAACATAGGCATAAGTACTCCCCCTGAGAATGTGATCCCAATTGATAGTCAGTTCTTTGGAAATGTGACTACTCCCAACTTACTCCGAAGGTACTCAAAAACTTCCTTGGGCAATGGTTTTGTGAATATATCTGCTACTTGCTCTGTAGTTGGAACAAAATCCAATTTGACCTCACCTTCGCAACTTTATCCTTCAAGAAGTGATACCGGATTGCAATATGTTTGGTTCGAGAATGCATAACCGGATTCTTTGATATGTTTATAGCACTGGTGTTATCACATTTAACTGAAATTGGCTCTTTGAAGTGAATACCAAGATCTTTCAGTGTTTGTCTCATCCATAATATCTGAGTACAACATGTTGTTGCTGCAATGTATTCTGCCTCTGTTGTGGATAGAGAGACTGATTCTTGTTTCTTGTTGTGCCATGCTACCAGCCTTGTCTCCAAGATAAAATGCTCCTCCACTGGTACTCTTTCTATCATCAATACATCCTGCCCAATCTGCATCAGAATATGCAATAAGAGTGAAGTCCTTACCTTTTGGGTACCACAACCCATACTCCATAGTACCCTTGAGGTACCTAAAAATCCTCTTTACAACTGTCACATGAGTCTCTTTGGGACTAGCCTGAAATCTTGCTACCATGCATACTGCCTGTAATATATCTGGTCTAGTGGTTATCAAATACAACATGCTTCCAATCATAGATCTGTACATGGTTTGATCTACATCCGGAGATTTGTCATCCTTGCTCAACTTGCAACCTAGTTGTCATGGGAGTCTTGACAGGTTTACTATCCTCCATTGTGAACTTTTTCAGCATTTCTTTCACATATTTTACTTGAGAGATAAAAATCCCCTTTTCACTTTGATTGACTTGCAATCCGAGGAAATAAGAAAGTTCACCAATCATTGACATCTCAAATTTTGTCTTCATTTTATTAGCTATGTCTCTACAATATTTATCCATGCTGCTACCAAATATTATATCATCTACATAAACAACAAGTACAATAAGATGGCCATTCTCAGTTTTGATATATAAATTGTTGTCCACCATACCTTTCTTGAACCCCTGTTTAATAAGATAGTTATCCGACCTTGCATACCATGCTCTGGGTGCCTGTTTCAGACCATACAATGCTTTCTTTAACCTGCAAACAAAATCAGGATTGTCACCGAGTTGGAAGCCATCTGGTTGTTCAATGTAAACCTCTTCTTCCAGTTTTCCATTTAGAAATGCTGATTTTACATCCATTTGATATACTTTGAAGTTTTTATGGACTGCTAAAGCCAAAAACATTCTGATTGCTTCTAGTCTGGCAACTGGTGCAAATGTTTCCTCAAAATCAATGCCTTCAACCTGAGCATAGCCTTTACAGACCAATCTTGCCTTATTTCTGACAACCTGTCCGTCTTCATTTAATTTATTTCGAAAAATCCATTTAGTGCCAATTATGTTTTTATTTGTTGGCCGTGGTACTAATTCCTAGGTTTTGTTTTTCTCAATCTGATCTAGTTCTTCATTAATTGCCTTCATCCAACTTTCATCTGTGCTTGCTTCAGCAATATTTTTGGGTTCAATGCTTGGATAATAAAGAGTAGTTCCGTATTACTGCTCTTCTTGTCTGAATACCAACTGTTGGGTCCCCAATAATCTGTTCTCTGGGATGATTTTTCTGCCAGTTGCCTATTTTGAATTTATTGTTCTCTTCTTCTTCTGAGTCGATTCTTAAATCAGCTGGGTCAATTTTTTGATTTTCTTCTTTTTCTATTTCTTCATCTCCTTCAATGACGTCTTCATAAATAGGGTAGTTTTCTTGATACGTAACTTCTCGTTCTCTACCTTCATCAACTTTAACATCAACACTCTCAATAATTTTCTTTAGCCGCTTGTTGTAACATGTGTAGGCTTTGCTTTTAGTTGAGTAACCGAGAAAAATACCTTCAACTCTATCTTTGAACTTATCGAGATTATCTTCAGTTCGTTTGATATAACACTTGCTGCCGAACACTTTGAAGTATCTTGTTGTTGCTTTCTTGCCGAACCACAGTTCATACGGTGTTTTGCTTTCATGTGTTCTTAGCATGCACCTGTTTTGAATGTAAACTACAGTATGTACTGCCTCTTTCCAGAATCTGTCGGCTATTTTGTTCTCAACCAACATTGTCCATGCCATTTCTTGCACAGTCCTGTTCTTCCTTTCAACAACACCATTCTGCTGAGGTGTCCTTGCTACTGAAAACTGTCTTCTAATCCCATATTTTTGATAGTATTCTGCAAACTCCTCTAAGATAAACTCTCCTCCTCTGTCTGATCTTAGGCATTTAATTCTTTTTCCAATCTGATTCTCAACCTGCTTTTTAAAAATCTTGAACATCTCAAAGGCATCTGATTTAAGCTTTAAAAATAGTACCCATGTCATTCTGGAGTAGTCATCTATGAACAACATAAAGTATTTGTCACCATTTATGCTTTGTGTTCTCATGGGTCCACATAAATCAGTATGAATCAGCTCTAACGGTTTGCTGGTGAAATATTCCTTTGCTTTAAATGTGGATCTGGTTTGCTTCCCTTTTTGGCATGAAGCACAGATGCTATTTACCGGTTTGCCAATGGTGGGTATATCTCTTATTGCTCTTTTTGAACTTATTTTTACCAGATTGTCAAAGCTAATATGCCCGAGCCTCTTGTGCCACAACCAGTTTTCATCTTCCTGTCCAATCAAGCATGATCCTTCTGAAGTTTCTGAGAGAGTGTATAGATTTCTAGAAGTCCTCGATCCAGTAGCTACCAGCTTCCCACTGTGTGCTTTTCTTACTTCACAACCCTATTTTTTAAAGATGACTTCATGACCTCTGTCACAGATTTGACTTACGCTCAGTAAGTTGTGCTTCAAACCAACTACAAACAGAACTTCTTTGGAATTGATCTTTCCATCACTTATCTTGACTGATCCTTTTCCAACTATTTTGGCTCCATCATTATTTCCAAACTTTACCGAGCCCCCTTCATATTTCTGTAATTTTTCAAATTTTTGTTTATCTCCTGTCATGTGACTGGAGCATCCACTGTCCAATATCCATGGTGCTGATTTGTTCTGTGCTTTGAATGTTGTCCGGACAATCAAGGATTCCTTTTCTTCTTTGAGTTGCTCTTTTTCCTTTCATTCTGATTTGGCTGTAGTTTTGGTCATTTGTTTAGACTTTTCTTTGTCAATGGCTCTGTGCATGTTTATCTAGGAATTTTTTGTTTTGCTTTAAACTGTTTGGTTGAGTTCTTCTTCCCTGATATTTATTTGTTGCATATGTGCTTCTACAGTTTCTTGCAATATGTCCAAAGTTGTGACAGTTATAGCATTCTACTGCATAATCTATCAAGGGTGAAAATACATTTCTACTGGAAAAATTTCTTTGTCCTATATTATAAATGCAGTCTGAAATCTTATGACCGTAAGTATTGCATTTAAAACAATAACCGAGAAAAAGAATGATTGAACCCGGGAGTTGGTCTTTGCCAATTTGTAGAAGGTGCCACAAATTTTCTTCTCCTTTGATGAGTGACTTTTGTGAATCCCTCATTGTCAACGGTCTTCTCGTGCCTGCCATTGTTGCTTTCTTTTGCAAGATTCATTTTTCTTTGGTCAACCTTGATTTTATCCTCTTTCTTTACTGGTTCTACAGTTATGGCCTTTGATCCACTTGATGATTCTCCTTCGACAAACCCCAAGCCAAACTTGATGTCTGTAGTCCTCTGACTATTTATAATCTTTTCAAGCTTTGCAGAACTTCCTTCAAGTTTGTGATAGCAGCTCAGTTTTTTATTCTTTTCTTCTAGCCGCATTCTTAAAATAACAATCTCTTCTTCTAGTTTGTTGCACTCATCTATTCTCATGGTTAAGCTGTACTTCAAGTTCTTCGAGACATTTTCTTAAATTCTTCTTTCTGTACTTTTAAACTGTTTATTATGTCATTCGCATATTCAAGCTTTATTGAGACTTTATTATTCTTTTTCCTTTTTGACTTCAACTCTTTAAGTGCCGCAACCAACTCACCTTCCAGATAAACTTCAGCCTCATCCTTATTTTTTGTATCATCTTCCTATTTTTCTTCTGTTTTTGCTTCTTCAAATGCCATGAACAGAGCTTCACCTATTTCTTCTTCAGAATCTTCACCTGAGCTATCTTCAGAAGAGCTGACATTCTTGGATATGAAACTTTTCTTTTTAAAATTGCTTTTCTTGAAGTTTGGTTTCTTTTTCCAGTCACTTCTTTCTTGGTGTGACCCTTCATTACTTTTGGTTTTCTCATTCATGGGACACTTAGCTGCAAAGTGACCGACCCCTCCATAATTGAAACACTTAAATGGCAACTTTCCTCTATATTTTCCTTTTCCTTTTGTAAGTTTCTGAACAAAGTTGGCTTCAGTTTCATCCGATGTCTCTTCAACCTCAGATTCTTGTTCAGCTTTTGTATTCTTGTGTGCTTTAAAAGTAGCTTCTTTGTCTATGGGCTTAGTTTGTCCTATTCTCATTTCGTATGCAGTCAAGGAACCATGCATCTCGTCCATGCTAAAATTGTTTAGATCTTTAGCCTCTTCTATTGCAGAAACTTTAGAATTAAATCTTTTGTGAAGAGTTCTAAGTACCTTTTTCATGACAATCGCATCTTCGATCTCTTCGTCGAGTCCTCTGATTGCATTAATGACTCCATTGACTCTCAGCATATAGGTCTCAATGTTCTCTTCGTCATTCATTTGTAATGCCTCGAACTGAGCTCGATGAGTTTGCAGTTTGGCTTCCTTGATCTTGTTGTCTCCTTCATGAATGCTTTTCAGTTTGTCCCATATGTCTTTTGTCGATTTACAGCTCATGACCCTTATCAGTTCATTGTCTACTAGCCCACACATTATTGCATTCTTTGCTTTGGAGTTATTCTCAGACAGTTTCTTATCGACAACATCTGTTGGAGGAGTAGTGGGTGTTGTGTATCCACTTTCTACTGACTCCCAAATGTCGTATCCTAAAGCACTCAGATATGTCTGCATCCTGAGTCTCCAGAATGAGTAATTAGTTCCATTGAATAGAGGAGCTTTGTTTGATGAGAAACCTTCACTACCTACCATTGTGTTCCTTCCAAGATCACCTTAGCTGATTAAGCTTGTTCAGGAACCTTGCTCTGATACCAATTGATATTCTCACAATGACACTGAGAGGGGGGTGAATCAGTGTAGCTAAAAATTTTGATCTGCAATTCTTAAAACTGAAGCAAAGAGAACTAAAAATAGATAAAGCAGTAAACACAAGAGAGCACACCACAACACACAATGTAACGAGGTTCACCAATTTGGCTACTCCTCAAGAATGACTGCTTGGACTACGGTCCAAATCCAGCCTTTGCAAAACACCAATTTTACAATCTGTTTACCAACATCCACTGGAAGGAGCACCAACCCCTGATTTATCTACACCTACAAAAAGAAGCACCAACCCCTATCCAAGCACCAACTTGAATCACAGATTTGAAAGTTATATCAATGACATACAAATGCCTTCACTATTACAAGACCTTGACTGGTCTCCAATTTAAAACACAGTAATTACTCACTGCTCAGCTTGTTGCTCTCTTACAACACTCTTTTCACCCTCTTACGATAGCACTTTCACAATTACAGCAGCAACAATATTCTTCACGCAAACCTGCTTTTATAGCATGTAAGTCTCTATTTTTAGCTTTCATAAATTTGCATGCAACCCATGACTGTTCTTTTTAATTTTTACTTCTGCCACTTGTCAACTGTAACTTCTTCTTTGTGTAACTCCTTTTGTAATTAGAGAGTGTGCATTTACGTTACATGCAACGTATATCTCTAGTATGACTATTCGTCTTCTTGAACATGACTGTTCGTCTTTATTTTTGTGCATGCATGTATTTTATGATTCTATAAATACGACTGTTCGATTTCTCCTTCTACGACTGTTATTAAAAAGCTGCATGAATTCTATCAATAAATCCACTTGTAATTGTCGCATTTTACTCCAGTTAACTCGTTATTAAAAAGTTGCATGCCTTTTCTTCTACTATCGCCACTTTAACTATCGTTTTGTGCCGATTAACTATCTTTTACGTGTGGACTGTCGTCGAAATCGTGACACTTCTCTCTTTCTCCCTTCTCGACTTTAACACGGAAAAAATAGCATGTCGTCGAAATCGTGACATTCTCGCCTCCTAGTTCTCCTTTGTCTTCAAAAAGCATGTCACGAAATCGTGACATTCTCGGCCTCCTTGTTCTCCTTCTGTCTTGCCCATGAAAATGGAACATGTCATGAAATCATGACATCTTCGCTGCCTTGTGCCTTTTCTGCCTTCTGTGCAAAAACGGAACATGTCACGAAATCGTGACATCTTCACTACCTTGTGCCTTTTCTGCCTTCCGCTGAAAATGGAACATGTCACGAAATCGTGACATCTTCGCTGCCTTGTGCCTTTTTTGCCTTTCGCTCAGAAAACGGAACATGTCACGAAATCATGACATCTCTCTCTTCCTTGTGCCTTTTCTTCCTTTTGCTTGTAAAAAAGGAACATGTCATGAAATCGTGACACTTTCTTCCTTGTGCCTTTTCTGTCTTTCCCAAATGAAAACATGTCGAGAAATCATGACATCTTTCTCTTCCTTGCACTTTCTCTTCGACCCTGTAGTGAAATCGCGACATCTTCTCTCCTTGGCACTTTCTCTTCGATCCTATCGCAAAATCATGACATCTTCTCTCCTTGGCACTTTCTCTTGATCTGTGAAATCAATCTTCTCTCTTCTTTTTCCTTATCTCCTTAGACGCTTCTCTTGCAACTTGTCATGAAATCGTGACACTTTTTCTCCTTAGCGCTTTTCTTCCTTACATGTCACGAAAAATTGACACTTTTCTCCTTAGCACTTCTTCTTATTCAAAGTGACACTTTTCATCCTTAGCTTTTTTCTCTTTCTTTTTTCACATGTTGACGTTTTTCTTGCAAGCGCTTCTTCTCCGAACATGTCATGAAATCATGACAGTTTTTCTACTTGCTTTCTTTTCTGCCAATATGTCATGAAATCATGACAACTTTCTCACTTGCCTTCTTTGCTTCCAACATGTCATGAAATCGTGACAGTTTTTCCACTTGGCTTCTTTGCCTCCAACATGTCACGAAATCATGACAGTTTTTCCCTTGCGCCTTCTCCCTCCTCGTAACATGTCGCGAAATCATGACAATTTTGCTTGCGCCTTCTCTCTCCTCCTCCATGTCATGAAATCATGACGTTTTTCTTTCTGCCTTCTAACTTCTCAACCTTGTCGTGATATCGCGACAGAAAACATGTCGCGATATCGCGACAGTTTTCTTACTTGTCTTTTTCTTTGATTTTCTGGATCTGGGTCACTTCTGTTTTCTTGGAATTTCATTGTACATGATCTGACTGATCTCTGAACTCCTGTCCACTGCTTCAACTGCATCAACTGATCCTGCTTCAACTGCATCAACTGATCTATCTGTCTGGTTGACAACAATGACAATACTTTTGCTGCACCTTGCTCAACACTTGCTGAGGTTTTGGACAGGTTCCAGTGGGGACTAGTGAGTAGGTTTTGGACAGGTTCCAGTGGGGACTTATGAGCAGGTTTTGGACAGGTTCTAGTGGGGACTTGTGAGCAGATTTGGATAGGTTTCGGTGGGGACTTGTGAGAATATTTGGACAGGTCCTAATAGAGGACTTGTGAGCCGATTTTTTGAAAGTTCTATCAGAGAACTTGAGGACAGAGGTTCTTTGAGAAGAACCTGAGGACATATTTGGCAAGTCTTTTAGAAGGCTTGTGTGCAGAGGATGATTTGTTCATAGAGTTGGATAGATTTGACAGATAGAGGAAGACTTGTACTAGACTGACTGACTGTGTTTGGTACAAGTAGCTGAGCTACTGTGGATGTGATCATAGAAGGCAGAGGTCTCTTAGGCTAAGCATTGAGGATAGGAGGTCTTTGGTGGAAAGGAGTTCCACCTGCTGGTAAGAGGTAGAGGTAGTTGATCTTCTGAGGGATCATTTCCAGAGTAGAAGGGAAGGTATCTCCTTTGAGCAGAGGCTCATAAATTCAGATCAGGGGAAGGTGTCTCCTTTGGGCCGAGGCTCATAAAATTTGTAATTGGGAAGGTTTCCCAAAGAACTTTGAGATAACTTTTAGAGAAAATTTTTATGGACGTAGCCTAGGCCTGTTGGGTGAACCACGTTAAAAATGGGGTTCCAATGTGTGATGCTTTCTGTCTTGATTAATGTTATGTTGATGCTACTGCTATCTAAAGTTAAAAATATTAAATGGTTAAGTCTTATACTATTCACCCCCCTCTTAGTATAAGTCCATGTTCTTCAATTGGTATCAGAGCGGGTCTCTCTAGAAAGAGCCTAACAGCTTGGAGAAGGATCTATTAGAGGATCATACTAATTCAGAAAGAGATGAAGAGGTTGAGTTCGATCTCAAAGGTGAATTTTTCTTGGCTTTGAGAAAGCTTGAGAAATTCAGGGAAGAGAATTTTGTTCTCAAGCATCAAAATCAGGAAGAAAAGATAGCAAGATTAGAATTGGTTCAAAGTGTTATAGACTTCAAAATTCTAGCTGAAGAAGGAAAAAAGGTTGAACAGGTTCTGATAGAGGTTCTCAAAGGAAAGGAAGCTGATTGCAAGAAACTAGAAGAAGAAGTTATGTCTCTTAGAGTGAAGTTGGAACAGTTGGCTCTCAAACAGAATACTCCGTGTGAAAAGCAAAAGAAGGATGGTATTACCATTCAATAAATAGGGTCTTCGAGCAAGATCAATCTTCATCCTGAAGAGCGATGGATTCCAGTTGGTCACAAGAAGAACAATCATCCAAGGCATCAAAACAGGTTACATGATACTTTCCATGGCTATTGTTTTTTTTGTAAGAAATTTGGTCACAAAGCTATGCATCACAATAAGTCCGTGAATAAACATAGTAAAGAAAATGGTAACTCTTTTGCACCTCTTATGAATAAAGATGTCATGTGTTACAAGTGCAATAATTTTGGGCATATTGCTAGGATGTACAGTTTGGATAGATCTAGCCTTGAGTTTACTAAAAAGAAAAATGAGATCAAATCTAAGTCAATGATAGCTCAAACTACTTTTCATGCTCTAGAAAAAAGTAGAAAAATGGTATCTTGATAGTGGTTGTTCAAAACATATGACTGGTGAAAAGGAAAATTTGTTGGTCTTTAAAGAAACAAACAGAGGAATCGTCAGTTTTGGAGATAACAGGTCAGCTAAAATCTATGGTAAAGGGACTCTTAGTTTGGATGGGAAATCCAAAACAGAAAATGTGCTTTATGTAGAAGGCCTAAGACATAATCTTCTAAGTGTGAGTCAACTTTGTGATCAAGGGCACATAGTATCTTTCTTTTCAGATAGATGTGAGATAAGTAAAGAAAAAAATGGAAAACTCATTGCTAGTGCTACAAGGACTCCAAAAAATCTTTACATGCTAAGTGAGATAAAAAAGGAAAAGTGTTTTCTAACTCAAGAAGATGAGAGTTGGTTATGGCATAAAATATTGGGGCATTTGAGTTTTGATAATCTAGTCAATATTAGTAACAAGGAAGTAGTTAGAGACTTGCCCAAAATAAAAAGGCCCCATAACATCATTTGCGGTCCTTGTCAACATGGAAAATAGACCAGAACCAGTTTTAAATCAAAAGGGTATACTTCTTCAAAACCATTGGATCTTATTCATACTAATTTATGTGGCCCTACCAGAACTCAGAGCATTCAGGGGGAAATCTACTTCATGCATTTTATAGATGATTATTCTAGAATGACTTGGGTTACTTTTCTCAAAGAAAAATCTGAAGCTTTTGAAAAATTTAAAGCTTTCAAAGAAATGGTTGAAAATAAGACTGACAAGAGAATCAAATGTTTAAGATCGGATAGAGGAGGAAATTTCACTTCAAATGAATTTGTGGAATACTATGAGCAGCAAGAAATCAAAAGAGAATATTCAGCAGCAAGAACTCCTCAACAAAATGGAGTAATTGAAAGAAAAAATAGAACTATTGAAAATATGGCTAGAGCTATGTTGAATGAATCAAAACTTTTAGATGGCTTTTGGAAAGAGGCAGTCAGTACAATAGTCTACATTATCACTAGGGCCCAAATTAGAGTCAATCATCATAAAACTCCTTATGAGTTGTGGAAAGGAAGACCAGCTACAGTTAAATACTTCAAAGTGTTTGGGAGTAAGTGCTTCATCAGAAGGGAAGATCAGAATTTGGGTAAGTTTGATCCTAGATGTGATGAGGGAATCTTTCTTGGGTATTCCAGCAAAAGTAAGGCCTACAGATGCTTCAACAAAAGAACTCATACAGTTGTAGAGAGCATAAATGTAACTATTGATGAAAAAATAGGGATAAGAGAACCAATCCATGAACTAAGTGATGAAATTTGTCAAGAAGAATTCAGAGAGGTTTCATATGAAGAAGAGGAAAGACAACAACTGCTTCCCAAAACTTCTTCACGATATGTTCAAAAACATAATCCCAAAGATTTTATCATTGGTGATCCAAATAGGAGGCAAACAAGAAGAAGAGTCATTCCCTCACATGATTCTACAAATGTTTCATTATTATCTCAAATTGAGCCAAAAGATTTCAGTGAAGCATGTATAGATAAGTTTTGGGTAAAAGAAATGGATGAGGAGCTAAATCAAATAGAGAAAAGTGAAACTTGGGAATTGGTTCCAAGACCTAAGGACAAGAATGTCATTGGCACAAAATGGATATTCAGAAATAAACTCAATGAGGATGGAAATATTGTTAGAAACAAAGTAAGGTTAGTCTGCAAAGGTTATGCTCAAGTAGAAGGTGTTGATTTCGAAGAGATGTTTGCTCCTGTTGCTCGTCTTGAAGCCATCATAATGTTTTTGGCCCTTTCAAGCAAAAAACTTTCAAGGTGTATCAAATGGATGTAAAGTCAACTTTTCTAAATGGGGTATTGGAAGAAGAAGTCTACATAGAACAGCCAAAAGGAGTGTCTCTCTCAGAACAGCCAGACTATGTGTGTAAACTAAAAAAGGCTTTGTATGGGTTAAAGCAAGCACCTAGGGCTTGGTACTCAAGACTTGACAGGTATCTTCATGAGCAAGGCTTCAGGAAAGGTGTGGTAGATAGCAATTTGTATATTAAAGATGAAGGTGATGATATGTTGATTATGGTTGTCTATGTTGATGATATTATTTTTGGGGGAAACAATACTCAGATGTGCAAAGATTTTGCTAACACCATGTAGAAGGAATTTGAGATGTCTATGATTGGAGAGTTGTCATTCTTTTTAGGTCTTCAGATTTCTCAATCAAAATATGGTGTATTTCTCTCTCAAGGAAAATATATCAAAGAAATGTTAAAGAAATTTGGGATGATAGATAGCAAACCAGTATGTACTCCAATGATTACAGGATGCAAGATGAGTAAAGATGATGAATCTCCAGCAGTAGATCAGAGGTTGTACAGATCAATGATTGGCAATTTATTATATGTTACAACTACCAGACCAGATATCATGCAGCGAGTTGGGTTAGTAGCTAGATTTTAGGCAACTCCTAAAGATTCTCATGTTATGGCAGTTAAGAGGATATTCAGATATCTGAAGGGCACTATGGACTTTGGGCTTTGGTATCCCAAAGGTGATGATTTCACCCTCACAGCTTATACAGATGCAGATTGGGCAGGTGGTATTGATGACAGGAAAAGCACTAGTGGTGGAGCATTCTTTTTGGGAAAAAGTTTGGTTTCTTGGCTAAGTAAGAAACAACCTTCAGTTTCCTTATCTACAGCAGAGGCTGAATACATAGCAGCAGTGGCTGGGTGTACATAGGTTTTGTGGATGAAAACCACCCTAGAGGATTTCAAAGTCAAACATGAACAACCCATCTCCATTCTTTGTGATAATATAAGTGCCATAAGTATTTATAAAAATTCGATAATGCACTCAAGGACAAAGCATATTTCCATCAAGTATCATTTTCTAAGGGAAAAAGTGCAAGAGAAATAGGTCAAGGTAGAGTATGTGTCTACTAAAGAGCAGATTGCAGATATTTTCACCAAACCTCTTCCAAGGGATACGTTTGAGTATCTAAGGGAGAAATTGGGAGTTGTTCTCCCACCCCAGATTTAATCACCTCATCAGGAGGTGGGCGAGGTACTAAGCTAAGAGGTTAATTCTTAGTCTCAAGCCCCAAAGGTGGCCCTTTGCCATTGATGACAAATGGGGAGAGATATGAGTAAGGGGGAGAGCTTCAAAGTGAAGAGGAAAGCTTCAAGTCAAGGGGAGAAAAACTTCAAAGGAAGATTCTCAGTTGTTAGCATAGTTGGTTTCAGTTTTGGCTCTTGAGAAGTGTTTTCAGTAAAGGTTTGCCATCAATGACAAAGGGGGAGATTGTTGGCAATTTTGGGTACTTTGGGTACATTGCCTTTGCTCAAATGTATAAGTTGTCATTGATGTCAAAAGGCATTTTTGTGTTGATTTCAAAAGAGTGGAATATCTTGAGAAGCTTCATTATGTTAAAGGGTTTTTATTAAAACCATGGTGACAAGGCTAAAGGTTTTTTTTTAAAACCATTTGGACTCATTAAGGGTTTTTATTAAAACCAAGCTTAACTTAATGCAAACGTCCATGTGTATTATTAATAATTAAATTAACTCAAACCTTTGTCAAAGGTCCAAGTTTAATTTATTATTAATAAATTAATAATTATTATTATTTTAATTATTATTAAAGGGTCTTTCAACCCTTAAGCGAGGAGGAGTGCCGACGTCAAACAGTGAACGAAAAATGGCTATTTAAGCGAGGATGATTCTCAAAAGTGAGCACCTTCGATTTGACATTGATAATCTGTGATTTGTGGTTCTCTGTATTTTTTGATTTGCGCTTGGCATCTATGATTTGATTTTGCACCGTTTTGTTTGAATTACGCTTGGCATCTACGATTTGATTTTGCACCATTTCGTTCGATCTGCGCTTGGCGTCTATGACTTGCATTGCTCTACATCCTTCAAAAAGTGCTTGGTGTCTTCGTTTGAGCTTGCTCTATGTTTTCGATCTCCGTCAATGACTTTGAGGTTGTGCATGTTCTACCTCGTGGAGACTGTGCTTGGAAATCTTGGTTTTGAGCTTGGGCTACATCCTTACCTTTTGGCTTGATGGTAGTGGTTTGTTTGCATGCGGTTTGTGGAAGACATTTATGTTTTCCAGTTTCTTGGCATCAAAGGAAGATAAAAGAGAGGGCAGAAGTTTGTTATTTTATTGGGCTCTTGTGACCCAACGGTGGTGGCATTTAAGGGAAAGCGCTAGATGGCAGAGGTTCCAAGTTCGATTCTCTTCATTGGGAATTTCCTTTTGGTCGCGGTGTGCAAAGAATGGTGGCTGTAAATGCGTGGGAGGTATAAGGTTAAGGTATCATTTTTTGTTTTGACATTGGTTTATTGTTGTTTAATGTTTATGTGGAGTAATAAGGTGTAAAGAGGTTTTACTTTGTATGTTATTGTACTTTGGTGTTTTTACTAAGTTGGAGAAATAAGGTGTTATATTTGGATCTTTATTATTGTGTATTATTGTATAGTTGCTAACTCTAATTGGTGGCAAATTGAGAGTTAGTGTTGTGACAGATTTTGAGTTCTCCTTCTTCATCAAAGTAAAGGTATGGGCAACTTCTTCCATGTATGTTGTTTATGGTATATTTTCTGAAATTGAGTTTGGAGTGAAAAGGTTGTCTACTGGGTATTGTTGTGTAAATCTTATTTTCTGGATATTGAAGATTGTTTATGCATTAAAGTCATTGATGAATTTTTGGGTGAATGCATAACTCTGGTTGAGTAAGAGGAAGCATTTTTGTACTAGGGTTTATGTTAGTAAATCTTGCTACTTGCTTTGAGATGATGAAACCCTAGTTGTTGGTAAAAATATTATAAGTATCATTGTTATATGAGATATTGCATGGTTGGCAATTGTTGGGTTGTGTTTCATATTCTTGAGAAAAGCTACTACATCTATCTTATTCTTTTGAGATTGAGTTTGAGTTGAGATTGAGTTGAGATTGAGATTGGGAGTTAAGTATAGAACATATTGAGTCTCTAACAATTCTCTTTATGCTTCTATGAGGTTTATGAATCACATTGGGTCTCTAACAATTCTCTTTGTGAGTTCATGCTAAGCAAGTTTTTCTTGGTGAGCTTGCTGAGGTTTTGGACAGGTTCTAGTGGGGACTTGTGAGTAGGTTTTGGATAGGTTCCAGTGGGGACTTGTGAGCAGGTTTTGGACAGGTTCCAGTGGGGACTTGTGAGCAGATTTGGATAGGTTTCGGTGGGGACTTGTGAGCATATTTGGACAGGTCCTAGTAGAGGACTTGTGAGCTAAGTTTTTGAGAGTTCTATCATAGAACTTGAGGACAGAGGTTCTTTGAGAAGAACCTGAGGATAGATTTGGCAAGTCTTTGAGAAGGCTTGTGTGTAGAAGATGATTTGTTCATAGAGTTGGATAGATCTGACAGATAGAGGAAGACTTGTACTAGACCGACTAACTGTGTTTGGTACAGGTAGCTGAGTTGCTGTGGATGTGATCATAGAAGGCAGAGGTCTCTTAGGCTAAGCATTGAGGACAGGAGGTCTTTGGTGGAAAGGAGTTCCATGTGCTGGTAAGAGGTAGAGGTAGTTGATCTTCTGAGGGATCATTTCCAGAGTAGAGGGGAAGGTATCTCCTTTGAGCAGAGGCTCATAAATTCAAATCAGGGGAAGGTGTCTCCTTTGGGCCGAGGCTCATAAACTTTGTAATTGGGAAGGTTTCCCAAATAACTTTGAGATAACTTTTAGAGAAAAGTTTTGTGGATGTAGCCTAGGCCTTCTGGGTGAACCACGTTAAAAATAGGGTTCCAATGTGTGATGCTTTCTATCTTGATTAATGTTATGTTGATGCTACTGCTATCTAAAGTTAAAAATATTAAATGGTTAAGTCTTATATTGTTCACCCCCCCTCTCAGTATAAGTCCATGTTCTTCAATGACTGCATTTGTTTTTCCAAATTTATAAATTGCGATTTTAATTATGTTTTGGAAAGCAACTAACCTTTCTAGGCACTCAGGAAGATGAAAAAAACTTTCAAACTTGTTGGAATTTGACAAAAAAATTGCAGAAATTGATAGAAAATAGAAAATTAAATAGACCTAGACCTGCTGGTTCTCTATTTTTTTGTAGAACCTCCTAGTTTTGAGGCCTTCCCAGGAAGGGATGGTCATAGACCAGTCAATTTGGGGGTCGTCCCAAGCAGGGACGGTCACAATCAGGGGTCGTTTTCAATAGGAACGACTCTGACTTGCAACACAAAAATGGTAAAAGTGAGTTAAACCTTTGCAAAAAGTGAAAACAACAAGTAATATAAGGTTCCTACCACTGTTATCACCACTTTAGAAGCATAAAATCAATGGATACACCTCTACTTATGTTTGTATGGCCTTCAAATAGGCAGATTTAAGCTAAGGGTCTTATAGGCCAAAAAGAGTGCATATAATGAAACTAAGCTAGAAAGAAACAAAATACGAATATGATAACCAAATAAAATGCAATAAGATGTATTTTATTAATTTTATTTTCAGAACTTTGATTACAAGATGCACTCCATTAATGGAGGCTTAAAACTAGAGATACATAAACCATACAAACAATGAAAATGATGGTGCTAAGGGATCCTATCCCTCAGTGGTAAATTGATGTTGGTGGATCCAATGGTTGACTCATCTTCCCATGAAGAAACTATGTTCAGGTTGATTCCTATACCTCTAGCTCCTAGTTTTTTCAATCCTACAATCTACACACATGGGAGCTTGAAATGGGGTTAATGGCATAGATATTATAATGGAAAACAACATACATCCATGGAAATAAAATAAAACTAAAGCAATATAAGCTATCAAAATATATAAAAATGCATACAATAGATATATCTATGTTCTAACATTACTCTAGCCAAGTTTTAGATCATTTTGAGGTCATTTAGGCACCAAACCAGACGAAATACGATGGAGGCCTTAATGTTGGTCCACGTCACCCTATGACGTTCAAACGGCCGGTTACCCTGGCAAATCAACTTAAAATCAGCTCAAATTTGGAAATGGGTTAAGGGAGGACCTATTGAAGACTCCTATGGTGGAATATGGGGAAAAATACTTGCATATTGTGTGGCCATCATAGTTAGGGACGGTCATGACTGTTGACCAATATGATCAATAGGTCTACTTCAAAAATGGCCACCAATCCCTATTGGATCGGTTCTAGAGATCAATAATTAGGTTTTTAGGAAAATTGGGTTTGTATCTATGCTATATCAGACTAGTTTTGTAATCATATTGGTAGGTTTTTTAATCCTTCAAATCGCCTTCACGAGGGAAGAGGGATTCAAAGGCAAAGGGGCACAAAGTTTGTAAAAAGGAGTGAGGTAAGTAACACTAGTTCTCTCCCAATTATAGTAGCACTTTGTTGCTCCAAACCTGCATTCCATTCTCTTATTTTTGTTGATGGAAGGCTCCAATTTATAGGCAATTGGAGCTCTAATTCCCAAAATGGCATGTTTCCCATCCAATGCAACCCTTGCCACTTGTCCAAGGTTGCCTTGGATAGGTTTGGGAAGGTTGCCCCATTTGGGAAACCCATTAGGCAGCCCAAATTATTCCAAGCCACTCCCAATTAGTATGGGTGCTAATTAGGGTCAAGATCGGCAAGATTTGATTGCCAATATCATCCCACCTACGTTTTGGCAGGTGGGTTTGGGGTTCGTCCCTGCCTAGGATGATCATATGTGACCATCCTAGGTAGGAGTGGCCATAAATACTAACCCTAATCATGACTATACCTGGTAGGTATGGTCATAAACCAGGTCCTCTAAGGCTCCAAAAACTAGTGGAGATCTTCCCAAAACTACCCTAGGATGCCTTCTGACCCTAGAAACTACCCCTGGTGAGGTCATATGATGTTGATAGGATGATGCATTTGGTGCACTAGTAGTCCTATCTGATTTACTTTATTTTGGTGTCTACACATAGGGATGATGAGGTTTCCATATCTCCATCCTCATGGAGGGTAGATAAGGCCACAAAGACCTTATCACCAAAAATACACACAAGGGTCACAACATCTCAAAATTCACACGAGACATTGAGAACAGGTCTACCCACTAAAGGGCAAGAAAATAGAGCTACATCCAGTCATAGGCATCAAACAGAAGATACCCTTCACACAAGAGAAATGATTCCAATAGATTATGACCTCATTGGAGAAAATGGCACCCCAAGAGATCATCCATAGAAAACAAGATAGTTGGATGAGTTGGATAGGTTACATCCGAGACCACCTTCCAAAACTGTAGTCACATAAAATTTTGCATCTGGAAGTTCATGAACTGTTACTTCTAAATGTACCTCTTAACCTAGGGATGTTTTAGAATGACTCTATAAGTCTCATGTAGAGTCTAACCATAGAGACACTTATCAACATACAAAACATATTACAGTAGCAAGAAAAAGCCAAGGAACCACAGAGACCTCTTCGATAAATCTATGAATCAAAACCATAAGGGCAAAATCAGAGAAACCTGACTCCTCTTTAATAATGCAATCTGATCGCATGCGATGGTTAGGAAATGCATTGTGTAAAGAGCGAGAGCTAGTGGAAGCTCTCGATCATGACAAAAAAAGAGAAAGGCTTTTGTGCCAACATGAGCATTGTCTTAGATAACAATCTGAGCAACTAGCTTGCATCAATCCACAAGCCAATGACAATGGTCATCAAAGAGAATAATACATTGACTCACAAAGAGAGGGGTGCAATAGATAAAAATAAAGCCCACAAAAAAACCACCACTTGAATTATGAACAACATCAAACTAGTGGAGAAAGGGTGGATATGATAAATTATGATCAAGTGCATCCTAAATCCCCTTGCAGGAGGGAATAAAATATAACAAGTCAAAGGCACATAGAGTTACCTCCATTACCACCATGAGAGGGCTTGGAAGAAGAGGAACTCCTCACATCAAATGTGTTCCAGGCACTCGCTAAAAATATGAAGTCCTTTGAGAAATAAAAAACGGTAGGCAACCAACCAAATTTGAGCAAAATACACAACCAACCATTATGCCCATCAGTTCCTAGCCCTGCATATCCTAAACATTTTAATATGCCTAGGTTAGAAAAATTTAAGGGTGAAGAAGATGCACAAGAGCATATTACCAATTTTATCAATGCATGTTTTCATCTTGAAGATAATTATTCTCTCATGCTAAGGACTTTCATTATGATATTTTTGGGCACTACCACTCAATGGTTCAACCAACTGCCCAAGCATAGAATATCCAGTTTTGAACAACTAGCAAACACAATCCTGAAGCATTTCTCCTTTGGTTCTAAAATAAATGTGAAAATTTTAGACCTGGCCAACCTAAAATATTATGACAATGAGCTAGTAATAGAATATGGTTATAGGTGGAGAAAAGTCATGGCAAAGTTATCATTCTTTGTCCCCATAGAAGAAATTATTCGTAGGTTCACCAAGAGTTGTTCTAAACATATTTCCCTCTTGCTACAAATTCAAAAATATCCTTCATTTGAGGAAGCATTGGCACAGGATAAACTCATTGAAGACATCAAAGTAGATGAGGGAAACATCAAGCTTAAAAATAAGGAGTGGAACAAAATAGCAAAAATAACAAATACAAGCAGAAGCAGGCAAACCCTTATCCATTCAATCAAGTAGTATTGGGTTCACCTAAGGATGGGGCTACGAAAAAACCCTAGAATTATCAAGAACAACTCCCACTAGCCAATTATGATCAAAATAACAATTAGGGGTGAAATAGAGAATGCAAGTCACCTCACTATTTTACACCTCTCTTAGAGTCAATGCAATCAATTTTGAACCAATTAAGCAAGGTGAGGAAGATAAAATTTTCAAATGTACCCCTTATAGATCCCAACCATCCTAAGCCAAAAGGATATAGGGAAGATCAATTTTACCAATATCACAGGATACCGGGGCATAATATTGAAGTTTGTGTTGGTTTCAAACATCAGGTAAAAAATATGATTGAGGTAGGAGAAATTAAATTTGATAACCCATTGGCTCTTGATAACAGAGATATGGGCATATAAAAAAACCCACTACCCAACCATGAGGTCCCTAGAGGGCAAGGTGCCAAAATCAATTAGGTCTAAATTGATACACCCACCCATGGGTGCATTGGGATGGTTAAAATTATCAATATAGCTACCAGGACTAGACGATATGGCCAGCCACAACCTCCTATAGCTCCTATTAATGTCTTAGCTAAACCCAGGTAGAGTTAGGGTTAGAATAATATTCCAGGTCCACCAACCTAACCTGTGGTAATGATTTGGAGTAGACTAGAGCAAAACTTACAAATGACTCTGACTAAACTATCTATTTATGAGCTCATACAATAGTCCCCAAAGCACAGGGAGACTTTGATGGATATTTTGAGATCAATTGAGCTCCAACCATAAGATACAAATGCATTCACTTATTTTGTGGGACAAGTACAATAATATCAAGAACTTGTAATCCAGTTTTATGATCATGAAATTAATATAGTGTCTACTGCCTTACCAGAACCTCCATTGCACATTATTGCATCATTCAATGATTTACCTTTTAAATGGTTATTCGTTGATACAGGTTCTTCAATCAACATCATCACAACAATAGCAATAGAACACCTCAAGATCCCCAAGTTAAATATCGTTCTGGAAGCCTAAACATTAAGAGCTTTCACTGATGTTTTATGTAATAATGTAGGAATGATAGTCCTACCCATAAAGGTGGGGCATAATACCATCCCTATGATGTGTCATATCTTGGAAGGGGCCATGCAATACAACATCCTCCTAGGGTACCCTTGGATAAGAGATATGAAGTGTGTTCCTTCAATTTTACACCAATGTGTCAAGTACGTGCATGATGACAAAGTATATGTGGTGTTGGCTGATGAAGAGCCATTCAAATATGTCCATCAGGTGGATTTTTTGGTAGAATTTATAATTCCCTCTACCCACTTGTATGTAGGATCTTCATCTCCAACTACACAACTGGATAACAAAGACAAAGGGGTACATAAAAACCCAAACACATCAACACCTCATCTTGCACCCAAAATGACTAATGCTTCTAATAGACCATCAATGTCTAAACCAAAATATAATTAGAAGCTAAAGGAACCCATAGTTGAGGAAGGAAATCCCAAGGAAGCACTAACCATAGGTATTGAGAAAATTTCAAGTCCCATGGAAGAAGATCTCAAAGATCAAGCTGAGGAGATACTAGAGCCTGCTTCGCCAGTGTCGTCTGTAGGATCATCCACATCACATGTGATAATACACTTGGCAAGTATAGGGATAGGAGAGTATCTTGTGTAGAACATAACATTTATGTCCATAATAGAGTCTACACAGGACATGGGATGACCAAAAGACCTAAGATCACCAACGGGAATAGTGGTTCCACTTGGAATCCTTCCCAACCAAAATTTTTTATCTACACTATCTTGGACTACGTCCATAAGTCTACATGCATAGAATATGACAATGATGGACTATTCATGGTTAATATTTGTTACCTCTATAATCTTGGGTTTTCTCTAACCTATTTTGAATGTTGTCATTGGTATTATTATGGTCTTTGTATATATGAGTAGGGGTGTAAGCGGCCATTCGATCCATAATACCAACTTCCATATGATAGGTTTGGGTTAGGCTATCACATCAGAGGTTGATATGACTCTCTAGAAGTAGCCTTGGACAGATTAAACTTGGGGTTAGGAGAAGACATCGATTTTATTCCCTATCACCCACCAAGTGCAAGATATCCAAGCAAAAGATAAGTGGATGGGGTAAACATACCACAACCCAAGACTTATCATCCAATATCCACAATTGAGACCATACCAATAGGTTATGACTTGTGGGATGAGGAACGAGAAGGAAATAGATACAAGGAAAATGATGATGAAGCACATATAAGCTTAGCCTATAATGGGCTTTGCTATTTACAAAGCCTTGCATGGTCTGACCACAATGAGAGTGGGTACATATCAAATGAAAGTGGCTATGATTCAGAGGACTCAACAAAGAGAGCCTACCTAGGGGTAATACAATGGCCCCATGAATTGGGGAAAAATACTAATGCAAATGGCATCTTCATAAGTGATGAATAATATGAGGATGAGACAAATATGTTCCACTTAGGGCCAAGAGATGTACCTCTTACCTTGGGGTCACATACCAATGCTAATAGTATATGGATAAGTGATGATGACTTTGATGATGAGACTGATATGGCTTATCTTGGACCTTGCCACTTGTGACAGGTCAACATACTAGTAGAAATAGAAGCGGTATTTCATGACATAGACCCTAGCTTACATTTTTTAGGAAGACATGTTGATTTAAATATCATTCATCATATGGTCAATCCCACTCCACCTATGTTCAGGGAGCTCTAAGAACCCAATGATCCTATTATCCAACCTGCTCATGGGCTAGATCCAGATATTCCTTTTCCTTTAGAGCCTCATCGCGAGAATGGAGGAGAAACCTCTGAGACAAGATTTCACCCATGTACTAGATATTTTATTCCATCCATCAATACGATCTCCATTGATTTGACCACTCCACTTCATAACCTAGTGCATCCTACTAAACCACTATGTATTGATATAGAGGCTATTGATTGGGACTGCATTGATTCACCCATAGATACTGAAGATGTTTTACCTAGCGAAGAGGTGTGGCAACCATTTCATTTTGCATCAGGATGTGCATATGATGTATTCCATGCCGAATTAAAAATTTTGAGTCAGTAGGGCTTGTAAATCCCACCGATGACCTTCATTTGATACCCACACCTCTCTAGCTGGAGGATGGGTCACATATAGCTATAGAAGCGACTTTTGAGATGGAAATTAGTGATGATCCTACTCAACCAAAGAAAGTCAAGTTTAGAGAAAATCTATCTCTAGAGGAACAAGCCATCATAATTCCTCTCCTTAAAGAGAGGCTAAATATTTTTGCTTGGACTTACAAAGACATGCCAGAGATTGATCCAAAGTTAGTTGTTCAAAACCTTTAATTGGATCCCATGAAGAAGCCAGTCAAGAAAAAGTTGAGAAAAATACATCCAACCGTTGCTTTGATGGTGAAGAATGAGTTACAAAAACTATTGGATGAAATTTTCATAGTGCCCATTGATTATCCTGAGTGGGTTTCAAACATGGTTCCTATGGGAAAATCAAATGGAAGAGTGTGCATTTTCACATATTTCAGAGACTTGAATAGGGTAACTCTGAAGGATTCATTCCCATTACCAAACATAGATGCTCTTGTTGATGCTACTATAGATCATGAGATGCTCTCCCTAATGGATGAGTTTTATGGATACAATCAAATCCGAATCAAACTCGAAGACCAACATAAGAATACTTTTATTACTCCATGGGGAACATTCTATTACAAGGTGATGTTGTTTGGCCTGAAGAATACTGGTTCCACATATCAGTGGGCCATGACATACATATTTCATGACTACATGCACATAATATTAGAAGACTACATGGATGACTTGCTGGCCAAATATTTAGAATAGAAAAAGCATGCTAAGATCCTTACAAAAGTCTTCGATCACCTAATTGAGCACAATGTTAGATTGAACCCTAAGAAGTGCATGTTTGGAATGAATTTTGGTAAGCTCTTAGGTTTCATCATTTCTAGGAGAGGCATTTAAGTCGATCCTATAAAGGTAGAAGCTATAATGGAAATGGCTGCACCTATCAATATTAGGGAGTTAAGAAGCCTAAAAGGCAAGGTAGCATCCATAAAATGGTTCATTATGCAATTATCAAACAAGTGTCGACCCATGAACCGGTTGCTATGCAAAGATATCCCCTTTCATTGGGATGAAGAGTGTCGACAAGCCTTTGTAGAAATCAAAACTTACCTGGAAACACCACTAGTATTGGCTCCACCAAGGCCAAACATGCTATTTTTACTATATATATCGACTACTAATTTTGCTTTAGGCACATTGTTGGCCCAAAAGAATGCACAAGACAATGATCAAGTCATATATTACATCAATGGTCTTTGCAACCAAAAAATTGTGACACTGCATGTTAAGCCATACAACTTACATTATATCAAAACATAATCCTTTGTAGTTTATAATGAACAAGACCTATCATAATACACGTACTGCAAAGTGGATCATGCTATTGATATAATTTGATCTAGAGTTCATAAGCCAAAAGTCCATCAAGGTCCAAGTCATAGCATATCAGTAAGCAGAGGCACCTCTTTAAGATAGCAAGTCTCTCACCATAGAATTTCCTGATGATGTGGTCTTCACATTATCAGATCCACCCAAACCCGAAGAGCCTAAAAAGGAAAGAGACATGACATTGTTCTTTGATGGTTCAAAGTACAAGAAAGGGGACAAAGCAGAGATAGTATTTATCACACCGTAGGGTGCTCCATTGCCCTTATCATTCAAGTTATACTTCCCATGCACAAACAATAACACAGAGTATGCGGTCCTGATATTAGGACTCCAAAAATCCATTGCAATGGGTATTAGAAGATTGAATATCTTTGGTGACTCTCAAAGGATTGTTCCAATGTAGGTTCCCACTCCTGAAAGCTTACAAGGATCTTGTTGACACTTACCTAGCCTGACTAGAATGGTATGACATCGAGGCAATCCCTCACACATCAAACAAATTTGCAGACACTATGGAATATTTGGGATCCTTAATCCCTTAGAATCTGTCTACCAATTTCACAATCATTCATGTTAAAGTGCTTGCATATTCAAAAATACAACATGAGGTTATTGAAAACCTAGAGTCAGTCAACATGATCCAAACCGAACAAAATTAGGATTGGTCATTCAGAGCTAGATATTTCTTACAAACGACACCTTAGGAATCTTTGATCTCTCAAGGTCCTATAGAGTGTGGTACGACCATCCACCATAGGGTGATTTCTCAATATGTGTTCACAACTTCTAGATCATAGGAGGGCCATGATGTTTTATCCATATAAGTCATGGCTTATTAGGATTGGATTTCCCAATTACAAGACTTTCTAAAACTTGGAATAGTACCGCAAGGCCTATCGCATGTTGAAATACAAGCATTTAAATAGAAGGTGACGAGATATATATTGCTAGGAGAGATCATTTATAGATGAGGCTATGATGGAATTGTCCTTTGTTGTCTTGAACTCCAGGAAGCATCTTGGGCAATTTTGCAAGCTCATGACGATACATGTGGCTGTCACTTTAGTGGAATGGCCATTGTTAAGTGCATCTTGAGAATGGGTTGCTATTAGCCCACTATGGAAAAAGACTATTGTGAGTATGTAAAGAAATGTGTTAAGTTCCAGCATAATGCAAACCTCACTCACTTGCCATCATAAGCCTTGCAACCCATCCAGGTAGCATGGCCCTTCTCGCAGTGGGGACTAGACTTAGTGGGGAATATTTCACCCCCATCCTCGGGCCAACACATGTTCATCATAAAAACCATTGAGTACTTTACCAAATGGGTCAAAGAAATCCCTTTAACATCGACAACTAGACCAAGGATTCTGGAGTTTATACTCCACAATATCATAAGTAATTTTGGGTCCCTTCGAAGATAATATCGGATAATGGGCCATCTTTCAAGAATAAAAATGTGCATGCTTTAATGAACAAATATCACATTCAGCATAGTTTTTCAACACCTTATTATCCATAAGCAAATGGACAAGCAAAAGCCTCAAACAAAAAAATAGTCTCCATCTTGAGGAAAACAATGAAAGATAATCATAAGGACTAGCATCTACAATTGCCTTTGGCATTATGGGCATATAGGACTAGTGTGCGGATGCCAAATGGGGAAACACCATTTTCACTTGTATATGGCGCTAAGGCCATCATACCCCTAGAGTTGGAGATTCTAAATCTATGCATAGCATTGAAGGAATTCATAGATGATGACATCGCACGGTAATGTTGCCTTGATCAGTTGATACTTCTTGATGAACACTGAGTCAATGCCTTGGAGCATCTTTGTATTTATCAAGATCGCCTTGCGTGAGCTTACAATAGTAAATTCCACTTGAGAGAATTCAAATTTTGGGATCTTGTTCTCAAAGAAAACCAGCAGAACTCAAATCTTCCACCACACCTACGAGACAAATTTATGGTAAAATGGATAGGCCCCTACATGATTTCAGAAAGGGTTAGGCCTGGGGCATATCGCTTCACATCATTGGATGGTGTTGAAGAGCATGAGCCTCTCAATATCATTCACTTGAAGACATTTTATACATAAAATACAAAAATATTTCAAATATGTCATAAAATACAAAAAAAACATTCAAATATGTCATAAAATACAAAAAATATTCAAATATGTCATAAAATACAAAAACATTCAAAAATACATAAAAACAAGAAATGCAAACAAATTTGAAAAACATAAAAAGTGCAAAGTTTAAAAAGCTCCAAGGGTATCTTCACATTGCTTGGTCAAAAATTCAATTAAAAAAGCTCCAAGGGTATCTTCACATTGCTTGGTCAAAAATAATATTCAAAAAATCTCCAATGGTATCTTCACACTGCTTGGTAAAAAATAATATTAAAAAAAGCTCCAAGGGTATCTTCACACCGCTTGGTCAAAATCAATCAAAATTATCCAAGGGTATCTTCAAACCGCTTGGTCAAAATGCAATAAAAATGCTCCAAGGGTATATTCACACTGCTTGGTCAAAATTCAAAATCAAAAAGCTCCAAGGGTATCTTCACACCGCTTGGTCAAAATTTCAATCAAAAAATATCCAAGGGCATCTTCACACCGCTTGGTCAAAAGTTCAATAAAAAAATCTCCAAAGGTATCTTCACATTGCTTGGTCAAAAATTCAATTCAAAAACCTCCAAGGGTATTTTCACACCGCTTGGTCAAAATACAATAAAAATGTTCCAAGGGTCTATTCACACTGCTTGGTCAAAATTCAAATTCAAAAAGCTCCAAGGGCATATTCACACCGCTTGGTAAAAATTTCAATAAAAAATGCTCCAAATATGGTTTTACGTCGCTTGGTTAAACTCTAAAAGCCCTAAAGGCATAATAAGCCCTTTGGTCAAAATACAATCAAAAATACAAAAACAATGCAATAAAATCAAAAATACAAAAAAAGTTGCATCTCACATCCTCATCCATATATAGTTGCATTACATTAAACATGCATATCCATTGCATCTGCATATGTTATGATCACACTCTTACAAACGATGCCACAATTTGTATCACAATCACAAAAACACTAGTCCTTCATCCATGCATCCATGTGTGTAACTGTGTTTTTTCAACACAACCATGTCATGTTACTATAAGGAATAGACTAAGATTTTTCTGGTCATTCAACCATATCTATTGGTCTTATCAGTTTTTGTGATAAGCCATATTGATTAGTAGAGAGTAAGATCTAGTCATGAATGCCTCCGATATTCAGGATCCTAAATTAAAAACACTAAAATCCTAGTTGATACAAGGGAAATATGAAAGCTATATAAAGTGGTATAAGTTACCTTAAGTGAAAAGGATCTTCCTTGCTTATCCCCCTATGTGACCGGTTCAAAGGTATTGAGAATTGGAAAAAGGACAAGTTCTACCCTACCTAGAAATGAGTGATTATCATCACTACATAAATCCCTTGATTTCATAAAAACAAGCAAAAATCTTGAAACAAAGAAGAAATCCAAAATCCCAGTTTCCAAAGTCATAATTCAAAATCTCAAAATCAAGCAACAATCAAAGTCAAAACAAACAAGTGAATTTCATCCTTACATAAATCCCTTGCTCAAGAGAAAAACAAGAAAAAAAAATTCAAAAATAAATATTGATTTTCGTCACTAAATATGAGCAAGTATCCCAAATGAAATGAAGAAAAAAAGGGAATGGAGCTTGAAACCCTGGAATTCTCAGTATTGCACAAAAATGAAAGGTGATCCCTATTTTAGGTTTGGTATACAACCATGCCTGGCAATGGTGGTATCCTTACACATGCTGATATGTCTATCACAATAGCATTTTTCATTTGTGTAGACCAATTTTTGTATGTGGATGAGCTAGATTTAAGTAATCCAAAGCCACCTGGTGGTATAATCCAACTAAGTCCAACATAAGATAAGATGAACAATTGAGGATCCATGATCTTAGCAATGGGCTAAAATAATCCCGCTTGACATCGAAGGAAATGCTTGAGTTCTATCTAAATATATTCATTTGCACACATAGGGATAATGAATCCATAGGTCCATGATGAAAGCCTTGCTTCTTCAAAAGTCTAGTGTGGTCAGTACACAACTATTGATAGAATAACTAGAGTGTTTGAATCCCATGAAAAGCCTCAAAATTCCTACATAGCAACAAGTCATATCATTCATCACATCATCAATTTTTCTTTTGAAAGTTTCAAATTAAGGGATATTAACAAAGTAGGCTAGATACCGGATAGATGTTAGAAGTAATATCTACACGACCATTGACTATTTTGAACCTTTTAAATAACACAAGCTTTATCAAGAAATTACATACATTCCACACCAATCCATTTCACATATGAATGCCCAAATAATTAGTTTTTGTGATAAGAATGGTTATTTACATTCATGATTGTTATACTTTCTATGGTATCACCCATTCAGATTGTTGAAATCATATCATATGCATTCCTTATGTTTTAAGTGATTAAAGCATACATGTTCATTCACGTTAGATTGAGCATCATGTAAACAGTGCATGACACATTGCATTTACCATATCATAGCATAAGTTAGATGCATACAATTAAATCAAAATTAAACATGTATCTAAAAAAAATATTGCATTCATAAAAACATAATGTCAAAAATCATCCATCCATATATAATATCACAACATTGCATTCACCCATACATAGAATCATAAATCCATCATCAAATCAACTTATGATAGATTACAACATGTCAAAATAATCAAGGTATATAAGCATCTACATAAAAATCTACATAAGCATCCATCTCAAATCCATATCATCATAAATATCACCTATCATATAACACGTATATCAACTAATCATAATACCATTATCACATCACATAAGAAAACAAAAATATGAGCAATAAATGACACACATAATGAAGCATAATGCAAAGTCTCATATAAATATGTGTGACTCAAAAGGTGTCTCAAAAAGTGTATCTCAAAGTGCATGGATATACAAAAATACCTGAAGTCTACAGTCATAATAGGTCAGCTAACCTCAAAAATAAAAGCCTACAACATCATCAATCAAATACTGGGCCTATACCCCTTGCAGCACCACACCTTATGGATGGATCTCGAGTAAAACGGTGTGAGCCTATTGGCCTCTCTATACGAGTCTGGGTCCTTTGGCTGGCCAGATAGAAGATTGGCCTGAGGTAGACCACTAGCCTGTGATCCACCTACACCTATCCTCTCCCTAGGAGTGGCTCATAGCCTCTTGATCTATATCTCGAGAGAAGAAATATGGCCCACATGACCAATAATTGTTGCCTCATACTCATATAAAAAGCCCTGCATCTACCTAATATTTACCCCCATATCTTTACCTATAGAGCCTCGATGTGTAGAAGGATCAATAACAACCTGCATCCTAGAAGCACTACCCCCAATAGTAGCCTGTAGATCCTATATTTTAGTAGTGAGTTACTCTATAGTAGCATCCTGTTGTACTATAGTAGCATCCCACTGAGCAATGATAGCATCACACTATTGTATTTAGATCTTGGTCGATTGGAGCTTGACCTCTACGTCATGCAACTGTGTCCTCAAAGGAGAATCTCTATCCTCGACATACAGCTCCTCATCCTCCTCATCAAGAGCCTCCTGCTCCTCCACTACCACCTGCTCTACTGATTGGTCCCATACCTCAGTCCTAGCTTGGAATCTACACCCTGATAGATCTACCCCATATCTACCATCATCCTCGTAGCCTAGACTTCCATTGCCATGCCACATCCGGTCACCCCACCACTATGCAAATGCATATGTAACTCCCCTAGCAACTCGCAGGTTAACTGTTGGGGCATCCTCCTCATTGGCCAACTCTGTGATATGTGGGGGAGGGAGGTCTCTCTCTGCTTCGATGCGCCTATACAAGAATAGTACAAGTGACACATCTAGCTACAAATTGTACTGATGAAGAACCTGGGAGTAGAAGAAATACTCCCTAATGCCAACCTTGTGGCTAATGAGCCACCACTCACACCACATCCTAGATGTAAAGTTGGTGGATCATCCCAAGCTGGGAACTTGTAATATGGGCACCACACGATGGATCTAGCCTGCATCCTAGTGAAAGTAGTAGTATAGTGGGGGAGCTCCCCCGTATGAGGGTGGCTCTTGCACTCCTTGCACTCTCGAGTCCACCTAGTAGCATAGCACTGCATTCTATAATCAATAACTATGATCTTAGTGGGGAGTTCTTTGGGATGATACACACTGATATGCTCCCATCCCTAGACCTAGAGGAGCAAGTTGTAACCAATGTTGATGTGGACCCATCGACAGATGTGATACAACTTGTCATAGCACTATGCTAGTAGAGACCTACCCCATGCATAGATAATCTCTCATTTGCTATCCATAAAGTCCCGAACCATCATGAGGAGGTTACATGAGAACATCAAACTTGAGCAATCCAAAATGAGAATTTTGTTGATGACCATCAGTAATACTGTGTCTCTTTGAGAAGACGTTCTCCCTATACCAACGTATAACAGAAACACCGTTAGACTTGGTGTCCTCGAAGGTAGCGTTGCATTATCGTTGAACACCCTGGCAAAAAGTACATTATGATCATTAGTGGCCAAAGAGATGATGGCCACTCCAAAGGGGATATAGAAAATCATGTATATGTCCTTTAGTGTGATAGTCATCTCACCGGTAGGAAGATGGAAAGTATTCATCCTGGGGTGCCATCAATGAACCAGGGCAGTAAGGTAGGCATGGTCCGACATGATTTTGGGCATAAGAATGACATACTGGAGGCCATGACCCTTAATCTAGGCCTATTTTGTAGCATAAAGGAGTGGGATAAGGTCATTAAGGATTTTTGGATCCCGATCCTGAGCAATGAGAATCTAAGAGAAAAAATAAAAAGTATAACTACAATGCATATAAGTCATGAATCACAAATAAAGCATGAAGAATGGTGCACATAATGATGAACTATCCTAATTATGAATTAAATAGGAATAAAATGCACCTAATTATGTAGCACAGTGTAAGGAAGCAACTCAAAATTTTTAAAAAATTAGCATAATCACCTAGAAAAATCCAAATTTTTACAAAATTTAACTAAGGTATTTGGTCGTTGTTGCCTACAATGACCATAAATTGGCTGCTCAAGACAGCAGCAGCCAAACTACAATGGTTAAATTTCTAACCGTTGGGATTCAAAAATGGCCGCTCTAAGTGACTATGACCAAACCACAGGTCGAGATGGTCGCTCTGAGTAGCAACGACCAACGAGCGAAACTATAGACATGTGCACCCTAGGACAAAAATGACAAAAAAAATTAAAAAATTAAAAAATTGGGGCAATCCCACCAAAGTAAAACAAAACCTAAACCTATCTGTGGATTCAGTTAGTTGCCAACAAGTTTAATGAGGTTCGTTTACTGGTTAATTAATGGGGTTGAATTTTACCCAAAAAAAGAGAAAGCAGGGTTAAGGCTTGAGAGAATACCCAAGAAGCTCTGTCTCCTCTGCTTTTAGATGTCTCTCCCTATGTAGCCATGGTCTCCAACGTAGCAGCACTTCAAGACATAAATGTCACTTTCTCGTCAGAGCTCTAGAAAAAAAAATGCCAGTTGGAGAAAAATGAAAAGTCAAAACCCTAGATTCCTTTTGTACTCCTCAAGTCATGCTTCGACCGCTATTGACATCAGTGGCCCAAACTTTGTGGTTTCTTAGGGTGAGAGCGGCCACCAGTAGGGACTTAGTGGTCGTTGGACCTGATAGCAACTGGAGGCACAAGGAAAATAAGGCAGATTCCTTCCATGAGGGATAATAAAAAAATTAAATAAGCATATTTTGATGGTCCTTGATCATCAAAAAGCTAAAAATAATAAAAAAATCACATAAAAACAAATCTCGAGTATGCTCCATATTTAGTTACTTACTCTATCAACTCGGTAGTTGCAGTGATTTGCACTCCATGCAACTTGGTGAGATGAGTAAGTTACCATAAAGCTACTAGGGGCAGATTATTCATTTTTGAAATTACGATGCATCACCTCAACCTTGAAGAAGATCAAGATGGTCAGAATGCTCCATGGGTACGATGGAATCATCTTAATTCTCCTATGACACCAAAAACACTAAACCAAGTGATGCAATACAAGCATAAATAGAATATCTCATCCTAACTCCCTAAGAAGGCTATTTGTGGTGGACCGCTCATCAGGATAGGGATGAATGATCATCATGAACAATTGAAATCACACTTGGATGGGGAGGTTTACCCATTAAAAGGACAAAAACTAGAAAGGAACCAAACTTAGTTAAAATAGACAAGCGACTTGTTGCTTCATTCATTGCCTTTCCCTCACTAATTCATTTGTGTGAGGGGGTAGTTCAAATATTCAAATAATCATAATCAAAGTCAACCAAATATCACTCGATAATATCAAAATTGCATTCATCCTACGAATCATTGCACACAACTCTTACAAAACTATCCTCTGTTTGCTAGTTTCACAAGCAAATATGACATCTTCAATTTATAGCTCTCCTCCGGTCGAATCACATTGTAGTGACATAAGCTACCCGATTGTGTTTGAGGAATGAGTGCAAATGGACATGTGCAATCCCTATGCTAAATTAAGCCTTCAATTAGGTTGAAGCAATGATTCAAGTATGCGTGCCATCTTGCATGATTGGGCCATCCAGCATTGATCAGATCAATGATCATCATACACCCTGTAAACATAGCAGTCTACGTTTTCACTTTGTGTTGTGTCTTTGACTCAATGTATCATAAAAAAAAGGCATTTGTAGACACCTAAAACATGTCATGTTCAGGGAGACTACTCACATAGGCACACTCATAGGTCATGTGACTAAACCTTGGGACCTTCCAAGTATCAAAAGTAGTTTTTGCCACTCATTTGGGGTATTTTCAGCCCATCCAAGCCTAGCCGCTATGGACCAGAACGACTAGATTATGGTCATTGTAGCTCAGAGCAGCAAAATCTTAGCCGTTGCAGATGTTAGCGGCTAAAATGTAAATATATTTTACCACCCATTTAGCCTAATCTTGGGTGGAAGTGGTAGTCTACATGCAATAAGGATGAGAAAGGACAACTTTACATTCCTTCTCATAGCCAATCTACATGAAAGACTCAAGTCCAGATTTAGACATCAATTAACTGCCCCTCAAGGGTAGACAAAAGCTAAAATTCTCATGCTGACATTAAGTGCGCATGAGGGATTCGGTACTAGGGTTTGAACATTGACCTAGGGCTTCAAAAAATTTATAAGGAGTAAACCTAAAAGCACTAGGGGACCTTCTTTTATCAATTAGAGAGAGAGAGAACATCATATATCAGAATTTTAAACAAGTTGGATCATTGAGGAGAGCTTCTAGAGACTTGGAGAGCTTCCCTTGGAGATCGATTTTTGTAGCGAAGCCCTGTCAGATTGGAGAGAAAATTTGAGCACATAAGGTAATCATTTTAACATTAGTAGTAGACTTGAGCCCATAGCCTTTGGATCAATAGAGAGAGATTTCACCTTAGCGGCCGCTATCCTGGACAGTGGCCCGCAACCTAGTCTAGGGTTTTAGGTGTTAGTTTATTTTATTATGCTTTCTCCTTCATTTCATTAGCATAAGCTTTATTTCAATTATTTACGTTCATAATACTAGCTTCATTGCATTTGTTTCCATTAAGCTTATTCATTGCTAACAGCCTCATCTGGGGAGGCAATCTCGGACATATAAGCATGTGTTGTTATTTCATTGATTTTAGGGCTACGGGTTCATTGGAAAAATCCACAACATACAAAAGAAAGAGGATCCCTCTATAAATTAGACCTGGAGAAGGAGGCATATGTAAGCCTTCATACAGTTCTGTGTGCATCATCGGGAAGCTTGTAAAGGCACATCACCCCTTGCTATGGGATATTTTATACATCTACTACCCTCTTTGTGTAAAATCATGTATCAAATGAAAGGTATCCTGTAGAGGGATTTATATTTAACCAAATATTAAAAATATCAATACAAAGCATTCATTCATTTATTTATTTGCACTTCAGTTATGCCTTTCTTTTATTCTTTTTCATTTAATATATGTTAAATGTTAATAATAATCATAAATAGAGTGAGTGGACGGTGCAACCGCTTCCTCGGGGTTGCTACAGTCCCACCATTGTACATAGTTGTAAATATCTTGTACATATATTTCTTGCATTCACAATCATTTCACATAAATCATCTTTCATTTAGTTTCCATTTATATTCATAAAATAACGTTTTTGTCCAATTGCATACACCATATGGTCACATCCAGTTATTTATATATTAGACCAAGGCTATCAAAATTCATAAGCAATTTTGGTTTACTTTGAAATAATTCAAAAATTATCTTGAACCACTCACCAAATATACACTTTAATAAAATCTTGATTCTAGATATTGATTATAAATCTCTCTTGAACCAAAAGCACTACTGCTTCACTAAATAAATTTTGAATTTTTTGGAACTGATATTGCCATTTTTGAACCAAATCACACTTACACATCTTAAAAATGATTTTGCACAAGAAAATATGATGCTACATAGTAGTCCTAGCTTCTTAAGCAAAAGGTTTCCCTTGCTATCCTATTATGCACATGGTCTAGAATGCTGAGAATTGGAAAAATGACAAGCTCCTCCCTGCCTAAATAAAATCCCTTGCTTTTTGTCAAATCTGAGGAAGTATCCCTTGAAAAAGAGTAATAGTAAAAATGCCTTTTACTACAAAGAAATAAAATCCTCTTTTTCAAAAACAAAATGAACAAACATCCCTACTCAAAGAAATTAGAAGAAAAGAAGGGGGTAATGAGCTTGAATCCCTAGAATTCCTCAGTTATTTGAACACCATGGGGTGATCCCTATTATAGTAATGGGATAAATGAATCCCACCTGGCAATAGGGTAGTCTTATGTGTGGAGATATGTCTGTCACATTAGCAACCTTCTTTTGTACAAACCAATATCATCTTATGGATCAAATAGCTTTTTGGTAGCTTGAATTACAATGTAGTTAAGTCCAATTGCATGCATAATATCATGGTAAATGAATCTATAATTTATACACACACTAGTTCTTAAAGTCAATTTGCATCATTACCTTACTCAAAATTGGTAATTAAACTTCATAAGCACACACATTTGATCCTTGAGATACTTTTGTTTCATAATTAAGGTCAATATGGACAATGAATACATAAATTACACACTGGTTCTTGATAAATTTAACTTCATCCTAGAAATGACCAAAAATTTTCTTGAAGTTTGATTAGAAAACATCATTATTTCATCATGGATTTGTATGACTGTTAGCATACACAATTGGCCCTAAAAACAATTAATCTTCCATCTCATATCTATTACTTATTATAAAGTTTTCAAATCATTATATTGCATGATTACATGTCTTATACAAAAACTTGCATTGATCATACATAATCACTTTCTCATGTAACTACATATTGAATTTGTGATGATGGCATGAGACAACCACTAGAAATATTATGCCTACTGCAAGTCCTCTATCAAAAATTGTCATTCTTAAATTGTTATATCTCTTAAATTTAAACCAAATTAAATTTAATATCATACATTACTTATCAATTGCATCACTTTCAATAAAATCTCAAGATACTTCTTGACCACAACCCTTTGATGTTAGCAATATAACAAAATCTCATACAGGATCCGCTTTATGACCAATGCGGACGATAACCTCCATAGATGGTCATATACAAGCATACATCCTCGAGATCTATTGTTGACTGATCAAAATCATAAGGGTTCATTTTTAAAATACTCTTTCTTCTACAAAACTTTCAAATCACACTACATCACCAATTACATCACTCATACTTTACTTCACTATAATCATATCTTGATTAAGCATGATGGCAAAAATATTAGCAATCAAACATGACCATAAGCAATATTATGTAGATCATCAAAAATAAATCATATTTTGCATTACACATACACATAAAAATCAAAATACCAAAAAGAGAACAACAATAGTCATATGTATATATATCTCATCAAAAAATACATAGGGTACAAAAAGGTTGACTGGTATGCCACAATCATAAAATGGCATACTCAGTCACTAGAGGGTATACCACAAAATCAAGCCTGGTATATCACCCCCTAGAACCCCTAGAACTCTAGTTGTCCTCTGGAAGTGGTATGGGTACCTAAAATGGAGGAGCCCTAGACACTATCCTTGAGGAAGATCTCATATGGCTTGTAGGAGCTAACTCTGGGGGTAGTAGAGCCCTATGACCCTCGAGCACTGCCTAAAAGTACATCTAGTAGAATATCATCCACTGAGAGGTTAACATAGCCTTTGCATGTATTGCTATCAGTGAACTCTAAAGTGCATCACTCCTAGAGGACTGGCCTAAAGCCACACTCCTCATCTAGTGTTATCAATATTGGGTCTAATGAGATGATCCTGGTACCTGCATCTGGGCCAGTTGAGCCTGAGACTATCCAATAGAGATTGTGACTACATGAGTTGTACCTCCAATGACTGGATCTGGGTCACTTGAATTCTAATATGATTCCTTGGACCATCATTATTTTATCGTAGAGTAGCCACCTCTCCTACGTTACTCAACTCCCAAATATCCCTAGCAATGTCCTTCTTGAGAAAGTTCTATTGAGGAACAGAGGGGTATCCCACTGAGGAGATAATGCAAGATGATCTGGTGGGGGTGCATGCTGTTGTGAACCTCCTACTCATTATCACTGCCCACTCCCTCCATTAATCTAGAGAATCCTCTCTTTGAGAAGACCTTTGTGGTTGCATCTCTCCTCTCATTCATGATCCCTCTCTCTGTGGTGGCCTCTACCTCTCTCTATCCTCTTGACTAGTTGATCACCATCTAGTGGCCTCTTGAAAAGCTCGATGTACCCGATCAACTACAACCCTCTCTTGAGTAATCCTCATAGGAAGGATGCTGGCATACCATGTATGGTATCCATATATGAATCTTGCATCATCCCCCTCTATAAGTGCAACCACAGGGTCATCCTCATCTACCTCTACAAACATGTTTAGATATAGAGCTCCACTAGTAGTCATCAATGTTAGACTTACAATCACACTAAGAGGGGGGGTGAATCAATGTAGCTATTTAGATTCAAATCTACAACTCTTAACACTGAAACAATGAAGATTTAAATTAGATAAAGCAAGTATAACAAGAGAGCATTCCACAACACATGATGTAATGAGGTTCACCAATTTGGCTACTCCTCAAAAATGACTGCTTGGATTACCGTCCAAATCTAGCCTTTGCAAAATACCAATTTTACAATCAATTTACCAACACCAACCGGAAGGAGCACCAACCCCTGATTAATATGCACCCACAGAAAGGAGCACCAACCCCTGATTTGTCTGCACCAACAGAAAGGAGCACCAACCCCTAATTCCAAGCACCAACTTGGACTAAAATTTTGAAGCTATTAGATTGACATAAAAATGTCTTCACTTATTCAAGACCTTGACTGGTCTATTGCTAACTCAACCTCTCTCACTATTCATAAAAACACCACACACACTTAAGGCTCTACTTACTACACTTTTATGGCTCTCACGGCTCTGCTTAACACTCTCTTACGACACTCTTCCAACCCTCTTATTGCAGCACTTTTTCTCTCTTTTAGTAGTTGTTTAATTCTCCACGTAGACCTCCTTTTATAACAAAATTTTGATTCTATTTTTAACTTCCATATTTTCACATGCAGCTTATTAATAGAAAATTCTATATGTAACTTCCTTTATCTCACAGTATTCTTTCATGCATCCTATTAATAGTTACGGCTCAAGTTTGATCTTCGACTGATGACTTTCAGTTTAACCGCCGCTCGATGATTACACTTCGTAACTAGCCTTGTAACTGTCGTAATGACTTCAGTTAACTGTTATTATTTTAGATGCATGATTTTTCTCTGTTACTGCACCTGTAACTGCTGTATAACTTCAGTTAAATCTTCTTAGCTTGCACCAAAGTGACCTGTCATGAAATCGTGACACTTCTGCCTAATTTTCCTCTTCTCGGCTTTCGCGTGTGAAAACACAACATGTCGTGATATCGTGACATTTTTGCCTTCTTGCTCTTCTATTTGCTTGTACCCGTGAAAACTCAACATGTCACAATATCATGACACTTCGCCTCCGTACTCTTCTTTACTTTTGTCGCGATATCGCGACACTTCTGCATTCTTACTTTCTCTCTCCTCCTTAAGTCGTGAAAACCTAACATGTCGCGATATCGTGACACTTTTTCTCCTTAGCTCTTTCTCTTGCCTTCGGTTTGCAAAAACCCAACATGTCGCGATATCGCGACACTTTTTCTCCTTAGCTCTTTCTCTTGCCTTTGGGTCACGAAAACCCGACATGTCGCGATATCGCGACACTTTTTCTCCTTAGCTCTTTCTCTTGCCTTCGGGTCACGAAAACTTGACATGTCCCGATATCGTGACACTTTTTCTCCTTAGCTCTTTCTCTTGCCTTCGGGTCACGAAACCCCAACATGTCACAATATCGCGACACTTTTTCTCCTTAGATCTTTCTCTTGCCTTCGGGTTGCAAAAACTCGACATGTCACAATATCGCGACACTTTTTCTTGCTTGCGCTTTCTCTTCAAACATGTCATGAAATCGTGACAGTTTTGCTTGCTTGCTCTTTCTCTCTGAACATGTCATGAAATCATGATAGTTTTTCTTGCTTGCTCTTTCCCTCTGAACATGTCACGAAATCATGACAATTTTTTTGGCTTACCCTTTCTCTCCGAACATGTCACGAAATCGTGACAGTTTTGCTTGCTTGCTCTTTCTCTTCGAACATGTCATGAAATCATGATAGTTTTGCTTGCTTGCGCTTTCTCTCCGAACATGTCACGAAATCATGATAGTTTTGTTGGCTTACCCTTTCTCTCCGAACATGTTGCGATATCATGATAGTTTTGCTTTCTTCTCAACATGTTGCAATATCGCGACAATTTTTCTTTCTTGCTCAACATGTCGTGATATCGCGACAGTTTTCTTCCTTGTGATTTTCTTTTGATTTTTAGCATATGGGCCACTTCAATATTTTGGAAAATATCTATACATACTTTGAAGAACCTCTTAACTCCTATCCATTGCATCAACCGATCTTTCTGACTATGTTGACAACAATGAAAATACTGTTGCTGCACCTTGCTCATCAATCTCCCCCTTTGGAATTGTTGGCAACACACATGCAAATTTCTGTAATTCTTCTCCCCCTTTGACAATAATACAAAAGGGCTGATGCAGATTCCCCCTGAGTTTATGCACAACATTCTCAGGCACACGTTATGACAGTTAGCAAAAATTACAAATATGAGCAAAAAGATAATCAAATATATACTCCCCCTGAGAATGTGGTTTCGATAGCTAGTCAGTTCTTGGGAAGCATGACCACTCCCAATTTATTGTGAAGGTACTCAAAAATTTCTTTGGGCAGCGGTTTTGTGAAGATATCCGCTACTTGCTTTGTAGTTGGGACAAAATCCAACTTTACCTCACCTTTCGCAACTTTCTCCTTCAGAAAGTGATCGGATAGCAATATGTTTTGTGCGAGAATGCATAACCAGATTCTTTGAGATGTTAATGGCACTGGTGTTATCACACAACTGAAATTGGCTCACTGAAGTTAATGCCAAGATCTTTCAAGGTTTGTTTCATCCATAACACATGCATACAACACATAGTTGCTACAATATATTCTACCTCTGCTATGGATAAAGAGACTGAATCTTGTTTCTTACTGTGCCATGCAACCAACCTATCTCCAAGATAGAATGCACCTCCACTGGTGCTCTTTCTGTCATCGACACATCTTGCCCAATCTGCATTTGAATACGCAATAAGGGTTAAGTCCTTACCTTTCGAATACCATAATCCATACTCCATAGTACCATTCAGATACCGAAGAATCCTCTTCACTGCTGTCACATGAGTCTCCTTGGGACTCGCTTAAAATCGTGCTACCATGCAAACTGCCTGTAAGATATCTGGTCTGGTTGCTGTCAAATACAATAGGCTCCCAATAATAGATATGTACATGGTTTGATCAATATCTGGAGATTTGTCATCCTTGCTCAACTTGCAACCTATCATCATGGGAGTGCTAACAGGCTTACAATCCTCCATTGTGAACTTTTTTAGCATTTCTTTCAAATATTTAACTTGAGAAATAAATATGCCCTTCTCATTTTGATTAACTTGCAGTCCAAGAAAATACGAAAGTTCACCAATCATTGACATTTCAAATTCTTTCTACATCTTAATTGCTAAATCTTTACACGAATCATCATTTTTGCTGCCAAAAATGATATCATCTACGTATACAAGGACAATGAGATGGCCATTATCTGTTTTGACATACAAATTTCTATATACCATACCCTTTTTGAACCCTTGTTGAGTAAGATAATTGTCTAGCCTTTCATACCATGCTCTGGGTGCTTGTTTCAAGCCATACAATGCTTTCTTCAACTTGCAGACGAAGTTGGGATTATCACCAAGTTGGAAACCATCTGGCTGTTCAATATAGACCTCTTCTTCAAGTTTTCCATTCAAAAATGCTGATTTCACGTCCATTTGATAAACTTTGAAATTCTTGTGAACTGCTAAAGCCAGAAAAATTCTTATTACCTCTAGTCCGCCACTTGGTGCAAAGGTTTCCTCAAAGTCAATACCTTCAACTTGTGCATAGCCTTTACAGACCAATCTTGCTTTATTCCTGACTACCTGTCCATCTTCATTCAATTTGTTTTGAAAAATCCATTTAGTATCGATTATATTTTTATTTGCAGGTCTTGGTACTAACTCCCAGGTTTTGTTTTTCTCGATCTGATCTAATTATTCATTTATAGCTATCATCCAACTTTCATCTTTGCTTGCTTTAGCAACATTTTTGGGCTCAATGCTGGATAATAGAGAGTAGTTACTATTCTTCTTCTTGTTTGAACACCAATTGTGGGGTCTCCAATTATTTGCTCTCTAGGATGATTTTTCTGCTAGCTGCCTATTTTGAATTTCTTGTTTTCTTCCTCTTTTGAATCACTACTTAACTCATCTGAGTCAATTTTCTGTTTCTTTTCCGTTTCCTTTTCATCATCTCCTTCAATAACTTCTTCATAAATTTGGTAGTTTTCTTTATAGCTTCTTTCTTGTTCCCTACCTTCATGAACTTTAACATCGGCACTCTCCACAATTTTATTTAGCCTCTTGTTGTACTATGTGTAGGCTTTGCTTTTTGTCGAATAGCCAAGAAAAATACCTTCATCAACTCTATCTTCAAAATTTCCAAGATTATCTTCAGTTCTTTTGATGTAACACTTGCTTCCAAAAACTTTAAAGTATCTTGTTGTTGCATTTTTACCGAACCATAGCTCATACGGAGTTTTGCTTTCATGCGTCCTCAACATGCACCTATTTTGGATGTAAACTGTAGTATGGACTGCTTCTTTCCAAAATCTATCTACTATTTTTCTCTTAGTCAACATAGTTCATGTCATTTCCTGCACTGTTCTATTCTTTCTTTCTACCATACCATTTTGCTGAGGTGTCCTTACTGCTGAAAACTGTCTCCTAATCCCATATTTTTCACAGTACTTTGCAAACTCCTCTGAAATGAACTCTCCTCCTCTATCTGATCTTAAACATTTAATTCTTTTTCCTGTTTGATTCTCAACTTATTTTTTGAAAATATTGAACATCTCAAAGGCATCTGATTTAAGCTTCAAAAATAGTACCCATGTCATCTTGGAATAGTCATCTATGCACAACATAAAGTATTTGTCACCATTTATGCTTTGCGTTCTCATGGGTCCACATAAATCAATATGTATTAGTTCTAAAGGTTTGCTTGTGAAGTACTCTTTTGTTTTAAATGTGGCTCTAGTTTGCTTCCCCTTTTGGCATGAAGCATAAATGCTATTTAAATGTTTTCCAATGGTGGGAATGTCTCTCACTACCCTTTTTGTGTTGATTTTAACTAGATTGTCAAAGATGATATGATCGAGCCTCTTGTGCCACAGCCAATTTTCTTCTTCTTATCCAATCAAGAATGCTCCTTTTGAAGTCTCTGAGAGAGTATACAGGTTTCCAGATGTCCTTGATCCAGTTGCTATCAAATTTCCACAGTTTGTTGTTCTGACTTCACAACCTTGCTTCTTGAAGATTACTTCATGACCTCTGTCACAAATATGACTTACGCTTAGCAAGTTATGCTTCAGACCAATCACAAACAAGACTTCTTTTGACTTGATTTTTTCGTCACTTATCTTAACTGATCCTTTGCCAACTATCTTAGCTCCATCATTATTTCCAAATTTTACAGAACCACCTTCATATTTCTATAGCTTTTCAAATTTTTGTTTGTCACCAGTCATATGACTGGAGCATCCACTATCAAGTATCCATGGTGCAGATTTGTTCTGTGCTTTAAATGTTGTATGTACAATCAAGGATTCCTTTTCTTCCTTGGGTTGCTCCTTTTATTTCCACTCTGGTTTGATTGCAGTTTTGGTCACTTGTTTTGACTTTTCTTTGTTAGTAGCCTGTACCTATTTTTCGAGAAATTTTCTATTTTGTTTCCAACCATTTGGTTGAAATTTTCTTCCTTGATGTTTATTTGCTGCAAATGTACTTCGACAATTTCTTGCAATGTGCCCAAAATTATGACAGTTATAACATTCTACTGCATAATCCATCAATGGTGAAAAAACATTTCTACTGGAAAAGTTCCTTTGTCCTACTTTATACTTGCAATCAGAAATCTTATGTCCATAACCATTGCATTTAAAACAATAACCAGAAAAGAAATGAGTGAACCTAGGTGATGGTCTTTGCCATTTTGTAGTGGGAGCCATAAATCTTCTTCTCCTTTGATGAGTGACTTTGGTGAATCCATCATTGTCAATACTCCTCTCGTGCCTGGCATTATTGCTTTCTTTAGAATGATTCATTTTTTCTTGATCAATCCTGATCTTGTCTTAATTCTTTATGGGTTCTATAGTTATGGCCTTTGATCCATTTTATGATTCTACTTCGATGAAGCCTAACCCAAATTTGATGCCTGTAGACATTTGTTTATTTATAATCTTATCCAGCTTCACAGAACTTCCTTCAAGTTTGTGATAGCAACCCATTTTTCGATTCATCTCTTCTAGCTGCATCCTTAAATCAACAATCTCTTCTTCTAGCTTGTTGCACTCATCTATTTTCATAGTTAATTGTACTTCGATATCTTCAAATATTTTTTTAAATTCGTCTATCTGTACTTTCAAGCTGGTTATGATGTCATTGGTATCCTTAAGCTTTCTTGAAGTTTTCTTATTCTTTTTCCTTTCTATACTCAGCTCTTGAAGTGCAGCGACCAACTCACCTTCCAGATCTACTTCAGCCTCAGCCTCAAGTTTTTTATCACATTCCTATTTTTCTTCTATTTTTTCTTCTTCGAATGCCATGAAAAGAGCTTCACCTATTTCTTCTTCAGAATCCTCACTAGAGATATCTTCTGAAGGACTGAAATTCTTGGATATGAAACTTTTCTTATTGAAGTTGCCTTTTCTAAAATTTGGCTTCTTCTTCCAGTCACTTCTTTCTTGATGTGAACCTTCATCACTTTTGTTTTTCTCATTAAGTGGACATTTAGCTACAAAGTTCCGAACGCCTCCATAGTTGAAACACTTAAATGGTAGCTTTCCTCTGTATTTTCCTTTTCCCCTTATTAGTTTTCGAACAAAGTTAGCTTCTGTTTCATCTGATGTCTCTTCTTCCTTGGATTCTTGCTTTGCTTTTATATTTTTATGTGCTTTAAAAGCAGCTTCTCTGTCTGTGGGTTTAGTTTTTCCTATTCTCATATCATATGCAGTAAAAGAACCATGCATCTCATCCATACTAAAAGTATTTAGATATTTAGCTTCTTCTATTGCTGAAACTTTAGAATCAAATCTTTGGGGAAGAGATCTTAGTACCTTTTTCACCACGACAACATCTTCCATTTTCTTGTCGAGTCCTCTAATCATATTAACGATTCCATTAACTCTCAACATGTATGCCTCTATGTTCTCATCGTCATTCATTGTTAATGCTTCGAACTGAGCTCGATGCATTTGTAACTTGGCCTCCTTGATCTTGTCGTCTCCTTCATGAATGCTCCTTAGTTTATCCCACATGTCTTTTTTTGTTTTACAACTCATAATATTTATCAGTTTGTTGTCCACTAAACCGCACATTATAGCATTCTTTGCTTTAGAGTTATTCTCAAACAATTTCTTACCGACAACATCGGTTGGAGGAGTGGTGGGTATTATGTATCCACTGTCTACTGACTTCCAAATGTCGAATCCCAAAGCACATAGATATTTTTGCATCCTAAGTCTCCAAAATGAGTAATTTTTTCCATCAAACAATGGTGCTTTGTTTGAAGAGAATCCTTCACCACCTGCCATTGTCTCACTTCCAAGATCACCTTAGCCGATTAAGCTTGTTCAAGAACTTGGCTCTGATACCAATTGTTAGACTTACAATGACACTGAGAGGGGGGGTGAATTAGTGTAGCTATTTAAATTCAAATCTACAACTCTTAACACCGAAACAATGAAGATTTAAATTAGATAAAGCAAGTATAACAAGAGAGCATTCCACAACACACGATGTAATGAGGTTCACCAATTTGGCTACTCCTCAAAAATGACTACTTGGATTACCGTCTAAATCCAACCTTTGCAAAATACCAATTTTACAATCAATTTACCAGCACTAATTGGAAGGAGCACCAACCCCTAATTAATATGCACCCACAGAAAGGAACACCAACCCCTTATTTGTCTGCACCAATAGAAAGGAGCACCAACCCCTAATTCTAAGCACCAACTTGGACTAAAATTTTGAAGCTATTAGATTGACATAAAAATGTCTTCACTTATTCAAGACCCTGACTGGTCTATTGCCAACTCAACCTCTCTCACTATTCATCAAAACACCACACACACTTAAGGATCTACTTACTACACTTTTATGTCTCTCACGGCTCTGCTTAACACTCTCTTACGACACTCTTCCAACCCTCTTCTTGCAGCACTTTTTCTCTCTTTCAACAGCTGTTTAATTTTCCATGTAGACCTCCTTTTATAACAAACTTTTGATTCTATTTTTAACTTCCATACTTTCACATGCAGCTTATTAATAGAAACTTCTATATGTAACTTCCTATATCTCACAGTATTCTTTCATGCATCCTATTAATAGTTATGGCTCAAGTTTGATCTGACTTATGACTTCCAGTTTAACTGTCGCTCGATGATTACACTCTGTAACTGGCCTTGTAACTGTCGTAATGACTTCAGTTAACTATTCTTATTTTAGCTACATGATTTTTCTCTGTTACTGCACCTGTAACTGCCATATAACTTCAGTTAACTCTTCTTAGCTTGCGCCAAAGTGACCTGCCGTGAAATCATGATACTTTTGCCTATTTGTCCTCTTCTCAGATTTTGCCCGTGAAAACACATGTTGCGATATCCTGACATTTTTGCTTTCTTGCTCTTCTGTTTGCTTGTACCCACAAAAACTCAACATGTCATGATATCATGACACTTTCACCTTCGTACTCTTCTTCTTTACTTTTGTCGTGATATCGTGACACTTTTGCCTTCTTACTTTCTCTCTCCTCCTTAAGTCGTGAAAATGTGACATGTCGTGAAATTGTGACACTTTCTCTCCTTTGCTCTTTCTCTTGCCTTCGATTCGTGAAAACCCAACATGTCGCGATATCACAACACTTTTTCTCCTTAGCTCTTTCTCTTGCCTTCGGGTCACGAAAACCCGACATGTCATGATATCATGACACTTTTTCTCCTTAGCTCTTTCTCTTGCCTTCGGGTCGCAAAAACTCGACATGTCGCGATATCGCGACACTTTTTCTCCTTAGCTCTTTCTCTTGCCTTCGAGTCGTGAAAACTCGACATGTCGCGATATCGTGACACTTTTTCTCCTTAGCTCTTTCTCTTGCCTTCGGGTCATGAAAACCCGACATGTCGTGATATCATGACACTTTTTCTCCTTAGCTCTTTCTCTTGCCTTCGGGTCACGAAAACCCGACATGTCGTGATATCGCGACACTTTTTCTTGCTTGCGCTCTCTCCAAACATGTCGCGAAACCATGACAGATTTGCTTGCTTGCTCTTTCTCTCCAAACATGTCATGAAATTGTGATAGTTTGCTTTCTTGCTCTTTCTCTCCAAACATGTCATGAAATCACAATAGTTTTGCTGGCTTGCCCTTTCTCTCCGAACATGTCACGAAATCATGATAGTTTTGCTTGCTTGCTCTTTCTCTCCGAACATGTCGTGAAATCGTGACAGTTTTACTTGCTTGCGCTTTCTCTCCGAACATGTCATGAAATCATGATAGTTTTGCTAGCTTGCCCTTTCTCTATGAACATGTCACGATATCGCGATAGTTTTGCTTTCTTCTCAAAATGTCACGATATCGTGACAGTTTTTCTTTCTTGCTCAACATGTCGTGATATCGCGATAGTTTTCTTCCTTGTGATTTTCTTTTGATTTTTATCATATGGGCCACTTTGATCTTTTGGAAAATATCTATACATACTTTTAAGAACCTCTTAACTCCTATCCACTGCATCAACCAATCTGTCTGACTGTGTTGACAACAATGACAATACTGTTGTTGCACCTTGCTCATCAATCAAATCCTAAACCACCCACTAGAACATGAAATATTGAACCTCCAGGATCACCTATACTAACCAAAAATACCACAACACTTGATCTTCTTAGTGTAACTCAATATCTCCCCTCTCCATCCAAAGCCATCGTACTTACCTCATGTGAGATAACATTATCCCATCATCCTCCCAACTACGGTGCCCTTACCAAGGTCTCTAGAAAATATGTTATGTATTCAAATCATCGACCACCTGCCTAGCCTCCTCTAGACCACTCATCCTTCTACCTCGACCTACTGTAGGATCTCAATAAAAAATAATCGGTTATACATCCTCTATCTCCTAATGAGGAAGCCTTGTTTGTCTCCTCATAGCAATGTACTCTCATCACCATACCTATAGAAATGTGGTAAGGACCAAGTTATGTCCCTTATTTTACACAACCTTAAATAAGGTCCTGTATAAGCAACAATAAGGTCCTTTATAAGCAATGTCATCCACTCTGATGGCATAATAATAAACTTTCAACTATCCCTACCAGTACCTTTGTCAGACGAGACACTCTCTCTACGGTAATCAATCCCTCAATACTGACCCCACTCTACTCAATAAGAAATGATAGATCCCTTATTAATCATTGCATCACCTAATCCTGAGATAGGGGCTAATAGACAAACTGACTCCTGATCAACACTCTAACGATCCTTCATACGTCCTCTAATATAGGGGCCATCTCTCTTGTAGGTAATCAAAATATTGATGATCTTGGATACCACCTCTCTATTAAAGTTGTTAGTAAATTGTAGTCTACCTCTAAGCATGGCATATTTGCCATGTGGTTCAGGCCCACCACTATTAGTATGTCTTTATCATCTACATTTAGGGTTGGAACATGATCATCTAACCCCTTATATCACCACTTGTGATTCTTAAGTACCTCTCACTGCAAAAAAAAACCAAAAATAATAAACAAGTAGTTATATGTCATAAATAAAAAAAAGCATCACAAAAACATAAAACAATGACGCATAAATTATAAACATTTCTTCAACTAGAAAATTTGAACTCAATTGATAAAATCAGGACTAATTTACAAATTTAGACTCATACAAAACATATTTGGGTGACCAAATATGCCTTTTGTACGTCCAAATTTGTGAATTCAAACTTTTTGCAGTTAAATTTGGATGCACAAATTTATTGGAAAGCATCTAAATTTGTGAATTAGGATGAAATTTGAACATTTGAATTTATCGAAAAGTCTGAATCTATTATCGCACCCACACAATGGTATACCGCATCTAAATTCCTAAAAATCTAGAAATTAAATAAAAAAAATTCAAAGTTTGAAGTGATAAAATTACTTACCTGTATCATTGCACCAGTTCTATTATTTCCTGCTCAAACTGTATCTGCTCAATGCTCAGCAGTCACCATTTTTCTCCATAGCTCAGTTTCCAAGAATTGTGAGGGTAAAAATGAATTAGGGTTTACCCTAATTTCCCATTTTATACCCCTTTTTTCTTCAAATTTTGAGTTTTGCAATAAATTTTGATTTTTTTACAAAACTAGAAGGGGGTACCCTAGATAATAAAGATAAAACAAAAATTGAATAAAATTTTGGTTTCTTCACAGCATAAATTTTATTCTCGCTACATATTTCTTTAACACATTTATTTTTCATAAATATGCCAAAGAGGGGGTAAAATGTAGCCAGGGAATTTTGACACACTTTAAAATTCCCCCTCCTAGTAAATATGTTACTCTCTAACAACATGAAATTCACCCTTTAAACCCCTGCCTAAATTTTCATGCTAAGTAAAATTGAAATTTGTCCATTTTCCCATTTTTCAAAAAATTCTAATAAGCTCGACGAATTCGGATGGTTCCAACAATTTTAGACATTCGAATTTTTCCAAATTCCACATGCACCTAATTTAGGTGCTCTGTTGGTATTTTGAAGCTAATCTGGGAAAACCTAGATTTCCAACAAATTTGGATGATCCAAATTTATCTGGAGTATGGAAATTTCCAATTTATCCTAATTGCTCAGTCTATTTGCGCCTCCATCCCTGATTCCTTGACCTACCTCAGATGTTAAATCCCCCTAAATAGACCTAATGGTGATTTTGCAAGAAAAACTTAAGTGGAGAGAAGGATTTCTTGTGTTTGTTGTAGGTTTTTTGTGGAGACTTCAACATCAGATCACCATTCTAGGAGTAGGCAGACATGGAGATGACTATTATGAACTTGGATCTATTTTATCTTTAGCAAAAATTTATTCTTTTGTAGTGTTTTTACAAATTTGGATCCGTTCGAATTTGTCATAAGTTTGAAATCATCCTAACCATTGTATTTTGCAGATCTAGCCATTGAACATTTTTAGACGTTCAAATTTGTAGTAGACAGCTAAAAACATACAGAACTATGCTAGGGGTAAGATTTTTATTATAGGATCATTAGATCAATTTGCATTTTGTATTCCACCATTCATTTTCTTTGTTATTTCACTACATGTTATTGTTGTTATTGTGTTTCTTTCATTTCATTTATATGTTTTGCATTAGATTCAATAGATCCATTACATTTTCTACAATTTTCTAAAGGAACTGAGGGGATTTGACTATTGCAGATCATAATTGGTTGTGACCTAAGCAAATCCCCCACCCCTAATTATGAATTTTAGTATCTTGCTATGAAATTGTAGGTTTTGAACATATTCAGACATCCAAATTCATCAGATAGATTCGAATTGATCTGAAAACACACAGATAGATCCGAAAAGTGATAGAGTAAACATCCAAACTAGGTAAGGATCTAAATCTATTTATTTCTTAGTTTTCCACACTTTAACTTTATATTATTCTATTTTAAAAGCATTTATATAAAACAAAAAGAAAGAAAAGATAAAAGAACTTGGACTTATATTATATTTTGCATTTATCATACTAGTTGAAAAACTTAAAAGAAAATATAAAAACACAAACCTAGTTGCATGGTTTTTACATCAATTGCATTAGTTGAAAAACTCAAAAGAAAATATCAAAAACATAAATTTAGTTGCATTATTTTATATCAATCATACTAGTTTTGAAAAATACAAAATACAAAAAGATATAAACTTAGATATATCACTTTTACATCAATTGCATTTGTTAAGAAACTTCAAAGAATGAAAAAGACCAAAAAACATAGATATAGTTATATCAAATTGCATCTAGCATATTGGATTAAGAAAACATAAAACACAAAGAAAATAAAAACAATATGTTAGCATAAATCTCATCCTTTATTTTTAATATCTACAAAAGCATTTGCATCATAGTTAGATTTACAAAGCTTTCTAGTTAGAATCTATTTACTTTGTTTTCATCAAAATTTGAAATGCATATAGCTAGGAAATAATTGCATTTTGGCCAAACCCTAGGTGTGTGCACATAAAAAGAATTCAACAAACATCCACCTTACCTAGGCATGGAAACCACCACATAAAGTGTTTCCTGGTGAACCCCACCCAATTCATCAAAGAACACCAAGGAGAGCACAACTCAAGTGTTTCTCATCCAAGGTGTAGATACATCATTTTCCATCCCCCTTTTAGGTGCAGATCCATCAGCCTAAAAGAAAGGGGTGCAAAAAACTTGGGTCTACAAAGCCCTAAGATTAAAGTCCTATATTTTACAACATTATTAGGAATGCTAAAGAAATTCATATGGAAGGCCATGAGAACAACTAGGTTTGTTGGATACTTAAGAAAAATGATAAATCTTGCCTCAAATTCATTTCTTGCTCTATCAATGTGAAGGATCTAAGAATTAGGATGAAGATATTCATCAGACTCTTGAGAATTAGAAGGTGTGTCAGTCTTAGCTTTAGCTTTTATTTTGTAATATCTCTTAGAATCCTGATCAATCTCCAGACAAAAAATTTATTGCTTGATAAGATCATAAGGAATAAACTTCTAAATAAGGTTGGAGGTAATAGAGGATGGAAATATGACAAAGTCATGAGGAGCACAATAAATGACCATTATATCCTCATCACACAATACCTATTTAGGGGTTATTATGTATAGTCATAAGCTAATACTAATTGATCAATAATCACTAGATATTTGGTAGATTTTTGTGTGATAATATCCAAATCAAATTATCGCATCATAGTGATCCATTTGCCACATTAGGTTTCACTACTGATGTAAGTTTTTTATAGAAGGTGGTATAAGGGGTCAATTTTTTAGAAGCATTATTTGACTAATATTATACATAGAGTACTCCTTATGTTATCATATTATTGAGTATGGAGTACTTCCAAGGAAACCTACGTAGATAATATGCATATAATAAATGACTTATCTAGGTTGGGTGGGCAAGGAGTTAGAGGCAATAAAAAAAATTGACTTCAAGAAATACATTGTTATAACTTTCATCCCATTTGAATTCAAAAAATTTCTTTACTAAATATTTAGTGGATAATATTTGAAATTTAACTCAAGGATGAACTACCTAAAGGCTTTGAGCTTCCCCAAGAAGGATTCAATATATATAATAGTTTGAATGAGAAGCAGACCATCAATGAAATTAATTTTGTTGTGATTGACATCTATGCCCCTATGAGAAACCATGAAGCCTAATAGCTTACCACTATTAACACCAAACACACATTTATTGGATTAAGTCTAATCATGTAACAACCCTCCTTGGTAGGACTCATTATTGACAAATAAATTATTTATTGGTGTGGATGTTTAATGCATAGATTTATTTGATGATGTCAATATGATTAGGTAATTACATTTTATGTTTGGAATATGGTACTATTGATGTATTTTTGGGTGTAGGACCAAGTACTCTCACTGGTGGATTTATATGGGTGAACCACCTAAGTTGAGAGATATTTTAGGAAATGATGATGATGACTTGTTCATCAACTCTAAGGTAAAAGGTTACCTTCATGTAGATGCATTGCATTTGTGCTTGATTTGATAAAATACAACGTTGGACTAGGAGATTGCTTTAAGCAAAGGATTCATCTTTAGTATGATGGGGATAATATTTTGGTTATATTAAAAATCCATCTATTAAAAGATAAAGCAATGTTGTATAATTTAGAATGGTAAATCCTTGTTTCAATTGTGTTGGAGATTGTGGATTAAGTGATTGGTTAATAGAAGCATTAATAAGGGATATGTCATTAATGCTAAATATTAATACCAGAGTCAATAATTCATATTGGATTATGATATTAATTAGCAAGTAATTGGTCCTTCCTCAATTTTGAAGAGCAATTTTATCTTGGATTAATTGTTGAAAGTAATTATTTGGTTTAAATTTATAATCCATGCTTAATAATTAAAGAATAAGGTATTAAAGGATAAATTAATCCAAGGTTTCTAAGGTTGAAATTATTTATGTTAATATATTTGCTTTGGCTTCATTAATTTGCATGATCCATAACTCCTTTGCATGGCCTTGATGATTCTTGGTAGCGCTCTTTGAAAATGTACCATTGAGCTGGAGCACATTGGTAATGGTGGTCATTGAATCCAAGAAGGTATGGGAAGGGACTCCCACCTGTTAGCATTTAAATTGTTATTTGAGAGACTCAATGGGTTGTTCCAAGGATCGCTAGGAAGCAAAGGAGAGTGAGGAGCTGGGAGGATGCAAGAGGTTGATTTTGGAAGCTTAGTGATGAAAGGTAGGTGTTAGTTTACCTCCTTTGTAGTGTTCAATTTTTGTATGTTCTTTTGTTGTTGTATTATTAGTTGGTTGGATGTCTATGCATGATTTTGGTGTTGCTTATTGAGTCCACCATCGAGTCCTTGCTAGATAGTTAGTGGTGTTGTATCCATGAGGGTTGTGGCTTTGTAGGTAGTCTTGGTATATGTTGGTATGTTTGCACCTAAGTTTTGGGTCATCCAAGTTTTCTATCACATGTATATGTATTTTTGCTTCCTATATCCCTAAGTTAATTGTGGCTTCGAGTTGGAGTTGTTGGTAAGCTCTTCTGGTAATGGCTTGTAGTTGCCTTATTGATAGGTAAACAATGGCTAATATCCAAAGTGTTGGGGTGCCACTTAAGCAATTGCTATCCCTATGTTTTGTGAGTACAGTGCCTACTTCATCTTGGTGTTACGAGCCTTAAATTGGTATGGGTAATGTTGGAGCTACCTTGTAAATATGTGTGTCACCTATGGGGCCTTCATTGAGTCTTTTCTTCCTTGTGTGCTTTGTATGAGGTTGGCACTTGTTTGTGCTTGTCATTTTTGTTTTGCTTTGCATTCTAAGCATTCATTTTTTTTTTGTGTTTGATGCATGGTGTTATTTCAAGATTAGCATGATAATAAGGAATTTTAGGAGAGGTTATTTTCTTCACCTAATGTTTGACCTATGTGGTTGGCAAAGTGTGTGTTAACTCATGTTTATTTCAAGGTTATGGTTTTCATATGATAAACTTTCTTTAGTTAATGCCTTTATGTATTTCTTTATTGTAAGAAGTTTTAGATAATTAAAGATGTTTTGGACATAATGCTCTTTTGAGAATCATTGTAATGGATATGAAAAGTGAAGGATGTTATAGTTTTTGTACTCTTTTTAGTATTGCTTTGGAAAAATGATTAGTTAAGTTGTTTAAAAGGTTTCTTTGGTGTTGAAGAAAATAATTAAGTATGTGGCTTAAATAATTACTAAGCTTTGTATGGTTAGAGAAACTATTACTTTTATATTCTTTATTGGATGCTACCCAAATAAAACTTAAATGGGTTCTTTACGTGAATGTTTAAATTGGACGTGAAACTATAGTGATCTCCTAAGACTTGAGTAGGTAAAGGGGGGCATTATAAGAGAGAAGGGATTATCTTCTTGTACTCTTTGGATGCTTATAGTATGTTTAAGTTGGAAATATTATAGTGGACTCTTAAGACTTGAGTAGATAAAGGGGCCACTATAGAGAGAAGTATGGGATTATCTTCTTGTTGCTTGTTTCCAATGTTTGTTTTCATAGCTACTTGCATCATACTTAGAGCATGTTAATCTACATTGCATTAAAGAGTTGTCTTGATCCCTTAATGTTCCTCAAATCTAGAGGATAAATTTTTCATGAAGATGATCATGAAAAGAATTTTGTGTAGGAAGCATTGATGTGGAATGGTCTTTATGAATCTTGGATTTATTTATTTTTTCGTAAACAAGAATTTGCCTTGTATTCCATAAATAAATTTTATAGTAGAATCTCTCTAAAAGAGAGTGAATATGATAGTTTTGTAATGTGGATTTGAATTAAACCTATGTAAGAAGTGATTTGGTTAGCAATATTTGTCTTGCAATAAGAGTTCTTTTATCATGGAGAATAATAAATGATTATGAGGATATTTTTATGTTGGAAAGGTTTTATGTATGTATTTTTTGATGATGCTAGCATAGTAAATAATTGAGAAGAATGCTTCTTTTACTTAGTCTATTCTAGCCTTGGAATGATGGTTAAGAATGCTATATGATAATATCAAATTGTTGAAGCATGCTAGATTTAAGATTTATTGATTAAATATCATGGTTTAAATTATGCATGTTACTTTTAATTGAAGCATTTATATCTAGAGAGTGTTTTTTATGCTAATTCATGTTCTCATGTTGGGAAGAAATTATTGGTGGTTTTAGAACGTCTTTTAGGACCCAAGTCAAGAAGAATAGCCCAAATCTTGGGAAGGGTTGTGTTACTAAAATAACTAGTAAATTGTGAGCCTAGAAGGAGTTGCAAGAATGCAATAGATAGGTACTAACAAAATCTAGAAGGAGTTGCATTGATGCAATAGAAAAATCCTTGTGAAATGATACACCTTGAACGTGAGGATCGGGTGTTTCCTAACTACTAAGTGTTAGAATTATTCACAAGACAACAATGGTGGTCCCTTGAATGTGTAAGGTTTGGGTGATCATGTTCATTATCAATGAGTGGTAATGAACTTAATTATCCCATAGAGATGTGGTAACTAAGCACCAGGGCTTTACACTTTATTAACATACCTAGATAAAATTAGAGTAAGGTTAGGGAATAGGTATTCCCCTTTAAGTGTTATGGGCCTTAAAGGATAATCCATATGTTGTGGTCATATTGTCCTATTTCAATATGGGTATATAAAAGGTGGGGGACCACTTTGGCATCCTTCTAAACGGGAGGTTTAGTAAGATGAACCCTAGAAACCATTCCTATCCACTAAGTATCTTCTACAATGACTTGAGCTCAAATGTGGTGAAGCCTTGAGAATATTGATATACATATATGGGGACTTCTTTGTGAACCTTACTTGATAAAATTTTCTCTCTCTTGGGTTGGTAGTTTTGGGTTGTTATAGTTGGTATTAGAGATCTAAGTCATAGGGCTAGAATATTCCATGGAGTGTGCTTAGGATGAGCCTTAACTTGATGTGCTATTTTGGGGAGACTTACTCTACTAGGGACCTTGACATAATCTGGGATACAATGACTATTGCACATTATTGGAACCAGTCAAACCAAGGAGTAAAAATCCTTGAAGGTAAAGTTCCTTTTTGGGAAAACCACCATGTAGGTAGGCAAGCATGACCTTGATCATTATCTATTGAGAATATAATGGTCTATGTTAGTTCATAAGAGAATGAAACTAACTAATTGTAAGTACAATTGAGGGAAATTTTTTAACTTACCCAACTCCCTTCTGTGGATAGGATATGGAACATGTATTAAAAGGAATTTCATCCAAGAAAACCTAAATGGTTGCATAGGAGGGAAATGCAGTACAAAAAAATAGATGATCTATGGACTCCAACAAGAAAAATGGAGTAGCGGATCATAGCAAGAAGGCTAAGAGGACAATGAACCTCGATAGAAACACCAAGAAAACAATTGGTTTTTATGGGAGAGCAGAATATCTCCCCATGGTGAAATTACTTTAAGAACATTTGGAGCAACAACAAAAATAGAAAGAAACTCTTATCAATAAGGAAGCTAGTACTATAAATGTATAGGGTAGGTAGGAATATAACCTTGTTAAAATAAGCCAAGAGGGCAAATCCTAGATAGAAATCGAGATAACTAGAGACCTTAATAATGTTAAAGTAACCAAGTTTAGTCATGGTTGAAAGAGTTATAAACCTTATTTTCCATGAAGTGTTACTCCTCTAAGACTCAAACTATGTGGGCTACCCTTCATATTTTGGATGCAACCCTAGAATGGTGGGACACATTTAGTATAGGTAAAAATATCCAAGCCAAATAACTTAAGTGGGATGATTTCATTGGGGATTTTAAGAAAATATTTCTTTTAGAGCAGTTTTATGTAGAGAAATTTGAGGAATTCTCTATGCTTCAACAAGGATCACTATCAATAGAGGTGTATTTTTAGAGATATGTGAAACTTTTGAAGTATGTACCAGAGTATGAGAACAATGAGTGCCTAAAGGTGCATAAGTTCATTCTAGGAATAGACCCTAAGATAATTACAATTATTAATATGCTCAAACCTAAAAATTTGCAAGAGGCTTATGACATGGTTAGATAAGAAGAAACTAATATCCAAACTGAAAAGTATTTCTTCAACTATTCAGGGTCGACAGAGTTAGAGAGCTAGGAACTTAATAAAAGAAATAGTGCAAGATTTATGAAGTAGGATAAGGAATAAAACAAGAGAAACAAAGGTAATCCAAATTTTAGTAACAAGAACAATGGGAATCAAGGATAAAATTAGAATAAATTCTATAAGAACAATTCTAATCCTCATCCTCCAAATAAAAATGAATCAACACAAAAATAAGAAATGGGGGAGAAAAAATAGGAGAGATCCCAAGAACCTAGGGTAGGTTTCTACATATGTGGGGGTCCTCACTATGCCAAAAAGTGCCCCCAAAGATCAAAGTTGAGTCATAGGGTAGAGGAGAAATCACATAGAATATATGTCACTACTAGGAGTAAAAACTTAGATGGAAAAGCAATACTAATGTTACTAAATGGTAAGTTGTTTGATAAATATGCAAAAGTTTTAATAGATAGTAGAGCTACAAATAGTTTTATTTCCACTAGTATTATCAAGGATATGTCGAAAAGACTTGGATTTTTGGCACAAGGGTGGAAGGTCGAGTATGGTTCTAGATAGACTTACTTAGTGGATAAATGTTTACCTACAACTAAGAGAACTTTACCTAATGGGTCCACTATATGGCACTTATATGTGTCACCCCTTCATGATTTTTGTTTTGGTAGATAAGATACTATAACATTAATACCGGGTTTTATAGGTTGACCCAAAACCTTTTACAAAAATCAGCCCAGGGCTATTGATGAACATATCCTTACTAAGGATCCTATATATGTAAAATCTACATGTCGCCAAAGCCATTACATCCGGTAAGGCACATAGCCTATTATCAAAAAGAAACTTCCCATACAACATTTTGGGTATAACCTCGAGAAAACACACATGCATCATAATTACAAAAAAGAAACAAACACGGATCCCTTCCTTGAGACAATGGAGAAACAAAAAGCTATAGACACACATAGCAGAGTACTAAAAAAACTCCCACAAGCTCTGTATTGATAGTTACTCTTAATAATTCTTTGGTAATTACTTTCTTCCGTATATGACATGCTTTGGTACCACATACTATCTTGGCCAATCAGCCTTGGAGAAGTGAACTGCTAGATAGATTTATGGTGGTGGCTATCTGGTGGTCCACGTGGCTTTGGTTCGAAGTATTATATTGTTGTTTCTTTCATTCCCTATGATTATAAACCAACCTCAAATTACTAAGATGACTAGGAGCCATGTTATCTGACGTGTGATTGTCCCCATTAGTCTTTGTGGTATTTCAAAGTAGCATCCACAAAGACTGACAGCTCAGATAATTTTTATTGTGAGTCCAATTCAAAAAAGAGACAAAAATACTCATAGCCTTTGAACTTATAGTGCATTCCCTGTTGGTAAATTTGACTATCATTCTTGGCATTCTTGTTGAATAAGATCCTCTACTTCACTCGGGACACCGTGTTCCCATTTGAAAAGTCCATCACCATCGACACCCAAATTGGCCAGCTTATCAACAATTTTGTTAGCTTCCCGAAAGACATGTTGGGATTTTCTATCTTGTCTTCCCTAGAAAAGGATCCTAGCCTCTTGAACAATTATTTTAATCCTCCAAGGAGGTGTTTTTCAATAATTGAGGATATTTATAACATGCATATATTCTCCTTCTATGATCAAATTGCCTTCTAAGTCTTGAGTCATTTGAAGGCCTCTCCACATAGCTTTAGCTTCAGCTTCGTTGTTCATCCTTGTTCCCAAATATTCAAAAAATGCAAGCATCATATTCCCATTATGATCTCGCACAATGCCACCAACGCCTGCTCTGCCAGGATTGTCCTTAGCTACTCCATAAAAATTAAGCTTAAACCAACCCGTAGGAGGTGGAGACCACTTAACATTGGCTTTGGGGTTGACTACCCTAGGCACAGACTCATCTAACAAGGTTAAGCTTAAATATTGAGCAATCATGGTCTCCTATAGATGAGGTTTACAACTATCAAAAGGGATAAGATTCACATTCTCGTTGGCAAAGGATAGGATCCTAGCAATGATAGTTTGATGATCATGGATAGACTCATTAAAGACTCTATGGTTCCTTTCTAACCACACCTACCAAATATAGTGATTGAGACAAATTTTCCACATGTATCTAAGTCTTTGGATTGAAAAGGGGTAAGGCCACTAGATGAACAAATCAAGTACGATGGCTGGTTTAACCCATGAAATATTGAAGGCCTGAAAAACCCCACTTAGGACAGTCAAGGAAAAAGGGCACTCAAGGAAAATGTGATAAATGGTATCCCAATTAGCCCTACATAGATAACAACGATTAGTGATACAAATACCTTTACGCATCATATTATCAATTGTTAGAATTCTTATTTGGATAACCAGCCATGAAAAGACTGTAATTTTTGGAATTAAATTTTTTATCCAAACTAAGTCCTTTTAGAAGACAAAATCCTTGTCATCAAGCAGAATCTTGTAAGATTATTTAACAATGAACTGCCCATTTTTTGTAGGAGCCCAGGTCACTTGATCTTCCTTGGGTCTCATGGGGATAAATTGTTGTCCGAGAATGTTACAAAGATCATTTGATTTCGCTTGAAATCCATGAATTATTATTTGTTTCCACTTCATTCTACCTCTATCCTCAACCATATAATCAAAGACTTTTTTGCCAATGAGTTATTCCGTGATATCTATGATTCGGGCTAAGTTAGGATATTGCATTAGTGGTTCGTCCTTAGCCCACCTGTCATTCTAGCAATTTATCCTCTCACCATTGCCTAAAACCCATATTAAACCTTTTTTGATGATTTCCTTACAATTAAGAATTGCTTTCCAAAAAGTAGAACCTCTAATTGGAACTGAGTCACTTAGAAATTCCATATTTTGAAGATACTTTCATTTGATGATAGCTATCCATTCATTTTATTCACCAAAAATGAGATGCCATGCCTGCTTAGCTAGTAAAGCTAAATTTATATGAGCAATTCTCCTCAGACCTAAGCCCCCATTTTCCCTGGGTTTGCACACTTTGGTCCATCCTACAAGGTGTATCCTTTTTTTCTCCTCGGATCTAGTCCATAAAAATTCTTTTTGGAGTTTCTCAATTTTTTGGAAAACCTTCACAAGGGCTTTGAAAAAGGAGAGGAAATAGATTGGAATGCTCTGAAGAGATGCCTTAGTGAGGGTCAGCTTTCCTGCTTGAGATAGAAGATGACCTTTCCATCTAGCAAGTTTTTTTTGAATTATTTCAATAGCCCTATCCCACATTGACTCTCTCAGAGAACCAATAAAAAGAGGGACACCAAGATACCAAGTGGGGAGGTTTTCTATATCACACCCTAAAATTTTTGCAATCCTTCCTTGCCTCTGAATGGGGGTGTTCAAGAAATATAACTTGCTTTTACTAAAATTAACTTTCTGACCAGCAGCGTCCTCGTAGAGTTGTAGGATGTGTTTAATTATTTTGGCCTCAACCACTAATGCCTTAGTCAATATAAGGGTATAATTGATGAATTGTTGGTGAGAAACAGCCCTAGTGAGATATGTTGCCTTTATTCCCGATATTAGCCTTAAACTGCAAGCATTTTTTATGGTTCTGCCTAAAGCTTCTACCAAAATGATGAATAACATGGGGCTGATAGGGTACCCCTTCCGAATTCCTCTATGACTTTGAAAGTAACCAGCAGTTGTTCCATTAACTAGAATCAAGAACCATGCTTTAGAAATACATTCTTTGATCAAATTAACCTATCGGTGGTGAAAACCAAACTTAAGGAGGACAACAATCAGAAAGTCCCAATTTAGCCTGTCAAATGCTTTGTTCATATCAAACTTGAGGGCAAAAACAGACTGTTAGTCTTATGAGCAGAGTGTAGAGCTTCATGAACTGTGATAACTCCATCCAAGATTGACCTACCCTGGACAGAGCTTCCTTGGCATGGATCTATGATGCGGGGCAGAATATCTCTCATTCTATTTGCAATGGCTTTAGTTAGGATCTTGTAAGAAACATTGCACATACTGATTGGCCTAAAGTCAACCATAGATTCAGGGGTTTTCTTCTTAGGAATTAGAGAAATAAAATTAGATTTGATCATGATTTTGTTATTATCATAGGGATTTATTGGTTGAAGACTCATGGAGCCTTAATCAAATTTCAAGATAGGTGGATGGATTACATCGACAAGGATAAAAGGAGAGTAAGAATACAAAGTAGGAAAGGTTATTTTCAAGCTCTCTTATTTTTAGCTATGTAGTTAAAGAACTTTGTTAAAATAGGTGTATGATGTATGTAGTGAAGATCAATGGAAAGACTAGAGAAAAGGGATATGAAGAAGTATTCAAGAAACATTTGTGCATGAATTTTGGATGTATTCCCTGAAGATATTCCAGGGTTACCACCATGATGGAAAAGATGACTTAACTATTGATTTAATTCCAAGGACTAAACCCATTTCAAGGACACCTTATAGAATGACCCCAATATAGTTGCAAGAACTGAAGGTACAACTTCAAAATTTGTTGAAAAAGGATGTGATCAAATATAGTGTGTCACCTTAGGGTGCTTTGATATTATTTATGAAAAATAAGGATGGTTCCTTCATATTATGTATAGATTATAGAATGTTGAATAATGTAAACATTAAAAATAAGTATCCTTTACAAAGGATTGATGACCTCTTTGATTAGCAAAAGGTTGCTACTATATTTTTAAAAATAGATCTAAGATCAAGGTATCATCAGTTAAGGATTCGAAAAGAGGATACCTATAAGAAAACCTTTAATATCAGATATGGATACTATGAGTTCATAGTACTACTGATGAGCACCAGAAAATGTTCATTTTATATACACTGCTAAGGGGTATCATCACTAGTTTAATTAGCATTAGAGATATATTTTTATTTAAATTATGCATGTAATTAATAGAAATATTGGTATTATGCTTAACGGTTGTTTTTAGTGGAAAATGTGTATAAATGTAGGTTTTGCTACTACTATAGTGTTTCTAGCCTACATCCCATTTGGACCTGGCATGCTCTTGCTTCAACAAGTCAACAAGCGTCTTACTCTGTCGCCTTACTGGACAGGCACCTTACTCTGACCAAGCTAGCTTTGACCAGGTTGACCAGTAAGCTATGGAGGTTGTTGCACATGAAGACAAAGGAGGAATATTTTAATTATGCTTTGTTATTAAAATAGAATAAGACACCTATTATCAACCGATTGACCGATTGACCAGAAGGCTAAGGAGGAGGTTGCACGTAAAAACAAAAAGGAAGATATTTTATTTTATGCACTATTAAAATAGAATAAACACTTCTATTATTTTATTGGTTGGATACCTTTGTAATGTGAGCGTAATTCTCTCATGCTCACGGACAAACCAAAAAAAACATTTTCCAATGATCAATGTGGGCAGCCACGCAAATGGATTTTGCCAGCATTATTATAATTCTATTCTAATAAAATAGAACACGCCTGATTTATCTTGCAAGGGGTAAAATTAGTTCGTGGCTGTTTTAATTAATATATTATTGTTATAATTAAATGGTTGCAATATTCATTGCATATCTATTATAACCGCAAGTCCGAAATAGGCTTGCCTAAATTTGTAACAGAGGAAGGGTGTGCATTGTATAAATACACAGGTCTTCCCTGAGAAGAGAAGGATTAATTTTACACAAAGATTATTTCATTTTATTATTTTTCTAAATTATTAAGAGTGCAACTCCTCTTATTCGAGCAAGCTCTACGTAGCTAGCCGAGTAGACTATCTACGGGAGCTTGGGCCCACTGCCTGAAGTAGTCCTCCCCTATTTATTTATGTTCTTTATTTTTTGTAGATTAGTTTATTGATTTAGTTCTTGCTTTATTTAATTTAGGTGTGTGTTTCTTTTCCATGCATTTAATTTCCTGTACATTTCTTTCCAACATTTCATTTTCAGCATTGTAATTTATTTATTTAATTTTTCCACACTTAGTTTATTTAGTTTGGTCGACTTTCAAATGCATGAACATCCTCCACCAAAATAAATAAGGTACAGACAAAATTCATTCCCCAACACTGTAGGCATATACTGTGCATGACACTCATAATTTTATGGACTTACCAGATTGATAATTTATGGTAAAAGAATTTCTGTTTTCTAAACATAATTTATGCTCACCATTTTGGTGCCATTGTCAGGGATGTTGAGCAACGTGCAGTGACAGTATTGTCATTGTTGTCAACTCAGTAAGAAAGATCGGTTGATGCAGTGGACAGGAGTTCAGAGGTTATTCAAAGTATGTACAGTGCAGTTAAATGCTTATGAGGATGTTTTTGATGTTTGGGTGAAGTTGTTACAAGTTGTCCAAGAAGACCGAAGTGGCCCATATGCAAAAGATAAAAGAGAAGCGAAAAAAAGCAAAAGAAAAAAGTGTCGCGATATCGCGACATGTTGCATTTTCGCGGCCAAAAGAGAAGAGAAAATGCAAGGAGAAAAAGTGTCACGATATCGCGACATGTTGTATTTTCGTGGGCCAAAGCAAAGAAAAAGAGCAAGGAGAAAAAGTGTCACGATATCGCGACATGTTGTATTTTCGCGGGCCTAAGCAAAGAAAAAGAGCAAGGAGAAAAAGTGTCGCGATATCGCGACATGTAGTATTTTCATGGGCCAAAGCAAAGAAAAAGAGCAAGGAGAAAAAGTGTCACGATATCGCGACATGTATTTTTGCGGTCCAAAGCAAAGAAAAAGAGCAAGGAAGAAAAAGTGTCGTGATTTCTATTTTCTTCCAAGGAGAGAGAGAGCAAGAAGGAAAAAGTGTCACGATATCGCGACATGTCACATTTTCATGACTTGGAAAGGGCAAGAAGGAAGAGAAAGAAAAAGTGTCACGATATCGCGACATGTCGCATTTTCGTGACTCGAAAAGGGCAGGAAGGAAGAGAAAGAAAAGTGTCGCGATATCGCGACATGTCACATTTTCATGACTCAAGAAGGGCAGGGAGGCAGAGTAACAAAAGTGTCGTGATATCGCGACATGTCACATTTTCGTGACTCAAGAAAAGCCTCAAAATAGAAATGAACAGTCATGGAAAAGAAAACGAACAGTCATGAAGAAGAAGATGAACAGTCATCGAAGGAGAAAACAAATGCATGCACAAGGGAAAAGAAAATGAACAGACATGCAAAGAGAAAATGAACAGACATGCAAAGAGAAAATGAATAGTCATGACCGAGAAAATGAACAGTCATGGTAAGAGAACATGGTGTCAATTATTTGCATGTGACGTGTTTGACGAAATGCCTTCTCAAAATATACAAAAGGAGTTACAACTGGAGTTACAACTGGAGTTACAAAGAGAAAGGATGGTTATAAAAGGAGTGTTGCTTGGAGAATTTATTAAGCACTGGGGATTAAAGCGTCATGGATTTTATCTTGTGAAGAGAGCGAGAGGAGAGCGAGAGGCGCGTGACAGGCGAGCGAGAAGGATGTGTGTTGGGTGAATTGTGAGAGAGGTTGAGTAAGCAATAGACCAGTCAGGGTCTTGTAAAAGTGAAGGCATTTTTATGTCAATCTTCTAGTTTCAAAATTGAAGTCCAAGTTGGTGCTTGGCATCGTGGGGTTGGTGCTCCTTCCGTTGGTGCTAGTAAATCGGGGTTGGTGCTCCTTTCTGTTGGTGCGATAAATCAGGGGTTGGTGCTCCTTTCTATTGGTGCAGATAAATCAGGGGTTGGTGCTCCTTCCAGTGGGTGCTTGGTAAATTGATTGTAAAGTTGTGCTTTGCAAAGGCTGGATTTGGATGGTAGTCCAAACAGTCAATTTTTGAGGAGTAGCCAAATCGGTGAACCTCGGTACATCTTGTGTTGTGTGATGCTCTCTTGTTATATTTGCTTTATTTGGTTTTAAGTTCTCATTGTTTCGGCTTTAAGAGTTTAAGATTTAAGTTTTGAAGAGCTACACTGATTCACCCCCCCTCTCAGTGTCATAGTGAGACTAACAATTGGTATCAGAGCCAAGTTCCTGAACAAGCTTAACCGGCTAGGGTGATCTTGGAAGTGACACAATGGCAGGTGGTGAAGGCTTCTCATCAAACAAAGCACCATTGTTTGATGAAACTAATTACGCATATTGGAGACTCAGGATGCAGACATATCTTTGTGCTTTGGGATACGACATTTGGGATTCAGTACATAGTGGATACACAATACCCACCACTTCTCCAACCGATGCTGTCGATAAGAAACTGTTTGAGAATAACTCAAAAGCAAAGAATGCTATCATGTGCGGATTAGTGGATAGAGAACTGGTAAAAATTATGAGTTGTAAAATGGCAAAAGAAATATGGGACAAACTGAGGAGCATTCATGAAGGAGACGATAAGATCAAGGAGGCCAAGTTACAAACACATCGAGCTCAGTTCAAAGTATTAAAGATGAATGATGATGAGAACATAGAGGCATATATGCTGAGAGTTAATGAAGTCATTAATGCGATTAGAGGACTCGGTGAGGAAATCGAAGATTCTGTCATCGTGAAAAAGGTATTAAGATCTCTTCCCCAAAGATTTGATTCTAAAGTTTCAGCTATAGAAGAAGCTAAAAATCTAAATTCTTTTAGTATGGATGAGATGCATGGCTCTTTGACTGCATATGAGATGAGAATAGGAAAATCTAAACCCACCAATAGAGAAGCTGCTTTTAAAGCCCATAAAAATATGAAAGCAAAACAAGAATCCGAGGAAGAAGAGGCATCGGATGAAATGGAAGCAAACTTTGTTCAAAAACTAAAAAGGGGAAAAGGAAAATACAGAGGAAAGTTACCGTTTAAATGTTTCAATTGTGGAGGCATTGGGCATTTTGCAGTTAAATGTCCACTTAATGAGAAGAACAAAATTGATGAAGGATCGCACCAAGAAAGAAGTTACTGGAAGAACAAAACAAATTTCAGAAAAGGCAACTTTAAGAAGAAAAGTTTCATCTCCAAGAATGTCAGTTCATCAGAAGACAGTTGCAGTGAGGATTCTAAAAAGGAAATAGGTGAAGCTCTTTTCATGGCAATCATAGATGAAAAAATAGAAAAAGAACAGGAAAGTGATGAAGAAGAAAGTGATGCAGAAGTAAATTTGAAAGAGGAACTAATTGCAGCTCTGGATGAAGTGAAGATAGAAAGAAAAAAGAATAAGAAAATTTCAAGAAAGCTTGAGGATGCAAATGAAATCATAACCAGTTTGAAAGTACAGATAGAAGAATCCAAGAAAATATCTGAAGATCTCGAAGTGCAAATAACCATGAAAATAGATTATTGCTGCAAACTAGAAGAAGAGACTGTTGGTTTAAGAATGCAGATAGAAGAGATGAATCGTAAAATTAGTTGTCATCACAAACGTGAAGAAAGTTCTATGAAGCTGGATAAGATCATAAATATCCAAAGGACTACAGGCATGAAATTTGGTTTAGGCTTTGTCGAAGGAGAATCATCAAATGGATCAAAGAATGAAGATAAGAAACAGGTTGATCAAGAAAAATTGACTCAGGCAAAAGAAAGCAATAATGCAAGGCACGAAAGGAGAATTGACAATGATGGATTCACCAATGTCACACATCAAAGAAGAAGAAGATTTATGACTCCTACGACAACATGGCAAAGACCATCACCCAGGTTCAATCATCTCTTTTCTGGTTACTATTTTAAATGCAATGGTTATGGACATAAGATTTCAGATTGCAAGTATAACGTAGGACCAAGGAATTTTACCAATAGAAATGTTTTTTCACCTTTGATGGATTATGCAGTAGAATGTTATAACTGTCATAAGTTTGGGCACATTGCAAGAAATTGTCGAAGTACATTTGCATCAAATCAATTTCAGGGAAGAAAATCTCAACCAAATGGAATGAGACAAAATAGAAAATTTCCCGAAAAACATGCACAAGCTACTGAAAAAGAAAAGTCAAAACAAGAGCCCAAAATTGTAATCAAACCAGAGTGGAAAGAAAAAGATCGATCTAAGGAAGAAAAGAAATCCCTGATCGTACAAACAACATTTAAAGCACAGAATAAATCTGCACCATGGATACTTGATAGTGGATGCTCCAGTCATATGACAGGTGACAAACAAAAATTTGAGAAGTTACAGACAATATGAAGGTGGTTCAATAAAATTTGGAAATAATGATGGAGCTAAGATAGTTGGCAAAGGTTCAGTGAAGATTAGTGATGGAAAAATCAAGTCAAAAGAAGTCTTGTTTGTGGTTGGTCTGAAGCATAACTTGTTGAGTGTAAGTCATATTTGTGATAGAGGTCATGAAGTGATTTTTAAGAAGCAGGGTTGTGAAGTCAGAAAAGTGAACTGTGGAAAGTTGATAGCAACTGGATCGAGGACATCTGGCAACCTGTACACTCTCTCAGAGACTTCAGAAGGAGCTTGCTTGATTGGACAGGTAGAAGAAAATTGGTTGTGGCACAAGAGGCTCGGTCATATCAGTTTTGACAATCTAGTAAAAATCAGCTCAAAAAGGGCAGTGAGAGATATTCCCACCATTAGAAAACCATCAAATAGCATTTGTGCTTCATGCCAAAAGGGAAGCAAACTAGAGTCTCATTTAAAACAAAAGAGTACTACACAAGCAAACCTTTGGAACTAATACATACTGATTTATGTGGACCCATGAGAACGCAAAGTATAAATGGTGACAAATATTTTATGTTGTATATAGATGACTATTCCAGGATGACATGGGTATTTTTTTTGAAGCACAAATCAGAAGCTTTTGAGATGTTCAAGGTTTTCAAAAACCAAGTTGAGAATCAAACAGGAAAAAGGATTAAATGTTTAAGATCAGATAGAGGAGGAGAGTTCATTTCAGAGGATTTTACAGAGTACTGTGAAAAATATGGTATTAGAAGATAGTTTTTAGCAGCCAGGACACCTCAACAGAATGGTGTGGTAGAAAGAAAGAACAGGACAGTGCAGGAAATGGCATGGACTATGTTGACAGAGAGCAAAGTAGCAGACATATTTTGGAAAGAGGCAGTCCATACTACGATATACATCCAAAATAGGTGCATGTTGAGGATGCATGAAAGCAAAACTCCTTATGAGTTGTGGTTTGGTAAAAAGGCAACAATAAGATACTTTAAAGTTTTTGGCAGCAAGTGTTACATTAAAAGAACTAAAGAAAACCTTGGTAAGTTTGAAGATAGAGCTGATGAAGGTATTTTTCTTGGCTATTCATCAAAAAGCAAAGCTTACAAATGCTACAACAAGAAGCTAAAGAAAATTGTGGATAGTGTCGATGTTAAAGTTGATGAAGGTAGGGAACGAGTAATTAGCTATGAAGAGAACTACCCAATTTATGAAGAGGTTATTGAAGGAAATGAGGAAAAGGAAACGAAAAAGAAACAAAAAATTGACTCAGATGATTCAAACAGTGATTCAGAAGTGGAAGAAAATAAGAAATTCAAAACAGGCAGCTAGCATAAAGATCATCCTAGAGAGCAAATAATTGGAGACCCCACAGTTGGTGTTCAGACAAGAAGAAGAGTAGTAAGCAACTACTCTCTATTATCCAGCATTGAGCCCAAAAATGTTGCTGAAGCAAGCAAAGATAAAAGTTGGATGAAGGCAATAAATGAAGAATTAGATCAGATCGAGAAAAACAAAACTTGGGAGTTAGTACCAAGACCTGCAAATAAAAATATAATCGGTACTAAATGGATCTTTCGAAACAAGTTGAATGAAGACGGACAGGTAGTCAGGAATAAAGCAAGATTGGTATGTAAAGGCTATGCACAAGTTGAAGGAATTGACTTTGAGGAAACCTTTGCACCTGTGGCTAGACTAGAGGCAATTAGAATGTTTCTGGCTTTAGCAGTTTACAAGAATTTCAAAGTTTATCAAATGGATGTGAAATCAGCTTTTTTGAATGGGAAACTCGAAGAAGAGGTTTATATTGAGCAGCCAGATGGTTTCCAACTTGGTGATGATCCCAACTTGGTTTGCAAGTTGAAGAAAGCATTATATGGCTTAAAACAGGCACCCCGAGCATGGTATGCAAGGCTAGACAACTATCTTACTCAACAAGGGTTCAAGAAAGGTATGGTGGATAGTAATTTGTATGTCAAAAAAGAAAATGGCCATCTTATTGTTCTTGTTGTATATGTTGATGATATCATATTTGGTAGCAACAAAGATGAGTGGTGTAAAGATTTAGCAAATAAGATGCAGAAAGAATTTGAAATGTCAATGATTGGTGAACTTTCGTATTTCCTCGGGTTGCAAGTTAATCAAAATGAGAAGGGCATATTTATTTCTCAAATTAAATATGTGAAAGAGATGCTAAAAAAGTTCACAATGGAGGATTGCAAGCCAGTTAGCACACCCATGATGACAGGTTGCAAGTTGAGCAAGGATGACAAATCTCCACATGTTGATCAAACCATGTACAGATCTATGATTGGGAGCTTACTGTACTGACGACTACCAGACCAGATATTTTGCAGGCAGTATGCATGGTAGCACGATTTCAGGCTAGTCCCAAGGAGACTCATGTGACAGCAGTGAAGAGAATTCTTCGGTATCTCAAGGGTACTATGGAGTATGGGTTATGGTATCCGAAAGGTAAGGACTTCACCCTTATTGCGTATTCAGATGCAGATTGGGCAGGATGTGTAGATGACAGAAAGAGTACCAATGGAGGTGCATTCTATCTTGGAGACAGGTTGGTCACGTGGCACAACAAGAAACAAGAGTCAGTCTCCTTATCCACAGTAGAGGCAGAATATATTGCAGCGACAACATGTTGTACGCAGGTATTATGGATGAAACAAACCCTGAAAGATCTTGGTATTAACTTCAGTGAGCCAATTTCAATTAAGTGTGATAACACCAATGCCATTAACATCTCAAAGAATCCGGTTATGCATTCTCGCACAAAACATATTGCTATCCGGTATCACTTTTTGAAGGAGAAAGTTGCGGAAGGAGAGGTAAAGTTGGATTTTGTTCCAACAACAGAGCAAGTAGCGGATATCTTCACAAAACCGTTGCCCAAGGAAGTCTTTGAGTACCTTCGCAATAAATTGGGAGTGGTCACGCTTCCCAAGAATTGACTAGCTATCGGGACCACATTCTCAGGGGGAGCATTTGTGTATTTGTTTATCTTTTTGCTCATATTTGTGATTTTTGCTAAGTGTAATAATTTTTGCCTGAGAATGTTGTGCATGGACTCAGGGGGAGTCTGCAACAGCCCTTTGATATTGTTGTCAAAGGGGGAGAAGAGTTACAGGAAATTGGAGAAGAGTTACAGGACATTGCACGTGTGTTGCCAACAATTCCAAAGGGGGAGATTGTTGAGCAAGGTGCAGCGACAGTATTGTCATTGTTGTCAACACAGTCAAAAAGATCGGTTGATGCAGTGGACAGGAGTTCAGAGGTTATTTAGAGTATGTACAGTGCAGTTAAATGCTTATGAGGATGTTTTTGATGTTTGGGTGAAGTTGTTATAGGTTGTCCAAGAAGACCGAAGTGGCCCATATGCAAAAGATAAAAGAGAAGCGAAAAAAAGCAAAGAAAAAAAGTGTCGCGATATCGTGACATGTTGCATTTTCATGGCCAAGAGAGAAGAGAAAATGCAAGGAGAAAAAGTGTCGCGATATCGTGACATGTTGTATTTTTACGGGCCTAAGCAAAGAAAAAGAGCAAGGAGAAAAAGTGTCGCGATATCGCGACATGTTGTATTTTCACGGGCCTAAGCAAAGAAAAAGAGCAAGGAGAAAAAGTGTCACGATATCGCGACATGTATTTTCGTGGGCCAAAGCAAAGAAAAAGAGCAAGGAGAAAAAGTGTCACGATATCGCGACATGTTGTATTTTCGTGGTCCAAAGCAAAGAGAAAGAGGAAGGAGAAAAAGTGTCGCGATATCGCGACATGTCGCACGATATCACGACATGTCGCATTTTCATGACTCGAAAAGGGCAGGAAGGAAGAGAAAGAAAAAGTGTCGCGATATCGTGACATGTCGCATTTTCACGACTTGGAAAGGGCAGGAAGGAAGAGAAAGAAAAAGTGTCGCGATATCACGACATGTCGCATTTTCACGACTTGAAAAGGGCAGGAAGGAAGAGAAAGAAAAAGTGTCATGATATCGCGACATGTCACATTTTTGTGACTCAAGAAGGGTAGGCAGGCAGAGTAACAAAAGTGTCACGATATCATGACATGTCACATTTTTGCGACTCAAGAAAAGCCTCAAAATAGAAACGAACAATCATGGAAAAGAAAACGAATAGTCATGAAGAAGAAGATGAACAGTCATCAAAGGAGAAAACAAATGCATGCACAAGGGAAAAGAAAATGAACAGTCAGACATGCAAAGAGAAAACGAACAGACATGCAAAGAGAAAATGAACAGTCATGCCCGAGAAAACGAACAGTCATGGTAAGAGAACATGGTGTCAATTATTTGCATGTGACGTGTTTGACGAAATGCCTTCTCAAAATATACAAAAGGAGTTACAACTGCAGTTACAAAGAGAAAGGATGGTTATAAAAGGAGTGTTGCTTGGAGAATTTATTTAGCACGGGGGATTAAAGCGTCACGGATTTTATCTTGCGAAGAGAGCGAGAGGAGAGCGAGAGGCGCACGATAGGTGAGCAAGAAGGATGTGTGTTGGGTGAATTGTGAGAGAGGTTGAGTAAGCAATAGACCAGTCAGGGTCTTGTAAAAGTGAAGGCATTTTTATGTCAATCTTCTAGTTTCAAAATTGAAGTCCAAGTTGGTGCTTGGCATCAGGGGTTGGTGCTCCTTCCAGTTGGTGTTGGTAAATCAGGGGTTGGTGCTCCTTTCTGTTGGTGTAGATAAATCAGGGGTTGGTGCTCCTTTCTATTGGTGCAGATAAATCAGGGGTTGGTGCTCCTTCCAGTGGGTGCTGGTAAATTGATTGTAAAGTTGTGCTTTGCAAGGGCTGGATTTGGATGGTAGTCCAAACAGTCAATTTTTGAGGAGTAGCCAAATCGGTGAACCTCGATACATCTTGTGTTGTGTGATGCTCTCTTGTTATATTTGCTTTATTTGGTTTTAAGTTCTCATTGTTTTGGCTTTAAGAGTTTAAGATTTAAGTTTTAAAGAGCTACACTGATTCACCCCCCCTCTCAGTGTCATAGTGAGATTAACAAGGGAGTGTTTAAACTATAGTGTTCTAATTTACAGGTCAAATAAGAAGCCCATTCAAAAATACCTATAGATATTTTGCCTGAGAAGTGTGAGTCTACCTAGGGCCTTTTTATAAGACCAAAAATAGTTGTTGGCACAGTCAGAGCCAAATCCCATAGGCAATAGTTGAAATTTATCAACTTCTTAGGTAAATACGGGAATGAACCTGATGTACCATAATTAAGTGTAGAAGTAGGAATAAAATGTGTTGTTGAAAAAAAAATTAAAAATCTGGCAATGAAGGATTTCTATCATGTTCTGAATGGTTTCAAAAGAGTCAAAGAAATAGCACAACCTAGGTTTGATTGAAAATTTTTAGGGATGTGTTTTTATACAAAAACCATTGAGAATTGTGCCTCCAAAATCTTAGTCTTAATGATTGAAAATTATTTTAACAGGCTTAACGCTTTGCAACATATTGGCAAATTATTTTAATGATGCAGGGAAGATGACAAAGTTGAATTTAAACAGAATGTCTTGTTATGGAGTATGCTCATCACTTGCACTTAAGGTGACCTAGTGAATCAGAAACAAGCACTTATATTTAAGAGATTGCTACACCCTATTTTATTTAAGGTGCTAGCCCATAGATAGTCATTTTCCAGCCTGCAAATTTTTTTGTAATGTTGAAATAGTTTGGTTGTGAGGCCATGGGGGAAAATACTCTTCTCATGCTACAACATATCAGACTAGTTGAAAAAAAAAAGAGATTATTTTCAAAAAACTAGATCAGATATAGGCATGGGGGGATCCAACTTCATCATTTCTACCAGTAGCACAATGAACGCTATTTACAGTGTTCATGAAAAAAAAATCATCTGCTGAAAAGGCTCCAAGATTAAGAGCAATTCAAAAATAGAGTTTTTTTTTTTACTACCTGTTGGAAGAGATTATCCTCTTTCTCGAGGACTAGCTTTGTCCAGAAGGGAAATTAGAAATTTCCAACCAGTAGCTAAAAAAAATAGGGGAGGAGCCTGGAAAGAATTGGATGTCAAATATCTGCAAGAAGGCCACACACGAAAAAATTATGAATGGAGCTCATAGTGGCCAAAAAAAAAAAAAATATCACATAAATATCGGTGTTGCATCTCATGAAAACGTCAAACCTGTTCACCCAACATATGTTGTGGATGATGATGGATAAAATTATTTTCATCCCCACTCTCAAAAACAGAGAATAGCAGTGCTGCTCTAATTCTGCCTGCAGAAGAAAAAAATTCAGAGGGGGATCACTCTAATTCAGATGCATGTGTCAGGACTGGATAAATTCTAAATCAATTGAAAAAAAGGAGTGACGCATCCAGGGGCACATGGTGAGAAAAGGGTACAAAGCTATTTTTAATTACGACAATCCTTACAATACATCTAAAGAGTTTGCGTTCTTGAGATATATCAAAAGTCGGATTAAAATATTTTTACATGTGTTGTTAATGAGGAGCTAGGTATTACACAAGCTTAGAGCTATGGGCTATTATAAAATCCTTCATATTGCATTGCATTTTGTTAAAAAAGTATGTGGGAAAAAATACAGAGAGAAGATAGAGTCTCACTATGGTGGAGAATGCCCACTTTGCAAAGAGATGGTGAGGATTTGAAATCATGGATGAACTCTACTGTCATAATGCAAATTCCCATAAACAACTAGGTGAAGAAGACGTTCCACTACATAGCATAAAATGTTTTTAGGATGATGATTGATAGACCTCCAGCTTGGTCACTAAATTTTAAAATCCCATACTCATGTTGTTGTAGTAGACATTATGTTCTCTATTGCAGAAGATGAAAAAAAAAATTAGATAGAATTTTATTAATGCTTTTTAGTTTAATTTTTTATGTCCTGTAGGGTATCATGAAGTGCGATATAGATAAATAAGGAGATGCCAGATTTGGTGAAGAAATATTTCTATGAGAAGTGACATCAACAGTTTTTATGCAGGTGCCTTACTCTGGTGGCATGACAGTGGCACGATGTCTTACTCTTGTGGCACAGTAGTGGTGTGATGCCTTATCGAAGCAAGCACCTTACTAAGGTAGGCACCTTACCGAGGTAGGTGCCTTACTGAAGTAGGTGCCTTACCAAGGTAGGCATCGTACTCAAGCAAGCGCCAAGATTCTCAAGTGGCACCTCAATGTCCATCAGCGGAGGCACCTGATAAAAAAAAAGGACAAGAACCTTGATGTCATGCATCAAGGGTGGCTTGATTATTATTATAAAAAAATGGAAAATCACCTTGATGTCATGCATCAAAGAGTGTCGTCATTAAAAAAAAAAATCACACATCATCTACCTACTTAGCATAAAATTTCTTTTGCTTTGCAGGAAATCGTGAACCACATGCAAGTTCCAGGTATCCTGAGAGCCGGGGCCTAATAGGTACGGATGTCATGATTCCTATTTTACCTACTTTCATGTGTTGTAGTTATTTTTTCTTTTCACAGGGGAAGTGGCCTGATTGTACAAAAAATAGGCATCTTGGAGACAAGGCCTAAATCGGCTCAGCATCCATGAACCTGCACATTTTTTTTATGAGGTAGAAACTTGACTATTTCCATTCAGAGGAGATAGTCCCCATCTGGGTATTAATGTGGGTATTAATTTCCTACAAAGGGAAGAGATACCCACCTCTATGCTTGGATGAAGCAGATGCTAATGCAGTACAAAAAAAAAAATTAGAGGGCCTGATCAACTCTTCAATAGAAGATGCGTTAGTAACTACTCACTTTTCAACACCAAGAGGGTGCCTTGATTTCATGCGTTCTATTTTCTAGTGCACTGGCTGTTGGAAAGTTTAAAAATAAAATTCTAATAGCTGGGAAAGAAAAATAGTGCTTAAAAATATTTGTAGCTCTCCTTGGAGAAGATAATTGCAAATCCACTTTATCCCAACATTGCTCAAACTTCTCCCTAGATTGGGGGTTCCTCTTAATCAGTATGGGACCTGATGTTCATAGGGTTGTAGACCTGTTGCATAGAGGGACCTATTATTGGCGATGAGGACATCACCAATTTAAGTGGGGGAGGATTTGGGTGAACCTATTCCTGGTGACGAGGGCATCACCAATTTAAAATGGGGGAGAGGATGGGTGAACCTGAATCTTCGATAAGACAAAAAAATGATGAAAAAAAAAGTGGTTGTGATGTTGGACTTTTTAGAATCCACACCTATAGAAGAATGCATATAGTGCAGTCATATGTGCAACAAAGTTCCCCTATTTATTTTCATACGACACTTGCTTTCATAAAATAATTCCCCTATTTTCCAGGAAAGACGGTGCATGACTCATGTAGAATAACTAGACTTCATTTGCTGGAGGAGAACATCATAGAAAAAATACCATGTTTTTACTGTTCTTTATCAACAATACGAATGGGAAAAAAAAAATTATATCTACCGTTTGGAATATGCATAGGAAGGATTTAGCAGTAGCAATCTAAAACTGCATCATTTCCTAAATTTTCATGCTTAGGAAAAATGACATCTTCATGGCTGTTGAGAGTCATTGATGGATGACCATGATATGTGCAAATTTTTGGCTTCATTACTGGAGAAGCAACGCACAGAGAAAGAACAACGATGATTAACGGCGTGGAAAATGAAGGTAGCCAAAAAAAGAAATAAAAATTAAAAAAGAAAAAAATTCTCCAAGAGCATCAATGTCACCAACAATCTCATTTTTCTAAAACACCTTGGTTACGGGTAGCATGGAAACGTTTTTACACCACCGACATGCTACAGATCAAAATCTACAAAATTCACCCAGGTATGTACTGAGTTTTTCGTTAATTATGTGTACGATTATTTTAAAAATAATTTCTATGCTAAACTCAGTAGATGCCCTTTATAAATTCTTTCTGTCGAAATATCCTAGCCACATGATATACCTTGGATATAAAAAAAAATCAATACCCTAGAATAATTAAATAAAAAAAAAACTTCCAAGGGGGTTGTTGTCACGAGGACATGACAATATTTAGGCATGGGAGGGAAGAACAATAGTTTAGATAATTTTCCCCATTTCCTGAATCAGGCCTATATTTCAGAGTGGAATAAAAATATTGGGTTTTAATTTGGCAACAGATTCACAGAGGAATAAAAGAACACCCGCTCCACTCTGGATAGATTGAAAAAAATAAAAAAATATATGGAATTCACATGAATATATTTGGCATTGTTTCATTACTGCATTCTGAGAAATACGTCAAGAGGAGTGCCAAAGAAAAAAAAAAGTATATATATTTAAAAAAAAAAAGGATATGGCATTCATTAGCATAGTAAGGAGCCAAACAGAGATCGACTATGAGCAGACTAGAATATGCAGATGTCATTGAACTGAAAAGAAAAAGAAGAAAAAAATAAATAAATAAACATTTCAGTGGCTGACTTCAACATTTGATTTCTATGGATTTATAATCCGTTGGTTTTAACAATTACATGGCAGCATGTACCTAATGAAAAAAATAGTAGCACTCAAATAAAAAAAACACAGCAGTGCTGAATGAAAAAAAATAGCAGTGCTCAATAACAGTGCCCATGAAGAGAAACAAATATGTTGAAGGCCATTGAAATAAATAAATAAATAAAAATTATTATAATTTCGAGGGCTATTTTTTGGGGGTTGTTGTCACGAGGACGTGACAATATTTAGGCATGGGGGGATGATGAGCACCATAAATGCTCATTTTATATACATTGTTAAGGGGCATCATCACTGGTTTAACTTATGCATATAATTAATAGAAATATCGATATTATGTTTAATGAGTGTTTTTAGTGGAAACTATGTATAAATGCAGGTTTTGCTACTAATATGGTGTTTCCAGCCTACATCCCATTTGGACCTGGCATGCTCTTGCTTCAACAATTCAACATGCACCTTACTCTGGAGCCTTACTATGGCGCCTTACTCTGGCGCCTTATCACTCAGGCACCTTACTCTGACCAAGCCAACTTTGACCAGGTTGACCAGTAAGCTACGAAGGTTGTTGCACATGAAGACAAAGGAGGAATATTTTAATTATGCATTGTTATTAAAATAGAATAAGACACCTATTATCAACTGATTGACCGGTTGACCAGAAGGCTAAGGAGGAGGTTGCACGTAAAAACAAAAAGGAAGATATTTTATTTTATGCACTATTAAAATAGAATAAACACTTCTATTATTTGATTGGCTGGATACCTTTGTAATGTGAGCATCATTCTCTCACACTCACGGATGAACCAGAGCAATGATTTTCCAGCGATCAATGTGGGCAGCCATGCAAATGGATTTTTCCAGCCTTATTATAATTCTATTATGATAAAACAGAACACGCCTGATTTATCTTGCAAGGGATAAAATTAGTGCGTGGTTGTTTTAATTAATATATTATTATTATAATTAAATGGTTGCAATATTCATTGCATATCTATTGTAACCACAAGTCTGGAATAGGCTTGCCTAAATTTGTAACATAGGAAGGTTATGCATTGTATAAATGCACAAGTCTTCCCTGAGAAGAGAAGGATTAATTTCACACAGAGATTATTTCATTTTATTATTTTTCTAATTTATTAAGAGTGCAACTCCTCTTATTCGAGCAAGCTCTACATAGCTAGCCGGGCGGACTATCTGTGGGAGCTTGGGCCCACTCCCTATAGTAGTCCTCCCCTATTTATTTATGTTATTTATTTTCTGTAGATTAGTTTATTGCTTTAGTTCTTGCTTTATTTAATTTAGGTGTGTGTTTCTTTTCCACGCATTTAATTTCCTATACATTTTTTTCCAGCATTTCATTTCCAACATTGTAATTTATTTATTTAATTTTTCCATACTTAGTTTATTTAGTTTGGCTGACTTTCAAATGCATGAACATCTCCCACCAAAATAAATAAGGTACATATAGAATTCATTTCCCAACATTGCAGACATATACTATGCGTGACACTCGTAAGTTTACGGACTTACCGGATTGATAATTTATGGTAAAAGAAATGACTATTTTCTAAACATAATTTCTACTCACCAACTACCATTTGGACTAACAAACACACCAAATTTTATGAATCTGATGAACAATGTGTTTATAAAATATCTAGAATAGGTTGTCTTAGTGTTCTTAGATGATATCTTGACATTTTCACACCAAAGAAGAACATGACCATCATTTGATATTAGTGTTAGAGGTGCTAAGGAAAAAATAGCTATATAAGAAGTTTTCCAAGTGTGAGTTTCATACCTCATAGGTATAGTAATTAGAACACACCATTTCAACATAATTACTATGAACCCAAAGTAAATAGAGACTATATTAAGTTGGCTTGCACCAAAAAATGTGATAGATGTCAAGAGTTTCATGGGAATCATTGGTTATTATAGGAATTTTGTGAAAGATTATTCTAAGTTTACTTATTCAATCACCAACCTTCAAAAAAAGGAAAAATGTTCAAATGGATAGATAAGTGTGAGGCTACCTTTGAGGCTGTAAAAAGTAAATTAACTATGGCACCCATTTTGAGGATACCAGATCCTCTTAGGCATATTACCTTGTGTACATATGCTTCCTTGGAAGGTTTGGATGGGTATTGTCATAGAAAAAGTGTACAATAGCCTACGAGTCTATAAAACTCAAGAAGAATGAGGTAAACTATGCCATACATGACCTAGAATTGGTAGCAGTTATGCATACCCTAAAGGTCTAGAGATATTATTTTTTGGGTAAACCATTTGAGCTAAGGACAAATGATAAAAGTCTAAGGTACATTTTTACCCAACCTATGTTCAATGCAAGACAAAGAATATGGATAGAGTTCTTAGAAAAATATGACTTTGGTATTAAGTATGTCAAAGGGAAATAAAATAAGGTTGTAAATTCCTTTAGGAGGATAAGGTACATAGCCACACTAATTTGGATTAAGTAAATATAGCTATAGGACTCATATTGCATAGAAATACAAAATAAAACTAATAGAAATACTTAAGAGGATAAGGGTTTCAACATAAACGTTGGACTTTTATGTTTCAAGGATAGGGTAGTTATACCCAAAACTAGTGATCTAAGGAGATTGATTATGCAAGAGGCACATAATTCTCCCTATTCTGCTCATCCAGGAGGGTCAAATGAGGGAAACATGAAAAAAATATTTCATTGCACTGAAATGAATCAAGAAATCACTAGTTTCATTGTGAGATGTTTATAATTCCATGAGGTTAAGGTAGAACATTGAAACCTAGCAGGGAAATCATACCCACATGATATACCTACACAAAAATGGTAAGTAATATCTATGCATTTAATTGTGGGTTTACCTAAGACTAGGTACCAACATGATGTAATCTTGACAGTGGTTGATAATTTGACCAAGGTTGTGCATTTCATATCGAAAAACATCAAGAATGATTCGTCGATAGTGGAAAACAAGTTTACCAAAGAAACCTTTAGGCTACATGGGTTTCTTGAGGTGATCATATCATACAAGGATTCTAAGTTCACATCAAAATTTTGGCAGGCTATACACTATGTGATGGGTACTAAACTAAATATTAGTTCTATATATCATCTAAAAATAGATGGTAAAATAGAGAGGGTAAATTAATTTTTAGAGGACATGATATGCATGTATTGAATGGACCAAAAGTCTAAATGGGAGAAATGTTTACATCTTGTAGAATTTGCATATAATAATGGTTACCATGTATCATTGGAAATGGCCTTGTTTGAAGCCTTATATGGTATAAGATGCATAACACCTCTATTATAGGATAGTCTAAAGTATTAGGTGATGATCATATTGAACACTATTTGAGAGATGGAGGAGTAACTCATAGAAATCCTACTTAGGCTCAAGGAAGTGATCAATTGTCAAAATAGCTATGCTGATCTAAAAGGATCACCAAGAGAATTCATGTGGAGGATAAAGTCTTCTTAAGAGTTAGACCCATGAAAATTCCCATCAAGTCAACTAAGTTGGATCCTCACTATGTTGGGCCTTTTGATATCATTGATAATATTAGTCTAGTAGCGTATAGGCTCACTTTTCCACCCAACCTATCAAATATCCATGATACTTTCTACATATCTACTTAGGAAATATGTTGCTAATCCTACTCATGTTTGGAATATTTCTAAATTTTAGATGGTATATTTCTCAACCATTGAGGTGATACGAGTAAATATTTTGGATTTTCATTCCAATATGTTGAGTAAATGAACCCTAGATCAATGTAAGGTCCAATGGGACTAGTATTCTAAAAATTGTGCAACATGGGAAGATGTTGATAAAATGAGAAAGCAATTCCCATATTTATTTGAATGAAACATTTGTTGACTCACTTGCAGGAAACATAGGGGACTGTGTTTAGCCCAAGGGGAGTATGTAACAACCCTCCTTGGTAGGACTCATTATTGACAAATAAATTATGTATTGGTGTGGATGTTTAATGCATAACTTTATTTGATGATGTCAATATGATTGGGTAATTGCACTTTATGTTTGTAATATAGTATTGTTGATGTATTTTTGGGTGGAGGACTAGTTACTCTCACTAGTGGATTTATATGGGTGAACCCCCTAAGTTGAGAGATATTTTGGGAAATGATGGTGATGACTTGTTCATCAATAGCTCTAAGGTAAAATTTTACTTTCATGTAGATGCATTGCATTTGTGCTTGATTTGATAAAAAACAACGTTGGACCAGGAGATCCTTTTAAAAAAAGGAGTCATCTTTTGTATGATTGGGATAAAATTTTGGTTATCTTAAAATTCCATATATTAAAATATAAAGCAACATTGTATAATTTAGAATGGTAAATCCTTATCTTAATGGTGTTGGAGATTGTAGATTAAGTGATTGGTTAATAGAAGCATTAATAAGGGATATGTCATTAATGCTAAATATTAATACCAGAGTTGATAATTCATATTGACTTGTGATATTAATTAGAAAGTAATTGGTCCTTCCTCAATGTTGAAGAGCAATTTTATCTTGGATTAATTTTTGAAAGTAATTATTTGGTTTACTTTTATAAGCCATGCTTAATAATTAAAGAGTAAGGTATTAAAGGATAAATTAATCCAAGGTTTTTAAGGTTGGAAATTATTTATGTTAATATACTTGCTTTGGCTTCATTAATTTGCACAATCCATAACTCCTTTGCATGGTATTTATGAGTCTTGTAAAAGCTCTCTAAAAATGTACCATTATTTGGTGGCCACCATTACCAATGTGCTATAGCTCAATGGTACCCTAAGTTTTCACTTGAGTTTTGGTCATCCAACATTTCTACCACCTATAGATGTATGTTTGCTTCATGTTACCCTAAGTTAATTATGGCTTCAATTTGGAGCTATTGGTGAGATCATTCAATGATGGCTTGTAGTTTCTTCATTGCTTGGTAGATATTGGATAACATCCAAAGTGTTGGAGTGCCACTTGAGCACTCTATCATCCCTCTATTTTGTGAGTGCAATGCCTACTTTATCTTGGTGTTGTAGGCCCTAAATTGGCTTGGGTAACATTGGAGTTACCTTGTAAACCTTAGTGTCACCTATGAAGACCTTGGTTGAGTCTTTCCTTCTTTGTTTGCTTTGTATAAGGTTGATGCCTATTTGTGCTCATCATATTTTGTTTTTATTTGCATTATGAGTGTTTATGTTTTTTTGTTCTTGTTGCATGGTGTTAGTTCAATCTTAGAATAGGAATAAGGCATTTTGGGAGAGCTTCTTGTCTTCAACCAATGTCTATCCTATGTGGTTTGTAGAGTGTGTGTTATGTTTCTTTTTTTACTCATGTTTATTTTAGGGTTGTGTTTTTTGATGATGATCTTGCTTTAGTTATTGCCTTTACGTATTTCTTTATTGTAAGAAGTTTTAGGTAATTAAAGATGTTTTGGAAATAATGCTCCTTTGAGAATCATTGTCATGGATATGACAAGTTAAGGATGTTATAGTTTCTGTACTCTTTTTAGTATTGCTTTGGAAAATGATTAGTTAAGTAGTTAAAAGGTTTCTTTGGTGTTGAATAAAAGAATTAATTATGTGCATTAAATAATTTCTAGGCTTTGTATGGTTAGAGAAACTATTGATTTTATATTCTTTATTGGATGATACCCAAATAAAACTTCAATGGTATTTGCATGAATGTTTAAATTGGATGTGAAACTATAGTGGTATCCTAAGACTTGAGTAGGTAAATGGGGCCATTATAAGAGAGAAGTATGGGATTATCTCCTTGTACTCTTTGGATGCTTATAGTATGTTTAAGTTGGAAATATTATAGTGGACTCTTGAGACTTGAGTAGGTAAAGGAGCCACTATAGAGAGAAGTATGGGATTCTCTTCTTGTTGCTTGTTTCCAATGCTTGTTTTCATAGCTACTTGCATCATACTTAGAGCATGTTAATTTGCATTGCATTAAAGAGTTGTCCTAATCCCTTAATGTTCCTCAATTCTGGGGGATAACTTCATCATGAAGATGATCATGAAAATAAGATGGTGTAGAAAGCATTTAGGCAAAATTGTCTTGATGAATCTTGGATTGATAAGTGGTTTGTAAACAAGAATTTATCTTGTGTTCCGTAAATAAATTTCCTAGTAGTATCTCTCTAAAAGAGAGCAAATATGATAGTTTTGTAATATGGATTTGAATTAAGCTTATGTAAGAAATAATTTGGTTAGCAATATTTGTCTTGCAATAAGAGGTCTTTTTTCATGGAGAATAATAAATTATTGTGAGGATACTTTTATGTTCGAAAGGTTTTATGTATGCATTTTTTGATGATGCTAGCATAGTAAATAATTGATAAGAATTATTCTTTTACCTAGTCTATTATAGCCTTAGAATTATGGTTAAGAACATTAATTTGATAATAATAAATTGTTGAAGCCTACTAGATTTAATATGTATTGATTAAATATTGTGTTTTAAATCATGTATGTTACTTGTAATTGAAGCATTTATATCTAGAGTTGTTTATGTTGATTCATGTTCTCGGGTTGGGAAGAAGTTCTTGGTGGTTTTAGAACATCTTGTAGGATCTAAGTCAATAAGAACAGCCCAAATCCTAGGAAATATTGCATTGATGCAATAACCAAGAAAATGTGAGCCTATAAGGAGTTGCATGTTATGATCCTCTCTTATCATTACCATAAATAATTCACCAATATGTAAAAATATTCAACATGCATCTATAAATAAATTATATAATAACTTCCACAAAAAAAAAATAGAGATTGATAATACCCTTGAGGTAGGGCAACACCCTTTAATGCTCCTTATTGGAAGGAATCCACTCCACAAGATATCTAGCTCCACGAGCCAAGACTTCTATAATAATAATTTATACATTCATTTTATAATAATGGTACATCTCTCTTTATACAAGAGTGTGATGGTTCACCTTCCATGAGTTACAAAGTACATAATAATATGATAATATTTCTTGTGGTTACATATGCTAATATTCTCCAGTTGTTACATATATGATTATATGACATACCTATTTCTAATTTGGCATGTGGTATTCCTTACTGAATAGTTAATTTATGGCTCATACCATTATACAATACAATATTAAATTATAAAGTACTTATCTTGAGTACATAATATTAGATAACCCTGATCAAGGATGCCCTTTAAAATAGATAGTTCTTTTCTAACTCAATTATCTAGTAGACTCCATGCCCAATAGATAAGGTTTTTACTTTTGTGTAAGGTGTATCTTGCAAGTATGAACCCAACCAAAGAGGAATACTTAGAGATAAGCACTACTTAGAGTTGAACAAGATAAGGGGATATGAAGCCCTGTTAGTCTATGAAGTGGGTGATGCTAGATAAATGCCCAATTTATTTTCAAATAAAATACTAGAAAATTAGCTACTAGAAAATATAAAATCTCCCCAAGCCTTTTTTATTATATCTAAACTAGATATTGTTATTAGTAAAAGCCTCAAAGCCATTATGATGACAACTAAAAGGGTTTTACTAATAGAAATATTAAGTCACATACTCTCATTTTGAACTCACTCATCATCAACAGTGTTGGGTATAAAATAGATATATATTCCACAAACATCATGGAAAGCAATGAAATAAGAGTTTTTTCAACATTGTTGTTTCTCAAATATTTAGTTCAAGAATAAAAAGAGAGAAAATAAGTAGGATAAAACAATTAAGGTAACAATTCAGATTACTCATGTATGCTACTAAAAAGAGCATGGAGGATAAAAGAACACAATAGAATAGCTAAGAAGGCCAAGCACAAATCTAATAAATTTTGGCCAATAATTGTATATATCAACTAGTTTTAGTTTATTTTCTTGGAACTACTTGATTCCATGCCCAATGGATAAAGATATCTAGGTTCTCAATTTTGCAAGCAAAAATCCTTGAGATGCACCAACAATTTGGACCCATGAAAGCCTCCACATAGATAGATCCTAAAGTTCTACTAGACTATCATTTTTGTTAATGCAATAAAATTTTGACAAATTCCATGCAAAGATTAGCTAGGAGCTCAAAGGCAATTTTTTGGGTCTAAAATTTGACTAAGAAAAAAATGCTCAACCACTTTGAAGTCCTAAATAAATGTGACCAAATATTATTGTAGACAAGGCTAGCTAAGATTTTCTATGGTACCAATCAATCCTGGTTGGGGGATATAACTAGTTGGATTCAATCATGATCAAAAGAACAAGTGGCTAGAGGTTCTAAAAACATTCGCAAGAACTCTTAATAGCCTCAGGTAGTTCCCAAAAATCTTTGTGACAAGAAAAAACCTAGACACTTATTAGGTAAGATCTCGAGTAGGTCTCTTTTAGGGGAGATTGTGTGCATTAGAGGCATGGGCCACCTAGAAACTTCTTAGCCATTTATAGAAAAGTAGTTATAGTAAAGTGATAAGAAATCTCCTAGAACCTATAATAGCATCAAGCTCCACTAATCATAAGTAGATCTTCCTATAAATCTGATAGTTGGCACAACAACAAGGCATTATGGGATAAGCTAAGCATGTTTAGAAGGGAAAATATTATAAGGACACGTGGCTACCAAATATGGTGGATTGTGTAGATCAAAACAACTAGTTGAGATAGATCAAGAAAGAGATATCCACTTCTTCCAAGCATATTGATCAAGCACAAGCTCTATATAGGGCCAAATTGTGCCTATATTGTCAATCTAATGGTAGACCATCCTTTTAATCATTAGCTAGGTTGTATAGAAATATATAAATAATGACATTTAACTTAGTATGAGGGTCAAAAATTTGAGTGTTTACCTATTGTATATTATGTAATTCTGCTCTACAATTTCAATGAATCAACTTATTTTTTGATCTTTGCTAGCATTGCATTGTTGAATTCTTTCATATGTGGATGCTCTGTAGGCCCTAGATATTTATATAAATGCTTTGCTGATGGTCTATTCTATTAGGCATGATTTGATTGGATTATAACTCTAGGTTATTAAAATATTAGGGATGCTTAGTGTTCAATTGTGTGGTTCTACTTCTATAAAATTTTATTAGGGTTCTAAGAGTTATTAGAGTAGTAGAGGGCATGATCTGGGATCAATTTACATTAAATGATGCTTTTCCTAGTAACTGGTCTATTAGCCCTTGTATGTAGTTTAGTTGTAGTGTATTTTACAAACTATACAACAATGTTGTTAGCCAAATATCATATGCATCTAATCTATATTTTGTATCCCTAACCCTCCATTTCTCACTTTAATCTTCCTCCATATTTTTGTTTTTTGTTTTGCCATAAGAAACCAACCTATTCTAGAGGTTGGCTAAGGAAAAATCCCAAACCATCTAATATTGGACCTATGGTCAAGGGTACACTTCTATCCATTAGGTAAATCATAGACTAAGAGAACTTATTTCCAGAATAGAGATGGTGTATAAATAGGTCCAAAAATATCACTATGTATGATCTCCAAGGCTATAGTAGCATATCTTGTAGTTCATTTTTGAAAAATATTCCTATGATCCTTCCTAATAATACATACCTCACATGCAACACTTATAGGGGACATGTGTCGAGGTTCGATGGCCATATATCGATGACTCATGTATCTCAAGGATCCATAGCTAAGATCCCCAAGCCTATAGTTCCATATTTGAATTTCATCATCTACATGCAGGAGAAGAAACATAAAAAGTGGTGTTTTATCCCAACTTATAAATTTGGTGTCTCTTCACAACAACTAAAATTAATAGTTTTAAATTCATTATTTATATCCTCAATTATACAACAATTCAGCATAAATTCTACTTTTTTATTCATGTAAGAAATGCAATAAATAGATAAAATATTACGGCCAGCATTAGAAACATGAAGTACCTCATCAAAAGAAGAATATCCAATGTTGATCTCTCCATATCATACAACCTACTGAAGAACATAAGCATATACTGAGAGGGGGGATGAAAAATATAAGATCACTTTTTACTTTTCTTTCCAATCAATAATATGCAATGTATAGATATAAATATCAACAACAGTAATCAAATCAATGCATAAATCACCACACATAATAGATACACCAATTTAACATGGTTCACCCAATGTGGGTTACTCCACAGAGAAAATATTTCACTAAAATTTTCTCAATCAATATCTTGGGAATCCTTTTCCTATTACAATGTTTATGGACCTTTGTACAAAGGAGACATCAATCCCCTAATCAAGTTTGTAGATCTCTATCCACAGGATAACTTCTTTCCCCTCTGATCTAGCTGGTGATCTTCTAGAAGAACTACTGCCTCCACTACACTGGGTTATGGATCTCTATCCACTGAAGACTCTTGTACTCACTCAGAAGACCTATTCTCACTACCCTGGCTAATGGATCTCTATCCACTGGAGATTGTTGTCCTCTATACTCTATCACCTCCAAAGCTTTCTCTCATATCTATCTCAAATCTACACTAAATATAGTCCTTTGGTCTAGCACAAATTTATGTAATATCTATCTTTGATATTGCATAAATACTTCCTCAAATCTACACCAAATTCTATCCATAAATCTACACTAAACACAATCCTTCGGTCTAGCACAAATCTACTCAAACTCTATTCTCTGATTTACACTAAATACAGTCCTTTGGTCTAGCACAAATCTACTCAAACTCTATCCTATGATCTACACTAAACAAAGTCCTTTGTTCTAGCACAAATCTATCCTCAATCTCTATCCTCAATCCTTAACACAAAGCTTGAATTAATCAAAAATAAACTCTACTAGAGCTTCCCTAAACCTTATCTCAAGGTTTGAACAAATCAATCAATCAATCAACTCTACTCTCAAGTCTTCTCAAAGAATTATCTCAAATTTGCCTTGTAATATTCTACAAAAGCTCACACAAATATGTCCACAAGTTCTCTCTAGAACTTGTCCAATATACTCAACAAGTCCTCACTAGAACTTGTCCAATCTGCTCAATAATCTCTATCCTCAATTCTGTATTGTAAGATTCCAAAAAATCTCACACCAATCTGTCCACAATTCTTCTCTAATACTTGCCTCAAATCTACTCAAAAATTCCTCACTAGAACTTGTTCAATCTCATAGAAACATATAGAGAATTGTTAGAGACTCAATATGCTTCGCATTCACTACAATGCTAAATCAGTTTCAATCTCTCTTTTTATCATTGAAACATATAGAGAAATATTAGAGACTTAATATGTTTCACAATTACAAACACTCAATTTATTTCTTAAATCAAATTAGAATATGAAACAATTTGTTTCATAGAACTTGAACTATCACTTCAATACATCCACTCAATTAAGATCAATCATTTTCACTCACCCAATCACTTCAAAAACAATGCTTATCAAGTAATCCACACATAACAATGATACTCATGATATTTGCAAACCCTAGTTCAATTTATTTATTCAACCAATTACTTCAAAATAATGCTTATCAAGTAATCCTCACATGAAAATGATACTCATTATCTTTACAAACCCTTGTTCAAGTTCTTCACTCAACTAATCACTTCAATAACAATTCTTATCAAGCAATCATAACAATGATACTCATGATCTTCGCAAACCCTAGTTCAAGTTCTTCACTCAACCAATCACTTCAACAAAAATTCTTATCAAGCAATCATAACAATGATAATCATGATATTGTAAACCCTAGTTCAAGATAGTTCACCACATCACATAACAATGATACTCATGTTCTTGCAAACCCTAATCCAATATTCAAACTCAAAAACAAGGGATCTCAATCACACATCAATGAAGTATTCATTCATTCACTCAAAATCTCCAACAATGCTTATCAAACAAGGTTTATAACATTTACTTCCATTTTAGAAAACTCATCAACTCAAAAAAATCACAAAGGAAAATTTAACTAAATTCTTTTCACTCCAATCTTGTTTTCAGAAAATCTCAACCAATCAATTATTTCAACCAAAGAAGAATATGCCCATACCTTTTACATTATGAAGAATAGACTTCAAAACCTATTTTAATTATAACCACTTTCCTTGCCAAGCATAAGGGTTAGATGACAATAATTATCACTCTAACACTCTTCAATAATATATCTTCAATACTACTTTAGAGAATATTTTCTCTCCTATTAAGGATTCATGTTCTATTGCCTTGTGTTTCCATATAGAGTTTGATATTGAAGCCCGTATTAGTTTCCTCCCAGAACTTTGACCTCCTCCTACACCAAATTTAAGAGTTGATGACAGATGGAGCCTGCCCCCTACTGGATGGGTTAAATTAAATTTTGATGGTGCCTCAAAAGGCAATCCAGGTACTTCCAGAGCAGGCGGGGTCATTCGTGACCAGAATGGGAAGATTTTTATGGCTTATGCTGATCACCTAGGAAATCAAACTTTACATTGGGTTGAGTCGAGGGCTACATTCCTAGGAATTTTTTTGTTTGTTGAACACAGGTTCAAGCGGGCTATTATCGAAGGTGATTCATGCAATATTATTTCTTTCCTTATTGGGAAGAGCCAACCCAGCTAGCATATTTCAAACCTGATTAGTGAATTTCATAATCTTATCCATTCTCTGACTACTATAGAGTTTCACCATATTTTTAGAGAAGGTAATTCGATGGCAAAATTTATGGCAAATTTCGGTGTAGCCACTCAGAGCCTCTCAGTTTGGCATTCAAATTTTCCACCCGAGTTGATGAATCTGGCCAATGCATAAGTCATTAATTGAATTGATTTATTGGTTGAGTTGGCCTTTATATTGACAATGACTTTGACTCTTCTCTTTAGTCTGGCCTTGTCAGCATTAATTTTCCGGTTGGTGTTTCGATGGATGATTGGGTGGATTGTCAAGATTTTCAAATTTTTAATTCTTCCTTCCCATTCAGTTCTTCGGCTGAGGCACTCCTTTTTAGTTCTTTGGAGGCTTCGGGAAGCTTCCTTTCATGTGAATGGGACTATCTTGCCTTTTTTTGTTCACATTGGTTTGATTATTCTTGTTGTTCTATTCTCTTGGCATTCGAGCATTTTTTGTATTTGAAGTTGAAATGTGCTTTAGATTAGTCTATGTAAGTGTCCAACCTAGAAACTATGGCTTCTTAGAAGGTTAATTATGCAGATTAGAATCACCTCGATTCTCCTTGAAGGTTATTTTGAGTAAGTTTTTTAGTAGTTTGTCCTTCCACCTTGATCACGGCTTGGTTTCGTTGTTGTTTTTGTTTTCTTCTATTTCTTGCTTTATGAGCTTGTGCTATGTAAAGGTTGTGGGATTCCTTTAAAACCCTCTTCTTATTAATATTACCAAAAAAATATATATCTTCAATACAAAAATAATACTCAAATACACCTTATAATATCCAACTTTAAAATAATATCCAATTAAAATTTTAATTTAGAAATCAAAGTTTTGCATGCCCTTTTAACTCCCTTAAACAACTCATAATCCAAATTATGCAAAAACTTTAATTAACATAAACCTTTGAAACAAAAATTATTTTTCCCTTTTTATTTTTCATAAGCCAAGTCAACCCAAACAATGTGCATACCTTTATTATATGCTTCCCAAAAAGGCCTTGGAGGGATTTGAACCACCGATGGTTCTCCCCAAGCGCTTTTGTAGTGCTCGCACCTACCAACTAGGTTGTGTGGCTCCACAAGAGCCAAAAGACACAAATGTGCCTTTGACCTTCTTCTCCCTCGAATGACACAAACTGTAAAACGTGAAATTTCCTTCAAAATGGTGTGCATGAGATTTGAACCTGCACCAGGAATCTCGATGATATCTTATGCAGCCCTTGGCTACCAACTCAGATCAAGGTGCTTTGAGTAGGTTTTGAAGACCACACCCTTTTGTCCTTTCTTCTGCTCACAAACACATGCAAAAATTTTGTTTTCTTTTGCATGAACCTAAGCACAATCGCATGGATGAATTTGAATGCCAATTTTTTGGTATTATTTATATGCAAACTATGACTTGTTCCCATTTCGGAAATTATTCGAATTTATTTTAAATTCGAATATTAAATTTAATTTTAAATATTATATAAATATATAAATTAACCTTAGCAACCTTTATTATTTAAATTACAATTTTAATCAAAGATTAAAATATTTTAATTTAAATTAATTCTTCTTGTGGGACTTTTCCAACTTGATCCTTGATCTTTTCAAACTCGATTTTTGATCCGAAATAATAATAATAAAATATTACTATTTAATTTGACTTTTCTTCTCCTTCCTTGGACCTTTACCCTTTGAGCCCTCCTGGGTATATAATATTTAAAAATAAATATTATAACCTATTTCTTTTCAATACCTTATTGCTTTTGGAAGAAACACTTAATGTCCTCAAGGATGATGACCATAACACAATAATTCTCTTGACATCAATGACAACAAACACTCAAGATGTCCAACAATATCCCCCTTTGTCATTGATGGCAACCCAATTACTTTTTACCATTTCCTTAATCTTTTTATTTTCTGATACCCTTGGGAAACTACTTCCCCTGACTGAATGCTTTCATTCTAACTCAAATCTCTCCCCCTTACTCAAATATCTCCCCCTTTGACATCAATGGCAAAGGGTCACCTTTGGGGCTCTGGGCTAAGAATGAAACTCTTAGCTTAGACCCTCTCCCACCTCCTCTTTAGATGGTTAATTCTTGGGTGGGAGTATTTCTACTCCCAGCATACACTGCTCTTTACCTTTGTCAAATTTTTTTCTTCTCTGATCCTTCTGATTCCTATGACTATTCATTTTCCTGCTTGTCTCTAGATTTTTTACTCTACACCACTTTGTTGTATATCCATAATTATTGCACTTGTAACACTTAATATTTTTATTCCTTAGAGGTGCAAATATCTTGGGATTTCTCCTGGTGAAGCCATATTTGTTCCTATCATGAACCTTGCAATTCATTACCTTATGACCAAATTGATTACAAGAGTAGCAATACCCATGAAAAATCTATCTGTTTTTGAAGTTCCAAAATTCCTGTCTTTCATGTGTCCTGCATTGTGAATCTTTGTGCCCAAATATGTGACATGAGAAACATCATCCATTGAAATTTTCTTGCCTTGACCTCATCGGTATCTTAGTCTCTTTTATCCTGTGATGGTTCTTGTTCCATATGTTCCTCCTTTGTGCATTGTTTCTTTCCTTGTTGAAATTTTTGTTGTCCAACTCATCCTTAAAAGTCTCACTTTCTCTTACACTATTTTCATCTAAAGTTTCTTCTTCTTCAAAAATTGAGGTTGACTCTTCTTCCTATTTATTTTTTACCTATTCAAAACCAAGATATGTCTTGCTTGATGCAGGATTTTGTGTCTTGATAATATTATCCAAATTATTTGAGCTTCTTGTAAACTTGTGTAGCTGATCCTTAGATTTTTCTACTTCTTCCCTTAGTAAAGCTACTTCTTGTTCTAATATTTGACATTCTAAGACCTTTGCTTCTAACTTATCTTTGAACTTCTTTGTCTTAGCAATTAACTTGTTTAGATACTCTTTAAAATTTCCTTTCTCTTCATCACACTCTTGAAACTGAATCTTAAGTTGGGAGTTTTGTTTTCTTACCTTATTTAATGTGTTAAGAGCATAAATAAGCTCTCCCTCAAGATCAACTTCTCCTTTTTCTGATTCTTCCTCTATTTGTTTGCCTTTGAAAATATCTTCATTCTTTTCTGACTTGTCTTCTATAGGATCATCTCCTTCTTCTTCTAGTACCATTAGAATATTCTCTTCTGGTCCTTCAAGTGTATCCTCATATTCATCAGTACTAAAATTGAAACCACTCTTTGTACAATTATCTTCAATATGTCCAAAGTTACCACATCTAAAACACTTGAGAATTATTGGTAACCTCTTCTTAACTTCTTCCTTTTCTTCTATCAGAAATAAAACTTCATCTTTATCATTATCTAAGAAACTATTCTCACTATCACTTGAGTACTTACTTGCCTTGTCTGCATAGTAACTCATTTTCTATATTTGAAATAACTTCTTTCCTTGTTTTCTTTGTCCATACTTACCTTTCTTTTGGTACCTGTATTTTTCTAAATCCCTGTTCTTATAATCCTATTTTTCTTCATCATTGTTATTTATATCTTCTTGACAATCAGTTGCATAGTGACCATACTTTCCACAATTGAAACATCTAACATATTTTGCATCTTTAAATCTTCTTGGATATTTATTTCTTCTACCATAATTTACTTCTTCATTGCTGGATGACTCATTGCTTGAATTTGACTTCTTACCCTTTGTCTTCTTAGTAGCTTTGAACGCTGCTTCCTTTCAAATATTAGGTTCCTCTTTTGTTCTCATATCAAAAGTTTTAAGAATACCAAGTAATACATCTCTTGTAAAAATATCACCATATTTTGATTCCTCTATAGCAGAGATCTTTTCACTAAACCTTTTTGGGAGAGATCTTAAGATTTTATCACAAACATCATATTATTCAATCTCAAGTCCAAGTTCTTCCATGGCAACCTCATCTACACAAAGTAGATAAGTACTAATATTTTCCTCATCCTTCATTCTTAATTCTTCAAATTGTCCTTTAATATTTCGTATCTTTACCTTTTTGACACTTTTATCTCCTTCATATATGCTTTGCAACTTATCCTAAATTTCTTTTGCTGATTTGCAATGCATAACCTTTATGAACTCTATTATATGCAAACCTCTAAAAATGCATTCTTTATTTTTGAATTATAATTATGTATAAGCTTACCATATGTATCTGTAGGTGGAGTAGCTGGTGGTGTGTATCCATTTTCAACTGCTTCCCATATTTCATTGCCAAGTGCCATCAGGTGAATCTTCATTCTCATAGTCCAAAATATATAATCACTTCCATAAAATACTGGTTGAATTATCTAAGGACCCATTCTTAGAATCCATTGTGTTCTTGTAAGGTTTTTATTCAAGTTGTTAAACTCTTATGAAGGAACCTGCTCTGATACCAATTGAATAACACAAGATTATATTGAGGGTGGGGTGAACAGTATAAGACCACTTTTTACTTTTCTTTTCAATCAATATTATGCAATGTATAGATAGCAATATCAACAATAGTAATCAAAGCAATTCACAAATCACCACACATAATACATACATAATTTTAACATAGTTCACCTAATGTGGGCTACTACATAGAGAAAATATTTCACTAAAATTTTCTTAATCAATCTCTTGGGAATTATTTCCCTATTACAATGTCTATGGACATTTGTACAAAGGAGACACCAATTCCCTAATCAATTTTGTGGATCTCTATCCATAGGAGAACTTCTTTCCCCTCTGCTCTAGTTGGTAATATTCTAGAAGAACTGCTACCTCCACTACATTGGCTAATGGATATCTATCCATTGAAGACTATTTTCCTCACTCAAAAGACCTGTCCTCACTGAATGGATCTCTATCCACTGGAGACTATCATCTTCTATACTCTTTCACCTCCAAAGATTACTCTCATATCTATCTCAAATATACACTAAACACGATCCTTCAGTCTAGCACAAATCTACTCAATATCTATCTTTGATCTAGAATAAATATGTCCTCAAATATGCACTAAATTTTTTCCATAAATCTACACTAAACACAATCCTTCGATCTAGCACAAATCTGCTCAAACTCTATCCTATGATTTGAAATAAACACAGTACTTCGATATAGCACAAATCTACTCAAACTCTATCCTATGATCTGCAATAAACATAGTCCTTTGGTATAGCACAAATCTATCCTTAATATCTATCCTCAAGCCTTAACACAAAGCTTGACTTAATCACAAATAAACTCTAATGTATCTGCCCTAAACCTTAACTCAATATTTGAAAAAATCAATCAATCAAATTTGCTCTCAAGTATTCTTAAATACTTATCTCAAATATGCCTTGTAAGCTTCCACAAAATCTCACACAAATATGTCCACAAGTTCCCTCTAGAACTTGTCAAATCTACTCAACAAGTCCTCACTAGAACTTGTCCAATCTATTCAATAATATTTATCCTCAATTTTGTATTGTAATATTCCATAAAATATTTTTTTCAATTTTTTTTTTTTTTTTCAAAAAAAATATTCCATAAAATCTCACACCAATCTGTCCACAAGTCTTCTCTAAGACTCGCCTCAAATCTACTCAAAAAGTCCTCACTAGAACTTATTCACTCTCATAGAAACATATAGAGAATTGTTAGAGACTCAATATTCTTCACATTCACTACAATGCTCAATCAGTTTTAATATCTCTTTTTATCACTGAAAAATATAGGGAATTATTAGAGACTCAATATGCTTCACACTCACAAACACTCAATTTATTTCTCAAATAAAATTAGAATATGGAACAATTTTTTTCACAGAACTTGAACTATCACTTCAATACATCCACTCAAGTAATCTAAATCACTTTCACTCAACCAATCACTTCAAAAACAATGCTTATCAAGTAATCCTCATATAACAATGATACTCATGATATTTGCAAACCCTATTTCAATTTCTTTATTCAACCAATTACTTCAACAACAATGCTTATAAAGTAATTCTCACATAACAATGATAATCATGATCTTTACAAACCCTAGTTCAAGTTCTTCACTCAACCAATCACTTCAATAACAATGCTTATCAAGAAATCATAAAAATGATACTCATGATATTTGTAAACCCTAGTTCAAGTTCTTCACTCAACAAATCACTTCAAAAACAATGCTTATCAAGCAATCATAACAATGATAATCATGATCTTCCAAACCCTAGTTCAAGATAGTTCACCACATCACATAACAATGATACTTATGTTATTGCAAACCCTAATCCAATATTCAAACTCAACAACAAGATATCTCAATCACACATCAATGAAGTATTCATTCACTCACTCAAATTATCCAACAATGCTTATCAAACAAGGTTTATAGCATTTACTTCATTTTAGAAAACTCATCAACTCAACAAACTCACAAAGGAAAACTTAACTAAATTCTTTTCACTCCAATCTTGTTTTCAAAAAATCTCAACCAATCAATTATTTCAACAAAATAATAATATGCCCATACCTTTTACTTTATTAAGAATAGACTTCAAAACCTATTTTAATTATAACCACTTTCCTTGCCAAGCACAAGGGTTATATGACAAGAATTATCACTCTAACACTTCTTCAATAATATATCTTCAATACAAAAATAATACTCAAATACACCTTATAATCTCCAACTTTAAAATAATATCCAACAACTTTCAACCTCAAAAATAACCTTCCTTACTACCTTATAACTCCTTAAATACTTTAAAAATTCAATTCATAAATCAAAGTTTTGCATTCCCTTTTAACTCCCCTAAACAACTCATAATCCAAATTATGCAAAAATTTTAATTAACATAAACCTTTAAAATAAAAATTAATTTTCTCTTTTTAATTTTTGCAATCCAAGTCAACCCAAACAATGTGCATACCTTTATTATGCTGCCCAAAAAGGACTTGGTAGGATTCAAAATGTCGATGGTTCTCCCCCAAGCACTTTTGCAATGCTCACACCCACCAACTGGGTTGTGTGGCTCTACAAGAGCCAAAATGTACAAACGTGCCTTTGACCTTCTTCTCCTTTGAATAACATAAACTTTAAAACGTGAACTTTCCTTCAAAATTGTGTGTGCGAGATTCAAACCCTTGGCTGCCAATTCATCTACAAGTCACTTCGTGTAGGTTTTGAATGCCAGACCCTTTTGTCCTTTCTTCTGCACACAAACACATGAAATTTTTTTGTTTTATTTTGCACGAACCAAAGCACAATCTCATGGATGAATTTGAATGCCAAAATTTTGACATTATTTATATGCAAACTATGAATTTTTCCTACGTCGGTGATTATTCGAATTATTTTAAATTCAAATATTAAAGTTAATTTTAAATATTAAATAAATATTTAAACTAACCTTAGCACCCTTTATTATTTAAATTAAAATTTTAATCAAAGATTAAAATATTTTAAATTTAAATTAACTCTTCTTGTGGGTCTTTTCCAAATTGATCCTTGATCTTTTTAAACTCGATTTTTTATCCGAAATAATAATAATAAAATATTATTATTTAATTTGAATTTGCTTCTCCTTTCTTGGACCTTTACCCTTTGAGCCCTCTTGGGTATATAATATTTAGAAATAAATATTATAACCTATTGCTTTTCAAGACCTTCTTGTTTTTGGAAGAAACATTTAATGTCCTCAAGGATGACAACCATAGCACAACAATGCTCTTGACATCAATGACAACAAAAACTCCTCAAAATGTCCAACACCTACAAAGAGGAATCACCTACAATAACAACATGGTCCCCTAAATATAATTTTTTGTACCTCTATAGGAAGTGTTTGTGCTTTTTTATGTGCCTAGTTGCCTCTTAATATACAATCCACTCCTTAGAATAAGTGTATTTCCAATTCATTGAATTAACTACTACATGTGCATATGAGGTATTTCCATTAAATTAATCCTCACCTTGTGCATAGAAAAGAGCTATATCAACACCATCCTTTTTTATTTCTTCCTCAAGATTCTTAATATGAATCCAACAAAAGTTTGCTTCATGTCCTTCCTTATTAAAAAATTCATATGTTAGCTTTTTAAGGTCTTCTTGGTATTTTCTCATTTTGTTTTGGCTTCTTGTCACTTTAATATTTGGATAAAACTTCCTTTGCATGGTCCTAATTGATGACATGATTACTTTTACACCTTTATATTCTAGCATGATGATGAAAAAGGTACTTGAATACCTGATTAAGTGTAGGGAAATTAGAGAAGTACACTTAAAGCATATCAATTACAATTACAACTATCTTATATACCTCTAAAATATTTTTGAATATAATATTGAGCAATTTAATGTTCTTCTCCTTCTCCATAATTTCTTGTCCTTCTCTTGTGATATTAGGTAATCATATTGTAATCCAAATATATTCTTGCAATTTCTTTAAATAACCAATGTAATAATAAATAGCATCAAAAGAGTCCATAATCAAAGTAGCAAGCTTATCCTTCATCTTACAAATTTGTGTAGAATCAGTGTGATCACACAATCCCTAAAACTTGATAAGTGAATCCTTGGAGACTATGGTGTTGCTAACATGGGTGTCATATATCTTGTCAAAAATATATATATAACACTAAGATCCTCATATTTCTTATCACTATAGATTTGATTTCTTTGGAATTAGTAGCACAAGGTTCCTCATTAACATATTTGAGTACCCCTTACTCTAGAGCAAAGCTTCAATCTTGATTCTCTAGGTAGCATATATTGAACCATTAGCAAGAGCATGTACTAAACCATAATTATTTTTCTAAAATAAAAAATTCATCATGCAAGTATGACTAATCAATTCAAAGATCTTAAAAACCATGCAATTCAAAAAAATAGATTTAGAACACTTCCATATAAAAATTTATGGTTCAAAAATCACATAAAATACCTCTAAACCTTTCAAAAAATATTTTCTTAGTACCTATAACAAATAGGAGGCCAATATGTATCATTTTTTGAATGGATGAGAGGAGCAAACTATGCACTAATTGGAAAATATACTAGAAAATAATATGGTGCCACTTGTCACCCAGGTGTTGTAGGTGAGTTGGAGAGGAAAGGGCAATCCTCCAAGGGAGGTCCCAGGTTCAAATCTCCACCATACCAAAAAGTGGAATTGGGTATCCAAAATCCAATTGATAATGTTGGTACGGGTAGGGTCGGGTGCGACTCTCGAGTGACTTTGACGATGTAGAACCCCCTGTCCGTGGTCTCTCATACCAAGGCGGCTTCGCAAGGGTTTTTTCACTTAAAAATATATATATATGGTGCCACTTGTCATGATCATAGGTTGATACCTATATGCTAACTATGTAGACCACTAGGAAGGGAATTGGAAAATAAAATGGTACTATTTGTAATACTCTAATTATCTCTATGATCCATGAAGCACAATATACCACTTGTTTCATCTTGATTTGATTTGAATTTTTTGCTTTTTCAAGTTTGCTATTGTATATTCAAATATCTAGTTAAACTTGATAGATGATAGATTATGATTGGTCAATATGGTATTTATATGACAAATGAAATATAGCCTACCATGTCGACTATATGACCTGCCATGTCATCCCTTGTATTGCCTACAATATTATCATTATTATTAGCTACCATGTTAGTTGTCATGTCACCTACCATGTGTTGCATCACATCATTTTCTATGTTAGCTATATGGGTTGTCACATTAACCATACAAACTATTATGTCATGCACCACATGTCATCTACCACATAAATTATATAAAATATAAAAATTTTCATATCATAGAATGATTCATCCTCAACCACATCAACTTATTTGTTTGAAAAACTGCTCCTAAACTCGTACAATACACCCTCCACTTGTTCATGTATGGTTTTCAGTTCAATAGCCACCTCCAAATCATACAATCTCTTAAACTGCTTCAAACCATTAAACCTATTGCAAATCATACATCTGATACATAAAATCATACAGGGGTCATACCAATCCATACAATGTACCTATCTACCTACTCCCCTTTGTTGAATTTGTACACTTTCATACGATTCTGTATGATTTGCTCAAAAAGGTTAATTCGGCCTCCAAAGTTCTTGAAATCACATAGTTTTTTCCTAAGATCATAAAATTTGCCCTCAAAATCATACAACACATCCTTTTAAACCTTTTTTCACTTGAAACTCATGTCTTTCACTTCTTTTCCACAATTTCTCATTGACCCAATTGTCGAAATGTCTCAATCTATCTTTTCAGTGCAATTCCGGAGCAAATATGTAACTTTTCATTGCTTGGCACAATTTTCTCCCAAAAAAGAATTTTTTTGGCTGTAATTCAGGATTGTACAGTCTTCTCATTTCTTTATTCTACCTTCTTCAGTTCATTTTTGGTCGCTTTTCTCTAATTTGGGCTTGTAATATCCTTTTCCTTGCAACTTCTTTACTCTGGATCCAATCCATAATTTCTTCGAACCCTGGTGTACATTTTCCATTATATGGTTCTTGATTGGATTCCTTCCACTACAAATCCTCACATATGTTCAAAAAAAATTTGAAATCTACTTTTAATGGAGTCAAAACCCTTTCTTTTCTCTTTCGGTTCGATTTTCTTGAATGCGAAAAGTCTCCCTGGTGCAAATTTAGAAATGGGTCATGCAATCTTGTGGTTCACTTGATGAATTTCAATGCCCATGCAGTAGATTTTGTCCATTTGCATGCTTTTCACCTTATTTCTCCTAAAAATTTTGAATTCCTCCTTGTACAATTTACAAATTTACTAAAATCATCCCTTTTATTTAAACTGCTATCAAACCCTAATCTCTCAAATTTTTAAAATTGTCCCACTTTGCCTTCTTGCATTTTTTTTCTATCTTCCTTAGCCCATATTATTGACAAATCATTTTTTTCCCATGTAATTTTATATTTTTCCCACTCTTTTTCGACAATACATCGTTCCACTCATGCGAACATTAAATGCGATGGTTGAAAAACATGCAACTACTCCTAAAATCATACAATGTATGATCTAAATCATACAACATGCTTCTTTGTATGATTATTCTTGTACTTTTTCTATTTTTTCTTGTAAGATCTCCCACTTATGTTTTTTCTTCTTTAAAATTGATTTGTACGATCTATTACTTAGAGAAATGTTTCTATTTTATCTCTTGAAGAGGTTGTCGTTTTAGGTTTTCAACCCACTTCCTTCTTAATTGTGTCTTGAGGGATTTTCACAACTAAGGCATTTTAGTTTTTTTTTTTTTATTTCCTAACCTATTTACACTTATTGACGTGGGAATCACATAGTGACATTCACTTGTACGATCCCATATGATTCTTCTCTTGGAGGTTTGATCATAATATTTTGAGTGATTGTGTCATCAGGTGCCACTTGTTATCTAGGGTGATTCATATCCACTTGTGATGTTACCAAGTTCCTTGGCCTTCCACTACCATGTGTACAATTTTATATTGTACAATTACAATTTGGAGTATCTTCACTTGGTGTCCCTTCCTCTTATGATATAAGTGATTGATCCCTTGGTAGAGGTATTCTTACTACTCTGCTAACATTTGAATGACTTCTCTACCTATCTCATTGAATCAATTTTGGATACAGACTTGATGATAATATGCTTTGTTATCCTTGGTTCCTTTCATCTACAAAATGCACTCTTCCTCTACCAGCAAAGCCTCTACCACATGAGTGTCTTCCCCGCCCTATTCCTCTTGACATTGAGCTTCTTTGTGCCAGTGGTGATTCCTCCTTTTCTTGTAGTAATCCTCTACCACCTACCACTCTTTGAGGTCCTCATCAGATAAGGGGTGGTCGTACCAATGGATGCCACCTTGTGGGATTTGGTAAAATCCCTCTCATCCCTGGTATACCTTGTTGATTCCTTGTCCAGTTCAAACATACCAAAGGTGTATCTCTAGGCCATCTAGGAGTAGGGGGTTGGAAACTTCCTAATCCTCTTCCTCATATATATGTAACGTCACCTTGAATTCATTAATTTTATGATCGAATACCTCCTCACCTTCCTATTTTAAGCCTTAGGGGTCCTTGTCTAATCCTTCCTCTCGTTACTTGGTTATCGAGAGTTATCTCTACCAACTCAATGTTGGCTAGTGGACTTCTACTTTATCTTACGCTTGGTGATAATTTTTGTAGTGCTCTAATTCTATGATTTGCATCTACTAACCGATGTCTCCATATTATTTCTATGAAGCATATTTGTGGAGATGAGGTTGCTAGGATTTATCTATACGTATCAAAAAATATATCTTAGAACTTGAGTCATTCTGGCTATCTTCTCTTTGTTCCAACCAATCTACTAGTAAATTCATCAATCTCTCCAATATCCTTACTTTTTTTCTATGTCTTCTTAGTTTTTGATAGGCTATTGTATATGCTTACGAATCAAGGTTGGTTTTATGATCCTATGATCTCCCTAGTTGCCAATGTATTGTTGTACCTATTGGGGGATCACGATCATCCTGAGGATTCTAAGGTCTCCCTAGGAAATCATTATCATCAGTAATTTCTATGCTAGGTTCCATTACTAACCAAGGTATTCCTTCATAACTAGATTCACTCAAATCCACTCGTGCATTACCTTGTGATTCAGGTGATGTGGTTGCTTCCTCAATGTCTCTCCAAAGCATCTATGCATCTTCATTTGTCATTGGCGGATCACTTGGTGGTACTTGTGAACTTGTGCTTGCACTATCATTTCTTATACCACTCCTTGGAGTTATCCCCTAATTATATTTAGATTCCCCTTCTAGTTCCTATAGCTTAGATTTTCTTTGTTCATCCAACCTTTGTATTGTACTATCCAATTCTTGGATGGTTTGTTCCCTAAATATTGCATTATGACCTCGTAGCATCTGATATACCTCATGTAGTTACTAGATCTGTAGTCACATTCTCTATTGCAATAGCCTTATCTGAGCTAATGGAGTAAGTCTAGCTAATTCTTCATCGATGGTATCATTCCTATTCTCTTCTAGAACTTCCATTTCAAAAGTGTCCACTCTACCCTCATATTGTACTGTTAACCATATACTTCTTCAGCCTTTCACTTTTTGGGGTAGTTCCCTATGCCCCACCTAAGGATACATCATATTACTATTTAATTGGGGTGCTTCTTCTTGTATTCCATTATTTTTGTGTAATAGTACTATCTTCTGATATCCTCTTTCATTTGGAGAAATACACTCTTCATCTTCCTCTATTACTCGTTCGGTCCCATATACAAATCTAACATACACTCGCAATCTTCTTCTTTCTCTAGGTCAAGGTGCCAACTCCTATTTTTCTATAGTTGATCTTGTCTCCTCCACTTCTATTAATAAGTGTATGAGTCTCATGTTAGGATCTTACTATGATGGACCTTGCTCACCTTGAGTGAAGAACATAAGCTTATACTGAGAGGGGGGTGAACAGTATAGCACCCACTTTTTACTTTCTTTCCAAACCAATATCAATTAGTGTCCTTAATTGCAATAACCAAATATAGCAGTGTGCATTAATGACATAGATAGCAATAGTAAGCAAGTGCACAAATCACCACACACAATTGAGACACAAGATTTAACGTGGTTCCCCCAATGTGGGGTAGTCCACAAGATAATCTCCTTATAATATTTCACAAAGAAATAGGGATCCTTATCCCAATACAAATGATTACTTTGATCTACTCAAAGCTAGGCTATCCTGATCTGCTCAAGTGGGCTCCACTGATCTACTCAACTAGGCTATCCATTGATCTACTCAGCTAGGCTATCCACTGATCTGCTCAACTAGGCAATCCATGATGTCACTAGGCTATCCATGATTTACTAGGCAATCTATTTAGGAAGGCATAGATTGTAGTAGGCAATCCAGATCTTGCTAGGAATCGATCTCAGGTGGGCTCTTCACTAATCTGCTCAGCTAGGCAATTGGTGTTGGTATGTTTTTCTATTTTTGTTCTATCTCTTTCACTACTCATAAATCTGCCTCAATGCCTTCTCACAAGGCTCAAACAATCCTGCTCAAATGTTGTCCCAAATATGTACTCAAGGCCTTCACAAAAAGGCTCAAACAATCTTGCTCAAATGTTGTCCCAAATCTGTACTAAAAGTTCTCAAAGGCTCAAACAATCTACTCAAATGCTGTCCAAAATCTATCCCAAAAGCCTTCTCAAAGGCTCACTCAATCATGCACAAAAGTTGCCTCAAATATGTCCAGAAATTCTGTCCCAAAAGCCTTCTCAAAGGCTCAATCAATCATGCTCAAGTAGCACTCAAATATCATCCACAAATCAATGAAGGCAAGGCTCAATGATGAACTCAACAATGAATGGCAATGTACTCTTCAATGGATGACAACAATGATCCACAATGATCTCAACAATGTATGACAAATACTCTCTCAAATGGATGATAACAATGCTCAACAATGTATGACAAATACTCTCTCAAATGGATGATAACAATGCTCAACAATGAACTCAACCATGTATGACAAATACTCTCTCAAATGGATGATAACAATGCTCAACAATGAACTCTAACAAATATATGGCAAATGAGCTCTCTAATGAAAACCTCTCCAAGAAATAACAATGAGGACTTTAACCAACCAAGGACAATCTCCACAAGTGATAGCAATAGGTTCTCAATAATATCTTCCTCATGCAATGTCAATAAGCTCTCAAGAAACAAGCACAACTCCCTCAAGCAAAGAGCTCTCAAATAGCCAACAATGATCTCCTCAAATGAAAGATAAATGTATCCACAAGTGACTAGAAAATGATCTCCTCAATGGTCTCAAATAGTGGCAATGTACTCAACAAGTAACCAACAATAATCTCCTCAAGCAATGGCAAAAACCTCCTCAATAATGGCAATACTCTCAATGAACTCCACTAAAGCAATAATGAACTCAAGCATCAATTTTATCCACAAAATTGATTTTCTAATCCATCCACTTCTTCTTAATAGCCAAGGCACATAATCAAGCAATTTGTCTTCAACTTCAAACCCTAACTCATGTGCATGTCTTCTAACTCAAGGTAGCAATTAACTAGGTCTCAAGTTCCTAGTTTAATTTCATAATTAAATCATGCACTAGAACATATAACAAGTTCAACACTTTTCAACCTTATGACTCCCTAATTTTATTAATACATACAACAAACACCTATGCTTTTATTTTTAATTCCACACCTTATAACTCCACATACAACAATCACAAATATTTAACTTCACACCTTATAACTCCCTAAGCACATACAACAATCATTTATTTTTACTAAATACCTTATAACTCCCTAGTTATAATAGAAATGATTTTCAATGCACCAAAACTTTGGCAATATCAAATATTACCATGCGCTAGAGATAAATACCTTTTTATGAAATTATAAATAATGCCTTTGCCAAAATTAATGTGCCTTCACCATCTTCGAAATCGTTAATGCCTTGCCAAAAACAATGCGCCTTCACACCTTTGTGGGAGTCAAACTCTGTTCCTCTCACTTAGCATTGTGAAGCGCTTACCACGTGGGCATCAGCCCACGTTGGGATTTAATCCCAAACACCCAACTTTGCCTGTGCTCAAATCTGAAAACTCAAATTGCCTTCCTTAGCAAAACACTTTGCCCCTGGCAGGATTCGAACAACGAACCTACCTTGTGCAAAGAGCGTGTGCTATAGGCTCCTGCGTGACGTCACTTTCCCACGCTGTCTCCTTGACCTTGCTCTCAAATGAAAATTATTTTTCTTTATTTCTTCGCTGCTCCCCTTTCGACGATTCTCACTCATGCGCAATATTCCCAATCTCTTATAAACAAAGGTTTTACCTTTTATTTATATGCACCTCCATGCCTTCGAATGACGTCGATAGATTTTATTAATCTCCCCAACCATTGCACGTCGACGAATAATAAAATTCAACTTTAGACCTTAGAATTATTAAATAAGAATTTAATAATTCACCTCTTAACTTTGAATTGGGATATCTCCTTCATTCTTTTGAATTTTGCCATGAAACTTTTTGCACCTAGGTTTTATTTGAAAAACCTTTTCATCCATCATTATTTGGAGAAGTCTTAGCATAGTGGTTTTAATGAAAAACCCTTTCCAATGGTTTTAATAAAAACCCTTTCCATTGGTTTAAATAAAAACCTTTACCATTGGTTTTAATAAAAACCCTTGCCATTGGTTTTAATAAAAACCTTTACCATTGGTTTTAATAAAAACCATTAATATAATATTTAAAAATTAAATATTATATGCCTCTTATGCCACAAAACCCTGTATACATCCATGCTCTCCAAAATATCATAAATGATTATTTATGAAGTGCTTTTGCCACCAAAACTCAATGTGATCCATGTGACATCAATGATCCATGTGACATCAATGACAACACAAAATAACTCAAATTGCCAACAATCTCCCCCTTTGTCATTGATGGCAACACCTCTAATGCAAATCACCACAATCACTACAAAAACCATCTCTGAGAATCAAAGGTGCTCCCCTTGACTCAATACTCTCTATGGAGGCTGCTCCCCCTATCTCAATGCTCTCTTTGGAGGCTGCTCCCCCTAACTCAATGCTCTCCCCCTTACTCAAATCTCTCCCCCTTTGACATCAATGGCAAAAGGGACACCTATGGGGCTAAAATATATGACTCTTAAGCTTAGCCCCCCACCACCTTCTCTCTTGAGGTGATTAATTTTGGGGTGGGAGTACATTTACTCCCATATTACATTGTTCCTTTCCTTTGTCAACTTCCTTCCACATATTTCTGATATCCTTTTCTTGATGAGTTACTTGATCTTCTTGTCTTGAACCTGTTTGGAATTGAGTCCTACACCATTTTGCAATATGTCCAAAATTATTGCAATTAAAACACTTGATATTGTAGCCTTTGGATGGTGCCCATATCCTGAATTCTTTCTTGAAATAATTTCCATATCCATTCCTTTCCTGAACCCTGTATTGTGAAGTTCTATTTTCATAATCATTATGACCATGACTTCTGAATTGTGTAGCTCTAAAACCAAAACCATGTTGCTCATTTTCTTTGCACTGAGAAGCTCTATGACCAATCCTGTTGCATAAGAAGCAATGTCCTTGAAAACCATACCTTCTTCCTTTGAAGTTCCTTCTAGAAAAATCAAACTTCTTTGATCCATAGACCCTACAGTGTATAGCCCTATGTCCAAATCCATTACAAGAAAAACAATGTCCTTGAAAAGCCCTTTGTTCATGCCTTGGTTCCTCATACCTTTCTTGACCATTATCCTTGTGATCATCTTTGACTTGTGCATTGTATCCTTGATCCTTCTTTGTAGTATCTAAATCCTCTTCCTTAATTTCTTCCTTGCTTTCCTTTTCAATAATTTATTTTCCTCTTGAACTTGATTCACCTATCTCAAAACAAGATCCAAAATGGATGTTTGGAGCCATAGGAACTTTGGAACTTTCTTCATGAATCTTATGTGCTTCCTTACTTTCATTTTTTAGAACTTCCTTTCCTTTTGAGTGTGATTCCCAAACCTAAAATATGAGACCTTTGGTGCTTTGGAACCTTCCTCTTCTTTCTCTTCATTTGTGTCAAATAGTAAATTGGCATCCATCTCTATTGTCTCTGAAATACATGTTTCCTTCTCAGTGAAAATATCTTGACCTTTTGAGTCATGTGATGGATCAAACTTCTCAAGTATAGAACATCTCAATTCTTTTAGATTCTCCTTAACCACTTGTAGTTGCTCATGGATATCATTGAAGTCTTCTTTTAGATCAACTGAGACATCTATCTTTCTTACAATATTCTCTTGTTTAACTTCTTTTTTGGAGTGAGTGTTCTTCTTCTACTTCTTTTATCCCATAGAAAAACCCTTCTTCATCTTCACTTTCACTAAGATCATTATAATATTCTATAGCAAACAAACTCTCATGATTTCTTTGACCATGCCTGTTTCCTTGATGTGTCATCTCATCTTCACTATCATTGAAGCCATTGCAATATCTTGATCTGTGATCTCTTTGACCACACACAAAGCACTATTCTCTTTCACCTTCTATTCCTAGGAATAGATGTTCTTCCTTTTCATCATCTGACTTGTCTCTATCATTGTGATCTGAGCTATCACTTGCTTCTTCAATGTAGAAAGTTTTCTTTGTCTTACGAAAACTTTTCTTCTTCTCATACTTGCTTTGCTTGTACCTGTCATCTTTGTCATGCTTATGCTTTCCATATTCTTTTCTTCTGTGACCCTATTTTTCATCATCACTATTTTCTTCATGTGGACACTTGTTTGCATAGTGACCATAATCACCACACTTGTAGCATTTGACTTTCTTCATATCCCTGTAATTTCTTAAGTCCTTTTTCCTTTTGATGAAGTTAGCTTCCTCATCATTATCTGAATCTCTATCTGTCTCTGAAACTTTCCCTTTATTTTTCTCTGAAGCCTTGAATGCAATTTCTTTTATTGGAACTTGATGCTTACTTATCCTCATCTCATAAGCTGTGAGAGTTCCTTGTAGTTCTTCCATTGTTAGCTTGTCGATATCCATTGTTTCTTCTATTGTTGAAACCTTTGCATCATACTTCATGGGAAGTGATCTCAAAACCTTTTGAGTAACATCTGATTCTTTCATCTCAAATCCTAGACCTCTCATGGTGTTAGCAATCTCATCAACTCGAAGTAAAAACTTTGCAATATCTTCAGAATCTTCCATTTTCAATTCCTCGAATATTTTTCTATGAGTTTGTAGTTTTGCCAACTTTACCTTGGAATCTCCTTCATAGGTATTCCGCAACTTGGTCCACATTTCATTAGCTGAATTACATACCATGACTTTTGCAAAATCTATCTCACGTAGCCCACTCAGAATACAATTCATTGCCTTTGCATTGATCTCAACCAATTTCTTGATAGTCTTATCTATCTCGGGATCACCTTCAACCTTATACTCTTTTGCAACCATCTACCATACCTCATATCCTTGTGATATCAAGTAGTTCTTCATTCTCATGCTCTAGAAAGCATAATTGTTATCATCAAATAGTGGAGCCTTACTTGTAGATGATCCATTCTGTGAAGCCATCTGTGTTCTTGTAGAATCTACCCTCAAGTTGTTAGCCTTTTCGAAGGAACCCACTCTGATACCAATTGAAGAACACAAGCTTATACTGAGAGGGGGTGAACAGTATAGCACCCACTTTTTACTTTCTTTCCAAACCAATATCAATTAGTGTCCTTAATTGCAATAACCAAATATAGTAGTGTGCATTAATGACATAGATAGCAATAGTAAGCAAGTGCACAAATCACCACACATAATTGAGACATAATATTTAATGTGGTTCCCCCAATGTGGGGTAGTCCACAAGATAATCTCCTTATAATATTTCATAAATAAATAGGGATCCTTATCCCAATACAAATGATTACTTTGATCTACTCAAAGCTAGGCTATCTTGATCTGCTCAGGTGGGCTACCATGATTTAACTAGGCTATCCATGATCTTAGCTAGGCAATCCATTGATCTACTACTAGGTATCTATGGACAACGATCTAGCTAGGCACTAGGTAATCTGATCAGGTGGGCTCTTCACTGATCTGCTTAGCTAGGCAATTGGTGTTGGTATGTTTTTCTATTTTTGTTCTATCTCTTTCACTGCTCATAAATCTTCCTCAATGCCTTCTCACAAGGCTCAAACAATCCTGCTCAAATGCTATCCCAAATCTGTACTCAAGGCCTTCACAAAAAGCTCAAACAATCCTGCTCAAATGTTGTCCCAAATTTATCCCAAATCTATCCCAAAAGCCTTCTCAAAGGCTCACTCAATCATGCACAAAATCTGCCTCAAATCTATCCAAAATTTTATCCCAAAAGCCTTCTCAAAGGCTCAATCAATCATGCACAAAAGCTGCCTCAAATCTGTCCAGAAATTTTGTCCCAAAAGCCTTCTCAAAGGCTCAATCAATCATGCTCAAGTAGCACTCAAATCTCATCCACAAATCAATGAAGGCAAGGCTCAATGATGAACTCAATAATGAATGGCAATGTACTCTTCAATGGATGACAACAATGATCCACAATGATCTCAACAATGTATGACAAATACTCTCTCAAATGGATGATAACAATGCTCAACAATGAACTCAACCATGTATGAAAAATACTCTCTCAAATGGATGATAACAATGCTCAACAATGAACTCAACCATGTATGAATTAAAATATATGGCAAATGAGCTCTCTAATGAAAACCTCTCCAAGCAATAACAATGAGGACTTTAACCAACCAAGGACAATCTCCACAAGTGATAGCAATAGGTTCTCAATAATATCTTCCTCATGCAATGTCAATAAGCTCTCAAGAAACAAGCACAACTCCCTCAAGCAAAGAGCTCTCAAATAGCCAACAATGATCTCCTCAAATGAAAGATAAATGTATCCACAAGTGACTAGCAAATGATCTCCTCAATGGTCTCAAATAGTGGCAATGTACTCAACAAGTAACCAACAATAATCTCCTCAAGCAATGGCAAAAACCTCCTCAATAATGGCAATACTCTCAATGAACTCCACTAAAGCAATAATGAACTCAAGCATCAATTTTATCCACAAAATTGATTTTCTAATCCATCCACTTCTTCTTAATAGCCAAGGCACATAATCAAGCAATTTGTCTTCAACTTCAAACCCTAACTCATGTGCATGTCTTCTAACTCAAGGTAGCAATTAACTAGGTCTCAAGTTCCTAGTTTAATTTCATAATTAAATCATGCACTAGAACATATAACAAGTTCAACACTTTTCAACCTTATGACTCCCTAATTTTTATTAATACATACAACAAACACCTATGCTTTTATTTTTAATTCCACACCTTATAACTCCACATACAACAATCACAAATATTTAACTTCACACCTTATAACTCCCTAAGCACATACAACAATCATTTATTTTTACTAAATACCTTATAACTCCCTAGTTATAATAGAAATGATTTTCAATGCACCAAAACTTTGGCAATATCAAATATTACCATGCGCTAGAGATAAATACCTTTTTACGAAATGCCTTTGCCAAAATTAATGTGCCTTCACCATCTTCGAAATCGTTAATGCCTTGCCAAAAACAATGCGCCTTCACACCTTTGTGGGAGTCGAACTCTGTTCCTCTCACTTAGCGCTGTGAAGCGCTTACCACGTGGGCGTCAGCCCACATTGGGATTTAATCCCAAACACCCAACTTTTCCTGCGCTCAAATCTGAAAACTCAAATTGCCTTCCTTAGCAAAACACTTTTCCCCTGGCGGGATTCGAACAACGAACCTACCTTGTGCAAAGTTCGTGCGCTACCAACTGCGCTATAGGCTCCTGCGTGACGTCACTTTCCCATGCTGTCTCCTTGACCTTGCTCTCAAATGAAAATTATTTTTCTTTATTTCTTCGCTGCTCCCCTTTCGACGATTCTCACTCATGCGCAATTATTCCCAATCTCTTATAAACAAAGGTTTTACCTTTTATTTATATGCACCTCCATGCCTTCGAATGACGTCGACGGATTTTATTAATCTCCCCAACCATTGCACGTCGACGAATAATAAAATTCAACTTTAGACCTTAGAATTATTAAATAAGAATTTAATAATTCACCTCTTAACTTTGAATTGGGATATCTCCTTCATTCTTTTGAATTTTGCCATGAAACTTTTTGCACCTAGGTTTTATTTGAAAAACCTTTTCATCCATCATTATTTGGAGAAGTCTTAGCATAGTGGTTTTAATGAAAAACCCTTTCCAATGGTTTTAATAAAAACCCTTTCCATTGGTTTAAATAAAAACCTTTACCATTGGTTTTAATAAAAACCCTTGCCATTGGTTTTAATAAAAACCTTTACCATTGGTTTTAATAAAAACCATTAATATAATATTTAAAAATTAAATATTATATGCCTCTTGTGCCACAAAACCCTGTATACATCCATGCTCTCCAAAATATCATAAATGATTATTTATGAAGTGCTTTTGCCACCAAAACTCAATGTGATCCATGTGACATCAATGACAACACAAAATAACTCAAATTGCCAACATTGAGTCCTTCGTTGAGCTTCTGATCATCTTCTTTGCTCACTCTATTTTGAAGAAATAAATAATATCTGTACTTTGAAAGGCTTCAAATTTAAGCCATTCACAATGTTGGGTACCTCAATCCCATTCAAGTTTTGCAACTTGACTACTCCATTATTCATTATTTCTACCACTTTGTAGGGACCAAGCCATAGAGTATTCAACTTATCGGGCTTGATTTATTGCTTTCCATTAAACTTTAGAACCAAGTCACCCGAAATAAGTTATAACTTCCTCAAGTATTTATTATGCCATAACTTCCTTCTTTTTTGAGCTACCTTAATTACCCATTATGCCATGACTCTTATTTCATCCAACTTAATTAGTGCTATCAGTCACTCTTCCACACTTTCTTTATCATCCAAGTGATGCTCCATCATGACTCTTAAACTTGGTATCAAGCATTCAACTAGCACCACTGTCTCTTGTACATACATCAAATGGAAAGGTGTATGCTCTGTTGTCAGTTTAAAATTTATTTTGTATACCCACAAAACTAGATGGTAACATTTCCTTCCAATATGCTCCTTCTATTCCATAGGTTTTATACAAAGTAGATATCAGGGCTTTATTTGTTGCTTCCACCTACCCATTCACTCTAGGATAGTATGAACTAGACAATGAATGCAAAATCCTAAATTCGGTTATCATCATCTTGATGATTTCATTGACAAAGTGTCCTCATCGATCACTATTCATATATAGTAGAATGCCAAATCTTGTAATTACCTGCTCGTACAAGAATCTTGTTGTAATTTTGGTTGAGTTGTTAAGTAATGCTCTCACTTCGACCCACTTTATCAACCTGTTGCTACCACAATGTACCTGCACTTCATTCTTCAAAATATTTTCAATGGTCCAAAAAATTCCAATCCCCATATTTCAAATAGTTCCTGGGGTTGTGATGGATGCAATGGCATAAAGTCTCTCTTTACTGGCTTCCCTATCCTTTGACAAGTATCACATGATTTTATGTATTATTTTGCATTATTATACAGTATGGGCCACCATAATATTGCTAGTAATATTTTCCTAGTAGTTGCTTTTGGTCCCATGTGACCTCCTGCTAAGCCTTCATGAGCTTATTTCAATTCTACTTTAATTTCTTATCCGATCATTTATCTTCATAAGATACCATCACTTCCCATCTTATACAACAATATTGATATCACTTGGAAAGGTTCTGACTTCATAATCACTTTCTTTTTCTTGATTTTTGTACTTTCTTGTGGCAACTCTCCTATGGATAGATACTGGCCAATCAACTTGTACCACAATGAAACAACATTGATGGCAAATAACTGTGCATCAGGGAATTCATAGGAAATCCCTATTCCTGTAGGCTCTCCTGATCGTATTTGAGATAGCTAGTCTACAATTACATGCTTCTTACTAGGTCTTACTACTACTTAGAATACAAATTCCTGTAGGATGATGAGCCACCTACTAACATGTACTTGTATCACCGGTTTATTTATCAAGTACAACAAATATTTGTTATCTATGTAAAAAGCAAAGGGATTTTCCAGTAGATAATAACTAAAATTCTAGACTGCATATATTTTTCCCAAGGCTTCTCTTTTCGTTGTACTTTAGTTTCTCTCCGCCATTGAAAATAGGTGACTAGCAAATAAAATAGGTTGATCCATCAATTTTCCTTGTGCCAAAGCACATCCGATTATAAAATTTGAAGCATCAATGTGGACATGGAATTCCTTATTCCAATTTGGGAACACAAAAATTGGTTTATTGACATGCTTGACCTTCAACTCTTCAAAGTCTTCTTAGTGCTCCTCTATCTATCTAAAAGGAATATTCTTCTTTGTCAATGAATCCAATGGATATGATACATCTGCATAATTATTGATAAACCCTCGATAATACCTCGTTGATACAAGGAAGGTTTTAAGGGAACTCATATCATAAGGTTCTTCCATGTGAAATATCACATGGATCTTATTAGGATCTATTTTAATATCTCACTACACACTATGTGTCCTAAAAAATTTCCATACGGTACCATGAGGTAACACTTTCTAGGGTTTAATAATATTTATGCATTTCTACACCTACTCATCCATTCACTAAGGGTAGGAAGATGCTCCTTGATCTTCCCATAAATGGACCAGTCATCCAAAAATGCTTTGAAATTTCTTGTTGTACCAGAGCTTTACAAAATCTAAATGGTATTCGAATGTACACATAGATGCCATAATTCATAATAAATGTGGTCTTCAACTTATCCTCCAAAACTATACTTATTTGATTGTAACCCAAAAATCCATCCAAAAATGAATAGATCTCTCAAGTCCTACAACTTCCTCTAGGATGTAATCTATGAAGGGAATAAGGAAGGGGTCCTTAATTGTCACTACATTTAAACTCCTAAAGTCCACACATATTCTGATTTTATCCACTTCCTTAATCAAGGTGACCACTATAGGTGATACCCACTCACTGGTCGTAACCTTGAAGATGATTCCTACGTCCAAAATCTTCTCTATCTCTGCGTTTACTAAAGTAGCATTATTTGGGTTCATCCTATATGGTCTCCTTACTGGTTGTGCTCCAGGTATAAGTGTAATCTTATTGAAACATAAATCAAGTGGCACTCCCTTCAAGTCCTTTTATTTCCATTTAAAGACATCCTTATATTCCAAGAATATCTTAAAAGTTATCGCTTTTAATACAAGATCCCAATCATCACCACAGTGAATCATCCTAAGTTTATATTTCATTCCTAGATTTATGTCCACTATCCGAGGTCCTTAATATTTGATATTTTATGGCTCCCTCACTGCTTTATCCACATTATTTTGGTGTGATTGTATTGCATAAGTTTTTGCATCTCCTACTATATATTTTGCAAAACATTTTTGGAAACGTCCATTTCTGTTTCGCCTCCTTAGATTTTTGGCTGGCTTTGGTTTCGTCTTACTTTTTCTTGATCTCCTTTGAGTCAATACAGAGGCATTTGGGCTGAAAAATATTTTATTCATCCATTCACCAATGAAGAATTTCACTATAATATCTAGCTTCATCTTCACTACACTCATCTAGGTACAATATTCCTTCTCTATCTAGTTCATATCCTTCATCTCCTAAGAAATTTATTGATCCATCAATCGTGGCTACATCCTCACTGATATTTTGATTAGTTAGATTAATAATATATTTGTGCTATCTATTCTTAAAAGTGATCTTATTCTTTCCCCAATTACTATTAACTTTGTCTACATGTAACCATCCTCTTCACAATAGAGCATCGTATGCAGGCTTCTACATAGTAATCACAATGAAATCCAAGATGAACTCTTGGTCAGCTATCACCATTTGTTGTGCTATCAAGAATACCTTTGTATTGATACCTAAATTAGGGAAAAATGGTGCACCTACATATGATGAACAATATATGTACCTACATCCTTTTGCTTATGAACATCAAACGGAAGCATGCGAGTAAGATGAAAAAGATACCAAACAACAAATAAATGAAGAAAAGTAGATTATTTTCTTATTAATAAAATGGATCAAATCCAAGTTACAAATATGTACCCTTGAGGTCTCAAATGGATGATACTATTATTTACAAATTAGGTGCCCAAGGATCAAAATCCTTCAAGTAACTCGGGTGCACATCCAATGTCTTTCCTCGTACCCACAATTGAAGTGGGCGGGCCAAGGTCTCCACCGCTCATATCTCAGGTCTTGATGTCCTATGCTCATTACTAATGCATGATAGAAACCTGCACCTGCATACAAGTAAACCAAAAGTGTCAAATAGCAAGTGCGTATCATGTAAAACATGCAATCCCTAGAGGCACTAAAATACTAGTAATGGGTATATGCATATATATTGCATAAAATAAACTTCAAATGAATTGAAATTGTATAGGGATGTAAAATAGAATTTTTTGGGAAGATCTCACCAAAAATTGTGTCAAAATTGAGTCCGATGGTGTCTCATAATTCTGATTACCATTCACAACTTGTAAAACCCAAAGCAACCAATTTCTTCCCCTACATATATCCAAAACATATTAAAAATGGAAGAAATGCATAAAATAACATTTTAAGAAAACCCATATGATCATATTTGAAAAATTAGTGACAATTTAGATGTTTCTCTAGATGACCACAGTAGACTTGCGTGAGACCCTACAAAACACTAAAATTGCGATATATCGGCCAATATAACTTAGAATGACCTAAAATTTGAACTGCAGCATAATATGAACATGTAGGAAATAAATAATTAAAATTAGTAAGAAAATTATTGACATATTTGTATTCTTCATAGGGTGGGACGAATAGGACTGTCACAAATTAGGTGGCACCAGGGGGCGGGATGCCCACCGATTCTACCAAAATTTTACCATCAATTCCAATGGTATTGATGAAAAACACTATGGGGGGTATTGTAATAAAATTTAGTGAGGGAATTCACTCATATGGTTCAATTATGTGAAAAATTGTGCATGCTAGTTCCCTCGCAAACCTCCTTCTCTAGGTAGAGATTTTGAGGTAAAAATGGGCACAAAAGGTGAAGGGAAATCTTAGCAGCACTCTGTTTATTTGTCCTAAAAATACTCTATTTTTTTTTGTGGAAAATACATCCACTTTATCATCTAAGGAGGTTCATGGGTCAAAATGCATGCAAGGGCATGCATGGCAAGAGGCACCACTTGGCCACCGGGGTGACATGCATTAGAGGAGGAAGAGAATCTTCCAATTTGGCCTCATTCATGGAGAATGTCATAGATTTTTCTATGTGATCTAACTTATGGGTGAGAATTGTAGTGAGAATATGCACCAAAATAATAATAATCAAAATATTATCAAATTAACATTAGCTTCAGCTTAGGAAATTATAAGCTGAAATAGATTTACAAAGTAAATTGAGTAGCTATAATCATGCCAACCAAATGGTTGAGAGAAACATGATGCTAACCACTAACCTAGGTAGATAAGTCTAACTGAACAACTAACCTAAAATATTTGACCTAGGATATTTTAGGATTTACTCCAGGTTAACCAATAGATATTTATAATAGTAATTATCTCATGGTATGCAGTAAAAAGTAAATGTAATAATCTATGTAGTATAATGCAATATACTACCTATTTTACCCTAAAATCCCCCCTTTATTACATTACTTTGATATACAAATTTTACTTCAAAAAATTCAAATTTGACACGTCCAAGTGCCTTTGTGAAGATGTCAACAACTTGTTCCTCGGTGGGAATGTGTTGGAGCTTGATTCTGTGTTTAGGAACTTCATCACGAATGAAATGAAAATATGTGTCAATATGCTTTGTATGTTCATGATGTACTGGATTCTTGACCAAGTTCAAAACACATGAGTTGTTGCAAAACATGTGAATATGAAATTTCTTTGGTAGGCCCATGGTAGCCAAGATGCGACTTAACCATATCTCTTCACACACAGCTCCACGTGCAGTGCAATACTCTGCCTCTATTGAAGATAAAACAACCACCTCTTCCAGATACAAGATGAAATACATATCCTAATGTTGATTTTCTTTCATATGTGGATCCAGTGTAGTCAGAGTCAGTGTAACTCTATAAGAAGAATGATTTATTCTTCTTATAATCTATACCATAATCTACACTACCCTAAATGTAGTGAAGAATACGCTTAACTACTTTCCAGTGAGAGACTTTTGGTTCCTGCATGAACTGAGAAAGATATTTTACAACATAAGTAATGTCTGGTCCAGTATTGGTCAGATAGATGAGGCTTCCAATCATTTGTCGATATAGCGTGCCATCTACCTGTGGTGATTCATCATACCGTGATATGAATTCCTGATTCCATCGATGTTGCTTTGGGCTTACAATCAATCATACGATATTTTTCTACTAAAGCCTTGGTATACTTTTTTTGAGTCACCCTAAAATGATTCTTCTTTTGTTCTATCTCAAGGCCAATATAGTAGTGGAGAAGTCCAAGATCTATCATATCAAATGACTCTTTCAAGTCATCCTTCACAACTTTAATCAATTTATTTGAATTACCGATAATGATCAGATCATCTACATATAATACAAGAATCACTATTTCAGAACCTATGTTCTTGATATAGAGATTTGCATCAGTTGGACTTCTCTTGAAACCGTGTTGTAGGAGGTGACTATCCATTTTGATGTACCATGCTCTTGGGGCTTATTCTAGCCCGTATAATGATTTGATCAACTTGCAAACCTGTTGCTCATGGTCTTCCTCAGAAAATCTTGGAGGTTGAGTCATGTATACCTCTTCTTTTAAGTCACCATTTAGAAAGGCACTTTTTACATCCATCTGATGTAATTTCCATCCAAACTATGCTGCCATAGCACAAAGAACTCGAATGGTGGTCATCCTTGTAGTGGAGTAGGAGGTACACCAAAAAATTAAAAGGTATATGTAGTTGGAACCTGAATTGGAACAACAAGCACTTCAGCAATGGCAACAGGAGTATTTGTTAGTTTAGGAAAGGGAGGAAATTGTGGGGAGGCAATCCAACCCAGTACGAGTAAGAACAAGAAGACAACGGGAAATAATGGTAAATAATCCTATTATAGAAAAACATGATGAGCATGTACATAAGAATAAGCAATAAGAAGAACAATAAAACTTGAAGAAGTTGGATTTGCAATATTGGAATTGGGTAGAAGCAGAGGAGATGGTGGAATCCCCATAGATTTTCCAACATGATGATTTTAAAATTTTGGACTCTTCAAAATTTTTGGATGATACAAAAGTGAGGAAAATAGTACAAGAAGTAGTAGCCACTACTCAAGAGAAAAAAGAGAAATCCAAGGTGATAGTGTAAGCCTTAGAAGAAGAGTATAGAGAAATTAAGAAGCCTCACTTCAGATTCATGATGGGAGGAGGTACGAACAAAAATTATCAGAGTGATGCACAAGAGGATAGGAATGCATCACAATAATAAGATAATCATATTGTTAAATAAGTCACAACAATGGAAACCCAGTAGAATTAGAAAGAAGAGTAGGTGACAGAAGAAGAATAGGTGGAATTAATCAAACAAAAGGAAGTCTAGGAATCTACAAGATAGTAGCAACATCATCCTAATATTGTTATTGAAAAATATGTGGAGGTGGAGAGGACTATGGGATAGACTCCACCATAGGAAAATATAAATATAGAGAGAGCACTAATGGAGCTTGGGGGAAGCTTTGGTAACCACTTGGAAGAAGAGGAAGAACAAACTCCTACATAGGAAGAACCATGAAGGATACAAATAAGTTACCTCATGGAGGTACCGCAGTTCTCAAATATTGAAATGAAGGAGGATGCAAAAAGGGTAGAAGACTAGGTGGAACATTTCTTCTCTCAGGTAGGCAATGCCATGGCTAGCACTAAACTATAGTTTTGTGTTGAACATGTGGGAGAGTTGAAGCTATGGGAAAAACAAGTGTTTATCGAGTTGGAAAATATAACAGAATAGGTGAGCAGTGAGGAGCATACATGGAAAATTGTGAATATTCATGTACAACACCCATGGAAGTTGTTGGACATTTTGAGTCCCTAAGCCAAAATTGTCATTGATGTCAAGAAATGCAGTTAACATTAATATCAAGGTTTTTGTCAAGGAACGAAGTTGTCAAAGTTGCTATTTGATATCCAGGAAGAAGGCCAAAGGTCAAGAGTTTCAATGCAAAGTAAAAGAAGGGTTTAAAAATTAAACCTTATAATTATAATTTATAAAATTTAAATTCTTTTGAATTTAAAATATTTATAAATTATAATGTTGACATCATCAAATTTAATTTAAGCACTTTGCATATATTATAAAGTGTTTAAAGGCACCGACGTCATTAAAACAAGGAAGCACCGACGTTTGAAGAAAACACATGGTTGTGTATAAAAGGTGGCCTCAAAGACATTGCAAAGTTTATCCCTCGATCGAAGAATATTTGTGCCAAGGTAAAAGAGCTTCGTTTGCATTTTTGAAAGGATTCGTTGAGGAAGAAGATGAAAAACATTTTCGTCTTTAGCGCCAAGGATAAAGTGGAAAGGTTGGAGTCTTCAAAGCACATTGGACATGGTGGTCCAAGTGGCAAAGCATAGACGTTTGGAGGAAGCAAGTGTTGTGTTCGAAACTCGTGGTGGTGAGCACCAAAGGGAAACATTTTTCATACGTTTTCGTTGAGCGCAAAATCTAAGGAGGAGAAAGAGCCTTTTGGCTCTTAAACATGCTCATAGAGCACGTGGTCATGGAGCCCATGGTAGGTTGCTTGTGGAGGTAGAGGTAATGGGGTCGAAACCCATCGGTGGCCAAGGTAAAAGCTTTTTAATTAATTTTATTGCCTAAGGTTTCAATACAAGGTGTTTGGAGGTATAAGGTTTGCTTGTGAAATTGTTTAAAGAGTGTTTGGTGAATAACGTTGGTAGTTGAAGGTATTACTTGGAGTAATAAGGAAGCTTTGGTATTTAATATTTTTAATAAAGTCTTAAATTATTATATTGCAAATATTGAAGGGTTAAGACTTTTTGAGTGTTGTTTGATTTTTAATAAAGGGTTTGTGTTAAAGAAAATTATTGTGAGGGTATTTGAATATTATTTGAGTTGGAGTGATAAGGTGTTATTTTGGTATTATTTTGCATTGTATTTTGTTGAAGAAATTATTACCCTCTAACCCTTGTTGAGATTGGCAAAGAAGAAATTGTGAGTGTGGCAGATTTGTGAGATCAACTCCTTGTCAAGCAAAAAGGTATGAGCAAATTCTTCTTTGGTTGTGTTGGTTGATTGGCTTTCTTGAAAATTAAGTTTGGAGTGAAAAGGATTTGATTAGGGTTTCCTTTTTGAAAGTGTATGAGTTAATGCTTCAAGGTTTTTTGAAATTAAGTGTTGTGATTAAAACCTTGTTTTATTAGCATTGTTGTTGAAGCCATTGGATTGTGCAAAGAACTTGAACTTGAGTTAGAAAATATCATGAGTATCATTGTTATGTGAGATTTGTTGTTGAGCATTGTTGGAAATATTTTGAGTTGGATGATACATGCTTGGACTAGGGTTTGTGAGCAAGAGTTGTTTCTTGAGTGATTGGTTGAGTAGAGTTGATTGGGCCTAGTCAAGTGGATGAATGAAGTGATTGTTCAAGTTCCATAAAATAAACTATTCTATATTCTGATTTGAGTTGTGAAAGAGATTGAGTTGTGTGAATAGAACATATTGAGTCTCTAAAAATTATCTTTATGCTTCTATGAAGTTGAGTTGAGAAAGTGATTGAGTTTTGAGAATAGAACATATTGAGTCTCTAAAAATTCTCTTTATGCTTCTATGATATTGAGTTGAGAAAGTGATTGAGTTTTGAGTATAGAACATATTGAGTCTCTAACAATTCTCTTTATGCTTCTATGAGATTGATTTGAGTTGAGAAAGTGATTGAGCATTGAGTATAGAACATATTGAGTCTCTAACAATTCTCTCTATGTTTCTATGAGATTGGACAAGTTCTGTGTGGACTTGTTAAGCTGATTTGAGGTAAGTCTTTGAGAAGACTTGTGGACTGATTTTGTGTGAGCTTTTGTGGAAGCTTACAATACAGATTTGGTTAAGTCCTAGAGAGGACTTATTGAGCATATTTGGACAAGTTTTGTGTGAGCTTGTTGAGAATATTTGAGCAGGTTCTGAGTGGACCTATTGAGCATATTTGAGTAGGTTCTTAGTGGACCTATTGAGCATATTTGAGCAGGTTCTGAGTGGACCTATTGAGTAGATTTGAGCAGGTTCTGAGTGGACCTATTGAGCATATTTGAGCAGGTTCTGAGTGGACCTATTGAGCATATTTGAGCAGGTTTAAGTGGACCTATTGAGAAGATTTGAGTAGGTTCTAAGTGGACCTATTGAGAAGATTTGTGCTAGATCGAATGGACTATGTTTAGTGTATATTTGAGTGGACTTGTGCTAGACCGACTGGACTATGTTTAGTACAAGATTTGAGCAGAGTTGTGCTAGATCGACTGGATTATGTTTAGTATAAAATTGAGATAGAGCTTTGGAGGTGATAGAGTAGAGAGGATAGTAGTCTCTAGTGGATAGAGATCCATCATCCAGGGTAGTGAGGATAGGTCTTCTGAGTGGGGACAAGAGTCTTCAGTGGAGAGAGATCCACAAGCCAGTGTAGTGGAGGTAGTAGTCTTCTAGAGGATCACCAGCCAGAGCAGAGGAGAAGGAGTTCTCCTATGGATAGAGATCCACAAACTAGATTTAGGGGATCAACATCTCCTTTGGATAGAGGTCCATAAACATTGTAATAGGGAAAGGATTCCCAAGAGATTAACTAAGAAAGTTTTAGTAAAATATTTTCTCCGTGGAGTAGCCCGCATTGGGTGAACCACGTAAATTGTGGTGTCTCTATTGTGTGTGGTGTTGTGTACATTGCTTTGATTACTATTGTTGATATTGCTATCTTTACATTGCATATATTGGTTTGAGAGAAAAAGTAAAAAGTGGTCTTATACTGTTCACCCCCCTCTCAGTATAAGCTTGTGTTCTTCAATTGGTATCAGAGCGGGTTCCTTCAGAAGAGTTTGATAGCTTGAAGGAAAAGTGGTCAAGAACACAATGGATCAAAAGGATCAAAGGGATGGGTCCTCATATAATACAACACCAGTATTTGATGGAAGTGACTTCTTGTATTGGTGTATGCTGATGAGATTTCACCTGATGGCACTTGGAAATGAAGTTTGGGATGCAATGGAATTTGGATATGATCCAACAATCAATCCTCCTATAGATAAGGAAGGTAAGCTTCTAATGCATGCAAATTCAAGAGCTATGAATGCAATTATAAAAGGGTTGCATAGATCAGAATCTATGAAGGTTATGGATTGTAAAACAACAAAAGAAATGTGGGAACTACTGCATAACATATATGAAGGAGATAAAGGTGTCAGGAAAGCTAAGATCAAAAATCTCAAAGGAGAATTTGAAAACTTAAGAATGCGGGATGATGAAAACATTCATGACTATCTCAGTAAGATTGATGAACTTGTACATGAGATGAGAGGACTTGGAATGAAGGTCGATGAATCTGATGCTTGTGATAAGATCTTGAGAACTCTTCCAAAAAGGTACAGTGAAAAAGTCTCTGCTATAGAAACATCAATTGATAGTGATTGTCTGACAAGAAATTCTTTGCTTGGCATGCTTACAACCTTTGAGATAAGAACAAAAGATCCTATCCCTCCAAAGGAGGCTGCATTCAAAGCAAACAAGGAAACAAAGGGTAAGAAGTCAGAATCAAGCAATGAGTCTTCTAGTGATGAAGAAGCCAATTATGGTAGAAGAGATAAAGGTTCCAGAAGACCCATAGATCTAAGATCTATTAAGTGTTTCAATTGTGGAAAGTATGGACATTTTGCAACAGATTGTAAAGAACCAAAGAACAACAATGGTGAAGAAAAATAGGATCACAGGTACAGGGAATCAAAAAGATATAGGCATCAAAAGAAAAGCAAGGATGGACAAAACAGACAAGGAAAGAAGTTCTTCCAAAGACAAAAGAGGAGCTACTATGCGGATAATGCAAGTAAGTACTCAAATGATAGTGATGCTAGTTCTTCAGATAATGATAGAGATGAAGTCCTATTTATGATTGAAGAAAAAGAACCAGTTAAGAAAAAGACTCCAGTTATTCTCAAATGTTTTAGATGTGGTAACTTTGGACATCTTGAAGATGATTGTACAAGGGATGGTTATAGTTTCAGTGATGATGAATATGAGAATGCACTTGAAGGACCAGATGAAAATATTCTAATGGCTTTAGAAGAAGAAGTAAGTGATCCTATAGAAGACAAGCCAAAAGAAATTAATGATGTGGACAAAGGCAAACAAATAGAAGAATATTCAGAAGAGAATGGATATGATCTCAAGGGAGAACTTATCTATGCCCTTGACATGGTAAAGAAGGTAAGGAAGCAACACTCTAAACTTGAAATTCAGTTTCAAGAATGTGATGAAGAGAGAAGATTGCTCATAGAGGATTTAGAAAAATCAAAGGCTAAGGCAAAAAGGTTCAAAGATAAGTTAGAAGCAAAGATCTTGGAATGTGAGAAGTTAGCACAAGAAGTGGCACTACTAAAAGAAGATTTAGAGGACTCCAAGATCAAGATGAAAGGATTCAAGAATAGCTCAAATATTATGGATAAGATAGTCAAGGTACAAAGAAGGTCAACAAACAAAATAGGTCTTGGTTTTGAACAAACTCAAAAGAAATAGGAAGGAGAGTCAACTTCAAGTTCTGAAGAGGAAACTTCAGATGAAGATACTTCAGAAGAAGATAGTGTAAAAGAAATTCAGACATCAGAGGAAGAGTTGGACAATAGAGAGTTCAACGAAGATAGGAACAATGCACAGAGAAGATACAAATGGAACAACAATCAAAACAGGAGACCAATGAGGTCAAAACAAGGAAGCTTCAATGGAAGATGTTTTTCATGTCACAAGTTTGGGCACATGGCTTCACAATGCAGGACACATGAAATATAGGAATATGGGAATGGATAACTTTTCCATGGGTATTGCTACTCATGTAATCAGTTTGGTCACAAGGCAATGAATTGCAGGGTTCATGAAAGAAGAGGATATGACTTCACTAGGAAAAATCCTAAGACATTTGCACCTCCAAGGAATAATATCATTAAGTGTTATAAGTGCAATAATAATGGTCACACAACAAAGTGGTGTAGAGCAGACATTCCAAAAATAGGTATGAGCAGGAATAGGAACATGAACATGAACATGAAAAGAATAGAAACATGAATATGAACATGGATATGAATAAGAACAAGAATAGGAATATGGATGTGAATAGGAATAGGAACAAGAATAGGAACATGGATGTGAACAGGAATAGGAACAGGAATGATAACACAGATAGAAATAGTCAGAGGAATAAAAAATTTAGAAAATAAGGGAAGAGGATAAAGGTAAAGAACAATGCCTTTTGGGAGTAGAAATACTCCCACCCTAGAATTAACCACCTCAAAAGGAGGTGGGGGAGGGGCTAAGCTAAGAGGCTCATTCTTAGCCCCGAGCCCCAAAGGTGACCCTTTGCCATTGATGTCAAAGGGGAGAGATTTGTGTAATGGGGAGAGATTTGATATTTGAGAGAGCATTGAGCTAGGGGGAGCAATGTCCTAGGGGGAGCAGAAGAAAAAGAAAGGTCAGGTTTCAGTAAGAAGAATGTGGGTTGCCATCAATGACAAAGGGGGAGATTGTTGGACATTTTGAGTCCCTAAGCCAAAATTGTCATTGATGTCAAGAAATGCAGTTAACATTAATATCAAGGTTTTTGTCAAGGAACGAAGTTGTCAAAGTTGCTATTTGATATCCAGGAAGAAGGCCAAAGGTCAAGAGTTTCAATGCAAAGTAAAAGAAGGGTTTAAAAATTAAACCTTACAATTATAATTTATAAAATTTAAATTCTTTTGAATTTAAAATATTTATAAATTATAATGTTGATGTCATCAAATTTAATTTAAGCACTTTGCATATATTATAAAGTGTTTAAAGGCACCGACGTCATTAAAACAAGGAAGCACCGACGTTTGAAGAAAACACATGGTTGTGTATAAAAGGTGGCCTCAAAGACATTGCAAAGTTTATCCCTCGATCGAAGAATATTTGCGCCAAGGTAAAAGAGCTTCGTTTGCATTTTTGAAAGGATTCGTTGAGGAAGAAGATGAAAAACATTTTGTCTTTAGCACCAAGGATAAAGTGGAAAGGTTGGAGTCTTCGAAGCACATTGGACATGGTGGTCCAAGTGGCAAAGCACAGACATTTGGAGGAAGCAAGTGTTGTGTTCGAAACTCGTGGTGGTGAGCGCCAAAGGGAAACATTTTTCATACGTTTTCATTGAGCGCAAAAGCTAAGGAGGAGAAAGAGCCTTTTGGCTCTTAAACGTGCTCATAGAGCACATGGTCATGGAGCCCATGACAGGTTGCTTGTGGAGGTAGAGGTAACGGGGTCGAAACCCATCGGTGGCCAAGGTAAAAGCTTTTTAATTAATTTTATTGCCTAAGGTTTCAATACAAGGTGTTTGGAGGTATAAGGTTTGCTTGTGAAATTGTTTAAAGAGTGTTTGGTGAATAACGTTGGTAGTTGAAGGTATTACTTGGAGTAATAAGGAAGCTTTGGTATTTAATATTTTTAATAAAGTCTTAAATTATTATATTGCAAATATTGAAGGGTTAAGACTTTTTGAGTGTTGTTTGATCTTTAAAGGGTTTGTGTTAAAAGAAGATTATTGTGAGGGTATTTGAATATTATTTGAGTTGGAGTGATAAGGTGTTATTTTGGTATTATTTTGCATTGTATTTTGTTGAAGAAATTATTACCCTCTAACCCTTGTTGAGATTGGCAAAGAAGAAATTGTGAGTGTGGCAGATTTGTGAGATCAACTCCTTGTCAAGCAAAAAGGTATGAGAAAATTCTTTCTTGGTTGTGTTGGTTGATTGGCTTTCTTGAAAATTAAGTTTGGAGTGAAAAGGATTTGATTAGGGTTTCCTTTTTGAAAGTGTATGAGTTAATGCTTCAAGGTTTTTTGAAATTAAGTGTTGTGATTAAAACCTTGTTTTATTAGCATTGTTGTTGAAGCCATTTGATTGTGCAAAGAACTTGAACTTGAGTTAGAAAATATCATGAGTATCATTGTTATGTGAGATTTGTTGTTGAGCATTGTTGGAAATATTTTGAGTTGGATGATACATGCTTGGACTAGGGTTTGTGAGCAAGAGTTGTTTCTTGAGTGATTGGTTGAGTAGAGTTGATTGGGCCTAGTCAAGTGGATGAATGAAGTGATTGTTCAAGTTCCATAAAACAAACTATTCTATATTCTGATTTGAGTTGTGAAAGAGATTGAGTTGTGTGAATAGAACATATTGAGTCTCTAACAATTCTCTTTATGCTTCTATGAAGTTGAGTTGAGAAAGTGATTGAGTTTTGAGTATAGAACATATTGAGTCTCTAACAATTCTCTTTATGCTTCTATGAGATTGAGTTGAGAAAGTGATTGAGTTTTGAGTATAGAACATATTGAGTCTCTAAAAATTCTCTTTATGCTTCTATGAGATTGATTTGAGTTGAGAAAGTGATTGAGCATTGAGTATAGAACATATTGAGTCTCTAACAATTCTCTCTATGTTTCTATGAGATTGGACAAGTTCTGTGTGGACTTGTTAAGCTGATTTGAGGTAAGTCTTTGAGAAGACTTGTGGACTGATTTTGTGTGAGCTTTTGTGGAAGCTTACAATACAGATTTGGTTAAGTCCTAGAGAGGACTTATTGAGCATATTTGGACAAGTTCTGTGTGAGCTTGTTGAGCATATTTGAGCAGGTTTTGAGTGGACCTATTGAGAGATTTGAGCAGGTTTTGAGTGGACTTATTGAGCAGATATTGAGTAGAGTTTGAGTGGACCTATTGAGAATATTTGAGTAGGTTCTAAGTGGACCTATTGAGCAGATTTGAGCAGGTTCTGAGTGGACCTATTGAGCATATTTGAGTAGGTTCTGAGTGGACCTATTGAGCATATTTGAGTAGGTTTTGAGTGGACCTATTGAGTAGATTTGTGCTAGATCAATGGACTATGTTTAGTGTATATTTGAGTGGACTTGTGCTAGACCGACTGGATTATGTTTAGTACAAGAGTTGAGCAGAGTTGTGCTAGACCGACTGGACTATGTTTAGTATAGAATTGAGATAGATCTTTGGAGGTGATAGAGCAGAGAGGATAGTAGTCTCTAGTGGATAGAGATCCATCAGCTAGGGTAGTGAGGATAGGTCTTCTGAGTGGGGACAAGAGTCTTCAGTGGAGAGAGATCCACAAGCCAGTGTAGTGGAGGCAGTAGTCTTCTAGAGGATCACCAGCCAGAGCAGAGGAGAAGGAGTTCTCCTATGGATAGAGATCCACAAACCAGATTTAGGGGATCAACATCTCCTTTGGACAGAGGTCCATAAACATTGTAATAGGGAAAGGATTCCCAAGAGATTAACTGAGAAAGTTTTAGTAAAATATTTTCTCCGTGGAGTAGCCCGCATTGGGTGAACCACGTAAATTGTGGTGTCTCTATTGTGTGTGGTGTTGTGTACATTGCTTTGATTACTGTTGTTGATATTGCTATCTTTACATTGCATATATTGGTTTGAGAGAAAAAGTAAAAAGTGGTCTTATACTGTTCACCCCCCTCTCAGTATAAGCTTGTGTTCTTCGAAGTTATCCAGGGAAGAGGTAACAATGATGTTATAAAAATATGACTTGCCAGACGGAGTGAGAACTAATGATAGACAACATCCAAGGTTGCATCTGAATAGATCCAATTATAGACTTATCCCTTGAACACAATGGAGTTGGAACATAAGAGGGTCACCTCAGGTTTAGCTATCACTCTAAGGAAGTTGAACTTCCTAACACATTATATAGAGTGGTTGATAATAGTATTAGAGAAGATTTATTATCTCAAGGAAGCTCAGAAAGAAGAAATAGAGTCCACTCAAAAGGAAATGGTTGCAATGGAGGAAGAATTGTAGAAGAGTAACGCTATCGCAAAAGAAAAGTTAAGGAAATTGGAAGAAAAATACTAAGTAACATGATTGGTTTTGAGGCTAGAATTAGTTTGCTTGAAGAGGAGAAATGACAGGTCTTCCAAATGATAGAAGACATGATCAAGGAGTTAGAATCTCAAAAAAGATCCAAATAAGATTTCTATATCTATGGCCATTATATAGGAAGATAAGTTCCTTTTCCAACACTTTATCTAGTTGTACAAGTGGACACCTTGTACATTACAGCTTGCACATTGATGCTTGTGTATTTATTACATTGCATGAAGTAACTAGATAAATTTTTCTAAAGTAACCTAATGTCCTAAGTATGTACCAAGTAAGGTACATTTACATGACCCAAATAATGTAATATACTCTATTTCTAACACCACCTTGTATTACAATATTTGGATATTGAAGACTTTAGTCTTCCATGTTGATCTTCATATTTGGCTTCTTTAGTAGTTGCTTCAGTCTTCAAATGATACAAAAATAGGATAAAGTTGTAGACCTTTATTTTAGTTCACATTGCACTGCATTCCTCCTTCATTGATCTCCTTGTAAGTATCTTGGTTCTGTCTTCATGATGACATGTTTTATTTTAATATACATTTTATTTCTTTTCCTTCTTCTTCTTCTTTTCTGATTCTACAATGGTGTTGATGGAGTTTATGCTTCATGACAAGTTAGTATATCATCACAATAATAATATTCTTATTTATTGTTATCTTGTTTCTTGTGTTGATTAAGTACAAACACAATTAGAGATAGATACACCATAAAACATTCTTCTAATGAGAATATAACCAAATCTTGTTAATTCCACCATGCTATGAAGAGGATATTTATGAATATAGCTGATCAAGGTTGTAAATATACCTTATTTATATTCTTTAAGAAATTGGGATAACTTTTGTTTGTCACTAGAGGATGGATACGCGTATCCTTCTAGAGTATATATTAATTTTTGAGAGTAGTATTCTACTTCATGAGATAATTCTTCATTATTGAAGGTATTTATCAAGGTATTATTCATGATAGATATGTCTCTAATAGAAGTATATAATTAAAACTTATATTAATCCTTGATTCTTATATACTTCCTTATGTCTCCCTAGTAATGAGAATGAGTACTCATAAGAATTTTTAGGTTTTGTAGATAGCTTATGTATTGCCAATGAATTTTCAACTTGATAAACAATATATTATGATATTACCAAGTTTTGTAGAATGCCTTATGACTCCCTAGTATGTTTTGGATAAGATATAAAGTGCTTTTGTAAGATATAGTTCAATATTGGTTGATTTTGTAAAGTTTTTTAAATGCTAACAACAACTTCTATTGTCCTTATTTCTCCTATTGAACTAAGAAAGTTTTCTAGATTTCAAGAGGTTTTAATGTTGGATATTTTGTCTCTATTTGAGAGGATTTGAGACAAGTAAATATTATAATTTACAACCTATATAAGTTTTTGATAAACCTATTATAATGGCCCTTTGATATTTGATTTTAATTTTTCTAATTTCCAATAAATCAATTTGTATTAGTAGACCTTATGACTCCCAACTTTATAAAATTAGAAAAGATAATAATATTTGCAAAGTATTAAATGATTCAACCTAAGTAGAATGTCTTATATCTCCTAGGTTAGTTTACAAATAGTATTCTAATTTTTGGTAAGTTATCTCCTATGTCTTTTGCTTTCTCAACCCTAAAAATAATTCTTGAAATTATAACCTTATATCTCCTATGTTTGAAAGCAATATTAATGAGATATTTTTCTTACCTTAGCCCCTTGAATTCACACTTGAATGGCACTGGTTTTGACTAAAATATAATAGTCCTTTATGTATCCCTTGTGGTGCTTGACTTGATGAGTCTAAATGACCAAGTGTGGTATGGCTATCGAGCTTCCTCTTCGATGCTTGGAGAGTAGATATTGACCTTATTTAATGGAGTCTTAAATGCTCCTATGATCTCATTATTCCATGCTATGCTTAAAAATAGATTTATTGGACTGCACTTTGCTCTCCACACACTCTATGGATGTCAAATATGAATTTTATCCTTGCACTCTCTCTACGTTTCATATAAGGAAAATCATTGATAAAAAGTGGTACTTACATTTCTTGGGAGTGCTACCACATCTTCTTGTAATGCTACTAAACTAACCATTAATCCTTCGTAACATATTCACCTTTCTCTAAGCACTCTCAACATTAATCTCTGGAGCATTAGAGATATGATAGCCATGAGGCAGTAATGTGCCAAGTGGTGCTTATCCCTTTTGCATGGGATTTTCTACGTAATGCATCCAAGAAGGATATTATAACTCCTTCGAATGTCTTCCTCCTTAGCTTGCTTTGATTTCTTGAATAGCAAGCAACATATTTTCTTCTGCAAGTAGTTTGTGAGCCACCTTAGAGCTTTGGATGAGGATGAGGTAGCTCTCTTGCTACCTTTTGTTGATGCTACTCCCATGTAGAATCCACTTTCCTTGTGTATGCTTATGCATTCACTGTGCTCCCTGTTCATGTTGATAGAGGTGAAGCTTGATACATTTGAGTGCTAGATGTGGTCTATCCTTTTTTACATAGATAGCTTCTTCTTGTTATGATTTACGTAAAAAATTGTGATATATTTCATTTGGCTTATGTAAATAGCCTTGGTAGGCTTGTTTTCATTTATGTAAGAGCTTACTTTATCTGTAAATCCGATCTTGGAGAGAATACCCTTTTGGTATTGGAGAATGCTCAATCCTTTGGCCCTTCCTTTGGCTGTCTTTTTTCTTGTACGTGTTGTGCTTATTGTGGTACCTTTAAATCTACTCATTTCCCTATGTTTTATGTATTGTAGAAGTGCAACACCATGTAACCTTTACATGTATATATAACCTTTTTATTGCACCTTGTCTTGCACTCTTTTGCAGGTCTAAAATTCTTATTTTTGTAGCAAATTAATGAGTGCAAAATGAGGGTTTTAAGGATGTATTTTTGGCTAGACTCCTTACCTTTTTGCTTGGATGATTGATGATGAATCCAAGCCTTGTAAATATTGTAGAACCAGATTTTTTTTAGTTGCACTAACCCTAAGTGATTTATGTTTAAGACTCACCAAGTCTCAATCTTTGAAGCTTCTTTTTGGTTTGTTTTTCTTTGCTTATACTCACCAATTTTGATGGATTATATTGGCCACTATGAGTTGTAGGTTTTGTGATTTAAGAGTGTATTTAGACACTTGATCCAAAATAGATTTTTTAGCCTTTATTTCAAAGCACATAAATAGTTTCTTTTGAGAGTAATAATAGTGCAAATGAATCTAACAAATTCTACTTTTAATGCACTAGCATATTACACCTTATCAATTCAATCTACTCTCAAGAAAATGCACTTAATCAATTTATTGCAACTAATAAAGAATAATCTCAAATGAAACTTCAAGATTTATTCTGTAAATTTCTTATAAGCAAGATATTAGGAGATAGTATTCTTTTGCTTTCCAAGTTAGATAATAGGGTAGTTGGTAGATTATTAAAATTCTAAAATATAATCAACTCCTAATGTGCAAATGGACCTTAAAAATAAACTTTAGTTTTGCACACTTGAAGACTGTAATACAAATATTCTTTTTACAACTTTAATTAGGATGAAGGTGCTTTAATAAATCTAATAAGTAATCCAAATAATGAATCTGCTTGCACCGATAGTTTCTTACCATTTTCTAAATGCTTTTGTAGAACCTTTTCTACTTTTGTAGAGAATGTAGATCTTGGTGCCTAAGATCACCAAGTTGCTACCTTTAATAGTATCTTGTAGCTCTTTGTAGACTATTTTGAACAACTCCTTCTTCACCAATTTTATGGTATTGAAATTTCTTCCATGATCCTAGGATTTGATGAATTTGATATCCTCTTGTAATATCATACTTCTGTTGTAGATTTGGAGAAGTTTGTATCTCTGAAGTAGTGACTTCTTACTGTAGGAGGTAATATTAAAATATCCTAGATTTGATAAGCATATTCTAACTTCAAGTCTTCTTATCAAATTCTAACTTCAAGTAGGATCTTCTTCTCAAGATTTTGAATGTCTTGAGGTCTTCACTAGATTTTTATTCTACTCAAATTTGGCACTCCTTGCCAAATTCTCCTCCTTTTGGGCTTGTTATCAGATGGTGATAATTGTCCCAAGTCCTTCACTATCTAGGGCTTCTCCTTGGTAGTGGATTTTTCCAACGAGTTCTCCTTTGAGGATTTATTCAACAAGGCTCTCCTAGCATTTTACTGGATGCTCATCGAGACCTTGCCAAGGTATTTGATCTTACAACTTCTTCTATTCTTCCTAGAGACCTTATATTCAAACTTCTTATTTTGGAAGTGTTGGTATTAATATATTCTCATGGATATTTGATTTTGTTGCTTCTAGATACGAGCATGAATCTCCTAGTCCTTCTTCTTCCTAGCCTAGTATTTCTTCAATGAGATATCCTCCTGATATCTTTTGCTTCATGTACTAGATTGATTCTGAAGAGGATTTTATTCCTAAATTTCTTGTAGGAAGCTCTCTCGAATTACTGGATATCCTTTACCTACAGAGAAAAAATATTATTACTAAAATCTTCTTCTGAATTAGATCCTCTTCTATAGAATATTATTTAGGATAAAAGGCATCTGTGGCCTATTTAAGTATCAAGGCTTCTGTGGCCTATTCTTCAATATCAAAGCTTTTATGACCTATTCTTCAATATCATGGCTTCTAAGGCATTTTATTATGGATCAAGGCTTCTATGGACTTTTATTCTATATCAAGGCTTCTATGGCATTTTCTTCTTGTGAAGTTCTTGAATCTATCAATGGAGATCTCCTATATCCAGACTTCACCATGATTATTTTCCAAAATATTCTTATGAAGTATTCTCCTCTCTACAACAACTAATATCTACACTATGAAGGTACCCCAACCTTCGGGTAACTAAGTTGAGGTCTCCTAGATTTCTATTGTAGGAGGTATCCCAATAATTTTAGTATTAAGTATTTCCAGATCTTTGAACTTCACTAGTTGATTCATAAACCTAGTGGATCAAATGTTGAGTCCTATTCTTCACGAGTTTTCTTTCAACTTTGTGGAAAAAATATAGCCCTATGTAATATTAGTATTTATAAAACTAGGATTTCAGTCCTCACTTGTAACTCTTCCTAATTCTACTACCTAGACTCTTCTGAGAAATTTTGATAGTGATTGGTCCAATGGCGCATCATATTCTCAAAAAAATCAAGATCAATAATAATGGTGGTTTCCCTATAGATCTACTATGACTTGATCAACCGTAGCTCTGATACCACTATTAGCTTTTGATACCACATACAATGGGAGATACCAATCACAAGATGCAAACAAAAATAAATTATATCTGCAAGATGACTAAAATATGCTATAAATAGAAATGGCTAAAATATTACAATAGTACTTATGGAGGAAATAGATACTCTATAATATAAGATACTACTCCATGAATGAGCTCTGAGCTTATAGCTCATACACACACTACCCTACTACCTATGTACCACACACTGACTATGATGCTCTAACTGTGTTCCTCTAATTTCCATATCTATGGCCATTAAATAGGAAGATAAGTTCCTTGGTCAACACTCTATCTAGTTGTAAAAGTAGACACCTTACACATTATAGCTTGCACATTGATACTTGTACATTTCTTACATTGCATGAAGTAACTAGATAACTTACCCCTAAAGTAACCTAATTTCCTAAGTATGTACCAAATAAGGTACATTTACATGACCCAAATAATGTAATATACTCTATTTCTAACAATTGGGTGAACACATGTCAAGAAAAAACTGAGGAAAATCCCCAGTCCAAATATTCAAAAAATCCTACACTAATCCATGGTTAGCCATGATGTTGGTTGCTCTATTGCCTTCATGATACACGTGTTGAATTAAGATATTTATAAAGTTGTGAAGATATAGTTTAGATTCTTCAATCAAGGAAGTGACATTCCATGGAGGGTTTGAGGTTCCTTTGATATAGTTGATGGTGTTGAGGGAATCACCTTCAATGATAAGGTTGTGGAATTGAAGCTCCTTAGTAGCATGGATCCCTTGAAAGACAACTCTTGCCTCCACAAAGTTATTAGAATATGGATCCATATTATTTGCAAATGCTAGGACAATCCTAGATTTTTTATCCATGACGATTCCCCAACAATTAGCCCTTCCAGGATTGTATTTGGATGCCCCATCAAAGTTAAGCTTGAACCATCCCATGGGGAAATATTCCTGTGGGTGAAATTTTACACCCTTCACCCACTCTTCCCTTTAGGAAGTGATTTCCTTTGTTCTAAAGGATTTTGCCAAATTATCGAGGACGTTTATGAATGGGTGGAAGAAATTAAATGATGGCAGTAGTAGTGATGGGAATACTAGAGCATCGGGCAGATGGTGGGTTGGAGTAGGACAAATGATAACTTGGGTGGATGACCCACCCATTGCCTTGGGAAAAAGTATCCAAAAAGTTTCACCCACCTATTGGGTAGAATTTTCAAGCAGGTTGCAGGGGAAAAAAGGTCATGTTTTCCTATCCTTGGGGAAGACAAAGACTCTCACCCATCTCGGGTGGGAGATGAGAACTCAAATTGGGTGAAACTTTAGATAAATATTCATCCTCTTTCCTCATACCCATCTAGGCAAAAATAAGTACAAAGGAAGCATCTTCTTGACACAAAAATCTCCCAACATCACTTATATTTCAAACAAGATATGTACCCAATACCATAGCCATATAGTACCAGGTGATCGTATGTAGAAGTGATAGATATGAGGTGCACTGCTCCCAAGGTGATCAATACCTATCACTTACTACCTAACCAGAGGATCGCCAATTGAGTAAAAGGACATAGCTAAGAATTAATGAACTGGGTAGAAATGTTAGAGAATCCAAAGGCCTATATTAAACTAGATGTATCTACCTCCTTCTAGAAGATCGATGCTATCCTGACGAGTAGCGTACCAGTTCGATGCTTGTTAGCTTCAAGGATTATCTTCCCACCTACCACCATTAATGTTTAATTTTTAATCTAATGTAAATATACCTATAAATAGTGGAATGTTGATCATTATTAGAGGTGGATCTTTAGCCATTACAATTCATATGTAAGATTTTACCATTGTGTAAATATAGATTCATCACTGTTTGGTCTTTGATTTTGCCTTCATGTTTTTATTAAATGTATGAATGCTTATTTTTGTTTTAGTCATTTAGGTGGTCTCATATTATTTTGTAATCTAGATTTTGTGGGATTCACTTAGTGACTCAGGAGTGCACATTTATAAACATGGTTTGGGGGTTTATTTTTGTTAAAGCTAGTCGGATAGGAGCGCTTTAATTCTACATCCTAGATTTCATGCACCTATTCATTGGTTCTAGAATTTACCCTTTGTCCACCACTTCATAGAGCTTGATGAGAGTATTGTTGGTTGATATTTTAGGTGTTGTGTTTGTGTTTCTACTCATGTTACCATACCTGCATAGGTCTTGATGCGATTATACCCATCCTTGTGAGTTCTGGCTATGACCATTTTCTTGTCTCTTTCCTCCCTTTACCACTCTATAATATAGATAGCTAGGACCACCCTGAGTAATCAGACTCCTCTAGAGATTTACCACCCCATCCCATCATGACATCAGTTCTATGCTAGCACTGGTCCACCTCCACCATTTGTACGATGTTAGATTGATGACTAATAGGTCCACACCACTAATGACCTATCCACATAAGGGTGAGGTTGGTTGGTGGGTTTAGGGGAGAGGTTGAGATAGTTAACCATATTTAACTCAGCCTGTGATTCTAGACTATCATCAGTAGGGACCAAATTGGCATTTTCAACAACCATAGAGATGATTCTAGAAGAAACTGATTCAGTATCCCTATTAATTTTTTGAAAAGCTATGTTATTCCTCTCAAGCCACACCTACTAAATAAAGTGTGGAAGAATAAAGGACCACCATGATTTGAGATAGGTAAATTGAATAACACAATCTTATACTAAGATGTGGGTGAAAAATATAATATAAAATTTTGCTTTTCTTTCCAATCAATATTATCCAATTTTATATTTCCAAATTAGTATTAACAAATATCATCAATGGTAGTAATAAAGAAATGCGCAAGTCATCCAACACATGGGAGACACATATTTAACATGGTTCACCCAATGTGGGTTACATCCACAAAGAAAATATTTCTTCTAAATTTTCTCAAAAAATACCTTGGGAACCAATTTCCTATTACAATGTTTATGGATCTCTATTCAAAGGAGACACCAATCCCCTATGCTCAAGTTCATGGACCTCTATCCACAAGATAACTCTATCCCATAAACTCTAGTTCATGGACCTCTATTCACAGGAGACCTTTGTCCCCACTGTTCTAGTTTGTGGACCTCTATCTATAGGAGACCTCTATCCCCACTATTCTAGTTTGTAGACCTCTATCTATAGGAGACCTCTATCCCCACTATTCTAGTTTGTGGACCTCTATCCATAGGATACCTCTATCCCCACCATTCTAGTTTGTGGACCTATATCCATAGAACTTTGTCCCCACTTCTCTAGTTTGTGGACCTCTATCCATAGGATACCTCTATCCCTACAACTCTATTTTGTGTACCTCTATCGTCACTACTATAGTTTATGGATCTATATCCATAAGAGACACCTCTCCTATCAGATCTAGTCTACTTCAAATCCAACTGAATATTCTACTTGAAAATTACTCCAAGAATTCACATAAGGCTTGCTCAAATTTGTAGAAAAATATTCTCAACTCACTGCTCCAATCTGCACCAAGCCTACTCACAAGGCTTGCTAAAATTAGCAACAAAAGTTACTCATAAATCTGCTCAAATCTACACCAAGCCTACTCACAAGGCTTTCTTAAATATGCTCTCAAATATTGCCCAAACCTGCTTCAAATATTCTCACAATACTTGCTCAAATGTTCCTCAAATCTACTTCAAGCCTTATCACAAGTCTAGCTCAAATCTACCTCACTATCTCTGCTCAACTCTGCTCTAACACATGCTCAAAATTGCTCATAACACATAATCAAAACTTCTCATAACACATACTCAAATATGCTCATAACAAACACTAAAATTTTCTCATAACACATAATCAAATATGCTCATAACACATGCTCAACCAATCCCAAATATTGCTCACAAATGATGCTCAAAACAATGCTTGTATCTCTTTCAGAAATGTTTTTTTCAACTAGGAAATTCAGACATATTCTTCCCAAAAAAAATTCAAGAACATATAAAGGATAATATGCAATGCAAATGCTTAATATATTCTCTTCACATTCATTAATTTTGTCACTTTCACATGTCTTACATTTATCAAATCAGATCTCTACTTCTTGCAAATTCCTTTCAAGTAAAATCATGCTATTGTATAACTTTGCTTCACAAAAACTGGTTTATGTTCCTTGTAAATTTTCTCTTAAATATCAAACACAATAATGCATAAATGTGCTTCACAAAACTGGTCTCTAACACTTTCCCATTAACATTCAATGTCACTCACATCAATGCCCAAATGCTTCACAAATTATTTCAACAAGAATAAACAATTTGTTGTCAAAACCCTAGCACAAGTGTTTCCAATATCACTCAATAATGAAGTATAATTTTATTCTCAAACCCTAGCACATATATTTTTAATAAATCTCATACATAATCCTTATTTCTCCACCTCATGATTCAAAAATATTTCTTCAATCAAACACCTTAAAGAAGGAATTATATCACCATACCTCTTAAATTGCTTTGATGAAGATGTGCCCTCAAAAACTGTCACAAAAATAATTTTCTTTTCTCTTACCACTTACAAAACAAGTTAAAAAATTTCCTTTTCAAAATATCCACATTAAAACCCTTTCAAATATGTCCACAATAATACCTGAAAAATAATGCTCTATAACCCTTTTTTGGTTTCACAAGATAAATCCCTTCAATGATAAACCAAAACCCTCAAAACATCAAGCAATAGTACAACAAGAAAAGAGACCATAGTATACCTTATGTCTTCTTTCTAATGTGCAACATTTAAAATTTCAAAACAATTCATAATACACGGTATATCCCATTTTCTCACATGCAAAAATTATCCCTTATATTTTCCCTTTTTAATCATGCAAAACTAACACCATTCTAACTCCTATTTACAAAATAAAATCCTTAATGACAAACACATGTTATCAATCCTATTTGTAAAAATAAAAGCCTTTATAGCATACAACCCTTATAACTCCTATTTACAAATAACCAAAACTTTATAAATACCTTATACTAAAATTTTCCAGCGTGGATGATAATTGACCCGATGACCTCTAGCGCCCAAATGCGAATAGTGACCACTTGGGATATCCAAGAGGATAAAATATCAAATGCACATCAGCCATTTTATTTCCTTCATTGTGCTTCCCAAAATGTTAAAACTAAGCAAGACATCCTTGATGGGTTTCAACCTGCAGACCTCTGCAATAATGCTTTATGACGAGCACCCTGACCAACTGTGCTACCGCAATGGTTGGAACCAAAGGAAGCACCCACAAAAAATTATCACTATCCTCAATGTGTAGTCTAAAAATGTTAATACCCAAAATGACATCAATGGGTCTCAACCTTGTGACCTATCTTCTGCTAGCACCTTAGTGCCTCTCAAACGACCAGCTGTGCTAGCCTGCCAGTTGAAACTAAATGAGCAACAATTCTTCTTTTCTTCACTATGCACCCTATGTTGAAGTTCACACCCTTTCTCCTCTTTGATTTGTTCTTGCTAAATGCAAGTATATTCTCTCAAGCATAATTAAATCTACATCAATTTTCTTTTCATTTTAATAAGTTTTAAATACCCTTTCTCCTCCATTGCTCACACGATTTCGGTGCTATTTTTGAAAAATTTATTTATTGCCTTCATAACTTTGCGCCCTTAGGTTTGACCCTTTTTGAAACCTTTATTATAATAATAAAAAATATTATAATATTATCCTTTGGCCTTATTTTTTAATATTTGTCTTCTTATTAATAGTTAACCTTGATTTCCTTTTAAACCTTTGTCTTCTTGTTGGCATTTGAACCTTTATTTATTTTAGACATTTATCTTCTCATTAATATTTAAACCTTGATTTATTTTATACCTTTGTCTTGCTTTCACAATATAATATTATTTTCTTGATAACCATGCACCTTTTACATCAAAATATTTCTTCCTTATGTACTCTTTGCCATCAATAACAACAATATGCTCAATATTTCCAACATAAATTTGAAAGGGTTGGGCCACTGAAGAGAAAGGTTAGCAATAGATTTGGAAGTGATCCAAATAATGTAAACCAACGAAAACAATGAAGAAAAGACACAAGAAGAGAAGGGATAGTCAATGAAAATGTGGACAACCAATTTTAAAGCAGCCTGGTAGATATGACAATGATTTGGTAACATACACCGAGTCTTGAGGTTGTCAATAGTGAGGACCTGATTTTGGGAAACCAACTAGAGAAAGTGGAGAATTTTAGGGATATGATGCTTCAACAAAATTTGGTTAGTAGGGAACTAACCAAGGGTGGATTATTCCCTAATGGAGTAAGTGAACTTTATGGAAAAAGGCCTAACTCGTAATACTGCCAAAGGAGGGTATCCTAGGTGGGATGACTTAGGATGACCTAGATTCAAAGAAAATTAGCAATGATTTGGTTGGTAGCTCTTTAATCAGGATTACCTTCATTCTAGGGTAGGGTTTTTTACTTAGTAATTATGAAATCAAAAGAAATAAAGTTGCTAACCTTAATTTTGAATATGCGATCAAAGATAGATTTAAAGACACATAAAGACAAATCATGGATCATCGGTTGACTTGTTAACCAAGAATATTTCCAAAACCTAATTAGATAGCCATCACCAAGGTACTATCTAATGTCTTTTCATATGATATATTTCACTTGGATAATAGAGTTCTAGAAAGTAGAACCTTAATGAACTGGGTTGTCTTCAAGTAGATAACTTCTCCTAAGATATTTGCTCTTGATGATGTCCACTCATTGAATTCTAGAGTTGTAAATGATTTTCCATCCTTGTTTACTTATCATTTGCAAGTTCATCTTGTGAATTTTCTTGAAACCCAAACCACCCTTATATTTCAACAAACACACTTTATCCCAAGCTAAAATAGGAAACCTAAATTTGTCCTCCAAACTTGACCAAAGGAAGTGTTTTTGAATTTACTCAATTTTGTTATACACTACCATAGGAGCCCTGAATAGAGATAAAAAATAGATGAGAATACTCTGAATATAGGATTGAACCAAAGTGGATTTACCTATGCTACTAAGGAGGGCACCCTTCCACCCCACCAACTTCTTCATGATCCTCTAAATAAAACTACTTCACATACTCTCAATTGCTTTCCCTTGAAACAAGGAGAGTCCAAGGTAGGTTGAAGGGAGATTGGAAATGGCACACTCTAGAATATGAGAAATTTTGAGTTGTCTTTGCATCGAAGTATTGATGAAAAAGATATTACTCTTGAGATAGTTGATTTTTTGTCCCATTGCTTGCTCATATATTTTCAAATTTGATTTGATTACTCTAGCTTCAGGTATAATGGAGCGGTTGGCTAGGATGGTATCATCCATAAATTACTGGTGTGAAACTGGTTGGAAGCTAGATGAGGCCTTGATACCAGATATAGCTCTAAGGGAACAAGATGACTTCAGAGCCCTTACCAGGGAATAATCAATAATAATAGACAGTAGAGGAGACATCATATCACCTATCCAATCCCTCGACCATTCTTAAAGAAACCAACTACAACCCCATTGATGATGATTGGAAATAAATATGACAAAATACAAGCTCTGATAAGATGGACCCACTTAGGATGAAAGCAAAATATGGTAAGTATAGAAAAAAGAAAGTCCCAAGAAATATTGTCGAAAGCTTTGTTCATATCGAGCTTCAAGAAGAAATTTGGTTGCCCACTAGTGGTGACCGATGGATCAACTCATGACTAGTAATAACATTGTCAGTGATAACCCTTACTTGCACATAACAATACCATTCCTTTGGGTATTATTAACATTAATGTGCAAAATAAGTTTATGAAGTTATGGTACAAGAAAAAGAAGATAACATTGCAGGATATTTCTTAGCTTAAGGAGCAAGGATCCAAGGAAAAACAAGAAGTGGTTGCAGAGAAACAAATTGAAAAAAAAATAGAAGAACTTGAAAAAAATTCAAGAAGATAGTAGTAACAAAAGAGTCCATGGAAATAAAAATAGCAAATTCTAAGGAAACTTTGTTAGAAGAGCACAAGGACACACCAAACAAAGGGAACATGAAAGAACAATGTGTAGAAGAATTTAAAATAATGGAGCTAAATTTTGAGGAGTTAAAGAAGGTAGAACATCAAGTTAAGGTTATACCATATCATCATCCACACCACCATGAGCAACAATAATCTTGGAGGTATGGCTCAAGGCTGCAATATTATGGTTCTACATGGAATCAAAAGGAAACCAAGTATGATAGTGTTTGGTAGAGAAAACATAGTGATCATGGTTTTTAGAGTGGTTCATCAATATTAAGGAATGAGTGGACCCATCATTTGAATTATAAAAATAAAATAGTATAAGCATGGATCCAAAAAAGCAGATTTGGTTACTCAAGTGGAAAAATGGCATACCGACATCAACGACCACCACCAATCAATATTTCACTAGGATGGATGGATTATTGAGATTGGTACTAGTTGCTAACATTGTTTAGAAAATCATATTATCTTGTTTCTTCATATGTTTCAAGGATGAAATATTTGTAATGAGGGTGGCATGTTAGGGTACCTAGGAATAGATATTTGAGGAAATATAATTATATTGTATAAGGGTTGGCATGGGCCACACATAACCCAAGGTTGATTGTATTATAATATTATATTATATTATATTATATTATAATATTATATTAGTAGTCGGTTCCCCAAAGTAGAATTAGAATATGGATATATAAAGAAGATATATTTATCATTGTAATCATCATGAAGATCAATCATATGTAACTGTCTTTGCCCATGAAATGGAAGTGGTTTATGGGACTTTACCCTCCTTAAGTGACTCTCTCATCTCGAGAGATCTTGTGGAGTGATTCCTTCCTTAAGGATTATTATTGGTGTTTCTCTATCTTAAGGGTATTATCTATCTCTATCTCAATTGTGGATTGTTATTGTGGATAATATTTTGTGGATGAATGTTTTGATATTTTTGCATATTGGTGAATGATTTCTATTAATAATAATAAAGTTCTACAACACTAAAGGGAAAATTTTATATGATGTTTTTTTGGCCTTAGATTTTAGGGGTTAGCATGCACATGTACCTTCAAAGGGAATACAAACTCTTTTACTACCAAAGTGTTTGGAGGGTATACTTCTCAACCTATATATCTTAGAATATTTCCATGTCTAATGTTACCAGTTCAAACCCCATTGCTTCAAGGTTTTTTAAGCATACACGTATTGGTAATTGGTGATCTTATATATACATACATACATATATACATATCTATATCTATATATCTATCTATCTATCTATCTATCTATCTATCTATATATATATCTATACATATATAAAGGAAAATAAATCAAATCATTTCAAGTTTCATTTATCCATTCGTCCCACTAGTAAAATGATAGAAAAATGGTAGATGATATATAGTTAATATAGGATAGGTGGCAAACTATAAATATATGATATTTGAAAAGACTTGATTGGCTCATTTAATCTCTAAATTTTTAGATTTTCTTTTTAGAGTTGAGTGTTAGTATGCCCGACCTTTCAAATGTCATAACTTTGGAATATGAAAGCATTTTGGTCAATTTTTTGAGATCACATAAATTTTTGGGCTTTATGCATTGGTGACACAATGCAAGGACCTATCATAATGTTATATAAGAGCTTTTATATTTAATAGAAGTGTACTTTGGATGGTCAGCTCAAGGTACACCTTTGGTACTATGTGTCCTTTCTAAGCAACAAGGGTTGATTATTTGAAAATCTGCTTCTATTACTTTATGATTTAGATGTTTGCTTTTAAGAATGGAGGATAGATTATGATCACCATATTGCATGTTAAATATATTTTCATGAGAATATCAACATATTTTATCCTAAATATTTATTCATGACTTCATGTTTGAGCTAGGGTTAATCTAGTTTATGTACCTTTAACAAGAGAAGATAGAAAAATTCATGATGAAGATTTATTGTCTTATTCAATCAATCCATTATGGGGTAGATATGTTACTATATTTAATATATCCTCTATTTGGCCTCTTATCTCAAATTATGAGGGATGTTGGAATATTAATAATCTAAACTTATTGTTCAATGCTGAAAATTTTTATGTAAGCCTGAGAGCATGTGCAACGTAAGCCTATAAGTATGTTTAATGTTAGTCTATGATATTATCTATGTAGTACTATGAGTGTTATATATATAATCCTACAAGTAATCTCTACATAATCCTATGGGAAATATTTATGTATTTATCCTCAACAATATGGGATAAACCACTTGTATGATTAAACTCAATTAAGGGATTACTATTTAATATATTATAATGTACCTATAAGACAAGTTATGTCAGTTTAAGGCTTTTAATAATGAGGTACTAGGTATATTTAGAAATATCCCCAATGACTAATATGTTGTATCAACTTGTGTGATCTAATATAATGAGGTCCTTAAGAGAATCCATTCATATTCTTGTTTTTAACAATTCTATCTTATTTTACCTTCTATATTCTATTTACCTTCTATACTCTTTTGACTATGATTGTGGTGAATGCATGTTTATGATTTTCTTGGATAGTATTCAAAATTCCAATAACAATTGTCATCCAAATCCATTCTATTTACAATCTATATAGATAAAGACCCTAATTCATTTCAAATGGTTATATTGCAATGGAATAAAGCAAAACAATCAAATATATAGAGGTTTATTCAAAATATAAAATATCTATAATGGATAGATAAATATTTGGAATATCAAATTCTTTGGTCACATATTAAAAAGAAATAAGAAAGTTAAATCCAAAATCAATGACTTTGAAAATATAGTGAAAATTAATAGTATACAAAAGCATATTTATATTCAAGAAAATAATTAAAATCTAACTACCAAATATACTATAAAAGAAAAAATTATACTAGGCTAAAATAACCATGAATATATAGCATAATAAATGCAATAGAAATACAAAATTTTTCATGCTATTGACAAAATAGATTTATCCTTTTGTTGGATAAAAAATATTTCAACTTTAGATGGGAGAATTATTGAATGATAAGAAGGGAATTTCAACAAAGAAAAAATTAGTTGTTTCAAATATATGCTATCATAATTTAAGCTTGATAAGAAGGTTTAGTGTGATATTTTGTAAAATATTCTATCAACTGTCACATAAATATAAAATGAAATCTTGATTAGATTAATATATTTATGGAGGAGATAAAGGAAGTAACTTTTTATTTCCACCTTGATAAGGCAATGACCTTAATGAATTTCCTATAATTTTCTTTTAAAAATATTGGGATACATTGAAGGATGAGATGGTGGATGCCAATGAAGACTCCAGGAGAAAGAAAGCTACAATATGTGAAATCATTGCTACCTTGATTATTTTGGTTCTGAAGAAATATTTTGTGTAGCGACCCTGAGGTGCACACATCGCTCTTACTCTACTTGCAATGTGTTAAACCCAAAATGAAATGAAAGACCATGAAAAAGCATATAACATGGAAGTAACAAAGATATGTCTCTTTATTTGTATTGAAACCCGGTTACATGTCGGTCCCTCTTAGGGATACCCATTTTGATACAATAAGGTTACAAGTGGGTAAAATTTCCCCTCGCAAAGGGGTGGTGCGCTATCACAAGCTTCCCGGTTCCACACATAGAAATGTATGAGGGCTTACAGATGCCTCCTTCTCTAGGTCTATTTCCTAGAGGGATCCCTTTTGCTCTCATATGTTGTAGATTTGGTCCGATGAACCTATGGCCCTGTAAGCAATGAAACAACAACACATGCTTAGATGTCCAAGAATGCCTCCCTGGATGAGGTTGTTAGTAATGAATATATCAAATGAAAGCAAGTGCAAATAAAACCTATGCTATGAATGCAAAATGAATGAAATGATGCTATGCTAATGATATGCTAAATAGAATAATGAAACTAATGTATAAAACCCTAAGCTAGGCCTACGGGCCACTGTCCAAGATAGTGGCCACTAAAGCGAATCTTGTCCTCTTTGCTTCAAGGCTAATATCGAAGCTTGTATCCGATGTTGAAATGGTGGTTGCTTTGCTCGATACGTTGGATATCCTATATGTGGAAAACCCTCAAGTGGACTCTCCAATCTGACAGGGCTTCGTTGTAAAAGATGATCTCCAAGGGAAGCTCTTCTAAGTCTCAAAAAGCTCTCCTCAATGACCTATTCTATTCACTGCATGATCTTGATATGTGATGATTATCGATCCCTTGGTGCTCTTAGGCTTGCACCTTTTAAAGTGTGTGAAACCCTAGGTCTATGTTCAAAACCCTAGGATTGAATCCCTCATGCATAGTGAATGTTAGCATGAGAAGCTTTTGTCTTTTTCTATGTTTGAAGGCCAGTTAACTAAAGTCTAAATGCAAACTCAAGTCTCCTATGTGAATTGGTCATGAAAGGGAATGCAAAGTTACTCCCGCTCACCTTTATTGCATGCAGACTACCACTTCCACCCGTGATTGAGCATATTTGTCAACAAAATACTTTTTGTGGCTTAGTCACTATCGTCTATAGTGGCTAAGATCTGGCCGCTGTCATCTGTAGTGGCTAAGGTCTGGCCACTCTAAGCTTGAGCGGCTAAGGTCTGGCCACTCTAGTCTTGAGCGGCTAGGCTTGGATGGGCTTAAAATACCCTAGATGAGTGGTGAGAACCACTTTTGATGCTTGGAAAGTCCAATATTATGTCATATGATCTTATGAATGTGCCTATGTGAGTAGCTCCCCTAAACATGACATGTTTTAGGTGTCTACAGATACCCCTTTTTGTGATGCACTATGTGGAAAACACAACACTGAGCAAAAACGTAGACTGATCTATTTTTAGGGTGTATGGTGATCAGTGGTCTAATCAATGCCGGATGGCCCAATCATGCAATATGGTGCACACCCTTTGAATCATTGCCTCAACGTTCAAAGGACTTAGCTCAATGGCTTGGACATGTTAAATTGCACTCATTCCTCAAACTCAATCGGGTAGCTTCAGTTGCTACAATAGTTTCGACCGATAGGAGAGCTACAATTGAAGATGTCATGTCTGCTTACGTTCCCAGAAAACAAGGGAAATTATGTGATTATTGTATGCAATGATTCATAGGACGAACATGATTTTGTTATGATCGAGTGATATTTTGTTGATTTTGATTATGATTATTTTGAATATTTGAACTACCTCTTCACTCAACGAATTGGTGAAGAAATGACAATGAATGAAGCGACAAGTCACTTGACCAATATGACTAATCTGGTTCCTTTCTAGCATTTGTTCCTTCAATGGGTGAACCCACATCCAAGTGTGATTCCAATTTTTTATGATAACCATCCATCCCTATCCCGAGGAGCGGTCCAGCCATCAATAGCCTTCTTAGGGAGTTAGGATGAGTGATTCTATTTATGCTCATATTGTATCACTTTGGCTTAGTGTTTTTGATGTCACAAGGGAATGAGGATGATCCTATCGCACCCATGGAGCAGTCCGACCATCTTGGTCTTTTTCGGGTTTGAAGTGATACATCGTGATTCCAAAATGAATGTTTTTACCCCAAGTAGCCTTATGGTGACTTACTCATCTTACCGAATTACATGGAGTGCAAGTCGCTGCAATCACTAAGTTGATAGAGTAAGTTACTGGATATGAGGCTTACTCGAGAATTTATTTTTATGCAATTTTTATGTTATTTTGGTCATTATGATGACTAGAAGTCTTCACAATGTGCTTATTTGAATGTTTTTGTTCCTTCTCATGGAGGGGTTGTGGTTGTTTTTACCTAGGATCTCGATCGTTGTCAGGTCCAATGGCCACCAAAGGCCTGGCCCTGGCCACTCTCATCCTGAGTGGCCAAGCGATGTGGGCCACTAATGTCAGTAGTAGCCAAGGCAATATAAAAGTCAACCTAGGGTTTTGTCTTTTCACTTTGCTAGTTGTCAATTTGCTTTCTTGAGCTCTGAGGTGAAAGTGACTTTTGCGATTTGGAGCATTTTCTATGACTTGGAAGATCATGGCTGCATGGGGTGAAGCATCTTTGGGTGGAGGAGCCAGAGCTTCTCGAGTACTCCCTCAACCCTTAACCTTGCTTGTTTATTTTTATTTTTGGGTAAAACTGAACCACATTAAGTAATCGGTAATTGAACCTCATTAAGCTTGTTGGCAATGAATCAAAACTCGTAGCTAGGCTTAGTTTAGGTTTTTATGTGGTGGGCTTGTCCCCATTTTGTCTTGTAGCTTTTGTTATATTTTTTTGGTATTTTTTGGCCTAGGGTTGACGCGTCTGCCTCATCACCCATCGGCCGCTATCGATCAGAGTGGCCAGGAAGGCCTGCAACTTGGCCGATGTCACTGGCAAAGACCGATTTGAATCCCAACGATCAAAAAATTTGACCGTTGGGGCTTGGTCACTGCTAGCTTCAATGGCCGATTTCTGGCCACTGTAGGCTACAACAGCCAAGAACACTTAGTGAAATTTTATTATTTTTTTGAAATTTTTTGGGTTGATTTATTGATTTTTTTGAATTTCTAGGTTGGTTTATTTTTTTGAAATTTTTGGGTTGATTTATTGATTTTTTTGAAATTTTGACTTGTTTTATTAGGTGCAACTTTGTTCCTTTACCTAGACTTAGGATAGCCCATCATTATTTGCACCATTTTCATGTTTATTGTGAGTTATGCCTTAGATGCATTGTAGTTATGATTCATTTTATTTTCTTTTGCTTAGATTCTTACTACTCGAGCTCAGGACCCGAAGCTCATGAATACACTTCTGCCCCTCTTGGATGGCGATGATTGGGCTTGGCTCAAAGCCCACGGGCTATAGTATGTCACCAGACTACCCACCATTATGGTAGATCATGCCTACCTTATGGCTTTGGTCCATCGATGGGACCCTCGGACCAATACCTTCCACTTTCCTACCGACGAGATGACCATCACACCGAAAGATGTGTATAGGATCTTCCGGATCCCCTTTGATGGAGTGGCCATTGTCTCTTCGACCACTAATGATCAGGTTGTTGTTTTCACTCGGGTGTTTGGAGGGCGCTCTATGGAGGCTCTCAAGGACACCAAATCTAGAGGAGTGTCCATATCTCAGTGGTATGAGGTGAGGGTCTTATCTATGAGGCATGCGGTGTTGCTGATGGTCATCAGAAATATCTTGATTCTAGATTGCTCAGGTTTGAGGTTCCCATGGAACCTCTTGGTGATGGTTCAGGACTTGTTGGATAGTGAGGAGCCTATCATCTATGCATGGGGTAGGTCTTTGTTGGCTCAATGCTATGATGAGTTGTACCACATCCATCGATGAGGTCGCATCGACATTGCTTGCAGCTTGCTTCTACAGGTTTGGGGATGGGAGCACATCAAGGTAGATCATCCCAGAGGGCTTCCTATTGAGATCATAGCTGTGGAGGAGTGGATGCAGTGCTATACCACTAGATGGGCTTGAGAGCATGAGCTACGTAAGAGTCATCCTCATGCAGGGGAGCTTCCCCATTATACTACTACTTTCACTGGGCTGCAGGCCGGGGATGTTATGTGGCACCCATATCATGAGTGCCCGACGTGGGATGATCTAGCTAGTTTTACTACTAGGATGTGGTGTGAGCGGTGGCTCCTTGGCCGCAAGGTTGGCATCTAGGAGCATTTCTTCTACTCTCGGGTTCTCTGTCAGTATGGGCTACAGTAGGACATGCCTCTTGTTCCATTTTTGTATAGGCACCTCATAGTAGAGAAGGACCTACCCCCATGGTAGATTACAGAGCTCTCAGATGAGGAGGATGCCCTAGCAGTTGACCCAGGAGTCATTGGGGGTGTTACAGAGGCATACACTCAATGGTGGGAGGATCTGATGTGGTATGGTACCGACAACTTAGGTCATGAGGATGATGGTGGGGATGATGGTACAGATCTAGTAGGACGCAGAGTCTAAGCCAGGACTGAGGTATGGGGCTAGCCAGTAGAGCAGGTGGTAGTGGAGGAGTAGGAGGCTCCTGAGGAGGATGAGGAGGAGCTGGATCTCGAGGAGAGATATTCTCCTCTGAGAGCATAGTTGCATGAGGTCGAGGTCGAGCTCTAGTCGACCCAGATCTAGGTGCAGCAGTGAGATGCTACCATAGCATAGCGGGATGCCACCATAGAGCAGCTCACATCATAGATCTAGGATTTGTAGGCTACTATCAGGGGTGGTACTGCTAGGATGCAGTTTTTGGTTCCTCCTCCTACACCATAGGGTGATATCGAGGGAGATCCTAGGGTAGACACAGGGGTAGAGGTTCTACACCTACAGTCACTATTGGATGAGTATGAGGGGTAGATTCAGGAGCATGTTGGTCACATTACCATTCTCCAGATGCAGCTCAGGAGGCATGGGATTGTCCCTAAGGAGGCACCAGGTGCAGGTGGTTCATAGGTCAGTGGGCGATCCACCTCTGGGTAGTCTTCTGCCCGTCCTAGCCAAAGGACCCAAACTCGGACAGAGAGGCCAGTAGGTTCACACCATTCGACTCGTGACATCACCATAGGGGGAGGTGGCACTGGGGGAGGTGATGCCGGGGGCTCAACCCCTGTATTTGATTGATGGTGCTCTTTTGATTCATTTTTTAGGTTGGCTTGACCTACCTGACTATAGCCCAAGGGCATTTTGTTTATTCATGCACTTTGAGATACTTATTCTAAGACCTCTTTTGAGACAGGCACATTTATATGAGACTTTGCATTTATGTTTCATTATGCGTGCCATTTATTGCTTATGTTTTTGTTTTCTTTATGCAATGTTATGATGGGATTATGATGTGGTGATATATATATGTGTTAGATGATAGATGATATTTATGATGATGTGGATTTGAGATGGATGCTTATGTATGTGTTTATGTAGATGCTTTCATGATTTGATTATTGTGACATGATGTGATGTATTTCGAGTTGATTTGATGATGGATTTATGATCCTTTGTATGGATGAATGCTTTTGATGTGATCTTTGATGCGAATGAGTGATTTATGACTTTTTGAAAACTATGTATTTATGGATGAAATGTTTTTGTTAAATGCATGTTTAATTTTGCTTTAATTTATACATCTAACTCATGCTATGATATGGTGAATGCAGTATGTAATTTAATGTGAATGAACTTGTATGTTTTAATCACTTAAAACATAATGGATGCCTATGCCATGATTTTGAAAATTTAATGGGTGATACCACAGAAAGTATAACAACCATGAATATTTAATAATCATTCTACTCATAAGAATTAATTATTTAAATCCTCCATATGTGCAATGTAATGGTGTGGAATGTATGCATTTTTTGGATAAGCTTCTGTAATTTAAGAGATGTAAAATAGTTAGTGGTCGTTTAGACATCATTTTCGACATATATTCGGTATCTATTTTAATATTATTTTATTAATACCCCCTAATTTACAGAAGCTTATAAAGAAAGTTGATGATGTGATTGATGATATTTGTTGCTATGGTAGAATATATTTGTGGGTTTTCCTGAGACTTCAATCTTTCTAGTGACCCTATCAACAATTATGTACTGACCATACAAGACTTTTTGAAAGGCAAGGCTTTCACTTTGTACCCGGATATTCATTCTCTCTGTGTGTGCAAATGAATATATTTTTGATAGAACTCAAGCATTTCCTCCGATGTCAGGCGGGATTCTTTCAGCCCATTGCTAAGATCAGGGATTCTCAAGTGTTTTATCTCATCCTTATGTTGGACTTAGTTGGACTATACCACTAGGTAGTTTTGAGTTACCTAAGCTAGCTCATCCACATTCAAACATTGGTCTATACAAATGCTAGGAGCTTTTGTAATAGACATATCGTCATGCGTAAGGATTTCTCCTTCCAGTTTTGTGCAATGCTAAGAATTCCAGGGATTCAAGTTCTATTCCCTTTTTTTCTTCATTTCTTTTGGGATACTTGCTCATACTTAGTGATGAAAATCACTGTTTATTTTGACTGATTTTATTTTGTTTTTTTTTTTTGAGCAAGGGATTTATGTAAGGATGAATTCACTTGTTTGCTTTGACTATGACTGATTTGATTTTTGATTTTTTGAAATATGACTTTGAGACTAGGATTTTTGAATTTGTACTTTTGTTTCGGGATTTTTGCTTGTTGTAATGAAAGCAAGGGATTTATGTAGTGATGATAATCACTCATTTCTGGGTAGGGCAGAACTTGTCCTTTTGCCAATTCTCAACACCTTTAAACCGGTTGCACAGGGGGATAAGCAAGGAAGTTCCTTTTCACTTTTGGTAACCTAAACCACTTTGTTGTTTTCATCTTTCCCTTGTATCAACTAGGATTTTAGTGTTTCAATTAGTGATGGGATCCTGAATATCCAAGGTACTACAACTAGACCTTGCTCTTCTACTAATCAAGGTGGCTTTCCATCAAAGTTGATAAGACCACTAGACATGGTTGAAATAATAGGAAACCTTTGTATATTTCGTATAGCAACATTATTTGGTTGTGTTGAGAAACACAATTACACACATGGATGCATGGATGATGATAACTTGTATATTGTGATTGAAATACAAACTGTGGCATCGTTTGTAAAATTGTGATCATGACATATGCGAATGCAATGGATATGTATGGATATGCAATTATGTGGATGTAAGATGCAAATGTTTTTGTATTTTTGCTTTTTGTTTTTTTTTTGTCCTTTTGATTATTATGATTTTCTTGTGTTTTGACCAAAGAGCTTTAAGATGCCTTTGGAGCTTTTGTGTTTTGATTTTGACCAAGCGGATTGGGTACCCTTGGAGTATTTTTGTGATTTTATTTTGACCAAAGGGTTTAAGGTACCTTTGGAGCTTTTTGTGTTTTATTTTGACCAAGCGTTTTGGATACCCTTGGAGCTTTTTGTGATTTGATTTGACCAAAGGGCTTTAAGATGCCTTTGGAGCTTTTTGTGTTTGATTTTGACCAAGCAGGTTGGATACCCTTGGAGCATTTTGTGATTTGATTTTGACCAAAGGGCTTTAGATCCTTTGGGATTTTTTTTATTTTGACCAAGGTTTACTTTTTTTTGACCAAGGTTGCCTTGCTTTTTGTGTTTGATTTTGACCAAGCGGTTTGGATACCCTTGGAGCATTTTTGTGATTTGATTTGACCAAAGGGCTTTAAGATGCCTTTGGAGCTTTTTGTGTTTGATTTTGACCAAGCGGTTTGGGTACCCTTGGAGCATTTTTGTGATTTGATTTTTGAATATTTGAATGTTTTGATTTTATGACATATTTGAATGTTTTTGATTTTATGACATATTTGAATGTTTTTGATTTTATGACATATTTGAATGTTTTTTATTTTATGACATATTTGAATGTTTTTGACTTTATGACATATTTGAATGTTTTTTATTTTATGACATATTTGAATGTTTTTTATTTTATGACATATTTGAATGTTTTTGATTTTATGTATGAAATGCCTTTAGATGAATGATGTTGAGAGGTTCAGGCTCTTCAACACCATCTAATGATGTTAGGCGGTATGCTCCAGGCCCAACTTTCTCTGAAATTATGTAGGGGCCTATCCAATTTGCCATAAATTTGTCTCGCAAATGCGGTGGTAGGTTTGAGTTCTGTTGATTTTCTTTGAGCACTAGATCCCCAACTTTGAATTCTCTCAAATGGACTTTACTATTGTATGCTCATGCAAGGTGATTCTGATAAATGCAGAGATGCTCCAAGGCATTGACCCATCGTTCATCTAGAAGCATTAACTGATCCAGGCGGTCTTGTCGTGCTGTGTCATCATCTATGAAGTCCTTTAATGCTATGCGCAAGGTTGGGATTTCTAGTTCTAGGGGCATGATGGCCTCAGTGCCATATACAAGTGAAAATGGTGTTGCCCCAGTGGGCATCCATACACTAGTCTTGTATGCCCATAGTGCTAGAGGTAACTGCAAATGCCAATCCCTATGATTATCTACTACTATTTTCCTCAAGATGGAGACTATTGTTTTGTTTGAGGCTTATGCTTGCCCATTTGCTTGCGGATAATAAGGCGTTGAAAAACTGTGTTGAATATGGTATTTGTTCATTAAAGCATGCACATTTTTGTTCTTGAAATATGGTCCATTATCCGATATAATCTTTGAAGGGACCCCAAATCGACTTATGATATTGTGGAGTATAAACTCCACAATCCTTGGTCCAGTTGTCGATGTTAAGGGGATCGCTTCGACCCATTTGGTGAAATACTCAGTGGCCATTATGATGAACGTGTGTCGGCCTAAAGATGGGGGAGATATCTTCCCAATCAAGTCTAATCCCCATTACGAGAAGGGCCATGCTACCTGGATGGGTTGCAAGGCTTGTGATGGCAAGTGAGTGAGGTTTGCATGATGCTGACACTTTATGCATTTCTTGACATACTCACAACATTCTTTTTCCATAGTGGGCCAATAGTAACCCATTCTCAAAATATGCTTAATGATGGCCATGCCACTGAAGTGACCACCACACGTACCATCATGAGCTTACAAAATTGCCCAAGATGCTTCCTGGGGCTCAAGACAATGAAGGAGCATTCCATCGTAACCTCGTCTATAAAGGATCTCTCCTAGAAAAATGTATCTAGTCACCTTTTGCTTAAATGTTCATTTTTCAGCATGCGACAGGCCTTGCGATACTATTCCAAGCTTCAGGAAATCCCGCAATTGGGAAAGCCAATCCTGATAAGCCACTGCTTCTATGGATAAAATTGCGTGCTCTCCTTGCGATCTAGCACTTGTGAACACTGATTGGGAAGCAATCCTATGATGAATGGTTGTTCCACATTCGGTGGGACCTTGAGAGATCAAAGACTCCCAAGGGGCTATTTGCAAGAAAGCTCTAACTTTGAAGTGCCAATCCTGATTTGGCTTGGTTTGGATCATATTGACTGACTCTAGGTTTTCAATAACCTCACGTTGTATCATAGAAAATACGAGCACTTTCACATGAACGATTGTGAAATCAGTGGATGGATTCTGAGGGATTAAGGATCCCAAAGATGCCATGGTGTCTGCAAATCTATTTGACGTATGAGGGATTGCCTCGATGTCATACCATTCTAGCCTGAGCTAGGTAAGTGTCAACAAGCTCCTTGTAAGATTTCAGGAGTGGACACCTACATTGGAACAATCCTTTGACTTGATTCACTATGAGCAAGGAGTCACCAAAGATATTCAATATTTTAATGCCCATTGCAATGGTTGTTTGGAGTCCCAAGATCAAGGCTTCATACTTTGTGTTATTGTTTGTGCAAGGGAAGTCTAGTTTGAATGATAAGGGCAATGGAGCACCCTACGGTGTGATAAAGACTATCCTTGCTCTGCCCCCTTGTTCACACTTTGAACCATCAAAGAATAATGCCATTTCTCTTTGTTTCTTAGGTTCTTCGGGTTTCGATGGATCTGATAATGCGAAGACCGCATCATCAGGCAATTCTATAGTGAGAGGCTTGCTATCCTTAAGAGGTGCCTCTTCTAACTGATCTGCTATGACTTGTCCCTTGATGGACTTTTGGCTTATGAATTCTAGGTCAAACTCTATCAATAGCATGATCCACTTTGCAGTACGTGTATTGTGATATGTCTTGTTCATCATATACTGCAAAGGATTCTATTTTGATATAACGTAAGTCGTATGGCTCAACATGTAGTGTCACAACTTTTTGGTTGCAAAGACCACTACTAAGCACAACTTTTCTACATACGCATATCCTAGCTCATAGCTTACCAAGGTGCGACTAATGTAATATACGGCTTGCTCTTTGTCTTGCACATTATTTTGGGCTAACATGGTGCCCAAAGCAAAATTAGTAGTTGATATGTATAGCAAAAATGGTACGTATGGCCTTGGTGGAGCTAGCACTAGCGGTGTTTCTAGGTATGTTTTGATCTCTACAAAGGCTTGTTGGCACTCTTCATCCCAATGAAATAGGACATCTTTGCGTAGCAACCGATTCATGGGTCGACACTTGTCTGATAATTGCGTGATGAACCATTTTATGGATGCTACCTTGCCTTGTAGGCTTCTTAATTCCCTAATGTTGGTAGGGGCAGCCATCTCCATTATAGCTTCTACTTTTATCGGATCGACTTCAATGCCTCTCATGGAAACAATGAACCCTAAGAGCTTACCAGAAGTTACGCCAAACATGCACTTCTTAGGATTCAATCTGACATTGTGCTCTATGAGGCGATCAAAAAATTTTGTAAGGATCTCAGCGTGCTCTTATCGTATCAATGATTTGGCCAACAAGTCATCCATGTAGTCTTCCAAGATTATGTGCATGTAATCATGAAATATGTATGTCATGGCCCGTTGGTATGTGGCACCAGCATTCTTTAGGCCGAATGGCATCACTTTGTAACATAAAGTTCCCCATGGAGTGATGAAAGTAGTCTTGTGTTGGTCTTCAGGTTTTATTTGGATTTGATTGTATCCAGAAAACCCATCCATTAGGGATAGCATCTCATGACCTGCAGTGGCATCAACAAGAGCATCTATGTTTGGCAATGGGAATGAATCCTTCAGAGTTGCCCTATTTAAGTCCCTAAAATCTATGCAAATGTGGACTCTTCCATCTGGTTTTCCTATGGGTACCATGTTTGAGACCCATTTAGGATAGTCGATGGGAACTATGAAGATTGCATCCAATAGTTTTTGCAACTCGTTCTTCACCATCAAAGCGATGGTTGGATGCATTTTCCTCAATTTTTTCTTGACTGGCTTCTTTAGGGGATCCAATGAAAGGTTGTGAACAACTAACTTTGGATCAATACCTGGCATGTCTTTGTAAGTCCAAGAAAATAAATTTGGCCTCTCTTTAAGGAGAGGAATTATGATGGCTTGTTCCTCTGGAGACAGACTTTCTCCGAACTTGAATTTCTTTGGTTGAGTAGGATCATTGCTAATGTCCACTTCGAAATTCACTTCTATAGCCATATGTGACCCATCCTCCAACTGGTGAGGCATGGGTATCAAGTGAATGTCATCGATAGTATTTATAGGTCCTACTGACTTAGGATCCAGACTAGCATGGAACACATCATATGCATAGCCTGATGCAAAATGGAATGGTTGTAACATCTCTTCATTAGAGAGGATATCTTTAGGCTCTATTGGTGAATCAGTGTGATCCCAATAAATAGCCTACGTGTCGAGACACAAAGGTTTAGTGGGATCTACTAGGTTATGAAGTGGAGTGGTCAAATCAATGGAGATTGTATTGATGGATGGGATGAAATCTCCAGGACCACATGGGTGAAATCTTATCTCTAAGGTTTCCCTTCCATGCTCATGATGAGGCTCTAGAGGAATGGGAATATCTGGATCTAGCCCATGATATGGGTCAGATAATAGGATCATTGGGCTCTAAGAGCTCCCTGAATGTAGGTGGAGGGGGATTGACCATGCGATGAATGACATTCAAGTCAATTGGTCTCCCCAAAAACCACAAGCTAGGGTCTATGGCATGAAGTATCGCTTCTCTTTCCACCAACATATTGACTTGTTGTAAATGGTGAGGCCCAAGATAGGCCATCTCAGTCTCATCCTCAAAATTGTCATCACTTATCCAGAAGCCATTAGCATTAGTATGTGGCCCTAAGATGAGGGGCTCATGTCTTGGCTCTAAGTAAGCCATCTCTATTTCATCCTCATATTCTTCATCACTTATGAAGAATCCATTTGCATTAGTATGTTGCCCCAAGTCATGGGGCCATTGCCTTACCCCTAAGTAGGCTCTCTCTGTTGAGTCCTCTGACTCATAGTCACTTTCATCCGATATGTATCCACTCTCATGGTGTCTGGACCAGGTAAAGCTTTGTAAATAGCGAGGCCCATGATAGGCCAAGCCCTCTTGTGCTTCATCATCACTTGTCACATATTTATTTTCTTCTTGCTCATCATCCCATGAGTTGTAACCTATTGGGGTGGCATCAATTGTGGATCTTGGATGATAAGTCTTGGGAGGTGGTATGCTTGCCATAGCCACTTGTCTATTGCTCAGATATCTTGCACTTGGTGGATGATAAGGAATAAAATCGATGTCTTCTCCTAACCCCAAGGTTAATCTATCTAATGCTACTTCTAGAGAGTCATATCAACCTCTAATGTGATAGCCTAACCCAAATCTGTCATATGAGTTGATATTGTGGCTCGAATGGCCACCTACGCCCCTACTCATATATACCAAGACCATAACCATGCCAATGACAATGCTCAAAATAGGTCAGAGCAAACTTAGGATTAGAGAGGTAGCGAACATTAACAGTGAATAGCTCATCATTGTCCTCTTCTATATCCGTAGATTTATGGGTGCAATCTAGGCCAGCGTAGATGAAATTTTTCTAGTTGGGAGGGATTCCAAGTGGAACCACTGTTCCCACTGGTGGTCTTAGATCTTTTGGCCATCCCATGTCCTGCATATAATCTATGATAGGTGTAAAGGTTATGTTCTACACAAGATACTCTCCTATCCCTATGCTTGCCAAGTGTATAGTTGTATGTGAGGTGGATGACCCCACGGATGACACTGGCGAAGCGGGGTGGTAGTCATCATCTTCGACTTGGTCTTGGTGATCTTATTCCATGGGATTTGGACCCTCTTCAATAGCTATGGTTAGCATTTCTTTGAGTTTGTTTTCCTCAACCATAGGTGCCTTTAGCTTTTGATCATTTTTTAGTTTAGGCGTTGATGGTTTATTAGAAGCATTAGTTGCTTTGTGTGCAAGATGAGGTGTTGATGCAGATGGGTCCTTTTATGCCCCTTTGTCTTTGTTATCCAGTTGAGTATTTGGAGATGAAGGTCCTACAGACAAGTGGATCGAATAAATAACAAATTTTTGTAGAAAATCCACCTGGTGAACATACTTGAATGGCTCTTCATCGGCCAACACCATGTAGACTTTGTTATCATGCACATACTTGACACATTGGTGTAAGATCGAAGGAACACATCTCATGTCCCTTATCCAAGGTCTCCCTAGGAGGATGTTGTATTGCATGGCCCCTTCCAAGACATGACACATCACGAGGATGGTCTTATGCCCCACCTTGATAGGTAGGACTATCATTCCCATAGTATTGCATAAAGCATCATTGAAAGCTCTTAATGTATAGGCTCCCGGAATGATATTGGACTTGGGGATCTTAAGGTGTTCTATTACTATTTTTATGGTTCTGGGAGGTGGCTTCAAATGCAACCGATCCAACTCATCCAACTATCTTGTTCTCCATGGCTGATCCTATGGGGTGCCATTTACTCCAATAAGGTCATAGTCTATTATAATCCTTCCTCTTGTGTGAAGGATATCTTCTATTTGATGTCTATGACTAGATGTGTTTATAGTTTCCCATCCCTCGGTTGGTTGATATGTTCTAAGTGTCTCATGTGAATGTTTGGATTTCAGGACTCTTGTGAACCCTTTTGGTGATGAGGGTTTCGTGTTCCTTTATACCCTCCATGAGGATGGATAATGGGAAACCTCATTATCTCTATGTGAAGAACATGGTCTAGAACCCTCTTTATGTCTATATAAGGAGGAAGCCCTTGAAGCTTCCTCATGTCTCTAAGAGGTTTTTGTGCATTTAGAGGAAGCCCTTGAGGTTTCCTCATGTCTCCTTGATGATGATGGCCATGAGGCCTCCTTATGTTGATGTGATGCAATTCCCTAATTTTGTTTCCTATTTGGGGTTTCTTGAGTATACCCCCCAAGGGTTGAGTTATCACCCCTTAGACTCGTAGAACTACGTCTTATGATATTTTGAGTAGGTCTTTCAATGTTACTATGACTTCACCTAAGGGTATGTGTTGTTTTTGACCCTCCCTCGGTGTTGTACTGGGGATGTCTACTTCTTTTTTTAACCATCATTTTTGGAATTTAGCTTTTGTGTTGAACTTTAAATATGATCAAATAATATCACACAAATGTTTATCTTGATTACAACTTTAAGTGTGCCTTAACTGTTTGATGTGTTTTGATTTTTTGTTATTTCTTGTTCTTGTTTTGGATTTGGAATGAGGAGACTCATCCATAGTAATAATCAAGAGTACTCATGCCAAACATGATTTCCTAAAAGAGACTAGGGTATACCAATGAAATCCTAGTGGAGGGTTTTCCTAGCTCTTCCACTCTAAACCAATGATTGCTCCAATAGTGGGAGATAGTTTGAACACAAGTACCTTAGTACCACTATGAATAAGTTCTTCAATCCATTTATAGGAAAATATAGGGTACAAACCAGTGGAAGGAGATGAATTCCAATGTCACCGAACTAAATTGAGGGTTGGTGATGAAATCCAACTCCCCAATGTTTAAATTATATGTGCGTGTGTGGTGTTTATTTTAATCTTGCATGAAGTAAAGTGCATAATATAACAAAAATGACTCTTTCCTATATGCCTAAGTGAAAAATGCATTTAAATCTTCAAAAATATGCATGAACTACTATGAAATTAATGAGTGCACTCTATCGAGTGCAAGTATGGCCTTTAGAAAGGCCTCAAAACAAGTAAACCAACCATACAGTGTCTAGCATGTTGGATTCTAGGGAAAAATTTACAGATAGAAGTCGTTGTTCCTAGCAATGCCTAGTGGAAATCTAAAAGAAGATCTAAGATATGCAAAACTCCTAATTCTTTCTTCTTTTATTATTTCAATTCCCAAATAGAAATGTGCTTTAAGTTCATTATTTTACACACACAGAAGTAGAAAAAAAGCTATAAAATATTAGAGAAGCTGTACCAACCTCTAATCCAGCTTAGATAACCAAGTTTCTGTCCTTTTCTACTCTCCAGTGTTGGCCATTTTCGACCAGAGTGGCTAGTTTTTGGTCGCTATTAGCAGGAGCAGCTAAGGATTTGTTGGCCGCTGTGGCTCAAAGTGGTTGATTTTTGGCCACTATAGACTAGAGCGGCTAAACCTACACACAAAACTAAGTCAGTATCCAGGAATTTTTTTTTTAGTGGATGTCCTATCGTGATCGCCATATGTAGCGACCCCGGGGCACACGCACCGCTCTTACTCTACTTGCAATGTGTTAAACCCAAAATGAAATGAAAGACCATAAAAAAAACATATAACACATAAGTAACAAAGATACATCTCTTTATTTGTATTAAAACCCGGTTACATGTTGGTCCCTCTTAGGGATACCCATTTTGATACAATAAGGTTACAAGTGGGTAAAATATCCCCTCGCTAAGGGGTGGTGTGCTATCATAAGATTCTCAATTTTGCACACAAAAATATATGAGGGCTTACAGATGCTTCCTTCTCCAGGTCTATTTCCTAGAGGGGTCCCTTTTACTCTCATATGTTGTAGATCTATCCGATGAAAATGTGGCCCTGTAAGCAATGAAACAACAACACATGCTTAGATGTTCAAGAATGCCTCCCCAGATGAGGTTGTTAGTAATGAATATATCAAATGAAAGCAAGTGCAAATAAGACCTATAATATGAATGCAAAATGAATGAAACGATGCTATGCTAATGATATGCTAAACAAAATAATGAAACTAATGTATACAATCCTAAGCTAGGCCTATAGGCCACTGTCCAAGATAGTGGTTGCTATAGCAAATATTGTCCTCTTTACTTCAAGGCTAATATCGAAGCTTGTATCCGATGTTGAAATGGTGTTGCTTTGCTCGATATGTTGGATATCCTGTATATGGAAAACCCTAAAGTAGACTCTCCAATATGATAGGGCTTTGTTGCACAAGATGATCTCCAAAGGAAGATCTTATAAGTCTCGAAAAGCTCTCCTCAATGACCTATTTTGTTAATGCATTATCTTGATATGTGATGATTATCGATTCCTTGGTGTTCTTAGGCTTACCCCTTTTAAAGTGTGTGAAACCCTAGGTCTATGTTCAAAATCCTAGGATTGAATCCCTCATGTATAGTAAATGTTAGCATGATAAGCTTTTGTCTTCGTCTATGTTTGGAGGCCAGTTAACTAAATTCTAAGTGCAAACTCAAGTCTCCTATGTGAACTGGCCATGAAAGGGAATGCAAAGTTACTCCTGATCACCTTTATTTCATGCAAACTACCACTTCCACCCGTGATTGAGCATATCTGTCAATAAAATGCTTTTTATGGTTTAGTCACTATCGTCTGCAGTGGCTAAGATCTAGCCGCTATCGTCTGCATTGACTAAGATCTGGCCACTCTAAGCCTGAGTGGCTAAGTTTTGGCCACTCTGGTCTTGAGCGGTTAGGCTTGGATGGGCTTAAAGTGCCCTAGATGAGTGGTGAGAACCACTTTTGATACTTGGACAGTCCAAGATTATGTCATATGATCTTATGAATGTGCCTATGTAAGTAGCTCCCCTAAAAATGACATGTTTTAGGTGTCTGCATTTTAATTATTTTCATCCCATAAGATTCTGTGATATGATTAATAAGACACTTTCAAAAATTATGGAAAATAGATTGAAAATATTTTAATATTATGTTAATGGAGGAACAAACTTGTTTTTTTTCATAGCAAGCAATTCTTTTATGATGTTATCATAGTATAACAGGTTATATAATCTATTCAATCCATGAAAATTTTAGGTATGCTCATAAAATTAGATATGAACAAAGCATAGATAGGCTTTGCTAGAGTTTTTGTATGGTATTCTCCCAAAGTTTAGATTATATCAAGGTTGATGTTTATGGATTAGATGTTATATCACTCCATAATACAATAATAGGCTATCTTGGATATTTTAGGCTTATATTATATATGGAGGAGATATAAAATTGATATCATCTATTTATTTGTTATTCCTATGCTTCCATAATACAAGAATATTTTTTTATAAAAATGAAAATTCATTTGGTTGCTCAAACTACATTAGAATAATTGATGACATGTAGGATAAATCATTTCAAAGCTAAAGCAATAAGCATTTTATAAAGGATTGGTCTTGCCATTATTTTTTGGAATTTGTTTCTTGAATGGAACAATGGAATTTTCAAAAATAAATCTTAAAATCACACCCAATTTTGCATTCATATTATTTCTTGTGTTGCAAAATGTTTACAAGCATGAATCTCATCATGCAGTCTCAAGTGTGCAAAAAATATGTTAGCTATTTTATTACAATATTTGAAGATACATATAAGTGTGATCTGCAATAAAAGAGTTTATAGAAAGGAGCACATCAAGGCATGGTAAAATAAAAATTTCCAACATATCACACAAATTTTGGAACAAACCCTAGAAATCCCTACAACTTTTTGTAGGGATTTCTAGGGTTTGTTTAAGAAGCACCACCAAAATTAAGTCTAATTAACCCAGTTTTTGGAAATTTTTACTTTACCATGCATTGATGTGCATCCTTTATATAAACTCTTTTATTGTAGATCACACTTATATGTATCTTCAAATATTATAATAAAATAACTAACACATTTTTGCACACATGAGACTGCGTGATGAGCTTCATGCTGTTAAATATTTTGCAACACAAGTAATAATATGAATGTCAAATTGGGTGTTATTTTAAGATTTATTTTTAAAAATTCCATTGTTCCATTAAAGAAACAATTTTTAAAAAATGATGGCAAGACCAATCCTCTATTAAATGCTTAATGCTTTAGCTTTGAAATGATTTATCCTACATGTCATCAATTCTTCTAATGTAGTTAGAGAAACCTAATAGATTCTCATTTTTATTAAAAATATTCTCGTATTATGGAAGCATATGAATAACAAATAAATTGATGATGTCAAGTTTATATCTCCTCCATACATAAGCTAAGACTAAAATATCCAAAATATCCTCTTTGATGCAAATTATCACCTATAAGAATTTTATTGTGGATTACTAACCAAACGAATGTTGAGGCCTTAGGAAGGGGCATAAATAACCAAATTTTTTTACAAGGGAAATCCTAGGGAAAAGGGACTTCTAATTGATCTAAAACCCTATATCCCAATTTGAAAATGTATCAACCATAGTTTGATATATTTTAAACTAGCTTATCCTTTTATAAGAAAAGGATCAATTATAACTCTTGAATTATATTTTAGATTTCATTTACTACTTGTTTGGGGTCATCACCATTAAAAAATTTTCTAGTATGAATACAAGTTCTATAATTGTTGCTCACATGAATATAATGTTTTACTTTTGAACCTCTCCAAGCAAAAAAACCTAAGATAATAGTTGATCAAAAATAGGAGAATAAGGTTTCCACTAAGTGTTAGGTTAAAAATTCACAAAATCCCCTTTATTGATTGCATCTTAGTTAATTTTTTGATCACTTACAAAATATTTTATATGTTCTATGTTGTTCAACCCCTAGGTAAGGTTATCTTCCTTAAAAAAATTATTGGATATAGAACACATATTTTTGAAGTAATATTCTTTTCCAACGCTTTCCTTGATAATTGAATAATATCCATCCAATATTTTTCCCTAATTCCAAAATCATAAATCTATAAGTTTGCAAGCATGTGCTATAATATTATTTTCTCTACAAATCTTATCCCATTTGTAAAGAGAAAACCAAAATTTATTTTCACATAATTTCTAAAGAAAATATCTTTAGATTTTGTTAAACTTGAATGTTATGCTTGGGTATAATATTAAAATCGATATCATATATATAGATATATTGAAATGTATCCCTTATGAGTTGAAATGTGTCATCCATATTTAGAAACTTACCTTTCAAACCTATCATATAAGTTTTCATTCTAACAAATATTGGGTCTTAAAGATACTTATTTTTTATTTTGTTAGATGCAAGAATACCTAGATATATTTATGTCACTTTTCAACTTTAAACTCTAAAATAAGTACAATAATTAGTTGTAATAAAGGGTAATATTGATATAAAGTTCCTAGATTTTATTGTATTAATGAACTATCTAAGAACCTTCTCATAGAATGATAGTGTTGATTTAAATTCCATGGCCTCAATATTTGAAAGATGATCTAATAGAAAATGTCACTAAAATAATAGATATGATATTTGAAGGGACCATTCATTGTAACCTTGAAAAACTTTGATTTTGCCTTTCACTTTTTCCTTTTAGAAAGATCTTCCCAAATATTTAGTGAGAACAATAAAATGTAAGAAGATAATGGATCACCTTGGTAGAAAAAAAGAGATGATACAAAATATCCAATTGGGGATTCTTTGATCAAAATAAAATATTTTGGAGTGATGTAATAACATCTAATCCATAAAAATTAGCATTAATTTAATCTAATTTTTTGTAGAATACCATACAAAACTTCGACAAAGCCTATCAATGCTTTGTTCATATCTAATTTTATGAGCATGCCTAAATTTTTCATGGACTGAATATATTATACAACCTATTATACTATGATAATATCATCAAAGAAGTTCTAGATATGAAAAAAAACAAGCTTGGTCCTCCATTAACATAATATTAAAATATTTTTCAATCTATTTTCCATAATTTTTGAAAGTATCTTATAAATCATATCACAAAATCTTATAGGATGAAAATTATCAAAATATATCTTTGGAACCAACATCATAAAGGTAGCAATGATTTAACATACTATAGCCTTCTTGCTCATAGATTCTTCATTGGCATCCACCATCTCATCCTTCAATATATCCCACATTTTTAAAAGAAAATTGTGGGAAATTCATTAAGGCCATTGCCTTATCAAGGTGGAAATAAAAAGTTACTTCCTTTATCTCCTCCATCAAGATATTAATCTAATAAATATTTTATTTTATCTTTATGTGACATTTGTTAGAATATTTTACAAAATATTACCCTAAGCTTTCTTATAAAGCTTAAATTATGATAGCATATATTTGAAACAACTAATTATTTATTTGTTGAAATTACCTTCTTATCATTCAATAATTTTTCCATATAAAGTTGAAATATTTTTTATCCAACAAAAGGATAAATATATTTTGTCAATAGCATGAAAATTTTTGTACTTCTATTGAATTTACTAAGCTATATCTTCATGGGTATTTTAGCCTAGTATAAATTTTTCTATTATAGTATATTTGGTAATTAGATTGTAATTATTTTCTTGAATATAAATATACTTTTGTATTCAATTAATTTTCTCTATATTTTCTAAATCATTGATTTTGGATTTAAATTTCTTATTTCTTTTAAATATGCGACCAAAGAATTTGATATTCCAAATATTTATCTATCCCCTATAGACATTTTATATTTTGAATAAACCTCTATATATTTGATTGTTTTACTTTATTCCATCGTAGTATACCCATTTGAAAAGAATTAGGGTCTTAAGCTGTATAGATTGGAAATGGAATGGATTTGGATGACAATTGTTATTGGAATTTAGAATATTATCCAAGAACATCACAAAGCATGCATTCACCACAATCATATTCAAAAGAGTATAGAAGAATGAAATAAAGAGAATATAGAAGGTAAAATAAGATAGAATTGATAAAAACAAGAATATGGATGGATGCTCTCAGGGACCACATTATATCAGATCACAAAAGTTGATACAACATATTAGTCATTGGGGATATTTCTAAATATGCCTAGTATCTCATTATTGAAAGCCTTAATCTGACACGACTTGTATTAAAGGAACATTATAATATATTAAATATTAAACCCTTAATTGAGGTTAATCATACAAGTGGTTTATCCCATATTGTTGAGGATAAATACATCACTATTTCCCATAGGCTTATGTAGAGATCACTTGTAGGATTATATATAGAACACTCATAGGAATACATAGAGAATATCATAGACTAACATTGAACATACTCATAGGCTTACATTGCACACGCTTATAGAATTACAGTGCACATGCTCATAGGCTTATATAAACATTGTCGACATTGAAAAATAAGTTTAGATTATTAATATTCCAACATCCCCCATAATTTGAGCTAAGAGGCCAAAAAGAGGATAAATTAAATGCGGTAACATATCTACCCCATAATGGATTTCTTGAATAAGCCAATGAATCTTCATCATGAATATTCCTATCTTCTCTTGTAAAAGATACATAAACTGGATTAACCCTTGCTCAAACATGAAATCATGAATCAAATTTTAGGATCAAATATGTTGAGATTCTCATAAAAATATATTTAACATGCAATATGGTGATCACAATCTATCCTCATTCTTAAAAGAAAATATCTAAATCATAAAGTAATAGAAGCAAGTTTTCAATTAATCAACCCTTGTTTGAAAAGGACACATAGGAACAAGGTGTTCCTTGAGATGACCATCCAAACTACACTTCTATTAAATATAAAAACTCTCATATAACATTATGATAGGTCCTTGAATTGTGTCATCAATACATAAAGCTCAAAAATTTATGTGATCTCAAAATTTTTTCCCAAATGCTTTCATATTTTAAAGTTTTGATATTTGGAGGACTACCCAAACTACCAAATGGTTTTCATCCGTATTTTACTCATCCAAACTTATATTGAGCTAAAATTGTGAGGGTAGATGCTTGAAAACCCCTAGAATATCTCCACCAATTTTCAAATTATTTGGAGCAACACAGATCCTAGCACATCCCTATATATGAACGAGATTTTTGATAAGCGACTGTGTGAGGGCTTCATCTGGGTTAAGTGCAACCAGCTTCAAAGGTTGGTTTTCGAGGCCTTCGGGCCCAAGTGACCAATATTTTTATGGTTTCTGATCAATATATTAGTAGGATATGCTGGAGGGGAGCCAATATGGGTTAGAAATCTATCTTTCAAAAGATATTCATACTGTGAACTTGAGTGACAATGGCTTCCAATTTTTTGCACAAAAGAAAAGTGAAAATCATACCTTTCCATGACGTCTAGGGCATTGATTAAAGATATAAAAAAAACAAGTTTCATGCAGCTGATAAAAAAATATCTCAGATCTCAAGTGAATCTGGTGCTAAGGTGCACTCATAAAATAAATCTACTATGGAAACCCCTATCAAGGGTAAGAATTTCAAAGAATCAGCCCTAAAAATGAATTTTAGGGATGCCCTTTGTGGTGGACAACCTCAACCTAATGCTAATATTAATATTAGGGCTTCCCATAAACCTCTAATAATACATAATATTGATCCTAGGAAAATGGAGTCATGATGTCTTAAAGCAGCTGATGGAACTCCTATTGTTAACCTTGATATGGACAACATTCAAAATGGCATTGAAGATCTGGAAAAAAGAGGACTAATTTGTCATTTTATGGGTTTTCGTCCAAGACTTTCTACTTTCAAAGGCTGGGCTACAAAAATCTAGAAAACTAAAGGTGAGTTACAAATCTCTATTTATCCAAATGGTTATTTTCTTGTTTTATTTTCTAATAATGAATATAGACATAAAACTTTTCAAGGGGTCCCTAGTTATTTAGAAGGGGAGAGCTTTTCATGAAGCCTTGGTATATGAAATTTAAAGTCAAAGAAGAGATGCCTTCTATAGGTCCTGTGTGGTTTAGAATCTTTGACCTTCCAATAAAATTTTGGAATCCAAATATTTTTTCTTCAATTGGAAACTCTTTAGGAACATTTTTTTTTTTTTTGAGTAATACTTCTTATACGCATCCACCATGGGGATTGAACCTAGGTCACATCATTTTATTCAATTGGATACTTCTTTAGGAACATTTATTATTACTATTGATTATACTAAAAAAATTGAACATATTATTTATGCTCAAAATTTTGTTTTTTAATGGATTTTGACAAACCCCTTCCTAAAAATATCACATTACAATTTGGGGAGGACACTTGGGAGATATAGTGGACTATGAGAACATTCCTTTTTGTTGTAGAATTTTCCATGAATATGGTCATTTGGCTAGTGTTTTCCCAAATAAAATTCCATATCAAAATAAAGAAGATATAAAATCAACAAGTTTCCAAATGCCTTAAGATGAAAAACACTAAAAAAAAACCAGTTATGAAGGATCAATCATATGTTTAAAATTATTTCCACAAATGATGTCCCAAGTGAGGAGGAGAAAATAATGGAAACATAAATCTTAGAAATACAATTTAAATATAAAGGGAAGAACTCAGAGACAAACCAACAAATCAAAGGTTTTCAACAAAAAAAGGGAGAAAATATACATAAGAAAAACAATTTTTTTAAATGTTAAAACTTCAAATAATGCAGGTCCTAATATAGACTCTGTTGAACCTTCTAGTAAAATTTTGACTATGTACAAGCATTTTTCAAGGTTAGAAGCCATCTCAAATTCAATTGGATTAAGTCAAGAAACAAGGAAAAAAAATTGAAGATGGATTCTAATCAAAAGGTAGGTCGCAAGACTAATCAATATCATATAGTAAAAGAAGGTGAAAATCTTGTAGAGGAAGGTAAAATTAATGCCCTTCCAAATTTTCTTAGCCCTGGTATTAATGAAAATTATCACTTGGAATATTAGAGGACTCAAAGGAATTCTTTCAAAATAAAATGAAATTAGAAGAATGATTCATATAAATCATGCACATCTTGTTTTTCATCAAGAAATGAAGATGTCAATAGAGGACATGGAATCAATTGCTAGTAAAATTTGGCCATCTGGAAAAGTGGTTTCCCTCAGTTCCCAGGGGACTTCTGGTGGTATTTCTTACCTTTGGGACCCAAAAGAGGCAGTTATTCACCATATGGTTGGTAGTTGGGTTCTTTTGGCTATAGATATTCAAGGCAGACATTCCAAACAAATTATGCTCTGCATTACTATTTATGCTTCGACTAATTTGGAGGAAAAAAGAAGATAGTGGAAAAATATAACTTATATTATCTCTCATTTTTCTAAATTTTGGATCTTGATCGGAGGAGATTTCAATACTATCCTCTCTCTAGATGAGAAAATGAGGGGAAATAGAAATTTGGATAGGAGCACTGACCTCATGAGCGAATATATTACAAACCTCCATATTGTGGACATCCAACCAGATAATGGCCTTATGAATTGGTCTAACATAAGATAAGGCTTAGCTTGTATAATGGAGAGATTGGATAGGTTATTGCTCTCTAAAAATTTCTTAATCCATGGTCACATTTCTAAAGTAAATATTCTTAACAATGCTGGTTCAGATCACTGGCCAATCATGATGGAAATGTGGAAAACCAATGTGAGTTTCTCTCCTTTTCAATTACAGTTAATGTGGCTTATATATAGTTCCTTTAAACCTCAAGTGCAAAAATGGTGGAAGGAAGGTAAACCTAGGTATGGGACTAAGATGTTCTATTTTTCCAAAATATTGCAATACATTAAATCCAAAATAGAGACTTGGAATTGGAAGGAGTTTGGGGATGTTCATTAAAAAATACATGAATTTATAGCTCAGATTGAAAATTTGAATAAGAAAATCTATTTAGATGGCCTCACAAAGAGTACAAGTGCAGATAAAATTAAACTCATAGCTCAGTTAGAGAAATGGAAAAAAAGAGAAGAACTCTTGTGGAAGCAAAAATCTAGAATTCAATGGCTCAAATAAGGTGATCCGAACACAAATTTCTTCCACAAATATCTTCTATCTCAAATATCTCACAATTTTATTTCTTCCCTAAAATTAGATTCTAGAGATCTCATCTACACTTGGGATGGCATGAACTCTATTGTTATCAATTACTTTTCCAATATTTTTGTTGCTACTCCTCTTGACTCAACTTCTCAACAAAATATTCTTCAAGCAATCCCTTCTCTTATCACTTCTAAGGAGAAATATATTTTGAATACTAATATTACTATCAATGAACTTCAACAGGTAGTTTTTAAAATACAAAAAGGGAAAACCCCAGGTCCTGATGGTTTTCCCATTGAGTTCTACCAAGAGTTTTGGGATATTCTTCATGCTGATTTATTAGAGGTGGTGGAAGAAGCCAGGAAAGCCAAATAAATTTTGAAGGTTATTAATAAAACTTATATTAATCTTGTTCCAAAAGCTCAAGAGGTTGATCATATCTCAGATTTTAGACCTATTGCTTTATGTAATGTTCTTCTCAAAATCATTACTAAGATCATGGTAGAAATGTTGAAGCCTCTTTTGCATAAGATTATTTTCCTTGAACAAGGGGATTATGTGGAAGGGCATCAAATAGTGTATGAGATAGTTCTTGCTTAGGAAGCCATCCATTTCATGGATATGCAAAAATCTCCTTCCATGTTCACTCGGTTAGACTTATCCAAAGCTTATGACAGAGTGGATTGGAACTTCCTTATCAAAGTTTTGAGGCAATTTGGTTTCTATCAGGATTGGATGGATTGGAATATGGGATGTATCTCTTTAGTTTCCTACTCAGTTCTTATCAATGGTAGGCCTTCTCAGTTGTTCCATATTCCAGATATATTAGGCAAGGTGACCCTCTTTCCCCTTATTTATTCATCATTATTGCTGAATTTTTAGGTAGGACTATAACCAAAAATATAGAAAAAAAACCCTTGAGGGAGTTACATTGCTCATGGACCTAGAACTATATCTCATATTCAATTTTTTTATGACTCTACTCTTTTAGATAAAGCTATAGCTAAGGAAGCTTCTAATATTAAGCAAATTATTAGCTATTTTTCTAAGGCTACCTGGCAATTGATCAATGAAGATAAATCTAAAGTCATTTTATTTCAATACTCTTCTAGACAGGAATCCATGGTCTTGGAAAAATTAAGATATAATAATACCTCCCTTCAAATCATTTATTTAGGTAATCCCATAAATATTTGAAGATAGAAAATAAGATTGGAATTGGTTGTTTAACAAAGTCAAGAAGAAAATTGGAAAGTGGACCAATAGGTGGCTTTCTTCTGGGGGTAGAATCACCTTGGTAAAATCAGTTCTTCAGGCTATTCCTATTTACGTTTTACCATGTTGAATATCCCAAAGGTTGCTCTGCAAGAACTATATCAAATAAGTCATCAATTCCTCTTGAGTGGTACTAAGGAGAAAAGAAAATGGGCCTTGGTGAAATGGGACACTTTATGTCTTCCTAATAATGAAGGGGGTTTAGGATTCTGGTCTGCTATTAATCACAACAAAGCTTTAGCAACTAAATTATATTGGAGTATTTTGCACAACCCCAATGCTCTTTGGGCCGAAAATCTTCGTGTTAAATATCCTGAGAACAAAAGTCCTGAAGACCTTGTTCACTATTAATATCCTTCCAAAGGTTATCCCATTTTAGCAGTTCTTAAGACTAGTGAGGATTTGATAAAGAAAAAATTATTTTGGATCATTCATAATGGTCAACAAGAAAATTTTTGGATAGATTCTTGGGATGATCACAAGCCTTTGATAACTCAATTTCCTGATTGGAGGCCTTAGATGGAGGAGCTTCACTGAGCTAAATGGATAAAGGTGGCTAATTAATGTCAATACCATACTGGTAATTTAGAGGTTGGTAGATATTGGATCCCTATTAAGGACTAGCCTATTCAAATCCCAAAAATGCAAAGACAAGATATCCAATGCATCCTTCATATGAGATCTCTCTCTTGGTCCCATGATAAATATTTTTTTGGATGGAAAAACACTACTAAGGGTGAGTATTTAGTTGCTCAAGGTTATTTGGCCTTATGCCATAATAATCCCAACCAATCATCTGACATATTTTCTCAGTTGTGGGCTCAAAATCTCTGGCCTAAGGTGAGGTTATTTACTTAGCTTTTATTGCATCGCAGGGTGCTTACTGGGGAGCATATTATGAAGCATGGTTTTCATGGCCCTTGTGGATGTGAAATGTGTGAAGAGAATGTGGAAACTCTCAACCATATTTTTATTGAGTGTACTTTAGCCTCTGATTTATGGAGGAGAATGGCCACTTTACTTGGCTTACAATGGTCCATTTTTTTTTTTTTTGATCAACTTTGGAGAAATTGGCCTAATCAAGAGAGTGTTGATAATTTTATTAGGCAGTTAGTTTGGATGGGTTCTACCACTCTTCTTTGGAATATCTAGAATTAAAGGAACAACCAAATTTTTAATCAAGAAAGTAAATATATTCACTATATCTAGAATAAGACCATTTCCAACTTAGTTGAACCAATCCATCATCTCCTTAATCACCCCCAAAACTCCCACCAAAGATGGGATCAAGTGATGCAAATATTGAAGATTAACTCTTCTAAGAGCAAACAATTTAAAAGGAATTTGAGTAATTTCAAGATGTATTGAACAAGGAATTGGTAACCTCCTCCTAAGGATTTTGGAAAATCCAATACTGATAGAGCCTCTAGAGGGAACCCTAGAAAAGCTAGTGCGGGAGGAATTGGTAGACTTTCATATGGCTCCCTAGTTTTTACTTTTGCTAAGAATTTGGGTATTCTATCCAATAACCTTGTTGAGGGGTATGGTATCCTTAGAGGCCTTCAAGAGGCTACTAAGGTTGGATGGGAAAAGGTTCTAGTTTATCCTAACTCTCAACTCATGATTAATATTTTTAAGACTCCTTCTAATAACCATAAGGTTGATTGGAGAATAAAAATAATTATTGAGAAGATTCAGTTAATCCAGATGGGATTTTTGAAAGTTGATTACAATCATGTGGCCAGAGATCAAAACAAGAGTGTTGATGCTTTAGCTAATTGGGCTTTGGACAAAGGTGATCTTACTTGCTATAGCCACCCTCCTAGATGGCAGGCTTCACAAATAAGGGAAGCTCTTCTTTCTATCATTTCTTTGGATGGCTCCAGTTCTGGAGGTACATAGTTTCTTCTTGCTTTATTTTTGCTTCTCCTTGGTTTGGTCAGGGTATTTTAGTTCCCAAGCTCAATCTAATATTTATTTTGTTTCCTCTGTTGATTCTTGCCTTAAAAGTATTTTGGTCTAGAAAGGTCATTGTTGTGTTCTATTTTTTTTTTCTTTTTATGTGTGTGTGTGTGTTTTTTTTTGTGTTGTTTTTTTTTGTTCTTGTGTTTTTGTTGTTTTGTTTTGTTTTTTGTTGTTCTTGTGTTTTTGTTGTTCTTGTTCTAGTGTTTCTGTATGTTTGTGTTAATTGGTGGTTTTGGTGTGTGAGTGTTTTCTATGTTTTTATTTTTCTTAGTTGTCTATTGTTGGTTGTTTATTTTATTTTATTTTAATTTTTTAATTTTTTAGATTTTGGTTATTTTTGTTTTTCATGTTTTTGTTGGTTGGTCTTTGTAGCATTCTGTTGTTTTTTGTTATGTTTGTGTTGTGCTTTGTTGTTCTTGTGTTTTTATGTGTGGTTCATGTTGTGTTTTTTTTATCTTATTGTGTGCATGTTTGGTTGTGCTTTATATTTTTGACACACTCAAGGAGTATGATTTTTTTTGTTTTATTTTTTTAATCTTTCTGTTTGTTTGTATTTGTGTTTGTGTGTTCTTGTTTGTTGTTATTTCAGGTTTACTCCTTGAGTATGTCAAAGGTGGTATTCCAGGTGTGAGCCCTGGGTGATTTTTGCAGAAGAGATGCCCCTGCCTCCTTGAGTCTTACTCGAAAGTGACATCCCTTCTGGGATGTTTTCCACAAAAACAAGTTATGACATTTGAAAGGTTGGGCATATTAACACTCAACTCTAAAAAAAATATCTAAAAAATTAGATATTAAATTATCCAATCAAGGATTTCCAAATATCATATATTTATAGGTTGCCACCTATCCTATATTACCTATATATCCTCTTCCATTTGTCTATCATTTTACTAGTTGGACGAATGGATAAAAAAACTTGACATGATTTGATTGATTATCTTTCATTTATATAGATATATATATATATATATATATATATATATATATATATATATATATATATATATATATATATATAATCAACAATGACCAATACTTGTATGCTTAAAAACCTTGAACTAATGGGGTGAAATGGTAACCTTAGACATGGAAATATTCTAAGATCTATAGGTTGAGAAGTATACCCCCCACACACTTTGGTAGTAAAATAGTTTGAATTCACTTTGAAGGCACATGTGCATGCTAACCCCTAACATCTAAGGCCAAAAAAACATCATATAATATTTAACCTTTATCCTCCAATATTAAAGCCTTATCAAAGCATTCGCTAAACAAGATGCCATTAACATGTATTGGGCTTGTTTATAAGATAAATTTAGAATATTAGAATGGAGAAATAATACCTTACCCAAGTCTTCCAATATGTAAAGCCACACACACAAATATATGTTTTAAAATAAAATTATGCTAGTGGGATTTAGATTGGTAATTTACTTAACAAAGGAACCTTAACCTCCATTTCACTATCTAAAATATCATATAATATGAAGAAAGAAATCAAAATTGGATGATGGTTTATCCACATAAAATATAATATCCCACTTTTAGTAGTTATACATCTTGTGATGGACTCAAACCAAAGATATCAAGCATCGAGGACTATGAAAAATACTTGCACTAGCCATAAAATTGGAGAGCAAAGTGATGTCAAAGCCTTGATGATGACATCAATAATTGATAATTATCTTCATAGAACTTGCTAATGGCTTGAAAAACATATCACATGGATGAATTAAACTTATGAATTTCGTACCCATGAAGGTTTTAAAATGGTTGTGCTAACTAGGGGGAACCAATACCAAAAAAGAGAAATATGGAAGGTCATATTCGAGGCTTGATGTCGATGGAAGGTATTAAAAATATAGTCAATACTTCATAAAAAGATATTGTAGAGGAATTGAACCTAGAACATCATAGAGATCAAACATATTTCCAATCACCATATCATACAATTCCATTAGAAGAAATATTCTTGGTGCTCTATTAATATTTCAAGGGCTTTTATTTAAGGATTTATAAAAAAAAATTGAGATTTTGGGTTTAATCCTACAACCTTCCACTTGAAAGGATTTAGTATTATAATTTTGGCCAAGTTCACCAACAACTTTTTTAAGTATTGTAGAAGATATTCCTTGTTAAATATGAATGATAGATACCTAATATAAAAGGAGGGGAATATTGGCTAAATCAAACTTGTGAGCTATAGAAAAATAACATTAATCATCTACTATTCAAGGCATTAAAATGCAATATGGAACCAAAGTGGTCATTCTATTTTAGAAATAATAATCCTTCCATTTGAAAAGAATGACCTTGGTATAGATTGAACCTATTCCTTTTCATGAAAAATTATTCGTACATCGTCTACTAGCCAAAACTCCTAAGACATCGAATAGGATAATCTCGTAAGTTTCCAACAAGATGCTTCCCATGCTTTAAGGTGATGAAATTTGGGTGCAAATAAATATTGGCACACAATATTGATATCATAATATGAATTTTTAAATTTATTTATTTTAAAAATTCCCTCCAAAGAGGAAGAAGATGGGTTTTCATTTTTTGCTTCACAAATATATTAACACAAAAAATTATTATATATATTTGGATGATATCACTCTATTTTTGGATTTGATACAATGTTGGAATTTAGACTAATTTTCAAAAACACCACAAAGCATGCAATTGCCAAAACCATATGCAAAAGAGTATAGATGAGCCAAATTAAGAGAGTATACAGATTATAGAATAAGATTAAAGTGATAGAAATAAGAATAAGAGGTGGGTACCCATAGGCACCCCTATGCATCACATCATACAAATTGATACAATGGATTAGTCATTGGGAGGCATTTATAGAGATACGTAATCCATAAATATTATGAAACATAAGCTGACATAACTTGGTTTAAAGGTAAATTATAATATATTAAATATATTTTAATCTTAATTATGGTTAACCATACAAATGGTTTAATATATATCATTAATGGTAAATACATCAAAATTGCTCATAGGATTACATATAGAACTCCCATTGGATTACATAGAGAATGACCGTAGGTCATATATAGGATTCCAATAGGCTTACATAGATAATGCCCATAGTATTACATAAAGAATTCCCATATGCTTACATTGCACATTTGGGTAGACTTACAATAAGAGCACCCATTTAATTACATAAACATTTGTCGAAGTTGGCCAAGAAGGTCAAATTATTGATATTATAATAATTATAGTATTTGTGATTTGATCTTTCTCAAAATAAAACATATTCTATTAGATTGCATACTTTTTTATATCCAACTATGGAATATTAAAAACATGTATAGTACTTATTCCAAAAATTTTATATGTATATTGAAAAATTGAAGGAAAATCATCCCAAAGGCCATTTAAATTAATAAATGAAGTAAAATAATCCATCTTTCTATACCAACTAGAAGGGACATTGTTATTTTTTGAAGTAAATAGAAAGTTATTGAAGTCCCATATAGTACTCCAAAGATTGTAATTTATTATTAAATTCAACAACCACTATAGGATAGGGATGCAGTATTCCCAGTAGGGAGGTGGTTCTCAAGTACATAGAATGATCTAATTAATATCCTTGATCGATTGGACAAATCATATAGTCATACAATCCTCACAATAACCCATATGCAATCACAAAATAAATTGTATAGTGGCATGGATTTTATGATTTCAAACTCAACCAATCCCTCATATTTGGTTTTGCAAGCTTTCTTACACATTTTTATAACCAGATTGTTCAATCTACCAATATTGTCAAATCGGGTAAGTTGTCCTCAATCGCATAAACTGCCAAATCGGGTAAGTTTCTCTTGTATGATTTATAGCACGCCTTGTGTAAAATTTGTAGCATGCCTGGTGTATGATTTGTATGAAAATAAACTTCAAAAATGTGCCAAACTGTACACTCTTTAGTATCAATCTCTCTTAGAAAAGTTTTGGGAAGTTTTGAACTGGCAATTAATCCATTTCCACCAACATGCAAGTTCTATCATCAGGGTTTGAGAGAGTTCTCTCCAATGGAAATATCTAGAAATCATACAATAGTATTCAATATGTATTACTTAATATTATCTACCTCACAAATCAATTATAGGGTTCACACCAGTGTTGTTTCAATTCCATCCTTCATAGCAATGCATTAATCATCAACCATAACATAAAGAAGTAACATGCAACAAAGATAAATTGGAAAACATTACTCCATCATTATAGGATCGTACAGTATGTAAGAAAAGACTATGAATGGAGGTTCTTATTTATTACTTGTCCACAATGCAATACAATTACTAAAATGTACTCAAAAATCATAGATATGAATTTAGTACTTCATACTATTCAGACCAGAACATAGCCAAAACTAACCAGCATTAACCAAACTATCAAAATTGAAAAGGGGGTCTTATATAAAATTGCATAGGTTGTTCCCAAGTGGTTCCTAAGAAAATTCATTATTCAAAACTACCCATGCATAATGGAATGCATAATTATACCTTTTACTAAGTATAAACACATGATTTATCAAATTAGTGTGCAATTACAACTTGAATTGCATTTTATTTGCATTTAATTGCCATTTATACGGTTTGCCATTCAGTTTGTACATTTTACATCCTACTTGTATGGTTTGCTTTTGCTTGTACAGTTTACCAAAACTTTTCAAAATTATCAAAACTGTGCAAATCCTCTTGTCACTTCTTCTTCTTCTAGGAGGTGGATTTACTACCTACATTTATCCTCCTCTTTATTTTGGTTAGTGTCCTTGCCGAATCATCTTTCTATTTCAACTAAGCCTCATAATATATGACTATAGCTTCCAGGTCTTCCACTTGGGTGTAAATAATTACACAATGATTTTGTAACTTGGTTGTGTAGTTACCCATTTCTACTGATTTCATATCATGTTGATTGGCTATCTCTTAGGCAGTATATAATAGTTCCCTCAATTGTTGTTCACACTCAGTAGTACTCTTATTTAGCTTTTCATACAAATGTGTTTCTATTCAAGTTGCTACTTCTAACTCTTTTTTCTGATCTATTATGGTCTTCAGATGGTGATTAATATCTATCTCCAAAGCATAAACAATTTTCTCCTTAGAATTCAACTACGCTTGCTTATCCAAGACTATATCATTATATCTTTTATTATCATGTGTGAGCTCTTCTATCCTCTTAGTCTACATTGTTATTTACTCATATTTTGTGACCAACTATGTCTTCAATTGTTCATCCTTTACCGACAATTATTTTTCTTTGGCTCTTTGTTGAGCTTCCAACTCCTTGATCATGTCTTCTTCCATTTGTGAGACCTGTCACTTATCTTCTTCAAGAAAACTAATTCTAGCCTCAAAACCAGTCATGTTACTTAGTAGTTCTTCTTCCAATTTCTTTAAATTTTATTTTGTGGTAGCCTTACTCTTATGCAATTATTCCTCCATTGCAACCATTTCCTTTTGAGTGGACTCTTTCTTCTTTCTAAGATTTCTTGAGCTGATAAATATTCTCCAATCCTATGCTCAACAACTCTATCTAATGTGTTAGGAAGTTCAAATTCCTCATAGTGATAGCCAAACCTGAGGTAATTCTCTTATGTTCCAACTCCATTGTGTTCAAGGGACAAGTCGAATAATTGGCTCTATTTAGATACAACCTTGGATGTTGTCTGTCATTGGTTCTCACTCCGTTTGGCAAGTCATATTTTCCTAAAATCATTGTTACCTCTTCCCTAGGTAACTTCCATGGGTGTTGTACATGAATATCCACAATTTTCCTTGTATGCTCCTCACTGCTCATCCATTCTATTATCTTTTCCAACTCGATAAACACTTGTTCTTACCATAGCTTCAACTCTCCCACATGTTCAACATAAAACTATAGTTTGGCACTAGCCATGGAATTGCCTACCTTAGAGAAGTAATGTTCCACCTACTCTTCTACCCTTTTTGTGCCCTCTTCCATTTCAATCTTTGAGAACTGCGGTACCTCCAGGAGGTAACTTGTTTGTATCCTTCATAGTTCTTCCTTTGTAGGAGTTTGTTCTTCCTCTTCTTCCAAGTGGTTACCAGAGCTTCCCCAAAGCTCCATTAGTGCTCTCTCTATGTTTATATTTTCCTGTGGTGGAGTCTATCCCACAGTCATCTCCACCTCCACATATTTTTCAATATCAAAAATCTTAGGATGAGGTTGCTACTATCCTGTAGATTCTTGGACTTTCTTTTGTTTGATTAAGTCAATTTTTGTTCTTATGTCATCTACTATTCTTCCTAATTCTACTAGGTTTCCATTGTTGTGACTTATTTAACAATAGGATTATCTTATTCTTGTGATGCATTCCTATCCTCTTGTGCATCACTCTGATAATTTTTATTCGTACCTCCTCCCATCATGAATCTAAAGCGAGGCTTCTTATTTTCTCTAGAATCTTCTTTTGAGGCTTCCACTATCACCTTGGATTTCTCTTTATTCTTATGAGTAGTGGCTACTACTTCTTGTACTATTTGCCTCACTTTTGTATCATCCAAAATTTTTGAAGAGTTCAAAATTTAAAAATCATGTTGGAAAATTTGTGGGGATTCCACCATCTCCTCTACTTTTTCCCAATTCCAATATTGCAAATCCAACTTCTTCGAGTCTGATTGTTATTCTTCTTGATGATTCTTTTGTACATGCTCAACATGTTTTTCTAGAATAAGATTATTTATCATTATTTCCAATTTTCTTCTTGTTCTTACTCGTACTAGGATGGATTGCCTCCCCATAATTTCCTCCCTTTCCTAAACTGACAGCTACTCCTATTACCATTGCTGAAGTGCTTGTTGTTCCAGTTCAGGTTCCAACTAACTATACCTTTTACTTTTTTGGTGTACTTTCTCCTCCAAAGATGTATCCTCATGCACTATAGTGGCATGTTATACTTTCTTTATCCAAGACTTATATGGAGTCTCCTTATAAATTGGTACTGACTTTCCCCACCTCAAAATGGTTGGCTATCCTACATCAATATTCCTAGGTTCTGTCAAACTTGGAAAGTGGATTTCCATCTTCGTAATAGAATTCAATAACAATATAATAGCATGGAAAGTCATCCTAAAATTCTTAGGCCTCTTTGTCAGCATGTCATGCATATTTTCTCCATATAGGTACCCCAATCATACCAAATTCCTTGAGTGATACCTTCCACATATTGATTCATCTAGATTGGCATATCTATGGCTCATGTTTCCCTTGACAGTCGAGCCATCACAATATTCATAGCACATGGTCAATATTTCCCTATCATATGGCTCTATTTAATTCCTCAAGTTCCTGCACCTGAGATCTTCACTTCGATTAGTGATTTCACATTGTTAAGTGAAGTGATTATGCGATGTATTTCAATTTAATCAAGAAAATTCATAACTACCTCCGTGCCATATGCTGGCAACCCAAATATTTTCCTGAACATATTTTTTGTGAATTCTATATTTACTAACTGCTTTTCCATATTTATATAGGTAATTCTGGTTGCAGGATTATACGCCTGAACCATCTACAAAAAATAGTTATAGAAGGTCTTCTAGTGCAGTGGCACTTGTGCTATTATGGCTACACCAGCCTTCTCAAATTCTTTTCTCTAGGGGTGGTTCTTGTTTTCTTTGTTGCTCCACCACTCTTGTATGTATCTCCTCCATGATTTATGAATTATATCCTCAACCTGGTTCTCCTCAAGTTCACTAATTAGATCCTCCTCTAGATCTGGTAATGTAATTCACTGCATAATTCCCTCCTTAGAATTATTTCCTATGCCATTTCCTCCTCTTGAAACCTTGGTGGTATCCTTATTTGATAAACCCTCCAATACCTCTGCCCTCTCCATGGTATGTATCCTCCTTTCCTCCAAGGACAAGTACCATGACAATCGTAGGATTGAAAATATCAACCTTGGTATTGTTACGAATGTGAATCTCTTCGTGCAGGGGTCCTGGTGACCATTCCACTCAGTTGGCTACAATTCTTATTAATCGATATTTGTACTCTTCAACTGAAATAATTTTCCCATCATTCCTCTAGTTAGATTTTCTACTTGGGTATCACCTATTATGTAGTTAGAAGTGCCTTGAAAATCGTATAGAGTTGACATCATCAAGTGTCATGTCATCACATAGTGCCACATTATTAGCCTTTGCAAAATCAACCTCATGTTTGCTAACATAATCATACATTAAAATATTTGTTAGTGGGGGAGGTTAAAACTTGTGATATCCTCTAAGGCCAAGCACATTAGCACAACCTTCACTAACCAACATGGTATAGGTACCTTTAAAGCATAAAATGGCAATGACTCTTGTTAAACTATTCCCATTTGTAAAGTACGCACCTTTGAATACTAAACACATAATGTTAGCATACATCATGTTGAAACATGAGTATTTTTACACTTATTTTTCCCATCTTCCTCATATATTATTCATTGGAATATTCTAAACTTCAAATTCAAATTTTTAGCTTTTGAAGGGAAATTTTCAAAGCATAAAAAATAGTAATCATAAGCAAATGAGGAAAAAGTGTTGATTTGGGACCCCCTAATTTTTTTACAAAGAATCCAAAAATGCTAATGGTTCATTCATATCTACTCTAGTTTCCCCTACTTAGCCATTTTTTCAAATGTAACCAATTAGAACATCCTCTCATGCCTATGTAGCAAAAAACTTGTTGGACCATTTTAACAACCTTGTTAAGCATCTCTAAAGTATTTTTCATGCATAAAATCCTACCAATAACTTCTCTAGCACCAATGTTGTATCAAAAGTGTTTAGAATATTCTTTTTATCCTTTTTGAAATCCAAGTAGTTTATCCTCTCATTTTAGCTACTATTGGACACACAATGCCAAAAGAGAATAGGAAATGGATTTTTTGAAAAAATCCATAAAAGATAATTGAGGTTTTGAATAACATTGAAAAAATCAATCTTACAACTAGGACATTCATCTAATAAAAAAAAAACTCAATATAGGATTTAGTGCTAAAGAGAGGAATATGAAAACTTTTCTATGAATATTTCTTGTGGAAAAAATCTGCCAAATCTAGTGAGATCCTTATGATCCAAGTCCACCTAGTTTTTACCAAGAAACCCTTCTTCTAGTCTTTCCATCAACTTTTATGAAAAATATTCTTGGATGCTTCAAACATACTTTCCATTTGGAGATACCATAGAATCCTATTTGTTGACAACAAACAATTGAGTAATGGATATTTACACTCACTTTGATACCATATTAGAACTTATAGTAGTTTAAAAAATAAATAAAATCAAAATATTACACAATATTGTTGAAAAAGAAATACACACAAAGTGATGTGCATAGTAATATGGTTGTGTCTATGAACACCAAATAATCTCACTATTAAATATTAGAATTACACAACAATAGATAACCAAATGGTTGGTATGATGTGATATTTAACCCAAACACAAGTTACTTTTAGATCAAGTTTAGGTGATTGAACTTAAGGATTTTTATTTTAAATTGGTTTTGTCTTATTCTGACAATGCTCTACAACCTTATAGCCTCTGCATGCCTATGCTCTAGTATGAAATTCTTTATGTTTATATTTTTGGTACTAAGTTAGGATTTAAAAATAATTAAGGTTTAGAAGGGCATACAGTGCTAATATGTACAATACAATACAAAACTCAGTTGTGACCTCAAGAGAATTTTAACCACCATAAATTCCATAACCCCTAATGAAAAACATGAGATAATTCAAAGTATCCAATAGGATAATGTAGTACATGGGTAGTACCTTTGTAAAAAATTACACATTTTGAAGCAAAGGACAATAGATGAGGACTAGAGGGTTGGGAAAATATTAAAATCCTAAATTTTTTTAACTTTTTGATAAAGTTACAATTCAGTTGTAAAACCTATTGATTAGCTCAAAGGAGCAATTTTATCAATACAAGTGTTTATTTGCTCCACTTACAAACACAAGAAAATCACTTGTAAAAGTGAGTGAATCACTTGATAGACCAAGCAAATTTCTTAGTCAAGGTATAAAAGTGAAAATTAACACAAATTTCAAGGAAAATATATCAAAAGTAAAATTTTTGGCATTTTATGGTGCATTGGGTATTTTTGGAGCCTCCTAAACCTATTACAGACACAATTAGTAGCATGTAATATTTGTAGGTGCAATATTTTTCTAAAGCTACCCCTAATATTTAATTTGACTTGGAGTAATTGTTTTTCACCCTAGGTAATTTAGGGGTAAACCTTTGTTATAATTAGGGACCTAAGACCCTCATTGTAATCATCTTTTCTCTATGAGAATTTATAGCTACACTCTATAAAATCCATATTGCACTTTGTACTCATGAGATTGTAAGAAATTATCAATTCCTTGTCCATCCTACTAGAGGCATCATGCACATGGTTTTTCAAGTACACAGTGGTTGGGTATAACCCTTATAGTCCATCTTGTCATTCACTTATCAATTTCATAATCAACTTAATGGGTGGACATTGATATTATTCAAGTTATTGTGTTTTTATTGATTGAATTATATCCTTGCTATGGTGTGACAATTGTATTTGTTTTCATATCTCACAGTATAAATTTAATAATTTTACATTTTATACTTTATGCATTTTCAATTTTATATTTTAACTTTTGCATTTGCTTTTTATGTGTGCATTTTATATCATGCAAATTACTTAGTCTACATTAGATCCAAATGATAAAATAAGGGAGCCAAATTTAATCCATAGTTTGGGGAAATACTATGGAAAACCCATCCAACCTTTCTAAAACTTAGATCTGGGGGTGCAACACTTAAATTAGAAGTTAGGTAAATTCCCATGATCAACATAGTTTTGGTATGCCTAATGGGACAAAATCCCATTTTAATGCATTTTTCTTGATTTTTTTGCCTAAAAATAAATTTGTCATGGATGAAACAATTAGCTCAAAATCAAGAAAAAATTTCACTAAGCTTTGTTCGACAAGCCATTTGATCATAAAAGTGAATGATTCACTCAATTTTTGAGCAAGTTTAAGAGTTTCTAAAAAACAAGTGATTTGCTTAACTCAACAAGCAAAACACTCGACTTAGCAAGTGAATTGCTCAATTTTGTATATACTTCCAAAAGGGTTGAAATTGAAGTGATTAGTCAAACTTTTTAGGTGTGGACCTAGTATTTCTAAAATTTGTACTCATTTTTTATTTATTTTTGTGCTTAAGTTTTATATATTATTTGTGGATGGTGACTCTAACTCAAACTTCAAAAACTTTTTTTTTAGATCTGATAACATCCAAAAAAACTAGAATCTAACCACATATGCATTTTCCATAGGTCGAATCACTTACAATAGGTTTTTAAGTTAATCACAAGTTTGATACAATAAGTGATTTACTCAATAAAGCAAGTGATTCACTTGATAAGTGTGGAATCTAGTCAACACACATCCAACAAGTGATTTGCTCAAAGGGATTTACCAGGACAACTTTCTTCCTTTGCAAAATTTGTCTAAGTCCAAAAAAAAGTACAAATATATTGATAAAAAAAGTGAATCAGTTAGTTTATTTTAGTTTATAAACATTGCATAAATAGTGAGGGAATCACTCAAATTGATAGTTTACTAAAAAACTACTTTCTAGAAGTGAATCACCTAAAATAGTGAGTGAATCACTTAGAGTAGGCAATTTTATAAAATTTTAATTTAAGGTTTTGACATTAATTTTCAAGTTTTGACCTTAATATTATATTAATGCAAGTACAGGAATATGAGTACATGATCTAGAGCTTAGAAAGTTGAAAAAGAGCATCAATCTATAGACATAATTGAATTTCATCAAAATAAGCAAAGGAAAAAAGAGAACTAATTTCTATGTGGGTTTCTCAAGAGGACAAATTTGAAGAGGTCATGATATCTAGTCCCATATCATTGAAGGGAAATAGAACTATGAATAACCAAATTAGCCAAGGCTTCATGCCACCCAAAATAGACTACCTAGGCTAATAAATGAGCTATTTGACTACCTTAGTAAACCCTACTTGGACTAAGCAAGCACCCACAATGACCCACACCAAACATCTATATGAGATACTATTTGATGTAAATAACCCAACGAGCACCCCAATTTTCATACATAAGCTTTATAAGTGACCTATAACAACAAACACACAAAATATAGATCCCACAAACATACCTCCAATATAGAGTCCACCTATATCCAATTGATCTAATACCTCTAGCATTCTTCCAATATAGTCATTAACCCAAATAGGATATATAGGCTTAATTTTGAACCTCACATAAAATATATAAGTTATGGTTGAGGAATTGGGGTTGCAGGTATCCCTAGAAAACACCCATAGATTAACACCACCTAGAACAACCAATATTGATAAAATGTGCAAGGACCACCCCCTCGAAACCAATAGGTTTAGTAGTTAGGGTTGAGTTATACCTCTACACAACAAAACTTGTAGTTTCCTCCTAATCAATAGTGGATGTATTTGAATCCACCTCCTCAATATCTACCATATTACCATCCATACCTATACCCTCCCTTCCACCTATACCAACATCTAAGATATGTAAAATACTCTTCTTATCAATAGTATGGCCAACCTCCATAACAAAATAATCCTAGGGCACTCTCTAGACCCACAAATCTACTTCTTGATTGGACCTATCAAGATCCCTTGAACCTCTTGCTTTACGTTCCTAACCCCCAAATTGGTATGAAATTTTTACTTACTTTTAACAAGAATAGAAACAATACTATGTTGTCTCACCTCAACAAGATGTTTACACTCAATTTTAATCTATCATATTTAGAAGAAGGATAAAATGGCACATTACAAATATACTATATTTGTGATAAGGGTACATTGTGGTAGAGGGGATTTTTGAATAACTTAGTAATTGGTTGGGCATCTATAGTTGAATCTTTCATGTGTAGGTTTGGAATTTTAGGAAAGGTATTCAGTTATGTTTTAATTAAATACTATACAAATATCCCCTTAAGAAAATATCCATAATTTTAATATCTATCTCATGGCCTATGGCCTTGTGGATGTTAAATAATACTTTACTCTTATTAAAGTCATCCTAACAATGGAAACTTTGGAAATTTAAAGAGAGGTCCAAGTTTTGAATCCTATAGGGGGTAGGTTGTACAACATGCTTTGATAATGATAGTATAACTAAGGATAACCATATATTTGGGTAAATAATAGCCATCTCATATGATCTATGGCCTTGTAGATGTTAAAATCTACTTTAACCTTTACCCTATAATACTAAATTCTTAAGAACCTTAATTTTAATTATGTATAATATTAGGTCAAATGAAAAATAAACTTTACCATAATATATCAAGGGTTTGCAATCTGATTTAACACTAATGGTTTGTAATGCTAAACATAGTTCACTAGATATAGCATTTGAAAAAGTAGTAACAGATGGAGATATTCTCATCAAGGTAGGAAAAATGCTCTTGTCTCATTAGTGGCCTATGCAACCCAAATTTCTCAAAACACCCCCATGACTAGTACATTACCCAATTTCTCTCCTATTCCAATACCTCAATTAAGTACCTCCATCTATCCTTCTCAATAATCATACACCATTACTCATCCTAGCCAAAAAAATTTACCCATAGTTGTATTTCAACTACCACTTCTTGTCCTCCCTATCCAATCAAACCTTTAGCAATGAGTCCAATATTAAGTTTGGGATGAAGAAAATATTGGAGGTAATCCAAAACCTTCGTGAACTAAAATAAATATACAAAAAAAATGATTATTTCCATAGAATTGGTAGTTATAGAAGACTCCATACTTGAAAATGATTAGGTTTATCATCAAGGTGCTAACCAGGGAAAGAACCAAGTTCATAATCATATGACCAATGCCAATTCAAAAGTAAAACCTATGTGGTTCCTCCCTTGCAATGATAGGCACACCTTATCATGTACATGAGCACCATTAAGAATTCATAAACTATGTAATATAATAAGTAATGCTAGGTTCAATAAGTCACTACCTCAAGACAAGTTTCTCCTACTATGTGTCAACAACCTCAAGCCATGCAATCAAAACCCATTTTTCCTAACCTTAATAATGCAATAATAACAAATATTAGTGCTATTGAGATAGATAAAGAGTCAATAATTAAATAATATTTCATATTCATCATCCACCAAGGTGTAGAGACCAAGGAAAAAGGAAAATGATAGCAAAATAATAAGCTAATAAGTAATCATATAAGAAGAAAAGTATAAAACTTCTTAGGAGTGATATTGATAATGCTTAGATGCTTTGATGGTTTACATTATGAAATGAAGGGTATTTAAATACAATGGATGCCCAAATATGGAAAAAAAAATATTAACTAATACTACAAATACCCTTGTTCTCTAGTGGACCTTTTAAATCATGTTTTGAGTGGTTACTCAACTTACATTCATATTATTAAAGATGTATTAATTCTTAACATTCCATCCTTATTGCATCATAGTCTTGGAGAGAACATTTTTAAATTCTTCAAATTTGATATGTCAAGTGGTTTGGTGAAGATGTATATACGTTGCTATTGATAGAATTTGAGTTGAATGTTGTGTTGTTGAACATTTTCATAGATGAAATGACACTCCATGTCAATTTTCTTGGCCCATTCATGTAATACTATATTACAAACAAGTTCTAACACTCCTTGGTTGTTGTAGTGCATGGTTGTAGGTTTATATTGTGGTATATCCATATTTTCTAATATATGTTTCAACCATATTACTTCATAGATAGCTCCTCCTATTACATGATATTCTACTTCGATGGAAGATCAATCAACTATTTATTATTTCTTGCTTCCCCATAATATAGGTGTAGATCCTAGAAATAATACATATCTAGAGGTGGATTTTTTATCATTGATACATCCAACATATTCTACATTTGTATAGCCTATTAAGAGAAACTAATCACTCTTTTTGAATTCTAGACTATAACTAGTGGTGCCTTGTATATATCTTAGAACTCTTTTTACTAACTTCCAATGTGTCAATTTTGGTTCCTACATGAACCAAGAAAAGTAACTCACTGCAAAGTTATTATTTGGTCTCGTGTAAGTTAGGTAGACAAGACTTCCAACTAATTGTTGATAGGAATTTGAATTTGATAGAGGAGAGGAATAAAAATATGAGAGATGTAGACTTGATTCCATAGAAGTAGCCATAGGCTTAAAATTATTCATGTGATACATCTCAAGAATATTCTTGGTATATTTTATTTGTGAAACAAATATGTGATGATGGTTTTGCCATACCTCTAGTCCTGGACAATATTGTAATAACCTAAGGTCAACCATGATAATTTGTTTTTAAATATTCCTTTGCAATTAGAATCATTCTTTTAGAACTCCTTGTGATGACCAAATCATCTACATATACATTTATAAACATCCTCTCTACTCTTTATGAAATAACTTGGATCATGTGAATTTCTCTTAAAGCCATGCTTTCCAAAATGTTCATATATTTTTATATACCATGCTTGAGGAGCATGCTTGAGACCATATAAAAATTTTATCAATTTACATACTTTTTTTACTTGTTCGGGTATGATGAACCCTTATGGTTGAGTCTTATAAACCTCTTCCTATAAGTCCCCATTGAGAAAGGTACTTTTCCCTTCCATTTGATGAATTTAGATTCTAAATTACACAATTAGAGAAAATATTATTTTGATGGATTTTATTTTGTTTTAGTAGCAAACGTTTCTTCATAGACTATGACTTCTTTTTGTGCATACCCTTTTGGTATACGTTGTTCTTTGTGTTTATCAATACTGTCGTAAGATTTATATTTGATTTTGAAAATCCATTTGCATCTAATATCCTTTTTTTTTTTGTGGGAGATCAACAAGATCCTAAGTCTTGTTTCTTAATATTTCTTGATATTAAGTGTTCATGGAATTTTTCTAAGCATTAGATTTAAGAGCTTCATTTACTATAGATGGCTCAACTGTACTCATTATAACCATAATTTGAATCATAATTCATGCTCTTAGTCTTGTAGAAGATGTTTATGAGATTACATCTATCCTTGAGGCTCTTAATGTGTTAGTGTACCACTTGGGTATTTTTCTTAAGTGTTGTGGTGGAGCAAATTGATCCACATCTCCACTACCATATTCATAATTCTTGTCCCTAATAAATATCTTCATTAGTAACTTCATCTTTATCACTTTTAGGCATTACTAGAACCGATTCATATGAAGATTCCTATGGTGGTAATAAGAGTGATTTATCTTTTTCATCAAAGATGACATCATGAATGATATATCATTTCTTTATAGCTAGATCAAATAATTTGTAGTCTTTTGATTCATCACTATATCCTAGTAGAATACATCATCGAGATTTTTCATCCAAGCTATGTCTCTTTACCTTTAGGATGTTCATATATGCTATACAACCAAATAATCAAAGATGAGGGGTTGATGGTTTATGTCTACACCATGCTTCTTCTAGAGTGATATGTTCAAGTGAGCCATGGGGTACAATTGAGTAAGTAGACTACTATATGTACTTCTTCTACCCAAAAAGAGTGTCCATGTTGAGAACCCTTCAACATAAATTATATGATTTCCATGATTATTATTGTTTTGAATTTTATAATACCATTTTACTATAGTGTATAGGTGACTATCAATTATCATCAAACACTATGTTCCTCTGGCAATGCTAAAAATTCAAAACTGATAAATTACCCCCTCAATTTGAACAAAGAACATGGATCTATCTTCCTGTGGAAATATCAACTTGGACCTTAAATTTTTGGAAGTAGAAAAAACTTTATATTTGTTCTTAAAAAAATTTACCCATATTTTTTTAGTATGATCATCAATAAAGAGTTGAAAATATTTGAATACATTGTAACTTGGAGGTATGGGTTTAAAAATATTGGTATGGAACAAATCAAGAGGTTCTTTAGCCTAATATTTTGAAGATCTAAAAGGAGCTCAATGTTGCTTTCTAGCTAAGAAACAAGAGTAAAATATGTGTGGACTTCTTTAAAGAAGGAAGACCTTCGACCATATTTTTGTTTTGCAATGCAATAAGATGGTCATAGCTTAGATGACCATATCATTGATTCTAGAGTGATGCAGATATATTGGAATTGATAACTAAAGCTAAATTATCATGATGAATTGTGTGAATTTAAAACATTTTATCTATTCCTTTGCCATATACAATAATCTTAGAATTATTAGTTTTATCATGAATGAAGCATTCCTTGGATCCCTGTAGCTTGTCAAACTCAACCTTAAAGTTGTGATCAAGTAATTGATTGATAGAGAGTAGATTCTTGGCGAGTCCTAGAACATATAAGACTTATTTGGTTTTGCATGTGTATTATAAAGTTATAATTTGACATCACCTATGCATTTTATATCATGGGATGCATCATCCCCCATGTCTATAATAGATTATATTTTGAAAATCAATATTTTTGAACTATCATGTATCTGGTTGCTTCAAAATAAACATACCAAACATAATTGAGTTGACTTAATTGAGAATGTGCAAAAAATACATGTTCTTTTCCTTCAAAATGATCATCTTTGGCAACATTGCTATGTTGTTGACACTTTGTTTTCCAACTTGAATCTGCTAATAATTTTTTCTACTACTAATGATATTTGTTTCTCTATTGCTAAAAACATTTTTTAGGTCTTGTACCTCTTCTAAATGACTGCTTATATTTTTTAAGAACTCATTCTTCTTCTTGCGTTGTATGCGAGGCCTCTACGTTTTGAAGTAGATTCACCAAATTTTCAAACATTGGTGTTTCCTCAGTTACATTCGAAGTTGTCATGAATATATTATATAGAAATTGGAGAGATCTTAAATTGATAGGAATACCAATTTATTATTTTTAACAATTCTATCTTATTTTACCTTCTATATTCTCTCTTTATTTCATTCTTATATACTCTTTTGACTATGATTGTGGTGAATGCATGCTTTGTGATGTTCTTGGATAGTATTCTAAATTCCAATAACAATTGTCATCCAAATCCATTCTATTTCCAATCTATATAGCTTAATACCCTAATTCATTCAAATGGTTATATTGAGCAAAACAATCATATATATAGAGGTTTTTTCAAAATATTAAATATCTATAAGGGATAGATAAATATTTGGGATATCAAGTTCTTTGGTCACATATTTAAAAGAAATAAGAAAGTTAAATCCAAAATCAATGACTTAGAAAATATAGTGAAAATTAATAGAATACAAAAGAATATTTATATTCAAGAAAATAATTAAAATCTAACTACCAAATATACTATAAAAGAAAAATTTATACAAGGCTGAAATAACCATGAATATATAGCTTAATAAATGCAATAGAAATACAAAAATTTTCATGCTATTGACAAAATAGATTTATCCTTTTGTTGGATAAAAAATATTTTAACTTTAGATGGAAGAATTATGGAATGATAAGAAGGGAATTTCAAAAAAGAAAAAATTAGTTGTTTCAAATATATGCTATCATAATTTAAGCTTGATAAGAAGGTTTAGGGTGATATTTTGTAAAATATTCTATCAAATGTCACATAAAGATAAAATGAAATCTTGATTAGATTAATATCTTGATGGAGGAGATAAAGGAAGTAACTTTATATTTCCACCTTGATAAGGCAATGGCCTTAATGAATTTCCTACAATTTTCTTTTAAAAATATTGGGATACATTGAAGGATGAGATGGTGGATGCCAATGAAGACTCCAGGAGAAAGAAAACTGCAATATGTAAAATCATTGCTACCTTTATTATGTTGGTTTTGAAGAAATATTTTGATTTTTTTCATCCCATAAGATTCTATGATATGATTTATAAGATACTTTCAAAATTTATGGAAAATAGATTGAAAAATATTTTAAGATTATGTTAATGGAGGAACAAGCTTGTTTTTTTCATAGCAAGCAATACTTTGATGATGTTATCATAGTATAATAGGTTATATGATCTATTCAGTCCATGAAAATTTTAGGTATGCTCATAAAATTAGATATGAACAAAGCATAGATAGGCTTTGCTTGATTTTTTGTATGGTATTCTCCAAAATTTTAGTTTAGATCAAGGTTGATGTTTATGGATTAGATGTTATATCACTCCATAATACAAGAATAGGATATATTGGATCTTTTAGGTTCAAATTATATATGGAGGATATATAAACTTGATATCATATATTTATTTGTTATTCCTATGCTTCCATAATACAAAAATATTTTTTTATAAAAATGAAAATCTATTTGGTTGCTCTAACTACATTAGAAGAATTGATGACATGTAGGATAAATCATTTCAAAGCTAAAGCATTAAGCATTTTACAAAGGATTGGTCTTGCCTTAATTTTTTGAAATTTATTTCTTGAATGGAACAATGGAATTTTTAAAAATAAATGTTAAAATCACATCCAATTTTGCATTCATATTATTTCTTGTGTTGCAAAATATTTACAAGCATGAATCTCATCATGCAGTCTCAGGTGTGCAAAAAATGTGTTGGCTATTTTATTACAATATTTGAAGATACATATAAGTGTGATCTGCAATAAAAGAGTTGATACAAAGGAGCACATCAAGGCATGGTAAAGTAAAAATTTCCAACATATCACACAAATTTTGGAAAAAACCCTAGAAATCCCTACAACTTTTTGTAGGGATTTATAGGGTTTGTTTAAGAAGCACCATAAAAATTAAGTCTGATTAACCCAGTTTTTGGAAATTTTTACTTTACCATGCATTGATGTGCATCCTTTGTATCAACTCTTTTATTATAGATCACACTTATATGTATCTTTAAATATTATAATAAAATAAATAACATATTTTTTGCACACATGAGACTGCATGATGAGCTTCATGTTGTTAAATATTTTGCAACACAAGTAATAATATGAATGTAAAATTAGGTGTGATTTTAAGATTTATTTTTGAAAAGTCCATTGTTCCACTCAAGAATCAATTTTCAAAAAATGATGGCAAGACCAATCCTCCATTAAATGCTTAATGCTTTATCTTTGAAATAATTTATCCTACATGTAATCAATTCTTCTAATGTAGTTAGAGCAACCTAATATATTCTCATTTTTATAAAAAAATATTCTCGTATTATGGAAGCATAGGAATAACAAATAAATAGATGATATCAAGTTTATATCTCCTCCATACATAAGCTAAGTCTAAAATATCCAAGATATCCTCTTTGATGCAAATTATCACCTATAAGAATTTTATTGTGTATTACTAACCAAACGAATGTTGAGGCCTTAGGAAGGGGCTTAAATAACCAAATGTTTTTACAAGGGAAATCCTAGGAAAAAGGGACTTCTAATTGATCTAAAACCCTATATCCCAATTTGATAATGTATCAACCATATTTTGATATATTTTAAACTAGCTTATCCTTTTATAATAAAAGGATCAATTATAACTCTTGAATTATATTTTAGATTTCATTTACTACTTGTTTTGGGTCATCACCCTTAAACAAATTTCTAGTATGAATACAAGTTCTGTAATCATTGCTCACATGAATATAATGTTTTACTTTTGAACCTCTCCAAGCCAAAAAACTTAAGATAATATTTGATCAAAAATATGAGAATAAGGATTCCACTAAGTGTTAGGTTAAAATTCACAAAATCCCCTTTATTGATTGCATCTTAGTTAATTTTTTGATCACTTACAAAATATTTGATATGTTCAATGTTGTTCAACCCCTAGGTAAGGTTATCTTCCTTAAAAAAAATATTGGATGTATAACACATATTTTTGAAGTAATATTCTTTTCCAACTCCTTCCTTGATAATTGAATAATATCCATCCAAGATTTTTCCCTAATGCCAAAATCATAAATCTACAAGTTTGCAAGCATGTCCTATAATATTATTTTCTCTACAAATCTTATCCCATTTGTAAAGAGAAAACCAAAATTTCTTTTCACATAATTTCTAAAGAAAATCTCTTTAGATTTTGTTAAACTTGAATGTTATTCTTGGGTATAATATTAAAATTGATATCATATATATAGAGATAGACTGAAATGTATCCCTTACGAGTTGAAATTTTTTATCCATATTTAGAAACTTACCTTTCCAACCTATCATATAATATAAGTTTTCATTCTAACAAATATTGGGTCTTAAAGATACTTATTCTTTATTTTGTTAGATGCGAGAATACCTAGATATATTTATGTGACTTTTCAAATTTAAACTCTAAAATAAGTACAATAATCAGTTGTAATAAATGGTAGTATTGATATAAAGTTCCTATATTTTATTGTATTAATGAACTATCTAAGAACCTTATCATAGAATGATAGTGTTGATTTAAATTCCATGGCCTCAATATTTGAAATATAATCTAATAGAAAATCTCACTAAAACAATAGATATGATATTTGAAGGGACCATTCATTGTAACCTTGAAAAACTTTGATCTTGCCTTTCACATTTTCCTTTTAGAAAGATCTTCCCAAAGATTTAGTGAGAATAATAAAATGTAATAATGGATCACCTTGGTAGAAACAAAGAGATGATACAAAATATCCAATTGGGGATTCTTTGATCAAAATAAAATATTTTGGAGTGATGTAATAACATCTAATCCATAAACATCAACATTAATTTAATCTAATTTTTTGGATGATACCATACAAAACTTCAGCAAAGCCTATCAATGCTTTGTTCATATCTAATTTTATGAGCTTGCCTAAATTTTTCATGGACTGAATATATTATATAACCTATTATACTATTATAATATCATCAAAGAAGTGCTAGCTATGAAAAAAACAAGCTTGGTCCTCCATTAACATAATATTAAAACATTTTTCAATCTATTTTCCATAATATTTGAAAGTATCTTATAAATCATATCACAAAATCTTATGGGATGAAAATTATCAAAACATTTCTTTGGAACCAACATAATAAAGGTATCAATTATTTAACATACTATAGCCTTCTTGCTCATAGATTATTCATTGACATCCACCATCTCATCCTTCAATTTATCCCAATATCTTTAAAAGAAAATTGTAGGAAATTCATAAAGGCCATTGCTTTATCAAGGTGGAAATAAAAAGTTACTTCCTTTATCTCCTCCATCAAGATATTAATCTAATAAAGATTTTATTTTATATTTATGTGACATTTGATAGAATATTTTACAAAATCTTACCCTAAGCCTTATTATCAAGCTTAAATTATGATAGCATATATTTGAAACAACTAATTATTTCTTTGTTGAAATTCCCTTCTTATCATTCAATAATTTTTCCATCTAAAGTTGAAATATTTTTTATCCAACAAAAGGATAAATATATTTTGTCAATAGCATGAACATTTTTGTATTTCTATTGAATTTATTAAGCTATATCTTCATGGGTATTTTAGCCTAGTATAAATTTTTCTTTTATAGTATATTTGGTAATTAGATTGTAATTATTTTCTTGAATATAAATATGCTTTTGTATTCAATTAATTTTCTCTATATTTTCTAAATCATTGATTTTGGATTTATTTTTCTTCTTTCTTTTAAATATGTGACCAAATAATTTTATATTCTAAATATTTATCTATCCCTTATAGATATTTTATATTTTGAATAAACCTTTATATATTTAATTGTTTTACTTTATTCCATCACAATATAACCATTTGAAAAAAATTAGGGTCTTAAGCTATATCGATTGTAAATGGAATGGATTTGGATGAAAATTGTTATTGGAATTGAGAATACTATCCAAGAACATCACAAAAAATGCATTCACCACAGTAATATTCAAAAGAGTATAGAAGAATGAAATAAAGAGAATATAGAAGGTAAAATAAGATAGAATTGATAAAAACAAGAATATGGGTGGATGCTCTTAGGGACCCCATTATATCAGATCACAAAAGTTGATACAAGATATTAGTCATTGGGATATTTCTAAATACACCTAGTACCTCATTATTGAAAGCCTTAAGCTGACATAACTTGTATTAAAGGTACATTATAATATATTAAATATTAAACCCTTAATTGAGGTTAATCATACAAGTGGTTTATCCCATATTGTTGAGGATAAATACATCACTATTTTCCATAGGCTTATGTAGAGATCACTTGTAGGATTATATATAGAACACTCATAGGACTACATAGAGAATTTCATAGACTGACATTGAACATACTCATAGGCTTACATTGCACATGCTTATAGTATTACATTGCACATGCTCATAGGCTTATATAAACATTGTCGACATTGAACAATAATTTTGGATTATTAATATTTTAACATCCCCCATAATTTGAGCTAAGAGGCCAAAAAGAGGATATATTAAATATGATAACATATCTACCCCATAATGGATTTATTGAATAAGCCAATGAATCTTCATCATGAATTTTCATATCTTCTCTTGTTAAAGATACATAAACTGGATTAACCCTTGCTCAAACATGAAGTCATGAATCAAACTTTAGGATCAAATATGTTGAGATTATCATGAAAATATATTTAACATGAAATATGGTGATCACAATATATCCTCCATTCTTGAAAGAAAACATCTAAATCATAAATTAATAGAAGCAAGTTTTCAATTAATCAACCCTTGTTTGAAAAGGACACATAGGAACAAGGTGTTCCTTGAGATGACCATCCAAAGTACACTTCTATTAAATATAAAAACTCTTCTATAACATTGTGATATGTCCTTGAATTGGGTCATCAATGCATAAATCTCAAAAATTTATGTGATCTCAAAAAAATTTCCTAAATGCTTTCATATTTCAAAGTTATAAGATTTGGAGGACTGCCCAAACTACCAAACATTTTTTAGTCGTATTTCACTCATCCGAACTCAGATTGAACTAAAATTTTAAGGGTAGATGCTTGAAAAACCCTAGAATATCACCAACAATTTTCAAATCATTTGGAGCAACAAATATCCCAAAACATCAGCATTTATAAACAAGAGTTTTGGTAAGCGATTGTGTGAGGGTTTCATCTGGGTTAAGTGCAAGCAGCTTTAGAGGTTGGTTTTTGGGGCCTTTGGGCCCTAGAAACCAATATTTTTGTGGTTTTTGCTAAATATCTTAGTAGGATATGTTGTAGGGAAGCCAATATGGGTTAGAAATCTATATTTCAACATATATTCATGCTGTGAACTTGAGTGACAATGGCTTCCAATTTTTTGCACAAAAGAAAAGTGAAAATCATACCTTTCCATGTTGTCTAGGGCATGGATTAAAGAGATAAAAAAAAATGTTTCAAGAAAATGATCAAAAAATGTCTCAGATCTCAAGTGAATCTGATGCTAAGGTGCACTCATAAAATAAATCTACTATGGAAACCCCTGTCAAGGGTAAGAATTTCAAAGAATCAACCCCAAAAAAGAATTTTAGGGATGCCCTCTGTGGTGGACAACCTCAGCCTAATGCTAATATTGATATTAGGGCTTCCTGTAAACCTATAAGAATGCCTAAGATTGATCCTAGGAAAATAGAGTCAGGATGTCTTAAAGCAGCTAATGGAACTCCTATTGTTATGCTTGATATGGACAACATTCAGAATGGCATTGAAGATCTGGAAAAAAAGAGGACTAATTTATCATTTTGTGGGTTTTCATATGAGACTTTCTGATTTCAAAGTCTGGGCTACAAAAATCTATAAAAATAAAGTTGAGTTACAAATCTCTATGTATCCAAATGGTTATTTTCTTGTTTTATTTTCTAATAATGAAGATAGAGAGAAATTTTTCAAGGGTCCCTAGTTCTTTGAAAGGGCAGAGCTTTTCATGAAGCCTTGGCATACTAAATTTGAAGTTGAAGAAGAGATGCCTTCTATAGGTCCCGTGTGGGTTAGACTCTTTGACCTCCCAATAAAAATCTGGAATCCAACTATTTTTTCTTCAATTGAAAAGTCTTTAGGAACATTTATGATTACTATTGATTGTACTAAAAAATTTGAACATATTATTTATGCTCAAAAAATTGTGTTTTAATGGATTTTGACAAACCCCTTCCTAAAAATATCACATTACAATTTGGGGAGGACACTTGGGAGAAAGTAGTGGACTATGAGAACATTCATTTTTATTGTAGAATTTTCCATGAATATGGTCATTTGGCTAGTGTTTTCCCAAATAAAATTCCATATCAAAATAAAGAAGATATAAAATCAACAGGTTTCCAAATTCCTAAGATGAAAAACACTCGGAAAAAACTAGTTATGAAGAATCAATCATATGTTTAAAATTATCTCCACAAATGATGTCCCAAGTTAGGAGGAGGAAATAATGGAAACATAAATCTTAGAAATACAATTTAAATATAAAGGTAAGAACTCTGAGACAAACCAACAAATCAAAGGTTTTCAATAAAAAAAAGGGAGAAAATATACACAAGAAAAACAATTATTTAAATGTTAAAACTTCCAATAATGCAGGTCCCAATATACACTCTGTTGAACCTTCTAGTAATATTTTGACTGTGTACAAGCATTTTTCAAGGTTAGAAGCCATATAAAATTCAATTGGAGTAAGTCAAGAAATAGGGGAAAAAAAATTGAAGATGGATTCTAATCAAAAGGTAGGTCGCAAGACTAATCAATATCATATAGTAAAAGAAGGTGAAAATATTGTAGAGGAAGGTAATATTAATGCCATTCCCAATTTTTTTAGACTTGTTATTAATGAAAATTATCACTTGGAATATTAGAGGACTCAAAGGGATTATTTAAAAAAAATGAGATTAGAAGAATGATTCATATAAATCATCCACATCTTGTTTTTCTTCAAGAAATGAAGATGTCAATAGAGGATATGGAATCGATTGCTAGTAAAATTTGGCCAACTAGAAAAGTGGTTTCCCTCAGTTCCTAAGGGAATTTTGGTGGTATTTCTTGCCTTTGGGACCCAAAATAGGTAGTTATTCACCATATGGTTGGTAGTTGGGGTCTTTTGGCTATAGCTATTCAAGGCAGACATTCCAACCAAATTATGGTCTGCATTACTATTTATGGTTCGACTAATTTGGAGGAAAAAGAAGACAATGAAAAAATATAACTTATATTATCTCTCATTTTTTGAATCTTGGATCTTGATCAGAGGATATTTCAATACCATCCTCTCTCTAGATGAGAAAATGAGGGGAAATGAAAATTTTGACAGGAGCACTGACCTCATGAGCAAATATATTGCAAACCTCCATCTTGTGGGCATCCAACCAAATAATGGCCTTATGACTTGGTGTAACAGAAGGCAAGGCTTAGCTTGTATAATGGAGATATTGGAAAGGTTCTTGGTCTCTGACAATTTCTTAATCCATGGTCACATTCCTAAAGTGAAGACTCTTAATAATGCTAGTTCATATCACTATCTAGTCATGGTGGAAATGTGGAAAACCAATGTGAGTTTATCTCCTTTTTAATTACATTTAATGTGTCTTAGAGATAGTTACTTTAAACCTTGAGTGCAAAAATGGTGGAAGGAAGATAAACCTAGGTATGGGACTAAGATGTTCTATTTTTCCAAAATATTCCAATACATTAAATCCAAAATCAATACTTGGAATTGTAAGGAGTTTGGGGATGTTCATTAAAAAAATATGAAGTTATAGCTCAGCTTGAAAATTTGAATAAGAAAATTTGTTTAGATGGCCTCACAAAGAGTACAAGTGCAGATAAAATTAAACTCACAACTCAATTAGAGGAATGGGAAAAAAAAGAACTCTTATGGAAGTAAAAATCTAGAATTCAATGGCTCAAAGAAGGTGATAAAAACACAAATTTATTCCACAAATATCTCCTAGATCAAAGATATCACAACTTTATTTATTTCCTAAAATTAGATTCTAGATATGTCGTCTACACTTGGGATGGCACGAACTCTATTGTTTTCAATTAATTTTCCAATATTTTTGTTGCTACTCCTCTTGACTCAGCTTCTCAATAAAATATTCTTCAAGAAATCCCTTATTTTATCACTTCTGAAAATAAATCTATTTTGACTACTAATATTACTATCAATGAACTTCAACAGGTAGTTTTAAAAATACAAAAAGGGAAAACCCCAGGTCCTTATGGTTTTCCCATTGAGTTCTACCAAGAGTTTTGGGATATCCTTCATGCTGATTTATTGGAGGTGGTGGAAGAAGCCAGGTAAGCCAAAGAAATTTTGAAGGTTATTAATAAAAATTATATTACTCTTGTTCTGAAAGCTCAGGAGGTTGATCATATCTAAGATTTTGGACCTATTTCTTTATGTAATGTTCTTCTCAAAATCATTACTAAGATCATGGCAGAAAGGTTGAAGCCTCTTTTACATAAGATTATTTCCCCTGAACAAGGGGATTATGTGGAAGAGCATAAAATAGTGGATGAGATAGTTATTTCTTAGGAAGCCATCCATTCCATGGATATGCAAAAATATGCTTCCATGTTCATTCGGTTAGACTTATCCAATGCTTATGACAAAATGGATTGGAAATTACTTATCAAAGTTTTGAGGCAATTTGGTTTCTCTCAAGATTGGATGGATTGGATTATGGGATGTATCTCTTTAGTTTCCTACTCAGTTCTTATCAATGGTAGTCCTTCTCAGTTGTTCCCATATTCTAGAGTTATTAGGCAAGGTGACCCCCTTTCCCCTTATTTTTCATCATTATTGCTAATTTTTTAGGTAGGACTATAACCAAAAAGAGAGAAAACAAAATCCTTGAGGGAGTTAAATTGCTCATGGACCTAGAAATATCTCTCATATTCAATTTTTTTATGACTCTACTCTTTAAGATAAAGCTACAATTAATGAAGCTTCTAATATTAAGCAAATTATTAGCCATTTTTCTAAGGCTGCAGGGCAATTGATCAATGGAGATAAATCTAAAGTCATTTTATTTCACTACTCTTCTAGATAGGAATCCATGGTCTTGGATAAATTAAGATATAATAATAACTCCCTTCAAATCACTTATTTAGGTATTCCTATCAATATTTGAAGACAGAAAAAAAAAAGATTGGATTTGGTTGTTGGAAAAAGTCAAGAAGAAAATTGGAAAGTGGACCAATAGGTGGCTTTATTCTGGGGATAGAATCACCTTCGTAAAATTAGTCCTTTAGGCTATTTATATTTATGTTTCTACCATGTTGAATATCCCAAAGGCTGGTCTTCAATAACTAGATCAAATAAGTCATCAATTCCTTTGGAGTGGTACTAAGGAGAAAATAAAATGGGCCTTGGTGAAATGGGACACTTTATGTATTCATAAGAATGAAGGGGGGTCAGGATTATGGTCTTCTATTAATCACAATAAATATTTAGTTGCTAAATTATATTGGAGGATTTTACATAACCCCAATGCTCTTTGGGCCAAAAATCTTCGTGCTAAATATTCTAAGAACAAAAGTCTTGAAGACCTTGTTCGCTATCAATTGCCTTCCAAAGGTTCTCCCATTTTAGCAGTTCTTAATACTGGTGAGGATTTGATAAAGAAAAAATTATTTTGGATCATTCATAATGGTCCAAAGGTTCTCTCAAAAATTGTGTTTCCTTTAATAATGATTCTTGCCTTAAAATTATTTTGGTCTAGAAAGGTCATTGTTGTACTCTATTTTTTTTCTTTTCTTTTTATGTGTGTGTGTGTGTGTTTTTTGTTTTTGTGTTTTTTGTGTTGTTTTTTATTGTTCTTGTGTTTTTTTGTTTTGTTTTTTTTGTTGTTGTTCTTGTTCTAGTGTTTCTATATGTTTGTGTTAATTGGTGGTTTTCTATTTTTGTGTGTGAGTGTTTTCTATGTTTTTATTTTTCTTAGTTGTCTATTCTTGGTTGTTTATTTTATTTTATTTTAATTTTTTATTTTTTAGGTTTCGGTTTTTTTTGTTTTTCATGTTTTTTTGGTTGGTCTTTGTAGTGTCCTATTATTTTTTATTATGTTTGTGTTGTGCTATGTTGTTCTTGTGTTTTTTATATGTGGTTTGTGTTGTATTTTTTTTATCTTATTGTGTGCGTGTTTGGTTGTGCTTTATATTTTTGACACACTTAAGGAGTATGATTTTTTTTTGTTTTATTTTTTAATATTTTTTTGTGTTTGTGTTTGTGTGTTCTTGTTTGTTGTTATTTCAGGTTTACTTCTTGAGTATGTCAAATATGGTAGGCCAGGTGTGAGCCCTAGGTGATTTTTGCAGAAGATATACCCCTGCCTCCTTGGGTCTTAATCGAAAGCGGCATCCCTTCTGGGATGTTTTGCACAAAATAAAAGTTATGACATTTGAAAGGTTGGGCATATTAACACTCAACTCTAAAAAATATATCTAAAAAATTAGATATTAAATTAGCCAATTAAGGATTTACAAATATCATATATTTATAGGTTTCCACCTATCCTATATTACCTATATATCCTCTTCCATTTGTCTATCATTTTACTAGTTGGACGAATGGATAAAAAAACTTGACATGATTTGATTGATTGTCGTATATATATATATATATATATATATATATATATATATATATATATATATATATATATATATATATATATATATATATATATATATATATATATATATATATATATATATATATATATATATATAGATAGATAGATAGATAGATAGATAGATAGATAGATATAGATATGTATGTATGTATATATAAGATCACCAATGGCCAACACTTGTATGCTTAAAAACCTTTAACTAATGGGGTAAAATGGTAACCTTAGACATGGAAATATTCTAATATCTATACGTTAAGAAGTATACCCCCCACACACTTTGGTAGTAAAATAGTTTGAATTCACTTTGAAGGCACATGTGCATGCTAACCCCTAACATCTAAGGCCAAAAAAACATCATATAATATTTAACCTTTAGCCTCCAAGATTCAAGCCTTATCAAAGCATTCACTAAACAAGATGCCACTAACATATATTGGAATTGTTTATAAGATACATTTAGAATATTAGAATGGATAAATAATACATTATCCAATTCTTCCAATCTATAAAGCCACACACACAAATATATAGTTTAAAAGAAAATTATGCTAGTGGGATTTAGATTGGTAATTTCCTTGACAAAGGAACCTTAACCTCCATTTCACTATCTAACATATCATATACTATGAATAAATAAATCAAAATTGGATGATGGTTTATCCACATAAAATATAATATCCTACTTTTAGTAGTTATACATCTTGTGATGGACTCAAACCAAAGATATCAGACATCGAGGACTATGAAAAATAGTTGCATTAGCCATAAAAGTGGAGAGCAAAGTGATGTCAAAGCCTTGATGATGGCATATTTAATTGATAATGATATTCATATAACTTTCTAATGGCTTGAAAAATATAGCACATGGATGAATTAAACTTATGAATTTCATACCCATTAAGGTTTTAAAATGGTTGTGCTAACTAGGGGGAACCAATACCAAAAAAGAGAAATATGGAAGGTCATATTCTAGGCTTGATGTTGATGGAAGGTTTTAAAAATATAGTCAATACTTCATAAAAAGATATTGTAGAGGAATTTAACCTAGAACATCATAGAGATCAAACATATTTCCAATCACCATATCATACAATTCCATTAGAAGAAATATTCTTAGTGCTCTATTAATATTTCAAGGGCTTTTATTTAAGGATTTATAAAAAAATGTGAGAGTTTGGGTTTAATCCTACAACCTTCCACTTGAAAGGATTTAGTATTATAATTTTGGCCAAGTTCACCAACAACTTTGTTAAGTATTGTAGAAGATATTCCTTGTTAAATATGAATGATAGATACCTAATATAAAAGGAGGGGAATATTGGCTAAATCAAACCTGTGAGCTATAGAAAAATAACATTAATCATCTACTATTCAAGGCATTAAAATGCAATATGGAACAAAAGTGGTCATTCTCTTTTAGAAATAATAATCCTTCCATTTGAAAAGAATGGCCTTGGTATAGATTGAACCTATTCCTTTTCATGAAAAATTATTCGTACATCGTCTACTAGCCAAAACTCCTAAGACATTGAATAGGATAATGTTGCAAGTTTCCAACAAGATGCTTCCCATGCTTTAAGGTGATGAAATTTGGGTACAAATAAATATTGGCACACAATATTGATATCATAATATGAATTTTTAAATTTATTTATTTTAAAAATTCCCTCCTAAGAGGAAGAATATGGGTTTTCATTTTTTGCTTCACAAATATATTAACACAAAAAATTCTTATATATATTTGGATGATATCACTCTATTTTTGGATTTGATACAATGTTGGAATTTAGACTAATTTTCAAAAACACCACAAAGCATGCAATTGCCAAAACCATATGCAAAAGAGTATAGATGAGCCAAATTAAGAGAGTATACAGATTATAGAATAAGATAAAAGTGATAGAAATAAGAGTAAGGGGTGGGTACCCATAGGCACCCCTATGTATCACATCATACAAATTGATACAATGGATTAGTCATTGGGAGGCATTTATAGAGATACGTAATCCATAAATATTATGAAACATAAGTTGACATAACTTGGATTAAAGGTAAATTATAATATATTAAATATATTTTAATCTTAATTATGGTTAACCATACAAATGGTTTAATATATATCATTAATGGTAAATACATCAAAATTGCTCATAGGATTACATATAGAACTCCCATTGGATTACATAGAGAATGACCATAGGTCATATATAGGATTCCAATAGGCTTACATAGATAATGCCCATAGTATTACATAAAGAATTCTCATATGCTTACATTGCACATTTGGGTAGACTTACAATAAGAGCACCCATTGAATTACATAAACATTTGTCGAAGTTGGCCAAGAAGGTCAAATTACTGATATTATAATAATTATAGTATTTTTGATTTGATCTTTCTCAAAATAAAACATATTCTATTAGATTGCATACTTTTTTATATCCAACTATGGAATATTAAAAACATGTATAATATTTATTCCAAAAGTTTATATGTATATTGAAAAATTGAAGGAACATCATCCCAAAGGCCATTTAAATTAATAAATGAAGTAAAATACTCCATTGTTCTAGACAAACTAGAAGGGACATTGTTATTTTATGAACGAAATAGAAAGTTATTGAAGTCTCATCTAGTACTCCAAATATTGTAATTTATTATTAAATTCAACAAACACTGTAGCATAGGGGTGAAATATTCCCAGTATGGAAGTGGTTCTCAAGTATATGGAATGATCTAATTAATGTCCTTGATCGATTGACCAAATAATATAGTCGTACAATCCTCACAATGACCCATATGCAACCACAAAACAACTTGTACGAAACTCAAATCATACCATTGTATGATCCTAAATCATAAAATTGTTAGTCTTACAATGGCACTGAGAGGGGGGGTGAATCAGTGTAGCTCTTTTAAACTTAAATTCATAGCTCTTAAAACTGAAATGATGAAACCTTAAAACCAGATAAAGCAAGTATCACAAGAGAACATCACATAACACAAGATTTTAACGAGGTTCACCAAATTGGCTACTCCTCAAGAATGACTGCTTGGACTACCATCCAAATCCAACCTTTGCAAAGCACCAACTTTACAATCAATTTACCAGAATGCACTGGAAGGAGCACCAACCCCTGATTTATCTGTACCAACAGAAAGGAGCACCAACCCCTAATTTACCAGCACCTACTCCAGCACCTAATGGAAGGAGCACCTACCCCTGATGCCAAGCAACAACCTAGACTTCAATTTTGAATCTATGAGTTTGATAGTAAGATACCTTTGCTTTTGCAAGACCCTGATTGGTCTTCTTCACCTTTGTACTCTCTACACACTCTGCTCTTTCTTCGCAAACACTTCGCACACTCTGCTTCACTGTAGTCCAACTTCACGATCGTCTTCTCCCTTCTGCGCACTCTACTCCTTCTGCATTCTCTTTGCAATCACAGACGCACTTAGACAATTTGACATGACTTCTTCGCTCACTTTGCGCACTTAGCCATCATCTCGCCGCTTCTACGCTTTCTGTGCTCTTACGACCACATTTCACACTCTGATGCATATTCGACGACACATACATTTCATCTCAATTCTCCAAACAACCCTCCTTTTATAACAGATATTTTTCATGGAAAAACCCTAATCTTAGTCGGTTGTAAAACCTAATCTTAGTCGGCTTTCATGCAAACTGAAAACCCTAATTGTAGTCGATTGTCATCAGTCTTCGTCGGCTTCAACTCAACCGCGAAAATACATGTCGCGATATCGTGACACTTTCGCCTTCTCTCTCTTTCTCCTTGCTTTGGCCCCGAAAATACAACATGTCGCGATATCGTGACACTTTCACTTTCTCTATCTTTCTCTTTGCATTGGACCGCAAAAACTCAGCATGTCGCGATATCGCGACACTTTCGCCTTCGTACTTCTTTTCTTGGCTTGCACCCATGAAAACACAACATGTCACGATATCGCGACACTTTCGCCTCCTTGCCTCTTTTCTTGGCTTGTACCCACGAAAACATAGCATGTCGTGAAATCGTGACACTTTCGCCTCCTTGCCTCTTTTCTTGGCTTGTACCCGCGAAAACATAGCATGTCGCGAAATCATGACACTTTCACCTCCTTGCCTCTTTTCTTGGCTTGTACCCGTGAAAACATAGCATGTCACGAAATCGTGACACTTTCGCCTCCTTGCCTCTTTTCTTGGCTTGTACCCACGAAAACATAGCATGTCACGAAATCATGACACTTTCACCTCCATACTCTTCCTCTTTACTTTTGTCATGATATCGCGACACTTCTGCCTTCTTACTTTCTCTCTCCTCCTTTAGTCGCAAAAATGCGACATGTCACGATATCGTGACACTTTCTCTCCTTTGTATTTCTCTTGCCTTCGGGTCGCGAAAATGCGACATGTCGCGATATCGCGACACTTTCTCTCCTTTGCTCTTTCTCTTGCCTTCGGGTCACGAAAACGTGACATGTCGCGATATCACGACACTTTCTCTCCTTTGCACTTTCTTTTGCAATATGTCACGAAATCGTGACACTTTTTCTTTCGGACTCTCTCTCTTGCAATATGTCATGAAATCATGACACTTTTTCTACTTGCCATTCTTTCTTCCAATATGTCACGAAATCATGACACTTTTTCTTTCATACTATCTCTCTTGCAATATGTCACGAAATCATGACACTTTTTCTACTTGCCTTTCTCTCTTCCAATATGTCGTGAAATCGTGACAGTTTTGCTTGCTTGCGCTTTCTCTCCGAACATGTCACAAAATCATGACAGTTTTGCTTGCTTGCGCTTTCTCTCCGAACATGTCACGAAATCGTGATAGTTTTGCTTGCTTGCGCTTTCTCTCCGAACATGTCATGAAATCATGACAGTTTTGCTTGCTTGCGCTTTCTCTCCGAACATGTCATAAAATCGTGACAGTTTTTCCACTTGTCTTTTTCTCTTCCAACATGTCATGAAATCATGACAGTTTTTCCTGCTTTCTCTTTCTCTTCCAACATGTCATGAAATCGTGACAGTTTTTTCTGCTTTCTCTTTCTCTTCCAACATGTCACGAAATCGTGACAGTTTTTCCTGCTTCTCTCTCTTCCAACATGTCACGAAATCATGACAGTTTTTCCTGCTTCTTCTCTCTCTTCCAACATGTCACAAAATCGTGACAGTTTTCTTGCCTGTTGTTTATGTCGCGATATCGTGACACTTTTCTTACTTGTCTTTTTCTTTGATCTTTTGCAAATGGGGCACTTCGGTCTTCTTGGAAAATCACTGTACATACTTTGAATGACCTTTGAACTCCTGTCTTCTGCATCTGAATAGCTTTTGAACTTCCTGTCCACTTGCATCAACAGATCTATCTGATTGTGTTGACAACAATGACAATACTATTGCTGCACCTTGCTCAACAATCTCCCCCTTTGGAATTGTTGGCAACACATGTGCAAATTCTTGTAATTCTTCTCCCCCTTTGACAATAATACCAAAGGGCTATTGCAGACTCCCCCTGAGTCCATGCACAACATTCTCAGGCAAAATTTATTACACTTAGCAAAAATCATGAACATGAGCAAAAAGAGAAACAAATACTTGAATGCTCCCCCTGAGAATGTGATCCCTGTAGCTAGTCAATTCTTGGGAAACATGACCACTCCACAATCTGTTGTTGGAATAAAAATCCAACTTAACCTCACTTTTTGCAAATTTCTCCTGCGTACAACATGCTGTCGCTGCAATATATTCTGCCTCTGCTATGGATAAGGAAACTGACTCTTGTTTCTTACTGTTCTACGCGACCAATCTGTCTCCAAGATAGAATGCACCTCCACTGGTACTCTTTCTGTCATCTACACATCCTACCCAATCTGCATCTTTTGGATATCATAACCCATACTCCATAGTACCCTTGTGATATTATAGAAGACTCTGTCTCTCTATTGCACTGACTGGTGGACCTCTCTCCACTTGAAGAATCCTCACTCAGATCTATCTTCAACTGTGTTGGCTGCTGGATCTCTATCCATTGAGACTCTATCCTTTGTATTCTGTCACCTCCAAAACTCTGTTAATAGGCTCACTAAGAACCTGCTCAATAGGCTCACACAGAACCTACTTAACCAGCTCACATAGAACTTGTCCAATGCTGTATAACAAGCTCACACAGAACTTGTCCAAATCTGCTCTAGAAATCTGTCCCAACACTGTCCTCAAATCTGTCCCAACATTGTCCTCAAATATTTCCCAAAGGCCTTCTCAAAGGCTCAATCAATCATGCTCAAGTAGTACTCGGAATGAACTCAACAATGAATGGCTATCTCAAATCAAATCCACTTCAAAGAAGCATAAAGAGAATTGTTAGAGACTCAATATGTTCTAATATCAATCTCAACTCAGCATAGAATGATGGGATAATTTATTTCATAGAACTTTTAAAAAATCACTTCACACATAACTTGACTAGGCTTAATCAAATCAACTCAACCAATCATCACAAGGGACAACTCTCTCTCACACAACCCTAGTCCAAGTATGTATCAACCAACTCAAATATTTCCAACAATGCTCAACCACAGATATCACATAACAATGATACTCATGTTTGTTTCTAACTCAAGTTCTTTCACAACCAATGGGCTTCAACCACTATGCTTAAAACACAAGGTTTAAACGCAACTCTCAATTCAGAAAACCTTGATGCATTCAACCAACCACTTTCGAAAAAGAAACCACAGACAATCATTTTCCCTCCAAGGATATTTCAGAAATCAACCACCATAATGCTGTCACATGAGTCTCCTTGAGATTAACCTGAAATCGTACTACTATGCATACTGCCTTCAAAATATCTGGTCTGGTGGCTATCAGGTACAGTAAGCTTCCAATCATAGATCTGTACATGATTTGATCAACAGGTGGAGATTTGTCATTCTTGCTCAACTTGCACCCAATCATTGACATTTCAAGTTCTTTCTACTTCTTATTTGCTAAATATTTATACGATTCATCTTTGTTGCTGCCAAATATGATATCATCTTTCTTAAACCTTTGTTGAGTGAGATAGTTGTCTAGCCTTGCATATCATGCTCGGGGTGCCTATTTCAAGCCATATTTCTTCAACTTACAAACCAAGTTGGGATCATCACCAAGCTGGAAACCATCTAGCTGCTCAATATAAACCTCTTCTTCAAGCTTCCCATTCAAAACGTTGATTTCACATCTGTCAAAAAAATTGACAAGTAACTCACACTTGTACCAACTTTTGTCCAACAGTGTACCGACACTGCAAATTTAATGCCAACTCTGTGCAAGCATCAAACACTGTATCACAACACCAACCAAATCCCTTTTAACATTTTCAACTTGGTCTATGTTTTCTACAGTCACCGCTGGTCACACGTTACTTTCAACTGTTCGAATTAGAAGACAATATTTTGTTAAACACTTCATGGCCAACTATAATGCACCTTACTCAAACTCATACTTCTGGACCTCGGATAGGTATGATTCACAAAGCAAAGTTGCTCATCTTGATGAGCTAAACATGAATCAATGATCAGACTTCAAATATTTTTTTTCACCACAACATCATAATAGATCTAACAATCTTCACGTCAATGTGTAGTTCAAATACATACTGCTTTTATCGAAACACATATATGCGGCTAGGGCAACATTCTTTCACTAACCAAATTAGCTGAACTATTATAAGCTTTAACTTTGAGCAGTGGTAGTAAGAACCATCACCAGTACAACAATGACTTATAGCAATACTACCAAAAATGACAACTCTCAATTAAACATCACCCTTCATGACACTTCCACAAACTACATGAACTGAAAACACACCTCGACAACTATACAACAACTTCCCCGACTACTTGCATTTCATCCTCAGGTAATCAAACAAATACATAGGAGCATTAAAATGAAACTTCAATATTGCTCCCCCTCAGGATGTGCTACCTGGAGTTGCTTAATGTAATAGCGGAGTAGTCTCCTTCAGTCCAAGGAGACACAATTTCCTTTCTTCTATCTTTCTCCAAACCTTTTTGAACTCGGGCTTGGATTTTTCAACTGCATCCCTGTTTTGCATCTTTTCGTGAACTCGAACATTTCTCTTGTGTGGTTGTCTCTTGTGCATCCTTGATGAATGATTATTTTCCTTTCTTTTATGTACCTGATTTATTCCCTGTCTATGTTGCGTTCTTTGCGTCTGATGAAATCTACTATTTTGCCTTAGATTAGATACAAAAATGCTTGGACAAAACCTTGCTATGTGCCCATGACCATTACATTGAAAACATTGTACATATTGTTCACTCAAAAACACAGAAGTATTTCTACCAGCATAACTCTTTGATTTATTATTCAATCCACAATAAATTGCCTTGTGACCATACTGGTTGCATCTGAAACAATAGCCATTAAAAGTATTATTATGAATAGAGTGAGAGTGATAGAACCTCTTTTGTTGTGGTTGCTTTGCTGTAGATCTCCTTTGATATGTTCTTCCTTTTGAAAATTCAGCTTCAACCTTTTCTTGCTTTGATCCTTCAACAGTGAACTTCTTCTTCTCTGCAGAGTTGGAAGATGAAGGTTGTTCAACTTCATATCCAAGACCGCGCTTATCCGTGGAGCTTCTTTGTTGGCTTATCATTTTATCCAGCAACTCTATGCTCTTCTCGAATTTGAGATTTGTATTGGCCTCTTCTAGTTGTTTCTTCAATAAGACAATCTCTTCCTCTTGTTTGCAACAACCAATCTCTTTCTCATTGATCTGTGACTTGAGAGTTTCTTCAATCCTTTTGAATTCTTCTACCTGTACTTTCAAATTGGTTATTATTTCATTTGCATCCTCAAGATTTCTTGAGATTTCCTTATTCCTTTTTCTTTCTATCTTCAATTCATCCAGAGCTGCAATTAATTCCTCTTTCAAATTTATTTTTGCATCACTTTCTTCTTCATCACATTCCTGTTCTTTTTTTGTTTCTTCTTCGAGTGTCATGAAAAGACCTCCACCTGTTTCCTTTTTAGAATCATCCTCTAGGACTTCATTAACTCTCAGCATATATGCCTCTATGTTCTCATCGTCATTCAACTTTAAAGCTTCGAACTGAGCTTGATGTGTTTGTAACTTGGCCTCCTTGATCTCATCATCTCCTTCATGAATACTCCTCGGTTTGTCCCATATTTCTTTTGCCATTTTACAACTCATGATCTTTACTAGTTCACTTTCTACTAATCCACACCTGATAGCATTCTTTGCTTTTGAATCATTCTCAAACAGATTCTTATCGACAACATCGGTTGGAGGAGTGATGGGTATTGTGTATTCATTTTCTACTAAATCCCAGATGTCGTATCCCAAAGCACAAAGATATGTCTGCATCCTGATTCTCCAGATCCCGTAATTAGTTCCGTCAAACAAAGGTGCTTTGTTTGATGAGAAGTCTTCAACCTTTTCTGGTTCAATTTTCTCTTCCATAGGAACTAAAACTGACTGAGATACCCTTTTGGAGGAGGATCTATTCTTCTTACCCATTGCGTACTAATCCAAGATCAACCCTGACTGATTTAGCCTTAGAAGGGAACTTGGCTCTGATACCAATTGTTAGTCTTACAATGGCACTGAGAGGGGGGGTGAATCAGTGTAGCTCTTTTAAACTTAAATTCATAGCTCTTAAAATTGAAATGATGAAACCTTAAAACTAGATAAAGCAAGTAACACAAGAGAACATCACATAACACAAGATTTTAATGAGGTTCACCAAATTGGCTACTCCTCAAGAATGACTAGTTGGACTACCATCCAAATCTAGCCTTTGCAAAGCACCAACTTTACAATCAATTTACCAGCATGCACTGGAAGGAGCACCAACCCCTAATTTATCTGTACCAATAGAAAGGAGCACCAACCCCTAATTTACCAACACCTACTGGAAGGAGCACCTACCCCTAATGCCAAGCAACAACCTGGACTTCAATTTTGAATCTATGAGTTTGATAGTAAGATACCTTTGCTTTTGCAAGACCCTGACTGGTCTTCTTCACCTTTGCACTCTCTGCACACTCTGCTCTTTCTTCGCAAACACTTCACACACTCTGCTTCGCTGCAGTCCAACTTCACGATCGTCTTCTCCCTTCTGTGCACTCTGCTTCTTCTAATTTCTCTTTGCAATCATAGATGCACTTAGACACTTTGACATGACTTCTTCGCTAACTTTACGCACTTAGCCATCATCTCGTCGCTTTTGCACTTTTTGCGCTCTTACGGCCACATTTCACACTGACACATATTCGACGACACATACATTTCATCTCAATTATCCAAATAGACCTCCTTTTATAACAGATATTTTTCATGGAAAAACCCTAATCTTAGTCGACTGTAAAACCTAATCTTAGTCGGCTTTCATGCAAACTAAAAACCCTAATTGTAGTCGGTTGTCATCGGTCTTCGTTGGCTTCAACTCAACCATGAAAATACATGTCATGATATCATGACACTTTCGCCTTCTCTCTCTTTCTCCTTGCTTTGGCCCCCGAAAATACATGTCACGATATCGCGACACTTTCGCTTTCTCTCTCTTTCTCTTTGCATTGGACCGTGAAAACTCAGCATGTCGCGATATCGTGACACTTTTGCCTCTGTACTTATTTTCTTGGCTGGCACCCGTGAAAACACAACATGTCGGGATATCGTGACACTTTCGCCTCCTTGCCTCTTTTCTTGGCTTGTACCTACGAAAACACATGTCGCGAAATCGTGACACTTTCACCTCCTTGCCTCTTTTCTTGGCTTGTACCCATGAAAACACAGCATGTCGCGAAATCGTGACACTTTCGCCTCCTTGCCTCTTTTCTTGGCTTGTACCCACGAAAACACAGCATGTCGCGAAATCGTGACACTTTCGCCTCCTTGCCTCTTTTCTTGGCTTGTACCCACGAAAACACAGCATGTCATGAAATCGTGACACTTTCGCCTCCGTACTCTTCCTCTTTACTTTTGTCATGATATCGTGACACTTCTACCTTCTTACTTTCTCTCTTCTCCTTTAGTCGTGAAAATGCGACATGTCGCGATATCGCGACACTTTCTCTCCTTTGCTCTTTCTCTTGCCTTCGGGTCGTGAAAACGTGACATGTCGCGATATCGCGACACTTTCTCTCCTTTGCTCTTTCTCTTGCCTTCGGGTCATGAAAACGTGACATGTCGCGATATCTCGACACTTTCTCTCCTTTGCACTTTCTCTTGCAATATGTCGTGAAATCGTGACACTTTTTCTTTCGGACTCTCTCTCTTGCAATATGTCGTGAAATCGCGACACTTTTTCTACTTGCCATTCTTTCTTCCAATATGTCGCGAAATCGTGACACTTTTTCTTTCGTACTATCTCTCTTGCAATATGTCACGAAATCATGACACTTTTTCTACTTGCCTTTCTCTCTTCCAACATGTCACGAAATCGCGATAGTTTTGCTTGCTTGCGCTTTCTCTCCGAACATGTCACGAAATCGTGATAGTTTTGCTTGCTTGCGCTTTCTCTCCGAACATGTCACGAAATCGTGATAGTTTTTCTTGCTTGTGCTTTCTCTTCGAACATGTCACGAAATCGTGACAGTTTTGCTTGCTTGCACTTTCTCTCCGAACATGTCGTGAAATCACGATAGTTTTTCCACTTGTCTTTTTCTCTTCCAACATGTCACGAAATTGTGATAGTTTTTCTTGCTTTCTCTTTCTCTTCCAACATGTCACGAAATCGTGACAGTTTTTCCTGCTTCTTCTCTCTCTTCCAACATGTCGCGAAATCACGACAATTTTTCCTGCTTCTTCTCTCTCTTCCAACATGTCGCGAAATCGCGACAGTTTTCTTGCCTGTTGTTTATGTCGCGATATCGTGACACTTTTCTTACTTGTCTTTTTCTTTGATCTTTTGCAAATGGGGCACTTCGGTCTTCTTGGAAAATCACTGTACATACTCTGAATGACCTTTGAACTCTTGTCTTCTGCATCTGAATAGCTTTTGAACTTCCTGTCCACTTGCATCAACAGATCTATCTGATTGTGTTGACAACAATGACAATACTGTTGCTGCACCTTGCTAAAAAAAAATGACATGGATTTTATGTTTTCACACTCAACTAATCCTTTAGATTTGGTTTTGCAAGCTTTCTTACATAGTTTTGCAACTAGATTGTTCGATCTATCAATATTACCAAATCGGGTAAGTTGTCCTCAATCGCATAAAATGCAAAATTGGGTAAGTTTCTCTTGTACGATTTGTAGCACGCCTTGTGTACGATTTGTAGCATACCTGGTGTATGATTTATATGAAAATAAAGTTCAAAAATGTGCCAAATTGGACACTCTTTTGTACCAATCTCTCTTAGATAAGTTTTGGGAAGTTTTGAAATGGCAATTAATCCATTTCCACCAACATGCAAGTTCTATCATCAGGGTTTGAGAGAGTTATATCCAATGGCAATCTCTAGAAATCATACAATAGTATTCAAGATGTCTTAATTAATATTATCTACCTCATAGATCAATTATAGGGCTCACACCAGTGTTGGTTCAATTCCATCCTTCATAGCAATGCATTAATCATCAACCATAACATAAAGAAGTAACATGCAACAAAGATAAACTGCAAAACATTACTCCATCATTATAGGATCATATAGTATGTAATAAAATACTATGAATTGAGGTTATTCTTTATTACTTGTCAACAGTGCAATACAATCACTAAAATGTACTCAAAGATCATAGATATGCATTCAATACTTCATACTATTCATACCAAAACATAGCCAAAACTAACCAGCATTAACCAAACTATCAAAATTGAAAATGGGGTCTTATATAAAATTTCCTAGGCTATTCCCAAGTGGTTCCTAAGGCAATTCATTATTCAAAACTACCCATGCATAACAGAATGCATAATTATACCTTTTACTAAGTCTAAACACATGATTTATCAAATTCATGTGCAATTACAACTCAAATTGCATTTCCTTTGCATTTCATTGCACTTTGTATAGTTTGCCCTTTAGTTTGTACAATTTACCTCCTACTTGTACGGTTTGCTTCTGCTTGTACGGTTTACCAAAACTTGTCAAAATTATCAAAACTGCGCAAATCATCTTGTCACTTCTTCTTCTCGAAGGTGGATTTACTGCCTACATTTACCCTCAACTTTATTTTGGTTAGTGTTATCATATAATCATATTTCTATTTAAACTAAGCCTTGTAATATATGACTATAGCTTCTAGGTCTTCCACCTAGGCACAAATAATTACACGTTGATTCTGTAACTTTTCTATGTAGTTGTCCATTTATACTACTTTCATATCATACTAATTGGCTATCTCTTCGGCAATATTTAAGATTTCCCTAATTTTAGTTCACACTCAGTAGCACTATTCTTTATATTTTCCTACAAATGTGCTTCTATTCAAGTTGCTACTTCTAACTCTTCATTATTATCTATTATGGTCTTCAGATGGTGATTAAAATCCACCTCCAAAGCATGAACAATTTCATCCTTAGAATTCAACTACTCTTGCTTATCCAATACCATATAATTATATATTTTATTATCATGTGTGAGCTCTTCTATCCTCTTAGTCTACATTATTATTTGCTCATATTTTATGACCAACTATGTTTTCAATTTTTCATCCTTTGCCTAGTGTGTGGTAGATAGGTAGTAGGTTACTATGTGTGTGAGCTATAAGCTCAAATATTATTCATGGAGTAGTAGCTTATATTGTGGAGTGTCCATTTCCTCCATAGCTACTATTGTAATCTTTCACCATTTCTATTTATAGAATATTTCAATCATCTTGTAGATCTACTTTATTTTTTTTTGCATCTTGTGATTGGTATCTCCCATTGTATGTGGCATCAAAAGCTGACACCAATGACTTGTCATCCTATGTTTCATTCTTTTAAGCCTGGTGGAAATAATCACAGTCACCCCTTCTCCCATTTGACTGATGGGTTGACCCTTTTTCATCCATACCCTAGAAATATGTGTGGGTTTCTTAGGATTTTTGAGCATATGTATTCGTCCAAGGTTCGTTGGGTTTATGTTTCCCAAATAAGTCATGGGATTTTTGAGCATATGTATTCACCCAAGGTCTATTGGGATTTTGTTTCCCATATAATTCACCTTAGTTTCATGTTCAATCCTTTTCAATGGTCTTTTATTGGAATACCCAATAGGCTCCCACAATGGGTTTTTAAACGAACCTTTATAATTTTTTTGTGCCACTCAAGTAATCCCAATATTTTTATCATCCATGGCTTTAGTTTTCAACTCTCTTTAGATGGTTGGATATACCCTTTTCAAAACTATAGTTGGAAATATTTTTTCTCCATAGGGTTTTTTATCCCAAAGCCCACCCTTAATGGTCCACCTCCCCAAGTCTCAAGTGGTAGTTTTTAACTTCCAACTTAATCCAACAATTAAGTCTAGAAACTTCTCATTGGTGGCTCTTAAACCTTACCACCTTACCTCATTGTTCTTCCATCACTTGGATCATCGGTTCAATCATTCTTGGGCATGGTAAAGCTCATGTGGCAAGGTGTTATAGGATCTAGAATTTGTATCAATGGCTTAGATTGATTGATTTTTCCAAAGGTGATAGCATGTCCATATTTGTCTCCATGGCTAAAAAAATTTAAATTGTAGATATTCCAATTTCTCTATGACCTTGTACATAATTAAGAAGAATGTTTTGGGTGGGTGGTCTAACCGAGGGTCTAGGAAAATATTATTTATGGTTTTGTTCAGAAGAGAAGGTTTATAATGGTGCTTGTTGAGCCTAATTCTATGTAGCTCAACCCAATCATGGAGGATATACTGGGATCACATGGGCTTTTAACCTTTCTAAAGAAATTTTAGGGATATGATCCTGAATTATTAAAACTATTTGTCCAAACTTGGGATCCCTTAGGGGCCTTACGTTTATTGTCACGATTTACCTCTTGGTCAAAATTATAGGGCTTTTCAATTATGGTAATATTATCCATCATGATAAGAACTCTATGGTGGGTAAAATGATGTTTTTTAGATATAAGGGCAAGTTTCTCACCAAAAAAAGATAATAGGTTTGTTCAGGAGGACCTCTTGTCTTCGTAGAACAAAGTCTTGGTTACGGTGATGTAGTATCTTATGATTGATGAACCATCATCACCATTGTAGAGCTTCCATATGCTATTTCTCACTTTCCTAAAGGATGTCAAGCTGAAACATCCTAGAATACCTTTTTTGTTCAATGGATATTTTGATCGACAATATTCATAAAGGAAATTCAACCTACATGAAGAATCAAGGCTTGCACTTTATCATTTTTAATTATATCAACCAAAATATTGACCAAAGGATTGTAGAGATTAGATATCATGGGGTGAATCAGAATCTTGGGCCCATACTAGGCTCACCTAGAGTTCTTATTAATGGCATGCTTGGTGACTAGCCTATTGACATTGAGGTCGACTCTTTTGGAAAGTCGAGAAGGTAAAAATTATCGCTAGGTTCTTCTAATAGTGTTTCTACTCCTATATGGTGCTCGAATCATGTGAAGTATTCTATAGAGAAAGGTAAAAATATCATTATTTCTCTTCCTATGAATGCCACTTTGTTATATTTCTCTTCATCAACTTGTAAATGTAGAATATAATCTCTAGTCCCTCACTTGATGCATTCCCTACTCCTTTTGTTGATGATGTTGACCTTGTGACCGACTTGGACGATATCATCCCCCTAGCAACATCAATATTTTTGAGGTCTAGTAAACTCATAACCTAGATTAAGCACCAAAATATGGCCACCCTCGAGGAGGTCGTCTCCAAGGCGGATGATGTTGACCAGGATTATCTCCCACTTTTAGAATAGCTAGGTTTTTCTACGTATGTTCCCTTTTGGCCTTTGGACATTCCTGTTTGGTTTATGCTAGGCAGTTTTATGGGGTTGTCCCCTTACTCTTGCTTGTTTTATATTGTGAGGTTTTTGTGTTGGATCCTCTATTTTGATCTGTAATATTTTGAGGTTAGGGTTTCTGTTTGGTATCCTCTTGTCTTATCTTGTAATAAGGTTTTAGGATCCTTTCAAATCTCGTTTATCAATAAAAAAGAATACCCAAAGAATCTAACCAATGATAACCAAGAATAATATCCTCATTATCCATCTCAATAGCATGAAAATCTAAATGTAAAATATATATCCATGGTGATCTTCAAATATCCAAAAATTTGAATATTTTCACCCTCCAACTGTATTTCCTTAATTTTTGTTGCTTGAACCTACAACCTCTCAACCAAAGCGATATTAATAAAATTATATTTGCTACTAGGTTCAATGGAAATAATAACATGTTTCTTTTGAATACTTCCAACCTATAAAATAAAACTTTTAGATGAATTTAAACCCTTTTGACATTTCTCTTGCTTTTGAAAATACAAATATGTGGCTTCATTCTTCTCATTATCTTCCTTAACATTTTTCTCTTTCTCCTTCTTCAATACTTTTATTTATTTTTCATAATCTTCATTTGTTTTTGAAAACTTTCCATTCTCCTTTTATTTCATTTCACTCATTTTGAATCCCCTGTAGTTTATTTTCAAGGTCTTTGATGACATCCATTAGGATATCTATCTTTTTATCCCTTCCTTCAAGATCTCTCTTACAAATATCTAACTTTCTTTTTAATTGAAAAGGTACCCATTTGCTCAAGAATGTTGGTTCCATTTCTTTCCAAGTGCACCTTGGATTGTTCCTAACAAAGCTTTCTACCCATTGTAAAGCTTCACCCCCAAAAAAATTTTGAAAGCAAAAGCGTAACTGCATGCTTTCACCATATTGATATTTTACTATTTTCAACCACTCTCTCACATCCATATCATTTGTTCCAAAAAACTTTTGAAGTGCCATAGTTGATTCCCTAATGCAAACTAGGGTTTTTTGACAATATATATCATACCCTAATGCAAAGTAGGGTTTTATGAAAATATATATATTCCCACTTATTTGAAGCTAAAAATCCACATAGACAATTATATTTGCAAATTTTCTTCCAAAAAAAATAAAATTCTACTGGTTTCTTACCCAAACTAACAAATTTCATCTTCCAAAAAAATTACGATTTGAAAATTCATCATCGCCCTTGTTCCAGACTTCTGACTTCAAAATTTTGTATCTCCCTCAATACTACTCGGATTCCTTCATATGACAACTCATTTTAAAGCTCTTTAAATTCCACCAAAATGATCCAAGAATCATCTAAATCGGATAAATTTTCATAGAGATATGGCTCCTAAAAGATGAGATGTTCCAAAAAAATATGCCCTAATTCTGCAATTCCACAAAAAAAATCTTGCTTTTCCAAAATCATTGTTCTAATACCACTTGTTATGAAATTTTATTATCATTAATAGAAATAATTCACCAATATGTAGAAATATCAAATCATTCATACACAAAACATTATCCACAATAACAATCCATAATTGAGAGAAAGATAGATAATACCCTTAATAATAATCCTTAAGGAATAACTCCACAAGATCTCCCAAGATGAGAGAGCCACTTAAGGAGGGAAAATTCCCATAAGCCACTTCATGGGCAAATATGATTACATATGATTGATCTTCATGATGATTACAATGACAAATATCTCTTCTTTATATATCCATATTCTAATTCTACTTTGGGGAACCGACTACTAATATAATATTATATTATAATATTATATAATATTATAATACAATCAACCTTGGGTTATGTGTGGCCCATGCTAACCCTTATACAATATAATAATATTCCCCCAAATATCTATTACTAGGTACTCTAACATTTAGCCTCCAAGATTCAAGCGTTATCAAAGCATTCACTAAACAAGATACCACTAACATATATTGGGCTTGTTTACAAGATAAATTTAGAATATTAGCATGGAGAAATAATGCCTTACCCAAGTCTTCTAATCAGTAAAGCCACACACACAAATAGATGGTTTAAAATAAAATTATGCTAGTGTGATTTAAATTGGTAATTTTCTTGACAAATGAACCTTAACCTCCATTTCACTAACATATTATCTAATATGAAGAAAGAAATCAAAAATAGATGATGGTTTATGCACATGAAATAAAATAGACTACTTTTAGTAGTTATACATATTGTGATGGACTAAAACCAAAGACATCAGGCATCGAGGACTATGAAAAATACTTGCACTAACCATGAAAGTGGAGGGCAAAGTGATGCGAAAGCCTTGATTATGGCATCAATAATTGAGAATTGCCTTCATAGAACTTCTTAATGACTTGAAAAACATAGCACATGGATGAATTAAACTTATGAATTTCTTACCCATGAAGGTTTTAAAATGGTTGTTCTAACTAAGGGGAACCAATACCAAAAAAGAGAAATATGGAAGGTTGTATTCAAGGCTTGATGTATATGGAAGGTATTAAAAATATAGTCAATACTTCATAAAAAGAGAATGCAGAGGAATTGAACCTAGAATATCATAGAGATAAAACATATTTCCAATCACCATACCATACAATGTCATTAGAAGAAATATTCTTGGTGTTCTATTAATATGTCAACGACTTTTATTTAAGGATTTATAAAAAAGAATGTGAGGGTTTGGGTTTCATCCTACAATATTCCACTTGAAAGGATTTAGTACTATAATTTTGGCCAAGTTCACCAACAACATTGTTAAGTACTGTAAAAGATATTCCTTGTTAAAAATAAATGATAGATACTTAATATAAAGGGAGGGAAGTATTGGCTAAATCAAACCTATGAGCTCTAGAAAAATAATAGTATTCATCTACTAGGAAATGCATTACAATGCAATATGGAACTAAAGTGGTCATTCTATTTTATAAATAGTTAATCCTTCCATTTGAAAAGAATGAGCTTGGCATGAATTGAACCTATTCCTTTTCATGAAAAATTATTCATACATCGTCTACTAGCCAAAACTCCTAAGACATCAAATAGGATAAATTTGCAAGTTTCCAACAAGATGCTTCCCATGCTTGAAGGTGATGAAATTTGAGTACAAAGAAAGATTGGCACACAATATTGATATCATAATATGAATTTTAAAATTATTTATTTTTTAAATTCCCTCCAAAGAGGAAGAAAATAGGTTATCATTTTTTGCTTCACAAATATATTAACACAAAACTTATTCTATATATTTGGATGGTATCACTCTATTTTTGGCTTTGATACAATGTTGGAATTTAGAATACTTTCCAAAAACACCACAAAGCATGCAATTTCCAAAACCATATGCAAAAAGGTATAGATGAGCCAAATTAAGAGAGTATACAGATGATAGAATAAGATAAAAGTGATATAAAAAATAATAATGGGTGGGTGCCCATAGGCACCCCTATGTATCACATCATACAAATTGATACAATGGATTAGTCTTTGGGAGGCATTTATAGAGATACATGATCCCTAAATATTATCAAACATAAGTTGACATAACTTGGTTTAAAGGTAAATTATAATATATTAAATTTATTTTAATCTTAATTATGGTTAACCATACAAATGGTTTAATAGATATTATTAATGGTAAATCCATCACTATTTCTTATAGGCTTACATATAGAACTCCCATTGGATTACATAGAGAATTACCATAGGTCATATATAGAATTCCAATAGGCTTACATAGATAATGCCCATAGGATTACATAAAGAATGCCCATATGCTTACATTGCACATGTTGGTAGACTTACAATAAGAGCACCCATTGAATTACATAAACATTGTCAACGTTGGCCAACAAGGTCAATTTATTGATATTATAATAATTATAGTATTTGTGATTTGATCTTTCTCAAAATAATAAATATTCTATTAGATTGCATACTTTGTTTATATCCAACTATGGAATATCAAAAACATGTATAATATTTTTTCCAAACTTTCTATATGTATATTGAAAACATGAAGGAACATCACTCCAAAGGCCATTTAAATTAACAAATGAAGCAAAATACTCCATTTTTATAGACCAACTAGAAGGGATTTATAAATGTGCATGCTCCAAATATAGTCGCTATTCAACATAGATGTTGGAATGACCTCAATATATCCATGTCAAATTTAATGATAAATTTAATGTTTGGATTCTTGAAGGGGAGTTTAATTTAGAAAAGAAGCATAACACTCCTACTTGGTTTATATTGACAGAAGATCTTGATTTCTTTATCAATTTAAATGGAATTTGGGATGTTATTCCTTAAATTTTTTAGTATACATGTCATAAGAATATTGAACAATCTCATATTGTAGAGAAATTGGATAGATTTTTGACATCCAATAGGTAGACACAAACAAAGTATGGTATCTCTTCAATCATGTTAATATGAGCAAGATTAGATAATAAATCAATTATTTTGAGATGTGATCTACTTAATAATATTCATCCAAAACCATTTTAGTTTTATTCTGTATCTCTCATACCCCAATTTATTCCAAATGGCTATGTTATGATGGGATGAAGTAGATTTTGAAGGATCATGTACATACAATTTTATTGAAAATATGATATATCTAAAGGGAAAAATTAAGACATGGAGTATTAAACCATTTGGTCACACATTTAAAATAGATAAAATTAATACTAAGATTAACAATTTACAAAATATACTAGAACCAATAAAGCAGATAAGGATTCATATACACAAAAAAGTAATTACATTTTAATTATTATAACATAGGACACAAGGATCATATTATGCCCAAAAGACTAGGTGGAGATGGCTTAAAAAAGGTTATAAAAATTCTAAAATATGTCATAAACTAAAATAGATGTGTCCTAATAGATATAAAATTTTCAACTTCAAATGAATATGTTATTGAATACAAAGAAGATATCATAAATAAAGCAATTATTTATTTCAAATATATTCTATTCAAAGTTGGAAAAGATAAGGAGGATCAGAGTTATATTTTATAAAATATACCATCAATTGTCACACAAAGAGATAATTAAAGCTTGATGGAAAATATCTCAATAGGGGATCTAGAGAAGGTAACTTTATCTTTTCATCCTAACAAGGCACTTGGTCCTCATGGATATCCTACAATTAAAAAAATTGGTATAATGTTAAATAATGATATGTTGGATTTAATTGAAGAGGAAAGGAAAAAGAAGTATATAATAAGTAAAATCAATGCCACCATTACTACATTGGTTCCCAAGAAATATGAGATTAAACATTTTAGTTATTTTAGTTTTAGTAGCCTTCATAACATGATTTATAATATAAATTTAAAAAGTATGTCATATACATTGAAAAACTATTCTAGATTCTATTATAACATATACCACTAAGATCTTGTGACCATCGGTAATGATATGAAAACAACCATCATAGTAATTGTAGCACATTCCCAAATCACTATATAGGGAAGTTTCAACCTATTTTTCAATAGATTGAAGACCATAAGAAAGTTGATGAACAATAGTGCCATGATAACAAATATATAGAAATTTGTAATCTTGTTCTTTTCCATCTTTCTATCCATATACCTAATGACCATCATGTATCTAATGTCCATTTGTACAACTAGGTAGAGTTTTGGCCAATGAATCTATTTTCCTATATAAAGGACCTCATAGTGATAGATAAGAAGACACGGCATATAAATATCAAGAGCATTGTAGTAGATTAGTAGATAGTGGTAGAGCTCCTATATGGAGCACAATCTAGTTCTTTAGCTTATATTAATGGAGTGGCCATATCCTCCATACTGCATTGTATTTTCACCACTCTCTATTTATAGTATATTTTAATCATATTGCAGACTCGTTATCTTTCATGTTATGTCTCTCCCACTACACATATCATCAAAAGCTAACAACCTTATAAGGTTAGAGACCTAGAATTCATGATTGATGTTTGAATACTGGTGGATGTTACCAGACTCCCTCTTGATTATAGGATAATTCAACGCAAAAAGCATACGATGGCAGCAGAGCTCGACTACTTCCTTGAGAAAGGTAAATATCTTATCACTATCTATAGTAGAATTGAGAGGACAAAACTTTTAAGGCCATGGGATTGTGTCATGGTTCCCATCCTCCAATAATTTACCATCAATGAAATTAATTCCACTCTGCTTAGTTTTTATTTATCATTTTTAAACCACTTCAAAGGAAACAAGAAAATAAATATACCAAAATACCTCTTTAGGTCCATTGAATTGTCTGTCACCAATATTAGGACTAAGAAAGCCCACCACTCCATCCACCAAGGCCTCCATATTATTTTTTACAAGGACACCCTGGATGCGTTTACCAAAAGAGCTTTGGTTGTTGGTCCTTTCGTCCCTCCCTAGCCTACCCCTACCCTACCCAATCCCTCTCAACCCACCTCTTCGCCTTCCCCTACCTATCCTTCCACCCTCTCTATACCTGCTACACATATGGATAGCAATAGCCATGAGTCACATATTCATGAGGTGTCAAGCGACCACAACGATCTTGATTACTCCTCCCCTGCTCTTTCAAAGCCCAAATATGAGCCCTACACTAAATTTGAACTCAAACCTAGTGTTGTGAAGAGCTCATCCTCCAAGTTCCTTAGTTCACCCCTCACCTACACGTCTCCATGCCTGAAGAAACTCAATAAGGAGATGTCATCTCCAGTAAAAAATAGTGAGCCAAACAAGGTGATCGATGTTGAGGTGGTTCAGTTGAAGGAGCTTGCAAAGGAGGGAGGCATGACGGTTCAAGATATTGCAAAGGTATTGGGAATTTTACCACACTAGAAATTTTTGTAAAAACTTCTAACTATAAAATATAAATTGTGCATAGTCGTTGGTCTCCTTCTAAGTATAATGTTTTTGTTGATTTGTTTTGACATTTTTGTTGGTATATGTCTCTCTTTCAATGATTTCATCAGTGAAAATAAGTAAATGTGTTCACTAAAATTCATGCATTTTCAAAGGTCAAAGTCAATTTTACCTTTCTCTTTAGCAATATACCATTTTCGCTTGGTTTCGAGTGAAAACAATGGTCGGGCATCCATTTTTACCACATTCAAATTTTGTCAAAATTCTACCTAAGTATGAAATGAATTTTGCCAACAAAATCATCTTTTGGCAGTTTTGCCAATGAAATTATCTTTCACGTATTTTTACCCCAGGCGCAATGAAAATTACTTGCTGGTAGTTTTGCTAGCGAAATCCCTTACTGAAATTTTTGCCAACAAAATTACTTTCTGGCAGTTTCACCCCAGTTCACAGTAAAATTCCATTTTTGGATGAAATTGTCGGCCAAATCCACTTTCAGGCGAAATTCTCAATGAACTTCCCTTTTCGCTCCAATTTTTAATGAAATGCATTTTTGAGTACGTTCCATGTAAAAATTCGGATAAGAGCACATTCCAGGTGCAATTCTATGTGAAACCCTTTCTCGAGTGAAATTGGGCATAGATACTAACGAAAATCATCTCTAGGTAAAGTCGCATTACAATTCATTTTCACCCCAAGTTGGAGCGAAATTCATTTTTACCCTATTTCCTAGTAAAATTCCATTTTCGCTCGGCTTCTCAATGTAATCCCATATTTTTAGCAAAAATTCTTTTCGCCCCAAAGCCTTGGTGAAAATCATCTTTTTCATTTCCCCTCTGCGTGAAATCATTTTCAATGGCATTTTTAGTGGAGATCATTTTTAGAAAAGTGCAAGGACTAGTAAATTGAATTCTTGGGGCAAAGAAGCTGATATTTCAAAAAATATTACTGAATAATTACCAATATTAAATGTTGATTCATTTTACCTATGATTTTGGTATGATTTTATTCATTTTTGAGGCATTGTCCACTATGGTGGGTGATCATTTTCGATGCACTGACTTTCAAAATGAATTTCCATCATTCCTTCTTGCTTATTTCCAATATGTTCTTCATTGAATAAGGATCGTAGCTTCCCAAGGCATTCGCTGATTTATTCATTGTTGTTCTCGAATAGAATGTTGTTATAAACCATGTTGCAATCTACCACCATTTGCTTTAATGATCATTCAATTATAGAGGTGCAACCCTCTATAAATAAAAAATTTGATGTAAAAAAGAGGAGGAACATTTTGCTAAAAAAACTCTTTAAGTTTTAACTGATGCCTTAATCAAAAGACCTTGGACTCTGGTTCCTAGATAAGTTGTGTATGTGATTATTTTTTGCCTATTATTTTTGCTATATTCATTGCCTTTTTTGGATAAGTTAAAAGTCTGCATTTGAATTTAATTTTCAATGAAGAAATGAATGTTGCAATGTTAACTGGAAATTATATTTACGATCTATGATTGATTCCTATATTCTTATTTCTTATGAAAGTTGGTTAGAACTTGATTTGATGATTTAGATGTTAGTTCATTTCTGTTAGAGTTAAAGTGCACTATGCCTTCACCTCGACACTTATCAGTTTCTCTTGACAAGTGTCATGTGTTGAATATAGGCTTATGCCTATATATTGTAACCTTGTTTCATTTATAAAATATCTTATTGTGTTCATTTCATATAAGGCCCTTCATTTGGTATCAGAGCTCTAGGCTTTCTCTGGCCTTGTGAGCTTGAGGGGGATTTCCCTCATGGAAATCCTCCCTCCCCCATTCCCCCTTCATTTTTTATTTTCCCCCATTTTTTTTCTTCAGCTAGGGAGTATGCTCTCCATCCATGAGATGGATCAGAAACTAGAAGCTTTGAAAAACAATGGCTACAAAATATTTTTTCTTAAATGCCTTTTGTTCAGTCCCAACATTATCATTTCTGTGTTGTGGCATTAGTTTCAAATACGTGTCGTCCACTAATTTGAGAGGCACTTGCATTGAGATCTGTGAGATTCTAGGGTTTGTTGGATAATGTGTTGTGGATGGAGTTCTCAGCTTGAACAACCTCTGCAGATGGCTTCGCTAAAGCATCAAATATTTAAAAATATTATAATAGCTATTGTTTTGAAATCTGGCACATAGTTATGGGCGTGCGATAAGAATTTGTGTGAAGTTGGGGCCTGTTATGGCTGTTAGCGTTGCTACCTGTGTGGTGGGATATGGCGCTATAGTTAAGTTCAGGAACATCATCCGAAGCAGGAATCCAAGTTCCTTACTTCCTGACCCCGCCGACGATGGCTCAAAACCTCTAGATTTTATTGGCCTTCAGAACAAAGTTGGCCTTGGCAATGGCAGCACGGCCAGTGATTTTGTAATCGAAGGTACAATTGTGTTTATCGAAGTACTGGTGGAGCGCGTAGAATAGGTCAGCATGCCAGGCATCGGTTCGTCTACCGCGAAGGTCCCTACGGGGGGTCAGACTGCACGGCCAAGCTCGACGACATCTCGAAAACATTGAGATTCTGGCAGTTCTCAGATCAAAACTCTGACGCACTGGCCTCAGGTCTCGACATCGAAACCAGATGAGGTGCTGCTTCCCAAAAACTCGATGCAAATCAAGGAGAAGACATGACATGACGAATATTGTTTTTGTGTAGTTGTTCAGTATGCGTGGATACACACTACGCTCTACTTGGCATATGGAATCTTGGCAGAAGCTTCGCGATTTGATGTAGTCGAACAAGCAGTAATGTTAATCATAACACTACCTGGTGTTGTCATAACACCTACACTATCAATGCTATTATGAGGACTAAGACTGCTGCTTATAGGCATGGAAGCATCCCATGTGCCTTCCTCATGTCGTTCTGATGATCCTATTTTTTGTTTGCTAAAACCCACTCCTGATGAGCCCTCAGGTAGATGGCAAACACCTTCAGCTACCTGTGACTTGCAATAGGCTGATGATGCAAAAGTACCTGTTACAAAAAATGCTTCAGTTACTTGAGACATATCCATGCCCCTCAGTGAGTATTTTAACTTATTTGCTTCCAACAGCTGGGTGTCATCTAAACATGACAATTGCTTTACATTATCTATTTATGCTTCTGATATTAGTCTTGAAGAATGTTTTGAAGTAGCTGAGCCAGTTGCCTGAGAAACACCCCCTTTGGATGAAGGATGTTGTAATGGGCCTGCTTCAGATAATGGATAACTTGCTGAAACCTTTGCTAGTGACTTTTGACTAGCTGCTTTTGGAACCTAAGAAATACCAACATCCTTAGATCCTTGTTCCAATACAACTTTCTCTGATGCTTGCACATTACCCCCGAACTTTGACTTCTGTTTCACACTGTCACTGGAGGATAAAAGAATTTAAATAAAATTGATGCACATTGCTAGCAACCAAAGAGGCTACCTGTGTCTTACACGAATAATGTTGTTGTGACGCTATGTGTGTCTTACACGAAGAATGCTGCTTGTGACACAGTTTGTTTTTTTCTTTTTTTTAGAGGAAGCTTTCTGTGACACTGCCTGTGTTTTCTAGCTACAGGTCAGCATTCAGATTAATGCTCCTGTGAATTGAAATGAGGGTTGGTTTTTCCTAAATAATGCTTTGAAGCATGGAAATTTGTTTCATTGGAGAATGGTTTCTATGATCAATAACCTCATTATCTTCATGTGCTACTACAAGTGCTAATTTTTTCCCACTGCATGTGTTGATTTTCTATCGATGGAGGGCACTGTGTGTTCGATAGGCACTGAAGCTTTTTTATGTGATGATGATGAAAGTGTAGAAAACCCACGATATGCCTGGCCGTCATTCGCGACAAGTTCGAGGGCATGCTGGTGGCATTCATGCAAATGGGCATCCCCATGATGGTGGCCATCTACGGCCATGTGGTGACAGGCAGATTCATCATGGCCCTGGTGGCGGGGCGCTTCATGATCTACATGAGCGATCTCAATCACATGGTGGTGTTTAGATCTATTAAAGGTTCAAAGTGGGGTGATTTATTTTAATTTTTTTTTCATCGCAAAAGGGGTCTTTAATGGTGCTCATCTATTAAATTTTGTTTTGAAAAGTTCATGATTTAATATTAGAAAGTGGAAGGGGACTACTTTCTTATTTTAACTATGGTTATTATGGCACTGTTTATGGCCGACAATATGGTTATTTTGATCATTTTTTTAATGTATTTCCACATGAAAAGTGGAAGTGAAAATGGTGGACCACTTTATGTAATTTCCTTGCAAGGAAAATTTGAAGACTGTTCTTATTCCGCCTGAGTGCGATGCCAAGAATATTCTATTCTTGAGGTTTATTTTGATGCCTAGATAGACATGGTATTGTTTTTTCCACATGATGAAGGCCCCTTTGATGGTGGAATATAGGGGTATTTATAGTCGTTGGAAACGTTTTTCCACGACGGACACAATGGTGGTGTCATATTGTAATTTTGAGGTTGTTTCAATTGATTTTTTTAGCCTCAAAGTTTTTTCTACCTTGGAGTGCACTTTTGGTTGTACCCGACACTACCAAGGCACTTATAAGTGAACCTAGTATCTAGTAGTCTTCCCTTTCTACTTGGTGGATGTAGCGGCTGGTTACCCATGCATTTTGGTAAGATGAGGTGACTATAATAAGGACACTTATTCTAGGGACTATAGACATAAACACCCTAGAATCTATTCGAGGTTTTTTCAGATCTACTTCTGAAGACTACAGACGAAGCCACTTCAGCAGATTCTCTTCTATTCTTCTTTCTTGTACTCCACACTTGGCTTCTAAGGCTCAATTTTATTGTATTTCATGGCTCGTATTTCTTTTGTATTAAGGTGCATTTTCGGCAGAGACCGACACCTTCTAGATTGAGTTCACCATAATAAGGGATTTGATATTTATGGTGAATCTAGTTAGTGACCTATGAGAGGCAACATCCTCTAAGGATGACCTACAGTAGCAACAGACCCGTGAAAGTGGTTGACCTTGAGGCACCCATGATGACCCTGAGGCACTTAGACAGCTGACCCAGTGGCAACAGACCCATGGAAGTGGTTGACCCTGAGGCAACAGATCGAGATGTATACATAGTGAATCTAGCATTATTCATAGTTGGAGAGCCAAGCACAAAGAGCACAAGCCTAGACCAAATCAGCAATAAAGGAGGATGATAGGTTGCTTTTAGAGAAGTCAACATTAAGGGGGAATGTTACCTAATGTTGACTTGTTTTGTTTCTTCTTTAGTTAGGATAGTGCACTTTAAGGGGGAATGTTAGAGTTAAAGTGCACTATGCCTTCACCTTGACACTTGTCAGTTTCTCTTGACAAGTGTCATGTGTTGAATATAGGCTTATGCCTATATATTGTAACCTTGTTTCATTTATAAAATATCTTATTGTGTTCATTTCATATAACCTTGTTTCATTTATAAAATATCTTATTGTGTTCATTTCATATAAGGCCCTTCAATTTCCCACTCTATTGTTTTGGCTTACAACCATATTTTCCATCTCTTTCTATTAATTTTTCTCCCTAATCTTTATAACAATTTTTAGATTAGTAAGGGAACCAATGCTCTCTAGAGATTAACCCAAAGGGCATCTCTTTTCTTTGGCCTTTCAATGTTGTCTAGGTCTAGGGTGAATATTTTTACACTTAGGTAAATTCATGACTAACAGAAGGAAGGTAGTAGTGGAGCAGCCCTGCATAGAGCCATGCTCACCCACCTTGCCAATTTGGTGGCCACCCTGTTTGCAGCAACGGAATCATTCAAATCTACTTGGATGATCTTCAATTAGGTGGATAAGGACTTGAACGTGGCTCACACCTAGCTTAACATCATCTTCAAGTATCTGGATGAGGCCCAAATTACCTTGGAAGACAATTAATTCTCTGGTTTCTATTGTAGGGTTTTCTCCTGGGATGGTCCTATTCTCCAAAATGAGATCATCCCCTTTGATCATTTTCCTAGTTTTGTTCAGTTCCTTGGGTTTTTTTGAGACTTGGCCAAACCCCTCTCACGGTTTACCTGCTGTTAAGGTCGTTAGAACTAATTTTTGTTGTTCCTATTTTGGTTGTACCAAGGTTTTGTGACCCCTTTCAAAACCCATTTATTAATAAAAATCCTATTTACCGACAATAAAAAAAGCTAACAACCTTATGATTATGTAAATTATTTACCATTATATTATCTTATTATAGGTATGTTATCATTTCCAATATTTTACCTCCATCAATAATTGATAGACATAAAATAATTTAATTATTGATCCAATCCCTACATCCTTTTTTTCTTGAAAACAAAAATAGTAATATGTGCAAACTCCTTTATTAAAACTTTTCTCAATATGTTTATGCCATATTGATCTCTGTAATAAGTTATCTAGCCTTTAAATATTTTTTTGTTGAAGTTCAATGTGATTCTAAGTTGATAAAGACAAATATGTCTTGAAAAATACTAACTTTTGTAGCATTTATAGGGTTTTTTTAAGAAGCACCATCAAAATTAAGTCTGATTAACCCAACTTTTGGAAATTTTTACTTTACCATGCATTGATGTGCATCCTTTGTATCAAATATTTTATTGCAGATCATACTTATATGTATCTTCAAATAATGTAATAAAATAGTTGACACATTTTTTACACACTTGAGACTACATGATGAGCTTCATGGTTGTAAATATTTTGCCAGGGTGGGTGGGTAGGTGGGGAGTCAGGCTGCCATTGTATCTACCATCAATGTTACCATCATAAATGTACCACTAAGATCTTGTGACCATTGGTAATTATATGAAAATAATAATAATGGTAATTGTAGCAAACTCCCAAATCACTATATAGGAAATTTTCAACCTATTTTCCAATAGAGTGAAGACCATAAGAAAGTTGATAAACAATAATTCCATGCTAACAAATATGTAGAAATTTCTAATCTTGTTCTTTTCCCTCTTTCAATCCATATACCTAATGACCATCATATATTTTTTATTAGATAGATAAAAAGGGGTTTTGAAAGGACCCCCCAACCTTTTACATTAGAGGTCCAAACACAGTTGCAAAGTGAAACCAACAACCACAAAGAAACAAAACCAAGAATAAACCAAAAAAGGCCTCATCAAGGCCTACACAGTAAATCCGAATCAAGCAAAATAATCCAAGGATTCAATTATAGAAATACCAAGCCCGAAACTTAATCCTAAGAAGAATCACCCTTAAAAAACTTTGGAGTACTTAGAGAGGTGTTCATATTCTAAGAGAGCTCTTTGACTAGATAAATGGTCTATTTGGGAGAAATTTTAATTACTCTTACAAGCTCCTTAAGAGGGTCAAAGGAGCCAAGAATTGGAAGAGATACAATCTGAATATTTATCTTATAGGGTGTGTCCATCTTCAAGCACTTTCCTTTCAAAATAAAGAGCTCATGGGAATATTTTGAATCCTTTTATTTGTTTGAATTAAAAGGTTTCAAAATATTATGACCATCATATTTAATTTAAATGCATAATGCTTATTTTTAATGGAGATTTTACATTGAAAATAACATGCCACCTGCAAACTAAACTATTGTAAGTAAATTCCATATGATAATTTTTCCTTTATATTCAAAAGAGGGACTACCTTATCATGAGAGTACTAATCACAATATCAAGATTTAAACTTGAGATACCTTTTTTTATTGTATCCCCTTTACTAATGGTACACCATGCCTTAAGGATTAGAGTAATTAAAATATAGTATTTATTTGTAAAAAACTTAGGCATGGATTCTATTGAAGGTCACTCATATCAAAATAATAAAATACTACACCTATTATTAGGTTAGTTAGACTACATGTAGATTTATTTTCTACCTAAATTAATTTCCATTTCTTTAACTATTGATTTTCTATGATTAAATGTTTTATACTTTTTCTTGAAGACATAAATTCATTGGCCAATTATCTTTCAAAGCTTGAATTTCCCATAAAAAGACCAACCTTATGATTATGTAAACTATTTACCATTATATTATCTTATTATAGGTATGTTGTCATTTCCAAGATTTTGCCTCCAACAATAATTGATAGACATAAAATAATTTAATTATTGATCCAATCCCTACATCCTTTTTTTCTTGAAAACAAAAATACTAATCTTTGAAACCTCCTTTATTAAAAATTTTCTCGATATGTTTATGTCATATTGATATCTACAAGAAGTTCTCTAGCCTTTAAACAATTTTTTGTTGAAGTTCCATATGATTCTAAGTGGATAAAGAGAATTGTGTCTTGGAAAATACTAACTTTCGTAGCATTTCTAGGGTTTTTTTAAGAAGCACCATAAAAATTAATTTTGATTAACCCAGCTTTTGGAATTTTTACTTTACATGCATTTATGTGCATCCTTTGTATCAACTCTTTTATTACAAATCACACTTATATGCATCTTCAAATATTGTAATAAAATAGCTAACACATTTTTTGCACACCTAAGACTACATAACGAGCTTCATGCTTGTAAAAATTTTGCAACACAAGAAATAATATGAATGTAAAATTGGGTGTGATTTTAAGATTTACTTTTTAAACTTCCATTGTTCCATTCATGAAACAAGTTCCAAAAAATAATGGCAAGACCAATCCTCCATAAAATTCTTAATGCTTTAGCTTTTAAGTGATTTATCCAACATGTCATCAATTCTTCTAATGTAGTTAGAGCAACCTAATAGATTCTCATTTTTTGTAAAAAATATTCTTGTATTATGGAAGCATAGTAATAAAAAATAAATAGATGATATCAAGTTTATATCTCCTCCATACATAAGCTAATCCTAAAAGATCCAAGATATCCTCTTTGATGCACATTATCACCTATAAGAATTTTATTGTGGATTACTCACCTAAGGAATGTTGAGGCCTTACAAAGGGGCTTAAATGACCAAAAGTTTTTACAAGGGAAATCCTATGGAAAAGGGACTTCTAATTGACCTAAAACCCTATATCCCAATTTGAAAATGTATCAACCATATTTTGATATATTTTAAACTGGATTATCCTTTTATAAGAAAAGGATCAATTATAACTCTTGAATTATATTTTAGATTTCAATTAGTACTTTTTTGGGATCATGACCCTCAAACAAATTGCTAGTATGAATAGAAATTCTATAATTGCTACATGAATATAATGTTTTACTTTTGAACCTCTCCAAGCCAAAAAAACCTAAGATAATAGTTGATCAAAAATAGGAGAATAAGGCTTCCACTAAGTGTTAGGTTAAAAATTTACAAAATCCCATTTATTGATTGCATCTTAGTTAATTTTTTGATTACTTACAAACTCTTTGATATGTTCTATGTTGTTCAACCCCTAGGTAAGGTTATATTCCTTAAAAAAATAATTGCATATAGAACACATATTTTTGAAGTAACATTCTTTTCCAACTCTTTCCTTGATAATCAAATAATATCCATCCAAGTTTTTTCCCTAATGCCAAACTCATAAATCTACAAGTTTGCAAGCATGTCCTATAATATTATTTTCCTTATAAACCTTATCCCATTTGTAAAGAGAAAACCAAAATTCCTTTTCACATAATTATTAAAGAAAATCTCGTTAGATTTTGTTAAAGTTGAATGATATGCTTGGGTATAATATTAAAATTGATATCATATATATAGAGATAGATTGAAATGTATCCCTTACGAAATGAAATTTTTCATCCATATTTAGAAACTTACCTTTCCAACCTACCATATAAGTTTTTATTCTAACTAAGATTGGGTCTTAAATATCCTTATTGTTTAATTTGTTAGACACAAGAATAGCTAGATATATTTATGTCAATTTTCAATTTTTAACCCCTAAATTAAGTACAATAATCAGGTGTAATAAAGGGTAGTATTGATATAAAGTTCCTAGATTTTATTGTATTAATGAACTATCTAAGAACATTCTCATATAATGATAGTGGATTTAAATTCCATGGCCTTGATATCTGAAAGATGATCTAATATAAAATGTCACTTAAACATTAGAGATGATATTTGAAGGGACCATTCATTGTAGCCTTGAAAACCTTTGATTTTACCTTTCACTTTTTCCTTTTAGAAAGATCTTCCCAAATATTTAGTGAGAACAATAAAATGTAAGAAGATAATGGATCACTTTGGTAGAGACAAAGAGATGATATGAAATATCCAATTAGAGATCCATTGATCAAAATAAAATATTTTGGAGTGATGTTATAACATCTAATCCATAAACATAAACCTTGATCTAATATACATTTTTGGATAATACCATACAAAAACTTCGGCAAAGCCTATCAATGCTTTGTTCATATCTAATTTTATGAGCATGCCTAAAATTTTCATGGACTGAATAGATTGTATAACCTATTATACTATGATAATATTATCAAAGAATTGCTTGCTATGAAAAAAATAAGCGTGTTCCTCCATTAACATAATCTTAAAATATTTTTCAATCTATTTTCCATAATTTTTGAAAGTATCTTATAAATCATATCACAGAATCTTATGGGATGAAAATAATCAAAAAATTTCTCTGAAACCAACATAATAAAGGTAGCAATGATTTCACATACTATATCCTTCTTTCTCCTGAGTCTTCATTGGCATCCACAATCTCATCCTTTAATATATCCCAGCATTTTTAAAAGAAAATTGTAGGGAATTCATTAAGGCCATTGCCTTATCAAGGTCGAAATAAAAAGTTACTTCCTTTATCTCCTCCATCAAGATATTAATCTAATAAAGATTTCATTTTATCTTTATGTGACGGTTGATAGAATATTTTACAAAATCTCACCCTAAGCCTTCTTATCAAGCTTAAATTATGATAGCATATATTTGAAACAACTAATTATTTCTTTGTTGAAATTTCTTCTTATCATTCAATAATTCTTCCATCTTAAATATTATTTTTTATCCAATAAAAGGATAATTATATTTTTCAATAGCATGAAAATTTTGGTATTTCTATTGCATTTATTAAGCTATATCTTCATGGGTATTTTAGCCCAGTATAATTTTTTTTTTTAGTATATTTGGTAATTAGATTGTAATTATTTTCTTGAATATAAATATGATTTTGTATTCTATTAATTTTCACTATATTTTCTAAATCATTGATTTTGGATTTAACTTTCTTATTTCTTTAAAATATATGACCAAAGAATTTGATATTCCAAATATTTATCTATCCCTTATATATATTTTTTATTTTGAACAAAACTCTAAATATTTGATTATTTTTCTATATTCCATTGCAATATTCCTTTGGTCATTTAAGACCCTTCCTAAGGCCTCAACATTCCTTTGATTAGTAATCCACAATAAAATTCTTATAGGTGATAATTTGCATCAAAGATGATATCTTGGATCTTTTAGGCTTAGCTTATGTATGGAGGATATATAAACTTGATATCATCTATTTATTTGTTATTCCTATGCTTCCATAATACAAGAATATTTTTTATAAAAATGAGAATCTATTAGGTTGCTCTAACTACATTAGAAAAATTGATGACATGTAGGATAAATCATTTCAAAGCTAAAGCATTAATCATTTTATGGAGGATTGGTCTTGCCATTAATTTTTGGAATTTATTTCTTTAATGGAACAATGGAATTTTCAAAAGTAAATCATAAAATCACACCCAATTTTGTATTCATATTATTTTCTATGTTACAAAATTTTTACAAGCATGAAGCTCATCATGCAGTCTTAGGTGTACAAAAAATGTGTTAACTATTTTATTACAATATTTGAAGATACATATAAGTGTGATCTGCAATACAAGATTTGATGCAAAGGATGCACATCAATGCATGGTAAAGTAAAAATTTCCAAAATTTGGGTTAATCAGACTTAATTTTGATGGTGCTTCTTAAACAAACCCTAGAAATGCTACAAATTTAGTATTTTTCAAGACACGATTCTCTTTATCCACTTAGAATCACATGGAACTTCAAAAAAACTATTTAAATTCTAGAGAACTTCTTGTAGAGATCAATATGTCATAAACATATTGAGAAAAGTTTTAATAAAGGAGGTTTCACAGATTAGTATTTTTGTTTTCAAGAAAAAAGATGTAGGGATTGGATCAAAAATTAAATTATTTATGTCTATCAATTATTTATGGAGGTAAAATATTGGAAATGATAACATACCTATAGTAAGAGAATATAATGGTAAATAATTTACATAATCATAAGGTTGATCTTTTGATGGTGAAATTCAAGCTTTGAAATATAATTGACCAATGAAATTATGTCTTAAGGAAAAAATATTAAAAATTTGATCACATAAAATAAACAGTTAAGGAAATAAAAAATAAATATACATGTAGTCTAATTAACCTAATAATAGGTGTAGCATTTTATTATTTTGATATGAGTGACCTCCAATAGAATCCATGCATAATTTTTTTTTAAATAAATACTATATTCTAATTAGCCTAATTCTTAATGCATGGTGTACCATTAGTAAAGGGGATACAATAAAAAAGTATCTCAAGTTTATATATTGATATTATGATTAGTACTATCATGATAAGATAGTCCCTCTTTTGACTATAGAGTAAAAACTATCATATGGAATTGGGCTTTGCAATATACTTACAGTAGTTTAGTTTGCAAGTGGCATGTTCTTTCCAATGTAAAATATCCATTGAAAAGTAAGCATTATGCATTTAAATTAAATATGATGGTCATAAGATTCTGAAACCTTTAGATTCGAAATAATCAAAGGATTTAGAATATTCTAAGGAGCTCTCTATTTTGAAATGGAAGCACTTGAATATGGCCATGCCCTCCAACAGAAAGATTTAAATTGTCTGTTCCAACGCTTAGTTCCTCTGATCCTGTTAAGGAGCTTGTAAGAGAAATTAAAATATCTACCAACCTGACCATTTATCTGGTCAAATATATCTCCTAGACTCTGAACACCTCTCTAATTATCCCAAAGTTTTTTAAGGGTGATTCTTCTCAGGATTAAGTTTCAGGCTTGATCTTTCTCTGATTGACTCCTTGGGCTATTTTGCTTGATTAGGATTTGCTTTATAGGCCTTGATGGGCCCTTGTTTGGTTTATTCTTGGTTTTCTTTCTTTTTGGTTGTTGGTTTCACTTTGCAACTGTGTTTGGGCCTCTAATGTAAAATGTTGAGGGGTCCTTTCAAAACCTATTTTTCTCTATCTAATAAAAAAAATATGATGGTCATAAATATTGTTCCACATAATCTATCATATGACCATTGCTCTGAAGGTGTAAATTAAATGGTTAGTGATGAATAAAAGAATTATTTATCTCAAAATCATCATCCAACACTCATATTATCAATGTGATTGTAATTTATCAACAAAACATGCTAAGTATAGAGACATGATTTATATTATATACAACAACGAATGAATAAGATATTTATATAGAGTATAGCAAATGTGGTCCAAGAGTTTACAAAAACAAAAATAAAGTACATTTATATGCTATATAAAAATGAACGAATGAGTCATCCATTAAGCATATAAAAAGTTTGGTATAAGAGCCTAAGAAATAGAATAACAAAATAGAAAATAATAGATTTACAATGAAATATCATTTTTTCTTATAAAAGCAGTAGAAATCTCTAAAGTATATAGAATTTCAACCAAAAATCCAAATTTAAAACTTGTCAAATTATATTTATAAAATTGTCAAAAATATATATTATTTTATTAATATCATTATGTGACTTAGAAAGAATTATGGAGGAACAAGCGAACAAAAAGGAATCACAAGTGGCAGTGAATGAAAAGGTAGCAGGAGCAGAACCGAATGAAAAGGAAGCAAGAGCAACAACAAACGAAAATAGGTATCCCAACACCAGTGAACTCAGAGCAGGCAGCAAATATAATCTTGGTCACGCTAGGGAGGACAAAGACAATCCTGGTAGAGGTAGGGGCTTGTCAAATAATACGAGTAAGTACAATTTGTGCCACACTACAAAGAGGAATATTTTCCACTTAGACCACTCGAATTAGTTGGGAGGACATATGCGTGGTCAAAGCGAAGGATCTTGGATCGACCACTTTGACCACCATAGGATCTCGATACTAGGGGTCAAAATCTTACCCAGAATCATAGACCTAAATATCCTTAGGCTTGGAGGAGGAAGCCTCAGGGGCAGTAGGTAGACCGCAAAATCCCTCTTAATCTTATGTAAATATGGTAAATCAAAACCCTAACCCAAAGATAGGGCCTAGGATCAAGTTGCTCCCTTCCAACGACAACCTTGAGATTCCCTATGAAATCATATCCAGCGTGATTTACTGCAACTCCAATTCACTGATCAGCAAATTCTTTGGATCCCAGCCTGACATGGATTCCATCCACAAATCGGCCAGCACCTCCTAGCACCCGATCAAATTCATGGAACTAATAGCACTCCCTAGAGGATTTTTCCTAATCCATATAAACAACCCTACAAACTCCTAATGGATTCTCACAGGTGCGCCTTGGTTCTTCAGTCGAAGAGGTCTCTTCCTTCAAAAATGGGGGGTGGACTTCGACCCTGCTACCCAAAGCATCAAATTTTCTCTGATTTGGATCCATATTCCTGGCCTTCTAGCCTAGTTTTGGCATGAAGACATTCTCTTCGACATAGCAGGAAGCATTGAGGAACTGATCTCCTTCGATCCTCCAACATGATTTGGGACTTGGATGATCTAGGCTCGTATATGCATCAACACCAACTTGGATGTAGATCTTCCATCATCTATCAACCTCATCTCCTAGGTCTATACTTTTTCTCAAGTTATTTATTACAAAATAAAACATGCTTTTTGTAGCCTTTGTTCCAAGCAAGGTCATTTAAACTCCCAATTCCCTTCCAAGCCCCTAGTCATCTCCTTTTGAAATATTCACTATCTCCCTAAAATTGGTCATCCCTCTAATCCTAATTCCAATCCCATCCCCCTTGTCTCCCCTTATACAATACCTCGCTATGATATGTATTCCCCAAGACCCCCCAACCAGACCCATCCCCCCTATAGCTCGCCTATACCGATGTCCAACCACTTGTCCCTCCTATCCTCTGATGACCCTCCCTCCAATCCATCTAAACCTATCTTCAACTACCTGCTTTGCCCTCCACCCTCCCCTCCATCCATATAGAGGGCCTTGACATCTTTGAATAGTCTCCCACTTTCTCCTAGAACCACCTCCTCCAGTCCTCCTCCCTCCTTCTCTTTGAGGAAACTAATGGCTAATGTGGATTTAGTGAAAAAGAGGGATTTCCCCTCGGCACAAGATATCAAAAATAGGGAAGCCTCAGACAAAGTTGCAAATGGCATCCAATTCATCCTTAGAGGGTCTTCCCATATTTTGAAGACCCAAGAATAGAGTAGAAATAATATTCCCCCTCTGCTCAAAAGAGGGAAGTGAACATCATCAATATTTTCCAAATAAAGATCCTCTCATGGAATGTGAGAGGTCTCAATGGATGAAATAAGTAGTGCTTATTTAAATCCATGAGGAGAGAACATAGACCCACCATTCTTCTACTCCAAGAAACCAAGCTTGATTCTCAAGATATTTCTTGCATTTCAAATTACATTTGTAAGGACTCCACATCCTATTTTATTTCAACCAACGGAGCTTTAGAGGGACTTTTGTGCTTATGGGACCCTACCAAGGTCAACAAGATGGTGTTGTCTACAGCTGAGAGCTATATTAACATTCTATTATTCAACAAAAAAGATGGATTTCGATGGGTCCTATCCAATATTTATGCTTTGAATGCTCATTCTTGAAGGAACCTATTATGGAACTCTCTCAACTAGTTAAGGGACATCTTCTCTTTAGAAGCCTAGATGTTGGCCAGAGACTTCAACTCCCCCCTCTTCCCTTCCTACAAGAAAGGAGGATATCCAATCACTGAGAGGTCTTGTGAATACTTTGCAAACTTCATTGATAACAATGAACTGATGGACATCAGTCTTAGAGGGCCAAAATACACTTGGAGCAATCATAGGAAGGGTGACCAACTGATCCAGATGCACCTTGATCATGTCCTCATTTCCACTAATGCCATCCCAAAATTTGGTGATGTAACTATGCATTATCTATGTAGGATTGGCTCTGACCATAATCCTCTCCTACTAGATTATTATCATCATACCTCCACTTTAAAATCCCCCTTCATATTTGAATCCATGTGGCTCCATAATCCCAACATCAGATCCTTAATCTCCCAATGGTGGGCCTGTCCCTTCCACGAATCCAAAATCTCACAAGTGAGAAACAAATTATGTAATGTGAAATACAATCTAAAATGGTAGAACAAATAAGTCTTCAGGAACATTTAAAAAAAAAAATAGCAAATTTAGTCCTAGCTTAGATATATTGAAATCACTTTTTAGAATAGAGAACTTTATCCCACTCTTCAAGACTTTGAAAAGATCCTCCTTTTTTATTTTCACAACATTCTCTAGCGTGAAGAAGTCTTTTGGAAACAAAAATCTAGGGTTACTTGGCTCAAAGAAGGTGACTCGAACACCAAGTTCTTCCATGCCATAGTGATGAGGCACATGGGAAGCAACAGGATCAAGGAATTAGTGCAACAAGATGGCAAGGTAGTCACAAATATTCAGGAAATCAAATCCAAGGTAGTTAATTTCTTCAAAGAGTTGCTTGGTCCCTCTCCCAACTGTGACCATAAAACCTTTGTGGACCTTCTCTGGAACATCCCCAGGTTAGTCACTACTGACCAAAATCAAATTTTAATGAAAGTCCTCACTACTGAAGAAATTTAGACTGCTATTTTCTCCATGCAAGGATGGAAAGCCCTAGGCCTAGATGACTTCCCCTAATTTTTTTCCAACACTTTTGGGACATCCTGGGCCCAAAAATGGTCTCTGCAATCTAGTAGATGCAAAATTATAGGGATATCCCATGGGACATCAATTACACCTTCGTCCTCATTCCCAAAGTTAACCAAACCCACACCCTCTCTGAATTTTGCCCCATAAGCTTATGCAATTTTCTTTACAAAATCCTCACTAAGCTCCTAGCTACTAGGCTCAAAATTATCCTTCCCTGCATCATAGACCCGAACCAAGGTAGCTCTATCCAAGGTAGACAAATCACTGACAACATCATCACCATCCATGAGCTCCTCTATTCCATCTCCTCAAGTGGCCAAGTGGGATTCCTCCTGAAGCTTGATATGAATGAAGCCTTTGATAGAGTCTCCTAGGATTTCTTGTTTGTGGTCCTCCATAAATTTGGCTTTCATCTAGACTGGATTGATCTAATCAAAGGTTGCATTACCTCGGCCAACTTTTATATTCTGGTTAATGGCTCCCCGATATACTACTTCAAGAACTTCAAAGGCCTTAGACAAGGAAACCCCATCTCCCCTTTCTTGTTCATAATTGTTGTTGAAGCTCTTGGGAGGGCTCTTACCCATGCTTACCTCAAAGAGTCCATCTTTGTAATCAAATCAACTTCCTCTCTCTAGACCATCTCCCACCAGTATTTTGTTGATGATACCATTCTTGCCACATGCACCTCTATTCCCCAAGACTAATGCATCAAATCCATCCTCATCTCCTTCGAGGCTATAGCTGGCCAAAAGGTAAATTTCAATAAGAGTAAAATCTATTTCATCAATACTCTGATGAGATGCCAAGCTCACATTGATGTCATCCTTTGCTGCTCCATTAATGCCTTCCCTACCACCTACCTAGGGTTTCCTATCTTCGAAGGCCATTCCAAAAAATATTTATGGAATCCTGTCATTGTGCGTATCCCAAAAAAAATGGCCAATTGAAAAGGGAGTCTCCGCAATTAGGTAGGAAAAGCCACCTTAGTCAAATACACCCTTCGTAGAACCCTCATCTTCTTCCTTTTTGTATTCCAAATTCTTATTGAGGTTTACAACCTCATTGAGCAACTCTAAATAAAATTTCTTTGGTCAAGATCAAATAACAAGCAACAAATTCACCTAGTGGCATGGAATCAAGTCTACTCCAGGAAGGAGTATGGTGACATTGGACTCTAGAAGGTCTGTAATATGAACCTTAATCTCATTACTAAGCAAGGCTGGTGGATCCTCACCAATGAAAACTCTTTATGGATTTCCATAATCAAGGTAAAATAATTATGGCACAACAAAAAAAAATTGGACGACCCTAACCCCATTCATAGATCTGCTATTTATAATTTAGTCCTTATGACAAAGCATATCCTCTAGAAGGGCATTAGGTGGAAGCTAGGAAATGGTACCGAGATTAGCTTCTTGGATGACCTCTAGCTAGAAAAATATCCACTATATAAATGTGAGAATCTCATGTGTCTCAGGTCGGTGATCAATGCCTTGTTTGAGCCCAAGGTGTGTAATTTATTCCTTCCTGAGATCCTCTCTTGGAAACCCTTATCGGTTGATTTCCTCTCTAATGAGCATAAACAAGCCTCTATCGACCTTTCCAACTCACTTCGCCTTTGTGTCATTCCTTCCTCCTCGGTAGAAGATTCCATCCTCTGGGCTCCCACCCCAAATAACCTCTTCTTTTTCAAATCAACTTATACCCTCTCCGAGAACCCTAGCCCTCCCTGGTTCCCCTCCAAGCTCATCTGTAAGCCCCACCTTATCCCTAAGGTTAGCTTATTACTCTATATTTTATCCAAGATAAGATCCTCACCATCCTAAATCTCCATCATTGTGGTCTATCCCTCCCCAACCGTTGCTACCTTTACCACTTGGATTACGAGTCTACCCAGCACATCTTCATTTTTTGTCCCTAATATCAGTCCATTATCTCTTCTCTTTTCTCCTCGGTTGGTATCTCTTGTATCCTACCCTTCCTATTAAGTGATCTTTGTGTTCAGTGGCATTCTGCCTCCCCCAATTCTTATGGAAGATTTGGTGCAAACACAATGCCCGTGCCTTCCAAGACTCTACCCATAATGATAAATATATTTTTTCTAGAATCATAGTTGCTCTTGTTGGGAATGTGTCCATCACTCAAGGCAAGAATGATTCCAAGCTGAGATGTGAAGCTCGTCTTGACTCTTCCCTCAAAATACTTTATGACATGTACAAACAGGTCTCTCCTAGGGCTGATTGTTTCCTTATCAAGTAGACCCCTTCCCCCTAGGTTTTCTCAAACTAAATTTTGATGGCATAGCTAAAGGAAATCTAGGGGTAGCTGGTGTGGGTGGCATCATTTGAGATCATATGGGAAACATCATCCTAGCCTACATTGAGAACCTGGGACTCAACTCTAGTCACTTCTTTGAAGCTAGAGCTCTCTACCAAGGTGTTGTTCTTATTCACAATTTACAGGTTTCAAATATTTTGGTGGAAGGAGATTCCAAAAATATCATCACCTATCTGACATCTAAAACTTTCCCCATTTCATGGAACATCTCCAACATGATCACAAAATTCAATCATCTGATGCTCTCCTTCTCAAAAATTAGGATGACCCACACCTACAAGGAAGGAAATCATGTCACTGATCATTTATCTAATATGGGAATCTTAGAGCATGGTCTCACTATGTGGAGAGATTCCTTTCCCTAGATGCTCATTAACACCAATGTTGTTGATATCATCGTCCAATTATTCACGATGGACTAGGTTCAAAAACCAGCTCCATTAGTTTCAAGCCCATCACCACCTCAACATGTTGATTGGTCAGCCTATGGCCATATTGGCAAGTTATCAAATTTACACTGTGAGCTTCAATTATGGTCAACTCTTGCGTTGGGAAACTTCTCATACTTGCCAGGTGGGCCCTTCCAATCATTGGAAGGTCAGAAGACTTCCCAGGGACAACCAGTTTTCAGTTTGGTCTACCAATTCCACCTCCTGGTGGTACACTCATCAATATTCATACAAGTGTAACTGGGAGGATACCACCATATGAAGTGCAAGCTATGAGAATTATACCACCTTTTTATCTGGTATTGATAGGTGTGCCCAGACCTTGGGAATGTTTACCTCCCTCACTTGTGTCCTCATTTTGGTCATCGCCACAGTCTTGAAGCTCGCTAGTAGTCCTATTTTTTTCCTCATTTTTAGTCAAATCTTGTTGACCTTTTATCGCTCCATCGGTGTTATTTGGAAAATGTGCTTTTTCAATTTCATCCTTTTGTCCTGTATCCATTATTGGTTTTTTTCTCTTTTTTTCTAAAAAATCCTTGGCTTTCGTTACCATCATCATCATCTTGCACCTCTACCATGTTTGTCTATCCAACAAGGCTGATCTTCCCCTCCACCATGTTTTGAACTGGCCCACCCATTTAGTCGGCCTTGGTTCCACCCCTGCTCCCCTCCACCTGGTTTTCCCTCTTGTTTGGTGTACCCTTTCACCCGTGTCCCTTGGTTTTCATATGATTTGGATGGCATGGGGTACGAGCCACCTCAAGTGTTGGTGTTTTTTGGACTCTTCCTGTAGCTACATTACCACCTTCATCATATTTATATTTTCTTATCATTTCCACCTCCCAAAATTTATTTGTCGCCCTTAAGTTTACCTTCTACCATGGCCTAAATTGAGCCAGCCTCCCTTCAGCTCACCCCCCTGGTCAAAGATATTTTTAGAGACCATGGTCTCCTCAATTTTCTATAGCTCTTCAATGGGAATGATCTGGATTTATCTATGGATTTCATTCACACTTGGAATGGAGGACATGTTGTCCTTAGAGGGATGGGCTTTACTATCATGACAAATTTACTAGTGAAAGTCATTGGCCTCCCCAATGATGAGGAAATCATCAATTATGAAAAGAATTCCCTCCAAGGTGAACTAGCTCTCTTCAGGGGTAGAGGAGAGTCTCTCGACAAGGAGAAAGGTAGCATAGTGAGGGAAACTTTATCGAAATTGTGGGACATAGTTATGGTTATAGTGTTGTAGTACTTCACCTTGGATAGCCCGAATACTATTTTTCGTAGCTTTCATCTTGTATTTCTAAACCATCTTCGAGGGAAGAAGACAATAAACATCCTCGAGTACATGTTTCAGTCACTGGAAAGGTTCATACTGAACATGAAGAGGAGAATATCCTCCTCCTCCTCTACCAGGACCTCCACCTTGTCCTATTTAATTTTGTGGTCTTGGAGCAAAACCAAAGGGTGGTTGTGCCTACCAGGCCCGCTCTCATTACTGCAAGTCCTGCTAACCTCAGGGGAGAGACTAGGGGAGACATCACAGTAACCCCTCCTAATTTCATTTGGGGCTCTATAGCTAGAGCGGATGACACCCCTGGCTCCCAAAAATTTGAGCCCCGGTGTTACCCCTTCGGACTAAGGTAGGGTGTAGCAAAAGGAATGACCCACTTGTTATCGATGATTTTTTGGATGACTCCTTGTCCTTCCATATCAATAAGGACAAGCCAGCAAGAAGAAAAATCCCCAACGAGATGACCTCTACTCAAGTATCCCTACTGACATCTTGAGTGACAAATTACCCAAACATTTCTGACCACAGACACATCCAAGAAATCCAAGATCTCCTTAAAACCCTTGGTCGAGATGCTAGGACCATCATTCCCTCTTGGTTCAGGTGGACTTCCTCCTATAGGAGTACAAGGATCAATATGAGGTCCTTGAGGAATTTAAAAGTTTGGTGGGAGAGGACCCTACGAGAAATAGTCAGGTACCAAATGCTTAATTAGAGATGTTGGTTGTCTCTTGACCATGGGGGTCTCCCCTGCTATGGATTTTTTTGTCTCTACCCTGGCATGGAATTATTTGGTTTAATATTTTTTGCCCCTATGTGGGTCTTTTTTGGTTATTAGGTCCTACCCCTACGTGGGCTATTTTCTAGTTTTATGTTTGTGTCCCTACATGGGCCTTTTTTTATCTTCAGGTCCAGCCCATGTGTGGGCTTCTAGGATGGTTTTGATATTTTGCAATGGCTTCTCTAGGGTGTTAGCTGGATTCTCCTGGGCTTCCCAGCCAAGATTGTCATTCATGTGTCTTTTTGTCTCCTTGCAGCTTCTTGTAATTGTCTTTGTTGCGAGACCCTTTCAAAACCTCTCTTTACCAATAAAAAAAAATTATATGACTTATGAAAATATGATGATAAAATGGTCATATTATAATACCACATAACCTATTAAAAATTTATAAAAATCAATACCTTATCCTATTTTTTTGTTTTTGCTTTTGCTTTGAAAAATTAAATATATAATTATGAATGATAATTAAATCTTAAAAGAGAGGAGAACACAATTCAATTATTTATAAATGAAAATAATATGGAAAATATATATAAAAGATAAAAATTGGAAAGATCTTCCTACTAGACATTGCAAAGCTAAGAAACAAGTCTCTTAGGATTGGCACTTAAGTTAGGATATGAGTTTACAACATTTCAACTTATAAATTGAAATATAATTACAACCAAAATAAGAGACAAGCTACCAAATGTCAAATAAGTACCATAGTTGAAATAAAATTGTATATGGCAAATATTACCTCCCCATTAGAAATATAACCTCTTATAACCACTAAAGAACCTTGCAATCCTAAGTAAAACAAACACATTATAATTCACCCTACAACACATGATTGGGAGTTTTAGTTGCAAAGTCTAAATTTTAAAATATTTGTAAAATCTAAAATATACAAATTACAACCTTTTCATAAACTCTATGGTAAGTCTCGGGCAGAACACTAAAATAATATGCGCATTAGCCCCTTTGCTTTATAAAATCCACTCCCTAGAACTCATGACAATGATAACAATATTTACCTCGATATCAAACCTATATAGTTAACCATAGTTGATTGGCACTTGACCATTTGACAAGAGCTCCAAAAGTAGAACAAGTGTTTTTTTTTGTAGCCATTGACTTTAATTTAACTAAAATCAAGAGAAGTGAACAACTAAAGTATAATGTAAATATCATGTCTTTCCATGTGTACTAATGCAACAATTGTCACATTGGCATAACATAAATATCATGGATTTCTATGTGTGTTAATATTGGCCAATTTAGCCACCAAGACCACTACGAACCTACCACTATCAAGCCTAGATCCACCACATAATCCACCACCACTACCACCATTGTTTTCACCATTGAGTGGGTGGGTGGGTGGATGGGGGATCGGGCTGCCATTGTATATACCATCGATGTTACCATCATAAAATGTACCACAAAGAGCTTGTGACCACTGATAATGATATGAAAATAATCATAATGGTAATTGTAGCAAACTCCCATCTCACTTTATAGGGAAGTTTCAACCTGTTTTCCAATAGAGTGAAGACCATAAGAAAGTTGACAAACAATAGTGCCATGCTAACAAATACATAAAATTTTCTAATCATGTTATTTTCCCTCTTTCAATCCATATACCTAATGAAAACCATCAAGGTAATCGTAATGGTTGTAAATAGTAGGTAAAGAGATGATGAATGACATGAATTCTCCATTTAAACCACTAGATGAGGTGATGGGGGTGGTGTTGATCATCTTCCATTTTCCTTATGAAGCCATATTTTTAAAGAGCACACACTATGCTCTTGGGGATTTGAACTTTCACCCTCATAGAGAAGTGACATTGGTGGAACCAACATGTTACAACCTTAGAAGAACATGACATCTTAATTAGAAATTAATTCTAAATCTAATTTATTCAAAGAATCCTTTATTCCTTAAAGGCTCACAAACTAACACAAATTCAATCATTCCAACTTGAGCTCAAAATATAACTAGACAAAATTTATTTACTTTCAAGGTTAGTTGTAGGATCATACATCTTATTTATGTAATCCATCAAAATCAAATTTAGAAAATTACCAAAAAGAATTTCATGAAATTAAAATGCTTAAAAGTCACATGCTTCTACAATACCATCTATAACTAGTCAATATCTAGATAGTAATTAAATTTATGAATGTCCATGATAAATATTAGATTCTTTGACTGTTCATAATAATGAAAGCACCCATATGCTTTTATGTTATATAGGTGGAACATTGTAACGTCTTGACAAAAGTGATTCAAGTGGGTCAATGAATTAGAACATTCTTGATAAACCACCATTTTAAAGACTACAACACTTATAAAACCAAACTTCATTTTTTAATATTTATCTAGAACTCATCTCACCAAACATTGACTATATTTCATTAGAAATTTTTAGATTTTCGGCATCTTTACTGTCTGACTTGAGATATTCTAAACCTATTTTAATTTTTTAAATATTTTAAAATGTCTCCGCACTTACATATATATTAATTGTAGATGCTTTAACAGTGAAATATGAAAATTTTCAACCTTCATAATTTTTACCTTTACTTTATGTAGTTATCACACACCATATTCTAAAGTCTAAACAATTTTAAAAATACAAATTGTCACATGGTTTAATTATCCCGAGTGCCATTAGTTTTCATGTTTGTGGTATCATGAACATAATTCCAATTGGCGGTGGTCTAAAGTGACTCCATGTTTGGACTCTCCACACGAGTTCACCGGTATTTTGTTAGAATTTTGGAGAGTGGACAAAAAGATAAAAATAATAATTGGTGGCGAGTTTTTTTTTTAGAGCAAAAAGAGCATTAGTCTCCTTGACAATTAAATTTCATTGTGACGTCATATGTACCAATCCTTTATTTATTTATTTTGGTCGTGTCACTAATGAAGTAAAATGATTGCGCCATGTGTGAATAATAATTAAAATTATCTTTGTTGAATTGGTTTTTATTTAATAGATTAAGGGTTATAAAGATTTTTTATTTAATTAAAAATAAAAATTAAAAAAAATAATTTTTATTGATATATAATTTATTCTTTAATTATATATTTAATTTAACATTTATTTATATTGTGTCATTTCATAACTTTTTAGTTTTAGACACTAAAAATTTTAATACTTTATTGATAAACTTGATGAGTGGATTATATGGCCATACCAACCATGGGTACATTGTTATTATGTCATTTTTTAAGAGAAAAACCTAACTTTTTTTTTGTTATGTTAGTTGTAAATATGTGCAAAATCTTCAATAATGAGATTAGGTAAATATGTACAAAATCTTTATTAGGTTAAGTATGTAATTTTAATTTATTGATAGTGTTATTAAAGTTATTATAAAAGTTTAAATTTTGGAGTGAAAAATTTATTTATAAAAAAATTTAATATCAAAGTTTTATCAAATTATCAAAAATATAAATTATATTGTTTTAAATGAAAATAAAATTTGAGGTTTGTTTTTTTTTTATTAGGTTTGTGTGAAAAACCCTATGGTCGACGTTCAAGCGTTCCCATCCCAACCATGATCTCTCATAAGGGTGAGAGTTGAGCTTATCAATATGGACCAAACACAACCATACACACCCATCCTCACACACACTCGCCCACGTCGTGGTTTGAACACACACTCAAAGGATTCAGATCAAACTACTACCTTTGCAACATGCATGCCCCCAAGATTTGAACCTAGGCCTATTCTTGGTAAATGCCTAGCCAAACAGACAATTATCAAACCACCTAGCCCTTGGGGACACCATGTGTATATTGTTATTATGTCAAAATTTTAAGAGAAAAGACCTAACTTCTTTCTTGTCATGGTAGTTGTAGTAAATATGTGCAAAATCTTCAATAATGAGATTAGGTTAAGTATGTATTTTTTATTGATATTGTTATTAAAATCACCAAAGTTTAAATTTTTGAGTAAAAAGCACATTCACAATAAGTTTTAGTATCAAAGTTTTATCAAATGATCAAAAAAGATAAATTATATTGTTTTAAATGAAAATAAAACCTAAGTTTGAGCTTTAACTTTTCAATTTAGACATTAAATATTGTAATACTTTGTTGAAATACATGATGAATAGATTATATAGCCATACAAACCATGTGTACATTATTATTATGTAAATTTTCTTAGGAGAATACACCTAACTTCTTTCTTGTCATGGTAGTTGTAGTAAATATGTGCAAAATCTTCAATAATGGGATTAGGTTAAGTATGCATTTTTAATTTATTGATAGTGTTAGTAAAGTTATAATGAAAGTTTAAATTTTTGAGTAAAAAATACATCCACAAAAAGTTTTAAAATCAAAGTTTTATCAAACCATCAAAAAGATAAAATATATAGTTTTAAATGAAACTAAAACCTAAGTTTGACCTTTAAATTTTTATTTTAGATATTAAATATTGTAATACTTTGTTGATATACGTGATGAATTGATTATATGACCATACTGTAGATTTGAAAACCTCGCCATGCATAGTGGGGAAAGAACCATTGGGATTCCCTACTTCCTCGCTTTGAGGATCTCTTTCCAAAGGAGGCCCCAAAGATGTGGGAATCTTCAATGCAAGTAGGCTCTACTTCATGTAGTTTATCAAGGTGTCTATGTGTGTTGTTGATGTTATGCTTGATGGTGTTTAATGGGTTTATTCAAAAAACACCTAAGGTTTGGATTGTTAATCTGACTCTTTTCGAGCCTTAATCAAGATAAAATTTATTCAAACTTAAATTAAATATCACCTAAAATTGCATGCTAAGTATAAACACAAAATGCAAGAATACAAAAGCTAACCTATTATGTTTTTGGATTTCAATTGATAAGCTATGCTAGAAGAGGGTTTCTTTTCCGAGGCAACAAGAGATTTATGCATCAAACAATTAGCCTAAAATACAACTATATGATTTTGATTTTTTTGCCTAAGTACTTGTAAAAGGAAAAAATTTAGATTTAGTATAAGGTGCTTTGATTTAATCTAGTGTGAGAATTTAGATGAATATGATTAAAGAGGAATTCAAACTAATTTAAGATTCTTTGATTGACCAAAATAGATGTGAATTTAGGTAAACAATCTGTGAAAACATAGATCAGAAAGCATAAATATAAGAAAAAATAGACATCAAAGAGGTTAAGTGGTAAGATTACCTTTTTAGGAGCTTAATCAAATTTGCCATTGACTGTCAAATTCGACACTCGTAAATTTTCCATGATTGATATTTTTGAAAACCTACAAAATGAAGAGAAAAAATTAGGGTATCATGTTTTGGGGGTTCTATTTGAGTGTTGTGAGTTGAATTTATGTCTTGTCAACTGATCAAACCCCTTGTTAATATAAAAATGGGTATGAAGTATCATCCTTTTGGAATGGATGTAGGGCCTGTCAAATTCACCAGTGGTAAATTTAACAATGAGTGGCAGATTTGCTCTATGTATTCCAGAGAGTCAAATTCATCAATGGTTGTAGGGAGTGGCGAATTTGTCCTAAAACGAGGCTGAATGAGTTTTGGGTTAGGTTTTAGGGTTGTTATTTATCAAGTTTGAGATGAAATGTGGGGGGTAGATGGAATGGAAGATTTTTAAGGTTTATCCCCTACAAATTTTAGAACTCAAGCTACGCAAATATAAAACTTAAGGATCGAATTAAATCTATGTGAAGGGGAGTGGGCAATCCCCAAAAGTGACTAATATTGGAGGTTTTTAGGAACTTGGATGGTCTAGGAATGTCTACAAAGGGAGAGAAACATATTACAACAACCTAGTTAAGCTAAAGTAAAATAATGTAAATACAATGGAAATGAATGCAAATGGAGAGATATATATGTTGTTATAAAACTTAAAAATCTTCAATGGAGGTTTAGAAAGAACATAAAACATGAATGATAAAATTACTTTGCTAAGACAAACAAGACAATGCTAGTCTTGTATCAATACCATCATAAGATTAGAATGAAGCTAAATGCAAATATGTGTGAATAAATATGTTAGATAAACACACATTGTATAAAAACCTACATGTAATGAAAAGATAATATGAAAGTCTATAAGTAAAACAATACCTGCAAATGGGAATGACTTAGAAATCAAAGTGTGTGGAGAATAAAAAGAAATATAGTTAGTATGCTTAAAACGAAGAGGAATTTACTTATGAATGGAATGAACTATTATAAATGAAGAGATATAAAAGCAAGTGACATGGAAGCATATCTTAGAGGTATAAAATATGCAATAAAATAAACTAATGACTATAAATTAAGGAAGTAAACATAAATGAACTTGAGATGGCCTACAAAGAAGATGTTATAAGCATGAAATAAAATAGCAAAAAAAATGTATGACTATGTATGCCAAAACCAAGTTAGTAAGACCTAAAAATAGAAGAGCAATGCATAAAAGAGAACAAGATGTTGGAAGGGAAAGATGAGCTAGGAATTAAGAAGATGAAGAATGCTAATGAAGAGAATTTTTGAAGAGTATTCCTAGCTTGAGATTTGTTTATGTAATGCTTGCCCCAAGGGATGCATTTAAAGCTTTTTGTATGAGGATTGAGAGGGAAAATTGGTTGAGATGCCCTTAGGGTTTTTTTTTTAATTTACAGGCTTGGTTCGTTTATGGAGCATGTGAGGTCAAAGGAGGTAGTGGAACAAAGGAATTTGCATGCTCCTAGCTCGTGCCAAAATATTTTGGCTGTTTTGCAAGTTTACCACTTATGGTCAAATTTACCACTAGAAAAATTGACCAATGGTTAGTTTGACTGCCTAGGTTTGAAAAATGATCATTTTGTAAATTCATCAATTAGTGTCAAATTTGCCATTGGTGAATTTGCAAATGAGTGGAAAATTTGACAAATATGGAAGATGATGCTCAAATTTTTGGGTTTGGGCTGATTGAGTGTTTATTCATATTTGATGTCTTGTTTGATATATTTTTATTTGAGGATGCATCAAAATTGAGTGTACATTTTATCCTAGTTTTGACGTGATTTCTATGAAATTGCATTAAAAGTAGTAGTAGGACTCCAATTTTGATATTGTGATGCTTGTTGTTGTCTTGTAATGTTATGTTGAAGAAATGATTATGATTGTGATTGTTTTGATTGCTTAATGTCATTGTTGCATGTATACCTCATTTTTTATGATGTATACCTTGTTGGTATCTAAAATATTTATGCCTCATATACCTATTTACCCCATGGATGCCCCCTCAATAATTGTTGCCAAAGTAAATTTGGGAAGAATTCTCAATTGGAAGAATGGAATTGAGAAAATATGACTACGATAAAAAGCGCATGTAGGGTGGGTCAGGTGGGTTAAAAGGAGAAAAGTGGTAAAAATGGTTATCATTTTTACTTAGCCAATTTGGAAATATAGAGAGCTTGGTAAAAGGGAATTTGGGATTGACAACAGATAGTAGGAGATTGATGCATCATACTTAATGTGGTTCAAGGGAAAATACAAGCATAGGAGCATGTTGTATAGGTATGCTCAAGAATCAATGTCAAATTTTTCTTTTTTAGGTAATTTATTTATGTTTTTAGTGGTAGTGGAAAATTTTCCACTAGCGATGATTTATCACATATCAAAAATATCCTAAAAAAGGTTTCTAATATTATTTTGGTAGGGGATGCTAGTTTTTAGTGATTTGGGAGTGTCGTTCAAAAGTGATGGACAACATTTTGTTGCAGGGATTGGATGATTATGAGTTTGTTGTGTTGGTGGCTATTGGGTTGGATCATGTGGCATACATGACCAAGCTAGAGTTTGATTAACCACTTTTGATAACCTTGGTCGAGAGATGGTATCCATCGACCAACACCTTTAGGTTAACTATAGGGGAGATGAAGTGATACTAGCGGATGTCTAGCACATCCTACTGATTCCTAACCAAGGTGAGCTGATCTACCTTGGGAAGGATGATGGTATTAGGAAGGCATTATTGACAAGTAATGAGAGGTTTTTAGGGATGAGCGAGGGTTTACACATTAATAATGTATTTATGGAAAGGTACATAGAGTGGCTAGTGATACTATTATCCTCCATCATATTGGATACCTTTATGGTATATATGAGTAGGATACACATGCTTTAGGGATGGGGAGTTATCATTACTAGATTGTGAGATATCCATATAGTATATGCTTGAGGACTAGCCATCTTCGCTAGGATATATCAAATGTTGTATCGAGTGGTATATCAGAGTGATAAAAGTCTAGTATGTTAAACTCTTCTATAGGTGTGGTCTTGGGATTATATGGTGATTTAGTGACCTATTATGGGGGGTAGGATACCTAGAGCAAGTAAGCCTACATTTGGCCTAATCATTACATATTGAAGTAGGCTCAATTCTTGGTTGATGAGCTAGGTCTGGGAAGATTACTTGGAGATCATGGAGGAGTAAATTAAGGTGGTTAGATAATAGAAAGGAGCTAGCTCAGATGAGGAGGATTTGGTGGCTATATTATGGAGGGTAGGCTTATGAGTTATACTGGTATGATTATGTACTATGTCAGTTTGGAGAAGTGCAAGGGATACTAAGAGTAGGAGATATGTGGGTACAAGGGGTTACATGGGAGAGATGGTAGGAGCCTACATATCTCTATTCATTTACTGAGGTATATGTAGATGATCCTAAGGTACAATATCCTATCATAGATGATGTTGGGGTGATAGGGGATTACTTCCTAGTATAAGTGATTTCGTTCGACTAGGTTGTCATAGTCGAATCCACTAAGGGAGTGGTATGTAGTAGTGGATATAGCTAGGAATCTTAGAGATATACAATATTAGTTGGACAAAGAGTGAGTGTGCTAATTTTTTCATGTGGTACACCCTCTCTTTTTAGGCATAGGGAATGAGTGTATCAGTTTTTTCCTTGTGATACACCTTTCCTATAGGTATACATGATATCAAGGCATGCTATATAGTTATGATATTATGATATGGGTTGATTTATTTACATGATGTTCATGTCTTTACAATAATGATTTTTGGAAGATATGATGTTGTTGTGATGATTTTCTTTGTTGATTTTACAAATGTTGATATAATAATTGTTGATAACAAGCATTTGAATGTTGTTTATATTATGTTTTAGCAATTAATTGATGAGCTAGATGATGAATAAACGTTAAAAATGGATAATTGCTTTGTTGAGTGGTGACCTAAGGGTTTGATAATAGATAAGCATTCAAATGTATGTTGCTCACATGAGCGGTGGTCTCTAGACCTAATAACAAGCTCTCGTTGTGACTTTTGGTGTCAAGTATTATCCTTTGAGCCCAGATAATACTTATGAGTTTCCATGGAATGGAAACATGATCTCATCATGCTTAAATGGTGGTCTAGGATGCCACATAAAATAAAATCACTTAAGACATGATGAGGTGCCTATAATATGTACATGATATATGCATTTTTGTTAGTAGAGTTAGTTGTTAGTACTAGTTACTAATGCACACTTTGAGAGGCATACATTCACAACCCAAATTTCTAACTCGTTTGTGAGCCAATTATTTTTTGTTTTCTTTTAAAACTCAAGTAAATGAGACTAGGAATCTACTCAAGATCTTAGTGTCCCTAAACTTATCTATCCATCTCCTCGAGGAATCACTCATCTTTATTTCATCCAACATATGATTTACCCATCTCTACAACTTACATATATATTTCTATGTAAGTGTACTAGGTGAAGTGCAAGATTAATCTATTAGTATCTTTCTTCCAATGAGCTAGTTTATTCCCTTCAATCCATTGAAAGGAACACGCCAATCTCTACACCATACACAAGTCCATTTATGTAGGTGTACTATGCATGTGGATATGAGAATATTGATCTCATCCTCATGATGATCTAGTTCTCTCCAAGTAAGTCTTGCTCAATGTATGTATCTAGGGACACAAACAATCAAACCTCTTTTCATACCACTAGGTTCATTACAAGATTTCTTTGGATCTAGTGTAGTAAGCATTACCCATTATTTTTTTCTCTACTACCTTAATGTATATATCTATATTAGCTTGAGTTTTTCCTTAAATGAACCATCATCACAAGTGAACATTATGTTTTCCCTTGAAGGATTTTTCCCTTGTATATCTATAAATTAATTATTACTTGAGAATTAATCATGTTCTTTCCAAAATCAAAGTACAATATAATCCAATAGCATTGTCAAGGTTTATCATACAATATTTATATTTTTTTTTGTAGGTAAAATTGATTAAGTGCGGGGTTTAAATGGGCCCCAAATCCAAGTACATAAACCGGTAGCTAAAACAATAGCATAAGATGACACATGCCTGCATATTGGCCAGTTGCAACTTGAAGAAAAAGGTCCAAACAATAGTAGAGAAGTTTGGATGTCTAACATTAGAAAAATAAAAATGTAGTCTGAGAAATACTCGTGCAAGGGGTTGCTTAAGAGAACTAACTATCTAAAAAACCTGTAAAGGAACTATGACAAAAACCCATGCAAGGGAAGCTCACAAAATATCCATAAAAACTATAATAGATATTGTGGACTAGGGCATAGGCAATGAATCATGATCAACAACAACACCCTTTCACTTGAAAATATTTGAATGATTTGGGAAACCCTGGAGCTCAAGTTCCCAACTATGACAATCTCTTTGCATCGCTCACTCTTTCATCGGTAGTTATGTCACCTCAACCATCAGCATAATATTAACTTTGAAATAGAGGTTACACACAACAACATAACCATTATTCCATGAAATGACAAAGGCTTCAATGATATCTTGCTCAGCCCCTTTGAAATTGCTTAGAAATGGAATGAGATGATGAGCTTCCAGAAAGATGTGAGACAAGGGATCAAGCTAAAGGGTAGATGGCTCAAGTAGGGCCATATTGACAAGACTAAGAAGAAAGGAAGACCATAGAAGCTTCTTACTGCCTATAACACACAAAGGTAAATAAAACTAGATGACAATGGACTAACACAGACCAAGGATGTAAATATAGATTTTTTTGGTATAATAGATGCCCTTTTCGAAAGCTGAGTTGGTGTGATTGGAAGACCACATAATAATTCTTCATAGGGAACCAAAACCAAAAAAAAAATACATGGCATAGGATATACTTCGCATATGATAGGGATGGGATAGGATTGGGAGTGCCAAATGACTGAAATAATTAATCTCAAAATTCACAAGACATAAAATTAAGTATATCAAGACTTGACGCATATTGACATTGTTTTATAACATCCAATTGCACAGCCTAGACCTACTCAGGGACTTGACATGCTTGGAGAAGACAACCACAAGGTAAACCCACTGACAAGGCCTATCTTGGAATATTGCATACTTCACAGAAGGGAAACAGGAGAACCAAATGCTAGCACTGATAGCAAGGCAGAGAGTCACGCTAATAAAAAAACTTCCACTATAAGAATTAGAACCAAAGAAACATATTATGCTAAAAAGGGTACAATCAGCATTAGAGAAGTTGACCCGCCAAAACCTGTGACCACAAATTTCAAACCAAATCATTATTAGTAGTATTTAAAACTTCTTAGGGAAAGATTTCTTTCCAAATGGCCAGATATTTATGGGTAACTTCCCAATTGGTAAGAATATCTGCAGGTCTATTAGATTTGTGGTACATAGATATCATTGAAATTTTGGGACAACTTCTTAGCTTCCTGAACAATAGTTTTGAAATTCCAAGAGGACACCCTATTGTTTTTAAGAGCATTTATAATGTTCAAATAATCTCCCTCAATAAAAAGGTTGCCTTTATAATCCTTGAGAAGATATAGCCCTATCCATAGTGCATGAAATTCAACAAAATGATTTATTTGGCACCCACGATACTCAGCATAAGCCATAAGAACTTGACCACTGCTATCTCTGACTAGGCCACCTACACCAGCATCCCCTGGGTTTCCATTGGAGGCACCATAAAAAATATGTTTTAGCCACTCACTTGGGGGAGGAATCCAATGGGAACCCACTCTAGGATGGGGGGCTAGTAAAACAAAATTGGAGTTGCAGGGAATATTTAAAGAAGAGAACATAATAGACTCCAATATAGAATCATGTGGTTTGGTACAAGGGAAGAGCTGGGAATTCTTGATAGTAAAGGAAATAGCTTTGTTGGCTACAAATATGGTATCCTTAGAGGAGGAAGAGAAAACCCTACTATTTATTTCAAGCCACAATTGCCATAAGATATGATGAAGGCTCACTTTACATAAAGAAGATAATCTAAGATTTTTGATTGGAGCAGGCCATTGGGTGAAAAGATGACTCAATGAATTAGGAGGAACCCAAGAGATATGAAAAGTGGATATAAAATATTTATATTTATCTTAAGAGATTCATAACAAATAACTGGTGCATAGCTATTAAAAGTAAGAATCCATAATAAATTACCCATTTTTTTAAAGAGCATGAATGTTTCATTAACAATTCAATCAAAGAGCACTCATAGATAATAAATTCCACACATAATAATACAAAATCACATATATCCTAGAAACCCTCATGGGGAATAAACCCAACTTAAATAATTTCCTTATTTTATTTCATAAAGTGCATACTTCCGTACATAGCATTAAGGGTATCCTTTTATACCCTTGCATGCAACCTAAGAATTTTCAATATTCTTATGCTATCTCAATTTGAATTAATTCCATAATTTATACGCTCAATTTGGGCTCCATAAAGTGAGTCATTGACATTCCATAATGCCCTCAACTCCACCTTAGGAATCCCAATACTCATGTCATACATTAGGGATTAGACTTACAATTCATAATTACATAATAATACCATAACATGAGAGCAACATCCACTAACTTGGCACTTTATGATGTTGAACTTGATCCTCCTCAATTTTTTATTATTAAGAGTAAAGGAAGGGAGCACCCAATCCCTCTCCACCTTATTACATTGCTATCACAAAATAAATACCAAAGTCTCCAATGAATCCTTTAATTTCACATTAAACTAATCCAGGGAAATGTTCTACTTTAAATTCCAGAATCAAATCAATATTACTCATAATAGCAACACCTGCTATAAATTGCAACAATTATAACATTTTCCAAAAAATATTACGGCTATATCTATGTAAAATTACAATGTTATAACCCTAATTTTTTATACAAACTTAATATCACAAAGCCTCTAGTGCAATAACATCACATGGTATCTATTGCAATGCAAGCAAATTGACGTCTAGCATTAATATATCAAGATTCAACATCAGAAATCTTAGTTAATTAAATAGACTCCACCATTTATTATGACATCACTCAAACAACTTCTAGCTTTTATAAGCATCTCAGTTTAACCTATCAACATTCAATCGACACAAATTTCTTGTATAATCATTGCACTATATGAAAACCACGAACACACAATTTCTAAAAGATAACATTCATTATTCCTTCAACATTAATATCTTTTAAGCCAGTGAAACTTCCTTGGTTTCTACCTAGGATTTACTACACATTCTAATGCATTCAAGAATAGTCAGCTATTCAAATTGAAAAAGGAATTCATGATTATTTTTCCTACCATCCCAAACCAAACCTTAATAGACTAGTTCCAGTTCATATTCTTAGGTAAAATATAAAATAAATTATTCGTAGATATGTTATTGCCCATACAAGCACCTATACCAACCCCTTTCTTATGTTGTATAATCAACTAATTACATCAAAGTAACCCCTTGACATTTTCAGTTATCAAAGAGCTTGATACTATATTTTAACACAAAATCAAAGTTATCATCTTGATAGCAAATGTCTAGGAATTTCATAATGTAGATATGATCCAATATTCTTACCCATACTCCAACCTTAAACAAAAATCGAGCATAACAACTATGGTAAGAAAAGCACCATTTCAAATATTTCCTCAAGTAAGTTAATATTTTTTAATACTTTACGCAGTGAACAACATTCCAACAAATATGTATTACATCCAGACGTATAGTCTCACCTTAGGCAACTTTTACAACTCCATCCTGGTGCAATATTGCTATAAGCTACAATAAACATTACCCATAAGCTCTCAAAAAGCTGTTGACTCTAGTTTAAGTACATATTTGAATTCCTCACCGTAAATTCCCTTTAAAACTAAACTTATTTCTCCAAATAAGCAACAAGGGTACTAATTTCCACTATCGGTTTCAGACTTAAGTGTACTCAAACTACACTAAGGAAGGTATTAGATAAATAAAAGACATATCCACTATTTCCTTCAATGAAAAGTAAGAAAGTTCTCCTTCCTATCAAACTTAATCAGTTATGTTTTGTTTCAGAAGCAAACTGAATCTTTTATAAAACTCCATTTTAAGATTTTAGAATAGAAATTCAAGTAATCAATGTTACCTCAATAATGCAAAAAGACTCAGCAAGTATTAATTTTCCTATGGTTATCTACTATTTTTCCTCCTCATTTTTTCTCAATAACGCAGTCCTCTTTCTTTTCATAGGATAATTTTGTCTCCCCCTTTCCTATATCTCTCTTTCTTGATGCAAAGAAAATACCACTTCCTCCCTTCCATCATTCATTTTCTTAGGGACGTTATAGTGGTAGTGTATTATCGCTATCTCCACAATGCACGTCTCACTTACCATATGAAGCATAATGAAAAGCAAAATCATCCAACAACCAAAATATAAGCTTAATATATTCACCAAAATTCTATCAAGGTCAAAGTAGGGGTTCAAATTATATATATTTTTCTATTTTCCTTGGTAGCCATTATAACAACGAACTCGATTTAAGAAAAATATTACCAAGCAACTGAACACATGGTCTATGAGTATCCCTCTAAATGATTCTTTCCTTCATAGGGTAACTCTACTTCTCCATAGTGGAGAAAACAAATTTTATTCAAATTTTTTTTTAAAGAAATTCCCTATTCATTATTAAATATTTGTAAGCATAGAAACCTTCTTTTTATGCTAAAGCAACTATATAAACCAAGAGATAAATCCTTTATACCTTTATTTTTCTTAAGATAAGAACAATGACATTAATCCTAGAGAAGGTTATCAAACAACAAAAAAGTGTCATTTTTATCTTGATATATTTTCCTCAAGCAGTTCCATGCCATGCAACTACATAAAAAAATACATCCATCCAAGTTGTCCTTGCTATTCGAAGAATGAGTCATCATATAATTTTTTTATGACATCTCATCCTCAATGGTTATTTATTTCTACCACCCATGAAGATGTATGTTTTGCATAAACTAAACATGAAATAGTCAATCATTCCATCAACAAGATAACATAGCCAATCATGAGTCCATCCAATGAAAAGTCTTCCAAGGGAGGGTCATGACATCCTACCCCCTTAGGCTTAACACAATCCTCTGTGTTTCATCAAAGTTCAAACATTAAACAATAATTACATATCATTTTCAAATAGGAATGAAAAATGTCTCTACATATCTGCCACTTTCTCCCAAGTAGCATTTCTCTCGGAATAGTGGTCCCACTAGACCTTACATTGCTCCAGAGTCCCCTTCCTCATTGATTTGGAATGAAACTCAAGGATCTTCACTGGACGCACCTCAATGGCCTCTGGGTCCACCATCTACAATTTAGAAAAATCCCATACATGATCAGGATTAGCAATGTATTTTCTAAGCAAGGATATATGAAAGGTGTCATGAATCTTCGACAAACTAGGTGGTAAGGCGAGTCTATACGCCATAGGACTAATATTTTCTATGATTTTGAAGGGTCCAACAAAATGAGGATCTAGTTTTGTGGACTTTATGGCACTCTTCTTTGGTCTCACCCTCAGAAACACTTTATCACCCACTAAAAACTCTCTTGGCATCCTCTTAAGATCGACATAACTTTTTTGATGATCTACAACTTCCTTAAGCCTTTCTCTGATCATCCTTAACTATTTCTCCATTTCCCTAACCATGTCTAGCCCAAGCACAACCTAGTCCTCTGGATTATCCCATGACAATGGTGTCCTACACCTCCTACCATACAAAGCTTCAAATGGAGCCATGCCTAAGGTCGAATGATGACCATTATTGTAAGCAAATTCTACTAGGTGTAGATAGTCTTCCCATCGAGACTTTTGATCCATACAATACATGCGAAGCATGTCCTCCAACACCTGGTTCACCCTTTCAGTTTGCCCATCAGTCTCTGGGTGATATGCAAAACTAATATTTAACCTGGTACCCATGGCACGGTGTAGAGCTTGCCAAAACTCAGATGTAAACCTAGAGTCCCTATCTAAAATAATCACCTCTGGAAAACCATGAAGCCTGAATATTTCCTTGGAAAATCTATTAGCCACAACCATGACATCATCCTTGGTATTTCTAGGTATAAAATGTGCAACCTTGGTCAATCTATCGACCACAACAAAGATTGCATCATGTTGGAACCTAGTTTTAGGTAAACCTACAATGAAATCCATTGAAATCACCTACCATTTCTGCATGGGTATGTCATGTGGATACAATAGTCCTATAGGGTGTCTATGTTCAGCCTTAACCTTTTGGCATTCAAGGCATTGGGCAATAAATTTAGTGATGTCCCTCTTCATTCCTGGCTAGTAGAAAGTTTTCTTCATGTTTTCCCTCATCTTGGCTCCCCCTGGGTGAGCGAAGTAAGGGGATCTATGTGCTTCATTCATGATCATTTTCCTTAGATCACCTACCTCAGGAATTATTACCCTATCCTTGAAGCATAAGAAACCATCCTTGATGCCAAAATCCTTGCTTTCCTTGGGTTTCCTTTCCATATTTACCCGAATTTGGTTGCAATACACATCCTGATATTGCATTTCTTTGACTTGATCCATCAAGTCTACATGGATGCGGGTCAAAGCAACAATGTGTCTTCTCCTACTTAGAGCATCGACAACCTTATTTTCCTTTCCTTTGATGTATTCAATCCCAAAATCATATTCGATGAGGAACTCCATCCATCTTCTTTGCCTGGCATTGAGCAAAGGTTGAGTAAATATATACTTCAAACTTTGATGGTCGGTTCTCAATTCGAAAGGTCTTCCCACTAGATAATATCACCAAATTTTGAGAGCGTATACAACTACTACCAATTCTAGGTCATGAGTAGCATAGTTGACCTCATGCCTCTTGAGTTTTCTTGATCCATAAGCTACAACTACCCCATCCTGTGAGAGCACTCCACCCAAACCTTCCAAATATGCATCCGTGCATACTAAAAAATTACCTTGAGGGTCTAGAATCTTTAATATGGGTGTTATAGTGAGTTTTTGTTTGAGCAAATTAAAAGTTACCTCACACTTATCTATCCACTTGAACTCCTTTCCCTTTCTCTGGAGATTAGTTATTGTAGATGCTATCTTGGAGTAATATTTCACATAACACCTATAATATCTAGTCAAACCCATGAAGCTCTACACTTTAGTCACATTTGTAGGTATCAACCAATTTAGTATAGCCTCTATCTTCTTGGGATCCACTACTATCCCTTTAGATGATATTATATGTCCTAAGTACTGTACTTCTAACACATAGAAGTCACACTTAGATATATTTCCATATAGTTGATTCTTCCTTAGTAACTCTAGCATGATTCTAAGATGTCTATCATGCTCTATCTTATTCCAAGAATATACCAAAATATCATCCAAGAATATAAGGATGAATCGATCTAGATGCTTCCTAAAAACACTATTCATCAAGTTCATGAATGTTGCTAGAGCATTCATCAGTCCAAAAGGTAGAATTGTAAACTCATAGTGTCCATACCAAGTTTTAAATGTTGTCTTATGGGTATCCTCTTCATGGATTCTCAATTGATGATATCTAGATTTCAGATCGATCTTTGAGAAGATGGTAGCATCCCTTAGTTGATCAAAAAGATCTTCAATTCTGGGTAGAGGATATCTATTTTTAATGGTTGCCTTGTTGAGCATCCTATAATCTATGCACAATCACAAGGAACCATCCTTTTTCTTAACAAACAACATTGGTGCACCCCATGGTGACACACTCGATCTAATTAATCCCTTCTCTAGTAACCCTTGTAGTTGTACTTTTAGCTCTTGCATCTCAATGGGATTCATTCTATAAGGAGCCCTATGAATAGGCTCTATCCTAGGTTTAAGCTCAATTGTGAAATCAAATTCATGTTTTGGAGGTAGTCTAGGTAAATCCTCTAGAAATACATCCCTAAATTCTTGAAGTACTAGGTGTTTCCCAAACACCTCTTCCTTCTTTTCCTTTTCAATTTCATTTATCTTAACTACATAAATTGTTCCTCCCTTTTTAATGGCTTTCTTAAGTTGCATTTTCGAGAGGATCTAGGGTTGAAAATCCCCTTGTAGGCTATACACCCTCTATATTTTCCTACCATATTTAGAATACTCAATCCATCTATCCTAGAAATTGATCATAACCTTATGTGCTTGTAACCAATCCATTCCTAAGACTACATCAAAAGCATGTAGCGGTGCTACATAAAGACATCCAATGGTCGTACCACTAGGTAAGGTAATTTCGGTCATAGGATAACATTGATCCATAGAGTAGGTTTATCCTGAACCATACTCGACCTTCCACCCATGTGCCAAGATTCTTGGCCTTTTTGGTATATCCTTAATCAAATTAGTAGAAACAAAGCTATCTGTAGCTCCACTATCTATCAAAATTTTAACATTTCTACCAAAAATATTACCCTTTATAAGCAAAGGAGTGGCTTGCCCTTCTATATTTTGACTCCCTATCACTGCATAGATCTTATGAGTAGGTTCCTTGTGTGTAGGTTCTTTGTAAGTGGGTTCTTTTCCTTTCAAACTCGGTCCTACTCTAAGTGGGCAATTATTGGCATAATGTGGACCTCCATAATCAAAGCATCCCCTCTTTAGGGCCTGGATGTATTTTCTACTTCTATCCCTCTACTTTCACTACTAGTGGAGGGTTAGGCTACCCTTGTGGTGGTGGCTTGTTATTACCATTGTTGTGATTGTTAGGATTGTTATTCTTTCCCCAAAATTTCTTCCTAAACTTTCCCTATTTCCTATCATTTCTTTTGTCCTACCCTTGGGAGATTTTGTTTGTCTGTTCTCTCTCCCATTTCATGAAACCTGCACTATTTCTTTTCCTGAGTGCCTATTTGTCTTGCTTAAAAGCTCCTTCATAATCAAAATAGGGCTTAAGATAAGTCTCAACTTTCCTAGCCAAGTCATAGGCCTTCTAAAGGGTATTAGGCTCACGCATATTCACTTCATGCCCTATCCTAGGATCTACTCCTAATATGAATTTATGAATCTTCATCTTCTCATTATACGTAGGCACATACTTCAACAACTTAACAAATTTTTGGTAATAAGCCTCCACCATCTTATTTCCCTATCGAATATTGGTGAATTCTTCAAATTTCTTGGCATAAAAATGCTCCGTGAGGAACCTCTCTTTAAAGGCTACCACAAAGTCCTCCCATTTTAGATCAACTACTACCTTAATTCCTCTTTCTGTACTAAAATTCTCCCACCAATCTAGTCCAACACCCTATAAATGTAAGGTGGCATAGGATGTTTGGGTTCTAGTGGAGTAATTCTTCATATTGCAGAAGGTTTCCAATTCCTTCAGCCAGGCTTCAGTTGCATCACCACCTTCCTCTCCATTAAACTTGGAGGATTTTACATGCTTCAAATCCTTACCCATTTTTACTTCTAACCAAATTTTGGCCTATTGTGCCTCTATAGGGGGTTCATTAACTTGACCAACTCTAGAGTTCCCAACCTATGAATCCCGATTCACTATGGCTTCCAATAATTGCTTTTGTGTTTCCATCTATTCATGAAGTAAAGCAACTATTGCAGTGAGATCTTCCCTCTCATTATTAGGATTATCTGAACCTACATCTAGGGTCCTGACCTCAACATTAGTTCATCGTGTCTACCTCATTGATGGGGCAACACTCCCTCTCCTCCTCTTTGGTGGTATTATCCCTAGCCACACATAAGAGAGATAGTAGGGATTAGGTCACAATTACTTCTTCGAATTGCTCCTCCTACTACTAACTAAATACCTTAGTTAACTTGACAAATCAATAGTATTGGGTACCATTAGCTACCCTAACCTTTGTGAGGTAAAACCCTTCTAATGATTGTATACCCATAAATTTTCTTATTCACCTAGTCCATTTATACCTAGGTTTTGCACAAGGAAGCTTATAGTCCTACGACCATGAGCTCTGATACCAAATATCACAACCCAAAATTTTCCTAACTCATTCGTAAGCCAATTTTTTTATTTTAAAAATCAAGTAAATGAGACTAGGGTTCTACTCGAGGTCTTAGTGTCCCTAATTTGAGCTCTCCATATCCTTGAGAAGTTACTCATATTTATTACATCCAACATATGGTATACCCATCCCTACAACTTACATATATCTTTCTATGCAAGTGTACTAGGTGAAGTGCAAGATTAAGCTATCATTCTCATCCTTTCGATGAGCTAGCTTATTCCCTTCAGTCCATCAAAAGGAACACGCCAATCTCTACACCATACATAAGTCCATTTATGTAGGTGTACTAAGCATGTTGGGATAAGGCTATCAATCTCATCCTCATGATGAGCTAGTTCTCTCCTAGTAAGTCTTGCTCAATGTATGGATCTAAGGACACAAACCATCAAATCTCTTTTCATACCACTAGGATTCATCATGAAAGTTCTTTAGTCCTAGTGTAGTAAGCATTACCCATTATTTTCCCTCTACTACCTTAAATGTAGATTTTTATATTATATTTAGTTTTTCCTTAAGTGAACCATCATCACAAGTGAACATTATGTTTCTCCTTAAAGGAGTTGCAAATAAGTTATATCTATAATTTAATGATTACTTGAGAATTAATCAAGTTATTTCCAAAACCAAAGTATAATCTAATCCAATAACATTTTCATGGTTTATCATACAATATTTTGATTTATCTTAAGAGATTCATAACGAATAATTGGTGCATAGCTATTGAAAGTAAGACTCCACAACAAATTATGTATTTATTTAAAGAGCATGAATGTTTCATTAACAATTTAATTAAAGAGCACTCATAGCTAATAAATTCAATACATAATCCCATAATATCATATATATCCTAGGAACCCTCATGGGGAATAAACTCAGCTTAAATCATTTCCTTATTTTATTTTATAAAGTGCATACTTCCATACATAGCATTAAGGGCATCCCATTACGCCCTTGCATACAACCTAAGAATTTTCATAATTCTTGTGCTATTTGAATTTGAATTAATTTCATAATTCATATGCTCAATTTGGGCTCCATAAAGTGAGTCATTAGTATTCCATAATGCCCTCACTTCCACCTTAGAAATTCCAATACTCATGTAATACATTAGGAATTAGACTTATAATTCATAACTACATAATGATACCATAACATAAGAGTAGCATCCACTAACTTGGCACTTTATGATGTTAAACTTAATCCTAAACAATGTTTCACTAAAAAGAGTAAAGGAAAAGAGCACCCAAGCCCTCTCCACCTTATTACATTGCTATCACAAATTAAATACCAAAATCTTCAAGAAATTTTTTAATTTCACGTTACTACTCCAAGGAAGTGTTCTAATTCAAATTCCATAATCAAATCAGTATTACTCACAATAGCAACATCTACAATAAATTGCAACATTCATAACATCGTCTAAAAAATATTTTGGCTATCTCTATGTAAGATTACAATGCTATAATTCAAATTTATTTATTCAAACTTAATATCACAAAGCCTCTAGTGCAATAACATCACATGGTCTCTATTGCAATGCAAGCAAACTGATGTCTAGCATTAATATATCAAGATTCAACATCAAAAATATTAGTTAATTAAATGGACTCCACCATTTGTTATGATACCACTAAAACAACTTCTAGCTTTTATAAGCATTTTAGTTTAATCTATCAACATTCAATCAACATAGGTTTTTTGTATAATCATTGTAGCACATGAAAACCACGAACACACAATTTCTAAAAGATAATATTCATTATTCCTTCAACATTAGTGTCTTTTTAGGTGGTGAAACATCCTTGGTTTTCATCCAAGATTTACTGCACACTCCAACACACTCGAGAATGGTCAACTATCAAAACCAAAAAAAGGAATTCATGATCATTTTCCTACCATCCTAAACCAAACCTTAATAGACTAGTTGTAGTTTAGATTCTTAGGCAAAATATAAAATAAATGATTCATAGAGATGTTATCGCCCATATGAGCACTTATACTAACCCCTTTATTATGTTGCATAATCAAATGATTAGTTAAATTAAACCCTTGACATTTTTTTATTATCAAAGAGCTTGATACTATATTTTAAAACAAAATCAAAGTTATCCTGACATCAAATATTTGGGAATCTCATAACGTATATATAAACTAGTCTTCTTACCCATACTCCAACCTCAAATGAAAAATCAAGCATAACAACTATGGTAAGAAAAGCACCATTTTGGGCCTTTCCTTAGGTAAGTTAACAGGTTTTAACACTTTACGTAGTGATCAACATTCCAATAAATATGTATTACATCCAGACATACAGTCTCACCTTAGCCAACTTTCACAATTCCATCCTAGTGCAATCTTACTATAAGCTATGGTAAATGTTATCCATAAGCTCTTGAAAATATTTTGACTCTATTTTAAGTACATATTTGAATTCCTCACCACAATTTTCCTTTAAAACTAAACTCATTTCTCCAAATAAGCAACAAGGGTACTAATTTCGACTATCGATTTTAGACTTAAGCATACTCAAACTATGCTAAGGAAAGTATTAGATAAATAAAATATATATCCACCATTTTATTCAATGGAAAGCAAGAAAGTTCTCTGTCCTACCAAACTTCATCTGTTATGTTTTGTTTCAAAAGAAAACTAAATCTTTTGCAAAACTCCATTTTAAGATTTCAAAACAAAAAGTCAAGTAATTGAAGTTACCTCAATAACACAAACCGACTCAAAAAGTATTAATTTTCTTGTGGTTAGCTATTGTTTTCCCTCCTTTTTTCTCAATAATGTAGTCCTCTTTCTTTTCATTGGATAATTTTTTATCCCCCTTTCCTATCTCTCTTTCTCGGTGTGAAGGAAATACCACTTCCCCCCTTCCATCATCAATTTTCTCAGGGACATTATAGTGGTAGTGTGTTATCGTTATCTCCATGACGCACGTCTCACTTCCTATCTGAAGCATGATGAAAAACAAAATCATCCAACAAATAAAATATAAGCTTAATATATTCACCTGTATCCTATCAAGGTCAAAGAAGGTTCGAATTATAAATAAATATATATATATATATATATATATATATATATATATATATATATATATATATGTTTATATTTATATTTTCCTTGGTATCCATTATAGCAATGAACTCAGCTTAAGTGAAACATTACCAAGCAACTGAACACATGGTCTACGAGTCTACCTCTAAATGAGTCTTTCCTTTAAAGGGTAACTCTACTTCTCCATAGTGGGAAACAAGTTTTATTTAGAAAATTATTAAATGAAAACCCTTATTCATTATTAAATATTTACAAGCATAGAATCCTCATTTCTATGCTAAAGAAACTATATAAACCAAGAGATAAATCCTTTATACCTTTATTTTTCTTAAGATAAAAACAATGACATTAATCCTAGAGAAGGTTACTAAACAACAAACAAGTGTCATTTTAAACTTGATATATTTTCCTCAAGCAAATCCATGCTATACAACTGCATAAAAAATACATCCATCCAAATTGCCCTTATTCTATGAATGAGTCATCATATCATTTTCTTTCTTTTTCTTATGACATCTCATTCTCGGTGGTCATTTCTTTCTACCACCCGAGAAGAAACTTGTTCCTACAGAAGTGTGCATCCATTAGCAACATCATATTCTTCCATAAGATATATGTTTTACAAAAACTAAACATGAAATAGCTAGTCATTCCATTGATAAAACATCATAGCCAATCATGAGTTTATCTAACGAAAAGTCTGCCAAAGGAGGGTCATGACACACCCAAATAATTTTATACACATTTTGAGAGACGTACCTGAATAATTTTATGCACACTTTGAGAAGTGTACCTGAAGGATTTTATGCATGCTTTGAGAGGCATACCCAATTAATTTTATGCATGCTTTAAGAGGTATACCTAAAGGATTTTATGCACGCTTTAAGAGGTATATCTAAAGGATTTTATGCATTCTTTGAGAGGCATACCCAAAGGATTTTATGCATGCTTTGATAGGTGTACCTATAGGATTTTATGCATGCTTTGAGAGGCATACCCAAAGGAATTTATGCACACTTTGAGAGGCATACCAAAAGGATTTTATACACACTTTGAGAGGCATACTTGAAGGATTTTATGCAAATGTATGGGAGAGAGAAATTGTGTGTTTTTATCCTGATAGGTGTCTCTTAAGCAAGAAGTAAAATGCATGAGTATGTATAATGATAGAGATAGATTGCTTTCTAAAATTGCATAGATAGTTTGAAAATGTTATGATTTTAGGAGTAGGTTGCCCCCTGGTTAAAGAATTTTTTTGTTGAATGTGATATAGTATATTAGATTTATTGACATATGAGAGAGGGTAACAAGGGTCTATAAGTTCGTTACCTAATGCATATGCAAATATTTACATGTATGTGAGGAATTGGACTTAAGACCTATCACCACCTCTAATGTGTGAAGAAATTAATATTTGAATGAAAAGATCATTTTCAAAGATGCCAATGAAGGCTACTTTGAAATCATATGCTCCCAACCATCGTATTTACAATATAATCATGAGTATGTGGTACAAGAGGATAGATTAATAATTTTTTTTGAAAGGCATATTAGGCCTGTTAGAGTAATATTCCATTCTTTGGGATATTTACCCTTTTACTCCATTAGGGTAAAATAGGTAGTATATTGCATTACACTACTTGGGTAGATTATTACATTTACTTTTCTACTTTCTACCATGTAGATATTTACTATCTTAAATATCTAATGGTTAATTTCCTAAATATCCTAGGTGGAAGAGTTCTAAACCAAACTCTCTTCCTCTTGGCAGATTGTTTGGCGTGATCAATAGTCTATTCAATTTTGGATTAGCTATTTTGTAACCTATTTAAACTATAGTTCCTAAACTATATGGTTAATGCAAATATTTCATTTATCAATCATTCATGATTTCCTGGTCACATTGGCATCAGAGCTAGAGGGAGTTGGAAGGAGGAAGTATGAGACACCTTCGTTCCGCTAGAGAAGGCGAAGGCGATCACGTAGGAGGAAGCACCATTTTCATTTGGTGACTTTAATTTATTTTCCTTTCTTCCTAAATTTCCTAAGTTCCTAATGTTTGATTATTGATTTATTTAACCCACTAAGCCCGGAGGCAGAGGAGGTAGCGACCTAGATTTTTTTTCCAAGCCCACCCCGACCCCACCTCAACAGGCAGTGGGGCCCACGGATGATCACCCGGGCAGGACACTATCCGTCGGTGATTGAGAGAGCACGTAGAAGGGGCCTCAGATGAAGTCCTCTTGAGGATACCGGCTAGTGGGAGTGCACCCCCATGGCAAGGCCAACCAAGAGTGCTTAGAGGGTAGGAGCACCCTCACGCTCCCCCATGGCCTAGCCAACTGGGAGTGCATCGAGGGCAAGAGCGCCCTCACACTCCCGATACAACACTCAAGGCATCTATCGAGGACAGAGATCACTCAAACACGGTGGACACCTAACCTACTCAATGATCTGACTCAGCTACACGATGGGCACCTAACCTACTTGATTATCTGACTCAGCTACATGCAAGACACTAGGTCTGACTCAGATCTCGAGGACATAACAGAGAGGTGATAAGTGGTGAGAGAAGATAGGTGACACATGGCGAGAGCGGATAGGTAACATGTGGTGAGGGCAGAGAGGCCACACATGGCAACTAAAGGTTGGGTGAAGTAGTGATAAGTGGCATCAAGCAATTGGGCAGAGAGCGATGCGTGTCAGTGGGCTCAGGGTTTGTTGGCTCATCGATTTCCCGAAGGCAATCACGTGCTTTATTGCGCATTCAAGATTTTAAAGCCTGGATTCATCCCTTTTGGGATGAATGTGGGATAAAAATCCCACAAAACTTAAAGGTCGCCCGCCCTTTCTTCAATTACTAGCATGCGGGGCTAGCTTTCAAAGCCGCCCCAGCAGTGCAGTGGTCAAGCTTGAACTTGACGAGCGCGAGGTCGAGAGATCGACCCCCGCGTGCTCCTTTTTTGCAAAAAAGGTGCATTTTTTTATTATTTGGCTCTATTACTAAATTTTTGTTAATTTTTTGCTTAAATTTAATACTTTTTTAGATTATTTTTTATAATTTTATATAGTTTTGCCTTAAATAATCATTTTTTTATATAACTTGATTATTTTTTGGCCAATTATGTTTAATTATTTAAAATTAAATCTTTAAAATTATTTTTTTAGCATTTACATTGGAAACCTTTTAAACACCAATTTTTTTTTGCAACTATAACAATTCCATTTCTTATGTTTTCTCCACACTTGGGGATAAAGAGACAAAGAAACCAACAATTTTGTTGCAAAACATAAAAACTCTTCTCAACCTTGTTAATTTAGCATACAAGAAAGGATCAAACTTGAATTCTTTTTGCAAATTAGACAACAAGGAGACTGAAATTTTTTTGTAAAATTCAAAAGGCAAAGTGTGCATTTGTTTTCTCCGAGGGGGGATATAAGACATAAAATTGCACATTCTTTTTTTGCAAAATTGAGAAGAAATTGTAACCTTGGGTCCATCAAAACCAAGTCGTTTGTCGACTGGTCTGGAAGCCTTTCAAACGAGGGTCGTGTGTCGACTTGTCTTGGAAGGAGTGCTCGATTTGTTAATTTTGCAAAATAAAGGGGGGAAGACAACATTGTACTTATTTTGCAAAATTGTAAGACAAGGAGGAGACATAACATATCAATTTTTTGCACAACACAATTTCACATTTTGTTGCAAAAATTAAAAGGTGCATTTTTGATTTTACTCGACACCTTCATTGGCAAATTAGGTGCATTTTCGGTTGCATCCGACACCTAGGTGATAAGAATTTTGTGGGCATTCTTGTTTGATTATTGCATTATTTCTTTTGCAATTATAAGTCATAGAATCAAGAACACTCCATACCCCAAAATTTCACTAATAAATTTGTGTTAACCATTGCACAGATTTAAAGCCAATATTCACTTGATATTCTCTCCTACAAACAAAAACCCCTAATTCACTCTATTTGTTTGGCTTAATTTCCTCAAACTGATTATCCCTCTTCAAGAGGATTTTTAGGCAGGTGCCATTAAATATATTTTTGAGTGAATTATCTTTCATCTCTTATTTGTTTGGCTTAATTTCCTCCAACTGATTATCTCTCTTCAAGAGAATTTTCAGGCAGGTGCCATTAAATACCACTTGAGAGTGAAAGAAAAATCATCTTAGTACAAATTATAGGACCTTAATCATGGCAACTATCAATAAATACTTAAGTGATACACAATTGCTAAAGGGTCCTAACTATTCAGCATGGAAAACTAAGATGAAAGCCATCCTGACTGTAGAGGAAATGTGGGATTTAGTTGATGGCACTGAATCAAGACCCACAACACCAGGAGCAGATCAAAGAGCATGGGATAAAAAGAACAATCGTCTTCTTATGTTGATCCTCCTAGCTACTGCTGATGAGATCCAACCTCACATAAGTGAAGCTAAAACTGGTAAAGATGCATGGGATGCTCTTTGTACCATTTTTGAAGGCAAGAATCAATCAACTGTTCTAAACCTTCAAACACAACTTCATACACTCCATATGAAGTCAGGTGAATCAGTAGAACTCTTCCTCTATAGAGTGTCAGAACTGAAGTCTAAGCTCAATGCTTTAGGAGCCAAAGTTGAAGACACCATTTTGACTTCAGTAATCTTGAGAGCTCTTCCCGAATCCTATAAAATGTTGATTACATCCCTTAATGTTTCACAAAGATCAGTCACCTTTGTGGAGTTAGTCAATTTGCTTCAAACTGAGGAAGCAAATCAACTCCAAAGTGATGAAGTGTCGAACAATGCACTTTACTCAAACAATCAGGGTGATAAGAAGAAAGGAAACTTTCAAAAGGGAGGATCATCCTCAAAAGGTAAGGGAAAGCAATCTCAAAAGAGGTTTTGCTCGCATTGTAAAAAGGACAACCATGACACCAATCGGTGTTGGTTCAAAAACAAGCAAAACAAGAAAGATAAAGGCACATCACAAAAGCAAAACAAAGGCAATATTGCTAGTGAAGTGTCTAGTTCCGATTCTGATTCTGGTTCAGAGAAAGCTCACAGAGTGCTTATAGCTAAGACAGTATTGTAGAGGGAAAACACATTTTGTCACCTTAAGCAAGCACCATTTCCTCTCTCTCTTTTTTAGGCTTCATAAATAGCATAAGTTTTTGTTTGAAGTACTTGTAATAAAGGGGTGTTTGTACCTCTTTTAGGCTTCATAAATAGCAAACTCTCATTGTTTGAAGTTCTTGTAACAAAAGGAGGGAATTTTCTGGTGTAAAATTGCCTAGGAGGCAATATTTGTAAAATCCTTCACAAAGCTTCTTAAGTTGCACATATTTTGCAATTAAGGGGGATATACATTTCTTTTCTTCACAATTTTTTGTAAAAAGGGAAGAAGACTTATAAGGGTGCATTTTCGATAGCGACCGACACCTTAGTCATACTTCTTTCAAAATTAATTACAACATGTTTTGCAACAAGAAGGGGGAACTTATAAGGGTGCATTTTCGACAGTGACCGACACCTTAGCTACCTTATCTTTTGCAAACTCATATTGTAATCGAATGAACCTCGTATGAAGTGATCTATTCTACTACACCTAGCGATTGCAGTGGCTGGTTACCCATGCAATTCGGTTGGATGACAAGATTACAATAAGGACATTCGTTGATGTGAAGACAAAGTGAGGAATGACCCACTTTTTGCTTAGGAGCAGCCAGAGCACTATGATAGAGCAAGAACCAACAAATCAACATCTTTTTCACTGTATTGGGGTAGTTATATACTTTACCCAAATATTATTGTATAGGAGAATAGGTATATATTACCCAAATAATGTAATAAGGGGGGATGTTAGAGTAATATTCCATTCTTTGGGATATTTACCCTTTTACTCCACTAGGTAAAATAGGTAGTATATTGCATTACACTACTTGGGTAGATTATTACATTTACTTTTCTACTTTCTACCATGTAGATATTTACTGTCTTAAATATCTAATGGTTAATTTCCTAAATATCCTAGGTGGAAGAGTTCTAAACCAAACTCTCTTCCTCTTGGCAGATTGTTTGGCGTGATCTCCTATTCAATCAGTTTGATTAGCTATTTTGTAACCTATTTAAACTATAGTTCCTAAACTATATGGTTAATGCAAATATTCAATTATCAATCATTCACGATTTCCTAGTCATAAGGCCATGCTTTAATTTGTGAAGATGAAATATTTTGTGATTGATTTCTTGAATCTTTGAATGCATAATATGGGACTTTCGGATCCATAGGTCCCTTGACTAATGCATGTGCAAAGATTTATAGATACATGTGCAAAGTGGATTATATTCTTAATTTTGATGATTTTTATAGCCCCATTAGCCTTAATTATGATTCACTCCTTGTTGTGGATTGGAAACCTATTGTTTATGGTTGGGATTTGGGTATTATAGATACCTAACCTATGATTACGAGGATGGTTAAACTTCTTCTAGAGACCCTTACTATTTTTATGAAATAATTTGATCCTATCATTGTTGACTTTATCAATTTTTTAATTAGCACCAAAGGTTTATTTATAGAAATTTTTGTACAACTTTAAGCAGATGGAATGATCATGTCCATAAGTCCCATGCCAAAAGAAGAATTTTTTTAGTTTATGCCACTTAGGTGCTTCAATTTTTTTATTATAATAATAATTTTTAATCTTAGGTGGCGGGAAAATTTTGAGAATACCCTAATGAGCCTATTATAAAATCATATCCTTAGGTCTCAGACCACCTTTAGTTTTATTCAACATGTGCATAGGGGTTATAGCTATTGTTATTTTATGAGAAGCATATTGGACAACTACACTGAAAATTCCATCACCCATAGCATTCTTGTTAGAATTTTTAGGCCTCAAGGATTCTTTACCATATTTCTTTTACCAATATTTAAGGACTTTAATAAATTGTATGACCTTTTTTAAGTTATTAAAGCCAAATGGGTTATATTCCTAGACCTTAGTCTAAAAATATTCTAAGCTTATTTATAAAATCCTTGTGCCTAACTCTTCAACAAGAGTAATATTATCATGGCATTTAAGTATTTCCCATCATTTTGGAATTCAATTATAGATTCATTAGGACCATGTTTGGCATTCAAAAATACATCCATTAATTCTATCACGGTTATGTCATCATAAATTTCTTGTTTTAATTTCTTGATAAAAGTATCTAAGGATTCAATAGAGTTTTTAGGCAAAGATGCAAACCAATCATGAACATTTCCTACCAAATACTTAGTAATTAATATTAACAAAGCCTTTTCATTATACAACTAGTCCCTATAATATGTAATAAACTTACCAATAAATATTTAGGCTTTATTTTTTCCATTGTAAAAGAATTTAGGAACATACCCAAACAAGTCTATGGTTTCAACATGAGGAACCAGAGATTAGTGTTGATAATTTTTCAATGTAGGGTTGGTAGACATATTCATAGTCACCGTAACATTAGCTAGGGGAGGTGAAGGAGGAGGAGCATTAGTATTTAATAATTAAGAAGGAACAATAGCTTATACTATAGGGGCCCTATTAACACTTATGCTCTAAGGTTATGCATCATATTTTGAGCAATTTTCTAAATTTGTTTAGTTATTTCTCTCATAGTGGTCTCCATTTTCTTCTCAATATATCTTCTATGATTGTCTATCTGATAAGCACAAGATTCTTTAAGGGTGATCATATACTCAATTTTTTTTTATAACTAGACTTAGAAAATGGATGAGATGTATGGGGGAACTATTTTGTGTTTTCTTTCTACGTTTGTGTTTTATTTTTTATGATCACCACATTAAGTGGTAAAGCATGACATTCATAATCACTAGTAAATGCAAATGCTTTTTAAGAATCTTGGAATCTTATGATAGAATAATAGGGTCAATCATAATCCTTAGTTGGGTCTCTATCATCATTAAAATTTGAATCTCCTTTTCTATTGGTCAAATATTCAATTAGGACATCATTTTCATGACCAAGAACTAAAGGATGAACAACATGATTTTATTGAGGAATGGAATGATCTAATTCCTCTTCTATTTCTAGGATTTTCTTCTTCCTCAACCTAGTGGACATTCTAATACCTTGGGAAGAAGTGAGAGGGGATTGAAGTGCATTAGAGACCAATCCTCAAGCAACACCATCAATATTTAACTATAAATTTTGATGGAGTATCTTGTCCTACTTTGTGGAAGGTATCAAACCAAAAAGCAATGGATTTTTTCATACCTACAAGGACAAGAGAGAGAACAAAAGGATCATGTACTATGGAACCATTAGAGACAATAAAATATAAGCTAAAATAAATATTAATAGTAAAAAGGATGGATAAGTAAATGTATGGTGAGTAAATGGGAAGATGGAATGGGTATTTATAGTAGATGAAATGATAACTTTCCCTTTTAAGACTAACAACTAGATTACACTCTTGTCAAAGTTATAAAAATTGTAACCATCAATTCAAAAAATATGTTGTCTTAATCATAGGTATAAAACTACATTAGGACCATGATTGTATATTAAAAATCATAAAAATCAATCAATGACTATGATCATCACTTAAAGTGGTGATATTGTAATCATTGATTTTTAGAATATGTGTCTTGGGGGACATGTGTAACTATATCCCTTAATCATACCTTTATCCTTATTTTATATTTTTGAGAAAATTAACTATTGGAACAAGGTAATATAGCATAAAGGTAATGAATGGGTGAATAAAGATTATCAAAACCATAAACCAATATGGCTTGTTGTAATTCTACCTAAGGACTAACAAATCTAGTCCACCCCTATCCCATATTAGGAGTACAACACTCTCCATCACTTGCAAAGTCAGTTTTTAGTGCACTTTTTACAAATTCATGCCCACTTAAGTTGTAAGAGTAAATAATATTTTGAAGGATAATATTTTAAGCTATGTCTCAATAAAAAATTTACATACTCCCCCCACTTCAAGGTTGAAGGGTACAAAATAAAATTGAAATTTTTTATGAAGGGAAACTTTTAATTTACACTTTTGAAGGGTAAAATAGCATTTGAAAGGATCCAAATATTATAATTTTGATATCTATATTTATTTATAGTGGATAGGGGTTAGAGTAGCAATAATTAGAATCAAGTTCTTGACCAAAATAAAACAATGGTGGGTAGTTATTTAATTTCATATTTACTAAAAATCCAAAAAATCACTATGAAATTGATAATCCGATTGAATTGATCTCAACTCTATAATTATAGAAGCTAAAAAATAATCTACAAGGTCATATACATAGAAACATAAATACATTTAAACTTACATTATTATATATCAAACAAGTAATTATGGTAATCTTGTGCACTAAGGAAAAATGAGGAACATTTTAAGGTATAATTGAAATATTTTTTATATTAAATATGCTATGCATGTACATTGGGACTTGAGGCCAAAATGTTTGATACTTGATCTCATTAGAGTGAGTGCCCCCCATTCACCACTCTACCAAGACCTCCTAGTTTGATTAAACATGTTAATGAAGTATTTAAATCTAACTACTATAAAAGAAAATAAATATTTTATACTTTGACTAATATAAGAAAACACCTCAATCAAGAAACTAATGGTAGAAGTGTTCTTATTGGTACCTACATATGATATTTATAAGATGTTTTTATTAGAACAATATAAATTTTTAGAAACCGTAATGTAGACATAATTTTCCTATCATACAATAAACTTAGGATATATCTAAACATATTAAAGGATAGTGTAGACTCCAAAGACAAAAATGATATGTACTAGATAGTATGTGATGCATGATAGAAGTATTAAGATGAAATAGATTAATGTATTGATCAATAAATATCTACAAGAAAACTTAGTAAAGCTTTGCATATGGTGAAAGACATTAACAGTCTCAATGGAGATAGTGGAAAGGCATTAATATATATTTGAAAGTGGATACATTTAACTATAGATAGCGATAAGAGTAATTCTTACAATACTCATATTTCCATAGTATTAATTTTTTTCTAATGCTTGTATTTTTAAAACATTAATTAAAATATGTAAGTGATTTACATTTAATGATTTGAAAATATTTTTTATTGAAATAGAAACTTTCTTGGGTTATCTCTATAGGAAACTCATTCTTATAACCTTTAAAAATATTTTTTTTTTGGAATGAATCAAATATTTTTTCATTGTTCATAAACCCACATAACCATATTTACAAATAAATAAAATGTATTGATTATAAATACCAATATTATAATTAATAAATAATAATATCATATATTAAAATGTAAATGTAAAGGTAAAGTAGCTTCTAACATCACCCAGGTGTTGTAGGTGAGTTGGAGAGGAGAAGGCAATCCTCCAAGGGAGGTCCCAGGTTTGAATCTCCACCCTACCAAAAAGCTGAATTGGGTACCCAAAATCCAATTGATAATGATGGTGTGGGCAGGGCTGGGTGTGATCCTCGGGTGATTTTGACGGTGTAGAACCCCCTATTTGTGGTCTCTTAGACCAATGTGGCCCCGCAAGGAGTTTTTCGCTTAAAAAAAAAAAAAAAAAAAGTAGCTTCTAACATCTAGGAGACCATAGATGATCGATCTTTTTGAAACGGAGCTCTGGCGATTTGGCGGGAAAATTTCTGAGCAGGCGTCGGGCGATGCTCTAGGGTTTCTGGTGTGAAGGATTTTCCAGGGACTTTGGTGGGTTGACTTTGTGCTACTCTGAAGGTTCGTCCGCTGCCCCGGGAGGGCCCAATGGGGTCTCCTCCAGTTCCTCTCGCTGGGAGAAAGAGCTCATATGCTGAGATGTTAAAAGAAAATCCTTCGTCTTCCACTGATGAAGCTCAGCGGAATGCTTTTCAAACGCTATTCAAGAATGTTGGCAAGGGTTCAACTGCACACCGAGTTAATGGATGCCTCCCGCAATCCGCTTCTAGACCTAAGATTGTTATCGAACCAAAGCTGGTCGAAGACACAATCATCTACCGTGCTAACCATGATCTGATTTGCAAATTCATGGGTATCCGACCTACTCTGAATTTTCTGCATACCTGGGTTAGACAGAACTGGGAGCCACTCGGTGAGTACTCCTTATGGCCTATAAGCAATGGGTATTTCATTATTAGTTTCTCTTCTTTAGCAGATAGAAACAGAGCATTTGAATCAGAGAAGAGGAACCACGGTCCGACAGGGTTATTTGTTCAACCTTGGAGAGTGGGTTTCGATCCTCGTATTGAACCCACGGCTGTCCCGGTTTGGATCCGGCTGTACGCTCTCCCGATGGAGTTTTGGGGTGAGCAGGTTCTGGAGATGATTGGTAATTCACTAGGTAGATATCTAGGAGTCTCCAAAGATACCATAGAGGGAAACACAACTGTCTTTGCTAGAATTTGTGTAGAAATGGATATTAGCCAGCCTCTACCAGCCGAGGTGGAACTTGAGTTGGCAGGACTATCCTGGATCCAGTAGTTAGATTATGAGGCCCTACCTTTTAGATGCAGAGTCTGCCATAAGCATGGCCATTTGGCAAGGTTCTGTCCAAATATTTTGAGCACAAAAGTGGAGGCTCCGCTTGGAATGCCAAATCGCCCCAGAGAGGGTAAGTTTACTCCCGTCAAAGAACCATCCAATACTCCTCAGGGTTCTGATGTCCAGAAAGATGGCTTTGAACAGCCGAAGCGAAGGAGAAACAAAAAGAAAAATGGCAAGGAGCAGGCACAACTCAAGCCAACCAACCGGTATGAAATCTTTAAGTCACTAGTGGATCAAGAGGACCAAGTCATGGAAGGAGTGGATGGGAATGTTGAGGATAATAACATCCACTCTCATGCTTCTCCTTCATTTACTCCTGTCTTAGAACAGGTGATTGAACCCTCTGAGATTTTGCAGCCAGAGAACCCAGGGGCATTGGTAATCCACTCCCCAACACAGCCAGTTATTAAGGATGTCAACATGGGAAGTGCAGAAAAGAACAGAGAAAGGCCAGCTCTAGGGATTACTCAGGTGGAGAAGAGATCTAAAAATAGTAATTCTCAAGGAGCGGGCAGAAAGTCCAATAAGGATCTACTAGCAGTGCAAGGAGACAAGCTGATCAATGGAGGATCGGTGAGGACAATTGATTCTTATTGCTCCCAAGGTTTTCAATGATTATTCAATCCTGGAATGTTAGGGGTTTAAACAACAGAACCCATCAATCTGCTGTTCAAAGACTTTTAGGAAAATGTAAAACAGACTTTTTGCTCATCCAGGAGACAAAAATGTCTTTAGATCTTATGTGCAAAACTGTTAGTAGAATATGGAGGGGCGCTGGTTATATGGATGTGGCTGCTCAAGGTGCCTCGGGGGGATTGTTACTCTTTGGAACCCTCTGGAATGGACAGCAATAGAACATATAGCTTGGAGGGGTGTTCTCACATCTCTTTTTAGGAACAATGTCACAGCTGAACATGTTTTAATTACAAACTTCTATGGGGCTCAAAGCATTGATGGCCAGAGGCTCCAATGGAAAGTTGTACACAACATGAGGTCCTCCCGGGAAGATTTAGACTGGATTATTGCTGGGGATTTTAATGCCAAATTATCTGCTAGGGATCAGGAAGGTGGTATCCCAGTTTTGGATCCAGGGGACCGGCTTCTGATTGCCCAAGTCCAGGCCTTTCACCTAGTTGATATCAAAGGCCCTGGAACCCACTTTACTTGGACTAATAAGAGGAGAGAGCCACACAGCAGGAAGGTAAAGCTAGACCATTTTCTGGTCTCCGAGGAGGCATTTGTTAAATGGAATATTAAATTTCAGATTTTGGAAGGCCCAGTATCAGATCACTTTCCCATTTTGTTGGAGGGAGGGACTATGACAGGGCAGCACCACAAACCATTTAAATTTGAAAATTTTTGGTTGCAAAAAGAGGATCTCCGAAGGAAAATTCCACAGTGGTGGGAAGAAGGCCGCCTACCTTTTGGGACAACAATGTTCAAATTCCACAAACAACTTCATTTTGTCAAGATTAAATTGAAACAGTGGAGGCAAACTAATAAGTCAGACTTCCAGCTCCAACGGGCTCCCTTGGTGGCCAGATGGGAAGAGGTGCAAAAACACTTCAGGGAAGGAACAATTACTGAGCACCTTAAAACCGAGGATGATGCTTTGCGCAAAGCGGTTGAGGACATTGATAATCAAGAAGAGATTTACTGGAAACAGAGAGCAAGAAACACTTGGTTATTAGAAGGAGATAGAAATACAAAATTTTTCCATCGATCAACTTGTGCTAGGAGACAAATGAATAACATGGAAGTCCTTCAAGATGAGAATGGACACTCTTTTGATACTCTTCCCGGTATGCATTCCCACTCAATGGATTATTTCTCAAAACTTTTTAAGGAAAGTATGGAGCAAGATGTGGAAGCTCAAAATGAAGTTATTGATGTCATACCCTCTATTATCTCTCACGAAGAGAATCAAGCCCTTCTTAGACCCATTGATAGAGATGAACTAAAGAATGTGGTCTTTGGGATGAGCACTGGCAAATCGCCAGGTCCAGATGGCTTTCCTATTGAGTTTTTTCAGGCCTTTTGGGATACCTTGGAGGAGGATGTTTTGGCTATCACAGAGGAGTCCATAACTAATAAAAGAATGCTCAAGGCTCTAAATCACACCTTCATCACTTTAATTCCAAAAGGGGAGGAGGGGGTTCATATCTCTGATTTCAGACCTATTGCCTTATGCAACGTGATTTATAAAATAATCACAAAGATTATGGCTGAACGGCTAAAACCTCTCCTTCATAATATAATTTCCTCAGAGCAAGGGGGTTTTGTAGAAGGTAGACAGATCTTGGATGGAGTGGTCCTTGCCCAGGAGGCAATCCATACAATGCAAAAATCAGGTAACAAAGGAATGTTCATTAAACTGGATATGTCCAAGGCTTATGATAGGGTGGAGTGGGGCTTCCTGGCAAAGATGTTGGCAGCCTTTGGTTTCTCTCAGGACTGGATAGATTGGGTCATGAGCTGTATTTCTACGCCTTCTTATTCTCGTTCTAATCAAGGGGCTTCCCTCGCCACCTTTTGGAGCCTCACGGGGTCTTCGTCAAGGGGACCCATGCTCTCCCTATCTCTTCCTCATCTTGGCTGAAGGATTAGGTAGACTCTTCCTGAGAAGAAGACATCAAGGTCTGATAATAGGTATTAAGGTGGGGGCGGAAGTTTTGACTCACTTACAGTTTGTGGATGATACAGGATTGGTTGGAGTGGCCAGTCTCAGGGAAGCAAGAGGAATCAGAGATACTCTAAATGTCTACCTCAGGGCCTCAAACCAAGTCACCAATGATAAAAAATCCAAAGTGGTCTTCTTCAATCTTGACCAAAGGTTACAGGACAGAGTTATAGAGATCTTGGGATTCACTAGGACCTCTCTCCCAGTAGTTTACTTGGGGGTTCCTCTGCATTTCAAAAAACTAAAAATTGATATCTGGAAGGATCTTTTGGATGGCATCAAAGATAGAATGAATCATTGGTCTCATAAATGGTTAAGCTATGGGGGCCGACTAACTTTCTTACAGTCGTTATTCAGGCCATGCCAATATATAAATTCTCCATCCTGGCTGCCCCACATTCTATATGGAAAGAGCTGGACAAAATGGCTAGAAGATTTTTATGGGAAGGTGCAAAAGGGGAGAAGAAATGGGCCTTGGTTGGTTGGGATAAGGTTACCCAGCCCAAGGAAAAAGGAGGGCTGGGACTGAGAAGCTCCAAGCTTAACAATAAAGCTTTGGCTGGCAAACTGTACTGGAGGTGGATTTCCCAGCCAACATCCCTCTTCAGCAGAATCCTTTCTAGTAAATACTTGGGTCATGTTCACCCCAATGATGTGGGCCGTTTCCCTCTGGAGGGTAATGGATCCTTAGTGTGGCAGGCTCTCAAGCTTGGATCTCAAGTTATCAAAGATCAATTGTTTTGGAAAGTGGGGAGAGGGGAGAAGGCTCATTTCTGGACCGATTCCTGGGACCAGTACCCACCCATCATTGTTGTGTTTCCCGAATTGCAACCGATTAAATCTGCCATAGAAGACAAGGGCTGGGTTCAAATCGAGAGTTATTTCAACACCAGCCAATTGGGGGAGTACAAGTTCAAAAAGTTTAAGCGGTTGGAAGAGTGGCCAATTCCAATCCCTCCGGAGCTGGCACCCATCTTGTCTAAAATTTTGATAGAAAGGTTTCTCACTAGGAGAGATGAGGAGGATGAACTAGCTTGGGGCTATGGGAACCTTGGGGTTTATACTGTGAAGGAGGGATACGATAAGATCCTCCCAGAGCCTCCCCCACATTTATTTTCGGTTCAAGATTGGAGGAAGATATGGCATTCTAAGGGCTGGCCGAAAGTGAACTTCTTTGCCTGGCAGTTTATGCACAATGGAATTCTCACCTTTGACAATCTCAGAAATAGAGGCATCATCGGTCCTTCTCAGGTGTGTTATGCCACAAGAATGAGGAAACCGCTGATCATCTGATGTTTGAGTGCCCCTTCACACGGCAGATTTGGAAGCGTTGGTTCTCTCACTATAAAATCCAGGCTAATGGTGATTTGACTCGGACCAATATTTGGGAAAGATGGAAGAGAGGTAGATTTAAATCTAAAGCTCTTCGAATTGGTTGGGAGCTTGGTTTACTTTTCATCTGGTGGCAGGTGTGGTTGGAGAGAAATGCCCGTATTTTCCGAGAAACCTTCTCTTCGCTAGATGGAATTTGGCAGGTCATCTGGAGCAAAGTCGTGGAAACGGTTGCCATCTATGCTGAGGAGGAAAATCAGTTTGTTTCTGTGCCACTGGAAGAGGGAGCTATTGAGCAAGAGAGACAGGTTAGAGGTAGCTGGAAACCTCCCCCAGAAGGTTGGATCAAAATCAATACTGATGGAGCTGCAAAAGGCAATCCGGGTAGTGCTGGAATTGGAGTAGTGTGCCGTGATCATGCTGGGTCTGTGCTCTATTGGGAAATGCAAGGTCTGGGACGAGCCACAAACAATGAAGCAGAGGCCTTTGCTATTAAATCTGCTTCCATCTGGGCTGTTAAGCAGGGACACAGGAAGATAATTCTTGAGTCTGATTCCCAAATTCTGGTTGGCGCTCTAGACTGCATGAGGAACTTTGCCTCGAAAGCTTGGAGGTTGCGGATTCTGGTCTCTCAAATCAAGGAACTATGGAGGGAATTAGATGATGTGATCCCCGTCTATGTGAGTAGAGATTTAAATAAGGCGATCGATTTCCTTGCAAAGATGGGTGCTGAGAGAGAGGTTGGGATGCAGCTGCACAGTGATATGCCTGTGGAGGATGCAGTGATTAGGCAAGGTCTTGAACGATCCCTATGATAATGAGCAAAGTTTTTGCTAAGGGAGGTTTTTGTCATGATATCGCGACCTATAGCGCCGTCGCGGCCTCTAGTGGGAAGCTGTCGCGATTTCGCGACAGGTTGCGCCATCGCGGCCTTCGGAGGGAACCTATCATGAAATCGTGACATGTCACGATTTCATGACATGTCGCGCTGTCGCGGCCCATGGTGAGATGCTGTCATGATTTCGTGACCTGTTTCACTGTCGAGGCCTTCAGTGGGAAGTTGTCACGATTTCGTGACCTGTTGCGCCATCGCGGCCTTTGGCTGGAAGCTGCAGCGATTTCATGACGTTTTTGGCGCAGGGTCGACAAGGAGGATAACCGTCATGATATCGCGACAATTTTTGTGAATTGGAGCAAAGTGCAAAATCCGTCGTGATTTCATGACATTTTTGCTGTTCGAAAGCCGCAAGGAAAAATCGTCGCGATATCGCGACAGTTTTGGCGAACTGGCGCCATCTGGAAAACTTGTCGCGATATCGCGACACTTTTGAATACTGGGTGCAATGTGGAAAACTCGTCACGATATCGCGATAGTTTTGAGGATTGGGAGCTGAAAGGAAAACTCGTCGCGATTTCGCGACACTTTTGGCGAACTGGCGTCATGAGGAAAACTCGTCGCGATATCGCGACTCTTTTGACGATTGGGTGCAAAGTGGAAAACTCGTCGCGATATCGCGACACTTTTGGTGGTTGGGTGCCGAAAGGAAAACTCGTCACGATTTCGTGACACTTTTGGCACATAGGAGTCTTGGGGAAAAATCGTCGCGATATCGCGACACTTTTGCGGACTGGGCGCCAAGTGGAAAACTCGTCGCGATATCGCGACACTTTTGCAGGATGGGCGCTTAGGAGAAATCTCGTCGTGATTTCGTGACCTTTTTGGAGATCTGGAGCTATTTGGAATTCTCGTCATGATTTCGCGACACCTTTGGTGATGGGGCGCCGAAGGGAGCTGCCGTCGCGATTTCGCGACTTTTTTGGCGATCGGGTGCCGAGGGCTCTGGCTGTCGCGATTTCGTGACATGTCACGTTTTCGCGACTGGTGGCTCTGACGCGGTCGAGACGGGGTTGATTGTCGCGATTTCGCGACATGTCACGATTTCGCGACATGTCGCGTTTTCGCGCCCTGTTGACTTCTGTGCTCTGTGGTGGAAAGTGTTGACTTTTTTGCTCTGCGCTTGTTGTCTTGTTCTCTGCTCTTGGTTGGGATGTGTTTACTCCCGTTTGTAACTGTTCTTTGTATTAATACAAGTTTTTCATTTTTTTCAAAAAAACATCTAGGAGACCATAGGTCATATGAGACGACCCTCGTAGAGGATATTTACCCATATATATTTATTCAACCAAACTCCAGTTACCAAAGTATGGTGTACAACTCTTCCCCCATTGGATTCAAACCTTGAACCTCATATTAAGAGTTGCAAAGTCTTACCTTTAACTCAAGCTATATCCAATACATTGTAGTATAATTATATGTTGGTTTTAACTATATGAATATAGACTAGTAGGTCTTGGTAGAGTGGTGAGTAGGGGGTGTTTGTTGTGAAGAGGTCAAGGGTTTGAGTACCTTCAAAACTCTACAACACCCCTAATTATCTCATTTTCTCATGTACATGGATAACATCTCCACATAAAAAAAGTCCCCACACTATGACAAACATTCTTATTAAAAGGTGGTCATTATAGTAATACATGCCAAGATGATGGTTAATTGAAATAAATGTAATATAATTGAAAACTATTTTTATTCTATATAACAAAATAAAAGAATGTTTAGACATTGATGTATAAAAAATAACATGCAATATCATTATATAAAAAAAAGGTCAAAATATTTTATGACCCTCACTAATGAACAATGTTCTTAAAAAATACTAATCAAATAAAAAAAAATTACTTATGTTTTCTAAAACTTATCCAATTTTCTTATAACTCACTCTTCTCTTCCAATATAATTTGAAAATTATAATTACTTACATATACAATTTTTATATTTTTGAGTGTGCAAGCTCGGAGCTAGTGTGGACCAGGAACAAGCTTCACCTTTTTTTATTTTAGAAAGAAAGAAAGTATTGCGAGTGTGAGAAGGAAGAAAAGTAATAGAGAGAAATGAGTAGAACTTCATATTATTCCAAATATTAGGAGTATATCAAAAGCTAAAGGATGCTTATGAAGAAAATCTAGGTAAAATGGTGTAAAATTTATTTTTGAAAGTCCTTGTTGGAAGTTAGGATGCCCTAGCGAGGGATAAGATGAAGAGAAACCTATGGCAAACCCTATCTAAAAGTGATTATCAAGAATAAGATAATCAATCATGATATAATGGTTCTTAAAAGCAAAAAGTTAATATGTAAGTTCCATGGGTATTGGCTAGGTATTTTAGAGATTCAAAACTAGATTAAGTGGAATTGGGATTGAATTCAAATTACTCTATGAATTTTCTTCCAAAATTATTTTTCCTCATTATCTTGTCTAGTTCAAAAAATAGGGATACTATAATGGATCATGGCCCTTGGTTTAAGGGAAAAGATATATTATATTTAATACCATGGAGTGATATTTTTTGTGTGGAGAGAGACTACTAAAAGACTTCTAATTTGGATTAGACTTATTCGAATTATTTATGAGCTTACCAATAAAGAGGTTTTGAATAATATTGATAATAATCTAGGGGAGTTCACCTAGAAGGGAGAGAAAACATGTTGTATAGAGTAGAATATGTGTTTCCATGAGTATTTCAAAACCATTGCTATAGTCCATTAGGATTAAATATAAATTAAGAGAATGGTATTAACAAGTGGATTATGAAAACATTATATTTGGATATTACAAATGTTATAAGACTAGACACATGACAAGTTATTGTAAAGTGAAATGATGGAGAAAGAAAATTTTGGGCATGAGACAAACTTCAATATGAAGTATGGAGATCATGTTATAGTAGAAGCTAGGTCAAACTAAGAATTTTCAACTTCTAAGAAACTCATATAAAAAATTCCCTCTACATCATCAAATGGAGAAGGCCATTACAATTAACTCAAATCAATAGTTAGAAGAAATAAATTATGCAAGGTATGAGTAAGTACAATGGATAAGTTTAAATTAAAAATTAATTAAAGGTGTAAAGGAATAGAGGGAGGCAAATTTCAAAGCAAATGAGGTGAAGGAGGTCAAGGTTAATCTAGGTAAATACTTTTCATTTTTCTCAAGTAGCATAAAATCCTCTCCTTACAATAAAAATAAAATTAGTCTATAGTGTATCCATTACACTTTAGGGTTTCAAAAACAACATAATAAAGAAATACATATGGAGGATACCCATGGAAATTTAGGGGTTTTAGGTCAGCATAATAAAGTAAATACAATGAAGGAGCATCCTTGTACTTTAGGGTTTTTGGGTAAACATAAAGAAGAAAGTATCTACGAGGTTAATCCTTTAATTTTAAATTCTCTAGAGTAGCATAAATCTTTAGAAGATAAATCTTATTATGAAGAGTATGAAAAAGTAGAAGAAATTAATGAAGATGAAAATATTGGTGGGAATGGAAATGGAGAGGAAGCTCATCAAAGCAAGAACAAAGAGAAAAGAAAACTCAAAGGAATATCTATTTGGGAAGACAAAATCAACTATCATAGGTGTTAACGAGAAGTGGGGCTAAACCCACTAATAAGAATAAAAAGTGATAACAAAATTGTATTGTAGAAGACTAGGGGTATAAATAAGATCCCTTATAAAAGAGTTATTAAGGAGTTATAGTCTTGAGTTTATTTTAATACAAGAAATAAAATTAAGTAATGTGGAATGTAAGGATGATTTTTAAAATATTTAAAATATGGGGGATTGATCAGTGGTTTCTTTTATAGGATCTTTTGATGTTATTGCAGCAATATGGGATAAATGCAAATGGGATTAACAACTATATCAAGGAAAAATTAATTGGGTTGCTAGATTATTTTGCAAGAAAGAGTAAAACATTATAGTTGGGGTTATATATATATATATATATATATATATATATATATATATATATGCTCCAACTATACTTCTCATGAAATATTTTAGAAGGACCTTGGCATATTTTTCTCAAACATAATGATGATTTATAATTATGATCTATAGGTTCTTGGGGGTGACTTCAACACAACTATGTATCATTTGTATAATAAGGGTGGTACTCCTATATGATGTAAATAATGCAAGGCTTTGATTCATTTGTTAATTCAAATGGCCTTTGCAATGTTATTCATTCAAGTTTTCATTATACATGGGATAGTAGATGCATTACAAAAACTCATATAATAAAAATATTGGATAGACTTTTTTTATCGAACACATGGTTGCAAACAAAGTATAACTCTTCATATATTTTATTACAAGTAATAGTGTATCACAAACCTATTCTTTTGACTTGTGATTTACTCAATATTGGTCATTCAAAGTCATTTTGCAAATATTTTATGGCTACAAGACCCTAATTTCTTCTAAATGGTTATGTAATGGTGGGATAAATCAATTTTTGAAGGAGCATATATGTACAGGTTTGTTCAAAAGTTGAAATATCTAAATGAGCAAATCAAGTTTGGAATGCCAAAACGTTTGGTAATAGTTTTAAAGAAAATAAAGAAATTGAATCCAAGCTCAAAAATTTAGAAGAGATTATGGAAATCAATTGAATTGATTAGGATTATTAAGTACAAGAAAATAAGTACTTTTTATAATCATAACTCATTGAGAAGGGAGAAATCATATTGAATCCAAAAATCTAAGGAGAAATGCCTCAAGGAAAGAGATATAAATACCAAAACTTTCATGCTATAGAAAAATATTTTTGTTCATTGTGTCAAATATATTTAAATCCAGATGGAAGAAATATTGAGAAAGAAAAATATATCAATATGGAAGTAATTATTTATTTCAAAAATATTTTGTAAGATGCTAGGAAATATGAGGCATAAGGTAAGCTTTTGCAAAATATTACATTAATTATCACATAGGCACAAAATAATATATTGATAAAGAAGATTTCTATGGAGGAGCTACATGAAGTAGTTTTTCATTTCCATCCTAACAAGGCACCTTAACTCAATGGATTTCCTATAATTTTCTTTCAAAAAAAATAGGATTTATTGAAGAGTGATATGTTGGTTGCAATTGAAGAGGGCCAAAAAGAAGACTATGATAAGTGATACCAATGTCATTTTTATTACATTGGTTCCCAAGAAAAGTGAGACAAAATATTTTGATGATTTTCGTCCAATAATACTTTGGAATATGATTTTTAAAAATAATCTTTAAAATTATGCCAAACAGGTTAAAAATCATTGTAGATTGTGTTATCTTACAAGAACAAGGTGGTTTTGTTTATGGTAAATAAATTCTTGATGGTGTAATCATTGCACAAGAGGTCATACATTATCTTCACTCTAAATAAAATAGGTACACTTATGAAATTAGATATGAACAAAGCATATGATAAGGTTTTTTGGAGTTTTCTACATGATATTCTTAAAAACATTAGCTTTGATCAAGTTTGTTGTGAATGGATTAGATGTTGTTATAGCACTCTGAAGTATTATATTTTGAACAATGGTTCCCATATTGGATACGTTAATTCATCTCATGGACATCATCAAGGTGATCCATTATCTCCTTATCTATTTATTATTCTTGTGGAGTCATTAGTGAGAGCTTTCATAAAGGAAAAAATGGAAGGAAAAATCAAAGGTAGTCAAGTTATAATAAATGATCTCTTTGAATCTTATCTCCAAGTTGTTGATGATACTTTTATTTTAGGTAATCCCTCAGTCTATGATGCCATGGAATTTAAACTAATATTAACATGTGATGAGAAGGCTACTAGACAATTCATTGATACTAGAAAATCAAGAATTTTTCATTAACATTGCCCTAGATTTATAATGATGTTTTATTGATATTTCAAGGTTTAAAATTGATAAATCCCATCATCCTACTTGGATATTCCTTTATCTCATAAAGAAAATAAAAATGAGCTTTGAGACTCATGTTTGGATAGAATGAAAACTTGTTTGGTAGGTTGTAAAGGAAAGTTATTAACCATGGCGAGAAGGCTACAACTCATAAAGACTACATTGTAGTCCATTCCTATTTATACAATGTCTCTTTCAAGATTCCTAATAGTTATAGAATTAGAAATTGATAAAATCCAAAGGGATTTTCTTCAAAAAAAATGTCAAAAAATTTAGGTTTTCATTTTGTAAGTGGGATGGGGTTTGCAAAGGAAAGAATATTTGAGGTGCAGACTTATGGAATTATAGACTTATGATTTTTCCCTTAAGGTCAAATTTGGTTGAAGATTATTCAAAGTTCAAGGAAAGAGTTTGATGAAAATGTTACTTCAAAAATATATAGGTTCTCTTGATGCAACACAAATATTTAAGAAATAAACACTACCCAAAGGATCTCCAACATGGAACTTCAGATTAGATAGTTCACAACTGATCAAGAAACATGTTAGATGGTTAGTCAATGAGGGAGATTATACAAATTTTTAGTTTGATGCTTGGTTGGATCCATATATTTTTATATTTGATTGAAAATGACAACCTTTAGCTTGGGCATATATAAATTGTAAAGGTTCAAAGGTAAAATATTATATTAAAGTGAGAAACTATTCCAAGTCATGGATTTTTTAATTAATGTGGTTGAAGGAGAGCAACTCAAACAAATAGTAGATGAGCTTCAAATATGTTTCAAAATCTCTATTTCCCTATTTATACACCAAAGGATGATATGGTTCAAAATATATCAAAATATGGTGATTATAGGATCAAGTTAGGATATGAGAATTTAGAGTAATCAAAATTTCGTACTCCCAAATATTTTCCTTAGAAGAATGTTTGATCACTAGAGGATCTCCCCAAGGTCTTGAAATCCCTATTATTAGTAGTCCAAAGTAAAAATTTAATAGGAAATAGTCAACAAAGAAGAGGACATCATGGAATTTTCATATGTGCCTTGTGTGAGAAGGATTTAGAAACATCACACCATTTACTTCTTTATTATCCCTTTGCTCACACCATTTGGGATTGCTTTTTCAAGAATATAAGAATATATTGGCAGCTCCATCAACATTCAAAGAGTTGATGATATATTTGATTATTTATTTGAAACCTAAAGCATTATATATTTTGTGGACGATCGATCATGTCGTTATTTATTAGAATTTATGGCTCAAAAGGAATAATAGAATTTTAAAAATAAATCTCAAAATTATGTCCAAGTTTGAAATTGTATTATTGTCTTTCTTACAAAATTTTTACAAACATTAAACTCATAATGGGAAGTCTCAAGTGTATAAAAAGAGGTGCTAGTTGCTTGGTTACAATATTTGAATATACATGAAAGGGTCAATTATGACAATGACATTAAAAAAAAGGATTTGCTTTGATCTATGGCAAAATAGAAATGTCTAGAAATAGAGTTTATCAAAATTAACTTTGAGTGTGGTCTACCAGAAAGGATGCCACTTGCATTATCGGTGATGTGACCCATGTTCAATCCCCATGATGGATGTTTATAAGAAGTATTATTCAAAAAAAAAAAAACCTTGAAGGTACTTCAAAAAAAATTTAAGAAATGTTGACGGAGGTGGTGTTTTTGATGTTGGACATTTTGAGTCCATCGATTTGTCATTGATGTCAAGGCATGAAGTTGTCATTGATGTTCAGTAACAAACCTCCAATAATACAAAAATGTCAAAAGAAACAATGCATAAGATAGACGGTTGGATGGCCCAATAATATTATAATACCTTGTTATAATATTAAAAGACCCAAAGGTATGTGATTAAAGTGATTTAATATTTAAATTATTTAAATTTAAGGTTTAAATAATTTAATATTAAATATTAAAGTGGGCATCATTTTGGGTGTCATGTTTTAAATGTAAAGAAGAGGTATGTTTTAATTATTGGAGTGGGCCCTTAAAATACATCAACGCGTCAACCTTATAAGCATCCCCCGACGTCCTCTATGCAAATAAAATGGTCAACGTCGTCTAATAGAAATATTATACCTTATTTCAAGGAGTCCCTCTAAGGCTTGAAGAGGGTGTCGATCATGCTATATAAAATTTTTAATTACTCAACTTGAATGTGTGCTTGAAAGATAGAAAATATCAATCGACGACAAAAGGTATTGAGCAGATAATATTTGTTCGAATAGAAAAAGAACAACAGACAATTTGAGCTCATAATTTACACCTTGTGACATGAAAATGAAGCAGAATGGTCAAGACCTAAGTTGCATAGCTCTTAAGGATTTGGAACGAATTCCAAAATGATATAATCTCTTCGAAATCCTTTGGTGCAGGCATAATAGGAGGATACTGTTTGCACATGTTTAAAATTCATCTTGGCACAACACTATTTCAAGGAAGTGACGTACTCCATAGCAAATAGGGAGGAAGAATTAAATTGTTATAAATAGTACCCGAAAGGATGTGTAGTCCATGTAACTATCTAGCCAAAGCTAAGATCTAAAGGTAGATAGTGACGTAGGTTTTATTCACTGCATATCTTTTTGAAGTGTGTGACTCAAGGTTTATCTTAGGGCTAAAGATTAATAACGTCAGATTCGAATAAGATATGCTCAATTTTTTATGTTTGATATAATTACAAATCGGGTGCAATAAGGGAGGTTATTTGAAATATTAATTTTTGAAGTATGGAGAGATAAAATATTTTTAGTTAAAAGCTTAAGTTAGGGAGATATAAGGGGTGTAAAATAAAAGTGTATATTTTGTTTAAAGCATAAGGTTGTTTGATTATTGCTTTATCATAAAGTTTGGGGAGTAATAAGGGTACAAAAAAAGAAGCATATATTGATTATTAAATAAGTGGATATGACATAGTCACTTAAGAAAATATTGATCAATATAGATTACATGAAATATTAGAAGATTGAATGTTTGTTGAGATGGAGTGATAAGGTGTAATTTTAATATCATTTTGTATTATGTTTTGTTGAGGAAATTATTATCTTCTAACCCTTATTGAGTTTGGCAAAGAAGTAATTGTGAGTGTGACAGATTTGTGAGATCTATTCCTTATCAAGCAAAAATGTATGGGTATATTCTTCCTAATGAGTATTAGTTGATTGTTTTGAATGCTAAGTTGGAGTGAAAAGGATTGTTTTGTTTGCATTGTTGAGAGTGGTTGAGTTAATGCTTCAAAGGTTTTCTGAAATAAAGAGTTGATATTTTATAAGCATTGTTGTTGAAGCCATTGGTTTTGCAAATAATTTGAGTTAGGGTTTTGAAAAGAACATGAGTATCATTGTTATTTGAATATTGATTTATAAGAATTGTTGTTGAAGTGAGTTGTTAGGAAAAGAACTTGAAATAGGATTTGAAAAGAACATGAGTATCATTGTTATGTGAGATTTGTTGTTGAGCATTATTGGAAATATTTTGAGTTGGTTGATATATGCTTGGACTAGGTCTTGTGAGAAAGGGGAGTTTCATTAAGCAATTGGTTGAGTTGAGTTGGTTGAGCCTAATCAAGTGGTTGTATGAAGTGATTGTTCAAGTTCCATAAAATAAACTATTCTACATTTTGATTTGAGTTGTGAAAGTGATTGAGCATTGAGTATAGAACATATTGAGTCTCTAACAATTCTCTTTATGCTTCTATGATATTGATTTGAGTTGAGAAAGTGATTGAGCTTTGAGTGTAGAACATATTGAGTCTCTAACAATTCTCTTTATGCTTCTATGAGATTGGACAAGTTCTGTGTGGACTTGTTAAGAATATTTGAGGAAAGTCTTTGAGAAGACTTGTGGACTGATTTTGTGTGAGCTTTTGTGGAAGCTTACAATACAGATTTGGCTAAGTTCTAGAGAGGACTTGTTGAGCATATTTGGATAGGTTCTGAGTGGACTTGTTGAGCAGATTTGAGTAGGTTTTGAGTGGACTTGTTGAGCAGATTTGAGCAAGTTATGAGTGGACCTGTTGAGCAGGTTTTGAGTGGACCTGTTGAGCAGATTTGAGCAGGTTTTGAGTGGACCTATTGAGCAGATTTGTGCTAGACTGACTGGACTATGTTTAGTGCAGATTTGAGTGAGCTTATTGAGTAGACTTGTGCTAGACCAATTGGACTATGTTTAGTGTAGAGTTGAGCATATTTGTGCTAGACCGATTGGACTGTGTTTAGTGCAAATTTGAGTGAGCTTGTTGAGCATACTTGTGCTAGACCGATTGGACTGTGTTTAGTGCAGATTTGAGAAAATTTGTGCTAGATTGACTGGACTGTATTTAGTGCAGAGTTGAGCAAATTTGTGCTAGATCGACTAGACTATGTTTAGTGCAGATTTGAGATAGAGCTTTGGAGGTGACAGAGTAGAGAGGACAGTAGTCTCCAGTGGATAGAGATCCATCAGCCAGGGCAGTGAGGACAGGTCTTCTGAGTGGGGACAAGATTCTTCAGTGGAGAGAGATCCACAAGCCAGTGTAGTGGAGGTAGTAGTCTTCTAGAGGATCACCAGCCAGAGTAGAGGAGAAGGAGTTCTCCTGTGGATAGAGATCCATAAACCAGATTTAGGGGATCAACATCTCCTTTGGATAGAGGTCCATAAACATTGTAATTGGGAAGGATTCCCAAGAGATTGATTGAGAAAATTTTAGTGAAATATTTTCTCCGTGGAGGTAGCCCACATTGGGTGAACCACGTTAAATTGGTGTCTCTATTGTGTGTGATGATTTGTGCATTGCTTTGGTTATTGCTATTGATATTGCCATTGATTATATTGATTAATATTGATTTGGGAAAGAAAAGTAAAAAGTGGTCTTATATTGTTCACCCCCCTCTCAAGTATAAGCTTGTGTTCTTCAATTGGTATCAAAGTTGGTTCCTTCGGAAAAGGTTTAACAACTTGAAGGAAGATCTTACAAGAACACAAATGGCAAAGAAAGGCAAAAGTAGAACCATGAGACACAAGAAGAAAAGAACACACATGGTCATCAAAGAAAAAGAAGATGAACTTGATATTGTTGTTTTGGGAGGAAGAATGGAAATAGATTCAAGAGATGAATCAAGCAGTGGAGAAAAGATCAGGTTGATAAAGTTTTGTACCAGATGTGGGAACACAGGTCACCATGCAACTTATTGTCCACAAGAATGTTTTGTTTGTGGTCAACTCGACCATGATGCAGGTTATTGCAATGGGTTTAGTAGTGGTGAAGATGAAGATGACATTTTCAAAAATGAAATCCTAGAGGTTGGTTCAAGAAAGGATAACAGGGAAAATCAAAATAGGTATGAAGAAAAAACTCTACTTTCAGTATTAGAAGAAAATGCTCCTATAGAAGATTTAGAAAAAGAAAAAGAGAAAGCCACTCTTAAGGAACTCGTTGAATTGAAAAGAGAGAATTTAGAATTGAAGGGTCAAATACAAGAAGATGAGAAATGTAAGACAAAGCTTCTACAAGATCTTTCTGACTTGAGAGATAAGGTTGAAAAGGCAAGAAGAGTTGAAAAAGGTATGGTTGAATAGTCAAAGGTAAAAGAGATAGAATGTGAAAGGCTTATGGTTACTCTTGAAGAATTAAAAAGGGAGAACTCGGGATTAAGGGTTCAAGCTCAAGAAGATGAAAAAGCAAAAGCAAGGTTTTTACAGGAACTCACCAACTTCAAAATCAAAGTTGAAGAGACAAGAAAAATTGAAGAAGGTATGGCCAAAAAATTAAAGACAAAAGATCTAGAGTGTGAAATATTAGAGCATGAGATAGTTTCACTAAGGATGGAAGTAAAAGGTTCTAAGGACAAGCTACACAAGTTTGAGGAAAATTCAAAGACTTTGGATAGGATTATCAATGCACAAAGGTCATCAGTCACCATAACAGGACTTAGTTCTAAAGAAGAACAAGGGAAACAGGAAGCAGAAAAAGGAGAGTCAAGCTCAAACACCAGAAAAGAAGAAGCGTCAAAAGAAGTAAGTAAAAGAGAGAGTGAGACTTCTAAGGATAAGTTGGACAATAGAAAGTTCAACAAGGAAAGGAACAATGCACAAGTAAGAAACATATGGAACATGAAACAAGTAGAAGAGACTAAGAGACCAATGGGGTCTAGGCAAGGTTTCTTCAATGGAAGATGTTTTTCATGTCACAGGTTTGGGCACATGGCTTCACAATGCAGGACACATGAAAGACAAGAATATGGGAATGGATAGCCTTTTCCATGGGTATTTCTACTCATGTAATCAGTTTGGTCACAAGGCAATGAATTGCAGGGTTCATGACAAAAGAGGATATGGCTTCACTAGGAGAAATCCTAAGATATTTGCACCTCCAAGGAATAATAACATTAAGTGTTATAAGTGCAATAATGATGGTCACACAACAAAGTGGTGTAGAGCAGATATTCTAGAGATAAGTATGAATAGGAACTTGAACATGAACAGGAATAGGAACAAGAATATGGATATGAACAAGAACAAGAATAGGAACATGGATAGGAATATGAATAGGAACATGAATGTGAACATAAACAGGAACATGAATATGGATGTGAACAGGAACATAGATGTGAATAGGAACAAGAATGATGACATGGACAAGAACATAGACACGGATAGAAATAGTTAGAGGATTCAAAAAAATTAGAAAATAAGAGAAGAGGATAAAGGTAAAGAACAATGCTTTATAGGAGTAGAAATACTCCCACCCCAAAATTAACCACCTTAACAGAAGGTGGGGGAGGGACTAAGCTAAGAGGCTCATTCTTAGCCCCGAGCCCCAAAGGTGACCCTTTGCCATTGATGTCAAAGGGGAGAGATTTGAGTAATGGGGAGAGATTTGATATTTGAGAGAGCATTGAGCTAGGGGGAGCAATGTCCTAGGGGGAGCAGAACAAAAGAAAATGTCAAGTTTTTGATAAAAATAATTTGGGTTACCATCAATGACAAAGGGGGAGATTGTTGGACATTTTGAGTCCATCAAGTTGTCATTGATGTTAAGGCATGAAGTTTTCATTGATGTTTAGAAACAAACCTCCGACGATACTAAAATGTCAAAAAGAATAATGCATAAGATAGACGGTTGGATGGCCCAATAATATTAAAATACCTTGTTACAATATTAAGACCCAAAGCTATGTGATTAAAGTGATTTAATATTTAAATTATTTAAATTTAAGGTTTAAATAATTTAATATTAAATATTAAAGTGGGCATCATTTTGGGCGTCATGTTTAAATGTAAATAAGAGGTATGTTTTAATTATTGGAGCGAGCCCTTAAAATAAATCAACGCGTCAACCTTATAAGAATCCGTCAACGTCCTTTATGCAAATCCAAGGTCCGACGTCATCTAATAGAAAGATTATACCTTATTTAAAGGAGTCCTTCTAAGGCTTGAAGAGGGTGTCGATCATGTTGTATAAAAGTTTTAATTACTCGACTTGGAGGTGTGCTCGAAAGATAGAAAATATCAATCGACGACAAAAGGTATTGAGCAGATAATATTCGTTCGAATAGAAAAATAACAACAGGCAATTTGAGCTCATAATTTACACCTTGTGACATGAAAATGAAGCAGAATGGTCGAGACCTAAGTTGCATAGCTCTTAAGGATTTGGAACAAATTCCAAAATGATATAAGCTCTTCGAAATCCTTTGGTGCAGGCATAATAGGAGGATACCGTTTGCGCATGTTTAAAATTCATCTTGGCACAACACTGTTTCAAGGAAGTGACATACTCCACAACAAATAGGGAGGAAGAATTAAGTTGTTATAAAGCATGATATGAGCCTCACCGTACCCGAAAGTATGCGTAGTCCATGTAACTATCTAGCCAAAGCTAAGATCTAAAGGCATACAATGACGCAGGTTCGATTCACTGCATATCTTTTTGAAGTGTATGACTCAAGGTTTATCTGTGGGCAAAAGATTAATAATGCCAGATTCGAATAAGGTATGCTCAATTTTTTATGTTTGATATAATTATAAATCGGGTGCGATAAGGGAGGTTATTTGAAATATTAATTTTTGAAGTATGGAGAGAGAAAATATTTTTATTTAAAATCTTAAGTTGGGGAGATATAAGGGGTATAAAATAAAAGTGTATGTTTTGTTTAAAGCATATGGTGGTTTGATTACTGCTTTATCATAAAGTTTGGGAAGTAATAAGAGTATAAAATAAGAATTATATATATTGATTGTTAAGTGGGTTTATCTGTGGGCAAAATATTAATAATGCCGGATTCGAATAAGGTATGCTCAATTTTTTATGTTTGATATAATTATAAATCGGGTGCGATAAGGGAGGTTATTTGAAATATTAATTTGTTGAAGTGTGGAAGAGATAAAATATTTTTATTTAAAATCTTAATTTGGGGAGATATAAGGGGTATAAAATAAAAGTGTATGTTTTGATTAAAGCATATGGTGGTTTGATTACTGCTTTATCATAAAGTTTGGGAAGTAATAAGAATATAAAATAAGAATTATATATATTGATTGTTAAGTGGATATGACATAGTCACTTAAGAAAATATTGATCAATATAGATTACATGAAATATTAGAAGATTAAATGATTGTTGAGATGGAGTGATAAGGTGTAATTTTGATATCATTTTGTATTATGTTTTGTTGAGGAAATTATTATCTTCTAACCCTTATTGATTTTGGCAAAGAAGCAATTGTGAGTGTGGCAGATTTGTGAGATCTATTCTTTATCAAACAAAAAGGTACGGCAATATTCTTCCTAGTGAGTATTAGTTGATTATTTTGAATGCTAAGTTGGAGTGAAAAGGATTGTTTGGTTTGCATTGTTGAGAGTGGTTGAGTTAATGCTTCAAAGGTTTTCTGAAATAAAGAGTTTATGTTTTATAAGCATTGTTGTTGAAGCCATTGGTTATGCAAAGAATTTGAGTTAGGGTTTTGAAAAGAACATGAGTATCATTGTTATGTGAAGATTGATTTATAAGCATTGTTGTTGAAGTGAGTTGTTGGGCAAAGAACTTGAACTAGGGTTTTGAAAAGAACATGAGTATCATTGTTATGTGAGATTTGTTATTGAGCATTGTTAGAAATATTTTGATTTGGTTTATATATGCTTGGAATAGGGCTTGTGAGAAAGGGGAGCTTCATTAAGCAATTGGTTGAGTTGAGTTGGTTGAGCCTAGTCAAGTGGTTGTATGAAGTGATTGTTCAAGTTCCATAAAATAAACTATTCTACATTTTGATTTGAGTTGTGAAAGTGATTGAGATTTTAGTATAGAACATATTGAGTCTCTAACAATTCTCTTTATGCTTCTATGATATTGATTTGAGTTGAGAAAGTGATTGAACTTTGAGTATAGAACATATTGAGTATCTAACAATTTTTTTTATGCTTCTATGAGATTGGACAAGTTTTATCTGGACTTGTTAAGCAGATTTGAGGCAAGTCTTTGAGAAGACTTGTAGACTGATTTTGTGTGAGATTTTGTGGAAGCTTACAATATAGATTTGGCTAAGTTCTAGAGAGGACTTATTGAGCAGATTTGGACAGGTTCTGAATGGACCTATTGAGCAGGTTCTGAGTGGACCTATTGAGAAAATTTGAGCAGGTTCTGAGTGGACCTGTTGAGCAGATATGAGCAGGTTCTGAGTGGGCCTATTAAGCAGATTTGTGCTAGACCGAATGGAATGTTTTTAGTACAGATTTGAGTAAGCTTGTTGAGCATACTTGTGCTAGATCGACTGGATTGTGTTTAGTGCAGAGTTGAGCAGATTTGTGCTAGATCGACTAGACTATGTTTAGTGCAGATTTGAGTGAACTTGTTGAGCAGACTTGTACTAAACTGACTAGACTATGTTTAGTGCAAAGTTAAGCAGATTTGTGCCAGACCGACTGGATTGTGTTTAGTGCATATTTGAGACATATCTTTGAAGGTGACAAATCAGAGAGGACAATAGTCTCCAGTGGATAGAGATCCATCAGCCAGGGCAGTGAGAACAGGTCTTCTAAATGGGAACAAGAGTCTTCAGTGGAGAGATATCCACAAGCCAGCACAGTGGAGGCAGTATTCTTCTAGAGAATCACCAGTCAGAGTAGAGGAGAAGGAGTTCTCCTATGGATAGAGATCCATAAACCAGATTTAGGGGATCAAAATCTCCTTTGTACAGAGGTCCATAAACATTGTAATTGGGAAGGATTCCCAAGAGATTGATTAAGAAAATTTTAGTGAAATATTTTCTCCGTGGAGTAGCCCACATTGGGTGAACCACATAAAATTGGTGTCTCATGTGTGTGTGATGTTTTATGCACTGCTTTGGTTTCTATTATTGATATTACCATTGATATATTGCATAATATTGATTGTGATAAAAAAAGTAAAAAGTGGTCTTATATTGTTCACCCCCCTCTCAATATAAGCTTATGTTCTTCATTTGAAACAATAAAGGTAAAATACCTCACTCATAATCATAAGGAACTTCAACTAACAAGTATGTTGAGGTTAGGGCACTTCCTATAGGGATTAAAATTACAATTTAAAAAAAATGAAAATATATTTCAATAGAGAGGGATTTATAAATTATCATTAATATATCTAACAAAATGAGCATAAAAATTGGATAAAAATAATATGATTGTTTATGTTCATCAACTATTTTTTGAGGTGGAAATGTGGGTATATCTATAGAGAAGAAAATCAAGTAACGTATAATTTTAGCTGATGCATATTAGTAAAATTTAAGCTTTAGAAGGTAATTGATCAAGTGAGATTTTATCCCTTAATAAAAATAATGTCAACTATTGAAAAAAATAACACTAAGAAAGATAAAGAATATATTAAATAAAAATATATATTTTTAAATAATTGTGATTTAATTAATCTAACAACAAATATAAAAAATTAATATTCCAATAACTCGTTTAAAAAATAATATTCCAATAAAAATAACCTTTAATAAAAACCATATATAACTTATTTTAAAATAAATAAATAAATTTAAAATTTAAAATTATAAAAGAACATAGATATGTCCAACATTATTCTTTGAAATAAATTTTTTTGTTGGGATAAAGGATCTTTTATGCTTATTAATACTTTTTACAATATATATTATGATTTTAAGGGTCAAATATAGAAAAAATAATAATAATAATAATAATAATAATAAAAAAGATAAAGATAAAGAGGAAAAACAATGCATTCCTTCGTTATAGTTGAATATTAACAATATCATGCTCTAAACATAAATAATTGATTTCTTTGTATAATAAATATATATAAATTTTAGTATCTAAGGTGCAGTGTAATGTTTAGGGTTTTGGTTTTTCTTCGAAAGGTTCAAAGTTCAAACCGCAGCGTGGGCGAGTGTGCGAGGGGGTAGGTGTGTGATGGCTTTTGTGTTAAATTCCTTATTGATAAATATAGCTCTCAACTTTAGGAGGGTTATGGTTGGAAGGAGACTGCCCAACCTTATACGCAAGGTTTCTCACAATAACCCATATATATAAAAGTTTAAAATTTTAAAATTTATATTTTTTTATATTTTTTATCATTTATTTATTTTTATAATTTTAATTTATATTTAAAAAAAAAATTACTTAGAGCTCCTAAAAGTGGATTGACAGTCAATGAAAGTGACAGGTCAAAACCTTAAAATCTAGACATTTATGTAAAGGTTGGTTTATTAGATACGTCTTTTTGAGAAAAAGTTTTCTAATACATACCGATATGGAAATTTCTAGCATGTAGAGTAATATAGTAATTTACTCTTGACCAATTCTTGTCTTCTACCTCTAAAAATTACAAGGACATAGATTTCCTAAACTTCAAAGATGTAAAAATATTTTATATAAAATCTTGTGTGATTGAAAAAGAGATATTTTAGTTACCCCATACACGCAGAAGTAGAGGTTGGATGTATACAAACAATCGAATATTTTCTTAATTTATTATTTAAATTTGAATTATTATAAAATTTGATTTGGTTTTGAATTTTTTTTTTAATGTTATGTGTTGATTGCTGACTTTGATAATACTTTTTAATTGGTTATGATATTACGTCAAACAACTTATTTCAAGAGTATGTTGATCACTAAGCTACACATGCATACGTGGGTATAAATTATGACTGAATTTTTTATATAGATGTAAATAATTGTTATTGACTACATTAATATTATTAAAAATAATATTTGATTGCAAGTATGGTGAGAGTTTTACCTTTAGAGATTTTGTTCTAGATTTTTGGCCAGATCTTAAGAACTAAAGATATTTGTGAGAAAAAGTTAGATAAAAATAAAGTTAAGAGAAGTTTTATTTAGAAGGATGCTTTAACTAGATTAAGTGATATTAATTCAATCTGTTAATTTTTTTAATATTTAAATAGGAGGGATTAAGGTTCAAATCTTGTCCAATGATACATGGATAATATCCAAGTTTTGTTTTAATATCATTATGTGGTGATGATTTAATACGGTGGAGCCATTTCAATCCCATATAATCAATTAAAAACACATGCCCTATCTAGAGGATGCAATTTTTTCCAAAGCAAGAACAAAAGAATAATAAATCTATCCAAGTGATAGATGATTTATTAAATGACCATCAAGGATGAAATGAGTAACCATGATATAATAGTTCCTAAAAGCAAAGGGTCAAGATGTAATTTTAATACATACTAGCATTTTTTAAGATTCTTAAGTGGATTGAAAGGAAGTGATGATTGAATCACAAATTTTTACCATATTATTCAATTTAGAAGTAAAGGATAATATAATAGATTACAACCCATGTTTTATAAGGAGGAATGGTTTATCTTTAAGAGAATGGAGTGAAAAAATCATAGAGATGGAAACTCTTGAAATGCTTTCAGCGTGGGAGAATGTCTTGAACTTTCATATTAGCTTATTAGTAATACTTGAAGGGATTTTATCTAAGAGGCACCAACTTTAGAGAGCGAAAAGTAATTATAAATATATAAATATGTATTTTCCAAATTTTATTATTATAAAATGTGAATCAAGATAATGGGTTCAACAACTAGACTATAAAAACATTGCATTCTAATGTCATAAATGCTATGAATTAAAATATAAGGAAAGAGATTACAAAATAAACAAGAATAAGAAATAGGTCAAAATTTATGGCCATGATACAAACCTAAAGTTGAAGCAAGGAAATATATTGTAGTATTCCACTTCTAAAAGTGGCAAAGAAAACCCCTCTACCTCAGCAAATAAAAAAGGCCATCATGATTCATTCAAAGTAAAACCTAGTAGAAATCAAGAAGATTCACAATACAACAAATTGCAACATGTAAGTTTAAATTCCAAACAATTTAAAGATGTAAAATAAGATATAAATTCAATTTTCAAAGTAGAGACAATGTAAAAGGTCAAGTATGGTCTAAGTAAATCATATCCATTTTATTCATACAGTAGAAAATATTCTCCTTGCAATAAACATGAAATTAGGATATAAGACAAATTTTCCTTTACGTTAAGGATTATAGTCTATCATAATAAAGAAAGTAGCTTAGAACATACCTTTTAACTTTAGGGCTTTTAAGGGAAATGTAATACCTTGACACTACCTTAAGATTCACAAATTTTTAAATGAAACGGATAAATTAGAGTGGATGCCTCATGAAACTCTCTAAAATTTGTCTAAGTATAGCACACTTGTCAATTCACTTGCAAAAGAGGTTGATTGACCCTAGGGAATAATCCACTAGCAAAGTAGACCCATTAGCTATAGGGAGTGATTCACTCAAAGGAGACTAGTGTTTCACTTGTAAAATTAAGCAATTCATTCAACAAATAGAGCAAATATCTTAATAGGTCGCAATGAGGTAAATTTGAAGGTATAGATCCCAAGGAAAATTCTTTAAAATAACATTTTAATATGTAGTGGCACACAATCATTTTAGAAGGCTTCTAAGCCTACTAGAAATATAATTAGAGGTATGTATTATTTGGTGGTGCATCAATTTGCTAAATATACCTCTATATTTACTTTTACTAGGAATAATTGTTTCTCACCCCAACTTAGGGGTAAAATTTTACTATAAAAAGGAGCCTCGGGATCCATTGCATTTATATTTTGGCCATGAGAATTTAGAGCTACACTTTATGAAATCCACATTATGTTTTGAACACATGATATTGTAAGAAATTGGAAAGTCCTTATACATTCCATCAATGGTATTGTCCTTTTGGTTTACTAAGTGTGTGGAGATTGTGGCATTACTCTTTTAGCCCATCTTGTTATTTGCTTATCAATTTCATACTTAATGAATAAATGGACATTGATGTAATTTGAATTTTTATGTGTTGAATGATTGTACACTTTCCTTTGTATTGTTTAAACCCATATTTGTTTTGAATCACTTGCATTCTTAAACTTTCATGTATTTTATTTTGGTACTTTACTTTTTATGCAAGTTAGTATTGGTTAGTGTAGGAGTATTTTTCGAGGATAGTGCAAAGACAACCTATATATTAATGTTGGAAGAAGCCATTGGTAATAACTTCCAACTTTGTTGAAACTAGATTTGGGACACAAATATTAAATTAGAAGTCAGTAAAATTCCTTGATCAACATAGTTTTTGGCATGCCTAATGGGATAAACCTGTAGGTCAAAATGACTACATCAAGGGGACTAAGGAGATATCTTCTTGAAATTTCTCTAAGTGTAAAAGAAATGTCATGATCTCATGATATTTCAAAGCTCACAAGTCGAGTCAGAGAAAACATCATGATATCATGATATTTTGGAGCTTAAGAGCCAATTCAGAGAAAACGTTGTGATATCATAATATTTTGGAGCTCAGGAGCCAAGTCAGATAAAATGTCATGATATCACAACATTTTGGAGCTTAGGAGATAATTCAAAGAAAACATCACGATCTCATGACATTTTGGAGCTCAGGAGCCGAGTCAGAGAAAACGTTGTGATCTCACGATATTTTGGAGCTTAGGAACCAAGTCAAAGAAAAACATCATGATATCATGATATTTTAGATCTCAAGAGCCAAATCAAAGAAAATATCATGATATTATGGTATTTTGGATCTCAGGAGCCAATTTAGAGAAAACATCGTGATCTCATGATATTTTGGAGCTCAGGAGCCAAGCCAGAGAAAACGTCATGATATCGCAACATTTTGGAGCTCAGGAGCCAAGTCAGAGAAAATGTCATGATCTCATGATATTTTGGAGCTTAGGATCCAAGTCAGAGAAAAACATCGTGATATCATGATATTTTGGAGCTCAAGAGCCAAGTCAAAAAAAACATCATGATATCACGATATTTTGGAGCTCGAAAGCCAAGTTAGAGAAAATGTCACGATATTGCAACATTTTGGAGCTCAGGAGCCAAGTCAGAGAAAACATCGTGATCTCACAAAATTTTGGATATCAAGAGCCAAGTCAGAGAAAACATCACAATATCACAACATTTTGGAGCTCAAGATCCACATCAAAGAAAACATCATGATTTCGTGACATGCCATGATTTCGCTAGTCGAAGAACCAAAAGCAAAGAGGTGGAAAATAGCTGGACCACGACGTCTCCAAGAAGATAAAGGCAAATATACAATAACAAGAATATCCCAACCATATGCAGTTGAAGATCCCATACTCTCTTAACTACCTATTTACCAGAATGAGCCTACAGGCATATTGTTGTAACAACTTTCAGTTTTTCTGTTATGTAAAAGATATATATATAGGATGAGTGACCTAAACAAAGGGTCGACTCTTGGATGTTTACAAGGCAGTGTAAACAGAATTTTGAAAGAAAATAAAGACTACTCATTCTAGTTTTTGGCTCATTGGTGTTCTTATCAAGTATGTATGGATTGTTGATTATTGTATAAGTTACATTGAATAGAAATCGCCTTAATTCTCATTTTAAATTTTTGCATTTAAAGTTTAGCTAGCTCTGAAATTAACGATTCCAATAGGCTTATGTTTGATTAAATCTGCACCAGAGGACTAGTTATTCTAATTTTATGGTTCAAAGAATGCTTATTTGTAAAAGGTTGTAGATGTTTCTTTGTTGTTATCTAACCTGCACCATCTAAACATTCCTAGCAATAGTTATATTTCCCTCTCTTTATGCACTTTTACTCTCCTCCTTTTTCAAAAGAAAGCAAGGAACCAGCCTTCTCTAGATATTGAACCAGGTAAACTCTATTTTGAACCCGGTATTTCAATGTTGGCAAAGTATTCAGTGTAAACGTAACCAAAGACATATTTTGCACCAATAGTTTTTGGCATGCTCAGTGGGATCCAATCCCACGATATATATAGACAAAAATTTGGCGATTATCTTTATCTTGTTCTTTTTTTTATGAAAACTATATCTAAAGCAAAAAAATTTGAAGAACCCATCGAGTTATTTGAATTATACCTTGGTAGCCTTAGAGCTAATACTATATTATTTTCTAGGACAAATTATTCTTCTACCATCACTATAGGATCTGCACACCCTTCCCTTGTAGTTTTTCCTAGTATTGCTACTAGAGGAATGTCAAAACTAGCTACCCATATTCCTATAAAATTAGTCAGAACTGTAGCTACAATGGTCGTGAATCAACCAAATCTACTTTATCCTTTATGGAACCATACAGCCCCCCTAAATTTGGTAGCTCAACACCCGATTCCAGTAGCGGCCTTAAAGGTATTACCCCTGTATGATAGCACTAGAAAGACAACCTATGGACACTATCAAGATATAGTTGTACTTGCACCATCATTGAGGATGTCATGATAATACTGTTAGTCATTTCCTTAAAATATAAAATTCTCTACTGGTATAGAGCCCTCGCCAACCAAACCATATCCACCTAGGCCCAGCTTGCCGGTAAATTAGTAGAAGAGTTCAATGAATATGTTGATCCATTTTCTCTGCTAAATTAGTTCACCGTCATTCAGAAGCACCCTTAGGAGAAAATAGTCGACTTCAATATCATATTCATCCGAACTTGGTAGAGAGTACTTGATAAATTAAGGCCAATAGATGAACAATCAATGTATTATTATGTGATGGATTTTAACTCAAAAAAGCATGGCTATCAGGCAATCCTAATTATTTATTTTCCCTGAGATTTTCCAAGAAGATCAAAAAGTGGAAAGGGATCTAATAGCTATCAGAAGGTTCCCTACAAATATGATAATACCTATCTTCTTGTATCTACTGTAAGCATCCAATATCTCTCTCCTAAGTCTCACTTCTACTTCTAATATGAGTCTCCCCAAATGGATTGGGCAGTCTACTATCCTAGTGATACAAACACCCTCTACTCCTCCAATGCTACTTGTCATCCCTGCATTTCCTTTGGTAGATTTTCACCAACTCCAGATCCTCAACTTACAACTCTATTAGATCTACAATCGACCATGAAGACTCTAAAAAATAAGATGACATCGATGGAAAAGAGAGAAGAAAAAACAAATTTCCAGCCAAAGATATTTCCATAGGTGACAAGATACCAAGCTTCCACGAGTGGTAGGAATCACGACAAATCAAATTTGGTCTATGCCAATGAAGATAGTGAACCCACTAATACTTCAACAAAGTTAAAATTTTTGTGTTCAAAATGTAATGATCCACATAGTGAAAACTCGTGTATGATTCATCAACATTATGTTCAAAAGATAGCTATTGAGAAAGCAGAGAAAAATCTCAAAGGATAGATAAACATGATCAGGGAAGAAAATCAAAATCTAATGATGCCTTTTGTAGAGAAATTAGTTGTTCTGACCCGATTTGGAAAAAATCCTTTGCAAGTAAATTTCTAGGAACTTAATCTCCTGAAGGTACCTTCACATGTGAATGATCTGGTTGAGAATAAGGTTACCTTTGAGAAAGTACAGCAGAACCCAAGATAACATAAAGTAGAGCTACGCAAGGAAGCTCCTATACAGAGAGAAGTCGAAACACAAGCAGAGGTAAGAGATAAATTGAGATATCCCTCATTGACTAAGCATCAAAGGATAGATGCTACTCAGGGGTATAGAAATAAGTATGATACTATTATGAAAGAAAAATAGAAAAGTTTTGAACCTCTCCCTTTCAACATAGTTGAAGAAATGAAGAAGACTCCTTCCAAAGTGACCATTTATGATGCATTGCAGTTTCTAGGATAGATCGACTTATTACAAGAATCCTTGAGATCTATGAAAAACAAGAATAGAACTCCTACTCAGTTGAATTCTATGCAAGCTAGTCTAAAATCTCTAAATATACTACAAGAAGAAGACCAATTCTCTCTCCAATACTTCAATGCCATTATTGAAACAAATATTGGAAGCTAATCAATTGTGAATCCCGATAAAAGCAACCCCACTCCTCTCCATCAGGTAGACCCATCTACCGATCAACTATGGAAACTTTTCTTCAACAATGCCAGATGTAGAAATGGATCCAGATTAGGTATTGTTTTAATCTATCTAACAGGCAAAGAGCAAGTTTTTTCTTATTGGTTAACTTGGATCTACACTAACAATACAATAGAATATGAAGCACTCTGCTTAGGCCTTAAAACTGGGTATTAAACAACTCCATATTTTTGGAGATTCTGAATTAATAGTGAATCAAGTCATTGAGAAATGTGTTAGTAAGCAACATTACCTTAAAGCTTACAAGAACAAAATCTGGGATTTGCTAGAAGCCTTTGAATATTTAAACCTCAATGAAATTCCTAGAGAAAATAACACTCATGCAGATTTATTGGCTTCAGTAGATGCAAATTTTTGCCCTATCAACAACCTCATCCAAAAGTCTAAAATAGTTAATAAGATCTATAGGTCTTTTGTGCCAGATAGAGATACCTTTTGGTAGGTATTCAAAAATGATGAACAGATAGTGGAATTCCTTGTCCACGAGATGAATTTATCGAATGATAGAGTGTCTAAATATGAGGAATATGCAGACATGATCCAATTAAAAAACAACTATATCCCAAAAGGATTGATCACTCTTGAAAGCCTATTTGATAACAATGGTAGGTTGACTGGCCATAAGATGAAAGTCGATAAACACATTTACAAGGAGGTCCAAATAGAATCAAAGAAATATATTAAAGTGGGAGTAAATACTATAGAGGAAGAATTGGACCAAATTCAAGGATTATGCAAAGAATTCTCTGAAATCATAGTCTGGACTTATGGTGATATTAAGGTCTACTCTAAATAGACCATACAACATACTATTAAGCTCAAAGAAGGTGCAAAACCCTTATGACAAAATCAAATACTGATGAACCCCAAGATTGAAGCTCTAATAAAATAGGAATTGCTAAAGTTGCTCGAAGCCAAGATTATCTACCCTATCAAGAATTCTACTTGGGTAGCTAACTTGGTTTCAATCAAGAAAAAGAATGGAGACATTATATTGTGTGTCGAATTCTGAAACCTAAACAAATATTCACTAAAAGATCATTATCCTTTCCTAAAAATAGACCAGACTATACATACTATAGTGGGAGTAGAAATATTCTCGCTCTTGGATGGGTTTTATGGGTATAACCAAGTGTGGGTCAAATATGAAGATCAATTCAAAACCGCATTCACCACCAAGTGAGGAACATTCACTTATCAAGGGATGCCTTTTAGATTATCCAACACTAGAGCAACATTTCAAAGGATAATGGACATGGTTTTTGGATAAATCATCAATAAGATCATATTCATATACGTAGATGATATGACAATGTTCTCTCATCACAAGGAGGACCATGTTGACCATATCTAAAGCATTTTCGATAAGTGTAGAGAGTTTTGTATCTCCGTGAACCCAAAGAAGTCCATATTTTTTGTGGAAGAAGGGATTTTACTAGATCATGTCATTTATAAGATTGGGATGGCTATAGATCCTAATAGAGTGAAAGCATTGTTAGAACTTCCTTTACACCCAAAAAAAAAGGCTTGCAATCCTTCTTTGAGTAGATCAACTTTATGAAGAACACAAGCTTATACTGAGAGGGGGGGTGAACTAGTATAATATCAACTTTTACTTTTCTTTCTCAAATAATAGTATTCAATATATCAATGGCAATATCAATAGTAGTAATAAAAGCAATGCATGGATCATCACACACAATAGAGACACCAATTTAACATGGTTCACCCAATGTGGGCTACTCCACAAAGAAAATATTTTACTAAAATTTTCTTAACAAATATCTTGGGAATCCTTCCCTATTACAATATTTATGTACCTCTATCCAAAGGAGACACCAATCCCCTAATCAAGTTCATGTATATCTATCCAAAGGATAACGCCTTCTCCTATGCTCTGGTTGGTGATCTTCTAGAAGACTACTACCTCCACTGCACTGGCTTGTGGATCTCTCTCCATAGAAGACCTATGTCCTCACTTATAATACCTCTATCCTCACTACCCTAGCTAATGGATATCTATCCACTAGAGACTATTGTCCTATGATTTGTCACCTCCAAAGCTTACTCTTAGCTCTACTCAATATCTGTCTCAAATCTACACTACATATTGCCCTCGATCTAGCACAAATATACTCTCAAGTATATCTGTGGTCTGGCATAAATCTACCCTCAAACCTGCACCAAAATTTGTCCTCAAATGTGTCCTCAAGCCTTAACACAAAGCTTGATCCAATCACAAATCAACTCTACTCAGATCTACCCCAAGCCTTGACACAAATCTTGAACAAATAAATCAATTAACTCTTCTCTCAAGTATTCTCAAAGATTTATCTCAAATCTATCCACAATTCCTCTCAAGAACTTGCTCAATATGCTCTACAAGTCTTCACCAAGACTTGCCTCAAATCTTCTCAACAAGTCTTCACCAAGACTTACCTCAAATCTTCTCAATAAGTCTTCACCAAGACTTACCTCAAATCTATCCAATAAGCTCTCCCTAGAACTTGTCCAATATTCTCAACAAGTCTTCACCATGACTTACCTCAAGTCTGCTCAAAAATCTTTCACAAAGACTTACCTAAAATATTCTCAACAAGTCTTCACCAAGACTTACCTCAAATCTGTCCAATAAGCTCTCCCTAGAACTTGTCTAATTTGCTCAACAAGTCTTCACCAAGACTTACCTCAAATCTACTCAAAAAAAATTCACAAAAAGCTTGCTTAACTCTATCCTTAAGCTTTCACAAAAGCTTACTCAAATTTGTCCTTAATTCCCCTCTAGGACTTACTCAAATATGCCCACAAGCTTTCACAAAAAATTATTCAAATCACTGCAAAACTTGCATACAAAACTCAACTTAATCTCTTTCAGAAAACCTCTTCAACACATAGACAAGTTTCACTCAGAATCTTGTTTAACCATAGAAACATATAGAGAATGATCAAAGACTCAATATGTTTCACTCATAATATACTCAATCACTTTCAAACTCTATTTCAAATCAATTTAGAATAAAGTATAATTTGTTTTACAAAACTTGAACTATCACTCCAATACTTTCAATCAATTATGCTCAACCAACTTCATTCAAACATACACTCAATGAAACACAACTTGATTACAAACCCGAACCAAGTGTTTCATTATAATTCCAACAACGCTCACTATGGATATCAAACCTTGGCTCAAGATAATTCCAATTTCACATAACAATGATACTCATGTTCTTTCATAAACCCTATCTCAAGATAGTTCTCAATCTCACATAACAATTATACTCATGTTCTTTCACAAAACCTAGCTCAAGATAGTTCTCAATCTCACATAAAAATGATACTCATGTTCTTTCACAAACCCTAGTTTAAGATAGTTCTCAATATCACATAGTAATGATACTCATGTTCTTTCAACATCCACAAATCATGCACATGAAAACTCACTCAAACATTTCCAATAATTCTTATCAAACAATATTTTTCACTCCACATTTGCATTTCACAACATTCAATCCAACAATATTTCACTCATAAGGATGATGAGCCCATACCTTTTGCTTTAATGGAGATATATCTTCAAAACCTATCTTAATCACAATCAAATCCTCTTTGCCAATTTCAAGGTTAGATAGCAAAAACCTATCTCAAAATCTCCACACAAATATTTTCCTCAATAATTATTTCACCATACAAAAATATCAACTCTCAAGTACACCTTATAATCTCCAAACTTCTCAAAATAATATTCAATACATAAAAAATCAAATTCCTTTGTCAACACCTTATAAACTCCAAACTTCACAAAATAACATTCAACAAATAAAAATTAAATTCCTTTGTTAAAACTTATAACTCCAATTCCTTTATTTATATTTCTAATAAAAAATAAAATATTTTAATCAACCTTATGACTCCCACCTTTGCAAAAATAATCATGTGGCCTCTATGTAATTTGTGCCTTCCAAAACCTTGGCAAAAATTAAAATCAAAGTGCTTACCTTATAAATGTTGGCCCACCTTCAACAAAAATTATTTCGCCCTTTATGACTGTGCCCAAACTTGAACCCACGACCAGTCATTGCCATAGTGCCTTAGCCCAAGGCTAAGCTGCCATTGGGCTACATGCCCACACAACACTCAAAGTGCATGAGCTACCCTTTATGCCTTGCCTTCTACGATTTTTGGAAAACAACCAAAAACTTTGGTGTGTGTCAAAATGAAGGGGACGTGAATCAAACCCATGACTTGCCTTGCATGAATGTCTTAACTAGCCTCCGACCACCATCTGCGGTACCCAATGCTTGGGATCGATTTGGCGCTCCACATGGATTTAATGCAAAGTATACCTCCTTAAAATTTAAAACACACAAATCCTCTTCTTCTTTCTTAATGCAATGCACGATTAATTTATTCTCTTAGACATACGAAATAGCATTGGAGATTAAATGAAAAAATTTCCCCATTTTTATACATTGTTCTTTGCACTCCAACACGTCGGCTTATGCGATTCGAATTTTAATTCAAATTTAAATTTAAACCTTTGGTGCCTTATGATTTATTTAAATTAAAATTTTAACCATAGGTTAAAATATTTTAATTTAAATAAATTAAATAATAACCTTTAAAATCTGCTCAATGGGTCTTTTCAAGGATTTATTTTTTAATGATTCCTTGGACCTCATTTTTCTTCACCTCATCCTTTTTTTTGAAATATTATAATATTATTATTTCTTTTTAAACCTCCTTCTCTTTCCTTGGGTCTTCAATATTTTAGGCCTCTTTAGGTATATAATATTTAAAATAAATATTATATCCTTTTTCCTTTAACCACTTCCTTGCCTTTTGGAAAAACAACCTTATGACATTAATGATGATGAAACTAGACATCAAACTTCTTGACATCAATGACAACAAAACTTGCTCAAATTTCTAATAATATTTCCCTTTGTCATTGATGGCAACCCTTTTCCTTTAACCATTTCTTTTACCTTTTTCAGTTCTACTTCCCTTGAGAAATTGCTCCCCCTGACTAAATGATGTCCTCCTAATTCAAATCTCTCCCCCTTTGATATCAATGGAAAAGGGCCACCCTTGGGGCTAAATATAAGACTCTTAGCTCAACCCCCTCCCCACCTCCATTTTTTGAGGTGGTTAATTTTGGGGTGGGTGTATCTCTACTCCCAGCATACACTACTCTTTTTCTTTGTCCATCTTCTTCCTCAACTGATCCTTATGATTCCTCTAAATATTCCTATTCCTACTTGTCTTTGGAAATTTTGTTCTACACCGCTTAGCTATATGGCCAATATTATTGCACTTATAACACTTAATTTTGTGGTTCCTTGAAGGTAAAAATATCTTGAAGTTCCTCCTAGTGAAGCCATATCCATTCCTATTACGATGTAATGTCTCTTTTCTGAGCAATCAACTCGTTATGGTGTTCTAGCCTACTTTCGGGCTCCCGTAGGCTATGACAGGTGTGTGGGGGCCTAATGGAGGTTGTTTAGTCATCATCTAGATGCTGAGAGCTTTATATTGTCTGTCTTTCAGAACCATATGGAGCATGGAAGCATGGACTTACTATTTTTAGTAAGTCAATTTTTAGGGTTTCTGGTCGGACGGGCAGTGTAGTGTTATTGTTCACCGAAAAGGGTATCCAAATTTATCTTCAGTTGGCAGATTGGTTAACCAGAGGTTAGATATTTTAATGAGCAAAGGTTTGATTATATTAAATTAAATTAAATATTTAATTTAGTATAGTTATAACTTTATTTTATAAAGTGGAGATATAAGGGGACATAAGTCACTTAAGTGATAAATAATATTTTATAAAGTGACTTAGGAGTTATTTTATTTATAAAGTTACTTTATTTCATAAAGTGACTTAATGTTTTAAAAGGGAGCAACTTAAGTTATAAAATTAAGTTGTTGACCCCATGTTGAGCGCCTAGGTAAAAAGGGGACATGGGACTTAAAAGTAAAATATGTTTTAAGTTTTATCCCACATTGGTTGTGCAAGGGAGTTGTCTCAACAAAAGGTCTTTATATTCAGTTGCTTGCTCTCATTATTCACATTCTAGATATTTGGAAATTTGGTTTTCTCTGAGGAGATTTTTGGGAGCTCTGGTTACAGACTCTATCGGCTGTTGGGGACGAAAACCTCCTTCAGTAACAATATCTTCGGGTGTGGAAGATCACCCCTGGGTGTTTGTCTGCCGGTTTCATTTTCAGAGATCGGGATTGCACTTCAAAGAGATTTCAAAGGTATTTTGTGTGCTTTCATGATTAATATTTCAAGGGTTTCAAATAATAGTTTGCAGGCAGATTTAGAGATTTCAGGAAGGGTTTCCAGCAGGCTGTACTTTTCTGTGTATGCTGGAAAATACAAGGGTGAAGTAACCTTCCTAGGGTTTGAAGATAGTTTCAATGTTGTAGGAGATTATCGGAGTTTGGAATTGTAGACTTTAATTGAAAGAGTGCAAAAGATTATTCAGTTGCTGGCTGTACATTTCTGCTAGTACAGGCCATACTTCTCTTTGCAATTGCTGAAGGATGATGGGCAGAAATCATGTAGGTTTAAGCTGAAGTGAAGTTTAAATGCTGGTTGACTTCATTGTGACAGATTACAGAGACTATACATGCTGGGAATCATTATTTTCAGTAAGTCATACAAATGCTTCTGTGAGAACTGCCGTACCATATTTTGTAGCTATTGTTTCTGGGGTTGTTGATCATTATCTTTGCTAGGCGTGACTGATCAGGGTATAGCTTCAGGAATTGGCCCTGAGTTTCATAGTGTTCATCTTCAGAAATTGTGAGTGGTTGTTATTGATGATTGACTGCTGGATAATATACTCTTTGAGAACTAAAGCTTTCAAGGGTTTTTTATTCATGTCAAGTCACCTATAGCAGACTTATTGGATCTATTTTCAGACCTGGTTGGAGAAAGTTTATGAACTGATTTTGTGGCTATTGGATTGCTGACTGTTAACAACAACCTGTAGCTGATTATTAGAGATCTCTCAGACCTGTAGCTTCATTGATAGCCCCTTGATCGGCACTCAATCAAGACTGGTATGATAGCAGCAGCAGACTTAACTAATGCATGTTGAAACTAAAAAGCTATGTAACTTTGTGGATGTTCTGAGTGGTTTGTGACTGACTTATGGAACACAGTTTTTGAAGATAAATCTGATTCTCATTTCATATAATTTGCACATTGATGTTCATCATTATATGCATTTTGGAAAATATAATGTGGTGATCTTGTGTAATCAGCTATTTAGTTGTTTAGGTTATTGGGAATCAAACCAAATCTTGATAAGGAATTGACTTTACATATTAGAATTGTTATCTGCCCTTAATTGCAGTACAGTATATGTTGTCACATCAATGAAACTTTGAATTAATGTGAAGAAGAAATTGTAAAAAGTTAGGGCAGACCATAGGGGGTACATTACATGGTATCAGAGCACAGGCTATTTCTACCAGCCTGTTTGGGTAGTCAATCATGACACCATTGAGTGAAAAAGAGTTGGTTGAATGGCTTATTAATGTAAAAGGTAAACTTGTAAAACCATAAAAGTCAAAATATGCTCTTCTCTACACCTTGGGAGAAGTAGAATATTGCTTGAACATGATGGGTCAATCACATTCTCAGTTGTTACAAGAAGCTAATTTTCCTTTGGTGATGTCTTTGGACAAGCCTGAATGGTTGAAACACATAGAGAAGGAGGTAAGACTTATGGTCACTTCTTTTTTGAGTCAAAATTTGAGTATTTCAGCACCTAAGGCACCTTATAGTGATGATGCATTGAGAAAGATAATGCAACTATTGGTTCATAGTTTTAAAGGATTGGGAAAAATCTCAAGTTCCCATTTTGCTAGGAGAGTTACCATACTTGAATTATTTGCAAAATTTAGAATGGAAAACATCATGTTAGACTTGAACATGGATAGGTTGATTTAAAAAATGTTTCACCATTTTATTGCTACATCCAGAAAAGAGCATGCTGGAAGTGTTATTGCAGCCATGGGAGACATCATGATTTCAATCATAAACTAATGTTAGGAAAGTGATAAGTTTTTCCAGCCACTCTTAACTATGTTAATGGACATTTGGAGACCTTATTTGATTGGTTCAACTACAACACATGACTTGGTTAACAGTGTAGTTCAAGAGTGTGAAAAGAAATTGCAGCCCTTCTTGGTCATTGACGAGCACAGGGAAGAAGAGGAGCTAAAATCAGAAAATTCTCATGAAGGCAATGACATCACATATGAGGTATGTATGGATGAATCTCAGATTGTTTCTAATGACATACATGCAAGTGTTGTTGATGAAATTATGCACAAGAAAAAAGACCAAACATCAGACATGATATCAGATTTGAACCTACAAAATGATGCTTCTAAGTCTGTCGGTTGCTTAGATGAGACCAAAGAAGATGATGCATATGTTGATAGTACGGTTGAGATCACTAATGTCATTGCAGGGACAAAGACTGATGTAGCTTACTATGATGAGTTCACTAATGCATTCTCAGATGTTGAGCATGATGATAGTGATTCAAATGTTCAATCAGCACATGATGACCTCCTCTTATCACAATTCAGTGGTGACCGTACAGATGGATGTGGGTTTAGTATCCATACTGAACCTATGAAGATAAGTATGCAGGGCAAATTTCATTTACTTTGGTGATTTGCAAAGTAACTTATGTACAGAGACAGTCTTGCATGATGGGGAATCAAAATTAAGTGATCAACTCATAGTGCCTTGGGATCCGGGTGTGTTGACACCTAAGGCGGATGAAGAACCACTAGGGAATGAAATTCCTCTTACCCCAAGTGATGAACTTTCAGAGAGTGCAATTTTGGATCAACAAGTTAATTGGATAGAGCATGAGGACAGTATGGGATTTCAATGGGTAGATAATCCACTATTTGAGATGGACAGTGAGACATCCTTTAACAACCCACTTTTTGTGATGCATGATGTTGACTTGATACCTATGACTGATTGGGATAGTACATGTCATTGTGGCCTAAAGTTGGGTCTTGTGGATTCACCTCCAAAAGAAGGGAGTCACATTGACTCAGTGGTTGATGGAGTTGCGAGCCAAGTGGTGGAGACTTCAGGTGCTAGTAGATTCCTTTTTTATGAAGCTCTCACTGTGATGTATGTTGCACAACCCCAGTTCGATGAAGTCACTTTGAGGGAGATTCCTTTAACTCAACACTTCATGCCTGTGCTGCTGGACATCAAGGATGATGGAAGAGGCGTACCTTGGAGGTTTGATGATCCGTAGAAAAGAAGGAATGTTGTTGTGCACTCTTTGAGAAGCCATGTTATAAATCCATTTGTGTTCATACAGATGGATTGGAGGGAGATTCTCAGCAAAGACTGGATATTTTCAGAGTTGGAGACTCATTATGAGGCCATTCAGCTTGTTGGAGGAGTTAGTTTTTGGTCTAACATGAGGTCAAAAAGAATTGCAGCTAATGTGATCCATTTTTGGATGGATTTATGGGCATATCGAGTGTATGTAGGATGTCACTTCATTCTGATGATTGATATACTTCCTGATAGTACTTTCATGATTACCGCTAAGTGGGAGTGCTGGTACTCTTGGGTTGACTATTTTGTCTCTTGGAGATGGAGTGTTAGCTTGGTATTTTCTGATTTTGATGGCAGATGCATCCCCAGGATAATCAATTTCAGAGTTGATATAGCTGACCTTATTTATATCACCCATTTGTTAGAGATTGATCAACACTTTTGGATCTCAGAGGTGAGAATTGTTGAACATCATTTTCCCCTGTCGAGCAAATTTCATTTTTGGGTACATAGGTCCATATTGGACAGGGGAGTTGTTGGAGTCTTCCAACATATTAGTTACTGCTCGTACTTGTTGGTGCTGAGTATAGTGATGTCAGATAGAGAGATTTTAATCCATCATTGTGTTGTGGGAAACAAATTTAGGAGGATGCTTTGATGATTGTAGAAGACTGTTGTGCTTGGGATCGGTTGATATACATCAGGAGGATGAGTCCAGATGAGAGATTGTTAGCTCTAGACTATAGAGGCATTCCCAGAGTTGACCATGTCATAGCTTATGATGATGTTCTCTCTAACATGTCTTGGTGAGAGATGTTTCATTTTAGACATTACAGTATCAGATTTGAGGGAGGTTACATCATTGTGTTGCAGTTGAGTCTTGTGCAGTTCTGGCATGTTGAGTTTCCTATTGTAATCAGAGTGGCACAACAACAACATGGTGGATTTCTCCTGAGGATTGTTTGGGATCCTGTATTTTCTGTGATGGCAACCAGGAGCAGACAATTGACTGGGATATACTTGAGTATTGCTTGGGGACAAGAAATATTTGGGAAGTGAAAACTGGTAATGACCCTCCCCTGGTCTAATTTTTAATATTTTTATTTTTCTCTGTAAACCCTAGCTGATCTGATATTTCTATACATAAATATGAAGGCTCAGCCCTTCAAATTGGAACTCTGTGTGGTGTCCCCACTCCAGATATTCCCATGTATAAAGCTCTATGTCCCTATGTGGAAACCCCAACTCTAGAAGATTGAATAATGAAGTTTGAATGTATTCCTTGTATGGAAATACCGTTGATTGGCCTAAGGGTAATATTTCAACCCCGAAGTCAATGTCCCTGTAAGAGGTTACCGGCTCTCACAAGCTCCAGAATCTCTGCAATGTCTCTGCTAGAGAGTTCTCCAAAATATAGAGGGAAGCAAGTAAAAATAATCTATGCATAATCCAAATGATCTCCCAAGAGCCTTTTTAATCTTTCATTTTAGGGTTCTTTCAAATTAGGGCAAAATTAGGGTTGTGCACACAAAATAATTTAATTTCTAATTTTCTCTTATTTTCCCTCAACAGACCCCCTTGTGCACTAGGTTCAATCACTTAAAGTTATTTTATAAAGTGGCCCCTTTTTACAACATTATAAGTGACCCTTTATAATATAAAGTGCAAACTTTATAAATATTATTATATAATATGTCACTTCATGAAATTAACTTTAGCCATTAAGATACTGGACCTCTACTTGTCAGAATGAAAAAACTATAAATAGTTATGGATACCCAATTCATCGAAGTGTAATCCTACAGTTGACCCGTTGATCGAAACCCTAAGAATGACCACTGCTAAAAATAGAAATCTTGTCAAACAACCTCCGAACGAGCCCAAACGATAGTCAATCAAGAGCTCTCTAGGTTCTGTCAAATATTATGATATCTCCAAAGGCTCCCCTACATCCGATTTAGCCTATGAGAGCTCATGTATAGGCTAATATGCTTTGCACACTGACTACCTAGAAAAAAGGACATTACAGTATGCCCTTCCCAAATATTGTTTGTCCTAAAGAAATATGCATACATACTCCAGTAAAGTGTCTACATCTTGGTTGAGGTCCATCAAATCCCTGGATCTCATAACATTCTCAAAAATAAACCACCATGTTGACGTTGCGCCACTATGATCACATATGGAAATCCACTATGCACAATTAGCTCAAGGCTAAACTGCAACACCATAATATGATCATTCTCCAACCTGAAAATAAAATTTATGTCTAATATGGAATGAAAAATCTCACTCCAAGTAATATCTATGAAATCTCCATCATAGGAAACAACAAGAACAAATTTGAAACTGTCTTCATAATCACCATCTAACAATCTCAACTCAATGCTTGTCCACCTGACGTAAATTGGGTGATCCCATGTCCCAAAATCAACTACAACCAACAAAGCATCCTCTGAAAAGATAGCATCAATCATCATAACTAGATTTTAGTGATCGTTACTCAACCAAGTGGGATGTAAATTAAACTGCATGTCACCTAAAAAATTACCCACATCCTGCTGCCCACAAACTAAGAGAGGGTCAAAATCTATCTGCTCATAACTAGCTATCTCTATAATCATCACCAAAATGAATGGACAACAACAAACAAGTTGGGATACTCTAGTAAATCTCACCATGATGACCCAATTGAGATGCAAATCAATTTCCTCTCTTTGTGGTGTGTCCACAAGATCCCTCACCATGCCACCATGATCATGATGCATCTCAAAAAGTGGGTTATCAAAATATGTTTCATGATCCATTTTAAATAATGGATTGTCGACCCACTAAAAATTATCATTATCCTTATGCTCATCCCAATCAACCTGAGTTTCCTTATCATGAAATAAGGCCTCATATGCAATCCTGATAGCCATATTCTTATCTTTGATCATGTGCAAGAAGACTAATTTTATTTCATGCATTGTACTCTCAAGTTTTTGTAAATTAGCAATGAAAATGTTTTTGTTTGATTGGGTTTTAGGTGTCTTTTGGATGAGAGTTTCAACAAGCTTCATTGATTCATCCAAAGTAGATAACATGTGCTCTTCATTTTAAGTTGAAACCAACAACTTGTTCTTCCAGTTATCATCAAAATTATCAAGATCACGTAATATAAATGGACTACTGATATTATTTAAATCATAATGAAAATTATTTTCATACCTTTCAGCAGTGTCTATAAGGCTGCCCTGATCTTCAAGTGTCTCTTCATGAGGAATTACCTTAATAAAAAAATTTTCCTTCAAATCAAGGAATGTGTGACTATCTTGACCTCCCTTATCCACATGCTCTAGCTCATGAGAAATGAATTCTTCTTCAACACAATCTTCTGATTTGATTTCTTCTTCAACAGTAGTCTTTGAATCTTCAGCTTCATCATCATTGTGTTTGGATTCTTTGTTCATCTTCTCAAGAAGTTTCATTTTTTCATCTCCATTTGGTTGTTGCCTCATATGTAAATCAATGTAATATTCACAAGTCATTAGGACATGAAAACCATCATCATGAGCCTTCCAATCCTACTGGAACTGATTAAGTAATTCAATTACTGTAGGCTCAACCTTTACCTGCGGAGGAATTGTAAGTGGAGAATTTGTCATCATAGTAGCCAATTGGTTAATGGACTATTGCAAATTTATTTGACTCTCCAAAAACTCATGATAAAACTTATTCCAATCACTGATTTGCTCCATCTTCATACTAGATTAACCAACTCTCATCTAAAGAATTTATGAGAAAACACACCATATATGAACCCAAACAAGTTGGTAGAATAAGTTGAGCTCTGGTACCACTGTAATGACCCTCCCCTGGTCTAATTTTCAATATTTTTATTTTTCTCTATAAATCCTAGCTAAATGATATCTGTATAGATAAATATGAAGGCTTAGACCTTCATATTGGAACTCTGTGTGGTGTCCTCGCTCTAGATATTCCCCTGTATAAAGCTATGTGTCCCTGTGTGGAAACCCCAACTCCAAAAGACTGAATAATGAAGTTTGAATGTATTCCTTGTATGGAAATACCACTGATTGGCCTGAGGGTAATATTTCAACCCTAAAGTCAATGTCCCTATAAGAGGTTACCGACTCTCACAAGCTCCAGAATCTCTACAATGTCTTTGCTAGAGAGTTCTCCAAAATACAGAGGGAAGGAAGTAAAAATAATCCATGCATAATCCAAATGATCTCCCAAAAACCTTTTTAATAATTAGGGTTCTCCAAAATTAGGGCAAAATTAGGGTTGTGCACACAAAATAATTTAATTTCTAATTTTCTCTTATTTCCCTCAATAGGCCCCCTTGTGCACTAGGTTCAACCACTTAAATTTATTTTATAAAGTGGCCTCTTTTTACAACCTTATAAGTGACCCTTTATAATATAAAGTACAAACTTTATAAATATTATTATATAATGTCACTTAATGAAATTAACTTTGACCATTAAAATACTGGACCTTTGCTTGTCAGAATGAAAAACCATAAACATTTATGGATACCCAATTTGCCAAAATGTAATCCTACAGTTGACCCATTGATTGAAACCCTAAAAATGGCCACTGCTAAAAATAGAAATCCTATCAAATGATGTCTGAACAAGACCAAACGATAGTCAATCAAGAGCTCTCTAGGTTCTGTTAAATATTCGAATATCTCCAAAGTCTTCCCTACATCTGATTTAGCCTACGGGAGCTCATGTATAGGCTAATCTGCTCTGCACACTGACTGCCTATAAAAATGGACATTACACACAAACCCTACAATTTACTAATTTATGACTGAACTTATTACAAGAGTAGCAATACCCTTGAAAGAGATGCCCATTTTTTAAATTTCTATTAGTGAAACCATATCCCTATATTTCATGTGTCCTGCATTGCATAGCCTTGTGACAAAACCTATGACATGAGAAACACCTTCCATTGAAGAAATCTTGCCTTGACCCCATTGGTATCTTAGTATATTCTTCCCTGTGATGTTTCTTGTTCCATCTATTTCTTACTTGTGCATTGTTCCTTTCCTTTTTAAACTTTATATTTTCCAACTTATCCTCAGAAGTCTCACTCTCTCTTATACTCTCTTCTTCTGAAGCTTCTTCTTCTTTGGAGCTTTAGATTGAGTCCTCTCCTTGTTCTCTATGTTCCTTTTCAAAACCAAGTCCTATCTTTTTTGATGAAGATATTTGTACCTTGATAATATCATCCAAGGTCTTTGAGCTTCTTCCAAACCTGTGTAGCTTGTATTTAGATTATTTCATTTCTGTCCTTAATGAAGCTACCTCATGCTCTAATATTTCACATTCTAAAACCTTTACCTCTAACTTCTCTTTAAATCTCCTTATCTTAGCTATTGAGTTTGTTAGATCTTGTATAAGCTTTCCTTTCTCTTCATCACATTATTGAAATTGAAGCTTGAGTTTTGAGTTCTACTTTCTTACCTTTCTTAATTCCTTAAGAGCAAAAATAAGGTCACCTTCAAGATCGACTTCTTCTTCCTCTTCATTTCCTGATTCTTCCTCTACTCCTTTGTCTTCAATATCATTTTCTTTATTTTATGAAACATTTCCACTAGGAGCACTTCTTCTATTGTCAAAAGAAGACTTTATTTTTCTAGACCTTCAAGAGTATCTTCATATTCATCTTCACTAAAACTAAACCCATTCCTTGTACAATGATCTTCAAGATGACCAAAGTTACCACACCTAAAACACTTGAGAATTATTGGTTCCCTTTTTACTTTTTTCCTAACATCTTCTTTTTCTACTATCAGAAATATAATTTCTTCTTCTTCATTATATGAGGATCTTCCATCACTATCACTTGAACTCTTTCCTATATTATCTGCATAAAAACTCTTCTTATGCCTTTGGAAAAAAATATTTTCTTGCTTGCCTTGTCCATACCTACTTTTATTTTGATACCTGTATTTTATTGCTTCCCTATTCTTATGATCATGTTTCTCTTCACCACCGCTATTTTTAGCTTCTGGACAGTCAGATGCATAGTGACCATATTTACCATAATTGAAACACTTAACTATTTTTGCTTCTTCATAATTGGATAAATCATTACTTGAATATAACTTCTTATCCTTTGTATTCTTTGTAACTTTGAAAACTGCTTCTTTTTGGGGGATATGATCCTTTCCTATTCTTATTTCAAAAGCTGTGAGAGTTCCATGTAACTCATATCTTGTCAACGTTTCAATATCTTTTATTTCTTCAATGATTGAAACCTTTTCACTATACCTCTTAGGGAGTGACCTTAAAATATTTTGACAAACATATTTTTCTTCAACTTTAAACCCAAGTCCTTGCATGGAGTTAACAACCTCATCCACACAAAGTAAGTATGTAGCAATGTCTTCCTCATCCTTCATATTCAGGTCTTCAAATATTTTCTTGTGATTTTGCAATTTTGTCATTTTGACCTTTTTGTCTTCCTCATGTTTTCTTCAACTTTCCCAAATCTCTTTTGCTTATGTACAATGCATAAATTTTACAAACTTTGATTCATGTAACCCACTTAAGATCGCAATCATTGCCTTTGAATTATTTAGATGTAGAACCTTACCATATTTATCTTTAGGAGGAGTAGTTGGAGGTGTGTACCCATCCTCAATTTCTTGCCATATATCATTTCCTTGTGCCATTAGATAAATCTTCATTCTTACACTCCAAAATGCATAATTATTCCCATAGAACAATGGTGCCTTATTTCCTAAAGATCCACTCTAAGAATCCATATGTGTTCCTCTAAGATTTTCCTTCAAGCTGTTAAAATATTTTGAAGAAACCCGCAAAAATAGCTGCCAAAAATGGTCCTAATATAATATTGTGACATTTTGGAGCTCAGGAGCCAAGTCAGAGAAAAAATCATGATCTCATGATATTTTGGATCTCAGGATCCAATTCAGAGAAAACGTCACAATCTTACAATGTTTTGGAGCTCAAGAGCAAGTCAGAGAAAAACATCATGATATCATGACATTTTGGAGCTCAAGAGCCAAGTCAGAGAAAACGTCACGATCTCATGATATTTTGGAGCTCCGAAACTAAGTCAAAGTAAATGTCATGATCTCATGATATTTTGGATCTTAGAAGCCAATTCAAAGAAAATGTTGTGATATCGTGACATTTTAGAGCTCAAGAGCTAAGTCAAAGATAATATCATAATCTCATGACACTTTGGAGCTCAGGAGCCAATTCAGATAAAAGCATTGTGATATTGTGATTTTTTGGAGCTCAGGAACCAAGTCAGAGAAAACATCATGATCTTAGAATATTTTGGAACTCAGAAGCCAAGTCAAAGAAAACGTTGCGATCTCGTGATATTTTGGAGCTCAGGAGCCAATTCAAAGAAAACATCACAATATCACAATATTTTGGAGCTCGGGAGCCAAGTCAAAAAATATATCATGATATTTTCGAGCTCAGGAGCCAAGTCAGAGAAAAATATTGCAATATCATGACATTTTAGAGCTCAGAAGACAATTTAGAGGAAACGTCATGATATCATGACATTTTGGTGCCCACAAGCCGCCTACATGAAAAACATCATGATTTCACGATATGCCATAATTTTGCTTTCCGAAGAACTAAAAGCAAAGAGGTGGAAAACAATTGGGCCATGACGTTTCAATAAGATAAAGGTGGATACACAATAATAAGAAGATCCCAACCATATGCAGTTGAAGATATCATACTCTCTTAACTACCTATTTACTAGAATGAGCCTATAGGCATATTGTTGTAACAAATTTCAGTTTTTTTGTTATGTAAATATATATATATATATATAGGATGAGTGACGCAAACAAAGGGTCGGATCTTGGATGTTTACAAGGCAATGTACATAGAATTTTGAAAGCAAATAAATACTACTCATTCTGGTTTCTGGCTCATTGGTGTTCTTATCAAGTATGTATGGATTGTTGATTATTGTATAAGTTACGTTGAATAGAAATTGCCTTAATTCTCATTCTAAATTTTTGTGTTTAAATTTCAGATAGCTTTAAAATTAATGGTTCCAATAGGCTTATGTTTGATTAAATCTGCACCAGAGGACTATTTATTCTAATTTTATGGTTCAAAGAATGGTTATCAATAAAATGTTGTAGATGTTTCTTTGATGTTATCTAACCTGCACCATCTAAATGTTCCTAGAAATAGCTATATTTCCCTCTCTTTATGCACCTTTACTCTCCCCCCTTTTCCAAAACAAAGAAAGGAACCAGCCTTCTCTGAAGATTGAACTGGGTAATTTTTGTTTTGAACCCGGTATTTCAATGTTGGTAAAGTCTTAGGCGCAAACGTAACCAAAGGAATATTTTGCACCAAAAAAACCCTCATTGTCCTCAAGTTCTACTTAATTTGGATAAAATTTCTTTATTTTTGTGTTCAATTTGCATTCATCTGGATGAAGTGATTAGCTCAAAATTGAGAGAAATTTTGCTAAATCCAGTATTAGGAAGCTATTTGATCCAAATTTTTGAGTCACTCACTCCATTTACGAAAATGCATGAAAATTTTTGTAAGTGAATTCCATGAGTGATTCACTCCATTTGTGAGAAACCCACTTTAATTTTCCTACACTTTCACAATCTAAGTTTAGAACGATTCACCAAGTTTAGGGACTTGATTTATCAATTCTAGTCTCATTTTGATTTTAAATTTCATCATTTATGTTATTTGTGCCAAATTTTATAAGGTACTTTGCAAATAAAAACTCTCATACAAACTCTAGAGTTTTAATTTTTACAAACAAAACAACTTAAATAGCATTAGAGAATCATCAAACCTCAAATCTAACATATCATGGATAAAAAGTATTTAAGGTAGATTTTGAGCCATTTTTTCAAAAGACAAAGCCTCTAAGCGATTTGCTTAATTCAATGAGTGATTTGATCCAAAATAGAAAAGTTTCTCCAATTCAAATCCAATGAGTGATACACTCTATATTTAAGAAGAAATTCACTAGGAAAGACAAAACTCTTCCTCCCTCCTTTACAAGAAGTAAATTTTATCCAATTTTGAAGCAATTTGCTCCAAGTGATTCACTTAGACCCCCTTTCATCTAATTTTTCAAGTTCACAATTTGCAAGCAAATTGCATGAGATTACAAGTGAATTTCTTATAATTGCTAGAAAAACTCCATTTTGTAAGTGAAGTGCTCCAACAAGTAAAAAAATAATTAAGTCAATTTTTGCTAGCAAACCTTTCTAAATTGCAAGTGAATCACTCCAATTTGTAGGCTATTCACTCCATAAGCAATTTTTTGAAATTTAATAAATTTTAACCTGAAAAATCTATCCACAAAGGTCTGCATGTGTAATCTTATGCATACATGATTAAAAAATCAAAAAAATAAAAAATAATATCAATCAATGGATATCAGTGTGCACCATTGAAGAAACATGAAGGAGAAAAGAAAAGAGTAGATTGTCATGTGGATGCATATAGATTATGAGTTGTAGGAGATTCTAACAACTAATATTGTTTTATTTAAAATAAATAACCCCATGGCTAGCCCTATTAGTCAAGACTTCATGCCACTATAAATTGGTTACTTAGGCCAACAAATGAGTTACTCATTTGCTTTATCAAACCAAACTTGGTCTAGTGCAAATCTAACCTTAACACATATAAACCCCCTTTTTGGTATAACTATCAATGTGAATAGCCCAATTTTTGAAGACCAAGCATATTTTAGTAACATGAATCCACCACCAACCACCAATGCCCAAATATCCCTCATACAAGAACTTCTTTGATCCAAATCCCACTTGGATTTAAATTCTCAAGTCATTCTATGGCTCCTAATATAGAATCCTCAAGGCTAAATCATAACTAATGCCTTGCTAAAAGTAATCAAGAACCAACTGAACAAATGGGATCATAGGTGCCCTAGGAAAACACCCAATGACTAACACCACCTCCATCCTATCTAACCTAGCAAAGTGTGCAAGGCCCACCTCTTCTAAATTAGTAACTCCTACAATACAATCTACAATAACCTCCACGACATGAAAATATGTAGCTTTTCCCAAATCAGTAATGGGATTATCAAAATCCACCACCTCAATACTAATGGAAAAATAACATTCTCACATAAAATTGATGCAAAATATTACATGGATATATAGGCTTATTAGCCTATATTGAATACAAAAAAATACCACCTCCCTTATTCTTAACTTCTTGGAGTGCATACTATTGGCATGTGTACTATAGAAAGGTGAATTATTAAAAATAATAGATAATGTAATAAGTACATGCCTAACATCCCCCCTTATTTCATTTTTTTGAATACAAAGAGAGCTACAAAATAACTCAAACTTGACACATGCTAGTACCTTTGTAAAGATACCCACAACTTGTTTATCAGTGGGAATGTACTCAAGTTGAATCTTGTGCTTGTGAATTTTGTCTTGAATGAAGTGACATTGAGCTTCAATGTGCTTTGTTCTTTTATGGAACAGTGGATTTTTGACTAATTTCAAAAAACCTTGATTATAAAATTTCAAGTGTACTGGAGGATTTTTCTAAAGTCCCATACTTGAAATAATGTGTTGTATCCATATTTCTTTGCACACAGCTCTTCATACAACATGATATTTTGCCTTTGTGGATGATAGTGCAGTTTTTTGTTGCTTATTGTTATACCACGAGATAGGTCTAGATCCTATATGAGAGATGTATCTAGATGTTGAATTCTTGTTTTAGACACCTAAAACATGTCATGTTTAGGGGAACTACTCATGTGGGCACATTCTTAGACCATGTGACTAAACCTTGGGACCTTCCAAGTGTCAAAAGTGGTTTTCACCACTCATTTGGGGCAATATTAGCCCATCCAAGCCTGGTCACTATGAACCAAAGCAGCTGGATCCTGGCCACTACAGCTCAGAGCGGCAAAACCTTATTCACTGTAGCTTAGAGTGGCCAAACCTTTGCCACTGTAGATGACAGTGAATAAACCCTAAAAAAGAAATTTGTCATCAAATCAGCCTAATCATAGGTGAAAGTGGCAGTTTGCATGTAATAAAGCCAAGCAGGGATATCTTTGCATGATTCCTCATGGCCAGTCTACATGAAAGACTCAAGTCTAGATTTAGACATCATTTAACTACCCCTCAAGGGTAGATAAAAGCTCAAATTCTCATGCTAACATCCAGTGCGCATGAAGGATTTAGTCCTAGGGTTTGAACATTGACCTAGGGCTTCAAATACTTTATAAGGAGTAAATTTAAAAGCACTAAGGGACCTTTTTTTATCAATCAAGAGAGATCATCACATATCATATATCACAGTTTTGAATAGATTGGATCATTGAGGAGAGCTTTCGAAGACTTGAAGAGCTTCCCTTGGAGATCATTTTACAGTAAATTCCTATCGGATTGGAGAGCAGATCTGAGCACCCTTGAGGAGCAATGAAGTGCTAGCCAACTGAGAGGTAATCATCCGTGCACATATAGTAATCATTTAACATTAGTAGCAAACTTAAGCCCATAGCCTTTGGGTCAATAGAGACATATTTCATCTTAGCGATCGTTGTCCTAGACAATGGCCCATGAACCTAGTCTAGGGTTTAGGTGTTAGTATTTTATTCTGCTTTCTCCATGTTTTCATATCATTTACATAAGATCTACTTCATTTATTTTGCATTCATAGTACTAGTTTCATTGCATTTGTTTTCATTGCTAACAACCTCATCTGGGGAGGCAATCTCGGACATCTAAGTGTGTGTTCTTGTTTCATTGCTCCACAACATACGAAAGCAAGAGGATCCCTCTAGGAATCATACCTGGAGAAGGAGGCATATTTAATCCCTCATATATTTTTGTGTGCATCATCGGGAAGCCTGTAAAAGTGCATCTCCCTTTGCAAGGGGATATTTTATACATCTGCTACCCTCTTTGTGTAAAATCATGTATCAAATGAAGGGTATCCCGTAGAGGGATATGTAACTGAATCTTGGAAATATCAATACAAAGCATTCATTCATTTATTTCTTCGTACTTAAAATATGCCTCTATTTTATTCTTTTTCATTTAATGCATGTTAAACATTAAAATATTCAATAATAATCATAAATAGAGTAAGTGGACGGTGCGCCGCTTCCCTGGGGTTGCTACAAATGGTGATCACGGTGGGATCCCCACCAACTTTTATTTTTTTTGCTTTATGAATCCATTTTTTTGTGTATAGGTTTAGCCACTTTGGTCTACAGTGGCCAAAAATTAGTCGCTCTGGTCTACAGTGGCTAGAAAGTAGCCGCTCTAGTCTACAACAACTAGAAATCAGTCACTCTGGTCGACAGCAGCCAGAAGAAAAGTGTAGCAAAGGGTAAAAATTTTGTCATCTGAGCAAGATTCAAGGTTGGTACCCATTTTTTTGTATTTTTTTGATTTTCTATCTGCATCTAGTTTCTTGAAAACAACGAACATTAAAACACATTTCAAATTGGAAAATTAAAGAATGAAAGGGAAATAAAAACTTCATGTTGTATTTCTTAGGTTTCTTTTAGATTTCCTCTAGGTGCTGCTAGGAACAATGGACCTCTGCCTGTAAGGTCTGCCCTAGTCTCCAATGTGCTAGGCCATTGTATTTTGGTTTGCTTGCATGTGGCCCAATCAGTGGTTGTTTTTATCACAAAGTAGGAGAATGCATCAAGGTCATGTAGAATAGTTGTAAATGCATTTGTCTGAAAATAAAACGTTCTTTTTAGGCATTGTAGGAAAGTAGTCATGAATGTTGGTTGATGCATTGCTTTCTATTTTTAAATCTAAAAATAACCCCACACACTTGCACGTGTCATAATAAACATTGGGGAGTTGGATTTCATCACCAACCCCCAATTCAGTCCGGTGACGTTGGCATTCATCTCCTTCCACCGGATTTCCCCCTAGATCTTCCTAGAACAGAATATGGAACTTTTTTATAGTGGTACTAGTTACTTGTGTTCAAACTATCTCCCACTATTGGAACAATCATTGGTTCAGAGTGGAAGAGCTAGGTGAACCCCCCACTGGGATTTAAGCGGTGTACCCTAGCTCCTTTTGAGAAAATCATGTTTGGCATGGGTGTTCTTGATTCCCACTATGGATGAGTCTCCTCATTCTAAATCCAAAACAAGAGCAATAAAATAAGAGAAACAATAAATCTAAACACACTGAAACCAGTTTTAGGACACACATTTAATCCATAAAAGAGATAATCATATTGTCTGCTTTGTGTGTTTCTTTGTTATTTGGGACCAAACCCTAACCCTAATTTTTAGGGAAATTTATTGAAAAAAATCTACAACCATAACCAAATATATATTTTTTTTGCATCCAATGGATCGAGAATCGTGCAAATCGGAGCTATAACGAAAAAATTATTTTGGTTTTATTTTTACTCTATTTTCGAGGCTGAAAATAGGGAAAAACTGCACTAAAATAGTCATAAAATGGGCTAGACAACTCCAAAAAGTTCCAAATTTGTTTTGTTGTCTTAGTTAGCCCCTAGGGCACCTCTCCCAAAAATTTTGAGTCCTAACTCTTCATGGTTCAAAATATCCCAAAAAATCCTAAAAGTGGGCATTTCCCCACGGGCCCCAGTTAGCCAATTATTTCAAAAATACAAATTTTTGACCCGAAAGTCACTTTTTAGAGTCATAGCCCATTATGATCAGCTCGTCGCACTGATCATTTTGATATATGACACTTAAAACCTTTTTTGGAAAGCAAAAAATTTTATTATGGCCGGGAGACCTCCCATGATGAGCAAGACCTCCAATCTAGAGAGGAAATCAAGTTCCATGACCACGAGACATATCCAAATAATTCTAGAGGACATGGCCATCCTTGAATGGCATCCCAATTCTTATCATAACATCAATACCATCCATAGGGGGGCAAACCTTCGAGATAGCCCTATTAGGGAGGCACCCACAGGTCCTCCAGGAGACCTGCCTGACTTGAACACCTTGATAGAATTCTATATAAGGAACAATCTGCCCACTAAGGGGCCTAATAATTCAATGTCACATGATCACATCCCATATTGCTCTATACATCAATCAAAAAATAAAAATGAGAGCACACCATGGCCTAGCCTGGGGGAACAAACCACCCGGGATGATCAAGAAAGTCATCCCCCTACTCCTCATAGAGAGAATTCTGCATATACATGTTCTACTTTTGTGTAGTCTGAATATGTAGAGCTTACATCTAAGTTTGAAGATGTGTCCTTCCTCACATATGAGGAAGAGGACCCAAGTCATCATCCTACTCCTCGTGAAGAGTACATGGGGCAGTCACGTTGCATGTCTGCATTGTCAGACTATATAGAGTCCATTCATAGACCAGAGTATCAAGCTAATGCAACCTTTAAAGAACATGGAAAACAACTAATAGATCCTGCTAGGGGAAAAATATATGACAAAACCATTCATATTTTTAATACGAGGGTACATAGCCCCTATACAACTGAATAATGGAATCATACACATCAGGCACTAAGGTCACAACTTTACCAACAACAATGCATGGATCAACAACAATTAAATCAACAACAGGTGGACTCACAACAAGCACACCAATAAAGGTTGTATCAACTAAAGATGTATGAACAACAAAAGATACAACAAGAGCAAGTGCAAAATGCATTGCATGAAGAGGTGCTTACACCTAACACCCAAAGGATGCAACAATGCGTAAGGCATCTAGGCCAATCTTATAATTTTCCCCCTCGATCATGTGAAAATAGTGTTCAACATCAAAGGTCATTATCTAGTTACCATCAAGAACCTCATACTCCTCAACAATACCAAGATCAATATGATGAGGAATCATATGAAGAGTCCCAATGGGAACATCAAGAAGAAGTGGATGCTTACTCTGAATCCAGTTATGATGAGGTATCTAATGATCATAGTTATCATCCAAATCAACATCAAAAGTAGCCTCCTCAACCTAATCAAGGGTAGCAACTGGAGGATCAAATCATTTCATCAAGGCCATACAAAGTGCTAGTTGATCGAATGAATGAATTTGAAAAGAAAAATAAAAGGTTGGTTTATCAGAAACCTACACTAAAGAAGCTTAGCAATCAGCCTTTGCACCCATCAATGTCATCACCAATATACCCATCAAATTTTAGGATGCCTCAACTTGAAAAATTCAAATATGACGAAGATGCACAAGAGCACATGACAATATTCATCAATACGTGCTTCCAATTTCAAGACAATGACCCCTTGATGCTAAGAGTTTTTCTTACAATGCTAGTTGGGGATGCTTTGGAATGGTATAATCATCTACCCCATCATAGCATAAACACATTTGAGCAACTTGCTGAGTTATTTCTGGAACGCTTTGCCTCTAGTGATGAGAAAATGATAAACTTTACTAACTTGGCAAGCCTTCATCAACTTGATGATGATACAGTCATGGAGTATGGCAAGAAATGGAGAAAGATGATGTCAAAATTACCTTTTACCATACCAACAATAGAGCTCATTTGAATGTTTACTAGAAGCTGCTCAAAACAAATCTTGCTTCTCCTACAATTACAACAATATCAAACATTTGAGGAGGCCTTGACGCAAGCCAAGGTCATTGAAGACATCAAGATAGAGGAGGGTGAACTCCACAAGGGGCAATGGTCAAACAAGAATCTCAAAGGTGACAACAACCAACAAAAGGTAGCCCCAGTTAATCAAGTTATTTTGAGTAGCTCAGAATCCTCAAGTCAGGTGGCACCACCTCTAATAGTGGGGCATAATTACCAAGCTCAGCCTCCTCTAGCCCAAGATCATATGCAACAAAATCAGATACAAGTCCAAAAATGTAGGCCACAATGACAATATACTAATTTTCTAGAGACATTAGCATCGCTCTTTGATCGATTTTATGATGTGCGAAGGATCAAGCTTCCAGAAATCCATCCACTGAAGCCTAATAAGTGTAGATCAAAGGCACACAGAGAAGAGCTATTTTGTGTGTACCATCAATAAAAGGGGTATGACATCCAGACATGTCATCCCTTTAGATATTTAGTGTAGGATATGATTGAGAGGCAAGAGCTTCAGATAAGACTCCTCCAAGACCCCTTGCCTACACACGAAGCAAACATAGCACCTAACAATCAAGTTGAGCATGTCAATAAGGTGCACATAGCCCCACTTGATGAAGGTTTTATCGGTATGATCAATACTACAATAGGAAGTAAAATATGCCTTGATCAATACAACATACCAAAAAATTCAACTGAAGACAATAATCTATCACGGTCCACACCAACAATCAATTCAATTCACTTACAAAAGGACCCTGTGATTGCTTTTTACAAACAAGAGATTGAGCCAATCTCTAAAGATGAACCCGATCCTCCACTACACATCATAGCAAGCATCAATCAAATTATGTACAAGAGAGTATTGATTGATACTAGGTCAAGTATCAACATCATCACGGTTGCAACTTTGAAGCATTTAAATCTGCCACCTTCATGCATTAAGGATGCAACATTCACATTGAGAGCCTTCAATGATGCCACTTCCTCAATAATTGGCACAGTAATATTACCTATACAGGTTGGGATGAAGACGATACCTACATTATGCCATATCTTGGGGGTGATAAGCAGTATAACATATTGCTAGGTAGACCATGGATGAGGGATATGGAATGTGTGCCTTCCATAGTGCACTAGAATCTAAAATTCATACACCAAGGACAAGTGTACGTGGTTCCCAAAGATCCTGAGCCATTCAAGTATTACAAGAAGTTTGATGAGCCACAAGAAGCTCTGGTGATATGCGGGCCTCCAAACATTCATGCGGATAAAATCACCAAATAATCAATGGAGGCTCACATCAAGAAGTCGCTACCTCCTCCCATAACCAAAGATCATGATATCATACTACTTGATAAGGAGAAGAGAACATCATTTAACATGACTAAATAACCTTCAACTGGTCCAAAAGATAAAGCACCTTCTCAAGAGTTCGTGGCAATGGTTGACGTTACATCATATGACCAAGTGACTCTAAAGCAGATAAAATAGGAAACGATGCAAGCAGATGTTGCTTCCACATAAAAGGGGTCAAAACCATTGGCTTTAGTTACCCCAGACTCATGTTTCATAGTGCCTCCTCAAGAGCAAGAGCAGGCATTTTACCCACATCACATTGAGGATATTCAAGTTAGCAAGCGAAATCTTGTGGATGCCACTAGAAAAGTGCATCATCAAGAAGCATCCACATCAGCTCAAATGAATGAAAGGGATGATTTACATTCATATTGTGAATCTTTAACATCAAATCTTTCACCCAAGTCAATCTACGATGATATTCCAATCTCATTTCTAGAGGTGCACATTAAATATTTGCCAGTCATGCATTCCATCCTGGATCGTCTAGATAGAATGGAGTGCCAAGTGAATGAGAAAAATGAGGCATTGCAATATATCATGAACAAGCTCAAGAACCAAGAGCTACAAGAGCAACCCTCATCTGAAGTCAAATTATCCCTTGTGCAGCCACAAGAAAAGCCTCAACCAAAGCAAACACCAATTCGGACGCCTCAAATATTGAACAAGCATCCCCCATTGCCTAAGCTTGTGGTAGTGATTTTCAATCGATTATGTGCTGCAAATGCTATTGGGTTACCTTAGGTTCTCCCAGCAAGATCCAAATCACCCAAAACCCCAAGGGTATGACAAGGATTCGTACTGTCTATATCATAGATAGAATGGTCATGACATTCAAACATGTCAAAAAATTTTATTCATAGTATATAGCATGCTTGAAAAGAAGCAGCTTTAGGTTGTCAACCAACAAATGGTCTTAGCCAAATATTTGTCCCTTGCATCAAAAATGTAAGGGGAGCCCTCTAAAATAGCAAGTGACACAACTAGGGCTCAACCTGGTCCTCAGACTAAGCCAAAATGGTTCACACGCTCAAAATATTTGTAGCATGTCTGGACTCCTTTAAATGAGCCTATGTTTGTCATCTTCCAGAAGCTCCAAGAGGCTAAGGTCTTAACATTACCTAACATGCAATATCTAGACCCAAATAGGCCTAAACCTAGGAGTTATAGGGAGGGCCATCACTGTCTCTATCATCGAATAGAGGGCCATGACATTTGCAATTGCCATGGATTCAAAAATGTGGTCCAAGACCTATTAGAATGAAATGAGCTCCATACAGATGGTTCACTCATTCCTCCCCACCTGGATAGGGGCACCTCATAGAGATCAGTGCCCCAATCGGGAGAGTTGATTTCCATCACTCTTCCTAAGCAGGTTGATTACATTGCAGTGGACAACATGTGCATTGGGGGTCTTAAAGGTAATGTACCTTCCCCATCAAGTTCAATAATACAAAGTGAGGATTCTAAAGGTATCACACCTTCCTCACTTCCATGAAGTGTTACACACATAAGGGGTATATAAGGTGCCATACCTTCCCCTTTAAAAAATAACAAAATTCAAAAACTTTCAAATATTACAAAATCACAAAAAACAATAGAATATCAAAATACAAAACAATATAAAACATAGCAATACAAACAAATCAAAGAGTAGTAAAAAAAAAGGCACCAAGGGCATTTCCACACCGCTTGGTCAAATCTCATCAAAAGGCACCAAGGGCATATCTAAGCCGCTTGGTCAACACTCATCAAAAGGCACCAGGGGCATCTCTAAGTCGCTTGGTCAACACTCATCAAAAGGCACTAGGGACATCTCTAAGTCGCTTGGTCAACACTCATCAAAAGGCACCAGGGGCATCTCTAAGCTGCTTGGTTAAATCTCATCAAAAGGCACCAAGGGCATCTCTAAGTCACTTGGTCAAAATCTCATCAAAAGGCTCCAAGGGCACCTCCAAGTCACTTGGTCGAATCTCACAAAAATCCCCAAAGGTATTTTAAAAAGCCCTTTGGTCACAAATTAAAACAAAAACATTCAAAATAATCAAAAGCACAAAAACAATGCAAAAATCAAAAATACAAAAACATTTTCATCTTACATTTGCATCTATATAGTTGCATTGCATTAAACATCCCCATCCATCACATTTGCATTATGATAGATTATTTTCACAATCTTACAAATGACACCATGGTTTGTATCCTAATTATACATCTTCAAGTCCATCTTCATCCATCGCCCACGTGTGTAATTGTGTTTTTCAACACAACCCCTCCCTATTGCTATAAGGAATATGCTAGGATTTTTTAGTCATTAAACCATATCTAGTGGTCTTATCAATTGTTGTGGGAAGCCATCTTGATTATTAGAGGGTAAGGTCTAGTCGTGATAATGCTTCAGATATTCAGAATCCTATCACTAATTAAAAACATTAAAATCTTAGTTGGTACAAGGGAAATATGAAAGCTACAAAAGTGGTCTAGGTTACCTTAAGAAAAAAAAGGATCTTCCTTGCTTATCCGCTTGTGCGACCAATTTAAATGTGTTGAGAATTTGCAAAAATACATGTTCTTCCATACCCAGAAATGAGTGATTATCATCACTGCATAAATCCCTTGCTTTCATTAAAACAAGCAAAATCTTGAAACAAAGCACAAATTCAAAATCCCAGTTTCCAAAGTCATAATTCAAAATCCCAAAATCAAGCAAAAGGTCAAAATTCAAAACAAAAAATCCCTACATAAATCCCTTGCTCAAGAGAAAAACAAAAAAAATATCAATAAAAATAAATAAACAGTGATTTTCATCACTAAACATGGACAAGTATCCCAAATAAAATGAAGAAAATAAGGGAATGGAACTTGAATCCCTGGAATTCTCAACATTGCACAAAACCAAAAGGTGATCCCCATTACAAGTTGGTGTACAACCATGTCTGGTAATGGTGATACCCTTACGCATGACGATATGTCTATCACAATAGCATCTTACATTTGTGTAGACCAATATTTGCATGTGGATAAACTAGCTTTAGGTAACCCAATGCTACCTAGTGGTATAGTCCAACTAAGTCCAACACAGGATAAGATGAACAATTGAGGATCCACTACCTTAGCAATGGGCTAAAAGAATCCCGTCTGACATTGGAGGAAATGCTTGATTTCTATCTAAATATATTCATTTGCACACACAAGGATAATGAGTATCTAGGTCCATGATGAAAGCCTTGCTTTTCAAGAGTCTTGTGTGGTCAGTACACAGCTATTGATAGGGTAACTAGAGTGTTTGAGTCTCAGGAAGAACCTCAAAAATTCCTACATAGATAGATTAAACAGTGCATAACACATTGTATTTACTATATCATAGCATAAGTTAGATGCATACAATTAAATCAAAATTAAACCTGCATCTAACAAAAATATTGCATCCATAAATAAATAATGTCATAGATCATCCATCTACATCTAATATCACATCATTGCATCCACCCATACATAGAATCATAAATTCATCATCTAGCCATTGCATCATCATCATTACATCATCAACATCATATATCATAAAATCATAATTGCATCCAAAAATTTATATTTGTTAAACATCAACTGGGGCATTGTGGGTATCATACCTCCATTAATCAGCAATAAAATAGTTAAGCAATCAATTTCAAAAATTCCCAAAGGCATCATAAGTCCTTTGGTCAAAATTACAAAAAACCCCAAAGGCATCATAAGCCCTTTGGTCAAAATCACAAAAAGCCCCAAAGGCATCATAATCCCTTTGGTAAAAATCACTAAAATCCCCAAAGGCATCATAAGCCCTTTGGTAAAAATCACTAAAAGCCCCAAAGGCATCATAAGCCCTTTGGTCAAAATCACTAAAAGCTCCAAGGGCATCTTCAAGCCGCTTTGGTCAAAATCACAAAAAGCCCCAAAGGCATCAGAAGCCCTTTGGTCAAAATCACTAAAATCTCCAAGGGCATCTTCAAGACACTTTGGTCAACTCACAAAATGCCCCAAAGGCGAAATAAGTCCTTTGGTTAAAAACATTCAAATACATCAAAAATACAAAAACAGTATAAAACATCAAAAATACAAAAATAGTATAAAACATCAAAAATCTAAACAAATCATAAAACATTAAAATTCAAAATCCAAAATTCTCCAAGGGTATCTTCATGCCACTTGGTCAAATTCAAAATAAAAAATGCTCCAAGGGGGCATATTCATGTCGCTTCATCAAAATTAATCAAAATTCTCCAGGGGCATCTTTATGTCGTTTGGTCAAATTCAAAATTAATCAAAAGTGCTCCAAGAGCATCTCTTAGGGTAAAATAGGTAGTATATTGCATTACACTACTTGGGTAGATTATTACATTTACTTTTCTACTTTTTACCATGTAGATTTTTACTGTCTTAAATATCTAATGGTTAATTTCCTAAATTTTGTAGGTGGAAGAGTTCTAAATCAAACTCTCTGACTCTTGATAGATTGTTTGGCGTGATCTCTGTTCAATCAGTTTTGATTACTATTTTGTAACCTATTTAAAGGCTATAGTTTCTAAACTATATGCTAATGCAAATATTTAATTATCAAACTATTTTGGATCTCCTAGTCACATTGGCATCAGAGCTATAGACTTGGTCCTGGCAGGAAGGAGGAATTGCTTCGTTCTGCTAGAGCAGTCAAGGATAGCACAAGAGGAAGCATCAAGCATCAATTGGTGACTTAAATAATTTTTTTTCTTCCCTATAGTTTGATCATTATTTATTTTTTAATCCTAATAAGGTGTGGTGGAAGTGAAACTGGAGTTTTTCTTCTCCTAGACCCACCCTCCTCTATTTCAGATTAAGCCCGCAGGTGATCACATCGTCAGACGATCAACTCAGCAAGGAGAGGATCTGACGAGCAGCATTTCTTGGCTCCCCCCTAATAGGCACGTGAACCTCCCCACAAGAAATTACCTCAGTAGGATTCCATCCATCGACGCCCACCTTAGGAGGAATAGGGGTTGAATGGCGACCTCTCGTGGCTCCCCCACAGAGGGAGTGTGCATCTCGAGACCCCACCAACCGGGAGTGCTTAGAGGGTAGGAGTGCCTTCACACTTCCAACACAACACTCAATGCACTACTGACTCAATAGAACAACACTGCTACCTAGATCGAACACCTAGACTAACGTGGACACTGAAATAATCTCAAGAATGGATCTCGAGATGCTAACATGGACCCAACATCTACATGGGAATTGCAGAGGCTAGGCGGATCTAACATGGCAAGTGTAGAGGCAACTACATGGCAAGTGTAGAGGCTATGTGGATCTGACGTGGCAAGTGCAGAGGCAAGATAGATCTGATGTCTAGATGCAAAGGGGATATGATGTGACACATCAAACATGTGGACGGACAAGTGGCTTGTCATAATTGGTTCTGACTGGTGGTAACAAAAGGCGTTAACTGATTTCCTAATGGTAATCGACGTACAAGGTGAGCGTTGAGCATTTTAAATGCTTCATTCATCTTTCACAGGCTGAATGTGGGACTAACATCCCGAAATTTTTTAAAAAAAACTTATCGCTCCCACCTTCTTTAAAAGCCTTATCGTCCTCTTTAAATTTCAAAGTCGCATCACAACAAGTTAGTCTTTGCATTCATTAGTTCACGCAAGGTCTTATGTTCGACCCTTGCGCTTAAATTTTGTTCACAACAACAAAAAAAAAGGGTGCATTTCTATGGTAATTTAAAAAACAATTCAAATTCTTAAATTTTATGCTTCAAATTAATATTTTTTTATTATTTTTTATAATTTTCTATAGTTTTGCCTTCTATAATCATTTTTTTAAATAATTTGATTATTTTTGGCCAAATTTTGTTTAATTATTTAAAATTAAATCTTTAAACATATTTTTTTTTAGCATTTACATTGAAAATATTTTGAAACACCAAATTTCATTTTGCAATAACCCCATTCTATTTCTTATGTTTTCTCCAAATTTGGGGATAAAAAGACAAAGAAATAAACCCTTTTATTGCAAAAACAAAGCCACTCTTCAAAAAAATTCATGAAGATCAAATATTGGGTAAGGAAATCTCTTCGTCGACAAAGAATCATAAGGAAGAGGAATGAATTGCGAAGGCAAACTACACGATCTTATTTTCATCGTATGCTTCATGAATATCGTAGATCCATTCCTCACTCAATTATCTATACTGATCCATGGAAGGGGTTGGATAGAAGCTATGGTCCCATGAGGATTCGTGAACCTTTTGATCCTAATGCACCACCTATTTTCGAGTATTGAAGACAAAAACCAAGTCGTGTGTCGACTGGTCTGGAAGCCTTTCAAAAGCGGGTCGTGTGTCGACTTGTCTTGAAAGGAGTGCTTGATTCCTAATTTTGTAAAACTTAAGGGGGGATAAAGGACACATTTGTGTTCCTTTTTTTTGCAAAATTGTAGAACAAAGGGGGGATATTTTAGAATAATAAGGTGCATTCTCAATTGTACTCGACACCTTTTCTTAAAATTGGCTACACTAGGTGCATTTTAGGTTGCATCTGACACCTATAGTGATAAAAATTTGGGTTTATTATTGCACTAATCATCATGTTTTTTGCAATTAAATAATCATAAAACATTGAAGAGCATTTCAAAAACCCAAACTTCACTAAAATCGTGCTACACCTTGCACAAGTTACACAAGTCAATTATTGACTCCCCATCAAAGGTCATAATCCAATCACCTTGATTCACTCTCTTTGTTTGGCTTAATTTCCTCAAACTTTTTCATCCTTCTTGAAAGGTGTTAAGGCAGGTGCCATTAAATATCCTAGAGAGCAAAATCAGAAGTCTTCCAAAAACCTCTCCTTTAATTTACTCTATTTGTTTGGCTTAATTTCCTCAAACTTTTCATCCTTCTTTAAGGGTGTTTAGGTAGGAGCCATTAAATATATTAAAGAGCAAATTAATATCTTCCATATAATCTTTTGAGGGTATACTGCAAGATAAATTCACCTTATGCACATCAATTTGAAACCTTCACCATGGTAATGATAAACAAATATCTCAATGAAAGCTAACTACTTAAAGAATCAAATTATTCTGCTTGGAAAACTAATATGAAATCTATTTTAATTGTAGAGGATATGTGGAATATAGTGGATGGCACTAAAACTAGACCCACATCACCTGGAGCAGATCAGACAGCATATGATAAAAAGGATAAAATACTTTCCTTATTGATATTGCTAGCTATTACTAATGATATCCAACCTCATATTAATGAAGCTAAAAATGGTAAGGAGGCATGGGATGCCTTAGCTACCATATTTGAGGGAAAGAATCAATCCACAATTCTTAACCTTCAAACACAACTTCATACTCTTCATATGAAATCTGGAGAAACAGTAGAGCTATTCCTCTGCAGAGTGGTAGATATAAAAACAAAACTACAAGCCTTAGGAGAAAAAGTGGAAGACAAAGTCCTGACCTCAATTATTTTGAGGGCTCTTCCAGACTCCTATATAATGTTGATCACTTCCCTTCAAGTCTCTGGTAGGACAATGACTTTTGTAGAGTTGGTAAACATGCTTCAAACTGAGGAAGCTAATCAACTCCAAAGAAACGATGCATCAAACAATGCACTATTCTTAAATAAACAAAGTGGAAATAAAAAGTGGAATCAACAAAATGGGTCTTCTTCTAAAAAAGACAAGGGTAAAGGCAAAGAAACTCATAAGAATAAGCACTATTGTAAAATTTATGATAAAGACACTCATGAAACCAAGAGATGTTGGTTTAAGAACAAACAACCCAATGAACACGGACAAAATAAGGGCAAAGGCAAACCAAAGAACAAGAACAAGCAACAACAAGGATATATCGTTGTCACTAAAGATTCTAGTTCATACTCTGAACGAGCACACAAGGTGCTCATGACTCATACAGATTCTCCTCACAAGGATACTGTGTGGTACATAGATTCAGGTGCTAGTAAGCATATGACTGGCGATAAGTCTTGGTTTGAGACATTTGAGGCATGAGAAGGCAGACTAGTGACTATTACTGATGATAAGACCTATCGAGTCCAAGTAGAAGGAAGTGTTTCTGTCTCCCTTCCAGATGGAAAATTTTAGATTCAAAATGTTCTTTATGTACCAGGATTGGCAAATAATCTCGTCATTTCCACAAATTTTGAACAAAAACATGAATGTCATCTTCAAAATTGAGTAAGGAAAGAAGTGTTGTTTCATCATCCAAAGAGGAAAACACATAGCAATGAGTTCTTACAAACATGGTTTGTTCACTTTAGATGCAATTACCTCACCACATGCTGCAATGGCAGTAACAAAAAAAGAGGCTACTTCTCCATGGCATAAGATATTTGGGCATCTAAGCTCAGAGTATTTACTTGAACTCAGTAAGTATCAAATGGTGAAAGGATTGCCTACTCTTTCATCTACTTTGCCAGTGTGCTCAGATTGCTTGGAAGTAAAGCAACACAAAGTACCTTTTGAACCTAGATCCTTCTGAGCTAAGGTACCTTTGGAGTTAGTTCACACAGATTTGTGTGATCCTATGTCTACTAGTTGTGGAGGAAAATGGTATTTTCAATTGTTTGTGGACGATCACTCATGAAAAATGTGGGTCTTCTTGCATTTGAAGTCTGAAGAATTTGACTATTTTCAAAAATTCAAGAAACTTGTTGAGAAAGAATCTGGATGTTTCATAAAGACCCTCCATTCCGATCGAGGGGGGAATACACATCAAAAGAATTTTATTCATTTCTACAAACACATGGGATAAAAAGACAATTAACAATAGCCTATTATCCTCATTCAAATGGAGTTTCTAAGAGAAGAAATCATTCCATTATGGAAATGGTACGATGTATGCTTAAAGGAGAAAATCTTGAGCACAATTACTGGGCTGAAGCTATGACAACTGTAGTATATCTTTTGAATAGGGCTCCCACATGGGATCTTGAAGGTATGACTCCTCAAGAAGCATGGAGTGGAAGGAAACCCTCCATATCTCATCTATGTATATTTGGGTGTAAGGATTTTATGCATATACCTAAGGAGAAAAGAAAGAAGTTAGATGAGAAAACCCTACAATGCTTTTTTCTTGGATATGATGAATTTTCAAAAGGCTATAAGTTTATAGATCCATTCACCAAGAAAATTCACATTAGTAGAGATGTGGTGTTTGATGAAGATTTCACACCTAACACCACATCAGTAAACCTGGAAGATGAGGAGCAACATCCATAGACTCCTCAACAACAAAAAAATCCTCCAAAATGGTATACTAGTACTATGAGAGATTCCAAACTCACTTCACCACCAGATCTCACTCTCAATCATCCAAAGACACGAAGCATGTCTTGGAAAAGAAAGGCAAAAGCATCTACTTTTTTTGATGATCTTTGTTAATATTTTCAAGATATTTCTATTAATCAAGAGTTATAAAGTGGAGAAGATATGTAAGTTGATAAGGAGAGGGTTTGTATGTCATTGTATGATGAAAATAAACCTTCTACAATTGATGAAGAATTTAGTCAACCTCAGTGGAAGGCAACTATGGATGTTGAACATAAATCCCTCATTAAAAACAAAACATGGAAGCTGGTTGATATGCCTAAAGGAAAGAAGCCCATAGGCTACAAATGGGTTTACAAAATCAAATATCAGGCATATGGTACCATTGAGAAGCATAAAACCCATATTGTGGCAAAGGGTTCTGCTCAAAAGGAAGACATTTATTATGAGGAAACCTTTGCACCCACAGCAAGGATGAACACCATTCAAATTATTTGTGCTATGGCAGCACAATTCAGATGGATGTGAAAAGTGCCTTTATAAATGGTGATTTAAAAGAAGAGGTATACATGACTCAACCTCAAGGATTTACTAAGGAAGACCATGAGCAACAAGTTTGCAAGTTGGTCAAATCATTATACGGGCTGAAATAAGCCCCAAGAGCATGGTACATCAAAATGGATAGTCACCTATTGCAGCACAATTTCAAGAGAAGTCCATCCGATGCAAATCTCTATATTAAGAACACAAGTTCTAAAATAGTGATTCTTGTATTATATGTAGATGATCTGATCATTATCGATAATTCAAAGAAATGATTAGTGTCATGAAGGATGACTTGAAAAAGTCATTTGATATAACAGATATGGGACTTCTCCACTACTATCTTGGCCTTGAGATAGAACAGAAGAAGAATCATCTTAGGGTGACTCAAAAAAAGTATGCCAAGACTTTAGTAGAAAAATATTGTATGACTTATTGTAAGCCCAAAGCAACACCAATGGAATCAGGGCTTTAGTTATCATGGTATGATGACTCACCATAGGTAGATGGTGTGCTATATAGACAAATGATTGGAAGCCTCATCTATCTAACCAATACTATACCATACATCACTTATGTTGTAAACTATCTCTCTTGGTTCATGCAAGAACCAAAGGCTTCTCACTTGAAAGTAGCAAAGTGTGTCCTCCACTACATTCATGGTAGTGTAGAATATGGTTTAGAGTATAAGAAAAATAACTCGTTCTTATTACAGAGTTATACTAACTCTGATTACGTTGGATCTATAGATGATCAAAAGTCAACATTAGGATAAGTATTTCATTTTGGATCTAGTCCTGGCTCATGGCAAAGTAAAAAGCAATATGTGGTTGCTTTATCTTCAACAGAGGCAGAATATCATGCTGCACGTGGAGCTATGTGTGAAGCGATATGGTTAATTCACATCTTGGCAACTATGGGTCTACTAAAGAAACTTTTGATTCATCTATTTTGCAACAACCAATGTGTTTTGAACTTGGTCAAGAACCCATTCCACCACAAACATACAAAGCACATTAACACATTATCATTTCATTCGTGATGAGGTTCCTAAACACAAGATCAAGCTCCAACACATTCCCACCAACGAACAGGTTGTAGACATCTTCACAAAGGCACTTGGACATGTCAAATTTGAGTTGTTTCAAAATAAACTTTGTATATCAAAGTAATGTAATAAAGGGGGGATGTTAGGGTAAAATAGGTAGTATATTGCATTACACTACTTGGGTAGATTATGACATTTACTTTTCTACTTTCTACCATGTAGATATTTACTATCTTAAATATCTAATGGTTAATTTCCTAAATATCCTAGGTGGAATAGTTCTAAATCAAACTCTCTTCCTCTTGATAGATTGTTTGGCATGATCTCTGTTCAATCAGTTTTGATTACTATTTTGTAACCTATTTAAAGGCTATATTTTCTAAACTATATGCTAATGCAAATATTTAATTATCAAACTATTATGGATCTCCTACTCACAACATATTCATGTCGTTTGGGCAAATTCAAAATTAATAAAAAGTGTTCCAAGAGCATCTTTATGTCATTTGGTCAAATTCAAAATTAATCAAAAGTACTCCAAGAGCATCTTCATGCCGCTTGGTCAAATTCAAAATAAAAAATGTTCCAAAGGCATTCCAAGCTACTTTGGTCAACTATAAAAATGCTCCAAAGGCATCCATAAACTCTTTGGCCACCCAAATATGCCCCAATGGAATTTTCTAAGTCCATTGATCATAATAACAACATGCACAATCAAAATTAACAATTAAATGCTAAATCATTGCTAAGTGCGCTTATTCAAAAGTCATTAGCAAAGATAATCATGCACCCCTTGCTTGGGGTAAATAAGCAAAAGATCAAAAGCAGATTCAAGCAACATAGCTTAGGATTTGACTTAAATTAAGTCTCCTAATTGCTGCAAAGGCTAGGATTTAACTTAAACTAAGTCTCCTAATTGCCACCAAGGCTAGGATTAGACATAGCTTGTCTCCTAAGCACCACAAAGGCTAGGATTGGACTTAATCTTGTCTCCTAATTACTGCAAAGGCTAGGATTTGACTTAAACAAAGTCTCCTAAATTGCAACCTAGGCTAGGATTTGACTTAAGCTAAGTCTCCTAATTGCCACCAAGGCTAGGATTTGACTTAAGCTTGTCTCCTAATCACTTCACAAAAGGCTCCAAAGGTACCTTAATACCTTTGGTCACTTCACAAAAGGCTCCAAAGGTACCTAAATACCTTTGGTCAAATCACAAAAGGCTCTAAAAGTACATAAATATCTTTGGTCAAATCACAAAAGGCTCCAATGGCACCTTAATGCATGTGGTCATAGGTTGCACACCATCTTGTATGATTGGGCCATCCAGCATTGATCAGATAAATGATCATCATACACCCTACAAACATAACAATCTATGTTTTTGCTTTGCATTGTGTTTTTCCACACAACACATCACAAAAAGGGGCATCTGTAAACACCTAAAACATGTCATGTTTAGGTGTCCACACTTGTCATCTAGTGATCTTGCATAATCTAAGTTTGTGTATCCATGGAGAAAGAATATGATATTCTTCTTTTATTCCAAGCCATAGTCAATTGTTCCATGGACATAATGCAATACTAATTTTTATACTTTCCAATGACTAAACTTAGGTTCCTGTATGAACCTCAAAAGATAGTTCACAGTAAATCTTATATATAACCTAGTGTTTTTCATATATATGAGGATTCTAATGAGCAAGGTGCAACCAAAGTATTGTCATTATTGTCAACACAGTCAGGTTGATCAGTTGATGCAATGGACAGGAGTTCATTGATGAGCAAGGTGCAGCCAAAGTATTGTCATTGTTGTCAACACAGACAGAGGATCGGTTGATGCAATGGATAGGAGTGCAGAGGTCATTAGATGGATTGGTTGATGAAGTGAACAAGAGTTCAGAGCAGTCAGAGCATGTATAGTAAATTTCCAAGAAGACAGAAGTGACCCAGATTCAAAAAATCAAAGAAAAAGACAAGTAAGAAAATTGTTGCGATATCGCGACATGTTTTCTGTCATGATTTCATGACATGGATGAGGAGAGAGAAGGCGCAAGAAAAATTGTCATGATTTCATGACATGGCCGAGGAGAGAGAAGGCACAAGGAAAACTGTCGTGATTTTGCGACATGTTGGAGGCAAAGAAGCCAAGTGGAAAAATTGTCACGATTTTGCGACATGTTGGAGGCAAAGAAGCCAAGTGGAAAAACTGTCACAATTTTGTGACATGTTGGAAGCAAAGAAGGCAAGTAAGAAAACTATCATGATTTCACAACATGTTGGAGGCAAAGAAGCCAAGTGGAAAAACTGTCGTGATTTCGTGACATGTTGGAAGCAAAGAAGGCAAGTAAGAAAACTGTCATGATTTTGTGACATGTTTGGAAAGAAGGCGCAAGCAAAGAAAACTGTCATGATTTCGTGACATGGTTGGAGAGAAGGCACAGGCAAAGAAAACTATCATGATTTTGTGACATGTTGGGTTTTCATGATCCGATGAGAAGAAAAGTGCCAAGGAGAGAAAGTGTTGCGATTTCGCAACAGGTTCGAAGAGAAAGCACTAAGGGGAAAAAGTGTCACGATTTTGCGACATATTGTAGGAGAGAGAAGGCAAGATAAAAAGTGTCATGATTTCATGACATATTGCATAAGGAAGAGCTTGAGAGAAAAAGTGTCACGATATCGTGACATGTCATGTTTTCACGACCCGAAGAGAAGAGAAGAGCTAAGGAGAAAAGATGTCACGATTTCGTGACATGTCGCATTTTCACGATAGCAGCAGAGAGGAAGGCTCCAAAGGATTTAGTGTCATGATTTCATGACAGAAGCAAAATGAAAGAGTAAGGAAGCAGAAGCATCACGATTTCATGACAAAGTCAAGGAAGAAGTACAAGGCAGCGAAAGTGTCACAATTTCATGACATGTTCCGATTTTGCTGGTGCATGTGGAAAATAAGTACAAGGTAGCGAAAGTGTCACGATTTTGCGACATGTTTCGATTTCACTGGTGCATGCAAAAATAAGCTCAAGGAATCAGAAGCATCATGATTTTGTGACATGTTCTGATTTCGCTGGTGCATGCAGAAAGAAGCTCAAGGAAGCAGAAGTGTCGTGATTTCGTGACATGTTCCGTTTTCACTGGTGCATGCAAAAAAGAAGTATAAGGCAGCGAAAGTGTCACGATTTTGTGACATGTTTCGATTTCACTGGTGCATGCAGAAAGAAGCTCAAGGAAGCAAAAGCGTCATGATTTTGTGACATGTTTTGTTTTTATGGGTGCATGCAAAGAGAAGTCCAAGGAAGCGAAAAGTGTCGCAATTTCGAGACATGTTCCTTTTTCGCGGGCAAGAGACAGAGAAGAGTTCAAGGCAACAAAAGTGTCATGATTTCGTGACATGTCTTAGCTTCATGGGTAAAATCCGAGAAGCATACATAGGGACAGTTGTAGAATAAAATCATGCAGCAAAACAAGAATTGTTACAGGTGGGGTTACAAAAATGCTACAGTGTAACAAGCAGACAATAACTATAGTACGACAAAATGAGTGCGGCAAACGAGGAAAATGAAAGCATGGTAAAACAGGAAAAAGGAAGCATAGCAAAACATGGTAAAAAGGAAAGCGTAGGAAAACAAGGCAAAATCAGAGTGCGATAGTGGGTCCGCAGTGCTGCAAAAAGAACGCAGAAAGCATGGGTTGTAATAGAATATAATAGGTTGCTATAAAACATGCAAAAGCTGAGAAAGAGCAGTAGTTAAAGGGGCAGTTACAGTGACAACAAATGGGAGTCATAACTGTAGTTACAGGAGTGTCAGTGAAGTCAGAGCGGCAGTTACAGGGTCCATTACGGAGTAAATTCGACGAGCGGTGGCTTCGAGAATCCAAATTAAAGAGACAAATCTATTAATAGGCTGCATGCGAGATTATGGTAGTTATAGAAGATTTAGGGTTTCAATATGAATATATTATTATAAAAGGGCAGTTGCATGCAGAAGTGAAAAAAATCTTAGAATTGAAAAGGGTGCCGCCATAAAGAGGGAAGATGTCGTTGATAAGGATGTCAGAGCACCGAAATAATAATATAATGCTGTCAGAGCACAGAGCCATAAGAATTTAGGGTTTAAGCTTAGTATAGTAAGAGAAAATAAAGTGTGTCGTAATCTGGAGAGGAGGAGTTGGAAAGCTGGTTAAGTGAGATAGAGAACTGTTGAGAGAAAATAACGGTGAGGAAAGAGTGTTTCTGCATAGAGGGAGATAGCTATGGGTTGGAAGAATGTTGTAAGAAGTACAAAGCTATGAGAGCTGCAAGTGCAAGCCATATGAAAGGGCTATAAGTGTGCAGTAGGTAGTGCTAAAAAAGAGTGTATGCTTTGTGGATAGGAAGTTGAGATTAAGAGTAAGAAATAGAATATATTGAGTCTCTAACAATTCTCCTTATGCTTCCATGAGATTGATTTGAGTTAATATAGACCAGTGAGGGTCTTGTAACACATAAGGCATTTTTATGTTAATCAAGATTTAAAATAGAAATCCAAGTTGGTGCTTGGAATCAAGGGTTGGTGCTCCTTCTAGTTGGTGCTGGTAAATTAGGGGTTGGTGCTCCTTCCAGTGGATGCTGGTAAATTGATTGTAAATTTGGTGCTTTGTAATGGCTAGATTTGGATGGGATTCCAAGCAGTCTAATTTGAGTAGTAGCCAAAACTGGTGAACCTCGTTACATCTTGTGTTATGTGATGCTCTCTTGTGGTACTTGTTGTTTCTGGTTTTAAGCTTTCATTGTTTTGGCTTTAAGAGTTAAAGTTTTAAGTTTTAAATAGCTGCACTAATTCACCCCCCCTCTCAGTGCCATTGTAAGACTAACAATTGGTATCAGAGCCAAGTTCCTAGTTTTGACTAAATCAGTTAGGGTTGATCTTGGATTAGTACACAATGGCTAAGAAGAATAGATCCTTCTCCAAAAAGGTATCCTAGTTAGTTTTAGTTTTTGTAGAAGAGAAATTTGGAGCAAAAAAGGTAGAAGAAGTGAATCCTGAAGTTTGTGATGAAAATCTTGAGGCTGAAGTAGATCTTGAAGGAGAGTCGATATCTGTAATTGAAGAGTTGAGTATAGAAAAGAAAAAGAACAAAAGAATGTCCAAGAAGTTAGAAGAATATGGGGATGAAATTGAAGATCTCTTCCTACAAGTTCAAAGGCCAAGAAATTAGAAGAAGCCTTGAAGACACACCTGGATGATGAGGATGATGTAAGCAGCACAAGTGAAGAGGAATCTAACAAAGTTATTGTTGATCTAAAGCTGCAAGTAGAATAGTACAAAAGGATTGAAGATATTCTCAGGTATCAAATCAATGAGAAAGAGACCGTTTGCTGCCAACAAGAAGAAGAGATTGTTTCATTGAAGAAACAACTAAAAGAGGCCAATATAAATCTCAAATTTGAGAAGAGCACAGAGTTGCTAGATACAATGATAAATCAACAAAGAAGATCCATGGCTAAGTTTGGTCTTGGATATGAAGCTAAAAAACCTTCATCCTTCAAATATGCAGAGAAGAAGAAGTCCACGATTGAAGGATTGAAGCAAGAAAAGTCTAAAGCTGAATCCTCAAAAGTAAGAAAATATCAAAGAAGATCTACAGCAAAGCAACCACAGCAAAAGAGGTTATCTCACTCTCACTCTTTTAATAATAATGCTTTTAATGGCTATTGTTCTAAATGCAACCACTTTGGTCACAAGGCAATTTATTGTGGACTGAACAATAGATCAAAGAGTTATGCTGATAAAAATACATCTGCTTTTCTGAGTGAACACCTTGTGCAATGTTTTAAATGTAATGGCAATGGGCACATAGCAAGGTTTTGTCCAAGCACTTATGTATCCAATCTAAGGCAAGACCATAGATTTCATCATACACACAGAATGCAATATAGACAAGGAAAAAAACATGTGCAATGTTTTAAATGCAACGGTCAAGGGCACATAGCAAGGTTCTATCCAAGAACTTCTGTATCTAATCTAAGGAAAAACCCTAGATTTCATCAGACTCAAAGAGGACAACACAAACAAGGAACATATCATGTGCATAAAAGAAAAGAAAATAATCATCCATCAAGAATGCACAAGAAACAACTGCGCAAGAAGAATGTTCAAGTTCACGAAAAGGTGCAAAATGGGGATGTACTTGAAAAACTCAAGCCCAAGTTTAAGAAATTCTAGAGAAATACAGAAGAAAGGGAATCGTGTCTCCTTGGACTGAAGGAGACTACTCCGCTACTGCACTAAGCCACTCCGAGTGGCACATCCTCAGGGGGAGAAATTTTAAAGTTTTATTTTAATGTTCCTATGTATTTGTCTGGGTAACTGAGGATGAAATACCAACAGTCGAGAAATTATTGTACAGTTGTCAAAGTTTTTGTCGATTTATGTAGTGGACTGTGGAAGTACCGTGAAGGGTTGTGATTAAATTGAGAGCTGGCACCCTTGGAAGTTTTGATATTTGTCATTGTTATACTGTTGATGATTCTTCTGCCACTATTCAAAATTATGGATCATAACAGTTCAAATTTTTTTTGTTTAATGAAAGAATGCATGCGTGCCCTAGCTGCGTACTTGTGTTTTGATGTAGCAGCTGATAGGCGTTATCTGAGATAGAACATGCAGCAAAGAGATGCCAGAGTCAAAGCAAACAGTGGCACTAGCACCCAGTTCATCAAGAGTGCCAAGTGGCACATGCAAGGCAGAGACGTTGAGAGAATAGCGCCCAGGTGGTGAAGCGTCAAGGAGGTCAAGATGCCTATGCACCTAAGAAAGTCTTGCATTATTTGAGGAATGTGAGATATTGCCTGAGGAAGTAGAATATTGAGAGTTGTTGACTGCATGCTGATTGAGGTTCCAACGCTAGAGGTAACGGTCCAGAAGTATGAGTTTGAGTAAGGTGTAAAGGATATATTGTTTGTATGCTTTATATATTATTTGTTAGTTGACTTCTAAGGTTTGGAGTCATAAGGTGTTTTAATGGAATAAATATGTTTGTGGTTACTTTTATGATCTAACCCTAACTTGGTGGCAAAGTTGAGGGTGGTGTTGGTAACAGGTTGAAGAACTATTCTCTTCTTCCTCAAACAAAGAGGAAGCATTTTGCACTAGGGTTTATGTTAGAAAGTCTTGCTACTTGCATTGAAATGGTGAAACCCTTAGTTGTCTATTTTGAGATTGATGGTTGTGTTGCCTTCATAGTGGTTGTTTTGTTCAAATACCTTTGGAAGGAAAAGGATGTCTATTATTTTCCTTTTCATGCAGTGATTGGTTGAATGCTTCAAGGTTAATCTTGAGTTGGATGATGTTGGTTAAACCTTGTCTATAAGCATTGTTGTTAGAGCCTTAATTAATTGAGAAGAATAAAATTGGTTGTGGCTGGGTGGATGGAGGTAGTCTGCTCGATTCTCACTACAGAGAGAGACAAACAGCTGTCATTGGGTTCAAGCTTGTTGAAAATATCCAAGATGCATGGTGGAGATGTATGCAGATGCTGTTGGCATTATAGAACTAAAAATTGGCTATATAAGATTATTCTATGCCTTCTCTAATAGTGGACAAGTTTGAGTTTGCAAAGCAATAGAGGGTAGTTGCACAGAAGACAGTGGTCCAGTCATGTTCTTACACATGTTATATTGGCGAAGTTGACGGTGATGGTGTCATTCACTGGTTAATGTTGCTATTCACATTGTTGATTTTGTTGATGCCTATTATGCTTTTAATGATGTTTTCAATCAGTGAAATGAAGCGGTCTTGGACTCAGGGGGAGCATTTATGCATTTGTTTATCATATTGCTCCTGTTTATGCTTTTTGCTAACTGTAATAATTTTTTGCCTGAGAAAGTTGTGCATGGACTCAGGGGGATTTTTGTAGCCGCCCTTTGGTATTATTGTCAAAGGGGGAGAAGAATTATAGGTAATTGTAGACAATTACGTTTGTTGCCAAAAATTCCAAATGGGGAGATTGATGAGCAAGGTGCAACCAAAGTATTGTCATTGTTGTCAACACAATCAGGTTGATCAGTTGATGCAATGGACAAGAGTTCATTGATGAGCAAGGTGCAGCCAAAGTATTGTCATTGTTGTCAACACAGATAAAGGATCGGTTGATGCAATGGATAGGAGTGCAGAGGTCATTAGATGGATCGGTTGATGAAGTGAACAATATTTCAGAGTAGTTAGAGCATGTACAGTAAATTTCCAAGAAGACAAAAGTGACCTAGATTCAGAAAATCAAAGAAAAATACAAGTAAGAAAACTGTCGCGATATCACGACATGTTTTCTATCGTGATTTCATGACATGGAAGAGGAGAGAGAAGGCACAAGAAAAATTGTCGTGATTTCGTGACATGGCCAAAGAGAGAGAAGGCACAAGGAAAACTGTCACGATTTCGTGACATGTTGGAGGCAAAGAAGCCAAGTGGAAAAACTATCACAATTTTGCGACATGTTGGAGGCAAAGAAGCCAAGTGGAAAAATTGTCACGATTTCGTGACATGTTGGAAGCAAAGAAGGCAAGTAAGAAAATTGTCATGATTTCATGACATGTTGGAGGCAAAGAAGCCAAGTGGAAAAACTGTCATGATTTCACGACATGTTAGAAGCAAAGAAGGCAAGTAAGAAAACTGTCACAATTTCGCGACATGTTTGGAAAGAAGGCGCAAGCAAAGAAAACTGTCGCGATTTCACGACATGGTTGGAGAGAAGGCACAGGCAAAGAAAACTGTCATGATTTCATGACATGTCAGGTTTTCATGATCCGATGAGAAGAAAAGCACCAAGGAGAGAAAGTGTCATGATTTTGCGATAGGTTCGAAGAGAAAGCGCTAAGGGGAAAAAGTGTCACGATTTCGTGACATATTGCAGGAGAGAGAAGGCAAGATAAAAAGTGTCACAATTTCATGACATATTGCATAAGGAAGAGCTTGAGAGAAAAAGTGTCACTATATCATGACATGTCGCATTTTTGCGACCTGAAGAGAAGAGAAGAGCTAAGGAGAAAAGATGTCGCAATTTCGCAACATGTCGCATTTTCATGACAACAACAAAGAGGAAGGCTTCGAAGGATGTAGTGTCACGATTTCATGACAGAAGCAAAATGAAAGAGCAAGGAAGCAAAAGCATCATGATTTCATGACAAAGTCAAGGAAGAAGTATAAGGCAGCGAAAGTGTCACGATTTTGTGACATGTTTTGATTTCGTTGGTGCATGCAAAAAAGAAGTACAAGGCAACGAAAGTGTCATGATTTTGCGACATGTTTCAATTTCACTGGTGCATGCAAAAAGAATCTCAAGGAAGCAGAAGCATCATGATTTCGTGACATGTTACTATTTTGCTGGTGCATGCGAAAAGAAGCTCAAGGAAGCAGAAGCATCGAGATTTTGTGACATGTTTCGTTTTTGCTAGTGCATGCAAAAAAGAAGTACAAGGCAGTGAAAGTGTCACAATTTTGTGACATGTTCTGATTTCGCTGGTGCATGCAAAAAGAAGCTCAAGGAAGCAAAAGCATCGTGATTTCACGACATGTTCCGTTTTTGTGGGTGCATGCAAAGAGAAGTGCAAGGAAGCGAAAAGTGTCACGATTTTGTGACATGTTTTGTTTTTGCGGGCAAGAGATAGAGAAGAGTTTAAGGCAGCGAAAGTGTCATGATTTCATGACATGTCTTAGCTTCATGGGTAAAAGCTGAGAAGCATACACAGGGAAAGTTGCAAAATAAAATCATGCAGCAAAACAAGAACTATTACATGTGGGGTTATAGAAATGCTACAGTGTAACAAGCAGACAGAAACTACAGTGCGGCAGAATGAGTGCAGCAAATGAGGAAAATGAAAGCATGGCAAAATAGGAAAAAGGAAGCACAGCAAAACATGGTAAAAAGGAAAGCGTAGGAAAACAAGGAAAAATCAGAGTGCAGTAGTGGGTCTGCAGTGCTGCAAAAAGAGTGCAAAAAGCATGGGTTGTAATAGAATATAATAGGTTGTTGTAAAACATGCAAAAGCTAAGAAAGAGCGGTAGTTAAAGGGGCAGTTACAGTGATAGTAAATGGGAGCATAACTGTAGTTAAAGGAGTGTCAGTGAAGTCAGAGCGATAGTTACAGGGTCCATTACGAAGTAAATTCAGTGAGTGGTGGCTCCGAGAATCCAAATTAAAGAGACAAATTTATTAATAGGATGCATGCAGGATTATGGTAGTTACAGAAGATTTAGGATTTCAATATGAATATATTATTATAAAAGGGCAGTTGTGTGCAGAAGTGAAAAAAAGCTTAGAATTGAAAAGGGTGCTGCAATAAAGAGGGAAGGTGTCGTTGATAAGGATGTCAAAGCGTCGAAATAAGAAGATAAGGCTATCAGAGCGTAGAGCCACAAGAATTTAGTGTTTAAGCTTAGTACAATAAGAGAAAATAAAGTGTCACAATCTGGAGAGGAGGAGTTGGAAAGCTGGTTAAGTGAGATTGAGAACTACTGAGAGAAAATAGCGGTGAGGAAACAGTGCTGCTACATAGAGGGAGATAGTTGTGGGCTAGAAGAATGTTGTAAGAAATATAGAGCTGTGAGAGCTGCAAGTGCAAGCCATATGAAATGTCTGTAAGTGTGCAGTAGGTAGTGCTAAAAAAGAGTGTATGCTTTGTGGATAGGAAGTTGAGATTAAGAGTAAGAACTAGAATATATTGAGTCTCTAACAATTCTCCTTATGCTTCCATGAGATTGATTTGAGTTAATATAGACCAGTGAGGGTCTTGTAACATAGAAGGCATTTTTATGTCAATCAATATTTAAAATAGAAATCCAAGTTGGTGCTTGGAATCAGGAGTTGGTGCTCCTTCCAGTTGGTGCTAGTAAACTAGGGGTTGGTGCTCCTTCCAGTGGATGTTGGTAAATTGATTGTAAATTTGGTGCTTTGCAATGGCTGGATTTGGATGGGAGTCCAAGCAGTCTAATTTGAGGAGTAGTCAAAACTAGTGAACCTCGTTACATCTTGTGTTATGTGATGCTCTCTTGTGGTAGTTGCTATTTCTGGTTTTAAGCTTTCATTGTTTTGGCTTTAAGAGTTAAAATTTTAAGTTTTAAATAGCTGCACTAATTCACCCCACCCTCTCAGTTCCATTGTAAGACTAACAGATTCCAATCGGCTGATAATAGAGAGTTCTAGATACCTGAGGAGATTTATCATATCTAGACAATTGCAACCCTGGTTCTATTAGAGTTACCTTACATTTATAATTGGTCATCCAATATTTTTTTAAGAGTGTATTTCCATATTTTTTCTATGATATCTTGACGTGATTATTTCTTTCCTAGATCTCTAGACCAAGACAATAATGTAGAAGTCCTAGATCTATCATATCAAAAGACTTTACCAAGTCCTCCTTCATTGTGTCCACCATTTCATCTGAATTGTTAGTGATGATCAGATCATCAATATACAACATAATGATCACCATTTTAGAGCTAAAATTCTTGGAATAAAATTTTACATATGAGGAACTTCTTTTGAATCCATGCTATAATAGGTGATTATCAATCTTGATATACCAGTATTTGGGAGCCTGTTCAACCCATACAAAGATTTTTTTAGTTTGTAAACATTTTGTTCATGTCCTTCCATAGAAAAGCCTTTGATTTTAACCATATACATATCTTCCTTGAGATCACCATTTAAGAAGGTACTCTTGAAATCTATTTTATTTATCTTCCAACCAAAGTATATTGCCATAGTATAGATAACATAATTGTTGTCATTTTAGTTGTTGGTGCAAAATGTTTCTTAATGTTTCTTTCTAAGCATAGCCCTTTGCAACAAGTCAAGCGTTGTATTTATCAATGGATCCATTTACCTTATATTTTATCTTGAATACCTTCTTGAAACCCATTGGTTTATTTCTTTTAGGTAGATCAACCAACTCCCATGTATTGTTTCATTGCATTTGTTGTTATTGCTAACATCCTCATCCGGGGAGGCAATCTCAGATATCTAAGCATGTGTTATTTTTTCTTTTCTTACATGGATATAGATTCATTAGACAAATCCACACCATATGAAAGCAAGAGGATCCCTTTAGGAATCATACCTGGAGAAGGAGACATTTGTAAGCCCTCATACAGTTCTATGTGCTTCATCAGGAAGCTTGGAAAAGTGCATCTCCCTTTGCAACAGAATATTTTATACATCTACTATTCTCTTTGTGTAAAATCATGTATCAAATGAAGGGTATCCCGTAGAGGGATTTATATGTAATCGAATCTTGGAAATATCAATACAAAGCATTCATTCATTTATTTCTTCGTACTTCAGATACGCCTCTCTTTTATGCTTTTTCATTTAATGCATGTTAAACATTAAAATATTCAATAATAATCATAAATAGAGTAAGTGGATGATGTGTCGCTTCCTCGGGGTCGCTATAGATGGTGATCATGGTGGGACCCCCACCAAGTTTTATTTTTTTCTGCTTTATGGATTTGTGTTTTTATGTATAGGTTTAGCCGCTTTGGTCTACAACGACCAAAAATTAGTCTCTCTGATCTACAATGGCTAGAAAGTAGCCTCTCTAGTCTGCAGCAACCAGAAATCAGTCACTCTGGTCGATAGCGGCCAGAATAAAAGTGCAGTAGAGGGCAAAAAAAAATTCATCTATGTAGGATTCAAGGTTGGTACCCCTTTTCTGTATTTTTCTAATTTTTTGTCTGCATTTGGTTTCTTGAAAACAACAAACATTAAAACACATTTCAAATTGGAAAATTAAAGAATGAAAGGTTAAAAAAAACTTCATGTGGTATTTCTTAAGTTTCTTTTAGATTTCTTCTAGGTGCTGCTAGGAACAGTGGACCTCTGCCAGTAAGGTCTTCCCTAGTCTCCAATGTGCTAGGCCATTGTATTTTGTTTTGCTTTCATGTGGCCCAATCAGTGGCTGTTTTCATCATAAAGTAGGAGGATGCATTAAAATCATATAGACTGGTTATAGATGCATTGGTCTAAGAACAAACGTTCTTTTTAGGTATTGTAGGAAAGTAGCCATGAATGTTGGTTGATGCATTGCTTTCTATTTTTAAATATAAAAAGAACCCTACATCCTTACACGTATCATAGGTTGGAAATCAATGTTATTTGAATTTTTATGTGATAATTAATACATACATTCCTCATTATCATTTAAATTTGTATTTGTTTTGAATAACTCATACCCTTGAATTTTCATGTATTTTTATTTTTATACTTTACCTTTTGCACTTCACTTTTCATGTAGGTTATTGTAGGTTAGTATAGGTGTTAGGAATCTACAAATAAAATTAAGCTCACTCACACAAAATACTAAAATTAAACAGATATTCATGCAATAACACAATATCACAATGCGAAAAGTAAATGCAAAATTAAACACTCTCACAATAAACATAGAATCATAGGCCTCTTCGAGGGGGCAACCTCCTTCAATATTTCATTAATTGGAAAAAATATACATTCATACATGGCTCCATGTCTTTTAAAGAAAAACTTCATGCAACCCTAACCCTAAGCTCAAGAGTTGGCTTACATGCAAAATGCCACTCGAGCTAGAATATTCTACCAAACATCGGTTACATTCTTGATAACGGTTACATGAAATGGCCCCACTTGTCTAGGCGCCTTACTTGCCACATACCATTACAAAGTATTACAAAATAACATTATAAATGGGTCCCCATGTTGGAAGTGGGTCATTACATAATCAAATGAGAATTACAAAAATAATGTTAGGATGGGGTCCTAACATGTCCTTCCCCTTCAAAAATATTTGTCCTCAAAGTTGTAGATGAGGAAACTGGTGTTGGAGCTATTGGAGAGACTCCCATGTAGCATCTTCCGATTGTAGACCATACCACTAAACAAGGACCTCAATAATGGCTCAGTTGCGAAGAGTGTGCATCCTACGATCCAACAATTATTCTAGCTCGAGCAAGATAGAACCTTCTTCATCCAATTTTAGGAGGGTAGATTGAACCTATACCTGATTTCCCACAACCTTCTTGAGAGAGGATACATGAAAAATAGGGTGGAGCTTGGATGTAGATGGTAGGGCCAATTTGTAGGCCATGGCACCAATCCATTGTAAAACCTGGTAGGGCCCATAGTATTTGGTAGCGAGTTTCTAGCACCTACGAAGCTAGAGGGATGATTGTTTGTATGGTTACAAGTGAAGGAAGACCATATCACCAACATCAAAGCTACACTTAGAATGGTGTTGATCATCTTGTTGGTACATCTAATTCTAGGCCACTTCCAAATTCATCTTTAGTTGATGGAGGACTTTGACATGTTGGTTGAGTGTAGTGTCAATTGCATGGACCTTGGAGCTGCCTAGAATGTAGGAGAAGGGTGTGAATGGAGGCCATCCATAAACTACTTCAAAAGGGTGACCTTGGTCATCATGTGATAGGAAGTATTATACCACCACTCGACCAAGGGAAGCCACTTCACCCATTATGTAGGATGATCAGAGGTAAAGCAATGAAGGTAGATCTCCAAATATTTGTTGACAATCTCAGTCTGGCCATCCATTTGTGGATGATAAGTTGAACTCATTTTGAGTTGAGTTCCTTACAACTTAAACAATTCTTGCCAAAAATTACTAGTGAAGGTAGGGTCACGATCGGACATAATGGATGTAGGCATGCCATGAAGGTAGAAGATAGAATCGAAGAAAATTTGGGCAACTATGGAGGTCATGTAAGGATGGGAGAGGGAACAAAAATGAGCATACTTCAAAAGATGATCCACTACCATGAAAATAATTGATTTACCTTTGAACTTAGGTAACCCTTCAATAAAGTCCATGGAAATATCTATCCAAACCTGTTCGAGAATAGGCAAGGGTTGTAGAGTTCTTGGAGAATGCACCATTTTATCTTTCATCCATTGATAGGTGTCACATGCTACCACAAAATTATGAATGTCCTTCTTCATACCTTTCCAAGAAAAGGTATGCTTAATCCTTTCATATGTTTTGAGGAACCTAGAATGGCCTATAGTGGGTGAAGCATGCATTTCCTTCATGAGAAGTTCCTAGAGTGGAGATGTGTGAGGAACAACAAGGCATTGGTGGTAGCATAAATATTGTCCATCCCAAGTGTATCCGAGACATGAGGTAGGCTCTATTTGAAGGGAGGCAACCAAAGTTTGCAAATCTAAATCCTTAAGCACCTCCTCATGAAGAGAATTTATCCATTATGGAATGGGTGAAGAAATGACACATAGCATACTGTGAGCCTCAAATTGGTGAGAGAGGGCATCCACCATAATGTTCTCCTTGCCCTTTTTATAAGTAATATCATAATCATAGCCCATGAGCTTAGAGACCCACTTTTTTTGTTCGAGGGTGGAAACCCATTGCTCTAAGAAATATTTGAGACTTTGATGATCTTTTTTAATGGAGAAATGATGCCCAATGAGATAAGGTCACCAATGAGTGATCACATGCAAAATTGCAAGCATTTCCTTAGCATAAGTTGATTTTCCTAGATTACGACTAGAGAGTGCTTTACTAGTGAAAGCCAAGGGGTGCCCTTCCTACATCAACACCATGCCAATACCATTTCCTGAAGCATCACTTTCAATTACAAAAGGCTTGGAAAAATTAAGCATTGCTAAGACTGGAGTGGTTGTCATAGCATGCTTCAACTCAAGGAAAGCCTGTTCAGCTGGACCAATCCAAGTAAAAGAATCCTTTTTTAACATGGATGTTAAGGGAGCAATAATTTTACCATAATTACAGATAAATTTGTGGTAATAGCCTGTAAGCCCCAAAAATCCATGAAGACCTTTTAGAGTGTGAGGTTTTGGCCACTCTTGAACCACTTGAATCTTCCTAGGATCAACTTTAACTCCATATTTGGTGATAATGTGTCCCAAATACTCCACTTCTATCAACCCAAAAGAACACTTGGACCACTTAGCATAAAGTTGATGTTGTGCCAAAAGTTGTAAAGTTTGATCCACATGGGAGAGGTGCTCTTCCCAAGAGCGACTATAAACCAAAATGTCATCAAAGAAAACTAGAATGAATTTATGAAGGAATGGATAAAAAATGTTGTTCATGAGGCTTTGAAATGTGGAAGGTGCATTGGTCAAGCCAAATGGCATCACCAAGAACTCATAATGACCCTCATGAGTATGGAATGTGATTTTGGGAATATCTTCATCCTTGAGCCTGATCTGATGGTACCTAAAGCGAAGATCTAATTTGGAGAAAAACATAGTCCCATGCAACTCATCTAATAATTCATCCACCATAGGAATAGGAAACTTATCCTTAATGGTGAGCTTATTGAGCTCACAAAAATTGATACATAATCTCTAGGACCCATATTTATTTCGCACCAATAAGATAGGAGAAGAGTAAGGATTGTTACTCGATCGAATGACTCCAACATTACTTGTACTAACTTCTCTATCTCTGACTTAAGGGCATGAGGATATTAGTATGACCTAATGTTAGGTGGTACATTGCTAGGTACCAATGGAATGGCATGGTCATGGGAGCGACATGGTGGCAAGTCTGATGGTTTAACAAAAACTACATTGTGCTTTGTCAAAACAAGTTGCAAATATTTAAGAATTTGGTCCACCTCTAAAGTAGGTGGTTGGATTGCAAATATCTGAGTGATGATCCCATGAGAAGATTTTTTCAACAACTTCTCCATACGGTTTGAGTTGATAATCTGAGGAGGCCCTACTTGTGAACCTCAAAGAGTGTAAGACCTTCCATTCTATGAAAATTACATCCATAGCTCTACAAAATTCCATGAGATGGTTCCCAATGTACCTAACCACTGAGCTCCCAATACAATATCACATCCCCCTAATTGTAGAGCAAACATATCGATTTTGAGCTCATAATCCCCTATTTTCACTTTAACATTATGATATTTACCTTTGCAAGGCAAAGTCCCTCCATTGGCCATCATAACCTCAAAGGAATTACATGTGTGTATGTAACAATTGGCCTACTTGGTAATTTGAGGATCAATAAAGTTGTGTGTACTTCTAGAATCGATAAGGATTGTAAGACGTTGGCCTTTGAAAAACCCACAACTTTCATGGTTTGTGGAGTAGTAATCCTAACAAGAGCATGGACATAAAAATTTTTCTTGTGGTTCTTCATGTATTTCTTCCTCATTTTGGGGTGGTTCTTCTACTAGTTCTGTTTCATCATCACTTTGGTCACTATTGATTGGATCTTCGACATCTATGAGGAACAACTTCTTTTGGGCGCACCTATGCCCTCGAACATATTTTTCATCACAATTGTAGCACAAACCTTGAGCGCATCGAGCATCCATTTCTTCTGTAGTCAAGCATTTGTGGGGAATAATTTTATTTTCATTATGAGTTGGGAACTTGGGAGGAAAGGAGGGTTTAGTTTGTGGAAATTTAGATGTCCTCCTTTGAGCTAAGAATTTGGATTCGGCCAACCATGCCAAGCTTATAGCCTGCATCATTGTTTGTGGTTTGAACATCTTGACCTCAGCCTGGAGATCATCCTTCAAGCCATTGATGAAACAACTCATAAAAAACCCTTCATTCAACCCCTTAGTTTTGTTAGCCAATTTCTCAAATTGGGTTTGGTAATCCCAAACTATAGAGGTTTGTCTCAACTTTGTCAATGCTCCTGTAAAGTCATCATACTCACTAGGGCCAAATCGAGTGAGTAATTAGGACTCAAATTCTTCCCAAGAAGGATCAAGAATGGTGTGTTGCAACCACTGGTACCATTGTAAAGCTTCAGATTCCAAATTGAAGGAAGCCATCTGGACCCAAAAATATCTAGGGATATTATGGAGTTTAAAAAATTGATCAACATGACATAACCACCCATCTGCATCCTTCCCATTGAACTTAGGAAAGTCTAATTTAGGCATCTTAAAGGTAGGATCATGGTCAAATAGAGGGTGAGAGTCTACCCCTTCCTTTCCTTTTCCTTGACTTGATTGTTTAGTATGGTAATCAAATCCTTTTGGGCCACCTTGAAGTTTGGACTCAACCTCAACAAGTTGTTCTTCCAAGTTGGTTTTGGAGTTAAGGTATTCACTTCTAAAGCATTGAATATCTTCCTTTATGGTGTTATTGTCATGGAGAAGGCTATCAAGGGAGATTTGTATTTTTTCAAACATTGAAGTGGCTTGATCTACCTCTTTTTGATGTCCACGAGTGCCACCAACCATTTTGGGAAGTTTTGAACCTCTTTCACTAAATTACTAAAAATAGAAGTGTGACTATAGGAGTTACTATTTTTAGTAAGGAGTCCAAAAAAGTGCTTGGGTGTTATATATCAAATTGATCAACTTGAAAAGATAGTCACAATGAGCTATATATCTCAACATTAATTTTGGACACCCTAGACTTTTTTTATCTGTTATTTTGATGAGTCTATTGGTGTGGTCGATTTTTGCTTTGGAGGTTGGGTTCAAAAGTTGGGTACTACATCAACCAACTCTACCCTATCTATTTTTTACTATTGACCACTTTAAACACTATACTAGCACCTATACTACAATATTGACATTGTTCTATAATTCCCTATGCTATTTAGTTACTGACACTATCTATTCTATTTCTATCACTGACAACCCTATAATTACTAACACTATCTATTTTTATCACTGATAACCTTTTAATCACTAATGGTTACTACCACTAACAACCTTGATTATTCAGTTCTAACTCTAGGATTCCCTACACTACTAACAACCCTATAATTTACTGATTGTTATTGAATGAATACCTGACTATTACGAACACTTGTAAACTCTGCCTTGACTATTTTTGCATGCAATTTTTTTGTGATAGGGAAGTCTCCTCCGTATGCTCACTTTTGTGGGATGAATTTTTGGTTGCAGGTTACAGATTTAGTAGAACAAGAAGGCTTTGTTTCTTTTTGCAGGTTAAATTTTTGATAGAACCAGGGTATGCTAGGCAAAGGTGTATGTAATACCCATAGGCCCTCTGTTATACCATAGTGATGAACAATAGTGCTCGGACCAATATTTTAGGCCACTACTCAAGGAGGATTCCACACATACCCTTGAGCACACTACCTACCTCTCTGATAGTATGAGAGGGTAATATTTTGGGATGTTGTGTCCCATGTACTATGGATAATACAAGGCCAAAAAATCTTCCTAGGGCTAAAGGTTTGTTTAATCCTAGATGGTCTCCCTAAATACCCAAAGATACGTGGGAGCTCGATTCCATGCATGGGTGTTGTCTGAGGCCTAGGTATTGGAGCCTGATCACCCCTCACTTCACTAGATGCTTTATGGGCTATCTAGCTTAGCCAATAATGACAACTCCTCCACGATATTTTAAAACCCTAACACAAGGTTTCTAACCTACACAACTACTGTAGAAAAAAGAAAGGACTATATTTTTTTCTGGTTTTTGCTATTTTTTATAATAAAGGACAAATAAAAAATGAAAAACACAAGAAAATTATACCTAACAGTCAGAATGGATGGGCAAGAATTGTCATAGTCACAGTAGAACTCGGCCCTAGAAAGTGCTCTGATACCACTTGTTAGGAACCTACTATTAAAAATAAGCTCACTCACACAAAATACTAAAATTAAACAAATATTCATGCAATAACACAATATCACAATGCAAAAAGTAAATGCAGAATTAAACACTCTCACAATAAACACAGAATCATAGGCCTCTTCGAGGGGGCAACCTCCTTCAATATTTCATTAATTGGCAAAAATATACATTCGTACATGGCTCCATGTATTTTAAAGAAAAACTTCATGCAACCCTAACCCTAAGCTCAAGAGTTGGCTTACATGCAAAATGCCACTCGAGCTAGAATCTTCTACCAAACATCGGTTACATTCTTGATAACGGTTACATGAAATGGCCCCACTTGTCTAGGCGCCTTACTTGCCACATACCATTACAAAGTATTACAAAATAACATTATAAGGGGGTCCCCACATTGGAAGTGGGTCATTACATAATCAAATGAGAATTACAAAAATAATGTTAGGATGGGGTCCTAACAATAGGAGTATTCTATAATAACAATGGGAAGCCAACCTAAATCCAAAGGTTGGGAGAAGTCATTAGCAATCCCTTCCAACATTGTTGAAACTAGAATTGAGGTGTGAATCTTAAATTAGAAGTGAGGACAATTTCCTAATGAAATAGGAACATACAAAAAGTATTATGGAGGTTCTCCCTTGCACTTTAGGGTTTCTAAGGGAATATAAAATAAGTATTTTGGAGGTTATCCCTTACTTCAAGTTTTTTGAAGCAGTATAAACCAATATGATAAGTCAAGTTGTGAAAAATACAAAGAATGAAATATATTGATGAGGATGAAAACATTGGTAGGAATGGAAAAATATAAGAAGACCCAGAGCAAGAAAAAATAAAATAAAAAATCTAGAGGGAGATTTATTTGGGAATCCAAAATTATATAAAATTAATTGTTAAAAAGAAATGGGGCTAATCCAATAAGTAATATTAATCAATAAACAAACATAATTATCAAAATGGTATTTTAAAATATTTTAATTATAAATATGACCTTAAAGAAGGATTTTTTAAGGAATTGATATATTGCTATAATCTTGAATATATTTTAATATTGTGATGCCCTTATTTTGATCCCTAAGAAAACTAAAAAATTATTGAGGATGATGTTGGTATGCCCCTAAATAGATTATTATGTTAAGTTTTATCCCTTAAACATCATTACATATAAAATTATCTTTCACTATGTCACATGAATGGGTGTGTCCCTTCAGAGAGGCCACCCATGAGTGTTAAAAAATCTCGGTGATCATCATTGGGATGCTGGCCAGAGAGAGTGGGTGTTAAAAAAATTCATAAAACAAATATCCCACATTCTTAAAGCGGGGACTCCTAAAGCAGTTTAAAAGGAGGAAGTTGTAGGTAGTGCTACGTGACTTCGATCACGCTACCTACTAACCCTTCGCGCGTGACACCTACGCTCGAGCCTCAAAATTTGCCTCGATGATCGTGTTGACCTTGACTTGTTGACCGCTGCTCGATCTAACTTTCGCTTCGCCTCCACTCTCTACTTTACCACTTGACTACCATGTCGCCTACTATTTTGATCGTACTACCACTCCATCTACCTTACCACATATAATTTGGCCTCTTCTCTGCCACTCCTCTGCCATGTCGCCTATTGTTTTGATCGTAATACCACTCCCTCTGTAGTGCCACCTAGAATTTGGTGCCTTGCTGCTACTGTCAAATTATAACAGAAGACAGACAAAATACAGTGAACAGTAATAGGGTAGTAGCCCAACAAATTTTGTAAAAAGACACAATTTTTTGAAGAAGTGCAAACAAAAGCCAAATCAAAAAGTTGCAAGAAGTGCAAAGTGTTACTTAAAATTGGAAACACTCGCCTAAAACACTCAATCAAATACCATCATGACCGACGGAAGGCACTCCCAAGACCAAGCAAAGGACATAAAGGAATTAAAAGAGCAAATACAAGAAATAACAACATGGAAGGACACAATTGACGAAAAATTTGCAGCAAAAATGATCGAGCTCACAGAGAAGATGGAAATCACCAAAATAGAAATGTCCAACAAAATGGACCACTCTATAGACATCATGCAGCAGAACTTAGCCCTAATGCAAAATAATCAGCAAAATCCAAGACCATTTCAACAACCATTACTAGGAGGACCTCTGACATCAATTTTACCACGAACAACAAAATTAGATTTTTCGAAATTTGATGGAGGTGACCCTACAAATTGGATATATAGGGCAGAACAATACTTTTCCCTATACCAAATTCTGGAAGGCCAGAAGGTACGCATAGCATCGTTTCATTTGGAACAAATTGCAACACAATGGTACCAATGGTATGAAAAGACAAACGGTACACCCACTTGGACCGATTTTACAAAGAACTTAATGCTCAGATTCGGCCCAACCAAATTTGAAGACTTCACTGGGGCCCTTACCAAACTTCGACAAACATCAACAGTGAGAGAATACCAAACTCAATTTGAAAAATTGGCAAATCTCACATCAGGACTCGATGCGGCATTCTTTCAAAGTTGTTTCATTAGTGGCTTAAAAGAGGAGATTAGATTGGAAGTACAAATACTCAATCCTAGCGATTTGATGCATGCAGTAGCATTAGCACAAATGATAGAAGAAAAGATCAATAACCAACGCAAATGGGGAAGAATTCCAATAGGGAAACCACAAAACCCGTACAATGGCTAGAAAATCAATAAAGTCATGCCAATTAAAAGAATTAGTCCTAAAGAGATGAAGGAAAGAAGAGCAAAAGGACTCTGTTACCATTGTGATGAAAAATTTACCACGAATCACAAGTGTGTCACACCCAAACTATATATAATGGATACCAGCATGGAAGAAACCCAAAAGGAAGACGATGACAATTTAGAAGTAGAGGTGGTAACAGACCCTCTAGAAGTAATTAACGAAGACACCTCGGAAGTCTCCCTCAATGCACTTGTAGGATTTCCTACTCCTCAAACAATGAAGGTCAAAGGTTACTTTAAGAAACAAAATCTCATTGTACTTCTAGATTCAGGGAGCACTCATAACTTCATAGACCCTAGAGTGGCCAAACAAGCGGATTGTTTTATACACCCATGTAATAATTTTGAAGTTATGATTGGGAATGGTGGCAAAATCGCATGTAAAGGAAAATGCAAGAATATCAAATTAACTATGGGAGACTATAACATGAAGGGGGACATGTATGTGCTGCCCCTAGGAGGGTGTGATATCGTGTTGGGAGTACAATGGTTAAGAACATTGGGCGTAATTCAATGGGAATTTGACGAATTATGGATGAAATTTACAGAAAAGAACCAAACCTATACTATTAAAGGATTGAAGTCGGGTCCATCACAAATCATAAGTTCCAACAGGATGGAGAAACTTATACGTAAAGGAAGCAAAGGAATGGTAGCCCAATTATTTTCCATTCAATCCACTCACAAAGAACAGGAAGCACCAGAATTACAAGAGATTTTGGAACACCATAAAGAAGTTTTCAAAGAACCAAAAGGACTACCTCCACAACGAGATCACGATCATACTATTGAACTAATACCAGGACATCAACCCCCTAACATTAGGCCCTATCGATACCCATATCTCCAAAAGACCAAAATAGAAAAACTAGTACAAGAACTTCTGAAGGCAGGGGTCATTAGACCTAGCGTAAGTCCTTACTCCTCCCCAGTCATATTAGTAAGAAAAAAGGATGGCTCATGGCGCTTATGTGTCAATTTTAGAGCACTCAATAAAATGACCATTAAGGATAAATTTCCTATTCCGGTCATAGACGAACTATTGGATGAATTACATGGGGCCACCTATTTCTCTAAATTAGACTTACGATCGGGGTACCACCAAATTCGAGTCAATGAAAAGGACATTCCAAAGACAGCTTTTCGTACTCATGAAGGGCACTATGAATTCTTGGTAATGCCATTTGGCCTTACCAATGCTCCATCCACTTTTCAAAGTCTAATGAATAAGGTATTTCACCCTTTCCTTCGTAAATTTATCTTAGTTTTCTTTGATGACATTTTGATCTACAACAAAACATGGGAAGACCATTTGAACCATATTAGCCAAGCATTGAGAATCTTGAAGGAAAATCAACTATATGCAAAAAAATCAAAATGTTCCTTTGGAAAACAAGAAATTGAATACTTAGGACATATTGTCTCTAAGGAAGGAGTTCGGGTAGATCCTCGCAAAATTGAGGACGTAAAAAGTTGGCCTATTCCAAAAACACTAAAAGGTCTACGTGGATTCCTTGGGCTAACAGGATATTATCAAAAATTTGTTAAAAATTATGGAAAAATCGCAGCTCCTTTAACCGCACTACTTAAGAAAAATACCTTCCATTGGTCATCTCAAGCAGAGGAAGCTTTCATCACATTAAAAAATGCAATGTGTACCACGCCTGTTTTAGCTATGCCCAATTTTTCTAAACCATTTATCATTGAAAGTGATGCATCGGGGGTAGGAATTGGAGCCGTACTCATGCAAGATGAAAGACCTTTAGCTTTTACAAGCAAGGCATTTTCTCAAAGGAATTTAGCCCATTCTACCTATGAAAAGGAGATGTTGGCCATTGTTCATGCTATTCAACATTGGAGACCTTACCTTATTGGACAACATTTCATTATTCGCACTGACCACCATAGCCTAAAATACTTCTTGGAGCAACACACAAATACCCCAGAACAACAAAAGTGGGTTACTAAATTACTTGGCTATGATTACGAAATTACATACAAAAAGGGAAAGACAACATGGCAGCTGATGCACTTTCTAGAAAATTTGAAGACATGCCTCAATTACATGCTTTTTCCTCTCAAATTCTGAAATGGATAGACAAGATAAAGGAGGAATGGATTAGTGACCCTACAACTCACTCAATCATTCAACAACTCCAACAAGACCCTAATAGCAAACCTCCTTACACTTGGACGAAAAGCATCCTAAGGTATAAAGGAAGAATTGTCCTCTCTCCTACTTCCTCTCATCAAGGGAAGCTCCTCCACGAATTACATACCTCACCCATAGCCGGGCACTCAAGATTTTTAAAGACATACAAAAGAGTAATTCGATCATTTTATTGGGTAGGAATGAAAAAAGATATCAAGAGGTTTGTCAAGGAATGTGAAACATGCCAAAGAAATAAAGGAGAAACAATGGGTGTGCTAGGATTACTCCAACCTCTTCCTATACCAACAAGGATGTGGACAGATATTTCTATGGATTTTATTGAAGGACTACCCAAATCATTAGGAAAAACAACCATTTTTGTGGTCGTAGATCGTTTATCCAAATATGCCCATTTCTGCTCTTTAGCTCACCCATACACGACAAGTACCATAGCACACATCTTTATGGATAACATTTTTAAATTACATGGTATGCCATCAACAATTGTTAGTGACCGTGACCCTACCTTCACTAGCAATTTTTGGAAAGAATTATTTAAATTACAAGGTACTAAACTTTGTATGAGTTCAGCATACCATCCACAATCTGATGACCAAACCGAAGTTGTAAATAAATGTTTAGAAACTTACCTTCGTTGTTTCGTTTCAACTCAACCCTTACATTGGGTAAAATGGTTGCCCTTAGCCGAATGGTGGTATAACACATCCTACCATACCGCCATCAAAATGACTCCATATGAAGCATTATATGGCCAGACACCACCTTCCCTAACATCTTATATTCTGGGAAGTACAAAAGTCCAAGCGGTGGAGACAAAACTCTTGATTCGAGATCATATTCTCCGAATTTTGAAGGAAAATTTGCACATCGCACAACATCGCATGAAGCAACAAGCCGACCAACACCGAATAGAGAGAAATTTCCAAGTAGGTGATATGGTTTTCCTTCGCCTCCAACCTTACCACCAATCTTCCCTCAAAATTAAAGGTTCCCAAAAGTTAGCACCAAAATTTTATGGACCTTATAAAATCCTCCAACGCATCGGGACCGTTGCGTACAAACTCGAGTTACCACCATCCTCCAAGATTCATCCAGTTTTTCATGTTTCTTGCCTTAAACCTATCCTTGGTAACCACATCACTATCCAAACTCAACTTCCCAAATTTTTTGAATATGGAGTACTCTTGGTAGAACCAAAAGCCATATTGGATCGTCGCACTCGCCACCTTCGTAATAGAGATATCACGAAAGTCTTGATTCAATGGAAGGATCTACCTTTAGAAGACGCCACGTGGGAAACACTTCACCATATCCAACAACAATTTCCACATCTCCAGCTTTGAGGACAAAGCTTCGTTTTAAGAGGGGTGGCATGTTAAGGTTTATCCCTTAAACATCATTACATATAAAATTATCTTTCACTATGTCACATGAATGGGTGTGTCCCTTCATAGAGGCCACCCATGAGTAGCTTAAATAGGACATCCAAGTTTATTGAAAGACATCGAACAATTGAAAACATATATATCTATTGTCTGGTTTCCATTCAATACAATTGTGATTCATTAAAATTGCGATCTTGATTTATCAATTTATAGCTCCATTCCTTATTTTAGATCGTAACTCTACCATATTACAAGTTTGGAAACAATTACTATGATGTGTAAAAGTAGTTATAGATGATATTCATAATCACTTTATAAAATCCAATGTATTTACTTGCAAAATCTTAACAATGAGTAATTTTTATAATAAACATGGATAGAGTATTTATTTTCTTAATGTGATTATATGTATGATGTTATAGACTTTGATGTAAGATATTTGATATGAGGAAAATTTAAGTTTCATGATAATCTAATGATATATTAACCCAATTTATAATCCAAGTGTGCTTGTGTATTATAGGTTTGAACCACAGTTGGGGATGAGAAAAATTATCGAAAGTAATGAAATTCATAGCACCAAGGTATAAATTTTGTATCATTGCTTGAAAGGTCTGATTATTAGTAGTATTGCAGATCAAGTTGGTTGTGTAATGTTAAACTATGAGAGGGATAAATAATAACCATGTGAATATTCTATAATTATTTAATAAGTTATCATGAATAAACCCTTGATCATAATAAATGATAAGGTATAAATATTTGAGTACAATTATATCTTTGAGTAAATAGGATTCATCCTTTGCATATGGGTACCTTGGTTGTTTGATAAATTGTATAATTTATTAATTTCCCCTTGAATGCTTGGAATACTTAACAAATTAAAGCAACCTTTCACTAAAATTAACTCAATAATAAATTTTAGCTTAACCCCTTTCTCCCCATATGATCTAAAAGCTCTAGAAAATGGATAAGTTGGTGGGTGCAATATTGATTACACCTCTAAAACACTTTCGCTACTGGAGAATACCTCTAATATGGAAGATAATGGTGATGATGTATTGGAAAGAAGAAAGAATGGCTAGAGAGGAAAGCATAAAGTGATGCAAGGAAATAAAATCTATGCAAATAGATAAGAGGCTCACACTTTGGAAGATGAAGGAAAATAGTTGCACATAGATTTGAGCAAGGACAAAGTATTCAATGGAAGAAGAGAGGGTAAAACCAAGAAAGGAATCATGGATGTTTATAAAAAAAGAAAGAAAAATATAGGCTAATAGAAATTGATATTTATTTTGGAGTTGGCACAAAAATAAAATAGATATATCTTATTCTTAATATTATCCATAAATTGCACCTACAACCAATAATAGAAGAATAAAAGACAACTCAGGAAGTTGTTTTATACAAGTTATTAACATTATAAGATATTTTGGTTAAAAGCTTATAAATATGGTAAGCAATTCATCTTATTGTATTCCCCTACAAAAATTTTAGAAGAATAAATTTCATATTAAAAGCATGTCTCTTATTAACCATTGTTCTAGAGTTTTTTGTGACAATGTGTTGGGGATGGGAATGGTTTTTACGTTTTGAGCATTGTGACCACCCAAAATATGACTTTATCAAGTGTTTTTGATGACCGCACCTCATTTGGAGTGCCAATCTAGGAAGTCTAGGGAGCGTGGGACATGACTCATTTGGACAACCTCCAAGATTTTTTTATCAAAGTTCAGCTCCTTGATATAATGTGATATTATGCTAGCCTAATCTGACAAGGGTCTTGCTAGGTAAAAAGGATAGAGAAAGGTGATAAATGATGGAAAGAAAATAATAGAAAATTAAATCTATGCTAAGGAGGTGATGCACCAAAGATCTAAAAATATTTGCTTCATGATGGGTTGAATGAACACATGCATCATATTTGATTGCATAGAAGGAACATGGTCTCCCAAATCACGTAGTAATCCAAACACAAACATAAGAACAAATATAGAAAAATTAGTCACAACTTCTCATATATAGAATGGATAGATTACATGTATGCCAAATAAAGAGGCTCAAAACTAATTAACCTAGATGCCACAAGGCTCAAGCCAAGCCATGATACATAAGATAATGAAAGAAAAATCCATGCAAGGCTAGATACTAAGCATGGGTATGGCTAGATTTTGATCCTTTATAATGAAGAAAATATAAGTATTTAAAAAAAAAATAGGGAACTTTCCATCCCAAAATTTTCTAAAATCTCCATTTCAAAATATTTCCCAAGGGCTCCTGTATTAAGGGTGCATAATTTAGAGCTATTTGAGGTGAAATATTATTTCCCAATGCTCAAAGGTCTATTATTGATATTTCTTACCATTAACGATGTCAAGTACCTAGGATAATACCTTCAATGTTGTCCTTTGTAGGAGGGAAATTGTACATCCCAAAAGATAGAACATCTCAACACAATGTGTAGGGTCTGGTGTTAGTATCCTAGTTAGGGGGTATGGGGGGCCAGTGGCCCTCCATGTGAGGATTTTGGGGTAGGAGCCCCCAAAGCAAAATTTGACTCCCTAAAATATCAGAGCGTAGGTGGCACAATCCTGACCAAAATTTGGGTGAATTCTCTTTTGTGCGCAACTTCCCTTTTACCCTTTGATTGGAATTTTGGTCTTTAGGATCCTATGCATTTTTTGTCTAGTTGGCACTTCTTATGGTTGTGTAGCACCCTAAAATTGGCGCAGTAAAACTTAGCAATAATCAAAATTACCTTAGTAATAATTCAAATTCAAATTCAACCCCCAAAACCGCTCCCAAACCGTCGTTTAACCCGTTTCCTCGTTTCCCGTGCCATTTTTAGGATTTGTTGTGACCGTTGGACGATATCGTCGCCGATCAGACGATATCGCCTCATATCGGACGATTTCGTCTGGACTAGGACGTCCAGACGATCTTGTCCCAAAACTAATTTTTCATAATTAGCTTCTGTTTCAACAGCTTCTCTAACTCGGGCAGAGACGCGTCTGCACCGTTAGAGACCTCCCCCGTTGGAGATCTTCCAAATTAGGATGATCTCCAACCTCCCAACTTCCCTCCTAAGTCTATTTAAACCTTAGGACCCCCCCTTGACTTTCCCCTGGCTGGATTTTCTGTAACTTGACCTTTACACGCATTAGAACACCCTGGATTACCATCTGCACTTGTCCTATCCAAATTTTGTTGCAGGAACCTTGTTATTCTTCAGCCGAAGCAAGCTCAGGTCATCGCAGATGATCCTGTCCAATTCGAGATGATTTCGTATCAATCCGAGATGATTTCGACTACAGTCTACATTGGGGCAATCAGTGCCCAGAGTTTGCACTTTTCCTATACTTTGCTGCTACTTTATTCTGCATTTAGTCAATTTTATTAGTATTTCCTGTTATCTTGCATCTTGGAGTTCACCCATGTAGTTTAATTGCATAATAAGATCATGATTAGCTATTAAAGAATCGTAATTTACTTGTATTTCCATTTGGGATTATCTTGTTAACATTCTTATTGTTATTTCACATCATTTGCCTCTATCATAATAGTTGTATTTCTGGCATTTTGTATCTATTTCTCTGTTTGCAGGTCTCTAACGAATTCGTCTAACGAATTCATCAGATCTCAGACGATCATGTCAGATCAGAGACGATCCTATCAAATTCCAGATGATCTGGACTACTTCAAAAATTAGAATCTCCATCAGACATCCGGGACTAGGTATGGATTTCTTCACTTAGTTTGCTCTCTGTGTTTTCTGTTAAATCTATTTTCTGTATTTAAATTTGCATTTTCATATAGAATAACTTAGATTCATCCGGCCAAACCTAGGACTTGGATGTTTAAAGCTAAAATTGAACACATTAAACTCATTCCCAACCTAGGCATGGAAACTGCCACTAAACGTTTCCCTGGTGAACCCCACCATCCGTCGAAAAATCACCTTAATACCCCTCCCCCGAGAGGCGGGACCTTCAAAGGGCCTCTCAGTCCGAGGTATTGTCCCATCCTTTTCCCATCCTCCTTCCGGGCGTGGATCCTTTAGCCTGAAGGTAAGGATGCAAAAAATTTGGAGCGATACATTTTGGTGAACCCGACGTGAAACTAAAACCTTTTGAAAACAAAAAAAAAAAAACAAAAACATAGATGCATTTCAAATCATTAGAAAAATACTAAGTTGCATATCATGTCTAGATGGTAGCTCCTAAGAAAATATTAGCAATTACTATAAATGTTGAAAACCAATTAGCAGCCATAGAAGTTAATTATGTGCTTAGTGTGCCTGAAATAGATAGAAACCAACTTCTGTGGAAAGAACTTGATAGGAGGCTAGGTGTCATTTCATCTAGATCAACCGAACTTAGACAAATCAAGAGGTTTGCCCTAGATAGGATCCTGGATCCTCATCAACTCATTGTTTATCATGAACTTCAGAGAGCCTGCCATAGGTGGTTAGCTTATAGGAGAGCTCTTGTGTCTTCAAAATTGTTCACCTTCGAGGAATACCTCGAGAACGCAGCTGTTATACACCAATTCCTAGGTCATGTAGAAGATCAAGAGGTCGTTCTTATGGATAGGGAAATATGGAATAGAGTTCCTAGGGCTGTGTTATATCGAGAGTATTGCCACGAACTTTATTTCTACCAACCAGAATCTGAGACAGATAATATCACTATAGCACTTTTCATTAAATTCTTGAAAGAAAATTTTCAATTTGAAGAAGAACACTTCATGACTCCTGAAGAACTTGAGCCCATTAATGATATTTATAAATTGTTTATAGAAAACTAGATCATTGCTTTCATTATTATTATTTCTTGCATTTAGTGTGTTGTTTGTTATCTTTATAATATTGTTACAAAAACAAGAAAAAACCAAAACATAACAAAAACCAAAAAACATTTTATTTCAAATACTATAGTAGGTATATAATTAAAATATATACCTCTTAAGCTTGTTGCATATATATATATATATATATATATATATATATATAAAATATATATATATATATATATATATATATATTTGCTGAAATCTAAATTTAAGCACAATGCCTAAACTTAGGAATGGTAAACAAACTGAACAAGAAGAAGAAGATTGGTTAGAAGACAAAACAAAAAACCCAAATGTCCTTCCCGAGGAATCAATTCCGGAAGGAGAAACTCTAGAACAGCCGTAAGATGACCCGGCTGAAGAAAATGAACAACAAGAAAATCTTAAAGAGGAAGGATCCTCATCCCCTAGAATAGCTTCGGATGGAACTATTGCTTTTGATAACTTAGATCATTTCTGGAAATTTTTCAATAATAACATTGGTGCTCTTAATATGGCAGTTCGTATTGATAAAGGGCAAATTAGTGACACTCAAGCAGCCATGGAACATATGTTTGACATACACACTAATCCCTTGTCTTTCATTGATCAAGAAAGTGATAAAGCTGGACCATCCAATAGAGATATGGTCACTATGATTCAAAACATGCCAAAACAACAGAGTTACCCAACCCCCTAAGGAACCCGTTATTGAGCCTAAAATCATTCCCACACAAAAGAAACATTCCTTCACCGCTTTACTTCGCCAAACTATTGATCAATATGCTTCAAGTAGACAAAAACCTAAAATGAAGCCAAACACCAATTTTCAACAATCGGGCATACAACATAATACAACTTCAAAATTTCTTCATAACACCCTTCCTACCAACAATTTACACAATAGCAATATAGCATCTAATCTCCATGTCCCTCCATCATATGCTCACAAATCCCATATTAATGCCCTACCGAACCAATATGGTGGGCAAACCAATAATCTGGAAGCCATGGTGAAACACTTAGCTTCGCGCATGGACCAGATAGATCCCTACCGTCCCTCGTACAATTATCGAGAGATATGTAGTCAACCTCTGGATCCCATAGTTGTAGCACAACCATACCCTAAACACTTTCCCATGCCCGTCCCGCCTATATATAAAGGAACCGAAGATCCCATAGAGCATCTTCGCATGTTTAGGATAGCATGTCATGATATATCACATGATGACTTGCTATTACTAAAAATGTTCCCAAAAAGTTTAGGAGGAATGGCATTAGAGTGGTACTATCAATTGCCCACTCATTCTTTGAGAAATTTTGAAGAAACAACTGAATCGTTTGTCCATCAATTTAGTGCCTACATCGAGAGGCATGTCACCATTAAAGATTTGTACAACTTAAAACAAGACAAAGATGAATGTTTTGCTGATTTCTTAGCTAGATGGAGGCAGTTGATAGGAAAACTGCACTTTGTGCTACCTTATAGGGAAATGTTGGACATTTTTATTAATAATTTACAAGAACAAATATCTTATGAGTTATCAATTGCCACCTTAACTACCTTCGATCAAGCTATAGACTTAGCTCGAAGGGTAGAAGATGCTCTCATTAGAAGAGGTCAGCTCAAAAAGAAAGATGATGAGAAAACATCTAGAAATCAGTATAAGAACAAACAAGTTGTAGGTGACGGAGTCACTGATAGTAGAAATGTTGCTAATATCAATACAACGAAGACAACAAAAAAATTTATATTAAAACCTCCCGATAAACCTCCTCGAGAATTTACTAGATTGAATCAACCTTTATCAACCATTCTTCCTCAATTATTAGCACGAGGCTTGATTCAATTACCACCTATCCGGGAACCCGATCCAACTATACCCGGATACAGAGCTGATTTACATTGTGATTTTCATAGAGGACCTGGACATGCTACAAACTCTTGTAAAATATTGAAACATAAAATACAAGACTTGATTGATAATAATGAAATGGAGGTGCAAGCCTTCCAACCTAAACAAAATGCTCCTAATAATGCTCAAAAGACCATTCCCCAAAATCAAAATCAAAATGCTAATCAATCATTGGATATATTTCAACATCCTTTACCAAACCATGGTAAAGAAGTGGCCAATCAAATCGAACATCATAATGTTCCCCCTCCTACCCGATATGTAGGGACTATTAGCGGACAATTATCTATTCAGGATCCTCAAATATTTGGCACAACCTTATCCCTGGTCACGACTAGACCCCTACATAATATTCAAACTCCCGATCCTAGTGATGTAGAATCAGATACTGAAAGTGAAATAGACATCACCTCAAACCAATCGAATAGTTCTGAAAATGAATCAGATCCTATTCAACCCATCACAGATGCTATGGTTCCGGAAGAACCATTTCCTAGAAGAGTTACTACTCGACCCTCTTCTAATCAGTTCCTTCCTAATGAACAAGCCATAAACGCTCAACCAAGACCAGTTCAACATCTTCAATATAACATTGTAGGTACCATCGGAGTCGCTACCAGACAACAGGCTCAAAACTCTCAACAAGATCAAACTCAGAATGATGGATCAGCTCCATTTATTTTGAAAAATCCCAATAAAGGGAATCATATGTCTAATGTTCAACCAAAACCTCCTTACAATATTAATGAACAATTATCCAATACTACAGCCATAATTTCCCTTTTGGACTTGTTAAGATCTTCTCCTACCCATAGGGATGAGTTAATGCTTACATTAAGCCAAATGATGGTACCTCAAAATATTCAACCCGAAGCCATGTCCAATACTATCATCACTCGAGAAGTTGATTGTATTGACTTTCGGGATAAAGATATCCCACAACATAGTTTACATAAGGATAACCCCTTATATATTACTGCTCTAATTGGAGATGTAGTCGTTAAAAGAGTCTTGATTGATAATGGTTCATCTCTAAACATTTGCACTTTTGAATTCTACCAACGATTTGGCTTTAGAAGTGATGAAATGAAGAAAATCAACATGATTATCAAAGCTTTCAATGACGAGACACAAGAAACGTGTGGAGTCATTACCTTACCCTTGCAAATTGGTCCTAGAACCCTAGATACAACCGTGTTTATTGTACATTGCCCAACGATCGTACAATATACTTTTGGGTCACCCTTGGATCAATGCGATGCGAGCGGTTCCCTCCACTTTACATCGTGTGTTAAATTTGAATTTAAAAATCAGTTGGTCACTATCCATGGTGACCCTAGACCCTTTGATATGTGTGCTTTGGCAGAACCTCGTTGGAGTGCAATTTTGCCCCGCTCTGTCATCCACACATCCTAATTCTTATTTTTCATCTAAACATGTGAAAAACACACACATAACATCATCTCCCCCATCAACTACACCTATACATTTAACTCAACCATCTTCTGAACAAACCACACTAAAACCTCAAAAAGATCTTCAATCCACAACCAATCCTTCATGTTCTATCCCTATAATTTCAAAACCTATAGACCCATTTATTGACACTTCCACATTATCAACATCTATCATACCTTCCACATCTAAAGATATAGGGAATGATCCTTCTACATCTTATGCTCTTTCTGATGAACTTTTACCGGATTTATCCACAATCTTAATATCAGAAAAAACAAATGCTTTTATGCAAGATTCAATTCTTTTAAATAACTTGCCACCATCTCCTCGTACTTTGGGCCTCCCACAACCTATGGGAAGTACTTACCAAGTCGGGAGTTGTGCTTTTATTTATAAAGGATATGATTGGGGAAGAATACCCCGAAATATCAAAACTCATCATGAGGGATATGCCCGATGTTATTTTGCTAATGAATATATTAAAGCTAAACCCATAATGCTTAAAATGGGCTATAAAGGGAAAGGCTTGGGACCTTTCCAAAATGGTATGAAAGAACCTATTGAGGTAGAGCCATGGCCCGCCCGATGTGGTGTGGGCCTATTTCCTAGTAAGGGTCAACCCTTCCCTTTTGAAGATGATGATCAACTCATATGTTATCAAGATTATCTAGATAAACAAGATTCTTTGTGTTCAAAGAATAATCCCTTTACCCGCAACATGCTATCCATATCTTACCCTGAATTGATTGTTGAATCCGATGAGGAGTTGGAAGGAGATATTTTCCATGATGTCTCCGTTGAAGAGTTGTTACACAATGGTTTTTATTTTGATGGTTCTATACCAACTATAGCCCAACTTGAGGCCACCACTCATCAAGATGAATTATCCAACTTAACCTTAAAAGAATTACAAGAATTGGGCGTTTCACCCGCCCCACCTAATTTTGAAAGAGATCTACACATGGAAGTAGAAAACGTCATTAAAGTTAACATTGGAACTGAGGATAATCCTCACATAATCAATATTGGATCAACATTAAGTCAAGAAAAACAAGATGAATACATTGCATTCCTTAAAGAATATGAAGATGTCTTCGCTTGGACATATGAAGATATGCCGGGTCCGGACCCTTCCGTAGTCATGCATCATCTAGTAGTCCATCTGGATGCTAAACCTGTTAAACAGAAACTTAGAAAAATGCATCCCAAAGTGGCCTTGCTAGTCAAAGGGGAGTTAGAAAAACTCCTTAATGTTATTTTCATACAAGTTATTGATTATGTTGAATGGATCTCGAATGTAGTTCCAATCACCAAGAAAGAAGCTACCAAAGTTAGGGTTTGCACGGACTTTAGAGATATTAACGTTGCATGCCCTAAAGATGATTTTCCTCTTCCAAACATGGACCAAATCATTGACTTTACCATCGGGAGTGGAATGATGTCCCTAATGGATGGATTTTTTGGCTATAATCAGATCAGGATAGCTCCTGAAGATCAAGCTAAAATAGCCTTTATTACCCCTTGGGGTACCTTTTGTTGGAAAGTGATGCCATTTGGTTTAAAGAATGTAGGCGCAATATATCAACGAGCTATGACTTATATCTTTCATGATATGATGCATGATATCCTACATGATTACGTAGATGATATTATAGCTCGCTCTATTAAAGAAGATGATCATTTAGATGATTTGAGAAAAGTATTTAATCGGTTAAGAGAATACCTTATTCGATTAAATCCAACCAAATGCATATTCGGAGTTAAGTCCGATAAACTATTAGGGGTTTTAGTTTCTTTACGTGGTATCAAAATCGACCCTCTCAAGATTGCGGCTATCACTGATATGCCCGCACCTACCAATATATCTCGAGTTACGAAGTTTACAAGGTAAGCTTCAAGCCATCCGTCGCTTCATCGATAAGTCGGCGGACAAAACCACTCCCTTTCTTAAGCTCCTTAAGAAGGATGTCCCTTTTAACTGGGACGACGAATGTACAGAAGCTTTTGAACTTCTCAAAAAATACCTCCTTAATCCACCCGTGCTTTCACCGCCTAGACCTGATCGCCCGTTTCTCCTATATATCTCAGCTTCAGATTTTGCTTTAGGAGCTATGTTAGCTCAGCTTGATTATGAGAAGAAAGAACGTGCTAATTATTACATTAGCCAAACTTTAATCAGTTATGAAACTCGTTATACCTCATTAGAAAAACTATGTCTAGCAATCGTATTTTCTACGCAAAAATTATGCCATTATATGCTTAGTCAAAAAACATATGTCATTGCTAAATATGATCCCTTGCGGTATCTTATGAGTCGACCTTATTTATCGGGTCGCACAACCAAGTGGGTTCTTGCTCTCAGCGAGTTTGAACTCACATTCATAGGACAAAAGTCTGTTAAGGGTCAAATCATAGCAGATCAGTTAGTCGCTGCACCCTTAGAGTCTACCCATCCCCTCATCATTGAGTTTCCTGATGAATGCCTTCAATTAGAGGCAGACCATGTTGAACAATGGTCCTTATACTTTGATGGAGCCCGATGCATGAGTGGGGCTGGTGCGGGTATTATTTTAATATCCCCACAAAAACACATCATTCCTCTGTCCTTCAAATTAACATTTGCTTGCACCAATAATACTGCCGAATATGAGGCTCTAATCCTTGGATTACGAGCTGCCTTGGCATTAAAAATCAAACATCTGCTAGTTTTTGGTGATTCCCAACTTGTCATAAATCAAATTAATGAAGTTTATCATACCAGAGATGATAAATTGCGCCCATATAAAGCATATGTTTTGCAATTGTTATCCTTGTTTGATAAAGTTACTTTGGAAGCTATTCCGTGAACTAGCAACCGTGCGGCTGACGCTATGGCCGCAACTGCATCTCTTCTGCCCTTGGAGTTAGATGACGAATATGCCACCATCATTATTCATCGACTCCAGGAACCCACTTCAAATAAGTCATATTTAGAACCTTTGGATGTGTTTCTAATCAATGAAACTACTCCTGACCCTTGGTATACAGATATAGTTGATTTTCTTCAAAATGGGACTTTCCCCGCCAATTCTAATAGAAATCAACATCGGTTATTACGTAGACGAGCAAGTCGATTTGTAATAATTGGCAATACTTTATATAGGAGATCTTTTGAAGGTATCCTATTGAGATGTTTGAATCTAGAAGAATCCAAATCAGCTTTAAGTGAAGTCCACGATGGATCTTGTGGAGGACACTTCAGTGGTAGTGTCATTGCTAAAAAGCTCCTTAGGATAGGCTACTTTTGGCCTACCATGGAAAAGGATGCACATGATTATGTGCACCATTGCGACAAGTGCCATAAACATGCTGACCTTGTCCATGCGCCTGCACAAGAGCTGCAGGCTATTTCATCTCCTTGGCCCTTTTCAAAATGGGGCTTAGACATTATTGGCAAAATTAATCCTGTGTCATCTGATGGACACAAATTCATCATAACCGCCACTGAGTATTTCATGAAGTGGGTTGAAGCTATGCCTTTAGCTTCCTACACTGGAACACAAGTCTCTAAATTTATTTTTAATCAAATCATTTGTAGGTTCGAAATTCTTGCAAATCTCATCTCGTATAATGGAACTTGTTTCAAAAATAAAGATGTCAAGAAATTATGCCAAAAATATAAGATTCAACATCGCTGGTCCACTCCCTATTATCCTCATGGTAATGGCCAAGTAGAAGCATCTAACAAAACCTTAATCAAAATTCTCAAAATATTGGTCAATAAATCTGCCGTGACTGGCACATTCAATTATATCCAGCTTTGTGGGCCTATCGAACTAGTGTTCGAACTCCCACTGGAACTTCACCTTTTGTCTTGGTTTATGGCGCTCGAAGCCATTTTTCCTTTTGAATTAGAAGTTCCTTCTTTGGCTCTACTACTTCAAGATACCGAAGTAGGAGATGAATATCGAGTCGGCAGACTCAACCACTGGAACTTCTAGATGAAAAGTGCATCAATGCTTTGGAGCATCTTCGTGCTTACCAAAACAAGCTTAAAAGATCATATGCCAAGAAAGTTCGTCATCGATCCTTTGAGGTCGGCGACCTTGTTTTAAAAGAAAATCAAAAAAATACTAATGCAACTAAAGACCTTAAAGGTAAATTTGAGCCCAACCGGCTTGGACCATATATTATTACTCGCTAAATTTGAATCAGGAGCATACAAATTAGCTACCTTAGATGGTAAAGATTTAAAAGAACCTATGAATATTATGCATCTTAAGCGATATTACGCATAAAATTTGGTCATTTCATCATTTGTACATATTTTGCATGTTGTCTCATTTTAAAAATATATATATAACTGTTTACACAAAAACAAATGAAAAAAATAAAAAGTCAAAAACAACAATATTATTGACTCTTTTGAAAACCAAAAAAAATAAAGAAGAAAGAGAGAGTCAAAATTATCAAACTCTTCACAAATATTTGTTGTATATATTTCTTCTTCAAGTATTGCAGTTATATTTTCAAGTTATTTTGGATAAATTAGCATTTATTTGGAATCCCCCACTATCACAAACACAAAAATAAATATCTTGATTTTATCTAGCATGATTACTAATCTCTCTTATATCAAAGTCCACAAAATTCAATTAAATAAAGTTTGAGCATAGAGAATTGATCTTGTTATTTACTTAAACCAAGCATATCTTTTCACAATAAAATGATTATATTTGTAATTTCCATGCTATGCTACATAGTAGAAGTGGTTTCCTGAGCGAAAAGTTTCCCCTGCTATCCTATCATGCACATGGTCTAGAATCTTTGAGAATTGGCAAAAGGACAAGCTCACCCCTACCCGGAATAAAAATCCCTTGCTCTACAACCTAATCCGAGCAAGTATCCCTAGTATAGGAAGAAAAGAAAAGTTCAAGAAAAAGAGAAAAAGAAACAAGTTATTTCAGCATTATCTCAAATATCAAGCCAAAATACAAAAATACAAAAAAAAAAAAAGAGAAAAAAAAAGCAAAGAAAAAGAAACAAGCAAAAGCAAAAGCAATAAAATCCCTTTCCCTACCCATTGAAAAGAAAAGAAGGGTTGATGAGCTTGAATCCCTGGAATTCTCAATTATTCGAAAACTGTGAGGTAAGCCCCATAACAGGTGGTTTGTGCCCAACCCGCTTGGCCTTGGGTAATCCCTAGCGTGGTGATATGTCTCGTCACATTAGCGACCTTCTTTTGTACAGACCTATGTCTGCTTATGGATTAGCTAGCTCTTGATAACCCGACCTACATAGTAGTCTGGTATGGTTATATGCATCTAAATCATGGTTAACGAACACTTATTTGGTTAATTCAAATCACTTGTATCATAGTATCTTGCTCAAACCTGGTAAATGAACAATGCAATTGCACACACATTTTGTATTTGAGAGATTTTGTGTATCATTATGATAAATCAAGATTGGTAATGAACTCACCTACGCACATGGGATTCCTTATAAATCTAACTTTTGTCTTTAAGATACTTTGAAATATTTTTGCAAATTGTTTGGAATAAATTCATTTTCCTCTTTAAAGAACAGTTGTTTAGTATAAAGACAACTACATGCATTATCAAAAATCAAAATCATTTTCAAAACATGCAATCAAGTTACATTTATATATAACTTTTGACTTTCGCGACGATGGTATAGTTCCAAAACCAAAATTGGAATTTTATGCCTAGCGCAAGTCCTCATCTTCATATTTTCTGACTATTTTCAAAAATTAAAAAATCAACCATGCAATAAAACTATTATATTATTTTCTTCTTTGGATTTCGCGATGATGGTATAAGTCTATACCTAAATATTCTATGCCTAGCGCAAACCATTGTACCAATTTTATTTTCCATTTATTCAAAATCATAAAAACATATGACTTAAATCATTATGTTACACAATTATGCTTTAAAACAAAACAAACACTTACTCTATTTTCATGTCATTATGTCAAACTTCAATTTTGCAATGATGGTATAATTCCTAGGGAATTATCCAAAAAATTTATCACACTTAGGAATTTATGCCTAGCAAAAGTCATTTTAAAATATTTCATGCATAATATTTTCATGGAAATCTGAAAACAAATCATCATCATCATCATCATCATTTGCATCATCACACCAAAGTCTTAAGACAGTCTCTTAAGCACTCTTTTACTTTTAACAATATTTCTATACTGGGATTAGCTTGACGACCGAGTGAGCGGCGACTCCATGAAATGGTCTATAATAGCGACAATGTCCTTTGAAATTATTGTTAGAAGTCCCTTTTCTTTTTTATCAAATCACATCACAAACAACCAATTTGTTTACATCAGATTATTTCATTTAAATTTTAAAAGCATGACATTCAAACCATAATATTTCCAAACGACATAATTACATGAATCATCCAATCAATCACACCACAACAATAAAGCATCATACAAACACATAAGACAAGTCATATGATCAAAAATATCATATATATATATATATATATATATATATAACTCAACAATATATGTACATCATATCAAAACTGGATTGGTATGCCACAATCTACATCTTGGCATACTCAATCCTCTCAAATCATATAATTAGTCTATACAATGTAGTAGCCTAGCCTCGAGAACCCCTCGAGCTCTCAGCCTCATCTCCTCCCCAGCCCTGAGGTGGACGAGGTGGCCCCATCGCAGTATGTGTGGTACTACGAGTCCTAGTCATCGATCGGGATGAAGTCCTCGATGACCCAACCCTGATCGAATCCACAATGTCGACTGGTAGCTGTACCCTCCGGCCCTCTGGCACCATCTAGAAGTAGATACCCTGGTAGAACGTGGTCTGAGCAATCGACCATGCCAGCTCCTGAGTGCTCGCTCCTCCGCTCCATGCTCTGAGGCATGCAACCTCATCTCTGAGCTGTGTAGCCTCAGCTCGATGGCATGCAGCCTCATCCTGTAAAGTCTGCACCTATGCCTGGAGATGGATAGTCTCCGCCCGAAGAGTAGCCATCTCACTACTCTCTCCTGTGTCCACACCCTTGCCCTTATCGGGCGATGGTGGCCTCTCTCTCCATGGAGAAGGGGGTCTCTCCTCCCTCCTCTCCTGCTGTTGCAACCTCTGCTGAGCCTATGGTCTCCTCTGCTCTCTCCCTCCATGACCCTATGCCACCTCAATGGCCACCTGGTGCCGCCTCCCCATCCGATGCACAACTACATGAATCAAACCCCGAGCCCTCATCATCCGAGGAGGGCGGATGCTCGTGTACTAGGCATCATAGCCATCGGCTACCCTTGCATCATCCCCATCCACCGGCTGAATGGGGGCATCATCTACATCCTGACTCTAGAAGCACTGCATATCTGGAGCCCCGCTAACTGTAGTGTTATCCCGGATAGTCCAAGAAAACTCGTAGTCTCTGAGAGATGGGATCCCCTGCTGTAGACCGAACTACCTCAAAACTCGGTCGTAGCGATGGAGCTCCACCTCTCCCCTCTCCATCCTCAGCCAACAGACTCGCCTGATATGAGCCAGCTCCTGTCCATCCTCGGCCCACCCTGGATGATCTCTCCAAGGCCTCCAGGTGATCTGGTCGGAGACAAGGTCATCAAGTAGTCTCCGGGACATTGGCAGATCTATCCGCCGCTGTGACCCTCTCCGAAGCCACCAGTAGAAAGCTCGGGGCCTCTCCCCATCAATCCTTATCAGTGGGAGCCCTATCGGCCTCCGCACCATGATGTGCTCCTAGCACCAAACTTGTAGTAGTGATGTCATAACCAGACATCGGCCACCCTTGTATACGACCCCATGCAGGATCCTATACAATCGGCATAGTACATAACTCCCCCAAGCAAACCTGTATCCGTGGTCTCTCATGTCGTAGACCACATCTGTCAGTAGCCATGGTACTCTGCATCCACTCGATGGCATAGCAGAGAGACCACCTACCACCCCATCCAAAACCTGTGTCAGCCTAGATTCCCCAGGCATCTGGCGTAGAGACTCGATGTTCACTCCGCCCTTCTCCAGGGTGAAGCTCGGATCTCCGCATAGTCGCATCATCGCGTGGCCCTGATTGGCCATGGGAGTTATCAACCGTCCTTGTATGGGGATCCTCAAAATCCTCCATACATCCTCTAGTGTGGGAGTCATCTCCCTAGTCGATAATCGAAAATAGGAAGAACCCGGATACCACCTCTCTGCTAGGGATATCAATAGCCCCATGTCTCGTAGAAACCTATGGCATCTCTGCTACATGCCGCAAGCCGACTTGTGCCAACTGATCTCGCTCTGCTTGAGATAGAGCGGCCAAGTCATCCCTCAGCCCACCGTATTTCCATTCTCTGCTCTTTAGTAATCCTCTCTGCAACATAAACAACAAAACAATAAAAATCATTAATCCAAATCATTAATAAAACAGTGATTAAAAATACAAGTAAAGTAAGTTCAATTTCATCAATGATGATATCGTCCACTATTGGACGATATCGTCCCAAATTTGAGCAATTTCGTCTCCGATTTCGCAAGCCGAAATCGTCCCCTTTTTGACGAAATCGTCCCCATTTCGCCGATTTCGCCTTGGACGAAATCGACGATATCGAGACGATTTCATCCCGACGACGTCGACGGCCCAAAAATGGCCGCGATGCTCAAAAATCATCAAAATTTAATCTACAAAGCATAGAAAATCAAATTACAGCATTCTAAACTAAGTTTAGACCCTTACCCGTAGCCCGCGCCGGACCTCTGTCGATCTGTGCGCTGTCTCGACCATCTTGTCTGCAGAGCTCTAGAAAATAGTAAAAATGAACAGTAACAATGAATTAGGGTTTTTCCCTATTTTTCTTAATTTTATTCAAAAAACAATTAAAAACATTTTAATTTTTGCTTTTTCGCGTTTTTACCTCAAACGTTCGATTTGGGTAAAAACACGGAGGGGGCACCATAGTAAGTCGTCGTACGATTCGACCAAGAATCGTCGCCTAAAAATGGGAATAATTTTTGCTTTCTCGTAGATCGAGAAGAACTCATCTTTAACGCATTTTCTTCAAAAAATTTGCTAAAGAGGGGGCAAAATGTAGCACCCTAAAATTGGCACAGTAAAACTTAGCAAATAATCAAAATTACCTTAGTAATAATTCAAATTCAAATTCAACCCCCAAAACTGCTCCCAAACCACCGTTTAACCCGTTTCCTCGTTTCCCATGCCATTTTTAGGATTTGTTGTGACCGTTGGACGATATCGTCGCCGATCAGACGATATCGCCTCAGATCGGACGATTTCGTCTGGACTAGGACGTCCAGACGATCTTGTCCCAAAACTAATTTTTCATAATTAGCTTCTGTTCAACGACGTCTCTAAGTCGGGCAGAAGCGCGTCTGCACCGTTAGAGACCTCCCCTGTTGGAGATCTTCCAAATTAGGATGATCTCCAACCTCCCAACTTCCCTCCTAAGTCTATTTAAACCTTAGGACCCCCCCTTGACTTTCCCCTGGCTGGATTTTCTGTAACTTGACCTTTACACGCATTAGAACACCCTGGATTACCATCTCGCACTTGTCCTATCCAAATTTTGTTGCAGGAACCTTGTTATTCTTCAGCCGAAGCAAGCTCGAGTCATCGCAGATGATCCCGTCCAATTTGAGATGATTTCGTATCAATCCGAGATGATTTCGACTGTAGTCTGCATTGGGGCAATCAATGCCCAGAGTTTGCGCTTTTCCTATACTTTGCTGCTACTTTATTCTGCATTTAGTCAGTTTTATTAGTATTTCCTATTATCTTGCATCTTGGAGTTCACCCATGTAGTTTAATTGCATAATAAGATCATGATTAGCTATTAAAGAATCGTAATTTACTTGTATTTCCATTTGGGATTATCTTGTTAACATTCTTATTGTTATTTCACATCATTTGCCTCTATCAGAATAGTTGTATTTCTGGCATTTTGTATCTATTTCTCTGTTTGCAGGTCTCTAACGAATTCGTCGAGAATTCGTCAGATCTCAGACGATCCTGTCAAATTCCGGACGATCTGGACTGCTTCAAAAATTAGAATCTCCATCAGACATCCGGGACCAGGTATGGATTTCTTCACTTAGTTTGCTCTCTGTGTTTTCTGTTAAATCTATTTTCTGTATTTAAATTTGCATTTTCATATAGAATAACTTAGATTCATCTGGCCAAACCTAGGACTTGGATGTTTAAAGCTAAAATTGAACACATTAAACTCATTCCCAACCTAGGCGTGGAAACTGCCACTAAACGTTTCCTTGGTGAACCCCACCATCCGTCGAAAAATCACCTTAATACCCCTCCCCCGAGAGGCGGGACCTTCAAAGGGCCTCTCAGTCCGAGGTATTGTCCCATCCTTTTCCCATCCTCCTTCCGGGTGCGGATCCTTTAGCCTGAAGGTAAGGATGCAAAAAATTTGGAGCGATACAGAGTTGAATTTCCTTTTTCTTCTATTTGATGTCATAGTTATCACCACTAGCTTGCAATCACCAAATTTTTATATTAGATATGTGTTGAGTGGTATTTTCACCCAGTCATGAAAGTACACTCTCCTTTAGGATTTGGGTTCCAAATCCCCTCTTGCAAAGAAGTCAAACAAACAACTTCTCCAAGGTCTCCGTTGTATTAGCATTTGCAACTGTGTATTAGTAATCTCAAATATAAGATATTCAATTTGAATGCTTGGAACACCTTAGTGATTGCAAGTAACTGTAAACAAGGGGCAATGTTGGTTTATTTCATCATGAAACTTTAGTGATTGTTCATTGTTTTTTTGGATTTTGATATTTTTTAAATGTTTATTTTAATGCCTTGAAAAGTTAAAATTTCTGGAAAAAATATAAAATGCAGAAAAATGAAAATGAAATGCAGAAAACTGAAAATAAAATGCGCTCAGTATGATGCTATCCTGTTCTGAAAAAACCGAAGATGTGAGGTCTCCATGCATGCAACCTAACCTATTGGACTTGCAAAACATGCACAATCCCCATAGACTAAGTGCTGGTTCCTAGGGTACGAAATAAAATTCAGATTTCAAATATTCGCCTAATGTAACCCAAAGAAATGGCATCAACATTATCTATAAATTTGAAATCTAAAAATATGAAAGAATAAACATTAAATCCATAGCATGCAAAGAAAATCTCCTTCTTTCTTGCCCACAAGATGCAAATTTTTGAACAACACTTCTGTATTAAAAAATGTGTCATTTTACAATAGCAAAATTTTTGATTTTCCCGAACCAGTCCATGGAAGAAAAACAACTCAAACAGGTCCAGAATGGCATCATCGCCTTCAAGTCTACAACTCTACTTGCCGCAAATTCCCACCCATGTCCATGAAGAAGAAAAACCAGTCTACGAAAGAAAAACAGCCCAACTAGGTCCAGAATGGCTATCTCGCCTTCAAACCTGCAACGCTACTTGCAGTAGTTTTCCACCCCTTCTGGCCTCTTTGAATGGCGTATTTAAACTTGTGAAAACATTGTTTCCTTCCCTGACGGTTCGTTTCATTTGCCGATGGTTGTTCGTTTCACCTTCCCTGACTGTTCATTTCACCTTCCCTGTATGCGTGTGCTTTGCTTTCCATTTTGTGGCCCTTCATTGCATTTTCTCCACATGGGCTTGCATCTGTTTCCCTCCGTGTGTAATGACCATCTTAAATGATTTCAAATCATTAAATATTCCTTATGTAACGCTTTGTCTTCTTCATTGGATTTTTTCCTTATGTCCACGTCACTATGCAGGTCCGTTACCTTGGCGAAAATGGAACATGTCGCGATATCGCGACACTTTTGGCCCCTTCCGTATTTTGTTGCTTTTAGCCGCAAAAATGGAACATGTCGCGATATCGTGACACTTTTTCTTTCTTCCCTCTCTCTTTGCTTTGAATCACGAAAATGCAACATGTCGCGATATCGCGACACTTTTTCTGTACGGCCGTGAAAATGCAACATGTCACGATATCGCGACACTTTTTCTCCGTACGGCCGTGAAAATGCAACATGTCGCTATATCGCGACACTTTTTGTACAGCTACAAAAATGCAACATGTCATGATATCACGACACTTTTCTTTCTTGTTCTTTCTTGTCTTGTTTGGTCGCGAAAATGCAACATGTCGCGATATCGCGACACTTTTCCTTCTTGTTCTTTCTTTTCTCATTTGGTCATGAAAATGCAACATGTCGCGATATCGCGACACTTTTTCTTTCTAGATCTTTCTCTTTGCTTTGAATCACGAAAATGCAACATGTCATGATATCGTGACACTTTTCTCTTCTCTGACCGTGACCAGCAACATGTCGCGATATCGCGACATTTTTTCTCTTTTGGCCGCGATGGTGCAACATGTCGCGATATCGCGACACTTTTTCTCTTTTGGCCGCGATGGTGCAACATGTCGCGATATCGTGACACTTTTTCTTTTTGGGCCACGATGGTGCAACATGTCGCGATATCGCGACACTTTTTCTTTTTGGGCCGCGATGGTGCAACATGTCGCGATATCATGACACTTTTTATTTTTTGGCCACGATGGTGCAACATGTCGCGATATCGCGACACTTTTTTTTTTTGGCCGTGATGGTGCAACATGTCGCGATATCGCGACACTTTTCCTCCTTGTGGTATTTTGCTTTTTTCCTTGATCTTTAGCCTATGGGCCACTTCGGTCTTCTTGGAACACATGCAAAAAAGGTGGGTCCCCAATTTTGGGGTACGTTGTGGATCAGCCACAACAAATGGTGACTCTGCTAGGAAATGCTCCCGAGAATTTCGGTGAGAACTCAACCTGAAAACACACAGACTCAAATACAAGCGTTAGCAAATATCCCAAGAATGAAACTAGACGAGAAATACATGAAACATTAGAATTATTAAGCATCAGCTCGGTGTGTGCAATGTGCTTCATTCCCTATCGTTTGAAATTCGATCAACATTCCATTGTCAGTTTCACTTATGATTCGTATGCAAGGCTATGAATGATTTGTGCAGGATTTGATGTATGACCACTATGTTAAAGATATAACAACCTGCTTTGCAAAGGCTCAGACTTTCTAGCATCATGAACAAACATATTAAAACTGTCAAACCCTCTTAGGACCAAACATATGTATACTGAATTAATTTACTAGATCCCAAAGTTGGTTATGTGTCACCACCATCTTGAACCCATGTGCAGGTGTAAGTGAAATCATAGCTTTGGGGAATAGGATTCCCAACCTAAACGAGATGGGAATTTAATCCTATCCTTACTACTCTGATCCGGAGTTCATTACCTCATCTTGAACAAAATGATTTAACCTGTTATGGATGAAACTGTCGGGCTAGCCTGTCTGTTTGAGCGATCAGTGGTCTTGCTTTTAGACAAGACATGTTTCCACGCATGAGCATACTCCATTGCTAGCCAGGCGTCTATAGCCCCGGTGGAGATTAACCCCATAATCCAGGATTTGACTCTACTTTGATTTCTTGGACCTTGGGGATGACTACCCATCCTTGCAAGGGACATGTAGTACGATCCTTCCAATCCAATATTAATAAAGAAATGAAAAATATTTTCTTTTGAATTTCAAGTTCTTGAGTGGGAAAAATAGAAGCTTTGGGGAATCGGATTCTCAACCTAAGCGAGATGAGAATTAGACCCTATCCTTACTACTCCATGAAGTTCAAATCAGAGCTTTGGGGAGTTGGATCCTCAACCTAAGTTCGATGAGGATTTAACCCTATCCTTACTACTCTGATTTTAGGCTTTAAGCACTATGGGAGTGGTGAAAACCACTGTTTTAAGGATTATGTTGCATAATAGGACAGACACGAAATACTCCTTTCACCTCACCTTTTCTTCCAAGTATGGTTTTGACCATTTTTCTCAAGATCCTTTTTAATATGCGTAGAATGTGCTTGGTTCAAGATAGTTCGGGCATCAGTTCCCAACCTTAGGATCCTTTTAATATATGTTATGTAATAACCCTAAGAGGATTCGACACCTTCTCAATGATTGCACATGAAATGAAGATGCAACTGAGATGGAATGTATATGCAATGTGGAATGTACATGAGATATGAATGCATTGCTCCTTTTGAAATGCGGATGGAGTATACCACCTACTTTGCCATAATTTATAAAATTGACAACTTCCTGCATCACAAGTTCCAAACGATATTCTTTAATGTGTTTGCGAAATTCGTGGAGCTTTCTGCAATACAATTCCGATGTTTCATATTCTCCTAGTCTTAGTCAACATTCATAAGGACCTAAATTAACAAACCAAAAATGTCCAAAGGACCAACACACAAAACTTAAAACCAAAATGAGATCTAATCCAAAACCAAAACACGAAAACCAAAAGTATATACAATATAATACAAGATGATGCAAAAATTTGGATTATCATTTTCCCGGATCCCAAACCTGATTAGAGCATTCCAAAAGACATATAATATGATACACATGCCGAATGTGGAAGGAATCAAACGAAAACAAGATTAGACCAAACAATGCAACCAACTTCAACTTTCCTCTCTCACCCCACCAATTAGATTTAGTTCCATTAGTATTCTCATAGGTGAGATTCAAATTACCAGATTGATTAGACAATGGTTGATTTTCAATTCTTTCTTGTCTATTCTTTAAGGTGCAAATTTCATAATCCCATTCATGATTTAGAACTAGGCTTTCTTTATTCAAAATGAAATTTTGTAAGCAAGAGCCTATTTCTAAAAATTTCAAGGCTAATTCATTTTCCATGTTCTTAGGCCAATCAAAATTGTGCAACAATTTACAAGCATCTAGGATATTTACTAAATGGGGATCATTAAGAGTTTTTATCCTAGATTCAAGAATTAATTGTTGATGAATTTGATTTAGCAATTTAAGTGCATCAAGCCCCTTTTCATTCATTAAAGTAATGTTATCAAAGGTGTGGTTAGAAATTAATCCTTGTTCTTCATTCACCTTCAATGGCATTTCATCATAAATATCATTTGAATTATACAAATCTTCACCAAAATCTTGGATGTTTGGACACAAAGGTTTAGATTTTACCTTTTTCACATTTTCATTTACCAAGATTTGGTGAGGATTTGCAATTCCCTCTTTTACCTCATGGTCTTCATATTCTTCATTGATTACTTGTTCATCAAACATACCAAAATTGGGCACCCAATTAAAAACATGCCCATCCTTTTCAACCCTCAAATATTCTTGGTCGAAGTGTATGTCAAGTAACTCATCTTCATGATCAATCGCTTTCGTTGCTTCCAATAGATCAACCACTTTGTCATTTAATTCCAATTCTTTGTTCACTATCCATGGTATCTCTTCCAAAACATCCTCAAATTGTACAGGAGTTGTACTATCTTCCTTTGAGTAGGCGATTATGTTGTCCTGTATATCAATTGGCACACAAGTTTCATTAGCAGTTTTGGAGTGAGTGTAGTCTTCCCACTTCTTCCATGAATCATAGTAGTCATCCTCCAAGTTCAAGTTGTGACGTTCAAGCACTTCTTCTTCATCTTCTGATTCATCAACATGTTTCTCATCCAATTCATCTTCACCTTCCATAGATGGTCCATTTATTTCCAAAAGTGGGTTATTTCTTGAATTCAAATTGGTAAAGCTATCATAATCCAAATTTGTAACCCATGATTCAATTTTATCACAATTTGGAAGGTGTGGATCCTCTTGGTCATCACTCTCTTGACGATATAGAGTTTCCACCACCAAAATGTTGTCCACTCCTTGTTGATGTTGGGATGGACCCTTATTTGGCACAAGTTCCAAATCATCCACTTGAGCTTGGAGACAATGGGTATACATAGCAATTTCGGGACAATTCCTTTCATTATGCTCCTTTGTATTATGCAATCTACACCCATTTTCCCATGCAAAATCAGAAATATTAAGAATGGAACTAGAGTGACTTGGTCCTATAGAAGTATCTATCTGATTAGCAATAGGGGAAGGCACACCCCCATTGTTTGGCTTCGTATTCCACTGTCTCCCTCTATTGTTGAAATTTCGATTTGGGTGAGGGGCATGGGATTCATACTTATATTTTTGAACCAAATCATTACTCAATTTGTGAACCATCTTTTTGAGTTCTTCAACCTCTGAATAAATATATTTTGGTTGAGCTATGTTATTGCTAGTTCCAATAGGATTTGCGTAATTGGTGAGATCTTGACTTAACATTTGAGTTGGATTTTGAGCCACTTGATTTGCATAGGGATTCACACTTTGAATCAGAATTGGATTGGGAAAGGACTTGCGGTTACGGACTGATCCTTGATGTCGTTTTTTATGGGTGGGGGGTTGTGTGATTGGTTGAATTGGAATGGGTGCGTAAGCGGGTGTTGATGAATATGGTTGTTGATAAGGCAAAGCATTTATGCCCGATATTTGTGGTGCCATGATCTGATTCATCATAGGAGCTTGACCATATGGACCATATTGTCCTACCATAGGCATCTGGGAAAACCCATAACCTTGTGGTGTCATTTGTTGTTCAATGGTCATAGCTTCATTGTAGGCTAGAGCAAGCATGGTAACTTGAGGATTTTGCCTTGCAAACATTTCCGTCATAGGATCCAATGCCCCAAAATATATTTGTAAAGCTACTGCAGGATCAATGGCAAAATGTTGAATTGCTCTATTATAGCACTTCTGAAATCTCTGATTAAAAGTTTGGATTGGCTCACCCTGGCCTCTTTTGCATGTAATGAACTGATTATATATGATTGTGGGATCTAATGGTGACCTGAATTGGTTGAAAAAAGCATTCTCCATTTGTGTCCATGATGTAATGGAACCAATAGGTAAGCAAATATACCATTCGTAAGCCACTTGGTCTAGGCTCATGGGGAAGAGTCTACAAGCCACATCTTCATGTTGAACTTGCAATCTTATCAAAACATCCCTATAGGCCTGAATATGTTCTTCTACGGTCCTTGGGCCATCCGATTTGTATTTGGGCAAAAATCTCTCTATATTCCTAGGGATCTCGTGAATATCCCCTGCAATATTCAAAGGAATGTTATTGACTCCGTACCAAGGAGGTGGTGGAGGTTGGGCCATCTGATTCAAAATCGATGATGATAACCCTACAAGAACCTGACAAAACTCTCAGTACCTCAAAGGAAACCTGTGACACACAAAAAATCCTGCAATTAATGAAATCCAAAGAATAACCTCAAAACCTATTAGTCATGAAAGAAGGAACCTTGACAAAGCAGTATTCTAAAAATGTAAGTTTCTGATTCACTAGATCGCATATGCGCAAGTGAAGAGCATACTCCTAGTGTTGTAGGCTTTCTGATTCACAAGATCGCATTACACGTAGGTGAAGAGCATAATACCGACAACAAAAACATTTTTAGACAAAATAATTCCTTACAAATTAGCATCAACTAAGAGATGTATCCATTAAAATCAAATGAAAGTAATTGCATGGAGACAACCTCGTTAGTCAAATTTTTTTTTTTTAAATCAAATCAAAACACTTTATTCCTATATGAACAATCAAAAAGCGTTAGAAAAATGCATAGCAATTCATGTCCTCCTTTTAACACTACAAGGTTGTATTGTTAAAAGAGGGCTAAAGATAATAATCAATAGGGCATGAAATATTCAAAATTTAAATCCCTATAGCATTTAAATCACTGAAATAAAACAATTCAGGCCCTCCTTCTAGCGCCAATCTGTTGAGTGGTATTTTCACCCAGTCATGAAAGTACACTCTCCTTTAGGATTTGGGTTCCAAATCCCCTCTTGCAAAGAATTCAAACAAACAACTTCTCCAAGGTCTCCGCTGTATTAGCATTTGCAACTGTGTATTAGTAATCTCAAATATAAGATATTCAATTTGAATGCTTGGAACACCTTAGTGATTGCAAGTAACTGTAAACAAGGGGCAATGTTGGTTTATTTCATCATGAAACTTTAGTGATTTTTCATTGTTTTTTTGGATTTTGATATTTTTTAAATGTTTATTTTAATGCCTTGAAAAGTTAAAATTTCTGGAAAAAATATAAAATGCAGAAAAATGAAAATGAAATGCAAAAAACTGAAAATAAAATGCGCTCAGTATGATGCTATCCTGTTCGACAAAACCGAAGATGTGAGGTCTCCATGCACGCAACCTAACCTATTGGACTTGCAAAACATGCACAATCCCCATAGACTAAGTGTTGGTTCCTAGGGTACGAAATAAAATTCAGATTTCAAATATTCACCTAATGTAACCCAAAGAAATGGCATCAACATTATCTATAAATTTGAAATCTGAAAAGATGAAAGAATAAACATTAAATCCATAGCATGCAAAGAAAATCTCCTTCTTTCTTGCCCACAAGATGCAAATTTCTGAACACTTCTGCATTAAAAATATGTCATTTTACAATAGCAAAATTTTTGGTTTTCCCGAACCAGTCCATGGAAGAAAAATGACTCAAACAGGTCCAGAATGGCATCATCGCCTTCAAGTCTACAACTCTGCTCGCCGCAAATTCCCACCCATGTCCATGAAGAAGAAAAACCAGTCTACGAAAGAAAAACAGCCCAACTAGGTCCAGAATGGCTATCTCACCTTCAAACCTGCAACGCTACTTGCAGCAGTTTTCCACCCCCTTTTTGGCCTCTTTGAATGGCGTATTTAAACTTGTGAAAACATTGTTTCTCCTTCCCTGATGGTTCGTTTCATTTTCCGATGGTTGTTCGTTTCACCTTCCCTGACTGTTCATTTCACCTTCCCTTGTATGCGTGTGCTTTGCTTTCCATTTTGTGGCCCTTCGCTGTGTTTTCTCCACATGGGCTTGCGTCTATTTCCCTCCGTGTGTAACGACCATCTTAAATGATTTCAAATCATTAAATATTCCTTATGTAACACTTTGTCTTCTTCATTGGATTTTGTCCTTATGTCCACGTCACTATGCAGGTCCGTTACCTTGGCGAAAATGGAACATGTCACGATATCACGACACTTTTGGCCCCTTCCATATTTTTTTGCTTTTAGCCACGAAAATGGAACATGTCACGATATCGCGACACTTTTTATTTCTTCTCTCTCTCTTTTGCTTTGAATCACGAAAATGCAACATGTCGCGATATCGCGACACTTTTTCCTGTACGGTCGCGAAAAATGCAACATGTCGCGATATCGCGACACTTTTTTCTGTACGGCCACGAAAATGCAACATGTCGCGATATCGCGACACTTTTTCCTGTTTGGTCGTGAAAATGCAACATGTCACGATATCGCGACACTTTTCTTTTCTTGTTCTTTCTTGTCTTGTTTGGTCGCGAAAATGCAACATGTCGCGATATCGCGACACTTTTCCTTCTTGTTCTTTCTTTTCTCATTTGGTCACGAAAATGCAACATGTCGCGATATCGTGACACTTTTTCTTTCTAGCTCTTTCTCTTTGCTTTGAATCGCGAAAATGCAACATGTCGCGATATCGTGACACTTTTTCTCCTCTGACCGCGACCAAGCAACATGTCGCGATATCGCGACATTTTTTCTCTTTTGACCGCGATGGTGCAACATGTCGCGATATCGCGACACTTTTTCTCTTTTGGCCGTGATGGTGCAACATGTCGCGATATCGCGATGTTTTTTCTCTTTTGGCCGCGATGGTGCAACATGTCGCGATATCGTGACACTTTTTCTTTTTGGGTCGTGATGGTGCAACATGTCGCGATATCGCAACACTTTTTCTTTTTGGCCGCGATGGTGCAACATGTCACGATATCGCGACACTTTTTCTTTTTGCCGCGACAGCGCAACATGTCGCGATATCGTGACACTTTTCCTCCTTGTGGTATTTTGCTTTTTTCCTTGATCTTTAGCCTATGGGCCACTTCGGTCTTCTTGGAACACATGCAAAAAAGGTGGCTCCCCAATTTTGGGGTACGTTGTGGATCAGCCACAACAATAGGCATACCCAAGTCATTTTCCCCATTTTGTTATAATTATTTTCCATGCATCATTGCTTCAAATTTTACTAGGACTCTAGTTATATCTCCTTGTTGTCATGTTTGACCTAAAAAGTATGGTTACTAGACTTATGCATTTGTCTCTACTTTCTTCCAGATCCTTGATGGTTTGTTTTCCACTGGAGGAATTTGGTCAAGGTATCACTCCCCCTGAGTGTAGTGAGAATTCACTACACAATGTTTATTAATGAAAGAGGTGAAGTAGAATATATTTATGTGACCCATAACATGTTTTGCGTTTGTGAATATTTATAAGACTTTATCAAGATAGTTGGGGTTGAATTCTAGTATTGCTTACTTATTTAATGTAGTTTATGCTTGAGTCTAAATTGTTGGTAATTTTACTTTTATGCATTAGGTTATATGTATGGATTTGAATAAATAGAAATATGGGCTTCCATGGTATCCAAATAGGTTGAAATGGTAACTTTCCAATGAGGGATGCCTTAGCAATGGAATTAGATCATCCTATAGAATGAAGTATTATTGGATGTGGGTGAGATGATTTCACCAATTTTGATATGACAAAGCAATATGGGCTTCTTTGAACATACGAGGGACCTTTTATATAGGTATGGTTGGTCCAAATTCCATTAGTTATGAGGATATAGGGATCCAAGGTGTGCATGCCCCATGTGATTGAATTTTCCAAATTGTTGCAATATAAATATGAATCTATGCTTGGTGTCCAAGAAATTCATAGTATTCTTTACCTAGTTATGGGGTTTGGGGGGAGGTAAGGTGGTCAAGCCTCATCCCAAATTGTGATTCCATGTAGGTTAAGAGTTATAAGATGGAAAAATACCCTTAATGATCCAATCATGTGAAGCTTGCATGGTTAATATGCTCAAATAAAAAATTGTATACATACAATATTAACAATAGGAATATGGCTATTGGAATTATTTGTTGGCAAATAATTTTGTCAAACTTTTTTCTAAGTTCAATTCATTAGAAAAATTTGAAATAAGTAAGAAAAATTACTATGTTTTTTTTGTTAAAGCTTTTATAGGTATTTGATATTATTGTTATAGGATGTTGTTTTCATGAAAAAAATAAAAATTGAGGAAGGGATGTGTTATTATAAAACTCAAAACTTAAATATCTATATAGGAGACGATATTGATTTGTTGAATAAAAAATAGATTGATTTAATAGCAAGAAAAGTTGAGGCTATTTTAATTTGATATGTAAAATCTAAGTAGGATATAAGTGTTGAAATATATGTAATCTAACCTTATTATGTCAAGTCCAATAGTGATGAAGTATTTACAAGTGATCTTAATGTAATCCTATAAGCAAGTGCTATATAATATTTAAGGCATCTTGATGTAATCCTATAAGCATTCTATATATAAGCTTATGGGCATATTTCTATGTAATTTTATGGGTATTCTTCTATGCAATCCTACGAGTACCTTTCTATGTAATTATATGGGCATTCTTTTGTGTAAGCCTACAAGCATCTCGATGTAAGTATAACAACACATTTCACACTTCACCCTTAGTGATGTTGGTTAATCCACCTTTATGGGTAATCTTACTTAAAGGGTATAATTTATTAATATCATGTTGTAAGTTAACCTCAAGGCCAAGTCAATGTTAGCTTAAGGTTAACTACTCATTGGGATTTTTGTATCACTATAAATAACCTTGAATGAGTAACCATTTGTATCATAATGTGATATATAAAAATATTATGGGGGTTCCTACAAGCACCCACCCCTTATTCCTTCTCTCAAAAAGTGACATTTATCTTTTTTTTTTTTTTTGGTCTATACGCTCTTCTATTTCACTCTTCTTCCTTTTTCTACATTTGATTATCATGAATGAATGTTTTAGGATGTGATGTTTTTGTAAAATACTATGAACTCCAACATGGTATTAGAACCAAAATGAAGCAACTTTGCTCATGAAAAAAAAAACTATAAATGGTAAACCATGGTAGATATAGATGAATTATCAGTTCCATTAGATTCCTTGCAAATTTTAAGGGGGTCCTACTTCAACATTTTTTGAGTTTTTTTTAATGCCTATTTTTTGTGTTAAAAAAATTACCCATTTTTGCTCCAAACAATCAATATTCAAAATTTTAAATTAAAATATTCTATACAATATTTTGATATGTGGTGAGAGAGGACAGAGAGATATGCGTAGCATTTTGGTGGTAAAATTTATAGATTTATTTATCAAACAATATTATACCTTTGCCAATGAGGTCATAGCCCATTGGTAAGGCACTTGTATGTCAATGTTGAGGTCATGCATTTGATTCATAAGGAACTTTTTGCATTTAGAAGATTTTTGTGCCTCATAGACAAGGTTATAGAAGATTCATGGGGAGTCGTTACATCTGAGGATTATGATAGAATGGTAATACATTCCTTTTAGATGTTACAATTTGTGGGTTCAACTTGCTATTTTCACATCATGTATATCTTTTTTTTGTGTTCCCTTGCACTAATTTAAGGGAGAGAATTATTTTTTTCCTTTTTTTATCTATGGTGGCAACACAATGCTAGGGTCTTTGCATGTCAAGTGACATGTCCTATGTTTAAATCCTAGCAGAAAACTGTTTTTCTCTAGCTGACATGGATTAAATCGTATTTCCAATATAATTATTACCTTTTATGTTATAAATGAAAGGTTGGGTGCCTATCTAGATGAGTGAGCCTAGGATGATCCTAGCCTCTAGACTCAATTTCAAACCTAACATCTAACATGGAATACTTTTGTGCATATAAATTTTATATATGTATGGGGGTCAACCAACCATAGTTTACCAAGTGTAATAGTTTTATTTATTGTTTGTCAGCCTAGTTGGTTTTCCTATCAGTAAGTAACATCAATAGTGGTGGCACATGGAGGTAAGTGGTAGTCTCTAGTTGGCTAAATTTTCCTAAGGTTTGTTATTTAATTTTTTCTCTCTTTTTTATCTCTAATATACCCAAACTTTTGGAGGCCATAAATTTTGCATATAAAAGTATTTTCACAATTTTTGTAGCTCTATAGATTAGTCACATTAGCTCAAGGACTTATTACTATTTTTTATATGATTTTTTGTGCAAAATGGACCTAGTTGGCATTCTTATTTTTTGTTCAATTTTAACGCAAATAGTCCATTGGTGTGACAATTGAAAATTTTCCTTGCATCTAAATCATGTTTGATTTAAACTTCTTCTTTTGTGAGATCATAGATTAAAATATTATTTTCTATCATTTCTTTTGTCACAACAAGTTTGATATCTTCATGGAGCACCAAACACTTAATTCCACCTGAGTATTTTGGTGTAGTGGTTTGTTGGTTATACTATATTTGAGAGATTTTAAAGTTCCTATATTTAGTCTTATATTTTCTCATAATGGATGTTTGATATAATTCCAATAGCCCACTAGTGTGGCGATTAGTAATATTTGGATTATCAATGCAAGGTGCACCTTACTTCTATAGGCCCTTTCAAGACATTGGGGTTGATTATTTAGAGACCTACCTATTACTTCATAATTTAGAAAACTTATCTTGAGATTGGGGGATAGTTTGTGGTCACCATAGTGCATGTTAAATATCTTCTCATAGGAAGCTCAACATCTTAATCTAGGAGGTGGAGTTACAACTTCATATTTGGTAGAGGTTGATCCAATTCATATATCTTTTAAAAATAGAAGATAGTAGGATCCATCAGCCCATATGAGCATTCATTATGGGGATGAGATGTATCATATCTAGTGTCTTCTATCCTTGGCCCCTTAGTTTAAATTATGAGGGGTGTTAAAAAATTTGTAATCTAACCTTATTATGCAAAGGCAAACAGTATTAAAGTACATACAATTACCTTTTATATAAGCATATGTGCAAGTGCTATGTAAGCCTTCAAGCATCTTGGTGTAAGAATCTGGGTATTCTCTATTTAAGTGTATAGGCATATTTATATGTAACATTACTTCTATGTAATCCTATGAGAACCTATGTATAAGCCTAATAGAATCTTGATATAATCCTAAGGGCATCTTTCACATTTCATTATTAGTGATATTGGTTAATCCACCTTTATGAATAAACTTGCTTAAAGGGTGTAGTTTTTTATTGTTTTATTGTAAGTTAGCCTCAAGGTCAAGTCAATGTCATCTTAAGGTTAACTACTCATTGGGGTTTTGGTATCACTATAAATACCCCTAAATGAGTAATCATTTGTATCATAGTGTGATATATGAAAATATTGTTGGGGTGCCTATGGGAACCCACCCCTTATTTCTTCTCTCAAATCATGTTGTTGATCTCTTTTCTTATTTGTCATCTATACACTCTTCTATTTTTATCTTCTTCATTTTTCTATATTTCTAGAAAATATTGTGAATTATGATAATAAGTTTTATTTAAATTTTTTTACAAATATAATTTTAATTGGTATAAAAAAGAAAAAAGTTAGCTTTAAATGAATTTTTTTTGCTTTTTGTTTATAATTAGGATAAGTTTCTTCATTACCCATTCCAATATTATGGATCATCACTCACTCCATGCACTTACATTCATGATCCTAATTTAAATTGTTTTTATTCTAAATTTCATTCTCATGTCTCATCATGACTTACCCTTCTTTAATGGGTATGATGTGTCACTTGTTTTCCTAAAAATGCACCTCTTTTTCTCATAGGACTTTAAGGCTTACCTTTATTAAGGGTAATGTTTATTGATAATTTTGACATGTATATTTCTTGTTGCATAATAATAGGGTATAGTTGCTTTTACAAGGTTCATATGAATCCCGACCATATAACATCTATTTTATACAAATATAGATCATAGGCCATAGTCAAAGTAAGAGATAATAATTAAACATATATGAACTACTTAGAATTTAACATAAGATATGTGTGTGTGTGTGTGTGTGTGTGTGCGCGCGCGCGCGCTCTTACGTATAATGGACAAATGCCCTTTTAAAATAGAGAGTGCTTTTAAAGGTGAAGAAGATGGACTCGAGGATCTAGAGAAAGGGAAATCTATATAGATGAAGATTCTTTCTTTTCCTCATAAGACATAATCAATTACATTACACTCCATATACCATATACATATATATTCTAAAAGCTATTAATTACATTTATTTTTCCTTTCTCAAGGGATACCATGAATTACCCTTTATTAAGGGTCATGATGTAAGTATCATTTTGCATATATCATATTACCCCAATATCATGGCATATCATGAGTTACAGGGAGTTTCTTAGTCATATATATCCCTATTTATTGACATCAGGTGTATTAAATTTATCATGTTTTAATTCTCACAATTTAATCCCATATATATGGGATTTCCTATGTTATCATGTCATATATATTGTTTGCATAATATCTCATAATATTTATATACTTTTGCATTATTTGAGTGATAATATTTAAGCTTCATAAAAATAAAAATTCCATAAACAACACACATCATCCACATTCAAGATATACATATTAGATAAACACGACTTATATCTCACAATAAATATACAATTGCTAACTTTTATAATTTTATTTTTTAGTTCTCTTCAAGTAGTAATAGATCTCCCCTAGGATATTGATAACACCATTCCTTATTAAGACGTATTTGTGTTTTTCTGATTTGATTACTTATTGTTTTTCAATATATCATTAGCTTCAACTATTGCTTATTAATTTCTAATATTTATATCCATTAAAATGTAAAATCATGATACTTAGAACATAAAATTATATACATTTAAATTAGAAATGAATATTTTTTAGAAAGAAAGAGTGGAATTAGTATTGGATCCTCATTGGATCATATTAACTAAGGATACCTATCTTTTAGTCTCTTTCCCCCTTCACACTTCTATAAGTTTGTCTCTTTTCCATTTCACATCCATATGTTACCTCAGAAAGGGTTCACTTGCACAAACATGTTTTCCATCCCCTAATAATCATAACCATTTGATAATTTTAATTATATTTTAAGCCTATATAAATAATCATAATTTATAATGACTTTTAAGCACCCAAAAGTTAAAAATGTCAAACATAAATATAATATTTTTGCAGTTGTTTTCATATTTCTCCACTTTATCTCTACTTATATATATTTTTTTGTTAGTCTTGGTATTTCACTAACTCCTTTGTATAACAATATCTATTCAGTATATCCATTAAGTTATCTTCCTAACTTAAATATAGATTTCATTCTAGTTGAAGAGGATAAAACATCATATCACTATTAATTTATATGATATATCTATGATGAATCACTACATGAACTATATCAATGCTCAGTGCTTTGCGTTCAATTTTACAAATAAACTACTATTAGTCATATATATCTAAGGGAAGAAAATAGGTGTGGATTATAAATATTTTGATTTTTCTTCTATATTTTAAGTTGGATTGAGATATTGTGATAGTTTATGTTATATTTATAATATCATGAGCAAATATTAGTTGTTGTTTTTTATAATACTTTTAAAACTCTAGTTAACCTTAATCCTCTAAGGATAAAGCATTGTATTTCCTTTGAAAACCTAACTTTGTATGGGGCTTCATCATTATCCTTATCTATCCTTATAAACAAACCTAATATTATTTTTTGCTATTTTCAAAAGTTGTTTAATTAGATTGCTCTTAATCTTCAAGCTTAAAAAAAATCCATGTTTTCTCCTTATGCGTTTGATAGTAAATACTTAAATAATATTATTAATAATGTAAAAAATAAATTGTATATATTTAAGAAGTTTTCTTGCTAAAAACATAACTATATTTATAATTAAAATTAAAATAATATACAACATATTTAGTTTCATGTTGATGGCATTAATCCTAAATTAAAATATAACTGTTTTTTAATTATCTTTGTAGATGCAAAAGCGAAACACCAAAATAGATGACAAGATAAATTGAAATCAAAACCCAATATTGCACAAGAAGAAATATTTTTATTAATATGGGGGAAGCCTCAAATCTCTAATGTTACAATGAAAGAATTGATTTCTTTGATACAAATATTTACAATAGCTAGGGTTCTTCGAAACCCTAGCAAACAATGTTGGTGGTGTCTTCAATCTCACTTCTAATCCCAACAAATGTGAGTGGGCTTCATGTTATCCAATATTGGGCCACTCCAGCTTAAGCAGTTGCACAACACTTGTGTATCTTCAGACCTGCACATAGAAGATAATAACAAAGGGGTTAGTAATAACTACGAGGGCTCCACTACATGAGACCCTCAGATATCAATAAAACCCTAGTTATAAATGAATGAAATTGCATACAAATATGAAGATACTAAAATGAATAAAATAATAGAAATATTTACCTTGTTGATTTTTTGTTTTTTGATCTAATGTAACTGTTGTAGTAAATTGATGTAGTGATGCCCTAGCGTCACTCGAGGGCTAGTAGGATTGTAGATATCTGGCATAGGATGCCCGCAGCTAGTTGGTGGTAGTAGAAAACACTCGTGGGTACTCAAAAATGGTAGAAAGAACCCAAACATGCTTGGTAAGGGAGGGGAAGCACCCGAAGGTGTTCGATGGTTGAGGGGAAATCTACATAAGCAGATCTGGTTGAGTGAAATAGATGGCAATAGATGCAGAGGCTATGGTGAGCGAGGATAAATGGTGAGGATGCTTGGACTTCTCAGATGGCTTAGGACTCAGAGAAGACTTATAGAATTACTCAGGATATGAATTGCTTAGGGGTTGAGCCATCAAAATGGATCCTATTAATAATCCACACTAGGGTATGTTAGGGTTTGAACGACACGAATTGTGTGGTTCAAATTAAAATAGATCAGAGGGTGGATTTTAATTTTGGGTATGTGGCATGGATTGATGTAGATGGATGGCTAGGATTAAGTCAAATCGGATGGCTAGGATTTATTCACATATATAATATTTATATTTATTAAATATATATAATATAATATTAAAATATTAATATTAAACATATATTTAACAAATATTCCTAAATATAAATAAATAATAGGGAAAAAAAAGTGGGAAGACCTGGATGGATGACAAGTGGCTAGGTTTTGTTGTCTATAGATGCCCCTTTTTGTATTGCATTGTGTGAAACACAATATAGTGCAAAAACACAAGACACCTGTTTTGGCTAGGCATAGAAGCAACTTTCTCTTGAGATGTGAAACATGAGCTTGAAGACAAACGAATTAAAGAATTTGGATTTGCATACCTTACCCCCTAAATTGACAAGTGAGTTTGCAGGTGAATTTCACGAGCCAATTGAAATTTTTTTACAAATGAATTATGGATGATTTGAATGATGTAAATGTGATACCATTTTTGCCCCAATGGTAGGAAGGGAATTGGTGAAAAATGTGAAATGATGCATCTATTTTTTGCCCCAACAGATGAAGGATTTTGTGAAAAATGTGATGGAAAAAGTATCTATTTTTTCCCCAACAGATGAAGGGATTTTTGCCAAGTGTAGATGCCATGATCATGTAAGATGTATCCCATTGTGGGAAATTAAAAAATCCAATATGGTTGCCCCAATTTTGGGGTGATTCAATGTTGTTGAAGAATGTGCCTTTGGGCATCATTGATATGCAAGGATGAAATATGCAAAGATAAAAGATAGTCAACTTTGGAGGGCCAACTAGTGACTATTGAATAATTCCTATCATCAAAACCAATCACCCTAGCTATATCCAGTCACCATGATGACTGTCAAGGAGAATTGAAAGTATGAAATGTGATTTTGTCCATGTTTTAAGCCCCATGAACTAGGCCATCAATGACAACTTTTGAGAAAATTGGTCATGGCATAGTTTCACCCAAAAAGTGAAGTACCAAATATGATTGTGATTTCAAATAAAAAGATAAGTGATGATGACAATGACCAAGTGTCCTTATAGTAATTTATTCATATTATGAAATTGCATGGATGCAAATCGTTGCAATCGCCAAGTATATAGAATAAACTACTAGATACAAGGTTCACTTGAATGTTGTTTGAACTTGGCAAATATGCAAATTTTATGATTGAAAATGATGTGGAAATGAAGTATTGGTGATGGAAATGATGATTATAGTCATTTTGTGAATATTTTGACCATTTTGGAGCGTTTTGGAATTTGTAATGCAATTTTTTGTAACTTTTGGTCGTAATTTAAAAGTATGCATCCAAATCAATTGTAACCTTCACAAAACTTGTTAATATGATGATATGGATGCATGGATGCAATTTGGATTAATTTGGTGAGGATAAGCCACTATTTTTTAATATATGAATTCAAGTGATTGAGTCTATTTTTGCCCCAATATATGAAAGGGATTTTTGACATGTGTATGATTGATTTTGTTTTTACCCTAACAGAGAAGGTATTTTGATAATATAAGTGTCCTTATGGTGATCTATCCATCCTACCGGATTGCATGGATAACCAGTCGCTACAACCGCTAGGTTAATAGGATAAACCACTAAATACGAGGTTCACTTGTACTTGTGTTTGTTCTTTGCCCTAACATATGAAGGGTTTTTGAAATGGGGAAAATGCGATGAAATGATTGTGTATGTTCTTTGCCCCAACAAATGAAGGGATTTTTGAAATGGGAAAAAATGCGATGAAATGATTGTGTCTATTATTTTCCCTAATAGATGAAGGGATTTATGAAATGGGTAAAAATGTGATGAATGTGTTTGTTATTTGCCCTAACAGATGAAATGGATTTTTGATATGTAAGTGTCCTTATGGTGATTTACCCATCCTACCAAATTGCATGGATAACCAATCGTTGCAACCGCCAAGTTACTAGGATAAACCACTAAATACAAGGTTCACTTATAAAGTGACAAGGAATTTGATGATGTTGAATGTAATGGTTGTGTCTGTTCTTTGCCCCAATAGATGAAGTTTTCTAACATGGAAAAATACAATGATTGTAAAAATGCAATGATTGTGTTTGTTCTTTACCCCAATAGATGAAGGGTTTTTGACATGGGAAAATGCAAGGATTGTGAAAAATGCAATGATTGTGTATGTTCTTTATCCCAACATATGAAGGGTTTTTTACAGGGAAAATGTAATGACTATGACTATTTTTACCCTAACAGATGAAGGGATTTTTGAAATGGAGAAAAATGTAATGAATGTGTCTATTCTTTGCCCTTATAGATGAAGGGATTTATGAAATGGGGAAAAATGTGATGAATGTGTTTGTTCTTTGCCCTAATAGATGAAGGGGTTTTTTGATAATGCAAGTGTCCTTATGGTGATCTACCCATCCTACCGGATTGCATGGATAACCAGTCGCTGCAACCACCAGGTTAATAGGATAAACCACTAAATACAAGTTTACTTGTACTTGTAAATATACTTGACAAATATTGAATGAAGGTGTAATGATGAATGAAATGGATGATGTTGAATGTAAATGAATGATTTTGTTGTTACCCCAAAAAATGAAGGAGGTTTTTGAAATGTGAAAATGCAATGATTGTGTCTATTCTTGCCCTAACAGGATGAAGGGGTTTTTGACAATGTAAGTGTCCTTATGGTAATTTACCCATCCTACCAGATTGCATGGATAACCAGTCGTAATCGTCAAGTTAAATAGGATAAACCACTAAATACAACGTTCACTTGTAAAGTGCCAAGGAATTTGATGATGTTGAATGTAGTGGTTGTGTCTGTTCTTTTCCCCAATAGAAGAAGTATTTTTTGATATGGAAAAATACAATTATTATAAAAATACAATGATTGTGTTTGTTCTTTGCCCCAATAGATGAAGGATTTTTGACATGGAAAAATGCAATTATTATGTATGTTCTTTATCCCAACATATGACAGGTTTTTGACAAGGAAAATGCAATGACTATGACTATTTTTGCCCTAATAGATGAAGGGGTTTTTAAAATGGGAAAAATATGATGAATGTGTATGTTCTTTGCCCTAACAAATGAAGGGATTTATGAAATGGAGAAAAATGTGATGAATGTGTCTATTATTTGCCCTAACATATGAAGGGGTCTATGAAATGGAGAAAAATACGATGAATGTGTCTATTTTTTCCCTATATATGAATGGGGGTTTTGATCATACAAGTATCCTTATGGTGAATTATCCATCCTATCATATTGCATGGATAACCGATCACTGCAACCGCTAGGTTAATAGGATAAACCACTAAATACAAGGTTCACTTGTACTTGTGAATGAATGAGGGTGTAATAATGAATGAAATGGATGATGCTGAATGTAAATGAATGATTATGTTGTTGCCCCAACAAATGAGGGGGTTTTTGAAATGTGAAAATGCGATGACTATATATGTTATTGCCTTAACAGATGAAGGGGTTTTTTGAAAAGGAATGAATGCAATGTAAAGGGTGCAACCTTTAACAAAAGACCATAATATTTTGAACCTAGAAATGGATGTGGATGATGCGAATGAAAGGTAAAGGGTGCAACCTTTGATAAAAGAACACAATATTTTGAACCTAGCACTTGATGTGTTGATGATGATCATTCATAGTTTAGAATTTTCTTGGCCAATGTTTTATCATTGTTGTTTAATTAGGGGTACCAAACTACGTGGTATGTGGGGTGGAAGACTCATGAAATGACATGGATGTTGACATGGAAGAAGATATGGATGTTGATATGGAAGAAGATATGGATGTTGATATGGAGAACTGACTATTTTCTAAAGACTCAGACATACTAGTGATATCAAACAATCTCACTAAAACTACCTAATCCCTCTAGGACCAAATGTGTGTGTAGTAAATTTATTTATCGAATCAAGAGCATAGCAATGACTCGAGGTAATAAAGAACTAATGTGTGTGCAAGTGAGTTTATTAACTCATCTTGAGTAAATTGGGTGTGACCTTTTATGGAGAAAACCAAGAAGCTAGCTTGTCCTTATGTGCATTCAATGTTCTATTTAAAGAGACGTGCCACCACTCATGAGCGTACTCCACTACCAATCAAGCATCTATAGCTTCGGTGGAGGCTAACTTCGTAGTCCAAGTATTTTATCTCTTAGGTTTTGGGATAACTACTTAACCATATGACTAGAAATGTAGTACGATCCTTACAACCCAATGATCAATGGTGTGTGATGAAAGATTTAGAGCTTTGGGGAATCATATTCTCAACCTAAGTGTGATGATAATTGTACCCTATCCTTACTACTCTATATTTTGAATTTGGAAGCAACTATGATAGTGGTGAAAACCACTATTTTTGTGGACTATGTTGCATGATGGGATAGGTGAGGATTACCCTTTTCACTTTTAGATTCAATCCAAGTATGGTGTTATCCCTCTTTGACACAAAATTTTTTTAAGATGTGAAATTATGTTTGGTTCAATAATTTTTTGGAGTCAATTCTCAAAACTCAAGATTTTCTTAGTGTAGATGTGTAATGGTCCTAAAAGAAACTCAACATGTATTTTGGAGGTTGCTTAACACACTAGGAGTGGTTGAGTGACTAAAAACACCTAGGACTTTATGGAAATGTGGCTTTGCAAATGATAATTTTGGCTTGGTGGAATGGTGTGGATAATGTTTTGAAGGTGCCCCTAATTAAGGCAACATGACTTTATTGGACCAATTAATATCTTGAACTGAATAAATGATCCCTAATATGAAATGTGGATGAAATGTATGAAGTGCAATTTGTGAAATGGAATGTGTATAATGCAATGTGAAATGTAAGGTGTAAAATGCAATATGTAAAATGAAATGCAATATTTTTGTGTATTAGCCATGTATATATACATATATATAAAAGGGATTATGCATAGAATGCTCTCAAGTGTATGTTGTTCAATGGCTCAAGTTTTTCTATTCCCCCTAGCCTAGTAAGCTTATGACCAAAGGGATTAGGTACCTTTGGAACTTTTTGAAAATTGAGATGTGACCAAAGGGATTAAGTGACTTTGGAGCTTTTTTAAAATTGAGATGTGACCAAAGGGATTAGGTACCTTTGGAAATTTTTGAAAATTGAGATGTGACCAAAGGGATTAGATACCTTTGGAAATTTTTCGAAATGATATGTGACCAAAGGGATTAAATACCTTTGGAGATTTTTTATTGGTGATGTGACCAAAGGGATTAAGTACATTTCAAGATTTTTAAAATTGAGATGTGACCAAAGGGATTAAGTGCCTTTGGAGCTTTTTTTAAAGAGATGTGACCAAAGGTGTTAGGTGCGTTTGGAGATTTTTTTTTTTGGAAGGGAGAAGGTGTGATACCTTAAGTGTCCTTTATTTGATTAATGATTGATGGTGTGAGTGATTGGGAGGATGTGATATCCTAAGAATACTTAGTATGCTTGATGATTGAGTTGGTACCAATGTCCTGATCAGATGGGTTGGATGGACCATTTTTGGAAAATACTTTTAGATCAATAAGATCTTGGACAACATCTTTAAACACACTGTAGTTTTTGATGTCATGGCCTATTTATTGATGGTAAGGACAATACAAGTGCTTCTTATAATTCTTTCTATGTGGTTTGTTAAGATCAATTGATTTGATTTTTGGAAGTACAATCTCTTGTACTTCTAAAGCCTTCAAAAATGGTTGAATAAGATTATGAAAGTACTATGTAATTTCGATTGGACATTGTGGGATGTTTGGTGCAATTGTCCAATTATGTTGGATTTTAAAATTGTGGTATAGGTATCATAATCTGAGATATGGATTGTGGAACTAGATGTTGCAACTACTGTGGTTACTGATATGGATGATGATGACATTGAAGATGACTCAACTATAACTTAATGTTAGTGAGTTGAGTTAAAATTGGTTATAAAATTTTAATGTGTTGACAATATGAGTGTAAGCCTTGGTTTGCTTGTTGAGTGAGTTGAGATGTGAAGAATGGATTGATGAATGGATGAGATTGGGTGTGTTTTTGGTGTTGTGATGAATTGGAGGGTATGGAGTGAAATTGATGATGATGAGGTTGGTGAAGAAATGATTGTGAATTAAGAAAAGGATATGATGTATGAGGACTATGGATGGGTTGAATCATGGGAATGGAATAGATATGGGCTATGGTAATGGAATGGGTATGGGTAGATGGAGGTGTTATAATGGAAACCACATAATATTGTGGTACCCAAGAGGGGATTTGGCTAACAAATATGGGTTGAGTGGAAATTGGCTAAGGTATAGGGTTCACTTGAACTTGTTGTTGAGTTGTTTACCACTTCTTAAGAATTTTTTTCAAATGCTCCCATGCTTTGTGAATTTCCATATCATCATTAGAGGGCATGGAGGAATATGGAATAGCTTATGTGGTTGGGGGATAAGTGGAAATGGGAATTGCAACTTCATTGGAGGAAATGGGTACTTGTGAAGAAACATTGATTTGTGCTTCATACCAGGGGTTGGTATAGGTAGATGTGTATGAAGTGCTAGGAGCACATGATGATTGGAAAATGGATAAAATAGTGGCAAGGTGCAATTGATACCTCCAAGAGAGGGTTGGTGTACACCTAGGTGAAGTTGGATGGCTGGGAATGAGCAAGTTCTTGCTATAAAGTAAGATCTTATCTAGGTGAGTTGAGAACTAACTCTAATACATAGTTAGCAGACTTAATAAGAGCTTCTACTCATGTCATGTCTATATGGGTAATGTTGTTATCAATGGTTGGTGAGGTTGACTCTATTTGGGGAACAACCATATGAAATGCTATGGGTGACACGGAATGTGAGGGACCTACAAAAAAATCTATCTGTGTCACATTTGGGAAATATACCATAGAAGTGGCAGGGAAGGTGGATGAATTTTCCATGGAATTATTTTGATTTAATGTTTTTTGTTGATTTCTTGTTAATACCATAAGAAAATAAACCAAATACAAATTGTGCAATAAAATGAAATGCAAAATTGAAACTTCACAAAAATCAAATAGAGATCAATCAATTCTAAGTTTGTTCAACAAGTGTGTCTTACCTCATTCATTGATTATCTCATTTTAGTGTGAATTCATTTTCTTATATTTTGACGTGTGCTTCAATGTGTTAATCTAAATTAGAAATGGTGAATCCTATAGCTTGGATAGGGGTTAATACCATAAGCAAATAAACCAAATGCAAATTGTGCAATAAAATGAAATGCAAAATTGAAAATTCACAAAAATCAAATAGATTTCAATCAATTCTAAGTTTTTTCAACAAGTGTGTCTTACCTCATTCATTGATTATCTCATTTTAGTGTGAATTCATTATCTTATATTTTGACTTGTGTTTCAATGTGCTAATCTAAATTAGAAATGGGTGAATCCTATAGCTTGGATAGGGAAACAAGATTCTTGTTGGTTATGAAATCCAACAAGTTTTATCGAGGGTAATCTAAGGTGTCTAGGGGTAGAGATTAGTGGATCGAGATAAAAGCCACCATCACCAAATATTAAGAAATTACTGGTAATGAAATCCAACCATTACTGTTTAATGTGCCATGTGCAGTGTGTGATTATTTTTAAAGGTTTCCAATTTTCTATTGTGTGCTTACAATGTTAGAAAAATAACTACTTTCGATAGTCTAAATTAGAAGCCAATATCCATAATACCAAATTTTTCAAAGGATGTAAAGTACACCACTTAAAACCTGCCCTAAACAATTGGGGGTTCATCTACTCCTCTATATGGAATCACCCAAGTACGGGGATACTTTTGGTATCTTGATATTGTTCCTATTTAGACTTACAAAAATAGAAATCTCTAACCCTAGGATGTAAACTAATGTATGCACTTGACAGTTCAAATGCAAACAATAATGCAACACACCAAAAGATTAAGAAATATTTAAGCAAAAATGTGTGAATGAATGTAGTTATTAATCTAATGCCTAAAATGCAACTAAAATGATTTATTTTTTACCATATTTATTAATGATATTCATTTTAATCCCAAAATCTGAAAAAAAATGTAAAAGTGCCAAAAAACGTAAAAATAAAAAGTTAGGGTTTGATAGTAGACTTACCTAGAAGCCTACGTTTTTGCTTTTACTATTTTTAAAATGCCCCTGGGTGCTTTTGAAATACACCTAAGAATTTTTGGATGACCCTCAAGCACCGTCAGGCATTCGTGTACCTTCTACAACCTTCTATGAATCTCCAAAAACTCTAATCTAGCAAAAACTATGAATTATGCGCTTCTAAAAACCCTGCAAGATGAGACAAAAAATAGAAAATTAGTAAACAAGGTAAATTAAAATGAGAAACCCTTAGGGTGTTGCACCGTGATTTCCATTTGTAGATGCAAAAGTGAAACACCAAAATAGATGACAAGATAAATTGAAATCAAAACCCAATATTGCACAAGAAGAAATAATTTTTATTAATATGGGGGGAGCCTCAAATCTCCAATGTTACAATGAAAGAATTGATTTCTTTGATACAAATGTTTACAATAGCTAGGGTTCTCCAAAACCCTAGCAAAAAATGATGGCGTTGTCTTCAATATCTCTTTTAATCCTAATAGGAGTGGGCTTCATGTTATCCAATACTGGGCCACTCCAACTTAAACAGTTGCACAAATCTTGTGTATCTCCAAACCTGCACATAGAAGATAACAATAAAGGGGTTAGTAATAACTATGAGGGCTCCACTGCGTGAGACCCTCAAATATAAATAAATCCATAGTTATCAATGAATGAAATTACATACACATATGAAGATACTAAAATGAAGAAAATAACAAAAATATTTACCTTGTTGATTTTGTCATTTTTGATATGATGTAACTGTTGTAGGAAATTGGTACGACGATGCCCTAGTATCACCCGAGGGCTAGTAGGGCTATAGAGATCTAGTCTAGGACATCCATAGGTTCTTGGCAATAGTTGAAAATGCTTGTGGATGCTCGAGAATGGTAAAAAGTGCCTAGAGGTGCTTTGTGGCATAGGGGAAGCACCCGAAGGCATTCGATGGTTGAGGGAAAATATACAGAAGAAGATCTGGTTGAGCGAAATAGGTGGGGACAAATGTGGAGGCTATGGCGAGTGAGGATGAATGACGATGATGCTTGGACTTCTCAGATGGCTTAGGACTTAGAGAAGACTTGGTGAATTACTCAGGACACGAATTGCTTAGGGGTTGAGCCATCAAAATGACTCCTATTAATAATCCACACTAGGGTATGTTAGGGTTTGAGCGACACAAATTGTGTGGCTTAGATTAAAACACATCGGAGGGTGGATATTAATTTTGGGTATGTGGCATGGATTAATGTAGATGGATGGCTAGGATTAAGTCAAATAGGATGGTTAGAATTTATTCACATATATAATATTTATATTTATTAAATATATATAGAATATAATATTAAAATATTAACATTAAACATATATTTAACAAATATTCCTAAATATACATAAATATGGGGGGAAAATAGCGATAAGGCCTGGATGGATGACAAGTGGCTAGGTTTTGGTGTCTACAATATTAATCATGATGTACCATGACATCTTTTAAATAAAATATTACACAATATATTATCATGAAAAATATGATTGATTAGCAAAATAAATTTAGGTGTGTTGTATTCAGTATCATATATTACATTAGTATGAAAAGGAAAAACCAAAAAAATAGTTTGGACATCTAGAATTCCTTATTTATAATAATGTTGATAGATTTTTAGGTGTAAAAATTGTAGGCAATTAGAAAAAAAAATATATATATATATATATATATGATAGTTATTTGTCTAGGTCAACAATTTTAAGTTTTTTTGTTACTACATTGAATATATTAATGCATACCTTTAAATTAATTATTATTTTTATGATGTCCTTAAATTAAGTGTTGGACATTTAGAGTAGATAAGTTGTCATTGATGTCAAAAGTGAGTGGTCATTGATGTCAAGTTTTTAGCATTAATTAGAGGCAGTTTCAGTGGGCAGCATCAGTTTCAGGTTCTCTAGTTTTAGTTGATCAAGATCTGGTTCTAGCAGGTCAAGATAAGGTCCAAGGTGAAAACAAGAAGCCCAAGTGAATAATATTATGATAATTCTTTATAATATTATACAAGGAAGTGTTGGAGCAAAATTTGACTCAACTTTGAAACCCCCAAATTTAAATTTTTGGTTTCAATCAAAATCATTAATAATGCTAGTTATTTCTTAGTCTAACCTTGGATTTTAATAATGTATGCCTCATTTTATTAATCGAGTATCTCAAAGTGGTTAGGGCAAGGTTATCTTAATTAAATCTCTAAAGCCGAAATCCAACCTTCATAATAATAAGTTCCCTTGGGCCTAAACCAACCAATAAACCCTTAAGTCCTAAGGTATTAAAAAGGTTGTTAATTTTTACATCATGGTCTAAAAACCCAAAAGGCTTAAGTCCAAAGTGCCAAAACTTAATTAAGGCTTGAGGGTACACACCCCTTTTTCGTTAAAAATCGAGCACCTTAGATTTAATCCAAAGGCCGCGTGCGATCCAGGTCTAATCAGATGACGACGCATTAATAGAATCAACCAAGAGATAAATCGAATAAGTCAAAAGGTCAATAAGGTTATAACCTAAGATTCTTCTTAATTAAAATTGAGCAAGTTCCCTTTGATCGAACGATAGTGCTTGCACCAAGCCAAATCTAACGGTTGTACGCTCTCCGAAGAATCAAAGTTTTAAATTAAGTCAGCATGGGTCAAATAGTGAATTAAACATCGAGCAAGTTCGATAGATTGGACGATCGTGCCCAAGCATCATTTATATCAATGGTTGTGCTTGTCTCTTTTGAATCATACATTAAAATCAATATTAAAAGTATGCACCCCATGGATTAATCATCGAGCAGATTTAAAATATCAAATAGTAGCGCTCGATCGAGATTTGATCTAATGGTGGCATGTTCATAGAAGATGTTTTAAAAAAATTTAAACCTTAAAATATTAATTAAGTGGGTTAAAATAAATTAACAAGGGTCTAAGCACATTGGATAATCATCCCCCTTTTGGTTTAATCATGATTAAAACCATGCATCCTTTGGTAACTAACCTGCAAGTTTATTAAGATCTACGACCACGTCGATAGCTATCGAAGATCTTACGGTCGTGTCGAAATCATGGATGGTAAGATATCAAATGAAGATAAAGGTAAATTTAATCAAGTAATTAGCAAGGGTCTAACACATCAGCTAATCTCCCCCTTTCGGCTTAATCAAGATTAATCAAAATTAAAAGATGCACCCCCCTAGTTATTAAAGTGTGTAGGTATAGGAAATATGACGGTTGCGCTCATCACCGCTCAAATATGATGGTGCGCATCGGTAAAAATGATCAAGGTTTAATCTAAAGATTTTATTTTTATTAATTAAATACTTTATAATTTTTCCCTTCTATCTTATGTTAAACCAAGCACATGGTCGAAAGATCCAACGGTCACGCCTTCACCATGGTAAGATCTAACGGTGATCGCAAGGAAAGGTAAACATGTAATATGCTACCTAGGTTTAAATCAAGTTATTAAGATAAAAAATCATGGGGTTAACATTGGATAATCATGATTAGATGAAGATTAATATACCACGTTATTAGAAAATTAAATCAATGAAGTTATGGTCTCTAACCTTTAAATAATGTCTTATGAATTATTACCAAACCAAAGGTTTTCGACAATACAAGCATGATTAACCCAATCAAACCCAGGAATACTAACTATTGTGCAGGTCTTAGGACATCAACGAATGTGCTTCATCTCAAATCAATCCAATGGTAGCACGCGAACCAAAGGTAAATCAAAATATGGGCTCAAATTAACACTTGATTAATTAAAGTTTTAAAACACGTTTAACAAAAGGCCTTGATGCAATATCAATCATTACCTTTGGTTTATCGACATTAACATTTTTGGGAGTATGTTCTTTCAGTTAATTAACTTACAGGTTATAAAAGAACCAAAGCAACAATTGAACAGATATGGATCAAACAACTATACTCGGTCAAACCTTCGATCCAATAATTATGAAAATATCAATAAGAATAAAATCACCATTGATCAACCTCTTCAGAGTTTTGGAAACTAACTCTCTTGCAGGTTTAAATAATATTAGAAGCAACCATGATGGAACCTGTCAATTTCACGAACTATCAAAATCAGCGAAATCATCCGTAAGAAAGATTCGACAGACTAAGCTCCTAGAGAAGAACCATCACCTTGCAAAAACACCCTCAACATATATCAAGGTAGATATCAAAGAAGTGACTTGTTCATAGCAAGATACGCTGAAAGACGTAATGAATATCAATAACCAAATATGAATTCAACACAATACGCATAAACATCATGAATCCATAAGGATACCCAAGGAAGGAAAGATTCAAGCAAATCAGAGTAAATCCCCTTGATAGGACCTTGGTAAGGACAAAGCAGACCAAACAAAAGATAAATCCTGATGCTCAAGCTTGCAACCAGATCATGTATATCTCATGGGAATAATAGTGTACCACAAAAATAAAACTACAAAACATAGTCACAACTTATAAATAAGAGACATTAAGAGAAAGCTAAAATGCATCGACAAAGTGAAACTATGGAGTACAAAGAATATAAATATGTTCAATTTTTATTTTGAAATTACTTAAGATGACGAAATCACATGAAGAAAAAGGTATGGTTTTGACTTACAAAAAGCCATTCAATCCGTGCTTCGATGGAATATAGTTATGAGGGGAACACTTCGACGAAGTATAGTTATGGAAGTAGCTTATAAATGCTTCCAAATATTTTTTTTTGTTCCCACATTCTTCCTACTTATCACTGCCTCCATCCTTCTAGGCCTTCTTCCTTATCCATCCTAACATTTATCCTCACGTTGTGCCACCTCACCACCTCTTGTTGTGTAGAGCCAACCCCTTTCCTCTTTTCTTCCTTCACTCTATCATGTGATCAGTGCAACTCTATATATTTTCCACTGGCATGCCACCCCTTGTCTTGGCCACCACGTTGAGTCTCCCTTTGTCCCTCATCTAGAATTCATAATGACATCCTGCTGAATCCTTAATGGCATATCATAGTGACTAGGACAAGCAGAACAAAAAATAAAAATATAGTATTGAATCCTTAGTTTCTAGGGCCAACCTGAGAGAACAAAAAGGCCAAATTAATCAAAAAAGAGCTCCCTTCAGTCTAGGAAAGAACCTCAATATCTAGTTCAGAGCCACACCAGCTAAACAGCATATAAAACAAGATCAACCAGATGCTGACAGGTTTAAGGCCAGAAATCAACCAAAAATAATAGAATCAATAACCAAAGGCTATAATAAGAGGCAGAAAGGTTCAGATTCAGCATCAAGCAATTAGAGAGAATAGCATTTTTGCTAAGAGGTATACATGAGTGTCTGGTTAGTTGTGTTGTTGTATCCCCTTCTGTGTCTATTTTCCTTTCTCATTTCTTTTTCTTCCCTTTGCTTTGTAGGATTGTGATAGAAAAGCATTCAAGAAGCTGAAATCATTTCCTACCTTATTGAGCCTAGGATTCAGATACTCTACTATTACCATATTGGAACAAGGAGAGTTGGAGAGATATGTTACATTATTTGAAAAGATTTCTCTTCATTGTATTGATGTATTTCTTGAAGAAAAATAGAATTAAAAGGCATTCCGCCCACTCTACATGTAATATTTTATGAAATCAATACAATTCTAAATTTTATTCTCATCATATCTTTGTCTTAGTACTGTGTCATTGTGTAATGGGTTACATTATTTGAACATATTATATATGTTTCTTTCATTGGTTAAATCTTGATAATATTGCGATATTCAAATGAAATTAAGAACGTCAATTTTTCTTCTCCCCTTCTTTCTATTTCATATTAAAAATTTTGTTAAATTGCTATAACAGCCCAATGAATCTAGGCACCGATCTACATAAGGCATAATAGTTGGTTGTTTTTCATGCTTGGTCATTTTAAAAAGAATACTTATAGCTTAATATAAATATGGAGCGAGTAATTAGAATTTTAATCAAATAATTACCACTAGGGTTTCCTTACCCGTTCTGTAGTATTTTTTAGTAATATCTATGTTTAGCAGAACATGAGGCAGGTCGACTAGAGCCTGTAATAGCTCGTCGGTTTCAAACAGGTTCTTGTAGTGTGATAATTAGAATCCTATGGATGTAAGAATCGGTTCCAACAGTTTTTTGGCACCATTTTTGGGGAGAATTTTTACATTCTAAGCCTGGATTTCACAACATATATCAATCAGCGAGTAGCCAAGTTAAAATAAAGAGATTGCATTTTAATTTCCATGACTTCTAACATTCTTTATTTTATTTTTGCCCGTAGTTTTTAATTGTGAGTATTTTACGTCCTTGTATTTTCTTGAATTTTCACTTCTTGATTTTATTGAAAATTTATTTTTCTTGATGTTCTTGAATTTTCCCAAGAACCTACTTCTGTGAGGATGAGTGGTAATATCAAGCATTCTTGGTAAAATTGTACATTGTTCTTTCTGCACCTCGGTGCTGGCGACTTTGTAGGATGAACCCAAAAGAAAAATATAAAAAGGGAGAGAACAACACATGTTGGAGAACACTAGAAGAAGTGGTAAGGAGCTATTTCTAGAACTTGAGAATCCAGAGGTATTTATACATACCCAGAAAACTCCAATTTTCAAGAGTACTGTGTATAATAGTAGATCAATTTCTAGCGGTAAAAGGTACATAAAGAAAAATCTAAATTCTATCATTTCTAATATTACTGTAGAAGAAAATTTAAATTCTGTTGTAGAGAGAAATTTAATTTTTGTTATAGAAGATATGTGTCAAAATTCCCATAATAGTAACACTAAGGTAGATAACCTATTGATTAATATTCAAGCTTCCTAGACCCATACCACTGTAAGTGCTACTACTGTAAATTTGAATCCTACAATAGCAATGGCCCAGGCTAATGTTCATTTATGGAGAACTAATAAATATAGGCCTTTTGCATTACCAGTAAATTTAAATGCCTTACCCAGTAAAGCTCACAAGTAACTCCCTAAATTTTTAGAAAATAGTGTAGTCACTAGAGAGGATCATATCAAAAGTTTCTTAAATGCAATGGATAGTCTGGAAGTTAAACATGGATATGTAGTATTAAGACTATTTCTACATACTTTAGAAAAATATGCCAGAGAATGGTTTAATTCACTTCCCAACAATGATATCCTAGACTTCACCAAAATGGAATAGGTATTCCTAAAGAAGTATGGTGAAAGGAAAAATGAACAATCTTTGTTAACTGAGCTAGCCACTATGAAGAAGAAAGAAAATTAATTTGTTAGTGATTTTAACACAAGATTTTAAAATACTAGGAACAAAATCTTTGCAAACCTCAAGCCTAGTGATATTCAGTCTATTTGCTTTTATAAGAATGATTTTCAATGAGAGTTTAACTATAAATTAAAGCAAGAACAAGCCACTACCATTGATGGTTGTATGGAGAAAGCAATGTATATAGAAATAAATATGCTTGACTTCGGTAAGATGAAGCCTTATTCTTTAGAATTTAACATGCCTGAGAGAAAACCTAAGAGAGTGGCTTTTGATATACAAAGAAAATTTGAAATTGATCCTGTGGAGAAGTTGACTAGTTAGATGATAGAAATTTTTAACAATATGAGTAACAGGTTAGCAAGAATTGAAAGAAATGGAAGTAACGATGAATCTTCGCAAACAAAACAATCTCACGTTGACAACCATCCTCCCTTCAATAAAAATTTCAACAGGAATTGGGGGAATAACAATGGTTTTGAAGAAGGAAATAGGAATAGAGGTAATGGAAACAATAACTAGAAAAATAGATATTCTGATAGGGATCAGAACAATATTCCTTACCTTATACCATCTACTAATGTAGTAGAAGGGTTTCCATATTTTTGCTCCACTTGTGATGCACCCCATAACCCTGATGCATGTGGAATTCACCTAAGTGAATAGCATAATGTAGACATGCATGCAAAATTAGAGGAAGATATAAGAATCAATGCATGTTGGTCTATTGAAGATGAATCTAGAGAAAGGTTGTTTGAATAAGACATGGATAAATATGCTTCAAATCATTATCCTCAAATCTTAGTAACTGAAAGAACTAAAATATTGAATAAATCACATAAGTCAAAATATGATAAGATGAAGCAAGGGACGTTGATCCCCACTGCTCAAGAGGTTGAAGAATTAGAGGCAACCCATGTTTTAAATTTAAGGAACAGAACAATCCTTGAAAATATAGATAAAGCATCTACAAGTGAAACAAGGAAGCAAAATTTCACCAATAAAGAAATCAGTAAAGAGAAAATTGATAAGAACCCTAACAAGATTACTCCTGAAGTAATAGAATTAGTGGAAGAGATTCCTAAAGAAGAAATTAATAAACCATTGGATATAAAGAAGATAGAATTTGATGTTGGGTTAGAACTTAGTAAGCAAAAGGTTAATATCACATTTGGAGAACTTATGAAAGTTCAACAATATAGAGAACAAATCTGCAGAGCATTTGGATTAGTAGAACTAAAAGAAGACCCAACTTGCCATGTTGCTAGACAAATTCAACATGATACAAGATCATCATCCTCTATCAGACCCTTCTATGTGTCATTAAGATATAATTCAGACGAAGGGGAAAGATATGTGATTCATAATTGCATGCTAGACAGTGGAGCTTCATATAATATCATGCCTAAGCTAATAGCTAACCAAATGGGATTAATCTGTACTAGAGATTCTACCCTTATTTATGTAATGGACAACAGACAAATTCCCTATGTATGAGTGATAACTGGATTATTAGTTTACCTAGACCAACACGCTAAAAAGGGCATTGTCATGGATGTCACAGTATTTGACGTTGACCCATTTTTCTCATTATTACTCAGTAGACATTGGGCAGAAAAACTAGGAGGTTCAATTCAATTGGACTAGTCCTATGCTATAATCCCAATATCAGATAAATATAATATAATTTTGAGAAGAGAACCATTCAACAAACACTCCGTAGAGTTAATTCAAACAGATGAAATCATGATTAACTTAGTAAACTCTATGGAAGAAAAAGGGATGGGAGTTTATTCAATATGGCACAACCCATTCTTGGTGGGAGTACCAGAAGCAAAGAACATGGATTCAAAAGATATAAAAATAGTATATGAGGAATTAGATAGATTTTTGACTCAAGAAATGTGGATCATGTCTTTTTATGGAGCTAAATCCCAATATGGATTAGGTGCAGGTGTAAATTTAATTGATATTAAAGGAAACTACCTTAGTATTCCTTACAAATTGCAATTTCCTTGCACAAACAATGTAGCTGAGTACGAAGCTTTACTACTAGGGCTAAGGAAAGTAAAAGAGCTAGGTATTAACTACTTCTGTAACAGGGGATGTAGAGCTTATTATACTACATATCAAAGGTAAATATCAAACTAAACATCCTAGGCTTAATCAATATAGAAATGCAGTATTGGAAGAAATCGATAAATTTTTAGCTTTCAATATCTCATACATTCCTAGAGAAAAAAATCATGTTGCAGACCTTTTAGCTGTAAATACCTCATGTTTATATCACCCAGAGATAACTACACAATACATGGACAGATTTCCAATTATCTCAATATACAAGCCATATGTACCAGACAACATAGTCTATCTTCAAGTGTTTCAATATGATATAGATATTAAGGATTTTATGACTTTGAAAAATCAGTATGTAGATGTAATTTGTAATGAAAAATATGAAGAGCTAAAAGACCAAATAGGTGAGCCGGTAGAAGTAATCCAATTGAAGACAAATAAGATACCTAAAGGATGAGTTTCTCTAGAAATTCTATTTGATGATTTCGAGAAATACTATAAACCTATACATAGAGAAGTGATATCTGAAGATATAAACATTGGATCAATGAAATAACCCAGAATAGTGAAGATAGACATGGCATTACATGCTAAAGAAAAGGTTGGATATATCAATTTCTTGAAAAATAACAAATAACATTTTGCCTGGACTTATGAAGATCTAAAAACATTCAAAATAGATGTAATGACACACATAATACCTCTGAAAGAAGATAAGTAAAATATTAGTACTTATCTACTTCGTGTAGATGAGGTTGTTAATGACATGCAAGGACTTGGACTTAATGTTGAAGAATCGGATGTTTGTGATAAGGTCTTAAGATCTCTTCCAAAAATATTTAGTGAAAATATTTTTTCTATAGAAGAATCAAAATATGGTGATTCTTTGACAAGAGATATGTTACTTGGTATTCTCATAGCTTTTGAGTTAAGAACAAAATAGGAACCTAATTCTCGAAAGGAAGTAGCATTCAAAACTACTAAGAAGACAAAGGGCAAAAAGTTAGATTCAAGCAATGAGTCATCCAGATGATGAAGAAGCTAATTATGGAAGAAGGAATAAGGATTCAAGAATATTTAAATATGCAAAATCTATTAGATGTTTCAATTGTGGAAAGTATGATCACTATGCAACTGATTGTCAAGAAGCCAAAAATAACAATGATGAAGAAAAACATGATCATAGGAATAGGGAATCAGAAAGAAATAGGTACCAAAATAAAGGCAAGGATGGACAAGGCAAACATGGACAGATTTCCAATTATCTCAATATACAAGCCATATGTACCAGACAACATAGTCTATCTTCAAGTGTTTCAATATGATATAGATATTAAGGATTTTATGACTTTGAAAAATCAGTATGTAGATGTAATTTGTAATGAAAAATATGAAGAGCTAAAAGACCAAATAGGTGAGCCGGTAGAAGTAATCCAATTGAAGACAAATAAGATACCTAAAGGATGAGTTTCTCTAGAAATTCTATTTGATGATTTCGAGAAATACTATAAACCTATACATAGAGAAGTGATATCTGAAGATATAAACATTGGATCAATGAAATAACCCAGAATAGTGAAGATAGACATGGCATTACATGCTAAAGAAAAGGTTGGATATATCAATTTCTTGAAAAATAACAAATAACATTTTGCCTGGACTTATGAAGATCTAAAAACATTCAAAATAGATGTAATGACACACATAATACCTCTGAAAGAAGATAAGTAAAATATTAGTACTTATCTACTTCGTGTAGATGAGGTTGTTAATGACATGCAAGGACTTGGACTTAATGTTGAAGAATCAGATGTTTGTGATATGGTCTTAAGATCTCTTCCAAAAATATTTAGTGAAAATATTTTTTCTATAGAAGAATCAAAATATGGTGATTCTTTGACAAGAGATATGTTACTTGGTATTCTCATAGCTTTTGAGTTAAGAACAAAATAGGAACCTAATTCTCGAAAGGAAGTAGCATTCAAAACTACTAAGAAGACAAAGGGCAAAAAGTTAGATTCAAGCAATGAGTCATCCAGTGATGAAGAAGCTAATTATGGAAGAAGGAATAAGGATTCAAGAATATTTAAATATGCAAAATCTATTAGATGTTTCAATTGTGGAAAGTATGATCACTATGCAACTGATTGTCAAGAAGCCAAAAATAACAATGATGAAGAAAAACATGATCATAGGAATAGGGAATCAGAAAGAAATAGGTACCAAAATAAAGGCAAGGATGGACAAGGCAAACAAGGAAAAAATTTCTTTCAAATACAAAAGAGGAGCTACTATGCAGACAAGGCAAGTAAGTACTCAAGTGATAGTGATAAGAGTTTCTCATAAAATGATAAATATTTAGTCTTATTTTTGATTGAAGAAAAAGAAAGGTCACCAATAATTCTCAAGTGTTTTAGATGTGGTAGTTTTGGACATCTTGAATATAGTTGTACAAGGAATGGTTTTAGTTTCATTGATGATGAATATGAAGATACACTTGAAGGACCAGAAGAGAATATTCTAATGGCACTATAAGAAGAAGAAGGTGATCCTATAGAAGACAAGTTAGAAAAGAATGAAGATGTTCTCAAAGACAAAAAAATAGAGGAAGAATCAAAAAAAGGAGGAGTTGATCTTGAGGGAGAGCTTATTTATGCTCTTAAAACTTTAAAGAAGGTAAGAAAGAAAAATTGCCAACTTGAGTTTTAGTTTCAAGAATGTGATGAAGAGAGAGAAAATCTTATAAGGGATCTAAACAAGTCAATAGCTAAGACAAAGAATTTCAAGGAGAAGTTAGAAGCAAAGGTCTTAGAATGTGAAAAGTTAGAATAAGAAGTAGCCCTACTAAGGGAAGATTTACAAAAGCCCAAGGATAAGCTACACAGTTTTGGAAAGAGTTCAAAGACTGTAGATAAAATGATCAAGGTACAAATAAGGTCAACAAATAAAATAGGGCTTGTTTTTTAACAAGCTTAAAGGAAGCAAGAAATAAAGTCAACCTCAAGTTCTGAAGAAGAAGAAACTTCAGAAGAAGATAGTATAAGAGAAAATGATACTTCTAAGGATGAGTTGGACAACAAAAAGTTCAACAAGGAAAGGAATAATGCACAAACAAGAAACAAATGGAACAGGAACCAACATGATAAAAAGAGACTAAGACACCAATGAGGTCAAGGCAAGGAAATTTCAATGGAGGATGTTTCTCATGTCACAAATTTGGACACATGGCTTCGCAGTGTAGGACACATAAAATATAGGAATATGGGAAATTCAGGAACATATAGCTTTTCCATGGGTATTGCTACTCATGTAATCAGTTTGGTCACAAGGCAATGAATTTCAAGGTACATGATAGGAATAGATATGGCTTCACCAAGAGAAATCCCAAGTCATTTACACCTCCAAAGAATAATATGTTGGACATTTTGAGTCAAAGTTGTCATTGATGTCAAGGAACGAAGTCGTCATTGATGTCAAGGAATATGTCAAGGAACAATGCAAAGGTTAATGGCAAAAGAGCTTCATAATATTTTTAATATTATGTGGAAGCATATGAAGGCGAGTTTTTATTAAAACCATGGATGAGCAAAATAAAAGGTTTTTCATAAAAACCCAAGGAAGCTTTTTGAAAAGCTAAAGGAGGTTTTAATATTTATTTTATAAAATATTTAAATTCAAATTGAATTTAAATTTTATAAATAAATATTATTTATACAAAGTGGTAAAATCAAAGAGGGCTTTAATAAGCCAAAAGGGGTTTAAGAATTAATTTATAAAATTTAAATTCTAAAGAATTTAAATAATTTATAAATTAATTATTCAAATTTCGAAGGCACCGACGTTCAAAATTATTGGAGGCAATAGGTATATAAACTATATGCCTTAGTGGCATAAAATCCATCCTTCGTTCGAAAGAAATCAAAGTGGCAAGTGTTGTGGTGAATACTCATGCGAGGAAGAAGACAAATCTTTGTCTTAAGGCACCAACGAAAGTGTTAAGACCATTGAGGGCTAAACCCTCATATCCACCAAGGCACGTGGCCTAGTGGCAAGTGATCACGAGTTAAGGCGTGTGGGTGCAGAGTGGTCCACGTTCGATTCATGACAAGAGCATTTTGGCGTGTTGTGCTTAGGCGTCGGAGGAAGTGACGCATAGTCTTTTTGGTTTCGGTGCATTGGGGGAAGAACATAGAGCACGTTGTGCTCTTGGTTCCCCAAATGAGCACCTAGCTCGTGCGGCGGTTGGAGCCACGGCTAGGGCATTGGGAGAAGCTGCGTCGAGGGTTCGAATCTCACCTAGGCGGAGGTAATAAATTTTGCATTATTTTTAATTGCCTAAGGTGTAAACATAAGGTTTAGGGAGTTATAAGGGGTTATGAAAAGGTGCTTATTTTAATTGTTAGTTTTTGATTAAATGAAGGAATAAGGTGTTGAACTTTATTTTTAAATAAAGTTATTGTGATATTTTTTATTTATCAAAAAGTGAATTGAAGAGTGATTAAATTTAAGAGGACTTCTTGCCATTGAGTTAGTTTGAAAAGGAGATTGTATTGACATTATTTTTGGTATTGAATATTGTTTTAATTGGGAGATCATAAGGTGTATTTGGTCAATCATTTTTGTATATGTTGATGGATGCTTTCTTTAAGATGGAGTGATAAGGTGTATGTGTGTTTTGATATTTTGCATTGTATCTTTGAGAGAGTTTAGTATCTTCTAACTCCTTTGAGCTTGGCAAAGAAGTGTTTGTGGTTGTGGCAGATATTTGAGGTTCCTTCATCATCAAGAAAAAGGTATGAGCACATTCTTCCATAGTTGAGTTGATTGGTTGGTTTTCTAGAAAATAAGTTTGGAGTGAAAAGGAATTGATTAGGGTTTCCTTATTGAGTGTGTTGAGTTAATGCTTCAAGGTTTTTTGGAATAAAGAGTTGTTAAAACCTTGTTTTATAAGCATTGTTGTTGAAGCCATTGATTGTGTGAAGAACTTGAACTAGGGTTTGAAAAGAACATGAGTATCATTGTTATGTGAGATTGGTTGATAAGCATTGTTGGAAATATTTTGAGTGAATGTCATATGCTTGGACTAGGGTTTGTAAGGAAGGATTGTTTCATTGAGTGATTGGTTGAGTAGAGTTGGTTGAGCCTAGTCAAGTGGATGTGTGAAGTGATTGTTCAAGTTCCATAAAATAAACTATTCTATATTCTAAATTGATTTGAGAAAGTGATTGAGTATTGATGAGTGTGAAATATATTGAGTCTCTAACAATTCTCTTTATGTTTCTATGAGATTGGACAAGTTCTAGTGTTGACTTGTTGAGCATATTTGAGGCAAGTCTTTGAGAAGACTTGTGGATAGATTTGTGTGAGATTTTGTGGAAGCTTACAATATAGATTGAGGATAGATTTGAGAATAGATATTGAGGATAGATTGAGGATAGATTAGAGGATAGATTTTGGTGCAGATTTGAGGATAGATTTGTGCTAGAATAGAGACAGATATTGAGGATAGATTTGTGCTAGATCGATGGATTATGTTTAGTATAGATTTGAGATAGAGATTTGGAGGTGATAGAGTTGAGGATAAAGATCTCCAGCCAGAGCAGGGAGGATAGGTGTCTTCTATGGATAGAGTTCCATTTGCTAAGGGTAGTGGAGGTAGAGGTCTTCTAGAGGATCACCAGCCAGAGCAGAGATAGGAGATTGGTGTCTCCTATGGATAGAGATCCACGAACTTGATCTAGGGGATTGGTGTCTCCTTTGGATAGAGGTCCATAAACATTGTAGGGAAAGGATTCCCAAGAGAATTTATTTGAGAAAAATTTATAAGAAATATTTTCTCCGTGGAGTAGCCCACATTGGGTGAACCACATAAAATCATGTCTCTCATGTGTGTGATGCTTTGTGTGATGTTTACTACTTTAATATTGTTGATGCTATTATTTGGATTAAAAAGAAAAAATTTTTATCTTATACTGTTCACCCCCCTCTCAGTATAAGCACATGTTCTTCAATTGGTATCAGAGCGGGTCTCTCCATGAAAAGACTAACAACTTGGAGGAGGATCCATCAGAAACACACATGACTTCAGAAAATGAAGAAGAGACCATGTTTGATATAAAAGAAGAATTCTTTGCTGCTCTCAAAAAATTGGAAAGGATTAGAGAAAAGAATTCAAGCTTGAAGGAACAAATTCAAGAGGAGGAAGAAACAAGGATAGAACTTCTACAAAATCTCACAGAACTCAAGGTAAAGGTAGAAGAAGGAAAGAAGATTGAGCAGGATATAACATATCTGTTAAGAGCCAGAGAAATAGAATGTGAAATATTGGAAGCAAAAATTGTCTACCTAAGGAATGAAGTTGAAAGGATCAAGGCACTACAAGATGTAGAATATGAGAAACAGAAAGAGGAATCAAGTCTTCAAAAAGCAGAAACTTCAAACAAGGATAAGCAAGCAAAGGATATCAGAAAGGAAGAAAGCAAAGAAGAACCTTGGATAAGAGTTAATCACAAGAGAAAGAATACTTCACCACAAACTCCAAGGCATCCAAACAGGTTACATAATTTCTTCCATGGTCATTGCTTTTCTTGTAATAAATATGGTCATAGAGTTGTACACTGTATTAATCATGCAAGAAACAATGTCAATAGAAATTTCAATTCTTTTGCACCTCTTATGGATGATGATATTATATGTTACAAATGCAATAATTTTGGGCACAAGGCTAGATGGTGTAAAATGATACTTCCTGAGTCTAGAAAAACAATTTCAACAACTAGGAAAGATGAAAGGGAAAATGTTAAGGCTAGATCAATGTTAGTTCAAACAACCCTTCATGCTCAGGATAAAGAAGAACAATGGTATCTTGATAGTGGTTGCTCTAGTCACATGACAGGAGACAAAGACAAATTCATTGTACTAAAAGAAACCAATAGAGGATCAGTAAGTTTTGGTGATAATGGATCAACAAGGATTGGTGGAAGAGGAACTCTAAGTTTAGATAATGGGAAAACAAAAATAGAAAATGTGTTGTATGTTAAAGGGTTAAAACACAATCTGCTAAGTATAAGTCAACTTTGTGATCAAGGGTACATGGTTACTTTCCATCCAAATAGATGTGAGATAAGAAAATCAAAAACTGGAAAAATCATTGCCAATGCAAGAAGAACTCCAAACAATTTATACATGCTCAATGAGATCAAAGGGGAAAAGTGCTTCCTATCACAAGAAGATGAGAGTTGGTTATGGCATAGAATATTGGGTCACTTGAATTTTGACAACATAGTCAACATAAGCAATAAACAAGCAGTCAAAGATTTACCCAAAATAAGAAGACCTCAAAGCACAATCTGTGCACCCTATCAACATGGAAAGCAAACTAGGACAACATTTAAATCAAAAGGATATATGTCATCTGAGCCATTGAGTCTAATACATACTGATCTATGTGGTCCTACCAGAACACAAAGTATTCAGGGTGAGAGCTACTTTATATTGTTTATAGATGATTATTCCAGAATGGTTTGGGTAGCTTTCCTAAAAGAGAAGTCAGAGGCCTTTGAAAAATTCAAAGCATTTAAGGAATTAGTTGAAAATGAAACCGGCAAAAGGATTAAATGTCTGAGATCTGACAGAGGAGGAGAATTTACTTCAAATGAATTTATAGAGTTTTGTGAACAACATGGAATCAAAAGAGAATATTCAGCAACAAGAACTCCTCAACAAAATGGAGTAGTTGAAAGGAAAAATAGGACTATTGAGAATATGGCTAGAGCTATGCTAAATGAGTCTAAGCTCTCAGATGGATTTTGGAGAGAAGCAGTCAACACAATAGTATACATAATCACTAGGGCTCAAATGAGGGTAAATCATCACAAGACTCCATATGAGCTTTGGAAAGGAAGACCTGCCACTGTAAAACACTTCAGGATTTTTGGAAGCAAGTGTTACATAAGACGAGAAGATCAAAACTTAGGCAAGTTTGATCCAAGATGTGATGAGGGAATATTTCTTGGTTATTCCTCAAGGAGTAAAGCCTATAGATGCTTCAACAAGAGAACACGTACTATGGTGGAAAGCATAAATGTAACAATTGATGAGAAGATAGATTCAAGAGAACCAGTTCAACAAATTGTGTATCAAGAAGATGGATGTTGTCAAGAAGAGTTTTGTGAGGAATCAGATAAAGAAGAAGAAGAAACACAAAGACTTCTTCCCAAAACTCCATCCAGGTATGTACAGAAGCATCATCCAAAAGAGCAAATCATTGGGAATCCAGATGAAAGACAGACAAGGAGAAGAATAATAACACCATCTCAACAAGCAAATTTTTCTTTGCTATCTAAGATTGAGCCAAAAGACTTCACTCAGGCAAGTGAGGATAAATTTTGGATTAAGGCAATGGATGAGGAATTAGATCAGATAGAGAAAAGCAAAACTTGGGAACTTGTTCCATGACCAAAGGACAAAAATGTGATCGACACAAAATGGGTATTCAGAAACAAGTTAAATGAAGATGGACAGGTGGTCAGGAATAAAGCAAGGTTAGTATGCAAAGGTTATGCATAGGTAGAGGGAATTGACTTTGATGAGACATTTGCTCCAGTTGCATGACTTGAAGCCATAAGAATATTTTTAGCCTTCTCAAGTTTCAAAAACTTCAAGGTATATCAGATGGATGTCAAGTCAGCATTTCTAAATGGTGTTCTAGAAGAAGAAGTTTATATTGAACAGCTAGAGGGATTCATATTAGAAGATAAACCAGATCATGTATGCAGATTGAAAAAGGCATTGTATGGTCTAAAGCAGGCTCTAAGAGCATGGTACTCAAGATTGGATAAGTATCTTCAGGAATAGGGATTCAAAAAAGGAATAGCAGACAAGTAATTTATATATCAAAAATGAAGGGAATGATCTACTAATTGTGGTTGTTTATGTTGATGACATCATTTTTGGGGGAAACAATGATAATATGTGTAAAGAATTTGCTAAGAACATGCAAAATGAATTTGAGATGTCTATGCTTGGTGAATTGTCCTTCTTTCTTGGACTTCAGATTTCACAATCAGAGAAAGGGGTATTTCTCTCACAAGCCAAGTATATAAAAGAAATGTTAAAGAAATTCAGGTTAGAAGATTGTAAACCGATAAGTACCCCCATGGTCATAGGATGCAAGTTGAGTAAGGATGATGAATCTCCAGAGGTAGATCAGAGATTATACAGATCTATGATTGGCAGCTTATTGTATGTTACAGCTACAAGACCAGACATAGTACAATCAGTGGGATTAGTGGTAAGGTTTCAGGCAACACCTAAGGAAACACATGTGGCAGTGGTAAAAATAATTTTTAGGTATCTAAAAGGGACTATGGATTTTGGGCTTTGGTATCCCAAAAGTGACAGTTTCACACTGACAACATATACAGATGCAGATTGGGCTGGCAACATTGATGATAGAAAAAGCACAAGTGGAGGAGCATTCTTTCTTGGAGACTGTTTAGTCTCTTGGCTAAGTAAGAAGCAGGTTTCAGTATCCTTATCTACATCAGAAGTAGAATATATTGCAGTAGTAGCCAGTTGTACACAGGTGTTATGGATGAAGTGAACTCTAGAAGACTTCAAGATAAAACATGATCATCCTATTCCCATACTATGTGATAATACAAGTGCTATAAGTATCTCAAAAAATCTAGTGATGCACTCCAGGACAAAGCACATTTCGATTAAGTATCATTTTTTGAGAGAATAGGTGACAGATAAACAGGTCAGGTTGGAATATGTTACTACAAAGGAACATATAGCAGATATTTTCACTAAGCCACTTTCAAAGGAAACCTTTGAGTATCTTCGAGGAAAACTGGGAGTAAGACTCCCACCCTAGAATTAACCACCTCAAGAGGAGGTGGGGGAGGGGCTAAGCTAAGAGGCTCATTCTTAGCCCCGAGCCCCAAAGGTGACCCTTTGCCATTGATGTCAAAGGGGGAGAGATTTGGTATTTGAGTAAAGAGGAGAGATTTGAAAAGAGCATTGAGCCAGGGGGAGCAATGTCCCAAGGGGAGCAGAACAAAGAAAAGGTTAAGTTTTTGGTAAAAATAATTTGGGTTGCCATCAATGACAAAGGGGGAGATTGTTGGACATTTTGAGTCAAAGTTGTCATTGATGTCAAGGAATGAAGTCATCATTGATGTCAAGGAATATGTCAAGGAACAATGCAAAGGTTAATGGTAAAAGAGCTTCATAATATTTTTAATATTATGTGGAAGCATATGAATGAGCAAAATAAAAGGTTTTTCATAAAAACCCAAGGAAGCATTTTGAAAAGCTAAAGGAGGTTTTAATATTTATTTTATAAAATATTTAAATTCAATTTGAATTTAAATTTTATAAATAAATATTATTTATACAAAGTGGTAAAATCAAAGAGGGCTTTAATAAAGCCAAAAGGGGTTTAAGAATTAATTTATAAAATTTAAATTCTAAAGAATTTAAATAATTTATAAATTAATTATTCAAATTTTAAAGGCACCGACGTTCAAAATTATTGGAGGTAATATGTATAAAAACCATATGCCTAAATGGCATAGAACTATACCTTCATTCGAAAGAAATAATAGTGGCATGTGTTGTGGTGAATACTCGTGCGGGGAAGAAGACAAATCTTTGTCTTAAGGCACCAACGAAAGTGTTAAGACCATTGAGGGCTAAACCCTCATATCCACCAAGGCACGTGGCCTAGTGGCAAGCGATCGTGAGTTAAGGTGTGTGGGTGCAGAGTGGTCCACGTTCGATTCATGGCAAGAGCATTTTGGCATGTTGTGCTTAGGCATCGGAGGAAGTGACGCGTAGTATTTTTGGTTTCGGTGCATTGGAGGAAGAACATAGAGCACGTTGTGCTCTTTGTTCCCCAAATGAGCGCCTAGCTCGTGCGGCGGTTGGAGCCATGGCTAGGGCATTGGGAGAAGCTGCATCGAGGGTTCGATTCTCACCTAGGCGGAGGTAATAAATTTTGCATTATTTTTAATTGCCTAAGGTGTAAACATAAGGTTTAGGGAGTTATAAGGGGTTATGAAAAGGTGCTTATTTTAATTGTTAATTTTTGATTAAATGAAGGAATAAGGTGTTGAACTTTATTTTTAAATAAAGTTATTGTGACATTTTTGATTTATCAAAAAGTGAATTGAAGAGTGATTAAATTTAAGAGGACTTCTTGCCATTGAGTTAGTTTGAAAAGGAGATTGTATTGACATTATTTTTGGTATTGAATATTGTTTTAATTGGGAGATCATAAGGTGTATTTGGTCAATCATTTTTGTATATGTTGATGGATGCTTTCTTTAAGATGGAGTGATAAGGTGTATGTGTGTTTTGATATTTTGCATTGTATCTTTGAGAGAGTTTAGTATCTTCTAACTCCTTTGAGCTTGGAAAAGAAGTGTTTGTGGTTGTGGCAGATATTTGAGGTTCCTTCATCATCAAGAAAAAGGTATGAGCACATTCTTCCATAGTTGAGTTGATTGGTTGGTTTTCTAGAAAATAAGTTTGGAGTGAAAAGGAATTGATTAGGGTTTCCTTATTGAGTGTGTTGAGTTAATGCTTCAAGGTTTTCTGGAATAAAGAGTTGTTAAAACCTTGTCTTATAAGCATTGTTGTTGAAGCCATTGGTTGTGTGAAGAACTTGAACTAGGGTTTGAAAATAACATGAGTATCATTGTTATGTGAGATTGGTTGATAAGCATTGTTGGAAATATTTTGAGTGAATGTTCATATGCTTGGACTAGGGTTTGTAAGCAAGGATTGTTTCATTGAGTGATTGGTTGAGTAGAGTTGGTTGAGCCTAGTCAAGTGGATGTGTGAAGTGATTGTTCAAGTTCCATAAAATAAACTATTCTATATTCTAAATTGATTTGAGAAAGTGATTGAGTATTGATGAGTGTGAAATATATTGAGTCTCTAACAATTCTCTTTATGTTTCTATGAGATTGGACAAGTTTTAGTGTTGACTTGTTGAATATATTTGAGGTAAGTCTTTGAGAAGACTTGTGGATATATTTGTGTGAGCTTTTGTGGAAGCTTACAAAATATATTGAGGATAGATTTGAGAACAGAGATTGAGGATAGATCTGAGGATAGAGTTTGGTGTAGATTTGAGGACAGATTTGTGCCAGACTAGAGATAGATATTGAGGATAGATTTGTGCTAGACCGAAGGATTATGTTTAGTATAGATTTGAGATAGAGCTTTGGAGGTGACAGAGTTGAGGACAGAGATCTCCAACCAGAGCAGGGAGGACAGGTGTCTTCTATGGATAGAGTTCCATTTGCTAAGGGTAGTGGAGGCAGAGGTCTTCTAGAGGATCACCAACCAGAGTAGAGATAGGAGATTGGTGTCTCCTGTGGATAGAGATCCACTAACTTGATCAAAGGGATTGGTGTCTCCTTTGGACAGAGGTCCATAAACATTGTAGGGAAAGGATTCCCAAGAGAATTTATTTGAGAAAAATTTATAAGAAATATTTTCTCCGTGGAGTAGCCCACATTGGGTGAACCACGTAAAATCATGTCTCTCATGTGTGTGATGCTTTGTGTGATGTTTACTGCTTTAATATTGTTGATGCTATTATTTGGATTAAAAAGAAAAAAGTTTTATCTTATACTGTTCACCCCCCTCTCAGTATAAGCACATGTTCTTCATAATAACATGAAGTGTTATAAGTGTAATAATGATGGACATACAGCAAAGTGGTGTAGAATAGACATTCCATAATCAAGCATGAATAGGAACAAGAAGAGGAATAGAAACAAGAACAAGAATATGGACATGGATAGGAATAGGAACGAAAATAGGAATATGGACACGAACAGGAATAGGAATAAGAATATGAACATGAGCAGGAACAAGATTATGGATAGGAACAGGAACATGGATATGAATAGGAACAACCAAAGGAATCAGAAGGATTAGATAAAAATGAAAAAGGACAAAGGTAGAGACCAATGCTTACTAGGAGGAGAAATACTCCCACCCCAGAATTAACCACCTCAAGAGGAGGTGGGGGAGGGGCTAAGCTAAGAGACTAATTTTTAACCCCGAGTCCCAAAGGTGACCCTTTACCATTGATGTCAAAGGGGGAGATATTTGAGTAAGGGGGATAGATTTGGTTCAAAGAGAGAACACTGAGTCAGGGAGAGCAAAACAGAAAAAGGTCAAATTTTGGCAAAAATAATCTGGGTTGCCATCAATGACAAGGGGGAAGATTGTTGGACATTTTGAGTAGATAATTTTTCATTGATGTCAAGTTTTTAGCACCAATCAGTGGCAGTTTTAGTGGGCAGCGTCAGTTTTAGGTTCTCCAGTTTCAGTTGATCAAGACCCGGTTCTAGGAGGTCAAGATAAGGTCCAAGGTAAAAACAAGAAGTCCAAGTGAATAATATTATAATAATTCTTTATAATATTATAAAATTAATATTAAATTAATTAATATAATTTTATTAAATTAATTTATTAATTAATTTACTTAACTTTATAAATTAATTATTAATTAATTTTAATATTAATTTATATTAATTTCAAATAACCCTAAGGTGGGTCATTAATTCGAATTTTGAATTTGAATTTCTAGCATCGACATGGGGAAGAAAATTACCATGTGTGTATAAAAAGGGCATTACCCAACCTTAGAAAAATCTCCAATCCTTTCGAATTAAATCCTATGTTATGCGAGTTCATGTGAATCATGGTGTGCAACGAAGAGTTTTTAATTTTCAAAAAGGTTCTTAAAGGAGGAAAATCTATTTTACCCACCAAGGAGGGGGCCTTGGTCATCAACCGTTGGTAGCGCAATTGGCAATCATGGTAGAAGCAAGACGTGAGGGTAGCGATAGGCGTAGGTTCGAATTTGTGGCGCATCGTTTTTGTTTTGTGTTGAAAATACAGTAGAGTATGGTTGAAATGGAAGGAAGTCCTCCTTCCTTCATGTGGGCACCTCTAGCCCATGCGGTGGGCACCAAAGTGCTAAGACACTTGGCACTTTGGGAGATGGTGGTTCGAATCACGATGAAATCTTTTTGGAAGATATCAAAGGTATGCATTAATTTTGAACATCAAAATTTTCGGAGGAGATTAATTGAGGTATTAAAAATTAATTTTTGCATATTTTATTTGGTATGTAAGCTTTTAGGGGAGTTATAAGGTTGATGCGAAATAAATTTTTAGTGTTATTTACTTTAGTGTTTGAAAATGAAATAAAGGTGTTTTAGAAAGATTGGTTGATTTTTTGTGGTGTTGGATATTATTTTAAGTTGGAGATTATAAGGTGTATCCAAGTAATTATTTTTGTTCATGATTTGATGAATGTTAATTCCAAGGAGCAATAAGGTGTATTTGAGATTTGTTTATTTTTGTGTCTAAGGAATATTTGAGAAAGTGTTAAAAGTGAGATTTTGTTATCTAACCATTGAAATTGGATAGAAGAAAATTATGATTTAGACAAGTTTTCCAAAGGCACTTCTACATCAAACAAAAGGTATGGGCACATATTCCTAGTGAGTGATTGTTGAATGTTGTGAATGCTAAGTTGGAGTGAAAAGGATTGTTTGGTAAGCATTGTTGAGTGTATTTTGAATTAATGCTTCAAGGTTTTCTGGAATAATGAATTGTTGATAAAATCTTATTTTATAAGCATTGTTGTTGAAGTGAGTAAGTGAGTGAATAACTTGAACTAGGGTTTGCAAAGATCATGAGTATCATTGTTATGTGAGATTGATTGATAAGCATTGTTGGAAACATTTGAGTGAGTGTTTATATGCTTGGACTAGGGTTTGTAAGCAAAGGTTAATTCATTGAGTGATTGGTTGAGAAGAGTTGGTTAAGCCTAGTCAAATGGATGTGTTGACGTTATGGTTCAAGTTCTATGAAACAAATTATTCTATATTTTGAATTGAGTTGAGAAAGAGATTGAGTGTTGATGAATGTGAAACATATTGAGTCTCTAACAATTCTCTATATGTTTCTATGGTAAAAAGAGTGATTGAAAGTGATTGACCATTGTGGTGAATGTGAAGCATATTGAGTCTCTAAAAATTCTCTTTATGTTTTTATGATATTGGACAAGTTCTAGTGAGGACTTGTTGAGCAAATTTGAGGTAAGTCTTTTAAAATACTTGTGGATAGATTTGTGTGAGCTTTTGTGGAAACTTACAATACAAAAATTGAGGATTTAATTGAGAACATATTTTAGGATAGAATAAAGAACATATTTGAGGATAGAGATTGAGAACAGATTTGAAGACAGAGATTGAGGATAGACTTGAGGATAAATATTTGAGGACATATTTTGGTGCAGATTTGAGGACAGGTTTGTGCTAGACCAGAAATAGATATTGAGCAGATTTGTGCTAGACCGAAGGACTGTGTTTAGTGCAAATTTGAGATAGAGCTTTGAAGATGACAGATTATAGAGGATGATAGTCTCTAGTGGATAGAGATCCATTAGCCAGGGTAGTTAGGATAGGTGTCTCCAGTAAATAGAGATCCATTAGCTAGGGCAGTGAGGACAGGTGTCTTTAATGGATAGAGATCCATTAGCCAGAGTAGTGGGGGTAGCAGTTCTTCTAGAATATCACCAGTCAAAGCTAAGGAGAAAGGAGTTCTCCTATGGATAGATATCCACAAACTTGATTAGGGGATTGGTGTCTCCTTTGGACAGAGATCCATAAACATTGTAAAAGGGAAAGGATTCCCAAAATATTGATTGAGAAAATTTTAGTGAAATATTTTCTCCATGGAGTAGCCCACATTGGGTGAACCATGTAAAATTGGTGTCTCTATTGTGTGTGTGGATTTGTGCATTGCTTTGATTACTATTGTTGATATTACTATCTATACATTGCATAATATTGATTGAGAAAGAAAAGTAAAAAGTGGTCTTATACTATTCACCCCCCTCTCAGTATAAGCTTGTGTTCTTCATTAAGCATTCTTAAAATTATTTAAGATGTTTTTTTTTAGATACATAGGAGAGTTGGTTACATCCACATTATTTTTAGTAACTACCAAGTGCCATATTCAAACCATAGGGGCTACTCCCAACAAGCCTATACCACCTTATTATTTTTGACACAGTTTGAGGGGGAATATTGGTCGCTTGGGATTTATACCATTGTTGTTGGTATAGTGTGCACTCAAAGGATTCATATCACACTACTACCTTTGCAACAAGCATACCCCTAAGGTTTGAACCTAGGTCTCTTCCTGGTAAGTGCCTGGTCAAACATATAATTACCAATACACATAGCCCTTAGGGGCCATTTTTTTTATATTGAGTTTAGTGTGAGAAACCCCTACGACCAATGCTCAAGGCTAGGCATCCCAAATTATTCAAAATGTTATTATCATGTATCAAACTTTCAAAATATATATTATCTTTGTATTAATAACTTAATAATCAATTTAGGGAATCAACTTCCATAACAATTGAGGGACATATATTTTATAATTGTAATTAAACCCTCTTTAATCATTGCTACTTCATGTTCATGATAAATTTAGGATAGATATTTGAATCTTTTTCTCAAATTTTTATATATATTTTCATTATTTACTCTGGTGTTCCTCTTTTTGATGAATTTTTTTCTTTTATTTATAAAAGAGAATTTGAAAAGACAATGCAATGTCTTTTGATAATTTTGTTTTACAACATGGCCTTAATAGTTTCATATAAGTTAGCCATTATGCTTTTTCATTGATTATATTATTGTGTAATTTAACTAACACTTTTCATGTTTACCTTTAAAAAATTATGGGATTAAGTTTGATATATCTATAATTATAATATCGATAAATGATAAATAAAAAATAAAACATTTTCTATTTTTAATTATGAATTTCTTGTTTAATATTTATTTTCAATCGGGCAAAACCTTAATATTGTGGTAAAGATCAATTTTACAATAATTTTATTTGATTTATTTTTTTGATATTTTATTAAGAAAGGTAACATATGTAAAAATATCAAAAGTTAATTATAAAAGTTACATTTTTTAAATCCTAGCTTTAAATTATGATTATAAATAACACGACATATCAGTAAACAGACCCTCTAAAGTTGATAATAGCCTATAAAACTTAACATATTAATAAACAAATGTTTTAAAGTCTAGAATTCCATAAAACTAAGAATGATTACAATTAAGTTATATTAAACAAGTTGCCATATCAAGAAATAGGATATAACTAAATATATAACACTAAATATTCTAACTTAAAGTAGCAGACTATATTGAAGAAGTCAATGATATTAAGAAATAGAAAGATATTATGAGGTTTATCCCAACTCAAGGAGTGGAGATTTCCTTGAAGCCCTTGATCTCACATAAAAATCTCAAGTTGTCAAGAACTCCATTTATGTGGACTTGTTAATCTGGAAAAAAAAAGAGTGGCACATTTTCGATGAAGTTTACCTACTACCTAACTGCTGATGAGAATGCTTGTTGGTTCCCTTGTAGTTCAGTTTGGTTCAAGGAACTTACCCCCAAAGTTAATTTTTTTCTTTGGCTTGCCCTCCAAAACAAAATTTTTTCTTTGGAGAATCTTAAGAAAAGAGGAATGGTCATTCCTAACCAATGTTATCTATGTGGGGCTCATGAGAAAAACACTCAACATCTCCTTTTAGAATGCTCCTTCTCATTGAATATCCTTTCCTTTCTTCTTTCAACCTTGGGAGTCAGTTAGGTGGTCTCGAATTCTCTGAAAGACTTTTTTTTATCATTGGTCATTTTCTCCCTTCCTTAGCCCCAAATGTTGTATCCTATGGAAGCTCTACCTCCCTCATTTCTTTTGGGGGGTTTGGAAAGAAATAAATTGTAGGGCCTTTAAATATTGTTCTTTGAACACCTCCTTCATGGGTTTCAAAATTCTTAGTGCTTTAGTTGAAAACATATCGGTTATCTCTTTTCCCTCCTCTAATGTTCCCCCTTTTGAGGCTTCTCTCTCTACTAGCCTAGGGTTACCCATTGGGGTACCTGGTCCCCCTCATGCTAGCTCGAGTAGGATACAAACCAAATGGAGCTCTTCCCTTTGGATTGGCTTAAATTAAATTTTTATGGAGCATCCAAAGGAAATTTAGGGATAGAAGCTAGAGGAGTGATCAAAAACTCTAGTGGAGAAATTGTCTTAGACTTTTTTGAGAATCTTGGTCACCAAACTGATAATTTTTCAGAGGCTAGGGTCCTCTTCCAAGGTTTATCCTTGCTTGAATCAATGGGTGTTGATAAGGTTGTTATATAAGGGGATTATTTATACATTATCAATATCCTCACTGAATAGGTTTCACCTTGTTAGAATATTGGTAATATCCCCGCTCTCCATCCCCCCATCGGCCTGCCCCTGGGACTGATTCCATCGATATTCTCCAAACATCCAGCCTATTGAAATCTCCCATTCCCGCACCCAAAGCTGACGTCAACAAAGAACAGAGAAGGGGACGACCGTCAAATGCAGAAAAGCTTGCCAAAGCAGTTGAGATCGAATTGGCTGATGGCTCAGTGCCTACCTCCTTGGGCCCTATTTCTGAACACCCCAACCACCAAGATGAGGATGAAGTTAGACCCAAACTTACTTCGTCTCAAGGGAGAGGCAGAGGCCACAAAGCAAACCCCAAATCAACTCGATGAAGTTCATCTCCTGGAATGTCAGAGGCCTCAATGGAACTGCTAAACAGAGGACTGTTAAATCAGTAAGAAAAAACCTAAAACCAAATATCATGTTCCTTCAAGAATCCAAACTTGACGAGAATAGCAGCACTCAAGTTTGCAAGCTAATCTGGGAAAATAGCAATTTTGCCTTTTGTCCCTCCTCAGGGGCATCTGGGGGTCTCCTTTGTTTGTGGGATCCGACAACCATTGATGGAAGGGTTCTTTCAGTCTCTGACAGAACCATCAACATTCTGTTTACCAATAAAGTCACTAACCTCCAATGGATCGCCACCAATGTTTATGGACCTAACAGTCCTGTCAACAGAAGACTGTTGTGGGATAACATTTCAGCAATGCGCAACAACTTTGCTGACTTTCCATGGATGCTCTGTGGTGATTTCAATGCTCCCCTTCACCTGTTTGACAAGCAAGGAGGCAATCCGATCACCAGCAGCTGCATAGAAGATTTCAGTGATTTTGTCAACCACAACGAGCTAATGGACATGCCGCTCCAAGGATCCAACTACACATGGAGCAACAGACGTGTGGGCATCCATCACATCCAAATCCGGCTTGATAGATTTCTCTTATCCAAAGAACTCATTCCTATTTTTGGTGATGGCAGGCTTCATAGCCACCCAAAAATTGGCTCCGATCACAACCCCTTAATTCTGGATTGTTCCCGCCCCAACAAATCTTCAAAACCCCTTTCAGGTTTGAAAAGATGTGGCTCACCCATCCAGATTTAGGTCGGTGTATTCGACAATGGTGGCAGCAAAACCTTTGTCCAAACCCTCTCACGAATCTGTTCCTCAAACTCAAAGCGGTCAAACTCAAGCTGAAATGCTGGAATAGGGAGGTCTTCGACAACCTCTTTACCGAGAAAAAGCTTCTGATGGATGAGCTGAAAAGGGTGGAAAATCTGATTCAGGGAGGAGATCTGAGGGTCAAAACTTTCATGGAAGAAAAAAGCCTCCTTTCAAACTTTCACAATGCCTTGGCTAAGGAAGAGTCCTACTGGAGGCAAAAATCCAGAAACCTCTAGCTCAAAGAAGGAGACACCAACACGAAGTTTTTCCATGCTTCCACCATGCGTCATAGAGGCTCAAATAAAATCTCTGAGTTGACCAAGGCTGATGGATCCATTGTCTCTGACATCCAAGCTATCAGACAGGAAGCTGTGCGCCACTTCCAGGAAATCTTAGGTCCAAGCGTTGACTGCCATCCCCGCACAACAAGTTCTCTGCTTCAGAACATCCCAAAGTTGGTGTCTAACGATGATAATGGGAAATTGCTTCAATGCTTCACTGAAGAGGAGATCAAAGAAGCTCTGTTTGCAATGGAACCTGATAAGGCCCCTGGACCCGATGGCTTCCCACCCTAGTTTTTTCAACACTTTTGGGATATTGTGGGCCCAGATGTCGTTGCTACGGTTAAATTCTTCCAGAGAGCCAAAAAGATGCCGAGAGAGGCCAATTCCACCTTCATTGTTTTAATTCCCAAGTCCAATGATCGTGCTTCTCTCTCTGACTTCAGACCTATTAGTCTCTGTAGTGTCATCTACAAACTTATCACCAAAGTTATGGCAAACAGGTTGAAAGACATCCTTCCCTCCATCATCGACCAGTGCCAAGGGAGCTTGGTCAAAGGTAGATTCATTGCTGATGGAGTGATAACCGTCCACGAATTGGCCCACTCGGCATATAAAAATAAAAAACCCGAGCATGTTCCTTAAGCTTGACATGAACAAGGCTTTTGATCGGGTTTCCTGGAAATTCCTATTCGAGGTCCTAGAGAAGTTTGGGTTTCACAAAGAATGGATCAAGATGGTTCGTGAATGTATCTCGACTGCATGGTTCTCTATTCTTATCAATGGTTCACCCACAGGTTTCTTCCAAAGTTTCAAAGGCATCCATCAAGGGGACCCTCTGTCCCCCTTTCTCTTCATCATTTTGGTCGAAACCCTTGGAAGAACCCTTACAGCTGCCTGCAATAGTGGTCTCGTCTTCGGGATCAAACCAGCCTCAACAACCAATGCCATATCCCACCAATAGTTTGTGGATGATACTATTCTATCCTCTCATGCTTTCATTCCCGAAGCAAAAATCATTAAGAACATTCTTGATTCTTATGAAGAGGCGGCTGGCCAGAAAGTCAATTACCGCAAAAGCAAGCTATACTTTCTCAATACTCCCATTCACAGGCAAAATAGGATTGTTGAGATCCTTGGGTGCATCATTGGGAGCCTTCCAACTACTTATCTTGGATTACCGCTTTTCCATGGCAGATCTGTCTCGGCTATGTGGAACCCTGTTTTAGATCGCCTCAACAAGAAACTTGTAGGTTGGAAAAGCTCAATGCTCAGTCAGGAAACCAAAGCCACTCTGGTCCAGGCTTGCCTGCAAAGTATTCCCATTTTTTTCTTATCTATCTTCAAAGCTCCGGCTTCCATCTGCCAAAGAATTGAGCAAATTCAACGCAGATTCCTTTGGGCGGGAAACGAAAACAAGAATAAATTTTCACTTGTTGCCTGGGATAGGGTCTGTTCCAAGAAAAAGGATGGAGGACTCGGATTCAGAGACATCAAGCGGATGAACATGGCCCTCATTGCCAAGCAATCCTGGAGACTTACCATCAATGAAAAAGTCACTTGGATTGACATCATCAAAGCTAAGTACCTCCATCAGGTTTCCTTTCTTGGAGAGCACAACCTTCCTAGCGGATCTCATTTCTGGAATGGCATCACCAAAACAAGGAAGATCATCATGGAAGGCTTAAGGTGGTGTCTTGGAACTGGAATGAACATTCATTTTTGGGATGACCCGTGGATCCGTGATAAACCTCTCAGCCAAGATCCGCATCTTGCAGTGCTCAAGACGGTTACCGAAGCCACCTTTGGAGATAAGGTGTGCCATTTCATTAACCTAGGTATCACAAGACCTGAATGGAAACACCTGGCTCTCAACGGGCCTAGGCATATCATCGAGGCGCTCAGGCGGTTACAAAACTTGTTGAGGACTTGCATCATCCCCAACTCACACAAAGATGATTCCATGGTCTGGAACCTTGAAGATTCAGGGAATTTCACTGTTAAATCAGCTTACTATAGTCAAGAAACTCCCAATGATGGTCGGGACTTATCTAATCAGGTCTGGGTTCCCAAGATCATTCCCAAGGTCAAATTATTTTGTTGGTTGGCCATCCAAAATAGAATCCTCACCACTGACAACTTGATAACCAGAGGGTTACTCATTCCCAATTGGTGCATCCTGTGCAAAAATGCCTGTGAGTCAACTTCGCATGTTTTTTTGGAATGTCCCTTCTCTCTAGAAGTTCTCAACCAGGTTCTTAACACCTTCGACATCTCCGCAGCCCTCCCTCATTCCATTCCCCTCCTTTTTCAACAATGGCCCCGGCCTTTCAAGAGCAATCAACTTAAATTCATGTGGCAAGCTTGCCTCCACCTTTTCCTGTGGCGAGATATGGCTCGAGAGAAATGCCAGAATTTTCAAAAACCAAGCCACTGATAAGAATATTATTGTTGCCAAAATCTTGGCCCTTGTTGCGGAGAATGCCTCTCTTGTTTCGTCTTCCAAACCCCCCCTCCTGGCCTTGAATCGGACCTAACAAAACTTTTCAATCTTTCTAATTTCTCTGCCATGCCCCATACTTCTGTTGACAGGTCTGTCATCAAGTGGGTCTTACCACCTACTGGGTGGCACAAGCTCAATTTCGATGGTGCGGCCAAAGGCAACCCAGGAGCGGCTGGCGGAGGAGGAATTCTCAGAAATCACAGAGGAGAAATAATTTTGGCCTTTGCCCAGAACCTGGGAATTCAATCTAACAATATGGCAGAGGCTCGGGCTCTGCTCCAAAGCTTGATCCTCTTGGAGGGTTTGACCATCAATAAACTTATCATAGAAGGAGACTCGCTGCACTGTATCAACTGGCTCAATGGGACTTCTATGCCTCCCTGGGCCCTTGCTTCGATTTTCCAAGACTGCAAGGCTCTTATTGGCAAGTACCCAAAATTAGTCATTAAGCATCAGTATCGGGAAGGAAACAAAGCTACGGACTGGCTTGCTAACAAGGGTGTAGGCGAACCTGACATTCATGTTTGGAGAGACTCCTTCCCCATTGGCCTAAGGAACGATTCTATAAGTGTCAATGTTTGCACAATGTGAGTGGTTGGCAGGGGACCGGTTTAGTTTGCTCATGGAACTGGTCGAGTTTTCGCGTCTTTTCTTCCTTCTTCTCCTCCTTCGGCCATGTTTTGGCAACATGTCGCGATATCGCGACGCGGTCTTGCATCATGTCGCGATATCGCGACACTTTTTCTCTTCGACCGCGTTTTTGCAACATGTCGCGATATCGCGACACTTTTTCTCCTCGGCCATGATTTTGCAACATGTCGCGATATCGCGACACTTTTCCTCTTTGGCCGCGCTTTTGCAACTTGTCGCGATATCGCGACACTTTTTCTCTTCGGGCGCGTTCTTGCAACATGTCGCGATATCGCGACACTTTTTCTATTTCGACGCGGTCTTGCAACATGTCGCGATATCGCGACACTTTTTCTCTTCAGCGGTCTTCCAACATGTCGCGATATCGCGACACTTTTTCTCTTTGTCGGTCTTCCATCATGTCGTGATATCGTGACACTTTTTCTCTTCGACTGCGGTCTTCCATCTTGTCGCGATATCGCGACACTTTTTCTCTTCGGCTGCGGTCTTCCATCATGTCGCGATATCGTGACACTTTTTCTCTTTGGTAGTGGTCTTCCATCTTGTCGCGATATCGTGACACTTTTTCTCTTCGGCTGCGGTCTTCCATCATGTCACGATATCGCGACACTTTTTCTCTTCAGCGGTCTTCCATCATGTCGTGATTTCACGACACCTTTTCTCTTCGGCCGCGATGTCTCTTCTTGTCGCGATATCGCGACACCTTTTCTATCCGATTGCGGTTTTGCATCATGTCACGATATCGCGACACTTTTTCTCTTCGATCGTGATTTTGCAACATGTCATGATTTCGTGACACTTTTTCTCTTCGGCCTCGATGATGCAGCATGTCGTGATATCACGACACTTTTTCTCTTCGGCCGCGATTTTGCAACATGTCACGATTTCATGACACTTTTTCTCTTCGACCATGTTTTTGCAATCTGTCATGATTTCATGACACTTTTTCTTCTTTGGTCACGATAACGCTGCTTGTCACGATTTCATGACTCTTCTTCTCTTCTAGCACCAACCTTGCAACATGTCGCGATATCGTGACACTTCTTTTCTTCTAGCAGCAACCTTGCAACATGTCGCGATTTCGTGACACTTTCTCTCCTTCGGCTCCGATGCCGCTTCTTGTCACGATTTCGTGACTTCTCTTCCTCTCTTGGATGCAACGGTGCAACATGTCATGATTTCGTGACATCATTTCCAAACTGGTCATGATTTCGCGACACCTTTCCTCGTGTGGCGTTTTGCTCGTTCTTTGATCTTTAGTTCTTGGACCACCTCGGTCGATCTGGAAATCATGTAAAACTCTTGTACAAGGTTCAGGGACCTTTCAACACCCTTTCTACCAATAAAAAAAATATATATTCCTAAGAAAATTTGTGAACTCCCAAAGTAAGCATATTTATAAGAAAGGTATCAAGGTTGTAGATTTCCTTGCTAGTATCGAGGTTTAAAATAAAGGTATGTCTATCTACAAATACAATTTTCCTCAAGACCTTATTTCTTTGGTGATAAATGATACTGTCCTCATCAATGACAACATTTGATTTTGTTCTCTTATTTGACGTTGTAGTTCTCAATTTCTCTATTTACTCTATTTTGAATTTAGAATTTAGGGGTTCTATCTCTAGTTCTCTACTATCCTATTCTATTTGTGTGTTTGTTATTAGTCATTTCTCCCATGTTTCTATTGCGGGCTAGGCCTTCCCCTATGCTTTGTTTTTTTTCTTGGATGTTGTTAAGGCTACTTTGTTGGTCCGGTTTGTAAATATGTAAAAGGTTCGGGGACCCTTTTAAAACCTCTTCTTTTCATATATATATATATATATATATATATATATATATATATATATATATATATATATATATATTTATTTATTTATTTATTTATTTATTTATATTTATTTATTTATTTATTTATTTATTTATTTATTTATTTATTTATTTATTTATTTATTTATTTATTTATTTATTTATTTATTTCTAACTTAAAAAACAACAATTTAAAAATCCCTTAAAATAAAGACTTAGATGCATATAAATTACTAGGTTCATCAAACACTACCTACAAAAATAAAATATCATATATGAAAGTACTAAGCATTCAGAAGTTTTTTTATATATCTTACATTAGACTAAAACCCCATACAAAGAATGTGGTTAATTTATAAATAAATAATAGTTTTCATCGTTTATTACCTTCTAAAGTTTTAATCATTAATTTAGAGATAACACAAACCTTATGTTCATGGGTCTATATTACCATACCACCTTTCTTCCTAGATTGATATAAACAATGTTACATAAAAATAACATACATTCTAGAAGAACCATCATACTGATTCTATAATTTTTTCATATTGTCCAAAAAAACTTGTAGTAACTAGCCTTAGAAGGAAACTAACGTGAATAATAATAGAATGGGAAATAATTAAAACTTGTAATAATTTTATTTTTTTCAAATAAGAGATAAAGACTTAGATGCCCAACAACTAAGCTTTTCTAAAATTTGCATAAAAACCAACAAAACATCATTAGGCAAAACATCGAGAATGAAGGGAATTCAAAGATACCTTGTAATGGTTTTATGATTAATTAAAACCTTTACTTTAATAACATTTGATTGAAGTCAATGAGGTATTACATTATTTATTAGTAGGATAATTTAGTCTTCTCTTATGTGAGTTTATAGCCAAAAATATATCAATAATGGTTAAGGATTTGGAGGATGTTCTAACTTTTATAATGGGGATTTTAAAAGATAGATGTGAATCAACTATGAATGGTGAATTTATAACTTTACATATCTTAAAATTGAACAAGAAAACTTGATAGATATTTTCAAACAAGTAACTAGGAGCATTAATTATAGTTATGTATAAAATGAGATTAAGAACACATTTTGTAAAATTGAACATTACTTTAATATCATTTGATTGAAGTCTATGAGGTCTTAACCTTTACTTTAATATCATTTGATTGAAGTCTATGAGGTATTAACCTTTACTTTAATATCATTTTATTGAATTTTATGAGGTATTACATTATTTATTAGTAGGATAATTTAGTCTTCTCTTATGTGAATTTATAGCCAAAAATATATCAATAATGGTTAAGGATTTGGAGGATGTTCTAACTTTTATAATGGGGATTTTAAAAGATAGATGTGAATCAACTATGAAGGGTGAATTTATAACTTTACATATCTTAAAATTGAACAAGAAAACTCTATAGATCTTTTCAAACAAGTAACCAATAACATTAATTATAGTTATGTATAGAATGAGATTAAGAACACATTTTGTAAAATTGAACATTACTCTAATATCATTTGATTGAAGTCTATGAGGTCTTAACCTCTACTTTAATATCATTTGATTGAATTCTATTAGGTACTAACCTTTACTTTAATATCATTTGATTGAATTCTATGAGGTATTACATTATTTATTAGTAGGATAATTTAGTCTTCTCTTATGTGACTTTATAGCCAAAAATATATCAATAATGGTTAAGGATTTGGAGGATGCTATAACTTTTATAATGGGGAATTTAAAATATATATGTGAATCAACTATGAAGGGTGAATTTATAACTTTACATATCTTAAAATTGAACAAGAAAACTCCATAGATCTTTTCAAACAAGTAACCAAGAGCATTAATTATAGTTATGTATAGAATGAGATTAAGAACACATTTTATAAAATTGAACATTACTTTAATATAATTTGATTGAATTCTATGAGGTATTAACATTTACTTTAATATAATTTGATTGAAGTCTATGAGGTATTACATTATTTATTAGTAGGATAATTTAGTCATCTCTTATGTGACTTTATAGCCAAAAATATGTCAATAATGGTTAAGGATTTGGAGGATGTTCTAACTTTTATAATGGGGATTTTAAAAGATAGATGTGAATCAACTATGAAGGGTAAATTTATAACTTTACATATCTTAAAATTGAACAAGAAAACTCTATAGATATTTTCAAACAAGTAATCAAGAGCATTAATTATAGTTATGTATAGAATGAAATTAAGAACACATTTTGTAAAATTGAATATTTTAAAGAAAAAACCTCCAATACGCAATATAACCAAGTTGAAGGATCAAAAAAAGCAAGGTAATTTTTATTAATCAATTTTGAAGCAAATCCCAACCATCTCAACATGTTGATTATGAAGTATCATTATATCCCCTCATATGCTTTGTTGCAATCAAGCTTAACACAAAAAATATTTAAATTAGATTCTGGTACCCATTTTTTGGGCTTCTCAAGCTAAGACTTTATTCATCCATTTCGTGTTGGAATATGTTACATTATTTGGTACATGCTAATGTACCACCTTGGGTGTATCTTTAGATTAGGAGTGTGTCTTAGATTAGGGTTTGAGTATTTACTTTATGCAATGTAATAAATGCACAAGTATTGTTAGAATGTGCAAAGTATTTGATGATGTAAATGTGCATGTTGTCCATGTGTACATGAGTCCATAGAATAGGAATATGAAGAGTCATAGGAAGGTGGAAGACCAAGAGTCACATCTCATTATATATAGGCCTTTGATAGATAGCAAAGAAGAGAAGGTAGATAGCATAAGTGATATGGTAGATAGCATATGCTAGATACAATGTAGAGCATGTAAGGAATATGGAGAGTTTGAGACCTCCATTTTATATCATTGTACTATTTTTGTGAGCCTTCATTAATGGAAGTTTTATGAGTAGTTTCAAAAGTTTCTTATGAGTTTTACATGCTTAGTATATTGCCATGATCATATATTTAATATTCCAATGCTCATTTTATATATTGTGGTTAATTTCTCATTAAGTATCAAGCATCAAAAGCTAACAGTGATATCAGAGCATAAGGGATATTGATAGGAGATAGGGAGAGCCACAAGAGATATTGAGAGGAGATAGGGAGATTTCATTTTCAAATTTTCAAAGAATATTTCCATAGGGTTGCAGAAAAACTCATGAAGACTAGAACTCAACATATATCTCTTTCCACTAGATTGAAGGATAACTAGTGAAGTTTATTGATTTTTAGAGATCTAAAGATTTATATGAATTTGCTTTTTGTTTTCTAAGTTCTTTACTGTAGCAAAAGATAATATCGAAGGTAGAATATTGAGGAGACCCAAGAAAGAGGTCCCTATAAAATATTGAAGACTCCAGATTGAAGAAAGAAGAAAGCAACTCTATAGAAGATTGAGAAAAGGTCTCAAGAAATTTTGGAAAGAGAATGAAGAAGGCTAGAAAAGCCCTATTGGATAAGTGGCCATTGAAGAATATTTGAAGAAAGCTAAAGATTGCAAGAAGGAGTAGCTCCTAAAAATAATAATTTGCGACAATTATCATCATATAACAAAAATCACAAAAGGAAGAAGGATTTGGCAAGAAGTTTGCCAAATTTTGAAAAGAATTTTGAATACCTCAAGATATTTAGATTCTTGAGAAATAAGGGCTGGGAAAGAGGCTAGATTTGAATTTAGAATTAAAAAATAATTTTGGAGAAGAAAGAAGCTAGAAGAGGCCATCAAATTTTAAGTTTGAAGACAGCCATAAAGGATGTGAAGGCTAATTTGCAAAGAAGATTGTTTATTTTTATAGCAAAAGTTGAAGAGTCACAGGACAACAAATTGAAGGTGATATATAGTTGCAATTTGGAGAAGATTTGGGCAATTTTTGAAGTACCCTTGAACAACCAATTGAAGGAAGGATTGACAGTAAAATAAGGCAGCAATTTGGAGAAGTTAGGAGATATTATTGGATAGCAAGATAAGGAGAAGAAATTATATTTTTGAAGCAACAATTTGAAGAGGTTTGAGCTGCAAATTTGAGCAGCATTAAGAGAAGATATTAGAGCTGTGTTTTGGAGAATTTAGGGGCATATTTGTGAGAAGAATTGGACAACATTTTGTCAAATAAAGGTGCTGCAAATTTTAGAAGTTGAAGGCAGCATATTGGATAGTGTTATTGCTGCAAAATTATGCATTCCTAGACAACACAGTTGAAGGAGAAATAGGCAGTAATTTGATCTGCAAGATTGACAAGTTTAGGGCAACATTAGAAGGAGAAAATAGAGATATATTTTTTGAGAAATTTAGAGTATATTTGAGAGAGATTTGTATAGCAAAGCAAAGAAGAATTTGGCAGTATTTGAATAAGGATAATTGCTGCAAATTATAAAGATATTTGAACATCATAGAAGCAGATTTTTAAACAGCATTGAAAGTTGCAAAATTGATAAGTTTGAGGTAGCAATTAAGTATAAACGAAAACTATAAATTTTACAATTTTCAGGCAGCAAAAATTTGAATCAAATCACCAAGAATATTAGCTACTAAATAAAGGCAAAAGTGCAATGACCCTAAAATCATAAATAAGAAAATACAAAATCAGAAATAAGAAAACACATAGAAATAGAAAGAACTTTTTTTTACTAAGGAGAGGGATTCATAAACCCCTAACCAACCTTAGGTTAACTTATTGTTTAACAAAACCCCTAAGTTTCTCAAGAACTATACCACACAACATTATTCTCATGCAAGTCCCTTCTACGTAGTCATATCTCATGTTATGCACATAAGTCCATCCATATCATCATCCTTAATGAGCTAGACTTATCACCTTAAACCATTAGAAGGTGTACACGTATCTCCATTATCTACACAAGCCATTATGCATAGGTATGCTACATGTACTATGATTTAAGCTATCAGTATTCTCCTCTAACAAGTTATCTTACTCAAGTATGATCTTCTATAAACCTAGTTACCATTCTCTCTAAGGGGGTCTCAAGCCCTTAGGTTATCCTCTAAGTTCACCCTAGAACTTACTACTCAATTCTTATGAAATTTATTCAAACAAGAAAATAAAATATAGATCTAGATACTAAATCTAACAAAACATAATTTATTAAACATGAAAAAGATAACTAGGACATGGAACAATAATTAAAGAATAAACATGCAATAGAAAGTATTTAAATACATTCACAATATATCAAACAAAATACAAAGGTTCATTTGCCACATTGATCATTTATTACATAAGTGTGTATGGTAAAACCTCCATACCCTTAAACAATACATTACATCAATTTCATCGGGGAAATCTCCCCATAAATCTAATCTATTAGCATAAATAAACAAGATGTAAAGTAGATATGTAACTTGTGCATTGGTCTATCTGTAAATTTGGTCCTCCTGCTCTTTCGTCGATCAAGTGAGGATAGTAGGGGGATAAGGACACTCATAGTTCAGGATAGACATGCTTCTAAATGTATTTACTCATTTTATTGTCAAATTGTAACTATACAATCAAACTAAGCAATACAACTATCTAATGCATGGTTGATATTATAGAAACTACTCTTTCTATTTTCCTCTCATCCTCCTTTGAGAGTATTTCAACAATACATCTAGATCACAGGATTTTATTGCAATAAATGACTCAACCCATATTCAACAATCGAATTTCCCATACCTTTAATTGCCAAATAATCTAGGTTCATATTTATTCATCAAATTAAATCCAACTACTTTAATCCATAAATAAACCTTTCTTTTCATTTCATAAATTAAAGTCCCATACCCTTAATTTACAAAACCAACCAAATTCATATTTATTTATTAAATTAAAGTCAACTACTTTAATTTATAAATAAACATTTCTTTTCATTTCATAAATTAAAGTCCCATACCCTTAATTTACCAAAAAAATCAAATTCATATTTATTTATTAAATTAAAGCCAACTATTTTAATCCATAAATAAATATTTCTTTTCATTTCATAAATTAAAGTCCCATACCCTTAATTTACAAAACAAACCAAATTCATATTTATTTATTAAATTAAAGCCAACTACTTTAATCCATAAATAAACCTTGCATTTTTACTTCATTAATCTAAAACTCATTAATTTTAAAAAATAAAGTCATATAAGGCTTCCCATTTCATTAATCTAAAATTCACCATTTTAAATAATGAAAACTATTTATGAAACCCTTTTTTCCATTAATCTAAAATCCATTATTTTAATTAATGAAACTGTGCAAGGTTCTTCCTTCACTAAACAAAGTTCTCCTACCCTATTTAACACAAGTAATTATCCCTACTCACTCGCTTAAATGAGTAATATGAAAACCATAGGCCCCACTATTTTATGCAAGCTACTATAAATTTAATTTACAGTCAACACTTGGAACCAATCAAACATTTACACCATAACAGGGTAATGAGCGATGCTCCTACTTGAGTGCCTAATATCTTCTATCCTGATAGTTGATGAGGTTCAGAGGTTATCCAACCAAAAGAGGTGAATGTGATGATTTAGGCTCCAAGACCCGACAATCCATCACGACTAAACCCTTGGTTTGGTATAAGAGGATGGTTGTTCTGTGCTAGAATCCTCATGATACCTATGAGATATCCTCCTAGAAATAACTCCACCATGGATATATTAGTTTAATACCACCTAATTTGGTACTATAAATAGCTGCAAGGATTGTAGAATAGAGGTTTTACAACGAGCACCCAAATCTAAAAGGTGACACAATGGCAACTGCACACACAGAACCAAGGAAGCTAGAAGGCTCTCAAACATTCATTACACGAAACCACTTAGAATGATAGGGCAAAGGTAAGAACTACCCTAAGGTACAGTGATGGCATATTGGTCAACATAGTTTCCCCAACCAAGCTGGCAGGGTTCGGGTTTGTTAGGTAACACTACTTGATTGGAAATCGAGAACCAACATAATGCTAGTAGACTGAGACTAGCAACCAAGGGAGGCCAATGACCATACCTATACCCGAATGACACTATTCTTACTTGGACAAGTTATAAACTATAACCCAACGTACACCAAAACTATAAGTTTCTACTATGGTGCTAACATAGCTAACCAGTGACTCTAAAAGTAAGTAAGCTTGGCAAATGATGGATAGGGAAGATAGTACCATTTCTAACAACACACAAGAGTGGAGTTACAACGAAACCAACCTATTATTTGTGATAGCTCTAGTTGGTTCCTCAAATATCATTCTTCCTTAGTGCTTCTTATTTTTACATTGATGGTTTTCTTCTCCTTTAGTTTTTCTAGGTTTTGTTGTTGTTCATCCTACCTTCTCCCTAAGATACTTATCCTCCCTTCACTGCCTAGCTCTCTCTCCCACTTCATGCCTACGTCTTACTCTATTAAACATCATCATAACTGCCATTACTCCTTCACATTCGTCAGGTGGTAGGGGGAATATTTTCCTTTTGCATTCCCAAGATGCTACCATAAATGAATCCATCTCTTCACGTCAGTTGGAAGCTTCGCATGGTTGGCTCGATCAGATTCTCTGAAGGGCGGTTCTATCATTTTTTTAAAACAACAGTAGTTTACCATTTTATTAAGCAAATTCTCATTATCATTAAGATAGTAAAATTTTTTTCTATAAGTTTAATGAATTTCATTTATCATTACAAATAGAGTAGCCATTTGTTTATAATGGAGATTCTTTTATTACTTAATATGAAACAATTGTTTCTTTTTCTTTAAAAGAGGTTTCTTTATCATTCTGAAATAAATCAACTATTTATTTAAAATGAAATCTCTTTATTATTCTAAAATAAATCAACTATTTATTTAAATGAAATCTCTTTATCATTCTAAAATAAATTAACTATTTATTTAAAATGAAATCTCTTTATCATTCTAAAATAAATCAACTATTTATTTAAAATTAATTCTCTTTATCATTCTAAAATAAATCAACTATTTATTTAAAATGAAATCTCTTTATCATTCTAAAATAAATCAACTATTTATTTAAAATAAAATCTATTTATCATTCTAAAATAAATCAACTATTTATTTAAAATAAAATATCTTTATCATTCTAAAATAAATCAACTATTTAATTTAAAAAAATATCTTTATCATTTTAAAATAAATCAACTATTTATTTAAAATGAAATCTCTTTATCCTTCTATTTACCCGAGCAACACAAGAATTTATAAAGACAACCTATCCATTCATATTTCCTAATTTATTGAGGCAAATAGTGTTGAAGTAAAAGATAATCAAGCATGTGCAACAGACAAAGAGGGGAATATTTCCATCAATTTAGTCACTTGTCTCAACCTCTAGAACTTATGATAGCTACTAGGCTATCAATCTAGGGCTCAAGGTGGCTAGCTATTGATGATTATCCCTAACTTAATGCATGCCTATATAAAGGTATCCATCAGTTTTACCTCTCAGTTGCCTTATCATCACTTTCCCAACCTCAAGTACCCTCGCCTTCGGTGGATGACTCAACTTCTTCCATGTACAAGTGTACCTAATCCTACACATTGGTAATTTTTTAGTAGTATCATGCTCTTCAATATCTACTAACATCGCATAGCTACTTAATTGCACAAAATTGAGTATTAAAGCACCATCAATTAATATATTGTTTTTCATGTCGAAAGGTCCATCTGGGAGGGTCATGACAAAAATGTATGCCACATTAATGCTACAAAATTTTATTATTTAAGCATTAAAATCAGTTTACTTTAAATTTATAAGAGCACCATATTAGAGCTATTAAAATCTACAAAAGAAAGAGTCTTCAAGACAACGAAGGAGGCAATATTATTGTCTAAGGAAAGGTTGAATAAGTGCTCAAAGATAGCATGCTCAAGGTGTCTAAAGACACCAATTAAAGGCACCAAAACTTGAAGAAGGTAACACTCACATTGGATTAAAATTTGTAGCAAAAGTAAGTTAGAGGATAGAGCCAAAGCAAGGATTAAGGTGCAAGTTTATTAGGAAATAAAATATATTAAAAAGTAAAGTTTTTACCCAAGTTAATAAGCTTGGATATTCGGTCGAACAACATTGAAAAGCTATCAATAAAAGGGGTGGAAAAGCTACTAAGGAAGATTTATTGGAGTGCCACCAAATGAGGAGCAACCATTTATGGAGAAGATCCACCACCAAGCATTAGAACAAAGAAGCACCAACAAGCATTGGAGAGTTATAAAATACGTTAGAGGAAAGAAGAGTTGGAAGTTACAACTATCAAGTAGCAAAATATATTGTGAGCATTAAGGAAGGGCAAGAAAGTTTGAGTACCAAAGAAAGCTAAGATGTTACAGAATTATATGAAAGCGTTGATAGGAGCATAGCTACCATTTGTCACTTCGAATGAGAACATGAAATAATTTGGATGCCACTTGGCACAGAGGAAAAGGAGCACCAACATCCATTGAGGAAAAGAAAATTCTTTAGACCAGCTTTGAGTGCCCCTTGAGGAAGGAAGACACTTGTCAAAGGTAATGCCTATATTGTCATAACTAGGTAGAGTAACATAGCAAGAAGAAACACCTAAAGAAGATATTGAGTGCCATGTGGCACATGAGAAGAGGAATATTGATAGGTTGGAGGAGCCCAAATGATCTTCAATTTCCATATTAAGCACATTCAATGATTAAATAACGTATAACAAGCACGAAGAGGACAGTCAAAGCCTAGAAGAGAGCACCATACACAAGGAAGAAATATTAAATATATTGAAAATACGTCATCAAGCATTGAAGACTAAAATAGCATGCAAGTTGCAGTCAAAGGAGAAGCAGACTAAATACGTAGCGCTCCATTTACATAAAGGTACAAAATATTTAAATCAATTTGAAATTCATAAAGTTGAAGGAGGTATAAGGTATATCAATACTAAGGTTAAGCTTAGTTAAGCTATTATGCTTAAGATTTATTTAATTAATGGAGATATAAGGAAGTGAATTGATAAATTACAACCTTAGATGATTTATTAAATGATTTGAAAGACTTTTGAAGGAGGATTTAATTTGAAAGCCTTTTGAAATCTCTTTATTTGAAATTCAAGCATAGAATTTTTTACAAATAATTTAACTTGGAGGAATAAGGTTTTCTACATCAAAATTGAAATATTGAATTTACAAATATATTTGTTTTTCTAAATTTCTAATTAGGGAGTTATAAGGAATTCATCACCAACATAAATTCTTGAAATTTAGAAACTATATTATTGAAAATTGAAATATATAGGAAGCACAACATAGAGTTGTTAGAAAGTTGGAAAACTACATTGGAATTAGTCTCTTAATAAAATTGAAGGGACATAAGGAATCCAACTTAAAGTTCTTGAAGATAGAAAATTTTATCAATTGAAATTGCATCAAAATTATTTTTAACCATCTATTCATAATAGGGAGAAATAAAGTACTTGTCTTGAATTTGAACATTAGGGAGACAAAAGGAATTCAACTAAAAGGAAAACTTAGAAAGCCAAGTATTTTACCAAAGCTATTTGACATTCAAAATACTAGGGAGCAAAAAGGAATTAAATCTAGAGATTTGATCCTACAAAATATGAGAATTGAAAATATCTTTATAAAATTTGATCACATATTCAAAACACTTGGTAAATATAAGGTATTCTAAAAAATTTGAGATTTTGAAAGACATTATCAAAATTATACTCAAACCTAGGGATTCATAAGGTAGTCAACCTCAACAGTCTTGAAAAATAAAATATTCTATCAAAACTATTCTCAATATATAATACTAGTGAGCTATGAGGAATTCTACTTCAAAGATTAAATTAGAAGAAACATGGATGAAATATTTGTAGGCAAGAAAATACACATCTCAGAAGGAAGAAGCAATAATAAAGCTGGATTTGCATAATAGATGTAGGTAGGCAAATCCACATCTTGAAAGGAAGAAGCAATAATAAAGCTAGATTTGCATAATTTTAAGTAAAATGTACAATTGGTGAAATTGTACAATTGACAAGTAAAAATGTACAATGTACAATTTGGTATAAATTGTACAATTGACAAGGAAAACATACAATTGGGTGGAATTATACAATTAGAAAAATAAATAAATAAAGGTAAAGTGCATGTGAAATTAAATGAAATGTAATGACATGCGGATGAAATGTAATTTGATAAAAATTACATTAAACCTTAGTAAACATTAAATAAATTTATTAATGTATGGGTAGTTGTAAATAATGAACTGTCTCAGGAACCACTTTGTAAAGGCCTGGACAGCCATTATAAGCCCCCCATTCGAATTTTTGGGTTGTTGGTTGTTGGGTTGGTTGTAGTTCAAGATTGTTGGTGGATTGTTATTGTTCATGGTTGCCCATTCATGTGCAGTTAATGTATTGGAAAGCATGGAGTAATGTTGCAATTTATTTATTGTTATATAATGTCGTACACTATCTATGTACAATTTCAAAATAATATAAATCCTTATTTCAGTCAGATCTGTGTATGCATGGGTGTGGATCTGAGAGCAATCTCAAGAATTATATTGTTGATGGATTTTTATTGATATTGCAAGTATTATGGATTCTATATCTGTGGTAGAGTTGCATACCTAGAAAACGTACAACCATCCATGTGTTTTTATGTGAAATAGAGGAATAAATAGAAAATTAGATTAATGGTTGTTACCCATTATTGGTGTTGGACTCTAGAGCATACTTTAGAGTATCTTCCCTAAAGTATATAGGTTCTAAATATTTAGCATTCATTTAAATATAGTTGCACCAACTTTACTATTTGAGAGGAAATCAGTTTTGTTGTGAGAGCATATAGGGAATTGTTTAGAGTGTTTCTAAACATAGTAGGAGCAAGTAAGATCTCCATAATAGTAGAGATTTCAAACTGATTGGAGTGCTATAAAAGCATTGTAAGTTCTTATGATTATGAATCTAATGAGTCTATTTTCTCATTTTGGTATCAGAGCCAGGTTTTCTCAGATGGATCAAAACCTGTGGAGAGTGGCGTGAAGAGATCTGAAGCACGCACTTTGTTAGAGAAACTCAAGTGGCCAACACTCAGCAGAGTTGCAAGGAAGAGCTCGAGTAAATCATTCATATCTCATGCATCCTGAGGTATTTTCTGATGAAATTTTGAGGGTTGTTAGATAATTGTATCAAGAGGATGCAGTCAAAATTTTAGGTAATTTGGAGCTCATTTGCTGATTTTATTAGCATTTTGAGTTTTGCAATAAAATGGTTGTATAAGGTGGAAGACAGGGTATTTGCTTCTAAAATTTTGGGAGAAATATTATTTAGATAAAATCATCATTCAAACAAAATTTCAGGTCGTTTGGATCTGTATTGATCGATTTGTGTGAATATTGATTTTTTCTTCAAAAATCCTAGATCCGAAATTGTGATAAAAAGGGAAAAAGTAAATGATCACATATTTTTCACCTTTGTGAATTTTCTTCTAAAATTTAGAGGGTTTTCATATTATTGTCTCAGGAATACAGAGTTTAATTTTCAAAAATTTTGGAGCTGTATGGATTGATTTATGTGAAAAACATTGAGGTTGTCTCAAAAAACACTCTAAGATCTAGAAAGGGCAAAAGTAAATTGATCACATATTTCTCATTTGTGTGAATTTGCTTCTGAAATTTAGTGGATTTTCAGATACGTATATCAGAAGTCTACAGTAAAAATTTCAGTTTGTTTCAATCAGTATTGGCCGATTTATGATAAATTTGGTGCTTGAGATTTTGGTAAATAAAAAAGAAGCATGTATTTTTGCAATCAGAGGTTAATTCTGAGAGATTGACTTAACAGGTTGAGTCAATTGAGTAAAATAAGATCTTTTGCTGCTATTTATTGCAAAAATATTGTATTAGAAGCTATCTATATTATTCCAAAGTTTTGTTGATTAGCATCAATGGCTGCCAATAACAATCTTCCCATTCCTGAATTTAATGGGTTAGATTATGAGTATTGGTCTATCAAGATGAAGACCTTACTCATAGGCAAGGGGTTATGGGATATTGTAGAAGAAGGCTACAATGAACCTACAGATTGGACCACCTTGAGTGCAGCTGATAGAACCAATAAAAAGGATGCCCAAAAGAAAAACTCATTTGCCCTCTACCATCTCCAAGCAGCCTTGGAGAAAAGCATCTTTCCAAGGATTGCTTCATGTACATCAGCTCTAGATGCTTGGGGTGCCTTGAAGGATAGCTATCAAGGCAGAAATCAAGTGAAGCAAGTGAGGCTTCAAACCTTGAAGAGGGATTTTGAGAATCTAAAAATACAAAATGATGAAAATGTAGGTGATTATTGTGTTAGAGTGAAAGCCATTGTAAACAAAATGCAAACCCTTGGAGAAGACATCAAAACTGAAGTAGTGGTGAAGAAAGTGTTGAGAACACTTCTTCATAAATGGAACCATATTGCTATCATTATTGAAGAGTCTAAATATTTGTCTACTCTAACTTTTGATGCTCTAATTGGTTCTTTGATGTCTCATGAAGAGAGATTACAGGGTTCTACTTCAACAAGCTATGGAGGTGATGACAAAGCATTCTCATCCAAGGAGGGTGAAGGAAGAGGACAAGGAAGAGGCCAAGGAAGAGGACAAAGGAGAGGCAAAGGAAGAGGTAGATCAAGAGGTGGCAACCAAGGAAGAGGAAGAGGAGGTGACAAATCAAAGAAATCTTGTTACAATTGTGGCAAGGTTGGTCACTTTGCTAGAGATTGTTGGTCCAAACCTTCTCAAGAAGGGTAAGGTAATAACTATGGAAACTATGGAGAAGAGGAAGGAACTTCTTCAAATATGTTTCTCACCTATGGCAAATCAGATCAAAATCTCAATGAAACTTGGATTTTGGATACTGGTTGCTCAAATCATATGAGTGGCAAAGAAGAGCTTTTTGCTACAATGGATTCCACCTACAAGTCAAAGATCAAATTGGGAGATGACAAGGCACTACAAGTTGAAGGTATGGGAGCCATGGAGGTTCCAACAAAAGAAGGCACAAAGAAGGTAAACAACATTTATTACACCCCCAAACTCCAACATAATTTGCTTAGTGTTGGACAAATAATGGAAAAGAACTACAAGCTTGTTTTTGAAGATGGAAAATGTGTAATTTTTGACAAAAACAATTGTAATAGAGTTGTTACACAAGTGCCTATGACAAAGAATAGGTTGTTTCCTCTTAAGTTTGGGGAACAAGGAGGTGCCCAACTTGCTAATGTGGCCATAGAAAATCCAAGTGTGCTTTGGCACTTGAGATATGGTCATCTTAACTTTGCAAGCTTGAAGTTGTTGACTTCACAAGCTATGGTATGTGGATTGCCAAAAGTTGAAGAGCACAAGGAGGTGTGTGAAGGATGTGTTTTGGGAAAACACTCAAGAACCAAGTTTCCAAGAGGACAAGCATGGAGAGCAAGCCATCCACTACAATTGGTACATTCGGACATTTGTGGTCCAATGAATACCAAAAGCTTGGGTAACAATTCTTACTTTCTCACTTTCATTGATGATTTCTCTAGAATGTGTTGGATTTATTTTTTGAAAACTAAAGATGAAGCTTTTGAATGTTTCAAAGATTTCAAAAATAATGTAGAGAATCAAAGTGAGTATGTTGTAAAGAGATTAAGGACTGATAGAGGAGGGGAGTTTTGTTCAAATGCATTTCTCAAATTTTGTAAAGATTGTGGGATCAAAAGGCAATTAACTACTGCTTACACCCCACAACAAAATGGTGTGGCTGAAAGAAAGAACCACACTATTGTAGAAATGGCTAGATCAATGCTTCAAACAAAGCAACTCAGTAACATGTATTGGGTTGATGTTGTTAGAACAAGTGTTTACATTTTGAATAGGAGTCCTACTTCTAGTTTAGATGGGATGACTCCTTATGAGGGTTGGTATGAAAAAAAGCCAAATGTAAAACACTTCAAAGTTTTTGGTTGTCTTGCATATGCACACATTCCTGATGAAACAAGAAAGAAACTTGACCCCAAAATTCAAGCATGTATTTTCATTGGGTATTGTGAGTCTTCAAAGGCATATAGGCTCTACAATCCAAAAACACATAAAGTTGTAATTTCCAGAGATGTGATTTTTGATGAAGGGGGAGTATGGGGTCATCAAAAATTTTTGTTGATGATGGATCTCATGATGCAAGTTCCTCTCAAGTGCAGCAAGTGCAGCCCAAAAATAGCAAAGGAAGTCCTCCTCCAAGCCCAAGTATGAGTACTACTTCAAGTACAACTGATGCTACTCCAAGTCCTTCTCCACAAAGATCAGTAAGTTCTTCACCAATGGATATTGATTCTCCATCAAGAGGTAAGAGAACACTTCAGCACCATCCTTCTTTTCAAATGTTGGATAAGAATTTCCAAAAAAGGTACACTAGAAGCCAAGCTAGTGAGATGAATGCAGTTTTGAAAAGACTTGAAAATTTGCACATGTATGGTGATGATGACTCTCAAGAGCCTAAGGGTGATGTTGTAAACTATGCTTTAATGACTAGTATAGAGCTAGAGCCATCTAGTTATGAAAAATCATGCACTCATGATGTATGGCAACAGGCCATGAAAGAGGAAATGACCTCTATAAAAAAGAATGATACTTGGGAGCTAGTGGAGCTTCCTAAAGGCAAGAAATGTGTTGGATGTAAATGGGTCTACAAGACCAAGTTTAATGTTGATGGGAGCATTGAAAGACACAAGGCAAGGCTAGTAGCAAAAGGGTTTACTCAGAAGTATGGGATTGACTATGAGGAGACCTTTGCTCCTATTGCTAGATAGGAGACAATCAGACTAGTACTTTCCTTGGCTGCTCACAAAGGGTGGAAAATTCAGCACATGGATGTTAAAAGTGCCTTTCTTAATGGGTACTTGAATGAAGAGGTTTTTGTGCAACAACCTCAAGGATTTGAAGAACAAGGTAAGGAGCATCTTGTCTACAAATTAAAGAAAGCATTGTATGGCCTCAAGCAAGCACCAAGGGCATGGTACTCACGCATTGATGGCTACTTTCAAAGGTATGGGTTCACCAGGAGCAAAAGTGAGCCTACTCTCTACTACATGAAACAAGGTAAAGACATTCTCATTGTATGCTTATATGTGGATGATCTAATATTCATGGGTAGTAGTGCTAAGATGAATAAGGAGTTCAAAAACTCCATGATGAAAGAATTTGAAATGAAAGATCTAGGCTTGATGCATTACTTCCTAGGCATGGAGGTACATCAAACAGGTAAAGGGATCTTCATATGTCAACACAAATATGCTCAAGATATGATAAAGAAATTTGCTATGGAGCAATGCAAGTCTGTTGCAACTCCAACGGGTCATGGGATCCAATTGAGCAAAGAAGATGGAGCACCAAAAGTTGACATGACCACTTACAGGAGCATGGTTGGGAGTCTAATGTTCCTCACCAACACAAGGCCGGATATTCAATATGCAGTTTCTCTTGTTTCAAGGTATATGGCTGATCCATCTGAACTTCATCTACAAGCAACTAAAAGAATTTTGAGATATGTAAAGGGTACATTGGATTTTGGGATCCATTACCACAAATGTAATTCTGTAAAATTAGTTGGCTTTAGTGATAGTGATTGGGGCAATAATATAGATGATAGAAAATCTACTTCAGGGAATTGTTTTAGTCTTGGGTCAGGACTAATTACTTGGAGTTCCAAAAAGTAGACTATTGTAGCATTATCATCTATTGAAGCTGAGTACATAGCAATCACAAATGCTAGTACCCAAGCTTTATGGTTGAGAAAAGTACTTGAAGAAATAGGAGAAAGACAATGTGGTCCTACTATATTGTATTGTGACAATATGAGTGCCATACAATTGGCACATAATCCTATCCACCACAACAGGTCAAAGCACTTTGACATGAAGTATCACTTCATTCGAGACATGGTGGAGAAACAGGTGATTGAGCTACGATATTGCAACACTTTGGACAACATAGCGGACATCTTCACCAAAGGAGTTGTGAAAGCTCAATATATAAAGCTGAGAGACTGTCTAGTCAGTCCTCTCAACTTTAAGGGGGAGAATGTTGGACTCTAGAGCATACTTTAGAGTATCTTCCCTAAAGTATATAGGTTCTAAATATTTAGCATTCATTTAAATATAGTTGCACCAACTTTACTATTTGAGAGGAAATCAGTTTTGTTGTGAGAGCATATAGGGAATTGTTTAGAGTGTTTCTAAACATAGTAGGAGCAAGTAAGATCTCCATAATAGTAGAGATTTCAAACTGATTGGAGTGCTATAAAAGCATTGTAAGTTCTTATGATTATGAATCTAATGAGTCTATTTTCTCGATTGGGAATGATGTTTTTGGCAATAATATGCAAATGGGTATTTTTCTAAGTCAAGTTATTTGGCAGAACAAGGGTTTTTCCCAAATCGTACAAGCAACATAACCAAAATGTACAAGGATTTGTAATTCTGTGCAACTAACGAATTTTGGCCTAAAATTGTATTTTTAAGCATTCTGAAGGTAAATCAAGTGATTTCCAAGTGAATCATGGCAAAGTGAGTAAGATTTGATCAATTCCATATTCTTGGAGAAAATGTACAAGTGTTCAGTTATGACCGTACAACTATACGTTTTGGGGTTGTATAGTCTCCAGTTGTACGTTTTAAGAATTGTACAGTTGTAAATCATATATTTGTATGGATTTAACTAGATTAAGTGCAATTAGTTATAATTTATCTAAAAATCTCTCATCACATCCCCCTATAGGAATACTGCACTCTACTCGTGCTATATTTGACACTATTGCCATAGTGGACGAACCCATTACCATTTGACTAGTGGTTGTCGTGTGGATCGAAACTAGTTTTGTCATTGTTGAGAATGACAAAGGGTCAGGAATAGTTGTAGCATGGAAGAATATTGGGGTGGATGATAGATACAAGTCTACGAAGACAAGATTGCAGAGAAGTAGATGACAGTTAATTTGTCAAAGATGTGAGAAAGTATGTTGTATTCCATTTCTACATCTTGGAGACTTGGTCTCTATGAATTGGGGGTACACTTGATGACATGGAGTTGTGAGAAGCATGTTGCTTGGGAATATGTACAACAAAGACCATGGCATCCAGTTGAAGCCATAGATGTGGAAGATAAATTTCTTGATGTGGATGATAAACTGCACAATGAGATGTGTATAGCTAATGTGAAAATGGAGTTGATGGTTATATTGTAGAGGGTGTGTATAGTTTTAAAGTTGATAACTATACAAAGGATTGCAATTTATAATCATTGCAAGGTTATTCAATTGATGTGCATCATCCAAAGAGAACCATGTGAATGGAGGAAAGAATTACACAGCCACATACGAAAAAGCAAAAAGTATGTGGTTATTGGCAAGAATCGTATGATGGTTGGGGAAAACCATACAACCAAAGGAAGAAGTATACAATTTCTAGAGAAAGCCATATAGCAAGAGGGAAATTTGTACGATTTCTAGATAAATCATACAATGAGAAGGTAAATTATCCAATTGCTAATGAAATAGTATAGTTGCAATGTAAACCATATAGTGAGAAAGTAAATTGTCCAATTACCAATGAAATAGTATAGTTGCAATGTAAACCATATAGTGAGAAAGTAAATTGTCCAATTACCAATGAAATAGTATAGTTGCAATGTAAACCATACAGTGAGAAAGTAAATTGTCCAATTACCAATGAAATAGTATAGTTGCAAGGTAAACCGTACAATTTCCAGTCAAATAGTACAAGTACATGTAACCATATAAATGGGCTGATAAAGTGTACAAGTCAAGTTTAGCCAAAGTTGATGAGAAATACTGGTAAGAAATTGAAGGTTGGGAAAGAATTTTTTATACCACAACAATTTTTGGTAGTGATGCACGATGGTGAGCAAGATAAGAGTCTGACATTGATGCCAATGGAAGATGACAAGTCCAATAGTGTGCGAGAGGTGAGTTCGACACTAGAAAAGCTGCAGATGGGTGTGCTCTATGGTGAGCGGGATGGGAGTTTGACATCGAAGCAACTGCAAGATGGAATGTTATCTAATGAGAAGAAAGAGAGTGTAGTAGAAGAGCAATTGCAGGGTGTTGTGCCTATGACTCTGGAAAACCAACCTGTCAAACCAAAGGCTAATTTGGGCATATCATTTAAATGTCCATTGTTTCATGGAGAAACAACAAAATATCCAATTCGACATTGGAGAGTTTGTTGCCTAATGTGGAAAGAGAGTGGACAAACCAATGAGGTAGAATGGAGGTGGTTGTTTCCTACAATATTTCGTGGATATGCAATAGATTGGTATATAAAATTACCAAAAGATAAGTACTAGACATGGGTAGAATTACGTGATGCATTTGTAAAAGAATTTTGGTTATATGATAATGAGGATGAGATTCTTATTGAAATTTATAGAACAAAACAGGGTGAGCATGAGTCTATTTGTTCTTATAATCAAAATATAAGTGGGTTGTTTGATCATTTTAAGCAAGACCAATCCAAAGTATTGAAGAGGATGTGGTTTGTAAATGGAATTCTTCCTATATATCAAACAAATATGAAGATTTTACCTCCAAGCACATACCAAGAAGCTATGGATTATGCCTTGATTTGGGAAAGTGATGCAAAAGTAGCATCAATGAAGTGGCATCATGGTAATGACGATGAGAGTAGCTCAGAGGTAGAAAATGATTCTAATATTGAGGATGAGTCAGACAATGAGAGTGTTGATGTTGGGCAGGATATTAGTCCCTTGTCCAATTATTGGAGTCAAGAATTCAAGGAAGAAAATGACTCCAAAGAACAGAATGATGCATTGGATATTTATTATAACTTAGAGAGTGCAAGATCATCACCACAAGTATATGCAATCCAAAGCAATATTGTACAAAGGAAGGATGTCAGTGGTGATGCAGGGTGTGACAATCATACCAGAAATAAAAGTGGGAAAATACAGTATGACAGTGAGGGTATACCCATTGTACAATGTTGGCAATACCAATTGTGGGGACACTTTACACATAATTGTGATAGTACTGCAAATCAGGATGAACCAGTGATGCATAAAGAATTTTAAGCATTAGAGACAAGTTCGAGCTCTTGTGAAGAAATAAGGGAGGTGGAGGTGAACTTGAGAAGCATGTTTAGAAGTGAGGAAGTGAACTTGATTTCAATGGAGGAGGAAGTTATTGTTTCTGACAAGGAAGAACAACATGCTGCCATACGAGAGAACAAAGTGGAGTAGATCGTTATCTAAGATGAGTGTGTACAACAAGTTGATACTCAAATGGAGATGTTTGATGTACCAACGGAGGGAACTAAGAAGTGTTGTTATTTAAGTATAGGTAATGAAAGTGTAGTCAATGTACAATTTGGAGATATTGTTCAAGTGGAACAACCAATTATACAATTGGAGACAGTTGTTCAAGAGGAACAAACAATTGTAAACATGGAGGATGTTGTTCACATGGAACAATCACTTATAAAATTGGAATATGTTGTTCAAATGGAGCAAAGTGTCCTACAAGTAAACTTACCCAAAGAAGGATGGGATTGTAATATTCTGCAAGAAGGAACTATACAAAGGTTGGTTGAAATCATACAAATGACCCAAATCATACAGTTAGTGAATGAAATCATACAATTGATAGTGAGTGCACAATTGCAAGTGGTAAATCATACATTTTAGGGTGTTGTACAATTTGGATTGTACAATTGTATGATTTGGAAATTGTACAAGTGCAATTTGTACAAGGTAAAATTGTACAAATGTAATCCATACAAGATAAAATCGTACAAGTGCTATCCGTACAAGGTAAAATTGTACAAGTGCAATCCGTACAAGGTAAAATCATATAAGTGCAGTCCATAGAGGGTAAAATCATACAAGTGTAGTCCGTATAGGGTAAAATCATACAAGTGCAGTCTATACAAGGTAAAATTATACAAGTATAGTTTGTACAGGGTAAAATCATACAAGTGTAGTTCGTACAAGGTGAAATCGTACAAGTGCAATCCGTGCAAGGAGAAATCATGCAAAATGGAACCGTACCAGGTGAAAGTATACAGAGAAAAATTATACAAGGAGAAGAACATCCAGCAATGCTTAATATAGGACAGTTCGAGACTAAGATCGAGTCATATAGAACTTGAGAGAAGCAAAATGGAGTCTATAGTGAGCTAATTAAGCGAGTTGAGAAACAGATCCCAAAATGCCAAAAAAGAGAAAATTTTGGCTTGGATAGTGATGGTTGTATTAGTTTTGCTATTGAGGTTTCAAGGCGCTGCATGCGAGGGATGTTGTCCCTCGACCCTGCAAGGGGGCTTCCACCCCCTTGACCCCCATCATAGGTGGTGACGGGTGTTGTCCAGAATAGTGATGAGGTTGTTCATCTGGATCATGTTCATCATCAAGGTGATATTTTTCATGTTTATTAAGATGGTCAGGTTGATGATGTTGTTGTAAGTGATTTTAGCACTTCAATAGAGCATTCTGAATATAATATATTATGAGAAGCAGTTGGCAGTGATACTAGTTATTGAGGACCTTTAGAATAGAAGAAACTGAAAGGACCATGACAAGTACTCGTAGTACATTGTACAGTGCTTCTATCCCCAATGTCCATATCATGTGTCATCGAGGATGTCGACCAATTTAGAGGAGGGAATAGATGTAGATAGGAAAATCCACATCTCGAAAGGAAGAAGCAATAATAAAGCTAGATTTGCATAATAGATGTAAGCAAACAAATCTACATCTCGGAAGGAAGAAGTTATAATAAAGCTAGATTTGCATAATTTTAAGTAAAATGTACAATTTGTGAAATTGTACAATTGACAAGTAAAAATGTACAATATACAATTTGGTATAAATTGTACAATTGACAAGAAAAACGTACAATTGGGTAGAATTGTACAATTACAAAAATAAATAAAGGTAAAGTGCATGTGAAATTAAATGAAATGTAATGACATGCAGATGAAATGTAATTTGATAAAAATTACATTAAACCTTAGTAAACATTAAATAAATTTATTAATGTATGGGCAGTTGTAAATAATGAACTGTCTCAAGAACCGCTTTGGAACGGCCTGGACAGCCATTATAAGCCCCCCCATTCAAATTTTTGGGTTGTTGGTTGTTGGGTTGGTTGTAGTTCAGGATTGTTGGTGGATTGTTATTGTTCATGGCTGCCCATTCATGTGCAGTTCATGGATTGGGAAGCATGGAGTAATGCTGCAATTTATTTATTGTTATGTAATGTCGTACACTACCTGTGTACAATTTTAGAATAATATAAATCCTTATTTCAGTCAGATATGTGTATGCATGTGTGTGGATCTAAGAGCAATCTCAATAATTATATTGTTGGTGGATTTTTATTGATATTGCAGGTATTGTGGAGTCCAGATCTATGGTAGAGTTGCATACCTAGAAAACGTACAACCATCCATGTGCTTTTATGTGAAATAGAGGAATAAATAGAAAATCATATTAATGGTTATTACCCATTATTGGAAATGATGTTTTTGGCAATAATATGCAAATGGGTATTTTTCTAAGTCAAGTTATTTGGCAGAACAAGGGTTTTTTTCCAAACCATACAAGCAACGTAACCAAACTATACAAGGGTTTGTAAATCCATACAACTGATGAGTTTTGGCCTAAAATTGTACTTTAAGCATTCTGAAGGTAAATCAAGTTATTTCCAAGTGAATCATGGTAAAGTGAGTGAGATTTGATCAATTCCAATATTCTTGGAGAAAATATACAAGTGTTCAGTTATGATCATACAACTGTACGTTTTGGGGTTGTACACTCTCCAGTTGTACATTTTAAGGATTGTATAGTTGTAAATTATACAACTATATGGATTAAACCAGATTAAGTGCAATTAGTCAGAATTTATCTTAAAATCTATCATCACATCTCCCTTCGAGAATACTGCACTCCACTCATGCTAGAATATTGAGGAATGCATTTAATAATGAATAACTATTCCATGAACTAAAGTTTTACTCACAAAACCTAATAGATACTTTTGATGGATACAAATACTTGTCTACTAGTTTAAAAGAAAAATTCTCTTTGTTTCTCAAGGAAGCAAAAGAAGGAAATTTTATGACATTAATTGGTTATCTTCATGAAGTACTTTTCAAAGCTTGGTGGAATGCTCAAAACACAGTTATGCTTACTTTAGAAGAATGTTTGATGATATATCTATCATTAATCATTTTTGAATTCTTTCAAGACATGAAACAAAAGAATGATGAACATATTAGCAATGAAGTTCTGAATCCTAACCAATACTATTGTGATGATGTACTAACTCACCATATTGAAGATATATCACTAGTAAAGGTGCAAAAATAGAAAAGAAGAAGAAGAAGGAACAAGAAGAGGAAGCATGACAGAATAGAAAAGATGAATATGGAAGAAAATACTTTCAAGTAGAATCCATATATCAATTTACAGGAGGAAGATCAAGGTGAATTGAAGGAACAAGACGAAGACCATATTGAAGACTAAAGTCTTCAATGACCAAATAATGTAATACAGGGGGGTGTTGGAATATATTATATTATTTGGTACATGTTAATGTACCACCTTGGGTACATATTTATATTAGGAGTGTGTCTTAGATTAGGGTTTGAGTATTTAATTTATGCAATGTAATAAATATACAAGTATTGTTAGAATGTGCAAAGTACTTGATGATGTAAATGTGCATGTTTTCCATGTGTACATAAGTCCATAGAATAGGAATATGAAGAGTCATAGGTAGGTGGAAGACCAAGAGTCACATATCATTATATATAGGCCTTTGATAGATAACAAAGGAGAGAAGGTAGATAGCATATGCTAGGTACAATGTAGAGCATGTAAGAAATATGGAGAGTTTGAGACCTCCATTTTATATCATTGTACTATTTTCGTGAGCCTTCATTAATGGTAATTTTATGAGTAGTTTCAGAAGTTTCTTACAATTTTTACATGCTTAGTATATTGTCATTATCATATATTTAATATTGCATGCTCATTTTATATCTTGTGGTTGATTTATCATTAAGTATCTAGCATCAAAAGCTAACATTATGTATGATCTTTGCAAAAATTTAGTTTGTTCACTTCACACAATTTGCTAGGTAACAAATTAAATCTAGCTTACATGGCTTTAGTATCTTTTTTTAATGCATTGAGTAGAGTCATGAGTCTTCAACCAAAAATATTTATTTGAATTCCTTTCTTAATGATCTTGTTATTGATGTGGCTTCCTTCAGGTATGATCTTAATGAACCCATTGTTGATGACATTGTAATGATCGTTTATATTTTATGTGTCAAAAAAATATGTAAATAATATTAAAGAGTTTTAAATTAAAACATACCTTACAAAGGTAAAATAGTTTTTATCATCCATGATACCATAGCCCATATGAGATTATCCTCATACAAGATGTTATTTACCCAATATATGTTTAACTGTAGTTGTCAAAGCATGGTGTACAACTCTACATGCATTATATTTGATAGATTATACATTTGGGGATCCAAAGTCTTGATAGATTGCATGAAATTGATAATTTTATGAATTCTGATCTTGCTTGGATTTATCACCTCCCATATCTAGATAGAGGAGGATGGGGAAAGTGACATCAAATAAGCTTGACCTCTTTAAGCTCCAAGAGGTCAATTGACCTAGATTTTCTCTTTGCTTGAAGAAGGCCCTAGGGAATCATCTCTCCTTTATTTTTGCTTTGCTTACCTTCAAATATAGGAATAATGATAGTAGGGTAGGATGCTCAAGGAGAATTTTATCCCTTGATTTTCTTTCAAAACACCTCTCTACTTTATAAGGGTCTTCCTTGCTCACATTATATATTAAAATAGGAATTTGATTCCAATGCTAGGAACCTCTCTATTTTAAAGCAACTAAACTTACTTTTGATTTAAATGTAGATTTTTTTATTCCTAGACTTAGAAATTGGGGTATTGGATTATCATCCACATTCATAGAATTGGGCAATTTCACACTATCTATCAAGACTTTGGACCCTAGAATGTATAACCTATCATGGAGGGTCTGGATCCAATTTAATGATGCCTCATTTTTTTCATAAGACATAAAGAGACCTTCAACATATTATTATTTTTCTTTGTATATTTAAACCTTTTTTTAATAATAATAAGTATTTTATCAATCCTCAAGATTAAGGGAAGAAACCTAAGTTTGAATCTTGTAAAATAATATATACATAATAACTAAATTTTATAATACAATTTTTTTGTTGAAAAGTGACTTTTATTACTTAAAAGAATAAAAATACACTAATAACAAAAAAGCGGTGGTATGGAAGCACACCCTAAAAATTCAAACTGAGAGTCCACCCAAAGCTATGAATAGGGCCTAGATATTACAAAGAAAATATTGAAAAACCAAAAGGTGAGAATATCTAAACACTAATGAGAAACAGAACCCAGCTTAAGTTCAATGAGTGGGTAGGGAAGGCGAGACTCTAGCCACTGAGCAAAGGATATTTCCTTAGTGATCCAACAAAGTTTGTAAGTGCTCTACTCTAAGAGCCATCTTGTTGGCTTGGGCTTGAATTTGCAACATCACATTAGAGCAAATCATAACTTTTGCATAAGTAGAGAAGTTTGTGGAAACATTTTGATTAGCAAATATAGCACTATTATGGTCTTTCCAAATGTGAAACCAAATCTCTACTCTAAAAAAATGTCAAATTTGATCAATACTCATAGGCATGCCAATCCTATCCCCAAGGAGAACCATATGCCAAGAAAACCGCCTAGGTTTGAATGCTTAGATGAAGTCATGAATCCAGGACTAGGTTGTTTGGTCTTTGGGACAAAAAGAAAATAAATGCTTAAAGGATTCACCACTAACAAAAGGAGCATTTAGGGTTTTTCACCCCCACATGGATCGTTTGTTCTCCAATTGACAATCCTTGAAAGAGAAAACACTAGGAGAAGTGAGCCAACTTGGATTCTAGATTTTTATCCCAAATAGAGGAAAATATGTGTTGCCAGTCCTTGTTAGAAGACTAAAGGCACCAGCAGGCATTGAGCATGGGTACCATGGGTAGATGAGGAGAGAGCCAACAATACCCATTTTTGGGTTTGTAATTTCTAAAAAGAGTATTTGGATACCACTTCAAATATTTCCACCAAGGGTGCATGCTTTTAACCCCAATTTTATGTAGTGTATCATAGGGGACTACCTCCTGAACTACCTGGAAGGTCTCTGTGGGTAAAATTTTACACCCTTAACCGACTCTTCTCTTTAGGAAGTGATTCCCTTTATTCAGAATAAGCGTACCAAATTTTGAAGGACATTGATGGTCAAGCAAAAGATATCAAGTAGAGGCAACAATAGTCATGGGCAGACCAAAGTAGCGAGCGGATGGTGAATGGATGTAGGGCAGATGATAAAGTGGGCGAATGATATGTCCTTGGCATTAGGCGGAACTCTCCTAAAAATCCCACCCACTTCTTGGGAAAAAATTTTCAAGAGGCCCGCCCACTTGTGGGACGGACCTTTCAAGCGGCTAGAAAGGGTGGAAAAACCGTACAACCTTACCCTTAGGGAGGATAGAAGCTCCCACCCATCCCAGGTGAAATATGCAAACCATAAGGTATGCAAAAGCCTAGAAAATTTTCACCCTCTTTCTAGTACCTTTACGGATGGAAATATTGATGAAGAAAACTCTCGCCAAGTGTGCAAAGCTCCTGCCATCGCCTAGATTTCAAAACTAAAGATATGCATACTACCGTAGTAGTCCAGGTACCTGACATCATACGTAAAAGTGACTAGTTTGAGGTGCGCTACTTCCAAGGTGCTCCAATACTTGTCATGCACTACCTAACCAGAGGATCACCAGTCGAGGAAGAGGACAAGGTAGCTGATAATTGATGAACTTAGATAGAAATATCAGAGGATCCAAAGGACCAAATCAAGCTAGATGCATCTACCTCCTTCTAGAATATCGATGCTATCCTGAGGAATAGTGTACCAATGTAGCACTTGTTAGCTGCAAGAGTTATCTTCCCATCTACCACCATTAATGTCCAAATTTTTGAAATCAATTTAAATATACCTATAAATAGTGGAATGTTGGTCATTCTCAAGGGTGGCTCTTTAGTCATTACATTTCATATGTAATGTTTCACCATTGTGTAAATATAAATTCAACATTATTTGGTCTTTGATTTTTGCCTTCTTATTTATGTTCATTGTGTGAATGTGTATTTTTGTTTTAGTTATTTGGGTGGGTTCATGTTATCTACTATCTAGATTTTGTGAAATTCATTGAGTGACATGGGAGTATGCATTCATAGACACAAGTTTGGGATTTATTTCTGTTAAATCTGGTATGATAGGAGCACTCTAATTCTACATCTTGGATTTCATGAACCTAGCCTCTAGTTCTAGAATTTACCCCCTACTTACCTCTTAGTAGAGCTTGATGAAGGTATTGTTGGTTGATTTGTTAGGTGTTATATTCATGTTTTCACCCATGGTGCACCGCTTGCATAGGTCTTGATGCATCTATACCCGTCCTTGTGAGTTCTATCTACGACCATTTTCCCATTTCTTTCCCTTTTCCTTTTCCCTAATCTATGGTGTAGATAGTTGGAACCACTCCAAGGAACCAACCTCCTTCGAATATTGTCCACCTCATCCCGATGCAATGGTCATTCTATGTTGCATCGTTGGTCCACCCTCCTCCTGGCGTGTAGTGCCAAATTGGCAACCAATAGTTTTTGGTGACTCTATTGGATAACTCATTGAGTTTTCATATTTTAGGAAATTAGAGTTTGGTGACTCTCTGATTTGCCCATACTGCTCAAAATCACCTAGTGACTCTGATTGCACGACACGTCTAGATCATGAGATCAGTCGCTTTTTCGTGCTGAAGATTCAAACATCCTAAATAAATCAAGGTACGATGAGCAGCCTTGACCTCGCTAGCGGAGATAGCATGTTCATGTGGCAAATTTGACTCTAACTCCTTAATCAATGAGACATTTTAATACTAGTGCCATCATGAACTTCTCACACTAGAATTACTCTGGTCCCCTCAATCTCCCTAACCGACATGATATTCCAAAAGCTACCTTCGAAGCCCTAATAAAATTTAGTGGTGTTAAGGAAAATGTGAAGGAATACCTTGAAGATGTGGCTTCTCTGGACACCCTTCATAATATCATGCACGAAGGTTGCTTCCCTTGAAGACAGAGAATGGCTCTGGTTCAAAACCCTACAGCTTAGGAGCATCTCTATATGGGTAAATCTAGTAGAGCCTCTCATGGATACGTTTGGAGGACCCCTTCCAATATCTAAATCAATTTGAATTTATCAAGAGGAATCCTATTGAAAATATGATGAACTTTAATATCCATTTTGAGAAGATCTGAAAGAGGATTCCACAATAAATCCTCCTAACCTTTGCCCAGGCATATCTATTCTACATCTAGGCTCTTGGTCCTAAAGTCAGCTTCCTTTTGCACCAATCTGGGAAAACCAATTTCCCACAACTATATGAGGAAGCTATCAGAGCTAAGAAATTTTTAATATGGAGGCTCCATCCAATCAGTTCCTTTCAAAAGCTAGTGCTGAACCATGCAGCAGGCATAGACCAGAATCAGGTGTGCCACGACAACAACGTCCACAAAAATTATGTGACAAATCAACCCCAAACCCAGTAAGATATGGGTGAGGACATGGATGCCCATGAGTGAGAGAAGAATCCAACGATGGAGGAAGAGTTGGCTACAATATTTCCATAGCTGGACAATCTCGAAAAGGGATAAAATAAAAATCGGGTCCCTGAAAACTCACCGCTTGGAGGGAAGAATACAATGGAAAAATTCTTTGCCACCCTAGGTTTCAAAGGCCTGAGCATTCAAAGGCTCAAGAAAGATAATAAGAATTATGATTTCATCATAATTTTGAGCTAGTGTGGATGGTGCTAGATGGATTACAAGCGGCATCTTAAATACAATGTAATCTAGTCCGACCACTACAGATTCACAAGATGATTTTCATGAAATACACTAGCTTAGGCATACCTGTCACATCGCAAGTTTATGACCAATAAATAAAGCCTTGCATTATGCAGGGCCAGTGCATTGGGAATCACAAATTTTATCATCGACCATTGGAGCAACATAACCCTATGAAGGGTTGCCACTTGCTTAGGCATCGAGAAGCACCAGGAAGGGATTCTCCAAGAATTATCTAGGAAATGTAATATTCCCTCTCTCTGTGTGTTGTCTCCATAGTTTTATGTTCTTTTCTTTGTTGTTGTCATGACCTTGTAGCCCAATGGTCACATTCATAAACTTTCAAGACCTCTAAAATCATCCTTGAGAGCTACAACAAGCCTTGGAACTCATAGGTACAAGCACAAGGTAAGGTGAGTTTGCTATAAATAGCCCTTGTGATTAGATGAAAATGAGACCATAGAGTGTAAACCACAAATTGTGGTTGAATCTAAATGGCCTCCTAGTTGATAATAGTAAGTAAAAGAGGATTATTGTTGGGTTGTGTAAAAAATAGGGTTTGGGACAAAAAATATAAGGAATATTGGTAATATGTCTACTCTTGAAATATCTCAGAACCTCGGTGGATTACGTTTAAGGTGATTCAATTCATAAGAATACCTCATGAAGAAGGGTATATGCCCTATAATTTTCACTTGATAGGCTTTAGATTGCTTTTACCTTCATGTCTTTCCGATTCCCCGCCATTTCCTCCCCTTTGCCTTCTTCTCCCCTTTGTTGCCTGTAGATCTTCTAGTTTATGGCAAGGGCTTCCTTGTCTCAACTGTTTTCAGTTATCCCTTCATCTCGAGTTCATATTTTAGTAAGCCTTTTGAGTATTTGCTTATTATTTCCATTGCTTATCTTCCTGTTGCTCTTGTCCACAACAATTCTCTCTATTTTGGTTACCTTGGCCCCATCTCTCTGGATTTCTTTTCCTTGTCTCCCCTTTCCACTCTCGTTGGTTATGTCCCTATCCTTTTCATCCACTTTAATTTTCATCATGTTAAATATCTCATTTCTTTCAACATATTTTTGCACCCAATTTTTTCCCTTCATCGTTTCCATCTTCGTATCCTCCTTTCCTCTTTGCCCTTCCCTCCTCTCCTTCGTCCCTTTATTTTGATTGTTGCATTTCCTAGTCCTCCTGGGTCCTTTTTTTTCACAAGATGGAAAACCCCTGTGAGTTGCCAAAAGTGTGGGTAAAATTTTGCACCCTTCACCTACTCTTCCCTTCAGGAAGTGATTCCCTTTATTCAGAATGAGCATACCAAAATTTGAAGGACATTGATGGTCGGGTAGAATATATCAAGTAGCGACAACAATAGTCACAGGTAGACCAAAGTAGCGGGCGGATGGTGAATGGAAACATGGCAGGTGATAAAGCGGGTGAACGATCTATCCTTGGAATTAGGTGAAACTCTCCTAAAAAGCTCACCCACTTCTCGAGTGAAACTTTTCAAGAGGCTTGACCTACTCTTCCCTTCAGGAAGTGATTCCCTTTATTTAGAAGGAGCGTGCCAAATTTTGAAAGACATTGATGATCAGGTAGAAGATATCAAGTAGCGGCAACAATAGTCATGGGTGGACCAAAGTAGCAAGCATATGGCAAATGGAAATAGGGCGGGTGATAAATCGGGTGAATGATCTATCCTTGGCATTAGGTGAAACTCTCCTAAAAATACTGCCCACTTCTCGGGTGAAACTTTTCAAGAGGCTTGCCCACTTGTGGAGCAGACCTTTCAAGTGGCTAGTAAGGGTGGAAAAATCATACAACCCCACCCTTGGGGAGGATAAAAGCTCCTGCCCATACCTAGAAAAATATGCAAAGCACAAAGTAGGTGGAAGCCCAAAAAAATATTTGCACTCTTCCCAATACCTTAGAGGGTGGTTAAATTGATGAAGAAAACACTCACCCGATGCACAAAGCTCCCACCATCACCCGAATTTCAAAATTGAAGATGTGCATGATGTCTCAGCAGTCCAAGTACCTGACATCGTATGCATAAGTGACTGGTTTGAGGTGTAATGCTTCCAAGGTGCTCCAATGCCTTTCATGCATCGCCGAACCAAAGGATCGCCAGTCAAGGAAGAGGATGAGGTAGTTGAGAATTGATGAACTGGGCAAAAATGTTAGAGGATCCAAAGGCCCAAATCAAGCTAGATGCATCTATCTCCTTCTAGAAGATCGATGTTATCCTGAGGAACAATGTACTAGTACGATGCTTGTCAGCTACAAGAGTTGTCTTCCCGCCTACCGCCATTAATATCCAAATTTTGAAATCAATGTAAATATACCTATAAATAGTGGAATGCTGGTCATTCCTAAGGGTGGATCTTTAGCCATTACAATTCATATGTAAGGTTTCACCACTATGTAAATATAGACTCAACACTATTTGGTCTCTGATTTTTGCCTTCTTGTTTCTATTCATTGTGTGAATGTGCATTTTTGTTTTAGTTATTTGGGCGAGCTCATGTTATTCTACTATCTGGATTTCGTAAGATTCATTGATTGACACGGGAGTGTGCATTCACAAACACAGGTTTAAGATTTATTTATGTTAAAGCTAGTAGGATAGGAGTGCTCTAATTCTACATCCTAGATTTCATGCACCTAGCCTCTGGTTTTGGAATTCACCCCCTACCCATTGCTTAGTAGAGCTTGATGAAGGCATCATTGGCTAATTTTTTAGGTGTTGTCTCCGTGTTTTTTCCCGTGGTGCACCACCTGCATAGGTCTTGATGTGGTTATACCCATCCTTGTGATTTTTGGCTACAACCATTTTCCCATATCTTTCCCTATCTTTTTATTTTTCCCTTTCCCTAATCTACAATGTAGATAGTTGGAACCATCCCGAGGAACCGAACTCCTCCAGAGATAGTCCACCCCATCTTGACGTGGCAACCATTCTATGTTGCATCGTTGGTCCGCCTCCACCTTGATGCATGATGTCGGATTGGTGACCAACAATATCCTTGTCCTACTCTTGGAGATTGAACTAGGATTTGGCTTCAGTCCAAGAAAGCCAATTTTTGGAGTGGTTGGAGAAAAGGTCAAAAATGACCTTTACCCCTCTAAAAATATAGTGCCTTAACCTAGGGAAGTTTGGCTAAAGGTTGATCTTGATGCATGATAACTAGGGACCACCAAAGTGAGAGACTATTTACAAATAGCCCAATCCACAACCCACTACCACTCCATTGGAGCCAAGGTTTGATAGACTCCCAGGCCTTCCAAATGCTTTTGGAAACAAAGGTACCTTGAATCTAAACAAACACTTTTATAACCAAAAGTAAAGGCAACCCAAGCCCTTTCCAGGCTTTTCTTCCATATGGGATGCTTGAGGAAATATAATTCTAGAGCAAGATTTTCCAAGCTTCATTGCCCTACACAACTCTATGATCCATTTGGCACAAAGGGCTATTCCTTGTCATTGGGTATCAAGAAGGCCCAAACCTCCAGAATTCCTTAGAAGGCAACAAAATTCCCAAGCCACTCTATGGAAGACTTTATTATATGTCAAGGTCCACAAAAAATCTTGAAGGAGCTTCTACAAATTCTGGTAAGAAGCTTTGGATGAGGCCCAACAAGACAAATAGTATTTATGAGTGGCAACGAGAATTTTGGAACAAACCTGAATTTACTAGGTAGTGATAAAGGCTTTGAAAGACACTTTTGGAACTTATGCTCCACGTTGTCTAAAATATATTGCCACAATACGGAGGAAGAAGATTGAAAGACAAAGGGAATGCCCAAGAATTTGAACATTTCTCGATGTTGAATCCATTTCCAATTAAATTGGTTGAACTAAGCAAGCTTGGGCAAAAATAATGATCTATAACACTAAGTTTTTTGCTACTGGAGGTTGGATCTAAAGGCTTCATAAAACATGTCAATACATTGCAGTGCATTATCAATGTTACTTTCCTCTTCAAAGAGCATCAGAAAGGAGTCATATGTAAAATGCCCATTTACTAGCTTTTGATAACAGTCAGGAAAGGAAATCCCTTTCACTCTTCCATGAGAAACAACATCAACTAGAAGGTATCCAAATCCTTCAGCTACCAAAACATAGAGGGCCAAAGCAAGAGGACATTCTTGACGAATGGATTTATAAACCGAAGGATAAGGATTGGTGACCATTAATCGTCAACATCTACGAAGAGTTTGAACAAAATGAAAAAAGATGGATTCAAAACCTAAGGTTTGTAGCACAGCTAAGATGAAAGGTCATTCAATCCTATCACATGTCTTAACAAAATCTATTTTAAAAAAGATGAAATTTTGTTTATATTACAATTTTATAATCATAATATAATATAAATAGAACATATTTCCAGCTTCTATAACCAATTTAAAATAATAATTAATAAAATACTAATAATCTATTAAAACACCTATATATATAAATATAAAATAATAAATGTGTAAGGCAAAGGGAAAGAAAAAAAATGTAATTCCTTTGTCCTAATATTTTTAATCCAGTGAAGTGTAAAATAAATCTTAACCCCTTGACCTATCCAAATTTCAATAATCTCAAAGCTTTTTTTTGTTAGTCAAAGCCACAATATTAGGTAACTCTTGTATTTCTCAAAATTATATAAACATTGGATTGGTTGGGCATGCCTGTTTGCAAAGTAGTAGTTTGCTCTGAATCTTCTGAGTGTGCATCACATCGATGACGGTATGAATCTTGAGTGATCGATGATTCAATTTAGGTTGGGTTATAAAATAACGAGGTTGTGTGCATCGCATCAATGATGGTATGAATCTTGAAAAATCAGCGATCCTCTTCAAATTGGGTTATAAAATAACGAGATAGTATAAGCTTGTTGGAGGTAGACCTTGTGCATCTAACAGTTACTAAAAAATGTTATTTTATAACCCAACCTAAAGAGAATCACCGATCTCTCAAGATTCATACCATCGTCGATGTGATGCGCACTCAGAAGATTAAGAACAAACAAAGTGGTTCGCATCACATTGATGACGATATGAATCTTGAACAATCAGTGATCCTCTTTAGATTGGATTATAAAATAACGAGGTGGTATATGCTTATTGGAGACAGGCCTTGTGCACCTAGCGATTACTAAAATATAATGTGAATGTAACCAACTCCCCTCTCTATATATATAATTGTTACACTTGAATTTTATAGGTTATGTGTTCCACATACAAACATTTGATTGGTAGTGAAGATAAATACCATATTTAAATTCTTGTTGGACATCCAACTCTTTTGATGACTTCAATTAGAATTATCCAACAAGATGTCATTGACCTTTCATTTTGGTGATCCTAGTTAAAATCACTTAAACAATATATTATTGGCGTTTCATCTTGATAACTTAAATTAAAATCATAAGAAGGAAGACCCCCTCTTGTTATGCCTCCGAATAATATAATACTAATTATGCCACTTATTGTACATCACATTACTTAAAACAAAAATCTCGTTATTACTTCAAAAAAAAATCTCCTTATTACTTAAAAAAAAAATCTTCCTTATTTGGGCTATACCATATATGCCTAATCGATTAGTTGGCTTTTCTTCATTGGGCATCAAATGATTTTTTAAGCATAATATGACTTAGGCTATCATTATATGTCCATTGAGTGTTCTTCCAACATGTTTAGACAATTTTTTTATTAAGATGCTTCAGCTTTTGCTTTGTCTCTTCCTTGTCCTTGGGTGAGGAATTGGCTATCAAGTATTTTCAATTTAAAAACATTAAAAGAATTTAAAACATTAAAAGAACAATATGTGGGTCTAGGTGGATTGGTAAGTTGGAGCGTTTACCGAGAGGAGACCTAAGTTCCAATCCTACGGGCTTGTCCATGCACAGATAGTAGTCCAGATCCGATTCCTCAGAGTGGTGCGCCAGATTGATGACGACGGTGCAACACCTATACGTCCGACGGTCCCCATCTCACGCCGGGTTACCATGTACCGAGACGGTGGAAGTCTTGGAAGCCTTCGTGGATAGTTTGAACCCTGCTAGCTGTGCTGGTAGTTACTAAAAATCGTGATTGTAACCATTGCTTCTATATATAAAAAAAAAACATTAAAAGAACTCGTAAAAATCGTGATTGTAACCATTGCTTCTATATATAAAAAAAAACAATAAAAGAACTCGAAAATTCCAAACCACCTGCATTAGATAACGACATTATAACCGAGGCCCAAAATATGGTTGTACCAATAAAATGTATACGGATATAAATTAAAAAATAAGCCTAGATTTGGGACCAGGTTTAGTTTAGTGGTTCCTCGTTCCAACAGTTATCATGTTTGAGGTGGCGTGGAAATCGTCGCGATTGACAGCGCAGACTTTTCCATGTTCAAATTATTAGAGCCTTCGTGTCCTCCACGCAAATTTACCGGTTCAAGCCGGTCATCATAACGTGACGAGCATCTCAAAATATTTAATTGGCGTGCCGGCTTGCGTGCTCTTCTTTCTCTTCCCCGAATAACGATATCCCCACCGACAAAAAGGTATTGAATGCTACGAGATTATTGAATTTTTTTTTTATTCTTCTTCTTTTTAATGTTTATAGAATTTAATATCCACTGTTTTTTATTACAAAGAGTTCATCATAACCATTATTTTTAGCAATTGATAACCGTAGAGTTCAAATTACAGGTACTGTTCCCAATAAACTTATTTGTTTCGTTTTTGTTGATCCAATTTGACCTGATTTAAGATGGAGATCATCTATCAATAGTTGACCCGACCTAAAATAGGGACCATAACTAAAATTTATACGTCGTTGTGAGTCCGATGTACACTCAAAAGATTCCGAACAGATTATTACTTTTGAAAAAAGTTTGGCTTCCCTACAGTTTGAACCTAAATTTTTCTTAGTAAATCCCAACCACAATTCTAACCATATTCCATGCCTATTTAGTATTGTCCAAACCAGATAGACTATATTTAGAAAAAAATAATCGACCTTTGCTAAGTTCACCTAATAATTTGACCTAGTAGGGCTAACGAAGCAATTTGACGTCACTTACATTTATCAATATCAACCAAAAACCTTGAACTAGAAGCCAAGAAAGGTGGGAAAATATGAGGATCACTTTTAGCCGTCATTAATCTTTGCTTTAGGTCTGGGCCGAGACAAAAGCTTATCCAAAACAAAAATAAATAGGGCTCTTCCCTATAAATAGGTTTAGACATTCTATGGTGTTTTTCGTAATTAATTCTTAATTTAATTAATTATTAATTTTATGTGTACACGTCAGAGCTAAAAAATAATAGAAGCGACAAAGATGACTTGGTTCCTTTTGAACTATCGGCGTCGTAAGATACAAAACATGAAATGGCTACTGAATAATAATATTTAATATTTATTTTTAATAAATATTGTGGTACCTTCCAAAAGGCAAGGGAGTCAAAATCCTTAAATGTTTAAAGGGCCGATATTCGGCATTTGATGCCCATCCCATACTTTTTGTCTTTTCTACCGTCGACCGAATCCAACATAAAAGTGAGTTAATAATTGAAATTTATTGGTGACAAGCGTTAGTGTGGTCAAATTAGGAGACATTGTTTTTTAATAACATTTATAATCTTGAGTTAGTTGAATAAAGAATTAAACTTAAAACAATGTTAACGGATAGTTTATCAACCAACACTTAATCCTTATTATCAACTTAGTTTTTAAAAAAATATTGGTAAGATACAAGTTTTATCCAACATTCAATTTTATTAAATTATAGCACTGCAGTGTAAAGACTATTATATATCCTTATTGTATATGTGGTTTTTAAATTATAATTTATTGATTATTATTTTTTAATAAATTTATTTATATGTGATTTGAACTGAAAGAGAATTATTGCAATATTTAAAAAAAATATATATTAATTATTTAATTATACTAAATTTTATTTATAAATATATTTTTAATATAAAAATTAAAATTAAAACAAAAAATCATATAATATTATTTCATATATATTTTTAATATTAATTTAATATAAATTTTTATTTATAAAATTAAAATTTAATTTATAAATAAATAAACCTCTCGATAAGTAGTGATAAAATTGAGAGGTTTGCCCATCTTGACCCACATTTAGCTTTTTCTTTTTGTTGGTTGTTATGGCCTTATTGCACCCCAACCGCAACCAACTTTTGAAGTTTTTTGTATCTTAAAGTTAAAAAAAAATTGTTAGCCAAATTGTTGACCGACATGCACATGGAACCTGAGGAAGGTCTAGCACACCTACACTGTTTGATATTAGACTTTGATTTTAATTTTTTTAAAGTTATTATAAAATTAAAACCTTTAATTTATATAGTAGTATGAGTTTGCAATATAATATAAAACTATTATATTTATAAACAAATAATTTATAAATTCAAATTATATATAAATAAATAGTTTTTAAGGGTAAGACACACTAACGTGTACAAGATTGATTCCTATTTAATAGAGATCGAACTCAACATCTCGGCCCAACAAACACTCCAGTCGACCTGCTAGTTATACTATATTCTAATAACTATTCAGAACGTGTTGGGATTTAATAGTTCACTGAATTTTGCAGGCCTTAGTTACTACTACGGGTTTGATATTTTATTTTTTAAATATAAATTATTTATGTTTATGTAATAGATATCGAGGAAAGTAGGAATTATAAAGATTTCAGTGATTTGATCTGTGTTTGAAAACAAAATTTTTGAAAAAAAAATTGCATTTCCAAAACAAAATTTTTGAAAAAAATGTGTATTTCTCCACCACTTTTAATGGTAGAAATACGGTAAGTTGGATTGAATGGAACACCATTTTGCTCAGCGCTCGGGAAAGGAAGGAATCAAACCAACCATCTCATATGCCAAGTTGGGGTGTAAATAGAACAGAATCTGCCGTAGAAAGGTAGGAACTTTTTTAATTGTCTGGACTCTGTGCACGCTTCATCTTTGTTTATGCTTATTGTTTTCCGTCAACTGTTGAAGTAGTAAAAAAAAGTGGGTAGGTTTAGTCTTTTGCGTAAACTGCTCTTATGTATTGAAAACCGGGAAGTTGGAAGCATCAGTTGACTTGAGTACCAACGGAAGATCTTCGTGTCAGTTTCGAATGCCTCTCCTCTGCCTTGAAATGTTCTGTTTTTGGTTGGCACACCTATCGACAGGGACAGATACGAATTAATTCTTCTGTAAGTGAAAATGATGCATAGTTGAAGGCAAAAGAGAACAACATCACGGAGTTGTGGCTGGATTGATGAAGAGATTGTGAGTTCATTTCAATGCGGGGATGGGAGATTGGATTGGCGGCAGCCCTGCCAGTAGCTCTAGTTGTTTCAGCCTCTATTGCCATGTACATAATATGTTATAGGCATAGAAAGGAAGCAAACCCACAGGCAGCCGTTGAGAAAAACAGGAATAGTTACTATGGAGGGCTGAGGATGTTAAGAGAGGGCGGTAACAGAGTTGCAAGCCTAAGTTACAGTTACAGCCATCACTACCCTTTACAGGGCTTCAATTGGAGAGACCACCCATCTCTGGTTTCAGAGGCAGTCGAGCATGGGTGGGTCAGCTTTGGGTTCACCAAAACATGTGTTGCCGCATCTTCTCACACCAACTTTTGGGAGCTCTACAACAGGTTTTCAAACAGAGGGGGGGTGGGAGTGGGGGTGGGGGCGGGAGCGGGTGTCGGGGTGGGAATGGGGGTGGGGATGGATCCTGAGATGAGCTGGGAAGTGGGATCAGGGGTTGAGTATGTTCAGAAAATCAGGCTCAATCCGGGACTGCCCACAAGGAAAAAGGGCAATTGGGTGCCTCCTGTTCAGTCGGTACAGACTGCATTGCCTCTACCAGGCCCCTCATTGGGGGACCTGTCCTTCCCCCAGGAGGCCTATTTTGAGATTACAATTTTATCAGGAGAAGAGCAGGCTTTGAATGTGAGTTCATCCAAGAGGCTGGAAGAGGATGAGGATATTCAGCTCATTTCACAGCCAGCCAATTCAGAACACCATGTGATGCACATTGGCAGCCCTGAGGTGACACCCACAAATTTGAATGGCAATCTTAAGGGAGATATTGGGAGAAAGAGTCACAGAAGCAGTTCGAGGGACACCCATGTGAAATTCAATAACGTAGATCCTGCAGGCATGCCCAAGGTTATGTCTTTGGGTCTTGCAGTTGGTGGGAGTGCTCTGTATCGGCTACCGGGTTCCGACCCAGGGTCTGTTGGATTTCATTCAACTGGGTTTGTCTTCCTTAATGGTAAATTGTTTCTCTTTTAGACCTTCCTGTCATGTGTGTCTGTTTTGCATTAAAATTCGTTTTTTATTAGTTTCTATGATCTTTGTTTGCATCTTAACCTAAACTGAATTATAGTTATTCGGGCTTCTGGTTTATGGGAATTAAGCATGCAAATTAAATATGGGTCATCTGAGCTTCTGATTCATATGATTAGATTTTTAGCTGTTGAAACTCAGGCTTAAACCCTGGCCCACATAGATTAGGTGCCCGTGTCTTGCCATGGATTGGAGAACACGGGGTCATTGGGAACTTTGGAATTGTTTTTCTGTTTCAGCAAATGTCACCCAAGGGCCAATATACAGGATTAGTTAATGGATACCTAAATAATTCAAAAACTTCTCCTGGTTTTGTTTTCAAGACAATCCAAATGTATCTTGGACTAAAGAAGTGGAATGTATCACCAGCTGTTAGCTAAAGGAATGAACTTCATTTTGAGCTTATGTATGTCTTGGAAGTCGCCCAAAATCTACTGGAATTAACATTTGTCATGACCCATGAGTTTTCTTGCTTCAAAGATTAGGCATAGTTTTTTACAGTTCATATAATTTTCTTCTTTGAGTTTTGTCGCCCTCAGCTTCCCGCATCACAAAATAGACTTGTTCTTTCCTTTGACATGACCTTCTGGTTTTAGATGTAACGTTCTAAAAGGTCATTAGCATCCAACCCTGTCTATCTATTTGATATTCCTTTGTTTAAGCTATGGTTAGGTCTGGTATGCATGTTAGCAGAGGAAAATGATTAACAATTGATAGTATTCCATCTTAGAATCCAATTAAATCAACTGTGTTTGTATCAGCTATGGTATGCATGCTAGCAGAGGAAAAGGATTAGCAATGGATAATATTCCATCTTAGAATCTAATTAAATCAACTGTGTTTGTGTCATCCATAGCTTTCAAGTCTCTGTGCTTTTTGTAACATTCCATTAGTTTCATTGCAGGATAGTATGTCTATGTTAATTATATATATGCTATTCCACAATTGAAAATAACGGTAAAGTTTCATTTGCCCGAGATGACATTCTTTAGAAAATGAGACATTCCCTTGTTTTGAATTTCATAGTGGCAGAAATGGGAGATTGAGAACATGAAATGGCATTTACATGTTTTTTGGAGGTATATTTAAATTTAAATGCTTGACCAACATACCCTAGAATTCAATTCTCGAGTCTACATTCACTCTTATCATTTGAACATTTCTATATGAGATCATATTAGTCAGAAAAAATGACCATTTCAGAATTTTTATAACAAGATTCGCATGGAAAACACTCCAAACAGTCTGAGGAGGATTCAGAACAGATCATTCCAAACACGTCTATCTATCTATCTATAAACTTTGCATATATAAACCATGTATGGTATCTTTCACTCCCACATGTTAGTTCCAATCTTTTTTTCCTACGGTGATATCATAAGTTGGCTCTTCATATGGACCTGTGTCAATGTCTCATGGATGATTGACAAATTCTTGTTTCATTTCAATGTTTAGATGCTGGTGTACTTCTCTCTCTTAGATAATAACATTACTTTTGTTAAAAAAATGGATTACAAATTATAACCACTGGAATGTATGTGTTTGTTGATGCAGGGATTGCCCATGTGTTTGACCAAGAACAGCATAAACCAGCTTCTCCACCGCGGTCTTGGGGTTCTGTAAATACTGTCATTGGATGTGGTTTTGATCCTACAAACAGGAGAGTCTTCTACACATTAAATGGTGAGCAGGTTTACACTCTGACCTGCAATTCAGATGACTTCAGTCATCCTCTGTATCCAACTATTGCAGCCAACTACGATGTGACTGTGTTGGCAAATTTTGGACAGAACAAGTTCCAATACTTGCCTGCCAATGACAAAAGGGTGGCTAATCCATGCTTCAGAAGGCCACTTCTGAGTAGCCCTGTGAAACTGTCATCAAAGTATATTTATGAGGACAGTGGCGATCTTTTCTCAATGGGGAGAATTGATTCACACTGGCTAGTAAATCTTGAGGCTTCCAATTCTCAAAATCCAGAACACAGATACCTACCTTTTGAAACTGAATCTGAGTTGTTTGAGATCCCCCTTGATGCAAGTAATAAATAAATGCAGAGAATTTACCACTGCACCCTATTCTTTTGCATATGCACGCGTGATTCATCATTTTGGTAAGCTTGTGGTATTCCCTTTGATACTAATTGCTTTTAAAAAAAATCTTCTCTCCATTCTAATTGTAGTTGGCCTGAACTTAGTTGCTACAAAACTTGGAATTTCAAGTGGATCAACACTGTTTGCCAGCTTGAGGTTGGTGGTTCCAATTTCGAGCCCCTCCAGGTCCCTCTCACTCGAAGTAAATATTTAAAAAAGTTGGGCAGGGAATAAGAGTAAACATTTAAAGAGGCGGGGCAAGGGTTATTCCTTGTTATAATAAAAAAACACTGTTGTTCAACCATAACCAGTAATTGAGTAAATCTAAGATTGATTGAGTAAATCTAACATTTATCAAACCAATAAGCAGCCCAGCCTCTCCCACTTAGAGAACCATGACCCGTGATTGAGTAAATCTAACATTAATCAAACCAATAAGCAGCCCACCATGATCCGTGATTGAGTAAATCTAACATTGATTGAGTAAATCTAACATTTATCAAACCAATAAGCAGCCCACCCTCTCCCACTTCTCTAACTCTAATGGGCTTAGTGGAGTATATGTCTGTATCCCATCATTTTTGGGGCCCATCCTTCTTTCCCTTAGTTAAGGGCTTGACCAAGGAATTTGAGTATATACAAGAAGTCTTATAGTGTCCACTGTCAACTACTAAGAAGTTTAATTGAACCTTTACAAAACTATACAAAAGCAGGCCAGAACAAGAATAGCACCTGTATTACAGATCTTATTCAGAGAGCAACATTTCATGCTATATCGAATTTGTTTGAGAAGCAAACTTTTTGCTAAATGGAGCCAATTTAAAAAACTGGGGGACAGGCAATGTTGTTTGCCAATCTTAGAGCCTTCTGAGAACTTGAAATACGACCATGATCGTTAAAAACAAATGGCATTTTCTATACCACCTTAAGAACAGTGTAACCAAAAACATGAGGGAATTTAATAAGCATGCTACATTAAAATCCTACATTATGCAAAGATATTCTATTTCATAATTTCATAGTGTAAACTATATATACCGGGAAAAAAAATTACTGTGAAGATTTTAAATATTTTGTAGCATATCACATGTATGCAAAGGTTAAAATTTGTCCAGTGGATGTAAATATAAGAGCGCTGTCTCATGTAACAGTTGTCATAGGAAAGCTTACATTTTTTAACGGGAACAAGCAGAGAGATTTAAGGATTTTTTAGCAGACATCTGATCTTGTGGTTTAGAAAGTTTTATCTCCAGTTCTGATTCAAGAAAATCAGGAACTAGACAGAAGAGGGAGAAAAAATGTCGACCAACTATAAAATGCCATGTGTTCCTAAAAAAGACTCTGCAACTTCAAACGTTCAGCCCCTTTAGCCCCTCCTCTTGAACACCTGCTGAAAGTTTTCTACCTATTTTCAGGTAAAAGTCTGATTTTTAATTCTGTGAGACAACCTTTTAGATCCCCTAGCCCCTGCATGGAATCCTGTACTAAGTATGTTATTGAAGCAGACAAAAACACCCATTAAAGCTATGATTGATTTTTGTCGAATTTGTTGGGCAGATGTTAATGTTTTTTTTTAAGAATGTGGATCAATTCTACCCAGAATGAAATGCTTACAAACATGTATTAGATAATACATCCACGTCCCAGGTGTTGTAGGTGAGTTGGAGAGGAGAGGGAAATCCTCCAAGAGAGGTCCCAGGTTCAAATCTCCACCCTACCAAAAATCTGAATTGGGTATCCAAAATCCAATTGATAATGTTGGTGCGGGCAGGGTCGGATGCGACTCCCGGGTGACTTTGACGGTGTAGAACCCCCTATTCGTGATCTCTCAGACCAAGGTGGCCCTACACGGAGTTTTTCGCTTTTTAAAAAAAAAAATAATACGTCCACGTGGCTGATGTGATAGTTTAACTTTCTACACACTGTGTGGATCCTCAAACCTCTTATTCCTGCTTTCAAATTTACATGAATGTGTTATAGTCGCTGTCACCCTTTTAAAAAAAAAAAGATAATACGTCCACGTGGCTGATGTGATAGTTTAACTTTCTACACTATGTGTGGATCCTCAAACCTCTTATTCCTGCTTTCAAATTTAAATGAATGTGTAATTGTTCTACACTATGTGTGGATCCTCAAACCTCTTATTCCTGCTTTCAAATTTAAATGAATGTGTAATTGTGGCTGTCACCATCCAAGCAAAATAATGTTTCAACTTTTAACGAAAGGAATGTTAAGTGCATTTATGGTGTTGCCTTTTACGGGTAAATTTGTTCAAGGATTACACTCCTCCATCATACACAAATGGCTAATGAAATCATGATTGGCAGGCATACTTGTCTATCTGAAATCAGGATTACACTCCTCTTTATGCATTTAGACAGAAAGTAAAGTGCAGATAATATGTTTTGTTTTATAATTGGTTATTTGGGATCAAAATGGGTTATATTCGATTAATGATTATATAGTTTTATAATAGTTTGACAACTATGCATATATATTCGGGTAAAATTTAAAGCTAGCTATTCAACTAATGTCATTTGATTCTTAATTTTTTTTTTTTTTTTTTTTTTTTTGGTGGTGGCCACAAGGGGTAAACAGAGTGTGACCACGAGGGAACCATTACATAACATATCCGCAACATGTGAGGCGAGAGATTTGAACCTGGGCCTCTCAAAAACTAGAGAGGTTTAACTACCCACTTGCTCTCCAACTCCTCTACATGGGCGGATTAATTTTTATTCGATTAATGATTATACAGTTTTATAATAGTTTGACAACTATGCATGTATATTCGGGCAAAATTTAAAGCTAGCGATTCAACTAATGTCATTTGATTCTTAATTTTTATGTGTAAACATAAATAGGGGCTCCAAATCCTCCTTTAGATATGTCTTTTTAGTTTTCATATGAAAGGTTTTAAAAATAATATATGATATAAGTTTTAATATTAATGGCATAAAAAGCTGCAACTTTACTGTAGTGGTAAGTGCTTGTCTCTTTTTGAGAGGTTCAAGGTTCAAACCCTACTCAGAATGAGAACCGTGGACCCCCATAAAAACATGTGTAAATTCATTAAAAATATATTAAAGTCATAACACCATGTGGGGTCTGACTTGAGTGGAGAGAAGATTACATGATCCAATTCAAACATAAAGGTTTAAGGTTTAAACCTTACTCAATATGAGGGGACGGTGACCTCTCATAAAAACCTATGTAAATTCATTGAAAAAATATTAATGCCCTAACACCATGTGGGGTCCTCACTTGAGTGGAAAGGAGATTCAATATGAAGGTAAATTCATTGAAAAAATATTAATGCCGTAACACCATGTGGGTCCTCACTTGAGTGGAAAGGAGATTCAATATGAAGGGACCGTGACCCCTCATAAAAACCTATGTAAATTCATTGAAAAAATATTAATGCCATAACACCATGTGGGATCTTCACTTGAGTGGAGATTACATGGATACAATTGGAACATATTGAATTACAAAATGTTCAATATTATTTAAGGTGTGGTGAAAAAATATTAATGCCGTAACACCATGTGGGTCCTCACTTGAGTGGAAAGGAGATTCAATATGAAGGGACCGTGACCCCTCATAAAAACCTATGTAAATTCATTGAAAAAATATTAATGCCATAACACCATGTGGGATCTTCACTTGAGTGGAGATTACATGGATACAATTGGAACATATTGAATTACAAAATGTTCAATATTATTTAAGGTTGTACACCACACCTTTAGGATTATTTATGTGTGTATTATAAAAATAATTGGTATTAAGTTGAAAAAAAAATATTTGTCCTAATAACCTAAAAGTTTTTTTTTTTAAATCACCCATATTACATCATCGCTACATAGTGGTATCGTCCTCTTGCTTTCTAACCGGTTAATGTGATGATGCAAGTCTAACCGGTTAGTGCGATGATGCAAGTCTAGTGGCATATTCTATGTTTAGAATTTCGTTCCACGTTAATACCTATCCACTTGGATATTATCCATATATCTTTTGACAAGGTTCGAACCTGGGTTTCCTCTTTGAAACGTTGAGGAATTTTCCTCCTTGAAATGTTGAGAAATTTAATCAGTTGAGCTAATGCCACTTGAGCTAACAACTTGAAGTTATTATCATACTTGAGTGGAGATTACATGGATACAATTGGAAGACATTGAATTACAAAATGTTCAATGTTATTTAAGGTTGTACACCACACATTTAGGATTGTTTATGTGCGTATTATAAAAATAATTGGTATTAAGTTGAAAAAAAATTATTTAATGTTATTATAAAAAATTATTTAATATTATTTTTAATGTTATTACAAAATAATTGGTATTTATAATAATCTTGAAGTTATTATAAATACTTGAGTGAAGATTACATGGATAAAATTTGAAGACATTGAATTACAAAATGTTCAATATTATTTAAGGTTGTACACCACACATTTAGGATTGTTTATGTGCGTATTATAAAAATAATTGGTATTAAGTTGAAAAAAAATTATTTGTCTTAACAACTTATAAGTTTTTTTTTCAATATTTAAATGGGATTGAAATGACCTCGCCCATATTACATCATCACTACATAGTGGTATCGCCCTCTTGCTTTCTAACCGGTTAATGTGATGATGCAAGTCTAATCGGTTAGTGTGATGATGCAAGTCTAGTGGCATATTCTATGTTTAAAATTTCGTTCCACGTTAATACCTATCTGCATGGATATTATCCATATATCTTTTGACAAGGTTCGGAGTGTGATGATGCAAGTCTAGTGGCATATTCTATGTTTAAAATTTTGTTCCACGTTAAAACCTATCTTCCTAGATATTATCTATATATCTTTTGACAAGGTTCGGACCTGGGTTTCCTCCTTGAAATATCGAGGAATTTAATCAGTTGAGCTAATGACACTTGATCTAACAATTTGAAGTTATTATCATACATAATTTTTTAAATTTTAACACAATCCAAAAATATTAGCCAATGAAAACTTTAATGATTTATTCTCTTAAATAATATGAAGAAAATATTGGAGGTTTTTGTAAATTTTAATTTCACCAATATTTTTGAACGTTATGACATTAGAGATTAAAATGGCATGGGCGACTATTTTTTTTAATTAAAGTTCATAACGTTAGAATTGTTGAAATTATAGTATTGAATTTATTTTTAAAAAAGGGTATAATTATATCGATTTTAAGCTTTATAGTTTTTTTATATGATTACATGACAATAATTTAATATGAATATTCATGAATTAAAATTGGATAATATTATTAATAAACATTCATGATCACTCAAAATAATAAGCATTGAGAACCAATTTTTTTTTAAGGATTTCATCAAGATTTTGAAGGTAGTTGATCCATTCATAGGTACCAATTCTATAAAGCGTTGTTTTTTGTTAGGTATTGATATGTCAAAAACTCTAATATCAACATGAAATTACACAAGCTAATCAAACAAGTCAACTAAAAGCTTAGAAGCCTTATGGAACAATGTCGATATGTCGAGGGTATGATAGGAGCATAAAGTCATCATTGATTGACCATAAGCAGGTAGTAGGAGAAGACTACACTAAAAGAGGGACTTGCCACATGCCACATTAGCGATAATGGAGCCCACAAAACTTTATAAATAGTTATATAGATGACATAGATTGGATGACCGAACAATTGAACACAACAAAAAATGAGGCTAACCATCATCCACATCAATAATAATGGGCCCTAGGAAGGCCTCAAAGTGATGATAAGACCAAAGGAGGTAACAATTTGTCGACACCGCATTTGAAAGAAGTGGGCCAAACTAACTGATGCCAAATGAAAAAGGACTTTCCAATAGGCAAGTAGACATAGACAACAAAATTAGAGGAAATGCCATCTTTGAATAACATGAAGACTCACCAACTAGCATAGAAACATGAGGATGAGGTAAAGGTTAATCATAACTAAGGGGTCAAACCAATGTTGGGGCATTGATCCATTGACATATAGAGCTAGTTTCAAATGATTTTCCAACCACTTTGAAGATTTGAAGGATAATTTGGGTAGAAAAATGAAAAAACATAGAAATCAAGGAGTAAAGATTTGCTAAGTTGAAGATAGAAATACAAGATAAAATGGTAAAAAGTTTTTTTGAAAAAATGATTCAAAATTTGATAAGATGGTAAAAAGCCTTTTTGAAAAAATGATTCAAAAATTGATAAAATAGCTAAATAGAAGATAAATAATGCACCAGAACTAGAGATCATGGTTATGCAACCAATCGTTGCATTAAGCTTTGGAGAGAAGATCAGTGAGAAAAAGCAATAGTACCATCTTGATCTTTTTGGAGTTTGGTTTATTTTTTTATTTTTCATGTAAGAATCGACTATGGTTAATTTATAGAAGCTTTTTGAACAATTTGCTTATAAGTAAGTGAACTTGATCTTTTTGGAGTTTGGTTGATTTTTTATTTTTCATGTAAGAATCAACTATGGTTGATTTATAGAAGCTTTTTGAACAATTTTGCTTATAAATAAGTGCAACAACATATTTGTAATGATCCTTTTAGCATTTCAAAGACTTGCATTGTCCTTTGTGCTTTATAATATTTTGAATACTTATGTGATAATTATTCATTATTGGTTTGTGTGTATTTTTTTGTCTCACCATGTTGATATTAATTGATAAGAATGATTATAGTTGTCTAAATTTAACTCTTTCATTTTTCGTTAGTCCTTTTGGTGAATATATGTTGTAATTTCTTTTGAATAAAGTAGATTTTAGTTATAGAGTGTTTGTGAAACTCAATTGGATCAACTCAAATATATTTATTTTTTGTTATCTTTCTAATCCTTTTTGTTATAGCTTTTATTAAGAAAATATAGAGATTCAAATCTCTTTAGAGGTTTGATTGAGTGAAAACTTTGACCATCTACTTATTATGACTTAGGGCACAAAATAACCATGAGACCCTCCAACAATAAGCATTTTACATGCCAAATAGGACCAAAATCATATATGCATTTGTGCACTCAATCAAAAAGTACAAATGGTGACTCTAATAAAGAACATAGTGGTTTATGTTTACTAGATCCAAAGCTTATGAAGTACAAGAATTAGTTGAATTCTACAAGTTTTCCTAATTAAAACCAAATACTTGTAGGGAAGTGGATCTATTTCATCTTTAATAAACAAGAAGATAAATGACCCAATTTTTTTGAAAGAATCTATCATAAAAAAACTTTGAAAATTATAGTAATAGCAATAGCAATCTGATAATGTGCAAATAACATTACCCAAATGATAATAATGAATAAGATCTAATTACTAGAAAATCAAATATGTAAGAATAAAATTCTATATTCAAATCAATGCAAATCCTTAGCCACTTAGAGAGAGCAAAGTCTCATAACCACTTGGAGAAGGTGAAGTCTCAAATGTGCAATAGACATGACTTAGATTCTAATATGAAAGATAATTTCAACTACCACCTAACTCCTCCTATTTATAAATTAAATCAATCATTAACCCTAACCCTAATGTTCAAGGTCAAACTATCTAAACCTAGGGCCCAAGCTAATAAAAATAAAAATAGCCAACATGTTTACATTGGAGTCGTTATATGGCTCCTCCCTTAGAAGCTTTATTCACAAACTTGGAAGAGATTTAAAAATGTTCTCAAGCTCCCACATAGCATCTTCTTTTAGAATATTCTTCCACTTGATGAGGAACTCCTAAATTTATCGAGACCAAAGATGAACTATGGACCACAACACTACTTTAGGTTGAAAAGTTATTCGACCTTCACTGAGTACTAGAAGCTTTATCTGGGACTGCATCTTCTGGCCAGTATCCTATTTGAAGCAAGATACATGAAATATGAGATGGATGTGGGAAGACGGTGGAAGCTTCAATTGATATGACACTTCACCAATATGACAAACCACCTTGTAAGGACCATAAAATTGAGGAGCCAACTTTTGGCTAGACTTGGTTTTCAAGGATAATTTCTTGTAGGGTTGTAGGTGCAAAAAGACCATATATTCTATGGTAAAGTATCATTCAGAACAATGTATCATGTTAATGCTTCATGTGATTAGGTAAAATTATCTTTAAGAAGCTAAACCACAAGTTGTCATTGTTGTAACAAATCAACTACCTAGGAAACCTTAGACGATCCTAGAACATATCTTACCATTGATGGAGGTTTTTAACCATACAATGCTTCAAATGGTGACATATTGAAGGATGAATGTGCCACCATTTAGCTTATGAGAACCAATGAACCTAGTGATACTACTTTTCTTAAGCAAAAAAATGAAGGTAAGTACCCAAAAATTTATTAACAATCTCTATATCCGATTGAGGGTGATAAGAAGAGAACATGCTCAACTTAGTACCATTGGTACAAAACAATTCTTTTCAAAAGTTACTAGTGAAGATAAGGTCATAGTCACTCAATGGTTTTGGTTATCAGGGATAGGAAAGGGTTGCAATAATATGGGAGGTTTAATTATTTCTCCTTTGTTACACCCTCACACTCAACCATAAATGTATTGACATCTTCTTTTAATCCTTTACAAGAAAAATATTGCTTCACGCATTGGTATGTTTCCAAGAATCCTTCAAACATTAATAGGTCAAACATTCATTTCATGTAGTAACAGGTCAATAATTCATTATATGTTTGCAATTTCGTTCCACGTTAATACCTATATGTTAATATCTATCTACTTGGATATTATCCATGTATCTTTTGACAAGGTTCGAACCTGGGTTTCCTCCTTGAAATGTTGAGGAATTTAATCGTTTGAGCTAATGCCACTTGATCTAACAACTTGAAGTTATTATCATAGATAAATTTTTAAATTTTAACACAATTATCATATATTAACCAATGAAAGCTTTAATGATTTATTCTCTTAATCAATATTAAGAAAATATTGGAGGTTTTTTTTTGTAAATTTTAATTTCAAAAGTATTTTTGAACATTATGGTATTAGAGATTAAAAAGGGCATTGGAGATTTAATTTTTTAATTAAAGTTCATACTGTTAGAATTGTTGAAATTATTGTACTGAATTTATTTTTAAATAGTGGGTAATTATATCCATATTAAGCCTTATAATGTTTTTATATGGTTACATGAGAATAATTTGATATGAATATTCATGAATTAAAATTGGATAATACCACTAATAAAAATTCATGATCATTCAAAATAACAAGCATTGAGGACCAATTTTTTTTGTAATATTTTCACCAAGATTTTGAAGGTAGTTGATCCATTCATAGGTATCAATTCCCTAAAGCGTTGTTTTTTTTTGGGTATTGATATGTCAAAAACTCTAATGTCAATATGAAATTACACAAGCTAATCAAACAACAAGTCAACTAAAAGCTTAGAAGCCTTGTGGAACAATCTTGATTTATCGAGGGTATGATAGGAGCATAAAGTCATCATTGATTTACCATAAGTAGGTAGTAGGAGAAGACTACACTAAAAGAGGGACTTGCCACATGTCACATTAGCGATAATGGACCCTGAAAAACTTTGTAAATAGTTATATAGGTGACAGATTGGATGACCAGACAATTGAACACAATAAAAAATGAGGTTAACCATCATCCACATCAATAATAATGGGCCCTAGGAAGACCTCAAAAGTGATGATAAGACCAAAGGAGGTAACAATTTGTTGACATCGCATTTGAAAGAAGTGGGTCAAATTAACTAATGCCAAATGAAAAAGGGCTTACAATAGGCAAGTAGACATAGACATAGCAAAATTAGAGGAAATGTCAACTTTGAAGAACATGAAGAATCACTAGCTAGCATAGAAGCATGAGGATGAGGTAAAGGTTAATCATAACTAAGGGATTAAACCAATGTTGGGGCATTGATCCATTGACATAAGGAGCTAGTTTCAGATGATTTTTCAACTAGTTTGAAGATTTTAAGAATAATTTGGGTAGGAACATGCAAAAAACATAGAGATCAATAAGTAAAGATTTACTAAGTTGAATATAGAAATACAAGATAAAATGGTAAAAATTATTTTTGAAAAATGATTTAAAATTTGAGAAAATAGCTAAATAGAAGATATATTATGCACCAAAACTAGAGATCATGATCATGCAACTAATGGTTGCATTAAGCTTTGGAGAGAAGATCAGTGAGAAAAAGCAATAGTACCATCTTGATCTTTTTAGAGTTTGGTTGATTTTTTATTTTTCATGTAAGAATCAACTATGGTTAATTTACAGAAGCTTTTTGAAAAAAATTTCTTATAAATAAGTGCACTTGATATTTTTGGAGTACGGTTGATTTTTTTATTTTTCATGTAAGAATAGACTATGGTTGAATTATACAAGATTTTTGAACAATTTTTCTTATAAATAAGTGCAACAACATATTTGTAATGATCCTTTTAGCTTTGTAGGGGTCCTTTTAACATTTCAAAGACTTGCATTGTCCTTTGTGCTTAATAATATTATGAAGACTTATGTGATTGTTATTCATTATTGGTTTGTGTGTATTCGTTTGTCTCGTCTTGTTGATATTAATTGATAAAAACGATTATAGTTTCCCAAATTTAACTCTTTCATTTTCCTTTAGTTATTTTGGTGAATATATGTTGTAAGTTCTTTTGAATGAAGTAGATTGTAGTTATAGAGTGTTTGTGAAACCCAATTGGATCAACTCAAATATATTTATTTTTTGTTATCTTTCTAATCCTTTTTCTATATAGCTTTTATTAAGAAAATATAGTGAGTTAAATATCTTTAGAGGTTTAATCGAGTGAACATTTTGATCATCTACTTATTATGACTTAGGGCACAAAATAACCATGATATCGTCCAACAATAAGCATTTTTAATTGCCAACTAGGGCCACAATTAGATATGCATTTGTGCACTCAATCAAAAAATACAAATGGTGACTCTAATAAAGAACGTAGTGGTTTATGTTCACTAGATATAAAGCATATGAAGTACAAAAATTAGTCGAATTCTAAAAGTTTCCCTAATTAAAACCAAATACTTGTAGGGAAGTGGATCTATTTCATCTTTAATGAACAAGAAGACAAATGGCCCAATTATTTTGAAATAATCTATTATAAAAAACTTTGAAAATTATAGTAATAGCAATAGCAATAGCAATAGCAATCCGATAATGTGCAAATAACATTACCTAAATGATAATAATGAATTAGATCCAATTTCTAGAAAATCAAATATGCAAGAATCAAATTCTAGCTTCAAATCAATGCAAATCCTTAGCCACTTAGAGAGAGCAAAGTTTCATAGCCACTTGGAGAGGGCGAAGTCTCAAATGTGCAATAGACATGACTTAGATTCTAATATGAAAGATGATTTCAAATACCACATAAATCTTCCTATTTATAGATTAAATCAATCATTAACCCTAAATTTAATTTTCAAGGGCCAACTATCTAAACCTAGGGCCTAAGCTAATAAAAATAAATATAGTCAATGTGTTTACATTGGAGTTGTTATATTGCTCCTCCCTTAGAATATTTATTCACAAACATGGAAGAGATTGAAAAATGCTCTCAAACTCCCACATAGCATCTTCTTTCAGAATATTCTGCCACTTGATGAGGAACTCCTAAATTTATCAAGACCAAATATGAACTCTAGACCGCAACACTACTTTAGGTTTAAAAGTTATTCGACCTTCATTGAATACTGAAAGCTCCATATTAGACTACATTTTCTAGCCAATATCCTATTTGAAGCATGATACATGAAATATGGGATGGATGTGGGAAGATGGTGGAAGCTTCAACTGATATGCCACTTCACCAATATGACAAACCACCTTGTAAGGACCATAAAATTGAGGAGCCAACTTTTAACTAGACTTGGTTTTCAAGGACAATTGCTTGTAGGGTTGTAGGTGCAAAAATACCATATATACTATGGTAAATTATCATTCAAAATGATGTATACTCTTAATGCTTCATGCGATTCTCAGCCTAGGTCAAATTATCTTTAAGAAGTTAAAATACAAGTTGTCATTGTTGTAATAAATCAACTACCTAGGAAATCTTAGAGGATATTGGAACGTAGTTTGCCATTGATGGAGATTTTTAACCATAAAATGCTTCAAATGGGGACATATTGAAGGTTGAATTTTAAGAAGTATTGTGCCACCATTACCACTGAACCTACTGATACTACTTTTCTTAATCAAAACAATGAAGGTAAGTACCCAAAAATTTATTAACAATCTCTATATGACCATCTAATTGAGGGTGATAAGAAGAGAACATGCTCAAATTAGTACCACTAATACAAAATAATTCTTTCCAAATGTTAGTAGTGAAGACAAGGTCATAGTCACTCACAATGGTTTTAAATATACCTTATAATTTAAAAATATAATCAATAAATACCTTGGCCACCTTACTTGTTGAATAGTGATACTGTAATGCAAAAAAATGAGATTACTTGGAAAGGAGATCTACTACCACAAAGATCACCATTTTTCCTCAAATTTGGGAAGTCCCTCATGGATATGTTCTCCCATTCATTGTCAGGGATAGGCAAGGGTTGCAATAGTCTGGGAGATTTAATTATTTCTCCTTTGTTATGATAACACACCTCACACTCAACCATAAATGTCTTGACATCTTCTTTTAATCCTTTCCAAGAAAAATATTGCTTCATGTGTTGGTATGTTTCTAAGAATCCCCAATGTCTAGCCAAAGGAGATGCATGCAATTCTTGGATAACATTTGACTTAATAGCCAAATATTGAGGAAGATAAATGTGATCCTTTTTGCGAAGCACTCCATCAGTATATGAGAAACAAAAATGCAATGATGATGCCACCTCTCCTTCTAGAATGATCCACATAGTATCTAGGTAAAAAATACAATCTAAAGCCATTATGGAAGAGGACTAGAGATAGCATTGATAGCAACAACGTCCTCATATTTGTGAGACAAGATATTACCCATCACATTCTCATTTCCTTTTCTGTATTCAATGACAAGATCATAGCCCAAGAGATTTTTCATCCATTTATTTTACTTAGGGTAATGCTCTAAAAAATTCTTAAGGCTGCTATGGTTGGTCTTGATGATGAAATGGCACCCCAACAAATAAGGCCTCCATTTCTTTATGGCATGTGAAACTTCTAATGTTTCCTTCTCACAAGTGTACCATCCTAGATTCTTTTTCAAATTTGCTTATGTTCAAAGTCTAATGGGTGTCCATATTGCATTAAAATAGCTCCAATACCTGTGCCAAAAGCATCACACTCAATGAAAAAAGTTTTGCTAAAGTTAGGCATGGCACACATAGCTTCTTTAAGGTCTTGGAAGGCTTGGGAAGTGTATTTAGACAAAACAAAGAAATCCTTTTTAGTGAAAGTAGTTAGAGGAGTGATAATATTTTCATAGTTGTGGACAATTTTTTTGTAGTAGCTTGTGAGTCTTAAAAATCCATGGAGTTCTTTAAGGTATTTGGGTAAGGGCCAATCTTGCATAGCTTTGATCTTGTTAGGATATACCTTGACTCCTTACTAATTTACTATATGTCCTAAGTATTCTACTTGTTGTACCCTAAAGAAACATTTGGACCTTTTGATAAAAAGTTTTTCCCTTTGTAAAGGTGAATAACTTTGTCAATATGAACTAGATGATCCTACTATGACTTGCTATAAATTAAAATATCATCAAATAAAACTAGGATAAACTTGCAAAGAAAAGGATGAAAGACAAATTTCATGGGACTTTTGAAAATGGAAGGAACATTAGTGTTACAAAATGACATGACTAGGAACTCATAATGACCTTCATATGTACACAAAGCAGTCTTAGGGATATCCTCTTCCCTAACCCTAATTTTATGACACCCAAAATGTAATTCTAGTTTTGTGAAGTATCTAGCACCATGTAATTCATCCAATAAATAATCTATAATAGGTATAGAAAACTTATCTTTGATAAGATATTGTTGAGAGGACAAAAATTAAGACACATGCACCATGAATTATATTTCCATTGTACCATCACCACTATATAGGAGTATGGATTGGTGCTTATATGGACGATTCCTTGCTCTAACATTTCCTAAACCAAATTTTCAATTTTTGAATTTTGGGGTTGTGGATAGTGGTAAGGATGCATATTAGGAGGTTGAATTCCTGGATCAAGGTGGATGGCATGGTCATGTATGTCCTTAGGAGGAAGACCCATAGACTAACTAAAGATCTCCTCATAGTGATCCATAATGTTCTATATATATGAAGAAAGAGCTGAAAGAATCAACTCCAAAGACTAAACCTCAATATAATTGACTTAAAAAAAAATAACAACCATCTCTCTTCAATATATTTTCTATGCTATGTGAACTAACCACCTTGGAGGGAGGGGGTTAGACTCATAGGATAAAATGAATATCCCCTTATCTGTCCACTTGACATATAATTATTGTATATTAATAATAACATAACTAAGTTGAGATAGAAATTATTCTCCTAATATGACATTTAAATATCTAAGTTCATGACAAAGATATTTCCAAACCATGCATAATCCCCTAATTGAATGTAAACTTTAGTTGTTTGACCCACACACTGAGTAGTGCCCCAATTTGTAATTAAGAATTTAAATTTATCTAGATTTGAAGTATTGATATACAAGCCCAAAGACTTTATTATCTTACTATATTTAAAGTTATGGGTGCTACCTAAATCAATCAACACATTGACACACTATTGTTTAATAAATACTTGTACCTCGATAGTATGGTGAGCTTGGAACCCCATAAGAGTGTGAGCAAAGAGAGACATGGTATCATCCTCGTGTTTTACCTCATCTACCTATGCCATTTTCTCTTGCTGTAAATAATATTCATATTTATATATTGCTATGTGTTCACCTTCCACTTGAAATTTATGGTGTTCTTCATAAGCTTGATCTTGGGGATGGTGATAATGAAATTTGAAATAGAAGAATCCCTAGGAATGCTTAAGATTATGTTAGGGAATATAATCTTAGAGTTTTTGTTCTACCGTTAAAGTTATACGTTGATCATTATTGAGAGTATAGAGATCAAGCATATCAAATTTACATATATTTTATCCTTAATATCATGGCAAAATGTTAAGACCACCACTTCTAGATTCAATTAGTAGGTGCAGGTAAGAAGACTACTGAACTTAGAGTAAGACTCCTCCATTGTTCATGTTTTATTTGTTTACATATGATAAACCACATACAATGTGGAAGATCCTTTATCAAATATTTGAAGAAATTGTTCTTTGAAGCCAGAACACAAAAGAGAACCCCCATGTTGGTGAAGCTACCACAACAAAAATTGATAGGCTTGGGTTCCCAACTTAGAAGCTACTAATGCAACACGATGTACTTTTAGAAAATGGTTTAGGAAAATAAGGCTACCATCTTGTCCAGCCACCCTTGAGGATCAAGACCTTCAAATATGAGCATGTTGATGTGAGAAATAAGAACTTCATAAGGCTATTAAAGGAAATTAGAAGCACCTGCTACCATTAAAACTAAATTAAAAGTAAGGCCTAGGCCATAAGCATCAATAACTAGAGGACTATGATTAGGTGGCAGTTGTGTAAAAACACTAGTATTTGGTGCCTAATGAATGATTAAAGGATGTTTTCCCATGGTTTGTTGTGACCCTTCAACAAGAGAAGGTATAGAAGTATATATTTATAGGACTCTTTGGATTTTATCCAAGGACTTGGCAATGGAAGTAATCATCTACTCTTAATTACTCAAGGATTTGAAAATGAAAGTAATCATTTGTTCTTGATTCAAAAGATACACACATAGAACGTCTCCACAAATTTTCATATCATTTGGAGCAACACAGATCCTAGCACATCCCTATGTGTGAACAAGATTTTTGGCAAGTGGTTATGCGAGGGTTTCATCTGGGTTGAGTGCAAGCAGCTCCAGAGGTTGGTTTTTAGGGCCTTTGGGCCCTAGCGGCCAATATTTTTGTGGTTTATGCTCAATATTTTAGCAGGAAATGTTGCAGGGGATCCAATATGGGTTAGAAATTTGTCTTTCAATAGATCATACTGTGAACTTGAGTGACAACGACTTCCAATTTGCTGCACAAAAGAAAAGTGAAAACCATACCTTTCCACGATGTCTAGGGCAAGGATTAAAGAGATCACGAAACAAGTTTCAAGTAGTTGATCAAAAAATGGCTCATATCTCAAGTGAATCTAGTGCTAAGGTGCACCCACAAAATAATTCTACTGTGAAAACCCCTATCAAGGGTAAGAATTTTGAAGACTCAACCCCAAAAATGAATTTTAGGGATGCCCTCCGTGGTGGACAGCCTCAACCCAATGCTAATATCAATCTTAGGGCTTCCCATAAACCTCTAAGAATGCCTAAGATTGATCCCAGGAAAACAAAGTCAGGATGTCTTAAATAAGCTGATGGAACTCCTATTGTTAAGCTTGATATGGGTAACATTCAGATTGGCATTGAAGATTTGGAAAAAAGAGGACTAATTTGTCGGTTCATGGGTTTTCGTCCGAGCCTATCTACTTTCAAAGTCTGGGCTGCAAAAAGCTGGAAAACTAAAGGTGAGTTACAAATCTCTATTTATCCAAATGGTTATTTTCTTGTTTTATTTGCTAATAATGAAGATAGAGAGAAAACTTTTCAAGGGGGTCCTTGGTTTTTTGGAAGGGCAAGGCTTTTCATGAAGCCCTGGCATACTAAATTTAAAGCTGAAGAAGAGATGCCTTCTATAGCTCCCGTGTGGGTTAGACTCTTTGGCCTCCCTATTGAATTTTGGAATCCTACTATTTTTTCTTCAATTGGAAACTCTTTAGGAACTTTTATGATGACTGTTGATTGTACTCAAAATTTTGAACATATTATTTATGCTCGGATTTGTGTTTTAATGGATTTTGACAAACCCCTACCTAAAAATATCACATTACAATTTGGGGAAGACACTTGGGAGCAAGTAGTGGACTATGAGAACATTCCTTTTCATTGTAGAATTTGCCATGAATATGGTCATTTGGCCAGTGCTTGCCCAAATAAAATTCTTGATCAAAAGAAAGAAGATATAAACTCAGCAGGTTTCCAAATGCCTAAGAAGAAGAACACTCGAAAAAACCAGTTATGAAGGATCAATCAAAGTCATCTGCTAATATGTTTGAAATCCTTTCCACAAATGATGTCCCAAGTGAGGAAGAGGAAATAATGGAAACATAAATCTTAGAAACACAATTTAAAGATGAAGGGAAGAACTCGGAGACAAACCAACAAATCAAAGGTTTTCAACAGAAAAAAAGGGAGAAAATTTACACAAGAAAAACAATCTTTTAAATGTCAAAACTTCAAATAATACAGGTCCCAATATAGACTCTGTTGAACCCTCTAGTAAAATTTTGGTTGTGTACGAGCATTCTTCAAGGTTAGAAGCCATCTCAGATTCTATTGGAATAAGTCAAGAAATAGGGAAAAAAAATCGAAGATGGATTCTAATCAAAAAGCAGGTCGCAAGACCAATCAATATCATATGGTAAAAGAAGGTGAAAATCTTGTAGAGGAAGGTAAGATTAATGCCCTTCCCAAATTTTTTAGCCCCGGTATTAATGAAGATCATCACTTGGAATATTAGAGGACTCAAAGGGAGTCTTTCAAAACAAAATGAAATTAGAAGAATGATTCAGATAAATCATCCACATCTTGTTTTCCTTCAAGAAACAAAGATGTCAATGGAGGATATGGACTCAATTTCCAAGTAAAATTTGGCCAGCTTGAAAAGGTGATTTCCCTCAGTTCCCGGGGGACTTCGGTGGCATTGCTTGTCTTTGGGACCCAAAAGAGGTAGTTATTCACCATATGGTTGGCATTTGGGGTCTGTTGGCTATAGCTATTCAAAGTAGACATTCCAACCAAATTATGCTCTGCATTATTGTTTATGCTCCGACTGCTTTGGAGGAAAAAATAAGATAGTGGAAGGATATAACTCATATTATCTCTCATTTTCCTGAAGCTTGGATCTTGATCGAAGGAGATTTCAATACCATCCTCTCTCTGGATGAGAAAATGGGGGGAAATAGAAATTTGGACAAAAGCACTGACCTCATGAGCGAATATATTGCAAACCTCCATCTTGTGGACATCCAACTAGATAATGGCCTTATGACTTGGTCTAACAGAAGGCAAGGCTTAGCTTGTATAATGGAGAGATTGGATAGGTTTTTGCTCTCTAAAAATTTCTTAATCCATGGTCACATTCCTAAAGTGAAGACTCTTAACAATGTTGGTTCGGATCATTGGCCAGTCATGGTGGAAATGTGGAAAACCAATGTGAGTTTCTCTCCTTTTCGTTTTCAATTAATGTGGCTTAGAGACATTTCCTTTAGACCTCATGTGCAACAATGGTGGAAGGAAGGTAAACCTAGGCATGGGACTAAGATGTTCTGTTTTTACAAAAGATTGCAATACATTAAATCCAAAATCAAGACTTGGAACTGGAAAGAGTTTGGGGATGTTCATAAAAAAAACATGAAGTTATTGCTCATCTTGAAAATTTGAATAAGAAAATCCGTTTAGATGGCCTCATAGAGAAGAGAAGTGCAGATGAAATTAAACTCACAACTCGGTTAGAGGAATGGGAAAAAAGAGAAGAAATCTTATGGAAGCAAAAATCTAGAATTCAATGGCTCAAAGAAGGAGATCGAAACACAAATTTCTTCCACAAATCTCTTCTAGCTCGAAGATCTCACAACTTTATTTCTTCCCTAAAATCAGATTCTGGAGATGTTGTTTATACTTGGGATGGCATGAACTCTATTGTTGTTGATTACTTTTCCAATATTTTTTCTGCTACTCCTCTTGACTCAGCTTCTCAACAAAATGTTCTTCAAGAAATCCCTTCTCTTATCACTTCTGAGGAGAACTCTATTTTGACTACTCCTATTACTATCAATGAGCTTCAACATGTAGTTTTTAAAATGCAAAAAGGGAAAACCCCAGGTCTCGATGGTTTTCCCATTGAGTTCTACCAAGAGTTCTGGGATATCCTTCATGTTGATTTATTAGAGGTGGTGGAAGAAGCCGGGAAAGCCAAAGAAATTTTGAAGGTTATCAATAAAACTTATATTACTCTTGTTCCAAAATCTCAAGAGGTTGATCATATCTCAGCTTTTAGACCTATTGCTTTATGTAATGTTCTTCTCAAAATCATTACTAAAATCATGGCAGAAAGGTTGAAGCCTCTTTTGCATAAGATTATTTCCCCAGAGCAAGGGGGTTATGTGGAAGGGCATCAAATAGTAGATGAGATAGTTCTTGCTCAGGAAGCCATCCATTCCATGGATATGCAAAAATCTCCTTCCATGTTCATTCGGTTAGACTTATCCAAAGCTTATGACAGAGTGGATTGGCACTTCCTTATCAAAGTTTTGAGGCAATTTGGTTTCTCTAAGGATTGGATGGATTGGATTATGGGATGTATCTCTTTAGTTTCCTACTTAGTTCTTATCAATGGCAGGCCTTCTCAGTCGTTCCCAGCTTCCAGAGGTATTAGGCAAGGTGACCCGCTATCCCCTTATTTATTCATCATTCTTGTTGAATGCTTGGGTAGGACTATAACCAAAAAGAGGGAAAACAAAACCCTTGAGGGAGTTACCATTGCTCATGGAGCTAGACCTATCTCTCATATTCAATTTTGTGGATGACTCTACTCTTTTAGGTAAAGCTACAGTTAAGGAAGCTTCTAATATTAAGAAAATCATTAGCTGTTTTTCTAAGGCTACTAGGCAGTTGATCAATGAAGACAAATCTAAAGTTATTTTCTTTCACTACTCTGCTAGATAGGAATCCATGGTCTTGGATAAATTAAGATATAAGAAGACCTCCCTTCCAATCACTTATTTAGGTATTCCCATAAATATTCAAAGGCAAAAAAATAAATATTGGAATTGGTTGTTGGACAAAGTCAAGAAGAAAATTGGAAAGTGGACCAACAGGTGGCTTTCTTCCGGGGGTAGAATCACCTTGGTAAAATCAGTCCTTCAAGCTATTCCTATTTATGTATCTTCCATGTTGAATATCCCAAAGGTTGTTCTTCGAGAACTGGATCAAATCAGTCATCGTTTCCTTTGGAGTGGTACTAAGGAGAAAAGAAAATGGGCCTTGGTGAAATGGGACACTTTATGTCTTCCTAAGAATGAAGGGGGGTTAGGATTCCGGTCTTCTATTAATAACAACAAATCTTTAGCTGCTAAATTATATTGGAGGATGTTGCATAACCCCAATGCTCTTTGGGCCAATAATCTCCGTGCTAAATATGCTGAGAACAAAAGTCCTGAAGACCTTGTTCGCTATCAACTTCCTACCAAAGGTTCTCCCATTTTAGCGAGTTCTTAAGATCGGTGAGGATTTGATAAAGAAAAATTTATTTTGGATCATTCATAATGGTCAATAGGTAAATTTTTGGATAGATTCTTGGGATGGTCACAAGCCTTTGATAACTCAGTTTCCCGATTGGAGGCCTTGGATGGAGGAGCTTCACCGAGCTAACTGGATAAAGGTGGCTAATTACTGTCGGTACCATATTGGTAATTCAAAGGTTGGTAGATATTGGATCCCTATTGAGGACTGACCTATTCAAATCCCAGAAAGGCAAAGACAAGATATCCAAGGCATCCTTCATATGAGATCTCTCTCTTGGTCCCATGAAAAAGATTGTTTTGGATGGAACAACACTACTAAGGGTGAGTATTCAGTTGCTCAAGGTTATTTGACCTTATGCCATAATAATCCCAACCATTCTTCCGACATATTTTCTCAATTGTGGGCTCAAAAGCTCTGGCCTAAGGTGAGGTTCTTTAATTGGCTTTTATTGCATCGTAGGGTGCTTACTGGTGAGCAACTTATGAAGCGTGGTTTTCATGGCCCTTTTAGATGTGAAATGTGTGAAGAGAATGTAGAAACTCTCAACCATATTTTTATTGAGTGTACTTTAGCCTCTGAGCTATGGAGGAGAATGGCCACTTTACTTGGCTTACAATGGTCCAATTTTTTTTACTTTTGAACAACTTTGGAGGGATTGGCCTAATCAAGAGGGTGTTGATCATTTTATTAGGCAGTTAGTTTGGATGGGTTCTACCATTCTTCTTTGGAATATTTGGAATGAAAGGAATAGCCAAATTTTTAATCAAGATAGGAAGGATATTCACTATATTTGGCAAAATACCATAGCCAACTTAGTTGAATCAGTCCATCAACTCCTTAATCACCCCCAAAACTCCCACCAAAGATGGGATCAAGTGATGCAAAGATTGAAGATTAAATCTTCTAAGGGCAACCAACTTAAAGGGAATGTGAGTATTAGTAAGATGGATAGGACAAGAAATTGGCAACCTCCTCCTAAGGATTTTGGAAAATTCAATACTGATGGAGCCTCTAGAGGGAACCCTGGAAAAGCCAATGTGGGAGGAATTGGTAGACTTTCGAGATGGCTCCCTGGTTTTTACTTTTGCTGAGAATTTGGGTATTCTTTCCAATAACCTTGCTGAGGGGTATGGTATCCTCGGAGGCCTTCAGGAGGCTACTAAGGTTGGATGGGAAAAGGTGTTAGTTGAGTCCGACTCTCAACTTATGATTAATATTTTGAAGACTCCTAAGAATCATAAGGTTGATTGGAGAATAAAAATAATTATTGAGAAGATTCAATTAATCCAGATGGGATTTTTGAAAGTTGATTACAATCATGTGGTCAGAGATCAAAACAAGAGTGTTGATGCTTTAGCTAATTGGGCTTTGGACAAAGGTGATCTTACTTGTTATGGCCACCCTCCTAGATGGTGGGCTTCACAAATTAGGGAAGCTCTTCTTTCTATCATTTCTTTGGATGGCTCCAGTTCTAAAGGTACCTAGTTTCTTCTTGCTTTATTTTTGCTTCTCTTTGGTTCATTCAGGTTATTTTAGTTCCCTAGCTCAAACTATTCTTTCTTTTGTTTCCTCTGTTGATTCTTGCCTTAAAAGTCTTCTGGTCTAGATAGGTCATTGTTATGTTCAATTTTTTTTTCTTTTTTTTTTGTTTAGTTTTTTAAGGTGTGTGTGTTCTTTTGTTTTGTTTTGTTTTTTGTGTTCTTTGTGTTGTTTTTTGTTGTTCTTGTGTTTTTTTTTTGTTATTGTTCTTGTGTTTTTGTCGTTCTTGTTCTTGTGTTTCTCTTTGTTTATGTTAATTCGTGTTTTTATGTGTGAGTGTTTTCTATTTTTTTGTTTTTGTTTATTGTCTGTTGTTGGTTGTTTTTTATTTTTATTTTTTAATATTTTAGGTTTTGGTTGTGTTTATTTTTCATGTTTTTTTTGGGTTATGTCTTTGTAGTGTTCTATTGTTTTTGTCATGTTTGTGTTTTGTTATGTGGTTCTTGTGTTTTTCTATGTGGTTCGTGTTGTGGTTTCTTTTATCTTTTTGTGTGTGTGTTTGGTTGTGCTTTTGTTTTTGACACACTCAAGGAGCATGTTTTTTATTTTATTTTATTATTTTTGTTGTTATTTATGCTTTGCATAATTTTAGCATTCAATATAAATGATGCCTCTGACTTGTGTTTATAGGTAATGTTGTCATTTTAACTTACTACAATTAGCTTTTGATAATGTATGATATGGGAGAAAGCAATCACAAGACGTAAGATATGTAGAAAAAGAAGATAATGGAATTGTGCAAGAATGTTGAAATATGCTATTAAAGGAAAGTTGCAAAAATAATACAATGCAATGTAATGGAGGAAATGAACACTCCATAACTCTAACTACTCCGTAGTAATCTCTCCTATGTTCCTTTATATCTATTCACTATGGGGCCTATATATAAGAATACAAGTTACTTGGACCTTACTCTTCCTAACTACCTTTTCTATGACTCATGTACAAGTGGACTCCTTGTACATTTATTACTTCTTCCTCAAGTAACTACTTAACCTAAGATAAACCCCTAATCTAATAATGTACCCAAGGTGGTACATTGACATGTACCTAAATAATGTAATATACTCTAACACCACCCTTATTACATTATTTGGGTATTGAAGACTTTAGTCTTCAATATGGATCTTCCTCTTTTGAATAGTCTTCAGCTTGATCAGGTCCTTCTTCTTCTGCAGTTTGTAGATGACCAAGTAGAGCATAGTGTTGTTGTCCTCGCATCCTTTTAACTTTGAATCTTCTATTTTCCTATCTACTTTTATGATATACGAGTTCTTTGTTTTTTGCAACTTGTTCCTTAGGCAATATATTAGTATTGTTTTGAAATGCAACAATGTCTTGTGAGTTCTTAATTGAGTCTAGAGTATATGTATTTCCATGGATTGATCTTGTAGCTTCTATATTATTTTGATTCATGATGAGACACACATTGACTCCATTTATGTATCTGAAATCAACCATCTTATTTCTCTCCACTAACTTTCTTACCGAAATAAGATTGAATGTTAATCCAATAACATACATCACTTTTTGTAGCAAAAAGTTTGAAAATGATTTACTAGGTGTTACACACCCACATCAATGTATAAGATAAGTCTTGCTATTTACACTTTTCAGCCTGTAACCATTAATAATTTTAAGGCAATAAAACCATTGTAGATTTCCTATCATATAATAACTAGCACTTGAGTCAATATATCAAATACTCTTCTACTTTGTATAATTGTTTAAGCTAGAATTAATTTTACATTTGTGACATGCTGTATTGTGTGTATATTGTTCTTGCATTCTTTTGTGATATTATGTTCTTCTTTCCATTGTAGTATGGATCTCTTTTAGTATTTTGAAAATACTTTAGTAGAACCTTTGTAGTACTCTACCTTATGATGCCCTAGTTTAAAGTATGTGAACTAATGGAAGTGGGATAGAAAATCAGGCTCAATCTGGGACTACCCACAGGGAAAAAGGGCAATTGGGTGCCTCCAGTTCAGTCGGTACAAACTACATTGCCTCTACTAGGCCCCTCATTGGGGGACCTGTCCTTCCCTCAGGAGGCTTATTTTGAGATTACAATTTTATCAAGAGAAGAGTAGGTTTTGAATGTGAGTTCATCCAAGAGGTTGGAAGAGGATGAGGACATTCAGCTCATTTCACAATCGATCAATTCAGAGGACCATGTCCCGCACATAGGTAGCCCTGAGGTGACACCTACAAATTTTAATGGTAATCTTAGGAGAGATATTGGAAGAAAAAGTCACAAAAGTAGTTCGAGGGACACCCATTTAAAATTTAATAACATAGATCCTGCAGGCATGCCCAAGGTTATATCTTTGGGTCTTCCAATTGGTGGGAGTGCTTTGTATCGACTATCGGGTTTCGACTCAAGGTCTGTTGGATTTCATTCAACTGGGTTTATCTTCCTCAATGGTAAATTGTTTTTCTTTTAGACATACCTGTCATGTGTGTTTGTTTTACATAAAATTCATTTTTTATTAGTTCCTATGATCTTCGTTTGCATATTAACCTAAACTGAATTATAGTTATTCGGGATTCTAGTTTATGGGAATTGAGCATGCAAATTGAATATGGGTCATCTGGGCTTTTGGTTCAAATTGAAATGTCCTTTTTCTAATTATTTAACAAAACCCAGAAATAACCACAATATTGCATTCAAATCTCATAAATAATCAACACATGGATTTGCCAGAAAATGCCAGAAATCTCATTATCTTTATTTATTGCTTCAAACTAGAGCAAATACATCAAACCTCTGAATAACAAACACAAAACAAACTCACAGAACATGGAAATCCACTCCAAATGAGGCTCAGGTACAAAATCAAGCAAAAAACAATCTCTCTTCAGTCTGAATATGCTCCCAGCAGTGATAATCTCGCTGAAAATAATGGAAAGCAAGCTTAGGATGAATGTAAGCCGGAATAAATCGCTGTAGCAGCCCCGAAACTCGGCAAAAACTCCCTCCAAAGGCAGCGCCAAGCTCTGGAAATACATGCAGGACTCTCTTGATCAATTTCTGTAATTCCCTCGCTGAAGCTTCTTCAATATGGCTCAAATACAAACCCAGAAGTAGGTTTGCCCACTGAAATACCAAGGGATCAGCCCCTGAAATCAATCCCCCAGCAAGGATCCGCCTTGTCTGTTGAATTGAAGCCCTGGATCATCCAAGGATTGAGTAAGGTTCAGCCTTCCTCTCCAGAATCGATGAGATTCTCTGAAAAAACCCTTCTCCTGTTCCTTCCTCTCTCTAATGAGCCTTTGTCCTCCCCTTTATATTTCCACGATATATTTTTGCATTGACTTTTCCTAGCCTCCAAATCATATAAAGTCTTATTTAATAAATAAGAGACTAAATAAACTATTACTATGTCTCCTAACACATGGCCCCTCTTCCACTTAAACACACAACTTATTATTTAAATAAGTGGAAGAGATATAACTTATTATTTAATTTTGGCTCATTACAAGTCCACCCCCCTCAAATTGCTTGTCCTCAAGCAATTGCAAAGCTGGATGGGCTAAAATCTCTTCACCTTCCCATGTGGCATCTTCAAAAGGCAATCCTTTCCATTTCACCAGATATTCTTTGATAACCCTGTACCTGAGTTTCTTTTCCCGTGTCTCCAAAATCATTTCAGGCTCAAGAACTAACTTCCCCCCATCATCCAACGGTGGCAACTCTGAAGTTGGTTGTATTTGCTGCCCCAATGCCTTTTTAAGGCAGGAAACATGGAAGACATTATGAATCCGGCTATTCTCTGGAAGCTCAAGTGCGTAGGCAACCTCTCCTACCTTACGAATCACCCTGAATGGACCATAAAATCTTGGTTTCAATTTTTCCGCACCATTCTTCTTCAAAGAAGACTGCTTGTATGGCTGTAGCCTGACATATACCATGTCTCCCACATCAAATTGTCGCTCAATTCGCTGCTGATCAGCGTACTTCTTCTGCTGCGTTTGTGCCACCTGTATATTGTCTTTCAAAGCTTTCAGGATATTCTGATGTTCTTCCACAAAGTCTCTTGCCCTGGGTACCCTGCTATCACTCAACAACAAGTCAATGAAATTGGGAGCATCATAACCATACAAAGCTCTAAATGGAGACATCCTAATCGACATATGATAGGAAGAATTGTAACAAAATTCAGCGAGATGTAACCATTTTATCCATGCATTCTGCTGGCCCGAAATGTAATTTCTCAAATACCCTTCTACCCACTTGTTCACAATTTCCGTTTGTCCATCAGTCTGTGGGTGGTAACTGGTACTGGGAGTCAATGTAGTGCCACACAACTTAAATAATTCTTGCCAAAACATGCTTAAGAATTTGCTATCCCTGTCACTTACTATCGTTTTTGGCAAACCATGCAATTTAAACACTTCTCTGAAAAACAAATCAGCGACCTGTAGAGCTGTATAGGTGGAAGTAATTGCATGGAAATGAGCAAATTTAGTGAGCCTATCCACTACCACAAAGATACAATCCTTACCATGCGTTTTTGGGAGTCCCGTAATGAAATCCATGGAGACACTCTCCCATTTCTGATCAGGAATAGGTAGTGGTTGTAACAACCCTGCTGGCAAAGTATTTCCTCCCTTATTCTCCTGGCAAACATTGCATTCCCTCACATGCTTAAGTATATCATCTTTTAACCCCTTCCAGAAAAACCTTTCACGCACCTGTTTGTAAGTTTTGAAAAATCCTGGATGTCCCACCATAGGTGCATCATGCATAGCATTGATTAATTTGTCCTTCAATTTAGATTCAGGCACAATAAATATCCTGTTTTTGTAACAAATCAGTCCATCATGGATGCTGTACCTGTCATCCTGTATACTCCCATCAATAAATTTTGATGCCCAATCACTTTTCACGTACTCGGCCATAATTGCAGCTTTCCAATCTGCTGTAATAACTGAAATAGCATGAAATGTAGGAGTCCTAGACAAAGCATCAGCAGCAGAATTTTTCTTACCCTTAACAAACTCAATCTCAAAATCGTAAGATTGCAACTTAGTAACCCACTTCTGCTGCCTATCATTCAATTCACGTTGACCAAGAAAATACCTCAAACTATTATGATCACTTCTTACCACAAACTTACCACATACCAAATACTGCTTGAATTTTGAAAGTGCGTACATGATGGCTAACATCTCCTTGTCATAGATACTGAAGGTACGCTCCAAAGGAGTAAGCTTCCTACTCTCATAGGCAATAGGCCGCCCTCTCTGCATAAGAATAGCTCCAACTCCTATACCTGATGCATCACAATCAATAGTGAAAGGTAAAGTAAAATCAGGTATGGCAAGCAAAGGTGTGGTAGTCATTACTTCCTTCAATATCAAAAATGCTTTCTGTGCCTCCTGTGACCATGCAAATGCTCCCTTTTTGGTCAACTCTGTGAGAGGTGCTGCTAGTGAAGAAAACCCTCTGATGAATCTCCTGTAATAACTGCAAAGCCCAATAAAACCTCTCAACTCAGTAAGATTAGTAGGAACTGGCCAATTTTGAACTGCCGTGATTTTCTCCTGATCCACCTGTACTCCATCTTTGCTAATAATGTGGCCCAAGTAAAGAATCTCAGTCATAGCAAACTCACACTTGGATTGCTTAGCATAAAACTGCTGCTGCTCAAGAATCTCTAACACTGTATCCAAGTGCTGTAAATGCTCTTCCCAGGTTTTGCTGTACACCAAGATGTCATCAAAAAATACAAGGACAAACTGCCTCAACTGCTTACTAAAAATTCGATTCATCGCTGATTGGAAAGTGGCTGGGGCATTTGTTAATCCAAAGGGCATGACTAAAAACTCATAATGTCCACAGTGAGCTCTAAAAGCAGTTTTGGGAATGTCCTCCTCCCTCATCCTAATTTGGTGGTATCCAGATTTTAGATCAATCTTGGAAAAGTACATGGCTCCACACAACTCATCTATAAGCTCATCAACTCTAGGAATGGGATATCGATTTTTGATGGTCTTTTTATTGAGGGCTCTGTAATCTATGCACATTCGCATGGTACCATCTTTCTTTTTGACCAATACAACAGGTGATGCAAATGGGCTACAACTAGGGCGAATGTGGCCACTCTCTAAAAGCTCCTTAATGGTCTTTTCTATTTCATCCTTGAACACTTTTGGATGCCTATAAGGTTTAATGATGACAGGTTTAGAATTAGGCTCCAACTCTATGACATGCTGGAAACCTCTACTGGGTGGCAAACCTTTAGGCAAATCCTCAAACACTTTCTTATGTTTATGCAAAATAGACTGAATTTGAGGATGTAATTTAGGGGGTTTATTACCTTGTGTATGGAATATAGCAACAGCCCATAATGTGTCTTTCTGGCTAATGATCTTCTCTAACCGTTTGTAAGACACCTCCAATATATTGCATGCCCCTTCTTGCACATTTTCCTTAATTCCACGCAGCACTACATCTTGCCCATCAACTTTAATTTTCAGCTCCAAAGTCTGATAGTTAGTCACATAATCACCCAAAGACCAAAGCCATTGAACACCCAAAACCATATGAGGTACAACTCCCAACGGAAACACAAAGAAATCATCCTCTACCTCAAACTTCCCAAAGCTGATTTTTAATTTTTTAACCATCTTACTGCAAGGGACAATGCCATTACCTGTAGCCACATTAAATCCGGCAAATGTTTCAGCCTTGAGTCTTTTCTTTGCCACAAATTTTTCATCCACAAAGTTATGTGTAGCTGCTCCATCTATGAGGACAAGTACCTTCTCTCCCACTGCTTCTCCTGGCACCTTTAAAGTTCTAAATTTGTTGGTCCCACTCAAAGAAGCCAATGTTCCTCCTGAAATAGTTTCATGGTGTGTGGAGTCCTCTAATTCCTTATCATCAGAAGATGCATACTCCTCCTCAGACTCATCACTATCTGATTTCACTTCTATGTAGTGAATTTGCCCCTTACCTTGGCATCTATGACCTGGAGTCCATGGAAGTTTACAATCAAAGCAAAGTTGCTTCCGTCTAAGCTCATTTCGTTCATCTGCAAAGGCTTTTGCTGCTGGTGTAGTAAGTGTAGAAGGCTTATTTGGCGGTCTAGGCAAACTTGACTTGTTCTCCACTCTTGGCGGAATGCTTTTAGATTGCCAGTTTGATGTATTCCTCGCTGAAAATTGTCTAACAGGTGTGTTATGTGCAATATATTTCTGTCTGGGTGGAAGTACACTCTCCAAGTTCATTGCCCTCTTAATTGCTTCTTCTAAAGTAGCTGGCTCAAATGATTTTACAAGGCCTTTCAATGGATCCAACAATCCATCAATAAACAAGAATACAACTCTCCTGGGTGAAATATTTTGCACCTGCACTGCAATCCGCTCAAACTCCTCTATGTAGCTCCCCAAAGATGAAGTTTGTTTGAGGGTAGCAAGCTCCTTGAAGTACTCCTCCACATCTCTCCTCTCAAACCTGTTAAGAACCCTCTGGCAAAACTCCTCAAAGGATGAAATCTGTCCATGGCCCTGAGTGATGAGACCATGATGCCACCAATCGTAGGCAACACCGTCTAAATGAAGAGTAGCAAGCTGGATGGCATCCTCCTCTGGCATCGGATCGAGTGCAAAGTAGGTCTGCAATTTCTGTAACCATGCACGCGCAGATAACCCCTCACTGCCATTGAACATAGGCACCTGCATCTTCTGCTGCAACTTCTTATCTCCATGCTTTTTCTCTGAAACCTTCTTCCCGATGATCTTCAAATATCTATCAAAGCTCACTACAGTCCTGAAATTCTCCGGTTTTTCCATATACTCCATAAACAACTCATCCAGATTCTCCTGAATATCATTAACCTGCTGCAACTGCTGGGTAAACATGGGTTTAGGTGGTTTCGGCAAAAGTGTATGTGAATATGCGGAAGATCTGCCGGTATCTTGCTGAACTGTATGGCCTCTAGGATTTGACGAATCACCTCTGGGTGGGGAGTTGTTTCTGGATACATTTGCCCTCATGCTCTCTTGCTGTAATCCCACCATGCGAGTCATCAAATAAATAAGTGTGTCAAATTTCTGCTCAATATTTGCCGCCTCATCTTGCCTTGGTTCAGCTGTATTGTTTCCCCTTTCTGCCATTTCTCTGTATGCCTCTTCTTCTAAGGCTTCTTCTTCCGGGTTCTCTTCCAAAATCGGAATATTTTCTGGATTTCTTCCTCGCAGATGGTATGTATGCTTGATAGGAGGTCTTTTACTCATAGGAAACCCCAATCGACTGGATCACCCAAAAAAAATCTCCAATACCCAGAACTTGAAATCTCTGGATAAAAAATACCCAGAAGCTAAAATCACAAAATTTGCAATACCCAGAAAATTTTCTCCATAAATCCCGACTCAAAATTTATTTCTAGCTAGATCTCCGCACAGGCTGGCAAGATCTTAGCTCTGATACCACTTGAAATGTCCTTTTTCTAATTATTTAACAAAACCCAGAAATAACCACAATATTGCATTCAAATCTCATAAATAATCAACACATGGATTTGCCAAAAAATGCCAGAAATCTCATTATCTTTATTTATTGCTTCAAACTAGAGCAAATACATCAAACCTCTGAATAACAAACACAAAACAAACTCACGGAACATGGAAATCCACTCCAAATGAGGCTCGGGTACAAAATCAAGCAAAAAACAGTCTCTCTTCAGTCTGAATATGCTCCCAGCAGTGATAATCTCGCTGAAAATAATGGAAAGCAAGCTTAGGATGAATGTAAGCCGGAATAAATCGCTGTAGCAGCCCCGAAACTCGGCAAAACTCCCTCCAAAGGCAGCGCCAAGCTCTGGAAATACATGCAGGACTCTCTTGATCAATTTCTGTAATTCCCTCGCTGAAGCTTCTTCAATATGGCTCAAATACAAACCCAGAAGTAGGTTTGCCCACTGAAATACCAAGGGATCAGCCCCTAAAATCAATCCCCCAACAAGGATCCGCCTTGTCTGTTGAATTGAAGCCCTGGATCATCCAAGGATTGAGTAAGGTTCAGCCTTCCTCTCCAGAATCGATGAGATTCTCTAAAAAAAACCCTTCTCCCGTTCCTTCCTCTCTCTAATGAGCCTTTGTCCTCCCCTTTATATTTCCACGATATATTTTTGCATTGACTTTTCCTAGCCTCCAAATCATATAAAGTCTTATTTAATAAATAAGAGACTAAATAAACTATTACTATGTCTCCTAACACATGGCCCCTCTTCCACTTAAACACACAACTTATTATTTAAATAAGTGGAAGAGATATAACTTATTATTTAATTTTGGCTCATTACAGTTTTCATATTAACCTAAACTAAATTATAGTTATTCGGGCTTCTAGTTTATGGGAATTGAGCATGCAAATTGAATATGGGTCATCTGGGCTTTTGGTTCATATGATTAGATTATTAGCTATTGAAACTCAGGCTTAAACCCTGGCCCACATTAATTAGGTGTATGTGTTCTTGCCATGCATGGGAGAACACGGGGTCATTGGGAACTTTGGAATTATTTTTCTGTTTCAGCAAATGTCACCCAAGGGCCAATATACAGGATTAGGGAATGGATACATAAACAATTCAAGAATTTCTCCTGGTTTTGTTTTCGAGAACAACCAAATGTATCTTGGACTAAATAAGTGGAATGTATCACCAATTGTTAGCTAAAGAAAATGAACTTTATTTTGAGCTTATGTATGTCTTGGAAGTCGCCTAAAATCTCTTCACTCTTACTTCTTATTCAGATGTAGATTGGGCAAGTTGTGTAGATGACAGGAAGAGTACTAGTGGTGGTGCATTTTATCTTGGTGACAATCTTGTGGCATGGCATAGCAAAAAGCAGGAATCAATTTTCTTTTCCACAACAGAGGCAGAGTATATTGCAACAACATCATCTTGCACATAGGTATTATGGATGAAACAAACCTTGAAAGATCTTGGCATTCATTTCAACGAGCCTATTTCAGTTATGTGTGACAATACCAGTGCAATTGATATCTCAAAGAACCCAGTTATGCATTCCCACACAAAGCACATAGCTATCAGGTACCATTTCTTGAAAGAGAAAGTTACAGAAGGAGAGGTCAAGTTGGATTTTGTTCCTACGACAGAGCAAGTAGTGGATATCTTCACAAAACTGTTGCCAAAAGAAGTTTTTTAATATCTTTGCAAGAAATTGGGAGTGGTTACACTTCCCAAGCACTAGACCGTTATTGGGAACACATTCTCAGGGGAAGCAATTTTTCACTGTTTTATCATTTTGCTCCTATTTGCAATTATTGCTTGGTACTAATTTTTGCCCAAGAATGTTGTGTATGGACTCAGGGGGAGTTTGCAACATCCCTTTGTCATTGTTGTCAAAGGGGGAGAAAAGTTGCAGGAAAATGTTCGTGTGTTGCCAACAATTCCAAAGGGGGAGATTGTTGAGCAAAGTGTTATCATTGTTATCAACACACTCAGTTGGACTTGGTTGGTGCAGCGGTAAGGTGTTCAGAGCTTGTATAGAAATGTTCGGTGCTTGTGAGGACGTGTTCGATGCTCGGGTGAAGGTGTTGCAAGTGGTTTGTGCGAAATTGCAAAAGTTGTCAAAAAGTTGCAAATGTTGTTCATAAGTGCCAATGGATTGTGTTGGATAACCCGACACATTGTTTGGAGTCTTGTTTGACAGTAGTGAGTGTAGTCGCAGTGTTAGTTCAATGTTTGGACCGGTCGGTTGCATCGCTGGTACTTTGATGGATGACTTTGTACATTGTTGGAAAGGTGTAAAATCTGCGTCGGAGGCCATGTTGTTGGAGGTATATTAAGCAATCCGTGAGGAATCAGACTTTGAAATTTGTACTGGAGATAGTCGGATGTACCTAGAGCATACATTTAAATTTCAGTCCAAACGGATATCTGAGGAGGAAACGGTAACAGTTGCAAAACGGCTCTGGAGCACTTTTTCCAGTTTGTGATGTGTAAAATCAGTGTCAGAGGCCACTTTGTCGGAGGTATATTAAGAAATATGTGAGGAATCAGACTTCGAAAGTTTTACTGGAGGTAGTCAGATGTACCTAGAGCAATAAATTTTAAATTTTAGTTCAAACAAAGATCTGAGGAGGAAACGGTAACAGTTGCAAAACAGCTTCGGAGCACTTTTTCCAATTTTTGGCAGTTTGACATGTGTCAAATCTGCGTAAAAGGCCATCTTGTAGAAGGTACTGCAAATAATCCATGAAGATTTAAAATCTGAAATTTAAACTGGAGGTAGTCGGTTTATGCAAGAATATATGTTTTAAATTTTAACCCGTTTAGAAATTTGAGGAGGAAGTTATGACTGTTACAAAAAGCCCTATAAGCTCTTTTTGGCAATTTTGGTAGTTTCTAAGAATATAACGGTGGAGTGGTGCTTTTGTGTAACTGAAAAAAAAAGAGCTGCGTTTTTCAATGTAAAGGATATATATGTTTTAAAAGAAAAGAAGACAACGGTTTTTTTTTTTAAATATTGTAAGTGCATGTTGTGAAGAATTATTTTTGGCATTTTGATTGAAAAAAAAAAATGTGCAAGGTGTGAGATTATCAGTGTGCAGAGTTGAGAAGATTTAAAAAGTTAGACAAAAGATTTTAGAGGAGAAGATTTGTGAGCTAGATCACTCAGGGTCTTTTGACAAAATTTCAAACTTTTATTAGAGCTTTTTAAATTTGCCGGGTCGGTGCTTGGCAACAGGGGTCGATGCTCCTTGCAGTTGGTGCTGCTAAAGTCCGGGTTGGTTGGTGCCATTCCCTACAGTTGGTGCTGCAAAAATATTGTAAAGACAAAACATTTTCAAGGCTGAATTTGGATGGGAGTCCAAACAGTCCATTGACACAATGATTTTCTTACATCGGATTTCTACTATAAATCTGGTGTTATGTGATGCATGTTTGTGTAATTGCTCATTTTGATTTGATTTGATTTCGCAGTTGGATTAAATTTTTAATACAAAGTGGTTCACCCCTTCTTAATTAACGCTTAGTTCAACATTTTCTTCTTTCATTGTAGTATAGATCTCTTTTAGTATTTTGAAAATACTTTAGTAGAACCTTTGTAGTACTCTAACTTATGATGCCCAGTTTAAAGTATGTGAACTAATGGAAGTGGGATAGAAAATCAGGCTCAGTCCGGGACTGGGTGCCTCCTGGGCAACTGGGTGCCTCCTGTTCAGTCGGTACAGACTGCATTGCCTCTACCAGGCCCCTCATTGGGGGACCTGTCCTTCCCCCAGGAGACCTATTTTGAGATTACAATTTTTTCAGGAGAAGAGCAGGTCTTGAATGTGAGTTCATCCAAGAGGTTGGAAGAGGATGAGGACATTCAGCTCATTTCACAGCCGGCCAATTCAGAGGACCATGTCCCGCACATTGGCAGCCCTGAGGTGACACCTACAAATTTTAATGGCAATCTTAGGGAAGATATTGGGAGAAAGAGTCACAGAAGCAGTTCGAGGGATACCCATTTGAAATTCAATAACATAGATCCTGCAGGCATGCCCAAGGTTATGTCTTTGGGTCTTGCAGTTGGTGGGAGTGCTCTGTATCGGCTACCGGGTTCCGACCCAGGGTCTGTTGGATTTCGTTCAACTGTGTTTGTCTTCCTCAATGGTAAATTGTTTCTCTTTTAGACCTTCCTGTCATGTGTGTCTGTTTTGCATTAAAATTCGTTTTTTATTAGTTTCTATGATCTTTGTTTGCATCTTAACCTAAACTGAATTATAGTTATTCGGGCTTCTGGTTTATGGGAATTGAGCATGCAAATTGAATATGGGTCATCTGGTTCATATGATTAGATTATTAGCTGTTGAAACTCAGGCTTAAACCCTGGCCCACATTAATTAGGTGCCCGTGTTTTTGCCATGGATGGGAGATCACGGGGTCATTGGGAACTTTGGAATTGTTTTTCTGTTTCAGCAAATGTCACCCAAGGGCCAATATACAGGATTAGGGAATGGATACATAAACAATTCAAGAATTTCTCCTGGTTTTGTTTTCGAGAACAGCCAAATGTATGTTGGACTAAAGAAGTGGAATGTATCACCAGCTGTTAGCTAAAGGAAATGAACTTTATTTTGAGCTTATGTATGTCTTGGAAGTCGCCCAAAATCTACTGGAATTAACAGTTGTCATGACCCATGAGTTTTCTTGTTTCAAAGATTAGGTATAGTTTTGTACAGTTCATATAATTTTCTTCTTTGAATTTTGTCGACCTCATCTTCCCGCATCACAAAATAGACTTGTTCTTTCCTTTGACATGACCTTCTGGTTTTAGATGTAACGTTCTAAAAGGTCAATAGAATCCAACCCTGTCTATCTATTTGATATTTCTTTGTTTAAGCTATGGTTAGGTCTGGTATGCATGTTAGCAGAGGAAAAGGATTAACAATTGACAGTATTCCATCTCAGAATCCAATTAAATCAACTGTGTTTGTATCAGCTATGGTATGCATGCTAGCAGAGGAAAAGGATTAACAATGGATAATATTCCATCTTGGAATCCAGTTAAATCAACTGTGTTTGTATTATCCATAGCTTTCAAGTCTCTGTGCTTTTTGTAACATTCCATTAGTTTCCTTGCAGGATAGTCTGTCCATGTTAATTATATATATGCTATTGCACAATTGAAAATAACGGTAAAGTTTCATTTGCCCGAGATGACATTCTTGAGAAAATGAGATATTCCCTTGTTTTGAATTTCATAGTGGCAGAGATGGAAGATTGAGAACTTGAAATGGCATTTACATGTTTTTTGGAAGTATATTTAAATTTAAATGCTTGACCAACATACCCTAGAATTCAATTCTCGAGTCTACATTCACTCTTATCATTTGAACATATTTATATGAGATCATATTAGTCAGAAAAAAATGACCATTTCAGAATTTTTATAACAAGATTCGCATGGAGGACACTCCAAACAGTCTGAGGAAGATTCGAACATATCATTCCAAACACGTCACATCATTCCAAACACGTCTATCTAGCTATCTATCGATAAACTTTGCATATATAAACCATGTATGGTATTTTTCACTCCCACATGTTAGTTCCAATCTTTTCTTTCCTACGGTGATATCATAAGTTGGCTATTCATATCCTTCCTTGGACCTTATATTTGTCATGTGTCAATGTCTCATGGATGATTGACAAATTCTTGTTTCATTTCATTGTTTAGATGCTGTTGTACTTCTCTCTCCTAGATAATAACATCACTTTTGTTAAAAGAATGGATTACAAATTATAGCCACTGGAATGTATGTGTTTGTTGATGCAGGGATTGCCCATGTGTTTGACCAAGAACAGCATAAACCAGCTTCTCCACCGCGGTCTTGGGGTTCTGTAAATACTGTCATTGGATGTGGTTTTGATCCTACAAACAGGAGAGTCTTATACACATTAAATGGTGAGCAGGTTTATACTCTGACCTGCAATTCAGATGACTTCAGTCATCCTCTGTATCCAACTATTGCAGCCAACTACGATGTCACTGTGTTGGCAAATTTTGGACAGAACAAGTTCCAATACTTGCCTGCCAATGACAAAAGGGTGGCTAATCCATGCTTCAGAAGGCCACTTCTGAGTAGCCCTGTGAAACTGTCATCAAAGTATATTTATGAGGACAGTGGCGATCTTTTCTCAATGGGGAGAATTGATTCACACTGGCTAGTAAATCTTGAGGCTTCCAATTCTCAAAATCCAGAACACAGATACCTACCTTTTGAAACTGAATCTGAGTTGTTTGAGATCCCCCTTGATGCAAGTAATAAATAAATGCAGAGAATTTACCACTGCACCCTATTCTTTTGCATATGCACGCATGATTCATCATTTTGGTAAGCATGTGGTATTCCCTTTGATACTAATTGCTTTTAAAAAAAATATTTTCTCCATTCTAATTGTAGTTGGCCTGTATGAAACTTGGAATTTCAAGTGGATCAACACTGTTGTTTAAGGCGGAGGTAGTAGACCGACTGGTTTCGCCTGAGTGTTTGCCAGCTTGAGGTTGGTGGTTCCAATCCCGAGCCCCTCCAGATCCCTCTCACTTGGAGTAAACATTTAAAAAGGTGGAGCAAGGAATAAGAGTAAACATTTAAAAAGGTGGGACAAGAGTTATTCTTTGTTATAATAATAAAAAAACACACTGTTGTTCAACCATCACCCATGATTGAGTAAATCTAACATTGTTTGAGTAAATCTTACATTTATCAAACCAATAAGCAGCCCAGCCTCTCCCACTTAGAGAATCGTGACCCGTGATTGAGTAAATCTAACATTGATTGAGTAAATTTAACATTTATCAAACCAATAAGCAGCCCACCCTCTCCCACTTCTCTAACTTTAATGGGCTTAGTGGAGGCTATCTCTATCTCCCATCATTTTAGGGCCCATCCTTCTTTCCCTTAGTTAAGAGCTTGACCAAGGAATTTGAGTATATACAAGAAGCCTTATATTGTCCACTGTCAACTACTAAGAAGTTTAATTGAGCCTGGACAAAACCATACAAAAGCAGGCCAGGACAAGAATAGCACCTGTATTACAGATCTTATTCAGAGAGCAACATTTTAAGCTATAACGAATTTGTTTGAGAAGCAAAATTTTTGCTAAATGGAGCCAATTTAAAAAACTGGGGGACAGGCGATGTTGTTTGCCAATCTTAGAGCCTTCTGAGAACTTGAAATACGACCATGATCGTTAAAAAAAAATGGCATTTTCTATACCACCTTAAGAACAGTGTAACCAAAATCATGAGGGAATTTAATACGCATGCTACATTAAAATCCTACATTATGCAAAGATATTCTATTTTATAATTTCATAGTGTAAACTATATATACCGGGAAAAAAAATTACTGTGAAGATTTTAAATATTTTGTAGCATAATACATGTATGCTAATGTTAAAATTTGTCCAGTGGATGTAAATATAAGAGCAGTGTCTTATGTAACAGCTGTCATAGGAAAGCTTACATTTTTTTAACGGCAACAAGCAGAGAGATTTAAGGATTTTTTAGCAGACATCTGATCTTGTGGTTTAGAAAGTTTTATCTCCAGTTCTGATTCAAGAAAATCAGGAACTAGACAGAACAGGGAGAAAAAATGTCGACCAACAATAAAATGCCATGTGGTCCTAAAAATGACTCTGCGACTTTAAACGTTCAGCCCCTTTAGCCCCTCCTCTTGAACACCTGCTGAAAGTTTTCTACCTATTTCCAGGTAAAAGACAACCTCTTAGATCCCCTCGCCCCTGCATGGAATCCTTTCCTAAGTATGTTATTGAAACAGACAAAAACACCCATTAAAGCTATGATTGATTTTTGTCGAATTTGTTGGGCAGATGTTAATGCTTTGTTTAAGAATGTGGATCAATTCCACCCAGAATTAAATGCTTACAAACATGTATTAGATAATACGTCCACATGGCTGATGTGATTGTTTAACTTTCTATATACTGTGTGGATCCTCAAACGTCTTATTCCTGCTTTCAAATTTACATGAATGTGTAATTGTGGCTGTCACCATCCAAGCAAAATAATGTTTCAACTTTTAACGAAAGGAATATTAAGTGCATTTATGGTGTTGCCTTTTACGGGTAAATTTGTTCAAGGATTACACTCCTCCAGCAAACACAAATGGCTAATGAAATCATGATTGGCAGGCATAATTGTCTATCTGAAATCAGGATTACACTCCTCTTTATGCATTTAGACAAAAAGAAAAGTGCACATAATTTTTTTTTTTTTTGGTTAATTGGTTATTTGGGGTTAAAATGGGTTGCATTGCATTAATGAGTATATAGTTTTATATCAGTTTGACAATTATGCATGTATTTTTTTTTTGCAAGATTTAAAGCTAAGGAAAATAACCAATTAAACTAATGTCATTTGATTCCAATTCAACTAATGCCATTTGATTCTTAATTTTTATGTGTAAACATAAATAGGATCTCCAAATCCTCCTTTGGATATGTCTTTTTAGTTTTTATATAAAAGGTTTTAAAAATTATATATTATTTTTTTTTTTGCCATAAAAAGTTGTGAGTTTATTGTAGAGGTAAGGGCTTTGGCCTCTCTTTGAGAGGTTCAAGGTTCAAACCCCACTTGGTATTAGGGGACCATGACCCCTCATAAAAACATGTGAAAAAATATTAATGCCATAAACACCATATGGGGTCAGTGGAGAAAAGATTACATGGATCCAATTCAAACATAAAGGTCTAAGGTCCAAACCCTACTCAGTATGATCGTGACCCCTCTTAAAAACCTGTGTAAATTCATTAATATATAAGGGAACCGTGACCTCTTATAAAAAAAACCTTTCATTAATATATTAGGGGACGACGACCCCTCATAAAAACCTTTTATTAATATATGAGGCGACAACCACCCCTCATAAAAACCTGAGAAAATGTTAATGCCATAACACCATGTGGGGTCTTGACTTGAGTGGAGAGGAGATTACATGGATTCAATTCAAAAACATTGAATTACAAAATGTTCAAAATTATTTAGGGTTGTACACCACACCCCTTTAGGATTATTTATGTGGGTATTATAAAAATTATTGGTATTAAGTTGGAAAAAAATTATTTGTTCTAACAACCTAGTTTTTTTTTTTAATGGGCTATATGGGATTGAAACATGTCCCACCCGTATTACATCGTCACCACATAGTGGTATCACCCTTTTGCTTTCTAACTGGTTAATGTGATGAATGCAAGTTACTTTCTAACTGGTTAATGTGATGAATGCAAGTTGCTTTCTAACTGGTTAATGTGATGAATGCAAGTCTAGTGGCATATTCCATGATTGGAAGTGACATATTCTATAATTGAAATTTCCAATACCTATCTAGTTGGATATTATCCATGTATCCTTTGGCAAGATTTGAACCTGAGTTTCCTCCTTGAAATGTTGAGGAATTTAACCTGTTAAGCTAATGCCACTTGATCTAACAATTTGAAGTTACTATTTTTTTGGCATTGATTAAAAAGGGGTTGAAGGGCCCCAACCCTTTACACAGAGCTCGAAATATGTATAGATAGATATTAACGTGGAATGAAATTCCAATTATGGAATATGTCCCTAGACTTGCATCATAGAAGATCTAACAATTTGAAGTTATTATCATAGATAATTTTTTAAATTTTAACACAATCCAAAAATATTAACCAATGAAATTTTAATGATTTATTCTCGAAAATATTGGAGGTTTTTAATAAATTTTAATTTCAAAAGTAATTTTGAAGTTATGACATTAAAGATTAAAAATGACATTGGAGACTAATTTTTTTAATTAAAGTTCATAATGTTAGAATTGTTGGAATTATAGTATTGAATTTATTTTTAAATAGTGGGTAATTATATGGATGTTAAGCTTTATAATTTTTTTATATGATTATATGACAATAATTTAATATGAATATTCATAAAAACCTGAGTAAATTCATTGAAAAAATATTAATGCCATAACACCATGTGGGATCTTTGACTTGAGTGGAGAGGAGATTACATGGATTCAATTCAAACACAATGAATTAAAAAATATTCAAAATTATTTAAGGTTGCCACACCTTTAGGATTACTTATGTGGGTATTATGACAATCATTGGTATTAAGTTGGAAAAAAATTATTTGTCCTAACAACTTAGTTTTACACAGAGCTTCAAAGATGTAAAAGAAAAAAAAACATTAGAAGATCTAACAATTTGAAGTTATTATCATAGATAATTTTTTAAATTTTAACACAATCCAAAAATATTAACCAATGAAAATTTTAATGATTTATTCTCTTAAATAATATGAAGAAAATATTGGAAGTTTTTAATAAATTTTAATTTCAAAAGTATTTTGAACCTTATGACATTAAAGATTAAAAATGACATTGGAGACTAATTTTTTTAATTAAAGTTCATAATGTTAGAATTGTTGAAATCATAATATTGAATTTAATTTTAAATAGTGGGTAATTATATGGATGTTAAGCTTTATAATTTTTTATATGATTGCATGACAATAATTTAATATGAATATTCATAAAAACTTGTGTAAATTCATTGAAAAATATTAATGCCATAAAACCATGTGGGGTCTTTGATTTGAGTGGAGAGGAGATTACATGGATTCAAGTCAAACATATTGAATTACAAAATGTTCAAAATTATTTAGGGTTGTACACCACACCTTTAGGATTATTTATGTGGGTATTATAAAAATCATTGGTATTAAGTTAGAAAAAAATGATTTGTCCTAACAACTTAGTTTTTTTTTAATGGGCTATATGGGATTGAAATAGGTCCCACTTGTATTACATCATCACCACATAGTGGTATCACCCTCTTGCTTTCTAACCGGTTAATGTGATGATGCAAGTTTAGTGGCATATTCCATGATTGGAATTTCCAATACCTATCTGCTTGGATATTATCCATGTGTCGTTTGGCAAGATTTGAACCTGGGTTTCCTCGAGATGTTGAGGAATTTAACCGGTTAAGCTAATGTCACTTGATCTAACAATTTGAAGTTATTATTTTTTTGGTATTGATAAAAAAGGGGTTGAAGGGTCCCGACCCTTGAAAGATGTACATGAAAAATAAAAATCTAACAATATGAAGTTATTATCATAGATAATTTTTTAAATTTTAACACAATCCAAAAATATTAACCAATGAAAACTTTAATGGTGAATATGGCATTGGAGACTAATTTTTTTAATTAAAGTTCATAATATTAGAATTGAAATTATAATATTGAATTTATTTTTAAATAGTGGGTAATTATATCGATGCTAAGCCTTATAATTTTTTATATGATTACATGACAATAATTTAATATGAATATTTATGAATTAAAATTGGATAATACCACTAATAAACATTCATGATCACTCAAAATAACAAGCATTGAGAACCAATTTTTTTTTTAAAGGGTTTCATCAAGATTTTGAAGGTAGTTGATCCATTCATAGGTACCAATTTCGTTTGTTTTTTGTTGGGCATTGATATGTCAAAAACTCTAATATCAACATGAAATTAAACAACCTAATCAAACAAGTAAACTAAAAGCTTAGAAGCCTTGTGGAACAATGTCGATCTATCGAGGGTATGATAGGAGCATAGAGTCATCATTGATTGACCATAAGCAGGTCGTAGGAGAAGACTACACTAAAAGAGGGACTTGCCACATGCCACATTAGCGATAATGGACCCCACAAAACTTTGTAAATAGTTATATAGATGCCATAGATTGGATGACCGAACAATTGAACACAACAAAAAATGAGGCTAACCATTGTCCACATCAATAATAACGAGCCCTAGAAAGGCCTTGTTGAGTGGTATTTTCACTCAATTGTGAAAGTACACTCTCCCTTAGGATTTGGGTTCCAAATCCCCTCTTGCAAAGAAGTTAAACAAACAACTTCTCCAAGGTCTCCGTTGTATTAGCATTTGCATATGTGTATTAGTAATATCAAATAAAGATATTCAATTTAAATGCTTGGAACACCTTAGTGATTGCAAGTAATTGTAAACAAGGGGCAATGTTGGTTTATTTTACCATGAAACTTTAGTGATTGTTCATTTAACCAAAATAGAGCATATGTGAGTTGGCCCTCATATGACCATGATGTAGTGCCTTAATTCATTTTATCTTGAGAGTTTTAAGGTAGATTTTATCTTCTTTATTAAGTACAAATATGGCTTCTTATCATAAAGATGAAAATAGCTTTCAATGTGATCGATAAACTATCCCTCTTTGGTGAAATTGGTTTTCACAAAGAAGTAATAATTTATGGCCTTAAAGTAAGGGCTTTAAATGTCACCTCAACTTATCCCTCTTAAATGAAATCAAATTTTCATAAAGATGAACAATTAAGTGCTTTGAATCAATGACCTTCAATGTGATGCTCAAATTACCCCTCTTTCGTAAAATCAGAATTTTTATGAAGAGGGCAATTTTAGGCTCCAAAAATGGAAATTTGTGAAATGCCATAAAACATAATTCCTTCAATGAAATTGGAATTTTCATGAAGGGAATGTCATCATAGGCTCATGAGTGTAAAACAAAACTGAAAAAATAAGAGAAAGAACAAGAAAGAAAAAGTGTCGCGATATCGCGACACTTTTCTCCTTGCGGTGTTTTGCTTTTTCTTTGATCTTTAGCATATGGGCCACTTCGGTCTTCTTGAAAAATATGCAAAAAGGTGGGTCCCCAATTTTGGGGTACGTTGTGGAGCAGCCACAACAGGCCTCAAAGTGATGATAAGACCAAAGGGAGTAAGAATTTGTTGACATCAAATTTGAAAGAAGTGGGCCAAATTAACCGATGCCAAATGAAAAAGGACTTTCTAATAGGCAAGTAGACATAGATAAAAAAATTCGAGGAAATACCAACTTTGAAGAATATGAAGAATCACCAACTAGCATAGAAGCATGAGGATGAGGTAAAGGTTAATCATAACTAAGGGGTCAAACCAATGTTGGGGCATTGATCCATTGACAAATAGAGCTAGTTTCAGATGATTTTTCAACCAGTTTGAAGAATTGAAGAATAATTTGCGTAGGAAAATGCAATAAACATAAAAATCAAGGAGTAAAGATTTGCTAAGTTGAAAATAGAAATACAAGATAAAATGGTAAAGTTTTTTTGAAAAAATGATTCAAAAATTGATAAAATAGCTAAAGAGAAGATAAATTATGCACCAAAACTAGAGATCATGGTTATGCAACTAATGGTTGCATTAAGATTTGGAGAGAAGATCAACGAGAAAAAACAATAGTACCATCTTGATCTTTTTGGATTTTGGTTGATTTTTTTATTTTTCATGTAAGAATCGACTATGGTTAATTTATAGAAGCTTTTTGAATAATTTTGCTTATAAATAAGTGCACTTGATCTTTTTGGATTTTGGTTGATTTTTTATTTTTCATGTAAGAATCGACTATGGTTGATTTATAGAAGCTTTTTGAACAATTTTGCTTATAAATAAGTGCAACAACATATTTGTAACGATCCTTTTAGCTTTGTAGGGATCCTTTTAGCATTTCAAAGACTTGCATTGTCCTTTGTGCTTTTTAATATTTTGAAGACTTATGTGATAGTTATTCATTATTGGTTTGTGTGTATTCGTTTGTCTCACCATGTTGATATTAATTGATAAGAACAATTATAGTTGTCTAAATTTAACTTTTTCATTTTTTGTTAGTCCTTTTGGTGAATATATGTTGTAAGTTCTTTTGAATAAAGTAGATTGTATTTATAGAGTGTTTGTGAAACCCAACTGGATCAACTCAAATATTTTTTTTTGTTATCTTTCTAATCCTTTTTGTAATAGCTTTTATTAAGAAAATATAGGGAGTCAAATCTCTTTAGAGGTTTGATCGAGTGAAAACTTTGACCATCTACTTATTATGACTTAGGGCACAAAATAACCATGAGACCGTCCAACAACAAGCATATTTACATGCCAAATAGGACCAAAATCAGATATGCATTTGTGCACTCAATCAAAAAATACAAATGGTAACTCTAATAAAGAACATAGTGGTTTATGTTTACTAGATCCAAGGCTTATGAAGTACAAAAATTAGTCGAATTCTACAAATTTCCCTAATTAAAACCAAATACTTTTAGGGAAATGGATCTATTTCATCTTTAATGAACAAGAAGATAAATGACCCAATTTTTTTGAAAGAATCTATTATAAAAAACTTTGAAAATTATAGTAATAGCAATAGCAATCCAATAACGTGCAAATAACATTATCCAAATGATAATAATTAATAAGATCTAATTGCTAGAAAATCAAATATGCAAGAATAAAATTCTAGATTCAAATCAATGCAAATCCTTAGCCACTTAGAGAGGGCAAACTCTCATAGCCACTTGGAGAGGGTGAAGTCTCAAATGTGCAATAGACATGAGTTAGATTCTAATATGAAATATAATTTCAACTACCACCTAACTCTTCTTATTTATAAATTAAATCAATAATTAACCCTAACCTTAATGTTCAAGGGCCACCTATCTAAACCTAGGACCTAAGCTAATAAAAATAAATATAGCCAACGTGTTTACATTGGAGTCGTTATATGGCTCCTCCCTTAGGAGCTTTATTCACAAACCTAGAAGAGATTGAAAAATGCTCTCAAGCTCCCACATACCATCTTATTTCAGAAGATTCTTCCACTTGATGAGGAACTCCTAAATTTATCAATACAAAAGATGAACTCTGGACCACAACACTACTTTAGGTTGAAAAGTGATTCGACCTTCATTGAGTACTAGAAGCTTTATATGGGATTGCACCTTCTGGCCAGTATCCTATTTGAAGCAAGATACATGAAATATGGGATGGATATGGGAAGATGGTGGAAGCTTCAACTGATATGCCACTTCACTAATATGACAAACCACCTTGTAAGGACCATAAAATTGAGGAGTCAACTTTTGGCTAGACTTGGTTTTCAAGGACAATTTCTTGTAGGGTTGTAGGTGCAAAGAGACCATATGTACTGTGGTAAATTATCATTCAGAATAATGTATCATGTTGATGCTTCATGTGATTCTGGGCCTAGGTCAAATTATCTCTAAGAAGCTAAAACACAAGTTGTCATTGTTGTAACAAATCAACTACCTAGGAAACTTTAGATAATCCTAGAACATATTTTACCATTGATGGAGGATTTTAACCATACAATGCTTCAAATGGGGACATATTGAAGGATGAATGTGCCACCATTTAGCTTATGAGAACCAATGAACCTAGTGATACTACTTTTCTTAAGCAAAAAAATGAAGGTAAGTACCCAAAAATTTATTAACAATCTCTATATCTGATTGAGGGTGATAAGAAGAGAACATGCTCAACTTAGTACCATTAGTAAAAAATAATTCTTTTCAAAAGTTACTAGTGAAGATAGGGTCATACTCACTCACATTGGTTTTGGCTATCAGGGATAGGCAAGGGTTGCAATAATCTGGGAGGTTTAATTATTTCTCCTTTGTTATGCTAACACACCTCACACTCAACCATAAATGTATTGACATATTATTTTAATCCTTTCCAAGAAAAATATTGCTTCACGCATTGGTATGTTTCCAATAATCCCCAATGTCTAGCCAAAAGAGATGCATGAAATTCTTGGATAACATTTGACTTAATAGCTAAATATTGAGTAAGATAAATGTGATCCTTTCTGTGAAGCGCTCCATCAGGATATGAGAAACACAAATGCAATGATGATCCCACCTCTCCTTCCAAAATTATCCACATACTATATAAGTAAAAAATCTAATCTTCTTGAAGTTGAGAAAGCCATTATGGAAGAGGACTAGAGATAGAATTGATAGTAACAACATCCTCATATTTGTGAGACAAGACATTACCCACCACTTTATCCTTTCCTTTTCTGTATTCAATGATAAAATTATAACCAAAGAGCTTTGTCATCCATTTATTCTACTCAGGGAAATGCTCTAAGAAATTCTTAAGGTCATTATGGTTGGTCTTGATGATGAAATGACACCCCAAAAAATAAGGCCTTCATTTCTCTATGACATGTGAAACTTCTAATGTTTCCTTCATATAAGAGGACCATCCCAAATTCTTGCTCAAAATTTTCTTATATTCAAAGTCTAATGAGTGTCCATATTGCATTAAGATAACTCCAATACCTGTGCCAAAAGCATCACACTCAATGATAAAAGCTTTTCTAAAGTAAGGAGTGACACACATAGCTTCTTTGAGGTCTTGGAAGACTTGGGAAGTGTCTTTAGACCAAACAAAGGAATCATTTTTAGTGAAAGCAATTAGAGGAGCGATAATCTTTTCATATTTCTAGACATTTTTTTTGTAGTAGCTTGTGAGTCTTAAAAATCCATGGAGTTGTCTAAGGTATTTGGGTAGGGGCCAATATTGCATAGATTTGATATTGTTAGGATCTACCTTGACTCCTTCCTAATTTACTATATGTCCTAAGTATTCTACTTCTTGGATCCCAAAACATTTAGATCTTTTGACAAAAAGTTGTTCCCTTTGTAATAGGTGAAGAACTTTGTCAATATGAACTAGATGATCCTACTATGACTTGCTATAAATTAAAATATCATCAAAGAAAACTAGGATAAAGCTGTTAGCTTTTGATGAGTATATGATATAGGAAATGCAACCACAAGATGTAAGATAAGGAAAGCTATGATATCTATATGATAATGGCACTATAATATGCAGGAAAATAAAGAGATAAACTTTTGCAATAACTCAAAAATATGCCATTAATGAAAGCTCACAAAAATAGTACAATGCAGTATAATGGAGGACATGAACACTCCACAAACTATTTTTAAAGGAACTACATTGTACTCCTCTACCAATCTATACTATGCACTCTCTATATTCTCTCCTCTCTATTTCACTCACTATAAGGCCTTTATATAGGAAGATAAGTTCCTTGGCCCTCACTCTACCTTTGACTCTATCCTATGACTCATGTACATGTGGACTACATGCACATTTACATCATTGCACATTCTAACACTTGTGCATTTATTACATGTTGAAGTAACTACTTAACTTTACTCTAAAGTAAACTCCTACTCTAGTAATGTACCAAAGGTGGTACATTGATATGTACCCAATAATGTAATATATTCTCTAACACCCCCTTGTATTACATTATTTGGGTATTGAAGACTTTAGTCTTCAATATGGATCTTCATCTTGGTTCTAGAATTTGAGCTCTTCTCTCTTGCTTCCTTCATTGTCTTCTTTGTCTGAATCTGGATGAGTATCTTGTTCTAGTTCTTCTTCTTCTATTGCTTCTATCTTCATGTTGTCTCTTCTTGTCATTTTCATTTCACTACCTTTTGTTGTTTTAGGGTATTTGGAAGAGTCTCTGACCTTGTAGTCTTCTAGGTATCCTTGATGAACTAGTGATCTCATAATATTGCAAGTCATAAGAGGATCATAACTTCTTTCATTTCTATTCCTTGGCTTTCTGTATGGCCTATTACCTTTATCTTCAAAAATGTCAAGCTTAAACTCATTGTTAGTGGATGCTTCTAAAATAAGAACTTGGAGGAAACAATCTAATCTGAATATTAGTCTCTCCTCAAATATTTTATAGTACTTGTCTTTGTAGTAATAGGAGTAATATGAATGAGATTTTCCTCCACAATATTTACAGGGATGGAAACTCCAGTAGTTTACCTTCTCATGACCAAATTGGCTGCAATAGGAGCATAGTAAAAATATCCCAACTCCTTTGTTGTCTATTTTAGGAATATCATGTTTATCTATTTCCTTGATGAAATAGTTAAACCATGTGTGTACAATTGAAGCTATTCCATATTTACTTCTTTCATAAATCTGTATGAGGTCTTTTTCATCAATATTATTTTCTACCTTTTGAATATGATCTTCAATATCTTCATTAGTATAATTATCATCAACTCCCTTTACTATCTTACTAGAAGATGTTCTTGAAGAATCTACTTTCACCAAACTATTAGTTTGTGAGTTTTCAAAAATATTTTTAAATTCCATTGATTCTTCTCTTCCATTTGCATCTTCCTTATTATCCATTGAATTCTCTGAAACATCAATCATGCTTTTAAGCCATATTGGTATTTTCCTTGCTCCTTTTCTAATTACATTATTTAATGAGTTCTTTGGAGTGGACATCCTTATAGCTCCCTAGTTTAGAGTATGTGAACTACTTTGATAAAACCTTTCTAAGACTTAGGTTTTGTAGGATCCTTATGTCTCCCTAGTGATTAGAATATACTCTAATATTGGTAAAGTGCTTAGGTAAATAGTTCACCTTTTGAGTTGATTTTGTAATATTTTGGGAATGATAATAATCAACTCCTATTTCACCTTATTTCTCCTATTGAACTATGCACTTATCAATTTGATGGAGTTATCTATGGTTGGATTTCTTTTGTCTCTTTAATGTGTCTATGAGACAAGTATAAGCAATTAATTCCAACTCTTTCAAGCAAATAATAATTTTGCTTCTTTTCAACCTTTAGTTCTCAATAGTTCAATTTTCTAAATTCCAATTAGTTAAGGTTTGATGTAGTATTCCTTATATCTCCCAAATTTGGAACTTTAGAAAATAATAACACTTGCAAAATAATTTAATTATCTAAGGTGGAAACCCTTATATCTCCTAATTTGATTATTTTGCAAATACTATGTTATTGGAATTTCAAGCAATAGAATTTGAAATGCTTTTTCCAAAATAAACTTCACCCTTCAATTAGCTTTCTAGAACTTAATAGAATGTCTAAGGTTTTATCTCCTTATTCCTCCTATTGTTTAATAAACCAACCTTAGGAATTGAATAACCTTTATAGAAAGCAATTAATGATATATTGTGGCTTATACCTTTTAATAATGCGTTGCTCATTGCTCGTTGCTCATTGCTCGTTGTTCGATGTTTGATGTAGGTTTTGACTATGAATTTCAACCTCTTGAATGCTAAATATTTATGGTCCATGAGGTATGGTATCAAGCATTGCTTTGGGTGATGTTCTCGATATTCTTTAGACTACACTCTCTCCCTTCTTAATCATTGTTTGACTATGTAGCAAAAATCTCCTTCTACGTTCTCCTTATTGGTAGAGGTATTTAATGAACCTTACCTCCTTATGTAACGTATGCCAAATGGCATATACATTATTGCTTGAGCCTATCTCTCCTTGCTAGATGGTGCCAATCTGTGAGGTGCATTAGAAGATATCACTCTTGGTAATGTAGGTATTATTACAATGTCTATATGCTTGAATGATGACTAAAATTTGTCAGTCTGTGTAGAGCATTACTTAGGTGCTCCTCTTCCTTTGCACATGTTATGAATGAAGGCATTATGAAAGACTCTAATGACACTCCTTTGCTCCTTAAGTCTTGTGCCAAGTGGCACAATGTTTCTTCACTTGAGATGGCAAGTGGATATCTTCAACCTTGCATGTAGCTACACCCTTTCATTCACTTATTAGCCCAATGCTTCTTGCCAACTATTGATCATTTGCTCAATGCTTTCTTGCTTAGCTTTCTCCAGCTAATGGTGGCTCTCTCCAATGCTTCTTGCTTTGCTTTCTCTAGCTAATGATGGCTCTCCAACACTTCTTGCTTAGCTTTCTCCAGCTAATAGTGGTATTCTCCAATGTAGGTGGTTCCAAGGTGCTTCACTCCTGATGGTTTGAAGGTATTTGTTTTAGCCCTAACATTGTTCTTCTTCCAATATTTTGATAATATTCACTTGGGTAATAAGCTCCTTACTTGCACCTTGATTTTACTATTTTTTGTTATGTTATTTCTCTTACAAATGTTGTGTTAGACTTGCCTTGTTGATGTGGCTACGCTTGTCCAACTTGGTCTCCTTGTGATGTAGATTGACTTGCACCATGAACGTTGCTTGATATGAGACCAATCGATGTTGAATCCCATGGCTCGAATGCTGGTTTGATGAGCCTTTTGTTGGCTCTCTCCTTTGCTTCAAAATGGCCGCTTGAAGACTATGTTTTGCTAGCCATTGTAATGCCTTTTGGAGGCTATATATTTTGTCCTTCTTGGTTATATTTGAAAGGACAAGAATGGTGCTTCTCATGTAATGTAAACATCCTTGTAATAGTTAAGATAGAACACCTTAACTTGCACCAAAGTTTTAGGTCATATGTCTTCTTCTCCAAGTTTCTAACTTCTTTGATGAAGTGACTTCTTGAGGGTAAATAGTGATCTAATAACACTAACCTCTAACTCACTTGCTTGAATACTTTGCACTAATAATTTCAAGCAACTAATATGCCCTTATTTTGGTGACTTGCTTTCACCAAGATATGTTGTAGGTTTTGTGTGCTCAATAGTGTCCTTTGACACTTCAACTTAATCCTGCTCGTGCACTAATTCTCACCTTTGAACAATATTTAATGCACTTAAAAATATCTCTTAAGTATAACTAGTATAGTGCACTATTAATCTCACCTTATCACTCCTATAAAAGAACTCTCAAAGTAACTTGAAATATGCACTATAAACTATGCAAACTTAATGTAGTCTTCTTTGCTTCAACTAAACAATAGGAAGATGATATTTTTCTTTCTATCAAAATATATCTAACTCCTATTTTAATGTGCAGGTATTAACCTTAAAAGAAACTATCTTCTGCACTCCCTTGAAGACTATAATATGCAACCTTCTCTTTGCAACTTTTAAACTCTAATATGGTGCTTAACGAATCTTAATAATGAACCAAAAATCTAAAGTTCAACTAATGAACCTTTTGCACCAAAGTTTCTTACCTTAATGAACTTTGTAGATGAAGGATTGCAAGGTGATTAGATTCACCTTATTGCTACCTTTTATTGGATGAACTTACAACTCTTCTTTGCTATCCAAAATAACTTCTCAACACACCAATTTGCAGCTTTGTACCTCCTTATATCTTGTTGCCTGATACTATAGTTTGGTGGCTTCAACCTTCAAGATGTATCCTAGAAATCTAAAACTTAGTAGCTATTGATGTTGCCTAAGTTGTTGCTTTCTTGTTATCCTCAAATCTAAAATTTTTAGATTGTAAAGTAGTCAATATCTCCACTGAAATGTTTTCCTTGAATCTCAAAAATTTGGTAGGGAACTCCTCCAAATCATAGCTGATATTTTCCTTCAAGAACCCTTCAGTTTTTTACTGTAGAAACTAACATATCTCCTTTCTCTGAATGAGCCTTCTAGCCTTCAAAGGTAATCTTCAAACCTCTTAGGTTTGGTAGTAATGTCTGGCTCCTTTCTCCTTCAACCTCCTTGTCGAATTTTGACTTCAATCAAGGCCTTCTTCTCAAGAATCTAAAAGTCTTGAGGTCTTCACCAATCTCCTCCAAAATTTGGAAAACTTCTTGCCAAATCCTTCTCCTTTGGGCTTGTTTTCGGATGGTAATAATTGTCCCAAGTTCTTCCTTTATCAGGAACTTCTCCTTGGTGGTAAATTTCTCCAATGAGTTCTCCTAGGAACTCCTTTAATGGCCTTCTTTGAATCTCCTTCAATGAGGCTCTCCAAGCCTTCTCCTTCTTTCTCCTTGAGACCTCTTCTCTAGGGTCTTCACTCTCATAACTTCTCTGGTCTTCCCAATGAGACATTTTCTTCAACCTTCTACTATGGAAGTGTTGGCAATGAGATCTCCCTCTCGGATCTCTGAAATCTACTACTTTAGGAATAGGACTTTTCTAGTCCTTCTCTATCTCTTCCAAAATTAGAAGTTCTTCAATGGGACCTCTTGTAGGTCTCTTCAGCTTCTTAGGTTGATTTCTTCTACTCCTTCAAGGTGAAGTCTTCAATATTCAATGGAGATCACCAATCTCCTATCTTCACCGGGACTCTTCTCTGGAGTCTCTTCAATATGCTATTTATAGTCTTCAATGGAGATCACCAACCTCCAATCTTCTCCTGGACTCTTCTCTGGAGTCTCTTCCTCAAATCTACAACAAGGCTCCTATGGCCTTTTCTTCTTCTGCACTCTGCAGGTCTGCAATCTCTAGCAATGGGACCTTTTCTTCAGGCCTCCAAATATTTATTCTTCCATTTGTTGCTTCTAGTGCTGGATTGATTCTAAAGAAGATATTCTTCCTAGCTCTTTTGTAGGAAGCTTCCCAACTTTCTTTGAATCTCCTTTTTCCTACAACAAAGTATTAGGACTGTAATGGAAGAAATTCTAAATCTAGAGATAATCAATCTTCACTAGTTGATTTGTCAATCTAGTGGAATCAATGTTGAGTCCTAGTCTTCACGAGTTTTTCTACAACCCTATGGAAAGACTCTAGCCAAATGCAATCTCAAAAATTCTAAAAATGAGATTTTTGGATTCCTCTCAATCTCACTTGTGGCTCTCCCTATTTCCTATCGATCTACCATGTGCTCTGATACCATTGTTAGCTTTTGATGAGTATATGATATAGGAAATGCAACCACAAGATGTAAGATAAGCAAGCTATGATATCTATATGATAATGACACTATAATATGTAGGAAAATAAAGAGATAAACTTCTGCAATAACTCAAAAATATGCCATTAATGAAAGCTCACAAAAATAGTACAATGCAGTATAATGGAGGACATGAACACTCCACAAACTATTTTTAAAGGAACTACATTGTACTCCTCTACCAATCTATACTATGCACTCTCTATATTCTCTCCTCTTCTATTTCACTCACTATAAGGCCTTTATATAGGAAGATAAGTTCCTTGGCCCTCACTCTACCTTTGACTCTATCCTATGACTCATGTACATGTGGACTACATGCACATTTACATCATTGCACATTCTAACACTTGTGCATTTATTACATGCTGAAGTAACTACTTAACTTTACTCTAAAGTAAACTCCTACTCTAGTAATGTACCAAAGGTGGTACATTGATATGTACCCAATAATATAATATATTCTCTAACATAAACTTACAAAGAAAAGGATGAAAGACAAATTTCATGAGACTTTTAAAAATGGAAGGAGCATTGGTATGAAAAATGACATGACTTATAACTCATAATGACCCTTATGTGTACACAAAGCAATCTTAGAGATATCCTCTTCCCTAATCTTAATATGATGAAACCCAAAATATAATTCTAGTTTTGTGAAGTATCTAGCACCATGTAAGTCATCTAATAAATCATCTATAATAGGTTTAGAAAATTTATCTTTGATAGTGATCTTGTTGAGAGGACAAAAATTAGGACACATGTACCATGAATTATCCTTGCATTGTACCATCACCACTAGAGAGGAGTATGGATTGGTGCTTGGATGGATGATTCCTTGCTCTAACATTTCTTGAACCAATTTCTCAATTTTTGACTTTTGGGGTTGTGGATAGTGGTAAGGATGCACATTAAGAGATTTAATTCCTAGATCAAGATGGATGGCATGGTCATGTATGTGCTTAGGAGGAAGACTCATGGACTAACTAAATATCTCCTCATAGTTATCCATAATGTTCTATATATATGAAGAAAGAGCTGAAAGAAGCAGTTCCAAAGACTAAACCTCCATACAATTGAATTATGAAAAATCCACAACCATCTTTCTTCAATATATTTTCTATGCTATGTGAACTAACCACCTTGGAGGGAGGGGGTTAGATTACTAGGATACAATGAATCTTCCCTTCTCTATCCACTTGACATATAATTTTTGTATATTAATAGTAACATCACCAAGTTGAGATAGAAATTATGCTCCAAAGATGATATTTAAATATCTAAGTTCATGGTAAAGAGATTTCCAAACCATGCATAATACCCCAATTGAATATTAACTTTAGTTCTTTGACCCACACACTGAGTAGTTATCCCATTTGCAGTTAAGACATTAAATTTATCTTGATTTGAAGTATTGATATACAAGCCCAAGGACTTCATTATCTTACTATCTTTAAAGTTATATGTGCTACCTAAATCAATCAACACATTGACACACTATTGTTTAATAAATACTTATACATTGATATTATGGTGATCTTGGAACCCCATAAGAGTGCGAGAAAAGAGGGCCAAGGTATCATCCTCATGTTTTTCCTCATCTAATTCTACCATTTGATCTTTCTATAAAAAATATTCATCTTTATATATTGCTATGTGGTCACCTTCCACTTGAAATTTATGATGTTCTTCATAGGCTTAATCTTGGGGATGGTGAGAATGATATTTGAAATAGAAGAATCCCTATGAATTCTCAATATTATGGCAAGGATGATAAGAGTTGAAGTCACATCTATGTTAGGGAATATAATATTAGAGCTTTTGTTCTACTTTTAAAGTTATACATTGATCATTATTGAGACTATAGGGATCAAGCATGTCAAATTTCCATTAAATTTTATCCTTAATACCATGGCAAAATTCTAATACCACCACTGCTAGATTCAATTAGTAGGTGCAGGTGAGAAGACTAGTGAACTCAGAGAAATACTCCTCCATTGTTCATGTTTGATTTATTTGCATATGAAAAACCACATACGATGGGGAAGATCCTTTATCAAATCTTTGAAGAAATTGTTCTTTGAAGCCAAGACATAAAAAAGAACACCCATGTTGGTGAAGCTACCACAAAAACAATTGATAAGCTTGAATTTCCAACTTAGAATATACTAATGCAACATGTCATACTTTTGGAATATGGTGTAGGAAAATAAGACTATTCATCTTGTCCAACCATCCTTGAGGATCAAGACCTTCAAAGATGGGCATGTCAATGTGAGAAACAAGAAATTCATGAGGCTATTCAAGGAAATTAGAAGCACCTTATATCATTAAAACTAAATTAAAAGCAAGGCCTAGGTCATAAGCATCAATAACTAGAGGACTATGACTAGGTGGTGATTGTGCAAAAACACTAGCATTTGGTGCCTGATGAATTATTAGAGGATGTTTTCCCATGGTTTGTTGTGACCCTTAGAAAAGAGAAGGTATAGAAGTGTATATTTGTAGGACTCTTTATATTTTATCCAAGGACTTGGCAATGTAACACTACACCAAAAAAGAGCTTTAACAATGGTTATTAATTGCACTTAAAGGCCTTTAAAGATGGTTATTCAGCTATCGTCTTTGAAGGCATCATAAAAAGTCTGTGACATACAATGGTGGCTAATAACCACCTCAAAAACCTATCCTCTTAGGGTCTAAGATTATGGTTTAAAAGCACACTCTTAGGGCTATGAGGATGGTTAGCAATCGCCCTATTAGGTCTAAGAGGGCAGATAAAAACCACCCTCTTAGGGTTAAGATCTCTTAGCTTTAAGAGGGTGGTTTATAACTACCCTCTTAGGTCTAATAGGGTGGTTTTAAAATTTCTTCTTAGACCTAATATGATAGTTTATAACCACCATATTAGATCTAAGAGGGCAATTTAAAACCACCCTCTTAGGGTCTCACCTAAAATAAATATAAATGATGCCTCAACTGAAACAACATAACACTCAACAGTGGTCTGTTGTTTCAACTGAGGTATCCTTTATTTCTCATGGTCATTTCATGGACAAGGTAATTTTCCATTGGAACAAAGAGGGATACAATTTTAAACTGCCTCCAAGGGAAAAAAAATTCCATCGAAGCATCAAAGTATGTATGAAGTCACAATGTGCCATTTTACTCTTATGAAGTCCATACCTTTACTAATTTAATAAAGTATGGAAAATTAATAGTAAATGAATAAGAAAGCATAAAATGATTGTCATGTAATCCTACAACAGTCCATTCCTACAAATAAAGCAATGGACAAATGACATTAAATTTTTAAAATGTGAGGTTAAGTATGTAAGAATCCCTCTAGAGGAGTAAGTATCCCAAAATGCAATATGAATACAGCTAAGGAAAAAATAAGAGAAATAAAAAAGGTAATACACTAGATCAAAGTGTTATGTAAAAATATGCTAGTTAATGCATAAATATCTTGTGTGAGAATATTTAAACTAAACAATGGAATATATAACAAAAAGGAAATGGGCAGTGATAACAAGGGAATATTGTGGAACTGAAACCTTTGAGATCTGGTAGAGGTATCACACTGCCCAAATCCAACTAAAATAAAGCAACTCCTTTAAAATCACCAAAGAAAGTGTGTTATCTATAAAAAAGTAAGGCAACTTCCAAACAATGGAGCAACTAAAGGAAAAGAAAAAATACAAGAGATGGAGCCAAAAAATTAAGAGCCAGTAAGAGCAAAAAGGAACTAAAACCTTAAAAAAACAAATTGTACACTTATAAGACCATTAGAACTTGATAATTCAATGACCTAATAAATAATATATGGTCAAGTAGAGCAATGAGAAGGAAAAAATGCAAGTAAATTCTTTAATATCAAGGATGGATGTGAACCATTTTAGATAGGATCCAAAGAAACACACTAGAACAAATAAAAAGTGAAGGGCCAACAATGAGTCAAGCACTAAGTATGCACAAGTTATACTTTTTAGAATTCTAACCCCAACTAGATAAAAGTTTCACATCTGAGTTAAATTTTTGTTTCCAGATATTTTTCTTGTCATATTCTAATGGAAGGTAAATAGCATGAAAAAATTGTTGTTATATCAATCTGTTAGCAGGGTCAAAGAGGGACAAAATTTTAAACTACCTCCAAAGGATAAAATTTTCCATGGAAGTATCAGAGTATGTATGAATTCACAATGCACCATTTTGCTCTTTTGAAGTACAAATATTTATTAATTTAAAAAACATAGAAAATTAACAGTAAATGAATAAGAAAACATAAAATACTTGTTATGTAATCCTACAACAGTCTATTCCTAGAAATAAACCGATAGAAAAATGATAGGAAATTTTTAAAATATGAGGTTAAGTATGTAAGAATCCCTTTAGAGGAGTAAGTATTCCCGAATGCAATAGGAATACATCAGAGAAAAAATAAAAGAAAGAAGAAAGGTAATGCACTAGATCAAAGTGTTATGTTAAAAATATGCTAATTAATGCATAAATATGTTATGTGAGAATATCTAAACTAAAAAATGAAATATATAACAAAAAAAAATGAGCAACGATAACAAGGGAATATTATGGAATTGAAGCCTTCAAGATCTAGTAGAGGTATCACACTACCCAAAGCCAGCTAAAATTAATAAAATCCTTTAAAATCATCAAAGAAAGTGTGTTATCTATAAAAAAGCAAGTTAACTTCCAAAGACAAGAAAGCAACTAAAGGGAAAGAAAAAATACAAGAGATGGAGCCAGAAAATTAAGAGCTAGTAAGAGTAAAAAGGAGCTGAAATCTTACAAACAATAAATTGTACACTTATATGACCATTAGAACTTGATAATTCATTGACCCAATAAAGAAGATATAGTCAAATAAAAAAATGAGAATGAAAACATGCAAGCAACTTCTTTAATATCAAGGATGGATATGAACCATTTTAAATAGGATCCAAAGAAACACATTGGAACAAATAAGAAGTGAAAGGGCAACAAAGAGTCAAGCACTAAGTATACACAACAAGTTTTACTTTTCAAAATGCCAACCTCAGCTAGATAAAAGTTTCACATCTGAGTTAATTTTTTGTTTCTAGATATTTTTCTTGTCATATTCTAATGGAAGGTAAATAACATTAAAAAAATTGTTGTTATTTCAATCCTGTTGATAGGGTCTTATATACAACATGCACCCATTGTATTTACTCTTGAGGATTGATATTGTGAAGAGAATCAATCTCTTTTTCCATGGTTGCCAACAAGGTAAATTCTAACATTCACCTACTATGGTTGAATTACACAATAGGGAATATACCATCCACCTTAGAATACCTTTAGGCCAGGTCAAGCTCTATACCTCCAAATTCACTTGGATTTTACATGCCTAGTAGTACTTCAACCCATCATCATGGAAATTTCTCCTCTTAACAATAAAACATAACCCACTGGCCATGGAAAAGTTGCAGATAAAATAAAAAGAATAGACCTTTGGGTTTGTTGTTTTAGTTGAGGCATCCTAAAATAATATAAAGGATGCCTCAGTTGAAATAACATAGCACTCAGTAGTGGTTTGTTATTTTAGCTGAGGTATCCTTTATTTCTCATGGTCATTTCATGGACAAGGTAATTTTCCATTGGAACAAAGAGGGATAAAATTTTAAACTACCTCCAAGGGATAAAATTTTCCATGGAAGCATCATAGTATGTATGAAGTCACAATGCACCATTTTGCTCTTATGAAGTCCAAACCTTTATTAATTTAAGAAAGTATAGAAAATTAACAGTAAATGAATAAGAAAGTATAAAATACTTGTTATGTAATCCTACAACAGTCTATTCCTACAAATAAACAGATAGATAAATTATAGGAAATTTTTGAAATGTGAGAGGTTAAGTATGTAAAATTCCCTCTAGAGGAGTAAGTATCCTCAAATGCAATAGGAATACATCATAGGAAAAAAGTAAGAGAAAGAAGAAAGGTAATGCACTAGATCAAAGTGTTATGTAAAAATATGTTAGATAATACATAAATATGATGTGTGAGAATATCTAAACTAAACAATGAAATATATATATATATATAAAGGAAATGAGCAATGATAACAAGGGGATATTATGGAACTGAAGCCTTCGAGATCTAGTAGAGGTATCACCCTATCCAAATCTAGCTAAAATAAAGCAACTCCTTTAAAATCACCAAAGAAAGTGTGTTATCTATAAAAAAGCAAGGCAACTTCCAAAAAACGGAGCAACTAAAGGAAAATAAAAACTACAAGAGATGGAGCCAGAAAATTAAGAGCCAATAAGAGCAAAAAGAAGTTAAAACCTTACAAAAAATAAATTGTACACTTATATTACCATTAGAACTTGATATTTCAATGACCCAATAAAGAATATATGGTCAAATAGAGCGATGAGAAGGAAAACAAGCAAGCAAATTATTTAATATCAAGGATGGATATGAACCATTTTAAATAGGATCCAAAGAAACACACTAGAACAAATAAAAAGTGAAGGGCCAACAAGGAGTCAAGCACTAAGCATGCACAACAAGTTCTACTTTTCAAGATGCCAACCTCAACTAGATAGAAGTTTCATATCTGAGTTAATTTTTTGTTTCTAGATATTTTTCTTGTCATATTCTAATAGAAGGTAAATAGCTTTAAAAAAATAGTTGTTGTATCAATCTTGTTGGTAGGGTATTATATACAACATTCATCCATTGTATTGACTCTTGAGGATTGATATTGTGAAGAGAATCAATCTCTTTTTCCATGGTTGCTAATAAGGTAAATTGTAACACTCACCTGCGATGGTTGAATTACACAATAGGGAATACACCATCCAACTTAGGATACCGTAAGACCAGGTTAGGATTTATCCCTCTAAATTCACTTGGATTTAACATGCCCAACAACACTTCAACCCATAATCAGGGAAATTTCTCCCCTCAACAATAAACCATAACCCATTGGCCATCAAAAAGTTGCAAATAAAATAAAAATAATAGACCTTTGGGTTTGCTATTTCAGTTGAGGCATCCTAAAAAATATAAAGAATACCTTAATTGAAACAATATAGCACTCAATAGTGGTTTGCTATTTTAGCTGAGGCATCCTTTATTTCTCATGGTCATTTCATGGAAAAGGTAATTTTCCATTGGAACAAAGAGGGACAATTTTTTTTAAGGTAATTTAAGTAGTATTTACAAAGCGGGTTTTGAAAGGAACCCAAAACATTATTACATTCAAGGCTAAATCGTCGTACGCAAGAATAAAATTTTCAAAAAGGTACTAACACCCACCCAAAAACCCCTCAAAGACCCAGAGGGAGGACCACTAAAGCAGTAACCAAAAAACCTACCAAACAGAGGATCAACTACTAAACAGTAAACAAAAAAATAGAGGATCATCTAAAAAGATAATAAACAAAAAACCCCCAACAAAACACAAGTTTCCTTCAGACACAAGTAAACCCCAACAACTAGTTGACACAAATTTGAAATTACCACTTGAACACTGACTTAAAACAACTTTACCAAAAAAAAAAACCACCCTTCACACCATCACCCCAAGGGGAGGGTCCCACACCTGTTAATTTATGCCATCATCCTTTTTCCTCGCAGTATAACATGACATCATCTTGGAGGTCTCCTCCAAGTATTTGAGAGAAGTGAAATTTATCCCTTTAAGGACTTGCTGCATTCATTATTTCTTGGAGAAAGATATCTCTCCAAATTTTGAGACTGGTTGATGACACTGTCAGGTTGGCCATGAGGTCGGATAGCTGATTGGATTCCCTAAAATTATGGTAGATGGTCGTCTGTGGGTTACTTCAAAGGATTTTCCTAGATTCTTAGATGGTATTAAAGAATTTCTAGGAGGGGGTCTTGTGATTCATCATATAATTGATAATATTTAGGGAATCACCCTCGATGATGGCCTTTATTAGGTCCTCCTAAAGTAAGACAAGCCCTCTCCACAGAGCCATGGCCTCCACAAAATTGTTAGTATGAGGCCTAAGGAATTCTGCAAATGCAAATATTAGGTTGCCTTCATGGTCTTGGATGATGCCTCATACTCCCACAAGCCCAGGGTTTCCCTTGGATACCCCATAAAATTTTGATTTGACTCATCCTTATGGGGGTAACATCCACCTGAGATTGGCCCTGGGATTGGGCCTTGGATGAGCTCCAGGATCCTCTTTAGGAATGCCAAGGGATTTGAAAAGGGATCATTCGAAACCCTGGGAAGGGGCCATAGAACAGGGGATGAGCTGAATGTTTTCAATAGCATAGGTAATGGATTTGAAGGCCACGACTAGGGGTACCTAGGGAAGGATGAGAAGACCTTGTTATTGTGCTCTAGATAGATTTTCTAGATCAAATGATGGAGATAGAAGGACTAGAGGGAGCAAATATTGGGATTGCTAAATGGTTTCAACCACTAGGAGAATAGGTCAATTATGGAATTGGGTTGGACCCACTAGATGTGGAAGGAATTGAGGAAGTGATCAAGGGATGTGGAAGAAAAAGCATAGTTGGTGAAAATATGATTCATGGATTCCCAGCTTGAAAGGCATAGGTAGCAGCAGTTGGGGATCATAAAACCTCTTTTGGCTAGATTTTAAAGCATGAGGATCTTGTTTTGAATGGTTTTCCAAGAGAAGAAATTGATTTTACGAATGAGTTTCTTTCTCCAAATGAGGTTGAAGGGGATGGTTGCAACCTGTGTCAACTCTTGGAAGGTGTAGGCTGATTTTATAGAAAAGAACCCTTCATCAGTTCCTCTCTAGATGGGCCTATATTTTACCTCTCCTGTTGGAATAGTGACAACATTGAGTAAGCTAGAAAGGGTAGCAACTTGAAGGGGGAAGTTGCCCTCATCGATGGATCTCCACATGGGCCTTCCATTGTGATTGGTGATAAATTTTGGAACCTTGCTCCCCATGTTGGCATCAGTGGACGGTTTAAGGACCACCAACTCCCTGTCCTCGCTCAAAGGTTCCTCTTGAAGCCACTTGTCATGCCAAAATTCTATGGTGTTCCCATTACCTAGAATCCATCTACTACATTTATGAATGAAACTTTTGGTTAGGGTGATGGATTTATAGAATGTTGAGTCATTGCAGGGCCCCTGATCATTCAAAAAATGGTGGTTTTGCATGTATTTATTTTTGACTATCTCTACCCACCCGACATCACTGTTGGTAAAAATATTCTATGCATGCTTGGCTAGGAGAGCGAGATTCATTTGGGATACTTTTTTGAGACCAATGCCTCCTTTGATTTTGCTATGATAGATCAAGTGCCAGGCCACCAAGGGGATTCTCTTCTTATCCTCACTCCCGAACCAGAGGAACCTCTTTTGGATTTGTTCTATTTTGGAACTCATAGAAGCTGGGATTCTGAAGATAGACATGAAGTAAATTGGGATGCTCTAGAGACAAGCTAAAGTGAGGGTGGCCTTGGCTGCCTGGGAGAGGAGGTGACCTTTCCAAGAGGTTAATTTTTTTTGGATTCTTTTAATGACATTATTCTACATGGGTTTAGTGTTGGAAATTTTGATTTAGTTGTGTTGTCATTGATGTCAAGAGTCAGTGTTAGGAATCAGTGTAGGACTTGGTAAAAGAAGGGTTAAAATATTTATATTTTAAGCCCAAGAGATTTGGTCTAAGAGCTCTAGATGATTTGTCAAAATGATGGTTAAATACCTTGAAGAAAATGCCTAAAGGAAATAATATTATAATATTTATTATTATAATATTAAAGGTGGTCAAAAAAGGTCTAAGGGCGAAAGAGGAAAACACCTAGGCCCAATGGAAATAATATTATAATACTTTATTATAATATTAAAAGTTTAATTATGCCTAAGGTAGTTTATAAATAATTTATAATATTTATATTATAAATTTATTTATAAAAATAATATTTTCATAACCCAAAGTTGGGTTGGGTGCCAAAATAAATTCAAATTTTATATTCTCCGTCGACGTTGGAAAAAGGAAGGCATATGGTATAAATACCATAGCACTTACCCCTAAAAGGTAAGTCTTCGAAATTATTTTAATGCATGCGAGTTTGAAGTGAAGGCAAAATATTTCGTGAGCAAGCAAAGGACAAAATATTATAATTTTTATTTTCCCTCGAAATCCATGAAATATAAGTGACAAAGGTGAAAAGGACAAACACCAACCAACGATTGGTCTAGCAGTGAATCCAAGGTGTGTAAAACGTTTGGAATGCATAGGTGCTACGTTTGATTTTTGGCAACGACGCTGGACAAAGTCTTTTTGGCTTTTGGTGTGCAAGGGGGAGTCAAAGCGCCCTAGGTGCCTTTACCTCCAACGTGAGTGCTTAGCTCATGCGACAGGGGAGCTACAGCTAAGGCGCTAGAGGCAATTCAACCAGGGATAGAATCCCACGAGAAGTGCGCAAGGAGGTATTGTAATTTTAATTAAATTGTGCATTGACTAAGATCGTTGGTGGTGCTCAAAGTGCATAGTTTAATTTTTGTGCTTGGGTTATAGTGTGAAGAGGGAAAATTATTAGCACGTGGGTTATTTGATTTTTGTTAAAGTGCTTAGGGAGTTAAAAGGGTAAGGTAATTAATTTTTACCTTAGAGAAAGTGAGAAATATTTTATTGAGGGTTAAAAATATATTGCATTGTTTTATAAAGTTAATTACTTGAAAAATGCAATTTTGAGTGGGGAGACATAAGTAGTGTTTGGATTGTTTCATGCATTAAATTTATGAAAAGGGTCATTGTGAAACTAAATGGTTGAAGTCTTTATTTGATAAAGTTTGGAGATAATAAGGTGTACTTGATTACGAGAACCCTTGGAGCTTTTGGTTTGACCAAAGGGATTATAGATACCTTTGGGGCATTTTGGGTGACCAAGCGGTTGTGGGAACCCTTGGAGCTTTTGGTTTGACCAAAGGGATTATAGATACCTTTGGGGCATTTTAGGTTGACCAAGCGATTGCGGGAACCCTTGGAGCTTTTGGTTTGACCAAAGGGATTATGGATACCTTTGGGGCATTTTTAGGTTGACCAAGTGATTGCGAGAACCCTTGGAGCTTTTGGTTTGACCAAAGGGATTATAGATACCTTTGGGGCATTTTGGTTGACCAAGCGATTGTGGGAACCCTTGGAGCTTTTGGTTTGACCAAAGGGATTATGGATACCTTTGGGGCATTTTGGTTGACCAAGCGATTGTGGGAACCCTTGGAGCTTTTGGTTTGACCAAAGGGATTATAGATACCTTTGGGGCATTTTGGTTGACCAAGCGATTGTGGGAACCCTTGGAGCTTTTGGTTTGACCAAAGGGATTATAGATACCTTTGGGGTATTTTGGTTGACCAAGCGATTGCGGGAACCCTTGGAGCTTTTGGGGTGGGCCATGGCTCTTTAAATGTTGAATGGCCTCAAATGACTGATGTTCAAGGGTTCTAGTTCCTTGATTCCTTCAAGAGAGGCGAGCCGGTATGTTCCAGGTCCTATTTTACTGTCGATTACATACGGACCTAACCAATTTTCCGTGAACTTGTCCCTTAAATGGGGTGGCAAGTTAGAATTTTGTTGGTTCTCTTTTAAGACCAGGTCATCGACCTGAAAGTCCCTCAGGTGAACTTTCATGTTGTATGCTTTCTTAAGTCGCTCTTGATAGATACATAAATGCTCAAGAGCATTGACGCATCGTTCATCGAGTAACGTAAGCTGGTCTAATCGGGCCTATCATGCAGTGTCATCATCGATGAACTCTTGCATTGATATGCGCAGGGAGGGTATTTCCAACTCGAGAGGCATGACTGCCTCGGAGCCATACACTAGCAAAAATGGAGTTGCCCTAGTGGGCGTCCAAATGCTAGTGCGATAAGCCCATAGGGCAAGTGGTATTTGGATGTGCCAATCCTTATGACTATCTGTGACCATATTTTTAAGGATGGCAACTAGCATTTTGTTTGATGCCTCCGCTTGCCCATTTGCCTACGGATAATAGGGTGTCAAAAAACTATGCTGAATTTTGTACTTTGTTGTCAAAGCACGCACATATTTGTTCTTAAATGACGTCCCATTATCCGAGATGATCTTGGATGGAATACCAAAATGACATATGATGTTATGTAAAATGAACTCCGCAATGCGGGGCCCAGTCGTAGAGGTAAGCGAAATTGCTTCCACCCACTTAGTGAAGTACTCTATGGCCATTATGATAAACGTGTGATGACCTGACGATGCAGGGGAGATATTTTCGATGAGATCTAAGCCCCACTACAAAAATGGCCAAGCCGATTGGATCGGCTGCAAGGCCTGAGAAGGTACGTGTGTCAAGTTAGCATGGTGTTGACACTTCATGCACTTTCGCACATATGCGCAACAATCTCGCTCTAAAGATGGCCAATAATAGCCCATGCAGAAGAATGCGCTTTGCGATGGCCATACCACTAAAGTGGCCACCGCATGTACCATCGTGCGCTTGGGTGATCGCCCAAGTGGACTCCTGCTGGTCCAAGCAACGGAGGAGGATTCCTTCGTAGCTTCGACGGTATAAAATGTCTCCTAGCAAGACATGTTTTGCCACTTTCTATTTGAATGATCTTTTCGTGGCGTGCGACAATCCAAGTGGGAGGCTACCTAACTTGAGATAGTCTCTTATGGGTGTGTACCAATCTTGCTGATCAAAAACCTCGATGGTATGAACGGTCGATCCCTCTTGAAGTTCATCCCTAGAAAAAGCTGAGTAGGAAAGAACTTGTAAAAATAGCATTGTGTTGCTATTAAGAGGGGTTGGAGAGAACAAAGACCCCCAGTTGGCATGATTCAGACTATCATGGATTCGAGAGAACCTATCCTGAGATGGTTCAATCTGGATCAGGTGGATTCCTGGCGTTATGTCAGAGCTTGCACGCTCCATCATGGATTGCGATAACATTTTGACTTGAATGGTTGTCATCTCACCAAAAATGTCTTGCGGGATTAGTGACCCCAAGGAGGCCATAGTGTCCACAAAATGATTCGATGATCGAGGGAGTGCCTCGATGTCGTACCATTCAAGCTTTTCCAAGAATTTATCCACAAGGGCTTTGTAGGCCTACAGAACTGGGCATTTGCATTGGAATACCCCTTTCACTTGGTTGACAATTAACAATGAATCACCAAAGATATTCAAGCATTTGATGTTCATGGTGATGGTCTGTCTGAAGACCTATGAGCAAGGCTTCGTATTCAGCATTGTTATTGGTGCATGGGAAATCAAGTTTAAATGATAAAGGCATTGGAGCCCCTTGCGGTGTGAAAAACATGATTCCCATGCCACCCCCTTGCTCACATTTAGAACCATCAAAAAATAAGGTTATGTCGGCCTATGACTCAGGCTCATCAGAATCTGGCGATTCTGAGACATGGAAGACCCCATCATCAGGCAGCTCTACGGTCAGAGGCTGATCATCTTCGAGAGGAGCCTCTGCTAGTTGATCGGTGATGACTTGACCTTTGATGGACTTTTGTCCAATGAATTCGATGTCAAACTCCGTCAACAACATGATCCATTTCATCGTGCGACTACTGTGATAAGTATGACTCATCATGTACCGCAATGGATTCTCCTTAGACACAACATACGTCGTATTGCTCAGCATGTAATGGCATAGCTTTTTGGTGGCAAATACCACCGCCAAGCATAGCTTCTCAACGTATGCATAGTTAAGTTCATAACTGACCAGGGTGCGGCTAAGATAATAATTAGCCTGTTCTTTATGTAGTTCATTTTTTTGGGCTAGCATGGCGCCCAGTGCCACCTCAGTAGCTGAGATGTATAAATAGAATGACACTCCTGGTCTAGGTGGTGCCAATACTGGTGGCGAAGCCAAGTATTGTTTGATGTCATCGAAGGCTGACTGGCACTCGTCATCCCAATGAAATGCTACCCCCTTGTGTAATAATTTATTCATGGGTCGACACTTGTCAGATAACTGCGCTATGAAGCGCTTGATCGATGTGACCTTACCCTGCAAGCTTCTGAGCTGCCTGATGGTGGTTGGGGGAAGCATTTCAAGGATTGCCTTGACTTTATTTGGATCTACCTCGATGCCTCATTTTGAGACTATGAAACCCAAGAGTTTTCCAGATGTGACGCCAAATACGCACTTCTTGGGGTTTAGCCTAACCTTGTGTTCGATGAGGCGATCAAGGATCTTGCGTAAGTCATCGAGATGATTTTGGCGCAAAAGAGATTTGGCCAACAAATCATCCATATAATCTTCCAAAGTTTTATGCATGTGATCATGGAAGATGTATGTCATAGCGCGTTGGTAAGTGGCGCCAACATTTTTAAGGCCAAAGGGCATGACCTTATAACAAAATGTCCCCCAAGGCATCGTGAACGCCATTTTTAGTTGATCATCGGGATTGATACGAATCTGGTTGTATCCCGAGAAACCATCCATGAGGGAAAGCATTTCGTGGCCTACTGTAGCGTCTACCAATGCGTCGATGCTAGGCAAGGGGAAATCATCCTTGGGACTCGCTTTGTTTAAATCTCAAAAATTGGTGCATATGCGAATCCTCCCGTCAGGATTTTTGATGGGTACCATGTTGGACAGCCATGGTGGGTAATCTATGCAGATGACAAACTATGCATCCAACAACTTTTGTAGCTCATCTTTGACCATTAAGGCCACTATTGGGTGCATCTTACGTAGCTTTTGCTTGACTGGCTTGACTGTCGGATCAAGTGTTAGATTATGCGTGACTAGCTGTGGGTCTAGCCCCGACATGTCTTTGTAGGACCATGCAAAAACCTCCTTCTTCTCTTTGAGAAGGGCAATGTAATCGGCTTGCTCTTCGAGGGATAAACTTACCCCCAGCTTGATGATTTGTGGATTCATTGGATCAGAACCGATGTCTACGTCAATCGTCTCTTCGATTGACATGTGGGATCCATCCTCCAACTGGTGTGGAGTTGGGATCAGGTGGATATCATTTGCTGAATTTAGATCTGCGTTGGGAATGTCGGGTTCCTCTTCAGCATGAAAGATATCCTGAGTCTGTCCTGGGGTGAAATGAAACATCTCACCGCAAGGCCAGTACTCTGATGGGGATGGTGGTGAGTCAGCGCGATCCCAGTCTATGGCATCTAGGTCTAGATACAATGGTCATGTTGGATCGGCTTGATTGCGGATGGGGGTGGTTAAATCAATGGAGATCATGTTGATGGAATGAATTTGGTCTCTATTGCCGTGTGGGTGTTGATTCGGACATCCTTGGTGATCCTTGTACCCCGGATCTGGCTCTATGGGTACTGGCACAAAAGGATCGGCCCTATGTGTGGATAGAAGGACAGGGTCTGCCCTTGGCACTGATGGCCCTATAGGGTCTCTAGGTGGGAGGTGCTCCCTGTATGCCCGAAATGGTGGATGAAGCACTTGGTTTAGCTATACTTGATTTAAATGCCACCTATGCCTTGGTCCCATATTTAGATGTTCAAACATATCATCGATGTCTATGGGGTATTCCTGTTGCCTCATATGGTTGAGATATGCCATCTCAGTCTCATCCTCATAGTCACTATCAGAGATCCATAGGCCTTCATTGGCTCTGACAACTATGTGCCCCTCTGGCTGGTATAGCCTCCCACTAGGCATTTCTTGATCACTATCCTCACTCTCTATGAAAGCCAAAAATTTGACACGCAGGTAGTCGATGTTGAAGAAGATATTTGGATCTTCTTCCTTCGGTGGATCACTTGGCCTTATGGCCGGCATGGGAGGCTCATTTTGTTTGAGCATGTTGATTTGGTCCCTTCTGGGTTGTTCCGCTCTCTGTGGGAGGGTTGGATTCTCTAGAGGTAGCAATTGCCCGATTGGAACATTAAAGGGGAACATTGCCATGAAGTTCTCCTGATAGTCATCAATGGGTGTCACCTGCGAGTGATTGCTATCAGACTCAAAAGGGTCCCAAGGTGCTACCTCATAATCTGACTCATCTTCAGAAGACCCCCCTTGATCTTGTTCATATCCCCTTTGGAGGTTACTTCTTGAACTTTCTCCTTCCTCGATCAAAGGGGAGGGGTTGTTGAGGTCAACAAGGTTTGTTGTTAACAATGGGAGATAATCCCCCAATGTGTATGTTGTGTTGGGATTGGCATATGGATCTTGTGCCAACCCATCCCTATTGCCTAGACCTAGGCCTTGCATGGTTTCTACCAAGATGTCGAGGGGCAAAGGGTGGTTGAACCCTACTCCTGATTTATCATATTGCATCTGGTATCTCGGTTGACAAAGAGTGTGCATTCCTTGTTCGTATCTGCCCAATCCATATCCATGCCAATTACATTGGTCTAGGTATTTCAAGGTGAAGTTCGGGTTGGACAGATAGTCAACATTCTCAGCAAATGGCTCTTCATCCTCTTCCTCTTGTAGGTAGGGTTCAATGTCATTCTCGAGGCCCCCATATACAAAATTGGTCTGATTTGGTGGGTAGCCTAGAGGGACGATAGTACCGATGGGGAGGCGAGGTCTCCCCATGTCTTGCATGGATTCGAGCGTGGGTGTTGCCACAACGTTCCGCACTAGGTACTCCCCCAGGCCCGTATTGGCCATCTCAATGGTAATCATCGATGGTTGAGGGGGAGGGAATGGGAGTTCTCCCTGAGTCCACTCCATGTTGGGTGAACCAGGTGTCTCGACTTCCATTCGGCTGGGCACCTCTTCGGTAGAGATGGTTGAGACTAATGGTGGTACCTCCTCTAGGGGCTTCTTCCCATTGTCCTTCGGTATGGCCACCATAGGTGGCATCATGGGTGAAGGAACAGACGATGAAGATGGGCCAGGTTGGTGAGTTGAGGGACTCAACAATGGGGATGTAGGTGGAATCGGACCCTGAGTGGACGGATTCAATTGAAAGTCCAAATGTGTCGATGGAAGGGTCGATTGTGGCATCAGCTGCACCGCATTGCAAAACTTAAAGGGCTCTAAGTCTGCTGGGACTACATGTACTTGCCCTTCGTATGTGTATTTGAGGCATTGATGGGCTATCGAAGGGACACACTTCATGTCCCTGATCCAAGGCCGGCCTAGCAAAATATTGTAGGCCATCTCACCCTCAAGGATGTGACACAACGTAGGAATGGTCTTTTGTCCTACTTGGATGGGCAGGACAATTGTGCCAACCATCGAGCATAACGCGTCGTTGAATGCTCGAAGAGTGTAAGTGGATGCCACAATGTGGGATGCTGGTAGCTTAAGGTGTTTTAATGCCGCTGTCATGATTATGTTGTTGGACGAGCTAGTGTCCAACAACACCCTCTTGAATGGAATCTCGTTGACCCATGCAATGACGTGCAGGGGTGGATCCACCATATCACCAGTCACCAATTTTAGTTCGTCTTCCCTGAAGGTTATGACTGGTTCTATGCATCGTCTCACATGTCCCACAAAGTTGTTGAAAGAATTGGGTTCATGGGGTTGTAGCTCAATGGCTTTGAGTATCTCCATCAGAGCCTCCCGATGGGGCGACGATTGTTGGATGAGCTCATAAATGGAGAGCCTAGCCGACGTGGTCCTTAAACTTTGAGTAAGTTTAGTCCGAATCATGGCCACTGGTCTAGGCGGGGGAGGTTGCGTAGGGTGTTGCGGGGGTTGTGACATTGATGGAACATCTCCTGTAGCTGCAGTGGGTGTAGCCATGTTTGGGTATCTTTTGTTCCGTGTCACGATGCTTATCATCCCTACGTATCCTTGCATGGGGCAGTTTTGTGTTACCTCGTTCACTTGTAAAGTCTTTGCCTACGTATCATGGGTAGGCAAGGGGTCTTTGAAGACCTCCATCTGTTGGTTGCTCAGTGCTACGGGATTATCTACCATGAGCGTTTTGTTGTCTATCAAGTCCTGCACTAAGTGTTTGAATTTCCAACAAGTGGAGATTTCGTGTCCTTTCTTCCGATGAAATCTACAATATAAGTCTTCCCTATAGCCCTTGGGTTTTGGCATGTTGGGGTCTATGGGTCGACTTTCTGGCAAGTTTATCAGGTTTACCGTGAACAAGCGGTCAAACAAGGAGTCTCTAGACTCCGTGAATTGTGTGAATTGTCGCCTAGGGCGATGCTGTTGATTTTGCTCTTGTTTATGATTTTCCTTTTCATAGTTATCAAGAGGAACTGCCTGATAATTAGCCTTTGGGGGTTGTGTCATTTGTGCAGGCTTTGGTATAGTTATGGCAACCTGATTGACCACGATGGGTTTCGGTTGCGTGGGCCCAATTTTAGCATTTTTGGTCCACTCTTTCTTGCATGGCTTGGCAATCTCACCGTCTTGTATTTTGATCTCCTCAATTATCCTAGCTTGCGCCAAGGCTTCTTCGAGGGTGGCATATTGCTGCAGCTGCAATAGCATGGAGATCGACCTTAAGCAACTCTTTGAAAACATTTGAGTCATGTCGGCCATGGGAGGGAGGTAAGGTAGCTTTGAAAGCAATGTCCTCCACCGATTCCCATAAGCGGCTATGGTCTCATCATCATACTGCTTAAGGCCAGCTAGGTCACTTAAGGATGCCTTCTTCTTGGTGTTGAAGGCAAAACGTTCAAGGAACGCGTCCACTAGCTGGTCTAGATTATTGATGCTATGCTTCAACAACTGGGTAAACCAATCCGAGGTAGGGCCTACGAACGTGGTTATAAACGTTCTCAGAAGCAATGCATCATTGTCCTGAATGCCAAAGCATTGACTCAGGAACCTTGTTACGTGCTCTTGGGCATCCTCATCCCCTCTAAAAATTGCCAATTGAGGCATTTTGAAGTGGTCGGGGTATGGGGGTGCCGAAACTAAAGGATGCACAGGGTGACTACGGAGTTGGCGTAAGGTGGGCTTTTGGGGCCCTGAAGTCTTGGTCTCCATAGACTCTAAGCGCTCTAGCAGTGCTTTGTATGCATCGAAGGATTTGATTTCCTCTTCTTTGGTTTGTTCCCATTGTGAATTACGAGGAACTTGAGGCCTATGGAGGGGTAGCCGGATAGCGCCCCCCTGCCTTGGTAGGGCGTTTCAGCCCGCTCTTCTTCTCACTCAAATTCCTCATAGGCCTCTTGAGGAGTTTTTGGGCATGACCTATAAACATGGATGGGTGCCCGAGGAAGATGCCCATCATTGGTTCTAGGAGTGGCCTCCCGCTCAGGTCTAGGAGGTCTTGGAGGCAACGCTTGATAAGGTCATGGAGACCTGTCTCGTACTAAGGGGTTGTGCCTCTCATAAATTTCTGTCTTATGCATGCGAGGGGTTGGAATCCTCTCATGCATAGTGTTCTAGAGCAACTCATCTGTCTAGCGCTGAATGCGCTCTTTGTTAAGATGATACAGTTGTTCTAACTGCTATTGATCTTGCCTAAGCTACGTGATTTGTGCTTGGCGGGTGGCATGTTTGGCAAATGCCAAGTCGATTTGTTCCACCGTCCTAGGTCTAGGAGGCCTAGATGCCTCCCCTACACATCTATCTCGGTCGTGGTGATCCGAGATCTCTATGGGTCACTTTCCTCTATCGAGGTTAGCAGCATTCACCCGAGGCTCTGGCCTCAATAGGTGATCTTGATAATCAGCAGGTGCGGAGGCGCATTGCTCCCGCATGGTGTATTGCTCTTGAGGAATATACTGGTTTTCCTCGTGCTCCCTTTCGTACATGTGAAAGGGACGGGCGGAGTTGGCTCACCCTATCTGAAGAGCCTTGCGCTCTAGATTTGGCCTATTAGTTCTAACAGTAATGAGGGGTGGAGGGGGAATGATATAATCATGTGGCCCCTCCTTATGAACCCTATGCTGCTCTAGCACTTCATCGCACAGTGGCCACTCATAATGAGTGTCTAAGGGGGCCTTCCCATGTGTGTACTCCTCTTGAGAGGGTCTGTGTTGAACGGGAGTGCCCCTCAAAGGGGTGCCTCTATAGTCCTTTTCTGTAGTGGCATAGTGTGGACTATGTTGTGGGTCAAGCTGCCAAGGTGGTATAACCAAGTCCTTGGGGCTATAACGGAGGTGACTTGTGCCTCCTTGTATACTTTTCGTAGCTTCTGCCCGTGATTGGGCTTGGCTACGGGTATACACCATGGTGGTGGTTTTTCTAAAAAGATACGTATATTTTTATCTCCTTTACAATTTTTATGCTATACCAAACAAAAGGGGACCACACAAACAAAGAAATGATTATCTCGTTTACAGATTAAATGTGTGCCCTAGATCTGGTTCAGTGTGTTTGATTTTTGTTGTGTAAATCTTGTAAAGAAAACTTTGTTATACATGCATAATGAGGGCTCTTGTATCTCCAAAATGGTCACCCCTTCAATATACCATTGCCAGGCCATTATACCGAACCTCTCAATATACCCGCCCTTACGTGAGGGAAACTATTGGTACGCGAGAGCAGAATAGTAAGTGGAACATAGGCGGTACGAAAGGGGGATCGCTCTATTTTTGACACCTACCATAGAAGACTTATCCTCATGCATGGGGAATCACCCCCACTACACTTGGTCAGCTTTCATCAGGATTTACGTCTAGCAACAGTCGCGATCAGGGTATATGTATGCAAAATCCAAGCCAAGGTGGTGATGAAATCCACCGTTGGTCTTGATCAAGTGTTGGGGTATTAAGACCAACTCCTTGATGTTAATTTTATTAGGTGGTGTGTGTGGTTCCTTTTAATTGTGTAAAGAAAGAAAACATACAACAAAAGATGATTTTCACTAATGCAATGCTTTAAAGTACGTTTTATCTTTCAGAGACAATTAGTAGCAAAAAGGAAATCACAAAACCTAACTAGAACTGAAACCTATAATGAGGACTTGCCATTTGTGCAAGTATCATGCAAGCAAACCAGAGAAAAATGCATTCCTAATCAAGTTCTTTCCATTTAATTTACTCTATGTTTTTATTATTTTTTTTATTGCAAGAAAGGAAAACAAACTACTTAACCTTTCTATGCAAGTGTCTAAAAATAAAGCAAAGAAAACAGAAAAATGCAGGAACAGAAAGTAGAAAAACACAGAGGATGTTCAGAAGACCTACCTCCTCTCTGTCTAAACCAGCTGCCTCTGAGTTTCTATTCAGAAAATGCATAGAGCTCTAATCATCCTGGGGTGGGATGAATAGCAGGTCTACATTCGTCATAGGGTGGGACGAATACGTATTCGTCCCGGGGTGGCACGAGTAGCAATACAGTGCCCGAATGCATAACACCTACAAAGAAAAACCATAAAATTTGGATCAAAAACTTGATCTTAATAGTAGGGGATAGGGTCCCACCATGATCACCACTGAAAGCAATGTATAAAGATGGCGTACCGATATGATGCAAACAAAAATGGATACAGATGCTAAGTCCTACGAATGCGACAAGCAATGCATGAAGGGAATGACGCATAAATGAGATGTGAGCAAAACAAAAGTGGGGCCTCCTTTATTGATATTGCTTTTAATCTGATTACAATACATCCCCCCTCTAGGGCTCAGAATATTTGATACAATTTGTTACATTAATGGATGCCCGAAAGAACAAGATCGGACGGTACGCTTCCAGGGTCTTCCGCATGCCCACATTCGAAGTGGGCGGGCCAAAAGTTGTCGCCACTTGTGTCCATGTGTTCATCATTCCTTTCTGCCCCTCTAGTATTCCTGGTGGTGAGATCCTACACATAGAAAGACAACAAATCGTTAATAGCATATGCGTATCCCGAAAGACATGCAATCCCCAAGGCCTCCAGCGGGCGCTTGTGGGATATCAGTGATAAGGTTGATAAATTGATTACAGAATGACATATGAATGTAAAGGACAACTTCTAGAATTGGTATCACCTAATTTTGCATCGAAGCGACATCGGACGGCCCCGTTATGCGCGTTTGCCCATCGGGGGCCTCTCCAAGGTGAGCACTCCAATGTCCCACCTACACTCATCCAAATCACCTAAAACTCATGGGTTAGGCATTATATGTGATTTTAAGACTACCCAGATGCTCATAATCTACCTATCCTACCCATATTTTCCTGTATGTGACAGGGGCGCCCTACGAGCTAGTTAACACATAAAATGATAAAACTATAGTCAAATCATGTCAGAATGCAATGAAAATTTAACAGAGGCATTAGGATATCATCTAGGACATATTGCAAAAATAATAGTAAGGAAATCATGCATATATTTCTAATCGCTTCGGGGTGGGACGCTGGGGACTGTCACAAAACTTGCAAAAAGTGACCTTGCAAATGTCCTACCTAGAGGCCTCCAAAACTCCTGCAAACTTGGGGTTAGACTAAAAACAGCATTTTGAGATGACCCAAAAGGTCATATTTGGCATATTCTTCCCAGGTCATCCTGTATCCGAAGGCGCTCCCTACAGGTTAGTAAACGCATAAAAATGACAGAAACCAGGTCAAATCATGTCAGAAAGCAATGAAACTTGGACAACAGCATAAGTACATTAAATAAAAGAGAATGCAAAAATAATAGTAAAGAAATCATGCACATATTTCTAATCACTCCGGGGTGGGGCGATTAGGACTGCAGTAGTTCGGGGGGCACCCGGGGGTGGGACGCCCACCGTTTAGGGCCTAGTTTTGACACCAATCCAAGTGGGATGGGTCCAAAACCTCCTAGGGGGTTGTGTCGATGAGTTTGGGGTGGGATTATGGCTGATTTCTTGGGTTTTGGGTCTGGATTGCGTTCCTAGTGTTCACCCGATAACCTCTCTTCCAAAAGAGAAATTAGGGATGTAGGAAGCACAAAGAGGAATGGGGGTATAGTTCGGCAGCACTTCGTTGCTCCAAATGCTCCAGCTCTATTCTCCTTTTGGGGTGAGGAGGCTCACATTTTTATAGACCTAAGGGTCTCCTTTGAATGCGCATGCGAGGGCGCCACTTGGCTCATTATGCCTCTTTGGGGGAGAGAAGATTCCTCCCTGATTTAGGGTCTCCTTGATTGAGGTCTCCATGATCAGGGCATGCTTGACTGAAGTCTCTCTAATTTGAAACCGTCCCTCGCAATTGCATGCCTTGAAGGCGAAGTTAGGTGGCGGATCTGGGCTGCCATTTGTCAAGGTTTGACTTTTTGCCAGTCAAACCTGCTAATCGTCCCACCCTGGAGCGATTGCTGCTAATCATCCCGGGGTGGGACGAATAGGATTCTAATCATCCCGGGGTGGGACGAATAGGGAGCAAAGTGCTTAAAAGGTGCAAAATTGACCTCTGACCTTCCAAAACTGATTTGGGAGTGGTTAGGACCACTGTTTAACCTCTGGAGGCTGCCCTAGGGGGTATGTATGCCAATTCGGTCAGTGCTTGTAGTCACATAATCGGATTGGTGCTGTTTTGGTGTCTACATTTTATTATGTTGAATTAATATTAAGAGTATTTGGGTGAATATTTTTGCTACCTAACCTTTTATATTGGCAAAGATATTGATTGTGATTGAGATAGATTTTGAGGTCAATTATTCATCAAACAAAAGGTATGGGCATATCATCCTTGTGAGTGAAATATTGTTGGGTTGAATGTTATGAATGCTAAGTTGGAGTGAAAAGGTTTGTTTGATAAGCATTGTTGGAAATATTTGAGTAAAATTTCATATGCTTGATTAGGGTTTGTAAGCAAGTTGTGTTTCAATAAGTGATTGATTGCTTGAGCATAGTTGATTTAGAGTGTTGGAGTGATAGTTCAAGTTTTGTGAAAAAAATTGTTCTTTATTCTGAATTGAGTTGATGGAAAGAATTGAAAGTGATTGAGTGTTTGTGAGTGTGAAACATATTGAGTCTCTAACAATTCTCTATATGCTTCTATGGTTTAACAAGATTCTGAGTGGAACTAGTTAGTGTGATTGAAGAGGTTTTCTGTGAGAGATTGAGTTGAGTTTTATATGCAAGTTAGCAATTTATTTGAACAAGATTTTGTGAAAGCTAGTGAGAAGATTTGAGTAAGTCCTAAAGTGGAATTAAGGATAAATTTGTGTGAGATTTTATGGAATCTTACAAGTATATTTGAAACAAGTATTGGTGAAGATTTGTTGTGTAGATTTGAAACAGATTGAGTAGATTTTTGCTAGATCGATGGACAATATTTAGTACAGATTTGAGACAGATATTGAGTAGGGCAGAGGAAAGTGTTCGGTATATATCTGAGACAAAGACATAACAAAGAAAGAGCATACTTTAGAGGTGATAGAGCAAAGGATAGTAGTCTCCAACAGATAGAGATCCATTAGTCAGGGCAATGAGTACAAATGTCTTCTAAGTGAGGACAGGGGTCTTTAGTGGAGAGAGATCCTTAAGATAGTGCAGTGGAGGTAGTAGTCTTCTACGAGGATCACCAACCAGAGTAGAGGAGAAGGATTTCTTCTATGGATAGATATCCACAAACTTGATTAGGGGATTGGTGTCTCCTTTGGACAAAGGTCCATAAACATTGTAATAGAGAAAGGATTCCCAAGAGAATTTATTGAGAAAATTTTATAAGGAATATTTTCTTTGTGGAGTAGCCCACATTGGGTGAACCACATTAAATCATGTCTCTCATGTGTGTGATGCTTTGTGTAACGTTTACTGCTTTAATATTGTTGATGTTATCATATGGATTGAATTTTTTTTTTTTTTTTTATCTTATACTGTTCACCCCCCTATCAATATAAGCACATGTTCTTAATTTAGTAGGATTACCATAAAAAAGGGGAAGCCCAAGGTAGAAAGTGGAGAGAGCCTTTGGGGAGCACCCAAGGATCCTCACAATCTTAATTTTCCTAGAATGGGGAGTGTTGATAAATGATATTCTCACAATGACACTAAGAGGGGGGGTGAATCAGTGTAGCTATTAAAATTCAAATCTACAGTAATTAAAACTAAAGCAAAGAGAACTAGAAAATAGGTAAAACAAATTTCACAAGAGAGCACACCACAACACACAATATAACGAGGTTCACCAATTTGGCTACTCCTCAAAAATGACTGCTTGGACTCCAATCCAAATCTAGTCTGTGCAAAACACCAATTTTACAAACACTTTACCAGCATCCATTGGAAGGAGCACCAACCCCTTAATTTTTTGTTGCAACAGATAGGAGCACCAACCCCTAATACTAAGCACCAACTTGGACTACAAATATGAGTTATTACAATGACATAAAAATGCCTTCACTATTTATATGACCCTGACTGGTCTGCAATTAAACAAACTCTGCACACTCTCACGGCTCTGCTTATTTCTCTCTTGGCCCTCTTCTAACCCTCTTTTCACAGTAATTTCACTCTTACAGTAGCAACATGATTCTCTGCACGACTGTCCTTTTATAACCCCTTTTCCTCATCAAGACTCCTCGTATTCTATGAATTTTTGAATCCTGCATGCAGTCGAATAACATACTCTGATTGTTCGAATTCTTTTCTATGTGTGCATGCAATTTTTTTATTCTATTTATGCGACTGTTCGAATGCAATTTTGATTCTACTCGGGTGGCTATTCGAATGCTTTTTCGATTCTTCATATGTAGCTGTTCGAATGCTTTTTCGATTTTGCATATACGACTGTTCGAATGCTTTTTTGATTCTACATATACGACTGTTTGAATGCATTTTTTATTCTTCTAGTGTGGCTGTTCGAATGCTTTTTCGATTATGCATATACAGCTGTTCGAATGCATTTTTTATTCTTCTAGTGCGACTGTTCGAATGCTTTTCGATTTTGCATATACGGCTGTTCGAATGCTTTTTTGATTCTGCATGTATTCTAACGGTTACTGCACTTGTAACTGTCGCACTGTCTTTAGTTGAATTTTCTAATTTTGGCTCTCTGCTTTTTCTCTATAACTGTAGTTCTGTTCTAGTTAACTTTCAGTTAGCGTGTTGTTGCCACCTGTCTCTTTGCACTCTTCTTCGCCTTCTACCCGCGAAAACACGACCTATCACGAAATTGCGACGTTCTCCGCCTCCTAGTCCTTATCTCGACATGCAACTGCGAAAACAGAACATGTCACAAAATTGTGACACATTTGCTGCCTCTAGCTCCTTTCTGTCTCCTACCCACGAAAATGGGACATGTCACGAAATCGTGACACTTTTTGCTTTCCTGCACTCTACTTCGCTTGCACTCGTGAAAATGGAACATGTCACGAAATCACGACACTTTTTGCTTTCCTGCACTCTACTTCACTTGCACCCACGAAAATGGAACATGTCGCAAAATCATGACACTTTTTGCTTTCCTGCACTCTACTTCGCTTGCACCCGCGAAAATGGAACACATCGCGAAATCGTGACACTTTTTGTTGTTGTACACTTTTCTTCGCATGCCTCAGCGAAATCGAAACATGTCGCAAAATCATGACGCTTTTATGCCTTAGCATTGTTCTTGGCCTTTAGCCCACGAAAATGCAACATGTCACAAAATTGTGACATATTTCGCATCCGTACAACTCTCTCTTCATGCACTAGCGAAATCAAGACATGTAGCAAAATCGCTACACCTTTTTCCCTTTGCAATTTCTTTTGCTGCGGCCTCCGAAAATCCAACATGTAGCGAAATCGCTACAGCTTTTCGACTTAGCACTTTCTCTTTGCTTCGACCAGCGAAAATCCAACATGTAGCGAAATCGCTACAACTTTTTGACTTAATGCTTCTTCTTCGAACCTGTCGTGAAATCGTGACACTTTTCATCCTTGGCGCTTCTTCACCGAACTTGTCGCGAAATCATGACACTTTTCATTGCCTATGCCTTTACTCCAAACATGTCATGAAATCATGACAATTTTTCAACTTTGCTTCTTTCCTTCTAGCATGTCGCAAAATCGCGACAGTTTCTCCAGCTTTTTCTCTCCTCCAATATGTCGTGAAATCATGACATTTTTGGCTGCACCTTCTCTCTCCTCGGTTTTGTCATGAAATCATGACATTTTCGGCTGCACCTTCTCTCTCCTCAGTTTTTTCATGAAATCATGACATTTTTGGCTACACCTTCTCTCTCCTCAGATTTGTTGCAAAATCACGACATTTTTGGCTACGTCTTCTCTCTCCTTAGTTTTGTCACGAAATCATGACAGAAAACATGTTGCGATATCATGACAGTTTTCTCACTTGTCTTTTTCTACAATTTTTTGAATCTTGGTCACTTCTTTCTTCTTGGAAATTCACTGTACATGTTCTGACTATCCTCTGAACTGCATCAACTGCATCAATCTGTCTGTGTTGACAACAATGACAATACTTTTGCTGCACCTTGCTCAACAATCTCCCCCTTTGGAATTGTTGACAACACTTATGCATTCTCTTGTAATTCTTCTCCCCCTTTGACAATAATACCAAAGGGCTATTGCAGACTCCCCCTGAGTCTATGCACACCATTCTCAGACAAATATTGTTATAGTTAGCAAAAATCATAAATATAAGAAAAACTATAAACATAGGCATAAATGCACCTCCTGAGAATGTGATCCCAAATGATAGTCAGTTCTTGGGAATTGTGACCACTCCTAACTTACTCCGAAGGTACTCAAAAACTTCCTTGGGCAATGGTTTTGTTAATATATCAGCTACCTGCTCTGTAGTTGGAACAAAATCTAATTTGACCTCTATTTTTGCAACTTTATCCTTCAAGAAATGATACCGGATCACAATATGTTTGGCTCTAGAATGCATAATCAAATTCTTGGATATGTTGATAGCACTAGTGTTATCACATTTAATTGAAATTGGCTCTTTGAAGTGAATACCAAGATATTTCAACGTTTGTCTCATCCATAATATCTGTGTACAGCATGTTATTGCTGCAATGTATTCTGCCTCTACTATGGATAGAGAGACTGATTCTTGTTTCTTGCTATGCCATGCTACTAGCCTGTCTCCAAGATAAAATGCTCCTCCACTGGTATTCTTTCTATCATAAATACATCCTGCCCAATCTGCATCAAAATATGCAATAAGAGTGAAGTCTTTACCTTTTGGGTACCACAACCCATAATCCATAGTACCCTTGAGGTACCTGAAGATCCTCTTTACATCTGTCACATGAGTTTCTTTGGGACTTGCCTGAAATATTGCAACCATGCATACTACTTGTAATATATCTGGTCTAGTGGCTGTTAAATACAACAGGCTTCCAATCATTGACCTGTACATTGTTTGATCTACATTTGGAGATTTGTCATCCTTGCTCAACTTGCAGCCTGTTGTCATGGGAGTGCTGACAGGTTACTATCTTCCATTGTGAACTTTTTTAGCATTTCTTTTACATATTTAACTTGAGAAATAAAAATGCCCTTTTCATTTTGATTGACCTGTAGTCCTAGGAAATAAGAAAGTTCACCAATCATAGACATCTCAAATTCTTTCTTCATTTTAGTTGCTATGTCTTTGCAATATTCATCCATGCTGCTGCCAAATATTATATCATCTACATAAACAACAAGAACAATAAGATGACCCTTCTCTATTTTGACATATAAATTGCTGTCCACCAAACCTTTCTTGAACCTTTGTTTAATAAGATAGTTATCCAACTTTGCATACCATGCTATGGGTGCCTATTTCAAACCATATAATGCTTTATTTAATCTACAAACAAAATCTGGATTGTCACCGAGTTGGAAGCCATCTGGATGTTCAATGTAAACCTCTTCTTCCAGTTTTCCATTCAGAAATGCTGATTTTACATCCATTTGATATACTTTGAAATTTTTATGGACTGCTAAAGCCAGAAACATTCTGATTGCCTCTAGTATGGCTACCGGTGCAAAGGTTTCCTCAAAATCAATGCCTTCAACCTAAGCATAGCCTTTACAGACCAATCTTGCCTTATTTCTGACAACCTATCCATCTTCATTTAATTTATTTTAAAAAATCCATTTAGTGCCAATTATGTTTTTATTTGTTGGCCATGGTACTAATTCCCAGGTTTTGTTTTTCTCTATCTGATCTAGTTCTTCATTAATTGCCTTCATCCAACTTTCATCTGTGCTTTCTTTAGCAACATTTTTAGGTTCAATGCTGGATAACAGAGAATAGTTACGCACTACTGCTCTTCTTGTATAAATACCATCTGTGGGGTCCCCAATAATCTGTTCACTGGGATGATTTTTTTGCCAGCTGCTTGTTTTAAATTTTTTGTTTTCTTCTTCTTCTGAGTCAGTTTTTAAAACATCTGGATCAATTTTCTGATTCTCTTTTGTTTCTTTTTCATCATCTCCTTCAATGACTTCTTCATAAATAAGGTAGTTTTCTTGATAATTAATTTCTCGTTCTCTACCTTCATCAACTTTAACATCAGCACTCTCAACAATTTTCTTTAGCCTCTTGTTGTAACATGTGTAGGCTTTGCTTTTTGTTGAGTAACTAAGAAAAATGCCTTCATCAACTCTATCTTCAAATTTACCGAGATTATCTTCAGTCCGTTTGATGTAGCACTTGCTGCCAAATGCTTTGAAATATCTTGCTGTTGCCTTTTTGCCGAACCACAGCTCATAAGGTGTTTTGCTTTTATGCGGTCTTATCATGCACCTATTTTGAATGTAAACTGCAGTATGGACTGCCTCTTTCCAAAATCTGTCAGCTATTTTGTTCTCAGCTGACATTGTCCATGCCATTTCCTACACTGTCCTGTTCTTCCTTTCTACAACACCATTCTGTTGAGGTGTCCTTGCTGCTAAAAACTGTCTTCTTATCCCATATTTTTGATCGTATTCTACAAATTATTCTGAAATAAACTCTCCTCCTCTGTCTGATCTTAGGCATTTAATCCTTTTTCCAGTTTGATTTTCAACCTATTTTTTAAAAATATTAAACATCTCAAAGGCATCTGATTTAAGATTTAAAAATAATACCCATGTCATCCTGGAGTAATCATCTATAAACAACATAAAGTATTTGTCACCGTTTATGCTTTGTGTTCTCATGGGTCCACACAAGTCAGTATGAATTATCTCCAACGGTTTGCTGGTGAAGTATTCCTTTGATTTAAATGTGTATCTGGTTTGCTTTCCTTTTTGGCATGAGACACAGATGCTATTTACTAGTTTGCCAATGGTTGGTATATCTCTTACTGCCTTGTTTGAACTTATTTTTACCAGATTTTCAAAGCTAATATGACCGAGCCTCTTGTGCCACAGCCAATTTTCATCTTCCTGTCCAATCAAGCATGTTCCTTTTGTAGTTTCTGAGAGAGTATATAAATTTCCAGAAGTCCTCGATCCAATAGCTATCAGTTTCCCACTGTGCGCTTTTCTCACTTCACAGCCCTATTTATTAAAAATGACTTCATGACCTCTGTCACAGATTTGAATTACACTCAGTAAGTTGTGCTTTAAACCAATCACAAATAGAACTTCCTTGGAATTGATCTTTCCATCACTTATCTTGACTGATATTTTTCCAACTATCTTGGCTCCATCATTATTTTCAAACTTCACAGAGCCTCCTTCATATTTCTGTAAATTTTCAAATTTTTGTTTATCTCCTGTCATGTGACTGGAACATCCACTATCCAATATCCAAGGTGCTGATTTGTTCTGTGCTTTGAATGCTATCTGTACAATCAATGATTCCTTTTCTTCCTTGAGTTGCTCCTTTTCTTTCCATTCTAATTTGACTGCAGTTTTGATCACTTGTTTAGACTTTTCTTTGTCAGTGGCCTGTGCATGTTTTTTTGGAAATTTTCTATTTTGCTTTAAACTATTTGGTTGAGTTCTTCTTCCCTAAAATTTATTTGCTGCATATGTGCTTCTACAGTTTCTTGCAATGTGTCCAAAGTTATGATAGTTATAGCATTCTACAGCATACTCCATCAAGGGTGAAAATGCATTTCTACTTGTGAAATTTCTTTGTCCTATATTATAAATGCAATCTAAAATCTTATGATCGTAAGTATTGTATTTAAAACAATAACCAAAAAAGAAATGATTAAACCTTGGAGTTGGTCTTTGCCAATTTGAAGTAGGATTCACAAATTTTCTTCTCCTTTGATGTGTGACTTTTGTGAATCCCTCATTGTCAGCGCTCTTCTCATGCCTGGCATTGTTGCTTTCTTTAGCATGATTCGATTTTCTTTGGTCAATCTTGATCTTATCTTCTTTCTTTGCTGGTTCTGCAGTTATGGCTTTTGATCCACTTGAAGATTCTTCTTTGACAAACCCCAAACCGAATTTGATGCCTGTGGTCCTCTGACTATTTATGATTTTTTCAAGCTGTGCAGAACTTCCTTCAAGTTTGTGATAACAACTCAATTTTTGATTATGTTCTTCTAGCTGTATTCTTAAACCATCAATTTCTTCTTCCAGTTTGCTGCACTCATCTATTTTCCTGGTTAATTTTACTTCAAGTTCTTAAGACATTTTCTTAAATTCCTCTATCTGTATTTTCAAGATGTTTATTATGTCAGTTGTATCTTCTAGTTTTCTTGAAAAATTTTTATTCTTTTGCATTTCTACACTCAACTCTTCAAGTGCAGCAACCAATTCTCCTTCCAAATATACTTCAACCTCATCCTTAAAGTTTTCATCACCTTCCTGATTTTCTTCTGTTCTTTCTTCTTCAAGAGCCATGAACAGAGCTTCACCTATTTCTTCTTCAAAATCCTCACCTGAGCTTTCTTCAGAAGAGCTAACATTCTTGGATATGAAGCTTTTCTTTTTGAAGTTGTTCTTTCTAAAATTTTGTTTCTTCTTCCAGTCACCTTTTTCTTGGTGTGACCCTTCACCATTTTTGGTTTTCTCATGCATTGGGCATTTGGCTGCAAAGTGACCAACTCCTCCATAATTGAAGCACTTAAATGGTAGCTTTCCTCTATATTTTCCTTTTCTCTTTGTGAGTTTTCGAATAAAATTAGCTTTCGTTTCATCCAGTGTCTCTTCATCCTCAGATTCATGTTCAGCTTTTATATTCTTGTGTGCTTTAAAAGTAGCTTCTCTATCTATAGGCTTAGTTTGTCCTATTCTCATTTTGTATGCAGTCAAGGAACCATGCATCTCATCCATGCTAAAATTGTTTAGATATTTCACCTCTTCTATTGCAGAAACTTTGGAGTTAAATATTTTGTGAAGTGTTCTGAGAACCTTTTTCACGACAACTACATCATCAATTTCTTCATCGAGTCCTCTGATTGCATTAATGATTCCATTGACTCTCAGCATATAGGCCTCTATGTTCTCATCTTCATTCATTTGTAATGCTTCGAATTGAGCTCGATGAGTTTGCAGCTTGGCTTCCTTGATCTTGCTTGTCTCCTTCATGGATGCTCTTCAGTTTATCCCACATGTCTTTTGCCAATTTACAGCTCATGAATCTTATCAGTTCACTGTATACAAGCCCACACATTATGGAATTCTTTTCTTTGGAGTTGTTCTCAAATTTTTTCTTCTCAGTAGTATCTGTTGGAGGAGTAGTGGGTGTTGTGTCTCCACTTTCTACAGACTCCCAAATGTCGTATCCCAACGCACTCAGATATGTCTGCATCCTGAGTTTCCAAAAAGTGTAATTAGTTCCATCGAACAAGGGAGATTTGTTGGATAAGAATCCTTCACCACCTGCCATTGTGTTTCTTCTAAGATCACCTTAGATGATTAAGCTTGTTCAAGAAACCTTGCTTTGATACCAATTGATATTCTCACAATGAAATTGAGAGGGGGGGTGAATCAGTGTAGCTATTAAAATTCAAATCTATAGTAATTAAAACTGAAGCAAAGAGAACTAGAAAATAGGTAAAACAAATTTCACAAGAGAGCACACCACAACACATAATATAATGAGGTTCACCAATTTGGCTACTCCTCAAAAATGACTGCTTGGACTCCAATACAAATCTAGTCTGTGCAAAACACCAATTTTACAAACACTTTACCAGCATCCACTGGAAGGAGCACCAACCCCTTAATTTTTTTCTACAACAGATAGGAGCACCAACCCCTAATACCAAGCACCAACTTGGACTACAAATCTGAGTTATTACAATGACATAAAAATGCCTTCACTGTTTACATGACCCTGACTGGTCTGCAATTAAACAAACTCTACACACTCTCACGGCTCTGCTTATTTCTCTCTTGGCCCTCTTCTAACCCTCTTTTCATAGTAATTTCACTCTTATAGTAGCAACATGATTCTCTACATGACTGTCCTTTTATAACCCATTTTCCTCATCGAGACTCCTCGTCTTCTATGACTTTTCGAATCCTGCATGCAGTCGAATAACATACTCTGACTGTTTGAATTCTTTTCTATGCGTGCATGCAATTTTTTTTTATTCTATTTATGCAACTGTTTGAATGCAATTTTGATTCTTCTCGGGTGGCTGTTCGAATTTTTTTTTGATTCTTCATATGCGACTGTTCGAATGCTTTTTCGATTCTGCATATATGACTGTTCAAATGCATTTTTGATTCTGCATATACGACTATTCAAATGCATTTTTTTATTCTTCTAGTGCGGATGTTCGAATGCTTTTTTGATTATGCATATACGACTGTTCGAATGCATTTTTTATTCTTCTAGTGCGGTTGTTTGAATGCTTTTTCGATTCTGCATATACGGTTGTTCGAATGCTTTTTCGATTCTGCATGTATTCTAATGGTTACTGCACTTGTAACCGTCACACTGTCTTCAGTTGACTTTTTTAATTTTGGCTCTCTGCTTTTTCTCTATAACTGCAGTTCTGTTCCAGTTAACTGTCAGTTAGCGTGCTATTGCCACCTGTCTCTTTGCACTCTTCTTCACCTTCTACCCATGAAAACATGACCTATCATGAAATCGCGACGTTCTCCGCCTCCTAGTCCTTATCTTGGCATGCAACCGTGAAAATAGAACATGTCACGAAATCATGACACTTTTTGCTTTCCTGCACTCTACTTCCCTTGCACCCGCGAAAATGGAACATGTCATGAAATCACGACAGTTTTTGCTTTCTTGCACTCTACTTCACTTGCACTCGCAAAAATGGAACATGTCACAAAATCGTGACACTTTTTTCTTTCCTACACTCTACTTTGCTTGCACCCATGAAAATGGAACATGTCATGAAATCGTGACACTTTTTGCTTTCCTGCACTCTACTTCGCTTGCACCCGCGAAAATGGAACACGTCGTGAAATCGTGACACTTTTTGCTACCGTACACTTTTCTTTGCATGCCTCAGCAAAATCAGAACATGTCACAAAATCATGATGCTTTTCTGCCTTAGCGCTGTTCTTTGCCTTTAGCCCACGAAAATGCAACATGTCATGAAATCATGACATCTTTCGCATCCGTACAACTCTCTCTTCATGCACTAGCGAAATCAAGACATGTAGCGAAATCGCTACACCTTTTTCCCTTTGCAATTTCTTTTGCTGCGGCCTCCGAAAATCCAACATGTAGCGAAATCGCTACAGCTTTTTGACTTAGCACTTTCTCTTTGCTTCGACCAGCGAAAATCCAACATGTAGCGAAATCGCTACAACTTTTCGACTTAATGCTTCTTCTCCGAACCTATCACGAAATCGTGACACTTTTCATCGTTGGTGCTTCTTCATCGAACTTGTCATGAAATTGTGACACTTTTCATTGCCTGTGCCTTTACTCCAAACATGTCATGAAATCATGACAGTTTTTCAACTTTGCTTCTTTCCTTCTAGCATGTCACGAAATCACGACAGTTTCTCTAGCTTTTTCTCTCTCCTCCGATATGTCGCGAAATCGTGACATTTTTGGCTGCACCTTCTCTCTCCTTAGTTTTGTCATGAAATCATGACATTTTTGGCTGCACCTTCTCTCTCCTCAGTTTTGTCATGAAATCATGACATTTTTGGCTGCACCTTCTCTCTCCTTAGTTTTGTTGCGAAATTATGACATTTTTGGTTGCGTCTTCTCTCTCAGTTTTGTCACGAAATCGTGACAGAAAATATGTCGCGATATCGCGACAGTTTTCTTACTTGTCTTTTTCTACAATTTTTTGAATCTTGGTCACTTCTTTCTTCTTGGAAATTCACTGTACATGTTTTGACTGTCCTCTGAACTGCATCAACTGCATCAATCTGTCTGTGTTGACAACAATGACAATACTTTTGCTGCACCTTACTCAATAATAAAGTAAATTTTTCTATTGAGGAGGTTGATCTTCTAGCCTGCAACATTCTCATATAGATAAATGATGTATTTGATGGTCTTGGCCAGGGCAATGAAATTTGAAGTGGCAAATATAGTGTCATCAATGAACTGCTTATGGGTGACTCGATGAATACCAAAGGCAATTTTGATACCAGAAATGAGTCCTCTCCTACCAACACTTGAAATGGACCTCCCCAAAGCCTTGGCCAGGATAATGAACAAAATTAGGGACAAGGGATCTCCTTGTCTTAGGCCTCTGGCACTCGAGAAGAACCCTACAAGGGACCCATTGACTAATATGGAGAACCACAAAGAGGATATGCAACTTTTGATGAGATCAACCCAAGTCGGGTGGAAGCCAAATTTAAGGAGGACCTTGATGAGAAACTCCCAGCTTACCTTGTCAAAGGCTTTGTTCATATCTAGCTTAAGAAGGAAAGCTAGTTTCTTGGCTAAGGTGGCAGAATATAGGGAAGAGGAACATAATTTTAAACTGCCTTAAAGGGACATAATTTTCCATGGAAGCATCAGAGTATGTATGAAGTCATAACACACCATTTTGCTCTTATGAAGTCCATACTATTATTAATTTAAGGAAGTATGGAAAATTGACAATAAATGAATAAAAAAAAATATAATTCTTGTTATGTAATCCTACAATAGTATATTCCTACAAATATACCGATAGAAAAATGACATATTTTTTTTGAAATGTGAGGTTAAGTATGTAAGAATCCCTCTAGAGGAGTATCCCCAAATGCAATAGGAATACATTATAGGAAAAATATAAGAGAAAGAAGAAAGGTAATGCACTAGATCAAAGTGTTATGTAAAAATATGCTAGTTAATGCATAAATATGCTATTTGAGAATATCTAAACTAAACAATGAAATATATAACAAAACAAATGAGCATCAATAACAAGGGGATATTGTGGAACTGAAGACTTTGAGATCTGGTAGAGGTATCACACTACCCAAAGCCAACTAAAATAAAGCAACTCCTTTAAAATCACCAAAGAAAGTGTGTTATCTATAAAAAAGCAAGGTAACATCCAAACAATGGATAAACTAAAGAAAAAGAAAAATACAAGAGATGGAGCAAGGAAATTAAGAGCTAGTAAGAGCAAAAAGTAGATGAAACCTTACAATTTTTTTTTTTACACTTATATGACCATTAGAACTTGATAATTCAATGAACCAATAAAGAAGATATGGTCAAATAGAGCAATGAGAAGGAAAACATGCAAGCAACTTATTTAATATCAAGGATGGATATGAACCATTTTAAATAGGATCCAAAGAAACACACTAGAACAAATAAGAAGCGAAGGGCTAACAAGGAGTCAAGCACTAAGCATGCACAACAAGTTCTACTTTTTAGGATGCAAACATCAACTAGATAGAAGTTTCACATCTGAGTTAAATTTTTATTTTCATATATTTTTCTTGTCATATTCTTATGGAAGGTAAATAACATTAAAAAAAATTATTGTTATATCAGTCCTGTTGATAGGGTCTTATATACAATATGCACCCATTGTATTGACTCTTGAGGATTGATATTGTGAAAAGAATCAATCTCTTTTTCCATGGTTTCCAACAAGGTAGATTCTAACAATCACCTACTATGGTTGAACTACACAATAGGGAATACACCATCCACCTTAGAATACCTTAAGGTCAAGTCAGGCTCTATCCCTCCAATTCACTTGGATTTAACATGCTCAACAACACTTCAACCCATCATCATGGCAATTTCTCTCCTTAACAATAAACCATAACCCACTGGCCATGGAAAAGTTGTAGATAAAATTGAATGAACAGACCTTTGGGTTTACTGTTTCAACTGAGGCATCCTAAAACAAATATAAATGATGCCTCAGTTGAAAAAAAATAGCACTTAGTAGTGGTTTGCTATTTTAACTTAGGCATCCTTTATTTCTCATTGTCATTTCATAAACAAGGTAATTTTCTGTTGGAACAAAGAGGGAAAAAAATTTCCATGGAAGCATCAAAGTATGTATGAAGTCACAATGCACCATTTTTCTCTTATGAAGTCCAAACATTTATTAATTTAATATAGTTGGGGAATTGACAGTAAATGAATAATAAAACATAAAATGCTTGTTATGTAATCCTACAACAGTTTATTCCTACAAATAAAGCGATAGACAATTGACAATAATTTTTTGAAATGTATGTAAAAATACCTCTAGAGGAGTAAGTATCCCCGAATACAATAGGAATACATTAGAGGAAAAAAATTAGAGAAAGAAGAAAGGTAATGCACTAGATCAAAGTGTTATATAAAAATATGCTAGTTAATGCATAAATATGCTGTGTGAGAATATCTAATCTAAACAATGAAATATATAACAAAAAAGGAAACGAGCAACAATAACAAGGGGATATTGTAGAACTAAAGCCTTTGTGATCTAGTAGAGGTATCACACCACCCAAATCCATATAAAATAAATCAACTCCTTTAAAATCACCAAAGAAAATGTGTTATCTATAAAAAAGCAAGACAACTTCCAAACAATAGAACAACTAAAGGAAAAGAAAAAATACAAGAAATGGAGCCAAAAAACTAAGAGCCAGAAAGAGAAAAAAGGAGATGAAACATTATAAAAATAAATTTTACACTTATATGACCATTAGAACTTGATAATTCATTGACCCAATAAAGAAGATATTTTCAAATAGAGCAATGCGAAGGAAAATATGTAAGTAGCTTATTTAATATCAAGGATGGATATGAACCATTTTAAATAAGATCCAAAGAAACACACTGGAAAAAATAAGAAGTTAAGGACCAACAAAGAGTCAAGCCCTAAGAATGCACAACAAGTTCTACATTTTAGTATGCAAACCTTATCTAGATAAAATTTTCACATCTGAGTTAAATTTTTATTTCCAGATATTTTTCTTATCATATTCTAATGGAAGGTAAATAACATTAAAAAAATTATTGTTATATCAATCCTGTTGGTAGGGTCTTATATACAACATGCACCCATTGTATTGACTCTTGAAGATTGATATTGTGAAGAGAATCAATCTCTTTTCCATGGTTGCAAACAAGGTAAATTCTAACACTCACCTATTATGGTTGAATTACACAATAGGGAATACACCATCCACCTTAGAATACCTTAAGGCCAAGTCAGGCTATATCCCTCAAAATTTACTTGGATTTAATATGCCTAGAAACACTTCAACCCATAATCATGGCAAATGCTCCCCTTAACAATAAACCATAACCCACTGGCCATGGAAAAGTTGTAGATAAAATAAAAAGAATAGACCTTTGGGTTTGTTGTTTTAGTTGAGGCATCCTAAAAAAAATATAAAGGATGCCTCAAATGAAACAAAATAGAACTCAGTAGTGGTTTGCTATTTTAGCCGAGGTATCCTTTATTTATCATGGTCATTTCATGGATAAGGTAATTTTCCATTGGAACAAAGAGGGATAAAATTTTTAACTACCTCCAAGGGATAACATTTTCCATGGAAGCATCTGAGTATGTATGAATTCACAATGTACCATTTTGCTATTATGAAGTCCATACCTTTATTAATTTAATAAAGTATGGAAAATTGACAGTAAATGAATAAGAAAACATAAAATGCTTGTTATGTAATCCTACAACAGTTTATTCCTACAAATAAACTGAAAGACAAATGATAAGAAATTTTTGAAATGTGAGGTTAAGTATGTAAGAATCCCTCTAGAGGAGTAAGTATCCCCAAATGCAATAGGAATACATCAAAGAAAAAAATAAGAGAAAGAAGAAAGGTAATGCACTAGATCAAAGCATTATGTGAAATATCCTAGTTAATGCATAAATATGCTGTGTGAGAATATCTAATCTAAACAATGAAATATATAACAAAAAATGAAACAAGCAAAAATAACAAGGGTATATTGTGGAACTAAAACCTTTGAGATATAGTAGAGGTATGACACTACCAAAATCCATATAAAATAAAGCAACTCCTTTAAAATCACCAAAGAAAGCGTGTTATCTATAAAAAAGCAAGGCAACTTCCAAACAATGGAGCAACTAAAGGAAAAGAAAAAATACAAGAGATGAAGCTATAAAATTAAGAGCCAGTAAGAGCAAAAAGGAGATGAAACCTTATAAAAAACAAATTTTACACTTATATGACCATTATAACTTGATAATTCATTGACCCAATAAAGAATATATGGTCAAATAAAGCAATGAGAAGGAAAACATGCAAGTAGCTTATTTAATATCAAGGATGGATATGAACCATTTTAAATAGGATCCAAAGAAACACATTGGAACAAATAAGAAGTGAAGGACCAATAATGAGTCAAGCACTAAGCATGCACAACAAGTTCTACTTTTTAGAATGCCAACCTTAGCTAGATAAAAGTTTAACATCTGAGTTAAATTTTTGTTTCCAAATATTTTTCTTGTCATATTCTAATGGAAGGTAAATAACATTAAAAAAATTGTTGTTATATCAATCCTATTGGTAGGGTCTTATATACAACATGCACCCATTGTATTGACTCTTGAGTATTGATATTGTGAAGAGAATCAATATCTTTTTCCATGGTTGCCAACAAGATAAATTCTAACACTCATCTACTATGGTTGAATTACACAATAGGGAATACACCATCCACCGTAGAATACCTTAAGGCCAGGTCAAGATATATCCCTCCAAATTCACTTGGATTTAACATACCTAGCAACACTTCAACCCATCATCATGGCAGTTGCTCCCCTTAACAATAAACTGTAACCCACTGGCCATGGAAAAGTTGTAGACAAAATAAAAAGAATAGACCTCTAGGTTTGTTGTTTCAGCTGAGGCATCTTAAAAAATATATTAAGGATACCTAAGTTGAATCAACATAGCACTCAATAGTGTTTTTCTATTCAGGTGAGGCATCTTTTATTTCTCATGGTCATTTCATGGACAAGGTAATTTTCCATTGGAACGAATAGGGACAAAATTTAAACTGCCTTCAAGGGACATAATTTTCCATGGAAGCATCAAAGTATGTATGAAGTCACAATACACCATTTTGATGTTATGATCTCCATATGTTTATTAATTTAAGAAAGTATGGAAAATTGACAATAATGAAAAAAAACATAAAATACTTGTTATGTAATCCTACAACAGTCTATTTCTACAAATAAACCGATAGACAAATGACAGGAAATTTTTGAAATGTGAGGTTAAGTATGTAAGAATCCCTCTATAGGAGTATCCATGAATGCAAAATGGAATACATCAGAGGAAAAAATAAGAGAAGGAAGAAAGGTAATGCACTAGATCAAAGTGTTATGCAAAAATATGCTAGTTAATGAATAAATATGTTGTTTGATGATATCTAAACTAAACAATGAAATATATAACAAAAAAGGAAATGCGCAGCGATAACAAGGTGATATTGTGGAACTGAAGCCTTTGATATATGGTAGAGGTATCACACTACATAAATCTAGCTACTCTTTTAAAATCACCAAAGAAAGCATGTTATCTATAAAAAACAAGGCAACTTCCAAACAATGGAGCAACTAAAGGAAAGGAAAAAATACAAGAGATGGAGCCAAAAAATTAAGATCTAGTAAGAACAAATAGGAGTTGAAACCTTACAAAAAGAAAATTGTACACTTATATGACCATTAAAACTTGATAATTCAATGATCCAATAAATAAGATATGGTTAAATAGAGCAATGAGAAGGAAATCATGCAAGCAACTTCTTTAATATCAAGGATGGATATGAATCATTTTAAATAGGATACAAAGAAACATACTGGAATAAATAAGAAGTGAAGGGCCAACAAGGATACAAGCACTAAGCATACACAACAAGTTCTATTTTATAGGATACCAACCTCAGTTAGATAAAAGTTTCAAATCTGAGTTAAATTTTTGTTTCTATATGTTTTTCTTGTCATATTCTAATGGAATGTAAATAGCATTAAAAATTGTTGTTATATCAGTCCTATTGGTAGGGTCTTATATACAACATGCAACCATTGTATTGACTCTTTATAATTGATATTTTTAAGAGAATAAATCTCTTTTCCATGGTTTCCAACAAGGTAAATTGTAACATTCACCTACTATGGTTGAATTACACAACAAAGAATACACCATCCATATTAGAATACCTTAAGGTCGGTTTAGTCTTTATCCCTCCAAATTAACTTGGATTTAACATGCCCAAAAGCAATTCAACCCATCATCATGGTAATTGCTCCCCTTAAAAATAAACCATAACCCACTGGCAATGGAAAAGTTGTAGATAAAATAAAAAGAATAGACCTTTGGGTTTGTTGTTTTAGCTGAGGCATCCTAAAAAATATAAAGGATACCTTAGTTGAAACAACATAAACTCATGAGTGGTTTACTGTTTCAACTAAGGTATCCTTTATTTATCATGGTCATTACATGGACAAAATAATTTTCCATTGGAACAAAGAGGGACAGAATTTTAAACTGCATCCAAGGGATAGAATTTTCCATGGAAGCATCAATGTATGTATGAAGTCACCATGCACCTTTTTTATCTTATGGAGTCCATACATTTATTAATTTAAGAAAGTATGGAAAATTAACAGTAAATGAATAAGAAAACATGAAATGCTTGTTATGTTATTCTACAACAGTCTATTCCTCCAAATAAACTGATAGACAAATGACAAGAAATTTCTAAAGTATGAGGTTAAGCATGTAATAATCCCTCTAGAGGAGTAAGTATCCTTGAATGCAATATGAATACATTAGAGGAAAAAAATAAGAGAAAGAAGAAAGGTAATGCACTAGATCAAAGTGTTATGTAAAAATATGCTAGTTAATGCATAAATATGTTGTGTGAGAATATCTAAACTAAAAAATAAAATATATAACAAAAAATGAAATGAGCAACAATAACAACTAGATAAAATGCCTAAACACAAAAGTGTTTTAATGGTTATGGTAATATGAGATTAAAAAACTAAGCACAATAAGACAAGTAGAGGTCTAGTAACAAAAAGTTTTTGGTAATCCTACATCAGAGGAAAAAAATAAGAGAGAAGAAAGGTAGTGCACTAGATCAAAGTGTTATGTAAAAATATGCTAGTTAATGCATAAATATGTTGTGTGAGAATATCTAAACTAAACAATGAAACATATAACAAAAAAGGAAATGAGCAGTGATAACATCTAGATAAGATGCCTAATTACAAAAGTTTATGTGGACTAAGGTACCACAAAGAGCATTTTGAGACTTGAGTCATTGACTTAGCTTGGTATTAACACTTGCCTTTTTGGATCTGCAACAACCATCATGGCTCTTAATTTAAGTGAGAAAAGGAAGATCCAAACCAAATTTCATGTGGACTGAGGTACCACAAAGAGCATTCTGAGAATTGATTCATTAACTTAGCTTGGCACTAATACTTACCTTTTTGGATCTGCAACAACCATCATGGCACTTAAATTAAGTGAGAAAAAGAAATGCCAAACCAAAGTTCATGTGGGCTAAGGTACCACAAAGAGCATTCTAAGACTTGATTCATTGACTTAGCTTGGAACTAATACTTACCTTTTTGGATCTGCAACAATGATTTGAGATACAAACTATCAACATATGAACTTGGTACATTCCTTGCTCAACTTAAGCATCTTGTTGCCTACCAAGTGAGATATTCAATGATATATTTTGAAGGTATCCTACATAGGACAAAGAACTCCATGCCATGTCCCAAGCATGTTGTTAGTGAAAACATTATATTTTGAGCAATGAGAGAATCATACATATTAACAAAAGATATAGTTTTACTCTAAGAAAATATTAACAAAATCCTGTAATATTCAAAATATAATAATCTCCAAATCATAAATCATTTCAATCATTACATAATATAATCTCAATGACCTCATCTTTTTCTTCATCGCATATGTGGACTCTAGAATTGTATTGTCAATTGGGAGAATATATTTCAGTAACTCAAGTAAATTACCAAAGCTTTTGTTTGACTAGCCATATTTTGATTTAAGATTATACAATTTAGTGATCATCGATAGGTTTGTGTACTTTATACAACTTGGGTATAATGTTCATTTGGCATCTTTGAGCAAGATAAGATATTCATCAATAAGAACATCATCTCGTAGTTCTTGTCCACTCTCTAGGCAATTGATATTGAACAATCCATATGCGTCATTGACCATTCCAATGATGTCATCTTGTACATCTTCGGTAATTGGACCCTCATCAGTGGAAGAGCATGTGTTTGATGCATATTTATCAAAACTAGAGGGTTGTTCTCTGTGCAAAACAAACTCAATATATGTCTTGTCAATCCCATGCCAAATTAGGTGGTCACGAACCTCCAAAAAACCAAGATTTTCCATATTTTAGCACTTTTGGCATGGACATCTAGTTATTTCAGGGTCCATTGAATTCTTTCTTGAAAAATCTAGGAATTGGTGAAACCCATGATAATAGTCCTCAATATTTCTACAAACAAATCCCCCCAAAAATAAGAAAGTATAGTTATATGGGTAGATATGATCGAAAGCACAACTTTTATTCGTTAATGGAGATAACATAGTTGAAATACCTGGTTGCTCCTAGCCAAGATTTGTCCATGATACTTTATGGACAAAAAATATTGACCCAATTGACCTAGCTAGAGTTGGTGCTCTAAGTCTTGAGGATGATCTAGTTGTTGAAAGTAAATATAATAATCTTGCTACCCAAGCACAACCTACACAAGGTAAGTGGAGTTTCTTATGCAACTTATTACTAAGACCTTGACAACGAGCATAACCAAGAATAAAGCAACCAAATATGTTCTCCAAGTATGTAAGAACAAATCTAATTTCTATTTTCCAAAATAACCATCATTTAAAAAAAATATCACAAGCCAAATGAGGAAATACATTGCATCCTCCCTTACTTTCAAATCAACATACATGAAATAATTATAGTAGTAGTGAAACTCCTTAGTACATCAGGAGTTTTGAAGCTTTTTAACAATACATAGCAAGATGGAGCAAATTCTAACTCATAGAGATAATTTGACATAGCACATCATTAATTAACTTGTTATAGTAGCATCCCCAAAATCTAAACCTTGTACATACCCAAACCCTAAACCCTCTACATCCCCAAGCCTATAAAAAACTATTCTCAGTATGTGCTATTATATGTTCATTATTGTCGTCACATTGAAAATTTTGTTCATAATTCATGGCTTCAACAACTTTGCCATATCCTTCTTACCAAATTTTTATACTAGAAACCAACATGCCTTATAAAGAGAGTTTCAACAAACAACCAAATCATCTATAGTGGAGAGATATATTGACATGCTAAGTGTCAAGTTTGGGACATCCACATTCTCTTTATGGGCTTGGCAGGTCCATAGACCTTGATAGCGAGCATAACCAAGAAAAAAGCAACCAAATATGTTCTCCAAGTATGTAAGAACAACTCTAATTTCTATTTTCCAAAATAACCATCATTTAAAAAAATATCACAAGCCAAATAAGGAAATACATTGCATCCTCCCTTAATTTCAAATCAACATATCTAAAATAATTACAGTAGTAGTGAAACTCCTTAGTACATCAGGAGTTTTGAAGCTTTTCAACAATACATAGCAAGATGGAGCAGATTCTAACTCATAGATATAATTTGACATAACACATCATTAATTAATTGGTTACAGTAGCATCCCCAAACCCTAAACCCTCTACATCCCCAAACATTAAACCTTTGGAAGATGTAAGGAGTTTTCTTAAGTGTTAAATGGATGAAAAAATGCTTCCCAAGCATAAGAAGAGTGTGATATTTGTTTGGTAGCCTACTCTAGTGAAGGACCTTATATCTTTGTTCAAGCTTATCACACACCTCAAAGAGAAGGCCTATCCTAAATAGCCATCAAGGGGATATTGTGGAATTGAAGCCTTTGAGATCTGGTAGAGGTATCACACTACCCAAAGCCAACTAAAATAAAGCAACTCCTTTAAAATCACCAAACAAAGTGTGTTATCTATAAAAAGCAAGGCAACTTCCAAACAATGAAGCAACTAAAGGAAAAGAAAAAATACAAGAGATGGAGCCAAAAAATTAAGAGCCAGTAAGAGCAAAAAGGAGCTGAAACCTTACAAAAAACAAATTGTACACTTATATGACCATTAGAACTTGATAATTCAATGACCCAATAAAGAAGATATGGTCAAATAGAGCAATGAGAAGGAAAACATGCAAGCAACTTCTTTAATATCAAGGATGGATATGAACCATTTTAAATAGGATCCAAAGAAACACATTGGAACAAATAAGAAGTGAAGGGCCAACAAGGAGTCAAGCACTAAGCATGCACAACAAGTTCTACTTTTCAGGATGCCAACCTCAGCTAGATAAAAGTTTCACATCTGAGTTAAATTTTTGTTTCCATATATTTTTCTTGTCATATTCTAATGGAAGGTAAATAGCATTAAAAAAATTGTTGTTATATCAGTCCTATTGGTAGGGTATTATATACAACATGCACCCATTGTATTGACTCTTGAGGATTGATATTGTGAAGAGAATCAATCTCTTTTTCCATGGTTTCCAACAAGGTAAATTGTAACACTCACCTACTATGGTTGAATTACACAATAGAGAATACACCATCCACCTTAGAATACCTTAAGGTCGGGTCAGGCTCTATCCCTCCAAATTCACTTGGCTTTAACATGCCCAACAACACTTCAACCCATCATCATGGCAATTTCTCCCCTTAACAATAAACCATAACCCACTGGCCATGGAAAAGTTGTAGATAAAATAAAAAGAATAGACCTTTGGAAGCAAAATAGAGCTTTTATGTTGCCATAGGATATGGTTCGATATGAAAATGACAACATTGCCACTGAGCAATTCAAGTCACCAATTATTATAGTTGTTGCTTCATCTATTCAATCCATTAAAAACATGTGGGAAACAAATAAAACAATAACATAGATACAATGCAACTACTCTAATTTTAGGGATGGATATGAACCATTTTAAATAGAGCAATGAGAAGGAAAACATGCAAGCAACTTCTTTAATATCAGGGATGGATATGAACCATTTTAAATAGGATCCAAAAAAACACACTGGAACAAATAAGAAGCGAAGGGCCAACAAGGAGTCAAGCACTAAGCATGCACAACAAGTTCTACTTTTCAGGATGCCAACCTTAGCTAGATAAAAGTTTCACATCTGAGTTAAATTTTTGTTTCCATATATTTTTCTTGTCATATTCTAATGGAAGGTAAATAGCATTAAAAAAATTGTTGTTATATCAATCCTGTTGGTAGGGTCTTATATACAACATGCACCCATTGTATTGACTCTTGAGGATTGATATTGTGAAGAGAATCAATCTCTTTTTCCATGGTTGCCAACAAGGTAAATTGTAACATTCACCTACTATGGTTGAATTACACAACAGGGAATACACCATCCACCTTAGAATACCTTAAGGTCGGGTTGGGCTCTATCCCTCCAAATTCACTTGGCTTTAACATGCCCAACAACACTTCAACCCATCATCATGGCAATTGCTTCCCTTAACAATAAACCATAACCCACTAGCCATGGAAAAGTTGCAGATAAAATAAAAAGAATAGACCTTTGGAAGTAAAATAGAGCTTTTATGTTGCCATAGGATATGGTTCGATATGAAAATGATAACATTTCCACTGAGCAATTCAAGTCACCAATTATTATAGTTGTTGCTTCATCTATTCAATCCATTAAAAACATGTGGGAAACAAATAAAACAATAACATAGATACAATGCAACTACTCAAATAAAACAAGAATAAAACTACTGTAAATGTTCTCCAAGTATGTAAGAACAACTCTAATTTCCATTTCCTAAAATAACCATCATTTAAAAAAATATCACAAGCCAAATAAGGAAATACATTGCATCCTCCCTTAATTTGACATAGCACATCGTTAATTAATTGGTTATAGTAGCATCCCCAAACCCTAAACCCTTTGCATCCCCAAACCCTAAACCCTCTGCATCCCCAAACCCATAAAGGACTATTCTCAGTATGTGCTATTATATGTTCATTGTTGCTATCACATTGAAAATTTTGTTCATAATTCATGGCTTCAACAACTTTGCCATATCCTTCTTACCAATATTTTCTAAGTATCAAGTTTGGGACATCCACGTTCTCTTTATGGGCTTGGTAGGTCCATAAAACTTGATAGTGAGCATAACCAAGAACAAATCAACCAAATATATTCTCCAAGTATGTAAGAACAACTCTAATTTCCATTTCCCAAAATACCCATCATTTAAAAAAAAATCTTAACCATCACTACAAAGAAGAAAATTTTCCTAAATTTTGAACACAATTTCCCCCTACATCCCCAAACCCTAAGTAGTGCATACCACTTAAAAGCTTGACCTCTTTGTCAAGCCCTAGCTTGAGATCTTTGTACTACCTCCATTTGAGCCATCCTAGCTTGAGCTTTCTGTCCTACCTTCATTTGAGCCATCCTAGCTTGAGCTCTCTATCCAGTCTCTATCTGAGCAAATGCCCTAGCTTGAGCTATCTATCCAACCTTCACCTAAGTGAATTCCCTAGCTCGATATCTCTGTCCAACCTCTATCTAAGCGAACACCCTAGCTTGAGCTCTCTATCCAATAAGAAAAGTGAAATAAAATGCTCATTTTACTTTTCCCATGGTCTTTATATATATTTTTGTTGAGACCCTAAGAGGGTGGTTATAAACCACTCTCTTAGGGTTGCCTAAACTGCCCTCTTAGGGCTAAGAGGGTGGTTTATAAACCACCCTCTTAGGGCTAAGAGGATGATTTAAAACCACCCTCTTAGATCACCCTAATATGGTGGTTTATAACCACCATCTTAAAATCACTCTCAGAGGGCGGTTTATAACCGCCCTCTTAGAGTGACCTTAAGAGGGTGGTTATAAACCACCCTCTTAGGATCTATTAGGGTGGTTTTTTACCATTGTAAAAAAATACCTTAATTTAGCCATTGTTAAAGCCCTTTTTTGGTGTAGTAGAAGTAATCATCTAGTTTTAATTACTCAAGGGCTTATCAATGATAGTAATAATTTGTTATTGATTTAGAAATACACACATAGATAAGGGTCAATATTATTGGGAAGAGGATTATCGAATGAAAGGTTAGTAGGAGAAGTGACTAAGGGAGGGTTATTGGAAGGAAGAAAGAAAGTACCCAAGGTGTTTGGATGAGGTGTAGCCATTGAATTTAAAGAAGAAAGAAGACATTGGTCAAAACCAGGGATATTTGGAGAAGTGTTGTGATGCTTACTAGGATTTTTGGGTTGGAAATTCTTTCTACTCATACATACATCCTTTAAATGAATAGTATGTAGTTATCGACCATTGAATCATGCTCAAGAATTAGTGTAAATAGGTTCATTCATACACTAGGGAAATTAAAAAAATACTTGGAATGCCATTGGAAAATTGTTGTGAAAAACACCTTGAGTATCTTGAAGAGAATCACAAAAATATAGGTATCTTGTAAGGGTCCTAGGAAACTCACCTTCTAAAAAAGTGTTGTTAGAGATACCCTTTGTTTTCACCATATATAAGAGAAAATTGCAATGGTATAGGTATCTCACAAGGGTTTGACAATAGTTGATACTCTTTTTTTCCTTAAATTAGGTTCAATGAAAGGAAGTAACAATAACAAACTCATAATAATATAGAAGATAATCGCACCAAGAGATGGGCTGAAAAAACTTATGAAAAAATAATGAGAAATAGGCATAAATAATGTTCGATAAAAGTTATGGAATGGTTTGTAGGTGCTTTTGTTTCCAATTTGTACCCCATAAAGAGCCAATATTGAAGCTTTGATACCACTTGTTACAAAATAACTTTGAGAATTATATCAATAATAATTGAAATACAATAACACACAAATAACATTACCTAAATAATAATAATAATAATTTATATCCAATTTGTTAGGAATGGAGCCTAATTATGAGGAGGCTAAACAGAGAAAGTTTATGGATTTACTGTAGGATGGGCAGAGAAAGTTTCCAGATTTATAATCTGTTAGTCTACTAGAGAAAGTTTCTAGATTTACAACATGACAACCAGAGAAAGTTGTTTTGTTTTTATCCCAAAATTAGTTGCTGGGAACTCAGTGTTAATCTTGGAATGTATTATGAAAAGCAATTTTTTTTTTTTGTTTTTTCTTATATATAGTTGTGAGGAAAAATAGAATATACTATGAAAATTACTGTGTTGATTCCTTGAAAATATAGAGAGGAAATTACAATAGATGTTTGATGTAGGTTGTAACCCTCTATTGCTTGGATTGAGAAAGAAAGGACTGAAAATTCTTGGTGGATGTAACCCACATTGGGTGAACCACGTTAAAATTGTTGTCTCTTCTACTGTGTGTTTGTCTTATTTTGTTAATTTTGCTATTAAAGTTTGAAACACTATAATTGTTTTTCTATATTTTATATAGTGATTTACTCTAACAAGTGGTATCTGAGCGAGGTTTTATTGGGTGCACTTGATAGAAATAGAATTTTTGGATCAAGTGGGAGCAATGGCAAAAGAAGGGAGGTTTAGAGTTGAAAAATTCAATGGCCAAAACTTTCAATTTTGGAAGATGTAGATGGAGGATTACTTGTACCAGAAGGATCTTTACTTACCTCTTGAGGGGGAAATAAAGAGACCTTCAACTATGTCTGATGAGGAGTGGAGTCTCCTTGATAGAAAGGCATTGGGTACTGTGAGGCTGTGCTTGGGAGCCACCATAGCCTTCAACATCTCCAATGAAAAGACTACCAAGGGAGTCATGGATAAGTTGGCCAAGATGTATGAGAAACCATCAACATCAAATAAGGTATTCTTAATGAAAATGTTATTTAACATGAAAATGAGTGAAGGAGGATCTATGCAGGATCATTTAAATGAATTTAATACTATCACTAATCAATTGCATTCAGTATGATTGGATTTTTATGATGAGATTAGGGCCTTATTAATCTTATGCTCTCTTCCAAAAATTTGGAACAGTTTGGTAATGGCGGTAAGTAACTCTGCTTTGAGTTCAAATAAATTAAAATTTGATGATGTGGTTGGTGTGATACTTAGTGAGGACATGAGAAGAAAAACCACAGGAGAATCATCTAGCACCGCCTTAACTGTTGAGAATAAAGGAATAGGAAGAGAAAGAGGCAAGAGTTCACATCGTGGCAAATCCAAAGGCAGATCCAAATCACATGGAAAAGGAAAGCTATAGAGTTGGCACTGTGGCAAAAAGGGTCATCTCAAGAAGGACTATGGCAAAGAAAGAGTGATGGAAATGAAGGTAATGATAATAATGGTAACACTTCAGAAGCCAATATTATTGGAAAAATTCTACAAGATGCTTTAATCTTATCTCTTGATAGAAATAGTGATTATTGGGTAATTGATAGTGGTGCTTCATTCCATGCTACCTCACATAAGGAATACTTCATAGATTATGTTTCTAGAGATTATGGACAGGTTCTATTGGGAAATGACCAACCATGTAAAATCATGGGTATTGGAAAGATTTTGATTAAATCCCCAAATGGATGTCAATGGGATCTTAAAGAGGTGAGACACATACCAGATTTAAAGAGAAATATTATATCGACAAGTAAGATTGATGGTGAAGGATACACGGTTGCATTCGGAGAAAATGCTTGGAAAGTTACTAAAGGTTCATTGATAGTAGCTAGAGGTAAATTGGTGGGTACTCTTTATTTACTTACTGATTTTTCTCACTACTCCATGAATTTAGTTTCTACAGGTGAGAGTGCATATTTGTGGCACCAAAGACTTTGCCATATGAGTGGAAAAGGTATGGAAATTTTACATTTAAGAAAGTTATTGCCTAAGTTAAAAGAGATTGATTTGGAATTCTGTGAGGATTGTGTTTATGGTAAAACAAAGAGAGTTAGATTTCTCAAGGATGGCAAGGAAAGGAAGAAAGAGAAATTGGAGCTTGTGCACTCAGATGTTTGGGGCCCAACTCAGGTAAATTCTCTTGGAGGTTCCTCTTACTATGTACTTTTTATTGATGATGCAACAAGGAAAACATGGATATATTGCATTAAGAATAAAAGTGTTTTTTTTAATACCTTCAAGAATTGGAAAGCATTAGTTGAAAATGAAACTGGAAAAAGGTTAAAGTGTCTAAATTCAGATAATGGTGGAGAATATTGCAGTAGAGAATTTGACGTGTTTTTTTCTAAAAATGGAATTAGAAGAATCAAGGTAGTTCCAAGAACACCTCAAGAAAATGGGGTTGTAGAAAGAATGAATAGAACCATCATGGAGCGTGCTAGGAGCATGAGAATACATGCAGGCTTACCATTATTTTTATGGGCTCATGCTATTGATACTGTAGTATATCTGATTAATAGAGGACCATCTAGTGCCTTAGATGGAGGAATTATAGAAGAGCTTTTGATAGGTAAACTAGTAGATTATTCTTTCCCTAAGGTATTTGGATGCGAGGCTTTTATGCATATAGACAAAGATAACAGAAATAAGTTAGATGCTAAGGCTCAAAATTGGTAGTTTATTGGTTATGATATTGATGGCTGGGGTTACAGATTATGGGATTGTGATAACCAGAAAATCATTAGAAGTAGGGATGTCATATTTAATGAAAAACTTGTATAAATATTGGTTTTAGGAAAAGAAATAGAAAGAGGAAAATACTGAATACATAGACCTTGATGGACACAAAAAATGTAACTCCAAAAGTGTTAGAAGATCAAAATGTAGAACAGCAGCAGACAAGCACCTCAATCTCCAGAAAGTGTTGTTAGACGATCTACCAAGATAAGTAGAATTCCTCAATGTTTCTTTGATTATGTTTTGTATACTAATGCTGGTGAGCCAGAATGTTTTTAGGAAGCATTACAAATGGATACCAGGAATAAGTGGGAGCTTGCAATGAATGAAAAAATGGACTCTTTATTCCACAACCAAACTTGGGATTTGGTTGATCTACCCAAAGGTAAAAGAGCTTTGACAAATAAATGGGTGTACAGGATTAAAGAGGAGAATGAAGGGCATAAGAGATACAAAGCAAGACTAGTGTCCAAGGGATTCGCTCAAAAAAAGGTATTGATTTTGATGAGATTTTTTCTCCAGTTGTAAAAATGACCTCTATTAGAGCTATTTTGAGTCTTATAGCTATAGAAAATTTGTATCTGGAGCAATTGGATGTGAAGACAACATTTCTTCATGGTGATTTGGAGGAGGAAGTTTATATGCATCAACCATAAGGCTTTCAAGTGAAAGGTAAAGAGGATTGGGCATGTAAACTAAAAAAGAGCTTGTATGGGTTAAAACAAGCTCCTAGACAGTGGTATTTAAAATTTGATAAGTTCATGGCTAAACAAAGGTTTGAAAGATGTCAAAGTGATCACTATGTATATTTTAAGCAAACTGGAAATGGTAACTATGCTATTTTGCTATTGTATGTGGATGAAATGTTGGTTGCAGGAACAAATATGCAAGATATAAACATGCTCAAGAAGAATTTGGCTAAATACTTTGCCATGAAGGATTTGGGAGAAGCCAAACAAATCCTTGGTATGAGGATAACAAGAGACAAGGAGAGTCACACTCTGAAATTGTCTCAAGTAGAATACATTGAAAAAGTGCTTAAGAGATTCAACATGAACAATGCAAAGTTTGTTGCTACTCCATTGGCAAAGCATTTCAAACTCACCAAAGATTTGTGTCCTAAGACACAAAAGGAACAAGAGCATATGGCTAAGGTTCCCAATGCATCAACGGTTGGATGCTTGATGTATGCAATGGTTTGTACAAGACCAGACATTGCCCACGCAGTGGGAATAGTGAGTAGATTTATGAGTAATCTAGGAAAAAGACATTGGCAAGTGGTAAAATGGATACTCAGGTACTTGAGAGAAACTTCAAATTATTCTTTGAATTTTGGAGGCTCTAATATATGCTTGAAAGATTTTGTAGATTCTGATATGGCAGGTGATCTTGATGGTGGAAGGAGCACTACTGGATACATCTTTACTATAGGAGGAGGAGCGGTTAGTTGGATTTCTAAACTCCAACATGTAGTTGCCCTTTCAACCACTGAAGCTGAATATGTTGTTGCTACAGAAGAAACCAAAGAGATGGTTTGGTTGCAAAGAATAATGAAAGAACTGGGGAAGAAGCAAGAGGATAATAGGTTGTGGAGTGATAGCAAAAGTGCTATACACCTTGCAAAGAATTCGATATTCTATTCAAAAAATAAACACATCAAACTCAGGTATCATTTCATTAGATTAGTAGTAGAAGATGGATCTTTGAAATTAGGGAAAGTTCATACATCACAAAATCATGCTAACATGCTTACAAAAGTGGTGTCAAGAGAAAAGTTGAGCTTTTGCTCAACTTCAGTTGGCCCTAAGGAATAAGAGGCCATGATGAGAATTTTTCAGTCCTTGGTTGCAGTATGGTGCAATGGAATTAGTCTCCAAGTGGGAGATTGTTAGGAATGGAGCCTAATTATGAGGAGGCTAAACAGAGAAAGTTTTTGGATTTACTGCAGGATGGGCAGGGAAAGTTTCTAGATTTATAGTCTGTTAGTCTACCAGAGAAATTTTCCAGATTTACAAAAGGACAGCTAGGGAAAGTTGTTTTGTTTTTATCCCAAAATTAGATGTTGGGAACTTAGTGTTAATATTGGAATGTATTAAGAAAAGCAATTTTTTTTTTTTTCTGTTTTTTTTCTTATATATAGTTGTGAGAAAAAACAAAATATACTATGAAAATTACTGTGTTGATTCCTTGAAAATATAGAGAGGAAATTACAACAGATGTTTTTTGTAGGTTGTAACCCTTTATTGCTTGGATTGAGAAAGAAAGGACTGAAAATTCTTGGTGGATGTAACCCACATTGGGTGAACCACGTTAAAATTGTTTTCTCTTCTACTATGTGTTTGTCTTATTTTGTTAATTTTGTTGTTAAAGTTTGAAACACTATAATTGCTTTTCTATATTTTATATAGTGATTTACTCTATCACAATTTATAAATAATCAAATATGCAATAATAAAATTCTAGATTTAAATAATTATAAATCCTTAGCCACTTAGAGAGGGTGAAGTATCATAGCCACTTGGAGAGGATGAAGCCTCATATTCATAACAAACGTGATGAAGATTTGAATATGAAATATAATATCAATGGCCACTTAAATATTCCTATTTATATATTAAATCAATCATTAACCCTAACCCTAATGCTCAAGAGATGACAATCTAAACCTAAGGCTCAAGCTAATAAAAATAAAGATAGTTGATATTGTTATATTATAGCCGTTATAGACTCTAAGACCCCCAAATCTAAAAAATTTACAAATTATTATCAACTTAAATATTAGGATCTTGAGGTCCAAGGTGTAGACCAATTGGTTCATCCAAACCCCATAAGGGGGCGGAGGTCCAAGGTTAAAATCTCGGGCCTCATCGGACTGAACGCTTGTCCCTTTCCTAGTGCTTTCAACGACGTAAAAGGTTTAAAATGATTGTGGCATGGTGGTTATAGGGGCGGACTGTGCAAAGATCTATGTGGCGGATTTCGGGGTAGACAACACAGAATACTGTGGTGGCCATAAAAGCTGGACATCTGCCCAAATTCATGGCGACTATCGATTCCACCATGTAAATACAAAAAAATAAAATAAATATTAGGATCTTGTACCATTAAATAAAAAATCATATCATTATCTCCATCACATATATTTGTAATTTCAAAGCCTCAATGAAATCCCCCTAAAAACTATCCAATATGGAATAATCATGGTCCATTGTAGTTGGCTCATTACATTAACATTGAATTAGTATCACTGAAGGGACTAAATAAAATAAGGGTCTCTCTATGTATCCCTTATTTAGCTAAAATGAATGATGTTGAAATATGTCATGGTTATGCCTCATTTGAGGCCACAATCAACTTTGTATTATATTATATGTATAAGTCCTTTGGACCCTTATAAACCTTATAAAGGTAATTTTTGTAATATTTCATTATTTAACCTAAAGACAACTTATAATTGGGCATAAATTTCCTATCATACTAGCCATTGGTTATTGGTTGGAGTATATTCTATTTTCACTTAGTGAGATTATTGGGGGTCCACAAACACCCACTTTATATTGTATGCATTGATTTATGTGCATTTATTTTTAGTAATATTGGGTAATGTGTTGCTTCCATTCAATTAGAAACTACTATAAAATCCAACAAGTTTAGGGAGACCTTGGACTTGTTTTTCAATTGTAGTTATCATAGGTTAGAATAGTATCAATGTTTTACCAATTTTTGTCCTTGTGCTTAATTTATGAGGCTTCAACAAGGTGGGGAGGTTCATGATTACATTATTAATAATAAATTTAAAATTAATATATTTATGGAGATTTCTCTTGCATACTTGTATACCATATGTGGGGTCATAGAGGATGTACATAAATCATTTGAAAAGTGCCCATGCATAAAATGTTTCACAAAGTACCTTTTCTTTAAGTGTTTAACAAAGAACCTAGGGAGGATGAAGTGTTATGGATGTCTATGATTATAGAGAAATATTATTGAAATAGAAAAAGTATAAATCCTTTACAACACAAAATAATAAATGAACATCTATAAGAATGACATGTAAGTATAGAAATGGGTGTGATTGTAGTATGTGTGCTTTGAGGGTAAAATTGTATTGTTGGTCATATGCTTTCTTTAATTATTAGTATTTAGACTCCTATGTATCCGATTATGGAATTACCCTTTGATTTTATAGTTGTATAAGACTTATCTAGCTTAATATTGGAGATAACTCTTGGAAATACCTATAATCACTACAAGAAAAGATCACCAGAGTAGCAAAATTCTTGATTCTTTACAAGCTTTATCTAAAAGAATGTTGAGAGAACAATATTAAATCTAGAGGATGAAATGAATGAGACCTTTCTAGATTAATAAATTAACACTAATATAGAAAGCGAAAGGGTTTTCTTACGTGAGTTTTCATAGATCTATATAGACCCCAATCCATTACAATATTTTCATGCAAGTTAGAATCTTTTATTTTTCAAATCATATGGATAACGTACAAATTCAAATGCTCCAATTCATGACAATAATGTATTCCATTATATTTTTGTTAGAATTATCACGTTATTTGTTGTTATTACATTATTTAATACTATGCAATAATTAAGGGATGAATAATGATGTCACCTCAAATGAGGTTGGCTACTCATATCTCCAAGAGAATGATAGAAGGTGAAGAGATAAAGTTGAAGGTGAAACACCAAAAGTGCCCATGATAAAACACAAATATGATTGATGTGCTTAGATGTTCAATGATGAATATGAGTGAGAAAGAGAAGAATGGTGAATTGTGATGGAATATGTTAAATAAATAAATAAAAATATTGTTAAATATTGTTTGTGCCCCCTAAAATTATTGTGTGATATTCCATGATTTTGATATTTGGTATTAGAGCTTGGTGAGTTTAATTGTGAAAAAGGGATAATCATCGCCATTCGACAACATGCCCTTGTAATTTATTGTGTGCAAGTATCATTTGAATAAGACATGACAAAACTTTAATTTAAATCTTTGATAGAGATGTCCTCTCTTTTGTAAAGAAGAATATGTAACTTATTGCTGCTATTTTTTAGATGTAAAACTATTTGTAGGGTTTTAGTTTGAATTCACTATGGTGATAGTAGTTGGTAGGGAGTCCTTGAGGATAGGGGCTTAAGAAAATTAAATGCCTACTCATAGGAGTTAGACACTACATAGGAGAGTCTCGAAAAGAAGGCCCCATGATAGGTGAGAAACTCTCTTAGATGTTGAGTCGATGCTACATTCTATTGAAATGCCTTAGAAAACTATTTTTATGATGTCCATGGCTTCTAGAATGTCGAAAATAGAAATTTTAATTTTTTTTGAGTAGTAATAATATTTTGGTAACACATGGAAGAAAAGAAGTGGTGTTGAGTTGACCATTTTTGTTGGATAGGAAGTGACGATTGATGGAGAAAATTCCTTGTTTCTTCTCTCATAATAGCCATTATTAGGCTTAGTTGAGCTTTCTCTTTTGTATACTAAGAAACTGGGAAAATATTCTACCTTAGAACATGAGTTATCTATTGCACGAACACATGGACACAGATGGTGAAAATAATAGACTTGCAAAAGCTATACATGGAGTAAATGAAGATGCACTATCTTAAATACCATACATGTCAAGTAAATACCACATGGTTGAATTATATAAGAAATGCAAGTTTGTGGACATGAAGACAACTCACAAACATGGCAAAGATATAAGGTACACAAGTATAAAATTATTTTTCAATACATATATAAATGAGTAGAGGAGTTGTCATTTGAAAGATAGTATAAATTTTATCAATAAAGGGTTGTAGGTTCAATTCTCATAGGGGTACTTTTCAAAGGAAAAAACTATTTTTTTTTTATAGGAAATTAGTTAGGGAGTCAAAAGGCATAACTAAGGGAGTATAAAAAAATGCATAAGAGTGTTCCTAGTGGGAAATTTTATTTTTGAGACTAGAAGTGAAAGTTAATATTTAAAAATAAAAATAAAGGGGGTATAAATATATGAAATAAAGTTGAAAGTTTTTTTGAAGATAAAAAGGTTCTATAGTTTAGAGTGAATATTTTTGTAATGAAGATAGTATTTTTTGTAAAAAGGTGCATTTTTGGCAGAGACTGACAATTTATTATTTCAAACAAAGTTTTGCATCAAAACTATTTTTGTACACAAAAATAAAAACATATGCTTTGAGAGGACCGAGACACCTCCTAAAAACTTGTGTAAACTCATTGAAAAAAAGCATATGCTTTGCACAATTGTAGCATTCAATATAAATGATGCCTCTGACTTGTGTTTATAGTTAATGTTGTCATGTTAACTTACTATGCCTAAAGCCTAATACATTTTCCATAATTACATTTGGACTTTGACCCTATAAATTTTAGGGGAGGAATAAGGGCACATATTTGTGATATTTTTTTCCTACTCTATATTTTATCCCATTTATTTCTACCATTATGAGTAAATCCTAAAATTGAAAAAATCCAAGTATATAGGGAAGTTATGGACATGTATGGAGATTTCTATTTAAGTAGATATCATTGATAGGATGAATATTTTTTAGTAGTACCTTGGTACCATGTATCAATATATTTCATATATCTTAAGGTCTCTCTCACATAGTAGTACATTGGTACAACCTTGTAAATATTAGATTAGGGTTGTGTCCTAGATTAGAGTGTGAGTAAATATTTTATGTAATGTAATAATGTGTAGGAAATGCACAAGTGTCATGTAAATGAGTGTGCAAGTGTTATGTGTGTAAATATGCACAAGTGTATTATATGTAAGTGTGCACATATGTTTTTATATTAGGAAGTGTTATGTGAAGAGTCATGTCCAAGTGTGCATACAAGATAGAGTCATGTGTATGCAAGTGTCAAGTAGAGAATCTAAGAGCTATGATACTTGGTATAAGGAAAGGGAAGAGTCAAGTAACCAATGAGTCATATTTAAATGGATATATATTACTCTTTAGTGGACATAACCTATATCATCACCTACATCACCACCTACATAGTTTGCATTATATACATTGTGAGCATTGTTATTGTAAGAGTTGATGATACATTTGTAAGAGGAAGAGAAGTAATAAAGTTTGCATGCATTTGAGAAAATAATATTGTAAGTTGTGCTACATGCTTTGTACATGCATTATTCAAGCTATTTATACATTCATATTGGTACTTATTAATGAATGTTATTTGATATGTTATTAGCCTTGATTTACATATTAGTTGGATCATATTATTCTAGTTATATTATTATCTTGATCATATTATATTACACCTATCATATATTTGATCATGTGAATAGTTATCCTTTGAGTTTACATTAATATTAAGGCTTCAAAAGTCATAAGTGGTATCAGAGTTACAACAAGAAGTTTCTTATACAGGATTTGTTTAGCTACAAAATCAATTCTTATCTAGTGTGACAAAATTGGTTAGAGTCTATCTACTTTAAAGGGATTTAGACCTAGAATCTATTGAAAAGTTGAATAAAGTAAAAAGCTAGGGTCTTTCCATAGTAGTAGAAATAGCTAGTGAAGACTAGGACTCAACTATGGTCTTTCCACTAGGTTGAAGGATAACCAATAAATACTAGGATCCATATTTGATCAGATCAACTTGAAGATAGTTGATTATTATAGCCAACCCTGATATTGATAGAAAAATTTTAGGGATAAAAATACCTTGACATTGATATTCTCTAAAATAAGGAGAATAAGTATTGATTGATAGAGGTAGAACCAACTTAGGAGAAAGTTGGTCATTCAGGAAAGAGCCATCCTGATATTGATAATGTTTTTCAAGGACATAAACAAATTCTTGACAATTGATTTTTATAAACACTTAGAAGAAATTTAGAGAAGTTGGTATAATCAAGATATATTTTTTGAAGAATTATGGAAGTTTATAGTCACTTTGACATCATTGGGTTCTCTTGTAAGGAGGATAATTATTATTAGAGTTCTTAGAATCAACCTAAGATACTGTTGCAGTAGAGACTGATCTTCATTAAAGTGTGAGAAGCTTCCTACAATAGATAGAGAAGACTTTCATATTCAAGTGCAAGAGAAGGCATAGAGATTTCATCAAGCCAAGATTTATTTAAGTTGCAAAATATTGTAGTTTTAGATATTGAAGAAGAGACCTTAATAGAGATATAGATTGAGGTTACCTATTCTAATATTCTATTCAGAATAAAATATGGTCTATAATAAATTTTAGGTCTTGAAGACAAACCTTGATATTGATATTTTAGATTAGGTATTGAATAAAAAGACTTTGATAATAGCTTTTAAGATTCAGGTCATATAGACCTTGAAATTGGTCCAAGAGAAGAGGTCAATATTAAAGGATAAAGAATCTTCAAAGAAAGAAGTTTATAGTGATTATTAGAACTTAGGGAACCAGAAGATTGAGACCTCTAGAAGAAGAGGTTCATAGAAGATTTTTGGTATTTATTAGTGAAAAGAGAAGAGACCATAAAAATAAGCCCCTTATTAAAGAAAATAAAGGAGGCTTGGATATATGTCATGTAGATTCTAGAGAAATAGAGAAAGAGGCTTGAAAGAGGTAGCCAAATATAAGTGGATTGAAGCTTGAAGAAAAAGAAAACTCAAAGGAAGAGAAAAGGATAATTTTTTGCCAGAGCAGATTATCTTAAAGAATCAGCTTGAGCAAGAAAAAAAAATAAGCTATTCGGTTAGTGCACTACAATATAAGGTTACAAGTAGTAGGTTAAGAGCTAAGAACCATGATGAGTGTCATCTAAGAAATGGAAGTTGAGTGGGAAAAAGTCACCATGAAATATAAGCAACATGGTTAAACTTGAAAGACATAAAGTGCATTGAATTAGAAGCCAAAACAAGGATGTGTTAGATTTTGAGGATATATACAATGGAGAGCTCTAACAGAGGTCCTAATGAAATACAGGAAATATGAAAGAAAGTGAGACAATAATATGATTGAAATATACTATAAATAGGAATGATAAAAATACAATGCAATATGGAGGAAATGGTCACTCCATTAATATGATATAAATAGCCACATTGTACTCCATACAGGAGTACTACTACCAAAATATTGATAAGACTGATATATGCTTCATGTATGCTTTATGTATAATCTACCACTATGAGGCCATTTATATAGGAAAATAGATTCCTTGGCCAACACTCTACCTAGCTATACAAGGGGACACCTTGCACATTATAACTTGCACATTGTGACATGTGCATTTATTACATTGTTTGAAGTAACTAGATAACTTCCTCCTAAAGTAATCTCCCATCCTAACTATATACCTAATGTGGTACATTTACATGAACCAAATGATGTAATATACTCTAACTCTAACACCCCCCTGTATTACATTATTTGGGTATTGAAGATTTCAATATTCAATTTGGATCTTCTTCTTGAGAATGCTCTTTGATTTGATCAATTTGATTTTTGCTTTGGAGTCCTCCTTTATCAGGTTTATCTTCTTCCTTCTTAGCTTTGACTTTGAATCTCGTCTCTGCATTCTTTATAGGTGGTAGTAATGCTTCTTGATTCCTACAATTTTTTTTTCCTTCTTTATCCTTGCTTTGTCCAAAAGTTTTTAAATAATCTCTCAAGACATTAAGACAAGATCTCAAATCAGTAGTTCTTGAAGTATCAATACTGCATGAGGATTTCTTTTCTAAGTATGATTCACTTAGTTCTATTTTTATTTTATAAGCTTCTACCAATCCTTTGAGTTTACTATTTTCATTTTTGCAGTATTTGTATGTAAGTAATGCCAAATACAATATGCTTACAAAATATAAGGGAAGTGGAATGTTATCCTTTTCATTTTCAATTGCTTCTTTGAGTTGATCTTGTAGATAATATTCCATGGTGTCAAACTCATCATCTAAGGCTTCACTGTGAATCAATTTAGAAGCAATATCTAAGTATGCTTTACCCTTTATAAGTAGATTCATGATTCCAATTTTTATGGCACTTGCTTTTTCCTTTGAGAGAGTATTCATGCATTTGTTTGTTGTATTATTTGAAGTAGACATAGCTCTCTGGATTAGAGTATAGAGTTCTTTTATAGAGCTTGTATCTTGTGTGATAGAGTCTTCTTACGTAGTCTACCTTATGACTCCCTAGAAGTATGAGCTTAGAATTTTTAGGCTTCCTTATATCTCCCTAGTTTGATTTAATTCTTGAAGAATTATCTTGTAGATGTTCTTATGACTCCTAGATGGATTAAGTACTTGATAATATTTTAAGAATACTATTATTATAAAGTTTTGTATAATGACTTATGTTTCCCGAGTAATTCTAGATATGCTATATGATAGATAAAGTGCTTTTGAAAATAATAGTTCAATTTTGAGTTGATTTTGTAAAGTTTTGTGAATAGCAAAAATCAACTTCTTTTACACCTTATTACTCCTATTGAACTTAAGATATTTCTAATTTTATGAGGTTTTTTTTAATAATTGGATTTCTTTTATCCCTTTTATGTGTTTTGATACACGTATACCAATTAATTTCCAACTCTTAATATTCCTTAATAGACCTATTTTTATAGCCTTTAATAATTTGATATTTATTGTTTCTAATTTCCAATTTCCTACTTTTATGTAGTATTCCTTATAACTTCCTAATGTGGAATATTAGAAAACAATTATTTGCAATAATAAAAATTCTAATTCTTCAAGTAGAAATCCTTATTTCTCCTATGTTTTAATATTGTAAATATTAGGCTATTTTAATAGATATTTTTCCTTTTAGTATTGCTTTCAAGTATGGTTGATTTTACTTAATGTTTCAACCTTATATTATACCTTATAACTCCCTATTAATGAAAGAAAATTGATAAAATAAAAATATTACCTTTTAATGATGTACTCCCTATGTATTCGGCACAAGTTTTAGACGTATATGACAATCCTATTTAATATATTTTCATTTCCTTGAACACTATGGTGCACGTTAATTCACCTTTGAATTCAAATTTTGGATGATGAAGCTTCAACCCTAGACTTTTTACCTTCCTTGAATACCTTGACTAGAGCTTTTAATGCTCTTCACCTCTCTTCCACACTACAACTCAGGCTACTACAAATGTTGTAAATGCTATGACTACTGCAAATACTTTGAGTATTATCCTTTGTGGTCTTTGATGCCTTTTATTAGATGGATGATGTTGGACTATGTGATAAGTGTCATGATGACATGCTTATTACCACTTGTAAAACTCAACCAGGTAGAGTATGAGTGTTACGATCTTGTATGAATGCTCATTCTTACCAACCTTCTTCCCTATATGTTTTTTTGGTCAAGCTTGTAAAGGATGGATGCTCATGTGGAAAACGTTAGTGTTTCCTTCTAGGTGACAAGTGTCACATTTCCTTTGTGCATGGGATTTATATGTAACACATATCCAACCTATCTTTCCAATACCCTTATTAACAATACAATACAACTAGCTCTTCCTTTGTTCGATGGTGCTTGATATGAGTTAGTTCTAGCTGGAATAATAAGTCACACCTTGGGATATTAGAGCAACATCTTTCCAATTCTTACATGGAGTTTTTGAGCTACTCCAATGGTGCTCCTTAGATGTACATACTTTAACCTATTATGACATTTTTTTAGATAATATTACCCTTTAATATAATGCTTCTCCTTGCTTTGTTTACTTGTAGGTCTGGTTTTCCAAAATATAGAAGATATTAGCCTTTTGTGTGGCTCTATTCCCTTGCGAGGAGAATGCTTTTGAATGATTGCCTTGGACTATTTTTATCCTTGTAAAGAGTATACCTTTTTGGAATAGAAGACCTATCATTTTTCCTATGTGGGATAGATTAGAGTAGTGCAATACAAATGTAAATACTTTGTATATAAAATACCTTTTTGCACCTCCTTTTGCAATATTTTTTTTTTGGTTTTATGGCAGCTTTTAAAATAGGGAATGGTAGATTTGATGTTGTCTCTTTTTCTAGACAAATCTATTCATTACTTGGTGACTTTGGTAATAAATCCAAGCTAATAACTACTTATATAGAAGATCTTTTGTAGAAGTAATTTCTACACCTTTTTTTGTAAATAGACATTAGTGCACTTTGAATTTGATACTCACCAAGTCTTGATTTGAAGCTTCTATTGCTGATTTTGATAGTGGATTTCTTCTCCACACCTTGAAGGAATCTGATCTAATTTTGGTTCTTTGGGCCACAAGTTGTATGGGTATTTTTGGTTCACCACCCACATGCACTTTTAGCAAGGAAGTGCTGAAAACACATACACTACATAAAATGAAGGACTTATGTATTTAATGTGGATTTAGCTAAGGCTGAATATGGTTGAAAGTTTTAGTACCCAAAAAAATCTCAACATAACCTTGGATATCCAGCCCAACCAGAGAATGCGAATCCACAAATTCCAAAGATGACCAAAAATTTTATATTTAACTAGAATCCATATTTATCCCAAAGACCCAACTCGATAAAAAGATTCAAGTCTACCAAGTGCAATGTTGGCAAAAAGTTTTGTCCTCCACCAATATCTGGGAGAGTCCTAGAGATTTGGTAAAACTGGGAATCTCATCACAACCATAGTTGTACTCAGTTGAAGCCTAGTGAAGGTTCAGATGTATGAACCATCTCAGGGGTGACCGAAAGTTTCGCATCTAGCTGGAGCTCAAAGAAGTCTAAAATTTTCATCCCATACATATAAGGAAATGATAAAGTACCAGGAATACCAAAGGAATCATACGTGATGAGATACTAAAGGCTTGATCCACCAAATAAGGATGTCATTGAAAGAGTTACACCTAGGAGAAAGCCATAGGATGGCCAACTGCCTGCCCTAAGACCAGAGGTCAACAAATGTAAAATTCAAAGGAGGTCAAAAGATTTTGGTCCAATGAAAACCTAGAAGGACATCAATTCCCTAACCTATTGCTGAGATCTAAGTTTGAGAAGCCTACAAGATTGTGTCCAATCAATGCCCAGATGAATACCTAATCCTCAACCTAATACTAGAAGTCACCAAAAAATGAGAAAAAAGTGTTGATGTTAGTAAGCCCTCTCTACTTGGATAAAATCCTCCAGGATGTCAAATATTCAATATCATGACTCCATAATGCATAAGCATGGTAGACGATCTGATCGAATCCAGTTTTGGACCACTTACATGGGGACTACCACCATCTTAGGACACCTAGAGAATAAAATTATCTATTAGAAGGAATTTTTGTATGGTGGTTTTCTCCATGGCATCATGCAAATGATAGGGTGGCTAAACCATAAATTATTAGTGAGGATCGGTGAACCAAATGCAAGCAACAGGGTCAACACTACCTGATACAACATAGATTTTGGCCAGGTCAGCAAGCCATGATGAGGTAGTTGGGGTGGCCATACTTCCCAATGATCCAACCAGCTGGCACCTCTCTTGACATAGCAGCATTCCATTCTAGGATAATAACTTGATATTGTAAATGTCTATATATACAAAGAATTTAGATGTAAAAGGTGTCGACTTTAGGTATTTACAATTCATATGTAAGGACATATACTACACCTTAATGCAAATAGACTACTATCTGGACTCTAGTTCAATTCATTTGTAGATTATACATGTGTGTGTGCAAACCCATTTATTTCTAATTTGAACTTGTTAGATGTCTGTGGTGATAATTTTAAATTCTACATTTCCACCATATTCATTTACTTGTTTGGAATTTCAAGTATGTTAAATACATAGTGGGTTTAAATTATATGTTTTCTAATTCCTACACATTTCTAACTTAAGCATGTTGGAGGTTTCATGGTGATAATTTTGAATCCTATATTTCCATTGTACTTGTCCCTTTTCTGGAATTCATAGTCTCATTAGTATACAATAGATTATAAGTAAATACTCTATGACTGTTTGTGCAACAAGTTGGTCTATTAGGTAGTTGGTCACTTAGTTGTGTATTCTTATTATTGCATGTGTCTTGATGTTGCTTAATCTATACCATTTTAAGTTTTGGATAGTTTAGTTTATTTCTTTTGGAACCCTTTCCCCCCCACTTTTAGGAATACTTAGCCAAAACTGCAAGGAATTGGTCTCCTCTAGAGATTGACCATCACAACTTACACATGCTACCAGGTATTTCAATGTTGGTCAATGTCTATGGGCACACAAACCTTTCCATTGAATATATTCTTTGACCAATAGTTTTTGGATCGCTCAGTGGGACCTAAAGGTTCCTTAGTTAGATAGTACAAGGATAGATGATTTATTGTATTATCACATTTCCATAAAAATTACATGGTGACTCCACTCAAATATAGATATCCATATCCTAAGACTAGTTGCCCTTAAGATCTAAACAAAACCTAGTGATATTTTGTTTTGATCCATAAAGTCCTATCACCTGGTGACTCCATCCATCGATACCTAGAAAATACTTGCATATCCATATTTTGTTAAGCTGCCCTCCTTGGATTTCTAGATATATGATCACAAGACAAGCAACTAGAGAATTCAAGAAACCAATTGAATTCCTAGAGCTACAGTTTGGAAACTTTAGAGTTCATCCAATTTGTCCTTCTATTTCAACATCTTCTCTAGTTCTAATTATAGATCTCACTAGTGTAGCAACTCTAGTTGTTACCAACCCAACTCTGATAGTCCATTCTCTTGCACCAACAACAATGGTTGTAAACTTGAATCAAGTTTTGCCCAACTTGGAACCATGCTGAATCTTTAAAAATATTAATCTAGAATCCCATTCCTCAGATTGTACTAAAAGCACTACCAAAATATGATGACACTAGAAAAACATCATACAAAATTTTCCAAGATATGGTGGCATTAGCCTCTGTGCATAACATCTTAGATGAAGATATCATGATAAGTATATTGGCAATGCCATTAAAAGGAAAGGTGTTATACTACTACAGAACCTTGTCGGACATGATCATAACTTCATGGAATGCACTAGCCAATAAATTGATTGAAGAATTCAATGAACAAGTAGATCCCTTCTCTTTGATGAACCAATTCACTTGCATTCAAAGACATCCACAAGAGGAAATCCTAGAATTCAAAATTAGATTCATTTGAACATGGAAAAGAGTACTGCAAGGCATACACCCACCTATTGAACAAGCAATGTACTACTACTTAAGGGTCTTCCCTTATGAGATGGGGATATACATAAGGTAATTATGTGTACAAACATTTCCAAATATTTTTCAAGAAGTAATAAGATCCGAGAAGGACCTCATTGTGGTAGGAAGACTACCTCCAAAGGTCATAATACCTATATATCCATAACTCCCTCAACAAAAATCACCATATCAGCTTCCTCAAGATATTTTTTAGCATATACACCATCGATAAATTTCCCATATTGGCCTAATTTTCTGACTCAACAAGTGCTGCTCGCTCCCTCGATAGTCCCACTACTCCTGACACCTGCTATCATCTTGATATTACTATAACTATATTTTCATATAATTGCCTTCTAGGAAATGATAATAACATTTAAGAATCTTACAAATGAATTCATAGCCATGAAAACATGAGATACCGAGAGGAAATTTTATCTGTGAAGGTTCTCATCTATCATAAGAGATCAAGCTACTTCCACTAGCAAGCCCCTAGAAAGACCCAATGCCATGTATGCCAACCAGGAGGAAAATCCTTCTTCTTCAAAATCTGAGTTCGAATATTGGTGCTCAACTTGTAATGATCCCCATGGTGAAAGTATATGTATGATGCATCAACACTACATCCAACGAAATGTAATTGAAAAGGAAAAATATGCATAGAAGGGATAAATCAATATGGTGAGAGAAGCAAATAAATACAATTTTATGGTACTAGCCAAAGAACAAGTGATGGTTCTTACAATATTTGGGAAGAAGCCTCTATCTATTGATCTAACAGCTCTGGCCCCCCTCAAGGTACCTTATGAACCAAAAGATATTCCAAAAAGGGATATACCTTTGCTGGTCCTATCCCAAAAGGTAGCCCAACACCAACAAAAGGAAGTCAAAGAGGGTGAGGAAGGAGAGCAGGCTAGAGACAAATTGAGGTATCATTCCATGACCATACATTAGAGGATTGAAGTTTTCCAAGATTACAAAGACAAATAAGAGGAGCCTATAAAAGAGCTAAATAAATAGTTAGGTCTTCAAGTTTTAACATTGTAGATAAAATAAAGAAAATCCCATCTAAAATTAGCATGTATGATGCACTCCTCATATCGGAACAAATATATCTATTGTAGGAATCTCTCAAATCCATAAATATTCAAGGAAAACAACAAGCATAGCTGAAGCTAGCTCAAGGGGATCCAACTTCAACAACCAAGAAAAATAGGCCTTCTTCATTTTAATTGTCCTTATATATGGAGGGATGGGTGGTACACAATTGTATGATTGACTCTGGAGAAACTACCACTGTTATGCCTAAAATGGTCTATGAGGTAATGGGTATGGAATATACAAGAATCAACCCCATAGTACTGCAATTATATGGTGCACCTATGAAGACTATTGGAGTAATTAAAATGTCCCCATGAAGTTGCATATACTACCTCAAATAATTGCCATACAGGAAATTGTAGTAGTGGACTTGGAACCATATTTAAGAATGTACCTCTCAAGAGAATTCAATGCGAAGCTGGTTGGTTATTTATATCTTGATTATTCCCATATGGAGGTGCCATTAAAAGGAAAAAGAGTCAAGATCTCCTCCGAAAAACCATCCTCATTTCATATAGATAAATTTGAAGAAGATCATCAAGCGAACATAGTAAACGTCACCATTCAAGAAAAGGATCTTCTAGAAGAAGTCCTAGAGTATCTCAAAATAGAAGATTAATTTTCCATTAAATATTTCAATGCCATGATTGAAACATGGATAGACACGTATTCAATCACCCAGCCAAAAATAACAGAACCCTCAGTACCGACTCACGAAAATCCCAACCAAGAGAAAATATGCAATTTATTATTTGATGATACCAGATGTAAGAATGGTGCTAGATCATGAATAGTGTTGGTATCACCTACCAAAGCAGAAAGCACTTTATCATACTGACTGACATGAAGTTACACCAACAACATAGCATAATATGAATCATTATATCTAGGGCTAAGAAAGGCTAAAAAAATGAGGATAAAACAACTGCAAATCTTTGGTGATTCCAAATTGGTAGTTAATCAAGTCACAAAGAAATGCAATAACAAACAAAACTACCTCAAAGCATACAAAAATCAGGTATGGGACTTGTTGGAATATTTCAAAGCCTTAAACATTAAGGCTATTCCTAGATAGCATAACACTCATGTTGATATCTTGGCTTCTATTGGTGCAAACTTCTGCCAAGTATCTAATGTCATCTACAAAGCCAAAATAGTAAGGCTAGTCAATAGACCATCTATGCTGGACAAAGACATCTTTTGGCAAGTATTTGAAAATGATGAACATATTATCAACTTTATGATTTAGAAAATGAACTATGCAAGTAATCAACTATCGAAAGGAGAAGAAGAATATGAAGAAAGTAAAATGATACAGTTAAAAAATAATCACATTCCTAAGGGTTGATAAATTTGGAAAGCTTATTTAACAACAATGATAGTTCGGTTGCCCAAAGAATCAAGGTTAATAAAAATAGCTATAAGAAGGTGCAAATTAAACCCAGTAAATATATCAACATTGAAGTATGCTATTCAGAGGAAGAAGTAAGCTAAACTATCAAACAATGTAAAGAGTTCAATGATATCATAGCCTGGATATATAAAGATATTAAAGTATATGACAAGGATACCATCCAGTACACTATTGAACTATTATCAGATAAAAAGCCTTTTTGATAGAAATAATGACCTGTGAATTGTAATATAGAGGTGTTAATGAAGCATGAACTCCTAAAATTGTTGATTGCTAAGATCATATATCCCATCAAGCACTCCACCTGGGTTTCTAATATTTTTTCAATTAGAAAGAAGAATGAAGACATCTGACTACATGTATACTTGTGAAACTTGAACCGGACCTCACTAAAATATCATGACCCCCTCTTGTAGATTAATCAGATCTTGCACACTATAGTCAAAACCAAAAGGTTTTCTCTCCTGGATAGATTTTTAGGTTTCAATTAGATTTGGGTGAAATATGAAGATCAACACAAGACCACTTTCACCACAAAATGGGGTACCTTTGCATACCAATGCATGCCTTTTGGGCTATCTAATGCAGGTGCCACCTTTCAAAGGGCCATGGATTTGGCATTTGGTGAATTGGTAAATAAAATAATCCTGATATATTTGGATGACATGATAGTTTTCTCCCATGATAAGAAGAAGCATATCGAGCATCTCCAAATGATATTTGAAAAATGTAGAGAATTCGGGATATCCTTGAATCCCAAAAAGTCAATCTTCATAATACATGAGAGAAAACTATTGGAACATGTGGTATCAAAAATAGGATTGGCAATAGATCCCAATAGGGTAGAAGCTATCCTATCTCTCTCCCTCCCACAGAGCAATAAGGGCCTTCAATAATTTTTTGGATAAATTAACTTTGTTCAAAAATTCATTTCAAATTTTTCTCAAATTGTGAAATCAATGACCGAAATGCTAAAGTAGCAAGCTAATTTTAAATGGACGGATGCCCAAAGAAAGACTTTCAAAGACATAAAATAGGAAATAGCTCAAGATTCGATCCTCATTAGCCCATATTATTCTAAATACTTCATCCTCTATGTATTTGGAGCAGAAGGGAGCTATGCAACTATCTTGACCCAAAAGAGAGACCAAGATGGTGAAAGACCAATAGCCTTTTTGAGTCAAACATTTCAAAACCATGAAGAAAAATACAACTTAATCAGAAAGCAAGTCTATGCGATCATGAAATCTCTAAACAAAATTTAGGCATTTCATCTCCCAAAGTAAGATCCTGGTGTATGTAGTACACCTAGATGTTCATAATTTTGTGATTCAAGGAGAACTCGATTACAAGAGGGTCGATTGGATTATAAAAATTCAATAATATGATGTTGAGATCAAGCCAACAAAATTGATAAGAGGTAGAGCTTTGTGCCAAAATTTGGTAGAATTCGTAACCCAAAATGCCAATATGTCAAGTCAAACAGAATGTGATTATAATCTAGAATTAGAATCAAGGTAGTCGAATGACTATATTGAATAGTTGTACAACTAATTTAACCCAGGTAGATGTTTGAATGACTTAACTGCATCCTAGAGACAAAAATTCAGATTGCAAGCCAAGAAATATGTGCTGATAGGATATATGCCCTATAAAAGAAACTTTAATGGAGTACTATTGAGGTGCCTTCCAATGGGGAAAACTAAAGAGGTGCTAGAACAGTTCCAAAAGGGTTTTCTAGGAGGCCATTATTTTGGATAGACTATCACAACAAAAATATTGAGAGCCAAATATTATTGGCCTACCATTTTTGTTGATGCATTAAAATGGGCTAGAACCTACAAAAACTATCAAATATTTGTAGGTAGACACAAACACCCGATAATACCGTTATAGACAATAAATGCAGAGGAACATTTTCAATAGTGGGGACTAAAATTTATTGGTGTAATCAACCCAAATTCATCCACATGGTACAAGTACATCTTAATATCAATATACTACTTCACAAAGTGGATTGAGGTAGAAGTGATAAAACACGCTGATCAAGATACTAGGATTAAATTCATGGAAATATTAATCACTAGATTTGAGGTTTCAGAAACCATTGTATTAGACAATGTAAGGCCTTTCTTAGGGGCTAAAACCATTGATTTTGCAAGGAAATATGGGATCTATTGGAACAACTCATCAAATTACCACCCTTAGAGGAATGGGCTGGCAGAATCTACCAATAATAATTTTTTGAAAATCAATAGGAGAAGCATTCAAGACAACCCCATAAGCTAGCATCTATTGCTAGATCAAGCAATCTAGGATGATTGGATAAGAATAAAAAATGTCCTAAAAACTTCTCCATACACCCTAGTATATGACAAGGATGTTGTATTACCAATCAAACTGGAGCTCCCTATGCTATGACTCATTAAAGAAAACTATTTGGATGATCTACAACTGTTAGAAAAATGGACGATCGAGCTAGTCCAACTAGAAGAACAACATGAACAAGCATATAATAATTTATGGCATCATTAGATAGTTGTCAAGTACTAGTTCGATAGAAAATCTAGGACAAGAACATTCGAAGAGGGTGATCTAGTGCTTAAATGGGATGTAAAAAGAGTGAAGCCTAGGGCACATGAAAATTTTTATTCTATGTGGTCCAGAACATACATCATTGACTAGAAGAAGTATCTAAATGCATTTGAACTAAGAACCTTGGATGGTCATTTTCTCCCAATATCGGTAAACGACTAGCATTTGAAGCATTATGCTTAGAACAAATGACCCATACCTTGTACATATGTAAATATCACACAGGTACTTTCCATGTAAATAGAACTTTCTATCTTAAAAATAAAGTTGAGGTAGAACAATATTCCTTGCCTCAATATCAATTATGGGATCTACATCAAGAAAATTTGAGAAGAGACTGAAGCTAGGAATGCAAGAATAAAAAATTAATAGAGCTGGAGGATGATTTAAAAAGGACACAAGCATACAAAATGATCTAAGTAACATATATCACTAGAGGATGATTAGAGGAATCTATATATTATGTGGCTCCTTTTTCCTCTGTTACAAGTTGCACAATAACATTCTGCTAATAATAGTGACTATGAAGCCCAATGCAACAAGTGTAAAGCAAGAAGGATGATGATCGCCTAAAGCACCCATATTGATCCTAAAAAAATCTACAACTTGACCCATACCCTAGCCTGGATCTACTAGAAAAGTCTTGTCCTTCGAGGGTCCCCATGCATGATTTTGATGCTATTATCACCAGTCCATCACCACAATTTTGGAACACTATTCCTAGCACAAATGCAAGGACCTCGATGGCTTGTCCCCTATTTCAAACCTATTTTACCAGTCACATGTGGTATAGTAACAATTATATCTAGGTCCTCCATATTTTATGAGACAAAAGGTCCCTAGGAGCCACCAAGAATGTGGGTGTTTTTGGTTCACCATCCACATGCACTTTTGGCAAGGAAGTGCTGAAAACAAGTACACTACGTAAAACAAAGGACTTATGCATTTAATTTGGATTTGGCTAAGGCTGAAGGTAACCAAAATTTTTGGTACCCAAAAAAATCCTAGAATAACCCTAGATATTCGGCCTAGCCATAGAATGTAAATCCACCAATTTTGAAGATGACCAAAGATTTTACATTTAGCTAGAGCCTAGATTCATCCCAAAGACCTGGCCCAATAAAAAGGTTCAATTTTACCAAGTGCAAGGTTAGCCAAAAGTTTTATCCTCAACCAAGGTTTGGGATAGGCTCAAATATCCAGTCAAACTAGAAGGCTCATCATAATAAGAAGAATTGCACCCATTTGGAGCCTAGTGAAGGATCATATGCTCAGTCCATCTCAAAGGTGATTGGAATTTTTGCACCCAATTGAAGCCCTAAGTAGTTTGAAAGTTCTGGCCCATACATACAAGGAAATGACCAAGTCTTAATAATACTAGAGGAATCATACCCGATGAGATACCAAAGGCCCGATCCATAGAAGAAATATGTCATTGAAAGAGTTACACCCAGGAGAGAACCAGAGGATGACCAACTACTTGCCCTAAGACCAGAGATCAAAAAACACAAAATCCAAAGGAGGTTGGAATATTTTGGTCCAGTGAAATCCATGAAGGACATCAATTCCCTAACCTATGCTAAGATCTAAGTTTGGAAAGCCCAGAAGATTATGTACGATCAATACTTGAATGAGTACCTAATATTCAGTCTGATACTAAAAGTCATCAAACAATGAGAAATAAGTGCTAATTTTAGTAATCCATCGCTAGTTTTTTGGAATCCTATAGGATGTTGAATATTCAATATCATGACTCCACAACACATAAGTGTGGTATCCAACCCGATTGAATCTAGTTTTAAACCACTTACATGGGGACTACCACCATTTTAGGACACATGGAGAATAAAATCATATGTTAGAAGGAATATTTGTATGGTGATTATCTCCATAGAATCATGTAGATTATAGGGTGACTAAACCATAAATGATCAGTGAGGAGTGATGAACCAGATGCAAGCAGCAAGATCAGCAATACCTAGCATAGCACATATTTTGTCTAGGTCAGCAAGCCATAATGAGGTAGTTAGGATGGCTATACTTCCCAATGATCCAAAAAAATGGCACCTCTCCTGACATAGCAACATTCCATTCTAGTATAATTATGTATTTTAATAATAACTTGATATTTTAAATATCTATATACAAAGAATGTAGATGTAAAAGGGGTCGGCTCTTAGGCATTTACAATTCATATGTAATGATGGATACTACACCTTAATGCAAATGGAACACTATCTAGCCTCTGGTTTGATTCATTTGTAGAGTATACATGTGTGTGTGCAAACCCTTTTATTTCTAATTTAAGCTTGTTATATTTTTGTGGTGATAATTTTGAATTCTACATTTCCACTGTATTCATTCACTTGTTTGGAATTCTAGGTATGTTAAATACATAATGGGTTTAAATTATATATTTTTGATGCATGCATATTTCTAATTTAAGCATGTTGGAGGTTTCATGGTGATAATTTTGAATCCTGGATTTCCATTGTACTCATCCCTTGTTTGGAATTCATAGTCTCATTAGCATACAATAGATTATAAGTAAATACTCTGTGACTATTTGTGCAACGAGTTGGTTTGTTAGGTAGTTGGTTGTTTAGTTGTGTATTCTTGTTATTGCATGTGTCTTGATGTTGCTTAATATGTACCACTTTCATTTTTGGCTAGTTTAGTTTATTTATTTTAGCACCCTTCCCCCCCACTTTTAGGAATACTTAGCCTCGACTATAAGGAACCTACCTCCTTTGAAGATTGATCACCATAGCTTGCACACACTGCTAGGTATTTCAATGTTGGTAAAGGTCTATGGGTGCACAAACCTTTCCATTTGACATATTATCTAACCAAAAATATGCTATAGGTTTTGTGCACCAAATAGTGTCTCTAGACACTTTGGTTAATCTGTTGGTTTTTGTGTCCTTGATATTTTAACAATCAACAAATACAATCTCACCTTATCACTAGCATTTTTTAGAGTAATTAGTGTAGTTCAAATGATATTAAAAATACTACCAATTTAATGCACTAAAAATATCACCTTATCACTCCAATAAACTCTCAAAATAATTTTAGATGCACTTAGTAATCATTTCAATTTTTAAGAGTAATATGTAATGAACCCTTAATAAGTATTCTACAAATTTTTACTATAATCAATATTGTAGGATATGATCTTCTTGATTTATATATAGTAAATAGGTAGATAATAATTTTATTTCTTTCTAAAATATCCAACTCCTATTAATGTGCAAATAATCCTTAAAAATAATTCTTTCTTTTTGCACTTGAAGACTATAATGCAATCTATTCTTCTGCAACTTTTAATCCAAATATGGTGCTTAATGGAATTTTATAATGAACCCTATTTTGAAGTTCAAATAATTACACCCTAGTTTCTTACCTTTAATGGCTTCTATATATGATGTAGATATTGGTGTTTTTATTCATGAAGTTGTTGCTTTTTAGTGGATGGATACACAACTTCTTTGTTGGTTGTCCCGAACAACGTTTTGCTTCACCAATCTATAGCCTCAAACTTTCTATATTGAGCCTTAGATTTGGTGGTTTGATCCTTCCAATGACCTTTTACTTTCTGATGTAGATTCAAATAACTCCTTTCTATAAAATATTCCTTCTTGCTATGAGAGGTAATATCCAAATATCTTGGATTTGGTAGGCTTCTTCTATCTAAATATTCCTTCAAGATTCTTGTTGAATTCTTGCTTCAAACAAGATCTTCTTCTTCTCAAAATTTTTATTTTCTTGAGGTATTTACTAGATTTTTATTCTAGGATTTGGCACTCCTTGCCAAATAATTATTTTTTAATTTGGAACTTCTTGCCAAATTCTTCTTCTCTAGGATTTTTATCAGATGGTGACAATTGTCCCAAGTCCTTCACTATCAAGAGCTTTATCCTTGGTAGTGGATTTCTCCAATGAGTTCTCCTAGGAACTATTAAGATGATGCTTCTATTAGCTTTGCAACAAGGCTCTCCAAACCTTCTTATTTTTCTTCTCCTTTAGACCTCTCCAAGGTCTTCTATATTTTAGCTTCTCTGGCCTTCCAAATGAGACATTTTCTTCAACCTTCTACTTTTGGAAGTGTTGTTGATGATATATTCTTTCTTGGATCTCTAAAATCTACTACTTTTGGATTTGAACAAGAATATTCCAGTCCTTTTCTTTCTTCCAAGAATGGAAGCACTTTTATGATATATTCTCATCTCTTCAGCTTATTATGAGATAAGTCTTTAATCAATAAATGAGATTACCAATATCCTATTTCTTAGACTCTTATTTTTTTTGTAGATAAGATACTATAGCATTAATACCATGTTTTACAGGTTGACCCAAAACCTTTTACAAAAATCAGCCTAGGGTTGTTGATGAACATATCCTTACTAAGGATCCTATATATGTAAAATCTACATGTCGCCAAGGCCATTACATTCGGTAAGGCACATATCCTGTTATCAAAAAGAAAATTCCCGTACAAAATTTTGGGTATACCCTAAGAAAACACACATGCATCATAATTACAAAAAAGAAAAAGACACGGATCCCTTTCTTGAGACAATGGAGAAACAAAAAGCTGCAGACACACATAGCAGAGTACTGAAAAAAACTCCCACAAGCTCTGTATTGACAGTTACTATTAATAATTCTTTGGTAATTGCTTTCTTTCATATATGACATGCTTTGGTACCACTTACTATCTTGGCTAGTCAACCTTGGAGAAGTGAACCTGCTGGCTAGATTCATGGCGATGGCTATCTGGTGGTCCACGTGGCTTTGGTTCAAAGTCTTATATTGCCATTTCTTTCCTTCCTTGTGATTATCAACCAACATAAAATTACTAAGGAGCCATGTTATCTGACATGTGACTATCCCCATTAGTCTTTGTGGTATTTCCAAGTAGCATCCACGAAGACTGACAACTCATATAATTTTTATTGTGAGTCCAATTCAAAAAAGAGATGGGAATACTCCTAGTATTCGAAATTATAGTGCCTTCCCTATTGGAAAATTTGACTATCATTCTAGGAATTATTGTTGAATAAGATCTTCTACTTCACTTGGAACATCGTGTTCCCATTTGAAAAGTTTGTCACCATCAACACCCAAATTGGCTAGCTTATCAACAATTTTGTTAGCTTCCCAAAAGACATGTTGGGATTTTTTGTCATGTATTCCCTAGAAAAGGATCCTAGCCTCTTCAACAATTGTTTTAATCCTCCAAGGAGGTGTTTTCCAATTATTGAGGAGATTTATAACATGCATAGAGTCTCCTTCTATGATCAAATTGCCTTCTAAGTCTTGAGTCATTTGAAGGCCTCTCCACATAGCTCTAGCTTCAGCTTTGTTTTTTGTCCTTGTTACCAAATATTCAAAAAATGCAAGCATCATATTCCCATTATGATCTCGAACAATGCCACTAGCACTTGATCTTCCAGGATTGTCCTTAGCTACTCCATCAAAATTAAGCTTAAACCAACCTGTATTAGGTGAAGACCACTTAACATTGGCTTCGGGGTTGACTAACCTAGGCACATACTCATCTAACAAGGTTAAGATTAAATATTGAGCAATCGTGGTCTTCTGTAGATGAGGTTTACAGCTATCAAAAGGGATAAGGTTCACATTCTCATTGGCAAAGGATAGGATCCTAGAAATGATAGTTTGATGATCATGGATAGACTCATTAAAGACTCTATGGTTCCTTTCTACCCACACCTACCAAAGATATTTATTGAGACAAATTTTCCACATGTATCTAAGTCTTTGGATTGAAAAGGGGCAATGCCACTGTATGAAAAAATCAAGTACGATGGCTAGTTTAACCCATGAAATATTGAAGGCCTGAAAAACCCCGCTTAGGACAATCATGGAAAACGGGCACTCAAGGAAAATGTGATAAATAGTCTCTCAATTAGCCCTACATAGATAACAATGATTAGTGATACAAATACCTTTACGCATCATATTATCAATGGTTAGAATTCTTCCTTGGATAACCAACCATGAAAAAACTATAATTTTTGGAATTAATTTTTTTATCCAAACTAAGTCCTTTTGGAGGACAAAATCCTCATCATCAAGTAGAATATTGTAAGCTAATTTAACAGTGAACTACCCATTTTCCGTAGGAGCCCAGGTCACTTGATATTCCTTGGGTATCATGGGGATAAACTGTTGCCCAAGAATGTTACAAAGATCATTTGATTCCGCTTGAAATCCCTGAATTCTTATTTGTTTCCACTTCATTCTACCTCTGTCCTCAACCATATAATCAGAGACTTTTCTACCAATGAGTTCTTCTGTGATATATCTAATTCAGGCTAAGTTAGGATATTGCATCAGTGGTTCGTCCTTATCCCACCTGTCATTCCAACAATTTATCCTGTCACCATTGCCTAAAACCCATCTTAAACATTTTTTGATGATTTCCTTACAATTAATATTTGCTTTCCAAAAAGCAAAACCTTTGATTGGAACTGAGTCACTTAGAAATTCCATATTTTGAAGATACTTTTGTTTGATGATAGCTGTACATTCATTTTCTTCACCAAAAATGAGACACCACGTCTGCTTAGATAGTAAAGCTAAATTTATATGAGCAATTATCCTCAGACCTAAGTTCCCATTTTTCTTGGGTTTGCACACTTTGGTCCATCCTACAAGGTGTATGCTTTTTTTCTCCTCTGATCCAATCCATAAAAATTCTTTTTGGATTTTCTCAATTTTTTAGAAAACCTTCACAGGTGCTTTGAAAACGGAGAGGAAATAGACTGGAATGCTTTGAAGAGAGGCCTTAGTGAGGGTCAACTTTCCTGCTTGAGATAGAAGATGACCTTTCCATCCAGCAATTTTTTTTTGAATTATTTCAATAACCCTATCCCACATTGACTCTCTCATAGAACTAATGAAAATAGGGAGACCAAGATACGAAGTGGGGAGGTTTGCTATATCACACCCTAAAATTACTGCAATCCTTCCTTATCTCTAAATTGGGGTGTTCAAGAAATATAACTTGCTTTTATTGAAATTAACTTTCTGACCAACAACGTCCTCGTAGAGTTGCAGGATGTATTTAATTATTTTGGCCTCAACCATTGATGCCTTAGTCAATATAAGGGTATCATTGATGAATTATTAGTGAGAAACAACCCTAGTGAGATATGTTACCTTGATTCCCAATATTAGCCTTGAACTGCAAGCATTTTTTATGGTTCTTCCTAAAGCTTCTACCATAATGATGAATAACATGGGGCTGATAGGGTCCCCCTGTTGAATTCCTCTGCGACTTTGAAAGTAACTAACAGTTGTTCCATTAACTAGAATCGAGAACCATGATTTAGAAATACATTCTTTGATCAAATTAACCCATTGGTGGTGAAAACCAAACTTAAGGAGGAAAATAATCGAAAAGTCCCAATTTAGCCTGTCAAATTCTTTGTTCATATCAAGCTTGAGGGAAAAAATAGACCTGTTAGTCTATTGAGCAGAGTGCAAAGCTTCATGAACTGTGATAACTCCATCCAAGATTGACCTACCCTAGATAGAGATTCCTTGGCATGGATCTATGATGCAGGGCAAAATATCTCTCATTCTATTTGCAATGGATTTAGTTAGGATCTTGTAAGAAACATTGCACAGACTGATTGGCCTAAAGTCAACCATAGATTCAAGGGTTTGCTTCTTAGGAATTAGAGAAATAAAAGTAGAGTTGATACCTTTTGGGATATGATTGCTTGCTTGGAATTATCTTATAGTAGAAATTACATCCTCACTTACGATGTCCCAAAAATCTTGATAGAAATGAGGGGGAAAGCCATCGAGTCCCGGGGCTTTGTCTAGCTCCATGCTAAACAAGGCTTCCTTAATTTTCTCATCAGAAAAGAGAGCTAAAATCTTAAGGTTTATATCCTTATTTATTATGCTAGGAATGGATTGCAAGAGAATATATTTGACCTCCTCATTGCACTATGATTCCTGACCAAGGATAGAATTGAAATAAGTTAGTTCCTCCTTTCTGATTTTTGTTAAGTCTTGAGTAATAGAACCATCTGCTTTTTAAAAAAAAATTATCTTGTTATTGCTTTTGTTTCTAAGCATGGTGATGCAAAAAAACTTGGAATTTGAATCTCCATATTTCAACCAAAGAGCCCTTGATTTTTGCCTCCAATAGATTTCCTCACAGGACAAAATGTTATGAAACTTTGCTAGTTTTGTTCGTTCCTCCTACCTAGCAGTTTCTTCAGCATCACCATGTTGGATCCTCTGATCAATTATCTTCAAACTTTCAACAACCTATTTTTTATTTTAAAAGAGGTTCCCAAAGACCTCTTGGTTCCAAGTTTGAAGCTTTTCCTTAATAAACTTTAATTTGCCAGCAAATTTAAAAGCTGCACTACCCCTGATAGGCTGCTGCCACCACTGACTTAAGTTATCTCTGAAACTGGAATGTTTGATCCACATAGATTGAAATATGAAAGGTTTCTTAAAGGACAAAGAGTTAGGGATCTCCAAAAAAATGGGATTATGATCAGAGGTAATTTTAGGAAGGGCTTGTAGGGTAGAATCACCGAACAAAGTTGTAGCCTCCTTTGATAGAAAAAACCTATCAAGGCTTTATTGAATGAGATGACACCCTATCCGTCGATTGCTCCAGGTATAATTTGCTTCTCTAATTTTTACATCCATCAACATGTTGGAGTTCACAAAGTCATTGAATTCATCCATGCTCTTGATAGGTGGTCCATTTCCACCCATTTTGTCTGAAGGATAAAGAGGAGTGTTAAAATCCCCAACCAAAATCCAGGGGACATTATGGAATATTTCACTCAGATTACCTAAGTACTCCCATAGTAGAGCTCTCCCTTGAATTGAAGTCGGGGCATAAATATTTGAAAGGATCCATGACCTGTTACTGTTTATTTCCTTAAATAAAACACTAAGAACCCTGCCATATTTTTGAATAATGGTGCCTTCTACTATCCGGGGATCCCACAAAGTCATAAGGCCTCTAGATGCTCCTCTGGATGATTTGCAAACCATCTCCCCTTGATTCCAGATTTTTTTTGCTATTTTTTTGACTGAATCTCATCAGTTTTTATTTCTTGCAACATGATAATAGTTGGATTCACTTGATTTCTTATTGCACTAACTTCCCTGTGTTTGGGCAGGCCATTGAGGCCTCTCACGTTCCATGAGAGGAACTTCATTTAAATTGTTTGGGAGTTCTTCCTATCCCCCTCCCTTGAGGGGGTTTTCCTAATTTGTTGTCTTCAAAACCTTTAATAACCTATTGAAACAAGGTTCTCTATTTTCCATTGGAAATGTCATTATCAGTTTTAATTTTTTGATGCTTAGCATTTGATATTCTCCCTCTTCTTTTTTCACTACCAAAATCTATAGGATACTTCATAGTGCTCCTATTTTTTTTAGGACTAAATTGAGGGGAGGTAATTTGTTGCAGAACCGGACTGCCATATTCCTCAGTTTGAAGAGTTTCACATATCTCCACCCCTACATCCAAATATTCTCCTTTTTTCTTGTATTCCCCTGGTTTTCGGGATGACCCCTCATTAGGATTCACTTGGCTCCTAGTGATGATGTTAGGGAGATGAGATTTTTTATTTTACAATGCCTCAAATTTCTTCCTAAGTTCTTTAGCATTAGGGTTTGGCTTTGTGATGCCCACTAGGCTTGAAGTATTTCCAACATTGGGGTTTAAGGATCCTGACTTGGATGTGGATTCTAGAGATCGTGCTTTAGGGTTTGGATTTATGATGCCCACGGGGCTTACAGTAATTTTAGCATTAGGGTTTGACAATCCTAACTTGGATGGGGATTCAAGAGAGTCAGAAAGGTTAGCCTGAAGGTGCTGGGCTTCCATGTCTTTTGATAATCCTCCTACTCCCATATTGGATAGAATTAAAAATTTATTTGAAACTAGAGGATTGGAACTTACCTGAGTATTTTGGTTTCCAACAACCTGTTGTTTTCCTTTGTCTTGCTGGGACCCTACACCCTCTATTTTATTTTTTTGGTAGACATAATTTGCCTGATTGAAATCGCCTCTGCCAGGGAAACTCCTAAAATTTCCTCTGTCTAGCATTCCCTACTTCTGCTTTTCTCTATTCATTGCCAGGTTAGGGCACTAATTGCATAGATGTCCTTGATTTTTACATTCTGCATAGAATGCCAGTCTATTCTCGTATTCTACCGACTATTTTCTATAGTATTCTCCATACTCTAGCTCCATAAACCTTGGCAATTCATTATTCAAATTAGCATTTACATAGATTTGTGCATGAATCATCCTTGTCCTGGCCAAGGTCGCATGGTCAATGGAGATCAAGTCCCCTATAGTTCTGGCTATGCCTTGTAGCCAATATTCATTGAAGAACTAGGTAGGTAGACTTGGGAGATGAACCCAAATAGGGGCAATGTTAATATTTTGCTTTTCAGGGTTGAAATATTCACCCCATCGTCTAAGAAAAAGGCTCCTTTTGCCTAGAAACCAAGGACCTCCTATTAAAATGTAGTTAGCATCCTCCATATTGTTAAAACAGATAATGAAGAACCCTCGAGTTAGAGCTACCAACTCCAATCTGCCTACCAGTCACCATTTACCCATCGCCCAAGCCCTAATAGTCTTCATGTCCGGCCTACCTTCCAAAAACTTGCCTACCAGGGAAAATTATTCCATTAAAAGAAAAGGGCTCATGGAACTTGTCGGGGCTGAAATTTTATTATCTACTAGAACTAGGGGTGGAAGAGAGAGAACCTCCTTTCTTTTTCCTCTAAGAGTCTCAACAAAAGACAACCACTTATTGGACCCCGTATTGTCATTCGTATATTTTTTGTCAGGGTCTTTCTAAGGAGGGTCGGGCCCCTGTGTGATGCCCGCATCAAAATCTGCCACAACCTGACCGCATTCCTTTGGATCCTCACTTAATCCATGCTCGAGGTTCCCACCACCCCTTCTATACCTGCTCTACCTCTACCACCTTGGCTGATATTCCTGCCCAAAAAATTCAAACCCTCACTCCCATCGCACCCGCTAAACCTCAGCTCACTCATTCCTCTTGCTAGATAATAATGTGTATTGATTTGGACTTTGAGATGTTATTCCTTCAAGCATTCAATATACTTAGACTCTTATTTGGAGTCTTCTTTAGGAACTCTATTCTAGATTTTTCTTCTAAATCAAGAAATTTCTTCTAGAATTTTCTTTAGAGATCTCTTCTTTGGATTCTTCTTCTAAATCAAGAAATTTTCTCTAAAATTTTCTTCAAAACCTGAGTCAAGAATTTGTCTTCTGAGTCAATTATTTTCTAAAATTTTCTTGAAAATTAAGGCTTTTATGGCCTTATTATTGATAAAGGCTTCAATGGGATTTTTGCTTCTACAATCTATAGGTATTAATTTTGAATGGAGATCATCAATATCCTATCTCCTCCTTGATTCATCTTTTGGAGTCCCTTCTTCCTTGAGTCTGATATAAGGCTACTATAACATTTTTATTACTTCTACACTTTGTAGGATTGCAGCTCATGTAATGGGACCTTCTTTGAGGTCTTCGAAATATTTAGTCTTCTTCGTTGTTGTTGCAAGTGTTGGAATAATTCTAAGAATATATTATTCCTAACTCTCTTGTAGGAAGCTTCCCTAATTTTTCTTGAATATCCTTTTTCTATAATAATTTGCTAGAAACTAAAATTGAAGAATTTATAATTTTGAAGATAATAATCTTCACTAGTTGATTTCTCAAACTAGTGGTTTGAATTCTGAGTCCTAGTCTTGATGAGTTTTTTTGCAACTCTATGGAAATAATCTAGCCAAATATAATCTTAGTATTTTTGCAATTGAGATTTATTTTAGTCCTCACTTTTCTAATCCTATTGAATACTGTGGCTATTACTATCAATTGGTTTCCAAAAATAGTAATGGTAACTCTCCCTATTCCTCTTGAACTACTAGACTTCTCTTATCATGGATGTTGGTCCTCCTATATTGATTCACCGTGGATTTGATACCACTATTAGCTTTTGAGGATATATGCAGTGGAGAGATATAACACAGGTCCTAATGAAATATAGGAAATATGAAAGAAAGTGAGACAACAATATGACTAAAATATACTATAAATAGAAATGAAAAAAATACAATGCAATATGGAGGAAATGGTCACTCCATTAATATGAGCTAAAAAATTACATTGTACTCCATACATGAGTACTACTACCAAAATCTTGATAAGATTTATATATGCTTCATGTACAATATACCACTATGAGGCCCTTTATACAGGAAGATAGATTCCTTGGCCAACACTCTACCTAGCTATACAAGGGGACACCTTGCACATTACAACTTGCACATTGCCACTTGTGCATTTATTACATTGCTTAAAGTAACTAGATAAATTTCCCCTAAAGTAATATCCTATCCTAAATATGTACCTAAGGTGGTACATTTACATGATCCAAATGATGTAATATACTCTAACTCTAACAGGATAATAGTAGCAAGGAACGGGAGATAAGGTAAAATTATATATGCAGTGAAGTAATCATACTTGAAGAGCATTCAAAAGTTAAAAAAACCATCATCCAAGGTTTTATAGCAAGTACAATAGCAAAATATGTCCTAGGTTAGATAGAAAGTGTAAAAACTTCCAATATTTGAGTTTGTAGAATAGGCAAAGTAGCACTTGAGAAAAAGAGCAATAATCAAGAAAAAGTGTAGTAGCACCTAACATAGAAGTGCAATAGTCAATAACAGGTACAATATCACTCAATATGGAAGTGCAAAAATTAAGTTTGAGGTGAAAGTGCAATAGTCAAGTTTGGAGAGCAATGCAGAGAGAAAGCATAGGTTGAAGTTCAACAGTTGAGGTTGGAGAATAAGCGTAACAATAATAGCCTAAGAATGAAGGGCAACAATAATCAAAGGAGACTTGTATTTCTAAAAGGGCCAATGTAGTAATAAACCAAGAAAATTTCACTATATGGAAGTCATTAATTGATGAAGCATCATTGAGAAAAGTGTAATGTTCAATGTGAAAGGAAGAGGTATCGATTACTTGGAATGTTCACTATCTACATGCTAAAAAATGTTTTTCCATTTGGAGATGTAACATTGGAATATTATACACCCAAACCCTAACATTTCATCTCCTAAATGGAACATTATATTGTAGTGTTGTGATTAAAAGAACCTTTAACGTCAATATCAATCGAATAAAAATTCAAATCCTGAAGAGTGGTCAAATGAACCAAAGAGCAAGGGGAAGTAGGGTTGTCTACCACTCTGGGAAGGAGACCCCTATTTTAGTTTCCCTACTTTCCCCTCCTCTAGTCCTATTAATCCCCTACTGAGATGATCTTGGGATATTCCTATTGCTTTCCAAGACCTGCATGGGATTATTCTAGGGTTTCTTAGGATGTTCTTTCCTATTTTAAATGTGCTTGTTGTGGCTTGGTGGTTAGTCCCAAAGTTTGTTTTTCTATCTACCTTTGGTGGTGGTTTGTTTTTGTTTGTATTGGCTCGTAAGTAGGATATTTGAAACCTTTCTCGATAGATATTTCTATTATTCGAGTGGACCTTGTGCTTTTTTGCAATCTTCTAGGAAGTTTTCCTCTATTCTAATCTAGTGCTAGGCTCATGAAAGAGGTCTCCCTCTATCCCAACTTCTTGTATTGTTTCTATCTTGGGGTATTCTTCTATATCCTTACTGGTCTTGGTATGGGGCCATGGATTTATTATCTATATATGGGAAGATCTTGCAATTGTTTCAATATGGGCTTCTAGAGTAGGTTCAAGGTTTTTTTATCTTTCTCAAAAGATCCTTTTGTTGTCTATTTTAGGGATCACCATTGGAATTGTTCTCTATAGATCCTTTATGGTCTAGGGTGGACCTACACTTTCTTGTGTAGTTGTAGTTGAATGGTGTCTTCTAGCTTCTCCCTAATTGAAAAATTAGTGGGATTGGTGGTAATTTATTATGGGTGACTTCCTAATGGGATTTAATACAATATCTTGGTCTTGGAGGAGGACCTTGTGCATGTCTACCTACTACAGAAGTTGATCTCTCATGGTTGTCCCTATATGTGATTGTCCCATCCAGTCCTAAGGTGCCATGGTGGATAGATACTTCTTTGGGATTTCCTATCTATTGGCTATGCAACACATCTCCTTTGTAGTGAGATCTCTTTGCCTATGGTGATCTCTTCATGCTACTGATCCATCTCATAGGTTGGCTTTTTATTTTGGTTCATCCCAGTTGAGTGGTTGCTTTCCCGAGTTGTGATGGGAAGCCCTTTTTTATTTTTCTCTACGTAGGCATGTTTCCAGGTGGGAAAATATATCCCTATTACTTATTTTGGGTGTGTTTTTGGGCTATTCTTCATCCTTGTTCCTCATTATGGGTGGGGTTATGGGATGTTGTTCATCTCTATTTCTCATTTTGGGATATTATGCATATTTTTTCCTCATTCTAGGGTGGGATTCCAGGTTGTTCATATTTCCTATTTCTTTGGGGTGGGAAACAATATTTTGATTTTGTTCTTGCTGGTTTTCTTTGCAAGAGTAATTTTCTTTGAGTGGTTTCACCTATGGTGGATTTCTAGGTTCCCATGCCCCTTTAAGCGGGATCCCATAATTCAAATTTTCTACCAACTTTCCTATCCTAGGTCTCTTGGGTGGGATTCTCCATTTTGAATATTTACCACCTATTTTTGATTTCTTGGGTCCCTTTGGATAGGATTTCCCTTTTTAAATGTTTTTTTGTTTATCCTATTTTGCTCGAGATGATCCCTCATCCTAATTTTGTTGGGTCTGAAGATAGTCTCGACCGTCTTCTTGTACCCTTTTTTCTTCTTGGAGGTCTCCTCCCTGTTGTAAAAGGCTTGGGGTTCCTTTAAAAATCCCATCATCAATATGGTTTTGGGACCCTTTCAAAACCCTTCCACCAATAAAAAATGAACTAAAGAGAAGTTTGTGTGAAGATGAAGAGCGTTCATAAGCCATACAACACAATGGAAGAATATGAGCGTAAAATTATTATGTATTATTTGATTTTAAATATTTGAAGGTTTGAATTATTTTTTTTGATAGGGTGAAAAATACAGTTTTGAAAGGGCCCTACATAATCGAGCATGACTGTAGACACCCAATTTTGACACACTAGTCATGACTTCTCAAAACTGGTCGTAAACACTCCAAAAATTCCTAAAATCAGTTACAAACATCATAAAACCTCAATTTGATTACTCCCCATCATTTTGGGCATTATTTTTCACCTTCACTAAATTCACCACCCTGACCAAATTTTCTAGTGGTAAATTTGGCAAGTTAAATGGAAAATTTGGTAAAACAACATAAATTAACTTTTTCACTCAAAATATATTTTTATCAAATTTGCCACTCCTACCAAATTTTCTAGTGGTGAATCTCGCTAGTGGAAAATGTGGAAAATTTTCAAATTTCAAACTCCTCAGAATAAGATTTTATTCCTTACCAAATTCTCCACCCGAATCACCAAATTCTCTAGTGGTGAATTTGGTCGACAGTGGCAAATTTGGCAAAAATGTTTGGGAATCTTCCACAAAAACTAGATATTCATGAATTCAACTTATTTTCACCTCTACTATATATTTTGCATGCTTCAAGAAGGATTCAGATTCATTTTTTTAAATTTATTCTTAACCATTCCTCCCTCTAATATTCCCCCAAATCCTATTTAAGGAGGTCATGGGGCAAGCATTCCACAAGGTTCTTTCACTATAGCAAACATCTGCTATATTTTCTAGCATTCTCTATTCTTGAGTCCCCTTCAAGCATCTTTGAGTTTTCACCAAGCACTTTGGAGCATTGAAAGCAAGTCAAACAAGTCTAAGAGGGTTTTGAAGCAAGGAGGCCACCATTGGAGGCAAGAAAGAGAGCTTTCCTAGATTCTTTCTTCTCTCCTCCCACCTTAGCTTCATTGCATTTTATCCTCTAGGTTGTAGCCTTTCTAAATTACTTGTTCTTATTTTATGCATTTCTAACTTTTATTACATGGTTCTAACCCTTGTTTTTGGAAGCCTCTAACATTGTTTTTGTAGTCCTTCTAACAGTGTATTGACAACTTATTCATTCAATTATAGCATCTCCATTTTATCTCTAATTTCTATTTTATAGGTTTACTTTGAATTGCATACATTTCATCATCATCTTTTGTCCCTGATCCTCTATTTTGCAAGGTTTTTGGGTGTATTTCCTAACATCTTTTAAATTCTATTTTGTGTTGTTCTTTTATCTACAACATTACTTTACTTTCATTTCAAGTATCTAACCATCTCATTTCACTTCCATGCTATTTTATTTTCATACACTTGGTATTTTAGCATTCTAGTCCTTCTCTTTAAGCATTTCAATGACATTTTCCTTCATTTTCTAAGCATTTCATATTTATCTCTTCATCAATTTCATAGATATTGCAAGGATTAGGATATAGATAAGTTACCTTGCTATATTCCTAGTTTTCTTGCATTATTAACTCCACATTCCCAAGTCTTCTAACTATTCAAAATAATATCTGAGGCATTTCCCCTGTATTTTTCATCCAAGTATTCATTTAGAATCTTAAATTAGTAAATAATATGTGCAATATCTATTTATTCTACAATCAGATCAGTAATAGGCAGTATTGGAATTATTCTTAGTTGATTCACAGGCATCCTTCATTACATTACACTCCCATTTAATCAAATTTTAGTATTTTGGGGTATTTCCATTATCTTTATATAAAAATTTTAGTCATCAAATTCTATATTTCTATAGTTTAATCTTCTGATTTTTCTAGTTAGAAACTTAGTAGATACTGCTAGGATCCTTCCCTGCAAATTTTAGCTCGAAACACAGTCAAAACCCATCAAAATAAATCCTAAAACTCTTTAAAACCTGTCCTGGGACCAAATTTGCCACTCTAAACTATCAGTGGCTAGTTTGAAAACCAGAATATACTAAATCAAATTTACCATTCATACCAAATTTCCCAGTGGTGAATTTTATAACAATTCAAATTCCACCCTAGAAGGTAAGCATACTCAATTTTATTGTTAAAAAGGGTTATAATAAGATGTTTAGACAAGTTTCTACCCTATTTATACCTCAGATAGACCCATTAAATGAAAAAACCTATTTTTTAGTTTTGGTGTAGGTTTACCAAATTTGCCACCCTTGTGAATTTTGCAGTAGTGGCAAATTTGGCACTTTTTAGTGGTAAATTTGGAAGATAGGCTTTAGGAGAGGTAATCCAACCAATTGACACTTCCTTAGTGTTGGCAATTTTGGGTACCTTGTGTACATTGCATTTGCTCAAGTGAATAAGTTGTCATTGATGTCAAGAAGCTTTGGAAGGAATTTTATTTGATGTAAAATAATCTATTTTGATGAAGGTTCGACATGACAAGTTTGAAAGAAAGTAAGTTGGAAAAATGTCGCGATATCGCGACATGTCGCATTTTCACGACTTAAGTAGGAGAGAGAAATATTTCTAGAAAAGTGTCGTGATATCGTGACATGTCGCATTTTTGCGACTTATGTAGGCGAGAGAAAGCTTTTTAGAAAAGTGTCGCGATATCGCGACATGTCACAGTTTTACGACTCAAAGAGGAGAGAGAACGAACAGAGTCAGAAATGTCGCGATTTCATGACATATTGCAAGGAAGGTTGTACGGATGAAAAAGTGTCACAATTTTATGAAATGATGTAGGAGAGAGAGTCTAAAAAGAAAAGTGTCATGATTTCGTGACATATTGCAGAAGAGAGAGTCCATAGTGAGAATTGTCGCAATTTCATGACAAGTTCGAAGAGAGAGAAAGTAACTCGAAAAGTGTCATGATTTCACGACATGCTACAGAGTTCAAAATGAGAACTGTCATGATTTCATGACATGCTACAGAGTTCAAAGTGAGAAGCGTCATGATTTCACGACATACTGCAAAGTTCAAAGTGAGAACCGTCATGATTTTGCAACATGCTACAAATGAAATTGTTCCAAGTAAGAACTATCATGATTTCGCGACATGCAGCAAAGGAAAGGTTTCAAAGTAAGAAATGTCACGATTTCGTGACATGTTGAAGAGAAAGCGTACGGATGTAGAAAGTGTCATGATTTCATGACAGGCAAAAAAGAAAGCACACGGATGCAGAAAGTGTCGCTATTTCATGACAGTTTGAGATGGCAGTGTACGGATGGAGAAAGTGTCACGATTTTGCGACAAAAATTGAAAGCATGTCTTCCATAGGTGAAGTGTCATGATTTCATGACAAAAGCAGAGAGGAAGGCTATGAAGACAAAAGTGTCACGAATTCACAACAGAAGTGAAGACGAAGTTTGCAGAGGCAGAAGTGTCACGATTTCATGACAAAAGCAGAAAGGAGGTCTTCTATAGGAGAAGTGTCACGATTTCATGACAAAAGTAGAAAGGAGGTCAACGAAGGGAGAAATGTTGCGATATCATGATAGAAGTGAAGTCGAAGGCTGACAAAGACAAAAGTGTCATGATATCGCGACAAGAGCTTGGTGGAAGTCGTCAAAGGCTAAAGTGTCACGATATCGTGACAAAAGCCAAAAGAATGTGTACGGTTGCAAAGATGTCGCAATATCATGACATGTAGTTTCATGGGAAAAGCTACAGAACCATAGAGGCAGTGAAGCCGACAAAATTAAATTTGGGCCGACGAAGATTAGGGTTTGTAGCTAACATAGTTTAGGGTTGTGCAATCGACTAAGATCAAGGTTTTGATCTTGAAAGTATTAGTATAAAAGGAGGGCTATTTGGAGAGTAAAGGTATTGATTCTGAGTGTGCGTTCGAAGTGTGACATTCACAAATAGAGTGCGGGGGAGAAGTTTGATCGTCGAGAAGCAGAGCACAAAATTCAATCGAACTTGCACAAGTTAAGCCTATGGTGCACAGAGAGCAGAGTCATGCCGAGTCGAGCTCAGTGTGAAGCAAGAGTGCACAGAGAGCAAAAAAATGCAAAGCTATTGGGTGCATCGTTTTGCAACTTTCGGTGATAGTGCATAGGCTATGATGGTTTTGGACAAGTCTTTGAGAGGGATTGTTGCATAGATTTGAGCAAGCTTTTCTTGAGCTTGTGGAGCATCTTGGGCATGTTCTAGTGAGAACTTGCAAAGTAGATCTGAAACAAGTCTTGGTGAAGACTTGGGTGAAGATCAAACAAGCTTTAGTGGAAGCTTGTGAAACAACTTCTGTGAACCAATTTTGAGGACCAATTGAGGACAAAGATTGGTGTAAATTCAAGGACATTTATGCCAGACCGAAGGACTATGTTTGGTGCAGATCAGAGAAAGAGAACAAGGACATTTGTGCTAGACTGAAGGACTATGTTTAATGCAAATTCGAGGACCAGCTTTGGAGGTGACAGAGTTGAGGATAGAGGTCTCCAGCCAGAGCAGGGAAGACAAGTGTCTTTTGTGGATAGAGTTCCATTTGCTAAAGGCAGTGGAGGCAGAGGTCTTCTAGAGGATCACCAGCTAGAACAAGAGCTAGGGGATTGGTGTCTCCTTTGGGTTGGTGCCCATAAACATTGTAATCAAGAAAGGTATTCCTAGAATTTGATTTGATAAAATTTAGTGAAAGATTTTATCCGTGGAGTAGCCCACATTGGGTGAACCACGTAAATTGTTGTGTCTCTTTGTGGATGGTGTTTTGTGCATTGCTTTGATTATGAATTTTGATACTGCTATCTATACACTGCATAATTTTGAATTGAAGGAAAAAGTAAAAAGTGGTCTTATACTGTTCACCCCCCCTCTTAGTATAAGCTTGTGTTCTTCAATTGGTATCAGAGCAGGTGCCTTCAAAAAGTTTAACAACTTGAAGGAAAAGCCAATAAAGAACACAATGGATTATTCAAGTGGCAATGCAGCACCTATTCTTGATGGATCAGATTTTGGTCTTTGGAGTGCAAGGATGAAGGTTCATCTAATGGCACTTGGGAATGAGGTTTGGGAAGTGATTTAAGATGGGTACACTATTCCTGAACATGGTCCTTATACTAAAGAAGACAGGCTCCTACATCATAGCAATTCAAAAGCAATGAATGCAATCCTGAAAGGTTTACAAAAGGTAGATCTTACCAAGGTGATTCACTGCAAGACAGCTAGTGAAATGTGGAAACAGTTGCAGGTGGTTCACACAGGTGATGTAAATGTCCAAAAGGCTAAGTTGAGACACTTCAAAGGTATGTTTGAACAACTCAAGATGAATGATGATGAAAATATTAGTGACTACATGCTTTGTATGGATGAGGTTGTTAACTCCATGAAAGACTTAGGTCTTGAGCTTGCTGAAAATGATGTTTGTGATAAGATTTTAAGATCTCTTCCTAATAGATTTAGTGAAAATATTTTTGCTATTGAGGAAGCTAAATATTTGGATAAGTTGAAAAAGGATGAGCTCCATAGTATACTTGCAGCATTTGAGTTGAGAACTCAAGTGAAGGTTGATGTCAAGAAAGAGACAGCTTTCAAGGCTACCAAGAAATCCAAGGGTAAACAGCTTCAAGAGAGTGATGAGTCTTCCAGTGATGAAGAGGTATATTACAACAAGAAGTTCTCTAGAAAGCATAAAATCATGAAAAATATAAGATGTTTCAATTGTGGAAAGTTTGGTCATTATGCTACTGATTGTACTGTTCCCAAGAACGAAAGTGATGAAGATATACAGGATTCTAAGAGCAAGGATTCTGAAAAGCACAAGCATCATAGGAAAAACAAAGATGAGCGCAAAAATCAAGGAAAGAGGTATTCTCACAAGCACAAGAAGAGTTTATACCTAGACAAAGCAAGTAAGTGTTCTAGTAGTGATAGTGAAAGTTCTTCAAGTGATATTGAAAATGAGATGTTCATATCAAAAAAATAGGAAGAACCGAAACATAGATTCATTATCATGAAATGTCTTAGATGTGGAAATTTTGGTCACCTTGAGGATGATTGCACAAATAATGATTTGATTTCTAGTATGTATGAGGATGCTTCAAAAAACTATAAGGAAGATGCATGTATGGTTTTTGAAAAAGGTAGCACCTCTAGTGATAGGAAATCTAAAAAAGGGTTTGATGATTCAGAAAGCAAACAAATAAAGGATCTAGAAAGTGAACTTACTAATGCTCTTAGTGTTTTGAAAAAGGAAAGAAAGAAGAATTCTAGACTCAAGGATAAGTTAGATGAATGTTGTATGGAGAGAGATGATCTTATAGAAAGTCTTGACATCTCTATGGCTAAGACACAAGAACTCAAGGATGAGTTAGAGTCTAAGGTTCTTGAGTATAGTGAGTTAGAACAGAAAATGGCTTCTTTGAAAGAGGAAACTAAAGAGTACAAGGATAAGCTTTACAAGTTTCAAGATAGCTCCAAAAAGGTTAAGTCACTCATCAAAGGTCAAAGAAAGACAACGGATAAAACAGGCCTTGGTTTTGTCAAGGAACAAGCTGGAGAGTCTAGTAAGAGACTCCAAAAGGAAGAGAGTTCTGATGAGAAAAGTATTTCAGATTATGAATCCTTGGATGATAGATGCGAAAAAACAAAAAACAAAATTTAGAATGAGAAGAAGAAGTTTTCAGGACCCAAGAGGTCGAATAAAGGTAAATTTCACGATAGATGTTTTGCATGTTATAGGTTTGGTCATATGGCTGCACATTGCATGGCTCAAGTGAAGAAGGTGAACGACAATTTCAGAAGCACTAGTTTCTTTCGAGGGTATTGCTACTCTTGTCAACATTTTAGGCACAAGGCTATCTTTTGCGAGGTAAATAACAGGAACAGGTTTGATCAGAATAGGTTTAGGTAGAGCTGGCAGATTCAAAGAACAGGTATGCCTAAAAGAAATAACATTGTTACTTGTTATAAGTGCAACAATGATGGTCACACAGCTAGACAGTGTAGAGCTGATCTTCCAAGGTACAAGAATGGGAACAGTGGTATAAACAGGTCCAAGGATCAAAGCATGAACAAGAACATGGATGAGAACAAGAACAAGAACAGTGATAAGAACAGGAATGATAATAGGAAAAAGAACAGTGACAAGAATAGGAGAAGGCCCGGCAAGGAAATTATAGACATTGATGATGATCAGTGCCTAATGGGAGTTTTACTCCCACCCCAAAATTAATCACCTCATCAGGAGGTGGGGGAGGGACTAAGCTAAGAGGCTCATTCTTAGTCCCGAGCCCCAAAGGTGACCCTTTGCCATTGATGACAAAGGGGGAGAAATATGAGTAAGGGGGAGAGCTTCAAGTGAAGAGGAAAGATTCAATTCAGGGGAAGCAAAACCTCCAAGGCAGTTTCTTAGTTGTTAGCATAGTTGGTTTCAGTTTTGACTCTTGAGACGTGTTTTCAGTAAAGGTTTGCCATCAATGACAAAGGGGGAGATTGTTGGCAATTTTGGGTACCTTGTGTACATTGCATTTGCTCAAGTGAATAAGTTGTCATTGATGTTAAGAAGTTTTGGAAGGAATTTGATTTGATGTAAAATAATCTATTTTGATGAAGGTTCGGCATGACAGGTTTGAAAGAAAGTAAGTTGGAAAAATGTCACGATATCGTGACATGTCACATTTTTACGACTTAAGCAGGAGAGAGAAAGCTTTCTAGAAAAGTGTCGCGATATCGTGACATGTCGCATTTTCATGACTTATGCAGGAGAGAGAAATATTTTTAGAAAAGTGTCGCGATATCGCGACATGTCGTAGTTTCGCGACTCAAAGAGGAGAGATCACGACTCAAAGAGGAGAGAGAACGAACGGAGTTAGAAATGTTGCAATTTCATGACATATTGCAAGGAAGGTTGTACGGACAAAAAAGTGTCATGATTTCATGACATGTTGCAGGAGAGAGAGTTCGAAAGAAAAGTGTCATGATTTCATGACATATTGTAGAAGAGAGAGTCCGTAGTGAGAATTGTTGCGATTTCACGACAAGTTCGAAGAGAGAGAAAGTAACTCGATAAGTGTCATGATTTTGTGACATGCTACAAAGTTCAAAATGAGAACTGTCATGATTTCGTGACATGCTGTAGAGTTCGAAGTGAGAAGCATCATGATTTTGCGACATGTTGCAGAGTTCGAAGTGAGAATCGTCGCGATTTCGTGACATGCTTTAGATGAAATTATTCCAAGTAAGAACTGTTGTGATTTTGTGACACGTAGCAAAGGAAAGGTTTTGAAGTAAGAAATTTCATGATTTCGTGACATGTTGAAGAGAAAGCATAAAAACGTAGAAAGTGTCACAATTTCATGATAGGCAAAAAAGAAAGCACACGGATGTAGAAAGTGTCGTGATTTCATGACAATTTGAGATGGTAGTGTACGGATGGAGAAAGTGTCACAATTTCATGATAGAAACTGAAAGCATGTCTTCCATAGGTGAAGTGTCACGATTTCATGACAAAAGTAGAGAGGAAGGCTATGAAGACAAAAGTGTCACAATTTCACGATAGAAGTGAAGATGAAGTCTATAGAGGCAAAAGTGTCACGATTTCATGACAAAAGTATAAAGGAGGTCTTCTATAGGAGAAGTGTCACGATTTCATGACAAAAGTAGAAAGGAGGTCGACGAAGGGAGAAATGTCGTGATATCACGACAAAAGTGAAGTCGAAGGCTGACAAAGACAAAAGTGTCACGATATCGCGACAAGAGCTTGGTGGAAGTCATCAAAGGCTAAAGTGTCATGATATCATGACAAAAGCCAAAATAATGTGTACGATTGCAAAGGTGTCGCGATATCACGACATGTTGTAGTTTCATGGGAAAAGCTATAGAACCGCAGAGGCAGTGAAGCCGACAAAGTTAAATTTGGGCTAACGAAGATTAGGGTTTGCAGCCAACATAGTTTAGGGTTGTGCAGCCGACTAAGATCAAGGTTTTGATCTTGAAAGTATTAGTATAAAAGGAGGTCCGTTTGGAGAGTAAAGGTATCGATTCTGAGTGTGCATTCGAAGTGCGACATTCATAGATAGAGTGCAAGGGAGAAGTTTGATCGTTGAGAAGCAGAGCACAAAATTCAATCAAACTTGTGCAAGTCAAGCCCATGGTGCACAGAGAGCAGAGTCATGTCGAGTCGAGTTCAGTGCGAAGCAAGAGTGCATAGAGAGCAAAAAAGCACAGAGCTATTGGGTGCATCATTTTGTGATGTTCGGTGATAGTGCATAGGCTGTGATGGTTTTGGACAAGTCTTTGAGAGGGATTGTTGCATAGATTTTAGCAAGATTTTCTTGAGCTTGTGGAGCAGCTTGGGCATGTTCTAGTGAGAACTTGCAAAGCAGATCTAAGACAAGTCTTGGTGAAGACTTGGGTGAAGATCAAACAAGCTTTAGTGGAAGCTTGTGAAACAACTTCTGTGAACCAATTTTGAGGACCATTTGAGGATAGATATTGTGTAGATTCGAGGACATTTATGCTAGACCGAAGGACTATGTTTGGTGCAGATCAGAGAAAGAGAACGAGGAGATTTGTGCTAGACCGAAGGACTGTGTTTAGTGCAAATTTGAGGACCATCTTTGGAGGTGATAGAGTTGAGGACAGAGGTCTCCAACCAGATTAGGGAAGACATGTGTCTTATGTGGATAGAGTTCCATTTGCTAAAGGTAGCAGAGGCATAGGTCTTCTAGAGGATCACCAACCAGAACAAGAGCTAGGGGATTGGTGCCCATAAACATTGTAATCGAGAAAGGTATTCCCAGAATTTGATTTGATAAAATTTAGTGAAATATTTTATCCATGGAGTAGCCCACATTGGGTGAACCATGTAAATTGTTGTGTCTCTTTATGGATGGTGTTTTGTGCATTGCTTTGATTACGGCTTTTGATACTGCTATCTATACACTGCATAATTTTGAATTGAAAGTTGAATTGAAGGAAAAAGTAAAAAGTGGTCTTATACTGTTCACCCCCCCTCTTAGTATAAGCTTGTGTTCTTCACTTATCCCTACAATTTCATTTTCTCTATGTTATATTTTTATTTTTCTACTATTTTGCAATAAAAACCACACCTACTTTGGCAAATTATGGAACCCTAGCTAGGAAATTTTAATTATTTACAAAACCTTGCAATTTCTTCACAAAACATCCTGATTTATTCATAAAACAATTAAATACCAATCAAATAAGGAATATTATGCTGAACATAAAACTTTTAATTATTTTCAAGTACTTAGGCAAAGAAAAAAAGAGCATTTAGTTGCATTAGGCTAGATTGTCTTATTAAATTCCTCCTTGATTTACCTTGAAATCAAAATATCCTTTGTCTAGCTCATTCAAAACTTGAAGTGCATATAGGCCAGCTCTTGTTTTCTTGCATTTGTGTGATTTAAACTTAATTATTGCATTTAGATGATCCTTAATGATTTAGGTTTAAATAACTATTAAGGCTAGATAAAGAGTCAGATAAATAGATTTCCAAAACATTAGGTGTTTATTTCAATAAAACTCCTAAAACAACGACAACACAAGCATTACATCAAATTATATAGAACCATAGGAAAAATAATTGAATAGGATTCTAGTTGTGTTGAGGATATTTGTATCCTCGAGGTCTCCTTTGGAAAAAGACTCTCAAGTGGGGAAGAAGAGATTGTAAAGGATCTCCCCTGCACACACTTGATATTGGATTAGACTTAAGGGAAAAGAACACGAGGTTTTCCTATCATCTACATAAATTGGTGAACCCAATGTAAACACTCCTTTTGCCTTAACTAAGATAAAAGTTTGTTAAACTTAAACAATATCATCTAATTTGCTTGCTTAGTTTACATCACATTAAATTAAGATAACAAGAACATAACCGATTATTAATCCTACTGGGTGAAGGATAATGACCCCTTGAGTAAACCAACGTATGAAACTTAGGGGGGCAATATTCTTTGGAAATTATATTACGGTGGATTAACAAGAGTCATAAGGAGGACTGCTTATCTAGGTGACATAAATATCTCAAACATCTTCTCTTATTTTCTATAAGTAATCTGGAAAAAAAACTTTAATAAATTAACCCCCTTTCAAATCTAAGTCTTCAAGCCATGTATCAACATCCTTACAACACCTAAAATAAGGGTGTACCTATTACTTCTCAAGAAGGATCATCCTCTCATGGGAAAATTGAATAAGAAGTAAACCCTTGGTCGCAACAAGAACTTAGGGAACAAGAATTAATTGTTGAACAAATATCCTTTCAAATTATAGATCATGTCAAATAATATATATATATATATATATATATATATAAAGAACATTCATATTAGATGTTCTTAAAGATGAAATTAGAGTAAAAACAAAAGCGGAATCCACCATAATGTACAAGAACATAGGATACTCTAATTAACATTCAATTTCTATGACACATCTCAATGTGGCTATGGGTCAACCTACCGATTCTACGACACCTCCAACCACTTCCATTGGGATCCCTGCTATAGGTAACCCATTCTACACTAATGATACAATAAATAGTATGAATCCCTTTTTCACTCATGACATGGGATTTAGCCAAGTCCCTCCCACTATAACACCAAGTCAAAATTCTTCAGCTCTCATGAATATACCTTTTATGACACAAACCTTTAGTCAACCACAAATGCAACCACCAATAACATTATCAATAAATCCATCATCAAATGATATCCAAGATATCAACACTAAGTTCTCAAATTTAGAGAAGAGGGACTCCAATTTTGAAAAACTTGAGCATCAAATAGCCTCTCTCCAAGGATCATCTAAGTTAAAATACTCTTTTGAAGAATTCTACAATGAACCATTAGACCCAACCATCCTCAACCATCCATTTCCAAAGAAATTTGAAAATCCCAAGTTTCAAATGTACAATGGAAAGCAAGACCCCATTAACCATATAATATTATTCCAAATAGCTTGTAGTGATATCAATTCGATGAAAAAATTCTCCTTAGGCTATTTTCTAAAATTCTTAGTGGTTTAGCCTTAGAATGGTATTTTCAAATACCTTACCACTCCATCACAAAGTTCAAAGAACTCATGGAAGCCTTTTTTAAATAATTTTTAATATATATAGAAGATAAGGTTACCATAGATAACCTTTATCAAATTAAACAATCTAAGAATGAGAAATTTTTGGATTTCTTGGCCAAATGGAGAGGTCTTGTAGGAAATATCCAATACATTCCTCATCCTAAAGAACTCTTACATATTTTTATATGAAACCTTCATGAACAATTGTCATATCCCTTGGAAATGATAAACTTAAATCCCTTTTAAGAGGCTGCTGATATGGCTAAAAGAGTAAAAGCCATCTTCATAAGATGAGAACAACTTAACTATAACAAGAAAGAAGAGGAAAATCCCCCTAACAAGGGGTAATACAAAAATAAACATGTTGTAGGAGATGATGTAACTGAATCTCATCAAAATAATAACATAAATTCTACTCAAAAAATTCATCAAAATTTGGTTATTCAAAGGAAAAAAAACCCCAAAGGCAATATACGACTATCGAACAAAGTCAAACATCTATGCCAAAAATGCTCCTTGATTCTAAAATAATAGAACTTTCACCTATTAGGCCTTGGGATATATCCAAGGGACCCCCCTTTTGGTATAGACAAGATGAATATTGTGACTTTCATCGAACAGAAGGACACACTCCCAACAAATGTAGAACTTTAAATAACAAAACTCAAGACCTCATTGATGAAGGAAAAGTATCGTTCAATAAAACAAAAAATATTAACAAAGGTATGGTAATATTTCAATATCCCTTACCAATGCTTGATTGAAAATCAACCAAATTCATAGGGACCATTCATTTTTCTAAATATTCTCATGGCATAACTAGACAAGTAAAAAATCAATCTTTGGATCAACCTCCATTGGTTATCCCAAAGACAAAAATCAACGTCCCTAACAAGTCACCTTTGATTGTTACACCTTATCAAAATACCTTACATACCTTCAATCTTCATCAACAATTGGAAGAGGTACCCACAAATATCTCTCTCCTAGATTTGCTAAAAACATCACCCGCTCATAGAGAAATATTGTTGAAACTCTTAAGTGAACAAGAAGTCCCTCAAGACCTATCTCCAAACAACATCATCAACATGGTTGGGTTAACTAGAATTAACAACACTATCTTAGCTTTCCATGAGGAAGACAATCCTCTCAAAACTATATCAGGGGATTCCCCTATTTACATCATAACTCAAGTAGATGATAAATATATCAAGAGAGTCCTAGTAGACAAAAAATCAACCTTGAAAACATCCAATGTCAAGTTCTTGCAAAACTTTGACCTAACAAAAAATGACTTGCAAAAATTAGACCTCATCATTAGAGCCTTTGAAAATTAAGAACGAGAAGTAACTCGTACCATTAATTTACCTATCAAAGTAGGACCTCATATCCTAAATACCCTTTTCCAGTCATATCATGTGACACAACCTATAACATGATCCTCGAAAGACCTTGGATACATGCTATGAGGGTGGTACCTTCTACCCTACATCAATTTATCAAATAATAATATCAAGGAAGGATTATCCATATCCCTAGATATCCAAAACATTTTGCTATGTGCAACTCGATCGAATTAGAAGAGATCAATATCTGCACTTCTATACAACCAATTAAGTCAAGTAGCCAATCAAAAGTGGGTAAAGAAAAGGAAATATTAGATGAATTTCTTATAAACTTAGAGGACATTCCCCAATCATCCTATTTCAATGATCAAGTCAAATTCATTCATTGAAAACTAGATTCCTTTGTGGAACTAGTAAGCATATTCCTATCTCCTCATGAAATAGGGTTTCCAAATAGAAAAGAACTTAAAATTCAAATAGGATCTTGTACTTTCATCCATGGTGGAACTGCCCTTGATGAAAATACCCAAGGATATAACCTCATGCCTAATGAATGAACATATGATATATGCTATATATCACCTTAATTTGCCATAGCTAAACAAATACTCTCCAACATGGGTTATCAAGGTAAAGGCCTATGCTATTATGAACAGGGTATTAGAGAACCCCTAGAAGCTGAACCTTGGAAAAACACACTTCAAGATCAGATTCATCCCCAACAAAAATGAACCTTCTTCTATAATGGAATATGGCTCCCAATGGGGTGATGAGGATGAAGAAGAACTATGGTCACTCCTTAACCAAACACCCTGCAAAACCATACGATTTGGTAACATCAAAATCCTAGAATTAGTTCATTTAGAATCAATAGAAACCAAATAAAATCTCAAATATTCTTTAGTGATTATCATATAGAAGAATATCTCGAACAAATATTCAACTTAGACACAACCCAACTTCTTGAATTAGAACAAACATATGTAGATCTACAAGAACTTAAGGAATTAGGAATAATATATGCTCCTCTTCATTTTGAAGATGAATCACAAGCATTAATTGAGGAGACCATAGAAGTCAACATAGGAACATACCAAGAACCTCATCTTATCAAACTTGAAAATTTTTTATCTCAAGAAGAATAAATAAAATATGCAAACGTATTAAAGGAATTTATCTAACATCTTCACTTGGGGATACAATGACATGCTAGTGCTCACCCCTTCATCAGAAGTCCATCATTTGGTAGTGCATCTTGGTGTGAAATCCATTAAACAAAAATTAAGAAAGATACATCCAAGAGTTGCTCTCTTAGTAAAAGATGAGTTGCAAAAACTCTTAGATGTCAGTTTCGTAAAGGCCATAGATTATTCAAATTGGATATCCAACATTATTCCTATCACCAAGAAGGAAGGATCCATTCAAATTTACATCAACTTTACGGATATAAAAAATGCTTACCCAAAGGATGATTTCCCTTTGCTAAAAATAGACATGATAGTCGACTTTACTAAGACTGAGTTTTTATCCCTAATGGATGGGTTATTAGGGTACAACCAACTCAAGATAGCATTAGAAGATTAAGCTAAAATGGCTTTTACTACCCCTTGGAGAACCTTTTGCTATCAAGTCATGCCATTTTGCTTAAAAATTTAGGAGCAACATATCAAAGAGCCATGATGTATATATTTCATGATATTATGCACAAGATCATGGAAGACTATGAAATATATTGGGTTGATCTTAGAAAAGTTAAAATCCATATGAGATCTTAGATGTATCTTCAAAATACTATGAAATTATAGGGTCAGGCTAAAACCCAACAAATGTATATTTGGGATGACATCAGAAAAAATATTGGGACTCATTATCTCCTATCATAGGATTGAAGTTGATCCCTCCAAAATCATGGCAATAACCAACATGCCCACCTAAAAACATAACTGAATTATGATGCTTACAAGGAAAATTACAAGCCATCCATAGATTTATATCACAACTCATAGACAAATGTCAACCTCTCTCTAAATTATTTAATAAGGAAACAATATTTTAATGGAGTGAAGGATGTCAAAAGGCCTTCAAATATTTAAAAACCTACCACTTAATGCTATCTGTTTTGGTACCACCAAACTTGATTCAACCACTGTTGCTGTAAATAACAACTACTAAACATACTCTTGGAGATTTACTATCCCAATATGATGAACAACATCAAGAAAGAGCAATATACTATATCAATAGAACCTTAGTAAATTACGAAACTCGCTACACACCACTAGAGAATATTTGCCTAGCAATTTTCTTCACATCTCTCAAACTAAGACACTACATGCTTAGCCAAAAGACTTACATACTAGAAAGGGTATATCCATTGAGCTACCTCATATAAAAACCTTATGTATCAGGTAGAACTACAAAATAGGGCATAGCCCTTAGTAAATTCAACATAGAATTCATAAATTAAAAATTCCTAAAGGGGTAAGTCATAGCCAATAAACTGGCCACATCCCCTTTAGAATCAAAACGTCCCATAAACATATCTTTTCCAAATGAAAAAATATTTTTGATAGAGGTCCAAGAAACTAAAACTTGGATTTTATATTTTGATGGGGCTAGATGCACAAAGGTGCAGGGATAGAAATTTTCCTAGTCACTCCACAATATCAACTTCTCACTATCCTTTAAACTCTGCTTCTTGTACACCAACAATACAACAGAATATGAAGCACTCATTTTAGGTCTTAGGGCTACAAAAAAGCTAAGCATTGAAAACTTGATAGTATATGGTGACTCTAAATTGGTCATCAACCAAGTGAATGATATTTACTAAACCAAATATGAGAAGTTGAATCCATATAAATATATTGTAGATATGTTGAAAACTCTTCTCAACCAAATCACCATAGAAGCCATACCACGATCTAGCAATCACCATGTTGATGCTATGGCTACAACTACATATCTCATACTCTTAGAGCTAGAGGATGAATAAGCTTCTATTATTATAAGGTCAAGCAATGAACCTTACACAATTGAATCATGCTTGCAACCCCTTAACATATGTAGTATTGAAACATATATACCTCAAGAACCCTGGTATTAGGACACCTTCAAATTCCTCAAAAAGGAACATTACCTGAGGGTTTTAACCCTAAAAAATAAAGATAATTTAGGCTAAAAGACTACAAATACATCATCATTGGAGATATCTTATATGACATATCATTAAATCTTCTTCTACATATCACTTCACTACTATCATACTTTTCTTCTCCTTCTCTTGGGTTAAATGATGTATGACATGATCATCCACGAATCTGATGACCCAACCTCTTCCCTTTCTTATGTCCCAACCTTGGGACATACAATAAGAAATAAATAATCATTACACCTATCCATCATATTTCTACTTTCTCTTGAAAATAAGTAATATGCATAACATCACCTATCCACCTACTTTCTTCTGTTTCATACATGGTCACATCATTAATATCAACAAACATTTCACAACATTATCAACAATACACTTCTACAACATATTTCAAAAAAAGAGTCTCTTTTATCGATAAATATTCATGATTATTTAATAGACTCCTCAAGGACACCTTTTCTCTCCTATAATGCATCAATGTTTTTTGCTAACTTGTAAAATAATGTATTACATAAGAGAATTTTAAGAGCAGTCTATTGAATGTATCATGAAATCTAGTCATCACATTCTTCAAATACAACTCATTTGATACACCATCCAGGGAAGGGGGAAATCATTCAACCAATCTCTCGTGAATTCATAATTACTTATAAATTTTATTAGTTACTGGTTGAATGGGGTTCTCTTCCTTGATTGGTCTATCAATTGAGTTCACAAAATCGTACCTCATATATCATCACTTGCTTACTCACTTAGTAGGTTGCATAGGCTAAGAGGCCATTAATCATCCATTCTCCTATGGATTGACAATTACTTGTTAGCTTTATATGAGAATGGATGATTAAGGATAATATTTTGCATTTGAAATACCATTTTAGTATGCAATCTAAATATTAATTAAATATCCATACATTATCCTAACAATAAATCATAGGAATCATAAGATTTCATTGATCCAATGTGTCATAGATTTGCAATTTCTTGTAAATCTCACTAGGCAATGGATCAATGTTATCTTTACTTTCTCTTTTATTTTATTGCATCAACACACTATTACACATCTCACTGATTTCCTTCAATAGTCCACATAGTTTTTGAAGACTTTATTGATCCAATATCCTGTAGATCTACAATAATTTGTATATATTTCCAAGCACTGGATCAATATTATCCTCATAGCTACCTATTTCACATCATTGACATTCTATCAGACAATAATCAATATCTCTCATAAGCTATTATTTAAAAAAGTCTATCAGACTACAAGGCTACATGGATCCAATGCCTTGTGAGAATGCAATTAGTTGCATGCTTCATCGAATACTAGATCTATGTTATTCTCATAGCCACCTGATCTTCTACAATAATAGAAGATCTCTAAATCATATTCTCTCCTTCAACTATTTGCCTATTAAACCATTGGACCAATAAAATTTTATTTTCAACTATGTCTATTATGCAAATACATTATAAACACCTAATATCAAAATAAACATTCACCAAGCATACTAGATATTATCTATTTGTTTGTATAAAATATTAGTTAATAGATAGAGAAATTCTTCCATCTTGGAAAATAACAACAAACTATCATTTCCTCCTTCCTTCAAAAACTAAAAAATCTAGACTGACTAATGGGTCCTTCAAGAACATTGGGATTTGGAAATCAACACTTCGCATACCCATAATTATTTTTGACCACATCAAGTAGTTGATTACTAGATCCATGTGCTTCCTAATAGCCTATAAGCCAATATGGATGTCATCTACTCATTCATACAAGAAAGATCCTTCACATGGACCTCCTAGACAAGGGGATTTCTTTGTCCCATGCTCTGTGCATATACATTGCTTTGTACATATGCCGAGAAAAGGAGAAGGAATTCTTCTTATCTTGGATTGTCCATATGGGAGCGTTACCCTCAGTCTGAAAGATTTTATTTACAAAAACCTGAAATCCTTAAACACATTAGAGATGACAAAGAGCATTAAGTCCAATTCCTCACGTACATGTAATTTTTTTGCATTTTTTAGGTAACAAATTTATATTCTCTTGTTACCCTCTCTCATGTGCTAATAAATTCAACAAATATCAAGATATCAATATAGTTTACTTTCAAATAATGAAATCAAAAGAACCATACAAAATCATTCTGCAAGCCCTTTTACAAAAACCTATAAGCATCGATATACTACAAGCCATTCACATAATTATTTTAGTATCTTGTGAAAATCCTTTTGTGAGCATTAACATTTCATTAAAAATATCATCTTGGTATCTTGCAAAAACCTTGCAAGCATCAAAATCAATTACATTACAAAGATTTTTTGCAATGGCAAAATTACATTATGCAAAATCAACTACAAAGCATATCATCACTTTGCAAAACATTTGCAAAGACCACCAAATCTATTACAAAATCATTTCATGACTTTGCAAAACATCACAAAATCAATTTTAAAAGCATTCCACCACTTTGCAATACAAATACTGCAAGGTCAATTACAAAAAAAATTCAAAACATTTGCTAAAGCATCATATTGCAAAACATTTACAATTATCTTTTCAAAGAATTGTAAAAAATATTTTTCAATCAACATAAAAATACATTTTCAAACATTGCTCCAAAGCTTTACAAAAGGCTTGCAGAATCAAATACATTCACCTATGTAGTCCAATGTTTCATAAAGGATGGCATTTGAACATGGATGAAAATCAATTCAATATTATTTATGCAGTCAAGTGTTTCATAGAGAATGACACTTGAACATTGATAAAATGCAAATCAATCTCACCTATATAGTCAAGTGTTTCATAAATAATGGCACTTGAACATTGGTGAAGATCCTAAATCTTATCTATACAGTCAAGTATTTCATAAATAATGGCACTTGAACATTGATAAGAAGCAAAAGTCTCACCTATGCAGTCAAGAGTTTCATAAAGAATGACACTTGAACATTGGTGAAGATCCTAAATCTTATCTACGCAGTCAAGTATTTCATAAAGAATGGCACTTGAGCATTGTTAAAAAGTGAAACAATATCACCTGTGTAGTCAAGTGTTTCATAAAGAATGGTACTTGAACATTGGTCAAGATCCTAAATCTTATCTACAAAGTCAAGTGTTTCATAAAGAATGGCACTTGAACATTGATAAAAAAATTAAAATAAATCTCATCTACATAGCTAAGTGTTTCATAAAGAATGGTACTTAGACATTGATTAAAATCAAAATAATTTCATCTATGTAGTTGAGTGTTTCATAAAGTATGGCACTTAGACATTGATGAAAACTTCATCTATGCAGTTAAGTCTTTTATAGAGAATGGCACTTGAAAATTGATGAAGGTCATACACCTTGTCTATGTAGTTAAGTGTTTCATTTAGAATGGCACTTGAACATTGATAAGGAGAAGAATAATCATACAGGTACCTCATCTACGCAATCAAGTATTTCATAGAGAATGGCACTTGAACACTAATGAGATGAAATAATATTACAATATACATGTATGTAAATACTACAAGTAACCCATATTCATAGTCAAGTGTTTCATAGAGAATGACACTTGAACATTGATGAGAGGAAAACATTATCTCATTGTACATACTACAGGTACCTCATCTATGCAGTTAATTTTTTCATAGAGAATGACACTTAAACATTGATGAGAGAATTTTTTTTCAACAAAAAAAATTCATTATACATATTATAGGTACCTCGTTATGTCTTAAATGATATCATGAATATGGCATCACAAACCACCATTTAAACATAATGATATGAAAGGCAAAACACCTACCACTAAAAAGCATGAGCACTCTCCTATATCTAGTCTAAAGACCACCGCTCACAACATACATTTTTGGATGGTCATCTATCATCCAAAATACTCAACACATCTCTCAAATGGGGCATCTCCCCACATCTACATTTAATCCTAAAATTATTACTAAATCAAATCAATCAAGAATACAATTACTTAGTCAACTACATCACATCAAAACATCACACATTAACACATAAATGCATCATCAATTCAAACCACAAAAGAATCAAGACATCATATCAAGTTCCAAAAGCAAATATCATCATATATATATATATATATATATATATATATATATATATATATATATATATATATATATATATATGCCTCACACTATACATATCGATGGAGAAGGTGTATCACAAAGGGAAAATGATACACTCAACTCATAATAGGAAGGCGTACCATAGCCTCAAAATTGGTACACTCACTCCTAAATGCCCCTAATACCACCTAACAATAAGATCTAGCCTCCTTAGCATCCCTTGGTGGATGAGGAGGTGGTTGAAAGCTAGTAATCCTTTGAGAGGTATTGCTCACTAATGAATATCTCGACCATGATCTTGAAGGAGATGGTGCACGCTGCTCCATAGGGACCATCAAATAATACAACTAATGATAGTGTGTGGTTTGAACCTACTCCCTCTCAACTTGATCTATTGAATGTTGTAACTGCTATGTAATATCCAACCTCATAGTCTCCATCATTATCCTAGAAGCCTCCAGTTGTCGCTCAAGTGGTCTCGTAATTATGGTTACCACTGCACTATCCAAACATCATCCAACCTAAGATTGAGCCTCATATCTCCCCCTCATAACATGATCTAGATCAGACCAAAGACTAGCAATGATCACTTGATCAGTGGCACACTCATTTGTGACTTGATCTAAGGTCAACTAAAGTCTGGAAATGGTCTCCCCACTATATTTTCACACCTAGGTGATCTCATCCCTAATATTAATCACCTCCTCCTCCACTCAAAAAACCTTTCTAACTAGCTCCTCACCTCCCTTAAAGTATGATGGATAAACCTCAACTTCAACATCATAGCCTCATCTATTGTACTTCTAGGACCCACACCTCCACTAATATCTAGCCTTACCCCACCAAAATCTTACCTGGCTCCACCTAGACTTGATACTCCTCTACCAATTAGGGTTGATATAAGTGGGATAGTTGTCAACAGAGCTACATCCAAAGGAGTTGATCCTCTATTCCTTCATCTAGCCATCATATTTCACCATATCTCTCACCTACAGTGGTACCTATATGATCTCAAGGCACTCAACATATCCTATAATATGTACCTCTAATCCCTCAGCAATGAGCCTGCTATCAATTGATAAGGTCTAAATTATTTGTATCAACCACCATAATCTACCATCACTTCTATATCATCCAATGCAAGGATCAAGACCATAGGGTCATCCTCATCAACCTCTAGAAAAGTAATAGGATCCATAGTATCCCATCAGGTCTCACGATGCACTTGTCATATTCAAATATTATCCACTACTGGTATCCCTTGTACCCCCCCAAACTTGGTGGGTTACATGATCATAATGATATAACTCAGGCCTTGTTCCCATCATCCAACCATAAAATATGTCTCACTCTATCTAGATCCTTGTGGTTCTCAGACCACATATATCCATCCCTCCATGGTATCCATGTAACTTTTCCTACCCTCATGTCATTAATAAGATATATCATCCAAGCTAGAGAAGAAGATGAAGGATGGACACACCTCTCCCACCTATAAACTATAAGATTATTAGGATCAACACCTCTCATCACTACGATTGGTTGATATATGGCTATATGCTTCCATACCTAGAACTGAAGAAAAGTATAACATATCAGACTCTAACCCTACCTAGATACCACCCTGTACAAAGTATGCTATAATATGACTAAGATAGTTGGAGCCCAAGCATAAATAATCTGGCTATCCCTCAACCCTGCTATGATTGGTCCCCATCTCCATAGCATAAAAATCTTATTATCAACCCTAACACCACTATCTCTAAGAGTGTAGTTAATTGATCAATGTGCCCTCCTACATAGGCATCATCGATCCTCAACCCCTTATTCATCCCTCAGAAGTCATCCTTCCTTGAGAAGGCTAACTTCCTAGCTCTAACACTCATACCCAAGCAAATGGGCACACCTTGAACTGGCACCTTGAGGATGCACCACACATCCTCTAAAGTAATTGTCATCTCACCCATCAATAACTTGAAGGTATTGGTGGACGAGTACCACCTATCTACAAGGGCTATCAAAAAGGAGTGATCAAACTCCAAATTAGGCATATAGGCAACATAATACAACCTTGTCACAACCAAAACCACCTCATCTATCCACATGTACTTGCTTTCCAAGATACTCCCCAAATAATTAAGGTGATGCTCCTTTCTCTTCAAAGTCTTTATCACCTACCAAAACCATACAAAATATTGAGTTATAAAACCCATCAAATCTTCTATGAATTTCACAAAAACACTACCATTGGATAGCCCTCAAAAAGAGCTTTTTGAAAAGTATAAATATGTCTATATTTGCACACATATCAAGGTTAGAAATTACAAAACAAAATTGACTATCCTATATCAAATATGCCACTGGCATCAAATTCACTAGTCCCAGATTCATCATTGGGACCAAATTTGCTAGTAGCACTTTTACCAAATTTACCACAGGCACCAAATTCACAACTTGTGAAAAATGCAAAAACATGGCCTAAAAGAAAAAATTTTGACCTAGAATGAAGGCCTACCTCATGGTCTCACTTTGGCACATCACCTATCCCTAAAACCATATATGCATGATGAATCTAGTCTTGGATATGATCCATCCTCTCTAATAGCTCTGTCTTTCTCTCTCCAACTTTCTATAATAGATACAATGCAAATGAGGCCACTTTCACCTTCCTCTTTTGCCTTTTAAACCACCAGCTCATCGTTGCTAACCAATGTAAGCATCCCATATTCTAATTTTTTTTCCTTGAAACCTATTACTAGGCACATGGTTTTGGGAGAGATCATGTCATGGGTAAGAATTTTTCATAAGGTAAAACAATTTTCTCCAAATATTGAGGCACACAAAACAAGGCATACGTATACAAAATTATCAAAACTAGCAAAATATAAATCAACTCTTCAAATAAACAAAGCAATACAAAAATCATTATAGTGTCAAAATTGAGTATCACAAATTAAATTTTGATGTCACATCTCAGATATCACATCCAAACTGGGATAAAATGTAGACACCCAATTTTGACTCACTAGTCATGACTTCTCAAAACTGGTCGCAAACACTCCAAAACTTCCCAAAATCAGTTGCAAAAATCACAAAACCTCAATTTGATCATTACCCATAATTTTGGGCATCATTTTTCACCTTTACCAAATTCACCACCCTAACCAAATTTACCAATGACGAATTTGTCAAGTTGATTGGTGAATTTGGGAAAATAGTAATTAGCTTTTTCACTCAAAATCAGTTTTTACAAAATTTTCCACTCCTACCAAATTTACCAATGGTGAATTTTTCTAGTGGCGAATTTAGAAAATTTTCAAATTTCAAACTCAAAATCAGATTTTATTCCTTACCGAATTCACCACCTGGGTTGTCAAATTTTCTAGTGGTAAATTTGGTCGAAAGTGGTGAATTTGGCAAAAATGGTTGGGAATCTTCCACATGAAATAGATAGGCATGGATTGAGCTCCTTTTCACATTTTCCATTGATTTTTCATGCTTCAAGAAGGATTTATATGCATTTGTTTGAATTTATTCTTATCCATTCCTCCCTCCAACCCTCCTCCAAATCCTATTTAAGGAGGTCATGGGGCAAGCATTCCACAATGTTTTTCACTATAGCAAAGCTTTGCCATATTTTATAGAATGGTCTATTCTTGATTTCCCTTCAAGCATATTTGAATTTTCACCAAGCACTTTGGAGAATTGAGAGAAAGTCAAGCAATGCTAAGAGGGTTTTGGAGCAAGGAGGCCACCATTGGAGGTAAGAAAGAGATATCTCCTAGCTTCTTTCTTCTCTCCTTCTACCTTATCTTCATTGAATTTTATCCTCTAGGTTGTAGCCTTACTAACTGACTTGTTATTTTATGTATTTATATATATTATGCTCTAGATTTTATTATAGGGTTCTAATCCTTGTTTTTGGCAACCTCTAACATTGTTTTTGTAGTCCTTCTAACAATGTATTGGCAACCTCTTCATTCAATTATAGCATCTCCATTTCATCTCTAATTTCTGTTTTGCAGGTTTACTTTGAATTGCATACATTTCATCATCATATTTTATCCCTAATCCTCTATGTTGCAAGATTTTTAGGTGTATTTCCTAATATCTTTTATATTCTACTCTTTGTTGTTCTTTTATCTATAATATTATTTTACTTTAATTTCAAGTATACTAACCATCTTCTTTCACTTTTATGCTATTTTATTTCATAAACTTGGTATTTTAGCATTCTAGTCCTTCTGTTTAAGCATTTCAATAGAATTTCGCTTCATTTTATAAGAATTTCATATTGATCTCTTCATCAATTTCATAGATATTGCAAGGATTTAGATCTAGACAAGTTACCTTGCTTTATTCCTAATTCCCTTGCATCCTTAACTCCTTATTCCCAAGTTCTCTAACTATTCAAAATATTCTTTAAGGCATTTCCATTACCTTTTTCACTCAAGTATTCATTTAGAATATTAAATTAGTAAATAAACAGAGCAATATCTATTTTTAGATCAATTATAGGTAATATTGGAATCATTCTTAGCTGATTCACAGGCATCCCTCATTACATTGCACTTCCATTTAATCAAATTTTCAATATTTTGGGGTATTTTTGTTATCTTAATATATATAAAAATTTTAGTCATCAAATTCTCTATTTCTATAGTTTAATATTTCGGTTTTTCTAGTTAGAAACTCAAAAGATACTTCGAGGATACTTCCCTACAAATTTTAGCTTGAAACACAATCAGAATCCATCAAAATCAGCCCTAAAACTCTTAGAAACCCATCCTAGGACCAAATTCACAACCTTGAACTGTTAGTGGAAAATTTGGCAACCAAAATACACTAAACCAAATTTGCCACTCAAACCAAATTCACTAGTGGTGAATTTGGTAGGCCTAGTGGCGAATTTGGCAATAAGTCAAATTCCACCCCAAGAGACAAGAATACTCAATTTTGTTGTTAAAAAGAGGTCTGATAATTTTTTTAGACAAGTTTTTGCTCTATCCAGCCCTCAAATAGACCCCTTTAATCAGAAAACCTATTTTTTTTAGTTTTTGTTCAGGTTTACCAAATTCACCACCCTTGTGGCAAATTTGGCAGCAGTGGCAAATTTGACACTTTTTAGTGGTGAAGTTGGCAAACAAGATCTGAGAGAGGTAATCCAGCCACTTGGAACTTCCTTAGCCCTACAATTTCATTTCCTCTATGTTCTATTTATATATATATTTTTGTTTTGTAATAAAAACCACACCTACTTTGGAAAATTAAGGAACCCTAGCTAGGAAACTTTAATTGTTTATAACACCTTACAATTTATTCATAATATATCCTGATTTCTTCACAAAACACTTAAAGACCAATCAAATAAGGAATATTAAGATGAAAATTAAAATTTTTATTATTTTCAAGTACTTAGACAAAGAAACAAAAGAGCATTTAGTTGCATTAGGCTAGATTGTCTTATTACATTTCTCTTTGTTTTACCTTGAAATAAAAATCTCCTTAGTCTAGCTCATTCAAAACTTGAAGTGCATATAGGTTAGCTCTTGTTTTCTTGCATTTGTGTGATTTAAACTTAAGCATTGCATTTAGATGATCCTTGATGATTTAGGTTTAAATAACCATTAAGGCTTGATAAAGAGTTGGATAAATAGAGATCCAAAAACATTAGATGTTTGTTTTAGTAGAACTCCTAAAAAAATGACAACACAAGAATTACATAAAATTATACACAACCATAGGAAAAAGTGTTGAGTAGAAGTCTAGTTGTGTTAAGGAAATTTGCATCCTCAGGGTCTCCTTTGGAAAGATACTCTCAAGTGAGGAAGCAAAGATTCTAATGGATCTCACTTGTGCACACTTGACATTGGATTAGACTTAAGGGAAAATAATATGAGGTTTTCCCACCATCTACAATGACAAAACTAAGAAAAATAAAATTCCCAACATAAAACAACTAGATAAGTAAGCCAACGGAACAAAATAAAGAGAAGATAACACAAAAGTTCAAAATAGTCTCTTGCATTAAAAAGCTAGGATCCAAACATTAAAACTAGATTGAAAACTATAAGATAACTCTAATAACACTATACAACCTAGACTTCGGAGCCAACAAAGAAATCCAAATCACAAGAAATATAGTAATTTTAGAAACATCCATTACTAAATTTAGCAAACCAATCCTAAGACACCAACACATTATCAAGGTGAATTTGAATAAGAGCCTCACCCAATATTCTATTCAACCACGTATATTTTTACCCTCTTAAATCAATATTGATGAGATCGCTAGAAGAAACAAATAGGTAGAAATCCTTCATTCTATTAGTAAAATCTTCCTAAGGTCCAACAACCCCTCCTAAACTCTTCTTCTCCCCTCTAGGAAGTTGGGGGTATAAACATTTGTAATAATCCAAGAGAAATAAAAAATAGTAGAATAGAAAAAAACTAAGATAAACCTATCATTCTTCTTAATATAGTCACCTAATAAAGTTTTAAAATTTTGAAGGGTTCAAACACCCCTAGAGGCTCCTGTAGGTTCACTTGCTGCTCACTCTGCATTATTCTAAATAACTTTCTTTTTAGATTGCATGTTTCCTTCAAAAAATTTAGTTTCTTGAAAGAGTAAAATTTTTGGATGATAATTATACCTAAGAACCTTAATCACTTGTTAAGTTGTAGGGGCAATCATTCCCCTGATATTCCTTAATATCAACTTTATTTTTTAGACCTATTGGGGGTTTTAACCCCACCAAGATTTAGAGTTTCTTGGGTGCCATCTACCACTCTCTTTTTTGTCTCTCGCTATCATAATTCATGGATTAAGGGTTTACCCACTTTATTTTCTTTTCTAACATCGACTTCATTTTTAGATTATCACTTTAGTCTCATGCTTAGATCTTTTTCTTTCTTTTTCAACCCAATATCTCAATCCTTGAGCTACTCCCCATTATCCATCGATTAGATCAAACAATTTTGGGGAACTTCAATTTTTGGGATTAGATCATTGACACTCCCTTTATTTTCCTTCTGAAGACAACTCCTTGAACTAGATCTTGGGGTTACCATTTCCATTTGGTTCAACTTATCCTCCTATTGTAAAATAAAGTCTTCTCCATATCCCAAAGGGAGCCTCATTTCTATCTCAACTTTTTGTTCTAGAATTACTACCTATGGTGATATTTTGGAGCTCTTCTTGATTGGTCATATTAAATCCCATGCCATTCACCTGGAGAAGAGAAACCATCTCTTTATCTCCTTTTTTCATCATTGATATTTGAGTTGATAGTTATACCTTCTCAAGAAATGATGAGATAAGAGTTTGGTCCTCTATTCCCTTGTTCATATTAAGAGGATCTAGCTTTTCCCATACCTTCATGACTTTCTGTTGCTTAATAAAACTACTATAGATATGACCCACTTAGTTACAATTTCTATACAGGGCTAAAGAGTTATTGTATTCAATATTTTGAGTCCAAGTCCCCACCTTGGATTTTAATAGGATAGATGAAGGAAGAGGCTTCTCCAAATCTGCATTAACACAAAAATGTGTTAGATTATTTTGATCCAAGCATTTTTAGCCGAATCAAAACTAATTAGCTAGCCCATAGATTTAGATATACCCTTTATTATGTCCTCATCCTAATACTTGATAGGTAAGCCTAGAAGATGCACCAAAATACATGCAAGATTGGTATTTTTAGATTTTGGATTAAACCCTAGATACCATTTCCTAAAAAATAAACCCTTTTTCCAAAATACTAGGGACCCTTTAATAGAACATCTACCATATCCTCATGAGAGGCAAAGAAAAATAGAATAAATCCTTTGGGAAGAGCCACAGATTCCATATGGTTTCTCAAATTCCATTTTCCAGCTGCCCACTTCCGTATTATATCCATGTCTAGCCTAAATCCAATGAACTTCCTCACCAAGTTGAAGTGCCTATGATTAATCGGTCTATCTATTAATCTATCCAAGTTTATCAAGGATGAAAAACCCTCATTAATATTTGGGGTAATATCAAAGGTCTCTCTTCTTTCCCTAATAACTATACCCTTCAACACCTTTGACCAAATAGGTTTAGAAACTTCAGGATTAAAAATCATGGGACCCCATCTAAAATTTTGGTAAAAATATCATTATCCCTTGGAGATTCTTTTGCTAGTTGTTTCATTAGAATTTTCACCATTGAATTGATCCAAAAAACTATAACCATTGCTTGATCTAGAAAAATTTCTTTAACCCTTGTTCCAAAAAATCTGCTGCCATCGCTTAGTCCAAAAAATTCATCACCATCGGTTGATCCAAAAAATCTACTTCAACCTTTGTTCCAAAATATATGTTGTTGTTGCTTTCTCTAGAGGATTTTCCATCGCCTCTTGATCCAAAAAACTTGATTTAACCCTTATTCCAAAAAATTTATTGCCATCACTTGCTCTAGAGAATCCATCATCACCACTTGATCCAAAAACTATTTTCTTTAACCATTTTTCTAAAAAATCTACTACTATCACTTGCTCTAGAGAATTTTTTGTTGCCTCTTGATACAAAAAAAATTCTTTAACCCTTGTTCCAAAAAATCTACACACTTCTATAAATTTTCTAAGTGAAACAGAAACCACAAGAACCTAGCTCTCTAGCCAGCTATAGCTATCCCATATGGGTATACCACATGAAATCCATCACAAAATATTGTTATTTGAGTATACATAGGGTAGGGTATAGGGGAAATGGATCTTGTGTTGGCCTCTACAAACACACAAGATATTCACCATGGTGTCACGTATCTGCAAGATGGAGGTAAGGGGAATGGAACCTAGGTCGGGCTCTACCAACACTGAGGACATTAACCAAATATGCTACACAAATGTTTGAATTATTAAAGGATTGATTTATTTATGGTTATAATTAGTTAAATTTCATGGGGAACTGCTCATGTTGCCATTGGGAAAGCTATCACACAACTTAAGGAACAATGCCAAGCACTTAGCCTACTGTTCTTCTATGACTCTTTCGAGGATGTTCAGGCTATTTCTGTTGTGAGGGGAATTTCTGACATAAAAGATAGTTCCAAGGATGAGGAGGTTATGGAGATCACCAAGGAAGCCTGTAAGGAAGCTCCAAAGGATACATTAAAGGATGATGTTAAGGATGTTGATCTGGAGATTATGGTTGTGTCACCAGCAGACTGATCTTCCCATCTAGCATGTCTATTGTCTCTGCTATTGAAAGCTTAGTCTTAGCTTTCACTTGTTTGTAATGCTCCATTTTGTGGTGACTCAGGTCCTTTTTGGTTTTGTTGGTTGAATGCCTTTTGTTCCTCTGGTGTTTCCTTTTTTGCATCCTCTTTTGTTCCCTCTTTTTTGTTCTTTGTTCTGCTGATGTACAATGCATTGGGGCACCTTTCAAATCCCCCCTTTTTTAATGAATTTATTTAACTTACCAAAAAAATTTATTTGTGAACTTTATTATCATTACTTATTATGCTAAATGGATAATTATTTAATAAATGAATATGTAAGGTTTCTTTAATAGTTCTTTAAATTTTAAATTGGTTTATTTTTATCAATTTTTGAAATAATTAGATTATTGAACTTTTGTAAATTAATAATTTGGGAGCCAAAAGGAGTTCAACATCAAACTTAGGGAATTAATTTTTGCAAAGTTCATATTTTCTTAGTTTCTAAACATTAGGGAGATATAAGGAATTCTACTACATAGGTTTTAGAATGAAATTATCTTTGAAAAACCTAGGGATTCATAAGATAGTCTACATCAAAAGAAATATTTTCTTAGTATTGATTGCATATCATGGAAGAAATTATTAATGCACTCAATAAAGGAGATATAGTAAATAAACTTAAAGGCTATTTTCAAAATATGGTAGATGACTTTGATAAGAAAGAATTAACAAGATATCAAAATAGTCAAGAGGACACACCGTTGGTTCTTGTTACTATGAAATATTATTCTAATAACTCATGTTCATCATTCTCAAAAATAAATTCTACTAAAAGTGTTGAAGATCTTCATCATATACAACTTATCTACAAGGCAAATAAAGATAGAATAACTTCAGTTGTACACAAGTGGTTATGCTATTTTATCAAGAAATAGATGAACTTGAAATTCCAAAGAGAATGAGTAAAGAAGTAAAAATATCTTCAAGATGTGTTTATTGCAATAGAATGGTCTCCTCTATTTTCATTTTATTTTTCTCTTGTTCAGTCCCAAGGTGGACTAAGGGTGGTTGTAATTAGATTGGGTTATGGTCATGGTTTATGTTCTGGTTCCAAAATATAACTTTTTGCTAGTTCCCATCCCTGAACATTGAGAGATTAATTTGTTGGAAGCTTCTTAGATGTAAGCTTCGGTTAGCTCTATTGGGAGAGTGTTGTTGGATTAGCATGGGTTCCAAAAATGGTTCTTGCAAAGGGGTTGACAAGGGGTTTGGCAAGGTTGTTGGTCTTATTTTAGAACCAATCCATACTATCATTGATGAATATTTAAAGAAAATATTGAAGAAAATGGGTATTCTGACCTATGTGGAGAAATTCATGTTAGCTTTTGAAGCTATAAACTTAAAGGAAATGAAGCCATAAGTAATAAAATAAGCATGCAATGTTATAACTTTGATAATGGCTAACTAATAAGCATGAAAATAACCTGATAAACTTTTGAAATAACACATGCAACAACCATTAATGGAAGCTTATGAAAATGGGAACTTGATACAATATTTGGAGCTTCATCTAATAGTGCATGCTATGGAGATTGCATAATTCATTAGTTATTACAATGCTAAGTCACATATATGTACTAGTATGTAACTCTTCACTTTCCTACCCTAAGGATACATATGTATTCTGCATGATAGACACTTGTGTACATGCACATAATTAAAGACACTTGTCCTTTTACATCTTTGCACATTCTAACACTTGTGCATTTATTACTTCTTCCTCAAGTAACTACTTAACCTAAGATAAACTCCTAGTATAATAATGTACCCAAGGTGGTACATTGTCATGTACCAAATAATGTAATATACTCTAACACCCCCCATATTACATTATTTGGTAGGAAGAGTTTTTGCCTTCAATTTCTAGTTCTTATTTTTCTTTAATCTTTAGATTTGACTCTATCATGGCTGAATAAATAATATGTGTCTACATCTGGATCAATGTATCTAAGTTACCTATAGGTTTCTGTCTTTGTATCACTACCTTTGGGTTATTACCTCTAGATATCTGCCTCTAGATCACTACCTCTGGGTCTCTACCTCTCGGTCACTACCTCTAGATCACAACCATTGGATCACTACCTCTAGGTCACTGCCTTTGGAACTCTACCTTTAGGTCACCTCTAGATTATTACTATCTATGGATAATCCACTAGAATACTCATAAGGCTATTACCTCCATAGATCATCACAACAAATACTTCCACTATGTTTACTGATTTCATTGTAGGTTACCTCCCAAGATATGCTTGGATCATGATCATTTATTTCATACTTCTTCATGATAAGATCACTATCATTCTTTTCATTCAATGGACTCTAATTTTTTATTACACTTGATTTTCTTTTGTAGAAACCATACAACATTCCTTTCATATTATTCCATTCATTCAAACTTATCCATCCGTAATCCATTTTCAATTTTTGCCTTTCCTTTTCTTTATATAGATAAGTTTTTTGAGAATCATTATTTCCTCCACAAGTTTCACAACAATGGAGATTCCAATATTTCTCTATATTGTATCCATATCTACCATAATGACTACATTTATTTTTGTTACAAAATTTCTTCTACCATTCTATCCTTTATTGTAATTGATTATATCAATTCTTGTCATAGGTTTGACAAATTTAGTTCCCTTGTTATTGTTGCTAGTTTGACCTGTATATCCAAGACCTTCATATCTTGGTCTTATTTTTGATATAATTGGTTCTTTCATTCCCTATTCATGTTTTCCTAAACCTGTATCCTTATATCCTATTTTCTTCATCAATTTTGAACCAATTCCTTTAGTATGTTTTTCAAAATGACCAAAAATATCATTAGACTAAGATCTATCAATATCAATACAATTTTGACCATCACTATCCCTGTCATCATTTGAATCTTTATCATCATCAATGCTAACAATATAAGATTTTTCTAACCAATCACAAACTGAACTCAAATCATCTAAGCTAGAATCTATATATTTTGCATTTGTTGTCATAGATTCTAAATATTCATTGGATTTCTCAATACTTGATAACAAACATATATGATTTACCATAATATTTTTTTGTAAAAATTCTTATTATGCATAATACCCTAGGTAATTATTTTGATCAATTTGATTCTCTTTAGGAGATTCCTTGTTAGGATACTATTTGTATTGAAATTTCCTTATCAATGCATTATACTTACAAGATTTTGTATTATGGACCTCTTTCTCACAAATATAACAATCTTTCTTTTATTTTTGTTTATGTGATGAAATGCAAAATCATTTTTCTAATGCATGAACCTTATTGGATGACTCACTTCTTAATTGATTTTCAATTTCATATTGTTGAAGAATATTTATCAATTCCTTGAATGAAACCTTTTGGTTTGATACTTGAAGTGATGTGACCAACATTTTGAAGGATTCAATAAGTTATTTAAAGTACAACTGAGACAAAATTAATCTTTAACCTATTCTCCTAAGGTGTATAATTTTTATTTTAATTCTAATATCCTTCGAAGAAATTGTTCTATGTTTTCTCCATAATGAAATTTTATTGTACACAACTATGATTGTAGATGTAAAATGGTTGCCTTATTATTTCCTTAAAATATTGTACACAATTTTTCCAAGCTAATTTTGAAATGTCTGCTTCACTAATGTGTGCTTGAATTTCATTCGATATACCAAATAGAATTAACATAAAAGCTTTAGCATAATCATATTTGAAATTTTGAATTCCATTTTTATTTATCGGCATGTTTCTTTGTCCATTCACTACATCCCAAAGTTTTTCAACAATGAGTACTGACCTCATTTTATTTTTCCATGGAGTAAAATTAGGTCCTTTTAATAATTGAGATTCAAAAAAGAAAATTCTTGTATATGCCATTTTCTTTGAAGTAGACAACCTTATAACTCCCTAATTTCAATAATATGGTTTCTAAATTTCACAAACCTAATTTGATGTTGAAATCCTTATAACTCCCAGATAAGAAATTTATAAAATTTCAACAAAACCTCTATTTTTTAAAAATAAATACTAATAACTCCAAAACTTCAATAAATTTTAAATAAACCTTAATTTCACTTATTACTCCAATTAACCAAATTATAAGATTTATCACTTGCGATCAATAATAAAAAAGAGATAAAATTAACCTTATTCATCCTATTCACTTAAAACTTATAAAAGATTCAAAAATTAAAGTAACCCTTATCTTAAAAAAACTAATTAAATTGTAAAAATATTTTTACCTCCATTTGTTGCACTATAATTTCTTGGACGAGCATGCACTGCACTTGGTAGCACACATCGATGGTACTAAGTACCTGCCTGACATATGTTGATTTTTGATTGCTTCAATTAGGCGCATTTAGACCAGTAACATCCATGACCCACAACATAATTACTAGGGCTTAGTATTCTATCTGATCTTTGGCACAAATTACTACAATGAATAATTGTACAAATATTTGGTCATTTCTATGATATTTCCACATAGGTGTTGTGAGGGTTTCACTTGAAATAACGAGGAATAATTGATGCATTGCGATGAAGAGAATACCTCACCTCCTTTGCACTGTGTTTGGGTGCTTCTTATCTAAAATAATGGTTGCACACAATGTTTAGGACCTATACTCATAATATGTCCATAGGTATGACGATGGTCTAGAAACTCTCATGCATGACAGGGAGTTTGGGGTGACCTGCATGTAGAACCAGGGATTAGAATGGTAAGGTTTGTACTCCCCATGCATAGATGGTGGAAAATGAGAAGTGCTCGATATCCAAGAAAATTTGAAGCGACCACCCTATAGTATGCTCATCCTTGGTATGTTCTATAGACACCTAAAACACCTCATATTGAGAAGCTTCTTATATGGACACCGTTTTAGGCCATATGATACCCTTGGGAAGCCTTAGGACTTAATAGTGGATTTTATCACTTTAGCAAGAAGGAATATCCCTTTGCAGTCTGGTCCATCATACCCAAGAGCAATGTCCAGTGATCATTGACCCTATGATGGTCCCCAAGTCTAGCCACTCCATATTGGGATGACCTTGTCTATAACAAGCATGGGATCCTGAGCTAAACTAAATTTAGTTTCAATGGCCATACAAGATCAAATATAGTTGCGAAGAGTTGTGGGAAGCTTCTTGAAGTTTCTATTTCCCTTCTTCATTATATTCACTTCTTGGCTTATCAAGGAAAAAAATACTCCCTTTGGAGAATTCTATAAGAAGACCCCTTGGCTTTCACAGAGAGAACCTACTCTCATATGCAATGGAGTGCTACCCAAATATAGATATGAAGCTTGCATTTGCACCAATGAAGTCCATTGGAGTTTGAAGAGAAAATACCACCATTGTTCACCATCAATCATCCTAAATTTGAGTCAATTTCCACCTTTAAGTCATTCCTCACAAACGCACCAAGAATATCAACCTATTTAATAGTCAAATTGGATGTTCCATTACATCAAGTATGAAGAACATCCTTTTGTTCAGCGGTCGCTTCACCCTGAAGTGACCTCCAGGTGTAGTCACTGGAACCTCTAACTACTAATAGATCTAGCTACTATACCCTATGATGGCCTTGCAAAGATGTTTGATTTGCTATATTTTCTTGGTTAGATTAGCTTTAGCAACTTTTAATTTGGTTTCTAGCATAGTTTAGCATAATTTCATTCAATATTTCATGCATTTATTTACTATTTTATGCATTTTACTTTAAATAATTTATCATGGAAATGGACCTCATCTTGATAGGTTCTACATTTGGTACTAATTTATTGTAAGTACTTTTATGTGCATATCTCAGGTTTCCACAGGAGCTAATCATCACAAATATCCTCAAATATTTACATCTTCAAACGAAGCTCACAAAGAAACCCTCCATAATCATTTTTGGGAGAGCAAAGATCTTACCAATTGCACCTTTCCCATTGGTATTTCATATTGTAATATTGTATCAATTGGTGAATCCCTAAGAGGGATATTTTGTAACCTTTTGTAAAGACAATTTCAAATTATTAATGAGAAGGGCACCATATTTTCTCTATATTTTTGTCATTATGGTTACTTTATTTGCATTATCAATTTGATTGCATATTACATATTAGGTGTATCATTTTTTCTACTCTACAATGGCGATCACGGTGTGGGACTATTCCACACTTCACAAATTCATCTCTAACTACTGGTTTCTTATTTTCTTGAACTTATAGGTAACATCACTCTAGGTTGGCATGGTGCACAGTAGCCACCATCATACCCTCTAACGGTCAATAGAGCTAGTCACTCTACCCCATGATGACCTCAAAGTAGAGTCAAAAAATAAAATTTGTAGCATCTTCATTGAATGTTGGCTACACTTGTAAGTATCACTGTGCTTGAATTTACTATTTTCATTGAAAAAGATAGAATTACAAGTTTTGGTAGAGAAATTTAATGAAATTTTTAATTTTCAAACTCTCTAAATGTGACCGCTCCTAGGTCCAATGACATATGCTATTAGCCTCTCTAGGATACATTGACCACCCATTTATGACCACTTTGGTGTCTGATAGCCTCTGTTGTAGACCGTTTGACATAGAGATGACCCTTGTTAAATTGTTTGTTAAGGTTTACTTGCATGCTACTTGTCTAAAGGCTAACTTCATTTAGGGTTGCATTTTCAAAATTCCTAAAACTAAAACATTTCTATTTATAAATTTGGAAATTTGAAACGTTCTTTCATGCATTAGTGAAAAATCATGGATTTATTTATGTTGCATTTTCCTTTTGCATGAAATAAAAGGAACCCACACACACATCACATCTCAAATTTAACATCAATAAGTTGGAATTCACACCCAACCGCTGATCAAGACTAACAACGATGGACTTCATAACCACCTTGTTAGCTTGCATTGTGTTTCTTCGCACCCCATTTTAGCCAAGTTCAGTCCAATAATCATTTTAGAAATGTAAAATAGCATGCACTCTTCTTCGGAAGGTTTATCACTGACCACAGTGAACTAGGTGAGGACTGATAGGACTTGTGACCCCTCACTAGATTTGGGATTCATCTCTAAAGTTTGGTGGGTTTCATGACTTGGACTTCATCACTAGGCCTATGTGTGAGAGTATACAAGTGAAAAACCTTTAACTTGAGTATTTACATCAACAATATAAAAAACTTGAACAAGAGAAAGGCAATAAATCAATGAATCAAAACACACTAAATAGTTTAAGACTCATAAAAAAATATTTAAAAGAGATAATCATTTGTATACTTTTTTTGTTTCTTTATTGTTCATGTAATCAACATAATATTCTACCATCCAATCCAATACCTAAGCCTAAAAAAAATAAAAAAAAATACTTATTTTTGATTCTGCACCCAACAAATAAAAAATCATGACAATCGGAGCTATAACGAAGAAGTTATGTTGGTTTTATCGTTACTCTATTTTGAGTAATTTTTAAGATAAAAATAAGGGAAATAGCACTAAAAATAGTCATAAAAATCTCTAGACAACCCCAAGGATCCTCAAATTTATTTTACTGTCTTAGATAGCCCCTTATGCACCTTTCATAGAATTTTTGAGTCCTAACTCTTTATTTTCTCAAAATTCCTCAAAATTATCATTTTTCTACTAGCCCTGGTTGGCCAAATATTCCACAAATACAAATTTTGACCCAAAAAATACTTTTCTGAATATTAGCTCATTGTCATCATCTCATTGCACTATCTTTTTTGATATATAACACCCATAGATTTTTTTTACAAGTCAATTTTCTTTAGTGTGGGTTTTCTTCAGTGTTTGCTTAATCAACACATCATGACAACTATGCATAACTGAGCTCAACCACGATCTAGAAAAGCAAAAAACTTACAAAAAGGTCCTAAATGCATTCATTATAGGCTTGAGGATATCATCATTCCTACATGATGCCTTTATAGTCATCACAAAGCTACTTCCTCACATAGAGGATCAGACCACCAAAGTACCTCTACTTGGAGAGTACCAGTGGGTTGTTCATAGGATCAAGTGGATAATTTTGCTAGTCAATGATGACCTTGGACTACTACTAGTCATAGCCAGTCTATCGAGAGATATAGCAAGGAAATTCACATTCCATTTACGTCATGGCCTTTGTTGCCCTAAACTTCCATCCAAAACCCACCACTTGAACTAGTGGTCACAATTAAAAGTGGGCCTACGCAAAGTTTTCAGACACCATCAACCAATATGACCATGAGTGAGTTAATACAATGGTCCTCCAAATGTTGAGAAACTCTCATGAAGATTTTGGTTTCAATAAAATTGCAACCCCATGACTCTAATGCCTTCACACAATTCATGGTAAATATACAAATATACAAATATCTTGTTATCACTTTTCAGGACCACAAGATCAAACTTGTGTCACTAAATATAGCATACCCTCCTTTGCACATCATCGCATGCATAAAAAATATTCCTTATAAATGGGTTTTGATCGACATGGGATTCAAATAAACATCATTACCACAATCACACTGAAGCATCTTAACATCCCTCCTTCACACATTGCAACATACACCTTCATCTTGCAAGCATTTAATGATGTTGTATCTCCTATAGTGGGCACAATAGTCCTCCCTATCTAGGTTGGACAAAATATGATACTTAAATTGTGCTATGTTTTAGAGGGATTAAGACAATACAACATACTGCTTGGAAGGTCATGGATGAGAGCCATGGAGTGTGTATCATCCATAGTTCACCAATGCATTAAATACATTCATGAAATTAAGGTCCATGTGGTGCATACCGACCCAAATACTTTCAAGTATTACAAATAGGTGGATCATCTGTAGGAGCCTACTATGTAACCCATGCATCTGAACACTAAAACTAATGAATTTATCCAAAGTCTAGATGCAACCCTATGGTTCACCGTGGAACTACCTCCACCACTGCCATTACCATTGGTTTCTATGACCATTCCTCTTTCATATTTGATTTCTCCAGGGAAGGATAAGTTGATAAAGCCAAACATGGAGATGCCCAAGGATATACCTGGTATGTCAGTAGAGGAACTACCCACTCCTACCAAAAATAAGAAGCCACGATGATTTTGGATGAATCAAATCATATCATACCATCCTCATCCACCACATCATAGGCCATAGTTCACTCAACTAGTACTAGACTTGGAGAGTACATAATGTAACATGTTACATTTACACCTATCATTAAGTCCATCAATGATTTAGGTCAACCTCTTGTCAAGTTACCTTCCATATATACCATATTATACTCTTTACCTAAACATGGCAAACAAATAGATCACCCTAGACAAGTTGATGAGTAATCCACAACTTGTCGAAGTGCCAAAACATCTTCCCATGAGTTCATGGGAATGGTCAATGTCAAGATAGAGAACTGTGTTTCTCTAAATCAATCCATACAATTGGTAGCTCCATTAAACATTGCTTCTATATAAAAAGTGCTACCATCACCAAAAATAGTCACACCTATTTCATTTCACATAAAATTTTCATAAGAACAAAAATAAGAACAAATGTATCCTTTACGCCAAAATGGGGGTACTCAAGTTGTTACATCAAAATACTCCAAAGTGGAAAAAGAGCATAACTTAAATTAAAAACAAGAGCATGTGGACACAATCACTAAATAGGATCATCAAGAAGCATCCACATCTTCTCAGATAATGAATATTTGTGATTCACATCTACCTAAGGGTCCTCTGGAAACTGCTCTAATTGTACCTACATCATCTACCAATTGTCATCCAAATCCATAAACAACTATTCAATCATCACCTCCATTAGTCTTACAACACATTCTAGATTACCTATCCAAAGTGGAGACTCAAATGGGTCATCAAAATGATTCTTTGTAGTAAATCATGCATCATCTCACAAACATGGAGCTCCAACAACAAGTCATATACACTACTAAACTACCTCAGTTACAAGTGCAAAATACATCCTTGCATAATCAGGTCCAAAAGCAACAAAGTCATTCACCTTGCATTTATACACCATTGTCCAAAATTATTGGCATCGATTTTCACTCGATTATGTGAGACAAATACCATTACTTTGCCTAAGGTTCACCCCTTAGATCCAAATCATCCAAAACCTAAGGTATATAGAGAGGATCTATATTGTTCATATCATAGATGAAACGGTCATGACATACAAGCATGCTACACTTTCAAAAATGTAGTACAAGACATGATCGATCAAAATCAACTTCAAATAGGCAATCCTCTCACTACTAAGGATCAAAAAGGAGGTACAATTAATGAGTCATCACCTATGCTAGAAAAATAGGTAGAGCAACCTAAACAGGTGACTAAGACACATACAACACAACCACCTTAGCAAACTAATCAACCTCATCCACCTCATATTTACATGCCATTATCAAAATATTTTGCATCGATATTTAATCAATTACATGAAGCACAAGCAATTAATCTTCCTGAGATCCATCCATTGAAACATAACAAGCATAGATCAAAGGATCATAGGAAGAATTCATATTGTTATTACCATCGATAGGAGGACCATGACATCTAGATATATTATCCCTTTAGATATTTAGTACAAGATATGATCGAGAGGCAAGAGCTTCATATTGGCAGTCCTCTTGCCCCAAGAAACCAACCAATAGGAGTCTATCAAGATCCCTTACCCAATCACAAGGTATACACAACTGCTACTAATTGTAGATCTAATTAATTAGGTGAATGAGATACACACAGTCCAACCATCTCATCAAGTGGGTCAATCGTGTTCACCTACTTTAGAGTGTCAATTTCATACCTGAACTTTGTTATTTGAGCCCATGTCAAGAATTTTTTAGAAGATACAAGATGCTAAGGCTATAATTTTACTTGACATACATCCTTTAGACCCAAAAATAGTTAAACCTAAGGGTTTTAAGGAGGATCACTTTTAACTGTATCATTGGATAGAAGGCCATCACGTTAACAATTGTTATTGATTTAAAAATATGGTCTAAGACCTTATTGACAAGGAGGCTTCATCCACAAATGGTTCATCCATTTCACCTTAGGCTGCCACAATTGAGCCTTCATCATCCCATATGTGACCCCAAGGTCAACCACAACCTCGTAAGGCTAACAAGATACCTCACCAGTATGTCAGATTTTTGATGACTACTTTGGCCTTGCTTCAAAAACTATATGAGGCACACACAATTATATTACCAAAAATCAAGCCGAGAAAACCTAATATGAGGTCAAAAAATTAAAATTTTGTTATCCCTATCATCGCTAGATTGGACATGACATTTATACCTTCTATTCATTCAAGAATCAGGTTGAAGAGATGCTAGAATGAAATTAGCTCCACAAAAATGGTTCGCTCGTTTTACCCCATCAAGTTATGGGTATTGCACAAAATTTTGTGCCAAAATAGGGGGGTCAATTTTTATCACTCATCCTAGCCAAGAAAATCATAGTGCATAAAATAAAATGTATACCTGGTGTCTTCAATGTGTCACACCTTTACCACCATCCACATCACAATCGATAAAGAAAATTAGGTATTCTAAAGGTATCACACCTTCCCTACTTCTATTGATTATCATACACTGGGGGTACATAAGGTATCACACCTTCTCCTTAAATTCACAAAATAACAAAAATCATCAAAAAATAAAAAAACAAAACAATACAAAACATTAAAATGCAAAAACATTTGCATTCTGTTATCATGCATTTTTATTATATGCACTCACCAGTTGCATTGCATTAGACATTTACATACATTGAATTTACGTTAGGATAGGTTGTGTTTATATTCTTATGAATGACACCATATTTGTATGTCAATCATGAATCCACATAACCTTATCATACATATTTTTCTTGTGAGTAATTATGTTTTTCAACACAACTTATGAGTTTCTATTAGGTATATACTAGGGTTTTTCGGTCATTCAGCCATCCCTAGTTATCTTTTTAGATTTTGTATAAAGCTATATTGGATTTTAGAAGGTGAGGTATAGTTTTGATAGTACCTTGCATATATCAAAATCCCAACACAATTATACACATTAACTATCTGAGTCTAAAAAAGGAAGGATGACACTACAAAGTGGTCCTTGTCACCTGAAGCGAAAGGTTTTACTTACTCATCCTATTACACACATGGTCTAGGATGTTGAGAATTGAAAAAAGGACAAGCTCCCCCCTACCCAAACAATCCCATTTCTCTTTTAAAAAATGAATAAATAGCCAAAGCTATGCAAAATAAATAGTGACTTGCATCACTAAGTAAATCCCTTGCTCAAAAAGAAGAAGCAAAAAAAGTGATTTTCCCCACTAAGCATGAGCAAGTATCACAAACAATCAAAAGAAAAAAGAGATAACGATCTTGAATACCTGGAATATTTAGTGTTCAAAATCCATGAGGTGATCTCCATTACAGTAATGGATTGAATGAAACCTGCTTGGCAATGGAGTAGCCTTATGCATGGCAATGTCTATCACATTAGCAATCTTCCTTTTTATAGACCAATGTTAGCTTATGGATGAGCTATCTTTTGGTAGCTTGCATTGCATAGTAGTCTAGTCTATCTACGTCCAAACTTAGGATGATGATGACCATAGGGTGATCCTCATTACAATAATGGGTTTCATGAAACCCATTGGCAATGAGGTAGTCTCATGCCTCAACTAATACATTCACTTTGCACATATAGGGATAATGAATATCTTGGTCTCCTTAATATGTTTATATCTTTCAGGATTATTTTGTAGTCATTATACAACTTTTGATCAATCAAATAAGGTGTTTGAGTCTCATGGAAAACCTCAAAAATCCCCTTATAGCAACAAATCATATCATCAAGCAATCACCGTTTTTCTTATGAACTTTTGTTTATTAAGGGGTGTTCATAAAAAAGGATAGATACCAAATGGATATCAACAATGATATTTAGATGGTCACTAACTATTTTATGCATACCTTTTAGTTTGCATAAGTTTATAGGAAAAACCCCTACATCTCATATCATTTCATCTCACATATGCATGGATAAATGTTTAATTCTTATGATATGGATTCATATTTTTGTTCATGATTTTTATACATTATGTGGTGTCTACCATTAGTTTGTTAAACACACATTAGTTTCATTCATTATGTTTTAAGTCATTAAAGCAAACCGGTACATTTGTATTAGACCATCCTCATGAAAATAATGCATTGCATACACATTACATCTTCCATATCACATCAGAAGAAATTAAATGCATAACCAATTGAACAAATCAAAACATGCATTTAACATTAACTATTGCATCCATATAAGCATACATAGTAGTACATATATACATCTAGTTCACATAATCCAATCATAGATATATCATATAACTATTGCATGTCATTAGTAAATCATATATATAGAACATCACATAATCATATAAGTATTATATCCATCAATGCATCCATGAACATAACTAATCTCTCTGATCATGAAGTTGACCTATGATTGGGCTGCACTGATGACTGCCTAGACTCACTCCGCTTGCTCCATTGGAAGTCCCCTAATGTAGACCCCTATAGAAGAGTACCCTCACATAACCTAATCCAAGTCTCCAAATCAATAATGTAGGTTGCATATAATCTGCACTAGATCGTAGTCTTATCTATGAGGCTTTGTAGCCCTAATCTCTATATCTCCACTCAATGTTGTTGGCCCTTGAGTGGCTGGAGTAGAAGGTGCACCCTGACTAGCAGTCGTGACTGCTAGCTAAACTTATAGAGTATCCTACTATACTATCTTAGCATACCTATTGTCTATCATGGTTGTCAATTGACTCTAGAGATTACCCTATCTTTCGTAACCCTTTCAATCACTGCCTGAGTTGTAGTCACATATACCTTGAGGAGAGCTCTCTCCTCAGCATAACCCTACCATATCTACTATACAAGACTCAACTAACTCTGAGAAATAGTGAGAGATGTATCCCACTCCACTAACCTTCGATGAGAATTCTATAGTTGTGTCTATATAGATTGCAACTATACTCATAGCTATGTCACCTCATCACTCAAGGAATCCTCCTTAGCCTAGGGTTCATTTGTCTATCCTATAACCAACCCTCGCTTACCCTCTATCCTATGATGTACTCATCACTCATCATCACCTATGTCTTCTACTATCCCTACTGCAGGACTACCCATAGAAACATCACCCTACCATAACCAAGTGTTCCACTAGGAATCATACTCATGTTGGTCCCTGGCTCCTCTAAACTAGTCTCTACCACTGTAGGGTCCACCTCCATTGATAGTGCCTCCACTCATGGCAACTTAAATTGTGTCTTGTCATTACAATAATGATAGTGGACTAGCTCCTTAGGTACATCAAAGTGATCCCATAATATTGAGTCACTTGAGAGTAGTGTAAGTACTCTCTCAATGCCATGGTGCCCAATGAGCCATCTCCCATACCTCACACTTGCCAATTACCTTGTCATCTCAATCCAATTGGGGTAGTCCAAGTATGGCCTCTAGATGACCTACTCTCACTGTAGTCTCTCTAAGTACTTAGTGTAGTTCACTAAGTGGCCTCCATATGGGTGACTCTAGCCAATTTCTTTATCTCACAGCCACCAAGCAGCATATCCAATATCATCATCCCCTATATGTGCTCAAGGTACTACCAAAACAATGGGTTAATATACATGGATGTGCTCCCATCCCTAGATCTAAAGTAGTAGATTGTAGCCCAATCCCATACACCTCTAATGCTATATCTCATACAACTCATCATAAATATGCACCAGTAGTGTGCTCCCTCATGTCATGATGATTGGTTGCTCTAGGTTGCACTCTAATAGGTCTTGCACCATATCCAGGAGCTTCCAAGGGAACCTTGCTCCTAATGAGTCTAGTAGTAGTATATTAGGGATAATGTACATAGTCATACCCTATTGTTTGGAGAAGATGCGCACCTCATACCATGATCTGACCAGGACACCATTGTTGTCTATATCATCAAATGCCTCATCTACCTTGGCACCAAAAATCCATTGCAAAACCCTTGACCTATCTTGAATATGATAAGAAGTGATGGCTAGTCCCTCAATGGGGATCTTGTAAATATGGTAGAAATCCTCCAATATCATTGTCATATATCTAGTTGGGAGATGAAATGTGTTGGTCTTGCTATCCCAACAATGAGCCAGGTCTGTAAGATAAGCCTGATCTAACATCACTATCATCAGACACACTACCTCTCTAAGGTTTATCACCTCAAACCATGCCCAATCATCTCTATTGAGCTTCCCTCACAACTCTATGAGTAGGGTAGACTCTCTAGCTTGAGATTTCAAAATATAATTTCCAAAAAATAAAAAAAAATCTCAAAATCAATCAAAAACCCAAAAAACATCAAATCAATTCAATCAAATAAGAAAAACATTCACAAAAAAAAACAAAAATTAAATAATAAAATAAAATAATTTCAAAAAAATTCCTAATGTTGTGAGGCTACTCTAGGCCTCGATGGTCATTAGGCACCACCACTGGACCCCATGATGACCACCCCAATGATCAAAATTTTAACCATTGTATTTTGAATTTGGTCATTGTACCCCCTAATGGCCCCCTTCCTACCTAGGATGGTCCTACAGTGGCACCTACGTGGGATAGTTTCCCCTCCTAAAAATACCAAAAATTAAAACTAACCTACCCTTAATCTAGCCTAATCTACATTCCTAAGCTAGGGTGAGGTTCATTACTTACAGTTTAATGGGGTTCCTTTATCTCATTACTTAGTGAGGTTCATTTTAAATTCCATAATTTACAAGTGAAGGATTGAGAGATCTACCTTAGGATCTCCGGCTCCGTTGCTCGTTGAAGCCTCTTCCTGGTCCATCATGGTCCTCTAGTGCAAGTTCGATAGTGTTCCACATCAATATATCTCTCCTCCACATCACAACTCACATTTCTCTCACTGCCAATTATCATAATGATAATAAAATTTGGGAAATTTACTTTTATATTTTCCTAAATTTTGTGACTACCCTAGGGTGGAGCGGTCACAATTCAGTGTGATCACTATACCCTATGATAACCCCAAAATTTGTAAATCACCACAACTATTCCCCAAGATGACTTCAAATTGGTAGAAAATACAATTATTTTATCAACACCATTGGCATAAAATTGGATATTTAATAACATATAATGGTCTAAAACCTCAAAACTACAAATCACACAAATATTTTCAAGAATCAACTGAGGCATTATCAATATCATTACTCCCTAAATTAGCAATTAAACAATCAAGAAGTGTAGAGAAAATTTAGGCAGTGTCCCTTTCTAATCCAAATTTTGACTTAGTCCAATCATAAAATCCAAGAATTTTAGTTGCTAGGTTCCAAAAGGTTGCATCCTTTGCATCACATCTAATAATAACAAATCAACTTTTAGTTTCCAAAATGTTGCACCCTTACCTTGCATACAATCAAATTATCAAATTAATTGCTAGGTTTCTAAAAGGTTTCACCCTTTGCCTTGTATCTAATCATAACAAATCAACTGTTGGGTTCCAAAAGGTTGCAACATTTCCATCTCATTCAATCACTTCATCAAATCAATGGCCTAGTTAAAAGGTTGTGCCCTTTGCCTCGCATCTAATCAAATTATAGACACTAAAATCACATCAATCTAATTAGGTGACCAAAAGTGATGGCTAAATTGAAATCATATGATCTCTTAGGGTAGACCTCAAAGGTTACAAAATGGTCTTAACCACTCTTGCAATATTTTGGAAGACTCCACCCCACTTTTGGGAAGTTTTGGACCATATAGGCACCACCATCCCACCCAAGGATGAGGGCAGATCACCACCATCCCACCCAAGTACGAGGGAATGCCCTCATCCCTGGGTGGTATGGCTAGGGTATTTAATCCAAAAAAAATAAAAATGGACCTAGGGGCTGCCAATTATCTCATCTATTCGATCATGTAGGTCTAAGAGCACAAAATCCTCATGGCATCCTACAGAATGGAGGCCAAATAGGGATATTCTCTCCCCCCTCCAATGCATGCCAAATTTTGGACAAGTGGCACCTCTTGCCCTACATGCCCTTGCATTCCAATTATCCCATGAGCCTCCTTTGGCTATAAATTGGATCAATTTTCCACACAAAGCATAGAGAGGAGTTTTGAGACATAGCAACGAAGTGCTGCCAAGATTTCCCCTCACCCTTTTGTGCCCTTTTCCCTCAAAATATCTACCTAGAAAAGGAGGTTTGTGAGTGATCCAATAGGCACAGTATGCTTATAAAATCAAATTAACTGAGTTAATTTCACCACCAAATTTGATGAAAATACTATTGAGAGGGTTTTTGACCAATTCACAAAGGAATTGGTGGTAAATAATTAGCAAAACTGGTGGCCATCCCACCCTAGGATGGTCCCAATTTTGTGATAGTCAACACCGTACCTGCAAGGTATGAGGATATATTCATGCATTATTTTTCTACTATTTTTAATTAGGAATATTCTAGGATAGATTATGAGGCTACTTTCCAAATTTTATGCAATTTGGAGTTATATTGAATGAGATATTGTATTTTTAAGGTTTTGCAGGTTTTTGGGGACCATCTGAGGATACACATGAGTATGTGTCTCATATTGCTAATCCATTGACATGGTTCCTCTTAAAATATCATTTTATGTATATTATCCAATTTTTGTTTGATTTGGAGGTTTTTTGGTCCAAAAATTACTCATTTTGGGTTTTGCAAGCTTCGTAGGTGCACTACCAATGCACCATGGATTTAGATGCAATTTCTATTTTTTTTGTGATTATATATTCCCAAAATCATATTTTATGCATGTCTCTACTATTTTAGCTCATTTGGAGTTTTTTTAGATAGCCACATTACATATTTACACTTTCTAGTCTATGGTTGAATGTATTGCTTTTGCATGTTTCACATTTCACACTTGCTATTTAATGAATCTGGTTTCCTTGTGTGTAGGTGCAGGTTTTAGAGTGCATGAGGAAGGAGCACAAGGTTATAACATCAAAGAAAAAATTAGTGGTATCATAGGTTCACCCACCTCAATTGTGGGTACAAGAAAGAACATTGGAAGTGCACCTAAGTAACTAAAAGGACTTGATCTTTGGGTACCCCATTTTGTAAAAAAGTGTATCAATATTGATCCCTCAAGGGGATGTTTATGTAACCATGGTTTGATCCATAAAAATAATAAAATAAAACTTCATTTCTCGCATTTTTCTTATCTTATCATGTTTTACTTGAATACTCCTTTTGTAATGCTTATCCTACATCAGCGATAGATGCATATTGTTTAGCATCTTTAGGTGCACCATTTTTCCCATAATTTAGTGGTGATCATGGTGGAACCTATCCCTATTGATTTTATTGAAGGTTTAACCTTGGTTTTTTCTTTGTCTTATTGTAGGTACTAGTCATTATAGCCTAAAACAACCTCTAAACTACTCCTCGTGCCACCCTGGTATGGTCACACCACCATCCCACCTAGGGATGACCCCCAAATTGGCCACTGTTCCATCCTAGAATGACAATAGAATAGATTTTGTTCTGATAAAAATGACAAAAATAGCAAGTTCTCAGGCTACCAAGGTAGGTACCTGAACTTTCTATTTTCTGTTACACAGTTAGAATTTGCTCTTTTCTATTTTTCTTGCTTGCATTGTTTGCTTAAAAGGTAGGAAAATAGATTTCCTTTTTTATAAATGCAAAAATGAATCAAAAATTAGAAGAAAAACTGAAAATAAATTGAGTTGACAATGCTCTTGTATGGTTTTCTTGTGGATAGACTACCTAATGGGTAGACCTTCATTTAGGGTTGCATCTTGTAGGTTTATTTTTACCTAGCTTTTCTTAAAGTAAAATGTACCTTGTGCATGCATTTAGTGAAATATCATTGAGTGCTTCATTTATTACTTTCTTTAAAGCTTAAAAAGAACCACACACACCACATCTTACTTAAATACTAGTGATTTGGATTTCATCACCAACCATTAGTAGAGGTCAACAATAATGGCTTTCATCTCCACCCATTGTCTCAAATCCCACGAACCCTTGTTTTTGGCCAAGGTCAGCTCCAAGATCTGATGTAGCTTGTAAAATTTACATGTAATTCTCTTCGAAGGGTATAACACTGACTAAGTGAGTACTGGGTGAGGACTAGCAGGACCTATGCTTCCTGACCAGGTATGGGTTTCATCTCCATACTTTGATGGGTTTATGTGATTGGACTTTCATTGTCAATTATCATGCTACGAGCATACAAGTGAAATCCCTTTAAACATAAGTACACAATCTAATGAAATTCAAATATGTGACACAAGGTCTTCTTTACAAACAACACATTTAAACACACAACAATTTAGGGAACACACTTTAATCCTTAAAAGAGATACAAATTTGTATTATTACGTTTTTCCTTTCTTGTGTGTTGTTTTATTAAGAATTTTTAAAGGATATAATCCTATAAGGTTTGGTAGATAGTAGCAATGGTGTGCACCTGCAGCCAAGCCCAATCAAGGGTGGAAGCTATGGAGGATGGACTAGGATACATGAGCCATCTCTGTTTTAGCCCTAGGGACTTGGTTATACGTCCTTGATGAGCTTCTACTCACCCGAGTCCCAATATAACTGGGAAAGAACAACACCTACATGGGAGCCCTATGTGGGATACCCTATAGGTTGTGGGCCTTATTCGTTTGAGTGTTCCTGGTATGTAGACACATCACATGCCTTCTTTGATGGAAGACAACCACACACTAAGGTGCAAGTAGACAGAGTAGTACCATACATCCATGTGCCTGATAGGTTTAACACATCCAATTATGGTCCAAAGTATGATTTCACACATTGGGTAGGTCTGATTGATCATACTTCACGCTTACTCGACCCTAATAGGTTCCAATAGCCTAGATAATAGGACGAGTATGATACTCGTCACTCAGGGTGAGAAAACTCAGTCCTTCCCTTCCTCATCAATGATGGAAGGTATGAAGAAATACTAAATTGTCCTCAAGACCAGTATATTGTGCAAGCACAATGTACCTCTATGTCAGTTGAGTATAAATAGCATATACCCAGGCTTAAACCTCAAGTAAATATGACTACCCTTGATCGAGGGAAGTGCATGATGGATATCATAGATTATCTTGAATGAGGTAGGCCTCAGGGTGAGACTCCTAGGCCTCCTAGGCCTCGCATAGTGGAGTAGACCAATCAAGTGATAGAAAGATATGTGGAATGCTAAGTGTAGTTCAAGTAGCTTCAGCGATACAAAGAGCAACTAGATCATTTACACCAACTATAAAAAGAAATAATTGAATGGCAAACCAATGAGCTATTCTAGAAACAATTACATGAGAGGGTCCCTACCCATAGAAAATATAGTCAGGAAGTCCATTTGAGGCAACCCACTCTAATTCAAGATAGGTCTCATAGGACTTATCCAATATTGCCTCCATGACCTCCTAGGTCAAATCGAGGCTTGCCTCCCAGGACAAACATAGGATGCCAATCGCAGGTAGCTACCCCTCTCTATAGGTTGGCTTAGGAGATGCCCTATGGGGCTTACACCAAGCATGAGTCAGAGGTGGAATGTATGGAAACACCTTATCAAGATAGGGGGTGATATGCCACCATCCCAAAATAGGCTTGATGTTACTCACCCTCCACCGTAGGATAGGAACAAGGAAGTAGAGATCCAATATTCAGATGTGTATCAGGCATTGCTTAAGCATCTAGAGTTATTAGAGAACAATACCTCTAGGTTTGGGTGCCAGAAGCATACTCTATGTTAGTTACATAGTCAACCACTCCATCCTTTAGTACCTACCCCTTCCTATCTATAATAGTTTAATATACCTCATCTAGATACCTTTAAGGGAGAAGAAGATGCGCAGGAGCATGTTACTAAATTCTTGAGCCAATGCTTTGGTATCTAGGATAATAATGCTTTGATTTTGAGGACATTCTTGACTATCCTCTCTAGCCTAGCTATGGAGTGGTATACACAATTTCCAAAGCATAGCATTCATAATTTTGATCAACTCATAGATGCGTTCCTAGAACACTTCATTTTCAACACCAAGTGAAAGGTAATGCTAGCTGATCTCACTAGGCTAAAACAATACGATGATGAGTCAATCATGACCTATGGAAATAGGTGGTGAGAATTTCTCATCAAGATGCCATATATACTCCCCATGGTGAAGTTGACTCAGATGTTTACCAAGAGCTTCCTAAACTCGATCTCCTTGTTACTACAATTGCAACAATATACAACTCTTGAAGATGCTCTAGCGCAAGCTAGAACAATCAAAGACACAAGATTCAAGAGGAAGAAATTGTGAAGCCTTGAAAGGAGTGGAAAAATAATTCTAAGAATAGCCTAGTGTAGCCTAAGCTAGCAGGAGTCAATCAGGTTGCCATTAGTGTCACAGGGCCAGCGCAACCCACACCGCCTCAAAAGCCCAATTATTAGGCCACGCCTGGGAATTATAACAAGGACAACTAGAACAATCAATGGAAAAACCAACAACGTCACCTCAAGTGATAGTGCATGCCCATTGTAGGGTCTATGGACTTGTTTTTGAGCACCTCTTAGTGCCTTATGTGATTAATCTGCTTGAAATTCAACCTATCAATCCAAATGCACTGAATTTGAAAGGGTACCGAGAAGACCTATACTGTAAGTTCCATAGGCAAAATGGGAATGACATGCAAATGTGATATAATTTTAAAAACTTGGTGCAATACATGATCTATAGGCTTGCCCTCTAGGTTGAAAACTCTATCATGCCAAAAAATCAACATATGGATGTTTTTAAAGACCCATTGCCTGCCCATGCAGAGTAGGCCAAGACAGTGCCCCAGGTAAATGAGGTTCATCATGCACCCCCTAAGTAGGGGTGAATCAGATGATTAGAATTATGACAAGGAATAAGAGATACCCAATCCTAGTCACCTCACCTACAATTTCAAGTGACGTTCCTTCGACATCACATTCATTGCCACCTCTAGTGTTGAATATCCCACCTAGGCCCATGACCACAATCAAGAACAAGCTCACTCAAATATTGAGAATGACATCTACCTTACTCTCCATATATAATCTCATTTAGTAATATCCACATCATAGAGAATCTCTAATGGATATCCTCAAAGCAATCGAGCCACAGCCCCAGGAGTCTAACTCCTTCAACAATTTTATGGGGCATGTTCAGAAATGTATGGAACCAATGATTACCTTTTGAGAAGATGATCTCAAGTTGGTTCCAAATGATATGGTGGATCCCCCCTTGCACATCATCACATGTATAAATGAAACACCCTACAAGATAAAGTTAGTAGACATTGATTCTTCCAACAACATAATCACTACAATAGCTCTCAAGCATCTAGGGCTCCCAACATCCCATATTATCACATCTACATACACCTTTTGAGAATTTAATGATGCCATACACTCAATATTTAGTATGATAGTCCTACCTATTTAGGTAGGGCAAAAGACCATACCAATGTTGTGCCACATCTTGTAGGATGAGATGGTGTACAATATCTTGTTGGGAAAACTGTGGATCAGGGACATGAAGTGTGTCCCCTCCATCACTCACTAGTGCCTAAAATACATCTATTAAGGGCAAATTCATGTCGTCTCTATAGACCTAGAGCCCTTCAAGTACTGCAACATGGTGAAACAAATCCCTGAGTCAACCTTGTTGTCAACCCATCTAAATTTTTAGCCAAATGAATATAGCCAAGGTTTGAATCCATTTCCATCGCCTTCACTCAATCCATTGCCATTTCATGCCATTCCATACTCATAATCGGCACCCTATGACATACCCCCATCATTAGGAAATCCTCCACTAAGGAACATGAGGAAAAGGCCTATTGATGAGTCCCATCCAACCATATCCACCATCTCCATAGGAGAGATTCCTAGCCCCGTAGATGAGGAGCCACCTTATGAGGCCAACATTGAACCAGATCAAGCCTCATTTCCATCCCTCCTCCAAAACCATAGGTCATAGTGCACCTAGCTACCATCGGGTTGGGTGAGTACATGGTTAGGAATGTTACAACCACCGCTACTATTGAGTCGGTGCAAGATATGGGTTGACCTTATCTTCCCATAGGTACTATAGTGCCTCTTGGTCTTCCCCCTAATCAAACAAATTTCATTTATGGGGGTCTCAACTATGGTTTCGAGCCTTATAAACAGTAGGAAGAGGATGAAGAGCCTTTTTTGAGGATATCAACTACATGTCCAACCCTAACTTTTCCATGAGGTATCTCCTTCTTTGTAATTGGTACGTTTATGGATTGGGATTGTATGAGCAAGGCAATCACGTTCCTTAACAGCCCCAGTATCAAATGTTGTACGACAAGTCTGGACTGGGACACAACTAGAATGTACCCATCGATGTCCTCATGGATAGTTTAGAGTGCATGAATCTAAAATTTAGGGATGAGCTTGCACGAGATCCCTATGCCAACCCCAATTGTGTCTACTCACTAGGGGACTACTTCCCCACACCCATAAGCAACCAAGAGACATTTTGTGATGTCATCCAATCTTATGAGAGAGGTGAAGGTTCACATACCCTTCCCCATGATAGTGAGGAAGAAGATCCAAGGTCTCCCTATGAATGAATGTCTAATGATGAGTTGGATTATGGAGTCGCACTGATTGACTCTTCTAGTTTCTATGGAGAATACATGCTAATCATCCCTATGGATGATGAAGATGAATTATATTTGTGTATGTTCCCATTACACAATCCCATCTGGTGACAACTTCTATGTTTAGAGGAGCAAGCTTACCCATATCCATGCCGACCACCTTCGATCATTCCACCTTTACTGTAACCACCTCCACAGGTCTTACGACATCCTTATGTCACTAGACACCACCTTCCACCTAGGGGAAATAATCCATCCATAAACATGATTTACATAGACCTTTTTGAGCCCTTGCAAGATTCGAATAACCCATCAAATCCACTACACATCTACTTGGAGGTAATTTAATTTGATCATGGAGATTCTTCTCCATCGCCCTTTGAGTACTAGCCTTGTAATGAGATGTTATAGTTGTTTCATTTCTCTTACAGGACTACTCAAGATGTCTTCCAAGCTAAGGTTGAACCATACATTCCAATTTATGATCTAAACCCAACCGATGACATTCACCTAATCCCTACTCCCCAAAAATTATATTATGGGTCACATATGTCAATCAAGCCAACGATTGATAAGGACATCAGCTCAGATCCTAAGAATCCTTAATGTATCAAGTTAAGGAAAATCTTGTCCCCCACCAAGCAGGCTAATTACATAGCCCTTCTTATAGAGAAGAAGGAAGCCTTTGCATGGACTTACAAAGACATGTGAGTATTGGATCCAAATCTAGTCATGCACAATCTGATGCTTGATCCCAAGGCCAAGCTAGTTAAGAAAAAGTTGAGAAAAATGCATATGACAGTAGCCTTAATGGTCAAATATGAGCTATAAAAACTATTGTATATCAAGTTCATCATATCAGTGGACTATCCACCATGGCTTTCCAACATGGTTTCCATCAAGAAGCATGATAGGAGGATTCACATTTGAATGGAATTTTGAGATCTGAAAAAAGTGAGTCCTAAGGATGATTTCCATTTTCCAAGCATTGATGCCCTGGTATATGCCATAGCAGGCCACGAAATGCTACCCCTCATGGATGGTTTCTCTGGATATAGCCAGATTCGTATCAATCTAGAAGACCAACTCAAAATAATGTTTACAATGCCTTGGGGAACATTTGTCTATAAGGTCATACCCTTTCGTCTTAAAAACACCAGTTCTACCTACCAGCGTGCCATGACATACATTTTCTATGATTACATGCATAAGATTTTAGAAGATTACATGGATGACTTATTGGCCAAATCATTATTACACCATGAGCATCTTGATATCTTCGATAAAGTCCTTGATCACCTTATTGAACACAATGTGAGACTGAATTCCAAGAAGTGCATCTTTGGCATTACATCTGGAAAACTCTTGGGATTTATCATCTCTAAACAAGGCATCAAAGTGGACACCAATAAATTCAAGGAAATCCTTGAGATGCCTCCCCAACCATAATCAAGTAGTTATGAAGCCTGTAGGGTAAGTTTACATCCATAAAGTGCTTCATAGAACAATTATCAAAAAAATACAGAGCCATGAACAAGCTACTATATAAGGGGGTCGCATTCCATTGGGATGACGAGTGTCAAGATATCTTTGACACAATAAAAAAATATCTGGCTTCACCACCAGTATTGGCTCCACCCATACCAAGAGTGTCATTATGATTATACATCTCAGCCACTAAGATTGCATTAGGCATCATGTTGACCCAAAATAGTGAATTCCATAAGGAATAAACTAGTTACTACCTTAGCCATACCTTGGTAAGCTATGAAATCAAGTACGCATATGTTAAAAATATATGCCTAGTGATGGTTTTCACCACCAAGAAGCTATGCCATTACATTCTTAGTCATACCACATATGTTGTATCAAAAGAGAATACATTGCTATACATGATGATTCATACTTATCACAACAGTCGCACAATAAAATAGATCATGTTGTTGATGGATTTTGACCTAGAATTTATCGAATAAAATCAATTAAGGGTCAGGTCATCATCGATCAACTTGCAGAGGCTCCTCTCTAGGATGAGGAACCTCTTAGTTTGGAGCTTCCTGATGATGGAGTCTTCCAAATATCAGAATCACCTGATTTTGATGAGCCTCAGTCACAGGCCGATATGACTCTTTTCTTTGATGGCTCTAAATGTGAACAAGGGGTGGCATAGGGATTGTGTTTTTCACACCTCAAGGGGCTCCTATACCCCTATATTTCAAACTCAATTTTCTATGCACAAACAACAATCTTGAGTACGAAGCCTTGCTCATAGGTCTTCAAATAGTTGTCACTATGAAAATAACCAAGCTCAACATTTTTGGTGACTCCTTGCTCATCGTAAATGAGGTCAAAGGTATTTACCAATGTAAGTGTCCAATTCTTGCAAGCCTATAAATCCCTTGTGGATAAACTCCTAGTAAAGTTTGAATGGTATGATATTGAGGCAATCCCACACTCATCTAATAGTTTTGAAGATACAATGGCCTCCCTAGGGTCCTTGATACCATAGAACCTTGGGGATGATATGACAACCATTCAAGTCAAAACATTATCACAATTTGTGGTTGAGTGTGAGAACACTCAGTCCATGCCAGCAATCCACATGATTCAGATTGAACATCATCAAGACATGTTCTCACAAATTCACGAGCATCTAAATCATGCCACTTGGGGGACTATATTGCCTCAAACCCCTTTTGATAGCAGCACAATGCTATTCTTAAAATTTATTTCCCAATCAAAATTTGCTCAAGAGGAACTTCAAAAGGGTAGGCAATTCATGCCATAGAGGCTTTCTCACATCGGGACTGATCTACTCAAGTCAAGGAATACCTAAATCTTGGTAATATCCCTTTTGGGTTGTTGCATACCACCAAAAGGACATTCAAATAAAAAGTGGTAAAGTATGTCTTACTAGGAGACATTTTGTACCATCGAAGCTATGAAGGTATCATCCTTCATTTCCTAGAGTATCAAGAGTCAGTTTGGGCAATCGCCCAAGCACACGACGATACTTGTGGTGGACATTTTAGCAGCATGACCATCGCAAAGTGCATTCTTCACATGGGCTACTATTGGCCAAATTTTGAGAGAGATTATTGTGCTTATGTTAAGAAGTGCGTAAAGTTTCAACACCATGCTAACTTGACACACGTACCTTCTCAGGCCTTACAACTGATTCAATCGGCTTGGCCGTTCTCGCAATGGGGTTTTGATTTAATTGAGAAAATATCACATGCATCCTTGGGCCATCATACGTTCATCATTATGGCTATCTAGTATTTCACAAAACGGGTGGAAGAAATTCTCCTTACCACTAAGATAGGATCCTGCATAGTGGAGTTCATATTGCAAAATATCATTTGTCATTTTGGTATTCCATCCAAGATAATTTCTGATAATGGGACATCATTTAAGAACAAATATATGTGTTCTTTAATAGCAAAGTATAATATCCAACATAGCTTTTCTACGCCCTATTATCCACAAGCAAATGGGCAAGTAGAGGCATCTAACAAAACATTGATTGCCATTCTAAAGAAAATAGTCAAATCAAATCACATTGATTGGCACACACAAATACCCCTTGCTCTATGGGTCTACTGCACTAGTATTCAAATGCCCACTAGGGTAACTCCATTTTTTCTAGTGTATGGTACTGAGGTAGTCAAACCTCTAGAGATGGAAATCCCATTGTTTTGCATATCCATGAAAGAGTTCATCGATGATGATACCACACAACAAGCCCGCTTAGACCAACTTATGTTGCTTGATGAATGACTTGCCAATGCCCTTGAGCACTTACATATTTATCAAGAGTGACTTAAGATAGCTTATAACATGAAATTCCATTCTAGAGACTTTCAAGTTGGTGATCTCATTCTGAAAGAGAACCAACAAAATTCTAAATTTTTGCCCCATCTGTGAGACAAGTTTACAGTAAACTGAGTAGGTCATTTCATCATCACTAGTCAGATCAAACCCAAAAATTACTGCCTAGCATCCCTTGAAGGAATCAAGGATCCTAAACCCTTGAACATCCTTCATCTATAGACTTTCCATGCCTAGAGTGTTGCGGCCCACCCCAAAATGCTCCAATTTTTTCTACAAATTGCTTGGTCAACCCAAAATTCTCCTAGGTGGTCTATGACCATCTAGGTCATTCCAAAATGCTCCAAGGGTTTCTACAAACCGCTTGGTTAACCCAAAATGCTCTTAGGCAGTCAATGACCATCTAGGTCACCCCAAAATGCTCCAAGGGTTTCTACAAACTGCTTTGTCAACCCAAAACACCCAAAATGCTCCAAGGGTTTCTACAAACTGCTTGGTCAACACAAAATGCTCCTAAGTGGTCTATGACCATCTAGGTCACCCCAAAATGATCCAAGGGTTTCTAAAAATTTCTTGGTCAACCCAAAATGCTCCTAGGTGGTCTATGACCATCTAGGTCACCCCAAAATGCTCAAAGGATTTCTATAAACCACTTGGTCAACCCAAAAAACTCCTAGGCAATCTATGACCATCAAGATCACCCCAAAATACTCCAAGGGTTTCTACAAACCACTTTGTCAACCCAAAACACTCATAGGTAGTCTATAACTACCTAGGTCATCCCAAAAATGCTCCAAGGGTATCTACAAACCGCTTGGTCCACCCAAAATACTCCTAGGTGGTCTATGACTATCTAGGTCAGCCCAAAATGCTCTAAGGGTTTCTACAAACCACTTGGTCAATCCTAAAAGAACCAAATGTATCTATAAGCCCTTTGGTCACCCAAAATACCCCAATAGCCCTTACTAAACCCATTGGTCACATGTATATACATATATATCAATCAAACTCTAAAACACATCATAAAAATATTAAAAATACAAAAATATTGCATTTCATCACATTGCATACCATTGCATTATATAATCACTTGCATTAGGTATACTCATCATTACACTTTGCATTTAGATTTTCTCATACATGTCTAAGCACAAATACTATACATTGGTCATAATTCAAAAACAACTTTATTCAAGTTATCATTCATAGTATTCCATGTCACACTTATCAATTCCACATATATTTCCCACTTTCATATTAGTGTCTGTTTCACCTAGTCATTTGTTTTAGAATATCGTTAGGGTTTTTGTCACTCAGATGGGTTGCATCAATCCTATTTGGCACTGGGGTAATCTTATGCATCTCATAAAAATGAACTCACTCACACACATAGGGATTGAGTATATGGATCATCCTAGAAGATTCATACCTTGTCAAAAAGTCTTGCATGGTTAGTATATAATTTTTGACCAGTAGACTAGAATGTTTGAGTCTCATGAAAACCTCATAGATATTCTATAACATCTATTTCATCCATTCCATTTTATCACATTTTATTTAGCTTACATTTCTACAAATCAATCAATCATCCATCACATTATGCATCCACACATATCCATATCATCAAAAACATCATAGTACAAAAACATTTGCATATATGATAAGCATCCATCAAAGCATCCTAAAACAAATATATAAACATTGCATACATTTCGTAAAAGCAAAAATGAAATACATGATGATAAAACCACTCATATATATATATATGTATGTATGTATGTATGGGGCAAAAACATACATCATAATCCTTAATCTTCCCATAGGCTATAATAAAGTGGATCCTTTGACCTCACACCTCCAAAAATCCAAAAGCCAAAAAGAGCCATCAAAGTCTCAATAACCATGGTCACACAAGATTGGTACTACAACTCTCACCTCCACCCTCAGGTTGAGTCCATTGAGAATTCCCTTCCCTGTCTACTATCTGTGTAGAGCCTAGTGCCCCCATCCTCATCGAAGATTATCTTGTACCACTTTGTTGAATTTGGTGAGACCCACTAGCAGATGGATGGTTTTGTATGCGCCCTCTCAAGTACACTATCTCATCCTCCAAATAATCAGTGTAGGTCTGCTCATGTCAGCATCGCACCTGGTAGGTCTCCACTAAGACCTAGAGTTGTGCCACCTCCTCTCATAGCCTAGCCACCTCCCCACTTCTTGATCCCTCCCACCTAGAGATTTGGGAACTCAACTATACCCATAGAGCTACTATATTTTCTTAGGCATCCTATACTTATGTTTGAAGTAGATCTCTCTCCTTCTTGACCCTAATTATCTCATCCTGTAGCTCAATATTAGCATCACCTAGTGTGACCTACTATGTCTGCACCCTCTGGTCCTTAGCATCATCCTCCTCAAATTCATTATGATCTCCTAAGTCCAAGAGGTCTACCTTCTCATCTACCATGTTGTGATGCCCATGTCGCTCACCCTCCTCTACATGGTCCTCCTTAGGAGCATCCTACTAAGCCTCTATTGCTACTCTTGTTGCATATCCCCCTAGTGGTCCCTCTCCCCACCATTGGTACATCATCCACTAGGAGTCATACTCCTCTATAGTCCCAGCATCATCCACGTCCAAAAAATCCACTATAAGATATGCATCCTCCCCAATAGCCTCCACCATCGACCACCTCAGCATCCTCTTATCCTTGCGATTATGGTAGACCACTGGCTCACTGGGAAACCCTTATCGTAGCCTAAATTAATGCATGACCACCTCACCTTAGCCAACAGAGTTATGCCTCAGCATCAGACCATGCTAGAAAATCCCTATAGGATATCCAAAATGCATCTATTTCTCCAAGTCCTACAAAATACTAGGTATAATGGCCCACATTGCCTACCCAGTACTAACTCTGCCCCACCTCCTGGGCCGACTACCATAGGATACCATAGCCAATATCACTGTCCACAAACTATGTATGTGTCATCCATGTCAATCCCTACGACCTATCCACTGCTATATGCTACCATACCAAAACCTATAGTAGGAAGCTACACCCAAAGCCCTTTTGCCTATGAGAGCAAATATCATACAACTTGTCATACAATTGTACCAGTAATATCATCTCCCAAGCCATAACTAGTGGTTGCACCATCGGGAACTCTACTAGAGTGAACACTAACTCCAGAAGGTTCCAAGGAAACCTAAATTCTGATGAGTCTAGTAGTAGCATGTTAGAGATCAAGTTCATTAATAGAGCATGCTTGAAACCCAATATCTCAGCCTCATACCAATACCCCACCAGTATACCTCCACTAAGAGAGTCTTGTGCTACCTCCTCCATGGTCCTACCAAATTACCTCTCCATCACTACCTCTCTCTGATCACGGTGAGAAGATACAATCACCCACCCTTATATCAAAATGTGCAAAATCTAATAGATGTCCTCTAGCATCACCCTCATCTCCCCTATCGATAGGTGGAAGGTGTTGGTATGCAGATCCCATAGATTGATCAGAGCGATAAAATAAGTGTGGTCAACCATCATGGGCTCTAACCGCATCACATGCTTAAGGCCAATGGAATCAAACCACTCCAATTCTATTTCTATATATAAGCCTCTCATGGTCTCAAATATATTTAGAACTCAATATTGACTCTTAACCACCTGACAAAAGTAAGATGGTTAATGGCAAGCACAAAAAATGCTTCAAAATGACCCAAAAACACCCAAAAACAACTAATTTTTAGGCCAGTTTGTGGTCATCCCACCCAGGGATGACCCCAAAATCTATGACCTTCCCACCCAAGGATGGTCCCCAAATAGCCCAGGATGGTTGTCCCACCTAGGTACAACCCCCAAATTGGGCCAAAATTGGCCCTCCCGGCCTCCAAAAACAACAAAATAAAGCAATAACAAGCAATAAAATTGCCCAAAAAATAAAAAATAAACACAAAAACATGGCAATATTTCACTAATTATGTTTAATTACTAAAAATTTAATGTGCTTTTCCTAAAAATAGAAAACATCAAATCAAAGCAATAATTACAATTCTAAACCTAGCTAAGTGCAGTAATAAAGTCAGTCCATACCCCTCTCGCACTAGCTCCTCTATTGTTTTAGTATACACATTGGCTCATGGTGACTATGGAATGATTTTTATAGTTCTCTACTGCATAGAATCACTCTCCTCCTCCTCACCTCTCAAATTGCCAAGCTAGACATGCACAAATGAGCCCAAATCCCATATTTTTGGCTTAAATAGGCCTACAAGAGGCACCACCATCCTAGGGTGGGATGAGAACCTAATTGGACAATATTCCCACCCTAGGATGATCACAAAATATATTCTCATCCCACCCTAGGATAACCACTAGAAAATTACTTCAAAACAGGTCAAAATGCACCAAAAATGATCCAAAACCCATAAAAAACAATTCAAATTTGGTCAAAATTTCACTTGGATAAAAATGAACATAAATTGGTCATGGGTACCTATTAAAGTATTTACTTCACTCCATAATAAGGCCATTATGGCTGAACCACCCCATGGGAATGAAGTTTTCAGCTCCTTGCTTCCATGAGGCATCAACAACATCACCAAAAAATACTCTATTTTTAATGGGTAAAATTGAAGGAAACCCTAACAAAGTCATCTATGTCAAGCGACTCATAAATTTTATCACTGGTCATTCCCTCATTGACTCATCACTTGGGGTGGTAGTTATACTTAACAAATTCATAATCAAAATCAACAATCAAACACTCAATCATGCAAATTGCATTCATTCAATGAATCTTTGATAAAGACAATCACGCTCCTGCTTGGGGCAGCAAACAAGCACAAATTTCAACTAAATAAAATGCTTGGCATTCTGTAAGCATGAAGGATACGACCCTGCCTCTTCATTACTAAACAATTTCCAAGATCAATTCAATTGGACATGGAAGGTTGTACTTGAAGCAAGTTCCTTAGCTCGTCAGAAGCAAGGATTTAATAACACATGCTCTTTCCATGATTAGGGCATCTAAATTTGGTTAGGTTATCAAATAATCCTAATCATCTAGCATTTTAGTCATCTATTTTTTCTCAGTGCTATGCTGCACACAAGGCATACTAGAAAGGGACATCTATAGACACTAAAATCATGTCAATCTGATTAGGCAACCAAAAGCAATGGATAAATTGACATCATATGGCCCCTAGGGCAACCCTCAGAGCTTACACAATGGTATTAACCACTCCTACAAGGTTTTGGAAGGCTCCACCCCACTTTTGGGAAGTTTTGGGCCATATAGGCACCACCATCCCACCCAAGGATGAGGGCAAATCACCACCATCCCACCCAGGGACGAGGGCATGCCCTCGTCCCTAGGTGGAACGACCTTGGCCTTTGACCAAAAAAAGTAAAAATTAGTACAAATGGCACCTAGGGTCTGCCAATTATCCCATCTATTAGAGCATACGGGTTTGAGGATGTAAAATTTTCATGACATCATAATGGAGGCCAAATAGGGAGATTCTCTTTCCCCTCCAATGCATGCCAACTTTTGGACAAGTGGTGTATCTTGCCCTAAATGCCCTTGTATATCCATTAGCCCATGAGCATCCTTTGGATATAAATTGGATCTATTTTCCATACAAATCATAGAGAGGAATTTTGAGATATAGCAACGAAGTGCTACCAAGATTTACCCTCACCCTTTTGTGCCTTTTCCCTCAAAATATCTACCTAGTGGAGGAGGTTTGTGATTGATCCAAGAGGTACAATATGCTTACAAAACTGAATCAGTTGAGTGAATTTTACCACCAAATTTGATGAAAATACTATTGAGAGGGTTTTTTACCAATTCACAGAGGAATTGGTGGTAAATAATTAGTAGAACTGGTGGTCATCCCACCCCAGGATGGTCCCCATTATATGATAGTCCCCACCATACCTGCAAGGTATTAGGATATATTAATGCATGATTTTTCTACTATTTTTAATTAGGAATATTCTAGGATAGATTATGAGGCTACTTTCCAAATTTTATGCAATTTGGAGTTATATTGAATGAGATAATGTATTTTTAAGGTTTTACAGGTTTTCGGGGACCATCTAAGGATGCACATGAATCTATGACTGATATTGCTAATACACTAACATGGGTCCTCTTAAAATCTCATTTTATGTATATTGTCTAATTTTGGTTTGATTTGGAGGCGTTTTAATCTAGAAATTGCTTATTTTGGATTTTGTAGACTTCGTAGGTGCACTACAAATGTGCCACAGATTTAGATGTAATTTCTATTTTGTTTACAATTATATATTCCTAAAATAATATTTTATGCATGTCTCTACAATTTCAGATCATTTGGAGTTGTTTTAGATAGGTGCATTACATATTTACACTTTCTAGTCTATGGTTGCATGTATTGCTTTTGCATGTTTCACATTCCGCACTTGCTATTTAATGAATCTGGTTTCCTTGTGTGTAGGTGCAAGTTTTATAGTGCATGAGGAAGCAGCACAAGATCAGAAAATCAAATAACAAAGTGGTGGGATCATAGGTTCACCCACCTCAATTGTGGGTATGAGGAATAACATTGGAAGTGCACCTGAGTTACTGAAAGGACTTGATCCTTGGGCACCCCATTTTGTAAACAAGTGTATCAATCTTGAGCCCTCAAGGGGGAATTTATGTAACCGTGGTTTGATCCATAAAAATAATAAAATAAAGCTTCATTTCTCACATTTTTCTTATCTTATCATGTTTTACTTGAATGCTCCTTTTGTAATGCTTATCCTACATTAGCGATAGATGCATCTTGTTTAGCATCTTTAGGTGCACCATTTTTCCCATACTTCACAAATCAACGGTCAGGTTTCCAAAACATTTTGCACTTTGCCTCGATATCTCAATTTCAAAAAGCTCCAAATATGTTTGGTTTTCTTTGGTTAAATTTAAAAAAGCTCTAAAGAAGCCTCTACCTTTGGTAAATTCAATCAAGTCATCTTGGTCAAACGACTTGCTGCTTTCATAATTTTTTATCACCTCATCGATGTGTCACTTGAGGGGGTAATCATAATCATAAAATTCATAATCGAAGTCAATAATCAAACACTTAATCATATTAATTGCGTTCATCCAAGAATCATTGCTAAAAACTATCATAAGCTTCCCTATTTGCTAGGGCAAAAAACAAATATGATAAACTAAGCCTTTGTCAATATGACCTAGCGGAACATGTAGTTTTACAACACTACCGAATTACATTCAGATTCATCAAATTTTTATACAAATTAATTCCACCTTTTTTTGGAGGTAATGATTTGAAAATGCATGCTCTTTCATGAGCAGGGTATTTTATATTGACTAAAGCAAGGATCAACATCAATTTCAAATTTGGTTTTAGGTTATATATTTTTGCTTATGGTTATGCTTTCATACAATGTATCCCAAAAATGGGTATTTGTAGACACCTAAAACACGTTATTTTGAGAATACTACTATATGCACACCTTTTCAGGCCATATGACCCCCTTGGGGCAGCCTTAGGGCTTAAAAGTGATTTTTATCACTTTAGCAAGAAGGAATATCCCTTAGCAATCTAGTTTGTCATACCTAGGAGTGGCCTCCATTAGTCGTTGGACCCTGTGATGGCCCCCAAGTTTGGATGCTCCACCTTGGGATGACCTCGTCTATAACAAGTACGAGATCCTAAGCTGAACCAATTTCAATTTTAATGGCTATCCAAGATCAAAGGCGATTGCAAACAATTACGGGAAGACTATCGAAGGTGTTATTTCCATTCTTGATCCTAGCCACTTCTTGGATTCTCAAGGAAGCCAAGATTCCCATTGGAGAATTTTATAAGAATACCCATTGGCCTTCACAAATAGAACCTACTCTCATATCCAACAGACTGCTACCCAAATCTAGCTATGAAGCTTGCATTTGTGCCAATAAATTCCATTGGAGTTTGAAGAGAAAATCCCAACATTATTCACCATTAATCATCTTGAATTTGAGTCAATTTCCACATTTAATTTTTTCCTCATGAATGCACCAAGAACATCAACCCATTTGATAGTCGAATTGGAGATCGCGTTGCATCAAATACGAAGAACAAGATCTCTATTCAGTGGTTGTTTTACCCCAAAGCAACCTGTAGGTGCAGTCGTTGGACCCTCTAATAGATAATAGAGCTAGACATTATACCCTATTATGGCCTTGAAAAGATGTTTGATTTACTATATTTTCTTAGTTAGATTAACTTTAGCAGCTTTTAATTTGATTTCTAGAACAATTTAGCATATTTTTATTCAATATTTCATGCATTTCTTTATTGTTTTACGTATTTTCCATTTAATGGTTTATCATGGAAATGGACCTCATCTTGAGAGGTTCTACATTTACTACTAATTTCTTGTAAGTGCTTTTATATGCATATATCAGGTTTCCATAGGAGCTAATCATCATAAGGATCCTCAAATATTTACATCTTCAAGTGGAGGTTGTAAAGAAACCCTCCATAATAAGTTTTGGGAGAGCAAAGATCCTACGAATTGTACCTTCCATGTTGGGGTTTCATATTGTAATATTTTATCAATTGGTGAATCCCTAAGAGGGATCTTTTGTAACCTTTTGTAAAAGACATTTTCAAAGATTAATGAGAAGGGCACCATATTTTCTCTATCTTTTTGTCATTATGGTTACTTGATTTGCATTATCAATTTGATTGCGTATTAAATATTAGGTGTATGGTTTTTGCTCCTCTACATGTTCATAGCTCCAATGATTACTCGAACATGACTGATGAGGGTGAAGTGAAGACAACCCATAAAATAATGGAGCACAGGTCCAAAATATGAAAAGAACGAACAAAGAAGGGAGCATAGGTTTAAAAATTGAAACGAAACCAAAGAAGCCAAAAAAGAGGTCTTTCAATGTAATGGAAGGACCTTTTTTTAAGCCCTTCTCACAATCACAACCAAATTCTCAAATTTCCATAATGACTTAATATTTTTAACCCATCAAAAACTCCACAGTTAAGCATGTTCAGCTAGAGTAGTTCTAGGATGGGTGACCTCTTGGGAAGTTCCAATTTTTACACCTTCCTTGTGGCTCTCCATATTTGCTATTGATAGACCATGTATCTGATACCATTGTTAGCTTTTGAAGCTATAAACTTAAAGGAAATGCAACCACGAGTAATGAAATAAGCATGCGATGTTATAACTATGATAATGGCTAACTAATAAGCATAAAAATAATATGATAAACTTCTAAAATAACACATGCAACAACCATTAATGAAAGCTCATGAAAATGGAAACTTGATACAATATATGAAGCTTCCTCTAATAGTGAATGCTATGGAGATTGCATACTTTGTTAGTAATTACAATGCTAAGTCACATATATACTAGTATGTGAATTTTTACTTTCGTACCCTAAGGACACATGTGCATTCTGCATGATAGACACTTGTGTACATGCACAACTAACTTGTCCTTTTACATCTTTGCATATTCTAACATTTTTTCATTTATTACTTCTTCCTCAAGTAACTACTTTACCTAAGATAAACTCCTAGTCTAATAATGTAGCCAAGGTGGTACATTGTCATGTACCATATAATATAATATACTCTATCAACTCAATGGCCACAATTTACAGCTAACAAGAGACGTCGCTTATACTTGGTGCAATGGGGTGGTAAGAGTGAGAATTATTGAATTCAAAATCTCAAGACCAGTCATAGTAGAGGTAACATGCCTTATAGCAAATAGGGCTTGCCACAATAGGGAGAAACATTCTCTAGTAAGGGAAGCCCAAAATTTCCTCAGTGAATGTGAAGATCTAGTGAGGTACCAGAATGAGTATAAACGTGACTCCTTGAAGGAGCCTTGGGATAAGGTGGTTTTAATTATCATGTAATTATTTACCCTTGATGAGACCAAGGAGCTCATCCAAAGTTTTTATTTAATGTTTCTTAACTAGATTTGCAAAAAGAGACCCATGAACATTCCTTTGTTTATAATTTAGTCATTAGAGATATTGATGAATTGGGTCAAAAGAGGTAAATTCACTGAACCTATCCATCAAGGCTTACTCAAATTAATATTCAAGCATATCTCTAAGGCTAGAGATCTGGTGGGTGATGAGATTTTAAAATATTTAACTTTGACCCCTTTGGGGGTGGCCTCCCCAAACCCATCTAAGGAAAGTGATTCCCAATCCCAAGAGGGTACCCCTTCCCCTAATCATTCCATGAGTGACAAAACTAGTGCTACTCCCTTGCCTAAAGGCACATTCCTCCATGTTGGTACTGGTGGAAGTGAGATGTGTACCAGGCATTCCAAATAGTTGAGCTCTATTTCTACTCATGCATGGAAAAATTGAATGACAATTAAAGATTTAAACTTTGATGATTTGATTCTAATTAAAAATAAAATCAAGTTGGTGGTTGGGACTGCTAAAGGGGGTCCTAGTTCCCAAGTCCTGATAAATGCTCCAAAATCTATGTTGAATACAATGATTAGACTCCAAAAATCTCATATCGCTTCTGTACGCTCAACAATTTCTTGTGCTGAGAAATTTAATATCTTTTTGAGTTGGGACCAGATTGATTAGGTGACAGGACTAGGACACGTTCAAAGTTTGTGAAGGATAACTAGGCCTTGGGCTCTCTATTTTATTTTTCTATGTTGGTTTTTTATTCTATATTTTTTAGTTAGACCACCCTTGCATGGGTGCAGGGCTTTGGTTTCGGTGGTCTACCCCTGTGTGGGAGTTTGATTTTGAAAATTGTTGGTTTTTGGAATCAGTATGGTCATTTTTAGGATGTCTTTGTGGTAGCTACTTTGGTTCTACCCCTGCATGGGTGTTGGTTGTTGGTAGCTATTTCATTCTCTATATCCTTTAACTTCTCTTTAAGGTTGGTAGTTTTCCTTTTTGTACAATATTTGGGGATCCTTTAAAATCCCTTCTTCCACCTTATAAAAAAATATTTACATGGTACTTGCAATTTTCTTGTAAGGTACAAAATAATATAATACTTCTAGTATTGGGAGTATCTAACTTTGGCTTACTTCTCATGCTATAGAGATTTCTTGAATAAACCACTACTTTGGTTCTTCTCATTTCCCTTCAACTTGAGTTCTACATGACTAATCTTCTCCTCTTTGTTATCATTAAAATATTAAATATGAACACCTCTCCTTTGTGCAATTTCAATTGCATCTAATTTGGTTGTCATTCCCCTCAACATCTTGACCATGTATGCTTATTAGGGCGTAAGACCATGTGAATTTCCTCTTCCTTGGTGTACCTTCTCTCCTCTAGCACATATTGTAGATCTCTATAATCCATGCACTATTACCAAATGATGTTGTCTAGGCGAGGGGGTCTAATAAAATACTACCTCTTCTAGTAGCTAAATGTTTTACAAAAAACTCACAAATAATAAAACTAAGCAAAAATAATATGTTATTAATTATTTCTTGTCAAGGTGATCTAAAAATGTTATAATACATCATATTTATGCTTTTTCTTCAATGGAAAAGAAGATAAAATCTAAAAAGCTAAAAGTCATGTCCCTTTGTCTTTCAATCCTTCTCATGACTACCCAATAATAGCACTTGTATGACACACTTGTACAACAACACTTGTACGACATACTTGTATGTCAATACTTATATGACAATTACATTTGTATGGTAGCAATAATTGTACAATAATAATTAAACGATAGCAATAATTGTACAAAAACACTTGTATGGTACCATTATTTTTATGACAATGACAATAGTCATTTTATTATTATTATTATATTATATATATATATTTTACCTGGATGCTCTTGCATTAAGTTACATTGATGATTATTTGATTGAGAGGTATACAATAATTTTAAAGTTTAGTTATAGTTGTTTCAATGCCATGGTTCAATTATGGCTTGATGGTGGGACCTAAAATAAACTAAGGCATGTTTGATTAGTGTGTGTATTGTGTTCTTGTGTAAAATATATAAGCCTATATATTTGTTAGAATAAATGTAATGTGCACTATGCCTTCCTTGACACTTGTCAGTTTCACTTGACAAGTGTTATGCATTTCATATAGGCTTATGCTTATAATTGTAACCTTGTTTCATTTGTAATTATCCCATCAATTTTAGTCCTAACATTTGGTATCAGATCAGGATTTCCCTGCCCTGTGAAACCCTTGAGGGAGGATTTCCCTCATGGAAATCCTCCCTCCCCCTCATCCTTTCCCCTCATTTTTTCCATTTTTTAAAACTAAGGGAATATGCTCTCCATCTTTGATGGATCAGAAACCAGAAGTTTTCATGGCTGCCAACTCTTTATGGGATTTTTTTTTAGTTTTTAGTTTTTAGGGTTTGCAGAATGGTGCCCTCATTACTGACAGTCAAACATTGCAGCAGATTCAAGATATTGATATGGAGCAACTTGAAACCAAGGTGGTCAACACTGCACTATTGAAGTCTAGATCCACCATCGATCCTTCGCTATCGGCACTGATCCTTCGCGTTCAACCCAAACCTGACTTAGCATCGAAGGTTTGCAGTCGCTTCTAAAATTTGCATGATCTACAAAAATTTATCTCACTGCTATGGACACCGAGATCATGTAGTTCAGCCACGGTCTGCGCTATGCCAGAGCATTCTGCTGTGCAATTTACGATGCCTTGCCACGCATGGTCCGTTGCAGGTCATGCAAGAACCCTTGCATCTGTAAATTATCTGCATTTCAGCCCCGAAAGAGCACGCCAGAATAGCGGTAACAAAAAACATTTGAGATTTTTAATGTCGAAGTTATAGAACATACATCGACGCGTTTTGTTTAACCAGAGCTATGCACATGGAGAACAAAGGCAATGTGAAGAATGGAGTAAGGTTTGACATTGTAGATTTTGGCGATGGTGGTTCGTTGGTAGGTCAATATGCTTGTGCAAAATCACTGTGGTGTTCAAATTTAGAGGAGTGTGACGAGGGAGGAAATGGATTATTAATTCCTATTGCAAAAATGCACAGTCAAAATTATGGTGCAGTCTTCGAAAAATCTTCATAACCTCTATTAAAAACAATCACGACAAACCTTACAATCCGTGGAGCTGCCTTTCCGTGGGTATGCAACGATGGTGGTGTGGTTTCATTTGATAAGTTTGATGAGGACAACCCAAGCCCACAATGTTTTTTTTATGGCCCTTTCATTGTTGAAAATTTTTGGCATTGTTGTTTTCCTAGTAATCGACGGTGGCATCACCAATGTTCTTTTTTTGGTGACGTCAAGACAAAGGGATGTAGCAAAAATGTGATTAGCTAATTTTGAGTAGAGTTGTGATTTTTTGTTCCTAGTGTAAAGCACCATATCCAGTTGGCTCTATGTACTATGAACTAGATTCTATGTGCAGTTGAGTTTACTCTGTTAAAACATGCAGTTGATTGGCAAGATTTCTCAGTCCTCTACCAGTTTGCATGGCCCGTTGATATGGCGGTGATCATTAATGTGTTGTGATGCATCATAGGTGCTACTATTTTGATGCATTTCTTAGACTTCTATTTATTTTTTGGTGGCTAAGTGGAGTAGTCGTGGATGCCCTGAAACACACCTGTGACATGCCTCGTGTTGACCGCCTGAGCCCACATGGCCAAAATGGTGATAACACTGGCCAAGCATACCACAGGGTCTTCAATGATCAAGTGCAGGTCAAGGGCTTGCTGGTGGTGTTCATGCAACTAGGTATCCCCATGATGGTGACCGTCTATGGCCATGCGACGATGGGCAGGTTCAGTCCACCACTAGTCACCGTCCTTCTTTAAGTTATTACATATGCCCATGAAAGTGTTTGATTGTAGCTTTAAAAATTACACTGTATTTTGATTTATTATGAGGGCAATGTTTCTTTATTAAAGTGGAGGAACCATATTTTTTAATGCAAGTTGTAAAAGAGGCATATTCTATCTTAGTGGAGGAGCCATTTGTTTTCAGTGCGATGCCAGGATCTTCTATTTCTAAGGCATAGACATGCATACTGTTGTTTTCCACATATTGAAGAACCCATTCACATACAAGTATAGGGGTATTTATAGTCATTGGAAATGATTTTCCATGACGAACACAATGGTGGTGTCATATTGTAATTTTGAGGCTATTTCAATTGAGTTTTTTAGCCTCAAAGTTTTTCTACCTTGGAGTGCACTCTCGGTTGAACCCGACACTCCCAAGGCACTTATAAGTGAACCTAGTATCTAGTAGTCTCCCCTTTCTACTTGGTGGATGCAGCGGCTAGTTACCCATGCATTTCGGTAAGATGAGGTGACTACAATAAGGACACTTATTCTAGGGACTACAGACATAGACACCCTAGACTCTATCCGACATTTTTTTCGGATCTACTTCTGAAGACTACAGATGAAGACACTTCAGAAGATTCTCTTCTATTCTTCTTTCTTCTTCTCCTCCACACTTGGATTCTAAGGCTCAATTTTATTGTATTTCATGGCTCGTATTTCTTTTGTATTAAGGTGCATTTTTGGCAAAGACCGACACCTTCTATATTGAGTTCACCATGATTGGGATTAGATATTTATGGTGAATCTAGTCAGTGACCTACGAGAGGCAACATCCTTTGAGGATGACCTGCAGAGGCAATAGACCTAAAGTGGCTGACCCTGAGGCACCATGATTACCCTGAGGCACTTAGACGACTGACCCAGTGACAACAGACCCATGGAAGTGGCTAACCCTGAGGCAACAGACCGAGATGTATACATAGTGAATCTAGCATTATTCATAGTTGGAGAGCCAAGCGATGTTTCTTCTTTAGTTAGGATAGTGCACTTTAAGGGGGAATGTTAGAGTTAAAGTGCACTATGCCTTCACCTTGACACTTGTCAGTTTATCTTGACAAGTTTCATGTGTTGAATATAGGCTTATGCCTATATATTGTAACCATTTGTATCAATAAAATTAATCTCATCAGTTTTAGTCCTAACATACTATGCCTTCCTTGACACTTGTCAGTTTCACTTGACAAGTGTCATGCATTTCATATAGGCTTATGCCTATATATTGTAACCTTATTTCATTTGTAATTATCCCATCAGTTTTAGTCCTAACAATATTTGTGTCATGTAATCCATCATGAACTTGTGTTATACAAGAGAAAGTAAGGGCTTGGTGGGAAGTTGGGTGATTCAAGTTCCTCGCCTTGGTTGATTGGTCAAGTAGATCATGATACATTTTATTATAAAAACAAGATTTAATGGACCCATCCATGCATCATTACCTATAACAGGTTATATAAGTATTGTTGGATTATTGTTTTTTGGATTTTGTGAGATTTGTAAGTATTGTAATTGTCTAGATTTTTGATATTTGTACTTAATGTTGTTATTAATGTAATGAAATCTTATGAAGAGTTCTATAATTTTTTGTACCATATAGACGCTCCATAAAACTATGGTATATCCCTATCATATTTTTACTGCTATGTAGTTTATACGCTTTGGAAAAATTATGAAATGGAAAATTAAGCTTGAAATTAGTTTTGTTATATTTTTTTGTACTCATGTAGAAGTTACTATATAGTAAAAGGGAATTGTCTAATATTTAGACCTACATTGATCTCAAAAATAACTTATCATTTTATATTTTGGTTATGAATATTATGAAAAGGGATAGTTGTGACCTATATTTGATTAAGAGAATACTCATGTTTATGTAATATAAAAAGAAAGAAATATGGTTTGATTTTATGGTATGTTTCATTTACATGATTGAATAGTAAAGCAAATGTAATTCTATAACTTAATTAGGATTTAAATATCTATAATAAAAAAAATCGTAAGAATTATTGTAATCATGTGGGTTAATAAATGTATGTAGAAGATATTTATCTTGATATTGCCTTTGGAAATGAAATATTCTTAATCATTTTCTGGGATACCCATAATGGAGTGAATCTTAGTTACTGAGACAACCCATTTAAAATCACCAAGGATATTCTCAAAATTTCTTAGTCATGCTCATGTTCCTTACAACATAACTAAAGAACACAAGCTTATACAGAGAGAGGGAGGGTGAACAGTATAAGATAATTTTTTTTACTTTTCAATCCAAATGATAACAAAAATAATATCAATGTAGTAATGAAATAATGCATAAATCATAACATTTATGAGAGACACAAATTTAACATGGTTCACCCAATATGTGCTCAAGTTCATGGACACCACTCCATAGGAGACACCAATCCCCTCTCTTGGTTTATGGACACCACTCCATAGGAGACATCAATCCCTTCTGCTCTAGTTTTGTGGACACCACTCCATAGGAGACACCAATCCCTTCTGCTCTGGTTTTGTGGACACCACTCCATAAGAGACACCAATCCCCTCTACTCTGGTTTTGTGGAAACCACTCCATAGGAGACACCAATCCCCTCTAATCTATTTTTATGGATAAAACTCCACATAAGATACCAATCCCCTCTTCCCAAGTCTTCTCTCAACCTGCTCTATAATTCTACTCAAACTTGCTCCAAACCTACTCATATAACCTGCTTAAATATACTCCACAAACTGCTCATATTTGTTCCAAAACTTGCTCATATCTGCTCCAAACATGCTCATAAAACCTACTCAAATCTGCTCCAAAACCTCCTCATAAAACCTGCTCATATCTGCTCCAAAACCTGCTCATAAAACTTGCTCATCTGCTCACAAAAATCTGCTCAAATCTACTCAAAAAATCTGCTCACAATAAGGCCTACTCAAATATGCTCTAAAAATATGCTCATCCACTCATACAAACAATGCTCATCAATTCTCAAATATTGCATACAAACAATGCTCATAACTTTCTCAATGTGCTTTCCTCTACTCTAGCAATTTAGACATATTCTACCCAATATTATTTTATCTTCATGAACATATAGAGAATGATATGCAATAACAATTACCCAATATGTTCTTCACATTCATTAAGTCTGTCGCTTTCACATATCTCACATTTGTTGCATTTAAAAGGTAGCTCTAGTCTAGCATTTGGAAACTGATCTTATAAATGTTTATTTTACTTCCCTTTTGTAGATAGCTGAAAATATTCAATTCTTTCAATTGAATCCTTGAATGAAGATGTACATAAATCTCCTCTCTCTATCCTTGCACAATGTAACACCTTGATTTGTTCTAAAACAATCTTTCCACTTATATGAAACTATCCTCTTTTACTCACACTTGTACTTTGAAACATCAAACTCATATTTCAATTTCATACATCTAATAATCTCTTATATCTCCCACTTAATAAATTCAACAAATCATAATCACATCACACAAAAAATATTTCACAACACTTTCATGGTTGCCCACATAAAACACTTTGTCTTTGGAATTTCTATTGCCACACCTTGCCCAAAATATTATGCACTTATTCTCTTGTTCTAACAAAAGGAAACTCTCATTCATAAAAACCTTGGTGCATTAATAATTTCTCACTTTCTTTTATTTTTCCTTTTGAAGAAAACTTTCATACATAAATTCTCATCAATAAAATTTCATTCCATGATATAATTAAAAGCACACTTATCTTTTCAAAATATTTTTCATTGGCACTAAAACTCGAACCCTGGTCTCTCACCCACAACTCTTATTGGCTAGCAATGAACCACTTCTACTACACCGTCTGATGGAAGGTGATTCCACACCCTTCAACTTGAAGATGTGGTCATTACTCTTCAATAAAAAATGTAACCCTGGCCCACTTCAAACACAAGACGTTTCAACGTTATTTCTTCTTTTTCTCTCACATAGCCACCACTTCGACTTCTCACACAACTGCCACTTCCGTTGTCTTTAGGGTTTAGCTCTAATATCACACAACTTCCACCTCCGTTGTCTTTAGGGTTTAGTATCTTGCATCCAAGTCTTGTGCCTTTGTATCCTATTGTGTTTCTTCTCTACAAGCACCAACACTTCCACACAACATTAATGAATATAATGCAAATGAATAAAATAGTGTAATACCTCTATGCTTTGTCACTATGCAAATATCTTAAGCATAGCCAATGAATTTACACCACAGCATCATTGAGATTTCTTCACTACCACTACTATCTTCTTCACACTGTGTGCACTTCACATATGCCACAAAACTCTCCTTTTCTTCCCTTTTGGAAACACCAATTTGCATAGATAATGTGATGCCTTCTCTTCTTTGATGCTGCCCAAAACTATCACGATATTCACTACTATGAACACTGCCTTTGGTTCCTTCACAGGGACCACAATCTTCTTCATTTCTAGTGCAGTGTAGATGTTGATGGCTTTGCTTGCGATGTTGCACTTTGATTTGCAGGATCACCATGTTCTATTCTTTGTTACAATAATAAGCTTTTCATTGGTTCCAAAAATCCTTTGCTTGAATTCACTGTAGCGAACTCTTGCACAACTCCCATGAAGGCATATTCTCTGAAGGCACTCACTCTTCAAATCTAGATGAAAGCACACACTCCAAATGTGAATATCTTCAAGTGCTCAAATGAACGACACACTCTCTAGACTTACTCACTCTCCAATCACTCAAACGAACGACACACTCTCCAAGCGCAACACTCAAACGAACGACACACTCTTTGCATGACACACTCTCTAGAACTCACTCACTCTTTCGAACGTAGACGAAGGCATGCGAACAAATGCTCTTTCTCTTTCTCTGAAGGCAACATGAAGGCGCTACTTCAAAAGTCACACACACCATAATGTTAGAACCAAATATATATGAAAAATAATTTTTGAACCTTTCAACATAAGGGTCGACCCTTACATTATTTTTCAATATATTTAAATACATCCCACTTTTAAACATTTATTTAAATCCTTTGATTTAAATACTTCCCACTTTTAAAAACCTTACTTTAATATTTAAATATTTAATTTAAATATTAAAGTATACATCACCAATTTAATTTCTCAAGCACCATAATATTGACAACTCACAATTTCATCCTTGAATATATTTTTTCCTTTGACATTATTGATAATATTGACAACTCACAATTCCAACCTTGAATATATTTTTACCTTTGACATCAATGACAACTTAATATTTCTAACAATCTCCCCCTTTGTCATTGATGGCAACCCTTCAACAAAAATTGTCCTTTATATCAACATGATCACAATTGCTCCCCCTGACAAGCTGCTCCCCCTCACTAAAATTCTCCCCCTTTGACATCAATGGAAAAGGGCTCCTTGGGGCTAAAATATAAGACACTAAACACAGCCCCCTCACCACCTCCTTGTCTTGAGGTGATCAATTTTGAGATGGGAGTAAAGTTACTCCCAAATTACTATGCTCCTCTTCTTGTTTTATTTTCTTTCTCCAAACTTTGGATATCATATCCTTTTGCACATTTTGACTATCCTTCTTCTTGCTTGACTTTGAGAGCTTAGGGAACATTGTTCTACACCATTTAGCTCTATGCCCAAAATTGTTGCAATTGTAACACATGATGTTGTAATACTTGAAAAGTGCAAATGACTTGAAATTCCTCTTGGTGAAGCCATAATCATTCTTACCATGAACCCTGCAATGTACAACTTTATGACCAAAATGATTACATGAGAAACAATAACCTTGGAAGAAATATTCATCTTGCCTTGGAGGATATGGTCGCATGGTTCTTTCTTTGCTTTTTCTATGATGGTCCATGTTCCTTGATGGTGCATTGTTTTCTTCCTCATTGATGCTTCCACTTCTACACATATCAGTATAGGTCTTAGGTTCCTCTTCAATCATTTTCTTTGATGTCTTTGTTCCTTTTGAGCTTGACTCCTCTTTTTGTTTCTCTTGACCTTCTTCAAAACCAAGTCCAGTCTTGATAAATGGAGATCTCTGTGCTTTGATAATATCATCCAAGTTTTTTGAGATTTTCCTAAATTGATATATCTTATCATTAAATTTTTCAAGTCCCTTCTTAGAATGACAACTTCATGTTCTAGTCTTTCACACTCTAGTTCTTTTGCCCTTAACTATTCAACCATACCTTCTTCAATTCTCCTTGCCTCTTCAACCTTTACTTTTAAGTCGGTGAGATCTTGTAGAAGCTTTGCTTTTGTTTTCTCATCCTCTTGTACTTGAGCCTTAAATCTTGAGTTCTTCTTTCTAACCCTCTTTAACTCTTCAAGAGCAACAATAAGTTCCTCTTCTATGTCAACTATGGCTTCCTCTTCATCTTCTGAATCTTCCTCTTCTTCTTGGTCTTCAATAACAGGATCATCTTCTTTCTCTTCTATGGCCAAAAATAGAATTTCTTCTTTTTCATTATCGAAGAAGCTTTCATCACTGCTACTGGAAGCACTACTTGCTTCTTCAACATAAAAACTCTTCTTGTGTCTTTGAAAGATCTTCTTCTCATGTTTGCCTTGACCATGTGCTATTTTTCTTTTCATGATGAAATTTTCTTTCTTTCTTTTTCTTATATTCCTTTTCTTCTTCACTGCTACTACTTCCCACCTGTGGACAATTAGATGCATAGTGACCAAGGTTACCATAATTAAAACATTTCACATACTGCATACCTTTGTGTTTTCTTGGACCCTTCTTATTTCTTCTCACAAAGTTAGCCTCTTCTCCACTACTTGATTCTTCACTTGATTCTTGTTCTTTATTCTTTTCCTTTTTTGAAGATTTGAATGTTGCCTCTCTTTTTGATGTTTGTTCTTTTTTTGTCCTCATCTCATAGGTTGTGAGAATCCCATGTAGCTCATCCATGCTCAAATTTTTGAGATCCTTCATTTCTTCAATTGCTGAAACCTTTGCATCAAACCTCATGGGAAGTGACCTCAAGATTTTTTGAACAATATTAGAGTCTTCAATACTTTCTCCAAGTCCACGAATGGTGTTGAAAACCTCATCAACACAAAGTAGATACCTAGCAATATCTTCCTCATATTTCATCTTCAAGTCTTCAAACTTCCTCCTGTGTGTTTGAAGTTTTGCCATTTTAACCTTGTCATCTCCTTCATAAGTTCTTTGTAACTTATCCCATATTTCTTTTTCTGAAGTGCATTGCATGACCTTCACAAACTCTGATTTGCATAACCCACTTAAGATTGCATTCATTGCCTTGGCATTATTTTCATATGGTTTCTTACCATTTGCATTCGTGGGAGGAGTAGTAGATGGTGTGAACCCATTCTCAATAGATTGCCATATATCATATCCATGTGCCATCAAATAAGTCTTCATCCTTATGCTCCAAAAAGCATAGTTAGTCCCATCAAACAATGGAGCTCTATTTTATGAAAACCCTTCCTGATGTGCCATTTGTGTTCTTGTAAGATCTTCCTTCAAGATGTTAGGCTTTCATGAAGGAACTCGCTCTGATACCAATTGAAGAACACAAGCTTATATTGAGAGGGGGGTGAACAGTATAAGATAAAAATTTTACTTTTCTTTCCAAATGAATAATTTCAAATAATATTAATTGTAATAATGAAAAAATGCATAAATCATAACACATATGAGAGACACATATTTAACATGGTTCACCCAATGTGGGCTACATCCACAAAGAAATATTGCTTATAAATTTCTCAAAACATTTCATGGGCACCAACCCACAGGAGATACCAATCCCCTATTACAATTTTTGTGGACACCAATCCACAGGAGACATCAATCCCCTCTCAATTTCATGGACACCACTCCATAGGAGACACCAATCCTCTACTCTGGTTTTGTGGACACCACTCCATAGGAGACACCAATCCCCTCTACTCTGATTTTGTGGACACCACTCCATAGGAGACACCAATCCCCTCTGCTCTGGTTTTGTGGACACCACTCCATAGGAGACACCAATCTCCTCTGCTCTAGTTTTGTGGACACCACTCCACAAGAGACACCAATCCCCTCTGCTCTGGTTTTGTGGACACCACTCCATAAGAGACACCAATCCCCTCTACTCTGGTTTTGTGGACACCACTCCACAGGAGACACCAATCCCCTCTGCTCTAGTTTTGTGGACACCACTCCATAGGAGACACCAATCTCCTCTACTCTAGTTTTGTGGACACCACTCCATAGGAGACACCAATCCCCTCTACTCTAGTTTTGTGGACACCACTCCACAGGAGACACCAATCCCCTCTTCTCAAGTCTTCTCTCAACTTTCTCTATAATTATGCTCAAACTTACTCCAAACCTGCTCATAAAACCTGCTCAAATTTGCTCCACAACCTGCTCATATCTGCTCTAAAACCTACTCATAAAACCTGCTCATATCTACTCCAAAACCTGCTCATATCTGCTCCAAAACCTGCTCATAAAACTTGCTCATCTGCTCACAAAAACCTGCTCAAATCTACTCATAAAATCTGCTCAAATCTGCTCACAAGCCTGCTAAGAAGGCCTACTCAAATATACTCCAAAAATATGCTCATCCACTCATACAAACAATGCTCATAAATTCTCAAATCTTGCATACAAACAATGCTCATAACTTTCTCAATGTGCTTTCCTCTACTCTAGCAATTCAGACATATTCTACCCAGTATTATTTTATCTTCATGAACATATAGAGAATGATATGCAATAACAATTACCCAATATGTTCTTCACATTCATTAAGTCTGTCACTTTCACATATCTCACATTTGTTGCATTTAAAAGGTAGCTCTAGTCTAGCATTTGAAAACTGACCTTATAAATGTTGATTTTCCTTCCCTTTTGTAGATAGCTGAAAATATCCAATTCTTTCAATTGAATCCTTGAATGAAGATGTACATAAATCTCCTCTCTCTATCCTTGCACAATGTAACACCTTGATTTGTTCTAAAACAATCTTTCCACTTATATGAAACTATCCTCTTTTACTCACACTTGTACTTTGAAACATCAAACTCATATTTCAATTTCATACATCTAATAATCTCTTATATCTCCCACTTAATAAATTCAACAAATCATAATCACATCACACAAAAAAATATTTCACAACACTTTCATGGCTGCCCACATAAAACACTTTGTCTTTGGAATTTCTATTGCCACACCTTGCCCAAAATATTATGCACTTATTCTCTTGTTCTAACAAAAGGAAACTCTCATTCATAAAAACCTTGGTGCATTAATAATTTCTCACTTTCTTTTATTTTTCCTTTTGAAGAAAACTTTCATACATAAATTCTCATCAATAAAATTTCATTCCCAGATATAATTAAAAGCACACTTATCTTTTCAAAATATTTTTTGCTGGCACTAAAACTCGAACCCTGGTCTCTCACCCACAACTCTTATTGGCTGGAAATGAACCACTTCTGCTACACCATCTGATGGAAGGTGATTCCACACCCTTCAACTTGAAGACGTGGTCATTACTCTTCAATAAAAAATGTAACCTTGGCCCACTTCAAACACAAGATGTTTCAATGTTGTTTCTTCTTTTTCTCTCATACAACTACCACTTCAACTTCTCACATAGCTACCACTTCCGTTGTCTTTAGGATTTAACTCTAATATCACACAACTACCACCTCCATTGTCTTTAGGATTTAGCTCTAATATCACACAATTGCCACCTGCGTTGTCTTTAGAGTTTAGTATCTTGCATCCAAGTCTTGTGCCTTTGTATCCTACTGTGTTTCTTCTCTACAAGCACCAACACTTCCACACAGTGTTAATGAATATAATGCAAATGAATAAAATAGTGTAATACCTCTATGCTTTATCACTGTGCAAATCTCTTAAGCGTAGCCAATGACTTTACACCACAACATCATTGAGATTTCTTCACTACCACTATTGTCTTCTTCACACTATGTGCACTTCACATATACCGCAGAACTCTCCTTTTCTTCCCTTTTGGAAACACCAATTTGCATAGATAATGTGATGCCTTCTCTTCTTTGATGTTGCTTGGAACTATCACGATCTTCACTACTACCTTTGGTTCCTTCACAAGGACCACAATATTCTTCATTTATGGTGCATTGTAGATGTTGATGGCTTTGCTTGTGACGTTGCACTTTGATTTGTAGGATCACCACGTTCTATTCTTTGTCATAGCAATAAGCTTTTCGTTGGTTCCAAAAATCCTTTGCTTGAATTCACTGCAGCAAACTCTTGCACAACTCCCATGAAGGTATATTATCTGAAGGCACTCACTCTTCAAATCTAGATGAAAGCACACACTCCAAACATGAATGTCTTCAAGCGCTCAAATGAACGACACACTCTCTAGACTTACTCACTCTCCAATCACTCAACAAATGGCACACTCTCCAAGCGTAGCACTCAAACGAATGACACACTCTTCGCATGACACACTCTCCAGAACTCACTCACTCTTTCGAACACAGATGAAGGCATGCGAAAAAATGCTCTTTCTCTTTCTTCGAAGGCAACACGAAGGTGCTACTTCAAAAGTCACACACACCATAATGTTAGAACCAAATATATATGAAAAATAATTTTTGAACCTTTCAACATAAGGGTCAGCCCTTACATTATTTTTCAATATATTTAAATACATCCCACTTTTAAACATTTATTTAAATCCTTTGATTTAAATACTTCCCACTTTTAAAAACCTTACTTTAATATTTAAATATTTAATTTAAATATTAAAGTATACATCACCAATTTAATTTCTCAAGCACCATAATATTGACAACTCACAATTTCATCCTTGAATATATTTTTGCCTTTGACATTATTGATAATATTGGCAACTCACAATTCCAACCTTGAATATATTTTTACCTTTGACATCAATTACAACTTAATATTTCTAACAATAACAATATTCTAGGTTAAAAATGTCTTAAATTTTCAAGTAAAACATTAATATAAACTAGTTAGAATCATGCCATGAGTTCCATACAATTAAAAATAATAAAAACAATAGTAATAGTTTTAATAATTCTCTGTCTTAATAAAATAACATGAGATCATATTGTTGAGAATAATAGGCCCTTATAACGAAGATTAGGTTCAAAATTTCATAATTGTCAATATGTTTCTCTACCTATGGTAGGGTTGTTTCAAGCCCATATATCCAATTAGATTAAACAAAATAATAGTTATGATTCTTCTATATTGAGATAATCACTACACACTAAATCTATGAAGGGAGTGGGCATTACACAAAGACTCTCTTATGATGTGATCTATTCAAAAATAGTCATCCAAATCCATTTCATTTTTTCTTTATATGAGACCTTGAGTTCTTCTAGGTAGTTATGCTATGTTGGGATTAAGCAAGTTGTGAAGGATCCTATATATAAAATTTTCGTTAAAATATAAAATATATGGTCAAATAAAGGTTTGAAATGTTAAATATTTTTATGACACATTTAAAAAAAGTAAATGCAAGCTCAATAATTTGAAAGAAATAGTAGAAATAAATAGAATAGATTGAAATATTTTTGTGAAAGAAAACAATTACTTTGGATTGTCATATTGTACTAAAAAAATAAACGAATAACATTAGCTTAATTGGTTATATTCCTTGACTTTCAAGGAGGATACCAAGGTTTGAATCTTGCTAAGTGATGTATAATATCCAAGTTGTTCCAATACCACTGTATGGTCATAATGTAATGAGTGGGACCTATTTCAATTCCATATAACCATTTTAAAAATATATCACAAAAAAGAAATGTTATCTTGGTCCAAAATTTAATGGAGATATGGCTTGATAAAGGGATAGAAATGCCAAACTGTTCATTATATTGCTAAAAATATGCCATTAAAATCAAATAAAAAATATTTCACCTCTATATGGAAGAAGTATTGAAGGGAATAAAGATAATAGGAGGTAGCAATAAATTCTTTCAAGGGTTTTCTATTAGAATTTGGATAAACTTCTCTAAAATATTCTATCAATTATTATATAATGATAGAATGAAAGCTTAATGAGAAAAATCTATATGGAGGATCCAGAAGAGGCAATTTTCTCTTTCCACTCATGAAATTTATTGAAGAATAAGATGTTGTCAATTGTTAAAAAAGGTTAGAAGAAATAAGGTCCTATAATAAGTGATACCAATGCTAACTCTATTTTATTGATTCCAAAGAAAGGGTGAGGTAAAATAATTTGATAATTTTTATTCAAGCCTTTCTAACATGATTTTATAAGTGACTTTCAAAATTTATGGTAAATAGATTGAAAATCATTCTAGATTGTATCATCTCAAAGGAATAAGGTGGATTTATTCATGATAAACAAATCTTAAATGGTATGATAATTTTAAAATAAGGTATGCATTATTTTCATTCTATAAAAAATCTAGGTGTGCTTTTAAATTAGAAATGAACAAAATATATGATATGATTTGTTGGAGTTTTCTATATAATATTTTCATAAAAATTGGTTCCTCTCAAGGTTGGTGTGAATTGATTAGATGTTATAACAATCCAAAATATTATATTTTGATAAATGAATGTCGTAGTGGATACTTTAAATATTATCACAAACTCCACTAGGTTGACCCAATATTTTCTTATCTCTTCATTTTTCTTGATGAGAAAGAAAAATCAAAGTTATTCAAATAATAACAAATGGTCCCTTGAATTTCATAACCAATTTGTTGATGATGCTTCTCTTTTGGTTCATTTCTTATCAAGGCAATCAACTCTAAATAAAAATTATCATGCTATAAGAACTATATAATAAATTAATACAATAGAAATAGAATATTTTTATTAACAACATTGATACTTACGATGGATGAGTTTAAAGTTTAAAGACTATAATCATAAAGGCTAAATCACAATCATTTACTATATATGCTGCCGCTTTCAAGGTTATCACTAACATCTAAATTTGGAAAAAATCAAAGATATTTTCTTTGGAGAGGATGTGAGAAAATATTTAAGTTCCCTTTGTACATGGGATAAGGTTTATAGAGAAAATAATATTGAAGGGGTAGGCTTAAAAATTTGTATATGTATGAGATTGACATTAGGGACAAAAATTGGTTTGACATTATTCAAAGTTCAAGGAAAGAGTTGACCAAAAATGTTACTTCAAAAATATGTTGCTTCTAAAGAGACATGATAAAATTGTTAAGAAAATAAATCCTACCTAGTTATTTGACAAGGAAATTTATATCAAAGAAATATTTGTTATTTAAAACCATATTAGGTGGGCATCAAATGAGGAGATTTTACAAATGTTTGTTCAAATGATTGGTTGAAGAGTTATTCTCTTGTTTATAATACAAAATTATAATCAATGCTAGGGGATGGTATGCATTGATTAAGACTTTTTTTGTTTATAACTCCATGAGACCATAGGCCATATGGGATGATTCTCATAGTATATAGTATACAAACCTAAGTGGGCCTAACCGTAAGACTTTATATCTCCAAATAAGATATTTAGGGATTAAATCCAATGGGGTAGAGTTGTACACCATACTTTGGTAACTAGAGTTTGGTTAAAAATAAATATATATTGGATAAATAATATCCTTTATGAGGGTCATTTTATATGGCCTATGGTATTGTGGAGACTAATAATTACTTTACCTTTTCACTAGCAAGATTCGAATCTTAGACCTCCTATTTAGAGTTTCAAAGTCTTACCATTAGGCCCATTCAAGTTGTAGGGATTCAAAGTTAAAAATATATTAATACAAGAATAAGTAAAAGTATTGAATATCTATTAACAACCTACTCGAGTGACAAGCTCCAAATAAACAATTTTTTGTTCTCAAGTATTTTCTTTAGAATTTAAGTATTTTATCACATGATGCATTGATATTTTTATAGGATTGACCCAAATAGAAGCCATCATATAACTTATTAAAAATATTAACTAAATAACAACATATTAACATACAACATGTCTTATGCAATAGTATATGAATAAAAGAGAGTGTGAGTTAGGAGGAAGTGCGAGCTAAGAGAGAGTGTGAATGAAGATTCAGTCATGGTGGAAGAGTGGTGGGTTCATCCAGAGTTCATCAATGCTTCAAAACCTTACCACGGATGCATGGAATATTATTTTTAAAAAATTATAGAAATGAAGGAATACTAAGGAAACAAAGAGATAGGGGCTATTACGAGTCAATAGGGAGTGCAAGCCTGAAGCAAGTGTGAGGCATGAGAGAGTGCAAATTGGAAGTAAGTGCAAGCCAAAAGGAAGTGTAAACCAAGAGGAAGTGCAAGCCAAGATCGAGCTCCATTACCTAGTATGGAAGGAAAGTCATATTTGAAAGTCCTAATGGGAAGTTAGGATGCTCTAGTTGGAAGTATGGAGGCCCAAGTTGGAGATAAGCAGAAGATCAAATACATGGTAATTTTGACCCAGGTAGCAGATGTTACACTAGAAGTGAGGATCAAGGATGAGATGATTGAGCATGATTTAATGGTTCTTAAAAGTAGAGGGTTAATATGTAAGTTCCATAGATCATGGCCATGGTTTTTGGAGATTCAAAATTGGATCAAGTGAAAGTGGGGATTAAATTCAAATTACTTTGTAACTTTTCTTCCTAAATATTTTTTCCTCATCATCTGTTCTAGTTCTAAAATTAGGGATAAAATAATGGTTGGTGGCCTATGGTTTAGGGAAGAGATGCACTTGATTTAAGACCATGGAATGAAATTTTTTTGTTGAGATAGAAACTATTAAGAAGCTTTTAGTATGGGTTAGACTTTTGGACTTCCATATAACTTATAAATAAGGGTGTTTTGAAAAATATTAGAAATACCCTAGGGAAATTCATCAAGGAAGGACTAGCTACTAAGGAGCGAAAGCATGCTATATATACTCGAATATGTGTTACAATGGAAATTTTAAAACTTTTACCACAATCCATTAAGATTAAATCTGAATCAAGAGATCAGGATCAACAAGTAGATTATGAAATATCCCATTTCATTGCCATAATTGTTATGAGATTGGACACATGGCAAGAGTTTGCAAAGTGAAAACTATGAAGAAAGAGAAAAAATCTAACCATAAGATAAACATCAAGATGAAACAAAGAAATAATACTGTAATAGAAGCTATATTAGATCAAGGATATTCCACTCCGAAAGAAGAGGTAAAGAAAGCCTATCTACATTATCATTTGCTAAGTTCAGAAGGCATAAAAGGCACAAAAGAAGATGTGGACAAAAATCCTAAAACAAAGATGACAAAAGAGATAAGTTTATTCCAGGTAAATTATTTTCATTTTCCTCTAGTATAGAATCCTCTCCAAATAATAAAAGTGAAAGGGGTGAAGATGTTATCCCTTGCAATTTAAGGTTTCAAAAGCATCATAATAAAGAAATGAGGATGAAAGAAACCCATAACATTTGGGTTTTTTGGGGTAAAATAAGAAAGTAAATGCTATAGAAGAGCATCCTTGCACTTTAAGGTTTCTAGGGAAACATAAAGAAGATTGTATTTTTGAGGTTATTCCTTACACTTCAGTTCCTTTAGAACAAGGTAAACCTAAATATGATATGTCTTACTATGAACCGTGTGAGAAGATTGAAGAGATTGACGAAGACGAAAGTCTTGTTGAGAATAAAAAAAAAAGAGGAAGACCCAAGAAGCAAAAACAAAGAGAAAAAGAAACCTAGAGGGATATTGATATGGAAAAACAAAAACAAATATCACAAGTGCTAACAAGAAGTAAGAAGTAGGGCTAAACCCATAAATAAAAACAAAAAACAACAATAAAAATAATATCTTGGAATATTAAAGGTATGAATAAAAATCTTTAAAAAAAATGTATTAAGAAAATGTAAAGTTGTTATAGACAAGATATTTATAGATATAGAAGTTGGGAAACAAATATTTTAGCGACTAGTGGTGTTGAATTTCATCTTGACATAATTTAAATTTCGGAAGACATCCGATATAAAATGAGTTGATTGTGGAAACTTAACAGTTATATCTTAGATAGAAAGGCAAATGAAGAATATTTTAAATCGAAAGATAAAATTGGATAAACTTTAAGCAACTTGTTAGAAACGTAATGAGAGCAATGTAATGTTTTAATGTTTTAATTTTATAATGGGAGTGGTCCCCTACAAAGGCCACACATAGCTTATTTTAATAAAAAGTATATAAATAAAAATATACATATTTAGTAATATAAAATATGAAAAATACTTTATTTTTTTAGTTGTTAGAGATATAGACTTATAGTATATTAAAACTCTTGCATGCTTCATGAAGATAAATGATGTGAGCCATTATTGATAGCCATAGAGTATAAGAAGTTTCATAAACATTAATAATAAATGGTCATTTATGAAATCAATGATTTTTTTTTGAATTTAGCAAACAACTCTTTCGAAGCCGCTTTGGTTTGAGAAACCACGACCAAGGGATTCTACACCATCAAAATCATTCGAGAGTCACACTCAGGCCCTGATCGCACTAACGTTATCAACATTATCAATTGGATTTTGGGTATCCAATATACGTTTGTTAGGATGGAGTTTCGAACCTGGGACCTCCCTTGGAGGATTGCCCTGCCCTCTCCAACTCACCTACAAAACCTAAATATAAAATCAACAATATTAATAATCATAAAAAATAATAATAAATATAAATACTATAATAAAACCTTTAAATATTTATACTCTAAAAACAAAAACAAAAACAAAACAAATATACATAATACTTATTATTAGATTACAAATTTTATTCTTATAAAAATAAATTCAAATATACAAATTACTTTTAACAAAATATAAGCTTTTAAATTTTATATTACATGATAAAATTATTTACACTAAAGAATGCTTTAGTTACCACAACATTACACAAATAAGCATTTTATTTTAGTCATAAGCAAGATATTAATTATCATTTATCATTGACAAATTTTATTTCCATTGAGCTAAGATGAACATACTATCAAATTAGTCAATTCACTTAAAGAATTTATGATTTTAAGCTAATATATAGTGAAGATATAGATAATTAAGTTTTGGATTGTCAAAATGTTTGGTGTAATGATAGTTGTCTGGTTATTATCATCCATATGGTTGTGAGGTCGATTCCTCCTATATTTACTCGAAAAAAGTACAAATATTTGTCAAAGATGTTCAATAAAAATAAATAAAAATAATGAATTTCATATGGATAAATTAACTATAATAAGTATAATTCTTCTTTGGTCTTGAACCTTTTTTTCCATATGTCATATTTGACCTTTTGAACGAAACACTAGCACACCTACAATGCAATATAATGACATTGTTAAAATACACTTCAAGGTATATACTAAAATAAGGATGTTAATATGCATTTTAATAATAAATTGTGTTGGCGAGTCTGGGCGAAGTATATTTCTTCTTTGGTCTTGAACCTTCTTTTTCCATATGTCATATCTGACCTTTTTAACGAAACACTAGCATGCAATATAATGACATTATTAAAATACACTTCAAGGTATATACTAAAATAAGGATGTTAATATGCATTTTAATAATAAATTGTGGTGGAACAACATATCATCCATACTAATAGAACAAATATCATATTTTTTATATGATGGAGATTTGCCCTCATCGTAAAAAAAAATATTCAATCACATAAATATCAACTATATAAAAAATAATAAAATAAAAACAATTAAATATAGTAATTTATTTGTTTAAGAGTTAGTCAAAATTTTATTTTTAATAATTGATAAGTAAAAAAGTTTAAATCAGAGGCTGTTGTCATCAAACTTATTCGTTATTGTTGATTCAACATGAAAAAGACCACCAATCACTCGAAATTTATACCATACAAAACCACAATTAGTAAATTATAACGTACACTAAATAATTCATTTATTATAAAACAATAGTCAATAACATCAGATAATATTCTTAACAATTAAGCTAAGAGTCCATGCTTTTATTTTCTTCCGGTTGCCACAAATAACATTTAAATAACTTTTCTTCAGAAAAAAATGAAAATTGAAATTAAACTCCTGCGTTTATTAATGATACATCTAGCTTTTATAAAGCATGTGTAAAGTTGAATAGCTTCATACATTCTAGAGGATTTTTATTATAACATAATTTGAATGGCTTTATCCATTTAAAAAGAATTTTATTATAACATAATTTATTTTTAAAAGATTTGTTTTATTTTTATTTATTTTTATAAGGTAGAAAATAAGATGTTTTGAAAGGGTTTCTACATCTTTTACATATTTATAAACTGAATCAATAAAGTAGTCCTAACAACATCCAAAAAAAATAGTAGAACATAGAAGGCCTAGCCCACAATAGAAATATGGGAAAAACGATCCATAACAACCACACAAACAAAATAGGATAACAGAGAACCAGAGATAGAATACACCAATTCCAGATCCAACAAAAATAGAGTAAACTAAGAAACTAAGAACCATAATGCCAAATAAGAGAACAAAATCGGCTATTGTCATTAATGAGAATAATATTATTTCTCGTCAAAGAAATAAATGTCTTGTGGGAAATTCTCTTTCCAGATAGACATACCTTCATTTTGAATCTCGAGATTGGCAAGGAAATATGCAACCTTGTTACCTTCCCTATAAATATGTTAACCTTGGGAGTTTATAAATTTTTAGGAATATTTTTTATTCATCCATGAGATTACCAATACTCCTGGGTGAAACCTGTTCAGTTAATATATTGATAATGTATAAAGAATCCCCTTCTATAATAACTTTATCAACCCCCATTGAGTCAAGCAGGGATAAAACTTGGAAGATGGGCCTCACCTCTACAAAATTGTTGGTTTGGCGATCAAGATTATCAACAAAGGCTAAAACAATTTCTCCATTGGAGTTTTGATTAATCCTCTAGCTCCCACCATCCTCAGATTTCCTTTGGACGCTCCATTAAAATTCAATTTAAGTTAGTCCAAAGGGGGAGAGCTCCATTTGGTTTGCAACCTACTTGAGTCAGCATGGGGGGAACCAAAGGCCCCAATTGGTAACCCTAAGATAGCAGAGAGAGAAGTCACAAATGGGGGAACATTAGAGGGGAAAGAGATAACTGAGATATTTTAAAATAAAGCACTAAGAATTATGAAATCCACGAAGGAGGTGTTCGAAGAACAATATTTAAAATCCCTATAGTTCCTTCCTTTCCAAAACTCCCAGAAGAAATAAGGGATGCAAAGATTCCATAGGATACGACGTTTAGGGCTAAGGAAGAGAGAAAAAAACCAATGATCAAAAAAGTATTTCAGAGAATTCAAGACCACCCAACTGACTCCCAAGGTTGAAATAAGAAAGGAAAGGATATCCAAGGAGAAGGAGCATTCTACAAGGAGATGTTGAGTGTTTTACATCCCATCAAATTTTTCTACACCCTTTCCAAAAGCGAATTCCATAGTTCTTCTTTGATCCTTCCTTTAACAGAGGTAACCCTAGGTAAATAGAGGGGAATTTAGCAATGGTACATCCCAAGATTCTAGTAATATCTCTTTGCCTATTAGGAGGGGTATTAAGGAAAAATAGCTTGCTTTTCAAAAAGTTAATATATTCTCCAACAACTAGCTCATAGTCCTTCAAAATTACTTTGATTTTCTTGGCTTGAGGAATGGAGAAGGTAGAAATGAGAGTATCATCAATAAATTATTGATGGGTAATTGGCTCAATGGGAGAAGCAGGTTTAATGCCTTCAATGGATTTGGAGATAGCTATAGCTTTTAGAGCTCTCCCAAGGGCTTCAACAAGAATAATGAACAAGCAAGGGGAAAGAGGGTCACCTTGCCTGAGACCTTTGGAGTTGCTAAAGTACCCTAAAACCTCACCATTAACAATGATTGAGAACATAGGGGTAGAGAAGCATTTTTTAATCAAAGAGATCCATGTATTACGAAAACTAAATTTAAAAACCTATTCCAGAAAGTCCCATGAGACTGTATCATATTCTTTACTAATGTCAAGTTTGAGAAACATACTAGCTTTGCCACTCTTATTTATTGAATGAATTATCTCATGGAATTTTATGATTCCATTCATTATTTGTCTCCCTAGAAAAAAGCCTCCTTTATTGGAATCAATTATTCTATGAAGGTTCTATTTGACCCTGTTAACCATAGCTTTGACCAAATTTTTGTAAATAGTATTAAATTCCTTAGCTTTGACACTCTTGGAGAGGAGGACCACGAATATGGAATTAACTTCTCTTGGCAAGAAATAATATTTTTGCACATAAGAGATCACTTCAATGACATCAACTCCTATAATGTGCCAGTACTTTTGAAAAAACATCGTAGGAAAGTTGTCGAAGCTCGACGCTTTCTCACCATCCTTAGAGAAAATAGCTCCCTTAATTTCATCAGGCTCAAATGGGGATATCAATGTAGAATTCATTTCTTAAGAAATGATGTTGGGGATGTTAGCCAACAATCTTCTTTCCACAACAAAATCACATTGACTTTTGGCACCCAATAGATATTCAAATAATTTGACCGCTTCATCCTTGATAGCTTTTAGGTCCACTAGACTAGAGCCATCCTCTTTGATAATTTCTCTAATTTTGTTGTGACTTTTATGTTTGAGGGTAGTGGTATAAAAAATTTTGTATTACGATCACCACTTTTTGGCTAAAACAACTTTGATCTCTGTATCTAGATGGACTCTTCTCTTATTGAGGTATTATGGACTTTTGAGAGTAGAGATTTTTCTTTGCTTTTGAGATCCTCATTAAACAAGCTTGATTCCTACGTAGAATCAATTTCCTTCAGTTGTTATCCTTCTTTTTTTGAAAAGGTGACAAAAAATTGATTTAAATCATGCTTTAAGATTGACTTTTACAAATTTGAGTTTTTTAGCAAGTTAGAATATTAAAGGGCTTGAGAATATTTTAGACCACCATTCCTCTATTTTGGGCTCCAACTCTTGATGATGGGTCCACATCGATTCAAATTTGAAGGGTCTTTTAAGTTTTGAGTTGCCCAGGAGAATTTCTAGCACCAGGGGGTTATGGTCTAACACTATTTTGGGAGGGAACTCAAGGATCAATTTCCTAGAAATTCTAGGCCACCCTTTGAGATAAAAATTCTATCAAGTCTTATCTAAATAAGTTGAGATCTAGGACTTCTGTTACTCCATGTGTATTTTCTGCCCTACAAATCAAGGTCTAGCAGTTCAAAATTGTTAACAAAATTGAAAAACTCCTCCATAATTTTGGGTATTATAGAATTTATTCCTTTTTTATCTAAGTAGTACAAAGGGTATTGAAATAACCCACTAGCATCCAATTTTGTTTTAAAAAAGAGCCCCTCATATGACCAAGAATTGACCAAAGAGTACCTCTTTTAGCCATAGAGTTAGGGGCATAAATGTTGGAAAGAATCCATCTTCTATTGGAAAACTTGCAACAAAAAAGAATATTAACAATTTGGCTAGAAGAGGAAACCAAAAAACCATCAACTCTTGTTGGGTCCCATAAACAAAGTAGTCCCCCAAAAGAACCTTGGGCATGACTTGCAACAAAATTCACATCTTTCCACAAAGAGTTCTTTATCCTAAATAAATTGTTCTCATCCAACTTAGTTTCTTGAAGTGATAAGTCCTTTCTCAAAGAGGAAACTAGTCTTTGTTTGGTGAGACCATTGAGACCTCACACATTCCATGAAATAATTTTTATTTACATGGTTTAGAATGTCTCTTGCCACCACCAGGTTTATCGGGAGATGAGTCCTTGTGTCTAACGTGGGGGAAGCATTCTCCATCTGAACATTACTTTACTTAAGCTTTAGATCATTTGGGAACCTAGTTAGCAATGTATGTTCTTGTAGCACACATTCTTAGGTATTTATTTGAGGGTTTTACAACTTTTTTATTGATTCCAACATCCACACTCTATTTATTTTGAGTTATGGTCACAAGTTGAGGGGTCACAAACCCGCTTCCCATGGATATTTTACCTTTTGAGGGGGGCTTAAATATTTTAGTAGGATCTTGCTAGGGGACTCAGGCTCCATTACACCATAATTAATCCCCTTGGAAGGAGAATCTTGTTCAAGGTAACCAAAATGCCAACAAGGGAGGGGGATCCCATTGGGAGGCAACAAGACTTGGCCCCATCAGAAACAGGAGGTTCTTTCATTTCATCAGAAGGGTCTAGAACTAAATCTAAGCATTCAAAGGGATTACCCTTAAGGGAATTAAACAATAAAGATTCAGGACAAGACTTCAGGTATACCTAAATCTTTGGGTTTTGAAAAGCTGCAATTTCTTCTATCGTAGGTACCACTTCACTTTACCCGCAACCATCAACTAGAGCACTAGAGGACCTTTAGGGATGAATTCTTGACGAAGTTCCAGCAAGCTCCTGGTCTGCTAAAATATTCTTTTTTTCCACATAAACTTTCTTAGCCTACAAATCCTTTTTTGGGCACCCACTAAGAGCATGACCACTTTTTTACATCTTGAGCAGAACACTAACTTGTTCTCATACTCAATGGATTGGTTTCGAGAGCCATAATTAGATATGAGCACTATTAATTTTGGAAGATCTACCGAAAGGTCAGGATTAACACATACTAGCGTAGATCATGCACGAATTGGCTCTAGTAGTAGCATCAATTAAAAGTAGCTCCTTGATAGATATAGCAATACCTTTTAGAATATCTTCATGCTAAAATTGGAAGGGTAGGCTCGGGAGCCTAACCCAGAGAGGGGTGGTGTTAATATTTTGTTTGTCAAGATCGAAATCCAACCCCTATCATCTAAGAAACACACTCCTTTTCCTAAAAATCCAAGAACTGCCCCCCAAAATTTGCTTCATGTCTTCTTCTTCCAAAAGCTTGATCAGGAAGAAACCCTTAGGTAAAGCCACAATTTCCATTAGACCTCTAGGAGACCACTTTGAAGAGGCCCACTTTTGAAAGGCATCAATGTTCGGTTAAGCTCCTAAGAACTTGCCAACCAAATTGCAAGCACCTTCTTCAACATTGAGATCCATCAAGCCCTAGGGCACTTTCAAAGACCTCTTAAAAGAGAGAAGATAAAAAAGACCAACAATAGGAGTCTATTTCTTTGAAAATTTAGACACTATATACACAAAAGACCCTTCTCCTGGGTTGAAAGGGAAACAAAGACCCATCGATCCTCTAGGGAGTCCACATCTCCAAGCGGGACTAGAGGATCCCTAGGCAAACCCTGAGAATCTCTTGAAAGGGGTATAGTAGGACAACATACCTTTATAATCTCCACCCGACCAGAAACACCATCACTAGTGCCAATCCCACACACCACCTAGCCACGCTTTTGCTTCTTGCTCACGGATATTTTTCAAAAAAACTAGAAAACTGTCATGCTTCTGCTTCAAAAAATCCCAAAAATGCTCCTTTCTCCTCCATGGACATTTTTCAAAAAAATCCTAAAAAAATTTAAACTTTATTTTTATTTTTGCAAATATATTATAATATTATTAAAAATACCAAAACAAAGATATAATTTTAATAAAAGCATTATATCAATATATTTTTTCTAATTTTTAAAGCAATAAACTTATTACTTGATTCTTATTTTAAATAAATATTAAATTGTTATTCTTCTAATCTATATATATAGGCACACAAATAATAATTTTAATAACGATAGAGTACTCATATTATATATTTTATACAACTAAACTTCATATTCATAATATATATTTTATACAACTAAACTTCATATCAATTTTATTTATAAGTTTATTTTTTAAAAAATTAAAAATAAAACTACAATTACTTTTTCAATATTACTCAAACATAAATAAGATTAAAGGCCGCCTTTCTATATTATAAAATAAATACCTTTAAAATTTTTAAAAATTTGAATCACTTTTAAAATACCTTTGTTATATTTACATTTGATTCCAAAACTAAATCTAATGCTAATTCCTCTTTCTTATGTATTTCAAAAATATATATATCTTAAATGTATCGTCACCAAAATTAAATAAAATATTATTAATACAATTAAATTATTCATAAAAGTTATAGACTAACAAACAACTAAAAATTATATGAAAATCGAATTTTAATAAATAAAACCCTTCAAAATCATCATAAATCTTACCTATATGAAAATAAAAAGATAAGGAATTTAAAATGCATACCTTTTAGCCGTTTAGGTAATCTTCTAATAATTGCTTCACCAAGATAAAAATACTGCTTAGTTGCTGCAAGTACTAATACTCTTTCTTTGTCTTTTGTGCATAATCCATTCTAGTTTAGCATAAACCCATTCTTCATACTATGTATAGCATCATTTTCTCTATTTGTCCTTTGATCCAACCTGCTATCAACCTACCATAAGAGAGTTAATGGTATACATTTAAATTATGTTTTAATAATTTAAAATAAGATAAGATAACAAATTGTTTCAACTATTATAGAACATTAAAATTTTATTTCATCAAGAAAAATGATGCAAGGCCATCATGTTTTTCTAATACAAATACTTTTATAAACTTTTCAGCTTAAGTGCAGGGTCAGGTTATATGCTATTTTTTTATAAAATAAAAAACATTTTTCATTAAGATTGTTTCATATAAAATCTTACTTTATTCAAAAAATGATTTAAGATTAAAATTTCTTTTGCTAATGCAAATACTTTTATAAACTTTATCATCAAGAAAAATGACTTAGGATTAAAATTTCTTTGCTAATACAAATACTTTTATAAACTTTTCAGCTTTACAAGGTTTTAATCCTGCAGGTAGAGTTGTAGACCACTTTCCATGGAGTAAACAGTGTTCTCTATTAGAGTTGTCTCATATGAAATCCTACTTCATCAAGAAAAATAAGGCAAGACCACAATTTCTTTGTTAATGCAAATACTCTTATAAACTTTTCAGCTTTACAAGGTTTTAATCTTGCTGGAAGCTAGGGTTGTATACTGTATTTAGATAGAGTAAACAACATTCTCCATTAACTTGCAAGGAATAGGATAAGCCAGTTGGTAGAGTGCTTGTCAGTAGGTTGCTCAGTTTATACAACGGGGATAGGGTTTATACAACGGGGATAGGGTTTACAGAGGTTCCATATAACTTATAATGCAATTAACTTTAAAAACTATTTTACTCTATTTTTTTTTTTACTTCTTATTTTTTAAAAGTAAATATGATTCCATCATTGACGATCCTTATAAAATCATTTCAAAAAACTTATTGCAAAGAAGTAAACTAATTATTTTTAAAGGTCTTTTAACATTATCTATTTTAGGGGGGGTTCGGACTAGCCTTTTTTCGAGCTCTGGCGATTTGGCGGGAAACCTTCTGTGCAGGCACCGGGCGAAGCTCCAGGGTTTCTGGTGGGAAGATTCTTCCAGGACCTCCGGTGGATTGAATCTACACTACTTTGAAGGATCGTTCGTTGCCTCGGGAGGGCCCAATGGGGTCTCCTCCAGGATCTATCGATGGGAAGAAAAGCTCATATGCTGATATATTAAAAGAAAACCCTGCATCTTCCTCCGATGAAGCTCAGCGAAGTGCTTATCAAATGCTATTTAAGAATGCTGGAAAGGGTTTACCCGCAAACAGAGTTAACGGCTGCCTTCCACAATCTGCTTCCAGGCCTAAGATTGTCATAGAACCAAAACTGGTTGAGGATACGATTATATACCGTGCTACCCATGATCTGATCTCGCAAATTCATGGGTATCCGGCCCACTCGAACTTTCTACACACCTGGGTGAGACAGAACTGGGAGCCCATTGGTGAGTACTCTCTATGGCCTATAAGCAATGGGTATTTTATTATTAGTTTCTCTTCTTTAGCAGATAGAAACAGAGCATTTGAATCAGAGAAGAGGAGCCACGGCCCGGCAGGATTATTTGTCCAACCGTGGAGAGTGGGTTTTGATCCTCGCATTGAGCCCACGGCTGTCCCGGTTTGGATTCGGCTGTACGCTCTCCCGATGGAGTTTTGGGGTGAGCAGATTCTTGAGTTGATTGGTAATTCTCTAGGTAGATATTTGGGAGTTTCCAGAGATACCATTGAGGGAAATACTGCTGTCTTTGCTAGAATATGCGTAGAAATGGATATTAGCCAGCCACTTCCAGCCGAGGTGGAATTGGAGTTGGCAGGACTAACCTGGATACAACAGCTAGACTATGAAGCCTTACCTTTTAGATGCAGAGTCTGCCATAAGCATGGCCATTTGGCTAGGTTCTGCCCAAATATCCTGACCACAAAAGCGGAAGCTCCGTCGGGAGCGCCAAATCGCCCCAGAGAGGGTAAGTTCACTCCGGTCAAAGAACCCCTCAATATCCCCCAAGGTTCTGATGCCCAGAAAGATGGCTTTGAACAGCAGAAGCGGAGGAAAAACAAAAAGAGAAATGGCAAAGAGCAGGCTCAAACCAAGCCAACCAATCGATATGAAATCTTCAAATCCCTTGTAGACCAAGAAGACCAAGTCATGGAAGGAGTGGATGGGAATGCTGAGGATAATAACACCCACTCTCATGCCCCTCTATCATCTACTCCTGTCTTAGAACAGGTGATTGAAACCCCTGAGACTTTGCAGCCAGAGAACCTAGGGGCTATGGTAATCCATTCCCCTGCACAACCCGCTATTAAGGATGTCAACATGGGAAGTGCAGAAAAGAACAGAGAAAGACCAGGGTTGGGGATTACCTGGGTGGAAAAGAGGTCTAAGAATAGTAATTCCCAAGGAGCTGGTAGAAAATCCAATAAGGATCTACTAGTAGCGCAAGGGGACAAGCTGATCAATGGAGGATCGGTGAGAACAATTGACTCTTATTGCTCCCAAGGTTTCCAATGATTATACAATCCTGGAATGTAAGGGGTTTAAACAGTAGAACCCATCAATCTGCTGTTCAAAGACTTTTAGGAAGACACAAAACATAATTTTTGCTCCTTCAGAAACAAAAATGTCTTTAGATCTTATGTGTAAAACTGTTAGTAGAATATGGAGGGGCGCTGGATATATGGATGTGGCGGCCCAAGGAGCTTCGGGGGGATTGTTACTCTTTGGAACCCTCTCGGTGTGGATAGCAATAGAACATACAGCTTGGAGGGGTGTTCTCACATCTCTCTTTAAGAACATTGTTACAGCTGAACATGTTTTAATCACAAACTTCTATGGGGCTCAAAGCATTGATGGCCAGCGGCTTCAATGGAATGCTGTTCATTCAATGAGATCCTCCCGGGAAGATTGCGATTGGATTATTGTCGGGGATTTTAATGCCAAATTATCTCGCCAGGGATCGGGAAGGTGGTATCCCGGTTTTGGATCCAGGGGATAGGCTTCCGATTGCTCAAGTCCGGGCCTTTCACCTTGTTGATATCAAAGGTCCCGGCACTTATTTTACGTGGACTAATAAGAGAAGAGAGCCACAAAGTAGGAAGGTAAAACTAGACCGGTTTCTGGTCTCGGAGGAAGCATTTGTGAAATGGAATATTAAATTTCAGATTTTGGAAGGCCCAGTTTCAGACCACTTTCTCATTTTGTTGGAGGGAGGGGCTATGACAGGGCAGTACCATAAACCATTTAAATTTGAAAATTTTTGGTTGCAAAAAGAAGATCTCCGAAGAAAAATTCCTCAATGGTGGGAAGATGGCCGCCCACCTTTTGGGACTGCAATGTTCAAATTTCACAAACAGCTTCAATTTTTCAAGTGTAAACTGAAACAGTGGAGGCAAACTAACAAATCAGACTTCCAGCACCAACGAGCCCCCTTGTTGGCCGGATGGGATGAGGTGCAAAAACATTACAGGGAAGGAAACATTTTCGAGCACCTTAAATCCGAGGATGATGCTTTGCGCAAAGCGGTTGAGGATATTGATAATCAAGAAGAGATTTACTGGAAACAGAGAGCAAGAAATACTTGGTTATTAGAAGGAGACAGAATACAAAATTTTTCAGCGCTTTGCTCGTGCTAGGAGACAAGCGAATAATATGGAATTCCTTCAAGATGAGAATGGATACTCTTTTGACACTCTTCCTGGTATGCACTCCCACTCAATGGAGTATTTCTCAAAACTCTTTAAGGAAAGTATGGAGCAAGATGGGGAAGCCCAAGATGAAGTTATTGTTGTCATTCCTTCTATAATCTCTCCTGAAGAGAACCAGGCCCTACTTAGACCCATAGATAGAGATGAACTTAAGAAGGTGGTCTTTGGGATGAGTACTGGAAAATCGCCCGGTCCTGATGGCTTCCCTATTGAGTTCTTCCAGGCCTTTTGGGATACCCTGGAGGAAGATGTTCTGGCTGTCACTGAGGAGTCCAGAACCAATAAAAGAATGCTCAAGGCTCTAAATCATACCTTCATTACTTTAATTCCAAAAGGAGAAGGGGGGGTTCATTTATCTGATTTTAGACCTATTGCCTTATGCAATGTGATCTATAAAATAATCACTAAGATTATGGCTGAAAGGTTAAAACCTATCCTGCATAATATAATTTCCCCAGAGCAAGGGGGTTTTGTTGAAGGGAGGCAAATCTTGGATGGAGTGATTCTAGCACAGGAGGCTATCCATACAATGCACCATTCTGGGAACAAAGGAATGTTCATTAAACTGGATATGTCCAAGGCTTATGACAGGGTGGAGTGGGGCTTCTTGGCAAAGATGTTGACAGCCTTTGGTTTCTCTCAGGACTGGACAGACTGGGTCATGAGTCGTATTTCTACGCCTTCATACTCGTTCTTATCAAGGGACTTCCCTCGCCTCCTTTTGGTGCCTCTCGTGGCCTTCGGCAAGGAGACCCTTGCTCTCCTTATCTCTTCCTCATCTTGGTTGAAGGATTGGGTAGACTCTTTCTGAGAAGAAGACTTCAAGGTCAGATAACAGGTATTAAGGTCGGGGCTGAAGTTTTGACTCATTTACAGTATGTAGATGATACTGGATTGGTGGGAGTGGCCAGCCTTAGGGAAGCAAGAAGAATCAGAGATACTCTAAATGTCTACCTCCGGGCCTCTAATCAAGTCATCAATGACAATAAATCCAAAGTGATCTTCTTCAATATTGATCAACGGTTACAAGACAGAGTTATTGAGATTTTAGGTTTCACTCGGGCCTCTCTCCCAGTAGTTTACCCGGGGGTCCCTCTCCATTTCAAAAAACTGAAAATAGATGTTTGGAAGGACCTATTGGATGGCATCAAAGATAGAATGAACCATTGGTCTCATAGATGGTTAAGTTATGGGGGTCGTCTAACTTTTCTCGTAGTCGCTTATTCGTGCCATGCCAATTTATAAATTCTCCATCCTCGTCGCTCCCCGCCTATTTGGAAAGAGCTCGGATAAAATGGCTAGAAGATTTCTATGGGAAGGTGCCAAGGGAGAGAGGAAATGGGCCTTGGTTGGTTGGGACAAGGTTACCCAACCCAAGGAAAAAGGAGGGTTGGGACTAAGAAGCTCCAAGTTTAACAACAAGGCTTTGGCTGGCAAACTGTACTGGAGGTGGATTTCTCAGCCAACATCCCTCTTCAGCAGAATCCTCTCTAGCAAATACTTGGGTTCTGTCCATCCTAATGATGTGGGCCGCTTTCCTCTGGAAGGTTTTGGATCATCAGTGTGGCAGGCGCTCAAGCTTGGAGCTCAACTCATCAAAGATCAACTATTCTGGAAAGTGGGGAGAGGGGATAAGGCTCGGTTCTGGACTGATTCCTGGGACCAGAATCCTCCCATTATTGCTGTGTTTCTCGAATTGCAACCGATAAAATCTGCTATAGAAGATAAGGGATGGATCCAAATTGAGAGCTACTTTAACACTAGTCAATTGGGGGACTACAAGATCATAAAGTTTAAGCGGCTGGATGAGTGGCCAATACCAATCCCTCCGGAGTTGGTACCTACTTTGGGAAAAATCTTGGCAGAACGGTTTCTTACTGGGAGAGATGAGGAGGATGAACTGGCCTGGGGCTATGGGAGCCTTGGGGTTTATACTGTGAAAGAGGGATATGATGAGATCCTTCCAGAGCCCCCCCCACACTTTTTTTTGGTTCATGATTGGAGAAAGATATGGCATCCCTGTGGCTGGCCGAAAGTGAACTTCTTCGCCTGGCAGTTTTTGCATAATGGAATTCTCACCTATGACAATCTCAGACTCAGAGGCATCATTGGCCCTTCTCAATGTGTGTTATGCCACAAGCAGGAGGAAACTGTGGATCATCTAATGTTTGAATGTTCTTTCACAAGACAGATCTGGAAACGCCGGTTCTCCCACTTTAAACTTCAGGCTAATGGGGTCTTGTCTCGAAACAATATATGGGAAAGTCGGAAGAAAGGTAGATTTAAATCCAAAGCTCTTCGAATTGGTCGGGAGCTTGGTTTATTTTTTATCTGGTGGCAGGTGTGGTTGGAGAGAAATGCCCGTATTTTCCGTGAAACCTTCTCCTCTCTAGAAGGAATATGGCAAGTCATTTGGAGCAAAGTGGCGGAAACGGTTGCCATTCATGCCGAGGGGGAAATTCAGTCTGCTTCTGAGCCTTTGGAAGAGGGAGCTGTTATTCAACAAAGGCAGGTGAGTGGTAGTTGGAAACCTCCTCCTGAAGGATGGATCAAAATCAATACTGATGGAGCTGCTAAAGGCAATCCGAGAAGTGCTGGAATTGGAGTAGTGTGCCGCGATCATGCTGGGTCTTTGCTCTATTGGGAACTGCAGGGTCTGGGATGTGCCACAAACAATGAAGCCGAGGCCTTTGCCATTAAATCTGCCTCCTTCTGGGTTGTCAAACAGGGACACAGGAAGATTATTATTGAGTCTGACTCCCAAATCTTGGTGGGTGCTCTTGACTGTATGAGAAACTTTGTCTCGAAAGCTTGGAGGTTGCGGATCTTAGTCTCCCAAATTAAAGAGCTTTGGAGGGAATTAGATGATGTGATACCTGTCTATGTGAATCGAGATCTCAATAAGGCGGCCGATTTCCTTGCTAAGATGGGTGCTGAAAGGGAGGTTGGGATGCAGTTGCACAGTGACATGCCTGTGGAGGATGCAGAGATTCGACAATGCCTTGAACGATTTCTGAAATGATGTGCAGTGTTTTTTATGCTAAGGAAGATTTCTGTCGCGATATCGCGACCTGTAGCGCCGTCGCAGCTTCAAGTTGGAAGCTGTCGCGATATCGCGACAGGTTGCGCCCTCACGGCCTTTGGCGGGTTTTTGTCGCGATATCGCGACATGTCGCGCCATCGCGGCCCTCGGGGAAGGCGCATGGTAAAATTGTCGCGATATCGCGACAGTTTTGGCAATTTGGGGCTAATCGGAAAACTTGTCGCGATATCGCGACACTTTTGCAGATGGAGAGCAAAGTGGAAAATTCGTCGCGATATCGCGACGCTTTTGAGAACTGGCGCCGAAAGGAAAAACCGTCGCGATATCGCGACACTTTTGGCGATCTGGTGTCATAAGGAAAACCCGTCGCGAAATCGCGACCATTTTGCTGATGTGGTGCAAAGTGGATAATTTGTCGCGATATCGCGACACTTTTTGGCGATGGCTGCTGCAAGAAAATCTCGTCGCGATTTCGCGACAATTTTGGCATACCAGCGGAATGGAGAAAACTGTCGCGATATCGCGACATTTTTGGCGATCGAGTGCTGAGGGCTCTGGCTGTCGCGATATCGCGACATGTCGCGATTTCGCGACATGTCACGATTTCGCGACATGTCGCGATTTCGCAACATGTCGCGTTTTCGTGACTGTTGGCACCGCTGCGGAGGAGACGGGGTTGACTGTCGCGATCTCGCGACATGTCGCGATTTCGCGACATGTCGCTTTTTCGCGCCCAGTTGACTTCTTTGTTTTGTGTTGAGCTGGGTTGACTTTGTGCTCTACTCTTGTAGTGTTGTTTGCTGTTCTTGGTTGGGATGTGTTCTCTCCCGCTTGTAATTGCTCTTTGTATTAATACAAGTTTTTCATTTTTTCAAAAAAAAAAAACATTATCTATTTTAGTTATTTTTTATTTTTTAACTATTAGACTAAGACAATGCAGTGGTTAAATTTTGGGGGTTTCTTTTGAAAGATCCAGTTTCAAACCTACACATACCTAAAAGAAAATAAGTAGAAAGGTCAAAACAAGTATATGCTAATAGACTACACTTGAAATTATATTACCTCTGTCTCTAACCTATAGGCCAAGACTTGGAGTTGTTCATTTCTTCTTAAGATTGTTGAAAATGTATTTATCTAAATATCTCAGATGCGAGGTTTTTAAGAAGAAAGCATAAATAAACCTTAAGAGATCATTTGAATACCTAATCTAGACTATATAAAAGTAAATATAAGCCTACTTTATATTATAAAAAATTAATTTACAGATATTGACCTTATATAGAGACACATAATAGAGTGACAACTTAAGAAATTAGAATTATACACACTTGAAACGTTTACGGAGAAGACTAATCTCAGAGTAAAAGTTAAAATGCATAAAAATAAAATTTATTTTTAAGCATAGATAATAAAATTTATAAAATATATTATGTAAAGGAGTTGGAGAGCAAGTGGATAGTTAAAACTTTCCAATTAAAATCGAAAATATTTATTTTGATTTGATTTAATTTTTAAGATTTATAATTTAATGGTTTTTTTTTTTTAAATTTTTATTAAAAAGAAGAAGTTGTATATGATTTTTATTGGAGTTTACTTTCATTGAAATATTAAAATTATATTTGTTTTTTTTTTATTAAAAAAAGAAGGATTTTTAATAGGGTCCCATCCTTTTACATAAAAGTGAGTCAGAAATTAAGAGTTTGAGGATAACAACACTTAATAGAGGTCAAAAAACTAGTCTGATTGAGCTTATGTTTAATTTGTGCATTTATACTTGATAGTTAAGCTCTGAGAACTGTGCGTGGAACTCAAAATAGAAGTAAGAGCTCTAGAGAAAAGTCCCTAGAATATGCATTCTATTTCCAAGGTGATCATATGACTGCCTTGTTGGGGATGGTTTACACAAACAACCAAGTAGACCATTTGTGAGAGGGAGTTTAGCAAAACAGTACCAATATCCTTCTAATCTAAAATCCATTGTGAATCCTAAGATCATAATTTAGGACTCACTACTTGCTCCTTTGAAATCCACAACTAAAGTGGAGGTCTAGCTGCAAAAACAAAATCCTAATGTCTATTTTGACTCAAAACTAAACTTTGTTGTTGGTTTGTATTAATCTGTTGGATCATTAGTTCGGGTAGACTAACTTGAATCTAGTTAAAAATAGCCTTAGAGCTCCTTGCTTTTCCTTTGAAGATCCTACTATTTCTCTCCTTCCAGATACACCAAAGAAATGTTGGGATTGCTAGGCTCCATATCAATTTCTTCTCCTTACCTGGAGGGATCCATTGACACCACCAGTCAAGAATTTCCTTGGGCATGACCCAAGATACCTATGTAGTCTTCATCCATTGGTTCCACACAGCTTGAGCAAAAGGATATTTCATGAACAAGTGATTTGTTGTCTCTTCATTTATTTTGCATAGGTAGCATCTACTTGGGCCTAGAAAACCTCTTTTGATTAGGTTGTCCCAAGTTAGGATTTTATTTTGGAGAACCAACCATGTAAAGACTTTCATCTTTGGAATACATTTATTTTACCATAAGTTCCTCCAAGGTGCTTTTTGTTGAGGTAGATCTAGACATTCCTTGTATCCACTTTTAACTGTATAGTTTCTTGTTGGCAATCTAATCCACTATAATTGGTCATATTCCTCTAAGTTTGGATTAAGACAATTCTCCTAGTTTTACATGGAGGGCCTCCAAATCTTGCCTTAAAACCATGCTTCCAAAGTTTGTTCTTCAAGTATTTGTACCATCTTCCTGACTAACTATGTAAGATCTAAAAAAGGTGTCACAGTCCTGTTTGAGGTTAAATCTGCAAGATTTGGATCTTGGCCTAAAGATCTTGAGTCTCTCCACTTATCTTCCAAAAAAACCATAGTTGTTCCTTTAACAATCCTCCATCGAGACCCTTTGTTTATGACGTTGATTCCTTCATAAATATGATTTCAAATGGCTGAACCTCCTATTATCTGGTTGCTTATGAGTATTGTTGTTGGCTCATTATCTTGGATATATTTGATCCTCATTATGTTGGTCCATAGATTGTTATCTTCTTTTATCAGTCTCCACACTAGTTTTGCTACTAATGCTCTATTGAGTATTTTCATGTTTTTTAGACCCAAGCCTCCATAAGATTTTGGGAGGTATACCTTATCCCACTTCACTAGATGGTATCTATTTTTAGTACCTTTCCATAGAAAATTATTGTTGATGGCTTCAATTGCTTCTACAATTTTTATAGGTATTTTAAACATTGACAACATGTAGATAGGTAGGCTTTGAAGAGTGGATTGGATCAATTGGATCTTTTCAACTTGGCTAAGGAAATTTCCTTTCCATCCAGAAAGCTTTTTATTGAGCCTATCAATGATTGTGTTCCAATGAGAAGATTTGATCTGGCCAACAAAAAGGGGCATACCCAGATAGGAGGAAGGTAGATTCTCAATTTCACATTTCATGATTGCTTTGATTTTTTTTTCTCTAGCAATGGGGGTATTGAGAAAATAAATCTTACTTTAGTCAAAATTGATATATTGAGAAGATGCACCTTCATAACAGTTGATGATGGTCTTAAAATCTTTGGCTTCTTTTACCGAGGCTTTTTCAATGAGCAAAGTGTCATCAAAAAATTAGTTATGGGTTATATTTGGGGTTTTGTTGGTTAATTGTAGACCACTAATTAGACCCTGTTCTTGAGCTTTTTCTATAGATATGCCTAAGGATTCTACCATAATAATGAATAGAGTTGGGGAGATAGGGTCCCCTTTTCTGAGCCCTCTTGAGCTATTGAAATAGCCAGTAGGAGATCCATTGACTAAGATGGAGAAGGTAGCACTAGAGATACAACTATTGATTAATTTTCTCCACCAGTAAGAAAAGCCAAATTTCTCCATGACTTTGTCCAAAAACCTCTAGGACACCCTATCATAGGCTTTACTAATGTCCAGTTTGATTAGCATGTCTGCTTGCTTGTTTTTTTTAAGGGAGTATATGGTTTCATGTACAATCCCTATACCATCTAGGATTTGTCCTCCTTTGATGAAGGTTTGCTACTGTATTGAGATATGGAACGCATAATATTGCTTAATCTCATTGCTAGAGCCTTAGTCAAGATTTTGTATGACACATTACAAAGACTTATTGATCTAAATCATTAATCTGGGTGGCTCCTATTTTCTTCTTTACCAAAGCTATGAAGGTATTGTTCATTATCCTTTCTATTTTTCTTTTCTTCTTAGCCTTTTGTATCACTCCTACTACATCTTCTTTAACTATATCCCAACAAATTTGGAAGAATTATACTAGAAAACCATCTGGTCTTGGAGCTTTATCTTTCTTCATAGTGAAGAGGGTATTTTTTATTTCTTCTTCAGAAAGCTTCTTATTAAGGAACCTATTCATAGAAGTTGTGAATAGTTTTGAGATGTTGGTAAGGATATCTTCCATATCCTTTTCGTTTTCTTCCTCCTTGTCATTGAATCTATGCTTTAAGAAGTTTACTATTTCTTTCTCAATAGTTTCCTCATCGGTGTCTCTACCATTTTGTCCATTGGATATTTCTTTAATTTGATACTCCCTCTTGTATTTGATTAAGGTAGAATGAAAGAATTTAGAGTTTCTATCACCCTCCTTTAGCCAGGTTGCCCTAGAATTTTACCTCCAGAATGTTTCTTATTTGGCTAGGATGGTGTGATATTCAATAAGAAGATCATGTTTCTCATTTCTCAAGTATTCTATGTACCCTTGTCCCTCAATTATTTTGTTGACTTCATCTATTTTCATTTCCAGCTCTTCTTTTTACTTGAAGATATTTCCAAATTCTTCTTTGTTCCATACCCTTAAATTCTCTTTTAGTTTCTTAAGCTTGGCAGTTAGGCAAAAAACATTTGTTCATCTAACTTAGGTACTCCACCACTGTATTTTGTTGTGAAATTTCCTGTGTTGAAGCTACATTATATCAAATTTAAAAGGATCTTTTTTGGTCTTGCTACTTCTTCTAGGGCCAGGACAATAGGGTTGTGGTCAAACCCAATTCTTGGAAGAGTTTTAAGGATTATCTCTTCATTGTTGTTGTACCATTCCTAGTTCAAAAATGCTCAAAAAACTAGTACACCTTAACTTTAAAATGTAAGATTGCAAAACTACGAGCTATATAACCATAACATCATGATAAAAAAAGAAAATATATGGGGCAAATCCATTTTATTAATGATAGCTTATTTTCTCAAAATATGGTTACAACTTCATCCCCTCGAGGGAGTTCATCATTTTGATACAATTGATACAATAAATAATTGAGAAGATTTTATTCTCTTATCAAAATATATCTGATGCACTTTTGGGATTCCCTTGCATCCACAAACCGTCCCGCAAAGGGTTTCTTTGTGACCTCTACAAGAGGCGATATCAAACTCTTGCGTTCCTCCTTCCTTGCACAAAAACTTGTAATCTGCACACAAGGAACATAAAAGAAGGGGTTAATAGCATGTGCAGATAAAATGATAAGTAAAAGCAATAAATAACTAAAACATTATGAGTAAATACATAAAATAAAATGTAAACTATGTTAAAGCTATGAAGAATACAAACAACTCGAGGTTCTATGGTCGAATTTTGACAACACTTCATTGCTTGAAAAATTTAAAACTTGGTATCTTTTTGAATGAGGGCGGATGCCAATCTATAGATCCCTCGAAAGGAACCTATTATTGGTGAAAAAACTTTGTATGGGAGAGGTGGCTTGCATGCTCTTCTCCAAAAACCCATATAATGCCATTTGGCTATCTTGGTCTACACAACACTATTTTGAGCTCAAGTGTGTGTGCTAATCTAGGCTCCAGCAGACGCATGGATTCTCTCTTTTCTACTTCACTTATGGCATGGTCATCTCGAGGTAGGATGACCTTGATGAGGGGTCATACCTTGGTGAGATGACCTTGACTAAGGGTCGTCCCTTGGTAGGATGGCCTTGATTTGGGGCCATCCCTTGGTAGGGTGGCCTCTGGAGGCTATCCCTTGGAGGAACGGCCAGGGTTGCAAAGGGAAATGTCCCCTTGTTTAAGTGGTGAAAACCACTCTAGGGTTGCCCAAAGTGTGTCACATGGTCTTCAGGGAGTCCATATATGTAGTCTCCTCATTATGAAATATTTTAGGTGTCTACGGATACCTATTTTTGGGATGCATTGTGTGAAAACACAACACGGAGTAAAAATAAATGACCTAGATTCAAATCAAGGGTTAATGGTGCTCATTGATCTAATCAATGTTAGATGCCCCAATCATGGAAGGAACATTCATTTTTTAACCATTACTTTTGATAAGTTGAAGAACTTGGTATTGGTAAACCTTTGGGTCACTGAGAGACAAGATTGAGTCTACATTGTAGCCATGTGGGGCACTTTGAAAGATATAATTCCGTATGCACTATAGCCTTCGGGGATACCAAACAAGCAATTTTTAGCTATCATATCATGTGTTTAGTTTAATTTTTTGCTTGTTATCTACCCCAAGCAAGAAGGGCATGATTATATTTGGCAATTATTCTTGAATGAATGCAACTTGCATGATTGAGTGTTTGATTATTGATTTGATTATGAATTTTGTGATGTATGACTACCCCCTCAAGCGATGAGTTGATAAGGAATGGAAGAATGATGGAAGCGACTTGTCACTTGACCAAGATTATTTGATTTGGTTTTTAAGGGACTTTATCGAATGTGGAAGGGGGAAAATCCCATTACAATTGTGATTTTGACCATTATTGGTATTTGTACACCTTTATCCCTTGGAGCAGTCCAATTGCATGACTTTATTAGGAAATTGAGATGATAAAAATTCACTTATTGCATGAGGGAAATCACTCTTCAAGGGGTATTATAGTAATATACCCATATGATCAGATTGCATTGATAAGTAGTTGCTGCAACCACCAAGTGTATAGGGTCAATTACTATATACGAGGATCACTTGAGACTGAGTGAAATATGAAAATGTATACCTCTATCCCTTGGAGTAGTCTAGTCGCATGGCTTTCTTGGGGAATTGAGATGATAGCACTTCAATTATTTTGAATATTTTTGATGAATTTGACCAAAATAAGTGGGATCTCTTTGGAGATTTTTGAATTGATTTGACCAAAGGTGTAGGTGCCTTTGGAGCCTTTTGAAATTGACCAAAGGAATTAGGCATCTTTGAAGATTTTTGAATTGACTTGACCAAAGGTGTAGGTGTCCTTTGGAGGTTTTTGAAATTGACCAAAGTAATTAGGCAACTTTGGAGCCTTTTGAAGTTGACCAAAGGTATTAGGTATCTTTGGAGCATTTTAAAATGATTGGGATATAGCAAGGCAAAGGGCGCAACCTTTGACAAAAGGACACAACATTTTGAGCCTATAAATTGATGTGTTGATTGTTGTTTGCAAGGAAAATGATGCAACCTTTGATAATTAAAGGATGCAAACTTTTGAGCCTAGCAATTGATGATTATGTGATTGATTTAGGGAAGGAAGGTGTGATACCTTATTTGCCCCAAGTTGTTTTGATTGTTTGAATGATTATTGGGGGAAGGTGCAATATATGGACCCCCCTCTAGTTGGTGTTGATGAATGTTTTTTGATAGAGCTATTATGTATGCATTGATCTAGGTATGTATGTAATGTACTAATTACATGCAATGATGAACACTAGATGTATGCCTAGACAATATAGTATGTATGTGTAGATGTATGTCTAAATCTGTGCATTTAGATTATGTATTGATGACCTAATGATGCAAACTATGAGTCCAAGGAATGAATATTAAGATGCAAAACAACCTAAATGTAAGCACCCCAAAGTGTATAAAAGTCATCAATAAAAATGTTAACCTTGTCACAAAAGTCATACATTTGAAAGCCAACCATATGAAATATGATAAAAGTGTATATGATGAATGGATGATAATAAGTTTTTTTTTTGTTTTTGTTTTTTTTTTTAATTTACATGGTGGAATCGGTAGTTGCCATAAATCCAGGCAGGTTGTTCAAATTTTTTGGCCACCATAGTATTCTGCACTATTCGCCCCAGAAGTCACCACACAGATATTCACACAGTTCGCTCCTATAACCACCATGCCACAATAATTTTAAACCTTTTATGCTGCTAAAATCACTAGGAAAGGGACAAGCATTCAGTATGACAAGGCCCGAGATTTGAATCTTGGACCTCTACCCTTATAGGGTTTTGGTCAAACCGATTGGTCTAGTGGATGACCAATAAGTTGCTATAGGGAAACAACACGATTTTCATGAGACTCAAAAACCCTAGTTGATTAGTCAAAATATGTATACTGACCTCACATGACTTTGAAGGATACGAGTCTACTAGGAAGACCTAGATATTCAATATCCTTATATGTGCATGTGATGTTCATTAATGGCACATAATACTACCTCATTGCTAGGTAGGTTTCATTCAACCCATTGGTGTAATTAGGATCACCATCATGGTCATCATTATCCTAATTTTGGACGTGGTTCGTCTAGACTACTAGGCAATACAAGCCACCAAAAGCTAGCTCATCCGCAAGCTGACATTGGTCTGGACATAATAAGGTCGCTAGTGTGACAAAAATATTGCCATGCATAAGACTACCCCGTTGCTAGGCGGGTTTCATTCAACCCATTTATGTAATGGAGATCATCCCATGGTTTTTGAATAATTAAGGATTCTAGAGATTCAACCTCATTACTCCCTTATTTTATTTTGATTGCTTGGGATACTTTCTCATTTTTTGAACTTAGTGATGAAAACCACTCTTTTTAGGAGCAAGGGATTTTATTGGTGGTGAAAACCATAATTTTTTTGGAACTTGCTCATTTTGTGGAAGAGCAAGAGGATTGCTTGGGTAGGGGGGACTTTTTCTTTTGTCAATTCTCAGCATCCTATACCATACACATAACAAGATGAGCAAGGGAAACCTTTCTCTTAAGGGGCAAGGACTCCTTTGGAGGTTCATCCTTCCTTGTTCAAACTTGGATTTTAATGTGTGAATGTGGTTGGGATTTTGAGATATGTAAGGTACTATTAAAGAAAAACCCTCCTAAAATCCAAGATAGATTTCTACAAAATATGAAGGAAAACTAGGAGTGGTTGAATGACCGAAAACCCTAGTGAACACCCTATAGTAACTTACTGATTGTGTTTAAAAACACAATTACTCACAAAGGGGAATGTGGATGATATGATAAGTGAAATGTGAGGGTTTTTACTATGATATTTTACAAACTAAAAAGGTGTATGTAAAATAGTTAGTCATATAAACATCTTTGTTGATGTTCATCCGATATCTACCCTATCTCACGAGGGCCCCTTAATAAGAAAAATCTCATAAGAAAACTACAAATGATGATGATGGATAAGGTTGATTAAGAATTATGATAATCATACAAGCATGGTGCTATTTGTGGTAATGCAAGAATAAGATACTCTAATGAAAAATGCAATGAATTAATATGCCTAATGAAACTAGTTGATAAATGCAATGATGTGAAATGCATGATGATGTAAGCAGTGCAATGTTTTTGTATTTTGGATGTTATATATTTGTTAATTAATTTTTTATTTATTTTTATTTGACCAAATGGCGGAAGTGCCTTTGAAGCTTTTTGTGAGTTGACCAAAGGGCTTAAATGCCTTTGGATATTTTTGGTTTTGTTTTTTTTTGTTTTTAAGGGGAAGGTGTGGTACCTTAAGAACCCCCAAAGTGTGTGGTGATTGGAAAATGTGGGAAAGATGAGATACTTTCATAATCCCTAAATTGCATCATTGGTTGTGATGTGGTTGATGGGGAAGGTGTGATACCTTGAGCACCTCCACTATGCACTATGCTTGATATAATGTGATTGACCCGATTGGGAGGAGTGATGAAAGTTGACCCCTCCTATTGTGGTAATGAATTATGGTCAATACTAGGATTCTGATGAGATGCAGTAAGCATATCATCTATGGAAAAGGTCCCCCTATCAATAAGATATTGGGCCATATTTTTTAATGTGTAGCAATTGTTGCTATCGTGGCCCTCTTGCTAGTGGTAGACACATTACAAATCCTCCCTACACCACTTTGGTTTAGGTATGTTGGGGTCAATAAGGCATATGTCAGGTAAAACAATTACTTTTGCCTCATGTAGTTTGCGAAATATTGTCAACATGGGATTAAATAGAGGAGTCTAGGTACGAGACTGGTATTTTGAATGAGGTAGGCAATGTGGATTAGTTTGATGAGGTGGTAGGATTGTGTGTATCTCATTCACCTGCTTGGGCTATTTTACATGATCCCCATGCATAGGTAATGAATCCTGGAATATACCCATTTGTTGATCATTAATAGCGAGAGGATCATCAATTTGAAGTTCATCGTTTTCAAGCATATCCGATACTATATTTTAAAATTAGATGCATGATTGAATGTCATGACCATTTACTCAATGACAAGAGCAGTATAGATCCTCTCGATACCACTTGGGCTTTGGCTTGTTTGGATTCAAGGGACGAATATCTAGTAGATTGATAGCCTTGGTCTCACAAAGTCGATTAAAAAGAGATATAAAAGACTCAGGCAATGACATATAATGGTGAGGCGGACGATGCTTTTGCCTTTACCCCTAATTTTTTTGAGGTTGATTATATTTTGCAAGAGGGGGTTGGGCTTGATAATAAAGAGTTTGAGGTTTTTTATGACTCAATCGTAACTCAATGTTTGTGAGTCGATTCAAAATTTGTTGTAGATTTGTTGGAAATATGAGCAAGTTTTGTTGTCATTGATGTCAAGAGTTAGTTTCAGTGAGCAATGCAAAAGGAAGGATGTCAAGAATCAGTTTCAGTAAGCAGTGCAAGAGAAAGATTGCTTCTAGGCCTAAGGGAAATAATATTATAATATCTCTTATTATAATATTCAAGGTGGTCAGATGAGGTCTAAAGAGCAATAGGAAGGCCCAAGAAAAATAATATTATAATATTTTATTATAATATTAAAGGTCTAAGGTTAAGACCTAAAGATTTAAATTAATTATAATAATTTCATTATAAATTAATTTATAACTTAATTTAATTAACCCTAAAGTTATTAAATTAATTATAATAATTTTATTATAAATTAATTTATAATTTAATTTAATTAACCCTAAGGTTAGGGTTATAAGGGCACAAAGTTTAATTTAAATTCGAATTAAATTTGAATTTCAAGGATCACCGACGTTTTGAGTATATGGCACATTGCATATAAAAGGGGCAAGTTTTATTTCAAAATATTATCCATGCGAAAGTAATATTGCCTAAGGAAATCGTGCGCTATGGTTAGAGAGGAAGAAAACTCGCATGTGCTTAAAGACTTCTAAGGGCAAACGAAGGAACAAAGACAAGTGGGAGCACTAACGCTTGTCCAAAGCGTTGGGTAGTGCAATTGGTAGCCAAGGGTTGTGCTAAGTCATTCGCAGGTGCAAGGTTAGGGGTTCGATCCATGCGGTCTTCGTTTTGCAAGAGGAGAAGGTGTTTTGGTCTGCACCATCGGAGAAGGACAAAAGGAAGGTGTGCGCCTTTCCTTTTGCGTGAGGGCACGTAGCCCACTTGGTGGGTGCACATTGTGCAAAGGTTCTTGGAAGAAGGGAATCGAGTGTTCGAATCCTGCCAAGGCCTTTTGGTGTGGTTTACAAAGGTATGTGCTCACATTTGCTAAGGTTAAAGTTGCATCCAAAAATTGAAAGGTGTGAAAATTAATTTTTAATTTTTCCAAAGTTTTATTAAGTTAAAATTGCATAGTGGAAAAATTAAAAGGGTTTATGAGCTATAAGAGGGAGATAAAAGGGTGAGTAAATTTTTAATTGTGTGTTTAATTTTTGGTTGTTAAAGTTTATAAAAGGAGTAATAAGGTATGCCAAGGGTGTTATATGTTATATAAAGTCATATTGTGAAAATTGATTTGAAAGGAGAAATAAGGTATAGTTGAGATTTAATACTTGGCATGGTGAAATATTTTTGAAGGAAAATATTGAGGATAGATTTTTGATATCTAACCATTGAGATTGTCAAAGAAGTTGATTGTGATTGAGACAGGTTTTTGGGTCAATTCTTCATCAAACAAAAGGTATGGGCACATCTTCCTTGTGAGTGAAATATTGTTGGATTGAATGTTGTGAATGCTAAGTTGGAGTGAAAAGGTTTGTTTGATAAGCATTGTTGAGTGAGCCTTCATGTGATTTGGTCAATGATTTGAATTAGTTGAGAACTATTTGAACTGGGTTTGTTGAAAGAACATGAGTATCATTGTTATGTGAGATTGTTTGATAAGCATTGTTGGAAATATTTGAGTAAGCTTTCATATGCTTGATTAGGGTTTGTGTGAAATACCATGAGTATCATTGTTATGTGATTTTGGAATCATCTTGAGTCAAGGTTGAGTTCCATAGTGTGAGTTGGCTTGTATTTAGGGTTTGTAAGCAAGTTGTGTTTCATTAAGTGATTGGTTGAGTGAAGTTGATTGAGCATAGTTGATTGGAAAGTGTTGGAGTGATAGTTCAAGTTCTGTGAAACAAATTGTTCTTTATTCTTAATTGATTTGAAGAGAGTTTGGAAGTGATTGAGTGTTGTGTGAGTGTGAAACATATTGAGTCTCTAACCATTCTCTATATGTTTCTATGGTAAAACAAGAGAGATTGAAAGTGATTGAGCATTGTTATGAGTGTGAAGCATATTGAGTCTCTAACCATTCTCTATATGTTTTATGATATTAAAATAAGATTTTGTGTGAAACTTGTTTGTGTGATTGAAGAGGTTTTCTGTGATAGATTGAGTTGAGTAAGCTTTTGTGGAAGCTTACAAAGAGATTTGAGATAAGTCTTGGTGAAGACTTGTTGAGCAGATTGGACTAAGTCCTAGTGAGGACTTGTTGAGAAGATTTGAGGTAAGTCTTGGTGAAGACTTGTTGAACAGAATTAGTTGTGAAAGCTTTTGTGGAAGCTTACAATGTAGATTTGAGGTAAGTCTTGGTGAAGACTTGAGAGCAATTAGAGAAAGTTCTAGAGAGGACTTGTGGACAGATTTGAGGTAAGTCTTTGAGAAGACTTGTGAGTAGAGTTGATTGATTGATTTGTTCAAACCTTGAGTTAAGGTTTGGGGCAGATCTAGTAGAGTTGATTTGTGATTGAATCAAGCTTTGTGTTAAGGATTGAGGATAGATTTTGGTGCAGATTTGAGGATAGGTTTGTGCTAGACCAAGAGATACAATATTGAGCAGATTTGTGCTAGATCGAAGGATTGTGTTTAGTGTAGATTTGAGATAGAGATTGAGCAGATTTGTGCTAGACCGAAGGACTGTGTTTAGTGCAGATTTGAGACAGAGATTGAGAGTAAGCTTTGGAGGTGATAGAGTAGAGGACAGTAGTCTCTAGTGGATAGAGATCCATTAGCTAGGGAAGAGAGGACAGAGGTCTTCAGTGGAGAGAGATCCACAAGCCAAAGTAGTGGAGGTAGTAGTCTTCTAGAGGATCACCAACTAGAGCAGAGGAGAAGGAGTTCTCCTGTGGATAGAGATCCATGAACCAGCTGAGGGGATTGGTGTCTCCTGTGGATAGGCATCCACGAACTTGATTAGGGGATTGGTGTCTCCTTTGGATAGAGGTCCATAAACATTGTAATAGGGAAAGGATTCCCAAGAGATTTGTTGAGAAAATTTTAGTGAAATATTTTCTTCGTGGAGTAGCCCACATTGGGTGAACCACGTTAAATTGGTGTCTCTATTGTGTGTGGTGATTTATGCATTGCTTTGATTACTACTATTGATATTTCCATTGATATATTGGATATTATTTTTTGAGAAAGAAAAGTAAAAAGTGGTCTTATACTGTTCACCCCCCTCTCAGTATAAGCTTGTGTTCTTCAATTGGTATCGTAGCGGGTTCCTTCGAAAGAGTTTAACAACTTGAAGGAAAAGCTCTCAAGAACACATATGGATTCTCAGAATGGATCTTCAGGGAATTCAGCACCATTGTTCGATGGGAACAATTATGTACTTTGGAGTATGAGAATGAAGATTCACCTAATGGCACTTGGGAATGAAATATGGGAAGCAGTTGAGAATGGATACATACCACCAGCTACTCCACCTACAGATAAAGATGGTAAGCTCCTACATCTAAATAATTCAAAGGCAATGAATGGAATTTTAAAGGGTTTGCATGAAACAAAGTTTATAAAGGTTATGCATTGCACATAAGCAAAGGAAATTTGGGATAAGTTGAAAGGTATATATGAGGGAGACAAAAAGGTCAAAAGGGTAAAGTTGCAAAATTACAAGAGAACATTTGAAGACCTAAAGATGAAGGAAGAGGAAAATATTGTTGCATATCTACTTCATGTGGATGAGGTTGTTAACTCCATGCAAGGACTTGGGCTTAAGGTTGAAGAAACAGATGTTTGTGATAAGATTTTAAGGTCACTCCCAAAAAGGTATAGTGAAAATATTTCAGCTATAGAAGAGTCAAAAGATATTGAACTTTTGACAAGGGATGAATTACATGGAATTCTCACAGCTTTTGAGATGAGAATAAAAGAGGAACCTATTCCCCAAAAAGAAGCAACCTTCAAAGCTACTAAGAAGACAAAGGGTAAGAAGTCAGATTCAAGCAATGAGTCATCCAGTGATGAAGAAGCAAATTATGGCAGAAAGAACAAGGACTCAAGAAAGTATAAAGGTACAAAATCAGTTAGATATTTTAATTATGGTAAATATGGTCACTATGCAACTAATTGTCCAGATAATGGAAATAGCAATGATGAAGAAAAATAGGATCATAAGAACAGGGAAGTAGGAAAACAAAGGTACCAAAAGAAAAATAGGGATGGACAAGGCAAGCAAGGAAAGAAGTTTTTCCAAAGGCATAAGAAGAGTTTTTATGCAGACAAGGCAAGTAAGAGTTCAAGTGATAGTGATGAAAGGTCCTCAGATAATGAAGAAGATGAAATTCTACTTCTGATAGAATAAAAAGATGATGTTAGAAAAAGGTCACCAATGATTCTCAAGTGTTTTAGATGTGGTAACTTTGGTCATCTTGAGGATAGTTGTACAAAGAATGGATTCAGTTTCAGTGAAGATGAATATGAAGATACACTTGAAGGTCCAGAAGAGGAAAGTCTTCTTATGGAAATAGAAGAAGAAGGAAGTACTTCTAGTGGAAATAAATTAGAAAGGAATGAAGATGATCCTAAAGGTAAACAAATAGAGGAAGAATCAGAGAAAGGAGAAGTTGATCTTGAGGGTGAGCTTATTTTTGCCCTTGATGCATTAAGGAAGGTAAGAAAGCAAAACTCAAAACTCAAGCTTCAATTTCAAGAATGTGATGAAGAGAAAGGAAAGCTTATAGAGGATCTAACCAACTCAATAGCTAAGACAAGGAGATTTAAAGAGAAGTTAGAAGCAAAGGTTTTAGAATGTGAAAGGTTAGAGCATGAGGTAGCTTCACTAAGGAAGGAAGTAAAAGAGTCTAAGGACAAGTTACATAGGTTTGGGAGAAGCTCAAAGAACTTGGATAATATTATCAAGGTACAAAGATCTTCATCAAACAAGACAGGACTTGGTTTTGAACAGGTACAAAGAGAACAAGGAGAGGAGTCAATCTCAAGCTCCAAGGAAGAAGAAGCTTTAGAAGAAGAGAGTGTAAGAGAGAGTGAGACTTCTGAGGATGAGTTGGACAATAGAAAGTTCAACAAGGAAAGGAACAATGCACAAATGAGGAACAAATGGAACAGGAAGTAACATAGGGTAAAAGAGACTAAGAGACCAATGGGGTCAAGGCAAGGTAGTTTCAATGGACGATGCTTCTCATGTCACAGGTTTGGGCACAAGGCTACACAGTTTAGGACACATGAAAGATAGGAATATGGAAATTTCAAAAATATATAACTTTTTCAAGGGTATTGCTACTCTTGTAATCAGTTTGGTCACAAGGCAGTGAATTGCAGGGTTCATGACAGGAATGGATATGGCTTCACCAGGAGAAACCCCAAGATATTTGCACCTTCAAGGAATAACAACATTAAGTGTTATAAGTGCAATAATTATGGGCATACAACAAAGTGGTGTAGAGCAGAAATTCCAGAGACAAGCAAGAACAGGAATATTCAGAGGAATCAAAAGGATCAATTGAGGAAGAAAGTGGACAAAGGTAAAGATCAGTGCATGCTAGGAGTAGAGATACTCCCACCCCAAAATTAACCACCTCAAGAGGAGGTGGGGGAGGGGCTAAGCTAAGAGTCTCATTCTTAGCCCCAAGCCCCAAAGGTGGCCCTTTGCCATTGATGACAAAGGGGGAGATATTTGAGTTAGGGGGAGAGCATTTAGTCAGGGGGAGCAATTTCTCAAGGGGAGAAGAACAAAAAGAGGTAAAGGAAATGGTAAAAGGTAAATGGGTTGCCATCAATGACAAAGGGAGATATTTTTGGAAATATGAGCAAGTTTTGTTGTCATTGATGTCAAGAGTCAGTTTTAGTGAGCAGTGCAAAAGGAAGGATGTCAAGAATCAGTTTTAGTAAGCAGTGCAAGAGAAAGATTGCTTCTAGGCCTAAGGGAAATAATATTATAATATCTCTTATTATAATATTCAAGGTGGTCAGATGAGGTCTAAAGAGCAATAGGAAGGCCCAAGAAAAATAATATTATAATATTTTATTATAATATTAAAGGTCTAAGGTTAAGACCTAAAGTATTATAAATTAATTATAATAATTTCATTATAAATTAATTTATAACTTAATTTAATTAACCCTAAAGTTATTAAATTAATTATAATAATTTCATTATAAATTAATTTATGATTTAATTTAATTAACCCTAAGGTTAGGGTTATAAGGGCACAAAGTTTAATTTAAATTCAAATTTCAAGGATCGTCGACGTTTTGAGTATATGGCACATTGCATATAAAAGGGGCAAGTTTTATTTCAAAATATTATCCATGCGAAAGTAATATTGCCTAAGGAAATCATGCGTTGTGGTTAGAGAGGAAGAAAACTCGCATGTGCTTAAAGACTTCAGAGGGCAGACGAAGGAACAAAGACAAGTGGGAGCACTAACGTTTGTCCAAAGCGTTGGGTAGTGCAATTGGCAGCCAAGGGATGCGCTAAGTCGTTCGTAGGTGCAAGGTCAGGGGTTCGATCCATGCGGTCTTCATTTTGCAAGAGGAGAAGATGTTTTGGTCTGCACCATCGGAGAAGGACAAAAGGAAGGCATGCGCCTTTCCTTTTGCGTGAGGGCATGTAGCCCACTTGGTGGGCGCGCATTGTGCGAAGGTGCTTGGAAGAAGGGGATTGCATGTTCGAATCCCGCCAAGGCCTTTTGGTGTGGTTTACAAAGGTATGCGCTCACATTTTCTAAGGTTAAAGTTGCATCCAAAAATTGAAAGGTGTGAAAATTAATTTTTAATTTTTCAAAGTTTTATTAAGTTAAATTGCATAGTGGAAAAATTAAAAAGGGTTTATGAGCTATAAGAGGGAGATAAAAGGGTGAGTAAAGTTTTAATTGTGTGTTTAATTTTTGGTTGTTAAAGTTTATAAAAGGAGTAATAAGGTATGCCAAGGGTGTTATATGTTATATAAAGTCATATTGTGAAAATTGATTTGAAAGGAGAAATAAGGTATAGTTGAGATTTAATACTTGGCATGGTGAAATATTTTTGAAGGAAAATATTGAGGATAGATTTTTGATATCTAACCATTGAGATTATCAAAGAGGTTGATTGTGATTGAAATAAATGAATAATATTCTATTGATCATAACTAGTTTAAATAATACATGGAGAGCCCAAATTAGTTCGTAATCCTAGGATCTAATCAACAACTTAGGTCTTAAAATAAAAAAATAAAAATAGACCAAAGATTATTACACTAATAATAGCGTAACTAACCTAGGTAGTTAACTAACTACCCTATCAACATAAATAAAGTAATAATAAGAATTACTATAGTAAATCTAACATCCCCCCTTATTACATTATTTATGTAATTTAAAAAACTACTAACATCCCCCCTGATTACATCATTTGGTAATACAAAGAGAGCTGCGAAACAATTCAAATTTGACACATGCAAGTGCCTTAGTGAAAATTTCTGCAACTTGAGCATTGGTGGGAATGTACTGAAGCTGAATTCGGTGCCTTGGAACTTTGTCTCGAATGAAGTGACATTGTGTGTCAATGTGCTTGGTTATTTCATGATGTACTAGATTCTTGATAAGATTCAAAACACCCATGTTGTCGCAGAACAAGTGTATTGGATATTTTTATGGAAGACCCATACTTGTTAGGATGCGATGCAACCATATCACTTCACACACATCTTCACATGCAACGTGATATTTTGCCTCTGTTGATGAAATAGCAACCACCTGTTGCTTCTTGCTATGCCAAGAGATAGGACCAGATCCAAGATGAAACAAATATCCTAAAGTTGATTTACGGTCATCATATGATTCGACATAGTGGGAGTCCGTGTATTCCTGTAAGAAGAATTTGTTGTTCCTCTTATATTCTAGGCCATATTCCATTGTGCCATGAAAATAGTGAAGAACGGACTCCCAATCAACTAGCGATAGAGAGTACCATCTACCTGAGCGATAACTGAATTCCTGTTTCCATCAGAGTTGACATTGGCTTGCAATAAGTCATGCGATATTTTTCCAATAGGGTCTTGGCATATTTTTTCTGAGACACTTTGATGTAGTGCTCCTTCTGGATGACTTCCAGACCAAGATAATAATGAAGAAGTCTGAGATCTGAAATCTCAAAATATTGACACAAGTCTCTTTTGACAGTAGAAATCATTGTTTTTGAACTCCTTGTAATGAGTAGATCATCAACATAGAGTACAAGCAACACTATTTTAGAACCTTGTTTCTTAAAATAGAGGTTTGCATCTGACGGACATCTCTTAAAACCATGTTGTAGAAGGTGATGATCCATTTTTATATACCAAGCCCGAGGGGCTTGTTTCAAACCATATAAGGATTTTACCAATCTACAAACTTTTTGCTATTGGCCTTCCACTTCAAATCCTTCCGGTTGAGTCATGTAGACTTCTTCTTGGAGATCACCATTTAGAAAAGCACTCTTGACATCCATTTGGTGTAATTTCCACCCATATTGTGCTGCCATAGCACAAAGAACTCGAATGGTTGTCATCTAAGCAGTAGGTGCAAAAGTTTCCTCATAGTCAATGCCTTCTCTTTGAGCATAGCCCTTTGCAACAAGTCAGGCCTTATGCTTATCAATTGTACCATCTGCTTTATACTTAACTTTATACATCCATTTGCAGCCGATGGGCTTCTTTTCGTATGGCAGATCGACAAGCTTCCAAGTTTTGTTTTTCATCAAAGACTTATGCTCTGCATCCATAGCAGCCTTCCACTGAGGCTCACCAAGAGCAACTTGCACTGATGCGGGTTCAAGATTATCTATGGAAGACATAAACACCCTATCATTATCAATATCCATATCTTCTGTATCTCTCTCTGGATCTACAAAAAGTTTCTCAAATTATTGACAAAGATCATCAACCCGAGTATTCTCTATTGCAGCTTTCTCCTGTCGAGCCATGCTATGAATACGAGGCCTATCCAACGTCAAATCTGGTGGAGTGGATAGCTTAGAGTCTTTGATTGTATTTGTATACCACTTTGGATTCTTCTTCTGAGGTGTTGAAGAAGATGAAGACGGACCTCCAACTTTTGATGAAGGAGATTTTTCAACCTTAGTTTCCACAAGGTCTACGTATACATCTGATGCGTTTTCTGATGTGAAAGCCTCATCAAAAACTACATCTCTATTGATGTGTATCTTATTGGTCAAGGGATCAATAAAATGATAACCCTTAGAGTGCTCATCATACCCAAGAAGAATACACTTCAATGTCTTCTCATCTAGCTTCTTCCTTTTCTCTTTTGGTATGTGCATGAAAGCTTTACATCCAAAAATGCATAGATGAGAAATGGAGGGTTTCCTACCACTCCATGCTTCCTATGGATTCATTACTTGTAGAGCCTTTATGGGTGCCCTATTCAATAGATATACTATTATGGTGATAGCTTCTACCCAATATAGTTGCTCAAGACTAGCTCCTATGAGCATGCAACGAACCATTTCCATGATGGAACAATTCCTCCTTTCAACAACACCATTTTGTTGAGGAGTATAAGCAGTAGTTAACTGTCTTGTGATCCCATTTTCTTTCAAGAACTCAGAGAATTATTTAGAGGTGAAATCCCCCCTCGATATGAGCGGAGGGTCTTTATAGAAGTCCCTGACTCCTTTTCAACAGATTTCTTGAATTGCTGAAAGAAGCCAAATGCTTTAGATTTTAGTTGAAGAAAAAATACCCACATCTTTCATGAGTAATCATCCATGAATAACTGAAAATACCTCTTACCCCCATAACTATTGGGAGTTAAGGGACCGCACAGATCGATTTGAATCAACTCCAGAGGTTTATTTGCTCTTGTAGAGCTCCTTTCAAAAGGCACTCTATGCTACTTTCCTGCCAAGCAGTCAGAGCAAACTGGTAAAGTGGTAGAAAGGGAAGGAAGACCTTTTACCATTTCATACTTACTTAACTCAAGTAAGTAACCAGAACTCAAATGTCCATATCTCTTGTGCCATAGGGAAGTTGCCTCCTTTATAGAGACTGTCATGGCTACATGTGGAGTAGAGATAGCATCTAAGGCAAATAAGCCATGCTTATATGAAGCAGTGGTAATGTTCTTACCCCTCCTAGTAATAGAACAACACTTCTTGCCTCCATCAACACTAAAGTTCACAACCATATCTTTGTCCAGAATTTGTGTGATTGACAACAAATTGTTTGCCAATCCTGGAACATAGAGAACTTTGTCAATCTGACACTTTTCGTCAAGAAGAGTGACTGAAATGATACCTTCTCCCTAAACCTTGTAGGTTTTATCATCAACAATAGTGACAGGTTTGCCCTCTTTGGCCTCAAAAGATTCAAACCATGATTTATCACCAGTCATGTGCTTACTGGCTCTAGAATCAACATACCAGATACGATCCGTCTGCTTGGACACTTTGGTAGTCATGAGAACTTTTTGGGCTCTCTCATAATTCATGTCAGATTCTTCAACATCAACATTCACTTATTGCTTGTTCTTTTGTGGTTTGTTTCGGCCTTTCTGTTTTGATTGTTTATTCTTATGCCAACATTTGTTTGTATCATGACCTTCTTTTTCATAGATCTTGTAATATCACTTTTTTTGTTGAGGTTGTTGAGTTTGTTTCCCTTTTGAATCCTTTTGTGAATTCCCTCCCTTCTAAAAATTACCCTTCTTCTGGTTCTGTCCTTTCTTGTTGATGTAGAGGGCAGTGTTAGAATAATCATCTCGTTGTAGTTGGTGTGCCTCCTCCTATTAAAGCATATTAACCAATTCTACAAAAGTAAATTTCCATTGCAATGCCTAAAGGGAAGTGATCAACACCCGATAAGAATCAGGTAAAGCTTTCAATACAATTGAGGTAAGGAGCTTGTCATCAACTGGTTCTCCTAAAGAATTCAACTTTGCTTTTAATTCAGACACTCCGCAAAGAAAAAATTCAACTGTCTCCCCATGCTTCATGCTTAGACTGTGTAATTGAGATTGAAGAAATAGAATAGTGGAATCATTCTTTCCCTCATATATAGTATTAATGGCATCCCATGCCTCTTTACTATGTTCACAGTCAGCAATATGGGGTTGAACTTCATCAACCACAACAAGCAAAATGAGCACCTTTGCTTTGTTGTCTAGCTTGTCAAAGTCTTTTTGAGCAGTAGATGGAGTTGTAGCACCAACAATAGATGAAGGTCTTGTTGTTGCTCCAGATACAACATCCCATAAGTCATCCATGACTAGGATAGCCTTCATCTTGTTTTTCCATGGTGTGTAATTAGGACCTTTCAACAATTGATGAGAATCAGTCATTAATTTTGCAAACATGGTGAAGGTTCCTTATAACACCAATTGGTCCCCATTTCGATATACCTTTTGTTAGGCCATTATACCATACAAAATACCTATCCTTACATGATGGAAACTATAGGTATTTAGAAAGATAAAAAAAAATCACCCGCCCTTATGTGAGGGAAACTATAGGTAATTTTTAGAGATCATACGATACGTGGTACTTAAGTAGTACTGAAAGGGAATAGTCTTGTTGATGGCACCTACCATAGAAAGTCTGCAATCCTCATGCGTGGGGCGTAACTTCCCCTAAACACTTTGGATTTCAGAACTTACGTAAGGATTTACGCCTAAACATAAGAACTATTAGGGTAATAGATGGAGTAAAAAAATGCAAAATGGCAAACTTATCTCTCCTCGATGATTTATAGAGAACACACTTAGACATCATTTTGGCAGCTATATTAGGTGGCGGATACAGTAGCACAATCACGAAAGCTTTACCTGTAAGTGCTGGCTAGAGGTATCACAAATACCGAACGCTACAGTGCAATAAATTGTATGGATGGGTTTTTAATTATTATGGGGACTTAGGGAGTGAATTTGATTTTTTTTAACTTTTTAATGAAGTAGTGCAAAACAAAAAAAAAATGCACCCTACAACATAAAAAGTGCCCACAGGAATGACCCACTAGGTGTCGGGCACAGCCGAAAATGCACCTTTATAGTAATGCCAAATTTGCTTTTCAAAAAATTACTCACTTTCCCCCTTTGATTTTTGAAAAAAAATACCCTCTTAAAAAAAATCTCTTAACAAAGCATTTTTTTATAATTATTATATAGTTTTAAAGCTAAAAAATAAGAATTTTAATTTATATAGTTTAAAAACTATTAAAAAATAAATTAAAATCAAATTTTAATTTATATAGTTTAAAAACTATTGAAAAATAAATTAAAATTAAAATTTTAATTTAACTAAAAAAATAATAATAAAAAAAAACTTTAGAAATTTTTTTTTTTACCTTTTTTTTCCAAGGGGGGGTCGACGGGATTTGAACCCCCGACCTACAGGCTCCCTGAGCCTTACCGCACAGTCCACCACCAAGTGGACTAGCGGGCTGATTCGAAAGGATTAGGGACCCCCTCCTATTTGAGGAGGGTCCCGTAACCCCTTCCGCTGTCGCGGCTGCCTGGTTGTAGCTCTCTCCGTGGCTGGCGACAGTAGGTGACCGCGGCTGCTGCTGCCTCCGCTTCTGGTTGTGGCAGGGTGGGCACATCTTCCTTGTGAATGAAACATTGTTGAATTGGATGTTGTGAATGCTAAGTTGGAGTGAAAAGTTTTTTTTGATAAGCATTGTTGAGTGAGCCTTCATGTGCATGATTAGGGTTTGAGAAATATCATGAGTATCATTGTTATGTGAGATTGTTTGATAATCATGTTGGAAATATGAGCAAGATTTGTTGTCATTGATGTCAAGAGTCAGTTTCAGTGAGTAGTGCAAGAGGAAGGATGTCAAGAGTCAGTTTCAGAAATAAGAAGGTGATCAGATAAGGTCTACAGGAGAAATAAGAAGGCCCAAGAAAAATAATATTATAATATTTTATTATAATATTAAAGGTCTAATGGTAAGACCTAAAGAAATTAAATTAATTATAAATTAATTTTAATAATTTCATTATAAATTAATTTATAAATTAATTTGATTAACTTTATAGTTATTAAATTAATTATAATAATTTTATTATTAATTAAATTATAATCTAATTTAATTAACCCTAAAGTTAGGGTTATGAGGGCAAAAAGAAATGTGCCGATATCATGTATTATTTCCTCCATCGACGTCTAATATGGTGGTGGCACAATGGTATAAATACCATGTGCCTTGGTGGCAAAGAAATTACCTTCGTTCGAATAACACTAAGCCTACGATTTCTACGATTTTCGTGCGAGGAAGAAGACAAAAGTTTTTGTCTTGTTTGTGCCAGTGAAGGGACAAGATTGGTGAGGCTCTAAGCCTCATAACCAACCGGTTGGTTGGCCTAGTGGCAAGCAACTATGACTTAGGGCTTTGGCAAGCGGGAGGACCCACGATCGAATCTCGATGGTAGTTTTTGGTGAAGGTTTTGGTTTGGGCACCAAAGGAAGCAACATGTTCATTTTTGGTTTAGGCACCAAAGGGAAGCATATAGCGCACGAGGCACTCCTTGCTTCCAAGGTGAGCACCTAGCTCACATGGTAGTTGAAGCCACGGCTAGGGCACTGGTGGCAGCGCAGCGTGGGTTCGATTCCCACCAAGGGCAAAAGGTATTTAAATTTTTAAATTTAATTTTTGTCCTAAGGTTGTTTGGCATAAGATTTTAGGGAGATATAAGGTTTATGAAAATTGATTTTTATATTGTGATTTTGGTGATTAAGTGTTGAATGGAGTGATAAGGCTTTAGAGGGTTTTAAATGTTATTTTAAAATAAAGTCTTATTGTGTTTAATATTTGAAAGGAGTAATAAGGTGTAATTGAGATCTAATGTTTTGTATGGTGAGAATAATTTGTGAGGGAATTATTGATTGAAGTTTTGAGAAGGTTTTTGCTACCTAACCCTTGAGATTGGCAAAAAGAGTAATTGTGATTGAGATAGGTTTTTAAGGTCAATTCTTCATCAAACAAAAGGTATGGGCACATCTTCCTTGTGAGTGATTGTTGGATGTTGTGAATGCTAAGTTGGAGTGAAAAGGATTGTTTGATAAGCATTGTTGAGTTTGGTTTTCTAGAATGAGAGTTGATGTTAGAAACCTTGTTTGATAAGCATTGTTGGAAATATTGAAGTAAGCTTTCATATGCTTGAACTAGGGTTTGTGAAAGATCATGAGTATCATTGTTATGTGAAGTTGATTTTGTGAAATCTTGAGTATCATTTTTATGTGAGATTGTTTGATAAGCATTGTTGGAAATAATTGAGTGAGTGTTCATATGCTTGGACTAGGGTTTGTAAACAAGGAGTGTTTCATTGAGTGATTGATTGAGTGGAGTTGATTGAGCCTAGTCGATTGGAAGTGTTGAAGTGATAGTTCAAGTTCTGTGAAACAAATTGTTCTATATTCTGAATTGATTTGAGAAAGAGATTGAAAGTGATTGAGTTTTGTACTATTGAGCTTATTCCTTGTTTTTGTAAGTAAGAGAGATTGAAAGTGATTGAGCATTGTTGTGAGTGTGAAGCATATTGAGTCTCTAACAATTCTCTATATGTTTCTATGAGATTAAACAAGATTCTGTGTGAAGCTTGTTTGTGTGATTGAAGAGGTTTTTTGTGATAGATTGAGTTGAGTTGTATAGAGATTTTGTGAAATCTTGTTGAGCATATTTGAGGTAAGTCTTGGTGAAGACTTGTTGAGCAGATTGGACAAGTTCTAGAAGGACTTGTGGATAGATTAGTGTGAGCTTTTGTGGAAGCTTACAATGCAGATTTGAGATAAGTCTTTGAGAAGACTTGAGAGTAGAGTTGATTGATTGATTTGTTCAAACCTTGGGTTAAGGTTTGGGGCAGATCTAGCAGAGTTGATTTGTGATTGATTCAAGCTTTGTGTTAAGGCTTGAGGATAGATATTGAGATATTTGTGCTAGATCGAAGGACTATGTTTAGTGCATATTTGAGGATAAATATTGAGCATATTTGTGCTAGATCGAAGGATTATGTTTAGTGTAGATTTGAGGATAGAGATTGAGCATATTTGTGCTAGAAAAAAGGACTATGTTTAGTGTATATTTGAGGATAGATATTGAGAAGATTTGTGCTAGATCGAAGGACTATGTTTAGTGTATATTTGAGGATAGATATTGAGTAGATTTGTGCTAGATCAAAGGATGTTTAGTGAAGATAGATATTGAGCAGATTTGTGCTAGACCAAAGGACTATGTTTAGTATAAATTTGAGATAGAGCTGAGAGTAAGCTTTGGAGGTGATAGAGTATAGAGGATATCAGTCTCTAGTGGATAGAGGTCCATTAGCTAGGGTAGTGAAGATAGGTCTTCTGAGTGAGGGTAGGAGTCTTCAGTGGATAGAGATCCATAAGCTAATGTAGTGGAGGTAGTAGTTCTTCTAGAAGATCACCAACTAGAGTAGAGGAGAAGGAGTTCTCCTATGGATAGAGATCCATGAACTTGATTAGGGGATTGGTGTCTCCTTTGGATAGAGGTCCATAAATATTGTAATAGGGAAAGGATTCCCAAGAGATTTGTTGAGAAAATTTTAGTGAAATATTTTCTTCATGGAGTAGCCCACATTGGGTGAACCACATTAAATTGGTGTCTCTATTGTGTGTGGTGATTTATGCATTGCTTTTATTACTATTATTGATATTTCCATTGATATATTGCATAATATTTATTGGGAAAGAAAAGTAAAAAGTGGTCTTATATTGTTCACCTCCCTCTCAGTATAAGCTTGTGTTCTTCAATTGGTATCAGAGCAGGTTCCTTCAAAAGAGTTTAATAGCTTGAAGGAAAATCTTACAAGAACATAGATGGATTCTTAGAGTGGATCCTTAGGAAATTTAGCACCATTGTTTGATGGGAACAATTATACACTATGGAGCACAAGGATGAAGTTTCATCTAATGGCACTTGGAAATGAAGTGTGGGAAGCATTTGAAAATGGATACACACCACCAAAAACTCCACCTATAGATAAATATGGTAAGCTTCTACATCATTACAATTCAAGAGCAATGAATGCAATTTTTAATTTAAAAAGAATTGGGTGGAGGGGATAAAAGGTCAAAAGGGTAAAGTTGCAAAATTTCAAGAGAGCATTTGAAGACCTAAAAATGAAGGATGAGGAAAATATTTCTGCATATCTACTTCATGTGGATGAAGTTGTTAACTCCATGCAAGGACTTGGGCTTGAAGTTACAAAACCTGATGTGTGTGATAAGATTCTAAGGTCACTTCCAAAAAGGTTTAGTGAAAATATTTCAGCTATAGAAGAGTCAAAAGATATTGATATTTTGACAAGGGATGAATTACATGGCATTCTCATAGCATTTGAGATAAGAATAAAAGAGGAACCTATTCCCCAGAAAGAAGCAACATTTAAAGCCACTAAGAAGACTAAGGGTAAGAAGTCATATTCAAGCAATGAGTTATCCAGTGATGAAGAAGCAAATTATGGCAGAAGGAACAAGGACTCAAGAAAGTATAAAGGTACAAAATCAGTTAGATGTTTTAAATATGGAAAATATGGTCACTATGCATCTGATTGTCCAAAATCTGGAAATAGCAGTGGTGATGAGAAACAGGATCATAAGAACAGGGATGCAGGAAAGCACAAGTACCAAAAGAAAAATAGGGATGGACAAGGTACACAAGGAAAGAAGTTTTTCCAAAGGCATAAGAAGAGTTTCTATGCAGATAAGGTAGGTAAGAGCTCAAGTGATAGTGATGATAGTTCCTCAGATAATGATAGATATGAAGTTCTATTTCTGGCAAAAGAAAAATAAGTGGTTAGGAAAAGGTCACCAATAATCCTCAAGTGTTTTAGATGTGGTAACTTTGGTCATCTTGAAGATAGTTGTACAAGGAATGGATTCAGTTTTAGTGATGATGAATATGAAGATACACTTGAAGGACTAGAAGAGAATCTTCTTATGGCACTAGAAGAAGAAGGAGGTGATCCTATAGAAGACGAGTCAGAAAAGAATGAAGATGTTTTCAAAGGTAAACAAATAGAGGAAGAATCAGAGAAAGGAGAAGTTGATCTTGAGGGTGAGATTATTCATGCCCTTGATGCATTAAAGGAGGTAAGAAAGCAAAACTTAAAACTCAAGCTTAAATTTCAAGAATGTGATGAAGAGAAAGGAAAGCTTATAGAGGATCTAAATAACTCAATAGCTAAGACAAGGAGATTCAAAGAGAGGTTAGAAGCTAAGGTTTTAGAGTGTGAAAGGTTAGAGTATGAGGTAGCTTCACTAAGGAAGGAAGTAAAAGAGTCTAAGGATAAGTTACACATGTTTGGAAGAAGCTCAAAGAACTTGGATAAGATTATCAAGATACAAAAACCAACATCAAACAAGACAGGTCTTGGTTTTGAACAGGTACAAAAGAAACAAAGAGAGGAGTCAATCTCAAGTTCTGAAGAAGAAGAAACTTTAGAAGAAGAGAGTGTAAGAGAAAGTGAGACTTCTGAGGAAGAGTTGGACAACAAAAAGTTCAACAAGGAAAGGAACAATGCACAAATGAGGAACAGATGGAACAGAAACCAGCACAGGGTAAAAGAAACTAAAAGACCAATGAGGTCAAGGCAAGGTAGTTTCAATGGATGATGCTTCTCATGTCACAGGTTTGGGCACAAGGCTACATAGTGCAGGACACATGAAAGACAGGAATATGGGAAATTCAGAAATAGGTAACTTTTTCAAGGGTATTGCTACTCTTGTAATCAGTTTGGTCACAAGGCAGTGAATTGCAGGGTTCATGATAGGAATAGATATGGCTTCACCAGGAGAAATCCCAAGACATTTGCACCTCCAAGGAATAACAACATTAAGTGTTATAAGTGCAATAATGATGGACATACAACAAAGTGGTGTAGAGCAAAAATTCCAGAGACAAGCAGGAACATGAATAGTCAGAGGAATCAAAAGGATCAGATGAGGAGGAAAGTGGACAAAGGAAAAGATCAGTGCATGTTGGGAGTAGAAATACTCCCACCCCAGAATTAACCACCTCAAGAGGAGGTGGGGGAGGGGCTAAGCTAAGAGTCTCATTCTTAGCCCCAAGCCCCAAAGGTGACCCTTTGCCATTGATGACAAAGGGGGAGATATTTGAGTTAGGGGGAGAGCATTCAATCAAGGGGAGCAGTTTCTTAGGGGAGCAGAACAAGAAAAGGTAAAAGGAATGGTAAAAGAAAATGGGTTGCCATCAATGACAAAGGGGGAGATTGTTGGAAATATGAGCAAGATTTGTTGTCATTGATGTCAAGAGTCAGTTTCAGTGAGCAGTGCAAGAGGAAGGATGTCAAGAGTCAGTTTCAAAAATAAGAAGGTGATCAGATAAGGTCTACAGGAGAAATATGAAGGCCCAAGAAAAATAATATTATAATATTTTATTATAATATTAAAGGTCTAATGGTAAGACCTAAAGAAATTAAATTAATTATAAATTAATTTTAATAATTTCATTATAAATTAATTTGATTAACTTTATAGTTATTAAATTAATTATAATAATTTTATTATTAATTAAATTATAATCTAATTTAATTAACCCTAAAGTTAGGGTTATGAGGGCAAAAATAAATGCGTCGACGTCATGAATTAATTCCTCCACCGACGTCTAATATGGTGGTGGCACAATGGTATAAATACCATGTGCCTTGGTGGCAAAGAAATTACCTTCATTTGAATAACACTAAGCCTACGATTTCTGCAATTTTCGTGCGAGGAAGAAGACAAAAGGTTTTTGTCTTGTTTGTGCTAGTGAAGGGACAAGATTGGTGAGGCTCTAAGCCTCATAACCAACCGGTTGGTTGGCCTAGTGGCAAGCGGTTATGACTTAGGGCTTTGGCAAGCGAGAGGACCCACGATCGAATCTCGATGGTAGTTTTTGGTGAAGGTTTTGGTTTGGGCACCAAAGGAAGTAATATGTTCATTTTTGGTTTAGGTACCAAAGGGAAGCATATAGCGCACGAGGCACTCCTTGCTTCCAAGGTGAGCGCCTAGCTCATGCGGTAGTTGAAGCCGTGGCTAGGGCACTGGTGGCAGCGCAGCATGGGTTCGATTCCCACCAAGGGAAAAAGGTATTTAAATTTTTAAATTTAATTTTTGTCCTAAGGTTGTTTGGCATAAGATTTTAGGGAGATATAAGGTTTATGAAAATTGATTTTTATATTGTGATTTTGGTGATTAAGTGTTGAATGGAGTGATAAGGCTTTAGAGGGTTTTAAATGTTATTTTAAAATAAAGTCTTATTGTGTTTAATATTTGAAAGGAGTAATAAGGTGTAATTGAGATCTAATGTTTTGTATGGTGAGAATAATTTGTGAGGGAATTATTGATTGAAGTTTTGAGAAGGTTTTTGCTACCTAACCCTTGAGATTGGCAAAAAGAGTAATTGTGATTGAGACAGGTTTTTAAGGTCAATTCTTCATCAAACAAAAGGTATGGGCACATCTTCCTTGTGAGTGATTGTTGGATGTTGTGAATGCTAAGTTGGAGTGAAAAGGATTGTTTGATAAGCATTGTTGAGTTTGGTTTTTTGGAATGAGAGTTGATGTTAGAAACCTTGTTTGATAAGCATTGTTGGAAATATTGAAGTAAGCTTTCATATGCTTGAACTAGGGTTTGTGAAAGATCATGAGTATCATTGTTATGTGAAGTTGAGAACTATCTTGAACTAGGGTTTGTGAAAGATCTTGAGTATCATTGTTATGTGAGATTGTTTGATAAGCATTGTTGGAAATAATTGAGTGAGTGTTCATATGCTTGGACTAGGGTTTGTAAGCAAGGAGTGTTTCATTGAGTGATTTATTGAGTGGAGTTGATTGAGCCTAGTCGATTGGAAGTGTTGAAGTGATAGTTCAAGTTCTGTGAAACAAATTGTTCTATATTCTGAATTGATTTGAGAAAGAGATTGAAAGTGATTGAGTGTTTGAGTGAGAAACATATTGAGTCTCTAACCATTCTCCATATGTTTCTGTGGTAAAGTAAGAGAGGTTGAAAGTGATTGAGCATTGTTGTGAGTGTGAAGCATATTGAGTCTCTAACAATTCTCTATATGTTTCTATGAGATTAAACAAGATTTTGTGTGAAGCTTGTTTGTGTGATTGAAGAGGTTTTCTATGATAGATTGAGTTGAGTTGTATAGAGCTTTTGTGAAAGCTTGTTGAGCAGATTTGAGGTAAGTCTTGGTGAAGACTTGTTGAGCATATTGGACAAGTTCTAGAAGGAACTTGTGGATAGATTAGTGTGAGCTTTTGTGGAAGCTTACAATGCAGATTTGAGATAAGTCTTTGAGAAGACTTGAGAGTAGAGTTGATTGATTGATTTGTTCAAACCTTGGGTTAAGGTTTGGGGTAGATCTAGCAGAGTTGATTTGTGATTGAGTCAAGCTTTGTGTTAAGGCTTGAGGATAGAGATTGAGTAGATTTGTGCTAGACCGAAGGACTATGTTTAGTGCAGATTTGAGGATAGAGATTGAGCAGATTTGTGCTAGACCGAAGGACTGTGTTTAGTGCAGATTTGAGGATAGAGATTGAGCAGATTTGTGCTAGACCGAAGGACTATGTTTAGTGCAGATTTGAGGATAGATATTGAGCAGATTTGTGCTAGATCGAAGGACTGTGTTTAGTGTAGATTTGAGGACAAAGATTGAGTAGATTTGTGCTAGACCAAAGGACTATGTTTAGTGCAGATTTGAGGATAGATATTGAGCATATTTGTGCTAGACCAAAGGACTGTTTAGTATAGATAGATTGAGTAGATTTGTACTAGATAAAGACTATTTTGTAATGATAGTTTAATAAGGATTGTGTTTAGTACATATTTGAGATAGAGCTGAGAGCAAGCTTTGGAGGTGACAGAGTATAGAGGACATCAGTCTCTAGTGGATAGAGGTCCATTAGCTAGGGTAGTGAAGACAGGTCTTCTGAGTGAGGGTAGGAGTCTTCAGTGGATAGAGATCCATAAGCCAGTGTAGTGGAGGTAATAGTTCTTCTAGAAGATCACCAACCAGAGTAGAGGAGAAGGAGTTCTCCTGTGGATAGAGATCCATGAACTTGATTAGGGGATTGGTGTCTCCTTTGGATAGAGGTCCATAAACATTGTAATAGGGAAAGGATTCCCAAGAGATTTGTTGAGAAAATTTTAGTGAAATATTTTCTCCGTGGAGTAGCCCACATTGGGTGAACCACGTTAAATTGGTGTCTCTATTGTGTGTGGTGATTTGTGCATTGCTTTGATTACTGCTATTGATATTGCCATTGATATATTGCATAATATTGATTGGGAAAGAAAAGTAAAAAGTGGTCTTATACTGTTCACCCCCCTCTCAGTATAAGCTTGTGTTCTTCAAAGCATTGTAGGAAATATTTGAGTAAGATTTCATATGCTTGATTAGGGTTTGTGAAAAATCATGAGTGTCATTGTTATGTGAATTTGAAATCATATTGATTCAAGGTTGAGTTCCATAGTGTGAGTTATTGGAAGTATTGTGAAACACTTGTTTAGGGTTTGTAAGCAAGTTGTGTTTCATCAAGTGATTGGTTGAGTGAAGTTGATTGAGCATAACTGAGTGAAAATATTAGTGATAGTTCAAGTTCTGTGAAAAAAATTGTTCTTTATTCTTAATTGATTTGAGGAAGTTTAGAGTGTTGTGTAAGAGTGAAACATATTGAGTCTCTAACCATTCTCTATGCTTCTGTGATAAAATAAGAGATATTGAAAGTGATTGAGCATTGTTATAAGTGTGAAGCATATTGAGTCTCTAACCATTATCTATATATTTTTGTAAGATTAAAATAAGATTTTGTGTGAAACTTGTTTGATTAAATTGAATAGTTTTTCTGTAATAGATTGAGGTGAGTTGAGTGAGCTTTTATGGAAGCTTACAATGCAAATTTGAGATAAGTCTTGGTGAAGACTTGTTGAGCATATTGGAAAAGTTATAGTGAGGACTTGTTGAGCATATTTGAGGTAAGTATTGGTGAAGACTTGTGAACAGATTAGTGTGAGCTTTTGTGGAAGCTTACAATGCAAATTTGAGGTAAGTATTGATAAAGACTTAAGAGCAGTTAGAGAAAGTTCTAGAGAGGACTTGTGGACAAATTTGAGGTAAGTATTTGAGAAGACTTGTGAGAAAAGTTGATTGATTGATTTTTTCAAACCTTGAATTAATATTTGGGGCAAATGTAGCAGAGTTGATTTGTGATTGAGTCAAGATTTATGTTAAGGCTTGAGGACAGTTTTGAGGATAGATTTTGGTGCAAATTTGAGGATAGGTTTATGCTAGACTAGATACAGATACTGAGCATATTTGTGCAAGATCGAAGGACTATGTTTAGTGCATATTTGAGATAGAAATTGAGAAGATTTATGCTAGATCGAAGGACTACGTTTAGTGCATATTTGAGATAGAGTTAAGAGCAAAATTTGGAGGTGATAGAGTAGGGGACATTAGTCTCCATTGGATAGATATCTATTATCTAGGGTAGAGAGAACAAAGGTCTTTAGTGGAGAGATATCCATAAGATAGAGTAGTGGAGGTAATAGTCTTCTAGAGGATCCCTAGCCAAAGTAGAGGAGAAGGAGTTCTCCTATGAATAGAGATCCACGAACCAACTGAGGGGATTGGTATCTCCTGTGGATAGGCATCCATGAACTTGATTAGGGGATTGATGTATCCTTTGGAAAAAGGTCCATAAACATTATAATAGGGAAAGGATTCCCAAGATATTTGTTGAGAATATTTTAGTGAAACATTTTCTCTATGGTGTAGCCCACATTGGGTGAACCACATTAAATTGACGTCTCTATTGTGTGTGGTGATTTATGTATTGCTTCAATTACTACTATTGATATTTCCATTGATATATTGCATAATATTGTTTGGGAAAGAAAAGTAAAAATTGGTCTTATACTGTTCACCCCCCATCTCAGTATAAGCTTGTGTTCTTCAAGATTATTATGTTGATGACTCACTTGTAACTCAATACCAGATAGCCTAGCCAAGATGTGTTGCAAGACTAGTAGGGGGATGGTTGGATAGTTGTTGATGAAGTTGGATGGCAATTGGAAGACGATGGAGGTGGATTGCATGGAGGTGCCAGGAGATAATTAGGCAAATGTGGGTCAATAGTATTCAACATTTGAGCAGATGTGGATGGTTCATGATGATATTGTCTAGTGAGTATGTCCACATGCTCTTGTTCTAACTCAGAGTGTTCAACTATGGTAGCTTGATTATCCCCATTTTGGTGTAGTGGGTACACCTTGTTGTACCCAATTGTCACAACTTAGTTTTCACCCCATTGTTTTTGAAAAATTTCATTGAATTGATGTCTAGGTGAGCTTAGGGTGCAAGGCCCAATTTTTGATGATTCTAGAGAAATTAAGGCTTGGGTTTAATCTAAATTTTTGGCTTGCAAAAGTGTTGATATTTGTATCTTGAAGGCCGAGGTCTAGTGGCAATGGTTTGGATTGAGCATTTTTAAATATTGTCAAAGGCTAAATTAATTGAACTCCATTTCAGGACTGCTCCAATCTCGTCACTTTTTCCCTGCATTTGGATGTAAATTGATATGGCAATAACTTGAGCTCGAAGACTCCATTTGAGCTAATCTGAAAACTAGGGGAAAGAGCTTGATCCAATCTTCACAATGGGACTGAATTTTGAGAATATCATATGGAGCGCACAAATATCTTAAAGAGCACACAAAGGTCTTGAAGGGTGCATGAGTTCGTGCGCCCCATTTTAATGTTGTGCGTCCCATTAACGCGTGCACATTTATGTCCAACTTTGAAAGGCAATATATCATGACCAGATAGGAATTTTTCAATTATTTCAACTATTTTGAGTATCCATTTGGCCAGTTTAGACACCTGCAAAGTTTCATCAAATTTTGACAACTTTGATTTTTGTCCTAATTTTGGAGTGCGCAAAATCCCAAGGGGCATGCGAGGTTGTGCACCCCATGTTAAACTAGTGCATGCCATGTAAATTTTGTGCACCTCATTTTCCTATGGAGCGCACCAAGAAGTTGTGTGCCCCATTGACGCTCGTGCGCATTTACATACAACTTTGGAGGGCCATATATCATGAAAAGGGAGGAATTTTTCAATTATTTCAACTGATTTGAGTACCCATTTGGCCTGTGTAGACACCTGCAAAGTTTCATAAAATTTTGATAACTTTTATTTTTGCCCTAATTTTGGAGCACGTAAAATCCCGAGGGGTGTGCGAGGTTGTGCGCCCCATGTTAAACTAGTGCACCCCATGTAAATTTTGTGTGCCCCATTTTCCTATGGAGTGCACCAAGGTCTTGAAGGGCACACAAGTTGTGCACCCCATTTTAAGGTTGTGCGCCCCATTGATGCGCACGTAGTTTTACGTCCAACTTTGGAGGGCCATATCTCATGAACGGGGAGGAATTTTTTTATTATTTCAACTGATTTGGATACCCATTTGGCCCGTTTAAATCCTTGTAAAATTAAATTAAATTCTTATAACTTTGAATTTTACCCTATTTTTGGAGCGCACAAAAATCCAAGGGGTGCACGAGTTCATGCACCCCATGTTAATTTCGTGCGCACCATGTTAATTTTGTGTGATCCATGTTAAGTTCATGCACCTCACTTTAAAGTCGTGTGCCCCATGTTTTAAGAGACTTCCAATGAAAATTGAACACGTGTATTGAAATAAAGCAAATATACTTTTATATACATGGTACTGCTGATGGCATCTATGAGTGCAGGACAATTACAAAAGGATAAAGAAATGTGACAATTAAGTAGAAGGGCTATGCTTTATTGGAAAGGTTGGGAGGATAAAAAGGAGAATAAACAAGAAGTGGGGCCCAGTTCACTAGGAGCACACGAGCCGAGTGCAGCATAGCCGCTAGCCTAGGGCAGCGGGGGAGATGATATGCAATCACAACCACCATCTACGTAGATAGAAGGTATGGGCTACATGCCCATTTTTTATTACATCCTAATTTTTAAGGGAATGATATTGATCGATCTGGAGCAAACAGGTGCAGCCTCGCTTGAGCAACCGAACATTATATAAGGAAGACTACTGTAGCAGCAGATTTTTATTGAACCTATGAGAGAGAAAAGCTAGGTATAGATTTGTCTGTTGTTTGAGTCATATTTTCCCTTGTATCTCCTATGTGTGTTTCTTATCTCCCTTATATTGTCATTTACTAGGGACAGTCAAGGTGCACTGTTCACTGTGATTATTTCTCGTGGAACGCGCTGGAGTTGAGAACTCTTACGTCATTGCAATCAGGATGGAGAGAAGATACCCCTTGTTCTGAACATTCAAACCAGGGGTTTATTGTAATCAAATAGCATATGAGGATTGAGCACTATATCGATCTGTTCTATACACATCTTTTATTAATGAAAATCTCAACTCTTCCCTTGGCATATTTTGTGTGATTGTCTCGTGTTAGCTTGTTTATGTATTACTGCAATCAAAATCTATAAATGATGCATTCTCTCGCTAGTTAATTGTTTTATTTACATTACATCATTTGAATGAAGTAAAATGAACTAGTTCCTCTTTCTGTTATCATTTCCAAGGTCATTTATCAGTTTGCTATGACTCTGTAATGGATAAGGCACCGGTATGGGTTTTATGAGCACTCACATTAATAGGTTCGGTCACCCAAAATTATCAAAAAAACTAAATAACATTTTATCTGGCATAGTGGGCATGTGCATTATATATTAGATGAATCCACCGTTTGGGGTTTCCTTACCCAACCTAGTTTGTATTGAGCTATCCAAAATAATCATGTCCTAGGTTAATGAGGTGGATCCGCCATAATCCACAGTGCTGGTTGTGTTTATAAGAGTTTCTTGTGACGTGACAAATATTCCAAAGGGTAAGTAGAAAAACTCCACAACACACCTGTTCTTGATCTTGTGGAGATGTTGGGTGAGATGTAGTGTGACTAGATTCAAGGGCAGTAGCACTTGTGGCGTGAAGGGAATTTTGGATGGAGCCACAAGTTGCATATATTAATTTGGAGAGCTTTGGTTCTCTATCACAACACTAATCATTCCTACAAACTCTTTGCTTATTCACATTCACATGATTCACCTACTTTGCTTGTTCTAGTTGATTAGCAAATGTTGTGTTTATTTTCTGATCTTGATACATTGAATCTAAGTCCTCATAGACCTCATGCTCCTATTGAGGGTTGTTTGGTGGATGCTTTTGGGACCTATGATGTTGAGGGGATGCACGAGGAAGATGGTTCTAATTATATCTAGGTGGTAGTTTCTATTTGTGCACCATGTACTTTTGATAGATTTGTTGCCTATAGGTACTTGGAATAGGAACCGTCTCATGCATGGATTTTTACAATCTCTCTTGATATAACCTTTCTTGGTAAATCCTATTTTCTTGTAGTCTCTACTGACTCAACTAATATTATTCATCCAAGCATTGTTTATGCAATTGTAGTTGGTTAAAAACCGCTCACTTCTTAGTATTCTCCCTAAGGGCCTGATCTAGTTGGTCAACAACATGGGGTTGATTGACCTTCGTATTAATACAAAGAACCTTGGATTTATCTACAAACCCAAAAGCTATTCATTTTCCATGATCAATTGAAGCAATTTTAACCTAATATTTAGTCTTATATGTATATTTGATGTACTCATATGGCATAGAGGCACAACATGCTTGCACAAAATACTCTTCTTGAGGAGTAGGGGGATGATAAAAATCCCTCTCTTCCTCATTGACTAGGTCCGTATGAGCTGACATGGATGTTCGAGTAGGATGGTGAGTTCCACACCTATCTAGAAAGGCATATTACTAAATCATCCATGGATGGTCAAGAGGAGTGGCATGATCATCTAACCTTGTCCACGGTGTGTGCTCTTGATCAGTTTCTACCTGGTGTACAAGGCGAGTCAAAATGTGAACTAACAACACCACCCTACTAGGACCCTCTCCATGTTGAAAGGTGTGTATTTGTGAAGCATGGAAAATATTTTGACCATGGAGGTCATTATCGCAATCATACCAAAAATCAATAGATGCATCCTGAATGGGGATCTCCCCTAGGTTAGACTCTCTATAACCAAGATGCCATTCAGGAATGGTTAAATCCTTGGGACTGAAGTGGAGGTATTCCATACCTCCTTGATAGTTTTCTATGGTACTAGCCCTTGATCGAGCTTAGCCACATGTAGTTACCATGGTCTTGATTACCCAAACAAACAACAAAGAAACACACAATAAAAAAATGTGATTATGTTGTTTAAGTTTTAGATGTGATTCCCTAGATAGTTTGGTGTGTTTTGATGTTTTTTGCTCTTTTTATCTTTTGCATTTTTACTTATTTTATTTTTGCTAATGATATTGACTTAGTTTAAGGTTTTCACCTGTATGCCCTCACACACTGACTTGGTGATGAAGTCCAAGTTGTGAAACCCACCGAGGCTTGGTGATAAAATCCAAACCTAGTGAGGAAGCCTAGGTCCTACCAGTCCTCACATTTGATAGTTCTTGGACTAGCCTTGGCCAAAAATAGGGTATGAAGTAACAACACACGAGCCAACTAGGTGGAGATGAAACCCACCATCACTGGTCTTGATCAACGACTGGTGATGAAATCCAAATCATTGATATTAAAGTGGGACGTGGTTTGTGGAGTTCATTTTATACAAGGAAAATAAAATCAAAGAGTATTTGATGATTTTTTCACTAATGCATAAACAATATTTTATATTCATATTCCTAAGTAAAATGATGTAAAAAATTTAGAAATATAAAATATGCATAACCCTACATGATTAGGTTGGAGTCAGGCAACAAGCAATCAAGCCAAGGAAGCAACATAAAAATATTGTAATATTTTATGTAATGGAAAAAATTCTTTATTTTTATTTATGAGAATATGAAAAGAAGAACAAATGCACTTAATTTGATAGCCTACATTTGATATGGTGTTCTTTAGCAGGTAGGTGAATGTTCTTTAGCCATCCGTACACTCATAAAAACAACTACCTTTAACTAGCGACCATATTAGGTATAGATGATTGTAGAATAGGTACCTCCTAGGGTGAGACTATTGTAGAACAAGGTCATACCAAGTGATACGGTTGCAGAACAGGGCCATCTTGTGATGATATGCTTGCAGAACAAGGCAATCCTGGGGTGAGATGATCATATCTATTGATTGTCTCTACAAGGAATGATGGTACCTACTATAACAATCATGAAAATAAATAGGCAATTAGTAATGCTATGAAAATAGGGACTAGGTCCCACCGTGATTGCCACTAAAATGCTAAAAACTAGTACATATTAACTTAAAAATGTATGATTGTTCAATCCCCACAATAGATATTTATAAGAAGTATTACTCAAAATAAAATGTATGATTGCAAAACTATGAGCTATATAACCATAAAATCATGATAAAATAAGAAAAGATATGGGGTGGATCCATTTTATTAATGATAGCTTGTTTTCTCAAAATATGGTTACAACTTCATCCCCTCGAGGGAGTTCATAATTTTGATACAATCGATACAATAAATAATAGAGAAGATTTAATTCTCTTCTTGGAACAAATCTGATACACTTTTGGGGTTCCCTCGCATCCACAAACCATCATGCAAAGGGTTTCTTCATGACCTCTATAAGAGGTGATATCAAACTCTTGCGTTCCTCCTTCCTTGCACAAAAACCTGTAATCTACACACAAGGAACACAAAATAAGGGGTTAATAGCATGTGTGAATGAAATGATAATTAAAACCGATAAAAAAATAAAATATGATGAGTAAATACATAAAACAAAATGTAAACTATGCTAAAGCTATGAAGAATGCAAATAGCTCGAGGATTTGTGGTCAAATTTTGACAACACTTTGTTGCTTGAAAACTTTAAAACTTGGTATCTTTTTGAATGAGGGTGGATGCCAATTTATAAATCCCTTAAAAGGAACCTATTATTGGTGAAAACCCTTTGCATGGGAAAGGTGGCTTGCATGCTCTTCTCCAAAATACCATGCAATACCATTTGGCTATCCCGGCCTATGTAATGCTATTTTGGTCTCAAGCGTGCATGCTAATATAGGCTCAAGCACACACGTGGATTTTCTCTTTTTCTACTTCACTTCTAGCACGACCGTCTTGAGGTAGAAAGACCTTCACTAGGGGCTGTCCCTTGGTGAGATAGCCTTGACTGCGGGTAATCCCTTGGTAGGATGACCTTGATTTGGAGCTATCCCTTGGTAGGAAGACCTCTGGAGATCGTCCCTTGGAGGGATGGCCAATGTTGCAAGGGGAAATGTCCCCTTTTTTGAGTGGTGGAAACCACTATTTAAGCCCTAGGGTTGCCCAAAGTGGATCACATGGTCTTTAGGGAGTCCATATATGTAGTCTCCTCATTATGACATGTTTTAGGTGTCTACACTATGCACCCATGTTCCTCAATTATTTTGTTGACTTCATCTAATTTCATTTCCAACTCCTCTTTTTGCTTGAAGATATTTCCAAATTCTTCTCTGTTCCATACCCTTAACTTTTATTTTAGTTTCTTAAGCTTGGAAGTTAGGCAAAAAATATTTGTTCCTCTAACTGAGGTACTTCACCACTCTATTTTGTTGTGAAATTTCCTATGTTGAAGCCACATTAGTTCAAATTTAAAAGGATATTTTTTTGGTCTTGATCCTTCTTCTATGGTAAGGACAATAGGGTTGTGGTCAGACCCAATTCTTGGAAGAGGTTTAAGGCTTATGTCTTCATTATTTTTGTACCCGTCCTAGTTCATCAACGTTCTATCTAATCTACTTTGGATAGACTTATCTCCTACTCTTCTATTTGACCACGTGAAGGTGTCTCCTTCTAGGTCAATATGTACTAGGTTACATTCAATCATAAATACTTTTAAGTCCATCGTACTATCACCAAAGTCCATCCTTCCTCCTTTATTCTTTTTTGTGGTTAATGGAGTGCTAAAGTCACTGAATAACAACCACCTATTAATTCCTAGAATAGAGTTGATCTCTACTAAGCAGTTCCATAGATGTTTCCTCCATTCTGGGTGGTTGGGAGCATAGATGTTGGTAATGAAAAATTTATATTTTTTAGAAGTGAAATTGATAGTTACTTGGTTACTTGATTTGCAGACTAAGGTTCCTTTGATATCCTCCTTTTTCCATGTAGTAATTAAGCCACAGAAGCTCCTTGGGCCTCCATTGTTATACCATATCCTTTCCTCCATATAGAGTCAATGAAGTCTAATATTTTCACATCATTGAGCTTAGTTTCCTGCAAAAGGATAATATATGGTCTATGCTTTTGAATGAAAGACTTAAAAAGTCTTCTTTTATTAGGGGCATCCAGTTCTCTCATATTCCATGATATTACCTTCATTTCCTTCCTTTGGAGGTTTTGTTCAAGGTGGACTACCTTCCATTGACTATTTCCTTCTTAATTTGTCTCTTCTTGGTTTCATCCACTAATGGTATCCCTTTATGTTTGGGGATTGATGTTGTATTCGGGTTCCTTTTTTTACCTTTGAAACCTTGGATGTCAATTCTTGCTTTGATTCTTCCTTCTCATCATAAGTTGTGATTATCGAGTCAAGAATGGGAATATTCTTATCTGAACTTGGTTCCTTCTATTTAGGTTTTTGCTTATCTACAACTACTTGTTTCTAACTTTTCCTTTCTCCTAAAACCAATTGAGGGGCTAGCTTATCCAACTTATCTTGGGGTTGAACTATATATTTTTTTCATTTTTCCCTTGGTTGGAGAGCGTACATCTTCCATAAAATCCTTTAATTTCTTCTTCCACATGGGGGAGCTAGAGCCTTGAATCTTAGTTGTGTCATTATGGATTTGTGAGTTCCTTGCTTTCTCCTGGGAGGGCTCTTGACGAGGTTGAGTTGATTTTTTATGTTGGTATTGGGTGCCAAAATATCTAGTATCATGGCACCAATGACACCTAAATGGAAGTCTCTCATAGTCCAAATGCTGCCTAAGAGAGCCTAGCTTTGTCAAGAGCCCGATCTATTTAATAAGAGGGTCTTGAATATTTTGAATAACATGTGCTTATACTTGAGAGGGGGTGAACAATATAACATAAATTTTTTTCCCAAATAGAAGCATTAGCATTAATGAAACCATAAACATAACATTAATAATCACACACATAAGAGACACCATTTTAATGTGGTTCACCCAATGTGGGCTACCTCCACAGAGAAAATATTTTACTAAAACTTTCTCAATAAATCTCTTGGGAATCCTTCCCAAATTACAATGTTTATGGACTTCTATCCAAAGGAGATGTTGATCCCCTAATCTCAAGTTCATGGATCTCTTCCACAAGATAACTCTTTCCCCTTTTGCTCTGGCTAGTGATCTTCTAGAAGACTCTCTGTATGCTACATTGACTGGTGGATCTCTCTCCACTTGAAGACTTCTCACTCAGATATTGTCTTCAATTATCCTTGCTGCTGGATATCTATCCATCGAGACTCTGTCCTCTATACTCTATCACCTCCAAAGCTCTGTCTCAATATTGTACCAAACACAGTTCAATCGGTCTAGCACATTTTTGCTCAATCTCTTACACTAAACACAATATATTTAGTCTAATACAATTATGCTCAATAGGTTCACTCAGAACCTGCTCAAATATGCTCAACAGGTTCACCCAAAAACCTGTCTAAATATGCTCAACAAGTTCACACAAAACCTATCTAAATCTGCTCAACAAATCCTCTCTAGGACTTGCTCAAATATGCTCAATAAGTCCTCTCTTGGACTTGCTCAAATCTGCTCAATAAGTCCTCTCTTGGACTTGCTCAAATCTGCTCAATAATTCCTCTCTTGGACTTGCTCAAATTTACTCAATAAGTCCTCTCTTGGACTTGCTCAAATTTACTCAATAAGTCCTCTCTTGGACTTTCTCAAATATGTTTAATAAGATTTCACAAAATCTTAACTCAATAAGTCATCTCTTGGGTGATTGCCACATGTAGTTACCATGGTCTTGATTACCCAAACAAACAACAAAGAAACACACAATAAAAAAATGTGATTATGTTGTTTAAGTTTTAGATGTGATTCCATAGATAGTTTGGTGTGTTTTGATGTTTTTTGCTCTTTTTATCTTTTGCATTTTTACTTATTTTATTTTTGCTAATGATATTGACTTAGTTTAAGGTTTTCACCTGTATGCCCTCACACACTGACTTGGTGATGAAGTCCAAGTTGTGAAACCCACCGAGGCTTGGTGATAAAATCCAAACCTAGTGAGGAAGCCTAGGTCCTACCAGTCCTCAAATTTGATAGTTCTTGGACTAGCCTTGGCCAAAAATAGGGTATGAAGTAACAACACACGAGCCAACTAGGTGGAGATGAAACCCACCATCATCGGTCTTGATCAACGGTTGGTGATGAAATCCAACTCATTGATGTTAAAATGGGACGTGGTGTGTGGGGTTCATTTTATGCAAGGAAAATAAAATCAAAGAGCAATTGATGATTTTTTCACTAATGCATAAATAATATTTTATATTCATATTCCTAAGTAAAATGATGTAAACAATTTAGAAATATATAATATGCATAACCCTACATGATTAGGTTGGAGTTAGGCAACAAGCAATCAAGCCAAGGAAGCAACATACAAATATTGTAATATTTTATGTAATGGAAAAAATTCTTTATTTTTATTTATGAGAATATGAAAAGAAGAACAAATGCACTTAATTTGATAGCCTACATTTGATATGGTGTTCTTTAGCAGGTAGGTGAATGTTCTTTAGCCATCCGTACACTCATAAAAACAACTACCTTTAACTAGTGACCATATTAGGTATACATGATTGTAGAATAGGTACCTCCTAGGGTGAGACTATTGTAGAACAAGGTCATACCAAGTGATACGATTGCAGAATAGGGCCATCTTGTGATGATATGCTTGCAGAACAAGGCAATCCTGGGGTGAGATGATCATATCTATTGATTGTCTCTACAAGGAATGATGGTACCTACTATAACAATCATGAAAATAAATAGGCAATTAGTAATGCTATGAAAATAGGGACTAGGTCCCACCGTGATTGCCACTAAAATGCTAAAAACTAGTACATATTAACTTAAAAATGTATGATTGTTCAATCCCCACAATAGATATTTATAAGAAGTATTACTCAAAATAAAATGTATGATTGCAAAACTATGAGCTATATAACCATAAAATCATGATAAAATAAGAAAAGATATGGGGCAGATCCATTTTATTAATGATAGCTTGTTTTCTCAAAATATGGTTACAACTTCAACCCCTCGAGGAAGTTCATAATTTAGATACAATCGATACAATAAATAATAGAGAAGATTTAATTCTCTTCTTGGAACAAATCTGATACACTTTTGGGGTTCCCTCGCATCCACAAACCATCATGCAAAGGGTTTCTTCATGACCTCTATAAGAGGTGATATCAAACTCTTGCGTTCCTCCTTCCTTGCACAAAAACCTGTAATCTACACACAAGGAACACAAAATAAGGGATTAATAGCATGTGTGAATGAAATGATAATTAAAACCGATAAATAACTAAAATATGATGAGTAAATACATAAAACAAAATGTAAACTATGCTAAAGCTATGAAGAATGCAAATAGCTCGAGGATTTGTGGTCAAATTTTGACAACACTTTGTTGCTTGAAAACTTTAAAACTTGGTATCTTTTTGAATGAGGGTGGATGCCAATTTATAAATCCCTTAAAAGGAACCTATTATTGGTGAAAACCCTTTGCATGGGAAAGGTGGCTTGCATGCTCTTCTCCAAAATACCATGCAATACCATTTGGCTATCCCGGCCTATGTAATGCTATTTTGGTCTCAAGCGTGCATGCTAATATAGGCTCAAGCACACACATGGATTTTCTCTTTTTCTACTTCACTTCTAGCACGACCGTCTTGAGGTAGAATGACCTTCACTAGGGGCTATCCCTTGGTGAGATAGCCTTGACTGCGGGTAATCCCTTGGTAGGATGACCTTGATTTGGAGCTATCCCTTGGTAGGAAGACCTCTGGAGACCGTCCCTTGGAGGGATGGCCAATGTTGCAAGGGGAAATGTCCCCTTTTTTGAGTGGTGGAAACCACTATTTAAGCCCTAGGGTTTCCCAAAGTGGATCACATGGTCTTTAGGGAGTCCATATATGTAGTCTCCTCATTATGACATGTTTTAGGTGTCTACACTATGCACCCATGTTCCTCAATTATTTTGTTGACTTCATCTAATTTCATTTCCAACTCCTCTTTTTGCTTGAAGATATTTCCAAATTCTTCTCTGTTCCATACCCTTAACTTTTATTTTAGTTTCTTAAGCTTGGAAGTTAGGAAAAAAATATTTGTTCCTCTAACTGAGGTACTTCACCACTCTATTTTGTTGTGAAATTTCCTATGTTGAAGCCACATTAGTTCAAATTTAAAAGGATATTTTTTTGGTCTTGATCCTTCTTCTATGGTCGGGACAATAGGGTTGTGGTCAGACCCAATTCTTGGAAGAGGTTTAAGGCTTATCTCTTCATTATTGTTGTACCAGTCCTAGTTCATCAACGTTCTATCTAATCTACTTTGGATAGACTTATCTCCTACTCTTCTATTTGACCACGTGAAGGTGTCTCCTTCTAGGTCAATATCTACTAGGTTACATTCAATCATAAATACTTTTAAGTCCAACATACTATCACTAAAGTCCATCCTTCCTCATTTATTCTTTTTTGTGGTTAATGGAGTGCTAAAGTCACTGAATAACAACCACCTATTAATTCCTAGAATAGAGTTGATCTCTACTAAGCAGTTCCATAGATGTTTCCTCCATCCTGGGTGGTTGGGATCATAGATGTTGGTAATGAAAAATTTATATTTTTTAGAAGTGAAATTGATAGTTCCTTGGTTACTTGACTTGCAGACTAAGGTTTCTTAAATATCCTCCTTTTTCCATGTAGTAATTAAGCCACCAGAAGCTCCTTGAGCCTCCATTGTTATACCATATCCTTTCCTCCATATAGAGTCAATGAAGTTTAATATTTTCACATCATTGAGCTTAGTTTCATACAAAAGAATAATATATGGTCTATGCTTTTGAATGAAAGACTTAAAAAGTATTCTTTTATTAGGGGCATCCAGTTCTCTCATATTCCATGATATTACCTTCATTTCCTTCCTTTGGAGGTTTTGTTCAAGGTGGACTACCTTCCATTGACTATTTCCTTCTTAATTTTTCTCTTCTTGGTTTCATCCACTAATGGTATCCCTTTATGTTTGGGGATTGATGTTGTATTCGGGTTCCTTTTTTTACCTTTGAAACCTTGGATGTCAATTCCTGCTTTGATTCTTCCTTCTCATCATAAGTTGTGATTATCGAGTCAAGAATGGGAATATTCTTATCTGAACTTGGTTCCTTCTATTTAGGTTTTTGCTTATCTACAACTACTTGTTTCTAACTTTTCCTTTCTCCTAAAACCAATTGAGGGGCTAGCTTATCCAACTTATCTTGGGGTTGAACTATATATTTTTTTCATTTTTCCCTTGGTTGGAGAGCGTACATCTTCCATAAAATCCTTTAATTTCTTCTTCCACATGGGGGAGCTAGAGCCTTGAATCTTAGTTGTGTCATTATGGATTTGTGAGTTCCTTGCTTTCTCCTGGGAGGGCTCTTGACGAGGTTGAGTTGATTGTTTATGTTGGTATTGGATGCCAAAATATCTAGTATCATGGCACCAATGACACCTAAATGGAAGTCTCTCATAGTCCAAATGCTGCCTAAGAGATCCTAGCTTTGTCAAGAGCCTGATCTTTTTCATAAGAGGGTCTTGAATATTTTGAAGAACATGTGCTTATACTGAGAGGGGGGTGAACAATATAACATAAATTTTTTTCCCAAATAGAATCATAAGCATTAATGAAACCATAAACATAACATTAATCATCACACACATAAGAGACACCATTTTAATGTGGTTCACCCAATGTGGGCTACCTCCACAAAGAAAATATTTTACTAAAACTTTCTCAATAAATCTCTTGGGAATCCTTCCCAAATTACAATGTTTATGGACTTCTATCCAAAGGAGATGTTGATCCCCTAATCTCAAGTTCATGAATCTCTTCCACAAGATAACTCTTTCCCCTTTTGCTCTGGCTAGTGATCTTCTAGAAGACTCTCTGTATGCTAAATTGACTGGTGGATCTCTCTCCACTTGAAGACTTCTCACTCAGATATTGTCTTCAATTATCCTTGCTGCTGGATATCTATCCACTGAGACTCTTTCCTCTATACTCTGTCACCTCCAAAGCTTTGTCTCAATATTGTACCAAACACAGTTCAATCGGTCTAGCACATTTTTGCTCAATCTCTTACACTAAACACAATATAGTCGATCTAGTACAATTATGCTCAATAGGTTCACTCAGAACCTGCTCAAATATGCTCAACAATTTCACCCAAAAACCTATCTAAATATGCTCAACAGGTTCACACAAAACCTATCTAAATCTGCTCAACAAATCCTCTCTAGGACTTGCTCAAATATGCTCAATAAGTCCTCTCTTGGACTTGCTCAAATCTGCTCAATAAGTCCTCTCTTGGACTTGCTCAAATCTGCTCAATAATTCCTCTCTTGGACTTGCTCAAATTTACTCAATAAGTCCTCTCTTGGACTTGCTCAAATTTACTCAATAAGTCCTCTCTTGGACTTTCTCAAATATGTTTAATAAGATTTCACAAAATCTTAACTCAAAATAGTCCACAAGCCTTCTCAAAGACTTTTCTCAAATATGCTTAACAAGCTCACACATAATTTGTTCAATCTCGTAGAATCATAAATAGAATTGTTAGACTCAATATGTTCTATACTCAAAGTACAATCAATATCTCAATTCAATCTCATAGAAGCATAAAGAGAATTGTTAGAGACTCTATATGTTCTATACTCAAATCCCAATCTCAACTTAATAGAAGCATAAAGAGAATTGTTAGAGAATCAATATGTCCTATTCTTAAATATCAATCTCAACTCAAATCAATCTCATAGAAGCATGAGGAGAATTGTTAGAGACTCTATATGTTCTATACTCGAATCTTAATCTCAACTCAATAGAAGCATAAAGAGAATTGTTAGAGACTCAATATGTCACATTCTTCAATCTCAATATCAACTTAAATCAAAATATAAAATAGTTTGTTTTATGGAACTTGAACAACCATTTCAAACATCCACTTGACTAAGCTTAACCAACTCAACTCAACCAATCACATCAAGGAACAACCCTTTCTCACAAACCCTAGTTCAAGCATGTATCAACCAATTCAAAATGTTTCCAACAATGATTTATATCAAGTCTCACATAACAATGATACTCATGTTATTTTCTAGATCATTTTCAAGTTCATTTCATCATCAATGGGCTTCAACAAAAATGCTAATGAAACAAGGTTTAAATACAACTCACAAATAAGAAAACCTTGAAGCATTCAACCAACCATCTTCACAAAGGAAATCATAATCAATCCTTTTCTCTCCAATGATATTTCAAAAATCAACCACCACAAACAATCAATAGGAGAATGTGCCCATACCATTTTGATGCCAATAAGTTATCCATAAAATCTTCCACACTTAATCACAACTTTCCTTTTCAATATTAATAAGGGTTAGTGGTCTTTTAAATAATCACAATAAAAACATAACTTAATTTACACCCTTTTCACTCCAACTTCATAAACACATCCACCAAAGTATATTTTAATAAAAACCCTTATTAAGAATAACCCACAATAAATCTCTCAAAATCACTTTAACAACAACTCCTTATTTCTCCTAAAATAAATTCTCCATTTCCATAAAAATAAAACATAAATAAAATATGCTTTTGCAATAATAATCACAACCTTAATGATAAAATTTAATTCCCATTAAATACCTTATAACTCCAAAATTTAGGGCTAATAAAAATTATTAAAGGCAAAAATGTAAATACCTCTCAAGAGGATTCGAACCCCCGTCCACAACACATCGTGAGCATCTTATCTGCGGTTAAGATTCCCACCGATCCAAAGTGTTCGTTGGAAAAGCAAATGCCAAAAAGGCCTTTAATCTTCCTCTACCTGTCGCAAAGGAAAAAGCGCGAAAGTGCTTCCCACACGCTGTTGTCAAGGGGATTCGATCCCTAATATTTGTGCTGCCCATAGTCTTAGCAAAATCGATATGCCAATGCACCATGCCTCATACCACGTTTGAGATTTCCAAATCGTTGTGCTTTCTTCATTGCTTCCTTTTCAACAATTCGCACGAGCTCTTTTGAATTCCAAAGCAATTAACACACGAGAGTAAGGATGATTATTTGGTTTAATTACCACCCCTTTATATAGTGTTTAATAACACTTTGAAGATGTAGGCAGAAATATTAAAATTATATTTGCATGATGACGTCGATGAGAAACTTTCCATTTAAATTTTAAATAATTAAAATTTAAACCAAACATTAAAACTCAAATAACTCCATCACGCACTTTTTTTGACGAAACAAAATCCCAATGTGGGTTTTAAGAAAAACCTAGATCAAATATTCTGTCCATGGTTTTAAATAAAACATTTTATTTTCCTTGCCTTGGTTTTCACAAAAACCCTTCATAGATCCTTTTGACATTTATTGCTCTATTGACATCAATGACAACATTTCAGCTTAGGGACTCAAAATGTCCAACATATTTAGATTGACACATATTGTTACTGTCATGGCATTTTCCTTACTAATAAAATTGCTATCCACCCTCAAAAACTCTTCAAGAACATTACCTATGCGCTCTACCATTTTGAGGTTCCATAGCTCTTATCGATTGGCTAGAACTTTCATGCTGAATAGACATTTTCTTTCTTCTACCTTGAATCCGGTCTTCCTATATGAATTTAGATTCAATTGTGGTGTCTAATTATCCTTATTTTTTGGAACCTTCCCCTTGTTGTTCATATTGGAACCCTACATCAACCTTTCATGTTGCAACTCCTTTCTGATCACTTTCTACATATTCCACTCTCTCCATTCAACCTACTGATCACTTTTTACAACTTCCCCCTATTGTTTACTATGAAACCCTACAAAACCCATTCAAAATTTTGATGGCTTCTTGTAAATTTTCCCTGATATTTATTGTTAGGTCATCTAAATTATTATTTTTTGATACATAGGGGAGTTGGTTACATACACACTATTTTTAGTAACTATCAAGTACATGGTTCAAACCACATGGGCTGCTCCCAACAAGCCTATACTACCTCGTTGTTGATGATCCACTATGAGAGGGACCACCGGTTGTTGGAAATTTGAGCTAGTTTTGTTATCATTGATGTCAAGAGGTTTGATGTCCAGTTTCATCATCATTAATGTTATAAGGTTGTTTTTCCAAAAGGCAAGGAAGTGGTTAAAGAAAAAAGGATATAATATTTATTTTAATTATTATATGCCTAAAGAGGCCCAAAAATATTGAAGACCTGAGGAAGGAAAAACAGGTTTAAAAAGAAATAATACTATTATATATTTAATATTATAATATTATGGGCAGAAGGTTGAGGTGAAGAAAAACGAGGTCCAAGGAATCATTAAAAAACAAATCCTTGAAAAGACCCATTGAGCAAATTTTAAAAGGTATTATTTAATTTATTTAAATTAAAATATTTTAACCATAGGTTAAAATTTTAATTTAAATAAATCATAAGGCACCAAAAGGTTTTCATTTTTATTTAAATTAAAAATCAAATTTGCTAAGCCGACGTGTTGGAGTGCAAAGAACAAGGTATAAAAGGGGACAATGATTTTCATTTAAAACTACCCATGCAATTTTCGTATGCCCAAGATAAAAAATTAATTGAGTGCTGCATTAAGAGTGAAGAGGAGATTCACGTGTTTTAAAGCTTAAGGAGGGAGACTTCGCATTAATTTTGAGTGGAGTACCGAATCAATCCCAAAGTTCTTAATAACACAAACGGTGATGGGAGGCTAGTTAATACGTTCGCGTGGGGCAGGTCAAGAGTCCATTTCATGTCCCCTTGTTTTAACACAATAAGGATTTTTGTTGTTTTCCAAATTCATTGAAGGCAAGGAATAAAAGGTGAATTGTGTACCTTAAGTTTTGCATGAGAATGTAGCCCAACGATAGCCTAGCCTTGGGCTAAGGCGCTATGACGATGATAGGTTATGGGTTTGAGTTTGGGCACAGTCATAAAGGATGCAATATTTTTGTTGAAGACATGGGCCAACATTTATAAGGTAAGCACATTTAATTTTAATTATTTGCCAAGGTTGTGGAAGGCGCTAGAGGCCACATGATTATTTTTGAAAGAATAGGGAGTCATAAGGTTGATTAAAATATTTTATTTTTGATTAGAAATATAAATAAAGTAATTGGAGTTATAAGGTGTTAACAAAGGAATTAGTTTTTATTTTGTTGAAAGTTATTTTGTGAAGCTTGGAGTTTATAATGTATTAACAAAGGAATTTGATTGGTCATGTATTGAATATTATTTTGTGAAGCTTGGATTTTATAAGGTGTTAACAAAGGAATTTGATTGGTCATGTATTGAATATTATTTGAGAGTTTGGAGATTATAAGGTGTACTTGAACTTGCTATTTTTGTATGGTGAAATAATTATTGAGGAAAATATTAATGTGGAGATTTTGAGATAGGCTGTTACTATCTAACATTGAAATTGGAAAAGAGGAATTGATTGTGATTAGGATAGGTTTTGAAGATATATCTCCATAAAAACAAAAGGTATGGGCACATCATCCTTATGAGTGAAATGTTGTTGGATTGAATGTTGTGAAATGCAAAGTTGGAGTGAAAAGGATTGTTTGATAAGCATTGTTGGAAATGTTTGAGTAGGTTTTCATGTGCATGATTTGTGGATGTTGAAATATCATGAGTATCATTGTTATGTGAGATTGAGAACTATCTTGAGCTAGGGTTTGTGAAATATCATGAGTATCATTGTTATGTGAGATTAAGAACTATATTGAGCTAGGGTTTGTGAAATATCATGAGTATCATTATTATGTGATATTGAGAACTATCTTGATCTAGGGTTTGTAAAAGAACATGAGTATCATTGTTATGTGAAATTGAAATCATTTTGAGTCAAGGTTTGAGTTCCATAGTGTGAATTTTTGGAAGTATAGTGAAACATTTGGTTAGGATTTGTAAGCAAGGTGTGTTCATTGAGTGGATGTTTGAGTGAAGTTGGTTGAGCATTATTGATTGCAATATTTAGAGTGATAGTTCAAATTTTGTGAAATAAATTATACTGTATTTATGAATTGATTTGAAAGAGAGTTTGAAAGTGGAATATTATTTTGTTGAGTGCAAAACATTGTGAGTGTGAAAGATATTGAGTATTTGATCATTCTCTATATATTTCTATGGGTAAACAAGATTTCGAGTGAAACTTGTTTGTGTAATTGAAGAGGTTTTCTAAAAGAAATTAAGTTGAGTTTTGTATGTAAGTATTGCAGTTGTTTGAGATAGCTTTTGTGAAAGCTTGTTGAGCATATTGGATAAGTTCTAGGGAGGACTTGTTGGATAGATTTGAGGTAAGTATTAGTGAAGACTTGTTGAGCATATTGGACAAGTTCTAGGTAGGACTTGTTGGATAGATTTGAGGTAAGTATTAGTGAAGACTTGAGTATATTGAGCAAGTTCTTGAGAGGACTTGTTGAGTAGATTTAAGCCAAGTCTTGATGAAGACTTTTTGAGCAGATTGAGAAAGTTCTTGAGAGGACTTATGGACATATTTGAGGTAAGTCTTTGAGAAGACTTGAGATCAAAATTGATTGACTAATTTATTCAAGCTTTGTGGTAAGGCTTGATACATATCTAAGCAGAGTTGATTTGAGATTTGATAAAGCTTTGTGTTAAAGCTTGAGGATAGATTTAAGTATAGAGTTTGGTGCATATTTGAGGGTAGATTTATGTCAAACTAGAGATAGACTTATGAGCAAATTTGTGCTAGACCAAGGATAGTGTTTAGTGTAGATTTAAGATAGATATTGAGCATAGCTGAGAGTTAATATTTGGAGGTGATAGAGCATAAGATAATAGTCTCTAGTGGATAGATATCTATTAGCCAGGGCAGTGAGGATAAATGTCTTATGGATGAGGACAGAGGTCTTCACTGGAGAGAGATCCACAAACCAGTGCAGTGGAGGTAGTAGTCTTCTAGAAGATAACCAACCAGAGTAGAGGAGAAAGAGTTATCTTATGGATAGATATCCATGAACTAGTTGAGGGGATTAGTGTCTCCTATGGATAGGCATCCATAAAATTGATTATGGGATTGGTGTCTCCTTTGGACAGAGGTCCATAAATATTGTAATAGGGAAAGGATTCCCAAAATATTTATTGAGAAAATTTTAGTAAAATATTTTCTCTATGGAGTATCCTACATTCGGTGAACCACGTTAAATTGGTGTCTCTATTGTGTGTGATGATTTATGCATTGATTTAATTACTACATTTGATATTACCATTGATATATTGGATAATATTTTTTGAGAAAGAAAAGTAAAAGTTAGTCTTATAATATTCACCCCCTCTCTCAGTATAAGCTTGTGTTCTTCACCAGTCACTCAGGATTCATACCATCATCATCAATCTAGAACGCACTCAAAGAATTTAGATCAAACTACTATCTTTACAATAGGTATGCCCCCAAGTTTTGAACCTAGGTCTTTTCTTAGTAAGTTCTTGGCTAAACAAACAAATTATCAATCCACCTAGCTCTTGGGGGAAAAACTCTTGGGTAGAGAGATACCTCTAGAGCTGCTCCTAAGTGGTCAAAAATGCCATCCCATCCAAGTATACCATTATCTAGAAGAAATCCATAGGAGATTTTTTTATGTTCACCCAATATCACATCCGTATAGGGGTTCAAACTTGAGATATCTCAAATGGAGGGAGCTATTCACAATCACCAATGTGACACACTTGCAGACTAAACTTTGGTTTAGAGTGGAAACCAAAGAAACCCTTATAACCCTAACCATAACCAATAAGGAATAGGTTTTTGTGTATCCATAGGAGGGAGTGGGAATTTTACCCAAGTCAACCACAACCATTACCCTTTATTAAGTTCCCCATCATGATCAATCAACTCACCCACTCAAGTAGATTAAAAACTTTGGTTTAGGGTAGGCACCAAAGAAACCTGTAGACCCTCAACCACAACCAACAAGGAATGTTTTTTTTGTGTATCTATAGGAGGGAGTGAGAATCATACCCAGGTTAGCCACAACCAACACCCTTTTTTAAGTTCTGCATAATGATCAACCAACTCACCCACTCAAGGGGATAAAACTTTTAGGTTAGAAAGAAACGTTGAGAGATACTCTTAGGTGGTTGACAATGTCATCCCATTCGGGTATACCACTATTTAGAGTGAAGCCAAAAGAGATTTTTTTGTGTCCCCCTTCACATCATAGAGGTTCGAACTATGGACCTCCCATTCAATGGGGCCAAGTTCAATCAAATTAAATTCAATATGTTTTTTTACCAAATATTTTCCATTTATTTTTCTATCAAATATATTCTTCATTTTCCTCAAAGTGCTATGTCTTGATGTCATTTTATCTAAAGGATAAAATCTCACCCACCGAGTTGCCTTCTAAAATTTGAATTTCATGAGGATGAAGACCAAAACTGCTATTTTTTAAATTATCTGTTACTCAATTTCCTTCTCTATAGATATGCTCACATTTTCAAGAGATCGCCTTCAATATTAGACACTGGGACCCCTCATAAAAACTATGCATTATCCTAACATTTTTAAAATTTATGGTGATTGCTGGTTTAGAAGTGGCAAGAGCAAATAATTTTGTAGATGGGATAGGACCTTCAATATTTTATTTTCCAAATAGTGAAGGGGATGTTGATGGTGGAAGAACCCGATAATTTGACCTAAGAACATCCCTTGACAAGGGTAAATTTCCTATTAGTTGGAATGATAAGCTCAAAGGGAAAGTTTTAATTTAAAAAAAAAATGACATCTCTCCCTTTTATGGATAAGGGGTCTCTTTTTTGCATGTTCTAGATAAGAACACTTAAAGACTAGTTTCTCATAGGGCTAACAGTCTAGTTGGAAAATTTATAAGAACTCAACTAGATCTAGACTCTATAAAAAAGTGGACAAAAAAGAAATGTAAACCTCAATGATACGTGCGGATAAAAACTCTCCCTAAAGGGGTTTTCCTCATAACTTTCTCCAACTATGAGGACTATGTTAGGAGGACCCTAGTATTTTGGGAGAATGTATCTTTTTTTAAGAAGGTGAAAACCAAGTTTTAATATAGAAATGGAAAACATAAATCCTAGCCTAGGGTAAGAATTTCAAGATTACCTATAGAATTGTAGGATGAAGATGTAATTGCAAGAATTCCAAAATTGATAGGTTGTATTTTACCCTCTAACTTAGCAACTAAAGCTCGAACTAGGCTAATTTTCACTAGATTATGTGTCAATGCCAACATGGAAAAAAATTACCGATATCTATAAGGCTTATGTCTAAATTTAGGTTTTGGGAGCAACAAATCGAATATGAAAATTTGTTGGATCTATCTAGAGTTGCAATAAATTTGGACATTCAAAAATTATCCTTCGAAGAAACCCTTGAATAAATTTTGGATAAAGAAAGAAAGGGTGGACAAAGAGAAAGATAAGAGATATGTGGAAGGTATAGGTAAAACCCCTTATATGGAAGGTACTCATAATTTTTCTCTGGATGAGTAGGAGGAAGGAGGGATAGCATCAAAAATGGAGAAAAAACCAAATGTGGAGAAATATATAGTTTGTCAACTTGAAGGTTAGGTTTGAAAAAAATAGAAGCCCAAGAGCAGAACAAAAAATAAGAAATCCAAGATTAGGAAGATAAGGTTAATTGTATGAAAAATCCTAAGCAAATATCAATTAGGTCCGAGATGTAGATCAATTGGTTCATCCAAACCCCATAAGGGGGCGGAGGTCCAAGGTTCAAATCTCGGGCCTCGCTGGACTGAACGCTTGTCCCTTTCCTGGTGCTTTCAATGGCGTAAAAGGTTTAAAATTATTGTGGCATGGTGGTTATAGGGGTGGACTACGTGAAGATCTATGTGGTGGCTTCCGGGGTGGACAACACAGAATACTATGGTGGCCATAAAAGTTGGACAACCTGCTCGGATTCATGGCGGCTACCAATTCCACCATGTAAATACAAAAAAAAATATCAATTTAGGAGAAATCATAGGATGGAATCAACAAATGTAAGGTATCTATTTCCAAGGTTCAAATTGATCAAAATAAGGTATGAACACGTTGTTTGACTCCAAAGAGATGGTCCCTTGTTCTTTTGATTTTCTTCATAGTTTTCTAGTAGACTCCCAGGTTAAATTTTTGGATATCAAAAAAGAGAAAATTCCTTCTATGAAGCCCACTAGAAACTTAATAAGAACATCAGATATAGGACGTGAGACCAAAGTAGGAAAAACTAAATCAAATAAAGTTAAAATTAGGGAAAATGCTAAAGATATAGCAAGTGGAACACAATATTTTAGATTTGAGTGGATAAAAACCCTCCACCCAAGGTAAGAAATGAATATCATATCTTGGAATGTAAAGGGTATGAATATTATTTTGAAACAAGTAATTAAAATTCTTAGGAAGGATAATTACCTAGACATTCTTCTTCTACAAGAGACTAATATTGATAATAAGAATATTTTAGTAGTTAAGAATAATATATAGAAAAATATAACCTATGTAGCTAGATCAAAAAATGAAGCCTTAGGAGGTCTTTGTATTTTATGGAACCTAGATTCGATTGATGGGAGTTGTATTCAAAATATTGAAAGGCATATCTCAATTATTTTCTTCTCCAAATTATCAATTTTAGTTGGTTTTTAACTGATGTTTATGCTCCTAATTATATCATAGGTAGGAGAGCTCTATGGTAAGAGTTAAAAGCTATTGGAAAGAATACTAGTGATCACCCATTAGTACTATCAAAATATTTTAACACTACCCTTTCTCCAAGTGATAAAAAAAGAAAATTAGAAGTTTAATGATAGTATGGAATAATTTGGCAATTTTATTGGTAATTGTGAACTCATGGATATGGAATTAAGATGAACTAAATACACTTGGTCTAACAGAAGGATGGGAAACAACTCGATTCATATTAGATTAGACATATTATTGGTGTGTCATTATTGGTTTACGAGGACTAGTAATTCTTCTCTCTACTCTTCTAGAAATTGGATTTGATTGCAATCCACTGACTCTTAACATTGAAGAAAGAAAAAAATGTAAGAATTCTTTTTTATTTATTTATTTTGAAATCATATGGATTTTTCACTTAGGATTAGAGAAAGAAATTAAGGAATGGTGGAATTGTGAAGTTGTTGGAATATGTATGTTCAAAGTGGTAAAAAATTAAGAAATGTTAAAAATAATTTAAAAAATGGAACAAGAATGTCTTTGGTAAACTTTTGCAGAAAAATAAGTCTAGGTTAAGAATCTATAGGTTGTTGAAGAGCAAATTCAATCTCAAGAAATGTCAAAATATATATCCAAACAAGAATAATCTTTACCTAGTGAATTTTATTCAATTTTGGCTAAGGAGAAAACCTTTTGGAGGCAAAAATCTAGAGCCTTGTGGTTGAAAGAAGGTGATAAAAACTCTAAGTTTTTCATTTATCTACCTTAAAATATAGAAGCACCAATAAAATCAAAGAGATTATTAAAAATGGTGGAAGTAGTACAATAAATGAAGAAGAAATTAAAGATGCAGTAGTTTAAATAATTATTTTCAAATAACATTGTTATAGAAGAAGAGGCAATAAATTACATGCTAAGTAACATCCCAAACTTGGTATTAGATGATATGAATGAAGCTCTAGAGAAATCCTTATTAGAGGATGAAGTCAAAGAGGTTTTATTTAATATACAAAAGGATAAGGCCTTAGGTCTATATGGTTTCCCAACTAGCTTCTTCTAGTCTTTTTGGCACATAGTTCATGGTGACATTGTGGCAGTAGTTAGAGAATTTCGAGTTGCTAATAACCTTTTAAGAGATTGGAATTCCACCTTTTTTGTTCTCATTCCAAAAAATCAAAGTGCAAATTATTTTAGATACTTTTAGTTGATTAGTCTATGCAATACTATTTACAAAATTTTAACTAAACTTTTGGTCAATAGACTAAAAATAATTCATCCTAGAATTATTTCCAATTAACAAGGGAGATTTATGTAGGGTAGATAGATTCTAGATGGCATTATCTCAATCCATGAATATATCCACTCAATTGAAAAAAGTGGTTTTGCAAGAATGATTCTCATTCTAGATATAAATAAGATCTATGATAGAGTTTCATGGCCTTTTTTGGATAGAGTTTTAGAAAAATTTGGTTTCGACCTTTAATGGAGATCTTGGATCCATTTATTTATGTATTTTTCTATGTTTTCTATTATTATTAATGGATTATTTTTTTTCCAAGTGAAAGAGGGATAAGACAAGGGGACCCCATATCCCCTTATTTATTTATTCTTATGGTAGAAGCACTAGGAATAACATTAAATGCAATAATTACCAAAGGTGTTAAACTAGCCTCAACAACGAGTGTTATTACTCATTAGAAGTTCATTGATGACACAATCATAGTGGGTCAAGCTTCAATAAAGGAAGCTAAAGAGATTAATAATATCTTGGAATATTATGAGAAGGCTTCAAACCAAAAAATAAATTATACAAAGAGAAGATTTTTTTATATCAATACTTTAGTTGAAAGGTAGCAAAAATTTTCAAGGATTTTTAGCTGTAGCATTGATAACTTTCCAACCACCTATCTTGGTATGCCACTCTTTAAAGGTAGAATGAAGAGGATTTATGGAATCCGACACTAGATATATTTCAAAAGAAACTAGTAGGATGGAAAGGAGTTCTATTGAGCGAACCAGTTAAGCTTAGCTAGTTAAATTTATTTTACAAAGTTTGTCGATCTATTTTTTATCTATTTTCAAAATCCCTACTAAAGTTGTAGAAAGAATAGAACATATTCAATGCAGATTTCTATGGATAAAAGTAGAAGAGAAACAAAGAATACCCTAAGTTGCCTAGGATAAAGTTTGTAATTCCAAGAAAGAGGGAGGTTTGGGGTTTAAAAATATGAAGAATCTTAATAGAGATTTTTTAAGTAAAGTGGGATGGAAGCTATTTCAAGACAATGATTCTCATTGGGTAAAAAATAATAAGGCTAAATACTTGGACTATAATAATTTATTTGTGATATCTGAAAATCCTCCACTAGGCTTTGCCTTTTGGAATAACATAATCAAAATTAGGCCTATGTTATGGAAGGGACGTAGATGGAGAGTGTGAAATGGAGATAAAATTGAGTGTTGGGAAGATACTAGGTTAGTGGAAAAACCTCTCATCTCATTTGATGAATTGGTTGTCATTAGAGAACCCTTGGTAGGGTTGTATAGCAAAACATTTAAGTGTTGGGAAAACATAGTGATTAGAGCATTGTATTAGGTAAATATATAGAATACATTAGGCTGTAAATAACCCGTAGATATAGGATCTACTAACCTATTAGAGCTAGAAATAAACTAGCGCTAACTATAGGCTAACCAAATGATTCCTAATAACAACATAATGTAATAATAGATACTATACGCTAACATCCCCCCTTATTACATTATTTTGGTAATAATATAACTACTAGCTACACTATCATCCCCCCATACAACAATATTTGGGTAAAGTATATAACTACCCCAATACAGTGAAGAAGAAGAAGAGAAATGAAATAATGGTGGCTCGTGCTTTGTCTTCGGCTCTGGCTCTGGCTCATGGCTCTAGCTCTAGCTCTAAGCATACCTCTGGATCTGTACCACTGGGTCTATCTCGGGATCTTCCTGTGAAACTACCTCTGGATCATTGCCTTTGGATCTGCTTGTAGATCTGCCTCTAGAACTTTGTCACTGGGTCTATCTTTAGGTCTGTCTCTGGGTCATTATCTCTGGGACTGCCACTAGGTCTGTCATTGGATTTGCCTCGGGGTCTACCATAGGTTTTACCTTTTTGGTAGAAGCCATACAAAATTTCTTTCATCATGGTCCATTGTGTGAAATCTGTCCATCCACAATCTATATGAACCTTGTTGGCCATTTTCACTTTGTACCAACATTTTGAAGAAGAATGATTCATACATCCACATGAATCACAAGGATGTAATCTCCAACACTTAGCTGCAACATGTCCTGCCTTTCCATAGTGACTGCAACAATGCTTTTTAGGAGATGTAGGAGATTCAAGTTTTACAAACATGGAATTACTGGTACTTGCATGTCCAGTATAACCAAGGCCTTCATTCCTTGCCCTGACATTTGGCATTATAGGAGTTTTAATGCCTTGCTCATGTTTACCTAATCTCTCACCATTGAATCCCATTTTCTTCATTATTTTGGAACCAAATCCTTTGGTGTGTTTTTCAAAACACCCAATTTCATCATCTTCATCAATGCTTTTAACAATATTGCATTTGTCATTATTGATGAGATTATGGAGCTCTTTTTGAGGAGGTTCAATTTTTAAGTCACTAGTTTCACAAGCAAAATCTGCTACTGAAATGAGATCACCTGTGCTACAACTAATATCTACCATAGAAGGTATGAGGTCGCTTGTATCACAACAAGCATGTGCCACAATGGGCTGAAGGTCACTTGTGTCACAACAAGTGTTCGCCTTTAGAACCTTGCTTTCCTCATTTATTTCCAATTTACGTTGGGCACGGTCAAGTGCAACAAAGACCAGGTATATGCCCCTTAGAACGCCAATAGGAACTTGAGCACCATTTGTCTGAAGGTCTATGCAAGACTCAAAATCATCGAGGAGAGCTACTAAACCATTGTTTAGTGTGAGGAATGTGCCCTCCTCATAAAAATCCAACCCATCCATCTCTGGTGGAAAGTATGGGTCTTTAACTGATTTAGCAACATTAGTTTTTAGGGCTATCTTTTTCTTTGATTTGCCCATTTGTAAGGTGTCAGACTTTGTCGAAAATGCACCTTTTACAATGAATTTTGCAAAAATAATCTGACTAAGGTGTCAGAATCTGTCGAAAATACACCCTTATAAGTCTTCCCCCTTTGTTTTTACAAAATTATATATCCCCTTAGTGCAAGATAGGAGATGGTGGAGAGAAAAATGTTATCCCCCCCCTTTTAGTGCAAAAAAAATGCAACAATTAAGCCTCAAAAGGCTCTTACAAAGCTCGCCTCGTAGGCAAATTAGCACAATATATCACAAAAAAAATCCCCCCTGTGTGAAGTACTTCAAACAAAAAATTGCTTTTTATGAAGTCTAAAAAACAGGTGTGGAGGTGTGATGATTTTATGCCTCTTTAATTGCCTTTTTAAAGAATTGCTGAATGAAAAAAAATCCCCCCTTGTTAAGTTTTGAAAAAATTTCTTTTCTAAATGTTTTTTTTTTTAACTTTTTCACAAAAAAATTTAATTAAATAATTTCTTTTAAAAAAATATATATTTCAAATAATGATTTTTATTTGAAATATATAAATATATTTTTTTAAAAGAAAGAAAATTTAATTAAATTTAGAAAAAATTCAAAAAACATTAAAAAAAAATTTAAAAACTTTAACAAAAAAAATCAATTACCTCATACAAGGTGCGGGGGGGGGTCTGAGGGACTCGATCCCTCAACCGCAGGCTTCACTAATGCCTTGGTGCTCGACCACCAACCGGCCGAGCTACGCACCTTGGCGTAGACTAAGGAGAACAAAACCTTAGTTATAGCGACCCGATAAGTCAACAGCGGCTGTAGGCAGCTGTGGGTGACGCTGCTCCTCTACTGGCGGTGCGTCTGTGGCTTCGCTATGACGACGGTGGCGATGAGCTTCAAGTATTAGCTCGTCTTCTATTCGCTTATATTACATAGCTCCTAGCCTATGCAATGCATGTCGTCGAGGGCATCAAAACACCTCCTCCCTGCATGATTTAGTCACGGTGGAGGATGATTCTTGGCCACCAGTTTTCGTTCACGTCCGCCAGGTGTGCCTATGGATTGTGGTGGAAAAAAAAAACTGCTATCTATCTATCGTTCTCCCGTGTGAGCCGATGGAAATGCAAGGGCAGCAATTTTCTGCACTCAGCAGTTTTCTAGACATTGATCATCGTAGGTACAAAGGGACTTGCGAATTCCTGGTTTGCAATCTAAAATGGCTAGCCAAAAACAAAGTATGAACCGGTGCTTACCAAAAAAATATCCACTTCTAAATCAGATCGATCATCACACATTTGTAGATGTCTCAATCACTCGATTTGTGGTATAGTAGCTGTTTGGGTAAATTGGTGGGATCTGGGCAAATTGCAGGCTCGAATCTCATCGCAAAAAAAAATTTATTTTTGCATTTTAGTCCCACATGGGACTTACAAAGCACAAAATGTGCTTTATAAGGGAGAACTCTCCCTTTGATTATTGACCACCTATTGGTGGTCTACTCTCCATTGAGCACCCTTTTGCATGTCGCTCCACCCACCTCGTTCGTCGGTCCTAGTCAAGCTGTCAGCAGTCCGCGTCAAGTCCGCTTGAGCCTAGGGTCGCCACGTGTCCATTTAGGGTCAGATCCTTCAGATCTAGGTCAGTCCCCTAGGTCTAGTTTGGTTATGTCCCGTCCAATCATCGTGTCACATCTCAGATTTGATCTCCATGTGTCATGTCTTGGATCTGCCTTTAGTCCTGATCTCACGTCAGGTTAGGTTGCACTCCAGTGTCCATGTCAAGCCCTTGAATATGTCGCCGACCAGATCATTTCCTGAGTCTAAGAGTTGGGTCCATCAGTGTCAGTGTTGCTTGGTCGACACTGGCCTGTGTCATGTCCACAGGGTCTAATATGACTCACCTCGAGAAGCGTGCCCAAGTGTTGAGTCCCAGTTGTTGGGCTACGAAAAAATTTGAGCCTCGACAAAGCGAGAGATCTGATACCATGTTGGGAAAACAGAGTAATTAGAGCATTGTATTAGGTAAATATATAGAATACATTAGGCTATAAATAACCTATAGATATAGGATCTACTAACCTATTAGAGCTAGAAATAAACTAGCGCTAACTATAGGCTAACCAAATGATTCCTAATAACAACATAATGTAATAATAGATACTATACGCTAACATTAAGGACTACATTGAGATGGATAACAACTTCAAGAGATGAAAAATTCTTAATTTACAATTAAATGAATAGATAACTTAGCAAGCTATGATGAAACTCAAAACTGTATTATAGATTTATCATTTAAGTCAATCGTTCCACCATGATGTCTTCATTTGGGATTTTAACTCTTCTAGAATTTACTTAGTTAAATAAGAATATAATTATTTTTCTCCTTCTAGTATGGATTTTCTAGCCTCTAGAATTTGGTTGAAGCATTTGACTCCTAAAATATCCTTTTTATCTTGGTTCGTTATGTAGAACCAGATCCTAACTATTGATAAATTGAGGAAAAAATATTTCTATTTTCCAAATGTGTGTGTTATGTATGTTCAATGAAGTATTAGTGGATCACATCTTTATGCATTTTACTTTTTCTTCTAAAGTTTTCTAGTTGTTGTTAAGGACTTTATATTTATGTTGGGTTAGTCCAAGCAATTTTGTTGAGCTCTTTGAATAATTGCATTCCCCCTTTTTTAGTAGTAGGATAATAGTTTTATGTAAGATGTTATAACCTCATTTCATTTGGGGTATTTGGTTTGAGAGAAATAATAGAATATTTAAGGATTTTTTCAGGAATGAGATGGTTACTTTCCATAGAATAAAAATCATATTTTAAAGATAAATTTTTCTATTGTAGAAGATATTTGAGGTTGGGATAATGTTTAGGAGGATAGAATTGCCTATTTTTTGGATCTTACATCTCTTCATAATCAAGAAATAGATTAAAAAAATATTTCTAGAAAAAATACTTTTTGGTGTTCCCCTAGATTTGGTTGGCTTAAACTTAATTTTGATGGTGCCACAAAAGGAAACCCAGGTAGGGTAGGAGGAGGTGGAATTATAAGGGACCACTTGGGATAGGTTGTTGTTGCCTATGTGAAACCTTATGGGATCTAGACTAACCACTTTGTGGAAACCAAAGCTTTGTATATAGGCATCAAATTAATTAAAGAATTTAATATTAAGAAAATCATTGTTGAGGGTGATTCTATGAACATTCTAAACTACCTATAGAACAAAAATGTAGCCAGTTGGAACGTCATGGAAATCAATGAGGATGCTAAGATTAGTCTATCCTCTATTGAGGGAGTGGAAATTAATCATATTTATAGGGAAGACAATGGGACAACCGATTGGTTAGAAAATAAAGGAGTTGAGAGTTCTCATATGATTGTCTAGAGGGAATATATTCCTATTTCCTTGAACTCTATTATTAATAAGGAGAAATATCATGTTGTTGATAATTATGAAAAGAGTAGTGAATAGTAAAACTAGTCTTGAGAAGAGTAGTATTAGATCCCAAAATAGTTTTGCAGTTATTTACCAAATGATGTTTGGCCTTTGCTATTACAAGTTTTTTTTATTGGTTTTGTAGTTCTGGGAGAGACTTAGCATGTTTAATGAGCTTCTTCAGATCCTTTGTTTCATCTAGAGGCTTATGGTTTTCTAGGTGTCAATGTGTTGCTATGGATTGAGGATCTTTAGCAAATATTAGAATGCAAAAGCTATCTATTTTGTTTATTTATGTAGTTGTTTAGTTGTCTATATATCCTTGTGTCCCTTCTATCCAATTCATACCAAAGAAGTAGTCTATGAGGAAAAAATAGTCAATTGAGGGTGATCAATCCATTGAGAAGTAGGAGAAAGTTGAGGTGGAAATGATTGTTCTGCATACATTTTAGATGTTAGAGGATGTAAAGAGTGCTAAGCCAATAGAGGAATAAACTGACTTTAGCTTCATTTCAAAGTTACAAGAGTTTGAAATTGAGAATAATCATCTGGAGAGGACTTGAATAATATTATAAACAATATGAAAGATCATTTGGATGTTCACTACTAAGAGTGGGATGCTACAAATGCATTGCTTTGACCTTGATGAATAAGGGGATGGCTAAATCTCCTGGCCCTATTTTGGATGCTTTATATTCTAAGTCTATTGTAGATGCATTTATATAACTTTTTTATCTATGTTGTTAATTGAGGTAGTATAAGTAGAGTTAAATGAAGCAATGCTATAGTTTATAGATGCAATAATTTGGTTATTTTTTATTTTATTTTTGTCTCATGATGTAGTTACGAGTTCATTTTTTCCAGGTATCTTCGATTGTAAAAAACGGTTGGGACCTTTTAAAAAAATCCTTTTCATCATTTAATAACAAATAGATAATGAACATCAACAATAATATTATTTTTATCCAATCCCCACAATCATTTTTTTGACAATATTAATGATAATTTATGAATCCCCCTCAAATGAAGTATATTTCCATCATTTTTTATTGCAATTTTATTCCCTATAAAGAAATACCTAATCCTCTATACAGTTGTTTGTTAAAGTTTCATATGATTTTGAGTAAGTGAGAAGAATTTTGGCTTCATTATTCTGAAAAATATCACCTCCACTAGATTTTCCTATATTTCCTTTAGAAGCACCATCAAAAATAATTTTGATAAACCAATTTTTGAACATTTCTATTTTACCAAGATCCTTTGTTTTAATGCCATTATCACATATAAATCTTCCATGTATGTTCAAATATTATCACCAAGTTATTACCACCTTTTTTTTTTTCACTTGAGCCTTCTTGTGATGAGCACCATATCTGTAAACATTCTATAAAAGAGGCAATAATATAGTTCCAAACTTGGGCATGATTTTGAGATTTATTTTAAAAAATTCTATTAATCCTTTCAAGCCATAAATTTCAATAAATAATGGGAGGACCAATCCTCCATAGAATATATAATGCTTTAGCTTTGAAATTAATCCATCATTTCATCAACTCTTTCAATGTTATGGATCTATCCAATATATTTTTATAAAGGGACGATGAAAAATTAATGGTCTAATGTTTCTAAATCTTTCTCACACAAGGAACATATGAAAGGTCCATGATATCATCTTCTTTATAGACTTTGTCTTGTAAGAATCGTACTTTGAGTTGCTAGCCAAAGGGATGTTGAGGCCTTATGGGGAGCCTCTTGTGACCAAACATTCTTCCAAAGAAAATATTTGAGAATAGGAATTTTGATTTCTCTAAATCCTTATATCCCAACCAAGGTTATGCATAAGGGGTTGACCTCGAAATGTATTTATAAAAATAAGGTGAATCAGTTTCGAAATCCATGTGAATAGTGTTCAAACTCATGTAGAAGACATGACGAATTATCCTTTTTTTCACAAAAAAATATAAAAATATGGTAAATTTATAATAATATTTGAAATAGTATAATGGGTGGCATAATTGGGGTCACATTCCTAGGACATAGCAATAAAAATCCTCCTTTCCCATGATTTGAATTGAGGTCATGGAGATGAAACAACAATGACATACTTGTTGGAGTTTCCTTGCAAAGACACCAACAACAAATTTAAGGATAGACGAATAAAAGCAAAAATATATTTTTAAAATATAATTTCGAAAAAATAGCCTAGTGCTTAATAATAATATTTTATATATTTACTTGCATGAATTGATTTAAAAATTCATTTTTTGGGTAAATCATCCAAAGTATGCATCAATATATCTTATGGAGCAATAACATAATTTTATATTAATTAGTAATAAAAATATTTGATATGTATGTATCATGTTTCTTGATACACATTATTGTGGCTTTTAGATTTCAGTATCAAAATACTAAATTTAGTTGTGAGAATTTTTTTATTTAGATTATTTTCCAATAATTGAGATCCAAATTGAAAATACAACTATTGATATTATTAAGTGAGTGTCTTTCATTAACACATTAATAATAGGGTTTTTGAATATATTTGTATTTATAATGTTCCATTTGAATAGAACAAGAATGAAACTACCTTCCATATAAAATCTAGCAAATCCCAACCATAAAAAAATATTCAAAATGATTGAAAATGAGTAGGAGTAATATAGCTCGAAACTATGCTATACATTCCTTCAATAATTTTCATGATATTGCAATGTTCCTTTCAACTTTCAACTACTCAAATAAATCATTAACTACCTTTCTTGTTTGCTTGTATTTTCAATAGGCCTACTTAAGATGATGTTTAAATTCATAATTATTAAAGTATCCACACCTCATATTTAAAGTAGTGCATCCACTACAAATTTAAAGGAAATAATAAAAATTTTAAAATTTTTTAATTTTTTTAACAAGTTTATTTACACTTTACCCTAGTTTGTATTTAGGTCTTTAGAAAGAGAATCCAAGACCTTAACCATTGTCCTATCCCACAAAAACTAAATAAATGCTTAACTTGCTATCATTTTAATTTGAAATAAAATGTAATTATTCTAAAATATATATAAATTTTAATAATTATAAACTGATAAATAATGAAACCCATCAAAACAAAGTTGCTATGGAGCATAATAGTAAATTGGGAGATTAGTTTCTCCTTGCCTAAGTTGATTGTTCAATCAATTTAAACTAAAAGTATAATAGTAAAATGAGAGATTAGTTTCTCCTTGCTTAGGCTGACTATTCAATCAATTTAAACTAAAACTCAAATAAAAAATTGGTACATTGTAGGTTTATTTTATTTTAGTTTTAATTTAAATTGATGCTTAGGGCTTTGGGCATTCCCATCCCAACCATGACCCCTCATAATGCCAAGAGCTAAGCTTATCAATAGGGGATAAACACATAGCCATACACACACTCACCTCCTCACACCCTCGTCCACACCATGGTTTGAACCTTAGACCTCCTAAAGAAGAGCCAAAGCTTGAACCTGTCCACCCGAGACTAGTTTAAATTGATATTGATCACTTGTTTCTCCTATATTGACATTGAATTAGAATTTACACATACTATATAGTGATAATAAATAAATGTTTTCATTGTCATTATATTTTAATGATAAATGCAAGCACTTAAAATCTATGAAGAAGTTACATGAGTGTAGAAAACTTCACTTTAAAGGTGAATGATGAGTATAAATAATTAAGTTTAATATCTTGTAATCTAAAATTAAAAATTGTTAGTTGATTGGAAAACAAGGCACCAAAGGGATCAAAACACACCATAGGAATATATTAATTGTATTTAGCCACAAATTCCTAAATAATGAAATTAAAAACAAATGTATAAGCATATCATGTCTCCCATCTTGATATAATTATTTAGTAGATTTTTTTTATTAAATATATGTTGGTGCGGGCGGGGTCGAACGTGACTCCCGAGTGACTTTGACGGTGTAGAACCCTTGGTCATGGTCTCTTAGACCAAGGCGGTCCCACAAGGGATTTTTAGCTTAAAAAATATATATATGTAGGCAATGTTCAAGCATTGTTCATTTAAGATACAATTTCATATTGAAATAGTAGAGCTAAGAGGTAAAGGTTCTTTCTTTGAACCATAAATCATTATAGGTTGAATGTACTAGAATGAAAATGATATAGATAAATAGAAAGGCTAATAAGATAATTAAATTTAGAATTCATAATGGTTTCTTTTTATAACCATAAACATGATTTTTATGGTGAATAGTATACCAAGTTTGTAATAGAAATTTTAAGAGCAACATAAAATTTAGGTATATGGAACATACAAGATATAAGTACAAGTGCACAACTATCTCAAGACTTAGTAGAACATTTTATAAATTTTTAAAAATAAAGAACTCTTATTTAAATAAAAAGAAAGAAAAATAGTTATACATACGATATGAAAAGAGAAATAACTATGTACACATACATTATGCAAACAACCAAATATGGTAAAATATATATTTTTCTCCTAATTCTATTACAAATCATCTTCATTTGTAGATATTTGTTTAAGATCAAAAATTTATTTCTAATGAACAACATTACAAGGAAATCAATGAATACAATCTCTCCACTATTATCAACCTAATAATAAAAAAATTAGAAAGGAAGAATATGATAAATCCAACTCTCACTAGTCTCCTGCTCTTCAAAACACAATGCTCTTAGATTTTGTTTAGTATTTTCCTAGGTCTTCATGTTATATGTAGACATTCAATTAAACCCTACACATATTTTATAATATTAGGCCTAGTGTATTGTCTATTTACATAAGAGGTTTGAAAGTGATTTAGCAAATTTACAACTTAGGGCAATATCTTATTCCAAGTGTCTTTATGAGTGTAAATATAAAATAAAAGCTTAACATATTTAAAGGATATTTTTTATGTACCATAATTTGATGTTCTTGGTTGTTTAATTAAAAATATTTAGTAGTAAAATATATTACTTTGTAGTTAGTTTTTAATGTTTCGGATATTTTTACATCCATTGCAGTGGAGTCCCACGACAAGATTGCAAGGAGGGGAAACAACTATTTGATGCGGATACTGAAGCACTTTATATGGCCTTCATGTTTGTGTTGTGAATGTTCAGTGAAACATAGAGTATTATTCATTGATGCAAATTGAATTTTGCACGTAGATGCACATTTTTTTTTCAAATCCTGATAAGAAAGAAAGACAACACAACCAAGGCATTGGATGATATACTAAATGTTAACTATTAATATTTCTATTAATTGTACCTAAACAACGAATATTTAAGTTCCTAAAGGCCGATACATAACTTGTGTTTTATGGCTATCAACGACAGTCCACTAACAAAGTTTTTTTTTAATCGTTTGCGGCTTTGAAAGTTTAAAAGGCATGTCGTGCCTCCTTTGTTTCATTAGACTCGATAGCAGAGTTGGTTGGGCGGTTGAGAATAAGACTTTGGTGGATAGATGTCACGGGTTTGAATCTCACGAAAGCCAAATTTGTTTGCTTCAAATAGTGGTAATGAGGTATTTTTTAATACCTTTGATGCAAATTTTGATTTTTTTTCAATTCAAACTAAAGTGGCAACATTTCATGATAAAGTGATTCTTTTTATTATGGAGGGATAAGAATGAAAAGGTCCTAAAACAAAAATATATTTTTTACAAATAAAGCAAGAAAGCAATTTTTTTTTATTAAAAAAAGAAACAAGAAACCTAAGACACAAGAAACCTTAGTGCACTTTTTTTGTCATGGAGGGATAAGGACATCATATTTACACTTAGTTTTTCTTTTGCCACATTGAAAGGGTATATCACAATATTCCATCCTTGTTTATTTTGCAACAAAAAAGGGGGATAACAACATTTTATTTTGCAAAATTCTAAAATAAAAAAAAATTTGTGGATTTGAATATCATTTTTTTGCAAAGAAAACCTCAAATATTTTGCAAAAATCATTGTAATACAAATGCATTTTCGATGGAAACCGATATCTTAAACAAAACCGACATTGTAAATAGGTGCATTTTTTGTGGGAACTGAGACCTATAGTTAAAATTTGTGGTAACTTATGATTGTTTATTGCATTTAATTTCTTATTTTTTGCATTTCAATCATAAGTTAAAATTAAAAAGCAAGCAAAGAAAAGACCCCAAATTTTACACCTATTTATGCAATTTATTGCATCGCAGTGTTCGGTATATATGATACCTCTAGCCCACACTTACAGGTAATGTTGTCATGCTTTGAGCTACTATATCTACCACCTAACATAGCTGCAACAATGACGTATGAGCTATTGTTCTCTATAAATCATCGAAAAGAAATAAGGAAAGCTAGTTTTGATATTCATTTTATTTAATACCCTAATTCATTCTGATTGTTTGGCTTAAACTCCTCCAACTCATCATCCTTTTTTGGAAGGGTTTTGAGGCAGGTGCCATCAATTTTATTGAATTCATTTTCATGTACTCTTTGTAAGTATAAATAAAGGGTGACCATTTGGTGATATAAGGAACCTTCACAATGGTCATTATTCATAAATATCTATCAGATTCATAGTTTCTGAAAGGTTCTAATTTTACACCATGGAAGATAAAAATGAGAGTTATCATTCAGGTTGAAGATTTGTGGGATGTGGTGACTGGAACTGCAAAATGTCCTACAACGCTAGGGCTAGATCAAGAGGTATTTTATAAGAAGGATAAAAGGTATCTTATGTTTATTCTGATTTCTACTACAAATGAGGTATAACCTCATATTTATGATGCAAAAACTGGTAAAGAAGCTTGGGATGCTTTGATTACCATTTATGAAGGGAAAAATTAATCCACTATTCTTAACCTTCAATCTCAACTACATATACTAAGTATGAAATCTGATGAGATAGTTGAACTGTTCCTATGCAGAGTGGAAAAATTGAAAGCCAAATTTAATTCTATGGGAGAGACAGTGGTAGATACTCTCTTGAATTTTATCATTTTGAGAGATTTTCCAAAATCCTACAAGGTGTTGATCGTATCTCTACAAGTTTCTAGTAGACAAGTTACCATTTTTGAGTTTTAAATTTACTTCAAATTGAGGAGGTAAAACAACTTCAGAGAGATGAAGTACAAGATAATGCACTTTAATCAAAACAAGGGGGTAAGAAGCAAGGTAACTTTCATAAGGGAGGATATTCATCCAAAGGAAAAGGGAAACAACCTCAACAAAAAGAACAAAAATATTACAAAATCTGTGATATGAATAACCATGACACCAATAGGTTTTGGTTTAAGAATAAACAACCCAATGACCAAGATCACAAGAAAAAGTGTAAAGTGAAATAAAAACCATAGAAAAAGAATAAGAAACCCAAGGGACATGTTGCTTATGAGGAATCAGACTCAGAATCTAAGAGAGAACACAAGGTGCTCATGATCCAAACATCTTCTCAGTAGAAGGATACAATATGGTATATTGATTTTGAGGCCAGTAAACACATGACTGGTGATAGATCGTTGTTTGAGATATTTGAGGTAAAGGAAGGCAAGCCAGTGACAATCATTGATGATAAGACCTATCGATTCCAGGGTGAAGGAGATATTTCTATCACTCATCCATATGGTAAATGTCATATTGAGAAGGTTCTCTATGTTCTTGAATTGGCAAACAATTTATTGTTCATCCATTAGATCTTGGATAGAAACATGGATGTTGTTTTTAGTGTTGAGGATGGCAGAAAGATATGCTTCATCACCAAAAAGGGAAAGCATGTAGTAATAGGTTCATACAAGCATGGCTTGTTTATCTTAGATGTCATTTCTACACCTCATGTTGCCATGGTGGCAAACACAAAGGAGGCTACTTCTCTTTGGTATAATGGATATGGGCATCTGAGTTCAAGATATTTTCTCAAGTTGTGTAAATATGAGATGGTAAAAGGCATTCCCAACTTTTTATCCAAATTGTCAGTTTGCTTGGATTGCTTAGCAGATAAGCAACATCGGGTACTACTTGAGGTTAGCTCTTCATGAGCTAAGAAATATTTGGAGTTGGTACACATTGATTTGTGTGGTCCTATGCTAAATATTTATTTTTTATTGTTGAAAAAGAGGGTAAAATTTTTATTAACTCAACAAAACATCCAAGATACAAAGAAAAAGAAGAAGCTATTCAGACATATCAGCTCTCAATAAATAAGAGAGAGATTGAGAGCAATCAAAACAAAGTTGAGATAAATTCTTAATATCCCAACCATATTGAAACTCAGAAGCCCATTTAGCTAACAAATCTGCTACCCCATTCCACTCTTGAGGAATATGCACAAAAGAAATGAACTCCAAGTGAGTAGAGATATTGAGAATTTGTCGAGCAATCCAACTCAACCGCCAAATCCCATGAAGACTATCCCTAGAATTCAATAAATTTATAACAATCTGAGAATTAGATTCATAAACAATCCGATGCCAACCCAAAGCATATAAAATCGCAAGGGCTTCCATGAAGTTATTAGAATGATATCCCTTAAAGAAACAGAAAAAAAATTGAATAGTACCACTACTGTCCTTCCCCACACCACCAATACAAGCATTACTTGGATTACCTCGAGAAGATCCATCCGCATTAATCTTCAACACTCCCAGATGAGGAAGATTCCATTTACCAGCCCTTCGCACCCGATTACTCTGACCCATACTTCTACAAGAGATATTAGGACCAGTACCATTAACCAAAAAACCTAATATTTCCATGATATGATGCTCTACTTGGTCCATAGGAGAAATAATTTGACATTTTGTAGACACAATTTCTTGGATCATTCACAAAATCCTCTACCAAATCTGAGAAGCAGTTAACTCCTTCCATTGGAAAATTTGATAGTTTCGTTCAAGCCAAATATGCCTAAAAATGCACGAAGGATCAATGCTCCACCCAACTTGTAAAAAGAAAGCCACTGCAGGAGGTCATCCCATACTGCTCCAAAAATCAACTACAAATGAAGCATGTGAACAAGGTTTATTCCACACTCCCCACCAATAATGCCAGAGTTAATGAGCAAAGTCGCAGTAGATAAGTAAATGCCCAAAAAATTCCTCATCCTTCCCATAGTTATAGCATAAAGAGGGGCCAACAAAACCATGATTTTGAAGATTATCCCAAGTAAGACACCGATTATGAGTAGCCAACCATACATAAAAGCTACACTTAGGCCAAATAAAATTATTCCAAACTTGCTTCCACCATAGTACCACATCCTCTCCCAACCGTTGTCGATCTAAAACATAATAACTAGTAGCAACCAAAAATATCCCTCTATTATCCCTCCTCCATGCTAGCACATCATACCCATGCAGATAAGAGCAGGTATGACTAGCCAAAATATGGGCCAGTTTCACCCTCGCATCCATAGTGCCACCAACAGGCCATTCCTAAGGATCCTTCAACTGAAAACTAACCATATGACCAAAGGACTTAACAGTTTTGAAATTCGCCACCTTCACCCATCTAACATCTAAAAAGCATTGAGTAATATCTTGAATATGGGGAAACTTTCTAAGGAGAGGAGAAAATCCATCCCAAGAATCATGCCAAAAAATAGCCCAAGACCCAGTATAACAAATCCAGAACAACCCCTGCTTAACCAACTCTGGACCCTTCTTCAGAGTATTCCAGATAAATGATTTTTGACTAGTCAAGCTGTATCAAAGAATCTCAGAATCTTCCATCCCCCTAAGATACTTGTGGAAGATAATCATGGCCCAAGTTTGCTCTTGATTACTACACCAATGCAAATACATCTTAGTAGCCAAAGCAGTCCCAAAAATAGAGCTTAGGTGGAGACCCAATCCCCCTTCCTACTTCGATCGACAAATAGTCTCCCAATTAACAAGACTCCATTTTGAGGAATCAAGATTACTAGCCCACAGGAATTGCCTAGAAAGAGAATCCAGATCATGAAGAAAACTTGCCAGAGTAATCTGAATAAGGCATCTATACACCGATAAAGCCTGAATAACTAACTTCAAAAGTAAAACCCGACCAAAAAAAGTCAACCATCTGTGAGTCCAATGACTAACTTGAATGCAAAATTTATGAAGGATGTTAGTCCAAATTGACCTAGGTAGAGGACCAATAGAAATAATAATCCCCAAGTATGTAAGGGTAATATTCCCAACCTGAAACCTAAGAATCTGAATGATTCTAGCTTGAATCCTAAGATTCGTATTGAAAAAGAAAATAGTAGACTTATGCTCATTAATATTCTGACCAGAGATAGCCAAATACATATCCAGCACACGTCTAAATTTGGTTTCTTCATAAATAGAAGCCACACCCAAGAGATCAGTATCATCAATAAACTAAAGATGAGAAATAGCCGGCCTACCAGTATCCCATTTCCACCCATGAATAAGACCCTGGTGAACCTGATCTTTAAGAAAATGACCCAAACCTTCAACCATAATTATAAACAAGTAGGGAGATAAAGGATATCCCTACCGAAGACCCTAGGAAGCATGAAACAGAGGATAGGGCTCCCAATTAATTAGGATAGAATATGAGGGAGTTGTAATACAACTCATAATCCACTCAATCTAGGAAGGATCAAATCCAAAGGCCAAGAGGATTTTGTGAAGAAAATACCATTTCACCGTGTCATAAGCCTTCGCCATATCCAACTTCATAAACATAAATTTATCCTTATAAGTGCTCATAGAATGAATAGCCTCGGAAGTAATAGCCACCCATCTAGAATATGCCGACCAACCACAAAGCCACCTTGCTCATCAAAAACAACTCTATCCAGCCAAGGCTTGAGATGCTTCGCAATCAGCTTTATAATAATTTTATACACCACATTATAGAGAGCAATAGGCTAAAACTAATCAAAAGAGCTAGCCCCATCCCTTTTATGGTGGAAAGAGGTATTTTCAATTGTTTTTTGATTATTACTCATATAATATGTGGGTTTTATTTTTACAATTAAAATTTGAGGCACTTTTGTACTTTTAGCAATTCAAGAAGAGTTCTGAGGAGTCAGGGTGTTCTATTAAAACCCTCTATTTCGATCAAGGGGGGAATATACCTCCAAAGAATTTTCATCATTTTTGAATTCACATGGGATTAAGAGATAACTGAAAATAGCCTATACTCCATAACAACATGGATTTTCTAAGAGGAAGAACCGTTCCATCATAGAAATGGTTTACTGTATGCTTAAGGGGGCACATCTTGAGCATGAGTATTGGGAAAAAGTAGTGAATACAAAAATGTACCTCCTGAATAGAGCACTCACAAAATCTCTATAGGGCATGATTCCATAAGAAGCATGGAGTGTTAGGAAATCCTCCATTTCTCACCTAAGGTTTTTTGGATGTAAGGAATTTATGCACATTCTAAAACAAAAGAGGAAGAAGTTAGATGAGAAAATCTTACACTGTATTTTTCTTGGTTATGATGAACATTCAAAGGGATATCGATTGATAGATTATAAGACCAAGAAAACACACACTAGTAGAGACATGGCATTTGATGAAGCTTTCACATCAGATAACACATCTACAATTGTATACCTAGATGAAAAGGAGCCTAAGCAAGAGACTCCATACCCACAAAATAAGATTCCAAAATGGTATATTAGCACACTAAGAGATTTAAAGTTGATTTCACTTCCATATCTAACTCTAGATCAACCTTGTACTAGCAACATGACTTAGTATATGAGAACAGAGGCATCAATTTCAAAGGTTGACGAGCTTTATCAATAGTTTTATGAACTATATGTAAATATAGAGGAAGATAGAAAAGTAGATATGGATGATGAAAGGTTTTATATGTCTGCATTGGATGATAATGAACCCATAACAGTTCAATATGCACTTAGTGAGTCTTAGTGGAAGACTACTATGGATATTGAACATACATCTCTCATGAAAATTCACAAATGGAAGCTAGTTGATCTACCTTTAGGAAAGAAGCCCATTGGCTACAAATGGGTATTCAAAGAGAAATATAAGGTAGATGGAACTATTGATAAGCATAAGGTCCATACTGTTGCAAAAGGCTATGCTCAGAAAGAAGGCATAGATTATGAAAATAATTTTACCCCCACTACAAAAATGACTACCATTCGAGTACTTTTTGCCATGGCAGCTTAGTTTGGATGGAAGTTACATTAGAGGGATGTCAAAAGTACTCTCTTGAATGGTGACTTGCAAGAAGTGTACATGACCCAATGAGAAGGATTTGTGGTTGAAGGCCAAGAGTAAAAAGTTTACAAGTTGGTTAAATCCTTGTATGGGTTAAAATAAGCTCCATGAGCTTGGTACATCAAAATTGACAGTCACCTATTGCAGTATGGATTCAAAAGAAGTCCTTCAGATGCTAATATCTATATCAAGAACAATGGTTTTTACATAGTGATTTTGGTACTCTATGTGGATGATATGATCATCACTGGAAGTTCAAAGAACATGATCAATGAAGTAAAAGATGATTTGAAACACTCTTTTGCGATGACAAATCTAGGATTTCTTCACTCTTGTCTTGGTTTATAAGTGACTCAAAAAAAGAATCATCTTAGAGTAACATAAAAGAAGTATGCCAAGACATTTATAAAAAAATATCGTATGAATTATTGCAAGCCAAAAGCAACTCCAATGGAACCAGGGCTTAAGTTATCATGATATGATACTTCTCCATAGGTAGATGGTACTCTCTATCGCTAGCTGATTGGGAGTCTCATATATATAACAAAAACCAGGTCAGATCTCAATTTTATTGTGGGCTATAATTCAAGGTTCATGCAAGAACCTAAGGTGAGTCATTGGAAAGCAGCAAAATGGGTTCTTCATTATGTCTATGGTAGTACATAATATGGCTTGGAGTACAAGAAGAGTGATGATTTCTTCACAAAATCAAACTATTCTGGATCCATTGATGATCGTAAATCAACATCTGGATACATTTTCCATCTTAGATCTAGACCTGTATCTTGGTACAATAATAAGTAGCAGGTGGTTGCTTTATCTTCTACAAAGGTAGAATATCATGCAACATGTGGAGTAGTTTGTGAGGTTATATGAATAAGTCACATTCTCACAAACATGAATCTTCCAAAGAATATTCCACTTCATTTTTTTTGCGATAATCAAGGTGTTCTGAACCTTGTCAAGAATCCAATCTTTTATGAGCATACCAAACACATTGACACTCAATTTCATTTCATTCAAGATGAAGTTCCAAAGAACCACATACAACTCCAGTACATTCCCACTGATGAACAAGTTGCATATATTTTCACTAAGGCATTTGCATGTGTCAAATTTGAATTGTTTCACAACAATATTTGTATTTCAAAATAATGTAATAAGGGGGGGATGTTAGCATAGGTTCATTACATTATATGTTCTATTAATATTAGTGCATTACATTTTATATTAGCGCTTTTATTAAATTTGTTAGGGCATTATAGTAGGTGGTTGTGCAATATGGTTGAAGAGGTTATGCTCACCGAACTCTTCTTCAACGAACTCCACTTGTATTATTTAAAATATTCATTTGAATAATATTGACTAATGCTTCAAATCATGATAGAATTATCTTGTAAAAATGAAGAACTCACCCAGATACAAAACAATGTCATCTAAAAATTGAAAATATTTTCTCCTTCATCTCTTTTTAGCAATAAGGAGTGCAAATACTCCCCAGAATCCAATTGCAAAGCTTGCCATCCACTATTGTTAATATAAACTTATAAAAGGTATTATTTCAAAATTTAAACTATAGAAAGACTAATGGATCAATTTAAATAATATTTAATCCTAAATATATAATGTTTTAAGAATGAATAATGCATTCAAAATAAAGATTAATAATAAACAAATATTTATATATACTCTTAAAAATACCAAATATTTTCAACAACTGATGAGATTATTTTGTACAACCAAAGAACTCAATCAATACAAAACAATGTCATCTAAAAACTAAAAATATTTTCTCCTCCATCTCTTTTTGGCAATAAGGAGTGCAAATACTCCCCAGAATCCAATTGCAAAGCTTGCCATCCACTATTGTTAATATAAACTTATAAAAGCTATTATTTCAAAATTTAAACTATAGAAAGACTAATGGATCAATTTAAATAATATTTAACCCTAAATATATAATGTTTTAAGAATGAATAATGCATTCAAAATAAATATTAATAATAAAAAAATATTCACATATATTCTTAAAAATACCAAATATTTTCAACAATTGATAGGATTATCTTGTACAACCAAAGAACTCAACCATATACAAAACAATATCATCTAAAAACTGAAAATATTTTCTCCTCTATCTCTTTTTTACGATAAGGAGTGCAAATACCCCCAGAACCCAACTGCAAAGCTTGCCATCCACTATTGTTAATATAAACTTCTAAATGCTATTATTTCAAACTCTAAAATGTATTCAAAAAAGCTGAGCTAGAGGATTTTCTAAATAAAATTTATGAGAAATTCGATCTCACATTAAAAGGTATCCGAGCTAAAAATGGAACCCGCCACCACCTACAACTAGACAACACCAATATACATTTTAAAATGTGATAGTACCAATTTTTTGGTAAGGCAAGCCCCAAACATGGAATGTGAGAATGGAAATAGTAGGCCGATTGTGATGGATCACTTTTCAGTTCCTTAGATAATGGAAAAAAAGACTAATGAATCAATTTAAATAATATTTAACATTAAATATATAATATTTTAAGAACAAATAATTTATTTAAAATAAATATTACTAACAAACTAATATTTTCAACTATTTATATAGACTCTTAAAAATATCAAATATTTTCAACAACTAATGGTATTATCTTGTACAACCAAAGAACTTAGCCAAATACAAAATATAAAAACTAAAAATAAATTCTCCTTCATCTCTTTTTGACAATAAGGACTGCAAATAATCCCTAGAATCCAACTGCAAAGCTTGTATCCTATAAAAATGTGGTGAATGTAGGAGTATAGTTGTTGATTTAGGTATATATAACAATAGTATGAGGTAAATTTGTCAGGATAAATAAAATTATTTACAATTTGAAGGTGAAAAGGTCTATGATTTAGGTGGGAGTGGTTGGCAATTTAAAATAAAAAAGATAAAATTATTATCAAAGGGGAGCAAACCAACCCTAAAAAATTTGCTCCCAATTTTTTTGGATGAATGGATTGATGTCTAGGATTCCCATATTCACCAATTTTTAATTTTAAAATTCTTAATATTCATGAATTAACGATGACTCGCCACTATGCATGAACCTGGTGGTTTTCATATGCTCAATTGAGGAAGCATTAATTTACATTATATACCTCTATCACCTTTGATTTAACTTAGGCATCTATGTCCACTTGGATTTTAGACATCTCTCATAGATTGGTAGGGATATTTTCTCTTGCATTTCATCATGGATTACAAAATCTATGATATTGAGACTTATCCAAAGGATGGGTTTCTTTAGCACTCCTTTGTCTTTTTATTGAGACTTTTGCTAAATGGATTTTTGTATAAGTCCTAGTTATTGGGAGTTATTTTAACTTTTTTCTCATGAGATAGAAAAAAGTTCGATAATTAGTTATTGAGGTTTTACCTTTGTCACAAGTGGGTAGTGGAGAAACACTATAAGACCATGCAAATTATCACAAAATTATTTTAAGAGCTTGGTGTATTCTTCACATTATTCTAAGGTTAGAACTTTTCCTAACTTTATTATTCTTGGATTATCCTCTGGTCCTATGTAAACATCAATGGTTTCTTCTATTAATATGTGAGACTCATCTTCATTTTGTGGAGGGGTAGGCAACACCCCTAGGACTTCAATCTCATTTGCATCTAAAGTCCATTTTTCAGTTTTGGTTGATTGTGATGGATGTGTAACTAATGAAAAGGCCCTACACTAGGGACATTATCTTGAATAGAACAATCATCATGATTATCCCTATAAGGGTTGTGGGGTAAACCCTTCACATCATAGTCAATTATGTCTAGAGTTGAGAATGTGATTTCTATGGGTTGAAGTGATAGGCCATTGCATGCTTGGGGTAATATTGATCTATCCTCATTATAAATACTAAGGTTGGAACTTTTCTCATGTTCCTTGATGAGTTTTACACTTAGTGTGTTGATTTATAAATATTCCATAAACAGTTCATTAAGGGAGAAAGGGGAGAGTTCATCATCTTCATCCTTATCCTAGTATAACATCTATATCAAGGTTAATTTTCTTTGGGTTTCTATTAAGAAAATATATAATCCCTCATTGTCACTACTTTATAAAGAGGAATAAGGTGCCCTTTCATTAGAGTTAGGAAAACATCTCAATATCCAACATCCAAACTAGGCTTCTGCCTCTAGAGGTTCTTTTATCCCCTACTCTCAAGGTTCTAAAACATTACCTTTGTATCCTATATTAAAAACAATTTTCTTGGGTATGGCTAAAGATCTATTAAGTAGCAAGAAGCATACTTTCATTCCAATAGACAAGGGTTGTTCCCACAAAGTTTCTCTTTGTTTGTCATCCTAACAGAGATGAAAGAACAAATTCTAATATTTACTGTTGTTCCTTTTCTAGAAGGCAACCCCAAATTTTAAGGATACGAGGATAGCCTAGCTAAGTCTAAGGCTAAAAAATAAGGTTGATTATTAAGATTTATATGGTTGATTTCTTGTATCTCAACCTTTGTCTTTTAAGGAAACTTGGGTACTTGTTCTAGCTTTTTGATTATCCTTATTTTATTTAGGTGTAGTAGATTTTACAAAATCATTGATAAAGGGGCAAAACACATTTAAAGGGAAAAAATGATCCTTAGAATTTTTAGTTTGAATGGATTGAAAAAAGTGAAAGGTTCTTTGTCAACCACAATTCTATAAACTTTTTCTTGATATTCAAATTTAACACATTGACTGTATGTTGAAGGGACTACTTGCATAGCATGAATCTAGGCTCATCCTAAGAGGATTTTATAGTTTAAATAAAAGGGTAACACATAAAATAATATTTTTAAAATGTGAGGCCATACTTCTATTGGAAGGACTATACATCCTAGAACATCTCACTCTTCATTGTCATAAGCTTTTATGACAATGTCTAATTTTTTTAAGTCTTCTTTATTAAGGCAAATACTTTGGATAAACTTAAGGATGCAAACATTAATGGTTGAGCCATTATCTATGAGATCTCTCTTAATACACCGCTCATTGATATGGCAAGTAATGTATAAGGGTAACTCACCTATCATTGAGGAAGGCAGGAGATCATCCTTAAAAGGGGATATTGTTGCATGATTTACCGTTAGTGACCCCACCATGTTAGCTAGATTTTTGGGGCTAACATATTGGTGGATAGATTATTCACTTAGGATCTTGAATAAACTCTCTTGATGAATTGGTAATGTTTTTAGAAGATTAAGTATAGATATATTAGTTGGTGTTTTCTCTAATTGTTGTTGGAAGTTGAAGATATTTTGGACTTTATACTATGGTTTCAAGACCAAAGGTGGACCTTTAGGGGTTGATGTGCACCTAGAAATTAATACTAAATGAGGGTTTATGGGTCCTAAATATTGATTCTTCTTCTTAGTTTGATACCTAGTAACAAAAATGATTTGGATCATCCATACTAGATTTTGATCCAACAAAGGTACATTCCTATATGATACGATGTTAATAGCATTTTACCCATGCGTGGGCAAAAGGTCTTGGAAAATTTACAGGTCTTGGTTAGAGGAAGTTGTTTGATTAGAACTTTCTAGTATAAGGAAAACTTCATCAATAAGGTCTTGGACTAGGTTTTTAAGAGTTCTACATTTATTTGTGTGGTGCTCATTCATGTGATGGTAACCACATTATTCATTTTCATTAAACCAAGTAAGTTTTTCTCTTTCAAGATCATGTTGCCTAATAGGAGGTAACTCTATCATCTTTGCTTCTAAAATTTATGTTAGGATAGACAAGGATTGGTTTAGCCTAATGAAATTTTGGGAAGGCTTCTCCTAGGTTTTATTCAAGATAAGCTTTTGTAGGGTAGCAATGGTGTCCATATGACCTATTTTTACATTATTAATAGGGTGGGAGTCAGTGACTCCATCATACATAATATATTTATTTTTATATTGTGCCTTATATTTAGAAGAATATGGTTTTTCATCTTCCTTTTTGGTTTTTAATTACCTCCTACATTGGAGGGTGACTTCCATTTTCTTAGCAAGATCTACCACATCATCAAAGGATACAACATGGGTCATCTCTAAGGGGTATGAAAGGTATTTTTGAAGTTTGCATCTAAAAAAATGCAAAATGTCTCAAGGCAATGAGCCAAAAGAAAACTTCTTAACCAATTCCCTCCATTAGGGTAAAAATTCATTAAGAGACTCATTTTTGCCTTTTTTTAGTTCATAAAAGTCATCAACCATGCACTTTTATACAATATAAGCAACAAAATGTTGGATAAACATTTTTTCCAAATTAGAAAAAAATTTAATTGAATGATGAGGCAATTGATAAAACCATTCTAAATATTCACCACCAAGGTTGATGAAGAATTTTTTTAACAACAATGTCCCATCATGGGTGATGTTGTGACATGCAACTCAAAAAACTCGAAGGTGCTCAATGGGATCACCTTCTTCTTTATACATTTGAAACTTATGTAACACAAATCCCAAGGTACAGGGTTTGTTTGTTAAAGTAGTATCTACAGGTTAATTAAAACAATCTTTATAAGAATCCATTTTTTTTGTGCGTCCTTGGATGGAGGCCAATTGTTGTTTAAATTTAGAATTTTGTTTTGTGAGTTGTTCTAACTTATAATTTAGATCTTAGAATCTAGAATAAGATATTGGTGGTGTGAAAATTGAGGCTATGAATTTATTGGAGGATAGTATTGTAAATCTGGTTGGGTTAATATAAAAGGAACAACCATGGTATTAGGTGTAGAATGGTTAATGAGAAAAGGGTTACATGAGGGAATAGTAGAAATTGAAATATATGAAGAGAGTATGTTGATGAAGGGGTTAGAAGATATAATATTTGAAGTGTTAAGCATACTAGAAAAGACATCTACATTTTGGACATGCAAAACACTCATAGGTTGAGAAGTGGGATGGTTCAAACTGAATGGTTCCAAATTGAGAGGTAGAGACCCTTGATTTCTCAAAGATGACAAGATGATAAGGGGTACACTCTCTAAGTTTATTGTGATTACAGGGGGATTAAACCTTATTCTGTTTAAGTTAGATGGACTAACATCTAAGCATAAGGACCCATGGGAAGGGTCTCTTTGAGAGCTCATAGGACTAGACTTAGGTTTGTTGTAGAAGATCTAAAAGAGACTCTTCCATAGCTAAGGTTGTAGGGATATTCATTAGCCCTATGGACTCTCTACTTTGTCTCCCTATTTCCTCTAAGAAAAGCTACTAAATGGTCCATAGACCTAAAAACTACTTCCCCTCATTCATTGTGAATAGGGAAAAAAGAACCAAAGGGAGGACTTTCTTCATCCTCATCCTCTTCATAAATGGGATCTTTGATCACCTTTTGCTTATTATAAAGGTCAAGAAATTAGGTTTTTTTACCATTTTCTAAACAATATTTTGGGTAATATGGTGGTTTAGCCATATCCAAGGAGGGGAATTCAATTAATTTTTTTTTTTTAAATTCTTTGAGAAAAGAAGAGAATATGTTTGATACCCTTATGTTACCTTGGAAAAACAAACCTCCTTATGACTCCTACCAACCCTCATAATATACTAGCCAAGGGAGATATCCCTCAAGGTTTGTATATTGGGTTACTTAAGGGGTCATTAACCTTCCCCCAATAGGACTAAAATTTTTGTTATGTTCTTATTATCTTAATTCAATATAATTTAACTACCAAATAATAAAAGGTGATGTTTATAAAATTTTGATAAATTTTATCTTTATTAAGGTTAGGCTTGGTGAAAAGAGTAAGATGGGGATTTGAGTGGTGTTTCACATCATGTTCACCAAATATGTGGGCACCAATAAACGATTCCAAGGAGACACTGGCCTTAGTGGGTCCTTTTTACTTCAATATCCAACACTCAAATGGGATGGTGTTATTGTGACTCCATAATTTATACATTTTTGAGCTCTTATATTTGGCAAAAAATAAAGTTTATGGGTTTACCAAGGGTAGTTTTCTATTTTCCTAAATCTAGTTTAGTGTGTTAATTTTTCAAAACACCTAGGTTTCCTTTATAACATAATGTCTAAATGGAAAGTATGATAGGACAATACAAAATAAGACAATAATGTAGTAGACAAAATCCCAATGCAATTATGATTTGTGATGCTAATTCTAAAGTCTATGATATAAATTTTGTAAAATAAAATATTTTCTTTCCTTTTTTTCATACAAAATGTAGATAAACAAACTAGCTTAATGCAAATCTACATGTAATTCCATTTCAAATACCTAATTGACAAACAATAAAAAGGAGTAATGTTGGGCTAAAGAGGTCTTTTGCTAGCTCTTAAAAGTTGATAAACTTAACAAAATATATATATATATATATATATATATATATATATATATATATATTTGAATTAAAAATGCATAAGGTAAAAATATAATCATACAAGAGCTACCCTAACATGGATTTTTTACTTCAATTATTACTAATCCTAGATTAATACAAGAAAGATAACTCCTAACTTAATTTTTCAATTCAATGATGTAAGAGGTGCAAGAAAACAAAATTTTACCCTAGATACAAAAGACTATGTGCTTTTCTCATTTCAATATCTAAAATATATATTTCCTTTAATATTTAGTGAAGATCCTGAGTTATTTAGTTAAAATAATTTTAATGAGTTACCAAAACATGCAAAAAATACAAATAAATAAAACTACCAAGGCCTTTTATGCAGAGCTTGTCTGTATCCTAATTTTTGTCCCATTTTCTTTGAAAGAAGTTTGGTTATTCTTTCATCCCACAAAGTTGTAAAGACAAGAGAAACTACAAGAATAAGTGAAGAAAAATAGACATATATCCTCATTTTTCCTTTTTTTTTATGCATTAAGACTAAATAAAAAGAGCCTACTTAGAATGAAAACACTCTACTTTTCAAAATACAAAAATACAACTTTCCCTCATATTGACTGATTAAATCATATCTAAAGTGAACTAAAGTTACAAAATTTAAGAATCCTTTTATTAAGATTTTATTTTTTAAGCAAGGTAAATTAGAGATATAAGTGTCAAAGAAATATTTTAACCAAGATTCCTTCTAAGCACAATGAATTAAGAATGCCAAACCTCTAGCTAAGATTCCTTTTAAAACCAATGCCTTAGAGATACAAAATCAAAGAAACTTAATACTAAAATTTCCTTTAATAAAATGAGATAAAGATGTGAAAATAAGAAAACCTATGGCTAAGATTCATTTTAAAAATGCAGGATCAAAGAAATTTAATACTAAAATATCCTTTAACCAAATGAATTAAAGATGTAAAAACAAGGGTAGGGGTGCAATGACAACTATCTTAGTGGTAGGTTACTATGGTAGGATTCCTATGGTAGGGATGTAGTGGCTATGATCTTGAAAATAGTTTAATATGGTAGGGTTCCTATGGTAGGTATACAACAATACAATCTCAATGACATGATACTATGGTAGGGTTCCTATGGTAGGGGTGCAACGACTACAATCTTGGATATGGTTTAGTAGAAGGATATTGTGGTAGGGTCCCTATGGTAGAGGTGCAACAACTATGGTCTTGGTGGTAGGATACTATGGTAGGGTTCCTATGGTAGGGGAGTAGTGGCTACGGTATCAATGATAAAATCAAGCCCATATTTTATATCAAGAAATGAATGATGGAGCTAGAGATAAAGAGCAGTGATAGTGGGAGTGGTGATGGTGGGAATGAGGATGAGGGAAAGGGAGACAATGGGAAATTTTTTTCTCGGAACAACATTCCTTTGATAGAGGTGAATAATGGTCTAGACCCAGATTTTATTTTTAGCATTGATAATGTGGTGCTTTTTTGAGGGCTTGTTGGAAGGGACCCATATTCCTTTTGTGGGGGTCCTTCATGGTCATCTATGGTTAGTGGTAAGAAGAAACCCTATGAACCCTATTTTACCCTAATCCCTGAAGGAGGTAAAATTGTTGTCCCAGATGAGCTTGTAGATATGGATATTGAACAAGGGTCTACGAATCTGGTAGGGCATTTCATGGGTGCTCATCTAGATCTGGACATGGTTAGGAAATGGGTTGCATCAAAATGGAGGCCCAATGGCCACATGGAAATAGTTGCTTTGTCAAAATGTTTTTTCATGGTCAAGTTGCTCTCCAAGGAGGACTCAAACAAAATTTTGGGGGAAGGACCATGGTTTTTTGGATGGAGGGGTCTCATCCTACGAAGATGGAGCCCAGACTTTGACCCAGATTCTTAGAGTTTTTTCCAAGCCTTAGTTTGGGTCAGGTTATCGAGTTTTCCCTATCACTTTTGGAATGAGGATGTGTTGGTAGGTATAGCAAGAGAAATAGGGGTCCTAGTGGCTATTGAACTAACCACTAGAGCCTATTCTTGACTGATTTACACAAGAATCTATGTCAATGTAGACCTTGAGAAGGATTTGCCTACCTCAATTAGTTTGGTCTCAAAGCTGGGGGTTTGGAACTAGAATATTGAGTATGAGAATGCTCTGGTCATATGCACAACATGCAAGAAACTAGGGCATTCATCTAATGTATACCCTGAGCATAAAAATCCTCCCAAAAATAAAAAATATGGAAAAAGAAATAGTCTGAAGGAGAGAGCTCTAGACAAGGCAATGGAAGATGTGAGAATCAGGTGGATGGATTTCCCCATCAAACTTCCCTAGTGAAGGATCATACACTGATGAAGAAGCAGGAGGTATGTTTAATGAACTCCTCATCAGAGGATTTTGAAATTCCTATTTCAAATGCTTTTAATATTTTAGAAGTTGGTAATCCCAAGTTAGCTCTCAATTCTCAATCGGAGGGATCTAAAGGAGACTCTATGCAGTCCAAATATGATTCTGAGTCTCAAGAAAAAACCCAAATGCCCCTCAAGGAGGATGTTCCCCTGGAAGAAGAAAAATATGATAAACTAAAAGGGGGTCTAGAAGGTAGCTCAACCCCAAATCATCAAAAAAGGAACAAAAAAAAGGGAATTGATGTTGGTGTAGAGAAATGTCTAGGTAGACCACCAAAATAGAATATTAGGGAATGGGAAATAGTGGCTGACATAGCCAATGGAACTTAGACTATCTTATCCCTAGGTGGGGGGGAAATGCTCGAAAAACCTAAAAAATGAAACTTCTCTCATGGAATATAAGGGGACTCAACGCCCCTTCGAAATAGAGACTTGTTAAAGCATTGAGAAAAGAAAAGAGACCACAGATTTTTCTTCTATAGGAAACTAAAATGGACCAACAAAATATGGAGGCAATTAAAAGTAGGATCTGGAAAGAGGTAGAGTTAGCAGCTAGCCCGATATGTGGAGCTTCTAGGGGTCTACTTTTCTTATGGGATAAAAACAATTTAGAGGGAAGAACTTTAATCCAAATAGACCAGGCAATTACTTCCCTTTTTCAATGTAAGGAAACTAACAATCAGTGGATTATAACAAATGTGTATGCTCCGAATACAACTACTGGGAGAAAATAACTTTGGGATAACCTAAGCCATCAATGTGAAGTATTCAAAGGAATGCCTTGGATTCTAGCTGGGGATTTCAATTCTCCCTTAAATCCATCTGATAAGAAAGGAGGAAACCCTACTATCTCAGAAGGAATGATTGATTTTTCCAACTTCATTAATGATAATGAACTAATGGATGTGGACCTTAGGAGAGCAAAATATACTTGGAGTAACCATCATTTAGGGGAGCATCTAATCCAAGTCAGATTAGATAGAGTTTTGTTATCTCAGGAATGTTTACAGATTTTTGGAGAATCCCTCCTATCTTCCCTCCCTAAAGTTGGTTCTGATCACAACCCTTTGATTTGGGAATCGGGTGACTCAAAATATTTGTTCAGATCCCCCTTCAAATTTGAAATGATGTGGCTATGACATGAGAATTTGGAAGCTCAAATTGTAGACTAGTGGAAGGAAGAATTCTCTGGTGATAAGGTTTCCCAAATAGCTAAGAGGTTAAGGTTCATTAAAAGGAATCTAAAGTAGTGGAATAAACAAGTTTTTGGGCATCTTTTTAAAAAAAAATGAGTTAAAAAACCAATTGCAGGATATTGAAGATCTGATGGATAAGGAGGGTCTATCTAGTGAGTTGTAAGATAGAGAAAAACTTATTCTTGTTGAATACCATAATACCCTAGCTTGTGAAGAGATTTTTTGGAGATAAAAATCAAGAATAACTTGGCTTAAAGAAGGGGATCGTAACACTAAGTTTTTCCATGTTTTTTCCTTAAGACATCGAAGCAACAATAAAATCATAGAAATTTTGAAAAATGATGGGTAGGTAATGGAGGATTTGGGGGAGATTAGAAAGGAGGTGGTTTAATTTTTCTTAGAGTTGATTGGTGTGGTCACCCCCCTAATGAGGAAGCAATGGATTCCATGATCCAAAATATCCCTACTTTGATCATAGATCAAATGAATGACTATCTTTGGAGTCCTTTCATGGATGAGGAGATATACAAGGTGGTATTTGATATGAAGGGGGATAAAGCCCCTAGGCCATATGGTTTTCCAATGGGCTTCTTCCAACATTTTTGGCACATTGTAGGGCCTGATATCATTGGTGCAATGAAGGAGATTCAAAAGAATCATCATATTCTTGATGATGTGAATGCTACCTTCCTGGAACTTATTCCTAAGGTAGTAGGGGCTAGAAATTTTGTTGATTTCTATCCTATTAGCTTGTGTAATACACTATATAAAATTTTCTCCAAAATATTGGCTAACAGAATTAAAGTTGTGCTACCATTTATAATAGACCAAAATTAGGGTGGGTTTGTGAAAGGATGATAGATTTTAGATGGTATAATCACAATTCATGAAATCATCCATTCTATAGACAAAAGTGGGGAGGAGGGGATGCTTCTAAAGTTGGATATGAGTAAGGCTTATGATAGGGTTTCCTGGGAGTTCCTCATCAGAGTGTTGAGAAAATTTAGATTTTAGCAAGACTAGATTGACTTATTAGCAACCTATTTTACCTCAGCTATGTTCTCTATTTTAATCAATGGCATCACTATTGGTTATTTTAAAGGTAAACAAGGTCTATGACAAGGGGATCCCTTATCCCCCTATCTCTTTATCATCCTTGTTGAGGCCCTTGGGAGAACTATTTCAAATGTTGTGGAGGAAGGAAATTTGGATGGTATTAAGCCTGCTTCCACCCTTAGACCTATCTCCCATCAACAATTTGTAGATGACACTATTATCACTTCAAAATCCTCTATCCCACAAGCAAGAGAGTTGAAATCTATTTTGGAAACCTATGAATTAGTAGTTGGCCAAAAAATTAACTTTGCAAAAAGCAAAATCTTCTTTTTAAACACTCTTGTCAGGAGGTAGTTGAAAATTGTAGGTATCTTTGGATGTGGGATTGGGGAATTTCCTTCGACTTATCTTGGGATGCCCATGTTTAAAGGTAGATATTTGGATGATATGTGGAACCCAATTGTGGAGATATTTTCCAAGAAACTAACAGGATGGAAAGGAGCTCTTCTTAGCTAGGCAAGGAAATCTCTTTTGGTGAAATCCTCTCTTCAAAGCATCCTAGTCTATTTTATGTCCCTCTTTAAGATGTTGACTAAATTCTATGATAGAATTGAACAGATTTAGAGGAATTTCCTATGGACTGGTTCAGAGGATAAAAGGTGTCTACCATTGGTAGCTTGGGAATAGGTCTACCAAAAAAAAGAAGTAGGGGCTTGGGTTTTAGAAGATTGAGAAAACTGAATAAATCCCTCTTGGGAAAGTGTGGGTGGAAACTGATAAGGAATGAAGAGGTAAGATGGGTGAAGATTCTTCAAGCCAAGTACCTGAGAGATGATGCTGATTTTTTGGAGGACAAGGATTTTCCTAGGGGCTCTAACTTTTGGAATAATCTCCAAGTTGTCAGACCATTTTTGTGGCAAGGTTTACAATGGAAAATTGGGAGGGGTAACAAGGTTCTTTTCTGGAAATATTCCTGGCTTAAGAGCATTCCCCTTAATCAGGACTTGGAATTCATTATCCTGGAGAATGAAGTTTCTCAGACTTATGGGCCCATGGTTAGTGATTACATTATAAGGGGAGAGAGTAGACCCAGATGGAAACAAATTGAAGTTGAAGGTTTGGACCAAAGAAGGAACTAGGTTCTTAGTAAATTGAATAGGATGATTCAGGTTTATTCCCTGAATAACCTAAATGCTCAAGATTCTAGGTGGTGGAAATTATCCAATCAAGGGACCTATTCAGTCAAATTTGGTTACTATTTTTTGGAAGGTGAAAGTCCTTGTTGGTTGTCGGCTTTGAATGTTTGGTTAAAGAATATCACTCCTAAAGTTACCTTCTTCTTCTAGCTCATCTACCAAAATAAGATCCTTACTATGGATAACCTTATGAAAAGAGGTTTTCAACTTCCAAATAGGTGCAGCCTTTGTGAATGTATGCTAGAAGATGTTAACCATTTGAGCCTAAACTACCCCTTTGCTCAAGAAGTCCTCCATCTGGTTCTTAGTAGATTCCAGGTTTCTTGGGTCTTCCCCAACTGCCTTAGTGATATTTATCTCCAATGGAAATCCCCTTTCAAGAGTAAGAGGCTTAACTCTTTATGGGACTTCAGTCTTCCTCATTCTCTATGGGCTCTTTGGAAAGAATGAAATAGCCACATTTTTAAAGGGAAAATAAGGGACAGTCTTGTTGTAGCCAATAGGATTTTCTCTCTAACTATGGAGAATGCTAGATTAGTTAAGTGGGAAGAGGTCTAGGAATCGAAGGAGGAAGGTATGATTACTATTGATTGGGGTCTTGATCTAGTGATAGGTATGTTTGATCCTCCTAAAAACCTTTTAAGGAGGCAAACAAAATGGACTCCCCCTCTGGGTGGTATGCTAAAATTGAACTTTGATGGGGCAGCTAAAGGAAATCCTAGACCTGCTAGAGTGGGAGGTCTAATAAGAGATGAAAATGGTAATATTTTGATTGCTTATGCTGAAGCCCTAGGGGACCAGTCTAGCCACTTTGTGGAGGCCCATGCTATGTGCGTGGGAATAAAGTTGGTGAGTAATATTCAGGTTAAAAAAGTAATTATAGAAGGGGATTCCTTAAACATGATTAATCTAATGAAAAAAGATACATAAGTCAACTAGAATTTAGCCTCTATGATTGGTGAAGCTCGGCATATTATAAGGCTTATGGAGGTAGTGGAATTTAATCATATTTATAGGGAAGGAAATAGCAGAGCAGACTGTATGGCTAATTTTGGAATAATGCAAGAAGGGCTCAGTGTTTGGGAAGGAGACTTCCCCCAACAAGTTATTGCAATTGTTGATCATGAAAAAATAAATGGGGTTCACAATGATTAATATTTCATTCCTTAACAATTTGTCTGGTTTATTTCATAGAAGGATGTGGTGGGATCTTGGAAGTAGTAATATGGAAGATCGGTCCTATGAATTGATGTTTGGGAGAAAGTTTGAAAATAGAATATGGTACAACTCTTCTAACAATGGTGCCCCCATTTTTGCATGGTTTTTAGAATAAGAAACTCTGGTGATGTTGGCTCCTATTTGTACCACTCTTTTCAAAGAAAATTTCTCATGTTTGGCACCATGGTCATTCAGGCCTCCTTTTTGTTAATATTTGCTTTCAAAATATTTGGTTTGAATATGTTGTGTGTAGGTGAGTACCTTCCCTAGGTTGTTTTGACCTAGGTATTCCACCCCAGTTGGACTATGTTAGTGGCTAATGTATGTTGCAGTTCCAAGGATAGAAGGCTAGTGGGGTAGATTCATAGAGTTTTTCCCATAAATATTATCCATATGTGCCTGTTTGTGTTATCTAGATTGTAGCTCGTGATCCTTGTTTTGGTCGGTATGAAGCCCACATGTTTCACTAATGGTCTTTTACTGGATGTTCTACATTGGGACTATCTCCTATGGGTCAAAGACTTTGAGTATATGAAAATAGATTACCAGGACTTCAAGGTTCACTATCTAATAGAATTTATCTAGAATAAAGCTGCCATGAAACCAAGATTTGATGCTTATGGTGGTGTCCAGAATGACTTGGTAGTAATTCCCATGGTGGCTTGGGAGAACAACCCCTATCCAGTTGTTGGTTGGATTTGGTTATGGGGAACTCATCTTCACTTTTTTGAGGATAGTAGGTTATTGGGATTGGTGCAGAGCGTGTTACCCATAAAGCTCAATCAGGTGTGCAGATAGTGGGATCAAAACTCAAGATAGGAAAAGGAAGTTTGTTCCTCTATTGCTTCAAATTGTTGTAGTTTTTGTTGTGTTCAATAGGTGATAGCTTTTATTTGATGCGGGCTATTTTTCTAAGTTTTTGATGTTTGTATGGCATGGAAGGGTGCCTGTTTGTAATGTCTATGTTTCTCTTAGAAGCATCTGGGCTTATCTTCTTGTAAAAGTTTGTTAAAAGGTTTGGGGAACCTTTCAAAACCCCTTCTTCTACCCTAATAAAAAAAAAGATGTAAAAACAAGGAAATCTATGACTGAGATTCCTTTTAGAAATGCAAGATCAAAGAAAATTTATACTAAAATTTATTTTAACCAAATGGACTAAGTATGTAAAAAAATCAAGCCTATGACTAAAGATGTGAAAACAAAAAAACCTATTACTAAGATTCCTTTTAGAAATGTAGGATCAAAGAAATTTAATACTAAATTTTCCTTTAATAAAATGATTTAAATATGTGAAAACAATGAAACATATGACTAATATTCCTTTTAGAAATGTAATATCAAACAAACTTAATATTAAAATATCCTTTAACCAAATTAATTAAATATGTAAAAACAAGTAAACCTATGACTAAGATTTCTTTTAGAAATTCAAGACCAAAGAAACTTAATATTAAATTTTTTTTTTACCAAATGAATTAAATATGTAAAACAAGGAAGCCTATGACTAAAAATCCTTTTAGAAATGTGGGATCAAAGAAACTTAATACTTAAAATTTCCTTTAACCAAATAAATTAAATATGTGAAAAAAATAAAACATATGACTAAGATTCCTTATAGAAATGTAGGACCAAAGAAACTTAATACTAAATTTTCATTTAACTAAATGATTTAAATATGTTAAAACAAGGAAAAATATGACTAATATTCCTTTTAGAAATGCAGGACCAAAAAAACTTGATACTAAAGTTTCCTTAAACCAAATTATTTAAAGATGTGAAAACAAGGAAACATATGACTAAGATTCCTTTTAGAAATGCAATATCAAAATACTAAAATTTATTTTAATCGAATTGTTTAAAACATAAAATAGGGAAGCCTATGACTAGATTCCTTTTAGAAATGAAGAATCAAAGAAAACTAGTGCTAAAATTTCTTTTAACCAAATGAATTAAATATATGAAAACAAGGAAACCTATCACTAATATTCCTTTTTGAAATGTATAATTAACAAAAGTTATAGCTAAGATTTATTTTTAACCAATATGAAAGAAATCAAGATCTAAGAAACTTTAACTAAAATTATTTTTAGACATATTGATAAAAGAAGAGCAATATCTAATATCCTTATAACTAAGGTTACTATTTAATAAATATTAAATAAAGAGAATTATATTTAAGAACCTTATGAAACAAGGTTAATAAAATAATATCTAAGAACCTTCTAACTTAGATTCTTATTTTACCAAAATGATTAGGGATATAAAATCAAAGGAACCTTTTAAACAATAAAAAAAGAAGGGATGTATAAATTAGAGTACTAAAAGTGCAATACCTTAAACTCTTGTACCCTTTTTAAAGCTACAAAAGACCAAAAAGCTAAAAAAAAAATTAGAGATCACCTAATTTTAGCCTAAAAAATTGAACAAGAGATAAAATTGTAAACCTATCCTTAGGAGCTATGTAGAAAATAGAAAAATTGTAAAAATGGCATATGACCACAAAAATGTTATAGGCTGCAAAAATGTCATACAACCACAAAAATGTTGTGCACCTACAAATCAAAAATAGAAATATTTTGTCTCCTTAACATTAAATTGCAAGCTTACTGAGGATGGAGAGTGGGAATGCAGGCGAGCGAGTGGCGGATGGAGAGTGACCGAGAGGATGCGATAGAAAGGAGGTAGGATGGTCAGGTGAGGGTCCTAGAGGGACAAGCCATGGCAGTGATGATGGGGCAGGGCTCGATGCAGTAGGGGCCCAGGTGGATGGGTCGGACAGGAGCGAAAAAGACCCTCCTGACAAGGAGGGACCAAGAGGTGGGGTAAACCTAAACCAAAAAGGATCCTACGCCCAGGTACTAAGTCCAGGATCCCCAACAAAGCAACCCACCCAGGAACTACTTCCTTGTGGAGCAGATTTGGTCATCCCTGAAGACCTAATGGACAACTACCTAGAGCTTGAGCGTTTCACTCTTATTGGCAAGTTCGTAGGAGGGCGACCAGACATGGAGACCATTCAAAAATGGGATTTTTCCAAGTGGAATACCAATGGCAACATGGAAATTGTTGCCCTCTCTCGAGGGTTTTTTTCCATCAGGCTCAACACTCAAGAGGACTGCTACAACATCTTGGTCGGGGGACCATGGTTCCTAGGGCGCAGGAGCCTTTTTCTTCGGAAGTGGGGAGAGGATTTCAACCTTGAAACCCAAAACATAAATGTAGCTCCTCTGTGGGTTAGGTTGCCAAACCTCCCTTTCCAATGCTGGCACGAGAATGTCATCAAAGGGATAGCCCGGTCCATAGGTGAGCTCGTTGCCATTGATTCTTCCACCAAGGTCCGATCTAGGATGGTCCATGCCCACTTTTGTGTCTTCGCTAACCTAGAAACAGAGTTACCCACTTTCATAAACTTGTATAGAGGATCACGCATCATCAAGAGGCAGCCCATCGAGTACGAAAACAAGCCAACCTTTTGTACTCACTGTCGCACTCAAGGTCACCTCTTGAATCAGTGCCCTATCTTGAGGGCCCAGAATCAAAAGGTGACAGGTCCGAACAAGGGCATGCAGAGGAACCAGGGTATTCCCCCTCTCAACAAGGAGTCGGTGCTAGGCTCGAAACACATCATGCGTAATCCCGCCCACCAAGCACCTCAGGAGGAAGGTCAGAGTGATGTTCCAGATCAAGGCAAGCAAAACCATGAGTGAGGAGAAGCCTCCCCATCAACCCAAAAGGAGTAGGAGGTGCTCTCAAAATCCCTGCTTCACACCAGTCCTAGCATAGAGGATCCAGTTACCCAGGTACAGACCCTTCTCAAAATTGTTGTTCCAAATTCTTTTATGGATGAGTACCTGGCGGGCAATAGGAAATCCCCAAACCGCTCGAATAGGGGTGAGGTACCCCTTTCTCCTTTCTCTAAAAAAGAAGGCCCATCCATCTCTGGGAGAATCAGCCCCAAAAACACCAGGAGCAGGAAACAGTCCATTGACTATGGTAGTGAAAGGAAAAGAGGGAGACCCTCTATCAATGAGAAGAGAAACAAGGAAACGATGGAGGACATCACAAATGGAACCCAGTTGATGCTTTTCTCTGATGATTTCGACAACCATAATGACAAGCAAGGAACCAAAACCCCCTTCCAGCTGGTGAAGGGAGGTAGGAAAAACCCTAAACCCTTGAAATGAAGGTCCTCTCATGGAATGTGAGGGGCCTCAATGGGGCAGCCAAGTAGTGGCTGGTGGTTGACCTAAGGAAAAGGATCAATCCTTCCATCTTCATTATGCAAGAAACCAAAATTGATGAGCTCTCTTCTCGAAAGTCTACCAAGGCCATTTGGGCCAAAGGAGAGTGCCTTATCAGTCCAGCTCAAGGCACGTCAGGTGGGCTCATGTGCCTTTGGGACCCTACCCTGGTTGAAGGAAGGCTTTTGTCATCCTCGAGTAGGATCCTAAACATTTTGTTTCACTCCAAGACCAGCAATCAGTCTTGGATCCTATCCAAAATTTACGCTCCAAATTCCCCCATCGAGTGGGCCAAAATATGGGAAACTATAACTCAAATGAGGACCACCTTCAACACCTTTCCATGGATCATAGGAGGAGACTTCAATAGCCCGTTGCATCCATCTGAGAAGAAAGGAGGTAACGACTCTTTCAGTAGAAGCATGGAGGATTTTAGAGGTTTTTTCAATACCAATGAGCTCATGGATGTTAAGCTCAAGGGGTCCTCTTTCACTTGGAGCAACAGGAGGATTGATAGTGGGCTCATCCAGGTGAAGCTGGATAGGTTCCTCATCTCTCAAGAAGCTATCCCTCTATTTGGTGATGCCACCCTATTGGCCTTACCTCGGATCAGATCAGACCACAGTCCCATCCTCCTTGAAACTGGTAGGCCTCCCTCCTTCAAAACTCCTTTCCATTTTGAAGCCATGTGGACTCTCCACAAGGATTTCAAAGATCAAGTGTCCTCATGGTGGCATCAAAATTTTGGAGGATCCGCCACTTCTCGGCTGGCTCAAAAACTGAATATGGTCAAAGAAAACTTGAAAATCTAGAATAGGGAGGTTTTTGGCAACCTTTTCACCAGTAAAAAGGCCATTACTAAGAAACTTCAGGAGATGGAAAGGAGAATCGAAGTTGGGGACCATAGTAGCCCCACTAGGGAGGAGGAAAGGAACCTCCTAGCAGAGTTCCATAACATCCTGGCTAGAGAGGAAACCTTTTGGAGGCAGAATTCAAGAGACCTGTGGGTCAAGGAAGGTGATGCTAACACCAGGTTCTTTCATGCCTCCACTATGCGGCACAGGGCATCCAACAAGATCAAGGAGATTATGTGCAACAATGGATCATCCACCAAGGACATAGTTGAGATCAGGGCTGAAGCGGTGTCCTTTTTCCAGAACCTCTTGGGAAGTGCCTCGGAGGGTGATAGCCAAGCTCAGGATACTCTCCTATCAAATATTCCTTGCATCGTTCCTCAGGATGCGAACCTCAGACTGGTGGAACCTTTCTCCCATGATGAGATTAAGGAGGCCTTGTTTTCAATGCAACCTGATAAAGCCCCTAGGCCGGATGGTTTCTCTTCGAGGTTTTTCCAAACCCTATGGGATGTGGTGGGGAATGATGTCTGTGAGGCCATTAGAGAGATCCAGTCAACCAAAGTTGTCCCTCATAGTTTCAACTCCACCTTCTTGGCCCTCATCCCGAAAGCCTCTGACTGCAAATCCATCTCTGATTATAGGCCTATCAGCCTATGCAACGTCATCTACAAAGTGTTGACCAAGGTTATGGCCAACAGGTTGAAGCCCATTCTCCCCCTTATCATTGATCAGTCTCAAGGCAGTTCGGTGAAAGGGAGGAACATCCTGGATGGGGTCATCTCGATCCATGAAACCCTACATTCTGCCTCAATGACCAAGAAGGCTGCCCTTTTCCTCAAGCTTGATATGAACAAGGCCTTCGATAGGGTTGATAGAGGTTTCCTTCGAGAGATCCTCCTCAAGTTTGGCTTCCATCCCCTATGGGTTGACCTCATCCAGGGCTGCATTTCCTCCCCCTAGTTCTCTGTCTTAGTCAATGGCTCTCCTGCCAGTTTCTTTTAGAGCTCAAGAGGTCTGCATCAAGGGGATCCTCTGTCCCCCATCCTTTTCATCATCCTCGTAGAAGCTTTGGGAAGAGCCCTCAAGGATGCCCAACAGTGGAAGAAGGTGACCGACATCCTCCCTACCTCGGGGATTGAGGTGATCACCCATCAGCAGTTTGTGGATGACACGCTCCTATCCACCATAGCGTTAGTAGCTCAAGCCAGATCCATCAAATGAATCCTAGGACTCTATGAGAGTGTTGTCGATCAAAAAGTTAACTACATCAAAAGCAAGATATTTTTTCTCAACACCCCTGTCAGGCATCAAGTTTAGATTGCAAGGATCCTAGGGTGCTCTATTGACTCCCTCCCCACTACCTATCTTGGCCTCCCTCTCTTCTATGGGTGTGCTAAGGAAGGGATGTGGAACATGGTGCTCGAGAGAATCCACAAAAATTTGGCGTCATGGAAAGGCAAGTTCTTATCCCAAGCTGCCAAGGCAACCCTCACTATGGCGTGCCTCCAAGGGATTTCGACCTTTTTCATGTCTATTTTCAGATTGCCTACCTCGGTTCTTCACAAGATTGAGCAGACCCAATGAAACTTTCTTTGGTCAGGCAATGAAGACAAGTCCAGGTTTCCTTTGGTGGCCTGGGACAAAGTTTGCAGAAGCAAGAAGCAAGGAGGATTAGGGTTCAGGAGAATGGCCAAGATGAACCTAGTGCTCATTGCCAAACACACCTGGAGGATCCTAGAAGATGAACCGATAGAATGGGTTAGAATTGTCAGGAGGAAATACCTCACTAACACTTCCTTTCTTGAGGATGGGATTCCCACTAGGGGGTCGACTTTCTGGAAAGCCATTGTCCAATCCAGGAAGCTGATCCAAGATGGCATCAGGTGGATCCTTGGGGATGGCTAGAGCATAGATTTTTGGAAGGATAGGTGGGCCCTAGAGGACCCTCTCTCTGAGCAGACCGGGTTGGTTCACCTTAAAACTTTTCTTGATAACAACTTTGGGCAGAGGGTGGCCAATTTCATTGAATGGAGAAATGGCTCCCTATAGTGGAAATTCATTGATGCAGAGGGGCTAGAGACTAAGGTTGACTTCCTATCCTCCATCCTTAAGGACATCATCATACCCACCAGTAGAGGTCTGGATCGAATGATTTGGAGGGGGACCGATGATGGTGGATTCTCTATCAAATCTGCCTATGAATTCCAATGCAAAGGGCTGAAATTAGACTTTCCTTGCAACGTGGTCTAGAGGAAATGTTTGATCCCAAAGGTAAATTTCTTCTCATGGATTGCCTTTTAGAATAAAGCTCTCACAATTGACAATATTCACAAGAGGGGGTTTGCTATTCCCAATAGGTGCTATCTGTGTGAGTCTGCCTGTGAGTCCTCTGACCACCTATTCCTGCACTACGTTTTCACTGGGTCGGTCCTTGGCTCCATCCTCTCTACCTTTCAGATCCAATGGATTCCCCCCAAGACCATTAAGGAGGCTTTCTTCCAATGGCCCAATCCTTTTAAAAATCCCAAGCTCTATTTCCTATGGAATGCTTGCTTCCACCATTTTTTGTGGTAGATATGGTTGGAACGCAATGGTCGGGTCTTTGGTAATCCTCCCAGGGATCCTCCCTCAGTCGCTCATAGGGCCATCACCTTTGCCATTGAGAACTCCAAGCTTATCCCCAGCCCATGGCCCAAGCATGTGTTTGAAGAGGGTTTGTTCAAATCCTTGAAGTTATTAGGGGAGATCAAGGAGTGGGAGGATCCACGGTTATCCAGGAAGGACGTCAGGTGGGTCAGGCCTCCTCAAGGATGGTTGAAGTTAAATTTTTATGGGGCCTCTCGGGGTAACCCAGGGGCGGCCACTATGGGTGGATCAGTTAGAGACCATAATGGACAGCTCATCCTGGCTTTCTGTGAAAACTTGGGGTTTCAAACCAATCATGTTGTAGAGGCCAGAGGACTTCTGAGAGGACTCGAGCTCATTTCAGAGGATCCCTGACCCTTGGTAGTTGAAGGGGACTCACTGAACATCATTAACTACATGATGAATTCCCAGGATCCGATGTGGAAGGTTTTCAATGTCATTTTTGAGGCCAGGAACCTCCTCCTCCGGAGGAACCTGGTCCAAGTCAAGCACACCTACAGGGAGGGCAATGGTTTAGCCGACCACTTGGAAAATAAGGGATTACTATCCACATGTCTCGTGGTGTGGCGACAATTTTTTTCAATGGACGTGGAGAAGGTCACCAGCCAGGATATCGCTAATGATTCCACATAAGCAAGAAGAGAGGATCGGGCTTGGGCGGACGGGCATGGGGAGCGAGGAGAGGATATTCGGGTTTTTAGAATGGATGCATCTATTTCTTTTTGTTGTTTTTTTAGCATGTTTTACCTCTAGTTTGAGGTTTCTGATGTAGCCCTCCTAGGCATTACTATGTTTTTTTTTGGTAAGGTTTACTATGGTTTCTACTATACTAGCCCAAGGGGCTCCTTTTGTTACTAAGGGTTGTGGCCTCTCATGTTATAAGGTTTTGGGATCCTCTTAAAAAACCCATTTTGTATATAAAATATCTACTTACCAAAAAAAAAATAGAAATATTTTATGGACTCACCATAGACCTACAAACTTGTCAAGAACCTACAAAATATAAACATAGATCTATGAATGCAAAGAAACATAAAATATAGATTAGTGTTTTGGGGCTTTTTTGTTCAATTTTAGAATGACAAACTAGCTTGATCCAAGGATAAAACCCTAATGTTACCACTCAATTTTTTTATGAATGAAATAAAACTATACTTGCATGAGTATAAAATCATGGAATTAGAAATGTAAGAAAGTAAATGAAAAGCAAAGCATGGGAGAAAGAAGATAAATTCCAAAGGGTGAAGGACCAATGTGAAAAGTGTAGGCCAACAACTTCGGTAGCAACATCACCTTGCTAAATGCCACACTACTAACAAAACAAATTCCTAGCAATTCAATTATAAAGAATGCAAATTCTTGCTTTAGAATGTTTATATGTATCTTTGCCAATTTTTGTATAAACAACTTAGGAACCCAAGGCCCTTTTTTACAATGAAATGTTTGCTTTGGAGTCACCACTAGGGATTTTGAAGAAATATATTTGATGCATGCAATACAAAAAATATGAGGTGTCTAGTCTATCTTTGTTGAGAAGGTGAGTTGGTCTAGTGACTCATGCAGCTCACTACCTTGATTGGTAGTTAGAGAGGTGATTAGGAGGTGAAGTGGGTACTTAAATACCTTTATTGTTAGTTGCATGAAGTTAACTACCCCAAGTTGGTAGTTGCATGGGTTAATTGGAGGTGGATGGACGAGTTAACTACCTCTAATTGGAAATTTAGATAAGTGACATGAATTATGAGGTGATTAAATATAAAATTGATGGCAGTGGTAATGACTAGTAGTCGCACTACAAAAATTGGTGTTTTGTTAGTGGTTTTGTAAAATTATTGTGGCCTCACAAAAATTCCATGGCTACAAAAATTTCCTGGTTGGCTACAAAAATTTCTTGGTTTTCAAAAATAGATTTTTTCACCTTTGTTGGAAAGCTTGTTCCCATAAATTTCCAATGGTATCAACTTTATGAATTTTAGAGTCTATTTGACCCATTTTTGTGAAGGTCAAATCTAATAGGATCAACATTACTATGCCACTACGAAAATGCCATATGGCTACAAAAATGTTGTATGGAAGCAAAAATGCCATGGGTGGTAGAAATTGAAAATTTAATATTTTCCAAAAATATTATTTTGAGAGCTTTCTAATAGTAAAAGGTTTGCAAAATTTAGACTTGATTTGATCAATTTTTGTGAAGATCAAAGTTTATGGTGTTTTTCACCTCAAAATCAAGTTCAAGAGAGATTTTTGTCAAATCAATCAAATATCTGATAGGCAACATGTTGAGTGATTGCTCCTGCGTGCAAAATTGGGTGTCTACAAAAATTAAATCCAATGTCAATTATTTACAAGAAATAGTAGAAATTAGAATGGAGTAAGATATTTATCTATAAAAAAATAATAATTAATCTATGATTATAAAAATATATGACACAAGGAAAAAACATATTGGGGAAAAAAGAGAGAAAGAGATGGATTAAGAAAGGGTATTGAAATAATAAATTTTTACTTTACATCGAAAATATATTTATATTTTTATAAAATTAAAAATATTCATTTTTACATGGAATAAGTACTGAGGAAGAATAAGATACTACAAATAAAAAAATTAATTATGCTAAATATATTCTTTCAAAAGTTGGGCAAGACAAATAGGCTCAATATAATATTTTATAAAATATTCCATAAATTATCACATAGATAGAATGAAACATTGCTCAGGAATGTCCTTATGGAGGAGCTATAGGAGAAGGTTTTTTATTTTCCCTAATAAGGCACCCAACCCCAATGGATTTCCTATAATTTTCTTTCAAACATTTTGGGATTCATTGAAGAGTGGTATGTTGGCCATAGTTAAAGAGACTAGGAGAAAGAAAGCTATAATAAGTGAGATCAATACCACCTTTATTGAAATGGCCCCCAAGAAAGTTAAGATAAATTATTTTGATTTTTTTTTTCCAATAAGCCTTTGTAATATGATTTATAGTGTAATTTCAAAACTATGGAAACTATATTGAAAAGCATTACATATTTTATTCTATTGGAGGAATAAGGTGGTTTTTTCCATGGTACATCATTTTTTTGATTGTATAATCATTTCATAAGAGGCCATTGAAGAACATGAGCTTATACTGAGATGGGGGGTGAACAATATAAGATAAAACATTTTACTTTTCAATCCATATGATAACATCAACAATATTAAAGTAGTAAGCATTCCACAAATCATCACACACATGAGAGATATATTGGAAATTTGAGGTATTTTATGTTGTCATTGATGTCACATGGATCACATTAAGTTTTAGTGGCCAAAGTATTTCATAAATAAGTATTTATGATATTTTGGAAAACATGAATATATATAGGGTTTTTGTGAAAACCAAGGTAGGCAAAATAAAAGGTTTTATTTAAAACCATGGATGGCAAATTTGAAATGGTTTTTTCTTAAAACCCATGTTGGCTTTTCGTTTCATCGAAAAAGGTGCCCCGATGATGGAGATATTTAATTTTAAATATTTAAGTTTAAATTTTAATTATTTAAAATTAAAATTAAAATTAAAATTTAAAAATTAATTTATAGCGCCAACGTCAAAAGAAAGGAGGCACATAATATTAGAGTTTAATTTATAGTGTCGACGTCAAAATAAAGGAGGAAGGCATATACAAATATGCCACCAAATGTTTTGATTGATTACCCCTATGTCCTCGATGATAATGATGCATTCAAATTTCTAAGGGAGAGAAAGGTGCCAACATGTTAAAGAGTGTGCAAAGGGTGTTCTTTCGAAGAGGGAGCAAAGGCATCATAGCTCATTCGAATCCAATGAAGAAAGGAGGCAATAAAAGCAAGGGAGGTCCCTTACCAAGCACCGTAGGCACTTGTGGCCTAGCGGCAAGAGGAAGGCACGTAAGGTGTTGAAGCAACAGCAGATCCGAAGTTTGAATCCTGCCAGCACTGGTTTTGCAAAGTGAAAGGGATGACTCTTTTTGCACACGTGGTATTTGAGAACATGCTCAGAGCAAACAAATAGAAGGTTTGTGATCACTGTTCTATGTGAGTGGTTGGCTCACATAGTTGTTGGTGCAAGGGCAATGACCAGGGATCGAATCCCACTTAGGAAAAAGGCAAGTTAATAATTTTTCCTAATATTTTATTTTTCTAAGGTTGCCCTAGGAGAGATAAGGGTTGTGATGCATGTTGAGAAAAAGAGATATTTTTGGTGATTTTACTTTTATAAGTATATCATATTATATATCATTGGAAATATTATTTCAAGGGCTATTTGATTAACTTTCTTAGAGGGATAAATAAGGTGTATGTAAAGATATATTTCTATTTTGTAAAGGGGTTCAAAATTGAAGGTTGTTTTGTTCTTTTTCAAAAGTGATTAATTCTTTCATAAGGGGAAATGATGCATTTTGTTGAGTAGGAGTGATAAGGTGTTATTTGGATATTTTTGTTATGATACTAATCATGATCTCTAACCCTTGTTGAAATTTGAAAAAGAAGTTTGTTGAGTGTGGCAGATTTCCAAAGAGGTTTCTTCATATTCATAAAAGGCATGGGCACATTCTCCTATTGATTGATTATGGTGGTAGATTTCTGAAATATCATTGGAGAGAAAAGGATTGATTATGGTTTCCTTTTTGAAAGTGGTTGGTTGAATGATTCAAGGTTTTATGGTTTGAGAGTTGCTTATAAACTTTGTTTTATAAGCATAGTTGTTGAAGCCCATTGGTTATACAAAGAACTTGAAAAGAACATGAGTATGATTGTTATGTGAGATTTGTGGTTGAGCACTGTTGGAAATATTTGAGTTGGTCGATACATGCTTGGACTAGGGTTTTGTGAGAAAAATATGTCTCTTGTGATTATTGGTTGAGTTGAGTTGATTGAGCCTAGTCAAATGATGTGTGAAGTGATTGTTCAAGTTCCATGAAACAAAATATTCTATAATTATGATTTGAGTTGAGATTGAGCTTAGAACATATTGAGTCTCTAACAATTCTCTTTATGCTTCTATGAGTTGACTTGAGTTGAGTTGATATTGAGCAAGTTCTGTGTAAGCTTGTTGAGCATATTTGGACAAGTTCTGTGTGAGCTTATTGAACACATTTGGACAAGTTCTATGTGAGCTTGTTGAGCAGATTTGGACAAGTTCTGTGTGAGCTTGTTGAGCAAATTTGGACAATTTTTGTGTGAGCTTGTTGAGCATATTTGGACAAGTTGTGTGTGAGCTTGTTGAGCAAATTTGGACAAGTTTTGTGTGAGCTTGTTGAGAAAATTTGGACAAGTTCTATGTGAGCTTGTTGAGAAGATCAGTGGAGTGCCTAGTTGAGCAGATCAGTGAATTGACTACCTGAGCAGATTAGTGTGTTGTCTAGCTAAGAATATCAATGGATTGCCTACCTAAGTAGATTAGTGTATTTCCTAGTTGAGTATATTAGTGGATTTCCTACCTAAGTAGATTAGTGTGTTGCCTAGCTAAGTAGATCAGTGGATTTCCTACCTGAGAAGATCAGTGTATTGCCTAGCTTTGAGTAGATCAAAGTAATCATTGTATTGGATAAGGATCCTTATTTCTATGTGAAATATTATAAGGATATTATATTGTGGAGTACCCCACATTGGGGGAATCACGTTAAATATTGTGTCTCAATTATGTATGGTGACTTGTGCTCTTGCTTACTATTGCTATTTGAGTTATTAATACATTACTATATTTGGTTATTGCAATTAAGGACATTAATTGATATTGGTTTGGAAAGAAAGTAAAAAGTGGGCTCTATACTATTCACCCCCCCATCTCAGTATAATCTTGTGTTCTTCAAGATATGATTTAATATGGTTCACCCAATGTGGGCTACTCCACGGAGAAAATATTCCTTATAAATTTTCTCAATGAATTATTTTGGGAATCAATTTCCTATTACAATTTTTATGGACCCCTATCCAAAGGAGACACGAATCCCCTTACTTTGGTTTATGGAAATCTATCCATAGGAGAAATATTTCTCCTCTACTCTGGTTGGTGATCTTCTAGAAGACTTCTTCTCCCACTGCACTAGCTTGTGGATATCTCTCCATAGAAGACCTTTGTACTTACTACCCTTGCTAATGGATCTATACCCATTGGAGACTACTATACTCTACTATGTCACCTCCAAAGCTTACTCTCGAATCTGTTTCAAATCTACACCAAACTCTATCCCAAGTGTAGTACAAATATGCTCTAACTTTGTATCAGATCTAGCACACATTTTCTCACTACACCAACCTCTGTCCTCAATCCTGTCCTTAAGCTTTCTCAAATACTTTCTCAAATATACCTTTAAGTTCTCTCAAGAACTTCCTCAAATCTGCTCAAACATTTGCTCAAAATAACTCACAATATATGCTTAATCAATCTCAAATATTGCACACAATGTTATCAAATGTATTGTCTAATCTTCAAAATAATCCCTTCAGCTTGAAGTAGTTTAGACATATTCTATTCAAAATTTATTTAACCTCTAGAACATATAGAGAATGATATACTCTATCAAAAATCAATATGTTCTACTCAATAATTAAGTTTTTTGCTTTGAAAAATATGATTTCTAATGTTTGCACACTCACTTTCAATATCACTCACATCTAATGCTCAAGAATTTCACTCAATCATTCAACCAATGAAACACAACTTGCTCACTAACCCTAAACAAGTGTTTTCATACTTATTCAAACAAAGAGTACAATGTGGGTCTCAAATCCTAACTCAAATAATCTTCAATATCTATCTCAAATGTTCTCTAGGCATTCACCAATGAAGCATATAAAATAAAAAAACTCACTCAAATATTTCTAACCATGCTTATCAAACAATCCTTTTCACTCCACCTTATATTTCACAACACTCATTCCAATCACTCTAAACAAAAGATAATGTGCTCATACCTTTTTTTTATGTGATGGAGATATGTATTAAAAACCTATTTTACTCACAACCAATTCATTTTTTTCCACTTCGAAGGTTAGATAACAATGGTCTATCTCAAAACCTCAAAATGAATATTTCACAACATTCACAAAATATTCCTCCCAAAATGTGCTTAGTGAAATCTGAAATATATACTTTAGAACTCTTCTTTTGATCTCAAGTAAAATGCATTAAATCTTCATAATAATCCCACCAAAACTCTTATTCATAATGCAAAAGGTACAATAAAATTCAAATCAATTTTACACCTTATAACTCCTAGTCCTAATCTTGCAAATTAAATAAACCCAACAAGAACACAAATCACACAATTAATTTTTTACTATTACACATTTTAACTCCTTTCTTAAAAATATTTTCAATCAAACTATTATACTCCAAATCCCTTTTCAAAATAATACTACATACTTTATTTCATGCATCCCTTTTATCAAAATTAAAATGTTTACCTTATAACTCCTAAAATAATTTCACTTATTTCCCTTTTATGATTTCGAAGTCTCAAAGTCAAATCACATATTCCAAGACCACAGAAGCACATAAATTAAATAGCATACCTTTTAATATTATACCTACAAAAAATATTGCACAAGTCTCAATGACTAGCACCCGAGCTTGAACCCATGACCTAAGCCACCACAATGCCCTAGCCCAAGGCTAGGTTGCCGCGTGGGCTACACGCTTGCACAAAACCAAATGTCCACGAATTCATATTTGAATTTTTCCTTCACTAAAAATGAAAAGGTACTTTACCCTTTTGCAAAACAACTTCATGGGATTCAAAACATAAACCTTCCCTTTGCAAGTGCCTTAGCCACATTCCTTATACCACCTACGCTACCCAGCGCTATGGGATATCTCTTTTGCTCCAAGCGAATTTCAATGCAACTTTGCCTCCCTTTCCTTTAAGGCTCATGAACGTCTTCTCCTTTTTGAAAATGGAGTGCATGAATTATCTCCTCCACATAGGCATTCAAATTATGAACCTTTGGAAATGAAAAATCATTTCCTTTAAATACTCTTTCCTTTGGTTTAAAAAACATTGGCCCTCTCTTGCTTTTGAATTCAAATTCGATTTGAAAATTTGGCGCCATAAATTATTTTAAATTAAAATTTTAACTTTTGTTAAAATATTTTAATTTAAATAATTTAAAAAAACTTTGCAACCTTTTATAAAAGCTCAATAAACCTTGTCCAAGATATCTCTTTTTTTAATGATTTCTTGGACCCAATTATAATAATATTGAAAAATATTATAGTAATATTTGTCTTTCCTTTTAAACCATGGCCTCTTCTTTCCAACCAATTTGCTTACTTTTGGGATGAACTTTGCCTTGATCAATTTCAACCATATCAACCATAGAAGAATATTCCTGCCATACAAAGTGTTCTCTAACATCAACCTTTTGACATCAAACCTTTTGGCATAAATGACAACACAACTTACTCAAAATTTCCAACAACCATAAATTCTCTCCATTCCATGAAAATACTAGGTATGCTTGTAAAATTATACATACATGAAGATATGATAGGATTTATATAGTTTTCTACATGATATTCTTAGAAAAGGTAGTTTTGATCAATGTTGGTGAATGGATTATATATTGTTATAACACTTTAAAATATTCCATTTTAATCAATCGATCTTTTATTGTATATTTATGTTCTATTGAAATATTTAGTGGTTAATTTTCACTTGAGGTCACAATTGAATTTGTATTGTATGTATAAGCCATTTGGGACCTTGTAAACCTTGTAAAAGAAATTTTTGTAATATTTTATTATTTTAAACCTAAATTTTAGTTACCTAACTATCATACGAACCATTTAATAATTAGTTAGAATGTATATTATATTGGAATAGTGATATTATTTGGTGTCCACAAACACCCCCTTGTATCACATGTCTGCTTTCTATATATGTTTTCAACAATACTAGGTAATATGTTGATTCCATTCGTTATTGGAAACTACTAGAAAATTCAACATTGTATAAGAGTAGATGTGAATATCCTTTATTTTATTATTTGTCTTTGGAAAATTAACTTCTACAACATATCCTAAGGGTAAAAATGTTTGGAGTAGGTAGAAGAGTTTCTTGTAAGTTGATGATAAATTTAGAAAAGGGGTTTTTTGATAAAAATTTAGGTGGACTTGGATCACAAAGATCACATTGGATTCAATAGATTTGGTCCAAAATAAATATTCACTAACATGTTATTTTGTTCTTCTCATTGGTACTCATTATGTTTATATTTTATCTTTGACTAGATGGATACCCTATTTTTAGGATTGATATTTTTGATGTTTTCTAAAAACCTCATTTATATTTTATTGATTTTTTTCAAAAATCCATTACCTTTTCTCTTTCAACTTTTATATCCAATAGTAGCATAATGAGAGGATATATTGCTTGGCCACTGTAAAAGAAGAAAATAAGAGCCTAAATTTTTTTAGATATACCACTAATGCTAGAGAATTCATGGTTAGGATTCCATGCATGGCAAAAAATTTTGACCCACTTGAAAATTTTGCTATTTTTCCTACAAGTTTTTGTTGCTTTGACATGCAAGAATGTCTTGATTAGCTATGTTCGATAAATTTTTTATAGAGGGTAAACCATGAAAAGTATGAATGAATTACAATTTTTGGATTCTTTTTAAAATTTTAAGGTTCTATTTCAATATTTTGATTTATTTTACATTTAAGTACCTATTTTTTGCATCCAATGGTTTTTTAATTTTCCTTATTTTAAAATTTAAGTTTTCAAAATATGGAATATTCCTTGAAATATTGGGTATAAAAATCAAAATGCATGTGTGTGCATCATTCTTATGAAGGCTTGCATCATGCATATAGTGCAAGATGAAGGTATTTTAAATTACCTTTAGTTTATCCTTAATGCTATCCCTTTGTATTCCAAATGGGGCCTTGGCCTTAATGGCTAGTAGATTCCACTTTGGTGAATTAGACCATGGAGGTCCAAGGTTTGAACAACCCTACCCATAATAATGTAAACTTTTGTTGATAACATTAGCAACCTCCCTAATGATATGATCAATGATGACATGGAACTACATGATGATATCACCAATTTTTTGCTGAGTGATGACATGGTACTCAATATGGCATTCCGTACAACTAATGATGTGGTAGTCCATGTAGTACCCAATGTTAACATGGAATATGACATGGCAATCCATATAGCATCCACTACTAACATAGTGGATGAATATGAAGTGTTGTGGTAGTCAATACATACAATAATATGGTTTCTAATGTGAGAATGTGGTTGCTAATGTGATACATGTTAATATGGTAGACTATATAGGTGTTAATATGGTAGTTGTTAACATGGTAGCTAATACCATGGTCATATATACAAGTGTTAATGTGTTAGAGGCTAACATATTAGTGGCCAATATGGTAGGTATGTTATCACATGGTAAGTATAAATATGGGTTTGCCCAATCACATATGTTAAACCAAATGACCATACAGTTGCACAATCAATAATAAATTTGGTAAAGCATAGATTTTAGAGTAAGTTAGAACATGGAAATTAATACAACATGATTTGTAAGTTTTAAAGAAAATTATATCATAACAAGTGGTGCATTCTAGTTTTTTGGTACTCTACCCAATTGCTTTCATGGTCAACACATAGTTGGTAACCCCCTATTTTATATTATGGTAAGCAATGTCATATCAATAACTAGTATGTTTTCTAGATAACATATAGTTGAAACCCCTCAACCACTCACATAAGGACATGTGGTGACATCTCATTCATATAGATATAAAAAAATAGTTTCAATGTTTTAACGGTTTTGGATGTATTTTGTTTGATTTTGGTACAAACTTCTAGGGGCCATAAATTTTGCATATAGAAGTGTTTTGAGCGCATGTTTTAAAATCACACACGTGTTTGAGATATTTTCATTGGTATATTATTCATGGTTATAATTACATACATAATTTTATCTTTTAGTAGAAAAATTATGTATCAACATGTACCCATATTGAATGGTCTAAACTATGCTACTTGGAAAATGAGTATTGAAGCTTTTCTTCAAAGTAAGGGGTTGCTCAAATATGTGAATCAAAAACCTCAAGATACTAATTTTGAAGAGAAGAAATAGCTCTATAGGGATAAAAATGATGAGTTTATTGATGTGATAACTCTTCATGTTGACAATATCTATGAAAATCATGTTAGAAAAAACATGAACCCTAAGGAACTACTTGATAAGTGTAGTGAATTCTCACTACTACAAGATCTAGAAAAGGAAGAAAGTGACCAAGCCCACTTGTGGGGCTGAAATGCTTGAAAAAACACCATATTAGATCCTAACATAGAGTTTTGAAAGAAGGATCAAGCAATAAAATATAAAAAAAAATATAATAATAAAACCCTCAAAGACAACCATAAAATAGCAAAAATTAGAGTCCCAGTAAAGATCCAAGCTAACATTACACATAAAAATAATAATTATCAAAATTGGAAACTAGGGCCAATGAAAATAGCATTGACTTGATCTGGTAGAAAAATAGACAATCCATATTTTAAGAAGTAGGAAGGAAGATGAATGGGATCCACATAATATATATGAATCCCCAGCTTGGAAAAATCCTTATGTTGGAAGTAACTGCCACCATAATGGCCATCAGTAGAAATTATCTTTCTAGGGAGGGAAAGAGTAATAAATGTTGCATCTACCAACCTACTGAATACTCAATGAGAAAATAATTTCAACTAGCCTCTAACCTACCAAGATTAAATGTAGAATGACACCTTGAACCAAGGAGCAATGGAGCCTCTTCTAAGAGGGCTAGAAGGGTGGATTTATCCTTGGAATCTTATTTTTCTCCTTTTGAAATTAAAGTCCTCTTTACTTCTTAGGAACCTCCTAAAAGATAATTTATGGATTTCTCTTTGGATTCATGTTTTTCTTTTTCTAAATTAAAGATACTTTTTGTTTCCTATAATTTTGATTTGTAGGATAGCGGGTTATCAGAGGTCATCAGATTGGATGGTTTGGGTGGATTGAGGGATTCCTTGGTGGATCGAGACTCTTGCTTGGACCACCTACCTGTTGTTGTTGTTTTTTTATTGGTCCATGGGAATATTTTGAGTGATCCCTCTACTCATGGCTTCTAGTTTCTCATTTTGGGGGTTTCCCTCTTATTGGAGGGTTGGCTGAAAGGTTGTGAAAGGTCGAGTTGTAGTAGTAGGATTTGTTGCAGTAGTAGGTTTCTCTTATTGGGTTGGAGATTTTATCCTTTATAGTGGTATTTTGGTCCTCTTTTTGTGTTTTGTGTTCTAGTGGGTTTAAAAACCATAGGTATTAGGGAGATATTTTCCCTTTTATTAGAATTTTAAGGGTTTTTATTTCAGGAGTTGCCTAGCCAGGTTGGGTTTAACCTTGGGATTTTTATGGATTCTTATTTGCATCTTGTGTCTGCTTATCTATTGAAATACTTGCTAATATTTCTTATTCATTTTTGGAAGATCCTTTTTAAGGTTACCCAAATATGCGGATTCAAAGGCCTTCTCACAAGTCTTTTGCAGGAGTTTGATAGTTCCAACTACAAGAGTGTTGTGGACATGCTAATTGAGGTTAAATTTTCCATAGTCAGGATTTTAATTTTGGATGGGAAGTGCTCTAATGTATATTTTTATTCAAATTTGAGTGCTCTTGGTTCCAAAACTCTACTCTCCATTTTTCTCAGTTGTAGGATGTGAATCTTTTTCCCGAGGTATGAGTTATTAGATTCAAGGTTCCTATTGGATGGGAAGATCTTTATTTTATATTCTAATTCAAATTTGAGCACTCTTGGTTCTATAATCCTTCTTTCTATTTTGGGTGGGAAATATTTAAATTTGAATTATAGTTGTAGGTTGGGTGCCTACTACTGTATGTTAGAGTTTTTTGAATTAGGGCTCTTGTTGGGTAGGAAGATCTTTATTTTTATTTTTTATTCAAATTTGAGTGCTATTGGTTCTAGAATTCTACTTTATGTTTTGGGTGGGAAAGGATTAAATTTTAATCTTAGCTATAGATTTTTCTTGTTGCTAGAGGTCAAAGTTATAGAAATAGAGTTCCTATTTGGGTGGGAAGATATTAAGTTTAAATTTTAAATAAAATTTAAGCACTCTTGGTTTAATTTGGGAGGGAACTATTTATTCTCATCTGTATGTTTTTTTTCCTATTGTATCTTTTGTCCATCCTTATGTTTTTTGGGGTCCAATTCTTTGGATCTCTTGGTTTTATCGAATCCCCTAGATCTTGATTTCTCTTAGAGTTTGGCATTATTTACCTTGGGGGGATCGTACGCATTTGTGTTCCACTTTGGTGCTCATTGAATAATTTGTTGCATTATAAGAGCTTTGGGTACCCTTTCAACACCCCTTCTATAAAAAGTTGAGGGACCCTTTTTTTTTATAAACAAAAAATCCCTTGTGGGGCCACCTTGGTCTGAGAGACCACAAACAGGGGGTTCTACATCATTAAAGTCACCCGGAGTCGCACCCGACCCTACCCGCACCAACATTATCAATTGGATTTTGGATACCCAATTCAGCTTTTTGGTAGGGTGGAGATTTGAACCTGGGACCTCACTTGGAAGATTTACCTCTCCTCTCCAACTCACCTAAAACACTTGGTTAAACTAATTTATAGTGGAAAACACCCCTTTTGAGGTGCCACTTTCAATAGGTTGGGCATAGGAGGAATGGAGCCTTGTCGACCTCTACTAGGACATAGGACATTCCTAACTATACCATATATCTATAGGATGGAGACAAGGGGAATGGAACCTAGGTCGGCCTCTACCAGCACCTAGGGCATTTACCACTGCACCACAACAAGTAGATTAAACTAATTTATAGTGGAAAACACCCCTTTTGAGGTGCCACTTTCAACAGGTTGGGCATAGGAGGAATGGAGCCTTGTCGGCCTCTACCAACACATAGGACATTCCTAACTATACCATATATCTACGGGATGGAGACAAGGGGAATGGAACCTGGGTCGGACTCTACCAGCACCCAGGGCATTTACCACTACACCACAACAAGTAAATGGTTTAGGGACTCTTTAAAAACTCTTTCTTGTATCTAATAAAAAATAATAAAAAGAAGCTAGAGCTTGAGAGTAACACACATAATGCATGATAATAGATTCATTGGCATGCTTGATGGGATGAATATCAAATAATATATCTCATTAATTAGATATTAGATAATATTCTAGTGGAAATATCAAACTATTTACTTGTTGAAGCATATCCAACACACACCTAGCTACTCCCCTAGCTGAAGAGCTCAAATATGTTAGCAACTGTGCTAATACTAATAGATCTAGTAATTTATGACCTTCAAACTTATTACAAGGTCCGACATAAGTGCAAACCTACAAGCGTTACTACCTATCCTTAATCATGGTTATAGGAGATAATAATGCCATATAGAAACACCACAAAATCATCCATCCAAAATGTTTCCCACATAGAATGATAGATGCTCATTGCAACCACCCTCTCCACCTACAACATAGGATGAGATCTTAGCCTCATTACTGAAGCCAGTACCCTATTTCACTAGGGAATAATTCATCATCCCTATGGAGCATCTTTACCACATGGTTATCTTGTGTGCAATACACAATATTAAGTCACAAAATGTCTCCTTGATCCTGCCCATTACATATTTCAAGGGAAAGGATTGTGAATGGCACATTAGTATCACATAACATTCAGTTGGAAAATAGGACCAACTAGTAGATTTATTGATAGTTAGATTTGGTGAGAAGGAAGATAGTGTGGCTCTCCTAGAGTAACTGACCACCATAAAAAGAGCTTTATGGAAACTATGGATGATTTCAATACAAGATTTTAGAATATCTAGAAAAGGATACCCAAAGACGTTTGACCACTAATAGGTATGACCTTTATTTAATTATTAAAGGCTATCAATTCTGAATTTGTTATGACAACCAAGTCAAAAAGGAGGAAAATTCTTATCCCAAGCCTATGGTATAACCATTCATGCTAAGAATGACTTTATTTATATAAGAATACTTTCTCCTAGACCTCTAATGCCTTTATTTCTAAATGTACAACCTCTCTATCATCCCCCTCACGTGGTTCAACCTACTAATTTTTAGCCTACCCCTAACTCAAATCTAATACTAGTACAAGAACCCCATCATACTTTGGAGCAAGCATCCACTAATCCATACTCTTTTGAACTAGTTGAAATGATAAATCTATTAATGACAATATCTAATGAGGTTACAGGTCTTAAGAAGCAATAAAATACTTAGATATTTCCATATTAGAGCTACCCAAAATACCCTTTACAACAAGGAAACCAAGGGCACTGACCTCTCCCAAATGGTTATCAAAAAAATCCATTCCAACTTGATAGGGAACTTGGATAACTCCAAACCTCAAGTCAATAGATAGTACCTGTACCCATTCCTTGATAGTAATTCCCTTCAAATTTGATAAAGGATATTATTCTCACTCAAAATAATTATGTGGAATACCAATATACTTGGAACTATCCTCATTCAACCACATACAAAACACCTTAGGCCACCTACCCAAATCCAAGCACATATGCATAGGACCAATCCCTACAAGGAAAAACCCCTAGTGCTTATATCAACACAAAAAATAACCCAATGAAATAGATGTTAGTAACATGGTATGACGGAGAGGTCTATATGGTATCTAATAGAATGAACCTCTTGGTAGCCAACTAACCACAAGTTTAGTTTGATATCATCACAAGGATAAAAATTAAGTCCATAGATGAGAAATGGAAAGTGGATCAAGTGGGTCTAAGAACTTAGTTAGAAGGTGCCAATTTAGGACTAGGTTGACCCAATAAATATAATCAAATAGAGTAAAGGTTTCTAGTTCCAAAACTAGCTAGAGCATACAACCCCATGACCAAAATTCCAAGACCTCAATGGATGAAAAATATTACATCTAGAATCAAATTTTGAATATTTTAATATAGTGGAGTTCCTAAATATGTCTACACTTACTATTTTTCTTTGGATATTCTCATCACTTGGAAGAGACCCTAGAATAGTAGTAGATCATTGGAAAACAAAAATTATCAATAGTACTTCAAGTATCTAGTTTCAGACCTAGTAGATCGAGACCCCTCCTATTTTATCTAATGTTGATATATGAAGACAATTTAGATCACAATTTCTTGGTTGAATTAGGTTCAAGCACTTCAATCATGCCTAGATGAGTGGTGGATAAGTTAAGGCTATCTTACAAATTAGACAACCAGAGAATGGTCCAACTTGATGGGACTCTAGTTTAGATCTTTGGCCTTGTAATAAATATTTCACTCATGCTACATGCCTACCCTAACATGACTATATTCCAATATGTAGTAGTGATTGAGCTACCAAAATCCTTTGATATCTACTTATCTAGAGACTTCACTACCAACATTGCAAATTACTTATCACTAGATTGGATACACATAGTCATAAGGAAATGCTATGGAACTAATGTAAATATTTCATCCAAAAATATGCATATCCATCATGTATAACATGTAATACCACCTAAATCCAAAATAGATCAAACATTTCTAGCCAAAGAGGACTAGTCAGAGTCTAAACTACTAGCAAATGAAGTTCATACTCTAGTTCCTAATGACAAAATGGATTAACAGGATTTCAAGATGTGGGAATTGAAACCCTATGGCATTCTCAAATCTACTATATTTGATGCTTACCTAATTTAGGATGAAAACCCATTATTTCTTGAGGTCACTAATACTTTGGAAGATATAACCATGATCTAGAAACTATACTTTGATGAAGCCAAATGTAAGATCAAAACTAGCACCTACTTTATCTCACCTAGAGGAGAGAATACATTGAAATATTATAGGTTGTAGTTTAAATTATCTAATAATATCATAGAATATGAAGCATTGATGCATGGTCTCCAACTTGCATTCAAAAAAGGGATTAAACTCTTGTGGATATATGGTGAAACTAAAATCATTGTCAAGCAAGTAAGATCCTAGTGCTAAGCCAAGAATAGACTAATGAAATTGTATAGGCACCACATTTTTTATCTACTAGAAGCATTTAAATTAGTTAATTCATATATCATCCCCCAAAATAAAAAAGAATATGAAAATCACATGGTGGTAATCAATGCATAATTCAATCAAGTAGAAGATCTATTACATGACCACTAATATGTCAAGACTATTATTAGGCTATCAGTTTTTGATAATGAAGTGCATTGAAATTTTTTTAACAATGATGAACATATAATTTGATTAATCCAATAAAATGTTAAATTTTCTAAAGAATTATCACCAAAAGTACAAGAAGCATATTAGGACTAGATCATCCAACTAAGGACCATTAAACTTCCCAAAGGACTAGCCACATTAAAATCTTTGTTCAACCTAGTTGATATATTCAAAGGCTAAAAACTCATCACAATGGACAAAGATGATTACCAACAAGTAGAAATAGCATTTGATCAAATATTGCAAATAAGGTAGACACCCTAGAGGAAAATAAAACCTTGGTCATCCTATGTTAGAGGGATGATAGAGTGATATCTTAGAGCTATTAAGACCTAAAAGGGTATGATAAAAAATCACCCAACATATGATAAAACAAGATCTAAATTCCAAGACCATAAGGCAAAATAGAAGTTGATCATCCCAAATATTGAGCTACTCATAAGGAGAGATATGGTCATGTTAATAGAAGAAAACATCATTTTCTTGCTCAAACACAATATGTGGGTGTCCAAGATAGTACCTATTAGAAATAAGAATGGAGAAATATGATTATGTGTGGACTTTAGAAACCTCAACTATGTGTTACTCAAGGATCACAATTCATTCCATTCATGGATTAGATATTATATATAGTAGCTAGATCTGAAATGTTCTCCTTGCCAGATGGATTTTCTTGGTACAACCAAGTGTGGGTGAAATATGAGGACCAAAACAATAAAATATTCATGACTAATTGGAGCACCTTTTCCTACCAATGTATGTATTTTGGTCTATCTAATTTTGGAGCCACTTTCCAAGGGGGTATAGAAATCATATTCAATTATATTCTCAACAAGAAAATCCTAGTCTACCTAGATGACCTTATAGTTTTTTCAAAGAAAAAAGAGGACCATTTGGCACATATCGAAAAAGTATTCCAACATTATAAATAATTTGGGATGTCTTAACCCAAAGAAATATAATTTTTATGTGCCACATGGTAAACTATTGGGACACATTGTGTCAAAATAAGGGGTATCCATAGATCTAGACTAGGTTAAGCCCATTATCAACCTGTTGCTTCTATAGCATGAGAAAACCCTCTAGTACTTCCTAGGTTAGATCACTTTTATCTACAAGTTTATACCAGATTTTGCCACTATTGTCTAGATAATAACATACATGTTAAAAAAGGTCAAGTATTCAAGTGGATTGGAGAAGACAAGGAAGATTTTTAGATAATCAAGCAAGCCTTGTTATAGGCTCTAATGTTGATCAACCTAGAGTTCAATAAATATTTCATCCTCTATGCTTGTGGGAGTGAACTCAACATAGCAACCATGCTTACTCAAAAGGATTATGAGAAAATGAACACCCTATAGACTTGTTTGATCTAACTCTCAAGGATTATGAAGAACAGTAGCTTTATGGATAAATAGGTTTATGCTCTAATTAAAATATTAAAAAATTCCAAACACTTGATTTCAAATAATAAAATTACTACTAATGTTAGTCATTCAAGTATAAAATATTACATCATGAATGGATAAATTAGTGAGAAAAGAGAAATATGGATCACTAGGATCCTTGAATATGATATTAAAATAAAGACAACCAAGTTGATCAAGGACAAAGCCCTATGCCAAAATATTGCTTAGGATGTTGTTGACACTACAAATAAGGAAGATAAATTCCTCTTCACTATGATTGGAAAACCTTGAGACTTTGGTATAAGGGCAAATGGATTTCATTCAATAAGGTCAATACCTATCAAACCTAAATAGAACACAAATGAGAGTCTACAGTTTATAAAATATTCATTTTTTTGTCATTGAATGACATCCTTTTAATATGTGTTAGGACTGGCTAGGTCACCTCACTACTTTGGTAATTTCATCAAGGGTTATTAGATAGACACTTTTTAGCTTGACCTATTATAGTGAAAGTCATGCAGGTCAGATACTACTAGCCGACCATCTTAAGTGATGTACACTAGTGGGTAAGAGGATGTGATAATTATAAGTTCTTTGCTAGAAAAAATTGAAGCACCCCTATGGCCCTAAAGCTTATTGTCATAGGTCTTCCATATACACACATACAAGTAAAACTAAAAATAGGTAAATATTGCAAACACACATACATAATAGATATGGGTCAGAGCATGAGAACCACACATGGTTATCCAAAATAGATGTATAGGCCTCCCGTATATATATATATATATGTGTGTGTGTGTGTGTGTGTGTGTGTGTGTGTGTGTATCTATATATATATATATATATATATATATATATATATATGTATGTATATATGCATATATATATGTATATATGTAATCAATATTACAAATATTATTCCTAAATTTGGGGTTCAATTGCCCACAAGTTGCTCAAGATTCTGCTAACTACTATAAAGGAATAAATGAAAGGAAAGCTTTACAAATTTGTTGATCCTTAGCAAAGCTATCACTATTTTTATTTATAGATACAATGGGGAGAGTTTCCATATAAAATTTTATAGGGTGACTTGAAATTTCAGCTACCTCTTTCTAGGGATTCTAAAAATTGAATGAAAATATATGTTTCCATTACTTTTGTCAATCTTGAGTTATCATTGTTGTAGACACCATATCTTTATCTTTAATGGATCACCTATCATTTTCTAGACTAAGTTGAAGTGTATTTGATAGGAAATCCTAATGGCACATTATTTTGTCTCATCTACTTTTCTTGGGAACTTGTGCATCATTACTCGTGCCATCCTATTCCAATGCACTATACTTATCAAAGTATATGATCATCTCTCTTAGAAATTTTGTCTACTTTATTCGTGGAAGTTTTCATTTGCCAAGACTTTTACTTTTTCATTTTTTTAGAACTTTCAAAAGTCTTGATCACATTATCTTCAAATTTTGAGGTTGTGTTATCAGGATTTGTCTTCTATCTTGGTTGGATTTCTCCAAAAAAATTTGATTGTTAGGACCACTTTGAACTCCTTACTTTCTAAATACATCATGAAATCATCATACCTTAGCCTATTTACTCTACTTGTGAATTCTACAAAATTGTGGCCACCTTCGATCAAGATTTGTGTTCCCATAAAAAGTTTACCTTATGTACAAATTAGTAGTAAGGAGCCACTATAGTTTGGTCTTCTCATAGGGATATTTTAGCTTTCTTCAAGGGAAACCTAAAATTTTTACCTTTATCCTTGGGATAAAATTCATGGTTTCATACATCCTATAACATAAAACAAAAGGCGATAATAAAATTGTAAGCCCAACAGTATTTCTAGTACCTATTGTACTTTGACAACTTTGGTTATGGATGGGCAACATATCTATTTTTCTCCTCTTCTTCTTGAGGCTTGAATAGGCTTAAGAGTATCTCTTTAGATGAATTATGTTTATATGCATAGGGGTAACTTTCCCTTCCATGGTTCCTAGCTCAAATGAGTTTCCATATTTATAATTAGCTATGATGTATGGTCCACTCAAGAATGTATCAAATTGGTATGATTTCCATGTTTACTCTTATGCTCATCCCATTTTAGGACCATATCACCAATGTCAAAAATTTGTGGGGTAGCCCTTTTATCAAACCATCTTTTAACCATTCCTTGATATCTTTACAACTATTCTCCAAATTTTCTTCTTTGTTATTCAAGCTTTTATATCTCTCTCATCCTAAATGCCATCAACTCATTTTCTCATAATTATAATTGGTGCAATAGATGAAGTGTTGGATATTCTATGGAAATGGGCAACTTAGCTTATTTTCCATATATGAAATTGTATGGAAAACACCCCAAATTCTTCTTTGGAGTAATAAAATCTTTTGAAAGAGCTATTTTTAGATGGAAATACCATTGTTACTAGTTTTTTGATCCAATCCTTTTTAATATCCTTAGTAAGTTCTTATTTGTAGATTCAACCAAACAATTAACTTGGGGATAATAATTTGGAGAATATTTTAAATATATCTTGTGTTGAAATGTGAATTGGGTAATTTTTGAACTTGTGAATGCCTTGGTATTATCTATTATTATTGTGTTGGGAACACCAAATCTGGTTATGATGTCTTCTAAAAGTTATATGACTATATAATTAGTAACCTCTTTCAAATAAATTGCTTCAATCCATCTAATAAAAAATTTGTTGTTGTTAGAATCCATTTTTACCCTTCACTAAATGGTGGGTTAATCATTCCTATGAAATCTAGTCCCCATTTGGGGAAAGGCTCATCATCTAATATGGGTCTTAAGGGTATGGGGTCATTTCTTTTTTTTCTAGTAAATAAATTATATTTTTCATAGTTTTTAACCTATTGGTGAGCATCCATGAACATGTTAGGCTAGTAATACCCTACCTTCATGATCTTGTTGGTGGTTTTCTGATCAACCTTCCAACCATTGATGAAATTCTAGTAGTATAGATTGTGCTTACCTCCATTTTACATAGTGGACCAGTATCCCATCAAAGTTCCTTCAAAATAGGATTCTATCAATTACCTTATAGTAAACATTTTATAGATGAATAACTCTTCTTTGTGATCTATCTAGATTCAAGGGGTATCTTCTTATCGACATGTAACAAATCCTTTTCTCTATACAATCTAGTTCTTCCTCCTTATTCATCAAGCATATTTTTTATTTAGTTTCTTCATTATTTTCTTATAAAATTAGTTTCCCTTTTGATCGTGTCCTTAACTAGCTATTGGCGGAGTACTCTTCCTCTAATAATTTTTATGGGTTTGAGTTTTGTGTCATATTCCAAGATTTTAGTAATCCATCAGGATATTTTTTTGCTCATTTTTCCACTCATGATATATTATCTAACACTGGAATGTATAACATAAGAAATAATATTATTATTTGCAACCATTTGCTTGAAAATTTTTAATTCTCTTACCAGAGCATACACTTGTTTCTCAACATAATTGTATATTTTTCTCATATTCTTTCAAATTATAATTAAAAAATGCTAGAGGGTGTTCTCGTCATCCTTTTGCATCATTAAAGCCACTATATTGAGATCTCCTCCATATGCATAGATGATAAAATCCTTCCTAAAATCGAGGTTGACCAATACTAGTGTTTGTAATAGTTTTTTTTCAAATGCTTCTTTTCCTTCCTTTGTCGATATAAAAGGTCAATTATTTTTTAACATAAGTGTCATGGGTCTGACTACAGATGAAAAATATGGGATAAATTTTTTAAGAAATATAATTTCCCTAAAGAAATATTATATTCCCTTTTTATTCCTTAGTAGTGTAGGCCAAAAATGGCTACATCTCTACTTAGCCAAAATTTTGCAAAATTTGACTATGGAGAAAGATCGCAAAAGCACTAAAAATTGACCAGGACAAAGAAGTGGTGAATTTAGCATAAAAATGAGAAGCTGGATGAAGTCGCATTTCTCTGTTATCTTTTATTCATCGTGCAAGTTCAAAATATGCCTAAAATAGAAAAGAACCACAAGAGGGTAAAAACAAAGAAGTTCTAAAAGGGGACCAATTTGAAGAAGGAAGGTGAGCCACGTTTCTCAACCACATTTGTATTAAGTGCGCAATCAAGAAAGCACTGAAAAACATCCAAAAAATAGAAAGCACCCAAACAAGGGCAAAATAAAGATGTTGGGCGAACTGCATTTCTCCACCACCTTTGCATTTGTCATTCAAACAGGAAAGCACTAAAAAATAGCCATAAGAGAGAAGCACCAGAAAGGAAAAAAAATTAAGAATAGAGAAGACTCACACTTTCTTGTTTCTTAGTAACCATTGCACAAAACCAAAAGTGCCAGAAGTTAGTTAAAGCAAAGCACTAAGAAGTGCCTAAGACAGAAAAGCTTCAAAAATCACCCAAATTAGGGAATTTTCAACGAGCAGTGTTTTCTTGTTCGTTTCATATTCAGTGCACAAATCTGAAAAGCATGAGAAAATGTTGAAAGATGAGAAAATCAAAATAATACGAGCCTGCATTTATTAGAATCCTTTGTTGAGAGCACAAAAAATAGAAAAATGTTGAAGAATAGTAGATCGCTAGAAAAAGGGAAAAAGAGAGAAGTGATTAAGGAGCAAAAGGTCGTGATTCTCTGTTTCCTTCATTACCACCGTGCAAATGTGAAGCAACACTACATATGTTCAACTACAACCATTCGATAGTTAGATCTATGACAGATATTAAACCCTTGTCTTCCATGCAGATTTTTAGTGAATTTTTATGTGCGCAATTCAGAGAATAGGGGAAAGTTAAAATTGATGCCATAGAAGTCGAATCAAAGCGATTACAAGAACCTTCTAGAACCTCTTGATGAACCAGATTCAGTTGTAGATCAGTGGATAAGGATGGATTGCAAGAACCACCGATGGTGATGATGAGCTCGACCCAAAGATAGTTGCAACAGAATCAAGAAGATGTAGTTGGAGGGCACCATGAATGACAAAGTGGCCAAGAAGATCAAGAAAAAATCAAATTTCCTATAATGCTTAGAGAGAAATATTATTGTAAAATCTATAAATAAAGGCAATGACCTCCTTTCAAAAGGTCGGCTCTAAAGTGTTTGCTTGCACTACTATGTATATTCTCTACAAAATTGATGAATGAAGCATTACAAGGGATGTTTACCTCAAACTTGCACCTGTGTTGAATGGTTGATATAATTCTTTGAAATTATCTCTTTCTTGTTGCTATGGTTAGTCTATTCTGTTAATTTGAAAATATGACTTAGAGTAGATTGAGATAATTGGTTCTACATACATGCTTTTTAAGAATTCTATTTTTGTTAATCAAGGCATTGATCTTATTCTATTAATTTGGATAATTAATGCTTTAGATGTTTGGAATAATTTTGTGAGCATGCAAAAGCCATTAATACTGTAACTGCATAAGTTTTGAATGTTGTTAGTCCCGAATGTTGCTTCTAAAATCTAATTTGTCAGGGATACTATGTGGATGTCTATGTTGTTAGCTTCACCCATCCATTCTATATTCATTCATTTCTAACCCTACCATTTCTATCCCTAAGCTTTTACTATTTGAGCTAAATAGAGTCAACATTCATTAAGTTGACAAGGTATACCAACCTTCTCTGGAGGTTGAATCAAAGCAATTTGATTCTTCCAATGTTTAGTTTGGGTTGTGATTAGTGGGTGCTCACCTTCAAATTCTCAGAGATGATAATCACAGTTCTAGCATTGGCTAGATGACAAACTAGACTACAATAATTTTTGGCATACCCGGTGGGATAGACTCCACTATACATATCTTTTATGTTTTACCTAGAGGAATCAAGATTTAGTGAATTGTCTTGACCTCATGTGCGGAGAAAGTAAATTCACTTGGTGACTCCCTAAGAATAAAATCCAATAATACCTTAGTCCTAACCTTTAGATTTTCATGTTTACTAGAAGTGCAACTAAGAAAGGTGATCAACCTACCAATTTCTATGAACTATTCTCAAAATCTAGGTATCCAAGATATCCCTCTTCTAAAACTTCTATAGAAGAATCCCAAAAACATCCTCTTCTTTAGATTCTTCTGGTACCCAAGCCGACATGGCCAAAGAATGGGATGAAGTTCAACATAATTATCCAGATTGGAATGCTCCAACTCCATTATCTTTTCAAGCTTCACATGATATTCCTCAAGTCGCTATCAAAGCCATTCCTACCTATGATGGTACCAAGAGAACAACATACGAACATTGTCAAGATGTGCTATCAATGGCAGTCATTCACAACATCAGGCATGAAGATGTCATTGTAAAGTTATTGGTTCTTTCCTTTAGAGGTAAAATATTGCATTGGTTCAAAACCTTAGAAAATGGTTCCATCAGAAGTTGGACTGACTTAGCGGGTCCCTTTGTAGAGGAGTTTAATGAATCTGCAGATCCATTCTCACTCTTGACTCAATTTATAGTCATTCAAAGACATCCTCAAGAATCGATTTCTAATTTCAATCTCAGATTTAGTAGAACTTGGAAAAGAATCCCTAATGAGTTCAGACCAACTTCTCCCTTGGCTTATAGATATTACATCAGAGCTTTAGGACCAGATATTGGCTTGCAAACTCAGCAATCTGGGATCACCACATTCCCAAATGTTTATCAAATAATGGTTCATGTTGAAGATATCTTAATTTTAGTAGGAAGATTACCTCCCAAACATGTTACTCCATACACTCTTGAAATCACACAACAACCCTCGACCTCATCCTTTCCCACCATGAATCCTGCTCCACTTGCAACTCACCTTCCTATGACAAATCCACCCCCTAAATTTCCCACTATTGTACCTTTCCCTCCTCTTCCATCTCAACCACCTCAGGAATCCTCAATACTTCTTGATATCCAGAACTCTTTAAAAACTATTAGCAACAAGGTCAATGCTATAGAAAAGAGAGAAATTGAAAGATCTTAGCAAAGGAGATTTCCCTACATCAATAAAGATCAAAAGCCTAGTTCGAGCAACAATGCAAGACCAAGGATCAATACTAATCAAGAAGAATATGATTCAAGTCCTGAGACAACTCTGGTTAATATTTGGTGCTTGGTCTGCAATGATCCACATGACCCTGATTCTTGTTACATGTATCAACATCACATCCAACAAGCTATGGAGAAGGCAGAAAGGAATCAGAAAGGAAGAGTTAATATGTTGTGGTAATATGAACAAGAAGTGGATGAACCTAGCTCCTCTGAACTAGAACCTATCATAGTATTGACTAGATCTGGAAAGAAACCAATACAAGTTGATCCACAAAAATTGGGATCATTTCAGGTCCCTTCTCAAAATAAGAAGGATCACCCTTTGCCAAACAAGGATAAATTCCCTATTCCTCAGGCTACCAAAAAGATTTGGTACCTCAAGGGCAAGAGAAAAGCAAAAATGCACCAAAGCTGAGCTACAAGGATAAGGAACAATCAAGTTCTAAAGAGGAGGCAAGAGAGAAGTTGTAGTTCCCTTCTATTACTAAAATATAGAGAATCAAAGTTACACAATAGTATAGGAGGAGATTTGGAGAAATGGACAAAAGGGAAGAGATAAATTCTTTAGAGAAGCTCGAATTTAACATTGTAGAGGAACTTAAAAGGATTCCATCTAGAGCAAGTCTCTATGATACTCTTTTCCTCCCTGGTCAGATTGATTTATTAAAAGCATCTCTTAACAAGAAATCCCAAGGGAAAGAGATGGCCACTATTCTTAACCAACCTCAAGATCAGGAAAAATATCTCCTACTACTCTAAAAAATAAACCTCCCCCATTCTATATTTCTTTAAGGATGGAGGGATGGATAGTCCATAATTGTATGATTGACTCTGGAGCATCTACTACTGTAATGCCTAAAGTTATTTGTGATGAAATGGGGATGGAATACACTCACTCTTGTCAAGGATTCTTGTAGCTAGATGGTACCCTAGTAAAGATTGTGGGAGTAGTGAAAGATGTACTAATAAAATTGCATAGAGCTCCTGAGGTCACTATTGTGCAAGAAATCATAGTAGTAGATCTTGAGCCCTACTTTGGCCTATGTCTTTCTAGAGAATTCACTGCCAATTTGGGAGGATACATGTATTTGGATTACTTTGGTATGATGATACCTTATAAGGGAAGAAGGATAAGACTGATCCTTGAAAAGCCAGTCACTTACCACATTGAGAAAATAGAAGAAGAGATGTACAATCACTCATTTATGGAAGAGCTAGATCTTGTGGAGCTCTTGGAAGATTTGGAAGTTGATTATTAACTACATTTTTGAAATACTCAAGATCTGCTAGAAATAATATTAGGAACATACAATATAACATCTGAAGTAGAGAAGAAAATCTTCTACGATTTCCAACCAATCATTGAGAGAGTCCAAGATTTGGACAATGTATTTTGATGGAGCAAGATGCAGAAATGGAGCTGGAGCAGGTGTAGTTTTAAAATCTCCATCCAAAGGAGTGAAAATATTTTCTTTTAGACTTGCTTGGTCTTGCACAAATAATACTACAGAGTATGAAGCTCTCTACCTAGGATTAATGCAAGCAGAACAGATGGGCATCAAAATGTTAGACATTTATGGTGACTCAAAACTCATTATCAATCAAGTCATAAAAAAGTACAACAATAAGCACCATTATCTGAAGGCTTATAGAAATAGAGTATGGGATCTGATGGAATCCTTTGATGCTTTAAATTTACACATCATTCCTAGACAACAAAATTCTTTGGTAGATACCTTGGTTGTTAAAGGAGCTAATTTCTCTCTCTGCAGATTATGGATCTCCTAAAAATAAGAGAGTTAAACTAGTTTTCAGACCATCAGTGCTTGACAAGTAGATATACTGGCAAGTCTTTGAAAATGATGAGCAGATTGTTGATTTTTTGATCAAGGAAGCAGACTGCGCTTTTTCTCAGAGTGAGCTTGCTCAAGAAATTGATCAAAGGGAGATTATTCAGCTAAAAAACAACCACATACCCAAAGGTCTGATTACTCTAGAAAGCTTGTTTGATAATGAGGATGGAAAGAGATTAAAACAAATGAAAGTCGATGACAAAATCTACAGAGAAATTGAAGTACAGAATGGAGAAAAGCTAAAGTTTGGTATCCAATGCACTGTAGAAGAGGCTGAAAATTTTAAAGCTTTATGTCACAAGTACTAGGACATAATAGCCTGGACTTACGATGACCTGAAGGTATATGATAAAAATATAATTCAACATACTATTGAGTTAGTACCAGATGCTAAGCCGTTCAAACAAAAATAGAGACCAGTGAATCCCAAGATTGAAGTAATCATGAGACAAGAATTGCTTAAGCTATTAAGAGCTAAGATAATTTACCCAATCAAGCACTCAACTTGGGTGGCCAATCTAGTCTCGATAAGAAATAAGAATGGGGATATTCATCTCTATGTAGACTTTAGGAATCTGAATCAAGCTTCTCTGAAAGATCACTACCCCTTACCATAGATAGATCAGATTTTACAGATGGTAGCAGGGGTAGAGAGGTTCTCTTTATTAGATGGTTTCTCTGGGTACAACCAGATTTGGGTTAAAGATGAAGATCAACATAAGACCACATTTACAACAAAGTGGGGCACCTTTGCCTATCAAAGAATGCCATTTGGTCTATCAAATGTTGGTGCCACTTTTCAGAGGGCAATGGATTATGCTTTTGGAAAGCTTATCAATAAAATAATTTTAATATATTTAGATGATATGACTATATTTTCACATGAGAAACAAGATCATCTTTATCATTTAGAACAAGTTTTCTAGAAATGCAGAGAATTTGGCATATCACTAAATCCTAAGAAATCCATCTTTGCAGTCCACGAGGGAAAGTTGTTGGGACATGTAGTATCAAAATAGGGAATGTCCATTGACCCTGATAGAATAAAAGCAATATTGGCACTACCCCTTCCAATGAACAAAAAATCTCTGCAGTCCTTCTTTGGGTAGATTAATTTTGTAAGGAAATTTATTTTAGATTTTGCTCAGATTGTCAGACCGATCTTAGAGTTACTCAAAAAGGATGCAGATTATAAGTGGACTGACAAAAGGAAGCAAGCATTTGAAATGATCAAATAGGCCATTGCCATAGCTCCAGTCCTGGTCAACCCAAACTTTGATAGAGACTTCATCCTTTATGCCTATGGTGCTGAAGAGAGTTATGCTATTGTATTAACTCAAAAGGATGACCAAAACAATGAACACCCTATTTTCTTTTGGAGTCAAACATTGCATGAGTATCAGGTAAAATATAACTTCATAGAAAGACAAGTGTTTGCAGTCATGAAGTCCTTAAAGAAGTTTAGACAATATCTAGCCTAGAGCAAAACCCTGGTGTATGTAGTCCATCCTGATGTAAGAACATTCATCTTACAAGGAGAACTTGGTGAAAAGAGAGCAGGTTGGATTACAAAAATTTAAGAGTTTGACATTGAGATTCATCCCACCAAATTGGTAAGAGGAAGAGCACTCTATCAAGAACTGGCAGCTAAAGCAAATCCACAGGAAGAAGTAGTGTGCTAGATCAAAGAGCTAGATCAAGAAAGTAACATTCTCCCACAAGAAGCAGATTGGATAGATTAGCTCACAAGTTACTTTTAGACTAGGATCTATCCCCAAAATCTTAATGCTTCACAAAGGAGAAGGTATAGGCTTCAAGCCTTGCATTATACAATGCTATCTGGAGAAATTTACAGAAAAAACCTTGATGGTGTCCTCTTAAGATGCATAAGAGAAGATCAAAAGCACAAGATCCTAAAAGAATTTCATGATGGACTATCTGGAGGCCATTATTCAGGAAGATCTACCACACTTAATATTATAAGAGTAAGGTATTTTTGACCTACTATTTTTTCTGATGCTTTTAAAATTGCTAGAGCCTATGATAAGTGTCAGAGATACACAAGTAAAAATAGAAACACTACAATGCCTCTACAACCGATATAGGTCGAGCAACCATTTCAGTAGTGGGACCTAGACTTTGTGGGGGAAATCAATCCTAATTCTTCAGTAGGTCACAAATATATTTTGACCACCACAAATTATTTTACTAGATGGGTTGAGGCAATCCCTACCAAGAAATGTGATCAAGATGTAGTGCTTGAATTTCTTGAAACTTTGATCACCAGGTTTGGTATTCCTGAAGCTCTAGTAAGTGATAATGGTCCAACTTTTATAGGGGCCAAGTATATATATTTTTCTAGCAGATATGGCATTTACTTGAAGAATTCTTCCAATTACTACCCATAGGGAAATGGCTTAGTAGAATCAAGCAACAAAAATCTTCTCAGAATGCTTAAAATATCTCTAGAAGACAATAAGAAATCTTGGCATTTATTGATAAACCAGGTACTATGGGTAGATTGAATCACCATGAAGAAATCTATAGGCACATCTCCCTACACTCTTGTATATGGAAAAGAAGTTGTGCTACCAGTCCACCTAGAGTTGCCCACTTTAAAGTACATCAATGATAATGATTCTGATAAAGGAGATCCTGTAAATGAAATACTTCTTCAACTATTATATTTGGAAGAATAAAGAGATGAATCTTATAAGAGATTCCAAAGGCACTTGTCATAGAAAAAAGTTTGGTTCGACAAGAAGACCACATTCAAAAAGTTTAAAGTTGGTGACTCAATTTTAAAATGGAATGTAGACAAGGCCAAGCTAGGTAAACACGAGAAGTTTAACTCATTCTAGGAGGGTCCTTTCCAAATAGAATTAGTCAAATAGAAAAATGCTTTCCAGATCAAAAACCAAGAAGGAGAGGTGCTACCCATCTTGGTGAATGGATATCATCTCAAGTTGTATATCAAGTAGCGAGCTACTTTCCATGTATTATATGTATCATATCCTGTAGATATTTTCATTTTTACACTTTATATTAGTAACAAGAGTGACTAAAAGATAAAAGATGCTCCATGGTGGCAAGTATTCTCACGAGCCACAAATTCCAAACCTACTCATAAATCAATTGTGCTACGTGGCTCATAGTGGCACCACCTCATTTCAAGACAAGGAAAGGAAGTTTAGCTACACAAACAAGAAAAGAGGTGCCTGAGGAATATTGCATTCAATATGTAAAAAAAATAGAATAAAAATGGAATACTCGATTTAAATTAGGACCGATGTATTATTTTGTAAGGAATAGTGAGAAAGATGCACATGTATTAGAATGATGCCATCAACCTCAAAGATAATCCAATCATATAAAGGAATGGCATCGACATAGTTTTGCATGTAGATGAATTTTGCAACCACCTCATTTAAATCATACAATAAAAAAGGACTATATGTTTGATGCTACTTAGAAAAATTCACTCTTACTATATAATTTGAATTTTTGAGAGTTGTGCAGTGAAACAAAGAGAGCAATTTTCTACAGAACGATCGAGAGTACAAAATTTCCCCTTCAAAAAAGAATAATACACTTCTATCCTAGCCATGTATTCATCATCTACTGCTACAAAGAAATCTTCTACTGAGGAAACCCATACAAGTAGCCACTTCCATGAAAATATGGGTAAAATTACTAATACTACCACTACCTACAAGAAGTCTTATATGAGGATAGAAGCAGGGAAAAGAATTGCTAAGGGCATATCATCTTCAAGTCAAAGAGCGATAGTGGTAAGTTCATTACTATCCTTTTATATGTATGATTCTATGGACCTATACCCCGAGATCATTCAAGAAATCATAGAGAATTATAATCTTGAGCATAAGACATTGCAAATTTTTGAAGGTAAAACCCTAATGTATATTAAGGTCGAGTCCTTCAATAATTTTTTTGTACCAAGAGTAAAACTAGGCTCAAAAGCCATACCATTTTCCATAAGGTATCAGGTGTAGAAACCAAAAACTAGCCACTTGTCCTCCATTCATGCTTTTCCACCATTTCCACCATCAAAACCTAGTCATTTGTCCTCCATCCATGCTTTCCCACCATTTATGCCTATTATTCATATATATTTATATTTAAATAATAATATTTTATATATTATATTTTATATATAATAAATATATATTTATATAAGTGAATTAATCCTAGCCATCTGATTTTATTTAATCCTATCCATCCATCCACATCAATCCATGCCACACCCTAAATTTAATATCCATACTCCGATATGATTTTATCTCAACCACACGATTAGTGTTGTTGAAACCCTAGCATGCCCTAGGTTGGATTATAAATAGGAGTTATTTTGATGGATCAACCCCTATGTTTTTCTTGAATTAGAATCTAAGTATTTGGCCTAAGTTTTCAAATACCCTAAGTCCTTAGTTCTAAGCCTAAGCAAATACCTAAGTTTTGTAAGTGCCCTAAGCACTTCTGCTTCCATATTCACTCGTCGTATCCCCCATAGCCATCACCGTCCATTTTTCTCACCAGATATACTTCTATAGAATCTTCCCTCAGCAACTGAATGCCTTTGAGAACTTTCTGTCATCTCTGAGCACCTCTAAGCACCTCCATTCTAGTCTTGAGCATCCATGGGTATTTCTTGTAGCTTCTAGGTGCCCACGGGTGTTTTGCATAAGCATTATAAGAACCTTATAGCCTTCGAGTGATTCTAGGGAATCATCGCACCGATCAACTACAACAAATCTCATAGATTAGAAGATAGCAAGAAATTAAGGTAATGCTACTGGTTTTTATTTCATTTATGCATTTTCATGTTTGTTCACTTCATTTACAGCAGATAGTTAGGTTTTTACTATTGCTTATAAAGGGCCTCACATTGTGGACCCCTCATAGGTATTACTAACTAGTTTTTTGTGTCATTGTGTGTAGATCTGAAGGTGCTACATCAATATTGGATAGCTATTTAAGATGGAGTGGCCCGACATTGGATATCAAGAAGCCCACTCAACTCTGTTGGGAGCAAGGATGCACCTAAAGACACCACCAACCTTGTTTTCTAGGATTTCAAAGAACCCTAGCCATTTGTAAATTTGTATAAAAAAGGATTCAAGGATCCACATTGTAACAATGGAGTTTTTAGGCTCCCCCCATTAATATAAGATCATCTATTGTGCAATTTTGGTTTCCTTGTGTTCAATTTATTTAGCATTGTTTGGTGTTGTGTTTTTGCATATTTCAAATGGCGATCACGATGGGACCCCCTAAGGGTTTATTTTTATAATTTACCTTACTAATTTACTTGTTGTTTTCAGTCATCTTGTAGGATTTTCAGAAGCACAAATTTTATAGATTTTGCTGGATCTAGGGTTTCTAAAAGTTTATAGAAGTTGTAGAAGGTGCATGAAATGCCTAGAGGTGCTCGTAGGCCATCCAAAAATACCCAAGTGCATTTTAGAAATGCCCAGGGGTGTTTTACAAAGATCTAGGACAAATACATAGGCTATTTATAAGTCTTCTAACCAAATCCTAGTTTTTCTATTTACGTTTTCTGGTTGATTTATGTCTTTTTCAGGATTTTTATATAAAAACAATTTCATTAATTAATATAAAAAAGAAAAGTCATATTAGCATGCATTTTAGGATTTAGATTAATCACTTGCATCCATTCACATCTTCTATTTGAAATTTTTTAGTTTTTATTGTGTGAAAAATAAAAAAATAATACTGCATTCTGATTGCATGTAAATCAAAATTGCATAATTAGTTTGCATTATTAGGGTTATAAATATCTATTTTAGTTGTCTAAGTAGTAACGTTGTTCATATAACAAGAGTATTCCTGTACTTGGGTGATTCCATATGGAGGAATAAATGAACCCCCAAGTTGTTTAGAGTGGATCTTAAATGGTGTACTCTATATCCTTTGGAGAATTTGCTATTGTGAATGGTGGCTTCTAATTTAGACCATTGAAAGTGGTTATTTTTCTAACATTGTTTGAACACAATAGAAAATTAAATTTTTTAAAAATAACTACACATTGCACAATTCACATTAAACATTAGTGGTTGAATTTCATCACCAGCCATTGCTTGAAACCTGATGATAGTGGCATTCATCTCCATCCACCAATATCTGCCCTTAGAAACCCTAGGTCACCCCCGAGCAAACTTGTTGGATTTCATCACCAGTAAGAATCTCTATACCTCGGCTTAGCCATAGTTTTTACATTTATTTGATTAATTCATATTATTACATTTGAAACACACAAGATTGAAACCTAAGGAAATGAACTCACATTAAAATGAGATAACCAATGAACAAGGTAAGACACACATGTTAAACAAAATTAGCATTGGTTGTTTTTTTTTTATTGTGAAATTTAAATTGGGTGTTTCAGTTTATTGTATAATTTGTATTTTGATTTATTTACTTTATGGTCCTAACACAAAAACAAAAACAATAATTAAATTAATATAATCAAATGGAACTCTCATCCACCTTTCCAACCACTTATGTGGTAGAATCCCTAAATGTGACACAAGAAGATTTATCTATAGGTTCATCACATCCTTTACCATCCACAACCTTTCATATGGCTATGTCCCAAGAGGAGTCAACCTACCCTACCATTGACCATTACATTACCCATATAGACATGGAAATGGTAGAAGCTCTCATGAAGTCTTCTAACTATACCTTAGAGTCCATTTCCAATTCACCTAGATAGGATTCTACTTAACAACAAAAGCGTATTTATTCCCAGCCCCCATCCACCTTTACCTAGGTGTATACCAACCCTATTTTTGAGGTATCAATTGCACCTTCCTCACATATGTCCATTCCCCAACCCTCATGTGCTCCTAGCACTTCATATACATCCACTTACACCAACCCCTTGTATGAAGCATATGTAAATGTTGCTTCACAAGTTTTAGCATCACAAGTTGCCATACCTAGTGAACTTATCCCCAAGCCACACCTTCCATACCATATACCTCCATACCCTTAGCTTCTGATAAAGAAATTAGTGATACATGGGAACACTTGAATAAATTTCTTAGACAACGTCAAAACACTCAACAACAAGTACAAGTGAATCCTAAGCCTTTGCAAAACTCTACTCAGATTATCCTTGTCAATCAACGTTCATCATGGGCACGATAGTCTTCTGTGGTTTATATCCCTATTCCCCCACCAAGCCATACCATCATCCATCCTATTCCCATTGGCTAGCCTAGCCATAACCTTCATACATCAACCTCATTCCATAATTCCCATATTTTCATCATTAATATTCCATTCATCAATTTCCATCAAATTCACCTAGCCATCATTACCAATCTCATCATCACTTAGTCACTCCATAATATTTATCCTCTCCACCAAAAAATGATTAGGTAATTCAGGGCTTCCACATTCTTGAGGAAGACCCTCAAATTAAGGCTATGCAAAAATAGATAGATCAATTGATTCAATATACTCCTAGTTTTTAAACCCAAAACCAACCTTACGCCAATTGATCAATCAACCAATTCACCCTTTGGTACCATCCCCACGATATCTGAAAGATTTCATGGTACTTAAGTTTGAAAAATTTAAGGAAACTAAGGATCCCAAATAACATGTGAGCACTTTTGTACATTTATACTTTAGAATTCAAAACAACAATGCTCTCATGCTTTTAACCTTTCCTCAAACATTAGGAAGATATGCCATAGAATGGTATAATCAATTGCCAAGCCATAGTATTTATACGTTTAAGTAATTGATTGATCAATTATTTGAGCATTTCATATTAAATGTTAAAAATAATATCTCATTTTCTGATGTCTATGCTTTAAGACAACATGATGATGAATCTATCTATGATTTTAGAAACCATTACAGAATTATCATCACTAAATTGCCATTCACCCTACCAATGGATGAGATAATTAAGCTATTCACCAAGATTTGCTTAAAAACTATCTCTTGGATGCTTCAACTACAAAATTATCAATCATTTGAAGAAGTTATCACAGGCTAGTGTCATTAAGGAGATCAAAATCCAAGAAGGCATACTTAAGCCTAGAAAGAAAGAATGGAAAAATAAAGGCCAATACAAAAGTAACTATTTTGGTCAACCAAAATCAACACAGGTTACCCTAGCCACTCAACCCAATCAAGTTGATCAAGTGGTCATGAGCCATTCAGTAATGGCTCAACAACAATTTGTGCAACAAATACCACAATAAATTGCTTATCACGCAATACCCTTAACAACTCAAGTCATGCAGAACATAGTGTTAGTTGTGGAAAACCATCTCCAACAATAGTTTATCTAATAAAATCACCAATACATCCCCTAGTTGAGTCATATGCTTCCATTTTCGAAGGTTATATGACACAAACAAAATTTATTTACCCAAAATTAGATTAGATTATCCCACCAAACATAGTAAACACTATCAAAAAAATGTATTTTTTCCTTATCATAAGTAAAATGAGCATGACATTAACAATTTCCATTCATTTAAATGTATTGTACAAGACCTTATTTACTTGGGGGCGATCAATATTTAAAATCCCCTTGCTCAAAAAAATTAAAACCTTGGTATATTTCAAACACCACTTCCTCATCATGAGGAGGTGCAACCAAATGTAGGAGGGGCTAACATCAAAAATCCTCCTAATCAAGTCAAGCATGTCCAACAATACCAAGGGTTTATAGGGGCCATCCATGTGGTCATTAAAGGTCAAAGGAACAACAAAAAATGACAACCACATCAATCAAGTGTTTCACAAACTTCTGCATAACCTTCCATACATATCCCTAGACAATAAAATCCACCAAATCCACCCATCAATCGTCCACCTCGACCAATCATCTCATTGAGTAGTCGGTTAACTACAAGTCTAAAATGGCTTTTGCCAAATTATCAATCTACAAGTTAATTTAATAATATCCCTCACATTGTGAGGCAATAATGGATATTATAAAATCCATAGAACTACAATAACAAGATCCTAATGCCTTCAATAACTTTTTATGGAGCATACAAACATGCATGGAGCCTTCCATCACATTCTATGACTTTGAGATTAAGCCAATCTCATCATAATCAGTAGACCCTATATTGCATATCATAGCTTTAATTGACAAGAAGCCCTTTAAAAGAGTGTTAATTGACATTGAATCCTCTATCAACTTCATCACCACATCCACCCTTCATCATTTGAACCTTCCTCTATCTCATATCACCAAGTCATCATTTACCCTCAAAGAATTTAACGATGCTTTGCGTTCCAAAGTTGGCAATGTTGTTTTACCCATTGAAGTAAGGGTTAAAACATTGCACATCATGTTTCACATATTGGAAGGATCCATGGTGTACAATATACTCCTTGGAAGACCTTATATGAGGGAATGAGTTGTGTCCCTTCTATTCTACATCAATGTTTGAAATACATTCATGAGGGACAAGTGCATTGCATACTAGTGGACATCGAGTCATTTAAGTATTGCAATTTCATTTCAAATCCTTATGATTCCATGCTTCCTTCCACTTATTTATTCCTTTCACCATTAGCCAATACATATACCACTTCACCAATCTCTTCATCGAAGGATCCCATTCTTGAGGAGTTCCCTATCACCAATCACCATCAAGATTCCACACCCCCATCATATTCATCATTGAATACATGCACATGTGGTCACAGTCAGTACACATCATCATCATCCATTCAATAACCTTTCCAATCCAATCCGTCACCATCACCTAATTTTTTACAAGTCAAATTAATGGATTGTAAAACATTCCCATATTCACAGCTTCCCGAGTCATCATCCAATCATAGTCCTTCCATGTCATCCTAAGTCAAGGTCCACCTCAATGATCCTGGTATTGATGAATATGTGGTCCAATACATCACCATCACACCCCTCACCATTCCTAAGGCTAAGGATTTTAGTCACCCACGTGATCCACCTTTAACCATAGGAGCAGTATATAACATGGGTTCAGATCCAAATAGCATAAATTTTGTATATGGAGGGATTTATTCTTCATCAACTACAACTCCCATAGAGAAACCCAAAGAACCAACACTTCCCAACATTCCAAACATGATAAGATTTCCATCTTGCTATTTTCACATAGTCAATTGGTAAGGTCATGGCCTAGGATTGCATGAACAGGAAGTGCATCAACCTAAAGATGTTCCATATCAAGAGGTGCACGATCGTTCAGGTCTAGGTTACCATGCACTTTCTACCACCTCTTCTCTTGAACAAGCCTTCCAAATGCTTAATATAAATTTTGGAGAAGAAGCCCTCCATATCAATAATTTTAATGATGAAATATATGAAGAATTTGAGCTTATGTCAATAATTTCATATGAATCTAAAGAATAATTAGAGCCCATTATTTCCCATACTGAACAAGATGAGTTTTATCTCAACATGTTCCCCATCCATAATCCCATATTTCGCTTGCTTCTTCCACAAGAGTGATTCACCCATACCGGTGAACCACCACATCTATTCCATTAAGCCATTTTATAATCCAAATTGTAACATATGTACATAACACAAAAACAATGGTTTTCACCACTACCAAAAAAATTAAAAATCAATCAAAAATCAACAAAAACATTTTCTTTCTTTGCATTGCACATGTACATATCATTTAGAAAAATGCATTTATTTGTGTTTCTTGCTGCTATCCAGGTTAACCAAGCCCCTAGCACCAATTATTAGGTTCCATCCATTCCATCCAACCTCATTCACCTTGCCCATAAGTCAACATGAATCATGTTGATTTATTCACCCCACTCCATAATCCATACAATCTAGTTAAGCCAATTCCAATTGACATAAGTCTCATTGATATGGACCCTATTTCCTTACCTCCATACTTTACCGAATTTGTCTTGTTCGAGGAATTGTTAAGAGCTTCCACCACCTACATTTCTACATCCCATTAACCTTTACCTTCACCTTCACCTTTGGATCCTGAGGTTTTCCTAGCAAAAATAGATGAGGATAAGCTAGAAGAGTTTGATTGCATCTTATATGACATCCATATAATACCTATACCCCATCAACTTGAGGAAGGTTCCCACATGTCCATTGAATATACTATCGATGTGGATCTTAGTTCAAACAAATATAATCCCCAAATTTTCAAGCTTGAAAAAATTCTATCACCCGATAAACAAGAGCAATTTATTGCTCTCCTCAAGAAGAAGGACATATTTGCATGATCCTATAAGGACATGCCTGGTCTTGACCCTAGTTTGGTTGTCCATAATCTTACCTTACAATCTGATGCTAAGTCAATCAAACAAAAACTTAGGAGAATGCATCCTACATGGACCTCTTGGTAAAAACAGAGCTTCAAAAACTCCTAGACGTGAACTTCATAGTTCCTATCGACTATCTTGAGTGGATTTCAAACATGGCACCTATTCGTAATCCTAAAGGGGTGATACTCATTTACACTGACTTTCAAGATCTTAAAAAAGTGTGTCCTAAGGATGATTTTCCTCTTCCAAACATCGATACTCTTGTCGAAACCTACGTTGGCCATGAAATGCTTTCACTAATGGATATTTTCTCAGGATACAACCAAATTTGAATAAATATTGATGACCAACACAAAATAGCATTCACTATACCTTGGGGAACATTTTGTTACAAGGTGATGCCCTTTGGCCTCAAAAATGTAGGTGCCACTTATCAACTTGCCATGACATATATTTTATATGACTACATGCATAAGATTATCAAAGACTATGTGGATGATCTCTTGGTTAAATCTAAAACTTGACAAGAACACATTGGTGTACTGGAGAAATTTTTTGATCGATTTCTAGAGCATAATGTAAGGTTGAATCCCAAGAAATGTTTCTTTGGTGTTATCTCGGGTAAAATTTTAGGATTCATTATCTCCAAAAGAGGCATTGAGGTGGACCCTAACAAGGTCAAGGCTATCATGGAGATGCCTCCCCCAACTAAATTAAAGGAATTATGTAGTTTACAAGGAAATATCCAATCGATCCATCGTTTCATTGCAAAAATTTCTAAATGTAGGTCATTCAATCACCTACTACAAAAGGGGGTGCCATTCTCTTGGATAGATGAATTTTAAAAATATTTCGATGATATTAAGAAATACCTAGCTTCTCAGCCAGTTTTAGCTCCTCCTCGTCCAGGGATCCCTTTATATATTTATATCTCAACAACAAACTTTGCATTAGGGATAATTCTTGCACAAAAGAATGAACAAAATTGAGAGCAAGTTGTTTACTACATTAGTCAAACATTGGTAAGCTATGAAACTAGATATGCTTATGTACAAAAATTGTGTTTAGTAGTGGTTTTTACCACTAAGAAAATTTGATATTACATGCTTAGCAACACAACTTATGTCATAGCTAGAGAAAATCTTCTACGTTATATGATTTCTCGCACTTACAACAACACTCACACCGCTAAATGGATAATGCTTCTTATTTAATTCGACATAGAATTCATTAGCAAAAAATCCATTAAAGGTCAAACAATAGCCGATCAACTTGCTGATGCTCCACTACCTAGTGATCATACTTTTATTATTGAGCTCCCAGATAATTTGGTATTTATTGTCACTGAGAAAGAAAAAGATGTCATTTCAAAGAAAGATGTCGATATCACACTATTATTTGATGGCTCTAAGTGCATGAAAGGTCAAGGCATTGAAGTCATGTTTCATACTCCATAGGGGGTACCTATCCCCTTATCATTAAAAATAAACTTCCAATGCACAAATAACATTGTAGAGTATGAATTATTAATATTAGGTCTTCAATCAGCTATAGCTATGATAATTAAGTGTATTAGGATATTTGGTGATTCTCAACTTGTTGTCAAACAAATCAATAGAGAATACCAATGCAAAGAACCTACCATTAAGCTTTATCATGAAGTAGCAATGAAATTTCTCTCTAAGTTTTATTGGTATGAAATAAATATTTTTCCATGTCTGACTAATATATTTGTAGATACGATGACCTCCCTTGGATCATTGATTCCAAAAGACTCATTTGGAGAGGTACAACTCGTTATCATTTCAACGGTCTCTAAATCTGCAATTATCCATTCTGAGTCTAAAGAAGAAAAGTATGTGTGCTTTATGCAACCAAATTTATATGAGCCTTGGTTAAACAAAATAGAAGCCTTTATCAAGTTTGGAACACTCCCTTATGACATATATCGAACTACCAAATGCACATTCAAGAAAAAAATAGCTTGTTTTGTTCTCTTGGGGGATGTGTTGTATAAATGTGGTTATGATAGAGTCCTCCTTCATTGTCTTGAGTCTAGTGAGGCACAAAAGTCCATAGTTGAAGCCCATGATGGTACTTGTGGTGGTCATTTTTGTGGAATGGCCATTGCAAAGAATATTCTATGCATGGGTTATTATTCGCCCATAATAGAACATGATTGTTGCACATATGTTAAACATTACAAAAAGTGTCAAGAACATGATAATTTAACTCATGTACCATCACAAGCCTTAAAACCTATTCCAATCCTTTGGCCCTTTTCATAATGGGGTCTATAAATAATTGGCAAAATCTCACCTCCTTCCTCAAGATAACATACATTCATCATCATAGCCACTGAATACTTCACAAAGTGGGTTGAGGCAATTCCTCTAACCAGTACGATAAGACCTAGAATTGTGGAGTTTATACTTCATCATATCATTTATTGTTTTGGTATACCCTCAAAATTCATCTAGACAATGACAAGTATTTCAAGAACAAGGATGTTCAGGTACTTTGCAAGAAATATAACATTCAACATAGTTTCTCGATTCCTTATTACCCACAAGCAAATGGACAAGCTAAAGCTTCCAACAAGACCTTAATTGTTATTCTAAAGAAACTTATCAAAGAAAATTATAGAGATTTGCATACACAATTTCCCTTGGCATTATGGGATTTATCAAACAAGCATCCACACGTCTACAGGGGCAACACCTTTTTCATTGGTGTATGGAGCTGAAGCAATCATACCTCTTGAGCTTGATATCCCTTCCTCGTAAATTTCTTTGCAGGAATTCATATATGATGACACTGATAGATAAAAAATTCTTGACCAACTCACACTCATTTATGAGAGGTGAGTCAATGCTTTAGAGAATTTACAAGTTTATCAAGACCGCCTCAAACATGCTTACAATGCCAAATTTCATCTACGTCAATTCCAAGTAGGATATCTTGTCCTTAAGAAGAACAAAAAAAACACCAATGCATTACTGCATATTTGTTATAAATTCACGACTAACTGGTTAGGTCCATACATTATTACTCAGAGTGGGTAATGGTACTTATAGGCTTGCTAGTCTATAGGGAGAGGAAGAACCTGAAACACTTAATGTTATACACTTGAGAGCATTTTATACATGATTTGATTTTTATATATGTATATATACATGGCTAATACATAAAAACATTTGCATATATATCATTCAAAACATTACATTTCACTTGCATATACACTTCATTACAAATAATACATTCACCCACATCTCATATTGCATTTCACAAAATTGCATTTCACAAAGTTGCATGTCACAAAATTGCATTCACATATACATTTCACATTTCATACAAGGTCTTAATTGGTCCAAAAAAATTATTTTTGCATTAATCAGGGGCACCTTCACAATGTCATCCACACAATTCCATCAAGTCAAATTGCCATTAGCACAAACCACAATTCCATAAAAATCCTAGGTGTTTTTTATCACTCAGCCACTCCTAGTGTTTTAAGAAAACTCCAAAATACATGTTGAGTTCTTTTTAGGACCATTGCACATATACACTAAGAAAATCTTGAGTTTTGGTAAATGACTCCAAAACATTCTTGAACCAAACACAATTTCACATCTTAAAAACATCTCATGTAAAAGAGGGATAACACCATACTTGGTATTGTTAAACTTACAACGACACTGAGAGGGGGGGTGAATCAGTATAGCTTATTAAAAACTTAAATCTATAAATCTTAATGCTAAAGTAATGTAAACTTAAAATAGATACAACAATTATAACAAGAGAGCATCACACAACACAAGATTTTAATGAGGTTCACCAATGTGGCTACTTCTCAAAAATTGACTGCTTGGACTCCCATCCAAATCCACCCTTAGCAAAGCAATCAATTTTACAATAAATTTACCAGCACCTACTGGAAGGAGCACCAACCCCTGATTTATCTACACCAACAGAAAGGAGCACCAACTGGAAGGAGCACCAACCCCTGATTTATCTGCACCAATAGAAAGGAGCACCAACTCCAAATGCCAAGCAGCAACTTGGACTACAATTTTGAATCTATAAATGTTACAAAAAAATACCTTTGCTTTCACAAGACCCTAACTGGTCTAGAGCTTATAGTTTGCAAGATACTCACATATGCTGTACTACTGTAGTTGAGCTCTGTGATCGACTTCACCTTTTGCACAATCTGTGCACTCTGCTTTCTCTATACACACACTTCGCACAGTCTACACCATTACAGCTGAACGATCATCTCTGCCCTTTTGTGCTCTCTGCTCTTTGTGTGCTCTTACTTCGCACTTAGCTTGATTCGACATGACTCACTCACTCTGTGCACTACATATAGATCTAACACACACCAAATCGATCCTCAACTCTCCAAACAACCCTCCTTTTATAACATTATTTTCATGATGAAAAACTTTAATCTTAGTCAACTGTAACCCTAATATTCATTGACTACAAACCCTAATATTTGTTGGCTATAAACCCTAATATTCATTGGCTAACATCAGTCTTCATCGGCTCAAACTGCCTCTATAACTCTTATGTAGTTATTGCTGCGAAAACACAACATGTCACGATATCGCGACACTTTTGCCTCTGAACACTTTCTCTTAGCTTTGGCTCGCGAGAAAGCAACATGTAGCGATATCGCTACACTTTTTATTTCTTGCTTCTCTTATTAGCTTGAACCCATGAAACCTCAGCATGTCACGAAATCGTGAAACTGTCACCTCCTTGTCTCCTTCCTTGACTTGTACCAGCAAAAACATAGCATGTCGTAAAATCGTGACACATTCGTTGCCTTGTGCCTTTTCTTACCTTGACCTCACAAAAACACATGTCATGAAATTGTGACATTTTCGCTTTCGTACTCTCCTTATTTCCTTTTGTCGCTATATCACAACACTTCTCCCTTCATCAGAATCAATTTTGCTTTTGTTGCGATATCACGATGCTTCTACCGTTGAAGACTTGCTTTTTGATCCTGTCACGAAATCGTGATGCTTTCAACTTCTGTACACTTTCATTGCCTTTCGCCTGTGAAAACGGAACATGTCATGAAATCACGACATTTCTTCCTCCAAACACTCTATCTCCTTTTTGGGTTGTGAAAACCCGACATGTCATGAAAATGCGACACTTTTTCTCCTTAGCACTTCCTCTTGCAAATTGTCATGAAATCGTGACACTTTCCTATGCAAGCTCTTTTTCTCAAACATGTCACGAAATCATGACACATTTTCCTCCGTACTGCCTCTCTTGTAGATTATCGTGAAATCACGACAGTTTTCTTTGCTTGCGCCTTCTCCCTGAACATGTCGTGAGATCGTGACAATTTTCTTTGCTTGTACCTTCTTTTTGAACATGTCACGAAATCGTGATAGTTTTTCCACTTGTGTTTTTGTCTTTCCAACATGTCACGAAATCATGATAGTTTTTCCTACTAATTCTTTGTCTTTCAACATGTCACGAAATCGTGACAGTTTTACCTGCTTGCACCTCTGCTTCGAACATGTCACAAAATCATGACAGTTTTCCAACTTGCCTTCTTCTCTTCCAACATGTCATGAAATTGTGATAGTTTTACCTGCTTGTGCTTCTACTTTGAACATGTTGTGAAATCATGATAGTTTTCCAACTTGCCTTCTTCTCTTCCAACATGTAGCGAAATCATGATAGTTTTACCAGCATTTTCTCTCTCCTTCGATATGTCGCGATTTCGTGACATTTTTGCTAGCATTTTCTCTCTCCTCTGATATGTCAGGAAATCGTGACAGAAAACATGTTGCGATATCGCGCTAGTTTTCTTACTTGTCTTTTTCTGTGATATTTTGCTAATGGGCCACTATGGTATTCTTGGAAACTCACTGTATATACTCTGAATAACCTTAGAACTCCCTTTGAACTGCCTTTCCACTGCATCATTATATCTAACTGACTGTGTTGACAACAATGACAATACTCCTGCTGCACCTTGCTCAATAGGTATGAATCTCAAAATGAAAAGATTCATCCTTGCTAGTCCCATCATGCAACATAGTCCATGAAAATAGTTGTTCTAAACACTACCACAATTCCAAAAATAAAATAAAGAGTGGGACAAATCCCTAACAAAAACTCTAAATATTTTACATCACATACCACTGATCATTGGGTTGTAAGGATTGTACTACATTTCCAATTAGACGGTTAGGTAGTCATCCCAAAAACTTAATAGATAAAAAACACAAAAGTCATGGACTATGGAGTTAGCCTCCATTAGAGCTATAGATTCTTGAATGGTAGTGGAGTACGCTCATGCGTGGTGACACGTCTCTTTCAAAGATACCTTTGACCACTCATAGAAACAAGCTAGCTTATTAGTTTTAATCATTATAGGTTTACCCAATTTACTTAATATGAGTTAATAAAATCACTTGTACACACATTGGTTCTTTATTACCTCGAGTCATTACCATACTCTTTATTTAGTAAATGAATTCACTACACACACATTTGGTCTTAGAGGGATTAGGCAGTGTTAGTGAGTTTGTTCGATATCACTAGTATGTCTAAGTATCTGCAAAATAGGTAGTCTTCCATATCAACATCCATATATTCTTCCATATAAACATACATATCTTCTTCTATGTCAACATCCATGTCATGTCATGAACCATTCATACCATATGCCACCAAGTTTGGTACCCTTGATTAAACAACAATGCTGGAAAATGGCCAAGCAAAGATCTAAACTATAACTAATATTTAGCACATCCATACATTGACACCTTGCATTAATCATCCATACATGTCACCTTGAATTAATCATCCATACATTTCACCTTGCATTATCATCCATACATACCACCTTGCATTAATCATCCATAACATATCATATGCATTCATCATATACATAAACAATCATCCCACAAAAAGCATTCACACAAAAACACGTATAACACAAAATGTAAAAGCCATGTATATATATATATGTGTATAAATATTGTATTTACAATGAGTTCCAAAAGGCTACATACAATGGAGCACCAAGTCTCATATACAAAAATACATCTAAGCACCAACTATGTCCTCCAAGAGGATCCTTGTGATCTAGGAGGATCCTATGACGTAGGAGGAGCCCTAGACCTATAACTATGCCTAGCACCCTCAAAGATATATGAGGATGGAGGATTTGGAAGTGGAATATGATGTTCCATCAACCTATCCTTTAATGCCTCAATATATCTATCCCAAGCTCAAATATGTGTGATGTTGACATTATGCTAGTGCTCCCTCTCTACTAGCTCTACCTAGAGCCTCATAATCCTTTTGTATTGCTCTGTCACCTACTTATATAGCTACATCCAATCCTCCTCACTTTGATATAGAATCCCATACAAAACCTTATTCACATCCTCCCTATCTCCATAATCTCTTCCAATCTTAGGAACATGCCTCGCCAAACCCTTAGTCCTCCTCCTTCGACTATCTAATAAAAGGTGCCCTAATAAAATGTGCCACTAGCACTTTGGGACCTCCTGGGCCCCCTCCTCCCCATCCTCACCATCATAATCCCCATTGGATGCTCCTCAATGTGGTGCCCATAGTGGCTAAGCAGAAAACCACGTGTCATACTCTGCTATAGTCCCCACATCCTGCACATCAAGGAGATCAATCTCCTCATAATTCTTGTAGGCCACCCTCCATGGCTCCATGCATGGTAGCCCTATCTCCTTTTTATGTCTCCTATAGTGCACTAGATCATCTAGGATATCCTACCTTAGTCTAAACTATTAAAGCACTCATGAGAATTGGAAGTACTCCACCTTACTATGATGTCTCCCAACCACCCACCAAGCCTATTGCACCCGTTGCAAGTGCTTTGCATCATCAGTCCACCTAAAATCCCACCACAACCTCCATATCACTTGGGAAAATGTAAGTCCATCCCATACCTCCTAGTACTTCTAGCTCATCCTCAATGGCCAACTCAACTGTACCTCCTCAGCAAATGCACATCTCCTAGTGTAAGGTTGCTCCCAACCCAAACCCTCTACATGTAAAATCTCTGGTCGAGCAACACTAAAGTGCTCCCATCCCCAATACTATAGGAGCAAGCTACATCCCAATCCCTTCATCCCCTACCTTGTCATATCATATAACTCTTGGTAAACCTGCACTAACAGATTAGGAGCCCATGCATACACTCGTTGCCTAGTGAGCATATTACTCATTACCCCTATCAAGTTCCAAGGGAACTTGCACCTAGTGTTATTTGAGACCACAATGTTGGTCAACATGAAAATAACTAAGGCATGAAAGGGGTTCAAATCCTTGTACATGTACATTGACAAGTAAGGAATACCTCCACACTCCACCTTCACCCCTTTCCACACATCCTCAAACATCCTCATCATATTGATCTTATGGTTGAGCCCGACCTCAACCTGGATCTCCTCCACTAGAACCTTGAGGATGCGATATACATCCTCCAAGGTAATAGTCACCTCACCCATGGGGAGCTAAAAATTCCCCCTATATGCATCCCACCTCTCTACCAAGGCATAAAGGTACCCCTCATCAGCCCTCACCACATCTAACTGAGCTACCTCCACTAGCCCCACATCCTCCAAAAAATCCCACTCCTCATCTAAAAATACCTTCCTCCTCCCAGGTATGTAAGGTGAGAACTAGTATCGAGCTCCAAAACCCTATGCTACATCATAGCACAAAATATCTATCAATAATTTTGCAAAAAAAAAGTCAACAAAAACACAAAAACTTTGCACAATACATAATCAAAGGTGTTACCTTAGTAGCCCACACTCTAGCCATAGCCTCAGCCTCCACACTAGCTCCCTTCATCGACATAGCTTCTATGCTCCAAATGCCTCATCTCACTTCACTCTACTCTCCTAGACACAACTTCTCCAACTCCCAAACACACAAATGAGCTTGGTTTCTCATCCTGATAGCTATTTATAGCTACTTTAGGCACCTTGAGATGCCCATGGGCATTTCCTGGTGTACTAAAGTGGCCATGGGTATTTGTAGAGCATTCAAATACTAGTGGGCATTTCTACAGACCAAAAGCATCAATAGGCATTTGACATCAAATTGCACAAAAGATCAAATTTTTACAAAATAGTAGCTTCTCCCAACCAAATCACTCCAAATTTCATCCATGCATTCATTTCATAATTTTATTAGGTTTTGTAAATATTCCAACTGATTTGGATGCATAATTTTCATTTGTGACCATATATTACAAATTCACCAAACAAGTTACAAAAGCACCCCAAAATAGTTCAATCTTCACAAAAATATGATCGTTATCATTATCATCTCTCATACATCATCCAATCATCATTTTCAAATTTGCCAAGTCTTAAATTATATTCAAGTGAATCTTGTATATAGTGGGTTTTTCTATATACTTGGCGATTGCAGCGATTTGTGTCCATGCAATTCGGTAAGATGAAAGATCTACCATAAGGAAACTTGGTCATTATCATTATTCCATATCTCCTTGTTTGAAAGCATAATCATCTTTGGTACTTCACATTTTGCATGAAACCTTACCAAGAATAATTTGCACAAAATTTATCATTGATGGCCTAGTTCGTGGGGCTTAAAACAAGGACAAAATCAAATCTCATCATTTCACATTTCCTTGACAGTCATCATGGTGACTAGCTTTAGCTAGGGTGATTGGTTCTGATCATAGGAATTATCTGACAGTCATTAGTTGACCCTTTGAAGTTGACTACTTTTACTCTTTGCATTTTTCATCTTTGCATATCAATGATGTCAAAAGGCAAATTCTTCAACAACATCGAATCACCACAAATTTGGGGCAACCACATTTGGTTTTGAATTTTCCACAATGGGATACATCTTACATGATAATGACATCCACACTTGGAAAAATCCCTTCATCTATTGGGGTAAAAATAGATGCATTTTTCATCACACATATTCATAAATCCCTTCATCTATTGTAGAAAAAATAGACATATTTTCCATCACACATTTTCACAAATCCCTTCATCTATTGGGACAAAAACAAACATACTTTCCATCACACATTTTCACAAAATCCTTCATTTTTTGGGGCAAAAATAGATGCACCATTTCATATTGGTCACCAATCCCCTTCCAACCATTGGGGCAAAAATAATATCACATATCACATCATCCAACATTCATTTGCATAGATTTTTCAATTGGCTCATGAGATTCATCTGCAAACTCATTCACCAATTGAGGGGGTAAGCTATGAAAAACTCAAATTATTTTATTTATTTTATCTTCAAGCTTGTGTTCCACATCCCAAGAGAAGTTGCTTCTGCACCTGGCCAAAATAGGTGTCTCATTTTTTTGCACTGCATTATGTTTCACGCAATGCAGTACAAAAATGGACATATTTAGATACCAAAACCTAGCCACTTGTCCTCCATCTATGCTTTTCTGCCATTTCCACCATAAAAACCCAGTCAATTTTCATCCATCCTAAAATTTCCTACTATTTTCACCTATTATTCATATATATTTATTATATATATTTAAATAATAATATTTTATATATTTAATAAATATATATTTATATAAGTGAATTAATCCCAGCCATATGATTTCATTTAATCCTATCCATCCATCCACATCAATCCATGCCACACCCTAAATTTAATATCCACCCTTTGATGTGATTTTATCTCAGCCACACAATTAGTATTGTTGAAACCCTAGCATGCCCTAGGTTGGATTATAAATAGGAGCTATTTTGATAGCTCAACCCCTTAATTTTCCTTGAATCAAAATCTAAGTCTTTAGCCTATGTTTTTGAATACCTTGAGTCCTGAGTTCTAAGCCTAAGCAAATCCCTAAGTTTTGTAAGTGCCCTAAGCACTTATAATTTCATATTCACTTGTTGTATCCCCCATAGCCATCATTGTCTATTTTACTTACCAGATCTGCTTTTGTAGAATCTTCCATTAGCAACCAAACATCTTTGAGTACTTTCTATCATCATTGAGTACCTCTGGGTGCATCCCTTCTAGTCCTGAGCATCCAATGGCTTTTCCTGTAGCCACCAGGCACTGTATTTTATGTAAGAATTCTAAGCACCTCCTAGACTTTGAGCGATGCTAGGGCATCGCTGCACCGATCAATTACAAAAAATATTATAGATCAGAAGACATCTTGCAAGGTAAAACTATTGGTTATTATTTCATTTATACATTTTCATGTCTGTTCACTTCATTTGTAGTAGATAGGATTTTACTATTGCTTATAGAGGACCTCACATTATGGAGCCCTCATAGGTATTACTAACTAGTTTATTGTGTCATTGTGTGCAGATTTGAAGGTGCTACATCAACATTAGACAATTGTTTAAGCTAGAGTGTCCTGGCATCAGATATCAAGAAGCCCACTCAACTCTGTTGAAAGTAAGGATGTACTTGAAGACACCACCATCCTTGTTTGCTAGGGTTTTGAAGAACCCTAGCCATTTTTAAATTTATATCAAAAAGGATTCAAGGATCCACATTGTAACAATGGAGTTTTTAGGCTCCCCCATTAATAGAAGATCAACTCTTATGCAATTTTGGTTTTCTTGTGTTAAATCTATTTAAAATTATTTGGTGTTGCATTTTTGCATCTTTCATGTAGCAGGCCAGATAGACAAAAAAATGAGTAGCAATACCCCACTCTAAAACCCCATTAAGATATATGAGTTTAAAGATGTATATATTTACTCTATGATAGGTGTGATAGCTAGGTTACCATCTGATAGGTAGGTATACAATTGGAAAATCACCATGACTCACTGCATTTCCAACCCTAAGAATTATGAATCTTCTAGGATGAGCAATCACCCATTTTTTTTTAATGGATGCAATACTTAGTAGATATATCCCAAGAGATCTTAAGTAGAATGAAATATAATAAGGAAGGGGTATCCTTTGGGTAATATTCCCATTTATCCTGGCTCTTCCTTTACTTTAATCATGAATAATTCCTATTTATTCTAGTAAAAATAGAAAGTTCTAATGGAAGTGCTCTCATCATCTATTCATGGAAAAACTTCTTGAGCAAAAAAGAATCTTATTACAATTTTAAATTAGAGTTCCTAGGACCAATCCTTAAGCTTATTTACGAGAAAATACCTAAAATACCAGAATTAGTAGTTGATATTTTGAGAAAGGAAGATGAATAAGAGGGCAACTGGTATGTTTTGATCAAAGGAATAGTTATTCACATATATGGTTTTATTGAGAAACCATTTGTCTTGCCCTACTATGTCATTGAGATAATGTTCACTTTAGAATACTGTCACCAAAAGTATTACATAAATATCATATTTAGAATAGGTAAGGGCAAGAAGGGCACATGTACCTATCCCCTTAAGGTGAGAGATATATTTGTTAGCAAAGGACAACATAAGAGCATCACAAAATATATGCAAGAATTGGGGTTGGTAGAACTTCCCCATAGATGGAGATATGATCCAAAAAATAATTTTTTAGAGAAAATATACAATCCAAAAGCTAAAACTCCAAGATCCAAGAGAACTCTTTGACCCCACATTGAGAAATTCAAAAACAATAATGAGAAATCAAAAATGGAGTGGGATGTCCATCATATGGAGGCATTGCCTATCTGGAGATATTTCTATGACCATGTCATGGATTATGATCCAAAAAATGATCTGATGCATATTTACATAGAATATGATGTTAAATAATTGGTAAAAATAGAAGCTTGGAATTTTACAAAACTTTTTGAATTTTAGAGAATGTGAGCAGATTCATATAAAATAAATTACAGATACCACACTAAAAACTATATAACCTTTAATAAGTATTATTATTTGCACACTAATACTTGGTAGGGCACCATAAAGTTTCTAGAATTAAGCTTTAAAAGGCCTACGAGCTAGGGAAGGGTGACAAATGACAATCTAGCCAATAGGTCAAAGTTGAAACCAGTCACCATTCAAAAAGCCCCATACTCTTCTCAGTGAATAAAAATATCTACTAAGAATATTCTTGTCAAAAAGGGAAAACAGGTAGTTTTTTAGTCCCCAACAAGGGAATTACAAACATATGGGCCAAGTACCCACATAATGCAGAGGTAGGATTACCAAGAAGGAGGTTTGGGCCCTAATGAGTCAGGTAGTGCAGGACCTATCCCAGTGGTACAAAGACTAGAAATATTAGCCCTAGGGGTATCTATTGAAGGATATTTATAGCTAAGACACAAAAAGGATCAAGATCAAGTTATGTCAGGGATTTATGTGGTAAGGTTCACACATCCTACTTTATCTCAGTAGTAATATCAACTAGGAACTTCATAAACCAAGAACCAAGAACCAGTTCAAGGGGAGAAATCAACAATTGATTCCTTTATACCATAGTCTGTAGCAGCTACCTTCAAAATGGCTCAAGTAATATATGAAGAAGAGCAAGAAAAATAAGAGATAGAACAGTAAATAGAATAGAATCAGGCTCCATTAATGGAGCAATCAAGTTTGAATGAAGTCATGCATCAGTCCCCACTGAAGGACTTAGGTACATTTTCTATCCCTTATTTTGATCTTCCACCTCTAAGTTCCCAAGAGACACTCTCCTCCTATTCTGAAGGACTAGTTCAATTAGTTGAAGTCTCCCCTCCTATTACATCTCAATTTGTTATATTTGTTCCACTTTAATCCACTCAACCTTCATCCATTTCCATTGAGTTCCCACTTCCAAATTCCCCACCATAAAACCCTCCTACATATTCAACTATAGTATCAGTAGGACCACAAATCAGAGCACCACTTCCTCCCCTTTCATCAGTTGAAGTTGTGATATCTACCTCTTTGCATAAAGGTCCCACCATTTTAGATTCTCCACTTATCCCTATCCATTTGGTGTCATCTTTGGTCACCACATCTACTTTGGCCACTGACTGTGTCACAACTCAATACCAAAATATAGAGGAATTTCTTTTTAATGTGGTAACCTAGTGGAATAATAAGTTGGTGAAAACCTTAGAAGATGCAACATGAAAAAATAAGACTGCAATTATTGATCCAGTTTCCAGAAATAAAATGAAATTTATTGCTACTCCAAAGGTGAATAAACTAATAAAGGAGATGGCCATGGAAGACTATGAGATAGTTGAAAAAATAGAAGACATCATGCAATTACCATCTATTAATTATTTAGTAATGGCTAAGGCCCACATGGACACAATCTTCTTGCAAGGAGATGTGAGAAGAGAGGAAAACCAAGAGCTAAAGAAAATAATACAATAGTTGGAAGCTTCTCTCAGAGAACATGAAGACTCGACCAACACACCCAGAGATGAGGTAAAGGAATGGTAAGACAAGCATCAAGAAATAACCAATTTCAAGGAGCAAGCAAAAAGTGGTCAAGCTCAGGTAGTAGCTCTTACAAATTAGAATAATAAGTTGCACCAGTAGTTGTTGTCAAAAAAGGCCAAACCTACTAGATTCTCAAAAGATACTCTAAAGCAAACTTGAAGAGAAATATGTTCAAAAATCAAGACAAAAATCTCAGAGGCTAGACCAATTTTTATCTTCCTAGATGAAGCTACAAATGAGTTAGTAAGTGCAAGAAATACCCTTCAAAAAGTGAAGGATGAGCTTCAACATAAGGTAGCCCCAACAAAGAATATTTGTAGGCTAGCAAAAATAGGTCTAGAGTCATGGCTAGACTCATTTCAAACAGGCAATGGTGTACAATTGAGAGCATAGCCAAAGATATCCTAGCCAAGAACAAGTTATTATTGAGGGGTCTATAATTGCTAGATAGACTAGAAGATAAAACAAGCAAAATGATGAACAATATTTCTCACATTAGGTTGCTTGGTTTCCCTGATTACTTTGGGGAGGATCATAAATTCATTGGATAAAATAGTATTGGCAGATTTTTTTAACTCCATCATGGAGGATAATTCTGAAATAGATAAATGGCCTCAATTGATCCAACTAGAGTAAGTGATTCAGCTAATTAAGAGCTTAATGGAGATAAAAGATGTTATATATGAGCTTGGTAATGGTGATTCTAATTCATCTCATAGGATATTGGCTAGCTTGCAAAGGATCCATCAGAAGATCTTATCAGTACCAAGAATTTTAGAGAAAACCTGGGAACAAGCCTCGAGTGCACTAAGTAATGTAACCCAATTACTCAGTGAGGAAGATAATGACGAAGTAGATGTTAGTGTAGACACTAAAATCATGTAAATCAGATAATATTTCCAAGGCACCACTCTTATCGACACCATATGACCCCATTGGGAAACCCTCAAGGGTTAATTAGGGGTACTAACCACTTTTGGAAAGGTTTACCCCACTTTTGGGAGGTTTTGGGACATGTAACCATGGCCATCCTACCCTAGGATGACCACAGTTCATGTTCATCCCACCCAGGGATGGCCATAATAAACTATTCTTGGGTGGGATGACCATGGTCTAGGCCCCTCAAAAATTCAAGGGCAGGATAAATGGTAATCAATTTCTGCCATTTATCCTACCCAATCACTCATGATATATTGGGAGACTGACATGGCCATTAAGGACTGCAAATTGGAGGTCCAAATGGGAAGCCTCTTCCACCCTATGCATGACAAATGTGTTGACAAGTGGTAAAACCTACCTTGCATGCCCAAACTTACCCTTTTGACCCCTTTGTACTCTTGGGCTATACATTGAATTATTTTCATTCAATTTTGGAGAGAGACCATTGCAAGAATTGACCACAAAGTGCTACCAAGATTTTCTCTCACCTTTTGCCCTCGTATTTACCTTGGAAACCCCATCAATCGAAGGTGTTTTCAAGGCATTCTAAAATATGCACATCCTCTCCAAAACCTATCCATGCTTGAGTTAAATGTACCAAATTTTATGGCAATACCCCTAGAGGATTCTAGACCATGTCCAAGTGGAATTGGTGGCAGAAACCACCCTATTTTGTAGCCATCCCCACCTAGGATGGTTAATAGTCCCAATTGAAACTCTCAGGTATGGCCATGAATTGGCCCAAAATTTTGATCTAATTTGAGTCTAGATCAATTTTATAGCATTATATTAGCATCATACTTAATTTTGGTAAAGTTTGAAGTGGTTTTGAATTATTAATTAGGGTTTTTGTGATTACAGTCCTAATTGGCCCACTCAGGGATGGCCATAGGTTCTACTTATAACCTCACTTAAATTTATACTCTTATCATTACAAAATAATATAATATACATCATGCTAATTTTTCATGTCATTTGGAGTAGTTTAGACCTATCAATTGCATTTTTTACATTCAATACTGCATGCATTTCATGGATTTTAACCTAATACGCATATGCTATTAACATATTTCAATTCCTTGTGTGTAGGTAGTGATATTTAATGCATGAGGAAGGAGCTAAGGATTTAAAAAAAATATCTCAAAGTAGTGGTAGCACAAGCCCGCTCTTCAATCATGAGTGTGAGAGAAACATTGAAAGCGTGCTATAAGTTCATGGAGGGATTGGATCCTTCAACTTTGTAATTTGAATTATATCAAATTGAAATCCCTCAATGGGATGTATTGTAATCTCATATTTGACAAATTAATAAATACAAAGAGAACCCCCCTTTTATTAACTTATTTGTCATTTACTTGCTTACTTTATCATCTCTTTTGAATGCTTGAATAGAACATTAGATGTATTTCAATTTCCTTTATTAGGTGTACCATTTTTTCACCCCTCAATTACTTAGTGAGGAAGATAATGACGAAGTAGATGTTAGTGTGGCAGAAATTGAGGAAGATGGGTACGATGAAGGTAGATCTAATGAAGAAGACCAAGAGGAAGAGGAAGAGGAAGAGTAGATTGAAAACGAGGTAAAAGAGGAGGAATATGGAGATGAATTTTAGAAATTTTTTCTTGAAAATACCAACATTGAGATTTTTCATATTGAAGAAGATGAAGGGAAGGACGAGTAACAGGTTCATTGAAAGGGACTCATTAGAAACACAATTTTGATGACGTTTTGCGATATGATAGAAGTCAGAGAAATGAATAAAATATGAATCTGCAAAGGGCCTCATGCATATGGTGTTGTAGAGAATTGAGATCCATCTATAAGAGAAGTCCTCATTTATGTAGAGGAATCACACTTCCATTTCATAAATAGTTTTTCATGACCATCAACTTCTGGATATTGTGTATTTGATCAAGAAGTTGGTGGTCATGAAGGAGCAATTTTTGAACCATGACGTTGTGAATAGTTGGGATCTAGTTCACCTCCCTTCATATAATTTTATCATTCTCCATACAATCTATTTCTTCATTCATTTCCATGCATCCTAACCATACTTCCTCGCCATTTCCAAAATCATTATCTCCATATTATTCCTTTTTTATTTTTCTCATTCCATTACCCTTCATCCCCTTAGACTACATAAACCCAAGAATCCCCAATCTTGTGAGCAATATTCTTCAAGAGGTTCCAATAATGTAGGCCAAAATTGGCTACATCTCTACTTAGCCAATTTTTTGCAAAAATTGACCAAGTATGGAGATGGAATGCAAAAGTGCTAAAACTTGGCTAGGATAGAGATGCATTGAATTTGGCTTAACAATGAGCATTTGGGTGAAGTCGCATTTCTCTGCCACCTATATATTATTCATGTAAGTTTGAAAGACACCTAAAATAAAAGCACCATGAGAGGGTAAAAATAAAGAAGCACTAAAAGGGGGCCAAGTTGAAGAAGGAAGGTGAGCCACATTTCTTACCCACATTTGTATTAAGTGTGCAATCAATAAAGCACTAAAAAGCACCCAAAAAAGATAAAGCATTGGAAAGAGGGTAAAATAAAGAAGTCAGGTGAGCCATGTTTCTCTATCACCTTTGCATTTGACATGGAAATAAGAAAGCACTAAAAAATGACCAAAAGAGAGAAGCACCAGAAAGGAAAAAAATTAAGAAGATAAAAGACTCATGCTTTCTTGTTTCTTCATAACCATTATGCAAAACCAAAAGTGCCAGAAGTTAGTTAAAGCAAAGAAGCACTAAGAAGTGCCCATGATAGAAAAGCTCCAAAAATTACCCAAATCAGAGGAAGTTCAGTGAGCAACAATTTCTTGTTTGTTTCGTATTCAACGCAAAAATATAAAAAGCATGAGAAAAGGCCAACAAAAGCTAATAAACTCAAAAGTATGAGCTTGCATTTGTCAAAATCCTTTGTTGAGAGTGCACAAAATAGAAAAGCATCGAATAATAGTATATCGCTAGAAAAAGGATAAAATAAAGAAGTGATTAAGGAGCAAAAGGATGTGATTCTCTATTTCCTTCATTACCACCATGCAAATGTGAAATAGTGCTACTTATGGCCAACTACAACTATTTGATAATTAGATCTATGACATATATTAAACCCCTATATTCCATGTATATTTTTAGAAAAATTTTGTGTGTGCAATTCAGAGAATAGGGGAAAGTTAAAATTGATTCCATAGAAGCCTAATCAATCATTTATAGTCTAGAACCTTCCAGAACCTCTTGATGAACTAGATTCAATTGAAAATTAGTGGATGAGGATGGATTGCAAGAACCATTAACAATGATGATAAGATTGACCCAAAGATAATTATAATATAATCACGAAGATATAGCTGGTGGGCACCATGAACGACAAAGTGGCCAAGAAGATCATGAAAATCAAAATCCTTGTAATTCTTAGAGAAAAATATTGTAAAATATTTAAATAAATGTAGCGACCTCCTTTCAAAAGGTCATATCTAAATTGTTTGCTTGCACTACTATGTATATTCTCTATAATATTTATGAATGAAGCATTACAAGGGATGTTTACCTAGAACTTGTGTCTGTGTTGAATGGTCAATATAATTATTTGAAATTATCTCTCTCTTGCTGCTATGGTTAGTCTATTATATTAATTTCAAAAGCTGACTTAGAGTAGATTGAGATAATTGATTTTGCATACATGCTTTTTGTTAATTCTATTTTTGTTAATCAATGCATTGATATTAATCTATTAATTTGGATAATTAATGTTTTAGATGCTTGGAATAATTATGTTACTATAGCTGCAAAGTTTTGAATCTTGTTAGTCCCCAAATGTTGATTCTAAAATCTAAAATTTTAGGGAAACTATGTGGATGTCTATGTTGTTAGCTTCACCCATCCATTCCATATTCATTCATTTCTAACCCTACCATTTATTATTTGAGATAAAAAGAGTCAACATTCATTTAAGTTGAGAAGGTATACCAACCTTATCTGGAGGTTGCAAATAAATTTTATTCTTCCAATGTTTAGTCTAGGTTGTGATTAGTGGGTGCTCACCTTCAAATCCTCAAACATGATAATCATAGTTCTAGCATTGGCTAGATGAAAAACTAGACTACAAGTAGTGAAAGATTTACAATAGCCTCAATTCTCTCTAAATCAATGACAATACCATTTTTAGGTACAACATGCCCTAGAAAATTTCCTTATGTTACATAGAAAAGACACACTTCTTTGGATTGAGGTGCACCCCAAATTTTTGACATCATTAAAAAATATTTTCTGTGTTCCAAGTGATTCTTGTTTTTTTAAATACTATGAAATAATATAGGTAGATCAATATAATATCATTTATTAGGTCATGGAAAGCAATTTTCAAGGTCCTTTGGAATTTTTTTTCTAGCATTAGACAACCCAAGAGGAATTCTTTGATATGCAAAAGTTCCTTATTTTGTAGTAAAAGTTGTCTTGTGTTGATCTTCATATTTTACCCATACTTGATTAAAACTAGAGAATCCATCCAAAAGTGAGAACCTCTCAGAGCCAAAAACTATTTGAAGGATTCACTCCATGGAAGGTAAGGGATAATGATCCTTCAGTGAAGCCTTATTCAAATCCCTAAAATCCACACATTGTTTAATTTCATTGTTCTTCTTTCTTGTTGGTGCTAGGTTAGAAATCCACATGGTCTGTTTGATTGGATGTATATTTTTTATTCAATTAGCTTACTTAACTCTTTCTTCTTGGGGGGTTCAATATTTGGATTGATTGGCCTTTTTTTTTGTCTAATCACTTTGGTATCAAGAACCAATTCAATTGTGTATTGGATAATGTGCTTATCATATCCCTTAAGGTCTTCATAAGTTTAGGCCATCACTTCTTTTTATTTTTTGCATAGTTTGATAAGTGTCTATTTTTCCTCCTACATGGTTATCTTTCCTATATTCAATATTATTTTAGGAGCTACTTCTATTTCCTAATAATATTCATTTTTAGCAATGATTCCCTTTTTCCTTTGAACCCGTCATTTGGATTGAAGAGAGATTCCAGGGTGATTAATCCTTGTGGTAATTTGTTCAAACTCAACTAGATGATTTGGTCTTTGTTTGATTCCTCAATTTTGGGGTTATTTATTTGGCATATCTATTTCCTTGTTGTAGGAACCAAAAATACATTCATCATTTTCAATGCTTTCTAATTCTCATCATTATTAGGTATCTTTGGTCTTACTATTATTTTTACTAATTGATGATTTTGCAAGATATCATTGATTGGGTTAAATTGTGATCCAATAGTTACCATTCCACGTGCATAAACATTCTAAACTCTTGGAATCACTTTTATATTACAACATCAAAATACTCTATTAGATCTCAAAACCTATATCTATAAGATTTCATTAGCCTATTTTTTGCTTGACATTGGGCTCTTACTTGTTTAATGATTAACTTAGTATCACCAAAGATCTAAAGCATTTTGATTCATATTTTTTTAGCCATTTGGATCCCTAGAGTAAGATCCTCCCATCAAAAACTATTGTTAGAGCAAGAAAATTGTAGTCTATATGCATGAAAAAGTTTATATCCCTCTGGAAAAATTAGGCATACTCCTATGTTGGCCCCTATTCTACTTCTAGAACCATCAAAGTATAGCTTCCATAGCCTAGTTGATTCCTCTTATTATTTGGAATTCTTGGTATGATAATGGTTTCTTCTTGAATTATATATGTTCCCATACTTGTTTATCTGCAACTCTCATAAGACTCATTTATGTGTATATCAACCTATTTATTTATATGTTCTTCTTTAGTATCTTGATGTAGTTTCTCATTAACTTCCCTTGTATCAAGTTCTTCTCTTAAGTGTTGTCTTTGCTCCATTATAGCTAATATTTCCCAAAGTGGTACAACCATAGTGGATTCCTTAAGATATTACACTATGTTTAATGATCTTGGTAATTTCATAAATGTGGTAGGGGTTTGGGTCCATGGGGATTCATGTTTCTTTATTATTGGTTTTGACATGGATTTATTCATCATTCCTAGAGTTCATGCTATCTTTTGGGAAAAGGTTCATCTAGAAGCTATAGTATATGTCTACATATTATATTATTTCCCTTTGATTACTTCTTCCCTTTTTTTAGCTATGGTATTTTTGTGCCTAGGTCTCTATTAATCCTCTTTTAACGGATATATTTGGTATTGTTATTTCATCCTACGACATCAATATTTGTTCAAGAGCATTCCATTTCTATAAGGCTATTGGTATTGGTTGTTCTAAAATTTTATTGTAATGCTTATAAAAATGACCAAACCCTTTTTGATATTCTCCTAATATTTTTAACAAATCCTCTATTGTATTATAATTATTTTTAATAAATGAATCAAAGGTCATGAACGAATATGTAACTAGTTATGAACATATTATCTAATAGTTATGACCATATTATGAAAAATAAAATAGAGGTCTAGAGGGCAATTTTCCTCTTTGTTTAAAATCATTTTCAGATATGAAAAATATATTATAAACCTTTGGTAGGGAATTTACTCATTTTGCTTTTATCATCATAGATATCTTAGGATCCAAAGCTCTAAAATAAAAAATCACTACCATACCGATGGGGTAAAGCTCTTGTAGTATCCTATGCAAATATTTTTAAAATCTAAGGTTGAAGTCTTCTACGGACTCCATGGGAACCCTCTTTGTGTTTGATAATTATTCTAGGAGAGACACTCCATCTACCTTCTCTCTAAATATTTCTACAATAAGAGTGTCGAGATAGTCTTAGTTAGCTATCAATATAGGTTGTGTAATATGCCATTCTTAGGCCCTTCCCTTAAAAGAGGTTGTCAGTAATATTAGAGACGTGTTTTACTCTAAAATATTATGAGTTATGCACATAATGTCCACGTGTTTCAGATGCTCAATGGGGATAGCGGGATCTTCCTTACTAATGTAAGTGAGGGATTTTAGAGCATATTGAGGTATCTCCTCCTACACTTCATTTGAACCTAGAGTTGCTAGATGATATCTATCATTCTAGGTAAGGAATATTTTAGGTGGTGGTGACAGAGAAACCATAATATGGCCTATTGATCTTCTTCTTTGTGAAGTAACGGCAAATGGTGACAACTCTTGTTAATATTTTAAGCACAAAATCCAATAGTAGGTCTTTCATTTATGTGTTTCTAGGTACTTTGCTTAGAATTGAGTTGTGAGGTGAATGCAACTACTACTCTAAAAATAGATAGATTTAGGCCTTCACCAAAAACTCGATTTGATATCTTTAACAATGGCTTCTTCTAATTTTCATTTTGGACCAAGTCACTCGGTGATTCAAAGGAACTTCAACAAGAAAACATAGACAAAGACTAATGAGGACTAGGCTAACTCATTCTAGTAAATATTAATTAAACTAAAAATTTACTTGATACTTAACTAAAAATTAATTAAATTAAAATTTTAACTAATTATTAACTAATAGTTAATAATCAATATAAATTTATGAAAAGTTGCATTATAAAATGGTATGTTTATTCAAATCATGCTTATTTATGTAATATATATATATATATATATATATATATATATATATATATATATATATATATATATATATATATATATTGAAAAATAATGAATGAGAATAATTAGCTTTTAATTTTCAATCTTATATCTTGCCCATTTCTCTCTATATCAGTTGTATCAAAGCATATTGATCCACCTATGGATCAAGTCGCTCCATAACCTAGAATCTACCTTTTTTTCCATTCAACATAGCTAATTGTATTTCTAGATCATTCGGATGTCAAGGCATACCTTTTATTCATTCAACATGGTTGACTATATTTCTAGACTATACGAATGTTGAGTTTTAAATGTGAGGCCTTAGCCTTTTATCAATTTAATATAGTTGTCTAAATTTTTGGGACCATTTTTTGACATCTAGGAGCTAGCACCATGTTGCCTAGCCCAAAATATCTTGAGGATCTACAAGAAATCTAGCAGTTGGTATAGTATATCAAAGAGTTGTGTGCCCAATGATGAATACCATGTCAAATATGGATGACACAACTTGGAAAGAGTTCCTCGATATTGAGGACTCCAATATGGGAGTCTAAATGAAGACTCCAATATTAATTCATTAGCCACAAGCCTTAGAATTGTGGATAGAATAAATGGAATGGTCAAAGTTAATTTGGGAAATAATCTTAAGACTATTTCTCAATCCATGGAGGCCCTATAGATAGGGGCTAACATATACATGAATGGACAGAGAGTGGTAAAGAAATTATATGAGATTCCTTGGCTCAAGAAGGGTGTAGTCATGCCTAGTGGACCTTTTCCTCTAGAACTATTTAACAAAGTACCTTCAACTTGAGAGGCAACTCCTCCTTTGCCTCCTCTAGTGTACATCACAAAAGACAATATTTCTAGTTTTATTTCACTTCAATAAGTGTCCTTTGTTACTATCTTAGTGGATCAAAAGATTGATAATAGTTTTAAAAATACATCTGAAGGTTATCTCATTGAGGGTGAGACTTATTATTTTGCTCTACCACTTATATCATGAGTGGGCTATAATCACTCTATGCAAGCTTATTCTTTTCTCAATGAGTTTACATAGGTTTTTATGAGAGGTCCTTATCTCCTCATACTAAGTGGGGTTTAAACCTTAGACATCTCAAAGAAAGTCCAAAGACCTTACCACTATAGTAATCTTTTAGAAATTATGCAAGCTTATTCTTGATATAGAAAGTTGAAGAACATATTCTTGGATGGATATTTTGTCCAAGTGAAGTTAAATATTGGTACACCTACTTCTATTATTCCAAAAATAAAATCTCTTATTGTGAAGGATTTATATTCTTATGAAGAGAGTAACATTAATATGATTTGAAGATCCTTCATGCATGCCCTCTTTGCATGCTCAGTGCCATTTTATCGACCTCCCTTGTGGCTACCTCCTCATCCTCCAAATCCTTTCTTCCTCCTCTTCTAAATGCATTGGGGTCCAATGCACATATTGTTGGGAGGAATGATGAGGAATAAAATTTCTCATTCCATTAAATATTAATTAAATTAAAAATTTAATTAATATTTAACTAAAAATTAATTAAATTAAAAGTTTAATTAATTATTAATTAATAGTTAATTATTATTAACTAATAATTAGTTAATAATTAATTATTATTAATTAATAATTAATATAACTTTATGAAAAGTTATATTGTAAAAAGGCATGTCTATTCAAATTGTGCCTATTCATGTAATATATATTTTGAAAAGTAATGAATGAGAATACTTGGCTTTTGATTTTCAATATTATATCTGCTTGCTTGTTTCTCTCCTTATCTAAGACCCTCACCAAGACTAAGCCTAACTTCTTGTTGTAATTGTGAGACCAATAATGTTTCACTAGGGTCCCACCAGGTGTGTTACTAAACTATTGTCATCTTTGATTGTCCTAGGGAAGAGAGACAAGATAATCATGCCTCACATAAAGTGATATAGTAGGTCCAATATTGAGAGCATAGGGTTTAGCTCAATAGAGGACCACCAAGAGTTTTTTACAAGGTTATACTTGTTAATATGTGATATTGGCTACACCTTCCTATTCTAACACCTTAGAGAGAAAGGGTTAGGAAAATAAAAATAAAAGTAGAGATAGAATAAAGAAAAAAAGAGTCCTAAGCTAACAAAGTGGTGATGTGCCAAATATAAAATAAGATCCTCTTACACAATAGGATTGAACACTATGTTCCAGTGTGAACACTTTATCTCCTTGACATATATGAGCCCATATGAGAGTTACAAGTATACTACACATAAAGAGATGATTCAAGGCATGAAAACCATAAATGGTTACTAAAAATAGATGTGTAGGCCTCCCATATACACACATGAAAATAAAACTCAAATATAGGTAAATATTGCAAACATACACATACATAATAGAGACAAGTAATAGCATGATAACCATAGATGGCTACCCAAAATATATGTGTAGGCCTTCTATATATATAGATATAGATATAATAAATATTACAAATATTATGCCTAAAGTGGGGATTTGATTGCCCACAAGTCACTCAAGATTATGCTAAGTGCTATATAAGAAGAAATGAAAGGAAATCTTTACAAACTTATCGATCATTAATAAAGTTATCACTACTACTATTTATAGATACAATGGGGAGATTTTACCTCAAAAATTTTGTAGGGTGACTCGATCCTTTCAACAACCTTTTTCTAGGGATTCTTAAAATTGAATGAAAATGTCTACCACCATTGCTTTTTTTGGCCATGAGTTACTATTGTTGCAGATACCATATCTTCATATTTAATGGACCACCTACCTTTTTTCAGACTAAGCTAACATGTCCTTGATAGGAAATTTTGTCTTCTCTTCTCTTAGTAATGGCCCATTACTTTGGCTCATCTACTTTTTCTAAGAATTTATGCACCATTACTCATATATGCCTTCTTGTTCCAATGCACTCTATGTTAGAAATATAATATAATACATCATTTGTATCATGTAAATATACCTACCAAGGTACATACATAGGACATTAGATTACCTTATGGGGAAGTTACCTAGTTTATTCATGCAATGTAATAAATGCACAAGTGTCAATATGCAAGTTGTCCCTTGCACAACTATATAGAGTGTCAACCAAGGAACTTATCTTCCTATATAATGGCCTCGTTGTCATAGATCACATTGAGCATCACTTACAACATTGTATAGCATAACTTAGATATAGTCACCCATATTGGATATGGATGCAATGTAGTCTGATATCATTATTCATGGAGTGTTCATTTCCTCCATAGCTACATTATATTAATTTTTGTCATTTCTATTTATAACATATTTTAGTCATCTCATAGATTTAATTTCTTTCATATTATTTCTAAATATTGTGATTGCTATCTCCCATTGCATACTGCATCAAAATCTAACAGTGGTATAAGATCTATGATAGATCTTACCATAGGAAAACCACCATTATCAATGAGCCTAAGTGTTTTTCCAACCTAACGTGTCTTTGGACCAGTCACTGTCAAAAAATATTAGAAGAGTCTAGGTGGTAGAATTAGGAAGATCCATAAGTGAGAACTGAAAGAAATCTTAGTTTCAAAAATACTAATATTGCATCTAGTTAGAGTCTTTTCACAAAGTTGTAGAAAACTTGTGAAATCTAGGACTCATCATTCAATCAACTAGATTGAAAAATAAACGAGTGAAGATAATTCAGGATATCTGGAATTTCTTAACCATTATCCAAAGTTTCTTTTGTTGCAAAAATCTAATTCTCAAAAGATTGGGACTCATCCTACAACATAAAGCTAGGAGACTTCAACTTTGTTTCCTGAAGGTTTGCATATCTTCATAGTGCAAAGATTAGTTCCTTGCCTAAAAAAATAATACTGTGGAAGAAGACTTCTAGAGAATATTTGTGGTGAATATAGGAGACAGGAGATGTCCATTACTAAATTGAGAGCTTCACAGAAGAAGAAAATGCTATAGTAGACTTGATCAAGAAGGCCATAGAAGCCTTGATCCATAAGAAAAGACCATAGTAGCCTAAATTCATAAGAAAGGGCCATAGCAACCTTAATATTGAAAAAAGCCATAGAAGCCTTGGTTTTGAAGAAAAGGCCATAGTAGCCTTAATCCTAAAAAAGTCCATAGAAGCCTTGATATTTAAATAAGACCACAAAAACCTTGATCCTGAAGAAGACTCCAGAAGTGATTATTTGTTTCAGAAGGAGATTAAGATTTCAATACTAATGCTTTGTTGTAGGGAAAGAAGTTTTAGTGAGTCAGGAAAATTCCTACAAGAAAGCTAGGAAGAGTATATTCTTCAAAATCAATCCAGCACCTGAAGTAAAATTAAAGGCAAAGATATCAGGAAAATAACTCATTTAAGAACTTCCAATATTGTAATAAGAAATACTAGGAGAGTCCTAATCGAATCTAGAAGATGTAGAATTAAATATCTAGAGGAAGACCACACCACCAACATGTCTAAGAGTAGAAGGTTGAATAAAAGGTCTCAAGGAAGACTAGAAGAAGATGCAAGATCAAAGACCTTGGGGAGGTATCAATGAGAATCTAGTAAAAGTCTTGGAGAGCCTTACTGAAGAAATCATAAAAGAAGAACTCATTGGATAATCCACTACCAAGAAGAAGCCCTTGATAGTGAAGGACTTGGGATAATTGTCACCATCTAAAAACAAGCCCAAGAGAAGAAGAATTTGACAAGGAGTTCCAAATCCCATAAGAACAATCTAGTGAAGACCTCAAGACATTCAAAATATTGAGAATAAGATAATGCTTGAAGCCAAAATTTGACAAGAAGACTTGAAGAGAGGAGAAGCCCGCAAGATCTGAGATATTTGAAGATTACCTCTTATAGGAATAAGGTACCATTTAAAAGACAATTAATTATTCAAATCTACAACAAAAGGAGGAGACTGCAAAAGGAAAACAAGCCATCAAATCATAGGCTCATGAAATAAATATTTGAGACCATCTATTGGTGATGAAGTAACTACTTAGGATAGTTTATAGAAAGCAACAAAATTAACATCCTCCATAGAAGTGATAGAAGAGCTAAAATAGATTTTAAGAAGGTATGCAACTTGTTGAGTGGTATTTTCACCCAGTTGTGAAAGTACACTCTCCTTTAGGATTTGGGTTCCAAATCCCCTCTTGCAAAGAAGTTAAACAAACAACTTCTCCAAGGTCTCCGTTGTATTAGCATTTGCATATGTGTATTAGTAATCTCAAATAAAGATATTCAATTTAAATGCTTGGAACACCTTAGTGATTGCAAGTAACTGTAAACAAGGGGCAATGTTGGTTTATTTCACCATGAAACTTTAGTGATTGTTCATTGTTTTTTTTGGATTTTGAAATTTTTTAAATGTTTATTTTAATGCCTGAAAATTAAATAAGTTAAAATTTTTGGAAAAAATAAAATGCAGAAAAATGAAAATGAAATGCAAAAAACTGAAAATAAAATGCATTCAGTATGATGCTATCCTATTTCGACAAAACCGAAGATGTGAGGTTTTCATGCATGCAACCTAACCTATTGGACCTGCAAAACAAGCACAATCCGGATAAGCTAAGTGCTGGCTCCTAGGGTTTTAAATGAGGTTTTTCAGATTTAAACATTCGCATGAAGCAACCAAGAAAACTTGCATAAACTCCATTTACAAGCCTAAAATCTGAAAAGGGGAAAAATAGACATTTAATATTGCATGCAGAAAATGACTCCTCCTTTCTTGCCCACAAGATGCAAATTTCTGAAAACTTCTGCATTAAAAATGTGTCATTTTACAATAGCAAAATTTTTGGTTTTCCCAAACCAGTCCATGGAAGAAAAATGACTCAAACAGGTCCAGAATGGCCCTCTCGCCTTCAACTCTGCAACTCTGCTAGCAATTTCCAACCCATGTCCATGAAGAAGAAAAACTAGTCTACGAAAGAAAAACAACCCAACTAGGTCTAGAATGGCTATCTTGCCTTCAAATCTGCAACGCTACTTGCAGCAGTTTCCCACCCTTTCTGGCCTCTTTGAATGGCGTATTTAAACTTCTGAAAAAAATTGTTTCTCCTTCCATGACTGTTCATTTCATTTTCCAATGGCTGTTCGTTTCACCTTCCCTATTTTTACCTTCCTTTGCATGCGTGCGGTGGGTTTCCAAAAGACTTTTCATTTCTATTTTGTGGCCCTTCATTTCATTTTCTCCACATGGGCTTGCGTCCGTTTCCCTTCGTGTGTAACGACCATCTTAAATGATTTCAAATCATTAAATATTCCTTATGTAATGCTTGTCTTATTCATTGGATTTTGTCCTTATGTCCACGTCACTATGCAGGTCTGTTACCTTGGCAAAAATTGAACATGTCACGATATCGTGACACTTCTTGTTTCTCTTTTTTTGCCCCTTTTGAATCATGAAAATGTAACATGTCGCGATATCGTGACACTTTTTCTTTCTTCTTTTTGGCGAATGCAACATGTCGCGATATCGTGACACTTTTCTTTTTGGCCATGAAAATGCAACATGTCGCGATATCGTGACACTTTTTCTCTTTTGGCCGCGACGATGCAACATGTCACGATATCGCGATACTTTTTCTCTTTTGGCCGTGATGATGCAACATGTCGCGATATCGCGACACTTTTTCTCTTTGGCCGTGACGATGCAACATGTCACGATATCGTGACACTTTTTCTCTTTTGCCGCGATGATGCAACATGTCGCGATATCGCGACACTTTTTCTTTTGGCCGTGATGATGCAACATGTCACGATATCGTGACACTTTTCTCTTTTGGCTGTGATGATGCAACATGTCGCGATATCGCGACACTTTTTCCTTTTGACCGTGATGATGCAACATGTCGTGATATCGTGACACTTTTCTTTTTTCAATGATGATGCAACATGTCGCGATATCGTGACACTTTTCTCTTTTGCCGATGGTGCAACATGTCGATATCGACACTTTTTCTTTTATGTGATATCGTGACACTTTTCTCTTTGGCCAGATGATGCAACATGTCACGATATCGCGACACTTTTTCTCTTTTGGCCGTGAAAGCAACATGTCGCGATATCGCGACACTTTTTCTTTTTTGGCCGTGACAATGCAACATGTCGCGATATCGCGACACTTTTTCTCCTTGTGGTGTTTTGCTTTTTCTTTGATCTTTAGCATATGGGCCACTTCGGTCTTCTTGGAACACATGCAAAAAATGTGGGTCCCCAATTTTGGGGTACGTTGTGGAGCAGCCACAACAAATGGCGACTCTATTGGAAAATGCTCCTGAGCATTTCGGTGAGAACTCAACCTCGAAAACACACGAGACTCAAATACAAGCGTCAGCAAATATCCCAAGAATGAAACTAGATGAGAAATACATGAAGCATTAGAATTATTAAGCATCAGCTCGGTGTGTGCAATGTGCTTCATTCCCTATCATTTGAAACTCATTCAACTTTCCATTGTCAGTTTCACTTATGATTCGTATGCAAGGCTATGAATGATTTGTGCAGGATTTGATGTATGACAACTATGTTAGAGATATAACAACCTGCTTTGCAAAGGCTCAGACTTTCTAGTATCATGAACAAACATATTAAAACTGTCAAACCCTCTTAGGACCAAATATATGTATACTGAATTAATTTACTAGATCCCAAAGTTGGTTATGTGCCACTACCATCTTGAACCCATGTGCAAGTGTAAGTGAAATCAGAGCTTTGGGGAATAGGATTCCCAACCTAAGCGAGATGGGAATTTAACCCTATCCTTACTACTATGATCTGGAGTTCATTACCTCATCTTGAACAAAATGATTTAACCTGTTATGGATGAAACTGTCAGGCTAGCCTGTCCGTTTGAGCAGTCAGTGGTCTTGCTTTTAGACAAGACGTGTTGCCACGCATGAGCATACTCCACTGCCAACCAGGCGTCTATAGCCCCGGTGGAGATTAACCCCATAATCCATGGTTTGGCTTTACTTTTGATTTCTTGGACCTTGGGGATGACTACCCATCCTTGCAAGGGACATGTAGTACGATCCTTCCAATCCAATATTAATGATGAAATGAAAAATATTTTCTTTGGAATTTCAAGTTCTTGAGTGGGCAAAATAGAAGCTTTGGGGAATCGGATTCTCAACCTAAGCGAGATGAGAATTAGACCCTATCCTTACTACTCCATGAAGGTCAAATCAGAGCTTTGGGGAGTTGGATCCTCAACCTAAGTTCGATGAGGATTTAACCCTATCCTTACTACTCTGATTTTAGGCTTTAAGCACTATGGGAGTGGTAAAAACCACTGTTTTAAGGATTATGTTGCATGATAGGACAGACACGAAATACTCCTTTCGCCTCACCTTTTCTTCCAAGTATGGTTTTGACCATTTTGCTCAAGATCCTCTTTAATATGCGTAGAACGTGCTTGGTTCAAGATAGTTCGGGCATCGGTTCCCAACCTTAGGATCCTTTTAATATATGTTATGTAATAACCCTAAGAGGATTCGACACCTTTTCAATGATTGTACATGAAATGAAGATGCAACTGAGATGAAATGTATATGCAATGCGGAATGTACATGAGATATGAATGCATTGCTCCTTTTGAAATGCGGATGGATGGAGTATACCACCTACTTTGCCATAATTTATAAAACTGACAACTTCATGCATCACAAGTTCCAAACGATATTCTTTAATGTGTTTGCGATATTCGTGGAGCTTTCTGCAATACAATTCCGATGTTTCATATTCTCCTAGTCTTAGTCAACATTCATAAGGACCTAAGTTGACATCTTGCTTTTTCTTTTTTTTTTAAAACAAACCAAAAGTGTCCAAAGGACCAACACACAAAACTTAAAACCAAAATGAGATCCAATCCAAAACCAAAACACGAAAACCAAAAGTATATACAAATGTACAATATAATGCAAGATGGTGCAAAAGTTTGGATTATCATTTTCCCGGATCCCAAACCTGATTGGAATTCTTTAAAAGACGTATGACGTGATACGCATACCAAGTTTTGTAGGAATCCAACAAAAACAAGATCAAACCAAACAAAGAAACAAACTTCCACTTGCCCCTCTCACCATACCAATTTGATTTAGTTTCATTAATAATCCTATGGTGGAGTTTCAAGTTTTCAAATTGATTAGACAATGATTGATATTCAATTCCTTTATGTCTATTCTTTAAGATGTCCATTCCGCACTTTGATTCATGGTGTAGAAATAAGCTTTCATTTTCATTCAATAAAGCCATAACATTAATAATATTTGAATCAAACCATTCATTAGGCAAACCTTCATTCGAATTTTGCATGGTGAAACCAAAAAGATGAGATTTTACCTTTGGCATGTTTTCATTTGACCTTACTTGAAGAGGATTTGAAAATTCCTCTTTTCTCTCATGACATTCATCATCATGTAGCACTTGTTCTTTCTCCATGACTTGTTTATCAAAGGCACCAAACTTAGGTACCCAATTGAAAATATGTCCATCCCTTTCAAACCATAAGTCTTGTCTATCTAGGGGTGGGTTAACTAACACATTTCCATGATCAATCACTTGGGTTGTTTTGGGTAACGTGAGATTTTCAATTGGATCATCAATGATATCAAACCCAAATGATTTAGGTTTTGTAATTTTCTCATTTTGAAATGGCATAATCATTGTAGCACAAGTAAGTGGATCAAGATTTTCAATTTCTTTTCCTTCAAAGGAATCTAAAGCAAATGACTCTCTTTCTTGATTCATGGTTGTAGAATCCTTATCATGTTCCAAAATTTGATGAGATTCGAATTCCTCTTCCAAAACTTTCTCAAATTGTACAGGATTTATAGTATCCTCATGTGAGGAAGCAATTGAGTTATCCTGCATATTAATTGACACAACAAGTTTATTAGAAGATTTAGATTGATAATATTCTTCCCATTTATTCCCTGAATCATAGTAATCATCCTCCAAGTTCAAGTTGTGACGCTCAAGTACTTCTTCTTCATCTTCTGATTCATCAACATGTTTCTCACCCCATTCATCTTCACCTTCCTCATTCTCACTCTCTTGACGATATAGAGTTTCCACCACCAAAATGTTGTCCTCTCCTTGTTGATGTTGGGGTGGACCCTTATTTGGCACAAGTTCCAAATCATCCACTTGAGCTTGGAGACAATGGGTATACCTAGCAATTTTGGGACAATTCCTTTCATTATGCTCCTTTGTATTATGCAATCTACACCCCTTTTCCCATGCAAAATCAGAAATATTAAGAATGGAACTAGAGTGACTTGGTCCTGTAGAAGTATCTATCTGATTAGCAATAGGGGAAGGCACACCCCCATTGTTTGGCTTCGTATTCCACTGTCTCCCTCTATTGTTGAAATTTTGATTTGGGTGAGGGGCATGGGATTCATACTTCTATTTTTGAACCAAATCATTACTCAATTTGTGAACTATCTTTTTGAGTTCTTCAACCTCTGAATAAATCTCTTTTGGTTGAGCTATGTTATTGCTAGTTCCAATAGGATTTGCGTAATTGGTGAGATCTTGACTTAACATTTGAGTTGGATTTTGAGCCACTTGATTTGCGTAGGGATTCACACTTTGAATCGGAATTGGATTGGGTGCGTAAGCGGGTGTTGATGAATATGGTTGTTGATAAGGCAAAGCATTTATGCCTGATATTTGTGGTGCCATGATCTGATTCATCATAGGAGCTTGACCATATGGACCATATTGTCCTACCATAGGCATCTGGGAAAACCCATAACCCTGTGGTGTCATTTGTTGTTCAATGGTCATAGCTTCATTGTAGGCTAGAGCAAGCGTGGTAACTTGAGGATTTCGCCTTGCAAACATTGCCATCATAGGATCCAATGCCCCAAAATATATTTGCAAAGCTACTACGGGATCAATGGCAAAATGTCGAATTGCTCTATTATAGCACTTCTGAAATCTCTGATTAAAAGTTTGGATTGGCTCACCCTGGCCTCTTTTGCATGTAATGAACTGATTATAGATGATTGTGGGATCTAATGGTGACCTGAATTGGTTGACAAAAGCATCCTCCATTTGCGTCCATGACGTAATGGAACCAGTAGGTAAGCAAATATACCATTCGTAAGCCACTTGGTCTAGGCTCATGGGGAAGAGTCTACAAGCCACATCTTCATGTTGAACTTGCAATCTTATCAAAACATCCCTATAGGCCTGAATATGTTCTTCTGCGGTCCTTGGGCCATCCGATTTGTATTTGGGCAAAAATCTCTCTATATTCTTAGGGATCTCATGAATATCCCCTGCAATATTCAAAGGAATGTTATGGGCTCCGTACCAAGGAGGTGGTGGAGGTTGGGCCATTTGATTCAAAATCGATGATGATAACCCTACAAGAACCGTGGAAATGGTACTGATAATTGGTACACTAGTGGCAAATGACACCACCGGTGCAAGTCCGCTAGATGCACCTAAAACAGAAGGATCTTCTGTAACAAGAATATCTGGTGGGACCACAATTTGCTCGGTTTTATTCCTTGGATTCCTATGAGTGAGTGAGAGGCTTTGGAATATGGTTTCCTCGGTTGTTTTGGACCTAGTTGCGATGCGATGCGGTGGGTCCAACTTGTAAATGAAACTACCCTACAAAACCCGACAAAACTCTCAATACCTCAAAGAAAACCTGCGACACACAGAAAATCTTGCAATTAATGAAATTCAAAGAATAACTTCAAAATCAATTTGTTAGTCATGAATGAAAGAAGGAACCATGACAAAGCAATATTCTAAAAATGTAAATTAGTTTCTGATTCACCAGATCGCATATGCGCAAGTGAAGAGCATACTCCTAGTGTTGTAGGCTTTCTGATTCACAAGATCGCATTACACGCAAGTGAAGAGCATAATACCGACAACAAATACATTTTAGACAAAAAATAATTCCTTACAAATAAGCATGAAATGACTAGCAAATATCAAACATGTAACGTATTAATAATCATGTTAGCATCAACCAAGAGATGTATCCATTAAAATCAAATGAAAGTAATTGCATGGAGACAACCTCGTTAGTCAAGACCAAAATTTTTCAAAATCAAATCAAAACACATTATTCTTGTATGAACAATCAAAAGCGTTAGAACAATGCATAGCAATTCATGTCCTCCTTTTAACACTACAAGGTTGTATTGTTAAAAGAGGGCTAAAGATAATAATCAATAGGGCATGAAATATTCAAAATTTAAATCCCTATAGCATTTAAATCACTCTGAAATAAAACAATTCAGGCCCTCCTTCTAGCGCCAATCTGTTGAGTGGTATTTTCACCCAGTTGTGAAAGTACACTCTCCTTTAGGATTTGGGTTCCAAATCCCCTCTTGCAAAGAAGTTAAACAAACAACTTCTCCAAGGTCTCCATTGTATTAGCATTTGCATATGTGTATTAGTAATCTCAAATAAAGATATTCAATTTAAATGCTTGGAACACCTTAGTGATTGCAAGTAACTGTAAACAAGGGGCAATGTTGGTTTATTTCACCATGAAACTTTAGTGATTGTTCATTGTTTTTTTTGGATTTTGAAATTTTTTAAATGTTTATTTTAATGCCTGAAAATAAGTTAAAATTTCTGGAAAAAATAAAATGCAGAAAAATGAAAATGAAATGCAAAAAACTGAAAATAAAATGCATTCAGTATGATGCTATCCTATTTCGACAAAACCGAAGATGTGAGGTTTCCATGCATGCAACCTAACCTATTGGACCTGCAAAACAAGCACAATCCGGATAAGCTAAGTGCTGGCTCCTAGGGTTTTAAATGAGGTTTTTCAGATTTAAACATTCGCATGAAGCAACCAAGAAAACTTGCATAAACTCCATTTACAAACCTAAAATCTGAAAAGGGGAAAAATAGACATTTAATATTGCATGCAGAAAATGACTCCTCCTTTCTTGCCCATAAGATGCAAATTTCTGAAAACTCTGCATTAAAAATTTGTCATTTTACAATAACAAAATTTTTGGTTTTCCCAAACCAGTCCATGGAAGAAAAATGACTCAAACAGGTCCAGAATGGCCTTCTCGCCTTCAACTCTACAACTCTGCTCACAGCAATTTCCAACCCATGTCCATGAAGAAGAAAAACCAGTCTATGAAAGAAAAATAGCCCAACTAGGTCTAGAATGGCTATCTTGCCTTCAAATCTGCAATGCTACTTGCAGCAGTTTCCCACCCTTTCTGGCCTCTTTGAATGGCGTATTTAAACTTCTGAAAAAAATTGTTTCTCCTTCCATGACTGTTCGTTTCATTTTCCAATGGCTGTTCGTTTCACCTTCCCTGACTGTTCGTTTCACCTTCCCTTGTGCATGCGTGCGTTTTGGTTTCCAAAAAACTTTTCGTTTCTATTTTGTGGCCCTTCGTTTCATTTTCTCCACATGGGCTTGCGTCCGTTTCCTTCCGTGTGTAATGACCATCTTAAATGATTTCAAATCATTAAATATTCCTTATGTAATGTTTTGTCTTATTCATTGGATTTTGTCCTTATGTCCACGTCACTATGCAGGTCTGTTACCTTGGCAAAAATTGAACATGTCGCGATATCGTGACACTTCTTGTTTCTCTGCTTGCCTGCCCCTTTTGAATCACGAAAATGTAACATGTCGCGATATCGCGACACTTTTTCTTTCTTCTCTTTTGGCCACGAAAATGCAACATGTCGCGATATCACGACACTTTTTCTTTTTTGGCCGCGAAAATGCAACATGTCGCGATATCGCGACACTTTTTCTCTTTTGGCCGCGACGATGCAACATGTCGCGATATCGTGACACTTTTTCCCTTTTTGTCGTGATGATGCAACATGTCGTGATATCGTGACACTTTTCTTCTTTGGCCGTGATGATGCAACATGTCGCGATATCGTGACACTTTTCTCTTTTGCCGCGATGATGCAACATGTCGCGATATCGCGACACTTTTCTCTTTTGGCCGCGACGATGCAACATGTCGCGATATCGTGACACTTTTTCTCTTTTGGCCACGATGATGCAACATGTCGCGATATCGTGACACTTTTCTCTTTTGGCCGCGATGATGCAACATGTCGCGATATCGCGACACTTTTTCTCTTTTGGCCGCGATGATGCAACATGTCGCGATATCGCGACACTTTTTCTCTTTTGGCCGCGACGATGCAACATGTCGCGATATCGCGACACTTTTTCTCTTTTGGCCGTGACAATGCAACATGTCGCGATATCGCGACACTTTTTCTCTTTTGGCCATGAAGAGTGCAACATGTCGCGATATCGCGACACTTTTTCTCTTTTGGCCGCGACGATGCAACATGTCGCGATATCGCGACACTTTTTCTCTTTTGGCCATGAAACTGCAACATGTCGCGATATCGCGACACTTTTTCTTTTTTGTCGCGGACAGTGCAACATGTCGCGATATCGCGACACTTTTTCTCCTTGTGGTGTTTTGCTTTTTTCTTTGATCTTTAGCATATGGGCCACTTCGGTCTTCTTGGAACACATGCAAAAAAGGTGGGTCCCCAATTTTGGGGTACGTTGTGGAGCAGCCACAACAACTATTGGTGCAAGTAGATTTATTAATTGGTTTACTTATCAGATTTATTAAAGCACCTTAATTTGGATCAAAGTTGCATTGGATTATAGTTTTCAAAAGTGTAAAAAAAAACAATTCCTTTTAAGTTTCATTTGCACATTAGGATTTGATTAGATTTATGCATTACAACTATCTATAAACTACCTATCATCTACTTTTGAAAGCAAAAGAAGACTATGTTCCTACAACTTTGTTTGTAAGGAATTGTAGAATATTTTTTAAAGATTCATTTTAGATTATTCTTGACTAGCTACAATAAATTGATTAAGTGCATTAATTTTGAGAGTTAATTCGAGTGATAAGGTGAAATTTTTAGAGCATTAAAAAGTGAAATTTTATTAGATTCATTTGCACTCTACTATTGCTCTCAAAATATTGTTATTTGTGTTCTTGAGAAAGACACAAAAATAGAATTTGTCAAACTATCAAAAGACACTATTAGTGCACATATATCTGCAACATTGAGTGGCCTGGGGAAGCCACAAAATTAGCTCAATCCTCCAAGCATTGGATAAAAATGTAGCAACCAAAGATCAACAAAGGAAGCCTCAAACGAGACTTGGTGACTCTCAAAATTAAAGCACAATAAGTTTTCTACAAAGAAATAGTGTAGAAAAATATAGTAAAAAGAGAGCTTCTATCAAGTGGTTACAAGATTGGATTCAACTACAAAATATCCAAGAAAAAAGAGGAAGGTGTCTAATCAAAGAGACAACCTCGAAACCCCTTATATTGCATTCTAAATTTTGCCACAAAACCAAAAATTCAGACCTGAAAAAGAGGTGCAAAATAAGGTGCAATAAAGGTTATTTTATACATGAATATATTACATTGCATTGTACTATAATAATTTGGTTTATATAAAAATGAGACAGATTTGAAGGTGTCTCAAAAGCACAACATTCGCTAGAAAAAGGATCCACTCTAAGGGCTCTTACTCCCTCATCTTGGATGGTAGAACCTGCAAGAGACAAGATAAAAAATCAAAGGGATAAAACAACGTTATAAATAAGAGAAACACTGTCTACAAGGAGGACATATAATAGGTTAGAAAATAGGAAGACAAAAGCACCATTGGAGCACTCCAATCTCCACATCTTCAAAGCTAAAAATTGGTGCCAAAGCCTCCAGTTCAACACTCCTCAAATCATCTTGAAATAATCTACAAACAAGTGTAATTAATTGAAAAAGGAGCTATGAATGTTATAGGGTTTAAGAACCTCCAATAAGGATACGTTGAAGAAGCATTATAGAAGACACCCATGAACAAGGATAAAGTGACATTTGTCACTTGATACAATACCCTAACATTCCTCACATGAGTGCTCATATTCATAATCAAAGGAGTTACAAGCTATAGGTTGGTGCAATGAATATATGAGGAATACTTATCCAAAGTATAGCCAAGTACTCCATTAAAGAACATAACATCTATGCATTACTTAAAGAGATAAATGAGTGTTCACTAGAACCTTCTGCTCCTCAAGTGCTAAAAAATAAATGGACATGCCACTTGAAAATCAAACCAAGATTGACCTCCATTTTAAGAGCATCAATTACCAAGGCATTCAAAAATGATTTACATTCAGGGTCTACAAACATAGGGTGCAGTGGCAGTGTGGAAGCAAAAGTGAAAAATATCCTTCAATACTTTGGTAAAGGAAGCTCAAAGGAAGAAATTAAAAGTACCACATTTGGAATGTCAAATCCCACAAAGGTTCCAAGCAATACCATTGGAGGAACAACCAAAGAAGCAACGTCTATATTACAGCCCATGCATAGTGAAAACAACATCAACTATTGAATGATATAAGGTAAGGTTTATTCCCACTATAATATGCTTTCATTTCTTGGGAGTTATAAGGTTAAAACTTATAGGAATATAACTATATTGAAAGCTATATATTAAAGGGGAATAATATATCATATCAATATAATATTTGCAATATTAAACATAGGAGCAATAAGGATTTCTACTAAAAATTATTTATAAAATATTTGTAAATACTATTGTGGTCTAATTTTTCTAAAATTTAGGAGTTATAAGGGTTACTACATCAAACTGACTTATTGGAAATTATCTACACTACAATTTAAATATCCTAAAGGGATATTTAAAGAGGTTATTAATTTTTTTTTCTAAGGTTGGAAATTTATATTATTTTGTCTCAAAAACATAAAAAAAAAGACAAAAGAAATCCAACATTAAAATTTCTTCAAATTGGAAAAGTGCTTAGTTCAATAGGAGCAATAAGGGATAATAAAATTTGATTTTTGATATTTACAAAACCTTATAAAATCAACAAAAAATTGAACTATATTTTCAAGATCACTAAATTATATACCTAGGGATTTATAAGGGATTCTAAAAAAATTGGTAATATCAGCATTTATCATAGATTATCAAGTTGCAAATCCATTGGAAAAATATAAGCTTTTTATAAAATCTAAAATTCCATTAGGTGTATACACTCTCATTACTAGGGAGACATAAGGAAGCCTACAAACCTAAGGATCAATAAAGGTTTTATCAAAATCAAGCTTATATACTTCAAAGTTGAAATATAGACTACTAATATTCTATCAAATTCAATCCTAAGAAATAGCAAGTTCTATCATGGATGAAATTTTGAGAAAAGCTTTCAACAATGAAGAACTATTTCATGAAGTAGAATTTTACTCTCAAAACTTAATAGATACTTTAGAAGGATATGAGTATCTATCTACTAATGATCAAGATAAATTCTCCTTATTTCTTAGAGAAGCCAAATAAGGTAAATTTATAGCATTGATTAACTATCTTCATGAAATCCTCTTCACAACATGGTGGAACTCACAAAGATTGGTTATATTTTCATCGAGAGAGTGTCTAATGGGTTATATATCATTAATTATGTTTTTACTTACTCAACACAATAAATAAGTTAGCAATAAGGAACGATATTATTTTGATGGTGACTAACTTGTCATAAAGCAGAAATCTCACCAGCACCAATGCAAAATCATAGGAGAACAAGGAAAAAGAAGAAATAATGTGCTAGAAAGAAACATGACATCATGAAGAATGAACTAGTAGATCACATACAAAAGATAGAAGAGCCTGCATCTACATCCACAACTTACTTTGCATCACATGAAGACACATGTTACCCTCTAAACCTAAACACAATAAGCAATGATCAATATCTTAAGTTTGAATTAAAAAATCAAGTTGTCACCATTCTAGGTGACCCTCGACCATTTGAGTTATGCTCAAATGTAGAGTGAGCTTGATTTGAGTTTAACCTGTGTCATATTTATTCAATGATTTCTCCATGTTCCTCATCTCAGATATCAGAACAATTTCAAATTTAAAAAATGAGTGAGGAACACATCTCAAATTTCTCATCTCAGGATCATGATAATCAGTTTCTTCAAGAACCTCTTCTAGATCTAGCCAAGATACCACCATCACCAAGAACCATGGGTTTTCCCCATAAGAAAGGTTATGTTGTACACATTGGCATGTGTATCTTTATCTTCGTAGGAATTTCCTTCAAATAAAATATAAGTGGTAGAAACCACTCTCCCATTGACCGCTTTTTTTTTTCTCATTTTTACATTTTCAATGATTACCCATTTCCTAAAAAAATATTATCTAATATGGGATATGTGGGTAAAGTTTTTAGGCCACAAAAGAAGGGCATTCAAGAGCCTTTGGATGTCGAGATCTGTCCTGGGAGATGTGGCATAGGTTTTATACCTAGTAAAGACCAACCTTTACCATTTGACAATGATGATCATCTTATGACTTATGCTGAATATATGGATTATCAAAAGTCAGGAGTGGGTGATGAGGATGATGGTCCCCCTTATTATTTTGAGATCTTGTTTTGTAATATGATTGGTTTTGTATGCTCTAAAAATAAGCCTTTTATTTTAAAATAAGATCCTGCTTTGTTGTCTTATAATAATATTTATGTTAAAAAGAATGGTCTTGTTCGAAAATGCAATGATTATCGTGCCATGGCTATCAGAGAAAGAGCTACGAAGGAAATTCTCTATGATTTTCATCATAGATATGACTTGCTTTCTAGAAATTTCTTTGGTGAAATAGTCCATGGTACACTTGTTTCTTATGCTAAGAAAGGTGGCACACTTAGATTTTGTGTTGACTATCATCCTGTTTTCTTAAACTAAATAATAATAATAATAATAGTAAATTTTTTTAAATAACTTAATCATCATTTAGCTATGCATTTGCATTTCCATTTGATTATTCACATTGCATTGTTGTTTGTCATATTTTTCACTTCTTCACTGATATTTAACACAAATTGCATGCTTGAATGTCATATTTTGCATGATTTCTTGTTCATGACTACTTGATCATATAGATTTTTGGGGATCTTATGACAATGGCATGTGATGATACCTAGTTAGGTTGTAGCTCACATGCATTGCACTTTCACTAGGATTCTGATGCCTAGTAAGATCCCCACCTAGGGATTCTTCTTTAGTCTTCTTTCTTGCTTCTCTTTGTCGCTCAAGTTCTATTTTTCCTTGGTCTTAGAAGTATTGATTTATCATATTTCTTGGGTCAAGGATGATAGTTTGTTAATATTTTCTTGTCACCTCTCTTTTGCTTCTGAATTTTCTTCTTTGTCTTTTTGCTTTGACAAGGAAATATGTGTATTTATTTCATCCTTTGTGTTTTTCAAAGTTGTCTTCTTCTTCACCTTTCCACACTCATTGAATGTTGTGTTTCATATTTCAAACCCCTATCAGGGGTAGCACTCACCTAATATATATATTATCCTTATATTTCACCCCACATGGGATATTTATACATCCTAGCGGGTATCTTATCGGATATGATCTCCTATCGGGTTATACTCCCTTTTGACTTAGTGGGCTCAACACCCCATTACAAGATAAGCTCCTTGGCCATTTTTAGTAGGCCTCGACATACATCCTAGTGGGTAATCACCCCATAATAGTCAATTAGTGAGCAACCACCCATAGCGGGTTAGACTCCAACACTTCATTCTTTATGGCGAGTACTACACCCATAGTGGGTTTAACTCCCCATTTTTGGTATGATTCATAGTATTTAATCACATTGGTCCATTGCGACCTACGCTGATTTAAATACTATGTTTTCACCTATCCTTCTCTATTTTAGATGGTTGACCTTTGGATCTTATTCTTCTTATTTTCTCTTCTTCTTCTTCTTCTTCTTCTTTTTCTTCTCCCTTTTATTTATTTTTCTTTTCTTCCTTTTGTTTTCTTTCTTGTTTCTTATGTTTCTTTTCTTTCTTCCTTCCTTCCATTTCATCCATGCATGTCATATAGTTTTTTGCATTTCATATAGTTTTGCATTAAGACACATAAAATATAAAACATAAATAACACTTAATTAAATCATAACACATGCACACACATTCACACAAAATATAAAATAAGTAGCTATGTATTACTCGATGAGAAAAGAGAGATACATCAGTGTCTAGTTGGTGTACCACAATCCAGTCCCAGTACACTCAACCAATCCTGAGGGATGCATACCATAATAAAAACTAGTATGCCACCCTAATCCCTAGCCCTAGCTCTAAGAGCATATCTCCTCTACTCTACCTAGAGGAGGAGGTGGTCCAAGAAGCTGCATACCCATGGAAGGCAAAGCTGAGACTATTTGTGATCGATACCGTGACCTACTAGCTGATTGGAGGGATAGAGGAAGCATCACTCTCTACCCCATTGGTACCACCTGGTAGTACATGGTCTCATAAAAGGTAGCCCATTGAATGGCCATCTCTAGCCTCTCCCCTACTCTCTGTAGATCCACCTGTAGAAGGTGGATCTCATTGCTAGTATGGTTGCTCTCGATGATAACCATCCCCTCTACCTGAGCCCTTTGGTGCTCTATGTATAGATGGCTCACCTCCCCTTAGAGATGATCAACCTCTACTCAAGTCACATCCCTCTCCATCTCTATGGTACTCAATAAGCTCTATAGTCCCTTGATCCTCTTGGACCTATCCTCCTAGAGTAGGTCCACCTATCTCTATAGAGTTACCACCTATGCTCGTAGCGCCTCTACCTCCTCCCTTGGATCCCCTCATCCTGAGGCCTAGCCTTGATTGGCTACTATTGATGTGGAGGCCTCTCTTGATCCTCTACCTGGTAGTACCCTAGCCTCTATGGGGGAAACTCTAGATACCCCTACCTCCCTGGTCCCTGCAGCGCTGGTGTCCTCCATCACTAGCTCAATATGGACCTAAGCCTATCTCTATCCTAGAGCTACAAGGCCCTATTGCACCCTCTTTGTGGCCCTATGAGCTACCTCTCAAAATACTTTATGCATGCTTGGGTCCATCACCTAGTGCCTTTATATCAGAACTAGCGGGGAGACCCTTCATGGCATGACTCCTCTGTACCACCACCTGTAGCCGAAGGCCACTCCTATGTCATCCACCCTGGGATCCATGTAAGGAGGATCATCCAAGTCCTCCTCTACCCACCTAGCCAATTCAGGCTCACCTCCAACCCCTACTGGGTCTTGGTAGACTCTTCGGTACCAGTAATCCTCCAGGTTCGGGATTCCTTGTAAGATCTCGAACTACCTCAGGACTTGATCAAACCGAAGACCTTTGGCTCCCCTCTCTCTATGGTCAGCCATCTAGTCCTCTTGACCCTCACTAGATCTATCCTATCCTCAACCCATCCTAGGTGTAGACACTAGGATTACCATATAATCTTGGCCTCCCTTAGCTCATCTATTACCCGCCTCGCTAGTGGAAGGTTCCCAACGTAGGTCCTCGCAACCCGCTCTAGGGATCTGGACCATCTGTATGTTGTTGGCTACTATGGGCTAGATAATGGTCTTGGTAGTGCATCCGATCTCTGCACCACTATGTGCTCCCAGCTCCATACCTGGAGAAAATTTGTACAAACTATCCATGTATGCCACTTGTACATGATGTTGTACAATATCCTGTATAAATGGGCCAACACATATGGACCCCATGTGAACCAAACTCCCTGGTGTCACATGTCTACTACTACACCCACCATAGTCCATGGTAGATGTTACCTACTAGTGTGGCACATCAATAGTCCTACCACCACCTCGTAGAGCATGGTCTTCAATGGGTCCACCCCATATCGCCCCACCAGGTCATCCATGACTATGGTGCTCTCTCACACCTGGTGGGTCCAACCTCTTGAAAATTACTGCAAGGTAGCTGGCCTCCCTCATGCTCTATAAATAATTGTCCCTCTGATAGGGATGTGCAAGATGCACCACACATCCTCCAGTGTGATGGTCATCTCTCCCATGGGTAACCGAAAGGTAGATGACTCCGGGTACCATCTCTCCACCAAAGTCATCAGTAGAGCCCTATCCACCTCTACTTGAGGTAGCCTCACTAGGTGGTCTAGCCCCACCACCTCCAATGTGTCTCTCTCTACCCATCTGAGTGCCTCTAGCTCCACCTCCAAGGAGCCTGCTCGCCACTCGTGGCTCTCGAGTACTCTAAGCTGCAATAATAACAACAACAAAATTTTCCATCAGTTTAATTAATCAATAAAATAATTAAATTAAATTGAATTAAATTTAAAACTTCAAAATTTATTGCTAAAAATCAAACTTTGCATTCTTAAATTTTAGCTTGCTTGCTTCCTTCTCTCTTTCTTCTTTCTTTCTTTCCTTTTTTGTCTTTTCTCTCCCTTCGATGAAATCACGCCTGGTTTTCTAGGACCATGATTTTATCGAGGTGAAGTCGTGCCCCACTTTTTGTGAGGCATGATTTCATGAAATCATGCCTGGCCCTTGTCACCAGGAATGATTTCACTACTACCACCTAGGGTGAAATCACATTCAAGCCACAAAATTGTGCTTGGGTCGTATGCGGTAAAACCACTAGTTTTGACAAAAAACCACCCAAAAGCATAGAAAAGTTTGAATGTTTTTGAAATGTGAGGTTGGTTTTCGATCCTACCTATACCTACTCTGACTTTGTGCCAGCCTCGCCCCTCATGATAACCTAATGATGCATTGGTATCACCATATTTAATTTTCTCTAGAGCTCCTTCTCTTTTGTGTGGTAAAAATGAATTAGGGTTTTACCCCTTTTTCACTTTTTTATCTCCTTTTTTGTTATTTTTTTTCTTGTTCCTTTTCCTTTTCATGATTTTTTGTCTCTCTTCTTCTTCTTCTGCGTCCACCTTTTCAAGTTTTCATGAGGGATGTGTCCCTCATAAAACTCAAGGGGCACCCTGGCCTTAGAGGTATTAATATCCCTAATGCCTCGATTTGCATGTAAAATAAGAAAGTGTTTGGAATAACACCATTTTCGCACCACCCTTTTCTTCTAAACCAACCACCCTATTTTTTCTTGTCGTCTTTTGTCTGTGAGTGTTTACATATTTTCTTTGACACATTTATTAGGCCATAAATGCGTCAAAGAGGGGGCAAAATATAGACATGGAAAATTGACCCACTTTAGTGGGCAATCTTCCCTGAGCCCTCTAGGAGACCCCTTGGACTTATCCTAGGGCAAGGACAAGGCTTCTCCCCCCTTCTTTTGCCTTTTTTCTCTCTCTATGTGAAATCATGCTCACCCTTGATGGGGCATGATTTTGCATAGGTGAAATCATGATCGACCTTGATGGGGCACAATTTCACCTTTTTAGGGTTTTGTCTAAGGAAACCCTAATTCTTTGGGTTTGGCATGTTTTATGTTAGCCCTCCTTGGTTTTCCTACTCGTCTCACCTTCAAATCTGCTATATAAGGAGGGTTTGAATTCACTTTTCACACACTCATGCTTGATAACATTTGATAATTAATGCTAACGACAATTATTCTTGCAAAGTGTTTTAGTGTTCACTTATTGATCTACATCCTTCTTCTTTTACAAGCAAGTTATCTTTGGAGTGTGAAGTTTGATTGGTTTTTTGCTGCATTGGATTGTTGATTTTTGTTGCTCGCTTTGGTGGATTTGTGTTGAAGCCCTAAGGAGAGATCAACTATTCGGAGGTCTCAACCCTTCTGCTTGCTTTCTCATTGTCTTCTAGGTGAATTTACTCTGTTACATGCTTGTTTTCATTCATTGCATCTCACATTTATTATTTTACTTTGATCTGAGATGTTTCATCTCACTTTTGCAAAATCACGCCTGGGTCTCTACAAGGTGTGATTTTGTCGGTGCGTTATCGTGATCGCCTATTACGGGGCACAATTTTTCTTGAGCTATACTTGGGGGTAAATTGTTGTTCCAAATTTCATAACTGCATTCTAGGTTGCATCTAGGGCATAGTGTCATACTCTGTTCTATGTTTTTATCTTATTATTTTGTTGTGCTTTCATATGTTTGATTTCTTCCAAAGGTCAATTTTTGCTTCTATTTATCAAATGTTAGCTAAAAGGACCTAGGGGGCTTGATTATTGCACCTCCAAGCACTATTGTACAATGGCCTAAGTAGGCCCCCTAATGCTAATCATATTTTTCAAGTGTTTATCAAGTTATCTTGCAGGAACAAGAATTGTTGATATCATTGGATAAAAGATAAAAAGTAAGGATAAATCATCGGATGAGATAAGTGTTCCAGTTAGTCTCTAGGTTGTTTGTTGAGTGCCTTATATTTCTATTGTAAACCCTAGATCTGATTTTAATAGAAATATATTAATTGATTTCTAGGCATTGAAGGATAAACAACATATAGTGTGCACTTAGGGTTAATACTATTTGTGCATATTCTCTTGAGCCCTTGCTTAAAGGTTTTTTATCTTAAAACCCTAGGTTAGAAAGCATTCAAAGAAAGAATCATAATAGGGTTAGCTCTTGTATTCCTACATTTGCATTGTCCTTTATCTTTCATAGCATAGATCTAGAAAGGCCAAATTTAGGTGATTGTCTTGAATCGAATACATCAAACATTCTTGAAAACCAGAGGACTTGGAGCGAGTCCTTAAACCATTCTTGGTGAACCCTTCCCCCCTAGCACCGAGTGTAGAGAATAACATACCCCCATGGTTCACCCCAAGGCTCTCTCTCTCTTGCTAATCCAACCTTAGGAATTATATGCAGTAGGGTAGTTTTCCCCCTCCACAATATCACTCTTCTAAAATCCGAGTGCATAGATATTAGAGGTGGAGTTTTGGTATTATGAAGGTTGTTGTAGGAAAATATCAAGAAGGATGTTGAATTTTGAAATATTTGTATTTACAAAGAAAATTGAAGAAGATCCAAAAAATGAAAATTAAGAATTCATACTTTTTATGATAAAAGATGAAAGTATCGCTATAACAACTCAATTAAGATTAGAATTGAATATGTTTATAAACTCTCAAGATCTAAAGCAAAGAGTTGAAATTTTTCAAGGGTGGAGGATCCAAGTTCCACCTCTTTTTCTCCAAAAACAAGAAAAAAGATCTTTCAATCTATTAAACAATACTTCAGCTTGATATATCACTAAAAATTTATCTTTCATCCTCATTATAGTTTTCTATAAGAAAATATATAATAATAACAAAAATTTAGCACATGTAAAGTTTTATAATAAGTTTTTGTTGTAATTTAGTATTATCATTGAGAATATTTACTTCAAACTAATAGTTGAAATGCTTTCCCAACAAAATAGTATAATTGTCTGTAAAGACAAGTAATTACAATTGAATACACCTAAGATATTTCTAATAGACCAAGAAGTGTGAGCAATAAAATATTAATCATATGAATGTGATTGAAGTTCACTTTTTTATATTAATATGGAAATTCCAATAATAAAATATTAAATGATTTCCTTTTAGATAATAACACCAAAAATAATATTATCTAATGTTAATATTCAATATTTAATTTAAAGATAAGTTATATTTTCAAAAAGCAATAATTTTTATGGTCAAGATTACATGATAAAATAATTTTTTCTTTGGTTAAATGGATCAAGGTGTGTGATGATAAAACTATGGGAGGTCTCGGTTTAAGAGTTCTTACGGATGCAAACTTAAATCTTAGGGGAAAAGTAATTTGGATATTGTACAAAGAGAGTAAAAGACAATGGGAAATAATTCTTCTAAGTATGTTGAACCCAATGACCCAAAATTAATATTTAATACATTATATCTACTAATGGTTCTACACTATGGAACAATTTAAAACAAAAAAAATAATTGATCTAGTGATTAGAGGTTTAAGATCAAATGACAATAGCTCAATCGGTTTGATTCCTCAACATTTAATGAGACTCGGGCTCAAATATTGCCAAGTGATATATGGAAAATATCTAAGCTTTGTTGTAATACCATTATGTAGTGATGATATGATATGGGTGAGGCCTATCTAAATCCCATATAACCAATTAAAAAAAAGGTTTAAGATGGGTGGTTGGAACTGGAGAAAATATTCTATTTGGATGGATATTTGGTGTGATAAAGAACCACTTAATCTAGATCCAATTTTGAAACCATGGATGATATTACTTCAATAAAAATATGGTGATAGGGTTTCAAACATTTTATACAAGGATAAAGAAGATACAAATGGAAAGAAGACTTTTTAGAAGTATACAAGACATTGATGCTAGGAGGTAGTTGAGTAGAAAGATAACAATAGTGATTATTTTGAGGGAAGCCAAGGATAAGTTGATTTGGGAGTTGAATAGCTCAGGATAATACACAACAAGAAGTGGATATAATGTAAAGCATCAAAAAAATAGGAATATCGCAAGAATATGGAGAGATATTTGGGATATCCCAAGCATTCCTAAAGTCAAAATATGTGTTTGGATAGTACGTCATAGAAGGATTTTATATTCGGCTAGTATGTAATTAAGAAGAAGGGTTCAAGTGAGTGGTATGTACTAGGGGTTTGGAAAATTTTCATTTTTTATTTTATTCATAGAAGAAGGTTTTGAAAATAAAATAAGCGCATAGGACGGCTACAAAGATGGACATTGGAAACAAAAGTGAAGATGAAAAGTTTTACCAAGCTTTTGAAAAGGAGAAGGGAAAGACAGAAAGGGGATTGGAAACTTTTCAGAGAAGATTGCAGGAATGAAGGCAAGGGCTTGGCTTAGATATTTTCCTTCCACATTGGACTGGTTCTTTGAGAAAACCAGATTTCTGCCATGTACAAGGATATATTTTAATACAAAAAATTTCAGAAAGTTGCATCTTATGGGCAAGAAAGGAGGAGTCATTTTCTGCATGCAAGATTAAATGTTTATTTTTTTCCCTTTTTCAGATTTTAGGCTTGTAAATGGAGTTTATGCAAATTTCTTGGTTGCTTCATGTGAATGCTTAAATCTGAAAACCTCATTTAAACCCTAGAAGCCAACACTTAGCTTATCCGGATTGTGCTTGTTTTGCAAGTCCGATAGGTTAGGTTGCATGCATGAAAACCTCACATATTTGGTTTTGCCATAATAGGATAGCATCAAACTGAATGTATCATGTGTTTCATTTTCTGCATTTCAATTTTCATTTTTCCACATTTTATTTTCCAAAAATTTTAATTTATTTTAATTTTCAGGTATTAAAATAAACATTTAAAATTTTTCAAAATCCAAAAATAATTTCACCATTGTGTAGGTTATACTTCATACTTCCAATACGCATTTTAAAATTTCATTTTCGGAGTTGTTTAGTATTTTTAAAAATTCATCGAAGTTGCTATTTTATTACAGATTTTGAAAATTCCGAAAATAGAAAATTTCTATTTTTGGACTGAATTTCATTTTTTCAGTTTCATGTTTCATTCATGAGCCTATGATGACATTCCCTTCATGAAAATTCCAATTTCATTGAAGGTTTTATGTTTTATGGCATTTTACAAATTTCCATTTTTGGATCCTAAAATTGCCCTCTCTTCATAAAAATTATAATTTTACGAAAGAGAGGTAATTTGAGCATCACATTGAAGGTCATTTATTCAAAGCACTTAATTGTTCATCTTTATGAAAATTCGATTTCATTTAAGAGGGATAATTTGAGGTGACATTTAAAGCCCTTACTTTAAGGCCATAAATTATTGCTTCTTTGTGAAAACCAATTTCACCAAAGAAGGATAGTTAATCTATCACATTGAAAGCTATCTTCATCTTCATGATAAGAAGCCATATTTGGACTTAATAAATAAGATAAAATCTATTTTAAAACCCTCAAGATAAAAGGAATTAAGGCACTACATCGTGGTCATATGAGGGCCAACTCACATTTGCTTTATTTTGGTTCAATGAACAATCACTAAAGTTTCATGGTAAAATAAACCAAAATTGCCCCTTGTTTATAGTTACATGCAATCACTAAGGTGTTCCAAGCATTTAAATTGAATATCTTTATTTAAGATTACTAATACACATATGCAAATGCTAATATAGCGGAGACCTTGGAGAAGTTGTTTGTTTAGCTTCTTTGCAAGAGGGGATTTGAAACCCAAATCCTAAGGGAGAGTGTACATTCACAATTGGGTGAAAATACCACTCAACAATTAGGTTTACACATACATTAAGGGAAGGAAACAATGTGTAGATACACTAGCCAATAAAGGGGTTTTAATTGAGGACTGTGAAGTTAAATATTTTTTCTATGGTTAGAGGAAGTAGTAAGTTTAGCTGAAACTAACAAGAAAATATTGACTATCTGACTAAAATAATGATTAAGATTTACTTTAATGTTTTCCATTGGTAATATCTATTTTTTATAACATTAATGTGCTTTCATATAAACTATTTATTATAATTTTTGTGGTTGCACTTGTGCTTGAAGAAGGAAACTAGCAACCCAACACTGGTAAAGTGAAATATGATAGTACGATGTTTTGAAAATATTACTCTACTAAGATTCAATGCATATATTGTAGAGGTGAAGTTATGGTATTGTGAATGCTATTGTAGGAAAATATAAAAAAGGATCTTGAATTCTAGAATATTTGTATTCACACTAAAAATTGAAAAAGATTCAAAAAATGAAAATCAAGAATTCAAATATTTTATATAAAATGATTTAGGTTTCTAGCTATAGCAACTCAATTGAGATGAAAAATGAATCTATTTGTAAACTCTCAAGCTCTAAAGAAGAGAGTTGTGAGTTGTCAAGGGTGGGTGACCTAAGTACAACACCTTGTTCTCTAGCAAAAAAGAAAATTTATATTTTCAAAATTTTTAAAATAAAAAGTATTTATAATAAATTAAAATATTTATATCCCTATCCATTAGGTTTATATAAATTTATAATAAGTGAAGATTTTTACATCTTAAACCAAGGTTCAAATCTCATGGTGACCCTTAAAATCTTAGTCAAATAGCATTAGTTCAACTGATTATATTCCTTAAATTTATTTGAGAAGATCCTTGAATCTTGTCAAATGATACATATATAATTGTCAAACTATTGTAATACCACTTTAAGTTCATAATGTAACCTATTAAAAAAATATACTTAGAAAATTATTAACAATTTAAAAATGTTAAAAAATCAAACACAAACAAATTTTTAATATTATACTAATATTATAAATTTGGATTAAAATAAAAGATCTACCTATATCAAAAGAAAATCACATGAAATTTAAATTTTGTTTTAAATTAGAAAATATATAATGTTTGAAACAAGTTGAAAATGTTAAAAGACTTTAACATTTATAAGTAAATAATTAAAAAATAATTTTATTTTATTAAAAATTAAATAAACAAAATTTTTAAATATCAAAGATTAATAAACTTAGGTAAAACTTACAGTATGTTTAATTTAAATAAAAGATTATTATTATTTTATTTTATTGCTTAGGAAACTTTTATAATCCCTAGTTTATTAGGTAAAAACAAAGTTAATAAGACCTCGATCCTTCAAGGAATCAAACTAGGGTAGCCTAAAACAAGCACTTGGCCACTACCAACTGGCCTAACCTTTTCTAGGCTAACATGTTAACTTAAAATAGAGTAGAGGATTTTGATTCCCTTGTGTTAAAATACAAACTTAAATCTTCCACAATGATATCTCTCCTAATACAATAAATTTATTATTTATTAAAAAATATTAGATTGTGTATAGTTTTTATCTTCATAGATCTCGTCTATTTCCTCTCAAATGAAAAATGGCTTTGGATAAGAGACATTTGCTCAAGCTATCAAGGTGGTCTCACATTGTGCATAGTTCAACATTACAAATTAAGCTTCGTATATATTTGATAGAATAATGTGGCATGTCTATTTTTATAGGGTGTTAATGTTTGGTAGTTGATGTGGTTGAATTGTACCTTAACCCATAAAGTGTTTTTTTAAGTAATACAAAGTATAAGGGGTGGCACAAATGGGGGGTCATATTTTATGAGGCACAACAAGGGTCTTCCTCCCCATGATTTGAAGTAAGGTAGCTTGGATAACATTTCATTGACTTATTGCCTTGGGTCAAAACCACGTATGACCAACAAACACATTTTGAAAACCTAACTAAGAGTTTAAGGCTCATGTATTACTTATGAAAATAAAGTAAGTCTACTACACAAAATCCTAAGCCTAAGATCAATTACAAATATTGCATCATTTGCTTTCCTCATCATTTCTTCCTACAATAGAAGCATTGGACTCTAATGCGTTCAAGAGAGAAGTGAAATCACAATATATCTAGTGGTGTAATATCTAGCATGTCTGATGTAGAAGATAAACTTATTTTGAAACAAGGTGGTGTATGCCCAAAGGCTACATAAAGAAAATTTTGTAGATATTTTGAAGTTATACTAAAGTGTTGAAAGTGTCACTAAGTCACACTAAGCTCAGTGTCACTGACCTACATTCGGCTCTAGAGCATAGTCAATATGGTCAAAGGTACATGATCTACAACCCAAAGTGGGATCTAGTATACCATGTCTCTAGGCCATATTTAGATGAGTGTAGTCCCTAGACTGTAGTCAACCCAATTTGAATTGACAAAGCTTCAGAATAGAAATGTGACCCAATACCTTATCTTATGTTGTACATAAATTTTGTTGACACATGGCATAAAATATTAAAGTGTGGCCCAACTTTAAGCAATCTCCAAACCATAGTCAGTATAGTCAAATTGCACATTTTTTAGACCCAAAATTTGGCATAGCTACAAGTGTATCCAAGCCACATTCAATTGGGTGTATCCAAACTGTAATCCTCATGATGCATTCATTAGGTTGAGTTCATCAAACTATAAGGTTGTATCCAAGTCATAATCAATACAGTCAAACCGACCAATATTGCAATCATAAATGTGGTCCAAAGCATTGTTTTGCCACCAAAGCCAAAAATCACTTTGAGCCAAGTGTGAAGGAAAAATTGTGGCCACACGCCATACAACCAAGATTCATGTTGCAATCAACATAGTCAGCAATTAAGCAGACATAATTCAAAATACTATCTAGTGAAGGGTCTCTATGTCGCACTCTGGTTTCACTTTGGAACCATAGAGAAGAAGATAATGCAGTCAAGCACCATGTAGTCAAGCTTCAAGTCATAGTCAACACAGTCAACAATGGCTAAAATAGTGAAAAAAATGCAATCGCACAACTTTGAAGAAGAGGAATATTAAAACTCTAGCCATAAACATCTTAAGCTTATTCTAAATATTAGATCTCAATAATCTAAAGATAGATCAATGCTTAGCATTGAGTTCATAGATTTATGTGTAGATAATTAATATCTAAGTGTGGTGCAAATATGGTGAGTCTAAATAGGTATTACTAAGCTGAGAAATCAAAACATCCAAAATTCTCGACTAATTTAGTTGCAGATCAACTACTAAGAAGGAACTACAAGAACAATGTTGGCAATTTGACTTATTTTATGTTGTCATTGATGTCATATGGATCATTGATGTCACATGGATCACATTGAGTTTTGGTGGCAAAAGCACTTCATAAATAATCATTTATGATATTTTGGAGAGCATGGATATATATAGGGTTTTTGTGAAAACCAAGGCAGGAAAAATAAAAGGTTTTATTTAAAACTATGGATGGCAGATTTGAAATGGATTTTTCTTAAAATCCAAGTTGGCTTTTTGTTTCATCGAAAAAGGTGCCCCGGTGATGGAGATATTTAATTTTAAATATTTAGTTTAAATTTTAAATTATTTAAAATTAAAATTAAAATTTTAAAATTAAAAATAAAATTAATCCACCGACGTCATCGAATATGAGGGAGAAAACTATATAAAAGGATGCCTAAGGTTTATTAATCCTAGGCTTGTACTCGTGAATTAATGCAATTGTTGGAAAGAGAAAAGAGCTCGTACAAAAGAGGGTTAAGTGATGGAAGCGAAGAATAAATTGGATGGCATGTGAAACCCTATTCACCTTGGGTAGTGTGGCACATTGAAAATTGACTTTTGGCTAAGGTAAGTGGCAGAACGAATATCAAGGTTTTGAATCCCCTTGGCTGTGTTAGAAGGCATTGGAAGAAAGAGTGCACGAAGCATTTTTGGTTTGCGTGAGAGGGAGGAGTGTTTTGAAGCACATGGTGCCTTTCCCTCCCAAAAGAGCCTATAGCTCATGTGGTAGCTTGCTCGTGGTTAAGGCGTTGAGCAAGGAGGCGTCGAGGGATCGAATCCTGTCAAGGACAAAGGCAAGTTAATATTTTATTTTTCTAAAGTTGCCCTAGGAGAAATAAGGGTTGTGATGCACTTTAAGAAAAAGAGATATTTTTGGTGATTTTACTTTTGGAAGTATATCATATTATATATCATTGGAAAACTTATTTTGAGGGCTATTTTATTAACTTGCTTAGAGGGATAAATAAGATGTGTGAAAAGAGATATTTATGAATTTGGAAAGGGGTTCAAAAGTGAAGGTTGCTTTGTTCTTTTTCAAAGGGGATTAATTCTTTCATGAGGGGACATGGTGTATTTTATTGAGTAGGAGTAATAAGGTATTATTTGGATATTATTGTTGTGTTATTAATCAAGATCTCTAAACCCTATTGAAAGTTGAAAAATAAAGTTTGTTGAGTGTGGAAGATTTAGTGGACAACTAATAAGGCATCAAAAAGGTATGAGCAATATTCTCCATTGACTTTGATTGTGGTGGTTGATTTCTGAGATATCATTGGAGAGAAAAGGATTGATTGTGGTTTCATTTTTTAAAGTGGTTGGTTGAATGCTTCAAGGTTTTCTAGTTTGAGAGTTGTGATTAAAACTTGTTTTATAATCATTGATGCTGAATTCCATTACTTGTACAAATAACTTAAACTTGAGGTAGAGGAGAACATGAGTATAATTGTTATGTGAGAGTTATTTTGAGTATTGTTGGAAAATTTTTGAGTTGATTGATTCATGCTTGAACTAGGGTTTGTGAGAAAAAGTTGTTCCTTAAGGTGATTGGTTGAGTTGAGTTGATTGAGCCTAGTCAAGTGATTGTGTGAAGTGGTTGTTCAAGTTCCATGAAACAAACTTCTATATTATGATTTGAGTTGAGAAAGAAATTGAGTTTGTGAATAGAACATATTGAGTCTCTAACAATTCTCTTTATGCTTCTTTAAGATTGAGTTGAGTTGAGATTTGATTTGATTTGAGTTGAGTTGAGATTTATTTGAGTTGAGATCATTGTGGATCATTGTTCTCATCCATTGAGGAGTGCAGTGCCATTCATTTTTGAGTTCATCATTGAGCCTTGCCTTCATATATTTGTGGATGATATTTGAATGCTACTTGAGCATGTTTGATTGAGCCTTTGAGAAGGCTTTTGGGATATATTTCTAGACATATTTGAGGCAAATTTTATGCATGATTGATTGAGCCTTTGAGAAGGATTTTGGGAAAAAAATTTGGACAAATTTGGGACAGCTTTTGTGCATGATTGATTGAGCCTTTGAGCAGGCTTTTGGGATAGATTTATGGAAATATTTGAGGCAGCTTTTGTGCATGATTGATTGAGCCTTTGAGAAGGCTTTTGGGATAGATTTATGGATAGATTTGGAGTATATTTTGAGCAAGTTCTTGGTGATCTTGCTAAGAATATTTTGAGCAAGTTCCTGATGAGCTTGCTAAGCATATTTGAGCAAGTTCTTGGTGAGCTTGTTGGAGCATATTTGAGCAAGTTCTTGGTGAGCTTGCTGGAGAAAATTTTGAGCAATTTCTTGGTGAGCTTGCTAAGCAGATTTGAGCAAGTTCTTGGTGAGGTTATTGGAGCAAATTTTGAGCAGGTTCTTGGTGAGCTTGCTGAAACAGAACAGTGGATTACCTACATGAGCAGATCAGTGGATTGCCTAGCTGAGTAGATCAGTGGATTATCTACCTAAGTAGATCAATGGATTGCCTACCTGAGCAGATCATGATTGCCTAGCTAAGCAGATCAGTGGATTACCTAACTGAGCAGATCAGTGGATTGCCTTGCTGAGTAGATCAATGGATTACCCACCTGAGAAGATCAGTGGATAGCCTAGATTTGAGCAAATCAAAGTAATAATTTGTATTGGGATAAGTATCCCTATTTATTTGTGAAATATTATAAGGATATTATCTTGTGGACTACCCCACATTGGGGGAACCACATTAAATATTGTCTTAATTATGTGTGGTGATTTGTGCTCTTGCTTACTATTGCTATCTATGATATTAATGCACATTGCTATATTTTGTTATTCCAATTAAGGACACTAATTGATATTTTTTTGGAAAGAAAGTAAAAAGTGGGCGCTATACTGTTCATCCCCACCTCTCAGTATAAGCTTGTGTTCTTCAAACAGAGGATGGCTTAGATGCATCTTAGCAATATTGCATAGATGGAATCCATGAAGATCGAGCAAGTTGCAGAGGTAGTTGTAGAGGATCAAAAGACCCATATCATCCCTCTTCTTGAACTAAACATGAGGTTGCCACATTAGCATCCCATTGGCTGAGCATTATTTTTTCTTTGTAATGCTTTGTTTTATCATAAATTCATTATAAAATTATAAATAGAGGTTATGTCCTCCTTCCAAAAGGTCAATTCTAAAGTGTTTTTTTGTGCTACTATTGCATATTTATTACAAATTAATGAAATAATCATTACTTAAAATGTTTACCTTAGATTTGTGTCTTTTATTATCTGATTACAAGCCTTGTAAAGTTATTTCTACTATTGCTGCTATGGTTAGTCTATTCTGATAAATTGGAACTTAGAGAAAATTAGAATGATTCATGTTTAAAGTATTGCTTGGATGAAATTCTATTTTTGTTAGTAAGAGTGTAAATCTTATTCTACTATTTGGAGTATTGATACCATTGATATTTGGAATAGTTCTTGAAGTATGCAATTGGTTTTAATTTTGAAGATGATAATGTTTTGAATGTTGTTAGTTCCAAGTACTTCTCTAGAATTTGAGTTTTCAAGAGGTTCTCTAGAGATGCCTATGTTGTTAGCTTTATTTATCCACTATTAATTCTTTCTTCCTTAACCCTTCCATTTCTATCCCTATTCTTTATTCATTTTACTGAGCTTAAAAGAGTCAACATCCAATAAGTTGACAAGGAACTAGCCTACTTTGGAGGTTGAATTGAAGCAATTTAGTTCATCCAATGTGTGTTTTGGGCCATTATTAGTGGGTTATCACTTATAAATATTTATAGATAATAGTCACGGTTAAAGTTTCTATATATGATGAACTGAACTACAATAGTTTTTGGCACGCCCGATGGGACGTGATGGTCCCATTATTTGTATAAATTAAAAAATTTGGTGATGATTTGTTATGCAAATTCTTATCGATCACTTGGAAACTTTAATACAAGTTCAAATAAGATCTATGATATGTTTTCTTTTCAAGTTTATTATCATATTTTACTCATTTTACCCAGAGGAATAAGATTTAGTGAATTGTCTTGACCTAATTATGTGTAGATTGTAGGTTCACTTGGTGACTCTGCTATATCAATATCCTATAAGCCTTATTTATATTTTCTAGCCTATATTGAAGATTTTTTTATCTAACCAAATTCAAGGGACCATGAGCAGTTCCTTCGTTCTTGTGTATCCTACCAAGATTCTCAATGTCTCCAAAACTATATGATACTTAAAACCAATCCACATCTAATTTCATGGCTCACCAATACTATCCTCCATGGTATGATACTAGACCTATTAATATTATTATCCTTCATGAAATACCTAAGATCATATAAAAAATATGTCTAGTTATGAGGGAGAAGAAAAAATTGTGAATGAGCATTGCAAAGATATTGCATTCTTGTATTTAGTTTTTAACATCATATTTGAAGATGTCATGCTTAGATTGCTTGTTCTATCATTCAAATATAAGGTGTTGGTGTGTTATAAATACTTAGAAAGTAAGAGTATTTGTACTTGGGAAGACCTAGCAGAAGCTCTTATTAATGAATTTGATGATCCGAGAGATCCCTTATTTCTACTCACTCAATTTTTTAATTAAAAACTCTTCTCATGAAAGCCTTTTAGATTTCAATGTACACTTAAAGATAATGTGGAGAAGAGTCTCTAAAGAATACCAAACCTTACCCCATAAGGATACCTCTATTATATCCATGCATTACATCTAAACTTGAGCATCCTCATTCAGTAGACTAAGGAAAAAATATTTCCTCACATTTTCAAGAGGCTATCCGAGCTAAAAATATGTTGATCATAGCTGGTAAATTGCCTCCCTAAGTAATAAATTCTATCTTTGATGCTCCTCCTAGCCTATCCCATCATGAATCCCTATATGAGGTTAGGTCATTGACCATTTTAGGTAATAAGTTATGGTGTTCCTAATTATTAAATTGGTAAATTCTAGAGAGAGAAAGAGTTGAAATTGGTGATAAAATACATGGAGCAAAATGTAAAAGGAGAAACACAGTTCAGGAAAGCAAAAGAAAGGTAGTTTAACAAAGCCATGCTTCAACAATAGTCACCTCATCAAAGTTATTGGTCATCACTCATCAAGGGTAGTTTCAATGGGAATGGAGAGGCAAAACAAAGATTAAAATATGGTGGAAAGGAAGATTATAATAAGCTTGGATTTCCTCCATTATCATCGATTGGTTCACAAGAAATGGATCCAATCCTGAGAAGCTTTAATGGTATGATAGCATCCAACACAATAGCTTCCCAACTAGGAGGTAACAATAATTATCGATATTCGACCTTCGATCATCAAAAAGATAATAACAAATATCAAGAATATATTCAAGAATAAATATCATAAGGAACATCTTTAAATCAAGAAATGTTGAAAGCCTATAAAGGGTTGTATTTTCTAGATTTTACCTTAGAAGAGAGGAAGGATAAGGTGACCCAATTTAGAATTTTGTTCAAAAATTCTCTCTATTCAAATAAATATTTGAGGGAAGACATATTGGTATCATCATAAGTGAATTTGGTTGACCTATCCTTGAAAGATTCAACTAAAAAGGGTGATGTAGCCTCAAGGGGTAGGTTTTCAAATATTCAAAGGGAGCATTCTAGCCCATTTTATCTATATCTCTTTTTGGATAAATATGTATTACACAATTGCATAATTGATCCAAGAGCTAGGATATCAATAATACCACTTGGGATCTATCAAATTTTAGGATTACCCATGGATACCATGAACCTAAAATAGCTACAATTCAAAGGGAAGCTTGTTAAAAGGGTCACCATATTAAAGTAGTTTGTGATGATGCTATGGGGTCATCCTAAGTTGTTCAGCATGCATGATATAATGGTGGTTGATATTTATCATTATTTGGCATATGCCTATTGGAACATCTCCTTAGGTAGTCCAAGATATACCTTTGTTAGGATTCAAATCAAATGAAGATCTTCAAAACAAATGATGCAATCAATATACCCAATCAAAAACTTCATCCTTTATTTTTTTTAAAATATGAGCAATGCCAAGATAGTCTACGATGAGGAACTAATCATGAAACTAAAAAAGATATGAATTTATTTTTATAGGAATTTCGATTAGAACATGATCAAGGATCAGGTCAAGAGTTGTGGAACATGTCTACAATTAGTTTTTCTTCTTACCAGGAGATATGGAGGTTTCATTTTATTGAATTTTGACTAAGAAGAATTTTTAGAGGCTAATCATAAGTTTAGGAATTTTCATCATAAACATTTGAACATGAATGGATGTTTACAAGAAGTTTCTAAGCCTAAATATCTTAGCTAAAAAAAATTGGCTACTAATCTAAACACCGTAGAATGGACAATTTATCAGAGTGAAAGATATTCAAGAAAATATAAAAAGGTAGAGTGGATTCAAAATTGGCTTGAGTATAGTTTTCAACTATTAGGAATCAAAGGGAAGCTCAATTTTTGTGCTATCTGGTCTGAACATTGTAGATTCAAGGGATAAATTCATAAAATATTTTGAAGCTAGGCATGGGATTTCATGCCATATTTTTGTGTAAATAACTGGCAAATAAATAAAATGGCTAACTATAGTCATTATGAATAAATTAAGGTGAGTTCATATCCCTTACAATATGTTGTACATATACTTAAGGTGAATAAAAGGAGAGATGAAGGTTGATCCAAGCTAATCATGAGATTCTTTGGAAGGTGAGTAAGCATTAATAGTTCAATAGTATTACTAGATGAAGCCATAAAAATATCTCGCATGACTCTATAGCCTAGTGGATAGAAATGAGCAAACTCCAAAATGACATAAGTTATGCCCAAAAAATTTGATGCAATAAGAGGTATGATCATTGAAACTTGTGTAAGGAAAGAGAAAATATCATAAGACATCATTCGAAGACATAAGTAGCACAAGTGAATGATACAATTGACACATGGATGAAGGGCTTAAGTGAGCCTAACATTCCCAAAAATATAGGATGGCGATTTTGCAATTGTCAGTTGATGAAAACTCATCCTTCAATATAGCCCTATATAAGGAATGAATATCAAAATATGATATTTCATATGTAACTAATGGGGTAAATGAAGCAAATGGAGAGGCACATAAGAGAATACAAGTAGCTAAAGAAGTTCCTACTAACATGCTCAATAAAACACAAGAGGCATAGGAGAGACAAATGATTGCCCCAAAAGGGCATTATCTCATGGTAATTTTTCTGCCCTTGAAGTAACTCTAAGCCCTAATGAAGTATATAAATGAAGGTATGTTTTTTTTGGAGGCTACCTTAGTTTTTGTACCTCCAATTCTCATGTTTAGTCTTCTTATTTTCCCTATATCCAATACTCCAATGCTACTTCTTCTCGCTCACCTATAAAAATACCACATTAACCTTCCTTCTTTGGTATCCTCTTTTGTTTTAAGTGGATTTTTATACTATGTTTTGCTCACACTCTTTTACACTCACCACCATATCATATGTAGTATGAGGTTTGTTTTGTTCCTATCCTTTGTACCTCCTTGTAATCAATTGTTCACTTCTATTTCACTTCACCTCAGTTTTTTCTTCATTTTGTAACCATTAGTGTTTCCATGCCTTGTTGTTTAGTCTCCTCTTCCTCCCAAATCTGTCTCCTTGAATTCTTATATGATTTAGAAAGTTTTGGTTATATGGATAAGACCATTTGAGTTCTACAACTTTGCAAGCCAAAGTCCCTTGAGAGGCACCATAATGTAGACCCAAAAGGCTACATAAAGAAAATTTTACAAATTTTTTGAAGTTGTACTAAATTACTGAAAGTGTTTCTAAGTCATACTAAGCTCAATGTTTTTAATCCACATTCAGCTCTAGAGTGTAGTCAATATGGTCAAATATATATAATTTGTAACCTGAGTGCAACCCAATACACTGTGTCTCTAGGTCGTATTTAGAAAAGCACAGTTCCTAGGCCATAGTTAGCCCAATTTGACTTGAAAAAACTTTAGAATAGAAATTCAACCTAATGCCTTGTCCTATGTCGTATTCAAATTTTATCAACACATGGTGTAAAATATTAAAGTGTGGTCCAACTTTGAGTAGTCTCCAAGTCGTAGTCAGTACATTTAAATGACACATTTGTAAGATCCAAAATGCAACACAACTACAAGTGTATCCAAGCTACACTCAATTAGGTGTATCTAGGATGTAATCCATAGGCCACATTCATTAGGCTACATTCATTAGACCGTAAGGTTGTATCCATGCCATATTAAACAAAGTCAAACTAGCCAACATTATAATCAAAATGTGATCTAGAGCATTGTTTTATCATAAAATCTAAAATTCACTTTGAATCAAGTGCAAAGGAGAAAATATAGCCATAGACCATATATCTAAGCTTCATGTCATAGCAAAAATGGGCAATGATTAAGAAATCATAGTTCAAAATGCATTCTAGTGAAGGGTCTCTACGATGCACTTTAGTTTTGCTTTGAAACCATAGAGAAGAAGAGAATGTGACTGTGCGTCATGCATTCAAGCTTAAATCCATAATTAACATAGTCAATAATAGCTAAAACAATGAATAAAATATGGTTGCACAAATCTTAAGAAGAGGAATATTAAAAAATAGGTCGTAAACATCTCAAGCTTCTTCTAAATATTAGATCTCAACCATCTAAGGATAGATCATCGTTCAACATTGAGTTCATAGGTTGATGTGTAGATAATGAAGATCTAAGTGTGATGTAGATATGGTGAGTCTAAACAGGTATTACTCATCTAAGAAGTTGAAATGTTTAAGATTATTAGCTAATTTAGTTGTAGATAAACTACAAAGGAGGAACTACAAGAACTAAAGATGGCTTAGACGCATCTTGGCAAGATTACATATATGGAACCTATGAAGGCCAAGTAAGTTGTAGAGGATCAATAGACCAAGATCATCCCTCTTTTCTTGAACTAAATATGAGGTCACCACAGTAGCATCCCATTGACTAAGCATTCATTTTTCCTTGTAATGCTATGTTTTATCATAAATTCATTGTAAAACTATAAATAGAGGTTATGAATTCCTTCCAAAAGGTTGGATCTAAAGTGTTTTATTGTGCTACTGTTGTATATTTCTTATAAATTAATGAAAGAAGCATTATTTAGAATTTTTACCTCAAACTTGTATATTTTATCATCTTATTACAAGCCTTGTGAAGTTATTTCTACTACTGTTGCTATGGTTAGTCTATTCTAATAAATTGGAACTTAGAGCAAATTGGAATGATTCATGTTTAAATGTATGCTTGGATGGAAGTCTATTTTTGTTAGTCAGAGTTTCAATCTTATTCTACTATTTAGATTATTGATACCCTTGATATTTGGAATAAGTATTGAAGTATGCAATTGGTTTTAATGTTGAATATGGTAATGTTTTGAATGCTATTAGTTCCAAGTACTTATATGGAAGTTGGGTTGTCAAGAGGTTCTCTATATATGCCTATGTTAGATTTATATATCCACTATTATTTCTTTATTCCTTAAACCTTCCATTTCTATCCTTAATATTTATTCATTTTATTGAGCTTAAAATAGTTGACATCCAATAAGTTGATAAGGAACCAACCTACTCTAGAGGTTGAATTGAAGAAATTTAGTTCATCCAATGTGTGGTTTGGATTGTGATTAGTGGGTGCTCACCTATAAATATTTATAGATGATAGTCATAGTTAAAGTTGCTATATATGATGAACTAAACCAGAGTAGGTAGAAAGTGGAATAACCTTAGTGAATCTGATGAGTCTTCATATCGAACATTTTATTAGAATCTAGTAGAAACTCAAAATTAGGTATGATATCGATAGGATGATCGATGGAAAGTTTCATATCCAATGTAGATTCATGGTGCAACTTTAGAAGATCAGTATTGACAACATCATGGATTCTAAGATGTGTTAAAATATCAAGGTAGAAGGTATTTTCTAACACTCATTAAAGGATGGTGTAATATCCATAGGGATGTGGTTTAATTTTACTATATACCTTTTCTAGAAAATTATGCTTATCCAAGTACAAATACACTCTATTACCAACCTAAAAATGATGAGAAATTTTATGATGATCCATGGCCTATTTATGTTGTTTTTGAGTCTTCTCCAAAATCTAAACCACCTTGAATTGAATACTTTATAAGTGTTGAATGAATGAGTGTGTCTTATCTTGTTCTTTAAGTATGTACATGGTAGATAGAGAATACAAAGATAAAATAAATTTTATAAGGAGACAAATGCTAGAAGTTGATATATACTTTAAAAGGTGAGTGTCCTATGGAAGAGTGAACTATTTTGTTATATGCATACTCAATGTGGATCAGGCTCAAATCCTACTTATCTAGAGAAGTATAGTGGTAGATCCTCAAACTTGACATACAGGTATGGTTCACTACTTTGGTTTGACCATTTGATTAAGGATAAAAGGTAGAAGATAAGTTAAGATAAAATCCTAAAATATTCTATAAGGAGTGTCAAAATTAACCTACAAAACATGAATCATGGTTGGATACAATGATGATAGGTAGAAAAAGGAGCACAATATAAAGTCAAAGAAGAGTTGGGTTAAGTCTGGTGCAAAACTCATATTTTGGCATGTAATAAACTTAGCCATTTTATTGAACCTATAAATAACTACAAAACCAAAATCATGTTGTCATACTTTCATCGATAAGCCACCAACCAAGTCCATGGAAATGATCTCCCAAGGACAAGAAGGAATATGCAAATGCATACTTAAGCTCAACTTCTTTATGGTCGATTTATAATAACAATAGAAAACATATTGTCTCATGAATCTAAAAATATATCTCTATATGTGAGATCAATAAAAGAAGTATTGCAAATGATGATGTGTTTTGTAATTGTTAAAGTAAACACCATAGAGTATAGAATGTACCTTCTTAAGAAGAGAGAGTTGATACTCTTGTGGGGCAAAAATTTTATCTAATATATAAGAAACCTTCCTTGATGTGAAAATATTGGAAAGGATGCAACTTGGAACAAGTAGGATGTTGAATATGTTGGTAAGTATATATAATTTTTGGATCATGAGAATACTATGAAGGCCATGTCTAGAAACCCATGTGCGAAGTGGTTACAATAGTCAAAGCATGAGCTACTATAAGGTAACTCCAACAATCTACCATGGTGTTGTTGCTCTACTTTGTGTACTTGATCACCAAGTGGGACTATCATAAGTATGATGTCTACTTCATGTAATGAGTCCCTTCAATTTTATTTTGTGATTAAAGAAACTTTAGGGGCAAGTGGTCATTGCGACCAATGGTTTCCTTACCAAGAAGGTAGTTTCTCCATTATTTTATACCTTGTACCAAAGCATACAACTCCTTGTCATAAGTAGAACAATTTTATTTGGCTACTAAAAATATCTCAGAGTGATAAGCCATGAGATGGCCGTTCTACTTTAACATGGACCCAAGAGCAAACTGTGAGACATCTATTTCAATCTCAATGAGCTATGTGAGATCTAGAAGAACAAGAACCTGTGCTAAACATAATTTTTTCTTCAATGTATAAAATGCATGAGAATGGTTATCTATCATTTGAATATAACATTGGCTTTTGTCAATTGGTATAAAGGAGTGGAAATGGTGGAATATATACGGATGAAATTATAATAGAAATTTGCAAGTTCAAGAAAACTCTTTAAATCAGTGATGGTAGCAAGGGTTGGTCATTTGAGTAGAGCCTCTAATTTGGTTGGATTCTTCTAAATTCCATGTTCATTGATTACAAATCCAAGGTAATAAATTGAGGTTTGTGCAAAAGAACACTTTGGAAGATTAGCATACAAACTATTTTGTTGAAGAGTATGTAAAAATGTTCTAAATGTTGAAGGTGAACCTTTCAAATGGGGGAGTAGACATGAATATCATCCAAGTAGATAATCACAAATTTATTTATAAAATATCTAAACACTTATGAAAGTGTGAAAACATGTACCGTAAATAGATAAAAAGAAATGAAATTAAGATATAATAAAGATGTAAAAAGAGACCAAATGGCAACAAATATGGCTATAATAAATTGTATTAATCTCTTTTAAAACATGTTGTAATGAATCCCCTTTCATGGATTTTACCGATGATACAATATTACAAGGATCATGATATCCTGATGATGCAAGCCTCTCACTATAGAATTGCCTGATGATGCAGTCTTCGCATTATCAGATCTTCCAAAACTCAAAGAACCTGAGAAACAAAGAGACATGGCATTATTATTTGATGGTTCAAAGTGCGAGCAAGGGGGCAAGCAGGGATAGTCTTTATCACATCGCAGGGTGCTCCATTGCCCTTATCATTCAAGCTAGACTTCCCTTGCACAAATAATAACATGGAGTATGAAGCCTTGATCTTGGGACTCCAAACAGCCATTGCAATGGGCATTAAAATATTGAATATCTTTGGTGACTCCTTGCTCATAGTAAATCAAGTCAAAGGATTGTTCCAATGCAGGTGCCCACTCCTGAAAGCTTACAAGGAGCTTGTTGACACTTACCTAGCTCGACTAGAATGGTATGACATCGAGGCAATCCCTCATACATCGAATAGATTTGTAGACACCATGGCATCTTTGGGATCCTTAATCCCTCAGAATCCATCTACTGATTTCACAACCGTTCATGTGAAAGTGCTCACATTTTCAGTGATACAACATGAGGTTATTGACAACCTAGAGTCAATCAACATGATCCAAACTAAGCCAAATCAGGATTGGTCCTTCAAAGTTAGAGCTTTCTTGCAAACAACCCCTTGGGAATATTTGATCTCTCAAGGTCCCACGGAATGTGGAACAACCATTCATCACAGGATTGTTTCCCAATCAGTGTTCACAAATGTTGGATCACAAGGAGAACATGTCATTTTATCCATAGAAGTAGTGGCTTATCAAGATTGGCTTTCCCAATTGTAGGATTTCTTGAAGCTTGGAATAATACCGCAAGGCCTGTCGCATGCTGAAAGATGAACATTTAAACAAAAGGTGACTAGATACATTTTTCTAGGAGAGATCCTTTATAGACGAGGTTACGATGGAATGCTCCTTCGTTGTCTTGAGCCCCAGGAAGCATCTTGGGAAATTTTGCAAGCTCATGATGGTACATGTGGCGGTCACTTCAATGGCATGGCCATCGTTAAGCGCATTTTGAGAATGGGTTACTATTGGCCCACTATGGAAAAATAATGTTGTGAGTATGTCAGGAAATGCATCAAGTGTCAGCATCATGCAAACCTCACCCACTTGCCATCACAAGCCTTGCAACCCATCCAGGCAGCATGGCCCTTTTCATAGTGGGGATTAGACTTGATTGGGAAGATCTCTCCCCCATATTTAGGCCGACACACGTTCATCATAATGACCACTGAGTATTTCACCAAATGGGTCGAAGTGATCCCCTTAACATCAACAACTGGACCAAGGATTGCGGAGTTTATACTTCACAATATCATAAGTCATTTTGGGGTCCCTTCGAAGATTATATCGGATAATGGACCATATTTCAAGAACAAAAATGTGCATGCTTTAATGAACAAATACCACATCCAACATAGTTTTTCAACACCCTATTATCCACAAGCAAATGGGCAAGCAGAAGCCTCAAACAAAACAATCATCTCCATCTTGAGAAAAATAGTAAGAGATAATCATAGGGACTGGCATTTGCAGTTACCTCTAGCATTATGGGCATATAGGACTAGTGTGCGGATGCCCACTAGGGCAACACCATTTTCACTTGTATATGGCACTAAGGCCATCATGCCCCTAGAATTAGAAATCCCAACCTTGCACGTAGCATTGAAGGACTTCATAGATGATGATGTCATGCGATAAGGCCACCTGGATCAGTTAATGCTTCTTGATGAATGATGAGTCAATGCCTTGGAGCATCTCCGCGTTTATCAGAATCACCTTGCATGAGCATACAATAGTAAAGTCCATTTGAGAGAATTCAAAGTTGGGGATCTTGTGCTCAAAGAAAACCAACAGAACTCAAATCTACCACCGCATTTGCGAGACAAATTTATGACAAATTGGATAGGCCCCTACATGATTTCAGAGAAGGTTGGCCCTAGAGCGTATCACCTCACATCGTTGGATGGTGTTGAAGAGCCTGAACCTCTCAATATCATTCATCTAAAGGCATTTCATACATAAAAATCAAAAACATTCAAATATGTCATAAAAATCAAAAACATTCAAATATGTCATAAAAATCAAAAACATAAATAACAAAAATCTCCAAAGGCATATTAAATCCCTTTGGTCAAAATCAAAAAAATCTCCAAAGGCATCTTAAAGCCCTTTGGTCAAATAAAATAAAATAAAAAATGCTCCAAGGGTACCCAATCCGCTTGGTCAAAATCAAACAAAAAGCTCCAAAGGCATCTTAAAGCCCTTTGGTCAAGTCAAAATCAAATCACAAAAATGCTCCAAGGGTATTTAAATCCCTTTGGTCAAGTCAAAATCAAATCAAAAATCTCCAAAGGCATCTTAAATCCCTTTGGTCAAATCAAATCAAACAAAATGCTCCAAGGGTACCCAATCCGCTTGGTCAAAATCAAACAAAAATCTCCAAAGGCATCTTAAAGCCCTTTGGTCAAATCAAAACACAAAAAAATTCAAAATAATCAAAAGCACAAAAACAATGCAAAAAGCAAAAATACAAAAACATTTGCATCTTACATCCACATCCACATAATTGCATATCCATACATATCCATTGCATTCGCATATGTTATGATCACATTTTTTACAAACGATGCCACAGTTTGTATCTCAATCACAATATTCAAGTTCATCTTCATCCATGCATCCATGTGTGTAATTGTGTTTTTCAACACAACCATTTCATGTTGCTATACAAAATATACTAAGGTTTCCTATTATTTCAACCATGTCTAGTGGTCTTATCAACTTTTGTAGAAAGCCACCTTGATTAGTAGAGAGCAAGGTCTAGTTGTAATAATACCTTGGATATTCAGGATCCCATCACTAATTGAAACACTAAAATCCTAGTTGGTACAAGGGAAAGATGAAAACAACAAAGTGGTCTAGGTTACCTTAAGCGAAAAGGATCTTCCTTGCTTATCCCCCTATGCAACCGGTTTAAAGGTGCTGAGAATTGGCAAAAGGACAAGTTCCACCCTACCCAAAAATGAGTGATTATCATCACTACATAAATCCCTTGCTTTCATTAAAACAAGCAAAAATCCCGAAACAAAGCACAAATTCAAAATCCAGTTTCAAAAAGTCATATTTCAAAATCCCAAAATCAAATAATAGTCAAAGTCAAAACAAACAAGTGAATTTCATCCTTACATAAATCCCTTGCTCAAAGAAAAAATCAATCAAAATAAATAGTGATTTTCATCACTAAGTATGAGCAAGTATCCCAAATGAAATGAAGAAAAAAAGGGAATAGAACTTGAATCCTTGGAATTCTCAGCATTGCACAAAACTGGAAGGAGAAATCCTTATGCATGATGATATGTCTATTACAAAAGCTTCTGGCATTTGTATAGACCAATGTTTGAATGTGGATGAGCTAGCTTAGGTAACCCAATACTGCCTAGTGGTATAGTCCAACTAAGTCCAACATAAGGATGAGATAAAACACTTGAGAATCCTTGATCTTAGCAATGGGCTGAAAGAATCCCACCTGACATCGAAGGAAATGCTTGAGTTCTATCTAAAAATATATTCATTTGCACACATAGAGAGAATGAATATCTAGGTATAGAGTGAAAGCCTTGCTTTTCAAAAGTCTTGTATGGTCAGTACATAGTTGTTGATAGGGTAACTAGAGTGTTTGAAGTCTCAGGAAAAACCCACAAATAAATTTCTAACATAGCAACAAATCATATCATCAATCACATCATCAACTTTCTTTATAAGCTTCTGTAAATTAGGGGGTATTAATAAAATAATATTAAACTAGATACCGGATATATGTCAGAAATGATATCTAGACGACCACTAACTATTTTACATCTCTTAAATTACAGAAGCTTATCCAGAAAATACATACATTCCACACCATTACATTACACATATGGATGATTTAAATAATTAATTCTTATGAGTAGAATGATTATTAAATATTCATGGTTGTTATACTTTATGTGGTATCACCCGTTAAATTTTCAAACTCATAGCATATGCATCCATTATGTTTTAAGTGATTAAAACATACAAGTTCATTTACATTAGATTACATACTGCATTCACCATATCATAGCATTAGTTAGATGTATACGATTAAATCAAAATCAAACATGTATCTAACAAAAACATTACATCCATAAATACATAGTTCATAAATCATCCATTTACATCAAATATCACATCATTGCATTCATCCATACATAGAATCATAAATCCATCATCAAATCAACTCAAGATACATCACATCATGTCACAATAATCAAATCATGAAAGCATCTACATAAACACATACATAAGCATCCATCTCAAATCCATATCATCATAAATATCATCTATCATCTAACACATATATATCAACTCATCATAATGCCATCATAACATCGCATAAATAAAACAAAAACATAAGCAATAAATGACACGCATAATGAAGCATAAATGCAAAGTCTCATATAAATATGCCTGTCTCAAAATATGTCTCAGAATGTGTATCTCAAAGTGCATGAATATACAAAATCGCCCATAGGCTACAAGTCATATAGGTCAAGCAGACCTCAAAAAATAGAATCCAAGTGCATCATCAATCAAACACAGGGCCTGCACCCCTAGCATCACCTCCCCCTATGGTTGTGTCACGCGTAGAGTGATGTGACCCTGTTGGTCTCTCTATGTGAGTCCGAGTCCTCTGACTAGGATGGATGGAAGACTACCTAGAGGTGGATCACCTACTGACCTGTGAGCCACCTACACCTAGTGCCTCCCTAGGGACAACCCCATGCCTCCTAAGCTGCATCTGGAGAGAGGCTATATGGGAGACATGCACCTAGATCTGCTCCTCATACTCATCCAGCAATGACTGTAGGCGTAGAACCTCTCCCCCTATGTCTGCCCTAGGATCTGCCCCGGTATCACCCTATGGTGTAGAAGGAGGAACAACAAACTACATCCTAGTAGCACCACCCCCGATAGTGGCCTACAAATCTTGGATCTATAGTGTGAGCTGCTCTATAGTAGCATCTTATTGGGCTATGGTAGCATCTCACTGTTATACCTAGATCTTGGTCGACTGAAGCTCGGCCTCGACCTCATGCAACTGTGCTCTCAAAGGAGAATCTCTCTCCTCGGGATCCAGCTCCTCCTCATCCTCCTTAGGAGCCTCCTACTCCTCTACTACCACCTACTCTACTAGCTGGCCCCACACCTCGGTCCTGGCTCAGACTCTGTGCCCTACTGGATCTGCACCATCATCCTCACCATCATCCGCATGACCCAAACTACCCTCACCATGCCACATCAGATCCCCCCACCACTACACAAATGCCTCTGTGACTCCCCTAGTGACTCCTGGGTCAACTACTGGGGCATCCTCCTCGTCAGAAAGCTCTGTGATCCATGGAGGAGGAAGGTCTCCCTCTATTGTGAGACATCGATACAAAAATGGAACTAGTGGCACATCCTACTATAGCCCGAACTGATGGAGAACTCGAGAGTAGAAGAAATACTCCCTAATACCAACCTTGCGGTCGATGAGCCACCACTCATACCGTGTCCTAGCTATGAAACTAGTTAGGTCATCCCAAGTCGAGCACTCATGATATGGATGCCACATAATATCTCTGGCCTTCAGCCCAGTAAAAGTATCAGTGTAGTGGGAAAGCTCCCCCGCATGAGGATGACTCTTGCGCTCCTCGTGCCCTCGAGCCCATCTAGCTGCATAGCACTAGGTCCACTCCTCAATAGCTATAATCTTGGTAGGAAGCCCTCTAGGATGATCTACCTTGATGTGCTCCCATCCCCAAACCTGTAGGAGCAAGCTGCAAGCAATGCTGATGTGACCCCATCGACGGATATGGTACAACTCATCATAACACTAGGCCAACAGGGACCTCCCCCATGCATAGATGATGGGCTCCTCATTATCCATCAGATCCTGGACCATCACAAGGAGGTTCCATGGGAACCTCAAGCATGAGCAATCTAGAATAAGAACGTTGTTGATGACCATCAGCAACACTGCATGCCTCATCATGAAGACACACTCTTGGTACCAGCATACAATAGAGACACCGCCAGACTTGGTGTCCTCGAAGGCATCAGTAGCATGCCTTCCGAACACCCAAAGAAAGATAGCATCATGATCATTAGTGGTCGACGAGGTAATGGCCACTCCATCAAAGGGGAGCCAGAATATCCTATACACATCCTCCAATGTGATAGTCATCTCATCGGTAGGAAGGTGGAAGGTATTGGTCCGAGAATCCCATCGATGGACCAAAGCCGTAAGGTAAGCCTGATATGACATAATGTAGGGCAGCCTAGTGACAAACTGTAGCCCATGGGCCTTGAGCCAGGCCTAGTCCATAGCACTCAAAAGGGGTAGAAGGTCATTCATGAGCTTCGGGTCATGAGCTCGAGCATCGAGAATCTAAGAGCAAAAGAGAAAACAAAGCATAACTACAATGCATCTAAGGCATAAATCATAATGAAACATGGAAATGGTGCAAATAATGATGGGCTACTCTAAGTCCAAGAAAAAAGAGCAATGAAATGCACCTATTAATGCAGCAATTTCATAAAAGCAAGTCAAAAATTAAAAAAAAATAGTTAATCACTTCAAAAATGCAAATAAAATAAAAAATTTTACAAAGTGTTCTTAGCCGCTATCGACTACAGTGGCCATAAATCAGCCGCTGAAGCTGAGAGCGGCCAAGCCCCAATGGTCAAAATTTTGATCGTTGAAATTCAAACCTGGCCGCTCTGAGCGACAACGGCCAAACCATAGGTCGAGCTGGCCACTCTGAGTGGCAACGACCAATGGGCAACGTGATAGAAACATCTGCCCTAGGCCAAAAATAACAAAAAAATAAAAAAATAGCAAATGGGGACAAGCCCACCACATAAAATCCTAAACTAAGCCTAGCTATGGGTTTAATTCATTGCCAACAGGTTTAATGAAGTTCATGTACCGATTACTTAGTGTAGTTCATTTTACCCAAAAAATGAAATAGATAGGGTTAAGGTTTTGAAGAGTACCCAAGAAGCTCTGGCTCCTCCGCTCACTGATGCCTCACCCTGTGCAGCCATGATCCTCCGAAATGCAACAACACTCCAAATCGTAGAAGTCACTTTCACAATAGAGCTCTGAAATGCAAGATGACAGCTGGTGAAAGTGAAAGGTCAAAACCCTAGGGTTAATTTTATATTCTCAAATTATGGCTTGGTCATTGTTGTCATCAGTGGCCCAAACTTCTTGGCCACTCAAGACGAGAGCGGCCACAAGCAGGAATTTGGGGGTCATTGGACCTGACAATGACCAGCAGCCTAAGCAAAAATAGGAGGGATTCTCTCCATGAGAAGCAACAAAAACATTAAATAAACACATTTTGATGACTCATGGTTATCATAATGTTCAAAATAACAAAAAAATTGCATAAAAACAAATCTCAAGTAAGCCTCCTATCAAGTTACTTATTCTATCAACTTAGCGGTTGCAGCGATTTGCACTCCATGCAACTCGGCGAGATGAGTAAGTTACCATGAGGTTACTTGGGGCAAAACATTCATTTTGGAATTACGATGTGCCTCCTTCAATCCTGAAGAAGACCAAGATGGTCGGACTGCTCCATGGGTATGAAGGAATCATCCTAATTCTCCTATGACACCAAAAACACTGAGCCAAGTGATGCAATACAAGCATAAATAGAATCGCTCATCCTAACTCCCTAAGAAGGCTATTTATGGTCGGACCGCTCCCTAGGATAGGGATGAATGATTATCATAAACAATTGGAATCACACTTGGATGGGGATTTTCCCATTAAAAGGAACAAACATTAGAAAGGAACCAAAACTAGTCATATTTGGTCAAGCGACTCGTCGCTTCATTCATTGCCCTTCCCTCACCAATTCATTGTGTGAGGGGGTAGTTTGGAACTTCAAATCATCATAATCAAAATCAACAAAATATCACTCGATCATGTCAAAATTGCGTTCATCCTACGAATCATTGCACTCAACTCTTACAAAACTTTTCCCCATTTGTTGGGTTCATAAGCAAATAGGACATCTTCAATTTGTAGCTCTTCTCCGGTCGGTTCTATTGTAGTGACATAAGCTACCCGATTGTGTTTGAGGAATGAGTGCAAGTGGACATGTGCAAGCCCTATGCTAAATTAAGCCTTCAATCAGGTTGAAGCAATGATTCAAGGATGCATGTCATCTTGCATGATTAGGCCATCCAACATTGATCAGATCAATGATCATCATACACCCTACAAACATAGCGGTCTACGTTTTCGCCTCGCGTTGTGTCTATTACTCAGTGCATCACAAAAAGGGGCATCTGTAGACACCTAAAACATGCCATGGTCAGGGAGACTACTCACATGGGTACACTCATAGGTCATGTGACTAAACCTTGGGACCTTCCAAGTGTCAAAAGTGGTTTTTACCACTCATTTGGGGCATTTTCAGCCCATCCAAGCCTGGCCGCTGTAGACCAGAGTAGCCAAAATCTAGCCATTGTAGCTCAGAGCGGCCAAACCTTAGCCACTATAGATGACAATGGCTAAGATTTTAATGCATTTTTTCACCCATCCAACCTAATCTTGGGCAGAAGTGGCAGTCTGCATGCAATAAGGATGAGCGGGGACAACTTTGCATTCCTCCTCACAGCCAGTCTACATGGAAGACTCAAAGTCCAGATTTAGACTTCAGTTAAACATAGAAAAACAAAGAGCTTCTCATGCTAACACCTAGTACGCATGAGGGATTCAGTCCTAGGGTTGAACATTGACCTAGGGCTTCAAAACACTTTATAAGGAATAAACCTAAAAGCACTAGGGGACCTTCTTGGACATTCTTGGACCTCCTTAGACCTTCTTTCATCAATCAGAGAGAGGGAGAGCATCATACATCAGAACTTTGAACAGGTTGGATCATTGAGGAGAGCTTCTAAGAGACTTGGAGAGCTTCCCTTGGAGATCGATTCTTGTAGCGGAGCCCTATCGGATTGGAGGGCAAATCTGAACACATAAGGTAATCATTTTAACATTAGTAGCGGACTTGAGCCCATAGCCTTTGGATCAAGAGAGAGAGATTCCACCTTAGCGGCCGTTGTCCTGGATAGTGGCCCGCAACCTAGTCTAGGGTTTTAGGTGTTAGTTTCTTTTATTCTGCTTTATCTCTCATTTCATTAGCATAAGCTTTATTTCAGTTATTTTCTTGCATAGTACTAGTTTCATTGCATTTATTGAGATTATTCATTGCTAACAACCTCATCCGAGGAGGCAATCTCGGACATCTAAGCGTGTGTTGTTGTTTCATTGATTTCAGGGCTACAGGTTCAATTGGGAAAATCCGCAACATACGAGTACGAGAGGATCCCTCTAGCAATCAGACCTAGAGAAGGAGGCATCTGTAAGCCCTCATACATTTTTGTGTGCATCACCGGGAAGCCTTATAAAGCATGCCCCCTATGCGAGGGGATATTTCATACACCTGCTACCCTCTTTTGTGTGTAAAATCATGTATCAAATGAAGGGTATCCCTTAGAGGGATTCATATGTAACCTAATATGGAGAATATCAATAATAAAAGCATTCATTCATTTACTTCTTTGCATTCTGGTTATATCTACTTTGTGCCTTTCATTTATTGCATGTTTAATATTAAAGGATTCAATCGAATCACAAGTAGAGTAGTTGGTGGATGGCACGCCACTTCCCCGGGGTCGCTACAATAACATATGTATATAAACAAAAATTTCAAAAAAAAAATAAAAAATCATTCAAAAACAAAAACAACATTTTCTTTGCATGTACATAGCATTTAATTTCATGTTTTGTTGCTGCTATCCAGGGTTAAAAATATTCAACATCGGTTCCCATCCATTCTTCCAATCCATCTCTTTTCCTACTAAGTCAGTATGAATCCTATTGACTTATTCACCCCACTCCGCAATCCATACAATCCGGCTAAGCCAATTCCAATTGACATAAGCCTTGTTGACATGGACCAGATTTCTTCCCCACCCTCCTTTTTGGAGTTCATCCTATCCGAGGAATTGTTAAGGGCTTCTGCCAACTACATTCCTCCTTCCCCTCCACCTTCACCTCCATCTTCTACCAAGAATCTCAAGGTATTTCAGGTAGAGTTAGATGACGATAAGCAGGAAGAGTTGGATGACATCTTAGATGACATTCATCTGATCCCAACACCACATCAACTTGAGGAAGGTTCACATATGTCTATTGAAGATACCATCGAAGTGAACCTTAGTTCAGATCCTGACAATCCCCAAATTGTCAAGCTTGGAAAAAGCCTATCATCCGATGAACAAGAGCAATTCATTGCTCTCCTCAAGAAGAAGAAATATGTGTTTGCATGGTCCTATAAGGATATGCCTGGTCTTGACCCTAGTCTTGTGGTCCACAACCTCACCTTACATCCCGATGCCAAACCGGTCAAACAAAAGCTTAGAAGGATGCATCCTACCATGGCCCTCTTAGTCAAGGAAGAGCTTCAAAAACTTCTAGATGTCAATTTCATTGTTCCTATTGACTATCCTGAGTGGCTTTCAAACATGGTACCCGTTCACAAGCCTAATGGGTCGATACACATTTGCACTAATTTTTGAGATCTTAATAAGGCGTGTCCTAAGGATGACTTTCCTCTTCCAAACATTGATACTCTTGTCGATACCTGCACTGGCCATGAAATGCTTTCCCTCATGGATGGTTTTTTAGGATACAACCAAATTCACATAAATCCTGATGACCAACACAAAACAACATTCACAACACCTTGGGGGACCTTTTGTTACAAGGTTATGCCCTTTGGCCTCAAAAATGTAGGAGCTACCTATCAACGAGCCATGACTTACATCTTTCATGATTACATGCATAAGATTATCGAAGACTATGTGGATGATCTCTTGGCTAAATCTAAAACTCGACAAGAGCACATTAGTGTATTGGAAAATATTTTTGACCGACTTCTAGAACATAAGGTGAGGTTAAATCCCAAAAAGTGTGTCTTTGGTGTTACCTCAGGTAAACTTTTAGGATTCATTGTCTCCAAAAGAGGCATTGAAGTGGACCCAAACAAGGTCAAGGCCATCATGGAAATGCCTCCCCCAACTAACATTAAGGAATTGCATAGTTTACAAGGAAATATTCAATCAATCCAACATTTTATTGTGCAACTTTATGATAAATGCAGGCCATTCAATTACCTACTACAAAAGGGGGTGCCATTTGTATGGATAGATGAATGTCAAAAAGCCTTCGATGACATCAAGCAATACCTAGCTTCTCCGCCAGTCTTAGCTCCTCCTCGTCCAGGGGTCCCTTTCTATCTTTATGTCTCAGCAATGGACTTTGCTTTAGGGACAATGCTTGCACAAAAAAATGAACAAAATCGAGAGCAAGCCATTTATTACATTAGTCAAACATTGGTAAGTTATGAAACCCGATACGCTTATGTAGAGAAGTTGTGCTTAGCAGTGGTTTTTTCCACTAAGAAACTTTGACATTATATGCTTAGCCATACAACTTATGTCATAGCTAGAGAAAATCCTCTACGTTATATGATGTCTCGCACTTACAATAACACTCGTACCGCTAAATGGATAATGCTCCTTATAGAAATTTGATCTCGAATTTATCAGCCAAAAATCCATTAAAGGTCAGGTTATAGCCGATCAACTTGTGGAAGCTCCACTACCTAGTGATCATCCTTTGATTATAGAGCTCCCAGATGATTCGGTATTTTCTATCACTGAATTAGAAGAAGATGTCATTCCGGAGGAAGACGTCGATATCACCTTATTCTTTGATGGATCTAAGTGCGAGAAAGGTCAAGGTGTTGGAGTTGTCTTTCATACACCTCATGGGATACCCATCCCTTTATCATTCAAGCTAGACTTTCCATGCACAAATAACACTACAGAGTACGAAGCCTTAATCTTAGGTCTTCAATCCGCTATAGCTATGGGCATCAAGCGTATTAGGATATTTGGGGATTCTCAACTTGTTGTCAAATAGGTAACCAGAGAATACCAATGCAAAGAACCTACCATTAAGCTTTATCATGAAGTAGCAATGAAATTGCTCTCAACATTCGAATGGTATGAAATCAACAACTTGCCTCATTTGACTAATATATTTGTAGATGCGATGGCCTCTCTTGGATCATTGATTCCAAAATATGACTTAGGAGAGGTACAACCCCTAATAATCTCAACAATATCTAAAGCAACCATTGTCTGTACTGATCCTAAGGATGAAAAAGACATTTGCTTTATCCATTCGAAACCATATGAGTCTTGGTCAAGCCAAATAGTGGCCTTTCTAAAATTTGGAACACTCCCATATGATATGTCTCGGTCTACAAAATGCTCTTTCAAGAAAAAAGTAGCCCATTTTATTCTCTTGGGGGATGTGTTGTATAAACGTGGTTATGATGGAATCCTTCTTCATTGTCTCAAAAAAAGTGAGGCTCAAAGAGCCATAGCTGAAGCCCATGATGGTACTTGTGGTGGTCATTTTAGTGGGATGGCCATTGCAAAGCATCTTTTATGCATGGGTTATTATTGGCCCACAATGGAACGCGATTGTTGCAACTATGTCAAAAATTGTAAGCAATGTCAAGCACATGCCAATTTAATTCATGTACCATCACAAGCTTTACAGCCTATCCAAAGCCTTTGGCCCTTTTCACAATGGGGCCTAGACCTAATTGGAAAAATTTCACCTCCTTCCTCGGGACAACATACATTCATCATCATGGCCACTGAATACTTCACAAAGTGGGTTGAGGCCATTCCTCTAACCAATATGATAGGACCTCGAATTGTGGACTTCATACTCCACCATATCATCTATCATTTTGGTATTCCCTCTAAAATCATTTTTGATAATGGCAAGTCTTTCAAGAACAAGGATGTTCGAGCACTTTGCAAGAAATATAATATCCAACATAGTTTCTCGACTCCTTATTACCCACAAGCAAATGGACAAGCCGAAGCTACCAATAAGACCTTGATTGCTATTCTCAAGAAACTTGTTAATAAAAATCATAGAGACTGGCATACAAAAATCCCTTTGGCACTATGGGCTTATCGAACAAGCATCCGAATGCCAATAGGAGCAACACCATTTTCCTTGGTCTATGGAGCTGAAGCTATCATGCCTCTTGAGCTCGAGATTCCCTCCTTGTGAATTTCTTTGCAGGAATTCATAGATGATGACACCGCTAGACAAGCACGTCTTGACCAACTCACTCTTCTTGATGAGAGGTGAGTCAATGCACTAGAACACTTACGAGTTTATCAAGACCACCTAAAGCATGCTTACAATGCCAAAGTCCATCTTCATGAATTTCAAGTAGGAGATCTTGTACTTAAAGAGAACCAACAAAACACCAATGCTTTACCACACCTTCATGACAAATTCATGGCTAATTGGTTAGGTCCATACATAATTTTCCAAAAAGTGGGTAATGGTACATATAGACTTGCCGATTTAGAGGGAGTGGAGGAACCTGAACCACTTAATGTTATCCATTTGAAGGTATTTTATTGTTAATATGATGTTTATATGTATATATATACATGGCTAAAAAAACAAACAAACAAAAACAAATCATTCACATAGGCATGCTCCCATATTGCATTTACATATAGGCATATTTACATGCATTTTTCACATTGCATTCATATTCCATTTGCATTCATTCCACATGCATTTCTCACATTGCATTCATACATAGCTCACACATATTCCATTTGCATTCATTCCACATGCATTCCACTACATTCATTCATATTGCATTCATCCCATCCCACGTTCAATGATATTTTATAGTAGTGATGATATGGCCAAATAAAAAAAGTCAAGTTTCCACAATTGGGGGTACCTATTTTTGGCATTTATGCAATTTTACCCAATATCATAAGCCAACAATCCCATTTTTCAAAAATCATAAACCCCAAGTTTTCAGTCACTCAGCCACTACTAGTGTGTCTAGCAACCTCCAAAAAGATGTCCAATTTTCTTTAGGACCAAAAACACTTTTTCACATTAAGAAAATCTTGAGTCTTGTCAATTGATTCCAAAAACAATCTTGCACCAACCACACTTCTTCACATCTTAAAAACATTTTGAGTCAAAGAGGGATAACACCATACTTGGGTGGCACCTTGAAGTGAAAAGGGTATTCCTCGCTTGTCCTATCATGCAACATAGTCCAAAATAAAAAATAGTGGTTCTCACCACTATCACAAGTTGCTCTCCAAATATAAACACAAAAAATATAGAGTAGTAAGGATAGGGTCACATTCTCATCACACTTCGGTTGAGAATCCGATTCCCCAAAGCTCTATCCAAAATTAACAATTTCTATGCACACACCATAGATCCCTAAAGCTGTAAGGATCGTACTACATTTCCCTCAAAAAGTTATGTAGTCATCCCCAAGGCCTAAATATCAGATCATTGGACTATGGAGTGAGTCTCCACCGGGGCTATAGATGCTTGACTGGTAGTGGAGTAAGCTCATGCGGGGCGACATGTCTCTCTTCCAAAAAGAGAGACCTCTGACCACACATACGGACAAGCTAGCTTCTTGGTCCTCTCCATAATAGGTCATGCCTAATTTACTCATAATGGGTTAATGAACTTCACGTGCACACACATTGGTTCTTGATTGCCTAGGGTCATTGTCATGCTCAATATTTGGTACATGAACTTCACTTGCACACACATTGGTCCTAAAGAAAGTTAGACAACCTTTAGTGAGTTTGGTTGATAACACTAGTATGTTTGAGTCTCTAAAAATCCTTTAGTATTCCATATCAACATCCATATCTTCTTCCATATCAACATCCATATCTTCTTCCATATCAACATCCATATCTTCTTCCATGTAACATCCATGTCTTCATCATGGATCAACCCGCATAATGCCACCAAGTTTGGTGCCCCCGATTGCAAAACAATGAACAAAAATGGCCAACAAAATTCTGAACTATAAATGATCATTCGAACATCATGCATTCCTCTCATATAGTTTAAATTAATTATTCATATACATGCCATTTCACTTGCATTAATCATCCATATAAGCATTATGCATACACATAATTAGCTTGCATTAATCATCCATATAAGCACTATGCATACACATCATGATTAGCTTGCATTAATCATCCATAAAACATATTCATAAAACATGCATTGCATACACATAAAAAAATTCACACAAAATATAACACAAATATAAAATCCATGTATATATATAAAATATCATATGTACAATGAGTGCCAAAAAGGCTACAATGGAGCACCAAGGCTCATATACAAAAGTGCATCTAAGCACTAAGCTAATGTCTATGAGAGGACCCCTGAGACCTAGTAGGAGCCCTAGACCTAGAACTCTGCCTAGATGTCGTATGCCTCGATGACTCAGTCCTAGAGGATGATGGAGGATCTAACAAAGGAATGTGATTAGCCATGCACAAATCCTCCAAAGAGTGTGCATATGTCTCACTAGCCTGTAGTCATCGTAAGTCAATATGATGTCGATGCTCTCTCACCAAAATATCTACTCGAAGCCTCATGACCATCTCCTGATCACCAACACTAGTCTGTACCACTCTACCTCCATCCAGGCTATGGTAGCCTACAACTCAACTATGACCACATCTCATCCTACTAGAGACTCCCTATGAGTCTCTATTGTAGTCTCTCACTCCTCATAAAGCTGCTCCACCTCAGCTCATAGCCTAGCCACCTTGGAGATCTCCCCCATATCCTCATCATCCTCCCCCTCATCCTCTACTACCTCCACCTTGAGAGTCTATTGTGATGCTCCCCTCGATCTCCTCTAACTCATCGATCACTGAGACCTCATCCTCTTTGAAGTCATCCTCGACTCCATAGCTATCGCATCCCCACCCATCACCACCTTTGGCACCCATACTGGTTGGGTACCAAACCATGCTACATACTCTAGAGTCACCCCTACATCATCTACATCTGGGACCTCTAACTGCTCATCATCCTCTATCTACACTCTCCATGGCTCTACACATGGAAGCCCCACCTCATCCCATCGATGTCGGTACAACACTGGCTCATCCGGCACACCCTAAGGTAAACCAAACTACCTCAACACCCATGAGTACTGAAAGTACTCCACCTCCTCATCTCTCCTCCCAACTAACCATCATGCCTACCTCACCCATCATAGCTACTCCTCATCACCCTCCCACATGGCTCCTCACCATGGCCTCCATATCACCTGAGCTAGATTCAACCCTGCCCACATATCCCTATACCACTAGTTGGTATGCTCCTCCCGACTTGGCTGCACCTCCTTAGCCACTACCCATCTCCTAGCATAGGGCTCACCCATCTACCATGCCTAGCAAGGTAACCCCTCTGGCTGAGCTACACTAAAGTGCTCCCAAGCCCAACACTGAAGAAGGAAGTTGCATCCAATCCCCTTCCTCCCTCTCCGTGTAATCTCATATAGCTCCCGGTATAACTATACCAATAACGTAGGAGCCCATGCATACGCCCTTGGATTGGTGAGTAAGTCACTCACCAATCCCAATAGGTTCCAAGGGAACCTACACCCCATGCTATTGGGGAGCACTATGTTCGCTAACATGAACATGATCAAGGTTAGGAGTGCATCCAACTCCTTAGCCTTGTACATGCTCAAATAGCATATCCCCCCATCTCCCATCCTCACCTCCCACCATCACTCACCGAACATCTTCATCATATCCACCTTCTTATCATGCCCAACCATCACCTTCTCCCCCTCTACTAGCACCTTGAGGATGTGATATACATCCTCAAGTGTGATAGTAGCCTCCCTAGTCGATAGCTAGAATATCCCCCTATCTGAATCCCATCTCTCTATCAATTATGAGAGATACCCATCATCCACCCTCACCACATCCAATCGAGCCACTCCCTCCAAACCCACCTTCCTCAAAAGATCCCAATCATCCTCTGTAAGCTTCTTCCTCATCCCAGGAATGAGAGGAGAGAACCTATGTCGAGGCTCTATCTCCCTCAACTACAACAACAAATATTTTACATTAGTATTAATTTAAAAAAAAACTTCAAAATTTTTGCACAAAAGAAAAAGTGTTTTTCAACATTATCGAGGCAAATCATGCCTCAGCTCCACCAACAGCATTCACTCCCTCCATCGCCATAGCTCCCATACAGATTTCCACTAACCTCACTTCCCTCACCAATCCACTCCACTCCTCAGGCGCAGCTTCATAATCTCTCAAATGCATAAATGAGCCACAAAATTTACCCTACAAGCTATTTATAGCTACATCTAGTGCACTCAAGTTAGGGTGGCACCTATGGTCCACAAGCATGCATGGGTACCTAAGGCACCTAGGGCAATCAGGCACCTATAGGATACCATAGGTGCAATAGGGCACCTGGTGCCAAAATGACATGAAGACAAAAGGGATCAAAATAGTAGCTTACCCCCTCAAAATCTCACCAAATTTCATCCACACATCATGCACATCATAAAATCACATTTTGTGAAAACATAAATCATTTTGCACATATTTTTTGAATATGATGCAAATTTGTAAAATACATAAATCAAGTTACAAAACACATCAAATGAATCCAAATTTTCACAAAACTAACACTCAACTCCTCTACTCCATATTCTTCATCATCCCACAAATTTTTATGAAAATTGGAGTTGATTTGACCATCGAATCAATTGTTTCCATCCAAAAAGTGCAAAATCAACCACTAAAAGCTCTAACATTTACAAATCGACTCCAACTTTGGTGACATCATCACATTTCTTCCATCAACATTCTTCCACTATCATAATCTACCATCATTTCTTCCAACACATGTCAAAATTACAAGTGAATCTCGTATATAGTGGTTTATTCTATATACTTGGTGATTGCAACGATTTGCATCCATGCAATTCGGTAAGATGAATGAATTACCATAAGAACACTTGGTCATCATCATCATCACTTATCTCCTTGCTCGAAATCACAATCACATTTGGTACTTCCTCATATTTAGAGTGAAACCTTGCCAAGAATAATTTGCACAAAAGTTGTCATTGATGGCCTAGTTTGTGGGGCTTAAAACATGGATAAACTCAAATTTCATCATTCAAATCTCCTTAACACTTAAGAGATAGGCACTAGCTAGGTTGATTGGTTCCAATTGTGGGAATTATTCTAAATTCACTAGTAGTACATCCAAGGTTGATTTTTTTCTTTGCATCTTCATTTTGCATACTCAATGATGCCAATAAGGCATTATTTCAACAACATCGAATCACCCCAAATTTGGGGTAACCACATTTGATTATGATTTTCCCATGATGGGATACATCTTACATGATCATGACATCTACATTTGACACAACCCCCTTCCCACCATTGGGGCAAAAATGGTATCACATTTTACATCATTCATATCGTCCACATCACATCACATTTGCACAAAACCCTTCATCCGTTAGGGTAAACATAGACACATCATATCACATTTTACACCACCCCCTTCGCACCGTTGGGGCAAAAATGGTATCACATCATTCATCATTTGCACAAATTTTTCAATTGGCTCATGAGATTCATCCGTAATCTCATTCGCCAATTGAGGGGGTAAGCTACACAAATTCCAAAATTCTTTATTCTTTTGTCTTCAACATTATTGCTCAAAAATCCAACGAGAGAGAGAAGCTGCTTCTATGCCCAAAGCCCAACCAGGTGTCTCATGTTTTTGCACCATATTGTGTTTCACGCAACATGGTACAAAAAGGGGCATCTGTAGACACCAAATCCTAGCCACTTGTCCTTTGCCCTGTCCACCATCCCCCTTTCCCACCATTCAATTGGCCATTCCATGCCTTTCCCACCATCCAATGGCCCACTTTAGCCTTTTCCCACCATTTTTTGACCCCTATTTGACTTATTTATATTTATTTTATATTATTTATATTTAAATATAATATTTTATATTATATTTTAATATATTTATTATAAAATATATATTTATAAGCCAAATTAACCTCAACCGTCCGATCCGATCTAATCTCAGCCGTCCATCTTCCTTAATCCGTGTCACACCTAAAGTTTAATATCAGCCTTTGGATCCACTTTAATATTAGCCACACGATCAAAAGTGTTAAGCTAAAACCCTAAGAAAACCCTAGGCTTGATAATAAATAGGAGCATTCTCAATGCTCAACCCCTGGAAAACTTGAACGCTGGAGCTCTAATTTACTTGTGAGATCTAACCTTGCTTAGAGCTAGTTTCTTGTGAGTAGGTTGTGCCCTAGCCTATCCTTCCCCAAAAATGTGAGAGGTGAGCTATTCGATGCAAAGGTAAAATATTCATTAACTTGAAATTAGGTTACAATTGATTTAAAAAAACACAAAATAACCATACTAGAGAAAAGGGGGGAATAGGAGAAGATAAGGGAAGGGAGAAGAAATTAAATTAAAACTCTCTTACCGCCCAAATATGCTACCGTCCAACTGCCGTCCAGGTAAGGTAAAAGGTAAGTAAACTTACCCAAGGTAAAATAATCTTTTTAACCTTTTACCAATGGTAATTTTCCAACATTCTCCCCCTTAAATTTGAGAGGACTGACTATACAGTCTCTCAGCTTTATAAATTGAGCTTTAGCCATGCCTTTGGTGAAGATGTCTGCTAGATTATCCAAAGTGTTGTAGTATTGAAGCTCAACTATCTGCTATTCTACCATATCTCTTATGAAGTGATACTTCATATAAAAATGTTTTGACTTTTTGTGGTGGATAGGATTATATGCCAACTGTATGGCACTAATATTATCACAATTTAGTTTGGTTGGACCAATTTGTTTTTCACCAATCTCTTCAAGGATTTTCCTCAACTAGAGGATTTGAGTACTAGCATGGGTAATGGCTATATACTCAGCTTCTGTAGATGATAATGCTACAACACATTGCTTCTTGGAACTCCAAGTTATTAGTCTTGAACCTAGACTAAAACAGTTCCCTGATGTAGATTTTTTATCATCTATATTACTGCCCCAATCGCTGTCACTATAACCAACTAACTTCACATAGTTAGACTTGTGGTAATGGATTCCAAAATCCAATGTACCTTTTACATATCATAAAATTTGTTTAGTTGCTTGAAGATGCAGCTCGGATGGGCATGCCATAAACCTTGATACTAGAGAAACAGCATACTGTATATCTGGCCTAGTGTTGGTGAGAAACATTAAACTCCCAAACATGCTTTTGAAATTGGTCATGTCAACTTTTGGTGCTCCATCATCTTTGCTTCGCTGGATTCCATGTCCTGTTGGTGTTGCAACTGATTTGCACTGCTGCATAGAAAATTTCTTGATCATGTCATGAGCATATTTTTTTTGACATATGAAGATCCCATTCTTTGATTGATGTACTTCCATTCCTAGGAAGTATCTCATTAATCCGAGATCCTTCATCTCAAACTGATTCATCATGGAGTTTTTGAACTCCATATTCATTTTATTATTACTACCCATAAATATTAGATCATCCACATATAAATAAACTATGAGGATATCTACTCCATTCTTCAGGTAGTATAGAGTTGGTTCACTCTTGCTTTTTGTGAAACCATACTCGCTGAAATAATCGTCAATTCATGAGTACCATGCTCGTGGTGCTTGCTTGAGGCCATAAAGTGTTTTTTTCAATTTATAAACAAGGTTCTCTTTTCCTTGTTCTTGGAAACCTTGAGGTTGTTGAAAATACACCTCTTTTGTTAGGTATCCATTTAAAAATGCACTTTTCACATCCATGTGTTGAATGTTCCATCCTTTATGGGCTGCCAAGGAAAGAACAGTTCTGATTGTTTCTTGTCAAGCAACTGGAGCAAAGGTTTCCTCATAATCTATTCCATATTTTGAGTAAAACCCTTAGCTACTAATCTTGCCTTGTGCCTTTCAATGCTTCCATCAACATTGAATTTGGTCTTATAGACCCATTTACATCCAACACATTTTTTTTCCTTGGGAAGCTTCACAAGCTCCCAAGTATCATTCTTTTTAATTGAGGATATTTCCTCTTCCATGGCATCTTGCCATATACTTTCGATACATGTTTTTTCATAGCTAGATGGTTCTATCTGTGCAGACAGCCCAACAAAGCATAATTGACTACATCACCCCTTGGTTCATGAGACTCATCATCTCCTGACATGTGAAGATTTTCAAGTCTTGACAAAATGTCATCCATCTCACTAGCTTGACTCCTAGTGTATCTTTGTTGGAAATTCCTATCCAACATTTGAGAAGATGGATGACTCTGTAGTATGCACTTTCCTCTATTTGTTTCTTTCCTTTGAGAAATTGGATAAATATCCATCAGACTTGGAGTGCTTATAGATATTTGAAATCATTTCAGAGTTTGGGGGTTCCAACAAAGGAGTCCCTCTTAGACTTGGTGTACCACTTGATGTACTTGATGAAGATTCCTGATGTGGACTTTGTGGAGGGGAACTACTTCCACTACTTTTCTTGGGCTGTAAAAATGTGGAAATTTCTGAATTAGAGTCTATATCAACAAATTTTTTATGACCCCATTCTCCCCCTTCATCAAAAATTACATCCCTGGAGATAATTATTTTATGTGTCTTGGGATTATACAATCTATACCCTTTGGTCGATTCACAATACCCTACAAAAATACATGCTTGACTCTTGGGATCAAGCTTCTTTCTCTTCTCCTCAGGAATGTGTGCATAAGCTAAAGAACCAAATACACGAAAATGTTTGACATTTGGTTTCTTACCGTACCATCCTTCATAAGGAGTGATACCATCTAAACTAGAAGTCGGACTTCTATTTAGAATATATGCACTAGTTCTCACTGCATCTGCCCAATAGCTATATGTTAGATGCTTTGTCTGAAGCATCATTCATGCCATTTCAACAAGGGTGCAGTTCTTTCTCTTGGCCACACCATTCTTCTATGGAATATAGGAAGTGGTGAACTACCTTTTTATGCCATTTTGCTTACAATAATTTAAAAATTCATTTGAGGAGTACTCTCCTCCTCTATCAGTGCGAAGACATTTGACATAGTGGTCATATTATTTTTCTACATTATTTATGAAGTCTATGAAGCAATCAAATGCTTCATATTTGTGTTTCAAAAAATAGATCCAACACATTCTAGAATAATCATCTATGAATGTTAGGAAATAAGAATTGTTTCCAAGGCTTTTTGTTTGCATTGGACCATAGATGTCCGAATGTACTAGCTGAAGAGGATAGCTTGCTCTCCATGCTTGGCCTCTTGGAAAATTCATTCTAGAGTGCTTTCCCAAAGCACATGCTTCGCATACCTTCTTATGTTCTTGAATTTTTGGTAATCCTGTCACCATAGCTTGTGATGTTAACATTTTCAAGCTAGCGGAATTGAGGTGACCATATCTCAAGTGCCACAATACACTTGGATTTGTAATAGCAATGTTTGCAAGTTGAGCTCCCCCTGGCTCACCAAATTTTAGAGGGAATAACCTATTCTTTGTCATAGGTACTTCTGTGATGACTCTTTTTTATCAAGGATTGTACATTTTCCCTCATCAAAAACTAATTTGTAATGCTTCTCCATCATTTGGCCAACACTTAACAAATTGTGTTGTAGCTGTGGAGTATAGCATATGTCTTTCACATTTTTAAGGCCTTCTTTTGTTGGAACTTCCATAGCTCCAATGCCTTCAACTTGCAAATATTTATTATCCCCTAACTTAACATGGGATTTGTAATTTGAATCTAATGTAGCAAAGAGATTTTCTTTGCCACTCATGTGGTTGGAGCAACCAGAATCCAAAATCCATGTATCTTTAAGATTTTGATCTGGCTGTCCATAAGAGAGAAAAAGATTTGATGGACCTTCTTCTTCTCTGTAGAATGAGCCATATTGACTGCTTTGATATTTTGAAGTCTTTGACCAGTAGTCACGAGCGAAGTGTCCTTGTTTCCCACAATTGAAACAAGTTGTTTTAGTCTTGTTACTTCCTCGTCCTTGATTTCCACGGCCTGCATTGCCGCTTTGGTTCTGATTGGCTCCTCTGTTTTGATTTACACCTTTGTTTTGATTTCCTCCTTTGTAGGAGTTGCTTTGGCCTTTGTCTCTTTGTTCTTGTCCTCAGCCTCAGCCTCTTACTTTTCCTCGTCTTGTAGCTTCGTTCAAAGTGAAGGCTTTGTCATCACCTCCATAGCTTGTTGAAGGTGCTCCTGGAAGTCTCTCTTCATGTGATGTTAATGATCCAATCAAAATATCAAATGTAAGAGTAGAAAGGTCTTTTGATTCTTCAATTATGATGGCAATGTGATTCCACTTAGGAAGAAGTGTTCTCAACACTTTCTTGACAACTGTTTCAACTTTTGTGTCATCACCTAAAGTTTGCATCATATCAACTACTGCTTTGACTCGTACACAGTAGTCACCGACTCTTTCATTTTCCTTCATTATGAGATTTTCAAAATCTCTTTTTAAGGTCTGAAGCATGACTTGCTTCAATTTATCACTTCCTTGGAATCCTTCTTTCAAGGCATTCCATGCATCTTTGGCAGTTAAGTAAGATGCAATTCTAGGAAAGATACTTGGATCTAATGCAGCTTGAAGATGGTATAACGAAAAAGAGTTATTTTTTTGTGCATCTTTGAATATCTTCTTGTCGGTTGCACTCAGAGTAGTCCAATATATTGGAGCAGTGTAACCGTCTTCAATACTATCCCATAGTCCTCTTCCTATGAGTACTGTCCTCATTTTGATGGACCAGTACTCATAATTATCCCCACTGAATTCGGGATTGGTAGATTGTTATTTGATCCCATTACAATCTATTAAAACAAGAAACCTTTCTTATATATTCTTATTTCAAAAAGACTTTACAAACTATCAAGCCTTACTTGATTTACAATCATAAACAACTCACTCTTTTTGTTGTGATTCAGCAATTACAAAATTGTCAATGACTTGTTCGTCATCGTCACTGATCAATATAATTTTAGGAGAAGGAGGTTGTAGGATTTCAACTGAATTACAATAATGAGTATATTTAGATCCTTGTGGAGCAATCTCCACTATGTCGGATTGTTCAAATCTGCTCCCAAAGGAGTTATCTTCTGAATCTGCTTCATATCCTAGATCAAGATTTCTCTGTTGTGCAATAACCGCATTTTGCAACTGTGAAAAGACTGAATTTATGCCTAGTGTTCTCATGTGCTCATCAAAGCTTTCAGTGTTTGTTTTCAGTAACAAACTACAAAGTGCTTGGTAACATCCTTCCGATCTTATCATTTAAGAAAATTTCCCAGAAATTTTCTTTTACAAAGATTTCCTCTTAGGAAATTTTACTAATTTTTTTTTTACCTCTTAAAGCATAAAAAAATTTACAACTATTTCCTCTTAGGAAATGTCAATCATCAACTCAAATGATAAATAAAACCTTTCAAAAATTTTCAAATTTTCAAATTTTAAATAACACTTTTATATAAAAATTATATAGATAAACTTATTTTAAAAAAATGTTAAAAAACATTTGTTTTTTTTTTTTTTAATTATACTATATAGTTTTTAAATTTATATAAAAATGATTTAAAAATTTAAAAAACAAAAAAAAAAAAAAATTAAAAAAATTTAGAGATTTTTTTTTTTTTTAAATTTATCCGTGCTACAGGTCGAACTCGCGAGTAGCGACTTAAGACTGGCGCCCCTGCCATTCGGGCTGCGTGGCTGATTTGACAGCCCAACGTGCCCTCAAATATTTAAAACCCTTTGAAGGGCACTCACGCTACGTGGGTGCTCTTCAAAACATTACAAAAGTGGGACTTTAGTCCCACATTCATCTCGCAGGGATGAATTTGGGATTTATAAGGTGTTTGACGCACCTAATTTTTTGATTGCCTTCGAGCAATCGACGATTGTTGATGCCCTTTTTACCGCGTGGTTCAATTTGCTCATGCGCCCGATGCCGCCACGTGTCGAACCGCCATCGCTGCCACGTGTTCGCTTGCGCCTGTCACGTCCAGATCCACCAATGCCTCGATAATCATGTTGATCTACTATAGCACCTCGAGAATCATGCCGATATGCTCCTACAGGCCTCTTCGGATCCTACAGTCTACCTCGAGATCTGTGCCGCCTCGGTTCCTATGAGCTGCCTCAATATCCATGTTGCCGCATCAAACTGCAAGCCCCACTGCCTCAAGATTCGAGCTAGTTTTGACTCTTGGCTCTGATACCAAATGTGAGAGGTGAGTTATTTGATGCAAAGGTAAAATATTCATTAACTTGAAATTAGGTTACAATTGATTTAAATAAACATAAAATAACCATACTAGAGAAAAGGGAGGAATAGGAGAAGATAAGGGAAGGGAGAAGAAATTAAATTAAAACTCTCTTGCCACCCAAATATGCTATCGTCCAACTGCTGTCCAGGTAAGGTAAAAGGTAAGTAAACTTACCCAAGGTAAAATACTTTTTTTAACCTTTTACCAATGGTAATTTTCCAACAAAAAACCCTAGTTTGTCCTAGGATTTCTTGATTCCATCTATCCTTGCAGCTCATTTCCACCACCGCCATTATCGTCCATCCACAAAGCCCTTCGTATTCCCTCGATTTGCTTCTATATATTTAGCCCTAATATGTAGGTGCAGCCAAGTGCCTACTTCATCCCATAGGCACAGCTGCATGCTTACCACATTCTGTAGGTACAACATAGTGCCTATTGTTCCCATAGCCACACTCTAGAATCTACCGTATAAGATCATTAGGTGCCACTGGGGCACCCTACCATCAATCTACAACTGAGCAATAGAACAATAAAATAAGTATTATATGCATTTTATTTGATGCTATTTGGATTTTTGCATGTTCTATTTACTTAGATATAGGGTTTTTAGTTTGCATTTATGAGGGTTCACACCATGGAACCCTCATTTTGTTTGCTAACAAATTTATGTTTGTTGTGTGTGCAAGATCAAGTATCATTCACCAAGGATTTTTTAGTAGCTACTAAATCTAGAGTGGCCCGATTACGGATAACCAGAAGCCCACTCACCCTATTGGAAGCAAGATACATTGGAGACACTAATATTTTTGTAGCTAGGGTTTCGGAGAACCCTAGAACATGTATTTATTGTATTAAAATTATTGTGTTGAACGGATCAATTTTAACAAAGGGTTTTCTCAGCTCCCCCCCATCTATTGAATAAAATCATATTTTAAGCAATATCTTATTCATTGGGTTATTTTATTTAGTGTCGTATTTTTTCTTCACAGACATGTTGCTAAAATGGCCACCACATGTACCATTGTGAGCTTACAAAATAGCCCAAGTAGAGTCTTGGAGCTCTACATATTAAAGGAGGACACCATCATAACTTTGACGGTACAATATATCTCCTAGCAAGACATATTTAGTTATTTTTTACTTGAATTTTCATTTGGTGGCATGCGATAATCCTATAGTAGGGCTTCCAAGCTTCAAAAAATATTTGACTTGGGAGAACCAGTCTTGATATTGCTTAGCTTGAACTAAATGAATAGTTTGCTCCTCTCCAAAAGCACCTCACAAGAATGTCAATTGAGAGAGGAGCTTAATATAGATGGTTGTGACACTATCATAAGATCCTTGTGGGATTAAGGATCCCTAGGAAGCAAGTTTCAAGAATTTTTGAATTTGTAAGAACCAATCTTGATGTGGTTCAATTTGTACCATGTGGATGCTTTGCTATTTTGTAGTAGTATCTTGTAAAATTATGGATTGCGAGAGTGTTTTAACATGAATAGTGGTGACATCATCTGATGAAATTTGTAGAATTAGGGATCCCAAGGAAATCATTGTATCTACAAAATCATTAGAGGACCAAGGGATGGCCTCGATGTCATACCATTCAAACTTTATAAGAAAATTTTCCATGATGGTCTTGTATGATTTCAAGACTAAGCATTTGCATTGATAGATTTATTTTACTTGATTTACAATGAGCAAGGAGTCATAAAATATTTTAAGTCTCTTGACATTCATGGTAAGAGTTTTTTGAAGATCCAAAAAGAGGGCTTTGTATTCAACATTATTGTCGGTGCATGGAAAATCAAGTTTTAAGGAAAAGGGACTAGGATCCCCTTACGATGTAAAAAATACAATTCTTGCACCACCCTCTTGGTTGCATTTTGAACCATCGAAGAACAATGCGAGATCATCTTTGTGCTCTCATTCTTTTGGTTATTTTGAGCTAGATAATGTGAATATTGCATCATCAGGTGTCTTAATTGTGATAGGCTTATCATTGTGAAGAGGTGCTTCTACTAGATGGTCTACAATAATATGACCTTTAATAGACTTCTATCCAATGAATTCTAGGTAAAACTCCATCAAGAGCATGATCCACTTTATGGTGTAACTATTATGATAAGTACAACTTATCATGTATCACAAAGGATTTTATATATATAACATATATTGTCTGATTAATGATGTAATTATGAAGCTTTTTTATGGTGAATACCATCACTAAGCAAAGTTTCTTGATATAATAATATGTTATTTCATACGAGACCATGGTGTGACTAATGTAATAGATAGCATGTTCTTTATTTACCTCATTATTTTGGGCCAGTACGGTTCCTAAGGTAAAGTTAGTGGCTAAAATGTGTAATAGAAAAGGCACACTAGGTCTCAGAGGAGACAATACCTATATGGAAGCCAAGTATTGTTTGATATCTTGGAAACTTTCTTGGAAATATTTATTTCAATGAAAAGTTACCCCATCTTGAAGAAGATGATTGAATGGCTGATACTTGTCTAATAGTTTCACGATGAACCATTGGATGGCCTGTATCTTCCCCTACAAGATACAAAGTTTATTGAGGTTGGTGGGGGGAGGCATGATTGTGATTTCTTCAACCTTCTTTGGGTCAACTCAATGCTCTATTTAAACACAATGAAACCTAAAAATTTTCTATATGTCACATCAAAAACACACTTTTTAGGATTCAAGTGTACGTTATATTCCAAGAGGTGATCAAAGACCTCTTATAGAACACCGATGTGGTCATGATGTAATAAATATTTAGCCAAAATATCATCAACATAGTCTTCGGTAATCTTGTACATGTAGTCATGAAAAATATGTCATTGCCCATTGATAAGTAGTGCCAACATTATTTAAGCCAAAGGGCATGACCTTATAGCAAAAGGTCCCCCATGGTGTTGTAAATATTATTTTGGTATGATATTTAGGATTGAATAAAATTTGATTATATCCTCAGAAGCCATACATGAGAGAGATAATTTTGTGTCCTGTAGTTGCATCTACCAACGTATCGATGTTTGGGAGCAAAAATTCATCCTTGTGGCTTACTTATTAAGATTGCAAAAACTAGTGCATATGCACACCATCCCATTCAATTTTTGAACCAATACCATGTTGGATACCCAATCGAGATAATCGATAGGTTGGATGAATCATGCATCCAACAATTTTTTTAATTCATTTTTTATCATAATAGCAATTATTGGATGCAACTTTTGGAGTTTTGCTTGACAGGTTTACTTTTTGGATTTAGTGTCAAGTTGTGGACAACTAGATTTGGATCTAGGCTAGGCATATCTCTAGATGACCAAGTAAAAAACTTTGTGTACTTCTTTAAAAGGGAAAATAATACCTTGTTTTTTGTGGTTGAAAGGCCCTTATCCAATTTAAGAATCTAGGAGTTTTCAGGATCATCACTAACATTAATATCATTTATCTCTTCTATTGGCACATGTGACCCCTCCTCTAATTTATGAGGAGTAAGGATCAAGTGAATGTCATTAGTTGGATTGAATGAGTTAGGTATATTAGTATACTTAATCTTAGCTTGTGAGACATCTAAATGAGGACGCGATAAGAAATGAAATGGTTGCAACATACCTTCAAAAAAGAGAAACTCAAATGGTGGTGGTGAAAGGGTAGCATGATCAAAATAAATACCCTTAATATTGAGAGACAATGATTAAGAAGGGTTACTAAGATAATGGAGTAGAGTGGTGAGATCAATGGAGATCATAATTATGGATGGTGTGTGATCTCCATTCCTAGGTGGAAATAGGTGGTTAAATATAGGTAGATACAAATGGACAGGAGGTGGTTATGGTGGAATAGGGATGACGAAGTGTGCCATATGGGGAACTAGGTGTAGACACCTAAAACACATCATGTTTAGGATACTAACCATAGGGAAACATTTGGAGACCATATGAGTCACCTTGTATCTTCCCAAGAGTTAGCAGTGGTCCTAACCACTCAAATAGGGTAGTTCTAGCCCATTCAGGCTTGGCCACTCTCAGGAAGAGTAGCCACCACATCTGGTTGCTAAAGACTACAATGGCCACACCTAACTATTGAACCTAATAGCAGCTAGAACCATGCACAATCTAGCCATGAATACAGGCCCATATCACATAGTCTGACTATGTCTTACATTGTTTTTATATGGATTTTGGCATGGAAATCCCATATTTCCTCCTAATTGCCCCTTCAATACAAAATCATAATTGATGATTTCCACCCAGTATGGTCAATTGCATGCAAGTTTGGAGTTTGTTTTCTCTAGGAAGTCGAGTTCCAAATTTAGATCCAAGAGAGAGAGAAGTCTACATATGGACTCTCCCAAGAAAATAAAAATATATCCATAATTTTTAGTTTATGCAGTGAAGCCTTATCTGTTTGGAGAGTAAATCCATGCACCCTTGAGGAGCAATGAAGTGCTATCCAGATAAGGAGAGACTATGCATCCATTATTTAGAACTGCTATTCTTCATCACCATTCTATGTACCTGACACATCTATTGACCCTTGAACATCAATTGGAGTAGATAACCTAGTGCTACAATCCTTGGAGCTTGAGGAGAAAGGTTCATCTCATGGTCGTTGTCTTGGATAGTGGCCCGCAGACATAACCTAGGGTTTAGATATTAGTTTCTTTGTTTTAGATTTAGATTCATTTACATTATGTTTCAATATTTATTTCTAGCATAGATCAGATCTATTTGATGCATTTACATTATGGTCCTCTAAGATACACATGCAATTTTCATTGGTTTCATTATATTCAATCATATTCTGCTTATTTGTCTTAATGGCCAGATTTGATACTAATAGCCTCATCCGAGGAGGCAACCCAGACTACTGATTGTGCTTTGTTGTTGTCATACCCATAGATACAAGTTTTTAGGATCATTTTTAGAGTATCTAAAGTGCAAGATCTCTCCTAAATGAGATCAGGAGAAGGAGGCATTTGTAAGCCCTCAAACAGTATCGTGTGCGAGATCGAGAGGCCTGTGAAGGTGCACCGTCTCCTTATAGGGGATACATCCACAATTTCCCTATTTGTAATCTATTGTATCTAATAGAGTATCTATAGGAGGGATGTACATGTAACTGAGTTCTAGAAGCATAAATAAAGGAATCTCTCTTTTCTTGTTATTTTTGAGTTATATGTGCATGTGTGATTTCTTCATTCTTTATTCATTTGATGCAATAACAATAGAATCCTGCAAGTAGGTCAAAGTGATGCATGCCATCCCGGGGTTGCATATATGGTGATCATAGTGGGACTCCCACCAGGTTTTATTTTTAAGTCGATTTATTGACATTCATAGGTTTTTTGTGTGCAGGTTTGGCCACTTTGGTCAATAGTGACCCACTGGTCTTGGCCACTATGGTCAATAGAAACCGGCTGATCTTAGCCACTCCTACATTCGGCAGCCAAAATCAGCCACTCTGGTCAATAGCATCCAGTAGCAAAGTGCAGCAGAGGGCATAATTTCCATAATTAGAGTGAGATTTGAGGTTGGTTGCATCCTCTATTTTCTTAGTGTTTTCTACCTGCAACTTTTATTTCCAGATACAGCAAGCAAAATCATAGTTTAATCAAGAAATTATAAAGGAAAATGGAAAAATAAAGTGCATTGAATGTTTCTTAGAGTTTTCTTTAGTTTCCTCTAGGTGCTTCTAGGAACAACATGCCTCTGCTTGTAAGGTCTACCCTAGTATCCAGTGTGCTAGGCCTCTGTGTGTTTAGTTTGCTTGCATGCAGACCAACGAGTGGACAATAAATCATTACTTAGAATGCATTCTTTGAAGTTAATATAAGCTGAATACATGCATCTTTCTAAAATGAAAATGTCTTTTATCTTAGGTATATAGGAAATATCATGCTTGCTTGGTGATGCATTTGGTTTACATGCAATGTTAAAAAGAACCCACATACACCTCATGTTTCATATTAAACAACAATAGTCTTGGGCTCTCACATCCAACCCGTTCATCGAGACCAGTAGTGGAGGTCATTACCACTTGTTTGGCTCGTAATATTATCATCGGGACCCATCCGTGGCCAAGGCCGACCCAATAAATATCCATTTCATGTAAAATATCATGCATTCCTCTTTGAGGGTGTATCGCTATGCACGGCGTGCTAGGTGAGGATTGGTAGTACCTATTCTACCTCGCTGAGTATGGAATTCACTACCATACTTGGATTGTGTGAGTATATAGGTGAAAACTTTTAAACTTATAAGTATACCATCCAACAAGAATGAAACATGATGAGAGTTAGCTTACTTATTCAATGCATCAAAACACACAAAACCATTTAGGGAACACATTAAATCCTTAAACAAGATAAACATTTGCTTGCTTTGTTTACATGATTTGGAATCTAATTAAGAAGATAACTCATAATAAGCATGGTATACACATGGAGCAACCACCCTCAGTCCAAAATCGAGGGGGAAACTAATGCTCCTCACACTCACAATCACACTAGCATTGAATCGCCCACCCATAGTGTTATCGATTGAAGTTCAGCGAGTCTTAGAGGTGACAATTCAACCCTTGGGGCACTCAAGAAACCCTAGCAAGAGAGCCATATCCTAGTTCATCATAACTTACACACAAGAATTCCTCATGGCCCCTCTCATCACTTAGATATATAGAGGCATCACGACCTCCCTCAACACACAAACATGAGGAGACCTTAAGGTATTCCTCATCACAAAGACATGCAGAGGCATCATGACCTCCCTCATCACATAGACATATGGAGGCATCATGACCTACCTCAACACATAAACATGAAGAGGCCTCAATGCCTTCCTCATCACATAGGCATGCAAAGGCATTAAGGCCTCCATCATACCATAGGTATGCAGGAGTTACAAGACCCCAAACCTCACATGATACATTTAGGACAGATCAACCCACTAAGGGGCAAGATAATAGGCCTGCATACAATAAGACCAAGGACATCCTATAGCCTCCTAAAATATGGGAGGATACCTTTAGATCACAATATCATTGGTGTCAATGTCACTCCATAGGATCAACCATGGAGAACTAGACAACTTGACGATTTGGATTAGTTTTCCCCAAGACCAGCTCTAAGAAGCATTTCTACCATGCACTCTACTTTAGGAAGTTCACATAACTTCACTACTATATACACCAATGAAAAAAGTGAGGCTTCCAAGCGGCCCCGAAGCACCTACACTACCTCTGACCATGGGAGTACGCAATATAGATCACAAAAAATAGAATAAGTCACCCTAGTAGACCAAGGAAAGAGCACAACAAGAGCCTCCCTCAAGGGCCTCAACATTAGAACTCCTCGCACGACGTTAGAAAACATGATCCTTTAGTATCAGGTCATTCTAACCACATACATAGGTTGTAATAAGAGCTATGCATTGAGCGAGAGTGCATGCAAGCTCTTGAGCAAGAAGAACGCAGGAAAAGGCACCTGTGCCTACAAGAGCAATGCTTGAGAGAAGAAAGGTCTAAGCGTGAAGAACTAGAAGATAGGTTAGCTCAATATGACACACACATAGGTGGTGAAAGGTATCAACATGAAAGACACATCAATTCTCAGTAGGAGAGAGGTTCTAGACAAATAATTGATCATACTCACCATGCTCCACAACATCAAAAACACTTGGACCTCAAGCAAATGCAATTCAATAAGGACTGAACAAGTATGGAAGATCAGGAACAAACATACCCTAAACCTCCAACTATGGTCATGAAATATGAGTACAGATGCCCAAATCAGGTAAACCCAAGAATATCTCCCTTGCCACCATGAGTAAACCTTCAAGAACAAGACATTATCTCCTCGAAGTCATATCAAACACTCATTGAGAGAGTCAAATATCTCGAGAAGTAGGACATGGGTGGACAAAATCCAACATTGAGAAATATACACAACCAACCTTTGTGCCCCTCGGTCCTGAGTCCCACATATCCTAGGCACTTTGAGATGCCTATATTAGACAAGTTTAAGGGATAGGAAGACACGCAAGAACACATCACCAATTTCATGAATGCATGCTTCCATATTTAAAAAAATATGCCTTTATGTTTAGAAAATTTATCATGACATTCTCAGGCATAGTGACTCAATGGTTCAACCAACTGCCTAAGCATAGCATCACCAGTTTTGAGCAATTGGTAAATGCCTTCCTAGAATGCTTCTCCTTCAATACCAAGAATAAGGTGAATCTATCTGATCTGGCTAACTTGAAACAATATTATGATGAGCTAGTAATGGATTATGGGAATAGGTGGAGAAAATTTGAGATATGGGTATATTCAGGAACCCATTACCAAACCATGAGGTCCCTAGAGATCAAGGTTCCTAGGTCAACCAAGTCCAAGTTGAGCCACCCATTTAGGGATGCATCAGAATGGTTGAGATAGTTAATGTGGCAACTAGGAGTTGGTGATATGGCCAACCATAGCCTCCTGTGGCTCCCATTAATATCCAAGATGCACCTCGATAGAGATAGGTGTAGAACAATCCTCCTGGTCCACCAGTGTGGCCTATGATAACATTTTGGAGTAGACTGGAATAGAATTTACAAATGACTCTAGCTAAGTTGTCCATTTATGAGCTCATACAATAGTCTCCTAAGCATAGGGAGACTCTTATGGAGATATTGAGATCAATCAAGCTCCAGACCCAGAACCCAGATGCATTCACACATTTTGTGGGGAAAGTGCAACAATGCCAAGAGCCTATGATCCATTTTTATGATCACAAAATCAAAGAAGTGCCAACTACTATAGCAGACTCACCTCTGCACATCATTACATCTATCAATGACATACCATTCAAGTGGGTTCTAATCGACATGGGCTCATCGATCAAAATTATAACAACAAAGGCTATAGGGTACTTGAAGATCCCTAAGTCCAACATTGTCCTAGCCTCATACATATTAAGGGCTTTCAATGATGCATTATGCTCCATAGTGGGTACAGTTGTACTACCCATAAAGGTAGGACATAAGACCATACCTATGATGTGTCACATGTTGGAAGGAGTGATGCAATATAACATCCTCTTAGGGCATCCCTAGATAAGGGACATGAAATGTGTACCCTCAATCTTGCACCAATGCATCAAGTATGTGCATGAGGGATAGGTCCATGTGGTTCCATCAGATGAAGAGCCATTTAAGTATGTGCATTAGGTCAACTTGCTAGGATAATTTATCCTTCCATCAACACACCTATACATAAGGCCTTCATCCCCAACCATGCAACCTAGGAAGCAAAAGCAAATCAGTGCGAGGTGACCCATCCATGTTGGCACCACCTCCTACATCCAAAGCTACTGGTGCTTCTGAGAAGCCTTCAACATCCAAACCAAGAAATACTTAGAAGATGAAAGCACCCTTAGTGCAAGAAGGACCCAAGGAACTACCAACCATAGTAGTTGTAGGAATTTTGACTCCCATGGAGGAAGAAGATCCCCAAGATATAGTCGAGGAGGTACCTCAACCTATCTCACTTGCATCATCAATGACATCATCTGCACCATAGGTGATAGTTCACCTAGCCAACACAGTTTTGGGTGAATATATTGTGCAAAATGTGAATTTCATGCCAATTATTGAGTCTGTGCAAGACATGGGATGGCCAAGAGTCCCAAATCTACCAATAGGGACTATGGTTCCCTTAGGGGTTTCCCCAACTAGACCAATTTTATATATGCTAGTTTAGATTATACCCATAGTGCTCCTAAACTTGAAAGAGATGAGGATGAACCATTCACCATGAATGTTCACTACTTATCGAATCCTAATTTTGCACTAAGATACTTTGAGCGCTGCCATTGGCATGGCTACAACTTAGGTATATATGAGTAGGGGTGACGACTACCATTTTAGCTGCACTATCAGCTACCAATTGATAGGTTTGGGCTTGGCTATTACATTCAAAGCAATGATGATTCGCTAGTAGCATCTCTAGATAGGCTAAGTTTGGGGTGCAGGGAAGACATTGATTGGAACCCCTATCAACCCCCTCATAGAAACTTTTGGGGTGATGAATGGATAGCCATGGTCAATATTGAGCCACCCAATGAGTATCATCCTGATTCCTCTCTTGAAGTACACCCATCAGGGATCATCCTATGGGAATATAAGCCAACTCATGGCTATGAGTGCAAGGAATATGAGTACATCTCAAGTGAGGATGAAGAGGAAATAGACTTGGCCTACCATGGTCCATGATATGTGCAAAACCTCGCTTGGTCTAGAAACATAGATAGTGGATACATTTTAGATGAAAGTGGCTATGAGTCAGAGGACTCAATAGAGATGGCCTACCTAGGGCCCAGACATGTGCACCCCATCGTAGGGCTAGAGGTTAATGCCAATGGTTTCTTCATAAGTGATGATGATTATGAAGATGAAACTAAGATGGCCTATCTTAGACCAAGACATGTGCACCACACTCTAGGGCTAGAGACAAATGCTAATGGATTTTTCATAAGCGATGATGACTTCGAGGATGAGACCGATATGGCTTATCTCAAGCCTCAACACTTGCATCCTATCGATCTTCTTATGGAAAGGGAAGTGGTGCTCTACACCATAGATCCTAATCTTCGCTTCCTAGGAAGACCAATAAACCTAGATGCCATTCATCGCATGGTCAACCCGGATCCACCAACATTTAGAGAGTTATTATTGCCCAATGACCCCATTGTCTCATTCATTCATAGACCAGATCCTGAGATACCTATGCCTCTAGAGCCTCATCACGAGTATGGAGGGTGAGCCATTGATACATAGATTCACCCACGTGGTCCTGGAGATCTCATCCCATCCATAAACATGATCTCCATTGATTTGACCACTCCACTCCATAACCCAACAGATCCTTCAAAACCATTGTGTCTTAACTTAGATGCTATTGATTGGGATCATGCTGAATCACCCCTAGAGCTTGAATATTTCTTCCCTAATGAAGAGATGTTGCAACCATTCCATTTTGCACCAGGCTGCATGCATGATGTCTATCACACTGGTCTGGACCCTGAGTTAGTAAGGCCTATAAATCTAGCAAATGACATCCATTTAATCCCCACTCCTCACCAGCTTGAGGAGGGGTCACATATGGCAATAGAGGAGACTTTCAAGGTGGACATCAATGATGATCCCTCTCAACCAAAGAAATTCAAGTTCAAAGAAATATTATCTCCAAAAGAACATGCCATCATAATTCCTCTATTGCAAGAGAGACCAAATATCTTTGCTTGGACCTACAAAGACATGTTGGGCCTAGATCCAAAATTGGTTGTCCACAACCTTTCGCTAGATCCCACAAAGAAACTAATCAAGCAAAAGCTTAGAAATATGCATCCAACCATCACTTTGATGGTAAAGAATGAGTTGCAAAAATTATTGGATGTAGTCTTTATTTTTCCCATCGACTATCTAGAATGGGTATCAAACATGGTGCCCATAGGAAAACCTGATGGAAGAATCCACATTTGCATGGATTTCAAGGATCTCAATAAGGCAACACCAAAGGATTTATTCTCATTGCCAAACATAGATGCTCTTGTAGATGCAACTATAGGTCATGAGATGCTCTCCCTAATGGATAGTTTTTTTGGTTACAATCAGATTCAAATTAAACTCGAAGACCAACATAAAACTACATTCACCACTCCATGGGGGATATTCTATTACAAAGTGATGCCATTCAGCCTTAAAAATATTGGTGCCACATATCAATGGGCTATGACATACATTTTCCATGACTACATGCATAAGATCTTGGAAGACTACATCGATGACTTACTAGCCAAGTCATTGCTACGTGAAGAGCATGTTGAGACCCTCACAAAGGTCTTTGATTGCCTGATTGAGCACAATGTTAGGTTGAATCCTAAGAAATGTATCTTTGGCGTAACTTCAAGAAAACTCTTGGGATTCATCATTTCTAAATGAGGCATCGAAGTAGACCCAACAAAGGTAAAGGCTATCCTGGAAATGGCCCCACCCATAAACATCAAAGAACTGAGAAGCCTATAGGGAAAAGTAGCATCCATAAAATGATTTATCGCACAACTATCGGATAAATGTTGACCCATGAATTGATTGCTACACAAAGGGGTCCCATTCTAGTGGGATGAAGAATGTCAACAAGCCTTTGCTAAAATCAAGAAGTACCTGGAAACACCGCTAGTCCTAGCTCCACCAAGGCTAGATGTGCCATTATTTCTATATATATATCCGCTACCGATTTTGCTTTGGGCACCATGTTGGCTCAAAATAATACGCAAGACAAGGAACAAGCGATATATTACATTAGCCGCACCTTGGTGAGCTATGAAATTGGATACACATACGTAGAAAAGTTATGCCTAGTAGTGGTCTTTGCAACCAAGAAATTGTGCCACTACATGTTGAGCCATACGACATATGTAATATCCAAACAAAATCCTTTGTAGTATATGATGAGCAAGACATATCATAATACATGTACTACAAAGTGGATCATGCTATTGATGGAATTCGACTTGGAATTCATAAGCCAAAAGTCCATAAAGGGACAAGTCATAGTTGATAAACTAGCTGAGGTGCCTCTTTAGAATAGTAGGCCCCTCACCATAGAGCTTCCTGATGATGCAGTATTTGCACTATCAAAAGCACCCAAACTCGAAGAACTAGAAAATAAAGCTGACATGACTCTATTCTTCGATGGTTCGAAGTGTGAGCAAGGAGGCAGTGCAGGGATTGTCTTTTTCATGCCACAAGGTGCTCCAATGCCCTTGTCATTCAAGCTGGACTTCCCTTGCACAAATAACAACACCAAATATGAGGCCCTAATATTGGGTCTCCAAATAGCCATCACCATGAAAATCAAGAGGCTAAACATCTTCGGTGACTCCCTACTCATAGTCAACCAAGTCAAAGGACTATTTCAATGTCGAGATCCAATATTGAAAGCTTACAAGGAGCTTGTTGACACATATCTAGCCCAACTAGAGTGGTATGACATCGAGGTAATCCCTCATACATCAAACAGATTTGTAGACACCATGGCATCTCTAGGATCCTTGATCCCTCAGAATCCATCTACTGATTTCACTACCATTCATGTGAAAATGCTCTTGCACTCAATGATGCAACATGAGGCTTTTGATAACAAAGAATCAGTCAACATGATTCATATAGAACCAGACCATGATTGGTTCTGTAAAGCTAAAGACTTTTTATAGAAGGTGCCTTGGGGGTCCTTGATCTCTCAAGGTCCTATGGGGAATGGTACCACTATTCACCATAAGGTTGTTTCTCAATATACATTTGTACACATTGAATCATAGTAGAAGCAAGTCATCTTATCAGTAGAGGCTGTAGCTTATCAGGATTGGCTTTCCTAGTTACAAGACTTCCTAAGACTTGAAATTATCCCACAAGGACTTTCACATGCCAAAAAATGAGCATTCAAACAAAAAGTGACAAGATATGTCTTTCTAGGAGGTATATTGTATCGTCGAAGCTACAATGGAGTCCTCCTTCATTTCTTAGAGCCCCAAGAATTAGCTTGGGTGATTTCACAAGCTCATGATGGTACATGCGATGGCCACTTCAGTGACATGGCCATTGTCAAGTGTATCCTTCGAATGGGTTATTACTAGCCCACCATGGAGAAGGATTGCTATGAGTATGTCAAGAAATGCATTAAATTTCAACATCATGCGAATCTAATGCACCTGCCATCTCAGGCCTTATAGCCCATTCAGATGGCTTGGCCATTTTCTCAGTGGGGTTTTGATCTAATCAAAAATATCTCTCCCTCATCCTCAGGCTAACACACATTTATCTTAATGGCTACTGAGTACTTCACCAAGTGGGTGGAAGTAGTCCCCTTGACTATCGACAATTGGTCCTCGGATTACAGAGTTCATACTCCACAATATCATCTATCGCTTTGGGGTACCCTTCAAAATAATCTCGGATAATGGTCCATCATTCAAAAACAAAAATGTGTGAGATTTAACATCCAAATACAACATTCAACATAGTTTTATGACACCATACTATCCACAGGCAAATGGGAAAGTAGAAGCCTCAAACAAGACAATAGTAGCCATCTTAAAGAAGATGGTGAAATAAAATCATAAGGATTGGCATCTGCAATTACCCTTGGCATTATGGGCTTATAGGACTAGCATGTGGATGCCCATTGGGGCAACATCATTTTTTCTTGTATATGGTGTTGAGGCCATTATGCCCTTAGATTTGGAAATTCCAACATTGCACGTCGCATTGAAAGAGTTCATCAATGATGACACTACGCAACAAGCTCACCTGGATCAATTGACCCTTTTGGATGAACATCGCATTAATGCTCTTGAGCATCTTCATGTTTACCAAGATCATCTAACATGAGCTTACAATACTAAAGTCCACCTAAGAGACTTTAAGGTTGGGGATCTTGTGCTCAAAGAGAACCAATAGAACTCAAATCTTCCCCCGCACCTACGAGACAAATTTGTGGCTAATTGGATAGGTCCGTATATCATCTCTGAGAATATTGGACCTGGGGCATATCGCCTAACATCACTGGAAGGTGTTGAGGAGCCAGAGCCTCTCAACATTATTCATCTAAAGGCGTTTCACACATAAGCACAACAAAATATAAAAAAAAATTCAAAATAAATTTCAAAATCACAAAAACAATAGAAAACTTCAAAAGCAAAAGGCTCCAAAGGCATCTTAAAGCCCTTTGGTCAAATCACAAAAGGCTCCAAAGGCATCTTAAATCCCTTTGGTCAAATCACAAAAGGCTCCAAAGGCATCCTAAAGCCCTTTGGTCAAATCACAAAAGGCTCCAAAGGCATCTTAAAGCCCTTTGGTCAAATCACAAAAGGCTCCAAAGGCATCTTAAAGCCCTTTGGTCAAATCACAAAAGGCTCCAAAGGCATCTTAAAGCCCTTTGGTCAAATCACAAAACTCCAAAGGCATCTTGAGCCCTTTCCCTAAAATGCTCCAAAGGCATCTTAAAACCCTTTGGTCAAGACCCAAGTCAACAAAAATTCAAAAACATTCAGAATAAACAAAAATTCAAAAACAATTGAAAGCATAAAAAATACAAAAATATTTGCATAGCATTCGCACTTACATCCATATAGTTGCATTGCATTAGGCATGTTGCATCCATTGCATTCACATTTAGATACATGTGTGTTTACAATCTTACAAATGACACCATGTTTGTGCACCGATCATGCATTTTCAAAATCCACCATCATCCATAACCCATGTGTGTAACTGTGTTTTTCAACACAACCCCTCCTATTGCTATGAGGAATATACTAGGGTTTTTTGGTCACTCAGCCATACCTAGTGGTTTTATCAAACTTGGTAGAAAGTTATCTTTGCTTTTGATAGGTAAAGTTTAGTTTTGATAGTGCTTGGTATATTTTAGAATCCCATCACTAATCAAAACACTAAAATCTTAGTTGGTACAAGGGAAATATGAATGCTGCAAAGTGGTACTAGGTATCCTAAGGTGAAAATTTTATCTTGCTCATCCCCCTATGCAGCCAATTCGGAAAATGTTGAGAATTGACAAAAGGACAAGATTCCCCCCTACCCAAAGAAATCCCTTACTTTAATCAAAACAAGCAAAAATCCTGAACAAAGAAAAATTCAAAAACAAAATAAATAGTGATTATCATCACTACATAAATCCCTTGCTCAAAAGAAAAACAAAAATTCAAAATAAACAGTGATTTTCATCACTAAACATGAGCAAGTATCCCAAATAAATATGAAGAAAAGAAGGGAGTGTCAAACTTGAATCCTTGGAATTCTTAGCATTTGACGAGCCTTAAGGTGATCCTCATTACAATTTTGGTGGCATCAAGCCAGCTTGGCAATGGCGGTATCCTTACGCACGATGATATGTCTACCACATTAGCATCTTGCTTTTGTACATACCAATGTTTGCATGTGGATGAGCTAGCTTTAGGTGTCCTGTACCACCTAGTGGTTTAATCCAACTAAGTCCAACTTAGGATCAAGATGAACATTTGAGGATCCCCAATACAACAATGGGCTAAATGAATCCCACCTGGAACTGGGGTATGCTTATGTTTTATCTAATATATTCATTTGCACACACAAGGATAATGAGTATCTAGGTCTTCATAACAAGAACCTTATCCTTCAGAAGCTCTATATGATCAGTATACAACTTTTGATAGACCAACTAGAGTGTTTGAGTCTCATGGAAAACCTCAAAAATCCTCTAATAGCAACAAATCACATCATCAAATTTCTTTAGGAGGTCTTGTTCGTCATAAAGAGTGCATGAGATAGGGTAGATATTGGATAAATGTCAACAATGACATTTAGATGGCCACTGACTATTTTGGGTATATCCTTTAACTTGCAAAAGCTCATAAAGAAAATCATACATATCACATCATCTCATCTTGCATGTATAAATAATTAATTCTTATTATAAGAGTTATTATTTATTCATGATTTTTATACATTTTGTGGTGTCATCCATTAGATTGTCAAAACTCATCTCATATCATACCATATGTTTTAAGTGATTAAAGCATACAAGTTCATTTACATTAAATCATCATCATAATGCATTATACACATTTCATTTACCATATCATCACAACATGTGTTAGATGCATATAACTAAATCAAAATAAAACATGCATTTAACAATAAACACTACATCCACATCTGCATACATCATAAGTAGTCCATCTACGCATCTAGATCAAAGCATCTAAGCATACATCTATCATCTAGCTAATGCATGTCATACATCACATCATATACCATAAAATCATATTGCATCACATAAACATAAAAACATAAACAAGAACATAATAAATACACATAATGAGTCTCAAAATGTAGATATCATATATATATGTGTGTCCAAAATAGTACATGGAGGTACAAAAATGCCATCGGGCTACAACTATGTAGGTCATCTGACCTTACACTAAAAAAATAGAGCCAAACAACCAATAATAAAGTTGGGCCTGCACCCCCTGCCTCGGCTTTGCCCTTGGCTATATCCTTGTGTGTACGATGGGAGCTAGTACCCACAATTTTCTTTGTATGGGTCCTGGTCCTTTGTCTAGGCTAGATTGAAGACTGCCCTAATGTGGTCTAAATGCTACATTGTGACCCCCCTACTATGGCTTTCTCCCTAGGAATGGTCCATAATAGTCAAATCTAATATCTTAGAGTAACGATGAAGGTGACATCCGATGCCATCTGGTCCTTGTTCTCTGCTATGATCCTCTATATTCATATCACCTCAGCCCCTACATATAAACCTATAGGCCTCTGTGCAATGGGAGCGGCTGGTGCAATCTAAATCTAAACGACATGTCACTCAGCAATAAACTGGGTAACCTATAGTTGAAGAGCAGATATAGTAGCATCCTAATGCTATACCTAGATTTGATATGACTAAAGCTTAACCTCTACCTGATGCAGTTGAGACCATAGAGGGAACTCTTACTCATCAAGAGCTAACTCCTCCTCCTCCTTAGGGGAAACCTTCTTCTCTACCACCTACTCCTTTTCTCCCTACTACTCTACCTACTCCTAATCATCTGTTTGAACCCACACTTAGTACTCGTTGTGGCTAATCCACAACACACCCCAAAATTGGGGGCCCACCTTTTTGCATGCTTTCAAAGAAGAAAATAGTGACCCAGATGCTAAGAAAATCAAAGAAAAAGGCAAAATTTCACTAAGGAGAAAAGTTGTCACGATATCGCGACATGTTGCTCCGTCGCGGCCGAAAATGAAAAGTTGTCGCGATATCGCGACATGTTGCTCCGTCACGGCAGAAATTGAAAAGTTGTCACGATATCGCGACATGTTGCTTCATCGCGGCCAAAAATGGAAAATTGTCACGATATCGCGACATGTCACAAAATCGCGGTCAAACCAGTCAAACAGGGCAAGCCACAAAAGTTGTCGCGATATCGCGACATGTCACGATTTCGCTATAGAAAATGCCACAGTTGTGCGGAATGAAAAAGTGTCACGATTTCACGACATAAAGCAGCTGGATAGCCCGAAGCGAAAAAGTGTCACGATTTCACGACATAAAGCAACTGGACAGCCCGAAGGAGAAAAACGTCACGATTTCACAACAGGTTTGCATCTGCATAGCCCAAAACAGAAAAGCATCGCAATTTCGCGATAGGTTGCAGCGAAATGCTACGAAACTAAAAAGTGTCACGATTTCGTGACAAGTTGTAGCAAGTTGGCCCGAAATAGAAAAGCGTCGTGATTTCACGACAGGTTGCGGCCAAAGGCATACCGGAAAAAACGTCACGATTTCACGACAGAAAGCCGCAAGATAGCTCCGAATGAAAAAGCGTCGCGATTTCATGACAAGAAGCAGCCGAGGCGTACGGAGATGAAAAATGTCACGATTTCACGACAAGAAGCAGCCTCACAGCTCAAAACAGAAAAACGTCACGATTTCGTGACAGGTTGCATTGGCAAGGCTGCTGGCAGGAAAATGTCACGATATCGCGACATGTCGCGTTTTCATGGTGAAAGCAAAGGAGCAAAGCTGCATGCATAAAAACGTCACGATTTACATGGGGCCATTACAGAACATGCAGAAAAGCACTGAACACGTGGCACAAAGGCATGAGGGTCATGATAACGCTTCAGATCGACAGTTATAGTTAGCAGAGAAGACCAAACATTTCAGGCTCGAGCAAAAGGTCAAAACACCAAAGAAGCGAGAAAATGAAACGAAGCGATATGGGAAATGAAACGAAGCGTCACAGAGCGAAACCAAGAGCCGCAACAGAAAGTTTAAAAGCAGAAGCGAATGTAGATACAAGGGCTGGAAATTGTAAGAAGAAAAGCATTATTTTTGTGAATAAAAAGGAGTTTATTTGGCAAGAGTAACTTTTGTGTGTGAAACCAAAAGGAGATTGAAGGCTAAGACTATTGTTATCTCTGTAGATCTTTCCCTTGCATTATTCTTTCTTGTATCTATTCGTTTACACCATAATGTGGGTTACGATAGGTGAATGATAGAATGTTGCAATTATTTATTTCCTTAGAGTCTTGCATCCGATCCGATTCGACCGTGTTTTATTGCAGGTCTGTTAGGTCAAGTTGTTTTAGAGCTTCATCTCATAACTTGGGGTTTTGCAGGGAGGAGATTGCTAACCAAATTAACGTCCTGTTTCAGTTTTTCCAGCTGATTCTCATAAAGAATCTTTCTGTTTTAGGTTCTAATTTTATTTTCACATTTTTTATTCAAAGATTGGCATTTCGGATTCTGGTGCATTCCAGAATACGTTTTCAATTTTACTAACTCCAAAAGCTAACATAGAAATAGCAGAATAGTTAAATAAAAGATAAAATGAACCAGTTAACGATAAAATGAACCTCATGTTAAAGGCACGGAGCTTAAAATGAAGTGGCCTATACCACGCATTTTCTCATTTGAAATATTTCTTTAAGCCAAAAGATAAAAGAGGTTACTAATTTATTTTCGGGTGGGTTTCATTAATTTCAAGAGCATAAAAGAAGAAAGGGATTTTTTTCTTTCTTTTTTTTACACGGTTGGTTATTTTAATAGATTAGGGTTACAAAGTTTGTTGTGAATCATTAAAGGCCCCTTGTTAACAGTTACTTGCAGGATTTAAGTTATTCTAGGATACATTCATTTATTTGCATTAAGTCTTAATTGGTTATATGCATATGAATGTTTGTTCACAAGAACCTTGGAGAAATTAAAAATAACAAATTTTCTTTGCAAGAAAGAGTTTCCTGTCTGAGACTCTAGTTGCGTGGTCATTTTGTTATAGGACAAAATATTCACTCAACATTTTGGCGCTAGAAGGAGGGCCTTCTTTATTGCTTTGTGATTATGATCTGTTCTAACAATTAACGTGGGTAGTTTTGTTTCCACCTATTGTGCTTGCAGGTATAACATTTAGATACTTTATTTTGCAAGTAAGTTGAGAGAAGTCTTTTAGAGTTCTAGAGTTTTCAAGCTGGCCCAACCTGAGTACATAGCTACTAGGTCCAAGACCACAGGGGAAACTATTTTCCAAAGCCTTTCTCCCACTGCTAGGAAGCCAAAAAACAAAACATTAGAGATCGAAATACCACCCAAGTATACTTGAGTTAGGGATTTCTTTAGACTCAAGTACGTCTAGCGGGCCCGAGCCCTTAATTTCAAGTGCGACAAGAACACCAGGTGTATCTCGTCTCCATAGTTCCAAGCGTTTCCATTGTTCCCACAGGGTTAACACCTTTGAACAACATGGCCCAACAACAACAACAACAACCACCCGCCCTTTGGTATGGTGCGCAAAGTTCCCCCTGGATATTCCTGGGGCAGTCCATGACTTGCCTAGAAACATTGAAAGGGGATTACCCAAATTCATGCACGATGGTCCCACAACAGTCGAAGATCATGTCCAAATCTACAAGGATTACATGTTTAGGCAAGGGGTTACTCACGAGGATGTTGCTTGCCGAGTTTTCCCTGCTAGTCTAGATAGCACGGCCAATGAATGGTATAGGAATCTTCCAGCAGGGTCCATCACTTCATGGGCCCAATTAGAAACCGCCTTCATTAGCCAATTTAGAATGTTATTGGATCCCTCCATAATCTACAATTTGTTCGTATCATGCAAAATATTACCCAATGAGCCCATACGAACATTCAATCAGAGGTTCCAAAAACTATACACGAATCTGACTCGTCACTTTGCGGTAGATCCCGCGGTCGCCTTGCAATTATATTTTAGAGCCTTAGATCCTTTAACATCTTTTTTGACTAGAAGGAACCCTTAGTTTATGACGCTTCCTTTAGCCTATGCAGATACAATGACTCTCAAACAAAAAATGAACTTGCCAGGAGCAGGATTGTCTCAATTAACTGGGATGGGACAATATGGTCCATACAATCAATTTGCCATGATGAACCAGTTAATGGCACCACAGGTTCCTATGATGAACAATTTCCAAACACCCACCCAAGTGGCGTCATTTCCAAGTTATCCTAATGCCTCCGTTCAAACGCAGGGATTAATTCAAAATAGCCCGATGGGTTTGCCTGGGTTCGGCATGGGCAGTAATTTGTTGACCATGCCGGGGTTTGCTCCGATTAGCACGCCAAGCCCAATGACTTATCCAACAATCACTCCGATTCAAAGTGTGAATCCAGGATGGAATCCAACCGCCTAGACCCAAGCCATTGTACCTATTCCAGAGGTGGCTAATGCAGCAAACACAACTGGACCCAAAATTACCGTGCCCCAACCACAAGGGTCCGAATCCGCCATAGAAAACATGAAGGAAACCTTGGCCAAAGTTTTGGTTACGGTGGGAAATGTCAATAAAAAGGTTGACCAAGCCATGGGTCATAACCGACCTCATAACCATAGAGGAAAAGGAACATACAACACGCAGCCGAATAATGGGCGAGTACCCAATCCCGTAGCCAATCAGGCAGATGTCTCGAAAGATTTTGGAGAATCAGGACCTTGTGACAACGATTGCATGCACTGTGGCCACGGGAAGCATGAGTCTATACTGACTGAGGTTATACATTCCCAAGAAAGTGAAGAAGAGGAGGATGTGGAATTTTTTGGAAACGAAGATGAAGAAACATTGGAAGTTCATGCCAACAAACGTTTTGGGAAAGGAAATCACAAGTATTACACTAGGAGTTCTAAGGAGCCCAAAACTTCCTCTACTCCTCCAAACAACCAATTACTCCCTCCCGATTTCAAAGGAGATGTCAATCCCTCTCCTCCATCCATGGTGGAAAAGTCTAAGATGGTGCAAAACATGTCAAATTCAGAAAAACCCACTTATGACTTGGTAGAAGACATGAAGAAAACTAAGGCCAATGTCTCAATGTATGATATGTCCCGATTATTAGGCCAAGAAGTAAGTCCATCAAAAAGTTTAGATCCACTCGCCCAAGTTCATGAAGCTAAAAGTGTTGAGTCCCGATTGGTTTTGAAAAAGGAAAAACGAGATATACCTCCTTTTCTGATAACCATTAGAATTGCAGGTAAAAATCTGCACAATTGCTTAATAGATTCAGGGGCCTCGGCTACCATTATGCCCCTAGAAATCTATAAAAATTGGGACTTACACCAAAACCTTCTAGAAGCAGGGTGGTGCAACTGGATAGATCAACCATGGAGGCAGTGGGAGAATTGGGTGATGTTCTTATTCAAGTCAATTCAGAACCTAGGGTTCAACATCACATAGACATATTGGTGCTCGACATTCCTATCAAATATGGCATGGTGTTGGGAAGAGATTGGAGTAAAAACCTAAACGGTTACATTGTGACAGATTCTTCACATATGTGGTTGCCTTGGAGGGGAGTGGCCAACCAAATTCGGATTGATAGTGAACCTAGGCTCAAGGAGATGATCACATAATACAACAAACCTAATGAGATCCAATACATTGAAGCTGAATTAGGAGCATATTGTTTGGACATAGAAACACCTGAAAATTCCCAAAATGAAAGGATTGGATGCAACGTTATTGAAGGACATCAGGACATTTGGACTTTAAGATTTGATGGATCCAAGTCCATACAAGGAGCAGGAGCCGGTATTGAATTGTCATGTTCAGACAGAGAGCCTATGTTCGCTGCATATAGACTACAGTTCCCTGCCACCAACAATATGGCAGAATATGAGGCCTTGATTCTCGGACTTCAATTGGCCCTTCGAAAGAAAGTTAAGTGTATCAAGGTCCTTGGTGATTCGGAACTAGTGGTAAAACAAGTGAAGGGACAATACGTATGTAAGAACAAGCGGCTCGACTTTACCGAACCAGGGTTAGAGATTTAATAGATGTGTTTGATGCTTTTAACATATCTCTCGATCTCTAGAAAAGGCAATCGTCCTGCAGACTCTCTAGCCGTAGCCGCGAGTATGTTGAAACCCAGTGGATCACAAGAAATGCAAGAAATTCTCCATAGAACTGGTCCCTTGTCCCTCGATACCGGATAATGTCACGAATTTCCAAGTGTTTGATAGTGACAGGCACATATTCCATTTTGTCACTAATTCTGGTATATTTGAAAAGCAGGTTATAGATGAAGATGAGAGGGATCTAGAGGAGGCAGATTTGGAAGAAAAGATTATTGGAAAATGTAATAAGATGCCAAATGAGATGGCTTCATTAGAAAAAACTTTCGATATCGGATACCAACCAAAAGAAGGTAGAAAGGTTCCACCTCCCAGAGAAGCCTGTGACTTGGTTAATATTGGAAGTGCAGAAAACCCTCGAGAAGTATTCATAGCAAAAGCATGTACCAAACAGGAGAAGGATTCCATTGCCAATACATTAAAGGAATACATAGACTGCATAGCTTGGAGTTATAAGGAGCTGAAAACCTATGATCAAAATGTCATAACGCATACGATTCCTTTGAAGCCAGACTCCAAACCCTTCAGGCAAAGACAAAGGCCAGTCAATCCATTATTAGAACCCTTGATAGAGAAAGAGGTAAAGTGACTGTTAGAAGCTAAAATCATCTTTCCTGTTAGGCATTCCACATGGGTTGCTAACCTGGTCCCCGTGAGGAAAAAGAGTGGAGAAATAAGGTTATGTATCGATTTTAGAAATCTTAATAAAGCCTCACAAAAGGACAATTACCCTTTACCCACCATTGATGAAATACTTCAAAAGGTAAATGGGTCGGAGATGATGTCATTCCTGGATGGTTATTCGGGATATAATCAGGTCCTTATCCATCCTAGTGATAGGATGAAAACTGCCTTCACCACAAAGTGGGGCACCTTTGCATACAGGAGAATGCCTTTCGGACTATTGAACGCAGGTGCCACATTCCAACGAGCTATGGACTTTGCTTTTAAGGGGCTCATAGGTAAGTGCATTATTATCTATGTAGATGACATTCCTGTCTTTTCTAAGAATAGGGAAAACCACGTCAGGGATCTAAAGAAAGTCTTTCAAAGATGCAGGGAACATGGCATTTCTCTCAACCCAAAGAAGTGCATTTTCGGGGTAACGGAAGGAAAATTATTGGGACATGTAATATCTAAGGATGGAATTTCCATTGACCCTAAAAGAATAGAGGCCATACAATAGATTCCTTGTCCCAACAACAAAAAGGGGTTGAGATCATTTTTTGGGAAGATCAATTTCGTCAAAAAATTTATTGCAGATTTTGCAGAAATAGCAAAGCCTTTGAACGACATGTTAAAGAAAGAGGTCCAGATCAAGTGGACAGATGAAAATAGAGATGCTTTCAAAAATATCAAGGACGCGATTTCTAAAGCCCCGATTTTAGTGAGTCCCGATTATACGAAGCCTTTCTATATTTACACATTTGCTTCAGATCACTCCTTTGCGAGTGTTTTAACTCATAAGAGTGAAGGCAACATTGAAAATCCTATTGCCTTCCTGAGTAGTCCTCTCAAAGATGCGAAACTGAGATACTCCACCTTGGACAAGCAAATGTATGCTCTAGTTAAGACTGTTAAAAAATTCAGGCATTACATAGTCCACAGTAGGGTGTTTGCTATAGTCCCGGATCCTGCAGTCAAAGCCATGTTCATACATAATGAATTAGGTGAAAGACGAGGTAAGTGGATTTCAACTTTGCAAGAGTTTGATCTTGAGATTCAATCCATGAAGATAGTGCGGGGACAAGGGTTGGTTAAGGCTATAGCAGAAAAGGATCTCGCAATTTCATGTCAACATTATGAAATCGCAGATATAACCAAAGATGAGTGGTATGCAGATGTGGTGTATTTTCTACTAAATGGTAAATGTCCACCGCATTTGAATTCTACTCAACGAAGAGCCTTGCGCTTGAAGTCTGCTAATTTCCTAATTAGATCCGGCACGTTATACAAGAAAAACCATGAAGGTATTTACCTTCGTTGTGTTGATCAAAAAGAGGCAATGCAAATACTCGAGGAATTTCATGGTAAACATGGGACAGGACATGGGTCCGCTAATGCCACAGCCCATCAAATCCTTAGAGCCGGTTATTATTGGCCTCGACTGTTCAAAGATGCCCATACTCATGTGAGGTCATGTCATACATGTCAAACTGCAGCCAATAGAGACAGGGGTGCTTCCATGCCATTACAATCCGTAATTGAGTCTAGACCTTTTGCGCAATGGGGCCTAGATTTTGTTGGGATTATCAGTCCCAATTCATCCGATTCCCACAAATACATTCTGACAGCTACGGATTATTGCACAAGGTGGACTGAAGCTATCCCCACAAAGAATGCTACTTCGGAGGTTGTTATTAAATTCTTAGAGGATAATATTGTCACTCGGTTTGGAATGCCTAACTCCATTGTAAGTGATAATGGTTCAGCTTTTTCCTCTTTGGAATTTGCTAATTGGGCATTTGACAAAAGTGTGAGTTTAAAATTCTCTTCCAATTATTATCCGCAAGGTAATGGATTGGCTGAATCTTCTAACAAGAATTTGTTATGCGTCATAAAAAAATTGTTGGAAAGAAATCCTAGAGATTGGCATAACAAACTTAAGTTGGCTCTTTGGGCTGACAGAATCATAGTCAAAGAATCAATAGGAACATCTCCTTACCATCTGGTTTATGGACAAGATCCCATTTTTCCTACAAATCTCAAGTTACAAACACTGCATTTCATGAAAGATTATTTCGAAACTGATGATAAACTTGAGTCTAGACTAACACAATTAATGCATCCGGATGAAAAAAGGGATGAGGCTATGCTTCATTTTAGTAAACACCAGGATGTAGTAAAAATATGGTTCGACAAAAAGTCTAGAGCCAAGGCTTTTAAAATATCAGATCTAGTGTTGTTATGGGATAAAAGACATGAGAAGAAAGGGGATCATGATAAGTTTGACTACTTATGGTTGGGTCCTTACCAGATTTTAGAAGTCCTAGGGGAAAACAGTTTTAGACTAAAAACCTTGGATGGAAAGGATTTGGCATTACCTGTCAATGGGTTGCACTTGAAACACTATTTCCAGGCCTGAAGCGGCTGGGTTTTGTATTATATGTAATTATGCCATGCTTTGTTTCTTTTGTGTGTGCAGATTTGATGTTTAAGTTGTGTGTTTGTTTGACATGTTAAGGTTTTGTATTATATGTAATAATGCCGTGCTTTGTTTCTTTTGTGTGTGCAGGTTTGACGTTTAGGTGGTGCGTTTATTTGACATGTTTTATTTTCTTAAAAAATAAAAAAATAAAATAAAAAGAATAAAAGTTTGAAATGTTAACTCATGCCTAAGATCGGGAAAATATGAAACATTGGAATTATGTTGTAAAAGCTCCGCATGTAACACAAACAGTTAAATAATATCGTTTGAAGCTTGTGATGCATGAAGTAGTCAGTTTTACAAATTATGACAATACTTTATCTCGCAATTCAAAGGGCAATGCATTCATATTACATCTCACTTTGCATATACATGCCATCTTAGTTGCATATGCATTTCAGATACAAATCATTAAAGTGTGTCAAATCCTCTTAGGGTTATGCTACAACATAAATAAGAAAAAATCCTAAGGTTGGAAACTGAGCCCCGAGATATCTAGAACCAAGCACATTTTATACACATTAAAAAGGATCTTGAGCAAAATGATCAAAACCTTGCTTGGAAGAAAAGGTCAAGCGAAAGAAGTATTTCATGTCTATCCTATTATGCAACATGATCCTTAAAACAGTGGTTTTTACCACTTCCATAAAGCTTAAAGCCTAAAATCAGAGTAGTAAGGATAGGGTTAAGTCCTCATCGAACTTAGGTTGAGGATCCAACTCCCCAAAACTTTGATTTGACCTACATGGAGTAGTAAGGATAGGGCATAATTCTCATCTCGCCTAGGTTGAGAATCCGATTCCCCAAAGCTCCTATGTCTCATTTCATGATAAAGCTTGGATTGGAAGGATCGTACTACTTGTCCTCTCGCAAAGGATGGGTAGTCATCCCCAAGGTCCAAGCAATAAAATTAATATTCTCCATTTTCATCTAAAGCTTGGATTGGAAGGATCGTACTACATGTCCCTAGCAAGGATGGGTAGTCATCCCCAAGATCCAAGAAGTAAAAATTAATTTTTCCCATCTCATATTTATATTGGATTGGAAGGATCGTACTACTTGTCCTCTGCAAAGGATGGGTAGTCATCCCCAAGGTCCAAAGAAATGAAGCTAAGTCATGGATTATGGGGTTAGGTATGCCCATGCATGACAGCATGTCTTGTCTAAAAAACAAGACCACTGACTGTTCAAAGGGTTAGACTAGCATGACCATTTCTTCCATAATTGGTTAAATTATTTTGCTCAAAGTGAGGTAATGAATTCCAAATCAGAGTAGTAAGAATAGGGTTAAACTCTCATCTCGATTAGGTTGGGAGTCTGATTTCCCAAAGCTCTGATTTCACTTTCACTTACACATGGGTTCAAGATAGTAGTGACTCATAACCAACTTTGGGATCTAATAAAACAATTCATTATACATATGGTTGATCCTAAGAGGGTTTGATAATCTTGAATGTTTGTGTATGATATTAGAAGGTCTATGCATTTATAAAAGCAAAATCTCTAAGCATATTTATTAGGTTACACAAATCATTCACAGTCTCACATATGCATGCATGTAAAACTGACAATGGAATGTTGATCAAGTTCAAGCGATATGGAATGAAAACAAATAGCACACACCGAGCTAATACTAATGATTCCGATGTTTCATGTACTTCTGATCTGTCGGTATTTGTTTATCTTTTATGTGCTAACGCTCGTATCTAAGCTTGTATATTTCAGGTTGGGTTCTCACCAAAATGCTCTGGAGCATTTGACAGTAGAGTCACCATTTGTTGTGGCTAATCCACAACACACCCCAAAATTGGGGGCCCACCTTTTTGCATGCTTTCAAAGAAGAAAAAAGTGACCCAGATGCTAAGAAAATCAAAGAAAAAGGCAAAAATTTCACTAAGGAGAAAAGTTGTCGCGATATCGCGACATGTCGCTCCGTCGCGGCCAAAATGAAAAGTTGTCGCGATATCGCGACATGTTGCTCCGTCGCGGCAGAAATGAAAAGTGTCGCGATATCGCGACATGTTGCTTCGTCACGGCTGAAAACAAAAAATTGTCACGATTTACATGGGGCCATTATAGAACATGCAAAAAAGTGCTGAACATGTGGCACAAAGGCATGAGGGTCATGATAACGCTTCAGATCGATAGTTACAATTAGCAGAGAAGACCAAACGTTTCGGCTCGAGCAAAAGGTCAAAACACCAAAGACAGCGAGAAAATGAAACGAAGCGATATGGGAAGTGAAACAAAGTGTCACAGAGTGAAACCAAGAGCCGCAATAGAAAGTTTAAAAGTAGAGCGAATGTAGATACGAGGGTTGGAAATTGTAAGAAGAAAAGCATTATTTTTGTGAATAAAAAAGGAGTTTATTTGGCAAGAGTAACTTTTGTGTGTGAAACCAAAAGGAGATTGAAGGCTAAGACTACTGTTATCTCTGTAGATCTTTCCCTTGCATTATTCTTTCTTGTATCTATTCGTTTACACCATAATGTGGGTTACGATAGGTGAATGATAGAATGTTGCAATTATTTATTTCCTTAGAGTCTTGCATCTGATCTGATTCGACTATGTTTTATTGCAGGTCTGTTAGGTCAGGTTGTTTTAGAGCTTCATCTCATAACTTGGGGTTTTGCAGGGAGGAGATTGCTAACCAAATTAACGTCCTATTTCAGTTTTTCCAGCTGATTCTCATAAAGAATCTTTCTGTTTTAGGTTCTAATTTTATTTTCACATTTTTTTTATTCAAATATTGGCATTTCGGATTCTAGTGCATTCCGAATACGTTTTCAATTTTACTAACTCCAAAAGCTAACATAGAAATAGTAGAACAGTTAAATAAAAGATAAAATGAACCAGTTAACGATAAAATGAACCTCATGTTAAAGGCACGGAGCTTAAAATGAAGTGGCCTATACCACGCATTTTCTCATTTAAAATCTTTCTTTAAGCCAAAAGATAAAAGAGGTTACTAATTTATTTTCGGGAGGGTTTCATTAATTTCAAGAGCATAAAAGAAAAAAGGGATTTTTTTTCTTTCTTTTTCTTTTACGCGGTTGGTTATTTTAACAGATTAGGGTTACAAAGTTTGTTGTGAATCATTAAAGGCCCCTTGTTAACAGTTACTTGCAGGATTTAAGTTATTCTAGGATACATTCATTTATTTGCATTAAGTCTTAATTGGTTATATGCATATGAATGTTTGTTCACAAGAACCTTGGAGAAATTAAAAATAACAAATTTTCTTTGCAAGAAAGAGTTTCCTGTCTGAGACTCTAGTTGCGTGGTCATTTTGTTATAGGACAAAATATTCACTCAACAAGTACCCATCAGGATCCTCGGTATCTACCTCATCCAAAGACCACCCTAGATGGCCACCACCATGCCATAGTCACGTAACCCAAAAATGGGTATACGCCTATGTAAATCCAATATTAGCCATGCTAGGATCAACTACAGGAGGGTCATCCTCCTCTAAAACTATTATAACTCAAGGCAGTGGAAGGTTCTTCTCTACAATAATCTAGTGATATACAACTAGCTCAAGAGGGATGTCTTGTTGGATGCCAAACTATTTGACCACCCCAGAATAATAGAAGAACTCTTTGATTCCATCCTTGTAGCTGATAACCCATCGATCACATCGAGTCCAAGCTGTAAATATAGTTGGGTCCCTCCAAGAAGGGCACTCGTGATAAGGCCTCCAAATAATGTAAATGGCTAGCAAACTAGTCAAAGATATCATATAATGGGAAAGCTCCCTTGCAAAAGGTTGACTCATGTGCTCCTTGAGATTTCTAGGCCACCTAGATCCATAGCACTAGATATCATCATCGACTACAATGATCTCCATAGGAAGTCCTTCTAGGTAGTCCACCATAATATGCTCCCATCCCCATATCTAGAGGAGCAAGCTGCAAGTAATGTTGGCTCATTTGCAACATTGAATATGATAGAAATCATCATAGCACTATGCCAGTAGTGTGTTCCTCCAAGAAAATATGATAGGCACCTCACCAAGAGGTTCCATGGGAACCTCTCTCTAGAGCATTCATGTAGAAGGAGGTTGCAAATCATCATCAACAGGACAAAATGCCTCCGGGAGAAGACATCCTCCTGATACCATCAGGCCACAAAAATCCTACCAGACCGAGTATCCTATACGGTATCAATGACATGTCTCATAAATACCCTAGTAAAAACTACATCTCTAGCACCAATGGGATAAGAGACAATGGGAACTCCATAAAAAGGTATCTAAAAGATCTTGTAGATGTCCTCTGAAGTGATCATCATCTCCTTGATAGGAAGATGGAAGTTATTAACCCTAGAGTGCCATTTGTGTGCCAAGGCAATGAGGTAAGCCTGATTAAACATAATCATTGAAAGCCCAGTGATATACTAGAGCCTACAAGCATCAATCCAGGCCTAGTATGTGGCATCCATGGCAGGTAAAAGGTCCACAAGCAATCTCGAGTCCTGAGCCCGTGTAGACAAAATATAAGAGTGAAAAATATATCTAAATTAAATGCATAAAATAAAAATGGTGTAAGATAATCTAAGATAAGTCTAAGGAAACAAACACAATGACTAAAATGCACCTAAGCATCCAAAAAATCAAATACTACACTTCAAAACTCCAAAAAATTCAATCAAATTGCTTAAAATTCAAAAATTAGAATAATAAGCCTAAAGCTTCCTGGCCGCCCACGCCAGGAGCAGCCAAGAATAGGCTGCTGAAGTTGATAGCAACCATAATTCAACAGTCAAAAATTTAACCATTGGAGTTTGAACTGGTCACTGACGATGACAGTGGCTAGTCCCAGGTAATTCAAGTTGCTTTGAGTGGCAGTGGCCAATAGGCGACACACCAACGAAACTCCCCCTTGTCACAAAAACACAAAAAAATTGAAAATTTCCTAAAACTAGCCTGGACCCACTAAAGCTAAACCTACCCTAGACCTATTGATGGGTTCGATTCATTGCCAATAATTTTAGTGAGGTTCATTTACTGCATTGCTTAATTAGTTTCATTTTATCAAGTTAAATAATAAAACTAGGGTTTGATAGAATACCGATGAAGCTCTAGCTCCTCTGCTGGTAGAAGCCTCTCCTTGCTTAGCCATATCACCCAAATAAACAATAAATTTGGAAGCACTTCATGTCACAATTGCACTTTCTCACCTCAAAGCTCAAAAGTGTAATTGACAGTTGGAAATAATGAAATGAGAAACCCTAGGATTTTCTTTTATATTTTCCCTTTTTGCCTCGGCCATTGCTGGCATCAGCGGCCCACATTTTTTGGCCACTGGACCTAACAGTGGCCATGAGGTAGTAATTGAGGGTCGTTGTACCTGACAACAGCTAGCAAATAAGGAGAAATTTTATCAATTTCTCACCATAGAGCACATCAAAATAGGCCAAAAGGCATACCTATTGGTCTAGAACAATAAAAAATTGTACAAATTCTAGAAAATTAAAACACACAAAAAACTCAAAAACATAATGAAAATAAACAATCATAAAAATCAAATAACCAACAAAAATCTTGAGTGAGCCTCGTATTCTGTCATTTACTCTATACACTCGGTGGTTGCAGCGATTGGCACTCCATGCAATCTGGCAAGATGAGTAAACTAACATAAGGCCACTTGGGGTAAATTAATTATGGTCAAATTGAGATGCATCATTTCAATCCTGAAGAATGCCATGGTGGTCGGACCACCCCACGAGAGTGAAGAATCAGCTCAATTTCCCCATAACATCTTGCACCAAATCATAAAATCTAATGATTCAACACAATCTAAAATAGAATTGCTATCATCTTAATTTCCTAAGAAAGCCATTGTGGTCGAACCGCCCCATGGGATAGTGATGTGCGATTATTTAAATGGTTGAAATCACACCTGAAATAGGATATACCAATAAAAAATGCAAACCTCTAAAAAGGTACAAATAATTCATCTTGGTTAAGTGATTCGTCACTTTTTTAATTGTCCTTCCCTCATCAACTCGTCATTTGAGGGGTTAGTCAAAATTTTTAACAATCATAATCAACATCAACAAAATATCACTCGATCATGTCAAATCACATTCATGCTACAAATTATTGCCAACAACTATCATAAGCTTACCCTTTACTGGGGCAAAAATCAAACATGGCAGTTAAGTTTGTAGCTCTCCTCCTTTCATACCTATAGTAGTACTGAAGGTACCTGATCGCCTGATGCACGAGTGCAAACTTCCACAAATTTAATCATTCCACCCTATTGGAAGCAATTATTCTAGGATGTGCACTGTTTGTGTGACTTGGGCATCCAATTTTGATCAGATCAATGATCATCATACAACCTACAATATGGCCCTAGGTGGTCTATTTTTTCTCCACACTATGTTTTCCCATAGCACATCCCAAAAAGGGTATCTATAGACACCTTAAATGCATCATGTTTAGGAGACTACCCATATGGAAACATCTGGAGACCATATGAGTCATATTAGACCTTTATAAGAGTTAGCAGTGGTCCTAACCACTCAAACAGGATAGTTCTAGCTCATTCAATCTTGGCCACTCTCAGGCAGAGTGGCCACCACATCTAGATGTTGAAGACTACAACAACCACACCTAGCCACTGAACCTAATAGTGGCTAGCATCATGCATAATCTAGCCATGAATACGGGCCCATATCATGCAGTTTGACTACACCTTGTATTGTTTTCAGATGGATTTTGGTATGGAACTCCCAGAGTTCCTCCTAACTACCCCTTCAATGCATAATCATGACTGATGCTCCCCACCCAAGATGTTCAGTTGCATGCAAGTTTGGAGTTTGGTTTCTCTAGGAAGCTGAGTTCCAAATTTAGATCCAAGAGAGAGGGAAGTCTACATATAGACTCTCCCAAGCAAAGCAAAAGAGATCTGTAATTTTTATTTTATGCAGTGAAGCCCTGTCAGTTTGGAGAGTAAATCCATGCACCCTTGAGGAGCAATGAAGTGCTATCCGTCTAAGGAGATACTATGCATCCATTATTTAGCAACACTATTTTTCATCACCATTCTACATACCTGACACATCCAAAGTGACCCTTGAACATTAATTGGAGCAAATAACCCGATGCTACAACCCTTGGAGCTCGAGGAAAAAGGTTTATCTTATGGCCGCTATCCTGGACAATGGCTTGCAGGTATAACCTAAGTTTTATACATTATTTTCTTTGTTTTAGCTTTAGATTCATTTAATTTATATTTCAATATTTATTTCTAGCATAGATCAGATCTATCTGATGCATTTACATTATGGTCCTTTGATATATGCATGCAGTTTTCATTGATTTCATTAGATTCAGTCATATTTTACTTATTTATCTTAATGTTCATATTTGATACTAACAGCCTCATTCAAGGAGGCAACCTGAACTACTGATTGTGCTTTGTTGTTGTCATGCCCATGGATATAGGTTTTTAGGATCATTTTTAGAGTATCCAGAGTGCAAGATCCCTCTTGGATGAGATCAGGAGAAGGAGGCATATGTAAGCCATCAGATAGTTTTATGTATGATATCGGGAGGCCTGCGAAGGTGCACCATCCCCTTGTAGGGGATACATCCACAGTTTCCCCATTTGTAATCTATTATATCCAAAAGAGTATCCCTCATAGGGACGTACATGTAATCGATATCTAGAAGCATTAATAAAAGAATATCTCTTTTCTTGTTATTTTTGAGTTATATGTGCATGTGTTCTTTCTTCATTCATTATTCATTTGATGCCATAGCAATAGAATCCTACAAGTAGGGTGGACGGGGGCATGCATTCCTGGGATCACACACTAGGATGGTTGGATCCTCGGGTGGGATAATATGATGTTAAATGGATAGTGGTAATCTTGGAAAGAGATAAAGATAAAATTCATCAAGATCTATGAGAGGCTCAATGGGAGTGAACTCTTCTTCTGAGCTAAATGAGGTGATGGATAAGGTCTCCCAATTATCTTCTAATCCCCAGTCATGTTCTAACTCTTGATCATATTCTAACTCCTCTTTTGATGAGTCATCACCAAAAAAGATAAAGTAGTGATATTTAGATGATCACAAAGCAAATTAGTATTACCAAGATCAACGTACTCATTGCCATCAATGTCTCCCTCTAGGCCTAATTTAAGATATTTAAGAGAGTTGGAAATAAGTTCATCAGGCATGTTTGTATGATATCCCAAGCCTGATTTATCTATTATAAGTTGATAATGGAGTTCCATAGGGGTCTAGGGACCTTTCTTGTATCACCCTAAGCTATTTTTGTGCCAATTATGGTGGTAAAAGTACCACAAAGCAAAGGATGGTTTTGAAAGATAATAAATTTGCTTAAAATAGCTCTTCCTCCTTTGGTGTAGGATGTGTGTCTATGGCAGAATCAATACCACCATAGACAAACTTTGTTTGGCTTGGGTAGGACCCAATGTGGACTATGGTACCTATGGGAAATGATGTGCCTACATAGGTGACTAAAGTCTCTGATTGACTCCACGAGAAGGGTGAATGTAGTATCTTGTAATAGATATTCACCTATACTAAAATTCATCATGGAAATTGTGACTTATGACAGCTCTATTGAAGGAGATGATTATGAAGATGTGGAATATAATAAAATTTGTGTGGTAATGGGTGGTTATTCCTCTACTAGGGAAGCATAAGTAGAAGTTGTGGAAATGGTTGAAATAAAAGGTGTGATTGATGGTTGAGATATAGATGTGTTCATTGGTGAAGATAGATATGAAGGTGATGTCATAGGTATCTTCTTCAAATTTTGAGTGGGAGGGTCTAATGATTATGAGGTAATTTTTGAAGAAGTCGATGGCAAGGATTGAGATGTAGGTGGTGGTGGTGGAGTGATGGATGATCATGGTGTAAAATTTGTGGTTTGTATGGGGTTTTTGGATCGAATGTCTAGATGTGTGGAAGGCAAGGTGGACTCTTGGGGATGTAAAACCATATTGTAAAATTTGAAGGGCTTCAAGTATATGGAAACATAATGTACTTAGTCTTTTTGTATATACTTTATGCACTATTGCAATATAGAAGGCATGCATTTCATGTCTCAAATCCAAAGTATACCAATCAATATGTTGTATTGCATGGTGCATTCCAATATATGACATTATACATTAATAGTATTTTATCCAACCTAAATAGGAAGGACTACTATGCCAATAATGGAACATAGGGCATCATTAAAAGCTCAAAGGGTGAAATTGGATGTCATTATGGATGATGGTAGAAGGTTGATATATTGGAGGGTGGTAGAGGTGATGATGTTGATTGACAATCCTATTTCAATCAAGACACACTTGAAAGGGATCCTATCCACACTAGCAATGATATGCAATGGTGGATCAAGTGCCTTAGTGGGCATCATATTAATTTCATGATCCTAGAATGTAATTGTAGGATCTTGACATGTTTGAATGTGCCCCACAAAATTGATGAAATAATTAGGATCTTGTGCTTGCAATTCAATAGATCTTAAGATCTCCATCACAGCCTCCTAATGTAGTATCGATTTTTGAATCAATTCATAAATGGAGAGTCTCACAGATGATATTTTTAGACTTTGAGTAAGTTTATTCCTTAGTTTGAGCATTGGGTGAGGTGGAGTAGGCATGACCAAATTTTATACTGTGGTACCTATGACATTGATGGAAATTGGTAGGATCCATAGATTGTGTGGGTTGCATTGGGTATCTTATATTTCTCATTACTATGTTGATCATTCCCATGAAACCTTGGTTAATTAGGGTGGAATGCACTTGATTAACCTTCTTAGGTTTTTCTATTTGATAGCAAGCATTGTGTTTACTTCACATTGGGGTAAGGGATTTTGGAAGACACCTATATTTTGGTTGTTGAATCCAAGAGGATTATCTATCATAATCCCTTACCTCTAGATCATATCCTACATCATATTATTAAATGCATAGAATGATTGAATATCATACCCCTTATATCAATGATAGTTGCAGTATTTATCCTTCCTATATGATTTAGGTTTGGGATGATTTGGATCCATTGGTCGGATCTCAGGGAGCATAATTGCTTGCACCTCACATAATCAATTGAATATGGATGACAAAGAGTTTGGCAATTGTGTATATTATCAAGGTTGTCAATGAGGTTGATTTTGGAGTTGTTGTTGTATATTGATTGCTTGAGTTTTGTAATATACCAATGGAATTTGAGCTTGATAATTAACTAGTGATGTTGGAGCTCGATTTGAGGGCCCATGGGCACTCAAGGTAACCTAGTTGATCATAACTACCTTTGGTTGGCTTTGGCCACTCTTTACATTTTATTGTTCTATTACTTTTTTTAGATTTTAATTTCTCCTTCCTGTACCTTGATGTTCTTTTTTACCTTTGCCTAGGCCAAGGTCTTCTTGAAAGTCCTATATTGCTAAAGTTGCAATAATAATAAAATATGTTTGATGCAACTCCTAGTAAACATTCAAGTGATTTATATGATGGGTAGAGTGAAATATAGTTATGTAATTATTGTTCTCCATCTATTTCCATAGCCCATGACTAGTTCATCCTCGAACTAACAAAGATTGCATAAATAAATCATGGTGGCATTTTTATTGATATTTAAGGTAAAGCATTTTTTAATTGTTCAAAGGTAAAAATACTATGGTGTGGTAAATACTTATACCACTCCAAAGCACCCCAATAAAGTGCTATAAGGAATGTTCAAAGCATGAGGGAATATTTTTCCCTGAAAATGAAAGTAAGTATTCATGAAGCACATTACATGCTCTTGTGCATATTCATAACCCTTGAACTTATCTAATTTTGGCATATCAAAATTCTTAGGATAGGATGGTGACAGAATGGATGGGTGTAGAGACTGATTGGTGAGTTGTTGCAAGGTAGGTTTTTGGTAACCTAAACCTGGGGTTTACTTCTCTAAATAGTTGAGGTGCTCTATCAACCATTTATAGGCCTCTGGTGATATGATAGTATCTGCTTGCCTTTAGCCTTAATTAGTTTTAAGATTCTATTATGGATGAGGTGGTTAGCGAGTGGTATAAATGGGCTTGTTTCTATATATTATCTCATGGTATGTATCAATTGGTTCTTGATACTCGAGTTATTGTCCCTCATAGGTTTCATTATCCTATTGATAGGGGTACACTTGATATCATTTTGATGAATGGTATTGATGATGATGAATGGGTGGTAATCTAGGATGTTGATGATGGATTTTATTTGGGCATGGGTGAGGTGGAAGATTTTTATTTGGGCATGATTAAAGGTTATGTTGTTGTGCTTTATTCCTAGGGTGTTAATGTGTTATTTTCCTTTGTTGTGTAGATGTGGGCAACCTCTGATGCATGACCCATTGTATTTGATGGTCCAGGGATATCTTGGAAACTTGTTTTTAGTTTTCTAGGTCAATGTGTGTGGCCTATTCACACATGTGTTAGTGGCATGAATAGGTGTGGATTGTGCTTTAGATCTAGAGAGATTGATGATTTATTTTCTAGGGTCAGTACATGTTTATTGACTTGATATTCCTATTAAAAGGTGAGTTTCATATAATCAAGAGGTTCTAAAGCACATATTCCTTGACCATACTACATATCATAAGGTATACCAAGAGGATCAAGATCACCATCCCTAGGTTGATGATCCATCATGAAAAATGCTTGAGCTAACATGGTAGCATTATTATTATCTTGAGTAGCATACATGTGAAGAACACAAGCTTATACTGAGAGGGGGTGAACAGTATAAGACCACTTTTTACTTTTTCTTTCCCAATCAATATTATGCAATGTAAAGATAGCAATATCAATAGCAGTAATCAAAGCAATGCACAAATCACCACACACAATAGAGACACCACAATTTACGTGGTTCACCCAATGTGGGCTACTCCACGGAGAAAATATTTCACTAAAATTTTCTCAATCAATCTCTTGGGAATCCTTTCCCTATTACAATGTTTATGGACCTCTATCCAAAGGAGATACCAATCCCCTTAATCAAGTTCGTGGATCTCTATCCATAGGAGAACTCCTTTCTCCTCTTGCTCTGGTTGGTGATCTTCTAGAAGAACTACTACCTCCACTGCACTAGCTAATGGATCTCTATCCATTGAAGACTCTTGTCCTCACTCAGAAGACCTATCCTCACTACCCTGGCTAATGGATCTCTATCCACTAGAGACTATCATCCTCTATACTCTATCACCTCCAAATCTTACACTCAACTCTATCTCAAATCTATACTAAACATAGTCCATCGATCTAGCACAAATCTATCCTCAATATTTATCTCTGGTCTGGCACAAATCTATCCTCAAATCTGCACCAAACTCTATCCTCGAATCTGTACTAAACATAGTCCTTCGGTCTAGCACAAATCAGTCCTCAATATCTATCCTCAAGCCTTAACTCAAAGCTTGACTCAATCTCAAATCAACTCTATTGGATCTACCCCAAACCTTAACTCAAGGTTTGAACAAATCAATCAATCAACTCTGCTCTCAAGCCTTCTCAAAGACTTATCTCAAATCTGCCTTGTAAGCTTTCACAAAATCTCACACCAAATCTATCTACAAGTCCTCTCTAGAACTTGTCCAATCTGCTCAATAAGTCCTCTCAAGAACTTAACCAAATCTGCTCAATAAGTCCTCTCAAGAACTTAACCAAATCTGCTCAATAAGTCCTCTCAAGAACTTAACCAAATCTCTCTCAATCTGTATTGTAAGCTTCCACAAAAGCTTACTCAAATCTATCCACAAGTCTTCTCAAAGACTTACCTCAAATCTGCTCAACAAGTCCACACTAGAACTTGTCCAATCTCATAGAAACATAAAGAGAATTGTTAGAGACTCAATATGCTCTATACTCATCACAATGCTCAAACACTTTCAATCACTCTTTCAGAAACATACAGAGAATTGTTAGAGACTCAATATGCTTCAACTCAATCACTTTCTCAATTCAATTCAGAATATAGAATAGTTTGTTTTATGGAACTTGAACAATCACTTCACACATCCACTTGACTAGGCTCAACCAACTCTACTCAACCAATCTCTCAATGAAATAATCCTTGCTCACAAACCCTAGTCCAAGCATATGATCCTTCACTCAAAATATTTCCAACAATGCTCAACAACAAATCTCACATAACAATGATACTCATTGTTCTTTTCAAACCCTAGTTCAAGTTCTTTGCTCAACAACTCACTTCAACAACAATGCTTATAAAACAACTCTCACATAACAATGATACTCATGTTCTTTTCAAACCCTAGTTCTTTGCTCAACCAATGACTTCAACAACAATGCTTATAAAACAAGGTTTTAATAACAACTCTTTATTCCAGAAAACCTTGAAGCATTAACTCAAACACACTCAATAAGGAAGCCCTAATCAATTCCTTTTCACTCCAAACTTATTTTCAGAAAACCAATCAATCAACTCAACTATGGAAGAATGTGCTCATACCTTTTCTTGATGATGAAGGAATCTCAAATATCTACCACAACCACAAACACTTCTATGCCAAACTCAAAGAGGTTAGAAGATAAATCTCTCTCACAATGTAATGCAAAAACTCAATTACACCTTATCACTCCATATTTAAAAACAACCATCAACATACATAAAATATTTATCCAATAACACCTTATAATCTCCCAATTAAAATAAATTTAACATCCACCAAAATTAACTCAAAAACCTCTTTAATTAGATTTAATGGCAAAAATAACTTTGGCAAAAATCAAATCCACTTTCCTTATAACTCCAATAACATAAATTAATTACCAAGCAAGCAACCTTTCATATACCCTTATAACTCCAAATAACACCTTAGGAAAAACATTAGGCAAATAAAAATATTTAATTAAAAGTACCTTTGCCACTTGTGGGATTCGAACCCACAACCATCGCCTCCTCGTGCACCCTAGCTATGGGCTTGACCACCGTGTGCACTAGGCACATGCTTGGAAGGCTAAGAGCACAATGTGCTCTTTCTTCCCAAGCCTGGTACTTTAAAAAGTGCATGCCAAAATATTTCCACCTTGACGCTCAAGACAAACATGCCAACAACCTCCACGTGAATCGATCATGGTCACTTCCACTCCAAACGCTCTCATGAAACATGCACTACCAATGGACCACACTGTCCAATGGGAGTGAGGCCTTAAGCCCTCCCCACTAGTCTTCTTCCTGGCACTAAAAGATAAAATGATTCTTGTCTTCTTCCTCAATGATTTGCATGAAATAAACTTTGCTCGATCGCTTGAATATTAATCGATGAAGGTAAGGTTTGAATGCCCCTTTGGCATGGCATTTATACATGAAATCCACCATTTGACTTAGACGTCGGTGCTCCACTAAATTTGATGACGTCGGCAGGGAAAAGACAATTGCAATTTAAATTTAAACTTTGCCAACCTTACCATAAGGTAATTTAATTAAATTATAAATTAATTAATAATAATATTAATTAATATAATTAAGTTATAATTAATTTAATAACCAAAAGGATTATTAAATTAAATTACAAATTAATATATAATTAAATTATTATAATTAATTATAATTAATTCCTTAGGCCTCTCCATAGGTTTTAAGAAAAACCTTTTATTTTTCCATCAATGGTTTTGAGAAAAACCATTTAAATCATGCTTTACATAAAGCTCTTTTGGAACCAATCAAAATGCAATCCTTCTTAGAACCTTTTGACATCAATGACAACTAATATTCCTCAAAATGTCCAACAATCTCCCCCTTTGTCATTGATGGCAACCCAAACTCTTTTTACCATAAACTTAACCTTTTCTGGGTTCTGCTCCCATTGGGACTTTGCTCCCCCTGGCTCAAATCTCTCCTTTTTGCTCAAATACCAAATCTCTCCCCCTTACTCAAATCTCTCCCCCTTTGACATCAATGGCAAAGGGTCACCTTTGGGGCTCGGGGCTAAGAATGAGCCTCTTAGCTTAGCCCCTCCCCCACCTCCTCTTGAGATGGTTAATTCTAGGGTGGGAGTATTTCTACTCCCAAAAAACATTGGTCTTTACCTTTGTCTTCTTTTCTTCTTATCTGATCCTTCTGATTCCTCTGACTTTTCCTTTCCATGTCCATGTTCCTGTTCCTGTTCATATCCATATTCTTGTTCCTGTTCTTTTTCCTGTTCCTGTTCATACTTGATTCTGGAATGTCTGCTCTACACCACTTTGTTGTGTGACCATCATTATTGCACTTATAACACTTAATGTTATTATTCCTTGGAGGTGCAAATGTCTTAGGATTTCTCCTAGTGAAGCCATATCCTCTTCTATCATGAACCCTGCAATTCATTGCCTTGTGACCAAACTGATTACATGAGTAGCAATACCCATGGAAAAGTTGTCTGTTCCCATATTCCTGTCTTTCATGTGTCCTACACTATGAAACCATATACCCAAACCTACATAAAAAAATCTTCCATTGAAGTTTTCTTGTCTTGACCTCATTGGTCTCTTAGTCTCTCTTGACCTATTCTGATTGTTGTTCCATCTGTATCTTCTTTGTGCATTGTTCCTGTTCTTGTTGAACTTTCTGTTGTCCAACTCATCCTCAGATGTCTCACTTTCTCTTACACTGCCTTCTTCTGAAGTGTCTTCATCTGAAGTTTCTTCTCCTCCAGAACTTGAGGTTGACTTTCCTTCCCATTTCTTCTGTCCTTGTTCAAATCCAAGACCTATTTTGCTTGATGTAGGCTTTTGTATCTTGATGAACTTATCCAAGTTCTTTGAGCTATTTTTGAACCCTTTTAGCTTGACTTTGGAGTCTTCTAAATCTTCCCTTAGTAGTGCCACTTCTTGTGCTAACTTTTCACATTCTAAGATCTTTGCTTCTAACTTATCCTTGAACTTCTTTGTCTTAGCCTTTGATTTTTCTAGATCCTCTATAAGCATCCTTCTCTCTTCATCACATTCTTGAAACTGAATTTCAAGTTTAGAGTTTTGCTTTCTTACCTTCTTCATTGTGTCAAGGGCATAGATAAGTTCTCCCTTGAGATCATATCCATATTTATCTGAATATTCCTCTATTTGTTTGCCTTTGTCCATATCATCATTTTATTTTGGCTTGTCTTCTATAGGGTCATTTTCTTCTTCTTCTAGTGCCATTAGAATATTCTCTTCTGGTCCTTCAAGTGCATCCTCATATTCATCATCACTAAAACTATAACCATTCCTTGTACAACTATCTTCAAGATGTCCAAAGTTACCACATCTAAAATACTTGAGAATCATTGGTGCCCTTTTCTGAACTTTCTTTTCTTCAATCATAAATAGGACTTCATCTCTATCATTATCTGAAAAACTAGCATCACTATCACTTGAGTACTTACTTGCCTTATCCGCATAGTAGCTCCTCTTTTGCCTTTGAAAGAACTTCTTTCCTTGTCTACTTTGTCCATCCTTGCTTTTCTTTTGGTGCCTGTATCTTTTTGATTCCCTATTTCTGTGATCCTGTTTCTCTTCACCATTGTTATTCTTAGCTTCTTGACAATCTGTTGCATAATGACCATACTTTCCACAATTGAAATATTTAACAGATTTTAGATCTCTAGATCTTCTAGAATCCTTATCCCTTCTACCATAATTAGCTTCTTCATCACTGGATGACTCATTGCTTGATTCTGACTTCTTACCCTTTGTCTTTTTGATTGCTTTGAAGGTTGCTTCCTTCTGGGGAATAGGTTCTTTTGTTCTCATCTCAAAAGTTGTAAGAATACCAAGCAACATATCTCTTGTCAAAGAATCACCATCCTTTGATTCTTCTATAGCTAAAATATTTTCACTAAACCTTTTTGGAAGAGACCTTAAGATCTTATCACAAATATCTGATTCATCAACCTTCATTCCAAGTCCTTGCATAGCATTAACAACCTCATCAATTCGAAGTAGATAAGTACTAATGTTTTCCTCATTCTTCATTCTTAACTCTTCAAGTTGTCCTTTGAGATTTTGTATCTTTGCTTTCTTGACACCTTTATCTCCTTCATATATATTTTGCAACTTATCCCACATTCCTTTTGCATCTTCACAATGCATAACTTTTATGGACTCTGTTCTATGCAAACCTCTCAAAAGTGCATTCATTGATTTTGAATTGTAATGTTGTAGAAGCTTACCTTCCTTATCTATAGGTGGATCAACTGAGGGGTTGTATCCATTTTCAACTACTTCCCAAACTTCATTGCCAAGTGCCTTCAAGTAGATCTTCATTCTCAAACTCCAATATACATAATCACTTCCATAAAATACTGGTACTGAATTATCTGAAGGTCCATTCTTAGAATCCATTATGTTCTTGTTAGCTTTTCCTTCAAGCTATTAAACTCTTTCGAAGGAACCCACTCTGATACCAATTGAAGAACACAAGCTTATACTGAGAGGGGGGTGAATAGTATAAGACCACTTTTTACTTTTTCTTTCCCAATCAATATTATGCAATGTAAATATAGCAATATCAATAGTAGTAATCAAAGTAATGCACAAATCACCACACATAATAGAGACACCATAATTTACGTGGTTCACCCAATGTGGGCTACTCCATAGAGAAAATATTTCACTAAAATTTTCTCAATCAATCTCTTGGGAATCCTTTCCCTATTACAATGTTTATGGACCTCTATCCAAAGGAGATACCAATCCCCTAAATCAAGTTCATGGATCTCTATCCATAGGAGAACTCCTTTCTCCTCTTGCTCTGGTTGGTGATCTTCTAGAAGAACTGCTACCTCCACTACACTAGCTAATGGATCTCTATCCATTGAAGACTCTTGTCCTCACTCAGAAGACCTATCCTCACTACCCTAGCTAATGGATATCTATCCACTAGATACTGTCATCCTCTATACTCTGTCACCTCCAAATCTTACACTCATCTCTATCTCAAATATATACTAAACATAGTCCTTCGGTCTAGCACAAATCTATCCTCAATATCTATCTCTGGTCTAGCACAAATCTATCCTCAAATCTACACCAAAATCTATCCTCGAATATATACTAAACATAGTCCTTCGATCTAGCACAAATCAGTCCTCAATATCTATCCTCAAGCCTTAACTCAAAGCTTGACTCAATCTCAAATCAACTCTGTTGGATCTGCCCCAAACCTTAACTCAAGGTTTGAACAAATCAATCAATCAACTCTGCTCTCAAGCCTTCTCAAAGACTTATCTCAAATCTGCCTTGTAATCTTTCACAAAAGCTCACACCAATCTATCTACAAGTCCTCTCTAGAACTTGTCCAATCTGCTCAATAAGTCCTCTCAAGAACTTAACCAAATCTTCTCAATAAGTCCTCTCAAGAACTTAACCAAATCTGCTCAATAAGTCCTCTCAAGAACTTAACCAAATTTGCTCTCAATCTGTATTGTAAGCTTCCACAAAAGCTTACTCAAATCTATCCACAAGTCTTCTCAAAGACTTACCTCAAATCTTCTCAACAAGTCCACACTAGAACTTGTCCAATCTCATAGAAACATAAAGAGAATTGTTAGAGACTCAATATGCTCTATACTCATCACAATGCTCAAACACTTTCAATCACTCTTTCAGAAACATACAAAGAATTGTTAGAGACTCAATATGCTTCAACTCAATCACTTTCTCAATTCAATTCAGAATATAGAATAGTTTGTTTTATGGAACTTGAACAATCACTTCACACATCCACTTGACTAGGCTCAACCAACTCTACTCAACCAATCTCTCAATGAAATAATCCTTGCTCACAAACCCTAGTCCAAGCATATGATCCTTCACTCAAAATATTTCCAACAATGCTCAACAACAAATCTCACATAACAATGATACTCATGTTCTTTTCAAACCCTAGTTCAAGTTCTTTTCTCAACAACTCACTTCAACAACAATGCTTATAAAACAACTCTCACATAACAATGATACTCATGTTCTTTTCAAACCCTAGTTCTTTGCTCAACCAATGACTTCAACAACAATGCTTATAAAACAAGGTTTTAATAACAACTCTTTATTCCAGAAAACCTTGAAGCATTAACTCAAACACACTCAATAAGGAAGCCCTAATCAATTCCTTTTCACTCCAAACTTATTTTCAGAAAACCAATCAATCAACTCAACTATGGAAGAATGTGCTCATACCTTTTCTTGATGATGAAGGAATCTCAAATATCTGCCACAACCACAAACACTTCTATGCCAAACTCAAAGAGGTTAGAAGATAAATCTCTCTCACAATGTAATGCAAAAACTCAATTACACCTTATCACTCCATATTTAAAAACAACCATCAACATACATAAAATATTTATCCAATAACACCTTATAATCTCCCAATTAAAATAAATTTAACATCCACCAAAATTAACTCAAAAACCTCTTTAATTAGATTTAATGGCAAAAAGAACTTTGGCAAAAATCAAATCCACTTTCCTTATAACTCCAATAACATAAATTAATTACCAAGAAAGCAACCTTTCATATACCCTTATAACTCCAAATAACACCTTAGGAAAAACATTAGGCAAATAAAAATATTTAATTAAAAGTACCTTTGCCACTTGTGGGATTCGAACCCACAACCACTGCCTCCTCGTGCACCCTAGCTATGGGCTTGACCACCATGTGCGCTAGGCACACGCTTGGAAGGCTAAGAGCACCACGTGCTCTTTCTTCCCAAGCCTAGTGCTTTAAAAAGTATGTGCCAAAATATTTCCACCTCGATGCTCAAGACAAACATGCCAACAACCTCCATGTGAATCGATCATGGTCACTTCCACTCCAAATGCTCTCACAAAATGTGCACTACCAATGGACCACACTGTCCAATGGGAGTGAGGCCTTAAGCCCTCTCCACTAGTCTTCTTCCTGGTGCTAAAAGATAAAATGATTCTTGTCTTCTTCCTCAATGATTTGCATGAAATAAACTTTGCTCGGTCGCTTGAATATTAATCGATGAAGGTAAGGTTTGAATGCCCCTTTGGCATGGCATTTATACATGAAATCCACCATTTGACTTAGACGTCGATGCTCCACTAAAATTTGATGACGTCGACTGGGAAAAGACAATTGCAATTTGAATTTAAACTTTGCCAACCTTACCATAAGGTAATTTAATTAAATTATAAATTAATTAATAATAATATTAATTAATATAATTAAGTTATAATTAATTTAATAACCAAAAGGATTATTAAATTAAATTACAAATTAATATATAATTAAATTATTATAATTAATTATAATTAATTTAATTCCTTAGGCCTCTCCATAGGTTTTAAGAAAAACCTTTTATTTTGCCATCAATGGTTTTGAGAAAAACCATTTAAATCATGCTTTACATAAAGCTCTTTTGGAACCAATCAAAATGCAATCCTTCTTAGAACCTTTTGACATCAATGACAACTAATATTCCTCAAAATGTCCAACAACATGTTCCAATGATCATACTTATAGCTCATCCAAGGATGATCATTTCGGTTAGCTTAAATTTCTTTGTCTGGTTGTGAGGTGCACTCTTGATATTGATCTATGGGAGTCATTGGTCAAGCTAGGATAAAAATGCATGGTAGGGGTATCCTAGATGTTTTAGCTTGGTTATAGTTATCCCTATAAAATGTATGCAAGGTATCCTAATCCAAATAATTTGTATCTTACTCATAGTCAAAATATGTGGGTGAGTTGTGAATGGGGATACCCAATGTGTTGGGGTTAGCAAAATTATGTATGATGTTTACATAGGATGATCACATTGCCACTCCGGGATGATAAGATCCTATGGATCAATCCAAAAATGATCCATGGCTTTAGGTGATAGATTAGTGGTGTAAGCTCATGAATGATCCTAGCTACACGTTATGAACATCTACTAGGCAAATGATGTGTAAAGAGCTACAATAATGCTCTCAAGCACTTTCTAAACTATGCAAACAAAGCAAACAAACAAACAAGAAAGCACTCTTTTTGTTTTGATTTTGATTTTTTTCACTTTTGTCTTGATTTTTTTGAGTTGGTTTTTTTGTGTTTTGTTTTTCAGATCTACTCCTAAAAAAATAAGGAAGATGAAAATATCACTATAGAAAGGTAGTTTGTGTGCAACCTCTATCGAGTAATGACACACAAATGGTAAAAAGCAAGATTATGCATAGTGGCAAATATTCGCAAATTGGGGTGAATATTAGGATTTTTAAAATTAGAAATTGGCGAATATGAGAACCCTCAACGTCGGCCCATTTGCCTAAAATTTTTTAGGATCAATTTTTTCTTAGGGTCAATTCACCATAATATATATCCAAACATAGGCATATTTGTACTTGTTGAAAAACTCTTTTTAGGCCTTATCTAATGGTGGTGTTTTTATGAAGTTATAAGATGATTTAATAGGTCAAAAGTGGCCCCAAATATGATCTTATATTTTAGGGATTCAAATACCCCAAATTTTGGTATGAAGATGCTCGATTTGATTTTCTTAGGATTCTCCATGATTCACCTTGATTTTTATTAGGATTTACCATTTTTTTACAAGTACATTTTGAGTCCAACCCCTTATACATAACCTTGGTAAAAAGTGTCTTCCTATAGGTAATATATGGGTGATAGGTGATGCTATAAGAATAATATCCCCTCTAAGGAGGGGTCACACTATTTATATCCTACTACTTACCCAGTCGGGATTTTGCTTCACCCTTGGGCATGCTCAATGTGTTCCATATATTATTAAGCCCTATGGTTAAGGGGAATATAAACCTAACCTACCTTAGGATGCATTCAAAAGTAGAGGGTCTCTCGGTGATGAAGTATGAGAAATTGTGTGTGGGGGCTACTATGGTGTTTAGAGGGGTGAGCTAGTAGAAGGAGGTAAAATCCAAAGTTGATAGTCTGTATTGGAAATTTGTGATGAAGGCCAACCCTACCAATATTTATGTGCTATGTGGTGTGTGGATTCATTTTATTGCTAAAAAGGGAAATAAAAAGCACACAAATTATTCTAATTAATGCAGATTATAAAGAAAAATACATCTATTTTGCTACATGAGGATTCATATCTTTATCAAACAACAAATACAAGAAAAATAGAGAGAACTCAGAGACCATATTGATTGAGACAGTTGCAAAATAGGGGTCATATTTCCCTAAGATGATGATAGACCAAAGACCATCTCAACCGAATATGGTCACTATTTGACAACTTTAAAACTAAAAATAAAGAACATGCAACTAGATGATGTATTTTCTTGTTTTCTTAATTTTCTCTATCAAACATGAAATAAATTATCCTAATATATGAAAATGGAACCTTGATTCCTTTCATTCGATGTTCATACTTGCATATTTATAGTTGTTTTATCTCTAGCTAGAGTTCATCTCACCTTGAGACAGTTGTAGAACAAGGATCATCTTGAAGAACACAAACTTATATTGAGGGGGGCAAATAGTATAAGATCAAATTTTACTTTTCTTTCCCAAAAACTATTATCCAATGTTATCAATTGCAATATCAATAGCAGCGATATAAAAATACACAAATCATCACACACATGAGAGACACAAACTTAACGTGGTTCACCCAATGTGGGTTACATCCATGGAGAAAATATTTCTTCTAAATTTTCTCAACAAATATCTTGGGAATCAATTTCCTATTACAATGTTTATGGACCTTTGTACAAAGGATATCTCAATCCCCAATACTCTGGTTTGTGGATCTCTCCCCACAAGAGACCTCTATCCCCTTTGCTTTGGTTTGTGGATCTCCCTCCATAGGAGAACTCTACCCCCTTTGCTCCATTTTGTGTATCTCTCTCCATGGGATAACTCTATCCCCTTTGCTCTGGTTTTTGGATCTCTCTCCATAGGATAAATCTATCCCATTTTCTTTGGTTTGTGGATCTCTCTCCATAGGATAACTCTATCCCATTTTCTGTGGTTTGTGGATATCTCTCCACAAGAGAAATCTATCCCCTTTGCTTTGGTCTACTCTAAAGCCTACTCTCAACTTTATCTCAAATCTACACCAAACCTCATCACAAGGCTAGCACAAATATGCTCTAGATCTACTCACAAATCTATCTAAATTAGCATCAAACCTCATTACAAGGTTAGCACAAATCTACTCACAAATCTATCCAAATATGCACATATTACATGCAAAAATCTAACTAAAACCTACTCTCTATCTCTATTCAAATCTACTTCAAGTCTTCTCACAAATTTATTCAACTCTATCCCTAGTATTCTCATAAGACTTGCTCAAATCTGCCTCAATGCTACTTCAAGTCTTCTCACAAGACTTGTTAAAATCTACCTCAATACTACTTTAAGTCTTATCACAAGACTTGCTCAAACCTGTCTCAATGCTACTTACAAAACTTTCTCAAATATTCCAAAATATTGCACACAAACAATGCTTATATATCTTTCAAAAATGCTCTCTTCAACTAGGTTGTTCATACATATTCTACCTAGAATTTGTTTAACCTCTTGAATATATAGAGAATGATATTATCAAATACCCAATATGTTATTCACATTCACAAATCTTGCATTCATCCAATCCAATATCTATCTCTTGCAAAACCCTTTCAAATTAAATCAAACTAGTGTATAACTTTGCTTCACAAAAACTGGTCTAATGTCACTCACATCAATGCCCAAATTCTTCACTAATTATTTCAACAAGAATGCATAATTTATTCTTAAAAACCCTAACACAAGTGTTTCCAATTTCACCAATCAATAATGCACAATTTGTTTCACAAACCCTAGCTGAAATATTTCTAACAATCCACACTAATCAAACCTTTTATCTCCACCTTATGATTCAAAAATATTTTCTCAACTAGACATCTTAGAGAAGGAATAATGTCAACATACCTCTTAATTTTCTTTGATGAAAAATATCCCTCAAAACCTATCTCAAAATATTATTTCAATCTTATGCCACTTCAAGGGTTAGTTAGGATAGCACTTTTTCAACCATCCACATGAAAAACCTTTTGTACACAAAAATATTGCTTTACAACTCCTTCAAACCTATTTTTTCACCATGCAAAAATTACACACAATAACCAACCACAACACACCTTATAACTCCTACTTGTAAAAACCCACAAGCAATTTCAATATTATCAACCAAAACCCTAAGTCACATAACAAAGTTTAAATCCACTTTCATACACCTTATATCTCCAAATTTAAAGTTATTTTAACTTTATAGAGCCACACAAAAATCTGAAATTGCATACAATATTTGATTTCAAAGCATCATCCTTATGTCTCCCTAGGTCAACAATATGCACTTCTTCCAAAGCAAAAATTAAACCTTGTCTCCCTAGATCAAGCGCTAAGCATACCCCACTTTAATAATAAAAAAATATTATCCTTACCATGTCTACCATTTCCACCATCACGAGTCGAACTTGAGACCTCACTGAGCCCATGCTCTAGCGTGAGCTAGAGTTCCAGCTAGGTTGGCCTAGCTGCTAGAAATGAATGTGCACAAAAACCATTTTATCCCTTTCTTCTACCTAGTTAGAAATAGTAAAACAACTGCCATCGAGATTTGAACACGAGATCTATCTGCTACAAGCACCTTACGTAGGATCCGCCTACCACCTGGGCTAGCTACATAGCTAAAACCAAATGTGCATAGTCTCTAATTTGTTTTGTTATCCCCTCCTTAAAAATTGTTCTCCTTTTATTATCTTGCAAAATCCTCCCTCCAAGGGAATCGAACCAGCGACCTATTTTGCACCAACACCTTAGCACTACGCTAGCCTTCCAGTTGTGTCTTATTGACTAGAACCTCATATTTGACCTTTCTATCCTTTTTACCTAAACTTGCACCCTTCATATTCTTCTATTCGTCAAACGAAATGCATGAGCGAATATTCGATTTTTCACACAACTTACTTTTGTCAAGGTTTTTAACATTGATTTATATGCAAATCGTGTCCTCCCTTTGTCATGACATTGGCACCTCCCATTGAAATGATTTTTTAATATTTTCAAATGCCTTCCTTTGAATTTTGGCACCCAATTTTTTTCTTTATGAAATATTTAAATATTAAGAAGATTTAAATACTAGAACCTTAGACCTTTATTCCCATGGTGGTGTTTTAAATATTGTTTTACAAACTTTTAATCCTTTTTCCCTTATAATATTTAAATTGCGCATTTAAATATTATTTCCACCATATCTTGCTTTGCTATCCATGGATAATATTATTTTTTCCATGTCACATTGCTTTACCTTATTTTGATATCAACGACTATGCACTTTTGACATCAATGATAACTCCTTACGCTTAATATTTCCAACAATCTCCCTCTTTGTCATTTATGGCAACCCTTTCTAAAAATTCCTTTTCAACCATTGAATTCCAACTTTTCTCCCCCTGAGAAGTTGCTCCCCCTGACTGAATGCTCTCCCCCTTACTCAAATATATCCCCCTTTGACATCAATGGTAAAGGGACTCCTTTGGGGCTAAATATAAGACTATTATCTCAGCTCCCTCCCCACCTCATCTCCTTGAGGTGATTAATTTTGGGGTGGGATTAAATCTTACTCCCAACATATGATGCTCTTTTTATTTTTCAACCTTCTTTTTCAAAACCTTTGTAATCATACCCTTTTGATCCTCTTGAGTGTCCTTGCTCTTGCTTGATTTTGGAAGTTTTGGAAACTCTGTTCTACACCACTTGGTCTTATACCCAATATTATTGTACTTGTAACACCTGATGTTGTAGTTCTTGGAAGGTGCAAATGACTTGAAGTTCCTCTTAGTGAAGCCATAATAATTACTATCATGAACCCTATAGTGGATCACTTTATAACCAAAGTGATTACATGAGCAAAAATAACTTTGAAAGAAATATCCATATTTGAATGAGTTTAAGTTCCTTTTAGTGATACCATACTCCTTATTTTCATGAACCCTGCAATGCATAGCTTTGTGACCAAAATTATTACATGAAAAACAATTCCCTTTGAAGAAATATTCATCTTGTTTTGAAACCTCTAGTCTCTTAGTCCTTTCTTTGCATTCTCTATGATGATCCCTGTTTCTTGTTTGTGCACTATTTTCTTTCTTAGTGAAGCTTCCCTTCTTCAACTTATTTGCATAGGTCTTAGTTTCTTTTTCAATATCTTCCTCCAAACTTCCTCTTCTTTTGATCTTGAGCTTGACCCTTCTTGTTTCCCTTGTCCTTCTTCAAAACCAAGTCTTGTTTTGATAAATGAAGATATTTGTGAATTGATAATTTTATCCAAATATTTTGAAATTTTTCCAAATAACTTTGTAGCTTATCCTTAGAATATTTCACTTCCATCCTTAGATAAACCACTTCATGTTATAATATTTCATATTCTAACTCTTTTACCTCTAAATTTTCAACCATGACTTCTTTAAATCTCCTTGCCTTAGCTTTTGAGTTTGTGAGGTCTTGTAGGAGCTTTTTTTTTACTTCCTCATGGTCTTGAACTTGAGTCTTCAATGTTGAATTTTGCTTTCTAACTCTTTTCAACTCTCTGAGAGCAACAATAATTTCTTCTAGATAAATTGTACCTTCTTATTTTTCTAATTTTTTCTCTAGGTCTTCATAGGAGCATCTTCTACTTGATATTTAATAGGAGTGTTTTCTTCACTATCTGAGAGTATTTCACCATTGTCACTTGAAGAACTGCTTGCCTTTTTAGAATAGAAACTCTTCTTGTGTTTTTGAAATAACTTATTTTCTTTCTTGCCTTGACCATACCTGTTTTTCTTTTCATGCCTAAATTTTCTTTCTTCTTTTTTCTTATAATATTGTTTTTCTTCACTGCTAATACTTCTAGATTATGGATAATTAGATGCATAATGACCAAATTCACCACAATTAAATCATTTTACAGTCTTTATATCTTTATTTTTTCTTGAGTTCTTATTTCTTCACATATTTAGCTTCTTCAATACTACTTGACTCATCACTTGATTTTGGTTTCTTATATTTTGTCTTATTTGAAGCTTTGAAAGTTGTTTCTTTCTTGGAATTGTGATATTTTTCTATTCTCATCTCATAAGATGTGAGAATTCCATGTAACTCATCCATAGTCAACTTATCAATATCCTTCATCTCTTCTATAGCTAAAACCTTTGCATCATACCTTATAGGGAGTGATATTAATACTTTGAGAGCAAAACTGGAGTCCTCAATTTTGAATCCAAGTCCACGCATGGCATTAACAACTTCATAAGCATGAAATAAGTATCTAGCAATCTCTTCCTCATATTCCATATTCAACTCTTGAAACCTTCTCTTGTGATTTTATAGTTTTGCCAACTTGACCTTGTTATCTTCTTCATATGTTTGCTTCAATTTGTCCCATATTTCTTTTGTTGATTTTCATTGCATAAATTTCACAAATTTTGATTCATGTAATCCACTTAAGATTCCATTCATAGTCTTGTAATTATTCACATGTAATTTCTTACCATATTTATCTGTGAGAGGAGTAGTTGTACATGTGAACCCATCCTCAACCGATTACCATATTCATATCCTTGTGTCATCAAATAAGTCTTCATCCTCATACTCCATAAAGCATAATTGCTCTCATCAAACAATGGGGTCTTATTTGATGAAGATCCATTCTGATATGTCATATATGTTCCCATAATATCTTCCTTCAAGTTGTTAGAATTTTTTGAAGGAACCCGCCCTAATACCAATTGAAGAAAATAAGCTTATACTAAGGGGGAGTGAAAAATATAAGATAAACTTTTACTTTTATTTCCCAAAAAATATTATCTAATGTTATCAATTACAATATCAATAGCAGTAATAAAAAAATGCACAAAGCATCACACACATGAGAGGCACAAACTTAACGCGGTTCATCCAATATGGGTTACATCCATGGAGAAACTATTTCTTCTAAATTTTCTCAACAAATATTTTGGTAATCAATTCCCTATTACAAAGTTTGTGGACCTCTATCCGAATGAGATCTCAATACCCAATACTCTATTTTGTTGATCTCTATCCATAGGAAAACTTTACCCCTTTGCTCTAGTTTATGGATCTCTCTCCATAGGAGAACTCTATCCCATTTACTTTGGTTTGTGGATATCTCTCCATAGTGATGTTCACACAATGACACTGAGAGGGGGGGGTGAATCAGTGTAGCTATTAATTTTAATATCTACAGCATTTAATATGAAACAAAGATAGCTTAAAAACTAGAACAACAAATTGAACAAGAGAGCACACCACAACACTCAATATACCGAGGTTCACCAATTTGGCTACTCCTCAAAATTGACTGCTTGGACTTCAATCCAAATCCAGTCTTTGCAAAATTCCAATTTTACAAATTCTTTACCAGCATCCACTGGAAGGAGCACCAACCCCTGTAATTTTCTGCTGCAACAGATGGAGCACCAACCCCTAGTACCAAGCACCAACTTGGACTGCAATTCTGATCAATTAGAATGACATAAAAGTGTCTTCACTTCATGCACAACCCTGACTGGTCTGCAATTAATCCAACTCTGCACACTCTCACGGCTCTGCTAATTTTCTTATTCAAACCCTCTTTTCACAGCAATATTTCTCTTTCTGCAACAACTTCTCTCTCACAGCAGCAACATTATTCTGTGCCCGACTGTCCTTTTATACCCTATTTTTCTCATCGGGACTCTTTGTCTTCTATCGCGTTTCAATTCTTCATGCAGTCGGATGACATTCTCGAGCCGTTCGAATTCTTTTCTTCTTTCCAATGCGGCTGTTCGAATCCTTCCAAATACGACTGTTCGAATGCTGCACATCCTTCTTCTCGAAAGCTTTTCGATCCTTCCTATTTTATGTTTCGAATGCTGTAAATACGTCTATTTTAATCGGCTGTTCTAATGCATTTTTCAATCGACTGTTCGTTTGCATTTTCAATCGGCTGTTCGAATGCTGCACTTCGACCGTTCGAATGCTTTTTCGATACAGCCTATACGACACTTAGAAAGCATTTCAAGCATGCATCTACATCTGTTCTCATGCATGTTCGACACCTGTCAATGTGTAACTGTCTGTCTGACATCAGTTACTGTTTACGTAACAGGCTGCGTGATTATGCTTTTTTGACACGTGTCATTTTGCATGCTCCTGCGGCTTTTACCCGCCAAACAGTTGCCTATCGCGATATCGCGACACTTTTAATTTTTGCTGATGTCATCCTTCATAATGTCACAAAATCACGACGCTTCGTAATTCCAGAGGCGTCATCATCCTTCTTGTCGTGAAATCATGACGCTTCTGGCTTCTCGACGTCATCATCCTTCTTGTCGCGAAATCGCGACGTTTTGGCTTCTGCTGACGTCATCATCCTTCTTGTCGCGAAATCGTGACGTTTGACGTCATCATCCTTCTTGTCGTGAAATCGTGACACTTTGGGCTTCCGTACAATCCTCCTTGCAAACTTCAGCGAAAATGGAACATGTCGCGAAATCGCGACGTTCACTGCTTCCGAAATCGCTACAACTTTGTGCCTTGTGCTTTTGACTTGTTACATCTTTAATTTTTGCAACTTTGAATGGTAGCGAAATCGCTACACCTTTGTTTCCATACATTTTGTCATGCAATGAAATCGCTACACCTTCTTGTTTGTGCTTTTTCACTTGTAGCGAAATCGCTACACCTTCTTTGCCCTTCATTTCAACATGCAGTGAAATCGCTGCACTCTTTCGCCTTGACTTTCAAACTTGTAGCGAAATCGCTACACTTCCTTGACTTAGTGCATTTTCCTCCAACATGTCACGAAATCGTGACATCTTTTCACCTTGCTTCCTTCTCTGCCCACATGTCGCGAAATCGTGACAATTTTGCTTGCATCTTCTCTCTCCTAGTTTATGTCGCGAAATCGCGACAATTTGGCATGCACTTTCTCTCTCCTAGTTTATGTCGTGAAATCATGACAATTTGGCGTGCACTTTCTCTCTCCTAGTTTATGTCGTGAAATCACGACAATTTTTCTTGCGCCTTCTCTCTCTCCTATTTTGTCGCGATATCGCGACAGAAAACATGTCGCGATATCGCGACAGTTTTCTTCCTTGTCTTTTTCTGCCAATTTCTGAATCTGGGTCACCTCTGTTTTCCTTGAAATTCACTGCACTTGATCTGACTGACCTCTGGACTGCATCAACTGCATCAATCTGTCTGTGTTGACAACAATGACAATACTTTTGCAATGCCTTTGTTGTACCTTGCTCAACAATCTCCCCCTTTGGAATTATTGGCAACACACTGCAACCTTGCTCAATTTCTTCTCCCCCTTTGCCAATAATACCAAAGGGCTGCTGCAGACTCCCCCTGAGTCTATGCACAACATTCTCAGACTGAAAAAGTTTGAATGCTCCCCCTGAGAATGTGTTTCCCATAACTAGTCAGTGCTTGGGTAGTGTGACTACCCCCAACTTCTTCCGAAGATATTCAAATACTTCCTTTGGCAAAGGTTTTGTGAATATATCAGCTACTTGCTCTGTAGTTGGAACAAAATCCAATTTGACCTCTCCTTCTGCAACTTTATCCTTCAAGAAATGATATCGGATTGCAATATGTTTGGTTCTTGAATGCATAACTGGATTCTTGGATATGTTGATAGCACTAGTGTTATCACATTTTATTGATATTGGCTCTTTGAAGTGGATACCAAGATCTTTCAAAGTTTGTCTCATCCATAATATCTGTGTACAGCAAGTTGTGGCTGCAATGTATTCTGCTTCTGCAGTGGATAGAGATACTGATTCTTGTTTCTTGCTGTGCCATGCTACCAATCTGTCTCCAAGATAAAATGCTCCTCCACTTGTACTCTTCCTGTCATCAATACATCCTGCCCAATCTGCATCAGAATATGCAATCAAAGTGAAATCTTTACCTTTTGGGTACCACAACCCATAATCCATAGTACCCTTGAGATACCTGAAGATCCTCTTTACAGCTGTTACATGAGTTTCTTTGGGACTGGCCTGAAATCTTGCAACCATGCATACTGCTTGTAATATATCTGGTCTAGTGGCTGTTAAATACAGTAGGCTTCCAATCATAGACCTGTACATAGTTTGATCTACATCTGGGGATTTATCATCCTTGCTCAACTTGCAACCTGTTGTCATGGGAGTGCTTACAGGTTTACTGTCTTCCATTGTGAACTTTTTCAGCATTTCTTTTACATATTTAACTTGAGAAATAAAAATGCCTTTTTCATTTTGATTGACCTGCAGTCCTAGAAAATAAGAAAGTTCACCAATCATAGACATCTCAAATTCTTTCTTCATTTTATTTGATATGTCTTTGCAAAATTCATCCATGCTGCTGCCAAATATTATATCATCTACATAAACAATAAGAACAATAAGATGCCCCTTCTCTGTTTTGACATATAAGTTGCTGTCCACCAAACCTTTCTTGAACCCTTGTTTAATTAGATAATTATCCAGCCTTGCATACCATGCTCTGGGTGCCTGTTTCAAACCATATAATGCTTTCTTTAACCTGCAAACAAAATCTGGGTTTTCACCAAGTTGGAAGCCATCTGGTTGTTCAATGTAAACCTCTTCTTCTAGTTTTCCATTCAAAAATGCTGATTTTACATCCATTTGATATACTTTGAAGTTTTTATGAACTGCTAATGCCAGAAACATTCTGATTGCCTCTAGTCTGCTACTCGGTGCAAAAGTTTCCTCAAAATCAATGCCTTCAACCTGAGCATAGCCTTTACAGACCAATCTTGCCTTATTTCTGACAACCTGTCCATCTTCATTTAATTTATTTCGAAAAACCCATTTAGTGCCAATTATGTTTTTATTTGTTGGTCTAGGTACTAATTCCCAGGTATTGTTTTTCTCAATCTGATCTAATTCTTCATTAATTGCCTTCAACCAACTTTCATCATTGCTTGCTTCAGCAACATTTTTAGGTTCAATGCTAGATAACAGAGAATAGTTCCGCACTGCTGCTCTTCTTGTCTGAATACCATCTTTGGGATCCCCAATAATCTGTTCACTTGGATGATTTTTCTGCCAGTTGCCTGTTTTAAATTTCCTGTTTTCTTCTTCTTCTGATTCAGTTTTTACACCATCTGGATCAATTTTTTGATTCTTATCTGTTTCCTTTTCATCATCACCTTCAATGACTTCTTCATAGATAGGGTAGTTTTCTTGATAAATAGTTTCTTGTTCTCTACCTTCATCAACTTTCACATCAGCACTCTCAACAATTTTCTTTAGCCTCTTGTTATAACATGTGTAGGCTTTGCTTTTTGTTGAGTAACCAAGAAAGATACCTTCATCGACTCTATCTTCAAATTTATCGAGGTTATCTTCAGTCCGTTTTATATAGCACTTGCTGCCAAATACTTTGAAATGTCTTGTTGTTGCCTTTCTGCCAAACCACAGTTCATACGGTGTTTTGCTTTCATGTGGTCTTAGCATGCACCTGTTTTGAATGTAAACTGCAGTATGTACTGCCTCTTTCCAAAATCTGTCAGCTATTTTGTTTTCAGCCAGCATTGTCCTTGCCATTTCCTGCACTGTCCTATTTTTCCTTTCTACAACACCATTTTGCTGAGGTGTTCTAGCTGCTGAAAACTGTCTTCTTATCCCATATTTTTGACAGTATTCTGCAAATTCTTCTGAAATAAACTCTCCTCCTCTGTCTGATCTTAGGCATTTAATTCTTTTCCCTGATTGATTCTCAACAAGATTTTTGAAGGTTTTAAACATCTCAAAGGCTTCTGATTTAAGTTTCAAAAATAGTACCCATGTCATTCTTGAGTAATCATCTATACACAGCATAAAATATTTGTGTCCATTTATGCTTTCAGTTCTCATGGGTCCACATAAATCAGTGTGAATTAATTCTAATGGCTTGCTTGTGAAATATTCTTTTGCTTTGAAAGTGGCTCTGGTTTGTTTTCCCTTTTGGCATGACTCACAAATATTGTTTGAAGGTTTACCAATAGTTGGTATGTCTCTTACTGCCCCTTTTGAGCTGATTTTTACCAGATTATCAAAGCTTATGTGACCGAGTCTCTTGTGCCACAACCAGTTTTCTTCTTCCTGACCAACCAAGCAAGCTCCTTCTGAAGTCTCTGAAAGTGTATACAGATTTCCAGAAGTTCTCAGTCCAGTGGCTATTATCTTTCCATTTTTTGTCTTTCTTACTTCACAGCCCTCCTTCTTGAAGATTACATCATGGCCTCTGTCACAGATTTGACTTACACTCAGTAAGTTATGCTTCAGACCAATCACAAACAAGACTTCTTTTGATTTTATATTGCCATCACTGATCTTGACTGATCCCTTTCCAACAATCTTTGCTCCATCATTATTTCCAAATTTCACAGAACCACCCTCATAATTCTGCAAATTCTCAAATTTCTGCTTGTCACCTGTCATGTGACTGGAACACCCACTGTCAAGTATCCAAGGTGCTGATTTGTTCTGAGCTTTAAAAGCAGTCTGGACAATCAAAGATTCCTTTTCTTTCCATTCTGGTTTGATAGCAGATTTGGCTACTTGTTTTGCCTTTGTCCTTTCATTAGCATGTGCCTATTTTTCAGGAAATTTTTGGTTTTGTTTCAACCCACTTGACTGAGATTTTCTACCCTGATAATTATTTGCTGCAAAAGTGCTTCTACAGTTTCTAGCAATATGTCCAAAATTATGACAATTATAACATTCAATTGCATAATTCATTAAAGGAGAAAAAACATTTCTGCTTGTGAAATTCCTTTGAGATACATTATGCCTGCAATCTGAAATTTTATGGCCATAAGCATTGCATTTAAAATAGTAACCTGAAAAGGAATGATTAAACCTGGGTTCCGGTCTTTGCCAGTTTGAAGTAGGAGCCATAAATATTTTCCTTCTTGGATGTGTGACTTTTATGAAGCCATCTTTGTCGAGTACTCTTCTTGAGTCTGGCATTATTGCTTTCTTGGGCATGTTTTGTTTTTTCTAGATCAACCCTGATCTTTTCTTCTTTCTTTATGGGTTCTACATTCGAGGCCTTTGAACCCTTTGATGATTCTCCTTCATCGAAGCCTAAACCAAATTTGATGCCGGAAGGCCTTTGGTTATTTAACATTTTATCCAGCTTTACAGTACTTTCTTCAAACTTGTGAAAATAGTTTAATTTTCTATTCATCTCCTCTAACTGCATTCTTAACTTAACCATGTCTTCCTCTAGCTTGTTGCATTCAACTGTCTTTACAGTTAATTGTTCATCAAGAACTTCAGTCATTTTCTTGAATTCCTCTGTCCCGTATTTTTAAAGCTGTTTATTATGTCGGTGGCATCTTCTAGTTTTCTTGAAAACTTTTTGTTCTTTTCCTTTCAACACTCAACTCTTCAAGTGCAACAACCAATTCTCCTTCCAGATAAACTTCAACTTCATCTTTAAAGTTTTCATCACTTTCCTGATTTTCTTCTGTTCTTTCCTCTTCAAGTGCCATGAACAGAGCTTCACCTTTTTCTTCTTCAGAATCCTCATCTGAGCTTTCTTTAGAAGTGCTGACATTCTTGGATATGAAGCTTTTCTTCTTGAAATTGTTCTTTCTGAAATTTTGTTTCTTCTTCCAGTCACCTTTTTCTTGGTGTGAGCCTTCACCATTTTTGGTTTTCTCCTGCATTGGACATTTGGCTGCAAAATGACCGACTCCTCCACAATTGAAGCACTTAAAAGGTAGCTTTCCTCTATATTTTCCTTTTCCCTTTGTGAGTTTTCGAACAAAATTAGCTTCTGTTTCATCCAGTGTTCCTTCATCCTCAGATTCATGTTCAGCTTTTACATTCTTGTGTGCCTTAAAAGCTGCTTCTCTGTCTGTAGACTTGGTTTGTCCTATTCTCATTTCATATGCTGTCAGGGAACCATGCAACTCATCCATGCTGAAGTTGTTTAGATCTTTTGCCTCTTCTATTGCAGAAACTTTGGAGTTAAATCTTTTGTGCAGTGTTCTGAGAACCTTTTTCACAACAACTGCATCATCAATTTCTTCACCGAGTCCTCTGATTGCATTAATGATTTCATTGACTTTCAGCATATAAGCCTCTATGTTCTCATCTTCATTCATTTGCAGTGCTTCGAACTGTGCTCGATGAGTTTGCAGTTTTGCTTCCTTAATCTTGTTGTCTCCTTCATGGATGCTCTTCAGTTTATCCCACATGTCTTTTGCTGATTTACAGCTCATGACTCTTATCAGTTCACTTGTCAACAAGCCCACACATTATGGCATTCTTAGCTTTGGAGTTGTTCTCAAAATTTTTCTTCTCAACAGTATCTGTTGGAGGGGTAGTGGGTGCAGTGTATCCACTATCTACAGAATCCCAAATATCATATCCCAATGCACTCAGATATGTTTGCATCCTGAGTTTCCAAAAAGTGTAATTTGTTCCATCAAATAAGGGAGCTTTGTTGGATGAGAATCCTTCACCGCCTGCCATTGTTTCTTCTAAGATCTCCTTAGCTGATTAAGCTTGTACAAGGAACCTGCTCTGATACCAATTGATGTTCACACAATGACACTGAGAGGGGGGGGTGAATCAGTGTAGCTATTAATTTTAATATCTACAACATTTAATATGAAACAAAGATAGCTTAAAAACTAGAACAACAAATTGAACAAGAGAGCACACCACAACACTCAATATACCGAGGTTCACCAATTTGGCTACTCCTCAAAATTGACTGCTTGGACTTCAATCCAAATCCAGTCTTTGCAAAATTCCAATTTTACAAATTCTTTACCAGCATCCACTGGAAGGAGCACCAACCCCTGTAATTTTCTGCTGCAACAGATGGAGCACCAACCCCTAGTACCAAGCACCAACTTGGACTGCAATTCTGATCAATTAGAATGACATAAAAGTGTCTTCACTTCATGCACAACCCTGACTGGTCTGCAATTAATCCAACTCTGCACACTCTCATGGCTCTGCTAATTTTCTTATTCAAACCCTCTTTTCACAGCAATATTTCTCTTTCTGCAACAACTTCTCTCTCACAGCAGCAACATTATTCTGTGCCCGACTGTCCTTTTATACCCTATTTTTCTCATCGGGACTCTTTGTCTTCTATCGCGTTTCAATTCTTCATGCAGTCGGATGACATTCTCGAGCCGTTCGAATTCTTTTCTTCTTTCCAATGCGATTGTTCGAATGCTGCACATCCTTCTTCTCGAAAGCTTTTCGATCCTTCCTATTTTATGTTTCGAATGCTGTAAATACGTCTATTTTAATCAGCTGTTCTAATGCATTTTTCAATCGGCTGTTCGTTTGCATTTTCAATCGACTGTTCGAATGCTGCACTTCGGCCGTTCGAATGCTTTTTCGATACAGCCTATACGACACTTAGAAAGCATTTCAAGCATGCATCTACATCTGTTCTCATGCATGTTCGACACCTGTCAATGTGTAACTGTCATGCATCGACATCAGTTACTATTTACGTAACAGGCTGCATGATTATGCTTTTTTGACACGTGTCATTTTGCATGCTCCTACGGCTTTTACCCGCCAAACAGTTGCCTGTCGCGATATCGTGACACTTTTAATTTTTGCTGACGTCATCCTTCATAATGTCACGAAATCGCGACGCTTCCAGATTCCAGAAGAAATTGCTATCTTTAAAAGCCCATCTCTTGTCACGAAATCGGACGTTCGCTTTGACGTCATCATCCTTCTTGTCATGAAATCGAGTTGATGTCATCATCCTTCTTGTCACGAAATCATGCTTTGCTGATGTCATCATCCTTCTTGTCACGAAATCGTGACACTTTGGGCTTCCGTACAATCCTCCTTGCAAACTTCAATGAAAATGGAACATGTCGCGAAATCGCGACGTTCACTGCTTCCAAAATCGCTACAACTTTGTGCCTTGTGCTTTTGACTTGTTACATCTTTAATTTTTGCAACTTTGAATGGTAGCGAAATCGCTACACCTTTGTTTCCATACATTTTGTCATGCAGCGAAATCGCTACACCTTCTTGTTTGTGCTTTTTCACTTGTAGCGAAATCGCTACACCTTCTTTGCCCTTCATTTCAACATGCAACGAAATCGCTGCACTCTTTCGCCTTGACTTTCAAACTTGTAGCGAAATCGCTACACTTCCTTGACTTAGTGCATTTTCCTCCAACATGTCGTGAAATCGCGACATCTTTTCACCTTGCTTCCTTCTCTGCCCACATGTCGCGAAATCGCGACAATTTTGCTTGCATCTTCTCTCTCCTAGTTTATGTCACGAAATCGCGACAATTTGGCGTGCACTTTCTCTCTCCTGGTTTATGTCGCAAAATCGTCGACAATTTGGCGTGCACTTTCTCTCTCCTGGTTTATGTCGCGAAATCGCGACAATTTTTCTTGCGCCTTCTCTCTCTCCTGTTTTGTCGCGATATCGTGACAGAAAACATGTCGCGATATCGCGACAGTTTTCTTCCTTGTCTTTTTCTGCCAATTTTTGAATCTGGGTCACCTCTGTTTTCCTTGAAATTCACTGCACTTGATCTGACTGACCTCTGGACTGCATCAACTGCATCAATCTGTCTGTGTTGACAACAATGACAATACTTTTGCAATGCCTTTGCTGTACCTTGCTCAACACATATGATAAATCTATCCCCTTTGCTCTGGTTTAATAATTTCTCTCCATAGGAGAACTCTATCCCCTTTGCTCTGGTTTGTGGATCTCTCTCTATAGGAGAAATCTGTCCCTTTTTCTTTGGTCTTCTCAAAATCCTACTCTTAACTATGTCTTAAATTACACCAAACCTCATAATAAGGCTAGCACAAGTCTACTTCATATCTGCTTAAAAATCTATCCAAATTAGGACCAAACCTCATTACAAGATTAGCACAAATCTGCTCCAACTTTTCTAACAAATATATCCAAATATGTACATAATACATGCACAAATATGACTCAAACCTACTCTCTATCTCTGCATAAATCTACTTCAAGTCTTCTCACAAATCTGTTCAACTCTATCCCTAGTCTTCTCACAAGACTTGCTCAAATCTACCTCAATACTGCTTCAAGTCTTCTCATAAGACTTGCTCAAATCTACCTCAATGTTGCTTCAAGTCTTCTCACAAGACTTGCTCAAATCTGTCTTAATGCTGCATACAAAACCTACTCAAATATTCTAAAATATTGCATACAAACAATGTTTATATCTCTTTCAAAAATTCTCTCTTCAACTAGGTTGTTCAGATATATTCTACCTAGAATTTGAAAAAACCTCTTGAAAATATAGAGAATGATACTATCAAATACCCAATATGTTCTTCACAATCACAATTATTGCATTCATCAAATCCAATCTCTATCTCTTGCAAATCCCTTTCAAATCAAATCAAACTAGAGTATAACTTTGCTTCACAAAAACTGGTCTAATGGCAATCACATCAACGCCAAAATTCTTCACTAATTCTTTCAACAAGAATGCACAATTTGTTCTTAAAAATCCTAACACAAGTGCTTCCAATTTCACTAATCAATAATGCACAATTTTTTCCACAAAACCTAGCTGAAATATTTCCAATAATCCACACTAATCAGACCTTTTATCTCCATCTTATGATTCAAAAATATTTACTCAACTAGACATATTAGAGAAGGAATAATGTCAACATACCTCTTAATTTGCTTTGATGAAAAATATCCCTCAAAACCTGTCTCAAAATGTTCTTTCAATTTTATGCCACTTCAAGGGTTAGTTAGCATAGCACTTTTTCAACCATCCACATGAAAAACCTTTTGTACACAATAATATTGCTTTACAACTCCTTCAAACCCCTTTTTTCACCATGCAAAAATTACACACAATAACCAACCACAACACACCTTATAACTCCTACTTGTAAAAACCCATAAGCAATTTTAATATTATCAACCAAAATTCTAAGTCACAAAAAATTTTAAATCCACTTTCATACACCTTATATCTCCAAATTTAAAGTTATTTTAACTTTATACAGCCACAAAAAAAATATGAAATTGGATACAATATATGATTTTAAAGCATCATACTTATGTCTGCCTAGGTCAAAAATATGCACTTCTTCCAAAGAAAAAATTAAACCTTGTCTCCCTAGATCAAGTGCTAAGCATTCCAAAATTTAATAATAAAAAAATATTGCCCTTACCACATCTATCGCTACCACCATCATGAGTCAAACTCGAGATATCATGGGCCACACTCTAGCATGAGATAGAGTGCCAACTAGGTTGGCCCACCCGCTAGAAATGAATGTGCACAAAAATGATTTTATCCCTTTCTTTTGCCTGGTCAAAAATAACAAAATAACTATCATCGAGTTTTGAACATGAGACATATCCACTGCAAGCGCCTTACATAGGACCCATCGGCCACCTGGGCTAGCTACCTAGCTGGAACTAAAGATGCACAATATTTGATTTATTTCATTGTCCTCTCCTTGGATATCATGCTCCTTTTATTGCCTTGCAAAAACTTCCCTCCAAGGGAATCGAACTAGTGACCTATTTTGCACTAGTGACTTAGTGTTACCCCTATGACCAACTGTGCTAGTCCACCAGTTGTGTCTTCTTGAACAACACCTAACCTTTGACCTTTCTATCCTTTTCACCCAAAACTACACCCTTCATCTTCTTTTATTCATCGAATGAAGTTCACAAGCAAATATTTGATTTTTCACGCAACTTATTTTTTCCAAGGTTTTGAACCTTGATTTATATGCAAATCATGTCCTCCCTTTGTCATGATGTTGGTGCCTCCCATTGAAATGATTTTTTAATATTTTCAAATGCCTTCCTTTGAATTTTGGTGCCCAAACTTTTTCTTTATGAAATATTTAAATTTTAAGAAGATTTAAAAATTATAACCTTAGACCTTTATGCCCATGGTGGTGTTTTAAATATTTTTCACAAAATTTTAATCCTTTTCCCTTATAATATTTAAATTTCACATTTAAATATTATTTCCACCATATCTTGCTTTGCTATCCATGGAATATATTATTTTTTCCATGTCACCTTGCTTTGCCTTATTTTGATATCAACCTTTTGATATCAATGACTATGCACCTTTGACATCAATGACAACTCATTATGCTTAATATTTCCAACACATCTGAGATGATTAAAATAGCAGAGGGGCCATTTGAGATGGTTGTGACTGTTTACTTGCAAATATCTAAAGAAAACAACAAAACTTAATCATTTTGATTTACCAAAATAATAAATGATGAAAAATGGAGTCCCACAAGGGGTCCCATCGTGATCTTCATTTGAAAGCATGAAAACATGCACTATAAACAAATAAAAATAAATGAAAAATAAGATATAATCACGATGCAAAAAGAGACCAAATGGCAACAAATTTGGCTATATTAAATTGTATTAATTATTTTTTAAATGTGCTACAATGAATCCCCTTTTAGTGATTTTATAAATGATACAATATTATAGCAAGGATCATGATATCCTTTTTCATCGAACAAATTCTTTTTAGGTGCACTCTAAAATATTTTCATTCTAGCAACAATATTTGGAGAGTAGGTTTTAGAAATTTCCATGTGAAAGTGGAATAGGAGAGTCTTTTGCAATACCTAATATTGTAACCTACATACAATGAAACAAAAGAGAGATCAATAGCATTTGTGAGGTCCACCAAGGTTGGACCCATCTTGATCAATAGATAAAATGAAATAAAATGAATGCATGCATGAAATGATGGAAATCTATGCTACTACAGAAGATAAAATGCATAAATGGAAAGATCTAATGCTAGAATGACCATGCAAACAAGAATTTAATCTTAGATGCAAAAAAAAATAATAAAAAAATCATCTAAATGGGACCATATTAGGTCGATACAATATCTATTTTTAGATCATCTTGGAGCAAGATGATTGTTATTGCAAACCTACAACTTTTGAAAACCATATATAGCGATGTTGGGGTGATCTGAGGATGTTTTATTGATATATTATCTCATGGGTGGGGATGCAAGCTTGCTGATTCATATGATCCAAAGTAGCAAGGTTAATCAAATGGTAAGATGAAAGGTGGCTTCAAAGCTCATGTGGAAATCCAATAGTATGATGACAATAAGAAAGCTTGGCAAGTGATTTGGGTAGCACTTCATTGCGAGAGAGTTCAAAAATAAATCCTTAAAATGGAGGAGGGAAGCCTCTATTTTATAGCCTCTTTGGCATACAACCAAATGTGCAAGTGGTAATCAGGGGTAGCTTAATTATCACTTTACATGTGGTAGGGGTGACTGCATGTCATCAGGTACGGTGGGAAATCAATCATTGCACTAACAGGTAGTCCCACTACGTAATTATTCCTTTTTGAAATCATGCACACATGATTGTCTCATGTCAAGATGATCCCAACTTAGAGATCATCTCAAGTGAGGTAGTCATGCCTCCCATGGAGGAAAACTTCCTTTTGTTGGGAAAAGACACCAAATATCCATGAGGTTTCCCTAGGTGGATTAGATGGGTTATAAGGAGATATTTTGGAGATTCTCCTTTTGATTATACATTTTAGATGTCTACAACTTCATTCATCAATATCATGAAAGTGGAGATAGCATTGGTGATACCAAAGGGTATCACAAGCCACTCAAAGAGGCCCATTTTGGTCTTAAATTTTGTCTTTCATGTATCCTCTACTTGAATCCAGACTTGATGTCCATTTTTTAGATCTATTTTGGAGAAAAATTTTACACCTTGGAGTTGCTCCAAGAGATCATCAATGCAAGGAAGTGGATAGCAATTTTTTATTTTTATTTTGTTTAATGTCCTAAAACAAATTCAAACCCTTCAAGTTCCATCTTCTTAAGTACTAGAAAAATTAGTGATGCACAAGGGGAGGTACTTGGCTTAATAAATACCTTAGACAAGTCTTGGATTTGTTTTTAGTTTTCTTATTTTGAAGCATTGACTATCTATACATTGGGATTGTTTGTAGGAAATTAGGATCGATTGTATTAATCAATGAATGAATAAATAATACAATCTTAGGCTATAGTTAGCCCATAACAATAAGCTAAGTACAAAATAGGACTAACGAACTAACAAGCTAACAATATAATGCTAACAGATAATATACGCTATCAATAGTTGTTAGCGTAATTAACCTAATGATGTAATAATGTAGTTACTAGAAATAGTAACTCTAACATCCCCCCTTATTACATTATTTGGATAATTGAATAACTTCTAGCTATGCTAACATCCCCCCAGATTACATTATTTTGAAATACATAGAGAGCTGCGAAACAATTCAAATTTGACACGTGCGTGTGCCTTAGTGAAAATGTCTGCAACTTGAGCATTGGTGGAGATGTACTGAAGCTGAATTCGGTGTTTTGGTACTTCGTCTCGAATAAAGTGGCATTGTGTATCAATGTGCTTGGTTTTCTCATGATGTACTATATTCTTAATAAGATTTAAAACACCCATGTTGTCACAGAACAAGTGTATTGGAGATTTTTATGGAAGACCCATACTTGTCAGGATGTGACGCAACCATATCACTTCGCACAGAGCTTCACGTATGGCACGATATTCTGCTTCTATTGATGAAATAGCAACCACCTATTGCTTCTTGTTGTGCCAAGAGATAGGACTAGATCCAAGATGAAACAAATATCCTGAAGTTGATTTATGATCATCATATGATACGGCATAGCCGAAGTCCATGTATCCCTGTAAGAAGAATTTGTTGTTCCTCTTGTATTCTAGGTCATATTCCATTGTGCCATGGACATAGTTACGAACTCGCTTTGCTGTTTTCCAGTGTGTAGTCTTAGGTTCCTACATGAACCTTGAAAGATAGTTGATAGAAAATACGATATATGGCCTAGTGTTGGTCAGATATATGAGACTCCCAATCAGCTGATGATAGAGAGTAGCATCTACCTGAGGTGATTTGTTATATCATGATAACTGAAGACCTATTTACATTGGTGTTGCCATCAGCTTGCATTCAGTCATGCAATATTTTTCTAGTAGTGTCTTGGCATATTTTTTCTAAGACACTTTGATGTAGTGCTCCTTCTAGTTCACTTCTAGACCAAGATAGTAATGGAGAAGTTTGAGATCTGTCATTTCAAAATATTTGCTCAAATCCTATTTGACAGTAGAGATCATTGTTTTTGAACTCCTTGTTATGAGTAGATCATCAACATAGAGTACAAGAAACACTATTTCAGAGCCTTGCTTCTTGAAATAGATGTTTACATCTTATGGACATCTCTTAAATCCATGCTGTAGTAGATGATTATCCATTTTTATGTACCAAGCCTGAGGGGCCTATTTCAAACCATATAAGGATTTGACCAATTTGCAAACTTTTTGTTGTTGGCATTCCACTTCAAATCCTTTCGGTTGAGTTATGTAGAATTATTCTTGGATATTACCATTTAGAAAATCACTCTTGACATCCATTTGGTGTACTTTCCATCCATATTGTGCTACATAGAACAAAGAACTCGAATGGTTGTCATTCGAGTAGTAGGTGCAAAAGTTTCCTTATAGTCAATGCCTTCTATTTGAGCATAGCCATTTGCAAAAAGTCAGGATTTATTTTTATCTATTGTCCCAGCTAACTTATACTTAACTTTATACACCCATTTGCAGCCTATGGGCTTCTTTTTGTATGGCATATCAACAAGCTTCCAAGTTTTGTTTTTCATCAAAGACTTATACTCTACATCCATAGCGGCCTTCCACTGAGGCTCACCAGGATAATATTGCACTGATGCAGGTTCAAGATCATCTATTGAGGACATAAACACCCTATCATCATCAATATCCATATCTTCTATATCTCTCTCTAGATCTACAGAAAGTTCCTCAAAATATTGACATAGATCATCAACCCCAGTATTCTCTATTGCAGCTTTCTCCTGTCGAGCCATGCTGCGAGTACGAGGCCTATCCAATGTCAAATCTGGTGGAGTGGATAGCTTAGAATATTTGATTGTATTTGTATACCACTTTGGATTCTTCTTCTGAGGTGTTGAAGAATATGAAGAAGGACCTCCAACCTTAGTTTCCACAAGGTCTAGGTATACATCTGATGTGTTTTTTGATGTGAAAGCCTCATAAAAAACTACATCTCTACTAATGTGTATATTCTTGGTCAAGGGATCAATAAAACAATAACCCTTAGAGTGCTCATCATAGCCAAGAAGAATACACTTCAATGTCTTCTCATCTAGCTTCTTCCTTTTCTCTTTTGGTATGTGCATGAAAGCTTTACATCCAAAAATGCGTAGATGAGAAATGGAGGGTTTCCTACCAATCCATGCTTCCTATGGAGTCATTCCTTGTAGGGCCTTTGTGGGTGCCCTATTCAATAGATATACTACTGTGGTGATAGCTTTTGCCCAATATTGTTGCCCAAGACTAGCTCTTGTGAGCATGCAACAAACCATTTCAATGATGGAATGATTCCTCCTTTCAGCAACTCCATTTTGCTGAGGAGTATAAGTAGTAGTTAACTGTATCATGATCCCATGTGTAGCCAAGAATGCAAAAAATTCTTTAGAGGTAAACTTCCCCCCTCGATTTGAGTGGAGAGTCTTTATAAAAGCCCTTGAATCCTTCTCAACAAATTTCTTGAATTGCTGAAAGAAACTAAATGCCTCAGATTTTAGAGTAAGAAAGAACACCCACATTTTTCGTAAGTAATAATCTACAAATAACTAAAAATACCTCTTTCCCCCACAACTGATGGGTGTGAAAGGACCGCACAGATTGGTGTGAATCAACTCCAGAGGTTTCTTTGCTCTTGTAGAAATTTTCTCAAAAGGTACTCTATGCTGCTTTCTTGCCAAAAAGTCAGAGCACACTGGCAATGTGGTAGAAATGGAAGGAAGACCCTTTACCATATCATACTTACTTAGCTCAAGTAAGTAACCAGAACTAAGATGTCCATATCTCTTGTGTCATAGGGAAGTTGCCTCCTTTGTAGAGAATGTCATGGCAACATGTGGAGTAGAGATAGCATCTAAGGCAAATAAGCCATGCTTAAATGAAGTGGTTGCAATATTCTTACCCCTCCTGGTAATAGAACAACACTTCTTGCCTCCATCAACACTAAATTTCACAACCATATCTTTGTCCAAAATTTGTGTGACTAACAACAAATTGTTCGCCAATCCTGGAACATAGAGGAATTTTTAAATTTGACACTTGCCATCAGAAAGAGTAACTAAAATAGTACCTTCTTCCTGAACCTTGTAGGTTTTATCATCAGCAATAGTGACAGGTTTGCCCTCTTTGGCCTCAAAGGACTCAAACCATGATCTGTCGCCAATCATATGCTTACTAGCACCATAATCAACATACCATATAGGATCTGTTTGCTTGGAGGCTGTGGTAGTCATGAGCACCTTGTGTGCCCACTCAGAATCTAAGTCAGATTCTTCAACAACATTCACCTTGGTTTGCTTGTTCTTGTTGTGTGGTTTGTTCTGGCCTTTTTGTTTAGGTTGTTTATTCTTATGCCAACATTTGTTTGTATCATGACCCTCTTTTTCATAGATCTTGCAATATATTTTTTGTTGTTGAGGTTGTTTCCATTTTGAATCCTTTTGATAACCACCTCCTTTTGGAAAATTACCCTTCTTCTTGTTTGGCCCCTTTCTGTTGGTGTAGAGGGCAGTGTTAGAAGAATCATCTCGCTGTAGTTGGTGTGTCTCCTCTTATTGAAGCATATTAACCAACTCTACAAAAGTAACTTTCTATTATGACACCTGAAGGGAAGTGATCGACACCCTATAAGAATCAGGTAAAGCTCTCAATACAATTGAGGTAAGGAGCTTGTCATCAACTGGTTCTCCCAAAGAATTCAACTTTGCCTTCAATTCAAACACTCTACAAAGAAAAAGTTCAATTGTCTCCCCTTGCTTCATGCTTAGACTGTGTAATTGAGATTGAAGAAATAGAATAGTGGAATCATTATTTCCCTCATATATAGTATTAAGGGCATCCCATGCCTATTTACTATGTTCACAGTCAGCAATATGGGGTTGAAATTCATCAGACACAACAAGCAAAATGAGCACTTTTGCTTTGCTATCTTTCTTGTCAAAGTCTTTTTGAGCAGTATATGGAGCTGTAGCGCCAGCAACAGATGAAGGTCTTGTTGTTGCTCTAGATACAACATCCCATAAGTCATCTATTACTAGGATTGCCTTCATCTTGTTTTTCCATGGTGTGTAATTAGGACCTTTCAACAACTGATGAGAATCAGTCATTAATTTTGCAGACATGGTGAAGGTTCCTTATAACACCAATTGGTCCCCATTTTGATATACCTTTTGCTAGGCCATTATACCATACAAAATACTCGCCATTACATGAGGGAGACTATAGGAATTTAGAAATATAAAAAAAAATCACCTGCCCTTACGTGAGGGAACCTATAGGTAATTTTTAGATATCATACGATACGTGGTACTTAAGCAGTACTGAAAGGGAATAGTCTCGTTGATGGCACCTACCATAGAAATTCTGCAATCCTCATGCGTGGGGTGTAACTTTACCTAAACAGTTTGGATTTCAGAACTTTTGTTAGGATTTACTCCTAAACACAAGAACTATTAGGGTAATGGATGGAGTAAAAAAATGCAAGAAAATGGCAAACTTATCTCTCCCTGATTATTTATAGAGAACAAGCTCAGACATCATTTTTTGCAACTATATTAGGTGGTGGATACAATAGCGCAATCACAAAAGCTTTACCTGTAAGTGCTGGCTAGAGGTATCGCAAATACCGAATACTACAATGCAATAAATTGCACGGATGAGTTTTAATTATTTCGAGGACTTAGGGAGTGAATTTGATTTTAACTTTTAATGATGTAGTGCAAAGCAAGAAAAAATGCAACATACAACATAAAAGTGCCCACAGAAAATAAACCTCTAGGTGTCGGGCGCTGTCGAGAATGCACCTTTACAATAATGCCAAATTTGCTTTTGAAAAAATTACTCACTTTCCCCCTTTGATTTTTGAAAAAAAATATATACCCCCCCTTAAAAACATTTCTCTTAATAAAGCATTTTTATAACTATTGTATAGTTTTTAAAGTTAAAAAAAAAAAAAAATTAATTTATATAGTTAAAAACTATTAAAATTAAATTTTAATTTAACTAAAAATAATAATTAAAAAAAAACTTTATTAAAAAAAAACACATTTTTTTTATGTGGGGGGGGTTGATGGGACTCGAATCCATGACCTCTGGGTTCCCAGAACCCACCACGCGACTCACTTGCCAGTGAGCCCATGGGTTGATCTGGGTTCTAAACCCAAGTCCTCCTATAAGAGGATGCCCGATGACGGATGTGCCACGTGGTTGTGCCACTGCTGCGAGGTCACGGTGTGCCACGTGGCTGCTATGGGATGGCTGTGGAGGTCACATGGTTGTGCCACATGGCTGCTATGGGGCCATGGTGGAGGTTGCACGGTTGTGCCACATGGCTATTGTGGGGCCACAGTGAAGGTCGCATGATTGAGCCGCATGGCTGCTACGGGGGTCGTGCGACTTCTACGTCATGTGGCCTCTACATCATGCAACTGCAATGGGGCAGCCATAGGTAGCACATGGGAGGTGGTGCACAGGGTGGCACAGGGGTGGCATCAGGGTGGTACGAGGAGGAGGGGCCACATAGGGTGGCATCTGGGTGGCGCAGGGGTGGAGCGGGGGTGGAGGGGCCACGTGGGAGGGCTTCTATCTACACAACAGGTCTCCAGACTCCCATAGAATGAAATTGTGTGGATTTTAATCCAATATTGGTATTAGAGTGATACCTCAATCCTTTTGAGATTTTGGTAACCTCTATGATCAAATCAAAAACTAGTGTGATAGCATGATCCAAAAATAGTGTGGGTTCTCCAAAACAACATGGACAAGTGATTATCATGTGAAAGCATTTTTGAGCTTGTTGGAGGTTATTGGACAATGTGCTATCGATAATCTGAGAGAGAAAAACCAAGAAAAAATAAGGATCCCTATCACATTGGACTAGTTTATTTTGTATATAAAACCAAAGTAGAGAATACTAATTTTTATTATCCTTAAGCAAAACAAGACATTGCTAAAGATGTCAACCTTGTGATGATCTTGGACATTTTTCAATCTGCATGCATTAACTAGAAATTAGAGTCAAACACCAACAAACATATGGATGTAGGAAAATTCTGATAATGCATCTAAAGAGACATTAGCCTTGAGATCTATCGTAGGTTCATTTTGTAGGAAAATATAAGTATATTCTAGATCATTAAAAAAAATATTTGGAATCCTGTGAAATTAATCTATTTGCCTCATTCAAAAATATTTGAACGAAAAAAAAAAATCTAGAATGCTTATTGTCTAATTTAATCCCACACTTTAGCTAGGTGATTTGGCAATAATATAACACATGGCCTACCTTAGTAGCCTATGTTGTTTATTCGAGTCATTTACACAAAGGATATATTTGGCAGAGTGACATCATGAAGTAGTGGTAAATACATTGATAAAATGGATCGACACAAGTTCAAAATCCAATGACAAAGATTTACTCGTGACTTTGATGTATGACCATGTTAGCCATAGAAGATATTAAACCACTCAAAGCTATGATAAATATCCAAAGTACAAAGGCCACATGGAGGATTTTGTTTCCTATTTTGAAAGGAGCATCCCTTTGAAGTGTAAACTAACAAGAAATTTTAATAGCATTGATATACCTTAACAAAGAAAGAGATCACCATTCTCAATTATCTCCATATATTACTCAAATTTATAGTCTTGTGTATTAGACCAAGTGGCAAACCCAAAGGAAATGATCCAGAGGTAAACCTATAGCCAAGAAATAGAGAAAATTCTAGAACTAGATTTCATTGTTCTCTCTACATTAAGGGGGGATAGTAATATTTTCCATATCAAATAACGTAATAAGGGGAGGATGTTAGCATTTTATTCCATTATTTGAAATATTTGAGCTATATTTATCTCATGAAGATAACCTTTGGTATTTGATATATTTGAAGAACACAAGCTTATACTGAGAGGGGGTCAACAATATAATACCACTTTTTACTTTTCTTTCCCAATAAACATTATGCAATGTATAGATAGCAATATCAATAGTAGTAATAAAAGCAATGCACAAATCACCACACACAATAGAGACACCAATTCCCTTAATAAAGTTCATGGATCTCTATCCACAAGATAAATCCTTTCTCCTCTTGCTCTAGCTAGTGATCTTATAGAAGAATTGTTGCCCCCACTACTCTAGCTAATGGATATCTATCCACTGAAGACACTTTTCCTCACTGCCCAGGCTAATGGATCTCTATCCATTGGAGATTATCATCATATTTACTCTATCACCTCCAAATATCTATCTTAAATTTGTTCTAAACATAGTCCTTCGGTCTAGCACAAATCTACTTAGTCTCTATCTCTGGTCTGGCACAAACCTGTCCTCAAATCTGCACCAAAATCTGTCCTGAAACTTGTACTAAACACAGTCCTTCGATCTAGTACAAATTTATTCTCAATATATGTCCTCAAGCCTTAACTCAAAGCTTGACTCAATCTCAAATCAACTCTGTTGGATCTGCCCCAAACCTTAACTCAAGGTTTGAAAAAATAAATCAATCAACTCTGCTCACAAGTCTACTCAAAGACTTGTCTCAAATCTACCTTGTAAGCTTCCACAAAATCTCACACTAATATTTCCACAAGTCCTCTCTAGAACTTGTCCAAATATGCTCAATAAGTCCTTACTAGAACTTATCCAAATATTCTCTCAATTTGTATTGTAAGCTTCCACAAAATCTCACACAAATCTATTCACAAGTCTTTTCAAAGACTTACCTCAAATTTGCTCAACAAGTCCACACTAGAACTTTTTCAATCTCATAGAAACATAAATAGAATTGTTAGAGACTCAATATGCTCTACACACATCACAATGCTCAATCACTTTCAATCACTCTCTTAGAAACATATAGAGAATTGTTAGAGACTCAATATGTTTCACATTCACTTCAATGCTCAATTACTTTCAATCACTCTTTTAGAAACATATAGAGAATTATTAGAGACTCAATATGCTTCACACTCACAAAATCTCAATCACTTTAAATCTCTCTTTTATCACAAAAATATATGGAGAATTGTTAGAGACTTAATATGTTTCACACTCATCAAATCTCAACATTTTTCTCAAATCAATTTAGAATATATAATAAGTTGTTTTATAGAACTTTAATAATCACTTCATACATTCACTTGAATAAGCTCAATCAACTCTACTCAATCAATCACTCAATGAAACAATCCTTGCTTACAAACCCTAGTCCAAGCATATGAACACTCACTCAAAATATTTCCAAAAATTCTTATCAACCAATATTACATAACAATGATACTCATGATATTTAAAAACCCTATTTCAAGTTCTTCACTCAATAAATCACTTCAAAAATAATTCTTATAAACCAATCTCACATATAGCTCAACAACTCAATAAGGAAACCTAATTAAATCATTTTCACTCCAGACTTGTTTTCCAGAAAATAATCAATCAACTCAACTATGGAAGAATGTGCCCATACCTTTTTCTTGATGAAGAATAGTCTTTAAAACCTGTCTTGAGTATAACCACTTTCCTTACCAAGCACCAAGGTTAGATGAAAAAAATATCATTCTAACTCTTCTTCAAAACTTTTCTTCAATACAAAAGTTAACTCTTAATTACTCCTTATAATATCCAACTTGAAATAAATAATATTCAACATTCTTCAATTTCAAAATATAAAATTCAACCTTCCTTATAACTCCCCTAATAAATTACACACCAAATAACATGCAAAGTACTTTAATTAAAATTACTTTAGAAAAATAAAAACATTATTTTTCCCTTTAACTTTTTGCAAGCCAAGAAAACCAAATTAAATCACATACCTCAATGCACTCAAAAGGGACTTCATGGAATTTTAACCCTTGTTGGTTCTCCCCCAAGAATTTTTGCAGTTCTAGCACCCACCACTTGGGTTGCGTGGCTCCACAAGAGCCAAACGGCACTTCGGTGCCTTAACCTTCTCTCCACATTCAGTGCATAAGACATAATGCTTGTCCTTCTTTCCAAAAATTATGTGTGTGGGTTTTGAACCTTCCTTAGCTTCCACAACAGCGTCTTACGTAGCCCTTGGCTGCCAACCAAGCTACAAGCACTTCGTGTTGATTTCGAAGGATGCCAAACTTTGTCTCTTTCCCTTGCTCAATTTGCACATGCAAAATTTCCTTCTCTTTTCACAAGACAACACAAGTCGCATGGATAATTTCAAATACCAATATTTTGGCATATTTATACATAGGGTTTTTCTTCCTTCAATGTTGAAAAATTTCAAATTTCCAATTCGAATTTGATTTGGAAAATTAAAATTAAATATTAAAGAAATATTTAACTTAACTTTAGCACCCAACATTAATAAATTAAAGTTTTAATAAACAAGTAAAATACTTTAATTTAAACTAGATCTGTAGTAAAGTTAATTTTAAATATTAAATAAATATTTAAATTAACCTTAGCACTTATCAATATTTAAATTAAAATTTTAATCAAGGATTAAAATATTTTAATTTAAATTAACATGTGGGTATTTTCAACCTTGTCCTTGATCTCCTATAACTTGATCTTCATTTTCTGAGCTCTCTGAATGTCCTAAAAAATTACGAACATTGCTCAACAATTATTTTGACATCAATGACAATAACATTACTCAAAATATCCAACAATCTCCCCCTTTGTCATTTATGGCAACCCAAATTATTAACCTTTTATTTTTTCTGCTCCCCTTGGCTTAATGCTCTCTTCAGATCTCTCCTATTTACTCAAATACTGAATCTCTCTCCCTTACTCAAATCTATCCCCCTTTGACATCAATGGAAAAGGGTCACCTTTGCGGCTCGGGACTAAGAATGAGTCTCTTAGCTTAGCCCCTCCCCCACCTCCTCTTGAGGTGGTTAATTCTAGGGTTGGAGTATTTCTAATCCTAGCAAGCATTGGTCTTTACCTTTATCCTATTTTATTTCTTATGTGATCCTTCTGATTCCTCTGACTATTCCTTCCCATGTCCATGTTCCTATTTTTGTCCATGTCCATATTCATGTTCCTATTCCTGTTCATATTCATATCCCTTTTCCTATTTCTGTTCATGTTCATGTTCATACTTTATTCTGGAATGTCTGCTCTACACCACTTTGATGTGTATCCATCATTATTGCACTTATAACACTTAATGTTATTATTCCTTGGAGGTGCAACTGTCTTGGGATTTCTCCTAGTGAAGCCATATCCTTTTCTGTCATGAACCCTACAATTCATTGCCTTGTGACCAAACTGATTACATGGTAGCAATACCCATGGAAAACCTGTTTGTTTCTAAAATTCCTATTTTCTTATCCTTCATGTGTCCTACACTGTGAAGCCATGTGCCCAAACCTATGACATGAAAAATATCTTCCATTGAAATTTCCTTGCCTTGACCTCATTGGTCTCTTAGTCTCTTTTAACTGAAGAACACAAGCTTATACTGAGAGGGGGGGTGAATAGTATAAGACCTCTTTTTACTTTTTCCTTTATACTTCAAAACAGTAAAGCAATATACCCAAAGCAATATCAAAGCAATGCACAATATCATCCACAAAGTGACACCAATTTTAACGTGGTTCACCCAAAATGCTTGGGCTACATCCACAAAACTTTTCTCTAAAATTTATCTCAAAGTTCTTTGGGAATCCTTCCCAATTACAATGTTTATGAGCCTCGACCCAAAGGAGATACCTTCCCCCAATCAAAATTTATGAGCCTCTGCTCAAAGGAGATACCTTCCCCCAATCAAAATTTATGAGCCTCTGCTCAAAGGAGATACCTTCCCCTCTGCTCTGGAAATGATCCCTTAGAAGATCAACTGCCTCTACCTCTTGCCAGCACATGGAACTCCTTTCCACTAAAGACATCCTGTCCTCAATGCTTAGCCTAAGAGACCTCTACCTTCTATGATCAGATCCAAAGCAGCTCAACAACCTGTACCAAACATAGTCAGTCAGTCTAGTACAAGTCTTCCTCTATCTGTCAGATCTATCCAACTCTTGAACAAATCAATCCTCTGCATACAAGCCTTCTCAAAGACTTGCCAACTATCCTCAGGTTCTTCTCATAGAACCAATGCACCTCTGTCCTCAAGTTCTCTGATAGAACTATCAAACTTAGCTCACAAGTCCTCTGCTAGGACCTGTCCAAATTTGCTCACAAGTCCCCATCGGAACCTGTCCAAAACTACTCACAAGTCCCCACCGGAACCTGTCCAAGAACTGCTTACAAGTCCTCACTGGAACCTGTCCAAAAACTGCTCACAAGTCCCCACTGGAACCTATCCAAAAACTCAGCAAGCTCACCAAGAAAAAATTTCTTAGTAGGAAATCACAAAGTGAATTGTTAGAGACCCAATGTGATTTGTCAAACTCATAGAAGCATAAAGAGAATTGTTAGAGACTTAATATGTTCTATACTCAAATCCCAATCTCAAAACTCAACTCAAATCAACTCAGCTCAATCTCAATATCAAATCTAAAAACTCAACTCAATATCTGAAATGGATAGGATAGAATGTTTTCTTTCAAGAACATGAAACCCCAACAATTGCCAACTATGCAAATAATCACATAACAATGATACTCATGTTCTTTTCACCATCAATTAGGGTTTCAACAACAATGCTCATAAAACAAGGTTTAGTCAACCAACACCATTCAACTCAACATCAACCTTGAAGCATTCAACCAATCATCACAAGAAAAGAAAACAAGTAGAAATCCTTTTCCCTCCAAAGATATTTGAACAAAACAGCCACCAACATAATATCACCAAATGCAAAGAATAACTTGCTCAAATCAACTCAATGCGAGTAAGCCCAATATCATGAATCAAGTAAAGCAATAACTTGATCAAACAACCTCTATGGAAGCAACTCAACCATCAAACTCAAAATAGCCAACCAAGGGTTCCACCAACTCAATGCAAGTACCTAGACTCACAAATATAAACCCTAGTGCACAAAGCTTCCACTATCTCAAACCAGAAATTATGCATTCACCAAAAAATCTCCTTAAGGATAACAATGCATAAGTAGTCTTCAACAAACCAGAAAATAGGATTTATACCCAACCAAAGGAAACCTAGTTGAAAACATTTTCACTCCAACCTTATTTCAGAAAAACATACACCAATCATACTCATAAGTAAAATGTGCCCATACCTTTTTGGAGTAGAAGACAATTGATCCTTAAAGTTGTCACCACACACAACCCTCAAACTTCCAACCAAGTTAGGGTTAGAACCAAGATAAATGAGCATATATAAAAACTTTCCTTAATACACCTTTTAGCTCCTCTTATTTAAAAACAACCACCAAAGAAGCCAAAAACACAACCAAAACTTACACCTTATATCTCCATTTTTAAATTTAGCATAGCAAAAGACTAATCTCAAAAATACAATCAAAGAAATATCCCCTTATTTCTCCTATGTCTTTTAAACAATGCTAAACAATGCCAAAAATCATATCATGAAAATAATCACACCTTATAATGGCTGCCCTTGAAGAATCTGAAATTTGCAACACAAAACACGTTTTAATAAAAACGTGACTAATCCATGCACAGCTCCCTCTGCAGGGATTGAAACGTAGACCTCCGCCTACGCAAGGCCCAAACACAGCCTTCGCTGCCACTAGCCCACAAGGGGCTTACGAAGTCCAAGATGGACTTCTTTCCACATAAACGGTCAAGCTTTTCGAAAGATTTTCAAACCATGAGCTCTCCTCTTTCACAGCGTAAACAAAACATTCGATCACAGCCAAACCAATTATTTGCCTTCCATTTTCCAAGTAGATTTAACCTTAGTAACCTTCTCATATTTATAGTCCATATGTGGACTTTAGAACACGTCGGCTGCAAAGAAAAGTAATTTCGAATTTAATCGAAATTTGCTTTCTAAAGGGTTTAAAAACCCTTAAGTATTTTTAATAAATTAAAAATAATTTCTCCCTTAATTAATTAAATAATTAATTAATTAAAACCTTGAAGGGTTTTAAATAATAATTAAATAAATAATAAAGAGAACCTCCATTGGTTTTAATAAAAACCATTTAACTTGGTTTTAATGAAAAACCCTTGCCAATGGAATCTCTCCGGATTCTCTTGGAATCTTCCACCTTTGAAGCCAACACATCCTCTTAAAATTAATGCCATTTCCTTTTGACATCAATGACAACTCATAGAAAAGAAGCTAGGATCTCAAACCCAAAATTTCCAACATTAACCTATTCTGATTGTTGTTCCATTTGTTTCTTCTTTGTGCATTGTTCTTGTCCTTGTTGAACTTTTTGTTGTCCAACTCATCCTCATATGTCTCACTTTCTCTTACACTATCTTCTTTTAAAGTTTATTCTTCTGAAGTTTCTTCTCGGTTGACTTCTCTTGTTTCTTTTGAGCCTGTTCAAAACCAAGACCTATTTTTTTTGTTGACCTTCTTTGTACCTTGATAATATTATCCACAATATTTGAGCTCTTTCCAAACTTTTGTAGCTTACTATTAGACTTTTCTAAATATTCCCTTAGTAGGGCTACTTCTTGTTCTAACCTTTCACATTCTAAGACCTTTGCTTCTAACTTATCCTTGAACTTCTTTGTCTTAGCATTTTATTTTTCTAGATCCTCTATAAGTATTCTTATCTCTTCATCACATTCTTGAAACTGAAACTCAAGTTTAGAGTTTTTCTTTCTTACCTTATTTACTGTTTCAAGAGCATAAATAAGTTCTCCCTTGATATCATATCCTTATTTATCTAATTCTTCCTCTATTTTTTTGCCTTTGTCTACATATTCATTTTCTTTTGAATTGTATTTTGTAGGATCACCTTCTTCTTCTTCTAGTACCATTAGAATATTCTCTTCTAGTCTTTCAAGTGTATCTTAATATTCATCATCACTGAAAATATAACCATTCCTTGTACAACTATATTCAAGATGTCCAAAGTTACCACATCTAAAACACTTGATAATTATTGGTGACCTTTTCTTGACTTCTTCCTTTTCTTCAATCATAAATAGGACTTCATCTCTACAATTTTTTGAGAAACTATTATCACTATCACTTGAGTACTTACTTGCCTTATCCGCATAGTAGCTCCTCTTTTACCTTTGAAAGAACTTCTTTCCTTATTTGCTTTGTCCATCCTTACTTTTATTTTTGTGCATGTATCTTTCTAATTCCCTGTTCCTATGATCCTATTTTTCTTCATCGTTGTTATTTCTATCTTCTTGACAGTCAGTTGCATAGTGACCATACTTTCCACAATTGAAACATTTAACAGATTTTGTATCTTTAAATCTTCTTGAATCCTTATTCCTTCTACCATAATTTGCTTCTTCATCACTAGATGACTCATTGCTTGATTCTAACTTCTTACCCTTTGTCTTATTGATTGCTTTGAAGGCACTTCCTTATGGGGATTAGGTTCTTTTGTTCTTAACTCAAAAGCTGTAAGAATACCAAGCAACATATCTCTTGTCAAAGAATCACCATCCTTTGATTCTTCTATAGAAAAAATATTTTCACTAAATATATTTGGAAGAGATCTTAAGACTTTATCACAAACATCTGATTCTTCTACCTTAAGTCCAAGTCCTTGCATAGCATTAAAAACCTCATTGACTCGAAGTAGATAAGTGCTAATTTTTTCCTCATTTTTCATTCTTATCTCTTCAAATTATCCTTTGATATTTTTTATATTTTCTTTCTTGACACCTTTATATCCTTCATATATGCTTTGCAACTTATCCCACATTCCTTTTGCATCTTGACAATGCATAAATTTTATGGACTCTGTTCTATGTAAACCTCTCAAAATTGCATTCATTGCTTTTGAATTATAATGTTGTATAAGCTTACCTTCCTTATCTGTAGGTGGATCAACTGAGGGGTTGTATCCATTTTCAACTGCTTCCAAAATTTTATTGCCAAATGCCATCAAGTAAATCTTAATTCTCATACTCCAATATATAATCACTTCCATAAAATACTGGTGTTGAATTATTTTATTATCCATTCTTAGAATCCATTGTGTTCTTGTAATATTTTCTTTCAAGTTTTTAAACTCTTTCGAAGGAACCTGCTCTGATACCAATTGAATAACACAAGCTTATACTAAGAGGGGGGTGAATAGTATAAGACCACTTTTTACTTTTATTTCCCAATAAATAATATGCAATGTATAGATAGCAATATTAATAGCAGTAATCAAAGCAATTCATAAACCACCACAAAAAATAGAGACGCCAATCCCCTTAATTAATTTCATGGATCTCTATACATAGGAGAACTCCTTTCTCCTCTTGCTCTAGCTAGTGATATTCTAGAAGAACTATTGTCCACACTACTCTAGCTAATGGATCTCTATCCACTATAGACACTTATCCTCACTACCTTGGCTAATGGATCTCTATCCACTGGATATGGTCATCCTCTATACTCTATCACCTCTAAAGCTCTATCTCAAATCTGCACTAAACATAGTCCTTCGGTCTAGCACAAATATACTCAGTATCTATCTCTGGTCTGGCACAAACCTATCCTCAAATATGTACCAAAATTTATCCTCAAATCTATACTAAAAATAGTCCTTCACTCTAGTATAAATTTGTCCTCAATCTCTATCCTCAAGCCTTAACTCAAATCTTGACTCAATCTCAAATAAACTTTGCTAGATCTGCCCCAAACCTTAACTCAAGGTTTGAACAAATCAATCAATCAACTTTGCTCACAAAGTCTACTCAAAGACTTATCCCACATTTGCCTTGTAAGCTTCCACAAAAGCTCACACTAATCTATTTGCAAGTGCTCTCTATAACTTGTCCAAATCTGCTCAATATTTCATCACTAGAACTTATCCAAATATTCTCTCAGTCTATATTGTAAGCTTCCACAAAATCTCACACAAATGTCCACAAGTCTTCTCAAAGACTTGCCTCAAATCTGCTCAACAAGTCGACACTAGAACTTATCCAATCTCATAGAAACATAAAGAGAATTATTAGAGACTCAATATGCTCTACACAAACCACAATGTTCAATCACTTTCAATCACTCTCTTAGAAACATATAGAGAATTGTTAGAGACTCAATATGCTTCACATTCACTTTAATGCTTAATTACTTTCAATCACTCTTTTAGAAACATATAGAGAATTATTAGACTCAATATGCTTCACACTCACAAACTCTCAATCACTTTCAATCTCTATTTTATCACAGAAACATATGGAGAATTGTTAGAGACTCAATATGTTTCACACTCATCAACTCTCAACATTTTTCTCAAATCAATTCAGAATATAGAATAATTTATTTTATAGAACTTGAACAATCACTTCACACATTCACTTGACTAGGCTCAATCAACCCTTGCTTACAAACCCTAGTCCAAGCATATGAACACTCACTCAAAATGTTTCCAACAATTCTTATCAACCAATCTTACATAACAATGATACTCATGATCTTTAAAAACCCTAGTTCAAGTTCTTCACTCAATCAATCACTTCAACAATAATGCTTATAAACCAATATCACATATAGCTCAACAACTCAATAAGAAAATTGTAGGCCCAAAATGGCCACATAGTAAAATTTTGTATAATTTTGACTAAGTGATAAAATCATCATTCCACAAACCTTGCAGTACGCTTTGAAGCGAAACCAAGTCAGAAGATATGAATACGCTCAACAGTTAGTCAAGTTTTCATATTTGGAGATATTTTGGGTGATTTCACTCTAGCTCTGGAATGATGGCAGATCTCAAATCCACAAAATTTCCTAAGAGACGATGACATCAGTGGAAAAAAAATGTGTAATGACATCTTTGTATATTGAATATCTGATTTTGAGAAGGTCCTTTTGTTTCTGGCTCTGGAATAATGCTACCTTTAAATCCAAAAAAGTTTCAAGGAGATGATGACATCATTGGAAAAAAAGTGCAGATTGGTGATTCAAGGAATGAACAAGTATTTCCTTTTTGGAATGAAGATAATATGGGGCAACAAAATAACAAAAGTGTAGATTCATGATGGAAGAAGTATGTGACTAGCTCTGGACCCGGATTGGTGATTAGTGTTTTCTCTATCCAAAATGAAATCTGTAAAGGCTATAATAAAGAGGTGACATCATAAATATTCTAATACGGATTGAAGAATATAATTTTGAATATGATAGATCTCAGAGCAGATTCGATGTTCAAATATTAGAGATACAGATTGGAGATTCTACTACTTTTGATTAAAAGATGACATCATCAATTTTAAAGTGGAATGGCATTTAGCTTGTGCCAGATTGAATATGAATCATGTGATGAATAGAATCAATGATGAAGGTTAAGCTACAAAATATTGGTGGTTTAAAAGATATTTCTACATCAAAATTTGTAAAATTTGGTTGGAAGATGAAGCATCGAGGGTTTTCTAGGAAGATCAAACCAGAGGTGGTTACAAATCGATGGTGGTAATTCACTCCCAATAAGTATCGATGGAGATGCATGATATTTAATGGTCTAAACTTCAGTTACACTAAGTAATCAACAAGTTGTAGATACCCCGAGCTACCATGGTGGACTTTCCTTTAGCAGAATTCTTGGAGGACGGACCAATGAGCTGATACCAGCTAAATATCTTTATTGTGTTGTAAAAAGATCTTTGGTATTTTTTCTTTTTTATTGTAATGAGAAAACTATAAGTAGAGATCGAACCCTCATTTTTAAGGGTTGGCTCTAGCATGTTTGCCTGTACCATTGTAAATATTCCTAAAGAGCTAAATGAAAGGAGCAATACATTTATCTTCGCCTCAAGTTCATGTTCTCATTCTTGATGTCAGAGGTTTGGATTTCTTAGTTGCATTTCTTGTTGTGGCTGATCCACAACACACCCCAAAATTGGGGACCCACCTTTTTTGCATGCTTTCAAAGAAGACCACAGTGGCCCAGATGCTAAAAATCAAAGAAAAAAGCAAAATATCACAAAAGAGAAGAAGTCTCGCGATATCGCGACATGTTGCTCCGTCGTGGCCGAAAATTAAAAATTGTCACGATATCACGACATGTTGCTCCATCACGACCGAAAATGAAAAGTTGTCATGATATCATGACATGTTGCTCCATCACGACCATAAATGAAAAGTTGTCGCAATATAGCGACATGTTGCTCCGTCGCGACTAGAAACAAAAAGTTGTCACGATATCGCGACATGTTGCTCCGTCATGGCTGAAAATGAAAAGTTGTCATGATATCGTGACATGTTGCTCTGTCACGGCCAGAAATGAAAAGGTGTCGTGAAATCGCGACATGTCGCGTTTTCACGGCTAAGAGCAATAGAATGCAGCATGATGAGAAAATGTTGCGATATCACGATGTGTTGTGAAATTGCGGTCAAAGCAGTCAAACAAAACAAGATGCTAGAAATTTTGCGATATCGTGACACGTCTCATTTTCATGATGCAATACAAAGAACTAAGTTGAATATTCAAAGGTGTCGCGATTTCGCGACATGTCGCGTTTTCGTGGCTAAATGCAAAAAGACACAACGAAGGAGAAAAACATCACGATTTCGCGACAAGTTGCATCTTCACATTTTGAAATAGAAAAATGTCATGATTTCATGATAGATTACATCCACATAGCTCGAAATAGAAAAAGTGTCATGATTTCACGACAGAAAGCAGCGAGATGGTACGAAAGAGAAAAAAGTCACAATTTTGCAACGAAAGTAGCGAGACAGCCCGAAAGAGAAAAGCATCACGATTTCACGACAGAAAGCAGTGAGACAGCCCGAAAGAGAAAAGCATCATGATTTCACGATAGAAAGTAGCAAGATGGTGCAAAAGAGAAAAGCATCACGATTTCATGATAGAAAGCAGAAGATGGTGCAGAAGAGAAAAGTGTCACGATTTCGCGACATGTCACGTTTTCGCGGCTAAGTGCAACAAAACCTAGCGATAGAGAAAAATGTCACGATTTCACGACAGGTTGCATCTGCATAGCCCGAAGCAGAAAAACGTCATGATTTCACGACAGGTTGCACCCACACGGCTCGATAGCATAAAAATGTCACGATTTCGCGACATGTATCATTTTCGCTGTGCATGAAGGCTGACAAGGCTACATATAGGAAAATGTCATGATTTCGTGACATGTCTCATTTTCACTATGCATGGTGGCGGACAAGGCTATTGGCAGAAAATTGTCGCGATTTCGTGACATGTCTTATTTTCGCGATACAGGTAGAAGAGCAAAGCTGCATGCAGAAAAACGTCGCGATATCGCGACATGCTATTTTTGGTCACGATTTACAGGGGGCAGTTACGAAACATGCAGAGAAGCATAGAACATGTGGCATAAAAGTGTAAGGGCTACAGAAGCGTTACAGTTCATGGAGAAGATCAAACGTTTAAGACATCGAACAGAAAGTCAAAGATAACGATGAGACGGGGAATACGAAACGATGCAATCTGGGAAATGAAACGAAGCGCCACAGGGCAAAGCAGAGAGCATTGCCAGAAAGTATAAAAGCAGAGGCACAGATTGGTACAGGGGTCGGAAACCACTGGGAGCAGGGTTGCAGAGCTGAGGGTGATGAGCCATTCTGGACCTGCTTTGGAGTGCTTTTCTTCCACTTTTTTGGTTTTGGAAAACCAGAGATCCGTTATTGTAAAATGACAAATATTTAATGCGAGATAACATTTCAAAAATTTGCATCTTATGGGCAAGAAAGAAGGAGTCATTTTCTGCATGCAAGATTAAATGTCTATTTTCCCTTTTCTGATTTTAGGCTTGTAAATGTAGTTGATACAAGTTTTTCTTGGTTGTTGCATGCGAATGCTTAAATCTGAAAACCTCATTCAAATCCCTAGAAGCTAGCACTTAGCTTATTAGGATTGTGCATGTTTTGAGGTCCAATAGGTTAGGTTGCATGCATGGAAACCTCATATCTTCGGTTTTGTCGGAACAGGATAGCATCAGACTGAATGTGTTCTATTTTTAATTTTTTGCATTTCTTTCTCATTTTATTTTATTTTTCTAGAAGGTTTAATTTATTTAAAATAAACATTTAAAAATTACAAAATCTAAAAAAAAAACAATGAACAATCACTAAAGTTTCATGGTGAAATAAACCAACATTGCCCCTTGTTTACAGTTACTTGCAATCACTAAGGTGTTCCAAGCATTTAAATTGATTATCTTTATTTGAGATTACTAATACACAGTTGCAAATGCTAATACAGTGGAGACCTTGGAGAAGTTGTTTGTTTGACTTCTTTGCAAGAGGGGATTTGGAACCCAAATCCTAAAGGAGAGTTGTACTTTCACAGTTGGGTGAAAATACCACTCAACATTTTGGCGCTAGAAGGAGGGCCTGAACCGGTTTATTTCAGATTGATTTAAATGCTATAGGGATTTAAATTTTGAATATTTCATGCCCTATTGATTATTATCTTTAGCCCTCTTTTAACAATACAACTTTGTACTGTTAAAAGGAGGACATGAATTGCTATGCACTGGTCTAACGCTTTGATTGTTCATACAGGAATAATGTGATTTGATTTAATTTAAAAAAAAAAAAAATTGATATTAAAGTTGTATTCTTTAAGATACACTAATGGCTATGTTTTCACCATGGATGCCAGGTAGCCCATTGAACATACCGGGAGTTCAACATTATTTGCCCGTTGGTTTTGAGAGATGTCTTCCTCGATTTTTGTCTAACGGGACAAATACTGTAGAAGAACACATTCAAGCATTCAAATTCTGTGCCAATCACTTAACAAGTTGGTATGATGATGTTGCTTGTAAAATGTTCCTGTACACCTTGGACAAAGTGGCATATGATTGGTTTACAAGTCTACCTTTAGGGTCTATCACTTCTTGGGCTCAACTAGAGGCAGCATTTCTTAATCAATTCAACAAAAAGCAAGTTGACTCAATCCGCATGTATGAGCAGTTTTTCACTATTAAAAAAGGACCAAGTGAAAATGTGAAGTCATTTTCTGAAAGGTTCTTTGGATTATATACTCAATTAGTGACATTTTATGTTCTGCAAGAAGAAGTGGCTCTCCAAATATATGTCAATGCTCTTGACCCACTCACTTCCACATATTTGCGAGGGATGCCTCTAATCACATCTTTGTCACAAGCCTATACTCAAGCAATGGCAATTGAGCAACAATTGAGTTGTCAAAATTATGGTGTGGGTTTTGGATCATATAATTTTCAATCATTTAATACCTCCTTTACCCACCCAATGATTTATCCACCTCAACCAAGTTCAAGTGTGAATCAATTTCAGAATCAACAATCACTCCCAAGCTTCAATCAATTTCAAAATCCTCAACCTACTATGCAAGATCAACCATCTTTCTTAAGTATGAATCAACTTCAAAATACTCATCTTGATTCAAAAGATGTTTCTAAAATCAATTTCAATGATTTTCATAATAATATGATTTTAGGCAAGGGAGGAGTACTAGATCCAACTAGTATTGAAACATGTGATAGATTGGGAACCCTTGACTCACCAAAAGATGAATTCTACGAGGATGAATCTGTTTCGGATGACATGTTGGATGACATTGTTGAAGATAATGGCCAAGAAAATTCACACCTTCCAAATTATGTTAAACTTGAATCATGGGTTACACATGTGGATTATGATGGCCTTATCAATTTGAATACAAGCAATAACCCAATTTTGGAAGTAATTGAACCATCTAAGGAAGGTGAAGATAAATTTGATGAGAAACATGTTGATGAATTAAAGGATGATGAAGAAATAGTTGAGCATCACAATTTGATTTTGAAAGATGATCATCATGATTCTTGGGAAGAGTATGCTCACTCCAAAACTTCTAATGAAATTTGTGTGCCTATTGATATGTAGGATAATACAATTGCCCTTTCATATGAGGATATTACAAGTCCTGTACAATCTAAGAATGTTTTGGAAGAAGGGTTGGAATCTCATCAAAGGTTGGAGAAGGATAATGATTCTACTACCATGGATAAAGAAGGAGAATCAATTGATTTTGTTCCCCTTGAGGGGCAAGAAATCAAAAATCTTGATCCACCTATTGTTTCTACAATGTCTATGCCATTTCAAAATGATGAAATTACAAAGCCTAAGTGGTGTGGGTTTGATACTATTGATGATCCTAATGAAAATATGGATTTTGAGGCAACTCAAGCCATTGATCATGGAAAGGTGTCACGCGACACATATCTTGAAAAACTAGGCTCTTGTTTTGAAAAATATGGATGCATGTTTGATTGGGTGCCTAACTTTGGTGTTTTTGAACAGGTGTTGGATGATGAAGAAGACAATGAGAAAAAATAAAAAGCTACTAACACTCATCAAGTTGTTGTAAATTCTAATTATGATGGGTTGAGTATGGGTGACAAGGTGAAATCTTTACCTTTGGTAGTAGCTACAAAAATTTTAAGTGATGGGTTACATGATGTCCCTTTGGATGCTAATGTCATTAAGGATGAAATGTCAAATCTTGGTGATGTTTGTCAAGTTTTGATTGATTTTGATTGCTTTAAAATCTCAAAAAATAATTTGAATTCAAGACTTTTAGAAATAGGCTCTTGTTTGCAACATCTCACATTTGAAAAAGAAGGCCTAATTTTAAATCAAGAATCGAATTATGAAATGGATACTTTCAAGAATAGACAAGATAAAATTGAATATCATTTATGGTCTAATCATTTTAGTAATCGGACGCTCACCTGTGAGAGTACTAATGGAATTAAATCTAATTGGTGGGGTGAGCAAGGTAAGTTAAAAGTTGTTGCATGGTGTGGTATAATATTGTTTTTTTTGGATTCCTACATCATTTGGCATGCACATCACATTATATTTTTGTTGAAATGTTCTAATCATGTTTGGGATCCAGGAAAGTGATAATCCAAACTTTGCATCATCTTGTATTATTTTGTACATTTGTATATAGGTTTTGATTTTTGGTTTTGGTTTGTGTTTTCAAATTTTCATTTTTGGATTGCATTTTGGTTTTGGATTGAATAAGTTTTGATTTAAAGTTATGTGTTGGTCCTATGGACATGTTTGGTTTGTAAAAAAAAAAAAAATTATGAGATGTCAACTTATGCCTAAAATCAGGAGAATATGAAACATTGGAATTGTATTGCAAAAAGCTCCACAAGTAACGCAAACACATTAAATAATATCGTTTGAAACTTGTGATGCATGAAGTTGTCAGTTTTACAAATTATGGCAACATAGGTGGTATACTCCATCCACAATTCAGGAAAAGCAATGCATTCATATTACATTCCACTTTGCATATACATGCCATCTTAGTTGCATATGCATTTCAGATACAAATCATTAAAGTGTGTCAAATCCTCTTAGGGTTATGCTATAACATATATTAAAAGGATCCTAAGGTTGGGAACTGATGTCCGAACAATCTTGAACCAAGCACGTTCTATGCACATTAAAGAAGATCTTGAGCAAAATGGTCAAAACCATACTTGGATGAAAAGGTGGGGTGAAAAGAATATTTCATGTCTATCCTATCATGCAACATAATCCTTAAAACAGTGGTTTTTACCACTTCCATCAAGCTTAAAGTCTAAAACCGGAGTAGTAAGGATAGGATTAAATCCTCATCGAACTTAGGTTGAGGATCCAATTCCCCAAAGCTCTGATTTGACCTTCATGGAGTAGTAAGGATAGGACATAATTCTCATCTTACCTAGGTTGAGAATCCGATTCCCCAAAGCTCCCATCATTCATTAAATCATAAAACTTGGATGGAGGGATCATACTACATGTCCCTAGCAAAGGATGGGTAGTCATCCCAAAAGTCCAAGAAACAAAAATAAAATTAATATGTTCCATATTTCATGTTATCATCTTGGATTGGAAGGATCGTACTACTTGTCCTCTTGCAAAGGATGGGTAGTCATCCCAAAGGTCCAAGAAATAAGAATATTTTCCATTTTCATCCTAATATTGGATTGGAGGGATCGTACTACATGTCCCTAGTAAGGATGGGTAGTCATCCCAAAGGTCCAAGAAATAAAAAAAAAAGAGAGAAGAGAATGAATGAAGCCAAGTCATGGATTATGGGGTTAAGTATGCTCATGCGTGGCAACATGTCTTGTCTAAAAGCAAGACCACTGATTGCTCAAAAGGATAGACTAGCCTGATCATTTCATCCATAACAGGTTAAATCATTTTGTTCAAGATGAGGTAATGAACTCCAAATCAGAATAGTAAGGATAGGGTTAAATTCCCATCTCGCTTAGGTTGGGAATCCTATTCCCCAAAGTTTTGATTTCACTTACACTTGCACATGGGTTCAAGATGGTAGTGACACATAACCAACTTTGGGATCTAATAAATTAATTCAGTACACATATATTTGATCCTAAGAGGGTTTGACAACTTTAATATGTTTGTTCATGACATTAGAAGGTTTGAGCCTTTGTAAAGCGAGGTTGTTATATCTCTAGCATCTTCATCATACATCAAATCCTGCACAAATCATTCATAGCCTTGCATACAAATCATAGGTGAAACTGACAATGGAATGTTGATCAAGTTCAAGCGATAGGGAATGAAAACACATTGCACACACCGAGCTGATACTAAATGATTCTGATGTTTCATGTATTTCTGATCTATTGGTATTTGTTTATCTTTGATGTGTTGACGCTTGTATCTAAGCTTGTATATTTTAGGTTGGGTTCTCACCAAAATGCTCAGGAGCATTTGACAGTAGAGTCGCCATTTGTTGTGGCTGATCCACAACACACCCCAAAATTGGGGACCCACCTTTTTTGCATGCTTTCAAAGAAGACCACAGTGGCCCAGATGCTAAAAAATCAAGGAAAAAAGCAAAATATCACAAAAGAGAAGAAGTGTCGCGATATCGCGACATGTTGCTCCATCACGGCCGAAAATGAAAAGTTGTCGCGATATCGCGACATGTTGCTCCATCGCGGCCAAAAATGAAAAGTTGTCGCGATATCGCGACATGTTGCTCCGTCGCGGCTGAAAATGAAAAGTTGTCGCGATATCGCGACATGTTGCTCCGTCGCGACCAAAAATGAAAAGTTGTCACGATATCACGACATGTTGCTCCGTCGCGGCTAGAAATAAAAAGTTGTCGTGATATCGCGACATGTTGCTTTGTCACGGCCGAAAATGAAAAGTTGTCATGATATCGCGACATGTTGCTCCGTCATGGCCAAAAATGAAAAGGTGTCGCGATATCGTGACATGTCGCATTTTTGCAGCTAAGAGCAATAGAATGCAGCATGATGAGAAATTGTCACGATATCACGACGTGTTGTGAAATCATGGTCAAAGCAATCAAACAGAACAAGATGCTATAAATGTCGTGATATCGTGACATGTCTCATTTTTGCGATGCAATACAAAGAACTAAGTTGAATATTCAAAGGTGTCGTGATTTCGCAACATGTCGCGTTTTCGCAGCTAAATGCAAAAAGACACAACGAAGGAGAAAAACATCACGATTTTGTGACAAGTTGCATCTTCACATTCTGAAATAGAAAAATGTCGTGATTTCATGACAGATTACATCTGCACAGCCTGAAAGAGAAAAAGTGTCATGATTTTGCGACAGAAAGCAACGAGATGGTACGAAAGAGAAAAACGTCATGATTTCGTGACAGAAAGCAGCGAGACAGCCTGAAAGAGAAAAGCATGTGATTTCACGATAGAAAGTAGCAAGACAGCCCAAAAGAGAAAAGCGTCATGATTTCGTGACAGAAAGCAGCAAGATGGTGCAAAAGAGAAAAGCGTCACGATTTTGTGATAGAAAGCAGAAGATGGTGCAGAAGAGAAAAGTGTCACGATTTCATGACATGTCGCGTTTTTATGGCTAAGTGCAACAAAACCCAGTGATAGAGAAAAATGTCATGATTTCATGACAGGTTGCATCTGCATAGCCCGAAGCAAAAAAACGTCACGATTTCGTGATAGGTTGCACCCACATGGCCCGATAGCATAAAAATGTCATGATTTCATGACATGTATCATTTTCATGTGCATGAAGGCTGACAAGGCTGCATACAAGAAAATGTCACGATTTCGTGACATGTCTTATTTTCGCTATGCATGGAGGCGGACAAGGTTGTTGGTCAAAAATGTCATGATTTCGTGACATGTCTTATTTTCGCGATACAGGTAGAAGAGCAAAGCTGCATGCAAAAAAACATCGCGATATCACGACATGCTATTTTTGGTCATGATTTACAGGGGGCAGTTATGAAACATGCAGAGAAGCATGGAACACATGGCATAAAAGTGTAAGGGCTACAGAAGCGTTATAGTTCATGGAGAAGATCAAACATTTAAGACATCGAACAGAAAGTCAAAGATAACGATGAGACGGGGAATACGAAACGATGCAATCTGGGAAATGAAACGAAGCGTCGCAGGGCGAAGTAGAGAGCATTGCCAGAAAGTATAAAAGTAGAGGCACAGATTGGTACAAGGGTCGGAAACCGCTGGGAGCAGGGTTGCAAAGCTGAGGGTGATGAGCCATTCTGGACCTGCTTTGGAGTGCTTTTCTTCCACTTTTTTGGTTTTGGAAAACCAGATATCTATTATTGTAAAATGACAAATATTTAATGCAGATAACATTTCAGAAATTTGCATCTTATGGGCAAGAAAGAAGGAGTCATTTTCTGCATGCAAGATTAAATGTCTATTTTCCCTTTTCAAATTTTAGGCTTGTAAATGTAGTTGATACAAGTTTTTCTTGGTTGCTGCATGCGAATGCTTAAATCTAAAAACCTCATTCAAATCCCTAGGAGCTAGCACTTAGCTTATCAGGATTGTGCATGTTTTGCAGGTCCAATAGGTTAGGTTGCATGCATGGAAACCTCATATCTTCGGTTTTGTCGGAATAGGATAGCATCGAATCTGAATGTGTTCTATTTTTAATTTTTTGCATTTCTTTCTCATTTTATTTTATTTTTCTAGAAGGTTTAATTTATTTAAAATAAACATTTAAAAATTACAAAATCTAAAAAAAAAAACAATGAACAATCACTAAAGTTTCATGATGAAATAAACCAACATTGCCCCTTGTTTACAGTTACTTGCAATCACTAAGGTGTTCCAAGCATTTAAATTGATTATCTTTATTTGAGATTACTAATACACAGTTGCAAATGCTAATACAGCGGAGACCTTGGAGAAGTTGTTTGTTTGACTTCTTTGCAAGAGGGGATTTGGAACCCAAATCCTAAAGGAGAGTTGTACTTTCACAACTGGGTGAAAATACCACTCAACATTTCTGTAAATACTTTGATGGTTAGTTTGTGCTGAATTTTGGATTACTAGTTGTTATAAGTAATTGAAATCTACTTTTGAATTCATTCTATGTGGTTAAGAAGTACATTTCTATGAAATTTAGGTGTTTAGTGAATTTTGTTATTTGGATTATCATTCCTTGGATATTTAAATTGCTTGCTACAACATTTCTTTATTGTGCTTTAATATATGAAACAATCTGTTTTGGGATAAATGTTGATCTGAGTATATGTCCTTAGCATGGTTTTTTGGGAGCTTTTTATGGTAGTGCAATGTTGTTAACATATCCATCCACTATTATCCACATCTCTCTAGCCCTAAAATTATCTTACCCTAAAATTCAAACCCTAAGTGAGCATAATTGTGTCAACAACTTACTAAGTTGACAAGGAACTAGCCTACTTTGGAGGTTGGATCGAAAACCCCTATTTTGGTCCATCCAATATTGAGTGTTGAGTTGTAGTTATCGGGTGCAAGCCTAGATAGAAATTAGGAAGATATAAAGCCATAGTATCAAGTGAAAACTTGGTGCAATTTAGTGCCTAACAGTTTTTGGCATGCCTGGTGGGACCGTTCACAAGGAACATGAAACCCATCTAAAGAGTTATTATTATCTCAACTTGAAGGAATCAAGATTTGGTGAATTTTCTTGACATTATTAGCAAAGAAAATAAAGTTCACCTAGCAACTCCCTGGTTAGAAGACCCCAAAAAAGTATTGTAGACCAGTACCCTTTCATGTATACCAGGTCTTTCAAGAGGAAAAACCTTGATTATTTCTTTAATTGTGAGTTACCTCAAAGAGGGGTTACTGTTATCAGAAGTTTAGATCAATATTTTATTGAAGAAGAAGAGCTTCTGGAAGAAAAACTAATAGTTCTCCCAAGAAGACCTACATCCAGAAATATGGCACAAAATGTAGTTCCTAATCAGCCACTACAAAAGTACCCTAACTGGGATTCAACTGAGCCCCTTAGATTAGCCCAAATGGATGCCATCCCCAAGGATATATCTAAGCCAACCCCCACGTATGATGGATTTGGGAAAATATATTATGAGCACTACCAAGATATCTTGAATCTGGCAGCAATCCACAACATAAAAAAGGAAAATATTATTGTCATAATTCTAGCCCTGTCCTTTCGTGGAAAGATATTGCATTGGTTTAGAACTTTGAAATATAATTCTATCACTTCATGGCAATCATTGGCTAAGCCATTCATAGAAGAATTTAATGAATCTATTGATCCCTTTTCTCTGTTGAATTAGTTTACAACCATGCAAAAAACCTAGCAAGAAACTGTCTCAGATTTTAATTTGAGATTTAGCAAAACATGGAAGAGAATTCCCCCCACTGCTAGACCAACTGTATGTTTCACTTACATGTATTATATTCGATCCCTGGGATCAGAGCTAGGTTTGCAAATACAACAATCTAGAGTAGAAATCTTCCCCCAAGTTTATAATGCAGTCGTCCATGCTAAAAATATCCTAATCAATGTGGGAAGAATTCCTCCCAAAATCGTGTTGTCCTATAACTTAGAAACCAATAATAGCCATGAGAAATCCACAAAGCCCTCCTACATGGACCCACTTTCTTTACCATCTCCATCTCCACAAATGAATCCAATTCCTCAATCTAAACCTGTATCCTCCACACCTCCTTTTCCTCCCCTTCCTTCTCAACCTTCTCAAGAATTGTTTGTTATTCTAGTTATGCAAAATAACATTAAAAATCTAAGTAACAGAATGAATTCGATGGAAAAAAGAGATCATGAAAGGTCACAATAGAGGATATTACCATATGTAAAAAAATATCAAAGGCTTGGTCCTAGTAATAGTACTAGGGTTAGGGTAAATGCAGTATATGAGGATTCGAAGTGTTCTGCAGATACCACTCTTAAAAATGTTTGGTGTTTGGTATGCAATGACCCCCATGACTCACAGTCTTGTGTGATATATCAACACCATATTCAAAAATCTATGGATCAAGCTGAAAGGAGTTAGAAGGGGAGGGTTAATATATTATGGCACCCTGATCAGATCATGGTCAAAAAAGAGTTAGAGGAAGAAAGTCTGATTGTTTTTATGACAAGGCCTAGAAAGAAAGCTTTACAAGTAGACCCCTAGAAGATGAGACAATTCAAAGTCCCTTCTCAAAAGAAAGCTGAATTCCCCCCTCAAAGCAATGACACTTTTCCTATTACTTGAGCTAGAGGGAAGGAGAAGATAGATAGTCTCCCTAAAAATATCGAAAGAGAAATAGAAGGAGGCAAAATAAGATCCAAGGGTGAGGATTAAGAAAGTCTCAGGTTCCCCTCTATTACCAAAAGATAAATATTAGAGGTAAACCAAAAATACAAAAGGAAATATGGTGAGCCAGACAGAGGACTAGAAATACTATCCCTGACCAAGTCTAAGTACAACATTATTGAGGAGATGAAAATGATTCCATAAAAATCTAGCCTGTATGACACTCTTTTCATTCTGGGCCAGATTGACCTACTTAAAGCTTCCCTCAGCAAAAATCCCCAGAACAGACCAACCACCACCATCCTCAGTATACCACCAAAAAAAAAAGAAATGACACCTACTATTCTAAAAAATAAACCTCCCCCTTTCTACATATCCTTAAGAATGAAAGGATGGGTAGTCTAAAATTGTATGATTTATTCAAGAGCATAAACCACAATTATGCCTAAAGCGGTTTGTGAAGAAATGGGTATGGAATATACCCGATCTTGTCTTGGAGTGTTGCAACTATATGGGACACCTGTCAAGATAGTTGAGGTTATTAAAGATGTACTGATGAGCTTGCACAGAGCTCCCAAGGTAATGGTGGTATAGGAAATAGTGGTGGTGGACTTAGAACCCTATTTCGGGTTATGCCTCTCAAGAGAATTTACTGCAAATCTAGGGGGATGTATGTACATGGATTATTCTAGCATGGTAATCCCTTTCAAAGGAAAAAGGATAAGGATAACACCTGAGAAACTAGTTGCTTATCATATTGAAAATATTGAAGAAGATATGTGCAATATTAATCCTTTGGAGGAATTTGAGCTAGTGGAAAACATTGAGGAGCTAGACATTGAAGATGAGTTGCCTTTTAGAGAAGACTATAGTCAATTTGGAACTGGTATGGGTACATACAACATCACAACTGAATTGGAAACTAAACTCTTTGATATTTCTAATCAATCCCTAAGAAATAAGGAAACATGGGTTATGCATTTTGATGGTGCTATATGTAGAAATGGTGTAGGGGTTGGTGTGGTTCTATAATCATAGTTAGAAGGGATAAATAATTTTTCTTACAGACTGACATGGTCATGTACTAATAATGGTGTAGATTACGAGGCTCTCTAATTTATATTGATGCAAGCAGAAAGCATGGGCATCAATATTTTGAACATATACGATGATTATGAGTTGATAGTCCATCAGGTAAGGAATAACTATAGTTGTAAGCACCATTACTTAAAAGCTTAGAGGAATAGGGTATGGGACCTAATGGATTCATTTAATGCCCTGAATCTAAGTTTTATGCCTAGAGAAGAGAATCACCTAGCAAATTCATTGGCAATAAAAGAAGCTAATTTCAATCCTCCTGAATATTTTGGAACTAAGAATACCATGGGAATTAAAATGGTTTTCAGACCTGCAATGCTAGACAAGTAGATATTCTAGCAAGTTTTTGAAAGTGATGAATAAATTCTAGATTTTATGATAAGAGAAGCATACCTCTCAACTGTCCAAGAGGAAGACTTGGAGGAAATAGATCAGCAATACTTTATCCAACTAAGAAACAATCATATTCCAAAGGTATTGGTCACCCTTGAAAGTTTATTTGATAATGAAGATAGAAAGAAGGTTGGAGCCATGAAGGTTGGTGAAAAGATCTATAAAGAAGTGGAGGTCAAAATAGGAAAGAAGCTCAATATTGGGATCCAATGTTCACCTGAGGAAGCAGAAGATATTAAAACTTTATTCTTAAAATACCAAGACACGGTGGCTTGGTCATATGAAGACCTTAAGGTGTATGACAAAAGGATTATCCAACATACTATTGAGTTAGAACCCGATGCTAAACCATTCCAACAAAAATAGAGGCCTGTCAATCCGAGGATAGAAGCCATTATGAGAGAGGAACTCTTAAAGCTACTAAAGGCTAGGATAATATATCCAATAAAACATTCCACTTGGATAGCCAATTTGGTACCCGTAAGAAAGAAGAATGGGGATATACACCTATGCATAGATTTTAGAAATCTGAATCAAGCATCCCTCAAGGATCACTACCCCCTCCCTCAGATTAACCAGATCTTACAAGTGGTGGCTAGAGCAAAAATATTCTCACTATTGGATGGTTACTCTGGATATAACCAAATTTGGGTAAAAGATGAAGACCAATACAAAACATCATTCACCACAAAATGGGGTACATTTGCCTATCATAGAATGCCCTTTGGGCTATCTAATGCTGGAGCTATATTTCAAAGGGCCATGGACTATGCCTTTGGTACACTTATAAAAAAAGTTATTCTGATTTACCTAGATGACATGATGGTGTTTTCTCATGATAAAAATGATCATCTATCTCATTTGGAATAGGTTTTTCAAAAATGTAGAGAATTTGGTATCTCACTGAATTCTAAGAAGTCATTTTTTGCAGTACATGAGGGAAAACTATTAGACCATGTGGTCTCAAAGGAAGGTATGGCCATAGATTCATAAATAATTAGAGCAATTCTAGCTATTCCTTTTCCTACTAATCAGAATACCTTACAGTCCTTCCTAGGTCAAATCAATTTTGTCTAAAAATTCATTTCTAATTTTGCACAGAAAGTGAGGCCTATATCTAAACTACTAAAGAAAAAGGTAGAGTTCAAGTGGACTGAGGTTAGGAAGCAAACTTTTGAGGTCATCAAGAAATCCATTACAACAACCCCAGTCTTGATAAATCCTAATTTCACTAAATATTTTATTCTCTATGCTTATGGATTTGAAGAGAGTTATGCCTCGGTACTCACCCAGAGAGATAATCAAGGGGATGAACACCTTGTGTTCTTTTGGAGTTAGAATTTACATGATTATTAGGTAAAATATAAATTTATTGAAATACAAGTGTTCACTATGATGAAATCGCTAAAGAAGTTTAGACAATATTTGGTACAGAACAAAACCCTGGTATATGTGGTTCATCCAGATGTAAGAAGTTTTATTTTACAAGGTGAACTAGGTGATAAAAGGGCTGGTTGGATTACTAAGATCTAGGATTATGATGTATAAATACGTCCCACCAGTCTGGTAAGAGGTAGAGCCTTGTGCCAAGGATTTATATATGCTTCAGCATTGGCATAAATGATAGCTTATCAGATAACAGAAGAGGATCAAATAGAGATTGTACACACTCTAGATTGTGATTGGATCGAGCAAATGACCAAGTGTTTCCAAACTGGGATCTTCCCACCTGATCTGAATCCTTATCAAATAAGGAGGTATAGACTTCATTCTCTAAAATATGTATTACTACTTGAAGGGTTGTTCAAAAGAAACTTGGATGGTATTCTCCTAAAATGTTCGGAGGACCAACAAAAAATATTTATAGAAGAATTTCATGGAGGGTCAGCAGGAGGTCATAGCTCAGGCAAAGTTACAACTTTGAAGATAATAAGAGCAGGCTATTATTGGTCTTCTATGGTCAATGATGCTTTTAAAGTTACCCAGGCTTATGAAAAATGTCAGAGGTACATTGGAAGAACCAAAAATGCTTCATATCCTCTGAAACCTATTCAAGTTGAGGAGCCTTTTCAACAATGGGGATTATATTTCATAGGAGTTATAAATCCTAATTCTTTAGCAAAGCATAAGTTTATATTGACAACTATAGACTATCTTACCAAATGGGTGGAGGCCATTCCTACAAAGAGGGTGAACTAGGAAGTTGTGATCAACATTATGAAGAATTTTATTTCTATATTTGGAGTTCCAAAAGCTTTGGTGAGTGATAATGGTCCTACTTTCATATAAGCCAAGTACATTGAGTTTGCTAGCAAGCATGGCATCACTCTTAAAAATACTTCAAATTATTACCCACAAGGTAATGGACTTGCAAAATCTACCAACAAAAACATATTAAGGATTTTGAGAAAATCTTTGGAAGGTAACAAAAGGATTTGGCACCTATTGCTCAACCATACTCTATGGGTAGACAAGATTACTATTAAAAAGTCCATCAAAACTTCTCCTTATGCACTAGTATATAGAAAAGAAGCGGTATTGCCAATTCACTTAGAGATCACAGTGCTTAAGCTTGTTAGTACAAAAGAAGAATTATAGGATGATCCAGTAAAAACCAGGTTGACACACTTGCTACGATTGGAAGAGAGCAAAACTCAAGCATATGATCATTTTCAAAAGCATTCATCGGACATTAAAGCATGGTTTGATAAAAATGCTAGGTTCAAAAAACTCCAAGTTGGAGACTCAGTTCTCAGATGGAATGTTGATAGGGCAAAACTAGGCAAGCATGAAAAGTTTGATTCTTTTTGGGATGGTCCTTTTGAAATAGTGAAAGCTAAAGAGTCTAATGTATTTCAGTTGAAGGATCCAGAGGGAAACATACAACCAATTTCGGTGAATGGTTTCCACCTCAAGCTCTACTATATGTAAGAAGTGAGCTCATTGTAACATATGTATATACATTGTACAAATATTTCTTCTTCCTTTCTGCACTTTGTATCTGATTTTTTTTCCACACATTGCAATTAGTTCTTTTCAAAGAAATTCTAAGAAAAAAAAGAGAGAAGAAAGTTTGCAAGAAATGACTAAATGTTGGCAAAATACATGGTGATGTTCCATTCCACACACGGTGCTATGTAAAACTCTCTAAAATGGCATTCCTCCCTCAAGTACGCATGGTTAATTCTATATTTCCATGGATTGGTCTATCAGTTTCTATCCCACATAGATAAGGACAAAGAACGATGCTAATTCGGGAACCTCTCAAAGCTGGAGATAACCAGAGCAAAATCAAGGTAGAGTGTCATGAGTTCAAGCTTCAAGTACCAAAGCAGATTTGGATTTTTCTTAAGACACTGGAGTGGAATCAGGCCAAATCCAAATAACAAGTTCCAATCTGACATGTGGAGTATAAAGAGTGCTCCCACATTCAATTCTAATGAACTTGCGCATGGACCAAATATTAGCTGAAGATATGTGATGAGCTGGCAATGCAATTTCAAAATTCAACCAATAAGAAGATAGGATGACACCTTTGAGCTGCCAAAGAAATAATGGATGGATGGTGAAGTGTGCCAACAAAGATATCGCATAGTAGCTGCATTTATGGAGGATGATATGCACATTTTAGGAGATAAAAGTAATGAAGTCATGCATAGGGTTCATTTAGTAACCACGAGGCTGTTAATAAGCATAACAACATTTTGAAGTTCTCTCTATTTATTACAGCATGCAAAGTCCTACTGTTGCAAGATGGCTCCTAAGAAATCACCTACGAAGGCCATAGAAGATGTTTCAGAGTTCAAAAATCTAGATGACAGGACGTCGGTGCCTTACCTTGATAAATCCAAGGATGTAGCGAACATAGCGATAACCATCACTTAAAGGACAAGACTAAGAAATATCATGAATGACAAATACAAAAATAATATTGCTTTATTAGTAGAAGGTAGATGCTCCATCCTTTATTATTTATCCTTTTACATTTGTGATTATGTTCACCCATGTCCTAAGTTAATAGCTGCAATAGTTAAATTCTATGACCCACTGGCCAAGGCAGTGAAAAACCTATGAGGGCAAGACCCTTTTTAGCATCACTGCTTATTTCTATCATGAGCCCTTTGCTTTAGGGTCCAACCCGTTGGTACCACCAAAACCCTTTAATGTTGTTGAATAGACTAGGTTTTATTCCACAAAGAAGTGGACCAATGATGGTGAGTCATTTAAGAATTGGGTTTATAAGCAGCTTAATACCAAACCCTAAGAAGAGTTTCCTAAAGTCCCCATATCTATCAACAAGTTTGCAAATCTCGTTTTATTCTCTATGTTGGATTGCATGGAGGATTTGGACTATGACGAAAAGGTTCATGGTTGGCAAATCACCACTACATATTGTATCTCTAATTAGAGAATGTATGAAAAGGATGCATTAAAGAAAGGGATAAGGGTGATCTATTTTTACTGGCCAACTTTTCTCACCCAAAGGATACATAAGCAGCTAGTAAGCATGAAGAGGGGCGTTGATGCTCCTAGTTTTAGGTGTTTCTCAAACTTGGTATGGATGTTTTATGTCGCTGTTAAAGATAGAATGCCATGGATTTCAATCAAAGATAAGACTGATGAGGAAGAACCTATACCATTTTACTATTGGATAAACCATTTAAGAAGTAGTGAATCTTACTATAGATTCAATTTGGAATTTCTTGGGCCAGCCCTCAAAATTATGTATGATAAGTTCCCTAGACTGCCACCCCTGGCCAAGGAGATTCTAAGGACTAAAGATGCAGAGGAAGGAGACTGGTATTTGTTAATAGAAGGCATGATCATCAGATTATATGGTTTCATGGGTAAACCTTTTCTTTTGCCCCACTTTGTCATGGAGAGACTCTTTGCCTTGGAATATTTGAGGTAAGCAGAGTACATTGATGTGAAATATGGTTCGAGGAGAAAAAGGAAGTCTTTGCTTACTCATCACACTTTGAGTGATATCATCATTAACAATAAGGGGTAGAGTCAGAAAATTGACCAATATATGGATAAGTTAGGTCTATTTTATATCCCTTAGAGGTGGAATTATGATCCTGACGATATTTTCACTACAAGAAATAAAACCCAAAATAGAGATAAGACCTACAAATTTGAGAAAATGCCCAAGGCTAATTTTGAATAGGGAAGAAACCACAATGAGACTACTCTTTTGGAGTGGAAAGTCTCCAAGATAGATCAGTTACCTCCATGGTTGGATTTTTATGAGCAAATTGAAGATTTTGATCCTGACCACAAGCCCAGTCATCAGATTACCAAGGATATGATCGACAAGATTAAAGCAGAAACTACAAATAAAAACAAGCCCTCCTCCAAAATGAAGTCGACAAAGAAAAAGGAAATGTTGCCTAAAATGGAAGTTGCAGAAGAAGGAGAAGAAGAATATTATAAGGGGGCTAATATGATGACCAAAATTAGGTATTCTAAATAAAATGTTGTCACTACCCCTGTTATTGAAACAAGATCTAGGAATTTACATTTAGCTTTAGGGGGGTAGTCTCAGGACAAATATATTAATTGGAAGAAGAAGGATAAGATTTTTGGGTTCAGGTCACTTTATTTTGCTCCTGCAACATCAACTAAACCTCCATCCATTACTGAACAATAATTACTTCTTGGGGAAGTGCAAGGAGATTTATCAAAGGAATATTTTGAAGACGATATGGATGCTTTCTGACTAGTTTGTAAAAGGACTAAGAGAACCCCATAAACAGAAGAGAGATAGGTTTCCAAGAAGAATAAAATGAGTATGGAAGAAATTACTGAAGAGGTAGTTGTTTTTAATATAGAAGGGTTAGTTGAATAAGAACAACACCTAGAGACAGAAGCTAAAAGAGAACCACCTACATCTATAGATGAAGTTATGGTTTCTAATACCTCTTCTCCTTTTCATCTCCATGAATCCCCATAAATATTTCCCTCCATTTCTAGTCAATAAAATGTGGTAAATTTACCTCCTCCACCTCATAGTTCTTCCCTCATCTCATCAGTAGCTATGGAGGTACCTCCTCAAGAACCACCTTCCACTTCAGATATGTCCACTTCAATGTTCACCATTATTGCACCCTCATATATTTCATTACCACCATCCATGGGACATTGCGTTCTGACTTCATCCATCCCTTCTATTGTTAGTTATGTTATTGTTTCTCTAAATTTACCTATATACACAACAATGGTAATCATAGAGTCTACCATTGTAACAAAGGTTGTTGTCAATATATCTTCACCCCCACCAATAGCAAGTTAGTCCACCCTCATGTTTTCGATGCCATTATCTCCTTTGGCTGTTGATTTTTCAAATTTTGTCACTATATCAAAAGAACAGGTAGCCACTCTGAGCATAAATGACTATTGGGCAGAGAAGCTTACCCAACCTTCCAACAGGATGGTCGTGATAAGAAAAAGTATGTATGTTAACCCTGTCACTAGGCAAAGGGTTTCAAGGTCTATGATTCCGCAAGTGAGCAAACCTAAAAATGAAATGACTGCTTAGGATTATAGAGCGGAGGAAATCATAGAAGATATTGACAAGCTTCCTGCTAAGTATGAGTTAGGTATTGCCAAGGCTCACTTAGATACCTTTTTTGTGAAAACTGATATAGCTAAATAGAAGGTAGATAAGCTAAAACAACAAGTTGAAAAGCTTAAGAGGAGCCTCAATGATAAAAAATAAATAGAGAAAGATATGAGAAAAGAGGCTAAGAGTTGTCAAGAAAGGTTTCAAAAGGCTAATGAGTGGAAAGACCAGTTATAATTACAAAATAAGTTGAATGAGGATCAGGCAAAATAAATTCAAAATTTAAAGCATCAGCTTCAGATTGAGAAAGCCAAGTCCTCAGGTTTTTCCAAAGATGATTTGAAAAGGATAAATCAGGAGTTGCTTTCTAAAGTTCAAGAAAAATGTTCATGTATTTAACTCATAATCAACTACCTGAAATATGCCAGCCAGTTTCTCTCTACTACTCAAAAGGAGTTAGATCAAATCACTGGAGAGTTATAGCCTATGGTGATTCCAATGGAACAAATGTACAGGCTAGTTGGAAGTAGGTTTAGTGATCCTACTAAACCAATTTCCAATAGGGAATGGAATCTGGCTGGGGTAGCTGCCAAAATAGTGGTGAAGAATCACAGGGCAATTTAGAGAGCCTAGTTGTTGTTTGATAGAATGGAAAGAGGAATTAAAGACATCATTGAAATAAATAAGGAAATGATTCATGTTGGTTTCAAAGGACTTTGGAAGGAGAATCATAGCTTTTTATCTATGGAATAATCCCAAAAAAGCATCAAGGATAAATTATAGGATGAGGCTAGAATTGATTCACTGGAAGAGCCACTATCCCAAGAACAAGCTACCAAACTGATTATGGATTACACCTGATTAAGGGATCTCATGGAGGATCTGGTGACTAGAGGGAATGCTGCTAATTATGAGGATGTTGGGGAACTACAATATGTTTATAAGCATCTTAAAGAAACATCAAATCCCTCTAAGGAAGCATGGAAATAGGCTCTTCAGTCTTTGGAATCAATGGTCCAGTTGTTTGGAGACACCTCCGATGAGAATAACCAGAGAGTACATGCTCCAAAAGAATAGGGAGAAGAGGAAATATAAGATGATGATGAAGATGTTGTAGAATAATGAGGATAATATTGAGTAGCTACAAACCTAAGAGGGGCTCATGCTTAAATTATTTCATTTCTATTTGTATATATACATAAGTTTTGTGTTTCTATACATCAGTTTTGTATTTCTATTTTTACTCTAACAATTGTCAGAAATAAGCAATAAAGGCATGAAGCCTACAACTCAACATTTTTGTGTGAAGGCATTTTTTGAAATGAAGCCTTATAAAGGAGGTAGATTTGTGTATAGTTTTTGAAGGCAGTAGTAATACTAATATTATGGATACAATCTCTAGTTGAACAAGTGAGTTCTATGATTTTTTTGGCATGGTTTCTATATGAACCTTTACCCTCTAGGAAGAATTTGAGCTTTTATATGGTAGTGTTTGTATGGAAATTATTCCTTAAAACATATCTTCAAAGATAAGTATTTGTTGACTCCTAAGGCCCAATGGATAAGACTTTGGATTCGATTGGCTTTGCAAGAAAATCCACTCGGGAGGCGCCAGAATGTAGGCCCAAAATGGCCACATACTTAGTAAAATTTTGCATAATTTTGACTAAGTGAAAATCATCATTCCGCAAACCTTATAGTATGCTTTGAAGCAGAATCGGGTCAGAATATATGAATCCGCTCAATAGTTAGTGAAGTTTTCATGTTTGGAGCAATTCCAGGTGATTTCACTCTGGCTCTAAAATGATGGTAGATCTCAAATCCACAAAAGTTCTTAATAGACGATGGCGTCAGCAGCGGAAAAGTGTGGAATGACATCTTTGTATATTGAATATTCGATTTTTGGAAGGTCCCTTTGTTTTCAGCTCTGGATTAATGCTACCTTCAAATTCACAAAATTTTCAAGGATATGATGACATCACTGGCAAAAAAGTATAGATTGGTGATTCGGAGAATGAACAAGTCTTTCCTATCTGGAATGAAGATAAGATAGGGCGACGGAATAATGAAAGTGTAGATTCGTTATGGAAGAAGTATGTGACTAGCTTTGGACCTAGATTGGTGATTAGCATGTGCTCTATCCGAAATGAAATACATAAAGGCTATAAGAAAGATGTGACATCATCAATATTCTAATGCGGATTGAAAAATATAATGCTGAATATGATAGATCCTAGAGCAGATTCGATGTTTAGATATCAGATATCTAGATTAGAGATTCTACTCCTTCTAATTAAAATATGCCATCATCAATTTTAAAGTAGAATGGCATTTAGATTATGCTATATTGAATCTGAATCATGTGATGAAGAGAATCAACGATGAAGGTTAAGCTGCCAAATATTGGTGGTTTAAAAGATATTGCTACGTCAGAATTTGTAACAGTCAGCTGGAAGATGAAGTGTTAAGGGTTTTCCAAGAATATCAAACCAGAGGTGGTTACATATCGATGGTGGTAATTCACTCCCAAGAAGTATCGACGGATATGCATGATCTTTAACAGTATGAACTTCAGTTCCACTGAGCGATCAACAAGTTGCAGAGACCTCAAGCTGCCATGGTGGACTTTCCTTTAGCAGAATTCCTGGAGGACAGACAAATGAGCTAATGCTAACTAAATATCTTCGTTGTGTTGTTGTAACAAGATATTTGGTATTTTTTCTTGTTTATTTTAATGATAAAACTATAAGTAGAGGTCGAACCCTCATTTTTAAGGGTTGGCTCTAGCGTTTTTGCTTGTACCATTGTAAATATTCTTAAAGAGCTAAATGAAAGGAGCAATACATTGATCTTTGCCTCAAGTTCTTGTTCTCATGCTTGATGTCAAAGGTTTGGATTTCTTAGTTGCATTTCTATAAATACTTTGATGGTTAGTTTGTGTCAAATTTTGGATTACTAGTTGTTATAATTAATTGAAATCTACTTTTGAATTCGTTCTGTGGTTAGGAATTACATTTCTATGAAATCTAGGTGTTTGGTGAATTTTGTTATTTGGATTATCATTCCCTGGATATTGAAATTTCTTGCTACAATATTTCTCTATTGTGCTTTAATATATGAAACAATCTATTTTGGAATAAATTTTGATCTGAGTATATGTCCTTAGCATGGTTTTTGGGAGCTTTTTATGGTAGTGCAATGTTGTTAACCTATCCATCCACTATTATCCACATCTCTCTAGCCCTAACCTTTCTTACCCTAAACTCCAAACCCTAAGTGAGCATAATTGTGTTAACAACTTGATAAGTTGACAAGGAACCAGCTTACTATGCAGGTTGGATCAAAAATCCCTATTTTTGTCCATCCCTTTTGGACAAAAAATAGGAAGATAGACAACCACAATATCAAGTGAAAACTTGGTGCAATTCAGTGCCCAACAAAAACCTAATTAAATCATTTTCACTCCAAACTTGTTTTCCAGAAAATAATCAATCAACTCAACTATGGAAGAATGTTTCCATACCTTTTTCTTGATGAAGAACAGTATTTAAAACCTATCTCAAGTATAACCACTTTCCTTACCAAACACCAAGGTTAGATGATAAAAATATCATTCTAACTCTTCTTCAAAAAATTTCTTCAATACAAAAGTTAGCACTTAATTACTCCTTATAATCTCCAACTTGAAATAAATAATATTCAACATTATTCAATTTCAAAATATAAAATTCAACCTTCCTTATAACTCCTTAGCCTATAAAATTCCAACTTAGAAATTAAAGCTTTGCACTTCCTTTTAACTCCCCTAATAACTTACACACCAAATAACATGCAAAGTACTTTAATTAAAATTACTTTAGAAAAATAAAAACATTATTTTTTCCTTTAACTTTTCATAGGCCAAGACAACAAAATTAAATCACATACCTCAATGCACTCAAAAGGGCCTTGGTGGGATTTGAACCCTTGTTGGTTCTCCCCCAAGCATTTTCACAGTGCTAGTGCCCATCACTTGGGTTGTGTGGCTCCATAAGATCCAAAAGGCACTTCGGTGCCTTTACCTTCTCCCCACATTCAGCACACAAGATAAAACGCTTGTCCTTCTTCCCAAAAATCACATGCACGGTTTTTGAACCTACCTCAGCTTCCACAACAACATCTTACACAAGCACTTTGTGTTGATTTCAGATGATGCCAAACTTTTTATTTTTCCCTTGATCGATTTGCACATTCAAAATTTACTTCTCTTTTCACGAGCCAACACAAGTCGCATGGATAATTTCAAATGCCAATCTTTTGGCATATTTATACATAGGGTTTTGCTTCCTTCAACATCGACACATTTCAAATTTCCAATTCAAATTTGATTTGGAAAGTTAAAATTAAATATTAAATAAATATTTAACTTAACTTTAGCACCCAACATTAATAAATTAAAGTTTTAATCAATAATTAAAATACTTTAATTTAAACTAGATTTGTAGTAAAGTAATTTTTAAATATTAAATAAATATTTAAATTAACCTTAGCACTTATCAATATTAAAATAAAAAATTTAATTAGGGATTAAAATATTTTAATTTAAATTAACATGTGGGTCTTTTCAACTTTGTCCTTGATCTCCTTTAACTTGATCTTCATTTTATGAGCTCTCCTAATGTCCTCAAAAATGACGAACATTGCTCAACAATGCTTTTGACATCAATGACAATAACATTCCTCTAAATATCCAACAATATTGGGCAAATTTAATTTGTTGTAACAACACAACTATTCTAAGTTAGTTGTTACGACTATTATCTAATATTAAATAGCAATGATGTATTTATCATTGTGCATGATGAGTAAAATTGTGTGGATTATAATTCAACAAAGGCATTAGGAAGAGGAGCAATATGAATCATATCAATGCTATGGTTGACTACTCTAATTGGAAATATTTTGGGCTCCTAAAACACATGAGAGTAAGATTTAAATAATTTGTTTATTTAAGCATATCAAGTGTACTTAGTGATCTTTGCTTGTGATTCTTCATGTTGTGGCCTTATGAAAATTAGTGCAAGTTCCTATAAATTATTTATTGCCCTTATTGCTTGCCTACAACTGAGTAGCAAATTTGTGATGTTCTTGGTGCATTTAATTAGATATATTATTTGTCATATTATAGAGTTTATGTATTATTATATGCATCATAGTAAGCCTTCCTATCATATTGATAGGGATTTCCAAGCACCAATCCACAACAATCCATTGGGGTTACATCACAGGTGATTGTATCCACAAATTTTGAGCCAAAAGCAAAATATATAGTGTAGGTGTGTATGATATTTGAGGTGGTATCACTATCCTTCTATCCAAGTGAATATAGGTGAGGATGTGGTTCCATTGACAACTATAATTTTTTGATAATGGATCTTGCAATCAATTTTTTTAGGAAGCCATTGTCAATGGTACAATCTATAGAAAAGCCATGTGTAAGGTGAGCATGCATGACAAACAAACTATCATAGTCAACTATTGATGAATTATTATTCATTAATGTGAATTTATTAAACCTACATTTTAACTCATTATATGCTTTATCGTCTCCTAAAGTTCCAATGATATCTTCCCTTGTTTCTCCATCTTAAAGACTATATAATGAGACTCTTCTTTAACTTAAAACATTGAATTTTATCATGTCTCTTATTTTTACAATAAATACAAAAAAAATTGATATCTTACTGAAGTAGGGAAAAATGGTGCACCAAATGAAATATAAACAATGTATGTATCTATGCCCTATCGCTAATGAGCGCCAAACGGAAGCATGCAAGTAAATGGAAAGATAGCGAATAACAAGAAGTAAAGCAAAACAAGTATATCTCTTATTAATAAAAATGATCCAAAATTATGGGTTACAATGCATCCCCTTGAGGGCTCAAAATGGGTGATACAAATGTTTACAACTTGGGTGCCCAAAGGTCAAATCTCTCAAAGAAATTGGGTGCACATCCACTGTCTTTCCTCGTACCCACAATCAAAGTGGGTGGGCCAAAGTTGCTTCCACTTGCATATTTGATATCTGATGTCTTAGGATGCCTCCCAATGCATTGTAATGACCTGCACCTACACACAAGGAAACCAGAATCATCAAATAGCGAGTGCGTATGGTAAAAAGCATGCAATCCCCACGGGGGCAAAATGGCTAATGGTGAGAAAATGCATCAAACCAACTCCAAATGACAAAATATGAAATGGGTATGTAGATAAAGAGGTTTTGGGAAGATATCACTAGGAATCGCTCCAAAATTGTAGCCACAGGGTTTCATGACTGAGGTGGACGTTCGTAACCTGTAAAAACCAAAAGTAAGAAATATCCTATCCTACGCATATTCAAAACATTTTAAAACTGGAAAGAATACATAAAATACTATTCTAAGAAAACCCATTTGATTATATTTGTGATATCGATCACATTTTGGGTGTTCTCTCAGATGACCATCGAATACCTACAAGAGACCCTACAAAACACTAAAAATGTAATATCTCGACCAATATAGCTCAGAATGACATGAAATTTGGACTGCAACATCATATAAGCATCTATAAAATATCTAATAAAAAATAGTCAAGAAATCATGCACATATATCTATTCATCCTGGGGTGGAGCGAATAGGACTGTCACAGATTAGGGGGCGCCCTAAGGTGCGACGCCCATAGAATCTCCCTAAATTTTACCACCAATTCCACTTGGGAATGATGCAAAACCCTATAAAATGTGTTTTCATAAAATTTGGTGATGGAATTCACTCATTTGGTTTGGTTTTGTAACATATTATGCCTCCTAACTCACTCGCAAACCTCCTTCGCTAGGAAGAGATTCTGAGGGAACAATTGGCACAAAAAGGGTGGAAGGAAATCTTGGCAGCACTCCATTGCTTTATCCTCAAAATATCCTCTCCCTATTTTGGTGTGGAAAATATCTCCACTTTATAGCCTAAGGAGGCTTCAGGGGTCAAAAGGCATGCGAGGGCATGCGAGGCATGAGGTGCCACTTGGCCACCAGGGTGGCATGCATTGGAGGGAGAAGAGAATCTCCAAATTTGGCCTCCCTCATGGGCTGGAGCATTAATATGTTGCATGCCCTACCCTCCTAGCCATTATGGACTAGAAATGTAATCGTTGGTAGGTGCCATTTGTCCAGGTTTGACTTTTTGCCAGTCAAACCTGCTATTCGCTCTACCCTAGAGCGAATGTTGCTATTCGCCCCGGGGTGTGACGAATAGGTTTTGTATTCATCCCAGGGTGGCACGAATAGTAGTAGGGTGTCCAAAAGGTGCCAAAAGTGGCCTAGAACCTTTCAAACCCTTGCATTAAGTGGTTAGAACCATTGTATACCTCTTGAGGGCTGCCCTAGGGGCCTTGGTGTGTCACGAAGTCACTACTTATGGTAGCACAATCGGATTGACCAATTTTTAGTGTCTATAGATGCCCCTTTTTGGGATGCATTGTGTGCAGCATAGCATCGAGAAAAAATAGATGACTAAAAATATTCAATGATTAGGGTTACTCAATAACCTGACCAACTTTAGATGCCCCAATCCTAGAAAGAGCATGCGTCCTTGAATCCTTGCTTTTGATGAGCTAAGGAACTTGCTTTAGCTTAGACATTGTCTGTCATGAAAATGCAAGGCCTATGTTTCCATGATGCCATCAATGCTGAGTGCTTTAATTTGATACTTTGTGCTTGTTTACTACCCCAAGCAGGAGCATGATTGTCTTTGTCAAAGATTCGTTGGACGAACGTAATTTGCATGATTGAGTGTGTGCTTGTTGATTTGACTTGAGTATGACTACCCCCTCAAGTGACGAGTCAATGAGGGAATGACTCGTGAGAAAATTGATGAGTCGCTTGACCCAGATGATTATTGTTAAGGTTACCTTCAGTTGTACTCATTGAAAAATGGCACAGTTTTGAAAGGATTTGAATGATGCTATGGGGGTTTCGTGGAAGCAAGAAGTTGAAAACTTCATTCCCGTGGGGCGGTCCGGCCACAATGGCCTTCTTGGGGAGTAAAGTAATAACTTATCCATGCATCCATGAAAAATTTGTATTCCATCTTGACCCTGAATGAATTCCATCAGGTGTGACTTGTTTTTGGTGGGTTTTGAGCCCTTTTCTTTGTTACTTCCTGGAGGAAGGAATGAAAAACCTCGCTCCCATGGGGTGGTCCGGCCATGGTGGCCTTCTTAGGGATTGAAGTTAGGTGTTTTCCAAGCATCCAGGAGTGTTATTATTTGCCTCTTGATTACTACAAAAATTTGACCAAAATAGAGCTATTTTTGTGGGTTTTTGGACCCTTTTGGTGCATTTTGGAGTTGTTTTGACCTATGAACCCTGTATTCATCTTGGGGTGGAGCGAATACAAATTTTGTATTCATCCTAGGGTGGAACGAATGGCCAGAAGTGTGTTCACCCTACCCTAGGGTGAATAGGACTATTGTAGGCCTATATAAGCTTCAAAAACCAATTTTGGGCTCATTATTGCATGTTTTCTTTTGCAGTTTGAGAGGTGAGGAGGAGGAGAGTGATTTTGCATAGTGAAGCACTATCAAAATCATCCTACATCATCATGAGTTAGCAAGCAGGGGCATCCAGTGAAGGGGCTAGTGCGAAGAAGGTACATGCTAACTCAAGTGACCTCACTTATTACAAGTGTAATACCTATTATTATTTTTTTGTTCTTTTTGTTTTCTTGTTTTTGATGTTTTTATTTGTTTTATCTTTTGTTTTGTTAGGTGACGAGCCGATATCACAAACTGAAGCTCTTTAGGACCACACGGGATGCCTTGACTGAGGTTGACTGGGAGTGGCTTGATGCCCTAGGGCTCAAGCAAGTTACTCGGTTGGAGCCTATGATAGGCGACCGAGCTTATTTGACTGCATTGATTAACCTATGGGACCCGTGCACCAACACCTTCCATCTGTCAATGGGAGAGATGATGATGATGTTGGAGGACGTCTACCAGATTTTGAGGATTTTGATAGAGGGGTGACCCATCCGATCATCACACCATGACCTGAGGGATGCAATGTTGAGGAGGTACTTTGGGGAGGATGCGGATGCGACGGAGTTGGATTGCCAGACTAGAGGTATACTGGTGGGGTACTGGTATGAAGAGGAGGTGTTGGGGGTGAGGCATGCACTCTTGATGACCCTCATCTCCAATATGCTCCTCCCAGACTCATCAAGAGCTAGGTTCCCATGGAACCTGCTAGAGTTGGTGTTTGCCCTAGTGGGGTGCACTACGGAGGAGCCATTGGTGATGGCATGGGGGACTACCATTTTGGCACAACTCTATGATGAGTTGTACAAGATCCACTACCAAAAGTGGAAGGGCTTAGGGTGTAGTTTCCTATTGTAGTGTTGGGGATGGTAGCACATAGTTGTGGGGTGACCATAGGGCTTACCCTGGTTGACCCGAGCATAGCTAGCGGATTGAGAGATAGGATATGGCATCTTATGGTAGATGATGTAGGAGAGAGGGTAGAGTCAATGGTTCATGGGTGATGTAGATCACTACGTCGATCTCTTCTCTTACCTAGCACTAGGATAGGTGCAATGGCGACCGTACAAGGATTATTTAATCTAGGTTGATGTTGGAGAGTAGCTCTAGTGGGTGAGGTAGGGTAGATGGCTGATCACTTGACATGGGACCGAGTGGGAGTACTTCCCATTTTCTTGAGTCATGTGGTAGTTTGGGCTATGATAGGGGTTTCTTGGGGAGCCGATGGTGTACCGGTACCACGGGGATGAGTGGATGCTATCCTGGCCTATGGTGGAGGAGGTGGGTGAGGAGTCAGATCTTGTGGTCAATATTCTAGACATGGATGATGCCGAGATGATAGGGGAGTATGACTCATGGTGGGTGATGCACCAGTGGTGAGGGACAGGGACCCTAGGAGGTGAGGTAGCTAGGGTGGTGGATGAGGTGATGTCGGATGCTCCAAGGGAGGACCAGGAAGAGGGTGATGAGTAGGGAGATCTCTTGGACTTGGGAGATCAGGGTGATGACATGGTAGTAGATGACCCTAGGGCACAGGCACCGGAGGGTGTATAGGGTGACCAGCCTGTGGAGTTGTAGGCTGAGTTGGCTAGGGTTAGGTAGGAGAGAGATCTCCTACGGGCACAGACTTGAGAGGACTAGGCTAAGATATCCTCCTTGTGGGTGTAGCTGAGGGCTCAAAGCATGAGGCTGGAGGGATCCAGTGTTGGGGAGATGGAGAGGCTATGGGCTAAGGTATTGTGCTTACAGTCAGTGGTAGAGACCTACCAGGTGTGGGAGAAGCGGAGATAGGGATACGTGGGTCGATTGGAGATAGAGGTGGTGCGCCTTGGAGGGCACCTACCAGATGATGGAGAGTCCAATAGATCACATCGATCTCGATGGAGTGAGATGGTGCAATCCTCTACTAGGTGGAGGGAGGACAGGGCTGGTGGCAATAGGCATGGGGGGTCCCAATGGACCCATACCACTGGGGGTAGTGTGAGTCGTAGCACCGATCCTACGTGATCATGGTGACATAGACTCGTGGGACTATTTTTGGGGTTTGTTTTTTGTTTGGCCTTGTGAGGTCTGAGGACCCATTTTATTGTAGCCTACGGGCATTTTTGGAAACTATGATATACTCTTTTTGCCCCATATATATATGAGATTTTATTATGATCATCATGTGTTTCATTTATTGTTTTATTGTATGGATGCAATGTGTGTAATAATTTATGCTTATAGGTTAGATGCTTAGTATGTATGCATATGGATGTAATGAGATGGTGATAGATAGATATCATGTATGTATATGTAATTTGATTTGATTGGAATTGCAACTATCTATATGCATGGATGCACAGTGAGATGAAATATTTGAATGATTGATAAACATGGAGTTGTGGCTAATGATTTGACATACTATGTGAACACTATAGGTTGTACAACATACATTAACGCTCTTTGTTTTTGCTTCTTTTCTTTGTTTTTGTAATGGAAATGTGAAACCATTATTGTGATGTAGTGAAATGGAGTAAATGAGATGATATGCGCAAAGAATGTAGGTGAGGTTTTTATGAGACTCAAACACTCTAGCTGATTTGATCAAAGGTTGTATACTGACTATGCAAGACTTTTTGACAAGGTATGAATCTGCTAGGATAACCAAGGTACTTCATATCCCTGTGTGTGCAAGTGAGTTCATTATTGTGAGATGCATAAGGATACCGCCAGTGCCAAGCAGGCTCTCAACCAAACCTGTACTAGGGATCACCCTATGAATGCCACCATCCTAGGTTTTGTACTTAGTAGGACTAGACCACTAGGCAATCTAGGTTACCAAAGCTAGCTCATCCACATGCAAACATTGGTCTACACACATGCCCAAAAGCTAATGTGGCAGACATATCATCATGCGTAAGGATACCACCATTGTCGGATAGGCTATCCACCAAACCCGTAATGAGGATCACCTTATGGTTTTCCAAATGTTGAGAGTTCTAGGGATTCAAGTTCGACTCCCTTCTTTTCTTCAATTTTATTGGGATACTTGCTCATATGTAGTGATGAAAATCACTGTTTATTTTGTATATTTTGTTTTCTCTTTTGAGCAAGGGATTTGGGATTTGGGATTTGGAATTAGTGGTGAAAACCACTATTTATTTTGTTTTTGCTTTTTGCTTTTTGAGGATTTTGATATTTGAACTTTTGAGATTTTGAATTTTGACTTTTGATTTCTTTGATTTTTTTTTTTTTGAGGGATTGGGATTTGTGGGAGTTGGGATTTTTGATAGTGGTGAAAACCACTATTTATTTTGGGGAATTGGGTAGGGAAGATGCTTGTCCTTTTGCCAACTCTCAGCATTCTTGAACCATTCACACAGGGGGATGAGCAGGATGACCTTTTCGCTTAAAGTACCCTAGACCACTTCATGGATTTCATATTTCTTTGTGCAAAACTTGGATTTATTAATGTTTAACTATGTTTGGGATTTGATGTACACAAGGCATAATCAATGCAAGACTCTACCTCCTAAAAATCAAGATAGCTTTCTACCAAACCTGAAGAGAAGCTAGAAATGGTTGAGTGACCAAAACCCTAATGACATTCTAAAACAAATGATATGAAATATGAAAAATGTGGGTGAAAATGGACAATTGCAACATTGAATTATGCTTATTTTCACGACATTGATTTTGAGCGATAAGTATTGTACCGACATGGTGCTAGACATGCATGAGCAACTCTAAAATGTAAAGTGCAAATGATGAGTATGCCTAAATGCAAGCGATGATAGAATGCAATGGGATGCAATGTGATGCGATGCTATATTTTTGTATTTTTGATATTTTGATAATGTTTTTGGATTTTTGATTGATATATATGTATGTACATGTGACCAATGGGCTTATTGGGGGCCATTGGGGCATTTGGGGGGACCAAAGGGCTTATGGATGCCTTTGGGGCTTTTTGGTTGACCTAGATGGTTCTAGACCATCTAGGAGCATTTAGGTTGACCAAGCGGGATGTAGGCACCCTTGGAGCATTTTGGGGTGACCTAGATGGTTCTAGACCACCTAGGAGCATTTTAGGTTGACCAAGCGGGATGTAGGCACCCTTGGAGCATTTTTGGGTGACCTAGATGGTTCTAGACCACCTAGGAGCATTTTAGGTTGACCAAGCGGGATGTAGGCACCCTTGGAGCATTTTGGGGTTTGGCCATCCTATGCTAGGCATGGAATGGCCACAAATGAAGGATGTTCAAGGGTTAAGGATCCTCGACACATTCAAGGGAGGCTAGGTGATACATTTTGGGTCCTATATGATTGGTAATGACATAGGGGCCTAACCATTTTATCATAAATTTATCCCTCATATGGAGCAGTAAATTAGAATTTTGTTGGTTCTCCTTTAGAATGAGGTCACCAACCTGAAAGTCTCTTAGGTGGACTTTCATATTATAGGCTCTCTTAAGTTTCTCTTGATAAACACATAGGTTCTCAAGAGCATTAATACAACGTTCATCAAGTAGTGTAAGCTGATCTAGGTGAGCCTACTGCATAGTGTCATCACCGATGAACTCTTACATGGATATGCGCAATTATGGTATTTCATGTTCTAGAGGCATGACCGCCTCGGTGCCATACACTAGTGAAAATAGAGTAGCCCCAGTGGGTGTCCAAATACTAGTGTGATAGGCCCATAGAGCAAGAGGTATTTGCGTATGCCAATCTGTGTGGCTCTCTCTAATAGTTTTCTTGAGAATGGCAATCAATATTTTGTTAGAGGCCTTTGCTTATCCATTCGCCAGTAAGTCATCCATGTAATATTCCAAAATTTTATGCATGTAGTCATATAATATGTATTTCATGCAATGTTGGTAGGTGGCGCTGATATTCTTAAGGCCAAATGGCATGACCTTATAGCAAAATGTCCCCCAAGGTGTTGTAAATGTCATTTTGAGTTGGTCCTCTAGGTTGATACGAATCTGATTGTACCTAGAGAAACCATCCATAAGGGATAACATTTCATGGCCCACTGTGGCATCTATCAGGGCATCGATTCTTGGTAAAGGGAAATCATCCTTAGGACACTTTTTTTAGGTCTCAAAAATTAATGCAAATGTGAATCCTCTCGTCTAGCTTCTTGATAGGAACCATGTTGGAAAACCATGGCAGATAGTCTACAAAAATGAAAAACTAGGCATCCAATAGCTTCTGTAGCTCATATTTTACCATCAAGGCCACTGTTGGATGCATCTTTCTAATATTTTGATTGACAGGCTTGGCCTTCGGGACAAGCATCAGATTATGGGTGACTATATTTGGATCTAGTCCTAGCATATCTTTATAGGACCATGCAAAATCTTCCTTCTTCCTGGTGAGAAGGGCTATGTAATCAGCTTGCTCTTTGGGGGATAGGCTTTTCCCCAACTTGATATACTATGGATTCTTTGGGTTTGAGCCGATATCTACGTCAGTCGTAGGCTCAACTGACATATGCGACCCCTCCTCCAGCTAGTGGGGGGTAGGGATCAAATGGATGTCATCCATTGGATTTAAATCATCAATGGGAACCTCGGGTTCCTCCTCAGCATGGAAGACATCATGAGCTAGCCCTAAAGAGAAGCAGAATAGCTATAGCATCTCGTCATAGGGCCAATACTCAAGAGGCGATGGGGTGAAACTCCTCGATAAAATTCAATTACCCCTAAGTCAAGGTGCAATGACTTTGATAGGTTATTCGGATCTCTCAATGGCTCTAACAAATCTATGGAAATCTTATTGACGGACGAATGATTTCTCCTAGGTGGCTGGTTGTGACCATGGACCTCTGGATGAAGCACAACCTAAGGAGGTGACTGTGGAGGTGGTGGAATGACAGGCGGTGGTCGATGTGGCAACGAAGGAACTTGCCCTTCACAAGGTATAATATGCTACCAAATGGGTTCTTGTAATGGGAATAGGCACAAAAATTAATCATCATTCTCATCCCAAGGTATGATCTACACGTATTCTCCATCAAAGCTATCAGATTCAATCAGTGTGACCCCATAGTCTAACTCATAATCTGACATCCACTCATAATGGGACCCTAGATATTCTTCCTCACCATCATGGGGAAGAGTGCATGAACCTTCACCTCTATTGTAGGATTGGATACAATCTTGAGGCGGTTTGTCATCTCCCAAGGACATAGGGAAATAGTCCCCCAATGAGTAGACATGATTAGGATTGGCAAAGGGATATCAGGCCAACTCATCTATGTAATTGAGGCATAGATGTTCCATGCCATCAGCAATAATATCCAAATACAAGGGGTTGTTATGTCCCAACCTTGACTTATCATATGGCATCTGGTACTAGGGTTGAAACAGAACACACGTGCCTTGCTTATACAAGCCTAACCCATAACCATACCAAATACATAGGTCAAGATACTTTAGGGTGAATTTTGGGTTAGAAAAGTAGTGGATGTCCTCTCCAAAGGGCTCTTCATCCTCCTCCTATTGTTGGTAGGGTTCGATTTCGTAGTCAAGTCCTCCATATATGAACTTCATTTTATTAGGGGGGACACCTATGGGCTTGATAGTGCCTATGGGAAGATGAGGTCGACCCATGTATTGTACTGACTCTATAGCATAGGTAGTTGTGACCTTCTTAACCATGTATTCTCCTAATCTGGTGGAATCCAAGTGAACTATCATTTGAGGTTGCATATATAAGAGTGATGAGAGCAAGATCTGATCTAAACCATATTCTACCACCTATGGTAGCTCTTCATCATCTGGGCTAGGTATATCCTCTATGGAGATAGTGGATATGGTCAGGTGTACCTCATCAATGGGATTTTTACCTAGGTTCCTCAACAACAGTTCTACCAGCCCAGTGGGCATCAGATGGGGTGTCGATGATGAGGAAGGTATGTCATGCGATGATGAGGGGGTCAAACCTTGGCTAGATTTATTAAGTTGGAAATCTAGATGTGTCAATGGTAAGGTTGACTCAGGGATCTACTGCACCATGTTACAGTACTTGTAGGGCTCTAGGTCCACAGGGATGACATGAAATTGCCCTAAATGGATGTACTTGAGGCACTGGTGATCAATGGAAGGGACACACTTCATGTCCCTAATCCATGGTATGCCTAACAAGATATTGTATGCCATCTCACCCTCTAGTATGTGGCATAGCATCGAGATGGTCTTCTCTCCTACCTGGATAGGAAGGACAATCATACCAACTATCAAGCATATGGCATCATTAAAGGCTCAGAGGGTGTATGTATATGGGATAATATGGGATATCAGGAGCTTCAAGTTCTTGAGAGCTATTGTAGTGATGATATTTCTATAAGACCCTATGTATATCAACACTCTCTTGTATGGTGTCCCATTTACAAATGCAACGATGTGCAAGGGAGGGTCCACCATATCATGCAAAACCAGTTTAAGCTCATATTCTTGTAAGGCAATCATTGGTTTAGTGCACTATCTGAAATGCCCCACAAAATTATTAGAGGATTTTGACTCCTGGGGTTGAAGCTTTATGGCCTTAAGTATCTCCATCAAAGCCTCTTTATGAGGTTGTAATTGCTAAATCAGCTCATAAATGGAGATTCGGGTAGACGTTGTTCTTAAGCTCTGAGTAAGCTTACTCTTGAGGGTGGCCATAGGCCTAGGTGGAGGGCTCAATAGAGGAGGCAGTGGCTATTGTGATGTTGAAGGTACATCGCTCTGAGCTGTAGGTGATGTGGCCAGACTTGGGTATCATCTATTCCTTGTGATGATGCTAATCATGCCAACGTATCCCTATTGAGGAGGGCATGATGAACCTCATTCACCTGGGGCACTGTATTGGCTTGATCTACATGGGTAGGCAAGGGATCCTTAAAGATATACATCTACTGGTTGTTTGGCATGATAGGGTTGTCCACCTGAAGGATCTTCCTATCGATCATGTCCTATACCAAGTTTTTAAACTTGTAGCACATGTTCACATTGTGCCCATTTTGCCTATGAAATTTGCAATATAGGTCTTCTCTGTACCCTTTGGGTCTGGGTGCATTTGAGTCTATAGGTCGACTCTCAGGTAGATTGATTGAATTTACCGCTAAGAGGCACTCAAAAAATAAGTCCATAGACTCTACAAGGGGTGTAAACTATCGCTTGGGGTGATGCTATTGATTCTGCCCTTGACTATTTTGATTGTCCTTAGTATAGTCCTAGTGTGTGGCCTAATAATTAGGCTTTTGAGGTGGCACAGCCTGCACTGGCCCTGGGACACTAAGGGAAACCTGATTCACTACTGCCAACTTAGACTGTGTCGGGGTGCTCTTGGCATTCTTGTTCCACTCCTTTTTGCGAGGCTTTGCAATCTCCCTCTCTTAAATATTGATTTCTTTGATGGTCCTAGATTACGCTAGGGCATCCTCAAGAGTGGGATATTGTTATAGCTACAACAACAAAGAGATGGGCTTTAGGCGTCTCTTGGAAAACATTTGAGTCAACTCCGATATGGGGAGTAAATAAGGCAACTTAGCAAGCAAGGCCTACCACCTATTTCCATAATTTTTATTGACTCATCGTCATATTGCTTCAACCCAGCTACATCAGCCAATGTCACCTTCCTCTTGGTATTGAAGGTGAAGTGTTCTAGGAATGTGTCTGTAAGTTGATCCAAAGTAGAAATGTTATTCTTAGGGAGCTAGTAAAACCACTCTGAGGTGAGGCCCAAAATGGTAGTCACATATGTCCACAAAAGCAAAGCATCATCATCATGAATGTTGAAACACTGACCAAGAAATTTGGCGACATGCTCCTGCGCATCCTCTTCTCCCTTATGTTGGAAATTTTGGGTACCTTGGGTACATTACCTTTGCTCAAATGTATAAGTTGTCATTGATGTCAAAAGGCATTTTTGTGTTGATTTCAAAAGAGTGTGATGTCAAGAATAAAGGGTTTTTATTAAAACCATGGTGACAAGGCTAAAGGTTTTTCTTAAAACCATTTGGACTCATTAAGGTTTTTTATTAAAACCAAGCTTAACTTAATGCAAAGGTCCATGTGTATTATCAATAATTAAATTAACTCAAACCTTTGTCAAAGGTCCAAGTTTAATTTATTATTAATAAAATAATAATAATTATTATTTTAATTATTATTAAAGGGTCTTTCAACCCTTAAGCGATGGAAGAAACAAGAATTCTTTTGCCGATTTGTTGCCATCGTTGGAAGAGCGCTGACGTCAAACAGTGAAGGAAAAATTGCTATATAAGGTGGCATGATTTTCAAAAGTGAGTACCTCCAATTAATGTTGATATCTGTGATTTGTGGCTACTCTATTTTCATTCGATTTGCACTTGGCATCCGTGATTTGCATTTGCACTATTTCGTTTGATTTGCGCTTGGCATCCATGATTTGCATTTGCACTGTTTCACTTGATTTGCGCTTGGCATCCGCAATTTGCATTTGCTCTATTTCCTTCGAACAACACTTGGTATATTCAAGTTGAGCTTGCTCTGTGTTTTCAATCTCCGTTGACGTCTTTGATATCATGCTTGTTTTGTGTCTTGGAGATTGTGCTTAGCAAACTCAGATTTGAGCTTGGGCTGCATCCTTACCATTTGGCTTGACGACAGTGGATTGTTGCATGCGGTTTGTGAAATACGTTTACGTTTTCTAGGTTCTTAGCATCAAAGGAAGATAAAAGAGAGGGCAGCGGTGTTTTATTTTGTTGGGCACTTGTGACCCAACGACGGTGGCATTTAAGCAAAAGTGCTAGATGACAGAGGTGCCGAGTTTGATTCTCTTCATTGGGAATTTCCTTTTGGTCATGGTGTGCAAAGAATGGTGGCTGTGATTGCGCGGGAGGTATAAGGTTAAGGTATCATTTTTTATTTTGACATTGGTTTATTGATGGTTAATGTTTATGTGGAGTAATAAGGTGTAAAGAGATTTTACTTTGTGAAAAGGATTGAAAATCCAACTAAGAGTTCTATTATTTACAAATCATTATATAGGCACTAATGGCCCAAAATACATAACCAACCCATGAAATCATGGATTTTATTCACACATTTAACCCAAAAGCTACAAAGGTGCAAAGAAGAATGCACGTAAACTTCTAAGTTAAGATTGCTAACTAGAAGATCCATTTTAGCTAACTTGAAGCTCACACTTCCTACTTTGAGTTCACACTTGCTAACTAACACTCTAACAGACAACTAGAAGACAACTAGTGCCCACAAGTGCATGTGAGAAAGAGACTCACAATATTAATTTGCTAGAAATAAACTAAGCAAACCTAATCTAGGAACTACTAGAGGGGTCATATGAAATATCATACATCAATCCTCATCATGCCTCCCCACAATAGAAGCATTGGACTCCAATGCTTTCAAAAGAATAAGAAAGTCACGGGACATCTGATGAAAAGAAATCCAACGAGCCTGATGCGGCAGATGTCCTCGTCGAGCCACAATATATGAGGTGGTAGACCCCTGACGAGTCTACCGAGTCTTCGTGTCATAGATCTGATCTGCATCCAAGGGTAACTGTGCTTCAGGAACCACGTCCACAGGATTGCGGATAGCTGGTGCAGTCTCCAATGTAGAGTCAAAGTACAACTTCAAGAGATCCACATTGACGACGTCATGAATTCCCAAGTGTGCGGGAATATCAAGGCAGAAAGCATTCATGGACACCTGCTGAAGAATAGTGTAAGGCCCATAGCGAATTGGTTTGATTTTGCTATGAGTCTTATCAGTGAAACGCCGCTTGTCAAGATGCAACCAAACTTTATCACCAACCTGAAAAGGATGAGGAATTCGATGTCGATCCATGGCCTTTTTCTGTTGTTGCTGTGTCTTTTGCAAAATCTCAACCACCTTTGATTGAATATTGTGCAAGTTTTGAACAAATGAGTGTGCCTTGTCTTGCTCCTTCTGAAGATGTGAAGTGACAGGAGAAGGCAAAGATAAAGGTAACTCATAAGGTGCCAAGGGCTAAAATCCCATACAAACTTCAAAGGGTGAATGACTTGTAGAAGAGTGTAGGGCCCTATTATAGGCATGTTCAATATGCGTGAGACTCAAGTCCCACTTTGCTAGTGAAGCGTGATGATAGATTCACAAACTTTGCACAAGTGTACGGTTTACCACTTCAGTCTGCCCATCGGACTGCGGATGATAGGCAGTAGAGAAGTTAAGGGAAACTCCCAAAATCTTCCACAAAGAACGCCAAAAGTGACCCACAAAGTGTGAATCATGATCCAAGATAATACTGGTAGGTATACCAAAGGAACGCCAAATTCTATCAAAGAAAAATTGAGCTAAGTCTGATGCAGAACTTGTCTTGCGGCATGGAATGAACTTAGCCATTTTGCTGAATCTGTCAACCACCACGAACACACAATCATGTTGGCGCACTGTCATAGGAAAAACACTAACCAAGTCCATGGAAATGCTTTCCCAAGGATGGGAAGGAATGGGCAAAGGCATGCCTAAGACAAACTTTCTATTAGCTGGTTTTGAGCGACAAAAAACTGCACACTGCTTGAGAAATCTCAACACATCCCTCTGCATTTTTGGCCAATAGAAAAATCGTTGCAAATGAAGTGTTTTATGTTTCCCAAAGTGACCACCATAAAGTTTAGAATGAGCTTCCTTAAGAAGCGACACTCTAGTTTCACAAGGAACACAAACCTTGTCCAATTTGTAGAGAAGTCCTTCTTTGATGTAGAAATCTTGGAAAGGATGCAAATTGGAAGAAGAAGGCTTACTCACTTGCTCAAATATTTTTCCAAAATCAGGATCCTGAGAATACTGATTAGGCCAAGTCTAAAATCCCAAGTGTGAAGTGGACATGACTATTAAGGCAAGAGAGGCTGGAGGCCTACTCAAACAATCAGCAACTGTATTACTCTTCCCATTTTTGTACTTGATCACCAAGTGAAATTGTTGGAGGTAAGAGGCCCACTTCATATGTCTTGATTCTTCAATTTTACTTTGAGATTGTAAAAACTTGAGAGGCATATGATCAGTGTGTACTATTGTATCTTTCCCCAAAAGATAGTGTCTACAGTACTCAATGGCTTGAACTAAAGCATACAACTATTTGTCATATGTAGAATAGTTCAACTTAGCGACAGAAAAAGTTTCCGAATGATAAGCTATCTGGATGACCATTCCGTTTGAGCACAACTCCTAAGGCAACTTTAGAGGCATCTGTTTCAATCTCAAAAGGTTGAGAAAGGTCAGGTAAAGTTAACACTAGTGTTGTACACAATTTCTTTTTGAGTTTCTCAAAGGCAACTTCTTGGCTTTTCTCCCAATGAAATGGAGTTTTGGACTTAGTGAGATAATGCAATGGAGCTGCAAGGGTGGAATATTGAGGAATGAACTTGCGATAAAAGTTCACAAGTCCTAGGAAACTCCTTAACTTAGTGAGAGTTGTAGGAGGGGACCACTTAAGCAAAACATCAACTTTAAGGGGATCTACCTGAATTCCACTCTCACTAATCACATAGCCAAGGTAAGAAACTAAAGTATTGCCAAAAGAACACTTGGAAGAGTTGGCATATAATTGATTCTTTGCAAGAAGATCAAGGGTTTGCTGGATATGCCTAAGGTGTTCCTCCCAAGTTTTTGAGAAAATCAATATATCATCAAGATATATAATGACAAATTTGTCAAGGACTTCATGAAATACATCATTCATCAACCTCATGAAGGTTGCAGGAGCATTAGTAAGACCGAAGGGCATGACCAACCATTCAAAGAGGCCCATCTTCGTCTTGAAAGTAGTCTTCCATGTATCCTTAGCTTGGATACGCACTTGATGATATCCACTTTTGAGATCTATTTTTGAAAATAACTTAGCTCCTTGAAGCTGATCTAATAAATCATCAATGCGGGGTAAGGGATATCTATTCTTCATAGAAATTTTGTTCAATGCATGAAAATCAATGCATAATCTCCAAGTGCCATCTTTCTTAATAACTAACAAAATAAGTGATGCACAAGCAGAAGTACTTTCCTTAATGAAACCCTTAGACAAAAAATCTTCTATTTGCTTTTTTATTTCTTCATTTTGCAAAATAGATTGTCTATACATGGGAGCATTAGGAAGAGAAGAACCTGGAACTATTTCAATGTCGTGATTAATTGTGCGAATTGGAGGAAGAGACTTTGGCTCTTGAAATATGTGTGAATAACTTTGCAATATTTTATCCATTGAAGAGTGTTGCTTTGTAATGGATGTAGATGTAGAAGTGTTTTGAGAGCGAATGAAAATTAGAGCAACATCACCACCTTTCTTAATTACTCTTTTCGTTTTCTTGGAACTTAGAATGATATTAGGAGTGTTGGTGCTCTTAATGAGAAAGACCTTACCATATTTTTGAAGTGTGAAGGTTATTTTAAAAGCATCATAAATAGCTCTCCTATCATATTGAAAAGGTTGTCCAAGCAAAATCCCATAACAATCCATAGGAGTCACATCACAAGTGACTTGATCTATGAAATGTGGGCCAAGTGCAAATTTTAAAGTGCAAGTGTGAGTGATTTCTGAGCCTCTTCCACTATCCTTCCAACCCAAAGAATAAGTTTGAGGATGAGGCTCCATAGGTAACTTCAAACGCTCGACAATGGACCTCGCAATTAGATTTTTTTGCGAGCCATTGTCCACTATACAATCAGTTGCAAAGTTGTGAAGTAAGTGGGCTCGAGTGATGAACAAAGCATCACGAGCTCCATCTGAAGAACTTACATTTACTAAGGTAACTTCATTAAGCTTACCTCATAATTCTTTATATACTCTACTCTCTCCTACAGACTCAAGGGGACCCTTGGAAGCATCCTCTTGAGTAGTAATCACTAAACTCTTCTTTTTGAGCTTAAAGCAATCAGCTTTCTCATGCCCTTTCTTCTTACAATAATTGCAGAATTTCTTAGAAGAAGATGAAGATTTAGAAGAAGAGGAAGAAGGAGTAGAAGTGGAAGGGGAAGGAGAAGAAGGAGATGGATAAGACACATTCTTCTTTTGAGAAAAATTCTTCTTTTGAGAGAAATAATTATTCCCTTTTGATGAGTTTCCAACCACTTGAGTAACAGGTGTGCGGAATGCCTGTGATTGCGCCTTGAACTTGTCCTCCGCAAGCTGCGCCTGATTGAAAACTCGATCCAATGTTTCCATAGAAACAAACATTAGTTCCCTGCACAAATGTTCTAACAAGCCACTTTGAAACTTGAGAATCAAACCTAGAACATCATCCTCCACATTCACAAGTATTCTGAACCTGTTAAATTGGAAAATATATTCTTGTACAGACATATTAGTACCTTGGCAAAAACGAAACCATTTAATAACCAATTCTCTAGAATAATTTGAAGGATATAAATTGGTTTTAAGACATTGTACAAGCTCATCCCATGTGGTGAGTTCTTTTCCTCGTTTTCATTCCACAAGTACTTTGGCTAAGCCAGAAAGTTTAAGCTTAGCATAAGGCACTACATCATCTTCTGAAAGTTGAGAAAAAGCAAACCAAGAACTCATGTCAAGAATCCAACTATTCAAGACATCAGGGTTCCTGGATCCATCATACAATGGAACTTCACAACGAACTCTCAAACGTGAATCATGAGCAGAAGTGGAGGTATTATGCAAAGAAATATCATTTACCTTCATGGCAAGGTTGCCAAGGACTTTCGCCATTGTAGTGTCATTTGCCTTATCGGCCAAAGTGTTTACAACATGGGCCAATTCTGCCACTTGGGCAGCCAAGTCAGAGGCCATGTGTTCTCGGGTATAAGCCAGAAGTACAGTTTAAGAAAGCACTAAATCAAGGAAATACAATGCAAATTTCCTTGTTACAATGGAGTGCTGCTTAACTGAAAAATTAACTCCTAAGGCTAGCAATTTTGAAAATTTTTAACTAATATAAAGTGCAATTTTAACATTTATTAATTTAAAAATAACTTAATCAAAAATCAAATTTCAATTAATCAAAAGATTAAAGAATTTAATTAAGTCATTAAAAATTAAATTAATAAAATGAAATTTTAACATGCACTCTAAAATAGTAAAAATTTAAAATTTTACAATAATTTACCCTCTCTCTGTTGTTAAACTGGACAAAAACTGCAGTTTGCATAAAAATTTGCATGCATTTAAATCTCTCTGGGCATGCTTCTCGAGGTCAAGGTACAGTTGCAGTTTTCCAAACTTGCACAGTTAAACCCGGTAGAGGGAAAAACCCTGGTGCGGGTTTCCAAACCGTGCACCTGTGCGGCTGCCTCTACGTGTCATCGTCGACAAACCGTCGAGTGATAGCATAGCCAGGCCTCTCGCTCGCTACGATGCTTATCACGCTCGACAAGACGTCGAGCGCTCGTGCGGCTTTGACGCCGAGCGAATTGGGCCCGACCGTAAGAGACCAGGCCATCTGCCGCATCTGTTGTCGGCAGACTTAGTCAGCTCGACAGCCATCGATCTGACGATCGATAGGCATTGACCTGACGCCAAGCAAAACTCGCTTGGCGCAATCGATCGGCACGCGACACTGATCGTCCCGTCTTGGCGATGTCGGTCGACGGCGACGATCGATGCTTGTCCCACTCGACGCTATCGAGAAATGACGAGACGTCGAGCACCGACTCGAAGCCCGTGCACGGCTTGATGCTGTCCGCAGACAGCGATGGCAGTAATGCTATTGCTATCGCGCCTGACAGCAAGCCCGTGCCAACGGCTAAAAGGCCATGCCGAGTGCTACCAGATAGCACCGACGCTGCCGAACACGGCCGAAGCCTGGCCTGTGCTGCCGAATGGAAAGGATTGAAAATCCAACTAAGAGTTCTATTATTTACAAATCATTATATAGGCACTAATGGCCCAAAATACATAACCAACCCATGAAATCATGGATTTTATTCACACGCTTAACCCAAAAGCTACAAAGGTGCAAAGAAGAATGCACGTAAACTTCTAAGTTAAGATTGCTAACTAGAAGATCCATTTTAGCTAACTTGAAGCTCACACTTCCTACTTTGAGTTCACACTTGCTAACTAACACTCTAAAAGACAACTAGAAGACAACTAGTGCCCACAAGTGCATGTGAGAAAGAGACTCCCTTACAATATTAATTTTCTAGAAATAAACTAAGCAAACCTAAGCTAGGAACTACTAGAGGGGTCATATGAAAGATCATACATCAATCCTCATCACTTTGTATGTTATTGTACTTTGGTGTTTTTATTAAGTTGGAGAAATAAGGTGTTATATTTGGATCTTTATTATTGTGTATTATTGTATAGTGCTAACTCTAATTGGTAGCAAATTTGAGAGTTAGTGTTGTGACAGATTTTGAGTTCTCCTTCTTCATCAAAGTAAAGGTATGGGCAACTTCTTCCATGTATATTGTTTATGGTATATTTTTTGAAATTGAGTTTGGAGTGAAAAGGTTGTCTACTAGGTATTATTTTCTGGATATTGAAGATTGGTTATGCATTAAAGTCTTTGATGAATTTTTGGGTAAATGCATAATTCTGGTTGAGTAAGAGGGAGCATTTTTTGCACTAGGGTTTATGTTAGTAAGACTTGCTACTTGCATTGAGATGACAAAACCCTAGATGTTGGTTAAAAGAATATAAGCATCATTGTTATATGAGATATTGCATGGTTGGCAATTGTTGGGTTGTGTTTCATATTCTTAAGAAAAGCATACTACATCTATCTTATTCTTTTGAGATTGAGTTTGAGTTGAGATTGAGTTGAGATTGAGATTGGGAGTTAAGTATAGAACATATTGGGTCTCTAACAATTCTCTTTATGTTTCTATGAGATTTGAGATTAAGATTGGGAGTTAAGTATAGAACATATTGAGTCTCTAACAATTCTCTTTATGCTTCTATGAGGTTTATGAATCACATTGGGTCTCTAACAATTTTCTTTGTGAGTTCATACTAAGCAAGTTTTTCTTGGTGAGCTTTCTGAGGTTTTGGACATGTTCCAGTGGGGACTTGTGAGCAGGTTTTGGACAGGTTTCGGTGGGGACTTGTAAGCAGATTTGGACAGGAGATTGGGAGTTAAGTATAGAACATATTGGGTCTCTAACAATTCTCTTTATGTTTCTATGAGATTTGAGATTAAGATTGTGAGTTAAGTATAGAACATATTGAGTCTCTAACAATTCTCTTTATGCTTCTATGAGGTTTATGAATCACATTGGGTCTCTAACAATTTTCTTTGTGAGTTCATACTAAGCAAGTTTTTCTTGGTGAGCTTTCTGAGGTTTTGGACATGTTCCAGTGGGGACTTGTGAGCAGGTTTTGGACAGGTTTCGGTGGGGACTTGTAAGCAGATTTGGACAGGTTTCGGTGGGGACTTGTGAGAATATTTGGGTAGGTCCTAGCAGAGGACTCGTGAGCTAAGTTTTTGAGAGTTCTATCAGAGAACTTGAGGACAGAGGTGTATTGGTTCTTTGAGAAGAACCTGAGGATAGATTTGGCAAGTCTTTGAGAAGGCTTATGTGCAGAGGATTGATTTGTTCATAGAGTTGGACAGATCTGATAGACAGAGGAAGACTTGTACTAGACCGACTGACTATGTTTGGTACAGGTAGCTGAGATGCTGTGGACATGATCATAGAAGGCAGAGGTCTCTTAGGCTAAGCATTAAGGACAGAAGGTCTTCGATGGAAAGGAGTTCCACATGCTGGCAAGAGGTAGATGCAGTTGATCTTTTGAGGGATCATTTCCATAGCAGAGGGGAAGGTATCTCCTTTGAGCAGAGGCTCATAAATTCAGATTGGGGGAAGGTGTCTCCTTTGGGCCGAGGCTCATAAACATTGTAATTGGGAAGGTTTCCCAAAGAACTTTGAGATAACTTTTAGAGAAAATTTTTGTGGACGTAGCCCAGGCATTCTGGGTGAACCATGTTAAAATTGGTGTCACTCTGTGGATGATATTGTGCATTGTTTTGATATTGCTTTGGGTATATTTCTTTACTATTTTGAAGTATAAAGGAAAAAGTAAAAAGAGGTCTTATACTTTTCACCCCCCCTATTAGTATAAGCTTGTGTTCTTCACCTTAAACATAGCCAACTGTGGAAACTTATGATACTCTAGATAGGGAGGTGTAGGTACTGAAGGATGGATTGGTTGACTATGTAACTGGCGCATAGTAGGCTTCTGAGATCCAGACCCATAGGTCTTGTTCTCTATCGACTCTAGGCACTCTAGTAGCTATTTATATGGATCCAAGGACTTGATCTCCTCATTCTTGCTCACATCCTAATGTGGAGATCTAAGATCCTCCAACCTAAGGTGGGGTATTGGCCTGTCACCCCCCTACCTTGATAAGACATCTCCAAATACTCTACTTCCATCTCATGCTCACTGTAGGCCCCGTAAGATCTCTCAAGTTGGTCTATAAATATGGGTGTATGCCTGTTGTGGGCACCCTACATTTGGCCTATGAGGTAAGTCTCGCTATGGCCTAGGAGGTGATGGAGGCAACGTCAGATAAGGTCTAGGAGACATTTCTTGAACAAGCATAGGTTACCTCAAAGGGACTTCCTACCTATGGGTCTTAGGGGTAGGGACCCTCTCCTGTAGAGTCTGTTGGAATAGCTCATTAGTCTACCGCTCAATCCTCTCTTTATCAAGCTAATGCAAGTGGTCTAGTTGATCTTTATCATGCTGAAGCTGCTTGAAATGTTCTTGGCGTGCCACATATCTTGTAACTATTTTCCTAATTTGTTCTACTATGCGAGGCCTAGGGGGTCTAGGAGCCTCACCTTGGGGCTGACCTCATTCGAGATAGTCTGTGATCTCTATGGGGTGCTTGCCTCTTTCGAGGTTCATCGCATTGACTTGAGGTTCAGGTTGGAACATGTGATCATTATACTCAACTGGCACAGAGGCACATCGGGCATGCATGAAATACTACTCCTGAGGAAAATATAGGACCTCCTCATGTCTTCCCTCATGGACAAGGAAAGGTAGGGTGGAATTGGCTTGCCTCGACCGATGAGTGGCATTCCCATCAGGATACATGAGCTAGTGTATCCTATCAAGGCAACATGGAGGTAAAGTCATATCGACTTGCTCCAGCTAGTGTGTGAAGATGTGATCTTGCCTATGAATTGGCATGTCAGCCCTGATGGGTATGTGGATGCATGACACCGCTCTATCTATTAGCACCTTAATGCGTTGTTGCATTTCATAAAAGAAGGCCTATGATGTATCTACATACCAAGAACACTCTTCTGAGTAATTCTCATCATCCCTCGAGGTGTCATGTAAAGGGTTCCTTCGAATATGAGGCTTGTGCCCTACTTTATTGGAGCTAGGTGGAGTAGAAGCTCACCAGATAGGTATGACCAAGTCCCTAGGGCTATAGTGGATATGATTCATGTCTCCTAATCCACTCTCCATAGCTTCCACTTGTGTTTGGGCTTGGCTACAAGTGCGCACCATAACGCTCCTCTATCAATACCCCAAGTGATTATCTTCTTTATAAATTTTTAATGAAACAGCAAACAAGAAAGGAAACACTCAATAAGACAAATGATTATCTTGTTCAAGTTTAGATGTGAGTCCCTAAAATTTTTTGTATGTTTCAGATGTGTTGTTTGTTAAGAATGACCTTGTGTCACATATTTGAAACATTATTGGATGATGTACTTAAATGTTTAAAGGATTTCACCTATATACTCACACAAGCTAAATATGGTGATGAAATTCATATCCAATGAGGTAGCATAGGTACTACCAACCCTTGCCCAGCATCCTATGCATAGCGATACACCCATCAAAGAGGAATGCATGCTATTTTTCATGGTTAGGGTAGATCTTGGGTTGGCCTTGGCCACGGACAGGTCCTGATGATACTCTTTCATATGAGCCAATCAAGTGGTAAAGACATCCACTATTGGTCTCGATCGACAGGTTGAATGTGAGATCCCAATGCCATCGATGTTAAGATAAAATGTGATGTGTGGGGTTCCTTTTATCTTTAAAGAAAGAAAGCAAAAAAGCATTCAATTATCATTCACTAAATGCATGTGTAAGGTGTGTTTTACTTTTAGAAAGGTTAGTATATAAAAATAAACTCACAAATGTATCTAGAAATGCAAATCCCTAAATGTTAGCCTACCCATTGGGTAGGATACAAACACACAAACCATAGAGATGCATTCCTACTCTGAATTTGTTTTGATTTTTCTGCCTTTATGTGTTTTTGTTATTTTTCGTTTAAGAAAAAGGAAGATACCTTTAACCTTTCTAAGCAAACAAAAATGCGAGAAATGTTGGAATATGTAATGCAACATTGTGTAAATTATTCTTAGACTAAAATATAAAGTCTAAAGAATAATATTTGAATTAGAAAATAATTCTATTTTATGTAAAAATATTCCCACCCAATTAATAAATAAAATAAGGGTGCTAGGAATATTTAATTTGTGGGAAAAAGTTATTTCCCCTTTTCTAGCAAATATTAAAAAGTAACCAATCACTTTTTAATATTTGATAGATGCCACTTGTCACACATCTCAAGATAAGATTGTGATAAGATTAGGGTAATTTTAGGGTTGTAGTAGAAAAGCTTCTCTTTAAATAGGGGTGTTGTCTACTACATCTATTATTTTATATATATCATGTTGATGCATATTGTTGCATAACATTGAAGCATTCTTGTATTGTTGAATCATTGAGTAATATAGTGAGCTTCATAGTGGATGTTTCCCTTCTTCATTTGAAGTAGGGTTTTACCACTTAATATTGGTGTTGTGGGTTTTCCTCTTTTGTGTGTGATTGATCTTGTGGAGCATTCTTCGATCTTGGGGAGACTTTGCTTGTCTCACATTTGGTATCAGAGCGGTTGGGATCTCCATCAAGTGTCTTCAATCCTTTGAGGTGAAAAACCCATTAAGGTATATATTTTTTTTTAATGCATGCATTTGATATTTGGGTATTTTATGCATTTGATATTTGGGTAAACTTATTTTGCAAATCTGCCATTAGGGTTTATAGATTTATTGTGTTTTTTTATCTAGTTGTTAGATCTTTTGCAAATGGTGTTTTCATTTTAAATCTATAAATTTTTGGCATTGAGCTTTTGTTGGAAGGGTTTTGGAGCCAAACGGACCCCATGGTTGCGTCCGAAAGGCCCAAAAACCCTATTTCCATATATTATTTGCCCTATTTTGGTGAAAAATAAATCTGAGGCAATTTTTTTATTTGGGGCCAAATGGCCCCCCACCCATTTTGTTGTACAGTCTGATTTTTTTATTATTCTATTTTTTAATAAAAAATAGTCATTTAATAAAAAAAGTCATTTTTTATTATTCTATTTTTAATAAAAAAATAAAAAAAAAGTCATTTTTTATTATTATTTTTTAATAAAAAAAAGTCATTTAATAAAAAAATATTATAAAAAAAAAAAAAAAATAGTCATTTATTATTCTTTTTTTAAAAAAAATAGTCATTTATTTTATTTTAAGACCTAATAGTCATTTTTTTTGCATAAATTGAAATGCATTTTTTATTATTGTATAATGCAACTAGAATCCTTTTATGCAATTTTTGGCAAATTTTTAGTCAAATTGTCAAATAATTTAGACCTTATAGTCATTTTTTTCTCACATTAACAATGGTTGTTTGTGAGTTTGCTTGTTTTGCAAGGTTATCCAAGTATGTTTTGGAGTATACAAGGCAATTTCGGATCAACTTTTTCACTCTCTTCCCCCTATTTTTATTAATTTCTTCTAATCTCTCTCAAGCATTTGCTTGAAGCATAATGTAAATTAATGTAACTTGTATCTCTCATAATGAAAGTAAAAGAGAATGAAAGTGAGAGAGAGAGAGAGAGAGAGAGAGAGTATTTGTGTTTTGCCTATTTTGCATCTCAACTAATCTAACTACTAACTTACTAACTTGCTACTAAACAATCTACTAACCAACTAACTTGCAATTTACTAATTTTCATATTAATCAAGAAGGTTAAAAATGAATCAACTTACTAACCACAACTTTAGTATTTGATTAAAATTTACTTAATCTTGCAACACAGTTTATATTTGCTAAACACCTATTGAATCCAAAAGAATCCGCTCTATCGGTAGCAAGTCCTTTTCGGGTCCTCGTACCCGTACCCTTTTGGGTAGCTTGGTTGACCTTGGGTGAGATGAATTGGCAATTCATTAGGCTATAGCAAAACCTTAAAATGAACACTAACTTACTAACTTATTGACTATCTAACATTTAACAAATGTTTTATGGTTCAATTCAAGTTAGTTTATTTTGTTGCAAGATGATTGTTATGGTTAGTTACCTTCTTATTGCAAGTTAATCTATTGCAAGTTGATCTTGGTTTATTTCCTTTATTCAATTGCAATATGGTTATAGTTGTTTATTGCAAGATGGTTATAGTAGTTCATGATGATGTTGATTATCTTTCATGATGATGCTTATCTCTCTTGATGATGCTTAATTTTGATTATCTTTCATGATGTTTATCTTTCATGATGATTATCTTTGATGATTGAAAAGTAGATTACTTGAAAGTTATGTTTTTTTATATATGCAAGTATGTTTATCTACTTTCTTATTGCATCATTTATTTCCTTTGTCAATGCATCTTATGTTTTGATTATGTTCACTTTCTAGAATGGTTGATCATGGAATCTCCTTCACACCTAAGCACATCCTTGATGGATCAAATTTTGGAATATGGGAACCAAGGATGAGGGCTGAATTTCAAGCAAGAAAGTTATGGCCCATTGTGAATGGAGATGAAGCAATCCCAACCCAGGCAAGGGCACTTGAGACATACAACAACAAGAGTCACCTTGCACTTTCCATGATTATCAATAGTGTGAGTGATGAGATATTGCTCACTATAAGCCATTGTGAGCATGCTAAAGATGCATGGGATTTGCTAAAACAAGTCCATCTAGGGTCCAACACATCAAGGAAATTCACTTTATTGTCCAAAATTCTTAGCACTATGCAAGGTGAAGAAGAAAGTGCCTTGATCTTCCTCTCAAATATGAAAGACATGAGAACTCAACTATTGGCTTGTAATTGTGATTGGATAAGTGAGAAGCTCTTAAGCTTTATCATTTTGAGGAACTTGTCAAGCAAGTTCAAGAATTTTGTCACCATTATTGAGACTAGGCTAGAGCAAGAAGAGGATGGCATTCCTCTCAACACTCTTTCACAATTATTGATTCAACATGAAGAGTCTCTTAATAGAGACAAAGTGAATGGTCAAGTTGTCAAGGAGAAGAATGTTGCCTTGAGTGCCACTAAGGCTTCCTTCAAGAAGAAATACAAGGGAAGGAAAAATCAAAATTTCCAACCCAACAAGCCTAGAGTTGATTTCACTTGCAACTTTTGTGGCAAGAAAGGCCACAAGGAACAAAATTGTTTCAAGAAGAAGAAGATTGCAGAAAAGGAAGAGCAAGAAAAGGCTAAGGGACAAGGACCTAAGAAATGGTTTGGCAAGGGAAAGAAAAAGAACAACAATGTAAAGCAAAATTCTAATAAAAATGCCTTTGTTTGTGCCCTCTACTCCATTGACTCATCTACTTCTAATGAATGGGTGTTAGATTCTGGATGCACTAACCATATGTGTTTTGAAAAGGATAAGTTTGTGGACTTTCATAAGCACTCTTCAGATTCAGTTGTCATTGGTGATAATACTAGACTTCAAGTAGAAGGTGTTGGCAATGTTGTAATTGAAGGGAAATTACTTGATAATGTCCTATATGTGCCTAACCTTAGGAGAAATTTAATTTCAGTTTTGCAAGTTGCTAGAAGTGGTCACACTATTGAGTTCAATGCAACTTCATGGAGCATTAGGAAAGGCATGCTACCAATCATTACAGGTTATGTGAAGAATAATATTTATGTGTTAGGTGATGCTCCTCCTAAAGTGTGTTTAGCAACTAATGTTTCTCCTAGTAGCAAGCTTTGGCACTTAAGGTTAGGCCATACAAACTATCAAAATATTCAAATGATGAAGTCCAAAAATTTGGTTGAAGGCTTGCCTAACATTTCACCTATTCATGGTTTGTGTGAAACATGCATCTTAGGCAAGATGAGCAAACAAAAGTTTGCAAAGGACAAGTCAACAAGGGCCACACAAATTCTTCAACTCATTCATACAGATATTATGGGTCCATTACATGTTAGATCACTTGGTGGTGCATCCTATATTCTCACCTTTATAGATGATTATTCAAGAATGATCTTTGGGTATCTACTTAAGAATAAATCAGATTGTTTTGAGACATTCAAGGAGTTCAAAGCTTTGGTAGAAAATCAAAAGGGAGCAAAGATCAAAATGATTAGAAGTGACAATGGAGGGGAGTACAATAGCAATGATTTCAATGAGTTTTGTTCTTCTCATGGGATCAAAAGGCAGTTTACTTGTCCATACACTCCTCAACAAAATGGTGTTGCAGAGAGGAAAAATAGGACAATCATGGAGATGGTAAGATGCATGCTTGGTGACCACTTACCTCAATTTCTTTGGGGTGAAGCAGCAAGTACAACAATCTACATTCTTAACAGGTGTCCTTCAAAATCAGTTGAGGGGAAGACTCCTTATGAGGTTTGGAATGGTAAGAAGCCAAATTTGTCACACTTAAGAGTGTTTGGATGTGATGCATTTTCATATATTCCTTCAGAAAAGAGGAAGAAATTGGACAAAAAGTCTCAAAAATGCATCTTTGTTGGCTATGATGCAGAACATAGGGGCTACAGAGTTATACTCACCTTCTTCACGCATTGTATTTGTTTCAAGAGATGTCAAATTCAATGAAGACCTTCTTGAGTTAGAAAAGGGTGGGCCTTGTGTCAAAAGGACCAAGTGGTTGGATCATTCTAGGGGTCCTAAAGAGCAGAATTCAGTTAGCCAAAGGATAACTAGAAGTATGACCCTTAACATGTCTCTTCTAGCTAAGATAGAGAATGATCATGAGCCTACTTCTTACCAAGAAGCTTCACAACACTCTTGTTGGGTTGATGCCATGAAGGTTGAGATGGATTCTCTTCTAAAGAATAAAACTTGGGATCTAGTGCCTTATCCTAATAAGAGAAATGTTATTGGGAACAAGTGGGTCTATAGAATCAAGTACAATTCTAATGGAGAGATAGAAAAGTATAAGGCTAGATTGGTTGCTAAGGGTTATGCTCAAAAACATGGCATTGACTATGATGAAACCTTTGCACCAGTTGCCAAAATGCCCACCATTCAACTTCTCATTGCTATTGTTGCTGCTCAAGGTTGGCAGATTTTTTAGCTTGATGTGAAAAGTGCCTTTCTAAATGGTGATTTGGATGTGGATATCTACATGAGTCAACCACAAGGATTTGTTGTACAAGGTAAGGAAACACTTGTGTGTAAACTAAAGAAAACCTTGTACGGTCTGAAGCAAGCACCTAGAGCATGGTACATGAAGATTTTAGGTTACTTCTTGTCTCTTGGTTTTGATAAATGCTATTCAGATATAGATCTCTATGTGCTTAGGAAGGATAACTTGGTCATTTTAATTGCTCTATTTGTTGATGACCTTGTTATGACTAGAAATGAGAATGAGGCCATTTTTTATTTCATCTCCAAATTAAATTCATAGTATGAAATGACTGACCTTGGTCTTCTACACTACTATCTTGGCATGCAAGTTTATCAGCATGAGGATTGTACCTTTTTGATTCAATCCAAGTATATTGAAGATCTTCTTAAGAGGTTTGATTTGGAGGATGGCAATCCTACTTCCATTCCTATTTCTACAGGGGTTAAGTTGGAAGTAAGTACAAAATCTCAGTTGGCTGATGCTACATTGTATAGGCAGCTCATTGGTAGTCTTCTTTATGTTACCATCACAAGGCCAGATATTGCTTTTGCAGTTGGTATGATGGCTAGGTTCATGCAGAAACCTTATATTGAGCACTTACAAGCTACCAAGAAGATTCTGAAGTACCTTTCAGGTACTAGATATTTGGCACTCAAGTATTCTAGGCTTCCTTCCTTTGCTCTTTTTGGCTATGTTGATTCTAATTTTGGAGGGGATAGAATAGATATAAAGTCTACCACAACATATGTTTTTAGTATTGGGTCTGCAACTATCTCTTGGTCTTCCAAGAAGCAAGATACAATTGCTCTTTCTACAATGGAAGCGGAGTATAAGGCTATGACAACAGCTGCACAGGAAGCGGTTTGGCTTCGTACCCTCATGAAGGAAATTGGCTTTGAGCAATTTGGTCCTTCACGTTTGCTCTCCGATAATCAATCAGCTATTGCCTTGGCTAAAAATCTTGTAATGCATCAAAGGACAAAGCATGTTGAAATCCAAGCCCACTTTATCAGAGAGAAGGTATTGGATGGGACTATTCAGTTGGAGTATTGCCCATCATCTTCTAATTCTACTGATTTGTTCACCAAACCTCTTCCCAAGGAGCAGTTTTGTAAGTTGAGGGACTCACTTGGTTTGGTGAAGTTGTCCTCAAGGGGGAATGAAGTGTAGTTACACTTGTGTGATGACAACTTCATCCTTATGAGGTGTTTTGTGCTATATATATGAGTTGATCTTTGGTGGTATAATTGCTTTTTGCATCTCTTTTGAACATGGTACTTTCTTGTTTGCCTTGTGCAACTTTTGTACATGTTACTTTGTAGATGGCATTGTGCAATTATGGTATATGATGCAATTGCTTTATGCGACTCTTTTACATGGTACTTTCTTGTTGCCTTGTGCAACTTTGTACATGTTTTTATGTAGTTGGCATTATGCAATTGGTTTATCATGGTACTTTCTTGTTAGCATTTATGCTACTTTTGTACATGATATTTTATGGTTGGCTTTATGCAACCGGTGTGCACACTTTATTATTTTCATATACCTTATGCAACTTTTGTACATGGTACTTTAGAGTTTGCATTATCATGGTACTCCTTGTTTGCTTTATGCAACTTTGTACATGATATTTTTTGATCAACTATATAGCACGTGACTATAAGTATGGCTTGGCATATTTTTGTGATGACTTATAGTTCACTATTTGTTAGATCAGTTTTGTTATCATCTTTGGATATTCATATATGTTGTGGTGAATATATTTATGATGATGTATCTAACTGATCTTATGTTGAGCTGCTTGTAGCTTGCAGGTACTTCCGTTTGGGGTTTTGCAGGCTTATTGAAGACACCCTTGTGATGTTTTCTTCTTGTCATTTGCAACCACTTGTGGTTGATGGATGGCTTTGTAAGCTGCTTGTATCTGAAGCTACTCCGTTGGGGGCTTGCAGTCTCATTTTGGCCCATTTTGTATTGGTGCCTTATTGTAGACCATTCTTGGTCATAGAAGCTCATTGTAACTATATTACTCATTTGATTCTCATCCCCATTTGTATCTTTAGGGGGAGAATGTTTCTTTGTTTCATAATTCCTTTCCCCAATATTGCATTAAGGGGGAGTGTTGGAATATGTAATGCAACATTGTGTAAATTATTCTTAGACTAAAATATAAAGTCTAAAGAATAATATTTGAATTAGAAAATAATTCTATTTTATGTAAAAATATTCCCACCCAATTAATAAATAAAATAAGGGTGCTAGGAATATTTAATTTGTGGGAAAAAGTTATTTCCCCTTTTCTAGAAAATATTAAAAAGTAACCAATCACTTTTTAATATTTGATAGATGCCACTTGTCACACATCTCAAGATAAGATTGTGATAAGATTAGGGTAATTTTAGGGTTGTAGTAGAAAAGCTTCTCTTTAAATAGGGGTGTTGTCTACTACATCTATATATATATCATGTTGATGCATATTGTTGCATAACATTGAAGCATTCTTGTATTGTTGAATCATTGAGTAATATAGTGAGCTTCATAGTGGATGTTTCCCTTCTTCATTTGAAGTAGGGTTTTACCACTTAATATTGGTGTTGTGGGTTTTCCTCTTTTGTGTGTGATTGATCTTGTGGAGCATTCTTCGATCTTGGGGAGACTTTGCTTGTCTCACAAGAAAAAACACATAACACTTTAAATAAATAGTTTTTGTAACTGCAAAACAGAGATGACAAATTCAGGGACCTACCTCATCACTGGCAAAACTTGCTATTTCTAAAATTCTGCTCCAAAAGCTCTCTATTTTCTATTTGCTCTAGGTTGTGATGAATAGCAGGTCTACATTCAATCTAGGGTGAGTTTAATTCACATTTTCCCTAGACGGGCACAAAAATAAGGCCGAAGTTTGCTTTAGGCTAGAACGAATAGCACCTGCAACATAAAAAGATGAAAAATGAGATCCAAACTTCACCTAAAGCAAAAGGGACTAGGTCCCACTATGATCACCACTGAAGTAGGGAAAAATGGTGCACCAAATGAAATATAAACAATATATGTATCTATGCCCTATCACTAATGAGTGCCAAACGAAAGCATGAAAGTAAATAGAAAGATAGTGAATAACAAGAAGTAAAGCAAAACAAGTATATCTCTTATTAATAAAAATGATCCAAAATTATGGGTTATAATACATCCCCTTGAGGGCTCAAAATGGATGATACAAATATTTACAACTGAGATGCCTAAAGGTCAAATATCTCAAAGAAAACGAGTGCACATCCACTATCTTTCCTCGTATCCACAATCAAAGTGGGCAGGCCAAAGTTATTGCCACTTGCATCTTTGATCTCTGATGTCTTAGGATGGATTCCAATGTGCTGTAATGACCTACACCTACATACAAGGAAACCAAAATCATCAAATAGCAAGTGCGTATGGTAAAAATCATGCAATCCCCACGAGGGGCAAAATGGATAATGGTGAGAAAATGCATCAAACCAACTCAAAATGACATAATATGAAATGGGTAGGTAAAGCAAGAGGTTTTAGGAAGATATCACTAGGAATCGCTCCAAAATTATAGCCGAAAGGGTTTCATGACTAAGGTGAACGTTCGCAACCTACAAAACCAAAAGCAAGAAATATCCTATCCTACGCATATCCAAAATGCCTAAAATTTGGATAAAATGCATAAAATACTATTCTAAGAAAACCAATTTTATTATATTTGTGATATCAATCACATTTTGGGTGTTCTCTCAAATGACCACCGGATACCTGTAAGAGACCCTACAAAACACTAAAAATGCAATATCTCAGCCAATATAGCTCAAAGTAACATGAAATTTGGACTGCGACATCATATAAGCATTTTTAAAATATCTAATAAAAAATAGTCAAGAAATAATACACATATCTCTATTCATATCGAGGTGGAGTGAATAGGACTGTCACAGATTAGGGGGCGCCCCTGGGTGCGACGCCCATAGAATATCCCTAAATTTTACCACCAATTCCACTTGGGAATGATGCAAAACCCTATAAAATGTGTTATCATAAAATTTGGTGATGGAATTCACTTATTTGGTTAGGTTTTATAACAGATTAGCCTCCTAACTCACTCGCAAACCTCCTCCACTAGGAAGAGATTTTGAGGGAATAATTGGCACAAAAATGGTGGAAAGAAATCTTGGCAGCACTCCATTGATTTGTTCTCAAAATATCCTCCTATTTTGGTGTGGAAACTTTCTCCACTTTATAGCCTAAGGAGGCTTCAGGGGTCAAAAGGCATGCAAGGGCATGCGAGGCATGAGGTGCCACTTGGCCACCGGGGTGGCATGCATTGGAGGGAGAAGAGAATATCCTAATTTGGCCTCCCTCATGGGATGGAGCATTAATATGTTGCATACCCTATCCTCCTAGCCATTATGGACTAGAAATGTAACTGTTGGTAGACACCATTTATCCAAGTTTGACTTTTTGCCAATCAAACCTGCTATTCACTCTACCCCGGAATGAATGCTACTATTCACCCTAGGGTGCGATGAATAGGTTTTGTATTCATCCCATGGTGGCATGAATAGTATCAGGGTGTCCAAAAGGTGCCAAAAGTGGCCTAGAACCTTTCAAACCCTTGAATTAAGTGGTTAGAACCACTGTATACCTCTTGAGGGCTGCCCTAGGGGCCTTGGTGTGTTGTGAAGTCACTACTTATGGTAGCACAATCGGATTGACCATTTTTTAGTGTCTACACTTACATTAGAATAAGAAGAAGGAGAATATTCACAAGAATAAGAGCAAGGAGAAGAATATAGAAAAGAGGAAGAAGAGAAATAAGTATATCTTTACACCTTTGACACTTGTTGTTGCTGACTTGAATACTTGAAAAATCTTGGTGAACTATATTTTCATGATCCCCTTGATCATATAGCAAGATTCTCCTTAAAAAATTATGATTCATTAAAAATTTCATCAAATATTGTAAAGAAAGTGTATTTCAACTTCCTAAACAAGTGTTCTTGAAGTCCACTCTTGAACTTCATTATGAGAGCAGGTGCTAGATTTGGTATGCAAAGATGTGTAACCTATTGAATTGATAGATATAATATTGCATGGACATATGTTTTCCTTAGCATAAGCAAATGTATTTGATAATAAAATAATAATCATAATTAGAAGGATAAAATATAGCCTTTGATGTTGCAACTAGTTGATTCCAAATGAGGAGATTGAATCGTTTGAAGACCAAGCAGAAGAAAAATAGTGTTTTTAAAGAAGCCTAAGCTATATTTGAAAGGAATAAGAAGATAAAACCATATAAAGATAAATAAGAATAAAAAGAAATAGATCTCACATGTAATTCAATATTAAGATGATTTAGATAAATCCCTCCTGACTCCTAATTTGATTAAGAGTTTGAAGATTCATGGATCCTCAATGGTTAATCACAACATTCAAGTTGAGACTAAAGACACTTCGAGTAAGACCTCTAACTCAATTAAATATCTCGTGAGATCTCTCAAGATGTCGGTAAATATGTCATTTTTCTATGCTAATGAGATCTCTTGGATATTAAAACATGATCATGATACAAATACTCTAGTGTTGGATTTATATATCTTTGACATCTTCCAAGGCTAGTCTATCTTGGTGGCTTCTAATTGGACATGTGGGGTTTTTTGGTAGCTCAAGTTCCTTTTGTTATTTGGCCCATTTTCTAGATCTTCTATAGTTTTTGGTGATCCATTTTTTTTGGGTTGCCTATCTCTTTTAGATTCTCTCGTATTTGGATCATGTCATTCTTGATGATGTGTATTGTTTGGATTATGGTTGTTGTTTATCTATTTTAGAGACTATTTTATTTTTTTAACTTGTTATAAAAGGTTTGGGGATCCTTTAAAAATACCTCTTTTTCCACCTAAAAAAAACTAGTTGATCCCAAATGTTGATGGGATTTTGTGCATCTTGTTGCTCAGTAATAATGACCTTAGCTACTCCAAAAAATTTCAACTTGGAAAATGGGATTTTTTCATTATCAAGTATTTAACTATAGGTAAACCAAATTTCCATGTCTAGAATCCAATTATTGAGGACTTCGAGATACCTAGAACCATCATAAATTTAAGCCTTGATTTTGTCTTGAGAGCAAGTATCTAAAGTGTTTATATTAACATTAGGTGGAATGGGTTGGACATGTATATCATTAAATTTGTTAGCTAAGGCATTAACTATAGTGGCTAATGCCACTAGATTTTCTATTGAATTGGCATTCATGGCTTTATGAGGTAGTTCCAAGGAGACTAAGTTGACAAAAATTTACAAAAGGTATGGATGGTTACAAATTACAATTATGGATTATTTTATGGAAGAGAGCGAAGGATGGCAAAGGATGGCAAAGGTGGGAAACCTGGTTTTGAATCTTCTAGTGCAGGAAAGGATGGCAGTAAGGTAGGAGCACAAGATGACAACAAGGACCAGGATGGCAGTAATGAGGACAATGGTGATGTAGTTGATGGATGGCCAAATACGGCCAAATCCCATGAATAGCCTTGTGATCTTCTGGGGAGATGAGCCTCCCGACACTAGGCCCCCTCCCTTATGCTCTAAGGGACCCATTGGTGATACTACCAAGGTAGCATCCTATGCTAATATCCTTTCCAATGAAGGAAGATGTCCTCACAAGCTTCCTACTACCACTATTATTCTTGACGGATAGAACATCTGCATACCTGAAAATATCACCAACAACTATCTTTCTATGGAATGATACGCTCTTGTTGGAAATTTTGTTGGAGGTAGGCCCGATATGGAGACCATCCGTAGATGGGCTATCACCAAATGGAAGACCCTAGGAGATTTGGAGCTGGTTGCTCTTTCCAGAGGCTTTTTTGCTATTAGACTGAGCAATGATGAAGACACCAATCGCATCCTCATAGGGGGTCCCTAGTTTTTAGGCCACAAAAGCTTGTTCCTAAGGAAATGGGACTTGGAATTTGATCCTGACACTCAGGATATTAACTACACCCCTATCTGGGTGCGCATTCCTAATCTCCCCTTCCACCTTTGGCATGATGATATTCTCCTTGTCATTGCCAATGTTATAGGGGATCTTCTTGCCATTGATCCTATCACCCAAGCTCACAAGCACATGAACGTGGCTAGGATCTATGTCAATGCTAACTTAGCATTAGAGCTCCCAACCTATGTCAATATTATTCATAAGTCCTACTATAGAAATCAACCCCTAGAGTATGAAAACAAACTAGCCTTCTACATGGAGTGTCACACCCAAGGGCACCTTAGATCTCAGTGCCCTAACCTCAAAGCATAGGCTACCATGGAGAAATATCAGAGGTAAGACGAAGGTGCCTCCCATTCCCAAGGGGCCCTTGTAGACCAACACAGAGGTAGCAGAAACCCACCTATCAATGGCTTCCCCAAACCACAAAATAAATGGCAGCATCAAAATCAGACAGGGAAAACTCATCACCAGCAACAAAAGCTACCAAAACCTCAAGGAGGGTCACAATCACTCAAAGGCAAGGAAATGATGAATCCAGACCAACATCAAGTAAGTTCCCCTCTTGCAACTTCCAATAGATTTAACATCTTAAATGAATCTGATAATATTCTAGAAGGAAATGCTATGATCTCCTCTATTTTAAACCCTCCTTCTAAGGAAACTCAAAAAGGTATTCCTAACCTTACTCAAATAGGATCGAAGAGTGGTCCCCCAAATCCCAATCCCCAAAATTCATAGATTCCCCTTTCCAACCCTCCTCTTCAAGAAGAGAGGAAAGGTTCTCCCATTCAACCTCAAGCAACAACCAAGATTTCTCAAGATACCCAAATTCCTCCTGATCTAAACATTGACCTAAGCTTTGTCAACACCCCTTCTAAGTCTGGACCTTCTCACAGTCCTCAGGATGAAAGTTTGGCAAACTCTAATAAGAACCTCGTGGAAGAAATGTTATCTCCCCATTTAAGTCAGGCCAATAGCAGACCTATTAGTCCTGTCCTGGAGCAGATTATTCCATATAAGTTCAGCCCAAAGCAAACCAGAAGCTCCACCAAATCCCCCATTGATTTTGAAAGTGAAAAAAAAGAGGAAGGCCTTCCAAAGAGGAAATATGGAAGAATGGCATAGTGGATGATATTGCCAATGGAATTCAGAAAACCCTCTTTCCCACCATCACCTCTCAACCTAGAGAGGAGAGTAGAAGTTCCAAACCCCCTCACCATCAAGGAAGGGGAGGTAGAAAAGCACCCAAATATTCTAAATGAATATTCTCTCATGGAATGTGAGAGGCCTCAATGGGCCAGCTAAACAAAGACTTGTTAAGTCTATGAGGAGAGATATCAAACCCTCAATTCTCATCATGCAGGAAACTAAGGTAAATGCTAATAGTTCTGCAACAACTACCAATGTGATCTAGAAAAAATAGGTGTGGTTTTCAGTGATGCTAGAGGATCTTCTGGAGGTCTTATGTGCCTATGGGACAAACAAAAAGTTTATGGGCATTTACTACACTCTAGTGACAGACTCTTAAGTGTTATTTTTCATGACTACAATAACAACTTGTCCTGGATCCTTACTAATGTCTATGCTCTTAACACCATTACTGGGAGAGCTCAGTTGTGGGAAACCCTAAGTAGAATAAAATATTCCTTTCAAAACATTCCTTGGATTGTGGTAGGAGACTTTAACACCCCCCTTTATCCTTCAGACAAAAAAGGAGGATCTAAAACCCCAACAAGAAGCATGGAGGATTTTAATGACTTTGTCAATGCCAACAACTTAATGGACATAAACCTCAAAAAGGTAAGATTCACATGGAGCAACAGAAGAGTTGGGATCCAACACATTCAAGTCAAGTTAGACAGGGTTTTCCTCTCCCAGGAAGTTTTCCAGGTGTTCGGAGATGCTTGTCTCCATCCTCTTCCTAAAATTGGGTCTGACCATAACCCTCTCATCCTTGAGATTGACAAATCCAATCCTTACAAAAGACCCTTCAGATTTGAGGCTATGTGGATACACCACCTAGATCTAAGGTAGAGAGTTTCACACTACTGGCAACAAGAATTTCAAGGACATCCTTCCTACAAACTGGCTCAGAAGCTTAAAACTCTCAAGGAAGACCTAAAAATTTGGAATAGAGAAGTTTTTGGCAACCTCTTTGCCAACAAACAATCTCTCAAAGAAAGACTTGAACATATTGAAACAAAAATACAAAACAGGGCACTGGATGATCAAATCAGAGATGAAGAAAAATAAATCCTTGTCGAGTACCACAATGTCCTTGCTTGTGAAGAGACCTTTTGGTAGTAAAAATCCAGAGCTCTCTGGCTCAAAGAAGGAGATTCTAATACTAAATTTTTTCATGTGTCTACTCTAAGGAACAGAAGCAACAATCACATCAAAGAACTGACTAAAAGTGATGGTACCTCCACTTCATATTTAGAGGAAATCAGAAATGAAGCAAGTTATTATTTCAAAAACCTTCTCGAGGATGACAACTCTTGCTCGGCCTCGGCCCAGGCTTCCATGCTTCACCACATCCTCAAATCCATTTCAGACAATGTCAATTCCTATTTAATTGCCCCTTTTTAGGATGAAGAAATTAAGTCTGCCCTGTTCTCCATGAATCTTGATAAAGCCTCGGGACCTGATGGTTACCCCCCCCCACTTTTTTCAAACTTTCTAGGACATTGTTGGTTCTGATGTATGCCTTGCCATTAGAGAATTTTAGTCTTTCAAAAGAATCCCATGGGGGTACAATTCCACTTTTATTGCCCTCATTCCTAAAAAACCCATTGCTAAATCCTTAGCTGACTTCAGACCCATTAGCCTATGCAATGTTGTTTACAAGATCCTCACTAAGCTCATGGCTAATAGAATGAAAAGCATTTTTCCTAGAATCATTGATCCTTGCCAAGGAAGTTCTGTCCAAGGTAGATCAATCCTTTATGGGGTCATTTCCATCCATGAAGCCTTGCATTCAGCTTCAAAGACTAAAAATCCCACCTTTGTTCTCAAACTTGACATGAATAAAGCCTATGATAGAGTCAATTGGGACTTTATCTTAGCCATATTGCTCAAGTTTGGATTCCATCCTGAGTGGGTTGACCTCATCAAAGCTTGCATCTCCTCTCCTTGGTTCTCTATCCTCATTAATGGATCCACCACTGGTTATTTCAAAAATAGTAGAGGCCTTAGGTAGGGGGACCCCATCTCACCCCTTTTATTCATTATCATCGTCGAAGCCTTAGGAAGAACCATTCAAGCTACTTGTAGAATTGGCCTCCTATCAGGAATCAAAGCCTCATCTCAGACTACTCCTGTCTCGCACCAATAATTTGTGGATGATACCATATTGTCTACCAATGCATCTATTTTTGAAGCGTAGGTGATCAAATATATTATTAAGCTTTATGAAGTAGCTACTAGGAAAAAAGTCAACTTCAGCAAAAGTAAACTATATTTTTTAAATACACCTACCCAAAGATAGATCAAGATTACCAAAATTCTTGAATGTTCTGTGGCCATTCTCCCTGCAACTTACCTTGGGCTCCCTTTATTCTGTGGCCAACCTACAACTCCAATGTGGAATAATGTGATAGAGAGAATCCAAAAAAAACTTGCAGGATGGAAGGGTAATCTCCTATCTCAAGCAGCCAAATGCACTTTAACTACAACTGCCCTTCAAAGTATCCCTATGTATTTCCTCTCCATTTTTTGGGCACCTGTTGCAGTCTCCCTCAAAATAGAGCAAATTCAAAAAAAAATTTATGGATAGGAGCTGAGAACAAACAAAGGATCCACTTGGTGGCCTGGGACAAGGTTTGCAAACCCAAAGACAAAGGGGGTGTTGGGCTCAGAAGAGTACATTCCCTCAATACAACTCTGATAGCCAAGCAAGCATGGAGATTGGTGTCAGGCAATAGAAATGAGTGGACTTCCATTGTAAAAAGGAAGTATCTTCAAGATGGTAACTTCCTCAATGATGACACCCCCAACCAGGGGTCAACTTTATGGAACTCCATCATAAGCACGAGGCCTCTCCTCAAGAAAGGATTAAGGTGGAAGTTGGGAGATGGAAGCAAAATTGACTTATGGAAAGACAAATGGATCACCCAAGATCCTCTAATAAAGGACCCTATTTTGTCTAGACTCAAATATTTTACTGACTCTAGGATAGGGCATAAGGTCTCTAATTTCCTTAATACCTAGAATAGCACCACTAGTTGGAATCTCATTAGGTGCCCTACCCTCCCTAATGAATCAACTATCTTGAATTCCCTCCTACATTCCAACATCATTCCTTCAAACAATTATGTATATCAATACATATGGGAGCCTTCATAAAGTGGAGATATCTTAGTCAAATCGGCCTATCTCCTCCTCCTAGATGATGAGGATACCCTACTGCCTTTCAACCTAGTCTGGGTCAAGTCTCTCATTCCAAAGGTTTCTTTCTTCACCTGGCTAGCTATTCAAGAGAAAATCCTTACTATAGACAACCTTATCAAGAAAGGCATTACCATCCCTAATAGATGCTATCTCTGCCTTAATGCTTGGGAATCCATGTCTCACCTTTTCCTCCACTACCCCTTTTCTTCATCCATCCTTGACTCCATATTCCATTCCTTCCATATCCAGTGGGCCAAACCTAGCTCCATAGGTGATCTCTTCAACCATTGGCCCTCCCCCTTCCATGACCCCTACCTCAAATTCCTCTGGAAGATTTGTCTCCACCACTTCCTCTAGCAAGTCTGGCTTGAAAGAAACAACAAAGTCTTCTCCCAAAGGCCAAAGGTCCCTAAGCTTATCTCTTCCAAAATCCTAGCCAATGCCTTGGAGAATACCTCCCTCATTCTCCCTTCCCCTAAGCTGGCCTCCAGGTATAAATCTGATCTTGGTAAGGATCTTGGTCTATCCTTGGAGGAGTTTTGTCCCCCAACCAACCTTAGAGTTGATTCTCATTGGATTCCTCCATCGCTTGGATGGTTCAAACTTAATTTTGATGGAGTTGCTAAAGGTAACCCAGGGAAAGTAGGGGCAGGAGGTATCCTCAGAAACCACCAAGGAGAAGTCATCCTTGCTTTTGTCGAAGGATTGGGTGAGCAGACAAATCATGTTGCTGAAGCTAAAAGCATGTGGAGGGGTCTTTCCCTTGCAAATAATTTTACCAACAAGTTGATAGTTGAAGGAGACTCCCTCAACATCATCAATTACCTCAGGCACAGTAATTGCAGCCCATCCTAGAGAGTCAGAGACTACATCGAAGAAGCTAGGACCTTGGTCCTTGACATGCAAGAAGTCATTTTTCAACATGCTTATAGAGAAGCAAATAGGGTTGTCGATAGGTTAGCCAACATTGGAGTTAACACGATCAACTTTCAGACCTGGAATGATGACATTCCTGAGGATATCCAAACTATTGTAGACCAAGGAGAAACCTCAAAGGAGTCTTCCTCAGTAGGATGCTATCCTCCAGGATATCCAACCTTCTTGTCATGGGTAACACCAATAGAATCTCAGGGATTTTCATGTGCCACGTGATCATTCCTAATCAGCATGGCAAGTGGGGCCCCCTTAACACCTTTTCGAATAATAAGGTCCAGGTGTCCATCTACATCATCCATATTTACCACTAGCAGATCCTCCAACTACCCATTTTTGTTAACCATCGATGCCACCATCAGATTTTCTAGATGCCCATCCACGTCACCCTTCATCGAAAGGTCATCTCTGTCTGGGCCTTCATTATTGGAATGTATGCTAACGAATGGTTTAATTTTTGGCATTCTTTGTCAAACATGTGCAGGTACCAAAATATCATGCTAAATTTCAAAATCAGAAGGTTTTTCGGAGATCCCCACCTTAATCATTCAATGCGCTCGATATGGCATCAGAAACTCACCACCTTTGGGCCATGTAACCTCAAATCCCAATACATTGCTGATGCCCAAGGAATATTTACCACCACCATATATAGCCTGAGGATGTGGCACCATGAGAGTGAGAGCATCGAGGCCAACGGTCATCACAAGCTGGCACTCTGGGTTCTGAAGTTCACTGTCTCAAGAAATCATGGGGGTGCAAGCATTCCCTCCAGATTTTCTAGGCCAATTTTTGATGCTAATTTTGTCAAGGGTATTTTTCCAAAACCTCCCTTTATCCTCATTGTGTGTCCTCTTCTGAGCTGTCAGGCCCTCCTCATGTGTGAGCCACCCTATCCCCATGCACCATTTTTCCTTGCCCCCATGTTTGCATTTATAGCTCCCCGTCATGCTCGTTGATGATTAAAGTTGACATCCCCCACCTTTTATGGCATTTTTCCCAAGCTTCTATCCTTTTAATCATTGTTGGTCCTCCCCACTTTGCCTTCACTTTCCAGCCTATTTTTCTCTGCCTGCATAGTCCATTGTCCTTGTCACCCACCCCCATCTCATCTATCCACTCCCACATCATCCCCCTTCACCCGTCCACCATGCCGAACACCTACATTGAACCCAACTCTCTTGTCTGTGACCCCGTGGTGGAGAAGATTCTCAAGGATAGGCACTTTTTCCCCTTTCTCCACATGTTTTTTGGAGATGAGCTTGATATCATGCTCGCCTTCCTAGAGTCTTGGGAAAATGGTTCTATTACTGTGCATGGTAGGAGTTTCATGGTAGACATCCATCTGTTGTCTTCCATCACTGGCCAGAGCCCTAAAGGCCGCTCCATCCATAGGCACAAACATAATTAGGAATTTGAGCTTGGTGAGTTCAAATAAAATGAGAAGATCCTCAAAAATGCCAAGAGCCCTAGGATTTTTAGAAGTGACCTGAGTACCCCTTGGGATGACATGATGAAACCCATTATGGAATTCATCACTGTCGACGATCCTGACAAACCCCTCAAAACCTACCATTTGGATTTTGTTAACCATTTTCATGACATAAACCCTCTCAGTATCCCCCTCTTCTTCCTCAATTCCATGAACTTCTCCATTACTACTTGTAGGAATAATAAGAGCCATGACCTCCCCCTCCATCAGGGTATGTACAAGGTTATTTATACCTACGTCCTGGCCAACAACCCCAAACCCAATCCTAATATTCCCAGTCCTGCTAAGCCTACAGGGTCCTCTGCTCACCTCACCCTTGCAAAAAAAAGAGGAAAGCCATTGAGGTTGTTACTGAATTGAGGGCTAAGAAAAGCATCAGCTTCGAAAGCATGGAAGAACCTGTGAGGAAGTCTACCCGGCTTCAAAACCTGGCAGCAAAGCACCATGTTATTGAAATTAAGAATGAGGAGGAAAATGAGGATGAGACCAAGCATTTGAAAGAGTTCATCATTTCCTCGACTACTTCCATGATGAACATGATGGTCAATTCAATGATAGACATCCGAGAAGGTCTTCAGAAGTTGTTCTTCGGAGGATAGAGCAACTAGGAGGTTGACGATGGGTCCGAAGCTGAGAATATTGCAGTCAAGGAGGAGCCTAAGGATGCTGAGCCCAAGGATGCTGATCAGGAGGACACCAAGGATGAGGACAAGACTTCAGCTGAGGATTAATATCCTCTTATCCATAGTTTTTGCTTCTAAGGCTACCCTACGTGGAGCCTGGTCCTCCTCTGGTGGGTCTTTTTCTGTTCTTGCGGCTTCCCTGTGTGGAGGCTTTTCCTTCTGGTGTTGTGGTTTTTATGTCTTAGGGTGTGTCCTTTATTTCTGTGTCCTTAAGTCTGAGGTTGCGACCTCTCATTTTTATTTATTCTGGTGTTTCTGTGTCCTTAAGCCTGAGGTTGTGTCCTCCGTTGTGGCTCTTGTTGTTCTAAGGTCTATAGGGGGTCCCTGGTACGTCCTTCTTCGTATTACAACTATTTTTGTTGGTTTTGTATCAAGGTTTAGGGATCCTTAAAACCCTTTTCAGTAATATAAATTTTTAATTTACCAAAAAAAAAATTACAATTGTGACCAAATCTAGCACAAAGTTTTTGGAAATTTATACACTAATTTTTCAAATACAAAGTTTTTATATGGTGCATAGAATAATATATTTAAAAACTCATGCATTTATATATTTAATTGGAAACCCATTTTATGATATGGTCAACTAAATATAAATTGTGGGTAGGAATTAATGTTTATACTTCAAGTCTTCTATCATATGGTTTTTAGCCTCCTTGTCAATTTGCCCTAGGTCCAACACCTAATAGAGTCAAAGGATAGTCTAGATCAGATCGAATCTAGATCAAACCAATAGTAGAAAGGGATGAACTTCAATGGTGTTTCCAAAAACTTCAAGTTTGTAACCTAGCCCACAAAAATTATGATGTCGCTAGTTTGTTTAAAAAAGGTATGCATTGATGGTGGACTAAACATCATTGTCATAAGAGGAGTCAACACTAATGTCATAGGATTCTTTGTTGACATTATAGGAGAATTGGCATTGATTTTATATCAAACTTCTTGTTAATTATACATTTATCCAAATGAGAAAAATTAGTGCCATGCATAGCTTCATGAAGGGCAATCTAGTAGGAGGCTAACACGCATAGCTTTGTAAAAGGAAAATGGTAGGCGGACATCATATTTGGAAAAATACTTGCACAAGGCTATCATCAAGAAAATGCACAAGTAGTTTGAAGGTGATAGGTGGGGCACTTATCCATAGTTAATCCTTTCTTTGGAACTAGGCATAATCACAATAATATGATGACCATGAACACATGGACTTTTGCACCATCCACATGGAAGATTTGCAAGTGTAGGTTTGGAGGAGTTGTAATTTATAATTGAGGTGAATGAGGAGCTCTCCCAAGGCCTACTCTATTGTACCTCTTTCAATATCAAAAATGACCTCTATAAATGCCATTACCATGCCTTCTATCTCAAATAGCCTAACCTAGCTACTAATACAATTTTATAAAAATAGAAGCAATGATAATTTTTTTTAATCTATCAATCGTGTAGTTTTTGACTAGCTAGATTCACTCATAAAGTTTTAAATAAGAGAGGGTGAATAGTAAAGGGTTAACAACTGAGCATCTTCATACGTGATCATACCTTTTATAGCATCCTTGCTTTACTTAGAGTCCAATATATCATAAATCTCAACTTCAATGACTCCTAAGGTTCCAATAAGATCCCAATGATGGTTTTCTATGTAGATTAAACTCTCTACAATAGCAATGTAGCTTCTACATAGGAAGAGAAATAATAATATGGTAATGTGGAATTTATTACAAACATGATCGGGATATGATCACAAAGAGGGACTTTATGAACAAGAGCAAGCATGTTGAGAGAGATTTTGAAACCCAAATTAGAGACTAGAAAGACAACCAAGTCCCATGATTGGAAGAGTCTCTGATACCTACTAATATGGAAATTAAAAACTTGATTTTTACATTCATAGTCCCATGTATATACAGGCATGTTACATGCCTTTACAAGATACAAATGCATTAAATGGCACACTACCTCTGGGTCAAAACCATGTATGACCAATAAACGCATTTTAAAAACCAGAATGAAAATTTAAGGCTCACATATTACATATGAAAAATAAAGTAAGGCTACTATGCAAAATCCTAAGCTTGAGATTAATTACAAATATTACATTATTTGCTTTCTTCATCATAGGATTGTAGGAAAAATGTACCTAGATATGTGTTGTCATGGATATTTTAAAATATTTGATGCATTCAATTAAGAATAAATTTGACGTAAATTTTATTGAACATTGCATTTTGATGTCATAAATATTATTAAATTGGACACATGGCAAGAGATTACAAAGTGAATATGATGGAGAAAGAGATAAAATTTTGGGTATGAGACAAACTTCAATATGAAGCAAGGACATTATATATAGTAAGATGGATTAAATTAAAAAATTTCCACTCCCAAGAAAGTGGAAAATATATACCCTCTACATCATCAAATGACAAAGGTTGTTATGGTTTAATCAGATCAATCATTAGAATAAACAAAGGATGCAAAAAAATAGGAAATACAATGCACAAGTTCAAATTCAAAATGAATTAAAGGTGCAAAGAAAGATAAAGAGGTAAATTTTAAAACAAAGGAGGCAAAAGACATCAAGGTTAATCCAAGTAAATCATCTTTCCATTTCTCAAGTAGTATAAAATTATCTTGTAGTGTAGAGAATATCCCTTGCATTTTTGGGTCTCAAGAGCAACATAAAAAAGAAATGAGTGTGCATGATATCCATGGAAATTTAGAGTTTCCAAGGAAGTATAAGAATATAATTTTTGTGTACAATCATTCTTTCACTTTAGGGTTTCTAGGTAATCATTTAGGATTTTCAAAAAACATAATAAAGTAACTACTATGGAGGATCATCCTTGCACTTTAGTGTTTTTAGGGAAATATAAAGAAGAAATTGTTGGTAAGGCTATTCCTTCCACTTTAGATTCTCTATGGTAGCATACACCTTTATAAGATAAGTCTCATTATGAAATACATGGAAAATTACAAGAGAGTGATGAAGATGAAAACAGTGGTAATAATGGGAAGAGAGGAAGACCCTTAAAACAAGAACAAAGAGAAAAGGAAACTAAAAAGGATGTTGACTTAGGAAATCAAAAGTAAATTTTGTAGGTGTCAACAAAAATTTAGGTTAATCCACAAATAAAAATACAAAATGATGATGAAATGGTATTGTGGAATATTAGGGGCATGAATAATACTCTTAAAGAAAAATAATTATCATCTAATAATAGGTTGTTATAATCAAAAGTTTATTTTGATATAGAAAACAAGATTAAGTAGTGAGGCATGTAAGGATGCATTCAAAAATATTTGAAATATGGGGAATTATATAGCAATTTATTCTATAGAAAATTCCAAAGGTATTACAATAGTCTAGAAAAAGCATAAACGAGATTCACAATTGCTTGAAGCAAAAACTAATTAGGTTGTGGATCTATTTTGTAAGTTATAGAAAATTCAAAGTTGGGGTTATAAATGTATATGCTCCATATATAGTTATCATTGAATATGGTGTAAGGACCTCAAAATATTCTTGTTAGATACAAATATGATTCATAATTGTGATCTATAGATTCTTTGGGGGACTTCAACATAGTTGTATCTCCTTTGGAAAATAAAGGTAGTACACTCCTCAATGGTCTAAATCAATGCAATACATTGATTTGTTTATCAATTCAATTATCCTTTGGGATGCTATTCTTTAAATATTTTAGTATATATGGGATTATATATGTATTAGCTAAAATCATATAGTAGAAATATTGGATAGATTTTGGTTATCCAATACAAGGATACAAACAAAGTATAACTGTAGACACTAAAATCATGTCAATCCGATTAGGCGACCAAAAGCATTGGCTAATTGACATCATATGGCCCCCTTGGGCAACCCTCAGAGGTTACATAGTGGTCCTAACCACTCTTGGAAGGCTCTACCCCACTTTTGGGAGGTTTTGGGCCATATAGGCATGACCGTCCCACCCTAGGATAAGGTCATAGTCATCACCATCCTACCCAGGGATGAGGGTATGCCCTCATCCCTGGGTGGGACGACCAAGGTATTGACCCCAAAAAGTCAAATTTTGGATAAATGGCACCCAAAAACTACCATTTATCCCACCTATTCAAGCATGCAAACCTAAGGGCATAGAATCCTTATGACATGCTATAGAATGGAGGCCAAAATGGGAGATTCTCTTCCCCTTCCAATGCATGCCAACTTTTGGACAAGTGGCACCTCTTGCCCTGCATGCCCTTGCATGCCCATTTGCCCATGAGCCTCCTTTGGCTATAAAGTGGATCTATTTTCCACCCAAAATATAGAGAGGAGTTTTGAGACATAGCAATGAAGTGCTACCAAGATTTCCCCTCACCCTTTTGTGCCCTTTTCCCTCGAAATATCTACCTAGCGAAGGAGGTTTTCGAGTGATTCAAGAGGTACAATTTGTTTGCAAAATTAAATCAATTGAGTGAATTTCACCACCAAATTTGATGACAACACTATTGAGAGGGTTTTTGACCAATTCACAGAGGAATTGGTGATAAATAATTAGCAGAATTGGTGGTCATCCCACCCTAGGATGGTCCCCATTCTATGATAGTCACCACCATCCCTGCAAGGTATGGTGATATATTCATGCATAATTTTTCTACTATTTTTAATTAGGCATATTCTAGGTTATATTATGAACATACTGTCCAAATTTCATGCAATTTGGAGTTATATTGAGTGAGATATTGCATTTTTAAGGTTTTGCAGGTTTTCGGGGACCATCTGAATATGCACATGAATCTATGATTGATATTGCTAATCCACTAATATGGGTCCTCTTAAAATATCATTTTATGTATAATTTCCAAGTTTGGTTTTATTTGGAGATGTTTAGGTCTATAAATTGCTTATTTTGGGTTTTGTAGGCTTAGTAGGTACACTATGAATGCGACATGAATTCGGATGCAATTTCTATTCTATTTTTAATTATATCTTCCCAAAATAATATATTATGCATGTCTATATAATTTCAGATCATTTGGAGTTGTTTTAGATAGGCACATTGCATATTTACACTTTCTAGTCTATAGTTGCATGTATTGCTTTTGCATGTTTCACATTACGCACTTGCTATTTAATAAATCTGGTTTCCTTGTGTGTAGGTGCAGGTTTTATAGTGCATGAGGAAGGAGTACAAGATCATAATATTAAAGAAAAGTGGTGGCATCATAGGTTCACCCACCTCAATTGTGGGTATGAGGAAGAACATTGGAAGTGCACACAAGCTATTGAAAGGACTTGATCCTTGGGCACCCATTTTGTAAAAAGTGTATCAATATAGAGCCCTCAAGGGGACATTTATGTAACCATGATTTTGATCCATAAAAATAATAAATAAAATTATTTATTTTGTCTTCATGGTTGCTTGAATATGTCCTTTTGTAATGCTTGATTAATACCAGATATAGATGCATCTTGTTTAGCATTGTTAGGTGCACCATTTTTCCCATACTTCAGTGGTGATCATGGTGGGACCCTATCCCTATTGATTTGGTTAAATATTTAACCTATTTTTGTTTTCTATTGTAGGTATTGGTCGTTCTGGCCTAAAATGACCTTTGGACTGCTCCTCGTGCCACCCTAGGATGGCCACACAACCATCCCACCCTAGGATGGCCACAAAATTGCCATCATCCCACCCTAGGATGGTCATAAAATAGAGATTTTCTGCTCAAAATTCTAGAAATAGTAGGCTTATAGGCCATTGAGGTAAGTACCAAAACTCTCTATTTTCTTTCATATCTAAATTGTTTTTTGTTTTTCTTGCTTCTTGATTGCTTGAAAGGTAGAAGATAGGTTTTCCTTTTTATAATTGAAAAAAACAAAAATAATAAGAAAAATTGAAAATGAACTAAGTAGAAATGCACTTGTATGGTTTGCTTGCTTGTAGCCTACCTAATGGGTAGGTTATCATTTAGGGTTTGCATCTTGTAGGTTACTTTTTATCTAGATTTTCTGAAAGTAAAATATCTTTTCTTGCATTTAGTGAAAGATCATTGAGTGCTTCATTGTTTACTTTATTTAAGCTTAAAAAGAACCACACACACCATGTTCCACTTGAATGCTAGTGAGTTGGATTTCATCACCAACCACTAGTAGAGATCAATGATGGTGGCTTTCATCTCCACCCATTGTCTCAAATCCCATGAACCCTTGTTTTTTGCCAAGGCCGGCTCCAAGATCCGATGTAGCTTGGAAAATTTGCATGTACTTCTCTTCGGAGGGTATAACACTGACCAAGTGAGTATTGGGTGAGGACTGGTAGGACCTGTGCTCCCTGATCAGGTATGGGTTTCATCTCCATACTTTGGTGGGTTTACGTGACTGAATTTCATTGTCGGTTGTCGAGCTATGAGCATATAGGTGAAATCCAATTAAACACAAGTATATCATCCAATAAAATTCAAACATGTGACACAAGGTCTTCTTTACAAACAACACATCTAAACACACAAAATAGCTTAGGGAACACACATTAATCCTTAAAAGAGATAAACACTTGTTTTATTGAGTGTTTCCTTTCTTGTGTGCTATTTTATTAAGAATTTGTAAAGGAGATAATCATCTAGGGTTTGGTAGAGAGTAACAATGGTGTGCACCCATAGCCAAGCCCAATCATGGGTGAAAGCTATGGAGAGTGGACTAGGAGACATGAGTCATCTCCACTTTAGCCCCAAGGACTTGGTCATACCTCCTTGGTGAGCCTCTACTCACCCAAGTCCTAGAATAGTTAGGCATGAACAACACCTACAAGGGAGCCCTATGCGGGACACCCCTATGGGTTTTGGACCTTATCTGGGAGAGTGTTCTCGGTATGTAGACACATCACATGCCTTCTTTGATGAAAGGCAATAATGCACTGAGGTGCAAGTAGATAGAGTAGTACCATGCATCCATGTGCCTGATAGGTCTAACACACCTACTTATGGGCCAGAGCATGACTTCACACATTGGGTAGGGCTGATTGATCATACTTCACCCTTACATCACCCTAATAGGTTCCAATAGCCTAGATAATAGGATGAGTATGATACTCATCGCTCAGGGTGAGCAAACTCAACCCTTCCCTTCCTCATCAATGAAGGAAGGCATGAGGAAATCCTTGATTATCCTCAAGATTAGTATACTATGCAAGCATGATGTGCCTCTCACCATGAGTATAAAGAGCATATGCCTAGGCTTGAACCTCAAGTAAATGTGACTACCCTTGATCGAGGGAAGCATGTGATGGATATCATAGATTATCTTGAATGAGGTAGGCCTTAGGGTGAGACTCCTAGGCCTCCTAGGCCCCACATAGTGGAATAGATCAATCAAGTGATTGCAAGATATGTGGAATGCCAAGTATAGTTCAAGTAGCTTTGGTGAGACAAAGAGCAACTAGACCACTTGCATCAACTAGAGAAAGAAAGAATTGAATGGTAGACCAATGAGCTATTCTAGAAAACTTTACATGAGAGGGTCCCTACCCCTAGAACATATAGATAGGAAGTCCATCCGAGGCAACCCACTCTCATTCAAGATAGGTCTCCTAGGCCTTATCCAATGTTACCTCTATGACCTCCTAGGCTGAATTGGGACTTGCCTCCTAGGCCAAACATAGGGTACCCACAGGAGTTACCCCTCTCTATAGGCCAGCTTAGGAGATGCCCTATGGGGCTTACACCGAGCATGAGCTAGAGGTGGAATATTTGGAAATGCCTTATCAAGGTAGGGGGTGACATGCCACCACCCCAAATAGGCTTGATGTTCCTCGCCCTCCATCATAGGATAAGAGCAAAGAAGAGGAGATCAAATCCTCTGATGCATATAGGGTATTGCTAGAGCGCTTAGAGTTAGTAGAGAATAAGACCTCTGGGTCTGGATCTCAAAAGCCCACTCTGTACCAGTTACGTAGTCAATCCCTTCATCCTTTGGTACCTACCCCTTCCTATCTAGAGTAGTTTAAGATGCCTCATTTGGCTACCTTTAAGGGAGAAGAAGATGTGTAGGAGCATGTTACCAAATTCTTGAGCCAATGCTTTGGCATCTAGGATAATGATGCTTTGCTTTTGAGGATATTCTTGACTACCCTCTCTAGCCTAACTATGGAGTGGTTTACCCAACTCTTAAAGCATAGCATCCATAATTTGGATCAACTCATAGATGCATTCCTAGAATGCTTCACCTTCAATACCAAGAGGAAGGTGATGTTGGTTGATCTCGTTGGGTTGAAATAATATGATGATGAGTCAATAATAAATTATGGTAATAGGTGGTGAGCATTGCTTACCAAGCTACCATATCTACTCCCCATGTTGGAGTTGACTCAGATGTTTGCTAAGAGCTACCTAAAGGATCTCCTTGTTGTTGCAACTACAATAATATCCAACTCTTGAAGATGCTCTAGTGCAAGCTAGAACAATTGAAGACATCAAGATTTAAGAGGGAGAAATTGTGAAGCCTCGCAAGGAGTGGAACAAGAATTCTAAGAATAACCCAGTGTAACCTAAGCCAGTATTAGTCAATCAGGTTGCCATTAGTATCCTAGGGCCAACGCAAACCGCATCTACCTCAAAAGCCTAATTATCAGGCCACACCTAGGAACTATAACAAGGACAACTAGAATAATCAAGGGCAAAATCAATAGTGTCACCCCAAGTGATAGTTCACACCCATTGTAGAGTCTATGGACTCTTTGTTTGAGCACCTCTTAGTGGCTAATTTGATCAATCTTCCTGAGAGTCGACCTATCGATCCAAATGCACCAAAGCCCAAAGGATATTGAGAAGACCTATATTGTAAGTTTCATAGGCAAAATGGGCATGATGTGCAAATATGCTATAAGTTCAAACATCTGGTACAAGACATGATCGATAGGAATGCCCTTCAGGTTGACAACCCTATCATGCCAAACAACCAATAGATGGGTGTTTTTAAAGACCCATTGCCTACCCATGCGGAGTAGGCCAAGCTAGTGCCCTAGGTAAATGAGGTTCATCATGCACCCCCTAAGCAAGGGTACATCGACATGATCAACATTATGATGAGGAATAAGAGGTACCCAAGTCCAGTCGCACCACCTATGACTTCAAGTGATGTTCCTTCAACATCATAGCCATTATCACCTCTAGTGTCGAACCTCCCACCTCGACCTATGGTCACAATCAAGAGCAAGCTCACTCAGAGCTTGAGAATGACATCTACCTGACTCTCCATCTATGAGCTCATTCAACAATCTCCACCTCATAGAGAAGCTCTAATGGAGATCCTCAAGGTAATCGAGCTACAACCCTAGGAGTCTAACTCCTTCAACAATTTTATGGGGCATGTTCGACAATGTACGAAACCAGTGATTACCTTTCGAGAAGATGAGCTCAAACTAGTTCCAAATGATATGGTGGATCCCCCTTGCACATCATCACATGTGTAAATGGAACACCCTACAAGAGAGTCTTGATAGACACTGGCTCTTCTAGCAACATAATCACTACAATAGCTCTCAAGCATCTGGGGCTCCTAACATCTCATATTGTCACATCTACCTACACCCTTCGAGCATTTAATGATGCCATATGCTCAATAGTTGGTATGATAGTCCTACCTATTTAGGTAGGACAAAAGACCATACCAACATTATGCCACATCTTGGAGGGTGATATGGCATACAATATCTTGTTGGGTAGACCTTGGATCAGGGACATGAAGTGTGTCCCTTCCATCACTCACCAATGCCTAAAATACACCTATGAAGGGCAAGTTCATGTCATCTCTATAGACCTAGAGCCCTTCAAGTACTACAACATGGTGCAACAGATCCTTGAGTCAACCTTACCATCCACCCATCTAGATTTTTAACCAAATAAATCCAGCCAAGGTCTGACTCCATCACCATCACCTTCAATCAATCCATCACCATCTCATGCCATACCATCCTCATCATTGGCACCCTCTGATATACCCCCATCATCAATGAATCCTCTATCGAGGGACATGGGAAAAGGCCTATTGATGAGATCCCACCAACCATATCCACCATCTCCATAGGAGATTCCTAGCCTAGTAGATGAGGAGCTACCTTATGAGGCCAACATTGAATCAATTCAAGCCTCACTCCCATCCCCTCCTTCTCTAGCCATAGGTCATAGTGCACCTAGCTACCACTAGTTTAGGAGAGTACATGGTTAGGAATATCATAACCACCCTTACTATTGAGTCGATGCAAGATATGGGTCGACCTCATCTTCCCATAGGCACTATCGTACCTCTTGGCCTTCCCCCTAATCAGATGAATTTCATTTATGGGGGTCTCGACTATGGCATCGAGCCTTATCAATAGTAGGAAGAGGATGAAGAGCCTTTTTTGAGGATATCAACTACATGTCCAATCTTGACTTTACCATGAGGTATCTTCACCTCTGTAATTGGTATGGTTATGGGTTGGGCTTGTATGAGCAAGGCACTCATGTTCCTTACCAGCCATAGTATCAAATGCCTTATGATAAGTCTGGTTTGGGACACAACAAGCCTGTGCCCCTCGATGTCCTCATGGATAGTTTAGAGTGCATGACTCTAAACTTTAGGGATGAGCTTGCATGCGATCCCTATGCCAACCCTAATCGAGTCTATTCACTAGGAGACTACTTCCCTACACCCATGAGTGATCAAGAGATATCTTGTGATGTCATCCAATCTTATGAGAGAGGTGAAATTTCACATACCCTTCCCCATGATAGTGAGGAAGAAGATCAAGGGTCTCCCTATGAGTGGACATCTGATGATGAGTCAGATTATGAAGTGGCATCCATTGACTCTTCTAGTTTGCATGTAGAATACATGTGGATTGTCCCATTGGATGATGAGTATGAGGTTTATCTATGTATGTTCCCATTACACCATCCTATCTGGTGATAATTTCTACCTTTAGAGGAGCAAGCTCACCCATAGCCACATCGATCACCTTCGGTCATTCTACCTCCATCGCAACCACCTCCTTAGGTCTTGCGACATCTCGATGTCAATAGACACCATCAACCACCTAGGGGAAATCATCCATCCATAAACATGATTTCCATAGACCTTTTTGAGCCCATGTGAGATCTGAATAACCCATCAAAGCCACTGCACCTCGACTTGGGGGTAATTGAATTTGATTAGGGAGATTCTCCCCCATCACCTTTTGAGTACTGGCCTTGTGATGAGATGCTACAACCATTTCATTTCTCTCCAAGGCCTACTCATGATGTCTTCCATGCTGAGGAGGAACTTGATGTTCCAATTGATGATCTAAACCCAAGTGATGACATTCATCTGATCCCTACTCCCCACTAGTTGGAGGAGGGGTCACATATGTCAATCGAGCCAATGATTGACAAAGATATCAGCTCAGATCTTAAGAATCCTCAATGTATCAAGTTAGGGGAAAGCTTGTCCCCCATCGAGCAAGCTGATTACATAGCCCTTCTCATAGAGAAGAAGGAAGCTTTTGCATGGTCCTACAAAGACATGCTAGGACTGGATCCAAATCTAGTCATGCATAATCTGATGCTTGACCCCAAGGCCAAGCTAGTTAAGCAAAAGTTAAGAAAAATGCATCTGATAGTAGCCTTAATGGTTAAATATGAGCTACAAAAATTATTGGATGCCAAGTTCATCATATCAGTGGACTATCCACCATGGTTGTCCAACATGGTTCCCATCAAGAAGCTCGATGGGAGGATTCACATTTGCACCGAATTTCGAGACCTAAACAAAGTGAGTCCTAAGGATGATTTTCCTTTACTGAGCATCGATACCCTAGTAGATGCCATAATGGGCCATAAAATGTTATCCCTCATGGATGGTTTCTCTGGATACAACCAGATTTGTATCAATCTAGAAGACCAACTCAAAATGACATTCACAATGCCTTGGGGAACATTTTTCTATAAGGTCATGCCTTTTGGTCTTAAAAATGTTGGTGCTACCTACCAACATGCCATGACATACATCTTCCATGATTACATGCATAAGATTTTGGAATATTACATGGATGACTTATTGGCCAAATCATTATTATGCCATGAGCATCTCGATGTCTTGCGCAAAGTCCTCGATCACCTTATTGAGCATAATGTGAGACTGAACCCCAAGAAGTGCATCTTCGACGTCACATCTGGAAAGCTCTTGGGATTCATAGTCTCTAAAAGAGGCATCAAAGTGGACCCCAACAAGTTCAAGGTAATCCTTGAGATGCCTCCCCCAACTACCATCAAGCATGAAGCTTATAGGGTAAGGTCACATCCATCAAGCGCTTCATAGCACAATTGTCGGACAAATGTCGACCCATGAACAAGCTATTGCATAAGGGGGTCGCATTCCATTGGGATGATGAGTGTCAAGCTACCTTTGATGCAATCAAACAATATCTAGCTTCACCACTAGTATTGGCTCCACCCAGACCAGGAGTGTCATTCCGCTTATACATCTCAACCATTGAGATTGCATTGGGCATCATGTTGGCCCAAAACAATGAATTGCATAAGGAACATGCTACTTACTACCTTAGCCACACCTTGGTCAGTTATGAAATCAAGTATGCATACATTGAAAAGTTATGCCTAGCGGTGGTTTTCACCACCAAGAAGCTATGCCATTACATGCTTAGTCATACCATGTATGTTGTATCAAAATAGAATCCATTGTGATACATGATGAGTCGTACTTATCACAATAGTCACACGATAAAATGGATCATGTTGTTGATGGAGTTTGACCTAGAATTTATCAAATAAAAATCAATTAAGGGTCAGGTCATCATCGATCAACTCGTAGAGGCTCCTCTCTAGGATGAGCAACCTCTTAGCATGGAGCTTCCCGATGATGGAGTCTTCCAAATATTAGAATCACCTGATTCTGATGAGCTTGAGTCATAGGCTGATATGACTCTATTCTTTGATGGCTCCAAATGTGAGCAAGGGGTGGCATAGGATTATGTTTTTCACACCTCAAGGGGCTCCTATACCCCTATCTTTCAAACTTGATTTTCCATGCACTAACAACAATGTCGAGTATGAAGCCTTGCTCATAGGTCTTCAAATGGTTGTCACCATGAAAATAACCAAGCTCAACATTTTTGGTGACTCCTTGCTCATCGTAAACTAGGTCAAAGGGATTTACCAATGCAAGTGTCTAGTTCTGCAAGCCTATAAAGCCCTTGTGGATAAAATTTTAGTAAATTTTGAATGGTATGATATCGAGGCACTCCCTCGATCATCTAATCATTTTGTGGATACAATGGCCTCCTTAGGGTCCTTGATCTCGTAGAACCCTATTGATGATATGACAACCATTCAGGTCAAAATATTATCACAATCTATGGTTGAGCGTGAGAACACTCAATCCATGCTAGAAGTCCACTTGATTCAGATTGAACCTCATCAGGATAGGTTCTCACAAATTCATGAGCACTTGAATCATGCCGCTTGGGGGACTCTATTCCCTCAAACCCCTTTTGATAGTAGCACAATACTATTCTTACAAGTTCTCTCCCAATCAACATTCACTTGGGATGAACTTCAAAAGGGGTAGGCAATTCATGCAATCGAGGCTTCCTCACATCAGGACTAGTCTACTCAAATCAAGGATTACCTAAAGCTTGGTAATATCCCTTCTGGGTTGTCGCATGCCACCAAAAGGACATTTAAACAAAAAGTGGTAAAGTATGTCTTGCTAGGAGATATTTTGTATCATCGAAGCTATGAAGGTATCCTCCTTCATTGCTTAGAGCATCAAGAGTCAGTTTGGGCAATCACCCAAGCACACGATGGTACTTGTGGTGGCCATTTTAGTGGTATGGCCATCACAAAGCGCATTATTTGCATGGGCTATTATTGGCCAACTTTAGAGCGATATTGTTGCACTTATGTTAAGAAGTGCATAAAGTGTCAACACCATGCTAACTTGACACATGTACCTTCTCAGGCCTTACAACCGATTCAATCGGCTTGGCCATTCTCGCAATGGGGGTTTGATTTAATCAAGAAAATCTCACCTGCATCCTTGGGTCATCACACATTCATCATTATGGCTATCGAGTATTTCACAAAATGGGTGGAAGCAATTCCCCTTACCACTATGATAGGACCCCGCATCATGGAGTTCATATTGCATAATATCATTTGTCATTTTGGTATTCCATCCAAGATAATTTTTGATAATGGGACATCTTTCAAGAACAAATATGTGCATGCTTTGACAACAAAGTATAATATCTAACATAACTTTTTGATGCCCTATTATCCACAAGCAAATGGGCAAGCTGAGGCATCAAACAAAATATTGATTGCCATTTTGAAGAAAATAGTTAAAGAGAATCACACCGATTGGCACATACAATTACCCCTTGCTCTATGGGCCTATCACACTAGTATTTGGATGCCCACTAGGGCAACTCTATTTTCACTAGTGTATGGCATGAGGTAGTCATACCTCTAGAGCTAGAAATCCCATCATTATGCATATCCATGCAAGAGTTCATCGATGATGATACTGCATGGTAGGCTCACTTAGACCAACTTACGTTGCTTGATGAATGATGCATCAATGCTCTCGAGCACTTGCATGTTTATCAAGAGTGACTTAAGAGAGCTTATAATATGAAAGTCCATCCTAGAGACTTTCAAGTTGGTGACCTCATTCTGAAAGAGAACCAACAAAATTCTAATTTGCCACCCCATCTATGGGACAAGTTTATGGTAAACTGGTTAGGTCCTTTCATCATCACTAGTCAGATAAGACCCAAAACTTACTACCTAGCCTCCCTTGAAGGAATCGAGGATCTTGAACCCTTGAACATCCTTCATCTATGGCCTTTCCATGCCTAGAGTATTGTGGCTCACCTAAAATGCTCCAAGGGTATCTACAAACCGCTTGGTCAACCCAAAATGCTCCTAGGTGGTCTATGACCATCTAGGTCACCCAAAATGCTCCAAGGGTATCTACAAACCACTTGGTCAACCCAAAATGCTCCTAGGTGGTCTATGACCATCTAGGTCACCCTAAAATGCTCCAAGGGTATCTACAAACTGCTTGGTCAACCCAAAATGCTCCTAGGTGGTCTATGACCATCTAGGTCACCCTAAAATGCTCCAAGGGTATCTACAAACTGCTTGGTCAACCCAAAATGCTCCTAGGTGGTCTATGACCATCTAGGTCACCCTAAAATGCTCCAAGGGTATCTATGAACCCGTTGGTCAACCTAAAATGCTCCTAGGTGGTCTATGACTATCTAGGTCACCCAAAATGCTCCAAGGTATTAATGGTCAACCTAAAATGCTCCTAGGTAGGTCTATGACCATCTAGGTCACCCCAAAATGCTCCAAGGGTATTTAATTTATTAAATTGCAAAATGCTCAAGGGTGTCTAAACCGTTGGTCAACCCAAAATGCTCCTAGGTGGTCTATGATCCAGTCTAGGTCACCCTAAAATGCTTCTTTAGGAAATAATTGGTTAAATCAAAATCCCCAAAGGTATCTATAAGCCCTTTGGTCACCCAAAAAGCCCCAATGGCATTTACTAAGCCCATTGGTCACATGTATATACATATATATACAAAACTCAAAAACATCATCAAAACATCAAAAATATAAAAATATTGCATTACATCACATTGCATACCATTGCATTATATAATCACTTGCATTAGGCATACTCATCATTGCACTTTGCATTTTAGAGTTGCTCATACATGTCTAGCACTAAGACTATACATTAGTCATCATTCAAAATCAATTTTGTCAAGTCATCATTCCATATTTCACTTATCATTTCCACCTACATTTCCCACTTTTCATATTTGTGTCTATTTCCCTTCACCTAGTCATTTGTTCTAGAATGTCTTTAGGGTTTTTGGTCACTCAACCATCTCTAGTTTTCTTTTCAGATTTTGTAGAAAGCTATCCTGATTTTTAGAAGGTAGAGTCTTGCTTAGATTGTACCTTGTATACATCAAAATCCCAACATATTTTCACACTAATAAATCCAAGTTTTGCACAAGGAAATATGAAACCTACAAAGTGGTCTAGGTTACCTTAAGTGAAAAGTTTATCTTGCTCATCCCCCTATGTGAATGGTTCAAAAATGCTAAGAATTGACAAAAGGACAAGCTCCTCCTTACCCAATTCCCCAAAATAAATAGTGGTTTTCACCACTATCAATAAGCAAAATCCCAAAAAGCAAAAATCAAAAGCAAAATAAATAGTGATTTTCATCACTAAACAAATCCCTTGCTCAAAGAAAACAAAATACAAAATAAATAGTGATTTTCATCACTAAGTATGAGCAAGTATCCCAAATCAAATAAAAGAAAAGAAGGGAGTATTGAACTTGAATCCTTGGAATTCTCAGCATTTGACAAACCATAAGGTGATCCTCATTACAGGTTAGGTGGCATCAAGCCTACCTGGCAATGGTGGTATCCTTACGCATGATGATATGTCTATCACATTAGCATCTTGCGTGTGTACAGACCAATGTTTGCATGTGGATGAGCTAGCTTTTGGTAGCCTATACTACCTAGTGGTCTAATCCAACTATGTACAAAACCTAGGATCATGATACTCATAGGGTGATCTTCAGTATAGATGGGCTGCATCAATCCTGTTTGGCACTGGGGTAATCTTATGCTTATCACAAAATGAACTCACTTGCACACATAGGGATATTGAGTATCTTGGTCATCCTAGTAGATTCATACCTTGTCAAAAAGTCTTGCATGGTTAGTATATAACTTTTGATCAGTTAACTAGAGTGTTTGAGTCTCATGAAAACCTCATAGACATTCTATAACATCTATTCATTCATTCCATTTTATCACATTTCATTAGCTTACATTTCCATAAATCCATCACATAATAACATTACAAATGAATCGATGAATTCTATATAGTCTATGGTGCTAACATAGTATGTCATATAGTATCCATATTTCATCATCTAGATCAATAAATCATCCATCTCATTATGCATCCATACATATACATATCATCAAATCAAAATCATATTACAACATATGCATACATGATAAGCATCCATCATAATATCATAAAGCAAATAAATACATTGCATACATCTCATAAAGTAGTAAGAAAACACATGATGATAAAACAAAAAGCTCATATATATATATTTTTTTTTTTTTTTTATTATGGGGTAAAAAGATACATCATAATCCTTGAACTTCCTATAGGCTACAATAAAGTGGGTCCTCAGACCTCACACTCCCAAAAATCCAAAAACAAAAAGAGCCATCAGAGTCTCAATAACCATGGTCATGTAGGACTGGTACTATGACTCTCACCCCTACCCTCAGTTGAGTCCATCGAGAACTCTCTGATCTACCACCACCTGCCCTATCTACCCTCTATGTAGAGCTAGGCACTCCATCCTCATCGAAGACTATCCTGTACCACTCCATTGACTCTGGTGTGACCCACTAGCAGATGGATGGTCTGGTATGCACCCCCTAAGGTGCACTATCTCATCCTCCAACTCATCAGTGTAGGTTTGCTCCTATCGGCATCACACCTGGTAGGTATCCACTAAGGCTTAGAGTTGTGCCACCTCCTCCCATAGCCTAGCCATCTCCCCACTACTAGGTCCCTCCTAACTAGGGCTCTATGATCTAACCTATGCTCATAGAGCTACTATCTCTACTTGGGCATCCTGTACCTATGTTTAAGGAGATCTCTCTCCTACCTAACCTTGATCAGCTCATCCCGTAGCTCAATATCTGTGTCACCTCATGTGACCTATTGTGCCTGCACCCCTTGATCCTCAGCATCATCATCCCCAAAGTCATCTTGATCTCCTAAGTCTAGGAGGTCTACCTACTCATCTACCATGTGATGAACCCATGTCACTCACCTACCATCTCCTGCCCTCATCAGGAGCATCCTACTGAGCCTCCCTACTACCCCTATTCATCACCCCCTAGTGGTCCCTCTCCCTACCACTGGTGCATCACCCACAAGGAGTCATACTCCTCTGTAGTCTCGACATCATCCAAGTCTAGAATATCTACTATAGGATCTACATCCTCCCCTACTACCTCCACTATCGACCACCTTAGTGTCCTCTCATCCCCATGGTGTCGGTAGACCACTAGCTCATTGGGTAACCCTTATCATAGCCTAAACTATTGCATAACCTAAGCATAAGGGAAGTACTCCCACTCCATCCCATGTCGACCAACCAACCATCTACCTCACCTCACCCTATGGAGTTGTACCTCAACATCGACCATGTTGGGCAATCCCTATAAGGTCTCTAAAGTACATCCATTACTCTGAGTCCTATAAAATACTATGTATAATGGTCCACATCACCTACTTAGTGATGACTCTACCCTACCTCCTAGGCCTACTACCATAGGATCCTATAGCCTAATCTCCCTTGGTCCACTAGTAGCTCATGTCATCCATGGTAATCCCTATGGTTTATCCATAACTATGTGCTACCATCCCTACACCTATAGTAGAAATTTACATCCCAAGCCCTTCTACCCATGGGAGTAGATCTCGTATAACTCATCATATAATTATGCTAGTAATGTCATCCCCCAAGCCATCACTAGTGGTTGCTCCATAGTGCACTCTACTAGAGTAAACACTAACTCCAGTAGGTTCTAGGGAAACCTAGCTCTTGATGAGTCTAGTAGTAGCATATTAGAGATCAATGTCATCAATAAAATATGCCTAATAGCCAATACCCTAGCCTCATACCAATACCCCACCAGTATACCTCCATTAAGAGAGTCACGTATTGCCTCCTCTATCGCCCTACCAAAGTACCTCTCCATCACTGCTCTCTCGATCATGGTGAGTAGATACAATCGCCCACCCCTCTATCAGAATATATAATATCTGATAGATATCCTCTAGCATCACCATCATCTCCCCTATCGATAGGTGGAAGGTGTTGGTGCATGGATCCCACAAATCAATAAGAGTAGTCAAATAAGCATGGTCGCCCACCATAGGCTCTAACCACATCACATGCTTGAGGCCAATGGCATCAAGCCATTCCTAGTCTATCTCTATCAATAAGTCTCTCATGGTCTCAAAGAGATTCAAAACTTGATACCGACTCTTAACCACCTAGAAGATAAGTCGATCAATAATAAGCACCAAACATGCTTCAAAATGACTCAAAAATACCTAAAAAAGACCAAACAAAGGCCTATTTTTTAGGTCAAGTTGTGATCATCCCACCCAGGGATGGCCCCAAATCTATGACCATCCCACCTAGGGATGGCCACCAAATAGCCTAGGTTGGTCGTCCCACCCAGGGATGACCCCCAAATTGGGCCAAAATTGGCCTTCCGACCACCAAAAACAAAAAAATAGCAAAAAAAAAGCAATAAAATTGCATAAAAACATAAATAAAATACAAAAATATGTATATCACCTAATTAGGTTCAATTATCAAGGATTTAGTGTGCTCTACCTAAAAATAAAAGCAATAATTACACTTCTAACACTAGCATAGTGTAGTAAGAAAGTCAATTCTTACCCGTCTCGCACTGGCTCCACCATTGGATGAGTCTACACACTGGCTCATGGTGACTGTAGGATGATTTTGGTAGCACTCCACTATGTAGAATCACTCTCCTCCTCCTCACCTCTCAAATTGCAAAGTTAGAAATGCACAAATGAGCCCAAATCCCACATTTTTGGCTTAAATAACCCTCCAAGAGGCATGACCATCCCTAGGGTGGGATGAGCAGCTAATTGGCTAATTATCCCACCCTAGGATGGTCATAAAATGTGCCACCATCCCACCCTAGGATGGCCACCAAAAATTACCTCAAAATAGCTCAAAAATGCACCAAAAAGGGTCCAAAACCCACCAAAAATAGCTCAAATTTGGTCAAAATTTCACATGGATCAAGATGAACCTAAATTGCTCATGGATGAATGGAAAAGTCTTTACTTCAATCCCTAATAAGGCCATTGTGGCTGGACCACCCCATGGGAATGAAGTTTTCAGCTCCTTTCTTCCATGAAGCATCAACAAAATCACCAAATACTCCATTTTTCAATGGGTAAAACTGAAGGAAACCCTAACCAAGTCATATGGGTCAAGTGACTCATCACTTTTATCACTGGTCATTCCCTCATCGACTCATCACTTGAGGGGGTAGTCATACTTAACAAATTCATAATCAAAATCAATAATCAAACACTCAATCATGCAAATTGCGTTCATTCAATGAATCTTTGACAAAGACAATCATGCCCCTGCTTGGGGTAGCAAACAAGCACAAATTTCAATTAAAAAAATGCTTGGAATTATAGAATCATGAAGGATAGACTTACCTCTTCATGACTGAAAAATGTCCAAGATCAAGTAAACCTTACATGAAAGGTTGTACTTGAAGCAAGTTCCTTAGCTCGTCAGAAGCAAGGATTCAAGAATGCATGCTCTTTCCATGATTGGGGCATCTAAAGTTGGTTAGGTTATTGAATAACCCTAATAATTTAACATTTTAGTCATCTATTTTTCTCAATGTTGTGTTGCACACAATGCATCTCAAAAAGGGGCATCTGTAGACACTAAAATCATGTCAATCCGATTAGGTGACCAAAAGCATTGGCTAATTGACATCATATGGCCCCCTTGGGCAACCCTTAGAGGTTACATAGTGGTCCTAACCACTCTTGGAAGGCTCTACCCCACTTTTGGGAGGTTTTGGGCCATATAGGCATGACCGTCCCACCCTTGGGATGATCACATTTCATGACCGTCCCACCTAGGGATGGTGGCAATTGCTCATCCCTGGGTGGGATGACCATGGCTTTGACTCCCAAAAAGTCAAATTTTGGATAAATGGCACCTAAAACTACCATTTATCCCACCTATTTAAGCATGTAGTCTAAGGGCATAGAATCCTTATGACATGCTGTAGAATGGAGGCCAAAATGGGAGATTCTCTTCCCCCTCCAATGCATGCCAACTTTTGGACAAGTGGCACCTCTTGCCCTGCATGCCCATTTGCCCATGAGCCTCCTTTGGCTATAAAGTGGATCTATTTTCCACCCAAAATATAGAGAGGAGTTTTGAGACATAGCAACGAAGTGCTGCCAAGATTTCCCCTCACCCTTTTGTGCCTTTTCCCTCGAAATCTCTACCTAGCGAAGGAGGTTTTCGAGTGATTCAAGAGGTACAATTTGTTTACAAAATTGAACCAATTGAGTGAATTTCACCACCAAATTTTATGACAACACTATTGAGAGGGTTTTTGACCAATTCATAGAGGAATTGGTGATAAATAAGGAGCAGAACTGGTGGTCGTCCCACCCTAGGATGGTCCCCATTCTGTGATAGTCCCCACCATCCCTGCAAGGGATGAGGATAGATTCATGCATGATTTTTCTACTATTTTTAATTAGGCATATTCTAGGTTAGATTATGAGCATGCTATCCAAATTTCATGCAATTTGGAGTTATATTGAGTGAGATATTATATTTTTAAGGTTTTGCAGGCTTTCGGGGACCATCTGAAGATGCACATGAATCTGTGATTGATTTTGCTAATCCATTCCATATGGGTCCTCTTAAAATATCATTTTATGTATACTTTCCAAGTTTGGTTTGATTTGGAGGTGTTTAGGGCCAGAAATTGCTCGTTTTGGGTTTTGTAGGCTTAGTAGGTGCACTACGAATGCGACACGGATTCGGATGCAATTTCTATTCTATTTGTAATTATATCTTCCCAAAATCATATTTTATGCATGTCTCTATGATTTCAGATCATTTGGAGTTGTTTTAGATAGGCGCATTGCATATTTACACTTTCTAGTCTATAGTTGCATGTATTGCTTTTGCATGTTTCACATTATGCACTTGCTATTTAACAAATCTGGTTTCCTTGTGTGTAGGTGCAGGTTTTACAGTGCATGAGGAAGGAGCACAAGATCAGAACATCAAAGAACAAAGCGGTGGCATCATAGGTTCACCCACCTCAATTGTGGGTACGAGGAAGAACATTGGAAGTGCACACGAGCTATTGAAAGGACTTGATCCTTGGGCACCCCATTTTGTAAACAAGTGTATCAATCTAGAGCCCTCAAGGGGACATTTATGTAACCATGGTTTTGATCCACCAAAATAATAGAAGAAAACTTTGTTTCACTTCATTTCTTGCATTTTGGTTATCTTGCCATGTTTACTTGCATGTTTCCCTTTTGATGCTTATTCAACACTAGCGATAGATGCATCTTGTTTAGCATTCTTAGGTGCACCATTTTTCCCATACTTCAATAACATATCTTCATACATTCTATTACAATTAGGATCAGATCATAAACCCATTCTCTTGAGATGTGACGTATTCAATAATGGTCATCCAAATCCATTTTTATTTCAATCTATGTGGCTCCAAGATCCTGAAACCTATTGTCTTGAGATGTGGTTTACTCAATAATGACCATCCATAGCCATTTTTATTTTAGTCTATGTGGCTCTAAGATCCAAATTTCTTCCATACGATTATGTTATGCTTGCATGAAGTAAATTTTTAAGGATTATATATATAGAAATTTGTTCAAAATATAAAATATCTAAAGGTGCAAATGAATATTTGGAATTCCAAATATTTTGGAAATATATTTAAAGCAAAGGAGAAAATTGAAATTAAACTAAAAAATTACAAGGGACCATGATATTTATGTGCAAGAAAATCATTTATTTTTTATTATCATAATATGTTAAAAAAGGAGCCATATAGATCCCAAAATTCTAAATATTAAAGAAAGTAATAAAAATACCAAATCGTTTCATGTTGAAAGTGTAGTATGATTCATGGTGAAGGTATGCATTGTATGATGTAATATTATATAAACCTAAAGGCATACATAGTATAATATATTGAATTTATTATAATATTTATTATATAAGCCCTATGGGCCATAGTTAAGCTTTTTATTGTAAAACTAATCTTATAAACTTGTAATTAGCCTTAAGGCCTTTCTTATTATGTAGGCTTAGGGTTAAGATCATTTAGGTATTCGTAGATTTGTTATTTGGTATAAATAACCCCCAAAATGCCTTTTTTAATTATCAAAGTTTTGTGAATTTTATTTATGGATATTCAATGATTATTTATGGTGCATACAAGTGCCCCAAATATATTTTTTTCTTTTGTTATTTTATTCTTTCTATATAAGATTTTAGTGGATAGATTACTTCTATTTGTTTCTAGAAAATATTGTAAATTTTGAATGGTATCAGAGTAGGTATGGAGCAACGTCACTTGGTCATGTAGAAATCTTACTTGGATTCTTTGATGTTTCTTAGAAGATCTAGGAAGAATTATTCTTCAAGATTTCATAGGTATTTTTTTATAAGCTAAGTGTGGCTGCTATTGGGGGCCACTCCCTTTACGAAAACAAAAAATTACATTGTTTTCATTACATTTCTAACAAGTTAATTAAAGCATATCCAACTTTTTTTTTCTATCAGAGATATTCTTCACTTATCCTTCTATCAAGGATATTTTTCATCTTCCTCAAACTACTAATTTTCCACAATGAACTCCTTTTATATCAAATGCCTTAAAATTTTTAAATTTTGTCAAGATGAAATTCAATACTTAAATGGTTAAAATATTTGCTACCAAACTTCTATATCCAAAAATATCTTGTCTATAACAACCTCACAATTTTTTAATACCTTTTTTTAGGGTTCTTATTTCTCCTAATATTCCAAGATATTCTTTTCATTGTTATTTTTTTATTTTATTTGTGGGTTGAGCCCCACTTCTTATTAACACTTGTCATATTAGCTTATGTTTTCCCATATCAACATACCTTTGTATTTCATTTTCTCTTTGATTTTATTTTATTTATTGGAGTATGGGTTTTAAAAGGATTCCAAAACCTTATTTACAGAGTGAAATTAAAAATATATATATAGGTCATTTAGACCATTACATCCAAGGGCAATCAACAATACCACAAAAACTAAAAGGAAAAACCTAGATGAGTCAGCAAGACTCATTACAGCAAAAAGTAGTAGACTTGTCCCAAGGACAAGGTGGTAAAAATAACAAACTAGTACGAGAAGGCCACATCAACAAAACCAGGTTAGTAGGATAATCATGTATGTCATCGTGGCGGTCCCATGCTCACGAACAAGGTGCTACTCGTGCTTGATGTGGTCACTATTGGTCATTGATATTGCTTCATGTTTTTGGTGGTTCTTCAACTGTTGATACAAGTCATCCATGACCTTTTCAGCTTGATCATACAATATCAAGGCAGCCTTAGTAGCACTAGTTATAGTGTCCAATATCACCACCATCCCAGCCATGAGATCAAGGATGGTATTTTGGTATAGGTTGGAGGTGAGCTGGTCCAACGACTCACAAAATTTCATGCCAAGAGAATTTAGATCGACTGTCACCTTGGTCGATGAGGTTTTAGTTTTGATTTGCTTGAGTCTGGGGGAAGCTCGAATATAATTAGGAGTAGCTTTACATTTTATCCCAAGCGTAGAGGTTCTAGAGCGATGCTACAAGGATGAGCTAGGGGATGGTTCAGGGATGATTTTCTTGCCTGCTTGAAGAAGATAGAGGAATCAATCTAGGTATCCTTGTCACTGGACATAATGTCATTAGGGGATTCTTGATTGAGGCTATAGGTAGACTAGTGTTGGAAATTTGAGCAAGTTTTGTTGTCATTGATGTCAAGAGGTTGATGTCCAGTTTCATTGTCATTAATGTCATAAGGTTGTTTTTCCAAAAGGCAAGGAAGTGGTTAAAATAAAAAGGATATAATATTTATTTTAAATATTATATGCCTAAAGAGGCCTAAAATATTGAAGACCCAAGGAAGGAGAAGCATGTTTAAAAAGAAATAATAATATTATAATATTTTGGGCAAAAGGATGAGGTGAAGAAAACGAGGTCCAAGGAATCATTAAAAATAATCTATCCTTGAAAAGACCCAGTGAGCAGATTATAAAGGATTTAATTTAATTTATTTAAATTAAAATATTTTAACCTATGGTTAAAATTTTAATTTAAATAAACAATAGGCACCAAAGTTTTCAAAGGTTAAAAATTTAAATTTAAATTCGAAATTCAATTTCGAATTGGGCCGACGTGTAAGCGCAAAGGACAAAGTGTATAAGAAGGAGAAATAATTTTCATTTCCCTCCTCACCAATGCTATTCGAATGCTAATGCTATGTGTAATATTTCATGCACTGCTTTGCTAAGGTAGAAGAGAGTATTCATGATTTTAAAATATTAAAAGGCAGACATTGGTTGAAGTACAAGTGATGTGGCTAAAAAGTTCCATAGCATTGGGTAGCGTAGACGGTGGTCAAAGACTTGCTAAGGTGCTCGCACAATAGAGGTCATGGTTTCGAATCCCCATGTGACCCATTTTGTGAAGGAGGAAGATGTGTTTTGTTTGTTTACCAAATTTCTATGGAGGCATAAGGAGTGTGTGAACTTAGGTTCACATGTGGGCATGTAGCCCAACGATAGCTTAGCCTTGGGCTAAGGCATTGTGATGGCAGTTGGTCGTAGGTTCGAGTTTGGGCGTAGCCAAGACGTGCACAAAAGTTTTTGAAACGTGGGCCAAAGGATTATAAGGTAAGTGCTTTTATTTTTATTTAAATTCGTCAAAGTTTTGGGAGGTGCAAGTTTTATAAAGGCCACGTGATAATTATAAAGTGCATTGGTTGAATGCATAGGGAGTCATAAGGTTAATTAAAAATATTTTATATTTTTGTTGCTTAGAAAAATAAATAAAGGATTGGAGTTATAAGGGTTAATAAAGGAATTTGATTTTTATATGTTGAATGTTATTTTGAGAAGTTTGGAGATTATAAGGTGTACTTGAGACTTGATATTTTTGTATGGTGAAATAATTATTGGGGAGAATATTTGTGTGGAGATTTTGAGATAGGTTGTTGCTATCTAACCTTGAAATTGGCAAAGAGGATTTGATTGTGATTAAGACAGGTTTTGAAGACATATCTCCATCAAAACAAAAGGTATGGGCACATCATCCTTATGATTAAAATGTTGTTTGATTGAATGTTGTGAAATGCAAAGGTGGAGTGAAAAGGATTGTTTGATAAGCATTGTTGGAAATGTTTGAGTGAGTTTTCATATGCATGATTGGTGAATGATTAAGAGAATATTTGAGTTAGAGATTGAGGATTATTTGAGTTAGGGCTTGAGACCCACATTGTGCATCTTGGTTGAAGAAGTATGAAAACACTTGTTTAGGGTTTGTGAGCAAGTTGTGTTTCATTGATTGAATGATTGAGTGAAATTCTTGAGCATTGGTTTTGAGTGATATTGAAAGTGAATGTGCAAACATTAGAAATCAGATTTGTGAAAGCGACAGACTTAATGATTGAGTAGAACATATTGAGTTTTTGATAGAGTACATCATTCTCTATATGTTCTAGAGGTTAAATGAATTTTAAGTAGAATATGTCTAAACTGCTTCAAGTTAAAGGAATTACTTTGAAGATTAGACAAAGCAATTGATAACATTGTGTGCAAGATTTGAGATTGATTGAGCATATCTTGTGAGCTATTTTGAGCATGTGTTTGGATAGATTTGAGTAAGCTTTTGTTAAATCTTAAGGACAGATTTGAGCAAGCTTTTGTGAAAGCTTGTAGGTAGATTTGAGGTAAGTCTTTGTGAAGACTTGTAGGCAGATTTGAGGTAAGTCTTGGTGAAGACTTGTAGAGTAGATTTGAGGTAAGTCTTGGTGAAGACTTGAGAGTAGATTTGAGGTAAGTCTTGGTGAAGACTTGAGAGTAGATTGAGCAAGTTCTTGAGAGGACTTGAGGAGATTTGAGGTAAGTCTTGGTGAAGACTTGTGAGCAGAGTTGATTGATTGATTTGTTCAAGCTTTGTGTTAAGGCTTGGGGTAAATCTAAGTAGAGTTGATTTATGATTTGATCAAGCTTTGTGTTAAGGCTTGAGGATAGATTTGAGGATAGAGTTTGGTGTATATTTGAGAGCAGATTTGTGCTAGACCTAAGATAGAGTTAGAGCAGATTTGTACTAGATCGAGGATAGTGTTTGGTGTAGATTTGAGATAGAGTTGAGAGCAAGATTTGGAGGTGATAGAGTAGAGGATAGTAGTCTCTAGTGGATAGAGATCCATTAGCTAGGGTAGTGAGGATAGAGGTCTTCTGAGTGAGGACAAAGGTCTTCTGTGGAGAGAGATCCACAAGCCAGTGTAGTGGGGATAGTAGTCTTCTAGAAGGTCATCAACCAGAGTAGAGGGGAAAGAGTTCTCCTATGGATAGAGTTCCATGAACCAGAGCAAGGGGAAAGAGTTCTCCTATGGAGTGTGATCCATGAAGCATCTGGGAAGATAGAGTTCTTCTGTGGAGAGAGATCCACGAACCAGTTGAGGAGAAAGAGTTCTCCTGGGTCAAGTTCCACGAACCAAAAAAGGGGAAAGAGTTCTCCTATGGATAGAGATCCACAAAGTAGAGCATTAGGGGATTGGTGTCTCCTTTGGATAGAGGTCCATAAACATTGTAATAGGGAAGTGATTCCCAAGAGATTTGTTGAGAAAATTTTAGTAGAAATATTTTCTCCGTGGAGTAGCCCACATTGGGTGAACCACGTTAAATTGGTGTCTCTATTGTGTGTGATGATTTATGCATTGCTTTGATTACTACTATTGATATTGCCATTGATATATTGGATAATATTGTTTGAGAAAGAAAAGTAAAAGTTGGTCTTATATTGTTCACCCCCCCTCTCAGTATAAGCTTGTGTTCTTCAATTGGTATCAGAGCGGGTTCCTTCGAAAGAGTTTAACAGCTTGAAGGAAAATCTTACAGGAACACAGATGGATTCTCAGAGTGGATCTTCAAGAAATAAGGCACCATTGTTCGATGGGAACAATTATGCATTTTGGAGTGTAAGAATGAAGATTTACCTAATGGCACAAGGAAATGATATATGGCAAGCAGTTGAGGATGGGTACACACCACCAGCTACTCCTCCTACAGATAAATATGGTAAGCTCCTACATCTAAATAATTCAAAGGCAATGAATGCAATATTAAGTGGTTTACGTGAATCAGAGTTTGTAAAAGTTATGCATTGCACATCAACAAAAGAGATTTGGGAAAAGTTGAAGAAAACATATGAGGGAGACAAAAAGGTCAAGATGGCAAAATTGCAAAATCACAAGAAAACATTTGAAGACTTGAAGATGAAGGATGAGGAAGACATTGCTACATACTTACTTCGTGTGGATGAGGTTGTTAACTCCATGCAAGGACTTGGGTTTAAAGTTGAAGAATCAGATGTTTGTCAAAATATTTTAAGGTCACTTCCTAAGAGGTATAGTGAAAAGGTTTCAGCCATAGAAGAAACAAAAGATATTGAAACTTTGACAAGGGATGAGTTACATGGAACTCTCACAACTTTTGAGATGAGAATAGGAAAGGATCCTATCCCCCAGAAAGAAGCAACCTTCAAAGTTACAAAGAAGACAAAGGATAAGAAGTCAGATTCAAGTAATGAGTTATCCAGTGATGAAGAAGCAAACTATGGCAGAAGGAACAAGGACACAAGAAAGCATAAAGGTACAAAAATAGTTAAGTGTTTCAATTGTGGTAAATATGGTCACTATGCATCTAATTGTCCAGAAGCTGGAAGTAGCAGTGGTGAAGAGAAACAGGATCATAAGAACAGGGAAGCAAGAAAATCCAGGTATCAAAAGAAGAACAGGTATGGACAAAACAAGCATGAAAATAAGTTTTTCCAGAGGCATAAGAAGAGTTTTTATGCAGATAAGATAGGCAAGAGTTCAAGTGATAGTGATGGAAGATCCTCAGATAATGAAGAAGAAGAAATTCTATTTCTGACAGTAGAAAAAGAAGATGTTAGAAAAGAAGCAAAAAGGAAACCAATAATTCTCAAGTGTTTTAGGTGTGGTAACTTTGGTCATCTTGAAGATCACTGTACAAGGAATGGGTTCAGTTTTAGTGAAGATGAATATGAAGATGCTCTTGAAGATCTAGAAGAAGAAAGTCTCCTCTTGGCAATAGAAGAAGAAGGAAGTGCTCCTATTGAAGATAAATCAGAAAAGAATGAAGATGCTCTTAAAGACAAAGGAGTAGAGGAAGAATCAAAAAATGAAGAGGAAGGAGAAGTTGATCTTGAAGGTGAGCTTATTTTTGCTCTTAAGGAATTAAGAAAGGTAAGAAAGCAGAACTCAAAACTCAAGCTTCAATTTCAAGAATGTGATGAAGAGAAAGGAAAGCTTATACAAGATCTGACAAACTCAATAGCTAAGACAAGGAGATTTAAAGAGAAGTTAGAGGTAAAAGTTTTAGAATGTGAAATATTAGAGCATGAGGTAGCTTCACTAAGGAAGGAAGTGAAAGAGTCTAAAGACAAGCTACATAGGTTTGGGAGAAGCTCAAAGACCTTGGATAAGATTATCAAGGTACAAAGATCTTCATCAAACAAGACAGGACTTGGTTTTGAAGAGGAGGAACATAGAGAACAAGGAGAGGAGTCAATCTCAAGCTCCAAAGAAGAAGAAGCTTTAGAAGAAGAGAGTGAAAGAGAAAGTGAGACTTCTGAGGATAAGTTGGAAAATAGAAAGTTCAACAAGGAAAGGAACAATGCACAAATAAGGAATAGATGGAATAGGAAACATCACAGGGAAGAAGAGACTAAGAGACCAATGGGGTCAAGGCAATATTTCTTCAATGGATGTTGCTTCTCATGTCATAGGTTTGGACACAAGGCTATGCAGTGCAGGACACATGGAAAGAAGGAATATGGTTTCACTAAGAGAAATTTCAGAAATGGGTATCTCTTTCAAGGGTATTGTCACTCTTGTAATCAGTTTGGTCATAAAGTAGTTAATTGTAGGGTTCATGACAGGAATGGATATGGCTTCACCAGGAGGAACTTCAAAATATTTGCACCTTCAAGGAACCACAACATTAAGTGTTATAAGTGCAATAATGTTGGGCATATGGCTAAGTGGTGTAGAGCAAAATTTCCAGAGACAAGCAGGAACAGGAATATTCAGAGGAATCAGAAGGATCAGTTGAGGAAGAAGGTGGACAAAGAAAAAGAGCATTGTATGTTGGGAGTAGAGATACTCCCACCCCAAAATTAACCACCTCAAGGAGAGGAGGTGGGGAGGGGGCTGAGCTAAGAGTCTTATATTTAGCCCCAAAGGTGGCCCTTTGCCATTGATGTCAAAGGGGGAGAGATTTGAGTTAGGGGAAGAGCATTCAATCAGGGGGAGCAGAACTGAAAAAGGTAAAAGAAATGGTTAAAGGAAAAAGGGTTGCCATCAATGACAAAGGGGGAGATTGTTGGAAATTTGAGCAAGTTTTGTTGTCATTGATGTCAAGAGGTTGATGTCCAGTTTCATCATCATTAATGTCATAAGGTTGTTTTTCCAAAAGGCAAGGAAGTGGTTAAAAGAAAAAGGATATAATATTTATTTTAAATATTATATGCCTAAAGAGGCCTAAAATATTGAAGACCCAAGGAAAGAGAAGCAGGTTTAAAAAGAAATAATAATATTATAATATTTAATATTATATTTTAGGAAAAAGGATGAGGTGAAGAAAACGAGGTCCAAGGAATCATTAAAAATAATCTATCCTTGAAAAGACCCAGTGAGCAGATTATAAAGGATTTAATTTAATTTATTTAAATTAAAATATTTTAACCTATGGTTAAAATTTTAATTTAAATAAACAAAAGACACCAAAGTTTTCAAAGTTTAAAATTTAAATTTAAATTCAAAAATCAATTTTGAATTGGGTCGACATGTAAGCACAAAGGACAAAGTGTATAAGAAGGGGAAATGATTTTCATTTCCCTCCTTACCTATGCTATTCGAATGCTAATGCTATGTGTAATATTTCATGCGCTGCTTTGCTAAGGTAGAAGAGAGTATTTACGATTTTAAAATATTAAAAGGTAGACATTGGTTGAAGTACAAGTGATGTGGCTAAAAATTTCCATAGCGTTGGGTAGTGCAGACGGTGGTCAAATACTTGCTAAGGCACCAACATAGTAGAGGTCATGGTTTTGAATCCACATGCAACCCATTTTGCGAAGGAGGAAGACGTGTTTTTTTTGTTTGCCAAATTTCTGCAGAGGCATAAGAAGGAGTGCGTGAACTTAGGTTCACGTGTGGGCGTGTAGCCCAATGGTAGCTTAGCCTTGGGCTAAGGCGCTGCGGTGGCGATTGGTCGTGGGTTCGAGTTTGGGTGCAACCAAGACATGCACAAAAGTTTTTGAAACGTGGGCCAAAATATTATAAGGTAAGTGCTTTGATTTTTATTTAAATCCACCGAAGGTTTGGGAGGCACAAATTTTATAAAGGCCACATGATAATTATATAGTGCATTGGTTGAAAGCATAGGGAGTCATAAGGTTAATTAAAAATATTTTATATTTTTGTTGCTTAGAAAAATAAATAAAGGTTGGAGTTATAAGGGTTAATAAAGGAATTTGATTTTTATATGTTGAATGTTATTTTGAAAGTTTGGAGATTATAAGGTGTACTTGAGTCTTAATATTTTTGTATGATGAAATAATTATTGGGGAGAATATTTGTGTGGATATTTTGAGATAGGTTGTTGCTATCTAACCTTGAAATTGGCAAAGAGGATTTGATCTAAGTAGGAGTTTATTTGTGATTTGATCAAGCTTTGTGTTAAGGCTTGAGGATAGATTTGAGGATAGAGTTTGGTATATATTTGAGAGCAGATTTGTGCTAGACCTGAGACAGAGTTAGAGAAGATTTGTACTAGACCGAGGATAGTGTTTGGTGTAGATTTAGGATAGAGTTGAGAGCAAGCTTTGGAGGTGACAGAGCAGAGGATAGTAGTCTCTAGTGGATAGAGATCCATTAGCCATGGCAGTGAGAACAAAGGTCTTTTGAGTGAGGATAAAGGTCTTCTGTGGAGAGAGATCCACAAGCCAGTGCAGTGGGGACAGTAGTCTTCTAGAAGGTCATCAGCTAGAGTAGAGGGGAAAGAGTTCTCCTGTGGATAGAGTTCCACGAACCAGAGCAAGGGGAAAGAGTTCTCCTGTGGATAGAGTTCCATGAACTAGAGCAAGGGGAAAGAGTTCTCCTATGGAGTGTGATCTATGAAGTAGCTAGGAAGATAGAGTTCTTCTATGGAGAGAGATCCATGAACCAGTTGAGGAGAAAGAGTTCTCCTGGGTCAAGTTCCATGAACTAGAGAAAAGGGGAAAGAGTTCTCCTATGGAGAGAGATCCACAAAGCAAAGCATTAGGGGATTGGTGTCTCCTTTGGACAGAGGTCCATAAATATTGTAATAGGGAAGTGATTCCCAAGAGATTTGTTGAGAAAATTTAGTAGAAATATTTTCTTCGTGGAGTAGCCCACATTGGGTGAACCACGTTAAATTGGTGTCTCTATTGTGTGTGATGATTTGTGCATTGCTTTGATTACTTATATTGATATTTCCATTGATATATTGGATAATATTATTTGAGAAAGAAAAGTAAAATTTGGTCTTATACTGTTCACCCCCCTCTCAATATAATCTTGTGTTCTTCAACTAGATGGTAGAAAAATTGGCAACAATAATGGCTCTCTTAGCTTGGTTATCTAGGGCATGATGATAAAGGATGAGGTGGGGCCCTTGGTGAATGGGGTGGGATAACTTACCTTTCCTAAAGCTAGTAATGGAGAGTCTCAAGAAGTAGAAAAGGTAGTCAAGCATGTTCATGGCCTTGATGTCCCTCAGGTGATTGAGGAATGCAAGGTGGAAGATGTAGAGGGGGGATTCAACTTTATCAATAGTAAAATACTACATGATAGGGATGAGGACATAGTCCCAAGGGTGATAAAGTATTCATAGGCTACACCAACATTTTCCCAAATGAATTTCTTATCATTGCCAATGAAGTTGTTGATTTCTTTGATCATAGAATGGTGATATCTGCAGATGATGTGACCATCACTCAAAAGTTTAGTAATCTCAACTAGGATATTAATACTAAATTTGAACTTCAATCCCTAAACTATAATGTGGCCCTTGTTCCACAACCTCACAAAATCTTTAGATATTTCAGCATCATTTCCCTTGAATTGACTCAAGAAGGCGAGGAAGCCATGGCTACTGAGGATATCCTCAATGGTGGGGTCAAGGTGGAGTAAATCAGGTTCCAGTATTACCATAATGGACAGGCAAAAAATGGAATTAGATAAGGGATACAAATCGATGCATGGACTAGGGTGAGCTTCCCTGGAGGTGGTTAAATAGAGCATGGGAGACAAGGAGACATAAAATACTTTCCACTTAAACATGCCAAACATTTTAGAAGTTGGAAGAAAGGAGATTTGTTGATTTTGGACCATACTCACAGCTCTAGAAGCGTGTGCCAGTCACATAAACAATTTTCAACATGGGAAAGGAGCGACTAACTCAGGGTGGAGACAAGATTTTTGGTATTGCAAACAAAGTCTTAAAAATTATTAACCCCATATCAAAATGGTTGTCAAGGTGATGATTATGAGGCTGCAGGATAATAAGGTTGACAAGGTAGGGTGAGGCATGAGAGGGGGGTATGTGGAAATAATGTGAGAAGTATGATAGGTGGCAAGGGGCCAGGGGTGGAAGATAGGGAGAACAGGGTGGTGGAGGGAAAAGAGATAGCTAGGAGTATGGGGGGCATGTGGCAACAAATTATAGGCAAATGAGGGGATTGGGGCATGGGAAATAGGCTAGAAAATGTGGGGGGACAACTGGACCAATGATCAATGAGGAGGGGAGGCACAAGGATGACTAGGAACTTACCAGGATGAAAACAATGGTTGGTGATAGGGCACAATCATGAGTTCAACTTAATATTGAATGGGCCAATCTTTGGAAGACATGTCAATAAGAGGTTAATGAAAGGTCGATCATCAAACGTGAGTGGATACCGTATTGGTGCTTATGTTTGCCATCAGGTCAGTGGCACAATTTTCCTCCCTAAAGACGTGTTAGATAACAATGTTGGAATATTTGTGCAATAGCCAATTGGACTCCTGGATGGGTGTGGTAAATTTGTAGGTATGTGTGCTATAATTTTTCAACAATTTGATAACATTTAGAGAGTACCCTTCGATAATCAAGTTGCACAGGTGGTTGTTTTTCTCTTTGTTTTTTCTTTTTGGGCCTTCCTCTCTTTTTTTCATTTCTAGAAATACTTTCATCTTCATCAATCTCTTCAATATTCTCACATTGCTCATAGTAAGACTTATTATCTTTAGGTTTATCTTGTTCTACAAGATCTGAAGTGCAAGGAATAACCTCAAAATTAAAATCTTCTTTATGTTGCCCTAGAAACCCTAAAGTGCAAGGATGTTATTTTTGTAGAAATTACCTTATTAATCTATCCTAAAAATTCTAAATTGTTATGGATTTCCTCCAACCTCATTTCTTTATTATTCTACTCTTGAAACATTAAAGTGCAAGGGATAACATATTCACCACTTTCACTTTTATTACCTGAAGAGTATTCTAAACTACTTGAGGAAAATGAAGATGATTTGCCTAGAATAAACTTGACCTCTTATCTTTATTTTAGGATTTATCTCCACATATTATTTTGCACCTTTAATTCCTTCTGAACTTGCCAAATAATATTGTAAATAGGCTTCATTTGCCTCTTATTTTGGAGTGGAATATCCTTGATCTGATATAGCTTCTATTATTGTATGATTTCCTTGCTTAAACTTGAAGTCTATCTCATGGCTAGAATTTTATATCTCTTTCTTCATAGTTTTTACTTTGCAAACTATTTCCATGTGTCCAATCTCAAAACAATTGTGGTAATGAAACGTAATATTTTCATAATCTACTTGTTGATCTCATTATATTGATTCAAATTTAATCTTAACGAATTGTGATGAAGGTTTTGAAATATCCATAGCAACACATATTCGAGTATATATAGCATGCTTTCGCTCCTTAGTGGTTGGTCCTTCCTTGATGAATTCCCCTAGGGTATTTCCAATATTCTTTAAAACATCCTTATTATAAGCTAATATGAAAGTCCAAAAAGCCTAACCTACACTAGAATTTTCTTACTAGTTCCTATCTCAATAGAAAAAAAATTATTCCATGGTCTCAAATAAAGTGCATATCTTCCCATAAACCATGGGCCACCAACCATTATTATATCCTAAATTTCTAAACTAGAAAAGATGATAAGGAAAAACCTTTAGGAAGAAAATTCACATAATAATTTGAATTCAATCCCCACTTCCACTTGATCCAATTTTGAATCTCTAAAAACCCTGGTTATGATCTATGGAACTTACATATTAATCCTCTACTTTTAAAAATAGTTATATCATGCTCAATCATATCATACTTGATACTTACTTTCAGTGTAGCATCTTCTACCTGGATCAAACTTGTCATGTATTTACTCTTATGCTTATCTCCAAATTGGGCCTCCATACTTCCAACTAGGACATTCAAATTTCTAGCTAGGGCATCCTAACTTCCCATTAGAGCTTTTAAATATGAATTTCCTTCCACCATAGCTAATGGGACTCGATCTTGGCTTGAACTCTTTGGTTCATACTCCCTCTCTGATTGCACTTGCTCTCGCTTTTGGCTTACACTCTCTCTTGCCTCACACTTGATCCTAGATTACACTCCCTCCTAGCTCACAATTGCCCATGTCTCTTATTTTTCTCAGCATTCCTTCACTTCAATAAATTTTTAGAAACAAAGTTCCACACATTCATAGCAAGGGTTTGAAGCATTAATGCACTCTAGATGAACCTGCCGCTATTTTTCCATGACCAAATCCTGGATTGCATGCTCTTGGTTTGCACTCTCTCCTACCTTGAACTCACTCCCAACTTGCACTACCTCTTGGCTCATAATTTTCCTTATCTCTTCTTTTTCCTAGCATTCCTTGGCTTCAATAATTTTTTGGAAATAATGTTCCATGCATTCATGGTAAGGGTTTGAAGCATTGATGCACTCTGGATGAACCCATCATTTTTTTCATGATTGAACCTTGGCTCGCACTCCCTCTTGGTTCTTACTTCCTCTCAAATCTTAGTTGGTCCCAACTTGTCCTCGCACTCGTTGTTGCACTTACTCCTAGCTCGTGCTCGCACTCACTTTTGGTTGCACTCACTAGCACTCACTTTCGGTTGCACTTACTCACACTTGCTTCTGGTTGCACTCACTCTTGGATCATGCTCACACTCACTATTGTTCTTACTCCCATTGTTTCACTTACTCTCAACTCATTCTTGCACTCACTATTGCACTTACTCCTAGCTCATGCTCGCACTCACTACTACACTTACTCCCGACTTGCGCTTGCACTCATTGCTACACTTACTCTTGGTTTGCTCTCATTGTTGCATTTACTCCTAGCTCATGCTCCCTACTACACTTACTCCTGGATCACACTCATACTTGTTGTTGTACTTACTCCCAGCTCACGCTCACAATTTAAATGTGACTATAAATTCATAAGCATTTTTTGTAGAAGAAACAAAGAATAATTGTTTTCATAACATATTGCTCATTTTTTAAGAATCAATGAGAAGATCTATTTAGTTTGATATTTTTGAGGTAACCCTAAATTTTTGCTTGCAAATTTGATTCATTTTTGTGTAAAAAATAGGAAAGTTTAGTTGTTTCTAATTTTTATATCAAAATTTTTAAATTTTATTTGTGTTTCGGTGTGCTTGCACCTATTTTCACATGTGAAAATTTGCTACATGCCTTTAAAAATTAAGATCACAATGAGTTCTCTCCATCATGGGAGATATGGGATGTACTAATAATATGGCACTACTTTGATGGCTAGACAATGTGGAGATAAGGATCACAATAGGGAGGGTCATTAGATATATCCATTCTCACTATTATTTTGTTACAAAAGGAAGGAATATGGTGAAGATGTGCCATCATATGAGATACAACGTTTTCTTCTTGGACAGTACACCCAATGAATTTTAAGTAATCTTGGGATTTTTCTATTGTCTATGAGTCTTTATCATGTTGGTGAATGTGCCCTTGCTAATTTATTGGTGACTTAGAGGACCCTAGTTTGAATGTAGGTAGGAAATGCTTCTTTTTATTTTCATTTTGAAGGTATAGAGAATGTTATACTTGGATGGTGTGTTTCCTTCCACATGTACAAAGGAGGAGCATTGTTTAGAGAAACTCTCTTCATAGGTAAGCAATCTAGGATCAATTCCTACTTGTAAACTTTTTGAAAAAAACTTGAATGGACAACTTTCTTGGTTAATGTGGTGACTAGCGTGGCACTCTCATGTGCCACATAATTCATCATTTTGTATATTTATGCCCATTTGACCAATTAGATGAAACTAACTACTAAGTTCATGCAACTCTAGATATGTTGATATGGTAAAAATTAAGTGAAAGACTCCAATAAATTACATATTACCAAGTGATAATAGATATTTGGACATCAAATTCTAAGGTTTGAAACTTTAATTTTTAGTTTTTGGAGGTCCATTAGGTAATACATTCTATAGGCCATAACTTTTGTATATGAAAGTATTTTGAGCTCTTTTTCTCAAATTGCATAATTTTTTGAGCTCTATGTATCAATGCAATCCATTCGTGAACCGGTTATAGTATTTTGTGTCCAATTGTGTAAAATGGATCACAAAGCTTTAGTTACTCACCTCAATGGATGATATTATAGTACTTGATCAAACTAAATTATTGGCCTATTATGCAATAAGAACCTTTGGTGCATATTTCAAGAAGATAAAGCAAAATCCCTTGATGAATAAACCTACCACCTAAGAGAAGAGGAGGCTTTTGGCTAGCTTTCTTTCTAATTGAATGAGAGTTACTTTTTCATATTAAAGAGGAGAGTGAAACTATCAAGGTATGGTAAAAAATGTATGAGTTATTTGGAAAATTTAATGCTACTAAAGTAAGTTACTTGGAATTAGAGCTCTCCTCTCTTAAATTGGCTAAGTTTGATAATGTTGAGGACTATATTATGAGATTCAAGGTATTGAGAATATATATTACATCTTTTAGAGGCAAAAAGAAAGATGATGCAAAATGCATATAGATCATCCTTTCTAATATCTTCCCTTATTTTTAGATGTTGAACCTTATGGTTCATATGATTCCTATATTTTTGGAATCACCAAAGACTCTTACCCTTTATTATATTTTTTATCTCCTAGTTCATTTTTAGGTGGCAATGAGGAATTATGGTGGCACTTCACAAATTGAAGCTTAGGCAAAGGAATTCAAATCTAAGGATACTAAGACCCATGGGCTTAAGCGCTAGGCTATGTATTCAAAGAATTCAAATACCATTTATAGATAGTGCAAGAGGGAAGGATATCTAATGAAAAATTTCTTACTAAAATTCCAAAGGATTAAAGTTGAGATATTGAAGATAGGTGGACGTTTTTCAATTGATAAGGGATATTTTGAAGGATCTTCCTAAACTATATAGGCCCATTAGAGCATCCATTATGGGGGGAAGATATTATTGTTACAAATATTTTCTCTACTTGGCCTCTCAGTTCAAATTATGAGGGGTGTTGAAAGTGTAATCTGATTCATGGTCAAGGCTAACAATATATGATGTAATATTGGATAGGCCTAAGGCCATTCATTGTCCAATGTATTGAAATTATTATAATATTTTATTATGTAAGCCCTATGGGCTATGGTTAACTTTGTTATGGTTAAACCTACCTTATAAAATTACAATTAACTTTAAGGCCTTTCTTGTCATATTAGTTTAAGGTTAAGATCATTTATGTATTAAGGGGTTTGGTATTAGTATAAAATCCCCCCACCACTCATTTAATTATCAGAGTGTTGTGAATATTATATACATTTAATACAGTTATTATTTTTGGCACGTACATGTACCCCAAAATATTTATCTTTTTTCCTTTCTTTTGTTTTTTTATGCTTTCTGTATAATATTTCAATGGATGGGTTGCTTCTATTTATTTCTAGAAAATATTGTGAATTTTGGCATTTCATACTACAACTAAAATAGATTTGTATTTTCTTTGCATAAAAAATATGTCAACTATGGATGGAAGAGGTATTGAGAAAAAAGAAGATATTAGAAAGAAAGAAATTAATTATTTCAAAGATATTGTATCAAATTTTGCATAAGATAAGGAGGCTAAAGGTAATATTTTGCAAAATATTACATCATTTATCATACAAGGACAACAAGAAATATTTACAAGGAAAATCTCTATGGAGAAGCTATATGAGGAAGTTTTCTTGTTCCACCCTAACTAAGCACTGGCTCTAATAGAATTTTTTGCAATTTTCTTACAAAAATATTGGTATTTGTTAATGAGTGATATGTTGGTTGTAGCTGAAGAAGCTAGAAAAAACAAGGCTAGAATAAGTGATATTAATGTCTCCTTCATTGCATCAGTTATTAAGAATTTCATCTAATAAGCCTTTGTAGAGTGATTTATAAGATCATTTAAAAAATAATGGCAATAAATTGAAAAATAATTTAGATTATGTTATCTCAAAGAAATACCTAGGTGGTGTAGGTGAGTTGGAGAGGAGAGGGCAATCCTCCAATGGAGGTCCCAGGTTCAAATATCCACCCTACCAAAAAGCTGAATTGGGTATTCAAAATCCAATTGATAATGTTGGTGCGAGTAGGATCGGGTGCGACTCCCGAGTGACTTTGATGGTGTAGAACCCCCTGTTCGTGGTCTCTCAAACCAAGGCAGCCCCGCAAGGGGTTTTTTGCCTTTCAAAAAAAAAAATTGTTATCTCAAAGCAATAAGGGGGTTTTATTCATGGTAAACAAATTCTTGATGGTGTAATCATTGCATATTGTAATCATTCGCAATTAATCAAGAAACATATTTGATGGTTAGTGAATGAGGGGAATTTCACAAAAACATTGTATGATGCTTCATTAGAGGGTTATCCTTTTATTATTGATCCAAAATAGCAATTATTGGCTCAAGGATACCTAGCTTGTAAAGATTTAAAGGTTAAATATTATATTAATATGAGCAACAACGTATCATGGATTTCTATTACTAGGTTCATTGAAGGAGAAGAACTCAAACAAATAGTAGACGGGCTTCAAAATATGCTTCATAATTTTAGTTACCTATTTTTACATGAAATGATGGGTTGGTTTAAAATCTATCAAAGGATGATAGATACTTGGCCAAATTAGGATATGAGGATTTAGAGCAATCACAATTTCCTACTTCCAATGATTTTCCTTAGAAGAATATTTGATCAATAGAGGCCCTCCCTAAGGCCTTATCATTCCTTTGGTTAACAGTCCAAAGCAAGATTCTTACAAAAGGGAGTTTGGAAAGAAGAGGATATAATGGACCTTTTAGGTGTCCCTTGTGTGAGAAGGTTTAAGAAACATCAACTTATTTACTTGTTTATTGTTCTTTTCTTACACCATTTGAGTTTTTTTTTTTTTAATTTGAATATATATTGGGTTTTATCCACCAACTTTAAAAGAGTTGATGAAATTTTGGATTATTTATTTCAAAGTTAAAGTATTATGAATTCTACGGAGGATTGGTCCTATTTTTTGAGTTTATTGTCTAATAAAGACTATAACTATAAAAAAATAAATCTCAAAATCATACCCACATTTAAAATCATATTGTTGCTTGTCTTGTAAAATGTATATAGACATGATGCCCATCATGGAAAGCCTAGAAAAAAAAATGAAAAACCTCAATTAATTTAATACTTTATTTTTTTTTTTAACACAAAACCACTTAAAGAAACAACCATCATCTTAACCACTAGGACAACTACCTGTCATACTTTATTATAACAACAACGATAATATAATACTTTATTATTTTAATAAAAACATAATAAAAATAATCTTTTTATTTAATAAATTTACCAATACGCCTACCACTAACATAAACTTACAACTTACATTAAATTTAACTTTACCTATAATTTCACTTCATATTATCTAAAAGTAAATAAGATTACGAGTGGAATTGCTTTTGGTCTGAATTGCAACCGTTGGGCTTCAACTGATTTGGCGATTGAGAAGGCAGGGCCGCACAAGTTAACAGTAAAAAGGCTCAGATTATTTCCTTATTTCCTGCATGATACGATTTGAATATTTCAAAATATAAGAGTATATGTTATATTTTTTTTTAATTTTGAATTGTAATTCTTCACATTGTAATGGTTTACATATTTAAATTGAAAATTTTACTATTTTTTAATTTAATAACATTAAAATTATAATTAGAGTAGAAAATAGGTTGTTTGTGGATCGATAGTTGTCTGTGCATTTATTGAAAGATAACTAGATTTAAACTTTAAGGGCAGTCTGTTTGCAAAGATACTAGTCCTATTTAAATCTTTTGAATGCGTGCCAGATGGAGGACAGTATAAATACAAAGTGAAAACATGTTGTTTGTGAATTGGTAGTTGTCTGTGCATTTATTAAAAAGATACCCAGATTTAAACTTTAAGGACAGTCTGTTTGTAAAGATATAATCCTATTTGAATCTTTTGAATGCGCGTGGGCTAGATCGACGACAGTATGAATACAAAGTGATCGATTGTGCTCCTCACACTAGTCAACAACAACAAGGTAAAACGCCAGACCAACGACACTATGAATACAAAGTGATTGATTGTGCTCCTCACACTAGTCAACAACAAAATAAAATAGATTTGGTAGAAATAATTATTGTATTTAAATCCAATACTTAACCGTTACTAAAAATAGTATAATTTACGAAAAAGCGTCCCCATAAACCTACACAAAAAGGCACCATCCATCTTTTTCTAGAAACATTCCGCGAGTAATCCGCAATTTGCCACGTCAACCTTCGAAATCTACTCCCATGGCTACAACCGCGGACACTCGTTGAAAAATCCCTACAAGAAAGAGCGGCATCTGCCACGTAGGATAAACGTTAAGCGACCCGTCACGTATCGGAAGTTTCCTTCAATACACCAGTTGTAAGTTGAAGGAAAAGTTTCCTTCAATAGAACGGTTGTAAGTTGAGTTTCCTCCAATACACCAGTTGTTTATCGATGGTCGTGCGCAAAGAATAAAGTATTTTTTTTTAAGGATAAGGATAAGTTAGTGAGTAATAGTCAAAATATTATGGTGGTACCAGAAGTTGAAGGAAAAGTTTTCTTCAATGTAAGTTGAGTTTCCTTCAATACACCAGTTGTTTATCAATGGTCGTAGAGAAAGAATAAAGTATTTTTTTAAAAGGATAAGGATAGGTTAGTTAGTAATAGCGAAAAGATTATGGTAGTACGAAAGAATATAGTCATACGGAAAGAATAATTTTTTTTTTTTTAAATAAGGATAAGTTAGTTAATAAAGATTTTGTAAACTTTTTTTTTATTCACAACAAAACAAATCTTTTTTAAACCAAGCAATACAAAGCAAGGTCTATGAGGTTTAGTATTGACAAAGATCAAACATCTTTAATCTTTATTTGTCATGAAGTATTAAGTATTGGAGGGTGTTGATGGTTAGGTATAGAAGATCAAACATCTCATTTATATGTAGGATTTATTAGTAAGGATATTATTTATATTGTCGGTGTGGTTTATCAATAAGGATATCATCTGCATTATTGGTGATGAGACTTGAATTCAAGTAATTGTATTATCGGTGATGAGACTTGAGTTCAACCACTTCCATTATCGGTGTGGTCTATCGATAAGGACACCACTTACATTATCGGTGATATGAGACTTAAGTTCAACTCTAAAGTATTGATAAAAAACAAACATCTTTAATTTTTATCTTATGTGAATCAACGAAGAGGAAAAAGAATCAATACTTTAATCTTATAATAAAGAGAGCATCTAAATATAAAATTGTTATCAATTTTGTCTCAAAAAGATATATTTGACATAGATAATGTACCTAAAAAATATGGTAGTTGCTCTATATACAAAGGTGGTGTGAATAAAGTTGCATGAATAAAGTTTGGATTATGTCAAGAAGGTCCTTAGAATGCAAGGTAATTTGAGCTTGGTGTATTTTGGTGAATGAACATAATAGTAGTTTTGAAGCTTCAAAGTTAAAGACTTCTTCGAGGTTCTAATTATTTGGATTATAAGTAGATTTTATATATTTATTGTTATTATATTTATTTTTCAAATAATTTTGATGTATCAATTAAAAAAAATATATAGAAGAAGCTTATTTACATTTAAATTTATTAAACTTAATAGAATAGAAGCATTGGGATGTAAAATCTAGACTAGGTTCCATGATGGGCTAGCTAACTCGAGCAATCAACTAAAAGGCAGTCCATCCAACTAAGTCTATCTATCATAGTCATTATTTAAGAGATCATAATTATAATAAGTGAAGCTATGTCAAACTTAACAAGAATAATGTATTAAGGAACCAATCTTTCGACATATCGATAATTGCATAACATTAAGGTAAGAATTATTTCTATCAACTGTAGTAAACTTTGACCCTTAAATCTTAAAAATGTATAGGAGAATGGTACATAAAAAGCGAAAGATGTAAATATTTGTCTAGATATTTGCATATCCTATAATGATGAATGTTTAAGTCATAACCAAGTCATTGGACACATGACATCTTTGTGTATAAGTCAAAGGTTTCACTTTATCTTATATAGTTAGTTTAGTTATGTACTTCTACAAGTTTTTTATATGTGTGTATGCTTGAAGAGTATATGGGACCCAATTGTATAGATCCATTTTTGTATTTTTTTAGTATCACTTCTTATCATGAGTGAATCTTTATAGAAGAGTAGGCGCATAAAAAGGAAGTGAAAGATGCTAATATTTGTCTATTTTGATATTGTTTTAGTGATGAATTCTTAAGTCACAAATAACTCGATTTTTTAGTTTAACTATACTTCTTCGGTGCTCCTTTCATGTGAGTGTGCTTCTTGGACACATGAGACCTACTTGTGTGATTTATTTTTTGTATATTTTTTATTTGGCCTTTCTTTATTAGGAGCAAATCTTTATAAGAGAGTAGTTATAGAAAAAGTAAGTAAAAAATAAAAATATTTGATAATTCTAAATGTCCAAATATCTTGTCATGGTAATTTTTCTCCTGATGATACACACGTACACAAGGAATTGAGACCACTAAGGGCATTGCTTATTTTTAAGGGAACTCGATTCCTTGACCTCTTCAAAATGTGTAGCCCCCACTCACCACTCCACCAAGATCTTGCAATCAATTTTTAAATTACAACCAACTTGTTAGATGTATGAGATATCTTTATGTAAGTTAAAGGTTATACTTTATCAAATATTATTAGTTCACTTATATTATTAGTTCAATTGTGTACTTCTTTGAGTTAATTTTTATGTAGTATGATTGTCAGTGTACTAGAACCACTCCTATGAAACTACTTTTGTATTTCTTGGGTTTTTTTTCTTATCATGAGAATTCTTCTTGAACATATGAGAAAGAATTAATTATGAACAAGGTACATAACAATTCTTTTAAGATCAATCAATACTTAAAGCATTATGCATAATAGAAACCCCTAGTTGTAACTAACATTTCTAGCAAATCAAACCAATATTTAAACCATAAAAGTTAACTTTATATGTTGTGCAAAAATTTGTAATACTTCCAAATACAAATTCGAAAGTGTAAATAAACAACAAGTGCATTACTTATGTTGAGGGTATCTATAACAAGTAATAACCAAGAAAAATAGCTATCCTTGCCCAAATACCTTTGCAATATTATAAGTTGATAGTTTAAAAGCATTAGCGATATTCATTGTTAACCAATAAATTATTTATAAGGAAAACCAAAATCTATTGTAGATCTCATATATTTCTATTTTTATACATTCTCTTTAAAATAAAGAAAACCAAAGAATAAACTTGAGAGCATTAATCTATCATATATATTTAGGTTCAAAGACAAAAATTAAAAAAAATGGTTTGATAGTTTCTTGCACCATCAAAATTGTATCTAAGAAAGAAAAACCCTATCCAAGCAAAGCAAACTTGGAGGATGAAAAATGAAGGTGGAAATATTCCTTTGTATTTTAATACAAGCTACCTCCTCACCCGCTTTTGGACACCTCCTCCTACCTCCCTCCCACCCCATACATAGCACCTTAATTTAATTTTAATGTACCTAATACTTGTCATTATATCATTTAAAAAAAATCATTTAAATTATCTCCAATATGAACTCACATATTATGGTACTGCCCATAGAGTTGACTCTAGTACTTAGACCTATAAGACCTCTATAGGTTTATATTAAATCATTGTTGAGACCATATATTATTAGTTCAACTATATAACATTGATTTGGAATCAAATTTTCATAATTTTATAGGTAAGAGACTATATTATTAGTTCAATGATGAATCTTTTGGGTTTAAATTACATCATATTTAACATCCCTATATTATTAGTTTAACTATATATTTTTTTTATTATTATTATTATTACATAGGAGAGTTGGTTACAACCACTATTTTTAATAATTGGTGGGTTCAAACCACAGGGACTACTCCCAACAAACCTATCCATCTCGTTCTTGTTGACCCGACATGATATGGGGACCACCGATCGCTTGAGGTTTATACCATCATCATCGGTCTAGCATGCACTCAGAGGATTCGAAGCAGGTTACTACCTTTGCAAAGGGTTGTCTTCCCCCCAAGGTTTGAACCTAGGTCTCTTCTTTGTATTATTATTTTTATTGTATGCCTCTTAAATCCTTAAATTTCTTATGTATGAGATGGGTGTAACACCCTTACATTATTAATTCAATTATATTCCTTTTGAATTTATGGCGATATCTCCATAATTGTTATGGATAAGTCCTTTAAATTATTAGTCTAATTGAGTACCTTTTTAAGATTAAATTATGTTGTCTTGTGTGGTCATATTTCATATGTTGTTTTGGTATTGTAATCAAACTCATGGTAAATCTAACCTTACCAATTCATTTAAAACAAGTTAAAAGTATATAATTACACAATGAAAAAGATCTCCAAAACATCTAAGTTGTTAGTATATTAAAAAAACTATTTAATTTTAAAACATAATAAACTAAAAAAAAAATCAATGAGTTTACATATATTTTTGGTAAATCTAGCCTTACCAATTCATTTCAAATCAAATTAAAGTATATAATTACACAATGGAAAAGATCTCCAAAACATCTAGGTTGTTAGTATATTATAAAAACTATTGAAATTAAAACATAAAAAACTTAAAAAAAAAAAAAATGAGTTTACACATGTTTTTATGAGGGGTCATGGTCCCCTCATACTGAGTGGGGTTGAAACCTTGGACCTCTCAAATATAAGCCATAATAAAGTAAAATTTAACTATTATAAATGTTAACATTTTAATATATAATTAAAAATATTTTATTTAAAACCATTTATATGCAAAAAATAATAATAATAATAAAATAATATATTTTATTAAAAAGTTGATTTTTAAGAAGATTATAAGGGAAAGGGTCCAACACTTGAACAAAGTACTAGTACTTGGCATTTAACACTTAATTTTAAACTTGTTTATCCAATAGTTGAATATATAAAATGTCCAACATTTTAGTATGAAATTATTATTATTAAATTTAAACAATTAAAATGTATAACACATATTTCAAGAAAGTTCAAAAAATATATGGTTATGTTGCACTCTTTTTATAGTAGATTTTGGAGTTCAAACATGGTGTCTACTAAGAGTTATTTTAATTTTAATAAAAAACACACAAGTTTGGGGATGTAATTGTCGACTAAGTCCTTTCATTTTTCACATGGGAACAAAAATTCTTTTTTAAAAAATCAATATGAAAATGCACCTAATATGGGAGCACGTGCAAGTTAGGAGCGAGTCTCACCCTTTTCTTGTTTTAGAAAGCAATCAAATGTTACAGGTGCAAGCAGGAAGCATGAGAAGGAAGTAAAGTGCAAGTATGGAGCAAGTGCCACTTCATGTTTTAGATTATAGGAGAAACTAAAAAACTAAAGGATTTATATGAAGAAAATCTAGGTAACATGATAATAAAGTTAATTTTGAAAGTCCTTACTAGAAGTATGGATGACCTAGCTGGAAATATGGATGCCTTAGTGATAAAAGGAAGAGCAAATCTATGGAAAAATTTATCTAGGTAGTAGATACTACATGAGAAGTAATTGTCAAATATGAGATAATCAATCATGATATAATGGTTGTTAAAAGTAGAGAGTTAACATGTAAGTCCCATGGATTCTAGCCAAGTCTTTAAGAGATTCAAAATTGGATCAAATGGAAGTGGGGATTAAATTCAAATTACTCAGCTTTTCTTTTGAAAGGATTTTTCTTGATTATCTTCTCCAATTCAAAAATAAGGTATAAAATAATGGATGGTGTACCTTGGTTTAGGGGTAAATATGCATTATATTTAATACCATGGAGTGATAATTTTTCAATGGAGACATAGACTATTCAAGGGATTCTAGTTTGGATTAGGTTTTTTGGATTTTTTTATCAGCTCATCAATAAGGAGGTCTTAAACAATATCGGCAATACTCTAGGGGAGTTCATTCAAGAGGGACAAACTACTAAGGAGAGAAGACATGAAACATACATTAGAATATGTGTTTCCATGGATATTTAAAACCTTTATCATATTCCATTAGGATTAAATATAAATCAAGAGAATGGGATTAGCAAGTGGATTATGAAAACATTGCATTTTGATATCTCAAATGATAAAATGAAAAGAGATTACAAAGTGAAAATGATGGAGAAATATATGGAATTTTTTTAATATGAGATAAAATTTAGTATGAAATAAGGAAATCATTTCATAGTAGAAGCTAGGTAAGATCAAGGATTTTTCACTCCTAAGAAAGTGGCCAAAAAAACCCTATATATCATCACATACCAAAGTCCATTATAGTTCTCTCAAATCAATCATTAGAAGAAAAAATAACAAAAGGGATGAAGAAGTACAATGCACAAGTTTAAATTTAGGAGTTAAAGGTGAGAGTGAAGATGGAAAATCAAATTTTAAATTGAATGAGGTGAAGGAGGTTAAGGTTAATCTAGGTAAATTATCTTCATTTTCCTCAAGTAGCATAAAATCCTCTCCTTACAATAAGAATGAAAGTAGTTTACAATATATCCACTTTACTTTAGGGTTTCAAGAGCAACACAATAAAGAAATGCATATGGAGGATATCCATGAAAATTTATATTTCTAAGGCAACATAAGAAAGTAATTACTATGGAGGTTCATCCTTGTACTTTAGGATTTCTAAGATAACATAAAAAGAAAGTGTTTATAAGGCTATTCCTCACATTTCATATTTTTTAGGGTAGTATAAATCTTTAGAAGATAAGCCTCATTAAGAACGATATGGAAAAATAGAAGATATTGATGAAGATGAAAGTGTTGGAGTGAATGAGGAAAAGGAGACCGAAGGTTTTCAAAGCATGAACAAAGAGAAAAAATAAACTCAAAGGGATATCAATTTGGAAAGCCAAATAAAAATATCATAGTTGTTAATGAGGTGTGAAGATAATCCTACTAATAAAAGTAAAAAGTGATAATAACAATTGTATCATGGAAGGTCCGAGGTGTAGACAAATTGGTTCAACCAAACCCCGTAAGGGGTACGGAGGTCCAAGGTTAAAATCTCGGGCCTCACCAGACTGAACACTTGTACCTTTCTTGGTGCTTTTAGTGATGTAAAAGGTTTAAAATGATTGTGGCATGGTGGTTATAGGGGCGAACTGCACAAAGATCTGTGTGGTAGCTTTCAGGGCGGACAACGCAGAATATTGTGGTGGTAATAAAAGCCAGATAGCCTGCCCAGATTTTTGGCGGCTACCAATTCCACCATGTAAATTCAAAAAAAAAGTTGTATCATAGAATATTAGGGGTATGTATAAGACCCCTAAAAAAGAGTTATTAAGGAATTAATAGGTTGTTATTATCTTGAGTTTATTTTAATACAAGAAAAAAAATGAAGTAGTGAGGAATGTAAAGATGCTTTTAAAAGACTTGGAATTTGAGGGATTATTTGACAGTTTCTTCTATAGGAGTTTTTGGTGGTATTGCAACAATATAGACAAAGGCAAATGGGATAGACAATTGTTAGAAGTAAAAAGTAATTGGGTTGCTAAACTATTTTGTAGAAAAGAGGAAAACATCAAATGCAAGGTTATAAATGCATATGCTCCAACTATAGTTACTTATCATGAAAGATGTTGGAAGGATCTTAACATTTTTTTTAAACACAAACATGATTCAAAATCGTGATCTATTAATTCTTGGGGTGACTTCAACATAGTTTTATCTCCTTTGGAAAGGAAGTGTGGTACTCCTGATTGGTTTAAATCAATGCAATATTTTGCTTCATTTATCAATTTAAATAACCTTTGGGATGTTATTTCTTTAAATTATCAATATACATGGGGTAATAAATATATTGGGTAAACTCATATAGCAAAAATATTGGATAGATTCTTGTTATCCAATACATGGTTGTACACGGAATGTACAATCTCTTCAAATATTTTATTTCTAGAAGGATCAACTCACAAACGTATTTCTTGGACCTTGATTCCTTTTAAATGTTATGTTATGGTGGGATGAAGCAAATTTTGAAGGGTCATATATGTACAAATCTGTTTAAAATATGAAATATCGAAAGGAGCAAATGAATATGTGGAATGCCAATTCTTTTGATAATTTTTTTTAAAGAAAATAAGGAAATTAAATCCAAGCTCAAAAATTTACAAGAGATAAGGAGACTGAGACCCCTCATAAAGACTTGTGTAAACTCATTTTTTTACAAGAGACATAAGAAATCAATGGAATGGACCAAGATTCTTATGTGTAAGAAAATCAATTACTTTCTTATTACCATAATGCATTGAAAAAGGAAGAGGTATATTGGTTCCAAAAATTAAGGAAAATATGGTTCAAGGAAGGAGATAGAAATACCAATTGTTTTAAGCTACAACAAAAACAAATTTTATTTTTGTCACATCAAAAATATTTTAACTTCAGATGGAAGAAATATTAAGGAAGAAGAAACATCAGGTAGGAAGCAATTAATTATTTCAAAAATATTTTGTGAGATATTGGGCAAGATAAAGAGGCTCAATGTAAGATTTTGTAAACTATTCCATCAATTATCACACAAGAACAAAATGAAAGCCATCAATTATTACACAAGAACAAAATGAAAGCCATCAATTATTACACAAGAACAAAATGAAAGCCATAAATTATCACACAAGAACAAAATGAAATCCATCAATTATCACACAAGAACAAAATGAAAGCCATCAATTATCACACAAGAACAAAATGAAATCTTGATGAAGAAGATATCTATGGAGGAGCTACATGAAACAATTTTCTCTTTCCATCCTAACAAGGCACTTAGCCCCGATGGATTTCCTATAATTTTTTTTAATTTTTTTGTATTTATTAAAGAGTGATATGTTGGTTATGGTTAAAAAGACCCAAAAAAAAAGGCTATGATAAGTGAGATCAATACCACTTTCATTACATAGGTTTCCAAGAAAGACAAGAAGAAATATTTTAATAATTTTTATCCAATAAGTCTTTGTAATATGATTTATAAGATCATTTCAAAAACTATGGCAAACATGTTGAAAAACATTCTAGATTGTGTTATCTCAAAGGAATAAGGTGGTTTTGTTCATGGTAAACAAATTATTGATGGTGTAATCATTGCATAAGAGGTTATACATTCTCTCCATTTCATGAAAAAATCTTGTATGCTTATAAAATTAGATATGAACAAACTATATGATAGTGTTTGCTAGATTTTTCTACATGATATTCTCAAAAAGTTTGGTTATGATCAAGGTTGTTGTAAATGGACTCTTAAATATTCCATTTTAATCAATGGTTCTCCTACTAGTTACTTCAAGTCATCTTGTGGACCTTGCCAAAGTGATCCACTATCTCCTTATCTATTTATTATTCTTATAGAAGCATTAGGTAAAGTTTTCTCAAAGGAAAATAGAAGGAAAAATCAAAGGTATTCAAGTTGTAAAAAATGGTCCCTTCGATTCTCATCTTCAATTTATTGGCAATACTTTTATTTTGGATCATCCCTCAGTTAGTGAGGCCATTAAGCTTAAATCAATATTATTCTGCTATGAGAAGGCTACTAGATAGTTTATTTTCTATAAAATCTAGGATTTCTTTTTTATTAATATTGTCCTATATGTACAATGAATTATTGTTGATATTTTAGGGTTTTAAAATGAAAACTTTCCATCAACCTAATTGGGTATTACTTTATATAATAAAGGAAGTAAAACGATCTATGGGTCTCATGTTTGGATAGAATAAAAGCTTGTTCAACTAGTTAGAAAGGTAAGTTCTTAACCATGGTAGGAAGGCTACAACTTGTAAAGACTACATTATAATTAATCCATATTTATGATTCACTTTCAAGATTTCTAGGAGGTATAGCATCAAAATTTTGATAAAATTCAAAGAGACTTTATTTAGAAAGGATGTGAGGAAAATTTAGGTTTCTTCTTTGCAAATGGGATAATGTTTACAAAGGAAATAATATTATAGGGGTAGGTTTGTTGAATTGTAGACTTATGAGTTTGGACTTAGGGGAAAAGCTTGGGTGGAGATTATTCAATTATCAAGCAAAGAATTGGGCAAAAATATTACTTCAAAAATATATGGGTTCTCTTGATGAAATAAAATTATTTAGGAAAAAATCATACCCAAAGGATTTCCAACATGAAACTTCATATCAAATAGTTTGTAATTAATTCATAAATATATTAGATGTTCAATAAATGGGGTAATTATGCATATTTTTGGCTCAATGCTTGATTGAAGCCTTATCCTCTTATTTATGATTTAAAATTACAATCATTGGCTTGGGGATGTCTAGCATGTAAAGAACTAAAGGTCAAAGACTTTATTAATGCGAGCAATGACTCCAAATCATGGATTTCTATTAGTAATCTAGTTAAAGGAAATGAACTTAAACAAACCATAGATGAACTTCAAAAGATGCTTCAAGAGTTTTATTTGCCTATTCTTACCTAAAAAGGTGAGTTGGTTTGAAATCTATCAAAAGATAATGGATACTTGGTCAAGTTGATATATGAGAATTTAGAGTAATCCATATTTCCTACTCCCAAAATTTCTTATTGAAAGAATATTTGATCACTAGAGGCTTTCCCTAAGGCCTCAACATTCCTTTGGTTTGCAATTCAAAGTAATATTTTTACAAGAGAGAACCTACAAAGAAGAGGATACCATGGACCCTTCATATGTGCATTGTATACAAAGGATTTAAAAACACTAGATCATTTAGCTTGTAATTGTCCCTTTGCTCACACTATTTGGGGTTACTTTTTCAAAAAATAAGAATATATTGGGTAGCTTCATCAACATTAAAAGAGTTTATGAAATTTTGGATTAATTATTTCAAATTGAAGGCATTATGTATTTTGTGGAGGATTAATCCTATCATTATTTATTGAAATTTATGGCTAGAAAGGAATAATAGATTTTTTAAAATAAATCTCAAAATGATGCCCAAGTTTGGAACAACATTATTGCCTCTCTTGCAAAATGTGTATAAATTTGGTGCTCATCATAGAAAATGTCAAGTGCAAAAAAAAAAGAGATGCTAGCCCCTAATTTATAGGATTTGAATATACATGAAGAACCATTTGCAACAATGACATTAAAAAAAGGATTTGTTTTGATTTTGGGTTTATCAAAATTATTTTTAATGGTGCTTCAAAAGGAAATATAGGAAAATCCAATGATATGGTGTTTTTCAAAATAATTAAGAAAAAATTATCCTCGCTTACTCATAATCATATAGAACTTTAACTGATAACTATGTAGAGGCTAGAGCACTTCTTAAGGGATTAAAATTGCAATTGAAAAAAGATGGAAATATATTTTAATTGAGGGGTATTCACAATATATCATTTATGTTATCAACCAAAATAGATGTAGGAATTGGATAAAAATAACGCTATTGCTAATGTTCATTGTCTATTTATGAAGGCAATCTCTTGGAAATATTAACATGTCTATAGAGAAGGAAATGAAGTAGCAACGATGTTCATATTCAATCTTGATGAGATTGACATTTTAGAAATAAAATGACCAAGTGAGATTTTATCTCTTAATTAAAATAATTTCAAGGAGTTGATTATAGGAACATAGGACTTTTAGGAAGATGAAGAACATATTTGATAAAAAATGAAATGAAAAGCATCTTTAATAAAAGGATGAGCTAGATATGGTTTAATTACCCTAACAAAAAATAAAATATTTTGATATTATTATGGCAATAGCCCCAATAAAAGCTATATATAGCATATCTAAATAAATAAATAAATAAAACCTACATATAACATAATATGCTAAAGATTAAATATATCATGTTTTTTTTATACATAGGGGAATCAGTTACATCCATAGTCCTTTTCTACTACTAAGCAAGGTTCAAATCTTGGGGCTTCCCCCTATAACCCCTATTCCACCTTGTTTTTGTTTAACCTGATGTGTAAATGAAATATATAACATGATACTTGATAAGATATGACATGGGAGCATTCACTTGAGAAACCAAAAGGTCAATCGTCTAATGGCTATTATGAAATTGTTTGGTTGTAGTTATAAAGTAACGGTTTCTTGAGCCTTTAAATTAATAAAGGTTTGAGAGGTGAACGAGAGAAAAGAAGTGAAAGAGCAAAAGAGGAGTGGAGAAGAAGTGAAAGAGAACATAAGACATGATTCTAAAATAGAATGCTTTGTCATGCTTAAGAGAGGTATGGATATAGATAAACTAGCTACGCATATGTAGAAGTATTGTAATTTGTAACAACCATGAAGGTATATTTTTAATATAAATCCAATTTCAATCATTGTGTTGGGTGTTTGTTGATTTATTATGTTATGATACTAGATTTGTGCATTTCCAAGTATTCTATTATAGGTTGGAACAAGTCGACAAATATTATAGGTTTATGTAGTTAGGGAATGTAGACTTCTATCTAGAGAGTGTCATATGAAGGATACCTTTAGGAGATTATTGTTTAGAGTATTGTGGTCTAAGTACTACAATATTATTATTCAAATTCAACTTGTTGTTAGAGCATTGTAGTTATAATACTAGTGTCATATGCTTATGGATATCAAGACTTCCATCTTGTAGAAAGCTAAAGTGGGGTGTCATCTAAGAAATATTTCCATCACATCATCTTGTTGTCATGAAGCATGTCGTCTAGAATATTGTTATCTAGTTGAATGTCATCATAAAGCCTACCATCTAGAGAATTTATCATCAAGAGGTTATTTTATTGACTAAAGTCATTTACCATCCACCTTTGCCATCAGAAACAAAAGCCACCCCTGCTTTTGTTGCATCATTTTGGTATTAGAGTAGGCTTTTATACTCAAAAGTTTGTGAATAGTGTTGAAGAAAAGAGGGCACACATGGAAGAGGAATACCATGAGGACACCAACCCATAGACATAGCTAAAATACTAAGGGTAATTACTGCTCAATTTTATGTAATCAAAACTATCCAAAGGAGGGGCATTCAAATCAAAGACATGAGTGATAGTAAAAAATTTGGTCAATAAGAAGCTCACAATGAAGAGCAAGAGGAAGAACCAAAGGAATAAGTAATCTAAGCAATTTCTAACATGGGAAGGAAGCCAAAGATAGAAACCCCATCATATAATGGATGTTTGAATCCAAAGGAACTCATAGATTGGATTATAGATATGGAGAAATATTTTTATTTTGAATCAATAGAAGACCCCAAGAAGGTGAAGTTTACCTATACAAAACTGAAGGGGTATGCATCCTTGTGGTGGGATCATGTCCAAATAGAAAGACAAATAAAAGGAAAAGAAAATATTAAGATATGGGAGAAAACGGTTACAAAATTAAAGGTCCAATTCCTCCCATTGGATTACCAAATGGTCTTTTTAAGAAATTGCATAATTTAAGATAAAAGGAAATGAGTGTAAAATATTATATCAAGGAATTTTATAGGCTCACCATTCAAGCTGAACATGTAGAAGATGATGAAGAAAATATTTTAAAGTATATCAATGGACTACAATTGTCCATACAAGATGAAGTTAGTATGATGAAAATGAGAATACTAGAATAAGACTACCTGTATACCTTAAAGGCATAAGAGAAGTTTTTTTGAAGGAAATATAGTAATCAAAGAGGAAGAGGAAGGTTCTCACAAGGATAAGGATATATAAACAAGGGAAGAGAATAACAAAAATAGGAAGGAGAAACTAGTACTTCTCATAATGAATTCAATAAGAACACCAGAGGATATGGAGACTCCTCACAAGGAAGAGGTCATTTTGGTAGAGAAATAAATATAGGATTACCCAACAAGTGTTATAGATGTGGATAAACTAGTCATTGAGCATATGAATACCTACAAGTACAAAAAACTAGTAAGCATGGAAAGGAAGCCTGTAACCATATTACACAAGAAAATGAAGAAAGTGTAGCCTCATCATATCACATGAAATAACTAGATCAAGGAGAATCCCTTATTATGAAAAGGGTATTGTTGAAACTAGCAAAGAATGTGCATGAACCTGAACAAAAAAGGAACTTGTTGAAAATGATTTACAAATCAAGAGGTAAGTGTTGCAAGGTGATTGTGGATAACAAAAGCGCAAACAACTTAGTATCAATTAATATTGTAGAGAAACCTAGTTTGAAGAGGATGGAGCATTTAAATCCTTATAATGTACAATGCTTACAAAATAGGCACCAAATTTTGGCAAACGAAAAATGTATGGTAAACTTTCAAATTGGTTCTTATAAGGACACAGTTCTATGTGACATTATGCCAATGGATGCATATCATATTTTGTTGGGGAGGCCATGGAAATATGATATAAAAGTAGAACATTATGGTATATTAAAAATTTATTCAATTGTAAAGGATGGCAAAAGTTATGCGTTAAGCCCATTGAAGGACAAAGAAAAAGAGGTGTACAACAATTCTAAATTTGATTTGATATCTAGAAAATAGTTCTTGAAGGAGATAAAAAAAGGGAAGCATGTTTTATTTCCATTGCTAGACCCATGGAATATGGGATAGAGAATAAGATGACCAACATTCCATATGAAGTGAAGTATTTATTGGAAAAATAAGTTGAGATTCTTTCAAAATAATTACTCGACGGGTTACTGTTGAGTGTTAATTTGTCATATTACAAATAATAACATGCAACTTAGAGTCTCGAACAAAAGACTCTTTCTTGCAAAGAAATAATTTATTTTATTTTCCTTCCTTTTATTATTTCTCCAAGCTTCTTTGTGAAACAACTTTTACGTATATAAAAATGAATTTCAATTTAATACATACAACTGATATATCCCAGAATAATTCAAATCCTGCAGATAGCCGTTAACAAGGGGCCTTTGTTGATTCTCAATGAACTTTATAATCTTGACTTGTTTGATTAATCAAAAATAAACAAAAATCCTTTTGATGTTCTAATATTCACAATTTATTCTAAGGTTAACTTGTTCGTTTTATCTCTATTCAATAGTTATGTTATTTCAATGTTAGTCTCTGACATGAAATTAAGCATATCAAGGAATAAAATACAAACTGTTATTTTTGAGTCAGCTGGAAAATAATGAAGGATATTAAAATGGTTAACGATCTCCTCCCTACAAAATCCCAAGTTAAGAGATGAAGTCCCCAAAACAACCCAACTGATCAGATCTGTACTAACACACAATCTAATCAGATCGGATGCAAGACTCTAAGGAAAAGAATATAACTGCATCATTCTACCATTCACCTATCGTAACCCATCCCATGGCGTAAACGAAATAGATACAATACAAAATGATGCAACGGAAAGATTGACAGTAAAACAATAGTTTTGGCTTCGATCTCCTTTTGATTTTACACACAAAAGTCATGTTACCAAAGAAAAATCCTTTATTTCAATAAATAATGCTTTTTGTTACAGTCTCCAGCCCCGTATCCATCTACATTTCTTCTATTTAACCTTTGTCACGTGTTCTCGATTGTTCCATGACGCTTCATTTTGACTCCCGGGACCCTTCGCTTCAATTCCCACCTTTTGGTATTCTAACCTTTGCGTGCATTCATAACGCTCGATCTCTGCAGCCAGTAACTGTTGTTATGAAACGTTACTCTGGTTCTGTCATTTCTGCCACGTGTCCTGCGTCTCCTGCACCTTTCGTAACGCTTTCCCATGGAAATCCCAGCAGAATTTGCATTTGGCCTCTTCCGTTTCCTATCCGCGATAACGCGACATGTCGCGATATCGCGACATGTCACAAAATCATGACATGTTCTTGGTCCGTACGCCCGCAGTAGCTCGTTGTAGCGATATCGCTATCGACTTTGCTTTGCCTTCTTTTCAAAAAGTGGTAGTGATATCGCTACCACTTTGGTTTCAAGCCTTCCTTCGATGAAGTGGTAGCGATATTGCTACCACTTTGGTTCCGAGCCTTCCTTCAATGAAGTGGTAGCGATATCGCTACCACTTTTTGCCTCGAGCCTTTGTTTCGCAAAGTGGTAGCGATATCGCTACCACCTTGCTTTCACGCCTTTTGCTTTGTAAAGTGGTAGCGATATCGCTACCACTCTTCTTACACGCCTTTGCTTCACGAAGTGGTAGCGATTCGCTACCACCTTTCTTTCGGCAACTTGTAGTGAAATCGCTACCATTCTCAACTTTCCGTACGCTTCCAAAAAACACGTCGCGATTTCAATTTTTTGCAGCAATGGAGAGACAGGTCACGATTTCGCGACATGTCATGATATCGCGACATGTCGCGATTTCGCGACCCTTTCAACACTTAGGCATTTTTCTTCTTTTCTTCATTTTTAGCATCCGGGTCTTTGAGATCTTCCCTAAAACCTACAAAAACAAAGGTGGGTCCCCAATTTTGGGGTGTGTTGTGGATGAACCACAACAGTTACCACCTATGAAATGCATTAGTCAACAAATATACTTCATACCTGGATCAAGTTTTCCACATAAGGTAGCTTATAGGTTGACACATATGGCAAGTCCAAGAGCTATTGGACAAGGGGTTGATCAAGGAGATCTTGAGACCATGTGTAGTAACAACTATACTAGCACCCAAGAAAGAAAGAGAATGGAGTATGTGCATAGACTCACGAGAAATTAATAATATTACAATAAAATATAGGTTTCCATTACCTTATATGGATGAATTGATGGATTTTTTGAATGAAGTGAAGTTCACAAAAATAGTTTTGAAGAGTAGTTATCATCAAATTTGAACCAAATAAGGATATGAGTTGAAGATTGCATTAAATACTAAAGAAGTCTTGTATGAATGGTTGGTCATGCCATTTGGGTTGAAAAACACACCAAGTACCTTTATGAAGCTAATGAATGGAGTTTTGAAGCCTTTTCTTAGTAATTTTGTGGTGGTTTACTTGGATGATATTTTATTGTTTAGTAATATGAAGGAAGAAGACCTAATGCATCTGAGATTAGTTTTACAAAAGTTGAAGGAGGAACAATTACTAGTCAATTTGAAGAAATGTAGGTTATGAAGAAGAAGTTGGTATACTTGAGTTTCATTATATCAAAGGATGGTTTGAATATGGATCCAACAAAGGTGAAGGCTGTTATGGAGTGGTCATAACCAAGGAATATTTTAGAAGCCAAAAAAATTCATTTTTTGGCAAGTTTTTATAGGAAGTTCATTAGAAATGTTAGTGGAATTTGTGCTTCAATCATAGAAATGTTGAAGGGCCACAAACATAAGTTTAAATGGATGAGTTTAGTGGAAATAATCTTTTAAATCTTGAAATAAAATATCATGGAGCAATTAATTTTAGCACTGCCATACTTTAATAGGTTTTCCAAGTGGATTATGATGCTAGTGGAACTACCATTGGAGGAGTTTTGAGTCAAGAAGGTAGACCCATTGCTTACTTCAATGAGAAGCTAAATGAGGCTAAGAAGAAATATTTAGTTTATGATCAAGATTTCTATGCCATTGTGCAAGCACTAAAGAAGTGGAGATATTATCTATTATTGAAATAATTTGTGTTGTTTATAAATCACCATGCTTTGCAATTCATTAATAGTCAAAGCAAATTGAACCAAAGACATATGAAATGGGTGGATTATCTTCAAATTTACTAATTTATTTTGAAGCATAGAAGTGGAATTTCAAATTAGGTAGTTGATGCTTTGAGTAGAATAAACTTGTTGATGAATGCAATAAAAATTGAAGTAGTAGGTTTTGATGCTATGAAAGAGATTTATGCTGAAGATTTGGAATTCAAGGTAGCTTGGGCACCTTGCAATGAACCTACTATGGGAGATAGAATACCATGGCTAGATTATTTTATCCAAAAGGGATTATTATTCAAGGGACAACAATTATGCATACCATAAAGTTCAATGAGAGAACTTGATAAAGAAGAAATATAGTGGAGGACTTGTTGGACATTTTGGGATAGATAAAACCCTAAGACAACTTGGTGAAAGTTATTATTGGCTAGGAATAAATGTAGATGTAAGAAAATTTGTGTAGGGTTGTCAAATTTGTTAGCATGCAAAGGGAAGAAGTCAAAACATCGGGTTGTATCAACCATTACTAGTATCGGAAAGACCATGGGAGGACATAAGCATAGATTTTGTTCTTGGGTTGCTAAGGACACAAAAGGGTAATGATTCTATTTTTGTTGTTATTGAAAAATTCTTGAAGATGGCACATTTCATACCTTGTAGGAAAATAAATGATGCTACTCACATCACCACATTATTCTTCAATGAAGTGGTAAGATTGCATGGATTACCAAAAGGTATTATTTCAAATAAAGACACTAAATTTGTGGGTCATTTTTGGTAAACTTTGTGGAAGAAATTGGGTACTAAGCTAAAATTTAGTTCAACATATCATCCAAAAACATATGAACAAACCAAAGTTGTGAATAGGAACCTTAAGAATTTGTTGAGATGCTTAGTTTGAAAGAAGCCAAAGGTATGGGATATTGTTTTGGCATAGGCATAATTTGCATACAATAACTCTATAAATCATGTTACAGATGGAATCCCATTTCAAATTATATATGGAATATGCCCAAGAGGAGTAGATGAGTTGTGAAAGTTTACAAAAACCATGTGCTGTTGACTACATTCATGATGTACATTAGAAGGTAAAAAATGAATTAGAGAAGAGTTCCATGAAATACAAATAATATGTTGATCTCAAACGGGGAACGTAGGAGTTTTAGGTTGGAGATTTGGTTTTGGCATATTTTTGGAAGGAGCAATTTTTAAAAGGTACTTATAATAAATTAAACTAGAAGAATATTGGACTTTGTAAGGTCTTGAAGAAGTTACAACCAATCCATATGAAAGTGAACTTCTAGAAGGCATAAACATATCTCTAATATTTAATGTAGTTGACTTGTACTTGTACTATTATCAACCTAGAGATGAGGATGAAGATATTGCAGTTGATATTTCAGCCAAAAAAATGGATAGCACAATTTCCACAAGGAATGAGATGGAATTGAAGTAATCATAGATTCTAGATTAGAAATAAGTACATGAGGTAAGGCATATTATGAGTATCTTGTTAAGTGGAAGAACTATGAATTTGATGAATCAATGTGGATGAATTCTTCTAAGATTGATAAATATGGAGTATCTAATGAATATTTCCAACAATATTTATTTAACATTTTTGCTACCTAGTGAGTATGATGTAGGATTATCCACTTGAGAAACCAAAAGGTCAACCATACAATGGTCATTATGAATTGTTTTATGGTAGTTAGAAAGTAATGGTTTCTCAAGCCTTTAAATTGATAGGGATATTATAGGTGAATGAGAGCAGAGGAGAAGTGAAAGAGAGAAAAAGAGGAGTAGAGAGTTAGAAAAATTAATTATTACAATGTGAGCTTCTAGATAGAATCTACCTCAACTAAATAACATAATAATTATTTTATCCTAACATAGAGAAGTGAAAGAGAACATAAGAGGACACTAAAATAGAATGCTCTATCATGCTTAAGAGAGGTGTGGATATATATAGGCTGGCTACGCATATATACAAATATTATAACCTATAACAACCATGAATGTATGTTCTTTTTTTGTTAAAAAAAGAATATATTAAGAGAAACTCAAGAGTACAATACAAAACTCATATAATCTAGCCTTTTGGCTATTAGCCAAGTAGCAGTCCAAATAAAACTACAAATTCAAACTAATCTGCCTACCCAACAAACCAACTATCCTACCATTGGAGCTTATGACTATTGGAACAAGACCCTCTAACATCCTCTATCATGGCTAGAATTGAGGAACTACACAAGAACAAAGAAGATCAAAGAAGAACATACTACACTAAGGCTTGCACAAGAACTACCTAAAGAACTACTTGAAGAACTATACAAGCATTGCCTGAAAAAATGTACAAGAACTGCCTGGAAAACTACACAAGAACTTCCTGAAGAACTGCACAAGAACTGCTAGAAGAACTGCACAAGAATAGCCTAAAGAACTACACAAGAACTACCTAACAAGTTAGCCATAGCTTCCAACATTACCATCAAGAGACTGAACAAGGAGAAGATCGGTCCTAGTTTGGTCTGGCCACCACCTAGGAGGGAAACCATAGCACCTAATATCTCCTTTGTCAAGAGCCCAATTTGCCATAGCATCTACCACTCTATTCTGTTCTCTGGGCACATGATTGAAAACAACCTCTTGAAAACTAGAAGCTATTAATCTAATCTTATCTATGATCCTTTGAATTCACCAGTCTACCTTCTCAGGCCTTGAAGTTGAATTTAGGTAATTGATCATAATTTGAGAGTCTGACTCTGCTATCACCCTTCTCCATCCTACCTTCAGTACCTCCTGCAAACCTCTCAAAATACCTTGTCCTTCTACCAAGTTATTGGATAGAATTCCTAAATTTTTGGCAAAAGTAAAAATTGGAGTACCATCCTCCAACCTACCTATCCCTCCTATACTAGCTCTACTAGGATTTCCTCTGGATGCTCCATCCATATTGATTTTTCTAATATTATTTGGGGGAGGTTGCCATTGCTTTGTTCTATCCATCATCTAAGTGATCACTTTCTTCCTTCTATGTTGGGCTAATCCAGGGTTGATCTTTAATCGGGCCATCATTTGTTCCCATAGTTGATTTGAATTTTGTGGATGAGTTAATAAATGTTGGACAGTCTCTGTCAGATTTTCTATGGTCTTGAGCCAGACATAGTGGATGTCCCTACTCTCTTGTTGAAATATTCACTTGTTCCACTCCTTCCAAATATTCCAAGGAAGAATAGTCATTCCTATCCAAACTACTTGGTTCACATACCAGTATTTTCCTTCTTGATTGCTCCAGTCTCTCCATATCTGTTCTATGGATTGTTCATTGGACCATCTTAAATTAAGAAGGGAAGCCAACATCTTCCACAATTTAGAGGCTATGGGGTATTCTATGAATAAATGGTTTAGTGTTTCAGTGTTATCCCAACACATTACACATTGAAAGGGTCCATTAAATCCTTTCTTCATAAGTTGATCCCCTGTGAGTACCCTTTTATGAAGAAGCAACCAGATGAAAAACCTGACTTTTGGCCATAAATTTTGAGCCCATAAATGTTTGAACAAATCCTAATCCGGATGGGGATTAATATGGCTTAAGGCTAAATAACCTTGAGCTATAGTGTACACACCATACCCTGAGCTATTCCAACCAATACAATCTTTAGATTGTGACCATGAAGGTGATCACATTTGGAGGAGTCTGTGTATATCCTTTTTTTGAGCTTCAATGAGTTGGATTGGCCAGTCTTCCACTGGGATCCAACATCTTCCCACATCTGCATTTCTTGTTTGACTTTTATAGTATTTGGAAACTTTTATCCAATTCATCCTATGCATTTTCTCCATTATAGGCCTCAATTTTGGATGTTGAATTGATAGCGAAAGGTGTCCATCCCAAGAGTCTATCCAAAAATGTACCTTTTGACCATTTTGTACTATCCAAAAAAGCTTATTCTTTATCAACTCCTCTCCACTTCTTAGGACCTTTAAAATTGGGGACCCTCTAGAAGGTAGTTGGTGTCGAATTATATCAAAAGGGTCTTTGTTTTCTGCATATTTGGCTCTTAGATTTTTGGCCCACAAGGCGCTAGGGTGGCTAATGAACCTCCACTATAAATTTGTTGCCAAAGTTTTGTTATTCCTAACTATCGATCGAAGACCTAGACCCCCTTCATGAGTAGGAAGGCATAGGGTCTCCCACCTTACTAGGGCCCACTTCTCCATTTTTTATCCTCCCCAAAGAAATCTGTGACTAATTTTATCATTCTTTAAGCACTGACTTAGGGATGTTCAACACTACTGAAACATAGATTGGGATAGACTGAAGAACTGATTTGATAAGAGTTATCCATCCTCCAGAGGAGAGCCATTTGTTGGTCCAACTACCTATTTTGTGCTTCACTTTCTCCAATAACCAGCTCCACTACTCTTTCTTTTGGCTACCAAGATTCACTGGAACACCCAAATATTTTATTGGAAGAGAGGTTTTTTTGAACCCTAATCTATCCAATATCAAAATATCTTTTCTAGGTGAACAATGAAAAAGGAGTACTTTTGATTTATCTTCATTAATTATTTTCCCTGAAGCTCTAATGAAGTAGTTAATGATTTGCTTTATTGAAGTTGCTTCCTTTATTGTTGCCTTCCCCAAAATGGTGAAATCATCAACAAATTGTAAATGAGAGATAGGTCTGACTCCTTTAGCTATTGTGACTCCTTCTAACCTCTAACAATCTTGATTCTTAGAAAATGTCCTCCCTAAAAATTTTACTAAAATGATGAATAGGTATGGAGAGAGAGGGTCTCCTTGCCTGATGCCTCTAGAAGCTGGGAACAACTGAGTGGGACAACCATTGAGAATAACTGAATAAGAGACTAAAGATATACAACCTCTGATCCACTTTGTCCATTCTTGAGAGAATCCAAAATTTTCCATTACTTGGATAAGAAAATGCCAATCCACCCTATCATATGCTTTAGACAAGTCCAATCGAATGAACATAGAAGGAAATTTTTGAGCTTCCATAGAGTGAATTGCTTCTTGGGCTAACACTATCTCATCCACTATCTGACGCCCTTCTACAAATCCCCCTTGTTCTGGGGAGATGATCTTATGTAGCAGTGGTTTGAGCCTTTCTACCATGATCTTTGAGATGATTTTTAGTATAACATTGCATAAAGCAATTGGTCTATATCCAATAATGTTATCTACTTCTTGAGATTTTGGAATAAGTGCTATGTATGTCTTGTTGATTTCTTTGAGGATTTATTTTGCCTTTCTAGCCTCTTCTACCACCTCTAGAATGTCATCCTTCAAAACATCCCAGAATTCTTGATAAAATTCAATAGGGAATCCATCCGAACCTAGGGTCTTCCCCTTTTGCATTTTGAAAACTACCTTTTGTAGTTCCCTCATAGTTACTGGTGCAGTCAGGGCCACATTTTCCTCAGCAGAAATAAGAATAGGTATCTCCTGTAGAATTTCTTGTTGGGCTTTTGGGTCAAGCAAATTGGTTGTAAATAGGTTTGAAAAATGGTTCACAACTAAAGAAGACATGCCTTCCCAGGTGTGGACTATATCTCCAGATTCATTCTTCAATGAGGGGATAAAGTTATGTGTTCTTCGAGCTAGGAGAGACTTATGAAAGAAACTTGTGTTCTTGTCTCCTTCTTGCAGCCACTGGATCCTTGAATTTTGCTTCCACATCAGTTCTTCTCTTCTTTCCCATTCCTTCACATGAGCTAAAATATTAATTTATATCTTGATCCTATTTTTTGTGAGTCCCTCAAGATGAATTTGCTCATTCAACTCCTCAAGTTGGGTTAAAGCTTCCCTTTTATTTGCCTTGACATCTCCAAATTCCTCCCAATTCTAAGTCTTTATTTTATATTTAATATATTGAAGCCTTTTAACAAAATAAAACATCTTTGTACCATGTCTTAGCTTACCTTCTTGCCACCATTGTTGTATCCTTGACTTGAGGGATTCATCTCTGAGCCACATTAACTAAAAATGAAATGGTGTCGGCTTACCCCTGGTTCTCCAAATTTCAATTAAAACTGGCCAATGGTCAGATCCTGCATTATTTAAGATCTTCACTTTTGGGGTGTGTCCTTGTATCAAAAAATTATCTGAGAGCAAAAACCTATCCAGCCTTTCAAGGATGCATGTTGAGCCTTGTCTTCTATTGGACCAAGTCATCAAACCATTGCTTGGCTTAACATCAACTAGGTGAAGGTTGGCCATGTATTCATTCATGAGTTCAGAACTCCCATCCAACTTCCTATTTCCCCCAATTTTTTCTTCTAATGAGAGGATGGAGTTGAAATATCCTCCTATCAAAACCCAAGCTTCAGGGAATTGGGAGGTGATAAAAGCTATATTCCTCCACATTGATCATTTCTCTTCCATAGAACATGGAGCATAGACATTTATATAAAGAATAACCTGATCTGAATCTCTATTTTGGGCACCCACTACTAGCATTCCCCTGCTTCCCATCATGTACTGAACTATAATTTCCTTTGGATCCCAAAGACATGCCACTCCTCCCGAGGCCCCTTGGGTGCTGAGAGACACTACTTTACTGGTTGGCCACATGTTATTTGCTATTATTTCCATTTCTTCAATTGAAACCTTTGTCTCCTAGAGAAAGAGAAGTTGAGGCTGATTTTTTTGGATCATTCTTCTAATTTCTATTTGTTTAGAAGGACTTCCTTTAAGTCCTCTAATATTCCAAGTAATAATCTTCATAATTAACAATGTTTGAACAACTAGGAAAGTACTGTTACCTTACCTTCCTCAACTAACTTTTGGCCTTCCTCTGCTAGGTGATGTTGGTTGGATTTACATCCTGCTTTTTTATTTGTATCCATCCTCATATTTTTATTTGTATCTTGCTTCATTCCAGCTGGGACTATAGGATGGTTACTTAGAACCAAGGCACTACTATTGGAATTTGTATGGTCTTTTTGAGGATCCATTTTATTTGTAGTTTGAATCTACCCTTTGGTTTTGCACTTGGGTTGGTTTTCTACATTGTTCTTTTTTTATAGTTTAATGTTGGTTGAGATGGCTCTCCCTGGTTGTTATTTCTCAGAATCAGGGCAAGCTCTTTTAGTGATTTCTCATCATGCAATCCTTCTTGTTCCCTCTCTTCATCAAACTATGTTTCCATAATTACTATTTCCATTTTATCATCCTCATCATCTACTTGCTCATCCGTGGAGAGAATTTCAAAGGTGTTAGGTGAAATTATTGTTTTCTCTTTTGTTGCTATTTTTTCTTTGTGTTTTTTTGTTTAGGGATTTGAAACCCTGCCAAGTCCCCATCCTCTTTCTCTTTTTTAGGGACCTTATGTGGACAATCCTTGGCTAGATGGCCATATTCATGATAGATTCTACATCTAAATGGAATATTTTCATAATCTACTACTTGCTCCCATATTTCTTCCCCATATTGTAAAGTGATCTTCTCTGGAAGTGGTTTGTCAAAATCAATCAGAACACAAATCCTTGCATAGATCATATGATCTAACTATTGAGTGCTATCAAAAATCATCATGAAAAATCCTAAAGAATTCCCAATTGTTGCTAATACATTTGGGTTCCAGTATTCTATCGGAAGACCAAATAAATGGACCCAGACAGGGGCAGTTGATGGTATTTCTTCCTTAGCTTTGAACTTGGTATGCCAGGGCTTCATGAAGAGCCCTACCCTACCAAAAAACCATGGCCCCCTTGAAAAATTTCCTCCCTATCTTCTTCAGTAGCAAACATAATAAGGAAGTAGCCATTAGGGTAAGCAGAGATTTGGAACTCACCTTTAGTACTCCAGTTTTTGGTAGCCCATTGCTTGAAGGTAGCAAGAGTCGATCGAAATCCCATGAATCAAAAAATTAGCCCTCTCCTCTCCATAGCATCTATTCCTTCCTGGATATCCTCTATTTCCAACTTCACTAATGGGGATCCATTAGTTGCTTTCATGCAACCCATCTTTGTTTTCCTCGAATTGACCTTTGGCATCCTCAGTGGTTTCCTTGGTAATCGTTGATTGTTTTTCCCTCTTGTTTGAGGTGGTCCTCCATGGATTGCTTCTTTAAAATTTATTTTTGGAGGTAAATCCTTAGTCTCCTTCCCCTCAAGAATTTTTTCCATGGTTGGGTCTCTTTGGATGTGAGCCTTAGAACCAGTTGAATCTTTACCCAGATCTGGATCTACTATCAACATGTTGTCTCCCTTTGCTTTGTCCATCTCTTGAATCTTGTTTCTACTTTCATTTTAGCCCTTGTCTATACTTTCAAGGAGGAGGAGGTCTTGCCTCCTTGTTTTGAGCTATGAATTCAAAAGGGTTATCAGATTTATTCAATACCTATTCATTCTGTTCAAATCGTTGGTCCACCTGCATGAAGGGAATATTACTTCCCCTTGGTTGCCTTGCTTGCTGCTCAACTAATTCGATGCCTGGAAGGTTGTCCCTATTGAACATAATATTTTCACACTCGTGCTAGATTTTTGATAACCCTCTAGGAGGCCCACAGACCCCTTGAGTCTTTGGCCCAAATGGGCCTCTTCCGTTGTTCTCCATTACTCGCGCTCAGTGCATGCAATCTCCACAATATCCAAGAGGTGCTCTGATGATGGAAAACTATAAAAATTGTAGGTTAACCTCTATTGAAACCCTCCATCCCACCATGAAGGAATATTCTTAAAAAAAATCCAATTTTAATCATTGTGCTATATGTTGTGTGTTGATTTATTATGTTAGGATACTAGATTTGTGCATTGCCAAGTATTCTATTGTAGGTTGGAATACACCGACATATATTGTAGGTTGACATAGTCAACGACTATAGACTTCTGTCTAGAGAGTTTCATTTGAAGTCTACCTTCAGGAGATTGTTGTCCAAAGTATTACAGTTTGAGCAATGTACTCTTATTATTGAAACTCAACTTATTGTCAAATCTTACTATTAGAACATTACAGTAAAAACATTATCATCACATGCTTACAGATAGTGGGATACTATCTAAGAAAAGAGCATTGTCATGAAGCATATCATCCAGGAGATTATTGTCTAGTTGGATGTCATCATAAAGTCTGTTATCTATGGAAACTACCATCAAGAGGATATTTTGCTGACTAAAGTCATTTACCATCCACCACTGCTATTTAAAACAACACTGCCCAACCCCTCCTTTAGCTACATTAGAATATTAGAATATGAGACCATATGATCTCCATAAATATGTAAATATAAAATATAAGATTATAGAGTATTTTTCCTATTCTATCCAATTCAACTTATCAATAATTTTTAATTTAATATATATATACTTTTATAAACATATTGATGTAACTTCTAATAAACAAAAAATTATTCAAATTTAACTTAAAAAAATGAATTCACTATTTAAAATTTTATATATTTTGTAGCATTGATACCTATTGAAGTATTTGAAAACTTATTTATATAGAAAATGTATATTATTCAAATTTAACTTAAAAAAATGAATTCACTATTTAAAATTTTATATATTTTGTAGCATTGATACCTATTGAAGTATTTGAAAACTTATTTATATAGAAAATGTATATTTTTCAATGAGTTTACACATGTTTTTATAAGGGATCCCCTCATACTAAGTGGGGTTTGAACCTTGGACCTCTCAAAGAGAAGCCAAAGCCCTTACCAATGTAGTAAGCTTGCAACTCTATAGAAAATGTATATTAACAAGTTTTAAATTACAAATATAAAAATAAATTATACATATATCTTACGCATTGATTTTATTTAAGTAATATACTAAGATAGGGTTTTGAAAGGGTTGTCCTTTCTCTTTTACATCAACTTAGTCACATTAAGCTATATAGCCTATTTGATGTCATTGAGATTTGAACCTTGGTGTGGGCTACATCATCCATATATCCCACCCATTGAACCAAAGGCCTCATGCATTGCAAAGGCAAAAGGATTTTTAAGGAACGATTTATCAATCTTTTATTTGAAATTTGATGCAATATTCACATTGCTCTATATTTATTTATATCACATATGATAATAGTTTGAATCTTATTGTGTCTTGTATAACAATAATTTTGCTCTAAGTATTCTATTATCTTTTTTAAATATTAATTTTAAAAGTTAAAAAAACAACAAATTATTTGTACAATGTTTTATTTAAAACAAATGTGCAAGATTATTCTGTGATATGCATATATTTATATAAATATTTAATGATTTATGATTATTATTTTTTAATAAGTTATATGCCATGTTTTTTTTTTTTTTTACATGGTGGAATTGGTAGCCACCATGATGATCTGGATATGTTTTCCATATTTTATGGTTGTCTTTTATGGTTTCTATAGTATTCTGTGCTATCCACTTTGGAAGTCATCATACAATACTTTGTGTAGTCTACCCCTATAACCGCCATGCTACAGCCATTTTAAACCTTTTATGCCACTGAAAGCACCAAGAAAGGGACAAACATTTAGTCTGATAAGGCTTGGGATTTGAACCCCAAACAATCCTCCCCTTATGGGGTTTAGTCAAACCAATTGGTCTACTCCTCGGACCCAAGTTATATTTAATTTTGATTGATTCTAATTTTATTATAATATTAAAAAATTACATGTGTTATTATTTTAATTAGAAAATATTTAAATAATTGCTTAGTAAGTATTTCTAGATTGTTTTTGGTTAAAATTGAGCTTTACCTTTTTTTTTAGGAGGATCATTAATTTTGATGAAAATTGAAATTTAAAAAATATATTTAATGTGAATATATTTATTTATTTTAGGAAAATACACGATAATTAATATAACATAAAATTTATGTTAATTGTTTTTTTTTATTTGGTTAGTGTGATAAACTCCTATGATTGATGTTTGGGGTTGGGCATCCCCATCCCACCACGACCTCTTATAAGGAATAGAGCTAATCTTGGGCATGCCATGGTTTGAACCTTGGACCTCCGAAAAAGAGCCAAAGCCCAAACCGTTGCATTGTCCTCTTGGGACTTAATTTTTTTTTAAGATTTGGTTAGTGTGAGAAATTCCTATGACTAAGGTTTAGGGCTATGTATCCCCATCCCACCATGGCCTCTCATAGAAAGAGAGCTTATCAATGGGGAATTTATATTAATTATTAACATATGATGATGTTAAATTAGTATATTATATTTAAACACACATACTTTTATTTATTAAATGAAAGTGGTGAAGTAAGTCTAAATACCAAATGTGTTTGGAGTGCTTGACAAGGGCTTCTCTCGACCAAGAATAGAAGAGTTAAATTAGTATATTATATTTAAGCACACATACTTTTATTTATTAAATGAAAGTGGTGAAGTAAGTCTAAATACCAATGCTTGACAAGAGCTTCTCTCGACCAAGAATAGAAGAGTATTATTTGGAAGGGGTCTTTAGATCTTGATAGATGGTATGATAAAAAAAAAAAAAACTCACACACAATACTATCTAATTGCATATTGCTTGATAGTCATTATGATTTTCGAATGGAGTGTATTTTATCTTATAAATTACATGTAGTTAAATGCTTGAATTGCATACCAATGTATTTGCATTATAGTTCTTTTAAGACAACTCACTCTTATATGAAGAGGTCTTTAGCTAAAGAAAATGTGTTTTTAGGACAATTTGTAGTAAAAATGATTCATAGGTCATAAGCCTCCATGTTAGTTTTAAAAATTTTAAAAACGAAAAATAAAATCTATTGTAACAACCCATCTACTTACTTGGTTGTACTAAATTGCTCAGTTTTATAATGTATTTTTTTACACATATATGTCCACCCTACAGTTAAGGTTTAAGGTTATGGTTTCAAAGTTTATCCAATCAAATATTCTCTTTATTTATGTACGAGGTATATCATACCATCTTTGGGAACCAAGACTGTTGTAGATAGTCTTCCAAGTGGATGAGATTGGCCAAATGTCGTAAGTTGTGCCATTTTATGGAATTGACTTATCTCATTTGACTTACTCTTATTCTGGCATGAGGTTTTATTCACGATTAGGGTTATCCTCTAAGGTCCATAACACCTAGAGGGTGGACACATAATTTCCCCATCCCTTAGCATCTTGAACCCTAAATTAACCGATCGACTTGTTCAAGTTTTGATATACAAGGGGTTAATGTACATATGCCTAGTGTCTAGTTGATTATCCTCTTCTTGGAATCAACTAGAGCCATGCCATTACCCTGACACTAAGCTTAGTCTCAAATATCCATTATGACTCATGAAAGTTTATCCCATACCAAACATCATGGCTAGACTAGTTACATGGTCTTACTAATCCACTTCTAGTCAAATGATACATAGGACTTATCATCGTACTACCGGACAATGACCTAGATAAGGTATCCTATATCACCCCTCATTACTAATTCTGACAAGGTCAGTTAATTCGACCTATTAATATTAGAAAAATGGTTGCTCTCAAGTCAAGAAATCACCATCTCGTAACCACAAAATTTGGGTGTATATGTTTCGTTATTACCATGAGGAACACATATATCCTTTCCTCATCATGATTTTAGGTCAAAGTTAACAACTCACTATCACGCTTCTAGAAAGATACTAGCTTCAATAATTATGGGTAAGGTCTTTACTAGTTCTACCCTATGGATTATTTTCCTTTAGAAAAGTTAAAAAAAAATATTACTTAATTTACCTAACAACCACCTTTGATCAATTAAATAACCATTCTAAATACTTTATACTCCTTACATAAACCTGAAACATCTTAAGCATAGTAAAAGAATAATTATAAAACTATTAATTCTTGTCTTAAATCATAAAACTTTCTCTACACTATTTTATTCATATTTTACAAACAAATATGGAATAAGGACGAACACCAAATTCATCCATTGTTATTTCCTTTGCGTTTAAAAAAGGAATTATCAACTTAGCCCATTCTCAACTAAGTTTGGGTTTGAAATTACTTCATTGAATATTCCTTGTTTCACATATAGAAAATATGATATTCAAGCAAAATTAAGTTGTCCAACTATGTATTTCCCACACCCGTTTTTAATGGCAAAAATTATAAATTTATTTTATAATTTATTTCTTTTAATTAATCATTTAATAGAGAATTTTTTTTTAGGTTCAACCTTGCACAAATCTCAAGAAGGAAATCATGAAATATTCAATAATCATTTATGCCTTTGATCTCTTATTGCATGCTTTCAATATATAAAAAGTTACAAGCATACAAAACACATCAGGGTTTGTTTTTGGCTCAGCTATCTTATTGGCCCAACCCATTTGATTACTCATGTCAAACCAGTAGACAAATTTATTAACTTAGAAAGACTATTCTAGCAAAAAACATTCATTTATCACCCTAGGATAAGTTGGATCTCAATAGTCTAAAACGATTGCCATAATAACTCCAAATTAATATGATTCACATAATTATTTTTAACCAAAAGCTAATCTCCTACTGGTGATTTTGACTAGTAAATTAATATTTACTACCCAACCAATCTAGTTTTCCCTTATACTATGTGAAATTGCTCTTGCATGCTAACGTACAGTACATTACACATAAAAGTTTAAAACCATAATCAAAATTACACCGATGGACTAACTTTATTAACTATTTTACCCATAATATCTGGGCTACCATCATATTTATGTATTGATATAAAATCACAGAAAATATTTTGCTAATCAATTATTATTTTAAGTCAATAGATTCTCTTTATAACCCAATACAAGGTATATAAATGAATTATTTTAATTTTTACTAAACATTGAGCAACAAAATTTTGGTGATGATTTCTTCACAAATAATTTATTCTTCAAAAGAACTAAAAATACAGTTGTCTCCCCAAAATAGACCATTATACCTCTATAGGTGGAATTGAAGAGTTTGGATAGTCAACTTGTTGTGTATAAATTTGCAGAGTTACAATAGTTGATTCGGTTTACGCAGAGCACCAAGAGCACCATACTATCCCACATGATTTTGAAATGATTCTGGAACAATCAGTTTGAAATTCTTGCACTACTTATTTTTCCAACTCTTATAAATTCTTCTTCCATGTATGATCTCTCTTAGTTATATTACGATCATATACGACCAAACTAAAGAATGAATGCATTTATATTGATATACAATTTTCAAGCACTCATTCCCAGATTTTCCTTTTCAAATAACAACTAGTGCAACTTTTACAAGCACCTAGAAACATTTCTTCTAGGAAAGGAAATAAAATGTTGTTATGGTACAGTCCCTTTTTGTTTTCTTCATCTATAACAAATAAATTTTATATCTCAACTAATGCCAAGTTTTCAAACACATATTTTAAGAAAAACTTATATGCACAGTTTATCTTCTAAAGAGACTTGTTTCGATTTTTAAACAATAATTATGTTCTGCTACCAGTATTTGCAATTTCTCTACCAATTTATACCAATATCAAGGAAGCTTAAAACAATATTTTATACCACCTTGAAGCTATTATCATTTCACAAGCTTGCAATGTAGGCACTATTAAGCAATTTAGGATAGCATCTTGTTTTTCAGCAAAAAACTAATATTTTAATATCTATATTAAAAAAAAAAATGGCTAAACTCAACCCATGCATGGTTTTAATTTAATTCCAAATAAAACAATTAAATTCTCAGTTTGAAAACATCACTTTCTCAAATACAACAGAGCTTTCATATAAAATACGCTTATGTTTTTCTGTCAACATATCTAGCAAATTTCTCATTGAAACATTATTCTTAAAAATAAAGACTTAGCAACATGAAGGAAACCAACTTGGATAATGTTCCAAACAAGTAACACGAATTCCTTTTCAAGCCAAAACCTTTCTACATATGCAATTCAATCACAAGCAAAAAATGCATGCTCCAAGAAAATAGATTTTTCAAATCCCCTTATTTTTCCCCTAAAACCCATATATTCTTTCCCCACTCCTCACACCAAAATCCCTACATTTTTTTCTCCTAGCCAATGAGGTTTGTTTTTGCAATCATGAAAAGTTATATGAAATAATTCTTCATTTGAGATGTCTACTAGCCAAAAGTCCTCCAAATCTCACCATATGACTATTTTTGCATTTCCTTTAATAATAGAATTTATATATATATATTAACTATTTAATATACATTTTATTAGTTTTAATTTAATTTTTCAAACTCAATAATAAACATATCATTGGTCTTTATTTTACAAATTGATTTAGTTAAATATGTCTCCTATGCACTAAGCATTTTCATTGCCAAAGAGACTAAATACATTCATTAATTTTTTCAAACAACAAACATATTTCCAAAGTAAACACTCACATAATGAAAATCATTCATGATGTCCTATATGATATGCACTTCATGTGAGCTTCCATGTACTCACATGCTAAATCATCACTTATCTCTTACATTTTCTATCGATCTTATTATGTCCATCAAAGATATGTACCTGGTCTTGCATGCACAACAACCATCAACAGTACCACATTTCAAAAATAAAGGAAAGGATAAATCATCAATTTATTTTCTATCAATAACAGATAAGGAAACTATTTCTGCATATCATCCACATTCTCTCATGTGGAATTTCTATCTAAGTAGAGGTCCCATTGGATCCAATACTACTCAATGTTCCTCTTTATTAAATTCTTGGTCCTAAAACCAAGTATTCTGATAGGACACACTTCAATTCTCATTGGGTCTGCCATCTGCAAATTGGAAACATCCCAAATGTGAGTGGGATCAAAAATATACTTCCTAAGGAGGGACACATGGAAGACATTCTGAATTTTGGATAATCTTGGTGAATTACTTTTCAATTATTCTTCCATTTATTTTATAGTTTTCGATCCGATCACTACCCGATCTTCCATATTATCCCATGACAAGGGAGTCCTGCATCTTCTTCCATATAGGGCTTCAAATGGTGCCATACCTAGTGATGCATGATAATTGTTATTGTATGCAAACTCGACTAGGTACAGATAATCTTCCCATTTAGTATGTTGATCCATACAATACATTCTCAGCATATCTTCTAAAACCTGATTCACCCTCTCAGTTTGTCCATCTATCTCAGGGTGATAGGTTGAATTGATATTCAGTTTGGTACCCAATACTTCATGCAAAGCCTACCAAAATTTTGAGGTAAAGCAAGAATCTCTATCAGAGATTATAACTTCTAGAAATCCATGTAGTCACTACTTCTCTATGGCAAATTTACTTGCTATAGCAGGTGCATCATCCTATACATTCCTAGGTATGAAATGTGCAACCTTGGTTAACTTATCCACAACAACCAATATTGCATCATGCCTAAACCTTGTTTTATGTAAACCGACTATAATGTCCATTGAAACTACTTGCCATTTTTGCGTAGGAATGTTGTGTGGGTACAAATGGCCTATTGGGTGTAAATATTCTGCTTTCACTTTCTGACACTCCAAGCACCTAATCACATAATCATTATCTTTTTCATACCTTACCAGTAATAGACCTTTCTCAAGCTCTTGTGCATATTTGTCCCACAAGGATGCACAAAATAAGGAGTATTATGTGCCTCCTTAAGGATTGTTTCTCTCAATCCACCCATATTTGGAACAACCAATCTATTCTTATAGTACAAAAAATCATCTCTATATACAAATCATGTATCTTTTCTAGGTTCTTGCTCAATTTGAGCACTATATTCCTAATAGAATTCATCCTTTTGTTGCATTTCCTTAATCTGATCTATCAGATCATAATGACATTTTTTCATTGCAACAATACGCCCTCTCCTACTCAGAGCATCAATAATCTTATTCTCCTTACCCTTGATATATTCGATTCTGAAATCATACTCAGCCAGAAACTCCATCCACCGATGTTTTCTGGCATTCAACAAGGGTTGAGTAAAAATGTACCTTAAACTCTTGATGATCTATCTTGAGTTCAAACGATTTTCCAAGAAAATAGTGCCTCCAAATCTTAAGAGCATGCACAACTGCTACCAACTCCAAGTCATGAGTGGCATAGTTTACCTCATATCTCTTAATTTTTCTTGATTCAAAGGCAATGATCACTTCATATTGGGTCAAAAACCCTTCTAATCCTTCAATTGATGCATCAATACACACTATAAACCTCTTAGAAGGATCAGGTAACTATAGAATTGGTGCGGTCATCAACCTCTCTTTCAGAGTTTGAAAGGCTTCCTCACACTATTCTGTCCACTTAAAAGCCTTTCCTTTTCTTTGAAGGTTTGTGATAGGTTGAGTAAATTCTAAGAAATCCTTTGAAAAACCATCTATAGTAGCCTGCTAACCCCATAAAAATATGCACCTCAATTACATTTGTGGGTGCAAGCCAATCAATAATAGCTTCAATCTTCTTGGGATCGACAACAATCCCCTTAGTAGATACTATGTGCCCTAGATATTGTACTTGAGGAGTGTAGAATTCACACTTTGATAGCTTCCCATATAGTTGATTCCTCCTAAGGATATCAAGTACAATTCTCATATGTTGATCATGCTCCTCCTTATTTCAAGAGTAGATCAATATGTCATCAAGGAACATGAGCACAAAGTGGTCTAACTACTCTCTAAAAACACTATTCATGAGATTCATGAATGCATCTGGGGTATTAGTCAACCCAAAAGGTAGGACTATAAACTCATAATATTTGTACCTTATTCTAAAAGTAGTTTTATGTGTGTCTTCTTCTTGAATTCTCAGTTGATGGTAACCTGATCTAAGATCAATTTTTGAGAAGATAGTAGCTCCTTTCAACTGATCAAAAATATCATCTATTCTTGGTAAAGAATATCTATTCTTGATGGTAACCTTATTTAGCATTCGATAGTCTATGCACATTCTCAAGGACCCATATTTCTTTTTAACAAATAAAATAGGAGCACCCCATGGCAACACACTAGGCTTGATAAGCCCCTTCTCTAACAAGTCCTAAAGTTGCGTCTTGAGTTCTTGTAACTCTATAGGAGTCATCCTATATGGTGCCCTAGAAATGGGCATAGCTCCAGGCAATAACTCTATAGAAAATTCAAATTCTCTTTGAGGAGGTAAACCTGGTAGGTCCTCCGGAAACACATCCTTGAATTCACCCAAAACATGATGCTTTTGGAAGAGGTCAGAATCAACTTCAGTCTCTTCTTTCTTGTTCATATTAACTACATAGATCATTCTCCTCTTCCTTATTGCCTTCTTTACTTGCATTGCTAACACAATAGATGTGGTTTAATAAAACCATGGTCATAATGAATTCTAATTCTTTGGTTAGATTCATTCATGAACTCTAACCATCTATCTTCAAAATTTAGAAGAGCTTTATGGGCTTTCAACCAATCAACACCAAGAATGATGTCAAAGGTGTGCAAAGGTGCCACATACAAATACCAGTTGGTTTTACCTTGGGGTAAGATAATGTGAGGATCAAATAAACATTGGTTTACTTGGTAAGTCTACCCTAACCCATACTCCACCTTCCAACCATTAGCCAAAAATCTAGGTCTTTTCGGTATGTCCCTCACTAAACTAGTGGAAATAAAACTATCAGTAGATCCACTATCAATCAAAATGCATACATCCTTATCATAAATTTTACCATTTAATAGAAAAGGAGTAACTTGCCCATCAAGAATGGGACTACCTATTGCAACAAAGATCTTGTGGGTGGTCTCTTCTAGAGCTTTCTAGGGAAGGTCATCTCTGTGGGGATACTTATTGGTAAAGTGGGGGCCTCTGCATACATAGCAACCATTTGTAGGAGCTCTTCTACCCTTGTTTATATCCTCATTCCTACCTTGCGATGCAACCTCTTTAGCCTTCTCCTGACCTCATGGTATTTGATCATTCCTTCTAGGATATCCCTTACCATCCCTTCTAAACTTATTGCCTTGGAAGTTATTTCTATTTTTGTTCCCCGGCTTTCTTTGGTCCCCTCCTTTAGGATTTTTACTCTATTCTTTTTTCCACTTCATAAATCTTGCGCTCTTACACTTCCTAAGCTCATCCTTATCCTTTTTAGATAACTTTTGGTAGTTGAAATAAGCCCTTTTATCTTCTTGATTTGCTTCTTCTTATCGAGCTAAATCAAAAGCTTTAGGAAGGTCTTTAGGATTATGCATATTTACCATAGTTTGAATTTTGGGATGAAGTCCCAAAATAAACTTTTGAACTTTCATCTCTTCATTGCTCTCATATTGGGTTGCATATTTTAGCAGTTGGATAAATTTTTGATGATAGGCTCGAACTATCATTGATTCTTGTTGCAAGTTAGTAAATTCTCCAAATTTCTCCACATAGTACTACTTAGTTAGGAATATTTTTCTAAATTCCTTAACAAAGTCCTCCCATTTGAGGTCTACAACTTCAATGCCCTACCCTCTCTTAAAGGTTTTCCACTAATCCAGGGCTACTTCTACCATATTCATGATAGCCAATGCAGTTTTGGATTCAGATGATAAAACCATTAGGGAAAAGTATGATTCAAGTTCATTTAGCCAATTTTCCACTACATCTCCATCATCTTTCCCATTAAACTTAGAAATCACAACCTTCTTTAGGTTCTTGGCCAACTCCATGCTCACTCTAGCCCTACCAATACTAGTTCCTACAGGCTCATTAGATGCTCCCTCTATTCTACCTACAGTTTTCCTATCCCTAGTTAAGTCCTCAATTAATTTTTGTTGTTGGACTATTAACTCTTGTTGTTGGGCCATGTGCACTTTATGTTGCACCATTTCCTCTTTTTGTTGATCCATATGAGTTTGCAATAGTTGTACTACCTTTACCAAACTTCCATCCTCCCTATTAGTCTCATTTGGTGGAGGTTCATTTATTTGCTTCATTTATCTTTCCCTTCTAAGACCTATTTTTCTAGGCCTTTTTTGAGGTCCTTTTTGAAGTCTTATGAGGGCATCCTCTTGCCCACCTCCCGTGGGATTCCTAGATGAACCACCTCGTAAAAAATGCACCATCACACCTGTTGGTAAAATAAAATAAGGTCAATTATTTGGTTTAAGTTTCATGAAATACAACATACAGAGTCCTACAACTTAAGGATCTCATATGCTCTGATACCACATGTAACAACCCAAGTCTACTCACCTGGTTGTACCACATGAATTGTTCAGGTTCATAATTTATTTTTTTACACATATTTATCCACTCTATAGTTAAGGTTTAAGGTTATGGTTTCAAAGTACACCCAATCAAATATTATCTTTCTTTTTAAAATATACGAGGCATATCATACCATCTTTAGGAACTAGGAATTCTATATATAGTCTCCCAAGTGGACGAGATTGGCCAAATCTCGTAAGTTGTGCCATTTTGTGGAATCGACTTATCTCATTTGACTTCCTCTTGTTCTGGCATGAGGGTCAATCCATGATTGGGGTTATCCTCTAGGGCCCATAACACCTAGAGGGTGGACGCATACTCTCTCCATCCCTTAGCATATTGAACCTTGACTTAATCGGTCGACTTGTTCAAAATTTAGTATGCAAGGGGTTAGCATACATATGCCTAGTGTCTAGATGATTATCCTCTTTCCTAGAGTTAACTAGAGCCATGTCATTACCCTGACACTGGACTTAGTCTCAAATATCCATTATGACTCACGATAGTTTATCCCATACCAAATGTTGTGGTTGGACTAGTTACATGGTCTTGCTAGTCCACTTCTAGTCAAATGATACATAGGATTTATCATCGTACTCCAAGGCAACGACCTAGAGAAGGTGTCCCATACTACCCCTCATTACTAATTTTTACAAGGTCACATAATCCAACCTATTCCTGTTAGAAAAATGATCACACTCGAGTCAAGAAGTCACCATCTCGTAATTGCTAAATTTGGTTTTATATATTTTGTTATTACCATGAGGAACACATATATCCTTTCCACATCATGATTTAGTTCAAAGTTAGCAACTCACTATCAAGCTTCTATAAATATACTAGCTTCTATCATTATGGGTAAGGTCTTTACTAGTCCTACCCTATGGATTTTTTTCCTTTAGAAAAAGTTTAGAAATAAATTTACTTAATTTATCTAAAAATCACCTTTGATCAGTTAAATAACCATTCTAAATACTTTATACTCCTTACATAAACCTGAAACATTTCAAGCATAGTAAAAGAATAATTATAAAACTATTAATCCTTGTCTTAAAGCATAAAACTTTCTCTACACTATTTTATTCATATTTTACAAACAAATATGGAATAAGGATGAATACCACATTCATCCATCATTATTTCCTTTGCTTGAAAAAAAGGAATTATCAACTTAGCCCATTTCCAACTAAGTTTGGGTTTGAAATTACTTCATCGAATATTCCTTGTTTCACATATAGAAAATATGATATTCGAGCAAAATTAAGTTGTCCAACTAAGTATTTACACACCCATTTTTAATGGCAGCAATTATAAATTTATTTTATAATTTCTTTCTTTTAATTAATTATTTAATAGAGAATATTTTTAGGTTCAACCTTGCACAAACCTCAAGAATGAAATCATGAAATATTCAATAATAATTTATGCCTATGATATCTTATTGCATGCTCTTAATATATAAAAGTTACAAGTATACAAAATGTGTTAGGGTTTATTTTTGGCTCAGCTATCTTATTGTCCCAATCCATTTGATTACCCATTTCACATTAGTACACAAATTTATTAACTCATAAAGATTATTCCAGTAGCAAACATTCATTTATCACCCTAGGATTAGCCGAATCTCAATACTCTAAAATGATTGCTATAAAAACTCTAAATTAATCTAGTTCACATAATTCATTTAAACCAAAAGCTAATCTCCTATGAGTGAATTTGACTAGTTAATTTCTTTTTGCTACCTAGTCAATCCAATTTGCCCTTATAGTATGTAAAATTATTCTTGCAAGCTAACATATATTATGCCACACATAAAAGTTTAAAACCATAATCAAAATTACACCAATGGGTTAACTTTATTCACCGTTCTACCCATAATATTTAGGCTACCATAATATTCATGTATTGGTATAAAATCACAAATAGCATTTTGTAAAACAAAGTCAATAGATTCTCTTTATAACACAATACAACATTTTAGGTATATAAATGATTTATTTCAATTTCTACTAAATATTGAATGACAAAATTATGGGGTTGGTTCCTTCACAAATAATCAACTCTTTGAAGGAACTAAAAATATAATTTTCTCCTGATAATAAACCATTATGCCTCTACAGGTGAAATTGAAGACAGTCAACTTGTTGTGTATAAATTTGTAGAGTTACAATATTTGATTCATTTTATACAGAGTACTGGGAGCACCATACTAGCCCACATGACTATGAAATCATTCTGGAACAACCCGTACAAAACTTTGAAACTCCTGCACTGCTTATTTTTCCAACTCTTGTAATTTATTCTTCCATGTACGATATCTCTTTGTTATATTAGGATTTATTTTTTTTTGGTAGATAAGATACTATAGCATTAATACCGGGTTTTACAGGTTGACCCAAAACCTTTTACAAAAATCAGCCCAGGGTTGTTGATGAACATATCCTTACTAAGGATCCTATATATGTAAAATCTACATGCCGCCAAAGCCATTACATCCGGTAAGGCACATAGCCTATTATCAAAAAGAAACTTCCCATACAACATTTTGGGTATACCCCAAGAAAACACACATGCATCATAATTACAAAAAGAAACAGACACGGATCCCTTCCTTGAGACAATGGAGAAACAAAAAGCTGCAGACACACATAGCAGAGTACTGAAAAAAACTCCCACAAGCTCTGTATTGACAGTTACTCTTAATAATTCTTTGGTAATTGCTTTCTTCCGTATATGACATGCTTTGGTACCACATACTATCTTGGCCAATCAGCCTTGGAGAAGTGAACCTGTTGGCTAGATTTATGGCGGTGGCTATCTGGTGGTCCACGTGGCTTTGGTTCGAAGTCTTATATTGTCGTTTCTTTCCTTCCCTGTGATTATCAACCAACCTCAAATTACTAAGATGACTAGGAGCCATGTTATCTGACATGTGACTATCCCCATTAGTCTTTGTGGTATTTCCAAGCAGCATCCACGAAGACTGATAGCTCAGATAATTTTTATTGTGAGTCCAATTCAAAAAAGAGATGGGAATACTCCTAGCCTTCGAACTTACAGTGCCTTCCCTGTTGGTAAATTTGACTATCATTCTTGGCATTCTTGTTGAATAAGCTCCTCTACTTCACTCGGGACACCGTGTTCCCATTTGAAAATTCTGTCACCATCGACACCCAAATTGGCCAGCTTATCAACAATTTTGTTAGCTTCTCGAAAGACATGTTGGGCTTTTCTGTCTGTCTTCCCTGGAAAAGGATCCTAGCCTCTTCAACAATTGTTTTAATCCTCCAAGGAGGTGTTTTCCAATTATTGAGGAGATTTATAACATGCATAGAGTCTCCTTCTATGATCAAATTGCCTTCTAAGTCTTGAGTCATTTGAAGGCCTCTCCACATAGCTCTAGCTTCAGCTTCGTTGTTCGTCCTTGTTCCCAAATATTCAGAAAATGCAAGCATCATATTCCCATTATGATCTCGCACAATGCCACTAGCCTGCTCTGCCGGATTGTCCTTAGCTTGCTCCATCAAAATTAAGCTTAAACCAACCCGTAGGAGGTGGAGACCACTTAACATTGGCTCTGGGGTTGACTACCCTAGGCACAGACTCATCTAACAAGGTTAAGCTTAAATATTGAGCAATCGTGGTCTCCTGTAGATGAGGTTTACAACTATCAAAAGGGATAAGGTTCACATTCTCGTTGGCAAAGGATAGGATCCTGGCAATGATAGTTTGATGATCATGGATAGACTCATTAAAGACTCTATGGTTCCTTTCTAACCACACCTGCCAAAGATAGTGATTGAGACAAATTTTCCACATGTATCTAAGTCTTTGGCTTGAAAAGGGGTAAGGCCACTAGATGAACAAATCAAGTACGATGGCTGGTTTAACCCATGAAATATTGAAGGCCTAAAAACCCCACTTAGGACAGTCAAGGAAAAAGGGCACTCAAGGAAAATGTGATAAATGGTCTCCCAATTAGCCTTGCATAGATAACAATGATTAGTGATACAAATACCTTTACGCATCATATTATCAATGGTTAGAATTCTTCCTTGGATAACCCACCATGAAAAGACTACAATTTTGGAATTAAATTTTTTATCCAAACTAAGTCCTTTTGGAGGACAAAATCCTCGTCATCAAGCAGAAGCTTGTAAGCTGATTTAATAGTGAACTGCCCATTTTTCGTAGGAGCCCAGGTCACTTGATCTTCCTTGGGTCTCATGGGGATAAACTGTTGCCTGAGAATGTTACAAAGATCATTTGATTCTGCTTGAAATCCCTGAATTCTTATTTGTTTCCACTTCATTCTACCTCTGTCCTCAACCATATAATCAGAGACTTTTCTACCAATGAGTTCTTCTGTGATATCTCTGATTCGGGCTAAGTTAGGATATTGCGTCAGTGGTTCATCCTTAGCCCACCTGTCATTCCAGCAATTTATCCTCTCACCATTGCCTAAAACCCATCTTAAACCTTTTTTGATGATTTCCTTACAATTAAGAATTGCTTTCCAAAAAGCAGAACCTCTGATTGGAACTGAGTCACTTAGAAATTCCATATTTTGAAGATACTTTCATTTGATGATAGTTGTCCATTCATTTTCTTCACCAGAAATGAGACGCCATGCCTACTTAGCTAGTAAAGCTAAATTTATATGAGCAATTCTCCTCAGACCTAAGCCCCCATTTTCCCTGGGTCTGCACACTTTGGTCCATCCTACAAGGTGTATCCTTTTTTCTCCTCTGATCCAGTCCATAAAAATTCTTTTTGGAGTTTCTCAATTTTCTGGAAAACCTTCACAGGGGCTTTGAAAATGGAGAGGAAATAGACTGGAATGCTCTAAAGAGAGGCCTTAGTGAGGGTCAACTTTCCTGCTTGAGATAGAAGATGACCTTTCCATCCAACAAGTTTTTTTGAATTCTTTCAATAACCCTGTCCCACATTGACTCTCTCGGAGAACCAATGAAAAGAGGGAGACCAAGATACGAAGTGGGGAGGTTTGCTATATCACACCCTAAAATTTTTGCAATCCTTCCTTGCCTCTGAATGGGGGTGTTCAAGAAATATAACTTGCTTTTACTGAAATTAACTTTCTGACCAGCAACGTCCTCGTAGAGTTGCAGGATGTATTTAATTATTTTGGCCTCAACCACTGATGCCTTAGTCAATATAAGGGTATCATCGATGAATTGTTGGTGAGAAATAGCCCTAGTGAGAGATGTTGCCTTGATTCCTGATATTAGCCTTGAACTGCAAGCATTTTTGATGGTTCTACCTAAAGCTTCTGCCACAATGATGAATAACATGGGGCTGATAGGGTCCCCCTACCGAATTCCTCTGCGACTTTGAAAGTAACCAGTAGTTGTTCCATTAACTAGAATCGAGAACCATGCTTTAGAAATACATTCTTTGATCAAATTAACCCATTGGTGGTGAAAACCAAACTTAAGGAGGACAACAATCAGAAAGTCCCAATTTAGCCTATCAAATGCTTTGTTCATATCAAGCTTGAGGGCAAAAATAGACCTGTTAGTCTTATGAGCAGAGTGTCGAGCTTCATGAACTATGATAACTCCATCCAAGATTGACCTACCCTAGACAGAGCTTCCCTGGCATGGATCTATGATGCGGGGTAGAATATCTCTCATTCTATTTGCAATGGCTTTAGTTAGGATCTTGTAAGAAACATTGCACAGACTGATTGGCCTGAAGTCAGCCATAGATTCAGGGGTTTGCTTCTTAGGAATTAGAGAAATAAAAGTAGAGTTGATACCTTTTGGGATATGATTGCTTGCTTGGAATTCTCTGACAGCAAAAATTACATCCTCACTTACGATGTCCCAAAAATCTTGATAGAAATGAGGGGGAAAGTCGTCGGGTCTCGGGGCTTTGTCTGGCTCCATGCTAAACAAGGCTTCCTTAATTTCCTCATCAGAAAAGGGAGCTAGAAGCTTAAGGTTTATATCCTCATTTATTATGCTAGGAATGGATTGCAAGAGAATATCTTTGGCCTCCTCATTGCACTACGATTCTTGACCAAGGATAGAATTGAAATAAGTTACTGCCTCCTTTCTGATTTCTGTTAAGTCTTGAGTAATAGAACCATCTACTTTTTAAAAAATATTATCTTGTTATTGCTTCTGTTTCTAAGCGTGGTGACGTGAAAAAACTTGGAATTTGAATCTCCATATTTCAACCAAAGAGCCCTTGATTTTTGCCTCCAATAGATTTCCTCACAGGCCAAAATGTTATGAAACTCTGCTAGTTTTGTTCGTTCCTCCTGCCTAGTAGTTTCATCAACATCACCATGTTGGATCCTCTGATCAATTATCTTCAAAATTTCAACAACCTATTTTTTATTTTCAAAGAGGTTCCCAAAGACCTCTTTGTTCCAAGTTTGAAGCTTTTCCTTAACAAACTTTAATTTGCCAGCAAGTTTAAAAGTTGCACTACCCCTGACAGGTTGTTGCCACCATTGACTTAAGTTATCTCTGAAACTGGAATGTTTGATCCACATAGATTGAAATCTGAAAGGTTTCTTGAAGGACAGAGAGTTAGGGATCTCCAACAAAATGGGATTATGATCAGAGGCAATTTTAGGAAGGGCTTGCAGGGTAGAATCACCGAACAAAGTTGTAGCCTCCTTTGATAGAAAAAACCTATCAAGCCTTTCTTGAATGAGATGACACCCTATCCGTCGATTGCTCCAGGTATAATTCGCTCCTCTAAGTTTTACATCCATCAACATGTTGGAGTTCACAAAGTCATTGAACTCATCCATGCTCCTGATAGGTGGTCCATTTCCACCCATTTTTTCTGAAGGGTAAAGAGGAGTGTTAAAATCCCCACCAGAATCCAGGGGACATTATGGAAGATTTCACTCAGATTGCCTAAGTACTCCCACAGTAGAGCTCTCCCTTGAATTGAAGTCGGGGCATAAATATTTGAAAGGATCCATGACCTATTGTTGTTTATTTCCTTAAATAAAACACTAAGAACCCTATCATCTTTCTGAATAATGGTGCCTTCTACTATCCAGGGATCCCACAAAGTCATAAGGCCTCCAGATGCTCCTCTGGATGATTTGCAAACCATCTCCCCTTGATTCCAGATTTTTTTGCTATTTTTTTATTGAATCTCATCAGTTTTTGTTTCTTGCAACATGATAATAGTTGGATTCACTTGATTTCTTATTGCACTGACTTCCCTGTGTTTGGGCAGGCCATTGAGGCCTCTCACGTTCCATGAGAGGAACTTCATTTAGATTGTTTGGGATTTCTTCCTCTCCCCCTCCCTTGAGGGGGTTTTCCTAATTTGTTGTCTTCAGAACCCGGAATAACTTGTTGAAACAAGGTTCTCTGTTTTCCATTGGCAATGTCATTATCAGTTTTAATTTTTTGATGCTCAACATTTGATATTCTCCCTCTTCTTTTTCACTGCCAAAATCTATAGGAGACTTCATAGTGCTCCTGGTTTGTTTAGGACTAAACTGAGAGGAGGTAATTTGTTGCAGAACTGGACTGCCATATTCCTCAGTCTGAAGAGTTTCACATATCTCCACCCCTACATCCAAATCTTCTCCTTTTTTCCTGTATTCCCCTGGTCTGTGGGATGGCCCCTCAGTAGGATTCACTTGGCTCCTAGTGATGATGTTAGGGAGATGAGATTTTTTATTTTCCAATGCCTCAACTTTCTTCCTAAGTTCTTCAGCATTAGGGTTTGGCTTTGGGATGCCCATTGGGCTTGAAGTATTTCCAGCATTGGGGTTTAAGGATCCTGACTTGGATGTGGATTCTAGAGATCGTGCATTAGGGTTTGGATTTGTGATGCCCATGGGGCTTACAGTAATTTTAGCATTAGGGTTTGAGGATCCTGACTTGGATGGGGATTCGAGAGAGTCAGAAAGGTTAGCTTGAAGGTGTTGGGCTTCCATGTCTTCTGATAATCCTCCTACTCCCATATTGGATAGAATTGAAAATTTATTTGAAACTAGAGGATTGGAACTTACCCGAGTATTTTGGTTGCCAACAACTTGTTGTTTTCCTTTGTCTTGTTGGGACCCTGCACCCTCTCTTTTCTTTTTTGGTAGACATAGTTTGCCTGATTGAAATCACCTCTGCTAGGGAAACTCCTCAAATTTCCTCTGTCTAGCATTCCCTGCTTCTTTTCTCTATTCATTGCCAGGTTAGGGCATTGATTGCATAGATGTCCTTGATTTTTACATTCTGCATAGAATGTCGGTCTATTCTCGTATTCTACCGGCTATTTTCTATAGTATTCTCCATACTCTAGCTCCACAAACCTTGGCAATTCATTATTCAAATTAGCATTTACGTAGATTCGTGCATGAGTCATCCTTGTCCTGGCCAAGGTCGCATGGTCAATGGAGATCAGGTCCCCTATAGTTCTGGCTATGCCCTGCAGCCAATATTCATTGAAGAACTGGGCAGGTAGACTCGGGAGACGAACCCAAATAGGGGCAATGTTAATATTTTGCTTTTCAGGGTCGAAATCTTCACCCCATCGTCTGAGAAAAAGGCTCCTTTTGCCTAGAAACCAAGGACCTCTTGTTAAAATGCGGTTAGCATCCTCCATATTGTTAAAATGGATAATGAAGAACCCTCGAGTTAGAGCTACCAACTCCAAGCTGCCTACCAGTCACCATTTACCCATCGCCCAAGCCCTGATAGTCTCCATGTCCGGCCTACCTCCCAAAAACTTGCCTACCAGGGAGAATTCTTCCATTAAAAGAAAAGGGCTCATGGAACTTGTCGGGGCTGAAATTTTATTATTTACTGGAACTAGGGGCGGAAGAGAGAGAACCTCCTTTCTTTTTCCTCTAAGAGTCTCAGCAAAAGACAACCACTTCTTGGGCCCCGCATTGTCCTTCGTATCTTTTTTGTCGGGGTCTTTCTGAGGAGGTTCGGGCCCCCGTGTGATGCCCGCCTCCAAATCTACCGTAGCTTGACCACCTTCCTCTGGATCCTCGCTTGATCCATGCTCGAGGTTCCCACCCACCCCTTCCATACCTGCTCTACCTCTACCGCCTTGGCTGAGATTCCTGCCCAAAAAATTCAAACCCTCACTCCCATCGCACCCGCTAAACCTCAGCTCACTCATTCCTATTACTGAAGGAGAATAGAGAATTTTTGAAAATACCACAATATATACTTCAACCTCAAAAGAAAATACATCCCCCACACTTCACCTCTTCATCTAACACCTCATACCAGCACAAACAAAAAATAAAAAAAAAAACTTATATTAGGATTTATTATGATCAAACTAAAGAATGGATGCATCTATACAGACATGCAATTTTCAAGCACTCATTCCTAGATTTTTCTTTCCAAATGACGAGTGCAACTTTTACAAGCACCTAGAAACATTTATTCTAGGAAAGGAAATAACACACTATTATTATACAGTCTCTTTTCATTTTTTTCATCTATAACAAACAGATTTCATATCTTAACTAATGCCAAGTTTTCAAACACACATTTCAAGGAAAACTTATATGCTAAAGAGACTTGTTCCAGTTTTCAAACAACAATCGTGTTCTGCTAACAGTCTACAATTTTTCTAATAATTTATACCAATATCAAGGAAGCTTAAAACAATATTTTCTATCACCTTGAAACTATTCTCATTTCACAAGCTCGCAATACAGGCACTATCAAGCAATTTAGGATAGCATCTCATTTTTCAACAAAGAACACTCGAAACTAATATTTTAATATTTATATTCAAAATTTTCACCTAAACTCAACCCATGCATGGTTTTCATTTATTTCTAAATAAAATAATTGAATTCTCAATTTGAAAACATCACATCCTCAAATACAACAGAGATTTCATATATAATATGCTTATGTTTTTCTTTCAACATATCTAGCAAATTTCTCATTGAAACATTTTTCTTAAAAATAAAGACTTAGCAACATGAAGGCAACCGACCTAGAGAATGTTCCAAACAAGTAACACGAATTTCTTGTCAAGCCAAAAAATTCCTACGTATGCAAGTTAGTCACAGGTAAAAAATGCATGCTTCAAGAAAATAGATTTTTCAGATCGCCTTGTTTTTCCCCAAAAACCGATATATTATTTCCCCGCTCCTCACACCAAACTCCCCATGTTTTCGTTCTCCCATCTGGTGAGGTTTGTTTTTGCAATCATGACAAGTTATATGGAATTATTCTTCATTCAATGCACCTACTATCCAGACGTCCTCCAAATCTCACCATATGACTATTTTTGCATTTCCTTTAATAATAGAATTTTTATATATATTAACTATTTAATATACATTTTATTACTTTTAATTTAATTTTTCAAACTCAATAATAAACATATCATTAGTATTTATTTTACAAATTGCTTTAGTTAAATATGGCTTCCATGCACTAAGCATTTTTATTGCCAAAAAGACTAAATTCATTCATCGATTTTATCAAACAACAAACATATTTCTAAAGCAAACACTCACATAATGCAAAACATTCATGATGTTCTATATGATATGTACTTTATGTGAGCTTTCACGTACTTATAGGTTGAATCATCACTTCCCTCTTACATTTTTTGTTGACCTTATTCTATCCATCGAGGATATGTACCTGGTCCTACATTTACAATAGCCATTAGCAATACCACATTCCAAAAATTAAGGCAAGTATAAACCATCAATTTATTTGCTATCAATGTTTGTGCAAGGAGGGTCGTTACAACCACATCCTTTAGACTTCCTTGTGAACTTTAATGAGAACACTCTCTTAATAACACCTTGCGGGTTGGTGAAAGGGATAGAGAGGGCCAATGATGTGGGACACATCATGGTAATGGAAGATTAACACCATGCTTTTTATAGGTAAATTATTCTAAGCAGCTAAACCCTAAAATGTTATTTTTAGAGCATACAACTAGTTTGAGACGAGAACTAGTCTTGATAGAGAATAAGGATATATTACATGAAATCCATGGAAACCTTACCTAGTTGCCATGTGAAAACCACCTATCTTTAGTTGGTTTTCCAGAATTAGAAATTCATTATTTTTGGAATGGAAAATATTTAAAAAAACTTTTGCCTTGAGGTTAAATAGGAGAATAGATAGAGGTAATGCATGGAGAACTTATCACATTATATTTGGAAGGAAGAGTGAGATAAAAAGACAAGGAACTCAAACAAAGTGATTCATCAAGGAGATATTTATGTCAATACATGCACTTACCTAGTTTTGTCGATAAAGGAAGTGATAAATATTGGAAGAGTTCACTCTCCTAATATATGAGTTGTAAGTTTCCACCTTAGCGTTGCATCTTGAACTCCTAAATTCATAATAAAATTGCATAATTGAATGACCTTTTACCTCAAGAAAATTTTAGGTTACTTTGCATTCCATGTAATTCTTCTCTTTGAGATATTAGAGGGGTTTTATGAATAGGTTGTCTACTTTTTGGAACATAATGTAATTCCATGGAATTTGGTACTTGTTTGTTTGGATAAATTAAATCCCTAACTAGAGCAAGTTACATGGTGATTTGTGGGTTGGGACTACTCAGGGTTTAGTTGCAACCCTAGAATTTTCCGTACTATACTATTCCCTTTTAAGAAATATTTTTGAATTAATGGAACAAACTCTTGTGAGCAAAAAATAATTATGGAAAAATATCCCCTATTGTGATGTGAATGAAGAAGTTTATATACGTTATAGAAGTTTAAAATAGGATGTCCTTCATCCTTATGGAAAGAAAAAATTGGTTTGAATTTATGACTATATTGAACTTGTCCTCCATCCATTAAAGAGTAATTTAATAAATAAAATGCACTTGTTATAACCATCTGCTTATAGATCTAATTGATTTTATTATGTACATTCTTTATGGTGTTTAACACATCTTTAAAATTGTTTTAAATTTTTTTACCCTTGAACATATGTCCTAGCATGATTGGTTGAACTCTAGTTTTAACCTTGTTATTCTCTTGATATATGGATATATGGATGAGTTGGAAAATATATCCTATCTAATATTAGCTAGCTTGAATGTGCAAACTATGATGAATTTATATCTTCTATCCTTATGGTAAAATTTTCCCTAGCTAAGGTGCTAATAGTACTTGTTGTGATACCCATAATAGTTGCTTTTCATAAATAATACACCAACTTTGCCATATGATCTAGAACTAAGTATAACTAACAGTGACTAAGGAGAGTATCAAATCAATTCAAACTGTGAGTAGTTGGTCATTCTTATGATAGAAATTTTGTTGTTTTTCTCTATATAGGACTAGAGAAGTAACTTTTGCAATAAAGTCAATTGATGTGTAAACATTCGTCCTATAGATGATTTTGATAAGCTAGAGTGTTGGAAGGGTGGTTTTAGTTAAGATAATAACCATACATTTCTAGGGATTTATGGCAACTCGGTATGACATAATATTGATAACACGTAGGTTGTATGACTTCAATCACCATTTAAGCTAGAATATAACCTTAAGGTAGGTTCTTATAAGGGAATGTCATGTATAGATGGCTAAAACTTAACAGTTTCTAAGGTACTGGTTAATATGAAAACTTGAGTCTTAGTCACTTAGACAATAAAGCATTTGAGTGAAATTTATTGTACCTTTTTAAGATTAAATAATGATACAATGAGGGACTTGAATGTCTTGTACTATAATTATTTTTGGTTACATAACTATTAAGAGTGACTTACAATACCAATGCTTGTCACCTTGCTATGTAATTGTCCTATATTGAAAAATAGTATACCTATTATGTAGCTATGGTAATTAATAATTATACTTAGTAGGAATTATACCTTGTGGTAGCAAATATGAAAGATTATCTCACATGATTCACTCCCCATGATTATAAATCACTCAAAATAATATCATCAATATTCAATCACATATCAAATAACATCAATCTCACATGAATCAAACTGAAAGCTTTATTGATAATAAAACTCAAGCAATGCATAAATCAAAGCTTATTTGAGTTACAAATTATGTAGCTTTGTCTTAATATAAAGATACATGAGAATTTTCACATTGCATAAATATTGGATTTTGCCCTTCTCAAACTCATGGGATAAATTGAATCTTCCTCTTATTTTCTTACATAATAAGTCCCACATATTACATAAATATAAAGTATCTCATGATTGCATATAAATCCCTACTTCTAAACTAGACACATCACTCAAAACTCTTCACTTCCTAACTAGACACCTCACACACTTAAATACATGACACATGCACACTCCTACTAACTTGACATAATTTATACATAAAATTAAACTCACACCCTAATCTAAATATTTACAATGACACCAAATAATGTAATACCTCCAACACCCCCATATATTACATTATTTGTATGAAGTCTTCTTGCCTTCAATATTTAATTCTTGTATTCATTCTTTGGCTTTGGTTCTGGCACTCCTTCAACCTCTGATTTTGAACTTGTCACTTTATGTTATTCCCTATGCCTATCATACTTATGAACAATTCATATCCTCGTGAATATTTTAAATCATTGTAAATAATTTTACAAATGAATTTTGAACCAATACACATGCCTTGTGCACATTCTTTATTTATGTTCAGGTCACTTTTATCATATGTTATATCCATTCCTTGAACAAGATCATATTCTTCATTTGATATCATTGTTTTATGAGTGTTACAAAGAACCTTTATACTTGGATTATATATGAAAAAAAATTCTTATCCATATTGATTGGTTTTGTGTGATATCATTGTTTGGCAATTTCCATGATGCCTTAGTTTGTTTCATGTTCAAATATGTTATTGAAAGGCATTTTGGAACTTCATTACTCTTGGATGGTATCTTGTAATTTATCTTGAACATTTTCAAATAATTGCACATAAAAAAACTTGCTCAAATAATTTTACAATCTTCTTTTATTCACACAAATTTCTCCAAAAAAATAATACTCATGCAAATTTCCTTCAATTTTCAATAATTATTTTCTTCAAGTAGAAATATTTTTATCTCCAAAATTTTAATCAATTCTTCTTCTTCAATTTCAATCAATATCATTTCAAATTCTAATCATTTTATTAAAATACCAAATCAATTTCATTCCCATCACCAATCATTTATTCATTTTCAATTTAATTCATTTCATCATTTCTTCTTACATCTCCCAATTTCAATCAGTTTCATAATAATTCAATTCTTCAAATTCAATAAAATCAATTTTCTTAAATTTTTCTTAAGTCTCCCTTCAAATTCAATAAATAATTTATTTCATCAAATCAATTTAATTTTCCTTCCTATATCTTCCAATTTCAGTCAATTTAATTTCTTCCTTCCAATTATCAATTCAATTTTATCAATCATTAATTCAATTTCATGAATTTAATCAAGTCATTAAATTCACTTTATCAAATTCTTCTTAATTCATTTTCATCATTAAATTCTTTTTTAATCAAATAATTTCTCCTTTTAATTAATAAATTCCTTATAACTCCCATTAATAATCAATTTTATTTTTATCTTCTTATCACTTCAAAATAATTTAATCCTCCAAATGTGCATCCAAATTTTTTTTTTGCTTGATAATAAGGGGTTGTACTCGGATCCCCCACCCTTTAAAAATTACATCTCTCTTCTTTAGAGCTTGAGAGTTTACAAATAGATACATCTCAATTGAGATGCTATAGCTAGAAACCTACATCATTTTACATAAAATGCCCAAGTTCATGATTTTCATTTTCTAGATTTTTTCAAATATTTGTATGAATACAATTACTCAAGAATTTAGAATCTTTCTTGACATTTTCCTATAGAAGCCTTCATAATGCCAAACATTCACCTCTATTATCTATGCCTTGCATCTTAGTAGAGTAATAATTCCAAAACATCGCACCATCATAGTCCGCTTTACTAAATCTAGATTGCTAGTTTCCTTCCTGAAACACAAGTGCAACCACAAAAATTATAATAAATAGTCTAAATTAAAATACATTATTGTTACAAAAAAATAGATATTACCAATGGAAAACATTAAAGTAAATCTTAATCATTAATTGATTTAGGTAATCAACATTTTTTGTTAGCTTCAACTAAACTTTCTACTTCCTCTAACCATGGAAAGAAGAATTTAACTTCACAATCCTTAATCAAAATCCCTCTATTGGCTAGCTTATCTGCACATTTGTTTCCTTCCCTTAATATATGTGTAAACCTGATTTCTTCAAACTCTTTAGCAAGATCTTGAATTTTCACAATTATCTCTTGTATGTTCCATGGAGCCTTTGCTTTCCTCAAAATTGTATTTATTACTATGAGAGAATCACCTTCCATCCATACTCTATTCCATTTTATTTGTTTACATATTTTTAACCCTTCTAAATCTGCCCAAGCTTCAACTTTATTATGTCTTAAATCCACTATTGAAAGCATAATGAGACAAAATATCTCCTCTATTATTTCTAATTATTCCTCCTCCTCTTGCTTATCCTAGATTTCCTTTAGATGCTCCATCAAAATTCAATTTAGCCCACTCTACATCTGGTGGTTTCCACTTTATCTTAGTTTTGCTTATCTTGTACCCAAAATCATAATTCCATTTAATGACTTGACTCCATCTATCAAGACTCTATGCTTCCAAATTAGGAATTGGGTGAGTTTATAGGGTTGGTTTAGACTCCTCTATGGCTAAACATATCTTCTTTTCATTACCTCTAAATTGCTTTCCCATACTTTAAATATTCTTCTATTCCTTTCTAACCATATAGTCAAAAGCATTGTATCTTTTGATATATCCCATATTGTCTATAAAGCCTCACTTTTATAAGTGCTCTACCATTGCTTTAACCAATATTCAATTCTGTTATTCATAACCATGAATTTACCAAACATATTAAGAATCCATTGCCATATATTCTAGACTATTTAGCAATATCCCAAGAGATGTTCAATACTCTCCTCCTCCTTATTACAGAAAACACATTGAGAGGGGCCATGAAAACCCCTTTTCATAAGATTATCCTAGGATAAAATTCTTCTATGACCTACTAGCCAAACAAATATTTTAATCATAGTTGTTATCTTTCTACTCAATTGCCTCCTAGCATCAATGTATTGTATACTTGTAAAAAATCTTCTTTCCATTTGTATCTTCCTTCTCGATCCTTGTACAAATTATTTAAAACCCTATCATCATATTTTTCTTGAAGCGATCTCATCCAAGGTTTCAAAACTGGATCTAAATTGAGTGGTTTTTTATCACGCCAAGTATCCATCCAAATAGATTTTTTTCTCTAGTTCCCACCACCCATATTAAACATTTAATCATAAGATCAATAGATTTTTTTAAACTATTCCAAAGAGATGAACCATTTGTAGGAGAGAATGCAATAAATATTAAACTTGGATCATTGGGATCAACATACTTACTTAGAAGAATTCTTGCTCATTGTCTTTGACTCTCTTTGTACAATCTCCAGATAAATTTTCCCCTAAGAGCTAAGTTTACATCTGTAAGAGCTCTTAAACTAAGACCTCCCCTAGTTTTGTCATCACACAACTTGCTCCATTTCACCAAAGAAAAATTCCTTTTATCATGTAAACCTGACCATAAAAAGGATCGCATAATAAAAATTAAACTTTTTTCAACATATTTTGGCATAGAATACAATGATATATAATATGTTGGAATGGCTTGTAAGACTGAATTAATTAACTATACTTTTCCTGCTAATGTTAACCATCTACCTTTCCAAGCAGGAAGTTTATTTTAAACTTTACTAATAACTGGATTTCATAAATCTATTCTCATTCTCCCCTCAAATAAAGACATCCCTAGATATTTTTTTGGTCAATTTACCTCCTCCATTTGAAGCAACCTACAAATTCTAATGTGCATAAAAATATCAATTAATGTAAAGGTTATAATTTACCTTTATTAGACACTTAATGTCTCATTCACACAATGTGTATCCAAGAATAATTCTTCCAAGGCATTACTATGATATCCAATTACTTTCTATCTCTACGGTCAAGCTTTCTCCAACATGCTCCAATGCAGTAGAGAATGACATGAATCTCTCCGTAATGTCTACAATATTTTTAACTTTATAATTTCTTCTCATAGGTTTAAATGATTCGCATACATTCTTAGACTCCAACCTTCAATGCACTTTCTTCATTCTTCAAAATTCAACACTCATCCCATAGTTATATGTTCTCAAGCTTCTCTGACGCAACACTTGTGGTTGTCTCTACGTTTGCAAGTAAGGTACTTCTATTTCCATTTACCTCACATTCAGTCTTTGCTTCTAGCTACTTCTGTCTCCTTAGCATATATACTCTCCAATGTCTACTCTCAAATATTTCTCCAAAAAATATACTCTCCAATGTCTCTCCTCTAGGCTTTCACACGTCTACTCTCTAATGCTTCTCTAGAAAATATATTCTCCTACATATCTCCTCCAATTATCCATGTTTTTGCTTTCTCACAGATTCTTTTCTCTAAAACATATCTCCCTTCAAATCTATATGCAATGATAATTCCTAGTAAATGTTATCTTCACTAAGTCTCTTCCTCTTAATTCGTAGCATAGTGGCTTTGATACCACTCCTAGAAAATACGGAATATTATCTCATATGATTCACTCCCCAAGATTATAAATCACTTAAAATAATATCATCAATATTCAATCACATATAAAATAACATCAATCTCACATGAATCAAATTAAAATAGTTATTGATAATAAAACTCAACTAATGCATAAATAAAAGTTTATTCGAGTTACAAATTACATATATTTGCCTCAATATAAAGATACATGAGACTTTTCACATTACACGACCCTTGGATTTTGCCCTCCTCAAGCTCACAGGAGAACTTGAATCTTTATCTTATTTTATTATATAATAATTCCCATATATTACATAAATATAAAGTATCTCATGATTGCATATAACTCCCTACTTCTAAACAAGACACATAACTCAAAAATATTGACTTTCTAACTAGACACCTCACATACTTAAATACATTATACATGCACACTCCTGCTAACTTGACATATAGTTTATACATAAAAAAAAAAAAATCACACCCTAATCTAAATATATACAATGACACCAAATAATGTAATACCTCCAACATCTTTTCAATTAGTTATTATGAGTCACTAAAATATTATTGTTATAAGTTGTTTAAAGTTTATTGAAGTACCATCTTGTATAAAATCACTTTGCACAACTTAAGTGCTCTATGTTTGCTACCTTGCTTTGAGTTATGAGTGGTTTGCAATTCTTTAGTTACCTTGTAAAATAAAAAATATCCCTTTTTAGGTAATTACTTGCATGGTTTAAATGACCTACAAATTATTTAGAATGGTACCTCATAATGAAATCAATAAAAGTGAGTTAAATATTCTCTATTTACTACCATGCTAAGTAAGAATGATACCTTATCATATAAATTCCATGAATGACTTATGTAGATAGAAGGGTTACTAGGGTATGTATAAAGTATGATTGTTTTCATGTTTCACATTTACTACCTTGCCATGATAAAGGATGTCTTGGTATTGTAGAGGAGGGAAAATTACCCTACCGCGTACGATTCTCGGTTGGATCCTTTAGGAGCTAAGGTGACAATGGGGGTATGTTATATCCTCTACACTCAAGGGCTCAAGGGATTGAAGGGTTCACCAAGAATGGTTTAAGGACTCACTCCAAGTCTAGGATGGAAATGTTTGATGTGTTTATTTGAACAAGCACCTATGTTTGGCCTTTCTAAGATCTAAGCTAGAAGGAATAAAAGAACAATGCAATACAAATAATGATGCAAGCAAACAAGAGACTATCCCTAGAATGATTTTTAGTTTTAATGAGAACTAAAACCCTAGTTTTGCAATAAAATAAGACTTTTTCCTTTTTAGCAAGGGTTCAAGAGAATGCACAAACATATTTAACCTAAGATGCAAACTATATGTTTTTTCTCTTTCAAATGCCTAAAAATGGAACTAAATACTTTTCTTCACTTATGATTTAAATTTGGAACAAAAATGAGTAGAAAGAAAACAACAAACAACCTAAGAAGTCTATTTAGAGCACTTACTTGATCCGGTGGTTGATCCTAGCTTTTAAATTTCATCCCCGATATATCCAACAACTTCAAAACCTACAAAACAACTTCAAAACCCTTGGAAAAATTGATCAGTGTTTGGGGGCCTTCTTAGGTTGCTATGTGACTGAGCTTGGAGGCGCAATAATCAATCCCCCTTGGTCCTTTTAGCTGACCATTCAAAAATAAAATAGATTGTTGACCTTTGGAACAAGAAAACAAGATATAGCAAACATGAAATAGTGGAAACAAAGCATAAATAAAAATAATATGATAGAAATAGAACATGCAATAAGATGGATTAGGATTTTGGGAGCAAAAACTTACTCTCAAGCCCTAATTACCAAATTTACACCCTATAAGGGGTAGGTGTAAATTTGAAAAGTTAAATTCACACCTTATATGGATCAAGAGCAAATTTGGTTTAGAGCCTATCTTAGTCTATAAAAGTTTCAAAAAATGTGATGCAAAATAAGAAATTAATGCTTAAAACAGACTAATAATGCACAAAAACCTGATTAGTTGATGGAGAAAGCAAGGAGTAATGAGAAAGTGAAGGTAGTGACCAAAATGGTAGACCTCTCCTGTCATCAAGACTCCTCCACTTGTTCACCAAGGGTAGCTAATCATAATAAGCACAAAAGCAAAGCAACACAACAATCCAAAAATAGAGATTCATCAAGAGCACTTTTTGTAAAAGAACTTAGAATCACAACTTGGTAGAAAAACTTGCTAGCTTAGATAAAAAGGGGATCCAATCCCTCTATTTATAAGAGGTTTGGAGGGGAAAAATGGTAGGAAAATAAAACTTAACCTCGATATAGGGCCAACATCACAAAGAGCTAATGTTGGAAAGGGTTTTTGAGAGGAAAAACCCATGATTACCAAATTTGCACCCAATCCTTAGAGGGTGTAAATTTGGCATGCCAAATTCACACCCTATAAGGCTGGTGTGTTTCTTAATTTGGCAAGGCTAAGGAAAAACAAGCAAAACAAAGGGGAAAAAGGGGGTCAAACTTGCACTTAGCAAATTTGAGAGGAAAACTAAGGATCTAAGGAAAATGACTCATCTTGATGGGTCAATTTTCCATGTCTACATTTTGCCCCCTCTTTGATGCATTTATGGTTGAATAAATGCATCAAAGAAATATGTAGACACCTATGGGCGAAGAATGATGAACATAAAAAGGGGTGGTTGGTTTAGAAGAAGGGATGGTGCAAAAATGGTGTCATTTTGGACACTACAAATTTACATGCAAAATGAGGCATTAATGAAAATTAATGTCTCTATGGCTAGGGTGCCCCCTCGAGTTTCAGAAGGAATGCAAAATTCTTGAAGAAACTCGAAATGACAAACACAGAAGAAATAAGAAAGCAAATAGAGAAGAGGGAAAAAAGAGAAAAAAACAAAAAGGAGGAGAGAGAAAAAAAGGAGGGAAAAGAGGAATAAGAAGAGAAAAAGGTGAAAATGAAATCATTTTCACTGCAAGAAGAAGAAAAGAGCTCTAGAGAGAAAAATAATATGACACTTCCCATACATCGTGCGACCATTATGAGGGGTAAAACTGACACCGTAGTAGATTGAGCATGAGTATAAATCTAAACCCAACCATAGACTAGGTTAGATTAGGGTTTTATGCATTAATTTTAATTTTTTTTAAGGTTTTTTAATAATTTTTTTTAGTATTTTTGCTACCAAGTGTGAATTTGGTTACATAGCAATGCTAAATTTGTACCTAAATATTTTGAGGTTCAAATTTGGTAAATGTTTTTTAATAATTAGTTAACTACTTAATTAATGTGAAATTTTAATGATGAAATTTTATTGAATGTTTATGATTGCAGCATGATGTACTCTTGAGTAGAGAGTGGTGACCAAGCACTCTAGAGGAGGCTATGAGAGGACTCACAACGATGGACCAAGATACCCTACGAGATGTGGGGCTACTACATCTAGAAAAGATACCCTAGGTTGAGGCTGACAAAGCACTACTAATGGTGTTGGTTGAGAGGTGGTATCTGAAGTTATCCATGTTTTGGCTATCTATAGGGGAGATGACCATCACACTAGAGGATGTGTGGTACATCTTAAAGATCCCCATCATGGGGAGGATGATTTACATGGTACAAGTGTCACGGGTAGCATCAAAGAGGTTGTTGGGGAACTTGACACATGATATCTAGTAGAGTAAATTTCATGTTGATGAGATGCCACGATGATATGGAGTTGGGGTACTAACCTCTGTACTCTACGGGGTGGTGGCAGGAATTCTAGTGTGCCATACAAGTAGGCAACACCTACCATAGGCATTGGTAGGAGTAGTGGCAGACATGCGAGACCAACATGTTAGGTTCGCATGGGGACCATATGTGTTGGCCCACTTATACAGGACTTTGCATAATATCATGTATAAGCGACATACAAGATTGGTCTATACAACATTGCTCCAGGTGTGGTGTTGGGAGCACATAGTGATCCAAAGATTGAATGCACTACTAGGGCCATTGCCCAACCTAGAGCAACCAACAATATATAGGTGGAGCCAACACTATGAGTATGGGTATAGAGCATACATAGGTATCCTACCACTAGGGAGGTAGGTAATAGATGAGTTACGAGACCACCAAATCATATGGTGACCATGGCATCTACACCTTGGATGGGTTGAGGATGTAGAGGAGTTGGCTTGGGTTTGAAGGATCTAGTGGGTCACCATAGAGAAGGGTGAGTAGGAGCTATATCGGTTTGATTGAGTACAATGATAGTTTGATATTCTCCAGGAGATTCTAGATCTTGATGACTATTAGTTTAGGTAGGTTTAGAGGGATCCATTAGGAGTCAAAGGGGACCTTGATGTGGGGAGGTTTGTAGAGGAGGACCTAGATGATCCTCTTTATATCGATCTAGGAGTGGATGATGTTGGGGTAGCTCTTAGGTATAGAGGATGGTATAGAGGTATTATGCCCCTAAGGATCTCCCCACTGATGCCAATGTAGAGGTACCAAGTAATGATCTAATGATTGTAGCTAGCCTTGCGAGAGGTTACTATATGCATAGTCAAGTGTTGATAGAGGAATGGAGGCCCTCCTAGGAAATTAGGATAGAGATGGTGATGACCATGAGGATGACCATCACCCTCTCTGGCTCAAGGGAAGAGGGAGCATCCATAGGTGCCCCCATGGTGACATAGGTAGGACCTAGTAGGGTTGTGGGTTAGGAGGACCTAATGAGGGAGGTAGAGGCACTATGGGCTAGGATGGCAATGATGTAGGGGGATATGGACACCCTCTGCACATGGCTAGACTATACCTTGATAGAGCGAGATATAGTGAGGGTTGAGGTAGAGTGCCTTAGAGGGGAGATGGGCTGACTAGAGTGAGAGTAATAATAGGCTTAGATAGAGGGGATGGTTGTCATCATAGGTAGCCAACAGGGCGAGGGGATTTGACTGCTGTAGGAGGATCTATAGAGAGTGAGGGAGGCACATGAGGTGATGATATGGAGGGAGTCCTTCTACTAGGTATTGTACTTCTAAGTGGTTCTAATAGAGTAGAGGATCCTACCATCATCATCCCTATGATCATGGAGTCATTCATAGTTATGGATATGATTTATTTCATGATCCATGAACATGCCCCCACCAGGACCACCTCTAGCAGGTATAGTAGAGGAGATAGGCTCACACGACTAGGGTGGGGATTAGGATGACATGTCAATTTTGATTATGGTATGCATCCTTAGGGATGGTCGAGTGTGCCAAGCTTTCTACTATGGCATATCGATCGACTGACACACACTCTATACTTTATGAGTAATACATGTTACTTTTATTATTTATGGTGTAAAATATGTGTGCTTTGTTATTTGTTTTAGTTATGCATGATGATCACAAACATAATGAATGCAATGCATAATGATCTTAACTAAATGAATGTAGAATGAAAATGAATCTAACTAATGAAATGCATGTATGAAATCTAGCTAAAATGAATGCAAATGAAACAAGTAGATGAGTGATGGAAAGAAGAAGGTGATGGAAGAAAAAGAAGAAGAAAAGGAGAGAAACAAATAATGATAGGAGGAAGAGAAAGAAAGAAAGAAGAAAGAAGAGAGAAGCAAAGTTCCAAAGAGGTCAAAAGGAAAGAAAGAAAACAAAGAAAATAAAAAATGAGTGGAACCCTGTAAGGATGTATGCTCGCAAATGGTCGGATGTGGAGGCTACCCCTCACTAGTGGCCATGAAGCTATCCCATAAGGGTGTTATGCTCACAAAGTGATCAAGTGTGGAGCGATACCTGCTATGGGTGTGGTGCTCACTAATGGTTGTAGTTGGAGAGATACCCACTAGGATGTATGCTCACAAATGGTCGAATGGAGGCTACCCCTCATTGGTGACCATGAAGCTATCCTTGTATGGGGTGTAATGATGTGATTGATTTTCCAAAAGGAGTGTAACCCAATAGGGGTGTGGTGTGTGCAAAATATGAGTGAGCAAAGTAAAGCATAGAAAAATATGTGTGTGTGCATGTGTTAGATAGAAGAAAGATAGAAGAATGAGAGAAGCAAGAAGTAAATAGTAGTGTGTGTGTGTCCTTTTTGAAATTTCAATAGCTAAGAGATGTGCGTAAGATAGTCAGTGGTCGTATGAACACCATAAATGATATTCATGTGGTATCTACCCTATCCCACGAGGATCCCTTAACAATTGAAAGATCAAGAAGGAAAAAGTGTGAGCAAAACAAGATGCACAGATAGAAGAAGGAATGTATATCCTTTGTCTTGGAGAAAAGAAGAAATGATTGAAAATTTTCAAAGGACAAAGGATATACAAGAGATGAAGAACTATATCCCTTGACTTGGAGAGATTTTAAAATTATTGAAACTTTCAAGGTCAAGGAATATATGAGAAGAGAAAAGAAGAAAAGAAATGAGCAAAATGCAATGATGAAAAATGCATGGAGATGTGCCCTAGGTTGGGGATTTTCTAAGCATCAGTGACCTAGTATGAGTGCAATGCATGTGAGCTAGAACCTAACTAGGTTTCATCACTTGCCTCATTGCGAAGTCCCCAAGAATCTATATGATCAAGCAATCATGCAAGTATGATCAAGCAACAAAGTATCTATATGACAAGCAAAGATGCAAAATGGAATAAAATGTTAAGCAATTCATGCAAAATATGATAGGCAATCATGCAGTATGAGCAAGCAAAACAAATGTAGGATGAAGAATGAAGATGTAGAATCATGCATAATATCATTTTAGGTGCATTATGTTCATTGGTTCTTTAAGTTCTTTACCATCTAACGTTGCTAAATGATAGGCTCTTGAGCCAAACTTGGTCATTATGACAAAGGGGCCTACCTAATTGGGCTAAAATTTGCCTTTCAGATCTGATCGAGCATTCATGTTCTTTTGGTTTTCCTTGAGAACAAGGTCCCCAACCTCAAAAGAATGATTGTAAACTTTCTTAGAGTAATATCACTTGAGCCTATTTTGATAGGCTCGAAGATGCTCTAAGGCATGGATGCACTTTTCATCTAATAGCTCCAATTGGTTTAAATGATCTAAATGATACTCATCATCGATCAAGGTACCATATTCTTAGCTATTAATGATGACATAATGAAGGAATCTCTAAATAGAATCAAAAAATACCTCAGTGATCATAGACCAAGACATACGGAGATGGACCTGTAGGAGTACACATGTTAGTATGATAGGCCCATAGGATAGGATAAAGTTGGATGTGCTAGTCTTGATCGGTCTTACTAATCAAATTTTTAAGGATCTTAACTAAGGATTTATTGGATGCTTTAGCTTGAAAATTACCCTAAGGGTAATATGGAGTGACCATTTATGTTGAATCTTATTTAGAAAAAATTTTATAGGATATCCTTGTTCATATGAAAGGAGTATCATTATCATAAAGAATGATCAAAGGAATCCAAGGTTGAACTAAGGTTATCATATTATAAAATAATATGTTAGAGGGAGAAGGTGGTCCCTCATCCTCATTACTCCACTCTAAGCCATGATGATCCATGAATTCAGCATAAGTGATAAATTGATCATCATCAGTTGGTAAGGGTTGGTTTTTATTAGGGATGTAACCTATGCCACATCTCCTAGGCCAAAGCTCAACTTCCAAAGGCTCTTGAATACCTTTTTGTTGTGGCCCCAAACCCTTACCTACATATCCCATACTAGATAGGATCTGCTTAGGAAGTGGGTAATCATTGGATAGATAACAATGGGCAAAGGCTCACTCTATAGGAAAGGGATTGCTACCATGGATATTTTCTTTGAGGGATGTACCCACATAGATAAAGGTACACATGCCGATGTGTACTACTTCACCCTTTTTATGGGGTAAACCCATAGTTTGGGGTGAAGGTGGTAGCTTTGCTAGATCTAGAAGAGGACTTTCATTGAGCAGGTTGATTTGATCCTATGATGATATTATGGTTGGTGGTTCCTCATTTATTTTAAAATTTTCAAACTCCTTGATGATTTTAGATGATGAAAAGAAGAAGTAGAAGAAATTTTGTGGAGAGAAATAGATGGATAGAAATTGAGACTAGATTGAGCTTGCTCAACCATTGAACAATATTGGAATGGATGAGGGTCACCTTGAATGGTGACAAGTTGATCTTTGAATTCATATTTTAAACATTGATGAAGAGTAGAAGGGACAACCCTCATTGCATGAATCCAAGGGCATCCAAGAAGAAGATTGAAAGATGTTGGGCAAGATACCACATAAAATAAGGTATCTAAGATCTTGGGTCCTACCCTAAGGGGAAGGGATAAAATATCGTAGGCCTCTTGGGACTCATTGTTGAAATACTTTATGATGACATCAAATTTGGTTAAATCTTCCTCCTTTAATCCAAGATTTTGGAAGAATTTATAAGTGCATAGATTGAGGGAGGAACCATTGTCCACCAAGATTCTCTTGATAAAATTATCCCCAATGTATGTAGTGATGTAAAGGGGAGAATCCCCTTGTAAATTTGAGGAAGGAAGATCATCATCATAAAAATATATATGATTAATCCCAAGAGAACCTACAACATTAGCTAGGTTACTAGGGGGAAGATCTTGTAGGATAAATTGTTGACTTAGAAGCTTCAACAAGGCTTCCCTATGAATAGGAGAAGTTTGCAAAATCTCTAAGAGGGATATCTTGGTTGGTGTGTTACTTAACTATTGTTGAATGTTGAAGGAGACTTTTGGTTGTGGCTTCAACACTAAGGTTGGTTTTTCTACACTTGTGCTCCTTTTTTGGGTACTCTTAAGAACTAAAGGTGGTCTAGAAGGTTGGTTGGATGTAGAACTTATCTCCTATTGAGATTGTTGAGTCAGTTGAGCTTGAGCTTGTTGTCTTGTAGTAGCTACTATCATACCAACCATGTTGTTGTAGGGTGGTGGCACATTATGATAAGACACCTGGTTGGTTGTTTGTTGTTGATGATTGGGTAGGGGATTTTGGAAGATCCCCATATCTTGATTAGTTGTAGGTGCCTATTGAGTAGGAGGTTGATTTGTTGGAGGTTTGTGGTTAGGAGTAGGTTGGGAGTCCTCTATGACAAGATGACCCTCATCTATTAAGTCTTGAACCACATGTTTCAACCTCTTACATGAATGTGTCATGTGCCCTTCCACTCTATGATACTCACAATGTTGATCAGGCTTATACCAAGTTGTTGTGGTATCAGGTTACCTTATGGGAGGTAACTCAATCATCTTAGCTTCCAAAAGTTGCTTAAGGACCAATGAAATAGGTTGGTTGAGTCTAGTAAAATTCCTTGGTGGGGGTTTTTGAGGTCTACTAAGTACCATATTTTACAAGGTACTAGCAACATTAACATTATTGGTTTACCTGTTATCTGTTACCCCATCACCAACTACATGCTTATTCTTATATTAACTTTTCATGGTCCTATCCTCTTCTTTCCTTAACTTGAGTTGACCTCTTCGAATAAGAGCTTTCTCTACTCTTCTTTCCAAATCTATTGCTTGTTCAAAAGAGGTAATAATTGTTGTTTCCAATTCATATGAGATATGTTCTTGTAAGTTTCCAATAAATATCTCTAACATGTCTCGAGGAGGTAAGGTGTATCTTAATCATCCAACTAAACTTCTCCATCAAGCCAAAAACTCTGAGAAAATTTCATCTTTACCTTGCTTCAAAAGATATAAATCTTGCATAGTCACATTTTTCTCAATACAAGCTCCAAATTGTTGAATGAATAACCCAACTGTCTCTTCAAAATTCCTTAAATAATGATGAGGTAGTTGATAATACCATTCCAATGCCATACCACCAAGGCTCTTAGGGAATATTTTTAGCAACAACATGTCATCATATATAATATCATGGCATGTTGTTCTAAACATCCTTAAATGTTCTATTGGGTCCTATGTTCCCTTATAAATAGGTAAGATTGACATTGGGAAATGCTTAGGGTAGGGCCTAGTGGTGACCATAGGGTCTAGAGGTTGATTGCACATTTCCTTATAGTCATAAGTGAAACTTGGAGGTTGAAGCATATCCATTCTTGACACCAATTGTTTCACTACACTTGTTAAACTTTGCATATCAGGATTGTTGTTGTGTAATACCCCTAGATTCCCTAGAGGGTTATAGGTGGATTTTTGAAAAGAGGTTTGGTTAATGTTAGAAATATTAACATTATTATGATATGGGATGTTTTGTGTGGTATCTTGTTGTGGAGGATAACTCACATTTGGTAGAATAGAAGAAATGTTATAAGGAGGAATAGAATGAGGAGGAAATTGAACATGATTTTGAGATGCACTACTAGTTGGAAGAACTTGTGAAATTCTCCCAATATTGGTGGTTGTAGTAGTGGCATATGTAGGTTTATGAAATGGATTAACATTATGAGAAGATTCAAACAAAGGATTGATTCAAATATTTTGAGGAGAAATGGTTTGATGATGAGATGTCCCAACCTCTTCGAGTTGGGCTTCTTCATCCATAGCCTTATTCAAAGCATCCCTATGATGCTTAAATAAATTCTAGATATGATCAAATGATTTAAAGGTGAGGTGTCCATTAGACCCCTCAATAGGATCAAGGTCATTACCAGTATCTATGTCCTCTTTTGCATCTAGATTAGGATTCTCCCTATCAATCTGATCATCCTCTTGAGGATTCTCATCAGATTCTAAAAGCTTTCACTTACTCCTAAGGTTGGGAGCCATTAGGATTAAGGGAAAGGATAGGAGAGATGAAGGGAGATCTAAAACTAATGAAATACACACAAAATATTTTATTAAGCATTTTTATGTTTTTCTAATCTAAACAAACAAATTTTAATGGTCTTATTTATGGTTTAAAACAAAACTAAATAAGAAGAGAAAGAAAAGGCTTTCCTAGATGGCCACTAAGGACGTGTTTCACGTTGGGTTCACCAAAGATGTAGAGGGGGAAAACTGCTCTACCACGTACGATTCTCGGCTGGATCTTCTGGGAGTCGAGGTGACCATAGGGGTATGTTGATATCCTCTACACTCGAGGGCTTAGGGGATCAAAGGGTTCACCAAGAATGGTTTAAGGACTCACTCCAAGTCTGGGGTGGAAATGTTTGATGTGTTTATTGAACAAGCACCTATGTTTGGCCTTACTAAGATCTAAGCTATGAAGAATAAAAGAACAATGCAAGACAAATAATGATGCAAACTAAAATGATTTTTAATTTTAATGAGAACTAAAACCTTAGTTTTACAAATAAATAAGTATCTTTTCCTTTTTACAAAGGGTTCAAGAGAATGCACAAATAAATTTAACCTAAGATGCAAACTATATGCTTTTTCTCTTTCAAATGCCTAAAAATGAAATTGAATGTTTTTCTTTATTTATGATTTAAATTTAGAATAGAAATGGATAGAAAGCAAATAACAAACAACCTAAGAAGTCTATTTAGAGCACTTACTTGATCTGGTGGTTGATCCTAGCTTTTAACTTTCATCTCGATATATCCAACATTCAAAACCTACAAACAACTTCAAAACCCTTGGAAAAATTGATTAGTGTTTGGGGGCCTACTTAGGCTGCTATGTGACTGAGCTTGGAGGTGCAACAGTCAAGCCCCCTTGGTCCTTTTAGCTGATCATTAAAAATGAAATAATTATTGACCTTTGAAATAAACAAAGTGATATGAAACAGTGTAAACAATGAAATGAAATGCAAATAGAATGAACATAATAAAAAGAGAATATGCAAAAATGTAAATTAGGGTTTTGGGAGAAGAAATTTACCCTCAATCCCTAATTGACCAAATTTGCACCTCGTAAAGGGTAGGTGCAAATTTGGTAAGCCAAATTTGCACCTTATATGGACTAGGTGCAAATTTGGTTCATAACACTATTTAGCCTACAAAAGTACAAAAATATGATGCAAAATAGGAAATAAAAGCTTGAAATAGACTAATAATGCACAAAAACCTGATTAGCTGATGGAGAAAGCAAGGAGCAATGAGAAAGTGAAGGTAGCAACCAAAATGGTAGACCTCTCCTATCATCAAGACTCCTCCACTTGTTCACCAAGGGTAGCTAATCACAAGAAGCACAAAAGCACAACAATCCAAAAGCAAAGATTTGTCAAGAGCACTTTTCGCAAAAGAACTTAGAATCACCACTTAGTAGAATAAGTTACTAGCTTAGAAAAAAAGGGGATCCAATCCCTCTATTTATAAGAGGTTTGGAGGGGGAAAATGTAGGAAAACAAAACTTAACCTCGAGCAAGGGCCAACATCACAAAGAGCTGATGCTGGAAAGGGTTTTTGAGAGGAAAAACCCTAAGATTGCCAAATTCACACCCTATAAGGACTAGGTGTGAATTTGGCAAGGCTAAGGAAAAACAAGCAAAACAAAGGGGAAAAAGGGGGTCAAACTTGCACTTAGAAAATTTGAGGGGAAAACTAAGGATCTAAGGAAAATGACTCATCTTGATGGGTCAATTTTCCATGTCTACAAGTATATAATCATTTTCTTCAAGTCCAACATTTTCTACCTTGCCTTGAAGTAAGGACACCTTGGTATGTAGTTATTTACTTCATGAACAATACTTGCTACTTTGCCAAGATAGAAGTATACATTGGCATTTAATCATTGCGAGTGACTTATTGTCCTATGCTTGTTGTTTTACCTATATGGAAGGGTATCTATATGGAATCACTGTGAAAATAAAATAATATTTTTAACTTGATGAGATGGAAGGGAAGATATATATATAGAGTTATGAGGATATATATGGCTTACAAACAACATTTGCAAAATAGGTTCTATGTGGATGGACATAAGGATGACATGCTCGAGGATGGGTTTTGATATATGCTACATATAGTTCATGATGAATTAAGCCCTAAGAAACATATAATGGAGATTTTTTCTATACAATTTTAGCCAAGATATGATCTAATTAATCATTATGTTCACAATATGCATGAGTTGATTGTTAATTTTATGTAGGATGCATTGAGATGATTGCATGATGTATGAGTGAACTTCATGTTATTAGGATGCATCCACTATGTGTTAAGTTGCATGATTTAAATGATTTCATGTAGATAGATTAACACATTTATAAGTTTATTTATTGTTATACTTGTGCTATATATCTAAACTTCCCATTGAAGGGTTGGTTCTCTTGGTAGGGAAAGAACTAAAAAGGAATTATATATAAGAATTATTTCGCTAGGTGATAAATTGGTTTGATAGTACTCTCCTTTCACTTAATTAATAGGTAAGGATGAATGACTTCCTTGACAATTTAAAATCATTCCAATACCATATGTTATGAAGGATTTGCATCTATTGACAAGCAACACTAGTTGAATCCACTAGTGAGTGGTCAAACCAAGGTTGATTATTTATAGATGTAAATCCAACATTGTATTTAAATATAGATGTCTGAACACCTATTTTTATATAGAACTATTATTATTTGAACTTGTTATCAATAAATGGAATTATGTAAAAATAGTAGAAAATTGTATACCTTATATACATTGTTGATCATCCACTTAACTATACCCATATTTTGAAGTTGCGAGTGAAGATAAAAATCTATTGCTTGGACTCTAACCAATTCAAATGACTTGATTCATTTGTAATGTATATCATATCGGTACTATAAAAATGTATACTATAGTCTTTGCATTAGATTTTTATGCAATAATGCATCTAGTTTAATAGATGTTTGGAATTATATGTCATGTGAAAAATACTCTACTATAACCTAGGTCTAAGTGTATGGAATGAAACACTTGTGTTACAAAATTTTATAGGATGGTAATGATATTTTTATCATTTCATGGTTTAACCATGAGTTTTGCACTTCTATTATGTTGTGTTTTATGATAAATTTAAACTTATATTACACAAATGCTAGTTCACTTACCTTCTTGATTACAACAACTATTAAGATTGGCTTGATGATGACAAGGATTAAATGGTTTATCAATTTACTTGTATGTGATAGTTGAGTAAATATATGCTAAGTACTCAATTAGAACCAACCTACTTACATGTTATATATAATTTTGATCATGATGGAGTTCAAAGTAGAACCATCATGTTTGTATGTGATAGATTTGGGTTAATGGTGAATTAAATTCACTTATAAATGTAGAATGAGTTGGGATATTCATTTACATTCATGTCTATATTAGTTTTGTATGTGACATGTTGAAATTTAAATAAATACACATATAGATGTCCTTTTATGTAAAAAGGAAATGAACCCCAAACCATGATTATATATTGTAAACAATTGAATAAATATGTTGATGGCTTGCTTGCTTGCAAAAAAATCAATGCATTAAACTATTATATGCTAGAATTGCATAGGAAACAAGACTCCTTGTTGACATGTTGTTAAAAAGAAACAAGAAAATAACTACGACTAAGAGTAATAGTCTACTTGACTTAGGAAGTTTGATGGCATAACTTTTTTTGGATGGTTACAAGGAAATATCTTAGTGTGTTTACCTTTGACTATGGTTTCATGTATTCCATGTTTGAATTATTGCTTGGCAATTTTTTAAAGTACTAAGTTGAATGGACTTAAAATTTACTTGATGCATTATGCCACATAATCAAATGGAAGGTCTGCTTACACTTTGATTTCATGTGGGATTATATTTTAATTTGACCAATGTAAGATATTTTACGTAGATAGCATCTCCACCATAACTAGAAAAATTAGGTTACTTGTGTCAAAAGGGATACGTTCATTTAGGTAGACACTCCACATCCATGGGAGAGATTCTTTGTCCAAGTTATGGGCTTAAGGAAGTGGGGTGATCCAAGTGTTACTTCATAAAATCACTCAAAAATATCTTTGGACCAATTTACTGACATCAAACTAGAAACTTATATGTGAGAAAACTCATAACCATAGTCATCATGAATTACACCTCAAAAAGGTGAATTTTCTAGGAGTGGGACATTATTGCCTTAAAATGAGGCCTTGACCCCAAAAAGAGGATTAAACCTTATAGTGATACAAGCAAGATATCCTCTCACAAGAAATCCATCTAAGTTGAAGTGTAGTTCAACTATGCTTCAGATAGAAGCACAATCACTAATCCATTATGGAATTGGTATGATGAGTCTCTAATTAGACTTGGATGTATATTGTAAGAGCTTTTGGTGTAGAGTATTATATTTAGGTCAACAAAGGTGAGAAAATGATTGATTGAGGTTTGGTGCAAAATTTGATTATGTATCATGACTTCTTATTAGTGATGACTAGACTTATCTAGGTGACAAGTCAAATTATAAGCTAAGATGTTGTGCAATTATAAATTCATTATATATAAAAAAGTAATTGTTATTTTGGACCAACACAAATAAGGGGTTGTGATATTTATGTTTTTCAAATCCTTAATATAATATTATCAAAATATAAAATCATGGTTGATTAGTTATCTTCTAAAATTTTGAATTTCATCAAGCTAAAAATTAATACTATAATAAATTGACCATCATATTTCCTCCTCTATAGATATAATAACATTTTCAAAATAATGTTTCATCACTATTTTTTTTTTATTGGTAGTAGAAGGGGTTTTTAAAGGGTCCCTAAACCTATTACAAATAGGGTTTTGAAAGGCACCCCCAAACCTTAGATCTAACAATAAGATATCAAGAAAAACTGAGTTGGATTCCATGAATCCAACCTAAAAATCCAATGAAGCAACCTCCTAGAAAATAAGTTGTAGATTTTTATCAAGAAAATACAAGATATTGTCACGATCAAACATCCAACTAGCAAACAGGGACCAACATAGGAGAAACCCACACCCAAAACAACATTCAAATTCAAGATTTAAAATTAGAATTTGAAAATCTCGCCTAGAGCTGCATTCAAATTCAAAGTTCAAAATTTGAAGATCCCACCCACCACTAGGGCCTTAAATATGGGAACCAGACCTCACCACTAGAACCTAGGGGTGCTTAAAGAACTAGAGATCCAAGAATCCCATATAAAATTGGAGAAGATCTACAACAACAACATATGGCCTAACAAACAACTGAAACAAAAACAACCAAAATTCACTTGCTAGAAGCCTATATCAGCAAGGTATTGGGAGGCTTGCCAACTTTTTTTTACCCCCAAAGAAAGAAATCCTTTTTTCAGGCCACACTCTTGAACACATTTGTTCCAAGTCTCCATGATTGGAACAACCTCATTCTCTCCAGGATGCAGAGCCTCAAAACTATCCATTAGAAGGGGTTGTACTCCGTTAGCAATTTCAGAGTCAATATCCATTTTCCTGAGTGCTCTATTGCTAGGTCTTACCACTTTCCTTTTGATCCCTACATCAATACGAAATTTCCTTTGACTTATAGTCTTCGAACCTGGAGAGCCTTTCTCAAACACATGTTTTGAAGAGGCTAGAGAGCTTTCCATTAACTATTGAAGAGTCGGATCATCCATGTCAAGACATTCAAAGGGACTTACCTCTTCTCCACTCTCCCCAAATTTAGAAAGTTGAACAATATCCCCTGCTACTAGGCTCACTTCCCTTCTCTTCACAGGAACCTTGTTCAACTCCTCTCCATCAAACATGTTTGATGGAAGAAGGGCTTCCTCCTATAATTCCTCACTGAGCCCAACTTGAGAAATAGAAATCAAATCTTTTCCTTTCAATTTTTGAGGGTTTCGCTTAGGCACCCACTTTTCACTAAGCTTCTTACTATTTTCCTTATGACTTGCCAAAGTACTCAGAGCTTTAGGATGCAGGGGGTATATGCTCTTATGGTGCCCTCCCTTACCACACTCTTGGCAAACTTGGGGTTTATTTTCATATTCAATGTTCTAAACCCAGGTGCCAAGGTTAGAAAATAGCTCAATAGATCTTGGCAAATCCTTCTCGATATTTGCCATCACACACATTCTAACATAGAGCATTCGAGATTTGGAACTGGTAGTTTGATCGAAGGAAATCAAATACTCAATTATCTTGGCAATAGCCTGGAAGATGCTCTCATGCCAGAGATGAAGTGGGAAGTTTGGTAGCTTGACCCATAGTGGGACAATATTAATGCTCTATGTTAGGGGATTAAAATTTGGGGCCCATTTATGTGAAAATAAACCTTGTTTGCCAAAAAAATATGGACCACCTTACAGATTCGCATGGAATCCTCCTCATAGTTGAGCCTGATAAGGAAGAAATTTCTTGGGATGGCTACAATTTCAAGAGAACCGATAGGTCTCCATCTTGTCGAAGTCCATCTCCTCATAGTATCAATATCCGACCTCCTACCTTGGAATTTTATCACAAGATTCCATAACCCATCTTTCAGTATATTGTATTATCACTAACTAATAGACATAAAATATTATTATTATTCATTCAATATCTAAATTATTTTTTTGTTAACCATATTAATAATGAATCAGATAAAAATTTAACTATATATAATAAAAATATCATATAATCATAATAATTTTAAATTTATTTTTATAATATATTAAAAATAATATTTTTTAATAATATATAAAATTAATAATTTGTACCAGTGATTGACAATTTCTCCCAATCCTCTAAAAAAGATCCAAGGTTCAAGCCTGACGACCTGCACCGAATACAAAAAAAAACCGACTAACTTGAGGGGTTCACCTGGATGGGATAGGCCTCGTGGAATGAAAAGTCCTAGCCCTTAGGGGATACGGGGAATGATTTTACTTAACAAAAGTTTTAGTCCCATGAGGACAACGCAATGGTTTCAAGCTTTGACTCTTCTTTGAGAGTTTCAAGGTTCAAACCATGGCGTGGGCGAGCATGTGAGGGGGTGGATGTGTGATGGTTGTGTGTTAAGTTCCCTATTTATAAGGATAGCTCTCGGATTTAGGAGGGGTGAGGGAGAAGACTACTCAACCCTATACATCAATTATAGAGATTTATCATACTACCAAATCTATAATATATAATTAATATAGTGCAATTATATAGTATATAATTAATATATTGTAATTATATAGCAATATCTACGACTATTGATTCAAACTATAATTTTGATTTTTTCAAATGAAAAGAAGAATAGTTATAACCCAAAAATTTGATAGACATATTTAATGAAACAAAACCTAATGAGCCATAATCAATTAATATATTTAACTTATAAATAAAAACATAAAATCAAAAGTAATATTTAAAAATAATAAAATCTAAGGAATAGATTTACGAGGGATATTGTAGTGGTAAGGATTTGAGTTTTATTTAGATATTCCAATACTAGGGAAATGAGGTCCTTATAAAAATCTAAATTTACCCTTAGGGCGGAGGTAGTAGGCCAATCAATTTTTCGTTGAATTTTTGTCAACTTAAAGTCAACAGTTTCAATCCCAAGATTTTATTGAAGTGAGCACAATAGTTATAGCTTTCTAATGGGAGGTTATAGATTTCCTGTCTAATTCCACATAATTTCAAATATCATGAATATAATATTAATCTAACAATATATGTTAGATACAATTAAAAGATCTTGAAAATTTTGTTGGGCTATCATACATATGTTCATTACTTGATATATAATCATATAAAACTACAATCATTGGTGAAAAAAATAAAAAATTCAATAAGGTTGAAGAACATGACATTGAGTCTTTCAAACATATTGAAGGATAACAAGCTCAAGGTTGTCCTATGGAACAAATCTATTGGTAGCATAGATCCATCTTTTTTAGACAATTTTAAAAAACATTTTATACATTCAAAAGTGCAATGATAGTTTGTTGGAGATTTATTTAATGTTTTAGTTATATGTTAGTTATCATTATGGGAGGTTATGGATTTCCTGTCTAAGTCCACATAATTTCAAATATCATGAATATAATATTAATATAACAATATATATTAGATACAATTAAAAGATCTTGAAAATTTTGTTGGGCTATCATACATATGTTCATTACTTGATTTATAATCATATAAAACTACAATCATTGGTGAAAAAAATAAAAAATTCAATAAGGTTGAAGAACATGACATGACATTGAGTCTTTCAAACATATTGAAGGATAACAAGCCTAAGGTTGTCCTATGGAACAAATCTATTGGTAGCATAGATCCATCTTCTTTAGACAATTTTAAAAAACATTTTATACATTCAAAAGTGCAATGATAGTTTGTTGGAGATTTATTTAATGTTTTAGTTATATGTTAGTTATCATTATGAGAATTTTACTATTGAACTACTTATCCATCACCTCCTATCAATGTTAAAGACATTTTGTCATTTACCTATCAACCCTTTATAAGTACAATATTCTTTAAGACCAAAATATGTATATATATTTATAAACAACTTTATTATTAAAAAAAATTATATATAATTAAAATTTACTATAAAAGTAAAAAACATTTCTTTGAAAAATATATTTTATATTAAATTTTTTTAAGCAAGAACATTATTATTTTGATTGGAAACATACAATAACAGTTAAAGTATTCATTTGGAGGCACATTGGCGATCACCCTCCTTGTAAATAGAACTTGAGTCTTCAAATGGAGAGTTATATATATATATATATATATATATATATATATATATATATATATATATATATATATATATATATATATATATATATATATAAATTTAGATATTGTGAGAAACCCCTACTACCAATGCACAAGGCTGGGTAGTCTCCTCCCAACCATGACCCATGTAAAGTTGATAGCTATGTATAACAATAGAGAATTTAACATACAACCACTACACACTCACCCCCTCACACACTTGCCTATGTTGCAGTTTGAACCTTGGACCTGTCAAAGAAGATTCAAAGTCTGAATTGTTGTGTTGTCCCCCTTGGGACAAACCTTAATTTAATGAAAATCGTTCCCGTATCCCTTGTGGTCAGGACTTTCCATTTCACGGGCCTATCCCATTTGGGTATACCCCTCAAGTTAGCAAGGTTTTTTTTTGTATCCGACGCAGACCACTAGGCTTGAACCCTGAACCTCCTTCTGAGGATTGAGGGAACTTACCAATAAGGTACCTAGTGCGGATAAAACTCTTTGAGTAAAGAGAAAAACTTGAGAGCCGCTCTTAGGTGGTCGGTAGTGTTGTCCCATCCGAGTATACCACTATCTAGAAGGAATCCACAAGAGATTTTTTTATGTCTCCCTTCGCATTGCATAGGTTCGAACCGTTGACCTCCTATTCAACAGGACCAAGCTTGGCTTCTTCACTTGTACTACAAAGGAGAGTCTAATATCTTTACCATTGTGGTGTTATGATAGGCACAAAAACACTAAATTAGCTTTTGTTTATCTAATAATTCAATTTAACATAAAATAAATCTTAATTGTTTTATTTTTCATCAAGACATCCAATAATTAAAAATATATAAAAAATACTCAAGTATTGTAGGTGAGTTGGAGAGGAGAGATCAATCCTCCAAGGGAGGTCCCAGATTCAAATCTCCACCCTACCAAAAAGTTGAATTGGGTATCCAAAATCCAATTGATAATGTTGGTATGGGCAGGGTCGGGTGTGACTCCTGGGTGACTTTGATGGTGTAGAACCCCCTGTTTGTGGTCTCTCAGACCAAGGCGGTCCCGCAAGGGGTTTTTCGCTAAAATATATATATTTATATATAAAATATGTAATATTGTATGTTCAAAAAGATATAGAATATTGAAATATATATTAAACTATACTTATATATATATATATATATATATATATATATATATATATATATATATATATATATTAAAGTAGGGTTTTGAAAGGGTTATCTTTTTCTTTTACATCAATTTAGTGAAATTGAGCTATTTTGTGCCTTTAAGATTTAAATCTTAGTATGGGCTACATTAACTATTTGTCCCAACCGTTGAATCAAAGACATGTTAGATAAATTATACCTATATATTATTAATATGTGTTGACATAAATATAAGTGTCTAATACACCAATGCATGTCAAATGTAACTAGGCAACTAGAAGGAGGGTTTAAAGGGGTTTGGATAGGGGGTTAAGGGTTCTAGAATGGAGTGATGGGTGGAAGAGAGATGGATAGAAACCAGAGGCAGAGAGGGTTTTAGAAGGGAATGATGGTAAAGATACTAAATGAATAAGGGAGTTAGATGAGCTTCTAAATCAAAACCCCTCGCATCTAATTATGGGAAGAGGTAAGAGAAAATATTGTATCAAAAAGTGAAATGAGATAGTTAAAATAGTGGGGGAAGATTTGATGATTGACCATTGAAAGATAAAGCTTTGGTGGGAAGGTTCATGGGATGCTCTATGAAAGCAAAAACTCTTCATGATTGGATAAAGTCAACATGGTTGGAGTTGTTGGGATATCTCCCAACATACCATGTAATGACAAAAGGTTGGATAGCTTTTGTATTCTAGAGAAGATGCCAAAACTATAAAAAGGGAAATATGGAGATGGGGTCATAATATCCTTACTCTAAAAAATTGGACACTTGGGTTTAATACTCACTTCAACAGGATGATCATCCAACTTATTTTAGTCAAGTTACCTGCACTACCACTAGGATATTGGAATGAGAAGATGTTGATGGAGATAGGGAACTCTTTGGGAGTTTTTTCGAAGTGGACCCAAAAGTTTTAAATGACATTCAAAATTTGATAGCTTGAATTAGGGTTATGCATAGTGACGAATATTCGTAAATTGGACGAATATTAGGATTTTTAAAATTGAAAATTAGTGAATATGAGTACCCTCAACATCGGCCCATTCACCTAAAAATTTTGGGACCAATTGTTTCTTAGGGTTAATTCCCCATAATATATATCCAAACATAGGTATATTTATACTCGTTGGAAAACTCTTTTCGATATGGATCTAATGGTGGTGTTTTTATGAAGTTATAAGGTGATTTAATAGGCCAAAATGTGACCCAAATATGACCTTACTTTTTAGGGATTCAAATACCCCAAATTTTGGTGTGAAGATGATTGATTTGATTTGATTAGGATTCACCTTGATTCACCTCAATTTCAATTAGGATTCACCATTTTTTTATAAGTATATTTTGAGTCCAACCCCTTATGCATAACCCTGGCTCGAATATTAGTGGATATGGACCTAAGCCTAGGATTACGTGAGAACATAAAATTTGTAATAGGAATTTTGTCTCACACAAAAATTTTAGACTACATTGGAGTCCTTTCGATTTTGTTTCTACCACCAATATAGTCATCTTAAATCAGAATGTAAAGCAAAAAGAAGTAGTAGATATGGAAAGGAGCATATAGAAGTTGAAAATCCCATTAGTACAAGTAATAGAGAGAAGATAATAGTAACAAAATTTCAAGTAGATAAGGAAAAAATAACAACTCAGGAGCTCTAGAAGAATAATTACAAGTATCACTCAATCAGTGGAAGGAAAATGACCTAGCAGCCAGATAAATATTCTTAGGAGTTGCAAAAGAGAAGAAGGAGGATTTATAATTTTTTGGCAAAGAGCCTAGAGGACTATATTCAAGTAATCCTATATTATCTCTACATAATGATTTGAATGATACAAATAATAAATTTATTTCCTTGTACAAATTTGACTTGAAAATTTTTTATGAGGATCAAATTAAGAATAGTCCCAAGGATAGAAGAAAGTGTTTCTCCCTCAGTAGGGGAAAGAAGGAAGATAATTGATGATAGAAAGGCAGGGGGATCAAGTAATGATTTAGTCTGGGATGGAAGAGGGTAGACTCTCTTTGAGATCATGGAGAAAATACAAAAAGGAAAGGGAAATAAACTAAGAAAATCCTCCATCAGTTATATTTTCTCTCCCTCTAGTCCCTCATGTCAATGTAAAATTTTACCTTATGTGGGAATATATGCTTTAAGTTCTTAGAAAAAGGTAAAGTAAATAATATCTTTAGGAAAATTCAAAGGGGACTAAGTTTTGAAGCCAACCAGCCTTAGGGTTCCTCGGTAGGTAGAACTTCCTATCTAAAAATAGCCCAAAAAAGAGTTGAGAAATTTTTTTTTATGGTAAACAAAGATCTATTTATGGGGTACTTAGAGTAGGACAACCCCTTAAATTAACTAATCCATGATAATAATATCTCTTAATATTAGAGGATTGAAGGATCCTCACAAACATAGCACCCTAAAAATACTTCTTAAACTATAGAAGCTTGATATTATCTTGATTCAAGAAACCATGTTAGAGGTAGGAAAGGTAATATCTATACTTGATTCATGCCTACCAAACTAGAAGGTTATTGGAATATAATCAAATGAAAAATAAGGGGAAATTATCTTGGGATGGAAAGACTCTTGTCAATTGTTGAAAAATTCTTCATAGAAGCAGTAGTATTAGAATTTCATTCAAAGGAGTTAGGAAAAACTATAACTATAGTAAATATGTATGGTCCATATAGAGATAGGAAGGCTTTCTAGGAGGATTTTTTTTTACCAAGATCTTCTTAAAAAGGATAATTTAGTGGTGGGAGGAGATATAAACTTTGTTACAAAAAGAAGTGAAATATGGGAAGAAGAGGTCAAAATGAATCCACTAGCTAATTTTTTCTTTCACAAAATTTATATTGTTGGACTATGTGATATAGAACCAAAAAATCTTGCTCCTACATGGAAGAAATATCGAATTGGAACTCAAGGGATATCCAAAATATTAGATAGATTTCTAGTTTCAGAGAAGCTCTTAGCTTTCTTTGATAAGATGAGAACATGGATAGATAATGGGGGAGGGTTAGATAATTTTCCAATCCTTTTACAGCTAGAAAATGGTGAGGATAAATCACCGGACCATTTTAAATTCAATCTCATTTGGCTGAGGGATGAAAAATTTCAGAACTTAGTAAGAATAAAATGGAGGTATTATAGCCCAACCTTAGAAGAGATAACCATGTTTCAGTTCACTAGTAATCTTAGGAGAATAAAATCAATCACATTAGGTTGGACCAAAATAAAATATTTGGAAGAGGAGGTAAGGCTTACTAAAATTTAATATGCTCTAAATCAACTTTACAACACTAGAAGTAATTAAGATTTTTTTAAGAAAATGAAATCATGCAAGCCAAATAATTAGAAAAGAAGAAGAGAGAATTATTAGAATGAGAGGTAAATTAGAGAATGAAAAGTAGGGCTTTATGTCTAGAATAGGAGGATGAAACAAATATTTTTTTTCCAAAATTATGCAAAGCAAAGGAAAAATGCAAACACATTTTAGGAAATGAAAGGGGGGAATGGAAACATTTTGAGAAGATTCTAAGAGTTAGAACTTTAGTAGTAAATTACTTCAAATACTTGTATAAAGATCCAAATAGAAAAAATATAGAAGAGACAATCAAATTAGTATTAAATCTACCCAAGATGGTAAATGAGGAACAAAAAAAAATATGTTCTCAAAACTCACCAAGGAGGTGTTACAATCAATAGTCAAATCATTCCAAAAAGGGAAAAGTCCAAGTTCGTGTGGATGGACAATTGAATTTTATTTGGATTTTTATGAACTGTTGGAGGAGGATATTTTAAAAGTGGTAGAAGAATCAAGGATTAAGGGACAATTTCTAGGATCCATAAACTCAACTTTCTTGGATTTGATTCCAAAAAAGAACAATCCAAAATCTTTCAAGGATTACAGGCTATCTCTTTATGTAATATCCTCTACAAAATAATCTCAAATATTATAGCTAAGAGAATTAAAGGGATCTTCTCAAACAATTTTCTAAAAGAATAGTTTAGGTTTTTAAGTAAAAGGTAGATTCATGAAGCAGTAGGGGTAGTTCAAGAAGGACTACATTCAATAAAAACAAGGAAGCAACAAACAATGATAATAAAATTGGATCTAGCAAAAGCTTTTGATAAAGTAAATTTTCAAACCTTTTTTTTAGAAAAATGGTTTGGGTTTTTAAGAGGTAGATTCATGAAGCAATAGGGGTAGCCCAAGAAGGACTACATTTGATAAAGACAAGTAAGAAACAAGCAATAGTAATAAAATTTAATATAGCAAAAGCTTTCTATAAATTAAATTGGTTACACATCAGGTCAAACCTAATTCAAATTGGATGTAGCATTCCCTTTGTGAATTGGGTGATGGGATGTATCAATTCAACCTCTTTTGCTATAATTATCAATGGCTTAGCTTCTAGTTTTTTCAAGGCTTCTATAGGTTTGAGACAAGGGTGTCCACTTTCTCCTCTCCTTTTTATTTTGGTAGAAAAATATTTGAGTAGACTAATAAGGCAATAGGAAAGATAAGAAATGATTAAGGGTATCAAAATTGGTAACTCTTTGAAGATAATCCATTTGCTCTTTGCAGATGGTGTTTTCCTTTTTGGAAACTAGACATTGAAAGAAGCCTCAAAGTATAAAGAAGTGTTGGAATTATATTGTACGACCACAAGAATAGAAATAAATCTACAAAGAATAAAAATAGCTTTCAATAGGTTTTAGCCAAGGAAAATAGAAGCAATAATGATTTTTTTTAATTTCAAGCAAGTAGAATTTGATAAAGGAAAAAATATTTAGGTTTTCATCTGAAACCTAATGACTATGGGTACTAGGACGAGATCTAGTTATACTCCAAAATAGAGAAGAGGATCACCACTTGGTGCATTAGGTGGCTATCATTGGGGGCTGCTTTACATTGGTGAAATTAGTCTTGGAAGCCACCCGAGTCTACTAGCATTCCCTGGCTTACATTCCCCATCACAATAGTAGAAAAAATAAGGAAGAAGCATTTCCAATTTATTTGGTCAAGGAACAAATAGAAGGATGCAATGACACTAGTTAAATGGAACATAATAACTAAACCAAAATCAGACAAAGGATGGGGCTTCAAGAATATATATAATTTTGAAAAAGCTTTAGCAACAAAATGATTATGGATATTGATAACCGATAAAGGATTATGGTAGGAAGTAATTCAAGAGAAATATTTAGGCACCTTGTTCTTTGTATATTGGATTAGATTTTAAAATAAATCAGTTTCAAAAGCCACAACTATTTGGAAAGCACTAGTGAGAGCTTTTCCATTAATTGAGAATTTCTTGGTAAGGAAAACAGGGAATGGAAAGGAAGTAAGGATAGGGAAAGATCCTTGGCTAAACAACAAAGAATACTGCCAATTTTCACAAAATATAATAGATCATTTCCATAGACAAGGAAATATGGTATTAGTATTGGTGGTATCAGTAGAGAGCACTAATTTATGGAAACAAGGATGGCTTACAATAGAAAAGCTAATATTGGGAGGAAATGAAACACATATTTATCATAGTTACACAAAGAAATTAGAAAGAGAAAATATAAGACTAAATTAACAAAGAGACTTTATGATATGGTCCAAGAATCTAGCAAGTGGACTATACACAACCAAAGAGGGGTATATGACAAGCTTTGATAACAACAATGAAGAAAAGCTTTGGTGGTGGAGTAGAATATGGAAGATAAAAGCTTCCCTAAAAACTAGAATCTTTGCTTGGTTAGCTCTAGCCAAAAAAACACTAACATGGGATGTTCTTCAAAGGAGGTCTTGGTAAGGACCAAGTCAGTGTGTCATGTAGAAAGGAAGAAGAAACAATGGACCATTTTCTGGTTCATTGCCTTTTACAAGAGAAGTGTGGAATTTAATTCTATCTCTAACTCAAGGGAAATTACAGTGGCCTACTAGGAACTTTTTAGATAACATGCAACAATGGTTCAAAGAAAGAGGATTAAAGGAGTATAAATGTATCCCTTTGATAGTGGCATAGGGCTTATGGTTAGCTATAAATGCTAAACTATTTAAAGGTAAGGACATTCTAATGATTCATGTGCAAATGCAAATTAAATTTACTGTTGAAAGTCTAAAAATCTCTCCAAAATCAAAACTAAGTAGGCCTATAGGAACACTAATAATGGAACTTATGAAGCCATGGGTCTTCTTTTACGAAGCTTGCCAGGGTAGCCCAGGTAGGTGTGGGGTAGTAGGAGCACTTTACTTAAATAAAAATCATAAGATCACTTTCAAAGCAGGTTTAGGGGAAGGAACAAATAATATGGAAGAATGTAAAACAATGATCCTTTTTATGAGACTAATAGTGGAGCAAGGAATTACAACTTTACGAATCTATAGAGATTCAAAATTATGTTAGCTTTTAGAGCCTTAAACTTAAAGGAAGCATGATCACATGCATAGAAATAAGAATGCAATATTATAACTATAATAATGAAAACTTAACATGAATGAAAATATGATAGAAAATTTGATACAATGCTCTAGAAATGCTCATATAAGAAAGCTCACGAAAATTACAATGCTCCTCTCATGGAGTTTACAACTCCATGATATCAAAATGGAGCTACATTGTGCCCTACTACTACTCTCACTTATGCACTACACACTCTCTCCTTAAACACTCACAATGAGGCCTTTATATAGAAAAATAGATTTCTTGCCTCTCACTCAACCCTAAGACTCATGTACATGTGGACTACATGCATATTTACATCATTGCACATTCTAACACTTGTGCATTTATTAAATTACTCTAATAAACTATTTATTTCCTAATATAATCCTAATCTAAATATGTACCCATGAAGGTACATTAGTAAAGAACCAAATGATGCAATATATTCCAATAAATTAGTGATAAGTTGGGTTGCAGATCATGTTGAGATGAAAAACTTGCTCCTCAGTCATTTCTATGAGCAAGTGAAATTATTCTAATCTTCTATAAAAGAAATTTCATACAAGCACATCTATAGGGAACTAAATGTAGAAGCATATGATCTTTCAAAAGATGTTTTGAACCTTCTAGCAGGCACTTGACGGAGGGAAGAAATGGTTAGAGGACTAGGGGTTTTCTCACATTCATCTTATTAAGGATCATATCAGAGATCTATTAATAGCAAAAAAGGGTTTTGAAAGGGATCATTCCCATTATTCTATAGAAAGATAAGCTTCATAATAGCATTAGTCTTCACACAAAAAACCCGAATTCTCAGTTTTAGAACTTAGACAGGGGTCATTCAAAAATTGTAATTAATAAAGACGTTACTCTTGCTTTCCACTTGTCAGTCTTATTATTAGGATTATGTTTCAAGATTATAAGCTGATTATAAATTATTACAACAAAGAGGCTAATATTCTTCTCAGTCCAATTTAGACCAACTCTTAAATAAAATATTATTAAAATTCTTAAAAATACTTTATAAATGTAACATTATAATTTTTTAAAACTTCAAAAATAAATTAAAAATTTTTTAAAAAATAAAATAAAACTATTCAGTATACATTTAAATTTATAAAAAAACTCATTCAACTAACTCTTATATATAACCAATTAAAATACCTATAAAGTTTCCTCAACATTTTTAAGAAAATTTAAGAAATCGATTTAACTACCAAGTGCCAAACGTTAGCTCTTTAAGCTTCATCTAAAGTTTGGAAGCTCTCATAATTAGAAACTCTGTTTTTATAATTCAGCTTTGAGGTCAATTGAATTTTTTATTCCAACTCTCAACAAGAGATGCACAATTTTCATATACAATCTGTTGATTATTCTCCCATATTTTGAAAGGAAGCGAGTATAGGGGAAGGGTTAATAGGAGACATCTATTAAGAGTTGATTATGGCAGTTTGGTTGTGAAAAAAAGTGAATAGTGACATTGTTAATGTTTATTGTTATCATTTAATTGTTAATGTTTACTGTTGAAACTTATAATGTTATTCGTGGGTTTAGGTTTAGGTTTATGGGAAACTTCCATGCTTCTGCAAGGTGTGGTCAATAGCAATACTGTTGATATTCCTTAAATTTTAGAAATTTTTAAAATGGTTAATTTAGAAATTTGTGATGTTTGTCGGTTAATGTTAAAATTAAAAAAATGTTTGATACATAGAGGAGTTGGTTACATCTTGCCTAATGCAGGGACTGCTTCCAACAAGCCTATATCACCTAGTGGTTATTGTAGGGTTTAAACTATAGGGGCTGCTCCCAAGAAGCTTATACCACCTAGTTATTATTGATCCAACATGAAGGGGACCACCCGTTGCATTAGATCTGGTGCGTACTCAGAGGATTTAGATAGTGGGTATCTACAGGATCTGGTGAGTACTCAGAGGATTCATATTAGACTACTATCTACAGGATCTGGTATCGATCTGGTGCGTTAGAAGATTCAGATCAGACTACTACCTAAGTCTACCGACGTGAAGGGGACCACTAATCTCGCGCACTCAGAAGATTCAGATCAAACTACTACCTAAATATTTTCTTAATAAATACTTTCACCAAATAAACAATTGCCAGTCCAACTAATAAGAATCAACAATTTGAATATCACAATCTTTTATAGAACCTAGAAGTAGTACTCCTTGTAGCCTCAGATTCCCAAATAAACAATTGCCAGTCCAACTAATAAGAATCAACAATTTGAATATCACAATCTTTTATAGAACCTAGAAGTAGTACTCCTTGTAGCCTCAGATTCGTAAACTTACACGACTCATAGTGATCTGTGACGCTCCTGTAAGTGTGCAATATTTCCAAAATAAAGTAAAATAGAATCTTGGCGAACTAAATATCTCATAGATCTACATCCTAAGATTTTCTTAATATCTCTTTTCTTTGTTCTTTTACCAAATAGAGATATCTGATCACCCTGCAGTGGCACTCCATCCCCACACCCTTTCTTTCGGCTTAAAATGAGAGCAACGTAAATACCAGAGGGGACTATCATGGTTGCTCATTTAAAATTTCTTTTTGACTTGAGAAACACAGAAGCTTCTTTCATGCAAAAGGTGTACTCCTTCAATTAGTAACATCTCAGGAAGGAAGAAGAAGAGAGGTTTGGCTTAACATTTGCCTGCGCATTCAAATCCAAAGGCAGTTGACTTGAAGATTAACACTACCTGCTTTATCAATGGGAGGGATTATATTATATTTATTTCTGGTCTGTCATTCAATACAGAGATCCATCATGAGCTAAGCCAAACAAACAAGCTATAATACTGTACAGGGAATGATATGATATCTGTGCTGGAAGACTCCATTGGTTCATGTTCCATGCCTAAGAAAAACAACAGCCAATTTCATAAGTTTCCATATGTTGGCAGTCTCTGATTAATTCTACTCTTTGTTCATTACAAGGTTCTTTTAGTTTTCAAGATTTTCTAATGATATTGTGTGAGAAATAAAGTTTGAATTGGGATGCATGCATGTCTGTGCCTTGTGATTATCCCTACAATTATAAAGGACTCCTTTGCTCTGTCATAACTTTCTTGCTGTATGTAAATTAGGATTTTTTTTCCTAAAATTAAACATTACACCAACCATCCTTTCAGACTAACAAGACTTACTGCTCCACACATAGAGATGGATTCCTCCTTCCTTGATAGACTCAACAACCATTTTATGTGTATTTGGGCTTGAGATTTAATCTCACAAACTGCTCCATGTTCCATTTTACATGATTTGGTGTGGTGCAAAATCTTTGAAAGTGTGTTTTTTTGGTTGGGCTAACCCTCTTCTTTTTAATTAGATCTCTGTCATGCTTTTTGTTCTTACAAGTATGTTTCTAAGTTGAAAACATTCCTATGTTTGGAATTCTGTTTCAGCTCATACTTGCCTAAAAAGCCTTAGTAAATCTAACTAACACGGCATAGGAAATAAGGTGATTTTGTTGAATCAATAAAGACATTAATTTTTGTCGATGTATGGTTGGGAGATTGGCATTTTGTTGGCAGCAGTCCTGCCAACTGTTGTAGTGATAGCTTGCATCCTCTATACAATATGTAAGAGATCAAAGACAGAAGCAGCATTTGATGGAGTAGGGAAAACCTGTACAGGGTTGCGGGCATCCCTTGACATTCCCACGCACAATAACCGAGTTGCAAGACCTAAAGTTCGGTCCTTCATGTGGAGTGACCACCCATCGCTGATTGCAGAGGCAGTTGAGCATGGATGGGCCACGTTTGGCTTTACCAAAACATGTCGTGTTGCTCTTCCTGATAAATTGTGGGATCTCTACAATCGCTTTGGAGGGGTGGAACCTGAGATCAGATGGCAAAGAGAATTAGGGCTGGATTACTTGCAGAAAATTAGGTTGAATCCGGGACTACCCATAAAGAGAAACACAAAGATGCTTCCACCCCTTCAATCCGTGCAAACCGCATTACCTCTCCCAGGACCACCACTTGGGCACCTATACTTCCCCCATGAGGCTTATTTTGAGATTACAATATTGGCAGAGCACATGGAACATGTTGGCTCTGGATGTAGCTCCATAAGTGTTGGAGAAGAGGATTGTGTTAAACTCATATCACAACTGCCCAAGTCGGAGGAGCATTTGCAGCATGCGGACTCTCAGATGACACCCAAAAATTTTAATGTCAATCGTAAGAAGGATGTTCCAAGAAGCAGTTTTAAGGACACTGTTTTGCACTTCAATGGCATGGGTCCTCCAAGCATTCACAAGGTCATGTGTCTGGGACTTGCAGTGGATGGGACTTCTCTTTGTCAGCTACCGGGTTGCGAGCCAGGGTCTGTCGGGTATCATTCAACTGGGTTTGTCTTCCTAAATGGTCAGTTGTTTTTTTTTTTGTCAGATCATCCTCTTGCTTATGCAATTTTTACATTAAAAATTGGTTTTGCACTCATGAGAATTGTCATTTAGATGTGTGTTTCATGAACGTTTTTTTTTACCTGGTGAGGTTCACGGCTTAAAACTTACTACACTTTTAAGGTGAATGAATAGACAAGGTTAAATTTGAAACTCCCAAAGGTTCTAAATTTTAACAATGTATAAGATAATACGAGGTCCGGAGGTACAAAATTTGTACAATGTATAAAAAACAAGTGAAAAATTGCTGGTGACAGAAGCCAATTGCAGCATGTTTGGGGTTAGTTGGTTTTCTCATTTTTTAACCTGTTTACTGAGGTGGTATTTTTCTTTTACAAGTGACATATTACTATGATAGACTTTGGTTCCGATTAAATACCCCAGATCTCATAGGCCAATCATCCTCTTTTATTCGCAAAGACATCTGAACTTATCTTAGGCAAAATATGATGGCTAACAAAGGCAACTGGAAAATCAAAAAGATTTTCAGACTATTTTAGGAGGTTTCTAACTTTCGAGACTCCAGCCAAGGAACACAGACTTAGAATAAGTTCCTGACAGGATGAATTTGCCTACCCTTTGATGCTACCTGCCTTAACATGTAAACTCTGCCTTTACAAGTAAAATAAAAGATACTTTCTAGGACTGTTATGTGAATGTCAATTCTATAAATAATGTATTGGACCATTGCAATAGTACTCTGTAAACGGTGTTTACTAAATGGTGATGCTTCTCTCAGTATATGGGTATTAGGAAAGTGATGCAAAATCTATTCGAAAAATAACATATGCCACCATCCATGAGTTTTCTCTTGAAAATCAGGCATGCTCTTTCAGTGCATATGTCTTTCTTACTTTTGTCAAGCTCAGCTTCCTTTATGACAAAATAGACCAAGTCTTTCTCTACATATGAACTTTTGGTTTGGGTGTTTTAAAATTTTAGCCATTGCTGGGAATGTCCATTCCAGTTAATATCCAAACCTTTGTCTAGACATTTTGTAGCCTTTTGTTTATGATATTGTTAGACCTGGATATGCTTACTTCTTATGGTGCTATCAGGCTACCATACCAGCAGACAAAAATAATTAACAATTGATAATGTGTTTTCATACAATCAAATTTAAAGAACATTTTTTTCTCTTTCAATGTTTAAAGTCTGGTCTAGTTTTTTTATATATAAAACAACATTATGCCTTCTGTTGGGAATACAATTGGTACAGTCAGTTTGTTGAACTCCCGCAACTGTGGTAACAAAGTTTTTGGTGTGTGATGGGGACTGCAATATAAGGTTTTACACCCAGTTCCAATCCCGGAGGCCCAACCCTATGATGGCTTGGATATTGACAAGTCCCATAGCCTTAAGCCCATGTCCTCTTACTTTAATACAAAAATGGTTTTAAGTTTGGAGCTTGGTATGGAAGCTAATGAAACAATAATCAAGTATGAAACTTTCTTTGTGGTAACTTAAGAAACTAGCTGTAAAGAACATGGGACAGGTAAGATGATTTCCAAAGTATCGGGTAGACCCCTTTTCTGCTGAAAGTTGGTGCCAGTTCGAGGAATTTTTATTATCAATTTTATTAAAACAGTGAATTTTGAATTTTAATCTTTAAAAAGTTGGAATTTGAACTGAATTATATGTGGGTTTTGATGTAGGAATGCCTCATCTGAATGGTGACCCAGAACAGCATATATCACTTTCTGCGAAGCGGGCTTGGGGTGCTGTAAACAATGTCATTGGATGCGGTTTTGATCCCATAAACAGGAAAATTTTCTTTACATTGAATGGTGTACAGGTTTATTCTCTGACCTCTAATTCAGACGAGTTTTGTCATCCTCTTTATCCAACGCTTGCATCCAACTATGATGTGACTGTGTTGGTTAATTTGGGTCAGAAGCAGTTCAACTACTTGCCTGCAAATAACAATAGGGTGGCTGATCCAAGCCTCAAAAAGCAATTAGTGAGTAGATTTGTGAAATTCCCTTCAGGATCTTCTGATGACGAAAATTTTGATCTTTTCTCAATGGGTAGAATGAGTTCACAGTGGCAAGAACACCTGTCTTTTCGTTCACCAGATATGTATCTCAAACAATTACCTTCTGATATTGAAGGTGAGTTGTTTGAGATTCCTCTGTGATGTACTTGAATAATTTATCAATACATACATTTTATGCCAAATACATAATTGGTTGCAATTTTTTTATTATTTAAAATTTTCTAGGTATGTCTATATTTTTCTTCTTAATTTGGTAAGTTTGCATGTTTGGTAACCAAAATGTTTCAATATTAAATGATTTCTTGAGCAGGCAGTATTTAGAGAGAATGTTTAAAAATTCATTTTTTATGGTTTGATGACTTGGATTTCAGTTTAAATTAAAATTGCCACCCTTTTGTTTTATATATATCTAATTTGCCTTGGCCATCCTAAATGAAATTAGACTCTTAACAAGTTAGTTTGTACTTGTACAGAGGAATATCATCCTAAATGAAATTAGACACTTAACAAGTTAGTTTGTACTTGTACAGAGGAATATCATTCGACTGTAACAATTTAGTTTGTATTATTATGTCAGATTATTTCTCCCGTGGACCATGCGGAACGTCAGATCATGGAAAGATTAGGCTTGATGGTTAATGGTCCTGGTCCTAATGTCTCTTGCAGACGGATGGGTCAGAATAATCGGGTGCGGAGGGCTGGCAAATGGAATCCGCCTCCTCCGGGAGTGCTGAAAATTAATACGGATGGATCTTCTCGGGGTAATCCGGGTAATGCTGGTATTGGTGGTGTGGGGCGGGATAGTAGTGGTACTATCCAAATTTTTTTCTCTTGCTTTAAGGGACATCATTCTAATAACTTCATGGAAGCACTCGCAATTTTATATGCTTTGGAGCAAGGGTATGCTTTGGGTTGGCATCGGATTGTTTGTGAATCTGATTCTCAGATTGTTATAAATTTGTTAAATTCTGGAGATAGTCTTCATGGTTGTTGGCGGTTGAGTTGGGTTGCTCGGCAAATTCTTAATATCTCTGCTCACTTGGACTTCATTTCTTTTGTGCATATTCCTCGGGAGTGGAATAGGGTAGCGGATTTGTTAGCTAAATGGGCTTCTAAGTTTCAAGATGGTTGGGATGTTCAAAATTGGTCTCAACTTTCTTTTGATTGCTCTCAATCTCTCTCTTCTTTATTGAGAGCTGATATGTCTGAATAGCTTCTGCTTTTTCTTTGTATCATGAATGTTTTGCTGAGTTAATAAATTTTTACCCTCTTTTACAAAAAAAAAAAAAAATTTGCACTTGTATAGAAGAAGAATTTCATCTTTTATAGCACACCATATTTACTCAAAACAATAAGAACATTTAGCATTATTGGTAGCATTGTTGGTAGTAGGTTTATAGGAGTTTTATATGTAAAAGTTTATATTTAATATCGAGTCAACATAAATGGAAGTAATTGGCCTTTTTAAGTGATATTATTCTTTCTATAAACTAATAATTCTAATAAATTATTTTTATGATAAAATGTTATTTTGCTCTAATACTGAAATGCCAGTGCCAAGGGTATTATTACATATAATGTGTCATAGTGCAGTTCTTATGTGCTGTAGTGCATTGAAAATAAGCAATAAGAAGAATTTAGAAATAAGATAGATTTTTTTGAAGAGTAATACATAAGTTCAATGACTTATTTAAAACTTTAAAAATATATAAATAAATAAAAACATGTTCTAAAAGAAAATTTAGACGAACAAAAAGAGGAATACATGAAAAATTTAAATCAAGAACGCATAGTTTTTTAAAATAAATATTTTTGAAGATCATAATAACTAGGATAATAATAGAAATGAGGAAAAAGATATCAGTAGTCAAATAAAAGAAGTAGGTTTATAGAAATGAGGATTAAGATATCAATAGTCAAATAAAAGAAGTAGGTCTATATCTTATAAGTTAAGCTTATAAAGTCTTTTCATTCAAATTTAATTTTTTTAATTGAATAATAAGATTTAAAATATGTTTCAATCAATTTAAAAAGTAATATTATGGATTATTAATAAAGAAAAATGTAATTTTAAGTGTTCTTCAATAATGCATCTTTATGAGAATTGAAAATGTTTTATAATTATAAAATAATGAGGTCTTGATAGAGTGGTGAATGGGAGAATTTATTATGGCGAGGTTAATAGTTCAAACCTCGTGTTTTGAGGTTCTGAGGTCCTTGGGTGCATGTGTAACATCTTCAATTTAAAGAAGATATTATGTTAGGATCTGTTTACACTATTAGTTTGTGTAGACTTTTCTTATTTGTTCTTTAACCTTACGTGTTTTTGTCTACTAATGATGTCCCAACAAATAATAGTCACTACAAAAGTAGTCCATGGGTCTAGGTGGATTGGTAAGTTGGGGCGCTTACGAGAGGAGACCTAGGTTCCAATCCCACGGGCGTGCCCATACATAGCCAGTAGCCGGATTCGATTCCTCTGCGTATTGCACCTGACTAATGACGACAATCTGTTTCCTGCTTGTCCGACGGTCCCCCTTTATGCCACATGTTGAATCAGACTGACGAAGACGGTCCGAACCTTGTGCGTTCGACGATCCCCATATTACGTCGAGTTACCATTAACGAGACAGTGGGTGTGTTGGAAGCCTTCGCTGATAGTTTAAACCCTGCCAGCTACGTTGGTAGATATTAAAAATTGTTATTGTAACCAATTCATCTATGTAACAAAAAAAATAGTCACTATCAAAGTTAATAAAAAAAATAGTTTGTTAGGATAAGATGTGCCATGAGGTAACAAAACTCCTTCCTTGCTACTTGTTGATGTTATTAATTTTTTAATGTGATAGATGTTACTTTTGTCATTGGTGGGAAAACTATGATAGCATACTATAGTAATTTGTTTTTGTAAATTCTCTTGCCTACATTCACAAGTCCAAACATATAGGATGGACTTGTCAATTTTTTTTTTCTAAAGCTTAAAGAACCTTCCGGACTCATAATACTCTAAGATCTTCTAAAGCTTAAGGGAGTATTTTTGGGCTTATGCCTTTTTTCGCACTTATTCTTTAGAACTTAATTCAACATGTTAAAAAAAATTTACACTGACATCAACAAAGCACTTCAAAATCATTGACACAATGCAAAAGCTTGAAAGGCAAAGAGTATTCATTTCAGAAGGTAGTGAGTCAAAACTTTGGTGTTGAAATGACAACTTAGCCTCCAAAAGGTTATATAATGGTAAAAGGTCTCACATCAAGTATAAAAATAATTCAAAAGTAACAAAGGTAGCAGCAACATCCCAGACCGGAGGACCTCAACATAAAAGACACCTAGCACTTTGGAAAAGAGCAGTTAGACCACATGGCAATTGTCAAAGCAGGAAAGCAACAACCACCTCTACAAAGCATTACTGAAGATTCAATAAATCATAACTGCTTAGGAGTTGATAGGAGGCATGCTAAAAGTGCTTAAGATATCGAGTGGTGCCAGATCATCCTTGCGCATACAGAATCCATTTTTCCCATGATTGTACATAGTAGTTAGTTTCTTTTCAGCTAAGTGAAAGTTATAAATAGGGGAATACCCCTTATTGTAAAGGGTTGGATGTTTAAATGTTTACCTATTATAGGTTATATGTTTATGCTATGCTAATGCAATCAAGAGTTGTTTGACTTACCTCAATTGGAGTATGAAGAATTGTTAATTTCTATGATAATTTACACTTTCAATATTTTTGTGTATGCTTTAATTGGGGTCTTTCTATTAGGGTCGAAGTTATTTGGTATACTTAGTAACTGAGGTGTTATCTGTTAGGATCAATGTTGTTTATAATTCTTTGGTTGGAGTGCTCAAAATATTGAATGTTGTAATGCTTGTACTTAATCCATTTCTTCATAACTTGAATTGAATAGTTTGTTAGATTGTGCTTGATGCTCATGCAATTGAAAGCAATGTTAGCTAAATTTTTAGCCTCATTCAATCTCTCTCTAATCTTGTATCTTTCTATGTACCCCTCTCTCTCCCAAACCTATCCCTCTTCCTTTGTTTTTTATTGCACACAATAGGATTGATATAGGGAACCAACCTTCTTTAGAGGTTGATTTAGAAGCAATTATGGGTCATCCAATCTTGACCTCGATTCAGGGTGCATATTCCATACCTAGGTAAATCAAGCAATCGAGAGTTTTGGTAAACCTGATGGGACCATACCAATTTGACTTACCTTACAAAGAATCACCAATGGGATGAAGCACAACAATCACTTGATTAGAAATCAAGATTTCAAATCCACCATCTACTCAAAAGCTTTGGCATACCTACATCTCTAGATGATCAATATTACAATGACGATCTTGGTCTCATTAGTGGATAATTAATCTATTCACTTGGTGACTCCACTTGTAAGAACCCAAGAGCTAATCAACAACTGTGCTCAAAAATAAATCCCATAATCATATGTCAGAATATTGGAAGCCAAGAAGTTGAAAGAACCCTTGTAGTTTGTCCATCTATTAGCCTTCATAAAATCCAAGAAAGGTAAATCACTTTCACCTATCTAGAATTTCTTTGTTCAAATCCTAACTCTTCTATAGGCTATATATCTAGAACCACCCACTAGATCCCCACCTAGAGCCATGGCCTAAAGAATCTACCCTAGCTAGAATAGTATTGAAGCCCTCAATATCCCATATTTGCATGATATTCCACAAGTCATATTAAACTATTTTCCCTCTTATGATGGTAGCGAGAAAATGACCTATGTACACTACCAATATATAGCCACTCTAGCTACCATTCATAATATCATTCATAAAGATGTAATGGTTAGGCTATTAGCCTTATCTTTCAGAGGGAAGTTACTAGCATGGTATCGCTCTTTGGAAAAATGCAACATGAGCACATGGTTTGAGCTAGCTAAATCCTTTATCTTAGAATTCAATGATCTAGGGGATTATTTCTCACTCATGCAATTTGCTTCATACATAGGCATCCTCAAAAGAAGATCATATATTTTAACATCTAGTTCAACAAGGCTTAGAGGAGAATCCCTCAAGAGGTGAGACCTTCTCAAGCTTAGGCTTACATTTACTACCTTTGAGTTTTTGCTTCAGATCTAAGCCTACAAATATGACAATCTAATGAGATGAGGTTTCCACAATTCTTCCAAGTTGTTGTTGCGATAGAAAATGCTCTCATTTCAATTGGTAAGATTCCTCAAAAAGTTATGATGCCATACTTCCTAGAGATCCCCTAGCACAACCAATAATATTTGCTTCTAGTTCCCTCAACCCCTTCACTAGCTACTTTGCTTTCACCTAAGGCATGCCATTAACCCGCTACCCTAATAATCATAGTCTATGCCTACATTAAAATCAAAAGAATCAATAAATATACAAAGGTAATATTTAGGAACCTCACAAACAAGATCATTTCCATGGAGCAGTAAAATGCTAAAAGAAGATTTGAAGGATACATGTAAAGAATATTTCCTTATATCACAAGGGATTAAGGCACCTCAACTAGTAATACTACCAAAAAGCAAATTGCTATTGCCCGAAGCTAAGAAAGAGAGACATACACAACCCAAGAAGACTACTGATGTTTGAATTATAGTGATCCACACAATGCTAAAACAATGCCAATGCCAACTAGATGCTACTAACAAATCTAAAAGGAGATCAAAAGGGCTAATTAGAATGTTGATAAATCCAAAACCAAGTCTCTTGGTTGAGGAGCCTCAAACCTATGACGTTATTCATGTACTAACTAGATTCAAGAAGAGACATATCTTGGTAGATCCCCAAAAGGTTGATAATATGAAGGATTCAAATCAACTGTAAAAGCAATATCTTGAAGATAAATCTAAGGAACAATATAAAGAGTAATCAAAACTAGAGGAAGTACCTTAGGTAAATCAAGAAAAATCTAGGGAGCAAGTGATGAGAAGATTGTGATACCATTTAGTGACGAGGAAACAAAAGCAAGAGACCATGTAGCAATATAAAAAGAGGTTTGAGGAGCCTATCCAAAACGAGGAGAAGCTACTAAAAGCATCTGGATACAACATTGTTGAAGAGCTAAAGAAGACTTCCTCAAGAGCCATCATTTATGATGCTTTATTGATTTCTAGACAAATCAATTTGCTCAAGGTGGCTCTTAAGAATACATCATCAAACATATCTGGCTTCTCAAACTTTAACCTGGCTCAATATTAATAAACTTCAAGGATGGAAAACAATAAGCCTCCATCCTTCTAGATGTCTTTGTGTATGGAGGTCTAGATTGTACACAACTACATGGTGGATTTCGAAGCAACCACAATAGTCATGCCTAAGGCTATTTGTGACGTAATGGGTATGGATTATACCTAGACTAATTTTGACATGCTTCAATAAAATAGGACCTTGGTTTGGATGGTAGGAGCTATCAAATATGTGCCAATAGTGTTGCATAAGATACCAAAGATCACTATAATCTAGGAGATAATATAGTGGATTTTCCTCCCCTTTTTGGGATATGCTTATCAAGGGAGTTAACTCCTAAGCTTGGAGGGTACTTATCGCTTTATTATACGTACATGGTGATTCATCACAAAGGGAGAAAAGTTTAGATCTATGTGGAAAAGCTTGGTCCCTACCACATTAAAAATATAGAGGAGGATAACGTCAATTTGGTTGAAGATACTTGGAGTGTCTTGAAGGGATGATTGAAGAGGATCCAAAATACCTTCAATAGTTAATGGAGGATTTGTAGATTGAAGATGATTTCTCACTAGTTCACTTTGATATAATAATTGACACCAAAGAGGGAACTTATTATGTATTTGAATCAAATAATTACAATATTTTGGACATTATCCAAAGATCAAATGGGTAGACACATAAGAATTTTGGATCACTATAGTCTAGACATTTTTATTTTGTTGAACAAGCAAAATTTTGAAACATATGGTATGAAAAGCATACCAAATCATTGTACCATACTATAAATAAGTGATATTTAAAATAAAGATAATTTAAATAAATCTAGGATGTCAAAAGGCTATTTTTTGAAGAAAGTAGTGACAATAAAGCAAAAATTAGATTGAGGTGATCACATGAACCAAAGCTTTGGAAAAAGCAATCAAGTTACAACAAAAATATTTGAATTATGATACAAAGCATGTGTTCATTAATATTCTTATGGAGATAATGGTTAGCAAATGCTTATAAAATCCACCCATAAATTTTTTTCAAAGTATTCAATCCCTTAGTCATTTCGTGAGTAGAAGCCAAGAGCAATTACCTACTTCCCCTATTTTTAAGTTTTGAAACAATGGCTATGAAATATAAGAAGCTAATTGATCTCCTAGGAAATGTTTTTAACCCCATCTTGATAGGTGAAGTAAAGCATCTAAGAATCACAAAAAAGTAAAAAGCCACAAAATTTTTAGAGGGTCATAAAACTAGATGTGCTTGGGTCTCCTTGGGACAATTCATACCCAGAAGACTGCATGCCTACCCAGAGCTGGTTGAAGTAGTAGCTGAATATTATAACCCAAAATTGAGGACTATAAGGGATGCCAACGACCATGTTCTATTTTTTATTTTACCTAAAAACTTTACAAATACCTTTGTTGGAACTATTCCCTCTTTTGTTTGAAAGCGTTTGACCAAGAAAACCAAACAATTTTTTACACAAGTAGATTCATGGATAAAGAAGCATTTAACAAAAAAATTAAATAGTATTCCTAGAATTCTAGCTTGTATAACTAATTTTCAGCCCTACCTCTAATAATGTTTTGCTATGTTAGCTATTAATTTTAGTCTAGAAACATATAAGATGGTAAATAACTACAAAATAGCTATGGCCTATGCTATCAATAATCCCCCCAAATCCCATTTATTTTGATTGGGCTAAATTCCTTAGCGACCAAATGCATGTAAAACTTATAGAGTTTGGCCAAGGGGAAGTTTTATGATATCCATCATACTTGGGATGGATTTTTGTTTGTTTCAAAGTAGACATATTCCCAGATATTCAAATTAAGAGGAGATATTATGATGGAAGAATTATATTTGTAGTAGACTAGACATTGAGTCTTTGGGCATCCAATTATTTCTATGATTTCAATAGATTTTTTCTTGGTCTCGTGTTGTTATGCATAAAGGGACAAATTCCCCAATTGATAAGGGAAGTAAAAGATCACCTATAGACAACCAATGCAAAAACTAGAGATTGGTATTTTGTACCAAAAGGTACCATAATAAGAGTGCATGGATTTGTTGCGAAGCTAATTTTGCTTCCTTATTTTGTAACAAACTAGATTTTTGGTCAAGAGTTTTTTTGTTAGATGGATTATGGCAATGCAAACCTTGATGGTGGAGTGAACAAAGGCTCTTTATATCACTTGCATTTTAGTTATAGGTTTATTAGTCGTAATTACCAAAAATTAGCTGAGGTGTTAAAGTAAAGGCTCCTAAACATAAAGCTTAAAGTAGTTTTGGATAGGTGGAGTTACAATCCAAAAGGTATTCTAAAGAACCGCCATGTTGACTTGAACAGAAATCCTCTTGAATTTGAGCATACTTCAAGCCCAAATATAGAAAAGAATAGAAATCCAATAGAAGAAGGGATAACTATGGAGAAAATAGAGCTAGAAAATAAGAAGATAATCATCCTCCATGGAGTAAAGTTTGTAAAAAGATATGTGAATTTGATCTTGAGCACAACAAAAGTCATGTGCTCAAGGAAAAGAGAAGAAGGATAATGTAGACAAGAAATGGATTGACAAAAATATTCTAGATTGGTGGATGTTTTGTTTTGAATTGGGCACAAAGCATCAGGTTTAGTACAAAAAATGATGAAAATTTTGATGATATTCTAGACAAAGGAAGAATTAATTCCAAGGACATGGATGTTTTAGAATATTACTATTAATAAGATGCCAACTTCCTAGAATAGATAGAGAAATCTTTATAGGTCACAACTTTGAGTAGGCAAAAAGTTTTGGATGTGGCCATTTTATACTGACAATGAACTACACTATAACTTTCACTTGAAGAGTAGTTACAACAAGTATGTATTGTAGGCATTGGAATCATGGATAAAATGGGCTACATAGGTGGTGGAATAGGTCCCATAGCATCCAAAAAAATAAATCCCCAACATTCACCACTCGATAGAGGTAAAGTTAGACTAGGTATGGAAGTTTTCAAACCTTTCCCCATCTAGTCCTAGGGGTCTCAAAACCCCATGAAAAATAGCTAGAAATAAGTAGTAAAATATAAATACCAGGGTTCCCTCTAAATAAAAATATTCCAAGGGTAAAAATAACTAAGGAGATGACACCTATAAAGGATAAACAATAGCTGAGAGCCATTACACAAGAATCAAGTATGTTGTCTCTACCACTTTCTTCTCCTCCTCATTCTTCTCTGTCACCTTCTTCTCTACCTCATTCACCTTTGTCACCAGAGGTACCCTCCAAGTTACCTCCTAAATCTATTATTGCATCTCCACCTCCACCCACTTCCCAAACTCTAGATGTCTCTCAAAATCCCTCATTTTCTAGAGCCATTAAAACTATACCTCTTACATCCACAATATCTTTTGGATTCCCCCACCCTCTATTGCATTCCTCTACCAATATCCTAGTCTGAATAATTCAAAATTAGTTCCAACAGGTACAATCCAATGCACAAGCTTGGCTTGCTAAAAGGAAGCATAAGACAAAGGATTCATATATGACATCGATAATAGTATTGAATATGCTATACCCTAAGCAAAGGTAGTATATTTTGACAACCATGACCCTTATTATGTTTAAACCAAGTTCTCAATTGGCTAAAGATGACTATCAAATTGCCACACATACTATAGAAAAATATAAAGTCCCAATAGGAGATAAGGCTTAGTTGGAACACATGTAAGTCGATATGCTATACATGGATGGAATCTAGACACTAGCAAAACACTACAAAGAAAAAGAAAAGGATGAATAGTTAGAAAAATACCTCAAGCAAGAAAATGCACAACAAAAGGTACAAAAAAAGCCTTGAGAATCAAGTACAACATCTACAACAAAAGCTTAATGAGGCCCCAATGCTAACACAATTACATGAAAAGGATATTGAAAATTAGGTTCTATTTAAGAAAGAACTACAAAACCTATGATAAGAAATTTTCATAAAAAAGCAATAAGTACAAGCCTCTTGAATTTCCATAGATTCATTTGGAGAATAAAATAGACTTCGCAGTCAACTCTTTGAAGCTGCTAAGACCCTATCTCTAGTTGTGGGATTTATTGATTATTGTTGGGTCACTACCAAGGAAGTAGGAGATGACTTCATTGCCATGCAAAATAGTATAAATCATAAGGTAAAATAATCCCAAGCCATAATTAATTCATTCAATAAGGTCCCTAGACAATAGATTTCTTCAGTTAGGAATAGGAAAACAAGATACAATATGGCAACAAAAATTATTGAATTGGAGCAAAAAATCAAAGAAGGATATGAGGTCCTCAATTCACTCATTACCATTAGAAACAAACCCCTTAGCAGAATGAATGAAATCATTGGAAATAGACTCCCATAATTCTAGTGATTTGATGGTCATACTTGTTCTTTTGATGAGTTGAAGAGAATTTATGATAAAATAACTAAAGATCTTGCTAAGTTTTCAAATTGGTCAGAGAATTTTAATGAAGAAAAATTCTCTAATTTTTCAAATAAGTTGGTTGCACTACACACTAGGGAAGTTGTTGGTCAAAAATATGCCTAATGGAAAGGTTTGCATGCTCGTAAACCTCGACAAATATTGATTGACCACGAGGCTATATGGTTCAATCTTCAAAGAAGGCCAGCTCCTAGGGATCCTATCTAACTATTCCTCAAGAAAGAGGAGCTAAAAGAAAGCAAATAAAGCTAAAGCTAGAACTTAAAAGGGGATAGATTTAGTCGCATCAAAACATATGCATAATAAACCCATACCATTGCAAGAAGCACAAGTGAACTACCTAACAGATCAACCAACCTCACTCTTATTTAGCATCTATCACACCCGATTGAAAGCAAATTCTAGAACTACCGAATGAAATGCATGAAATCCAGATTGTAAAATTAGAGCATATCCACTCAACTAGCTTTATAAAAAATAAACATTCAAAGACAACATGTTTAAGAGCTTATTTGGAGACCAAACAATAATACACTTGCATTTCCTGAATAGAAAAAGGCTTTAAATATGAGTTGTAATAGCTAAAGAGCCGACCCCTAAATGACTTGCATTCTAGTACAAATAAATTTTACAACAAAATTAATTATAGGTATTAATAATGATAGTTTAGGTAGCATGGCCATGTTAGAGGAATAAACATTCTATGAATCCTTTGACTTTATGAGGAATGCAATTGAAGGTGATTTTTAGGAGGTGCCAAGTAGCTCTGCATGGATATGAACCCTTGATCGGTCTAACTCATTTAACAAATCTGATGGATCATGATATTTTCCCACTAGTACCTAAATAAAATCGATCATTTACTATGCAGATAGGCTCATTAGAATTAACCACATTGATGGACCTGAGGTTCAATATATTACCCACTAGATAGGCAACAATTTCTCTTTCTTCATATATTCTCCATTCATTCAAAATTGAGCCCACCGCTTTCCTTTCTTGGAGGTCTCTTTGACATCCCTAGAATGGGTGGGTTTTTTATCTAGGTGAAATTTTGGGATCCACACATTGCTTGTTGATAACCCAAAATACCACCCATTGTAGCTATTATCCTTCAGGGTGGGCTTTTGGGCTTGCTACCTGTAGACACCTAAAACACGTCATGTCAATGGTGACTACTCATATGGACATGCTATAAGACCATATGGAAGATCTTGGACATACTCCAAGATAGAGTAGTGGTTATAACCACTCAATTTGGGCTCCCTAGCCTAATCAGGTTGAACCACAGCTGAGACCTGTGGTCTACAATCTAAATTGCAGCTAAGACCTGTGGTCTATAGTCTGAGCCATAGCTATAACTAGCGGTCTTACTGAAGTTTAGTTGGCCTTCATTTGAGACAAATTGGTTTGAACGAACATTTGGTCTAGAAGAAGGTGGTTAAAGGACAAAATATTCCAGAGGCTTCCATTCCAACTATCCTAACCACCCATTCTTATTCTTGCCTTCCTCATGAAGCCACCCTTAGCCCTAGGACATCCTATAAGTACCCCTTCAATCAAGGCAAGACATATAGAGATTTTTGATAGTGAAGCATTGTCGAAATAAAGAGAGTGAATTGGATCAAGCGAGCAACGAAGCCCTATCAAATTGCATACTGAGTTCATGCATGTGAGAAGGCCACTTTGCTATCCATAAAAATATCAATTTGCCATGGAGGTCCTAGGAGCCTAGGAGATCCAAGAAACGCTAATTCGGGCAAATAGAGGCCCTATTCAACAATTCAACCGCCAAACCTGTCAGAGGACACTGAGGTGACCCTTGATCATCAATTTGATAAGGAGGATCAAGCCCACTACCCTAGAATTAGAGGACAAACCTACTTGGTTGTAGGCCACGATTGTCAGCCATGGTTTACAGTGCAGACCGCTCATCAGAGTTGCGGTTTGCAATAGGTGTAAGATATCCTTATTGTTCCTTTTACAGTTTATTTAGCTAGATCATATTAATCATTTAAGCACTTGTTTTAGTAGTTTAGAGACCCTGTCTAACTGGATTAAGGATTTCATTAGGTTTAATTTATTTTAGCAAGTAGGACCTAAATAGCTTAATTTCAAGTTATAATGCTTCATTTCACATAATTGATCCATTAGATTGATAGCTATAATTCTTGTTTACATGTTTCAAGCAATCTTGATAAATCTTGCATATGTTTCACATTTTATATGCTTTCTTGATTTCATGTTATTCATGGAATATTTATGTTTTCATGCTTTAAAGGGCCTCATCATGAGAGTTTGCCTATTTGTATAACTTTCTTGTGTTGTTTCTTGATTGCAAGGAACAAGTTCAAAGGAGCTTCAATCACCAAATTCCTTCCTCAACGTGAAGAAGAGGATTAAATCCACCCTAGATCAGTTTGTGACTATTTGGATAGCAATAGTATTGCACCTACCCCGTTGGGGGCTTTGGCATTGTATTAATTATATCAACATTTGGGTGACCCTAAGGGGGGCATGATTGTAATCGGGATTCATTGAAATATTAATAAAAGAAGCATCCATTTCATTGTCATATATAATCTTGTTTCTCTTTTCATAATTTTATGTTGATTCGAATTGATCTATTAGATAGGTGCATGTTTTTTGGATAGGTCAGAAGGTGATCACGATGGAACTCCACAAATTTAGCTATCTAACTGCCATTTCTTGGATTTTTGAAATTATAGGTATAGACCACAACTACCAACTACAGGCCAACAATTGAACCGTAGCTGCAACCTGCAGGTTACAATGTAGACCGCGTATCAGACCTGCAGTTCATAGCTGACAGATCAGACAATAGAAAACATAGCACATATCGGATGTGGACCTAAGGTAGGTCCCATTTTTCATTCTTTATCATTTTTTTGTCACTGTGTTTTTCTAGAGAGCTCAAATTTGCAATGCAACTAGGAAATTAAGAAAAGAAGAAATGAATTAGGTATTAGATTTGTATTTATTTTTCACGTCATTAGAAAGGTGCTACTAGGAACAATGGATCTCTGATTTCAATCCACCCTAGAATCCAGCGTGCTTGATAGAACTTGTATGTTTGGTTTGCATGTTGAGGCCCAAGTGGTGGCCATTTGCATCATCGTAGTTGCATTGTCAAAAATCATGTAAAGTATAACATGCACCTCTTAATATGAAACATTTCTTTTTATATTACATGTAGGAAACAATCATTGTGCTATATTATGCATTTTTATTTTATGCAAATTAAAACGAACCACACACACCACTTGGCACTTAAACGCTAGTGAGTTGGGCTTCACATCCAACCACTAGTAGGGTTCAACGATGGTGGAGGTGACTTCCATCCATTAGCCCAAATCCTATGTACCCTTGGATACTAGACCAATACCGGATTCGAGAACCTTTTGTACCCTGGAAAATTTGCATGTATTCTCTTCAAAGGGTATAACGCTAACTTGGGGAAAACTGTTAGGAGTGAAAAACTAAAGGAGATTTATTATTGATAAAAATGTGTTACATATATAGGCAGAAGGCCTATATGATGAACATGACACTTGTCAATGAAACTGACAAGTGTCAAATTGAAGGCATAGTGCACTTTAACTCTAACATTCCCCCTTAAAGTGCACTATCCTAACTAAAGAAAAAACAAAGCAAGTCAACATTAGGTAACATTCCCCCTTAATGTTGACTTCTCTAAAAAATAACCTATCATCCTCTTTTTTTTGGTCTAGGCTCGTGCTCTTTGCGCTTGGCTCTCCAACTATGAATAATGCTAGATCCACTGTGTATACATCTCGGTTTGTTGCCTCAGGGTCAACCACTTCAACGAGTCTGTTGCCACTGGGTCAGCCGTCTAAGTGCCTCAGGGTCATCATGGGTGCCTCAGGGTCAGCCACATCTGGGTCTGTTGCCTCTGCAGGTCATCCTCAGAGGATGTTGCCACTCGTAGGTCACTAACTAGATTCACCATGAGTATGAAATCCTCCTCATGGTGAAATCAATCTAGAAGGTGTCGGTCTCTGCCGAAAATGCACCTAATGAAAGGGAAAACGAGCCATATAAGAGTGTCGGTCTCTGCCAAAAATGCACTCAATACAATAAAATGAGCCATAGATCAAAATAGGAGGAGAGAAGAAGAAAATAAGAGAATCTTCTAAAGTGTCTTCGTCTGTAGTCTTTAGAAGTAGATCCGGAAACAACCTCGGATAGAGTCTAGGGTGTCTTTGTCTGTAGTCCCTAGTATAAGTGTCCTTATGGTGACCATGTCATCCCACCGAAATGCATGGGTAACCAGCCACTGCATTCGCCAAGTGTATAGAAAAAGTCACTAGGTACAAGGATCACATATAAAAGTACCTTGGGAGTGTCGGGTACAACCGAAAGTGCACTCCAAGGTAGAAAAAAAAAAAAAACTTTGAGGCTAAAAAATAAATTGAAACAGCCTCAAAATTACAATATGACACCACCATTGTGTCCGTCGCGGAAAACCGTTTCCAACGACTATAAATACCCCTATACTTGGGTTTGAATGGGGCCTTCAACTTGCTGAAAAATCAATAGAGTGCCTCTATAGGCAGTAAAATAAACATCGCTCAATGGCAGCATCACTCTCATGCATAATAAAAATAGGCCAATAATACTCTTCACACTTTATAAAATGCCCCACTCTTTTTCTAGCCCATTTTAAAATCTTAAAACACATGGCTGCAATGGTACAAAAATTTGAACACGTGCATGCTGAGAGAAAACATAGCAACAGACTATTAATAGTAGCAAACATGTCTCCGAAACTGTCAGGAGTGGCGTCAATCAGCTTTATCAGAACTGCAAGTTTTATCGATAATTTTGGAATTATCGACGAAGCAGCACAAACTATTTTTATACTGTAGTGGTGGATAAATTCTCATTAAGAACAATAAAATCATATCATCAAATCATAAAGTGCTCCACGATAACATCAAGTTTTTCTCAATGATAACATCAAATCATAAAGTGCTCCACATACTCTACAATGGCGTTCCTCTACTCCTCTAAGGGGCGATTAGGCTGGATGCATGCAATCAGCTCAGCGGCCCTCTCCATCATCTCAGAAATTTCATAACAATTTTTTTCTTTTCTTGCGATCACGGGATCGATTCTCTCCGCCACCATGTCGAGATTTTGCTGGGTTTTCTGCATCGTTGTGTTTTCCCTGGATTTTTCTGGCCATTCGAACGCATCAGTTATAACGACCACCCTGTCACAGCTCGCCACTCTCAAAATCATATCTAACGTGAGGGATTCCATTGTACAGAAAATGGGATGGAAACCCGAGGAAGTGAATGTTTCGGAAACAAATTCTGTGGATACCATGATCGGCCACGCGACGCTCTACGAATTCGATCTTCAGATTGGGAACACAATTTTTGAGGATGTCAAATCATGGGAATTCGTGGAGCTTGCGGATGAGGAGGAGGGCCAGGGGGAAATTGGAAGCAACAGTGTCGCCAAACAGCAATTAAGGCCCGTGTTGGCCCCCTTTCAATTGGCAGGCCCGCTGGAATTATGGATTCAGGATGCCGATCATATGCGCATTTCTGTGTCGCATGATGTGCTCTTCACGATTCCACCTCCTTTAGAAGAGTCGTTCCTGATATGAAAAACCAGAGCTTCTGAGCTCCAACAAAGAAATAGTAATCACTACAAGAGGTAATCAGGTTTTGCATCCGCCAACTGACATCAGAATCGTCGGCATCTCCTTCGCTTGTTGCTTCAGTGCCTCCACTCCCTGCTGTAGTGGAACTCCACTTAATACTACCGTTAAGAAAATCTCGCTCGCGTCGAACTCGGTGATCATGGAGCACCGTTCGAAGAAAATATCTCCATAAATTATGCTTGTGCATGAGGAATGCCATAACCCCCAGTTGTTGTATTCATATCCATCGCGTGCGCTCACAAATTTGAGGCGACGGACGAACACCAGTCCATGAGGAAGGGCAGGGCGACTTAACGATGATGACACTTCTTGGCCACCAGGCCAGCAAATCCCTCTATGAAATGCTAATAGAGAGTGTCGAACGTGACTGCCATGAAACCCTTGCACTCCCATTGACGAAAACCGCACCTTTCGTCTTCGTCTCCTAGGAAATCTTGTCGAGGGAAGGAAATCTTGCCATGCAGGTTATTTGACAACAGCTGGATGGAATTATCCCATGAACTACATTTTTAGCTCCATTTTACAGAATAAACCAACACCCTTCCAGTTCAGGGCATAATCACAACCTCACGACGGGTCCATCCCAGCAGCTGTGGATTGGAAGGAAAAAAAAACTTCTACTGCAGTCGTCACTTGGAAAACTCCGCCGCGTCCTCCGTCTCCTATCTTCACCTTCCTCACGATCATGGACCCAGCTCTCTTCACATCATCCAAGACAAGAGCAAGCCAGGACTTGAGGCTGCATTGCACCAGGGCTCAGGATCGAACCCGAGACGTGGGGACTGCATGAATCCTCCCAAATGAAACAGATCTGCAAATAAACTTGGAAAACTAAAAAAATTAAAAATATTTCCCAAACTTTAAAATTTTTACCATCTGGTTTCTGATCCATCAAAATTATGGAGAGCATACTCCCTCGGTAAAAAAATTTAAAAAATGGGGGGAGGGAGGATTTCCATGAGGGAAATCCCCCCTCAAGCTCACAAGCTCAAGAGGCCGCCTGGAGCTCTGATACCAAATGTTGGGACTGAAATAGGAGGGGATTTATTATTGATAAAAATGTGTTACATATATAGGCAGAAGGCCTATATGATGAGCATGACACTTGTCAATGAAACTGACAAGTGTCAAACTGAAGGCATAGTGCACTTTAACTTTAACAAAAACAAGTGAGGATTTGGGAGGACCTGTGCTCCTTGACCATGTGTGGGCTTCATTACCACACATTATAGGTTGGATTACGCGACTTGGAGTTCATAGCCAAGTTGTCAAGCTACGAGTATATAGGTGAAATCCATTAAACTAAGAATATCATTCAACAAGTTTTGCAAAACCTGATAAGAGTTTCTTTACTGACACAACAAATATTTGAAACATCAAACAGTTTAGGGCTCACTTTTAAAATGTAAATAAGATAATCACATTGTTTACTTTTTATACTTCTTTATTGCTTAATCTATCAAGATAAGGCCTTCTGTAAGGCCAAAATTATTAGTGAGAGATATTTCTTCTCAAGTCTTGCTTAGTCGGTTCATCATGATGACTAGGCATGATAGAGCTCAATAATGAGCTAATGAGTCAAAGATTTCATGGAGAGGCTCTAAACACCTTCGATATTCTCTTGAGGATATTTCAGACCTCGCACACCTCCTTGCTAGTCGTCACACTCATAATTCACTTGAGGAGATAAGCTTCCCAGCGCGACACTTTGATAGTCGTCGTGAACCCCCTTAGTCATGTAGGGGGTCCACCCATACAGATCATGGGGTTTCCTCACACACAGTGAGAACCCACGTCATTAGGTCTCCACCTAGTGATATAGAGAGTTGTGGATCTTACTCCACGAGTCGGTCATACAAGGAATATGAGTCTCATGCATCCCATAAGAGGCAACTACTCCAAGACCAATTGGAGGAGGCACACATTGAGCGTGAGCATCTAGAGTGCGAGTGCGTAGAGAAAAAGAGATCACATGAACAAATATTGGATGAGCTCCAATGACATGAAGAGAGGATTTACCAATATAAAGCACATGAAGAACAATCATGTGAGGTAACTCCTAAAAATAAGCTCATACCTAGAGTGCTTAGGCAACAAGTCAACGCGATGCACCCAATGCATTGTCAAGAGTTACCTCTTAAGCAAGTAGATAGCCATTCTTTTAGGTAGATAGACATACCTAGGGCTATAAAAAACAATAGAAAAATGTGTTTAAGGATTGAAAGTAGTCATGTTAGACATGTGAGAAATGTCAACGCTCAAAATTCATCACAATCCTTGGGGCATAACAGTCTATTCCACCATATAAGGAACCTGTGATTACTTTCCATAAAAAGGAAGTCAAACCTATCCCTATCAAAGAATATAATCCTCCATTGCACATCATAGCGAGGATAAATCATATTGTGTATAAGCGAGTGCTAGTGGATACAGGATCATCGACTAATATCATCACCACCTCAGCATTCAAACATCTCAAAATTTCACCATCCCACATCAAGGAAACAACGTTAATGCTGCAAGCCTTTAATGATGTGGAATCCTCTACAGTAGGTACAATAGTCCTCCCTATCAAGGTGGGACAAAATATTATTCCTACATTGTGCTATGTTTTTGAGGGATCAAGACAGTATAATCTGTTGCTTAGAAGATCATGGATAAGAGCCATGGAGTGCGTGTCGTCAATAGTGCATCAGTGCATTAAGTACATCCATGGAGGCAAAGTCCATATAGTTGAGGCAGACCCAGATCCATTCAAGTATTATAAACCTGAGTATCATCCACTAAAACCTGGTGAGGCACCTATGCATCTACAAGTTAAACAAGATGAGTCTATCCAAATTTTGGATGCAGCCTTGCAGACTATGGTGGAGTTACAGTTGCCACTGCTATCATCGGTGGAGTCACCTATGACTCCTTCATATTTAGCTTATCCTAGTAGGTAAGGATTGATGAATGCCATCAAAGAGATGCTCATAGCTGCTTCGGAGATATCATTAGAGGATCCTCATACTCCTATCAAGGAGGAAGTATCTAGCATGGTCATGGATGCACCTGAGTATATCACACCATATTCATATGTCATGTCACAGGGCAGTCCTCATGAGTATGAAGGTGAATATGAAGAGCTTATAGATTCCAGCATTATGATGATTCCCACCATAGAGTCCACTGAGGATCTAGGTCAACTTTTCATCGAGTCTCTATCAACAGATCCTATCTTGGAGACATTGTATGAGTATGAGGAAGGTTTAGTTATCACGACTGAAATAGGATAGCCTTAGTAGGCTGAAAAATTACCTATGACGCATGTAGTTGTGGAGTCTTCTCATGAGTTTATGGGAATGGTTGACATTAGTCCAGAAGATCAAGTGATTCCTAATCATATAAAGCCGAAGATGAGGTAATCTAGTAGTGTTTCCACATTTCCAGGGCTAGAAGCTTTGAAATTAGTCACTCCTGACTCATTTCTCATGGCGCCATCTCAAGAGCACAAATATGTAGGTTCCTCACATTAGATTAGGGGTACCAAAACTGACACAGTTCAACACAACAAAGTGAAACAACAACTTGAACTGAGTCATAGGCATGAGCATGTGGATGACGTAAACAAAGCATGTCATCAAAAAGCTTCCACATCAACTCAAATGAAGGAAATAGGTGATTTGCAATTACCTAATGGATCCATAGCATTCACTTTTATATTTCCTTCAAATGACAAAGGTATTTCGAATCAGTCATTGGAAATACATATGAAATATTTGTCAGTCTTGCAGTCCATTCTAAGCCATCTAGAACGGATAGAGAACCAAATGGATGAGCAAGATAACACATTGCATTTTATCAGGAACCGATTTGAAAACATGGGATCACAAAAGCAACCCTTTTTTGAGGCTGAATCGCTTCTTGTGCAAGTACAATAAAAATCTCATAAAAAGCAAAAGCCCATGCGGCCAACCCAACCAGTGGGTCCTCAAATCAAAACAAGGCGGGTCGAGTGCCCAAAATAGTCGTAGCGTAATTGAAATCCTTTAAAAGAGTCTATGTCTGACATCTTTCAGAAGCTATGAGAGGCAAATGTCATCACCTTGCCTGATATAATCTCTTTAAACCCAAATAGAGCTAAACCTATGGGTTACAGGGAGCATCACTATTGTCTCTATCACTGAATAGAGGGTCGTGGCATTCGAGATTGTCATGAATTTAAGAGTGTGGTGCAACATTTTATAGATAGTGGGGTTTATCATGTAGATGGTTCTCTCATAGTACCCCAACATGTTGAAATGGAGGTCACACTTCCTCATGGGTGACACCAAAGTCATCAGTCGCCTCGTAAGCCCAATAGGCTAGTGCAACAAGTAGTTTCATTTAATATGACTACTCTAAATTTGTTTCAAAAGTTACATGAGGCAAAGGCATTTATATTACCCTAAGTCAAGCATAGGGCATCCAAGACTAGGTCACGGTGATGGGGGTCCCTTTTGTGTGTATCATCGAGCACATGGATATGACATTCAGGATTGTAAATAATTTAAGAGGGTCATCCAAGACCTAGTATAATGAGGCATGATCTATGAGGATGGTTATCTCGTTCGCCCTTGCCGAAGCATAGGCACTTCAGTGAGGTCCATTCTTCACCTAGGAGATTTGATTTCTGTCACTCTTCCTAAACAAGCTGATTACCTTTCAATGAATATCATGCACGCTGGGGGTCTTCAAGGTAGCATACCTTTTCCACCAGCCACACAAAATTTGATAAGGCAAAATGATGAATCTAGAGTTATTGCACCTCCCTCACCATCATATAATGGCACACACACTGGGGGTACATAGGGCAACATGCCCTCACCAAAAGGCTCCAAGGGTTCCTGAAACTGCTTGGTCATGTTAGTCAAAAGGCTCCAAGGGTTGTTAAAACTGCTTGATCATGTTGGTCAAAGGCTCCGAGGTGGTAGGAACCTAGGGTTCCTAGCACATAAAATGATAAATAAATAATAAATAACCTAAATCTAAAAGAATCACCTTTTGATATTGTCGGGAAGTCCCTTCAATAAATTATATTATATTTTATATTCATGGATGATTTGAATGATAAGTTCTTACAATGTTTTATACCCACTCTAGGGTTATAGGTGAAAGGTTGCAATGCTTCCTAACCCTAATCTTATAATAATATAATAATTAATATAATTAATTATTATATTATTTTATTATTATAACCTTAAGATAAAATATATTATTATTATTAATTAATGTTAGGATAGGATCCTAACATGCCACCCCTCCTTAAAATAGCTTTGTCCTCAAAGCTAGGAAGATTGAAAAATATGTTTTAGCGTCTATATAGTTCATGAAGGTATTCATTAGCATTGATTATTTCCTCTTGATTTGAATCTAACTTCACATTAGGAACACTTTTCACATAGAACACATGGTTGTTTTGGCTTTCATAGGGTCTATATTTTAGGTTAAGAACCTTCAATGTGCAAAGGGTATTATAAAGACCTTCGCCTCTAGGGTACGTTATTTGCAGGTAGAGACCTCGATTAACCTCAGGGTGATGGGACCCACATCAAAGAGTTTACGTGATGTCATGTTGCATATAACAACCTCATATAAATCGTCCCTTTATTTTTTTATTTCAAGGTCTTCAAACATAAGCAGACCCCTTCTCCGTATTAAGAAATTTGTGGCATGATTTTATGAGACACGGCCCCGAAAGGTTGTATAAGCCCTTAAATCAGTTACGATGCTCTTGGATGTTGTATCCATGTGAAGTGAGAAATCACCAATGCAATCTGGCAGTTGACAGCCCATATGATACATGTGTACATTATACCTCCAATGTTTGAGGAGTCGGAGGTCTCACCTCCAGTGCTTCAACTAATATATTATGAATGTTTTATCCAAGAGAATATTCAATGACTTTACATCACGGTGGAATACAAGCTGAGATACCACAGAATGCAAAAACAACAGAGCTTCGGTTATCTCCATGGCAACCCACAGACGAGACTCCCAATCCAAAGACTCCTCACCCGAGTGCAAATACTGAAACAATGTCTTATTAGGGATAAATTTGTATACCATCAATGGAAATTGAGTTTTGAAGCAGCACCCATGCAATTTCACAATGTTTCTGTGAATAATTTGAGACAGAATGATGAGTTTGTTGATAAACTGATCATCTTCCTGTGGATCAGAAATCTCCTTGCACCTTTTGATTTCTACATCTGTGCCATCTAAAAGAATTCCTTTAAATACCGTTTGGTAGGCACCTCTTCCCAGTATCATATCGCTTGAAAAAATTTTGAGGCCTTTGCGAGCTTTGTTGTAGAATATATGTTCAAGTTTTCTGGTCTACCCATGGAAGCAATGTATTTATGCAACTGGATACCGCCTTTTTGTTGGAAATATTTGGCCTTCACAACTTTCTTGTGTCATTTCTTCAGCCACCAAAATAGTACTGTTGCTGCCAAAGATACTCCAATGAATGAAGAAACAAGACCTATGGTTGCAGGAATGACGTATTTGTTTGACCTGGCGGACTTGCATCCACTACTATTTTGAAGGCCATCTCCTACATAATCCTTTGAGCATGAACAATTGTAATGTCCAGGCAGATGATAACATGAGCCTTTGGGTGATTCAACGCACTAATTTTTTACTTCTGCATTTGTTAATATCTATGCAATCAGTGTTGTTACGGTAACCAGTTCCTTCAAATCCAAGAAGACATGCACATACGTGGCCCTGCCTTGTTGAGGAGTTGCTACAATGGGCCTCCTCTGTGTAGGAGTAATTGGATAGTCCTTTAGTTGCTGGGCAATTCATATCACCCATACCCCAATCAAGGCATAGAGCATAACGACCTATCCTAAGCATTCCTATTTCTTTCTTGGATATGTTAAAGGTAGTTGGATCTAGTATTGCCGAGAACCCACACAAGTTGCAAGAGTTCACATATTTAATTCCTCCATCGGTGAAAATTTTTACCACTTCCTGTTTCCATGAATGCTAGCCTCACAACAACCATAATAATTTTTAGTATTGTGGATCGTATTGATTTAGACATGCTGCTTTACAACTCCCTCTGATCCCTTTCTCGTTAACAAAAGAACCACTTGAATTGCAGCCCTACAAGCCTATTGAAAGAAGAAACAGTGAAAGGGCCATCTGGGCAAAGACTAAACACCATGTATGCATCATCCATGTAGTCTTTGAATGGAATATGGTTGAAGTCTTAATGTCAAGTGACCTTTTTAGACCACCTTCGCAATAGGGACTTGTCACATACATGCGGATTTGCACTCTAAAATGGAAAAATATTGTGTGTTTGCTAGTTTGGGACGAATGGCACACATCCTCCTAAGCATGTACAACCTCAAGTATCCGCTCCACAGTTGATCAACGATAAGTCAGGATGTAACGAAGCATACTGCAACTTCCAACGTGAGACTAGGGTTGTTTCTAGAAAGCTTTGATTTTTTTTTTTTAAATAATTACGCATGGCCGAGCTACAGAAACACTGATGTTCTAGCTTCTATTGTCTAAATAAGTGCTCATTTCTTGGACGGAACTTATTTCCGTACATGTTTCTTATATGCTTATTACCAAGATTATAAGATATAAAGAAGACTACACCATTCACACCTAGTATGTGTACGTATGTTCTTATGTTGTATGGTCTTATGCTTTTCTATGAGCGCTTCAATAGACAATGATGGGGCTTCTTAAGGTGTAATTTCCACTACTCCAGGTTAATGCTCCCCATAGGAAAGTATACTTTGCTATAATTTTTAATTCAGTTGTTACATTATACAACAGTTTATGCTTGACGACGGTGAAAGAGAGTGTATCTGGTTCCACCGTCACATTTACTCTAGAAGGTATTTTCACTATGGCCTTATATGTGGATTTGGCAGACCTTCGACATCGTTCATGGAAATATAGAAGATAAAGGATTTTCTATCAATTTAATGATGCAACAACATCTAATTTTTGGGCACAACAACAGTAACAACAGTCTGTAACCTCTCCAAATATCAATGTTGCTCTTTATTTTGATCAATATTGAGCAAGCAGATGTTCTGAATGAAGTTTGAATTTACATAATTGTAGAAAACTATAGACTCTAGAATTCATGTCCACATTTATTTACGTCTTTATTAATATGTCCTCCTTACCAACAAAGGCAAGCATTATTTTCTTTGACAACTGCAAAGTATATTGTGCAACTGTAAAGTATTTTCTTTGACTGTATATTTTAGTCTTCTCTCCTTATGGCGCCATTGTGGTGGACTGTAGAGTTCTCTCCTTATTGTAGTCTTCTCTACATTTCTTTTTAACATGATGTTTGGAAATTTATATTATTTTCATCAAAAGTAATATTATGAATTGATTTCATCTTGGGAAACTGTTATGCTTGGCAGCATGCTGGTAATTTGGTAACCAACCAACTCAAATTTTTATTCAACATATCCATTTTTCTTTCAATTTTTTAGTTTTTTTTTTTTTTACAAATCACTCTGCCTTGCAGTGAATCATCACCTTGTAGTTTCGCAATTTCTAGTTAGTCAGTTGTTAGTCGGGGAGAATTGCATTATAAAATATGGTGGTGGCCATGGTGGAGGGCGACTGTCCATTTGTAACTTAATAGGTGATAAACAACATGTCCCATATTTGCCTTTTGAATTTCCTATGAACAACAGTTTGAAAACAATGTGACTTGTTGCCTTGGCCGCTTCTGCAATTTTACAATCAAAACTCACTTTTCCTTGTTCGTCTTGAAACTTCATAATAGGAGAATCAAATTTCAAAAGAAAAATCTGAAACAACTCGGGCAGATAGGTATCATCAAATTCTTTCACTATTGGATATAAGGTTGGGCAGACATAATTCTTGTCGATCCAGGCCTTCTCATTAAAACTTGGATAAACCCTGTATTCTATTTTTTTGGAATTATTTACCTCTTCCTTGTGGTATACTTTTGTAATGGGAAAATTTGCATTTTTAGGGTTTACTAATTTTTCTCCTTCCAAAAATGCATTATATACCATTTGAAAATCTTTGCCTTCTACCTTTTCGGAAGAAATTTTTTTTCTAGGGTTTTGATTTATTTCTTTCTTCCCGAAAGATGAAATGGATACCACCTGAGATTCAATGACTATGGGCTCCTCCTCTACCTGGGCTTCCATGGCTATGGGTTCCTCCTCTACATGGGATTCCATGGCTAGGGTCTCCTCTTGCATTTCCATTAAATATTGTATAATACGATCAGAACGTTCCATTTGTTTTTTTTGTTTTTGTTCAATCATTCTTCTAATTTTTGCAATGTCATTTTTCATTTCCTTGACCAATATGGTTGGATCCATAAGGCTCTGATACCAGATGGTAGGAACCTAGGGTTCCTAGCACAAATATTGATAAATAAATAATAAATAACCTAAATCTAAAAGAATCGCCTTTTGATATTGTCGGGAAGTCCCTTCAATAAATTATATTATATTTTATATTCATGGATGATTTGAATGATAAGTTCTTACAATGTTTTATACCCACTCTAGGGTTATAGGTGAAAGGTTGCAATGCTTCCTAACCCTAATATTATAATAATATAATAATTAATATAATTAATTATTATATTATTTTATTATTATAACCTTAAGATAAAATATATTATTATTATTAATTAATGTTAGGATAGGATCCTCACATGAGGGTTTGTTCAAAACCGCTCGATCATCCTAAAAGGCTCCAAGCTCGTCTATGAGTAGTTTGGTCAATCAAAAGGTACCAAGAGTTTTTGAAAAACTGCTCGATCAACCCAAAAGCTCCAAGGATTCCTAAAGATCGCTTGGTCATCCCAAAAAGTCCCAAAGGTGCTCATGATCCCTTTGGTCAACCCCAAAAGGCTCCGAGGGTTTTCTTAAAACCGCTCGGTCATCCTAAAAAGCTCCAAGGATTTTGCTTAAAAATTGCTTGGTCAATTTAAAGGCTCCAAAGGCATGTACTCGCCATTTGGTCAGATATAAAGGCTCAAAAACAATAAAAATTATAAAATCAATAAAATCCAAAAAAAAATTGGTAAAGCATAAAATCCAAAAACATGTGCATTTGCATTATGCATGTTCATTTACACATGCATTCATTTCATTATTGCATTGCATATAGGAATTCGTCATCCATTGCATTTCATAGTAGGAGGGATTGTGTTTGTCAGTCTTACAAATGATGCCACATTTGTGTTTTAATCATGCACCTTTGTATTTATCATAATCCATTGCATTCATATACAACACCTATTTCTAGGAGATATGTGTGTATACCAAAGTTTTCCAGTCACTCAACCATACCTAGTGGGTTTCTCAGACATCATAGAAATCTTGCTTTGCTTTTGTAGATGAGGTCATTAGTTGTGATAGTGCTTGGCATATCAAGATCCCGTCACTAATGGAAACATTTAAAATCCTGCTAAGATAAGGGAGGATGAAAGCTGCAAAAGTGGTCCTGGGTATTTAGAGAGATGGGTTTTATTACCTGCTTGTCTTGCAAATAGTTTGGTCTAGAGTGGTGAACCTTGGCAAAAGGACAAGAATTTTCCCTACTCGTACATAGATACACAGTTTATTTCAAACCCAAAGTTCAAAGTTCAAATCTAAAATGATATAGTGAATTAAAAGCACTATACAAATCCCTTGCTCAAGAAAAATGGGAATAAACAATGATTTTTATCACTCAAAGTAAAACATGAAAAACAATGATTTTTATCACTACATATGAGCAAAAATAAAAATGGGGTGAGAACTTGAATCCTTGGATTGTTCACCATTCAAAGCCATAGAATGAACCCCGAGTGCAACAATGGGTTGAAAGAGTCCCGCCTACTTTCGGAGTAGTAGTTTTATTGGGTGATCCCCAAATGCAGCAATGGGTTGAAAGAGTCCCGCCTATTTTTGGAGGGGTAGTCTTGATCAATTTGTGAGATGAGCTAGCTCTGGGTGCCTAGGGTTGTCTAGCATTATAGTCCAATCAATTCTGAAACAAGGATGATACGAACATAGGAGGAACCCAATCTCACATATGGGTTGGAAGAGTCCCGACTGACATCTAGGGTATGCCTATGGTCTATCTTAATATACTCACGTGCACACACAGGGGTAATGAACAGTTGGGTCTTTCATGATGAAAGCCTTGTCCAACAAAAGCCTTGTACAATTAGTATGGGATGTTTGAGAAGTCTACTAGGGTGTTTGAGTCTCATGGAAAACCTCAAAAGTTTCTCTAATAGCAACACAAACCATATAGAATAAAATCATCAAACTGCAAAGTATCGAATCCATGATACATCATTATATAAAGCACAATCAAGATATAGGATAGATACCGGATGGATATCAGAAATAATATCTAGACGTCCACTAACTATATTGTGCATATTTTTCAAACTTGCAAAAGAAAATAGAATGACACATTATATCATTCGCATCATACAACTTCATACCATTGCATTTCATATATGGGTGATTAATTGATTAAATTCTTGTAATGAGGATATTTCAATTACATTCATGATTTTTATACATTATGTGGTGTCATCCATTAGATTGATAAACACATATCACATTCATTCCTTATGTTTTAAGTGATTAAAGCATACAAGTTCATTTACATTAGATTACCATCATGTAAATAATGCATTACATACATTGCATCAGCATATCGTGACAGTGTCATAAAATTAAATGCATGCAATAAAGAAAAATCAAATATGCATTTAAGTAAACATCGCATCCATATGCATCCATCATATATTGCACATCTAAGCATCTAGATCACTACATATCATCATCATCATAAATTAAATAGCTATCTAGTGCATGTCATCCATACATCACATCATATAGCATCAAATAAACATAACATATAAGAATTGCATCCATGTGCATAACATAAACAGAAAATTAAAAACATATACAAGTACACATAATGAGCCATAAATGATCAAATCTCATATATATATATATATGTGTGTGTGTGTGTGTCAAAGAGTACATCAGGGTACATCAAAATTCCCGTAGGCTACAATCATGTAGGTCCTCAGACCTCACATCAAAAATGATACATACAAAAATGATATAGCCTGTATCAAGTGGAGACCCTAGCTCTAGCCTAATCCTCCTCCGTCGAAGCTCTCTCTGCCTCCCTCAACCCCATCCCTAGGAGCCTGCCCCATAGCCTGCTCTGGAGCCTACCCTGCAGTCTGCTCTGGTGCCTACTGTATACCCTACTAAGGGTCCTATGTACCACCTAATCCAAAGAGGCTCCATACATGATAACCAATCCTCTGACTCCTATGAGATATGGCTCCATGCATACTAGAGGATCTATGTGTCCTCTCGGTCCTGTGGGTCCGGTGGCTCGAACTAGCAGAAGACTATCCGGTCTCTCTGGTCCTGGTCTGAGAGCTGCTCCTATGAGTACCTATGGTCTGGGTGTCCTTTGGCACCTCTCCACCTATCAGTCGAATGTGATCCTCCAGCGTAGAGATGCAAGCTGCCCTCATAACCGATCATGCATTTCCCTCCTCCAAGAGGGAAGTGAGCCACCTAACCTCTACCATGGGGTCCCGACCTAAGGGTAATAGGTGAGATGGAGCTGTAGGTGGTGCTATAACTACCTATGAGGATGAGGGAATAGCCCTCGAGTCCCTTAGTGAATCCCTCTCTCTGGTCATCAGATCCAGTTGAGTCCATGCCAAATCACACTCTATAGTGAGCCACTGGATCTCTATATCTACTATGGTAATCTAGGCCTTGAGGAGAGGCCTCTCCTCCTCATACTCCCACCACTGTCTCTACCCATGAGCGAGCTTCACCTCTGCCATGGTGAGTGAAGTATCCCTGTGCCATAGCTGGGTCTGGAGTGTACCAACCTAACTCTACAAGTCAGCGATCCGAGCTAGGAGCTATCCTACCTCACTATCAGGAGGTACCTCACCCTCCTCGGATGCCTCATCCTCCTCCTCGACCTATAGAGCCTCCTCTATGGTGGCCTCTGCACCCCATCCACCCTCGGTCCACTGGCACACATTGCACCCCTTTGGATCCACCTCTGCTTGGTCATCTATCCTACCTAGGGGTCCCGATCCCTACCACTATAGTAGGGACCACCAAGTATCATACTTTGGGGTGGTCCTAGCCCTAGCAACTCTAGTCTCCTAGAAATCATTAGCTGCATCACCTAGTGTTATCGATAGAATCCATGTCAAATGAGTCTCTAGTACTAGATGCCTATAGATAAAAGGTAGCTCTGGGATGTCCTATACTAGGCCAAACTATCATAAGACATGAGAGTAGAACTGATACTCCCTAATCTCATCCTTGCGGTCGAGTAGCCACCTGTCTTGATGAGCCTGGCGCAGCCGCTCGCCAACCTCCTCCCATGCAGGGCAATCCATATATGGATGCCACTCAATGTCATCTGGTCTGAGTGCTACAAATATAGCGATGTAGTGGTCTATATCCCCTACATGGGACCTACTTCGAAATCCCTCCTCCTCACGAGGCCAGCATGTAGCATAACACTGATGTGCATCATCAATCGTAGTGATAGTAAGGGGTAGATCCATAGGATGCTCGATCTTGATATGCTTCCAACCCCAGATCTATAGAAGAAGACTATAGCTGATCCCAACCCGACTCTAGCTGGTGATCTGGTAAAGCTCCTGGTATAGTTGGCACAACAAGGTGCTCCCCTAGGCTAGGAGTAGTGGCCGCTCTGTCGAGCTCAGAACAACTCTCCTAATGCAGGCTAGAAGGTTCTAGGGAATCCTCATGCTCGAGGAGTCTGGAAGCACAATATGCACCACCAGGTGCATAAAAACTACCTCTCTGATAGAGAATATGTGCTCCCCCTACCAGTATCCGATGTGCATGCCTCCGTGGTCCATCTTGCATTGAGCCTCATCACTCCGATCACCAAAGATAGCAGTGCAAACTACCTCCTTTCTCCCATTGGAGGAGGAGGTGATGGCCTCGCCATCAATAGGGATCTAGAAGATCCGGTAGATGTCCTCCAAGGTAATGGTCATTTCACCTATCGAAAGGTGAAATGTATTGGTCCACGCATTCCAACACCGGGCCAATGCAGTCAGATAAGCTTGATCTACCCTGATAGTGGGTAGATCCAATACATAGCCAAAGCCAATGGCTCCAAACCACTCTCACTCCCCCTCAGTAAGTTGTCTACGGAGGGTGCAAAGTATGTCAGGCTCCTTGGCTCTAGAGGTCAAACTATGGAAATAAACAAGGCATAAGGAAAAAGCTAACTAAAAACAACCAAAAATAGCTAAAAAATGACCTTAAAAACATCAAAAACATCTAAAAAAATGATAAAAAGACAAAAACATGTCACAAAGTAATCAAATTTTTTCACAAAAATCAAAATTGTACTTCCAAAGTGCAATAAATGGCATTAACTACCAGAAAACATTAGAAAAATGCAAAAACATTGAATATTTTTTCAAAAGTGGTGAACCGCAGGTCAACCCTACGGTCCGCTTGCGGTCAAATTTTGACCGTTGTAATTTGAATGCTCACCGTAGCTGATACCTACGGTCCCCAATATGACAATTGGGGGCCGTAGCTGCCAGCTGTGGTCTAGGAATGAGACCCATTTTGGGTCACTTCCTAGCCTAACTAAGCCAAAAAATTAAACCTACACTAGCCTAATCTAGGGTGTGGTTCATTGCCAACAATTTAGTGAAGTTCATTAACCCATTAATTAATGTAGTTTATTTTAGTTGGTAATGATTGCGAGGACTCGGTTTTGAGTTACCTTGCCCACACCGTGGCCTCTGCTAGTGGAAGGTTGTCTAGAGTTCGCCATCAAGGTATGAGTGCGATGTGAGGTCGAATTTCAACAGCGTTTCGGATCAAGGGATGTTTTCTACCTTTCAGAGCTCTCACAAATGCAATTACTTTCAAGACAATAATGAAATTTTCAAATGAGAAAACTATTTATAGTTTCTCTTAATTTTGGCAAACCATAGATGTCACCCATGGTCCCAAAATTAGGGTTTTTTTCCCGTGGGTCTGACCTACGGTTCCCAAATTTTGAAAGTTTCAACCATAGACCGTACCCATGGTTTGCAATTAGCATTAAATGCACTCAAATCCCACCGTGGGAAGGTCTAAAATGATAAATTAATGACTCCTAATGGATCAAATGTTAATAAGAAAAATCAATGTTGCAAATTTGGTGATGTTCAAGCACCATGATCAATTCAAAAATTCAAAATTAACAAAAAAAAATTAAAAAATCAAAAGCCAAATGCACCTCGTATTCAGTTATTTACCCTATACACTTGGTGGTTGCAACGACTTGCGCTCCATGCAATCCGACAAGATGAGTAAATAACCATAAGGAAATTTGGGGTAAAATTATCATCGTTGACTTGACATGTTTCTTTTCAATCCCGAAGAAGGCCTTTGAGGCTGGACTGCTCCATGGGAACGAGGCATTTCATGACATGTCTCCTATGACATCTTTCAGCAAATCATCAACAAGAGTGATTCAACACAAAACTAATTGGATTTGTATAATTTTGATTCCCTAAGATGGCTATTGTAGCCTGACTGCTCCATGGGATAGGAATGTGCAATTACTATTAATAGTTGGAATCATAAGCTGAACTAGGCTTAGCCAAGTAATTAAATGTTCAATTCTAAATTTGTTCAGATCATTCATTATGGTCAAGTGACCTCATCGCTTCATACATTGTCATTACCCTCATCGACTCATCACTTGAGGGGGTAGTCATAATATCAAATCATAATCAAAATCAGCAGAAGATCCCTAAAATCATAGATCCCTTGATCTTGTCAAAATTACGTTCGTCCTTGCGAATCATTGTCAATAACTATCATAAGCTTACCCCTTTGCTTGGGGTAAATAGAAAATATGATAATTAGTTTGTAACTCTCATCCTTTTGGTTATATAGGCCTAACTCCTATTGTAGTGCCAAAGCTACTCGAATGTCTGATGATGAGTGCAAACTCTTTCAAATTTAAGCCTCCAAAGAGTTGGAAGCAATGATTCCAGGATGCATGTCCTTTTGCTGGACCTGGGGCATCTAATGTTGATCCGACTAATGATCATCATAGAACCTTCGACATCATTTTAGGTGGTGTATTTTTTCTCACGCGTTGTTTGATCTCACAATGCATCTCAAAAGGGGCATCTATAGACACCTAAAACACGTCATGTTGATGGCGACTACTCATATGGACATGCTACAAGACCATATGGAAGATCTTGGACAGACTCCAAGATAGAGCAATGGTTCTAACCACTCAATTTGGGCTCCCTAGCCTAATCAGGTTGAACCACAACTGAGACCTACGGTCCACAGTCTGAACCATAGCTGAGACCTACGGTCTACAGTCTGAACCGCAGTTGTAACCTGCGGTCTTAACTGAAGTTCAGTTGGCCTTCATCCGAGCCAAATTGGTTTGAATGACCATTTGGTCTAGAAGAAGGTGGTTAAAGGATAGAATATTCTAGAGGCTTCCATCCCAACTGTCCTAACTACCTCTTCTTGATCTTGGCTTCTCCATGAAGCCACCCCTAGCCCTGGGACATCCTATAAGTACCCCTTCAATCAAGGTAAGACATAGAGATTTTTGATAGCGAAGCACTATCAAAATAGAGAGAGTGAATTGATCAAGCGAGCAGTGAAGCCCTGTCGAATTGCATACTGAGTTCATGCATGTGAGAAGGCCACTTTGCTATCCATAAAAAGATCAATTTTCCATGGAGGTCCTAGGAGCCTAGGAGAGCCAAGAAATGCTAATTCGGGCAAACAGAGGCCCTATTCAACAATTCAACTACCAAACCTATCAGAGGACACTGAGGCAACCCTTGATAATCAATTTGATAAGGAGGATCAAGCCCACTACCCTAGAATTGGAGGGCAAACCTACTTGGTTGTAGGCCATGGCTGTCAGCCACGGTTTATAGTGCAGACCGCTCATCAGAGCTACGGTTTGCAATAGGTGTAAGATCTCCTTACTATTTCATTTTATAGATTACTTAATTAGGTTTAGATTAGATCATTTAAGCACTTGTTCAATTAGGATATTAGAGATTCTAGACCGACTAGACTTAGGGTTTCATTAGAGTTTAATTTACATTAGTATAGTATGTGACAATAATGGTTTCATTCTATGTTTCCATGCTTTATTTCATATAATTAGGCCATTAAATAATTAGTTGCTATTATTCCTTTATGCATGTATTAGGAATCTTTATCAATTTAGCATAGTTTAAATACATTTTACAAGCTTTCTTGATTTCATGTTATTCATGGCATCTTTCATGTTTTAATCCTTCAAAGGGCCTCATCACGAGAGGCTGCCTATTTGTATAACTTTCTTGTGTTGTTTCTTGATCACAGGGAATAGGTTCAAAGGAGCTTCAATCACCAAATTCCTTCCTCAATGTGAAGAAGAGGGTCAACTCCACCCTAGAGCAGTTTGTGACTATTTGGAGAGCAATAGTATTGTGCCTACCCCATTGGGGGCTTTGGCATTGTATTAATTGTATCAACATTTGGGTGACCCTAAGAGGGGCATGATTGTAATCGAGATTCATTGCAATATTAATAAAAGAAGCATCCATTTCATTGTCATATGTAATCTTGTTTCTCTTTTCATGCTTTTATGTTGATTCCAATTGATATATTAGATAGGTGCATGCTTTTTGGATAGGTCACTACCATTCCTTTGGCACTGGTGGGCTTTTGGGACACCTCACAAGCTTAACAGATGCTCATTATTTTTCTTGATCAAACTTAAGCATTCCTTGGGTGCTTGTGGGGCGACACTTTAGGATTAGATCATGGTTCATCAACATCCCAATTCTTCACCCAATGCTTCTGTGGTGGGCAGACTTTTGATATTCCATCCTTCCACACATTATGATTGTGGTGGGCTTTTGGGATTTACCTGATGTTAGATAGTTACCCATTTCTTCACCCATTTGGAATTTAGTTAGAATTTCATTTTCTCTTTGATGCCATACGGGTGGGGCAAAAAATACCCTTTTAATCACAAAATTACCTTTGCTTGCATTGCATGTCCTTCATAAGATTTTGCCATAACTTTATCGCATACCAAAGACTCTTTCTCAGCCAGCACCACCCTATGCCCATACATTAGGCCCACAAATTTATTTTTTCATAATCCATCATATTGGTTGACAAAAAGGGATAGGTGGGTAAATTCATAGAAAATTTTACCCACACTTTTGGTGGCTCATAGGGGATTTCCACTTTGTGGGAATAGGAACCTAGATGAACTTATTTTGCCTAAAAACACTTCCAAATAGGGAAAGAAAAAATAACAAGACAAAAAAGGTACAAACAAAGATAGCTAAGAGAGGTTGCAAGATAAATGAGGGTGATGGATGATGGGGTGGAAACTACACAAACAAGGTGGGACACAATGGAGAAAAATAAAATAAGGGGAACCAAGGGGGATAAAAAGGATAAAATAAGAGAGAAGGGTGGGAAAAAATAATAAGAACACACAAAAGAAAAGGAAGGAGGGAAAAAGGTAGCAGTAGGAAGACTAAAAGTGTCACTAACTAGAGGAGTTAGTGATAACAAGCACAAAGGAAAGACAAGGGAAGGATCTAGTGACAACAAAACAAAGAAATAAAAGGGAAGGTAATCATGGAGTTATCCTATGGTAATATCAGACTAAATTACCCAATCCATGGGACACCCCCATAGACTGCACTTCCATAAATATAATCTGTTGTAGCCCAGGGCTACTTCAAGAACAAACAAAATACCAAAGGCATTTGTCCAACTTGCCACAATATTTATTTCTCACACATTTTAGTAAGAACTCATTCCACCTATCACCATTCATCCTGAGAACATTAAACTTCATTTGCACCCTCAAAATCATGCTTTCTAGCTCTTCATTTTTGTGTATGAGATGGTATATATAGAATAATTCTCCCAGCTACTCATGGAATGGGTGTCTCACCTAGACAAATTTGGTCTGATGTGAATCATTTGATAGTCCTTTTAGCGACTGAGTCTATATTCTTCTCTTTTGGAAATATTTCAATCGTATGATTTTATGTTCATATTGACATGGTGCATTGTAATACTTGCATGAGTCTTGCCAATTTTGCTTCATGTGATCACATATTTTTAGGAGCAATATCTGAAGCATTTTTTACTTGCTGCTTTTATCCATTAGGCTATGGAGTTACAATAATAAAACAAATTAAGAAACAAAAAGTAAAGAAACATAAAACATTAAAGGGAGGAAAGTGAGAAGAAAGTGCTTTTATGGACTGCCTTTGATGACACCTACGATTTCTTGAGCATCCCTTATCCCACAAATATTTTATTCTTTGATCATCCTGCAATAAATTGCTGCAATAATTCCCCTTGCCACCGTTGTACAAGATGATGATACTTACTGAGCGACGATGTACTTTCTATAAATTTTTTTTTTTATTTGTTGGCTATTTACACAAAATTATGGCATGCTTAGCATGCCTAAGCCAGGGATTACTTTACAAATTATTTTGTGAACCTGCAATATCCAGACCAAATGACACCAAAATTGAGTTGTTCTTCATATCCCATTTGGTATTATTCATGAAATCGTGACCAAAATAGGGAAGCAAAGGCGCGGAGGACCGAAGGTCACGAAATCGTGACATGTCACGATTTCGTGACCAAAGCAGGGAAGCAAAGGCGCGGAGGACCGAAGGTCGCGAAATCGTGACATGTCACGATTTCGTGACCAACGCAGGGAAGCAAAGGCGTGGAGGACCGAAGGTCGCGAAATCATGACATGTCATGATTTCGTGACCAAAGCAGGGAAGCAAAGGCACGGAGGACCGAAGGTCACGAAATCATGACATGTCACGATTTCGTGACCAACGCAGGGAAGCAAAGGCGCAGAGGACCGAAGGTCACGAAATCGTGACATGTCACGATTTCGCGACCAACGCAGGGAGCAAAGGCGCGAAGGACCGAAGGTCACGAAATCGTGACACGTCACGATTTCGCGACCAACACAGGGAGCAAAGACGCGGAGGACGAAAGGTCATGAAATCGTGACATGTCACGATTTCGCGACCGAAATTGAAGAACGGAGGCGCGATTGAAAAATGGCATGATATCACGATAGGTCACGATATCACGGCCAAACGAAAGCGAGAAGGCATGGAGGAAGGAACGTCGCGATATCATGACATGTCACGATATCACGACCGAAATAGGGGAGAGAAGGCACCGAGAGGAATTGTCGCGATATCACGACATGTCGCGATATCACGACCAAAAGAAAAACACGCACTCCAGGCTTTCATAAAAGCGTCCCTTCGTGCATGGCAAGTTAGCGGTAGTGAAGCAGCAGTTTTAGGGGAAGATTCCAACAGGCATGTTGGCCACTCACGCAGGATATCTAGAGACGCATTTATAGCAACTAACAACAAGCAGCAGATCGAGAAGAAGTTTTCGTTGGGGTATGGCAGCCAGTCACGCACCTCACCCAGAGTCTCATCAATGCAACTTTCCAGTATTGTTCCAGGTGGCAATTGCAGATCGTGGGAAGTTTGAAAACATAGAGGATCGGGACCTCGATAAAAACCCAAGGATTGTAATGAGAAGGGGTTGGAAAAATGGCAGATTGCTGTATATTCTTTGTAAAATTCTTTCGAAGCTATTGGATAAGAAATTTGGCTCTTGTTACTTTGTTTCTTGTCTTGTCTTTAGATCTGTTCTCCACCAAGTGGTATCAGAGCCAGAAGTTCCTGAGTGTGTAACAGATCGCCGGACGTGAGGCAGTTACACCAGGATCTATGGGAGGGCTTGTGATTGAGTGAGCAGAATGCCTCCAAGAAGAAACCCTGTTGGTGGGAGAGGCATGGCGGCAGCGGAAGATGTCCGAGCTTTGCAGCGGCAAATGCAAGCCCTGCAAGAAGAAATGCGTAGAAGATTGGAGCCAAGAAGAGATGAAGGTAGTGAAGAGGAAGATGACGAAGAAGAAGGCCAACCTGAGGAAGAAGAAGAAGCAGTAGATCCTGCTCAAGCCAGACTATACAAAGCCATATCCCAGATTGGGAAGAGGCCGAAGATGGAGGTTTCCACGTATTTTGGGAACCTTGATCCAGAGGAATTGATCGACTGGATCAACGATCTGGAAGAGTACTTTGAGTACGAGGAGGTTGAGGATCCTGATAGGGTCAGATTCGCTAAGACCAAACTGAAAGGTCATGCCAGCATTTGGTGGAAGGGAGTGCAGTTGGAGCGAAATAAAAGAGGAAAAGAGAGAATAACAAAATGGGAATGGATGGCAGAAAATCTGAAGAGGCAGTTCATCCCTGGTGATTATGAGTTAGACCTGCTAAAGAAAATGCAAGGGTTGAGGCAATCAAGTAAGTCTGTAAAAGAATACACAGAAGAGTTTCATAAAATTATGATCAGAACAGGTCACTCAGAGGCCAACAAGGAGAAGGTAGCCCATTACATTAATGGGTTACGAGCAAGTATTCAGGAAGAATTAAGTCTGGTCCGGATGACCACCATAGAGGATGCTTACCAATTTGCCCTAAAGGTTGAAGAAAAGCTCAATAGGAGGTTTGAGAACAAGCAAAGAGGAAGAGGTCATGGCGGAAGAACCGATGGAAGGGCCAGTGGAAGAAGGAATGAAGATTCTCAGAAGAATGGAGAAGGTAGCAGTAATCAGGAACAAAGGAGAGAAAATACCTACCGCCCCCGTAATCAGAATAATGATTACCGAGGGGGAAGGGGCAGAGCTGGACGTGGCCAGGGAAGAGGAAGATTTCGTGGAACTTGTTTCCAGTGTGGAGAAGAGGGACATCACCAATACGAGTGTCCACAACAATGAGAAAGGAATAATAGGAGGCCGAAAGGAAATGCCAGAGCCACGGTCGCTGATGAAGATGCTGGATCTGAGCATTCTGAAGAAGCTGAGAGAGGAGAAGTAATGATTGCGAGGAGAGTCCTGCTGAATGAAGAGGGGGCCACAGATCAGAGGAAAAGCTTATTCCGCACAAGGTGTAAATGCACGGGTAAGATTTGCAATATTATTATTGACAACGGTAGCACGGATAACCTAGTTTCAGAGGGAATGGTTACAAAGCTACAACTAGAGAGGAAGAGACACCCGCATCCATATCGGATCGCGTGGTTGCAGAAAGACCATAAAGTTTTGGTCAGTGAACAATGCCTGGTAAAATTTAGTATTGGGAATTACCGTGATGAGGTCCTGTGCGACATTCTGCCCATGGATGCGTGCCATTTGCTATTGGGAAGGCCATGGCAGTTTGACAGGAGCGCGGTTCATGATGGCCGTGCCAACACCTATTCCGTGACAAAGAATGGAATGCGTCATAAGCTGAAACCCCTGAAGGAGGTGGAAGAAAAGGTATGTGGCAGTGCCAAAATTTGCTTGGTTGATGGAAGAAAATTTTTAGATGATTTAAAACATGAACATATGTGTTATGCATTAATTCCTAGAGTCAGGGATACAGAATGCAAAGATACCCCAGCAGAAGTCCTAGATCTATTGGAGGAATTTCTAGATATTATATCTGATAATGTGCCTGAGGGTTTACCCCCAGTAAGGAAGATCAGTCACCATATCGATTTGGTGCCAGGATCAAGCTTGCCCAATAAAGCTGCACATAGAATGACGCCTGTAGAAACTGAAGAGCTAAACAGGTAGGTCCAGGAGTTGCTGGAGAAGGGACTGATTCGGGAAAGCTTGAGTCCATGCGCAGTGCCTGTAGTGCTAGCGCCAAAGAAATATGGAGAGTGGAGAATGTGTACAGACTCTCGAGCCATCAACAAGATCACAATAAAATACAGATTTCCATTGCCAAGAATGGATGACATAATGGACTGTTTGAGTGGAGCCAAGTACTTCACCAAGATTGATCTCAAGAGTGGGTACCATCAGATCCATGTCAGAGAAGGAGATGAGTGGAAGACAACCTTCAAGACCAGGGAGGGTTTGTATGAGTGGTTGGTCATGCCATTTGGGCTGTCCAATGCACCAAGTACCTTCATGCGGCTGATGAATGAGGTACTCAAAGAGTTTTTAGGAAAATTTGTCATTGTCTATTTAGATGATATATTAATATTTAGCAAAACCCTGGAGGAGCACCTGATGCATATCAGAAGAGTTTTTGAGAAGCTGTGGGAGGAGCAGTTATTAATCAATCTAAAAAAGTGTAATTTTGTAAAGAAGGAGTTAGTGTACCTAGGATTTGTCATCTCAGCAGAAGGTCTAAAAATGGACCCAAAAAAGGTGAGAGCTATCATCGAATGGCCTACCCCGAGAAGCACAATGGAGGTAAGATCATTTCATGGTCTAGCCAGCTTCTACAAAAAATTCATTAGAAATTTTAGCAGCATTTGTGCACCCCTCACAGAAACAATGAGAGGAGATAAGAAAGAGTTCAAGTGGACCTTAGGAGCAGATAGAAGCTTTGATCTGTTGAAGAGGAAGGTCACGGAACAACCTGTTTTGGCACTCCCAGACTTTAACAAGGTATTTCAGGTAGATTGTGATGCCAGTGGTAGTGCAATAGGAGCTGTACTGAGTCAAGAAGGCAGGCCTGTTGCCTACTTTAGTGAGAAACTCAATGATGCTTGGAAAAAGTATTCAGTTTATGATCAAGAATTTTATGCAATAATTCAGGCTCTAAAGAAGTGGAGGCATTATTTGTTGCCAAAAGAGTTTGTTCTATTCACTGATCATCAGGCCTTACAGTACATTAACAGCCAAACAAAACTGAATCAGAGGCACTTGAAGTGGGTTGAGTTTCTCCAAAGCTATACCTTTGTGTTAAAGCACAGAAGCGAGAAATCAAACAGAGTTGCAGATGCCTTAAGTAGAAGGCAGAATTTGCTGATTGAAATGACAGTGGAAGTGGTAGGATTCGAAGAACTAAAGGGTCTGTACCCTGATGATCCTGATTTTGCAGAGGCCTGGATGGCTTGCTTGGCACCTGTTACTATGGACAGGACAAAGTGGTTGGATTTTCTAATCCAAGATGGAATGTTGTTCAGGGGAAGTAAATTATGCATTCCAAGGAGTTCCATGCGGGAGAACTTAATCAAGGAGAAGCACAGTGGGGGACTGGCTGGACATTTTGGTCGGGATAAGACCATTGCCCTGGTGAGTGAGAACTACTACTGGCCGCAACTGCAGCAAGATGTGAAAAATTTTGTGCAAAGTTGCAGAATATGCCAGATGGCAAAAGGCGTGAGGCAGAACACAGGATTATACCAGCCGTTACCTGTACCTGAAAGGCCATGGGAGGACATCAGCATGGATTTCATTCTTGGGTTGCCGAGAACACAGAGGGGAAATGACTCCGTATTTGTGGTGGTCGACAGATTCTCCAAGATGGCACATTTTATTCCCTGCCAGAAAACAAGTGACGCGGTTCACATTGCAGGGTTATTTTTCAAGGAAGTGGTACGACTTCACGGTCTACCAAAAAGCATAGTTTCTGACAGAGATACAAAGTTTGTTGGTTATTTCTGGAGAACATTGTGGAAGAAGTTGAAGACAGATCTAAAGTTCAGTTCTGCATACCACCCACAAACTGATGGATAGACAGAGGTGGTAAATAGAAGTCTGGGTAATTTATTAAGATGCTTGATAGCAGATAAACCCAAGGGATGGGATTTGGTTTTGCCGCAGGCGGAATTTGCATACAACAATTCTGTCAACAAGAGTACAAACAAATCTCCATTCCAAGTCATATATGGAAATAGCCCAAGAAATGTTTCTGAGCTGAGGAAATTAGATAAAGGAGAAAAGTGCAGTGTCGAGGCTGAGGAATTTGTGAAACAGATGAAAAGCCTGCATGAAGAAGTGAAGAAACAAATTACAAAAATGAATACTCAGTATAAGACAAGAGCAGACCAAAAGCGGCGGTTCAAAGAGTTCAAAGTGGGAGATGAAGTCATGGTCCATCTCAGAAAGGAAATATTCCCAGCCAAAACTTATAACAAGTTGAAGATGAAGAAGTTTGGGCCATGCAGAATACTAGAAAAATGGGATTCAGGCAATGCATATGAAGTGGAATTGCCAAGTGGGCTTGACATTTCGCCTATTTTTAACATATCAGATTTAGTGCAATACCATGAAGGAAATAGTACAGAGGCACCAAGTACAGAATTGTGGAGCATTCCAACGTCTAACCCAACCACAGACGAGATCGAGGAAATATTAGATACTCGTGAAGGCAGAAGCACAAGGAACAAACAGTATTCTGAATATTTGATCAAGTGGAAGGGCAGACCTATAGAAGATGCAACTTGGCTGTCAAAAATAGAGGTTGACCGCCTGGGTCTTCCTTTCAAAGATCAAAAGTGAGGATCACTTCTCAATCCACCCCGGGTGTCTGATGCAGGAGCATCCGAGGGCAGCAGAGCAATCTAGCATCAACCAAAAATTTTCTAAGTATTTTGCAAAGAAAAATATGTGTCGCGATATCGCGACACAAAAAGTGTCGCGATATCGTGACCAAAATAGAAGATAGGGAAGCGACGGACAGAATGTCGTGATTTCACATGTCGGATTTTGCGACATGTCGCGAAATCGCGACCAAAATAGGGAAGCAAAGGCACGGAGGACCGAAGGTCACGAAATCATGACATGTCGCGATTTCACGACCAAAGCAGGGAAGCAAAGGCGCGGAGGACCGAAGGTCACGAAATCGTGACATGTCGCGATTTCGTGACCAACGCAGGGAAGCAAAGGCGCGGAGGACCGAAGGTCACGAAATCGTGACATGTCACGATTTCGTGACCAAAGCAGGGAAGCAAAGGCACGGAGGACCGAAGGTCACGAAATCGTGACATGTCACGATTTCGTGACCAACGCAGGGAAGCAAAGGCGGAGGACCGAAGGTCACGAAATCGTGACATGTCACGATTTCATGACCAACGCAGGGAAGCAAAGGCACGGAGGACCGAAGGTCACGAAATCGCGACATGTCACGATTTCGCGACCAACGCAGGGAGCAAAGGCGCGAAGGACCGAAGGTCACGAAATCGTGACACGTCACGATTTCGCGACCAACGCAGGGAGCAAAGACGCGGAGGATGGAAGGTCACGAAATCATGACATGTCACGATTTCGTGATCGAAACTGAAGAACGGAGGCGCAATTGAAAAATGGCGCGATATCGCGACAGGTCATGATATCACGGCCAAACGAAAGCGAGAAGGCATGGAGGAAGGAACGTCGCGATATCGCGACATGTCACGATATCGCGACCGAAATAGGGAGAGAAGGCACCGAGAGGAATTGTCACGATATCGCGACATGTCGCGATATCGCGACCAAAAGAAAAACATGCACTCCAGGCTTTCATAAAAGCGTCCCTTCGTGCACGACAAGTTAGCGGTAGTGAAGCAGCAGTTTCAGGGGAAGATTCCAACGAGCATGTTGGCCACTCACGCAGGATATCTAGAGATGCATTTATAGCAACTAACAGCAAGCAACAGATCGAGAAGAAGTTTCCGTTGGGGTATGGCAGCCAGTCGCGCACCTCACCCAGAGTCTCATCAATGCAACTTTCCAGTATTGTTCCAGGTGGCAATTGCAGATCGTGGGAAGTTTGAAAACACAGAGGATCGGGACCTCGATAAAAACCCAAGGATTGTAATGAGAAGGGGTTGGCAAAATGGCAGATTGCTGTATATTCTTTGTAAAATTCTTTCGAAGCTATTGGATAAGAAATTTGGCTCTTGTTACTTTGTTTCCTGTCTTGTATTTAGATCTGTTCTCCACCAAAAAGGGTGCAATATTTGAATTAGCACCATGATGACCTTCCCTTCAATAGGATAATCATTTGGAAGCACTCATAATTAAAATATCCTCTCATTTGTTTGAGAAAGTGTGAGGATAGACATAAATTGAATATAGGAGGTGTCTCTACCACCTCTACATCTTAGATAATGGCCAGACCTGACTGCCCATGTATTAATATTGGGAAATTATACAATTTTTCTAGTCTCTTAAGCTACTTTCCCTTACAACAAAGTACTTCCAGTCCACCTGTATTTGAGGTGAGCCCCAAAATTTTATAGATTTGCACTGGCATTATAGAGATTCAGACCTTAGGACCCACCACATAATTGTGTAGTAGATGCTTCTCCAAAGCAAGGGATAGATATAACAGAGGAACATGGCCTTTCGAAAGCTTGGGGAGGGGGTCTTCATGAACATTTGAGCCTCAAGAGTCATTAGTGTCCCTTTAAGGGACACATAAATCAAGCTAACCTTTTCTGATGCCAATAAATATTTTCTCCATCCCATAAGAATATGAGCTAAGCTTTTGAATAGACTTTGGAATTAATTCACCCTTTATGGTCTTTGTTAGGCAACGATTATTGGGAAGTAAAGCCTCCTGTACGCTTCCAACCTTTGTTGGTTTAGAAAATGACATTGTTGAAGGAGTAGCTCTAGCGATCTTGGATCCCTTTCTTCTATGCTTTGAATGGGGAAAATTTTGTCATTGTCATGTATGGTCTGCTTAGGAAGAGAGGTCACTCGACATTCATTTTCTACCTACCATACCTTTGTAGTGGGCAACAAGCAACGATGCCATTCATCATTAGAAATGGACTCGCTTGCTTAGAGAAAATGCTTTCAGGGCATGGGTCAAGATCCTAGTTCCCATTCTATCCTCTATCTTCACATGTCTGCATCCTCTACTCTGGAAAGGCTCCCAAGTTTATAGTTGGCTAAAAATAGGATTTTTATGCATGAAATCCCCAACTACCAAGCTCTCCATCGTCACTTGTTGAGAATTTTATTTTCATATTTTTAACTTTTACAACCAACTACTAGATTTTTATCCTCAACTCTTATTGAATTTGATGCATGTCCCCATGAGGATTGGAAATAAGATCTATAACCGCTAAATTTGGATACACCTCCAAATAATCAATTCTATTAAAACATCTTAATTACCCTAGTAACATGTAAATTACCCTACAAAACCCCTACCTTGATATTTGTACCCAAAAATAAAAAAAAAATAGTTAAATTGTACTATCTTTGATAAAATTGAATGATCCTGATGAAACCAGATGTATCTGACAAAATTAGATGCTTTTGATTTTATCCAAATCCTACGTACACCTAATTTAGGTACCCAGACTAGATTTTGAACCTAATCTGGGTATCCTAAGCCACTCAATGAAATCGAACGATACAATAAAGTTGGATATAGCAGGTTTCATCCAAAGCAAGACAAAAGCCTAATTTGGCCCGAGAACCTAATTTTTTTTGCCACTCACCTAATCCCTGAAATAGAAACAACCTTTTTAATCCCTCAAATCCATTGTAATTAGTCTAGTTGATGTTTTTTGTAGAAGATCTTGGAAAAGAGAGGTTGCAGTAGGAGATATCATTATCAAATCATCACCAAAGGAGCATTCATCCATGGCATCACTCTCAGTATAATTAGATCTCGATTTTACTTAATATTTATTATATTTTATCACTAGTACAAAATTGGATGCGTTCGATTTCATCACTGTTATGTCAAATTTCATTCTTTATTTTATAGAACTAGCCATTGCATGAAATATATTGCGTACGATTTCATGCTTTGCGTATGGTTTTGTGCTTAGCATACGATTTCATAATTTTATCCCTCTGGGGGTAAAATTTTGCATCCTAGATCTTTCATTTTACATTACTAGCATCATAACACTGTTAATTTCTATAATTTCATATTATAAACTTCTGTTATTGATAGATTTAGCATTATTTTTCATTTAATGATAAAAGTAATCAAATTTTTACTTTCTTTACGGTTTTCTAAAAGAACCGAGGGGATTTGACTATTACAGACCATGATCTACTATGGTTTATGTAGATCCTCCATATCTAAAACCAAAATCTAGTGTTCTATTGTGAAATTGCAGTTTTTGAATGAAAATGTATGCATCCAATTTTGTCAAATGAAATCATACATCTAGTTTCATTCTGTCTGCATCTGGTTTCATGCAGTGCAGCCGATTTCATCCAGAATCAAACTTTCGAGTCAGGTGAGTGCTCAAAATCCATTCTTTCACTATCAAATTTATACTTTTTGATCTGTAAGAATCTATAGTCAATCAAAAAATAAAAAAATCCCAAAAAAATAGATTCATTACATCTTTCACATAATATAAAAATACAAAAATAAAATTTGTCAACTTAGAAAACTTGCATCTTAGTTAAGCTTTATACCATTTTTCAGATAAGACTTGTGTGCCTTGTCTTCATTTGAAGATGAATTGCATATAGCTGGGTAGAAATTGCATTCTAGCCAAACCTAGGTTGTATGTGAAACAAAACAATCAAATCAAAACACTACCTCACCTAGGCATTGAAACCACCATAGCAAGTGTTTCCTAGTGAACCCCACCCCATTTGTTGACAAACACCAAAGAGAGTGCGAAAGAAGAACTTCTTATTCGAGATGCAGAGTCATCATTTTTCCTCCCCATTTAAGGCATGGATCCATTAGCCTGGGAGAAAGGGGTGCAAAAATTTTGGGTCTACATTCTTTGGTAAACCCGATATGAACCACACCTTCATTATAGATCTTAGGAGAACACTTATTGAACAAGAGGTTAATATATCCTATGAACGTGATGGAACAAAACACCAAGATATCTTAGAAAATAAATCCCAAGATATCAGAGAAATTAGGAGAATTGATGTTACTAGAGCCTTAGGACCTAGTTATTATTTTTCTTACTTTGAAATAAAAAGTGGCTATGAGCATTGGCTTGCAAACAAATGAGCTGGTATCCACATAGATATTTATCTTTGGGATAATTATTTGGAAGAGGCCTTAAATGTCCATAAATTCTTAGCATACTTAGAAAACGATGAAGTGACCCTAGAACAAAGAAAAAGATTTCAAAAGGCACCTAGGGTGCTATTTTTTTGAGAATATTGTTATGAGTTACAAGTTCAACCTATTAATTTAGAAACTAAAGGATTTAATTTATCCATTTCATTCAAATCTTAATAGATAATTTCTCTTTTGAGGAGGAACATTACATGAGCCCATAATATTTTGAACCTATCAATGATATCCATAGGCTCTTTGGAGAAGATTGAAACCATTCAATGTCATTTTTCAAAATCTTGTAAATATTTGAATTGAAACACAGTAAATTTTTTGCTAAAAAAATGTCAAAAAAAACAAAAAAAAATCCTTTTCAGCATCACTAGGAAAGATGCCTAAAAACCTGAGAAGTGGTAAACAAGCAGTCACTGGCTCCAAATATGAGCTAAAAATTGACCCTAATTTAGAAGCAGAAATGGAAAAATTTTTAAATGAGCAAGAACATCAAATAGTACAAAGTTAAGAATATGAAACCACTAATGATATAGATCCAGAAGTAGGACCTCTAGGAAGTGTCCATTTTCAATCCATGCAACATTTATGTAATTTTCTAAATCAAAATCGAACAGCCATCACTAATGTGTTGGAAATAGAATACCAACTTGAAAAAGGTGATTTTTCTATGGAGGTAGCCTTAGAAGCAACCTTTCAACTTCACCCACAACCTGAAACATATATGAACACTTCATTACAACATGCCATTGACAATGATCCTCCTTTAGATAATGCTAAGGATATGCCTCCTCCAAAGGATAACTCCCAAGAATAGGTGCCTGAACCACCTCCAGAACAATTCGTTGGTGCAAATTTTGCAACTACCTCCAATAAAAAACAACCATCTAAAAACCCTACTTTACTTTCTCAATATTTTGAACATGTATTTGCCCTAAATTCTTCTTCCCAAAAAATAATAAAAATACACAAGTTCCAAGTTCACCTCGACCAAATATTTAGCAAAATATGAATCCTTATAAACTCCAATATCCTTCTCATACTTCAAACCCTATGCATAATAGTGTTCCTACCACAACTCCCTATACGAAAACGCAACAAACTTATTACCTACCACATGGCAACATCATAAACCAAAATAAAAGCAATGATCCATCACATCATCTCGAAGCTATAGTAGTTAGCTTCACACTTAGATAAAATCAACCCATATCATCCTATGTATAGCTATAAAGAGAAGTGTAATCAACCATTAGATCCTACGGTCGTTGCTAAGCCATACCCTAAATGGTTCCCTATGCTTATTATTACGATCTACAAGGAAACAAAATATCCCATAGAACATATTCATATGTTTAGAACAACATGTCATGACATCACCTATGATGATACGCTATTGCTAAAAATATTCTTGAAGAGTTTAGGAGGAATGACATTAGAATGGTATTATCAGTTGCAAACACATTCTCTAAGAAATTTTGAAGAAACAATAGAAATGTTTGTAGATCAATTTGGTGCTTATATAGAAAGGCACTTTACAATAAAATATTTATACAACCTTCAACAAGGAAAAGAAGAAATTTTTAGAGAATTATTATCCCGATGGAGGAAAATTTTGGGAAAATTACATTTCACTTTACCGCCAAAATAAATGTTAGATATTATTGTAAATCTACAAAAACAATTGTCTTACAAGTTAGCCACGAATACCATGACTTCCTTTGACCAAACTATAGATTTATTTAGAAGGGTAGAGGAATCCCTAATAAGAAGGGGACAAATTAAAAAGAAATATGAAGATAAATCATCTAAAAATCAATACAAAAACAAACATGTGGTAGGAGATGCGGTCACGGATAATAGACCCCTTCAAAATGTTAATACCACAGATCTACAAAAAATTTTGTGTTGAAAGCACCCCAAAAATATCCATTGCAAAATTTTACAAGATTAAATCAATCCTTGACAATGGTTTTATCACAACTAGTAGAAATAGGTCTAACAAAATTTCCAGAGATATAGAAACCTGATCCTTCTCAACCATGGTATAGACCTGACCAACATTGTTACTATCACCAAGTTGATGGACATCAAACAAATACCTACAAAATATTAAAACATATAGTACAAGACCTAATTGATGAAGGAAAATTAGAAGTGGAAATCCCACCACTGAATAAAAATCCTTAAGAAAATACTCAACCACAACAGGCACAAAATGTAAACCAAAATTTGGATATATTTCAAAACCCATTGCCAAATCATGGCAAGGAAGCTGTGAACCATCTACACTATAAAAATACACCTCATCCAATAAGATATGTGGGAACAATTGACAGTTATTTACCATCTCAAACTCCACCAAACATTATTGTGCCTACTCAATACAACATGACAATTAAACAACTTTAAGGAATATGACCACAACCATCATCCTTGGATGAAATAGAAAGTGAATCAAAATCTAAAATAGACATTAGTTCACAACATGATAATACTTTAGAAGATGAGTCAAGGCCAATATTATCCATTACTGATTCACTAATGCTAGAAAAATTATTTCCAAGAATCATAACCACTCGTACTTCATCACAACAAATTATTCCTCCCAATTTTTTTTTAACTACAAGACTACAAGTTGTTTGACCAAACAATATTGTAGGTACAATTGGGGTTGTTACTCAAAAACAAGCCCAAACCCAAAATTATCAACCTCCCACTAAAAAAAATGATGTTGATCAATCGCCTGTTGTTCTAAAATTACCTCATAAGGAAAATAACATAATTATATCCCAAAAAAAGACTCCCTTTGATATCAATGATCAACTAGCTAATAAAATATCTAGGATCTCTCTTTTAGACCTTCTTAGAACTTCAACTATTCATAAAGAGGAATTAATGAACACATCAAGCCAAATGATGGTACCTCAAGATATAGAGCCAACTATTGTAGTTGACGTTGTAGCTTCTCATGAAACCAACTACATTGATTTCCATGATAAAGATATTCCTCCCCAAAGTATGTTTAGAGACAATCCTCTTTATATAACAGCTTTGATTGGGGATGTTTACATCAAAAGAGTTTTAATTGATAATGGCTCGTCCCTAAACATATGTACTTATGACTTCTTCCAAAGATTTATATTTAAGAAAGAATATCTAAGACAAACTGAAATGATCATTAAATCTTTCAATGATGAAACACAAGAGGCTTGTGGTGTGATCTCCATTCCACTACAATTTGGTCCCAAGATTTTAGACACATCCATATTTGTTGTACCATACCCAACATCATATAACATACTTTTGGGATGTCCTTGGATCAATGCCATGAGAGCAAATCCCTCCACTTTGCATCAATGTGTTAAATTTGAATTCAAGAATTAGTTGGTTACCATCCATGGCGATCCTAGGCCATTTGAAATATGCACAATAGCGAAACCTGTTAACGTTCCCTTTTGCTCCACTCTTTCATCATTAGAACCTAAACCTTATAAAACTTCTTTAACTAAATCAGAACCATCATTCTCTTCTGAATCATCAAAAAATTCTGATAAAGATAATCCCTCTACATCTTATCCTTTGACAAATGAAGTTTTACAAGATTTATCTACTATATTATAGCCCACAAATTAGGATGACTATAACGTACAAGATTCCATTATTTTTTCTCAGTTACCACCATTCCTACGTACAGTTAGGTTACCACTGAAACAAAGGAGCATCTACCATGTTGTAAGTTGTAATTTCATTAGTGTTGGATGTGCTTTAGATAAAATTAATATTAGAAAAATGATATTTACTTGTGATGAAGATGGTTTGCTCGATGCTTCTTTTCTAATAAATATATAAAATCTAAACAAATGATGTGTAACATGGGGTACAAAGGTAAAGTTTTAGGTCCCCTAGAAAATGGAATACTTGAATCCATCGAAGTAGAGGAATGACATACCCTCTATGGTGTAGGCTTTATCCTCATAAAACTTAACCTTTTCCTTTTGATGAAGATGATAATCTTATAACATATGAGGAATACTTAAAAAAACAAGAACAAGTAAAAGAACGTAAGAAATATTGTGAGTTTTCTTGCAATATGTTATTAGTGGTACATACAAAAATGATAGCTAATTTAGATGAATGTGTAGAAGGGGATGGATTTTATGACATTATTCGTGAAGAAATTATGAGAAATAGGTTCTTCTTTTATGGATATATCCCATGTATAACTCACGTTCAAACAACTACACAGGAAGAATTATCTAATTTATCTCTAGAAGAACTTCAAGAAATATGTGTTTCACCCACTCCTAATTTCGAAAGAGATCTAAGCATCAAAGTAGAAGCCATCCTAAAAATTAATATTGGTACAGAAAGAAATCCTCGAATAGTTAAAATTAGGACTGATTTAAATAAATAAGAACAAACCAAATATATAGAACTTCTCACAAAATTCCCTGACATCTTTGCTTGGACATACATCGATATGTCAGGCCTAGACCCTTCTATGGTTATGCACCACTTAGTGGTTCGTCCTGATGCTAAACGCGTCAAATAAAAACTTAGGAAAATGCATCCTAAAGTAGCCTTGTTGGTTAAAATTAATTACAAAAACTCTTGGATGTAACTTTTATTCAAGCCATAGACTATTCTGATTGGATATCCAATGTTGTGCCCATGACCAAAAAAGAGGTTATTAAAATTTGAGTTTATACTGATTTTAGGGACATCAATGTTGCATATCCTAAAGATGACTTTCCCATTCCTAATATAGATCAAATTATTGATTTTATATCTGGATGTGGAATTTTATCACTTATGGATGTATTTTTAGGATACAATAAAATCCATATAGCACAGGAAGATCAACCTAGAACTGTATTTATAACACCTTGGGGAAATTTTTCTTGGAAAGTGATGCCCTTCCATTTAAATAATGCAGGGGCAACTTACCAATGAGATATGATGTACATATTTCATGATATTATGTATGATATCCTACATGATTATGTGGATGAAATCATAGCTAGGTCTATAAAATGAGAAGATCATATCCCTGATTTGTGATGAGTCTTTGACAGACTCCATGAATACAAAGTCTGATTAAATCCATATAAATGTGTGTTTAGAGTAAAATTGGGAAGTTTTTAGGGTTTATAGTGTCCATGTGTGGCATACAAATATAACCTACCAAGATTAAGGCTATCATTGATATGCCACCACCTAAAAATCTAACAGAACTAAGAAGTCTACAAGGTAAGCTCTAGTCCATCTGATGCTTTATTGATAAACTGTCAGATAAATGTAAACCCTTTCTTAGACTACTTAAGAACGTGTTGTGGTTGATCCACAACACACCCCAAAATTGGGGACCCACCTTTTTGCAGGCTTGCAGAGAAGAATCTCGGTGACCCAGATGCTAAAATTGAAGAAAAGAGGAAAAAATGCCTAAGTGTTAAAAGTGTCGCGAAATCGCGACATGTCGCGAAATCGTGACTCGTCACGCCATCGCTGCCAGAAAATAGAAAAACGTCGCGATATCGCGACATGTCGCTCCGTCGCTGAAAAGAATGAAAAACGTCGCGATATCGCGACATGTCGCTGGCAAAAATGAAAAGGTGTCGCGAAATCGCGACAGGTTGCTCCGTCGCGGCCAAAATAGGAAAAGTGTCGCGAAATCGCGACATGTTGCTCCGTCGCTGCCGAAATTGAAAAAACGTCGCGATATCGCGACATGTTGCTCCGTCGCTGCCAGAATGAAAAAGTGTCACGAAATCGCGACGTGTTGCTGGAAGTGTACGGATGAAAAAGAGTGGGTGTTTTTTTGACATGTTTTTTTTTCGGCAAAGAGGAGAGAGAAAATGAAGACGAAAAAGTGTCACGAAATCGTGACATGTTGCTCGTCGTGGCCCGGTAGGAGAGAGAAAGGCAAAATGGAAAGGCGTAGCGATATCGCGACGCGTCGCAAAATCGTGGGTCAAACCGGTCAAAGGGCACAAAGCGGAAAAATGTCGCGATATCGCGACAGAAAGAGGTCAAAGAGCACGAAGCAAGAAAATGTCACGATATCGCGACAGGAACCAGTCAAATAGGGCAAAAGGCCAGAATGGTCGCGATATCGCGACAGAATCAACCGAAAGGCGTGATGCGTAGAAGTGGTCACGAAATCGTGACAGAAGGCAGCCTAGGGGGATGAAGCGAAAAGGCATCATGATTTTGTGATAGGTTTTGGCAAAATGTACGGAGGGCAAAAGCGGTAGCGATATCGCGACAGGTGGCGGCAAGAAGGTCCGAAGGAGAGAATGGTCACGATTTCGCGACAGATTGCAGCGAAGTAGTACGGACAGAGAAAAGCATCATGAAATCGTGACAGGTTGAAGCTCAAGCGTACGAAAGGGAAAAATGTCACGAAATCGTGACAACATGCAACAAAGGTGCCCGAAGCAGAGAAGCGTCACGATTTCACGACAGGGTGCGGCCTAAGGGGTACGAAAATGAAAATGGTCACGAAATCATGACAGTTTGTGGCATGAAGGTCCGAAGGTGAAAAACGTCACGATATCACGACAAAAACGGCCGGAGGCGTACGAACGAGGAAAGCGTCGCGATATCGCGACATGTCGCGATTTCGCGACATGTCACGTTTTCACGGCCAGAAAGGTGAGCAGGTTGCATGCTGTTTTGTCATGTTTTGGCACGGGAAGACGTTACAGAAGACGCAGAAAATGTAGGACACGTGGCTTACAGGTGTCAGTATTGCGGAGGCGTTACATGCAGCGGTGGATTTCGAGCGTTTCAGAATCGAGCATTAATCAAAAGCAAGGAAAAGGCGAGAATTTGAAAGGTCAAATGCAGGAAGGTGAAACGAAGCGACACAGGGAGAATCGAAGAGCCATTTCAGTGATTATAAAGTCAAGAGCGCGGATTGAAAGAGGGGTTGGAAATTGCTGCTTGCAGAGTTGCAGAGACAAGGGCTTCATGCCATTCTGGGCCTGCACTTGGGCAATTTCCTTCATTTGTTCTGGAATATTTATGCCTGGAACATCCTGTAAATGTAATTGACATATCATTCAAATACAGAAATATAGAAAGTTGGCATCTCATTGATGAGAAAGAAGGAGTCATTTTGTGCATGCATGATTTAATGTTTTATCATTCATTCCAGATTTCTAAGGCTTTTAGGTGAAGTTTAATGCAAGTGTGCTTGGTTGCTTCATGCGAATGCCTAAATCTGGAATTACAGTAGAAACCCTAGAAACCAACACCTAATTTATTTGGATTGTGCGAATTTGCAGGTTCATTAGGTTAGGTTGCATGCAGAAAACCTCATTATCTTCGGTTTCATCGAATTGATGACAACATTCTGACTGTAGTTTAGTTTCATTTTCATTTATTTTGCTTTATTTTTTAAACCCTTAATTTATTTTCTGTAGTTTAATTACTGTATTCAAATAAACAAGCTGAAAATCCATCAGAACTAAAGAGGAGAATAGATATTATTCATTTTGAGTCCACTGTAATTTCAAACTAAATAAACCACAGTGCCCCTTGTTAACATCCACTTGCAAACCCTAAGGTATTCCTAGCATTTCATTTGAACAACATCATATCAGCATAACAGGAACCTTGGAGAAATTATTTTCTTTGCAAGCAGAGGATTTTGGGACTCAGATCCTACCGGAGAGTGTGCTTTCACAATTGGGTGAAAACACCACTCAACAGATTGGCGCTAGAAGGAGGGCCTGAAAGGGGTTTATTTTATCATGATTTTAGATGCTACGGGTTTTTAATTGTTTAAGAGCTTTACATTGCTAAAAATTTCAAGTCCATTTTATTAGCATATACGGCCTCTAACACCACTCAACGGATTGGTGCTAGGAGGGCCGTACGGGTTTATTTTTAGTGTAATATAATTTTAAATTTTTGTATGCATTAGTCCTCTAACATTCAGCGGATTGTAAAAAGGACGGTCTGAATTTATTTACCTGTTCTATTTTAAGCAATTCAGGTATGTCGTATATTTTTCTGATTGTTCATACAGAATTAAAGTGATTTGATTTAATTTTTCAGAATTTTGGTCTCATGCAATTACTTTTCATTTGATTTTAATGAATACATCTCTTAGTTGATGCTAACTTGATTTCTGTTTTATATTGCAGGTTGAATATTCAACGATTTGGTTCTAAAATTACATTTTAAGTTTCACTAATGGCAACACTTGAGGAGCAAAGGGTATCCCCGAGAGCTGAAATAACATCTCTAAGGGAGAGAATGGTATTAATAATAGAGGATCATTATAAGGGTTTGTCTATAACTGTGGTACCATATCATGTTCCTAAAATGTTATTGGATTTTTTACGGTGTTTTAATCAAGAGGTACCACTAGGATACTTGCAAAAGCTGCATGTCTACAAGAATGCATTATGTCAATTCCAGATTTTCTATGAGGAGGTGGCTTGTAAGTTATTTGCATACATTTTGGATGATAGACCATTCTTTTGGTATAGCCAACTACCCATGGAGGTTAGGACTTCTTGGATACAACTAGAAGCAGCCTATCTTAATCATTTTGGTAATCAGTCGACTTAGAAATATTGAAAAATCGGTTTACCTCCATATGTAAAGAGTCTAATGAATCCTTGAGTCAATTCAATGAAAGATTTCATGAGTTGCACTCCCAAATGTGGGAAAATTTTAACACATTAGAAGAGGAAGCCATGAAAGTATACCTAGGAGCCATACACCCCACACTTGCTTCACTCATTGAGGAAAAACTGAGTGGTTTGTCCCTAGAGAGAATCCATGAGATCTTAGAAGAGATAGAACGACAAGGTCTTGAAGAAGAAAAGGCACAACATATTCACATGAGAGATTGTTCTTTTGATGCCAACCTACACCAACCATCAAACATAGCACCCTCCACTCCAATGATATCTAAGGTAAATGATCAAGGGGATGAATTTGAATACCCAAATTTTATGACCACCTTGGATGTAGTCCACGAGGAGGTGCAAATTGCTAAGACAACATCCACTAGTGAGGATCATGTAGAGATACATGATTATCTAGATGAAGGGGTTCTAAATTCAACAATGTTTGATATATGTGAATGGATGGAACCCACCATAGAATTGAATGAAGTGGTTGAAAGTGAAATGGAAAGAAAATCAATAAATAAATTTGAAGATATGATAGAATTTCACCACTTGTTCTTGGAAGATACTATTGATGAAATGTGTAAAATTAAAGATCAAGAAATTCTTCACCCTCCAAATTATGATAATGAATCATGGGTTACTAATTTGGACAATGATAGCCTTATAAATTTGAATTCAAGAAATAACCCACTTTTGGAAATAATTGAACCATCTAAGGAAGGTGAAGATGAATTTGATGAGAAGCACATTGATGAATTGGAAGATGTTGAAGAAATAGTTGAACGTCACCACTTGATTTTGAAAGATGATTATTATGATGCTTGGAAGAAGTGGGAAGACTTCACTCTTTCCAAAGCTACTAATGAAACTTGTGTGCCAATTGATATGCAGGACGACATAATTGCCTACTCAAAGGAAGATATTACAACTCCTGTACGATTTGAGGATGTTTTGGAAGAGGGTTTCAAATCTCATCAAATTTTGGAAGATTATAATGATCCTATTGCCAAGGACAAAGAAGAAAATGAATTGATGAATGAATCAAAAGATCATGTCACAAATATCATGGAGTTTCATATCATGGATTTGGATGACAATTTTCACAATGGTTGGGGGAGATATGATAATGCATTCTTTTCTCACATCCCTATAGATAAAACTCATATTTTACTTGATATGCAGGATGTTGAACCTTCTACATCATACGAAGATCTCATATTCACGAGATTTGAAAAGGGGACAAAATATAAATTCATTGAAAGTGTGGATGCAAGTTTGCATGATGATTTGGAGGATTCAAATGAAGAGATACCATGGATAGTGAACAAAGAATTAGAACCAAATGATAAAGAGATGGATCAATTGGAAGCAACTCAAATAAGTGATCATCAAAGCAGATTACTTGACATACACTTTGACCAAGAGTGTTTGAGGATTGAAAAGGATGACCATATTTTGAATTTAAATAATTTGAATGATGAAATGTCACTAAAGGTAAATGAAAAACAAGGTATAATTTTTAATCACACCTTTAATAACATGGTTTTAATGAATGGAAAAGAAGTTGATGCACTTGAATTGTTAAATAAAATTCATCAACAATTACTAATTGAATCTAGGATAAAAACTTTTAATGATCCTAATTTAGTAAATATCTTAGATGCTTGTAAATTGTTACACAAATTTGATTGGCCTACAAATTTGGAAAATGATTTGGCTTTGAAATTTGTAGAAATAGGCTACTACTTACAAAATTGCATATTTGAAAAGGATAGCCTAATTCTAAATCAAGGAGGAAGTTTGGAAGATTATATTTTAAAGAATAGACATGATAAAATTGAAAATCATTTATTGTCTAATCATTCTAGTAATTTGATGCTCACCTATGGGAGTATTATTGGAACTAAATCAAATTGGTATGGTGAGCATGGCAAGTGGAAATTTGTTGCATTGTTTGGTCTGGTCTTAGATTCCCACAACATTTGGCATGCATATTATGTCATATTTTTGTTGAAATGTTCTAATCATGTGTGGGATCCAGGAAAGTGATAAGCTAAGCTTTGCATCATCTTGTATTATAGTGTACATTTGTATATAAATTTTGGTTTTTGGTTTTTGGTTTGTGTTTTCAAATTTTCATTTTTGGGATTGCAGTTTGGTTTTGGATTGAATAAGTTTTAATTTAAAGATGTGTGTTTATTTGACATGTTTTGTTTGTCTATAAAAAAAAAAAAAAAATGATGATGAAAAAGTTGCCTTGAGATGCTAACTTATGTTCTAGATCGGGAGAATATGAAACATTGGAATTGTCTTGTAAAAGCTCCACAAGTAACACAAACAGTTTAATAGTATCGTTTGATTTTGTGATGCATGAAGTAGTCAGTTTTATATAGCAATACTTCATCTGCAATTCAAAAGACAATGCATTCGTATTACATCTCGCTTTGCACATACATGCCATCGTAGTTGCAAATGCATTTCAAATACAAATCATTAAAGTATGTCAAATCCTCTTGAGGTTATGCTATCACATAAATAAGAAAAATCCTAAGGTGGGAAACTGAGTCTTGAGATATCTTGAACCAAGCACGTCTTATACATTAAAAAGGATCTTGAGCAAAATGATCAAAACCTAACTTGGAAGGAAAGGTTGGGCGAAAGAAGTATTTCATGTCTATCCTATTTATGCAGCATGATCCTTAAAACAATGGTTTTGACCACTTCCATAGAGCTTAAAAGCCTAAAATCAGAGTAGTAAGGATAGGGTTAAATCCTCATCGAACTTAGGTTGAGGATCCAATTCCCCAAAGCTTTGATTTGACCTACATGGAGTAGTAAGGATAGGGCATAAATTCTCATCTCATTTAGGTTGAGAATCCAATTCCCCAAAGCTCTTATGTCTCATTTCACAATAAATCTTGGATTGTAAGGATCGTACTATTTGTCCTCTGCAAAGGATGGGTAGTCATCCCCAAGGTCTAAGCAACAAAATTAATATTTTCCATCTACATCTAAAGTTTGGATTGGAAGGATCGTACTACATGTCCCTAGCAAGGATGGGTAGTCATCCCAAAGGTCCAAGAAGTAAAAAATAAAATTTTCCCATCTCATATTTATAGTGGATTGTAAGGATCGTACTACTTGTCCTCTGCAAAGGATGGGTAGTCATCCCCAAGGTCCAAAGAAATGAAGATAAGTTTTGGATTGTGGGGTTAAGTATGCCCATGCATGGCAACATGTCTTGTCTAAAAAACAAGACCACTGATTGTCCAAAGGGTTAGACTAGCATGACCATTTCTTTCATAATTGGTTAAATTATTTTGCTCAAAGTGAGGTAATGAATTCTAAATCAGAATAGTAAGGATAGGGTTAAACTCTCATCTCGGTTGGTTGGGAGTCTGATTCCCCAAAGTTCTGATTTCACTTTCACTTGCACATGGGTTCAAGATAGTAGGGACTCATAACCAACTTTGGGATATATAATAAAGCAATTCATATAGTTGATCCTAAGAGGGTTTGGCAATCTTGAATGTTTGTGTATGATACTAGAAGGTCTATGTTTTTTATAAAAGCAAAATCTCCAAGCATATTTATTAGGTTACACAAATCATTCACAGTCTCATATATGCATTCATGTAAAACTGACAATGGAATGTTGATCAATTTCAAACGATAGGGAATGAAAACACATTGCACACACCGAGCTAATACTTGATGATTCTGATGATTCATGTACTTCTGATCTTTGGGCATTTGTTATATTGCTTATGTGCTAATGCATGTTTGCGAGTTTGTGATATGTTTCAGGTTGGGTTCTTACTAAAATGCTCAAGAGCATTTGACAGCAGAGTCGCCATTTGTTGTGGTTGATCCACAACACACCCCAAAATTGGGGACCCACCTTTTTGCAGGCTTGCAGAGAAGAATCTCGGTGACCCAGATGCTAAAATTGAAGAAAAGAGGAAAAAATGCCTAAGTGTTAAAAGTGTCGCGAAATCGTGACATGTCACGAAATCGCGACCTGTCGCGCCATCGCTGCCGAAAAATAGAAAAACGTCACGATATCGCGACATGTCGCTCCGTCACTAAAAAGAATGAAAAACGTCGCGATATCGCGACATGTCGCTAGGAAAAAATGAAAAGGTGTCGCGAAATCGCGAAAAAAAGAAAAGTGTCACGAAATCGCGACATGTTGCTCCGTCATAAATTGAAAAAGTGTCGCGATATCGCGACATGTTGCTCCGTCGCTATGAAAAAGTGTCAAATACTGAATCGTGAAATGAATGTTGTGCCAGGAGAGAGAAAGGCAAATTGGAAATGCGTAGCGATATCGCGACGCGTCGCAAAATCGTGGTTCAAACTGGTCAAAGGGCACAAAGCGGAAAAATGTCGCGATATCATGACAAAAAGAGGTCAAAGAGCACGAAGCAAGAAAATGTCACGATATCACGACAGGAACCAGTCAAACAGGGCAAAAGGCCAGAATGGTCGCGATATCGCGACAGAATCAACCGGAAGGCGTGATGCGCAGAAGTGGTCACGAAATCGTGACAGAAGGCAGCCTAGGGGGACGAAGCGAAAAGGCATCGCGATTTCGTGATAGGTTTTGGCAAAATGTACGGAGGGAAAAAGCGGTAGCGATATCGCGACAGTGGTGGCAAGAAGGTCCGAAGGAGAGAATGGTCACGATTTCATGACAGATTGCAACGAAGTAGTACGGATAGAGAAAAGCGTCGTGAAATCATGACAGGTTGAAGCTCAAGCGTACGAAAGGGAAAAATGTCACGAAATCGTGACAGCATGCAACAAAGGTGCCCGAAGCAGAGAAGCGTCATGATTTCGTGATAGGGTGCGGCCTAAGGGGTACAGAAACGAAAATGGTCATGAAATCATGATAGTTTGCGGCATGAAGGTCCGAAGGTGAAAAACATCGCGATATCATGACAGAAAGCGGCATGAAGGTCCGAAGGTGAAAAACGTCGCGATATCACGACAGAAACGGCCGGAGGCGTACGAACGAGGAAAGCATCGCGATATCGTGACATGTCACGATTTCGCGACATGTCGCGTTTTCGTGGCCAGAAAGGTGAGCAGGTTGCATGCTGTTTTGTCATGTTTTGGCACGGGAAGACGTTACAGAAGACGCAGAAAATGTAGGACACGTGGCTTACAGGTGTCAGTATTGCAGAGGCGTTACATGCAACGGTGGATTTCGAGCGTTTCAGAATCGAGCATTAATCAAAAGCAAGGAAAAGGCGAGAATTTGAAAGGTCAAATGCAGGAAGGTGAAACGAAGCGACACAGGGAGAATCGAAGAGCCATTTCAGTGATTATAAAGTCAAGAGCGCGGATTGAAAGAGGGGTTGGAAATTGCTGCTTGCAGAGTTGCAGAGACAAGGGCTTCATGCCATTCTGGGCCTGCACTTGGGCAATTTCCTTCATTTGTTCTGGAATATTTATGCCTGGAACATCCTGTAAATGTAATTGACATATCATTCAAATACAGAAATATAGAAAGTTGGCATCTCATTGATGAGAAAGAAGGAGTCATTTTGTGCATGCATGATTTAATGTTTTATCATTCATTCCAGATTTCTAAGGCTTTTAGGTGAAGTTTAATGCAAGTGTGCTTGGTTGCTTCATGCGAATGCCTAAATCTGGAATTACAGTAGAAACCCTAGAAACCAACACCTAATTTATTTGGATTGTGCGAATTTGCAGGTTCATTAGGTTAGGTTGCATGCAGAAAACCTCATTATCTTTGGTTTCATCGAATTGATGACAGCATTCTGACTGTAGTTTAGTTTCATTTTCATTTATTTTGCTTTATTTTTTAAACCCTTAATTTATTTTCTGCAGTTTAATTACTGTATTCAAATAAACAAGCTAAAAATCCATCAGAACTAAAGAGGAGAATAGATATTATTCATTTTGAGTCCACTGTAATTTCAAACTAAATAAACCACAGTGCCCCTTGTTAACATCCACTTGCAAACCCTAAGGTATTCCTAGCATTTCATTTGAACAGGATCATATCAGCATAATAGGAACCTTGGAGAAATTATTTTCTTTGCAAGCAGAGGATTTTGGGACTCAGATCCTACTGGAGAGTGTGCTTTCACAATCGAGTGAAAACACCACTCAACAGAATGATATACATTTTTTATGGGATAAGGAGTGTGAAGAAGCTTTCAAAGTACTTAAGACATATTTACTTACCCCATCGGTGCTCATTCCACCTAGACCAAAGCACCCATTCATATTGTATATTTTTGCTTCAGAACTTGCATTAGGTGCAATGCTGGCACAACATGATGAGGATAAGAAATAACGAGCCATTTAATACATAAGAAGAACTTTAATAAGTTATCAAACTCGGCACACTCCTTTAGAAAATATTTTTTTAGCAGTTGTATTCTCTACACAAAAACTACGTCACTACATGCTTAGTCAAAAGACTTACGTTATTGCTAAATTTGATCTATTACGATATTTAATGAGTAGACCTTATTTATCGAGACAAGCAACAAAATGGGTTCTTGCTTTGAGTGAGTTTGACCTAAAATTTATTGGGAAGAAATCCATTAAAGGGTAAGTCATAGTAGATCAACTCGTTGTTGCTCCTCTAGAGTCTACTCACCCTTTGATAATAAAATTTCTTGACAAATGTCTTAATCTAGATACTGATTCTTCAGAATCATGGTCTCTATTTTTTGATGGAGCCCATTGTGTGAGTGGTGCAGGTTCAGGTATCATATTGGTATCCCCGCACAAACAACTCATCCCATTATCTTTTAAACTCCAATTTACTTGCACAAATAATACAACAAAATATGAAGCTTTAACCCTTGTATTAAGAGCAACTTTAACTCTTAATATCAAAGTACTTTATTTTTTTGAAGACTCACAACTCATGGTAAATTAAGTTAATGACATTTACCAAACCCTAGATGAGAATATCCATATTTATAAATAATACGTTTTAAAATTTATTTCTTTATTTGAAAAGGTTACTATAGAAGCTATCCCACATACCAGTAATTGTTTTTCTAATGCTATGGTAGCAACTACTTCTCTTATCCCTTTGGAGTTGAATGATGATCATGCTACTATCATAATTTATAATTTTTGAGAACCTGCATCATTAGAGTCATGCTTATAACCCTTAGAAATATTTACAATTTAAGAAGTAGTTTTGGAACCATGGTATGGGGATATTTTAAAATTTCTCCAAGATGGATCATTCCCAGATGGCTTCGATAGAAACCAATGACGAGCACTATGTAAGTGAGCTGTTTACTTCATCATTATTGAAGGTAATTTATATAAAATATCTTTTAATGGTATTATCTTATGATGCCTTAATATTAGCGAATATAAGAGAGCTCTAAACAAAGTTCATGATGAATCTTGTGGAGGTCATTTTAGTGGCGATGCCATAGCCAAAAAACTCCTAAGAATGGGATATTTTTATCCATCCATAGAAAGAGATGCTCATTAATACGTATGTAAATGTAACAAATATTAGAATCATGTAAACCTTGTTCATGCTCCTACCCAAGAACTTCAAGCTAGTTATTCTCCTTGGACTTTTTCAAAATAGGGTCTAGAAATTATTGGAAAAATCAATCCAATTTCTTTAGATGGCCATAAGTTCATTATTACCGCAACTGAATATTTTAAAAAATGGGTAGAAGCTATGCCATTAGCTTATTGTATAGGAACATGTTGGAAATTTGAGGTATTTTATGTTGTCATTGATGTCACATGGATCATTGATGTCACATTGAGTTTTGGTGGCCAAAATATTTCATAAATAAGCATCTATGATATTTTGGAAAGCATGGATATATACAGGGTTTTTATGAAAACCAAGGCAGGAAAAATAAAAGGTTTTATTTAAAACCATGGTGGGCTTATGTGGAAAGGGCTTTTCTTAAAAGCCAAGGTGGAATTTTGTTTCATCGAAAAAGGACCTCCGGTGATGAAGATATTAAAGTTTAAAGTTTAAGTTTTAATTAATGGAGGGCCGACCTATGTGCAATTAATGGAGGTTGGCATATATATATATATGTAAAGGTTTCAATTTATTTCGGAAAGTGGGCATATTATATATCATCGGAAAGCTTATTTCGAGGGCTATTTGACTAACTTATTTAGAAGGAGAAATAAGGTGTGTGTAAAGAGATATTTCTGATTTTGCAAAGGGGTTCCAAAAGTGAAGTTTGCCTTGTTCTTTTTCAAGAGGATTAATTCTTTCATGAGGTGACAAGGTATGCAATATTGTGATTTATTTTATTTTATGGTATAAGTGGTTTTGGGAGTGAAAAGGTTATGCAATGTTTTGATTTATTTTATTTTATGGTACAAGTGGTTTTAGGAGAGATAAGGAAGTTGTGCAATTAAAGGCCTTGGTGATGATTATTGAAAAGTGGAGTAATGTTGATTATTTTGTGATCTACTAACCCTTGTGAAGATTGGCAAAAGAATTTTGTGATTGTGGCAGATTTACAAAGAGGTTTTTTCATCTTCATAAAAGGTATGGGCACATTCTCCTATTGATTGTTTATGGTGGTTGATTTCTGAAATATCATTGGAGGGAAAAGGATTGTTTGTGGTTTCCTTTTCGAAAGTGGTTGGTTGAATGCTTCAAGGTTTTCTGAATTGAGAGTTGTGTTTAAACCTTGTTTTATAAGCATAGTTGTTGAAGCCCATTGGTTGTGAAAGAACTTGAGTTAGAAAAGAACATGAGTATCATTGTTATGTGAGATTTGTGGTTGAGCATTGTTGGAAACATTTGAGTTGGTTGATACATACTTGGACTAGGGTTGTGTGAGAGAGAGTTGTCCCTTGTGATGATTGGTTGAGTTGAGTTGATTGAGCCTAGTCAAGTGATGTGTGAAGTGATTGTTCAAGTTCTATGAAATAAACTATTCCATCATTCTATGTTGAGTTGAGATTAAGGTTAGAACATATTGAGTCTCTAACAATTCTCTTTATGGTTCTATAAGATTGAGTTGAGTTGAGTTGAGATTGATTTGAGTTGAGAGTGAGATTAGAACATATTGAGTCTCTAACAATTCTCTTTATGCTTCTATGAGATTGACTTGAGTTGAGTTGAGATGAGTTGAGTTGAGATTGATTTGGGTTGAGAGTGATATTAGAACATATTGAGTCTCTAAAAATTCTCTTTATGCTTCTATGAAGTTAATTTGAGTTGAGATTGCCATTCATTGTTGAGTACTACTTGAGCATGATTGATTGAGCCTTTGAGAAGGCCTTTGGGATAGATTTGAGGATAGTTTTGGGATAGTTTTGAAACAAATTTGTGGATAATATTTGGGCAAGTTCTTGGTGAGCTTGCTAGAGCAGATTTGGGCAAGTTCTTGGTGAGCTTGCTAGAGCAGATTTGGGCAAGTTCTTGGTGAGCTTGTTAAATATTTGGACAAGTTCTGTGTGAGCTTGTTATTCATTTGACAAGTTCTATGTGAGCTTGTTAAGTAGGTTCTGTGTGAGCCTATTGAGCAGGTTCTTAGTGAGCCTATTGATAGAGCTTTGGAGGTGATAGAGTATAGAGGATAGAGTCTCAGTGGATAGAGATCCAACAGCCAACATAGTTGAAGACAGATCTGAGTGAGGAGTCTTCAAGTGGAGAGAGGTCCACCAGTCAGTGCAATAGAGAGACAGAGTCTTCTAGAAGATCACATAGCTAGAGTAGAAGGGAAAAGAGTTCTCCTATGGAAGAGATCCACGAACTTGAGATTAGGGGATCAACATCTCCTTTGGATAGAGATCCATAAACATTGTAATTGGGAGTGATTCCCAAAGAGATTGATTGAGAAAGTTTTAGTAAAATATTTTCTCCGTGGAGTAGCCCACATTGGGTGAACCACGTAAATTATGGTGTCTCTATTGTGTATGGTATTTTGTGCATTGCTTTGATTACTGCTATTGATACTGCTATCTTTACACAACATAATATTGAATTGGAAGAAAAAGTAAAAAGTGGTCTTATACTGTTCACCCCCTTCTTAGTATAAGCTTGTGTTCTTCAATTGGTATCAGAGCGGGTTCCTTCGAAAAGACTAATAGCTTGAGGGTAGATTCTATTGGGTTACAAGATGGAAAAATGGTATATTGATAGTGGGTGCTCTAGTCATATGACTGGGTATAAGAATAAGTTCATTTCCTTAAAAGGGAACAACAATGGATCTGTGAGATTTGGTGATAATGCTTCAGCTAAAATCAAAGGGAGAGGAACTTTAAGTTTGGATGATGGAAAGACAACTACACAAGGTGTACTCTATGTTGAGGGTCTGAAACACAACCTACTAAGTGTAAGTCAGCTTTGTGATCGAGGGTACACAGTTACTTTTTCCTCTACAGGATGCAAAATCAGGGAAACAAAATCAGGAACAGAAAGAACAAATAACAATCTCTACATGTTCAGTGAAATAAAAAGGGAAAAATGTCTTTTATCTCAAGAAGAAGAGAGTTGGCTATGGCATAAAAGGTTGTGTCACTTGAATTTTGATAACATAGTAAGGATAAGCAACAAACAAATTGTCAGAGATCTACCAAAGATAAAAAGACCTTCAAATACAATTTGTGCACAATGTCAGTATGGAAAGCAGACAAGATCAAGTTTCAAGGCAAAAGAATATTCCTCTTCCAAGGTATTAGAATTGATTCATACTGATTTATGTGGGCCTATGAGAACTAAAAGTCTACAAGGTGAAAGTTATTTCATGTTGTTCATAGATGATTATTCTAGAATGACTTGGGTTGTTTTTCTGAAAGAAAAATTAGAGGCATTTGAGCATTTCAAAGTATTCAAAGAAATGGTAGAAAATGAAATAGGAAAGAAGATCAAGTGTTTGCGATCAGATAGAGGAGGGGAATTCATCTCTACATAATTCATTGAGTTTTGTGCAAAACATGGAATCAAAAAAGAATATTCAGTAGCCAGGACTCCTCAGAAAAATGGAGTAGTAGAAAGAAAGAATAGAACTCTTGAGAATATGGCCAGAGCAATGCTAAATGAATCAAAAATTTTAGATGGATTTTGGAAGGAAGCAATCAATACAACAGTCTATGTTATGAATAGAGCTCAAGTTAGAACAAAGCAACATAAGACTCCATATGAGTTTTGGAAAGGAAGACCTCCCACGGTAAACTACTTTAGAATTTTTGGAAGTAAGTGTTACATCAAAAGAGAGGATAAGGACTTGGGAAAGTTTGATCCTAGATGTGATGAAGGTATTTTTCTTGGATACTCTACAAAAAGTAAGGCCTACAGATGCTACAATAAAAGAACACATACCATGGTGGAAAGTATAAATGTCAGAGTTGATGAAAGAACAAGAATAAATGAGCCACCTCAGGAAGATATTCTTGAAGAAGAAGAAAGTTGTCAGGAAGAAATGGGTGAAGATTCAGATGAAGAAGACTTGCAGAATATACCTTCCAAAACTACATCAAGATATATTCAGAAAAATCATCAGGAGGACTTGATCATTGGCAATCCTGATGTAAGATGAGACAAGAAGAGGAATCATAGGCTCAATAGAACAAGCAGATGTTTCACTATTATCCAAGATAGAACCAAAGGATTTCAGAGAGGCAAAAAATGATGAATGTTGGATTAAGGCAATGAAGGAAGAACTAGATCAGATTGAAAAAAGTAAGACTTGGGAATTAGTTCCAAGACCAAAAGGAAAAAATGTGATTGGTACTAAATGGGTCTACAGGAACAAACTAAATGAAGATGGTCAAGTCATCAGAAACAAGGCAAGATTGGTGTGTAAAGGATATGCACAAGTAGAAGGAATTGATTTTGATGAGACCTTTGCACCAGTTGCAAGATTGGAAGCTATACGGATGTTTTTGGCACTTTCAAGCTACAGGAATTTTAAAGTATATCATATGGATGTCAAATCAGCTTTTCTGAATGGTCATTTGGAAGAAGAAGTTTACATTGAACAACCTTGTGGGTTTAATCAAGCAGATAAGCCAGACTATGTGTGTAAATTGAAAAAGGCTCTCTATGGCTTAAAGCAAGTCCCTAGAGCATGGTATTCAAGATTGGATAAATATCTTCGAGAGCAAGGTTTTAGAAAGGGAACAATTGATAGCAATCTGTATATTAAAAATAAGGGAAATGATTTGATGATTGTGGAAGTGTATGTGGATGATATTATTTTTGGGGGTAGCAATGATAAAATGTGTCAAGAGTTTGCAAGAAACATGACTAATGAGTTTGAAATGTCTATGCTTGGTGAATTAACCTTTTTCCTCGGATTACAGATTTCACAATTAGAAAAAGGGATATTTCTTTCACAAACAAAGTATATAAAGGAGATGTTGAAGAAATTCAAAATGGAAGATAGTAAGCCAGTTAGTACTCCAATGGTCACAGGGTGTAAATTAAGCAAAGATGATGAATCTCCTGATGCAAATCAAACTCTATACAGATCTATGATTGGTAGCCTATTATATGTTACAGCCACAAGACCAGATATAATACAGGTAGTTGGTTTAGTGGGAAGATTTCAAGCAGCTCCAAAAGAATCACATGTGACAACAATGAAAAGAATACTCAAATATCTCAAAGGAACAATGGAGTATGGTCTATGGTATCCTAGAAGCAGTAAGTTTACTCTCACAACCTACACAGATGCATATTGGGCAGGAAATATTGATGATAGAAAAAGTACAAGTGGAGGAGCATTCTTTCTTGGTGATTGCCTAGTTTCTTGGCTAAGTAAGAAACAACCATCAATATCACTTTCCACAATAGAGGCAGAATATATTGCAGCAGCAACATGTTGTTCACAGGTATTATGGATGAAACAGACTCTTAAATATTTTAGCATAGAACATGATCATCCCATTCCTATTATATGTGATAATACTAGTGCTATAAGTATCTCGAAGAATCCAGTAATGCATGCCAAAACAAAGCACATTCCAATCAAGTATCACTTTTTAAGAGAACAAGTTACAGAGCAACAAGTAAGATTGGAATATGTTCCTACAAAAGATCAGATTGCAGACATCTTTACAAAACCATTACCAAGAGAAGCGTTTGAGCGTTTGAGAGAACAACTGGGAGTAAAAGTACTCCCACCCCAAAATTAATCACCTCAAGAGAAAAGGGGGTGAGGGGGCTAAGCTTAAGAGTCATATATTTTAGCCCCATAGGTGTCCCTTTTGCCATTGATGTCAAAGGGAGAGAGATTTGAGTAAGGGGGAGAGCATTGAGTTAGGGGGAGCAGCCTCCATAGAGAGTATTGAGTCAGGGGGAGCAACTTTGATTCTCAGAGATGGTTTTTGCAATGATTGTGGTGTTTGCATTAGAGGTGTTGCCATCAATGACAAAGGGGGATATTGTTGGAAATTTGAGTTAATTTGAGGTATTTTATGTTGTCATTGATGTCACATGGATCATTGATGTCACATTGAGTTTTGGTGGCAAAAATATTTCATAGATAATCATTTATGATATTTTGGAAAGCATGGATATATACAGGGTTTTTATGAAAACCAAGGTAGGCAAAATAAAAGGTTTTATTTAAAACCATGGTGGGCTTATGTGGAAAGGGCTTTTCTTAAAATCCAAGGTGGAATTTTGTTTCATCGAAAAAGGACCTCCGGTGATGAAGATATTAAAGTTTAAAGTTTAAGTTTAAATTAATGGAGGGCCGACCTATGTGCAATTAATGGAGGTTGGCATATATATATGTAAAGGTTTCAATTTATTTTGGAAAGTGGGCATATTATATATCGTCGAAAAGCTTATTTTGAGGGCTATTTGACTAACTTATTTAGAAGGAGAAATAAGGTGTGTGTAAAGAGATATTTCTGATTTTGCAAAGGGGTTCCAAAAGTGAAGTTTGCCTTGTTCTTTTTCAAGAGGATTAATTCTTTCATGAGGTGACAAGGTATGCAATATTGTGATTTATTTTATTTTATGGTATAAGTGGTTTTGGGAGTGAAAAGGTTATGCAATGTTTTGATTTATTTTATTTTATGGTACAAGTGGTTTTAGGAGAGATAAGGAAGTTGTGCAATTAAAGGCCTTGGTGATGATTATTGAAAAGTGGAGTAATGTTGATTATTTTGTGATCTACTAACCCTTGTGAAGATTGGCAAAAGAATTTTGTGATTGTGGCAGATTTACAAAGAGGTTTTTTCATCTTCATAAAAGGTATGGGCACATTCTCCTATTGATTGTTTATGGTGGTTGATTTCTGAAATATCATTGGAGGGAAAAGGATTGTTTGTGGTTTCCTTTTCGAAAGTGGTTGATTGAATGCTTCAAGGTTTTCTGAGTTGAGAGTTGTGTTTAAACCTTGTTTTATAAGCATAGTTGTTGAAGCCCATTGGTTGTGAAAGAACTTGAGTTAGAAAAGAACATGAGTATCATTGTTATGTGAGATTTGTGGTTGAGCATTGTTGGAAACATTTGAGTTGGTTGATACATACTTGGACTAGGGTTGTGTGAGAGAGAGTTGTCCCTTGTGATGATTGGTTGAGTTGAGTTGATTGAGCCTAGTCAAGTGATGTGTGAAGTGATTGTTCAAGTTCTATGAAATAAACTATTCCATCATTCTATGTTGAGTTGAGATTAAGGTTAGAACATATTGAGTCTCTAACAATTCTCTTTATGGTTCTATAAGATTGTTGATTTGAGTTGATATTGAGATTAGAACATATTGAGTCTCTAACAATTCTCTTTATGCTTCTATGAGATTGATTTGAGTTGAGTTGAGATTGATTTGAGTTGAGTTGAGTTGAGATTGATTTGGGTTGAGATTGAGATTAGAACATATTGAGTCTCTAAAAATTCTCTTTATGCTTCTATGAAGTTAATTTGAGTTGAGATTGCCATTCATTGTTGAGTTCATAATTTGAGTACTACTTGAGCATGATTGATTGAGCCTTTGAGAAGGCCTTTGGGATAGATTTGAGGATAGTTTTGGGATAGATTTGTGGATAGTTTTGGGAAGATTTGTGGATAGTTTTTGGGCAAGTTCTTGGTGAGCTTGCTAGAGCATATTTGGGCAAGTTCTTGGTGAGCTTGCTAGAGCATATTTGGACAAGTTCTTGGTGAGCTTGTTAGAGCATATTTGGACAAGTTCTGTGTGAGCTTGTTATTTAGTTTTGACAAGTTCTGTGTGAGCTTGTTAAGTAGGTTATGTGTGAGCCTATTGAGCAGGTTCTTAGTGAGCCTATTGATAGAGCTTTGGAGGTGATAGAGTATAGAGGATAGAGTCTCAGTGGATAGAGATCCAGCAACCAACATAGTTGAAGATAGATCTGAGTGAGGAGTCTTCAAGTGGAGAGAGGTCCACCAGTCAGTGCAGCAGAGAGACAGAGTCTTCTAGAAGATCACATAGCCAGAGTAGAAGGGGAAAGAGTTCTCCTATGGAAGAGATCCATGAACTTGAGATTAGGGGATCAACATCTCCTTTGGATAGAGATCCATAAACATTGTAATTGGGAGTGATTCCCAAAGAGATTGATTGAGAAAGTTTTAGTAAAATATTTTCTCCGTGGAGTAGCCCACATTGGGTGAACCACGTAAATTGTGGTGTCTCTATTGTGTATGGTATTTTGTGCATTGCTTTGATTACTTGCTATTGATACTGCTATCTTTACACAACATAATATTGAATTGGAAGAAAAAGTAAAAAGTGGTCTTATACTGTTCACCCCCCTCTCAGTATAAGCTTGTGTTCTTCAATTGGTATCAGAGCGGGTTCCTTCAAAAAGACTAACAGCTTGAGGGCAGATTCTACTGGGTTACAAGATGGAAAAATGGTATATTGATAGTGGGTGCTCTAGTCATATGATTGGGTATAAGAATAAGTTCATTTCCTTAAAAGGGAACAACAACGGATCTGTGAGATTTGGTGATAATGCTTCAACTAAAATCAAAGGGAGAGGAACTTTAAGTTTGGATGATGGAAAGACAACTACACAAGGTGTACTCTATGTTGAGGGTCTGAAACACAACCTACTAAGTGTAAGTCAGCTTTGTGATCGAGGGTACACAGTTACTTTTTCCTCTACAGGATGCAAAATCAGGGAAACAAAATCAGGAAAGCTTGTTGCAACTGTAGAAAGAACAAATAACAATCTCTACATGTTCAATGAAATAAAAAGGGAAAAATATCTTTTATCTCAAGAAGAAGAGAGTTGGCTATGGCATAAAAGGTTGTGTCACTTGAATTTTGATAACATAGTAAGGATAAGCAACAAACAAATTGTCAGAGATCTACCAAAGATAAAAAGACCTTCAAATACAATTTGTGCACAGTGTCAGTATGGAAAGCAGACAAGATCAAGCTTCAAGGCAAAAGAATATTCCTCTTCCAAGGTATTAGAATTGATTCATACTAATTTATGTGGGCCCATGAGAACTAAAAGTCTACAAGGTGAAAGTTACTTCATGTTGTTCATAGATGATTATTCTAGAATGACTTGGGTTGTTTTTCTGAAAGAAAAATCAGAGGCATTTGAGCATTTCAAAGTATTCAAAGAAATGGTAGAAAATGAAATAGGAAAGAAGATCAAGTGTTTGTGATCGGATAGAGGAGGGGAATTCATCTCTATAGAATTCATTGAGTTTTGTGTAGAACATGGAATTAAAAAAGAATATTTAGTAGCCAGGACTCCTCAAAAAAATGGAGTAGTAGAAAGAAAGAATAGAACTCTTGAGAATATGGCCAGAGCAATGCTAAATGAATCAAAAAATTTAGTTGGATTTTGGAAGGAAGCAATCAATACAACAGTCTATGTTATGAATAGAGCTCAAGTTAGAACAAAGCAACATAAGACTCCATATGAGTTTTGGAAAGGAAGACCTCCCATGGTAAACTACTTTAGAATTTTTGGAAGTAAGTGTTACATCAAAAGAGAAGATAAGGACTTGGGAAAATTTGATCCTAGATGTGATGAAGGTATTTTTCTTGGATACTCTACAAAAATTAAGGCCTACAGATGCTACAATAAAAGAACACATACCATGGTGGAAAGTATAAATGTCAGAGTTGATGAAAGAACAGGAATAAATGAGCCACCTCAGGAAGATATTCTTGAAGAAGAAGAAAGTTGTCAAGAAGAAATGGGTGAAGATTCAGATGAAGAAGACTTGCAAAATATACCTTCCAAAACTACATCAAGATATATTCAGAAAAATCATCCAGAGGACTTGATCATTGGCAATCCTGAGGTAAGACGGACAAGAAGAGGAATCATAGGCTCAACAGAACAAGCAGATGTTTCACTATTATCCAAGATAGAACCAAAGGATTTCAGAGAGGCAAAAAATGATGAATGTTGGATTAAGGCAATGAAGGAAGAACTAGATCAGATTGAAAAAAGTAAGACTTGGGAATTAGTTCCAAGACCAAAAGGAAAAAATGTAATTGGTACTAAATGGGTCTACAGGAACAAGCTAAATGAAGATGGTCAAGTCATCAGAAACAAGGCAAGATTGGTGTGTAAAGGATATGCACAAGTAGAAGGAATTGATTTTGATGAGACCTTTGCACCACTTGCAATATTGGAAGCTATACGGATGTTTTTGGCACTTTCAAGCTACAGGAATTTTAAAGTATATCAGATGGATGTCAAATCAGCTTTTCTGAATGGTCATTTGGAAGAAGAAGTTTACATTGAACAACCTGATGGGTTTAATCAAGCAGATAAGCCAGACTATGTGTGTAAATTGAAAAAGGCTCTCTATGGCTTAAAGCAAGCCCCTAGAGCATGGTATTCAAGACTAGATAAATATCTTCGAGAGCAAGGTTTCAAAAAGGGAACAGTTGATAGCAATTTGTATATTAAAAATAAGGGAAATGATTTGATGATTGTGGAAGTGTATGTGGATGATATTATTTTTGGGGGTAGCAATGATAAAATGTGTCAAGAGTTTGCAAGAAACATGACTAATGAGTTTGAAATGTCTATGCTTGGTGAATTAACCTTTTTCCTCGGATTACAGATTTCACAACTAGAAAAAGGGATATTTCTTTCACAAACAAAGTATATAAAGGAGATGTTGAAGAAATTCAAAATGGAAGATAGTAAGCCAGTTAGTACTCCAATGGTCACAGGGTGTAAATTAAGCAAAGATGATGAATCTCCTGATGCAAATCAAACTCTATACAGATCTATGATTGGTAGCCTGTTATATGTTACAGCCACAAGACCAGATATAATACAGGTAGTTGGTTTAGTGGGAATATTTCAAGCAGCTCCAAAAGAAACACATGTGACAACAGTGAAAAGAATACTCAGATATCTCAAAGGAACAATGGAGTATGGTCTATGGTATCCTAGAAGCAGTAAGTTTACTCTCACAACCTACACAGATGCAGATTGGGCAGGAGATATTGATGATAGAAAAAGTACAAGTGGAGGAGCATTCTTTCTTGGTGATTGCCTAGTTTCTTGGCTAAGTAAGAAACAACCATCAATATCACTTTCCACAACAGAGGCAGAATATATTGCAGCAGCAGCATGTTGTTCACAGGTATTATGGATGAAACAGACTCTTAAATATTTCAGCATAGAACATGATCATCCCATTCCTATTATGTGTGATAATACTAGTGCTATAAGTATCTCGAAGAATCCAGTAATGCATGCCAGAACAAAGCACATTCCAATCAAGTATCACTTTTTAAGAGAACAAGTTACAGAGCAACAAGTAAGATTGGAATATGTTCCTACAAAGGATCATATTGCAGACATCTTTACAAAACCATTACCAAGAGAAGCGTTTGAGCGGTTGAGAGAACAACTGGGAGTAAAAGTACTCCCACCCCAAAATTAATCACCTCAAGAGAGAAGGGGGTGAGGGGGCTAAGCTTAAGAGTCATATATTTTAGCCCCATAGGTGTCCCTTTTGCCATTGATGTCAAAGGGGGAGAGATTTGAGTAAGGGGGAGAGCATTGAGTTAGGGGAGCAGCCTCCAAAGAGAGTATTGAGTTAGGGGGAGCAGCCTCCATAGAGAGTATTGAGTCGGGGGGAGCAACTTTGATTCTCGAGAGATGGCTTTTGCAATGATTGTGGTGTTTGCATTAGAGGTGTTGCCATCAATGACAAAGGGGGAGATTGTTGGAAATTTGAGTTAGTTTGAGGTATTTTATGTTGTCATTGATGTCACATGGATCATTGATGTCACATTGAGTTTTGGTGGCAAAAGCACTTCATAGATAATCATCTATGATATTTTGGAGAGCATGGATATATACAGGGTTTTTATGAAAACCAAGGTAGGAAAAATAAAAGGTTTTATTTAAAACCATGGTGGGCTTATGTGGAAAGGGCTTTTCTTAAAAGCCAAGGTGGAATTTTGTTTCATCGAAAAAGGACCTCCGGTGATGAAGATATTAAAGTTTAAAGTTTAAGTTTAAATTAATGGAGGGCCGACCTATGTGCAATTAATGGAGGTTGGCATATTATATATATATATATATATTATATATATATATATATATATATATGTAAAGGTTTCAATTTATTTCGGAAAGTGGGCATATTATATATCGTCGGAAAGCTTATTTCGAGGGCTATTTGACTAACTTATTTAGAAGGAGAAATAAGGTGTGTGTAAAGAGATATTTCTGATTTTGCAAAGGGGTTCCAAAAGTGAAGTTTGCCTTGTTCTTTTTCAAGAGGATTAATTCTTTCATGAGGTGACAAGGTATGCAATATTGTGATTTATTTTATTTTATGGTATAAGTGGTTTTGGGAGTGAAAAGGTTATGCAATGTTTTGATTTATTTTATTTTATGGTACAAGTGGTTTTAGGAGAGATAAGGAAGTTGTGCAATTAAAGGCCTTGGTGATGATTATTGAAAAGTGGAGTAATGTTGATTATTTTGTGATCTACTAACCCTTGTGAAGATTGGCAAAAGAATTTTGTGATTGTGGCAGATTTACAAAGAGGTTTTTTCATCTTCATAAAAGGTATGGGCACATTCTCCTATTGATTGTTTATGGTGGTTGATTTCTGAAATATCATTGGAGGGAAAAGGATTGTTTGTGGTTTCCTTTTCGAAAGTGGTTGGTTGAATGCTTCAAGGTTTTCTAAGTTGAGAGTTGTGTTTAAACCTTGTTTTATAAGCATAGTTGTTGAAGCCCATTGGTTGTGAAAGAACTTGAGTTAGAAAAGAACATGAGTATCATTGTTATGTGAGATTTGTGGTTGAGCATTGTTGGAAACATTTGAGTTGGTTGATACATACTTGGACTAGGGTTGTGTGAGAGAGAGTTGTCCCTTGTGATGATTGGTTGAGTTGAGTTGATTGAGCCTAGTTAAGTGATGTTGTGATTGTTCAAGTTCTATAAAATAAATTATTCCATCATTCTATGTTGAGTTGAGATTAAGGTTAGACACATATTGAGTCTCTAACAATTCTCTTTATGCTTCTATGAGTTGAGTTGATTTATTTTGATTGATTGAGTTGATTTGGGTTGAGAGTGATATTAGAACATATTGAGTCTCTAACAATTCTCTTTATGCTTCTATGAAGTTAATTTGAGTTGATATTGCCATTCATTGTTGAGTTCATTTTGAGTACTACTTGAGCATGATTGATTGAGCCTTTGAGAAGGCCTTTGGGATAGATTTGAGGATAGTGTTGGGACAGATTTGAGGATAGTGTTGGGACAGATTTGTGGATAGTTTTGGGCAAGTTCTTGGTGAGCTTGCTAGAGCAGATTTGGGCAAGTTCTTGGTGAGCTTGCTAGAGCAGATTTGGGCAAGTTCTTGGTGAGCTTGCTAGAGCAGTTTTGGACAAGTTCTGTGTGAGCTTGTTATTCAGTTTTGGACAAGTTCTGTGTGAGCTTGTTAAGCAGGTTCTATGTGAGCCTATTGAGCAGGTTCTTAGTGAGCCTATTGATAGAGCTTTGGAGGTGATAGAGTACAGAGGATAGAGTCTCAGTGGATAGAGATCCAACAACCAACACAGTTGAAGATAGATCTGAGTGAGGAGTCTTCAAGTGGAGAGAGGTCCACCGGTCAGTGCAATAGAGAGACAAAGTCTTCTAGAAGATCACATAGCCAGAGCAAAAGGGGAAAGAGTTCTCCTGTGGAAGAGATCCACGAACTTGAGATTAGGGGATCAACATCTCCTTTGGACAGAGATCCATAAACATTGTAATTGGGAGTGATTCCCAAAGAGATTGATTGAGAAATTTTTAGTAAAATATTTTCTCCGTGGAGTAGCCCACATTGGGTGAACCACGTAAATTGTGGTGTCTCTATTGTGTATGGTTTTTGTGCATTGCTTTGATTACTGCTATCTTTACACAACATAATATTGAATTGGAAGAAAAAGTAAAAAGTGGTCTTATATTGTTCACCCCCCTCTCAGTATAAGCTTGTGTTCTTCGAACCCAAGTCTCAAAATTTATTTTTAATCAAATCATCTGTAGATTTGGGATTCCATCCACACTTTTTTCAGATAATGGCACCTATTTCAAAAATAAAGAAATAAAAAAAATTTGTACCAAATATAAAATTCAACATAGATGGTCTACCCCATATTATCCACAAGGCAATGGTCAAGATGAAGCATCTAATAAAACTTTAATTAAAATATTAAAAATATTGGTTAATAAATCAGGTCGATATTAGCACATCCAACTTTATCCAACACTATGGGCTTATCAAACTAATGTTTGAACCCCTACTGGTGCTTCACCCTTTATCTTAGTATATGGCACTGAAGTCGTATTTCCATTTGAGCTTGAAGACCCTTATTTAGGTCTTTTACTTAAAAATGTTGAAGTAGGATATGAATATCGTATCGGATGATTAAGCCAATTGGAATTATTAGATGAAAAGTGCATAAATGCCTTAGAGCAGCTTCACTCATATCAAGATAATTTCAAAATATTATATTCTAAGAAAGTCCACACTTGATATTTTGAGATCGATGACTTAGTTATTAAAGAAAATTAAAAAAATGCAAATGCTCAAAATGATTTAAAAGAAAAATTCCAGCCAAATTGGTTGGGACCATATATTATTACTACAAAATTTGGATCTGGTGCATATCGATTGGCAAATTTGGACGGAAAATATCTTAATGAATCCATAAATATAATGCAGCTAAAATGATATTATGCATACTAGAAAATGATCTCATCACTATACATATTTGTAAATATCTTTGAATTTACTTTAAAATTATCATATTTTAAGGCATATATCGATGAGTTATATTTATCACATCTACTTATCCAAAATAAAAATAAAAAAATAAAAATTATAGGAACTCAATTTCATATACCATATGGTTGCATCCATTTCCTTATATATAAGACCGATGTTGTCAAAATTCATAGTTAATTTTGGTTTACTTTGGAAGAATTCAAATATTATCTTGAACCATTCACAAAACTCACATTTCTCATAAAATCTTGATTCTTAAGTATTGATTATAAATCTCTCTTGAACCAAAATAACTACTGCTTCATTAAATAAATTTTGAAGTTTTGGGAACTGATCTTGCCACTTTTTGAACCAAGAATAACTTACACATAGTAAAAATGATTTTGCACAAGGGAATATAACACTACACAGTAGTCCTAGATCCTTAAGAGAAAGGTTTCCCTTTATATCTTATTATGCGCATGGTTTAGAATACTAAGAATTGGCAAAAGGACAAGCTCCTCCCTACCCAAATAAAATCCCTTGCTCTTTGTCTAATCTAAGCAAGTATCAAAAAAAAAGGAAGCAAAAGCAATAAATTTCCCTTGTTTAAAACAAACAATGAACAAGAATCCCTACTCAAAGAAATAAAAATAAAATAAGGGGGTAATGAACTTGAATCCCTAGAATTCTTAGTTATTTGAACATCGTGGGGTTATAGGTTAGGTGTCATCAAGTCGTCTTGGTAATGGTGGTATCCTTATGCGTGGCAACATGTCTGTCACATTAGCAACCTTCTTTTGTACAGACCAATGTCAGCTTGTGGATTAGCTAGCTTTTGGTAGCTTGTATTACCTAGTAGTTAAGTCCAACTAAATGCATACAATCATGGTAAATGAATACATATTTTGCACACACATTGGTTCTTAAAAATGGCTTGCATCATTACCTTACTCAAAATTGGTAAATGAACTTCATTAGCACACACCTTCGATCCTTGAGATATTTTGTATCATAATTAAGGACAAGATGAAAAATGAATACACAAATCACACACTGGTTCTTGATAAATTTGAAATCATCTTCGAAATAACCAAATTTTTTCCTGAATATTGATTAAGCAGACGTCATCATCCCATCATGGATTTGTATGACTATTGGCTTATGGAATTGATCCTAAAAAATAATTACCCTTACATTTTATTTATTACTTAACAATAATACATCAAAATTCATTTCATCAAAACTCATCATTCATCAAAAATATGCATTTTGATCATACATAATCTATTATAACAATTACAAATTGAATTCACGATGATGGCATGAAAAAAACCATAATAAAAACCTCTTTAGGAATTTTAATGCCTAGCACAAGTCTTTTATCCAAATTTATCATGATTGATTATTATTATCATTGTTTAAACAATTACTTTAAGATTAAAATCTAAATTAATCTTCAAAGTCACACACATTATTTATCATCAACTACATTACTTCCAATCAACTACATCCCAAACTACTTTTGGATCATAACCCTTTGAGGTTAACGATATGAAAAAACCTCACACAATATCCACTTTATGACTAAAGCGAGCAAACAACCTCCATAAACGATCATAAACAAGCACACATATTTGAGGTATTATTGCTAATTATTTGAGATTGTAAGGGTATATTTCCACACACAATTACCTTTTATTTTCAAACAATTCAATCATACTGCATCATAAACATAAATTACTTCAAATTCTACTCTACTACAATGATATTTTGATTAAAGCATGAGAAAATGAACATCAAACACTATATAAATAAAGAATTAAAAGCACAATTATGTAGATTACCAAAAATAAATTAGCAATATATCACATATCATCAAACACATCAACAGACCATAAGCATATGTGTGTGTGTATATATATATATATATATATATATATGTCATCAAAATATATAATCAATCACTTGATTGGTATACCACAATCATGAACATCGGTATACTCAATCACTAGGGGGTACACTAAAAAAACCACCTTAGTGTATCATCCTCTAGAACCTATAGAACTCTAGGCCTCATCACCATAAGGTGGTCTAGGCCCATAAAATGTAGTAGCCCTAGATGTTATCCTAGAATCTGACCTTGTAGGCCTCAAAGACATCAAATTTAGGGGTAAAGCAGCCCTTTGACCCTCAATAACAAGCTAAAAATATAGATGTTGATAAAATAAGGTCTGTTATGTGGCCATAACCAACTCTGACACTGCAGACCTACTTCCTAAAGAATGGCCTAAAGTCACACTTCATGACTATCAAGACTATGACTATGAGGGACGTAATGACCCATGTAATTGCATTTGTGCTACCTAAGCCCGATCCTGGATCACAAGGTTCTATGCTTATCAAAGTTTCACCTCCAACTATTGTATGCACATCACCTAAATGGTTATTTGACTCCTCAGACCATAATTATTTACCCATAGAGTAGCTACCTCTATGACACTACTTGACTCTCCTCTCTCTGTCATAATTCCCTTCCCAAGAAAATATGTTTGAGGGACTATAAGCATCCCTCACTAAGGAGAGGGTAATGTCTGATCCTATGGAGGGACATCCTACTATGATCCTTCCTCATGTTGGTGTTGTCTCCTCTCACCCTCAATCCTAAGAGGTTGTTGATGTAATCCTAATGGCCACAACCCTCCTCTCATCCAAACTCCATGGGATCAGAAACATCCCCATGTTCAAGGTCCCTCTCTCTATGGTGGCCTCTATCTCTATCGTACTCCACCCGATCTGGTAGAGCGATGCTTCTGCACCTCCCATAATACCTCCTATAATTTACCAACCATACACCATACTTGAGTGAGCCTCACGAGGCAAACAATAGCATACCATGCAACATATCCATCCGTAACCCTTGAATCATCACCCTCTGCTAGGGCTACATCAACATAATCCTCATCCAACTCAAGAAAACAAGTGAGATCTAGTCTACCACTCATGGTGGTCAAATATCGTACTACTCAAGAATAAGTAAAATCTTGAACCTCTAGAATCCCTTGTACCATACCAAAATGACATAGTAATCGATCAACATGATGCAACTCAATCTCCCCTCGCTCCATATGGAGCCATCGCACTCACATCACATGAGCTAAATCCTCATGATCATCCTCCCAACTGTGGTATCCCCTCTAGGATCTCCAACAAATATGTGTCATGATCAACTCATCCAATACTTGTATAGCCTCCTCTAGGCCACCTCTCCTCTGAAGCATACCAACCAAATGACCCCATAAAAATACTACGGGTCACCCATCCTCAATGTCCTATAGAGGAAACCCCCTAGGCCTCTCACTAAAATGTGCTCATAGTACCACACCTGTAGGAATAATGTTAGAACCAAATTGCTATCCTTCTTGTACATGACCCTGAATAGGGTACGATAAAAGTGACATAAAATATAGGGACCTCATACAAATGGCATCTACGTGTCTTGCATGTCAGCAAAAATCTTGGCTAACCCCCAAAATAAGTGAACTCCACTCTGGTGGTATAATCACAATCTCTAACAATACCACAGTCAAATAAAAAACCCCCTCTATCGCTATCAAGTGATTGATGCTCACTTCACTATACTCGATCATAAAAGAAGGGTCTCCTATCAAATTTCACATGGCCTGACCCTGAGCCAAAGACTGGTATACATATTACCCTCTAATGGGCACTCTCAAGATCCTCCATACATCCTCTAAATTAGGAGCCATATCCCCTATAGGTAATAAAAATGTAGACGATGAGGGATACCAACACTTTGCCAATGCTATAAGAAGACTGTAATCCACCTCAATACATGGCATATCTACCATGTGATAAAGCTTCACTGTAGTAAGAGTACTCCTCTAATCTACACTAAGAGCTCCTACTTGAATCTCAAATCCGGTATGATCCCACTCACGATGCTTAAGGGTCCCTCCATACAAAAGAAATAAAAATAATGCACAAATCAGTCATAAAATTATACAAATAAAATAATAAAAAACAACAAAAAATTTCAAATTTGTCTTAATGTCCAAAATTGAACCTAAAATACGAAATCAGATGTATGAATACAAAATCGTACGTAAGAATTCATAAAATTGAGTGTATGAAGACAAAATCGCATGTTCGAAATTGCGAAAATGGACATAAAATATATGAAATCATACATATGATTTCTTCGATACGTCTGATTTTGACAAAATCAGATGTAGTTCCCAATGAAATTGGTCATTTGATTTTGTCACAACGATCCGATTTCGTCGTTGTGGCTGCACGACGATAGGCCACGATAAAAATCCTAAAATTTTGAAAATTCAACCAAAAAATTCTAAATCAGAACGGATAGAATCACTTACCCATATGGCACCGTCGCTACCATCACCTCTGATGCAAACCAAGTCTACTCGATGCTCCGTGGTGGACATTTTGCTCATTTTCTCTAGAGCAAAATTAGCTAAAACAAGAAAGAAAAATGAATTAGGGTTTTGCCCTAATTTTTAATTTATCCCTATTTTTATCTCAAATTTTGAGTTTTGCAGTAAATCATATATTTCTTCTAAAACTCGAGGGGGTATCTTTGATAATAACTATAAAATGAAAAATTGATTTTTTTTACAAAATACCATACCTTTTCGCTACTTTTATTTAACGCATTTATTGCTCATAAATGCACTAAAGAGGGGGCAAAATGTAGCCGCTAAATTTGGACATACCTCCAAATTACTAATGCTATTAAAAAATCTTAATTACCCTAGTAACGTGTAAATCACCTTCAAAACCCTTGACTCGATATTCATGTCCAAAAATATAAAAAAATAGCTAAATTGTACTCTCTTCGATAAAATTGGATGATCCCGATGAAACCAAACATATCCGACAAAATCGGATGCATTCAATTTCTTCCAAATACCACGTGCACCTAATTTAAGCACCTAGACTAGATTTTAAACCTAATCTAGGCATTGCTAGCCGCTCAACAAAATCGAACAATCCGATAAAATCAGATACAGCTCGTTTCATCCAAATCAAGCCAAAAGCCTAATTTGGCCTAAGAACCTAATTTTTTCCACCACTCACCTGATCCCTCAAATAGAAACAACTATTTTAATCCCTCAGATCCACTGTAATCAACTTGGTTGATGATTTTTTCAAAAAATCTTGGAAAAGATAGGAAGTTTGGAGCTTTTTTGCAGGTTGTAGTAGGAGATATCATTGTCAAATCATCACCCAAGGAGCATTTAGCCATGACATCACTCTTAGTATACTTAGATCTCACTTTTACTTAATATTTATTGCATTTTCTCACTAGTTGTATGAAATTAGATGTGTCTAATTTTTTCACTGTTATGTCCATTTTCGTTCTCTGTTTTACAAAACTAGTCGTTGCATGAAATCGATTACGTACAATTTCATGCTTTGCGCATGGTTTCATGATTATCATATGATTTCATACTTGTGTCCCCATAAGGGTAAAATTTTGCATCCTAGATATTTCATTTTATATTACTAGCATCATAGAACTGTTAATTTCTGCAATTTCATACTATAAACTTCCATTATTGATAGATCTAGCATTATTTTTCATTTTATGATTAAAGTAACCAAATTTTTACTTTTTTTATGATTTTCTAAAAGAACTAAGGGGATTTGACTATCACAGACCACAATATACTTTGTCCTATGCATATCCCCCATCCCTAAATCCAAAATCTAATGTTTTGTTATGAACTAACAAGTTTTGAATGAAAACATATGCATCCAGTTTTGTTAGATGAAATCGTACATCCAGTTTCATTTTGTCTACGTCTAGTTTCATGTAGTGTAGTCGATTTCATCCAAAATCAAACTTTTGGGTTAGGTAAGTGCTCAAAATCCATTCTTTACTATCAAATTTATACTTTTTGGTCTGTAAGCATCTGTAGTCAATCAAAAAACAGAAAAAATCCAAAAACATAGATTCATTACATCTTTCACAAAACATAAAAATACAAAAAGAAAACATGTCAACTTAGAAAACTTGCATATTAGTTAAGCTTTATACCACTTTTTAGATAAGACTTGTGTGCCTTGTCTTCATTTGAAGCTGAATTGCATATAGCTGGGTAGAAATTACGTTATGGCTAAACCTAGGTTGTATGTGAAATGAATCAATCAAATCAAAACACTACCTCACTTAGGCATGGAAACTACCATAGCAAGTGTTTCTTTGTGAACCCCACCCCATTCTTCAATAAAAACCAAAGAGAGTGTGATAGAAGCACTTCTCATCTGATATGCAGTCATCATTTTACCTTCCCCTTTCAGGTGCAAATCCATTAGCCTAGGAGAAAGGGGCATACAAAATTTGGGTCTACAATATCATCTTGCACTATTCGATATTGACCAAGTATGACCTCTGATGGGTATGGGGTTGTGGAGGGTTGTAGTGGGTAGACAACTTCACTAGGAGGAATTTTTCCTTCTTGGATCAATATATTTCAACCTAAAAGGCTTCCTTAAATATCTTGGGGAATATATTTTCCCTAGACTACTGAACGAGGATGCTTATATCAAGATCGAAAGCCCAAATATAGTACAAGTAGGCCTGAGCATGATATTGTTGATATTCAGAGGGAATTATTCTCTAGGTTTGATTGAATTGGACATTGAAGTCTGAGACACTTTCATGAGGGGTGTGCTTGATAAATGAGAACTGGTGAGCAACAAGAATGGATCCCCAAAGCTATCAAATGTGTCAATGAAAGTCCCCACTAGGTCAGTCCATGTATGAATACTTTCATGATCAAGATACTTGTACCATAGCAGTGCTCTTACTTTGAGAGAGAGAGCAAGAAGTCTCAACATGACATCTTCTGATGAAATGTTGTGGATGGTGGCCACAGAGACCACATCTTGATAGTGCTCATATGCAGTTCCTTATATACCATCAATGCTTGGTAGGGTCTTCAACGTTACCTTGGGTATGTCATGCCGGTCTAGGATGTTTAGAGGGCATGTATCATTCTAGCAAGGATAACCTCATTAAGCCATAAGAAAAACATATCCTTCACAAATTTTGGGTTCTTCCTTTGGAGTGGAGTCACTAGATGAGCATAATTTCTCTGCCAATGAGGTCAAGACTACTCATCAAACCTTGAATCCTTTGAGAAATATAGGGTCTAATAATATATTAAAGGCAACTGATCATAAAATCTGGATTACACTTGCAACAAAGTCATCAGGTGAATAGGGGATGAATCTTGCTAAGCAAAGTATCATCGGGTTCTGCTTAACAAAAGTGGTGGGACTTGAAGGTCCCACAAAGCGTGCCAAAAATTATTGGTTAGCATGGTGAATCTAAACCATCAATGGTATATATTGTGCTTAAAATTTCTAAGGTAACTAATCATAGAACTTAGGTCTCACATCTCAATATAATCACCAAGTGATTCTAGTGAAAAACATGATAATACATGATATCACCAATCCTTAAATTATCCAAATTGTGGGACACTAGGTGTGCCAAAAATTATTGGTTGAAAATCCACGTAATGGAAAGGTTTGCATGCCCATGAACCTTGACCTACATTGAGTGACCACGAGGCTAGGAGGCTATGCAAGTCAATCTCTAGAGAAGGCTGGCTCCTAGGGGTCCTAGCTAACTATTCCTGGGAAAAGGGAAGCTAAAAGAAAAAAAATAGATATGAAGCTAGAACTTAAAATGAGGATAAATTTAGCTGCATCAAAACATATGCACAATAAACCTAGACCATAACAAGAAGCACAAGTGAATGACCTAATAGATCAACCAACCTCACTCTTATTTAGCATCTATCACACCCGATTGAAAGTAAATTCTAGAACTACTAAATAAAATTCATGAAATCTAGATTGCAAAATTATAGCATCTCCACTCAACTAGCTTTAGCAAAAATAAAAATTCAACAACCACATATTTGAGAGCTTATTTTGAGACCAAACAATAATACACTTGATTTTTTTGAATAGCAAAAGGATTTACATATGAGTTATAAATGGTAAATAGATGACCCTTGGAATGAATTGCATTCTAGTATAAATAACTTTTACAACAAAATTAATTATAGACATTAATGATGATAGTTTGGGTAGCGTGGTCGTGTCTAGGAATCCTTTGACTTTTTGAGGAATGTGGATAAATGTGGCTGTCAAGAGGTGGTAGGTATCTCTGCATGGATCTAGGCCCTTGATTGGTATGACTCATTTGATAACTCTGATGGATCATGATATTTTCCCACCAATACCTAAATAAAATAAACCATTTACTACATGAACAGGATCCTTGGAATTGATCGCATTGATGGACCTAAGGTTTAATACATAGCCCATTGGATAGGTAATGATTTCTCTTTCTTTAGCTATTCTCCATTCATTTGAAAATGAGACCACTACTTTCCTTTATTAGAGGTATCTTTGACATCCTTGGAATGGGTAGGGCTTTCAGCCTGGGTGGACTTTTAGGATCTGCCCATCACTTGTTGACAACCCAAAATATTACCCATCATAGCTATCCTCCTTTAGGGATGGATTTCAAGATTTCTACCATTCCTTTAGCACTGGTGGGATTTTTGGACACCTTATAAGCTTAATAGATACCCATTATTCCACATGATTAAACTTAAGCATTCCTTGGGCGATTGTGGGGTAGCACTTTGGGATTAGCTCATGGTTCATCAAACATCCTAATTATTTTCCCAATGCTTCCATGGTGGGTGGAATTTTTATAGCCCATCCTTCCACCCATTATGATTATGGCAAGATTTTGGGATTTATCTTGTGTCAGACAGTGACCTATTTCTTTTCCCATTTGGCATTCAGTCAGAATTTCAATTTTCCTTTGATGCCATATGGGTGGGGCAAAAAATACCCCTTTAATCACAAAATTTCCTTTGCTTGCATTTCACATCTTTCAAAATATTTTACCATAACTTTACCACATACTAGAGACTCTTTCTTAGCCACAACCACTCGATGCCCATAGGCTAGGCCCAAAACTTTATTTTTCATAATCCTTCATCCTGGTTGAAAAAAAGGGATAGGTGGGTAAATGCATGCAAAATTTTACCCACAAAAGTGTAATTAGAAAAATATTATCAAGCCCTTTCATACAAAAATACCTATTCCTTAGCATCAGTTTGTGAAAAGGCTAAAAGGTTCCAAGTTTCAATGTAGTAGGAATAAGATGCAGTCAAGCAACTTTTAGACCTACAAGATTAGGATCGAGTGACAATAATGAAGAAAGAAAAGGGCCCTATAGTAGGAGAACATACCAAATAGACAAAAGAATCTACATGCCAAGGATAATTTTATCTTTGTTAAAAATTTTGATGAGAAAAATTCCCCCTAGAGGTGCCATTAATGTAGTCAAAAGTTTTGCAGATTCCCTTACCTACATTAACAAGTCCAAACATATAGGTTAGACTTGTCAATTGTTTTTGCTTCTAAAGCTTAAAGAGCCTTATAAATCATAATACTCTAATATTATTTCTTCCAGATATTAAGGATTATTGTTGAGCTTAGGCATTTTACCACACTTATTTTTTAGAACCTAATTCAACATGCCAAAACTTTTTATGCTAACATCAACAAAGCACTTCAAAATATCTAGCATAGTGTAAAAGCTTATAGGGTGGAGAGTCTTCATTTTGTAAGGCAAAAAGTAGGAACTTTAAGTGTTGACATAATATCTTATCCTAAAAAGGTTTTAACATGGTAAAAAGGCCCACATCAAGCATAAAAATAATTTGAAAGGTAACAAAGGTAGCAACAATATCCCAAACTGTAGCACCTCAACATACAAGACATTGAACACTCCAAAAAGAGTAGTTAAGTCACGTGGCAGTTTTCAGAGTAGGAAAGCAACAACCATCTCAATGAAGCATTACACAAGATTTTGTAAATCATAATAGCTTAGGAGATTTTATAAATCATAATTGATGAAGCATTGCTTAAGATGTGAAGTGGTGTGAGCTCATATCCATGCATATATGGTCCATTTTTCCCATGATTGTAGATAGTAGTTAGTTTCATTTAAACAAAGTGAAAGTTATAAATATGATAATAAATCTCATTTTAAAGGGTCAGATGTTTCAGTGTTTGTTTTTCATAGGTTGTATGTTTATGTTATACTAATATAATCAAGAGTTTTTTGACTTACCTCTGTTGGAGTATGAAGAATTATTAATTTCTATGATAATTTGCACTTTCAATATTTCTATGTATGCTTTAATCAAGGTCTTTTTATTAGGGTCAAATCTATTTGGTATACTCAATAACTCAAGTATTATTTGTTAGGATTAATACTATTTAGAATTATTTGGTTGGAGTTCTCAGAATATTGAAAGTTGTAATACTTGTTTTTAGTCCATTTCTTCATTGCTTGAATTGAATAGTCTGTCAGGTTGTGCTTGAATTGATAGTATAAGCAATGTTGTTAGCTAAATTCCTAGCCATATTCAATATCTTTCACTAACCTTGTCTCTTTCTCTCTACCCATTGCTCTCTCCCAACCCTCTCTCTCTTTATTTATTTTTTCTTGCACACAGTAGGATTTATATAAGGAACCAACCTTCTCTAGAGGTTGATTTATAAGCAATTTTGGGTCATCCAATATTTAATTCGGTCTAGGGTGTATATTTTCATACCTAAGTGGATTGAGAAATCAAGACATACTATGTTGACCATATTACCTATACAAATACTTTGAAAACATAGATGCAATATAAAAGGAAACCCACTTTTATTAAACTAATAATGGCTTCTAAATAAGTATCAAGGGTTTTTAAATGTTAAATTTTACTAATTTTTAAAATTATTAAATTTTCTTATTGATAGGCCATGGTTTATTATAATCACTTTGGTTATTTTATCTAGAAGGACTAAGGAGTTTGATGTATCTAATTATGTTTTTGTAATTCCTTGTCTAGGTTGACTTTATTATTTTTTCAATACAACTACGCACTTACGTTAACCAACATGGTGAAGTTGTTGGGTTATCTTATTTCCTATGAGAAGGACAATTATTATTCAACTCAACCTAAAACAATTTGGATTCAAAATTAAATTTTTCCATGGTTTTCATGATAAATTAATGGGTAGGTTAGATAAAAAAAAAAATTGGTAGATAAGATACTATAGCATTAATACCGGGTTTTACAAGTTGACCCAAAACCTATTACAAAGATCAGCCTAGGGCTGTTGATGAACATGTCCTTACTAAGGATCCTATATATGTAAAATCTACATGTCGCCAAAGCCATTACATCCGATAAGGCACATAGCCTGTTATCAAAAAGAAACTTCGAATACAACATTTTGGGTATACCTCGAGAAAACACACCTACATCACAATTAAAAAAAGAAACAGACACATATCCATTCCTTGAAACAATGGAGAAATAAAAAGTTGTAGACACACATAGTAGAGTACTGAAAAAAACTCCCACAAGCTCTATATTGAAAGTTACTCTTAATAATTCTTTGGTAATTACTTTCTTCCGTATATGACATGCTTTGGGACCACATCCTGTCTTGGCCAATCCGCCTTGGAGAAGTGAACTTGCTAGCTAGATTTATGGCGGTGGCTATCTGGTGGTCCACGTAGCTCTGGTTCGAAGTCTTATATTACCATTTATTTCTTGCCCTATGATTATCGACCAACCTCAAATTACTAAGACGACTAGGAGCCATGTTATATGACATGTGATTGTCCCCATTAGTCTTTGTTGTATTTCCAAGTAGCATCCACCAATACTGACAGCTCGAATAATTTTTATTGTGAGTCCATTTAAAAAAAAATATGGGAATACTCATAGCCTTTGAAATTACAAAGCCTTCCCTATTGGTAAATTTGACTATCATTCTTGGTATTCTTGTTGAATAAGCTCATCTAATTTGCTCGAGATATCGTGTTCCCATTTAAAAATTATGTCACCATCGACACCCAAATTGGCCAGCTTATCAGCAACTTTGTTAGCTTCCTGAAAGACATGTTGGACTTTTCTATCATGTCTTCCCTGGAAAAGGATCCTAGCCTCTTCAACAATTGTTTTAATCCTCCAAGGAGGTGTTTTCCAATTATTGAGGAGATTTATAACATGCATAGAATCTCCTTCTACGATCAAATTGCCTTCTAAGTCTTAAGTCATTTGGAGGCCTCTCCACATAGATATAGCTTCACCTTTGTTGTTCATCCTTGTTACCAAATATTTGGAAAATGTAAGCATCATATTCCCACTATGATCTCACATAATGCCACTAGTGCCTGCTCTGCCAGGATTTTCCTTAGCCGCTCCATAAAAATTAAGCTTAAACCAACCCGTAGGAGGTGGGGACCACTTAACATTGGCTCTGGGGTTGACTACCCTAGACACAGACTCATCTAACAAGATTAAGATTAAATATTTAGCAATCATGGTCTCTTGTAGATGAGGTTTATGGCTATCAAAAGGGATAAGGTTCACATTCTCGTTGGCAAAGGATAGGATCCTGACAATGATAGTTTGATGATCATGGATAGACTCATTAAAGACTCTATGGTTCCTTTCTAACCACACCTACCAAATATAGTGATTGAGACAAATTTTCCACATCTATCTAAGTCTTTGGCTTGAAAAGAGGCAAGGCCACTAGAAGAACAAATCAAGTACGATGGCTGGTTTAACCCAAGAAATATTCAAGGCCTGAAAAACCCCTTTTAGGACAATCAAGGAAAAAGGGCACTCAAGGAAAATGTGATAAATGGTCTCCCAATTAGCCCTGCACATATAACAATGATTAGTAATACAAATACCTTTATGCATCATATTATCAATGGTTAGAAAAACTTGATTTAGCAATAAGGTTTTTTATTTTAACCTTTCAAATCCTACAATAATCTTAGACTACAAATTAAATATTGCCCATATTTACTTGAAAGTAAATAATAATGGCAACAAGAACATACTTTAGTGGTAAATAGGATGACCTCTTAAAGCAACCAAAATTTTGTAACTTCCCTCTCAAGTTACAATCATAAGGCAAACATAAATTTAACCTCTAGTGGTCAAGGGTCTAAACCTAATAACAATGACTCTATACAAAAATCTAAGGATAAAATAACCTCCACCTAACTATGAGATCTACATAGAATATTCATTAATAAATTTGTGGTGTAGTAATTCATTCATTACTTTTCCTTTGATATGGCCTATTCTTGCTCCAACAATCTTCTACTTGATAGAGAGAGACATAATATAAAGAAACTTCAATGGTTGTTTCCACCCAAAAATCTTATTTATCCTTATAAAGGTTCATGAGTCATACCAATTTAATATGTCATTCGATGAGGATTCTCCTTGAGAATGAAAGAAATAAGATTTTTTTTGTAGTGAGAAATTTAGTTGGAATATTTTTTAATATTAGAGATAGAATATTTTCTTATTAATATTACCTAATCCTTGATATATTAGAGTAAGTTATTCTCATTGGTGATCCCAAGGTATGAATATTATATCATGGAATTTTTGAGGCATAAAAATCTCATTGCACATAAATTTTACTAGGAAAGTTCATCAATAATTTGGTGTCTTGTATATCTTGTGTTTATAATAGGTTAAAGTCTTTATATTTCTATTCCAAACCCTTTTAAAATATATTTGCTCTTATTATTTGAATTCTTACAATTCCCATATTGAAGGTTAAGGAGGCAACATAACTTATTTCATACACTTTCTCCTTTAATTTATAATAAACTTTAGGACATGAATTTTAAGTTTGGATTTTTTTAAACTTATAAGATTTTATTTTTAGCCTTGTTATGTAATTAAGTTAGGAAATTCTCTAGATATTGTTAAAAAATGAATGACCCCACATACAACTTGGCTCTTACACATGATTGATGTTGTATAGGATAAATAAAGCTTGGATATTACACATTGTTGAGTTCGTAGAGGATAAAGAAAGCCTTATCACTATGTGTTGGTGTGATAGTAAGTGAAAATATTGCCTTTTTTTACGTAAAAAACTAATTAGAATTTTCATATGACTCTAAGCATAGTTATTAGTTCAAAGTGACCTCATCCTGATTCATATGGTTTAAGTTTCACTGAGACAGTGAGTAAATTATTTAGAAAGCTTAATAAGATGTGCCTTCCTAATTAAAATAAATTTTAATTTTAATTTTAAGTTGAGTGATTGCTCCATGTACTTAAGATTTCAATGCTCTCAAATCATATCCCCATTGACCTTTGTATTATTAGGGTTCTTGTACATCTAGGTTTCTTGAATTATTCTTCATGAATATATTCATGTTTTCATGCAAGGTTATCCTAAATCTTATTCATTGGATTTGAACCTTTGACCCTCAACCTAAAAGGGATGACAATTGGATTGATTGGTGTAATCTATAATTACTTAAAGACAACTATTTTCTATGGAAATTTGACAAATAGATTGTAGTGGTTCATTGACATTCAAACTTAGCTTTGAAAAAAAATTAATTGGTTCTCTTTGCACTTTGAGAAATATAATTTACTAATCTCTTATATTCTTAAGTTACTCTTTAACACAATAAGATTAGTATTAAGACTTGTACATCTAAGGACACTCATATTTGTGTTTACCCTCATTGGCTTAACAAGGGTGACAAGGCCTCAATATACTTTTTTAATATACATAACTTAAACATAATATAGACTATATTAGGGTAGTGAAAATATTTCATATAAATTCCTTCTTTATCTGCTTGATGTATTTACTATATTACTTTGAAACTATAAGTTGGTATTTTAATTGCAAGAAATTACCCAAAAGTACAACATTAATGTGCAACAAGGTATGACTGTTATGCTATGCAATTATCTTTGTTTGATAGTGAGTTGTATGTAAACATTTCCTTTTAAAAAATGAAATCTAGATATTGCTATTATTTATATGGATAGTAATAATAATTTAACCTTAGTTTGTTATGCATAATAAACTATTGTATATTGGGACAATAATAATAATTTGTTATGAGTCTCTTATGAAATTGCTATGAGCTATGATAAAAGATGTGAATTATATTCATACCTAATTTTATGACCTTGAGTTAATCATAAGTTAATGGTTTATCACTTTTCACAATACTTTCATAGAATCATATCTAAAGTCCTTGTTGATTTTTATATTGGTCATTTGCTTCTATTTATAGTCAACTCAAACTAATGATATTTTATTCATATTACATACATTATTGATAGCACTACTATGACTTAGAAAGAACTAGAATAGGTATAATATTTATGATAGAGGATCATTTTTTTTTAATTTAATTTATGATAGAGGATCCTTATTTGTATATTTTTTCAAATCCTTTAAAAATTATGTTATACTTAATGGGTTCAAATTTTCATCGTGTAGCTTTTTTAATCCATTAGAAATACATGTCATTTCATCCTCTTGTTATTAGTTTTCACCACTAAAGAATTTACCTTTTTGCTAACAACCAAAACATTAGAATATCGTAATCACATCATATAGGTTTAAATTCATGAAAATATCATAAATGGATATTTTACAAAGCATTCATTTTTTACCTTAGATAATCTTAATTAGTTTAACTTAATAATTATTTAATACCTTGAAATTTTGTAATCTTAGGGATCTCACATGGAGTTACATAAAACTATTAATAAATAGTTTTATGTTTTCTAGAATGAAATGTTAGACATGTGTTGGGGACTAAAAATAGTCCCTACTCTCCAAACATCGTGAACCCAAAAAATGTGATCTTTTCTGGGTGCAACAGGTGCTTGTGCCTCGCATGGAGTGCTAGTCTTGGGAAGTCTTGAAAGTGTGGGTTGTGGCTCTTTCAGATAAGCTCCAATATTTTTACAAAATTTAGCTCCTTGTTCAGATGTAATATTTGATGCTCTCCTCCTAATCTAGCCTAATCTATCAGGTTATTTCCAGGGAAAATGAAAAAGGAAGAAAGCATAAAATCTAACTAGCATAACTAGCTTAAGCTAAGGGTTATGATGTGCCAAAGATAATTTTTTTTTATTCTATACATCAATGGGATTAATGAACAAATAAATCAAAACATGATAACTGAAATTGAACACAGTCTCAACCACATATGAATACAAATTAAAAGACCTCATATGGAAAATAGGAAAGGTACTATTTACAACCCCCATAGAGGGATGCATGGATACAAAGACTAGGATAAAAACTCTAGAGTAGTAACAACTTTATATTCATGTTGAAGCATAATTGCATTCGTACATAATTAAAAGAGGCTCGACAACCTATACATACAATGACTAATACAAAATGAAAAGAGGAGGAAAAATTGCTCAAGTTAAAATACTAGACATGACAACAATTCAACCTTCTCTTACAATATAAAATATTACTACTTATAGATAAAATTGGAGAACTTTTCCCTACCATAATTCAAAATTACCTATTCAAAATTCTTGCTTAGTTATAATTAATGTTGTTATGTTTGTGGCCACTTCTCGGTAGGCTCCATGATAGTGTCTTTAATGCATCTATTGTAATGTTAGATAAGTTGTACCTTTTGCAAGAAAAGGACTATACACCTCAACACAATGCGTGTTAGCTTTTTATGTTATAAACTTAAAGGGAATGCAACCAAAAGTAATGAAATAAACAAGCAATATTATAACTATGATAATGAATAACTAATAAGAATGTAAATATTATAAGAAACTTTAGAAAATACTCATGCAATAGCTAGTAATGAAAGCTCACAAAAATATACAATGCTATGCAATGAAGATCTCTAACACTCCATATTTGCAAAAATGCTCTACATTGTATCCACTACTACTCTAACCTATTCACTCCAAAAACCTCTTACTCTTCTACTCCAAGAAGGCCTATTTATAGCGAGACATGACTCTTGGTATTCCATATTCCTATGACACCTCACTATATAGTATTAGGACTCATGTACATGTGGAGTACATGCACATTTACATCATTGCATATTAGAATGATTGTTAGAATATATTACATCATTTGGTTATGTTATATTACTTTAGGGGGAAGTTATCTAGTTACTTCATGCAACATAGTAAATGCACAAGTGTCAATGTGTAAGTTGTATATGTGCAAGTTATCCCTTGCATAGTTAGATATAGTGTTTTCCAAGAAATATATCTTCCTACATAAAGGATCTCATACCCTTACTTGAATATATCAGTTTGTCATTCATCAATAATAGATGTTTCTTTTTCTCCCTCTCTTTGTTTATGATGGAATGGTGTTAAAGCCATCAATGGTATCAGAGCATACAGTGAATCAAGAGAGAAATAGGGAAAGCTATCATTATTTCTATTTGCCTTCATATTTACAAACTATATCTACCATTGGGCACTATTGCATGTAAACACTGCAAGCATAGAAGATGCAAGATCAAAGACCTTGGAAAGCTCTCATCAAGAATTTGAGAAAAAGGCTAGGAGAGGCTTACTGAAGAAATTCTCAAAGGAGAAGCTCGTAATAGTGAAGGACTTAGGAAAATTCTCTCCATATGACAACAAGATCAAGAGAAGAAGAATTTGGCAAGGAGTGCCAAATCCTAGAAGAAGCTCACCAAATCTTGGAGATTTAAATATTACATCTCACAACAAGAAGGCACCGCTTCAGAGAAAAATACTTCTCTAAATATATAGCAAGAAGGAGGGGAACACAAGAGGAGAACAATCCACCAAATCCTAGGGTCATTAAATAAAGTTTGAGATCATCATTTGGTGAAGGAGTTGTTTAGGGTAGTACACAAAAAATTACAAGGTCATACTTGAAGTAACAACTTGGTGATACTAGATACCAAGATCTACATCCTCTACAAAATTGATAAAAAAGCTACAAAAAAGGTATGCAACTTTTTGGTGCAAGTAGATTCATTAATTAGTTTACCTATCAAATTTGTTAGAACCACTTGAATCTCGATTAAAGTTGCAAATAGAAAATTGGATTACAGTCTTCAATAGTGCAAAAAAAAAAGTTTTTTTTAAGGTACATTTGCACATTAATTAGGAGTTTATTAGATTTCAAAATTGCTTCTATCAACTACCTATCATATATTTTGGAAAATGAAAAAGAAGACTGAGTCCTACAATATTAATTGTAGTGAAATTGCAGAATAACTCTTAAAGATATTTTTTAGGTTATTCTGCATTAGTTGTAGTAAATTGTTAGTGCATTAATTTGAGATTTGATTGGAGTGAACAGGTTAAATATTAGTGCATTAAAAGTGAAATACTTTCACTATTATACTACTCTAAAAAATAAATTAGTTTTGTGTTTTTTGAAGGGCACAAAATCTGATTTGTATCAAGTGTCTAAAGACACTATTAAAGCACAAAAATATGCAACACATTTTGGCCAAGAGAAGCCACAAAAACAAGTTAGAATCCTCCAAAAATTGGAGAAGAATATGACTAACAAAAAATATAAGTAGAAGATTCAAATTTTGAGACTTTGTGAGTCTCAAATCTAAAGCATTACAAGGTTAATTACAAGGATAAAAGTGCAGAAAAGTGCATCATATATCTACTTCTATCTAAGCTTGGATTTTTCATAATAATATCCAAGCAAAAAGAGGAAGGTGTCTAAAGAAAAAAGACAACCTCAAAACCCTAAACTACATTCAGAATTTTGCCATACAAATCAAAATTCTAGACCTGCAAAAAGAAAGTGCAAGAAAATGTGCAAAAAATATCTTATTTATAAATATGATACATTGAGTTGCACTACTCTAACTCATTCTACGCAGAAAAAAGGATAGATTGGAAAGTGCCTCAAAGGTACACTACAAGCAAGTTGAATCAACCAAATACGATTGAATACTATCACTCTTCCAAGCATATCAAAGAGCCTCTCTTTTGGCTCATCCTCTACATATCTTGGATGGCCGAAATTGCATAAGACAAGGCACAAGGAAAATCAAGTAGTGCATAAAGCAAAAAAGCAAGCTATGGGTACTTAAGGATAATTTCTACCATAAGTGGAGCAACAAGGAGTATTCATTCAAGAACTGTCATTTGGACTCCATATATCCATAAAATCTCCTCCATATCTCCACTACATCTCACCTTAAGCATTGCTTGGCTGAAGGCATCTATGTAAAACAACAAAGAACAAGGTGGAAAACACATTGGAGAGCCTCCAAGAAAGCATTGATAAAGACAAGGGCATGTAAATGCCACTTGTCATTATTTAAGAGAAACTCTAAATAACGCTCATAAAGAAGATGTTATAATTCTCTCTTGGTTCCCATACTCCAATTAGAATAGGAGTTATGTACAATTAGTAGCTTGTTATACGTCCGTTACAGCAAGAAAGTCTTGTAGACATTGAAGAAGAAGAGTTTCTTGGACAACGCTCAAAGAGGAATAAAAATATCTCAAATAAAAGGTGACACTTTTTACTCAAATGACATTAAACACACCTTGGACCTTAGAAATATACATTAGTAGTTTGAAAGCTAATCAGTAGTAGTTTAACAGTAGTTCAATAGATCGATGATAGAAGCTTGATGGAAATTCGACAATGATTCGGCAATGATTTGGAGTAAGTCGAGAGCATTCAAAAACACTCTCGATCAACTAGCATTAAAGGATAACATTAAATACAAATCACACCTTGGGGAATTTGTGCTCAAGAAGGAGTAATTACTACCATATTCATCCAGCTTCATAAAGGTACAAAGCCTTAACAAAAAATTTCCTCATCTATTTTGCTTTCATTTAAAAAATGGAGTTATAAGGTTATATGTTAACGTTGAGATATTAAATGGAATCAATATTTGTTTGAAATAAAAACTTAGGGAAATTAATATAATATTTACAAAATATAACTTAGGAGAAATAAGGGATACTACTTGGAATTAATCCATTTAATGTTTGCAAATATTAATGTATTCTAGTTTTCCAAATTTGGGAGTGATAAGGGATACCACATCAAACTAGGTTATTCGAAACTAGAAATTCTTGAATAAAATCCTAAGGGTTAAAAAAAGGGGTTATTAAGATATTTTATTTAAATTTGGAAATTTATATTATTGTCTCAAAAATTTCTCAAAATGGACAAAAGAAATCCAACATCAAAACCTCTTCAAAATTGAAAAGTTCTTAGTTCAACAGGAGTAATAAGGTGTTAAGAATTTGATTTTTTTATCTTTATAAAATTTATACAAAATAAACCAAAATTGAACTATATTTTTATAAAATCACTATATCATAAAATATCTAAGATATAAAATACTAAATAACATCATGAAGTGTTGGTATATAGATTCATGTGCAAGTAAGCATATGACAGGGAACATACATTGGTTCAATTTTTTGAAGAAGATAAATGAAAAGCTAGTTGTAGTGGCAGATAGAAAAATATATGAAGTAAAAGGAATCGAAAATATTCCAATAAATATTAAGGATGAAAGAGGTATAGTAAAAAATGTATTGTATGTTCTAGGATTAACCACCAATCTTATCTCTATTTCTCAAACCATGAATCAAGACTTAACTGTTGAGTTCAAGGTTCTCATTGGCAGAAAACAATGTCACATATCTAGATAGGGAAGAATTATAACATCAGGATCATATAAAAATGGCCTATTTATCCTAAACACTGCTATTCACTCAACTCTTTATATTAATGCTTCATAAATATGGCACAAATGACTAGGACATACCAGTGAGACATTAATGAAGAAATTACTTAGATATCAAATGGTAGAAGGACTACCTTGCTTATCTCTATAAATTATTGTATGTGTAGAATGTTTAGCATGTAAGAAACATATAATTCCTTTCAAAATTACGTAACATAGAACTCAACATCCTCTAGAAATAATATATACAGATTTGTGTGGACCAATTATAGTTGATAGTGTTGGAGGACATAAATAATTTCAGATATTTGTTGATGATCACACTAGAAAAATGTGGGTATATTTCATGAAATATAAATAATAAGCATTTAGCTAATTCAAAAAATTCAAACTTCAAGCTGAAAAAGAATCATGAAAGACCATAAATGCACTTCATTCAGATAGAGGAGGAGAATTTATTTCTAAATAATTTGAATCCTTTATTGAAAACAATGGAATCAGAAGATAGCTTACTAAAACATACTTGACTCAACAAAATGGAATTGCAGAAAGAAGAAATAGATTAATAATTGAAATGGTAAGATGTATGTTCAAAGAAGCATGACTTGATCACAAATACTGTGCTGAGGCAGTACAAACAACTGTCTACATACAAAACATACTACCAACAAGAGTACTCAAGCATATTACACCAAAAAAAGGATGGTCAGGATAAAATCCCAACATTGAAAGACTAAAAATATTTGGATGCAAAGCCTACATTCATATTCCAAAGCAAAATATGACCAAGTTAGATGACAAAACTATGATAGGGATATTTCTTTGGTATGATATTTAAGACTTTAGTCTTCAATATGGATCTTCTTCCTTCATATATTCTCTTGGCTTGGTCAGGTTCTTTGTATTGTTTTCAATTTACTTTGCACTATATACCTCCTTGATCAGTTTTTTCTTCTTATTTATCATAAATATTAGAACCATTATTTATGTTTTCACAAGATATTATGCTATAATATTATTCCTACGAAGATATTTTCTCTTTGCATTTGTCCTTCTCATCACAATTCTCTTGTAGTACAAAATATTTTGTACAACCACTTAAAGAATCATGATAAAATATTGAGTTAGAAGAACTTGAAGTATCAATACTGCATGAGGATTGAAATATATTTTCTAATAAGGATTCATCTATTTTGGTTTTCTCTTTAAGTAATTCAATTAATTCCTTTTGCTTTACATTTTCTTCTTTGTAGTATTGGAGTGTAAGTAAATCCATATACAATATGCTCCTAAAGTCTAGAGGAATTGAAATATCATCCTTTCCATTATCAATTACTTCAATGATTCTAGCATGAATATAATATTCCATGGTTGTAAATTTTTCTTCTAAGGCTTCACTATAGATCACTTTTGAGGTAAGATCTAAGTTTCCAGTTTTTGTAAGTAGATTCTTGATTCCAATTTTTATAACACTTGCTCTTTCCTTTCTAATGATGTTGTCCATATCATTATTTATTGTATTATTTGAAGTAGACATATTTCTTCCTCCTTAATTTTAATAGATTATTATCACTTGTAAACCTTGTATCTCCCTATCTGAATTCTAAGTTGAATTTGAGTATATGATCAAATTCTAGCTTTCAATTTGTAGTATATAACTAATCAATAGAATTCCTTTTAGTTCTTTAGTATTTTGAGAATAATTTTGATAGAAACTTTGAATTAGTCTACCTTTTAACTTCCTATTTTTTTAGAGTAAGAAATAAAATTACTATCTTTCAATTTGTAAAACAAAACTTGATAAGACTTTTTCAATTTTCAAGTTTTGTAAAATATCTTCTGTCTTGCAAGTGATTGATTGGACTATGAACTTGATAGTATGCTTAGATTTCTTAGTTTTTCTATGAGTTGAAATCCTTTTGAATCCCTAGTGTTTAGATGAAAAATATAATGTTCAACTCCTATCACCTTAAATCAATGTTTTATTTCCCCTTGTAGAAATATTAAAGATGCAATTTCAATGGATAAGACTCAATATCTTTAAGATATTTAAGTTGGATTCTCCTTCCTTTTTTTTGCTTGATAATAAGGGGTTGTACTCGGGTCCCCCACCCTTGAAAAATTACATCTCTCTTATTTAGAGCTTGAGAGTTTACAAATAGATACACTTCTCATATTAATTGAGATTCTATAGCTAGAAACCTACATCATTTTACATAAAATACCTGAATTCTTGATTTTTATTTTTTGGATCTTTTCAAGTCTTTGTTTGAATACAATTACTCCAAAATTTTGCATATTTATTTATATTTTCCTATAGCATCCTTCACAATGCCCAAAATTTACCTCTACTATATATGCCTTGCATCTTAGTAGAGTAATATTTCCAAAACATCGCACTATCATAGTCTGCTTTACCAAATACGGATTGCTAGTTTCCTTCCTGAAACACAAGTGTACCACAAAAATTATAATAAATAGTCTAAATGAAAACACATTTTTGTTACAAAATAAAACATATATTACCAATGGAAAACATTAAATTAAAACTTAATCATTAATTAATTTAGGCAATCAACATTTTTTGTCAGCTCTATTGGCTAGCTTCCTACTTCCTCTAACCATGGAAAGGAGAATTTAACTTCATGATCCTAAATCAAAACCCCTTTATTGTCTAGCTTATCTGAACAATTGTTTACTTCCCTTAATATATGTGTAAACCTGATTTCTTCAAACTCATTAGCAAGATCTTGAATTTCCTCAATTATCTCTTGTATGTTCCACGGAGCCTTTGATTTCCTCAAAATTGCAATTATTACTATGAGGGAATCACCTTCCATACATAATATATTCCATTTCATTTGTTTACATATTTTTAATCCTTCTAAAGCTGCCCAAGATTCAACTTAATTATTTGTCTTAAATCCACTATTGAAAATATTCTCTGTCCCTTCAATTTGTAAATGAGACTAATAAAAATAATCTTTCAAATTTTAAGAGATTCTAGAGTTTGAATTCCTTAAATCTTGGTATAATGTAATTTCTAAATTTCTATGATTTTAATTTGGTGCAGGATTCCTTATATCTCCCTAGTTTAGAAATTTAGAAAAACTATGTATTTGCAAATTAAACTTCACTTCAATTTATAAGGAACCTTATGTCTCCTTGTTTTATGATTTGCAAATATTTGAAGCAATAATAGTAATGGTTTAATGCTTCTATTTTCTACTCCTTTCTTAAGGAAATAAATATACTTTCTAGGGTATATTTTTAACACCTTATTACTCCTACTATTAAATAACCCTAGAGTATAAAACTTGGTTAATTTCAACTTCAATATATGCCTTCATTTCTTCTTTGATCTTTGCAATGTTTATGAGGATAAATATTACATTTCAAGTGCCAAAAATCTACATGCACTATCATTGTGTTCTACGCTCAAATGACCTGAAATCAACTTGTTATCTTTTTGAGCTATATGCTAAAAGGAAATGGAACCACAAGTAATAAAATAAGTGCAAAAATATAGCTATGACAATGGAAGATAAATAAGAAAGAAAATAATACATGATACTTTATAAATAACTCACATAACAACCATTAATGGAGGCTCACAAAAATGGAGAATACAACATATGGAGCTCTCTATTAGTGGATACATAGAGGATGCATACTTCCTTACAATGAGCCCTATATATAAGAAGATAAGTTACTTGGGCTTCACTCTTCCTAAGTGCATGAGGGACACATGTCCTTTTACATCATTGCACATATACAACTTGCATATGGACACTTGTCCATTTATTCCTTTGCACATTCTAACACTTGTGCATAGGTTACTTCTTCCCCAAGTAACTCCTACTCTAATAATCTACCTAAGGTGGTACATAGACATGTACCTAAATAATGTAATATACTCTAACTCTAACACCCCCCTGTATTACATTATTTAGGTATTGAAGACTTTAGTCTTCAATATGGATATTTGTATTTGTCTTCATTCTTCAAGTGGTCTTCAAATTGATCTTCTACTTGAGCTTCACCTTTTTGCTTGACTTTGTATTTTGATTTTGGCATTGTTACTATTTTCCTTCCAATTCTGTTGTAGAAGTAGTTCATACCTTTCTTGTGCCCATCTCTGCACCTTGAGAAGTATACTTGAGAGAATTCACTGATGAAGTTTCTTGTCATTGTATATACCCAATCAAAGAAATGATTTTCTTTGTACCAACAATATCTTTGGGAATGATTGGTTCCTCCACAAATTTTATAGCTATGGAGATTCCAACATCTCTCTATCTTGTGCCCATATCTATTACAATGACTGCACCTATTTTTTATAGCCAAATCTCTCTAACCATTCTATCCTTCACAACAACTGTTTCTATCAACCTCTATCACTGATTCTATTCCTTGATTATTGTTGCTAGTCTGACCTGTATATTCAAGACCTTCATACTTTGATCTAATTTTTGATGCTATTGGTTCTTTCAATCCATGTTCATGTTTTTCTGATCTTGTATCCTCATATCTTATCATATTTGAACAAAAACCATTAGTATGACCAATACAATCATTAGAATGATTTTTGTCAACATCAATATAATCTTGTTCATCATTGTATCTATCATCATATAAATTTATGCCTTCATCAATTCTAGCACCATGAACCTTTTATGAGCAATCATGAATTGTATCTAAATCACTTGTATCACATATAGCATCAATCTTTGTAACAGGTTCTTCTACCTTTGTCAAGGATTCTAGATCACTAGTGTCAATGCTTGCATTACAATATTCCCTTTCATTTTGACAAGAATTATGATTTGCATATTTATCCATTTGAAGAAGATCACTAGTATCATAGCATGCATCAATCATCAATGGTTTTGATTCTATGGTATTGCAACATGAATCTACCATCATAGGTCTTAAGTCATTTGTATCACTAGAAGCATCTTTCATTTCTATCTTGTTCTTTACCTCTTCAACCTTTTCATGTTCTCTCATCTTAGAAACATTAAGAGTGACAATTCCTTTGTAGATTATTCTCCATAGATTGGTAGGTATAGTAACAAAATCTTCATAGTAATCATTAGCATTACTAAGAACACTTTGCATGCATTTTTGAAGTGTAGAATAATCCCCTTTTTCTACTTCACTAGTAATATCACCAAGCATATTGTTCAAAGTATTTGCTTCATTAATATACATGTTCTTCAAACCTTCTATCATGTCCTTTTGTCTTCTATTCTTGTCTTTGAGAACATCATTAGAAAGTAATGCCATATACATTACTTTTCCTATATCATTAGGTAGTGTGAACACATATTTTGAGTTTGTTTGTGCTTCACCAATTTCTGAATTTAAGTAATCTCCTAGTGTTGAGAAACTTTCATTTTTGGCTTCTCTCATGATTGATTGCAAGACCTTCTTCCTTTGTGTAGATGTACCCTCTTGAATTTCAATTTTCTCTATCATATTTTGTGTGCATCCTTTTAGTAATTGCAATTGTTCCTTAGTCTTTTCTAAAGGGTCATCTTGAATGTAAATTTCTTCTTCTTGAAAGTTTGAGTCTTCTCCAAGGATAATTAGTTCTTGTTGAAGACATAGGTTTTCTTCTATCAATTCATGAGGCTCTAGTTTCTGAGTTTCTATTTTTGGATTACTTGCTTTCTTTTTCATTTGCTTCTTCTTTGCCATGTTCCTTTGATGTAGGCTACCTTATGGCTCCCTAGATAAGAGTATATAATCAACCTTGCTAATATCTCTAAGATATGCTCCTTTAGATGCAATATGAGCTTGATGATAAGTTTAGCTTTCTAGGGTTTAGTAGAATCCCTTTTGACTCCCTAGTTTAAGTATTGTGAACTAATTTGATAAAATATTTCTTGGATTAGGTTTTGTAGGCTTCCTTATATCTCCCTAGTAGTTTAGGATATGTTTAGTTCACCTTCTAAGTTGATTTTGCAATATCTTGAGAATAATCAACTTTTAATATCTCCTTATTAATAAGTAGAAAGCTAATGCACCTTCAAGTTTTGATGAGACCTTTAAGTTGGAATAATATCTCAATAATGTAAGAGACTAATGTAGAAATGTATTTCCAACTTTCAAGCAATAAATAGCTATGCTCCTTTAACCTTCAATGGTTTAATTTTTCTAAATTCCAATTTTCTAAGGTTTGATGTAGTAACCCTTATATCTCCCTAATTTGGAATTTTAGAAATTAATTAATATTTACAATAATAATAATTTTCCAATGTTGAAAACCTTATTCCTCCCAAAATTATTTAATTGCAAATATTTAAGGTTTGGAAAAAATAATATTTTGCAAATTAATATTAAATTATCTAAGGTAGAAACCCTTATAACTCCATCTTAATTATTTGCAAAATATAATAATATATTTCCCTATGTTCAATTTAATTTCTAATGCAATATTTTAACCTTAGAAAAATTCACCTTATATCTCCAATAAATTGAAAGCAAATATAATTGATAAAGTACCTTGGATAACCTTTGACCTCCTTTTGATGTTTGACCTCCTTTTGTAATGCTCATTCAAGATGCCTTTAACAATGGAGTAATATACTGCCACATGGACATCATGCATCAACTTACATGTTGGAGGATATGACTTGCGCTAGGGTTTGATGATACTTTTTCTTTTGGTAACACCTTTCCTTTGAATGTAATAAATGGATGATTATGGACACGATTCGTAGCACACAACACAAAGTAGGTAGCTGACTGCATTGTTGTGTGATTTTGTGTGTTGGAGGGAGAGAAAAAACTTGCAGGAACCTCAAGCATTGAGCATGGAGTATAAGCACAATGGATTATAGTTATATGGAAGCACAATAATGGGCTATATATACCGGCATGCACTTGAATTGAAAACCTTGTAAAATACACAAATTTGGTAAAAAATGCACATGGGTTCAAGCGCCATAAGGAGGAGCTACAATTTATGGTGAGAATCTAAAGGGGTGGCTGAATTTCTATCTGTGTGGGGTTGAAACCCTCACACACATCAATAACACTATGTTGGAATAGCAAAAAAGAGCAATGACTCGATTTTGAGTAGTAACAAGGGAACAACATAGGTGAAAGGTATTTCATGTAAGGTTTGAAATCACATCAGGAACGAAAATAGCGATAAGAGGCCGATACTACATGGGCAAAAAAGAGCACTAAAATCTAGATGTGAATACCTTTCAAAAAATAGTCCTTGGCCTTGGCAACGACTATGATCCTTGGCCTTGGAAAAAAGGGTTGCAAACTAGGAATGAAAACCCTTGGAAAAAAATGCAAGGACCCAACAAAAATTTCCTCTAAACATGGGCAAATAGTAGCAGGGATAAAGACTATGAATCTATATTGATGGGCTTGACCAAAGTGAGCAATAGATGAAACCCTCCATGCATAGAAAATGAGGCAAAAATCCTCACAGATAAGTGTGAGTGGCACGAGATGAGCAATAGGTAAGCTATGCAGGGGCAACAAGAATGGTGCTCGAGAAATATGGAAGTGGTCATCCTAAATCTAGGATGAAATTCCCAAAAACCCAAAAACCAAGGTCTGTAATGGAAGGTCTGCAACCCTCAGAATTTTCTTATCCAAAAGTCAATCTGCTGGAAACCTACAAAAAGAATTGAGAAAAAAAGAAATTATATCTTTTCAATGTAATGCACCCCTTCTATGGATTCTTCTCTCTCTATTTTAAAAAGTTCAATTCAAAGTGCATATAGATTCTTTCCCATGGATTCCACCAGATACCTTTAAATTAAATTCAATTAAATTTGATTAAAAGGGTGGGGCTCAACCTTTAAATAATAGAGCCTCCGTATTTAAGAGCAGTTGAGATCGATATGGTTGTAAAGTCAAATATGGTTATTAGATATGGCAATATCATTATAGATGAGACAAGGCCAAGCTAACTCTGCATGCAATCAAATAACCAATCCCATTTTGTTTTATTTCTCCCTACGCTTAGAATCTAAAACATAAAGTTCCCTGATGCCCTATTTTTTTAACCAATCAAAAAAATCCTTTGTTAAGCATTTTCAACTGGAGTAGTGCTCAGATGGGTGACCTCCTAGGAAGTCCTAGTTTTTGTACCTTTTGTGGCTTTTTCTATTTCTATAGATCTCCCATGTGCTCTGATACCATGTTAGAGTTGTATGCTAAAAGGAAATGGAACCACAAGTAATAAAATAAGAGTACAACAATATAGCTATGACAATGGAAGCTAAATAAACAATAAAATAAGATATTATAATTCAAAAATAACTCACATAATAGCCATTAATGGATGTTGATGAAAATGAATAATACAACATATGAAGCTCTCTATTAGTGGATACATAGAGGATGCATACTTCCTTACAATGAGCCCTATATATAAGAAGATAAGTTGCTTGGGCTTCACTCTTCCTAAGTGCATGAGGGACACATGTCCTTTTACATCATTGCACATATACAACTTGCATATGGATACTTGTCCATTTATTCCTTTGCACATTCTAACACTTGTGCATAGGTTACTTCTTCCCCAAGTAACTCCTACTCTAATAATATACCTAAGGTGGTACATAGACATGTACCTAAATAATGTAATATACTCTAACTCTAACATAACTTGATCTCTATGTATTAATGGTCTTTGACTACAATAACTCCTTAATATGCTCTAGTCTTTGACTTCTTGTTGCTCTATGTATTATCTTTATGTGCTCCTCCTCGCTCTAATCATGTGATTCCTTTGCCTCATAATGCATGCACTATATAAGTATCCTTTGGACATGCTTCTACTTATTTATTTTAACTGACATGCAAGGTGGCTAATGACAAGTTGTGCTAAGAGTCTTCTACTCCTTGGTAACATATCCTGTAGCACATTTCACTTCTCCAATGCCTGTGCCAAGTGGCACCAAGGTCTTCACTTCTTTCTTCAATATCGTCTGAGGTATTCTCCTTGCCTAACGTTTCTTGAGTGTTATATTACTTGAGTTTAGCCTATTTACTATCGATGATGAAAAACTCTCTAATGGTGTGTAACATCTTCTCCACATGGTGAATTATCTTCAAACACTTTGTCTTCTCTTCACGTGCCCTAATATCATATTAGACTTTTCCTTCAAAGCATATCACTACACTTATTGTAACTTCTTAATGCTCGTGAATATCTTCATTTCCTTATGTGGTAGATGATTCGATTTATTTGGTGGTAATCCTTCTAGGTTCTTCATGGCATTATAGGATGTAAATATACTCTAATTTCAATGCTTCTTTTAGGTGCCAAATGTGTAGGATGGATGTTGGCAACAAATAACTCTCATTCTTCTTGCTTGACTGGTGTAAACTTGCTATATTAACTTACAATCTTGTAATTTTCTTCAATGTTGTTACATGGGCTGAATGAGGATGCTCTCCTTGGTGCAACTCATTGATGTTACGGGGGTAGAATGGATATATTGTGTTAGTTCCTAATGGTGCTTTCTCTAATGTATTGTTACCTTTGACTGCATTGCTTAGGGTAAACCTTATTGTGATTCATTTCCTTACCTTTACCAAAGTCTCTTGAATGCTAGACATACCTTACCTTACCTTCACCAAAGGCTTTTGAATTCTTTTAGTCTTGTTATTCAGTTCTTCTAATTTTATCTCAATATTCCTTAGATGAAAACTTATTTCTAAGAATTCTAAAGCAATCTTTTGCTTTCTCTTTGTTTATGACTTCTTCTCTAAGCAATATATGATTTGTTTGTATGTAAATGTGTAGGTTGATGATGTTCAAGATGTCTCCTTTTCACATTATTTAATGGCTCTAATATGGTGCTCTTGAAACCTTAAGATGCATTGATTTAAATTCTTACCCCCATGTACTTTAAACTAACTTCCTTGCCTTCATAAAATGGTGGCTTCTACTTTAATTACAAGCTATGATAATGCTAGATTCAATATTGTATTCTAATCTTTGGCAACTCTCTCCTTGCTTGGTTACTTTTAAATGATGATTCCAAGATTTTCAAGGATAATGATTTGCACTATAGTATACACAAACCTATACTTTAGAATAAACTCTTCTTTAATTTCAATAGATAGTAGGATGTTGATATTTTTATTTCTCTTGAAATATATAAAACTCTTATTTTATGTGCAGGTTTGAACCTTGTAGAAATTAACTTCTGCACTACCTTGAAGAATTTAAATTTGAAACATTTTCATGCAACTTTAATCCTTGAAATTTGGTGCTTAATAAACTTAATAATGAACCAAATATAAGTGTTCAATTAATGAACCTTTTGCACCTTAGTTGCATACCTTTTAGCTTCAGTTGATGATAGATGTTCTTGGTGACTTGGATCACCTAAATGCTTCCTTGTACTAGATGAAATTGCAGCTCTTCTTGTATGTCCAAAATGGCTCTTTAACTCACCTATTTACAGCTTTGAAACTCCTCTAACTTGCTGCCCAAAAATGTAGTTTGGTGGCTTCAAATATCCTTTAGGATATATCTTGAAAATATGAAAATTAGCATCTATTAATGCTGCCCAAATTGCTGATTTCTTGCTATCATCAAATCTGAAATTTTCATATTGCAAAGCAGTCAATTTCTCCTCTGAAATGATGTCCTTGTATGTCACAAATTTGGTAGGAAAATCCTCCAAATTGCAGCTAATATTTTCTGTCAAGAAACCTTCAATTTTTTGCTATAAAATCAGCAAACCTCCTTCTTCAAGTAAGCCTTAAAATACTTCAAATGCAATCTTCAAACCTCTCAATTTTGGTGAGTTCTTCTAGCTCATTTCCCTTGTCAAAATCTGACATCAATATTGGCCTATTTTTTGGCCTTCTTCTTAAGAATTTGAAAGTCTTGAGGTTTTTGGAAATCCTTTCTAGAATTTGATAAACTTCTTGTCAAATCTTTTTTTCTTTTGGGATTGTTGTCGAATGTCGATAATTATCCCAAATTATTATTTATTAGGAACTTATCCTTGAGTTCTCCTAAAATATTCTTCAATGGACTTCTTCAATTCTTCTTGAATAAGAATTCCCTAGCCTTCTACTTCTATATTCTTCCAAGTAGCTTGAGGTCTTCTCCTAGGGCCTTCAAATTCTGTAGCTTCTCTTCTGCTCTTGAAAACTTCAATGAGACCTTCCTTGATATCTTCTATCTTCAACTATGAAATTTTTGTAATGAGATATCTTTATTGGATCTCTGAAATATTTAGTATTCCAAATATGAAAGCTCTTCAATGAGACCTCATTTTGGTCTTCTTAAATCTAAAGTCTTCAATCTTAAATGGAGATATCCAATCTTCAGTATTCTTCAGGACTCTTTTTCTTAAGTCTCTTCTTACTTCAATGGGATATTCTTTATAGGATCTCCTCCTTGATCAGTAGTCTTCAAAGTGGCTCCTTGGCCTCTAGATATCTTCTCAATCTCCAAATTGGAGTCTTCAATCTGCAAATATTGCAATGGGATATTTTTCCTTAGGCCTCCAAATATTCAATATCCAACTTGTTGCTTCAAGTACTGGATTGATTTCAAAGAATATATTCTTCCTAGCTCTTGTAGGAAGCTTCCCAAATTTATTTGAATCTCTTTTTCTGCAACAAAGTATTAGAAAAAAATGTAATGGAGAAATCTCTAAATCTAGAGATAATAAATATTCACTAGTTGATTTATCAATATAGTGGAATCAATGTCGAGTCCTACTCTTCGTGAGTTTTCTGCAACTCTATAGAAATACTCTAGCGAAATAGCAATTTTGGAAATTTTAAAAATGATATTTGCTATCTACTCTCAATCTCTCTTGTGGATCTCTCTATTTCCTATCAATCTACCTAGTGCTATGATATCATTGTTAGCTTTTGATGCTATAAACTTAAAGGAAATGCAACCACAAGTAATGAAATAAGCAAGCAATGTTATAACTATGATAATGGCTAACTAATAAGCATGTAAATATGATAAGAAAATTTATAAAATACTCATGCAATAGCCATTAATGAAATCTCATGAAAATATACAATGCTATGCAATGGAGGTCTCTAACACTCCATATTTGTAAAAATGCTTTGCATTGTATCTACTACTACTCTAACCTATGCACTCCAAAAACATCTTACTCTTCTATTATAAGAAGTCCTATTTATAGTGATACATGACTCTTGGCCTTCCATATTCCTATGACACCTCACTATTCTATTCTTAGGACTCATGTACATGTGGACTACATGTACATTTACATCATTGTACATTCTAAAGATACTTGTGCACTTATTACATCGTTTTAAGCAAATGCTTAAATCCTAATCTAAGATAAATTCCTAATATAAATATATACCTTTTTTTTTTTTTTTTTTTTTTTTTTTTTAGCAAAAACCCCTTGGGGGCCACCTTGGTCTGAGAGACCACGAACAGGGGGTTCTACATTGTCAAAGTCACCCGAGAGTTGCACCCGACCCTGCCCGCACCAACATTATCAATTGGATTTTGGATACCCGATTCATCTTTTTGGTAGGGTGGAGATTTGAACCTGGGACCTCCCCTGGAGGATTGCCCTCTCCTCTCCAACTCACCTAAAACACTTGGGTTATAAACATATACCTATTATGGTACATTATCAAGCACCAAATAATGTAATAAATTCCAAAAATGTGCAGGGTCTAGGGTTGTATCCTCAACTGGGGGTTATGGGGGCCTAGCAACCCTCCATGTGGGGGTTTGGGGGTTGGAGCCCTTAAAGCAAGACTTGGCCTCCTAAATTTTTGGATCATGGATTTGGAGAATGGATGGAAGTAGTTTGATAGAAATCCAAAAACCACCACTCTTTTGTAAGTCTTAGTTAGAGTTCTATTTTCCACTCCTTTTGTGCCTTCAAAATGCTTTTGTAGCTAACATTTCATTTGATTTACCTAGTGTTCTAGTTTATGGACACATTGTCGACATTGACCTTAGTGGTCCAGTTATCAGTCTTTTGCACTTACCTTTGACTAAAATATTCCTTGGGATATGGCTTCCCCTATTGGTAGCCTTATCATTTTGATTTTCCTTCAAAACTCAAATCTCTAGTCCATGCTTTGTTATACCCAATCTGGATTCAAATTTCTTTTAGAATTTTGAATAGTTCTCCTTCCCCTAGGAACATATTCTACATAATTGGCCAAAGTGCATTCCTTATAAGTGTAATTATAATTGACTATAATATGGTTGGACTTAAATTAAACAAAATGAGTTTTTCAAATGGTTAGGTTTTTTATTATCTTTTATGAAGAACACAAGCTTATACTGAGAGGGGGGTGAACAATATAAGACCAAATTTTACTTTTCTTTCCCAATATTATTCAATATAATCAATGGCAATATCAACATTAGTAATCAAAGTAATGCACAAATCATCACACACAATAGAGACACCAATTTAACGTGGTTCACCCAATGTGGGCTACTCCATAGAGAAAATATTTCACTAAAATTTTCTCAAAAAATCTCTTGGGAATCACTTCCCTATTACAATGTTTATGGACCTCTATCCAAAGGAGACACCAATCCCCTAATGCTCTGATTTGTGGATCTCTCTCCACAGGAGAACTCTTTCCCCTTTTCTCTGGTTCGTGGAACTTGATCCAGGAGACCTCTATCTCCTCAACTAGTTTGTGGATCTCTCTCCACAAAAGAACTCTATCTTCCCAGCTGGTTCATGGATCACACTCCACAGGAGAACTCTTTCCCCTTGCTCTGGTTTGTGGAACTCTATCCATAGGAGAACTCTTTCTCCTCTACTCTGGTTGGTGCTCTTCTAGAAGACTTCTACCCCCACTACATTGGCTTGTGGATCTCTCTCCATAGAATACCTCTGTCCTCACTACCCTGGCTAATGGATCTCTATCCACTAGAGACTTCTATCCTCTGCTCTATCACCTCCAAAGCTTGTTCTCAACTCTGCTCAATCTCTATCTCAAATCTGCACTAAACACTATCCTCGATCTAGTACAAATCTTCTCTAACTCTATCTTAGGTCTAGCATAAATCTACTCTCAAATCTACACCAAACTCTATTCTCAAATCTATCCTCAAGCCTTAACACAAATCTTGATCAAATCACCAATCAACTCTACTCAGATCTACCCCAAGCCTTAACACAAAGCTTGAACAAATCAAACCTACTCTTAATGTTGTCTCAAGTCTTCACCAAGACTTGCTCAAATCTACCTACAAGTCTTCACCAAGACTTACCTCAAATCTGCCTACAAGTCTTCACCAAGACTTACCTCAAATATACCTACAAGTCCTCTCAAGAACTTTCTCAAACTACTCTCAAGTCTTCACCAAGACTTACCTCAAATCTGTCTACAAGTCTTCACCAAGACTTACCTCAAATCTACCTTTAAGTTCTCTTAAGAACTTGCTCAATCTACTCTCAATACAAACTCAAAACAACTCACAAAATATGATCAATCAATCTCAAATCTTGCACACAATGCTATCAAATGCTTTGTCTAATCTTTAAGGTAATTCCTTTAACTTGAAGTAGTTTAGACATATTCCATTTAGAATTCATTTAACCTCTGGAACATATAGAGAATGATGTACTCTATCAAAAACTCAATATGTTCTACTCAATCATTAAGTCTGTCGCTTTCACAAATCTGGTTTCTAATGTTTGCACATTCACTTTCAATATCACTCAAATCCAATGCTCAAGAATTCCACTCAATCATTCAATCAATGAAACACAACTTGCTCACAAATCCTAAACAAGTGTTTTCAAACTTCTTCAAACAAAAAGCACAATGTGGGTCTCAAACCCTAACTCAAATATTTCTCAATCTCTATCTCAAATCAAATCATCCATCAACAAGATGCACTTAAACTTGCTCATACATTTCCAACAATACTCATCAATCCTTTTCACTCCACCTTATATTTCATACATTCATTTCAAACACTCTAAACAAAATATAGTGTGCCCATACCTTTTTGCTTTGATGGAGATATATCTTCAAAACCTGTTTTACTTACAACAAAACCTTCTTGCCAATTCTAGGTTAGATAGCAACAGTCTATCTCAAAATCTCCACACAAATATTCTCCTCAATAATTATTTCACCATTCAAGAAATACAATAAAATATCAAGTCACAAATACACCTTATTATCTCCAATACTCTCAAAATAATATTCAACACATAAAAATAAAGTTCCTTTGTTAACACCTTATAATCTCCAATCTTCTCAAAATAATATTCAATACATAAAAATGAAGTTCCTTTGTTAACACCTTATAATCTCCAATCTTCTCAAAATAATATTCAATACATAAAAATGAAGTTCCTTTGTTAACACCTTATAATCTCCAATATTTTATTTTCTAAGCATAAAATATTATTTCAACAACCCTTATGACTCCCTAAAATTTTAACACATGCCCTTTAATTTTCATGTGGCCTCAAACACTTTCCCACATTCCAAACTTTGGCAAAATTAAATTAAAAATTGCATACCTTAATTTTGGCCCACATCACCAAAAATATTTGCACATGTCTTTGACGACCAGCGCTCAACGACCAACGCCCAAACTTGAACCTATGACCTAATATGCCACAATTCCTTAGCCCAAGGCTAAGCTGTCACCTGGGCTACACGCCCACACATGAATGAAGGGACCTCCGTGCCTATACAATATATTCTGCTCACGAATTTTGGTGAAGACAAAAATCCTCTCCTCCTTTGCCAAAATGAATCGTGTGGGATTTGAAACCATGACCTGCTCCTTACAAGCACCTTAGCCACTCCTTCGACCACCATATGTGCTACTCAGTGCTATGGGATAATCCTGTCGTGCCACATGAATATCAATACAAGTCTACCTCCTTTATTAAAACAATTTACAAGCTTCTTCTTCCTTCACAAAAATGCAACGCTCGATTTACTATTACTTGGGCATTCGAATATTGCATTGGTGTTAGACTTAGGAAATGAAAAATATTTCCTATTAATACTCTTCCTTTGCATTTGAAACACGTCGGCCCTTTCAAATTTTGAATTTGAAATAAAACTTTAAACTTGGTGCCTTTAATTATTTAAATTAAAATTTTAACCTTAGGTTAAAATATTTTAATTTAAATAAATTAAATTAAAACCTTTTGCCAACCTTTCCAAACTGCTCAATGGGTCTTGTCGGGGATATATATTTTTTAATGATTCCTTGGACCTTGTTATTGTTCACCTCTTCCTTTTTCCCAAATATTATAATATTAAATAATATTATTATTTTTTTAAACTTGCTTCCCTTTTCTTGGGTCTTCTACCTTTTAGGCCTCTTTAGGCATATAATATTTAAAATAAATATTATACCTTTTTCTTCTTTTAACAACTTCCTTGCTTTTTGGAGAATCAACCTTTTGACATTAATGACGACAAAACTGGACATCAAACCTCTTGACATCAATGACAACAAAACTTGCTCAAATTTCCAACAATCTCCCCCTTTGTCATTGATGGCAACCCTTTTTACTTTAAACATTCCTTTTACCTTTTTCAGTTCTGCTCCCCCTAAGAAACTGCTCTCCCTAACTGAATGCTCTCCCCCTAACTCAAATCTCTCCCCCTTTGACATCAATGGCAAAGGGACTCCTTTGGGGCTAAATATAAGACTCTTAGCTCAGCCCCCTCCCCACCTCCTCTCCTTGAGGTGGTTAATTTTGGGGTGGGAGTATCTCTACTCCCAGCATACAATGCTCTTTTTCTTTGTCCACCTTCTTCCTCAACTGATCCTTCTGATTATTTTGAGTATCCCTATTCTTGCTTGTCTCTGGAAATTTTGTTCTACACCACTTAGCCATATGCCCAACATTATTGCACTTGTAACACTTAATGTTGTGGTTCCTTGAAGGTGCAAATATCTTGAAGTTCCTCCTAGTGAAGCCATATCCATTCCTATCATGAATTCTGCAATGAATTGCTTTATGACCAAACTGATTACAAGAGTAGCAATACCCTTGAAAGAGATGCCCATTTCTGAAATTTCTCTTGGTGAAACCATATTCCTTCTTTTCATGTGTCCTGCACTGCATAGCCTTGTGACCAAACCTATGACATGAGAAGCAACGTCCTTTGAAGAAATATTTCCTTTGACCCATTGGTCTCTTAGTCCTTTCTTCCCTGTGATGTTCTTTGTTCCTCATTTGTGCATTATTTCCTTCCTTGGTGAACCTTCTATTTTTCAACTTATCCTCATAAGTCTCACTTTCTCCTTCACTCTCTTCTTTTGAAGCTTCTTCTTCTTTGGAGCTTGAGCTTGACTCCTCTCCTTGTTCTCTTTGTCCTTCTTCAAAACCAAGTCTTGTCTTGTTTGATGAAGATCTTTGTACACTGATAATCTTATCCAAGGTTTTTGAGCTTTTCCCAAACCTGTGTAGCTTGTCTTTAGACTCTTTCACTTCCTTTCTTAGTGAAGCTACTTCATGCTCTAATATTTCACATTCTAAGACTTTTACCTCTAAATTTTCTTTAAATCTCCTTGTCTTAGATATTGAGTTTGTCATATCTTGTATAAGATTTCCTTTCTCTTCATCACATTCTTGAAATTGAACCTTGAGTCTTGAATTCTGCTTTCTAACCTTTCTTAATTCCTTAAGAGTAGAAATAAGCTCACCTTCTAGATCAACTACTCCTTCTTCATTTTTTTATTCTTCCTCTACCTTTTTGTCTTCAAGAGCATCTTCATACCTTTCAGATTTATCTTCAATAGAAGCACTTCCTTCTTCCTCTATTGCCAAGAAGAGAATTTCTTCTTCATTATCTGAGGATCTTCCATCACTATCACTTGAAATCTTGCCTATCTTATCTACATAGAAACTCTTCTTATACCTCTAGAAAAACTTCTTTTCATGCTTGTTTTATCCATACCTATTTTTCTTTTGATACCTGGATTTTCCTGCTTCCCTGTTCTTATGATCCTGTTTCTCTTCACCACTGCTACTTCCAGCTTCTGGATAGTTAGATGCATAGTGACCATATTTACCACAATTGAAACACTTAACTATTTTTGTACCTTTGTGCTTTCTTGAGTCCTTGTTCCTTCTACCATAGTTTGCTTCTTCATCATTGGATGACTCATCACTTGAATCTGACTTCTTATCCTTTGTCTTCTTTGCTACTTTGAAGGCTGCTTCTTTCTTGGGGATAGGATCCTTTCCTATTCTCATCTCAAATGTTGTGAGAGTTCCATGTAACTCATCCCTAGTCAAAGTTTCAATATCTCTTGTTTCTTCTATGGTTGAAACCTTTTCACTATACCTCATAGGGAGTGACCTTAAAACCTTTTGACAAACATCTGATTCTTCAAATTTAAACCCAAGTCCTTGCATGGAGTTAAAAACTTCATCCACATGAAGTAAGTATGTAGCAATGTCTTCCTCATCCTTCATCTTCAAGTCTTCAAATATTTTCTTGTGATTTTGCAATTTTGCCATCTTGACCTTTTTGTCTCCCTCATATGTTTTCTTCAACTTTTCCCAAATATCTTTTGCTGATGTGCAATGCATAACTTTTACAAACTCTACTTCATGTAAACCACTTAATATTGCATTCATTGCCTTTGCATTATATAGATGTAGGAGCTTACCATATTTATCTATAGGAGGACTAGTTGGAGGTGTGTATCCATCCTTAACTGTTTGCCATATCTCAATTCCTTGTGCCATCAGGTAAGTCTTCATTATTACACTCCAAAAAGCATAATTGTTCCCATTGAACAATGGTGCCTTATTTTCTGAAGATCCACTCTGAGATGCCATATGTATTCTTGTATACTCTTCCTTCAAGTTGTTAAACTCTTTCGAAGGAACCCACTCTGATACCAATTGAAGAACACAAGCTTATACTAAGAGGGGGAGGTGAACAATATAAGACCAAATTTTACTTTTATTTCCCAATATTATCTAATATAATCAATGGAAATATCAATAGTAGTAATCAAAGCAATGCATAAATCATCACACACAATAGAGACACCAATTTAACGTGGTTCACCCAATGTGGGCTACTCCACGAAGAAAATATTTCACTAAAATTTTCTCAACAAATATCTTGGGAATCACTTCCCTATTACAATGTTTATGGACCTCTATCCAAAGGAGACACCAATCCCCTAATGCTCTAATTTGTGGATCTCTCTCCATAGGAGAACTCTTTCCCCTTTTCTCTGGTTCATGGAACTTGATCCATGAGACCTCTATCTCCTCAACTAGTTTGTGGATCTCTCTCCATAGAAGAAATCTATCTTCCCAACTGGTTCATGGATCACACTCCATAGGAGAACTCTTTCCCCTTGCTCTAGTTCATGGAAATCTATCCACAGGAGAACTCTTTCTCCTCTGCTCTAGTTGGTGCTCTTATATAAGACTTCTACCCCCATTACACTAGCTTGTGGATCTCTCTCCATAGAATACCTCTATCCTCACTACCCTAGCTAATGGATCTCTATCCACTAGAGACTATTGTCCTCTACTCTATCACCTCCAAAGCTTGTTCTCAACTCTACTCAATATCTATCTCAAATATACACTAAATACTATCCTAAGTCTAGTATAAATATGCTCTAACTCTATCTCAGGTCTAGCACAAATCTGCTCTCAAATATACACCAAAATCTATCCTCAAATCTATCCTCAAGCCTTAACACAAATCTTGATCAAATCACCAATCAAATCTACTCAGATCTACCCCAAGCCTTAACACAAAGCTTGAACAAATCAAACCTACTCTTAATATTATCTCAAGTCTTCACCAAGACTTGCCTCAAATCTACCTACAAGTATTCACCAAGACTTACCTCAAATCTACCTACAAGTCTTCTCAAGAACTTGCCTCAAACTTCTCTCAAGTCTTCACCAAGACTTACCTCAAATCTATCTACAAGTCTTCACCAAGACTTACCTCAAATCTACCTTTAAGTTCTCTCAGGAACTTGCTCAATCTGCTCTCAATACAAACTCAAAATAACTCACAACACATGATCAATCAATCTCAAATCTTGCACACAATGCTATCAAATGCTTTGTCTAATCTTCAAGGTAATTCCTTTAACTTGAAGCAGTTTAGACATATTCCTTCTAGAATTTGTTTAACCTCTGGAACATATAGAGAATGATGTACTCTATCAAAAACTCAATATGTTCTACTCAATCATTAAGTTTGTCGCTTTCACAAATCTGGTTTCTAATGTTTGCACATTCACTTTCAATATCACTCAAATCCAATGCTCAAGAATTTCACTCAATCATTCAATCAATGAAACACAACTTGCTCACAAACCCTAAACAAGTGTTTTCAAACTTATTCAAACAAAAAGCACAATGTGGGTCTCAAACCCTAACTCAAATATTTCTCAATCTCTATCTCAAATCAAATCATCCATCAACAAGATGCACTTAAACTTGCTCACACATTTCCAACAATACTCATCAATCCTTTTCACTCCACCTTATATTTCATACATTCATTTCAAACACTCTAAAAAAAAGATAGTGTGCCCATACCTTTTTGCTTTGATGGAGATATGTCTTCAAAACTTGTTTTACTTGCAACAAAACCTTCTTTCCAATTCTAGGTTAGATAGCAACAATCTATCTCAAAATATCCACACAAATATGTTGGACATTTTGAGTGATAAATTGTCATTGATGTCAAGAGTGAGTGGTCATTGATGTCAAAATTTTAGCACTAGTCAGTGGTAGTTTTAGTTGGTAGCATCCGTTTCAGGTTCTCAAATAAATGCAAAAGGATAATTCAGTTTCAGTTTCAAGACCCAATTCCAGGAAGTCATATGAGGTCCAAAGTGCAAGAAAAGGCCAAGTAAATAATATTATAATATTCTTTTATAATATTATGCAAAGGAAGTTTAAAATTAATTATGAATTAATTTTAAATTAATTTATTAGTTAATTTACATAAATTATAAAGTTATTTAAATTAATTATTAATTAATTTAATTATTAATTATAAATTAATTTAAGCTAAGGGTAAATAACCCTAAGGTTAAAATTAAAATTTGAAATTCTTTTTCAAATTACAAAGGGCCGATGTGAGGAGAAAATTAAAATGTGTATATAAGGGAGAAATCCCACCTTACCAAACCTTACCATACCTTCGAATATTATTGCAAACTTTAAGAATTGTGTTACATCCAAAGTGAAGTTATAGTGTACGAGTTTCGTGGAAATTCAAACGACGGTGAAGGCATAAGAGGAAGGGACTCTTCCTTCCTTTGAATGGGTATTAGTAGCCCATGTAGTGGGATCCCAAGTGCTAAGTCACTTAGACTTGAGGATATGGCGGATCGAATCTTGCCGAAACCCCTTTTTTGGGAAGAAAGAGGTATGCTTTAATTTTGGGCACCAAAAATTTCGGGAATATAGTTTGGGCATTTAAAAATTAATTTTTGCATATTTTAATTGGTTCTGAGGTTTCAAAGGGAGTTATAAGGGTTTTGCAAAATTTAATTTTTAATGTTATTTGCTCAAATATTTTGAAAGGATTGTAAGGTGTTTGGTTGATGTTTTATGGTGTTGGATATTATTTTAAGTTGGAGTTTATAAAGTGTATCAAGAAATTATCTTTATGTATGGTATGATGAGTGTTATTTTAAAAGGGAGCAATAAGGCATAAATTGATTTGTGATTGTTTTGTATCTAAGGAATACTTGTGGGAAAGTGTTGAAGTAATATTGTTGTGTCTAACCATTGGAATTGGAAAGAAGAAAATTGTGATTGAGACAAGTTTTCTAAAGGCACTTTTACATCCAACAAAAGGTATGGGCATATTATTCCTAGTGAGTGATTGTTGAAAATTGTGAATGAAAATTTGGAGTGAAAATGATTGTTTGGTTAAGCATTGTTGAGTGTGTTTTTAATTAATGCTTCAAGGTTTTCTGGAATTAAGAGTTGTTGATAAAACCTTGTTTTATAAGCATTTTTTTTGAAGTGATTAATTTGAGTGAATAAATTGAACTAGGGTTTGGAAAGAACATAAGTATCATTGTTATGTGAGATTGGTTGATAAGCATTGTTGGAAATATTTTGAGTGAGTGTTTATATGCTTGGACTAGGGTTTGTGAGCAAGGATTATTTTATTGAGTGATTGGTTGAGTAGAGTTGGTTGAGCCTAGTCAAGTGAATATGTTAAAGTGATTTTTCAAGTTCTGTGAAACAAATTATTCTATATTCTAAATTGATTTGAGAAAGAGGTTGAGAGTTGATGAGTGTGAAACATATTGAGTCTCTAACAATTCTCTGTATGTTTCTAAGAGAGTGATTGAAAGTGATTGAGAGTTTGTGAGTGTGAAGCATATTGAGTCTCTAACAATTCTTTGTATGTTTATAAGAGAGTGATTGAAAGTGATTGAGAATTTGTGAGTGTGAAGCATATTGAGTCTCTAACAATTCTCTGTATGTTTCTAAAAGAGTGATTGAAAGTGATTGAGCATTGTGATGAATGTGAAGCATATTGAGTCTTTAACAATTCTCTTTATATTTCTATGAGATTGTATAAGTTCTAGTGTAGAATTTTTGAGTATATTTGAGGTAAGTCTTTGAGAAGACTTGTGGATAGATTTGTGTGAGCTTTTTTGGAAGCTTACAATACATATTGAGAGCAGATTTGGACAAGTTCTAGTGAGGACTTGTTGAGCAGATTTGGATAAGTTCTAGTGAGGACTTGTTAAGAATATTTGGACAAGTTCTAGAGAGAACTTGTGGAAAGATAAGTGTGAGATTTTATGGAAGCTTACAAGGCATATTTGACATAATTCTTTGAGAAGACTTGTGAGCAGAGTTGATTGATTTGTTCAAACCTTAGGTTAATATTTGGGGCAGATATGGCAAAGTTGATTTGAGATTAAGTCAAGCTTTGAGTTAAGGCTTGAGGATAGATATTGAGGACATATTTTTGTTATATCAAAGGAATATGTTTACTACATATCAGAGGATAGAGATTGAGGAAAAATTTATGCTAGATCGAAGGACTGAGTTTAGTATAGATTCGAGGACTGAGTTTGGTGTATATTTGAGGATAGGTTTATGCTAGATCAGAGACCGAGATTGAGAAGATTTATGCTATATTGAAGGACTATATTTAGTATAGATTTAAGATAGATATTTGAAGGTGATAGAGTATATAGGACGACAGTATCCAATGGATAGAGATCCATTAGCCAGGGAAGTGAGGATAGGTGTCTTCAGTGGATAGAGATCCATTAGCCAGAGCAGTGGGGGCAACAGTTCTTCTAGAATATCACCAGTCAGAGCTAAAGAGAAAGGAGTTATCCTATGAATAGAGATCCATGACCTTGATTATGGGATTGGTGTCTCCTTTAGATAGAGGTCCCTAAGCATTGTAATAGGGAAAGGATTCCCAAGAGATTGGTTGAGAAAATTTTAGTGAAATATTTTCTTTATGGAGTAGCCCACATTGGGTGAACCACATAAATTGGTGTCTCTATTATGTGTGGTGATTTGTGCATTGATTTGATTACTGTTGTTGATATTGCTATCTATACATTGCATAATATTGATTGGAAAAGAAATGTAAAAAGTGGTCTTATACTGTTCACCCCCCTCTCAGTATAAACTTGTGTTCTTCAAAATATTCTCCTCAATAATTATTTCACCATTCAAGATTTACAATAAAATATCAAGTCACAAATACACCTTATTATCTCTAATACTCTCAAAATAATATTCAACACATAAAAATAAAGTTCCTTTGTTAACACCTTATAATATCCAATCTTCTCAAAATAATATTCAATACATAAAAATAAAGTTCCTCTGTTAACACCTTACTCATCTCAAAATAGTATTCAATACATAAAAAATAAGTTCCTTTGTTAACACCTTATAATCTCCAATATTCTCAAAATAATATTCAATACATAAAAATGAAGTACCTTTGTTAACACCTTATAATCTCCAATATTTTATTTTCTAAGCATAAAATATTATTTCAACAACCCTTATGACTCCCTAAACATTTAACACATGCCCTTTAATTTTCACATGGCCTCAAACACTTTCCCACATTCCAAAATTTGGTAAAATTAAATTAAAAATTGCATACCTTAATTTTGGCCCACGTCACCAAAAATATTTGTGCACGTCTTCGACGACCAGCGCTCAACGACCAGTGCCCAAACTCGAACCTGTGACCTAAGTCGTCGCAGTGCCTTAGCCCAAGGCTAAGCTGCCACCCGGCTACACATCCACATATGAATTAAGGGACCTCCACATCTATACAATATACTCTAACAAATTTTGGTGAAGACAAAAATCCTCTCCTCATTTGCCAAAATGAATCACATGGGATTCAAAACCACAACCTGCTCCTTACAAGCGCCTTAGCCACTCCTTCGACCATCGTTTGTGCTACTCAGTGCTATGGGATAATCCTATCGCACCATGTGAATATCAATAAAGTCTACCTCCTTTATTAAAATAATTTACAATCTTCTTCTTCCTTCATGAAAATGCTCGATTTATTATTACTTGGGCATTCGAATATTGCATTGGTGTTGGACTTAGGAAATGAAAAATATTTCCTATTAATACTCTTCCTTTACATTTTAAACATGTCGGCCCTTTTGAATTTTGAATTCAAAAATAAAAATTTAAACTTGGCGCCTTTAATTATTTAAATTAAAATTTTAACCTTAGGTTAAAATATTTTAATTTAAATAAATTAAATTAAAACCTTTTGCCAACCTTTCCAAACTGCTCAATGGGTCTTATCGGGGATATATATTTTTTAATGATTCCTTGGACCTTGTTATTGTTCACTCTTCCTTTTGCCCAAATATTATAATATTATTATTTCCTTTTTAACTTGCTTCCCTTTTCTTGGGTCTTCTACCTTTTAGGCCTCTTTAGGCATATAATATTTAAAATAAATATTATACCATTTTCTTCTTTTAACAACTTTCTTGCTTTTGGAGAATCAACCTTTTGACATTAATGACGAAAAAACTGGACATCAAACCTCTTGACATCAATGACAACAAAACTTGCTCAAATTTCCAATATTTTGAGTCTTTTCAACTTGCTGAACAAGTGTTTAATAAAATATTATATTGGAATTTTAAAAACTCCTCTCATTATTGATAATGTTCTATATATTTGAAGGTCTATGCATGTTTATTTTTTGTTATGCTATGATAGAATCTCTATAAATGACCTTATAATGTGTTGGATTTTATAGTAGTTTCTAGAAATGAATGGAACTAATACATTATCTAGAAATACAAAAAATAACTCATAGAAAGTAATGCATGCAATATAAGAGTATATATATGGACACCAAATTATCTCACTCAAGTAAAATAGAATACACCCCAACGAATAAGAAAATGGTTGGTATTACGGGGGTATTTATATCTAATTAGAAGAGAATTTTAATTCAAGGTTAAAGAACTTACCTTTAGGTTATATGATAAAATACTATAAAATATTTGCCTATACAAGGTGTACATGGGCCTAAATGGCATATACAAAGGATATAATACAAAGTTGATTATGGTCTTAAGTGAAGCTTAACCATCACATATTCCAACATCCTTACTAAGTTGAACGAGGGACATAGAGAGAGACCTTTATTAGTCATCCCCTATTAAGGGATAATCTCTTATGCCAAGACACTCTATCATGTGCACAAATGGTATCTTTGTCATGGCCTTCAATAGAATATTTACTACCTACTTTTTTTATGACATAAAAATAGGATCAACCATCCCATAAGCACAAATCTATTATACATAGTGCATCCAAATATTAATGTGCTTGTTATACTGGTGAAATATTGGATTGTAGACAAATAGAATGGTTCTCTAATTATCGCAGTGAAGAGTAGCTAGGTGGGACAGAGAAATATCCACTTGCTCTAAGATTATAAGTATATTTTGAAGGTTTTTAGAGGCCTTAATGGTGGCACCATATTTAGACTCCATGGAAGACTAAGAGATAGTGGACTATCTTATAAAGAACCAAGAAATGGATCCAGAACCAAGGTAGAAGAGAAAACCTGTAATGTAGAACTAGTGATGCAAATCACCAACCTAATATACACCCAATAATCCTATCAAAATTGTATATGCATTAATTAAATAATGAATACCCATATGATATGTGCCTTTGATATATTAAAGAACCATCTTGGTTATGATATAGTGACTCTCTTGAGGTGACTGCATGTACTAGGAATAACAACTAACTATAAAGGTAATATCTTATAAAATGTGAGTGAGGTAAAAAATACCTCCCACAAGGGACCAATATAGAGTGTCATTCACCAAAGGAGTCATGCAATATGCTTGAAGATTCATTCCAGAAGCAAAAAAGTCCAAGCAACTTTGCAATACCCTATTCTAAAGTACTAATAAAGATCAAAGACATGTATGAGATAGTGATCATAGAGGTAGTGTAAATTCCCAAGAAGTGTTGAAAATTCCCCAAATATGTCATGTCAAAGGTAGTATAAATACATGATATCATGTCATAAATCAAGGTAGGTGAGCTAATTCTAGTGAGAATATTATCCACATAACATAATCACCAAAGTCTCCTCATCCTAATGTTTAATGTAAACATCATGTTTGACCTAATATCCTAAAACCTATAATTAAAAAAGGAATGTATCTTCTCATACCAAGCATGTAGTGCCTACTTAAGTCCATACAAGGAGTTAATCAAAAGATACACCAAGGGGATGGAACCCTCAAGCTCAAAACTAGGTGGCTACTTTATGTAAATTTCCTCCTAAATCTCACCATGGATGAAGGCACTCTTTACATCCATCTAATGCATATTCGGTTCATAGAAAAAAATTATGGTTAAAATAATTTAAATAAAATTTATACAAGAAACTTGGGTAAATTTATTTGAATAATCAATTCCTTCTCTTTATGAGAAACCCTTAGCACCAAGGTGTGACTTGTGATTCTGTACATGACCATATAAAGTACACTTGGTTATATAAACTTATTTACACCTAAAAAAATTCTTATTTTTTAGAAGATAAACTACCATGTTTTATTTTTATCAAATATTCATACTTAGAAAGTAAGACATCTTCCCATTTTAGTCATCACTTGTCCTAGAAATAGGTGAGAGAATCTCTAATATTATCAATATTTGAAATAGATTCCAAATTGACTTGGATGTTGGACAAGATATGTATGATCTAGGCACATCCTAAGAAATAGCAACGTTATAAGCAAAAATTAAAGCATCCAAATAATACTCAATCCCTACCTCAAAATCCATTACTTGCGCACATGGAAGTAGTGTATCAAGCTCATAATTCCTAAAATCCAAGACTGGAGGTTCTAGAGATGGTTATACTTAAGGTGTGGTTAAATCTATAGGTATACTGATTTCATTGGAAGGTGAAGAGTATAATTCAATAGGAAGAGTGGCCATAAGAATATCAAAAGAATTTTATGGAGTAGTCAGAGGAATAGGAAGGTCTTAAGCCAAAATTTTAGGAGGATAACCTAATTGATCTATTGGAAGAACCTCATCAAAAATGACATCTCTCCAAATAATAACCTCATGCCAATAAGGAACATAAATATGGTATGCCTTAGAGGTATTTAAATACCCCATAAAATACATATGATAATTTAGTGCCTCCTTCCAAAGTGATGAGGCCTAGGAATGCCTCATCTGACAAGTGCTTTGAGATGTCCTCTTGCCTTTGTTTGAGATGTATGTGTAGACTAACATTGGAATTTTGCATAGTTTGTCATGATATTTGGGTTAGATAAGTTAGAATAGGTGAATTGCATTTCTTAATTGATTTTGGATTGATTTTCATGTTTCCTTTGGTTTTTTTACTAATAATTCCAAGGTTGCAAAGAGTTGTTCTATACAATAGGTTTTGGAGCATTTTCCCAAGCACATTCTGGTGCACATCCCTACACTTAAAAATATAGACTAGCTGTAAAGTGTGTTCTAAAACAAGAGCAAATTTTGACATGGAAAAGTGCGTAGATGCCCTATTTTATGAAGGAAACAGTTTAGGACAGACAACATGGATCCTAGCCAACCAGCTGGAGAAAAGTTGCCACAATGGTTGATATCTTTTCCATTTCACCAATAGAGGGATTCAATTTGGTTTCCTCCCAAGATAGAATTTTGGTTGTCAATGACACACGTGGCTCTAATTTACCATTTGAATAAATACTATTCCTAGAAGTAAATATTATCATTTTTCTTGTAAAATAACCAATGCACACTCATGGTTATCATTTATTTTGGTTATTGTAATACCCACAAATAATCTTAGGTAGAATTAGCTATGAAAAAAACAATGCTATTAAATTTTATTTCTAGGAATTACCTTACCTTTTGGCAAGTGTCATAGCAATTAAAATATTATTTTATTATAATTAAGTTCCATGATGAAATTCAAGGGGTTAGTAATGGATTTTTAAGCCTTAATATTAAGATAAAACTCATAGGATAAATTCCATAGGATCAAATATTAGATAGCCATAAAATAGTAAGATCAAGATAATGATGTAAGTAGGATAATATGAGCAAATTAATATGTAAATCAAGGCTTATAATATATCAACTAACATTCATTAATAAACAACAATATGAATGTAATAGTCTTAATCATACATGTATAAAGCATGTAGCACAACTTACAATATTAATTGCTCAAAATGTATGCAATCTTTATTACTTCTATTTCTCTTAAAAATATAGCACTGGGTCTCTACACTTGATAATTGTATGACTAATTGAATGTATTTAGTGCTTATCTATGGAATGTTATATAGCCATAGTAGGATGAATATTTGGATAATTGACTATTCCTTTCCATATACCAAGTCTCACAACTCTTGGCTTATCTACTTGACACTTGCATACACATGACTCTATCTTGTATGCACACCTAGACATGACTCTTCACTTGGCACACTCTAATCTAAGGAAACTTGTGCAAACTTACATATAAGACACTTGTGCACATAAACTCATATTACACTTGCACACTTACATGATACTTGTGCATTTCTTGCACATACACACTTACATAACACTTGTGCATTTTCTGCACATTACAACATTACATAAAATATTACTCACACTCTAAACTAAGACTCAACCCTAATATAATATTTGTAATATGTACCATGAAGGTACCATGGGAGTACATTTACATGTACCAAATAATGTAATATATTCCAAAATCCCCCCTGTATTATATTATTTGGTTATTGAATACTTTAGTCTTCAATCATAGTCTTCATTCTTCCTATTCAATCTACAAGTGACCTTGCAATACATGATATCTAATCTCCTTGTAAGACAAATTTGGACCATGTTTGATCCATTTTCCTTTTCCTTTTTTTTGAATGGTTTCTCTTCATGTACTTAAAAAATTGCACACTTGAATCCATTGTTAGAAGATGCTTCAGAAATAAGTTTTTGAAAAAGATAATCTAATCTGAATATTAATGCTCTTTCAAATCTCTTACAATACTTCTCCTTGTAGTAACATAAAATAGATGAATGATATTTTCTTCCACAATATTTACATGGATGAAGACTCCAACAATTTTATTTTTCATGACCAATTCTATTGTAATAGACACATCTTGATGGTATTTTTATTGCTTTATTCATCCTTCTTAGAGCTTCAAGTTCATATGTTTTCTTAATAAAATAGCATAACCATTTATGTACAACCAAAGCTATTCTCTCCTTATTTTCCATGTAGATAAATAGTAGATGATGAAAGTCTTCAATATTTTTAGTAGTTTCTATTTTTGAGATTGGTGGACTACTAGAATAAGGTTTTGTAGTAACAAGATCCAATTGAGTGCTCTTGAATATTTTGTAATCTTATTAATTTCTCTATATTATCTAAGTCTTCTATCATTTTTTAAAAATAGTCTTTTAGTTTATTTTTTATATCTTCATTATTGAATGCACTCTTAACAATTTCTTCCATGATATGCAAACAATATTAAGAAAATATTTCTTTTGATGTAGGCTACCTTATGTCTCCCTAGGTTTGAATAATTTAAAGTTTCTAAATTAAATCCTATTGAGTAGAAATCCTTATGTCTCCCTAATTTTTAGAAACTAAGAAATAATGAATTTTGCAAATTTAATTTTCCTAAGTTTGAAGTAGAACTCCTTTTAACTCCCAAATAACTAAATTTGCAATAATCTTTTATTTCAAAAAATATTTAAATAAATTTAAAAAACTATTAAAAAACCTTATAACTCCAAATTTTAAAATAAACCAAATTTCAAAATTAACTTCAATTTATCAAAGAACTAAAATACTTTAAATAAACCTTATCACTCCAATAAAATAAATTAACTTATCACTCCTAAAATTCCTAATATTATCACTCCAAAATAAGCTTTAATAAAATATTCAAACCTTAATAAAATATTACCTTATCACTCCTATGGCATAAATTAAATAAACCTAATTTACTTGAGTTTACCTTCGAATAACATGTGCGCACTTTATCTCTATTCAACACTACAAATTTGAGTTGTAAACAAGCTTGAGCAGTCTAAATTTAATCTCTTTGTCCTTACATTACCAACATCACATATTCAAACTACCTTCCTAACGATTCATTTTCAAATAGACTATGTACATGTGGCACGTATTGGATTCTTCTTTAGGTGAGACTGCGCTAGGTAAGCAATGAGTGTTCTGATTCTCCTTAAAATGGAACATAACTCTTATATGCCAAGTAAGCATTAATAAAAATGTTAAAGAAACACTTTTGTTACACCTTTCAAATTATGGTGAATGACTGTTACTTCCTTTCCAATGTTCAATCTGCCAACCTTGTGTTATGTGTCTTCCAACTACCAACCTTGTGTTACTTTCCTTCTACAACTTCCAATGTTCAATCTACCAATGGGTATCTCCTTATTAAAAATTTGGTATACCTTCTTATCAGACCAAAGATGTCATGTTATTCCTTGGATAATTTTAGGTGTTAGGGATACATTGTTCCTTGTGTTTTCTTCTCAATGCACTTCTCCTTGGCTAAAATTTGGATGATACACTGCTCCTTAGGTGGTTTGAATACTAAGTTACTCTTTGTATGATACACTGCTCCTTAGGTGGTGGGATGATACTCATGATTTTCTCAAGCTCTTAAGTTTGCTTGGGACCTTTTCAAGCTCTCTTAGATGATATTGGAATATTCTCAAGCTCCTTAAAATTGTTTGAGATATTTTCTTAATGTATTTCCTTGGGCGTAAGGATGACTCCTTCCACTGTGCTCTAATGCAATAGCTACTAACTCATTTTTAGCTTACACATTATTGTTTTTGATAGATAATTGCTTAGCTTCTCTGCTCCAATAATTTTATAGATATCTCTTTGCTAGTTGTTTGATTTATCCTTCTTATCCTTGCTATGAATGGTACTTATCCTATTTTTATGCTACACTCAATCATACATTTGAATGTATCCTCTATATTCTAACATGGTCCTTTACTATGGACCCTTAATCTTTACTTGATGCTCTCTAATGGTTGCTTTATTTCAAGCTATTTTGTCAAGATCTATAACTTATATTATTCTAAAACTTTTCATATATCTAGGCCTCTCTTCAAGACCTATTCTTCTTGTGAATCTTGAGCCTTCTATTTTTTGGAATATAGAAGTCTCTTGATTCTTCTATCTTCTTTGCTACTCCTTTTATTTATTCTTCTTCCTACCAATGTTAGGGTATGAACTGAAATATTTTTATAATCTTGACTATGTCAAGGTCTATCTTCAAGACCAAAAACTTCTTCCTCGTATGTCAAGGTCTATCTTCAAGACTTGAATATTTTACCTCTTATGTCAAGGTTTATCTTCAAGACCTGAATATTCTACCTCTTATGTCAAGGTCTATCTTCAAGACCTAAATCTTCTGCCTCTTATGTCAAGGTCTATCTTCAAGACCTGAATCTTCAATGTCATACAATTTTAATTAATCTTCACTTGAGAAAATCTTACATTCAGATAGATATATCAATACTTGATATATTCTTCTACTTTTTTGCTTACTATTGCATTTGAAGATGAAATTCTTCTCTATCCATTATAGGAAGCTTCTCACTCTTTTGACGATCAATCTCTATTGCAGCTCTATATTCAACAATATCTTAGGTCACATATAAGAATTCAAATGATGTCAAGGTGACGTTGAATTTCCCTAATTCTTCAATCAAAATCAATATGACTTGATTGTATCAAATTCTTCAACTTCCTTCTGAGTTGATAGAAATTAGTGTCAAGTAATATCTATGTCCCTAAAATTCTTCTAATATCAAGGGTTGGCTATATCCTTGAATGATCAACTATCTTAAAGTTGATTTACCCTCCAATAGATGAGTCCTTGTCTTCACTAGTTATAACCATGGAAAGACTCTATAGATGAGTCCTAGTCTTCACTAGTTATTCTACAACCGTGGAAAGACTCTATAGTTGAGTCCTAGTCTTCACTAGTTGTTCCTATAACTATGGAAAGACTCTAGCCTCTACTTACTCTAACCTTACAATAGATTCTAGGTGTAACACCTCTACTTGAAAGAACTCTTTATGAACAATGAACTATATGTTGATGTGAAATATTAATGGCATAGGTTATTTCTTTATCTCTATATGATGAAATTATTTCAGTAGTTTAAAGCATAGAATATGGTATTGTTGATGCATTTGTAGATGTAGGATCATGTACCTATCTCTGGTGGTAATATATGGATAAACCACCTATGATGAGAGATATTTTTAGAAATTATGATAATGACTTGTTCATCGACAGCTCAGGGTAACATGGAAAAATTACCCTTCATGTAGATGCATATCATTTTATTTGTTTCCATGATTGCACCATTGGGCTAGGATGTTTCTTACGTAATGAGCCTCCTCAATAGGGTTTGCGATAACTTAGCTATCATAAAAAAGACAACCTACTTGGGGATAAAACAATGGTGTAGAGTATTATGGATGTGATGCCATGGTTGTCTATGTTTTCTTTGTTGACAAAAAACATTGTTATGTATTCATTAGAATTTAATACTTTTGTATTTACATGTATTGCAGCTTAAATACCTTAGTAAATCAAGTATTATATGATTATATATATATATATATATATAATTTGTTTTAAATAGTTCCTAGCACCAAGTAATAATTTATCATAGAATGTGATTTTGTTGTTACATTGGAAAGTTATGGTAACTAAGCCACCCCTTGGGAAGATAAAGGTAAGATTCGATTTTCTTAAAGATTTGGAAATAAATTGCTTGAGCACGCATGACAAGGTGGTGTGTAATGCTCTTTGGATGTTTGGTGCACACTCATCCATGCAAGGTAATGATCCTTACTTAAATCCAAGGGAAGGTAGGCTAAATGAGGGTAATCAATGTATAAAGAGGTAGTGGAGAAATAGAGGCAGAAGGGAGAAGGTTGGAAGAAAGAATCAACATTTAAAGATGTCCTTTGGAGGCAAGTGGAACCTACAGTTTAGGTGCTCCCCTTTGTATTTGCTCTTACTCTTGGTTATAGCATCATTGTTTAAATATTATCATTCCTGCCTTGTCTATATTTGTTGGTTGTACTTTATTCATTGGATTTTGTATGTTGTTGGCATCGACCTCATGCTACATAGTTCTCTTTTCTTGTGTGTTTGTTACATTTCTTGGATTGCCTAGGATGGTGGGTGTTCCTCCCATCCATGACCTATTCTTTTCTTTTTTACTACAGGAATCCAAGTTTGTTAGTTTGAGTGCTTTGTTATCCTAGTTGTTCACATGTGTGAGGTTTTCCAATAGTGATGTTTTAGTTTTAATCCATCTGATTGCACCTTGTGGACTGCTTCTCTTATTTTTGGTAATGGAGTACCCTTACATCTAGATCTAGTCTGCATGGAGGGAGTCTCATTTTTTTTGGTCTTTCTCCATTTGTAGGTTGGTGGGTGACATTTTGTAGTCCTTTGGTTTTTGAGATAGTCTTTTGCTTGGTTTGTCTTCATGATATTACATTTGCTCCTTTGAGCTCAATCGCATGTCTTTAATTTTATAATTTCAATTTATCTATGTGGTTTAAATTAAGCTTCTTTGTGTAAGAATCATAGATGGTTGAATGAATAAATTAAAGCTTTACTTTGTGAAGAATGTAGTTGGATTTATGTTTTAAGTTAAAGCATTATGTTGTAAATAATATGGATAAATTTATGGTTTAAGTTAAAGCATTATATTGTAAATAATCTAGATTGATTTATGTTTTAAGTTAAAGCATTATGTTGTAAGGAATATGGAGAGCTTTATGTTTAAAATGAAGCATTATTTTGTAAATATGGCTTTACATTCTAGTAAAATCTTTAATGAATGTAGATGGTTCTATGCTTAAGTTATATATTTATCTTGTTAAGTGTATAGAAATTATTTTATGCTTGTTTAAAAGTTGTATTGTAGTCTTGCATTTAAGTGAGAGCTTTATCTTTTTTTTTACTAAAATTTAATATGCTAGGCTTCTGGAAAAGCCAAGATATAGCTTTCTTTAAGTTCTATTTATAGTTTTTTTTATTGAAAGAATACTATAACAATTCTTGAATACTTTGGTAGGCTAAGGGATCATTATAAAGAGAAGTATGGGATTCTCTTTTATAGGATGTATTGCTTGTTCAATGGTTTTGAAAGAGAAACTTATATAATAATTCTTGAGATTTTTGTAAGTTAAAGAATTATTATAAGGAGAAGTATGGGATTCTCCTCAAGAATCTTGCTTATGTTTTATGCATGGTTGTTGCATAATAGAAAATGCAATGTTTTAGTTTGCATTGCATTTAGAGTTGTCTTGATTCCTAAGTAAACCTCATATACTATGGGTGGTTATTTCATATTGAAGAAGCTTGTAGATGCTTGGTGGGCTGGAGATTCTTAGAAAAGTTTTCTTAGTTTTTCAAATGTAATGATGATGTAAATAAGCAAAGGCTTGTAAAGGAAAATATTTTCTTGGATGATTTGTAAGACTTGGCTATTGTTCAAAAGAAAAATTATGTTGCTCTAATGTTTCCTTTTGTTATGAGCAATGAAGTGTTTTGTTTTAGGAATATTTGTTCTTAGTTAGCATGGGCTACTATGAATATGATAATGGAATGGATGTTGTCATCTATAGCTATTTTTTTTAGATGATAGTATGTTTCCTTGAAGCTGTGTGTTGAGTAATGGAAATATGTTCTTTATGGATTAGGTAATTTTTTATTAAAAAACTTTATATCAAGTTTCTTGTATTGAATAAATTTAGTGTTTGGTTAAAGGAGCTCTTGGTTTTCTTATTTTAGCATTTCATATTTGATGGATTATGTCATGCTTAATAATATTGTTTTAAATTAGAGTAATTGATGCAATTGTTTATCTATCCTTGGGAATGGTAGGAATGCTCCTCTAGATAGTCATAATACCCAATCCTAGCAGGAGTTGTGTGTATGAAATAACCATGTAAACTTGAGTCTTATAAGGATTTGTGTGGATTTAATAGCTAGGAACTCATGAACCTAGAAGGTGTTGTATGGATACAATAGCCAGGGCACCTATAAATTAAAACCACCATAAACATGTTAGATTGGGTATACCCCCAACTAGGAGTTGTGGGAATAGTTACAAGCCAGTAGTGGTGATTACTTGATTAAGTAGGATCAGGAAATCATGTTAGTTATCTTCGAAGTGGCAATGACCTTAGTTACCACATGGAGGTGTGGTAACTAAGCACAAAGTCTCTACACTTCATTAACCTAATTATATGGACTTAAAGTATGATTAGGTAATAAGTGACACCTTTGAGCGTTATGGACCTTAAAGGATAATCCCTACACAATGGTCACATGGTCCCTATCTGATGAAGGTATGGGAAAAGTGTGGGGAACACTTATTGGTATCCTTATAAATGTGTAGGTTTAGTAAGGTGGACCCCAAAAACTCATGATAATTCGCCATTCTTATCCACTGAGTGATGTTTGTAGCAAATTAAAACTCAAATATAGTGAAGCCTTGTATGCTAAATTATTATAAGGGTTATGAACCTTTATAGGTAATCTATCCATTTTCAAAAAAACATTGGGTTGGTAGTTTTGGGTTGTTATAATTGGTATCAGATATCTAGGTTTGTAGGGGCTACAAGATTCCACGGAGAGTGACTAGGTTGAGACTTGACTTGATGTGTAACTTTGGGTAAGGAACCTTACAAGAAGGCAAGTGTGACCCTAAAATATTATCAATTGAGTGATAATAATTTATGTTAGTTCATGTGTAGAATGAAGCTAATAGAATGTAAGTACAATTGTGGGAGGATTTTAACTTACCCCACTTTATTTTTTATAAGGAATGACGCCTATTTAAAAATTAAGTTTGTCCAAGAAAACCAAATCATATGCACAAGGAGGTAGTGCAGCATCAAAGTATGAACAAGTTGTGGGCCTTAGTAAGAAAACTAGGAAATCTAGAAAAAGGCTTGAGATGAGAGTAAACCTTGATAGAAATATCAGAGGATCAACAGGATATTATGGAAGAGTAGAAGGCCTCTCCTCCACAATGAATTTGCTTCAATAATATTTGGAACAAAAACATAAAATAATAGATACTTTGGTCAATAGAGAGGCCAGTACTAGACATATGGAAGGTTGATAGAGAGAAAAACCTATCCAAATAGGCCTATAGGGTAGAGTTTGGATAGATTATGAGCTAGAAAAATATCCTAAGAATGTTAAGGTAAAAAAATTTAATGGGAAAGAAGGAGGGGATGTTGCTGAATTATGGTTGAAAGAAATAGAGATCTTATTTTTCCATGAAGAATTACTCTTTTTAGACTCATACTGTGTGGGCTATCCTTCATATTCTTAATGCAACCCTAGAATGGTGGGACACCTTTAGCTTAGGTAAAAATATCCAAGTTAAATATCCTACATGGGATACGTTTGTTGAGGCTTTTAAGAAAATGTTTCTTATAGAACAATTTTATGTAGAGAAGTTTGAAGAATTCTCTACTCTTCAACAAGGGTCACTATCAATAGAGGTGTATTTTTAGAAATATGTGAAATTATTAAATTTTGTTCCTAAATATGAGATAAATTAATGCCTTAAGGTTCATACATTTATTCTAGGGATAGATACTAAAATAAGGACAATAATTAATCTTCTCAAACTAAAAACTCTACAAGAAGCTTATGGCTTGACTAGGTAGTAAGAAGCCAATCTAAAAATAAGAAAGCATTTCAATTATTCAAGTATGATAGAATTAGAAATCCAAGAACTGAGTAAAAGGAAGAGTGTTGGGTTCATGAAGTGGTACAAGGATTAAAACAAAATAAACAAGGGATACTAGAGGTTCCATAATTAGAACAATGAAGGGCAAGGATAAAATAAGAAGAAATTCCAAAAAAGGGATAGTTCGAATCCTCAACCCTCTAAGTAAATAGAATTAATACAAAAAGAAGAATTAGGGGATAAAATATAAGAGAGAAAAAATGCACCTAAGATAGGCTTCTATATATATGGAGGACCTCACTATGCTGGGAAATGTCCCCAAAGATCATAGATGAATCATAGGGCAGATGAGTAGCCACACTGAATATATGTTGCTACTAGGAGTTAGAATCTAGATGGGAAAGCTACAATTTTACTAAATGGTAAGCTGTATAATAAATATGTAAAATTTTTAATAGATAGTGAAGCTAGTGATAGTTTTATTTCCACTTGTATTATCAGGATATGCTAGAAAGACTTGTATTTTTGGTACAAGGATGGAAAGTCGAGTATATTTTTGGTCACACTTACTCAGTGGAACAATGTTTACCTACAACCAACATAATTCTACCCAATGGGTCCACTATATGGAATTTTCATGTGGCACCCCTTCATGCTTTTGATGTTATCCTAGGGATGGATTGGTTGAAGGCTCATGGAGCCCTAATCAACTTTCAAGAAAGGTGGATGGATTTCACCGACAAGGATAAGAGGAGAGTAAGGGTTTAGAGTGGGAAAATTTCTTTCCAACCTCATTTGCTTTCAATTCAAAAAAATCCATTAAAATAGGTGGTATACTATATGTAGTAAATATCAATGGGAAGACTGGAGAAAAGGAGATGAAGAATTATTCAAGAAGCATCCAATTCTCCATGAATTTTAGGATGTATTTCTTGAAGATCTTCCATGTCTACCTCCTTTATGAGAATTCAATTTCACTATTGAATTAATGCCAAGGTTTGAACCCATTTCAAGGGCACATTATAGGATGAACCCAATTGAGTTGTAAGAATTGAAGGTTCAATTACAAGACTTGTTAGAAAAAGGTCTAATCAAACCTAGTGTGTCATCTTAGGGTACTCTAGTATTATTTGTGAAAAGGAAGAATGGATATCTAGGTTGTGCATAGACTATAGGATTTTAAATAAGGTAACCATTAAAATAAGTATCCTTTACCATGAATTGATGATCTCTTTGATCAACTAAATGATGCTACCCTATTATCAAAGATAGATCTAATATCAGGGTATCACAAACTAAGGATTCAATAAGAGGATACCTCTAATACAACCTTCAAGACCAGATATGGGCACTATGAATTCACAATACTATAATTTGGGTTGAAAAACACACCCAAAACTTTTAAAAACCTCTAGATATGTTTATCTTTGTATTATTGGATGACATTTTGATCTTCTCTCATTCTAAAGAATAATATGATCACCATCTTCACTTAGTACTAGAATTTTTATGGAAGATCCAGTCGTATGGGAATTTATCCAAGTGTGATTTTTATACCTCACAAGTGCAATACTTGGGGTACATCATATAAATAGAATGAATTGCTATAGATCCAAATAAAATAAAGGCTATATTAAATTGGCCTTGAATAACACAAGCTTATACTGAGAGGGAGGGTTGAACAATATAAAACCAACTTTTACTTTTCTATCCCAAATAATATTATCCAATATTATCAATAGCAATAATAAAATAAATGCACAAATCATCACACACAAGAGAGACACCAATTTAACATGGTTCACCCAATGTGGGCTACTCCACGAAGAAAAAATTTCTACTAAAATTTCTCAACAAATCTTCTTGGAAATAAATTCCCTATTACAATGTTTATGGACCTCTGTCCAAAGGAGACACCAATCCCCTAATATCTGATTTGTGGATCTCTATCCATAGGAGAAATATTTCCACTTTTCTTTGGTTCATGGAACTTGATCCACGATAACTCTATATCCTTAACTGGTTCGTGGATCTCTCTCCACAAAAGAACTCTATCTTCCTAGCTGGTTCATGGATTACGCTCCATAGAAGAACTCTTTCCCATTGATCTAGTTCATGGATCTCTATCCATATGAGAATTCTATCCCCTCTGCTCTGGCTGGTGATATTCTAGAAGACTTCTACCCCCACTACTCTGTCTTGTGGATCTCTCTCAATAGGAGACCTCTATCCCCACTATACTAGCTAATGGATCTCTATCCATTGGATACTGTTATCCTCTTTACTCTGTCACCTCCAAAGTTTATTCTCAACTCTATCTCAAATATGCATCAAAATTTATCTCAAATATGCACTAAAATTTGTCTCAAATTTGCACCAAAATCTATCTCAAATCTACACCAAAATCTATCCCAAGTCTAGCACAAATATGCTCTAACTCTACTCACAAATCTGGACTAACTTCTATCTCAAATCTTTACCAAACTCTATCTCAAATATTTCCCCAAGCCTTAACACAAAGCTTGATCAAATCACCAATCAACTCTTCTTAGATTTACCCCAAGCCTTAACACAAAGCTTGAACAAATCATCAATCAAATCTACTTAGATCTGTCAAAATCCTTAATATAAATCTTGAACAAATCACCAATCAACTCTACTTAGATCTTCCCCAAGCCTTAACACAAAGATTGAATAAATCATCAATCAAATCTGCTCAAATATGCCTTCATGCCTTCTCAAAGAATTGCTCAAATCTACCTTAACCCTTCTCAAATACTTACTCAAATATACCTTCAAGCCTTCTCAAAGAATTTATCAAATCTGCCTTCTTCAAGCCTTCTCAAAGACTTAATCAAATCTATCTTCAACCTTCTCAAATACTTTATCAAATCTACCTTCAAGCCTTCTCAAATACTTTCTCAAATATACCTTCAAGCCTTCTCAAATACTTTCTCAAATCTGCCTTCAAGCCCTCTTAAGGACTTGCTCAATTTTGCTTTCAAGCCTTCACAAAGACTTGCTCAAATATGCCATCAAGCACATGCTCAAACCTGCTCTCACACATGCTCAAAACAACTCACAACATATACTCAATCAATATCAAATCTTGCACACAATGCTATCAAATGCTTTGTTTAATATTCAAAGTAATTCCTTTAACTTGAAGCAGTTTAGACATATTCTATCCAAAAAAAATTTAACCTCTGGAACATATAGAAAAACCTCAATATGTTTCACACTCAAAAAATATGATTTTTAATTTTTGCATATTTTTTTTTTAATATCACTCAAAACCAATGCTCAAGAAGTTTCACTCAATAATTCAACCAATGAAACACAACTTGGTCACAAACCCTAAATAAATATTTTCATAATTATTCTAACAAATACCGCAATGTAAGTCTCAAACCCTAAATCATATAATTCATAATATCTATCTCAAATGTTCTCAAAATATTCAACAATGAAGCATATAATACTCACTCAAATATTTCCAACAATGCTTATCAAACAATCCTTTTCACTCCACCTTATGTTTCATAATTCTTCCAACAAAGAGCACAATTAAGGTCTCAAACCCTAACTCAAATAATTTATAATATCTATCTCAAACGTTCTCAAAATATTCAACAATGAAGCATATAATACTCACTCAAATATTTTTAACAATGCTTATCAAACAATCCTTTTCACTCCACCTTATGTTTCACAACATTCATTCCAACAAACACCTCAAAAAAGGATGATGTGCCCATACAATTTTGCTTTTACCGAGATATGTTTTCAAAATCTATCCCACTTACAAGCAAATCCTTTGTGCCACTTCAATACTAGATAGCAATAGTCTATATTAAAACTTCCACATGAATATTTCACCTCAACAAATATTTCACCATACAAAAATTGTCAAACCATTTTTACACCTTATTACTCCTAATTTTTCGACCAAAAATTCATCAACAAAAATCACAAATTACATAGGCAAAATATTTCATTTACACCTTATATCTCCTACTTGCCATTAATGCATTTCCAAAAGATAAATAAAACACCACTTCAATTTTTATCCCAATGCATTAACAAAACAAGCCACCTTAATTTTGCTCAAGAAAGAAATCACTTTATAACTCCTTTTTATTTGCAAAAATTAAAATAATTTAAAACTCCTTATATCTCCCTAGCACATACCTTAGCCACCTTAGACCTTAGGGCATAAATTAAATTTTAATAAAAAATTAATTCCCCCTTTGCTGCCACCCGCCATTAGGAGTCAAACCTGCATTTCCTAGTAGCCCCATGCCCTAGCCATGGCCAGGTCACTGCATGGGCTAGCCAACCCACATGAACAAAGGTGCACAATATTTTTCTTAACCTCTACCATCGACACTAAAAGCTAATCCGACCATGCAATCAAAACACCTCCACGTAAATCAAACACAACACCTCCTGCTCTCAATATGCTATGCAAACCTAGCTTGCTAGCTTGACTACCACCTCAGTTGAGTGGGACACCCCTTCAAGCCTTTGACCAATGACTGCTCTGAAATGCATAGAATCTTCTATTTGTTTCTCCTCCATCTTGTCGAATGAAAATCGAGCAAGGTAATTACTTTGGGGTAAAAATAATTTGAATCCTTTTGACTTAGGCTAAACCTTAGCCTATTAATACATATGCCCTCCTCTATATTTGATGTTAGCTCTTTTTGCAATTTGAATTTTAGCACTTCAAATTTAATTATTTAATTATAATAATTTAAATCCAAAGGATTTAAATATTATAAATTAAATATTAAAAACCTTTTTGGGCATTTTATTTTTAGGGATAACCTTACCACCATTAATGGATATTTTACCTTTGTAAAATTACCACCAAGGTAAATTATTTAAGGATAACCTTGCCACCATTAATGAATATTTTAACCTTTGCAAAATTACCACCAAGGTAATTTATAAATTCTTTCTCAAACATCATGGAGAGGTATTCCTTTCTTCTTGCTGCCTTATACCTCATGTGCCACCATGAGAAATATTCTCACAAATATTTCTATCAACTTAGGACATTAAACCTTTTGACATTAATCAAACCTTTTGACATTAATTCCATCAAATTAGGATATCAAACCTCTTCACATGAATGACAACAAAACATGCTCAAATTTCCAATAGGCCTCTACCAACAAATGTGATAGAATTCAGGAGTTTCATGGGACTCATAGACTACTATAGGGATTTTCTGAGATTACTCTAAGGTCACATATTCAATCACCAATCTTTAAATAAAGAGAAAATAGTTCAAATGGACAGATAAATGTAAGGCTACACTTGAGGCTCTAAAGAAAAATCTAACACCACCACCAATTATTATGATACCGAATCCTATTGGAAATTTTACTGTGTGTAATGATGCTTCCTTGGAAGGTTTGGATGGGATATTTCTTAGGAAAAGGTTATAGTATCATATGAGTCCAAAAAACTCAAGAAGCATGAAGTAAACTATGCTACACATGATTTAGAATTGGTAGTAGTAGTGCATGCCCTAAAGGTTTGGAGATATTATTTATTGGGCAGACCATTTGAGCTAAGAATAGACCATCAAAGTTTGAAATATATCTTCATCCAACCTATGTTGAATGCAAGGCAAAGAATATAGATATAATTCTTAGCAGAATACGACTTTGGTATTGAATGCATCAAAGGGAAGGAAAATAAGGTTGCAGATGCCTTGATTAGGAGAAGACACATAGTAGCATTGACTCGAATCCATATAGATATGATGGATAGGGTTAAGGAAATGCAACTACAAGACATGTGTTGCATGGAAATATGGGATAAAATAAATATAGATCCAAAATAATGTAAGGATTTCAACATAAAATATGGTATTTTATGTTTTAAAGAGAGGGTAGATATATCCAAAATTGGTTATTTAAGGAGAATGATTATGCAAGAGGCACATAATTCTCCCTATTTTGCTCATATCGAAGGGTAAAAATGAGATAAAACATGAAAAAGACCTTATAATTATATGGAATTAAGTAAGACATCTCTAGTATTATCGCAATATGTCTAGAATACCAAAAAATGAAGGCAGATCATCGTCACCTAGTAGGAAAATTGTACCCACATGATGTGCCAATGTAGAAATGATAGGTAATCTCCATGGATTTTATAGTGGGTCTACCTAAGAATAGGTACCAACATGATGTGATCTTGGTGGTGGTTGATAAGTTGATCAAGGTTGCACACTTCATACTAGGTAACAAAAATGATGATGCACCGATGGTGGAAAACAAGTTTATCAATGAAATATTTAGGCTAAATGGGTTTCCGAAAGTGATCATATCAGATAAGGATTCTAGGTTCACATCTAAATTTTGGTAAGCTCTACACCATGCAGTAGGTACTAAGCTAAATATTAGTTCTTTTTTATCATCCTAAAAAGTATGGTTAGACTTAGGGGGTCAACTAGATTTTGGAAGACGTGCTATGCATGTATTACATGGACCAAAAGTCTAAGTGGAAAGACTTTCTGCATCTTGTTGGATTTGCACACAACGGGTACCAAGTATCATTGGGGATGTTCCCATTCAAGGCATTGTATGATAGAAGATGTAGAACACCTCTGTCATGGGTAATCTAGAGGATTAGGTGATGATCAAACCCAACATTGTTCGAGTTATGGAGGAAATGCTTAAGGTAATCTGGATTAATCTCAAGGAAGTGGTTGATTTCCAAAAGAGCTATGCTGATTTGAAAAGATCACCCAGATATTTCTCTATAGGAGATCGAGTATTCTTAGGGTAAGACCCATGAAAAGTGACATTAAGTCAACCAAGATAGATCCTCACTATGTTGGACCCTTTGAGATCATTTGTAAGATCATCCCAATATCCTATAGGCTTGCTTTACCACTCAACCTATCAAATATCCATGACACTTTCTACATATCCCTACTTAGGAAGTATGTTGATGATCCTACTCATGTGTGGAATGTTTCTAAATTATAGATGATAGATCCCATAGCCATTGAGGTGTGACCAATTAAGATCCTAGGGTTTCATTCCAAGATGTTAAGGAAATAAACTCTAGACCAATGTAAGGTCCAATGGGACCAGTATTCTGAGCATTGTGCTACATGGGAGAATGCTAAAGTTATGAGACAATAATTTCCATATCTATTTGAATAAATCATATATGCAATATTTTATAGGAAACACATAGGATTATGTTTAGTCTAATGGGGTAGTATGTAACACCCCTACTTGGCAGAACTATTTATGAACAATGAACTATATGTTGATGTGAATGATTAATGGCATAGGTTCTTTCTTGATGTCTATATGATGAAATAATTTTAGTATTTTTGAGAATAGAATATGGTACTACTATTGCATTTGTGGATGTAGGATTAGGTACCTCTCTCTGGTGGGAATATATGGATAAACCACCTACGATGAGAGATATTTTTGGAAATGATGATGATAAATTGTTCATCGATAGCTCAAGGTAACATGGAAAAATTACCCTTCATGTAGATGCATATCATTTTCTTTGTTTCCATATTTACACCATTGTTCTAGTATGTTACTTTCATAATGAGACTCCTTAATAGGGTTTGCAATAACTTAGACTATCATTAAAAATACCACCTACTTGGGGATAAAATAATGGTGTAGAATATTGTGGATGTGATGCCATGGTTGTCTATGTTTGCTTTGTTGACGAAAAGAGTTGTTATGTATTGATTAGAAATTTAATACTTTTGTATTTACTTGTATGGCAACTTAAATACCTTAGTAAATCAAGTATTATATGGTTATATATATATATTTATATTTTAAATAGTGCCTAGCACTAAGTAATAAGTTACCATAGAATGTGAGTTTGTCGTTACATTGGAAAGTTATGGTAATTAAGCCATCCCTTGGGAAGATAAAGGTAAGCTTCAATTTCCTTAAAGAATTGGTAAGAAACCACTCAAGCACGCATGGAAGGGTGCATCATAATGCTCTTTGGGAATTTGGTTTTTGCTCATCCATGCAACGTAATGCTCCTTCCTTAAATCCAAAGGAAGGTAAATTAAAGGAGGGTAATCAACACCTAAAGAGGTAGTGGAGAAATAGAGGTAGAAGGGAGAAGGTTGGAAGCAAGTAATAACATTCAAAGATTTTATTTGGAGGTAAGTGGAATCTGTATTTTAGGTGCTCCCCTTTGTGTTTTCTCTTACGCTCAATTATTGCATCATTGTTTAAAATTTATCATTGTTGCTTTGTCTATATTTGTTGGTTGTACTTTATTCATTGGATTTTGTATGTTATTGATGTCAGCCTCATGTTGCTAGTTATCTTTACTTGTGTGTTTGTTACATTACTTGGATCACCTAGGAGGGTGGGTTTTCCTCCCATCCATACCCTATTCTTTTCTTTTTTGCTGCAAGAATCCAAGTTTATTTGAGTGCTTTGTTGTCCCATTTTTTCACTTGTGTGAGGTTGCCCGATAGTGATGCTTTAGTTTTTATCTATCTGATTGCACCTTGTGGAATTCTTCACTTGTTTTTGGTAATAGGGTACCCTTACATCTAGATCTAGTATGCATGTAGGGAGTCTCATTTTTTTTTGTATTTCTCCATTTGTAGGTTGGTGGTGACGTTCTGTAGAGTCCTTTTGTTTTTCGGATAGTCTTTTGCTTGGTTTATCTTCATGATCTTACATTTCTCCCTTGAGCTCAAGTGCATGTCTTTAATTTTATAATTTCAATTTATCTATGTGGTTTAAATTAAGCTTCTTTGTGTAAGAATCATAGATGGTTGAATGAATAAATTAAAGTTTTACTTTGTGAAGAATGTAGTTGGATTTATGTTTTAAGTTAAAGTATTATGTTGTAAAGAATATGGATCACTTTATGGTTTAAGTTAAAGAATTATGTTGTAAATAATCTGGATGGATTTATGTTTTAAGTTAAAGCGTTATGTTGTAAGGAATATGGAGAGCTTTATGTTTAAGATGAAGTGTTATTTTGTAAATATGGCTTTACATTCTAGTAAAATCTTTAATGAATGTAGATGGTTCTATGCTTAAGTTAAAGCTTTTTCTTGTTAAGTGTGTAGAAATTATTTAATGCTTGGTTAAAAGTTGTATTGTAGGCTTGCATTTAAGTGAGAGCTTTATCTTTTGTTTTACTAAAAGTTAATATGCTAGGCTTATAGAAAATCTAAGATATAGCTTTATTTAAGTTCTATTTATAGTTGTTTTTTATTGAAAGAATACTATAACAATTCCTAAATACTTTAGTAGGTTAAGGGATCATTATAAAGAGAAGTATGGGATTCTCTTTTATAGGATGTATTGCTTGTTCAATGGTTTTGAAAGAGAAACTTATATAATAATTCTTGAGACTTTTGTAAGTTAAAGAATTATTATAAGGAGAAGGATGAGATTCTCCTCAGGAAGCTTGCTTATATTTTATGCATGGTTGTTGCATAATAGAAAATGACATGTTTTAGTTTGCATTGCATTTAGAGTTGTCTTGATCCCTAAGTAAACCTCATATGTCGTGGGTGGTTCTTCCATCTTGAAGAAGCTTGCAAATGCTTGGTGGGTTGGAGGTCCTTGGCAAAGGTTTCTTAGATTTTAAAATGTAACGATGATGTAAATAAGCAAAGGATTGTAAAGAAAAATATTTTCTTGGAAAATTTGTAAGACTTGTCAAAAAATATTATGTTGCTCTAATGTTTTCTTTTGTTATGAGAAATGAAGTGTTTTATTTTAGCAATCTTTGTTCGTAGTTAGCATGGGCTACTATGAATATGATAATGAAATGGATTTTTTCCTCTATAGATATTTCTTTTATATGATAGTATGTTTCCTTGAAGCTATGTGTTAATTAATGGAAATATGCTCTTTATGGATTAGGTAGTTTTTTATTTAAAAAATTTATATCAAGTTTCTTGTGTTGAATAAATTTAGTGTTTGGTTAAGAGGATCTCTTGGTTTTCTTATTTTAAAATTTAAAATTTTATGGATTATGTCATGCTTAATAATATTGTTTTAAATTTGAGTAATTGATGCAATTAGTTATCTATCCTAAGGAAGGGTAGGAATGCTCCTCTAGATAACCATAATACCCAATCCTAGGAGGAGTTGTATGTATGCAATAACCAGGTAAATACGAGTCTTATAAGGAATTGTGTGGATGCAATAGTTATTTACTCATGAAACTAGAATAAGTTGTATGGATGCAATATCCAGGGTACCTTTAATTTAATACCACCCTAAATGTGTTGGATTGGGTGTAACCCCACTAGGAGTTGTGGAAATAATTATAGGTCAATAGTGGTGATTCCTTTATTATGTAAGATTGATAAATCATGTTAGTTGTCATCAAAATGGAAATGACCTTAGTTAGTCCACAAAGGTGTGGTAACCAAGGTTGTACGCTTCATTAACTGCATAAATGGACTTAGAGTATGGTTAAGGAATGCATCCCCCTTGAGTTTTATGGGCATTAAAAGATAATCCATATGTCATGGTCACATGGTCCCTAGCCAATGAAGGTATCGGAAAAGTGTGGTCACCAATTATTGGCATCCTTCTAAATATGTAGGTTTAGTAAGGTGAACCCTAGAAACTCATGAGAATTTGCCATCCCTGTCCATTGAGTGTCGTCTATAGCGATTTGAAACTCAAATATGGTGAAACCTTGTATGCTGAATTATTATAAGGGTTCTAAAACTTTATAGGTAATCTATCCCTTTTTAAAAAAAATTGGGTTGATATTTTTGAGTTGTTACACTAGGTCAATCTCGCTTTAAATTAGACAAACTCTAAACCAATTTTATCAAATTGGAAAAAATCAATTTTGAATGTAGATTAAATAAATTCAACCTATGCAAGATACTACTTGTAGTAGCTATGATACCACTAACGTATTTTTAAAAAGGGATAAAATATGAATGTAATAGCCTGAATCATACATGTATAAAGTATGTAGCACAAATTACAATATTAATTGCTCAAGAAGTATGTAATTTTTATTACTCATCTTTCTCTTACAAATATAGCACTTGACTCTCTACACTTGATAATTGTATTACTGATTGAATGTATCCAGTGCTTCTCTATGGAGTGCTATATAGCCATAGTAGAATGAATCTTTGGATACTTGACTATTCCTTTCCATATGCCAAGTCTCATGAATCTTGACTTATCTACTTGACACTTGCATACATATAACTTTATCTTGTATGCACACCTAGACATGACTATTCACTTGGCACACTCTAATCTAAGGACACTTGTGAATACTTAAATATAAGTCACTTGCACATATAAACTCACATTACACTTGAACACTTACTCACATAATACTTGTGCATTTCCTTCACATACACACTTACATAACACTTGTGCATTTCTTGCACATTACAACATTACATAAAATATTACTCACACTCTAAACTAAGACTCAACCCTAATCTAATATTGACAAGATATACCATGAAGGTACCATGGGAGTACATTAGCATGTACCAAATAATGTAATATTCTCCAATAGTTAGAAGAGATAGTTTTGAAGGTAGAAGATAATTGTGGTTTTTGATATTGTTATATTGAATTTCCAATAATGTTATCTATAGTAAAAATGTATGCTTTAATGAAACCATGTTATTGTGCAATTTTAATAGTTTAATATGAATTATATTTTATCTTTATCAAATGAGGAGAAAAGGACCACTCTCTCACCCTAATAAAGAGTTATTTCCTATTTTTTATAGCATAATATGTTTTTGTTTTCTTGTGTGCTATTATAATAGTGTTAAGTTTTTGTACTTTCCTATACAATTCCTTAGCAGTAAAAATTGGCAAATTTAAATGTTTTATTTCATTTTTGTGTAATTTTACTTTCTATTATTTCTTTTCCAACAAGGTTTTTATTATGTTATGTTGTTATTTCAATTTAGTATTGCTTTAGTTTTCCTTAGGAGCTTAGGAATCCATTTCTCAAAACATCTCTTATAGTAATTAGCACATATAGCCAAGGATGCCACCCATGATTGAAAATTTAATGAATAGGAATAACACCCATAACTTTTTGGTATCATTATTGGGGATTTCAACATTGCTAAGGACCTAGTGGGGTATCATCCTAGACTATTTTATGATGTGAAATCAAGATGAAACTAGAAGGATTTCTAAGTGTGATAGTTTACAATTTAATTTAAAAAAAAATTCCTTTATGAATGATTACATTTCATTTGAAAGTGCTTCTATTTTGATTGAATAGAACTAGATATGGTAGGGGTAGATTCACTAGTCAAACCCCTCATCTAATCATAGGTTGGAGGATTTTATACTTTACATCAAACCCAAAGGTTGTGTCAACTAACGAATTACCTATAATAAGTTTGCTTGAATATCCAAGTGAAGGAGAAGGCAGCTCTAGTGGAAAACCCTTATCAACAGAAGGGTTGTTAATATTCCTAGAAGATTCTATAAAACAATCTGGTAGCCTTCCACCTAGCTCAAACCTACTCACAACCCCATGAAATATTAAATAAATCTATAACATTTGTTAGGGAGATTCTAGTATGGAGGATATGTAAAGTAATGGAGATAAAACCCATAATACCAAGGGAAGTAACACAAATAGAAATTTTACATACCCTATCAGGTTTAACCCTGATGAGGAAGCCAATATGAAAAATATTTCACCCTTAGAATTACTGATATTTAGGGGGGTTGCATCCAAATATCCTGATCAATTCTTATTTGAGTTTAAGGTGTTATGTTAGACATATTATTATACAAAATATAACAAAAAGTTTAAACTCTTTTTGGTCATGTTGAAAGATTCATCCATGGTCTTAAATGTAGACTCAATACAAATGTGGTATGAGATGAAAAAAATATTTCCTAGATAAGTACCAGGAATAATGTAGGGTTAAGGATCAAAAGGAAGAAATTTTTTGAGTGAAACAACAAGATGATGAAAACCTAGAAGATTATTTCAACATATTCTTTTTCATCCTAAAATTATGTGGAGAAGGAATAGACTAAGAGTTAAGTAACACCATATTCCTAAGAGGACTACAAGAAGAAAACCGTGATGCTCTAAACCTCATGGGGAAGGGTGATATAAATAAAATTAACTTTTCAAAAATTGCTAAACTTTGCAAAAACTTCTCCTACATTAGGCTTAGCAAACATTATTATAAGGGAAATTAAAAAACTAGCAATAGCATAGGAGAAATAATGGAGGAGCTAGAGGGGTTTTTGGAAGATGGCTCCAACAACTACGGCTCCCTCTGTTTCAGCTCTCGCAGCCTCTATTTCCATCACAGTTTCCCTAGCTTTCCTTGGAAAGGTCTCCCAAACCCTCCTCAAGGATCTTGAACTAGGCGAGATCCCTGTTGATCTCACAGATGCTCCCATTGCCCCTGATCCGGATTTGGGTGGTGCGTGACCTAGGGCGGAAGGGTTCATTCTCCCATTTCCACTTTCCAAAACCCCTACCTTGGCTGGTCTATCTTTCAATGTGATGGTGTCGGGAATCCCCCTCCCCCAAACCATCTAATATGGTTTCTCTTCCCCCCATGGGCACCTTCGAGGATAAGTTGGTCATCCCAGTTTCTCGCATGGCTCCAAAACTCTCCCTCAAATCCTTGTCCCTGGTTAGGAAATTCTTTGGAGGCCGACCTAACATGGAGTCTATCAAAATATGGGCCAGTTTAAAATGGCGAACAGAGGGAAGTTTATAGCTAGTGGCTCTTTCCAGGGGCTTCTTCCTAATTCAATTGAACAACCAGAATAATTTTGCAAGAATCCTCACCGGAGGACCGTGTTTCTTTGGTAGGAAAATTCTATTTCTCAAGAAATAGGAGTATGGTTTCAACCCCCAAACTCAGGATATCAATGTTGCCCCCATTTGGGTTCATCTTTCGAACCTACCAATCCAATTTTGTCATGAAGACATCCTTTGGGAGATCAGAGGATACATCAGAGACCTGGTTGCCCTTAATCCAAAAACTAAAGCCCATTCTAGAATGGCCTTTGCTATAATCTACATGTCTATGAACCTAGCATCCCAGCTTCCCGCTCGCATCAACCTCATCTATGGAGATTTTTCTAGTGGTGTCAGGCCATTGAGTATGAGAATACCAGCATTTTGCATCGAATTCCAGACTCAGGGACACCTTAGATCCCATTGCCCTTCTTTGAAAGCTACCAAAGAGGTCCCTCAACCCTAGTTCTCCTTTGCTCAACATCTAGCTTCCCACCCAGGCCCAAAGGTTGCTGGCAGCCCTGTCCATGGAAAAAATGACAAAGGAAAACAAGTCCCCTCCCTCAGTTCCCTCCCCAAGCAAGCTCCATCAAGTTCCAACTAGGTATGTTCACTTTTTGCCCTTCCAAACAAGTTTGGTCCTCTTTCTGGTGTTGATGATGTTGTCCTCTTTCTTGAGTCTGGTTCCCTTCCGTCTTTGCCTCCACTTCCTCCCCTCCCTTCTGTTTCCCTCCCTAAGGTCGCACCTCCCTCTCAAACCCCCCCCACCTCCCCGCTTTCCCCCACCTCTCCTAAATCCCTTTCCCCTCTTGCCCTCGAGGAGGGCCTTCCCACTTCTTCTTTAGTCGAACCTATGTCTCCCACCAAGAATATTTCTAAACCCCTTGAGGAGGCCTCCATCCCTTTTTGCAATTGCTCGGACCCCAGTTCCATCATTACCAGAAGTAAGAAAGGACCAGTGGATATTGGAGGTGACAAGAAAAGAGGAAGACCATCTATATCTGACCAGCTTAAGAAAGACACTAAAAATCAAGTTGTAAACAAGGTCCAAACAACCCTCTTACCTGATCTGTTTGACCAGCCTTTGGATGATCCCAAGAATCCTAAACCCCCTCTTGTACCCACCAATGGCGATAAGAAACCTTCAAAAGTTTCCAAATGAAGATACTCTCTTGGAATATCAGAGGGCTTAACAGCTCGAGCAAGCAGAGACTAGTCAGAACCATCAAAAAGTATGTCAAACCCACCATCATCATGCTACAAGAAACCAAAGCAAATATAGCTAGAACCCCAAATATCGTCAAATCAATTTGGAAAAAATGCTAGTGGGCTTCCTCCCCCATAGAGGGATCGTCTGGGGGCCTTCTTTACCTCTGGGATCCCCTCCAAGTTGAGGTAAGGGTGGTTTCCTTCACCAACAGAACCCTTAACATGGTTTTCCATTACAAGGCCAACTAGGTTACATGGGTCCTCTCCAATATCTACGCCCCCAACAATCCTCTTGAAATGCACCAGTTGTGGGTGTCTCTGTCCCTCCTCAAGACTACTTTTTTAGCCCTTTTGTGGATGTTAGCTAAGGATTTTAACTCTCCTCTGTTTGCTTTCGACAAACAATGTGGCCTATCCACTCCATCCAAAAGCACAACTAACTTCCAAGATTTTGTGTCGAGTAATGATCTTATGGACATTCAGATCAGAGGTTGTCGATTTACTTGGAGCAAAAAAAGAGCAGGGCAAGATCACATCCAAGTCAAGCTGGACCAATTTTTCTTATCCTAGCAAGAAATCCCTCTCTTTGGTGATACTCTCCTCACTTCCCTTCCCAGAATTGGGTCTAACCATTCACCACTCCTCCTAGAATCCAACAAGGCTTCGTCCTTCAAAACCCATTTTAGATTTGAAAACATGTGGATTCATCACCCAGACCTTAAACAACATATTTTTGAGTGGTGGAATCTTCCATGTTTAGGATCTGCTATTTACCAAATTTTTTGCAAGCTCAAATCAATGAAAGACAACATCAAAATTTGGAATAGGGAAGTCTTTGGAAACATCTTTGAGAACAAACAATTCATCATTGACAAACTTAAGACTCTGGAGGAGCAAACCCATCATGATCAATGGACCCCCCAATTGAGGAATGAGGAGAGTCAGCTGCTGTCTGAGTATCACAACCTTTTGGCTAGAGAAGAGACCTTCTAGCATCAAAAATCTTGAGCCCTTTGGCTCAAATATGGGGATACCAATACCAGATTCTTTCATGCTTCCACAATGCAGAACCATAGCTCCAACAAGATCTGAGAACTCACCCTAACTAATGGCTCTGTCTCCCAAGACATTCTTGAGATCAGATCAAAAACATCTTCTTATTTTAGCAACATGATGGGGAGCTCCTCTCCCTCCCACTTGGCTACCCAGGAATCCCTTCTGTGTAACATTCCCCCCTTGGTCACTCCAGAGATGAATGCTACCTTGATTTAGACCCTCTCTTCGAAAGAAATTGAGACTGCTCTATTCTCCATGCAAGCTGACAAGGCCCTGGGCCCAGATGGCTTTCCCCCTTGGTTTTTTCAAACCTTTTGGGATATCCTGAAGGAAGACATATACAAAGCCATCATCGAGCTACAATCGACTAAGTCCATTTTGAAAGGGACTAACTCAACTTTCATTGCTCTAATCCCTAAAACCCACCCTTGCAAAACCATGGCAGATTTCAGACCCATCAGTCTCTGCAACATTATCTATAAGATCCTCACCAAGTCCCTAGCCCTGAGACTAAAGAATATTCTCTTGGCTATCATCGATCCTTGTCAAGGTAGCTCTATGGAAGGCAGATCTATCACAGACAACATCATATCCCTTCATGAAACTCTACACTCTTCTCACTACAACTGCAAGGCAGCCATGTTTTTTAAGCTAGATATCAGCAAAACTTTCAACAAAGTCAATAGAGAGTTCCTTCTTAAAGTTCTTGCCAAGTTCAGGTTTCATAGGGAATGGATCAAGCTCATCAAAGGTTGTATTTCGATGCCTTGGTTCTCAATGCTTGTTAATGGGTCAGCTACAGGTTATTTTCCATCTCATAAAGGCAAAAGGTAGGGTGACCCCCTTTCCCCTTTCCTTTTCATCATCCTGGCAGAATCCCTGGGAAAAGCTTTCAAGACTACCTGTGCTTCCAGACACATGAAAGGGATCAAAGCCTCATCCACCATGCCCCCCCTTTCTCACCAGTAGTTTTTCGATGACACCATCATCGCTTCCTCTGCTTTCATCATCCAAGCTAAGTCTATCAAATCGATCCTTGACACCTATGCCAGAGCAGCAGGCCAAGAAATCAATTACACCAAAAGTGAATGCTTCTTCCTTAACACCTCGGATAGCAGACAATGCAAGATTGCCCATATCCTACAATGCAAAATCTTGAGCTTACCCACTTCTTACCTAGGCCTTCCTCTTTTTATCAAGAATTCAAAAGAGTCCATGTGGGATAATGTCATTGAAATGTTTAAACGCAAACTTGTAGGTTGTAAGGGTGCCCTCCTATCCCAGGTAGCTAAGGCTACCCTCACGATAGCGGTCCTCAAAAGCATTCCAATATGCTTCATGTACGTTTTCAGAGCCCCAGCATCTGTTCATGCCAAGATTGAGCAAATCCAAAAAAATTTCCTGTGGTCAGGTCCTAAAGAAAAAAGCAGAATCCACCTTGTCAACTAGGACAGAGTTTGTCAACCCAAATCCCAAGGGGGCATGGGGTTGAGGAGATCCTCCAATCTGAACCTTGCCCTCCTGGCTAAGCAGGCGTGGAAACTTTTCATCAACAACAAATTAGAATGGGTGACAATTGTCAAGAGCAAATATTTCCCATGATCATCCTTCATGAACCAAGACCTACATTCTTTTGGAACTACTTTCTGGAGGGCGGTAAGTCAATCCAGATATCTTATCACCAAGGGGACCCGATGGCAACTTGGCAATGGCTCTAAGATCAAGTTTTGGGATGATGTTTGGCTGAACAACCAATCCCTTGTAATCATCCTAGGTATGGCTGCTCTCAAATCCTTTCTTGAGCATAGATGGGGCAGTAGGGTGAGGTATTATTTCAATAACCAACGGGAATGGAAGCAAATCCCCACTAGCAGTGCTAGTGGCCAGATAACCCAAGTGGGTGCTTATTTATCTCAGATTCTCAGAACCACCATCATCCCTACTACAAACTTTCCAAATTCTCTTGTCTGGTCAGAGACAGAAAATGGGGTCTTCTCAGTCAAATCGGCTCACTCCCTCCTGGTGAACCATCACGTTTTTGCCTTTTAGTTTGGGTTGGTCTGGATCAAGCACCTAGTCCCTAAGGTTGGGTTCTTCTCCTGGACTGTCATTCTCAACAAAGTGCTCACCACCGATAACTTGATGAAAAGAGGCATCCCTATCCCTAATAGATGTCATCTTTACCTGTCTAATGGAGAATTGGTCAACCACCTCTTTTTACATTGTGAGTTCACCCAAGGGAGTCTTTACCACTTGTTGTCCGTGTTCCAAATCTAGTGGGCCAACCCCACACCCTCTAAGATCTCTTTATCCAATGGCCCACCCCATTTCAGAATCCCAATGCTACTTTCCTATGGAGGATCTACCTCCACCACCTTATTTGGTAGATTTGGTTAGAGTGCAATCACAGAGTTTTTTCCACCCCTTCTAATGATGCCATATCTATTGCCACCAAAGCCATTGCCTATGCATCTGAGAAGCTCCAATTACTCCCTTGGTCAAATTCCCTGATTGACAAGGTGGAAGGGGACATTTTCCATTCCCTCAACATCCCTATCCCCGACTACCCTTCCCCCTGTCTCCACCCCAGACGGTTAGCCTTTTGGCATCCCCCTCCTATAGGTTTTTTAAAGATAAATTTTTATGGGGCATCCAAAGGAAACTCGAGACTCTCTAGAGATGGCAGGATCATTTGAGACCATAAAGGGATGATTATTCTTGCATTTTCTGAGAACCTCGATCATCAAACTAATAACTTTGCAGAAGCTTGGGCTCTCTGGCATAGTTTGAATCTGATCAAAGACTCTCCTATCTATATTCACATTGAATGGGATTCTATGAACATCATTCACTACATCAAAACTAACAAAAATCCCCCTTGGAACATTAGCTTTCTAATCCATGAAAGTAAAGCCCTCATTGGTCAGCAGCGTCAGGTGGTAGTTGTCCATGTTTTTTGAGAAGCAAATAAGCTCACTGACTAGCTGGCCAACATGGGTCTCAGTCAATCCCCGATGATGGTGTGGCATAATTCCAATCTGCTAGGTGTCTCCCACATAGCAGATGCTGACAGGCAAGGTAGGTTCATGTCACCCCCTCCTCGCTAACCAATGTGTTTTCTTTTTAGGTTTGCAGTCGATCCTAGGAGTATCTTATCCAATAAGATCCTCTGTCATAGCTGGATCATGAGTGGCATCCACACTAGCAATGCCAGTCATCCTTTCCCCATGGGGATGATTGGTATACTCAACTACACTCCCCAATATGAGTTGCGTTGTCCCAACACCACCATCGGTGCTCCTGTCTAATTAGCCTCTTTACCCACCCTCATTGAATCCAAGCGACTTCGGATATCCCTGTTTCCCCATGCTACCTCAGGCCCTTGAACCATCACCAATCCCCATCATCCTTGGCCTTTGGCCACCTGTCCCCTCCCCAATCCCATCGGCATGCCCAATCGTCCCTTTCTAGCATTTTTAAGCATTTCCCTTGTCCTTCCTTTCTTGGATCGTCACCCTTTACCATGTTTGCTTTCTCTTCCCTTGTCCTGTCCTCCTGACACTATGGCCTACATCGAACCTAGCTCCATCCAACTTGACCCTCTGGTGAAACCTTTCATCGATACCTTTAACTTGTCGCCCTTCCTGAGCAAATTCTAGGGCCCTGAAGCTGATATTTTTGCTGACTTTGTTAGGATGTGGAAGAATGGGTTTGTAGCCATCCGCAGTGTCTGTTTCAAGGTTACCCCTGAGTTGATAGCTAAAGTGTCTGGCCTTCCCCTGTCTGGTCACCGTGTCCACTGAAACAAGCATAGTTGGGAGCCCGAGCTGGAGGGTTTCCTCAACTACCAAGAGTTCAAGTGATCAAGTGTTTCCCTCCCTTCCCCTTGGTCCACTGTCACCATTACCTTGATCTAGTATTTGGCCTTTGATGATCCTGCCAAGCCGATGTCCAGCTTCCACCTGGCTCTTGTCAACCACTTTCGCAATTACAAGCCCATGAACATTCTCGCATTCCTCCATCGCTCTGTCTGTTTATCAATTTTTACCGCTCGAAAGAAGCATTCCCCTCCCACCCACTAGGGCCTTTTCATTGTTATCTTCCACCATGCTACAAGCAATTCCCCCATGGCAGCATCTCCCCTCCAATCCAACCCTCCTATTCCCCCCCTGCGTCTTCACCAGCTCACTCTTTCTCCAGTGAACCCTTGGCCAGTGAGACGGACCCTGAGTTCCAAACTCCTGATTCCAAGAAGACCCCCCACAAACAGCCTTCCATGCCTAAGGCCACCCCATCCTCCAACAAGACGATGGTGGGAAAGCACAAAATTGCCATTGAAGATGTTCATGTGATTTGTAGATCATCAAGAACCAAGAAGCTCAAGATGGAGTCAAGCCAAAACTCTCTGATTAATGTACCTGACGAGAATAGCGAGGAGTCGAACCCCACTCCTGAAATGTCAAAACGCATGACCAAATTGTTTATCAAATGTTTCATTTCTACATTTGAAAGCACCACCGAGGCTATGAAGCAATGTTTGGAGGAGCTCAATCTGGATGCAAAGGAGAACTCCGCGAAGGTCGATCCTTAGGGATCCCCTTCTAGCTTCCCTATTTTGTTTTGTTATTCTAGTCACTATTGTTTTCTTAATGTTTTGGGGTTCTAGGAAGCCCTTGGGGCTCTGTCACCATTTTTGGGTAGGGTTTTCTATTAGAAAGGAATGCCCCTGCATGGGCTATTCGGCTATAGATGTTCAGGTCCTAATATCCTGTGGTGGACTACTATCTTGCTTATCCCCTGAGTGGGATTTTACTAGGATTTCAGCTTCTATTCACCACTACAAGGTTTCTACAATGTCAATTTCCACCACCCTAGCAAGGGTTTTTATATATCTGGGATTGGGACCTAGTTAAAACCCTGATAATCAAACTACTACTTACCAAAAAAAAATAATGGAGGAGCTAGAAAATTTCAAAATAGACATTATAGTGGATCTTAACACCGCACTATATGGAATGCAAGCCAATAATAGAGATAAAAAACCTTTAGTATTATATTGTCCTTCATGAATTCTCTCTAAATAAAAATTTCATATATAGCATTTATGAAAAGGAGCATTCCACTGACCAATGCCACTTCTTGCTAGAAATCAAAAGTACTATATCCATGAATCAACAACCCATATAAAAACTCAATTTCATGGGGCAAATAAATAATTATAACTCTTATAAATCTACCCCACGATCCCACATGAGCTAGATGAATAATTTATGGAACACACCCTAGACAATGCCATACCACCCACCTTGGGACCAACACTCCTGGCCATAAGAATGGTCAAATTTTCCTTGGGTGTCTCAACCACCACAATAACAATGGGAACCCCATTCATAACAAAATCCACCATACCAGGGACAACAAATATTTTAGAGTAAATAACAGGTCTTTTTACTTAGACCAACTCACCCTTCGCAAGGAAATCAATTGCAATATATTAAACAACCTCAACTTCTAGCACAAGTTGTGGAACCCCAATAATAATAGGTAGGCAACCCTTGTCTATACTAATTAGATAGCAAAAATTGTCACACTCAATGCTATTGATTATGACAATATCAAATTATGATATGAAAAAATACTCCCTAATACATTTGAACCAATAATTATGGAACCAAACAATGAAGAAAAACCAACTTAAGAACAATATCACCATGAAAAACCAAACCCTCCATAGGTTCCTCAAGAATCTTCTAGACCACTATATCCAAAATATTTTACACCATAAGAAGATAAAACAATCAAACATGATAAGAAGACTTCACATTTCAATCCCTCTTCTAAAAGCCATTAAGGATATACCATTATTTAAAAACACAATTAAGGATTTGTGCATCAAGAAACTAGGTCAAAAGAAGAAACTAAACCCTTAAACTATCCATGTGAATGCCAAATTAGTTGATATTTTAGCTAGCAAGATAGTACCACCAAGGTATGGTGACCTTGGTAGTCATATCATTACTGTATATATTGGTGCCACAAAAATAACAAACATATTGGTATATCTTGGTGCAACCATTAATGTAATAACAAAATAATAAATGTATAATTTTCAACTCACTGATCTTAGACAAACTACCACTATATTAGAGATGGAAGATTGATCTACTATAATTTTCACTATATTCATACATATTAAAATTTTAATCCTTAATATATCTATCTTTGTGGCTTAATCCTCTGATTTTTTTAGTCACATATCTTGCAAAACATGTTAGGATCCTCCCCTATAAATTTTAGCCTAAAACATAGTCAAAATCCATCAAAATTGACCTCTAAAAATTTAAAAACTTGTACCAAGACCAAATTTACCACCCTGAACTGTTAATGGAAAATTTGGCAACCAGAATACACTGAACCAAATTTTCTAGTGGTGAATTTGGCAGACCTAGTGGTGAATTTGGTAATAAGCCAAATTCCACCCCAGGAGGTAAGCATACTCATTTTTGTTGTTAAAAATGGGTTCGATCAATTTTTTATACAAGATTCTACCCTATCCAACCCTTAAGCACACCTCTTAAATCAAAAACCTTAATTTATTTTAGTTTTTGTGTAGACTTTACCAAATTTTCCACCCTTGTGGTAAATTTGATAAAAATGGCAAATTTGGTACTTTCCAGTGGAAAATTTGGTATATAGGCTCTGGGAGAGGTAATCCAGCCACTTGGCCCTTCCTTAGCTCTATAGTTTCATTTCCTTTATGTTTTGTTTCTATTTTCTACTATGTTGTTGTAGACACCTAAAATGCATCATGTCGAGGGTGACTACTCATATGGACATGCTACAAAACCATATGGAGGATCTTGGATAGACTCCAAGATAGAGCAGTGGTTCTAACCACTCAATTTAGGCATTTTGGCCTAAGCAGTCTGAACCACAGCCCAGACCTACGGTCTCTAGTCTAAACCATGGTTGACACCTACGGTCTACAGTCTGGACCACAACTGTGACCTGCGGTCTTAACTAAAGTTCAGTTAGGCCTTCCATCCGAGCCAAATCGGTTGGAATGACCAAGAGATCTAGAAGGAGGTAGTTGAAGGATGAAAGATTCCAGAGGCTTCCATCCCAACTGTCCTAACCACCCTTCTTGGTCTTGGCTTCTCCATGAAGCCACCCCTAGCCCTAGGGGCATGCTATAAATACCCCCCTCCAAATGGGGAGAAAGGAGAGATGATTTGTATAGCGAAGTGTTGGTGAATTATCGAGAGAGAGTTAATTGATCAAGAGAGCAGTGAAGCCCTATCAAATTGCATACTAACTTTATGCATTTGAGAGCCCCTTTGCTATCCATCTAAAGACCAATTAGCCATGGATGCCCTAGGTGCCTAGGAGGATCAAGAAACACAAATCCAGGCAAATGAAGGCCCTTCACAGTGATTTGACCACCAAATCTATCAGAGGACAACAAAGGCGACCCTTGAACATCAATTTGGACAAGGAGATCAAGCCCACTGCCCCTAATTTTGAGGGTAAACCTATCAAAGGTCAAACCGCAACTGTTATCCATGGTTCACAGTGCAGACCGCCCATCACAGCTATGGTTTGCAATAGGTTAATGATCACCTTACTTGCTTTGCTTTTGACCGCATAGATTAGTTATATTAGTCTTTTCATAGGTTTAATTGCATTTTAGAGAAACTCTGACCGTAGAAATTAGACATTTCATGCATTGTATTAAGTAGGATTACATTGGATCTTTTATGCCCTTTATTGTTCCTAATTTGATATTTGATCCATGCATCATTTGCTTATTCATGTCCTTCATGTTGTAGTATAATTCTTGATTTAATTAGAATAGTTTAAAGTCTTTCTTTATGCTTTCTTGTTTTACTAGTTTAATGGCACTTACATGCATATTCCCTTAAAGGGCCTCATCACGAGAGGCTATCAATATTTTTAATCATGTGCTGTTGTTTCTTGTTCACAGGGAGACAGGTGCAAGAGGAGCTTATGTCATAATCCTTCCACATCATGGAGAAGGGGGTTAGCTCCACCCCAAGGCAGTTTGTGACTAATCAATAGAGCACTATAAGTGCGCCTACCCTATTGAGGGCATTGGCAATTGTAATATCAGTATCATCTTTCAAGTGAACCTAAGAGGGCATTTTTGTAATCAAAACTCATTTAAATATTAATACGAGAAACCTTACATACTTTGTTTTTTTGTTCAATTTATGTACTTGTGTGAATATTTATGCTTTTATGATGGTATAGATCAATACAGTAGCTAGGTGCACGCTCCGTGGTTAGGTCAGATGGCGATCATGGTGGAACCCCACAATTTTAGCCCTGAGTTCTGACTTTTCTTGGCTGTTTCTTATCTCAGGTGCTAACCGTAGCTTTCAACTATGGTTATTTTTTGGCCCATGACTGTAACCTGTGGTCACCACTGCAGCCCATAGATCGGACCTACGGTTTACAGAGGAAAAGGCAGACAGTAGGAAACTCAGTGGGCAGCAGAGCAGGAGCTGAGGTAGGCCCCAATTTCACTATCTATTTTGAATATTCTGCTCTGTATCTTTCCAGAAAGCATCGAACCATTGCAAACTAGGAACTCAAATAAAAAAGGGTCAATGAACAAGTCTTAGTTTGTTTCCATTTTCCTTTCATTAGAGAGGCATTGTTGGGAATAGCGGACCTCTGAGTGCAGTTCGCCCCTAAATACAATGACCTTGATAGAGATTGCATGTCGTTTGCATGCTTGAGGCCCAATTAGTGGCCATGTCATTGTAATTGCATCATCAAAATATCATATAGGACATTAGCATGCATTCTTTCTGAATTTGAAATGTTCCTTTCTTTTCATGCATATCATGTAGGAATGATCATTATGCTCTTTTATGCATTTGTCATTTTTGCAAAGTAAAAGGAACTACACACACCACCTGGCACTTAAATGCTAGTGAGTTGGGCTTCATCTCCAACCACTAGTAGGGTTCAACGACGGTGGGTGTGACTTCCATCCGTTGGCCCAAATCCCACGTACCCTGTGTTACTAGACCATACCGGGTCCAAGATCCTTTCGTACCCTAAAAAATTTGCATATACTCCTCTTCGGAGGGTATGACGTTGATTGGGGGAAAATGGGTGAGGAACTGGGAGGACCTGTGCCCCCTGACCGTGTGTGGGCTTCACTTCCACACATTATAGGTTGGTTTACGTGACTTGGGTTTCATCACCAAGTTGTCGAGCTATGGGTATACAGGTGAAAGCCAATTTAACTGAGTATAAAATCCAACAATATTTCAAAACACATGAGAGTTTCTAACACTGATACAACACATCTGAAAACAACATCAAATAGTTTAGGGCTCACAATAAAAATTTAAAAGGAGATAATCATCATTTGTATACTTTGTTTGCATAATAAAACACATCTAGACGTTAGGTACACAAATGGTGAACACACGGGGTGATCGACAAAGGTCTAGGACCGATGCCCATGATCAACCCCCAACTGGTTCACAACAACATGTGTCGAGTCCTCACACACATGAGCGAACCGAATGACGTTCGATGAGCATTAGAGGTGACAACTCGACATGGGGAGATCCCATTGAGTGGACCCCTGATAGAGGAGCTTCAGTACACTCCTCTAGGCATAGGACTGAGCATGGAGCTTCTCAGCATGAGGATGCTCTACTCCAAAGCCATTATCGAGACCGCACTACACGCGCATCCATGGGATCGATCGAGGAATATGTTGTGCAGGGGACCAAGTTGGTTCCCATATGTACTAGGTCCATAGGAGGTTCTAACCCTCCATAGTCAGAGTATAGATGGACCAGAGATCCACCCATTCAGGGGCAAGAGGATAGGCTCACTTTCGAGCATAGGTCCACCCATACTCCCATGCATGGCTCACCATGCAAGATCACCATTGATATATCAAAGGTGGGAGCTAATGGAACACCACCGCATGAGCGGTGGAGGTCTAGATAGTTAGATGGTCTAGGTAGTGTTCTTGAGTAGCTAGGCTACAAGCCTACAGCTCCACCCACTCATGCTCCGAGTGAGCATAGCGACAGTTGTATCAAGATCACTAGAGAGCATGGAGAGGCTTCTAAGCACCCTCATGTCACACGTACACCATCCACACATTTTTTTGATGGGTACATAACCCATAAGGTAGCTCGCATAGAGCACACACATTGGAGGCCTCCCATAGCCGACCAGATCGATAGATCACATAGACTGGTGTCTGAGCAAAGATGTCAACTCCTCCAAGATCAATTGGATGATGCTCGCCTAGAGAGGCAACATATTGAAGATGAAAATATTCAAGCACAAAGGCTCCTATGATAGAGATTATATGAGCAGCGCATGCACGAGGAGCGTATTTTAGCTCAGAAGGAGCGCATAGAGTAGGAGGATCGGCTAGCTAGGGCTGGCCTATACCCTCTCGAGGAGCATAGAGAGCATGTGCATAGGAGGGTTGTGTCCCTAGCCGATATGCATGAGGAGCGCAGAGACGCTCGTACTCATGTCAGTGCCCAATAGAGGGAGCGACTGCCATCACTCAATGATCTTAGACAGAGGCAGCATGAACATGTAGATGTAGATGGATACGATCAGGGGTATCCTGAGAGTTATCGAGTTGAGGAGGAGGAAGAGCCATGTCCTCCACCTCCCTCAAAGAAGACATTACCTCCTAGACCGCCTTCACGTCAGCTTAGGGAGGAGGACTTTTTGTCTTCTAAGGCGTACAAGGTTTTGGCCGATAAGGTCAAAGCAATAGAGAGGCAAGGCATGGCTATGCAAAAGCCGACACTGAGGAAGATACACAATGAACCTCTAGACCCCTCGGTGCCTACGCCTCCATATCCTAAGCATTTTGATATGCCCAGATTAGAAAAATTCAAGGGTGATGAGGATGCCCAAGAGCATGTCACAAGTTTTCTGGATGCTTGTTTCTAGATAGAGAGTCAGGATGCCTTGTTGTTGCGCACTTTCATTATGACACTCTTCGCCCAGCCCGAGAGTGGTTCAACCAACTGAAGAAACATAGTATTACTAGTTTTGAGTAGTTAGCTGATGCATTTCTTGAATGCTATTCATTTGGCATCAAGAAATAGGCCAACCTTTCCGATTTGGCTGTGTTAGCTCAACGCGACGATGAGCCCATCGAGCAATATGAAAAGAGATGGCATAGAATAATGGCAAAGCTACCATTCCCTATTCCTATAGCTAAACTGACCCAAATGTTCACAAAGAGTTGTGCCAAGCACATCTCACTACTATTGTAGCTGTAGTAGTACCCTACATTTGAGGAAGTTGTGGCGCAAGCTAGGGTGATCGAGGACATCAAGTTGCAAGAAGGCAACTTGAAGCTCAAGACCAGGAAAGAGGGGTTTAAAAAGAGTACTACAAAGCAACAGGGCAAGCAGGCCCACGTAAATCAAGTAGTACTAAATCTTGGAGGAGAGGACAAGGGACAGCAAAAGCCTAATTATCAGGCTCAACCTCCTCTTGCGCGTTATGAGACATGCAAGAACAACTATAAGGGCAAAAATAGAGAAGAGCGCCCACCTCGCTAGTTCACACCTCTGATGGAATCGATGACTTTGATTTTCCATCAACTGTGCGAGGCCAAGGCCATACGATTGCTCGAGGTCAAATTAGTAGATCCGAATGTGCCAAAGTCAAAGTGGCATCAAGATGATCTATTCTACATATTCCATAGAGCGAAAGGCCATGACATCGAGACATGTTGGTCCTTCAAACACATTGTGCAGAACATGATAGAAAAAGGAGAGCTTGTCGTACCAGGCAATCCATAGGTGCCCGACAATAGAAACATGGGGATTTTCAAGAATCCACTACCTAATCATGAGGTGCCTCGTAACAATGTCGACTAGGTCAATCAAGTGAGAATCGAACCACCTACCCAGGGGTTCGTAGGCATGGTCAATGTTGTTACTAGACATGGGAGGTATGATCAACCGAATCAACCTCATGCTCCCATTAGAGTACAAGCTACGCCGGATCAACGACCAGCTCAGAACATTCTAGGCCCACCAACTAGACCGGTGGTGACCATAAGGAGTAGGTTAGTTCAGAACCTGTAGACAACTCCTACGAAGTTGTCAATATATGAGCTTATTCAGTAGTCCCCTAGACACAGGGAGACTCTTATGGACATTCTGAGGTCCATTGAGGTACAGTCCCAAGATGCGCATGCATTTACAAATTTTGTGGGACATGTACAATAGTGTCAGGAACCCACGATACAATTTTATGATCATGAAGTGAAGATGGTTCCTACTATTACGGCTGACCCACCATTGCATATTATCACGTGTGTTAACCACATGCCTTTCAAAAGGGTCTTGATCGACACGGGGTCCTCGATCAATATAATTATGACCAAGGCACTGAGCCATCTCAAGTTACCCAAATCACACATTGTGCCTACCACCTTTACGTTGAGAGCATTTAACGATGCACTATGCTCGATGGTTGGTACAATTGTTCTACCTATTCAGGTGGGACTCAAGACCATCTCTGTGATGTGTCACATGATAGAGGGTGCCATGCAGTACAACATTCTGCTCGAAAGGCCTTGGATTCATGAAATGCATTGCATCCCCTCTATCTTGCATCAATGCATGAAGTACATTCATGAGGGACAGGTTCACGTAGTGTCCTCGAATGAAGAACCATTCAAGTTCATGAACCTAGCAGATTTGCCTAGGGGTTTTGTACTCCCATCGATGCACTTGGATATCTGACCTATTTCATCGGTTAAGATTCCAATAGGTAAACCAGTAGCCCATGCTCAACCATCGACATCTGTGTCACACAGATCTGAGCATACGACTGCAACTTCTCTAAAATTGACTACATCGTCAATGCATCGGCAAGTCGAGAAGCTAAAGGTAAAATTGGGTGAGAAAGTAGAAAATCATATGCCCGGACTAGTCGCCAATGAGACTCCCACTCCCATGGATGTGGAAGAACCTCAAGACAAAGCCGAGGAGGCACCTCAGCCTACTTCACCTGCATCTTCAGTAGGGTCATCTACACCGTAGGTGACCATTCATCTGGCTAGCATAAGGTTGGGTGAGTATCTTGTGCAAAATGTTACTTTCGGACCTATCCTAAAAACTGCACAAGAGATGGGCCGACCGCATGCCCATCGATTTTTGATTGGATCTGTAGTGTCGTTGGGTGAGCCACCCAACCAAACAAACTTCATCTACGTAGGGCTAGATCAAGCACCCACCAGAATGTTCATAGATGAGGATGATGATGAGCCATTCACTATGAATGTGCACTATCTATCCAACCCAAAATATGCCATGCACATTTTTGAGTCGTATCATTGGCATGGACATGACCTTGGTCTTTTTGAACAAGGACGTAGGACTCCACTCGAACCTCATTATCAGTTAGCTACTGATAGGTTCGGGTTAGGGTTACAGGTATAGGATCATGACGATTTGCTTGTTGCATCCTTAGATCACATGTACCTGAGTCTAGGGGATGATGTGGATTTTAATCCATACCACCCTAATCCTTCTAGCTATTGGAGGACTCACTAGATGGTATCATTTGTTACCATAGGGCCACCTGATTCATATCATGATGGGCCCTTAGAGGACAACCCTAGAGGCAACCTGGGTAACCAAATCCGTAGTGCTACCAATGACACTGGTATGCAGGGGCATAACCCCACTACTGTAGGTGATCTCAAGTTAGGAGATCTTTGTGATGATGATGGAGAGGAGTCCACCTCCGAAATGAGTGGACCTAGTTATGATGCAGATGATGAGTCCTCAAATGATGATCAATCTGAGGAGGAAATCGAGCCGACCTTTCCAGGTTCGGCGTTTATATGCCATCTGCTACCTATGGAACGAGTGGAAGAGATGAATGAGCGCTTCATAGTCGATAGTGATTATAAAGATGAAATAGAGGAGGCTTACTTAAAGCCTCATCCAGCTAATCTCCCACTGTGCATAGACACAATAGAGTGGCCCATCCATGGTAGTGACCATAGTGATGAAGATGAGAGGACCGATTCTAGGCTCGTGTATCCACAATATCTATTGCCTAGGGAATCAAAGCATGTTATGGAGGAAGTACCTCCCAACATTGAGTGCTCTAAGGAAGAAGCAGTGCTAGTTTATATGGTAGTATCATATATACGATCATTCTATCAGATTTATCTAGATAGTGATGATAGTGATCGTAGAATCAGATACATGGGGCCACATCTAGCAGATCACCCCTTAGAGGAGGGGGAAATGATGGATTGTATTTGTATAGTGATGATGAGGATTCGTTGGAGATGGCCTATTTGGGACCTCATCACTTACGTAATAGGCCTCCACCTCGAGGTCCCCCACCTATTATAGCTATAGGTTTGCATCGGGAGATTAATCTCCATCGTAGCCTGAGGGAAAGAAGAGAGCTCAAAGAGAGGTATCAAGAACTCTTTCCCCATCCACCTACGTACGTAGAGCTCCTTGAGCTGAGAGATCCCATTTTGTAGCTAGTGCATCAGGAGGATCCAGTTATATGGGCATCCCATAGAGAGGATCCATTTGTGCCCATACCATCCGAACCAGATCTTGGGTATAGAAGCTACGCTTCAAAGATAGAGTTTTGTCCATGTGGTTTCGGAGATCAATTCCATTCCATCAATATGGTCTCCATTGATTTGACCACTCCACTCCACAATCCAGTAGATCCATCCAAACCGCTGCATCTGAACATGGATGCTATCGATTGGGATCATGCTGACTCATCGGTCCAGCCTGAAGATTTCTTCCCTAATGAAGAAATGCTGCAACCATTTCATTTTGTGCCAGGCTATGCTCATGATGTTTATCATGCTGAGGGTGCTTCCCATGAGGAACATGTGAACCTAACTGATGACATCCATCTGATTCCTATGCCTCACCAGCTTGAGGAAGGATCACATATGTCAGTAGAGAAAACCTTCGATGTGGATATCAGTAAAGATCCCACCAATCCAAAGAAGGTTAGATTTGGAGAGAGTCTCACTCCGGATGAGCGTGATAGCATCATCCCTCTATTGAAAGAGAGACCTGATCTCTTTGCTTGGACTTACAAAGACATGTCGGGTCTAGATCCAAAATTGGTTACTCATAACCTTTCGCTAGATCTGTCGAAGAAGCCAGTCAAGCAAAAACTCAGAAAAATGCATCCAATAGTAGCCTTAATGGTGAAAGATGAGTTGCAAAAGTTGTTGGACGTAGAGTTCATCATCTCCATCGACTATCCAGAATGGGTGTCCAATATGGTGCCCGTAGGAAAGCTAGATGGAAGGGTCCGTATTTGTATGGATTTTAGAGATCTCAATAAGGCAACACCCAAAGATTCATTTTCATTGCCAAATATCGATGCTCTGGTAGATGCTACTATAGGTCATGAAATGCTCTCCCTTATGGATGGTTTTTTTGGATACAATCAGATTCGGATAAAACCCGAAGATCAGCATAAAACCATGTTTATAATGCCATGGGGGACATTTTGCTACAAAGTTATGCCATTCGGTCTTAAAAATGTTGGTGCCACATATCAGTGGGCTATGACATATATCTTTCATGACTACATGCATAAAATCTTAGAAGATTATATCGATGACTTACTAGCTAAGTCGTTGCTATGAGCAGAGCATGCAGAGGTCTTAAGGAAGGTCTTCGATCACCTGATAGAGCATAATGTCAGGTTGAATCCTAAGAAGTGCGTATTTGGCGTAACTTTAGGTAAACTCTTGGGATTCATCATTTCTAAATGAGGCATCGAAGTAGACCCAACAAAGGTCACGACTATTCTAGAGATGCGTCCTCCCACTAATATCAAAGAACTAAGAAGCCTTCAGGGCAAAGTAGCATCCATAAAGTGATTCATCACTCAATTATTGGATAAATGTCGACCCATGAATCGACTGCTACACAAGGGGGTCCCATTTTATTGGGATGAGGACTACCAAGCAGCCTTTGCTGAGATTAAGCAATACCTAGCAACATCGCTAGTACTAGCTCCACCAAGGCCAGATGAGCCTTTTCTGCTATATATATCGGCAACCGACTTTGCATTAGGGACCATGTTAGCCCAAAAGAATGTGCAAGGCAAAGAGCAAGTCGTATATTACATCAGTCGCACCTTGGTGAGTTATGAGTCAGGATATGCATATGTTGAGAAGCTTTGTTTAGCAGTGGTGTTCGCTACCAAGAAATTATGGCATTACATGCTAAGTCATACGACATATGTTATATCAAAATAGAATCCTTTGTAGTATATGATGAGCAAGACATATCATAACACACGTACTACAAAGTGGATCATGCTATTGATAGAATTTGATTTGCAATTCATCAGCCAAAATTCCATCAAGGGACAAGTCATAGCTGATCAACTGGCTGAGGCACCACTGTCCAATAGTAGGCCTCTAACCATTGAGCTTCTAGATGATGCGGTCTTCATAATATCTGAAGCTCTCAAACTCGAGGAACTAGAGAATAATGTTGATATGACATTGTTCTTCGATGGTTCAAAGTGTGAGCAAGGGGGTGGTGCAGGAATAGTGTTTTTCATGCCACAAGGAGCTCCAATGCCCTTGTCATTCAAGTTAGACTTTTCGTGCACCAACAATAATGTTGAGTATGAAGCCCTACTTTTGGGCCTCCATATAGCCATCACCATGGGTATTAAAATATTGAACATTTTTGGTGATTCTCTGCTCATAGTTAACTAGGTTAAGGGGCTCTTTCAGTGTCGATGTCCCATACTGAAAGCCTACAAAGATCTTGTTGCCACTTATCTGGCTAAATTTGAATGGTATGACATCAAGGCAATCCCTCATTCATCAAATAGGTTCATAGACACCATGGCATATTTGGGGTCCTTGATCCCTCAGAATCTATCTACCGATTTTACTACCATCCATGTTAGAATGCTCTCACACCCAATAGTGGAGCGTGCAACCTTTGATAACAAAGAGTCAGTCAACATGATTGTCATGGAACCAATAGCTGATTGGTTCCATAGAGTGGAAGACTTTCTTAAGCAGGCACCCTGGGAGTCATTGACTTCTCAGAGTCCTACGGGGAGTGGTACTACCATTCACCATAAGGTTGTTTCCCAGTCTACATTTGCAAAGTTAAATACATAGGGGGAGCAGGTCATCTTAGCAGTCGAAGCTGAGGCTTGTCAAAGCTGGATGTTGCAAATCCAAGACTTCCTAAAACTTGGTATGATCCTAGAGGGATTGTCACATGCCGCAAGATGCACATTCAAATAGAAAGTGACTAAGTATGTCTTGATAGGAGACATTTTGTATCGACGTAGCTATGAAGGAGTTCTCCTTCGATGTCTTGAGCCCTAGGAGTCATCTTGGGCAATTTTAGAAGCTCACGATGGTACGTGCGATGGCCATTTCAGCGGCATGGCTATCATCAAATGCATCCTTCGCATGGGTTATTATTGGCCCACTATGGAGAAGGATTGCAATGTGTATGTCAAGAAATGCGTTAAATGTCAGCATCATGCTAATCTTACGCACTTGCCATCATAGGCCTTACAACCCATTCAGGCGGCTTGGCCATTTGCTCAGTGGGGACTAGATCTTATTGGCAAGATTTCTCCTCCATCGTCAGGCCGACATACATTCATTATCATGGCTATTGAGTATTTTACAAAGTGGGTGGAAGCCATTCCCCTTACAATGACCACTGGAGCTCGCATCATAGAATTTATTCTCGAGCATATCATATGTCATTTTGGGATACCATCCAAAATAATTTTGGATAATGGAACTTCTTTTAAGAACAAAATTATGTGGGCTTTAACATCTAAATACCACATTAAACATAGTTTTGCAACTCCATACTATCCGCAAGCAAATGGGCAAGCTGAGGCCTCAAACAAGACTATGGTAGCCATCTTGAAAAAGATAGTGCAAGAACACCACAAGGATTGGCATATACAGCTACCCCTTGCATTATGGGCTTATAGGACTAGCATTCGGATGCCCATTGGGGCAATACCATTTTCACTAGTATATGGCACTGAGGCCATTATGCCCTTAGAGTTGGAAATTCCAATGCTATGCATCGCATTGAAAGAGTTCATCGATGATGACACCACATGCCAAGCTCACCTCGATCAATTGACGTTGCTCGATGAACATCGCGTGAATGCCCTCGAGCATCTCCACGTTTATCAAGAGTGATTAAAATGAGCTTACAATGTCAAAGTCCACCAGAGAGATTTTGAAGTTGGGGATCTTGTGCTGAAAGAGAACCAATAGAACTCGAATTTGCCACCTGATATGCGAGACAAATTTATGGCTAACTGGCTAGGGCCTTACATCATATCTAAAAATATTGGTCTAGGTACCTATCGCCTAACATCGCTAGAGGGTGTGGAAGAGCTTGAGCCTCTCAATATCATCCATCTTAAGGCGTTCTATGCTTGAGAGTGTAGTAAAGGCACCAAAGGCATCTGTAAGCCCTTTGGTCAACCCAAAAGCTTCGAGGGTTTTGTCTCAACCGCTCGGTCATCCCAAAATGCCCCAAGCTCTCTGATTAAGAAGCTTGGTCAAGTAAAGGCACCAAAGGCATCTGTAAGCCCTTTGGTCAACCCAAAAGCTTTGAGGGTTTTGTCTCAACCGCTCGGTCATCCCAAAATGCCCCAAGCTCTCTGTTGAGTAGCTTGGTCAAGTAAAAGCTCCAAAGGTAGTTCCTCATCATTTGGTCATCCTTAAAAGCTCCAAGGACATGTACTCATCATTTGGTCAAATATGAAAGCTCAAAAATCTATAAAAATCAAGAAAAATATATAAAAGTCCCAAAAAAAATTGGTAAAGCTTCAAATCCAAAAACATTTGCATTTGCATTTTGCATTTTCATTTGCATTCACACAGACATTCACATCATCATATTGCATTTAGGCATTTTTCATCCATTGCATTCCACAGTAGAGTGTAATGCGTCTATCAAAATTTTACAAATGATCACACGTTTGTATGTCAATCATGCACCCTTGCATTTATCATAATTCATTGCATTCATACATGATACCTATTGCGGAGAAATATGTATGTATATTAAGTTTTCCCGTCACTCAGCCATACCTAGTGGGTTCTTCAGATATTGTAGAAAGCTTGCTTTGCTGTTATAGACAAGGTCATTAGTTGGGATAGTGCTTCAACATATCAGAATCTCATCACTAAGCAAAACAATATAAAATCCTGCTAAGACGAGAGAGGATGAAAGTTGTGAAAGTAGTCTTAGGTATCTAGAGAGATGGGTTTCATGACCTGCTTATCTTGCAAATAGTCGGTCTAGAAAGGTGTACTTTGGAAAAAGGACAAGAATTTCCCCTATAAATCCCAAAGTCACAAAGTTTAAATCCCAAGATTACAAAGTGCAAAAGTACAAATTTCAAGTTCAAAATGTAAAGTGACATAGTGAATCAAAAGCACTATAAAAATCCCTTGCTCAAAGAAAATGGTAACACGTGGACTAACAATGATTTTTATCACTACACATGAGCAAGTAAGAAGGGTGAGAACTTGAATCCCTGGATTGTCCACCTTTTGAAAGCCATAGAGTGATCCTCGATCGTAGCAATGGGTTGGAAGAGTCCCACCTACAATCGGAGGGGTAGTTCTATTGGGTGATCCCCAAATGTAGCAATGGGTTGAAAGAGTCTCACCTGCATTTGGAGGGGTAGCCCTGATCAATTTGCAAGATGAGCTAGCTCTAGGTACCTAGGATTGTCTAGCTGTATAAGTCTAATCAAAGCTGAAACAAGGATGGTACGATCGTATGAGGAACCTTATCTCACATATGGGTTGAAAGAGTCTCGATTGACATACGGGGTATGCTTACGATCTATCTAAAAATACTCACATGCACACACAGGGATAATGAATAGTTGGGTCTATCATGGCAAAAGCCTTGTCCAATATAAGCCTTGTACAGTTAGTATGTGATTTTTGGAGAAATCTACTAGGGTGTTTGAGTCTCAAGGAAAACCCCAAAAGGTGCTCCAATAGCAACAAGATACCAAATATCATTAGACTTCAGAAATATGAGTCATTCATTCATCAGAATGCATTTTACAAAGCACAATCAAACATATAGGATAGATACCGCATGAATATCAGAAATGATGTTTAGACGACCACTGACTATATAGTGCAGCAAAGAAGAAATATACAAAATGACATAATCATTCATTAGCATTATACCAATCCATTTCATTGCATTTCATATATGGGTGATTAATTGATTAAGTTCTTGTAATGAGAATTATCAATTAGTTTGCATGATTGTTATACATTCTGTGGTGTCATATTTTAAAAATTGATATACACAGTTTACATTCATTCCTTATGTTTTAAGTGATTAAAGCATACAGGTTCATTTCCATTAGATTATGATTATGTACATAATGCATTACCATACATTGCATAGCATACCATAAACTACATAAAATAAATGCATGCCCACAAAGCAAAAATAAATATGCGTTCCAAAATAAACATCGCATCCATATACATACATCATATATCGCACATCTAATCATCTAGATCACTGCATATCATCATCATAAAGTAAAATAGTTATCTAGTGCATGTCATCCATACATCACATCATATAAACATAGCATTTACATAAGCCTTGCATCCATGTGCATCAAATAAACATAAAATCAAAATAATAAATACACATGTACACATAATGAGCCATAAAAGATCATATCATATATATATATATATTTTATATATATGTATCCAAAAGAGTACATAAGGAGTACAAAATGCTCGTAGGCTACAACTGTGTAGGTCCTCGACCTTACACACAAAATAGTATATCAAAACTATAGTCGATAGCTGCTATAACTTAGATCTAGGCTGCTCCCCCTATACTGGAGCTCTCGTCACCTCCCTTCGCACTGTGCTCTGGAGCCTGCTCTCTTGGATGACCTGGCACCTATGGTGGATCTTTGTGGATCCTGCCTACCTCCAAAGCCTAAAGCACCCAACACATGAGAAATTGGTAACTACAATAGGCTAGTCCTCTGACTGGAGGTCCCTGATGTCTACCCTGGATCTCTAGTCTTGGCCTACGACCTCGTTGTGTGTGTACTAGAGGACCTGTGCATCCTCTCAGTCCTGTGAGTCCTGTGACTCGAGCTCGTTGTCGACTACCCTGAGGTCCTAGACCTGGTATGCTGAGACTCTAATGCAAAAGGATCCTCAGGAACCTATAGCCCATGCATCTCTATGTAACCGACTAGCTGATCAATGTGAGCAAGCTGAGCTGCATGCATCTCATTGGTCCTCATGACCATACCATGCAGTCACTCTACCTCCATAGTCAAATCTTGTGCAGTTATTGTACCTACTACTGGTGCTGTAGGAGGCCCCATAGTAGCTTGAGGAGGTGGCATAGCCCCCCTCGATGATCATGCAAGATCCTGCTCTACCTCTGCTATAGTTCGTTGTGCCTGTGCTAACTCTAGGGTAGTCTGTAGTCTCTACACCTGGGCCTCTACATCGGTAGCTCGAGTCATGAGCTCCTGTACCTGGTCCTGCACCTCAGTCAGGCAACTCCCTGTCAGCCACCTTCACCTCTAGAGTGGTGATGGTAGTATCTCTCTCGAGCTGCTAGGTGTGAAATCACCCAATCTGACTCTACAAGTCAGCAACCTGAGCCAGTAGTCATCCCTCTATGCTATCAGGAGGGACCTCACCCTCCTCTGGAGCATCCTCCTTAGGGTCGATCTCTGAAATATCCTCAGTGGTGGCCTCTGCGCCCCAACTACCCTTAGTACATTGGCACACCCTATGCCCATCAGGATCTACCTCTACCTCTACCTCAGCTGGCTCTCGACCTAGAGGCCCTATCCCATGCCATCTGAATAGAGACCACCACCCATCATAGTCGAGCATGGTCCCAGCTGTCTCTACCCTTGACTCTTGGAAGTCATCGGGTGCATCTCCTAATGGTGGAGGAACTATCAATGGGAGATCCCTCTCTAGAGCTAGGCATCTGTACCTAAGTGGCATCTCTGGTATGTCCTGCACCATGCCAAACTATCATAGGACATGAGAGAAGAATTGATACTCTCGGACCTCTAGCTTATGCTAGATAAGCCATCTATCTTGGTGGGCCCATCATAGCCACTCGTCCACCTCTGGCCATGTAGGGCAATCCATGTAGGGGTGCTAGACAATGTCCCCTACCCAAGTGATGCAAACTAAATAATGTAGTGCTCAGTGTTCCCAGCATGAGCTCTACTATGGATACCCTCCTCAGCATGAGGCCAGCATGCGGTGTAACACTGATGGTCATCATCTATGGTGGTGATGCATAGTGGTAGCTTCTAGGATGCTCGATCCGGATGTGCTGCCACCCCTAGATCTATAACAATAGACTATAGTTGATGCCCTTATGGCTACGCTCTATGATCTGGTATAGCTCCCTATAGAGCTGGCATAATAGGGTGCTCCCCCAAGCTAATAATAGTGGCTCCTCTATCGAGCTCTAAAGCACCCTCCAAGTAGGGGCTAGCATGTTCTAGGGAATCCTCATGCTCGAGGAGTCTGGAAGGACAATCTACATGATGAGATGCATGAAGAGGGCCTCTCGTATAGAGAAGACATCATCATGGTACCAGTCATCGATGTGCACCCCTCCATGGTCTGCATCATCCTATGCATCGATGCTCTGGTCATTGAATATGGCATCAAAGATAACATCCTTTGTCATGTAGGTAGAGGAAATGATAGCCTCACCATCGATGGGGATCCTAAAGATCCTGTAGACATCCTCTAGGGTGATGGTCATCTCATTGGGAGGAAGGTGGAATGTGTTGGTCCATGCATTCTAATGTTGGGCCAATGTAGTCAGATAGGCTTGATCTACCCTAATGGTGGGTAGATCCATGATGTAACCAAACTCGATGGCTCGAAACCATGCTCGGTCATCATCCGATAAAGCCTCATGGAGAGTCTTCATAAGGTCAGGCTCCCGTGCTCTAGAAGTTAACTTTTAAAAGCAAAAAGCATAATGTAAGCTAAATCTAGCTAAGCAGAGCTAAAGAAAATTAAAAATTTCTTAATTAGACAACCTAAAAAAAAAAAGCAATCGCAAACTGCAACTGCAACTTGCGGTCCCCAATTTGCAAATTGGGAACCATAACTAAAACTTGCGGTCCCAATTTGAAATTGGGAACCGTAGCTGAAACCTATGGTTCCCAATTTGCCAACTAGGAACCGTAGCTACCAACTATGGTTTAGGAGTGGCACCCATTTTGGGTACCCTCCTAGACCACTCAAACATGAAATTAAATCCTAAAGCTAACCTAGACTAGTGGGGTTCATTACCAGTAGTTTAGTGAGGTTAATTTTCTGCATTTCTTAGTGTGGTTCATTTTACTGGTATTGAGTGTGTGGTCTCAGTTTTGAGTTACCTTGCCCGCACCCTACCCCCGGCTAGTCGATGGCTGATCAGGATCCACCATCAGGGTAGATGAGTGTAAATGTGGTAGAGTTTGGCAGCGTTTCATATCAAAGAATGTTCTCTCTCTCTCAGAGCTCTCAAATTGCTAGTGGTTGCAAGAAAATAATGAAAAATTTCAAATGGGAATTCAATTTATAGGTCCTCCTAGTCTCTACGGACCGTAACTGACACCTACGGTTTCGAAACTAGGGTTTTTCACTCGTAGGTCTGACCCACGGTCCCCAAAATTTGGAAATGTAAATCATAGACCGTACCCGTGGTCCGTAGCTAGCAATAAATGCACTCAAAACCCATCGTGGGAAGGTCTAAAATGATAAATTACTGACTTCCATCGGACAAAAATTCAAAATCAATGATCAAAATTGCAAATTTGGTGATGTTAAAAGCACCAGGATCAATCAAATAAATGCAAAATTAAACAAAAAAATAAAATAATGAAAAACCAAATGCGCCTCGTATTCAGTGATTTATCCTATAAAATTGGCGGTTGCAGCGACTTGCGATCCATGCAATCCGACAAGATGAGTAAATCACCATAAGGACATTTGGGGTAAACTTGTCATTTCTTTTATGACATCTTTTAGCAAATCATCGACAATATGATTCAACACAAGTCTTCTTGCATTTGTATTATTTTGACTCCCTAAGATGGCTATCATAGCCTGACTGCTCCATGGGATAGAGATGTGCAAATACTACTAAGCATTGCAATCATAAGCTGAACTAGGCCTAGCCAAGGTATTAAAAGGCTCGAATCTAAAGTGGTTCAGGATCATTCATTATGGTCAAGCGACTTCGTCGCTTCATACATTGTCATTACCCTCATCGACTCGTCGCTTGAGGGGGTAGTCATAATTTCATGTCATAATCAAAATCAATAGAAGATCCCAGAGATCGTAGATCCCTTGATCTTGTCAAAATTGTGTTCGTTCTTGTGAATCATTGCTAACAACTATCATAAGCTTCCCCCTTTGCTTGGGGTAAATAGCAAATATGAAATTTTGTTTGTAGCTCTCATCCTTCGGTTATATAGGCCTAACTCCTATTGTAGCACCAAAGCTACCCGAACGTCTGATGGTGAGTGCAGACTTTTCAAATGTAAGCCTTCCCAAGTTGGAAGCAATGATTCCAGGATGCGCATCCTTTTGTTGGACCTGGGGCATCTAATGTTGATCAGACTAATGATCATCATAGAACCTTCGACATCATTTTAGGAGGTCTATTTTTGCTCAGCGTTGTTCGATCTCACAATGCATCTCAAAAGGGGCATCTGTAGACACCTAAAATGCATCATGTCGAGGGTGACTACTCATATGGACATGCTACAAAACCATATGAAGGATCTTGGATAGACTCCAAGATAGAGCAGTGGTTCTAACCACTCAATTTAGGCATTTTGGCCTAAGTAGTCTGAACCATAGCCCAGACCTATGGTCTCTAGTCTAAACCATGGTTGACACCTATGGTCTATAGTCTGGACCATAACTATGACCTGCGGTCTTAACTGAAGTTCAGTTAGGCCTTCCATCCGAGCCAAATCGGTTGGAACGGCCAAGAGATCTAGAAGGAGGTAGTTGAAGGATGAAAGATTCTAGAGGCTTCCATCCCAACTGTCCTAACCACCCTTCTTGGTCTTGGCTTCTCCATGAAGCCACCCCTAGCCCTAGGGGGCATGCTATAAATACCCCCTCCAAATGGGGAGAAAGAGAGATGATTTGTATAGTGAAGTGTGGAAATTATAGAGAGAGTTAATTGATCAAGAGAGCAGTGAAGCCCTATCAAATTGCATACTGACTTTGTGCATTTGAGAGCCCCTTTGCTATCCATCTAAAGACCAATTAGCCATGGATGCCCTAGGTGCCTAGGAGGATCAAGAAACACAAATCTGGGCAAATGAAGGCCCTTCACAGTGATTTGACCACCAAATCTATCAGAGGACAACAAAGGCGACCCTTGAACATCAATTTGGACAAGGAGATCAAGCCCACTACCCCTAATTCTGAGGGTAAACCTATCAGAGGTCAAACCATGGTTGTCAGCCATGGTTCACAGTGTAGACCGCCCATCACAGCTATGGTTTGCAATAGGTTAATGATCACCTTACTTGCTTTGCTTTTGACCGCATAGATTAGTTATATTAGTCTTTTCATAGGTTTAATTGCATTTTAGAGAAACTCTGACCGTAGAAATTAGACATTTCATGCATTGTATTAAGTAGGATTACATTGGATCTTTTATGCCCTTTATTGTTCCTAATTTGATATTTGATCCATGCATCATTTGCTTATTCATGTCCTTCATGTTGTAGTATAATTCTTGATTTAATTAGAATAGTTTAAAGTCTTTCTTTATGCTTTCTTGTTTTACTAGTTTAATGGCACTTACATGCATATTCCCTTAAAGGGCCTCATCACGAGAGGCTATCAATATTTTTAATCATGTGTTGTTGTTTCTTGTTCGTAGGGAGACAGGTGCAAGAGGAGCTTATGTCATAATCCTTCCACATCATGGAGAAGGGGGTTAGCTCCACCCCAAGGCAGTTTGTGACTAATCAATAGAGCACTATAAGTGCGCCTACCCTATTGAGGGCATTGGCAATTGTAATATCTGTATCATCTTTCAAGTGACCCTAAGAGGGCATTTTTGTAATCAAAACTCATTCAAATATTAATACGAGAAACCTTACATACTTTGTTTCTGTTCAATTTATGTACTTGTGTGAATCTTTATGCTTTTATGATGGTATAGATCAATGCAGTAGCTAGGTGCACGCTCCGTGGTTAGGTCACTTGTAAGTAGAAATCACATTTACTTTGGCAAATTAAGGAATCTTAACTAGAAAACCTAATCGTTTACAAAACCTTACAATTTCTTTACAAAATATCCTGATTTCTTTACAAAACACTCTAAAATAGTCAATTAAGGAACCCTAGGCTGAATTTTAGCTTTTCCATCATTTTCAAGTACATAGGCAAAGAATCAAAAAGCATTTAGTTGCATTAGGCTAAATTGTCTTCTTGCATTCCTCCTTGTTTTACCCTGAAATAAAAATCTCCTTAGTTTAGCTCATTCAAACTTGAAGTGCATATAGGTTAGCTCTTGTTTGTATGCATTTGTGTGATTTAAACTTTAGCATTGCATTTAGATGATCCTTGATGATTTAGGTTTAAATAATCGTTAAGGCTCAAAAAAGAGTCGGATAGATAGAGATCCAAAAACCTTAGGTGTTTGTTTTAATTAAACTCCTAAAACATCGATAACACAAGCATTACATCAACTTACACACAACCATAGGAAAAATCATTGAGTAGGAGTCTAGTTGTGTTGAGGATCTTCGTATCCTTGGGGTCTCCTTTGGAAAGAGACTCTCAAGTGGGGAAGTAGAGATTCTAATGAATCTCCCCCATGCACACTTGACATTAAATTAGACTTAAAGGGAAAAGAACATGAGGTTTTCCCACCATCTACATATTTGGTGAACCTGATGTGAACACTCCTTTTGCCTTAACTAAGATAAAAGTTTGTTAAACTTAAACAAGATCATCTAATTTGCTTGCTTAGCTTACATCACATTAAATTAAGATAACAAGAACATAACCAATTTCTAATCCTACTAGGGGAAGGATAATGACCCCTTGAGTAAATTAAAGTATGAACCTTAGGGGAGAAATATTCTTTGGCAAGTATATCATGGTGGATTAGTGGGAGTCATAAGGAGGGTTGCTTATCTAGGTGACATAAGGATCTCAAACATCTTCTCTTCTTTGCTATAAGTACTCTAGAAACAAAACTCTAATAAATTAACCCCCTTCGAACTCAAACTTTCAAACCATGTCTCAACATCCTTACAACACCTAAAATAAGGGTGTACCTACTACTTCTCATGAGGGGTCATCCTCTCATGGATAAATTGAATAAGAAGTAAACCCTTGGTCACAACAAGCACCTAGGGAACATGAATTAATTATTGAATAAATCTCCTTTCAAACTATAGATCATGTCAAAGAATATATCAAATGAAACAAGGACATCATTTTAGATGTTCTTAAAGATGAAATTAGAGAACAAGCGAAAGAGAATCTACCATAATGCATGATAATATCGAATATTCTAATGAACAATCAACCATTGCTCAAATCAATGAAACTCAAAATAACTTGGCAAGTCTCAATGTGGCTATGGCTCAACCTACTGATTCTACAACACCTCCAACCACATCTATGGGGATCCCCACTATGGGAAACCCATTCTCAACTAATGATACAATCAATACTACGAATCCTTTTTTCACTCATGACATGGGATTTAGCCAAGTCCCTCCCACTATAACATCAAGTCAAAATTCTTCAACTCTCATGAACATACCTTTCATGATGCAAACCTTTGCTCAACCACTTATGCAACCACTAATAACATTACCAGTAAATCCTTCATCAAATGATATCCAAGATATCAACACTAAAATCTTAGACTTAGAAAAGAGGGACTCCAAGTTTGAAGAACTTGAGCATCAAATTGCCTCTCTCCAAGGATCATCTAAGTTAAAGTACTCTTTTGAAGAATTCTACAATGAACCATTAGATCCAACCATCCTTAACCATCCATTTCCAAAGAACTTTGAAACTCCCAAATTTCAAATGTACAATGGAAAGCAAGACCCCATCAACCATCTAAGGTTATTCCAAATAGCTTGTAGTGACATCAATCATGATGAAAAACTTCTCCTTAGGTTATTCCCTAAAAGTCTTAGTGGTTTAGCCTTAGAATGGTATTTTCAAATACCTCACCACTCCATCACAAAGTTCAAAGAACTTATGGAAGCCTTCGTTAAACAATTTTTAATCTACATAGAAGATAAGGTTACCATAGATGACCTTTATCAACTTAAACAATCTAAGAATGAGAAATTTTTAGATTTCTTAGCCAAATGGAGAGGTTTAGTAGGAAAACTTCAATACATTCCTCCTCCTAAATAACTCTTACATATTTTCATATGAAACCTTCATGAACAATTATCATATCCTTTGGAAATGATAAACTTAACCTCCTTCGAAGAAGTCATTGATATGGCTAAAAGAGTAGAAGTCATCCTCATAAGATGAGGACAACTTAACTATAACAAGAAAGAAGATGAAAAACCCTCTAACAAGGGGTAATACAAAAATAAACATGTCGTAGGAGATGGTGTAACCGACTCTCATCAAAACAATAACATAAACACTACTCAGAATGCTCCTCAAAAGTTGGTTATCCAAAGAGAAGAAAAACCCCAAAGGCAATATACGAATACTAGATAAATTCAAACATCTATGCTAAAAATGCTCCTTGATTCTAAAATAATAGAACTTCCACCTATTAGGCCTTGGGATCTATCCAAGGGAGCCCCCTTTTGGTATAGACAAGATGAATATTATGACTTTCATCGAATGGAAGGACACACTACCAACAAATGTAGAACTTTAAAGAACATTATTCAAGACCTCATTGAGGAAGGAAAAGTAACATTCAATAAAATGAAAAACCCTAACAAAGGTATGGGAATATTTCAAGACCCCTTACCAATGCATGATAAAAAATCAGCCAACTTCGTAGGCACCATTCATTTATCTAGATCTTCTCATGCCATAACTAGGCAACAAGCAAAGAATCAATCTTCAGATCAACCTCCATTGGTTATCCCAAGAACAAATATCAATATCCCTAATAAGTCACCTTTGGTGCTCACACCTTCTCAAAATACCTTGCATACCTTCGATCTTCATCAATAATTGGAGGAGGTACCCACAAATATCTCTCTCCTAGAATTGCTAAAAATATCACCTGCTCATAGGGAAATATTGTTGAAACTCTTAAGTGAACAAGAAGTCCCTCAAGATTTATCTCCAAATGATATAGCTAACATGGTTGGACTAGCTGGAGTAAACAAATCTATCTTAGCTTTTCATGAGGAAGATACTCCTTTTAAAACCATATCAGGGGATTCCCCTCTTTATATCATAACTCAAATAGGTGATAAATATATCAAGAGAGTCTTAGTAGACAATGGATCAGCCTTGAATGTATGCAATATCAAATTCTTACAAAATTTTGACTTAATAGAAAATGACTTGCAAAATTTAGACCTCATCATTAGGGCCTTTGATAATGAAGAATGAGAAGTAATCGGTACCATCACTTTACCTATCAAAGTAGGACCTCATGTCCTAAACACCCTCTTCTATGTCATATCATGTGACGTAACATATAACATGCTCCTTGGAAGACCTTGGATACATGCTATGAGGGTAGTGCCTTCTACCTTACATCAATGTCTCAAATATGAGTATCAAGGGAGGATTATCCATGTCCCTGGAGATCCAAAACCTTTTGCCATGTGCAACTCGATCGACTTACAAGAGATTAATATTTGCCCTTCCATACAATCAACTAAGTCAAGTAATCAACCAAAAATAGATAAAGGAAAGGAAATATTAGAGGAACCTCTCATAAACTTAGAGGATATTCCCCAATCATCCTCTTCCAATGATCAAGTCAACTTCATTCATCAAAAATTAGATCCTTTCATAGAACTAGTAAGCATGTTCCTATCTCCTCATGATATAGGTTTACCAAATAGGAAAGGACTTAAAATCCAAATAGGATCTTGTACTTTCATTCATGGTGGAACTACCCTTGATGAAAAGATCCAAGGATATAACCTCATGCCTAGTGAATGAACATATGCTACATGCTATATGTCACCTTCATTTTCCATAGCTAAATAAATACTTTCCAACATGGGTTATCAAGGTAAAGGCCTAGGTCATTATGAATAGGGTATTAAAGAACCCCTAGAAGTTGAACCTTGGCTAACATGATGTGGGATCGGATTCATCCCCAACAAAAATGAACCTTCTCCTATATTAGAAGAAGATGATAAGGATAATTATCCTGAGTCAATACATGGCTCCCAATGGGGTGATGAGGATGAAGAAGAACTATGGTCACTCCTTAACCAAACACCCCATAAAACCATACGATTTGGTAGCATCAACATGTTAGAATTAGTTCATCCAGAATCAATAGCAACCAAAGAAAATCTTGAAGATTCTTTGGATGATCATCATATAGAAGAATCTCTCAAACAAATATTCAACTTAGATGCAACTCAACTTCTTGAACTGGAACAAACATCTATGGATCTACAAGAACTTAAATAATTAGGGATAATAGATGCCCCTCTTCATTTTGAGGATGAGTCACAAGCCTTAATCGAAGAGACTATAGAAGTCAACATAGGGATAGACCAAGACCCTCACCTTATCAAACTTGGAAAAGTCTTGACTCAAGAAGAACAAATAGAATACACAAACCTATTGAAAGAATTCTCTGACATCTTTTCTTGGGGATATGATGACATGCTAGGACTCGACCCTTCACTAGTAGTCCATCATTTGGTAGTGCATCCTAATGCCAAACCCATTAAAAAAAATTAAGAAAGATACATCCAAGAGTTGCTCTTTCAGTAAAATATGAATTGCAAAAACTCTTAGATGTTGGCTTCATAAAGGCCATAGATTATTCAGATTGGATATCCAACATCATTCCTATCACCAAGAAGGAAGGATCCATTTAAATTTACATTGACTTTAGGGATATAAACAATGCTTATCCAAAGGATGATTTCCCTTTGCCAAACATAGACATGATAGTGGACTTCACTGTAGGATCTGAGATGTTGTCCTTAATGGATGGATTCTCAGGCTACAACCAAATCAAGATAGCACTAGAAGATCAATCTAAAATAACTTTTACTACCCCTTGGGGAACCTTCTGCTATCAGGTCATGCCATTTGGCCTTAAAAATGTAGGAGCAACATATCAAAGGGCCATGACATATATATTTCATGATCTTATGCATAAAATTGTAGAAGATTATGTAGATGACATCTTGGGTCGATCTCAGAAAAGATAAAACCATGTTCGAGATCTCAGATGTATCTTTAAAATATTATGAGATTATAGAGTCAGGCTAAAACCCAACAAATGTATATTTGGGGTAACATCAGGAAAAATATTGGGATTCATTGTGTCCCATCATGGGATTGAAGTTGATCCCTCCAAAATTATGGTAATAACAAACATGCCACCACCTAAAAACTTAACTAAATTATGAATCTTACAAGGCAAATTACAAGCCATCCATAGATTCATATCACAACTTGTAGATAAATGTCAACCTTTCTCCAAATTATTGAAGAAGGGAATAAAATTTGAATGGGATGAAGGATGTCAAAAGGCCTTCAAATATTTAAAAACTTATCTCTTAACACCACCTATCTTGGTACCACCAAACCTAAATCAACCATTATTGCTATACATAGTAGCTATTGAACATGCTCTTGGAGCTTTACTAGCCCAATATGATGAACAACATAGAGAAAGAGCAATCTACTATATTAGTAGAACCTTAGTAAATTATGAAACTTACTACACACCACTAGAGAATATTTGCCTAGCAGTTGTCTTCTCATCTCTCAAACTAAGACACTACATGCTTAGTCAAAAGACTTACGTCTTAGCAAGGGTAGATCCATTGCGCTACCTTATGTCGAAACCTTATCTATCAGGTAGAACTACAAAATGGGTCATAGCCCTTAGTGAATTTGATATAGAATTTATAAATCAAAAATCACTAAAGGGGCAAGTCATAGCCGATCAACTGGTTGCATCCCCTTTAGAATCAAAACATCCCATAAACATATCTTTTCTAGATGAAATAATATTTTCAATAGAAGCCCAAGAGCCTAAAACTTGGGTCTTATATTTTGATGGAGCTAGATGTACAAAAGGTGTAGGGGTAGGAATTGTCCTAGTCACTCCACAATAACAACTCATCTCACTATCCTTTAAAATTTACTTCTCATGTACTAATAATATAATAGAATATGAAGCACTCATCCTAGGTCTTAGGGCCACAACAAAGCTAAACATTGAAAACTTAGTAGTATATGGTGATTCACAATTGGTCATCAACCAAGTGAATGATACTTATCAAACCAAATATGAGAAGTTGAAGCCATACAAAGATATTGTAAACTTGCTTCAACCAAATTACCATAGAAGCCATACCATGATCTAGCAACCATCATGTTGATGCTATGGCTATAGTAACATCTCTCATACCCTTAGAGTTGGAATATGAAGAAGCTTCTATTATCATAAGGTCAATCAATGAATCTTCCACAATCGAATCATATCTACAACCTCTTAACATATGCAATATTGAAACATCTATACCTCAAGAACCTTGGTATCAAGACATCTTCAAATTCCTCAAATAAGGAACATTTCTTAAGGGTTCTTAACTCTAAAAAATGAAGATAATTTAGGCTAAAATCTTGCAAATATGTCATCATTGGAGATATCTTATATCGATGCTCCTTTGAAGGTATACTCCTTAGATGCATAAATACAAATGTATCATAAAAGAAGCCCATGATGAAGCATGTGGTAGATATTTTAGTAGATTATCCATAGCCAAGAAGCTCCTTAGAATGGGCTATTATTGGCCCTCTATGGAAAAGGATACTCACAACTATGTAAAGAAATGTGACAAGTGTCAATGACATGACAACCTTGTTCACACCCCTTCTCAAGAACTTCAACCAATCACATCTCCTTGGCCTTTCTCCTCTTGGGGATTAGATATCATAGGTAATATCAACCCTCAATCATCTTATGGACATAAGTTCATCATCACTACTACAGAATATTTTACTAAATGGGTCGAGGCAATGCCCCTATCCACCATAATAGGAATTCAAGTATCAAAATTCATTCTAAATCAAATCATCAATCGATATGGTATACCTTCTACCATAATTATAGATAATGGCACCCCTTTTAAAAATAAGGAAGTTGCCAAAATATGTGCCAAATACAAAATTCAACAAATATGGTCTACACCATACTAAAAACTAAAAATAAAAATCAAAACTTAAGAAGCTAGTAAACAAAAATGGTCAAGATTGGCACTTGCAACTCTACCCTACCTTATGGGCATATCACACAAGTGTGCATACTCCCATAGGGCAACACCATACACTTTGGTTTATGGCATCAAAGTAGTATTTCCCTTTGAACTTGAGATACCTTCTCTAAGAGTCTTATTACAAGATTCTTCGGTAGGAGATGAATATCACTCAAGTCACTTACAATAACTAGAAATCTTAGAAGAAAAATGCATCAATGCTCTAGAGCATCTTAGAACATACCACAATAGACTTCGACGTGCCTATAATAAGAAGGTACATCCAAGATCCTTTGAAGTTGAGGACTTAGTCCTCAAAGAAAATCAAAAGAATACTAATATTGACATTGACCTAAAAGGAAAGTTTGAACCTAATTGGTTAGGACCTTTCATCATCATAGCCAAATTTGGATCAGGAGCCTACCACCTAGCCACATTGGATGACCAAGAACATAAATAACCAATCAACATCATGCATCTTAAATGATACTATACATAAAACATCGAGTCATTTGCTTGATCATTTGATTGAATGCATGACAAATATCATCATATCATCATACACACTTTACCCCTTGCATGATTTCCTGGTTTTCTTGATCATACCATAGAGTCAGGAGGGTTTACTATGATGCAAAAGCCAATCCTTATTACGAATACATCTGCATTGCATCCACCTAGGCTAACCATATGTTGAGTAAACTCTCTCAGTCCAAAAATCTTGTCCACTAAAATCTTCTTCTACATCCCACTTCATTACTATCATACTTCTCTTCTTCTCCCTCTCTTGGGTTAAGTGATGTATGACATGATCATCCATGGCCCTGATGACCTAACCTTTTCCCTTTCTTCTATCCCAACCTTGGGGTATCCAACAATAAATAATAATCAATTATACTTATCCATCATACTTCTTCTTTCTCTTCAAAATAAGTAATATGCATAACCTACTTTCTTCTATTTCATACATAGTCACATCATTAATGTCAACAAAATTTCACAATATTATCAACAATATATATCTACAATATCATTCAACAAAAGAGTCTCTTTTCGATCAACACTCATGATTATTCAATAGACTCCTCAAGGACACCTTTTCTCTCCTATAATACATCAATAACTTTTGCAAATTTGCAAAATGATGTATTATATAAGAGAACTTTAAGAGTAGTCTATTGAATGTATCATGACATCTAGTCATCACATTCTTCAAATACAACTCATTTGATATGCCATCCAGGGATGGGGAAAATCATTCAACCAATCTCTCATGAATTCATAATCATTTGTGAATTTCATTAGTTACTAGTTGAATGGGGTTCTCTTCCTTGATTGGCCTATCATCTGAGTTCACAAAATCATACCTAATATATCATCACTCACTTACTCATTCGGTAAGTCACATGGGTTAAGAGGCCCTTAATCATCCATTCTCCTATGGATTAATAATTACTTGTCAACTTTATATGAGAATGGATGATTAAGGGTAGTCTTTCCCATTCGACATACCATTTTAGTATGCAATCAAAACATAAATCAAATCTCCACATGTTATCCTGATAATAAATCATAGAGATTATAAGATTTCATTGATCCAATATCTCATAGGTTTGCAATTTCTTGCAAATCTCATTAGGCAATGGATCAATGTTATCTTTACTTTCTCTTTGATTTATTGCATCAACATGCTATCACATTTCATAAATCTCATTGATTACCTTCGATAGTCCATGAGGTTTTTGAAGACTCTATCGATCCAATATCTTGTAGATCTACAATCATTTGTATATCTTACCAGGCATTGGATCAATATTATCCTCATAGCCTCCTGGTTCATGTCATTGACATTCTATCAAACAAAATCAAGATCTCTCATAAGCTATTGTTCAAATAGGTCTATCAAACTATGAGGCTACATGGATCCAATGCCTTGTGAGCATACAATTATTTGTATGCTTCACCAGATATTGGATCTATGTTGTCTTCGTAGTCACTTGATCTTCTATAATAATAGAACATCTATAAATCATATTCTCTCCATCAACTATTTTCCTAATAAATCATTGGATCAACAAAATTTTATTTTCAACTAAGTATATTATGCAAATACGCTATAAACATCTAATCTCAAAATAATCATTCATCAAGCATGCTAGATATTCTCTATCTGGTTGTACAAAATGTTAGTCAATAGATAGAGAACTTCCTCCATCTTGGTGAATAATAATAAACTATCATTTCTTCTTTTCTTCAAAACTAAAACATCTAGACTGACTAATGGGTCCTTCGAGAACATTGGGATTTGGTAATCAACACTTCATGTACCCATAATAATTTATGATTACATCAAGTAGTCAATTATTAAATCTATGCTTCCTAATGACCTATAAGCTAACATGGATGTCATCTATTCATTCATACAAATAATATCCTTCAGACTAAGGGTAATGTTATCACATGGACCTCCTAGATAAGGGGATTTATTTTTCCCATGCTCTGTGCATATACATTTCTTTGTACACATATTGGGAAAAGGAGGACTTCTTCTCTTGGATTGTCCATATGGGAGCGTTACCCTTAGTTTGAAATATTTTGTTTACAAAATCCTTGAATATTTCAACACATCAGAGGTGGCAATGAGTATTAATTCCAATTCCTCATGTACATGTAAATATTTGCATATGCATTAGGTAATGAACTTATATACTCTTGTTACCCTCTCTCATGTGTTAATAAATTCAGCAATATCAAGTCATTAAAATAAAATCAAAAGAATAATACAAAATCATTTCAAGCCTTTTAAAATTAAACATTTATCTTCAAATTATTCACAAATCATTTTTATCATTTTATTTCAAAATTCAAGCATAAACATTACATAACATTATATTTATTTATTAAAATTTATCACTTTGAAAACATTTGCAAAATATTTCAAATTATTTAAATATTTGCAAAAAAAAAAAAAAAAAAATAATTATAAAACATTATCAAACTATTTAAATCTTTGCAAAATGCTTTAAATAAAATATTATCTATCATTAGTGTTTCATAGATCACTTAAATTGATAAAATTTTATCTATGATTAAATGTTTCATAAAGAATGACATTTGAAAATTGATAAGAATCAATTCAATTTATCTATGTAGTTAAGTGTTTCATAAAGAATGGCACTTGAACATTGATAAGAACAAAATTATCTATGAAGTGTTTCATAAAGAATGGCACTTGAAAATTGATGAAAATCATAAAATATTATCTATGTATAAGTGTTTCATAGAGAATGGCACTTGAACATTGATAAAAAAATAATTCATCTATGTAGTTAAGTGTTTCATAAAGAATGGCACTTGAACATTGATGAAAATCTAAACTATTATCTACACAGTCAAGTGTTTCATAGAGAATGGCACTTGAACATTGATAAGAATCAAAATTTTATCTATGCAATTAAGTGTTTCATAGAGAATGGCACTTGAACATTGATGAAAAGCAGTAACTTCATCTATGTAGTTAAGTGTTTTATAAAGATGGCACTTGAACATTGATAGAAAATTATCTACAAGTGTTTCATAGAGAATGACTTAAACATTGATGAAATAAATATCTAAATTTTATCTATTAATTTATTAGAGAAGTGTTTCATAAAGTATGGCACTTAGACATTGATGAAAACTATCATCTATGTAGTTAAGTGTTTCATAGAGAATGGCACTTAAACATTGATGAAGATCAAACATCTTATCTATGTAGTCAAGTGTTTCATAGAGAATGGCACTTGAACATTGATAAGAAGAAAAATAACATCATCTATGTAGTTAAGTGTTTCATAGAGAATGGCACTTGAACATTGATAAGAGAAAAATAATATCATAGATACCTCATCTATGCAGTCAAGTGTTTCATAGAGAATGGCACTTGAACATTGATAAGAATAAAAATTTATGTAATTAGGTACTTCATCTACGTAGTTAAGTGTTTCATAGAGAATGGCACTTGAACATTGATGAGAAGAAAATTTATATCATATCACATATAGTACCTCATCTATGTAGTCAAGTGTTTCATAGAGAATGGCACTTGAACATTGATGAGAAGAAAATATTATATATCATGTAAATATTATAGGTACCTCATCTATGTAATCAAGTGTTTCATAGAGAATGACACTTGAACATTGATGAGAAGAAAAATATATATATCATGTAAATATTATAGGTACCTCATCTACATAATCAAGTGTTTCATAGAGAATGGCACTTGAACATTGATGAGAAGAAAATATATACATATCATGTAAATATTATAGGTACCTCATCTACGTAGTTAAGTGTTTCATAGAGTATGGCACTTAAACATTGATGAGAGGAAAAATATTTTCAAAAAAATACTTCATGTACATATTATAGGTACCTCATTATGTCTTAAATGCTATCATGAATATGACACTATAGACCACCATTTAAACATAATGAGATCATGTTCCCACCTATGGGAACGCATAAAAGGTAAAGCATCTACCTCTAAAAACATGAGCATTCTCCTATATCTGATCTAGAGATCACCACTCACAACATACTTCTATATCATCCAAAATCTCAATACATATCTCAAAATGGGGCAACTACCCTCCCTTAGCATTTGGTCATCATCATGATCTTACAACAACCAATCAAGACTACAATCGCTTAAGTCAACTCTACAAGGACGCTGCTGGTCAGAAAGTTAATTTCAGTAAAAGCAAGTTATATTTCTTGAACACCCCCATTCAAAGGCAAAGAAGGATTGCAAAAATTTTAGGATGTGATATAGCAAACCTCCCCACTTTGTATCTTGGTCTCCCTATTTTCATTGGTTCTCCGAGAGAGTCAATGTGGGATAGGATTATTGAAAGAATTCAAAAAAAAAAATTGGATGGAAAGGTCATCTTCTATCTCAAGAAGGAAAGCTGACCCTCACTAAGGTCTCTCTTCAGAGAATTCCAGTCTATTTCCTCTCCATTTTGAAAGCCCTTGTGAAGGTTTTCCAAAAAATTGAGAAACTCAAAAAATAATTTTTATGGACTGGATCAGAGGAGAAAAAAAGGATACACCTTGTAGGATGGACCAAAGTGTGCAAACCTAGGGAAAATGGGGTCTTAGGTCTGAGGAGAATTGCTCATATAAATTTAGCTTTACTAGTTAATCAGGCATGGCATCTCATTTTTGGTGAATAAAATGAATGGATAACTATCATCAAACAAAAGTATCTTCAAAATATGGAATTTCTAAGTGACTCAGTTCCAATCAGAGGTTCTGCTTTTTGGAAAGCAATTCTTAATTGTAAGGAAATCATCAAAAAAGGTTTAAGATGGGTTTTAGGCAATGGTGAGAGGATAATTTGCTGGAATGACAGGTGGGTTAAGGATGAACCACTGACACAATATCCTAACTTAGCCCGAATAAGAGATATCATAGAAGAACTCATTGGCAAAAAGTCTTTGATTATATGGTTGAGGACAGAGGTAGAATGAAGTGGAAAAAAATAAGAATTCAAGGATTTCAAGTGGAATCAAATGATATTTGTAATATTCTCAGGAAACATTTTATCCCCATGATACCCAAGGAATATCAAGTGACCTGTGCTCCTACGAAAAATAGGCAGATCACTGTTAAATTAGCTTACAAGCTTCTGCTTGATGACGAGGATTTTGTCCTCCAAAAGGACTTAGTTTGGATAAAAATTTAATTCCAAAAATTGTAGTCTTTTCATGGCTGGTTATCCAAGGAATAATTCTAACCATTTATAATATGATGCGTAAAGGTATTTGTATCACTAATCATTGTTATCTATGTAGGGCTAATTGGGAGACCATTTATCACATTTTCCTTGAGTGCCCTTTTTCCTTGACTATCCTAAGTGGGGTTTTTTAGGCCTTTAATATTTCATGGGTTAAACCAGCCATTGTACTTGATTTTTTCATCCAGTGGCCTTGCCCATTTTCAAGCCAAAGACTTAGATACATGTAGAAAATTTGTCTTAATCACTATCTTTGGCAGGTGTGGTTAGAAAGGAACCATAGAGTCTTTAATGAGTCTATCCATGATCATCAAACTATCATTGCTAGGATCCTATCCCTTGCCAATGAGAATGTGAATTTTATCCCTTTTGATAGTTTTAAACCTCATCTATAGGAGATCACGATTTCTCAATATTTAATCTTAACCTTGTTAGATGAGTTTGTGCCTAGGGTAGTCAACCCCAAAGCCAATGTTAAGTGGTCTCCACCTCCTATGGGTTGTATTAATCTTAATTTTTATGGAGCATCTAAGGACAATTTTGGCAGAGTATGCGTTTGTGGAATTGTGCAAGATCATAATAGGAATATGATGCTTGCATTTTTTGAATATTTGGGAACAAGGACGAACAACAAAGCTGAAGCTAGAGCTATGTGGAGAGGCCTTCAAATGACTCAAGAATTAGAAGGCAATTTTATCGTATAAGGAGACTCTATGCATGTTATAAATCTCCTCAATAATTGGAAAACACCTCCTTGGATGATTAAAACAATTGTTGAAGAGGCTAGGATCCTTTTCCAGGGAAGACAGGACATAAAATCCCAACATGTCTTTTGGGAAGCTAACAAAATTATTGATAAGCTGTCCAATTTGGGTGTCAATGGTGATAGACTTTTCAAATGGGAACACGGTTTCCCGAGTGAAGTAGAGGAGCTTATTCAACAAGAATGCCAAGAATTATAATCTAATTTACCAATAGGTAAGGCACTATAAGTTCGAAGGCTAGGAGTATTCCCGTCTCTTTTTTTAATTGGAATCAATAAAAATTATCTGAGTTGTCAATCTTCGTGGATGCTGCTTGGAAATACCACAAAGACTAATGGGGATAGTCACATGCCAGATAACATGGCTCCTAGTAATATTAGTAATTTGAGGTTGGTTGATAATCATAGGGAAGGAAAGAAACAACAATATAAGGCTTTAAACCAAAGCCACGTGGACCACCAAATAGCCATCGCCATAAATCTAGCCAGCAGGTTCACTTCTCCAAGGCTGATTGGCCAAGATAGTATGTGGTACCAAAGCATGTCATATATGAAAGAAAGTAATTACCAAATAATTATTAAGAGTAACTATCAATACAGATCTTGTGGGAGTTTTTTTCAGTACTCTACTATGTGTGTCTGCAGCTTTTTGTTTCTCCATTGTCTCAAGGAAGGGATCCATGTCTATTTATTTTTTGTAATTATGATGCATGTGTGTTTTCTCGGGGTATACCCAAAATTTTGTATGGGAAGTTTCTTTTTGATAACAGGCTATGTGCCTTACCGGATGTAATGGCTTTTGTGGTATGTAGATTTTACATATATAGGATCCTTAGTAAGGATATGTTCATCAACAGCCCTGGGCTAATTTTTGTAAAATATTTTGGGTCAACCTATAAAACCCGGTATTAATGTTATAGTATATTATCTACCAAAAAAAAAACATATCAATATCACACATAAAAACATCAATACATATGAAAGCATCAATACCTAAATCAGACCACAAGCAATCAAAATGTCATATCAAGATCAAAGCACAAGTATAATATATATATATATATATATATATATATGTATGTATATCAATATCTAAATCAAACCACAAGCAATCAAAATATCATATCAATATCAAAGCACAAGTATCATATATATATATATATATATATATATATATATACCTCATATCATACATGTCGTTGGAGAAGGTGTATCACAAAAATAAAACAAAATGATACACTCAACTCATGAAAGGAGGGTGTACCATAAACCCTAAACCTAGTACACTCACCCCTAGACATCCTAGATAGTATAACTCGCATCTCCATCATCCCTTGGAGGAGGAGGAGGAGGAGGGTATAAACTAGAGGTCCTCTAAGAGGTATCACTCATCGATGGATCTCTCAACCATGATCCTAAAGGTGATGGTGATAATCGCCCCTCAAGTACCTCTACTTGATATAGTTGGTGATAGTACATGGTTCTATCCTACTCTCTCTCAACCTATACCATAGCACGTTGTAGTTACACTATGAGATGCACCCTCATAGTCTCCAATTCCTCTCTATAACTATCCAAATAGTGCTCTAGTGGTCCTGTAATCATGGCCACCACCACACTATCCAAGCCCTACCCTACCTATAATTAGGCCTCATCTCTCTCCCTCTTAACTCGCTCTAAATTAGACCTAATACCAACAATGATCACTTGGTCTATGGATAGGCCCTCTGTGACTCGATCCAAGGTAGATGGAAATCTCCTAATGGCCCCCTTGCTCTCATCTCAAATTTGGGTCACCTCATCTTGAACTCTAGTAATCTCCTCCATCCACATAACCTCAAAATCTACCAAATAGCTCCTCACCTCCTCTAAAGTGTGGTATATAACCCTAAACTCCACCTTTGTAGCCTCCTCTTACATCCTACTAGGACCCACCTCTTTGCCAAATTCTAGCCTTGGTCCACCAAATTACGATCTTGCTCTGCCTAAACTCGATCCCTCTTTGCTATGTGGGGCACATAGAAGTTGAATCATAGTTAATAGAGATACATCTAAGGTGGTATTGGATGATCCCTAAGCTCTATATCTAGTAGTCACCCTTCACCATCCCTCTCTCTCGCATTGATGCCTAGACCCTCTCATAGTGCTCAACATATCCTAGAAGACCTATTGATAATCCCTCAATGGTGGGCTCGCTATCAATCGATAAGGTTTGAATCACCTATACCAATCATTGTACCCTACCACTACCCCCACATCATCCAATCCAATAGTTAGTACTATTGGATAATCCTCATAAACCTCTACAAAGGTAACATGATCCATAAGATCACACAATTTCTCATAATGCACTCATTGTATCCATATCTCGCCCACTACCGATACCCCCTATACCTCACCAAATTTGTGAGTCACATGGTCAAATTGGTATAATGCATAGACCTTGTTCCCATCATATAGCCATCAAATTTACCTCATCCTAGCCAACTCCTTGTGGTCATTTGACCACATGTACCTATCCCTCCATGATCACTAGATAACATGAGCCACCCTCATGTCATCAATGAGATACCTCATCTAAGCTAAGGAAAAATATAAAGGATGGATACACCTCTCCCATATATAAATTTTAGGCCTCTCTAGGTCGACATCCCTCATCACTACCATAGATCAATGGATGGCTATATGATCCCATGCCCAAACCTAAAGCAAAGTACATGTCAAACTCTGACCCTATCTATACACCACCCTATAGAAAGTGTGGTATAACCTTGCTAAGATAGCAAGAACCCATGCATAGACTATCTAACTATCTCTTAATCCTATTATAATCAGTCCCCATCCCTAAGGTATGAAACACCTGCTGGTGTCTCCCATCATCAACCCTAACATAATCAATGCTAATAATGTATTCAAATAATCAATATGCCCTCCTATGTAGGCATAATTGATCATCAATCCATCCTTCATTCCTAATAAGTTACCCCTCTTTAAGAAGTCTAAATTCCTAGCCCTCACACTCATCCCCAAGTGAATGGGAACACCCTGGATAGGTACTCTAAGGATACACCAGACATCCTCCAGTGTAATAATCATCTCTCCCATAAGTAGCTTGAAGGTATTTTTGGATGGGTATCATATCTCTCCAAGGGCTATCAATAAGGAATGATCAAACTCCAACTTAGGCATGTACACCATATAGCACATCCCTATCATCACCAAAGTCACCACGTCCATATCCATCTGATCATTGGTTAAGATGCTCCCTAAGAACTTAAGACGCACTCTTTGCTTGTAAATATCTTCATCCCCTACCAAAACCATCCAAATTATCAAGTTAGGAAGTCTATCAAATCTCCTCAAAACCTCACAAAAACACTATCATTGGATAGCCCTCAAAAAGATCTTTTTGATGAGCATAAATATGCCTATATTTGCACACATATTGAGGCCAAAAAGTATAAAATAAAATTTACTATTATATCCCAAATTCACCACTAGCACCAAATTGGCCATTGCCAAATTTACCACTGGGACCAAATTTACCATTGGCCCTAGTTCCAAATTCACCATTGGCACCAAATTCGCCACAACTCACAAAAAACTTGAAAAAAGGGACCCAAAATCAAAAATTTTGGCTCGAAATAAAGACATACCTCTTGGTATCACTCTGACATATCTAACATCCCTTGAATGACATCTTCTCAATGCACCCAACCTTAGATATGCACCACCTCCTTTCACAATTCTATATCACTCTCTCCAACTTTCTAAAACTAGTAAAATGCAAATGAAGGCACTTTCACCTTGTCTTTTACCTTTTAAAACCCCAACCCATTATCACCAACTCAGCTAAGCATCCTATATTTTTAAACTTTGTCAAAAAAAAACACCATGAAGCATATCATTCTCAAAGAAGAGACTATTCCATGGGGCAAAATATTCATGAGATAAAACAATCTTCTCTAGATATCCGGGCACATAAAATGAGGCATATATGTACAAAATCATCAAAAAGAATAAATTGTAATTAAATTTTCCAATAAATAGAACAATGCATTACTATGTCAAAATTGAGTATCACAACTTAACTTTTGATGCAATATCATAGACATCACATCAAAACTGGGACAAAATGTAGACACCCAATTTTGACACATTAGTCGTAATCTTTCAAGACTACTCGCAACTCCTGAAAACTAGTCACAAACATTCCAAAACCTCTCAAAACTTCCCAAAATCACTTGCAAATGTTACAAAACCTCAATTTTACCACTTCCAATCATTTTGTGCATCATTTTTACCTTTACTAAATTTACCACTCTAACCAAATTCACCAATGGTAAATTTGACAAGTTGAGTGGCAAATTTGGCAAAACTGGAGAAATCAACTCCTAACAGTCAGAATCAGTTATGACCAAATTTGCCACTCCTACCAAATTTTCCAATGTTGAATTTGGCTAGTGGTAAATTTGGAAAAAAATTAAATTTTAAACTCACCAAATCAGATTTGGATTTCTTACCAAATTCGCCACGCAAGTCGCCAAATTTTCCAATGGCAAATTTGGTCAACAATGGCAAATTTGGTCAACAATACCAAATTTGGAAAAAATAGTTAGGAACCTTCCACACAAACCAACGAGGCATATATTGACATATTTTACACCTATGCCATTGATTTTGCATGCTTAAACAAGGACTTAGATGTGTCAGTTTGAATTTGATCTTATCCTTTCTCCCTCCAAGTCCCCTCCTAAATCCTATTTACGGAGGCAATAGGGAAAGCATTCCACAAGGTTTTTCACTATAGCAAAACTCTACCATATTTTCTATCATTCTATATTTTAATTGCATTCTCTATTTCTAAGTTTCTCTCAAGCATTTCTATATTTTAATCAAGCATTTTGGAGCATTGTGTGAGCATTAAGAGCAAGTTAAGCAAGGCAAGGAGGATTTTGGAGCAAGGAGATGACCATTGGAGGTAAGAAAGAGATCTCTCATAGCTTATTTATTCTCTCCTCCCACCTTAGATTCATTTCATTTTATCCTCTAGGTTGTAGCCTTACTCACTTGTTATCTTTCCTTGATGCATTTTACATTCTATGATCTAACTTCTCTTGTAGGATTCTAATCCTAGTTTTGGGAAGTCCCTAAATTTGCATATTTCTAACAGTGTTTTGGTAGATTTTTTCTTCAATTATAGCATTTTCATTTCATTTCTAACACTTCTTTTGCAAGTTTATTTAGATTTGCACTCATTTTATCATCATATTTTGGTCATAACCTTCTATTTTGCAGGGCATTATCACATCCTCTAACATATTTTATGTTCATAATACTTACTACCCTCTTATTTATAGTCTTCATGCTTATGTAGATGAGATACTAATCCTTTGTCTTCTCCATGCTCTTATAATTCTCACACTACTTTCATTTACATGCATACTATTTATTTCCACATCCATGCTATTTTACTTCCATGTTTTAAGCATTGTAGCATTTTAATTTGTTCCTTCAAGAATTTCATAACATTCCTTTTTATTTTATTTTAGCACTTTGTGCTGATTTCTCTATCAATTTCATATACATTACAAGGATTGGGATATAGATAAGTTACCTTACTATATTCCTAATCCTTTTGCATTCCTAACTCCTCACTTCCAAGTTCGTTGACTGTTCAAAACATTCTTTGAGGCACTTCCCCTACCTTTTCATCCAAGCATTTACTTAGATATTAGTTTGACAAACAATTGGTGTAAATCTCTATTTATTCTGTAATCATATTAGTAATATATGACATTAAGAGCATTCCTAATAGAATTGTGTGCATATTTCATTCAATTGCACTCCCATTTAATCATATTTTTAGTATTTTGGGGTATTTTCATTATCTTCACACATTAAAATTTTAGGCCTTAAATTCTCTCTCTGTGGCTTAATCCTTTGATTTTGCTAGTCATAGATCTTGCAAAACATATTAGGATACCCCTATAAATTTTATCCTAGAACATAGTTAGAATCCATAAAAATCAACCTCTAAAACTTCAAAAACTCATCCCAGAACCAAATTTGCCACCCTAAACTATTAGTGGTAAATTTGGTAACCAAAATACACTGAACCAAATTTGCCACTCAAACCAAATTTTCCAATGGTAAATTTGGCAGACCTAGTGGCAAATTTGGCAACAAGCCAAATTCCACCCTAGGAGGTAAGCATACTCATTTTTGTTGTTAAAAAGGGGTTTGATTAGTTGTTTAGACAAGATTATACCCTATCCAACCCTCAAATAGACCCCTTAAATTAGAAATCCTAATGTTTTTAGTTTTTGCACAAATTTTACCAAATTTGCCACCCCTATGGTGAATTTGGTAGCAATGGTGAATTTCATACTTTCCAGTGGCAAATATGGTATATAGGCTTTGGGAGAGGTAATCCAGCCACTTAGCCCTTCCTTAGCTATGTAATTTCATTTCCTTTGTGTTTTGTTTCTATTTTTTTCTATTTTGCAAGTAGAAATCACATTTACTTTGGTAAATTAAAGAATCTTAACTAAAAAACCTAATCATTTACAAAACCTTACCATTTATTTATAAAAAATACCAATTTCTTCATAAAACATATCTAAAATAGTCAATTAAGGAATCCAAGGTTGAATTTTATCTTTTCAAGTATGTAGGCAAAGAATTGAAAAGCATATAGTTGCATTAGGCTAGATTTTCTTCTTGCATTCCTCCTTGTTTTACCCTAAAATAAAAAATATCCTTAGTTTAGCTCATTCAAACTTGATTGCATATAGGTTAGCTCTTGTTTGTATACATTTGTGTGATTTAAGATTTCATATTGCATTTATATGATTCTTGATGATTTAGGTTTAAATAACCGTTAAGGCTCAAAAAAGAGTCGGATAGATAGAGATCCAAAAACCTTAGGTGTTTGTTTTAATTAACTCCTAAAACATCGATAACACAAGTATTACATCAACTTCCACATAAAAATAGGAAAAAACATTAAGTAGGAGTCTAGTTGTGTTGAGTATCTTTGCATCCTTGGGGTCTCCTTTGGAAAGATACTCTTAGGTGGGGAAGCAAATATTCTAATGAATATCACCCATGCACACTTGACATTAAATTAGACTTAAGAGAAAATAACACGAGGTTTTCTTGCCCATCTACAATAGTAATAGATCACATTGAGGAAATTGAGCTCTTAGGGAAACATTCTTTGAATATGAATCCATCTTGGTAGAAACATCATCAAGACTCTCTTTCGAAAATGAACAAGTTATGGTACACTAACTTTTGTGGGAAGATGAACGTAAAAATTTTAAATCTTTTCCAATCATGCCTTTCTAAGAAAGTCCATTTAGCATGGCACATAATTAGAAAAGATACCTTCTCACATCTAACCAATTTCCATTAAATAACATTATTCCCACTAGAATTTATTTTGATAAAAATAGAAGAATATTTTATTCTTTACTACCCCATATTTGTCCACTGAATTCACTCTTAAGTACATCTATTGTACTTAACTCACTACACCCAAGAACTAAAAAATTTGAGATACGACTTGGAAAAATATTGGACATCAATAGTTAGCTCCATGACCATGAGGAGGCCATGTTTTTATGTATTTAGAAAACATGTTAATGCATTTGCATGGGATTACAGTGTTATGAAAGGAATTCACCCTAAACTTTATACCCATCATATCTATATAGATGATGCCTAGCCAGTATACCAGTGTCAAAGGAGAATAAATATTTAATTAAGAGATATTTTTTAATTGATGGTTAGAAGGGGATTAGGGGCCCAACCCTTTACAAAATATCTTAACTGACCAAACAGATATACTTATAAGTACACAACTTAAAATAGTAACAAAAAAAGCATGCAGGCTCCAAGCTATAATTAGAACATCAAAACTCTAACATTGTCATCTTAACATTGAAGAAAAATTGACTCTATCTTTACCAACTCTCCCTCCATTATATAGGTCTTAAGATACCTCTCACACTTTTTCCAATTTGCACTCTATGGCTTCCATCCTAATCACAAGATACCTAAGAGATATGGGAATCCCCGAAGGGTTTTTCCTATTGAGTCATATTTGCAACCTAAGTTAGGAAGTTATCAAGACAAAAGAGGTGTCTTTCCTAAGAGACCCTCATAGTAGCCATCAGGTCTGCAACTCAATTTCCTTCTTTTTGAGTGGAAATTTTACCCAATTGCAAAATTCCCATCACAGTTAGGATTTTGATTTGAAAACCCTCTCTTGCAAAGAAATATGAAATTTCTCCAAGGTTCCTTTTACTTAATGTGTGCTTGTAATATTGTGAAGATGTCTCAAATAAGTGCTAGGAATAACTTAGTGATTTGCAAGTAACTATTAACAAGGGACATGTGTTGGTATTATTTTATTATTAAACTAGTGATTTTTCATGAAACTTAAAAGAAGAGAAAATGTGATTGGCCCTCATATGACCACGATGTAAAACCTTAGTTCATTTTATCTTGGATTTTTTTAGGTAGATTTTATCTTCTTTTGGTTAAGCATATTTTAAACAAGTTTTATCTTGCATTAAACCCTACTTTAAGCATGAAATAGAAGATTAAAATCTATCTCTAAATGTGAACCTTAAATGATGATTGGATTACTTTAATGTTGCTTCAAACATAAAAGTAAAAACAAAATTTGATATAATAAATAAACTACCCCTCTTTGATGAAATTAATTTTCATAAAGAGACATCAATTTATTGCTCTAAAAACAATGGCCTTTGAAATGCCATATAAATCACTCCTCTTTAATGAAATTGTGATTTTCATAAAGGAAAGTTAATTTATTGCTTGCAAAACAAACATGCAAAGCTTGAAATATGATTTACCTTCGAAATGCAAAATTATGTAAAATCCAAAATTACAAAATGCCTGTAAAAACAACTTTGAATAATTTTTATAATTTTGAAATGGCTTCAAAATGAAATTGAACTTGTTCTAAATAAAACATTAAAGCTCGTTCTTCACACCTGTGCATTTATTTTTGGAATTTTAATTTTTTTCAATTTTCATTTTAATTTCTAAAGTTTAAAAAAAAATGCAAAAAGGGAAGGTTAGAAAAATAAAAATAAAATATTTGGAAAATGGACTAGAATGCTGAAAATACTAAAAATAAACTACCACTAGTATGATGCTACCCTATTCCTGCAAAATCGAAGATGTGAGAAATTTTTGCATGTAACCTAGTTTATCCAAATTTGCATTTGCACAATCCACAATAATCTAGGTGCAAGCTTCTAAGGAAATCAAAGATAAAAATTCATGCTTTAGAAATTCAATTGCAACCATTAAAATGCATTGAACATCATCTATAAGACTATAGCATGAAAGGGGGAAAAATTGACAGTTAAATCAAACATGCAAAAAACTTCTCCTCCAACTTTTCTAACAAAGTGCAAATTTCTGAAGTATTTGCATTAAAAATAAAAAAATATAATCCTATTACAACATATTTCTGGCCCTTGGTCTACAAAAATATCCAGTATTTTTTTTTGCCTTCAATGGAGAATTTAAAATTTTGATATGTCTCTTAGTTTTCCACCCTTTCTCATCATTTCCGTTTCATTTTGATTTCCTAACTCTTCATCGATGTGTCAATCCTTTCATTTTCAATTTTGTAACATATCCACATGTTTTGAAATATCTTTGATAATGCTTTCTAAAAGAAACATTTGTTCTTCCTCTTCAAGTTTAACGTTACGATTTTCATAACTTAGTGTGAAATGCAATCACATTATGCTTCATTACACTAGATTGACCATTCTCCACTTGCCATCGAATGGTATTCTTTTTTTATAACTCTTCCTTCTTATTTAGAAATAAAAGGATCCTTTATGTGGTTAAAACACGTGTTGTATCACACATTTTGTTACTTAGGCCATTTTGAGAATGATTTCCCTCTACTACCTTATTGAACCCTTTTATGATACTCATTTTTTTATTATTTTATGTTTGAAATCTCATGCACTATGTTAATAAAGCTTATTGACCTAAATATTTAGGTGGGATGATTTTTTACTTTACTTGCCACACCCATATTAATTTTTCCATGTTGGAATCTAAATTCGGGTCCACATGGTCCTCGAAAGTCATGTCGCTCAGAAGTCAGGCAAGTTTGAGTCTTCATCACCATGCGGTGGCCTCTCTGGATGATCCAAACTACACACTACATGCCCACATCTTATGTGTGAAAGCCCATTCGAACTACTATATGTCCTGGTACTACCAAGTCATCCATCCACGTCACCATTGTAACCATCACCAATAGAGATTGGAAAAAAAACCATGTTGCCATTGTCACCTATCCTTCTATGACATCGAACATTATCCACTGTTCACTGTCATGCATCATTGCTTAGTTGCAACGAAATGCACTATCCGCACTATGGGTTTATAATGACCTATCCACATCTATTTCATATGCTAGCTTATCAACTATGTAAATATAAATTATATGTATCACCATAGACTATGCTTTATTATGACATGGCCATCCCTTCAATGCATGTATTTGATTTGGTCTTCACCTCCTACTATGCGTTCGATTGTCATATCCATATCTCTATACACATCCTAATCCTTGTTTATCCATCGTATAATCTTGTCAACCACTATGTAATCATAAACAAAGTGAACAATGCACCCATCTAGCCTCTACGCCATTTGAGAAAAAGATGTGATTATTCTAAAAATGGTGAATCTCCTAAAAATTTTACCCATAAACATGTCACAGTCCAAACTGCCCAGCATTCACTGTGATTTGCATCCCTGGTCATTTTATGAGAGCTATCCAAGATTTCATCCAATGTTGCTATGTTCTACCAAATCATAACTACTATCATGGTGTATATGTCAAACTATACCATGCACAATGCTCTCCCCATGATCAATCCCCATGCGCTCACCATGTTTATGCATATTCATCGTTGTCCAGTCATCAAGCATTTTAGGTGCTCTTCATCATGACTACACATAGATCCTAAAGCATCAATTTCATTAGTAAATACCATTAATGGTTTAGCAAACTATCACCACTATGTATTAATTTTGTCATATCACCAATCAGTTTTGGTGCCTATGTTGACTTGATAAGTCCATCGCTTCCATTGTCTCCTCAATTTGCATCTTTATTTTAGGCTTGCTTGAAACTACCTCAGCAACCCTATCCACGGTGAAGAGGATATCTTGCGTGTCAGGATCGTTGCCCATTGATTATTGCCATGTCACCTCTATGGGGTCCTCATTGCATCCTCGACCGACGTTCACATTCACGAGGTTTGTCCATGTCGTTTGTCTACATGAGCTCCACGATAGTCCTCTTTGACAACTTGTATATGGACATTACATAAATTAAAATGTAATCTAACTACCACACTTTAATAATAATGAAAACAAAACCTTGAAAACTTACACACTAAAAAGAAACAAGAAATTAAAATAAAAAATAAAACATACTAAATATATAACTACAAAAATAAAATTAACAATTAAAATAAAAAAGGAACATGAAAATAATACGATGAAGCATATTATTATTTATTTTTTTATTTTATATTTATATATAGATAGATATATATATTTTATTCTATTTTTTTTTTTTTTTTTTTTACTTTTATTTGATTAGAATAAAAGCTTGAACTCCTATAAATCAAAATAAAAAGGAAAACAAACTAACACAAAACAAGCAAAGAAGAAGCTAAACCTATGGTGCTATCCAACCAACCAAAAAAAATTCTAAAACTCAAAAATAAAAAGGTGGGTCTCCAATTTTGGGGCAAGTTGTGAAATAGCCACAACAAATGGTGACTCTGCTAGGAAATGCTCCCGAGAATTTTGGGTGAAGAACCCAATTCTACAAACAAATAAACCAAAAATCAAAAATATACATTGTCTAGAAACATCCAAGGAATATGGGGGTAGACAACATGAACATTTGCTTTGGCTTGTGTGTGTGAAGGTGATTTGATTTTGCATGCTTTAAAACCATTTGGATTCCATCACCTGACCTACATTTAGGCTATAGAAATATCACTCACAAAAGAATTCTTATAGATAGATCCCTATTGTCAGTTAGACGTCCATAGCCCCAGTAGAGTTTATCTACATTACCCATGGTTTAATTGATATTTTGCAATGCCCTTTTTTCTCTTTTTTTTTGAACAAGCTTTGTCTAGATAGAGCCCTACTGCCAATCATGCATCTATAGCCCCAATTGATTTTATCTAAACTTAGTGACTGATTTTAGCGTATTTTTTATTGCTTCATTTTTTTTATATAAGGCCTTGCAAAACTTTATGCACCACATGGGTTAGAGAGTATTTTAAGTGGATCCTATTATATTTTTGCCTTAATTTGCAAACAAATATGACTTCATCCTTAAATATTTCAAATCATACCCCTTAATATGATGTGTTCATGTGTAGCATTAGAAAATAATTCAGTATTCCAAAATTCACTATCTTAGTCCCAAAATCAAGGAGAGGTTACTAAACAACTTCATCCCCTTTTCCTTGATCCTCGTGATAGGTAATTCACCCTTCATGACAAAGAATCACAAAATTAGTCAAGAGGTCAGCAACCATGAAATATCACCTCAAACAGAGGGACCAACCTCAAAACGTAAAACTCACAAACTAAAACTAAATACAAACCAAAAATCATAAACAAAAAATGAACATAGAAAACTAAAATAAAAACATGAAAATAGAAACTATATACAATATGGTACAAGGTGAAACAAAAATTTTGGCAATCACTTTCCTAAATCCAAAAAACTATTAGCACACTTTACAAGATATATATCATAATATGCTTGCCAAACTTTACAAAAATCCAAAAAAAATAATATTAGGCCAAACAATACAACATATTTCATTTTACCTCTTTCACCCCACCATTTCCATTTAGTTCCATTAGCAATACCATAGTGGAGTTTCAAATTATCAACTGATACGACAATACATGATTTCCAATTCTTTCTTGTCTATTCCTTAAAATGGGGATTTCCTAATTCAACTTATGATTTAGAATTAGGCTTTCCTTTTCAAATATGAAACCTTTCAAGTAGAAGCCTATTTCTAAAAAAATTGAAACCACATCATTTTGCATGTTTTTAGGCCAATCAAACTTATGCAACAATTTGCAAGCATCTAGGATATCTACTAGATAAGGATCATTACAAGTTTGTATCCTAGATTCAATTATTACTTGTTGATAAATTTGATTCAATAATTCAAGCATATCTACTTTTGTTTCATTTAGAAAAGCAACCTTATTAGTGGTATGAGTAGGAATCCACTTATACTCTTTTTCAACTACAAATGGTATTTCATCATTGATAACATTTGAATCCAACAAAAAATTAGGTAAAATTTTACCTAGAGTTCGAATGGTTGAACCCAAAAGGTGAGATTTTACCTTTGATACATTCCATTTACCAATACTTTGTGATAATTTGCAATTTCTTCTTCTTCATGACCTCCATCATTGTCATATTGTAGCCTTTCACCTTCATCGATTACCTGTTCATCAAAAAAACCAAAATTAGGCACCCAACTAAAAATATGCCCATCCTTTTCAAACCATGAGTCTTGTCTATCTAGGTATGTGTCCAATGAAACATCTCCTTGATCAATTACTTAAGTTGATTTGAATAAAGCAGCATTTTTATCATTTGGTTCCCATTCCTTATTAACCATCCATAGTATCTCTTCATTTGAATCTTCAAAAAAATCATGTGAATTTGTACCCAAGTCTTCAATATTCCAAAATGAAAGAGAATATTTTACCTCTTCCTCATCCAAAATAGATGATTCATAAGAAACATTTACCATTTCTTCCCTTTCTATTTCAACTAGATCTTCAATAAATTCATATTCAACATGATCTAATTTGGGAACCTTATCTATTCTTGCAAATGCAATATCTTCATGTGAAATGGTGATTTTAGCATCCTGCATGTCAATAGAAATCTCATCAATAGGGGTGTGACAAGTCAATTATTCTTCATATCTTCCCCAACCATTATAAAATTATCATCTAAATCTGTGGGATGAAACTCTATTGTATCTTTAACATGATATTTTGATTCATCTATCAATTATTTTTCTCCTTTATCCATGGTAGTAGAATCATTATCATTTTCCAACATTTGATGAGATTCCAAGCCTTCTTCCAAAACATTCTTAGATTGTACAGGACTTGAAATATCCTCCTGTGAGAAAGCAATTGTATTATCCTACATATCAATTGACATAAAAATTTCATTAGAATGTTTGGAGTGAGCATATTCTTCCCATTTCTCCTAAGAATCATAGTAATCATCCTCCAAAATCAAGTTGTGATACTCAACTACTTCTTCACCATATTCCAATTCATTAACATGTTTCTCATCAAATTTACCTTCACCTTCCTTAGATGGTTCAATTATTTTCAAAAGTGGGCTATTATTTGTATTTAAGCTTGTAAGATCGTAATCTATATTTTTAAACAATGATTCTAAGCCTAGGTCATCATTTGGAACACATTGGCCTTCTTGATCATCTATTTCAACCATTTCACTCCATTCTATGGAAGGTCCCAACCTATCACATATTTCAATGCTAGTTAGATCTAGGACTCCTCCATTGTCCAAATACTCATGCATTTCTAGAGATGAACCCATCTCTACACAATCCTCATTGGTGGATATTGGCTTTGAAACTTGCACCTCCTCTTGAAAAATATCTAAGGTGGTTGTAACATTTGGACATTCAACTCTATCCCATTGATTTTTCACATTAGACATCATTTGATTCGAGGGTGCTAGATTAGATGGTTGGTATTGGTTGGAATCCATAACTCTTGAAGAACAGTTCATCATAGAAGAAGGTGGTACCTCATCTTGACTTATTGGTGGTATTTGATTATGAGCCTTAGGTTTGAGCAATGTTAATCGACCCACATCCATAGCTTTCGAAATCCATCGTTGTTCTACTTTTATGGCCTCACTATATATTCTAGGCAAGGATGAATAATTAAGAATTATCCTTGGAAATATGGAAGTAAAAGGGTCTAATGCTTCCAAGTATATTTGGATGACCTCTTTTTCTGAAATGTTATAATGCATCTCTATTTCGGTATACAACCTATGGAATCTATCATTTAATTGACTCGTGGATTCATTAGGTTACTTATAGATAGAGGTAAACTTATTTGATATCATATCCAAGTCAACTAGATTTCCAAATTGGCTAAGAAATATTGTTTCTAGTTGGACCCAAGAAGTGATAACATCTATAGGTAATTGGTGTTGGAAATATGAGCATGTTTTGTTATCATTGATGTCAAGAAGTCAGCACCAGTAAGCGTCAGTTTTAGTGAGCAAAATCAATTTCAGGTTTCGTAATCAAGTACAAAAGAAATATTACTCCCAAGTGGTCATATGAGGTTTAAAGGGAAAAAGGAACGTCCAAGAAAAATAATATTATAATATTTGAGAAACCTTTATTCGTTCTATTAATCAAAGATAATTTACAATCTTATATAGGCTTTAAGAAGCCACAATATACTCCAACAAACTAATTCGTAATTATCCTAAGCCTAGAATAGCTGAAACAACTCCCAACATAGGTTGATGACACACCCACAAAAATAGTCAAATCTAACTTAACCCTATAAGCTCTCAAAGCTCAACTAATCAACACTAACTTTAGCAAAGCTAATACAATATTAATTGCTAACAAATAGTAACCTATATACTTTTAGGAAAATAGGAATATTTATCAAATATTCCAACATTCTCCCCCTTGATGCTAAAGACACTCATGCAAGAGTTCTTTAAGCATCACAAAATTGGAAGAAAATATTTTTCTTACGTTTCCTCCAATCTTGAATCAAGAAATCGGAATTTATAAAAAACTTGTGGTGGCACTCCTTCCACTCTTCATGTGGGATCTCCTTCATCTTTGTTGCTACTCTTTCCTGCAAGTAACCGAGTGCCCTCTTTTGATGAGCTACTCCCCCTTCATCAAAAGCTTCTTCAAAAAATGACATTCCCATAATGTCACATGTATTGGTTCTCACTAACCAATCTAGCACATTTCTTTCATTATTCTTTCTATGATCTTCAAACCATATTTCATCTCCTAATACTCCTCCTGAGTATGTAATATGCATTGGAATTTCATTCATCTTTGATGTTGCTCCTCCATAACGCAAATGCTTGAGTGCCATATTTTGTTGATTAGCTCTCCCTTCAACAAAAGTCTCTCCTCTTGTGGTTTTCAGCAACCACTCTCTTACATCTTGATCATGATGGTCTTTAAACCATACTTTCACATTTTGATCATCTTTTACATCTTCATCACTAAACAATACTCCACATGAGTATTTACAATTAATCATCTCACATAGATGATTATACCATACAACTCTTTCAGATATTTCTACACAAAATATCACAACAAATATGGCCATCCAATGACCAATTACATATGCAACATAAAGTTGCTCCTCACACAAATGTTCTCTCAAAACAATGGCTTTACAATATTCCTTCTCCCAAGGAATTTTAAACACATCATTTGGATCCATGTGACCCAAGTTCTTCATTACTGTCTTCGCTCCAAGAAGACTCTTCATCAAAGTTGTCTCAATGAGACAATCACCTTTAAATAATGCCTTTGGAAGACATTCTCCTTTCTTTTCATACCTGCTCACAAAAAACAAATCATTAATCATAAAAATATTACCTTCACTATGATTAGATTTGGTGCTTCCCATAAAGCTGCTTTGTGGCAATTCTCCTTCATTGTATGTTGCTTCAAGAGCAACCATCAACTCTTCACTAAGAGTTCTCCTCCTTTGTTCAAGCCATGTTGGTGTGTTGAAACACCATTCATCCAAGCAATCATTCATTGTTGCTTTATCAAAACAAATATTTTTCTGCAATGTAGTCACTCCAAGTGAGTGATCTCCATCCACAATTGTCTCTTCAAGACAATTCTCAATCTCCTTTGATGATGCCTCCATTTCACCATGAAGTTCATCAATGACTATCTCCCTATTTTCTAGCTCCTCTTTGAGATAGTTTTCCTCATACAAAATAGTTTTCACTCCTGATGAGTGATCTTCAATTATGAGTGATGTTTCCTTGGCCATTACAACAAGAAAATCAGCAATCACATTGTTATTTTTTGTTTCTATCTTATGTGCTTTCTCACTTTTCTTCTCCCAAATGAGATAATATTTTGTGCTCTTTTCTTCACACAACATATTGTCATCTTTGAGATTCACAAAATCTCTCTTCACATAACCTTCTTGGACTGATGGACAAGAAGTGTCTCTATTTGTCACTCCTGATGAGTGATCTTCACAATTGAGCATGAAACTTATAGTCTTCATCTCCTCTTCATCAACAATGTCATGGGAATCAACATCCCATACTTCTTGTGAATCAATCTCATCTTTATATTTATCATTTTCTTCCCCCTGTAGAGGAACAATTTTATCATCTCCTTCAAGGAGATTTTTAGTTGCTCTTTCAAGAGAGCACACAACCATTCCAAGTGAATGGTCTTCAAGCCAATGGTCTTCCTTGAACATTGCTTTTCCAGCATCATGCCAACAATCTTGGTTGAGGTCATTTTCATCATTATTCTCATCCATGAGAATTTTAGGTGCATTCTCCATAATACACTCTTCATTTGTCTCTGCTTTATGTGAGTGGTCTTCAACTATGCAACACTCCATGATGAGGGTTTCTCCATCATTATCTGCTTTATTCTCCTCCATGAGAATTGTAGATGCTTTGTTCATGAAGCATTCTACAACAAATAACTGATGTGGTGTCTTCTCCATAAGACACTCTTCTTCATATGTCTCCTCCATGAGACATTCTTCATCATACATCACCTCATCTAGGTGATCTGCAAGCAAGGAACACTCCAATGTGAGTGTTTCTCTCCCTTCAACTTCAAATTCTGCTTCCACTTTTGAATGATCTTCACAACAAGATCTTTGAGCAATTGTCTCGTCATTGAGACATTCATCCTTTTTGCTATCAATGTGAATGATTTCAAAGCATTCCATTCCTGCAAACAATTCATTAGTACAATTTTTCTTTTCATCTTTTTCTCCTCCTAAAAGAAATAATTGACTATTACAATTTTCCATGCCATTACAAGACATGTCTGCAACTATGGGTGTCTCACAATAACTCTCTCCAATGAGAGCTATACAAGGCTCCTTCACCTTCTCATCCTCTTCTCCATGAAGGGATTCCGCATCTTCGGCTCTTTTCTCTTCAAGAAGTTCATCATCACTCTCTTCGTCACACATGTCGTCCTCTTCAAGGAAGAATTCAGCATCATAAGAATGTATGTATTCTTCAAATGACCTACCTTCATATGAGCCTTCACAAGAGTCTTCAAAAGCTCCTGCAAAAGGATCTAACTCAGAAACTTCTTCAAGGAAGCAAGGCTCCTCCTTGCTTAAACAATCTTCTTGATTGTCACTCATGACTTTATGGGTGTCTGCATCAAACCCATAAGCATCCTTCAACACTTGCCATGCCACTGTAGCTGATTTACAATTGGCTATGAGAGGAAAAACACTCTTTTCCATTCCTCTCCTCAAATCCATAAGGGCTAAGCAATTTTCATATTGCTTCCCTTTCATATCTTTACTCTCATCTCCTTGTAGCTTGTTCCATTTGGGTTCCTCATATCCTTCTTCGACTATGTCCCAAAACCCTTTTGCAATCAATAAAGTCTTCATCTTAATTGCCCATAATTGATAGTCTTTACCATCAAAAATTGGCACCTTCACATATTCAAACTTGGTGTCCATTTTGTAAATGTCCAATCATCAATATTCCATCACAATATTTAACCCTTCAACGGGGTTCCAAGGGGCAGTGCCCCTGGAGTCCAAAATATTCTAGAAGCACTAAACGAGTGCTCCATAAGGCTTCCCGTCAATTTTCTTACCTCACTTTTGATGCAAAAAATATCCCTCTTTTAAAACCTTTTTACAAGGATTGCCTGTAGGGCAATTGTGCCAATCATTTACAAAAATTGCCTCTTAGGCAATGTTTCCTCTATTTTTTTTATTTTAAACAAAATTTCACCTATCAAAGTGTGAAAATTTTACATATATTTCCTCTTAGGAAATGCCTTTTATCCAAAAATTTTGACAAATAGTTTCCTTTTCATTTTCAAAATTTTCTATTTTTTAAATGCTAAATTTTTAAAATTTTAATCAATTTTCTGCCGCGCGTGGGGTTCGACCTCACGACCTCGCGCGACCAAGCTTGGTGCTAGCCCAAATAACCAGTCAGGATAGCGTGTCTGACGAGTACAGAAGGCGACTACCTTCTATTTAAATCCTCTGTCGTGCCATTGCTTAAAAAAAAAATTGTGACTTTTTGTCCCACATCCGTCATGCGGATGGATTTAGAGGCTTTAAAAGCCCTTTGTCGTGTGTTAGTTCTCGATTGCTTATGGGAAATCGAGACCGAGATGATTTTGCTTGACCGAACGGTGGCCCGCGGGTGCACCACGTGGCAGGGTTGATCGCTGCCACGCGTCCGATTGGTGCTACTTTTTGGCCAGCGATCTTCTCGCCTCCATGTCATCGCCACACACCGCCACATGTCCTGCTCGCACGCAGCCACGTGTTTAGTTCTAGCCATTCTTTGCCTCGATTTGCATGCTAGATCTAATCAGTCAAGTCTCGCTCCTTGGGATCTGTGCTGCTATAGGCCACTCCTCGACCTCTATGGTCCGGACCTCTACGAGCCACTCCTCGAGATTCGTGCCTCGTCGCGCCTCCTCAGCTCTGATACCAATTGAGAAACCTTTATTCGTTCTATTAATCAAAGATAATTTACAATATTATATAGGCTTTAAGAAGCCACAATATACTCCAACAAACTAATTCGTAATTATCATAAGCCTGGAATAGCTGAAACAACTCCCAACATAGGTTGATGACACACCCACAAAAATAGTCAAATCTAACTTAACCCTATAAGCTCTCAAAGCTCAACTAATCAACACTAACTTTAGCAAAGCTAAAACAATATTAATTGCTAACAAATAGTAACCTATATACTTTTAGGAAAATAGGAATATTTATCAAATATTCCAACAATATTTTATTATAATATTAAAAGGATAAGACCCAAGGATTTAAATTAATTATAATAGTTTCATTATAAATTAATTTAATTAACTCTTAGATTTATTAAGTTAATTATAAATTAATTTATATATTAATTTAAGTAACCCTAAAGGATAGGGTTATAAAGTTTAAATTAATTTGAAATATTTGAATTAATCAAAATCACCGATTTCATCGAATATATGACATTATGCATATAAAGGAAGGCAAAAACCATGGCATTTATTTCATCCACAATCTGTGTTATAAGTAATTTTTGTGTGCATTTCAAGGGAGAAAGATCGTGTTCTTTCAAAGGTTTTATGAGGAAGAATATAGGACAAAGTAAAGGGGATTTCACTTTATGTTCCTATTAGTCAAAAAGTGACTAACTACAGAAAAACAGCTGATGCACCTTTTTGCATATTTTCCAAGAAGACCGAAGTGGCCCATATGCTAAAGATCAAAGAAAAAGCAAAACACCGCAAGAAGGAAAAAGTGTCGCGATATCGCGACATGTTGCATTTTCGCGGTCCAAAGCAAAGAGAAAGAGCAAGGAGGAAAAAGTGTCGCGATATCGCGACATGTTGCATTTTCGCGGAAAAAGCAAAGAGAAAGAGCAAGGAGGTAAAAGTGTCGCGATATCGCGACATGTTGTATTTTCGCAGCTAAGAGCAACAAAAAGGAGCAAGGAGGTAAAAGTGTCGCGATATCGCGACATGTTGTATTTTCATGGCTAAGAGCAACAAAAAGGAGCAAGGAGGCAAAAGTGTCGCGATATCGCGACATGTTGTATTTTCGCGGCTAAGAGCAACAAAAGGGAGCAAAGAGGCAAAAGTGTCACGATATCGTGACATGTTACATTTTTGCGGCTAAAGAGAAGAGAAAGAGCAAGAAGGAAAAAGTGTCGCGATATCACGACATGTTGCATTTTCATGGCCAAAAGCGACAAAAGAGAACAAAGAGGCAGAAGTGTCACGATTTCGTGACATGTCATTTTCGCGATGCAAGAAGAAGAATCAAGTGAAGACATAGAAATGTCACGATTTCGTGACATGTCTCATTTTCACGGAGGGAGGCAGCTAAAGAGCAAAGTAAGAGACGAATGTCATGATTTCGCGACATGTCTCATTTTCGCGATGAGAGGCAGCAAAAGAGCAAAGTAAGAGACGAATGTCACGATTTGTGACATGTCTCATTTTTGCAGCTGGAAGGGAGAAGAGCAAAGTAAGAGACGAATGTCACGATTTCGTGACATGTCTCATTTTCAGTTGGAAGTGGTAGAAAAGCAAAGCAAGGAAAGAATGTCACGATTTCATGACATGTCTCATTTTTCGGTGGAAGCGGTAGAAGAGCAAAGCAAGGAAAGAATGTCATGATTTCGTGACATGTCTCATTTTCATGGCTGGAAGCGGTAGAAGAGCAAAGCAAGGAAAGAATGTCACGATTTCGTGACATGTCTCATTTTCAGCTGGAGGCGGCAAAAGAGCAAATCAAGGAAAGAATGTCACGATTTCATGACACGCCAGCTGTAAAGGAATAAAATGTATTTTTGGCAATCAAAGGCATGCACTGACACCAAGAAGTGATTTCTGACATGATTATCAGAAATCTAGGATAGAGCAGGCTTGCCTGATGATTGAAAATGTGACAGGCTCGTCTAGAATCTAATCTGCAGAGAAGATATCTAATTCATAGAAGACTTGTTGTGTATTATTAGAAACTGCAGATGATTGCTTGTAAAATAGTAAGATGTACTTAGAAAAAGATACTCTTTTAGGGTATATATAGGGGTGAGCGACTCCAAAAAAAGGGTCGGCTCTTGGACGTTTACAAGATTGAATGCATGTACTTCGAATACAAGCAATAAAATCACATCTCCCATTGGCTTCTGGTTCATATCGTGCAAGTGTATGTATTAATGTTCTTTATTTCTGCTTACAATATTGAATTGTAAATTGAGTTTGTTCTTATATCTGAACTTTCGCAATACATAAATCATATTGCTGGAATAAGAATCTAATATATACGCATGTTAAACGAAATATTAGAAATCATATCTAAAATTATATAATTTCTGCATGGAAATGTGTTTAAATGCTTTGGATAGAAGTAAGTAAATCTGTCTTTGTTGTTGTCTAATCTGCACCATATAAAAGTTCTAGCTTAGGCTATATTTCCCTTATCTCTTGTTCCCCTTTTCTCTAAAAAACTCAAAGGAACCAGCCTTCTCTGGAGACTAGACAGATGATCTCAAGCAAGATCTGTCTATTCAATGTTGGCAAAGTCTAAGGCGCAACACTATTAACCGAAGGCAGATTTTGTTCCAATAGTTTTTGGCACGCCCGGTGGGACCAGAAATCCCATAGTATTGTATAAGTTTTGGTGTTTTACCTTAAGAGCCTTTTTGTTTAAAAATCTCAAGAAAAACCACCTGGCGACTCCGTTGCAATTTAGACCATAAAAGAAAGACCTTGTCTAAAAACCTTCTGGTTATATAGCCATATGATAACCAGATCCCGAGCTAGAAACTCTGAAGAACCTATCGAGTTCTTTGAACTACATCTCGAAAGCCTAAAAGCACACCCCGTGCTAGCCGCCCCTGCCCCAACGCATCTTGTGTGGAATCAAACTGGCCCTTTGAACTTGGGAACACACCACCAAATTCCACAAGCTGCACTAAAAGCATTACCGACCTTTGACGGAATAGGCAAAACAGCAGATGAGCACTATTTAGATGTATCATCGCTAGCATCTATTTACAACATCACTCAGGAAGATGTAATGGTCAGATTGTTGATTATATCTTTGAAAGGAAAGATGCTCTATTGGTACAGAGCGCTTCCCGTTGGATCCATTACTTCTTGGGCAGTGCTTGCTAGTCGTCTGGTCGATGAATTTAATATACATGCGGATCCTTTCACATTGCTGAATCAATTCACTGTCATTGAGAGGCATCCACAAGAAGAAATCCAAGATTTCAACATCAGATTTACTAGAACTCGTGATAGAGTACCGCAAGGCCTAAAGCCCACGGAAGAACAAGCTATATGCTATTATTTAAGGGCTTTTGATTCAGATCTCAGTATGATAATAAGGCAATCCCGTGTAACCACTTTTCTTGGGATCTATGTAGAGGCAGCAAAGGGTGAAGCTGATCTCATCGCTACAAAAATATATCCATCAAAAAGTCTATTGCCAATTTTACCAGAGCTTTCCCAAGCATCAATTTCTAAACTGCCTATGCTCCCATCAACGCAGGCCCTCCCAGCTATAGCCGCACCTCCTACATTCCTTGCATTACCAGCCACACCCCTTGCATCAGCTCCCCCCAATGATCAATACACGACCATAATTGATACAATGAAGACATTGTCAAATGAAATGGCATCCATGAAAAAGAGAGAGGCTGAAAGGAATTTTCTGCCAAGGAGGTTCCCTCAGGTAACAAGAGATGCAACACAATCAAGCAATAGGGGACAAGAGAGACCGAGCATGGTATATACAAATGAGACAGTGGAGGCCGAGGAGCCTCCCACTGATTCTAACTTTTGGTGTACTACATGTAACGATCCACATGGGGAAAGTTCATGTATGATACACCAACATTATGTACAAAGTATAGCAGTTGAAAAGAGTAAAGAAAAAATGAAAGGCCATGTAAATATAATTAGAGAGAAGGACCACAACTTCATGATGCCTACAGTAGAACAGGTTTCAGTTTTGACAAGATCAGGTAAGAAACCACTGCAAGTAGACCCTAAAGAGCTTCAACCATTGAATGTTTCCCCTGCTCCCAAGGAAGTTCCCAAAGAAACTCCTAAGGGAAGTCTCCCTCAAGAAAGAAAATATCAGTTTCTAGCCAAAATTCAAGGGCAAGAAACACACAAAGAATTTATTCCTCGGGGGAAAATGAAACCCAAGAACAGGCTAGGGAAAGGTTGAGATTCCCCTCGCTGACAAAAAGGCAAAGAACTGAAGCTACCCAGGGATACAAAAATAAATATGAAACTTTTTCCAAAGAAAGAGAAAGAATAGTTGATTCACCTACATTAAGTATAGTAGAGGAAATGAAAAAGACTCCTTCTAAGGCAAGTATGTATGATGCTCTTCAAATCCCAGGTCAAATCGATCTCCTACAGGAATCCCTAAGAACAATGAAAAATGGAGGTGGGACTGCATCATCTTCAAAAATGGTTCTAACGAACTTGACGTCTGCCATTGGTAAGAATAGGCCACCACCCTTTTATTTGTCCCTTCAAATGGAAGGATGGGTTGTCCACAACCGCATGATAGATTCAAGCGCTGCTACCACCGTGATACCCAAAGCAAGTATGTGATATTATGGGAATGGAGTACACTAGGAGCAGCACAGGCGTCCTACAGTTAGATGGTACTCCAGTAAAAACTGTAGGAGTGATAAAGGATATTCCCATACGGCTGCATAAAATGCCTCGGATGACAGTCATACAAGAGGTAGTAGTCGTAGACTTGGAGCCCTATTTTGGTATGTGTCTATCCAGAGAGTTCACAACAAATATAGGAGGATACTTATCCTTAGATTATTCTCATTTGGAGATACCTTTCAAAGGTAGAAGGGTCAAGATTTTTAATGAGAAACCATCGACGTTTCATGTAGAAAATATTGGTGAAACTGACCGTGTAAATATGATGACTGAAGAAACAATAGAAGAAGATCTAATGGAAGAAACATTAGAAGAGCTCCAAGCTGAGGACGAGTTTTCTCTACAGAATTTTAATGCCATGATAGAAACAGAAATAGGAAACTATTCTATTGAGAAACCAAAAAGAAAATTGATACCCTCCCTAGAAAAGGATGGTTCTGTGAATCAATTGTGGAAGCTTTTCTTTGATGGGGCTAGGTGCAAGAATGGAGCTGGTGCCGAAATAGTTTTGATTTCTCCCACCGGAGAGGAAAAGGTTTTCTCTTACAAGTTGACTTGGAGTTGCTCCAATAATGTAGCAGAATATGAGGCCCTGTGCTTAGGGTTAAGAAAGGCTGAGAAATTGGGAATCAAACAGTTACTCATCTATGGAGATTCAGAACTTATTGTGAATCAAGTCACCAAAAAATGTATAAGTAAACAACATTATTTGAAGGCTTACAGGAACAAAGTGTGGGATCTCTTAGAGGCCTTTGAGGCCCTAAATATAAAGTTTATCCCTAGAGAATAGAATACCCATGCAGATTTGTTAGCTTCAGTGGGAGCTAATTTTTGTCCTGTAAGTAATGTTATTCAGAAGTCTAAAACTGTTAGACTTATATACAGGCCTTCAGTGCCTGATAAAAATATTTTCTGGCAAGTTTTTGAAAATGATGAATAGATACTGGATTTCTTAATCCATGAAATGAATTGCTCAGCCAACCGAGATCTGCAGGATGAAGAGGAAGAGGATATTATTCAGTTAAAAAACAATCATATTCGTAAGGGTCTCATCACCCTTGAAAGCCTGTTTGATAACAATGATAGAGCAGTTGGCCAAAAAATCAAGGTCGATAAAAGAAGATACAAAGATGTAGAGTTGGAGCCAGGCAAAATGATTAAGGTTGGAATCAGTTGTACATAAGAGGAAGTGAACCAGATCAGAGAATTGTGTAAAAAATTCCCTGACATCATAGCTTGGGTGTATAGTGATCTAAAAGTGTACAATAAAGATGTTATTCAACATACCATAGAATCAAAAGAAGGAGCTAAGCCTTTTAGGCAAAAGCAAAGACCAGTGAATCCGAAGATAGAATCTTTGATGAAACAAGAACTGCTAAAACTCCTTCAAGCTAAAATAGTATACCCTGTTAAACACTCCACCTGGGTGGCAAACTTGGTACCAGTCAAGAAGAAAAATGGAGATATCATATTGTGTGTAGATTTCAGAAATCTGAATAGAGCATCACTCAAAGATCATTACCCGCTACCTCAGATTGACCAAATGCTACACATAGTTGCAGGAGTTATGCAACTCTTACAGTTAGAAGAACAAAGAGAGCAATCATACAATCACAATCAGAAGCATATGGCAGATACCGAAGGATGGTTCAACAAAAAGACAACTGCCAAAAAATTTAGAGTGGGAGACTTGGTTTTGAAATGGAATGTAAAGAAAGCTAAGCCAGGTAACCATGATAAATTCGATGCTTTCTCGGGAGGGACCATTTGAAATTGTTTCGGAGAAATAGTTCAATGCTTTCGAGTTGAAAGATCAAGATGGATTGGTTCTTCCCATCACGGTGAATGCATTTCACCTAAAGTTATATTTCTATTGAGAAAGCAGAAAAGGAATTATATGTACAGTATAATATAAGTATATTCAGACAATATTTGTAAATATTACCATTTTTCGGCCTTAACAAAAAAAATTCAGTTGCAGCCAATCAGAAGTCGACATTTTTTTTTGAATAGAGATACTAAGGTATAAAGGGAGTTTTGACGAGGTAATGTTCACGTTTAATCTAAGTGCATTTTCCTGTGTTCTTTGTCTTTCTCTGAAAGATTCTTTTTACAACTGCATTGTTGACTCCGTTTCCCAATGGATAAAGGCCTGGTTCAAAATTTTTGCAAGCAAAAAATCCCCCGGAAGGCGCCAAGAATGTTAGTCAAAAAGTGACTAACTACAGAAAAATAGCTGATGCACCTTTTTGCATATTTTCCAAGAAGACCGAAGTGGCCCATATGCTAAAGATCAAAGAAAAAGCAAAACACCGCAAGAAGGAAAAAGTGTCGCGATATCGCGACATGTTGCATTTTCGTGCAAAAGCAAAGAGAAAGAGCAAGGAGGAAAAGTGTCACGATATCGCGACATGTTGCATTTTCACGGCTAAGAGCAACAAAAGGGAGCAAGGAGGTAAAAGTGTCGCGATATCGCGACATGTTGTATTTTCATGGCTAAGAGCAAAAAAGGAGCAAGGAGGAAAAGTGTCGCGATATCGCGACATGTTGTATTTTCATGGCTAAGAGCAACAAAAGGGAGCAAGGAGGCAAAAGTGTCATGATATCGCGACATGTATTTTCATGGCTAAGAGCAACAAAAAGGAGCAAGGAGGCAAAAGTGTCTCGATATCGCGACATGTATTTTTGGCTAAGAGCAACAAAAGGGAGAAAGGAGGCAAAAGTGTCACGATATCGTGACATGTTACATTTTCGCGGCTAAAGAGAAGAGAAAGAGCAAGAAGGAAAAAGTGTCGCGATATCACGACATGTTGCATTTTCGTGGCCAAAAGCGACAAAAGAGAACAAAGAGGCAAAGTGTCGTGATTTCGTGACATGTCGCATTTTGCGATGCAAGAAGAAGAATCAAGCTGAAGACATAGAAATGTCATGATTTCGTGACATGTCTCATTTTTGCGGTGGGAGGCAGCTAAAGAGCAAAGTAAGAGACGAATGTCATGATTTCGTGACATGTCTCATTTTCATGGCGGGAGGCAGCAAAAGAGCAAAGTAAGAGACGAATGTCACGATTTCGTGACATGTCTCATTTTCGTGGCTGGAAGCGACAGAAGAGCAAAGCAAGAGACAAATGTCACGATTTCGTGACATGTCTCATTTTTGCGGTTGGAAGCGGCAGAAAAGCAAAGCAAGGAAAGAATGTCGCGATTTCGTGACATGTCTCATTTTCATGGCTGGAAGCAGTAGAAAAGCAAAGCAAGGAAAGAATGTCACGATTTCGTGACATGTCTCATTTTCATGGCTGGAAGCGGCAGAAGAGCAAAGCAAGGAAAGAATGTCACGATTTCGTGACATGTCTCATTTTCGTGGCTGGAGGCGGCAAAAAAGCAAATCAAGGAAAGAATGTCACGATTTCGTGACACGCCAACTGTAAAGGAATAAAATGTATTTTTGGCAATCAAAGGCATGCACTGACACCAAGAAGTGATTTCTGACATGATTATCAGAAATCTAGGATAGAGCAAGCTTGCCAGATGATTGAAAATGTGACAGGCTCGTCTAGAATCTAATCTGCAGAGAAGATATCTAATTCATAGAAGACTTGTTGTGTATTATTAGAAACTGCAGATGATTGCTTGTAAAATAAGTAAGATGTACTTAGAAAAAGATACTCTTTTAGGGTATATATAGGGGTGAGCGACTCCAGAAAAAGGGTCGGCTCTTGGACGTTTACAAGACTGAATGCATGTACTTCGAATACAAGCAATAAAATCACATCTCCCATTGGCTTCGGGTTCATATCGTGCAAGTGTATGTATTAATGTTCTTTATTTCTGCTTACAATATTGAATTGTAAATTGAGTTTGTTCTTATATCTGAACTTTCGCAATACATAAATCATATTGCTGGAATAAGAATCTAATATATACGCATGTTAAACGAAATATTAGAAATCATATCTGAAATTATATAATTTTTGCATGGAAATGTGTTTAAATGCTTTGGATAGAAGTAAGTAAATCTGTCTTTGTTGTTGTCTAATCTGCACCATATAAAAGTTCTAGCTTAGGCTATATTTCCCTTATCTCTTGTTCCCCTTTTCTCTAAAAAACTCAAAGGAACCAGCCTTCTCTGGAGACTAGACAGATGATCTCAAGCAAGATCTGTCTATTCAATGTTGGCAAAGTCTAAGGCGCAACACTATTAACCGAAGGCATATTTTGTTCCAACAGTTCCTAAGCACTATGTAGCGCATCTGGCAGCCAAGGGTGGCGCTAAGACTTTGGCAGGTGTGAGGTTGAGGGATCAGATCCCATGGTCTGCATTTTGGTGAGCAAGGAAGGTCTTTTGTTGGAAACCATGCAAGAGGCAAAGGACAAAGGGAAGGTGCTAGCCTTTCCCTTTGTGTGGAGGCACGTAGCCCACGTGGTGGGTGCACGCCTAGCAAAGGCGCTCGACAAGGAGAGGTTCCACGTTCGAAACCCGTCGAGGCACCTTTTGGTGAATGATAAGGTATGCACTAAATTGCTTGGTTCCAAAATTTGTGGAGGTTCCAAAATTTGCAAAAATATTTTTTAAAAGGTTATAAAGTGGAAATTGCATGTTATAAGGTTTTTGTGAGGGAGATAAAAGGATATGCATTATTTTATTTTAGGGTTTGATTTTTGAGTGCTTTGAGCTTATTGAGAGGAGTAATAAGGTGTGCCAAAGGAGTTAGATATTTTTGTTGAAAATAAAGTTAATTAAATTATATTGAAAGGAGAAATAAGGTTGAGTAAGTGTTGATATTTTGACTTGGTGAAATATTTTTGTGAGAAAATATTAAGGATAAATATTTGCTATCTAACCCTAGTATTGGCAAAAAGAGTGGTTGTGATTGAGACAGGTGTTTGAGGTCAAATCATCTTCAAACAAGAGGTAAGGGCACATTATCCTTGAGAGTGATTGTTGGATGTTGTGAATGCTAAGTTGGAGTGAAAAGGATTGTTTGATAAGCATTGTTGAGTTTTATTGTTAAAGGTTTTTTGAGTGAAATTTGATAATAAAAACCTTGTTTGATAAGCATTGTTGGAAATATTGAATGAACCTTCATATGCTTGATTAGGGTTTGTGCAAGAACATGAGTATCATTGTTATGTGAAGTTGAGAACTATCTTGAACTAGGGTTTGTGCAAGATCATGAGTATCATTGTTATGTGAGATTGTTTGATAAGCATTGTTGAAAATATTTGAGTGAGTGTTCATATGCTTGGACTAGGGTTTGTAAGCAAGGAATGTTTCATTGAGTGATTGATTGAGTGGAGTTGATTGAGCCTAGTCAAGTGGAAGTGTTGAAGTGATAGTTCAAGTTCTATGAAACAAATTGTTCTATATTCTAAATTGATTTGAGAAAGATATTGAAAGTGATTGAGCATTGTTGTGAGTGTGAAGCATATTGAGTCTCTAAAAATTCTCTATATGTTTTGTGAGATTGAACAATATTCTGTGTGAAGCTTGTTTGTGTGATTGAAGAGGATTTTGTGTTAGATTGAGTTGAGTTGAGTAAGATTTTGTGGAAGCTTACAATACATATTTGAGGTAAGTCTTAGTGAAGACTTGTTGAGCATATTGGACAAGTTCTAGTGAGGACTTGTTGAGCAGATTTGAGGTAAGTCTTGTGAAGACTTGTTGAGCATATTGAGAAGTTCTAGAGAAGACTTGTTGAGCATATTGGAAAGTTCTAGTGAGGACTTGTTGAGTATATTTGAGGTAAGTCTTGGTGAAGACTTGTTGAGCAGATTGACAAGTTCTAGTGAGGACTTGTTGAGATATTTGAGGTAAGTCTTGGTGAAGACTTGTTGAGCATATTGGACAAGTTCTAGAGAGGACTTGTGGATAGATTAGTGTGAGCTTTTGTGGAAGCTTACAATGCAGATTTGAGATAAGTCTTTGAGAAGACTTGTGAGAAGAGTTGATTGATTGATTTGTTCAAACCTTGGGTTAAGGTTTGGGGTAGATCTAGCAGAGTTGATTTGTGATTGAGTCAAGCTTTGTGTTAAGGCTTGAGGATAGATTTGTGCTAGATTTAATTATTGTATTTAGAGATAGATATTGAGGATATATTTGTGCTAGATCGAAGGACTATGTTTAGTGTAGATTTGAGGATAGAGATTGAGCAGATTTGTGCTAGACCAAAGGACTATGTTTAGTGTAGATTTGAGGATAGATATTGAGAAAATTTGTGCTAGACCAAAGGACTATGTTTAGTGTAGATTTGAGATAGATCTGAGAGTAAGCTTTGGAGGTGATAGAGTATAGTGGATAGAGGTCCATTAGCTAGGGTAGTGAGGATAGGTCTTCTGAGTGAGGATATGAGTCTTCAGTGGATAGAGATCCATAAGCCATTGTAGTGGAGGTAGTAGTTCTTCTAGAAGATCACCATCTAGAGTAGAGGAGAAGGAGTTCTCCTATGGATAGAGATCCATAAACTTGATTAGGGGATTGGTGTCTCCTTTGGATAGAGGTCCATAAACATTGTAATAGGGAAAGGATTCCCAAGAGATTTGTTGAGAAAATTTTAGTGAAATATTTTCTCCATGGAGTAGCCCACATTGGGTGAACCACGTTAAATTGGTGTCTCTATTGTGTGTGGTGATTTATGCATTACTTTGATTATTGCTATTGATATTGCCATTGATATATTGCATAATATTATTTGGGAAAGAAAAGTAAAAAGTGATCTTATACTGTTCACCCCCCTCTCAGTATAAGCTTGTGTTCTTCAATTGGTATCAGAGTGGGTTCCTTCGAAAGAGTTTAAAATCTTGAAGGAAAATCTTACAAGAACATAAATGGATTCTAAGAGTGGATCCTCAGATAATTCAGCACTAGTGTTTGATGGGAATGATTATGTATTCTAGAGTATGAGAATGAAGATTCACCTGATGGCACTTGGCAATGAAATATGGGAAGCAGTTGAAAATGGATACACACCACCAGCTACTCCACCTATAGATAAATATGGTAAGCTTCTACATCATTACAATTCAAAAGCAATGAATGCAATTTTGAGAGGTTTGCATAAAATAGAGTTTATAAAGGTTATGCACTACAAATCAGCAAAGGAAATTTGGGATAAATTGCAAGGCATATATGAAGGGGATAAAAAGGTCAAAAAGGTAAAGTTGCAAAATCTCAAGGGAATATTTGAAGACCTAAAAATGAAGGATGAGGAAAATATTAGTGCTTATCTACTTCGTGTAGATGAGGTTGTTAACTCCATGCAAGGACTTGGACTTGAAGTTCAAGAATCTGATGTTTGTGATAAGATTTTAAGGTCACTCCCAAAAAGGTTTAGTGAAAATATTTTAGCTATAGAGGAATCAAAAGATAGTGATATTTTGACAAGGGATGAATTACATGGTATTCTTACAGCTTTTGAGATGAGAACAAAAGAGGAACCTAATCCCCAGAAAGAAGCAGCCTTCAAAGCTACCAAGAAGACAAAGGGTAAGAATTCAGATTCAAGCAATGAGTTATCCAGTGATGAAGAAGCAAACTATGGTAGAAGGAACAAGGATCCAAGAAAGTTTAAAGGTACAAAATCTATTAGATGTTTCAATTGTGGAAAGTATGGTCACTATGCATCTGATTGTCAAGAAGTTGGAAATAGCAATGATGAAGAAAAATAGGATCATAAGAACAGGGAAACAAAAAAATACAAGTACCAAAAGAAAAGCAGGGATGGACAAGGCAAGCAAGGAAAGAAGTTCTTCCAAAGACAGAAGAAGAGTTTCTATGCAGACAAGGCAAGTAAGTACTCAAGTAATAGTGATGATAGTTCCTTAGAAAATGATGAAGTACTATTTCTGGCAAAAGAAAAAGAAGTGGTTAGGAAAAGGTCACCAATAATTCTCAAGTGTTTTAGATGTGGAAATTTTGGTCATATTGAAGATAGTTGTACAAGGAGTGGTTTCAGTTTTAGTGATGATGAATATGAAGATACACTTGAAGGACCAGAAGAGAATCTACTTATGGCATTAGAGGAAGAAGGAGGTGATCCTATAGAAAATAAGTCAGAAAATAATGAAGATGTTTTCAAAGGCAAACAAATAGAGGAAGAATCAGAGAATGGAGAAGTTGATCTTGAGGGAGAGCTTATTCATGCCCTTGATGCATTAAGGGAGGTAAGAAAGCAAAACTCAAAACTTAAGCTTCAATTTCAAGAATGTGATGAAGAGAAAGGAAAGCTTATAGAGGATCTAAATAAGTCAATAGCTAAGACAAGGAGGTTCAAAGAGAAGTTAGAAGCAAAGGTTTTAGAATGTGAAAGGTTAGAGCATGAGGTAGCTTCACTAAGGAAGGAAGTAAAAGAGTCTAAGGATAGGCTACACAAGTTTGGGAAAGAGCTCAAAAACCATAGATAAGATGATCAAGGTACAAAGACGGTCAACAAACAAGATAGGTCTTGGTTTTGAACAGGTACAAAGAAAACAAGGAGAGGAGTCAACCTCAAGTTCTGAAGAAGAAGAAACTTTAGAAGAAGAGAGTGTAAGAGAAAGTGAGACTTCTGAGGATGAGTTGGACAATAGAAAGTTCAACAAGGAAAGGAACAATGCACAAATGAGGAACAGATGGAACATGAACCAACACAGGGTAAAAGAGACTAAAAGACCAATGGGGTCAAGGCAAGGTAGTTTCAATGGAAGATGCTTCTCATGTCATAGGTTTGGGCACAAGGCTTCATAGTGCAGGACACATGGAAGACAGGAATATGGGAACTTCAGAAATAGGTAGCTTTTTCAAGGGTATTGCTACTCTTGTAATCAGTTTGGTCACAAGGCAATGAATTGTAGGGTTCATGATAGGAATAGATATGGCTTCACCAGGAGAAATCCCAAGATATTTGCACCTCCAAGGAATAATAATATTAAGTGTTATAAGTGCAATAATGATGGGCATACAACAAAATGGTGTAGAGAAAAAATTCTAGAGACAAGCAGGAACATGAATAGTCAGAGGAATCAAAAGGATCAGTTGAGGAAGAAAGTGGACAAAGGTAAATATCAATGCATGATGGGAGTAGAAATACTCCCACCCCAGAATTAACCACCTCAAGAGGAGGTGGGGGAGGGGCTAAGATAAGAGACTCATTCTTAGCCCCAAGCCCCAAAGGTGACCCTTTGCCATTGATGTCAAAGGGGGAGAGATTTGAGTAAGGGGGAGAGATTTTAGTTATGAGGAGAGCATTTAGTCAGGGGGAGCAAAACAGAAAAAGGTTAAGGAAATGGTAAAAGGTAATTGGGTTGCCATCAATGAAAAAGGGGGAGATTGTTGGAAATATGAGCAGGTTTTGTTGTCATTGATGTCAAGAAGTCAGCACTAGTAAGCATCAGTTTCAATGAGCAACATCAGTTTCAGGTTCCGTAATCAAGTGCAAAAGAAATATTACTCCCAGGTGGTCAGATGAGGTCTAAAGGGCAAAAGGAAGGCCCAAGAAAAATAATATTATAATATTTTATTATAATATTAAAAGGACAAGACCCAAGGATTTAATAATAATTAATTATAATAGTTTCATTATAAATTAATTTAATTAACTCTTAGAGTTATTAAGTTAATTATAAATTATTTATAATTTAATTATAAATTAATTTATATATTAATTTAACTAACCCTAAAGGATAGGGTTATAAATTTTAAATTAATTTAAAATATTCGAATTAATCGAAATCACCGACGTCATCGAATATATGGCATTATGCATATAAAGGAAGGCAAAAACCATGGCATTTAATTCATCCATGATCTATGTGTTATAAGTGATTTTCGTGCACATTGCAAGGGAGAAGATCATGTGCTTTCAAAGGTTTTGTGAGGCAGAAGATAGGACAAAGTAGAGGGGATTTCACTTTATGTTCCAAGGTGTTGTGTAGCGCAACTAGCAGCCAAGGGTGGCGCTAAGACTTTGGCAGGCGTGAGGTTGAGGGATCGAATCCCATGGTCTACGTTTTGGTGAGCAAGGAAGGTCTTTTGTTGGAAACCGTGCAAGAGGTAAAGGACAAAGGGAAGGTGCTAGCCTTTCCCTTTGTGTGGAGGCACGTAGCCCACGTGGTGGGTATGCACCTAGCAAAGGCGCTCGATAGGGAGAGGTTCCACGTTCGAAACCCGCTAAGGCACCTTTTGGTGAATGATAAGGTATGCACTAAATTGCTTGGTTCCAAAATTTGCGGAGGTTCCAAAATTTGCGAAAATATTTTTTTTAAAAGGTTATAAAGTGGAAATTGCATGTTATAAGGTTTTTGTGAGGGAGATAAAAGGATATGCATCATTTTATTTTAGGGTTTGATTTTTGAGTGCTTTGAGCTTATTGAGAGGAGTAATAAGGTGTGCCAAAGGAGTTAGATATTTTTGTTGAAAACAAAGTTAATAAAATTATATTGAAAGGAGAAATAAGGTTGAGTAAGTTTTGATATTTTGACTTGGTGAAATATTTTTGTGAGAAAATATTAAGGACATATATTTGCTATCTAACCCTAGTATTGGCAAAAAGAGTGGTTGTGATTGAGATAGGTGTTTGAGGTCAAATCATCTTCAAACAAGAGGTAAGGGCACATTATCCTTGAGAGTGATTGTTGGATGTTGTGAATGCTAAGTTGGAGTGAAAAGGATTGTTTGATAAGCATTGTTGAGTTTGATTGTTAAAGGTTTTTCTGAGTGAAAGTTGATGATAAAAACCTTGTTTGATAAGCATTGTTGGAAATATTGAATGAACCTTCATATGCATGATTAGGGTTTGTGCGAAGATCATGAGTATCATTGTTATGTGAAGTTGAGAACTATCTTGAACTAGGGTTTGTGAAAGATCATGAGTATCATTGTTATGTGAGATTGTTTGATAAGCATTGTTGGAAATATTTGAGTGAGTGTTCATATGCTTGGACTAGGGTTTGTAAGCAAGGAGTGTTTCATTGAGTGATTGATTGAGTGGAGTTGATTGAGCCTAGTCAAGTGGAAGTGTTGAAGTGATAGTTCAAGTTCTATGAAACAAATTGTTCTATATTCTAAATTGATTTGAGAAAGAGATTGAAAGTGATTGAGCATTGTTGTGAGTGTGAAGCATATTGAGTCTCTAACAATTCTCTATATGTTTTTGTGAGATTGAACAAGATTCTGTGTGAAGCTTGTTTGTGTGATTGAAGAGGATTTTGTGTTAGATTGAGTTGAGTTGAGTAAGATTTTGTGGAAGCTTACAATATATATTTGAGGTAAGTCTTAGTGAAGACTTTTTGAGAAGATTGGACAAGTTCTAGTGAGGACTTGTTGAGCATATTGAGGTAAGTTGGAAGATTGAGAGAAGTTAGTGAGGACTTGTTGAGTAGATTTAAGATAAGTTCTAGTGAGGACTTGTTGAGTATTGACAAGTTCTAGTGAGGACTTGTTGAGTATATTTGAGGTAAGTCTTGGTGAAGACTTGTTGAGCAGATTGGACAAGTTCTAGTGAGGACTTGTTGAGCATATTTGAGGTAAGTCTTGGTGAAGACTTGTTGAGTAGATTGGACAAGTTCTAGAGAGGACTTGTGGATAGATTAGTGTGAGCTTTTGTGGAAGCTTACAATGTATATTTGAGACAAGTATTTGAGAAGACTTGTGAGCAGAGTTGATTGATTGATTTGTTCAAACCTTGGGTTAAGGTTTGGGGTAGATCTAGCAGAGTTGATTTGTGATTGAGTCAAGATTTGTGTTAAGGCTTGAGGATAGATTTGAGGATAAAGTTTGGTGCTATATTTGAGGATAGGTTTTTACCAGACTAGAAAATATTGAGCATATTTGTGCTAGATTGAAGGACTATGTTTAGTGTATATTTGAGGATAGATATTGAGTAGATTTGTGCTAGACCGAAGGACTGTGTTTAGTGTATATTTGAGGATAGAGATTGAGCATATTTGTGCTAGACCGAAGGACTATGTTTAGTGCAGATTTGAGATAGAGCTGAGAGCAAGCTTTGGAGCAATCTCTAGTGGATAGAGGTCCATTAGCCAGGGTAGTGAGGATAGGTCTTCTGAGTGAGGATATGAGTCTTCAGTGGATAGAGATCCATAAGCTAGTGTAGTGGAGGTAGTAGTTCTTCTAGAAGATCACCAGCCAGAGCAGAGGAGAAGGAGTTCTCCTATGGATAGAGATCCATGAACTTGATTAGGGGATTGGTGTCTCCTTTGGATAGAGGTCCATAAACATTGTAATAGGGAAAGGATTCCCAAGAGATTTGTTGAGAAAATTTTAGTGAAATATTTTCTCCATGGAGTAGCCCACATTGGGTGAACCACGTTAAATTGGTGTCTCTATTGTGTGTGGTGATTTGTGCATTGCTTTGATTACTACTTTTGATATTGCCATTGATATATTGCATAATATTATTTGGGAAAGAAAAGTAAAAAGTGGTCTTATACTGTTCACCCCCCTCTCAGTATAAGCTTGTGTTCTTCAATTGGATATACCAAATCAATGTTATGTCATCCAATGTGTATGAGAATAACCTACAAGCAACATCCTCAAGGAAAATTTGTAAGTGAATTAACATGCTCTTGTAGACATACAATCTCTGCATGTGTCCTAATACCACATCTTACCTAAACTATGGTGCATACTCCAACACACTTTAAGGAATTTTATGGGGTATTCTAGGCATGTTTAAATGACTATAATTATCACCTAAAAATATGTCATTCTTGCTCTTATTTGATCAAATGTCACCATTAGTGAACTTTAAATAACACAACTTTAATACCAATTTTGTTAGTCAAATAAATATATATTTCAAATAAGCATGAGATGACTAAAAAATATTAAAAGTTTAACATATAAATCATCATGTATATCAATAAAAAGATATGCATCAATTAAACCATGATATTAGAGAATATTCTCAAATTTGCAAAAAGGTTAGCATAAATGCATCATAAATTATAGAATGTTTGAATCAATGGAAGTGATAATATGTAAACAAAACTTCGTTAGTGAGAACCAATGCCTTCAAATAACTCTTTATGGTAACATGAACAATTTAACATATAAATAGAGATAAAGTAAACCAATTCAGGCCCTTCTTCTAGCACCAATTTTTTTGAGTGGAAATTTTACCCAATTGCAAAATCCCCATCATAGTAAAGATTTTTATTGAAAAAACCTCTCTTGCAAAGAAATATGAAATTTCTCCAAGGTTCCTTTTACTTGATGTGTGCTTGTAATATTGTGAATATGTGTCAAATAAGTGCTATGAATACCTTAAATATTTGCAAGTAACTGTTAACAAGGGGCCTGTGTTGGTATAATTTTATTGTTATACTAGTGATTGTTCATGAAACTTAAAAGAAGAGAAAATGTGATTGACCCTCATATGACCATGATGTAAAACCTTAGTTCATTTTATCTTGGAGTGTTTTAGGTAGATTTTATCTTCTTTTGGTTAAGCATATTTTAAACAAGTTTTATCTTGCATTAAACCCTACTTTAAGCATGAAATAGAAGATTAAAATATATCTCTAAATGTGAACCTTAAATTATGATTGAATTCATTTAATGTTGCTTTGAACATAAATGTAAAAATAGCCTTTGATATAATAAATAAATTACCCCTCTTTGATGAAATTAATTTTCATAAAGAGACGTCAATTTATTGCTTTAAAAATAATGGCCTTTGAAATGCCATATAAATCACTCCTCTTTAATGAAATTGTGATTTTCATAAAGGAAAGTTAATTTGTTATTTGCAAAACAAACATGCAAACCTTGAAATCTGATTTACCTTCGAAATGCAAAATTATGTAAAATCTGAAATTATAAAATGCCTATAAAAACAACTTTGAATAATTTTTATAATTTTGAAATGACTTCAAAATTAAATCAAACTTGTTCTAAATAAAACATTAAAGCTCATTCTTCACACCCGTGCATTTGTTTTTGGAATTTTAATTTTTTTAATTTTTATTTTAATTGTTGAAGTTTTAAAAAAATGCAAAAGGGAAGGTTAGAAAAATAAAAATAAAATGTCTAGAAAATGGACCAGAACACTGAAAATACTAAAAACAACTACCACTAGTATGATGCTACCCTATTCCTGCAAAACCAAAGATGTGATAAATTTCTGCATGTAACCTAGTTTATCTAAATTTGCATTTGCACAACCCGTAATAATCTAGGTGCGAGCTTCTAAGAAAAATGAAAATATGTTTTTATGCTTTAGACATTCATTGATGCAACCATTAAATGCATTGAACATCATCTATAATCCTATAGCATGAAAGAGGGAAAAATAAGTAGTTAAATCAGACATGCAGAAAACTTCTCCAACTTTGCTAACAAAGTGTAAATTTCTGAAGTATTTGCATTAAAAATAGAAAAACATAATCCTGTTACAGCATATTTCTAGACCTTGATCTACAAAAATATCTAGCCTTTTTTCTACCCTTCAATAGATTATTTAAAATTTTGATGTCTCTTAGTTTTCCACCCTTTCTTGTTGTTTCCATTTCATTTTGGTTTCCTAACTATTCACTGATGTGTCAATCCTTTCATTTTTAATTTTGTAACATCTCCACCTATTTTGAAATGTCTTTGATAACACTTTCTAAAAGAAACTTGTGTTCTTCCTCTTCAATTTTGATGTTACGACTTTCATAATTTGGTGTAAAATGCAACTGCCTTATGCTTTGTTACACTAAATCGACCATTCTCCACTTGCCATATGGTATTATTTTTTTTATAACTCTTCCTTCTTATTTAAAAACTAATAAGGATCCTTTATGTGGTTCGAACATGTGGCGTATCACACAATTTGTTACTTAGGCCATTCTGAGAACGATTTCCCTCTGCTACCTTAGCGAACCCTTTTATGATGCTCTTTTTTTATGTTTGAATCTCATGCACTATGCGAATGAAGCTTATTGACCTAAATATTTAGATGGGATAATTTTTTACTTTACTTGTCACATCCATATTAATTGGTCCATGTTAGAATCTAAATTTTGGTCCACATGATCCTCAAAAGTCACATCGCTTGGCAGTCAGGGCAGTCCAAGTCTTCATCACTACATGGTGTCCTCCCTAGATGATCCAAACCACACACTACATACATGTGTCTTATGTGTGAAAGCCCATTTTGAACTACCATTTATCCTGGGGCTACCAAGTCATCCATCGACATTGCCATTGTAACCATCACCAATAAGGATTACACAGAGATTCACATTTCCATTGTCACCTACCCTTCTTTGATGTCAGGTGTTATCCATTATTCACTACCATGCATCATTTCTCGACTACAATAAAATGTATTTGCATTGTGGGTTTATAATGACCTATCCACATCCATTTCATATGCTAGCTTATCGGCTACGTAAATCCAAATCATCTGTATCACCATAGATTGTGCTTCGTCGGGACATGGCCATCCCTCTGGTGTGTGTATGTGGTCGGGTCTTCACCTCTTACTATGTATCTACTTATCATTTTCATCTCCTAATCCCTTTTTATTTATCGTGTAATCTTGTCAACCACTATGTAATCATAAAAAATAGTGAATAATGCACTCATCCGGCCTCTACAACATTTGAAAGAAAGTTATGATTATTCTAAAAATGGTGAATATCCCAAAAAATCTACCTATAGACATGTCACAGTCCAAATTGCCCAGCGTTCATCGTGATTTACATCCCTAGCCATTTTATAAGAGCTGCCCAAGTTTTTATTTGATGTTGCTATGTTTAGTCAAACCATAACTGATGTCGTGGTGTATACGTCAAACTATACCACACATGATTCTATCTCGACGATCGACCCCCATGCGCCTACCATGTTTAAGCATAGTCATTGTTGTCTAATCATCAAGCATTTCAGGTGATCTTCATCATGATCACACACAGATCCTAAAGCATCAATTTCATCAGTAAATACCACTAATGGTTTAGCAAAGTACCACCACTATATATTAATGTTGCCATGTCACCAATCATCGTTGGTGTCTGCGTCGACCTGATAAGTCCATCACTACCACTGTGTCCTCAATCCGCATATTTATTTTGGGCCCGCTTGAAACTACTTTAGCAACCCTATCCACAGTGAAGAGGATATCCTGTGTTTCAAGATCATCGCTCGTTGATGATTATCGAGTCACCTCCGTGGGGTCTTTGTTGCATCCTCAATCGACGTTCATATTCATAAGGTTCATCCAAGTCATCGATCTACATGAGATCCATGATAGTCCTCTTTGACAACCTGTATATGGACATTACATAAATTAAAATGTAATCTAACTACCACACTTTAATAATAATGAAAACAAAACCTTGAAAACTTACACACTAAAAAGAAACAAAAAAATAAAGTAAAAAAATAACATACTAAATATATAACTACAAAAATAAAATTAACAATTAAAACAAAAAAGGGACATGAAAAGAATAAGATGAGGCACATTATTTTTTAATTTTTTTAATTATTATTATATATATATATATATATATTCATTTCTATTTTTACTTTTATTTGATTAGAATAAAATATTGAACTCCTATAAATCAAAATAAAAAGGAAAACAAACTAACACAAAACAAGCAAAGAATAAGCTAAACCTATGGTGCTATCCAACCAACCAAACAAAATACCAAAACTCAAAAATCAAAAAGTGGGTCCCCAATTTTTGGGGAAGTTGTGTAATAGCTACAACACTTCTCTAAGAACATATTGAATCTAGAAGTTAGTCAAGGTTTTAATTTTCATCTTGTAGTTTTCAATCATATCCTCAATCGACCAGCTAGCCTCATGATCACATTTTAGTGTCCTTAATATATTTATGGAATCCCCTTCTATGATTAGATTCCTCTCATATAGCTAATCCAGTAGTTTAAAACCCATGAACATTGCTCTTGCCTTCGCAAAATAGTTAGATTGAATGCCCAAGGGTTTTGAATAATCTAGGAGAACATGCCCTAAAGTGTCTCTAAAGACACCACCTGCTCTAGCTTTGCCCAGGTTTCCTTTTGTAGTCCCATCAAAATTTAACTTCACCCATCCTACAAGAGGGGGCTCCCAATTCACCTGCTACCTTTGATTGATTTTAAGGGATATGAGCATTTGGACATAGGGGTTGTAGTCCCCATATTAGAGCAATAAGCATCTCTTCATCTTTCTCCCAAGATACTTTAATATTAGCTACTTTCAAATTTTCCACTGCTACTACCCCAATCCTATTAGCTACTACTAAAGGATCTCTTTTCTTATCCTTAAATATGCACAAGTTTTGTTCATTTCAATTTCCCTAGAGAAAATATGGAAGACAAAGCTGCCATAGTGTGCTCAACCTCTTGCTAGAATAAGGGGATTTCTATTGCAAAATAAGATCTTCTAGGCAATCTGGGAACACCCAAGCTACTTGAAATTTTTCCATGATCTCATGCACAACACACCTCAAGAATGGGTATTCCAAAAAAATATGAACCATTTATTCATTGTAACTCTCACATAAGGTATACCTATTAACCACTTGGAACCCTCTTTTACATAAATTATTGATTGTAAGAATTGTTTTTGTGTGGATAACCAAAAAATAAAGCAATTTTTGGGATTAGATACTTGATCCATACTTTTGCCATTGGTAACCAATCCCATCTTGCTTGCTCCAATAGATGATACTTTGTTCTTACTAAATAGGTTCATTTATTCTCCTTGCTCCATAAAAAATAATTCATGGTACTAGAGTTAGATAATGGGGTTATGGCAAGCAAGCTCATCAACTTTCTTGTTGCCTAGTCAACCATCAGATCCATTCCTTTTTCCCGTAACTCTTTCCACCTTATTTTACCTTCAAAGAAATAAATATAATCCTACACTCGTGTTCCAAAATGTTGAGTCAGTTCCTGCTCCAAAATAGAAACTTCTTGGCCCTCCCTTAAGGGGGTTTCTTTTACCCAAATATCCTTCCAAAATTTGATTTTACTACCATCCCCTATATGTTGTCAAATCTCCTTACAAAGGAGATTTCTACAATTGACTAGGCTATTAAAAAATGAGGAGCCATTGGGTAAGATTTTAAAATATAAAAAAGAATTGTCTCCTTACAAGCAGTTAGCTTTTAGAATCTTGACCTAGCTAAGGTGATTATTTTTTAGAATATTCTACCCCATTTTCCCTAAGAGTGCCTTGTTCATTTGTATAATTTTCCTAAATTTGAGGCCTCCAAATTCTCATTTTTAATAAACTATATCCCATGCTGCAAGAGCCAATATCTTCTTATCTTCTATCCTAGACCATCAAAAGGTATTTTGAATAGATTCAATATTGTTCCTAATACTCACCAGCGCACTAAAGATAGACATAAAGTATATAGGTATACTTTGAAGAGTAGCTTTCACCAGTTGAGATTTTCCAACATGAATGAGAATATTATCCCTCCACCCTAATATTTTTTTGGAAAATATTTGAATGACTGGGCTCCAAAGACTCTTGCTAATTTTCCCTTTAAAGAGTGGCATCCCAAGGTACATTGCCAAAAGGTTCTCAATTTCACAATCAAATATTCAAATAATTATTTGTTGAAAAACAAAGAGGGTATTGTAACAACCCAAATCTACCAACCCATTTTTTCTTTTTGAATAAAGTACCCATGACATAGGCTCATAAGGAAGAATCATTCATTCTATTTATCTCAACATGCAAGGCTTCACCATATTTGAGTTCCAAGTCACTACAGATGACACTCAATGGATAAGATAGGCCAACTCTTGTAACTTCTAGGGTTCACCTTACTAAACCTACATGTTTAGAAGGATGCCATAAGTGGTTCTCACAACCTTTATTATACCCTTATTAGTAGAGGACCATGTGACCACGATGTAGGGATTACCATTTAAGGTCCATAACACATAAATGGGGATGCCAATTCCCTAACTTAACTCTAGCTCCTCATAGATAGGTTATTCAATGTAAAACATTGTTGCTTAGTTACAATACCTTTGTGGGCTAACTAAGTTTATTGCCACTTGAATGACAACTAACATAATATTTGGATCCTACGTAATCAAGGAGTCACAATTATTCTCTTGTGAATAGGTTTCCCCACACACTTGATCCTACTTGATCAAGGTGTGACTACTCACAAGTACCCTAGCTATTGTATACACACAAATCCTTCTAGGTTCATGAGATCCTAGCTATTGCATTCTTGCAACTCCTTCTAGGACTCTCATCTACCTAGCTATTGCATGTAACTCCTTCCAAGATTAGGTTTCATGGTTTACAAGACGAAATTCTACCCACCCCAAAGATTAGTAACAACATCACATTTTTCATAAATCTAAACCAAAGCATTAAGCATAAAAGCACATTGCAATATTCATCTCAAATGAAATGCACAAAAATAGATTTCTCTTAACCATAAACCAAACTATGCTCTTATCAAAACTTGAATCTCAAAATATTTCCATCAACATTTATGCATTAGCAAGATAACTTATATCTCTAACATAAGCATATATTTAAAAAAAGTTAATGGAACACATTAATAGCTATCTCAATATATTACTCAAGAGTGCAAGTCCAAGTTATCATTAAACAACATAATCTTTCAGCTTGTACAATAATCAAATATACAAAAATTTATTGATCAACTCAATCAATACAATACTTTAATTCTCACAACTTCTAAATATTCAAAGTTTTATGAAGCTATTCTAAATGATCCTTAGTCCAACCGCAAGTCAGCAAACCTCTTCATGATGGGAAAACCACCCACAGTTTCATGAGGTACTTAGGAATTAGAACAACTCTTCATGCAATGCAATGTAAACAAGTCATGCTCTATTATGCAAAAAACCATGCACATAACATAAAAAAACTATAAAAATAAATTCCTTATCCTTTTTATATTGATCCCTTAACCCACAAAAGTCTCAAGAATCATTAAAATAATTTATCCTTTAAAACCAGCATCAATACAATATAATCTCATACTTCCCTTCTATAATGAATTCTTAAAGTACCCAAGATCTCATAAATTCATTATGATAATATTTTTCAAGTATTACGTAACAATTTCATGTAATAGAATCCCACACTTCTCTTTAAAATTATTTCTTAACTATCTCAAGTCTGAAAATTAATTTAGCATATTCTCTTTCAAAACCAACATGCATTAATGATTCCTTAACTATCACAAGTCTCAAGAATCAATAATAGTTTCTCTTTCAAAACCAAACTCAAACAATAATCCATTGATTCTCAATCCACAAAGATCATTGTATTAGTTTCTCTTTCAAAACCAAAATCAAACATTCAAAACAATACAAGAGAATCCCATACTTCTCTTTATAATGATTCCCTAACTCACAAGAGTCTTAGAAATCATTACATTAGTTTCTCTTTCAAAACCATAAACAACATTCAAAATCAATACAAGATAATCCCATACTTCTCTTTATAATGATTCCCTAACTCACAAGAGTCTCGGAAATCATTACATTAGTTTCTCTTTCAAAACCATAAAATATGCTTTAACTTTAACTTTCCATACAACTAAGAAAGGATTAAAGCAACTTATTCTAACATAAAGCTTTCTTTAACTTTAACTTTCTTTACCACAACTAAGAAATATTAAAGCACTTAATCTAACATAAAGCTTTCTTTAACTTTAACTTTATTTACCACAACTAAGAAATATTAAAGCACTTAATCTAACATAAAGCTTTCTTTAACTTTAACTTTCTTTACCACAACTAAGAAATATTAAAGCACTTAATCTAACATAAATATTTCTTTAACTTTAACTTTCTTTACCACAACTAAGAAAGATTAAAGCACTTAATCTAACATAAAGCTTTCTTTAACTTTAACTTTCTTTACAACAACTAAGAAATATTAAAGCACTTAATCTAACATAAAGCTTTCTTTAACTTTAACTTTCTTTACCACAACTAAGAAAGATTAAAGCACTTAATATAACATAAAGCTTTCTTTAACTTTAAATTTATTTACCACAACTAAGAAAGGTTAAAGCACTTAATTTAATCAAGGGTACTTTATTAACACAACAATAATCAAAGTACTTAATAAGGTTAGCTATAATCCAAGGTACTTTAATAAAACAACATTAATCAAAGTACTTTATAAAATAAAGTGCTGATAAAACACAAGAAAAATCAAGCAACCAAACATATAGTTTGAGCACTTTACTAAAACATATAAATCAAAGTGATTTAATTTAAATAACAATAGATCACTTCATAAAATGAATAGACAATGCACTATATTATACATCAAATAATCCAAGTACTAACTAAACGATAAGACAATGTGCTTTATTATACATAAAATAATCCAAGCACTAAACAACATATAAAATAAGCACTCCAAACAAAACATCATACCAAGCAGTACTTAAAAAACAAATAGACAAAGTGCATGATTATACTTCATATAATCCAAGCAAAAACAAAGGTCACTCTAATGAATGCAACAAGTTACAGCAAAATATGAACACACCTCTTCTCATGAGTTCTTATATGAACGCTAGCTACAAGTATGAAGGCACAATGCTCTAAGTGTTCTACACCTAGCATGGTCCCAAAAAACTAATGTCAAATAAACAAAACCATGCAATAAGAGCAAAGCCATCCTAAAAGTAACCTTCAACTGGCTAGATCATGTGAAAAAACTTAGAAAACAATGATGTCCCACACAACGGATAGATAGCAAAGCCATAAAGACTTTGATAGTGGTTTGGGTCTTCTTCATGGTTCACACCACCCTATGGAAACAACATAGCATAGAGCCCAAGAAATACGATCTTAGGGCTAACTATGAGCATAGGAGGCACAAAAAGGTGTAGGCTCATTACTGAAACTTTTCTCTATAACAATCTTAAACAATAGCGAAGGTTGGCATCCAAAGGTAAAACCCCCACAATGCAATTTAAGATCACTCAAGATTGGTTTAGCCATAGAGCCTATCCAAAAATCAAATAGAAAATAAATATAACGTACACATGTAAAAGGAAATAATATCAATGATTTTCAAAAGCATATTGTAAAAATCAATAAAGGAAAATAACTTGAACTATATCTCTTCCTATGTCCCCATAAAACATCACTGCTTGAATCAAAGCTTCCTTCTAAGCCTCTATTCCGCCATTATTTCCTCCAAAAGCCAATCCCCTTCTCTCCCAATACACACTCCTTAAGGAGCAATGATAACATAGTGGCATTCAAGAAAACATCCAAGAAAACATTTTCCAAAAGCATCATGTACCACCTCAAAGCCTTTATAAAGAGCCATAATGTAGCACTCTTTAACATCATCTTACCTTAGGCTTAATTAACATTTATTTTTAATTTAATTTAATTCCAACATTAGGAGAAAAAGTAATTATTCTAAAATATTAATAATCTACTTTAATTAATTTTATAACTTCAAGTATTAATATTCAAAGCTAATTAATACTCCAAGAGCCTAAGATATTAAGAATTATAAAATTTAATTCAAATCTATGAACACCAAAAATAAACATAGATTTCATTCAATGCTATTTCATACCATTGTTTTATCTTTAAATAGGTGGTTCTTTTTAATATAGTCTAACGCTATCGTCGACCTATTAAGGAGACTCATTGCAAGCAATATCCTGACCCTATGGTGTGAATTAAAAAACAAGCAAAAAGCAATGCATCTACATGAATGATAATGTTTCTTGCTACCCTGAGTTGTCTATGAAAAATTCATCATCATCATTTCCCTAAATATCTCTCTTTGTGAGTGGTTCACCCCTAAGGTCCCACCAAAGAGAGCACCTAGTCCTACACCCACAAATACATCAGCAATACCATATTCTAAGTTAAAAGGATAAAATAATCTTATCAAAAGACATCATAATATGCAACTCTGCCATAATATAAACACATCAACTCATAGCTTACTTTTCAAATTGAGCTTTTCCAAGGAGGGGTGTTAAAGGTATTAAGAAAGAAAATATTACTCTTAGAGAAGTTAACCTTCTAGCTAGCTACATTCTCATATCTTTCTAAAATTAGCTTGATATCTTTTGCTAATGGAATATATGATCTTGATACAATAATCATATCATCAACAAATTGTTGATGAGAAACAACATCCACCGTTGAGGTTGGATTATAACCTTCCAAATTTCCATTAACAACTGCTACCGTGAGTCCTCTTTCCAAGGCTTCAACAAGAATGATAAAGAGATAAGGTGAGATTGGGTTTCTCTACCTCAAGCCATGCATGCTCTTAAAATATCTTGTCAGGGATCCATTAACTAACACTAAAAATGTTAGAAAAGAAATACATTTTTGAATTAGGTTTACCCATTTATCATGAAAGCTAAATTTCTTCATAATGTTTTGCAAGAAATATTATGAGACACGGTCATAAACCTTGTTCATGTCAAGTTTGAGCAACATTCTAGGCTTTTCACTCTTTTCCATAGAATGAATAACCTCATGAATATTTATGATCATGTCTAAAATTTGATGACCTATCATGAATCCACCCTACTAAATTTCAATAATAAAAGGTAGGATAACCTTAAATCTATTTTCCATCATTTTGGTCAAGATTTTATATAAAGTGCTGCAAAAACTAATATTTCTAAACATATTGAGTTCCCTTACATGAGCTACCTTGGGTATTAAGGTTAGGAAAGTTGAATTCACATCTCTGGTAGCTTGAATCACATCCACATCTCCAATATTCCAATTGTTTTGAAAAAATCCATCGAAAATCCATCAAGCCTAGGTGCCTTTTCCCCACCTAACCCAAAATTTTATTTTGTAATATTATCATTAGAGAAGGGCTCTATAAAATAGTCGTGCAACTGGTCAGATACCAATCATGTGATATTTTGAAGGAGTTATTGGCACACTCTATCATATTCCATACTAATAGTTCCAAGCAATTTGTCAAAATAATTTATTGCTTCAACTCTGATATCATCTTGCTCTTCATTCACAATCTCATATTCCTTATAATTTCCTTGATCTTGTTAAATATTCTATGATGAAGGGTGGAAACATGAAAAAATTGTGTTATGATCACCATATTTGAACCATTGGATTCTTAGTTTTTGCTTCCAAAAAATTTCCTCCTAGGCTAATATATTATAATACTTTGATAAGAGCTCTCTTTCCTTCATTCTAAGTTAATCCATAATGGATCCATCCATAGTGGACTATTCAATCTCCTTGAACTATTGCTTAATGCTATTTTTATAATTAAAAATGTGACCAAATATTTTTCTATTCCAAATATTAAGTTTTAGTTTAATGTAGCAAAGCTTGCAGGCTATCTAAACCATATTTGGTCCTAGAAAAACCTTATGTTCCTCAATCTAGGATTCAAGGTATTCATGTTTTATCCATATTAATTCAAATATAAATGGGCTTTTATATTTATTTTTTACTTCCTCCCATTCCCATAGCAATGGGTTATGGTTTGACCCAATTTTTGGTTAAGCGACGAGAGTTGAATCTCCAAAAATTGTTAAGACTTCTTGGGATATCAAGAATCTATCTAGTATTATTTGAATAAGATGATCTTTGAGCCACCTATTACTCCATGTAAATCTTATTCTTCTTAAGTCCACATCCATTAAGTGATTCTCATCTAGAAATTCTCTAAATGCATTCATTCCTTCAGAAAGGGTTGAACTACCTCCTTGTTTGTATAAGGGGTTTAAGGGAGAATTAAAATATCCTACTAACATCTAGGGGATACCAATAAAAGAGGTTTTTAACTGAGTTAAATCCTTCCATATCTAACAACTCCCACAAATAGAATTTGAAGCATAAACATTCGTTATAATCCAATTTTGTTTGGACTCCAAATTATGATAACAATAGCAATATTTTTGTTTTTTCTAGTAATAACTTCTCCTTCAAACTTATTCTTATTCCACATACACAACAGACCTCTAATAGATCCTTCCACCTAGTTTTGAACTCAATCAACTTCTTTCCAAATCACTACCCCTATTTTTCAAATTTTCCTTTGTCCAATTTTGTTTCTTGAAGTAGAATCAAATCTGGATTGATATCTCACCTCAAATTATACATGATCTAGTTTTTTGAAGGGGCATTGAGACCCCTTATGTTACATGAAATCACTTTTATATTTTATATTTTAAGAGGGTCTTATTCCCCCCTAAATTCAATACAGTCTGATACTTGTTCGTAATTTCTTTCATTGTTTCTTTTTGTTAGCTTTTTGAATAAGTTAACTCATAGAAAAATTCAACCACGATCTAAAGATAAATTAAACCAATGCTACTAACAATGAAACTTAATAAAAACAATATATTATAAGTAATATCTCATGAAATATAACACAAACAAACACAATATACAAATATTACATTAATGATACAGATTGGTTACAATGCATGGAGCTTTACCTCCAATATATCTTTTTTCATGAATTTTCAGTTCTCTAACTATTGCTCTCCTCTTTCATATTCCTTTAATAAATACAAAGCTCTCAACTTACCACATATTATGTGACTCTTCATACTCTCTTGACACTTTACACTCTTTCTCATATTTCCACATACATTATATAAAATATAGAACATCTACCAAACTAATATTGCAAGGGGAACCAAATAATGTAATATCTCCAATACCCCATTGTATTACATTATTTGGTAGGAAGGTTTTTTACCTTCAATCTCTAATTTTTCTTTCTCTTCAATCTTCAGCTTTGACTTTGTCATAGCTGGATAAATAATGTGTATTTACCTCTAGATCTTTGTCTCTAAATATACCTTTGGTTCACTGCCTCTAGGTCAATATCTTTGGATCACTGCCTCTAGGTCACTACCATTGGATCTACCTCTGGGTCTCTACCTTTGGGTTACTACCTTTGGATCACTCCCACTGGATTATTGTTTTTGGATCATTGCCTTTAGAACTCTTTCTCTGGGTCACCGCTAGATAATTATTGTCTCTAGGTCATCCACTATAAAACCATCATATCCAGATGCTTTCTCTATAAGCCATCTTCCATGCTATGCTTGGGTCTTCTTTCTCTCTGTCTGCTATGGGATCTCTTTCCATGGGTCTCCTTAATCTGATTTTTAATTTCTTATAGACTGCCTTCTATTCTAAATATATTCTTGGAATAGGTAAACTCAATCTATCTTATACTTTTCTTGAATTGATTCTTTCTCAAAAATTCTAAAACTTATTCTTCACTAGTTGTTCTTCAACCTAGTGGTATTAATCCTTATCTTCACTATTTTTCCTTCAATCTAGTGGTAATACTTTTCTTTTGCAACTTTTAAGTTTTATGTAGGTTAAATATGATTATATTTGGTTTCCTTCTGTAGAAACTATACAACATTCCTTTCATTTTATCTCATTCATCTATGTTCATCCATTCATAATCAAAATTTACCATGTAGTCTTTCTTTTCCTTTTGTAGATAAAACATTTGTGAATGATTATGTGCTCCACAAATATTACAAATATGGATATTCCCACATATCTCTATATTATATCCATATCTACCACAATGACTACACCTATTTTCTATTACTAAATTCCTTTGATCATTCTATCCTTTATTGCAACTGATTCTATCAATCCCTATCATAGATTTGATGTTACTATTTTCTATCATAAATTTAGTTCCTTGCTCATTACTGCTAGTTTGAACTTTTTATCCAAGACCTTCATATTTTGGACTTATTTATGGTACAATTGGTTCTTTCATCCCCTATTTATGTTTACCTAAACTTGTATCTTTATATCCCATTTTCTTCATCAACTTTGAACCAAATCCTTTAGTATACTTTTCAAAATGACCAATACAATCATTAGACTAATCTTTATCAATATCAATACAACTTTGAGCATCACTACCTCTATCATCATTTGAATTTATATCAACATCAATTATGATAGCATTAGCCTTTTCTAAATAATCACAAATTGTATTCAAATCACTTGTATCACATGTAACATCTATTTTTGTAATAGGTTCTTCTATCTTTGTTATGAATTCTAAATCACTAGTGTCATTGCTTGCATCATAATATTTTCTTTCATTTTGACAAGAATAATAATTTACATATTTTTATTTTTGAAGAATATCACTAGTATCACAACATGCATCTATCATCATGGGCCTTAAATCATTTGTATCACAAAAAACATATTTCATCATTGGTTTGCTTCCTAATTCTTTAACTTTTTCTTGCTTTCTCATCTTAGAAACATTTAGAGTGATAATTTCTTTTTAGATTATTCTCCATAGACTAACATGTATAGTAACAAAATCTTCATAACTATCATTAGCATCATTAATAACACTCTACGTGTATTTTTGAAGTATTGAAAATTCCCCTTTTTATGGTTCACTAGTAACTTCAACAAGCCTATTGTTCAAACTATTTGTTTCATCAATAAACTTGTTCTTCAAATATTTAATCATGTCCTCTTGTCTTCTATTCTTGTCTTTTAGAACTTCATTAGAAAGTAATGTCATTTTCATGATTGTTCCTATATCATAAGGTAATGTGAAAATATTTTTAGAGTCTTCAAATGCTTCTTCAAGCTTTGAATTTAGATAATTGTGAAGCATTGAAAATTTTTCATCTTTGGCTTCTCCCATGATTGTTTGTAAGATTTTATTTTCCTTCTTTGATGTATCCTTTTGTCCTTCAATTTTTGGTATCATGTATTTGATACAATATTTCAAATTTTGTAACATTTCATTAGTTTCTTCTAATGAGTCATTTTCAATGTATATTGGTTCTTCTTGAAGACATAGGTTTTCTATTTCAATGCTTTTTTTATTTTTGAGTTTCTAGTTTTGAATCATTTGTTTTCTTTTTCATTTCCTTTTCTTTGCCATGTTCCTTTGAAGTAGACTACCTTATATCTCCCTAGTTTGATGTATAATCAAATAATAATTTTGATGAAGAACTAATGATAATTTGGATGCAATTTTTCAATTTTCCAAAACCTATGTTGTATACCTTATATCTCCCTAATTATTTTAGAAACTATAAAATTAAAATGTTTGCAAATTTAAAAATTCTAAATTTGGAGTAGAATCCCTTATTTCTCCAAAATAAACTATTTACAAATATTTTATATACCTTGGAAAAAATCAACTAATAATTTTTTCAAATTTCAAATAACTTTTAAAAAATATCAAATTAAATACCTTCTTATCAATAGTTTTGATGTCCCACCCTGAATATTAATCTCTCATATCATTAAATTAATCAACCTTTAAGAAAAAACATATTTCTCCTATTTTAACTTTAATAATAAAGTTTTAATAACTCCTTATAACTCCCATAACACTTTAATCAAATTTAAAAAACTTTATAAAACACCCTTATCTCTCCAACAAAATTTAGAAAGAATTAAATCTCAAATTTGATTTTAAAAACCCTAAGAATACTTATTATTTCTCTCTTATTAATCACTGAGGTACAAAATACACTTCAGTATCTCACTCATCCTCCAAATAGGCAACAGTACCAAACACTACACTATGCCTACCACTAAATGATCATTATGTGCCTCCTCTCTTAGGATGACACCATGTATAGAGCCTCTATCTTCGATAACGCCCATACTATCACACTGTTTGTTGCTAATATTGGTTGTTCTCAAATAGTCAATATCAGGTGATCATTTCATACAACACTTCCTCACCTTTCATGCTATGTTTCTCTACAACACTGTAGTTTTATCCAAGAATATGTTAAAAAAACACCAAACTTTAATCAAATTCTAGTTTTGTTACCTACTAAAATGTAACGCTTCTTTGATAGGTATAACACTTCAACATTTTTATTTTCACTTACTCCCTACGACTCTTCGTTCTACATATCAAGTGTTGCTCACATATGTTCATTATCCAAAGGTTATCGATATACTAAAAAAACAACCACTGAATAAAAAAATAAACTAATAAGAATCATCAACAATGAACCAATGGCAGAGTACAATGCTTCACAGACTGAGAAAAATGTATGACATGTGGCACTACTTTGTGAGTGCTAGGGTTTCTCCTTCCTAATCGAGTGCTTAACCAAAAATACTTCCTTGCTACTTTTGAGCATTAGCTCTTAGAGTGGCACTTCATCTTCCAAATGACATCAATGTTTCAACCTACGTACAACTCAATTTTGTTAGCAATGCTCTCCACTTTTGTTCCTTAGATCTTACCGGATGCTTGGCTCTTATTATGAATGATTCTTTGTCTCCTCGACTCTTGGATTAGACTCTAATAATGTTTCTCCTTGGCACTCAAGCTCTATTTCCAATTGCGTTCTAACTTTTCTTGGAGAATGTATTTCCTTGGCACTCTAGTTCTCGTTTGATGGCCCTTCAACTTTGTTTGGATGGTGCCCATCTCTTGGTGCTTCAGCTACCTTCTTACATTATTTCCTCCTTGATCAGATAGTACTTGGCTTACTTGATTTTTGGACTGCACTTAATGTTGCTCAATATTTTTACTATTCAACTCTCGTCTCTTGCATGTAAATCAACTTTGCTTTCCTTTTCTAATGCTCTGTATTTTCTACAATTTGGTGTAGGTTTAATGGTGATGAAGTTGCCTTGGACTCCAACTTGAAACTAAAACTTCTCTACCTCCTTTTTTTTGTCTTCAACATTGGCTATGGCACTTATTCTGATTCTCAAACTTTCTTAATGCTTTAACAAGATTGTTATTAACGTAAACTTGCAGTCCTTTCTAAACTCTCTTGCTTATTGTTATTTAAACTTGCTTGTTGTCCATTCTTGAATTACCTATCTTCAAGATTTTATTTATATCTTGAAGTCTTCTATTCCTTCTCAAACTTTGGCAAGATTCTTGCCATCCAAATTCTTTCACAAAATTCTCTAAAATATCCTTCAAGTGATTTGCACAACACTTCAAAAAATACTCCAAATCCGAGCTCTACTATCTCCTATCAATTTTCCTTGTGCTTTGATACCACTGTTAGATTTTTGAATAGGTTAACTCATAGAAATATTCAACCAAGATCTAAAGATAAATCAAACCAATGCTACTAACAATGAAACTTAATAACAACAATATATTATAGGTAATATCTCATGAAATATAACACAAATGAACACAATATACAAAGATTACATTAATGATACATATTGGTTACAATGCATGGAGCTTTACCTCCAATATATCCTTTTTCATGACTTTTTAGTTCTCTAACTATTGCTCTCCTCTTTCATCCAAAATATGCAACCTTTCATATTCCTCTAATAAAGACAAAGATGTCAACTTGCCATATATCAAGTGACTCTTCATACTCTCTTGACACTTTGCACTCTTTCTCATATTTTCACATACATTATATAAAATATAAATCATCTACCAAACTAATATTGCAAGGGGGACCAAATATGTAATATCTCCAACATTTTTTCCCTAATTTCAATGTTATAATGTCTTCCTAGGGGTTTGTTCTCTGACCGTACATCTATTTCCCCCTTTTGTTGGTTTCTAGTGACTTAGTTTCGAGTACCAAATTTTATTTTTGTTTTCAATACATGATACCACCAAGATATATTCATTCCCTACATTCTCTTTAGAATGATGACCCCCATCACATGTGTCATTAGCCAGAGGTGTAAAAATACCTATTCCATCCTCCTAAGGATATGAAATCCTATCTAGGGAAGCAACTTCTACAATTTCATTTACCTTAAATTTTGAAAATACTAAATTCACTTCTAGAGATGAGAAGGGATTGGCATCTATTACATTATCTATTTCTATGGGTAAAAAGTGTTGGTAGTATTTACCTCAGTCTCATTTATCATCACTACCTCTTCCATCTAATGTTGCATTTTAGGACCATCTCTCATCATTTTCTTGGGTAACCCATCTCCTCCTAGCACTTCTATCTGGTTCTTCTTTTTTTTCTTTTTATTTGACCTATGTGTTCTTTCCCACCTTCTATTTGGTTGAGTCTTATTCCTCTACATGGGACAATTAGAGCCTAGATGCCCAAATTTCTTACAAATAATATAATTAATAGTCAAGTTCTTGTACTCGAAGGGTTGCTGCCATGACCCTAACTTCAAAACCAACTCTATGAATTTTGGGATATTCTTTTCCATATCCACACTAACACAAATTCATGGGGTCACTTAGTTGAAATCCTTCAAAACACGTGTGTTCATAGGCTTCTTAAAAAACCCCCTATTTTTTAAATTTACCACATCCTCTTTTAATTTATTAAACCCCTAGTGGTAAACCCTTATATAATAAATAATAACTCCTTTTTCAAATTTTACCATTTTGCCAAAATTAATTTGAATCAATTTTTAATATCCCTTGGTAATTTTACCATTTTATCAATGTATGTCCATTGAGCATGTTTGACTCCATTAAACTATCAAGTGTTTATAAGCATAGAAAAAATTAGTGATTTGAGCTCTAACTTGAAATGAAAATATGTATATTCTTGGTCTTCACACATTTCATTTAACCAATAATATACAAGAGCAATTTTTGATTAAAATAATTATGAAAAAGAAAATTACATAGATATAAATTACAATATTTTTATAAATTTGTTCAACTACTGTTATGCTTGAAATTTATCAAATTATTTTACTTCACTAAGAAATATAAAAAAAGGACTTCAAATATATACAAAATATTCTAAACTTAATAAAATCCATATGATAATGAGTTTCCCAACATCTAGTTCCTTGTATTTATGGATGGTGGTAATCATTTATCTCCAAATATTATATGAATGAATGATGAATGATGTCTTTTGATATCCTTTAAACCTAATGGAAATATGCAAATAGTTTTCATAGAATGTAACCTTCTGATTGTTGTATAAATTGAAACAAACTTGGAAGAAAGAAAGAAATTATATTGATTTCACGAGTGACAAAAGCAAACCACCGGCACTTTATAATATGGATTCTCAAAACATGGGTGATATAGAGCTAATAGAAATACCAAAAATCCAACAAAGATAGTGTGATTCTAATAATTGATGAAAGGAAGATGCATATCTAGTTGGTTTGAAGGAAACACTTGGATGTATATCAACAAAGTTTAAAAAATCTATGCTTTCTTGACCAAGTTTTGGCTCATCATCCATGAGTTGGATGTCACATTAACATGAAATAAGAGGAGTTATAAGCTAATTATTTTATCACAACGCTTACTACAATAAAGTAAAGAGACTACAATCATTGGTTTTGTATCTTATAATTGGGTGCATCTATAAGTGGGATGGTCCATCATGATAACATACAGAGAATCCATATTTTTTCTATCCATATGCAAAAATATCAATAACAGTCAATTTCATAGCAAACATTTCCAACAAACTTATTTCAAGCAGTAAAAATATAAGTGAAAAAGGTACAAAGACTGCCAAATGGCTAGGAAGTAAGACAAAACAATTATATGGATCAATTATTGAAACAAACAAAAATAAAGGTAAGGGAATACAAGAGAACATAAAGACACTCCTATACTCTCACTCTAGCAAAAGATCTCAAGTTCACATATTAGACTTTTGATTCTACAATTCGTGTGGCTCATGAAGCATGATTCAAGTTCAATGATAATTTCTTTTGAATATTTGAGATTATAGAAAAAGATAAGGCTCTTAATATCATTTTGCATCTCAAATAAAAAACACTAGAATGGTACAATAGTATTCAAAAATACATATGGATAAAGAAACTATACACGTTTGGCCCAATCTTAAAACATTAATAGTCAAAAGCATAAGCTCTGCTAACAATCAGACACCTTTACAAAATAGGTAGAACTTAAACAATCAAAATCAAGAACAAAGTAAAATCACCAAAAATATAATTGTAAGACTTAATTACTGAAGAACATGTGTTTATACTAAGAGGGGGGCATGAACAATATAATATAAAAAAAATTTACCAAATAGTAGCATCAGCATTAATAAAGCAGTAAACATCACACACATGAGAGACATCATTTTTAACGTGGTTCACCCAATGTGGGCTACCTTTAAAGAAAATATTTCTTCTAAATATTTCTCAAATAATATCTTGGGAATCCTTCCCAATTACAATGTTTATGGACCTTTGTCTAAAGGAGATGCTAATCCCCTAAATCTCAAGTTCGTGGATCTCTTCCACAGGAGAAATCTTTCTCCTTTTGCTCTAGCTAGTAATCTTAGAGAAGACTCTATCTCCCTGTTGTACTGACTTGTGGATATCACTCCACTTGAAGACTCCTCACTCAGATCTATCTTCAATTGTCCTGGATGTTGGATCTCTATCCACTGAGACTTTATCCTCTATACTTTTTCACCTCCAAAGCTCTTTCAATAGGTTCACTCGGAACCTCTTCAAATATGCTCAATAGGCTCACTCAGAACTTGCTCAAATATGCTCAATAGGCTCACTCGGAACCTGCTCAAATCTGCTCAATAGGCTCATTCATAACCTGCTCAAATCTGCTCAATAGGTTCACTCAAAACTTGCTCAAATCTTCTCAATAGGTTCACTCAAAACCTGTTCAAATCTACTCAACAAGCTCACTCATAACTTTTCAAAATCTGCTCAAAAATATCACTCAGAACTTGTCCAAATATGCTCAATAAGTCCTCTCTAGGACTTGCTCAAATCTTCATAGTAAGCTTTCACAAAAGCTTACTCAAAATCATTCCACAAGCCTTCTCAAAGACTTGCCTCAAATTAGCTCAACAAAATATCAACTCAATCTCATAAAAGCATAAAGAGAATTGTTAGAGACTCAATATGTTCTATACTCAAATCCCAATCTCAACTCTAATCAATATCAACTCACCAATCTCATAGAAGCATAAAGAGAATTTTTAGAGACTCAATATGTTCTATACTCAAATCCTAATCTCAACTCAAATCAATCTCAACTCAAAAATATCATAGAATCATAAAGAGAATTGTTAGAGACTCAATATGTTCTATACTCAAATCCAATTTCTTTCTCAACTCAATTCAAATCATAATATAGAATAGTTTGTTTTATGGAACTTGAACAACCACTTCACACAATCTCTTGACTAGGCTCAAACAACTCTACTCAACCAATCACCACAAGGAACAACTCTTTCTCACAAACCCTAGTCCAAGCATGAATCAACCAACTCAAAATATCTTCAATAATACTCAACAACAACTCTTACATAACAATGATACTCATGTTATTTTTATCTCAATTTCAAGTTCTTTGCACAACAACTCACTCCAACAACAATGCTTATAAAACAAGGTTTTAATCACAACTTTCAAACCAGAAAACCTTGAAGCATTAAACCAACTATTTTTCTAATAGGAAACCAAAATCAATCCTTTTCACTCCCATGATATTTCATAAATCAGCCACCCAAATAAAATCAATGGAGAATTTTACTCATACCTTTTTGATGCCTTATGAGTTATCCACTAAATCTTCCACACTCAACACTTTTCCTTTTTCCAATCTCAAAAAGGGTTAGAGATCTTGAGTAATAACACAATAATAAAATAATGTCCAAATAACACCTTATTACTCCTAATTTATTTTAACATCCACCAAAGTTCTTTTTAAAGAAAACCCTTACTCAAAAATAACTTTCACTAAAATAACTTTATCAAAAACCCTTATTACTCCTAATAATTTTAAAAATCACAATTAAAAATTTAACTCCACAACTCAAACAGCCAATATAACCTTATTTCTAATTTTATTCAATACATCAACTATCAAATCACCTTTACCCGTTATCACTCCACCTTAGGCAATAACAAAATAAATAAAAACCTCAATACCTACCTCAAGGGGAATCGAACCCCCATCCTATCCAACACAAATTCTCTAGCCATGGCCAAGCTGTCGCACGAGCTACGAGATCATCATGAAGAAAGAAGAGACACTCACTTCTTGTTCTTCTTTCCTTCTGCCAAGCGAAAAAGAAATGCGCCTTGAGCACCTCAACAAAGCCAAAACAACGCTTGCAAAAATTGAACACTTAACCTTCCTACCACCAACACCTTTGCACAAACCAAGCTACCACTAGGCCACACTGCCCAACACGCTTTGGAAAATGGACATAGTTGGCTTTCAATATTCGTTGCTTCACAAAACAAAAATAACATGAGCTCTTCCTTCGCAAAAACAAATCGTTAATCTTAATCGAGCAAGGATAATCTTCTTCAAAAAAATTAATGGCATATATATATGCCTTCCCTTAGCTTGGAAACGTCGGTGCTTTTGAACCTTCCTTTATGACATCGGTGAATATTCTTTTAATTTAATTTTAAATTTTAATTTTAATTTTAAATAAATTAAAATTTAAACTAAATCTTTAAAATTAAATATCTCCATCACCGGGGCACATTTTTTGATGAAACGAAAATCCAACTTGGGTTTTAAGAAAACCCATTTCAAATATGTCATCCATAGTTTTAAATAAAACCTTTTCTTTTTCTTGCCTTGGTTTTCACAAAAACCCTTCCTTGCACTTTCACAAAACATAGTGCATGCCATCATAGATCCTTTTGACATCAAATAACCTTTTGACATCAATGACAACATTTTAGCTTAGGGACTCAAAATGTCCAACAATATCCCCCTTTGTCATTGATGGCAACCCATATCCTTTTACTGAAATCTGACCTTCTTTTATGATCCCCTGGGACTTGGCTCAATGCTCTCTCAAATATCAAATCTCTCCCCATATTATAAACTCTCCCCAATATACACAAATCTCTCCTCCTTTGTCATCAATCACAAAGGGTCATCTTTGGGTCTTTGGGCTAAGAATTAGCCTCTTAGCTTGACCCTTCTATAGACACCAAAACAGCACCAATCCGATTATGTGACTGCAAACACTGATCGCTTTGACAAACACAGCCCCCAGGGCAGCCCTCAGAGGTCAAACAGTGGTCCTAACCACTTCCATAGCAATTTTGTAAGGTCGAGAAGCAATTTGGTACATTTAGACACTTTGCCCAATACTCGTCTCACCCAGGGACGATTACTAACTTGCAATCGTCTCACCCAGGGACGATTGTTGTAATCGTCCCACCCAGGGACGATTACCAAGTTTAACGGGAAAAACGACAAACGACGCCAAGTGGCAGCCCGTAATAGTCAGTTGATGACTCCTGCCTTGCACGCGTGTGTAGGTGGACCGAAGGGCCGTTAGAGGACTGTCACAAGAAGCAATTATGAAAACACAAGTCAATGGAGGACTCCCCTCCCTCATGAGGAGACATGACTGCCACATGGCGCCTATGACCAACACATGGCGTTTGTGCTTCCTTCCCAAAGGAGACCCCTTGGGTCTATAAAAGGTGAGACTTTTCTCACCCAAAAGATAGAGGTTGAAGGAGTTTTCAAGCAACGAAGTGCTGCCGAGTTGAAGACCCACTTGCATCCCTTTTGGTTCACCTTCCCACATCCACCAATCTCTTTTGCAAGGGAGGTTGTTGGGTGGCCTTTGGAAGCTTGAACCTAACCCAAATCCAACACATGGACACCTGAACCAACCAATTCGCCGACCCCCCCACTCCTAAGAGATTTTGGGCCCATCCCAAGTGGATTGGTGCCAAAATCAAGTTCCATCGGTGGGCTGCCCACTTGGGCACCCCGCACCTTTTGGATTTAGTTGTAGTTCATTTTCTCTCATTTGTTCATATTCCATGTTATTCTCTATTGTTCAATAGTTCAGAATCTTGAATCTTGATTTCAAAAGGTTTTCATCGAATATTATCATGCTTTTGTTATTTTGGTTGTCCCACTGACTTGCAGGTAACAACGTCCAATTTCTCGGTGATGGAGGCCAAATTGGGAGAATCCGACCATCTGGGTCGTCCCAAAATGGCCCCAATTACATAACCCCCTTGTTTGCAGTGCGTTTTGCAGGTCTCGAGAATCGACATTGGAGCAATGGCAGGTCGGCTTCTTCAACACAGGATCAATCGTCCCTGCAGGGGACGATTAACAGAAGCAATCGTCCTTCCAGGGGACGATTAACAGTAGCAATCATCCTTACCAGGGACGATTACCAGGTAAAAGCAGATTGGCCGGCTGTCTCAGGGGCAATGGCCTTTTGGTAACATTTTCTGTCTTCTGTCAAGTTTTCAAGCCATTTGGACTCACTGTATTTATCGTTTCAGGCAGATGTTTACATGCATATTTCGTTGATTTTAGAGAACGAACCCCTTTCCTTTGCAACAGGTGCTACTGACATTTTTATTGTTTCTTTGATTGCAGGAAAAGCAATCAGAGGTGAAGAACTTATCCACATCAGCGACGGCAGCATCTTGGCCCGCCCATTGCAATCGTGGGCACGCGGGAAGAGGAAGACTAGGTCACACATTGTAATGAAGACAAATTTAACGCTCCTAGCCCCCAAAAGGGGAGGAGACGTCTATGTAACCGAGGATAAGATATTTGAATAAAGAGGGCTGTGATTTCTTTACATCTTGTCTTTCGTTTCCAAGTTGTCTCCTTTCTCCGTTTTAGTGCATAGGATCAAAGCGTTACATTTTCGTCTTATGTTGCATAACTAGTGTTTCCTTTGCCCGAAATCTCGTGCTTTCATGGCGATCACGGTGGGACCCTGTCCCCTATTTTTAAAATCATAGAAACTGATTGAATTTTTGTGTTTGTGCTTGACAGGTACATTTTTTTTCTTGCAGACTGTTAATCGTCTCTGCAAGGGACGATTTCTGTTCTGGAAATCGTCTCACCCTGGGACGATTGTAAAATCGTCTCTGCAAGGGACGATTTCTGTTCTGTTAATCGTCTCACCAAGGGACGATTTTCTGTCTGCAACTTTTCAGAGCAAAAATTCAGAGGCAACTGGAGCAGGCAGAGAAGAGGTAGGGATTTTCATCATCTCTGTTGAAATTTTCTGTTTCTGTTTCTGTTTCTTTGATCGTTTTCATTTTTAGCTTGCATTGCTTAGGAAAAGTCATTCATGCATGTTTCATTTTCATTGGATAAAATGAACCTCACACACTCCACGAAACAATTTTAAACCAAGGAGCTGGTCGTAAGACCCCAGCCCTTGATCAAGACCATTGGTGGATTTAATCACCACCTTGGCTTGATTTGCATACATTTCCTGATTGTCAACTGTTGTTAGGCGTAAATCCTGATGAAGATAGACCGAGCGTAGCTGGGGTGATTCCCATGCACGCGAGGATAAGTTTTCTATGGTAGGTGCCATTAACAGGACAATCCCCCTTCCGTACCACCTACGTACCACGTACCTTCTGCTCTCACGTACCTATAGTCTCCCTCTCGTAAGGGCGGGTATATAGAGAGGTTGGTATATCGGCCTGGCCGGTATATTGAAGGGGCGACCTTTTGGGAGTTATAAGAGCCTACATGATGCATTTAAACGTTCTACAAAACCTACAAAAACAAAACAAAACACCAAAATACACTAAACCAGTCTAGGGCACACCAAGAATCCTTAAAAGAGATAATCACGGTTTTGTGAATGTGTGTGTTTAATTCTGTTTAGTGTAGACAAAAAAAAAAAATCATTAAAAACAAGATAAAAATCTACTTAGATAGTGTGGACGCACCGCAATGGTGTACACCCGCAGCCAAGCCCAATCAAGGGCAGCAGCTCCGAAAGGTACACAAGAAGCAGGCACAAGTCGCCTTCGCTTCAGTCCTGAGGATTTGGTCATACCGCCTTATCGGTCTAACCTACAAAAGAATCCAATTCAAAATCCTCGGTGGGGTATGCCCATTCAAAGCAGCCCCTCTCGAAAAGACGCCCTACATGCAGACCTTAATGTAAATAGAGAATCGCCCTCTCAAGCTAGACATGAGTGGCCACAGCGCGATGAAGCGCTAACGGGGCACACTGTCCATTTGGAGGGACAACGTGGATATGGCGTCCCTTCTTTACCTCTCATCATAACAGAGAGACCAAATCCAGAGCGTAGGGCTCCTTACACAGGGCGACCTAACTCCGCCCGCCCCTTACGCACCTATGAGAGAGAATATGAGGAAGATCATCGCATTCCTCAAGGACAACAACATACAACGCGGGAACCTTATGCTTCTGCACCAGCCGGATATCATGATCACCCCTTGAGGCCATAACCTCGAGCACATACCGCCTACCTCGACGGAGGGAAGCGACCCCTTGAGATTTTAGAGCATCAAAACCGAGGTAAACCCATAGGAGGAACATTTGAACCTTCTGAACAAAATAGGGTAGATCAAATTGACCCGACTGTCGCCAGATATACCACCCGTCAAGCCCAAATCATGCGGCTTAAACAAAGTCAACAAGAGATAGAGTATCAATACCGCTTGGATAAAGAACGCATGCAACGTGAAGCGGATGAGTTACAATATGAAATACTTGAGAGAGGGCCAACCCCTCGCGTCCAAAGAGCCGAACAACATGAGAGGCATAACCCTTTAACGCAGGACGGGTCTCCACGACCTCGTCAAGCTTTGCCTCCGAGACCTCATAGACATGAGAGGGAGGCTACTCCTCGAAATGATGATGGGTACCTTCAGCGGGGACTCGATCAAGGTCAGAGGTTTCGCCTAAAAACTCCTCAAGAATTTTATGAGGAGTACGAACCAGAGATAGAACATGTTGAAACTCTCCATCAAGGCAGGAGGGCTGCCATTCGGCCACCCCTCCATAGGCCCCCAGTTTATCATAACGTACAACGGGAGCAAGCAAGAGAGGAAGAAATAAAATCTTTCGATGCATACCAAGCGCTATTGGAGCGTTTGGAGTCTGTGGAGACAAAAGTCGCCGGGCATCAAAAACCCACATTACGTCTACTCCGCAGTAATCCGGTGCATCCCTCGATGCCTACACCTCTTTACCCCGAACACTTCAAGTTGCCTCAATTGGCGCTTTTAAAGGTGAGGAGGACGCACAAGAGCACGTTACAAGATTTCTAAGCCAATGGCTTCGCAATCCAAGATAATGACGCATTGTCGCTTAGAACATTCATAACCACATTCGTAGGCCCCGCCTCGGATTGGTTCACACAACCGCCCAAACACAGGATAAGCAGCTTAGATCAGCTAGTAGATGCGTTTCTTGAACGCTTCGCCTTCAACACAAGGAAGAAGGCATCACTTAGTGATCTTGCTAGCCTTAAACAATTTGAGGAGGAAACAATGGCAGCGTACGGGAACCGATGGAGAGCTTTGCTTTCTAAGTTACCCTACCGTCCTCCCATGTCGGATCTCACGCAAATGTTCACAAAAAGTTGCTTAAAATCAATCTCTCGGTCTATTGTTGCTGTGACAATACGACAGACCTAGAAGAAGCTTTGGCCCAAGCCAGACTTATAGAAGAGATTAAGATAGGCGAAGGCGCAATTGCCAAGCCTAAGAAGAAAGAGTGGAACAAAACCACTAAAATCGGGACAACGCAACCACAACACGCTGCAATCAATCAAGTTGCGATAAATGTTCCCGCGCCCGTGCAAGAGACGCAGCCCCAAAGGGCTAATTACTGTGCAAAGGCTCTCCCGCTTACGAAAGAGATAACAGAAGACAGGAGCAGTATCAGCAGCGTCGCCCTAGGCGACAATTCACCCCGTATGCGGAGTCTAGGGACTCCTTATTTGACCGCTTGTCGACGGAAAATTTAGTTACTCTCCGTAAATCCAAATTTTTGACCCTAACATTCCCAAGCCTAGGGGGTATAGGGAGGAATTGTATTGCAGATTCCATAGGCGCAGAGGACATGACCTAAATGGGTGCTGGAAATTCAAAGAACTAGTCCAGGATTTGATCGACAATAGAACATTGGTCGTGGACAACCCCATCGCACCAAACAACCAACAAATGGGGGTATTCAAGGACCCCTTGCCTGCCCACGAGGCACAGACAAAACCGCTCCAGATTAACGAGGTGCGACAAGATCTTCCCGTGCAAGGATTTGTGGGAATGATTAGCATTGTAACAAGGAATAGAAGATACCCAGTAGTTGCCCCCGAGGTAGCTGCGAGGGAAGTTCCGTCGACATCGCAGCCTCAACAACGCCCAACGCAGTTGCCTCCGCCTAGACCCGAGGTCACGATACGGACCAAACTCACGCAGAGTCTCGCGGACCACATCGGCTAGGCTGTCCATCTACGAGCTTATCCAACAATCAGCTCCCCATAGAGAAGCTCTTATGGACATTTTAAAAGCCATTGAAGTACAACCCCACGAAGCAAATTCTTTCAACGCCTTCGTGGGACATGTGAAACAATGTACGGAGCCCGTCATCACATTCGGAGAAGACGAGGTCAAAACGATATCAAATGACATGGCGGATCCACCCCCGCACGTTATCGCGCGGGTCAACGGGATCCCGTACAAGAGAGTGCCGATAGATACCGGCTCGTCCAAGGAACATTATAACCACCGCAGCGTTAAAACATTTAAAACCGCCACCTCTCACATCACCGCTTCCACGTACACACCGCGAGCTTTTAACGATGCAATTTGCTCGACAGTCGGCACAGTTGTTCTCGCCTATCCAGGTAGGACAAAAGTCAATACCCACACTGTGCCATGTGCTGGAAGGCGAAATGGCTTATAATATACTGCTAGGGCGGCCTTGGATCAGGGACATGAAGTGTGTCCCCTCGATCGCACACCAATGCTTGAAGTATGCCTATGAAGGGCAAATACATGTAGTCCCAATGGACTTAGAGCCCTTCAAGTATTGCAATGCGGTACAATTCATACCTCAATCGACCCTCCCATCAACGCATTTGGATTTTCAATTAAATCCATCTAAACAGGGTCCGATACCGCAGGTACCACTGGTGGCCAACAAGGCAAAATCCCAGCCAGGTGAGACTTCATCACCTACTCCTTCATCATCAACGCCACCTATCGTGGCCCAACAGAAGGACAAGGGAAAGCAAATCATGGAAGAGGTTAAGCCTCTAGAAGAGGGGTTGCCCACGATTTCAACGATATCAACAGAGGAAACACCCAACACAACACAAACCAAGACTCCCGAACAACCAAACATGGAATGGACTCAGAAGGACTATCGTTTCCTCCTACCCAATCATTAACAATCACTATTGAGATGGCCAGTACGGGCCTGGGGGAGTACTTAGTGCAAAACGTTGTGGCAACCCCCACATTGGAGTCAGTGTAGGACATGGGAAGACCTCGCCTTCCCATAGGGACAATTGTTCCACTAGGCTACCCTCCCAACCAGACGAATTTTGTGTATGGGGGCCTTGATCATGGTTCTGAACCATGCGAACAAAAGGAAACAGATGAAGAGCCTTTTGTCGAAAACATCAATTATCTGTCGAACCCAGAATTTGCCCTAAAATATCTCGAACAATGCAATTGGCATGGGTATGGGCTAGGCAGATATGAGCAAGGGACGCGAATCCTTTGCCAACCAAGATATCAGATGCCATACGACAAGTCAGGAGTGGGGTTCAACCACCCCTTGCCCTTAGACATCTTGGTTGAAAATATGCAAGGCCTAGAAATAGGCAACAAGGGGGGATTGGCACAAGACCCGTACGCCAATCCAAACACAGAATACACATTGGGGGACTATCTCCCATGGTCTACAAACACCCCTGGAAATAGCAATAATCCCTCTCCTTTGCTAGAGAGAGGTGAAAGTTCATAGAGCAATCCTCAAAGAGAACAACAACGGCTTTCGGACATTTTTCTTGAAGTCGTTTCCCCTAGAGATTCCAGATGAAACGACACAATGTCAAGAGAATCAGGTCCCTCCACCAAGAGTGGAACAACCACAATGGGACTCGATTAACTTATTGGAACAAGAAGAGTCCTCAACGTCACAAGCAACAGATGCTGAAGAGGATGAACAATTTTGGATCTATGAAAGTGAGTCAGAAGACGAGACTGAGATGGACTATCTCAGACACGCACGACGGCATCATCGCGCTTTAACGCATGAAGATCTAATGGGACAAATGGGCATCCTATTAGGACATGAATGGCAAGTAGACCCAGCGAGGTGGGACCAAGTGTTGGACCCATGGCTCCAAATTCAAGAAGAGCATCGTCCACCTCGAGATCCCATCAGGACAAGCAAGTATCGAGGGAAGACCCCGCCTTCCTTTTCGCACATAGAGATGAGTTTGCACCTAGAGAGGATCCATTCGTGCCTGCTCCCGTAGAGCCAGATCCAGAGTATAGGGAACATCTAAAAGAATCAAGTCATCACACCCGCGGTTCTGGAGACCAAATTCATTCCATCCACATGATCTCCATTGATTTGACCGCACCCATCCGCAATCCGATCGATCCATCACAGCCATTGCATCTAGACATGGATGCCATCGACTGGGATCACGTCAATTCACCATTATCACCATCAGAGTACTGGCCTTTCGATGAAATGCTTCATTCCGCCCCAAGGACAACTCAAGATATTTTTCAAGCTGAAGAGGGACCCGAGGTTCCAAACGTAGATCTTAACTCAGCTGATGATATCCATTTGATCCCAACTCCACATCAGTTGGAGGACGGATCCCACATGTCGACCGAGGAGACGACTGACGTAGACATCGGCACAGATCCAATGAATCCACGGATTCTCAAGTTGGGGGTAAGTCTTTCCCCCGAAGAGCAAGCCGATTACATTGCCCTTCTTAAAGAAAAGAAGGAGGTTTTTGCATGGTCGTACAAGGATATGCCAGGACTAGACCCGCAGCTAGTCATGCACAATTTAACGCTTGATCCGAAAATCAAGCCTGTAAAGCAAAAACTAAGAAAGATGCACCCAACAATGGCCTTGATGGTCAAAGACGAATTGCAAAAGCCGTTGGATGCACAATTTGTCATCTCGCGTGGATTATCCGCCATGGTTGTCCAACATGGTTCCCGTCAAGAAGCCCGACGGGAGGATTCGCATATGCACCGATTTTCGAGACCTAAACAAAGCGAGTCCTAAGGATGATTTCCCCTTGCCAAGCATCGACGCATTGGTAGACGCTACAGCAGGTCACGAAATGCTCTCCCTAATGGACGGTTTCTCAGGATACAATCAAATTCGTATCAATCCTGAAGACCAACTCAAAACGGCATTCACAACGCCTTGGGGGACATTTTGCTATAAGGTCATGCCTTTTGGCCTTAAAAATGCTGGCGCTACATACCAACGTGCTATGACGTATATCTTCCACGATTACATGCACAAAACTTTGGAAGATTACATGGATGATTTGTTAGCCAAATCTCTCTTGCGCTCAGACCATCTCGGTGACTTAAGCAAGATTCTCGATCGCCTCATAGAGCATAAGGTCGATCGAATCCCAAGAAGTGCGTGTTCGGCGTCACATCCGGAAAACTCTTGGGTTTTATAGTCTCAAAGAGAGGCATCGAAGTGGACCCAAACAAAGTCAAGGCAATCCTTGAAATGGCTCCCCCAACCACTATCAAGCAGCTAAGAAGTCTGCAAGGAAAGGTCACGTCGATTAAACGCTTCATAGCGCAATTATCTGACAAATGCCGACCAATGAACAAACTATTGCACAAGGGGGTCACATTTCATTGGGATGACGAGTGCCAGTCAGCCTTTGACGAAATCAAACAATACTTGGCTTCGCCGCCGTACTGGCACCACCTAGACCAGGAGTGCCGTTCTACTTATACATCTCAGCCATCGAGGTGGCACCGGGTGCCATGCTAGCCCGTAAGAATGAACATCACAAAGAACAGAGCTACTTACTATCTTAGCCGCACCTCGGTCGGTTACGAACTTAACTATGCATACGTTGAAAAACTCGCTTGGCAGTGGTGTTTGCTACCAAAAGGCTACGCCACTACATGCTGAGCAACACTACGTATGTTGTGTCTAAGGAGAATCCATTGCGATACATGATGAGTCGTACTTATCATAGTAGTCGCACGACGAAATGGATCATGTTGTTGACGGAATTTGACATTGAATTTATTGGGCAAAAATCTATCAAAGGACAAGTCATAGCCGATCAACTAGCAGAGGCTCCTCTTGAAGACGATCAGCCTCTGGCTATAGAACTACCCGACGATGGGGTCTTCCATGTCTCAGAATCGCCAGATTCTGAAGAGCCTGAGTCACAGGCCGACATAACCTTATTCTTCGATGGTTCTAAATGCGAGCAGGGGGGTGGCACAGGAATCGTATTCTTCACACCGCAGGGTGCTCCAATGCCCCTGTCATTTAAATTAAACTTCCAGGCACCAACAACAATGCAGAATATGAAGCCTTGCTCCTAGGTCTTCAAACAACAATCGCCATGAACATCAAAAGACTAAACATCTTTGGTGATTCGCTGTTAATCGTCAATCAAGTCAAAGGGGTATATCAATGCAAATGCCCAGTTCTGAAATCCTATAAAGCTCTTGTGGACAAATTCCTGGCAAAACTTGAGTGGTATGACATCGAGGCACTCCCTCGATCATCGAATCATTTTGCGGACACAATGGCCTCCTTGGGGTCACTAATCCCGCAAGACCTTTCCGGTGACATGACAACTATTCAAGTCAAAACATTATCGCAATCCGCGATGGAGCGTGCAAGCTCAGACTTGACGCCAGGAATCCACATGATCCAGATCGAACCATCCTCGGATAAGTTCTTTCGAATCCGAGATAGTCTGAAACGTGCCAACTGGGGGTCCTTATTTTCCCCCACTCCCATTGATAGCAACACAACGCTATTCTTACAAGTTTTATCCCAATCAGCACTTGATAGGGAAGAACTTCAAAAGGGATTGGCTGTTCATACTGTCGAGGTTTCCGATCAACAGGACTGGTATTTACCAATCAGAGACTACCTCAAGTTAGGTAATATTCCCTTTGGATTGACGCATGCCGCAAAACGGACATTCAAACAGAAAGCGGCAAAATATGTCTTGATAGGAGACATTTTGTATCGTCGCAGCTTATGACGGAATTCTCCTTCGTTGCTTGGACCAAGCAAGAGTCCACTTGGGCAGCCGCCCAAGCGCATGACGGTACATGTGGCGGCCACTTTAGTGGTATGGCCATTGCAAAGCGCATTCTTCGCATGGGCTATTATTGGCCATCTTTAGAGCAAGATTGTTGCGCGTATGTCAAGAGGTGCGTAAAATGTCAACATCATGCCAATCTGATGCACGTACCTTCCCAGGCCTTACAGACAGTCCACTCTGCTTGGCCATTTTTGCAAGTGGGGCCTCGATCTAATCGAAAAGATCTCCCCTGCATCGTCAGGCCGTCACACGTTTATCATAACGGCCACATAATACTTTACCAAATGGGTGGAAGCAATTCCGTTAACCTCTACGACAGGCCCCCGCATTGCGGAGTTCATCTTGCATCACATCATATGTCGTTTTGGTATTCCATCCAAAATAATCTCGGATAATGGGCCATCATTCAAGAACAAAGACGTGCGTGCTTTGACCACAAAGTACAAAATTCAGCACAACTTTTCAACACCCTATTATCCGCAAGCAAATGGGCAAGCAGAGGCATCAAACAAGACACTAGTTGCCATCCTTAAAAAGACCGTCGCAGACAGATCATAAGGATTGGCACATACAAATCCCACTTGCACTTTGGGCTTATCGCACTAGCATTCGGACGCCAACTGGGGCAACTCCGTTTTCACTAGTGTATGGCTCAGAGGCAGTAATGCCTCTCGAGTTGGAAATTCCTTCCCTCCGCATATCAATGCAGGAATTCATCGATGATGACACTGCACGGCAGGTCCGGTTAGACCAACTTACGTTGCTTGACGAACGACGCGTTAATGCTCTTGAGCACTTACGTATCTATCAAGAGCGACTTAAGAAAGCTTACAACATGAAGGTTCACCTAAGAGACTTTCGGGTTGGTGATTTGGTTCTGAAGGAAAACCAACAAAACTCTAATTTGCCGCCCCACCTGAGGGATAAATTCACGGCAAATTGGTTAGGTCCTTATGTCATTGATAGCAAAATAGGACCCGGGACATACCGGCTAGCTTCTCTTGATGGTATCAAGGAAATAGAACCCTTGAATATCAGTCACTTGCGACCATTTCATATCTAAGAAAGCCATATCCCAAAAAAAAAAAAAAAACTCCAAGGATTATCGCAATCTCTCCGTTTTTGTCAACAAAAAGCTCCAAGGATTATCGCAATCTCTTGGTCACCCAAAAAGCTCCAAGGATTATCGCAATCTCTTGGTCAAATCCAAAAAAGCTCCAAGGATTATCGCAATCTCTTGGTCAACCAAAAAGCTCCAAGGATTATCGCAATCTCTTGGTCAAATCCAAAAAGCTCCAAGGATTATCGCAATCTCTTGGTCACCCAAAAAGCTCCAAGGATTATCGCAATCTCTTGGTCAAATCCAAAAAGCTCCAAGGATTATCGCAATCTCTTGGTCAATCCAAAAAGCTCCAAGGATTATCGCAATCACTTGGTCAAACCCAAAAAGCTCCAAGGATTATCGCAATCACTTGGTCAAAACCCAACAAAAATACATCAAAAACAACAACAAAAAATTCAAAAACAACAAAATACATCAAAAACAACAAAAATTTGCATCTCATTTCTACGCATTCTCAAATTCATCAATTGAGAGTTTTCTCACATCTCATCTTCATATTCACCAAACTCAATTCATCGAAAATACAAAAATATGTAGCCGCATTAAGCATTGCATTCATACAATCCATCTTGTTCCCCACTGTTCCATTTCATAAAAACAACAGACACACCATGCATTGCTTCCACCACACTAGAGTCACTGGTCTTTTAATGTATCATGAGTTTTCAAAGTTCAGCCAAAATTTTCCTCTTTAGCCATGTAATGTATCAAGTCGAACATATTTTACGAAGGTAGAGTCATACTTGAAATACACCTTGATACGTAACATCCCAACACAAACTAAACACATTAACAATTCCAGAGTTATGTGAAAGAAAGATGAACTGCACAAGTAATCTAGGTCACCATAAGCGAAACGGTTATCTTGCTCATCCCCTTGTGCGGATGACCCAAAGAATGCTGAGAGTTGGCAAAAGGACAAGCATCACCCCTACCCAATTCCCAAAAATCCCTAATTCTCAATAGTTGCAAAAAAAAATCAAAAAATTTGCAAAACGTCAAAACATCAAGATTTGACATCCTACAGTGCACACATCAAAATGCACTAAGAAACAATGATTTTTATCACTCCAATCCCTTGCTCAAAAAAAAAAAAAAAAAAAGAAGAAAACAAATCAAAATAAACAATGATCTTATCACTACAAACGAGCAAGTATCCTATTACAATTGAAGAAAAGAAGGGAGTTGAACTTGAATCCCTGGAACTCTCAGCATTCTAAAGGTCTTCTCGCATGACGATATATCTCGTCACATTAACTTGCGTACGTATCAATGTTTGCATGTGGATAAGCTAGCTTATGACATCCTAGAAAACATCGCGGATTAATCTAACTAAACATAACAAAGGAGTTAGTGGAGCTAGTTAGGTGATCCTCAGTACAGGTTCGGTTGAAAGCCCATCTGGCACTGGCGGTATCCTGATAAATACCACATAAATGAACTCAATGGCACACACAGGGATGTGAAATAGCTTGGTCAAAAATAGGTCTGATTCATACCTTGTTCAAAAATCATGTAAGATAAAGTACAGTCGTGGCTAGAGAGCTAGAACTGTCTGAGTCTCAGAAAAACTTAGCTACATTTCTAAACCAACTGCGCTACTTTTCATCTTTGCAATACCATCAGAAAATACAAAAAAAAAAAAAAAAACCACATGTATACATACAAATTCATGCATCACAACAATCGCCTAAAAACAAAATAACAGTAGTTCTAAACAATCTATGGTGCCATAGCCAAACATCACAAATCCCATTCATCCATTTCATCTCTCATATCACATATAAATCAAAACATTTGCATTCATCATAGCATATGCATCCATCAAAATAAATCAACATAATACATCCATATTCATCAACCATCATGCACAAGATCAAAGAATATCAAAACAACAAAAACAACAAATAAATGCAACACAAAAACAAAAAGCAATAAACATTGCCAGACCCAAGTGCTCTTGCACTTAACCTCTTGGCATAGAAAAATCGATGTCGAGGTCCAAATTATCACTCTCCTACTTCCCCAAGAAGGCTATCATAGCCGGACCGCTCCACGGGAAGTTAGGTTTTCGATGATTTCACCTCATTATGACATCACCAAAAGGGTTAACACCCACCAAAAATAGGTCCATATGTTGGAAAAATTGCACACGCTTAACGGTAAACCCTCTAAAGGCACCCTTGCACAAGTCATCTTGGGTCAAGCGACTCGTCGCTTCTCTCACAAAGGTCATTCCCTCATCGATTCGTCGCTTGAGGGGGTAGTCACACTTAGTCACCAACCAACAATCACACACCCAATTAAGGAAAATGACATGCATTCAAAGAATCATTGACAAAGACAATCACGCTCCTGCTTGGGGCAATAAACAAGCAACAATCAAATCAATCAAACACTTGGCATTTCGTGAATCATGAATACAAGGTTCCCCCGAGGTAAAAACGCCCTTCGCCTATTCATGACTCGATCAATGTCTAAGTTCAAGTCACACCTCACCAAAACAGGTTAACACTTGAAATCAAATTCCTTAGCTCGTCGAAGCAAGGATTCAAGAATGCATGCCCTTTCCATACTTGGGGCATCAAAAGTTGGTTAGGTTACCAAGAAACCCTAATCATTAGTGCTTTGGTTATCTATTTTTGCTCAGCACCGCGTCACCCGCAGCGCTTCCCAAAAAGGGGCATCTGTAGACACCAAAATAGCACCAATCCGATTATGTGACTGCAAACACTGATCGCTTTGACAAACACAGCCCCCAGTGGCAGCCCTCAGATGTCAAACAAAGTGGTCCTAACCACTTCCATAGCAATTTTGTAAGGTCATGAAGCAATTTGGTACATTTAGACACTTTGCCCAGTACTCGTCTCACCCAGGGACGATTACTAACTTGCAATCGTCTCACCCAGGGACGATTGTTGTAATCGTCCCACCCAGGGACGATTACCAAGTTTAACGGGCAAAACGACAAACGACGCCAAGTGGCAGCCCATAACAGTCAGTTGATGACTCTTGCCTTGCATGCGTGTGTAGGTGGACGAAGGGCCGTTAGAGGACTCGTCACAAGAAGCAATTATGAAAACACAAGTCAATGGAGGACTCCCCTCCCTCATGAGGAGACATGATCGCCACATGGCGCCTATGACCAACACATGGCGTTTGTGCTTCCTTCCCAAAGGAGACCCCTTGGGTCTATAAAAGGTGAGACTTTTCTCACCCAAAAGATAGAGGTTGAAGGAGTTTTCAAGCAACGAAGTGCTGCCGAGTTGAAGACCCACTTGCATCCCTTTTGGTTCACCTTCCCACATCCACCAATCTCTTTTGCAAGGGAGGTTGTTGGGTGGCCTTTGGAAGCTTGAACCTGACCCAAATCCAACACATGGACACCTGAACCAACCAATTCGCCGACCCCCCACTCCTAAGAGATTTTGGGCCCATCCCAAGTGGATTGGTGCCAAAATCAAGTTCCATCGGTGGGCTGCCCACTTGGGCACCCCGCACCTTTTGGATTTAGTTGTAGTTCATTTTCTGTCATTTGTTCATATTCCATGTTATTCTCTATTGTTCAATAGTTCAGAATCTTGAATCTTGATTTCAAAAGGTTTTCATCGAATATTATCATGCTTTTGTTATTTTGGTTGTCCCACTGACTTGCATGTAACAACGTCCAATTTCTCGGTGATGGAGGCCAAATTGGGAGAATCCGACCATCTGGGTCGTCCCAAAATGGCCCCAATTACATAACCCCCTTGTTTGCAGTGTGTTTTGCGTGTCTCGAGAATCGACATTGGAGCAGCGGCAGGTCGGCTTCTTCAACACAGTATCAATCGTCCCTGCAGGGACGATTAACAGCAGCAATCGTCCTGCCGAGGGACGATTAACAGTAGCAATCGTCCTTACCAGGGACGATTACCAGGTGAAAGCAGATTGGCCGGCTGTCTCAGGGGCAATGGCCTTTTGGTAACATTTTCTGTCTTCTGTCAAGTTTTCAAGCCATTTGGACTCACTGTATTTACTGTTTCAGGCAGATGTTTACATGCATATTTCGTTGATTTTAGAGAACGAACCCCTTTCATTTGCAGCAGGTGCTACTGACATTTTCATTGTTTCTTTGATTGCAGGAAAAGCAATCAGAGGTGAAGAACTTATCCACATCAGCGACGGAAGCATCTTGGCCCGCCCATTGCAATCGTGGGCACGCGGGAAGAGGAAGACTAGGTCACACATTGTAATGAAGACAAATTTAACGCTCCTAGCCCCCAAAAGGGGAGGAGACGTCTATGTAACCGAGGATAAGATATTTGAATAAAGAGGGCTGTGATTTCTTTACATCTTGTCTTTCGTTTCCAAGTTGTCTCCTTTCTTTGTTTTAGTGCATAGGATCAAAGCGTTACATTTTCGTCTTATGTTGCATAACTAGTGTTTCCTTTGCCCGAAATCTCGTGCTTTCACCCTCACCCACCTCCACATGAGATGGTTAATTTTGGGGTGGGAGTATCACTCCCAACTTTCCTTGAAAATACTCAAAAGTGTCTTTTGAGAGTGTCTTAGTGAAAATATGTGCTATCTATTCCTTTGTAGTGACATACTCCAATCTGACCTATTTATCTAACACCTGTTCTCTCATAAAATGATACTTAATTGGACTGTGCTTTGTCCTGGAGTGCATTACCAAATTTTTTGAGATACATATGGCACTGGTATTATCACATAGTATAGGAATAGGCTGATCATGCTTTATCTTGAAGTCTTCTAAAGTCCTCTTCATCCATAATACCTATGTACAACTGACTACTATTGTAATATATTTTGCCTTCATTGTAGATAGAGATACTAAAACCTACTTCTTACTTAACCAAGAGACTAGTCTTTCTCCAAGAAATAAAGCTCCTCCACTTGTGCTTTTTCTATCATCAATGATGTCGGTCCAATATGCATCTGTATATGCTGTAAGTGTGAAACTGTCACTTCTAGGATACCAAATTCCAAAATCCATAGTCCCTTTTAGATACCTGAAAATTCTTTTTATAGTTGCCACATGTGTTTCCTTAGGTGTTTCTTGAAATCTTGCCACTAATACCACTGACTGTACTATGTCTGGTCTTGTGGCTGTGACATACAATAATCTTCCAATCATGGATCTGTATAGTCTCTGATCTACCTCTGGAGATTCATCATCCTTACTTAACTTGCACCCTATGACCATAGGAATACATACTAGTTTGCAATATTCTAATCTGGATTTCTTTAACATCTCCTTGATGTATTTGGCTTGAGAAAGAAACACTCCCTTTTCTGATTGTGAAATATGAAGACCAAGAAAAAAGGATAATTCACCAAGCATAGACATCTCAAATTCACTCTACATATTCTTAGAAAACTCTTTGTACATCTTGTCATTATTTCCTTCAAAAATTATGTCATCAAAATAAACAACCACTATTAGAAGATCATTTCCTTCATTTTTGATATACAAAAAACGGTCTGCTATTCCTTTCTTGAATCCCTATTCCTATAGATACCTATCTAATCTTGAATACCATACTCTAGGAGCCTGCTTTAAGCCATAAAATGTCTTTTTCAATCCTCATACCTGATCTGGAGTATCTAATAGTATAAATCCCTCTGGTTGTTCAATGTAGACCTCTTCTTCTAGAATCCTATTTAGAAAAGCTAACTTAACATCCAATTGATATACTTTAAAATTATTGAAACTTGAAAATGCTAAAAATATCCTTATAGCTTCAAGTCGTGCAACTGGAGCAAAGATTTCATCAAAATAAATTCCTTCTACTTGTGCATAACCTTTGCAAACTAACCTTGATTTATTTCTGACAACTTATCCATATTTATTCAACTTATTTCTAAAGACCCATTTTGTGCCATTCACATTTTTGTCCTTTGGTCATGGAACAAGTTCCCAAGTTTTTATCTTCTCAATCTGATCTAATTCCTCATTCATTGCTTTAACCCAAAATTCATCTTCACAAGCCTGAGAAAAATCTTTTGCCTCAATCTTAGATAGTAAAGAAAAATTTACTTGTTGAGATGGTTTTATTATTCTTCTTCTTGTCTGTCTTTCTGTTGGAAATTAAAGCAGTATAAAAAGATTAAAAAAATTTACAACGATAAGCTTTGGACCTTACCCTTTTACCTCCTTGGACAGTAGCTGACTGGGTAGATTGGACGGCATGGGCGGCAAGGCATTCGACATCAATTTCCCTTCCTCCTTTCCTCCCTATTTTTCTTCATTTCCTAACTTCTATATTTTCTAAGGTTGTTAAATAAACCCTATTAAGCATTGTAATTTCTAAGTTTCGTAAGGTTAACAAATAATATTTCTTATTTTCCATTTTTCTCCAAGACTCATGTGCCACATCTGGTATCATATCTGAGGTCGAAGAGGACCCAAATATCGATGTGGAGAAACCAACATCATGAGAATCGAGGTAGGTGAGGTCAAGTGGGACCCGTAGCATGTGATTCGAGGCAAGGTCAAAGAAGGCCCATGAATCATGAATCGAGGTGAGGTTTGGAGAAGGCCCACATAGTGAGCACGTGAGGAGGAGGAGCAACCTAGGAGAAACCAACTGGAGAGCACCACGTGGCGAGAGGAGAGCAAGGCCGACATAGACCGAATGACACAGAACCAACACAGATCTGATTACATGGTAGAAGGAGAACCGACAACATGGTAGACGAAGGGTTACATGGCAGAAGGAGGTGACAAGCAATGTGGTGATAGGTGACAAGCTAAAGGAGTTAAAATGGTGGTCACTGATTGCCCAAAGCTAATCAAGTGATTATGCGAGCGTCAAGGGTTTTAAACACCTCAAATGCTCTCGCATGGTCGATGTGGGACTAAAAGTCCAAAAAAAAAATTCTTTCATTATGGTCGCTAGAAGAACAAAGAAGGTAAGCTTACCTTGCCTTCCTGTCGAGCCATGTAGCTTGACTGGCTTGAGGATCCAGTCATAAGGCACCCGCCTTCCTGTAGGTCGCAGGTTCGAAACCTAGTAATGGAAAAAGCTTTGAATTTTTTTTATTAAAAATTAGATCTGAAATAGGCATTGATGATAAGACCAAATGGTTTTTATCATGCCTTATGTGCAATTTTAGCAAGAGAAGTTGCAGAGAGGTTTGATGAAAAAGTAAGAGGTTATGAGCTCAACATTGTGTTTAGCCAACTTCAAAATGTAGTGATAGCACATCAAAGGCATCCTGACTTAGGGTACGAGGAAGAATTTGAAGACAACTCATTCATGAGTCAATTTGAACAATCGAAATCTGTACAAGATGCACCACAAGATTCTAAGTATACACACTACAATATGTCAGTGGAAATCTACGATCTCTAGAATCCACATTCAAGTCAGGATCCTTAAACCCCAATGCTAGAAATACTTCAAGCCAAGTGGGCATCTCAAATACAAACCCTAATGTTGAAGAACTTAGGAAGAAAGTTGAGGCATTGAAAAATAAAAAATCTCATCTCCCTAACATCATCACTAGAAGCTAAGTGAATCCTACTGAGGGGTCATCTCACAGACCAGAGGAATACAAGAAAAAAGGAGAATATTTGGATGTAGGGGTGGAGATATGTGAAACTCTTCATATTGAGGAATATGGCAGTCTGATTTTGCAACAAATTACCTCCCCTCAGTTTAGTCCTAACAAACCAGGAGCACTGTGAAGTCTCCTATAGATTTTGGCAGTGGAAAAATAAGAGGGAGAATATCAAACGTTGAGCATTAAAAAATTAAAACTGATAATGACATTGCCAATGGAAAATAGAGAACCTTGTTTCAACAAGTTATTCCGGGTTCTAAAGACAACAAATTAGGAAAACCCCCTCAAGGGAGGGGGAGAGGAAGAAATCCCAAACAATATAAATGAAGCTCCTCTCATGGAATGTGAGAGGCCTCAATGGCCTGCCCAAACACAGGGAAGTCAGTGCAATAAGAAATCAAGTGAATCCAACTATTATCATGTTGCAAGAAACAAAAACTGATGAGATTCAATCAAAAAATAGCAAAAAATATTTGTAATCAAGGGGAGATGGTTTGCAAATCAGCCATAGGAGCATCTGGAGGCCTTATGACTTTTTGGGATCCTCGGATAGTATAATGCACCATTATTTAGAAAGATGATAGGGTTCTTAGTGTTTTATTTAAGGAAATAAACAATAACAGGTCGTGGATCCTTTCAAATATTTATGCCCCGACTTCAATTCAAGGGAGAGCTCTACTGTGGGAGTACTTAGGTAATATGAGTGAAATATTCCATAATGTCCCTTGGATTCTGGCTGGGGATTTTAACACTCCTCTTTACCCTTCAGACAAAATGGGTGGAAATGGACTACCTATCAGATGCATGGATGAGTTCAATGACCTTGTGAACTCAAACATGTTGATGGATGTAAAACTTAGATGAGCAAATTATATCTAGAGCAATCGGAAGATAGGATGTCATCTCATTCAAGAAAGGCTTGATAGGTTTTTTCTATCAAAAGAGGCTACAACTTTGTTTGGTGATTCTACCCTGCAAACCCTTCCTAAAATTGCCTCTGATCATAATCCCATTTTTTTGGAGATCCCTAACTCTTTTTCCTTCAAGAAACCTTTCATATGTCAATCTATGTGGATCAAACATTCCAGTTTCAGAGATAACTTACGTTAGTGGTGGCAGTAGCCTGTCAGGGGTAGTGCAGCTTTTAAACTTGCTGGTAAATTAAAGTTTGTTAAGGAAAATCTTCGAACCTGGAACAAAGAGGTCTTTGGGAACCTGTTTGAAAATAAAAAATAGGTTGTTGAAATTTTGAAGATATTTGATCAGAGGATCCAACATGGTGATGTTGATGAAACTACTATGCAGGAGGAACGAACAAAACTAGTAGAGTTTCATAACATTTTGGCCTGTGAGGAAATCTATTGGAGGCAAAAATCAAGGGCTCTTTGGTTGAAATATGGAGATTCAAATTCCAAGTTTTTTCACATCACCATGCTTAGAAACAGAAGCAATAACAAGATAAAAATTTAAAAAAAAATAGATGGTTCTATTACTCAAGACTTAATAGAAATCAGAAAGGAGGCAGTAACTTATTTCAATTCTATCCTTGGTCAGGAATCGAAGTGCAATGAGGAGGCCAAAGATATTATCTTGCAATTCATTCCTAGCATAATAAATGAGGATATAAACCTTAAACTTCTAGCTCCCTTTTCTGATGAGTAAATTAAGGAAGCCTTGTTTAGCATGGAGCCAAAAAAAGCCCCAAGACCCGACGGCTTTCCCCCTCGTTTCTATCAAGCTTTTTGGGACATCGTAAGTGAGGATGTAATTTTTTCTATCAGAGAATTCCAAGCAAGCAATCATATCCCAAAAGGTATCAACTCTAATTTTATTTCTCTAATTCCTAAGAAGACAACCCCTAAATCTATGGCTGACTTCAGGCCAATCAGTCTATGCAATATTTCTTACAAGATCCTAACTAAAGCCATTGCAAATAGAATGAGAGATATTCGGCCCTGGATCATAGATCCATGCCAAGGAAGCTCTGTCCAGGACAAGTCAATCTTGGATATATTTATCACAGTTCATGAAGCTCTACGCTCTTCTCATAATAATAATAGGTCTATTTTTTCCCTCAAGCTTGATATGAACAAAGCATTTGACAAGCTAAATTGGGACTTTCTGATTAATGTCCTTAAGTTTTGTTTTCACCACCAATGGGTTAATTTGATCAAAGAATGTATTTCTAAAGCATGGTTCTCAATTCTAGTTAATGGAACAACTACTGGTTACTTTCAAAATCATAGAGGAATTCAGCAAGGGGACCCTATCAGCCCCATGTTATTCATCATTGTGGCAGAAGCTTTAGGCAGAACCATCAAAAATGCTTGCAGTTCAAGGCTAATATCAGGAATCAAGGTAGAAATGGTGATCATGGTGGACCCCTGCCAAGTTTTTATTTTCTACCACTTTACTAATCTATGTTTTTGTGTGTAGGTTTAGCTGCTCTATTCTACAATGGACAAAAATTGGTTGCTCTGGTCTACAGTGTCTAGAAGTCAACCGCTCCTGCTAACAGTGGCCAAAAATCAGTCGCTCTGGTCGATAGTAGCCAGAATTGGAGTGCAACAGAGAATAAAATAGTGGTTCTCTGAGTTGGATTTGAGGTTGGTATAACTTTTATGATGATTTATGGTTCTTTGTTTGCTTCTATTTTCCTAAAATAAATAAATTAAGACACATTTCAATTTGGAAACTAAGGAATGGAAAATAAAGAACTTGCATCTTGTGCATTTTAGGGTTTTTCTTTTAGATTTCCACTAGGCATTCCTAGGAACAACGACTTATGCTTGTAAAGTCTGCCCTAGAATCCAGTGTGCTAGAAATCGTGTGTTGGTTTGCTTGCTTGAGGCCCTACTAGAGGCTATATTTGTATGAAATAGAGTGCGTCCATGAAACTCATATTAGTTTATGCATCTTTCTGAAAACTAAAACGTCATTTATATTAGGCATATAGGAAAGATACATTTTTGTTGTATGATGCATTTTACTTTATGCAAACTTAAAATGAACCCCACATACACACGCATGTTTTAAACATTGGGGAGTTGGATTTCATCACCAACCTTCAATTCAGTCTAGTGACTTTGGCATTCATATCCTTCCATCGGCTTGCCCCCTAGATCTTCTTAGAATGGAATTGGGATATTCTTTATAGTGGTACTAAGTTACTTTTGTTCAAACTGTCTCCCACTATTGGAACAATTGGTTCAGAGTGGAAGAGCTAGGCGAACCCCCCACTAGGACTTCAGCGGTGTACCTTAGTCTCTTTTTGAGAAAATCATGTTTGGCATGGGTATTCTTGATTCCCACTATGGATGAGTCTCCTTATTATAAATATAAAACAAGAGCAAGAAACAAGAACAAAAACACATTAAAAACACAGCAAACAGTTTAGGGCACACATAAATTGGTAATCAAGATAAACGCTTGCTTGATATTGTTTGGATATCTCTAAATTGCAATCCAAAAGACTAATTTATAAGCATAATGGTCAAAACTAGAAGTAAACATCCTCGGTCCAATATCGAGGGAGAATCTGAAGCAACACATACCCATAGGCAAAGTCGTAGTAACATTGAACCACATGCTCATAAGACCGTGAGATGTAGTTCTGCGAGTTTGAGGGGTGATAACTCAACCCTAGGGGGTTCTCCTCAAGAAATCCCAAATAAAGAGTCAAATAATGAAAATAAATCACAAAAACACAAAGAGGCTTCATGACCATCATCATCAAGGAGACACAAGGAAGCCTCAAGGTCTTCCTCTAAACACAGAAACTTCTCAAAGACATGAGGAGGCTTCAAGGGCTTCCTCACCACATGGACATAAGAAGGGTTCTAGACCTCATTCTTCACATAAGGATGATAAAGTTTCCCCATCTCCATCCTCATGGATGGTAGGTGGGGCCATAAAGCCCTTATCACCAAAAAGACACACAAGAGTCACAACATCTTAAACTTCACATAATAAATTGAGAATAGGTTTGCCCACTGAAATGCAAGAAACTAGAGCCACATCCAGTCATAGACATCAAACAGAAGATACTCTTCCCACAAGAGTAATGATTCCAATAGATCATGACATCATTGGAGTAAATGGCACCCCAAGGGATCAACCATGGAAAAAATACAGTTAGATGATTTGGATCGGTTTCATCCAAGACCACCTCCCAAAACAGTAGCCATAGAAAATTTTATATTTGGAAGTTCATGAACTGTTACTTCTAAGCGTATCTCTCAATCTGGGGATGCTTCAGAGTGACTCTGCAAGTCTCATACAGAGTCTTACCATAGAGGCACTTATCAACACAGAACAAATTACATTAGCTAGCAAGAGCAAGGAAAAAGAAAAAACCTCTTCGAGGAATCTGTGAATCAAAACCATAAGAACATAATCAGACAAACATGAGTCTTCTTTAACAGTGCAATATGACTGCATGCAATGGTTATAAAATGCATTGCACAAAGAGTGAGAGCTAGTGGAAGCTCTCAATAATGACAAACAAAGAGAAAGGGTTTTGCGCTAGCATGAGCAACGTCTAAGAGAACAAGCTGAGAAACTAGATCGTATCAATTTGCAAGCCAATGGAAATGATCATCAAAGAGATAAATGTGTTGACTCACAAAGAGAAGGATGCACTAGACAAGAAGAAAGCCCACAATGAAACCATCAATCAAATCATGAACAACATCAAACTGGTGGAGAAAGGGTAAGCATGATAAATCTGTATCAAACACATCTTGAATCCCCTCATAGGAGGGAAGAGAATAGAATAAGTGCACATAGGGTTACCTCCATTACCACCACGAGGGGACCTGCAAGAAGAGGAACTCCTCACCTCAAAGGCATTCTAGGCACTCATTGAAAAAATAAAGTCCTTTGAGAAACAAGATACGGTGGGGAACCAACCAACATTGAGTAAAATACACATCCAGCCATTATGCCCATCAGTCCCTACCCTTGCATATCCTAAGAATTTCGATATGCCTAGGTTAGAAAAGTTCAATGGCGAAGAGGATGCACAAGAGCATGTTACCAATTTCATCAATGAATGTTTTCATATTGAAGATAATGATACTCTTATGCTAAGGACTTTCATTATGACATTTTCGGGCATTGCCACTCAATGGTTCAACCAACCGCCCAAGCACAACATATCTAGTTTTGAACAACTAGTAAACGCATTATTGAAGTGCTTCTCCTTTGGTGCTAAAAGTAAGGTGAACATTTTAGACTTATCCAACTTAAAACATTATTATGATGAGCCAGTAATGGAATATAGGGATAGATGGAGAAAATTCATGGTAAAGTTATCATTTTCTATCCCCATAGAAGAAATCGTCCACATGTTCATCAAGAGTTATTCTAAACACATCTGCCTCCTGCTACAACTTCAACAATATTCATCATTTGAGGAAGCCTTGGCATAGGCCAAACTCATTGAGGACATAAAGGTAGATAATGGAACCATAAAGCTTCAAACCAAGGAGTGGAACAAAAATAGAAAGAATGAGAAATATAAGCAGAAGCAGGTAAACCCTACTCCAGTAAATCAAGTAGTATTGGCTGCACCTAAGGATGGGATTGTGCAGTAACTCTAGCATTATCAAGCACATCCCCCACTAGCCAATTATGATTAGAAGAACAATCATGGGCGAAACAAAGAATGCAAGCCACCTCACTATTTTACACCTCTATCAGAGTCAATGCAATCAATTTTCAACCAATTGAGCGAGGCTGGGAAGATCAGATTTCTTGATATACCTCTTTTATATCCCAACCATCCTAAGCCAAAAGGATATAGGGAAGATCAATTTTACCCTTTTCACAAGATACCGAGGTATAACATTGAAGTTTGCATTGGTTTCAAGCACCAAGTGCAAAACATGATTGATGCAGGAGAACTTAAAGTTGACAACCCACTAGCCCCTGATAACAGAGATATGGGTATATACAAAAATCCACTACCAAACCATGAGGCCCCTAGAGGACAAGGTGCCCAAGTCAATCAGGTACGAATTGATATACCTACCCATGAGTGCCTTGGGATGGTTGAAATTGTCAATGTAACAACCAGGAGTAGACAATATGGTCAACCACAACCTCTTACGAATCCCATTAATGTCCCAAATACACCTAGGTAGAGGCAGGGGAAGAACAACCTTCCAGGTCCACCAACCCAACCTATGGTAACTTTTCAGAGTAGACTAAAGCAAAACTTACGAACGATTATGGCCAAGTTGTCTATCTATGATCTTATACAACAATCCCCAAAGCATAGGTAGACTTTGATGGAAATTCTAAGCTTGATTGAGATCAAACCACATCACGTATTTTGTGGGACAAGTACAACAATGCCAATAACTTGTAATTTGATTCTAGGATCATGAGATTAAGATAGTGCATACTGTATTACCAAACCCTTAGTTGCACATTGTTGTGTCAGTCAATGATTTACCCTTTAAGTGGGTCTTGATTGATACAAGTTTATAAATCAACATCATCACAACAACAACAATAGAACACCTTAAGATACCTAAGTCAAATATCATTTCGGGAGCCTAAACATTAAGAGCTTTCAATGATGCTTTATGCAATACTATGGGAACGATAGTCCTACCTATGAAGGTGGGGCATAATACCATCCATGTGATGTTTCATGTCTTGGAAGGGGCCATGCAATACAACATCCTCCTAGGGTGCCCTTGGATAAGAGATATGAAGTGTGTTCCTTTGATTTTACACCAATGTGTCAAGTATGTGCATGATGACAAAGTCTATGTGGTGTTGGCTGATGAAGAGCCATTCAAATATGTCCATCAGGTGGATTTTCTAGGAGAATTTGTGATTCCTTCTACCCACCTGTATATAGGACCTTCATCTCCAACCACACAACTAGATGGTAGAGACAAAGGGGTATGAAAAGACCCATCCACATCAACACCTCATCTTGCGACCAAAATGATTAATGATTCTAAGAGACCATCAACATCTAAACCAAAAGATAATCAAAAGCTAAAGGCACCCTTAGTTGAGGAAGGAAAGCCCAAAGAAGCACTAATCATAGTTTTTGAGAAAAGTTTGAGTCCCAGGGAAGAAGAAGATCTTCAAGATCAAGCTAAGGAGATACTAGAAACTGCTTCGCTAGTATCATCTGTAGGAACATCCACATCACATGCGATAATACACTTGGTAAGCACATGGATAGCAGAGTATCTCATGCAGAACATAACATTCACGCCCATCATAGAGTCTGCACAGGACATGGGATGACCAAAATATCTAAGACCACCAGTGGGAACAGTGGTTTCGCTTGGAATCCCTCCCAACCAGACCAACTTTGTCTATGCTGGCCTGGACTGCATCCATAAGTGTATAGACATAGAAGATGATAATGATGAACTATTCATGGTTATTGTTTGTTACCTCTCTAATCTCGAGTTTTCTCTAAGCTACTTTGAACGTTGTCATTGGTATGGCTATGGTATTGGTATATATGAGTAGGGGCGTAGGCAGCCATTTGAGCTGCAATACTAGCTTTCCTATGATAGGTTTGGGTTAGGCTATCACATCAGAGGTCGAGATGACTCTCTAACAGCAACCTTGGATAGATTAATCTTGGGGTTATGAGAAGACATCAATTTTATTCCTTATCACCCACCAAGTACAAGACATCCAATTAGCAGACAAGTGGCCATGGTAAACATACCACCACTCAAGACTTATTATCCAAGCTTCACAATTTATGTGCTCCCAACAGGTTGCAACTTTTGGGATGAAGAACAAGAAGAAAATAGATATGAGGCAAGCAATGATGAAGTACAAACCAGCTTAGCCTATCATGGGGCTCGCTATTTACAAAGCCTTGCCTGGTTTAGCCATAATGAGAGTGGATACATATCGGATGAAAGTGGTTATGAGTCAGAGGACTCAACAGAAAGAGCCTACCTAGGGCCAAGGAAGTGGCCCCATAGTTTGGGGCAAGACACTAATGCAAATGGCATCTTCATAAGTGATGAATAATATGAGGATGAAATAGAGATGGCCTACTTGGGGCCAAGACACGTGCCCCTTATCTTGGGGCCACAAACCAATGCTAATGGTTTTTGGATAAGTGATGATGGCTTTGAATACAATACTGAGATGGCTTATCTTAGGCCTCACCACTTGAGGTAAGTCAACATGATGGTAGAAATATAAGAGGCACTGTGTGCCATAGACCCTAGCTTGCAATTTTTGGGAAGACTTGTCAACTTAGTTGTCATTCACCATGCGGTCAATCCTGCTTCGCCTACATTTAGGGAGCTCTTAGAACCCAATGATCCTATTATCTAGCCTGCTCATGGGCCAGATCTAGAGATTCCTTTCCCTCTAGAGCCTCATCACAAATATGGAGGATAAACCTATGAGATAAGATTTCAGCCATGTGATACTGGAGATTCCATTCCATCCATCAATACAATCTCCATTTATTTGGCCACTCCACTTCATAACCCAACAGATCCTACTAAACCACTGTGTCTTGACAAAGAGGCTATTAATTGGGATCATGCTAATTCACCCATAGAGCCTGAGGATATTTTCCCTAATGAAGAGGTATTATTACAACCATTTCATTTTGTATCAGGATGTGCATATGATATATTCCATGCCGATTTGGATCCTGAGTCAGTAGGACTTGTAAATCCTGTCGATGACATTCATATGATACCCACGCTTCATCAGTTGGAGTATGGGTCACATATGGCTATAGAAGTAACTTTCCAGGTGGACATCAATGATGAGCCTACTCAACCAAAGAAAGTTAAGTTCAGAGAAAGTATGTCTCCAGAGGAACAAGCCATCATAATCCCTCTCCTTAAAGAGAGGCCAACTCTTTTTTATTGGACTTACAAAGACATGCCAAGGATCGATCCGAAGTTAGTTGTTCATAATTTTTCATTGGATCCCATGAAGAAGCCAGTCAAGCAAAATTTGAGGAAAATACATCCAATCATCGCTTTGATGGTGAAGAATGAGTTACAAAAACTGTTGGATGCAATTTTCATAGTTCTCATCGAATATCCTAAATGGATCTCAAACATGGTTCCTGTGGGAAAACCTAATGGAAGAGTCTGCATTTACATGGATTTTAGAGACTTGAATAGGGCAACTCCAAAGGATTAATTCCCATTGCCAAACATAGACGCTCTTGTTGACGCCACCACAAGTCATTAGATGCTCTTCGTAATGGATGGTTTTTCTAGATACAATCAAATTCGGATAAAACCTGAAGACCAACATAAGACTGCTTTCATTACTCCATGGGGGACATTCTATTACAAGGTGATGCCATTTGGCCTAAAAAATTCTAGTGCCACATATCAGGGGGTCATGACATACATCTTCCATGACTATATGCATAAGATCTTAGAGGACTACATTGATGATTTACTAGCCAAGTCTTTTTTATGGCAAGGGCATGCTGAAATCCTTAAAAAGGTCTTTGATTGCCTTATTGAGCACAATGTTAGATTGAATCCTAATAAGTGCGTGTTTATCATAACTTATGGTAAGCTCTTAGGGTTCATCATTTCTAAGAGAGGCATTGAAGTCGATCATGCAAAGGTAAAGGCTATAATAGAAATGGCTACCCCTACTAACATTAGGGAGTTAAGAAGCCTACAAGGCAAGGTAGCATCCATAAAATGGTTTATTGATTAGTTATCATACAAGTGTCAGCCTATGAACCGGTTGCTACGCAAGGATGTCCCGTTTCATTGGGATGAAGAGTTCCAATGAAAGGATATTTCTATCCCTTCTTCACAATGAAAACAAAGATAGATCAACTATTTACGAACAATGATCACACCACTATTTTCGAGAATAGAATGAACGAATATTGGATTGCAAATAAGAAATGCAGATCGCCACTTTAGGTGGGCACACCCTCGTCGTAAAGGCAAATATGCGAAGATCGCAAATGAAATATAAAAAGGATAATCAGAGATGATAATTTATTTATTTTACACTTGGATAAATAGTGATTAAATGTAATACTTCATAATATAGCCAACGCTATATTATTTTAGGTATGTAACATGACTCCCCTCCTCGAAAATCTTTGTCCTCAAAGCTAGAAATGATTGGAAAATACTTTCAGATTCCCAGGTTGCATATTCGTCTGGTAGGCCTTGCCATTTGATGAGAAATTCTTGGATGTGATGAGTGCTCCGTATGCGTGTTCTGCTTTGTAGAATTGCTTCTGGTTGGAGATATATACGCCCTTCTGCATCTAGTATTGGTAATTCTGACTGAGATTTCACTTTTTGGCCGATCACCTTGGCATGGTCATGGGATATTTGGGGAGGTAGTCCCTTTGGTTCTTGGAAGACCTCTGCGTAATGTGCTATGAGGTCCCATAAATCTGGAGCAAAAATACTCGAAGTTGTTCGAGATTGCTTTTTCAAACAATTAATTTGATCTATGAATCCGTATCCAACCTTTTTTAATGTTTTCTCCATACTATGAGAGCTCACCATCTGTGATGGGGAAGTAGTAATACCTTGTAAGTGAATGACCCGTCCGTTTTCCTTCCATTCCACAAATAATTTTTTGAAATTGAAGCTGACCGTGTTTAGTGTTTCCAACCATTCAACTCCAAAAATAACATCAGAGTTCCCTAAATTCATTACGAAAAAAGATCCAACCCAGGTATAAGTTCCCATTTTAATGGAGACTTGAGATGTTCTCCCAACACATTGAGCATTCACCCCGTTGGCTACTAGAACCTAGAATTTGTCTTTGTTGGAAGAGTTAATGAATAAATTCATAGCTTTTGCTGTTTTGATGTCGATAAAATTGTGGGTACTACCTGAATCGATTAGCACATTTACCTTTTTCTGTCGGATAAATCCTGGTACCTTGATTGTATGGTGGGCTGTTAACCCCATGAGGGCCTGCACAGAAATAGCCATTGTATCCTCTTCCTTCTCTTCGAAAACAAGCGATAGTTCTTCTTGAATAGGTTCTTCCTGGTGGTATGCTTCTTCCTCTTCTCCTTCATATTGAGCGCATTCAATATGAAAGTTTTGTTTTTGTGCACATGCTTGTTCTCTAGGATGGTGATTGTGACATTTATAGCAGAAGTATCTTGATGGTTGATCATTTTTGTGAAAAGAGTTGTTGCCATACGAAGGACGACTATAAGTTTCATGTTGTGTATACAACTAAATTCTCTTCTCAGCTAGCTTGGCTAATCTTATGCAATCGTTCAATGAGGTTGGATTTTGAATGTCCACCTCCACCTTAATATTTTCTTTCAAACCATTGCAAAAAGCTCCTACCACTATGTCTGGACTGAGGTGTAATGCATACGGTAGTAAACTGGTGAATTCAAAGATGAACTCACTAACTGATCTTTCTTGTTTAAGAGATAACAGTATTACTGTGTAAGATGATGTAGCTCCTTCATAAAATCTTTCTAAAAAATAGGTAGTGAAATTCTTCCAGCAAACAGTAGCTCCTTTCTCGCGTTTAAGCCATACAAACCATTGGTAAGCCTCAGTGCCTAATTTTGATGCAGTGAAAGAGACTTTATCAAAATCCTTAATTTGGTATAAGTCGAGAATGCCTTCCATTTTGGCTATCCAACCACGAGGATCATGACCCTCAAAAGTGGGCATATCAATGCATGGAAAATTATTAGGGCCTCTCGGTTGGTGATAACCCATATCCCTTTCTTGATCTTGGTTATATCGTTGTCTATGATAGCGATTCCCCTAATTATTCGGATTGCCTCTTTGCTGCTCCCAATATTCATCCTGGTCGTCATTCCTTTGTTCATGGGAGTGATTTTGGGAATTAGTATTGGGATTAGGTTGGTTTTGTGTGCTCAATAGTTTAGTTAGGGTGTCATTAATTTGGCGCATACCAGCTAGTAATTCTCGAAGAGCTTCATCAGTGTTAATGGCAGAGTTGCTTGATTCTCCTTGTGTGACGTTGTCAGAAGTTGGGGAAAGGTTAGTAGCCATGGGGTGTTGTTATTGGTCATCCCCAAGCTTGATAGTCGACCGTCAGGTCCTTTGATCCAACTTCTACTCATGCACTATTCAAAATGTCCTACTTAGTAATCCTTGAGCTTCGATTTTTGCGACAATTTGGTTGAAATTTGGCAAAAAATTTTGTGTTCCGCTTCAACTGTCGCTCCAACTGCGATGCGGATTTGAATTTGGATTTGGGCTCCTCCTTGACAGCAACTTTTGATAGCTTTTAGTGACAACTTTTTAACAACTTTTAGTGACAACTTTTGATAGCAAGTTGTGGAATACGAAAACCTCACTGGGATTGACATGACACACGTAGACCAGACAATGAGGAAGGACCAAACAATTGACATGACACACAAGCGGACCGAACAACGACGAACTGACACGACATGAGCGGACCAGACAACGATGATTCGAGCGAAACAAGATACGAGATGCAATGAGACACGAGACGCGACGAGCAACACAGAAGACTCAAGACATAAGAAAGACCTAGTGGACACTGACGGAGGACACAAGATGACACAAGACTTGGAATCAACACTATGCGACAAGGACAATACTACGACAGACATGAACACGTAGAAAGGACACGACAACACTAGACGACTCAACACTATGGGACCAACTTTACGCATGTGCGAGGCTTGGCTATGTGTGACCGTAGTCACACCAAGCTATTGATGCTAACGGTGTTTTAAACCACCCGAAGGAACCCACGCTAACAATGTGGGACAATGGATTTGTAATAATAAAAAATTCTCACTCAAAAACCTTAGGTTAAATGCAATTTAAGGATTATACGGTGTTTTTTGATTGGTCGACAGCAAAAATTATTTGGCAGATGATTTACATTAACAAGCTATGGTGGATATGTGAAACGAATGTCACGTTGTGTTCTCCTTTGGTTTCTATCGCAATTAGCTGGTGTTTCTGTGAATTACACCCCGAATTCTCCAGCCAGGTACCTCTGGCGTTTACCAACTATGGCTGGCATGTTTTATGGACAACCTGCAACACTTCTTCAGCCTCAGATCTGTTCTGCTAAGTCCCAAAAAAATTATGAGTACTGCGTCTTCGGCAGTGAATGGAGTGCGACTACGATCGACAGCGAATGGAGTGCAACATCAACCGTGAATGCCTTCAGCGAACGAATATGACTTTCCTTGTTAGCAGGCATCATCTACTATAATTTATCTTTGCTCTCGTCCCCCAGAACTGATACCACATGAAAGGATATTTCTATCCCTTCTTCACAATGAAAACACAGATAGATCAACTATTTACGAACAATGATCACACCACTATTTCAGAGAATAGAATGAACAAATATTGGATTGCAAATAAGAAATGCAGATCGCCACTTTAGGTGGGCACACCCTCGCCATAAAGGCAAATATGCGAAGATCGCAAATGAAATATAAAAAGGATAATGAGAGATGATAATTTATTTATTCTACACTTGGATAAATAGTGATTAAATGTAATACTTCATAATATAGCCGATGCTATATTATTTTAGGTATGTAACATCCAACAAGACTTTGCAGAGATCAAAACTTACCTGGCAACACCACCGGTATTGGCTCCACCAAGGCTAGACGTACCATTTTTACTATACATATTGGCTACTAATTTCACTTTAGGCACCATGTTGGTCCAAAAGAATGAACAAGATAAAGAGCAAGTTGTATATTACATCAGTCGCACCTTGGTAAGTTATGAGCTAGGATATGCGTATGTAGAAAAGTTGTGCTTAGCAGTGGTCTTTGCAACCAGAAATTTGTGACACTACATGTTGAGCCATACGACCTATGTTATATCAAAACAAAATCCTTTGTAGTACATGATGAATAAGACCTATCACAATACGTGTACTACAAAGTGGATCATGTTATTTATGGACTTTGATCTAGATTTCATAAGCCAAAATTCCATCAAGGGACAAGTCATAGCAAATCAATTAGCAGAGGCACCTCTTACGGATAGCAAGCCTATCACCATAGAATTGCCTAACGATGCAGTATTCGCATTATTAGATCTGCCCAAATCCAAAGAACCTGAGAAAGAGAGAGACATGGCATTGTTCTTCGATGGTTCTAAGTGCGAGCAAGGGGGTGAAGCGGGGATAGTCTTTATCAAACCGTAGTGTGCTCTATTGCCCTTATAATTCAAGCTAGAATTTCCATGCACAAACAATAACACAAAGTATGAGGCCCTGATTTTAGAACTCCAAATAGCCTTTGCAATGGGCATTAAAAGATTGAATATATTTGATGACTCTTTACTCATAGTTAATCAAGTCAAAGGATTGTTCCAATGCAAGTGCCCACTCCTAAAAGCTTACAAGGAGCTTGTTGACACTTACCTAGCCTGAATGGAATGGTATGACATTGAGGCAATCCCTCGTACATCAAATAGATTTGCAGACACCATGGCATCTTTGTGATCCTTAATCCCTCAAAATCTGTCTACTAATTTTACAACCGTTCATGTTAAAGTGCTTACGCACTCAACAATACAACATGAGGCTATTGAAAATCAATAATCAATCAACATGATCCAGACCGAACCAAATCAAGATTGGTCCTTGAGAGCTAGGGCTTTCTTGCAAACAACACCTTGGGAATATTTAATCTCTCAAGGCCCTGTGAAGTGTGGTACAACCATTCACAATAGGGTTTCTTCTTAGTTTTTGTTCACAAATTTTGGATCATAGGAGGAGCATGTTGTTTTATCCATAGAAGTTGTGGCTTATCAGGATTGGCTTTCCCAATTGCAAGATTTCTTGAAACTTGGAATGGTATCACAAGGCCTGTCGCATGTTGATAGACGAGCATTTAAATAGAAAGCGACGGGGTACATTTTGCCAGGAGAGATCCTTTATATACGAGGCTATGATGGAATTCTTCTTCATTGTCTTGAGCCCCAAGAAGTAGCCTGGGCAGTTTTGCAAGCTCATGACAGTACGTGTGGCGATCACTTCAGTGGCATGGCCATCATTAAGCGCATCTTGAGAATGGGTTACTATTAGCCCACTATGGAAAAGACTATTGCAAGTATATCAAAAAATGCGTTAAGTTCCAGCATCATGCAAACCTCACTCACTTGCCATCACAAGTCTTGCAACCCATCCAGGCAGCATGGCCCTCCTCGTAGTGGGGACTAGACTTAGTGGGAAATATTTCACCCCCATCTTCAAGCCAACACACGTTCATCAAAAAATCCACTGAGTACTTTACAAAGTGGGTTGAAGTGATCCTCTTGATAGCGACAACTGGACCAAGGATTGTGGATTTTATACTCCATAATATCATAAGTCATTTTTGGGTCCCTTTGAAAATAATATTGGATAATGGACCATCTTTCAAGAACAAAAAAATGATTGATTTAATGAACAAATACCATATTCAGCATAGTTTTTAAACACCCTATTATCTGAAAGCAAATGGGCAAGCATAAGCCTCAAAAAAATAATAGTCTCCATCTTGAGGAAGATAATGAAATATAATTATAAGGATTGGCATTTACAATTGCCTCTGGTGTTGTGGGTACATAGGATGAGTGTGCGGACACCCACTGGGGCAACACCATTTTCACTTGTATATGGCACTGAAGCCATCATGCCCCTAGAGTTAGAAATTCCAACCTTGCGCATAGCATTGAAGGACTTCATAGATGATGACACCGCACGACAAGGCCACTTTGATCAGTTAACGCTTCTTGATGAACGTCGATTCAATACTTTGGAACATCTCTACGTTTATTAAGATCACCTTGAATGAGATTACAATAGTAAATTCCACTTTAGAGAATTCAAATTTGGGGATCTTGTGCTCAAAGAAAAGCAACAGAAATCAAATCTGTCGTTGCACCTACGAGATGAATTTACAGTAAACTGGATAGGCCCCTACATGATTTCCAAAAGGGTTGGGCCTGGAGCATACTGCTTCACATCATTGGATGGTGTTGAAGAGCCTAAGACTCTCAATATCATTCACTTGAAGGTATTTTATACTAAAAATACAAAAAAATGTTCAAATATACATAAAATACAAAAACATTCAAATACACATAAAATACAAAAACAATACAAAGCATCAAAAATACAAACAAATTCAAAAAAAAACATAAAAATTCAAAATTCAATCAAAAATTCTCCAAGGGTATACAAGCCGCTTGGTCAAATTCAATCAAAAATGCTCCAAGGGTATCTTCACGCCGCTTGGTCACCTAAATAAAAAATTATCCAAGGGTATACAAGCCGCTTGGTCAAATTCAATAAAAAATGCTCCAAGGATGGCTTCATGCCACTTGGTCAAACTCTAAAATCCCTAAAGGCACAATAAGCCCTTTGGTCAAAACATAATAAAAAATACAAAAATAGTTGCATCTCACATCCGCATCCATATAGTTGCATTACATCAAACATACATATTCATTGCATTTGCATATGTTATGATCACACTCTTGCAAATTATGTCATAGTTTGTATCACAACCACAAATACACAAGCCCACCTTCATCCATTCATCCATGTGTGTAACTGTATTTTTCAACATAACCATATCATGTTGCTATAAGGAATAGGCTAAGATTTTTCGGTCATTCAACCATATCTAGTGGTCTTATCAATTTTTGCGAGAAGCCATCTTAATTAGTAGAGAGTAAGGTCTAGTCATGAATTTCTTACATATTTAGGATCCCATCACTAATTGAAACACTAAAATCCTAGTTGGTACAAGTTAAAGATGAAAGTTGTAAAATTGGTCTAGGTTGCCTTAAGCAAAAAGGGTCTTCCTTGCTTATCCCCCTGTGCGACTAGTTCAAAGGTGTTGAGAATTGGCAAAAGGACAAGTTTCACCCTACCTAGAGACAAGTGATTTTCATCACTACATAAATCCCTTGCTTTCATTAAAACAAGCAAAAGTCCCAAAATCAAGCAAAAGTCAAAGTCAAAACAAACAAGTGATTTTCATCCCTACATAAGTCCCTTGCTTAAGAGAAGAATCAATAAAAAATATACAATGATTTTCATCACTAAACATGAGCAAGTATCCCAAATGAAATGAATAAAATAAGGGAGTGGAATTTGAATCCCTAGAATTCTTAGCATTGTACAAAACATAAAAGGGCTCCCCATTACAGGTTTGGTGTACAGCCATGCCCGACAATGGTGATACCCTTACACATGATGATATATCTATCACAATAGCATATTGCATTTGTATAAACCAATGTTTGCATGTGGATGAGCTAGCTTTGGGTAACTCAACACTGCCTAGTGGTATAGTCCAACTAAGACCAACACAGGATCAGATAAAAAATTGAGGATCCCTAATATTAGCAATGGGCTAAAAGAATCCCATCTAAAATCGGAGGAAATGCTTGAGTTCTATATAAATATATTCATTTGCACACACAAAAATAATGAATATCTAGGTCCATGATGAAAGCCTTGCCTTTCAAAAGTCCTGAATGGTCAGTACATAGTTGTTGATAGGATAACTAGAGTGTTTGAGTTTCAAGAAGAGCCTAAAAAATATTTCCAGCATAGCAACAAATCTTATCATTCATCACATCATTAGTTCTCTTTATGAAGTTTTGTGGATTAAGGGGTATTAACAAATTAGGTTAGATACTGGATGGATGTCATAAATGATTTTTAGATGGCCACTGACTATTTTGTATCTTTTAAATTACAAAATTTTATCAAGAAATTACATACATTCCACGCCATTACATTTCACATATGAATGCCTAAATAATTAGTTCTTATGATAAGAATGATTATTTACATTCATGATTGTTATACTTTATGTGGTATCACCCATTTAGATTGTTAAAATTATATCATATGCTTTCCTTATGTTTTAAATGATTAAAGCATACACGTTCATTCACATTAGCTGAAACATCATATAGACATGCATGACACATTGCATTTACCATAGCTAGGCCTACGGGCCATTGTCCAATGATAGCGGTCACTAAAGTGAATCTCGTTCTATTTGCTCCAAAGCTATGGATCAAATCTTGTATCTGATTTTTTAAAATGGTGATTGCTTTGCTCTCCAATTTGTTAGGGATTTGCCATAAATGTGATCTCCAAGGGAAGCTCTCCAAGTCTTGAAAGCTCTCCTAAAATTTGGACTTATTTTGCTCTGATATTGATATCTCTCTCTGTCTCTCTCTCTCTTGGTGCTCTTAGGCTTGCACCTTTTAAAGTGTGTGAAACCCTAGGTTTATGCCCAAATCCTAGGACTGAATCCCTCATGTGTAGTGAAGGTTAGCATGAGAATATTTTGTCTTTTCTATGTTTAAATACCAGTTAACTAAAGTCTAAATGCAAACTCAAGTCTCCTATATGAACTGGTCATGAAAGTAAATGCAAAGTTACTCCCGCTTACCTTTATTGCATGCAGACTACCACTTAGCCTATGATTGGGCATATCTATCGAAAAAATGCTTTTTATGGCTTAGTCGTTGTTGTCTGTAGTGGCTAATATTTGGCCACTATTGTCTGTAGTGGCTAAGGTCTGGCTGCTCTAGGCTTGAGCGGCTAAATTTTGGTCGCTCTAGTTTTGAGCGGCTAAGCTTGTATGGGCTCATAATACACAATATGAGTGGTGAGAACCACTTTTGATCCTTGGAAAGTCCAAGATTATGTCATATAATCTTATTAATGTGCCTATGTGAGTAGCTCCCCGAAAGATGATATGTTTTAGGTGTCTACAAATACCTCTTTTTGTAATGCGCTATGTGGAAAACACAATGCTGAGAAAAAATGTAGACTGATCTATGTGTAGGGTGTATGGTGATCAGTGGTCTGATCAATGTCAGATGGCCCTATCATGTAATATGGTGCACACCTCTTGAATCATTACCTCAACATTCGGAGGACTTAGCTTAGTGGCTTGGGCATGTTAAATTGCACTCATTCCTCAAACTCAATCGGGTAGCTTCAACTGCTACATTAGTTTCGACCGGTAGGAGAGCTACAATTGAAGATGTCATGTTTGCTTATGTTCCTAGCAAACAAGGGAAATTATGTTATTGTTGTATGGAATTATTCGTAGGATGAACACGATTTTGTTATGATTGAGTGATCTTTTGTTGATTTTGATTGTGATTATTTTGAATATTTGAACTACCTCTTCACTCAATGAATTGGTGAAGAAATGATAATGGATGAAGCGATAAGTCACTTGACCAATATGACTAATCTGGTTCCTTTCTAGCATTTGTTACTTCAATGGGAAAACCCACATTTAAGTGTGATTCCATTTTTATATGATAATCTTCTATCCCTATCCCGAGGAGCGATCCAGCCATTAATAGCCTTCTTAGGGAGTTAGGATGGGTGATTTTTTTTATGCTCATATTGCATCACTTTGGCTTAGTATTTTTTATTTCATAAAGGAATGAAGATGATTTTTATCGCACCCATGGAGCAGTCCAACCATTTTGGTCTTTTTTGTGTTTGAAGTGATACATCGTGATTCCAAAATGAATGTTTTTGCCCCAAGTAGCCTTATGGTGACTTACTCATCTTACCGAATTACATGGAGTGCAAGTCGCTGCAATCACTAAGTTGATAGAGTAAGTGGCTGGGTATGAGGCTTACTCAAGAATTTTTTTTTATGTGATTTTTATGTTCTTTTGGTCATTATGATGACTAGAAGTCTTCAAAATGTGCTTATTTGAATGTTTTTGTTTCTTCTCATGGAGGGAAGGTGGTTATTTTTGTCTAGGATCTCGGCCACTGTTAGGTCCAGTGGCCACCAAAGGCCTGGCCTTGGCCGCTTCAGTCCTGAGTAGCTAAGTGATGCGGGTCGCTGATGTCAACATGAGCCAAGGCACTATAAAAGTTAACCTAGGGTTTTGTCTTCTCACTTTACCATTTGTCAATTTGCTTTCTTGAGCTTTGAGGTGAAAGTGACTTTTGCAATTTTGAGCATTTCTACAACTTGGAAGATCATGGATGCACGAGGCAAAACATCTTCTGGTGGAGGAGCCGAAGCTTCTCAAGTACTCCCTCAAACCTTAACCCTACTTGTTTATTTTTGTCTTGGGTAAAACTGAACCACATTAAGTAATTGATAATTGAACGCTATTAAGCTTGTTGGCAATGAATCAAAACCCGTATCTAGGCTTAGTTTAGGTTTTTATATGGTGGGCTTGTCCCCATTTTGTTTTGTTGCTTTTGTTATATTTTTTTGGTATTTTCAGTCCTAGGATCGATGTGTCTTCCTCGCTACCCGTTGGCCGTTATTGATCAGAGCGGCCAGGAAGACCTGCAACTTGGTCGTTGTCGATAGCAACGGCCGATTTGAATCCCAACAATAAAAAAATTGACCATTGGGGCTTGGCCACTGTCAGCTCCAACGGCTAATTTTTTGCTGTTGTAGGCGACAGCAGCCAAGAACACTTAGTGAAATTGATGATTTTTTTGAAATTTGTTGGGTTGATTTATTGATTTTTTTTTAATTTTGACTTGTTTGATTAGGTGCAACTTTGTTCCTTTACCTAGACTTAGGATAGCCCATCATTATTTGCACCATTTTCATATTTATTGTGAGTTATGCCTTAGATGCATTATAGTTATGATTCATTTTCTTCTCTTTTGCTTAGATTCTTACTGCTCGGGATTGAGACCCGAAGCTCATGAATACACTTTTTCCCTGCTTGGATGCTGATGATTGGGCTTGGATAAAAGCCCGTGGGATTCAGTATGTCACTAGAATACCCACCATTATGGCAGATCATGCCTACCTTATGGCTTTGGTCCATCGATGGGACCCTTGAAACCATGGCAAAAATGCTCCAAATTGCAATTCACTTTCACCTCAAAGCTCAAGAAAGCAAATTGACAAATGGTAAAGTGAGAAGACAAAACCCTAGGTTAAATTTTATAGTGCCTTCGCTGCTGTTGACATCAGTGACCCACATCACTTAGCTACTCAGGAATGAAGCATCCAAGGCCAGGCCTTTGGTGGCCGCTAGACCTAACAGTGGCCGAGATCCTAGATAAAAATAGCCACCTTCCCTCCATGAGAAGAAACAAAAACATTCAAATAAGCACATTTTGAAGACTTCTAGTCATCATAATGACCAAAAGAACATAAAAACAAATTCTCAAGTAAGCATCATACCAAGTCACTTACTCTATCAACTTAACGATTGCAGCAACTTACACTCCATGTAATTCGGTAAGACTAGTAAGTCACCATAAGGCTACTTGGGACAAAAAACATTCATTTTGGAATCACGATGTATCACTTCAAACACAAAAAAGACCAAAATGGTTGGACTGCTCCATGGGTGCGATAAAAATCATCTTCATTCCTTTATGAAATAAAAAATACTAAGCCAAAGTGATTCAATATGAGCATAAACAAAATCACTCATCCTAACCCCTTAAGAAGGCTATTAATGGTTGGATCACTCCTCGAGATAGGGATAGAAGGTTATCATAAACAATTGGAATCACACTTGAATGTGGTTTTTCCCATTGAAGTAACAAATGCTAGAAAGGAACCATATTAGTTATATTGGTCAAGTGACTTGTCGCTTCATCCATTGTCATTTCTTCACCAATTCGTTGAGTGAAGAGGTAGTTCAAATCTTCAAAGTAATCATAATAAAAATCAATAAAATATCACTCAATCATAAAAAAATCGTGTTTATCCTATGAATCATTCCATACAACAATAATATAATTTCCCTTATTTTCTAGGATCATAAGCAAACATAGCATCTTCAATTGTAGCTCTCCTACCGGTCGAAACTAATGTAGCAGTTGAAGCTACCCGATTGAGTTTGAGGAATGAGTGCAATTTAACATGCCCAAGCCACTGAGTTAAGTCCTCTAAACATTGAGGTAATGATTCAAGGTGTGTGCACCATCTTGCATGATATGGCCATCTAACATTGATCATACCAGTGATCACCCTACACCCTACACACAGATCAATCTATGTTTTTGCTCAGCGTTGTGTTTTCCACAAAACACATCGCAAAAAGAGTTATTTGTAGACACCTAAAACATATCATCTTTGGGGGATCTACTCACATAGGCACATTAATAAGATCATATGACATAATCTTGGACTTTCCAAGCATCAAAAGTGGTTCTCACCACTCATATGGGGTATTCTGAGCCCATACAAGCTTAGCCGCTCAAAACTAGAGCGACCAGACTTTAGCCGCTCAAGCCTAGAGCGGCCAGACCTTAGCCATTGCAAACAATAGTGGCCAAATCTTAGCCACTACAGACAACAATAGCTAAGCTATAAAAAGCATTTTGTCGACATATATGCCCAATCACAGGCGAAAGTGGCAGTCTGCATGCAATAAAGGTGAGTGGGAGTAACTTTGCATTCCCTTTCATGGCCAGTTCACATAGGAGACTTGAGTTTGCATTTAGACTTCAGTTAACTGGTCTTTAAACATAGAAAAGACAAAATATTCTCATGCTAACCTTCACTACACATGAGGGATTCAGTCCTAGGATTTGGGCATAAATCTAGGGTTTCACACACTTTAAAAGGTGCAATCCTAAGAGCACCAAGAGAGAGAGACAGAGAGAGATATCAATATCAGAGGAAAATAAGTCCAAATCTAGGAGAGCTTTCAGGACTTGGAGAGATTCTCTTGGAGATCACATTTACGAAAAATCCCTAACAAATTGGAGAGCAAAGCAATCACCATTTCAAAAAATCAGATACAAGATTTGATCCATAGCTTTGGAGCAAATAGAACGAGATTCACTTTAGTGACCGCTGTCATTGGACAGTGGCCCGTAGGCCTAGCTATGGTAAATGCAATGTGTCATGCATGTCTATATGATGTTTAACCTAATGTGAATGAACCTGTATGCTTTAATCACTTAAAACATAAGGAATGCTTATGATATAATTTTAACAATCTAAATGGGTGATACCATAGAAAGTATAACAATCATGAATGTAAATAATCATTCTTATCGTAAGAACTAATTATTTAGGCATTCATATGTGAAATGTAATGGCATGGAATGTATGTAATTTCTTGATAAAATTTTGTAATTTAAAAGATACAAAATAGTCAGTGGCCATCTAAAAATCATTTATGACATCCATCCAGTATCTAACCTAATTTGTTAATACCCCTTAATCCACAAAACTTCATAAAGATAACTGATGATGTGATGAATGATATGATTTGTTGCTATACAGGAATTATTTTTTAAGCTCTTCTTGAAACTCAAACACTCTAGTTATCCCATCAACAGCTATGTACTGATCATTCAGGACTTTTGAAAGGAAATGCTTTCATCATGAACCTAGATATTCATTATTTCTGTGTGTGCAAATGAATATATTTATATAGAACTCAAGCATTTCCTCATATTTTAGATGGGATTCTTTTAGCCCATTGCTAAGATTGGGGATCCTCAATTTTTCCTCTGGGTCTTAGTTGGACTATACCACTAGGCAGTGTTGAGTTACCCAAAGCTAGCTCATCCACATGCAAACATTGGTTTATACAAATGCAATATGCTATTGTGATAGATATATCATCATGTGTAAGGGTATCACCATTTTCAGGCATGGTTGTATACCAAACCTATAATGGGGACCCCCTTTATGTTTTGTACAATGCTGAGAATTTCAGGGATTCAAGCTCCTCTCCCTTCTTTTCTTCATTTCATTTGGGATACTTGCTCATGTTTGGTGATGAAAATCACTGTTTATTTTTTATTGATTCTTCTATTAAGCAAGGGACTTATGTAGGGATGAAAATCACTTGTTTGTTTCGACTTTGAATTTTGCTTGATTTTGGAGCAAGGGATTTATGTAGTGATGAAAATAACTTGTCTCTAGGTAGGGTGAAACTTGTCCTTTTGCCAATTCTCAACACCTTTGAACCGGTCGCACAGGGGGATAAGCAAGGAAGACCCTTTTTTCTTAAGGCAACCTAGACCATTTTTACAACTTTCATCTTTCCCTTGTACCAACTAGGATTTTAGTGTTTCAATTAGTGATGGGATCCTGAATATGTAAGGCATTCATGACTAGACCTTACTCTCTACTAATCAAAGATGGCTTCTCGCAAAAACTGATAAGACCACTAGATATGGTTGAATGACAAAAAAATCTTAGCCTATTCCTTATAGCAACATGATATGGTTATGTTGAAAAATACATTTACACACATGGATGAATGGATGAAGGTGGGCTTGTGTATTTGTGGTTGTGATACAAACTATGACATCATTTGCAAGAGTGTGATCATAACTTATGCAAATGCAATGAATATGTATGTTTGTTGTAATGCAACTATATGGATGCAGATGTGAGATGCAACTATTTTTGTACTTTTTATTTTTGCATTGTTTTTGTATTTTTTATTATGTTTTGACCAAAGGGCTTATTGTGCCTTTAGGGCTTTTAGAGTTTGACCAAGCGGCATGAAGCCATCCTTGGAGCATTTTTTATTGAATTTGACCAAGCGGCTTGTATACCCTTGGAGAATTTTTTATTTAGGTGACCAAGCGGCTTGTAAACCCTTGGAGCATTTTTGATTGAATTTTGAATTTTTATGTTTTTTTTTTTAAATTGTTTGTATTTTTTATGCTTTGTATTGTTTTTGTATTTTATGTATATTTGAATGTTTTTGTATTTTATGTATATTTGAACGTTTGTTTGTATTTTAAGTATAAAATGCCTTCAAGTGAATGATATTGAGAGGCTTAGGCTCTTCAACACCATCCAATGATGTGAAGCAATATGCTCTAGGCCCAACCCTTTCGAAAATCATGTAGGTACCTATCCAGTTTACCAAAAATTTGTCTCGTAGGTGCGGTGGTACATTTGATTTCTATTGGTTTTCTTTGAGCACAAGATCCCCAAATTTGAATTCTCTCAAGTGGACTTTACTATTGTAATCTTGTGCAAGGCGATCCTGATAAACGTAGAGATGTTCCAAAGCATTGACTTGACGTTCATCAAGAAGCGTTAACTGATCAAAGTGGCCTTGTCGTGCGGTGTCATCATCTATGAAGTCCTTCAATGATATGCACAGGGTTGGAATTTCCAACTCTAGGGGCATGATGGCTTCAGTGCCATATACAAGTGAAAATGGTGTTGCCCTAGTGGGCATCCGCACACTCATCCTATGTACCCACAACACCAAAGGCAATTGCAAATTCCAGTCCTTATAATTATATTTCATTGTCTTCCTCAAGATGGAGACTATTATTTTGTTTGAGGCTTATGCTTGCCCATTTGCTTGTAGATAATAGGGTGTTGAAAAACTATGTTGAATATGGTATTTGTTCATTAAATCATGCACATTTTTGTTCTTGAAAGATGGTCCATTATCCGATATTATTTTCAAAGGGACCCAAAAATGACATGATATTATGGAGTATAAAATCCACAATCCTTGGTCCAGTTGTCGTTGTCAAGAGGATCGCTTCAACCCACTTTGTAAAGCAATCAGTAGCTTTTCTGATGAACGTGTGTTGGCTTGAAGATGGGGGTGAGATCTTTCCCACTAAGTCTAGTCCCCACTACGAGGAGGGCCATGTTGCCTGGATGGGTTGCAATACTTGTGATGGCAAGTGAGTGAGGTTTGCATGATGCTGGCACTTAACGCATTTCTTGATATACTCGCAATAGTCTTTTCCATAGTGGGCTAATAGTAACCCATTCTCAATATGCACTTAATGATGGACATGCCACTGAAATTACTGCCACATGTACTGTCATGAGCTTGCAAAACTGCCCAGGCTACTTCTTGGGTCTCAAGACAATGAAGGATAATTCCATCATAGCCTCGTATATAAAGGATCTCTCCTAGCAAGATGTACCTCATCGCCTTCTATTTAAATGTTCATCTATCAACATGCGATAGGCCTTACGATACCATTCCATGTTTTAGGAAATCCTACAATTGGGAAAGCCAATCCTGATAAGCCACAACTTCTATGGATAAAACAACATGCTCCTCCTATGATCCAAAATTTGTGAACACAAACTAAGAAGAAACCCTATGGTGAATGGTTTTACCACACTCCACAGGGCCTTGAGAGATTAAATATTCCCAAGGTGTTGTTTACAAGAAAGCCCTATCTCTCAAGGACCAATCTTGATTTGGTTCGGTCTGGATCATGTTGATTGATTCTTAATTTTCAATAGCCTCACGTTGTATTGTTGAGTGTGCAAGCACTTTAACGTGAACGTTTGTAAAATTAGTAGACAGATTCTGAGGGATTAAGGATCTCTGCAAAGTCTTGTTGGAACTCTTCATCCCAATGAAACGATACATCCTTGCATAGCAACCGGTTCATAGGCTAACACTTGTCTGATAACTAAGCAATGAACCATTTTATGGATGCTACCTTGCCTTGTAGGCTTCTTAACTCCCTAATGTTAGTAGGGGCAGCCATTTCTATTATAGCCTTTACCTTTGCATGATCGACTTCAATGCCTCTCTTAGAAACGATGAACCCTAAGATTTTACTATAAGTTATGATAAACATGCACTTCTTAGGATTTAATCTAACATTGTGCTCAATGAGGCGATCAAAGACCTTTGTAAGGATTTCAGCATGCCCTTGTCATAAAAAAGACTTGGCTAGTAAATCATCAATGTAGTCCTTCAAGATCTTATGCATATAGTCATGGAAGATGTATGTCATGACCCCCTGATATGTGGTACTAGCATTCTTTAGGCCAAATGGCATCACCTTGTAATAGAATGTCCCCCATAGAATAATGAAAGTAGTCTTATGTTGGTCTTCAGGTTTTATCCAAATTTGATTGTATCCAAAAAACCATCCATTAGGAAGAGCATCTCATGACCTGCGGTGGCGTCAACAAGAGTGTCTATGTTTGGCAACAGGAATGAATCCTTTGGAGTTGCCCTATTCAAGTCTCTAAAATCCGTGCAAATGCAGACTCTTCCATCAAGTTTTTCCACGAGCACCATGTTTGAGATCCATTTAGGATAGTCGATGGGAACTATGAAAATTGCATCCAATAGTTTTTGTAACTTGTTCTTCACCATCAAAGCGAGGGTTGGATGCATTTTCCTCAAATTTTGCTTGATTGGCTTCTTCATGGGATCCAATGAAAGGTTATGAACAACTAAATTTGGATCAATCCCTAGCATGTCTTTGTAAGTCCAATCAAAAAGAGTTGATCTCTCTTTAAGGAGAGGGATTATGATGGCTTGTTCCTTTGGATACAGACTTTATCTGAACTTATCTTTCTTTGGTTGAGTAGGCTCATCATTGATATCCACCTCAAAAGTTGCTTCTATAGCCATATGTGACCCATCCTCCAACTGATGAAGCGTGGGTATCATATGAATGTCATCGATAGGATTTACAAGTCCTACTGACTCAGGATCCAAACCGGCATGGAATATGTCATATGCACATCCTGATACAAAATGAAATGGTTTTAATAATACCTCTTCATTAGGGAAAATATCCTCAAGCTCTATGGGTGAATTAGCATGATTCCAATCAATAGCCTCAATGTCAAGACACAATGGTTTAGTAGGATCTATTCGGTTATGAAGTGGAGTGGCCAAATCAATGGAGATTGTATTGATGGATGGAATGGAATCTCTAGGACCACATGTGAAATCTTATCTCATAGGTTTCTCCTCCATATTTATGATGAGGCTCTAGAGGGAAAGGAATCTCTAGATCTAGCCCATGAGCAGGCTGGATAATAGGATCATTGGGTTCTAAGAGCTCCCTGAATTTAGGCGGAGGGGGATTGACCGCACGGTGAATGGCAACTAAGTCGACAAGACAAAAATTGCAAGCCAAGGTCTATGGCACATAGTGCCTCTTATCTTTCTACCATCATGTTGACTTACCTCAAGTGGTGAGGCCTAAGATAAGCTATCTTAGTCTTGTCTTCAAAGTCATCATCACTTATCCAAAAACCATTAGCATTGGTATGTAGCCCCAAGATAAGGGGCACATGTCTTGGCCCCAAGTAGGCCATATCTATTTCATCCTCATATTCTTCATCACTTATGAAGATGCCATTTGCATTAGTTTCTTGCCCCAAACTATGGGGCCACTTCCTTGGCCCTAGGTAGGCTCTTTCTATTGAGTCCTCTGACTCATAACCACTTTCATCCGATATGTATCCACTCTTGTTATGGCCAAACTAGGAAAGGCTTTGTAAATAGCGAGCCCCATGATAGGCTAAGTTGGTTTGTACTTCATCATTGCTTGCTTCATATCTATTTTCTTCTCGCTCTTCATCCCAAAAGTTGCAACCTGTTGGGAGCACATCAATTGTGAAGCTTGGATAATAAGTCTCGAGTGGTGGTATGTTTACCATGGCCACTTGTTTGTTAATTGGATGTCTTGTACTTGGTGGGTGATAAGGAATAAAATTGATGTCTTCTCATAACCCCAAGATTAATCTATCCAAGGTTACTGCTAGAGAGTCATCTTGACCTCTAATTGATAGCCTAACCCAAACCTATCATAGGAAAGCTAGTATTGCAGCTCAAATGGTTGCCTACGCCCCTACTCATATATACCAAGACCATAGCCATACCAATGGCAACGTTCAAATTAGCTTAGAGCAAACTCGAGATTAGAGAGTTAACAAACATTAACCATGAATAGTTCATCATTGTCCTCTTCTATGTCTATAGACTTATGGATGCAGTCCAGGATAGCATAGACAAAGTTGGCCTGGTTGGGAGGGATTCCAAGTGGAACCACTATTCCCACTGGTGGTCTTAGATATTTTGGTCATCCCATGTCCTGTTCAGACTCTATGATGGGCATGAATTTTATGTTCTACATGAGATACTCTTCTATCCATGTGCTTACCAAGTGTATTATCGCATGTGATGTGGATGATCCTACAGACGATACTGACGAAGCAGTTTCTAGTATCTCCTCAGGTTGATATTGAATATCTTCTTCTTCCTTGGGACTCAAACTTTTCTCAAGAACTATGATTAGTGCTTCTTTGGGTTTTTCTTCCTCAACTAAGGGTGCCTTTAGCTTTTGATTATATTTTTGTTTAGACATTAATGGTCTCTTAGAAGCATCAGTCATTTTGGGCGTAATATGAGGTGTTGATGTGGATGGGTCTTTTTGTACCCCTTTGTCTCTACCATCTAGTTGTGTGGTTGGAGATGAAGGTCCTATATACAAGTGGGTAGAAGGAATCACAAATTCTCCTAGAAAATCCACCTGATGGACATATTTGAATGGCTCTTCATCATCGAACACCACATAGACTTTGTCATCATGTACATACCTAACACATTGATGTAAAATCGAAGGAACACACTTCATATCTCTTATCCAAGGGTGCCCTAGGAGGATATTGTATTGCATGGCCCCTTCCAAGACATGACACATCATAGGGATGGTATTATGCCCCACCTTGATAGGTAGGACTATCGTTCCCATAGTATTGGATAAAGCATCATTGAAAGCTCTTAATGTTTAGGCTCCCAAAATGATATTTGACTTAGGTATCTTAAGGTGTTCTATTGTTTTTGTTGTGATGATGTTGATTGATGAACCTTTAACGATCAAGACCCACTTAAAGGGTAAATCATTGACTGACACAACAATGTGCAATGGAGGGTTTGGTAAGGCAGTATGCACTGTCTTAATCTCATGATTATAGAATCAAATTACAAGTTCTTGGCATTGTTGTACTTGTCCCACAAAATCCGTGAATGCATTGGGATCTTGTGGTTTGATCTCAATCAATCTTAGAATCTCTATCAAAGTCTACCTGTGATTTGGAGATTGTTGTATGAGATCATAAATAGATAGCTTGGCTAGAATCGTTCGTAAGTTTTGCTTTAGTCTACTCCAAAAAGTTACCAAAGGTTGGGTTGGTGGACCTAGAAGGTTGTTCTTCCCCTGCCTCTACCTAGGTGTATTTGGTACATTAATGGGATTCGCAGGAGGTTGTGGTTGACCATATCATCTACTCCTGGTTGCTACATTGACAATTTTAACCATCCCAAGGCACCTGTGGGTAGGTATATCAATTCGTACCTGATTGACTTGGGCACCTTGTCCTCTAGGGGCCTCATGGTTTGGTAGTGGATTTTTGTATATGCCCATATCTCTATTATCATGGGCTAGTGGGTTGTCAACTTTAATTTCTCCTACCTCAATCATGTTTTGCACCTAGTGCTTGAAACCAATGCAAACTTCAATGTTATACCCCAGTATCTTGTGATAAGGGTAAAATTGATCTTCCCTATATCCTTTTGGCTTAGGATGGTTGGGATATACAAGAGGTATATCAAGAAATATGATCTTCCCAACCTCGCTCAATTGGTTGAAAATTGATTGCATTGACTCTGATAGAGGTGTAAAATAGTGAGGTGGCTTGCGTTCTCTATTTTGCCCCTGATTGTTCTAATCATAATTGGCTGGTGGGGGATGTGCTTGATAATTCTAGAGTTGTTGCACAACCCCATCCTTAGGTGCAGCCAATACTACTTGATTAACTGGAGTAGGGTTTACCTACTTCTGCTTATATTTTTCATTCTTTCTATTTTTGTTCCACTCCTTCTTGGTTCGAAGCTTTATGGTTCCCTTATCTACCTTTATGTCCTAAATGATTTTGGCTTGTGCCAAGGCTTCCTCAAATGATGAATATTGTTGAAGTTGTAGCAGGATGGAGATGTGTTTAGAACAACTCTTGGTGAACATGCAGACGATTTCTTCTGTGGGGATAGAAAATGATAACTTTACCATGATTTTTGTCCATCTATCCCCGTATTCCATTACTAGCTCATCATCATAATGTTTTAAGTTGACTAACTCTAAAAGGTTCACCTTCCTTTTAGCACCAAAGGAGAAACACTTCAATAATGTGTTTACTAGTTGTTCAAAACTAGATATGTTGTGCTTGGGCAGTTGGTTGAACCATTGAGTGGCAGCGCCCAAAAATGTCATAATGAAAGTCCTTAGCATAAGAGTATCATTATCTTCAAGATGAAAACATTCATTGATGAAATTGGTAACATGCTCTTGTGCATCCTCTTCGCCCTTGAACTTTTCTAACCTAGGCATATCGAAATTCTTAGGATATGCAGGGGTAGGGACTGATGGGCATAATGGCTGGATGTGTATTTTACTCAATGTTGGTTGGTTCCCCACCGTCTCTTGTTTCTCAAAGGACTTTATTTTTTCAATGAGTTTCTAGAATGCCTTTGAGGTGTGGAGTTCCTCTTATTGTAGGTCCCCTCATGGTGGTAATGGAGGTAACCCTATGTGCACTTAACTTATTCTATTCTCTTCCCTCCTACGAGGGGATTCAAGATGTGTTTGATCCTGATTTATCATGCTTACCCTTTCTCCACTAGTTTGATGGTTTTCATAATTTGAGTGATGGTTTCATTGTGGGCTTTCTTCTTGTCTAGTGTGTCCTTATCTTGGTGAGTCAGCGCATTTATCTATTTGATGATAATCGCCATTGGATTGTGAATTGATACGAGATAGTTCCCTAGCTTGTTCTCTTAGACGCTGCTCATGCTAGCGCAAAAGCCTTTCTCTTTGTTTGTCATGCTTGAGAGCTTCCACTAGCTCTCGCTCTTTGTGCAATGCATTTTCTAACCGTTGCATGTGGTCATATTGCACTGTTAAAGAAGACTCATGTTTGTCTGATTATGTTCTTGTGGTTTTGATTCATAGATTCCTTGAAGAGGTTTTTGCTTTTTCCTTGCTCTTGCTAGCTAATGTAATTTGTTCTGTGTTTATAAGTGTCTCTATGGTAAGACTCTGTATGAGACTTGTGGAGTCGCTCTGAATCATTCCCAGATTGAGAGGTGCACTTAGAAATAATAGTTCATGAACTTCCAAATACAAAATTTTCTATGGCTATGGTTCTGGGAGGTGGTCTTGGATGAAACTGATCCAACTCATCTAACTCTCTTTTTTTTTGTGGTTGATCCCTTGGGGTGCCATTTACTCCAATGATGTCATGATCTATTGGAATCCTTCCTTTTGTGGGAAGGGTATCTTCTGTTTGATGTCTATGACTGGATGTGGCTCTAGTTTCTTGCCTTTCAGTGGGCAGACCTCTTCTCAATTTATTATGTGAAGTTTGAGATGTTGTGACTCTTGTGTGTCTTTTTGGTGATAAGGGTTTTATGGCCCCATCTACCCTCCATGAGGATGGAGATGGGGAAACTTCATCATCCTTGTGTGAAGAATGAGGTCTAGAACCCTTCTTAAGCCCATGTGGGGAGGAAGCCCTTGAAGCCTCCTCATGTCTTTGATAAGTTTTTGTGTTTAGAGGAATACTTGAGGCTTCCTTGTGTCTCCTTGATAATGATGGTCATGAAGCCTCTTTGTGTTTTTGTGATTTATTTCCATAATTTGACTCTCTATTTGGTATTTCTTGAGGAGAATCCCCATGGGTTTAGTTATCACCCCTCAGACTCATGGAACTACATCTCACGGTCTTATGAGCATGTGGTTCAATGTTACTACGACTTCACCTATGGGTATGTGTTGCTTCATATTCTCCCTCGATATTGGACTGAGGATGTTTACTTCTGGTTTTGACCATTGTGCTTATAAATTAGTCTTTTGGATTGCAATTTAGAGATAGCCAAACAATATCAAGCAAGTGTTTATCTTGATTACCAATTTATGTGTGCCCTAAACTATTTCTTGTGTTTTTAATGTGTTTTTGTTCTTGTTTATTGCTCTTGTTTTGTATTTATAATAAGGAGACTCATCCATAGTGGGAATCAATAACACCCATACTAGACATGATTTTCTCAAAAAGAGACTAAGGTACACCGTTGAAGTCCTAGTGGGGGGTTCGCCTAGCTCTTCCACTCTGAACCAATTGTTCCAATAGTGGGAGACAGTTTGAATAGAAGTAACTTAGTACCACTATAAAGAAGTTCCCAATTCCATTCTAAGAAGATCTAAGGGGCAAGCTAGTGGAAGGATATGAATGCCAACATCACCGGACTGAATTGAAGGTTGGTGATGAAATCCAACTCCCCAATGTTTAAAACATGCGTGTGTATGTGGGTTTCATTTTAAGTTTGCATAAATTAAAATGCATCATACAACAAAAATGTATCTTTCCTATATGCCTAATACAAATAACGTTTCGGTTTTCAGAAAGATGCATAAACTAATATGAGTTTCATGGATGCACTCTATTTCATACAAATATAGCCTCTAGTAGGGCCTCAAGCAATGAAACCAACACACCATTTCTAGCACGCTGGATTCTAGGGCAGACTTTACAAGCATAAGTCGTTGTTCCTAGCAACGCCTAGTGGAAATCTAAAAGAAAAACCCTAAAATGTGCAAGATGCAAGTTCTTTATTTTCCATTCCTTAGTTTCCAAATTGAAATGTGTCTTAATTTATTTATTTTAGGAAAATAAAAGCAAAAATAGAACCATAAATCATCATAAAAGTTGTACCAACCTCAAATTCATCTCAGAGAGCCACTATTTTATTCTCTACTACACTCCAATTTTGGCCGCTATCGACCTGAGCGGCTGATTTTTAGCCACTGTTAGCAGGAGCAGTTGACTTCTAGACACTATAGACTAGAGTGGCCAATTTTTGTCCATTGTAGAATAGAGTGGCTAAACCTGCACACAAAAACATAGATTAGTAAAGTGGTAGAAAATAAAAACTTGGTAGGGGTCCCACCTGTAGCGACCCCGGGGAAGCGACGCACCATCCACTACTCCTATTTGTGAATATTATTTAACTTATTCATATTTAGTCATGCATTAAATGAAAGATACAACTGAGATATAAAGAAAATGAATAGATAATGCTTTTTATTGTTTTTTCTCAAGTTCGATTACATATAGATCCCTCTAAGGAATTTCCTTCTTTTGATACAAATTTTACAACGTAGGGCAATGGATGTATGATGTCCCCTCGCAAGGGGTGATGCACTCTCACAAGCTTCCTGATTATGCACACGGAACTGTATGATGGCTTACAGATGCCTCCTTCTCTAGGTCTGGTTCCTAGAGGTATCCTTTTGCTTTCATATGTGTATAACCTATCAAATATACTTGTAGTCCTGCAAGCATGAAAATAATATCAAACGCTCAATTTTCCAAGATTGCCTCTTCTTATGAGGTTGTTAGCAATAACCCTAATGATAAATAGAAATATGCTCCATGACAATAGAAACTAATGTTGTGAATGCTAGTGAATGTGATAAACCAAATCTATGCTAATGGCGTAAAAGCATGTAACAAGCTAAATGAAAGAAACTAATGTAAAGAACCCTAGATTAGGCCGGTGGGCCACTGTCCGAGATAGTGGCCGCTAAGATGAAAACATGTTTTTATTGTTCCAAGGCTATGAATCTAAGATTGTTACCGATGTTGAAATGATTGTCATTTCTTGTCTGATGTGTTGAATATCCTGTAGATGAAAAACCTTGAATCAGTTAGTACTTCGTTGCTCCTCAAAGGTGCTCCAATTTGCTCTCCAATATGATAGGGCTTCACTACAATAAAAGCTCTCCAAGTCTCTAAAAAACTCTCTCTAAGTCTCTCCCCCAATTGATCAAGAAAGGTACCAGAAGAAGGTCCCCTAGTTCTTTTAGGTTTACTCCTTATAATGTGTTGAGGTCTTAGGTTTAGGTCTAAAACTCAAAGATCGAATCTCGCATACAAATTGTTTGTTAGCATGAGAATTTAAGTCTTTTTCTACCCTTGAGGGCTAGTTAACTGATGTCTAAATCAAGACCTGAGTCTTTCATGTAGACTGGTCATGAGGAATAATGCAAAGTTATCCCCGCTTGGCTTTATTGCATGCAGACTGCCACTTCCTCCCGATATTAGGCTAGATTGGTAGCAAAATGTATTTTAGGGTTTAGCCTATGTCGTCTGTAGTGGCTAAGGTTTAGATGTTGTGAGCTACAACGGCTAATGTTTGGTCGCTCTGAGCTGAAGTGACCAGGATCCAACCACTCTAGTTCATGGCGGTTAAGCTTGGATGGGCTAATGTTTCCCCAAATGAGTGGTGAAAACCACTTTTGATACTTGGAAGGTCTCAAGGTTTAGTCACATGATCTATGAATGTGCCCATGTGATTAGTCTCCCAAAACATGACATGTTTTAGGTGTCTACAGGATGTTGTAATTATTGTACTTATTAAGTTTCCATAAGAGCTTTGATAGGGGAAATTTTGTAGGTATTTGATTGTAATAGATAGTCTATGTTCACTTGGCCTGCATTTTTATTTTTAGCTCAATTTTATCTACCATTAACCCTATTTTTATCCCTGTCTCCCCTAATTATATTTTACCTTTTTATTTATTATTCAAGAATTTTCAAGGAGCCAACCTTATTTGAATGTTGGTCTAAAAGCATTTTTTGGTCATCCAATGTTGACTCCAGTCTAAGGTGCACATTTCATACCTAAGTGGATCAAAGGATTAAGAGTTTTGGCATGCTCGATGGGACTAAATTTCATAAATTTATCCTATGAATAAGAAAACTACACAAAGATATCATAAGGAAGCATCCATCTTGAAATCCTCAAGAGTTTTTGGCATGCTCGATGGGACTAAATAAATTTGGTTTATATTATGAAGAATTATCGATAGGACAAAGCATAAATATCACCTAATCAGAAGTCAAAGTCATTGTGTGTATTAGAGCATATGGAACACCTGCATCTCTAGATGTTCAAGATGATGGTTAATATATTAATCTCCTAAGTAAAAAAATATCCCCTCACCTAGCGACTCCATATCAAGAACCTAAGAACAAATGACTTTATTGGAAGGATGTAGCTTTATAATTACATTCTCATGAGATCAAAAGCCAAGAATCTAAAAGAATTCATGCAATTTGTTGAGTTGTCAACCATCAATACACATTAGAAAGGTAAATTACTTTCACTTGTCAATTATTTCTCTATTCAAATCCCTACTTCCTTACAAGCCATATCTCTACAATCATGCCTGCTAGGTCCCCACCTAAAACTATGACTAGATGCATATACCTTAGATGGAATAGTGTCATACCCCTCAATATTACAAATCTTCATAATATTCCTCGATATTAAAATATTTTCCCTCCTTTGATAATAGTGAGAAGATGTCTTATGAATAGTACCAAGATATGGCTACTTTAGCTATTATCCATAATATTGTTCGTGAAGATATAATGGTGATATTTTTGGTCTTGACTTTTAGAGGTAAGGTTAGTCTAGTACCATTAATTAGAGGAAGGTAGCATTAGCACTTGGGTCAACCTTGTTGAACTCTTTATCTTAGAATTCAATGATTTAGGGGATTCATTTTCTTTGCTCACCGAATTCACCTCCATTCAAAGGCATCCTCAATAGAATATCATGGATTTCAGCATTTGGTTTAGTAAAAATTGGAGAAGAATTCATTTGGATATAAGGTCATCACATGCCCAAAACTACATCTACTACCTCTATGCTTTTAATTCAAACTTAGGTCTTCAAATATTCCAAGTGGGTGCCATAGCTAAAAATACATTCATCTTAACTGGTAAGCTTCCTCTCAAAGTTACAATGCTATATTTTTCTGAGATCTAGTAGTTGAGCCAATAAAATTTACTTTTAGCTCTGTTAAACCCTTAACTGGAAACCTTGCCTACACCTAAATTATATCCTCAACTTATAAGTTTGGCAATTACATTGCCATTCCTACCTTCCCTAAAGCCAAAATAATCAACAAAGATGCAAGAGCTAAAAGTTATAATCAAAAATCTCACAAATAAGGCTACAACAATGGAGAAACAAAATGCTAAAAGGAAGTATGATAGATACCAACAAAGAAGATACCCCTACATATCAAAGGATTAGAGGGATTCAACTACTAATGCTACTGGAAAGCAAGTTGTTATTGTCAAAAATTAAGAACAATAAGTATTCATAGCTCCAGATAACTACCAGTGCTTAGCATGCAATAATCCTCATAATGTTAATATTTGCATGGTTTATCAGCATCAATATCAGTTGGTTGTAACCCAAAAAGTAGAAAGACAATCAAAAGGGCTTATAGGCATGTTGATGGATCTAGAAAAAAATGTAGCTATTGAAGATCCTTCAACTTCTGATCTACTCTATATATTGGCCAAATCTAGGAAAAGACCTTTGCTATCAGATCTCTAATTCTTGATAACCTCAAAAGGAGCAGAAGAAATATCATCCTAAGGAGTAGACCAAGTTGAAATAACCTAAGGAACAGGCAAATATGGAAATGCCAAAATCTTGTAAAAGGCCAAAATAACCAAAGGCTAATCAAGAGCAAGTATTGAGAAAGTTGCAGTACCCTTTAGTGACAAGGAAGCAAAGGGAATAAGCTACTCATATATATCAAAGGAGGTTTAAGCAACTAATCTAGAAGGACAAGAATTTTTTGAAAGCATCCAAATTCAACATTGTGGGATAATTAAATATTACTCCCTTAATATTTAGTATGTATGATGCTCTACTAATTTTTGAACAAATTTATTTGTTAAAAGTAGCTCGAAAAATTTCAACATCAGGTGGTCTCACTACCCTAGACTTCAATCTAGCATAAAATTAGCCAACTCTTAGCATGGGTAAGATCAATACTACCATTTTATATGTCCTTATGCATGGAATATTGGATATTACATAATTGCATGGTGGATTCTAGAGCTACCAAAATAGTCATGCCTAAGTCTTTTTGTGATAAGATGGGTTTAGAATACCCTAGACTAGTTTCAGTGTGTTGTAGCTAGACAAAACACCAATCTGAATGGTGGAAGCTATAAAGTACATTTTAATGTTACTATACAAGGTCCCAAATATCTCAGTGATCTAGTAGGTGATAGTGGTGGACTTTCCACCATTATTTAAATTATGCTTATTGATGGAGTTCACGATAAATCTTGGGGGTACTTATCACTATATTATACTCATATAGTAATTCCCTACAAAGGGAGGAAGGTCTAAATATATTTGAAGAATCTCATCCCCTACCACATAGAAATGTATGAGGAACAAAGCATCAATCTGACTAAATATACTTTGAAGCACCCCCGAGTGGAGATAGGAAAATATCTAAAAGACCCGGAGGACCTGATATAAGACTCGCAAATGGAATATGGGTTTACCAATATTAATTTCAATGTATTAATCCACTCAAAAATGGGAATTTTTCACATTTCAAAGTTAACCAATCATCAACTTATAGCTACAACAAGTCACATACTCTAGAGGAAGCATCTGGAAGACCCAGAGAAGCTAACAAGAGGATCACTAGTGAAAGATGAGTTTTCCATGCTTGATTTTAATGAATTAATTTGCAAAAGCATAGGAACTCATAACATATCATATTCAACTCAATATCAACTCCTAGATATAACAAGTCACATGTTTCAAATAATTAATAGGCAAGAGAAACAGAAGTTCGAGATATTTTGGTTTGGACATTGTAGATTTTGATGAGTAGGCTCCATATGAAGTATCTAGTGCACGTAAGTATGATAAAAACATGTAATATATTGGAAATAGGTGGTATGTAAATAAATTTGGTAAAATATGTGTTGTATTACCATTGGCTAGAGAGGACAATGGAATAGCACTCATAAAAAATATTTTTTTGGTAAAGTGCACTAAGAAGTTCACATGAAGGAGGTGTGCACATATTAAGATGTTCCTAGCAATAAATCCAAGAAAAATAGATAAGCATACCTTTTTTGATTTAGCTATGTTGAAAATTAGCTTCCCATGAGCTTTCCAGATAAGATTGGATGAAATCAAGGGCTGAATAGATAAGCAAATTCAATGAATTTCCTAGTCAGAGAAGTCTATACAAGAGAGTCCCCTTCTCATATTTGAATAAGCCCTAAGCAAAGCTTCCCTTAAAGCAAGAAAAATTTATCTTCTATCTCTTAAGCCTTAAAATTCTAGGATTTACCTCCATAGGCTCTGTTCCCAATAGACAAGGCTTCTATTTCTGGGTTCCTTTCCCCCTACAAGCAAAATCCCCTTGCAAGTCATCAAACTATAGTAAAATTTCACTGCATTAAGAAAATCAATCTTAAAGGGAAATTTTAATCCCAATTGTTGCCCAATGCTAAAAAATATGAGAGGATGTGAATCTCTATCAATCTATCAAGTAGTTGATGTTGTAAAAATGCCAAAGATGTTGATAAGAGAAGGATTGCATAAAAAATTGCTAGCAAATTTGAAACTCCCTATGCCATGAGGCTATGTTGAACCACAATATTGAAAGGATAAATATTTACACTTACATCCTTTGGTGGTATCCAAGTTAAACCTTTCCATAGGTAGAAACCTTAGATCCTTTTTAGTGGTAACTAAAAAGGTTGACCATTGGCAAGGTTTGTATCCACTCAGTAGCTATGATAACACCCCTCAAGTAGAGAGGTGGTTTCATATAATACGTCATCCTTCTTTAGTGATTAGGCTTACAACACACCATATACCCCAATGTAAATACAAAGAAGCACCAAAAACACCCTAAGGAAGCAAATCCCAAGAATAATAAAGGACTAAAATAAGGGGGGCATTGCAAGAGGTTGGTAACTTGTCTAAGCTTACTAGGCCATAAAATGGTTACCCCAAAATTTGTGGCAATTTCAAAAGCATAAAATGGAAAATAAGGATCAGATCAATGAAAAAGAGCATTCATCAAGAGAATAGAAGAATAAGCATTCAAGCTTGTAAGACTTTCCTAGGGAAATAATTCTATTGAATACCTTATTTCAAAAAGTAGTGGTAGATCATTTTGAGTATTGAATGGTTTAAAGAGTGCCTACTCTTCAAGCTAGAAGATTGTAACTATTCTATATTGCTACTAAATCTGTAAAGGAGGAAATACAAAACTTTTATATGCTAATGTAAGAAAAATTCTTCAAGGTATCCAATAAAGGAGCTCATAAGGCCAAAAGTGTTTAAGGTTTGACACTCTAAAAGAAAGCAAGTTAGACATTCTCTAAAAAACATAAGCTTATACCGAGAGGGGGGTGAACAGTATAAGACCACTTTTTTACTTTTATTTCCTAATAAATATTATGCAATGTATAGATAGAAATATTAATAGCAGTAATCAAAGCAATGCACAAATCACCACACACAATAGAGACACTAAAATTTACGTGGTTCACCCAATGTGGGCTACTCCACATAGAAAATGTTTCACTAAAATTTTCTCAATCAATCTTTGGGGAATCCTTTTCCTATTACAATATTTATGGATCTCTATCCAAAGGAGACACAAATCCCCTAATCAAAGTATGTAGATCTCTATCCATAGGAGACACCAATCTCCTAACTTTGCTCTAGCTGGTGATCCTCTAGAAGACCTCTGCCTCCACTACCCTTAGCAAATGGAGCTCTATCCACAAAATACACTTGTCTTCCCTACTCTGGCTATAGATCTCTATCCTCAACTCTATCACCTCCAAAGGTATATCTCAAATATGTACTAAACATAGTCCTTTGATCTAGCACAAATATGTCCTTAATATCTATCTTTGGTTTGGCACAAAACTGACCTTAAATCTACACCAAACTCTATCCTCGAATCTATACTAAACACAGTCCTTCGGTCTAGCACAAATATCTCCTCAATATTCATCTTCAAGCCTTAACTCAAAGCTTGACTCAATCTCAAATCAACTCTACTAGATCTGCCCCAAACCTTAACTCAAGGTTTGAACAAATAAATTAATCAACTCTGCTCTCAAGTCTTCTCAAATACTTGTCTTAAATATGCCTTGTAAGCTTCCACAAAATCTCACACCAATATGTCCTCAAGTCCTCTCTAGAACTTGTCCAATCTGCTCAATAAGTTCTCACAATAACTTCTCCAAATTTGTTCTCAATCTATGTTGTAATCTTCCACAAAATATTACCCAAATCTGTCCACAAGTCTTCTCAAAGACTTACCTCAAATCTGCTCAACAAGTCCACACTAGAACTTTTCCAATCTCATAGAAACATAAATATAATTATTAGAGACTCAATATGCTCTATACTCATCACAATATTCAATTACTTGCAATCACTCTTTTAGAAACATACAGAGAATAGTTAGACTCAATATGCTTCACATCCACCTCAATGATCAATCAATTTCAATACTCTTTTAGAAACATATAGAGAATTTTTAGAGACTCAATATGCTTCACAATCACCTTAATGCTCAATCACTTTCAATCACTCTTTCAAAAACATACAAATAATTGTTAGAGACTCAATATGCTTCACAATCACCTCAATGTTAAATCACTTCCTCAAATCAATTCAGAATATAAAATAGTTTGTTTTATAGAACTTGAACAATCACTTCACACATCCACTTGACTAGGCTCAACCAACTCTACTCAACCAATCACTCAATGAAACAATCCTTGCTTACAAACCCTAGTCCAAGCATATGAACCTTCACTCAAAATGTTTCCAACAGTTCTTATCAACCAATCTCACATAACAATGATACTCATGTTCTTTTCAAACCCTAGTTCAAGTTCTTCACTCAACCAATGGCTTCAACAATAATGCTTATAAAACAATCTCGCATAACAATGATACTCATGTTCTTTTCAAACCCTAGTTCAAGTTCTTCATTCAACCAATGGCTTCAACAACAATGCTTATAAAACAAGGTTTTAACAAAAACTCTTTATTCCTAAAAACCTTGAAGCATTAACTCAACACACTCAATAAGGAGACCTACTTAAGTCCTTTTCACTCCAAACTTGTTTTCTAGAAAACCAACCAATCAACTCAACTATGGAAGAATGTGCCCATACCTTTTTCTTGATGATGAAGTAACCTCAAAAATATGCCACAACCACAAACACTTCTTTGCCAAGCTCAAAGAAGTTATAAGGTGATAAAATCTCTCAAAGATACAATGTAAATATCAAAACTTACATACACCTTATTACTCCATCTTAAAGAAATCATTCATCAACAATAATTGACCAAACACACCTTACTCTTCTCAATATTGCAATAATTGATTAAGTCACTTTACCAAATATATGCAATAAATCAATTTTTAATTCCTTAAGGTAAAAACAATATTACCCTAGTAAATTTCCATTTACCACTTAGGTAAATACCATAACCAATTTTCCCTTTATCTCTCCCTAGCCTTAGCAAAGCAAAGAATAATTTTTATTTCTATTAACAACCCTTATCTCTCCACAACCTTAGCAACTTAATTAAAAATTAAATCAAAATTATAAAAAACCTTTTATATCTCTCGCTCCACATTTCACAAGATTCGATCTTGCACTCTTTCCCTTTCTAGCGCCTTGGCCGCAGCTTTCTAGCCATATGAGCCAAGTGTTCACATGCTAATTAAAATAATAGAAGGCGCTTTAATTCTCCTCTGAAACAATTAGAGCCCTTGGCTCCCTTCTCTTTCCACGTATCCGTTCGATGCGTTCCCCTCTTAATACATGTTCACAAGCCTTTTTTATGCTTCTCTCCTTAACATATACACAAGCCTTTTTGTTGTTCCTTTGCACAAACCTTAGCATAATTTTTACCGTAATATAATCGGAGGTAATTCGAATGCTATGGTTTTGAACTTAGGCAAAGGTTTAAATACCTTTTGCCTTCCAAATCTTGCACGTCGGTGGTGTATTAAACTTGGACGTTAGTGCCTTTATAATATGCATAATTAATTTATAAATCATTTAAATTCTATTTAGAATTTAAATTTTATAAATTTAACTTTGTAACCTTTGGCTTTATAAATATTAAATCCTATTTGGGGGTTAAATAAAAAAAATTGTTTCTCATAATGATTTAATTAAAAATCATTTTTCCACCATGGTTTTAATAAAAACCCTTTATTTTTGCCTCACATAATATAAAAATAATATTATGACATTTTTTCAATCAACCTCTCGCATTATTCCTTTTGACCTTTTGACATCAACTGTAGCTTATTCCTTGACATCAATGACATCTTCATTCCTTGACATCAATGACAACTTTGACTCAAAATGCCAACAATCTCCCCCTTTGTCATTGATGGCAACCCAAATTCTTTTTACCAAAAACTTAACCTTTTCTTTGTTCTGCTCCCCCTGGGACATTGCTCCCCCTAGCTCAATGCTCTATTCAAATATCTTCTTTTTACTCAAATACCATATCTCTCCCCCTTACTCAAATCTCTTCCCCTTTGACATCAATGGCAAAGGGTCACCTTTGGGGCTTGGGTCTAAGAATTATTTTCTCAGCTTAGCCCCTCCCCCACCTACTCTTGAGGTGGTTAATTCTAGGGTGGGAGTATTTCTACTCCCAGCAAGCACTGGTGTTTACATTTATCCTCTTTTCTTCTTATCTGATCCTTTTGATTCCTCTAACTGTTCCTTTTCATGTCCATGTTCCTATCCATGTTCATTTTCTTGTTCATATTCCTGTTCCTGTTCATGTTCATATCCTTGTTTCTATTCTTGTTCCTATTCATATCCATATCCCTTTTCCTGTTCATGTTCCTATTCCTGTTTATACTTGATTTTGGAATGTCTGCTCTACACCACTTTGTTGTGTGTCCATTATTATTGCACTTATAACACATAATGTTATTATTCCTTGGAGGTTTAAATATCTTAGTATTTCTCCTAGTAAGGCCATATTCTTTTATGTCATGAACCCTGCAATTCATTGCCTTGTGACCAAACTGATTACATGAGTAGCAATACCCATGGAAAAGTTATCAGTTCCCATATTCCTGTCTTTCATGTGTCTTGCACTATGAAGCCATGTGCCCAAACTTGTGACATGAAAAATATCTTCCATTGAAGTTCCCTTGTCTTTACCTCATTAGTCTCTTAGTCTCTCTTGACCTATTCTGATTTTTGTTCCATCTATTTCTTCTTTATTTATTATTCATGTCCTTGTTGAATTTTTTGTTGTCCAACTCATCCTCAGATGTCTCACTTTCTCTTACACTATCTTATTCTAAATTTTCTTCTTCTAAATTTTCTTCTCCTTCATATCTTGAGGTTGACTTCTCTTCTTGTTTCTTTTCCTCCTGTTCAAATCCAAGATCTATCTTGCTTGATGTAGGCTTTTGTATCTTGATGAACTTATCTAAGTTCTTTGAGTTGTTTTTGAACCCTTGTAGCTTGACTTTGGAGTTTTTGTCTTCCACCTTTAATGAAGCTACCTCTTGTTCTAGCCTTTCACATTCTAATACCTTTTCTTCTAACTTATCCTTGAACTTCTTTGTCTTAGCCTTTGATTTGTCTAGATACTCTATAAGCATTTTTCTCTCTTCATAATATTCTTGAAACTAAAACTCAAGTTTAGAGTTATTCTTTCTTACCTTCTTTATTGTGTCAAGAGCATAAATAAGTTATCCCTTGAGATCATATCCTTCTTTATCTGATTCTTCCTCTATTTTTTTGCCTTTGTCCATGTCCTCATTTTCTTTTGACTTGTCTTCTATATGATCACTTTCTTCTTTATCTAGAGCTATTATAATATTCTCTTTTGGTCCTTCAAGTGTATCTTCATATTCATCATCACTAAAACTGAAACCATTTCTTGTACAACTATCTTCAAGATGTCCAAAGTTACCACATTTAAAACACTTAAGAAAAATTGGTGATCTATTCTTGACTTATTTTTCTTCAATCATAAATAGGACTTCATCTTTATCATTATCTGAAAATTTGTTATCACTATCACTTGAGTACTTACTTGCCTTGTCTGCATAGTAGCTCCTCTTTTGCCTTTGGAAGAACTTATTTCCTTGTATGCTTTGTCTATTCTTGCATTTATTTTGATGCATGTATCTTTCTGATTCCCTATTTCTATGATTCTATTTTTCTTCATCATTATTATTCTTAGCTTCTTGACAATCAATTGCATAGTGACCATACTTTTGTATCTCTAGATATTCTTGAATCCTTATTCCTTATACCATAATTAGCTTCTTCATCACTAGATGAATCATTGCTTGATTCTAACTTCTTATCCTTTATCTTATTGATTGCTTTGAAGGTTGCTTCCTTCTAGGGATTAGGTTCTTTTGTTCTCAAATCAAAATTTGTAATAATACCAAGCAACATATCTCTTGTCAAAGAATCACCATCCTTTGATTCTTCTATAGAAAAAATGTTTTCACTAAATCTTTTTGGAAGAGATCTTAAGACCTTATCACAAACATCCCATTCTTCAACCTTAAGTCCAAGCACTTGCATAGCATTAACAACTTCATCGACTCAAAGTAGATAAGTACTAATGTTTTCCTCATCCTTCATTCTTAATTCTTCAAATTGTCCTTTGATATTTCGTATCTTTGCTTTCTTGACACCTTTATCTCCTTCATATATACTTTGCAACTTATCCCACATTCCTTTTGCATCTTGATAATGCATAACTTTTATGGACTCTGTTCTATGCAAACCTCTCAAAATTGCATTCATTACTTTTGAATTGTAATTTTGTAGAAGCTTACCTTCCTTATCTGTAGGTGGATCAACTGATGGGTCATAAATTTTCAACTACTTCCCAAATCTCATTGCCAAGTACCATCAGGTAAATCTTCATTCTCATACTCCAATATATGTAGTCACTTCCATCAAATACTAGTGTTGAATTATTTGATGATCCATTCTTAGAATCCATTGTGTTCTTGTTAACTTTTCCTTCAAGTTGTTAAACTCTTCCAAAGGAATCCACTCTGATACCAATTGAAGAACACAAGCTTATACTAAGAGGAGGGGTAAAGCATATAGGACCACTTTTTTACTTTTCTTTCCCAATCAATATTATGCAATGTATAGATAGCAATATCAATAGTAGTAATCAAAGCAATGCACAAATCACCACACATAATAGAGACACCAAAATTTACGTGGTTCACCCAATGTGAGCTACTCCACGAAGAAAATATTTCACTAAAATTTTCTCAATCAATCTCTTGGGAATCCTTTCCCTATTACAATGTTTATGGATCTCTATCCAAATGAGACACCAATCCCCTAATAAAATTTCATGGATATCTATCACAAGAGACACCAATATCCTAACTCTGCTCTAGTTGGTGATCCTCTATAAGATCTCTGCCTCCACTACCCTTCGCAAATGGAGCTCTATCCACAAAAGACACTTGTCTTCCCTACTCTGGCTATAGATCTCTATCCTCAACTCTATCACCTCCAAAGCTCTATCTCAAATTTATATTAAGCATAGTCTTTAGGTCTAGCACAAATCTATCCTCAATATCTGTCTCTAGTCTGGCACAAACTTATCCTTAAATCTATACCAAACTCTATCCTCAAATCTATAATAAACACAATCCTTCGGTCTAGCACAAATCTATCCTCAATATCTATCTTCAAGCCTTAACTCAAATCATGACTCAATCTCAAATCAACTCTGTTGGATCTACCCCAAACCTTAACTCAAGGTTTGAACAAATCAATCAATGAACTTTGTTTTCAAGTCTTCTCAAAGACTTGCCTCAAATATACCTTGTAAGCTTCCACAAAATCTCACACCAATTTGTCCTCAAGTCCTCTCTATAACTTGTCCAATCTGCTCAATAAGTTCTCACAAGAACTTATCCAAATCTGTTCTCAGTCTGTATTATAAGCTTCCATAAAAGCTTACCCAAATCTATCCACAAGTCTTCTCAAATATTTACCTCAAATATGCTCAACAAGTCCACACTAGAGCTTATCCAATCTCATAGAAACATAAGGAGAGTTGTTAGAGACTCAATATGCTCTATACTCATCACAATGCTCAATTACTTTCAATCACTCTTTTAGAAACATACAGAGAATTTTTAGAGACTCAATATACTTCACATTCACCTCAATTCTCAATCACTTTCAATCACTCTTTCAGAAACATACAGAGAATTTTTAGAGACTCAATATGCTTCACAATCACCTCAATGCTCAATCACTTTCAATCACTCTTTCAAAAACATACAGAGAATTGTTAGAGACTCAATATGCTTCACAATCACCTCAATGTTCAATCACTTCCTCAAATCAATTTAGAATATAAAATAGTTTGTTTTATAGAACTTGAACAATCACTTCACACATCCACTTGACTAGGCTCAACCAACTATACTCAACCAATCACTCAATGAAACAATCCTTGCTTACAAACCCTAGTCCAAGCATATGAACCTTCATTCAAAATGTTTCCAAAAATGCTTATCAACCAATCTCACATAACAATGATACTCATGTTCTTTTCAAACCCTTGTTCAAGTTCTTTACTCAACCAATGGCTTCAACAACAACACTTATAAAACAATCTCATATAACAATGATACTCATGTTCTTTTCAAACCCTAGTTCTAGTTCTTCATTCAACCAATGGCTTCAACAACAATGCTTATAAAACAAGGTTTTAACAATTCTTTATTCCATAAAATCTTGAAGAATTAACTCAACACACTCAATAAGAAGACCTACTTAAGTCCTTTTCACTCTAAACTTGTTTTTCAAAAAACCAACCAATCAACCCAACTATGGAAGAATGTGCCCATACCTTTTTCTTGATGATGAAGTAACCTCAAAAATCTGCCATAACCACAGACACTTCTTTGCCAAGCTCAAAGAAGTTATAAGGTGGTAAACTCTCTCAAAAATACAATGTAATTATCAAAACTTGCATACACCTTATTACTCCATCTTAAAGAAATCATCCATCAACAATAATTGACCAAACACACCTTACTCTTCTTAATATTGCAATAATTGATTAAGTCACTATACCCAATATATGCAATAAATCAATTTTTAATTCCCTAAGGTAAAAATAATATTACCCTAGTAAATTTCCATTTACCACTTAGGTAAATACCATAACCAATTTTCCCTTTATCTCTCCCTAGCCTTAGCACAACAAAGAATAATTTTTATTTCTATTAACAACCCTTATCTCTCCACAACCTTAGCAACTTAATTAAAAATTAAATCAAAAATATAAAAACCTTTTATATCTCCCACTCTGCATTTTATGGGATTCGATCTTGCACTCTCTCCCTTGCTAGCACCTTGGTCATGGCTTGCTAGCCGTGTGAGCCAAGCGCTCACGTGCTGATTAAAAGCGCAGAAGGTGCTTTAATTCTCCTCCAAAGCCTTTAGAGCCCTTGGCTCCCTTCTCCTTTTTCCACGTAGCCGTTTGATGCGTTCCCCTCTTAACGCATGCACACAATCCTTTTTGCTACTTCTCTCCTTAACATATACACGAGCCTTTTCGTTGTTCCTTGGCATGAACCTTAGCGCAATTTTTATAGCAATATAATCAGAGTTAATTGGAATGCTATGGTTTTGAACTTAGGAAAAGGTTTAAATACCTTTTGCCTTCCAAATCTTGCACGTCGACGGTGTGTTAAACTTGGACATTGACGCCTTTATAATATGCATAATTAATTTATAAATCATTTAAACTCTATTTAAAATTTAAATTTTATAAATTTAACTTTGTAACCTTTGGCTTTATAAATATTAAAGCCTCTTTGGGGGTTAAATAAAAACTTTTTGTTTCTCATAATGATTTAATAAAAAATCATTTTGCTACCATGGTTTAAATAAAAACCCTTTATTTTTGCCCCACATAATATAAAAATAATATTATGACATATTTTCAATCAACCTCTCGCATTATTCCTTTTGACCTTTTGATATCAACTGTAGCTTATTCCTTGACATCAATGACAACTTTGTTCCTTGACATCAATGACAACTTTGACTCAAAATGTCCAACATTCTCAATAATTATTTAATCATAACTTTCAAAAAAGTCCAGGGAAATACAAAGCAAAAGGTAAGAAGTAGCCAACAAGTACAGAAACCAAGCTAATATGTCAAAAAAATTCATTGTTGATATTAGCAAGGGTATTCCAAATCTCCAACACAATGTAGCGAAGCACATAAAGGAGCCCAAAAAGTTAAGCAATAGAAGAAACAACAATAATTTAGATTGGAAGAGATCAACATGGATGACACCTAGTCCCCTTGTCAAAAGTGATTAAACCACATGGTATGAATTAGAGCTAAAAAGTGATAGCCACCTCCATGAGCCATAACTCAAGATCCTACAATCATAACTACCTGACAAGAAATATGTAGAACAATCTAAAGAGGCCAAGTGGTCCCAGACCAACCCAAGGTCATGCCTAGTCAATTTTAGCGAATGATTGTAGATAGTAATTAACTTTACTTTTACCTAGAAAACTCTATAAAAAGAGCAATGCTCCTCATTTGTAAGGTTTGGATATTTTAGTGAATTTTCTTATTGTAAGGTAGGTGTTCTAAGTTGTTCTAAATCAATCAAAGAGTTGTTTTGCTTTTGTTTGTTGAAGTGTATGGAATATTTATAGTAATACATTGCACTTTCAACATTTCATTTTAGCTTTAATTATAGTGAATTTTGTTAGGATCAATGTTGTTTGTCTTATTTTTATCAAGGGTTGTAGTAAATGTTGTTAGGCTTGAAGTTGTTTGGATTATTGTAATTAGAGTGTTTGGAGTGTTAAATGTTGCAATAATTGAACTTTTGGTATTTTTGTTAGTTTTAGCTAGAGTGAATTTTGTTATGTGAAATAGTTGCTTGAATTATTTTAGTTGTAATGTTTGGAATATTATATGTTGCAATTATTGTGTTTATTATGTTTAAATATGAGCTTTGATAGGGGGAAATTATGTTAGCCACTTGATTGTAATAGATAATTTATGTTCATCCAGCCTGCATTCTTACTATTAGTTGAATTATGTCTACCATTAGCCCTATTTCTATCCCTATCCCCCTGTTTATCTATTATCTTGTTCTTTAATCCTCAAGCATTTTCAATGATTTAGCCTTCTCTGAAGGTTGATCCAAAAAATATTCTTGGTCATCTAATCTTGACTCTGGTCTAGGGTGCAAATTTCATAACTTGGCAGATCATAGGATCAAGAGCTATCAATTGGACTTTTTCCCTTGATGGAAATGAACATGGAGTTGGATTTATTTTTGGTTTATTATCCTCTTGTGCCCACATGGAAAGTTGTTTATTTTTTCTTTTATGTTATTTCATTAAAATGGTATAAATTCATATAAACAAAATCCTTTGCTTGATTTCTACAACTTAAAGCATGTATTCATAAGCCTGGATCCTCCCATGTGCATACTTGCATGGAAAAAATCTCAAGGTTAAAAAAATAAAAAAAATGGTAAGGGGAGTGAATCACTCTGGTAGGTGGAGTAAATTGCTTCCAAAAAATTAGAAAAAAAATCAATAAAAAAAGGTTAAAGTAAATCACTCTTGATTCTCAAGTGAATCTCACCTATAGATGGACTTAGAGAAAATTTATTTTTTTAGGTAAATGACTTCAAAAAGAGCAAATTGCTCCAAGGATGAATACTTTACAAAAAGAGTAAATTGCTCCAACATGTCGCGATATTGTGACACTTTTTCCTCCTTTGGCCACGACGATGCAACATGTCACGATATCGCTACACTTTTTCTCTTTTGGCCGCGACGATGCAACATGTCGCGATATCGTGACACTTTTTCTCTTTTGGCCGCGATGATGCAACATGTCGCGATATCACGACACCTTTTCTCCTTTGGCCACGATGATGCAACATGTCGTGATATCGTGAATTTTTTTCTCTTTTCATCGTGATGATGCAACATGTCGTGATATCGTGATACTTTTTCTCTTTTCGCCGCGATGATGCAACATGTCGCGATCTCGTGACACTTTTCCTCCTTTGACCACGACGATGCAACATGTCATGATATCGTGACACTTTTTCCTTCTTTGACCGCGACGATGCAACATGTCACGATATCGTGACACTTTTTCCTCCTTTGGTCGTGACGATGCAACATGTCGTGATATCGCGACACTTTTTCTCCTTTGGTCGTGATGATGCAACATGTCGCAATATCATGACACTTTTTCTCCTTTGGCCACGATGATGCAACATGTCGCGATATTGTAACACTTTTTCTCTTTTGGCCACGACGATGCAACATGTCGTGATATTGCAACACTTTTTCTCCTTTGGTCGCGACGATGCAACATGTCACTATATTGTGACACTTTTTCTCTTTTGGCCTCGACGATGCAACATGTCACGATATCGTGACACTTTTTCTCTTTTGTCTACGACGATGCAACATGTCGCGATATCGTGACACTTTTTCTCCTCTGGCCGTGATGATGCAACATGTCGTGATATTGCGACACTTTTTCTCCTTTGGCCGCGACGATGCAACATGTCGCGATATCGCGACACCTTTTCCTTCTTTAGCTGCGATGATGCAACATGTCACGATATCGTGACACTTTTTCGTCTTGGCTTCTCCCTTTGCTTTGTACCATGAAAAAGCAACATGTCGCGATATCGCGACACTTTTTCCTTGTGGTGTTTTTCTTTTTCTTTGATATTTAGCATATGGGCCTCTTCGATATTCTTGGAAAACATGCAAAATAAGGTGGGCCCCCAATTTTGGGGTACATTGTGGAGCAGCCACAACACCTCCAAACGGTGAATTTCTCTGTTTAAGTTTCACTTTCCCTTTTTTTATTAGCCTTTGTTCATGTTTCCCTTTAGTTAGTTCTTCTAGTTGGGTCCTCTGGGCGCATTTAGCTTAGGTGGCCCCTGTTGTTTTCAGGTTGTCTCATTCTGCTACCACTGTTCTTCCCCTTTGCCTCCCTCTTCGGAGGCCCACGGCTATTTTGTACAAGGTTCAGGGACCTTTCAACACCCTTTCAACCAATCAAAAAAAAAATACTTTACAAAAAAATTAAGCTTTGGTAAATTGCTTTTTGTCAATGCAAAATGTAATTTACTACCAAAATTGAAGAAATGTGATGATTTGTTTAAGTACTTTCAATGTTACTTTGTGAAAATTATAAAAAAATGATGAGGTTCAAAACGGAGTTACCATTCATGAAGCACATGCAAAATCGCACATAAAAACAAAAGATATGAAAAATTAGATTTCAAAAAAGGACTAGGCTCAATTTCATTGTTAAAATCAAGCCTCTTCATCCCATCAAGCATGTAAAAAACTATTGTATTATATAAATGTCTAAAAATTATTGAAATATAAAAAGTTCTAACTTCTTATGTGCCCATAATTTCTTTTTAACAAATAGAAGAAGGTATATAATACCCCTTCAACCTATGGATTTAGGATGACTCCTCAGTATCCTATCTAAATTAACATAATCTAATATAAGCACTATAAGTAAATGTTGAAACTAAAATCATAAAAGTAAAATTTTGAAGGTTAGGGTATGAGAGATTAAAATAAATTACATAAAAGTAAATGTAATCATAGTTGTAGCAAGGACAGTGGGTGATAAATCAGAACATGAGAAAATCAAATAATAATAATGTATCCCATATGTGTGAAATGGAACTAACAAGGAAAGATAAAAAGGACAAAAGGATAGTGTCACAATCATTATACATTCCACAAACCAAAAGAGTAGTGACAAAAAGCCTTGTATAATCTCTTATTGTTTTCAGAAAGAGAGTACATACAATTTGGGACTCACAAAGTATTGCTCAAATTCTCTCGATGCTAAAAATATTTGTACTAGAGCCCATTGCTCCTAATTATAGAAGGAATTTACTCCTAAGTTATCTACAATAAAAAATTTCTCCTTCTAGTAAAAGTACATGTATGGGGGAATCTTTAGCAAAATAATGCACCACTAAATGTTATATGCAATACACTCCTAAATGGATTGGAAGCCTTGTAATAGGGTTAATGGTGCCACTATAGGAAAAATTATTACTTTCCAAAAATATTCCCCTATTTTTCTTGTCAAGGAGAAATTCTCTCTAGGAAGTGGAGTGAATTGCTCCTATCTTGGTGAACAATTCAAATTTGTTGAGCCAATTGCATGTCCAAATTGGATCCTATATTAGGATAGAATTCTACAAAACTAGCTTCTTGGAGTATCCAGTTGATCAGTTCCTTAGTTTTTCATATCTCTAAAATATTGGGTGCCCCAAGGAAGTAATTGAGTTTCTATAATACTAGGTACACTTCAGGAGGATAATAGTTTGTTTGACTAGCTTGTATTATAAAAGAAGGATTTATGTAGTATATGCTTTCTATGTAGAAGGTATATAGTTCTAAATGGTTGAAAAAAATATAGTAGATACTATAATGCAATGAGTTTATATGTATAATAGTTTCTACATATTAAAAATTTGATTATCTATTAGATCTTTGGTTTGTCATGTAATACAATATGCCTACAAATCATTAAAATACAAAATATATTGTCTTTCTTATTATTTATGGTATTGCATTTCTATAATAGTAACAAAATGAGTGAATTTCCCAATAAGGTTGCATAAAATCTCAACACTTTTTTATGATATATACAAGCAATATAGAAAAATAATGTGATTACATGTGAATGATGAAGGACTTGTATCCTAAGTAGTTTTCTTATGTGATTTGTGCAACATATGGTAGTATTTAATAGAGAATATGAACTTACAATATGCATTGCAAGACTACACCATTGGTAGCTCTCAAGCTACAATTGGATCATATACATACATACATACATATATATGTGTGTGTATTCCTCCTTGTAATTGACACATACCTTATATATTTTCATAGGAAGGAATTAATTATATATTTATATTTAATACAAATAGGACAAAATTAATTTATGAATGGGTTTTAACTACAAATATTGTCTATAGCTATAAGAGGAGAGCAAATAGTTACTACATGTCTAGTAGTATATCTATTTTCTATAATTCAATCTGTATATATGTGTCATGTGTACCTTACATCTTAAGTGTAGTATTGTATCTAGTTTATGCAATCTTGTCGTTGAGATTTCTAAAGAATTTAAATTGACCCATATTGGGTATCTTAAGATATGCTAATTTCTATTCACTATGTTATTCAAGAGCAAATCTTGATTAGCATTGTTTTGTTTTTGTGCCTAGAGAGAAATTGAAGTCTACAAAAGATGGAAATAGTTACAACTATGATGGGGAGGTGTAGATTCATTGGCTTTATGTTAGGGAAGAAAAATAAAAATAGAGGTAACAAAAATATTAAACTGAAGATGTATTTGCAAAGCTAGCCCAATTGTTGTATAAACATCTTCAGTCTTGCCATCTTGATCTATAGTGTATGTGCCAATTTGTGTGGTATCTATGATGACTATGATAATTTTTCTAGTTGTGTATACCTTAGATATCATAATTAGTTGATTAATGTAATGACTAATATGGAGTTAAATTGTGTGTAAATATTTAAAAAATATATATGGGCATTCTCTCATTATCCAATAAAATACAATTGTAGTTGCCACAATCATATCCGGTCTTAGGTGCAATTTCAAAGTTTTCAATTTATAATTCATGCACTATCTTTAAAGTTGTTTTTAAAATATGTTGACTAAATTAACTTGCACTTTCAATATTATGGTCATCTCACCCTTTTCATCTATCATTTTTTTGTGTCGTGTATGCCTTGTATTTTAGAATTTATCAAGTGTATATTTATAAAAAATGACCAAGTCTCTATAGAAAATATTTCCTATCTTGTGGCCGACTGGGTCCTCAACTAAGATGTGACTTTCTTTAAACTTGTTTTATGCATATTAGTATAATAAAATTAGAATGTTTTAAGTTCTTGAAAGAGTTAAGAAATAGAGATGTATATGATGCTTGTCTCTTCACTTTATGTTGGTCTTTGCATTCACATGTACATGTATACTAGAGAAAAGTTTAAATCTCAAAATCAAAAACAAATCAAGAAACAATAGGTAAGTAGGATTATTTCCCTTCATGGTTAGTGGTTTTTAGGAAAGTGTAGGTATTTCTTGAGTTACATAATCCTTAGATAGAATTTTATGATTTCCTCCCTTTTGACCATGCCTAAGTTAAAAAATACCTAATCTTCTCTTAAGACCATTTAAAAGTACTTAGAAATCCTAGTAGAACCTTAGGAGTCATTTCCTACCCTAATTTTTATTATAATTGTCCATTATATCAAGAGCACCAGTCATTTGACTATAACATCGGTTTCACATAGTGTCGTGCACTTGCTTTTCTCAAAGTGGTATACTTACCCAAATCATAGAAAATTTTGAAATTGTTATATATTTAGAATTTGTGTTCTTTCCTAAGTCCTATGTCAATTGATATTTGTAGACACCTAAAATGCATCATGTCGAGGGCGACTACTCATATGGACATGCTACAAGACCATATGGAAGATCTTGGATAGACTCCAAGATAGAGCAGTGGTTCTAACCACTCAATTTGGGCACCTTGGCCTAATCAGTCTGAACCGTAGATCAGACCCGCGGTTTATAGCTGAACCATGGATGAAACCTGTGGTCTATAGTCTAGACCACAACTGTCACCTACGGTCTTAACTAAAGTTCAGTTAGCCTCCAATACGAGCCAAATCGGTTGGAACGACCATTTGGTCTAGAAGAGGGCGGTTGAAGGATGAAAGATGCCAGAAGATTCCATTCAAACTATCCTAACCACCCCTTCTTGATCTTGGCTTCTCCATGAAGCCACCCCTAGCCCTTGGGATATCCTATAAGTACCCCTCAAAATAGGGCAAAGACATCAAGCAAGCATTGGAGAGAAAAGCGGTGAAGCCCTGATGAACTGTGAACTCAGTCTTGAGTGCATAAAGAGAGCATTGTTGCCATCCCCTTGCCAATTTACCAAACACCATGACAATTCATGCCATGGATGCCCTAAGGAGCTAGAAGAACCAAGAAGCACAAATCTAGGCAAACTAAGGCCCTTCACATCGAATTGACCACCAAATCAGTCTGAGGACAATGAAGGCGACCCTTGAACATCAATTTGGATAAGGAGATCAAGCCCACTACCCCTAATTTTGAGGGTAAACCTATCAGAGGTCAAACCACAACTGTCAGCCACGGTTCACAATGCAGACCGCTCACCAGAGCTACGGTTTGCAACAGGTGATAGATCACCTTACTCTTTTCATTTATGTCTGGTTAAATAGGTTAGATTAATCATTTCTTAGGTTTAATTGCAGTTTAGAAGAATTCTGACCATGGGAATTAGCTTAGAATAGATAGTTTATGCTTTGCATTAATTAGGACATTTGTGGATATTTTATGCACCTTTATGCTTCTATTTTGTTATTTGATCCATGCATTATTTGTCTAATGATCTCCTTTATGCTATATTACAAATCTTGATTCAATTAGCATAGTTTAAAGGTTTTCTTTATGTTTTCTTGATCATTAGTTTAATGGCATTATCATGTATGTTTCCTTAAAAGGCCTCATCATAAGAGGCTATCTATATTTTTGATCGTGTGTTGTTGTTTCTTGATCGTAGGAAGACAGGTACAAGAGGAGTCTATATCATAATCCTTCCACATCACGAAGAAGGGGGTCAACTCCACCCCAAGGCAGTTTGTGACTAGTCAAAGGGCAATATTAATGCACCTACCCTATTGAGGGCATTGGCAATTGTATAGACTGTATCATCATTCAAGTGACCCTAAGAGGAGCATATTTGTAATAGAGATTCATTCATAATCAATACAAGAAATATCATTTTGTTGAATTTATGCAATGTGTCAATATTTTACGCTTTTATGATGACTATAGACTAATACGGTAGATAGGAGCATGCTTTTTGGTTATGTAAGTTGTTTGGTTATGTCAAAGGCGATCACGGTGGAACTCTGCATTTGTAGCCCCTAAGTGCTGACATTCTTGAATTTTTCTTATCTCAGGTGCTAACCGCAGCTAACAGCTACGATTATTTGTTGGCCCGTGGCTTTCACCCATGGTTCACACTGTAGCCCATAGACCAGAGCTACGGTTTACAGTAGAAGCAGCAGATAGCAGAGAAACCACTTGGCATCAGATCAGGAGTTGAGGTAGGCTCTATTTTTATTCTCTGTTCTATATTTTCTTCTCTGTGTTTTTATAGTAAGCGTTAAATCGATTGCAAATTAGGTACACTAAAGAAAAAGGGTGAATGAATAGTCCTAGTTTGCTTTCGCATTCCTTCCATTAGAAAGGTATTGCTAGGAACAACGGACCTCTGATTGCAGTCCACCCTAGAATACAGTGACTTTGATAAAAATTGAGTGGTCGTTTGCATGCTTGAGGCCCAATTAGAGGCCATGTCATCGTAATTGCATTGTCATAACATCATGTAGGACATAGCATGCATACCTTTCTGAATTTGAAACGTTCCTTTTCTTTTTATGCATATCATGTAGGAATGATCATATGAATGCTCTTTTATGCATTTGTCTTTATGCAAAGTAAAAGGAACCACACACACCACATGCAACTAAACGCTAGTGAGTTGGGCCTCATATCCAACCACTAGTAGGGTTCAACGACGGTGGGCATCATTTCCATCCGTTGGCCCAAATCCTACGTACCCTTTGTTACTAGACCATACCGGATCCGAGAACCTTTCGTACCCTGGAAAATTTGCATGTACTTTCTTCAGAAGGTATAACGCTGACTGGGGGAAAATGGGTGAGGATCTGGGAGGACCTATGCTCCCTGACCGTGTGTGGGCTTCATTACCACACATTATAGGTTGGATTACGTGACTTGGAGTTCATCACCAAGTTATCGAGCTGTGAGTGTATAGGTGAAAGCCAATTAAACTGAGAATAAAATCCAACAATTTTGCAAAACACGCGAGAGTTTCTCATATTGATACAACACATTTTGAAACAACATCAAATAGTTTAGGGCTCACTTTAAAATTTAAAAATAAGATAAGCATCATTGTATACCTTGTTTTATAATAAAAGATACATCTAGACATTAGGTACACTATGGTGGATACACGGGGTGGTCGGCAAAGGCGCAAGCCTGAAGCCAATGACCAAGCCCCAACCGATTCACAAATACACGTGTCTAGTCCTCAACCACATGAGCAAACCGAATGTCATTCGATGAGCATTAGAGGAGACAACTCGACACGAGGGGATCCCATTGAGCATACCCCTGATAGACTAGCATCAGTGCATTCTGCTAGACATAGATTAGAGCATGGAGCTTCTCAGCTTGAGGGTGCTCCACTCGAAAACCATTATCGAGACCGCATTGCACGTGCATCCACGGGATCGACCAAAGAGTATGTCATGCAAGGGACCAGATTGGTACCCATTCACACTAAGTCTATAGGGTGTACTATACCCCCACCTTCTGAGTATAGAAGGAATAGAGATCCACCCATTCAGAGGCAAGTAGACAGGCTCCCTACTGAGCGCAAGTCTACCCATACTCCCACGCGTACTATAGCATGCAAGATCACCATCGATATATCAAAGGTGGGAGCTAATGGAACACCACCCCATGAGAGGTGGAGGTCTAGATAGCTAGACGGTCTAGGTAGTGTGTTAGAGCATCTAGGCTGCAAGCCTTCGGCTCCGCCCACTCGTGCTCTGAGTGAGCATAGTGGGAGCACCATTAGAACTACTAGAGAGCATGGAGAGGCTTCTAAGCACCCTCATGTCTTGCATCCACCATCCACGCATGGTGGCATGCAGCACAGGACACAACATGATGTCGATGCCATCTTCACAGATAGAGGCAAAGGCATAGCACATTAGTCCGATGGGTACAAAACCCACAAGGTCGCTCGTATAGAGCAAGCGTACCAAAGGCCTCCTACGGCTGACCAGGTCGAAAGATCATATCGACTGGCCTCTGAACAGAAATGCCAACTCCTCCAAGATCAATTGGAGGATGCTCGCCTAGAGAGGTAGCACATTGAAGATGAAGATCTTCAGGTGCAGAGGCTTACTAGACAGAGGTTGTATGAGCAGCACTTGCGCGAGGAGCGCATCCTCATCCAGAAGGAGCATGTAGAGTAGGAAGATAGGTTGGCTAGGGCCGGCCTATATTCTCAGGATGAGCATAGAGAGTAGGTGCACAGGAAGGCTCTTTCGCAATCCGACATGCACCATGAGCGCGTAAGCATTCACACTCATATCACTGCCCATCAGAGAGAGCGACCACCTTCGGTCGACAATCAGAGGTAGCAACATTATGAGGAACAAGAGGGGAACAGATACAACCAGGAATATCCTGAGAGTTCCCAAGCTGAGGAGGAGGAAGAGCAATACCCTCCACCTCGATAGAAGAGGATTGTACCTCCTAGACCGCCTCTACGTCGACTTAGGGAGGAGGACTTTCTATCTTCTGAGGCTTACAAAGCTTTGGCCGAGAAGGTCAAAGCAATTGAGAAACAAGGCGCGGCTGTCCAAAAGTTGACACTGAGGAAAATTCACAATGAACCTTTAGATCCCTCGGTGCCTACGCCCCCATACCCTGAGCATTTTGAGATGCCCAGGTTGGACAAATTCAAGGGTGATGAAGAGGTGCAAGAACATGTCACGAGCTTTCTGGATGCTTGCTTCCAGATAGAGAACAATGATGCACTGTTATTGCGTACGTTTGTCATGACTCTCTCTGGTCCAGCCTGAGAGTGGTTCAATCAACTAAAGAAACATAGCATAACAAATTTTGAGCAATTAGCTGATGCCTTTCTTGAACGCTATTCCTTTGGCATCAAGAAATAGGCCAACCTTTTTGATTTTGCTGCACTAGCTCAGCGCGACGATGAGCCAATAGAACAGTACGAGAAGAGATGGAGGAGATTAATGGCAAAGTTGCCATTCTTGATTCCTACCATAGAATTAACTCGAATGTTTACAAAGAGTTGTGCCAAGCACATCTCGCTATTGTTGCAGCTGCAACATTATGCTACATTCGAAGAAGCTTTGGTGCAAGTGAAGGTAATCATGACTAAGGCACTGCACCATTTGAAATTGCCTAAATCACTCATCGTACCAACCACCTTTACATTGAGAGCGTTTAACGATGCACTATGCTCTATGGTTGGCACGATTGTCCTACCTATTCAGGTGGGACTAAAGACCATTCCCGTAATGTGTCACGTGATAGAGGGTGCTTTGCAGTATAACATCCTACTAGGGAGGCCTTGGATTCATGAAATGCATTGTGTTCCCTCGATATTGCATCAGTGTGTCAAATATATACATGAGGGACAAGTTCACGTGGTTTCATCAGATGAAGAACCATTCAAGTTCATGAACTTAGCAGATTTGCCAGGGGGTTTCGTACTCCCATCAACGCACTTGGACATACGGCCCACGTCATCGATAAGGGTTCCAAGAGGTAAATAGGTGGTGCATGTTCAACCATCGATATCTGTATCAAATAGATCTGAACATACCACTACAACTTCTCTAAGATCGAGTGCATCAGTGATGCATCGGGATGATGAGAAATTAAAGGTGAAATTGGGCAGGAAAGAAGCAAAGAACGCGCCCAAACCAGTCACCATTGAGGCTGCCACTCCCATGGAGGTGGAGGGAGCCCAAGATCAAGTCGAGGAAGCACCTCAGCCTGCCTCGCCTGCATCGTCAGCAGGGTCATCCGCACCATGGGTGACCGTTCACCTAGCCAGTATAGGTCTGGGTGAATACCTCATGCAAAATGTGACCTTTGGTCCTATTTTAGAGATTGCATGAGACATGGGCCGACCGATAGCCCATCGATATCTAGTTGGATCCATAGTACCATTGGGCGAGCCACCCAACCAAACAAACTTCATCTACGTCGGGTTGGATCAAGTTCCAACGTGAGCACCCATGGAGATGGATGATGAGGAACAGTTCACGGTGAACGTTCGGTACTTGTCCAACCTAGAGTATGCCATGCACATTTTTGAGCTCTATCATTGGCATGGATATGACCTTGGTATTTTCGAACAAGGACGAAGAACCCCTCTTGAACTACGTTATCATTTGGCAACTGATAGGTTCGGATTGGGATTGCAGATTCAGGGACATGATGATTTACTCGTTGCATCATTGGATCATTTATACCTGAGTCTGGGGGACGATGTGGATTTTAATCCATATCACCCTAACATGTCTAGCCTTCGGGGCAACAACCCAATGGTGTCAGTCATCACCATTGAGAGACCGGAGCTTGAACATGAAGAGTTCTCAGAGCAGAACCCCAGAGGCAACCTGGGTCATCAAAACCGTATCACAATCGACGATACTGGTATGCAGGGGCACAACCCCGCCATCCTAGGCAATCTCGACTCAGGAGATCTTTGTAGTGAATATGGAGAGGAGTCCACCTCCAAAATAAGTGGACCGAGCTATGATGCAGATGGTGAGTCCTCGGATAATGATCAATCTGAAGAGGAAGTTGAACGAGCCTTCGTGGTTCCGACATTTCTACGCCATTTGCTGCCTAGAGAGCAATTAGATGAGATACAAGAGCATTTCATAGTCGATAGTGATTATGAAGATGAGATAGAATAGGCCTACTTAAGGCCTCATCCAGCTAATCTCCCAATATTTATGGACACGATAGAGTGGTCTGCTCATAGTAGCAATCATAGCGATGAGGATGAGATGACCGATCCGAGGCTTGTATATCCACTACATCTATTGCCTATGGAGTCGAAGTATGTTATTGAGGTAGTCCCTCCTAACACTGATTGCTCTGAAGAAGTAGAGCCAATTTTTGCATCGATGTCATATATACGATCGTTCTATCCGGTTTATCCGGATAGTGATGATAGTGACCGTAGAATCAGATACATGGGGCCACATCTGGCAGATCACCCCTTGCATATGGGGGAAGTGAAGGATTATATCTGTATAGTGATGATGAGGATTCATTGGAGATGGCCTATTTAGGGCCTCATCATCTACGTAATCGAAATCCACCTTGAGGTACACCACCTATTATAGCTACAGGTTTGCATCGAGAGATTAATCTCCAGCACCGCCTCAGGGAAAGAATAAATCTGGAAGAGGAATATCAAAGACTCTTTCCCCATCCACCTACTTATGCTGAGCTAATTGAGTCGAGAGATCCCATTTTGCAATTAGTGCATAGGGAGGATCCAGTTGTCCGGGCACCTCACAGAGAGGACCCGTTTGTCCCCATACCATCTGAGCCAGATCTTGGGTACGAAAGCTACATAGACGATGTAGAGTTTAGTCCATGTGGTCCTGGAGATCAATTCCATTCCATCAACATGGTCTCCATTGATTTGACCACTCCACTCCACAATCCAGCAGATCCATCCAAGCCATTGCATCTAAACATGGATGCTATCGATTGGGATCATGCTGATTCTCCAATAGAGCCTGAAGACTTCTTCCCAAATGAAGAGATGTTGCAACCATTTCATTTTGGACCAGGTTGTGCTTATGATGTCTATCACATTGAACATGCTTCCAATAAAGAACATATAAATCTAGCTGATGACATCCATTTGATCCCTACGCCTCATCAGCTTGAGGAGGGATCCCATATGTCAGTAGAGGAAACCTTCAAAGTGGATATCGGTAATGACCCCACCAATCCAATGAAGGTTAAATTTGGAATGAGTCTCACTCTAGATGAGCGTGCTAGCATCATCCCTCTGCTGAAAGAGAGACCTGACCTTTTTGCTTGGACATACAAAGATATGCCCGGTCTAGACCCAAAATTGGTTACTCATAACCTTTCGCTAGACCCATCCAAGAAGCTTGTCAAGCAGAAGCTCAGAAAGATGCATCCAATAGTAGCCTTGATGGTGAAAGATGAATTGCAGAAGCTGTTGGATGTAGAATTTGTCATTTCCATCGACTATCCAGAATGGGTATCCAATATGGTACCTATAGGAAAACCAGATGGAAGGATCCATATTTGCATGGATTTTAGAGATCTCAACAAGGCAACACCCAAGGATTCATTTTCATTGCCAAGTATCGATGCTCTAGTAGATGCAACCGCAGGTCATGAAATGCTTTCATTAATGGATGGTTATGTTGGTTACAATAAAATTCGGATTAAGCCCGAAGACCAACATAAAACCGCATTCATAATGCCATGGGGAACATTTTGCTACAAAGTTATGCCATTTGGTCTTAAAAATGTTGGTGCCACATATCAGCGGGCTATGACATATATCTTTCATGACTATATGCACAAAATCTTAGAAGATTATATGGATGACTTGTTAGCTAAGTCATTATTGCGTATTGAGCATGTTGAGGTCCTAAGGAAAGTCTTCGATCGCCTCATCGAGCATAATGTGCGATTGAATCCTAAGAAGTGCGTATTTGGCATAACTTCAGGTAAACTCTTGGGATTCATCATCTCTAAGCGAGGCATCGAAGTAGACCCAACGAAGGTCAAGGCTATTTTAGAGATGCATCCTCCCACTAATATCAAGGAACTAAGAAGCCTTCAGGGCAAAGTAGCATCCATAAAGTGATTTATCGCTCAACTATCAGATAAATGTCGACCCATGAATCGACTGCTACACAAGGGGGTCCCATTCAATTGGGATGAGGACTGCCAAGCAACTTTCACTGAAATCAAGCACTACCTGGCAACGCCGCTAGTACTAGCTCCGCCTAGTCCAGAAGAGTCATTTCTACTATATATATCGATGACTGATTTTGCATTAGGGACCATGTTAGCCCAAAAGAACATGCTAGGCAAAGAACAAGCCATATATTACATTAGTCGAACTATGGTGAGCTACGAGTTAGGATATGCATATGTTGAAAAATTGTGTTTAGAAGTGGTGTTCGCTACCAAGAAATTGTGACACTACATGTTAAGTAATACGACATATGTTATATCGAAACAAAACCCTTTGCAGTATATGATGAGCAAGACATATCATAATACACGTACTACAAAGTGGATCATGCTATTGATAGAATTTGATCTGGAATTCATAAGCCAGAAGTCCATTAAGGGATAGGTCATAGTAGATCAGTTAGTTGAGGTGCCACTATCCAATAGTAGGCCTCTAACAATCGAGCTTCGGATGATGCAGTGTTTGTAGTATCCAAAGCTCCCAAACCCGAAGAGCCAGAGAACAATGTTGATATGACTCTGTTCTTTGATGGTTCAAAATGTGAGCAAGGAGCTGGCATAGGGATAGTGTTTTTCATGCCACAAGGAGCTCCAATGCCCTTGTCGTTCAAACTAGACTTCCCATGCACCAACAATAATGCTGAGTATGAAGCCCTGCTCTTGGGTCTCCACACAGCTGTCGCCATGAACATTAAAATATTAAACATCTTTGGTGACTCCTTGCTCATAGTCAATCAAGTTAAAGGATTATTTTAGTGTCGATGTCCGGTACTGAAAGCCTACAAAGATCTTGTTGCCACATATCTAGCTAAATTGGAATGGTACGACATCGAGGCAATCCCTCGTTCATCAAATAGGTTCGTAGACACCATGGCATCTTTGGGATCCTTAATCCCTCAAAATCCATCTACCGATTTTACTACCATCCATGTCAAGACGCTCTCGCATCCTACAGCGGAGCGTGCGGCCTTTGATAATAGAGTATCAGTCAACATGATTAGTGTGGAACCAAAAGATGATTGGTTTCTCAAAGCTGAAGACTTTCTTAAGAAAGCACCCTAGGGGTCTTTAATCGCCCAGAGTCCTACGGGGAGTGGCACCACCATTCATCATAGGGTTGTTTCCCAATCTGCATTTGCAAAGGTAAATATGTAGGGGGTACAAGTTGTCTTAGCAGTCGAAGCTGAGGCTCATCAGAATTGGATGTCACAGATTCAAGACTTCCTAAGACTTGGTTTTGTCTTGGAGGGACTATCATGTGCCGCAAGATGCACATTTAAATAGAAAGTGACTAAATATGTCTTAATAGGAGATATTTTGTACCATCAAAGTTACGATGGAGTTCTCCTTCATTACCTTGAGCTCGAAGAGTCATCTTGGGCAATTTTAGAAGCTCATGATGGTACGTGTGGTGGCCATTTCAGCGGCATGGCCATCGTCAAGCGCATCCTTCGAATGGGTTATTATTGGCCCACTATGGAGAAGGATTGCAATGTATATGTCAAGAAATGCATCAAATGTCAGCATCATGCTAATCTTACGCACCTGCCATCACAGGCCTTACAACCCATCCAAGCGGCTTGGCCATTTGCTCAATGGGGGTTTGACCTGATTGGCAAGATCTCTCCTCCATCATCAGGCCGACATACATTCATTATTATGGCTACTGAGTATTTTACAAAGTGGGTGGAAGCCATTCCCTTGACAATGACTACTAGAGCTCGTATAGCAGAGTTTATAATGGAGCATATCATAAGTCATTTTGGGATACCATCCAAAATAGTTTTGGATAATGGAACTTCTTTTAAGAACAAAACTATGTGAGCTTTAACATCTAAGTATCACATCAAACATAGTTTTGCAACTCCATATTATCCATAGGCAAACGGGCAAGTTGAAGCCTCAAACAAGACTGTGGTAGCCATCTTGAAAAATATAGTGCAAGAACACCACAAGGATTGGCATACACAACTACCCCTTGCATTATGGGCTTATAGGACTAGCATCCGGATGCCCACTAGGGCAACTCCATTTTCACTAGTATATGGCACTGAGGCCATTATGCCCTTAGAGTTGGAAATTCCAATGCTGCGCATCACATTGAAAGAGTTCATTGATGATGACACTACATGACAAGCTCACCTAGATCAACTGACGTTGCTCGATGAACATCGCGTGAATGCCCTTGAGCATCTCCACGTTTATCAGGAGTGACTCAAACGAGCTTACAATGCCAAAGTCCACCAAAGAGACTTTGAAGTTGGGGATCTTGTGCTGAAAGAAAACCAACAAAACTCTAATTTTCTGCCTGATATGCGAGACAAATTTATGACTAATTGGCTAGGACCCTATATCATATCTAAAAATATTGGTCCGGGTACCTATCGCCTAACATCGCTAGGAGGTGTTGAGGAGCTTGAACCTCTCAACATCATCCATCTTAAGGCGTTCTACGCTTAGAGAGTGTAGCAAAAGGCACCAAGGGTTCTAAAACCACTTGGTCATGTCAGTCAAAAAGCTCCAAAGGCATTTGTAAGCCCTTTGGTCAGTCAAAAAGGCACCAAGGATTTCTAAAAATTGCTTGGTCAACCCAAAGGCTTCGAGAGTTTTTCCAAACTACTCGGTCATCCCAAAAGGCTCCAAGCTCTCATTCGAGTGATTTGGTCATGATAGAAAAAGCTCCAAAGGCATCTGTAAGCCCTTTGGTCAGTCAAAAAGGCACCAAGGATTTCTAAAAACTGCTTGGTCAACCCAAAGGCTCCGAGAGTTCCTATGATTGCTCGGTCATCCTAAAAGGCTCCAAACTCTCTTGCTAAAATTTTGGTCAACTAAAAGGTTCCAAAGGTGTCTGTAAGCCCGTTGGTCAATCCAAAAGCCCCAAGGATTTCTAAAAATCGCTTGGTCAACCCCAAAAAGCTCCAAAGGCATACATACTCATCGTTTGGTCAAATATGAAAGCTCAAAAATTCATAAAAATTTGAAAATGTATAAAATTCCAAAAAATTGGTAAAGCATAAAAATCCAAAAACATTTGCTTTTGCATTTTGCATTTTCATACATGCATTCATTTCATTGCATTTCATTTAGGCATTTGTCACCCGCTGCATTCCATAATAAGAGATAACGTGTCTATCAAATCTTATAGACGATGACAAGTTTGTGTTTCAATCATGCACCCTTGCATTTATCATGATCTGTTGCATTCATACACAATACCTATTGCGGAGAAACATGTATGTATACCGAGTTTTTTGGTCATTCAACCATACCTAGTGGTCTGCTCAAGAGTTGATAGAAAGCTTGCTTTGCTTTTGTAGCTAAGGTCCAGTTAGTATAGCCCTTAGCATATCAGAATTCTATCACTAATCAACAAATTAAACAATCCTAATAAGGACTAGGGGAAGATGAAAGCCATGAAGCAGGACCGGGTATCCTGAGGTGAAAGGAATTATTCTTGCTTATCCCCCTATGTGGACGGTTCAAGAAATGTTGGCAATTGGCAAAAGGACAGGTTAGTTCCCTATTCAGAATCCCTTGCTTATGATAAAATGAGCAATATCCCAAAGTGGTATCCCACATCAATCCTCATGATTGATACCCTAGATCGATATCATAGATCGACATCCCAGATTGATATCCCATATTGATATCATATATCGATATCCTAGATCGATATTCCAGAAATGGTTCCCACCAAAGCAAATCCCCAAGGGAAGTTTCTAAAGAAAATTATCAAATGTGAATGCCAAAAAGTGAAGATCAAATGAAGATCAAAAAATCAAAGTTCAAGTGAAGATCAAATGAAGATCACAAATCAAGTTAAATCAAGATCAAATGAAGATCAAAAAATCAAAGTTCGAGTGGAGATCAAATGAAGATCAGAAATCCAGTTCGAAGAGAAATTGAATGAAGATCCAGAGATAGTTCAGAGCCAAAAAGGAATCTACTCCCTTGCTTCACTACATATATGAGCAAGTATCCTAAAATTGAAGGATAGAAAGGAATGAGCTTGAATCCCTGGAATTATCGGCACTACTATACCTTACGCATGATGATATGTCTGATATACTTACATTTTGCTTGTATGCAGACCAATGTTTGAATGTGGAAGAGCTAGCTTCAGGTGTCCTGCATTGCTTAGTGGCTTAGTCCAACTAAAATCTAAACCTAGGATTGGATAAGACATTTGTGGAGCCCCTATCTTAGCAATGGGCTGAAAGAATCCCGCCTGACATCGGGGAACGCTCGTGTCTTATCTTAATATATTCATTTGCACACACAAGGATAATGAACAGTTAGGGCCTATTCTAGCAAAAGCCTTGTATCTCAGAAGTCTAGTATGGTCAGTATACAACTTTTGAGCAGTCTACTAGGGTGTTTGAGTCTCATGGAAAACCTCAAAAAGTTCTCTAATAGCAACAAAATACCAAATATCATTAGACATCAAAAATACGAGTCATTCATTCATCAAAATGCATTTTACAAAGCACAATCAAACATATAGGATAGATACCGCATGAATATCAGAAATGATGTTTAGACGGCCACTGACTATATAGTGCAGCAAAACAAAATATACATAATGACATATTCATTCACCTAACATTATACCAATCCATTTCACTGCATTTTATATATGGGTGATTAATTAATTTTAATTCTTGTAATGAGAATTACAAATTAGTTTGCATGATTGTTATACATCTTGTAATGTCATACAATAGACAGATACAAACAAAAGTCATTCCTTATGTTTTTTTTTAGGGATTAAAACATACAGGTTCATTTCCATTATATTATGATCATGAACATAGTGCATTATTATCCATCGCATAGGCATATCATGATATCATCACATAAATTAAATCCATACAAAAAGCAAATTCAAACACAGATTTAAAAACAAATACTGCATCCATTTGCATCCATCATAAATAGCACATCTAAACATATAGATCACTGCATAACATCATCATCATAAATCAAATAGCTAGCTAGTGCATGTCATCCATACATCACATCAAATCATATAGCAACAATTAAAACATAACAATATAAGCATTGCATCCATGTGCATCAAATAAACATAAAACTAAAAAATAGCAGTACACATAATGAGCTATAAATGATCAAAGTCATATATATAAATATGTGTCCAAATGAGTACATAGGGAGAGTACAAAAATGCCCGTAGGCTACAACTGTGTAGGTCCTCGACCTTACACACAAAATGCTATATCAAAAATGTAGTCTATGGTAAGAGAGCTCTAACTCTGATCTACGCCCCCTACACCGGAGCTCTCACCACCTCCCTCACTGCTCTACTCAGAAGCCTGCTCAACCTGCTCTCCCCGTTGTCCTGCTACCTATGGTGGGTCCTATTGAGGATCCTATCGACCTCCAAGTCCGAGGAGGCCTAAAACCCTACCAACTACCACCTGGGCAATTGGTACCTCCGTATGACGAGCCCTGTGACTGGACATCGTAGAAGACTACCCTACATCTCTGGCCCTAGCATGCGAACTACCTCCATGAGTACTAGAGGACCTGTGAGTCCTCTCTGACCTATGAGTGCGGTGACTAGAACTCATCGTAGACTGAGTAGTAGTCCTAGTCCTGGTCCGCTGAGCATCTGAAGCAAAAGGGTCATCGGGCATCGGTAACCCATGCATCTCAATGTAGCCCACTAGCTGACCCACTCGAGCAACCCGAGACATGTGCATCTCATTGGTCCTCATGACCATGCTGCGTAGTCACTCGATCTCAACTATCGGATCCTGACCCCTTGGGATAACTACTACTGGTGCTGCCAGTGGCCCCATGATAGCCTGAGGAGGTGGCATAGCCCCCCTCGATGCTCGAAGGAGATCCCTCTCTGCTACTATCATAGCCCACTCTACCCGAGCTACATCTAAAGTAGCCTGTAGTGCCTGAACCTATGCATCTACATCTATAGCTCGCGTAGTGAGTGCCTAGACCTATGCATGTGCCTCAGTCAGATGCCTCTCCCTATCAGTCAGTTGAGCCCATAGGGTAGCAATAGTAGAGTCTCGCTCTCACTGCTGTGTCTGGAACCTGTCGAGCTGACTCTCCAAGTTAGCCACCCATGCTAGGAGCACCCCCTCTGCGCTATCAGGAGGGACCTCACCCTCCTCAGAAGCCTCCTCATCTGGGTCAACCTCAGGAGCCTCCTCTATGGTGGCCTCTACCCCCTAGGCACCCTCTGTCCTCTAGCGCACCCTACGCCCATCAGGATCTACCTTTGCTCCTATTGCTCTCTGATCTGGCTCTCAGCCTAGAGGCCCTATGTCGTACCATCTAAACATCGACCACCACCCATCGTATGCAGGTGTGGTCATAGTAGTCTCGACCCTAGTCTCCTGGTAGTCATCAGCAGCATCTCCCAGCACCTCAAGAATAATCCACTATAGATCATGCTCCATGACCAAGCGTCTGTACCTAAATGGGATATCTAAAATATCTTGTATGAGCCCAAACTATCGTAGGACCCGAGAGTAGAACTGGTACTCTCGGATCTCGGCCTTACGACCGATCAACCATCTATCATGGTGCACCTATCTCAACCATTGGCCCTCCTTCGGCCATGCTGGGCAATCCATATAGGGCCACCATTGAACATCGTTCGGGCCAAGTGCCATGAACTGAGTGATATAATGTTGGACATCACCAGCATGGATCCTACTATGGGTACCCTCCTCCTCATGAGGCCAACAGGCGGTATAACACTGATGATCATCAATAATAGAAGTGATGCATAGTGGCAGATCCTTAGGATGCTCTATCTTAATGTGTTGCCACCCCCAGATCTACAAAAGGAGACTGCAGCTCATGCCCTTACGGCTCCGCTTAGTAAATGAATATAGCTCCCTATAGAGGTGGGCCAACAGAGTGCTCCCCCAAGCCAAGCATAGCGGCTCCCTAGTAGAGCTCTGCACGACTCTCCATATGTTGGCCAAAAGGTTCTAGGGAATCCTCATGCCTGAAGAGTCTAGAAGTATGACCTGAACCACGAGGATCATAAAGATGGTAGCACGGACTGAAAAGACATGCTTACCCTCCTAGTAAGCGATGTGAACTCCTCCGTGGTCAATAGCATCCTGAGCCTCCTGGCTCCGGTCTCCAAAGATAGCATCAAAAATGGGCTTCTTAGCCCTAGAAGAAGAAGATGTGATGGCCTCACCATCGATAGGGATCCTAAAGATCCGGTAGACGTCCTCCAAGGTCATGGTCATCTCACCCATGGGCAGGTGAAATGTGTTGGTTCGGGCATCCCAACGTCGAACCAACGCAGTAAGGTAAGCCTGATTTACCCGAATAGTGGGTAAATCCAAGACATAGCCAAAACCCATGGCTCTAAACCAGTCGCGCTCACCACCCATGAGTCGCTTGCGGAGAGTCTTAAGAAGATCAGGCTCTCTCGCTCTAGAAGTCACAGTCTGAAATAATAGACTACTATAAGAAAAAGCTAACGCATAACAACAAAAACATCTAAAAAATTTGATAAAAAGACAAAAATGTACTATGGTACATTCATAAAAATACTTAGGCAAACCTAAAATACATTAAAATCTAATTAGTTGCCTAATTAACTTAGAAAAAATAAAAAATCTAAAGAATTTTTCTAAGGTTTTCGGACCATGGATAGCAGCTGCGGTCCCCAATCGTCCAATTGGGAACCGTAGTTGGTACCTACGGTCCACCAATGACCAAAATTTGACCATTGGGCATTTGAATGTTGATCGCAGATGTCAGCTGTGGTCCCCAATCAACAAATTGGGAACCGCAACTGTTACCTGCGGTCTCCATTCAAACATCGGACGGGGTAAATTCCTCGCCCGAAAAACAAAAAAAATATTATTAAAATTAAAAAACAAGAAACCCTAATCTAGCCTAGTCTAGGTGTGAGGTTAATTGCCAATAGTTTAATTAGGGTTCATTTAACTCATTAATTAGTGAGGTTAATTTTTACCGGTATCACATGCGTGGTCTCGGTTTAGAATTACCTTTCCCTCCGTGCGGCTGGAAGAAGCTTCTCCATGGGCTGCCATCGTGCGGTAAGAGGTCAATGAGTCTGTAGTTCGGTAGGTTGCGGTTAGGGTTTGCACCATCAAAGGTACAAATTCTATCATTGTCAGAGCTCTGAAATCGCAAAGGAATAATGAAGTAAAAAGTAAAATTCAACTTTTTATAACCTTTTACATTAGAGCGCGGACCGCAGCTAAGATCTACGGTTCAGGAATTAGGGTTTTCTGATCGCAAATCGTAGCCATGGTTCCTAAAATTTGCAAAATGGGAACCACACATCAAGGCTAGGATTAGAAAATGGAAGCAAATCTGACAAAATCCCACCATGGGAGGGTCTAGAATGTCAAATTAATGACCCCCAGAAGGTCGGATGTTCAATAAGAGCCATCAATTTATCAATTTGGTGATTTTTAAGCACCATGGTCATTTAATAATTCACAAACAAATAATAACAAAAAAATCAAATAAATCAAAAGCCAAATGCGTCTCGTATTCAGTGATTTACCCTATACACTTGGCGGTTGCAGTGACTTGGGATCTATGCAATCCGGTAAGATGAATAAATCACCATAAGGACATTTGGGGCAAAAATGTCATCGTTGATATGATATGATTCATTTCAATCCCTAAGAAGGCCTTTGTGGCTGGACTGCTCCATGGGAACGAAGGGTTTCATACCATTTCTCCTATGACACCTTTTCAGCAAATCATCGACAAATGTGATTCAACACAAGCTTAATTACATTTGTATCATTTCGATTCCCTAAGATGGCTATAGTAGCCTGACTGCTCCATGGGATAGAGATGTGCAAATACTATTAATAGTTGCAATCATAAGCTGAACTAAGCCTAGCCAAAGCATTAAATTGCTAGAATCTAAGTTTGTTCAGATCATTCATTATGGTCAAGCGACTTCGTCGCTTCAATCATTGTCATTACCCTCATCGACTCGTCGCTTGAGGGGGTAGTCATAATTTCATAATCATAATCAAAGTCAATAGAAGATCCCTAAAATCATAGATCCCTTGATCTTGTCAAAATTGCGTTCGTTCTTGCGAATCATTGTCAACAACTATCATAAGCTTCCCCCTTTGCTTGGGGCAAATAACAAATATGATAATTGGTTTGTAACTCTCATCCTTCAGATTTATGGGTCAGAAGATACCTATACTTGGCATTGATGCTATCCGAATGTCTGATGACGAGTGCAGACTTGTCAAAATGTAAGCCTTTCACGAGTTGGAAGCAATGATTCCAGGATGCACATCCTTTTGATGGACCTGGGGCATCTAATGTTGATCCGACTAATGATCATCATAGAACCTTCGACATCATTTTAGGAGGTCTATTTTTGCTCAGCGTTGTTCGATCTCACAATGCATCTCAAAAGGGGCATCTGTAGACACCTAAAATGCGTCATGTCGAGGGTGACTACTCATATGGACATGCTACAAGACCATATGGAAGATCTTGGATAGACTCCAAGATAGAGCAATGGTTCTAACCACTCAATTTGGGCACCTTGGCCTAATCAGTCTGAACCATAGATCAGATCCACGGTTTATAGCTGAACCATGGATGAAACCTGTGGTCTATAGTCTGGACCGCAACTGTCACCTACGGTCTTAACTGAAGTTCAGTTAGCCTCCAATACGAGCCAAATCAGTTGGAACGACCATTTGGTCTAGAAGAGGGCGGTTGAAGGATGGAAGATGCCAGAAGCTTCCATTCAAACTGTCCTAACCACCCCTTCTTGATCTTGGCTTCTCCATGAAGCCACCCCTAGCCCTTGGGATATCCTATAAGTACCCCTCAAAATAGGGCAAAGACATCAAGCAAGCATTGGAGAGAAAAGTGGTGAAGCCCTGACGAACTGTGAACTCAGTCTTGAGTGCATAGAGAGAGAGCATTGTTGCCATCCCCTTGCCAATTTACCAAACACCATGACAATTCATGCCATGGATGCCCTAAGGAGCTAGAAGAACCAAGAAGCACAAATCCGGGCAAACGAAGGCCCTTCACATCGAATTGACCACCAAATCAGTCTGAGGACAATGAAGGCGACCCTTGAACATCAATTTGGACAAGGAGATCAAGCCCACTACCCCTGATTTTGAGGGTAAACCTATCAAAGGTCAAACCATGGTTGTCAATCGCGGTTCATAGTGCAGACCGCTCACCAGAGCTACGGTTTGCAACAGGTGATAGATCACCTTACTCTTTTCATTTTTGTCCGGTTAAATAGGTTAGATTAATCATTTCTTAGGTTTAATTGTAGTTTAGAAGAATTCTGACCGTGGGAATTAGCTTAGAATAGATAGTTTATGCCTTGCATTAATTAGGACATTTGTGGATCTTTTATGCACCTTTATGCTTCTATTTTGTTATCTGATCCATGCATTATTTGTCTAATGATCTCCTTTATGCTATATTACAAATCTTGATTCAATTAGCATAGTTTAAAGGTTTTCTTTATGTTTTCTTGATCATTAGTTTAATGGCATTATCATGTATGTTTCCTTAAAAGGCCTCATCATAAGAGGCTATCTATATTTTTGATCGTGTGTTGTTGTTTCTTGATCGTAGGAAGACAGGTACAAGAGGAGTCTATATCATAATCCTTCCACATCGCGAAGAAGGGGGTCAACTCCACCCCAAGGCAGTTTGTGACTAGTCAAAGGGCAATATTAATGCGCCTACCCTATTGAGGGCATTGGCAATTGTATAGACTGTATCATCATTCAAGTGACCCTAAGAGGAGCATATTTGTAACAGAGATTCATTCATAATCAATACAAGAAATATCATTTTGTTGAATTTATGCAATGTGTCAATATTTTACGCTTTTATGATGACTATAGACTAATACAATAGATAGGTGCATGCTTTTTGGTTATGTCAATATTATCAGACTTATAGTCAATTAATGCATTAGACATCAACCAACGATTCCATCAAGATAAATTCATACACTTAATTTTAAAAAAAGAACATCATTTAGGTTATTTTTAAAATATTACATCATCAAATTTGATATGAAGCAAACAAAAGATTCATAATAGAGAAATTATTCTTATTCTCCAAAATCCTTTTCTATTTGAAATCCATTGTCCTCTCCAAACCTTATCCAAATCCATTCTAGGATATTAAGAGAGGCAATAGGCAAATAACCACTATTGTTTTTTAGAAAACCAGAGGAGGAATCAAACTCATTTTTTCCCTAGATTATTATTATTTTCAAAGGATTACCTACTTCATTGTCATGGTTGGGAACTATTACTCAATGGAGATCTCAAGCCATTGAAGATAAACATCATCCAAGAATAATTGTCAAGGAGAAAATCTCAATGAGAAATAACATGATCAAGGATAAGTACCCATAAAACTTCATAAATAATATTAGTACCCTCCAAGGTTAGTATGTTTCTTCTCTTAATGTTGTATTTTCTTGTTCTACTTACATATAAATTGTTTTTGTTAGAGTTAATGTAATGTGCACTATGCCTTCCTTGACACTTGTCAGTTTCACTTGACAAGTGTCATGCATTTCATATAGGCTTATGCCTATATATTGTAACTCATTTCATGAATAAAATATCCCCTTCAGTTTCCTCCTAACATTTGTGAAGATGTGGCGATGGTTGTGGCTTGAAAATGATTCATGTTTTGACTTCCACTTGTTGCTTCTGGCATGATGGATGGGCTGGTAGTGGCCGAAGGTTTTAAACAGTGGACTAAGGTTATTGCGGAGGAGTGGATATCAAAGAAATGGTGGCCGACAAGGCCTTTAATTAAATTCTCACAACTTGAGGGGAAATATTTTTTTTTTAATGGCCTTTATTGTATTTGCCCATGTAATTCCCCTGCGAGGGAAAATTTGAGAGACTATTTTTTTTCCTGCTAGAGAGCGATGCCACCATAGTGCGAGGTTTTAGTTGTTGTCTTAAAGAATATAGGGGTATTTACAGTCGTTGGAAACGTCTTTCCGTGACGGACACAATGGTGGTGTCATATTGTAATTTTGAGGCTATTTCAATTGATTTTTTTAGCCTTAAAATTTTTCTACCTTGGAGTGCACTCTCGGTTGTATCCGACACTCCCAAGGCACTTGTAAGTGAACCTAGTATCTAGTATTCTCCTCTTTCTACTTGGCAGATGCAGTGGCTGGTTACCCATGCATTTCGATAAGATGAGGTGACTACCATAAGGACACTTATTCTAGGGACTACAGACATAGACACCCTAGACTCTATTCGAGGTTTTTTTGGATCTACTTCTGAAGACTATAGACGAAGACACTTCAGAAGATTCTCTTATCCTCTTCTTTCTTCTTCTCCTCTATATTTGGCTTCTATGGCTCATTTTATTGTATTTCATGGCTCATTTTTCCTTTGTATTAAGGTGCATTTTTGGTAGAGACCGACACCTTCTATATTGAGTTCACCATGAGGAGGTATTTGATATTCATGGTGGATCTAGTCAGTGACCTACGAGTGGCAACATCCTTTGAGGATGACCTGCAGAGGCAACAGACCCAGAAGTGGCTGACCCTGAGGCACCCATGATGACCCTGAGGCACTTAGACAGCTGACCCAGTGGCAACATACCCTTTGAAGTGGCTGACCCTGAGGCAATAGACCGAGATGTATACACAGTGGATCTAGCGTTATTCACAGTTGGAGAGCCAAGTGCAAAGAGCACAAGCCTAGACCAAATCAGCAATAAAGGAGGATGTAGATTTTTTTAGAGAAGTCAACATTAAGGGGGAATGTTACCTAATGTTGACTTGTTTTTTTATTTAGTTAGGATAGTGCACATTAAGGGGGAATGTTAGAGTTAATGTAATGTGCACTATGCCTTCCTTGACACTTGTTAGTTTCACTTGACAAGTGTCATGCATTTCATATAGGCTTATGCCTATATATTGTAACTCATTTCATGAATAAAATATCCCCTTCAGTTTCCTCCTAACAGTTTTACTCCTTTATGGTCAATTGTTTTTATTCTATGATCAATTACATAGAATATTAGTCTTCTTTGGGTGTGTATTATCTATACATTATCTACATATACCCTACTTATCATCCTATATTTATCATTTACCTTTCACCACACGTAGATCTTATATCTAGGATTATCTATATACTAACCTAACTTGACATTCTCTAATCCTAACTTAATACTTCTAAATTGAGTTTTATCTAGGTTTAGGTGTCACCTTGTTCCTTCTATATATGTGGTATAGTATTTACCTTGGCTTGTCTAAACCTAGTTAAAACAATGTATTTCATTATTGTTGGACAAAATAGAAAATAAATCACACGCCTATGATTATTATGGTTGGTACGCTCTTAGTTCACCTATTTTTGAGATATAACTACTTAGTATCATAACATATTTGCATCTAGTATATAAATTATTAAGAGAACTATGTCATGGTCATTCCATTATATGTCTAGTTATAAGACTTGGGACTACAGGTCTTCAATGTTTGACCACATGTAATCAATAAGTGAATTCAAAATGGTATCCTTCATTTGTGGAAGGAAGTACAAATTATAGCTAGTGATGTATTTTGTAGCATTTATGTTTTAGAATTTGCTTACAGCATGTTAATGTTGAAATATCACATGATAACTATCACACCATTTAAATTTATAGTAGATAGTGCATCTATCAAGGTCATAAATAGGTTAACTTCTATTGTCATTAGAGTTACATATATATTGAGCACTATGATCTATAATTGTGAAATGGTCATATTTAAATCACAAATTTTGTTTTGGATATTTGAAACTATTTACATTATAGGCTTAGAATCTATTTTTTAATGTGTAGCAATGTCATACATGTTCTAGCTTGTTATGTAATTTAAACCCTATAATTTTTTCTCAAGAGCCTGATGGTGTGTATGTGTTTCTTGTAGACATATTACACCAGCTCCCATCAAGTTATATTCATTCATAACACCTTCAATAATGCATTTCATTCATGTAGAAGTTCATTTAAATCTTTTCTCTTTTAATAAGGATAAATCCCCAAGTCTAGATGGGCTCTCTATAGCTTTTTACCAACATAATTGGGATATAGTGAAGAATTATTTATTGGTGGTAGTGGAACAGTCTACATATCTTACCCTAATTCCAAAAAAGAAGGATGTTGAATTGTTTGATTCTTTTAGACCCATGAGCCTATGTAATATGGCATATAATATTATTTCCAAAGTGATGGCAAATCGATTAAGGCTATTGTTAGATAAAATTATTTTAGAAGAGCAAGAAGAATTTGTGAAAGGGAGACAAATTTTGGATGGGATCATAGTAGCTCATGAAGTTATACATTCAGTAGCTTTAAGAAAAGAGAAATTTATGATCTTAAAACTTGATATGAGTAAAGTCTATGATAGGGTTAAATGGGATTTTTTTTTCAGTTTTAGATATGTTTGGTTTCAAGAAGAAATTGGTTAGATGGATTAAAGCTTGTGTCTCTACAATTTCTTATTCAATGTTGGTCAATGGGTTAGTAATAGAATATTTTACAGCCAATAGAGACCTTAGACAAGGAGATCCTCTATCTCTTTATTTGTTCATTATTATGGCAAATGTTTTGAGTAGGAACTTAAAGAATGATTACAAATATGGGCTTATAAGTGGACTTAAGGTTAGTAATAACATCGACAACATCACCCATCAACAGTTTGTAGATGATACAACCCTTTTTGAAAGGGCAAGGATAAATGATGCCAGAGATTTGAATAACTTTTTAAAGGAATATGAAAGAGCATCAGGGCAAAAATTTAATAGGAAAAAATCCAAAATTTACTTCCTTAACACTCTAGCTAATATCAAAGCAAGAATTTATAGGTTACTTCATATGGAGGAGACAAATTTGCTAGCAACTTATCTAGGGATGTGTTTATTTGAGGGGAGAATGAGGATAGAATTATGGAATCCAGTTATCAGTAAAGTTTAAAATAAACTACCATCTTGGAAAGGTTGATGGTTACCGTTAGTAGGAACAGTGCATTTAATTAATTCAACCTTACAAGCCATTCCAACATATTATATGTCATTGTATACTATGCCAAAATCAGTTGAAAAAATTTTAACTCTATATTATGCGATCTTTTTTATGGTCAGGTTTACATGAAAAATGTAAATTTCCTTTGGTGAAATGGAGCAAGGTGTGTGATGATAAAACTAGGAGAGGTCTTGGTTTAATAGTTCTTACAAATGTAAACTTAGCTCTTAGGGGAAAAGTAATCTGGAGATTGTACAAAGAGAGTCAAAGACAATGGGAAATAATTCTTCTAAGTATGTTAAGCCCAATGACCCAAGTTTAATATTTACTACTTCTCTCTACAAAATGGTTTTTCTCTTTGGAATGGTTTAAAAAAATATATTGATATAATGATTAAAGGTTTAAGATGGGTGGAGAAAAAAATTCTATTTGAATGAATACTTGGTGTGATAAATAACCACTCAATTTAGATCCAATTTTGAAACCTTGGATGAGATTGCTTCAATATAAATATGGTGAAAGGGTTTCAAACATTTTGTACAAGGATCAGGAAGGAAGATACAAATAGAAAGAAAAATTTTTAACAAGTATACAAGATATTGATGCTAGGAGGCATTTGAGTATAAATATAACAACCGTTAGTATTTGGGAGTTGAATAGCTTAGGAGAATACACAATAAGAAGTGTATATAATCTAAAGCACCAACAAAATAGTAATATCCCTAGAATATGGAGAGATTTTTGGGATAGCCCAAGCATTCCTAAAGTTAAAATGTTTGTTTGGCTAGTAGGTCATAGAAGAATTTTATCTTGGGACATCCTTATGAAAAGGGGTTTTCATGGCCCCTCTCAATGTGTTGTTTGTAAAAAGGAGAGTATAGACCATCTCTTGGAACGTTTCTAAATAGTCTGGAAACTATGGAAATGGATTCTTAATCTATTTGGTAAATGCATGGTGATAAATAGTAGAATTGAAGATTGGTTAAAGCAATGGCATAGCACTTATAAAAGTGAGGTTTTACAAACAATATGGGATATATCAAAAGATACAATACTTTGAACTATATGGCTAGAAAGGAATAGAATAATATTTAAAGGAAAGAAAAATAGTTTAGAGGTAATGAAAAGGAATATATGTTTAGCCATAGAGGAGTCTAAACCAACCCTATCAACTCACCCAGTCCCTAATCTAGAAGTAGAGAGCCTTGATAGATGGATTCAAGTCATTAAATGGAATTATGATGTTGGGTACAAGAGAAGAAAAAATAAGGCAAAGAATATAAAGTGGAAACCACAAAATGTGGAGTTGGTTAATTTGAATTTTGATGGAGCATCTAAAGGAAATTTAGGACCAACGGGAGAGATTTTGTTTCATTCTACTTTCAATAGTGGATTTAATACAAATAATGAAGTTGAAGCTTGGGCAGCTTTAGAAGGGTTAAAAATATGCAAAAAAATGAAATGGAATAGAGTATGGATGGAAGGTGATTCTCTCATAGTAATAAATGCAATTTTAAGGAAAGCAAAGGCTCCATGGAACATACAAGAGATGATTGTGGAAATTCAATATCTTGCTAAAGAGTTTGAAAAAATCAAGTTTACACAAACATTAAGGGAAGGAAAAAAATGTGCAAATAGGCTAGCCAATAGAGGGGATTTTGATTGAGGATCGTGAATTTAAAATTCTCCTTTCCATGGTTAGAGAAAGTAGTAAGTTTAGCTAAAGCTAACAAGAAAATGTTGACTGCCTAAATCAAATAATGATTAAGATTTACTTTAATGTTTTCCATTGGTAATATTTTCTTTATTTTATAATAATAATGTGTTTTCATATAAACTATTTATTATAATTTTTGTGGTTGCACTTGTGCATCAGGAAGGAAACTAGCAATCCAAATTTGGCAAAGAGGACTATGATAGTGCGATGTTTTGGAAATATTACTCTACTAAGATGCAATGCATAGATAGTAGAGATGAATTTTTGTTATTGTGAAGGTTGCTACATAAAAATGTCAAGAAGGATGTTTAATTCTAGAATGTTTGTATTCGTACATTAAATTTGAAAATATCCAAAAAATGAAAATCAAGAATTCAAACATTTTATGTAAAATGATGTAGGTTTCTAGCTATAGCATCTCAATTGAGATGAGAAGTGTATCTATTTGTAAACTCTCAATATCTAAATAAGAGAGTTGTAATTTTTCAAGGGTGGGGGACCTGAGTACAATCCCTTATTATCCAACTAAAAATGCATTTCATTCATGAACATATGTTTTACATTGAAGTTGTCTTATGAGTGGGTTCAACAAGAATAATGACTAGATGGTTTAAATGCATGGTATCATTGTGTACACTATTCCATATTGACTTATAATGGATCAAACATAACACCATTTAGTGTTAAATCTTATGATCTATAAATGGAACTTGCACAAGCTAGCTAATTGGAAATTTCTTGGGCATGTTTACATGGCCTATTTTTGCATCTATTGACAGTTTTATTAATGGAAAGATAGGGGTCCACTCTTGGAAGATGTGTTGGTTGTATAGAGATACTAATTTTCTACCTTGGAAACACCCAATATTGGGATAATGGAACTTAATCCACATGGTATCGACCTCACCCATTCATGTGTATGAATTAAATATCCCATACATCATTCATCGAAATATCATGTATGTCATAGTTTCATACATATACTAGGACTAGCATGTTTGGTTTCAATATAAGTTCAGAATCTAATGTCATCATCTTATCATAGTAGATGGTGTGGCCTAGTTATTATCATCCTTATCAATTGCATAAATGATAATTAAATCTCTATTAATAAATAAGACCATTTTATTATTTTGTTATGATATTGTTATTATCTTAGAAGAGATACAAAAACATCATATCATTTGGTGTTCGATCACATGCAATTGTTATTAATGTGTCAAGGTCCTCATTTGTTTATAAATTCATATGCATTTTTAGTACGGAGATGAATTTTTCATTACTTTTTCATACCAAAGTGCACAATTTATAGCATCTAACTCTGTCCTTCCAAAATCTATATAGAGAACATTCTTTGTTCATAATAAGATCCTAAGAATTAAGGTCTTGGAAATTTTGATCTTGATATAGGTCTCCACAAAAGACCAAGTCAACGCCTTCAAAATGTATGGTTTGCATATATTTTATGTCCTTTAGTGATGTAGTAATGATCATGATCACAACACCTTCCCAAGAAGACTCAAATCAAAACTAATATTTTTTTTTAATCAACAATCTAGAAATTAACAATCATTCATTATATGATGCTCCTAAAAATTATTGGTCGATCAAACCAACAATCATACAATCAAATGGCAATCATTCAATTTAGTAAACATACAATATATTTTCCAATCATTCAACTCAACAATCATATAACGTGACAACTAAACAATCCTTGCAACAACTGTACAACCCAAGCAATCATATGATATCTTGGTAACCGTACAATCTAGGCAATCGTAAAATTTTATGATCACTTATTAATTATTGTATATATATATATATATATATATATATATATATATATATATATATATATATATATATATATATTCATACAATTGTATGATTCCAAACCTAACCCTAATTGTACGATTTCTCTTTTGTGCAATTGAACGATTTCACTTTTGTATGATAAATTTTTTTGCACTCTAATTTATTTGTTTCTACCTTTATGTGGTGTTTTCAACATGTGATGACAATCAGAGAACAAGTTTTGAATTTACCAAGGCATTTCTCATATCCAAACTCTTTCATCATTCCACATGCCCAAACTCTCCAATACAAAGGTTTATTAGAAACTACGTAGAATCATTGTTCTTCATTTGAAGCCACCACTTCTCCTCGTATGGATTTGAACTTATTACATAGTTATTTAGTAGCAAAATTCTCAAAATGAGTAATTTTACTCCATTTTCAAATTAATAGAACCATCCACCAAAGTATCTCTTCAATGGCCTTGTCCTCCCTTTAATCCAAGATTATTATTTAGTAGCAGGTAGCATTGTCTTCAATAGAATTGTGCTTTGTATCTCTCTTTTTTCCAGGATCCAAAGCTTTAGAAGTTCCTCTAGTTCCCGCACACACAAGCAGCAACACACACAATCTACCAAATGGCATACAATGGATTAAAAAAGAATCAAGACACTGATTGATTGCAAAAATATTTATTATTTCTTCAAGAATACAAGGCTAATATTTTAGATTCCTTTTACTTCTCCCTATTTTTCAAAACCTCTTCTAAAAAAAAACACACAATTTATATTTTTTTTAAGTAGTTACATAATGGTCGAACTATTGGCCTTCCACCTCCACAACGATTCAATATTTGGATGGATGTCGTCGGGATGCTCCTACATCATACTCATTGGGTAAAAGAAATGGTTCATGAACATTCAATAAGTCTTCAATTTGAACTCCATATTTGGAAATATCAGATGCATTCATCCATGTGGCATCCTCAATTACCCGATTCTTCCATTTGACCAAGTATTCATGATATTCCTTGCCTCTTGTCTTTTTGGCAACTCTGGAATCTATGATCACCTCAATTTCATCACATTCCTTTTCTAGAAACTATTGTACCCAATCAATCTTTGAAAGTTTTGAAATTGCATCCTCTTGTTCACAAGTTGATCCTTCATGGTAAGGATATAGATCTGCTACATTGAATATGGGTGATATATCCACTCCTTCAGGTAGTTCTATTTCATAAGCATTGGTAGCAAACTTCCTCAAGACCTTACAAGGTCCAATCTTCTTCCAATTTAACTTATTGTAAGTACCTTTTGGGAATCACTCCTTTTGCAAATATGCTAGAACCAAATCTCCAACCTAAAATTCTAGCACTCTTCGCTTGTGATCAACATGTTGTTTATACTTCATGGCACTCTTTTCTAAATCACTTCACACCTCCTGATGTAAATCATGAATATAGTCAACAAAATCCTCCACAATAGCACTTGGCCTCTACAAATTAATTATCTTTCGCAACTCATCTACTCCTCATGGATGTACTCCATATATAATCTAAAATGGACTTTTACCTGTGCTTCAATTCACTGAGTTGTATGCAAACTCTACTTGTGCCAAAATAATATCCCAAAGCTTCACCTTCTTGTTGACCAAGCATCTCAACAAATTTCCAAGACTCCTATTCACAACCTCAGTTTGTCCATCAGTTTGTGGATGATAAGTTGAACTAAATGCCAACTTAGTACCCAATTTCTTCCATAATGTTCTCCAAAAATGGCCCACAAATTTGCTATCCCTATCTGAAACAATACTCTTTGGCAACCCATGTAATCTCACCACTTCTATAAAGAATAAAGTAGCAATATGAGTCGCATCATTCATCTTCTTGCAAGGTATGAAATGTGCCATCTTCGAGAATCTATCAACCACAACAAAAATAGAGTCATTCCCCTTTTGTGTCCTCGGCAATCCAAGAACAAAATCCATGCTTATATCCTCCCACGGTCTCTCTAGAATTGGTAATGGTTGATATAATCTAGTATTTTGACTCTTCCCTTTTGCATGTTGGCATACTTGACAACCTTGCACAAATTTTCTTACATCCGTATTCATCCTAGGCCAATAGTAACCTTCTTCAAGTTATCTCAAGGTTTTATCCATCCCAAAATGTCTTGCAAGTCCTCCACTATGTTTTTCCCTTATCAAATTTTCTCTCATTGAACTTTGTGGTATGCATAGTCGATGCCCCTTGAATAACATCCCTTCTTGGATGAAATATTCAAGCCATGGAGTCCTATCTCCTATAGTAGGATTACTACATGCTACCCAAGCTTCCTTGAAATCTTCATCATCCTTATAAAGCTCCTTCATGGCATCAAAACCAACAACTTCTACCCTCATCATATTCACCAACAAATTTTACCTTCTCAAGGCATCAACTACTCGATTTGATTTTCCACTTCTATGCTTCAAGACAAATGAATATCCTTGCAAAAATTCTACCCACTTCATATGCCTTTGATTCAACTTACTCTAATTGTTAATAAACTACAAAGCATGATTATCTGTGAACAAGACAAACTCTTTTGGTAGCAAATAATACCTCCACTTTTTTAGGGCTTGAATGATAGCATAAAACTCTTGGTCATAGACCGAGTATTTCCTCTTTGCCTCATTTAGCTTCTCATTGAGATAGGCAATGGGCTTACCTTCTTGGCTTAAAACTCCTCCTATTGTTGTCCCACTTGCATCACAATCCACCTAAAAGACCTTATTGAAATCTGACAAGGCTAGAATTGGTTGCTCTGTTATCTTTTCCTTTAGGACTCGAAAACTCCTTTCTATTGCACTTGTCCACTTAAATTCATGCCTTCCTCCTTTTAGGGTCTCTGTAATCGGTGTACAAATCCCACTAAATTTTTTGATAAACTTCCTATAGAAACTTGCTAGACCATGGAAACTCCTTGCCTCAAACTTACTTCTTGGTGATGGCCAATTCACAATGGCCTTAACCTTCTCAGGATCCATTCACAATCCTTCTGGTGAAATCACAAAACCCAAGTACACCAATTCCTCTTTCATGAAACTACACTTCTTCAAGTTGACTAGCAACTTCTCTTCCTTCAATCTCTGCAAGACCAGTCTCAAATGTGTCAAATGCTCTTCCTTGCTCTTATTGAATATCAAAATATCATCCAAATAGACAACCACAAACTTGCCAATAAATGGCTTCAACACTTCATTCATTAACTACATAAAGGTACTAGGTGCATTTGTCAATCCGAATGGCATAACCATCCACTCATACAATCCATCCTTTGTCTTGAATGTAGTTTTCCACTCATCTCCTTCCCTAATCTGGATCTGATGATAACCACTCTTCAAATCTATCTTCGTGAAGTACTTTGCTCCACTCAAGCAATCCATCAAATCATCCATGCGTGGCAATGGAAATCTATACTTTATGGTTATCTTATTGATAGTCCTTGAATCTATACACATTCACCATTCTCCACCTTTCTTTGGTGCAAGTACAATTGGTACTACACATGGGATCAAGCTCTCCCTGATCAACCCCTTGTCCAATAGCTCTTGGACTTGTCTATTTATTTCCTCATTCTCCATTGGTGTCAGTCTATATGCTACCTTATTGGGTAAACTCGATCTTGGAATCAAATCAATGTGATGGCTAATACTCCTTATTGGTGGCAATCCATCTGACAATTCTTCTAATAAAAATTTTTGCATACTCTTCTAACAACTCCTTGACTTCACTTGGAACCTCATCCTTTTGGTTTACTATCCCACCCTTTGTGGGTTTGGAAATCAATGCAAAACATACCTTCTTCTTTGTCATTTCCTTTAAAAATTGCTTTCCAAAAATCAAACATACCTTTGAACCATTGTCCTCTCTTTCATCCTTGTCCTTCAATGGACTCAACACATACTTCTTACCATCCTTCACAATCATGTAGGTGTTTTCCTTACCATCATGTACAACCTTTCTATCAAATTGCCAAGGTCTTCCCAACAACACATGGCAAGCATCCATAGGCATAATATCACATATGACCTCATCCATGTAAGATCCAATTTGGAATTTCACCTGACATTATTCACTGACTAAAATTTGGTGTCCCTTTTGTAGCCAAGAGACTTTGTATGGATTGGGGTGCTCTATTCTACTCAACCCTAGTTTCTCTACCATCTCATTGGATATGAGATTATCTGTACTCCCACTATCTACAATAACCTTGCAACATTTGCCCCCTAATTTGCATATTATTCTAAAAAGACTTCTCCTCTGAGCAGGTTCACATTCTCTCTTTTCTGGTTTTAGTAGAACTCTCTTCATCATGAGAGATTCTCCTTGTTTTGGCTCCTCCATGTGTCTTGGGGAAGCAACACTTTCCTCATCCGCTACCACAATATGGTTCCTAATCTCCTTTCCCTTATTACTACTTTGTTGTGCAGTCGAACATTCAAATGCCCGATGACCATCCTCTCCACATCTATAACACCTTTCGAGAGAATCCTCTATCCCTTCCTCTACCAAAACTACCTCTTCCTCTTGAGAAGTCTCCCCCTCCTCTAGCATTTTGGCTAAAGTCATTCTGAGAAGTACTAGCTTCTTCTTCTTGTTTTTGTTGTCCTCTTCCATTGCTTGCTTGTCCTCGTCCTCGTGAGGACCATCCTCTTCCTCTTTGATTATTTTGTTGCTTTCGTAACAACTTCTCTTCAGCCTTCAAGGCATATTGGTAGGCTTCCTCTATCATCCTTATCCTTATCATGTTGACTTCATCCTGTATGGACAACCATAGTCCATTGATATACTTTGAAACCTTCTCCTCATCATCTTCCACATGACCAGCCCAAATGGTGAGCCTATAGAATTCTTGTGTGTAATCTTTCACACTCATTTCTTTTTATCTCAAATTTTGCAGCTTCCTAAAAAGACCCAATTGGTAATCTGATAGGAGGAATTTGACCTTCAACCTAGTGACCATTTTCTCCCATGTCCTAATCTTCTCTTTTCCCTTTCTTTACCTTTCAATTTGAACATGGTCCCACCACAAGGATGCATGCCCTTTTAACTTTGTACAAGTAAATTTCACTCTCTTGGGGTCTACAATTGATTCAAAATCAAAATACTTTTCCATCTCTACAATCCAATCGATGAGTTCTTCAGGGTTTAAACTTCCATCATATGATGGGGTTTCTAACCTTGGCTTCCTACCCATGTTAGAAATTGCCTAGAGTAACCTTTCCTCTAGGTCCCCTTCTTCTTCATTATAAACTTTTACTTGGTTCGCTCCCTCTTCTTCACTATCGCTTACATCTTCAACTTGGATGCCCCTCCTTTGGATGGTCTCTAATGCATCCAATCGAGCAATGATTCCTCTCATCATCTCAACCACATCTGTAGCTTGAGGCCCTCACGGTCTCCCTCTTCCTCATTGTGCCATCTCTCCTTAGGCATGTATCACTCCTTGCTCCTTAGAGATATTTTGGCTCTAATACCAAATGATGCAATAACTATCATGATCATAGCACCTTCCCAAGAATATTTAAATCAAAACTTATGTTCTTTTTTTTAATCAACAACTTGGAAATCAATAATCATTCATTATATGATGCTCCTCAAAATTATTGGTTGATCAAACCAACAATTATCAATCAAATGCGTAATCATTTAATTCAGCAAATCGTTCAATTTAGTAACCATACAATAAATTTTCTAATCGTTCAACTCAACAATCGTACAACAACTTGACAATTGTACAATCCATGCAACAGCCATACAACCTAGGCAACCACAACTTGATAACCGTACAATCCAAGCAACTGTACGATATCTTGGTAACCATACAATCTAGGCAAACATACAATATCTTGGTAACTGTACAATCCAAGTAGCCATACAATCTAGGCAACCGTACACCTATACGATCATTTTTTAATTACTGTAGTTTTTTTTAATTCATACGATTGTACGATTCCAACCCTAACCCTAATTGTACAATTTCTCTTTCGTGCAATTGAATGATTTCACTTTTGTATGATAAATTTTGCTATGCTCCAATTTATTTGTTTATGCTTTTATGTAATGTTTTCAACATGCAATGAAAATCTAGGAATAAGTCTTGAATTTACCAAGGTATTGCTCACATACAAACTCTTTCCTCACTCCACATGCCCAAACTCTTATGTTCTCAACTTGCCTTCTGGTTCGATACAAAGGTTTATTAGAAACCGCATAGAATCGTTGTTCTTCATTTAAAGCCTCCACTTCTCCTCGTATGTCTTTGAACTTATTACATAGTTATTCAATGGTAAAATTCTCAACTTGAGTAATTGTACTCCATTTTCAATATAATAGAACCATCCTCTAGAGTATCTATTCAATAGCTTCATCCTCCCTTTAATCCAAGATTATTATTCAACAGCAAGTAGCCTTGTCCTCAACAAAATCATTCTCTATATCTTTGATTTTCCTAGGCTCCAAAGCTTTGGAAGTTCCTCTAGTTCCTACACACACAAGCAGATCCATATAATCTAAATGCAATGCAACACACAATCTACCAAATAAAATACAACAAATTCAACAATAATCAAGACACATAGATTAATTGCAAAAATATTGTTTATTATTTCTTCAAGAATACAAGGCTAATATTTTAGACTCCTTTTACTTCTCCCTCTCTACAAAAGCCTCTTCTAAGACAAAACATGCAATTTATAATTTTTGAAAATAGTTACATAGGCCAAATTGTTGGTCTTCCACCTCTACAACGATTCAATTTTTGGATGGTTGTTATCAAGATGCTCCTACATCATTTAGTTTCTTGTTCATAGAATATGAAAGGAAACTATTGATCAAATAAATCTCATCCATATGCAAGAGTTATAGTTCATATTATTTTTTCTAGTTTATCCAATGCTTCACTACCAAGGGAGATGAGACCAGATTTTTTAAAAGATAATAAAAATATCAAATGTATTGGTTTTTTCCTACATTATATGCCAATATAATTATGTATGCTAATATGAATACCTTTTTCTTCATTGGACTAGTATCAATATGCATAAGTTTCTAGTACATCACCTTCTTTGTCAATTCTTTACTAGTTCCTACACCACTAGTTACGAATAAATATAATAGATTCTTTCTACTTTTTTATTTTCATTAACAATGCCCTATTTCTCCTTGTTAAGCAATGTTTTTATCCAATGATACCCATGTTTTTTAATAATTATTGAGTGTTGTGTGACTTGGAACCTAATGTCAATATGCTTATTTTCAATCATATGTTTTAGGTGCTATATGTATCTAAGTCATATTCCTTATAACATATTTTTCTTTGTGTTTTTCATAAGGCATGTTCTCACTTGTATGGTTGGTTTTTTTCCTTCCATTGTAGCATCAACATTCCTCAACCTCTCATTGATGATATATATAAACTTGGACACATTCATTTTAATCATTTTCTTATGGAAATTTAATGCAGCTTTCCATGGTTTGAAATCAATTTTTAGCATGTTCTCATTATTGAAAAATGGCATATATAATAATAACATTTCTTTGCAATGGTTTTTTATTCTCTCATACATGAAAAACCTTATGATATTTGGATTAACACATTTTGGTAACGTGTATCCATTTTTATTATAACTAGATTTAAATTCTATAAGGTAAATATGGTTGACCATGTCAAGATGTTGAACATAGTAGTCAATTATAGCATAGCACACAAAAATCATGCTCTTTATCTAGGATATTTTGGGTTTCAAATTAGATTTCTTTTAGCATATGACAATGTATTTATAAATATTCGAGTGGAAGAATTCAAATGTAAAGGTAATGTTATGTATGTTGTCTATTTGCTGACATCTATTACAAATGAAAAGCATGCTTCTAAGTGCTTGTATCACTCTAATTGCATCAGTATTATTATTTTTATGCTCTATACAAACTTCTCTCAATATAATTATCATCAACATGTCCATATGTGTCATATAATAGGTGCAATATATTATTGTGTCATGCATTTAGCATGAAAAGTGCATTTGTATTTACAAATAATATTCATAACATGTTTCTAGAAAAGTTATTACTCTAGATATGTGATCACTTCCCCTTTAAGAAGACCGTTGGTTGCTTTAAGGTAGACCTTATTGCTTCAATATAATCTATCTTGATTAATTTTAATTCATGCAAAAAAATTTAGTCTGTGAGTTGGTCATACTAATTCTTCTCTGGCATAGTGAATAACCACTTTGAACTTTTGGTTGAACTCTCATTTTTTATCTCTAGTAAATCAAGTATTTTGATGCTCCTCATCGATGGTATTGGAAAATTATATCTATAATTGAGTTTAAATTATTTAAAAGTTCTTATGTGGTGTTGTTTGTGTAGTTTTGTAGGGTTTGAGTTAAGGATATTTGTGTTATAGGTCAAGTACTTATTTATGAAACTTTCAAATTTTTATTGATTTATCTTTTATACACTTTAGCATCTATGACCCATATCATGCCATGTTCATGTGTGTTTCTCTATTCTAAAACTCCATTATAAAAACTATTTTTTAACCTTTCCAAAGAATATGTTGTCCTCCAATATTAAGCATTTCAATCAATTTATACTATGGTTGTAATAATAGCTACAACTGTTAGTTTTTTTTCTAATGATGTAATTGATTTCGTAGTCTTTAACTGATCCACATTCCTATGTGTTTCTATTTTGTAAAAAAATTTCAATGTTTCCATCAATAAGTACCAATTATGCTTTGCATTGATAAAGGTTACAAAGAACTTTGGTGGGACCAAATATCTTATCATTGAAAATATGTTTTCCTTTAGTTGTTGTAATTAGTTGGGATATATTTATATATGCTTGAAGTCCATGTACCTAGTGTCAAATTTCAATAATTTATTCAAATTTGGCTTGTATTCAACATATTTTTATAGAAGCTTTCGACATTATTATTTTGCTTTCTTGATTCGCACCCACATGCTTGCAAGGAACTTGTTTATGAATATCTACACTATTTTAAAAAAATTAGTTTTTTGATATGCAAAATCACAACCACTATGTAATATTTCCTATTGTGCAATCTTCTATTATGTTAATATTTTTGTGATTGCTTCATCTCATGGCTTCACATATAATAGTGTTAGAAAGACCATTTCTTCTACATGTCTATTTGTAAAGATTCTAAGTGGACATCATCTTTTAGTAGGAGCAATTCTGCAAGTCATAGATGTATTGATATTTTGTGAATCCATGTTTTAGTGTATCCTTAGATATGCCATTTTGACCCTCACCATTTATTCCATCTTCAAGTGGAAACAACTTTTTTGTAATTTCATCAATCATGATCTCTTTTCAAATACTTCAACTTACATCTATGAAAATGATTGCATTCTTATACAATTTTTCACTCAACTCTTTAATTTCCTTCATGGTGATAGTTGCATGCACCTTTCCTATTTGATATACATTTATATACTCCAACCTTGCTTTAAGGAAACAATAACCATCATTGTTTCATTGACAAATCATGACAACACTCAATTTTGTATTTATGTTTTTTTTAAGAATTTTGTATTTATGTTGCTATAGACATTGATTATCAGGCTTATTAAACCCATTTAAAATTGTTTATGGTCACATTATCTTATTTATGTGAATGCAATTCTCGATGAGATAATCCTTTCTTCAAGTTCAATGAGCATGGACATAGGCAGTAACAAATATTTTCATTTAATTTGTTCTGGGACTACAAAGGGAGGTAGTCTTTAATTTTCAAGTGTAGTCTTATGAATCCTATAAATTATTTTTGTATAAAATGGCCTCTTGTTCTCCATTATCTTTTTATATGTCAGTTCATTATCCTTCATATACTTTCATATGTTATGTTCAAATTCAAGCTATTCACATATCATGCATATGTGTCTAAGTGTATCTTTAGTTTGTTGCATATAGGTTTGTAATGGTGATAGACCTTTATTTGTTATTGATTGTTATTTCAAATGCTCATTTATTTTACACTTCCTCCATATTGCATCTTGCATGTTCACGACTAACATAACTATCTTTGCTTGTCTTATCTAGTTGCATATCTATGTTGTGCATTGACATGTCTCGCTTACATGGTTCTTTACATCAATCCATTTGCTTTATTTGTAGATTATCTATAAATTCTATTTTTTTGCCAATTTTAGGCAAGTGTCAATTAAATGCTTATCCATATTATGCATTGATGTACCATTTCCACCACCTCCATCATATCATATCACTCCTCATAACCTTGGATAATATGTTACCTTTTCTTTTCTCGATGGATTTAAGTGAATGTTAATCATTGATGAGTCTAGTGTCATTTATAGTGACTAAGTTCATATGTCGTGTGTCAATGTCAAAATATATTAAGATTTTCTATTCTTGTAATATGAAAATCATTGCTAGATTTACTCACTATATTTTGACCATCATGTGACCATACAAAAGTATTTACTTTTAGTATGACTAAAACTATAAGAAAAATTATCTATCCTTGATCCTTTATTTTGTATAAGCCAATGTCATATTTATAATATATCCTACTAAATTGTAATGCTACTTGTGCTCTCAATGTCTATGTCATTGGAAAATAATTCTAAAAAGTATTACCTACTAGGATTTCTACTTATAACTACCTTACAAAATTTCTAAACAATGTACATTTTGAGAGACTGCACTTTATCAAGGAGCACATTGCATTGAACAAGCTATCAACACAAACAAAATTATTATAGTAATCATCGATGTTCTCAAGTTCACTTTGTATAATTCATGTATCATGTCCTCCCATTCTTTTTTAAGTATTATAAGTATTCAATAAGCAATGCTCTAACAACAACGATGTATAATTAGACATCTTGTAAAAAAGTGGTTTGTAGTGCCTAGTTATTAGATTTTGATCATGAAATAAAATATAATATAGAATCATTCTTGCATTTACATTAAATAAGGGATACTTGGTTCTATTTATCAAGTACCAAACTGTAATTGTTATATATAGTCATTTTTCAAGCCTCTAACTACAAAACACATCACCACATAGCCCTCTTTTAGATTGTTCTAATGTTGCATTGCCAAATCAATGTATCTTGTTATAATACTCTTGGATATCTCAAACTCTAGGTAGTTCATAGAGCATGTCAGGATGTCAATTACATTTATATGATTGCAATGCATCTGAATCATTTTTTACAAGCATATCACGAAATTGTATACCATTCTATTTTACACTTTAGAGATGTAACAAAAGTTTTACAATACTTGCAATGCATAAAAAATATAGTCCGTTAGGATGTCACTAAGAAGACCATCAATATTATCCTCTATATTTTGTTTTTTTGGTATGTAGCCTTTTATGCCTATAGTCTCGCCCTTTGCCTAGCAATATTGTCAAATGTTTTTTAGGTTCCTATAATATGCATGTAACTATTGAATACTAAAATAAAAGCAAATTCCATCTATGATTCATCATTACAAGATAATAATATTGGGTCAATTGTATTGAGACTTAGATTGAATTTTTAAGTCACACCAACTTTCTTTTTGTTTTTTTGATACAATTGTGAATTTTTTTTTATTATATTGAGATTGAGTTTGATTGTCTAAGTCATGCCAACTCTTGTTTATTCTTTTGACATGATTGTGAAATTTTCCCATCAAAAATAAAGCAAGATGTCTTGTGGTGAGTGTCTTGCAATACTTAGCTCATTTTTTTACCTAGTTATATGGGATTGAAATGGGCCCTATTCAAATTACATCATGACCATACAATGGTATTACAATATCTTGACAATTATGCATGTATCACTTGGAAAGATTCAAACCTAAGTTTCCTTGAAAGTTGACAAATATAACTGGCTAGGCTAATGTTATTTGATAGCATATTTTTTAATTATAGTAAATATTACAATTTCATGATTTTATGCACACAATAGTTTATAAACATTGTTTGAGAAGGTTTTATTTTTCTTTGGACATGAAACTCTTACAATATTTCCAGCTACCTTGCTCTATGTACAATATAGTATGTCTATGCATTAGTACAAAAAAAATCCTTATGTTATTCATGGTCTTATGTTCTTATGATCATAAACAAAATAAACAAGTTCTAAACAAAGCCAAAAAGTTCTTCAACAATTGCACGTAGTCTATTAAATTCTTTCGAAGTGGTATTACACCTAGTTACTTCATTGACATATCACACTTTCAAATGCTCTTTGAACATACAATATCCTTTCTCCTTTACCAATGTGTTTAGTGTCAATATGGAAATCAAGATTTTTTACAAAAGTGTATTACCCATTGATTGTATATATCAAAATTAACAATGATCTTGTGTGTTAAATCAAATTTTCTATTCAAGCCTATAGAGAATAATTTGTAAGACATGATTATTTACTTCATATTTTCTATTATTAAACGTTGGTTCGACTACTACAAGTGCAACTTGAGTGGGTTTAATGGTAAGACTCTGAAACATTGAATAAAAAGTTTAAGGTTCAAATTCAATGGGTTACAGGTATGCACTAATATTCAGTATCTAGAATTTAGTTTCATAAATATATATAGTAGATAAATAACATCTTCAATGAGGGTCTTCTCATATAACCTATGGTCTTGTGGATGTTAAAAATTACTTTACCTTTATAATGATAAATAATATGGGGCTTATCTTCTACATGATGGTATGGCAATGCCAGCATGCCATCATTATGCATCAATAGCTATTATTTTCACATGTGTATTGAATTCACATATTCGTTAAACTAAAATTGCCTCAAAACCACCTCACTTATACTTGTTCCTCAGCACTTATACAATTGCATCAAAATTAATGTCATTGAATTGACATAAATCCTCTTATTGTTAATTATTTTTTTAAATAGACAATGTCTAGCTTCTATTGGAGGCCACTTCCATTAAAATAAAAAAACATTACATTGTTCTTATTACAATGTTATTAGGTTAATTAAAACATATTCAACTTGCCTTTTTATCAAATATATTCTTCATTTTCCTTTCTATCAAATATATTCGGCATCTTCCTCAAACTGCTATGTTTTTGCAATCAACTCATTGATATCATTTTTACGAAGAGAGAAAATCTCACTCATAAAATTGCCTTCAACATCATGAATGGCTAAAATATTTGCTACCCGTTTTCCATATCCATAAATATGTTATTTATAACAAGTTTTCAATTCCTTAGAACCTATTTTTTATGGTCTTATTCAAGCCCCTAATATTCCAATATATCATTTTCATAATCACTTTTTATTTTTAGGTTTGGCCTTGCTTCTTGTTAACACTCGTGATATTTGTTTTTGTTTTCCCATACAAATAGCCCTCTCAGTTTGTTTTTCTATTTGTTTTTTCTTCTTGGGTATTTTCATTCCCACCAACACTTTCATCTTCATCAATCTTTTCAAAAAAGTTTACAATTCTCATAGTGAAATTTATCATCTAAAGGTTTGTCTTGCTCTAAAGGATTCAAAGTGCAAGGAATAACCTCAAAAGCACTTTCTTCTTTGTCTTGCCCTAGAAACCCTAAAGTGGAAGAACACTCCTCCATAGCGATTACATTCTTATGTTGCCCTAAAAAACCTAAATTTATATGGATTTCCTCCATTCTGGTTTCCTTATTATGTTTCTCTTAAAACCCTAAAGTGCAAGGGATAGCCTCTACACTAATTTCACTTCTATTGCCAGGGAGGATTCCATACTACTTGACAAAAATGAAGATAATTTATGTGGAATAAACTTGACGTCTTTTGTAGTCTTTAATTTAAAACTTTCATTCACGTCTTTCTTTGCACATTTAATTCCTTCTATTGTCAATGAATTTTGAAAAATGTTTGATAAAATGATTTTCTAACCTTGAGAACCAATTAAGTTTCGTGCTTTCATGATTTTAATAAAAATCATTGAGTGGTTGACTCTGCACAAGAAAAATAGTGGTTTAAATTTTAGCTATATTCTTGCCTACTATAAGCATAATAACATTATATAATGATAAGTTTTAAAATATATTAAACAATAATATATTATTTTATTATAAACTAAATATATATGTAAAATCTTTAAATTTAATTTTTACATAATATTCTATCTAAAAGAGAGATTCTTATTTTAGAGAGATATTTGTTAATGGTTTTATAGGATTGAAATGGGCCTCACTCATATTACATCATGATCACATAATGGTCTTACATCAGGTTGGCTATTATGTATATATATCACTTAGTAAAATTTGAATATGGATCTCCTCCTTAAAAGTCAAGGAATTTAACTAATCGAACTAATACCATTTGATAAAATGTTAAGGGTAATTCATGATATGGCTAAATGTTAAGGTTCACCCATGAGATTTAAACCTTGGTTCAATGTGTAACACTCTTTACTTATGCCAATTGCTCAAAACCTCATGGGAAAAATGTTCATGTTCATCCATTGGATTTAAACCTTTATATAATATGTGAGACTTTTCACAACCTTTTTCCCTAAAGCTCATTGGCAAAAAATTTAATTTTATTTGAAATGTACATACACAATATTGTATAATTTAATTATTATTTTTTACTAAAATTAAATAATATTTTATTTATAAAAACATAATTTTATGAAATAATTAAAATTTCACTCATTGCTAAAATCATATAACCAAAACATAATCATAAATAAATATATATATCCCTTACTATAATAAATATTTTCAAGTATACCAATATATTATAAAATAAAGGTCCATCGAATTTAGAGCAAGTAGTTGGAAGTGAATTATTTGATACTTTAAATTAAAGTTTAGTTCTCATGAGCAAATATTAACGTTTTGATCAAATGGCATTAGTTTTTTTTTTTTTTTTTTTTTAATTTACATGGTGGAATCGGTAGCCGCCACGAATCCGGGTAGGCTGTCCAGCTTTTATGGCCGCCACAGTATTCTGCGTTGTCCGCCCCAAAAGCCGCCACACAGATCTTCGCGCAGTCCGCCCCTATAACCACCATGCCACAATAATTTTAAACCTTTTACGCCACTAAAAGCACCAAGAAAGGGACAAGCGTTTAGTCCGGCGAGGCCCGAGATTTGAACCTTATCAAATGGCATTAGTTCAGTAAGTTAAATTCCTTGAATTTCAAGGAGGAGACTCAAATTTGAATCTTGTCAAGTAATACATGCATGATAGCCAAGTTGTTATAATCCATTATGTGGTCATCAAGATAATATCTAAATTATGAGAATGGGATCAACGAGTGAATTATGAAAACATTGCATTTTGATGTTGCAAATATTATGAGATTGGACACATGGCAAGAGATTACAAAGTTAAAAAAATGGAGAAATAAACAAAAAAATTGGTCATAAGAAAAATTTCAAGATGAAACAAGGAGATTATTTTGTAGTAAAAGTTGCATTAGATTTAGGATATTCCACTCCTTAAAAAAGGTAAATAAATTCTATTTGTAGCATCAAATGACAAAGGTCATATTAGTTCACTAAGATCAACAATTAGAAGAAATAAAAAAGGATACAAGGGTGAGTAAGTACAATGTACAAGTTCAAATTTAGAAGGAATTAAAGGTGCAAAGGAAAATGTGGAGGAAATTTTTAAAACAAAGAAGGCAAAAGAGGTCAAGTTTATTCTAGGTAAATTGTCTTTATTTGTGTCAAATAGCATAAAATTATCTCCTTGTAATAGAAATAAAAGTAAAATAGAGGTTATCCCTTGCACTTTAAGGTTTCAAGAGCAACATAATATAGAAATGAGGATGGAGTATATCCATAGCAATTTAGGGTTTTGGAGGCAACATAAGAAGGTAATTACTATGGAGGATCCTTGCACTTTAATGTTTCCATGGAAACATAAAGAAGAATGTGCTTTTGAGGTTATGCCTTCACCTCAAATATTTTGGAGCTATACAAACCTATAGATGACAAGTCTCGATATGAAGAGTGTGAAAATTGTGAAGAGATTGTTGAAGGTAAAAGTTTTGGTGGGAATGAAAAAGAAGAGGAAGACCCAAGAAAAAGCAAAGACAAAAGATAACTTAGATGGATATTGATACTCAAAAAGAAAAGCAAATAGCATAAGCATTAACAAGAAGGCTAAGCCCACAAAAAAAAAAAAAAGTGATGATGAAATTGGTATATTATAATTATAAACAAAAATCCTAAAAAATATATTAGGGAATTGACAAGTAGTAATATCAAGTTGATTGCAAAAACATAATAATTTAAGGAAGATGAAGAGTATCTTTGATAGAAAGGCAAATGAAATAATATTTTTGTTATTTTGATGGGAGTGGCCCCAATAAAAGTCATGCATAGCTTATATATATATAAGCTATGCATGACTTTTATTGGGGCCACTCCCATCAAAATAACAAAATAGACACCGTAGGCTAAGGTTCTAATCCCATGGGTGAACCTTAATATTTATACATAAAAATTAAAATAATATTTGGCTCATGGGTTTAGAACGAGTGGAGGTTCCAATATCATGGGTGAATCTTATCATTTATTAAGTTAAGCTTTAGGCCTTGGATTTGAAGTACATTGTGATAAGAAGTTTCACACCATAAGCAAGTTTTTTTTTTTTTTGTTGGATAACAAGGGGTTGTACTCGGGTCCCCCACCCTTGACAAATTACAACTCTCTCCTTTAGAGCTTGAGAGTTTACAAATATATTATTTATCATCTCAATTGAGTTGCTATAGCTAAATACCTACATTTTTTATAAAAATTTTGAATTCTTGATTTTCATTTTTTGGATCTTCTTCAATTTTCTCTATGAATATAAATATTCTAGAATTTAGCATCCTTCTTGACATTTTCCTATGACAACCTTCACAATACCAAAAATCCACCTCTATTGGCTAAGCATCGCATCTTAGTAGAGTAATATTTCCAAAATATCACACTATCATAGTCTGATTTACCAGGTCTGGCTTGCTAGTTTTGTTCCTAGAACATAAGTGCAACCATAAAATTTGTAATAAATAGTTTATATAAAAACACATCAATGTTATAAAATAAATAAAATATTACCAATGAAAATATTAAAGTAATTTTAATCATTATTTGATTCAAGTAGTCAACATACTCTTGTCAGCTTCAGCTAAACTTACTGCTTCCTCTAAACATGGAAAATATAATTTAACTTCATGATCCTCAATTAAAATCCCTCTATTAGCTAGCCTATCTGCACATTTGTTTCCTTCCCTTAATGTATGTGTAAACTTGATTTCTTCAAACTCTATAACAAGGTCTTGTATTTCCACAATTATCTCTTGTATGTTCCATGGAGCCTTTGCTTTTCTCCAAATTGCATTTATTAAAATGAGTGAATCACCTTCCATACATACCCTATTTCATTTCATTTGGTTGCATATTTTTAACCCTTTTAAAGTTACCGAAGATTCAGCTTCATTATTTTTCTTAAATCCACTATTAAAAGTGTAATGAGACAAAATATCTCATCTATTATTTCATATTATTCCTCCTCCTGCTAGTCCTGGATTTCCTTTAGATGCTCCATCAAAATTCAATTTGACCAACTCCACATCTAGTGGCTTCCACTTTACATTCTTTGTCTTCCTTTTGTTTCTTCTATACCCAACATCATAATTCCATTTGATGACTTGACTCCATTTATCAAGGTTCTATGCTTTCATATTAGGTATTGGGTGAGTTTATAGGGTTGGTTTAGACTCCTCTATGGCTAAATCAATCTTCCTTTTTATTAACTCTAAACTACTTTCCTTTTCTTTAAATATTCTTCTATTATTTTCTAACTATACAGTCCAAAGTATTGTATATTTTGATAAATCCCAGATTATCTGTAAAACCTCACTTTTAAGTGTTCTACCATTTCCCTAACCATTCTTCAATTATGTCATTCATCACCATGCATTTACAAAACATATTAAGAATCCATTGCCATAGATTCCATACTATTGAACAATGCCCCAAGAGATGGTCTATACTCTCCTCCTCTTTTTTACATAGAACATATTATGAGGGGCCCTGAAAACCCCTTTTCATAAGGTTATCGTAGGATAAAATTCTTCTATGACCTACTATCCAAACAAACATTTTAACTTTAGGAATGCACGGGTTGTCCCAAATATCTCTCCATATTCTTACTATATTCCTATTTTTGTGTATTCATGTTTTACATTATATCCACTTCTTGTTGTGTATTCTCCTAGGCTATTCAACTCCCAAATCAACTTATCCTTAGTTCCCCTTAGAATAATCATTGTTGTTATCTTTCTACTCAACTGCTTTCTAGCATCAATGTCTTGTATACTTGTAAAAAATAATTATTTCCATTTGTATCTTCCTTCCTGATCCTTGTACATAATGTTTGAAAGCCTGTCACCATATTTATCTTGAAGTAATCTCATCCATGGTTTCAAAATTAGATCTAAATTGAGTGGTTTTTATTACAACAAGTATCCATCCAAATAGAATTTTTTTCTCCAATTCCCACTATAGCACCCTAAAATTGGTGCAGTAAAACCTTAAATAATTACAATTACTCTAGTAAATATTCAAATTCAAATTTTAACCCCCAAAACCGCTTCCAAACCGCCGTTTAACCCGTTTCCTCCTTTCCCGTGCCATTTTTAGAGTTTGTTTTGACCGTTTGACGATATCGTCGCCGATCATACGATATCGCCTCAGATCGGATGATTTCGTCTGGACTAGGACGTCCAGACGATCTTGTCCCAAAACTAATTTTTCTCAATTAGCCTCTGTTCCAACGACGTCTCTAATCCAGGCAGAAGCATGTCTACGCCGTTAGAGACCCTCCCCGTTGGAGATCTCCCAAATTGGGATGATCTCCAACCTCCTAACCTCCCTCCTAAGCCTATTTAAACTTAGGACTCCCCCTTGGCATCCCCCTGGCTGAAATTTCCTGTAACTTGACTTTACACGCACTAAAACATCCTGAATTACCATCTGCACTTGTCCTATCCAAATTTTGTTGCAGGAACCTTGTCATTCTTCAGCCGGAGCAAGCTCAGTTCGTCGTGGACGATCCTGTTCAATTCGAGATGATTTCGTACCAATCCGAGATGATCTCGACTGTAGTCTGCATTGGGGGCAATCAGTGCCCATAGTTTGCATTTTTCTCTTCTCATCTGTCTATTTTATTCTGCATCTAGTCAGTTTATTTATTATTTTCTGCTATTCTGCATCTTGGAGTTCACCCATGTAGTTTAATTGCATAATGAAATCATGATTAACTATTAAAACATCGTAATTTGCTTGCATTCCTATTCAGGATTATCTTATTAACATTCTTATTATTATTTCACATCATTGCCCTCTGTTTGTATTGTTGTATTTTTTGTATTCTGTGCCTATTTCTCTGTTTGTAGGTCTCTGACGAATTCATCTGACGAATTCGTCAGATCTCAGACGATCCTGTAGGTCGGAGACGATCCCGTCAAATTCCAGACGATCCTATCTGCTTCAAGAATCAGAACCTCCATCAGACATCCGGATCAGGTATGGCTCTGTAATTTAGCTTTTTCTCTCTATTTTTTGTTTAAAATCTGTTTGTTGTATTTCATTTAGTCTGCATTTTCATAATAGAACAACTTAGATTCATTTGGCCAAACCTAGGACTCGAATGTTTAAAGATAAAACTGAACACATTAAACACATTCCCAACCTAGGCATGGAAACTGCCATTCAAACGTTTCCTGGTGAACCCACCATCCGTCGAAAAATCACCATAATACACCTCCCCCGAGAGGCGGGACCTTCGCAAGGCCTCTCAGTCCGAGGTACCGTGCCATCCTTTTCCCATCCTCCTTTCGGGCATGGATCCTATAGCCTGAAGGTAAGGATGCAAAAAATTTGGAGCGATACATTTTGGTGAACCCGACGTGAATGCATTTAAAACCTTTTGAAAACAAAAAAAAAAAAAAAACATAGATGCATTTAAAATCATTTAAAACTAATAAGTTGCATATCATGTCTAGATGGTAGCTCCTAAGAAAATATTAGCAGTTACTATAAATGTTGAAAACCAATTAGCAGCCATAGAAATCAATTCTGTGCTTAGTGTGCCCGAAATAGATAGAAACCAACTTTTGTGGGACGAACTTGATAGAAGACTAGGTGTCATTTCATCTAGGTCAACAAAACTTAAACAAATCAAAAGGCTTGTCCTAGATAGAATCCTGGATCCTCATCAACTCGTCTTTTATCATGAACTTCAGAGAGCCTGCCATAGATGGTTAGCTTATAGGAGAGCTCTTGTGTCTTCAAAATTGTTCACCTTCGAGGAATACCTCGAGAACGCAGCCACTATACACCACTTCCTAGGTCATGTAGAAGACCAAGAGGTCGTTCTTACGGATAGGGAAAGATGGAATAGAGTTCCTCGAGCTATGTTATATCGAGAGTATTGCCATGAGCTTTACTTCTATCAACCATAATCTGAGACAGATAATATCACTATAGCCCTTTTCATTAAATTCTTGAAAGAAAATTTTCAATTTGAAGAAGAACACTTCATGACTCCTGAAGAACTTGAGCCCATTAATGACATTTATAAATTATTTATAGAAAACTAGATCATTGCTTTCATTATTATTTCTTGCATTTATTGTGTTGTTTGTTATCTTTACAATATTATTACAAAAACAAGAAAAACTAAAAAACATAACAAAAACCAAAACATTTCATTTTAAATATTATAGTAGGTATATAATTAATATATACCTCTTAAGCTTGTTGCATATATATATATATATATATATATATATATATATATATATATATATATTTGCTGAAATCTAAGTTAAGCACAATGCCTAAACTTAGGAATGGTAAACAAACCGAAGGAGAAGAAGAAGATTGGTTAGGAGACAAAACAAGAAACCCAAATGTCCTTCCTGAGGATCCAATCCCGGAAGAAGAAACTCTAGACCAGCAAGACGATGAGCTTGCTGTAGATGAACAAGAAGAAAATGTTAAAGAGGATGGATCCTCATCCCCTAGAGTAGCTCCGGATGGAACTATTGCTTTTGATAACTTAGATCATTTCTAGAAATTTTTCAATAATAACATTGGCGCTCTTAATATGGCAGTTCGTATTGATAAAGGACAAATTAGTGACACTCAAGCAGCCATGGAACATATGTTTGATGTGCACACTAATCCCTTGTCTTTTATTGATCAAGAAAGTGATAAGGCTGGACCATCCAATAGAGATATGGTCACTATGATTCAAAACATGCCAAAACAACAGGTTACCCAACCTCCTAAGGAACCAGTTATTGAGCCTAAAATCATTCCCACACAAAAGAAAACTTCCTTCACTGCTTTACTTCGCCAAACTATTGATCAATATGCTTCAAGTAAACAAAAATCTAAAATGAAGCCAAACACCAATTTTCAACAATCTGGGATACAACATAATACAACTTCAAAATTTCTTCATAACACCTTTCCTACCAACAATTTACACAATAGCAACATAGCATCTAATCTTCATGTCCCTCCATCATATGCTCACAAATCCCATATTAATGCCCTACCGAACCAATATGGTGGGCAAACTAGTAATCTGGAAGCCATGGTGAAACAGTTAGCTTCGCGTATGGACCAGATAGATCCCTACCGTCCCTCGTACAATTATCGAGAGATATGTAGTCAACCTTTGGATCCCATAGTTGTAGCACAACCGTACCCTAAGCATTTTCCCATGCCCATCCTGCCTATATATAAAGGAACCGAAGATCCCATAGAGCATCTTCGCATGTTTAGGATAGCATGTCATGATATATCACATGATGACTTGCTATTACTAAAAATGTTCCCAAAAAGTTTAGGTGGAATGGCATTAGAGTGGTACTATCAACTACCCACTCATTCTTTGAGAAATTTTGAAGAAACAGCTGAATCTTTTGTCCATCAATTTAGTGCCTACATCGAGAGGCATGTAACCATTAAAGATTTATACAACTTAAAACAAGACAAAGATGAATGTTTTGCTGATTTCTTAGCTAGATGGAGGCAGTTGACAGGAAAACCGCACTTTGTGCTACCTTATAGGGAAATGTTGGACATTTTTATCAATAATTTGCAAGAACAAATATCATATGAGTTATCAACTCGCTACTTTAACTACCTTCGATCAGGCTATAGATTTAGCTCGAAGAGTAGAAGATGCCCTCATTAGGAGAGGCCAACTTAGGAAGAAGGATGATGAGAAAACATCCAAAAATCAATATAAAAACAAACAAGTCGTAGGTGACGGAGTCACTGACAGCAGAAATGTTGCTAATATCAATGCAACGAAGACAACAAAAAAATTTATATTGAAACCTCCTGATAAACCTCCTCGAGAATTTACTAGATTGAATCAACCATTATCAACTATTTTACCTCAATTACTCGAAAGAGGTTTGATTCAATTACCAGCTATCCGGGAACCTGATCCAACCATACCCGGATACAGAGTCGACTTACACTGTGATTTCCATAGAGGACCTGGACACTCTACCAACGCTTGTAAAAGGTTAAAGCATAAAATACAAGATCTGATTGATAATAATGAAATGGAGGTGCAAGCTTTCCAACCTAAACAAAATACTCCTAATAATCCTCAAAAGAACATTCCCCAAAATCAAAATCAAAATGCTAATCAATCATTAGACATATTTCAACATCCTTTACCAAGACATGGTAAAGAGGTGGCCAATCAAATTGAGCATCATAATGTTCCTCCTCCTACCCGATATGTAGGGACTATTAGCGGACATTTACCTAATCATGATCCTCAAAAATTTGACACAACTTTATCCCTGGTCACGACCAGGCCCCTACATAATTTTCAAACTCCCGATCCTAGTGATGTAGAATCAGATATTGAAAGTGAAATAGACATCACCTCAAACCAATCGAATAGTTCTGAAAATGAATCAGATCCTATTCAACCCATCACAGATGCTATGGTTCCAGAAGAACCATTTCCTAGAAGAGTTACTACTCGACCCTCTTCTAATCAATTCCTCCCTAATGAACAAGCCATAAACGCTCAACCGAGACCAGTTCAGCGTCTTCAATATAACATTGTAGGTACCATTGGAGTCGTTACCCGACAACAAGCTCAAAATTCTCAACAAGAACCAAACCAGAATGATGGATCAGCTCCATTTGTTTTGAAAAATCCCAATAAAGGGAATCATGCTTCCAATGTTCAACCTAAACCCCCTTACAATATTAATGAGCAATTATCCAATACTACAGCCAGAATTTCCCTTTTGGATTTATTAAGATCTTCTCCTACCCATAGGGATGAGTTAATGCTTACATTAAGCCAAATGATGGTACCTCAAAATATTCAACCTGAAGCCATGGCCAATACTATCATCACTAGAGAAGTCGATTGTATTGACTTCCGGGATAAAGATATCCCACAACACAGTTTACATAAGGATAATCCCTTATATATTACTGCTCTAATTGGAGATGTAGCTGTTAAAAGAGTCCTGATTGATAATGGTTCATCTCTAAACATTTGCACTTTTGACTTCTACCAACGGTTTGGCTTTAGAAGTGATGAAATGAAGAAAACTGACATGATCATAAAAGCTTTCAATGACGAAACACAAGAAACGTGTGGAGTTATTACCATCCCATTGCAAGTTGGTCCTAGAACCTTAGATACGACCGTGTTTATTGTACATTGCCCCGCATCGTACAATATACTCTTGGGTCGTCCTTGGATCAATGCAATGCGGGCTGTCCCATCCACTTTACACCAATGTGTTAAATTCGAATTTAAAAATCAGTTGGTCACTATCCATGGTGATCCTAGACCCTTTGATATGTGTGCTTTGGCAGAACCCGTTGGAGTGCAATTTTGCCCTCGCTCTCGTCATCCACACATCCTAATTCTTATTTTTCATCTAAAACTCGTGAAACACACTCCCATAGCTTCACCTATTTCTCCTCCATTCATTTCACCCTCATATATAGATCAACAATCTTCTAAACAAACCACTCTAGAACCTCAAAAAGATCTTCAATCCACAACCAATCCTTCATGTTCTATCCCTATAATTTCAAAACCTATAGACCCATTCATTAACACTTCCACATTATCAACATCTATCATACCTTCCACATCTAAAGATATAGGGAATGATCCTTCTACATCTTATGCTCTTTCTGATGAACTTTTACCAGATTTATCCACAATCTTAATATAAAAAAAACAAATGCTTTTATGCAAGATTCTATTCTTTTAAATAACTTGCCACCATCTCCTCGTACTTTGGGCCTCCCACAACCTATGGGAAGTACTTACCAAGTCGGGAGTTGTGCCTTCATTTATAAAGGATATGACTGGGGAAGAATACCTCGAAATATCAAAACTCATCATGATGGATATGCTCGGTGTTATTTTACTAATGAGTATATTAAAGCTAAACCCATAATGATTAAAATGGGATATAAAGGGAAAGGCTTGGGACCTTTCCAAAATGGCATGAAAGAACCTATCGAGGTAGAACCGTGGCCTGCCCGCTGTGGTGTGGGCCTATTTCCTAGTAAGGGTCAACCCTTTCCTTTTGAAGATGATGATCAACTCATATGTTATCAAGATTATTTGGATAGGCGTGATGATTTGCCTCTAAAAAATCAGCCATTTACATGTAACATGCTATCCATAGCTTACCCCGAATTGATTGCTGACTCCGATGAGGAGTTGGAAGGAGATATCTTCCACGATGTCTCCGTTGAAGAGATGTTACACAATGGATTTTATTTTGATGGTTCTATACCAACTATAGCCCACCTTGAGGCCACTAATCCTCAAGATGAATTATCCAACTTAACCTTAAAAGAATTACAAGAATTGGGCGTCTCACCCGCCCCACCTAATTTTGAAAGAGATCTACACATGGAAGTCGAAAACGTCATTAAAGTTAACATTGGAACTGAGGATAATCCTCACATAATCAATATTGGGTCAGAATTAAGTCAAGAAAAACAAGAGCAATACATTGCATTCCTTAAAGAATATGAAGATGTCTTCGCTTGGACATACGAAGATATGCCAGGTCTGGACCCTTCCGTAGTCATGCATCATCTAGTAGTCCATCCGGATGCTAAACCCGTTAAACAAAAACTTAGAAAAATGCATCCCAAAGTGGCCCCGCTAGTCAAAGGGGAGTTAGAAAAACTCCCGAATGTTGTTTTTATACAAGCTATTGATTATGCTGAATGGATCTCAAATGTAGTTCCAGTCACCAAGAAAGAAGCCACCAAAGTTAGGGTTTGCACAGATTTTAGAGATATTAACGCTGCATGCCCTAAAGATGATTTTCCTCTTCCAAACATGGATCAAATCATTGACTTTACTACCGGGAGTGGGATGATGTCCCTAATGGATGGATTCTCCGGTTATAATCAGATCAGGATAGCTCCTGAAGATCAGGCTAAAACAGCCTTTATTACCCCTTGGGGTACCTTTTGTTGGAAAGTGATGCCATTCGGCTTAAAGAACGCAGGTGCAACCTATCAACGAGCTATGACTTATATTTTTCATGATATGATGCATGATATCCTACATGATTATGTAGATGATATTATAGCTCGCTCTATTAATGAAGATAACCATTTAGATGATTTGAGAAAAGTTTTTAATCGATTAAGAGAATATCTTATTCGATTAAATCCAGCCAAATGCATATTTGGAGTTAAGTCCGGTAAGCTATTAGGGGTTTTAGTTTCTTTACGTGGTATCAAAATTGACCCTCTCAAGATTGCGGCTATCACTGATATGCCCGCACCTACCAATATATCCGAGTTACGAAGTTTACAAGGTAAGCTTCAAGCTATCCGTCGCTTCATCGATAAGTTGGCGGACAAAACCGGTCCCTTTCTTAAGCTCCTTAAGAAGGATGTCCCTTTTAATTGGGACGACGAATGTAAAGAAGCTTTTGAACTTCTCAAACAATACCTCCTTAACCCACCCGTGCTTTCACCACCTAGACCTGATCGCCCATTTCTCCTGTATATTTCAGCTTCAGATTCTCGCCTTAGGAGCTATGTTAGCTCAGCTTGATGATGCGAAGAGAGAACGTGCTAATTATTATATTAGCCGAACCTTCATCAGTTATGAAACCCGCTACACAGCATTAGAAAAACTATGTCTAGCAGTCGTATTTTCTACGCAAAAATTATGCCATTATATGCTCAGTCAGAAAACCTATGTCATTGCTAAATATGATCCCTTGAGGTATCTCATGAGTCGACCTTATTTATCGGGTCGTACAACCAAGTGGGTTCTCGCTCTAAGCGAGTTTGACCTCACATTCATAGGACAAAAGTCTCGTTAAGGGTCAAATCATAGCAGATCAATTAGTCGCTGCACCCTTAGAGTCTACCCATCCCCTCATCATTGAGTTTCCTGATGAATGCCTTCAATTAGAGGCGGACCATATTGAACAATGGTCCTTATACTTTGATGGAGCCCGATGCATGAGTGGGGCTGGTGCGGGTATTATTTTAATATCCCCGCAAAAACATCTTATTCCTCTGTCCTTCAAATTAACATTTGCTTGCACCAATAATATCGTTGAATATGAAGCTCTAATCCTTGGATTACGAGCTGCCTTGGCGCTAAAAATTAAACATCTGTTAGTTTTTGGTGATTCTCAACTTGTCATAAACCAAATTAATGAAGTTTATCAGACCGGAGATGATAAACTGCGCCCATATAAAGCCTATGTTTTACAATTAATGTCTCTATTTGATCAAGTTACCTTGGAAGCTATTCCTCGAACTTGCAACCGTGCAACTGATGCTATGGCCGCAATCGCATCTCTCCCGCCCTTGGAGTTAGATGACGAATATGCCACTATCATTATTTGTCGACTCCAGGAACCCGCTTCAAATAAGTCATGCTTAGAACCTTTGGATGTGTTTCTAATCAATGAAACTACTCCCGAACCTTGGTATACAGATATATTTGATTTTCTTCAAAATGGGACTTTCCCTGCCAATTCTAATAGAAACCAACATCGGTTATTACGTAGACGAGCAAGTCGATTTGTAATAATTGGCAATACTTTGTATAGGAGATCTTTTGAAGGTATCCTATTAAGATGTTTGAATTTAGAAGAATCCAAATCAGCCTTGAGTGAAGCCCACGATGGATCTTGTGGAGGACACTTCAGTGGTAGTGTCATTGCTAAAAAGCTCCTTAGGATAGGATACTTTTGGCCTACCATGGAGAATGATGCACATGAGTATGTGCACCATTGCGACAAGTGCTAGAAACATGCTGACCTTGTCCATGCCCCTGCACAAGAACTGCAGGCTATTTCATCTCCTTGGCCCTTTTCAAAATGGGGCTTAGACATTATTGGCAAAATTAATCCTGTGTCATCTGATGGACACAAATTCATCATAACCGCCATCGAGTATTTCACGAAGTGGGTTGAAGCTATGCCTTTAGCTTCCTACACTGGCACACAGGTCTCTAAATTTATTTTCAATCAAATCATTTGTAGGTTCGAAATTCTTGCAAATCTCATCTCTGATAATGGAACTTGTTTCAAAAATAAAGATGTCAAGAAATTATGCCAAAAATATAAGATTCAACATCACTGGTCCACTCCCTATTATCCTCAGGGTAATGGTCAAGGTAAGCATCTAACAAAACCTTAATCAAAATTCTCAAAATATTGGTCAATAAATCTGGCCGCGACTGGCACATTCAATTATATCCAGCCTTGTGGGCCTATCGAACTAGTGTTCGAACCCCCACTGGAACTTCACCTTTTGTTTTGGTTTATGGTGCTGAAGCCATTTTTCCCTTTGAATTAGAAGTTCCTTCTTTGGCTCTACTACTTCAAGATACCGAAGTAGGAGATGAATATCGAGCTGGCAGACTCGACCAGCTGGAACTCCTAGATGAAAAGCACATCAATGCTTTGGAGCATCTCCGTGCCTACCAAAACAAGCTTAAAAGATCATATGCTAAAAAGTTCGTCATCGATCCTTTGAGATCGACGACCTTGTTTTAAAAGAAAATCAAAAAAATACTAATGCAACTAAAGACCTTAAAGGTAAATTTGAGCCCAACCGGCTTGGACCATACATTATCACCGCTAAATTTGAATCGGGAGCATACAAATTAGCTACCTTAGATGGTAAAGATTTAAAAGAACCTATGAATATTATGCATCTTAGGCGATATTACGCATAAAATTTAGTCATTTCATCATTTGTACATATTTTGCATGTTGTCTTATTTTAAAAATATATCAAACTGTTTACACAAAAACAAAAACAAACAAAAATAATAAAAATAAAAAAAGCAATATTCTTGACTCTTTCGAAACCAAAACAAAATAAAGAAGAAAGAGAGAGTCAACATTCTCAAACTTCTCAAAAAAGTATTTGTATATATTTCTTCTTACAAATGTTGCAGTTATATATTTCAAATTATTTTGGATAAATTAGCATTTATTTGGAATCCCTCACTTTCACAAACACAAAATAAATATCTTGATTTTTATCCGGCATGATTACTAATCTCTCTTATATCAAAGTCCACAAAATTCAATTAAATAAAGTTTGAGCACAGAGAATTGATCTTGTTATTTACTTAAACCAAGCACATCCTTTCACAATAAAATGATTATATTTGTAATGTCCATGCTATGCTACATAGTAGAAGTGGTTTCTTGAGCGAAAAGTTTCCCCTGCTATCCTATCATGCACATGGTCTAGAATCTTTGAGAATTGGCAAAAGGACAAGCTCACCCCTACCCGAATAAAAATCCCTTGCTCTACAAACTAATCTGAGCAAGTATCCCTAGCATAGGAAGAAAAGCAAAGTTCAAGAAAAAGAGAAAAAAAAAAATGTTATTTTATATCATTATAGCAATGTTTCAAGCATTATCTCAAAAATCAAGCAAAAAAAAAAAAAAAAAAAAAAAAAAAAAGCAAAAGCAAAAGCAATAAAATCCCTCTCCCTACCCTTTGAAAAGAAAAGAAGGGTTGATGAGCTTGAATCCCTGGAATTCTCAATTATTCGAAAACTGTGAGGTAAGCCCCATAACAGGTGGTTTGTGCCCAACCCGCTTGGCCTTGGGTAACTCCTAGCGTGGCGATATGTCTGTCACATTAGCGACCTTCTTTTGTACAGACCTATGTCTGCTTATGGATTAGCTAGCTCTTGATAATCCGACTTACATAGTAGTCTCGGTATGGTTATATGCATCTAAATCATGGTTAATGAACACTTATTTGGTTCATTCAAATCACTTGTATCAAATTATCTTGCTCAAAACTGGTAAACGAACATAGCAATTGCACACACATTTGTATTTGAGAGATTTTGTGTATCATTATGATAAATCAAGATTGGAAATGAACTCACATACGCACATGGGATTCCTTATAAATCTAACTTTTGTCTTTAAGATACTTTGAAATATTTTTTTGCAAATCGTTTGGAATAAATTCATTTTCTTCTTTGAAGAACAGTTGTTTAGTATAAAGACAACTATATGCATTATCAAAAATCAAAATCATCTTCACAACATACAATCAAGTTACATCTATATATAACTTTTGACTTTCGCGACGATGGTATAGTTCCAAAACTAAAATTGGAATTTTATGACTAGCGCAAGTCCTCATCTTCATATTTTCTGACTATTTTCAAAAATTAAAAATCAACCATGCAATAAAACAATCTATTTTCTTCTTTGATTTTCGCGATGATGGTATAAGTCTATACCTAAATATTCTATGCCTAGCGCAAACCATTATACCAATTTTATTCCCCATTCATTTAAAAATCATAAAAACCATATGACTTAAATCATTATGTTATACAATTATGCTTTAAAACAAACAAACACCTATCACTATTTCATGTCATTATGTCAATATGCAAATTTGCAATGATGGTATAATTCCTAAGGAATTATCCAAAAATTTATCACACTTAGGAATTTATGCCTAGCAAAAATCATTTTAAAATATTTCATGCATAATATTTTCATGAAAAGTCTGAAAACAAAATCATCATCATCATCATTTGCATCATCACACCAAAGTCTTAAGACAGTCTCTTAAGCACCCTTTTACTTTTAGCAATATTTCTATACTGGGATTAGCTTGACGACCGAGTGAGCGACGACTCCATGAAATGGTCTATAACAACGACAATGTCCTTTGAAATTATTGTTAAAAGTCCCTTTTATTTTTTATCAAATTATCATCACAACAACCAATTTGTTACATCAGATTATTTCATTTAAATTTTTAAAGCATGACATTTAAACCATAATATTTTCCAACGACATAATTACATGAATCATCAAATCAATCACACCAAAACATTAAAAGCATCATACAAACGCATAAGACAAGTCATATGATCAAAAAATATCTCATCTATATATATATCAAATATATGTACATCATATCAAAAATAGATTGGTATGCCACAATCTACATCTTGGCATACTCAATCCTCTCAATCAAATATACAATCTCTGTGTAGTGCAGTAGCCTCGCCTCGAGAACCCCTCGAGCTCTCAGCCTCATCTCCTCCCCCGCCCTGAGGTGGAGGAGGTGGCCCCATCGCAGTCCGTGTGGTGCCATGAGTCCTGGATGCTCGATCGTGATGATGTCCTAGATGACCCCATCACGACAGGCTCTGCAATATGAGCTGGTAATGGCACCCTCTGCTCTGCTGGCACCGCCTGGTAATATAGAGCCTGATAGAATGTAACCTCGGGCAATAGCGCATGCTAAATCCTGAGTGCTCGCTCCTCCACCCCGAGCTCTAAGCCGTGTAGCCTCATCCTGCAATGTCTGCACCTGAGCCCGCAGGCGGGCAACCTCAGCTCGAAGAGTCGCTGTCTCGCTGCTCTCCCCAGTGTCAACACCCTTGCCCTTATCGGGCGATGGTGGCCTCTCTCTCTATGGAGAAGGGGGTCTCTCCTCCCTCCTCTCCCGCTGTCGTGGCCTCCGCTGAGCCTGTGGCCTCCTCTCGCTCTCTCCCACCGTGACCCCGTGCTCGCCTCAATGGCCGCCCGGCGCCGCCTCCCCATCCGATGCACAACCGCGTGAATCGAACCCTGAGCCCTCGTCATCCGAGGAGGGCGGATGCCTATGTACCAGGCATCATAGCCGTCGGCTACCCCAGCGTCGTCCCCATCCACTGGCTGAATGGGGGCATCATCCGCGTCCTGACTCCAGAATCGCTGCATATCTGGAGCCCCGCTAACCGTAGTGTTATCCCGGATAGTCCAAGAAAACTCGTAGTCTCTCGGAGATGGGATCCCCTGTTGTAGACCGAACCGCCTCAAAACTCGGTCATACCGATGGAGCTCCACCTCTCCCCTCTCCATCCTCAGCCAGCAGACTCGCCTGATGCGAGCCAGCTCCTGTCCATCCTCGGCCCACCCTGGATGATCTCTCCAAGGCCTCCAGGTGATCTGGTCGGAGACAAGGTCGTCTAGTAGTCTCCGAGATGCTGGTAGATCTATCCATCGTTGTGCCCCTCTTCGAAGCCACTAGTAGAAAACTCGAGGCCTCTCCCCGTCAATCCCTATTAGTGGGAGCCCTACCGGCCTTCGCATCGCAATGTGCTCCCAGCACCAAACCTGCAGTAGTGATGTCATAACCAGACATCGGCCGCCCTTGTATACGACCCCATGAAGGATCCTATACAACCAGCAGAGTACAAAGCTCCCCCAAGCAAACCTGTATCCGTGGTCTCTCATGTCACAGACCACATCTGTCAATACCCATGGTACCCTACATCCGCTCTGGTGGCACAACAAAAGACCACCTACTACCCCAGCCAAAACCCGTGTGAGTCTAGATGCCCCAGGCATCTGGCGCAGCGACTCGATATTCACTCCGCCCTTCTCTAGGGTGAAGCTCGGATCGCCACACAGTCGCATCATCACGTGGCCCTGATTGGCCGTGGGAGTGATCAGCCATCCTTGTATGGGGATCCTCAAAATCCTCCATACATCCTCCAGTGTGGGAGTCATCTCCCCGTCGATAACCGAAAATAGGAAGAACCCGGATACCACCTCTCCGCTAGGGCCGTCAATAGCCCCATATCTCGTAGAAACCCGTGGCATCTCTGCCACATGCTGCAAGCCGACCTGAGCCAGCTGATCTCGCTCTACCTGAGATAGGGCGGCCAAGTCATCCCTTAGTCCGTCGTATTTCCATTCTCTGCTCTTTAGTAATCCTCTCTGCAAAATAAACAAAATCAACAATAAAAATCATTAATAAATCATTAATTAAAAATGCAAGTCAAAATAAGTTCAATTTTATAAATGATGATATCGTCCACTATTGGACGATATCGTCCCAAATTTGAGCAAATTCGTCTCCGATTTTGCCAGCCGAAATCGTCCCCTTTTGACGAAATCGTCCCCATTTCGCCGATTTCACCTCTGGACGAAATCGACGATATCGAGACGATTTTGACGAAATCGAGACGATTTCGTCTCGACGACGTCGACGGCCCAAAAATGGCCGCGATGCTCAAAAATCAATCAAATCTAATCTAAAAAGCATGAAATTCTAAAATTAAGCATTCTAAACTAAGTTTAGATCCTTACCCGTAGCCCGCGTCGGACCTCTGTTGATCTGTGCGCTGTCTCGACCATCTTGTCTCCAGAGCTCTAAAAACTAGGAAAATGAATAGTAATAATGAATTAGGGTTTTACCCTATTTTTCTTAATTTTATTCAAAAACACTTAACAACTTTTTTTAAAATTTTGCTTTTTCGCGTTTTTACCTCAAACGTTCGATTTGGGTAAAAACACGGAGGGGGCACCATAGTAAGTTGTCGTACGATTCGACCTAGAATCGTCGCCTAAAAATGGGAATAATTTTTGCTTTCTCGTAGATCGAGAAGAACTCATCTTTAACGCATTTTCTTCGAAAAATTCGCTAAAGAGGGGGCAAAATGTAGCACCCTAAAATTGGCGCAATAAAACCTTAAATAATTACAATTACTCTAGTAAATATTCAAATTCAAATTTTAACCCCCAAAACCGCTTCCAAACCGCCGTTTAACCCGTTTCCTCCTTTCCCGCGCCATTTTTAGAGTTTGTTTTGACCGTTTGACGATATCGTCGCCGATCAGACGATATCGCCTCAGATCGAACGATTTCGTCTGGACTAGGACGTCCGGACGATCTTGTCCCAAAACTAATTTTTCTCAATTAGCCTCTGTTCCAACGACGTCTCTAATCTGGGAGAAGCGTGTCTGCGCCGTTAGAGACCCTCCCCGTTGGAGATCTCCCAAATTGGGATGATCTCCAACCTCCTAACCTCCCTCCTAAGCCTATTTAAACTTAGGACTCCCCCTTGGCATCCCCCTGGCTGAAATTTCCCGTAACTTGACTTTACACGCACTAAAACATCCTGAATTACCATCTGCACTTGTCCTATCCAAATTTTGTTGCAGGAACCTTGTCATTCTTCAGCCGGAGCAAGCTCAGTTCGTCGTGGATGATCCTGTTCAATTCGAGACGATTTCGTACCAATCCGAGATGATCTCGACTGTAGTCTGCATTGGGGGCAATCAGTGCCCGTAGTTTGCATTTTTCTCTTCTCATCTGCTGTTTTATTCTGCATCTAGTTAGTTTATTTATTATTTTCTGCTATTCTGCATCTTGGAGTTCACCCATGTAGTTTAATTGCATAATGAAATCATGATTAACTATTAAAACATCGTAATTTGCTTGCATTCCTATTCAGGATTATCTTATTAACATTCTTATTATTATTTCACATCATTGCCCTCTGTTTGTATTGTTGTATTTTTTGTATTCTGTGCCTATTTCTCTGTTTGCAGGTCTCTGACGAATTCGTCAGATCTCAGACGATCCTGCAGGTCGGAGACGATCCCGTCAAATTCCAGACGATCCTGTCTGCTTCAAGAATCAGAACCTCCATCAGACATCCGGATCAGGTATGGCTCTGTAATTTAGCTTTTTCTCTCTGTTTTCTGTTTAAAATCTATTTGCTGTATTTCATTTAGTCTGCATTTTCATAATAGAATAACTTAGATTCATTTGGCCAAACCTAGGACTCGAATGTTTAAAGATAAAACTGAACACATTAAACACATTCCCAACCTAGGCGTGGAAACCGCCATTCAAACGTTTCCCGGTGAACCCACCATCCGTCGAAAAATCACCATAATACACCTCCCTCGAGAGGCGGGACCTTCGCAAGGCCTCTCAGTCCGAGGTACCACGCCATCCTTTTCCCATCCTCCTTCCGGGCACGGATCCTATAGCCTGAAGGTAAGGATGCAAAAAATTTGGAGCGATACACCCACCACCCATCTTAGACCTTTAATCACTAGATCAATTGACTTTTTTAAATCATTCCAAATTGTAGAACCATTTGGTAGTGATAATGCAATAAATATTAAGCTTGGATAATTGGGCTCAACATACTTGGAAGAATTATTTTTCATTATTTTTTACTCTCTTTGTACAATCTCCAAATTACTTTTACCCTAAGATCTAAGTTTGCATTTGTAAGAACTCTTAAACTGAGACCTACCCTAGTTTTATCATCATACACCTTGCTTCATTACACCAAATGAAAATTTCTTTTATCATGTAATCTTGACCATAAAAATGACCGCATAATATAGATTAAACTTTTTCCTACCAATTTTGGCATAGTATACAAGGACATATAACATGTTGGAATGGCCTATAAGACTGATTTAATTAGCTACACTCTTTCTACTAACAGTAACCATCTACCTTTCCATATTGGTAATTTATTTTGAACTTCAATTATAATTGGATTCCATAATTATATCCTCATTCTCCCCTCAAATAAGGTCATCCCTACATAATTTGCTAGCAAATTTGCCTTCTCCATGTGAAGGAACTTGCATATCCCTACATTGATTCTATTTAGGGTATTTAGGAAGTAAATTTTGGATTTTGTCCTATTAACTTTCTATCCTGGCACTCTTTCATATTCCTTTAATAAGTTATTCAAAGCTTTGCCCTTTTTTATCCTTGCCCTCTCAAAAAGGGTTGTATCATCTACAAATTGTTGATGGGTGATGTTGTTGATGTTATTACTAGCCTTAAGTCCACTTATAAACCGATATTTATAATCCTTCTTCAAGTTCCTACCCAAAACCTCTACCATAATAATGAATAGATGTGATGATAGAGGATCTCCCTGTCTAAGACCTTTCTTAGCTTTAAATGATTTTGTTACTAATCCATTGACCAGCACTAAATATAAAACTGTAGAGACACAAGATTTAATCCATTTGATCCATTTCTTCCCAAATTCAAACTGTTTTAATATTGCAAAAATAAAATCCTAGTTAACCTTATCATAGGCTTTACTCATATCAAGTTTTAAGATTATTGCTCTCTTTTCTTGAAGTTGTTGAATGCATAAATTCATGAGCTACTATGATAATGTCCAAAATTTATCTTCCTTTCTCAAATAATCCTTGCTCTTTTGAAATAATTTTATCTAGCAATGGTCTACTGATTCACCATAACTTTGGAGATAATCTTATATGCCATATTACATAGTATTATGCGCCAAAAAGAATCAAACAATTTTGTATACTTCTTTTTTGGAATCAAGGTAAGATAAGTTGCATTTAATTTATAAGGTATGTATTATTTTACCCTAGACTATTCCACTACCACCAATAAAGAATCCTTCACTATATCCCAATTATGTTGATAGAAAAATTTATTAAAAAAATTATGTCGATAGAATGTTGCAGAGAGCCCGTCCAAACCTAGGGATTTATCCTTCACAAAAGAGAAAAGAGCTAAATGAACTTCTTCTAGAGTAATAGGCTCCATCAATTTCTTATTGTCTTTATCTATTAAAATTGAAGGTACTTCTTGTAGAATATTATCATTAAGAACTTCAAACTCCTTTGATCTTAGAATATTTTGGTTAAAAAATCTTGTGTCCCTTCTGATTTCACTTTGGTCTTTAATCCAAACCCCTTCTACTGATTTAATTCTACTAATTCTAGATGTTTATATCTTTATTATTGCCATCCTATGAAAAAAAATTATATTTTTATCTCCTTTTAACCAAGTCTATCTTGATTTTAATCTCCAAAATTTATCTTCCTTACTCAAAATATTATGATATTCACTAAGCAACTCTCTTTCCTCTAATCTTGGATTATTATGATCACCTTTTTGAAATTTTAAAATTTTATCTTTTAGTTCTTTATTCTCAAAAATATTTCCAAAAGTGTTCTTATTCCATTCTTTTAATCTAGATGTCATTGATTTAATTTGTTTTGGAAGTATATATAGCCCACCAATTCCTTAAGAATTCCATGTTTGTGCTATCATATCAACAAATTGAAGATGGTCGTCCCACATCTGCTCATATTTAAAATATGATTTTTTTAATTCACTTACCATCATTTTAACTCTTATTGGTCAGTGATCTAAACCAATCCTTATCAAGGTATTAATTTTAGTACAGGTCCCTTCATCTAGCCAATGATTTGAGAGTATATGCATCTATCTAGTTTTTTTACTATTAGGTTCCGGCCTCTCCTATTGTTGGTCCATGTATAGTTGTCTTCTTCAAACTCAACCTCCCATAGATTATTATTTTGAATAAAAGCTAAGAAGTCTCTCATACTTTGGGTTAATTTCCTAACTCCAAATTTTTCATACCCTATGATCACAAATTTGGTTTCTTGGTCTTTACTTATCATAAAGGCTTCAAACCCATTCCATACTTATAATCTTCCTAACTGAGTTGTAGGACCATAGACATTGATAAGGATGAAACAAATATCAACAAAGAAGCATGTGACTAAAGGGATATATAATGCCTAGTTTTATGAATGGTTACACAGGGGGTTCTAATAGAATTCCAACTTGTTAGAATTCCACATCACTCCTTTAGAATCCACAACATCCCATTCACATCTCATTCATATTGCTTTCATAGTTTTGGAAACTTCTTACTTTATCATTTTAGTATCCTGGATACAAAGAATATCATGCTTATTACTTAACATAGGTCCCTGATACACCTTTGCTTTGAGGGGGCATTAGCACCCCTTACATTCCATGATATGGTAATCATGTCTCATTAGGAGCTACTAGCCCTGCTTACAAATTACCAATATCATTTTGTTGTTTGGTAAATAGGAGTTCAACCAGCTTAGTTTGTGTTCCTTCCCTATGTTTGCTCTTGCTTCCCTAGATCTTGCTTGATAATTTGAGGGTTTTCCTCTATTTGGCTTACCTATATTAGGAATAGGAATTATTATTATATTTCTCAATATTCTTTCACAACTTTCTTATTCATTAGAGATATCCTTCTCTAGATCCGCTCATGAAACTTTTGACTTGCTCATTTTTTTTTGCATTTGCTTGTTAATGGTAGAGGCATTAACATCTAACTCTAACATTACGTTTTCTCTACCACATTTCTCCTCCTAAATGGTGCATAGTACTTCAAGAGAGTCTTCCAAATTTGATGAGGCATACTCATTAGGTTAAATAGGAATGTTCATCCTTAAATCTGGATGATATTGAGTAGATAGTTCCTTGTTAGCATGTTGATCTTATTTTAGATGTCCTCTAAGCTTTGATCTATTTTTCTTCATAGTCTAAAGCCTCAAAAGAATTCATATTTCTCTCAATATCCTTGCTTACTAGTCCCCATTGTTTATTTACTTTCATCTATCTAGACCTATTTTTTGAAAGTTGAAAACCATCCTCATCCATACCCATTTGTATGTTTATCTTGTGTTTTTCTACATATGCTTTTCTTGGACTCTTCTTAGGGTACGATCTCTCAACATGCACCACGTCATGACATATTTCGACATATGAGAGATATGTTTTCATTTGGGTTCACAACTTGACCCCATATTTAAGAAAAATTGATTCAGGAAAAGGTCTTCTAGTATAAATCAAGACCACTATATAGGCATAAATAACCAAGACCTTGTCTTTTTCTTTTGTTTCTAAAATCTCAAGGAAATATCCCAGAGTGTTTCCTATTGCCTTGAAGGTATCCATTTCCCAAAATTTGATGGTCAACCCATACATACTAACCTAGATTGGTACTAAGGATAAATTTGCATTTTTAGGTGCAAAGCCTTCATACCAACGAGTAAGAAAGAGTTTGTTCTTCCCATAAACTAGGTACCCCATTTAGGATTCTATCTCTTGCCTCCTTGGAATAAAATGTGGCTAGGAAAAAATATTTGTGAAGAAAGGATAGACTCACTCTTAGAGACTTCCAACTCCTATCAATCCATTTTCTCAAGGCCAAAGCCCTTGGCCAAGACCCATTAAATTTACCAAAAATTGCCCTATCTTTGAGAAATAAGGATCAATTCTTTGTGAGGTCCTCACTAACCTCTACTACTAGAGAATATTCTAAGGATTTATCTATAAATCAATCCATGGGAAGGAAACTAAAACTCAAAATCTATTGAAATTTACCAAAATATCCTATAGTAATTATAATATTTGATAATAAACCTATAATAATTTGCAAGCAAAATTTTTAAGATAAAGAAAGAGAAAAGAAACTTAGCTGAAAAATTATGTCTAGATAGAATGTCTTGCCTCACTGAAACCCTAGCCCTTCATTGCTCCTCCCATCATCCGAACCATGGCTGACAGATATCTATAATTTTGTTTTTCATAACTTGAAAAATTGTCACTACCATTATTCTGGATTATTGACTTCATAGGGTTGCATCTCCCTCAATAATGTTGTGATTCCTTTATATGACCACTCATTTTAAAGCTCTTCAAATTTTGCATAAATTGGTCCAAGAATCAACAAAATCGTATAATCCTTCACAAATATATGGATCCTAAAATATGAGACAATTTTCAAAAACAATTACCCTAACATTGCCCTAGTTTTGAACAATTATATTCTCATGGTCATATCTTCCTCAATATTGCTTGAATTCTTTTGAATGACCACTCATTTCAAAGCTTTTCAAAATCTACACAAAATGGCACAAGAATCATCTAAATTGGACAACTCTATGCAAAGATATGGCTCCTGTAAGATTGTTTGTTTTTCGAAGAAAAAAATTCATAAGCCAAAGTTTTAATTTCTTTACATCAAAATATTTAGTCCAAGGAATTTAGGGGCAACAATGGAAAACAAGTTGTTTTACAACAAAATCAAAGTTCAAATATGAACCTTGACTTGAGTTCAAATGGTTAAAAACTCGGACTACTAGTTAGAAGAGCTATTTTAAAATTTTGTTTAATATATATATATATATACACGATTTGTTGTAATATTTCACTATGTGGTTTGTTGAAATATTAATGAATATAATTGATTAACCATTAGTTATTTTAAAAGTATAGTAAAATAAAAATTGTATAAAATGCTTTTAAATAATAAAAGTAATTTCTATAAAATAGGAAAAGGTCTCCAATTAAATACAAATTCCAAAATATATCTTGTCAAATGTTTGAGTTCAAAAGGTAATATTATCCAAATCCAAGGGAGGTCCGAGGTTCGAATCTCCACCCTACCAAAAAGCTGAATTGGGTACCCAAAATCCAATTGATAATGTTGGTGCGGGCAGGGCTGGGTGCGACCCCGGGTGACTTTGACGGTGTAGAACCCCCTGTTCGTGGTCTCTTAGAACAAGGCGGCCCCGCAAGCGGTTTTTTGCTTAAAAAAAAAAGGTAATATTATCCAAATAAAATAAAAATAAAAATAAGTCTTTTTCCAATGTTATCCAAATATCTGTATTTTTTTATTAATGGTGAAAAAACAGGGTTTTGAAAGGTCCCAAAACCTTTTACATTAGAGGGGGCAAAGAAAGATAAGGCTAATTAAGCATAGGCCAGCCTCCAAGGCCAAAAGAAACAAAAATTAAAATAAAATAGTCATCCAAAAACAAAGACCAGCCCACCACTCAACAGGGCATAAAGGAAAATTTTTACTCAATTTTCTTTTAAAGACACCAACAATCTTGCTCTATTTTTGCATAAGACTAGAAGGGTAGTAAATACATCAAGATGCAGATAACAAAACTTCAAATTCAAAGAGCAAGAATGAAGGCAAAACACCAAGCATATTCCTTGAGCATGGTAACCACTAGGGAGCAAAAGGGCCAACCCCCCAAAAAAGACCCCCAAAGAGAGGATCACTAGAAGACAACTGAGATCTCATCCAAGCAGAAAGACAATAAAAATACCTACTGGATAGGTAGGCCCAATGCTTCCAAAGTAACAATTGTCATCAACCGCGAAGGGAAATTGTCTTCCCAAATTTTGAATTGGCCACTATCCACCCCCAAATTGGCCATAACATCGGCACTGGTTACCTTCCCTATAAATATGCTCAATTTTAACTTCTAACATACCTTCCAAAATCTTTGATGTGTCCTTAATAATATTCAGGATAAAACAATTATCAGTCTTTCCAACCTACAGATCTCGAATGATGTTCAAGGAGTCACCTTGAACGAGAAGTCTTCTGAAGACCCTCTCAAAAACCTGGTGAAAACCCAAGAAAATATCCTTAGCTTCAGCTAGGTGGTTGGTTTGAATACCATAATCTTCAGCGTAAGCCCAAATGACCACCATTATCAATTCTGATAACACCCCCTCCACCAGCCCTCCTGAGATTACCTTTGGCAGCCCCATCAAAGTTTAAAATGACACTCCTTTTAGCTGGTTTATGTCATCTAGTAGCCAATATTTTTTTAATAGTGGATATAGAAGCAGAATTCTCTAGATTCAAATTCCAACTAACAACAGCCTCTTTCTCCACAACTTCCTCCCTACTAGTTCCAACATAAAAGACAATCAGGTTATTCTCAATAGCAGCTTTAATTCTTCTAAAGATAGGATTCATCCCTAGTAATATTCTTTAAAATTATTTCGTTCCTCTCCCACCAGATACCCCATAAAAAATGAGGAAGAACTAGATCCCACACCCTAGTGAGGTTGTGACTGATGAAGGGGTATTTCCACTGAGTGAAAAGTTCCTTGAAAGTTCGAGGTAATGTCCATTTGATGGAAAAATAATCCAATAAAGCATTGAACACCTTATTTGAGAAATCACAATGGATGAAAAGATGATCCACAGATTCAGCGTCCTTATAACACAAGAGACAAATATTGGGAATATGGAATCCTTACATAAATTATCAACAGTCAACATTTTGTTTTGTAAACACAGCCATAAAAATTTGCAATCTTGGGGATCAAATGAGGATACCAAACCTTTTCTGCTAGAAAAGATCCTCCCTTGCACAATGATTGGGCCTCATATGCAATCTTGACAGAAAAATACCATTAGAAGAATGAGTCCATAGAAGGAAGTCCCTGTCATTTTGTTGAGGAAGAAAGTATTGTTGCAGCAACATGTTCGAACTTGCCAAACTCTAAAGGATCTGAAGATCAGTTGTATATAAAGTCAAATGCTTCCAAAACCTCTTGCAATTAGTGATGATTATGTAATCAATTACTTTTTCTCCATATTTTAGTGACAAAGGAGCCTTCAACTCATAAAACTTGGGACTAAGAAAGAGAGGTTCAGGAAGAATCCAAGTATCCTCCCAAAAGAACACATCCTTACCATTCTCAGGTTGCCACTGCATACCCTCTATAACCAAACTTCTAACCCCCAGCAAACCACTCCAGATCATAGAGCCCCTAGGAGGAGCAGCACTTCTAAAAAATGAATGTAATTTTCCAAATACTTACCTCTCATTATATCTTTCCACATATGGTCCTCCTCAACATATAATCTCCAGGTTGTTTTTGCAATACACCTTATTGAACAAACTTCTGATCTCAAGACCACCTTCTTTCCTAGAAGAGCAAACCCTATCCCAAGAGACAAGGGACACCCTTTGTTTATCCTCCACCCCAACCCATAGAAATCTCCTAAAGATCTGGTCAATCCTCCTAACTTTGAAGGGCATCATGAAAAGGAACATGTAATAGACAAGACCCAAATTTCTTTATTACTATCTTAAAAATAAAATAAATAACTTAAATACAAACTAAATATAATATAATGACACTTAAATTAAAATATTATAAATTATTATTATAATTTAAACTTTGTAATATCAATGAATAAATTTTAAAATTACAATCAAATTTTGTAACATCTAATTTATTCTTGTATATTTAGTAAGTATCATCATGATTATCCTCAACATATGAGCAAAGATAATGAAATACAAATATTATAACATCCAATTTATCTTTGCATCTAGTGAGCATCATCATGAACATTCCCTTGGAAACACTAAAATCAATATTTTACATTCCTATTAATATAAGAGACATACAAAGAGGAGACCTAGGTTTGAATCTTGCTAAGAGATAGGAATCTTACCAAGAGATACATGCATAATAATTAAATCGTTAGAATACCACTACGTGGTAATGATGTAAAATTGGTTAGACGATTTCAATCTCAAATAACCAACTAATAAATATAATAAAATTTTCACTTTAAAGATACTATTTCAGGATGAAATCGTTCAATGCCTCATAATCCGTTCGTTCAACACTCGCTAGGCTTTCTTTAACTCCTTATAAGTTCATGTTTTTTATCAATAAGTCTTCTACATATATGTTATAATGCCATGTATTGGTTTCAACAAATCTTGTAAATTCTTAAGAACCTATGCTATGAAATAGGGTACTAAATACATTTTATTTTATTCAAGGAGAAAGCCTCTTCAAAGCCAAACATTTTATTCATTGCATAGGAGGCCACACTTTCTCTTCATCCCATAAAAAACAAGGCATGCATATAAAATTAGATATAAACAAATCATATTATAGAGTTTCCTAGAGTTTTCTAGAGAATAGTCTCAAAAAGTTTGGTTTTGATTATAGTTGGTGTAAAAAAATTAAATGTTCAAGGTACGCATATAAAATTAGATATGAACAAAGCATATGATAGAGTTTCCTAGAGTTTTTTAGAGTATAATCTCAAAAAAAAATGGTTTTGATTATAGTTAGTGTAAATAAAATAAATATTGGTATAGCACTACGAAATATTCTAAGTTTATCGATGGTTCTCCTGTTTGTTACTGTAATTCATCTTATGGACTCCGCCAAGGTGATCCACTATCTCCCTATCTATTCATTATTCTTGCAAAGGCATTCAAGAGAGCTTTCTCAAAGGCAAAAAAGAAAGAAGAATCAAAGGTATACAAGTTGCAAAAAAGGGTCCCTTCAAATCTCATCTCCAATTTATTAATGATATTTTTCTTTTTGGCCATTTCTTAGCTAGTGAGGCCATGGAGTTCAAATCAATATTACCATGCAATGAGAAGGCTATTGGATAGTTGGTTAATACTACAATTTCTATGAATTTTTTCATTAACACTGCCCTAAATTTACAACGAGTTATTGTAGATATTTTAGGGTTTAAAATTGAAAAATTTTCATCAACCTACTTGATTATTCCTTTGTTTCATAAAAATAAATAAAAAGGAGCTTTGGGTCTCTTGTTTGGATAGAATGAAAGCTTGTTTGGCAAGTTGAAAAGGTAAATTCTTAACCATGGTAGGAAGGCTACAACTCATAAAGACTACATTGCAATCCATCCTTATTTATATGATGTAATTTTCAAGTGTCAATTGGTATAACATCAAAATTTGATAAAATTTAAAGAGACTTTCTTTGGAAAGGATGCGGGAACTCTACAACTCAAAAAATCTACATTACAATCAATCCTTATTTATATAATGTTACTTCCAAGATTGAAAATAGATATAGCATCAAAAATTGATAAAATTCAAAGAGACTTTCTTTGGAAAGGATGTGGGAAGGCTACAACTCATAAAGACTACATTGCAATCCATCCCTATTTATATGATGCCAATTTCAAGATTGCCAATATGTATAGTATCAAAATTTGATAAAATTCAAAGAGACTTTCTTTGGAAAGGATGCAAGGAAAAATTTAGGTTTCCTCTTTGTAAGTAGGATAGGGTTTGCAAAGGAAATAATATTGGAGGAGCAAGCTTGCATAATTGGAGACTTATGAGTTTGGCCTTAGGGGTAAATCTTGGGTGGATATTATTCAAAGATCAAAGAAAGAATTGGGCAAAAATATTACTTCACTTCAAAAATATATAGGTTCTCTTGATGTAATAAAATTATTTAAGGAAAGAACCATACCCAAAGGATCATCAACATTGAACTTCATATTATATAGTTTGCAATTGTTAAATAAACATATTATATGGTCAGTTAATGAGGGGAATTATGTAAATTTTTGGTCCAATGCTTGGTTTAAGCCTTGTCCTCTTATTTCTGACTCAAAATGGATTTATATTTGTAACTTGGTTGAAGGAAAGGAACTCAAACAAATTGTAGATGAACTTCAAAATATGTTTCAAGAGCTTTATTTATTGGTTTTTTCAAAAAATGGTGAGTTGGTTTGAAATCTATCAAAAGATGGTGGATACTTGGTTTGAGCAATCAAAATTTTTTTTTTTCGAGGATTTTCCTTGAAAGAATGTTTGGTCATTAGAGGCTCTCCCTAAGGCTTCCACATTCCTTTGGTTAGCGATTCAAAGTAAGATTCTTACTGGAGAGAGACTACAAAGAAGAGGATATCATGGATATTTTAAATGTGCCTTGCGTGAGAAGGATTTAGAAACATCAGACCATTTACTTCTTCATTGCCCCTTTGCTCACACCATTTAGGGTAAATTTTTTAAAAATATGAAAATATATTAGGTTGCTCCATCAACATTGAATGAATTGATGAAATGTTGGATTAATTATTTCAAATCTAAAGTGTTATGTATCTATAGAGGATTGGTCTTGTCATTATTTGTTGGAATTAATAGCTTGAAAGTATAATAGAATTTTTTAAAATAAATCTTAAAATCATGCTACCGTATTATTGCCTCTTGTAAAAGGTTTACACATGTAGTGTTCATCATGGGAAGTCTCGAGTCTATAAAAATGAGTGGTAACAACTTGGTTATAGGATTTAAACATACATATAAGAGTCATATGCAATAATGGCATTAAAACAAAGGATCTAGTTCAATCTAGCGTAAAATGAAAATGTCCAAAAATTGGATTTATCAAAATAAATTTTGATGGTGCTTCTAAATGAAATCTAGAAAAAGTTGGTGGAGGTGGTGTTTTTCAAAGGCAAAATTCTCCTCACTCATAATCATATGGAACTTCAACTAAAAATTAAGCATAAGGTAGGGCACTTCTTATAGGGATTAAAATTGCAATAAACAAAAGATAGAAATATATTATCATTGAGAGGATTTACAAATTATCATTAATGCTATCAACAAAAATGGATATGGGAATCAGATTACAAAAATATTATTGTTGATAATCATCATCTATTATTGGAGGCAATATCTTGGAAATGTAAGCGTGTTTCTAGAGAAAGAAATTGGGTAGCAAATAATTTAGTCAATCACAATGTTGATCTTCATCTTTGTGAAATTCTAATTTTATTACGCAATTAATCAAGTGAGATTTTCTCTTAATCAAAATGATGACAAGGAGTTGATTGTGGAAACATAGCACTTTCAGGAAGTTGAAGAATATACTAGATAGAAAAAGAAATGAAAAAACCATGATCAAAAACATGTTGGATATGATTTGATTGACCTCAAGTAAATGTAATATTTGGGTATTTTAATGGGAGTGGCCCCAATAGAAGCCACATGCAACTTATTGAAAAATTTAACATATTAATCTTTATTTAAATAAATTGTGGGGTTAGAAAGTTTTTCTTCCCGCTAGGTCATACCATAATCATCAGCCCTAAAATAGCCATAACATGTGGTATAATGGAATTAAAGACAAAGAGGATTAACAAACAAGAAAGGGAACAAAAGGACAAGCAAGTTTTAGACCCATCACATTAAGACATACATTAAAGAAAAGGAAAGTAAAAGAGGATGTATATTGTTGTTCTTTTCAATTTAAGGTGGTGTTTGGCACAATGAATAAACACAAACTAAGATGGAAGACCTAGGCATTCCCACAAATGATGGGCTTATTGTTCAGAAACAAAGTTTTGAGCCAAAATCACAACACAAAGCCCCTCAAAATGTTTTGGAAGTGATATAATAGTTAAACAAGGTTGTTTGTTATGCCCAACTTTATTTATAAGAAGAAAGACTAAATTTGAGAGGAGATGAAGGTGTCCATATTGTTTTGTTAATTTTTAAGGTGTTTGAAAAACTAGACATAATAATAAAATATAAGGCCACATTTCAAAGACTTTGTGAAGAGCAAGCCAAAATCAAACCACAAGGTCTTTTAAAATATTTTGAAAATGACATAAGAGTTAAACAAGGATGCTCATTATCCCCTGACTTTTTTTGGCTTTATATTAATGAGTTACAAGAATTGGTTGAATGTGAGTCGAGGTGAAGGTGTCCTTGGACAACTATGTGGTGAACCTATTTTAATTTGATTGCAATGACACACAAAGGTTAAAATAGCATTCAAAGCCTTAGAACACTTTGCAAGGAAGTTGGCATGCAGGTGAATACCAACAAAACCAAGACAACAGCTTTCACCAATTAAAATAATATAAAATAGTTGTGTTTCCAATTTGAAGAGGGTCCCCTAGAAGACGTATAAAAAAAATAGTTAATGCTTTCAATTTGAAGGGGGCCTCCTACAAGAAGTAACAAAATACAAGCATCTTTATGTAAACTTCAATAATAGACTTAATTAGACCAATATATAAATTAAAAAGAATAATGAGAGGTTAGAAAGCCCATTTGCATAGCGAGGGGTCGAAACCTGAAAAGGGGAAAAAAGGAAAACCCAGAAAACAGGGTTTTCAATTATTTTCAACCCATAAATGGGTGTTTGAGTTAAAAAATGGAACGGGCGGGAAAAGGAGCGGACGGACCAGGGTTTGGAGCGACCGAAGACGGACGGGGAGCGGCTGGCGCAGGAATCGGAGTAGGGCAGGGCCAGACTGGGGCCTTGGAAGGTACGTCAACGGATGGGGCCTTGGATGAAGAGCTGGAGAATGGCTTTCTGGGAAGAAAAATCCAAGAACCTCCCGACAAAGCGGTCCCAGAGAAGGGGCAGGATGAATCAGAGGCAGACAACGATCAAGAGAATCGGGCCCCAGAAGTGGGACAGAAACGCTCTTGGGCCCAGGTGGTACATGGTTCTAAACCTGCTACTACTCTTCCTCCGTTGGTAAGCCACTTAAACTTGAGAGTTAAAGATGGCATTCTCAACATTCCCTCGGAGATAATTTTGAACATGAAGGCGAAAGGGGAACACAATTTGGTGGGCAAGTTTTTTGGGGCAAGGCCAGATATAGATACTATTCGAAGGTGGGCCTTCGCTAGATGGAAACCAGCGGGTTGCATGGAGATTGTGGCGCTCCCAAATGGGTTCTTCATGATCAAACTTACTGAGGTAAGTGACATGCAGAAAATTCTAGGTGGAGGACCATGGTCGATGGGGAAGCGTAGCCTGTTTCTCAAAAAATGGGATGTGGATTTTAATCCTCACACCCAAAGTCTCAACACAATTGTTGTTTGGGTAAGATTACCTCACCTTCCCTTTCAATATTGGCACGATGAAGTTTTAATGGCTATTGCAAATGGTATTGGTACCTTTGTTACCATTGATAGGGTAACCAGGCTGAAGTCCCGTATGGTGTTTGCCCGAATTTGTGTTAATGTTGATCTGGATAGCAAGCTTCCGAAACAATAGACCTAACGTCCCCAGTGGGTACCTGGACTCAGAGGCTAGAGTATGAAAATATTCCGCCCCTTTGTGATCTTTGTAAAGGGAGAGGTCATATCTCAAGCTTCTGCCCGAAGAAGAAGAAAGCTCCCAATAAGAAAGTCTAGCAGAGGAAGGAGAGTAAAGATGCAGAGCAAGGTAAAGGCACGGATCTCGTGGTGGATAATCAAAAGGAAGCAAGCACCTCACACCAGCCGGTTGTGGTGGCTGAGGAGGAACACATGGAAGATCCCTCTTATGGAGTTGTGGTAGTCCAGCCCCCCTTGGAGCTGTGGAACCCCTTGACTTTGCAGACCCTAACTCTTTTGCTTGCTTGAGAGGAGCTGAAGAGGACGAAATGGGAGACCCAACCGAAGTTGTGGAATTTGTGGAGGAGACACAATGGGTGAATCATGAGGGGGTACAACAAGAGAGTGTAAAACCTCTAGAAGCGGATGTAGAGGTTAACCCTATTGACACGATTCTTACAAATCGGGACAGGTAGGATGAAGCTGGAAAAGCGTTAAGGGAAGATAAGCAGATCCTAAAAAAGATAGAGGTGAAGCCTGTAGCTCCAATACGGGAGGATTCCGGTTCAGAGGAGGTTCCGATGACGCCCTCAAGGGTGACTAGGAATCAAGCAAAGAGAACTCCCCTGGATGTTGGCAAGGAACACACTGTAGGTAGACCCCCTTTAACGGAGGTAAGGAAGAGGGAAACAATGGCAAAGATAGCCAGAGGAACACAAACCGTCATCAATCTGGGCGGGGAGGGAAGAAATCAGCTAAATCTAAAAAATGAAGGTTTTGTCATGGAATGTACGAGGTCTCAACGGGACTAGAAGACATAGATCAGTACAAACGTTGAGAAGAGATAATCACCTAGACATTTTGCTATTACAAGAGACAAAGGTGGTAGAAGCAAACTTAGCAATGGTTAAAGACAAGATTTGGAGAGGAGCGGACTTTGTTGCTCAACCCTCAATGAGCTCCTCAGGAGGAATGATGTGTATTTGGGACCCAAATAAATTGGAAGGACAAAAAATTATCTCAAATGACAGATTTTGTGCTATCCACTTCTTTTCGAAGGAGGATAATTCCCACTGGATCATTACAAATGTCTATGCACCCACTACTGTGGCTGGAAGACGAAGGTTATGGAGGGAATTGAGTGAACTCGTGCATGTCTTTGTAGGCATCCCATGGATCATTGCAGGGGACTTCAATACCCCTCTGTATCCGTCTGATAAGAAGGGAGGCGTTGAAGGATATTCAGAGAGTATGACTGAGTTTGGTGATTTTATAAATTCAAATGCTTTGATGGACTTGGAGCTTAGACAAGCAAAGTTTACCTGGACTAATAGGCGGCTGGGGAGTCAATTGATTCAGATCAGAATGGACAGGGTGTTGATTTCTCAGGAGAGCTTAGTGTTGTTTGGGGACACTACTCTCACGGCCCTCCCAAAAACTGGCTCAGACCATAATCCTTTGATTTGGGAAACAACGGACAGGAGAAGGCTCTTTGCTACCCCTTTCCGGTTTGAAAAGATGTGGATCCTTCATTCTGATTTAGAGAGCAGGATTCAATCTTGGTGGCAGCAAGATTTTTCTGGGGATAGATTGACTCAAGTAGCAAAGAAACTGAGATTTGTTAAGCGGAACTTAAAACTGTGGAATAAAGAGGTGTTTGGAGACATTATGGTTAAAAAGGCAGCTTTACAACAACAGCTCATGGAGTTAGAAAACTCTTTGCGTTTGGGGGAGTATTCGGAGGAAGTCCGGACTAGAGAAAAGGATCTTCTATGTGATTGGCACAATACTCTGGCGTGTGAGGAGGCTTTCTAGCGGCAGAAATCAAGAGCTTTGTGGTTAAAGGAAGGGGACATGAATACGAGGTTTTTCCATGTTTCAACTCTCAGGCACAAAAGTTTTAATAAAATCCAGGAGATCAAGATTGTTGATGGTTCTTCTACAAGGGATCCTTTCCAAATTAGAGGGGAAGTTGTTCGATTTTTCCAAGACATGTTAGGAGTGGATTCGGAGCTGGATGAAGAGGCGATGAACCTGTTGTTAGGCCATATTCCCTTAAAGATTACAAACCGGATAAATGACTATCTCCTCAACCCCTTTACGGATGAGAAAATTAAAGAGGCGGTCTTCTCCATGAAGGGAGACAAATCTCCTGGCCCAGATGGGTTTCCGACGCTCTTCTATCACAAGTTTTGGCACATCATTGGCAATGAGGTCACCTTGGCAGTTAAGGAGTTTCAGACCTCTAAAAGGATCCCTTCTGATGTGAATTGTACGTTCTTAGCCCTCATCCCGAAGATTGCAGGTGCTAAATCTTTTGCAGATTACCGCCCAATTAGCTTGTGTAATACTCTCTACAAAATTGTGTCCAAAGTCCTTGCAAACCGGCTGAAGATGGCTCTCCCTTTTGTCATTGACAAACACCAAAGGGGTTTTGTTCAGGGACGACAGATTCTTGATGGGATCATTTCGATCCATGAGATCCTGCACTCTGTCTCTAAATCAAAAAAGGAAGGTATGTTTCTTAAATTGGATATGAATAAAGCATATGACAAAGTTTCTTGGGATTTCCTGATCAAAGTGCTCCAACGTTTTGGTTTTCATGAGGATTGGATCTCTATGATGAAAAACTGCATCTCCACAGTGATGATCTCCATCTTAGTTAATGGGTCTGCAGTGGGTTATTTTCCTAGCAAGAGGGGGTTGAGACAAGGGGACCCCCTATCCCCTTATCTATTTATAATTTTAGTTGAAGCTATGGGTAGAGCCTTCACAACAGCCACGGATAGAGGAGACATAGAAGGTATCAGGCCAGCTTCCACTCTGGAACCGGTCTCTTTTCAACAGTTTGTGGATGATACTCTAATTTCGACAAGATCATCTCTTCCACAAGCAAGACATATTAAGATGATTTTGCATTTCTATGAGCTTGCAACAGGCCAAAAGGTAAATTTTAATAAAAGCAAGCTTTTTTTCCTGAATACCTCCAGAGCTCTCCAACTGCAGATAGCAAGAATCTTCAACTGTGGCATAGGTGATTTGCCAGCAACCTATCTAGGGATGCCTTTATTCCGTGGGAGTATGAAGGAAGCCTTGTGGGATCCGGTTATTGAACGTGTTACAAAGAAACTGTCTTCCTGGAAAGGCTCTCTTCTTAGTCAGGCAGGAAAGGCCCAGCTTGTGAAATCCTGCCTTCAAAGTATACCTATTTACTTCATGTCAATTTTTAAAATGCCAATATCAATCTGCAAAAAGATTGAACAGATCCAAAGGATTTTTCTGTGGTCTAGGGCTGAGGAAAAGAAGAGGATATCTTTACTTGCTTGGAACAAAGTCTGTACCTCTAAACAATATGGGGGATTGGGATTGAGAACTCTTCCCAAAATGAACAAAGCTCTAATGGGAAAGTTGGGTTGGAAGTTGGCGAAGGAAGAAGACACTCCCTGGGTCAAAATTGTAAAAGCTAAGTATTTACGTAATTCCTCCTTCCTGGAAAACCTCAACCCCCCTAAGGGGTCTAGTTTCTGGAATAGCCTTCAACAGGTAAGACCTCTGATCCAGCAGGGTTGTAGATGGCAGATTGGAGATGGTGCTAACGTGAGATTTTGGCAGGATACTTGGCTCTTTAACTCTCCCCTTTGTGAGATCCCAAGGTTTGCAAACTTAAGAACAATCCTGACTCCTATTTATGGACTGTTGGTTCGGGATTATATGGTGGAAGAAAATGGCATCAAGAGGTGGAAGCGGCTTTATGCTGAGAACATCAATGAGGACTTGCGTCCACACCTGGAAAGTCTTAATAGATGCCTTAATGCCTACATCCTCAGCCATTGGCGACCGAATGATATATTTATTTGGATGAAAACGAAGAGTGGAGATTATTCTGTGAAGACTGGTTATAACTTGGCTGAAGGTGTAGGGGTAGTGTGGCCCCATGTAAAGGTTTGGGACAAAGATCTCATCCCTAAGATTACTATTTTTCAATGGCTGGTTATGCATAATAAAATTATGACCCAAGATAATTTGAAAAAACGTGGTTTCTCCTTACCAAATAGATGTGTTTTGTGTGAAAAAGAGGAGGAAAGCATTGATCATCTACTTCTTAAGTGCTCCTTTACCAAAAACTTGTTTGATCAGCTCTATAGTGAATTCCAAGTTCAGTGGGTTTTCCCTAGAACTATCTCAGACTTGAACTTGCAATGGGAGCCTCCTTTTAAAGGCAGAAGAATCAGGAAGTTGTGGCTTCTAAGCCTTCCACATATCTGGTGGAGAGTTTGGAATGAAAGAAACCACAGAATCTTTGAGGACTTGAAGATGGACTGGGAAATGGTTTGGAACCGAGCAAGAAGTCTCCTGATGGAGAATTTTAACACTATCCGCTTCAAGGAGGGATGGGAATCAGAGCAGGAAAGGCGGATATTGGAATGTTGGGGAGTCAGAGAGAAATTACCAATGCCTCGAGTTCATCCCAGAACTCATGCAAAATGGATACTGCCGTCGGTTGGATGGTTCAAATTAAATTTTGATGGGGCCTCAAAAGGTAATCTCGGGCTGGCAGGAGCTGGAGGGGTGATCCGGAATCATCTGGGTAAGGTAATCAAAGCCTTTGCTGAACCACTGGGTGAACAGACAAGTCATTTTACTGAAGCAAGAGCAGCTTATGTAGGAATTTCTTTGGCTATCAATTGCAATCTAGATAAGCTCATAGTTGAAGGAGACTCACAAAATATTGTGACCATTTTAAAGGGAGGACAACCAACCACCTGGACTATTGACTTAATGATGGTGGAAGCTCGAGCGCTTTTGGATAGACTCGAGAATGTGTCTATCAATCATATTTATAGAGAAGCCAACAGGGTAGCAGATGGTCTTGCTAACGAAGGAGTTATGGCAGATGCCAGAAAGGAATGGGGGAATGATATCCCAACGCACATAAATAATTTAGTTGACAATGATAATGCCACAGGAATTGACAATGGGGATCAGTAGGAAGAGGCTGCCAGGAAAGCATAGAGTATATGATATTTAGATATGTAAGGTGTATGCTGGTTTTCTAGTTTTGGATGTGGTTAGTGAAGTGTGTTTGTTGTTACACGGTTGGTATAGGCTTTATGCCAGTGGGAAATCCTTCTTGGTGAAATGGACAGTGATTGGCCATATCTGTTGATGTAAAAGGTTAGCATTCCTTTCAAAAATGCACTTTTCCAACTTAACAAAAAAATGCATTACAGAAAATTTGTGAGAAGACAAAATTGTGGGATTGGAAAACCATCTAGCTCTTATTTTGATTGTTGGCAGTGTCAATGGCACTTTTTGGATGTGAACTATGGGCCAAGAGTATATTAAACTTGAAATGGGAACAAATACAAAGAATCCACAAAAGTTTTAATTCCATATGAAATTCTCTTAGCAAAAAGAGTTCTTTCTTTTTAAAAGAAGCCACAATAATTTGTGGCCTCTAATTTTTAAAAAATATTTGAACAAATGGATGTAAAAGAAGCCACAATGATTTGTGGCCTCCAATTTCTTAAAAAAAAATTGAACAAATGGATGTAAAAAGGTAGCCTAATATTATAGTGGAAGATGAGTTGAACAAAAATATTTAAAAAGAAAAAAACATTTGAATGGAACAAAATATGAATAAGCATATCATTAATGAAACTTTTCACTTATAACTGCTGGATTTATATTCCAAGGTATCTCAAAAAAATTTTGGATATCCTTTTATCTTTACAACTACAATACTTTTGTTTTCTGTGTATGTGAAACGGTAAAGGCATTTTTTTTATTTTATTAAAAATAATAATAATTTATTTTAAAAAAAAAACGAAAAAATAAAAGCATTTTGTGATAACCCCTTTTCAAATTAGTGAATGGAAAAGAAGTCTGTTTTAAGGGCCAAGTAGAAGCACATGTCTAGAGCTATATAAAGGCAAAAGAATAAACTGCTATTGAGACCTGAGAGACGAGCTAGGCCCTAATGTAGAAGCAAAGAAAAGCTAGATCCTAGAGGGGAGCTTGAAGGGTCATATTTAAGAGCAGAAGCTTGAAATCCCAAAGTCAAAAGAGCTTGAACAGTCAAAATGGAAAAAGGAGTTTTTGATTAACAAAAACTCCATAATAAAATAGGTCTGGGTAAAATTGATAATGAAAAAATAAAGGTTATATAAACCTCTTCTAGTAATGAAAGAACCACCATGACTATTCACCTTCAGTTCTGTTGTAAAATTTCTTATATAGATGAAATGCACATGAAAGGAGAAGGGCAGGTTTCACCCCAGATATTCTCTTTTATTCTCTTTTTATTTTTCTGGACACGTTTATGTTTGTAACTGCATTTTCTTTTTGTTTCTACGTATATGCAGAAAAATATCTTTTCTCTGCACAAAATACGTTCTAGAAAATCTTCCCGAAATTAGTGCATTGTGGAAAAGAATTGCTCTGTGCCAAAGACGGATAGATAACTTTAAAATCAGTTTCTACTAATATTTCCTTCATACCTAATCATCATTCATAAATCAAGTTAAGGAAAGATTCCATATCCCTATACTAGTTAAATTATATCAGTGCCTCATACTTGCACTTCAATTCTGTGGTTAAATTTTATATTTTAAATATTTGCACTCCAATTCTGTTATTGAAATTTATAATTTAATTTTAAAGTGGAATTTATTCTTACCCTTTGTTTACGAAGACATCACCCTCTCTCAAATAGGCCTAACAATGAAGACTTTGAAACTCCAAATAGCAGATCCAAGGTTTGACTAGCATAGGAGATATGGTTGTACAGCATACTTTGATGACGGATATCTGAACCAAGTAGAGCATATGGTTAGATAACTCACATTAATAAAAAAAACTCCTCCTCCATGAGGATCATCCCACATGGCCTATGGCCTCGTGGACATTATAGAACAACTCTCCAAGAACTACTTTTCAAGATTTGTTATTTGCATCCACTTAAAGAGATGATAATTGCTCTACGTGTTTTAGAAACGGGCCAGAACACATAAAATTATAATGCTTGGCAATTTCTCCTCGTGTTTTGTTGCAATCAAACAGAGCTAGGTACAGAAGTAAAAGATATGAATAAATTGTGTACAAATATTACAGTCACATATCAAGCAGCACTGGACAAATCAATCCAGTTTGAGACACGACCACTGCTCAGAAAGCCATGGAGCTTTTTACTTCTTGTTGAAATTCTCCTAGTTATTGTCTGGCCTGTACCATCTTGTTCCTTTCTGCATAATAGATACAGTAAAGTTGGTTGAGTTGGGAAAAGACACTATAGAAAATGAGCTGAATAATTAGCAAATGCATTCATGGTGTGTCTGGTTTCAGAAAAACTTACAGAAGTACATCATTAATGTGCTTTCTACGTCGTCTGATGTCACGAGGCTTAAACCAGTCCTTTGTGAGCTAGAAAATGGCAACAACCATCCTTGATATAATTGCGCTATTTCATTCAAAGATGACGGTGGAGGCAAAATATAGGAAACATAATGATACTCACAAAATAAGGATAACTGCCTTCCGAAGTGCTGAAATTGGCTGGAGCTCGTTTCAAAAATAGATCAATGAAATGGAGCAGGAATACACCACAGTCATTACCATTTGTCTGTTGTGGAACCTGAGATGCATTTCAAACTAAATGTTCAGCATAAACATTTCCTCCAATAGAAAAAAGCAACAGAAAAGAATTAGCCCACTACCCCAACAATAATAAACACAGAGACAGAGGACTAGGATATTATTACTTCAGGAACCAGAAGAGGGATCCTTCCAATTATTTTGTCGCTATCCTCCCTTCCTTCTCCCTTATGAACATCCACAAGGAATCTGAAGAATTCAAGTCAAAAGTTTTACCTTAAGCTGATTTTCAAGGAAATTAAACCAGGATATTCTAAATGTAAATTCCAACTAATGCATTTAAGTAAATAAAGAAAACCGCATATTGATTTCTTTCAAACAAGGTAAGAATTGGTCTCCATAAACAATAAAATAAAAGGATGAAAATTTGAAAGAGGAAAATACAAAACAACAGACATCAATCAATGAGACACACAGAGAGAGCATAAATGTAGAACTTTGAGGAGTTTGTGCTTACCTCCTTATCAAGGGTTCGAGGCGTGTGGGGTCTGCTTCCTGCAAGGAATCCAACAACAACATGCATCGTGTTCTCACTTTGGAACTGAAATCCTCTCCAAAATGACAGAGAATCAGCAAATTCCAATGACCCCTACACATTAAGGTAGAAGCCATTAATGTAGAATAAAATTTCAATTCTCTGCACAAAGTCATCAAACAAGTACAAGAGAGGATACCAAGTAAACTGAAAATAGGGAAAACTCTAGGGAAAACTCTAGTGAAAGATAGAACATAGTTACAAAGAAGGAAATACATCTAAGGTACCAGTGCACAATTGGAATAAAAACGTATCGCTTTGAGAAAATACGTTTTTCTTTTATCCATTTCAAGATCCTGAAGGATAATGCTTCTTCCAAGTACATTGAAAACCACAGACAGTCCAGGTAAGTACAATGCTCCTGTTTATCCTTGGAAAGTTTCTTCCATAATTGCCTGCACATTGATTCAGGTAATTTAAAAGCTGATATTTTTCATTTAACATGCTTGTTTAAATAATAAAAAGAATATTATTAACTTGCTCTAAACGAAAATAAATTACAAGTTCTATAAATTTATCTTTCCTCATTACTAATATTTACCAAAATGTGGTCATATGAAATCAGCACATGCATGACAAACGACTTATTAAACAGTGGAGAAAGTAAGAGTTTCACACAAAAGGCCAGGATTCGATTCTCATGGGCTATTGAATACCTCAAATTAGCAATAAGAACATCTAGAGGTAAGGGTCAAGCTTAAGAAAATGGATATATTATAATCATAATACAAATCCAAGCCCGTTCTGCTTGTTACCATATAAGCAACTTGAGACCAAAGTTTAACTCATAGCAATGTTGTGCATATCATGTAACCATGTTGCAGACCCCCCACCCCAACTCCCATCTCCTCTTTAAGCTCTGCCTTAAGGTTCATCTAAGACCTTTTAATGGGAAGGCATCTGTCTGCGGACACTTCTCTACCATGGAGGATGCAATCATAGTTGCCTGACTGCCTCGGTGTATATCATCTATGCACAAAAGTTCAATATTTGTATGTCCATTGCAAATGGTTTTCAATGAAAGATAAGTCTACTGAAGTATCTCAGGCAAGCACAAGTAAAATAGTTTATATTAAAAAAAATGGTTGAAATTTCTCTGATATATCCATTTTGTGTAATGCTTCTTCTGGAGATAATTCAATACCTACTTTACCTATTTATGAGGGAACATGCAATTATCGGTTTTATCTATTCAACATATTTAGAATAACGGTTTTTTGGATGAAAAACTCATAGGAACAAAAATTGGCAAAAAATCACGATTTTTCCCAATCCCAATTCCGATTTGGCCTTGCCGAGTCAATCAGATCAGGAATTGGCATTTTGAAAAAATTGTGATTCCCAACAGAAAAAATCGGCCGCAGCAGCACAAGGTGGGAAACAGCATATATTGCTTGTTTTTTTTCATTTTGCCTCATTTTGTTTGTTCCAAAGTGGAGACAGTGCTCTGTCTACCTGCTACCACACCAAACAAAACACTAAAGTGCACCCTAACAATGGATTTTTTGCAGTTTGAAAGAATCCAACAGCCACCAACAGCTGCCCAAAGGATTCATCTGAGGTAAGAAAAACTCTTGCAGACTGTTTTTCTTTTTTCTCTCTTTTTCTATTTCAAGCATGTTTTTTAATTTGTTCTTTAGATTAAAAACCAAATGCAACAGCCACCTAATTATTGCATTTGAGCTAGAAATTTGAAAAACTAGGTCAAAGTTTCAGCTGTTTTTTTCCTCTTTCAGCTCTCCTTTTAAGTAATGCTTCATAAGTATTGCTGCCTTATAACTATGTATGCAAGCCCATCTTTTCAGCTGTTAATGTTTTTTTCCCTCTTTCAGCTCTCTTTTTAAGTAATGCTTCATAAGTAATTGTTTGTTGTTACTTGTTTCCATGTGCAGCCACACAAAAATGTCAAAAATAGATCGAGCATGGAAGTATGCTAAGGAAGGGGAAAAGAAAGGGGAGCTTTATTGCATTTTTTGTGGAACTCTCATTCATGGAGGCATATACCACCTCAAATACCATTTGGCAAAGCAAAAAAGCAAAACGTCATGTCATGCCCACAGGTGCCAATTGATGTTCATGGAGAATGCCATCCTCTCTAACAATGAGGAGAAAAAAGAGCTCAAACAAAAACAAAGCGAGGCCATGGCAACCCCTCCTTCAAGACCTCATACAAACTATACCAACAACACCTTTAGCTGATTTCACCACAAGAATTCGAGTCCATCAGTTGCACACCCAGGGAGTGGGACAAAGGAGTATTATTTGTGGGTTTTGCGCCACGGGCACAACCTACACTTGACGGTATGGCCGCATGGAACCAGGAGAGGCACATGGCAATGAGGAAGGTTGTTGCCAATTTTTGGTATTTTTCCGACCTTCCCTTCAATGTGGCAAGGTCTCCATATTGGTGGGGCATGGTAGATGCCATCACAAGTTGCGGCACAAGATTTAAGCCGCCAACTTATGATGACCTTAGGGGCCCTCTTCTTCGTGAATCCGTGGACGACATTCAAGTTTTGCTTGAAGACCAACGTAGGGTGTGGAGGAAGAAGGGTTGCACTATCATGTCTAATGGGTGGACCAATGGGAGGGGAAGAACCTTAATTAATTTTTTGATTGCTTCTATAGGAGGAATTGTATTTCTCAAGTCAATGGATGCATCGGCACAAGTTAAGAGTGTCGAAATGCTTGCAAGGTTGTTGGGGGAGGTTGTGTTAGAGGTCAAGGAAGAGAATGTTGTCCAGGTCATCACAAGCAACGCAACAGGATATGTAGCAACTGATAAGATTTTGGAGGAGAGATTCCCCACCGTTTTTTGGACCCCATGTGCAGCCCATTGTCTCAATTTGCTCCTCGAAGACACAGAGAAATTACATTGGGCGTCAAAGGTTGTACAGAAGTCCATAGCTATTACAAAATTCATCTACAACCATACATGGGTCCTCCACCTCATGAGGCAATTTATTGGTGGAAGGGAGCTAATACAGGATGGAGTTACAAGCTTCACCACAAACATTGTGACATTGCAGAGCCTCTTTGATGCAAATGGGTCATTGAAGAAGATGGTTGAATAAGGCGGAGGAGATTGCAGCCAAGGCACGAGAAGAGGCACGAACACAGCAACAAAGAGAGACTAGAGCTTCTGCTAGGGCAAAGGGCAAATGCATTCAAAGATCTTGAGGCATCGTATTTGTCATGACTCGTGACACATTTTGTAAATTGTACCTTTTTTTATGTTATAAGCAATACAAGAATATTAGAATTTTAGACGCATTATACTTTCTTTATTTAAGATGTGTTTTGTCACTTTCATGTGTACTTTAAGGCTGTAAGCTTTTTCACTTGCCACTTTCATGTATAGTTTAAGCTTTGTATCACTTCCAATATCCATATTTGATTTGCATAATGTTTTTCCATTGTGATATGCATGAAAAAAAAAAATTCCAATGAAAATTTGCATTTGCTTTGGGTTTTTTTGGGCCGATCTTTTGCCCATTTTTTGCCGATTCCCAATTTTTTCCAACTCTTTTGCCTTGTCGATTCCAATCCAATTCCGATTTCCTCAACTATGGTTTAAGGCTTTATGCTTGTATCACTTGCCACTTTCATGTGTATTTTAAGCTTGTTTCAATTACAATATTAATATTTGATTTGTATAATGTTAATTCATTGTGTATTTTGCCAATTCATGATTTTTTCCGTCTCTTTTACCTTGCCGATTTGATCCAATTTGGATTTTCTCAACTATGGAAAGACTTATACATATTTTATATTTCTAACCAGAGTTATTTCTTAAAATAAAGATCGTCTTTTAGGTCCCAGCCTATCCAGCACATCTAGTTAGCATACAACACCTCCTTAGGTAAGGGAACTTAGTCACTTTACAATGCATCTATCATTTTCGTATTTAAATTCCATGCCTCCTCAGGTATTAGCCCTTTAGCAAATATCCCATTACATTCAATCTGTCAATCCATCTAAAGCCAAGGCTATATTAGACAAGGGACATTCGGTTGAGACTGAAAGCAAAATCACTGCACATGTGGAAGCCAACAAGACTACTGGAACACTAGTAGAAAAAGATTTCGTCAACAAGAAGACTACTGGAACACTAGTAGAAAATCTGTTCATCAACAAGAAGACTATTGAAACACTAGTTGAAAATTTGTGCTTCAACAATGAAGGTCTTCCCTTAGTCAGTAATTTTGGAAACCCACATAATAAAGGATCAAGCTACTGGAGAACGACAAACACAGGACCACATATGGCGATGCAGTGAACGAAAGTATTGGAATGCTGGTACATCTTTGATAATCAACAATACAGTTTGCTCTGTGCGCAAAGCCTATAGCTGAGAGCAAGAAAGGGGTACTTACTATGGAGAAACCCATATTCAAATCATGTAGACATGTTTGCTACAATCTTACCAAAACATAGATTATATTGCGAGCATTGAACTAGTTAATTTGTACAAACTATAATTGCTGAATTTTTTTTCTTAACTGGTTTATGGGATTGAAACGGCCAACCAGTATTTATAGCTTTCACCACATAGTGGTATTATTACAGTTAGATAATTATCTATGTATCATTTGGCAAAATCCCAACCTGGGCCTCCCTCTGAGGCATTTAACCAATTTAACTCAACCCATTTGATATGATTGATGAAAAATTGCCACTCTTGTAATTGACAATTTCCTAAGCTTTAGAAAAAAACAGATATTGCATTTAGTTTGGAAGAACTCTGATTATCTGAATAATTGTCACTCCTGTAATTTAAGTTTCTTAACCTTTCACCTCCCAGGATTCTCCCTGCTCTTCCACCTTAGATTCCCAAAAGAAAACATTTACACGTTTAAAAAATAAAAATATATTTTAAAAAAAATCCTAAGCTTTGAAAAAGAAACTGTTTGCCATTGTGATATGTATAATGTTAATTCATTGTGATAGCAGTGGATATATCCATTTCAATTTCAAGATATCATATCAAAAGAACTCAAAAAATCGAAAAATTTAGATGACTATAGGGTATCTGCAGATTTGAATCCAAAATCAATCACAAAACCCCTAAAAATATAAAACATTAAAATAAAAATGGTTGAGGATAGGACTTACTGCATATATTTGTCAATAACATTCGTATCGAGGTACTTCTCTAGCTCTGGAACTTGATTCCTACGCCTTAATCGCACAGCTTTTTTCTCCGGCCTCTTGCTAGAAATTTCTTCGCAGTCATCGCTGTCATCGAGCAAGGGAATCATCACCCTCAGCTGAGGATCCTTACAGCTTACTTCAGGAACCTTGTTAGACTCAATTCCATTGCATTTGTCTACCCCATTTGCCAATTGGCCACCGTTGCTAAAATCTCCTTCATTTAACTCCAATACAATAGAAATATCATCTGTATCATTGTTTTCCTCCTTGAAACCCCTGAATCTACCGGAACCCACTTCAGATTTCACATCCCCGACCCTACCACAGCCCCTTGCTGATCCAATTCCTTCATTTACGCCCAGAATTGCCCCTCCGTTTTCAGGACCACGCCTTTCTCTAGCACTTGAACGCCTCCTGGGCCCCCCATTTTTCACCACCCCTTCATCCAGCATGAAATTGACCTCCAAAACACCAGATTTGATGGGCTCAATTTTCCGCCGCATCGAAGATTTCCACTTGGTCACATTAAACGACCCCCGGGGGGACCTTCTTGTCCTGCCCCGTGCCGCCGATTTCCCTTCGATCGGGGTTTCCCCATTCAAATTCACAAAAATTCTAGGGTTCCTAGCTTTCTTAGGGTTCGGGTGTTGATTCTCTTCTCGTTCTTCCCTGGTGAGATCAACCTCGAGATTTATAAACTCGTTGGCGTCGATGTTCAACTCCCCGGTCGCGGGTTCGATTCCCGGCAGGCGCCGCCTCTTCAGCAGAATCGACCGCTCGCGACGGGGAACGGCAGGATAGAAACCCTGAGACCGCCTTCGCCGGGAAATCTTCCCCTGACCCCGGGAAATCCTTCTAGCGTTCACCATGGCCGAAACTCATCCGGATTTCAAACCAAAACCATCTCGCACCCAATAATTTTACTTTGAAATGCATTCCGAAGCGATTTCAAATTTATTTTTCTGCACAAACCCTCGTTAGTACCCGTTTCTCTGGAGAACTATATAGTACAGATTAATAAAGGCAAGGCCATTTATGGTTCAAAAAAATATAAACGGGCTTGTGGGTATGAATCTGAGCACGTATTTCGACTGTATTTTAACACATTGTTGGGTTAAATAAATGGCGTCTGTCCAAATAGCAGACGCCTTGGGATGGAGGTAAGCGTCATGGATTTAGCACCATGTTTAATACTGTCTCTTTGACTAGACAGACAGAGACAGAGACAGACACTCCGCATGCGCGCTAATTGCATAATTTATAACGCGATTTTATATTTAATGTCCCATTCCCGCCTTCGGAGGTATTTGATTGAAAATTGCGTAAATGATATTTATCTTTTAGAATAATAATTTTCACTTATTACAGCAAGGGGCCAAGGGTTATCGTATCACGTGGGTTTAATTTTGCCTGTTTAAAAAATAAATAAATAAGAAAACAACAGGTTACGAGGCTACGGAAAACGCGGATCACTTGCATTTAATTAAAATTGGCCCAAGTTAAATAATAAAGAATTGTATTATATAATAAGTGAGAAGTATAATGGGAACAAATAAATATATATATAAATATAAAAAAAATTAAATGATTAACCTATTTAAAAAATAGATTAAAATAATTAAATGGTATTTAGTTTAATAAATAATATTTTTCTCGAAAATTAAATGGTATTAGTTTAAGTGGATTAGATTCCTCAATATTATATTAGTTTAAGTGGATTAGATTCCTCAATATTTAAGGAGGAGACCAAGGTTCAAATCTTGTTACATGGATAATATCCAAAGCTTTGTTGTAATACTTGATGATATAATATGTGTGGGGCCATTTCAATCCCATATAAGCAGTTGAAAAAAAAAAAAAAATTCTTAGAAGTGTGAGGTGGGAGTGAGTTTCACTTTGGCATGAAAGAAAAGTTATATTTGAAAGCTTTAATAGGAAGTCTCAATCTCCTAGGAGGAAGTATGGATGTCCAAGTTGAAGATAACAAAACAACAAATATATGAAAAGTTTTACCTAAAGAATAGGTGTTGCGTTAAAAATGATTATAAAAGATGAGATGATCGAACATTGATATAATGGTTTTTAAAATTAAAAGGTTAATATGCAAGTCTCATGGATACTAGACATGGTTGTCGAAGATTCAAAATTAGATCAAGGGGAGGGATTATCAAAGATGAGAGGATCGAACATGATATAATAGTTTTTTAAATTAGAAGGTTAACATGCAAGTCCTATGGATACTAGTCGAAGATTCAAAATTAGATCAAGTAGAAGTAGGGATTAATTTCAAATTAATTTATGACTTTTCTTCTTAAAGGTTTTTTCTCTTTATTTTTTTTAATGTAGAAATTAAGGATAAAATAATGGGTGGTGGCCCATTGTTTAAGGGGACATATGCCCTTTATATATATATATATAGAAGGGGTGTTGAAAGGTCCTCGAACCTTTTACAACAAGAAGAAAGCCAAGCCTACAAGATTGTCAAAAGGGGCACAAATAGAGAGCAGTCCACACAGGGACTTAAAACTAGCTAGTCTACCAGGGCATAATGGGAGTAGCTCAAAAACAAGAAGATAATCCACACTAACAGATCCCTTACCAACCCAACTAAAACAGAGAAAGAGGCATCCTCAAAACAAAAGGAATGTAAATAGAGGAGCATAGATATAAGGATAAAAAACCCCTACAACCTGACTATACAAACCCACAACTAAATTCGCTCTTTAGAAGGCACGGGATCATGGATATCCCAATCAATAACTACAATGGGATTCAAATTCCAACAAAACATGGATTTAGCCATAAGAATGTACAAACCCCCCATAGAAAAAGGCTTAGAATTATCAATAAAACTCGTCAAATAAACTATTCAACTTTTATGGGAAAATTCTTCCTCCAAAAAGAGAGATTATCCTGGCTTAACCCCAGATTAGCTAATAAGTCTGCACTCTTGTTACCTTCTCTAAAGGTGTGCTTGACTTGACTTCCCTCCAAATTCTGAGAGAATCTTTGGGCTTTCTTAATTAGATTGAAGATGTTCCAACTAGGATTTTGATCATCGAAAAAAGCCTTAACCACATTTAAGGAGTCCCCTTCAATAATATTTTTTTACAATTCAAAGATTCCATTAACGTAGTGCCTTCATATAGTGCCCTTGCTTCAACAAAATGACAAGTTTGTGGACCCAGGTTTTTCGCAATGGTAACAAGAATCTCCCTATTGTGATTCCTAAAGAGGCCACTTGCCCCTAGGTTTTCCACAAGGGAACATGCCATTTATTTAAGAGCATGGAGTAAGAATTTTTTTGTCCACGCAAAAACTATTAAAAAGCTTTTGTAAGAGGTCCAAGGTGTAGACCAATTGGTTCATCCAAACCCCATAAGGGGGGCAAAGGTCCAAGGTTCAAATCTTGGGCCTCGTCGGACTGAACGCTTGTCCATTTCCTAGTACTTTCAACGACGTAACAGGTTTAAAATGATTGTGGCATGGTGGTTATAGGGGCGGACTGCGCAAAGATCTGTGTGGCGGCTTTTGGAGTAGACAATGCATTCGTGGCAGCTACCGATTCCACCATGTAAATACAAAATCTGGACAGCCTGCCCGGATTCGTGGCGACTACCGATTCCACCATGTAAATACAAAAAATAAAAAAGCTTTTGGAAGGGTTAGTCTTTTTGAAATTCCATATCAACTCATCAATAAGGATGTTTTGAAGAATATTGGAAATACCTTAGGAGAATTCATCAAGGAGGGACCAACTACTAAGAAGCAAAAGCATATTACATATATTTGGGTATGTGTTGCTTTGGAAATTTCAAATGCTCATCATAATGCATTAAGGTTAAATCTGAATTAAAAGAATAGGATCAACAAGTGGATTGTGAAAATATAGCATTCTGATGTTGCATTTGTTATGAGGCTAGACACATGGAAAGATATTGCAATTTTAAAATGATGAAGGAGACAAATTTTTGGTCATGAGACAAACTTCCAGATGAAGCAAGAAAATTATATTGTATTAGAAGTTGGATTAGATCAAGGATATTCCACTCTAAATGAAGAGGCAAAAAAAGTCTATCTACAACATCATATGGAAAAGGCCATCATAGTTCATTTGGATTAATCATTATAAGAAACAAAGAAAAATACAATGGAAGAGAAAGTGCAATATGCAAGTTAAAATTCAGAAGGAATTAAAGGTGTAAAGAAAGACATGGAGGAAAATTTTAAATTAGAGATGACATAAGAGGTCAATTTATTCCAAGTAAATTGTCTTCATTTTCATCAAGTAGTATGAAATCCTCTTCAAACAGTAAAATTCAGAGTAGTGTAGAGGTTATCCCTTGCACATTAGGGTTTTAAGAGCAGTATAATGAGGAAATGAGGATGATGAATTCCATAGCAATTTAGGTTTTTTAGGGCAACATAAGAAGGTTATTAGTATATCAAATGGCATTAGTTCAACCGATTAAATTCCTCACTTTCAAGGAGGATACCGAGGTTTGAAACTTGTTAAATAATACATGCATAATTTTCAAGTTGTTGTTATACCACTATGTGGTCATGGCGTAATACTGGTAGGGCTATTTCAATCCCATACAACCCATTAAGAAATGAGGTAATTGCTATGGAGGAGTATCATTGCACTTTAGGGTTTCTAGGGCAAAGTAAAGAATGTATTTTTGAGGTTATTCCATGCACTTTGAATCCTTTAAAGCAAGACACCACTATCATAAATGTAAAAATCAAAGAGATTAATGAAGATGAAAATATTGGTGGGAATTAATAAAAGAGAGAAAGACCTAAGAAGTAAAGAGAGAGAGAGAGAGAGAGAAACAAACTCAATGGGATATTGATAAAAGCAAATATTATAAGTGTTAACAAGAAGTAGGGTTAAACCCACAAATAAAAAGTGATGATGTAATTGATATCTTGGAATATTAGGGGCATGAATAAGATCCCTAAAAAAGAGGTACTAGAAAATTGGAAGGTCGTTATAGACAACATATTTATAGATATGAAAATTGGATAGCAAATATTTTAGTCATTTGCAGTGTTGATTGTTATCTTGTCAAAACTTAAATTTTAGAAGGCAATTGAATGAGTGGGGTGTTATTTTTTAATAACAATGATATCGAGGAGTTGATTATAGATAAATATATCTTTGGTAGAAAGGCAAATGAAGTTATGATAAAAAGGAAAGTTGAATATATTTTAATTAATTAATTTTTAACAAGCATTGTTTAATCAACTTGATAGCAATGTAATAAGAAAAATGTAATGTCTTGTTATTTTAATGGGAGTGACCTCTAATACAAGCCACACATAGCTTATTAAAATAAAATTTGATAGTATTCCTCAACTTTTGAGGAGGAAGAGACCTAAGTTCAAATTTTGCTAAACAATATATATGTAATTGTCAAATTGTTGTAATACCACTATGTGGTCAATGATATAATATGAGTGGGTCCACTTCAATCTCATATAACAAATAAAAAAATTACAATTAAATATTTAATTTTAAAGAATATTGTAAGAATTAAATATATTAAAAATTTATATTTAATGTGTTTGTAATAATATTATATATAAGTGTAATCACATAACATTAAATTTTTGCAATAATATTTTATATGAGTGTAAACAAATGGCATTAGCTTAACCAGTTAAATTCCTTGACTTTCTACGGAGACCTAAATCTTGCAAAATGATACATGCATAATAGTCAAGTTCTTACAATACCTAAATCTTGCAAAATGATACATGCATAATAGTCAAGTTCTTTCAATACCAGTACATGATCATGAGGTAATACAAATGGGGTCTACTTCAATTTCATATAGTCAAATTATTATATATATGATGCATAAGTGTATCTAATGCCATCAAATGGCATTAGTTCAATTGACCAAGGTTAGAATTTTGTAAAGTAATACATGCATAATAGCCAAGTTGTTGTAATACCACTTTATAAGACCACTTTATGGTGACGATGCAATATTGACCAAGCCTATTTCAATCATATATATAACTAATTTAAAAAATATTTTTAAAAATATATTAAATGCTATAAGTTCAATTGATTAAATTCCTCAACTTTCAAGGAAAAGACCTAGGTTTTAATCTTATCAAGCAACACATGTAAAATTACCAAGCCATAGTAATACCGTTGCATGATCATGATGTAGTATAGGCTTGATTTAATCCCCATGTAGTCAATAAAAATAAGATTATATGAGTGTGTAAATAAAATTGGATGAGACCAATCAAATTAACATCATTGCATGGCCATGATGTATTATAAGCTCATTTGAATCCCATGTAGTCAATAAAAATAAGATTATATGAGTGTATAAATAAAATTGGATAAGACTGATCAAATTGCATTAATTCAATTGATAATATTCCTCAATTTTAGAGGAGATCCAAGTTCAAATCTTACCAAGTGATACATGTATAATTGCCAAGCTCTTGTAATACCACTATGTGGTCATGATGTAATACAAGTGAGACTCGATTCAATCTCATATAAATAATTTAAAAAATGGATAAGACCAACTAGATATGAAGTGTTACTCCATACAGAAGGAAGAATTATGCATCAAGAGGAAGTATAACTTTTATTACATCCATATGGTTATAGCTATTAATGATAATTAAGTAAAAGTTTTATTAAATTGTTGGTTGTTTTAATGGTGCATCTTGTCCCTATGGTACAAAAATATATCATATTACTAGCAATTGATCTTACGATACAAAAAGATCCCATGTTACTAATAGTTGATCTTATGGTACAAAGATATCCTATATTACTAGTAGTTGTTCTTATGGTACAAAGAGATTCCATATTACATGTAATTTTCCTTATTACTAATTGTTCTTATGGCGCAAAGGGATCTCTATAAAAGTAGTCTTTAATGTTTTGAAAAATAAAAAGTAATAAAAACAAATCATACATATGGATGAAAAGCACTCTTGTTAAAGAGGAAGTACTTTGAAGGAAGAAGAAACACGCTCATTTAATATAGTTGTAGAGATTAATGAGGATCTAGTATAAGTATTATTAGATTGTTTCAATCGTGCATGTTGTTTCTATTGTACAACAAATTCTCTATTGCTACCAGTTGTCCCAATGGTATACAAAGAGCCTAATAAGAACAATATTAAATTAAAATAAAAAAAACAACAAATACCATACGAGGAGGAAGATCACAATTATTAGAGAGGAAGCCCTTTGAGGGAAGAAGATACACACTCATTAATATGGTTAACAACAAAACCATACGAGGAGGAAGATCACAATTATTAGAGAGGAAGCCCTTTGAGGGAAGAAGATACACACTCATTAATATGGTTATAGAGATTAACGAATATTGAGTATAATTATTTTTCGATTATATAGGAGAGTTGGTCACAACCACATTATTTTTAGTAACTGATAAGTGCAGGGTTCAAACCATAGGGGCTGTTTCCACCAAACCTATTTTGCTTCATTATTGTTGACTTGGCGTGAAGGGGACCATCAATTGCGTGAGATTTGTACCGTTATCGTCGGTCTAGCACGCACTCAGAGGATTCAGATCAGAGTACTACCTTTACAAACATGCTACTCTCGAGGTTTGAACCTAGGTGTCTTCTTGGTAAGTGCTTGACTAGACAAGCACTTACCACTCCACCTAGCCCTCGAGGACAATATTGATTATAATTATTATTATATTGTTGGTTGTTTTACATGTACATGTTTTTTTTTTCAGTGTAAAAAACCCTTAATATTGACATTCAAGGGCTGGGCATCCCCATCCCACCATGATCTCTCGTAAGAGGGAGATTTGAGCTTATCAATAGGGAAGTTAACACACAATCCCACACACATCACAGTTTGAACTTTGGACCTCCCAAAAAAAGCCAAAGCCCGAACCTTTGCGTTGTCCCCTGAAACAAAATTTAAATTTGGTTAGTGTGAGAAACCAAAATAATATTTTTTGTACATGTAAAAAGATCCCAATAAAGATAAGTTAATTTAAAAAATAAAAATAAATGAAATCATGCACAGGGAGATATATCTTTTTTATTAAAGAGGAAGAACTTTGAGGGAAGAAGAAACACACTAGTTAATTTGGTTACAAAGATTAATGACAATTGAGTTAAGTATAATTAGATTATTGGATAATTTGAATGTGCATGTTTGGTTTTTAAGTTAATTATTAGCAAGTGTTCCTATGGTGCAAAGAGATCCCAATAGGGATAGTCTTCATTTTTTAAAAATAAAAAATAAGAAGACCAATTATATAGGATCTAATCCTGCCTTTAATTTATAAACAAAATTAGAGAAGACCCGTTATTAAATTTTTCTATTTATCAATAAATTCTTTTCATAGTACTTGTTTGAAATACATGATCTCATATCAAACAAGAAAATGGGTGTTAATGATATACATTTTACATTTTTATATTACTTATTTAAAATACTTGAACTCATATAATAAAAGGAATGGATGACCTCGCCTACCAACTCTAAGATTGTATATCTTTAATACTGAGAGGATGGTCATCATTTATATTATAAAATCAACTCTTTCAAGCATAGCAATGAGACATTGACTATTTTTTTGACCTAGACACGATTTTGGAGAGAAATTTGAGGAAAATGCAAGAAGATACTTGGGGGAAACAATTGATGGTAGACAATTCAAACAATCGATGTCATACCATACATCTATGAGATTCAACTCCTCAAGGTGCTTCTACAAATTCCTCCAATTCTCATAGAAACATCATTGCCTTCTAATTATTTGTGATAGGCCAATATTTCAATAATCTCCTAATGATAGTATTTATTAGCCTAAAGCCTTTCTTCATAAATTTTGTAATACAATGGGATAAATTTTGATGATATATGCGTACACATTTAGGGTTATGCAATGGGATCAATGCCTAAACAAGAAAAACATGTGTTCCTCCTTCAACAAGGCAAATCCATTAATTATACTACCTAAAATCTCTAGTAGCTCAACAATTCCATTATGTTTTTTAGTTTGAAAATAAAAGTGTAGAAGATCTTAATTGCTTTCATAATAAAAGGTCTATACATCATGATTTTTTCATATACATGATGAGATATTATTTTCAAATGCTCTCTCTATCAGGTCTTCAAAATAAAAGAGATTCATTAATCTTAAAATAAATGAATGATCAATGTATCCCTTTTTCAGTTTTGCACCTATCTCAAATGAAGCAACAAATAATAAAAATAATTCATACATTATCTATTGGTGGGACCATGCAAGATCCATTATTGGACCTTCCTCCTCTAGATCAAGGTTATCTAGTCCAACAAACTCATGATATGATGAAGGTATAGTTTTGAACAAGTTGACAATGACCATTTTAGTAATTTCCTTTATTACCATCTCAATCAACTTGTCATTCATAAAGGTGATAAACTCCACATGCTCCAGTAGTTTTTGCCACTTTATATCCTTATCTCTCCAATTTTGGTGGGATCACTAAAGTCAAAGACTAATGAACAAAGGCTTAAATTTTTTATGAGTAAGATCTATCTCTCAAACCTAGAAATATCCCTAAAGGTGGGTAAAGGCTTGGACATGAAGAAGTTCAAGCTTTCGTTGTGGGAAAAAATATTTGAAGAGAATTTCTGGTAGGGTATTAATAAATATATATTAGCTCTAAGTTTCAATTAAACAATAGCCTTAAAATATTTAATTCTCTACATATTTTATTATTCTACAACCTTTTGATTGTTAGTAGCTTTTTAAAGTTGTAGCTTTGTTAGTATGCAACTTTTTGTAATCCATCTATGGTTTTGTGCCTGCGATTTTGGGTCTAGGAATGGTTTTGTAAAGGTTTTCCTCGCATATAAAAGTAGGATATTATCAATGATATATCAAGCAAGTTTTTGAGGTAAACTTGATTCTCATCACTGGTATCAAAGCACACAACTTCTCTGTGGATTATATCATTGATAATGGATCACAAAAAAACTTGATTGTGAAATCCATTATCGATAAATTATAGCTATTGATGGACCCATATCCTTGACCATACTCACTTGGATGAAAGGATAGTGACATCACCTCAAATATCACACACACTTACATCCTATATTTTGCTTTTGGCCCTAAGTTTGTGGATAAATTCACTTGTGATGTGACCCCTATGGATTATTGTGGTATGATAAAAAGGCTTAGTATGATGCATACAACAACACACACTTTTCATCATGATCACAAAACCTTTATCATACAATGCACCAAGAACAACACACATCTAGTTCATACCAATATCCATCAATCACAAAATATTGAATGAATTTTTAGCCAACTACAATATGAGGACACACAAGCAAAATTTATTCTATCCACTCAACATACTGCACCTCTTCAAGAAAACATCCATAGAGCATCGTTATTGATCCTACTTCTATTGTTCTTATTCCTAATCCTACTCCTATTCTTTCTCATATTCCTATTATTCCTGCTCTTTCTCCAGCTCTAGATTTTGTACACATATTTCAACATCCTTCCTATTTCACCTTGTAATATTTTTAGGTGCAGGAGGTATTTCCTCTATTTATGGTGGTTATTTTGGAAAACCACCCACACTACCTCCTTTACAACAATTTTCACCATTCATGGACAAGTATCATGTTTAGCTTGAAGGAAACCCTTAGATATACTTGGGTGTCCATCGTCACAAAAATTCACTAGACCCACTTGGGTTCTTCCAAGTTTTGCATTCAACATGTTGGTTATCTCACTATATGGGTCATGATTCCCGTCCTCTTTTGTACATATTGGAGTACAATAATTTTATTGTTGGGAGGAATGATAGAGAATTAATAATTAAATATTAGTTTTAGGGTTCAATTAAATAATAGGCTTAAAATATTTTTCTTTGTAGATTTGTTTTCCTCTAGTCTTTTAATTGTTAGTAGTTTTTTAGAGTTGTAGCCTTGTCAATAACTTTTTGTAATCTATCTTTGGTTTTACACCTACAATTTTGGGTGCAAGAATGAATTTGTAAAGGTTTTCCTTGGCTATAAAAGAAGGATATTATCAATGAAATAGTAGGCAAGTTTTTGAGGTAAACTTGATCCTCATCAATTTCACCCACATTAGACCAATAATTATATCATGTTATTGTTTCCTCACTGTTGTTATGAGTGTTAATCACACCTTATGTCTTGTAAAGGTTAGATTACTGGATCATGGAAGAAAAAGTGAAATTGAAACAAGGATTACAATTCCTCTTTAGATTATAAGATCAAGACCTGCCAATATTAGACTAAAAATTATGCCAAGAAGGATAAATTCTTGTAATAAAACCTAAAAATAGAGTCCTTTGTTGATCCTAATATCAAGTCTTATTAGGGTTTAGACCAAAATTTAAATGAGAAAGTGGCCATAGCCCTCATGAAAATGTGACATCATAAAATCTATCAAAAACCTTACTTTATTTTTAAATGACACATGGGTAAAGAACCTCTAAAAAATTAAAGATCTAAAGAAAAAGTTCAATCTAATTCTTAATGAAATTGACATTCCTTTCATCCAACATCAACACTCTCGTATTTCCAAACTCTCAAAAAAATACAACTTAGCAGTAGATGGGGCAAGGACCGAAAAGAAAAAATTCAAGATCTAAACTAAATTTCCAAGCAAACTCTTTGCTCTAACTACCTTTTTTATTTTATCATCTTCATCAACATTAACCTGAAATGACCAGAAGTTGACATTTGATCTAACAACAAGTAATAACACAAGTCATTCAGAAGTATATGCTTTATTCATGATAAATTTGATATGGGTTACAAATAGGGCGAATTCCCCTTTTTCCTTTCATGAATACACTATAGGCCTGATGCCTTCTTATGATGTCCCTTAGTGTAGGTGGGCTTCTTTGTATGTGGGCCACCGCCGAGTTCCTATTGATTTGATGTTGCTTTCCCTCTTCATATTTATTGCATAACCTGTGATTAACCACCCAAATCTAGAGTGATTTGGGGCCTGTAAACCCAATTCGCCACCCGGGGGACGAACCGAGGTCGGATTCGTGGGGCAAGAGGCGATCTGAGTTATGATGCCTCTTTTGCAAAATCCTTTCGGTGGGTCGACTCCTAGGAAGTTGGGGTGCCTCTGTGTACCGTTGAAATCAGATTGTGTGCACTTGGAAGTGAGTGTTCAATATTGGCTTTCCATTTTGGCAAAGTAACTGTGCTTTGTTGAATTTATGAATCAGACTTAATTAGGGGTTTGGGACCCATTATTTATAGGCAAAGGCAAGGTGCATGGGGGGTTAGATAGACTAAACCTAGGTTTGATTCTAACTAGGGTTAGGTTAAGAAATGCAATGTGGCAACATCACATTCCTTATGAGAAATATCTCATCCTCACACATGTGTGAGGATGGATTAGAGCTAATCCTAATTAGGAGGTACTTAAGCCAATTTAAGACATGATTAAAGAAATATCTCAACAAACCCTAATTTCACACATGTGGGAGGATGTAATTAGTGCTAATCAAGATTAAGGGTTCTTTTAATAAAATTTACCCTAAAAAGGTGACTTAAGTGAAGTCAACATTAAATTAGAATTTGGGTATTGACTTATTAATTATTTTGGTCAACTAATACCCCGTGGGGGCCTCAATTGAGTGCAAATTGGTTGTCGGATGATATTCCAATGCACGGGATGTAATTTTGAAGGCTTACAAGGGTTTAGGACCTAAAAGTTGATGAAGTAGTATATGGGAGTCTACATAATGCTATGACAATCTATGGCAATCTACGCATGACTACGCATGTCTACATCCGTCTATGTATGACTACGCATGACTACAACAATCTACACATGTCTAGGAGGATCTATAATAGTCTACACTGGTCTAAAATATCCTAGGGGTACCTAGGAAGGCCTATGTAAACCTACAAGTGTCCAGAAGAATCTACAAGTACGTAGGTATAGCAAAGGTGCAACTTTTGGGTGTCTACATTTGCTCCTTTTTGTACTATACTGTGTGGAACATAGTTTGATACAAAAATGTGAAGGATTTGTGTATAAGGAAAAGGGATAGAATGGGAATGAATCCAATCAAAGGTATGTAGCCGCTCGAAGCGTGACCATACAACATTGACTGGATAGCCATAGGGGAAGAAGAGAAGGAAAGAAGAAAAAGAGGAAAGAGATAAAAACAATGATGTTAAACGAAAATGAATGATTATGAATGCAATGATGTGATTTTGCTGAGTCCATATGAAATTTACGATGCCATACCAGTTGCTTTAGAATGACAACTTTTGACTGCTTTGCTTTTGCGACCAGATCAGCGTGGTCCAAAAGTATGATTAGGACAAAAGCCTATCTAAATTTTTGTTGTTGATTGATTGATGAGAACATGGTGACAAGTGTCAAACCATTTGAGTTAGTTTAACATTTGGATCGTCAACTCGTGACCAGATCCGCGTGGTCGTGAAGTCTATTTTCAAATGTTGTGCTAGGATTAATCGAACGTATCATCCGTTGTGTACTTGACGTACATGAATGCTAGATTGACTTCTTTATGGAAACACATAACTCTCATGATGTAACCCATGTCTGTTTGGGATTGAGATTATTTCATATGATAATATTTAGCAAAAAATTTCATAGACAAATGTGCTAACCGCAATTTTGGATTTTCGATGTTGTGGTTGCATGCAAAGTTGACTTTGGATATGAATACCCCCTCAAACGAGGAATCAACAATGAGGTGAATGGAATGCGGTGATTTGATGATGCAATGATTTATTTTTTTTTTTTGAAAAAATGAAAACTTGTATTAAAACAAAAACCAGATACAAGCGGGAGAGAACACATCCCGAGCCAGAGCCAAGAGCAACACAACAAGGGCAGCGCACAAAGGCAACACTAGCAGCCACAAGGCACAGAGAACAGACGACGCGAAAAGGCGACATGTCGCGAAAACGCGACATGTCACGAAATCGCGACAGGCAAACCCGTCACGGCCACTTCGGCGCCAACAGTCGCGATAACGCGACATGTCGCGAAATCGCGACATGTCGCGAAATCGCGACAGGAAGGGCCCTCGACAGCCAACCGCAGAAAGCGTCGCGAAAACGCGACGAAAACACTAAACAACAGTCATGCCGCAAAAGGGTCGCGATATCGCGACAAAAAACCAACCAGTCGCAAAAGAGCCAAACATGCCGCGAAATCGCGACAAAAAAGCCAAGCTGCATCCAATTAGTCAACCTGTTGCAAAAACGCGACACAATACCACCTTTGAACAACATCTTCAAGAGAGGCACAATATCGCTAGCAAAGCCCAGCAAAAGCCACGACAGCGCAACATGGCGCGATATCGCGCAAGAAATTCGCCAAAGGCCAGGAAGGCACAACCTGTCGCGAAATCGCGACAAAAACCAACTCGTTGCCGCGACAGCGCTACAGGTCGCGATATCGCGACAATTTTCCACCCAGCCGCCTAAGTGCCAAACGTGTCGCGAAATCGCGACAGGAAAACCATGCAGCTTCCAAATCTCAAACTTGTCACGAAAACGCGACGAAATATTTACTTTGCTTTTCAACTTCATGAAGGGAACGAGAGCGCGGCAAGAACGCCAATCGGACCAAGAAAGCGGGACCTGTCGCGATATCGCGACATGTCGCGGTATCGCGTGTCGCGAAATCGCGACATGTCGCGATATCGCGACATGTCGCGATGTCGCGACAGAAACCCACCAGAGGCCGCGGAGGCTCAACCTGTCGCGATATCGCGACAAAGAACCACCCGTAGGCCGCGACAAAGACTACATGTCGCGATATCGCGACAAAAAGGACCCTTAGCAAAAAAAACTTTGCACATTATTTCAAAAATTGTTCAAGGCCTTGTCTGATCTCGGCATCCTCCACAGACATATTGCTATGCAGATGCATCCCAACCTCTCTCTCAACACCCATCTTAGCAAGGAAATCAGCCGCTTTATTGAGAGATCTACTAGCATAAACAGGTATCACATCCTCAACTTCCTTCCAAAGCTCTAAAATTTGGGAAACCAAAATCCGCAGCCTCCAAGCTTTTAAGGCAAAGTTCCTCATGCAATCAAGAGCACCAACCAGGATTTGGGAATCAGACTCAATGATTATCTTTCTGTGACCTTGTTTGACGGCCCAGATGGAGGCAGATTTAATAGCAAAGGCCTCAGCTTCATTGTTTGTGGCATATCCCAGACCTTGCAATTCCCAATAGAGCACAGTCCCAAAGATGATCACGGCAGATAACTCCACTACCAAAGATTACCCGGATTACCTTTTGCAGCTCCATCAGTATTGATTTTGACCCAACCTTCTGGGGGAGGTTTCCAACAACTTCTTACCTGTCTCTCAAGATCAGCAACTCTCCCTTTCAAAGGCTTAGAAGCTGGCTGATTTTCCTCCTCAAAGATAGATGGCAACGGTTTCCACAACTTTGCTCCGGATGACCTCGCCATATCCCATCCACCGAAGAGAAGGTTTCACGGAAAATACGAGCATTTCTTTCCAACCACACCCGCCACCAAATAAAAAGGAAACCGAGCTCCCACCAAGCACGTAAGAGCTTTAGATATAAATCTACCTCTCTTCCAACCTTTCCCATAAATTGGTCCGGGACAAGTCTCCAAGCGCCCGAAGTTTAAAGTGGGAGAACCAACGGTGCCAAATCCGCTGTGTGAAAGGACAATCAAACGAAGATGATCCGCAGCTTCCTCATTCCTATAACACAAAACACACCGGGAAGGGCCAATGATGCCTCTAATTCCGAGGTTGTCAAAGGTCAAGATACCATTATGCATCACCGCCAAGCAAAGAAGTTCACTTTCGGCCAGCCCTTGGGATGCCATATCTTCCTCCATTCATGAACTGGAAAAGAGTGTGGGGGGGCTCGTGAAGGATCGAATCATAGCCCTCCTTCACATAATAAACCCCAAGGTTCCCAAAGCCCTATGCAAGCTCATCCTCCTCATCTCTCCCAATAAGAAACCTTTCTGCCAAAAGTTTTTCCAGAGTTGGAGCCTGCTCCGGAGGGATTGGAATAGGCCATTCACCCAGTCGCTTAAACTTTTGAACCTTATACTCCCCCAATTGGCTGGTATTGAAGTAGCTCTCAATATTAATCCAACCCTTATCTTCAAGAGCTGATTTTAACGGATGCAAATCAGGAAACACAAGCAAGGATAGGAGGATGCTGATCCCAAGAATCACTCCAAAACCGGGCCTTCTCCCCTCTCCCAACTTTCCAAACAATTGATCTTTGATAATGCGAGATCCAAGCTTGAGCGCCCGCCACACAAGAGATCCATTACCCTCCAAAGGATAGCGGCCCAAGTCATTGGGATGAACAAGACCCAAGTATTTACTAGAAAGGATTCTGTTGCAGAGGGACGAAGGCTGGGAAATCCACCTCCAATACAATTTCCCAGCCAGGGCCCGATTGTTAAACTTGGAGCTTCTTAAGCCCAACCCACCTTTTTCCTTGGGCCGGGTGACCTTATCCCAACCAACCAAGGCCCATTTCCTCTCTCCATTGGCACCTTCCCACAGAAAACTTCTAGCCGCTTTGTCCAGCTCTTTCCAAATTGAAGGAGGGGCGGCTGTAATAGAGAATTTGTAAATAGGCATGGCCTCGAATAACGTACTTCAGAAAGTTAGTCGGCCCCCATAGCTTAACCATCTATGAGACAAGTGATTCATTCTCTCTTTGATGCCATCCAAAAGTTCCTTCCATAAATCAGCTTTCAGTTTTTTGAAATGCAGAGGAACCCCCAAATAAACAACAGGAAGGGAGGTCCTAGTGAAACCCAGGATCTCCATAACTCTCTCTTGTGACCTTTGATCAAGGTTAAAGAAGACCACTTTTGATTTTGTTTCATTGATGACTTGATTAGAAGCCCGGAGGTAGACGTTAAGAGAATCTTTGATTCCTCTTGCTTCCCTGAGGCTGGCAACTCCCACCAAACCCGTATCATCCACAAACTGTAAATGAGTCAAAACTTCAGCCCCGATTTTAATTCCTGTAATCTGTCCTTGACGTCTTCTTCTCAGGAGGAGTCTGCCTAAACCTTCAGCCAAGATGAGAAAGAGATAAGGAGAGCAGGGATCTCCTTGACGGAGACCCCGAGAGGCTCCAAAAGGTGGCGAGGGAAGCCCCTTAATTAAAACAGAGTAGGAAGGCGTAGAGATACAACTCATGACCCGGGCAATCCAGTCCCGAGAAAAACCAAAGGCCGCCAACATCTTGACCAAGAAGCCCCACTCTACTCTATCATAAGCCTTAGACATATCCAGCTTTGATGAACATTCCCTTGTTACCTGAATTATGCATAGAATGGATAGCCTCCTGAGCCAAGATCACTCCATCCAAGATCTGTCTTCCTTCAACAAAACCCCCTTGCTCAGGGGAGATTATATTCTGAAGAAGGGGTTTTAGTCTTTCAACCATAATTTTAGTGATAATTTTGTAAATCACATTACATAATGCAATAGGTCTGAAATCGGAAATGTGAGCCCCCCCTCTCCTTTAGGAATTAAGGTGATAAAGGTGTGATTTAGAGCCTTGAGCATTCTTTTGTTAGTTCGGGATTCCTCAATGACAGCCAACACATCCTCCTCCAAGATATCCCATAAGGCCTGAAAGAACTCAATAGGGAAACCGTCCAGACCAGGCGATTTTCCCTGTGCACATCCCAAAGACCACCTTCTTGAGTTCATCACGATCAATGGGCTTAAGAAGGGCCTGATTCTCTTCATGAGAAATAATAGAGGGAATGCCCTCAATGACTTCATTTTGGGCTTCCACATCATGCTGCATACTTTCCTTGAAGAGGTTTGAGAAGTACTCCATAGAGAGGGAGTGCATATCAGGGAGAGTGTCAAAAGAGTTTCCAATCTCATCTTGAAGGAATTCCATGTTATTCAATTGCCTTCTAGCACAGGCAGAGCGATGGAAAAATTTAGTATTTCTGTCTCCTTCTAATAGCCAAGTATTTCTTGCTCTCTGTCTCCAATAGATCTCTTCTTGATTATCAATGTCCTCAACCGCTTTGCGTAAAGCGTCATCCTCGAATTTAAGATGCTCGTAAATAATTCCTTCTCTCGAATTGTTTTTGCACCTCATTCCATCCGTCCAACAAGGGAGCCCGTTGGAGCCGGAAATCAGATTTGTTAGTTTGCTTCCACCGTTTTAGTTTACTCTTAACAAAAAGAAGTCGTTTATGAAATTTGAACATAGCTGTTCCAAAAGGGAGACGACCTTCTTCCCACCACTGTGGAATTTTCCTTCGTAGGTCCTCTTTTTGCAACCAAAAATTTTCAAATTTAAAAGGTTTGTAATACTTCCCTGACATAGTCCCTCCCTCCAGAAAAATGGGAGAGTGATCTGAGACTGGGCCCTCCAAAATCTGGAATTTGATATTCCATCTAACATAAGCTTCCTCCGAGACCAAAACCCGTCAAGCTTAACCCTCCTATTGTATGGCTCTCTTCTCTTATTAGTCCAGGTAAAGTTTGTACCAGGGCCTTTGATATCAACAAGGTTAAAGGCCTGGACTTGGGCAATAAACAACTGGTCCCCTGTATCCAGAACAGGGATGCCACCTTCCCCGATCTCTAGCAGATAATTTAGCATTGAAGTCCCCAACGAATAATCCAATCAAAATCTTCCCCGGAGGACCTCATGTTTTGAACAACTTTCCATTGAAACCGCTGACCATCGGTGTTCTGAGCCCCATAGAAATTTGTAATTAAGACTTGTTCAGCTATAACAATATTCTTAAAAAGAGATGTTAGGACCCCTCTCCAGGCTATATGTTCTATTGCTATCCACGCCAAAGGATTCCAAAGAGTAGCAATCCCTCCCGAGGCACCTAGAGCAGCCACTGCCATATGGCCAGCACCCCTCCAGATTCGGTCGACAGCTTTACTCATAAGGTCTAATGACATTTTTGTCTCCCGAATGAGCAGAAAGTCCTGTTTTACTTCTCTCTAAAAGTCTTTGAACAACAGATTGATGGGTTCTACCGTTTAAACCCCTCACATTCCAAGATTGAATAATCATTGGAAACCTTGGGAGCAATACGAATCAATTGTTCTCGCCAATCCTCCATTGATTAGCTTATCTCCTTGCACCGCAATTAGATCCTTATTGGATTTCCCCGCCCACCCCTTGGGAATTACTATTTTTCGACCTCTTCTCCACCTCGGGAAATTCCAAGAGCTGGTCTTTCTCTGAGCTTTTCTGCAATTCCCATGGTAACATCTTTAATAACGGGCTGAACTGGGGAGTGGATTACCATAGTCCCTGGGTTTTCTTGCTGCAAAGTCTCAGAGGAGTCAATCACCTGTTCAAGGACAGGGGTTGATGAGGGAGGAGCATGAGTAAGGATGATATTATCCTCAAGGTTCCCATCTGCTCCTTCCATAGTTTGGTCTTCTTGATCCACAAGAGATTTGAAGATTTCATACCGGTTGGTTGGCTTGGGAAGAGCTTGCTCCTTGCCATTTCTCTTTTTGTTTCTTCTTCTCTTCCGCTGTTCAAAGCCATCGTTCCGGCCCTCGTAACCCGGGGAATGACAGGTGGTTCCTTGACCGAAGTGGACTTACCTTCTCGGGAGCGATTTGACATTCCCCCGTGGAGCATCCGCTTTGGTGCTCAAGATATTTGGACGTAACCTTGCCAAATGGCCATGCAAATGACAGACTCTACATCGGAAAGGTAGGGCTTCATAGTCTAACCGTCGTATCCAGGAATGTCCCGCTAACTCCGGCCCATCTCACCGGTAGCGGTTGACTAATATCCAGCTTCTACATAAATTCTCGCATAAACAACAATATTTCCTTCAATGGTATCCTTGGAAACTCCCAAAAATCTACCTAGAGAGTTGCCTATCAATTCAAGAATCTGCTCACCCCAAAACTCCATCGGGAGAGCATACAGCCGGATCCAAACCGGGACAGCCGTGGGCTCAATGCGAGGGTCGAAACCCGCTCTCCACGGCTGGACAAATAACCCTGCCGGGCCATGGCTCCTCTTCTCTGATTCAAATGCTCTGCTTTCTATCCATTAGGGAAGAAAAACTAATAATAAAATACCCATTGCTTATGGGCCATAAGGAGTACTCACCGATAGGCTCCCAGTTTTTTCTCACCCAGGAATGCAAAAAGTGCAGGGTGGGTCGAATGCCCATGAACTTGCAGATCAGATCATGAGTAGCCCGATAGTTTATCGTGTCTTCAACCAGCTCTGGTTCGATGACTATTTTTGGTCTTGACGCAGATTGCGGGAGACATCCATTGATTCTATGCACAGGAGAACCCTTGCCCGCATTCTTGGATAGCAGATGGAAAGCACTCCGCTGAGCATCAACAGAGGAAGACGCAGGATTTTCTCGTAATATCTCCGCATAAGAGGTCTTCTTCCCCTCGAGAGAACCTGGAAGAGACCCCATTGGGCCCTCCCGGGGCACCGAAAGATCCTAGAACAAAAACCAGCAGCAAACCCCCAAAGACTCTGGAAGAGGTTTCCGATCTGAAACCCTAGAGGCTCGGCCGTCGGCAGTTCAGAAGGTTTCCCGCCAAATCGCCAGAGCTCAAAAATCATGTTTTTTCTCAATCGTTCTTAGATCATGATGCAACGATTGATAAGATACCAATGCATGATGAATATGATTGCAAGTGGAGTTAAAAAAAATAAATTTTGAAGGTTCCTAGGGTTTTATAGGCCAATTGCCTACTTTCCTAGGGTTTTGGGGGTGTTTTGGGGTGTTTTGGCTGAATTCACCACCCGGGGGGGAATTTGACCTAAATCGCCACCCAGGGGGCGAATTGGGTTCATTTCACCCCTTGAGGGGTGAATCGGTGATAAATGCATATTTAAGCCCTAATTTGCTTGGAATGGGCTCATTTTGACTTTGCACGATGGTGAAAAGTGATTTGTGGAGGCATCCAACGACACGAGGAGAACGAGATTGATGACTTTGGGAGTGACAATGATGAGGGGACGCAGAGCAGCTGGCAGCAGGCGCGGGGACCCACCGGTAAGTGTTCTTTTGCTTTGTTTTTGTTTTTGTTTTAATTTTCCTAGGAAATGTGAATGAGGGGGGAGGTTTTCATCCCGATTTAAATTTTTTTGTAATTTTTAATGGAAATTTGAACACGTAGTGGTAGACGAGCCAAATGGGTACCCAAAAATGTGATCCATTTCAAAATTAGACTTGTTTTGTCGTTAATTTGATCGGGTAATGGGTAGAGTCGATATGAAGTTTGACTGTCAGTTTTTGAAGTAACGGTGTACTGACATTAACATGTTTTTGCATTTTGTCCGCTAAAGTAGGAAATGGGTATTTCGTTATGCGACTATTTTATTTTTTTTATTTTGTTTAGTGTGATTTTGGTATGCATGGTTTCGAGGTGTAATATATCAAACCTAGCTTGTTAGATTTGCCATGTTAGAGGTAGAACTTTTGAAAACCGATGAAACTTTCACCGTAGAAGGGCAAAATGGGTGTCCAAAAATGTTAGTTGTTTTGGTGATTGACTTCATTTGGTCTGCCTTTGATTTGCGTGCCAAGGTGTAGATGATATTAAACTGAAAATGAGCTGTAGGGAGCACAATTTAGATTGTATTCACTGTCTGTTTGAACTTTCACCGCTAAGTGGGCAAATGGGTATCTAAAAATATGACTGTTATTTTTAGATTGTGTGTCTGGATGTGTGTTCGGTTTTGGTGTATTTATGACAGAGTTGACTGTTAGATCTGTGTAGATTGGTGAATTGTTTTTGAATTTTATCAACACATTTACCGATAAGTGGGCAAATGGGTATCCAAAAATGATATTTGTTTTTGTAGATGTTGTTGTTTGGCTTATGTTTGATTTGCGTGTCAATTAATAGGTAGTTGTAAATTTGAATTGGGTTGTTGGGAGTCCAAATGATGTTGTTTGTCACGTCAGTTCAAAATTTTGCCATGAAATGTCAAAATGGGTGTCCAAATGTGTGACTGTTATGTCGATGTGTTTTGTCGTGTGTTTTGTGCATTGTTTTGCTTTGAAATGTGTGCCAAATTAAATAGGTTTAATTTGAAAATTATGATTGATGCAGTTTTGTTTGATTGGATTGATTGGATTGTTATGTGGATTATTGATGTGTGTTTTATTGTGTTTTGGACAGGTGAAGATGCTTGAACCCCATCATCGGGTGAGGAAGTTTAAGGAGGGTTTTGAGGAGTTGATGAAGACTGAAGATGAGTTGTCGTGGTTGGATGACATACATTTTTGAGGTGTGTGGGAATGTAAGAGTATCCACACAAATAGAGCATACGTGTCTGCGTTGTGTGAGCGGTGGGATGCAGATCGGAACACCTTTCATTTTCCTACTAGGGAAATGACCGTTACACTAGAGGATGTGTATCGAATTTATAGACTATCGATCGAGGGTGTTCCTGTGAGTGCAGCCATAGATGATAGGAAGGATGTTGTGTTGGAGAGATTATTTGGGGCTGATTGGAGAGATATTGATATCTCAAAGATGGATTATGAGTGGTTGTGGGTACAGGATAAGATATCAGATCGATAGTGCATGGCTATGATGATGATCTCCACGTATGCTCTACCTGATAGTTTTGGGGTGTTGTTTACTTGGAATATGTTAGACTTGGTTAGTGACATGGTGGAGCACAGGGTTGTGTTTGCTTGGGCACCTGCTCTATTGGCCCAAGTCTATCGAGAGTTGTACGAGGTTGTTCGGGGTAGGAGGACATGATTGAGTGTGATCCCTTTGCTGTAGGTATGGGCATGGGAACACATTGCTATTGAGAGGCCACCTCTATTGCCCCATACTGTGCATGTTGAGGGCAAGGAGTATTTACCCTATGCTTTGAGATGGAGCATAATGGCTGAGCAGGGTATTAAGAGGCCGCATGAGGGTGACCCACTATTTTGGAGGGGTAAGTTTGAGGATGCTACTCTTGATGATATTAGGTGGAGACCCTGGTTGGGTGGAGTGAGTTGGGATGAGGACGATGAGCAGCTGTGAGCCATCAGATAGGGTAGATGGTTGGTGGGGAGGTATGCTCGATAGACTAAGTATTTTTAGTTTGATCGAGTGAGGAGGCAGTTTGGTTTGTAGTAGGATGTCCTTGGGACTCCTGTAACTTACTTTAGGTGATAGGGAGATAGAGGAGAGCGGCCTATGGTGCCACCATGGGTTGGAGAGAGGGATCCTCCTATGGATATCCTAGTTGTAGGGGATGTTGGGATGACTTCAGCATTTGATGCATGGTGGGCTTGGCAGAGTTGGGTGCCTGGCAAGGGTGTGGTTGATCGGTGGGTGGCACCTAATGTTGGGGTACCTCCATCGGTGGGGAGGATGGGTAGGAGAGCTTGGGCTGAGGGTGTGGTTGTCGATGCAGGGGAGGTTCCTTTATGGTGCTCATGATGCCGCTTGGGTGGTGGAGCGAGCACCCAAGATGTGAGGGTGGAGCAGGTGCTCGGGGATGTTGAGGTGGAGGAGTGGGGATGTAGATGTTGGTATGGGATAGGCTATTGGGGTCGAGGTGGAGGGAGGTGTTGATACTATTGTGGGTGACGTGGATGACACCATTGACATTGGTGTATTTGTGGATGCAGCATAATAGATTCCTATTGATATCCCCATGAGGGGGATGCAGTGGATGAGGCACGGGCTCTATGGGATAGAGTCCATCAGTTGGAGGTTGAGGTGGAGTAGCTACGGGCTGATATGGTTAGGTAGGGGATTAAGATGGAGTAGTTGAGGGTCATGGTGATGAGGCAAGCTCAGATGATTATGAGCTTGATTGGTCAGTTGGGTGTAGAGACTACTAGGAGGTTATTATGTGAGACTTCCCTATCGATGCATGGGATTCCTCTCCCTGACTATACATAGGTGGTGTCATAGTCTGGGACATAGTCATGAGTGTGGGCACCCTCTCATCATAGTCAGTGTAGTGTTGCTCCGATAGTAGAGGTTGGTGCTAGAGTTGAGGTGCAGGATCCACCTATTGTGGAGCAGCCTGTGGTAGATCCAGTTCTAGAGGTCTTTGCAGAGTCGAGCCAGGCAGAGAGGCGCACGAGCCAGGAGGGGCATGGGGAGACTCGTGGTGATAGTTAGGAGTTATATCTTTGGTTGTAGCCTATGGGCATTTTGGATATTATATGTGATGGGCATGGTCCCAGGTTGTAGCCTTTGGGTATTTTTGGATGATGATATATATATACATCTTGATTTTGGTTGTTATATATACATGTGTTGTTTTGATGGTTTGAAATGTATTGTGTTTATGTTTGCATAGATAGCACAATATAGTTCATAGGTATGTATGATTAGTAGATACATATGTGTGAATGGTTTAGATCTATTATCATTCTTTCATATGGATGAATTGTAGAATATTATGCATGATTATGTTTCGAATGCGGTGTGATGTGATATCGAATATGATGTTGTTGTATATGTATGTAGGGTGAATGCAATGATGTAATTTGGCATTGGGATTTATGTGAAATAAAATGTAAGAATGTGATTTACTATTTTAAATGCATATAGGATGAATGCATAGTCGTAATGTAAACTAGGTGTATATGACATAGATGCATGAATGCATGTATGGACTTACTGAAATGCGCCAAGGAAGCACTTGTATCATGGCATTTACCTGTATGGATGTGATCCATTCCATGATTTTAGGGTCTGTGGATAATGTAAGGCATGTGTAATGGTTTTGACTAACATAGTTATGACAATCAAATCTCAAACCCTTAGCTATACAAGTTTTGTGGCAACTTATAACATAATCGGGTTGGTTCAAAGTCTGTCTTGGACCTATGTGTGTGAATGTGTAAGGTTCATTTATCCATTTTGAGGGAGGTAGGATTAACCCATTGTAGATGCTACCAGACTAGCTAGCTCATCCATCCACAATAGTGATCTCTACAAAAGTGAGATGCTAATGTGAGAGATGTGTTGTCACCTGTAAGACTATTCCACTGGTAGGCAGGCTCTTGGAGCCTATTGCTAGCGATGGGAATCATCCCATGGTGTTATGTTGAACCTAAGGACCAAAGGTGATAAGCATAACATGTGTGATATCAAGAGGTGTTTCCTTTTGTTTTCTGCCCCTGTTCTAGTGTTAACCTATCTGATTGTGGTAGTGCTCTTTTCATTTCTTTTCTTTTTTTTCTTTTTTTTTGCTCTTTTTGTATGGGCGATGAAGTTTATTTTCTACCCAATTATTTAATTTTTCTTATGCTTGATCCCTTTTTTTATCCCTAGGTCGTATGTTGACCATGCAGGCGATAGGACGAGCAGGGGATACCGTTCGCTAGATGGTGATATCTACTCAAGATGTCCTCTTTCCTAGGCTCAAAATTGTTAATGTGTAACCTATTGTGAGCGATCCATGAGAGAAGTTGAACCAGCCTAAAAGACCATAAGAAGAATGTACAAGACTCAGTAGCTATGGGTGACACTTGATTGCCTAAACTATAGAGTAGTCAAAATTAAACACGACACCTATGTATACCCTGATCCTGAAAAGGGGAATGGACATCCAGGTGGTGATGCTAACAAATGCATGTATTATTCCTACTGAGGCGCATTTTGGGGGAGAATGTACAAACATGAATTAAAATTTTAACTATAAAGCATATGAATATGTGCAATGGATGTAAATGTAAATGATGCAAGTGGAGGAATGTGATATTTACAAGAAGAAAGTTATGTTGTGTAGAAGGAGAATTTTAGAAGAACCTATTTACAGATGAGTAAAGTGTGTAATGATGACAAAAAGTGTGATGCTATGATCATGGTTGCCCTAGCATGTGGGGTGTGTGTGTGTAGTAGATGTATAAGTTGTGAGTTGTATAAGTGTATGTAATAGTCACCAAAAAGAAGGAAGATGTGAGAGTGGAATGTACAAGTGGAAGAAGTGAGAAGAAGTAGGCTTTGGTAACCAATCAAGGAAAGGGGATCACCAAAAGCCAACAAATATAGAAGAGAAGAAACGAATCAATGTATGTAAGAAGTAGAAGAATGAGATAGAAGAAGAAGAGTAACTAAAACTACTATCGGGTGAAATGGCGTAGATCTGAGTGGGAGTGGGATGGTGAAGTGATGATATGGCTAGAATTATGGTTGGAGCCATAGTTGGAAATGTTATGAATGTAGTGGGTGGGGATGTTAGGGTACTAGAGGTGGTAAAGTCCTGGGAGTGGTGCGGCATGGAGGACTGACAAGTCGGCTAAATGGAAAAGAATGCTCTAGTGATGGGGTACGCTCATCATGCAACATGTTGTGCACTAGGGTTTTGAATGATCTGCACTCTTCGATATCATGACTTGGTTGGTGATGGTAAATGTAAAATTGATTCTCATTGTAGTTGCATGGTTTAGGATGAGAGGGATCAATGGGTCGAATCTCGGGTAGGTCAATAAGGCCCTGATGCATGAGATGATGGAACATTTTGAAAATGGCATGTGTGGAATAGGCATAGGATAGATGTATGGGTCTTTTGAGGTGAGCGAGGTCTGGGTGAAGGATGATCTAGTAATGGAGGCATGGGTCTAGGTTTCGGCATGGGTCGAGTTCAGGGTTGAGGAAGGGGTCTATGTGGTGGTGAGGATGGACGGGTCATGGGAGACTATCATGGGTGAACGTGGCAATGATAGTGGCTCATCTGCAACTCTAGAGCTTCGATATGGGAGATGAGATGTTGTATCTCATGGTGTGGTGGTGATGGTATTGGGGAAGGGGGCGATCGAGATTCCAATGTGAATGGAATGGCTCGATGCATGGTAGAAAATGGGTGTGGCTGGGATGATGATGCAATAAAGTGGAATGACTATGGTGATTGTAAGATTGGTTGGGACGGTATGCCTCATAGTGGTGAAGGTGGTGTCTTGAGGACCGATGGCATAGGTGATGGCCCTAAGTGGTGATGCGAATGGGAAGGAGGGATGTTTGCATGACCAGCTTGAGTAGCTTGGGCCACGTGGGCTTGCAAAGCCTGGGCGTAGGTAGACTCACCATTGGGAAGGGGAGCGGGTAGAAATGCAGGGTGAGGTTGATGAGGTGTATACTCCCTATTAGGTGGGTGGTAGGATCCTATGGGATGATGGGGGTGATTTGTAGGTGAATAGTGATGTCTGAGATCATCATACGGATGGGAGGATGATCCTTGTGCTTGGGGTTGGGTGGATTCCTCTTTGTCATCGAAAGAGGACATGGTGATCTGGCTGTCTCCAGAGTGTGGTGAGTAAGATGAACCTCACTGGTGAGGGGAATGGTGTCGAGGTGAGGTATGATGACCTGAATGGGATGAATGCGAGGAGCACCTGGTATGAAGGGCGGTTGGTGGTCGGGCGAGATCGGCGGTGTAATGGGTTTTTGTTGTGGCTACGATGGTCCTGCATGGTGGTAGGTGAGGCCATTGTAGAGCTCTCCTGCTGATGATGTGAGTCCTACAAAAGGAAAAAAAATACCCCGAGCATAAAAATGGTAGAAAGGTGAAATGTACATGTATAGAGAAATAATAAAGCAGAAATAACAGATTCACATGGTGATGTGTTTGGTGATTTACTTCTAATACTATGTGACACTCGTGATGGTGACTGTGTTTATGCATCATGCATTGAATGCATGAAGGTGCAAGATGTTGATGGGTTCAGGATCATTAAGGCCTTCAATATTGGCTAGACGATATGCTCCTAAACCATATTTGTGTGTGATAATAAATGGGCCCAACCAATTTGGGGTGAATTTATCATGTTGTTGGTGAGGTTGACTTGTGATTTGTTGGTTCTCTTTGAGAACCAAGTCGCCAATCTTAAATTCATGTTGATGTACCTTACTATTGTAGGCATGATGAAGGTGATCTTGATATACTCATGTGTGCTCGATGGCATGGATGCGACGTTCATCGAGGAGTGTTAGTTGATCTAGACGAGCTTGGCGAGCAGTGTCATCATCAATGAAATCTTTCATAGATATCCGTAAAGAGGGTATCTCAAGCTCAAGGGGCATGATAGCTTCTACCCCATAGACAAGTGAAAAAGGTGTTGCCCCAGTAGGAGTATGGATGCTCGTACGATATGCCCACAAGGCTAGGGGTATTTGATTATGCCAGTCTCGGTGAGACTCTGCTACAGTTTTATGGAGAATAGAACAGATGGTTTTGTTCATGGCTTCTGCCTGGCCATTTCCTTGAGGGTAATATGGGGTCAAAAAGCTATGGTGTATGTGAAATCTATCACACAGGGCTCGGACAGTCTTGTTTTTAAAATATTTCCCATTATCTAAAATAATTTGGGAGGGAATTCCAAAGCGGCATATGATATGCTCCATGATGAATGCTACAATTTTGGCTCCTGTAGTTTGGACCAGTGGGATGGCTTCGACCCACTTTGTAAAATATTTTGTTGTTGTAATGATAAATTTATGATTGCTAGAGGATGCAGGTGTAATTTTTCCAATTAGATCTAGGCCCCATTGGGAGAAGGGCCACATGGACTGGATTGGTTGAAGTGCTTGGGATGGTAAATGTGTTAGGTTGGCATGTTGTTGGCATTTGATGCAACGTTTGACATACTCACAATAGTCTTGCTCCATTTTAGGCTAGTAGTAGCCCATACGGAGGATGCATTTGGTAATTTCCATGCCACTAAAATGGCCACCACAAGTACCATCATGGGTTTCTTGTACAACCCATTGTGATTCTTGCGGTTCTAGGCAACGCAAGAGTATGTCATCATAGCTACGATGGTAAAGGATGTCCCCCAACAAGGTGTAGTGGATCACTCTTTGTTTAAAGGTTTGACATTGGGCATGGGGAAAATCACATGGTAGGAAACCTAGTTTGATGTACTCTTTGATCTATGAGAACCATGGGTCGTGAGGTTCGGTGTTTACCACACACACACCACCATCATCTGTAGGAGGCTTGGGTGATATAGCAGATTGCGTAAGTGTATGAATGGATACAGATGTTGTGTTAGATGTTGGGTTTTGTGGGATGAGGGACCCTAAGGAGGCCATAGTGTCTACAAAATGGTTTGATGATCGTGGAGCGCTTCGAGGTAATACCATTCAAATTGGGATAGGAGTTGTTGGGTGATTTTCTTGTATTGTTGGAGAACTAGGCAATTGCATAGCCAAAGTTCCTGCACTTGATTGACTATCAAAAGTGAATCACCTATGATGTGGAGGCATTTGATGTGCATAGAGTGTGCTTGTTTTAGTCCTAGGATTAGGGCTTCGTACTCTACGTTGTTATTGGTACAAGGGAAATCAAGTTTGAATGAAAATGGGAGTGGTTCTCCTTCAGGTGTAAAGAAGACAATGCCTGCACCCCTAGTGTGGAGACACCTAGAACCATCAAAGAACATGGTGAGGTCAGCCACGAATTTTGGTTCGATGTATTCCTCATCTTCGGTTATGTGAAATATGGAATCATCGGGGAGTTGGATGAGTAGGGGTTGATTATCAGTTATAGGGGCTTCATCTAGTTGGTCAGCAATGACTTGCCCTTTGATAGACTTTTGAGATATGAATTCTAGGTCAAACTCGGTTAGGAGCATGATCCATTTGGTTGTGCATGAATTGTGATAACTTTTGTTCATCATGTACCGAAGGGGATTATCTCGGGTGATGACAAAAGTTGTGTGGTTTAACATGTAGTGTCTTAACTTCTGGGTGGCGAATACTACTACTAGGCATAGCTTCTCCATGTATCCGTATCTCATTTCGTAACTAACTAGTGTGTGGCTGATGTAGTAGATAGCCTGCTCTTTGTCGAGAGCATTCTTTTGAGCTAGGAGTGTACCTAGCGCAAGTTCTGTGGCTGAGATGTATAGAGTCAGTGGTAATTGTGGGTGCGGTGGTGACATGACCGATGGTGATGTAAGGTAAGTTTTGATAGCATCGAATGCGGCTTGACAGTTATCATCCCATTTAAAGTGTACTCCTTTTTGTAGGAGATGATTGAATGGTTGGCATTTGTCCGATAATTGCGCTATAAATCTATGAATAGAGGTAATCTTGCCCTAGAGGCTACGCAATTGCTTTAGGGTGGTAGGAGGAGGCATCTCGATGATGGCTTTCACCTTACTAGGATCTACTTCAATGCCTCATTGGGAGACAATGAATCCTAGTATTTTTCTTGATGTAACACCGAACACACACTTTTTTGGATTGAGGCGCACATTGTGTTCTAGTAGTCGATCAAAAATCTGATGGAGATCTTCGAGATGGTCGACACATTTCTTTGATTTGGCTATAAGGTCATCTACATAGTCTTCCACATTTTTGTGCATTAGATCATGAAATATGTAGGTCATGGCTCGTTGATAGGTTGCCCCAACATTTTTAAGGCCAAAGGGCATGACCTTGTAGCAAAAGGTCCCCCAGGGTGTTGTGAAGGAAGTTTTGTGTTGATCGGTTGGGTTGATCCTAATTTGATTATATCCAGAAAATCCATCCATGAGGGAAATCATTTCGTGACCTATGATGGAGTCAATGAGGGAGTCAATGTTGGGTAAAGGGAAGTTGTCTTTGGGACAAGCTTTGTTTAGGTCATGAAAATCTATGCAAACGCGAACGTCATCGAATGGTTTGGGGATAGGGACCATGCTGGATACCCACTCGGGATAGTCGATGGGTACTATGAAATCAACGTCTAGGAGCTTTTGGAGCTCAGATTTTACTATCAATGCGATAGTTGGATGCATGCATCGCAGCTTCTGTCTTACTGGTTTGGCATTGGGATCTAGTATAATATTATGCACTACTACGACAGGGTCAAGTCCCGACATGTCTTTGTAAGACCATGCGAACACTTTTATATACTTGCGTAGGAAGTTTGTGAAGGTGATGCACTCCTCGGGTGAGAGGCTAGCGGCTAATTTGAGGATGTGTGGATTTTTTGGATCATCATCGATGTCTACATCGATCGTGTCCTCGATGAGCATGCGAGATCCATCATGCAACTGTTTAGGGATAGGAATGAGATTGAAGTCATCGATGGCCTCACTGAACTCGTACTCATCATCTATGTAAATGCCCATGTGATGGACTTGAGGGGTTTGGGATGACGTGGATGAGGAAGGGGTATTTGCTACCCATAAGATGTGAGGAGAGAGAAGAAAGTCTCTAGGTGTTGGTATGTGTGAGATGTGTGCTAGATCGATAAAGTTTGGGTTTGGGGTATCATCTCGAATCCTGGTGGCTGTAGTAGAGGGGAGAGTGTAAGTCTACCTCAACCATGTTAATCGATGTTGTAGGTGAAGTAGGTGGGGTAGAGTCTTGTGATGGAGGTTGGATAGGTTGTGCACATCCTAAGAGGCTCAAGGGAGGTCATAGGATGATGGTGGTGAATGAGGATGAGAGGCTACTCTCTATAGCTATCTATGTATAGGTGGAATATAGGAAGGATATCGATGGTGGGTCGGGTGGAATGGGTCAGCCTCTATCGGTGGTGGATCATGGAGTGTGTTCGGCTCTATTGGTGGTGTAGCTAGGGATAAGGTAGCAAAGTGTTCTACCAATCTCTGAACATCACAGAACAAGGAGGTATCGGGCATAGGAGATTCTTGGAAGAAATCATAGGGGATGGTGATGGTTGATGTGGGTGAAGGCGTGTCTTCTAGCATGTCCATATCAATGTACTCTTCCAAGGTGTGTGTTGGGTGTGGAGGAGGATGTAAAGAGAGATCTTGGATCTCATATTCTAATGTATAGATGGTGGTTGGGCGATAACCTAGGCCAGTTTTGTCGGTAGGTGATCGGACACGAGGGTTAATGGGTGTACGTAGCCCTTGCTCATAATGGCCTAACCCAAACCCATGCCAATGAAAGCATTGTAGGTAGCACAAGGCAAATTGAGGGTTGGCTAGGTGTGTAATTGCATCACCAGAGCTAGATTGTGGTGGTGAAGAAGTTGGTGAGGGGATCAAAGAGTCTACTCCCGCATACACAAAGTTGGTGTGGTTTTTAGGACTTCCTAACTGTATGATGGTTTCGATAGTCAACATCGAGGCTGAAGGATGGCCAAAATCTTGGGTAGATTGGATAGGGGTGTCACATACATGGGCATCATGTACGTTATAGTCTCCTAGGCCATTGTTTGTCATGAATATGGATATGCGTGGTGTGGCATGCTCTAGCGATTGGGGTGGCGTATCCGAGTCAGATGAGGAAGGAGAAAGTTGGGATTCCCTAATGGTGGTAGCTGAAGGGTGTGGAGATTCATCCGAGCTGGGTGTTGGTTGTTTGGGTTCATGATGTTTGGTTGTTGTGGCTTGAATAGGCTATTTGTTCTACGTAGGGGATGACATCGGTGCAGGTGCAGGGATGCATGGAGATGTGAATGTCTTAGGTTTCGGTCGAAAGGGAAGAGGAGGTGTTTGTGGTGTAGGAAGGATAGGGGCTTCCATATGCAAGGGTGGAGGAGGTAATGTAGTCGGTTGTGTGATGGGTGGCAATGGTGGTTGCGACACCATGGGTGGAAATTGGAATGGTAGAGGTTGAGAGGATTGTGGAGGCCATAAGAATGGTGGTGAGGAAGGCATGGTATCAGTTTTAGGTCCCTCGAAAGATGATGCTAATGGTGCAGATATCGAGGCTTGTGTTGTTGATGAACACTGGGATGTTGGGGTGGAAATTGGGGAGGATATCGATGCTCCTACTGACTGGTGAGAGGATACAGGGAATAGTTGGGAGGATGAGAATGAAGGTGTAGGGGGAAGGTCTATGACATTACAAAACTTAAAGGGGTCTCCATCAGCTGGGACACAGTGAACAAGTCCATTGTGGATGTACTTGAGGCAATGGTGCAATGTGGATGGGACACACTGCATGTCTCTAATCCAAGGGTGACCAAGGAGAATATTGTATTACATTTCTCCTTGAATGATGTGAAAGAGGATGGGGATCGTACGGATGCCTACGTGAATGGGCAGAACTATGGATCCTATGGTAGGTCTCATGGAACCATCGAAAGCATGTAGGTCTAGGGAAGGTGTGGTGAAATGTGTTGGAGGGAGGTGTAGGTGATGCAGGGCTATTATGGATATGATGTTGATGGATGAGCCTATGTCAACGAGTACCCACTTGTAGGTAATATCATTGATATTAGCTTGTATGTGAAGGGGAGGATCAGCTCCTTCACCAATGAGTTCCGTTATCTCATGGTCATGGAAACTAATTGAAGGTTGAAGGCATCATGGGATGTTCCCTATGAAATTGATAAAAGCATTTGTGTCATGTGTCTCTAAGTCAATGGAATGTAGGATGTCATTCAACGCCTCATGATGGGGTTGAGACTATTGTAGGAGATCGAAGATGGATAGCCATGGGGGCATTGCGTAGTTGATGGGTTAGACTACCATGGATGGTAATCACATTTTGAGGTGGTGGTGGTATGGTATTAGGCATTTGGGGTGTTTGTGGGGATGTAAACTAGATAGGGGGAGAAATAATAGGTGTTGTCTGGCATGATGGGTACCATTGGTTCCTCGTAGTAAGGTTGATCATGCCTACTACTCCACGTGATGGAGGATCACGTTGGACATTGTTGACTTGGTGAGGTGGCACTGGAGGATTGTTTGGAGGTCTAGGGGGATTGGGTCCTCTGTGATCTGGTAGAGGGTTTTGGAAAATCCCTAGGTTTTGGTTCTATGGGGCTAGAGGGTTTGCTACCTGAATAGTGCCCCTATCGATTAGGTCTTGAACTTGCCCTTAAAAGGAGTGACATGAATTGATATTATGGCCATGCTACCTATGAAAGGGATAGAAGAGTTGCTCATTATAGTCATGAGGCTTAGGTGAATTTGGATCCAATGGGTGGATCTCGGGTAGAACGAGATGGTTGCCCTCATACAATCTATGGAACAGGGTTGGTAATGGTTCAGATAAGGGTGTAAAGTTGCATGGTGGACCCTATGGGTGCATGCCATGGTATTGCTGTGGTCGAGGTGGGGTAGGAGCATTAGCTTGGAGTGCTTGTGGTTGTGGTGTATAGGGTGGAGGAGTCGGTACTAGTGCTAGGGTAGCAGTTGCGACTTGGTTGGTTTGTTGTGGTCGTGGGTAAGGTTGATTCGGTGTGGGTCTATTGAAGTGAAAGTTGGAGTTATAGTTGGATTTGGCTCTCAACTTAATCTTCCTAGACTGGACCTTAATATCTTTGATCACTTTTGCTTGTGAGATAGCATCTTCAAAAGTATGACTTTGGTGAAGTTGGAGGGATGTGGAAATGTGTTTGTGGCAACTCTTGGAAAAGAGTGTCACAAGCTCCAAGGTGGGGAGGCTATGGGTGAGGTCATGGATAATCACTCTCCATCTAGCAACAAACTCAGTAATGGGTTCATCGTCTACCTATCGTAAGGCGTAGACATCAAAAAATGTGGTCTTTTTCTTGATGTTGATGGAAAAGTGCTCTAAGAAGGAATTGGCTAGCTGCTCAAAGGTATACAGGCTATGGCATGGTAGCATGTTGTACCAATCCAATGCTGGCCCAATGAGGGATAGGGAGAAGGTACGCAACATAAGGGGGTTACTACTATGAAGTTGGTAGTAGGATGAGCGGTAGTTGCTCACATGTTCTCTGGGATCTTCCTTACCTCTATACTTGTCAAATTTTGGTATTTCGAAGTGATAGGGATAAGGAGGGATAAGGATTGATGGATGAACTGGCTCATTGCATAGTTCATCATAGCAAGGCTTTTGTGGCCCATAGCTAGAGGTGCGTAGGTTCAACATTTTGACTTCATCTCGCAAGAGTTGAAGTTTGGGTGTCATAGGAGTTGAGGGTTGGGCTATGGTAGGTTGACCTTGTGGATGTGGTGGATATTGGTATTGTTGTTCTTCACAATATTATGGGGAATATTATTGTGCCTGATCATGATAAGGTGGGTATTGGGTGACATGTGTTGTCATGTCTATGGGCACACTAGGTTGTGGGGTAGGTGTCTATTGAGGATAATAGTACTGTGACTGGGCAACATGCGGTTGTGGCATGGGTACTTGTTGGTTTGGAGCCTGTATTTGGTTGGACCATGGGTGGTGATGACCAAATTGGAGGAGGTATAAAGAAGCTAGGTGTAGCTGGTGGTAGTGTAGGTGTCGGTGCTACTGGTGCTAGGGGTGGTTGAGATGAGGTATCAAAATATGGGATCTGTCTCTGCCCTAGAGGGTAGGAAGTAGGGAAGCTAAACTATGTGGAATAATTTGGTTGAGTGGGTGGATAAGCTATCGGTGTTGGTCCATAGGTAGGATGGAGATGGGTAGTGGGAGCCTAAAAAGGAATAGGTGGTGGTATCCTAAAGGTCATCGTAGGCAAAGGTGGCTCCAAGGGTTGGGTGTCATACACTCTAGATACCTGGGAGATAGGTGGGAAAGCTACTAAAAAGGTGGGATAAGCTATCGAGGTAGGAGCTTGGGTTGAGGGGAAAGTGTAGGTGTACACTCCCACTTGGGTTTGCGCATCTTGCTCCTGAAGAGGTTGTTGGGAGGTACCCTCAGATATGGTGAAGAATGGCTCTTGGGAAGAGGGTGGTTGGTACTCTTGTGAAGAGTATGGGTGTGAGGTTTGAGGGAATGCTTGTGGTTCTTGCTGGGTAGGGATCTATTGTGTAGTTTGGAAGGATGGCTTCTGGCTTCCTACAGTGGAGGAGGATGGGTCAGACACCATTCCTATGGTAGGGGTGAATGATGCGACCTCAGGACGGGTACGGTTTAGAAGGGAGGAATCATTCTCAAATAGGGATTGAGATAGATTTTGGAAGAAGGGATGTGCAAAGGTGGGTGAAGTAGGCATGACCTCCTCATCTATGGTGAAGGATGGAGGAGATTGTCTTGGTGCTGTGTAGATCACATGGTCACAGAATGTGGTCGGTGGATTAGGTGAGGATGGGGCTGAAAGGAGTGGGTAATCTTCTACGAGTGAAGTAGCGAGGATTTCACTCAAAGTTGACGTCTCCTCATGAGGCATCATGTGTGTGAATTGTACATCGGATTCTATGCATGAATCAGATGTGTCTATAATCCTCTCCTTCATGATCGAAGGAGTAAGAGTGGACTGACTAGAGGAAGGGGGAGGCCATTCCTCCATAGAGCGTGATTGCTCACGCGCTCTACTACGGGTGACCACAGGCATAGTAGCATGTGTAAAAGGGGTTTTTAAGAATAAACCCTGTGTGATGTAGACTCAACTGTGTCTAATGTGAGTGTGAAGTAAGTGGCATGTTGTGTGTAGCAAAACAATATATAGTGCAGTGTGTTGAGACCGGTCTATGATCATGCAAACAATGGTAGACCGAAATCAATTCTAAATGCTGAGAAAATAAAAGTGTTATGTTCATTTTGTGTGTTGTAATGTTGATACTCCCTATGTAGAATCATGGGTAATGGAGTGAATACTCTAGAAAATTAAGAATGTCATCAATATCAAACCTCTTACAACACCCAAAGATGCACAGGATAGAATGGTACCGCAACGTGCGAATGGTGACCTGTATGGAAGGTGCAGTAAAATGATATCCTAAAGGGGTGGAACTCACTATGCTGAAGCGAGTTCACAATATCCTCTCACGAGAAGAGGTGGCACTATCTGAGACCTGCTACCAGCATACCCATGCTTTCGCTTCACCCTCGGGCGGGCTTAGTCAAGAACGATAGTTACCAATTCCACAAATTATACAAGCCTTGTGGATGAAGGCGCTAATCCTGTCCCACTCCACAGGTAACCATTGGTGATGAAATCTAGGGCCCAATCACAAAAGTGGGGGATTTTCTGGTGATGAAATCTAGAAAACCACTCCTGTGGGGCTGCTAGGTGTCTAGGGGGTGAGCTGATGGAGAGTGCAACTCGATCCACACCAGTCTCGAGTGATGGATTGGGGATGAAGTCCAATCTCACCACTTGTTTAAGGTACCATGTGAGTGTGTGTGGGTTTGTGTTTTTCTAATGGTGTTTGCAAGGTAAGAAACTAACTAATTGCCTTTTCAAAAGAAAACTAATCCTAATGCCTTTTTGAAAGCAAATGATTAGATAGCTTATACTCTTTGTAAAGAAATGGTCTAGCCTAAATGCCTTTGTGAAGCAAACTAATCTACTTTGCAAAACATAGAAACATGCAATCCAAATGTGTTTGGAATAAAGGGGATTATGAAACCCTAACTTGAACTTTCAGAATGCAAAATTCTTTCAAAAATGTAAGAGGGGATTAGAAACCCTAATTTTACTTTAGAATGTAAAGTTCCTTTTAGCAATGGAAGCTATGAACGAAGGAAGAACAACTTAGGCTTATGCCATATGCAAAAATAAAAGACAAATGCAAATTTATTTGAGAAATAAATTTTGTACACTTGCTGGAAAGTTGCAGGTCCTAAAAATTTTAGAAACCCTAAATATTCGACAACTTTGCAATGAAAACAAAACTATGTCTAGCAATGATTATTTAACTAGTTAATGAAATTTTTGTTTCCAAAACTTGCAATAGAGGCAGAAAAGGTGAGCATACCTACATTATGATGCTAAGGGGGGTTTTATTGGCCCTTAAGAGAGTCACCCTACTGATTTGGGGGTTTTTGAGGCTTCTATGCTCAAATCGCCACCTAGGGGGTGAATTGGTACTGATTCATGGGGTAGGGGGTGAATTCAGTGTAGAGGCTCCAAATATGCAATATGATGGCCTAGGATGGTTCCTAGGGCTTTGGAGGTCTCTATGAAAAATAGATTTGGTACCTAAAAACACAAAAATAGAGGATAATGTCATATTTACAAAGAAAATGAATCTAGCACTATCCGTTGTGGGGTCCCATCGGGCGTGCTAGAATGAAATGACCAGAAGTTGACATTTGATCTAACAACAAGTAATAACACAAGTCATTCAAAAATATATGCTTTATTCATGATAAATTTGATATGGGTTACAAATAGGGTGAATTCCCTTTTTCCTTTCATGAATACACTATAGGCTTGATGCCTTCTTCTGATGTCCCTCAGTGTAGGTGGGCTTCTTTGTATGTGGGCCACCGTCGGGTTGCTATTGATTTGATGCTACTTTCCCTCTTTAGATTTGTTGCATAACCTATGATTAACCACCCAAATATGGAGTGATTTGGGGCCTGTAGACCCAATTCGCCACCTAGGGGTGAATTGAGGCCGAATTCATGGGGCAAGGGGCGATCTGAGCTGTGATGCCTCTTCTGCAAAATCCTTCTAGTGGGTCGACTCCTAGGTAGCTGGGGTGCCTCTGTGTACCATTGAAATCTAACTGTGTGCACTGGGAAGTGACTGTTCAATATTGGCTTTCCATTTTAGCAGAGTAACTGTGCTTTGTTGAATTTGTGAATCAGACTTAATTAGGGGTTTGGGACCCATTATTTATAGGCAAAGGCAAGGTGCAGGGGGGTTAGATAGACTAAACCTAGGTTTGATTCTGACTAGGGTTAGGTTAAGAAATGCAATGTGGCAACATCACATTCCTTATGAGAAATATCTCATCCTCACACATGTGTGAGGATGGATTAGGGCTAATCCTGATTAGGAGGTGCTTAAGCCAATTTAAGACATGATTAAAGAAATATCTCAACAAACCCTAATTTCACACATGTGGGAGGATGTAATTAGTGCTAATCAAGATTAAGGGTTCTTTTAATCAAATTTACCCTAAAAAGGTGACTTAAGTGAAGTCAACATTAAATTAGAATTTGGGTATTGACTTATTAATTGTTTTGGTCAACTAATACCCCGTGGGGGCCTCAATTGAGTGCAAATTGGTTGTCGGATGATATTCCAATGCACGGGATGTAATTTGGAAGGCTTATGAGGGTTTAGGACCTAAAAGCCGATGAAGTAGTATATGGGAGTCTACACGATGCTATGACAATCTATGGCGATCTACGCATGACTACGCATGACTACAACCGTCTACGTATGACTACGCATGACTACAACAATCTACGCATGTCTAGGAGGATCTACAATAGTCTACGCTGGTCTACAATAGCCTAGGGGTACCTAGGATGGCCTATGTAAACCTACAAGTGTCCAAAAGGATCTACAAGTACGTAGGTGTAGCAGTGTGCAACTTTTGGGTGTCTACATAACCTTTACCAAGGAATTGAGCTAGATCTTGGTCAAGCCTATCAAACTTCCATGGTCCTACCCTATAGCACCAACACTATCACCAACAAGCATAACAATGTCACATTTGATTCATGTAGCATTTTTTTGGATCTATTAGATATCATTAGTAGAAGCTTAATAACTAATTACAATATTTAGTTAAAAATTATGCTTATTTAAAAATTGTTTTTATGCTTCAAAATAATCAACGAGTATAATTATTTGAATAATCATCTCACAATATATGTAAGACTATCATTGAAAGAAAATAAATCATATAAATGTGTTCCCATAGAAGAACCTCTATTGGGGTAATATTTATTTTTTACAATAGATTCAAAATATCATTTAATTATATTAATCAATCCTAAAATGATAAAACTCTTATTTTGTTGAGAATTTGTATAGGAGGGAGCGAATGTGAGCAAGGGATGAATATCACCTCTTTTTGTTTTAGATATTTATGGAAGAGTAGGATGTGAGTACAAGCAAGGATCGAGCCTTATATTTTCTTGTTTTAGATCTTTGGAAAATTTTAAAAATAAAGGATTCTTATGATAAAAATTTATGAACCATGGAAGAAAAGTCATTTATGAATCCCAAATTAGAAGTAAAAAAGCCCTTCCTATAAGTATGGTTGCCCTAATGGGAGATAAGAGTAAGAGAAAATCTATGGTAATCCCTATCCATGTAATAAATGTTTAACCCATGCATCAAGGGTCTAGGACAATAGTCATAAAGGACCACTTACAAGACTAGCATAAGTTTAAAGGTTTTTATTAAAACCATGTTTTGGAAAAATAAAAGGTTTTTCTTAAAACCAATGATGGCAAAAATAAAAAAGGTTTTTTCATTAAAACCATGTGGGCAAGTTGTAAGGTTTTTTTCTAAAAACCAAGGAGGCCCTAAAGTTTGGTTTAAAAGGCCAAAGTTAATTTAATTATTAAATTATAATAATTAAATTCTTAAAAGAATTTAATTTATTATATTTAATAAATAATGGCCAAAGTCTAATGTTGGGCGCCAACTTCATCACGTGCATTGTCGACGTCTTCCTCCGCCGACGTGAGAGCACATTGGAAGGCATATGGCATATATATACCATAGCCTTTCCAAAGTTAAAATTATCCACCCGATTTGCTAAATACTATCACATGCTATTTTGTGCGCATTCCTCGTGGTGGTAACTTCATGCAACACATTTCATAGAGAGTGGGTGAAGGAGCCATCTTTTGGCTCGTGTGTTTTAGAAGGTCAAATTGTTGAAGGCTCTTGGAGGCTCCAAGAGGAGCACGTGGCTCCACGACGTGGAAGCCACGATCAAGGTGCTAGTGGGAGAGATGCATTCGATTCGACTTACACGCATGCCAAAGTGGTAAAGTTTTTTAATTATTAAATTTGATTTTTGCATAGGCTAAAGTTTGTCTTAGGAGAAATAAGGGGAATATTTTTTTTGAGTTTAGCCTAAGTTAAATAGAATTTTTATGAGTTATATGAAAGGTGTTTGGTGAGATTAATTTGTGGGTAAAAATATTTTTACCTTAGAGGAAAGGAAAATTATTTATTGCATTATTTCTCAAAAGAATTATTTTTAAATGCAATATTAAAGTAGGGAGTTATAAGTAGAAATTGGTTTAATTTTTGAGGATATTTTTTTGAAATAGCTTATGTTATATTTGAATGGTTGAGATGAAATTGTGATGAGTTAGGTTTTTGAGAAATGAATATTTAAACTATTGTGGTGTTGGATATTATTTTAAGAATGGAGTAATAAGGTGTATTTGTGAGTTATTATATGCTTTGTATTGTTATCTAACTTATTTGAGCTTGGAAAAGAAGTGTTTATGGTTGTGGCAGATGTTTGAGGTTCCTTCATCATCAAGAAAAAGGTATGAGCACATTCTTCCATAGTTGAGTTGATTGGTTGGTTTTCTGGAAAACAAGTTTGGAGTGAAAAGGATTTAATTTGAATTCCTTATCGAGTGTGTTGAGTTAATGCTTCAAGGTTTTTTTGGAATAAGGAGTTGTTGTTAAAACCTTGTTTGATTAGCATTGTTGAGTGTGATTTTTTGGAAAGAGAGTTGATGCTAAGAGATCTTGTTTGATTAGCATTGTTGAGAGTGGTTTTCTGGAAAGAGAGTTGATGCTAAGAGATCTTGTTTGATGAGCATTGTTGGACATTATTGAGTGATGATTTGTTGAGAAATCATGAGTATCATTGTTATGTGATGTTGCTTGATAAGCATTGTTGTTGAAGCTAAGAACTAGCTTGGACTAGGGTTTGTGATAAAAAAATGGAACGGTTTCCCCCACTCATCCTATCACTTGCATGGTCAACATACAACTTGGGGATAAAAAAATGGATAAGAATAAGAAAAATTAAAAAAAGCCAACGCCCATACAAAAAAATAAAATAGAAAAAGAGGCTAAAAAAAAAGAGAAGAAAAAGAGCACCACAATAAATAGGTCAACAATAAATGAGGGGTAGAAAACAAAAGAAAAGCCTCCTGATATCACCCATGTTATGCTTCATTGCATTTGGTCCTTAGGTTCAACATAACACCATGGGATGATTTCCATTGCTAGCAATAGGCTCCAAGAGCCTGCCTACCAATGGAATAGTCTTATAAGTGGTAATATATCTATCACATTAGCTACCCGCTTTTGTACATATCACTTTTCATGTATGGATAAGCTAGCTAGTTCGGACATGTCTACAATGGGTTAATCCTACCTCCCTCAAAATGGATAAATGAACCTCAATCATTCACACACATAGGTCCATGATAGATTTTGAACCAGTCTGATTAGTTATGAGTTGTCACATACACTTGCATAGTTTTGGGTTTAAGATTTGATTGCCAAAACTATATTGGTCAAAGTCGTTACATACGTCTTATACTATCCTATATCCATGAGAAAATGGAATGGATTGCATCCACATAGGTACATGCCATAATACAAGTTCTTCCTTTGTGCATTTCAATTCTCCCATACATTCATCCATGCATATATGTTACACAAATTTATTATATATTACATCAATGCATTTACACTACATGCATCACATCAAATATTACATCAATGCATTTATCCCACATATACTATCTCATACTACATCATCACATTTCTATTACATGTATTCACTACAAATGGCATTTCACATTATATCACATCACATTGCATTCGAAATACAATCATGCAAATCTATTCTACAATAGATTCATACTACATAACTATAATAGATCTAAACCATACCACACATATATATCCATTCATTATACATACCTACAAATTATGCTATGCTATCTATGCAAACATAAAAAGCACACATTCAAAACCATAACAACAACACAAGTTTATGTAACAACCAGAATCAAAATGTATATATATATATATCATAGATCAAAAATGCCCATAGGCTACAAACTAGGACCATGCCCATCATCCATCATCCAAAATTCCCATAGGGTACAATTATAAATAAATATAACTACTACCAGGAGTCTCCCCATGTCCCTCATGACTCGCTCGCATCTCTACAACTCTACTAGACTCTGCCCTAGCCCCTAAAGCTTGAACCTCGATAGGTGGATCTCGTACCTCAGTCCTGGCACCCACCTGCTCCATCAAAGTAGCACTACACTGGATATTATGAGAAGATGCCTATACCCATGATCATGACTCAGAATGGGACACCACCTGGCTATAATTAGGGAATGCAATCCCATGCATCATCAGAGTAACCTCACACAAGGACCTCATAGTAGACTCTACAACTAGTAGCCCAATCACCCTAGTAAGAGCTTGTGCATCCTCCTCTCATGCCTACTACTACCTAGCAATATATGACTTCATCTGCTCCACATCTAACCTATACCTCTCTACCTACTCATGGAGCTCAATCTCCAACTAACAAAATCTATCTCATAGCCCTCAAGCCTCCTCATCTGCATCATCCCTCTCCTGCACCTCAAAAGGAATCTCCTCCCTATCTGCAAACATACCAATATCAATGGTGTCATCCACACCATCCCTAGCCATGGATTTTCCTACCTTCTCTACACCACCCATAGTAGCGAACACACCTCCCTCCTCTGCTACCCCAACCACCTATCCCATGGCCATCCCACCCTCAACAAGATCCGCATCAATGGTCATAAGAACCTCTTCCACTCCTGCTTACCATGTACTTACTGCACCATCCATGTGTTGTCGAGACCATCATAGAGGAACCTCCCTCTCACCACCAACTACCTCCTCTAGCCTAGCTTGAGTCCCCCTACTTGCTTTCCTCTCTGGTGAAGATACGTCACCACCAAGTGACATCCATCGATCAATCACATCCTTATTGGGCTCCCAACTTTGCATAGACCACTACGTCTCAAAATCTCATGTCGTACCAACATTATCCATATCTGGGATAACCATAGGTAGGTCACTCTCACCAACCCAGGGTAAAATCATAGGATGCTCTCCTCTATAACCCCATCATCTGTAATATACAATAGATCTTGGAATATCCTACTGTAATCCAAACTACCGTCTCACTTGATCAAACTAAAAATACTCAGCCTACCAAGTATATATTCCCACTAGCCATCTGCCCTAATGAATGACCTGCAACTACTCACCATCCTTCTCCTAGGTCACCCCACAAAACCAAGGCCTCTACTTAATATCATTAGGTTTAAAGTCTCCAAAATTGACCCTCCATAGCAAAGGATCACCCTCATGAGGCATCCTAATGCCCTTCTCCTCATCAGTTCACCACCTCAAAGCATAGGGTAAATAATCCTTACCCTCAACATGGGCAGGCAGAGGCAATAATGACAGCCTCTCAATGGATATGTGCTTCCATATCCACACCTACATTAGGGGAGTATAACTCAGACCCTTTCATCCAACACACACAACATTGTGCAACTCCCTGTACACCTCAGCCAATAGTGCAGGCACCATGCAAACACAATGTTATACTCTACCACATTGCTTACCACATACAACATGTTCTAGGTAAACAATACCTCAGAATTATTAGGTAATGCATAGGTAGATATCATCATCATCACTGCACACTAGCAATTAGATATCTTTTTCTTCAGCCACAACCACTCATAATCCATATTCCCTACATCTATATCCCTCCACCCCTCACAAAAGAAGTGCTCCAATAGAGCATCCTTACTATTATCTAGCGTTGCTATAACTAGAATACCCTCAATAGGTAACTTGTAAATTTGGTACATGTCCTCCAATGTAATTGTCATTTCCCTCATAGGAAAATGAAACGTATTTCGATCCGCATCCTATCACTTACATAAAGCAAATACATATGCCCTATTGACATGTATACTCTTACATTCCCATACTACTCTGAACCATATGGCATCCAACCATGCCAGATCATCAACATTGTTCATTAGCTCATCAAAATTGCTCTTCATCTTTCGTATGCGATGACTAGGCTCGAGCATATTCACATGTTCACCCATAAAGAAACACAATGAAATATACATTAATCATCAATGCAATGATGCAATACAATAAAATTCCATGAGTAAAATATAAAAATTAAACTAATTAATTTGACACACACTTCGAGACACAAACAGTGCATAATTCACATATCAAAACACAAAAAAAACAATCATATATTTGGATACCTATTTCTCTATTTCATGGTAAAAGTTCAAACAGATGCGAAAAACAATGCATATTTTCACTTGTCTACAGAGCAGAAGCTATCATGCCCCTCAAGCTAGAGATACTTTCTCTAAGGATATATATGAAAGAATTCATTAATGACGACACCACCCATCAAGCCTGCTTAGATCAACTTACACTCCTCGATGAGAATTGTATCTATGCCATATAGTACACATGAGTCCACCAAGGTCACCTTCGCCATGCCTACAACAATAAGGAACATCAACACAAATTCCAAATTGGCAATTTGGTTCTCAAAGAAAACCAACAGATTACAAGTTAGCCTCATCAACAATGAGACAAGTTTACCCCAAACTAGCTAGGCCCATTCATTGTCACACACAAATACAGTTCAAGTACCTAGTGCTTGGCTAGTATTCATGACCTTGATGAACCTGTGCCTATTAACATTTTGCACCTTCATGCATTCAATGCCTAACACACACAAGCATTCACTATCACAAGCAATACACACTGCTATGCACAAACACATCACTCATTAGGCACATCATGATAAATGTATGTCTTGTTACTTTAAATATTTTGCATGTACTTTCCCCTTTATATCATTTTTATGCTATTGGTATCTATTTTCATTTTTGTAGGATCTACATCATCTACAACCACACTGTTAGCAACAAGATACAACAATGTCCACATACATCATCATGTAGGACCCTCCATCGCCACTGCTTATACCAATCACACAGGCTAACCTAGCCCAGCCATCAGTCACCCTTCAAACTAGGTGATCTTCACATTCCTCACATTCAACCCATAATACTCCACCTCAATGCATTTTCCCTCACCATCAAGGTTCATATTACTCACCCCATTTGGGAGATAGCTAGGTCACCCTATCCTATTTTGACTAAAATGAGGAAACATCCCATCCTTGAATACAAGGGTCTCCCTCTCATCCCCATGAAGATACCAAAAATCCTTATTCACCAACTAATTCCCCCCACCATCCTCTAGGAGCTTACTGCCCTCCTAATAGAGGATACACTCTCCATACAGCCTATCCTTCATGCCTACCGACCCCACTCTCTAGCAGAGAGTCATATTATGTCCAAGCCTTGCAAACCCATGTAGCTCAAGCTACCCAAGCTTCCTGCATGCACATGCCTCCATATAACATGCACCACCATCTAGAACCATCTCCTATACCACCTGTCCTCCAAACACTACCCTCACCACTACTAGGCTTACCTTTTTAGCAAGCTTCCCAATCCCCAAGGTCATTCCAATCCTCCTCATCCTCATCATGACCTCATTAATTTTCTCATGCATACCAGATTATTCCATACACATTGGAGTCTCGATCACCACCTTCCTTGATACTATTGCCTCTATGCCACGATATACAACACCTCATTTCCTATCTTGAGGCTCTTGAGCTCCAAATGATCCATTGCCATTGTCATGTTCACCCATGCCAGTATCTCATAACTCATGCATCCTCGCCTCCACATAGATCCATTCCCTAACCTCAGATTCGACCCATATCAGACCCTTGAACTCCACCTCCACTGTTAGACCCCCTTCATCCACCCCCTGTTAACCTCTAGTGGAACCTTCCATTTAACCCATGCCTATAACATTTACTCCATTATCAAAAATTTTATATCACCTCATGCATCTGGGCCTTCTTGACTTACTTGATATTCAACCCATAAACCTCTCACATCTTAAACCATGTAATTACCATGAGAGCCAATATTTTATCTATCATCGTCAACCAGGCCATGACATTGAAGAATGCCAATCATTCGAGAACCTGATGGACAACATGTTGCATGGTGATTGAACTCCATCACCTGAATGCTCTATCCCATTTAGTCGACTTGTGAGTCCTCCACACCGCATCATACCTAGAACTTTGCCATCTCGTGAAACCTTGACACCACCAACTCACTATATTCATAACATCTCCAACTACACTAATCATCGAAGTCCTAGTTGTACCCTAGCTTCACCATCCTGTTCCCTACCTAACCCGCGCCACTTCACCCATTAGTAGCTCTCATCTTCTTCCACTTCTTACTTCCTCACATAGTCATGTTGTGGCTGCTCCACAACGTACCCCAAAATTGGGGACCCACCTTTTTTGCATGTTTCCAAGAAGACCGAAGTGGCCCATATGCTAAAGATCAAAGAAAAAGCAAAATACCACAAGGAGAAAAAGTGTCGCGATATCGCGACATGTTGCAGTTTCACGGTCCAAGGCAAAGGGAGAGAGCAAAAGATGAAAAAGTGTCACGATATCGCGACATGTTGCACTATCATGGCCAAAAGAGAAAAAGTGTCGCGATATCGCGACATGTTGCATTTTCGCGGCCAAAAGAGAAAAAGTGTCGCGATATCGCGACATGTTGCATTATCACGGCCAAAAGAGAAAAAGTGTCGCGATATCGTGACATGTTGCATTGTCGCGACCAAAAGAGAAAAAGTGTCATGATATCGCGACATGTTGCATTCGCGGCCAAAAGAGAAAAAGTGTCGCGATATCGCGACATGTTGCAGTTTCGCGGCCAAAAGAGAAAAAGTGTCACGATATCGCGACATGTTGCATTAAAATTGTCGATATCGACATGTTGCATTTGGACAAAAGAGAAAAAAGTGTCACGATATCGCGACATGTTGCATTTTCGTGACCAAAAAAAGAAAGAGTAAGAAAAGTGTCGCGATATCGCGACATGTTGCATTTTCATGGCCAAACAAGAAAAAGTGTCGCGATATCGCGACATGTTGCATTTTTGTGCCAAACAAGAAAAAGTGTCATGATATCGCGACATGTTGCATTTTTGTGACCAAAAGAGAAAAAGTGTCGCGATATCGCGACATGTTGCATTTTCACGACCAAATGAGAAAAGAAAAAGTGTCACGATATCGTGACATGTTACATTTTCGTGGCTAAAAGCAACAAAAGAGAGCAAGGAGGCAAAAGTGTCGCGATATCGCGACATGTTCCATTTTCGCCAAGGTAACGGACCTGCATAGTGACGTGGACATAAGGACAAAATCCAATGAATAAGACAAAGCGTTACATAAGGAATCTTTAATGATTTGAAATCATTTAAGATGGTCGTTACACACGGAGGGAATTGGACGCAAGCCCATGTGGAGAAAACGCAACGAAGGGCCACAAAATGGAAACCAAAGCACACGAATAGTCAGGGAAGGTGAAGCGAACGGCCATTGGAAAATGAAACGAAAAGCTTCTTGAAAATTTTAAATACGCCATTCAAAGAGGCCAGAAGGGGCTGGAAATTGTAGAGAAAAACAAAGACTATCTTTCGAAATAAAGGAGTTTTTTTGGCAAGAGCAACTCTTGTGTGTGAAACCAAAAGGAGATTGAAACTAAGACTATTGTTATTTCTGTAAATCTTTCCTTTGCATTATTGCTTCTTGTATCTATTCGTTGATGCCATAAAATGGGTTACGATAGGTGAATGATGGAATGATGCAATTATTTGTTTCCTTAGAGTCTTGCATCTGATCTAATCTGACCGTGTTTATGTTATGGGTCTGTTAGGTCAGGTAGTCTTAGAATTTCATCTCATAACTTGGGGTTTTGTAGGGAGGAGATTGCTAACCAAATTAATGTCCTGTTTTGTTTTTCTAGCTAACTGTTGTAGATAATGTTTATGTTTTATTTTTTGATATTTGGATTAACCTCGTCTTAAAATCTGCTTTTCTGATTCTGGTCCGTTCTAGAATTTCTTGCATCTCCAAACACCTTCATCTAATTTTTAGATAAGATATGGGTTTAGGAGGGCTACTAATTCCAAATGCACATTAAATCAGATTAAGTGAATGAATCCTAATTTTCTAACTTACTAACCTTACTAACACCAAATGCTAACATAGGGATAGTGGAACACTTTTAAACGAAGATAAAACGAATCCGCTAATTCTAAAAAATGAACCTCATGTTAAAGGCACGGAGTTTAAAATGAAGTGGTTTAAACCACACACTTTCTCATTTGGAATCCTTTTAAGTTGAAGATAAAAGAGGTTACTAACTGGGTTTCGGGTAGATCATTTTAATCTTAGGAACATTAAAAGAAGCTATCATCACATTTGGTCGATTTAATGGATTATGGTTGCAAAGTACTCATTCGAATCATTAAAGGCCCCTTGTTAACTATTACTTGCATGGTTTAGGTTATTCTGGCATACATTCATTTATTTGCTTTAGTCTTGATTGATTACATGCACATGAATGTTTGTTCACAAGAACCTTGGAGAAATGAGTAATGCTACTTAATTTCTTTGCAAGAGAGAGTTTCTTGTTTGAGACTCTAGTTGTGGTGATCATTTTGCTATAGGGCAAAATATCCACTCAACATTTTGGCGCTAGAAGGAGGGCCTTCTTTATTGCTTTGTGATTACGATCTGTTCTAACGATTAACGTGGGTAGTTTTGTTTCCACCTATTGTGCTTGCAGGTATAACATTTATTTGTTTCATTTTGCAAGTGAGTTGAGAGAAGTCTTTTAGAGGTCTAGAGTTTTCAAGCTGGCCCAACCTGAGTACATAGCTACTAGGTCCAAAACCACAGGGGAAACTATTTTCCAAAGCCTTTCTCCCACTGGTAGGAAGCCGAGAAACCAAACATTAGAGATCGAAATACCACCCAGTGTACTTGAGTTAGGAGCTTCTTTAGACTCAAGTACGTCTCGTGGGCCTGAGCCCACAATTTCAAACGTGACAGCTACACCAAGTGCGTCTGTCCCCATCATTACAAGTGTCGCCATTGTTCCTATAGGGTCGATACCTTTGAATAACATGGCCCAACAACAACAACAACAACCACCTACCCTTTGGTATGGTGCGCAAAGTTCTCCCTTGAATATCCCTGGGATAGTTCATGACTTGCCTAGAAATATTGAAAGGGGATTGCCTAAATTCGTGCATGATGGTCCCATAACAGCCGAAGAGCATGTCCAAATTTACAAAGATTACATGTTTAGACAAGGAGTCACCCATGAAGATATCGCTTGTCAAATTTTCCCTGCTAGTCTAGACAGTACGACCAATGAATGGTACAGGAATCTTCCCGTAGGGTCCATTGCTTCATGGGCCCAATTAGAAACTGCCTTTATTAGCCAATTTCGAATGTTGGTAGATCCTTCCATAATTTATAATTTATTCGTATCATGCAAAAGGTTACCCAATGAGCCCATAAGAACATTCAATCAGAGGTTCCAAAAGCTGTATACAAATTTGACTCGCCACTTCGCAGTAGATCCTGCTGTGGCCCTGCAACTATACTTTGGAGCTTTAGATCCGTTAACATCCTTGTTGACTAGAAGGAACCCTCAGGTTATGACGCTTTCATTAGCTTATGCGGAGACAATGACCCTCGAACAACAAATGAATTTACCAGGAGTAGGGTTGTCTCAATTGATTGGGATGGGACAATATGGTCCATACAGTCAATTCGCCATGATGAATCAATTAATGGCACCACAAGTTCCAACAATGAACAATTTCCAACAACCATCTCAAGTCGCATCATTTCCTACTTATCCTAATGCCTCTGGTCCAACGCAGGCTTTGATTCCAAATAACCCGATGAACTTGACTGGGTTCAATACGGGCAATAACTTGTTGACCATACCTGGGTTTACTCCGATTAGTATGCCAAGTCCAACGACTTATCCAACAATCACTCCTATTCAAAGTGTGAATCCAGGATGGAATCAAAGTGCCCAGACCCAAGCCATCGTACCTATTCTAGAGGTGGCTAATGCAACAAATACAACTGGGCCCAGAATTACAGTGCCCCAACCACATGGGCCTGAATCCGCGATAGAAGACATGAAGGAAACATTGGCCAAAGTTTTGGTTACTGTGGGAAATGTTAATAAAAAAGTTGACCAAGTCATGGGTCATAACCGACCTCATAACCATAGAGGAAAAGGAACATACAACACACATCCTAATAATGGATGAGTACCCAATCCCGTAGCCAATCAGGCAGATGTCTCGAAAGATTTTGGAGAGTCAGGATCTTGTGATAATGATTGCCCACACTGTTGCCATGGAAAGCAGGAATCTATATTGACTGAAGTTATATATTCCCAAGATAGTGAAGAAGAGGAGGATGTGGAGTTCTTTGGAAAAGAAGATGAAGAAACATTGGAAGTTCATGCCAATAAACGTTTTGGGAAAGGAAATCACAAGTATTACACAAGGAGTTCTAAGGATCCCAAAACTTCCTCTACCCCTCCAAACAACCCATTACTTCCTCCCGATCTCAAAGGAGATGTTAATCCACCTCCTCCATCAATGGCAGAGAAGTCTAAGTTGGTGCAAAATATGTCAAATTTGGAAAAACCCACCTATGACTTGATAGAAGACATGAAGAAAACTAAGGCCAATGTCTCAATGTATGATATGTCCCAACTTTTAGGCCAAGAAGTAAGTCCACCAAAAGGTTTGGATCCACCTACCCAAGTTCATGAAGCTAAAGGTGTTGAATCCAAATTGGTTTGGAAAGGGGAAAAGCGAGATGTGCCCCCATTCCTCATAACCATTAGAATTGCTGGTAGAAATCTACACAATTGTTTAATAGATTCAGGGGCCTCTGCTAGCATTATGCCCCTAGAAATCTATCAAAAATTGGGACTTACACCAAAACCTTCTAAAAGCAGGGTGGTGCAACTGGATAGATCGGCCATGGATGCAGAGGGAGAATTAAGGGATATTCTTATTCAGGTCAACTCAGAACCTAGGGTTCAACATCACATAGATATATTGGTACTTAACATTCCTATCAAGTATGGCATGGTGTTGGGAAGAGATTGGAGCAAGAACTTAAATGGATATATTGTAACAGACTCTTCACATATGTGGTTGCCTTGGAGAGGAGTGGCCAACCAAATTCGAATCGATAGTGAACCTAGGCTCAAGGAAATGATAACAGAGTACAACAAGCCGAATGAAATTCAATACGTTGAAACTGAATTAGGAGCCTATTGCTTGGACGTAGAAATTCTTGAGAGTTCTAAAAATGGAAGGATTGGATGCAATGATTCGAAAGAACACCATAAGGTTTGGACTTTAAGATTTGATGGATCCAAGTCCAAACAAGGGGCGGGAGCTGGTATTGAACTTTCATGTCTAGACAGAAAACCTATGTTGGCTGCATATCGATTACAGTTCCTAGCCACCAACAATGTGGCGGAATATGAGGCCTTGATTTTTGGACTTCAATTGGCCCTTCGAAAGAAAATCAAATGTATCAAGGTCTTAGGTGATTCTGAATTGGTGGTAAAGCAAGTTAAAGGACAATATGCATGTAAGAACAAGCGGCTCAGCCTTTACCAAACCAGAGTTAGAGATTTAATAAATGAATTTGATGCTTTTAACATATCTCTAATCTCTAGAAAAGGCAATCATTTGGCAGATTCTTTAGCCGTAGCTGCTAGCATGCTTAAACCAACGGATCACAAGAAGTGCAAGAAATTTTCCATAGAATTAGTCCCTTGCCCCTCGATACCTGATAACGTCATGAATTTCCAAGTCTTTGATAGTGACAGACATGTATTCAATTTTGTCACTAATTCTGGTATCTTTGAAAATCAGGTTATTGATGAAGACGAGAGGGGGCAAGAAGAGGCAGGTTTGAAAAGGGAAGCTATTGGAAAATGGAATGAGATGCCAAATGGGATGGCCTCATTAGAGAAAATGTTTGATATTGGATACCAACCGAAAGGAGGGAGAAAAGTTCCACCTCCCAAAGAGGCTTGTCACTCAGTCAATATTGGAAGTGCAGAAAATCCTCACGAAATACTCATTGCAAAGGCATGTACCGAATATGAAAAGAATTCCATTGCCAATGCATTGAAGGAATACATAGATTGCATAGCTTGGAGCTATAAGGAGTTGAGAACTTATGATCAGAATGTTATAATGCATACAATCCCTTTGAAGCCAGACTCCAAACCCTTTAGGCAAAGACAGAGGCCAGTCAATCCGTTACTAGAGCCCTTGATAGAAAAGGAGGTAAAGCGACTACTAGAAGCTAAAATCATCTTTCCTATTAGGCATTCCACATGGGTTGCTAACTTGGTCCCTGTGAGGAAAAAGAATGGAGAGATAAGGCTATGTATTGATTTTAGAAATCTGAATAAGGCCTCACAAAAGGACAATTACCCTTTACCTACCATTGACGAAATCCTTCAAAAGGTAAATGGGTCGGAAATGATGTCATTCCTAGATGGCTATTCAGGATACAATCAAGTCCTCATACATCCTAATGATAGAATGAAAACCGCCTTCACCACAAAATGGGGCACGTTTGCATATAGGAGAATGCCTTTTGGTTTATTGAATGCAGGTGCCACATTCCAACGAGCCATGGACTTTGCCTTTAAGGGGCTCATCGGTAAGTGCATTATTGTCTATGTAGATGATATTCCCGTATTTTCTAAGAACAGGGAGAACCATGTCAAGGATCTAAGGAAAGTTCTCCAAAGGTGTAGGGAACATGGCATTTCACTCAACCCAAAGAAGTGCATTTTTGGGGTAACGGAAGGAAAATTATTGGGGCATGTAATATCCAAAGATGGAATTTCCATTGATCCTGAAAGAATAGAGGCCATACAACAGATTCCTTTTCCCAATAGCAAAAAAGAATTGAGATCATTTTTTGGGAAAATTAATTTTGTTAGAAAATTTATTTCAGGTTTTTCAGAAATTGCAAAACCCTTGAACGATATGTTGAAGAAAGAGGTCCAAATCAAATGGACGAATGAAAATAGGGATGCTTTCCAAAGAATCAAGGATGCGATTTCTAGAGCCCCGGTTTTAGTGAGTCCTGACTATGCGAAGCCTTTCTACATTTACACATTTGCTTCAGACCATTCCTTTGCGAGTGTTCTAACTCAGAGGAGTGAACGCAACATTGAAAATCCCATTGCCTTCCTTAGTACTCCTCTCAAAGATGCGAAATTGAGATATTCCATCTTGGACAAGCAAATGTATGCCCTATTTAAGACTGTAAAAAAATTCAGACATTATATAGTCCACAGTAGGGTGTTTGCTATAGTCCCAGATCCTGCCAGTTAAATCCATGTTTATACAGAATGAACTGGGTGAAATGCGGGGTAAGTGGATCTCAACTCTTCAAGAATTTGATCTTGAAATTCAATCTATGAAGATAGTGCGGGGACAAGGGTTGGTTAAGGCCATAGCAGAAAATGATCCTTTAATATCCTGTCAGCATTATGAAATAGCAGATATAACTGAAGATGAGTGGTATGTAGATGTTGTGTATTTCTTACTAAATGGTAAGTGTCCACCACATTTAAATTCTACTCAACGAAGAGCCTTGCGTCTAAAATCTGCTAATTTTCTAATCAGATCCGGTGCGTTATACAAGAAAAACCATGAAGGAATTTACCTTCGTTGCGTTGATCGAAAAGAGGCAGCTCAAATACTCGGGGAGTTCCACGGTAAGTATGGGACAGGGCATGGGTCTGCTAATGCCACAGCCCATCAAATCCTTAGAGCTGGTTACTATTGGCCTCAAGTGTTTAAAGATGCTCATGCTCATGTGAGGTCATGTCATACTTGTCAAATCGTGGCAAATAGAGAAAGGGGTGCTTCTATGCCATTACAATCTGTAATCGAGTCTAGACCTTTTGCACAATGGGGTTTGGATTTTGTTGGGATCATCAGTCCCAATTCATCTGATTCCCATAAATACATTCTCACGGCTACAGATTATTGCACAAGGTGGACGGAAGCTATTCCCACTAAAAATGCCACTTCAGAAGTTGTTATCAAATTCTTAGAGGATAACATTGTCACTCGATTCGGAATGCCTAACTCCATTGTAAGTGACAATGGTTCCGCTTTCTCCTCTCTGGAATTTGCAAATTGGGCATTCGACAACATGGTGAGTTTGAAGTTTTCTTCAAATTATTATCCACAAGGTAATGGATTGGCTGAGTCTTCCAATAAGAACTTGTTATGTGTCATTAAAAAGTTGCTTGAAAGAAATCCTAGAGATTGGCATAACAAACTTAAGTTGGCTCTTTGGGCTGATAGAATCAGAATCAAGGAATCATTAGGAACATCTCCTTACCACTTAGTTTATGGACAAGATCCTATTTTTCCCACAAATCTTAAGTTACAAACATTACATTTCATGAAAGATTACCTTGGAATTGATAATAAACTTGAAGCTAGACTAACACAATTGATGGAGGGATGAGGCTATGCTTCACTTCAGTAAACACCAAGATGTAGTAAAAAGGTGGTTTGATAAAAAGTCTAGAGTCAAAACATTTAAAGTTTCAGATTTAGTGTTGTTGTGGGATAAGAGACATGAGAGGAAAGGAGATCATGATAAATTTGATTACTTATGGTTGGGTCCTTACCAAATTTCAGAAGTCCTAGGTGAAAACAGTTTTAGATTAAAAACCCTGGACGAAAAATATTTGGCTTTACCCGTCAATGGGCTGCATTTAAAGCACTATTTCCAGGCTTGAAATGGCAAGGCCTTGTATTATATGTAAATATGTCATGTTTTGTCTTTTCGTGTGTAGTTTTGATTTTCTTAGGTGTGTGTTAGTTTCTTTTTGCTTTCAACCTTTATTTTAGCATGAGGAGATTGTTCTGAACGAGGTTTTGTAGGCATTTTGATTGCATTGTTCTTTTCTTAGCTTAGTGTGTTGGTCATGGGACCAGTTTTGGGCATAAAAAAAAAAAAAATAGCAAGGTGGTTAGTGTGTATCCTTAGCAATGTTCTAAAACTAGAAATATATGAAACAACAGAATTGTTTTACAGAAAGCTCCACGAGCACTGCAAACACATTAAAGAATATCGTTTGAAATTTGGGATACATGAAAGTTGTCAATTTTGCAAGATAGGGTGAAGCATTTTTGTATAATCCATCTTACCCATTTGTGTTCAGGATGCATTGCATAATAGCCTCGAGTCTCATTCCATCCCATATTTCAAAAACAACCACCAAAAGCATGTCAGACCCTCTTAGGATCATTGCACAATAAACATTAAGTAAGGTCTTGGGGTTGGAAACTGATGCCGCATTGTCTTGAATTAAACACGCTCTGCACATATAAAGAACATCTTGGGAAAAATGGTTGAAACCTTACTTGGAAGAAAAGTTAGGCGAAAAGAATTTTTCTTGTCTGTCCCATCATGCAAAACATAGTCCATGAAATAGTGGTTTTCACCACTTCACCTCCATAACATCACTTGGATTGAAAGGATCGTACTACGTGTCCCTCATAAGGATGGGTAGTCATCCTAAAATTCAAGAAAATCTAGCATTAAACCCACCTCCATAATATCATTTGAGTTGGAAGGATCGTACTACGTGTCCCTCATAAGGATGAGTAGTCATCCCTAAGATTCAAGGAAGCCATTACTACTCCATCTCCATAATATCATTTGAGTTGGAAGGATCGTACTACGTGTCCCTCATAAGGATGGGTAGTCATCCCTAAGATTCAAGGAAGCCATTACTACTCCATCTCCATAATATCATTTGAGTTGGAAGGATCGTACTACGTGTCCCTCACAAGGATGGGTAGTCATCCCTAAAATTCAAGAAATCTAGCATTAATCCACCTCCATCATATCATTTGAGTTGGAAGGATCGTACTACGTGTCCCTCACAAGGATGGGTAGTCATCCCTAAAATTCAAGAAATCCAGCATTAATCCACCTCCATCATATCATTTGAGTTGGAAGGATCGTACTACGTGTCCCTCACAAGGATGGGTAGTCATCCCTAAAATTCAAGAAAGCCAAAGCCAAAGCCTGGACTATGGGGCTGATCTCCATCGGGGCTATAGATGCTTGATTGGCAGTGGAGTAGGCTCATGCGTGGTGACATGTCTCATTTAAAAGCAAGACCTCTGACCGCTCACACGGACAGGCTAGCCTGACAGTTATCCATAATAGGTTTAATCATTTTGCTTAAGATGAAGTAATGAACTCAAATCAGAGTAGTAAGGATAGGGTTAAATTCTCATCATGCTTAGGTTGAGAATCTGATTCCCCAAAGCTCTGATTTCACTTACACATGCACATTGATTCAATATGGCAGTGGCGCATAACCAACCTTGAGATTGGGTATATGAACTCAATTCATGCATGCTTGATCCTAAGAGGGTTGGATATTTTTAATGTTTGTGCTCATGCTACTAAAAGTTAAGAGTCTTGGTAAAGCAGGTCAGCCATAGTTCATTATGCTGGCAATACATTCGATCTTGCATAGACCCTCCACTATTCATTATATGCATTCATGTGAAATTGGCAATAGAATGGGGAACTATTTCAAATGATAAAGAATGAAGCACATTGCACACACCGAGCTGATGCTTAATGATTCTGATGCTTCATGTATTTCTGATCTGTTTGCATTCTTTGGATATTTGTTGACACTTTGTATTTGAATTCATGTATTTTTAGGTTGAGTTCTCACCAAAATGCTCAGGAGCATTTCCCAATAGAGTCACCATTTGTTGTGGCTGCTCCACAATGTACCCCAAAATTGGGGACCCACCTTTTTTGCATGTTTCCAAGAAGACCGAAGTGGCCCATATGCTAAAGATCAAAGAAAAAGCAAAATACCACAAGGAGAAAAAGTGTCGCGATATCGCGACATGTTGCAGTTTCACGGTCCAAGGCAAAGGGAGAGAGCAAAGATGAAAAAGTGTCACGATATCGCGACATGTTGCACCATCACGGCCAAAAGAGAAAAAGTGTCACGATATCGTGACATGTTGCATCATCGTGGCCAAAAGAGAAAAAGTGTCACGATATCGCGACATGTTGCATTATCGCGGCCAAAAGAGAAAAAAGTGTCGCGATATCGCGACATGTTGCATTTCGCGGCCAAAAGAGAAAAAGTGTCACGATATCGCGACATGTTGCATTCGCGGCAAAAAAGAAAAAGTGTCACGATATCGTGACATGTTGCATGAAAAGAGAAAAAGTGTCGCGATATCGTGACATGTTGCATTTCGGGCAAAGAAGAAAAAGTGTTGCGATATCGCGACATGTTGATAAAAGAGAAAAAGTGTCGCGATATCGTGACATGTTGCATTTTCGCGATCAAAGAAGACAAGAAATGTTGAAAGAGGAAAAGTGTCGCGATATCGTGACATGTTGCATTTTCGTGGCCAAAAAGAAAAAGTGTCGCGATATCGCGACATGTTGCATTTCGTGGCCAAAGAGAAAAAGTGTCGCGATATCGCGACATGTTGCATTTTCGTGGCCAAAAGGAAAAAGTGTCGTGATATCGTGACATGTTGCATTTTCGTGACAAAAAAAGAAGAAAGTGTCGCGATATCGTGACATGTTACATTTTCGTGGCTAAAAGCAACAAAAGAGAGCAAGGAGGCAAAAGTGTCGCGATATCGTGACATGTTCCATTTTTGCCAAGGTAACGGACCTGCATAGTGACGTGGACATAAGGACAAAATCCAATGAACAAGACAAAGCGTTACATAAGGAATCTTTAATGATTTGAAATCATTTAAGATGGTCGTTACACACGGAGGGAAATGGACGCAAGCCCATGTGGAGAAAACGCAACGAAGGGCCACAAAATGGAAACCAAAGCACACGAACAGTCAGGGAAGGTGAAGCGAACGGCCATTGGAAAACGAAACGAAAAGCTTCCTGAAAATTTTAAATACGCCATTCAAAGAGGCCAGAAGGGGCTGGAAATTGTAGAGAAAAACAAAGACTATCTTTCGAAATAAAGGAGTTTTTTTGGCAAGAGCAACTCTTGTGTGTGAAACCAAAAGGAGATTGAAACTAAGACTGTTGTTATTTCTGTAAATCTTTCCTTTGCATTATTGCTTCTTGTATCTATTCGTTGATGCCATAAAGTGGGTTACGATAGGTGAATGATGGAATGATGCAATTATTTGTTTCCTTAGAGTCTTGCATCTGATCTAATCTGATTGTGTTTATGTTACAGGTCTGTTAGGTCAGGTAGTCTTAGAATTTCATCTCATAACTTGGGGTTTTGCAGGGAGGAGATTGCTAACCAAATTAATGTCCTATTTTGTTTTTCCAGCTAACTGTTGTAGATAATGTTTATGTTTTATTTTTTGATATTTGGATTAACCTCGTCTTAAAATCTGCTTTTCTGATTCTGGTCCGTTCCAGAATTTCTTGCATCTCCAAACGCCTTCATCTAATTTTCAGATAAGATATGGGTTTAGGAGGGCTACTAATTCCAAATGCACATTAAATCAGATTAAGTGAATGAATCCTAATTTTCTAACTTACTAACCTTACTAACACCAAATGCTAACATAGGGATAGTGGAACACTTTTAAACGAAGATAAAACGAATCCGCTAATTCTAAAAAATGAACCTCATGTTAAAGGCACGAAGTTTAAAATGAAGTGGTTTAAACCACGCACTTTCTCATTTGGAATCCTTTTAAGTTGAAGATAAAAGAGGTTACTAACTGGGTTTCGGGTAGATCATTTTAATCTCAGGAACATTAAAAGAAGCTATCATCACATTTGGTCGATTTAATGGATTATGGTTGCAAAGTACTCATTCGAATCATTAAAGGCCCCTTGTTAACTGTTACTTGCATGGTTTAGGTTATTCTGGCATACATTCATTTATTTGCTTTAGTCTTGATTGATTACATGCACATGAATGTTTGTTCACAAGAACCTTGGAGAAATGAGTAATGCTACTTAATTTCTTTGCAAGAGAGAGTTTCCTGTTTGAGACTCTAGTTGTGGTGATCATTTTGCTATAGGGCAAAATATCCACTCAACAAGTCATATGGTCATGGTTCGAGTGGCTACATACCTACGTTGATCTACTTATTCTTTTTCATATTATTCAACTTTTGGTAATCCCCTCATCTTGTTGGTTAACAAAAGCCTATTTCTTCTCGCTTCTTCTAGCAATACATGCTACTCTCACATCCTATTATTTTTTGGCTATTATTACATCGTTGTAAATTTCATAGTTTATTTACCTACTACACACACACCCCACACGTTGGGGCAACCACTATTATAGCATCATGCCTTTTTTGTCATTATGATACACTATACTCATTTGTAGATAAGTTTTCCATATTTCTCCTACATTTCATGAGCTTCCTCTTGTAGATATTGCATTCCCCACTTGCATCATTTACATTACCTCTGTTGCATATATCCATATGTTTTTTAGGTTGATTTATTTTATAGTATGTATATTATACCCCAAAAATGTGCCTTCAACAGGAGTAATACATGCACTTGTTAGCATCACCACCTGGATGTCCATTCCCCATTTTCAGGATTAGGGTATACATAGGTGTCGTGTTAAGCTTTGAATACTTACTAGTTTAGTCAATAAAATATCACCCTTAGCTAACAAGTTTTACATTCTCCTTATGGTTCTTTAGGCTGGTTCAAATTCTCTCACGAACCACTCATAACAGGTTACACATTAAACAAATTTTGAGTCTAGGAAAGATGACACCTTGAGTAGATGTTGCCATCTAGCGAACGGTTTCCCCCACTCATCCTATCACTTGCATGGTCAACATACAACTTGGGGATAAAAAAATGGATAAGAATAAGAAAAATTAAAAAAAGCCAACGCCCATACAAAAAAATAAAATAGAAAAAGAGGCTAAAAAAAAAGAGAAGAAAAAGAGCACCACAATAAATAGGTCAACAATAAATGAGGGGTAGAAAACAAAAGAAAAAGCCTCCTGATATCACCCATGTTATGCTTCATTGCATTTGGTCCTTAGGTTCAACATAACACCATGGGATGATTTCCATCTCTAGCAATAGGCTCCAAGAGCGTGCCTACCAGTGGAATAGTCTTATAAGTGGTAATATATCTATCACATTAGCTACCCGCTTTTGTACATATCACTTTTCATGTATGGATAAGCTAGCTAGTTCGGACATGTCTACAATGGGTTAATCCTACCTCCCTCAAAATGGATAAATGAACCTCAATCATTCACACACATAGGTCCATGATAGATTTTGAACCAGTCCGATTAGTTATGAGTTGTCACATAAACTTGCATAGTTTTGGGTTTAAGATTTGATTGCCAAAACTATATTGGTCAAAGCCATTACATACGCCTTATACTATCCTACATCCATGAGATCATGGAATGGATTGCATCCACATAGGTACATGCCATAATACAAGTTCTTCCTTTGTGCATTTCAGTTCTCCCATACATGCATCCATGCATCTATGTTACACAAATTTATTACATATTACATCAATGCATTTACACTACATGCATCACATCAAATATTACATCAATGCATTTATCCCACATACACTATCTCATACTACATCATCACATTTCTATTACATGTATTCACTACAAATGGCATTTCACATTATATCACATCACATTGCATTCGAAATACAATCATGCAAATCTATTCTACAGTAGATTCATACTACAGAATGATAATAGATCTAAACCATACCACACATATATATCCATTCATTATACATACCTACAAATTATGCTATGCTATCTATGCAAACATAAAAATTACACATTCAAAACCATAACAACAACACAAGTTTATGTAACAACCAAAATCAAAATGTATATATATATATATATATATATATATATATATATATATATATATATATATATATGTCATCCATAAAAAATTCCCGTAGGCTACAAACTAGGACCATGCCATCATCCATCATCCAAAAGGCCCATAGGATACAATCATAAATAAATATAACTACTACCAGGAGTCTCCCCATGTCCCTCACGACTCGCTCGCATCTCTATAGCTTTGCTAGAATCTTCCCTAGTCCCTAAATCCTGAACCTCGATAGGTGGATCTCATACCTCAATCCTGGCACCCACATTCTCCATCGAAGTAGCACTACACTAGATATGATGAGAATGTGCCTATACTCATGATCATGACTCAGATTGGGACACCTCATGGCTATAATTAGGGAGTGTAATCCCATGCATCGTTAGAGCAACCTCACACAAGGACCTCTTACTAGAATCTATAGCTAGTAGCCCAATCACCCTCGTAAGATCTTGTGCATCATCCTCTCATGCCTACTACTACCTAGCCATATCTGACCTCATCTGATCCACCTGTATCCTATACCTCTCTGCCTACTCATGGAGCTCAATATCCAACTAACAAAATCTATATCATAGCCCTCAATCCTCCTCATATGCATCATCCCTCTCCTGCACCTCAAATGGAATCTCCTCCCTATCTGCAAACATACCAATATCAATGGTGTCATCCACACCATCCCTAGCCATGGACCCGCCTACCTCCTCTACACCACCCATAGAAGCGAACTCACCTCCCTCCTCTGCTACCCCAACCACCTATCCCATGGCCATCCCACCCTCCACAGGATCTGCCTCAATGGTCACAAGAACCTCCTCCACTCCCGCTTAGTATGTACTTAGTGCACCATCCATGCGTTGTTGAGACCATCATAGAGGAACCTCCCTCTCACCACCAACTACCTCCTCTAGCCTAGCTTGAGTCCCCCTACTTGATTTCCTCTTTGGTGAAGATACATCACCACCAAGTGACATCCATCGATCAATCACACCCTTACTGGGCTCCCAACTATTCATAGACCACTAGGCCTCAAACTTTGGTGTCGTACCAGCATTATCCACATCTGGGATAACCATAGGTAGGTCACTCTCACCAACCCAGGGCAAAACCATATGATGCTATCCTCTATCACCCCATCATCTGTAATATACAATAGGAGCTCTTGGAATATCCTACTGTAATCCAAACTACCATCTCACTTGATCAAACTAAAAATACTCGGCCTACCGAGTATATCTTCCCACTAGCCATCTGCCCTAATGAATGGCCTGCAACTACTCATCGTCCTTCTCCCAGGTCACCCCACCCAACCAAGGCCTCTAATTAATATCATTAGGTGTCAAGTCTCCAAAATTGACCCTCCATAGCAAAGGATCACCCTCATGAGGCCTCCTAATGCCCTTCTCCTCATTAGTTCACCACCTCAAAGCATAGGGTAAATACTCCTTACCCTCAACATGGGCAAGGTGAAGCAATAATGACAACCTCTCAATGGATATGTGCTCCCATACCCATACCTGCATTAGGGGAGTCTAACTCAAACTCTTTCATCTAACACACACAACATTGTGCAACTCTCTATACACCTCAGCCAATAGTGCAGGTGCCCATGCAAACACAATGCTATGCTCTACCACGTTGCTTACCACATACAACATGTTCTACGTAAACAATACCTTGAAAGTATTAGGTAATGCATAGGTAGAGATCATCATAATCACTACGTACTGGCAATTAGATATATTTTTCTTCATCCACAACCACTCATAATCCATATTCCCTACATCTATATCCCTCCACCCCTCACCAAAGAAGCGCTCCAATAGAGCATCCTTACTATTATCTAGTGTTGCTCTAGCTAGAATGCCCTCAATAGGTAACTTGCAAATTTGATACATGTCCTCTAGTGTAATTGTCATTTCCCCATAAGAAAATGAAAAGTGTTTCAATCCGCATCCCATCACTCACATAAAGAAAATACATATGCCCTATGGACATGTATACTCTTACATTCCCATACTCCTCTGAACTATATGGCTTCCAACCATGCCAGATCATCAACATTGTTCATTAGCTCATCAAAATTGCTCTTCATCTTTCGTACGAGATGACTAGGCTCGAGCATCTTCACATGTTCATCCATAAACAAACACAATGAAATATACATTAGTCATCAATGCAATGATGCAATCCAATAAAATTCCATGAATCAAATATACAAATTAAACTATTTAATTTGACACACACTTCGAGACACAAACAATGCACAATTCACATATCAGAACACATCAACAAAACAATCATATATTTGGATACCCATTTTTCTATTTCATGGTAAAAGTTCAAACAGATGTGAAAAAAGTACATATTTGACTCCCAACAGTCAAATATAAAATTACCCACATACCCACTATGGCACAAAATTCAAAATTCAGTCAATTCATTAGACATACAAAAACAAAATACATTTTTGAACACCCATTTGCCCACTTTGCGATAAAAATATTGACAAAATTCAAAAATAGTATACCAATCAACATGGAGTTCAAGGTCAATATACACACACATACATCCAAATAGAACATACACCAATACACACAATATCAAAATAACAATCATATTTTTGAACACCCATTTGCCCACTTCGTGGTGAAAGTTCAAACATATGTTGAAAACAGTGCAAATTGGGCTCCCAACAACTAATTCCAAATTTAAGACCACCTACATCTTGGCATGAAAATCCAACGAATACCAAATGAAATCATCCACAAAAATAAAGTATATTTTTAGATACCCATTTCGCCCTTCTATGATGAAAGTATCGTCGGTTTTTAAAAATACTATCTCTAAGGTGGAAAATTTAACAGTCAAAGTTTACCAACTTACACCCAAAAACCACACATTTTGAAAACATGCCAAATGAAGGCAGAAAAAAATAATAGTCACACAAATGGATACCCATTTCCTACTTTTACAAATAAAATTCAATAACATTCCAAAAATAGTACACCATTGCTCCAAAAATGGACGGTCAAACTATATAACTACTCTACCCATTACCCAATCAAACTGGTGCGAAAAAAAGTCAAACCTAAAAATAAGTTATGTTTTTGGGTACCCATTTGGCTAGTTTTATAGTAAGTGTTCAAACTTCAATCAAAACTTACAATTTTTTTTAAAAACGATATGAAAACCTCCTTCCTAATTCACATTTCTTTGGAAAATTAAAAAACACAAAACAAAGCAAGTAGAAGCACTTACTGATGGATCACCGCACCTGCTGCTAGCTCCAAATCATCCTCTCATAATTTTCTCACTCAAAATCATCAACCGTCATGTCCATGCATCACCGAATACTCCTCCCACACACTCTCCACAACTCGTCATTGTCAAAATGAGCCTCTCCCAACTCCAAATTGACTTAAAAATACCTAAAACCCTAATTTGCATCCTGCCTCATGAATCAGGATCCAGTTCACCCCTTGCCACGTGAATTGAGCATATGACCCCCAAATCAAATCAAATTTTTCCAAAAACCCTAGGAACCCTCCTAAACTGTCCTCTCCTCTACTTTTTCACCATTTTTCATCATGCATTGGTATTCTATCAATCATTGCATCACCAAATCATTGCATTCCATTCACCTCATTGTTGATTCCTCGTTTGAGGGGGTATTCATATCCAAAGTTAGCTTTGCATGCAACCAACAAACCAAAAATCCAAAAGCATGGATATCGCATCTGTCTACAAAATGTTTTGCTGAATATTATCTTACAATTATAATCTCAATCCCAAATAGATATTTGTTAAATCAAGAGAGTTATGCGTAACAATGGAAAGGTCACTTTGGCATCCATGGTACACAATGAATAACATGGTTGACTAATTTAGTGCAAAATTTGGAGGACTTCACTATGGTATTCATGGTACACAATGAATGATACATTTGAATAATCCAAATGTTAACTAACTCAAATGGTATGACACTTGTCGCCATGTGCTCATCAATAATCAACAACAAATATTTGAATAGGCATTTGTTCTATTCATACTTTTGGACCATGCTTAATTGGTCGCAAAAACAAAGTAGTCAAAAATTTCTTACCCCAAGCAACTAGTATGACATCAAAAATGTCATATGAACTCAACAAAACCATCGTGTTTCATTTGCAATCATCGATTTCCTTTTATCGATATTGTTTTCGTTCCATTTTATCTCTTTCCTCTTCTCTTCTTCTCCTTCCTCTTTGGCTATTGATCAATTTGGTATGGTCACGCTTCGAGCAACTACATACTCTTGATTGGATTCCATTCTCCTCCTATCTCTTCTTCTCTACACAAACCCTTCAAATTTTTGTATTAAACTGTGTTCCACACATTATAGTACAAAAAGGGGCAAAATGTTGACACCTAAAAGTCGCACATTTCTATACCTACATATTTGTAGATCCTTTTGGACACTTGTAGGTTTATATAGGCCATCCTAGATACCCCTAGGCTATCGTAGACCAATGTAGACTATTGTAGATCATCCTAGACATGCATATACTACTGTAGATATGCGTAGACTATCGTACACATGCGTAGACTGTCGTAGACATGCGTAGACTAGTGTAGATCACCATAGATTATCATAGCATTGCATAGACTTCCACACACCACTTCACTAGTTTTTAGGCCCAAAACCCTAAAAATACCTAAATCACATCATAAACACATTTCATGCATCAAAAAACCATCCACCAGCCTCCTAAGGTGATACAAGACTCCTTTATGCTTAATTGAGGCTACCACGGGGCTATTAATTGGCAAAAGTATTAAATGAGTCTTAGGTCCTTAATCCCTAATTACTCCCTCCCACATGTGTGTGCACTAGGTTAGTTAGGATATTTCTTAGGAAACCTTAACCTAACCCCAGACCTAACCTAGAGTTGACTAACCCTTTAACCCTAATCTCTCCTCACAAACCCTAACTTAACCTTCATGGGATCTCTCCCTAGGGATTAATTCTCCTAACTACCCCCCTACACCTTGGGTTTTCTTATAAATAGTGGGCCCAAACCCTCATTTATCTCTCTCCACTTATGTCCAAAGTACAAAAACTCTGCTAAAATGAGTATAGAAGCATAGTAAAGCAGATCTAAACTTGAACAGTAGTAGTGCAACAACAAAGGAACCTCTCCACCGAAGGATTTCTGAAGAATAGAAGTTACAGTCTGATTCACCCCCCTCCCCGTGAATCCGGCACCAGTTCACCCTCAGATGGCGAATTGAGTCTAGAGGTCCCAAATTAGCTCAGGTTTGGGAGGTAAGTTTCATTTTGCAATTTTATGAGGTTTTGCATCATTTATTTTAGTTTTTAATGTATTTTTTATAGTCAATTTGTCTCTCTTCCTGACTAAGGTAAGCCCCCTAATGAACTAACCCATTTTTGCAAGTTTATCCTAGAACCAAGGAGGGAAACAACAAACAACGACAACCTCATAGTGGTACGCAAGCCCATATACATTGAGGAACGTGAGAAGAAGGAATCAGACCTATTATAATATTCATGGAAAAGAAAGGAAAAAGGGGAATTCTCCCCATTTGTAACACAAGCAATCTTATCATGAATAAAATACATATTTTTGAATGACTTGTGTTTATTACTTGTTATTAGATCAAATGTCATCTTCTGGTTGTTTCATGTCCCTATATATTTATATTTTCCTATGGTGGAATCCTCTTTAGTTTTATCCTCTTTAGATAAGCTTACCCCCAATAAGTTGGCTATTTGCTCCCAAGTCTCGTCACAAAAATAAGCTGTAGAAGTGACTGCATATATGATAATTAATAACTTTTTGACATAATTTTTGGATCCAAATTCATTGCCTTCTTCAAATTTGGTTACATTCTGCACCATTTTTTCTAAGTCATTAAGTTATTAAGCCAATTTCAGTTCATATTTTTCATCACATTCAAATTCTTCTACTCTTTTTATTATTAGATCATTTGCATTTTTTGCTACCAAAATCTCTTTAGTTTGTATGCAAAATTATTTTCTTTTATCATTTATTTTAGTAGCCCAATTCTCCATGTCTTGGATGAAAGTTACCTAGTGGGGTTTCTCATGAAGACAATTGGTTAGCTTGAGAAACTCTCCTTGATAGTCATTGCTTTTGACCTCTGAGATGGTCACTTACTTGTCACATATCTAACTGTATTCTGCCTTACACTTTATGTAAGTTGGCTTTAGAGTTGTTGCTCTTAAATCTATACTTTGTAGCAGTGTCCTTATATTTTGGGTCAATTTCATGACATCAATAACATATTTGAGTATCTTAACTAGTGGCTTCACTTTTCATTTTAGCTCTGTTTTTAGCTCTTGCTTATAGTTCTTGATAAAATTAGTGATTTCAACCTATCCCTCAGTTTGTGCTAGTTGTGCCTGCTCTTGAAGTCTGTTGATCTCACTTTGCATCCTATATTTATTAGCCTACAACTAATCCACCTTAGTATTTATCTCTTCATTATCCTTCAATACCAACTCTATCACATGTTCTTAAACATGTTTGCTAGTCTTGTATAATTTTGCAGGTTTTTCAAACACACCTACATTCCTTATTTTGGGATCAACCTCAATTTCATATAGGAGATTTTCCTTAGGGATAATGACCTTAGCTATAGCATGGGGATCATTTTCCATCCATGTGATGCTTCTTGGATATTTTCCTTCTTCCATGGATTGTATTTGTGTTTCATCAAAGTCATCAATTGAAATCACTTCCTTTGTCCTAACCAAGCTAATACTTTTTATGGTAGGGTTAGTTTTAGTTCTTTCCTTTTTATGTTCTAGAGATTTAGAAGAACTTGGCATGCTAACTTGATGTTCCCTAAGAAGTGATGTCAAGCCCTCGACATTTTCAATTTTCTTTTATATGAAGAAAAATATTTTTTTCTCCTTGTTGTTTACCATTAAGGCTTTTAGCACAAACTGCGGTCTTTACATTGCTATCTAAAGTTGATCCTCTGTAGACAATTGTGCTTTATCAGGTACCTAAACAATGGATTATTTTTGCTGAGAGGTAGCCGCTATAATATCTTTACCCTTATCTTTTGATCCTAGTTCTAGTAGCCTAGCTTCAAGAGTGGGGGTTTTATAAGTCTATGTTTCAATGGGATAGGTAGTATTTTTAGGACCTATCAAGGTTGGTTGGGCCACTACTATTGTTACTTCTATCAACATCACTGTGTCTATGATAACTTATGCTTACTAAGTATATAAATTGATTGCTTCTAGTATAGGATCCTCAATTTTTTTTGTTTGCTCAGTTATGATCATGGGAGCATAAAATTCTATAGAATTTCTCCTCAATGATACTAGGTCAGTAAAGTAGTCTCTAGGATGCTCTATTTGGGTAGGAGCTCTCTTTTGAATGTTAAATAAATTCCACACATCACTTAAGGACTTATTTTATCTCATGGATTTGTGTAGGCTATCTTAAAATGAATCAAGCTTGTGTTTGACCCAAGTAGATCTCAAGCCTTGTGGTGTGATTTTTATAATGGCCATGAGGATTGTATGGCCTCCAAATGAGATCTAGGAATCCATATTCACCAATCATCCACATTGCTCTAAACAAGCTTGGCCATACCTTATATATATATGTTAGTATTTTTTAGGGGAGTTTAAACCATGTGATCCTCTTTGATTTCTTGCTTACTCTCATCTTGAATTCTACTCTTTGCCTGGTAATATCCATAGCAACTAGAGAGAAAGGGAAATATGATGGGAGCATCTTAGAAAATAGTTTTGCCCCATACAACCTTATGTAGGTGAAATTATTTATAATGAAGAAATTTACTACTTTGTTTTCATGTAGAAAGTCCATGATTTCTTTAGGCATTCTTCTAGGGGCATATCCATAGAGGTGCTTATGAACCAAAGGTAAATTTCTTTCCAAAAATTGAGTATAGCTAGACTCTCCTTCATGGATCCATAGTAGTATGTCTTGTACATCTGGTGCATTTGGTACTCCTAGTTCCTTGATTTTACTTCTTTCTAAGTAATTAATAAATACATGGATTAGAAGGGAGTAATGGGTGAATTGAGACATTTTTTCCTTCCCTTATTTAATGGCCTGTTGCAAGGGTTTTAATTCTAGGTCCATCCTATCAATTATGACATCCTCCCATCGATACATGGGATTTAATGTTCTATTACTTTGGATTATCAAATATATTATTTCCTTTAAAACCTTAGTTAAGTTAGGAACATCTAAGGCTATACCAATCATATCAGCATAATCCATTACCCATGGTTGCAAATATATTTTATCAAGAGGTAGTTCATAAGATACTTGAGCATCTTACTTGAACTATTTGGGATAGGCTTTTGTAAAAAGGATATAGTTAGATTGGGCCTTCAACATCGTCCTTTCCAATGTCAGGTTAGCCATCAATAGATTGAAGATTCTTTTGAACACATATACAGTGAGTTGCATTGAGGGTCTACCATCATGTTTCCTAACCTAATTCTTGTCTAGATCATATACCATTTCCATCTAAGATATTAAGTCTAGAGATAAGTACACTTTGGGGTAGATTAGCCTACCTAGATTGCTCATCCATCGGTTGGAATGAGGCTTGTATTTATTTTTGTATTTTTGTGCTCTTTTGAACAAAGCCATGAGGGGAGCAACACGTTTCTATGGGTTTTTTCCACCATTTCAAAATAATATATAGAATATGCTTCCTACCTCTAAGCCATAGTAAGGCTACCACCATGACCTGACTTTTGTATATAGTCTACCATATGGTTAGTGCTTACTTGCCCAAAGATGGCCAGATACGAGTTGTTATTTGTTAGCTTTATAATGCGAGCAACATTGACTTAAGGGTAAGTAGCTTGAGTGCTTGAGGATACCATATTTATTCTTCTATCATAGGACTTTGGCTTCTCACTATAAGGTTTTTGCTTCTCATTTTGTTTTTGTCTTTTACGTGATTCAATGATTCATCATGAAATCCTTTCAACCTTCTTGTACTTGCACTTATAGTAGACTAGGGAGGTCCTCCATATGATATAAATTTATGGTGCCCAACTACTATCTACTTTTTTAGCCACCCTACATGCTCCACATTTTTAGATTTAACAGTCTTAACTACCTCTACAACTCACTTTCTCAGGGAAATTAACTCATCTACTTTTAAAACATGTACCATTTCTCTTTATTGGCTTATTTACACTTTAATGCTTCATAAAGTCTAATCCTTGTTTATTGTGTTTTTTATACTTTGAGAATATCTTTATGGAAAATAAGTACTTAGTCAGTACAAATAAATTCAAATATGCAATTTTTAGCCTTTGGGACTAGCGGTGTCATGGTTGTAAGGAGCATCATATTTATTTTTTGAATAACCTTTAAGGTCACAGACCTGATTTAGGATTTTTATTTATTGCTAAAATTTGACTAGTCTGCTAGCTTTGATATTTTGTAGGAATGTTAGGACCATTGGAATTACCTAATGAATAAGATGAGAAAATTTGGCATTTTTGGGATTCATCGACTACCCTTCGAAGTCATTGATCTATCAATGTTTATTCTAAGTCATTCATCTGACTATAGATGAGATAAAATTTACCTTTGTACCTTTTTCATTAAACTTTAGACCATCAATGTATCCTCTAAGCCACTTGATTTATTAATGTTATATCCGAGCCATCATATATATCGAATATGCTCGTGACTTATCCAAAAGGGGTGCATGATGAGTCAAAGATCTCATAATATTTTATTATTCTTCATACTATCAGTTCAACCTCCAAGCCATTGGATCTCTTGGCCCTATCTTTAGGCCATCCATCTTGGCACTGATAATTTAAAGGACTTTTTAGACTCTGGTTATCTTTTGAAACATAGGCTCTACCTCTAAGCTGTTGATTCATCGGTTCAATTTTTAGTCCATCAAATATGTTGAAGTTGCTCATGAATTACCTAAAGGGGAGCACATAAGGTTTTATGAAATTTTCAATGTGGTGTGAACCTTAGTGAAATTTGAGAAAATACATGACTATGATCAAGGAGTATCCTGGGGAATTTTTAATTAATTCTTTGCAACATAATCTGAGACCACTTTGACCTTGATTTATCAATATGGACCTAGGACTCCATGTGAACTTTCAAAATATGAAATTAGGGGTATTTTTCAAGTTGGATTTTGAGGATCCAACACAGGATCTATTTAGGCTAAGAGGAAAAAAATTGAAAGCACTCAAGAATCCTAGAATATCAGTTCAATGACCTTTATTAACACACTCCTAAATCACTTCAACAAACTAAAAATTAAAAAACATGTGAAAAAAAAACTTCTCTACCTAACCACCTAATTCTATAAAAAGAAATTTGTTGCAATAAAATGACTTGAGGATTCAAGAACAAAAACTAACTTTTCTTGTCTAATCACCCAACAATGGAAGATGAAACATTCCTAGTCATCTAATGGATAAAACATAGGACTTAAAAGATAATTTTTTGTGATACAGATAATTACAACTCATTTTATCCTAACCCCATAGTAGGGGTTGTACAATTTTAGATGTTATCCAAGTACTGGAATTTTTATTTGTTCTCCTTCTAGGGTCTGTAGCCTATAGGTGTACTATCCAATAATATAAACTATCTGATATGGGCCCAACCATTTAGGTTCCCTTGGATCTTCTCTCCATGTTTTTCATTTTTGAGATCCCAATAAATGACTGTATCTGCCTCAAGAAATGGTGTGCCTCTGGATTTCTTGTTAAAAAGTTGTATTATATTTTGAGTTTTCTTTGTCATCCTATTCAGGGCTTCTCTTATCTTTTCTTGTAGTAATGATATCTAATCTAAAATTATTTGCAATGCATTTGGGTTTTCATGATCCTAAAGGAGTAAGGACAAGGCACTTATTTCTACCTATGGAGGTAATAGAGCACTTTCTCCAAATACAAGTTCATATGGGGAATTTTTAATATTTCTCTTTATGGATAGTCTATCAACCCACAAAGCAAATTTTAATTCATTGTTCAACTTCTTTTATTTTTTCCTAGTGACCTTAAAATCCTTGTTATTATATTCTTATTTGATGATTCAATTAAGACATTTCCTTTAGGATAGTAATTTGAAGCATGAGAAAGATCTATATTGTATTTGGCATAGAATTCTATCATTTCGAATGAAGTAAAGTACTTGCCATTATCTGTGACCAATTTCTTTGGGACCCCAAATCTTGTCAAAATATTTTTTTCTAAAATTTGAGCACTACTTCTGTTGAATTCTTCAAAGGATCTACTTCTACCCATTTTCAAAATTGTCAGTTGTAATAATCCATTTATGTTCTCCTAAGGAGTTAGGGTTCATCTCACCAATCAAGTCAATTCCCCATTGTGTGAAAGGTTCTTCAACGATTATTGGCTTAAGAGGTATAACTACTAGATGTTTCTTCCCTATGAAAACATAATAGTTATGGCAACCTCTTACATATTGATGAACATATTCGAATAAAGAAGACCAGTAATAGCTAGCCCTTATGATTTTATTGGCAGTGGCTTTAGGTGTAAAATGTCCCCCATAGAATCCATCATGGTATTGTTTTATCACATTAAGAATCTATTTTTCAAATAGACAAAGCAATAGTACTCCATCTAGGTGCCTCCAATAAAGTTTACCTTCTTGAACATAGTTTTTATGTGCTTGTTGCTTCATATATCTCATTCTATTGGTAGACATTCCTCTTGGGAAGGATGAATTTTAGGGATATGACAAAATATTATCATACCATTTGCATTATACATTTTCTATCCTTTTGATGTCATGCATTTCATCTACCATGGTAACATTTTCAAAGTTCTCACCCTATTTGTTATCCAAATACTTTGCTAGATCCTACCCTCTAACAATCTAGACTTCCTTGAATTCAACATCATATTGTAGTAGTTTTACCATCCATCTAGCAGGATTGCCTATAGATTTTGACTGGGTGAAAATATCTTTTACAACTACGAAAGGAATGTAGGCTATGACTCTATTAGATCCAAATATACCTTTGAAAATTTTTAGTGGTCTTATCAAAGCATAGGTCTGCTTCTCTATCATGGTGTATTTTAGTTGAGCTCCTTTTAGTCCTGTATTCATAAATGCTATTGGTTTTTCATTCCTTTCATCATATTTCTAAGAAAGGACTATAGAAATAGTATGTTTTGAAGGAAATGAATATATATTAAAGTTTTTAGACAATTCAACACTAGGGCAATAGTAATAGCATCCTTTATGCTTTGGAAAGCTTTCAAATTCTCTTCTGTCCACTTTATGTCACCATATTTCTTTATCATATTGTTTATTGGTTTAGATATATTAGAAAAATTGGGTACAAATCTTCTTACAAAGTTGTTTTTCCTAAAGAAAGATCTTTCTCCTTTCAAGTTCTTAGGAAGAGGTATTTTTGCAATAGCTTCAACTCTTAGTGGATCAATGCTAATCCCTTTTTTTATACTACATGCCCTAATAATTTTCCTTATGTTACCTCAAAAATATACTTCTTTTGATTTAGTGATATCCCATACTCTTTGCACATAGAAAATACTACAACTAAGTGCTCAAAATGGTCCTTACAATTCTTTGAAAATACTATTATATCATCCAAGTACACAAAAACTATCTCAAACATTAGATATTTGAATATAAAATCCATAGCTCTTTGAAATGTTGCACCTATGTTCATCAGTCCAAATGGTATTATTAAATATTCAAAGGTCCCCCAAGGAGTAGTGAAAGTAGTCTTATACCTATCTTTTGGATTCACCTGTATCTGATTGTACCTTTAAAAACCATCCAATAAAGAATTTTGGTTGATCCAACAATTGCCTGCAATAACTATTCCATATTGGGGAGGGATAGTTGTCTTTATACACACTTTTATTTAAGTTTCTAAAGTCAACACAAAGCCTGATATCCCCATTTTTCTTCCTCACAGGTACTAGATTTGCTATCTAGGAAGATAATCTTACTTTACTAATTATTTTTGCATCTAGTAATTTTTGTACTTCCTTTTGCATGACTGGATGTAAGGTGGGGTTGAATTTCCTTTGCTTTTACCTGAAGGGCTTTGCATATTATTTCAAAGGGATGATATGATTCATAACATTTTTGTTAAATATCTTCAAATCCTCGTAACTCTAAGTAAAAACATCTTTAAATTTTTTTAGAAAGCTTATATACCATTGTATCTCTTTTCTTACCAAAGCTTTATTAATCTTAACTAATATAGGCTCTATCTTTGTACCAATGAGTAGAAACCTAAAACATGTCATGTCGAGGGTGACTACTCATATGGACATGCTACAAGACCATATGGAAGATCTTGGATATACTCCAAGATAGAGCAGTATTTCTAACCACTCAATTTGGGCTCCTTGGCCTAATCAGTCTGAACCACAACCTATACCTGTGGTTTACAACTGAACCATGGTTGAGACCTGTGATTTGCAGTCTAGACTACAGTTATGACCTATGGTATTAACTAAAGTTCAGTTGGCCTTCAATCTAAGAAAAATTGTTTGAAATGACCATTGGATCTAGAATAAGGTGGTTAGAGGGCGAAAGCTTCCATTCCAACTATCCTAACCACCCCTTCTTGATCTTGGCTTCTCCAGGAAGCCACCCCTAGCCCTTGGGTAGTCCTATAAGTACCCCTACAAATGAGGACAATGATATAGATGATTTGTATAGCGAAGCACTAACGAATTAATGAGTGAGTGTGAAGTGATCAAGTGATCACTGAAGCCCTATCATATTGCATACTAAATTTATGCATTCAAAGACTACTTTGCTATTCATCCAATGATCAGTTTGCCATGGGAGCCCTAGGAGCCTAGGAGGATCAAGAAATAAAAAATTGGGCAAACAAAAGCCCATCACAGTGATTTGATCACCAAATATGTCAAAAGGACATCGAAGGCGATCTTTGAACATCAATTGGACAAGGAGGTGAAGCCCACTGCCCTTGGAATTGAGGGTAAACCTATAAGAGTGCTAACCACAACTCAATCATGATTTACAGTGTAGACCATGCACTAGAGCTACAGTTTGTAGCAGAGATATAACCACCTTCCTAATTTCATTTCTATCCAGCTAATTAGGTTAGATTAGTTGTTTTCATGGTTAAAATACATTTTAGTAGACTTTTGACTATAGATTTAGGTTAGTTTAGCTTCTTTATGTTTATGCTTCAATTAGGACATTAATAAGTTCTTTATGCACTTTCATGCATTATTTCATATATCTGATCCATGCATAGAGTAGCTGCTGTATTTCTTTATGCTATTGTATGAATCTTGATTCAATTTACATAGTTTAGAAGCACCTTTTATACTTTCTTGATTATGCATGTTAATGGTGTCATTATGTATTTTACCTAAAAGGGCCTCATCATGAGAGATTCCTATCTTTTTGATGTTTTTGTTGTTTCTTGACTGTAGGGAATAGTTTCAAAGGATATCAAACCATAAAGTTCCTTCCCCATTGCGAAAAAGAGGGCACCTCCATCCTAGAGCAGTTTGCGCCATTCTGAGAGGTATTTAGAAATCACACCTACCCTTAAGAGGGAAAAAAATTGAGCACTCCTATTGTAATATTGTATCAAAATTAATATCCCTAAGAGGGACGCACTTGTAATTGGGTTTTGACTTCAAATATAATGGAATAAAGTGTTTTATTTTTTTTTTCATTTGTTGTCAATTTCGTTTACTCATATGCATGTTATATCTTTACCATTTATCACAATAGGAGCCACAATCGGGTGTGATCCTTTATTGTGGTTACAAAGGTGATCATAGTGGCACCCCAAATTTTTAGGATTTAACTATGTTTTGTTGGCTTTGGTAGTTGTAGGTACAGACTGCAACTATCAGTTGTGGCCCAACAACTAAACCGTAGGTACAAGGCATGATTCACAGTCAAAACCGCAGGTCACACCTTCGGTTTCCTGCTGATAGCATGGACAACCAATCCAAAATTCCAAAAAGTGTAGGACATGAGGTAGGTCCTTTTTCTAGCCCTATGTCACTTTTCTATTTTTGTATTTTTACAGTAGGTAAATTTCAAATGCAAATTAGGAAAGCAACTAAAAGAAAATGGTAAATCAATCGTCCTAGTTTGATTTTCGTATTTTTGCTTTCACTAGAAAGGCACTATTGGGAATAGTGGACCTCTTATTGCAGTACATCCTAGGATATAGCATTCTTGATAAATATGTGTTGATGGTTTGCATATCTGAGGCCCGATTAGTGGCCATTTAGCATTGTAATGTGCATAGTCCTAAAGAGAATCTAGATTAGCTTGCATTTTTTGAATCTGAAATGTCTTTCATTTGCATAGCATTTAGAAAATGAGCATGTGTGCTATATTATGCATTTCTTTTATGTACATTAAAAAGAACCAAACACACCATGAAACACTTAAATGCTAGTGAGTTGGGCTTGGCATCCAACCACTAGTAGGGTTCAATGACGAGGGGCGTAACTTCCATCCGTTGGCCCAAATCCTATGAATCATTGATATATAGACCAATATCGAATCCAAGAACCTTTTGTACCCTAGAAATTTTGCATGTATTCTCTTCAAAGGGTATAACATTGACTGGGGGAAAAATGTGAGGATCTAGGAGGACCTGTGCTCCTTGTTCGGGTGTGGGCTTCATTACCACACATGGGGGATTTACGTGACTTGGAGTTCATAGCCAAGTTTTCGAGCTACGAGCGTACAGGTGAAATCCATTAAACCAAGAATAAAATCCAACAAGTTTTAACAAAACATGATAAGAGTTTCTACAACTGATATAACACATATTGAAAACACATCAAACATTTTAGGACTTACTTTTAAAACTTAAAATGAGATAATCATTGTTGTATACATTTTTTGCTTAATAATACATTTAGACTCTATGTACACAATGGTGGACACACGGGGTGGTTGGCAGCAGTCCAAGGCCAACGTCGATGACCAATCCCTAACTAGTTCATAATAATATGTGTTGAATCCTCAACCACATGAGAAAAATGAACATCATTTGGATAGCATTCAAGGAGGCAACTCGACACGGGGGGAGCTAGTAGAGAAAATCCTAAATAGAGGAGCTTCAGTACACTCATATAGGCACAGAGTAGAATGGGAGCCCTTCCAGCATGAGGGTGTTCAACTTGAGAGCCATTATCGAGACCGTAATGCACACGCATCCACGGGGTTGACTGAAGAGTTTATTGTGTAGGGGACCAGGTTGGTGCCCCTACATACTAAGCCTACTAGAATATCTATGGATCCACCTTCTAAGTATAAAAGTACTAGAGACCTACCCATTCAAGGGTAGAAAGAGATGCTCACTACTAAGCATAGAACTAGTCATACTCCCATACGTGGTACAACATGCAAAATCACCATTGACATATCAAAGGTGGGAGATAATGGTACACCGTTGAATGAGCAATGTCAGTATAGGTAGTTAGAAGGTCTAGGTAGTGTTCTAGAGTAGCTAGGATGCAAAACTTCTGCTCCACCAACTCGAGCCCCGAGTGAGCGTAGTGGGAGTGTCGTCCACACTACTAGAGAACATGGGGAGGATTCTAAGCACTCGCATGTCACACACCCGCTATCTGCGCATGGTGGGTCACTATATGGGATATAGTAGGAGGCCAATGCCATATTTAAATATAGAGGCAAAGGCACAAAATATCATTCTAATGGGTACAAAACCCATAAAGTTGCTCGTACAAAGCAGGGGTATCAAAGGCCTCCCATGACCAACCAGATCGATAGGTCACATCGATTGGCATCAGAGCAAAAATGCCAACTCCTCCAAGACCAATTGGAGGATGCTCACATAGAGAGGCAGCGTATCAAAGATGAAAATATTCAAGCACAAAGGCTCATAAGATATAGGTTATATGAGCAGCACATGCGTGAGGAGTGTATCCTCGCTCAAAAGGAACACGTAGAACATGAGTATTGGCTAGCTAGGGCTAGCCTATATCCTCAAGATGAGCATCATGAGCACACACATAGGAAGGTTTTATCACAAGCCAAGATGCATCAAGAGCATAGAGATGCTTGTACTCATGTTACTGCCAAACAAAGGGAGTGACTACCACCGCTCAATAATCAAAGGCAGAGACATCATGAAGCAACAGTGGGAGATGGATACGAGAAGGCATATACTGAAAGATCTCAACCTAAAGAGGAGGAAGAGTAAAGACCTTCATCTTGCACAAGGAATATAATACCTTCTAAGCCACCTACGTGTCAACTTAGGGAGGAGGACTTTTTGTCTTTAGAGGCCTATAAGGCTGTTGGCAATTTTGGGTACTTTGGGTACATTGCCTTTGCTCAAATGTATAAGTTGTCATTGATGTCAAGAAGCTCTTGAAGGAATTTGATTTAATGTCAAATAATTTGTTTTGATGAAGGTTACGACATGACAGTTTCAAAGGTCTTTTGCAAACCCCAAGCTGACAGGTTCGAGAGAAAGAGCTCGCAAAGAAAAGTGTCATGATTTCACGACAATTTGCAAGAGGGATTGTACGGATGAAAAAGTGTCACGATTTCATGACAGGTTCGAGAGAAAGAGCTCGCAAAGAAAAAGTGTCACGATATCGCGACATGTCGGGTTTTCGCGACCCGAAGAAAAGAAAAGCGCTAAGGAGAAAAAGTGTCACGATATCGCGACATGTCGGGTTTTCATGACCCGAAGAAAAGAAAAGCGCTAAGGAGAAAAAGTGTCACGATATCGTGACATGTCGAGTTTTCATGACCCAAAGAATAGAAAAGAGCTAAGGAGAAAAAGTGTCACGATATCGCGACATGTCGCATTTTCACGACTTAAGCAGGAGAGAGAAAGCAAGTTAGAAAAGTGTCACGATATCGCGACATGTCACAGTTTCACGACTCAAAGAGGAGAGAGAATGTACGGAGTCAAAAATGTCGCGATATCACGACAAAAACAAAAAGGAAGTCTAAAGAAGCAAAAGTGTCACGATATCATGACAAAAGCTAAGACGAAGTGTACGGAAGCAGAAGTGTCACGATATCGCGACAAAAGCTAAAAAGAAGACGAAGGAGTTAGAAGTGTCACGATATCGCGACATAAGAAAAGAAGAAGAGTACGAAAGCAGAAAGTGTCACGATATCACGACAAAAGAAAGAAGGAACAGTTTGAAGGTGAAAGTGTCACGATATCATGACATGTTATGTTTTCACGGTCAACAGCCAAGAAAAATTCAAAGAGGCAAAAGTGTCACGATATCGCGACATGTGGCATTGTCGTGGCAACAAAAATAAAAGAAGCTACAGAGACAAAAATGTCACGATTTCATGACAGGCCATAAGAGCGCAAGACAAGAAGAAGAACCCGACTGGAATGAGAAGTATGACAGAGGACCGACATCTCCATGGCATTTACAGGGGTAGATACAGGGTGAATTCTTGCAGCTAAAATGTGAAGAGTGAACAAATGACAGTGCAACGGCTACAGGGTCAGTTACCGAATGAAGTCTTCGAGCAGTTGAGTTATCGAATATCTTCATGAGTTGAAGCCGACGAAGATCGATGATAGCCGACTAAAATTAGGGTTTGCAACCGACTAAGTTTAGGGTTTGCATTTGTTATAACAGCCGACTAAGATTAAAGTTTTCATCATGAAAATTTGGTTATAAAAGGAGGGCTGTTTGGAGAGTTGATGAGTTGTTGGATGCGTCGTTGAATGTGCGTCAAAGTGTGCGAGATGCAGCCGAAAGAGCGCAGATAGCATAGAAGTGGCGAGATGATGCACAGAGTGTGCGAAGACAGTGCAAAGTGTGTGCAAAGAGACGACTGAGAGAAGACGAAGTGCGGCTGTAAGAGCGCAGAAGTTGTGTATGTTTTGTGAACATTTTTGACAGGTTCCGATGGGGACTTGTGAGCAGATTTGGACAGGTCCTAGCAGAGGACTTGTGAGCTGAGTTTTGATAGTTCTATCAGAGAACTTGAGGACAGAGGAGCACTGGTTCTTTGAGAAGAACCTGAGGACAGATTTGGCAAGTCTTTGAGAAGGCTTGTGTGTAGAGGATTGATTTGTTCAAGTGTTGGACAGATCTGACAGACAGAGGAAGACTTGTACTAGACCGACTGACTGTGTTTGGTACAGATTGTTGAGCTACTGTGGACGTGATCATAGAAGGCAGAGGTCTCTTAGGCTAAGCATTGAGGACAGGAGGTCTTCGATGGAAAGGAGTTCCACGTGTTGGCAAGAGGTAGAGGCAGTTGATCTTCTGAGGGATCATTTCCAGAGCAGAGGGGAAGGTATCTCCTTTGAGCAGAGGCTCATAAATTTTGATTGGGGGAAGGTATCTCCTTTGAGCAGAGGCTCATAAATTCTGATTGGGGGAAGGTATCTCCTTTGGGCCGAGGCTCATAAACATTGTAATTGGGAAGGATTCCCAAAGAACTTTGAGATAACTTTTAGAGAAAAGTTTTGTGGACGTAGCCCAACCATTCTAGGTGAACCACGTTAAAATTGGTGTCACTTTGTGGATGATATTGTGCATTGCTTTGATATTGCTTTGGGTATATTGCTTTACTATTTTGAAGTATAAAGGAAAAAGTAAAAAGAGGTCTTATACTGTTCACCCCCCCTCTCAGTATAAGCTTGTGTTCTTCAATTGGTATCAGAGCAGGTGCCTTCGAAAAGTTTAACGAGCTTGAAGGAAAAGCTAGTAAAGAACACAATGGATTATTCAAGTGGCAATGCAACACCTATTCTTGATGGGTCGATTTTGGTCTTTGGAGTGCAAGGATGAAGGTTCATCTAATGGCACTTGGGAATGAGGTTTGGGAAGTGATTGAAGATGAGTACACTATTCCTGAACATGGTCCTAATACTAAAGAAGAAAGGCTCCTACATCACAACAATTCAAAAGCAATGAATGCAATCCTGAAAGGCTTACAAAAAGTAGATCTCACCAAAGTGATTCACTGCAAGACAGCTAGTGAAATGTGGAAACAATTGAAGGTGGTTCATACAGGTGATACAAATGTCAGAAAGGCCAAGTTGAGACACTTCAAAGGTATGTTTGAACAACTCAAGATGAATGATGATGAAAATATTAGTGACTACATGCTTCGTATGGATGAGGTTGTTAACTCCATGAAAGACTTAGGTCTTGAGCTTGCTGAAAATGATGTTTGTGATAAGATTTTAAGATCTCTTCCTAATAGATTTAGTGAAAATATTTTTGCTATTGAGGAAGCTAAAGATTTGGATAAGTTGAAAAAGGATGAGCTCCATAGTATACTTGCAGCATTTGAGTTGAGAACTCAAGTGAAGGTTGATGTCAAGAAAGAGGCAGCTTTCAAGGCTACCAAGAATTCCAAGGGTAAACAACTTCAAGATAGTGATGAGTCTTCTAGTGATGAAGAGGCATATTACAGAAAGAAAGGCAAGTTCTCTAGAAAGCACAAAAGTATGAAAAATATAAGATGTTTCAATTGTGGAAAGTTTGGTCATTATGCTACTGATCGTACTGTTCCCAAGAATGAAAGTGATGAAGATAAACAGGATTCTAAGAGCAAGGATTCTGAAAAGCACAAGCATCACAGGAAAAACAAAGATGAGCACAACAATCAAGGAAAGAGGTATTCTCACAAGCACAAGAAGAGTTTCTACCTAGACAAAGCAAGTAAGTGTTCTAGTAGTGATAGTGAAAGTTCTTCAAGTGATAATGAAAATGAGATGTTGTTCATATCAAAAAAGAGGAAGAACCGAAACATAGATTCATTATCATGAAATGTCTTAGATGTGGAAATTTTGGTCACCTTGAGGATGATTGCACAAATAATGATTTGGTTTCTAGTATGTATGAGGATGCTTCTAAAAACTATAAGGAAGATGCATGTATGGTTTTTGAAAAGGGTAGCACCTCTAGTGATAAGAAATCTGAAAAAGGCTTTGATGATTCAAAAAGCAATCAAATAAAGGATCTTGAAAGTGAACTTATTAGTGCTCTTAGTGCTTTGAAAAAGGAAAGAAAGAAGAATGCTAGACTCAAGGATAAGTTAGATGAATGTTGTATGGAGAGAGATGATCTTATAGAAAGTCTTGACTTCTCTATGGCTAAGACACAAGAACTCAAGGATGAGTTAGAGTCTAAGGTTCTTGAGTATAGTGAGTTAGAACAGAAAATGGCTTCTTTGAAAGAGGAAACTAAAGAGTACAAGGATAAGCTTTACAGGTTTCAAGATAGCTCCAAAAAGGTTAAGTCACTCATCAAAGGTCAAAGAAAGACAACAGATAAAACAGGCCTTGGTTTTGTTAAGCCACACAAGGAACAAGTTGGAGAGTCTAGTAAGAGACTCCAAAAGGAAGAAAGTTCTGATGAGGAAAGTATTTTAGAAAAGGAGTCCTTGAATGATAGATGCACAAAATAGAAAACAGAATTCAGAATGAGAAGAAGAAGTTTTCAGAACCTAAGAGGTCAATTAAAGGAAAGTTTCAAGGCAGATGTTTTGCTTGTCACAAGTTTGGTCACATGGCTTCACATTGCATGGCTCAAGTAAAGAAGGTAAATGACAGTTTTAGAAGTGCTAGTTACTTTCAAGGGTATTGCTACTCTTGTCAACAGTTTGGGCACAAGGCAGTTTATTGCAAGGCAAATAACAAGAACAGGTTTGGTCAGAACAGGTTTGGTTGGGAAAAGGTTTGGCGAACAAGTTTGGTCGAACAGGTTTGGTCGAATAGGTGGATTCAAAGATCAGGTTTACCTTAGAGAAACAACATCGTCAAGTGTTTCAAGTGCAACAATGAAGGTCACACAATCAGACAGTGTAGAGCTGAAATTCTAGAATACAAGAACAGGAACAGTGGCATGATCAAGTCCAAGGATCAAGGCATGGACAAGAACAGGGATGAGAACAAGAACAAGAAAAGTGACAGGAATAGGAATATGGACAAAGAGTTCAAGAGAAGGCCCGACAAGGAAGTTATAGACGCTGATGATGATCGGTTCCTAATGGGAGTTTTACTCCCACCCAAGAATTAATCACCTCATCAAGAGGTGGGGGAGGGACTAAGCTAAGAGGCTCATTCTTAGTCCCGAGCCCCAAAGGTGACCCTTTGCCATTGATGACAAAGGGGGAGAGATATGAGTAAGGGGGAGAGCTTCAAAGTGAAGAGGAGAGATTCAAGTCATGGGGAGCAAAACTTCAAAGGAATATTCTCAGTTGTTAGCATAGTTGGTTTCAGTTTTGGCTCTTGAGAAGTGTTTTCAGTAAAGGTTTGCCATCAATGACAAAGGGGGAGATTGTTGGCAATTTTGGGTACTTTGGGTACATTGCCTTTGCTCAAATGTATAAGTTGTCATTGATGTCAAGAAGCTCTTGAAGGAATTTGATTTAATGTCAAATAATTTGTTTTGATGAAGGTTACGGCATGACAGTTTCAAAGGTCTTTTGCAAACCCCAAGCTGACAGGTTCGAGAGAAAGAGCTCGCAAAGAAAAGTGTCACGATTTCATGACAATTTGCAAGAGGGATTGTACGGATGAAAAAGTGTCACGATTTCGTGACAGGTTCGAGAGAAAGAGCTCGCAGAGAAAAAGTGTCGCGATATCGCGACATGTCGGGTTTTCACGACCCGAAGAAAAGAAAAGCGCTAAGGAGAAAAAGTGTCACGATATCGCGACATGTCGGGTTTTCACGACCCGAAGAAAAGAAAAGCGCTAAGGAGAAAAAGTGTCACGATATCGCGACATGTCGGGTTTTCACGACCCGAAGAACAAAAAAGAGCTAAGGAGGAAAAGTGTCACGATATCGCGACATGTCACATTTTCGCGACTTAAGCAGGAGAGAGAAAGCAAGTTAGAAAAGTGTCACGATATCGCGACATGTCGCAGTTTCGCGACTCAAAGAGGAGAGAGAATGTACGGAGTCAAAAATGTCGCGATATCGCGACAAAAACAAAAAGGAAGTCTAAAGAAGCAAAAGTGTCACGATATCATGACAAAAGCTAAGACGAAGTGTACGGAAGCAGAAGTGTCACGATATCGCGACAAAAGCTAAAAAGAAGACGAAGGAGTTAGAAGTGTCGCGATATCACGACATAAGAAAAGAAGAAGAGTACGGAAGCAGAAAGTGTCGCGATATCGTGACAAAAGAAAGAAGGAACAGTTCGGAGGTGAAAGTGTCGCGATATCATGACATGTTATGTTTTCACGGTCAACAGCCAAGAAAAAGTCAAAGAGGCAAAAGTGTCGCGATATCGCGACATGTGGCATTGTCGTGGCAACAAAAATAAAAGAAGCTACAGAGACAAAAATGTCACGATTTCACGACAGGTCGTAAGAGCGCAAGACAAGAAGAAGAACCCGACTGGAATGAGAAGTATGACAGAGGACCGACATCTCCATGGCATTTATAGGGGCAGATACAGGGTGAATTCTTGCAGCTAAAATGTGAAGAGTGAACAAATGACAGTGCAGCGGCTACAGGGTCAGTTATCGAATGAAGTCTTCGAGCAGTTGAGTTACCGAATATCTTCATGAGTTGAAGCCGACGAAGATCGATGACAGCCGACTAAAATTAGGGTTTGCAGCCGACTAAGTTTAGGGTTTGCATTTGTTATAACAACCGACTAAGATTAAAGTTTTCATCATGAAAATTTTGTTATAAAAGGAGGGCTGTTTGGAGAGTTGATGAGTTGTTGGATGCGTCGTTGAATGTGCGTCAAAGTGTGCGAGATGCAGCTAAAAGAGCATAGATAGCACAGAAGTGGCGAGATGATGCACAGAGTGTGCGAAGACAGTGCAGAGTGTGTGCAAAGAGACGACTGAGAGAAGACGAAGTGCGGCTGTAAGAGCGCAGAAGTTGTGTATGTTTTGTGAACATTTTTGACAGGTTTCGGTGGGGACTTGTGAGCAGATTTGGACAGGTCCTAGCAGAGGACTTGTGAGCTGAGTTTTGATAGTTCTATCAGAGAACTTGAGGACAGAGGAGCACTGGTTCTTTGAGAAGAACCCGAGGACAGATTTGGCAAGTCTTTGAGAAGGCTTGTGTGCAGAGGATTGATTTGTTCAAGTGTTGGACAGATCCGACAGACGAGAGGAAGACTTGTACTAGACCGATCGACCGTGTTTGGTACAGGTTGCTGAGCTGCTGTGGACGTGATCATAGAAGGCAGAGGTCTCTTAGGCTAAGCATTGAGGACAGGAGGTCTTCAGTGGAAAGGAGTTCCACGTGTCTGGCAAGAGGTAGAGGCGGTTGATCTTCCGAGGGATCATTTCCGGAGCAGAGGGGAAGGTATCTCCTTTGAGCAGAGGCTCATAAATTTTGATTGGGGGAAGGTATCTCCTTTGAGCGAGAGGCTCATAAATTTTGATTGGGGGAAGGTATCTCCTTTGGGCCGAGGCTCATAAACATTGTAATTGGGAAGGATTCCCAAAGAACTTTGAGATAACTTTTAGAGAAAAGTTTTGTGGACGTAGCCCTACCATTCCGGGTGAACCACGTTAAAATTGGTGTCACTTTGTGGATGATATTGTGCATTGCTTTGATATTGCTTTGGGTATATTGCTTTACTATTTTGAAGTATAAATGAAAAAGTAAAAATAGGTCTTATACTGTTCACCCCCCCTCTCAGTATAAGCTTGTGTTCTTCAAAGGCCTTGGTCGAGAAAATTAAAGCCATTGAGAGACAAGGCACGATGATTCAAAATTTGACATTGAGGAAAATCCATAACGAGCCTTTGGATACTTCAGTGCCTACTCTAGCCTACCCTAAGTATTTTGACATGCCCAAGTTAGATAAGTTCAAGGGTGATGAAGATGCATAAGAACATGTAACGAGCTTTCTAGATGCTTGCTTTCAGATAGCAAGCAACGATGCCTTATTGTTGCGCACGTTTATCATGATACTTTCAGGGCCTCCTTGAGAGTGGTTTAACTAGCTAAAGAAACATAGTATAACAAGCTTCGAGTAATTAGTTGATGCCTTTCTTGAATGCTATTCCTTTGGCATCAAGAAATAGGTTAATATTTCCGATTTGGCTATGCTAGCTCAGCATGACGACGAACCCATAGAAAAATACAAAAAGAGATGGAGAATATTAATGGAAAAATTGCCATTCCCAATTCCTACCATAGAATTAACTTAGATGTTCATGAAGAGTTGTGCCAAAAACATCTCGTTACTGCCACAACTGCAACAATATGCTACATTCAAAGAGGCTTTGGTGCAAGCCAAGGTGATTGAGAATATCAAGTTGCAAGAGGGCAACTTGAAGCTCAAAAATAGGAAAGAGGGATAGAAGAAGAGTACCACGAAGCATAAAGGAAAGTAAGCCCATGTAAATCAAGTGGTATTAAATCTCCAATGGGAGGACAAGGCAGAACAAAAGTAGAAATACCAGGCCCAGCCTTCGCTTGTGCAGTATGATAAGCGCAATAACTACAAGGGCAAAAAAAAAGAGCAACGCCCACCTCACCAGTTCACACCATTGAAAAAATTTATGATAGTAATTTTTAATTAGTTATGCGAGGCCAAGGCAATCAGATTGCTCGAATTCAAGATGATAGACCCCAATCAACCCAAACCAAAGGGATTTCAAGACGATTTATTTTGCATCTTTCATAGAATGAAAGGACATGACATCAAGGTGTGTTGGTATTTCAAAAACCTAGTGCAAAATATGATCGACAAGGGTGAGCTTATCGTGCCTCACACCCCACAGGTGCCAGATAATCAAAATATGGGGATTTACAAGAACCCCTTATCGAATCATGAGGTGCCTCAGAATAATGTTGGTCAAATTACCCAGGTACGAGTCAAACCACCTACCCAGGGGTTCGTAGGCATGGTCAATATTGTTACTAGGCACAAGAGATACGAACAAAAAAATAAAACTCATGCTCCTATCCAGATATAAGCCACACCAAATCAGCTATTGGTACAGAATATTTTAGGCCCACCAACAAGACCAGTGGTGACTCTAAGGAGCAGGTTGGTCCAAATCCTTTAAACAAATCCTATGAAGTTCTCAATATATGAATTAATTCAGTAGTCCCCAAGGAATAGGGAGACTCTTATGAATATTTTAAGGTCCATTGAAGTATAGGCCTAGGATACACAGGCATTCACAATTTTTGTGGGACATGTACAATAGTGTCAAGAATCGATAATCCAATTTTACGATCATGAAATAAGGATGGTTTCTACAACTACAGCTGACCCGCAGTTGCATATAATCATGTGTGTAAACCACATGCCATTCAAAAGGGTCTTGATTGATACTGGCTCATCGATCAACATAATAACAACCAAGGCACTGAGTCATTTGAAGCTACCTAAATCACACATTGTGCCAACTACACTCACATTGAGAGCATTTAACGACGCACTATGTTTGACTGTCGACACAATTATCCCACCTATACATGTGGGTTTGAATATCATTTTAGTAATGTGTCACATGATAGAAGGGGCCATGCTGTACAACATTTTACTCGATAGGCCTTGGATTTGTGAAATGTGTTATGTCCCCTAGATACTGCATCAATGCATGAAATATATTCATGAGGGACTGGTTCACATAGTGGCATCGGATGAAGAGCCATTTAAGTTTGTGAACCTAGAAGATTTACCTCAGGGTTTCATACTCCCATCAACGCACCTGGATGTTTGATCGTCAACGAAAAGAAAGAAACTAGGAGGTAAACCGATATTGCATGCTCAACCGATGCCATTTGTGTCACAAATATTGAAACATACCACTACCACTTCCTTCAAGCCATAAGCATCAATCATGCATCGGGATGACAGCAAATTAAAGGTGAAGATGGGCAAAAAATATAAAGAGCTTGAGCTTGAGCCAATCACTGAGGATGTTCCCATTCCCATGGAAATAAAGGAACCCCAAGATAAAGCCGAGGAGGTACCTCAGCCTGCTTCGCCTACATCTTTAGTAGGGTCATCCACACCACGAGTGATGATACATCTTGCTAGTATCAGATTAGGTGAGTACCTTGTGTAGAATGTGACCTTCAAACCAATTTTGAATACTACGCAAGAGATGGGCAGACCATCCACCCATCGTTATCTGGTTGGATCGATGGTTCCACTAGGAGAACCACCTAACCAGACTAACTTCATCTATGTAGGGCTAGATCATATTACAATGCGAGAGCCCATGGACGAAGATGACAAGGAATATTTTGTAGTAAAATTTCATTATTTGTCTAATCTGGAGTATGCCATACGTATTTTCTAGCTATATCACTGGCATGTATACGACCTTGGTCTCTTTGAACAAGGACGGAGGATTCCACTAGAACCTCATTATCAATTAGTCATTGATATATTTGATTTAGGATTATAGATACATGGGTAGGATGATTTGCTCATAGCATCCCTAGATCGTCTATGCCTCAACATGGTGGATGATGTGGATTTTAATCCATATCATCCGAATCCTTCCAAATTTTGGAGGAATCACTCTATAATATCTGCCATCACCATTGAGCCACTCAAATATCATCATGAAGGGCTCCTTGAGTAGACTAAGGCAAAAATGAACCCCAGAGATCAACTGGGATACCAAACCCATGAGGCAGTCAATGAAACAAACATGTAGGGGTGCAACCCTATTTCTACAAGCGATATCGAGTTAGGAGATCTTTGTAATGAGGATGGAGTAGAGTCTACCTCCTATATGAGTGGACAAGGCTATGATGCAGATGAGGATTCCCCAAATGATGATGGATCCGAGGATGAAGTCAAAGGTGCTTATTTAAGGCCTTTGTACGCACATCATCTATTGCCTATGGAATCGGTACATGATATCGAAGATATCCTTCCCAATATTGATCATCCAAGGGAAGAGACCAAGCCAGTTTTCTCGATAGCATCATACATGAGGTATAATTATTCAATTTTTCTAGATAGCAATGATAGTATGCAAGAAGTGAGATTTATGGGGCCTCACTCAGCGTAGTGACATCTAGGAGTGGGGGAAAATGAAGGATTCTATTATGACAGTGATAAAAAATATGAGTTAGAGAGGGCCTACCTTGGTTTACCTTATTTGCGTCACCACCATCAACCCATCGACATCGATGAGGTCTATAGGCAGCTACATGTTGGTCTGCATATGAGAGCGAGATGGTTAAACCTGGATCAAATCCATCGGTTGGTTAATCCCATTCTATTGACCTACATGCAGCTTCATGAGTCAAATGATCCTATTTTGCATTCAATGCATAGGGAGGATCCAATTATTCATAGTCCTCGCAGGGATGGCCCTTTTGTGCCTATGCCATTAGATCTAGATTATGGGTATGAGGACTGTGCATATTTTGTAGAGGTCAGTCCGTGTGGTCTTGGAGATCAATTCCATTCCATAAACATGGTATCCATTGATTTGACCACTCCACTCCATAATATAGCAGATTTGTCTAAACCGTTTAATATTAATAAATATGCTATCGATTGGGATCGTGTTGATTCACCCGTTGAGCTTGAGGATTTCTTGCCCAACAAAGAAATATTGTAGACTTTCCATTTTACACTAGGCTATGCATATGATGTTTATCATTTTGATAATACTTCCAACACAAAACTAATAAACCCAGCTGATGACATTCATTTGATTCCTACGCCTCACTAGCTTGAGGAGGGATCGCATATGTCGATAGAGGAAACCTTTGAGGTGGATATAAGTGATGATCCCACCAGTGTAAATAAGGTTAAATTTAGAGATAGTCTCACTCCAGATGAGTGGGCCACCCTCATCCCTCTACTAAAATAGAGACCAAATTTGTTTGCTTGGTCATATAAGGATATGCCAGGTCTAGACCCGAAATTGGTTACTCATAACCTTTCACTAGATTTGACAAAGAAGTCGGTCAAGAAAAATCTTAGGAAAATACATCCAATAGTAGCCTTAATGGTGAAATATGAGCTACAAAAGATGTTGGATGTGGAATTTGTGATTTTCATTGATTATCCAGAATGGGTGTCCAATATGGTACCCATGGGAAAACCCGATGGAAGAATATGTATTTGCATGGATTTTAGAGACCTAAATAAGGCAACACTCAAAGATTCATTTCCATTGCCCAATATTGATGCTCTCATAGATGTAATTGCAAGTCACAAAATGCTCTCCTTAATGGATGATTTTTCTAGTTACAATCAAATTTGGATTAAACCCGAAGACTAGCAAAAAATCGCGTTTATAATGCCATGGGGAATATTTTGCTATAAAGTTATGCCATTCAGCCTCAAAAATGCTAGTGCCACATACCAATGGGCCATGACATACATTTTTCATGACTATATGCACAAAATCCTTGAATATTATATCGATGATTTGCTAACCAAGTCTTTGCTATGAGAAGAGCACGCAGAGTTCTTAAGGAAAGTCTTCGATCGCATGATAGAGCACAATGTCGGGATGAATCCTAAGAAGTATATATTTGGAATAACTTCTAGAAAATTACTAGGGTTCATCATCTCCAAGAGAGGCATTGAAGTAGACCCAAAAAATTTCAAGGCAATTTTAGAAATGCGTTCTCCCACCAATATTAAGGAATTAAGAAGCCTTCAGGTCAAGGTAGCCTCGATAAAGCGATTTATCGCCCAAATATCAGATAAATTTTAACCCATGAATTTACTGGTGTTCCATTCAGCTGGGATGAGGACTGCAAGGTAGCCTTCACTAAGATAAAGAAATACCTGGTGACACCATAAGTGCTAGCTCCACCAAGGCCAGAGGTGCCTTTTATTCTATATATATTGAAAACTAACTTTGCACTGGGAACCATGTTGGCCCAAAAGAACATGCAAGGCAAAGAACAGGCCATATATTACATTAGTCAAACTTTGGTGAGCTATGAGCTCGGGTATGCATACGTGGAAAAATTGTGTTTAGCAGTAGTGTTCACTACCAAGAAATTGCAACACGATATGCTAAGTCATACGACGTATGTTATATCCAAACAAAATACTTTGTAGTACATGATGAGTAAGACTTATCAAAATACATGTACTACAAAGTGGATCATGCTTTTGATAGAATTTGATCTGGAATTCATAAACCAAAAGTCCATTAAGGGTAGATCATAGCAGATCAATTAGCTGAGGTGCCACTGTCAAATAGTAGGTCTCTAATAATTGAGCTTCTGAATGATGTAGTATTTGTCGTATCTGAAGCTCTCAAACTCAAAGAACCAGAGAAAAATGCCGATATGACTCTTTTCTTCGATATTTCAAAGTGCAAACAAGGGGGTGGTGCCAGAATAGTGTTCTTCATGTTGTAAGGAGCTCCAATGCCCTTGTCATTCAAGTTGGATTTTCCATGCACCAACAACAACACTGAGTACGAAGCCTTACTACTGGGCCTCCACATAGTTGTTGCCATGAATATTAAGATATTGAACATCTTTGGCAATTTATGACTCATAGTAAATCAGGTCAAGGGGCTTTTTAGTGTCGATGTACCATACTGAAAGCCTATAAAGATCTAGTTGATACATATTTTGTCAAACTAGAATGGTATGACATCGAGGCAATACCTCAATCATCGAATAGGTTTGCAAATACCATGGCTTATTTGGGATCCTTAATCCCTTAGAATCCATCTATTGATTTTCACTACCATCCATGTCAAGACGCTCTCTCATCCAATAGTAGAGCGTGCAACCTATGATAATAGAGAATCAATCAACATGATCAGTGTAGAACCACAAGCTGAATGGTTCTGTAGAGATAAATAATTTCTTAAGAAGGCACCTTGGGGTCATTAACCTCTCATAGTACCATGGGGACTAGTACTAACATTCACCACAGGGTTGTTTCTAAGTCTGCATTTGCAAAAGTAAATGCGCAGGGAGAGCAAGTTATCTTGGCAGTCAAAGCTGAGATTTATCAAAATTGGATGTCACAAATTAAAGACTTCCTAAAGCTTAGTATAATCCCAGAGGGGTTTTCGCATGCTGCGAAGCACACATTTAAACATAAAGTGGCCAAATATGTCTTAATAGGAGACATCTTGTATTGAAGAAGCTATGATGGAGTTCTCCTTTGTTTCTTAGAGCCCCAAGAGGCATCATGGGAAATTTTGCAAGCCCATGATGGTATGTGTGATGGCCATTTCAATGGCATGGCCATCATCAAGCACATCCTTCGAATGGGTTACTATTGTACCACTATGGAGGAGTGCAATGCATATGTCAATAAATGCATTAAATGCCACTATCACGCTAATCTTATGCACTTGCCATCGTAGGCCTTACAACCCATTCAAGCGGCTTGGCCATTTGCTCAGTGGGGATTAGATATTATAGGCAAGATCTCTCCTCCATCATCGAGCCGACATACATTCATAATCATGGCTACTGAGTATTTTACAAAGTGGGTGGAAGTAATACCCTTAACAATGATAATCGGAGCTTGTATAGCAGAGTTTATACTGGAGCATATCATAAGTTATTTTGGGATTCCATCCAAAATAATTTTAGATAATGGAACATATTTCAAGAACAAAATTGTGAGAGCTTTGACATATAAATATAGAATCAAACACGTTTTTGTGACTCCATACTATCTGCAAGCAAACGGGCAGGCTGAAGCTTCAAATAAGACAGTGGTAGCCATCTTGAAAAATACGGTACAAGGAAACCATAAAGACTGGCACATCTAGCTACCCTTTGTGCTTTGGGCTTACAGGACTAGTATGGATACCAATGGGGACAACACCGTTCTCACTAGTATATGGCCCTAAGGCCATTATACCCTTGGAATTAGAAATTCCAACACTATGCGTCACATTGAAAGAGTTCATCGATGATGAAACTGTGCAAAAAGCTCAACTAGATCAACTGATGCTACTTGATGAAAATCACATGAATGCCCTGGAGCACCTCTACGTTTATCAAGAGCAACTAAAACGAGTTTACAATGTCAAAGTCCACCATAAAGACTTTGAAGTTGGGGATCTTGTCTTGAAAGAAAACCAATGTAACTCTAATTTACCGCCAGATATGTGAGATAAATTCGTGGCTAATTGGCTAGGACCTTACATCATATCTAAAAATATTGGTCCAGGTACCTATCGCATAACATCACTAGGGGGTGTTGAAGATCCTGAACCTCTCAACATCATCCATATTAAGGCATTTTATGCTTAAAAAGCATAGTAAAAGGTTTTGAGAGTTTCTTGTAACTACTCAGTCATCCAAAAAGGCTCCAAACACTTTAATTAGTGGTTTGGTCAAGTAAAAAGCTCCAAAGACGTCTGTAAGCCCTTTGGTCAACCTCAAAAGCTTTGAGGGTTTGCAAAACTACTTGGTCATCCCAAAAAGACTCCAAGGATTCATAAAACTACTTGGTCGTGTTAGTTAAAAGTCGCAAGGATTTGCATAATTGCTCGATCATCCTAAAAAGCACCAAAGGCATCTGTAAGCCCTTTGGTCAAACTCAAAAGGCACCAAGAGTTTCTAAAAAAATGCTTGGTCAATACAAAAGCTCCAAAGGCATCTGTAATCCCTTTGGTCAAATGCAAAAGGCACCAAGAGTTTCTAAAAAACTGCTTGGTCAACCCCAAAGGCTCCAAGGATTCTCAAAATTGCTTGGTCATCCCAAAACTCCTTAAAGGTACCCATAATCCCTTTGGTCAATCCCAAAATCTCCAAGAATTCCTAAAAATCGCTTGGTCAATCTAAAGTCTCCATAGGCATGTACTCACCGTTTGGTCAATTATGAGGCTCAAAACCCATAAAAAATTATAAAATCAATAAAATCCAAAAAATATGGTAAATCATAAAATCCAAAAACATTTGCATTTACATTCAAATTTTACATTTTCATTTTGCATTCACTCATGCATCTACCACAGTATTGCATTGCATATAGGCATTCATCATCTGTTGTATTCCATAATAGATGACATTTGTGTTTTTTAGTCTTACAAATGACGCCACGTTTGTATTTAAATCATGCATCTTTGCATTTATCATGATCCATCATGTGAGTAATTGTGTTTTTCAACAAAACCTATAATGTTGTTATGGAGATATACTAGGGTTTTCCAGTCACTCAACCATACCTACTAGTATTATCAAGAGTTGGTAGAAATCTTTCTTTGCTTTTGTAGCTAAGGTTCAGTTAGTATAGCCATTAGCATATCAAAATCCTATCACTAATCAACAAATTTAAACAATCCTAACAAGGACTAGGGGAAGATGAAAGCCATGAAGCAGGACCGGGTATCCTAAAGCGAAAAGAGTTATACTTGCTTACCCCTCTGTGTGGATGGTATGGGAAATATTGATAATTGGCAAAAGGATAGGTTAGTTCCCTATTTAGAATCCCTTGCTTACGATAAAATGAGCATATCCTAAAGAGACATCCCATATCAATCCTCATGATTGATCCCCTAGATCGATATCATAGATCGACTCCCTAGAGGGATATCCCATATTGATATCATAAGATCGATATTATCAATAGATATACCAAAAATAGTTTTTCCAAGTAAATCTCCCAAAAGGAAAGTTTCTAAAGAATATTATCAAATGTAAATACTAAAAAGTGAAGATCAAGTGAAGTTCATAAAATAGGCTTAAATAAAAGTTCAAAGTGAAGATCAAATGAAGTTCATAAACCAAAAGTTCAAGCAGAGATCAAATGAAGATCCAAAATCTAGTTTGAAGAGAGATCAAATGAAGATCCAAAGATAGTTCAAAAAGAATATGGAATTGACTCCCTTGCTTCACTACATTGTTGGCAATTTTGGGTACCTTGGGTACATTGCCCTTGCCCAAGTGTTGATGTTGTCATTGATGTTAAAGAGCAGAAGGGTTTTTGTGAAAACCAAGGCAGACTAAATTATAGGTTTTGTTTAAATCCATGGTCAACAGTTTTGAAATGGGTTTTTATTAAAACCCAAGTTAGCTCTTCGTTTTGTTGAAAAAGGTGCTCCGATGATGAAGATATTTAATTTTAAATATCCAGTTTAAATTTTATTTATTTATTTAAAATTTAAATTAATATTTTAAAATTAAATTAAAGTTGTTCACCGGCTTGTTTTCAAAGCCAACGTTGCTAGGGTTTTGCAACGGATCAATTAGGGTTTCCTGCTGACAAAGCAATGTTAAGCAACCGAAAAATTCTAGGGTTTCATGTTGACCTAATTAGGGTTGCAGCCGACGTGTTTGAGAATGTTTTGATGGGATATTCTCTTCTATAAAAATGCGGGACTGTTGCAAGGTTGAAAGGTGGGCGTGATGCGATATATGCGAATGAAGTTCGTGTGCATCAGAGTGTAAGTCGGTGATAGTTCTTTGGAGTTAAAGAAAAGAGATCGCAGTGATGAAATAGTGAGTGAGTGCATATCGACTGATCGAGAACAAAGAGAGCGATATGCAGACGACGTGTTTAAAGTCCGAGGCAAAAATACGTAGATGGTAGAAGTGAGATTTCATGGAAGGTGCAGCAGAGTGAGTGGTGCAAAGAGAAGATAAGAACGCGGTATGCATAAGTCATGTTCCGAGTGTGAAATGACAGTGTGCTGGCTGTAGAAGTAATATTTCTGTGAAGTTGCAGCAGAGAACACAGAGAGATATAGAGGAGTGGTTGAAAAAGTGTGAATCATTTTTCACAGCAGTAGCAGAATGCCGATAAGCAGCAGAATGAAGAAAAATAGCAGATCGTGCAAATTGAGGTGACAGTTTAATTATGCAATTTTTATTACTATCTCCAAGTTGTAGCTTGGTAAAAGGGGTTGGTGCCTCTTTCCAGTTGGAGCTGAAAAAATTGGAGTTGGTGCTCCATTCTATTGTAGCAGATAAAATTTAGAGGTTGGTGCCTCTTACCAGTTGGTGCTGGTGAATGATTATGTAAAGTTGTAGCTTTGCGTTTGACTAGATTTGGATGGTAGTCCAAGCGGTCTTTTGAGGAGTAGCCACATCGGTGAACCTCGTTAAAATGCCGTGTTATGTGTGATGCTCTTAGTACTTTTATTATTTCTGTTTTAATCTGCTACAGTTTATTTAAAAGTCTAAATTGCTTTTAAGTTTTTAAAGAACACACTGATTCACCCCCCCTCTCAGTGTCATTGTGATTGTGACATACATATGAGCAAGTATCCTAAAAATTAAAGGATATAAAGGAATGAGCCTAAATCCCTGGAATTGTTAGCACTACTATACCTTATGCATGACAATATGTCTGACACATTAGCATATCACTTATGAACAAGACTAATGTTTGAATGTGGAAGAGATAGATTTAGGTGTCCTACATTGCCTAGTGGCTTAGTCCAAATAAAATCTAAAATTGAGATTGGATAAGACATTTGTGGAACCCCTATCTTAGCAATGGGTTGAAAGAATCCTGCCTGACATCGGGGAACCCTCGTGTCTTATCTTAAATAATCATTTGCACACACAGGGATAATGAATAGTTAGGGTCTATCCTAGAAAAATACTTTTATCTTAGAAGTCTAGTGTGGTTAGTATGCAACTTTTGATAAGTTTATTAGGGTGTTTGAGTCTCATGGAAAACCTCAAAAATTTCTCCCATAGCAACAAAGTGTCAAAAATTGCAACCATATAAATCTCCAAATTGCAAAGTATTAAACCCATGATACATCATTATAAAAAGCACAATCAACATATAGGATAGATATTAGATGAATATTAGCAATAATATTTAGACGACCACTAACTATATCATGCACATTTTTCAAAATTGCAAAGGAAAATCGAATGACACATTATATCATTCGCATCATAAAACATTGCATACCATTGCATTTCATATATGGGTGATTAATTGATTACATTCTTATCTTAAGTATTTTCAATTACATTCATGATTTGTATACATTCTATGGCATCATCCATTATATTGATAAACATATTTGCATTCATTCCTTATGTTTTAAGTTATTAAAGCATACAGGTTCATTTACATTAGATTAGCATTGTGTAAATAAAGCATTACATACATTAATGCATAAAAAGAAAGCAATATCAAATATGCATTAAGAGAAAAACATCACATCCATATGCATCCATCAAAAAGCACATATAAGCATCTAAGATCACTGTATATCATCATCATAAATCAAATAGCTATCTAGTGCATGTCATCCATACATCACATCATATAACATCAACATAACATAAGAATTACATCCATGTGCATCATATAAACATAAAATTAAAAATAAATGAGAGCACAATAAGTGAGCCATAATAATGATCATATCATATAAATATGTGTGTCTCATAGTAGATGGGGAGTACAAAAATGCCCATAGGCTACAAACGTGTAGGTCCTTGACCTTACACCAAAAATGAGATATATCAAAAATGTATCCTGCAATCTAGAGCTCTCACCGCCTCCCTTAGTGCTATGTTCAGGAGAATACTCTACCTACTGCCCTATTGACTACTGTGGATCTTGCTAAGCACCCTGAGTACCACCTAACCTGAAGAGGTTTAGCACTCGTCCAACTGCCCCCTGAGTGATGGGTACCTCTAACCATTGGGACCTATGACTAGAAACTGCAATAGACTGACCTGCCTCCCTGGTCCTAGTATGAATTTTGTTTCCATGCATACTAGAGGATCTATATGTCCTCTCGCTCTGATGGGTGCGATATCTCGAGCTAGCAGTGGACTATCTTGTAGTCTAAGACCTAGTCCACTAGGACTACAACATATGGATCCTTAGGAACATTTGTGTCTAGCATCTGAATGTAGCCCACCAAATGGTCTACCTGAGTAACCCTGGATGTGTGACTCTCATTGGAACTCATGAGTAAACCCTATAGGCATTGTATCTCTATCATAGAATCCTAGCCACCTGGTAGTAGTGTTGTTAGTACCGTTGGAGGCCCCATAATAAATTGAGAGGATGGAGGACCCCCCCTCTATACCCTGAGCAGATCCTGCTCTGCTATGGCCACATCCCTTTGTGCCTATACCAAGTCATGAGCATGGGTGAGCTTGCCAACCTAGGTCTTTGTTGTAGTAGCCCGAGCGGTTAGGCTAGCAAGCTATTGGTCTACTTGTGTTAGTCAATGGTCTCTCTCTATTAGCTACACTTGCAGAGTAATGATAGTAGTATCATGCTCCCTTTGATTCATCTGGAATTGATCGAGCTAACTCTACAAGTCAGCCTTCTATGCCAAGAGTAGCCCCTCTACACTGTCAAGAGGGACCTCACCCTCCTCTAGAGCCTCCTCCTAAAGATCAATCTTGGGATCCTCCTTAATGGCACCCTCTATGCCCAAGCCACCCTCTGTCCGCTGGTGCATCCTGCACCCATTAGGATCCACCTCTGCTCCTGCTTGATTTGCAACATAGCCTAGAGGTCTTATTCCATACCAGTGGAATAGAGACCACCATATGTCATACTCTAGAGTGGTCACCACTATATCAACCCTAGTCTCTTAGAAGTCATCTACAACATCACCTAGTGTTGGAGGCTAGATCAACGATAGATACCTCTCCAAATCCAAGATCCTGTAGGTGAATGGGATATCTAAGATGTCCTACACCATGCCAAACTGACGTAGGACACGAGAGAAGAACTGAAACTCATAGATCTCAACCTTTCAATTGATCATCCATCTATCCTGATGAGCCCATCGAATCCTCTTGTCAACCTCAGGCTAGTCAGGACAATCCATGTAGGGCTACCACTGGATATCATCTGGCTTGAGTGCTACAAATCGGGTGATGTAATACTAGGTCTCGCCAACATGAGTCTTACTCTGGAAGCCCTCCTTTCTCTCAAGGCCAGTAGGCAACATAGCATTGATGCTCGTCATCAATGTCTGTAATGGGTAAGGGTAGCTCCCTAGGATTCTCTACTTTGATATGCTGCAAACCCCAGATCTATAAAAGTAGACTACAATTAATGCCTTTATGGATACGCTTAGTAATCTGATATATCTCTTGATAGAGTTGATATAGTAGTGTGCTCCCCTATGCTAGGAGCAATGGCCAGCAAATAGATCTCTGCACTAATCTATGTATAGTAGCTAGAAGGTTCTAGGGAATCCTCATGCCTGAGGAGTCTAGAAGTACATATTGCACCACAAGGTGTATGAAGATGACCTCACGCATGAAGAAGATATTCTTCCCCTACCAGTAGTTGATGTGGACCCCTCCATGGTCGATGGTGCCCTGAGCCTCCTCACTTCGAGCGCCAAATATAGCATCAAAGATAGAATCCTTAGCCTTAGAGGTGGAGCAGACAATGGACTTGCCATTAATGGGTATATTGAAGATGCTATAGACATCCTTTAGTGTGACTATCATTTCACGGTGAAATGTGTTGGTCCGCATATTCCAACGACGGGCCAACATAGTCAGATAGGATTAATCTACCCTAATGATGGGTAGATCCAAAACATAGCCAAAGCTAACAACTTTTAACCACTCTTGCTCACCATCAGTGAGCTCACCATGAAGAGTCTTCATAATTTCAGGCTCTCGTGCTCTAGAAGTCAATATCTAGAATAAATAGCATAAAATAAGGAAAAAACTAACTAAAACAAGCAAAAACATTTAAAAATTGATCTAAAAATCATCAAAAATAGTAAAAAATGATAAAAGAGCAAAAAAATGTCATCATGCAGGCCGAAAAATCAAAATTTTCAATTAGAAAGGTCAAAAATGCATTAAATGACATTAATTGCTAGTAAAAATTCAAAAAAATTAAATTTTTTGTAAAATTTTCCTAAATTCGGTGAACCGCGGGTCAACCCTACGGTCTGCGTGTGGTCAAAATTTGATTATTGGAAGTTTGAATGTTGACTGCAGATGGTAGCTGTGGTCCCCAATTGACCAATTGGGAACCATAGTTGGTACCTACGGTCTCCGATCGAAGTCCGACTAGGTGCAATACCGTAGCCAAAAATGCAAAAAAATTAATAACCTAAGCTATCCTAGCCTAAAATGAGGTTCATTGCCAGCATTTTAGTAATATTGATTTAATTATTACTTAACTGGGTTCATTTTACTGGTAATGGATGTGAGGTCTTGGTTTTTGAGTTACCTTGCCCTCCCTTTGTCCCCCACAGCTAGAAGACGCTTGCCTGCGCCCTACCATCATGCTGTGAGTCGACGTTCGGGTAAGATGTGCTAGGTTGCAAGTCAGTTTAGTCAGATGTCACTGTCAGAGCTCTAGTTGCAGGTCACTATCAAGGAATAATGAGATATATTTGAAATTTGAAAATTTTATAGACTTCTCATATTCAGCGCGGACCGCAGGCCCTAGCCACGGTTCCCAATTTTTCAAATGGGAATCGTAGACCCTAGCCACGATTTTCAACTGGTAGATAATTTTAGAAAATACCACCATGGGAAGGGTAAAAAATATCAATTAATTCCTCCCATTGGGTCAGAATGCAATAAAAGCAAGTTAATTTGGAAATTTGGTGATAATTAAGCACCGGGATCCAATCAAAAAATTAAAAATCTGGCTGAGATTATAAAGTACAACCGAGGTTGTCAATATGAAAAATCCTTTCATGGAGCAATACACCTCCCATCCAAATAAATAAGCTCAATGCATAATTCAAAACATTCAAAAAAATTAAACCATTAAAACACCAAATGCACATCGTAATCAGTAATTTACCCTATATACTTGTTGGTTGTAGCGACTTGCAACCCATGTAATCCGACAAGATGAGTAAATTACCATAAGGACATTTGGGGAAAAAATTGTTATCGTTGATCTGATATGATTATTTTCAATCCTTAAGAAGGCCTTCATGGTTAGACTGCTCCATGGGAACGAGGTGTTGCATGTCATTTCTTCTATGAATTCTTCTTCAACAAATCATCGACAATTTGATTCAACACAAATCTAATTGGATTTGTATCAATTCGATTCCCTAAGACATATATTGTAGCTCTACTTCTCCATGGGATAGAAATGTGCAAATAATATTAATATTTGAAATCAAAATATGAACTAGGCCTAGCCAATGCATTAATTTGCTCAAATCTAAATTTGTTCAGATCATCCATGGTGGTTAAGCGACATCGTCGCTTTATTCATTGTCATTACTCTCATCGACTCATCTCTTGAGGGGGTAGTCATAATATCAAATCATAATCAAAATTAATAGAAGATCTCGGAGATTGTAGATCCCTTGATCTTGTCAAAATTGTGTTCGTCCTTGCGAATCATTGTAAACAGCTATCATAAGCTTACCCCTTTGCTTGGAGTAAATAGCAAAGATGATTTTGCTTGTTGTTATTCGTATTTCAGATCTGTGGGTCATAAGATACCTATGGAATGCACAGATGCACCAAATGAGATGAGAAGGGCATAAAATTTTCAAGTTTAAGCCTCCAAAGAGTTGGAAGTAATGATTCCAGGATGTGCGTCCTTTTGCTGGACTTGGGGCATCTAATGTTGATCTGACTAATGATCATCATAGAACCTTCGACATAATTTTAGGTCTATTTTTTCTTAGCATTGTTCAATATCATAACGCATCTCAAAATGGGCATCTATAGACACCTAAAATACATCATGTCGAGGGCGACTACTCATATGGACATGCTACAAGACTATATGGAAGATCTTGGATAGACTCTAAGATAGAGTAGTGGTTCTAACAACTCAATTTGGGCTCCTTGGCCTAATCAGTCTGAACCACAATCCAAACCTATGATTTATAGATGAACCATGGCTGAGACCTACGATTTTTAGTCTAGACCATAGTTGTGACCTATGGTCTTAACTGAAGTTCATTTGGCCTTCAATCCGAGACAAATAAGTTGAAATGACCATTGGATCTAGAAGAAGGTGGTTAGATGGTGGAAGATTCCATTCTAGTAGTCCTAACCACCCCTTCTTGATCTTGGCTTCTCCAGGAAGCCACCCCTAGCCCTTGGGTAGTCCTATAAGTACCCCTGCAAATGAGGGCAATGATATAGATGATTTTTATAGTGAAGCGCTGATAAATTATCGAGTGAGTGTGAAGTGATCAAGTGAGCAACAAAGCCCTATCAAATTGCATATTGAATTTGTGCATTCGAAGACTACTTTTCTATTTATCCAACGATCAGTTTGCCATGGGATCCCTAGGAGCCTAGGAGGATCAAGAAATGCAAATTCGGGAAAATGAAGGCCCATCATAGTGATTTGATCACCAAAGCTATCAGAAGGACATCAAAGGTGACCTTTGAATATCAATTGGACAAGGAGGTGAAGCGCCCTACCCTTGGAATTGAGGGCAAGCCTATCAGAGTGCTAACCACAACTGTCAACCATGGTTTAAAGTGTAGACCGTGCACCAGAGCTACGGTTTGTAGTAGAGGTATAATCGCCTTCCTAATTTCATTTTTGTTTGGCTAATTAGGTTAGATTAGTTGTTTTCATGGTTAAAATACATTTTAGCAGACTTCTAATCGTAGATTTAGGTTATTTTAGCTTCTTTATGTTTATGCTTCAATTAGGACATTAATAAGTTCTTTATGCACTTTCATGCCTTATTTCATATATATGATCCATGCATAGAGTAGTTGCTGTCTTTCTTTACGCTATTGTATAAATATTGATTCTATTTGCATAGTTTAGAAGCACCTTTTATACTTTTTTGATTATGCATGTTAATGGTGTCATTATGCATTTTATCTAAAAGAGCCTCATCATGAGAGGTTGCCTATATTTTTGACATTCTTGTTGTTTCTTGACCATAGGGAATAGTTTCAAAGGAGAACAAACCATCAAGTTCCTTCCCCATTGCGAAGAAGAGGGCACCTCCACCCTAGAGTAGTTCATGCCATTTTGAGAGGCATTTGGAAATCACACCTACCCTTAAGAGGGAAAACAATTGAGCACTCCTATTGTAATATTGTATCAAAATGAATATCCCTAAGAGGGACGTACTTGTAATTGGGTTTTGACTTCAAATATAATGGAATAAAGCATTTTATTTCTTGTTTCATTTATTGTCAATTTCGTTTACTTGTATGCATGTTATATCTTTACCATTTATTGCAATAGGAGCCACAATCGGGTGTGACCCTTCCTGGTGGTTACACAATATTTACATCATAAAATTCTAATTCTTGAAAGTTTATATGCTTTATCAAAATCATTGAATAAGATTTCTAGAGAAACTAACCCTTTAGGAATTCTATTCATTTTGATTCGGTTCACCTCTATTGGTTCCCCAATAATATATTTTAATTTCTCTTCATCCTCTTCCTCGCATATCACATCTACATACTAATTATGAAGAGTTATGAAGTCTCTTATTTATATGTCATTCTAAAACACTTGAAGATATACAAAATTATCTGGTATATAATATTTATAAACAAAAATGGTGGAAACATTTCCATGTACTCAGTATCCATTTTAGGATAGTCTACACCAGATGCATTTATTACCAAAAGATATGCAATATGATTTTGTTCCCTAGGAATGTATGACAAGTTGAATGCTAGGTACTTGTCTATCTCTTCTAAAATAACTAATTTATATTATTTCAGTCTAGGATGTTTGGCCTGATATTTACCTTTGAATTGCTATATAATCAACTTTGCATATCCACTGTATGTTAGATAGTTGATGCCCAATTATTTTACCTTTCTTAGTCCTAATAATAAGGCTTCTTATTCAGCTACATTATTTTTGTTGGAAACTCTAGTCTGTAAGGTATTCCTAGGTAGTTACCCTTAATATCTATCAAATTAATTCTTGCATGTACCCCAAACTAATATTTAGCCCCATCGAAGGTCATGATCCACATTTCTTGAGTTAGAACCCTAATGGATTCTGCATCTACTAGTTCTCTAATTTTAGGATCTATATCTTTTGCTTAAGGAACTTCTACTAAAAATAGTGTATGGAAAACTAAGTATACCCCCATTTATTTTTCTTATGTATAATTAACCATATTGATCATAGTATCATTAAATTATATCAATTCTTTAAAATATTTGTTAAATGGATCTCTCCTGAGTGTAACATTCTCTTTTCCAATCTAATTGAATAGAACCTCCCAAGTATTCTACCTAGTGTCTACTTAGAAGCAAGGAGAAGAAAGGGTCTACATTTATAACTACCACATCCATAACTATACCTTTCTTGGGATATTGATCTAAGAGTACAAACAATCCAATAATTACCCCTAGACATGGTATTTTCTTGTTGTCTATTGCTGAGACGAGGAGAATCTCTTATGCAAATGAGTCCTAACTAATTTTCTATATTTTTAGGCATAATATTTTGAGAAGCATCACTATCAAGCATACAATTATGAATAACATATATATCCCCTAAGTTTGAGTTATATTTTAGAGATACATAGAAGGGTCTAACTGATGAAGAAGTTCTAGTCTCATGATTTTGAAGTCTGGTAGCATTACATGACAAATTTTGTTTATGTTCCGCTAAACCAAAAGCCTTTCAAGCTTGCTCTTTGTATTTTTGGACTTTCAATTATTCACCTTATATCTACTCAACTCTAGACCAACATCAAATTCTATTTTTCTAACATCAAATATTTTTGTACATTCTTCTTTTTGTGGTAATTCTTCTTCTATTTCTATTGCTTCAGGTATCTCTTTTATTCTTTTTATTTTTTTTTTAAATTTTTTCTTTGTTTGTAGTTATGTTTGTGATCGACTACCCCTTAATTCCATAGGTTTATGCATTTTCTGCTCTGCTAGAAACTATTATGTTTCTTAGGTTCAAGGTATGAATTCTATCTAGATCTTCTATCTCTTCTACTATTGGAATTAGTTTTCCTTGTTTCATTCTTTCATATCTAGAATCTTGTGAACTTTGCAAAAATTTTGTATTTCAGCTACTAAAATATTAGGATGATGATTAGATACATATAATTCCATGTTTTATTCAAATAAATTTTCTCTAGATTCATCTTTTTGAGTCCAAAAAACATTAAGACTAATGTTTTCCTCAGATTTGTTATCTAATTCTACATTGTTGTGCATACGTAGATATATTCCACAATAAGCTAAGTTATGAGGAGCATCACAAGCTGAACAATAAAAGGGAAAATTTGTAGTTACATTGACATAAGGTATGGGGTTGAGGATGACCTCATCATCTTTTTCAATTTCTTTCTTTTTCCAAACATTATTTTTGTTCATGTTTCCTTGCTCAAAATTATTGTTGTTATTTCGACTTCTATTAAAAGTTCTCCTGAATAGTAGTTTAATTTTGCTTTGTTGTTTATCTCCCTAAGAGAATGAATATTCAACATTATTATATTTTCCTCTCTATCCTTTCTAACCTATTATTCATTGTGTTAAATATTTATATCATTTTATTTACCATTTTTTCCATAGGATTTGTTTCTATTTTTCTTAACAGGTTGAATCCTACCTTAGGCTTTTTGTTAGGCTGATTCAGCTCTAAAGAATAAGGATTCATTTTTCTAATATCTAACATGTTACTATATTGCTTTATCCATACATAAATCAATAGTGGTTTTCTGAGCTTATCTAAGTTCATAATTGAAATCTCCTAGAAATGCATTTCTATAAAAACAAATAGACTAATCATCATTTGGCCTTAACGCAGTAGGGATCTTATTTTTTATCTTGATAAATATTTTGTTAGAATCACTTACTATTTAATTATCCTTTTTATTCATGGTAACTAATTCTATGAGAGTATGTTTTTCATTATTTCTTTCATCATACTTCTTAAGAAAGCTTTCTTGCATATGATGAAAGTTTTGAATTATCCCACCTAAAATAGTATTGAACCATTCCATAGCATTTTTTCTAGTGTCTATAATAATAGCCTGAGAATTACATATTCTTCATTTAATTCTAGACTATCCATACCATAAATAAATCTCTGATATGATCTTCACTGGAAACTACAATATTACCTTAGAACTTAGGTAGGTACTTGTGGGTTTTTCTAGGTAAGGAGTTCAACACAAGAGGTAACGTGAAAGGAAGGTATTTATTCATTCTCTACTGGTGCAAATTAGGTTGTATGTTGGCCATGTTAATTTAAGAAATTATTCTAATAGTATTTTTAGTGATAATAGCAGGAGGTATAGTAAAAACTTTATTAACACTATCAGGAGGAGTAACAACAAAATTATTTTCTACAAGAGTAGTATCTCAATTTTATTTGGAAATAAGACTTCTTGATGAGGGACTAGAAGGACAAGTTTGAAAGCATATCTCTGGATTGAAATCTAGAAGTAGTTCTCAAGTGGTTATCCTTGTTTACACCAGCACAATATGCTCCTTCTTCTTGATTTCTTGATTTTTGGGTATTAGCTAGTTAGAGTCGCCAACACGGTAGGTGCAAAAAGAATTGCATGATTTGGTCAAGATGGTTCAATTGTTTTTTTTACTCTCAACCTCATAGAGTAAACTTCTTGGGATATGGTTGATGTTATACAAGAAATAGCAAAAATTTAAAAATCAAGAATATCCTCTGACTATCGAATTCTTGACAACTTTGAACGCATAGGGAAAACTGACCAAAAATTCTAAAAATAAAAAAAAAATATATTCCCTAGCTCTATAGATCGACTATTATCAGTAAAAATTAAAATATCGTTGGAAATAAATTTATTGAATTCAAGAATACATCCCCAGTAATGGTGTCATAATATGTTGGAGTTATTTCTTGTATCCTTAAGAATGTGTCATACTACAAGAAATAACTTATTCCAATCAATGTTACAGGCTTTGGTGGACCTACCTCTTTAACCCAAAAATAGATTTATCTATAACTCTAGATAGACTGGGTAGAGTAAGGACACTCCTAAGGTAAACTTAATAATCATGCTCATCCATATTAAAATGTAAATATTATATTTATTGACCAAGACTTGCTATAACAGTTCAATTATGTCTTATATGTGACTGGTGTCTTAATCCATTGTGCCATTGTAGCAAGATTTTAAACACTTTAATGAAAGATAAATAAAAATAAAGAGGAATTGATTGGATTAAATTTATTTAAATATTGTAACAAACATAATTGGTTATTAAAAAAAAAGGCATCCATTACACATTCAAATAATGCAATATATAAAAGGGACAACACACAAAGCTGATACAAAAAGGATTGATAAGGTAAGAAGCTTAAAATTATATTATTTTTGAACTATTTACAATAGGATCTGGATCGAATTACCAAAAGCACTATAAGATTAATACAATAATAATCCTCATTAAAATTATGTAATAAGAATTCTTAGACTATCCATTCTAATTTGATAAACAACAAGGCCTCCAAACCTCTAGTTCAACAACTGGAAATAATCCTTGCTTCTAAAGGTTTCCTTATAAAAAATTGTGCAAATATGGGAAGAATGAGGAATGACACAAAGAAATACAACATAAATACAATGGCAAAACATGGGGTTCTCAAGTATACCTTTAGCAAAAATATGCTATGCAAAATATTAATCCTTTATTTTGGTTGTGGCAGCTTCTTTTAGCATTTTTAGTGCTTTGAATCTATTATAACTATTTAAATCTAGGCCTTCCACTTGTAACCATCCCCTACATATAATTTGCTGAGTGTGCCATTTATCTTTCAGGATGGACTTGTTCTTGTGTCTTTATCTTTTCTTATTGTGGGACCCTCTTTGGTTTTATCCTCTTTAGATAAGCTTACCCCCCAAAAGTTGGCTATTTTCTCCAAAGCCTCGTAACAAAAATAAATTGCAAAAGTGACTACATATTTGATACTTAATAACTTGTTGAAATTATTTTTGGAGATAAATTCATTGCCTTCTACAAATTTGGTTACATTTTGAACCATTTTTTCTAAGTCATTATGTTGTTGAGCCAATTCAATTCATATTTTTCATCACATTCAAATTTTTCTACTCTTTTTGTTATTAGCTTATCTGCATTTTTTGCTACCAACATCTCTTTAGTTTATATGCAACCTTATTTTCTTTTATCATTTATTTTAGTAGCTCAATTCTCCATGTCTTGGATGAAATTCTCCTAGTGGGGCTTCTCATGAAGGTAATTGCTCAACTTGAGAAACTCTCCTTGATAGTCATAGCTTTTGCCCTCTGAGGTGGTCACTTGTCTATCACATATCTGACTATATTTTGCCTTGCACTTTATGTATGCTATAGTCAAAGCTGCTTCTCTTTAATCTATACTTTGTAGTAGTGTCCTTATATTTTGGGTCAAGATCATGACATCGATAATGTCTTTGAGTATCTTAACTAGTGTATTTGCTTTTCTTTTTAGCTCTGTTATCAGCTCTTGCTTATAGTTCTTGATTCAACTTGTCCCTCAATTTGCGTTGGTTGTGCCTACTCTTGAATTTTGTTGATCTCAATTTGTACCCTATATTTCTCAACCTACAACTAATCCACCTTAGTCTTCAACTCTTCATTCTCCTTCAAAATGAACTCTATCGTATTTTCTTGAATATGTTTGTCAATATTATATAATTTTATAGATTTTCTAAACGGACCTCCATCCCCTATCTTAGGATCAACCTCAATTACATATTGGATATTTTCCTTAGGGATAGTAATCTTAGCTGCATCATGGGGATCATTTTTTATATGTATGATGCTTCTTGGATATTTTCCTTCTTCCATGGCTTGTAATTGCTTTTCATCAAAGTCATTGATTCCTTTGTCCTAACCAAGCTGATACTTTTTATGGTAGGGTAAGTTTTAATCTTGCCTTATCGTGTTTTGGAGATTTGGAAGGACTTGACATGCTGACCTGATTTTCCCTAAGAAGTGATGTCAAGTCCTCGATGTTTTCAATTTTATTTTGTATGAAGGAATATATCTTTTATATCCTTGTTGTCTACCACTAAGGATTTTGGCACAAACTATGGAATTTGCATTGCTATTTGAAGTTGATCCTCTATAGACAATTATGCTTTAGTAGGTACCTAAACAATGGATTGTTCTGGCTGAGGGGTAGTAGATGCAATATCTTTACCCTTACCTTTTGATCTTGGTTCTAGTGGCCTAAATTTGAGAGTGGGGTGTCATAATTCTTTTCTTCAATAGGATCAAAAATATGTTCAAGATCTATCAAGGCTAGTTGGGCCACTACTGTTGTTTCTTATGTCAACACCACTATGTCTATGATAACTTCTACTTATTGAGCATCTAAAATGATTACTTCTAGTATAGGGTCCTCAAATTCTTATAACTACTTAGTTGGGATTATGGGAGCATAAAATTCCATAAAATTTCTCTTCAATGACCCTAGGTCAATAGAGTAGTCTCGAAGGTGATATATTTGGGTATGAGCTCTCTTTTGAATGTTAATAAATTCCACATGTTTCTTAAGGACTTATTTTCTATTATGGACTTTTGTAGGCTATCTTCAAATGAATTAAGCCTACATTTTACCAAGGAAGATCTCAGGCCTTCTGGTGTTATTTTTTTATAATGGTCGTGAGGATTGTATGGCCTCCAACTGAGTTTTGAGAACACATATTCATCCATCCTCTACATTGCTTTGAAAAAGCTTTGGTATCACTTGTGTATATATGTTCTCATTTTGCAGGGGAGTTTAAACCAGGGTATCCTATTTGATTTATTACCTCCTTTTATCTTGTATTATTCTTCTATTTTCTTGGTAATATCCATAGCAGCTAGAGAGAAAGGGCAATATGATGGGAGTTAAGTAGGATTTTGATCCCATAAAACCTGATATATGTGAAATTCTCTGTAACGAAGAAATATTCTACTTTATTTTCATGCAAAAAGTCCATAATTCCTTTAGGAATTATGCTAGGGGTATATCCACAAGGGTACTCATGAACCAAGGGTAATTTTTTCCCAAGAACTAGTTATAGCTAGACTCTTCTTCATGGATACATGGTAGTCTATCTTGTACATCTGGTGCATCTAGTACTCCTCCTAGTTCCTTAATTTTACTTCTTTCCAAGTAGCTAACAAATACATGGATTAGAAGGGATTAATGGGTGAATTGAGGTATTTGTTCCTTACCTTATTTAATGGCCTATTGCAAGACTTTTAATTCTAGGTCAATCCTCTCAATTATGATGTCCTCCCATCAATACATGGGCATATTGAACTTTATATCATATTGTATTATCAAATGTATTACTTCCTTTGAAATCTTAGTTAAGTCAGAGATGCCTAAGGCTATACCAATCATATCAGTATAATTTATTTCCCATGGTTGCAAATATCTTTTATCAATAGGTAGTTCATAATATACTTGAGCATCATACTTAAATAATTTTGGGTAGGCTTCTGTAAATAACTTCTAGTTAGATTGGAACTTCAACACTGTCCTTTCCAATATTATGTTAGCCTTCTCTAGATTTAATATTATTTTGAACACATCGGTAGTGAGCTACACTAAGGATCTACCATCATGCTTCCTGGCCTAATTTCTACCTGGATCCTATACCATCGCCATCCAAGATATTAAGTCTAGAGAGAAGTAAAATTTAAGGTAGGTCAGCCTACCGAGATTGCTCATCCATTGGTTGCAGTGAGGTTTATCTTTATTTTTGTATTGTTGTGTTATTTTGAACAAACCCATGAGGAGGGCAATATGTTTCTATGGGATTTCTTCCACCATTTTAAAATAATCTATAGTTGTATTATCTGCTTCCCACCTTTGAGCCATAGTAAGGTTACCTATATATAGTCTATCATCTGGTTAGTGCTTTCTTGCCCAAAGATGACCATATATGGGTTGTTATCTATTAGTTTTTGATGTAGGCAACAATACCTTCAAGGTAAGTAGCTTGAGTGATTGAGGATACCATCTTTGTTCTTCTATCATAGGACTTCAATTTCTCACTGTAAAGTTTTTGCTTTTGGTTCTAATTTTGTCTTTTATGTGAGTCAATGATTCAGAGTGAAATTTTTTCAACCTTATCGTACTTGCACTTATAGCAAACTGGTGAAGTCCTCCACATGATCTAAATTTATGGTATCCAACTATTGTCTACTTTTTCAACCACCCTACATGCACCACCTTTTTAGCCTTAAAAATCTTAGCTGCCTCTACAACTCATTGTCTCATGGCAATTGACTCATCTACTTTTAAAACATGTCCTATTGCTCCTTGCTAGCGTATTTATACATGTGGATTTAATGATTTATAAAGTTTAAGTTCTATCTAACTATGTATTTTATACTTTGATAATATCTTTATGGAAAAAAACACTTAGTTAGTACAAATAAATTCAAATATGCACTTTTTAGCCTTTGGGACTTACAATGTTATGGTTGACGAGAGCATCAACTTTATTTTCTAAAGAACCTTTGTTGTCATGAATTTGATTTAGGAATATTGATTTGCTATCAAAATCTAACCGATATGCTATCTCTAACATTTTGTAGGAATCTAGGATTATTGGGATGACCTCATGAATAAGACAAAAGGAAATTTGGCATTTTTGGCTTTCATCGGCTACCCTTTTGAGTCATTGATCTATCGATATTTCTTTCAAGTCGTTCATCCAATTATAGATGAGATAAAATTTTCCTTCATACATTTTTCATTAAACTTCAGACCATAAACATCTTCTATCATCTACTTGATTTATCGATGTTATCTCTAAGCCATCAGATCTATAAAAGCTACTTGTGACTTACCCAAAAAGGGTGCATGACGAGTCAAAGGTCTCATAATATTTTTTTATTCTTCATACTGTCGATTTAGCCTCTGAACCATTGGATCTCTTGGCCCTATATCTAGGTCATTTATCTTGGAACTAACAATTTAAAGAACTTTTCAGACTCTAGTTATCTTTCAAAACATAGGATCTACCTCTAAGTCATTAATTTATCAGTTTTATATTTGGTTGATCAAAATTTTCAAATCTACTCATGACTTACCTAAAGGGAAGTGCATAGACATGGCAAAGATGTGGGGGGAGAAATGACAATTTGATTTTTCTTAGGTGAAAGACTTAAACTTATCCATATTTTACAAGGTTCTAAAGTATGTTATGAAAATATAGACTAAGCTTTCAAAAGGAGGTGAGACACATTATCCTAAACTTAGGAGGTATAACAATTATATGGTATAAAGGTCTAACCTTCGAATAATACCATTATTTCTAAAGCATAGGTTCATGGAGTTGGGATGCGACCATGTATAAAAAATATTGGGAGGGTTTAGGGTAAGGTTGATATGAAATATTAAGGCATACAAAATACTTGAAAGTAAGAGGCATAAATTTGGTAGGTCACTAAAGATTTTTATAATTTTTGGTTGACCTATGTCTATACCTTAGGGAATATGTAAGAAACATTTTGGGGAAACCCAGACTAAGGTTGAGGGGCTTAGTGTTTAGGAATTATTTCTTGAGCTTTTCTCTTTTTTTGCTCGAGGTTTTAAGTCATTGATTATTTGCTCTATCTATAGACCATCCATATTAGTATGTAAGACAATGCAGTTTGACTTGGTCAGAGGCCATTGCTAACTTTTATATCTTAGGCTCACCTCTGAACCATTTATTTCTTGATCATGATTCCTAACCATAAGATCTTCATGAATATGATAAGAAATCTACAAGAGGTTTAAAGGCTGCATATAAGACAAAATATTTTTTGACCTTGTTAGAGACTATGTTAATGCTTGGACAACCAACTCCTCTTTTGGACTGTATATTTCTTGGTTGTACTTTTGCATCATAATATTTGAGGTAGATAAAACAAAGCATTCAAACCTTGTCAGGAACTATATCTTTATATTTCAAAATATAAGTCATGCCTCTAAATCATTGATATGTAGGTCTGGCCTCTACATCGTCCATATTGCAACAAAAAAGTCACAATGTCATTAAGATCTTCCTTAACTGTTGGACCAAAGGCTGAATTTTTGAATCATATATTTCTTGGTCGTACCTCCACATTGTCCATATTGCAATATAATTGTGAAGTTCCTCATAAAATGTTAGACCAAAGGCTACCCTTCAGTGTCATAGATCTATCGAGCCTACCTCCTAACTATCCATATTTTAGATGAGACAAAACAACCTGCAAGGTCATTAGAATAATAATACAATAGCAAAAGCATAAGTTATCCTTAAATGTTGGAGTGACCATGGGAGATGAAACGTTAAGACTTGGAATTATGATTATGCAAATCAGGACCTTAGGTATTATAATTTGTGAATTTACCTAAAGGTATATTTTATGGATTCATATGATGGAAAGAGGAGCAAAACTAATATATGATGACTTAAGATATTCGACTTAGAAAATTTTGGGTAAACTTAGGGATTATGGTGGGGAAAGATATTTTATTATGCAAACTTAGAAAAAAGATAAAACTAAGCTCTTCGTGGGCTATATTAGATGTTAAATGAGGGAATTTGATGAATGCATAGTCTAAGTTTGGTGGAGTGGAAAATTATTGAGTGGCCCTTAAACTTTGGGAAGGAAGAGTTACTTAGGAGATTATGGAGGGAAAGTAGGGGATGTGGACCAAGAAGTGGACTAAGATTTTATGAATTTCTCAAGGGAGTGTGAACCTTAGTGAAATTTGCGAATAGACATGACTATGACCAAGGAGTATTATGGGGACCTTCTGATTAATTCTTTGCAATAGAACCTGAGACCACTTTGACCTTGATTTATCAAGCTAGACCTAGGAATCCATATGACCTTTCAAAATTTAAAATTAGGGGTATTTTTCAAGTTGTATTTTGAGTATCCAATGGGATCCAATCTAAGAATTTGATACCTATATTTTCAAGAAGCCCTTTTTTTAGATTAACTTGAACACACAACCTAGCACAAGTTGCATTATTGGCCTTCGAAGGAGCCTAGTCTACAAATGTGCCAATAGAGTTACCTATCATCTCAAGAGTCAATTTATTCCATAAATATAGGGGTAAAAGTAATAGTATTATCCAAATTGAGACTTCTTCACTTATGGGTCAAAAATTACTAGCCAAGGCATCATGTAGAGAGGGCTTGATCCAAGGAACTAGGGATCTCCTTGAAATATTGCATCTCTTTCCTCTGTGGAGGAGAAAATAACTATGAAATACCCTCTTCCTACCATCATGAATTTGTAGTTAGATCTTTTAGATCATCAAGAAGAGGTGATACATCTTTTAATGGTTGTTGGGATAGGCAAATACCCATAAATTTACAAGCAAGTTAGGGTATGATCAAGCTCTAAATATAGTCTAAAGTAATATCCACCACTAGAGAATCATTCAACTTAGGAATAAAGTAGCATTTGTTACTTGGTTGGGACTATTTTCTAGTTTTGATTGGTCAAACAAAGGAGGTAGTGAGAACAAGGAAAATAAGCCATCATCAACTTTCTTGAGTATGGAGGTAGTCATCATGGTAACATCTTGGAAGGAGGGTTTGGAGTGGGGAGGAATATACCCTATCACCATTACCATGACATGGCTTTGGAGGTGACCAAACCCTAATCTGATCCAAAAGAGAAAATCTTTACCAAAATCTTAGAACTTGGATCATTTTTCTCCATTAAATTCATGGACATACCATGAAAGCAAAAGTAAAAGTAAATGAAGCCAATAAAGAAAGAAGCATAATATCTTAAGATAAATAACTACAAACAATAAGAAAATAGTTATAATGCTTACAGGATTTGGGCATGCAAAGGTTAATGCATCGAGTGGCATGAAACCTTGTCCAAAAACTAGGTCCAAGAATAAAAAACAAATAATATAATCAAAATTGGTATTGTTGCAGCTCTTTCCATTCCCAGTTTATATTAGGATTTTTGCTTGAATTTAGTTTATTTCACCCTTGAATGCGTCACACATTAGAGTACAATATTACTACTATATATAATATTATTATATATTTAAAACATTATAATTTTGATAAAATTATTTAAAATTAATTAAATATTAAACAGGTTATTTATCATCCTATTAATTCCTTACGCATTATAGGGACATTGTAGGCTAATTCTAATATATTAGAATTATAATTGTCTTAATTAATAAAAATAATTTAAACCACATTAAAACTCATCTTTAATCTTCCTTGTCTTAAGCCATAATTCTATCCCACTCCTTGTCTAATGCAAGCACTTATTAAGCATTGAATTAAGATCTATACGATGAACAACAAAACATATACCTAGAAAGTGCTTTGATACCAATTATTAAGAACATCCTTTGCTCTAATACAAATTGTTATGAACCTCCTTGCTCATCCACAAGAATTAGTACCAATTTCAAGAAATATTAAAATATGTACTCTCAATGGATATAAAATCATTCACATGTATGCTAGAAAATTAGATTAATTCACGAACAACTAATATAAGACGAAATATGCAAATTACATCAATTTATTCAATTATAAATAAAACCCTTGAGGTAAAGAACATAGAATAAAATGCTTTGTATTGGAAGGAAGAAACTCCTCATTATATATAAATATAAGTATCAAACCCATACAACATTATTCTCTTCTATATATCTCTAATTCATGCTTACAATGGTAATAGCCCTCCCTTTTTATAACCACCCTCTTATGCTAATTTGAGGGAATTAATAACCTTATCCTTATCCCATCCATTATTAAAATAATTTCCTATAGATAGATCTTGGGTTATTTTAAGTTCATATAGTTTATTAATAGCTCATCCCAAAAATACACTATAGTTGGATTATTTATAGCTCATAGAAACTATACAACATAATATTATATTATTAAGTACCTATCTCAGGTACCTAACAAAATGGATAAAATGGATTAAAGCTTGTGTCTCTACAATATCATATTTAGTGTTGGTAAATTGGCTAGTAACATAATCATTTAAAGCCAAGAGGGGTTTTAGACAAGGATATCCTTTGTCACAATATTTGTTCTTTATTATGGAAAGGGTATTGATAAGGAACCTAAATAAGGCATACAAATATGGGCTAGTAAGCAGACATAAGGCTCATAATAATATCAAAAACATCACCCTTTAACAATTTGTAGATGATACAACCCTTTTGGGAGGGCACGAAAAAATGAGGCTTGACCTTTAAATAACTTATAAAAGGAATATGAAAGAGCATCTAGGAAGAAAGTTAATAGGATAACATCCAAAATTTACTTCCTAAACACTCCAGCTAGAATCAAAGTAGGGATGCATAGGTTACTTCAAATGGAGGAGGTAAATTTACTAGCAACATATCTAGGGATGCCCTTATTTGAGAGGAGAATGAGGATAGAATTGTGGAATATAGTTATAAGTAAAGTTTAGAATAAACTACCAACATGCAAAGGTAGATGGTTAACATTAGAAGGAAGAGTGTAGCTAATTAAATTAGTCCTACACGCCATTCCAACATACTATATGTCATTGTATATTATGAAACAATTGGTAGAAAAAAGTTTAATCTATATTATACAATCTTTTTTGTGGTTAGATTTATATGATAAAAGGAAATTTCCTTTGGTGAAATGGAGAAATTTGTATGATGATAAAATTAGGGGAGATCTTGGTTTAATAGTTCTTATGGATGCAACTTAACTCTACGGGAAAAATTAATTTGGATATTGTACAAAGAGAGTTAAAGACAATGGGCAAGAATTATTCTAAGTACATTTAGCCCAATGACCTAAAATTTATCTTTATTGCATCCTCACTACCAAATGGTTATGCACTATGGGATAATTTTAAAAAATTATTGATCCAATTATTAAAGGTCTAATATGGGTAGTAGGAATTGAAAAAGAAATCTATTTGGATAGATACTTGGTGTGATAAGAGACCACTTATTTTAGATTTAATTTTGAAACCATGGATGATATTACATTAAAAAAAATATGGAGTTAGTGTTTCAAGCATTATTTACATGATTCATGAAGAAATATATAAACAAAAATAAGATATTTTACAAGTATACCAAACATTTTTGCTAGGAGGAAGTTGAGAAAAAATATCAAAATAGTTATTATTCCAAGGGAGCTAAGGATAAATTGGTTTAGGAATTTAATAAATCAAGATAATACACAAAAACAAGTAAATATAATGTAAAGCACCAACAAAATAGGAATACCACAAGAATATGGATAGATATTTGAGATAGCCTAAGCATTCCAAAAGTCAAAATGTTTGTATGGCTAGTAGATCCCAAGAAATTTTTATCTTGGGATAACCAAATGAAAGGGGGTTTTCATGGCCCCTCACAATGTTTTCTATGTAAAAATGAGGAGGAGAATATAGACTATATATTGGGACACTGATAAATACTCTAGGAACTATGGAAATGGATTCTTACTATAGATGGTAAATGCATGGTGTTGAATGGAAGAATTCAAGAATGGTTAAAGCAATGGTAAAGCACTTTTAGAAGTGAGGCGCTACAAAAAATATGGGATACATCAAAATATACAATACTTTGGATTGTATGGATGGAAAGGAACAAAGTCATATTTAAAGAAAAGGAAAATTTTTTAGAGGTAATGAAAAGAAATATTTGTTTAGTTGTAGAGGAGTCTAAACCATCCCTATCAACTCACCCAATCCCTAATATTGAAGCAAAGAGTCTTGATAGATGGATTCAAGTCATGATTTGGAATTATGATGGTGGGTACATGAAAAATAAAAGGAAGGTAACAAATGTAAAGTGGAAACCACCAAAAGTAGATTTGGTCAAATTAAACTTTGATGGGGCTTCTAAAAAAAATCTAGGACCACTAGGAGGAGGAGGAATAATAAAAAGTGATAAGGAAATTTTTATCACATTATGCTTTTAGTTGCAAATTTAAGATAAATAATGAAGATGAAGCTTGGGCAGCTATGGAAGGATTAAAAATATGCAGAAAAATAAATTGGAATAGAGTATGAATGGAAGGTGATTCACTAATAGTAATAAATGCAATTTTGAGGAAAGCAAAGGCTCCATGGAACATACAAGAGATCATTGTGGAAATTCAAGACCCTGCTACAAAGTTTGAAGATATCAAGCTTACACATAAGTTTTGAGAAGTAAACAAATGTGCAGATAGGCTATCTAATAGAGAGGTTTTAATAGAGTGTCATGAAGTTAAATTCTCTTTTCCATGTTTAGAGGAAGTAGTAATTTCAACTAAAATTGATAAGAAAAATTTGAAAGGAGCAAATTCAAAATAATGTTCCAGAGGATTACAAAATGTTTCAAGGGATCCATTTATAGATCAATGCATTGGAGAAAACTAATAATCCAAATTTGGTAAAGCAAACTATGATTTCATGAACTGAGTAGAAGTTTTGCATGTTGAAGAAGAACAAGATGATATTAGATGGGATTCATGGCTGAATGGATTTTTTGAGTTGTTGGTTAGATTATGGGATAGAGTATGGATTGGACAAATTTTTGATACTGATAAACTATTTATTAAAATAATACCATTAGGATTTGTTAAATTGTCATTATAATATGAATGAGATTCATTTTATCTCATAAAAATGAATGTTTTTGTAGGAAAATATCAAGAAGAAGGATGCTAAATTCTGTAATATTTGTATTTACAAAGAAAATTGAAGAAGATCAAAAAAAAATGAAAATCAAGAATTTAAAATTTTTATGAAAAAGATATAGGTATCTAGCTATAACAACTTAATTGAGATTAGAATTTAATTTTTTTATGAAATCCTCAAGCTCTAAAGAAGAGAGTTGTGATTTTTCAAGGGTGGGGAACTCGAGTACAACCCCTTTTCCTCAAGCACAAATGAGAAAATGTTCTGTTGCATGATTTTCCTTTCAATAAATTGAGGTTTTAAATTATAAATCAACTTGTGATATTTTTCCATCTATATTTATGTCCACATAACACAAATTATACCTTATTCAACTAAGTTATAGGGTTCTCCTACACTAGGGCACCAAAAAACTTAGTACAAATTATACTGAACTTATCCTTTATGAACCAAACACAAGTTTGAGTTATATACAATGATAATTAATATTTCCTTCCCATATTAGCATGGTGATCATTAGTGTATGTCATGGTCTTTTTTAACATTGATTTTCAAAATACATTTCTTTTAAACTTTTATTTTTATACCTATTAATTTTTTTTTGGTTGCACATGTAAACCTCTAACAACCCTAGCCCATTGGGTAAATACAAAGTCAATGGGATGTAGTTCATCTAAGAAATCAAACTAGGGCATCCCACCATCAAGCACTCAGCCACTACCAAATGACCTATCCCTTTCAGTAATACCTAGAAATATAAAGAAGTATTATGTAATAGCTAGCCTCTAACGTGATATTGTAAATTTTGTTTTACAATTTAATAGGAAGTTGTTAAGTTTGGCATAAAAATAGGTATCTTATTATGTCATTTGGAAAATATTAAGCAAAATATTTGTGTCATCTTATAAGATGTAAAATAAGTCGAAGCTTATGAAAATTTGCTTATATTTTTTTCTATCAAAACAAGTTTTTTCTTAATACCAATGTTATAGACATCACATACATAATATCTATATACATATATAATATAGCACTGTATTATTAAATTAAAATCATCATATATATATATATATATATACACATATGTTTATTTATTGAAATTATGAATCGATAGAGCTAAGGGTAATTTTTTAAAACAAATTATCTTTCGGGAGCTATATCTTTGCATAGTGTTGTTTGATTTAGGTGATTCTTGTGCTATTTTGTGTAGATTTTTAAAATATTTGAAATGAGTGGTCATTCAAAGAATCCAAGGGGAGATGACCATGTGAAGACAACTATTCAAAACTAGGGTAGCATGAGGGCAATTATTTTCTAAAAAAATGGCTCATCTTTTAGGAGTTATATCTTCACAAAGGGTTGTCCAATTCAGTTGATTCTTGGACCGATTTGTGTGGAATTTTATGAGATTTAAAATTGAGTGTTCATACGGAAGAGTCCAAGAAATTTTTAGGGAGATACAACCCTATGAAGTTATTCATTTGGAACAAGGGAAATGACAAATTTTCAAGTTGCAAAAAATAAAATGGCAAATATCTGTCAACTAGGATTCATATGATGGGAGGAGCAATTGAGGATTAGGGATTTAGTCAGGAGAGACATTCTATTTAAGGATGTACTTTTTTATCTAAGTATATTTTTCCCCTTATTTATCTTAGAAATTTTGCATGCAAATTATTTTAGGTTTTTTTATCAAATATTATAATTGCTATAGGATCCCTAAGAATGTGGATACCGTGATTGTGGGTCATGTTAGGTTCTTGCAGGTGTTGCTCCTTGATATCATTGTATCAATAAGGATCAAGATCCAAATATCAAATGTGAATACACGTGGGTTTCTTGTAGATTGCAAGGCTTTGGGTGTTCAATGGTCATGGTGTGTTCCAACTTGTTGGGTGCATGATGTGTTCTATTGGTGCGGGAGTTCTTTGGCTTGTGTGGTAATGGTTAAAGTTAATTTTTTGTTTTATTATGGAAAGGCTAACTTATTAGTTAGGAAGGAGCTTTTGATTTTCATATTTTAGCTAGTTTTAGAGCAAATTGGTTCCTATTGCAGAACAAATGTGGTCTCTATGGTAATTGTTTTTCTAAAATTGGGGAGGTCTCTGTGGTTCTTGGTTTAGGGACTTCTTTCTTCAGTTTTTAGTTGAATTTATTTTGGATCCTTTTGGAAGTTTTGATTTTTGATTCATCCCTAGGTTTGAAAATTCTAGGTTACTATTGATTCTCTATTTGATGCCTTTTTACCATTGTTTCAAATTTCAAATTTTAAATTTTTCCCTATTGGATGGCAATTCTTGATCTACTTCTCTAGGATTTCGCTTGGGTAGGAACTGTTTCTTGGTTTTTAGAGTTCCTACTTTAGTCATAACTTTTCAAGTTTCTAATTGACCAACTCATTATTTTGGAGGTGGTTTGGGTGAGAATCGTGTTTCTTGGATATCCTAGTTCTCCTAAATCTCCTGGATCTCTTGGATCTTTTAGATATCTATCCTATAATTTGTTTTTTAGTTTTAGTTGGTGCTTGGTTTATTCATCCCTTTGGAGGGATTAATATTTTTATGTTTCTCATTGGTCTCTCCTTGGAATCTTGTGCTTCTTGTTTGTAAAATATTTAGGGATCATTTCAAAACCCCTTCTTTTACCTAGTAAAAAAAATTGCTATAGAATATTCTAGTAAATTTTAGTATATTTTGAGTTTTAGTTTACTTTCCATGGAATAAATCATAGCTAAATCCTTAGAATAATATCTGTTAGTAGAGGTTAGTGAGGTCCTAACATAGGATCGATCCTCGTTGCTCAAAGATAGGACAATTTTTGGTAGATTTAATGGGTTTTGACCAAGGGCTTTGACCTTAAGAAAATGATTTGATAAAAATTGGAAGTCTCCAAAATTGAGTCTATCCTTTCTTGCCAAAGGTTTATTCCTAGCTATTTTTTGTTCTATGGATAAAAGATATGGAATCCTAAAATGGGGTTCTTGGTTTATGGTAAGGGCAAGACTCTTCCTTATCCATTAGTATGAAGGCTTTGCACCTAAAAATGTAAATCTATCCCTAGTAGCAGTCTGGGTTAGGATGTATGGGTTGTCCATTGAATTTTTGGAAATATATACCTTCAAGAAAATAGGCAACACTATTGGAAAATTCCTTGATATTTCAAAAACTACAAAAGATAGATTCTTGGCTATTTATGCTTGGATATTGATCGTGATTGATATAAGTAAACCTTTACCAAAATAAATCATTCTAAATTATGGGGTAAGTTTTGGATCCAAACCATATATTATGAAAACATATATTTTAGATGTAGAAGATTTCATAAGGTGGGGTATATCAAGGGATCATACCCTAAGAAGAGTTCAACAAAAATATATGTAGAAAACCATAAGAGCAACTTACAAAGGGATATGAATGAGGATGGTTTTCAAATTCCAAAAAATAGATCTAGATAAATGAAATTAAATAAATAGTGAATACCAGTAAGGAAGGACATTGGAAGAAATACTAATTCTTTTAAGGATTTATCCCATGAAAAAAATCAGATCAAAGCTTAGAGGACATAGTAAAATAGCTTCATAATATCAATAAGGAGTTGTCTACTCAATATGATCCTAATTAGGGATGAACATTATTGATGAAATTAAGGAATGTGTTTCATTAGATTTTGAAAAAATTATTGAAGTATCATGCACCATTCAGGAGAAAACAATTAGTAGAGAAAATGCAGTGTTAGACGTAAAAACCTCTATCATTAATAAGGAAATACTAGAAAATAAGTAGGACAAGTCAAAAACTTCCATAGTAGAACCAAGAGAGGATAAATATAATGAAAAATAAAGTTGTGAAATAATATTGAGGAATATAAAAATAAGACTTACTCTTAATACATGCAAGAAAAAAAGAGAAAAACCCTCAAATTATCAAGCGAGATCTAGAAAAGAAAGCGCAAACATAGAGAAAGGAATACAAACTAAATTGGTTGAGCTTCTCTTTACTAAACAACAAAATTGGTAATTCACAAATGAGGCCAGTAGCCCCTAATAAGACATTATTATCATATTATGGAATATAAGGGGTTCTAATGCCCCATCAAAGTAGAGGTGTATTAGGGACATTTTTTTAAGTGAAAAGCCTGGTATTATTTGTATCCAAGAAACTAAAATGACAAAAAAGTTTCCAAAACTATGAAAGTAGTATGGATAAGATATGAATGGTATGTTATGGATTCTATAGGAGTGATAGGGGGAATTATAGCCTATTGGAATCCTATTAGAACCTCATATGAAATAATTCATAAAACTAGGTATTTTATAGACTCTTTAGTCACACACTACTTTATAAACATTTGTTTCATCCTTATCAATATCTATGGACCTACAACTCAATTAGGTAGATTAGAAGTATGGATTGTGATTGAATCCTTTATGAGAAGTACAGACAAAGAAACCTGATTAATGATCATAGGATATTTTAATACCATAACCAAGTTGGATGAAAATTTTAGGAGAATTAGGAAATTAATCCAAAGGATGAGATTTCTCAGCTTTTATTCAAAATAATAATATACGAGAGGTTGAGTTTGAAGAAGAAAAATATACATGGAATAACAATAGGAAAGGCCAAAACCTAATAGCAAAAAAATTAGATAGATGCATACTTTTAGATCATTGGCTAGATGAAGTGACTTGTACTTAAATTAATACCTTCACAAGGACAGGTTTAGATCACTAGCCAATTAGAGTTAAAATGGTGGTAAGTGAATTAAAAAAATATATCATATTAAATATGAGTAGATGTGGGTTGTCAAAACTTCCAAAAAACATTAAATCAATGGCATCTAGTTTAAAATAATAGAATAAGAATACTTTTAGGAATATTATTTTAGAAGAAAGAAGAACTATAAGATGAACTTTCAAAATTCCAAAAAGGTGATCATATAAATCCAAGCTTGAAGGAAATGAAGTTGCTTAGCGAATATCATAATATATTATTTTTTTATTAGATGGTAGAAGGGGTTTTGAAAGGGTCCCGAACATTTACAAAGGGATTTTGGAAGGGACCCCAAACCATTACAAATACAAAGAGTATTCATTGAGCTCAAATGATTAATATCAATTGGATTGAATATAGCTTTCGACAAGAGGATCAGGAAACAAGTGGAATAAAAAATCTGGTCATATCTGCATTTTAAAAACAAACTTGGAAAATATCACCAAAGGATTAAAACATCAAGAATTTTGAGGCTGTCAAGAGAGATTGGATAAAAAACACCAAGATTTATAGCCAAAAATTAAAAATGAAAAAATCCCACCCAGTGAGAGTCTAATGAACCAACAAACCATGCCCAACCATTAACGAGTTGCAACCATGGTGTAAGGAGAAACAATAAAAAATTAGAGCTATGGCACTGACATATATCGACAAGAGGAATTAAACAATTTTTTTTTCTTTAAATTTGAAAACCCTTGAATCATCTAGTGAAAAGAAAAGCAAAAATATTTAAACTAAAACTTCCACTTGCTTCAAAGTCCGTAGAGCTCACCCAATAAATAGGACAAGGAACCCCACCTTCCTCTAACATGCGGTCCAACCAATATTTGGGAACCTCTCAAGGGGAAAACAACAATAACAAACAATTTGGTAAAAGAAGATCTACAATTGAGGACACCAATGATAGAAATATCTTCCAACCCAAGAGCAAGCATTCAAAACCCACAAATATTTTTGGAGCCCAAACCACCTCGATACTGTATGAAGAAAATATTCTAGATAAACTAGCCCAAAATAACACCCACACAATGAGAAAAGCTAGCCAAGGAGCCCTACCTTCATCTAACACATGGTCTAACCAACATTTGGAAAACTATCAAGGGATGAACAACAATAATAAAACAACCAATAAAATAAAATCTATAACTTAGGACACTGATGATAGAATCATCTTCGAGCCTAAGAGAAAGCAATCAAAACCCACAGATCCTGCTGGAGCCTAAACCACCTGAGATCCAAATGAAGAGAACAATCTAGATAAATCAACCTTGAAATAAAAAAGAAATATCCCATCAAAAATTAGGGCTTTGAAACCCTAGGATCTGACACAACCAAAAAATATGGATCTAACAACTAGTCCATCCCCTCCAACTAAACGAAACTAGGAAACCCCACCAAATGGGGGGTCACCAAAAAAATCCTTCCTCCATGATAATTGAGCCCGAGGTCTCCTCTTGAAGTCTAATCAGGAAAGTGGAAGGACCATAAAAAACCACAAGGAAAGAACCCCCAAAATAGCACCCACATCTAGCAACTATCCCCACCAATCATTAGGTAAAAGACCACACACCCACCAGTTGAAGTGACCAGACAACTTAAGTATAACTCCATAAATTTTGAAGGCACTAGGTCTCCCAATGATTTAAATTAGAGGGGTAAGACCAAAGGATTCCACAGAGAAACACCCAATAAACTAGCATAGGTGACCAACAATAAGGTCTTAGAGGGTAAAATCCAACAAAAAGGAGTAGTAGATCTCCCACTCAAAGAGAAAGGGTTTGAGAGCACAAGAGTGGGAGGTATCCTAAGGGTCAGGTCCACACAAAACCTCTTTTCCATGGTGAGGCTCAGACCCTGCCATACCCTCTATACCATGGTGAGGCTTAGGACCATGTAGATCCTCTCTACCATGGCGAGGCTTAGGCCCTCATAGACCCTATCTACTATGGTGAGGCTCAAGCCCTTGCAGATCCTCTATGCCATGGTGATTATTAGGCCCATGTAGATCCTCTCTACAATGGTGAGGCTCAGGCTCTTCAATATCATAATATTTTGAATAAGATATGTTTTAGAGATTAAAATTGAGATAGACTTGGTTAAAAGGAGATAAAATTACAAATTTTGTTCATAGGATGATAGCAGTACTGAGATCATCATCTAAAATTAGTAGAATTAAATCAGTAGAAAGGGTTTGAATTGAATACCAGAGTGAAATAATAAAGGAGACAAGAGTTTTTTACTAGAATATTCTAGGATTATAGTATTTTGAAGTTCTTAATGATAAAATACTACAAGAAGTACCTTCAATTAGAGTACATAAAGACAACATAAAATTGATGGAACCTATTACTTTGGAAGAAGTTTATTTAGCTCTTTTCTCTTTTGATAAGGATAAATCCCTAGGTTTGGATGGGCTCTCTGTAGCATTCTATCAATATAATTGGGATATAGTGAAGGATTCTTTATTGGTGGTAGTGGAACAGTCTAGGGTAAGAAAATACATATCCTATAAAATAAATGCAACATATCTTACTCTAATTCCAAAAAATAAGGATGTAGAATTGTTTGGTACATTTACGTCGATAATCCTACGTAATATGACATATAATATTATCTCCAAAGTGATGGTGAATAGGTTAAGACCAATGTTAGAAAAAATTATTTCAGAAGAGCAAGGAGTATTTGTGAAAGGGAGATAGATTATGGATAGGATCATACTACCTCATGAAGTTATGCATTCAATAACTTCAAGAAAAGAGAGAGCAATGATCCTAAAACTTGATATGGGTAAAGCCTATGATAGTGTTAAATGGGATTTTATTTTTGTAGTATCATAAAAGTTTAGATTTGGGAATAAATAGGTAAAAATGGATGAAATCTTGTTTCTCTACAATTTCATATTCAGTGATGGTCAATGGGCTAGTAACAAAATATTTTAAAGTCAAGAGAGGTCTTAGATTGGGATATCCTCTATAACCATATTTGTTCATTATTATGGTAAATTATTTTGAAAGGAAATTGAATAAGACTAATAAATATGGGCTTAGAAGTGGACTTAAGGATAGTAATAACATTGACAACATTACCCATCAATAGTTTGTAGATGATACAACTATTTTTGGAGTGCAAGGATAAATAAGGCAAGAGCTTTGAATAACTTATTAAAGGAATATGAAAGAGCATCAAGGTAAAAATTACATAGGATAAAATCCAAAATTTACTTCATAAATACCCCACCTAGAATAAAAGCAAGGATATGTTAGGTTACTTCAAATGGAGGAGGCAAATTTGCTAGCAAATTATATAGGGATGCCCTTATTTTAGGGGATAATATGGATAGAATTATGAAATCCAATTATAAATAAAGTTCTGAATAAACTTTCGGTATGGAAATTTATATGGTTATAATTAGTAGGAAGAGTGCAACTTATTAAATTAGTATTACAAGCCATTCCAATATATTATGTCCTTGTATACCATGTCAAAATTTATAGAAAAAAGTTTAATCTATATTATGTGGTCATTTGTGGATCTCCAATATATATGTGGAGATCTGCTCTACTCCCAATGCTGAGGGCTCCTATAAACACATCTAGCTAATCAAGTTGGTGGAGGACACGTAAAGGTTGATTTTTAGAACCCTCAAGATTATTGTGGAATTCATTGAGGAGGTGAAGCATTTGGTGGGTTGAATCTTGGAGGAAATAGCCACAAGAAAGAATGAGTCTATGGATGTGATAGTTAAACCCTAGGTTCAAGATTTTGGTTGGTTTTTTATATATGCTAGTTGGTTTGTAGGTCCTTGTTAGATTGATTTTTGTTTTTTTTTCCCTGTGCGAGCATATTTTAATCCTATGAGATGGCCTAAATATAGTTTTGTTTTTTCTCTTGGTTGGGTGAATTTTTTGTGGTCATTGATTGTCAAGCTCCTCTAGGAGTGTTTTGTATAAGGTTGTGGGGATCCTTTCAAAACCCTCACCTTTTTAATTAATAAAAAAAGTATTACATGATAAAAAAAATTCTTTTGGTGAAATGGATAAAGGTGTGTAATGATAAAACTAGGGGAGGTTTTGGTTTAAGAGTTCTTACAAATGAAAACTTAGATCTTAGGGAAAAAGTAATTTGGATATTGTACAAAGAGAGTCAAATACAATGGACAAGAATTCTTCTAAGTATGTTAAACCCAATGACCCAAGCTTAATATTTACTACATTCTCACAACCAAATGGTTCAACACTATGGAATGGTTAAAAATAATAATTTATCTAGTGATTAAAGGTCTAGTATGGGTGATGGAAACAAGAGAAAAAAATTCAATTTAGATGGATACTTGGTGTGATAAAAAACCACTCAATATAGATCCAATTTTGAAACCATGGATGAGATTAATTTAAGATAAATATGGTGATAGGGTTTTAAACATTTTGTACAAGGATTAGGAAGGAAGATATTGTATCGCTCCAAATTTTTTGCACCCTTACCTTCAGGCTATAGGATCCATGCCCAGAAGGGGGATGTGAAAAGGATGGGAAAATACCTCGGACTGAGAGGCCCTTGGAAGGTACCGCCTCTCGGGGGAGGTGTATAAGGGTGAATTTTTGACGGATGGTGGGTTCACCAGGAAACTTTTGAATGCAGTTTCCATGCCTAGGTTGATAGTGTGTTTGATGTGTTCATTTTTATGCTTGATCATTCAACTCCTAGGTTTGGACGATATGAATCTAAACTATTCTATATGCCAATGCTGATTTAAATGAATATAGAAAATAGAAATGGATGCAAATAACATAGAATATGCTAACTAGAAGGTGTCATACCTGATTACGGATGTCTAATGGAGATTCTGAGTCTTGTAGCAGTTTAGATCGTCTCAATTTGTACGTAATCGTCTGATATCTCGCGGGATCATCCCAAATCACAGTAGGTCGTCTAAAATTAGACAAAATCGTCTGAAATCTGATGAATTCGTTAGACAAATTTGTCAAAAAACTGTAATCACAAAAATAGATGCAAAATACCAAATATGCAAGTGTAGAAGCAAAGGATAATGGTAGAAATAACAACAAACATGCCTAAATAACAGATTCTAATACCAAATAAGGAAATGCAGTAAATTTAATGATTGATTTTAACTCTATCATGCGATTATGCTAAATGAGGTGAACTCCAAGATGCATAAAACATAATAACTTAAAATAGTGCAGAGATATGATATGAAAAATGCAAAAAAAGCTAAGAAAATGTAAACTCCAAACTCGGACTGCCCCCAATCTGGACTACAGTCAGGATCACCTCCAATCATACGAGATCGTCCAAAATCGTTCGAGATCGTCTACGACGATCCAAGCTAGCTTTGACTGAAAAACAGTAGAGTTCTTGCAATAAAAATACAAAAATACCGAATGCAAGCAAAATAGTGCGAGAGAATAAGGAGCTAACTTTGCAATGAAATCCGTCAACTAAGGGGTTGGGGGTTCAGTGAGAATTAGCCAGGGGGAATCAAGGGATACTGGGGGATAAACTAGAAAAATCCTAGTTTATATAGGATTAGGCAGAGGTTTGGGAGGTTGGGGATCATCCCAATCTGGGAGATCTCCAACAGGGAAATCTCCAACTGCGCAGACACGCTTCTGCCCGAGTTGGAGAGGCTATTGAAATAGAAGCTAATTATGAAAATTTGGTTTTGGGACGAAATCGTCTGGACGTTCTGTTCCAGATGAATTCGTCAGATCGGAGATGATTTCGTCTAATCTGAGACGATATCGTCCAACGGTCAAAACAAATCCTAAAAATGGCACGAAAAATAGGGAAAGCAAGTAAAAGGCGGTTTAACGGGCAATTTGGGGTTGAAATTCAAATTTTAATATTTTATCTGTTTACTAATGTTTTAACCGTGCCAATTTTAGGGTGCTACATTTTGCCCCATCTTTAGAAAAAATTTCAAAGAAAATGCGTTAAAGACGAGTTTTTCCCGTTTTACGAGAAAGCAAAAGAAAAAAAATACTCAATTTTTTAGATGACGATTCTTGGTCGAATCGTACGAATGCTGACTATGGTGTCCCCTCCGTGTTTTTACCCAAATCGAACGTTTGAGGTAAAAATGTGAAAAAGCAAAAATTTAAAATACTTATTTTTAAATAAATTAAAGAGAATAGGGAAAACCCTAATTTATTTTTACTATTCACTTTTACTGTTCCAGAGCTCTGCAGAGAAGAAACATGGTGGAGACAGTACACAGAGTGACAGAGGTCCAGCACGAGCTACGGGTAAGGATCTAATCCTAGTAGATTAGGTTTAATTTAACTTTGTGCAATTTTTTTATTTAAATTTTGATTATTTGGGGCATCACAACCATTTTTAGGCCTTCGACATCGTCGGGACAAAATCGTCCCGATTTCACCGAAATCGTCCCTAGATCATCGATTTCGTCTGACGGTGAAATCGACAAATTAGGGGTAATTTCGTCCAACAAGGGGCGATTCCCAAGTTGCAAAATCAAAGATGATTTCATCCTCACAAAGGATGATTTTGCCCAATTGGGGACGATATCATCCAATGGTGGACGATATCATTTTAAATTTGATTTTAAGTTGTTTAATTTGATGTTAATGATTGGTTTATTAATGATTTTGTTGTTTTATTATTTGTTTTGCAGAAGAGATTACTAAAGAGCCAAGAATGGAAATACGATGGGCTAAGAGATGACATGGTTGCGCTTAACCAGGTAGAGCATGACCGACTTGGATAGGTCGATCTATAGCATGTGGCAGAGATGCCACAAGTATCGATTGACATGGGGCTACTGACAGCCCTAGCAGAGAGGTGGTATCCGGGGTCATCCTGCTTTTGGTTATCGACAGGGGATATGGATCCCACTCTAGAGAACGTATGGAGGATCATGAGGATCCCCATAAAAGGATGGTTGATGATGCCTATGGCCAACCAGGGCCAGGTGATGATGAGACTCACGAGAGACCCGAGCTTCACCCTAGAGAAGGGCGAAGTGAACATCGAGTCGCTACAGTAGATGCCTGGGGCATATAGGCTGACACAAGTTTTGGCAGGAGTTGTTGGTGGCTTACTGCTGTGCCACCAGAGCGGATGCAGACTACTGTGGGTGCTCTCAGACATAGTCTACGACATGAGAGACCATGGGTACAGATTTTCATGGGGCAACTTTGTTCTTTGTCGCTTGTATAGAATCTTGTATGGGGTCGTATACAAGGGAGGTCGATGTCTGGTTTTGACATTGCTACTGTAGGTTTGGTGCTGGAAGCACATTGTGGTGTGGAGGCCAGTGGGGCTCCCATTGACAAGGGTTGATCGAGAGAGGCCTCAAGTTTTCTATTGGTGGCTACAGTGAGGGTCACAGTAGTGGATAGATCTGTCGATGTCACAGATGTTGCTAGATGACCTCATCCTAGACCAGATCACCTAGAGGCCATGGCGAGAGCACCTTGGGTGGGTAGAGGATGGGCAGGAGTTGGCTCGCATCAGGCGAGTCTGCTGGCTAAGGATGGAGTGAGGAGAGGTAGAGCTCCATCGTTATGACCGAGTACTATGATAGTTCAGTCTACAGTAGGGTATCCCTTCTCTCAGGGATTACGAGTACTCCAAAACTATTTGGGATAGTACTACACTGAGCAGGGCTCTAGATATGCAACAATTTTGGAGTCAAGATGCGGACGATACCCGCATCTAGCCAGTGGATGGTGATGACACCAGGGTTGCAGATGGCTATAATGCCTAGTACATAGGCATTTGCCCTCCTTGGATGATGAGGGTGTAGGGTCCAGTGCATGTTGTGGTGTGCCAGATGGGGAGGCGACGACAGGCTGCTATTGAGGCAACGCGGGGTCATGGGGGGAGAGAGCAGTGACGGATCCTAGAGGAGAGACGCTAGAGGATGACATGGGCTCCACAGAGGCCACAGGAGATATGGCAGAGGGAGGAGGGACTCCCTTCATACCAGGGGGAGAGACCACCATCACCTAATAAGGGCAAGGGTGTTGACACAAGGGAGAGTAGCAAGACGATGGCTCTCCAAGCTGAGGTTTCTCGCCTCCGGGCTTAGGTGCAGACATTGCAAGATGAGGCTACACGACTTAGAGCTCGGGGTAGAGGGGTGAGAAGGGATGATCTAGTGCGGTCCATGATGCAAACTACATTTTACTAGGGTGTATAATTTCAACTAGTTCTAGAGGGCCAAAGGGTATAGCTGCCAGCCAACATTGTAGAACCAGTCAGGCTGGGATCGATAAGGACATCCTCTCGATTGACGACGAGGACCCGAGATACATCCCAAACCTCTATGGGACCACCTCCTCCATGTCAGAGCGAGGGAAGAGATGAGGCTGAGAGCTCGAGGGATTCTCGAGGCTAGGTGTCTATGGACTATAGATTTTGTAGAGATTTTTGAGAGGATTGAGTATGCCAGGGTATAGATTGTGGCATACCAATCCAGTTTTGATATGATTTATATAATTTTTTGACATATATATATATATATGATCTTTTTGATGATATGACTTGTTCATATGTTTTTATGATGCTTTAATGGTTGAATTGTTTGCTTATTTGATTGAGGATTCATGTAATTATGTCGTGTTGAAATATTATAATTTGATGTCATGCTGTAAGATTTTAAATGAAATAATTTGATGTAAACAATTGGTTGTGGTGGTGTGATTTGATAAAAAATAAAAAGAGACTTCTAAAAATAATTTCAAAGGACATTGTCACTATTATAGACCATTTCATGGAGTCACCGCTCACTCGGTCATCAAGCTAATCCCAGTATAGAAATATTGTTAAAAGTAAAAGAGTGCTTAAGAGACTGTCTTAAGACTTTGTGTTGTAATGATGAAGATAATGATGGTTTGATGATTTATTTTCAGATTTTCATAAAAATAGTATGCATGAGATACGAAAAGAAATATGATTGTGCTAGGCATAAATTCCTAAGTGGGATAAAATTTTGAATAATTCCTTAGAATTTATACCATGGTTGCAAAATTGAATTTGAACATAATGACATGAAATAGAATAAGTGTTTGTTTGTTTGTAAAGCATAATTGTGTAACATAATGATGCAAGTCATATGTTTTGATGAATTTGTTTTAAAATAAATGGAAAACAAAATTAGAACAATGGTTTGCTCTAGGCATAGAATTATAGGTATAGACTTTATACCATCATCGCGAAATCCAAAGAAGAAAATAGATTGTTGGTTTTATTGCAAGATGAATTTTTGACTTTTGATAAATAGAAAAATAATAATATGAAAATTTTGTTTGAAATTATTTTTAAGATTTTGTGAGAAGATGTATGTAATTGCTTTTATACAAACAACAAATTTTGAAATAAGAGGATAAAATTATTCCGAAAAGCATTATAGAAATATTTTAAATTATCTCAAAGAGAAATATAGATTTATAAGGAATCCTCATGTGCAAATGTGAATTCATTATCGATCTTAATTTATCATAATGATACAAACTCTCTCAAATACAAATGTGTGTGCAATTGTATTGTTCATTCACCAATTTTGAGTAGGATAATTTGATACAAGTAATTTGCATTGACCAAATGAATGTTCGTTGACCATGATTTATATGCATGTAACCGTACCAGACTACTATGTAAGTTGGGTTATCAAGAGCTAGCTAATCCATAAGCTGACAGAGGTTTGTACAAAAGAAGGTCACTAATGTGACAGAAATATCGCCACACTAGGGATTACCCAAGGCCAAGCGGGTTGGGCACAAACCACCTGTTATGGGGCTTACCTCACAGTTTTCGAATAATTGAGAATTCCAGGGATTCAAGCTCATTCACCCTTCTTTTATTTTCAAGGGGTAAGGAAAGGATTTTATTGCATTTTGCTTTTGCATTTCTCTTTTGCTTTTTTTTTTCTTTTGAATTTTTGCTTGATATTTGAGATAATGCTGAAATATTGTTGTGATGATACAAAATAACCTTTTCTTTGTTTCTCTTTTTCTTGAACTTTTCTTTTTATTCCTATGCTAGGGATACTTGCTCGGATTAGCTATAGAGCAAGGGATTTTTATTCTGGGTAGGGGTGAGCTTGTACTTTTGTCAATTCTCAAATATTCTAGACCATGTGCATGATAGGATAGCAGGGGAAAATTTTCGCTCAGGGAACCGTTTCTACTATGTAGCATCATATTGAAGTTGCAATGAAATCATTTTAATGTGAAAAGATATACTTGGTTCAAGTAAATAACAAGATCAGTTCTCTATGCTCAAAACTTTATTTAATTCAACTGTGGACTTTGATATAAGAGAGATGAATAATCATACTAAATAAAATCAAGATATTTATTCATGTGAGTGTGAAAGTGCTGGTTTCTAAATAAATGCTAATTTATCCAAAATAACTAAAAATATAACTGTAATACTTCACAGTTTGACAGGTACAAAATAAAATATGTTTTTGAAGATTTTGATGATTGGGAAGTTATGAATTGAAAGAAATACAAGATAATTGTTTTTTTTTTGTGAAATGTTTAAAATAAGTGACTGAAAGTGAAATAATATGCAAAACAAATATATACAATGATGAACTGACCAATTTTTATGCATAGTAACGTTTAAGGTGCATAATGTTCATAGGTTCTTTAAGTTCTTTACCATCTAAGGTAGATAATTTGTATGCTCCTAATCCAAATTTAGCAGTGATGACATATGGTCCAAGCCAGTTGGGCTCAAATTTACCTTTAAGGTTTTTAGTTGCATTAGTATTTTTTTGATTTTATTTTAAGACAAGGTCACCGATCTTAAAATATCGAGGATGAATTTTCTTAAGATATGCTCTCTTAAGCTTTTTTTGGTAGGCGCGAAGATGCTCCCAAGCATTGATGCGCTTTTCATCAAGAAGTTCTAGCTGACTAAATCTGCCAGCATGATATTCATCCCCTAATTCAGTATCTTGAAGTAGTAGAGCTAAAGAAGGAACTTCTAATTCAAAGGGAAAAATGGCTTTAGCATCATAAACCAAGACAAAAGGTGAAGTTCCAGTGGGGGTTCGAACACTAGTTCGATAGGCCCACAAAGCAAGAGATAACTGGATGTGCCAATCTCGACAGGATTTATTAACCATTTTTTTGAGAATTTTGATTAAGGTTTTATTAGATGCTTCTGCTTGACCATTACCCTGAGGATAATAGGGAGTGGACTAGTGATGTTGAATTTTATATTTTTGACATAATTTCTTGACATCTTTATTTTTGAAACAAGTTCCGTTATCGAAAATGAGATTGGCAGGAATTCCAAACCTACAAATAATTTGATTAAAAATAAACTTGGAAACTTATGTTACAGTGCAAGAAGCTAATGGCATAGCTTAAACCCACTTTGTGAAATACTTAGTGGCGGTTATGATGAATTTGTGTCCATCGGATGACACAGGGTTGATTTTTCCAATGATGTCTAGGCCCCATTTTGAAAAGGGCCAAGGAGATGAAATAGCCTGCAGTTCTTGTGCAGGTGCATGGACAAGGTTAGCATGTTTCTGGAACTTGTCGCAATGTCACACATAATTATGTGCATCATTTTCCATGGTAGGCCAAAAATATCCTATTCGAAGGAGTTTCTTAGCAATGGCGCTACCACTAAAATTTCCCCCACAAGATCCATTGTGGGCTTCATTCAAAGTTGATCTAGATTCTTCTAGATTCAAACATCTTAGTAAGATGCCTTCAAAAGATCTTCTGTACAAGGTATTACCAATAATCACAAAGTGACTTGCTTGTCTACGTAATAACCTACGTTGGTTGCTAGTACAACCATCAGGGAAGGTTCCTTTCTACAAAAAATTAAATATATCAGTATACTAGGGTTCAGGAGTTGTTTCATTGATGAGAAACACATCCAAAGGTTCTAAGCATTATTTGATTGAAGCGAGTTCCTGGAGTTGACGAATAATGATGGTAACATATTCATCGTCTAACTCCAAGGGTAAAAGAGATGCAGCTGCAGCCATAGCGTTAGCCGCATGATTGCTAGTTCGAGGAATAGCTTCCAAAGTAACTTGATCAAACAAAGATAGTAACTACAAAAAATATGCTTTATATGGGCATGATTTATCATCTCTGGTCTGATAAAAATCATTGATTTGATTTATGACAAGTTGGGAGTCACCAAAAACTAATAAAATTTTAATTTTCAATGCCAAGGCAACTCGTAATCCAAGGATAAGAGCTTCATATTCAGCAGTGTTATTGGTGCAAGCAATTGTTAATTTGAAGGATAGAGGAATAAGATGTTTTTGTGGAGATATTAAAATAATACCCGCTCCAGCCCCACTCATGCATCGGGCTCCGTCAAAGTATAGGGACCATTGCTCTAAATGGTTTGCCTCTAGTTTAAGGCATTCATCAGGAAACTCAATGATGAGGGGATGGGTAGATTCTAAGGATGCAACAACTAATTGATCTGCTATGATTTGACCCTTAACAGAATTCTATCCTATGAACGTGAGTTAAAATTCGCTTAGTGCAAGAACCCACTTGGCTATGCAACTAGATAAATACGGTCGACTCATGAGATATCGTAAAGGGTCAAATTTGGCAATAACATATGTTTTCTGACTAAGCATATAATGTTGTAGTTTTTGTGTAGAAAATATGACTGCTAGGCATAATTTCTCTAATATGGTATAGCGAGTTTCATAACTGATTAAGGTTCTATTGATGTAATAATTAGCACGTTCTTTCTTCCCATCGTCAAGCTGAGCTAACATAGCTCCTAAGGCAGAATCAAAAGTAGAAATGTATAAGATAAAAGGACGATCAGATCTAGGTGGGGAAAGCACTGGTGGTTTGAGGAGATATTGCTTAAGGATTTCAAATGCTTCTTGGCATTCTTTGTCCCAATGAAAAGAGACATATTTCTTAAGAAGCTTAAGAAAGGGTCCGATTTTGTCCGCCAACTTGTTGATGAAGTGGCGAATAGCTTGAAGCTTACCTTGTAAACTTCGTAATTATAATATATTGGTGGGTGTGAGCATATCTGTGATAGCCACAATCTTGAGAGGGTCAATTTCAATGCCACGTAAAGAAACTATAACCCCTAATAATTTATCGGACTTAACTCTGAATATGCTTAGCTAGATTTAGTCGAATAAGATATTCCCTTAACCGATCAAATACTTTCCTTAAGTCATTTAAATGATCATCTTATTTTATGGAACAAGCTATGATATCATCTACATAATCATGTAGGATATCATGCATCATATCATGAAAAATATAAGTCATATCTCGTTGATAGGTTGCACCTGCATTCTTTAAGCCAAATGGCATCACTTTCCAACAAAAGGTTCCCCAAGGGGTAATACAGACTGTTTTGGCCTGATATTCAGGAGCTATCCTAATCTGATTATAATTGGAAAATCCATACATTAAGGATATCATTCCACTTCTAGCAGTAAATTCAATGATCTGATCCATATTGGGAAGAGGAAAATCATCTTTAGGGCATGCAACATTAATGTCTTTGAAATCGGTGCAAACCCTAACTTTAGTGGTTTCTTTCTTAGTTACTGGAACTACATTAGAGATTCATTCGGCATAATCAATGGCTTGTATAAAAATGACTTTAGGATGCATTTTTCGAAGTTTCTGCTTAACAGGTTTGGCATCTGGATGGACTACTAGATGATGCATAACTACAGAAGGGTCGAAACCTGGCATGTCTTCATATGTCCAAGCAAAGACTTCTTCATAGTATTTAAGAAATAAAATGTATTTATCTTGTTTTTCTTAACTTAATTCGATCAATATTGATTATGTGAGGGTTATGTTCAGTTCAATGTTAATTTTTATAACGTTTTCAACTTCCATATGTAAATCCCTCTCAAAATTAGGTGGGGTGGATGAAACACCTAATTCTTGTAATTCTTCCAAGGTTAGCTTGGATAATTCATCTTGAGGAGTCGCAGCTTCAAGCTGGGCTATATTCGAGATAGAGCCATCAAAGTAAAATACATTATATAACAATTCCTCAATGGAAACATCATGAAAGATATCTCCTTCCAACTCATCGTCAGATTCGACAATCATTTCGAGGTAGGCTATGGATAGCATATTGCAGGTAAAATAATTATTCTTTAGACACAAAGAATCTTGTTTATCTAGATAATCTTGATAACATACGAGATGGTCATCATCCTCAAATGGAAAGGGCTAACATTTACTAGAAAATAGGCCCACACCACAACGGGCATGCCACGGTTCTACCTCAAAAGGTTCTTTCATACCATTTTGGAAAGGTCCCAAACCTTTCCCTTTATATACCAATTTAAGCATTATGGGCTTAGCTTTAAGATAATCATTAGCAAAATAACATCTAGCATATCCATCACAATGTGTCTTAATGTTTCTGGGTATTCTTCCCCAATCATATCCTTTATAGATAAAAGCACAACTCCCAACTTGGTAGATACTTCCCATAGGTTGTGGGAGGCCCAAGGTACGAGGAGAGGGTGGAAGTTTATTTAAAAGGAGGGAAGTCTGCATGGCAGTGTTGGCTTCCTCAGATATAAGAATTGTAGATAAATCGGGTAAGAGCTCATCAGTAAGAGCATAAGAGGTAGAAGGGACATTTCCTACATCGTCGGGTGTAGAAAGGATGCCTGTAGTGGATGTAGATGTCATAGGGATATTGATGGGTGAATCTATAGGTATGGAAGATATAGGAGAAAAATAGGAAGCATTGGTTGTAGTTATAGGATCTTTTAAAGGTCCTAATGTGGTTTGTTTAGAAGATGGTTGAGCTATATGTATAGGTGTAGTTGAAAGAGTAGATGATGTTATGGGTGTGTGTTTTACATGTTTGGACAGATGATAAGAATTAGGATGTGTGGATGACAGGGCAAGGCAAAATTGAACTCCAACAAGTTTTGCCAAAGCACACATATCAAAGGGTCTAGGATCACCATGAATGGTAACCAACTGGTTTTTAAATTCGAATTTAACACACTGATGTAAAGTGGATGGAATTGCTCGCATCGCGTTAATCCAAGGGTGACCCAAAAGTATATTGTACGATGCAAGGCAATGTACAATAAACACGATCATATCTAGGGTTCTAGGACCAACTTGAAAGGGTATAGTAATGACTCCACACATTTCTTGTGTCTTGTCATTGAAGGCTTTTATAATCATATAAGTTATTTTCATTTCATCACTTCTAAACCCAAATCATTGGTAGAAGTCAAAAGTGCAGATGTTTAAAGATGAACCATTATCAATCAAGACTCGTTTAATGAGTACATCTCCAATTAAGGTAGTAATATATAATGGGTTATCCTTATGTAAACTATGTTGTAGGATATCTTTATCTCGAAAGTCAATACAATCGATTTCTCAAGTGATGATAGTATTGGAAATGGCTTCAGGTTGAATATTTTATGGGACCATCATTTGGCTTAATGTAAGCATTAATTCATCCCTATGGGTAGGAGAAGATCTTAACAGGTCCAAAAGGGAAATTTTGGCTGTAGTATTGGATAATTGTTCATTAATATTGTAAGGAGATTTAGGTTGAACATTAGGTGCATAATTCCATTTATTGGGATTTTTCAAAACAAATGGGGCTGATCCATCGTTTTGAGTTTGATCTTGTTGAGAGGTTTGAGCCTATTGTCTGGTAATGACTCCGATGGTTCCTACAATATTATTTTGCAAGTGATGAATAGGTCTTGGTCTAGTGTTTATGGCTTGCTCATTAGAACTATTTGGTGAGAAGATGGTCTAGTAGTGACTCTTCTAGGAAATGGTTCTTCTGGAACCATAGAACTGGTGATAGGTTGAATAGGGTCTGATTTGTCTTTAGAACTATTTGATTGATTTGAGGTGATTTCCATGTCACTTTCAGTCTCATATTTAGTGTCAACTAAGATCAAGCATCCGAATATTATGTAGAGGTTTGGTCATAACTATGGATAAAGTTGTGTCAAGTATTTGAGGATCATGAATAGGTAATTGTCCGCTAATAGTCCCTACATATCGGGTAGGAGGAGGAACATTGCGATGCTCAATTTGATTGGCCACCTCTTTACCATGTTTTGGTAAAGGATGCTGAAATATGTCCAATGATTGATTGGCATTATGATTCTAATTTTGGGGAATGCTCTTTTGAGTGTTATTAGAGGGATTTTGTTTAGGTTGGAAGGCTTGCACCTCCATCTCATTGTTATCAATCAAATCTTGTATTTTATGTTTTAATATTTTACAAGAATTGGTAGCGTGTCCAGGTCCTCTATGAAACTCACAATATAAATTAGCTCTATATCTGGGTATGGTTAGATCAGGTTCTCGGATGGCTGGTAATTGGATCAAGCCTCGTGCTAGTAATTACGAGAGAATGGTTGATAAAGGTTGATTTAACCTAGTAAATTCTTGGGGTGGTTTATCAGGATGTTTCAATATAATCTTCTCTGTTGTTTTTGTAGTATTAACATTAGCAATGTTTCTGCTATCAATGACTCTATCACCCACAAATTGTTTATTTTTATATTGATTTCTGGATGTTTTTTCATCATCTTTCTTTTTGAGCTGACCTCTTCTAATGAGAGCATCTTCCACAATTCGAGCTAAATATATAGCTTGATCGAAGGTGGTCAAGGTAGCAGTTGATAATTCATAGGATAGTTGTTCCTGTAAATTATTGATAAAAATATTCAACATCTCCCGATAAGGTAACACAAAGTGTAGTTTTCCTATCAACTGTCTCCATCGAGCTAAGAAGTCAGCAAAACACTCATATTTGTCTTGTTTTAGGTTGTACAAATATTTAATGGTTACATGCATTTCGATATAGGCACTAAATTGATGCACAAAAGACTCAGTGGTCTCTTCAAAATTTCTCAAAGAATGAGTAGGTAGTTGATAATACCATTCCAATGTCATCCCCCCTAAGCTTTTCGGGAACATTTTTAGTAATAGCAAATCATCATGTGATATGTCATGAAATGCTATCCTAAACATACGAAGATGCTCTATGGGATCTTCAGTTCCTTTATATATAGGTAGGACAGGCATAGGAAAGTGTTTGGGATATGGTTGTGCTACAACTATAGGGTCTAGAGGTTGACTACACATCTCTCGATAATTGTACAAGGGACGGTAGGGATCTATCTGGTCCATGTGAGAGACTAACAGTTTCACCATGGCTTCCAAATTACCAGTTTGTCCACCATATTGGTTTGGTGGTACATGAGTATTGGATTTGTGATCATAGGAAGGCAGGATATAAGGATTAGATGCTATATTGTTGTTATGCAAATGGTTGGTAGGAAGAGTATTATGAAGAAGATTTGTTGTAGCATTATGTTGTATTCTAATTTTTGGAAATTAGTATTTGGTTTTGTTTTAGGCTTTTGTTGATTTGAGGTATATTGATCAATAGCTTGGCAAAATAGAGCAGTGAATGAAGGTTTCTTTTGTGTGGGGATAACCCTTGGCTTGGCAATAGGCACTCTAGGTGGTTGGGTAGCCTGTTGTTGTTGCATGTTTTGGATTATAGTAGCCATGTCCAAATTGGACGATCCAATGTGATCACTCTCTTGATCAAAAAAGGACAAAGGATTAGTGCATGTGTGATATATGTCTTCTAGGGTTGCTTGAGTATCACTAATTTGATCTTTATCCATATGAACTGCTCTATTAAGGGTGCCAATATTATTATTGAGAAATTTCCAAAAATGGTCCATGTTCTCAAAAGTAACAACTCCTTCTGGAGTTATTTTAGGAGATGAGGATCCTTCATCTCTATCATTTTCTTTTTGTTCATTTGCGTCCACAAATTCTTCTTCTTGTTGGTTTAAGGTTACTTCTTCCTGAATTGGGTCTTCAAGAAGGGCATCTAGTTTATTTGTGGTTTTTCCTAACCAATCTTATTCTACTTCAATTTGTTTTCCATTCCTGAGTCTAGTCATTGTGTCTAAATTTGGGTTTTAGCAAATATATATTAATATATTTGCAACAGAACTTGGGAGATAGATATTTTAATTATATATCTACTATAATACTTAAAAGAAAATATTTTGATTTTTTTTTTTATAATTTTATTTTGTTTTTGTTTTTATTTTTATAAAGATAATAAACATAACACTAAATACAAGAAATAACAATAATAAAATAATAACTTAGTTTTTTATAAATAGTTTATAGATATCATTGATAGGATCAAGTTCATCAGGAGTCATAAAGTGCTCCTCTTCAAATTGGAAATTGTTTTTTCAAGAAGTCAACAAAGTGTGCTATGGTGATATTATCTATTTCAGATTTTGTTTTGTAAAAATAAATCTCATGGCAATACTCTCAATATAACACAGCTCTGGGAACTCTATTCCATATTTTTCTATCTGTAATAACAACCTCTTGGTCCTCTACACGAGACAAAAATTTATGTACTACGACTGCATTCTCAAGGTATTCCTCAAAGGTATACAACTCAGAAGACACAAGGGCTCGTTTATCTGCTAACCACCTTTGGAAAGCTATTTGAAGTTCATGATACAAAATCACTTGATCGGGATCCAGGATTCTATCTAGGACAAACCTCTTGATTTTCCTAAGTTCGGTTGCTCTAGATGAAATGAGATTCAATCTCCTATCAAGTTTGTCCCACAAAGGTTGAACCCTATTTTTTTGAGGTACTCTAAGCATAGAATTAATCTCTATAGCTGTTAATTGATTTTCAACATTTATGGTGACAGCTCATATTTTATTATAGTCTACCATCTAAATATGACATGCAATTATTTTTTTAATTCTAAATGCATTTATGTTTGGTTTTATTTATTTATTTATTTTTTTACAAAGGGTTTTTGTTTTCAAAAGGTTTATGTTTCACGTCGGGTTCACCAAAATGTATCACTCCAAATTTTTTGCACCCTTACCTTCAGGCTATAGGATCCGTGCCCAGAAGGGGGATGTGAAAAGGATGGGACAATACCTCGGACTGAGAGGCCCTTGGAAGGTCCCGCCTCTTAGGGGAGGTGTATAAGGGTGAATTTTTGATGGATGGTGGGTTCACCAGGAAACTTTTGAATGGCAGTTTCCATGCCTAGGTTGATAGTGTGTTTGATGTGTTTATTTTTATGCTTGATCATTCAACTCCTAGGTTTGGAAGTTATGAATCTAAACTATTCTATATGCTAATGCTGATTTAAATGAATACAAAAAATAGAAATGGATGCAAATAAAACAGAATATGCTAACTAGAAGGTGTCATACCTGATTCTGGATGTCTGAGGGAGATTTTGAGTCTTGTAGCAGTTCAGATCGTCTCAATTTGTACGTAATCATCTAATATCTCATGGGATCATCCCAAATCATAGTAGGTCATCTGAAATCAGATAGAATCGTCTGAAATCTGACGAATTTGTCAGAAACTTGCAATCACAAAAATAGATACAAAATACCAAATATGCAAGTACAAAAGCAAAGGATAATGGTAGAAATAATAACAAACATGCCTAAATAATAGATTCTAATACCAAATAAGGAAATGCAGTAAATTTAATGATTGATTTTAACTCTATCATGTGATTATGCTAAATGAGGTGAACTCCAAGATGCATAAAACATAATAACTTAAAACAATGCAGAGATATGATATAAAAAATGCAAAAAAAACTAAGAAAATGCAAACTCCAAACTCAGACTACCCCCAATCTGGACTATAGTCAGGATCGCATCCAATCGTACAAGATCGTCCGAAATTGTCCGAGATCGTCCGTGACGATCCAAGCTAGCTTTGACTAAAAAATAGTAGAGTTCTTGCAATAAAAATACAAAAATACCGAATGCAAGTAAAAGAGTGCGAGAGAATAAGGAGCTAACTCTACAATGAAATCTATCAACTAAGGGGTTGGGGGTTCAATGAGAATCGACCAGGGGCAATCAGGGGAGACCGGGGGATAAACTAGAAAAATCCTAGTTTATATAGGATTAGGAAGAGGTTTGGGAGGTTGGGGATCATCCCAATCTGGGAGATCTCCAATAGGGAAATCTCCAACTATGCAGACACGCTTCTGCATGAGTTGGAGAGGCTATTGAAATAGAAGCTAATTATAAAAATTTAGTTTTGGGATGAAATCGTCTGGACTTTCTGTTCCAGACGAATTCATCAGATCGGAGACGATTTCGTCTAATCTGAGACGATATCGTCCAATGGTCAAAACAAATCTTAAAAATGGCATGGAAAATAGGGAAAGCGGGTAAAATGCGGTTTAACGGGCAATTTGAGGTTGAAATTCAAATTTTAATATTTTATCTGTTTACTAATGTTTTAACCGTGCCAATTTTAGGGTGCTATAGATACAAATGGAAAGAACATTTTTTTATAAATATACAAAATATTGATTCTAGGAGGCAATCGAGTACAAAAACAACATCAATTATTATTATGAGGGGAGCCAAGGATAATCTAATTTAGGATTTGAATAGCTTAGGAGAATACACAAGAAGTGGATATAATGTAAATCATAAAAAAAATAGGAATATCACAAGAATATGAAGAGATATTTGGGATAGCCCAAGCATTCCTAAATTTAAAATGTTTGTTTGGCTAGTAGTTCATAGAAGAATTTTATCCTAGGATAACCTTATGAAAAGGGATTTTCATGGCCCCTCATAATGCATTTTTTATAAAAAGGAGAAGATTATAGACCATATCTCTTGGGACACTGCTCAATAGTATGGAAACTATGGCAATGAATTGTTAATATATTTGGTAAATGCATGGTAATGAGTGACACAATTGAAGAATGGTTAAAGAAATCATAGAGCACTTTTATAAGTGAGGCTTTATAGAAAATTTAATATGTTAAAAGATACAATACTTTGGACTGTATGGCTAGAAAGGGATAGAAGAATATTTAAAGGAAAGGAACATAATTTAGAGGTAATGAAAATGAAAATGTGTTTAGCCATAGAAGAGTCTAAATCAACCCCATAAACTCACCCAATACTTAATCTAGAAGCAAAGGACCTTTATAGATGGAGTCAAGTCATCAAATGGAATTATGATTCTAGATACAAGAGAAACAAAAAGAAGTTTAAGAATATAAAGTGAAAACCACCATATATGAAGTTGGTCAAGTTGAATTTTGATGGATAATCTAAAGAAAATCCAAGACTAGCAAGAGGAGGAGGAATAATTAGAAATACTAGAGGACATATTTTATCTCATTACACTTTCAATAGTGGATTTAAGATAAATAATAAAGTTAAAGCTAGGTCAACTTTAGAATAAAAATATGCAAACAAATAAAATGGAATAGAGTATGGATGGAAGGTGATTCACTCATAGTAATAAATGCAATGTTGAGGAAAGCAAAGGCTCCTTAGAACATACAAGAGATAATTATGGAATACAAGACCTTGCTATAGAGTTTGAAGAAACCATGTTTGCACATGCATTAAGATAAGGAAATAAATGTGCAAACAGGCTAGCCAATAGAGGGGGTTTAATTGAGGATTGTGAAGTTAAACTCTCTTTTCCTTGGTTAAAGGAAGTAGTAAGTTTAGTTGAAGTTTACAAGAAAATATTGATTGTCTAATTCAAATAATGATTGACATATACTTTAATATTTTCCATTGGTAGTATTTGATTTATTTTATAACATTAATGTGTTTTCATATAAACTATTTATTAAAATTTTTGTGGTTGCACTTATGCTTTAGGAAGGAAACTAAAAATCCAAATTTGGTAAAGCAGACTATGATAGTGCAATGTTTTGGAAATATTACTCTACTAAGATGCAATGCATAGATAGTAAAGGTGGATTTTTTGTATTGTGAAATTTGTTATAGGAAATATCAAGAAGGATATTGAATTCTATAATATTTGTATTCACACAAAAAAATTATGAAGATCTAGAAAATGAGAGTCAAGAATTTAGACATTTTATGTAAAATGATGTAGGTATAAAGCTATAGCAACTCAATTGAGATGAGAATTAAATCTATTTGTAAACTCTCAAGCTATAAAAGAGAGAGTTATGATTTTCCAAGGTTTGTGGAACCTAAGTACAACCCCTTGTTCTCCAACTATATATATAAAATTTAAAACATCATAAATTTGATGAACTTATTTAAAGTTAATTGAATATTAAATTGTGTATTTATTAATTCCTTACACATTATAGGCATGTTGTGGATTAATTCCAACATATGAGAATTACAATTATTTTAATTAATAAAATTTATATTTCACGCCACATTGTAACCCATTTTTATTCTTCCTTATCTTAATCCATAATCCTATCCCACTCCTTGTCTAATGCAAGTGTTTATTAAGCACTAAATTAGGGTCTAAATAATGAACAATGAAACATAGCCCTGGAAAATGCTCTGATACAATTGTTAAGAACCTCATTTGATTTGATACCAATTGTTATGAACCTCCTTGCTAATCCATAGGAATTAGTACCAATTTATAGAAATATAAAAAACACATACTCTCAATGAATACAAAAGCATTTACATGTATGTTGGAAAATAATTAAATTAACTCATAAAGAACTCATATAAGATGAAATATGTAAATTAATCCACTCTATTCAATTTTAATAAAGCCCTCAAGGTAGGAAAACACTATATAATGCTCCTTATTAGAAGGAAATAAATCCTCACTATATCTCAATATAAGATCCAAACCCATAGAATTCTTCTTTTCTATGTATCTCTGATCCATGCTTACAATGGCAATATCCCTCCCTTTTTATAACCATACTCTTATGTTATTTTGAGGGAAGTCATAACCATATCCTTATCCCATCCATTATTATAATAATTTTCTATAGATAGATCTTGGGTTATTTTTATCCCATGTAATTTATTAATGGTTTGTCCCAATAATACACTATAGTTGGTGTAGACACTAAAATCATGTCAATTCGATTAGATGACCAAGGCATTATCTAATTTGACACCATATGGCCCCCTTGGGCAACCATCAGAGGTTACATAGTGGTCCTAACCACTTTTGGGAGGTTCTACCCCACTTTTGGGAAGTTTTGGGCCATGTAGGCATGGTCATCCCACCCTGGGATGGCCATAGTTCATGGTCATCCCACCCAGGGATGGCCACCAACGATCATCCTTGGGTGGGATGACCATGGTATTTGACCCTAAAAAATTCAAAATTGGGATAAATGGCACCCAAAAACTGCCATTTATCCTACCTATTCAAGCATTCTAGTGAGAGGGTGCATGACTCTCATGACACATTACATATTGGAGGTCAAAAAGGGATATTCCTTCCCCCTCAAATGCATGGTGACCTTTGGGACAAATGGTGACCCTGGCCTCGCATGGACTCACATGCCCATTTGACCAAATGCCCTCTTGGGCTATAAAGTGGATCAATTCCACCCAATTTTAGAGAGGATTCTTTGCATATTTCACCACGAAGTGCTACTAAGATTTTCCCCCACTTTATTGTGTGTTTTCCCTTGAGATCTCCATCGAGCGAAGGAGGTTTTCAAGTGACTACAAAATGCACAATCTATTTACAAAACCAATCCATTTGAGTGAATCATATCCCCAAATTTGTCAAAAATACCCCTGAGAGTGTTTTGGACCAATTCCCAGAGGAATTGGTGGTAGAAACCACCATATTTGGTGGTCGTCCCACCCTAGGATGACCCCCAAATTATGATAGTCCTAACCATCCCACCCTAGGATGGCCATAAATTGGAGTACAATTTTATTACTATTTTTGCAAATATAGTTTCTAGACTAGATTATATGATCTCTATTCAAATTTGGTCTCATTTGGAGTTGTATTGCTTCTACTATCATGTTTTTATGATTTGCAGGTCTGCATGGCTCACCCAAGTATGGTCACAAATTTGAGCATGATTTCCTTACTATTTTCAATTAGATCACTTATATAGCACATAATATGCATAGATTTCAAATTTAGTAGCATTTGGAGTAATTTTGAATAGTCTATTGCATTTTTCCTCTTTCAAGCTTATTGATGCATGCACCTTCATGATTTCATCTTAATCCGCACATGATTTTAATAAATTTTAGTTTCTTGTGTGTAGATCCAGGTATCACAGTGCATGAGGAAGGAGCAACAAGCTAGAATAGTGATAGAACACTTTACGGTGACATCGAAAGCCCACTCACCTCAATTGTGAGTGCGAGGAAGACATTGGAAGCGCGCCTTGGATTCTTGGAAGGATTTGATCCTTTGATTTCTATATTGAGTGTATCAATTGAGAGCCCTCAAGGGGAAATTTTGTAACCACTTATTTGACATTTATATCAATATAAGGAGAACCACCCATTTATTTCATATATGTGTCTTTTTATGCTTGTTTGAAGTATCGCTTTCGTAGTGCTTAGATCAAGTAGAACAATAGATGCATCTCATTTTCCCTTGCTAGGTGCACTATTTTTGGTGATCATGGTGGGACCCTTATCCCATTTCATTTTGCAAGTTTTGACCCTATTTCTTGCTTTTGGATGTTGTAGGTATCGGCCATTATGGCCTAAAATGACCCCTGATTTCCTAATTGGAACACCCAGGGACGACCACAGTAGCCATCCCAGGCAGGGATGGCCCCCAAATTTGTAGCCATCCCACCCTAGGATGGCCACAAAATAGAGGGTTTTCTAGTCCAAAATTCTAGAAACAACAGGATCTTAGGCTATCAAGGTAAGTGCCTAAACCTTCACTTTGCATTTTTACTATTCAAAATTGCTTAGATTTGATTTTTCTTGCTACCCTTGTTTTCTTGAAATGTAGAAAGGTAAATTTCACTTTTCTATAATTGCAAAAACAACAAAAAAAAAAAGAACTGAAGTAGATATGCACTTGTATGGCTTACTTGCTTGTAGCCTACCTAATGGGTAGGTTATCATTTAGGACATGCATTTTGTGGGTTTGCTTTTATCTAACATTTTTGAAAGTGAAATTTTATTTATGCATTTAGTGAAATAGCATTGAGTGCTATCTTGTTTTACTTTCTTTAAGCATAAAAGGAACCACACACACCACATTCCATTTAAATGTTAGTGAGTTCGATTTCATCACCAACCACTAATAGAGACCAATAATGGTGGGTTTCATCTCCACCTACTAGCTCAAATCCTATGAACCCTATTTTTGGCCAAGGTTATCTCCAAGATCCATCATAGCCCATGGGATATAGCACATATTTCTCTTTCAAGAGGTATATCATTGACTACGGGTGAACTAGGTGAGGATTGGTAGGACCTATGCTCCCTGACTAGGTATGGGCTTCATCTCGATGCTTTGGTGGGTTTACATGACTAGAATTTCATTTATGGTTGTCGATCTATGAGTATACAGGTGAAATCCCTTTAACAAAATAATATCATCCAACAAGAGCAAAACACGTGACGCAAGGTCTTCTTTGAAAACAACAAATCAAAACACACAAAACAATTTTAGGGAACACACATAAATCTTTAAAAGAGATAAACACTTGTCTTATTACGTGTTTCCATTCTTGTGTGCTACATTATTAAAATTTGTAAAGGAGATAATCACCTAGGGTTTGGTAGGGAATATCAATGGTGTGCACCCGTAGCCAAGCCCATTCAAGGGTGGATGCTACAGAGAGTAGACAAGGAGACATGAGTCATCTCCGATTTAGCCCTAAGGACATGGTCATACCTCCTTGGCGGCCTTCTACTCACCCAAGTCCTAGAATAGCTAGTCAAGAACTTCACCTACAAGGGAGCCCTATGCAGGACACCCCTATAGGTTTTGATCCTAATCTAGGAACATACTCCTAATATTTAGACACTTCACATGCCTTCTTCCAAGAATGGAAACCATCCACATTGAGGTGATACTATATAGAAAAATACCACACATTCACATACCTTCTAGGTCTACCATGTCCACCTATGGATAAGAGCAAGAGTACACACACTGGGTAGGGCCAAATGATCAAAATTCACCCTTAAACCACCCTAATAGGTTACAACAACCTAAGTACCAAGATGAGTATGATACTCATCGCTCAGGGTGAGCAAACTCAGCCATTCCCTTCCTCATCAATGAAGGAAGGCATGAGGAAATCCTTGACTATCATCATGACCATTATGCTACATAAGCATGTCCTCCCTGGTAAATATTACTTGTCTAGGCCTAAACCTCAAGTGAATGCGACTACCCTCGATCGAGGGAAGCTCATGATTGATATTTTAGACTATCTTGAATGAGATAGGCCTCAGGGTGATGCTACTAGGGCTCCTAAGCCTTGTATGGTAGAATAGATAAATCAAGAAGTCATAAGATATATTGAACACCAAGCATAATTCAAGCAGCTTCGATGAGACAAAGAGTGCTTGGACCACTTGCATCAATTAGAGAAAGAAAGGATTGAATATCAAACCAATGAGCTATTTCAAAAGACATTACATGAGAGGGTTCCTACCCCAAGTACCCATAGATAGGAGGTCCATCAGAGACAACCTACTTTTAATCAATATAGACCTCCTAGGCCTAACCTAATGTTACCTCCTCAACCTCCTAGGCCTAATAAGAACTTTCCTCCCATGCCAAACATAGAGTACCCTCCATAGGTAGTTATCCCTCCTTATAGGCCAGCTCAGGAGACACCTTATGGGGCCTACACTGAGCATGAACCAGAAGTGGAATATATTGAAGCACCTTATAGAGGTAGGGTGAATGACATTCAACCACCCTATAATAGGCCTAATGTTCCTCACCCTCCCTCGCAAGGTCAAAGCAAATAAGAGGATATAAAATCCTCTGATGCATATAGAGCATTTATAGAATGCTTAGAAATGGTAGAGAATAAGACCTTTGGGTCTAGGGCTCAAAATCCCACTTTATGTTAGATTCATAGTCAACCACTTCACCCATCAGTACCTTCCCCTCCCTATCTAGAGCATTTCAATATGGCTAAGCTAGATACATTTAAAGGAGAGGAAGACATGTAGGAGCATATCACTAGATTTTTGAATCACTGCTTTTGCATTCAGGAAAATGATGTCTTACTTTTGATGATAGTTTTGCTTATCCTCTCTGATCCTGGCATAGAATGGTACAACCAACTCCCAAAGTATAGCATCTACAATTTTGAGTAGTTTTTAGATGCATTCTTGGAGCACTTTGTAAAATGTGGCTTTAACTAACCTCATAGGGTTAAAATAGTTTGATGATGAGTCAATCAAAAACTATGGCAATAGGTGGTGAAGCTGCCATACTTACTCCCCATGATGGAGCTAACTCAAATGTTTGCTAAGAGCTTCTTGAAGCTAATTTACTTATTGCTACAACTCCAAGAATACCCAAATCTTGAATATGCTCTAGCATAGGCTATAATAATCAAAGACATTATAATTCAAGAGGATGAAATTGTGAAACCTTGCAAGAAGAAATGGACTAAGAACACCAAGAACAATACAATGCAACCAAATCTAACATCAGTCAATCAAGTTGCTATCAGTATTCTAGGGCCTACGCAACCAATGCCACCTCAGAAGCCTAACTATCAAGCCACACCTAGAAATTATAACAAGGACAATCAAACAAACCAAGGGCAAAACCAACAATGTCACCCTAAATTTATGCCCATTGCTGAGTCCATGGACTCTTTATTTGAGCGCCTCTATGCAACTAAGGCAATTAATCTACCTGAAAGTCGACCTATCGATCCAAATATACCAAAGCCCCAGAGGATATCATGAAGACCTATACTGCAAGTACCATAGGAAAAATGGGCATGACGTGCAGATGTGCTACATGTCCAAACACCTAGTACAGGATATGATTGATAGGAATGATCTTCAGGTCGATAACCCTATTGCACCAAACAATCAATAAATGGATATTTTTAAAGACCCATTGCCTACCCATGAGGAATAGGCAAAGCCAGTACCATAAGTGAATGAGCTCCATTTGGCATCCCCTAAACAAAGTTTCATTAGCATGGTCAACATTATGATGTGGTATAAGTGTTACCCAAGTCTAGTCACACCACCTATGGCTTCAAGCGACATTCCTTCAATGTCTCAATATTTATCACATTTAGTAAAAAACCTTCCACATCGGTCTATGGTCATGATAAAGAGCAAGCTTACTCAGAGGCTTGAGAACAACATCAAATTATTCAGCAATCTCCACCTCATCGAGAAGCTCTAATGGAGATCCTCAATTTTATTGAGCTACATCTCCAGCAGTCTAAATCCTTTAATAATTTTGTGGGGCATGTTCGACAATGTACAAAACTAGTGATCACCTTTCATGAGGATAAACTCAATCTAGTACCAAATGACATGGTGGATCCTCCCTTGCACATCATCGTATGTGTAAATGGAACACCCTATAAGATATTTCTGATTGATACTAGTTCCTCTAGCAACATCATCACCACAACTACTCTCAAACATTTAGGGCTTCTAACATCCCATATTGTTGCATCCACCTACATCCTTCGAGCATTTAATGATGTTATATGCTCAATAGTTGGCACCATAGTCTTACCCATTCAGGTGGGACAAAATACCATACCAACATTGTGCCACATCTTGGAGGGTGAAATGGTCTATAATATATTACTGGATAGACCTTGTATTAGGGATATGAAGTATGTACCATACATCACTCACCAATGTTTGAAGTACACATATGAAATGTAAGTACATGTTGTATCTGTAGTCCTTGAGCCCTTAAAATACTACAACTTGGTGCATAAAATCCTTGAGTTGAACTTACCATCAACCCATCTAGATTTGCAATTGAATACATCCAACCAAGGTCTGACTCCTTCACCGTCACCTTCCATTAATCCATCACCATATTCTGACATACCATCCTAATTATCAACACACCCAGATATACCTTTACATTAATCAAATCCTTCATAGAGGAATATGGAGAAAAGGCCTATTGATGAGATCCCTCCAACCATATCCACCATCTCCACAGAAGAGATTCCTAGTCCAATAGACGAGGAACCACCTTGTGAGGCAAACATCGAATCAACTCAAGCCTCACTCCCCTCTCCTCCTTCTCCACCACCACAAGTCACAGTTCATCTAGCTACCACTAGTTTAGGAGAATACCTGGTTAGGAACATCACAAAAACTCCTACCATTGAGATAGTGTAAAACATAGGTTGATATCATCTTCCCATAGGTACTATCGTGCCCCTAGGCTTACCCATGAATAAAATGAAATTCATTTATACGGGTCTCGACTATGGCATAGAACCCTATCAGCAGTAGGAAGAGGATGAAGAGCCCTTTTTTGAGGATATTAACTACATGTCCAATATTGACTTCACCATGAGATATCTTCATATCTACAACTTGCATGGCTATGGTTTGGGCTTGTATGATCAAGGCACTTACATTACTTACTAGTAGCAATATCAAATGCTATATGATAATTCTGATTTGGGATACAACAAGCCTGTGCCTCTTGAGGTCCTCACTGATAGTTTAGAGAGCATGAGCCTAAACTATAAGGATGAGCTTACACGTGATCCCTACGCCAACTATAATCAAGTCTATTCACTAGGGGATTACTTCTTTGCAGCAAAGAGAGATCAAGAGATATCTCGTAATGTTACCCAATCCTATAAAAAATGTGAAATTTTACATACCCTTCCACATGATAGTGAGGAAGAAGATCAAGGTTCTCCCTATGAATGGACATCTGATGATGAGTCATATTACAAAGTTGCATCTATCGACTCTTCTAGTTTGGTTTTTGAATATGCATGAATTGTCCCATTGGATTATGAACACAAGGGATATCTATGTTGGGGGTAAAACACTAGTTAAATTTGTCCTATATATGTCACAACCCTCGCATTTAAATTGTCAAACCAGGGAGCTCATAGAATTTTGAAGTGCCACGGTTGAGACTTCTCACACTACCGCTTTTGAGATGAATCCATTCAACTATCATTGGGGGTGTTTATAAAATAGCAATTGATTCATCCACACCAATAAAACTTATGCATAAATAAAATACGTAAAAGTAAACACTCCACACTGAAAGTGGTAAACACACTTGCGTAATTAAAAGGCACACCATGCTAAAGCAAATAAATTAATCTAAGAAATAAACATACTATCATGCATATTTAAATCTATAAAAATAACTAAGAAGCAGGGGAGGAATACTGGCTTGGAGTGGGCCCGAGCTCCAGCAGATCCCGCCCAATGAATCACGAAGATAATACATAAATGAAAGAACGCTCAAGCTTTTATTGATAGTGCAATGAAATATTACATGCGATAATGTTCTCTAAAATATTTGCCTCCCCTTGCTACAGAGAAGTCCATGTGTTTATATAACACACACAAGACTTCCTATTGTAGTTCTGTTACAATAGGCATCCTGGTTACAGTCTAAACTAGGATAGTTTAGTTACTGTAATAGGCATATGATAAATAACTTTTCATCATTTCCTAGCAATCAAATGATTTTTGCTTTGTTGGGATTCTACTTCATTGAGTGGTTACATGTTCATCCACTCCGACTAGGATAACTCATTCATTCAGTGGTTTCCCATAGATGACATGGAACTATGGTCAACGAGGTCCTTCTACAACCATCCGATCAACACGCATAATTCTAGCACCTGCTTGAGTAAGGTGCCTGCCCTCTGAAGCCCCTTTATCGAGGAAAGTATCAACCCGACCCTCTGGCCCCTTCAGAAGAAGCCCCCCCCTTATTCCCTTTATTTAAAGGAGAAAGCTGAGGTCCATGTAGGACCTCGACTAAGCAAAATATGACAAAATCAGGTGAATAACTACACAAAACACACTTCACACACAGATTAGATAATACACATGATTTCATTAAATAAATACATAATGATTCATAAAAATATACAACTCATAATATATTGCCACACAAAAACCATTGGTACTTATACAAAAATATGAGCATATCTGATGCTCATCATCCCCCCATGCCTAATATGTGCCACGCCCTCATGGCACCTAAAATCGGTAACCATCTCCTCTATATAGGCCACTTCTCCTTATTTCCTTTTCTTACTAGTGGCCTTGGCTTTCCCTTCGTTCTGAGGCTTTCATTTTTGTTGAGGGGCATTGGTTTGTTGTGGGGCATTTTTAGGCTGTACTGACCTCCGGCTACATTGGCTTTTAGTTGTGCTGGGTTGGCCTTCATTCTGTGCTAGCTTCCTGTTGTGCTGGCTATGCCTCCCTATCATGCTTGGCCCAGCGCCTGTATTTGGTGCTGTTGCTACAATCATTTCTCCTCTCTGGAAGGCTGCCTCTACTTCCTGCCACAAGTCAATGAGTTGAGGGTATAACTCTCTGAGTGGAATATCAGAGTCATCCCTCTTTTGAATGACCACATTGGCCTTGTACAACCAAATTTCTTTAGGGGTGAGGCCAACATTCTCTTCTGCAATCGCTATTTCCACCTGCCTCTGGTCCAAACACCCCCCGTATTTCCAACCATTTCCTCATTTTGGAGGGTCGGCCCTATGATGAACCATATATCTCCTAGAATTGGTCATCCATAGTAGGGTCCACATAGATGCTAGGCCCTCTTTCAGCCTTCTTGGTAGCTTTTCTAGCTACCTTTTCTACCTCGAACTCTTCACGAAGCTTTTCAAATTTTTCTTTTTGCTCAGTGAAGGCCTGCATGCCTTCTTCCCATTCTTCATCCGAGTGGGGGTTCAGTTTGGTGAATGTAACTTTGGCCTTTCTTTTGGCCCTTTTCTATGATGTTTGAGGTGCCTTCCCCTTTCTCCTATCTGGTATTGTGGTGGTCTCATGGGGATATCTTCCTTTCCCATGGGAGATGCTTCCCTGTTAGAGGATCTAGGAATCTGCCCTTCTGGTCTTAGGTCCCCTGTAGCTATCTCCCCTATTTCTTGGTCACCCGATGCCTACTCCTCTGGTTCTTCAGGTAGTGGTCCCTCAATTTTGGGTACTTGGTGCTCCGAAGAGTCCTTCTTGGCCTCGGGTTTAGGGTCTTGCCCTTGGATCTACCTTGAAGGCTCCTCATCATCATCAATGTCGATTACAGGGGTTTCTATTTGAAAAATAGAATTCCCCTATTCCTCTATAGTTGCTCTATCAGAGGTGCATGAACCCTCTCCTACCTCTACTTCTTCATTTTGGGTATCTGACCTGACTACCCCGGATGAGACTACCCTCTCTGGCGAGGTTGGAGAGTTCGTGGGCACCTCAATTGCCCAATCTGTTTGGGTAGAGGTATCCCATCTCTCAATCACCCTAACCTACAACTGCTGGTTCTCTACCCTGAGCTGCTAGATCAGTTGCTGTAATTGGGTGATGGTGGCCTCCTACCTCTAAATTTTTCTCATAGTCATCTCCTTGAATTCCTCAAATAGCACCTACATCATGAAGTTCTCACTCTGCCCAGTGTGGTCCTCTCCCATCGACACCTCGGGCTACTATTGCAAGCCTGTTGAATACTATGGGTCTTGTGGACTATGAGTGGCAAAATTCTATAAGGTTTGGGCTATGAATCTGACCTCCACATCTTCCTCTTCTTCCTTGCTTGATAGAATTAGTTGCCACAAGCATCTCTAATCATGTATGCACTCTATCCATCGAGCTATGGGTTCAAGGTTGGAGGATTTTGGCCTATCCTCCGTATAATTGGGCAGAGAAATCTGCCCTTCTTCCATAGCATCTAGTGAAGTTTGGGGTTGTTCCTCTTCGGTCATTCCCCCAATTCAGCCTCGTATCCTACCTCTACCACCACCTGCTCTTGTGCACCAGAGTGTTTGGCCCCTACCATCGATGAGCTTCCCCTATGTTCCTCAACATGGCGTATTAGGGCTGTAATTAGCCCATGATGGGCTAGGGCAGAGACCACCCCTCTCTGGTACCATGATGCCTCATCCTATAGGGCATTTACCAGATAGAACGGGATGTTAATTTCTCACCCATGCACCAGGTGGTTTAGGAACTACATGTGGTTCACGTTTAGGTGTGAGTACTTCCTGGTGCATGTGAAGTATCTCGCAACCTATTCGAAGAGCTTCCTCAGGTGCATCAGGAGTCCCTACTTTGGGAGCCCCCCATGGTCGAGTCGGACATTCCTCTATCTGAGCAATAATTCTACGCATTGGACTACTACACCATCCTTATATGTGCACTCTCTAGTGAGGGGGAGACCGGTGACATGAGCGATGTGCTCTAGGGTGACTAGAATCTCTAGTCCATACAACTGGGTGACCCCTCCTCTCATAGTGGTAGCAAACTCTTTTGTTGCCTCTATATCCTGGTCTTGGCTGACTAGGCGATAGTAATTCATCCACCCGACCACCTCAAACTGGTTATGAACTTCTCCTCTAATCCCCTTAGTGCCACTGGGCTCATGCTTTTTGAGTGCATGGTTCTTCGATCATCCTCCCATGGTGAACTCTATTAATTTTGACTTGTTTGATGCTCTATTCTCAGTAAGGCACCTTCTTATATATTCAGGCACCTAACTCTAGAAATTTTTTTGCATTGGGGTTGGTAGGGTACGCCACCCGAATTGATTTTTGGCATGACGTATTAGGCATGAGGGGTGAATTCAATTCTTGCATCGACATTATTTTTAGAGAAGCATATCATATGAAAAATTACGTATATATTTAAAAGAAATCATGCGCATACCTGATTGGTCATTTCGTGCTGCGTGGAGTATGCCAATTTGGTACTTAGTGGTAATGGTGATAATATATTTCCCATGTGTTGATTACGTCACCTTGGTTACTACAATTCTAGTTCGCTCAAGGTCCTACGCTAAAAATTCGGTGGATCCTATTGGTTTAGGTTGGGACGCATATCTCCTCCGATGATTGGCCTTGGGATGTGTAGAGATCCTATCCAATAATTTTGAAATATTTTTGGGTGCTTTTAGATTTCCATCATGTGAGATGATGATGTTGGTTTCGGCTGCTCCACGTACTACCAAGTTGCGCATGTGCTTTTGATTCAATCGAGGTGCCTACTTGAGTAAGGCACCTTCTTGGTGCCTGCTTGAATAAGGTGCCAGAGTAAGGCACTAGAGTAAGGCACTAGAGTAAGGTGCGTGGGGGGAGTAAGGCACAGTAGGGAGTAAGGCACCTCTTGATCATATTTTTTTCCATTGATGGATAACATCAAGGCACCTCATTTTTTTTTTTGAAAAATACCTCCAAAGTAGTGCCTCCTTTGTAGAGTAAGGTGCCTCGGAGTAAGGCACCTCCCTTCTAGAGTAAGGCGCTATAGTAAGGCACCTCCCTTTTGGAGTAAGGCGCCAGAGTAAGGTGCCTCCCTTATTTTTTTTTTTAACTCTTCAACCATGGTCAAACACCTCCATTGACATGTCTGCTTCAGAGTAAGGCACCTCCCTTATGGAGTAAGGTGTTGGAGTAAGGCACCGGAGTAAGGTGCATTCCTTCTATGGTAAACCATTCTCCCACCATTGAAAAGTCAGCAGTGGTTGATGTGTCCATTGATGTGAGGTTGATCAAGCCTTCTAAAATTCTCCTCATACTACATCGATGTATGCTTCATCCAAGCATGGGTGTGTAATTTTTCCTTTGTGGGGAATTGGTGCCCATGCCCATGCTTGGATCAGAACTATCTTCCTAAACGTGCAGGTTCATGGATGTTGAGCTGGTCTAGGCCTTGTTACCCAAGATGCCTATTGTTTGAACAATCAGGCCATTCTCCTACAAAAAGAAAATGAGAAAAAAAGAAAAATGTAGTTAAACACAATCCATGCCTATTAGGCCCTGGCTCTTAGGATACCTGCAGCTTGCATGCGGGCATTGTTCCTGCAAAACACACCGTAAGCTAGAAAAATAGGAAACTACACTAACTTATTTTTGGTGGACACCTCTGTGTCCACCATGTTGTTGAGAACTCTGGCAAAATTTACTTGGATGGGGTCTCCCCCATGCCTATTCTGGACTCCACCAACAAGATTTTGGATGTGTGGTATGGGTGCAACCGGTGGCCATTAACTGTTAGAATGGTGTTGCTACCATCAATTGTCTTGACACGCACAACACCATTTCTGATGATCTCCACCACTTCGTATGGTCCCATCCACCTTTGCATCAGTTTTCCCTTCCACTCCTGGAACCTAGAATCATACAATAGTACCCAATCTCCTTCTTTGAATTATTTCATCTTAATGTGGTGGTCATGCCACTACTTCCTTTACCTCTGCATGATTTTTATTCTCTGTAGGGTATCCATTCAAAATTTGTCCAGCTGATTCAGCTACTGAATTCATTCCCTCTATGCTTCGTCTAGGCTCAGGTCCAGTTCTACCACCGTTCTGAGCGTCTTAACCTCAAACTCGATGGGCATCATTGCATCCTTCTCGTATACCATTCGAAAGGGTGTAAAGCCTGTGGTTGATTTCCACATTGTGTTGTACACCCACACTACCTTCGATAATCTTGCAGCCCAATCCTTCTTGTGCTACTGCATGGTTTTCGTCAGGATATTCTCGATTTCCCTATTGGTCACTTCTACCTATTCGTTCACCTACGGATGGTAGGGGGTAGTCTTGTTATGCCAAATCCTGTACTGCTTCATCAACTCCTCAATTAGCCTAGAGGTAAATTGGGGTCCTTGGTCCATTGTAATTTCCCTAGGCACCCCAAACCTCATAAAAATGTGAGCAAATAGGAATTCGGCTATTGTCCCTTCCTTGGAGTCCCTTAGCACCTAGACTTCGACCCATTTAGTAACGTAGTCTATGTATACTAGAATATATCTCCTCCCAACCAAAGGTGGGTTGATGGGTCCCATAAAATCCATGCCCCACTTGTCGAAGGGCTCTATATGCATATGAGGTTGAAGGGGTATTTCATCCCTATGGGTTGACCTACCCATTCTCTGGCATTCATCACACCTACTGGCGTATGTGGCTACATATTTGAATAGAGTGGGCCAAAAATACCTAGTCTGTAACACCTTATACGTAGTCCTTCTCCCTACAAAGTGCCCTCCACATGGCTCACTATGATAGGCTTTGAGTATCTCCAAAAACTCATGCTCTACTACGCACCTCCTTACGATCTGATCAGGCCCTATTTTGAATAGGAGGTCATCAATCCACTGAAAGGAAGCACTCTTTTCAATCACCACCTACTTCTCTCTGTATGAAAGAGTAGGGAAAGTTCTACTGATGGCTAGATAGTTGGTGATGTCTACATACCATGACGTCTGTTCACTGATGATGAACAAATGTTCATCCAAGAACTGGTCCTCCACCATTGCGTGATCTATTGGTATTAGCCTGGATAGGAAGTCTATGACTACGTTGTCCTTCCTAGGCTTATCAATGATGGTAATGTCAAACTCCTATAGTAAAAAAATCCACCTGATGATCCTACCACTGATCATTGGTTTACTCATTAAGTACCTGATGGCCGCATGGTCCGTGTGAATGAACACCTTGTACCCAGTGATATAGTGGTAGAATTTGTTGATGGCGTGCATGACTATGAGGAATTATTTTTCTGTTACTATGTAGTTGAGCTCGGCCCTTGCTAAGTTCTTTTTGACATAATAGATGGCATAGAACTCCTCACCATCCTTCTACCCGAGGACCACTCCAATTGCATTATTGGATGCATCATAATATATATGAAATGGGATAACCCAATTTGGGCCCTATAAAATTGGGGTAGAAATCAGCTTCTCCTTCAGTATCTGAAATGCTTGCTCGTAGTCCTCCATCTAGATAAACTCTACATATTTTTTCAGTAGGGTGTGCAATGGTTTGGCAATTTTACTAAAATCGATGATAAATCACCTGTAGTACCTGATAGAGCTAAGAAAACTTCTTACTTCCCTCTATGTTCTTGGGCTGGGTAGGTCCTTGATGACTTCTATTTTCTTTTTTTCAACTTTAATTCCCTCTGTCGAGAGGTGATGTCCCAGCACTATGCCCTCACGCATCATCATAAAGCACTTTTCATTGTTGAGGGATAAGTTGTTTTCTTCACACCTCTGGAGCACTCATTCCAAGTTCATCATCGCTTCTTCAAAGGTTTCCCCATAAATGGTGAAGTCATCCATATATACCTCAACTGCCTCCCCCATCATATCCGAGAATATGCTTAACACCACCCTTTGGAAGGTGGTTGGTGCGTTGCATAACCCGAAGGGCAACACTCTGTAGGTAAATGTTCCCCATGGGCAGGTAAACGTTGTCTTATCTTGGTCCTCCTCCCCGATCTGGATTTGGTTGTATCCATTGAATCCATCCAGAAAGGAGAAGTATTTTCTTCTAGATAGTGTATCCAATACCTGATCAATGAAGGGAAGTGGGAAGTGATCTTTCTTGGTTGCTTTATTCAATGATCTATAATCAACGTAGATCCACCATTTCCCATTTTTCTTGGGGACCACCATAAGTGGTGACACCCATTCACTGTCGGAGATTGGGTAGATGAATCCTACTGACAAGAGCTTCTGTAGCTCAGCTTTAACAATTTCCTTCATGGTCGGGTTCATCCTTCTCTATGGCTATCTGATTGGGGTTGCCTGCTCTTCGAGGTAGATTCGATGGGTGTAGATTTTTAGGCTGATTCCCTTCATATCCAAATAATCCTAGGAAAATGCTCATTGGTGCCTAGTTAGGAGTTCTTTTAACTCTATTAGTTGTGTGGGGGTCAACCCACTATTGACGTTCAATATCCTACCAGGCCCAATATCAATTTTCCTGGTGTGGTGGTCCTGAGCACCAACCAATGGTGACTCAGGAACTATGAGGGAGGATTCTCCTTGAAGGAATCTTGTAATAACATCATCTTCATCGGTGTCCTCCTCTAATTATCTTAGTGCCATCACTGGCTAGAGCATGGACAATGAACCATCATCTTGATTGGCCAACATGGGTTCTCCCAATGTATCCATGGATTACGTAAGGGGAGAGATTGTCAATCTCTTGACGTTCTACCCATTCGAGATGGTCATCAGTCCATCATGATAGCTGATGTAGGCATCAACCATAGCTAGCCATGGCCTCCCCAAGATGAGTGGATAACCACCTAGTCCTATTTTAGACTATAGCACTAGGAAATCCATTGGGTATTCCCATGCATCGACTGTCATGATGATGTCCTCGAGCATTCCCTCTGGTGCTACGGTTGATCGGTCGGCCAGTTGCAACACCATCTTGGTGGGCTTTAGGTTCGTGAGCTTCAGCTTCTGCATGGTCTCCTATGGAATTACATTGATGGTTACACCCAGATCAACTAAGGTGTTAGCCAGTGAATGCCCTCCTATTTTTACAGTCAGCACCGGGCTGCCTGGGTCTACATATTTGGGATGATATGCATTCCCCATCATCAAGTCAACCAATTTTCCTATGATATTGATGGTCTGTGCCACTTTACATCTTGGTTTCCTTAGGCACAACTCCTTTATCACTTTGGTGTATATCAGGACGTCTCAGATAGCTTGGAAGAGTGGGATAGTAACTATGAGATTCCTCAAGCTAGAAAGGATATCGAACTCAGGTTGTGTCGGCTTCCTCTGTTCCTACAACCATTTAGGAAATGGAGCCTCTATTTTCTCAACAACTTTTTCTTCTTCCACCTCTTCTATAAGAGGGGAGTCTCCTATGTTTTCCTCCTCTTCTACCAAGGGAGGTGCTTCTACTCCTAGCTACTTACCTGACCTAAGTTGAATGGGATTACAACTAATATTGTACATTGGATACATCTCTCCCTCTACTTGATATGTTGGTTGGTTTACCTTATTATTTGGGTTCACCATCGGTTGTGTTGGTAACTATGTAGGTCTCACCATAGGTAGGGCTGGTAGGCCTTGCTGAGGTGGAGCCTATGCCATGTTTTGTGGAGCAGAGTTCCATGAAATGTGGTTCCTCCACTACTACCTAGAATGTTGATATGGCATCCATGGTTGTTGATTGGGAAATGCAGCTCTTGGAGGTATGTTCATCCAAGGTGGTGGTCCCCACCATCCCATATTAGGTGGTTGTAGCTACCCTTGTGGCATATATGGTCCTCCTCCATAGGGTGACATCCCCATTGGCATACTCCCCATAGGGGGTTGCTACCAATTTCTTTGATTACCCATGAAATAGGCTTCACTTACGTCAGCATCCTCCTTGGTATTGGGTAGCTATGGGCACAATCAAGTTTTGTGATTCTGTTGGCAAACCATGCATACTCTGACCTTGTTCTCTGGGTATGCATTCCTAGCATGCTTCCCTCTATATTTTGGGTAAAAATAGGTCAATGCTACTTCGTTCTCTTGTTTCTTCTTCTCCAGCAAGAGCGTATCCAATTGTAGTGCTAGAGATGAGAGCATTTCACTTTTTAAATCCTCCAGCATGTTGCCTATCTCTACTTTTGTGACCGATGCAGTCACCTTCATGGTTCTAGGAGTGGGCTTGCCTCTCCTTCATGAGTAATTCCAACATAGTTGTTGGATATCTTCCATCGGGTGCTGGTAGACGTCCCCCCAAAAATCATGTTGAGCACTTCCAGTGACTCATTGTTAAGTCCCCTCAGAAAAATGCTTCTGAGGGACTTATCACCTAGCTTTGCATGAGGGGATCATTGCAGGTTGAAATTGAACCTCTCCCAGTACTCCTCTAGAGATTCATCCTCCTTTTGCATCATACTTAGGACCTCTTCTCTGGAGTCTCATGCTCTATCAAAGTCTTGGTACTATTCTAGGAAGAGCTTCCTCATTTCTTCCCATGTGGTGATCTGCTTGTTCCCCAACCCGATAAACCAACATAGAGTTGAGTCATCCAATGTTGATGGAAAGAGTTTCAGCTTCTGAGCATCTGATTTATAGTCGATAGACCTACACAACACATCAAATTTAAATAAAAATAGGTCAGGGTCTTCGGTTGGGTATCCCTTGAAGGTAGGGAGATGGGCAGGGGATATATTCTTCATTTTGGTTTCCCTTGCTCCTTCCTCTATCGAGAAGCTAAAACTAGATGAAACTTCTTCGGCCATTTTTTTAGGAAGTGTGGTCTCTAATGCAACTTCTATGGCCTTTCGATCATTCAAAACTTTTTGTACTAGAGCCTCTAAGTCAGTTGGTGTTATGGTCTGATCCTCTACGACTTTCCATAGTAGGGCTTCCTCCGAGGGTGTCCTCTTAAACAAAGGATTTAGGATGATCTACTCTTTCCTAGGTCGATGAGATGAGGAGGAGCTTTGCACAAAGTGAGGGTGCTCACTCTAGTGGACTGCTGGTGATGAGTCGGGAGAATCTAATTCAAACTCTATGTCTTCGGCTGACTCAAATTTTTTTGATGGGCTCTGTCTTATAAAATGACCATCGGGTCCTCTTTTTCTCGGTGGACTCATACAAGGTCAAATAGAAGGTTTTTAAGGGGTACTGTAGTCAGTCTATTAGTGGCACTTCCCCAAAAATGATACCAAAATATTGGGGGTAAAACACTGGTTAAATTTATCCTATATATGTCACAACCCTCGCATTTAAATTGTCAAACCAGGGAGCTCGTAGACTTTTGAAGTGCCATGGTTGAGACTGCTCACACTACCACTTTTGAGATGAATCCATTCAACTATCATTGGGGGTGTTTATAAAATAGCAATTGATTCATCCACACCAATAAAACTTATGCATAAATAAAATACGTAAAAGTAAACACTCCACACTGAAAGCGGTAAACACACTTGCGTAATTAAAAGGCACATCACGCTAAAGCAAATAAATTAATCTAAGAAATAAACATACTACCATGCATATTTAAATCTACAAAAATAACTAAGAAGCAGGGGAGGAATACTAGCTTGGAGTGGGCCCGAGCTCCAGCAGATCCCGCCCAATGAATCACGAAGACAATACGCTAATGAAAGAACTCTCAAGCTTTTATTGATAGTGCAATGAAATATTACATGCGATAATGTTCTCTAAAATATTTGCCTCCCCTTGCTACAGAGAAGTCCGTGTGTTTATATAACACACACAGGACTTCCTATTGCAGTTCTATTACAATAGGCATCCTGGTTATAGTCTAAACTGGGATAGTTTAGTTACTGTAATAGGCACACGATAAACAAATTTTCATCATTTCTTGGAAATCGGATGATTTCTACTTTGTTGGGATTCTTCTTCATTGAGTGGTTACGTGTTCATCCACTCCAGCTAGGATAGCTCGTTCATTCAATGGTTTCCCATAGATGACGTGGAACTATGGTCAATGGGGTCCTTCTACAGCCATCCGATCAACACGCATAATTTTGGTGCCTATGTAGGTGCCTACTTGAGTAAGGCACCTACTTGAGTAAGGCACCTACTTGAGTAAGGCACCTACTTCAGTAAGGCACCTACTTGAGTAAGGCACCTACTTAGTATGCCTTAGTCTGATGAAGCGAAAGCGTGCCAGGTCCATGTAGGACCTCGACTGAGCAAAAGATGACAAAATCAGGTGAATAACTACACAAAACACACTTCACACATAGATTAGATAATACACATGATTTCATTAAATAAATACATAATGATTCATAAAAATATACAACTCATGATATATTTTCATGCAAAAACCATTGGTACGTATACAAAAATATGAGCATATCTGATGCTCATCATTTGCATATGTTCCCATTACATCACCTTATCTAGTGATAGTTTCTACTTGAAGAAGAACAAGTTTACCCACAGCCACATCAACCATATTCGATCATTATGCTTCCACCACAAGCACATCCACAAGTATTGTGATAACCTATTGTCAATAGACCTCCTCAACCATCTAGAGGAAATCATTCGTCATTCAACATGATTTCCATAGACCTTTTTGCACCTTTACAAGATCCGAATAACCCATCAAAGCCACTACACCTTGATTTGGGGGCAATTAAATTTGATTGATGAGATTCTTCCCCATTGCCTTTCCAGTATTGGCCTTACTATGAGATGTTAAAACCATTTCATTTTTCTCCAAGGCCTATTCAATATGTCTTCCACGCTGAGGTTGAACCAAATTTCCCAATCGACAATATAAATCCTGTTGATGACATTCATCTCATCCCTACTCCACACTAGTTGGAAGAGGGATCACATATGTCAATTGAGCAAACAATTGCTAAAGGTATCTACTTAGATCCTAAGAATACTCAATTTATCAAGTTAGGTGAAGTCTTATCCCTTACTGAGAAAGTCAATTTCATAGCTCTTCTCACAAATAAGAAGAAAGATTTTGCATTGTCATACAAAGACATGCCAGGACTGGATCCAAGTCTAGTCACGCATAATCTGATGCTTAAATCAAATACCATGCCAGTTAATAAAAAGCTACAAAAAATACACCCGATAGTAGCCTTAATGGTGAAATATGAGCTACAAAAGTTGTTGGATTCCAAGTTCATCATATCAATGGATTATCCACCATGGCTTTCTAACATGGTTCTTGTCAAGAAGCCTGACGGGAGAGTTTTTATTTGCACCAACTTTCGTGATCTAAAAAAAGTGAATCCTAAGGATGAATTCCCACTATCGAACATTGATTCCCTGGTAGACACCACAATAGGACATGAAATATTATCCCTAATGGATGGTTTCTTTGGATACAACCAAATCTGTATCAATCTAGAAGACCAACTCAAAATGGTGTTCACAACGCCTTAGGGGATATTTTGCTATAAGGTCATACCTTTTGGTCTCAAAAACATCGGTGCTACATACCAACGGGCCATAACATACATATTTTATGACTACATGCATAATATTTTGGAAGATTACATGGATGGATTATTGTCCAAATATTTACTATGCCATGAGCATCTTGATGTGTTGCACAAAGTTCTTGATCACCTCATCGAACACAATGTTAGAATAAATCCCTAAAAGTGCATATTTGATGTCACATCTAGAAAATTCTTGGTATTCATATTCTTTAAACGAGGCATCGAAGTTGATCCAAATAAATTTAAGTCCATCCTTGAGATGCCTCCCCTACTACCATCAAGTAACTGCATAGTCTACAGGTTAAGGTCACATCTATCAAGCACAACTATCATATAAGTGTCAACCTATGAATAAATTGTTACACAAGGGGGTCACATTCCATTGGGATGATGAGTGTCAGGCTACCTTTGATGAGATAAAACAATATCTAGCTTCAGCACCAGTATTGGCCCTGCCCAGACCAGGAGTGTTGTTCTACTTATACATCTTAGCTATTGAGCTTGTATTGGTCATCATGTTAGCCCAAAAAAATGAATTGCACAAAAAAAAAGCTACTTACTATATTAGCCGCATCCTGGTTAGTTACGAAATCAAGTATGCATACATTAAGAAGCTATGCTTAGTAGTGGTTTTCACCACCAAAATGCTACACAATTACATGCTCAATAATACAACGTATGTAATATCCAAAGAGAATCCATTGCAATATATGATGAGTCATACTTATCATAATAGTAACATGATAAAATGGATCATGTTGTTGATGGAATTTGACCTTGAATTCATCGAACAAAAATCAATTAAAGGATAGGTCATAAATGATCAACTCACAAAGTCTCCTCTCAAAGATGATCAACCACTTAATGTAGAGCTTCTTGATGATGGAGTCTTTCAAGTGTCAAAATTACCTAATCTTGAAGAGCCTCAATCATAGGCTGACATGACCCTATTCTTCAATGGCTCTAAGTGAGAGCAAGGGGGTGGCACAATAATTGTGTTTTTCACACCTCAAGGAGCTCCAATACCCCTATCTTTTAAACTTGATTTTTCATGCCCCAACAACAATTCTGAGTATGAAGCTTTGCTCATAGGCCTTAAAATGTTAATCACCGTGAAAATAACTAAGCTCAAAATTTTTGGTGATTCCTTGCTCATCATGAACCAGGTAAAATGGATTTACCAATGTAAATGTCTAATCTTGCAAGCCTAAAAATCCCTTGTGGATAAATTTCTAGAAACATTTGAATGGTATGACATTGAGGCACTCCCTTGATCATCTAACCATTTTATGGATACAATGGCCTCCTTGGGGTCTTTAATATTGTAGAAACCTACTGATGATATAACCATTCAAGTCAAAATGCTATCATAATTTGTGATTGAGTGTGAGAACATTCATTCCATGCTAGAAGTTCACATGATTCAGATTGAACCTTATCATGAACGGTTCTCACAAATTCACAATCACCCGAATAATGTCACTTGGGGAAACTTACTCCCTCAACCTCCTTTTGATAGCAGTACAATGCTATATTTACAAATTCTCTCCCAATCGATATTTTCTTGGGAAGAATTTCAAAAGGATCAAGCAATTCATATGATTGAGGCTTCCTCAAATTGGGATTGGTCTACTCAAATAAAATATTACCTAAATCTTAGTAGTATCCCTTTTGAATTATCACATGCCACCAAATGAACTTTTAAACAAAAAGTAGTAAAGTATGTCTTACTAGGAGATGTTTTGTATCATCGAAGCTATGAAGGTATCCTCCTTCATTTATTAGAGAATCAAGAGTCAGTTTGGGTGATCGCCCAAGCACATGATGGTACATGTAGTGGCCATTTCAGCAACATGGCCATCACATAGTGCATTCTCTACATGGGCTATTATTAGCCAACCTTAGAGTAATATTGTTGTTCTTATGTTAAGAAGTGCATCAAGTATCAAAATCATGCTAATTTGACACATGCACCTTATCAAGCCTTGCAACCGATTCGATTGGTTTGGTCATTTTCACAATGGGGGTTTGATTTAATTGGGAAAATCTCACCCTCTTCTTATTGACATCACACTTTCATCATTACGACCATCGAGTATTTAAAAAAATGAGTGGAAGTAATTCCCCTTACCACTATGATGGGACCCCACATTGTGGAGTTCATATTGCATAATATCATTTGTCATTTTGGTATTCCATCCAATACCATTTCAAATAATGGGCTGCATTTTAAGAACAAAGATATGTGCACTTTAATAGCAAAATTTAACATCTAGAACAACTTTTATACACCCTATTATCCACAAGAAAATGGGCAAGTTGAGGTATCAAACAAAACAATGATTACCATTCTAAATAAAACCATTAAGGATAACCACAAAGATTGGCATATGCAATTACCCCTTGCTCTATGGGTCTACCGCATTAGTATTCAGAAACCCACTAGGGTAACTCCATTTTCACTAGTATATGGTGTTGAGGTAGTCATGCCGCTAGAGCTGGAAATTCCATCGCTACACATATCCATGCAATATTTTATTGATTATGAAATTTCATGGTAGGCTTACCTAGATCAACTAACATTGCTTAACGAACAATGTGTCAATGCTCTCAAGCACCTACACATTTACCAAGAGTGTCTTAAGAGAGCATATAATATGAAATTCCATCCTAGAGACTTTCAGGTTGGTGACCTTGTTCTAAAAGAGAACCAACAAAATTCTAACTTGCCACCCCATATGTGGGACAAGTTTATGACAAACTAGTTAGGTCCATATATCATCACTAGTCATATTGGACCCAAAAATTATCACCTAGCCTCCATTGAAGGAATCGAGTAACTTGAACCCTTGAATATCGTTCATTTGTGGCCTTTCCATGCTTAAAGCATTTTTCCCCCCAAAATTCTCCAAAGGTGCCTATAAACCCTTTTTTCACCCCAAAATACTAAAAATGTATCTACAAACCCTTTGGTCAATCCAAAATACTCCAAAGGTGTCTAGGAACCCTTTGGTCACCCCAAAATGCTCCAAAGGTGTCTATTTCCCCTTTCCAAACCCTTTGGTCACCCCAAAATACCCCAAAGGTATATTAGAACCCTTTGGTCAACCCAAAATGCTCCAAAGGTGTCTACAAACCCTTTGGTCACCCCAAAATTCTCCAAAGGTATCTATGAACTCTTTGGTCACCCCAAAAAACTCCAAAGGTGTCTACAAACCCTTTGGTCACCCCAAAACACTCCAAAGGTATCTATAAACCCTTTGGTCACCCTAAAATACTCCAAAGGTGTCTATAAACCCTTTGGTCAACCCAAAATACTCTAAAGGTGTCTATAAACCCTTTGGTCACCCCAAAATTCTCCAAAGGTGTCTACGAACCCTTTGGTCACCCCAAAATGCTCTAAAGGTGTCTACAAACCCTTTGGTCACCCCAAAATGCTCCAAAGGTATCTACGAACCCTTTGATCAATCTAAAAAGTCCCAAAGGTATCCATCAACCCTTTGGTCACCCCAAAATATTCCAAAGGTGTCTATGAACCCTTTGGTCACCCCAAAACCCTCAAAATGTGTCTATGAACCCTTTTGTCACCCCAAAAATCCCCAAAGGTATCTATAAACCCTTTGGTCACCCAAAATACCCCAATGGAATCCAATAAACCCATTGGTCAAGATGTATATACATATATATAAATCAAAATTGAAAAACAACATCAAAACAACAAATATACCAAAATATTGCATTGCATCACACTGCATACCGTTGCATTATACAATCACTTGCATTAGGCATACACATCATTGCACTTTGCATTTTAGAGTTGATCATACATATCTAGCACCAGGTATATATACTAGACATCCTTCAAAACCAACTTTATCAAAAGTCATCATTCACACTCGTCTACATTACAATTATCATCTACATTTTCCACCTTTCATATTTGTGTTTGTTTCCCTTCACCTAGTCACTTGTTAGAGGGTGTCTTTAGGATTTTCGATAACTCAGCCATATCTAGTTTTATTTTCAAATTTTGTAGAAAGCTAGCCTAATTTTTAGAAGGTAGAATCTTGCTTTGATTGTACATTGTATATGTCAAAATCCCAAAACATTTTTACATTAAATCCAATTTTGCGCAAAGAAAGATAAAACCTACAAAGTGGTCTAGGTTACCTTAAATGAAAAGTTTACCTTGCTCATCCCCTTGTGCGAGTGGTTCAAAAATTCTAAGAATTGACAAAAGGACAAGCTCCTCTCTACCCAAGATCCTCAAAATAAATAGTGGTTTTCACCACTAAGTAAAAAATTAAAGAAGCAAAATAAATAGTGGTTATCATCACTACCAAAATCCCATGCTCACCAAAATAAAATGAGCATCTCCCTAGAGCAATTCAAAAATAAAAGAAAAGAAGGGAGTACTGAACTTGAATCCCTGGAATTATCAACATTTGACAAACCATGATATGATACTCATTATAGGTTATTTGGCATCAAGCCTACTTGGAAATGGTGGTATCCTTATGCATAATGATATGTCTATCATAATAGCATCATACTTTTGTACAAACCAATATTTGCATGCGGATGAGCTAGATTTTGGTAGCTTGTACTACCTAGTGGTCTAATCCAACTACGTACAAAACCTAAGATCAGGATACTCATAGGGCTATATTTAGTACATATGGGCTGCATTAATCCTATTTGGCACTAGGATAACTTTATGTGTTATCATAGTAATGAACTCACATGCACACACAGGGATATTGAGTATCTTGGTCATCCTAGAAGATTCATACCTTGTCAAAAAGTCTTGCATGGTTAGTATATAATTTTTGATTAGTTTACTAGAATATTTGAGTCTCATAAAAATCTCAATGACATTCTATAACATCTTACCATTCATTCTATTCCATACCATTTTATCACATTTTATCAGTTTATATTTTCACAAATCCATTACATAGTCTCATAGTCACATTACAAAATAAATCGATGAATTCTATACAGTCTATATTGCTAAAATAATGTGTCAACTAGTATATAGATCAACAAACCATCCATATCATTATGCATATACAAATATTTATAGCATCAAAAACATCATATTACAACACATGCATCCATAAAAGAATCAATAAAGTAAACATAAGCATTTCATACATCCAATAAAGCAATAAGGCAACACATGATGATAATAATAACAACTCATATATATATATATATATATATATATATATTTTTTTTTTTTTTTTTTTTTTTTTATGTGTGTGTGTGTGTATGTGTGTGTGTGTATGTATGGAGAAAATAGATACATCATCATCCAAAATTACCCGTAGGCTACAATAAAGTGAGTCCTCAGACCTCACACCCCCAAACACAAAAATAATTATAGATTATCAAAATCCATGGTCATTCAGGACTTGCACCATGACTCTCACCCCCACCCTTGGACATCATCCATCGATAACTCCCAGATCTACTACCCTCTATCATGTATGCCCTTTGTATGGATCTAGGCACCCCCATCCTTATAGATGACTTCCCTGTACCACTCCTAATTTTTTGGTACCCACTCATAGAAGGACAGATTGGTAAGCACCCTCTAAGGTGCACTACATCATCCTCCAAATCCTAGGTGTACAATAGCTCCTCTCGATGATGAGCTTGTAAGTCCCACAATAAGGCCTAAAGTTTTGTCACCTCCTCTTGTATCCTAGCCACCTCATCACCACTAGATTCTATCTAGCATAAGCTCTCTACTCTAACCTGCAATCAAAACATGACTAGCTCTATCACATACTCTGCAAGGATAGCCTCATGCCCCTCAATAATTACTGCCTACTAGTCAATATTTACATATGTGTTCTATACATGTGCCTGTAGGAGAGCCCTCTACTTTGTTTACTCCCTCTGCTCATGCCTTGCCCTGATAAACTCACCGTACATATCAACAATGGTGGCATCTCATACTACCAACTATACCTACAATCCTTGCTCCTCCTAATCATCCTCATCATAGTACACCTACTGACCCTTTGCATCCATGTGGTCCATCCACTCATCATCTATCTGGTGATGCACATATCACTCCCCTAAGTCTACCTCCTCATCAATTTTCTCTCCCAATCCTATATTCTCCTTAGCTAGAGCCTCATTTAGATCTCCTTTGTGAGCCTCCTCTGCCCCTTTAGCCATGTCACCCCCTAGTGTTATATTCCCCTATCATCGGTGCATCACTCACTAGGTGTCATACTCTACTATGGTCTTTACATCATTCCCCTTAGTGTTAGCCTCTACAGGATCCACCTCCTCCCCAACTACCTCCACTACAGGCCAAGAAAATTTCCTCTCATCATCATGGTATTGGTAGATAACTAGATCACTAGGTAATGCCTAGTGCAAACCAAACTATCATAGCAACCGATCATAGGGGAAGTACTCTTACTCGGTCCTATGTTGACCAACTAGCCACCTCCCTCACCATACCCATTGAAGTTGTATCTCAACCTCACAATATATTGGACAATCTCTGTATGGTCTTTAGATAATGGCATTTACTCTGAGTCATGCAAATGAATCTACATAGTGCTCAAATGAACCTACCTCAAGATGGATCTAATCCCTCTCCTGATCCAGCTGCCATAGGATCCCATATTCTATCTCCCTATTTGTGAGTTGTGCCTACATCATCCAAGGTAGCCCCCATGGTCAATCCATGATAATATGCTACCATCCCCATACCTATAGTATAAATTTGTGGCCTATACCCTTTCACCTATGATAGTAAATCTCGTATAGATCATCATAGAGTTGTGATAATAAGGTAATACCCCATGCCATCACCAATGATCTCTGGGTGGTGCACTCCACCAGTGAAAACACTAACTCCAGTAGGTTCCATGGGAACCTAGCTCCTAACAAATCTGGAATTAGTATGTTAGAGATCAGTGTCATCAAAAAGGTATGTCTCACCTTCAAGACCTTTGCATCATACCATAAGTCAACTAGGATGCCACTGATCAATAAATCTCGCAGTGCCTTAGGCCAATCATGTCTAAAATATCTCTCCAAAATGATATCCCTAAGATCTCGATGAGTGGATATAATTGGACGACCCTTTATAAAAATACACAAAATATGGTAGATGTACTCTAAAGTCGCTATCATCTCCCCAGTAGGCAAATAGAAGGTATTAGTGTGTTGGTCCCATAGGTTTATCAATGCAATTAGGTAGGCCCTATCGCCCATCACAGGCTCTAGTCGTGTCACTTGACTGACCCCAATGGTGTCAATCCATTTCCATTACTACTCTATTAGTAGGCTATGAATGGTCTTAAATAGAGTCAAAAATTTATATCGACTCTTAACCACCTGGGATGGCAATCAAGTTCAAAAACAAAACCAAAACAAAGCAAAAAATAAGCAAAAAGTCACCTAAAAACATCAAAAGGGCCCTTTTTTAGGCCAAATCATGGCCCTCCCAGCCAGGTACGGCCCCCAAATTGGTGGTCATCCCACCCAAGGATGGCCCCTAAACAGCTCAGGGTGGCCGTCCCTCCCAAGGACGGTCCGCAAAATGGGCTAAAATTGGCCTTCCCGGCCACCAAAAATAGTCAAAAATTGCCCTAAAAAGCAAAATCAAGCAAGAAAAATGCACAAAATTAAAAAATAAAGCACAAATTATTGCAAAATACCACTAATGAGGTTCATTTACCAAAATTTAGTGTATTTTTGTTAGAAAATACAACAATAATTACAATTTCTAGTTCAATAAGGTATAGGAGCAAATTTGGTCCTTACCTATTTCACGTCGGCTCCGTCGCTCATCGAGTCCACAAATTGGATCATGGTGATTATGGGGTGGTTTTTATAGTGCTCCACTTCAAAAAATCACTCTCCTACTCCTCACCTCTCAAAATGCCAAATTAAAAATGCACAAATGAGCCCATTTTTCAAATTTTGAGCTTAAATAGCCTTGCAAAAGGTATGGTCATCCTGGGGTGGTATGGTCAGCTAATTGGAAAACTTTCCCATATTGGGCTAAATACTATGTAGTGCTGCCATCCCACCCTAGGATGACCACCAAAAAACCACTTCAAAAACATCAAAAAAACACCAAAAAGGGTCCAAAACCCACCAAAAATAGGTCAAATTTGGTCAAAATTCACTCTAGATCAAGATGGAATAAAATTTGCTCATGGATGAATGGAAAATTCTTTAATTCAATCTCTAATAAGGCCACTATGGTTAGACCACCCCATGGGAATGAGGTATTCAATTACTTTCTTCCATGAAACATCAACAAAATCATCAAAATCCTTACAAAATATACACATTTTAAATGGGTATAATTGAAGGGAACCCCAAACAAGTCATATGGGTCAATAAACTCATTGACTTTTATCACTTGTCATTCCCTCATTGACTCATTTCTTGAGGGGGTAGTCATAATTAAAAAATTTATAATCAAAATCAATAATAAAACACTCAATCATGCAAATTGCATTCATCCAACGAATCATTGACAAAGACAATCACACCCTTGCTTAGGGAAGCAAACAATAAGAAAACATTTCAAATAAGCACATAACATGATAGATGAACCTAATTTTTTGGTACACCTCACAAAGTTACAAAGTACTTGGTATTCTCTAATGCCTAGGGTTATAAGTCCCCCGAGCATACTTGGAAGCTGAAGAGAAACCAAGATTAGTTCCTTAGCTCGTCAAAAGCAAGGATTCAAGAACAAATGCTCTTTCCCTGATTGGGGCATATAAATTTGGTTAGACTACTAAATAACCTTAATCATTGGCATTTTAGTTATCTATTTTTGTTGAGCATTGTGCTGCACACAATGCATCCCAAAAAGGGATATCTGTAGACATTAAAATCATGTCAATTTGATTATATGACCAATGCATTGTCTAATTTGACACCATATGGACCCCTTGGGAAACCATAAAATGTTACATAGTGGTCCTAACAACTTTTGGGAGGTTCTACCCCATTTTTGGGAATTTTTTGGCCATGTAGGCATGGTCGTCCCACCCTGGGATGGCCATAGTTCATGGTCATCCAACCCAAGGACGACCACCAGCGACTAGCCCTGGGTGGGACAACCATGGTATTTGACCCCAAAAAAGTTAAAATTGGTATAAATACCACCCATAAATTGCCCTTTATCCTACCTATTTGAGCATGCTAGTGAGAGGGTGTATAACTCTCATGACACATTGCAAATTGGAGGTCAAAAAGAGAGATTCCTTCCCCTCCAATGCATGGAAACCTTTGGGACAAATGGTGATCCTGGGCTCACATGCCCATTTGACAAAATGCCCTCTTGGGCTATAAAGTGGATCAATTCCACCCAAATATAGAGAAGTTTCTTTGCAACATTCACAACAAAGTGTTGTTGAGTTTTATCCCCATCCTACTATGTATTTTCCCTTGAGATCTCCATCGAGTGAAGACGATTTTAAGTGACTACAAAATATGCAATCTATTTACAAAACTAATTCATTCAAGTGAATAAAATTACCATATTTTATGACAATAACCTAGAGAGGTTTTTGAACCCAATACCAAAAGAATTGGTGGCAAAAACCACTAGATTTGGTGGTCATTTCACCCCAATATGACCCCCAAATTATGACAGTCCTAAATGGCTCACCCTAGGACGACCACAAATTGGAGTACCATTTTGTTAATATTTTTACATAGGTAAATTCTAGACTAGAATATATGCTTGTTGTTCAAATTTGGGATAATTTGGAGTTGTTTTACTTTGATTATCATGCTTTTTGTGTTTTGCAAGCCTAAATGGCTCACCCCATGACGGTCACAAATATGAGCATAATTTTCTTACTATTTTCATTTATATCATTTACAGACCACATAATATGCATGAATCTAAGTTTTGGTCGCTTTTGGAGAAATTTTGAATAATCTATTACACTTTTCCTCTTTCAAGCTTATTGATGCATGCACCTTCATGGTTTCATCTTAATCCGCACAGGCTACTAATAAATTTTAGTTTCTTATGTGTAGATCAAAGTATCATATTGCATGAGTAAGGAGTAGCAAGTTAGAATAGTGATAGAACACTTTGCGATGGCATCATAAGCTTGCTCTTCAATTGTGAGCGCAAGGAAGACACTACAAGAGCACCTTGGATTCTTGAAAGGATTTGATCCTTTGATTTTGTATTGAGTGTATCATTTGAGAGCCCTCAAGGGGAAATTTTGAAGCTACTTATTAATATAAGGAGAATCACCCATTTTTTTCATATACTTGTCATTTTATGCTTGTTTGAAGTGTTGCTTTTGTAGTGCTTAGATAAAGTAGAACAATACATGCATCTCATTTTCCCTTGCTAGGTGCACCATTTTTCCACTCTATAGTTGGGTTATTTATAGCTCATACAAACTATAAAATATAATATTATATTATTAAGTATCTATCTTGGGTACCTAACATACAATACAATAATATATTATTAAGTACTTATCTTGGGTACCTAAAAAAATGGGCTAGATGGATTAAAGCTTATGTTTCTATAGTATCATATTCAGTGCTGGTCAATGGGCTAGTAACATAATCATTTAAATCTAAGAGGGGTGTCAGATAGGGAGCTTGTCTATCACAATATGTATTCTTTATTATGGTAGAGGTATTGGGAAGGAACTCGAAGAAGGCATACAAATATAGGTTAATAATCATACATAAGGCTAGTAATAACATTGACAACATCATCCATTAACAGTTTGTAGATGATGCAACCCTTTTTGGGAGGGTAGGAAAAAATAAGGCCAAAGATTTTAACAACTTCTTAAAAGAACATGAAAAATGATGAGCAAGGTGCAGCAACAGTATTGTCACAGTTGTCAACACAGTCAGACAGATCGGTTGATGCAATGAATAGGAGTTAAGAGGATCTTCAGAGTATGTACAATGATTTTCCAAAAGATCGAAGTGGCCCATATGCAAAAAATCAAAAGAAAATCACAAGGAAGAAAACTATCGCGATATCGCGACATGTTGAGCTAGAAAGAAAAACTATCGTAATTTCGTGACATGTTCGGAGAGAAAGAGCAAGAAAGAAAAACTGTCGCGATTTCACGACATGTTCGAAGAGAAAGCGCAAGCAGGAAAAACTATCGCAATTTCATGACATGTTGGAAGAGAAAAAGTCAAGTAGAAAAAGTGTCATGATTTCACGACATATTGCAAGAGAGGTAGTACGGAAGAAAAAGTGTCACGATTTCGCGACATGTTGGAAGAAAAAAAGGCAAGTAGAAAAAGTGTCACAATTTCGTGACATATTGCAAGAGAGATAGTACAGAAGAAAAAGTGTCATGATTTCACGACATGTTGGAAGAGAAAAAGGCAAGTAGAAAAAGTATCACGATTTCACGGCATATTGCAAGAGAGATTGTACGAAAGAAAAAGTGTCACGATATCGCGACATGTCACATTTTTGCGACTCGGAAAGGGCAGGAAGGAAGAGAATGAAAAAGTGTCACGATATCGTGACATGTCACATTTTTGCGACTTTAGGAGGAGAGAGAAAGTAAGAAGGTAGAAGTGTCACGATATCGTGACAAAAGTAAAAAAGGAAGAGTACAGAGGTGAAAGTTTCATGATATCGTGACATGTGTTTTCATGGGTATAGGCAAACAAAAGAAGCAAGGAGGAGAAAGTGTCGTGATATCGCGACATGTGTTTTCGCAAGCTAAAAATAGAACCCAACCGAAATAAGATATGTGACCATTAACTGAAGTTATGCAGCAGTTACAGGGGCCGTTACAAAAGAAAATCATGCAGCTAATATAAGAACAATCAAAGAAGGAGAAATCAAACAGTCATAAAATAGAATCGAAAATGCATGCATGCACAGAAAAGAAGACAAACAGTCATGGTAGGGGTATATGTGTCAATTCGTAACATGTAACGTGTTTGACGAAAAGCCTACCCTATATATATACAAAAGGAGTTACAGTTAGAAGGCGTTACAACTGACAAGTGGCGCATGAGAAATAAAAGGAGTTACAACTGGAGTTACAAAGATACAATATGGTTATAAAAGGAGGTCTACGCGAAGAATTACATGCTGCTGAAATAGTGTGAAAGTGCTGCAAGAAGGGGGTTGAAAGAGTGCCGCAAGAGAGTATTAAGTAGAGTAGTGAGAGCCATAAAAGAGCAGTAAGTAGAGCTTTAAGAGAGTGTGGTGTTTTGGTGAATAGTGAGAGAGGTTGGGTTAGCAACAGACCAGTCAGGGTCTTGTATAAGCGAAGGCATTTTTATGTCAATCTTATAGTTTCAAAAGTGCAGTCCAAGTTGGTGCTTGGAATTAGGGGTTGGTGCTCCTTTCTATTGGTGCAGAGAAATTAGGGGTTGGTGCTCCTTTCTGTTGGTGCAGATAAACCAGGGGTTGGTGCTCCTTCCAGTGGGTGCTGGTAAAGTGATTGTAAAATTGGTATTTTGCAAAGGCTAGATTTGGATGGGAATCCAAGGAGTCATTTTTGAGGAGTAGCCAAATTGGTGAACCTCGTTACATCGTGTGTTGTGGAATGCTCTCTTGTTATATTTGCTTTATTGGGTTTTAAGTTTTCATTGTTTCTGGCATTAATAGTTGAAGATTTAAGTTTTTAATAGCTACACCGATTCACCCCCCCTCTCAGGTGTCATTATGAGACTAACAATTGGTATCAGAGCCAAGTTCCTGAACAAGCTTAATTGGCTAAGGTGATCTTGGAAGTGAGACAATGGTAGGTGGTGAAGGATTCTCATCAAACAAAGCACCATTGTTTGATGAAACTAATTACGCATTGTGGAGACTCGCAGACATATTTGTGTTCTTTGGGATACGACATCTGGGAGTCAGTAGACAGTGGATACACCATACCCACCACTCCTCCAACCGATGTTGTCGGTAAGAAATTTTTTGAGAATAACTCTAAAGCAAAGAATGCTATCATGTGCGGTTTGGTGGACAGCGAATTGATAAATATTATGAGTTGTAAAATGGCAAAAGATATGTGGGACAAACTAAGGAGCATTCATGAAGGAGACGACAAGATCAAGGAGGCCAAGTTACAAACGCATCGAGCTCAGTTCGAAGCATTAAAGATGAATGAGGATGAGAACATAGAGGCATACATGCTGAGAGTTAATGGAATCATTAATGCGATTAGAGGACTCGACGAGGAAATGGAAGATGTTGTCATCATGAAAAAGGTACTAAGATCTCTTCCCCAAAGATTTGATTCCAAAGTTTCTGCAATAGAAGAAGCTAAAGATCTTAATACTTTTAGTATGGATGAGATGCATGGTTCTTTGACTGCATATGAGATGAGAATAGGAAAAACTAAACCCACAGACAGAGAAGCTACTTTTAAAGCACATAAAAATATAAAAGCAAAACAAGAATCCGAGGAAGAAGAGACATCAGATGAAATAGAAGCAAACTTTGTTCAGAAACTAATCAGGGGAAAAGGAAAAAATACAGAGGAAAGCTACCATTTAAGTGTTTCAACTGTGGAGGCATTGGGCACTTTGCAGCTAAATGTCCTCTTAATGAGAAAAACAAAAGTGATGAAGGTTCACACCAAGAAAGAAGTGACTGGAAGAAGAAACCAAATTTTAGAAAAGGAAACTTCAAGAAGAAAAGTTTCATATCCAAGAATGTCAGTCCTTCAGAAGACAGCTCCGGTGAGGATTCTGAAGAAGAAAAAGGTGAAGCTCTTTTCATGGCATTTGAAGAAGAAAAAACAGAGGAAAAATAGGAATGTAATAAAAACCTTGAGGTTGAGGCTGAAGTAGATCTGGAAGGTGAGTTGGTCGCTGCACTTAAAGAGCTGAGTTTAGAAAGGAAAAAGAATAAGAAAACTTCAAGAAAGCTTGAGGATGCCAATGAAATCATATCCAGCTTGAAAGTATAGATAGATGAATTTAAGAAAATATCTGAAGATATCAAAGTACAATTAACCATGAAAATAGATGAGTGCAGCAAGTTAGAAGAAGAGATTGTTGGTTTAAGGATACAACTAGAAGAGATGAATCAAAAATTGAGTTGCTATCACAAACTTGAAGGAAGTTCTGTGAAGCTGGACAAGATTATAAATAACCAAAGGACTACAAGCATCAAATTTGGTTTAGGTTTCATCGAAGGAGAATCATCAAATGGATCAAAGGCCATAATTGTAGAACCCATAAAGAATGAAGATAAGATCAGGGTTGATCAAGAAAAAATGAATCATGCTAAAGAAAGCAATAAAGCCAGGCAAGAGAGGAGTATTGACAATGATGGATTCACCAATGTCACTCATCAAAGGAGAAGAAGATTTATGGCTCCCACTACAAAATGGCAAAGACCATCACCCAGGTTCACTCATTCCTTTTCTAGTTATTGTTTTAAATGCAATGGTTATGGTCATAAGATTTCAGATTGCAAGTATAATGTAGGACAAAGGAACTTTACCAGTAGAAATGTTTTTTCACCGTTGATGGATTATGCAGTAGAATGTTATAACTGTCATAATTTTGGGCACATTGCAAGAAATTGTCGAAGTACATTTGCAGCAAATAAACATCAAGGAAGAAAATTTCAACCAAATGGTTTGAGACAAAATAGAAAATTTCTCGAAAAACATACACAGGCTACTAACAAAGAAAAGTCAAAACAAGTGACCAAAACTGTAATCAAACCAGAGTGGAAAGAAAAGGAGCGACCCAAGGAAGAAAAGGAATCCTTGATCGTACAGACAACATTTAAAGCATAGAACAAATCTACACCATGGATACTTGATAGTGGATGCTCCAGTCATATGACAGGTGACAAACAAAAATTTGAGAAGTTACAAAAATATGAAGGTGGTTCTGTAAAATTTGGAAATAATGATGGAGCTAAGATAGTTGGCAAAGGATCAGTTAAGATCAGTGATGGAAAAATCAAGTCAAAATAAGTCTTGTTTGTGATTGGTCTGAAGCATAACTTGTTAAGCGTAAGTCGATTTGTGACAGAGGTCATGAAGTAATTTTCAAGAAGCAGGGTTGTGAAGTCAGAACAACAAACTATGGAAAGTTGATAGCAACTCGGATCAAGGACATCTGGAAACTTGTATACTCTCTCAGAGACTTCAGAAGGAGCATGCTTGATTGGACAGGAAGAAGAAAATTGGCTGTGGCACAAGAGGCTCGGTCATATCAGTTTTGACAATCTAGTAAAAATCAGCTCAAAAAGGGCAAGTAAGAGATATTCCCACCATTGGTAAACCTTTAAATAGCATTTGTGCCTCATGCCAAAAGGGGAAGCAAACTAGAGCCACATTTAAAACAAAAGAGTACTTCACAAGAAAACCATTAGAACTAATACATACTGATTTATGTGGACCCATGAGAACTCAAAGCATAAATGGTGACAAATACTTTATGTTGTGCATAGATGACTATTCCAGGATGACATGGGTACTATTTTTGAAGCTTAAATCAGATGCCTTTGAGATGTTCAAGATTTTCAAAAAACAAGTTGAGAATCAAACAGGAAAAAGGATTAAATGTTTAAGATCAGATAGAGGAGGAGAGTTCATTTCAGAGGAGTTTGTAGAGTACTATGAAAAATATGGGATTAGGAGACAGTTTTTAGCAGCAAGGACACCTCAGCAAAATGGTGTGGTAGAAAGAAAGAACAGGACAGTGCAGGAAATGGCACGAACTATGTTGATTGAGAGCAAAATAGCAGATAGATTTTGGAAAGAGGCAGTCCATACTGTGGTATACATCCAAAATAGGTGCATGTTGAGGACGCATGAAAGCAAAACTCCGTATGAGCTGTGGTTCGGTAAAAAGGCAACAACAAGATACTTTAAAGTTTTTTGCAGTAAGTGTTACATCAAAAGAATTGAAGATAATCTTGGTAAGTTTGAAGATAGAGCTGATGAAGGTATTTTTCTTGGCTATTCGACAAAAAGCAAAGCCTACACATGCTACAACAAGAGGCTAAAGAAAATTGTGGAGAGTGCCGATGTTAAAGTTGATGAAGGTAGGGAACGAGAAATAAGCTATAAAGAAAACTACCCAATTTATGAAGAAGTTATTGAAGGAGATGAGGAAAAGGAAACGGAAAAGAAACAAAAAATTGACCCAGATGATTTAAGTAGTGATTCGAAGAGGAAGAAAACAAGAAATTCAAAACAAGCAGCTGGCAAAAAAATCATCCTAGAGAGCAAATAATTGGAGACCCCACAGTTGGTGTTCAGACAAGAAAAAGAGTAGTAAGTAACTACTCTCTATTATCCAGCATAGAGCCCAAAAATATTGTTGAAGCAAGCAAAGATGAAAGTTGGATGACTGCAATAAATGAAGAATTAGATCAGATCGAGAAAAACAAAACCTGGGAGTTAGTACCAAGACCTACAAATAAAAATATAATCGGTACTAAATGGATTTTTCGAAACAAATTGAATGAAGATGGACAAGTAGTCAGGAATAAAGCAAGATTGGTCCATAAAGGCTATGCACAAGTTGAAGGTATTGACTTTGAGGAAACCTTTGCACCAATGGCTAGACTAGAGGCAATCAAAATGTTTTTGGCTTTAGCAATTCACAAGAATTTCAAAGTTTATCAAATGGACGTGAAATCAGCATTTCTGAATGGAAAACTTGAAGAAGAGGTCTATATTGAGCAGCCAAATGGTTTCCAACTTGGTGATAATCCCAACTTCATCTGCAAGTTGAAGAAAGCATTGTATGGCTTGAAACAAGCACCCAGAGCATGGTATGCAAGGCTAGACAACTATCTTACTCAACAAGGGTTCAAAAAGGGTATGGTGGATAGCAATTTGTATGTCAAAATAGAGAATGGCCATCTCATTGTCCTTGTTGTATACGTAGATGATATCATTTTTGGTAGCAGCAATGATGAGTCGTGTAAGGATTTAGCAAATAAGATGCAAAAAGAATTTGAAATGTCAATGATTGGTGAACTTTCGTATTTTCTCGGACTGCAAGTTAATCAAAATGAGAAGGGCATATTTATTTCTCAAGTTAAATATGTGAAAGAGATGCTAAAAAAGTTCACAATGGAGGATTGTAAGCCCGTTAGCACTCCCATGATGACAAGTTGCAAGTTGAGCAAGGATGAAAAATCTCTAGATGTTGATCAAACCATGTACAAATCTATGATTGGAAGCCTATTGTATTTGATAGCTACCAGACTAGATATCTTGCAGAGCGGTTGCATGGTAGCACGATTTCGAGGGAGTCCCAAGGAGACTCATGTGACAGCAGTGAAGAGGATTCTTCGGTATCTAAAGGGTACTATGGAGTATGGGTTATGGTATCCGAAAGGTAAGGACTTCACTCTTATTGCGTATTCAGATGCAGATTGGGCAGGATGTGTCGATGACAAAAAGAGTACCAATGGAGGTGCATTCTATCTTGGAGACAGGTTGGTTGCATGGCATAGTAAGAAACAAGAATCAGTCTCTTTATCCACAGTAGAGGCAGAATATATTGCAGCAACTACGTGTTGTACATAGGTCTTATGGATGAAACAAACCCTGAAAGATCTTGGCATTAACTTCAGTGAGCCAATTTCAGTTAAGTGTGATAACACCAGTGCCATTAACATCTCAAAGAATCTGGTTATGCATTCTCGCACAAAACATATTGCTATCCGATATCACTTTCTGAAGGAGAAAGTTGTGGAAGAAGAGGTAAAGTTGGATTTTGTCCCAACTACAGAGCAAGTAGTGGATATCTTCACAAAACCGCTGCCCAAAGAAATTTTTGAGTACCTTCGCAATAAATTGGGAGTGGTCATGCTTCCCAAGCACTGACTAGCTATCGGGACCACATTCTCAGGGGGAGCATTTATATATTTGATTATCTTTGTGCTCATATTTGTAATTTTTGCTAACTATCATAACGTGTGCCTGAGAATGTTGTGCATGGACTCAGGGGGAGTCTGCAGCAGCCCTTTGGTATTATTGTCAAAGGGGGAGAAGAATTACAGGAAATTGCACGTGTGTTGCCAACAATTCCAAAGGGGGAGATTGATGAGCAAGGTGCAGCAACAGTATTGTCATTGTTGTCAACACAATCAGACAGATCGGTTGATGCAGTGGATAGGAGTTAAGAGGATCTTCAGAGTATGTACAGTGATTTTCCAAAAGATAGAAGTGGCCCATATGCAAAAAATCAAAAGAAAATCACAAGGAAGAAAACTATCGCGATATCGCGACATGTTGAGCAAGAAAGGAAAATTGTCACGATATCGCGACATGTTCGGAGAGAAAGAGCAAGAAAGCAAAACTGTCACGATTTCATGACATGTTCGGAGAGAAAGCGCAAGAAAGAAAAACTATCACGATTTCACGACATGTTGGAAGAGAAAAATGCAAGTAGAAAAAGTGTCCACGATTTCGTGACATATTGCAAGAGAGAGTAAGGAAGAAAAAGTGTCGCGATTTCGTGACATGTTGGAAGAGAAAAAGGCAAGTAGAAAAAGTGTCACGATTTCGTGACATATTGCAAGAGAGATAGTACGAAAGAAAAAGTGTCACGATTTCGCGACATGTTGGAAGAGAAAAATGCAAGTAGAAAAAGTGTCACGATTTCACGACATATTGCAAGAGAGATTGTACGAAAGAAAAAGTGTCACGATTTCGCGACATGTTGCAGGAAAAGAAGGCAAAGAAGAAAAGTGTCACGATTTCGTGACATGTCTCATTTTGCGAAAAGAGAGAAGGCAAAGAAGGAAAAGTGTCATGATTTCGTGACATGTCGCATTTTCGCGACTTGAAGAGAACAGGAAGGCAAAGAAGGAAAAGTGTCGCGATTTCGCGACATGTCGCATTTTCATGACTTGAAAAGAGTAGGAAGGCAGAGAAGGAAAAGTGTCACGATTTCATGACATGTCGCATTTTCGCGACTTGAAAAGAGCAGGAAGGCAAAGAAGGAAAAGTGTCACGATTTCGTGACATGTCGCATTTTCGTGACTTGAAGAGAGCAGGAAGGCAGAGAAGGAAAAGTGTCGCGATTTCGCGACATGTCGCATTTTCACGACTCAAAGGGTAGGAAGGAAGAGAATGAAAAAGTGTCGCGATATCGCGACATGTCGCGTTTTCATGACCCGAAGGTAAGAGAAAGAGCAAAGGAGAAAAAGTGTCGCGATATCGCGACATGTCGCATTTTCGTGACTCTAGGAGGAGAGAGAAAGTAAGAAGGCAGAAGTGTCGCGATATCGCGACAAAAGTAAAAAGGAAGAGTACGGAGGCGAAAGTGTCGCGATATCGCGACATGTTGTGTTTTCATGGGTACAAGCAAACAGAAGAAGCAAGGAGGTGAAAGTGTCGCGATATCACGACATGTTGTTTTTGCGAGCTAAAAAGAGAACCCAACCGAAATAAGATATGTGACCATTAACTGAAGTTATACAGTAGTTACAGGGGCCGTTACAAAAGAAAATCATGCAGCTAATATAAGAATAGTCAAAGAAGGAGAAATCGAACAGTCGTAAAATAGAATCGAATATGCATGCATGCACAGAAAAGAAGACGAATAGTCATGGTAGGGGTATATGTGTCAATTCATAACATGCAACGTGTTTGACGAAAAGCCTACCCTATATATATACAAAAGGAGTTATAGTTAGAAGGCGTTACAACTGACAAGTGGCGCATGAGAAATAAAAGGAGTTACAACTGGAGTTACAAAGATACAATATGGTTATAAAAGGAGGTCTACGTGCGAAGAATTACGTGTTGCTGAAATAGTGTGAAAGTGTTGCAAGAAGGGGGTTGAAAGAGTGCCGCAAGAGAGTATTAAGCAGAGCAGTGAGAGCCATAAAAGAGCAGTAAGCGAGCTTTAAGAGTGTGTGGTGTTTTGGTGAATAGTGAGAGAGGTTGGGTTAGCAACAGACCAGTCAAGGTCTTGTATAAGCGAAGGCATTTTTATGTCAATCTTATAGTTTCAAAAGTGCAGTCCAAGTTGGTGCTTGGAATTAGGGGTTGGTGCTCCTTTCTGTTGGTGCAGAGAAATTAGGGGTTGGTGCTCCTTTCTGTTGGTGTAGATAAACCAGGGGTTGGTGCTCCTTCCAGTGGGTGCTGGTAAAGTGATTGTAAAATTGGTATTTTGCAAAGGCTAGATTTGGATGGGAATCCAAGCAGTCATTTTTGAGGAGTAGCCAAATTGGTGAACCTCGTTACATCGTGTGTTGTGGAATGCTCTCTTGTTATATTTGCTTTATTGGGTTTTAAGTTTTCATTGTTTTGGCATTAAGAGTTGAAGATTTAAGTTTTTAATAGCTACACTGATTCACCCCCCTCTCAGTGTCATTGTGAGACTAACAAAAAAGTGTCTGGGCATAAAGTTAAAAGAACAAAGTCCAAAATTTACTTCCTAAACACTCTAGCTAGAATCAAAGTAAGGACACATAGGTTGCTTGAAATGGAGGAGGCAAATTTACTAACATATCTAGGGATGCCCTTATTTGAGGGGGAAATGAGGATAGAATTGTGGAATCCAATTATAAGTAAATTTAGAAAAATCTACCAGTATGGAAAGGTAGATGGTTATTATAAGAAGGAAGAGTGTAGCTAATTAAATCAGTCCTACAAGCCACTCTGACATATTATATGTCATTGTGTATTATGCAAAAATTGGTAGAAAAAAGTTCAATCTAAATAATACAATCATTTTTATGGTAAGGACTACATGATAAAAGGAATTTTTTTTCTGATGAAATGAAGCAATGTGTGTGATAATAAAATAAGGGAAGGTATTGTTTTAAGAGTTCTTATAAATGAAAATTTATCTCCAACGGGAAAAATAATTTGGAGATTGTACAAAGAGAGACAAAGACAATAGGCAAAAATTCTTCTAAGTAAGTACATTCAACCCAATGACCTATGCTCAATATTTACTACATTCTCACTACCAAAGATTTTGTACTATGGAACAATTAAAAAAATCAATTTATCTAGTGACTAAAGGTCTAAGATGGGTGGTAGGAACTAGAAAAAAATATCAATTTGGATGGATACTAGGTGTGATAAAAGACCGCTCAATCTAGATATAATTTTAAAACCATAGATGAGATTACTTAAATATGGATCAAGAAAGAATATATAAATGGAAAGAAGATATTTTACAAGTATACCAAACATTGTTGCTAGTAGGTAGTTGAGTAGAAAGATAACAATAGTTATTATTCTAAGGGGAGCCGAGGATAAGCTAATTTGGGAGTTTAATAGATCAAGGTAATACATAGAAAGAAGTGGATATAATGTAAAGCACCAAAAAATATGAATACCACAAAAATATAGAGAAATGTTTGGGATAGCCTAAGAATTCCAAAAGTCAAAATGTTTTAATGGCTTGTAGGTCAAAGGTAAATTTTATACTAGGATAACTTAATAAAAAGGGGTTTTCATAGTCCCTCACCATGTGTTCTATGTAAAAAGGACGAGAAGAGTATAGACCATCTCTTGGGATACTGCTCAATATTCTAGGAACTATGACAATGAATTCTTAATATATTTGGTAAATGCGTGGTGATGAATGATATAATTCAAGAATGTTTAAAGCAATGGTGTAACACTTTTGGAAGTGAGGTGTTATAGACAACCAAGGATACATTGAAAGAAACAATACTTTGGACTATATGGCTAGAAAGGAATAAAATAATATTTAAAATAAAGAAAAGTAATTTAGAGGTATTGAAAAGGAATATTTTTTTACCCATAGAGGAGTTTAAACCATCCCTATCAACTCACCCAATACCTAATCTTGAAGCAAAGAGCCTTGATAGATGAATTCAAGTCATCAATTGGAATTATGATGGTGGGTGCATGAGAAACAAAAGGACGACCAAAAATATAAAGTAAAAACCACCAGAAGCAGAGTTAGTCAAGTTGAATTTTAATGGAGCTTCTAAAGGAAATCTAGGACTATTGGGAGGAGGAATAATAAAAAATAATCAAGATGATATTTTGTTACATTACACTTTTATAGTGAATTTAAGGTAAATAATGAAGCTAAAGCTTGGGCAGTTATGGAAGGATTAAAAATATGCAAACAAATAAAATGAAATAGAGTATGGATGGAAGGAAAATCACTAAAAATAATAAATTCACTTTTGAGGAAAGCAAAGGTTCCATGGAACATACAAGAGAGCATTGTCAAAATACAAGACCTTGCTATAAATTTTGAAGAAATAAGGTTTATACATATGTTAAGGGAAGAGAGCACATGTGCAGATAGGTTAGCCAATAGAGGGGTTTTAATAGAGGATATTGAAATTAAATTCTCTTTTCCATGGTTAGAGGAAGTAGTAAGTTTAGTTGAAGCTAACAAAAAAAATTGAAAGGAGCAAATTCAAAATAATGTTCCAAAGGGTTGCAAAATTTTTTAGGAGATCCATTTATAGATCAATGCATTGGATAAAACTAATAGTCCAGATTTGGTAAATAAGGCTATTATTTCATGAAGCAGGTAGAAGTTTTGTATGTTGAAGTAGAAGAAGATGATATCAAAAAAACTTCATAGCTGAATGGATAATTGGAGTTGTTGGTCATTGGTTGGATTATAGGACTAAGTATGGATTGTAACTTTTAACTTTTTGAGACTGATAAACTATTTATTAAAATAATTACATTATGATTCATTAAATTGTCATTATAATATGAATGAGATTAATTTCATAACTCATTAAAATTATAAAATATTTTTTAATTGGTTATTTGGAATTGAAATGAATTCCACTTGTATTACATAGTGACCCATAGTTTAGTTATTATGCATTTATTCCTTGATAATATTTAACATGACCTTTCAAATTTTTGAGACTGTTAAACTATTTATTATAAAAGTTATTGTGGTTGCACATATGCTTTAGGAAGGAAACTAACAATCCAAATCTGGTAAGGAAAACTATGGTGGACTATGATAATGCAAAGTTTTGGAAATATTACTCTAATTGTCATGTGCCCAAAATTTTCATCCCATTTTTTTTATATCCAACTCTTTATTTATCAAGGAGTCTATAATTTAGGCTCTAGGAAACTACTTATGTCACCTCTACTAACCCTACCTAAATTCATCCTTGGAGGCACACCCATATTTACTCTATACATATTTCCATTAATGTAAGAGTACTAGGTGCTTAATCATGGTGGGTCAAAACTATCCATATCAAGGATCCATTGAGCTAGCAATGACCACCCCTTCATTCTTTTGAAAGGTTTACACCAAGACTACCTTCCACATAAGTCCTATGTGGTGAGAAAAAATATCTATCCATCTCAAGTCTGTTAGAGCTAGACATATTTAAAAGCCTCATCTCCATATTCATTATATAAATTCAACCTCACAACTAAACATTCCTTTATTTAGTGTCATAGGTTACATGCTCTTAAGTTGTACTCTTGTATGTTAGAAGTTTCTCTATTCTTGAGGAATAAGTCATCTCTTGATGCACCCATCAATCTAAAATGACTATCTTAGAATAGTATTCAACTATACTTTACAAAAACCATTACCAACATGACAAGCCATTTTGTGAGATATTGATTAATTAATACCCAAGAGAAATTCTATATTAAAATACCCTTTCATAGATAATCATGAATAAAATTTAATAAGCAATATAACTAATCCAAATGAATTATCAATTATTACAACTCATTAAATCATAACATTTGAAGAAGATATTTTTCCAATTAAACCTCATTCTAAATCAATTCAAAATTAAAGCATAACATCATAGTATAGTAAAATTTCCACAAGAGTCACAACATAGTAATTACCCTGGGAAAAACCCCAAAGGGAAAACCCAACCTTCAAAATTCCATCTTTATTATTTCCATAAGAAGAAAATATTTACATTTGAGTAAGACAAATCCTTATGTCTTAAATCTCTTAAGGAAGTTCTGGTTTCCTTTGACTCTTATCCAAAAAGAGTATTCCTTTAATAATTCATTTACAAGATTACAGTATAAGTAGAAATAAGCCTAATAAAATCTTGTTTCAACCTCCAAAAGTACATTTACAGATTCAATACAAATCTCAATATTTCAATAACTCGAGCTCAATATAAAACTAGACATAACACTCTAAATCTAGCATTCATCTACTTTTGGAAGATCTTCAAAGTAACCTCATTCTTTGCACCTGTCCATGTTTCCAACATAGGAAAAGCAAAGAATTCTTTGATAAACTCCTACCAAATCCCTCATCATTCTAACAAGTTTAACATTAGTTCCAAAACACAACTAAAGAAACAATAGCAACTTCTCTTCATTCAGAGAAGTGATCAAGACATATGTCTATCTAAAGACATCAACAGGATTCACTCAGGCTACATCCCAATCCTCATGAATCACCTCGAGTGCAAGTGAGTTGGTGCTATGCATTCCTAGATTGCTTTTACGTTAGAAAAGAATATTGCCACCATAGATTAAAATACAAGCAAGCTCCCTTCTTACAGGTATACTAAAAAAGGAGTTCCTTACCTATTCCAAAGAAACACTTAGAATGTTCTTCCCTTTCTCACTAGTGAAGAAACTATAGCCCAATGCTACCGATTGCACTCTCCTAGAGGTTCATCTATTAAAAGTACATGCCCATTTCTCCTAGCTCCTATGCATCAAAGATGGTTATAGAGGACTTCTATTTACTCTAGTTTCACTCAAAGATGATAATCCAAAGCTTGGAGTAGTCTAAACAATATGCTAGTGCATTTTTGGACTCTGACCCAAATAGGTCATCGACTAAGAGAAGATATTGCATGAAAATACCAAAACCAAACAACTTCTCTTAACATCAAGCTTAACTAAACTCTAAGTTCATCTAAATCAAAATACCTAACTTCCTAGTTCATCTCTAACCCAAACTGGATCCAAACTAATCTCTCTATTAAAAATTAACTATAAAAATAATCCATTCCATGCCAATAGCTAAACTCAAGGTCCATTTCAACTAAGGATAGTTCAAGAGTGCTTTGGTATGCAAATAGAAAGTAAACTGATCGGAGTCACACTATACATCCCCAATGTATAGCACAATATTAGATATCTAAATATCTACTACCCTTGGGACCATTATTTTTTTATAGTATCTAGTAGAAAAACTACAATCGTTCTTGAATTCTAAAATAAATACCAACAAGCATATTTAATAACAAGTCAATAAGGATCATTGGCTAGCTATAAACAATTGTACACCCTCCTCCACTACACTAGTGTCTTTGAAGGTTGGCCAAGTTTAAAAGTATAGTTCTTTTTCTATCATAAACCAAACATGGCCAAGGTAGCTAGCTTTACAAAAATGTAATTAACCAAAACATCTATTCAAGCATTTTAAACTGAATTACCAAAATAAGTTCAATTTTTTTATTAAAATTTCTACCTCTAAAGCTTGATCACACCAACAAGACTCATGGATGAAAATGATACCATTTTTCTCCAAATCTCGATGTCACTCCAGTAGTCCTTCACCCTCTGAACCATAGTGTGTTCTCTCCCATATGATACCGCTCAACAGTTCTCTCTTTCCAAAACCAACCATGTATCCTCTCAAAGTTTGATCCTCCTTTTTCCCCATCATTCTACACTAGGTGTCTTACCTTTTCTTCCTTCCACTTCCTACACCAAGGAATCCAAAGCTAACTAACTCCAACTCGTAATATCTCATTAGTGTCATTGCCACATTACCTTGCTAATTACTCACCCACTTCTCGAACACCAGTTGAGAATTTATTATTTTCTTTTAAGTACCATTTTGGGTGGTACACTTGATCTAGTTGCAGTGAAGGTTCCAAACACCACTAAAATTATTTCATCCTTCAATCAATGAATACCTTCTACACAAGTTGCATATTTTAAAGTCTAACCATTAGTATCATTGAAATACATATTCCCTTTTAAAAAAAAAAGAATAAAAAGCACTAATCTTTTCATTCCTTATTGAAATGAATCCTTCAACCAACATTATATTTAAAAATATAAAATTACTAGCAACATAGAATTTTGTCTACTATATAAAGTTCCCTCATATAGAATCACAAGAAGTTAAGAATGTTCATTCTTGCCACCCAACTATTTTGGTGGAAATATATTACATCCTTTACTTTTAATACATCACTTCTTGGTGATTTTCCTCTACTCGTAAGGAGAATCTGTTCCTGTGAAAATACAATTCCATTAGTAGTAATCCATTTTTATCACAAAATATATTTTGTACAAATCATCAAGAACTATCCAACATTCCATACATCATATTTTCCATAAAATATATGTAAGTTTGTATACCTTAACATGAAACAACCAATTAGTTCATCTATAGAATATCAAGATAAAAACATACACTCATCCATATGAAGTGACTTTATCCAAAATAAAAAGTTCTACCAAGGGAGGGTCATGACATCATCCCCCCTTAGGTTTAACATAGTCCTCTATGTTTTAATCCTTATAAACATAACATAGTCTTTAAACAACATTTTCAAATAGAAATGGGAAGTGTTTTTGCATATCTGCTACTTTTCCCCAATTTGTGTTCCTTTCAGTGTAATGATCACTCTAAACTTTGCACTGCTCCAAAGTTCCTTTCCTTATCGATTTAGATAAAAAATTAAGGATTCTTAACAATTGAACCTCTATAGCCTCTAGATTCACCATCTGCAAATTAGAAAAGTCCCACACATGTTTTGGATTAGCAACATACTTTTTAATAAAATAAAAATGAAATATGTGAATTTTGGATAGATTGGGTGGTAAGGCAAGTCGATATTCCATAGGAATAATCTTCTCTATGATTTCAAATGGTCTTATAAAGTGAGGATCTAGCTTTGTGGACTTAATTGCACTCTTTCTTGGATTTACCCTTTGAAACATTATGTCACCCATAACAAACTCTTTTGGTGATATGTGAGAAATTCCATCCACATTCTCTGCCTAGCATTGATTAAAGGTTGAGTAAATATGTATTGTAGACTCTAATGATCTATCCTTAGCTCAAAGGGTCTACCAACTAGATAATATCACCAACTCTTGAGAGCAAACACTACAACTACCAATTCTAAATCATGGGTTGCATAATTAACCTCATGTCTTTTTAGTTTTCTATATCCATAGGCTACCACTACTTCTTCCTTTAAGAGCATTCCTTAAAAACCTTCCAATGATGCATATGTACAAATAGAGAAACTTTTCAGAGGATTAGGTACCTTTAGTATAGGAGGTATAGTAAGAAATTATTTAATTAGTTCAAAAGCTACCTCACATTTATCTGTCCATCTAAACTCTTTCTCTTTCCTCTAATGGTTAGTTATTGGGGAGGTAATCTTGGTGTAGTCCTTCACATATCACCTATATTATCTACTTAATCCCATGAAACTTCATATCTCTATCACATTGGTAGGTGGCAGCCAATTCAAAATGGCTTTTATTTTCTTAGGATCCACAACAATCCCTTCAACTGACACAATGTACCCTAAATATTGCACTTCTGACACATAAAATTCACACTTGGATAAATTCCTTCTTTACAAATAGTATTGGTGCACCCCAAGGTGATACACTTGGTTTAATAAATCCTTTCTACAGTAACCCTTGCAATTGCACCCTCAAATATTGCATTTATATGGTATTTATTCTTTAAGGAGATCTAAAAATGGGTTCTATTCCAATTTGAAGCTAAATAGTAAAGTCAAATTCCCATTTATGGGATAATCCAAGTAAATCCTCTAGAAAAACATCCCTAAATTCCTAAATAATTGGGTGTTTCTCAAACACCTCTTTCTTCTTTTCTTTATCAATTTCATTTATCTTAACTACATAGACCATTCCTCCTTTCTTTATGGCCTTCTTAAGTTACATTGTCAATAGGATTTGAGGTTGAAAATCCCCTTGTAGACTATACACCCTTTGCACAATACCCCTATATTCTATATACTCAATCCATCTATCATGAAATTTGAGTACTACCTTATGCACTTGCAACCAATCCATTCCTAGGATTATGTCAAAAGCATGTAGAGATTCTACATACAAACATCCTACAATTGTTCCACTAGGAGATGTGATTTTTGCCATAGGGTAACTTTGATTAACGAAGTAAGTTTATCCCAAACCATACTCAACCTTCCACTCATGAGCTAATATTCTTGGCTTTTCTAAAATATATTTAGCTAAACTAGTGGAAATAAAACTATCTGTAGCACCAATATCAATCAATATCTTAATATTCCTACCAAAATATTACCTTTAATCAATAGTGGTGTGGCTTGACCTTCAAGATTCTGGTTTTCTATGATCTCATAAATGTTATGTGTGAGTTCCTTAGATGTAGTTTCTTTGTACAGTGTTTTATTTCCCTTAGAACTCATTCCTATTCTCTATGGACAATTAGAAGCATAATGTGGTCCTCTACAAATAAAACATCCTTCTTTCATCCATGGATGTTCTTTTCACTTCTAATCCTCTTTTTTTTTTCTTGCAGGTGGAGAATTAGCCTATACCTATAACGGTCTATTGTTCTCCTTGTTTTTGTTATGATTCTTCCCCTAGAACCTTCTTTAGAACTTCCTTTTTTTCCTATCATTACTTCAATCCTATTGAGAGAAGTTCTTGCTTGCCCATTTTATAAAACCTGTGTTGTTCCTCTTTTTTAGTGCCTCTTTACCCTCTTCATCTAATATTTCATAATCAAAGTAGGGTTTGAGATAATTTTCCACTTTACTAGTAATATCATAAGCCTTCTGCAAAGTTGCAGGTTCTCGCATGTCCACTTGCTATCCTATTATAGGATCTGCTCCTAGTATAAACTTATGGATCTTCATTTTATCATTATAAGCAGACACATATTTTAGCAACTTGACAAATATTTGATAGTACTTATCCATTGTTCTAGTTCCCTATCAAATCTTAGTGAACTTCTCAAACTTCTGGAAATAGAAGTATTCCATGATAAATCCATCTTTGAAGGCTTTTACAAATTCATCCCATTTTAGATCGACTATTGTTGCTAGTTTTTGATCTGCACTAAAAGTTTTACACCAATCCAAACCATCTCCTTGCAAATGCAATGTGGCATAGTATGTCCGAGTACCCAAAGAAAAATTATTCATATTGCAATAGGTTTCTATTTCCTTCAATAATACCTCAACCTTATCCCCATCTTCCTCTCCATTAAACTTGGAAGATTTCAAATATTTCATCTCTTTGCCCAACTTGACCTCAAGTCAAATCTTGGCTAGTTGTGCCTCAATAAGGGGTTCATTTTCCTATCTCCTAGTAGGGTCCCTGGCCTATGTTTCCTAATTCAAAATGATATCTAATAATTGTTTTTATGTCTCTACCTATTCCTGAAGTAGAGCTATTATCTTAATGAGATTCTCATTACTAGGAACCTCCCTTTAATTCATAGGGTTATCTGAACCTACATCTAGATTTCTATCCTCTACACTAGTCCATCATGTCTACCTTATCGATGGGGACCCACTTCCTCTTCTTATTTTTGGTGGCATTATCATTGGCCACACATAGAAGAGACAATATGAATTTATTAGCAATTACATCATTGAATTGCTTTACGTACTACTAAATTTCTACTCACTCATATCAAGGAATTCAAGCAGATTTACTTCTGGAAGGTATTCTTTTGGCAAAGTTATATTCCTTCATAAGTATATTTTCTATTGTATAACAAAGCTAGTTTTGTGCAGTGAACCTATTCCTCTACGAACCATGCTCTGGTACCATATGTCATGAACCCAAAATTTTCATCCCATTTTTTATATATGTCCAACTCTTTCTTTATCAAGGAGTCTAGAATTTTGGATCTAGGTAACCACTTATGTCACCTCTACTAACCATACCTAAATTCATCCTTGGAGGCACACCCATATTTACTCTATACATATTTCCATTAATGTAAGAGTACACCCATATTTACTCTAGGTACTTAATCATGGTGGTTCAAAACTATCCATATCAAGGATCCATTGAGCTAGCAATGACCACCATTTAATTCTTTTAAAATATTTATACCAAGACTACCTTCCACATAAGTCATTCTATACAGTGAGCAAAAAATGTTTATCCATATTAGGTATATTAAAGCTATACATATTTAAAAGCCTCATCTCCATAATTCATTATATAAATTCAACCTCACAACTAAATATTCCTTTATTTAGTGATATATAGGTTGCACGCTCTTAATTTGTACTCTTGTATGTTAGAAGTTTCTCTATTCTTGAGGAATAAGTCATCTCTTGAAGCACCCATTAGTCTAAAATGACTATCTTAGAATAATATTCAACTATACTTTACAAAAACCATTACCAACATTACAAGCCATTTTGTGAGATAATGGTACCCAAGAGGAATTATATATTTAAATACCCATTAATAAATAACCATGAATATCCTTAAATGAGCAAATAACTAATCCACATGAATTATCAATTATTACAACTCATTAAATCATAACATCCAAAGAAGATATGTTATCAATTAAACCTCATTCTAAATCAATTCATAATTAAAGCACAACATCATAATATAGTAAAATTTCCACAAGAGTCGCAAGACATTAATTACCCTGGGAAAAACTCTAAAGGGAAAACCCAACCTTTAAAATTCCATATTTATTATTTTCATAAAAAGAAAATCTTTACATTTGATTAAGATAAATATTTATGTCTTAAATATCTTAAGGAAGTTTTGGTTTCCTTTGACTCTTATCCAAAAATAGTATTCCTTTAATAATAGGCTTCTAGTACAATTAGAAACAAGACTAATAATATCTTGTTTTGACCTCCAAAACTACATTTATATATTCAATACAAATCTCAATATTTCAATAACCTGATCTCAATATAAAACAAGACATAACGCTCCAAATCTGGCATTCATCTACTTCTAAAAGATCTTTAGAGTAAACCTCATTCTTTGAACCTATCCACATTTTCAATGTAGGAAAAACAAATAATTATTTGATAAAATCTTACTAAAACCCTCATCATTCTAACAAGTTTAATATTAGTGCTAAAACATAGCTAAGGAATAGCATCAACTTCTCTTCATTCAGAGAAGTGATCAGGACATACGTCTATCTAAAGACGTCAACAAGATTCACTTAGGTTACATATCGATCCTCATGAATCGCTAATCAAGTTGGTGGAGGACAAGTAAAGGTTGATTTTAGAACCCTCAAGATTATTGTGGAATTCACTGAGGTGAACCATTTGGTGGGTTGAATACTGGAGGAAATATCCACAAGAAATAATGAGTCTATGCATGCAATAGTCAAACCTTAGGTTCAAGACTTTGGTTGGTTGTTCATATATGCTAGTTGGTTGGTGAATCTTTTTTGGATTGCTTGTTGGTTGTTTTTTCCTACACAAGCAGATTTTAATCCTATGAGATGGCCTGAATCTAGTGTTATTTTTTCTCTTGGTTGGGTGACTTTGTGGTGGTTGGTGATTTTCAGGATCTTCTAGGAGCATTTTGTATAAGATTGTGGGGATCCTTTCAAAACTCTCATCTTTTGAAATAATAAAAAAATGTTACATGATAAAAAAAATTCCTTTGGTGAAATGGATCAAGGTGTGTAATGATAAAACTAGGGGAGGTATTTTTTTAAGATTTCTTACAAATGCAAACTTAGATCTTAGGGTAAAAGTAATTTGGATATTGTACAAAGAGAGTCAAATACAATGGACAAGAATTCTTCTATGTTAAATCCAATCACCCAAGCTTAATATTTACTTCATTCTCACTACCAAATTGTTTAACACTATGAAATGGTTAAAAAAATAATTGATCTAGTGATTAAAGGTCTAATATGGATGATGGAAACTAGAGAAAAAAATTCTATTTAGATGGATACTTGGTGTGGTAAAAAATCACTCAATCTAGATCTAGTTTTGAAACCATGGATGAGATTACTTCAAGATAAATATGGTGATATGGTTTTAAACATTTTGTACAAGGATTATGAAGGAAGATACAAATGGAAAGAATATTTTTTACAAGTATACAAAATATTAATGCTAGGAGGCAATTGAGTAGAAAAACAACATCAATGATTATTCTAAGGGGAACCAAGGATGAGCTAATTTGGGAGTTGAATAGCTTAGGAGAATACACAATAAGTGGATATAATGTAAATCATAAATAAAATAGGAATATCAAGATTATGAAGAGATATTTGGGATAGCCCAAGCATTCCTAAAGTCAAAATATTTGTTTGGCTAGTATTTCATAGAAGAATTTTATCCTAGGATAACCTTATGAAAAGGGCTTTTCATGGCCCCTCATAATGTGTTATTTATAAAAAGGAGAAGATTATAGACCATATCTTGGGACACTGCTCAATAGTATGGAAACTATGGCAATAAATTCTTAATATATTTGGTAAATACATGGTGATGAATGACACAATTGAAGAATGGTTAAAGCAATCATAGAGAAATTTTAAAAGTGATGCTTTATAGAAAATCTAGTATGTCAAAAGATACAATACTTTGGACTGTATGGCTAGAAAGGAATAGAAGAATATTTAAAGGAAAGGAACACAATTTATTGTTAATGAAAAGAAATATGTGTTTAGAAATAGAGGATTCTAAATTACCCTATCAACTCACCCAATCCCTAATATAGAAGGAAAGGACCTTTATAGATGGAGTCAAGTCATCAAACAGAATTATGATTCTAGGTACAAGAGAAACAAAAAGAATGTTAAGAATATAAAGTGAAAACCACTAGATATGGAGTTGGTAAAATTTAATTTTTATGGAGCATCTAAATAAAATCCAAGACTAGCAAGAGGAGGAGGAATAATTAGAAAAAATAGAGGACATATTTTATCTTATTACACTTTCAATAGTGGATTTAAGACAAATAATGAAGTTAAAGTTTGGGCAAATTTAGAAGGGTTAAAAATATACAAACAAATAAAATGGAATAGAGTATGGATGGAAGGTGATTCACTCATAGTAATAAATGCAATTTTGAGGAAAGCAAAGGCTCCATAGAACATACAAGAGATAATTATGAAAATACAAGACCTTGCTATAGAGTTTGAAGAAACCATATTTGCACATGCGTTAAGGGAAGGAAATAAATGTTCAGATAGGCTAGCCAATAGAGGGGTTTTAATTGAGGATTGTGAAGTTAAACTCTCTTTTCCTTGGTTAAAGGAAGTAGTAAGTTTAGTTGAAGTTGACAAGAAAATATTGATTGTATGATTCAAATAATGATTAACATATACTTTAATATTTTCCATTGGTAGTATTTGCTTTATTTTATAACAATAATGTGTTTTTATATAAACTATTTATTACAACTTTTATGGTTGCACTTATGCTTTAGGAAGAAAATTAACAATCCAAATTTGGTAAAGCAGAATATGATAGTGCAATGTTTTGAAAATATTACTCTACTAAGATGCAACACATAGATAGTAAAGGTGAATTTTTTGTATTGTGAAACTTGTTGTAGGAAATATCAAGAAGGATGCTGAATTTTGTAATATTTGTATTCACACAAAAAATTTATGAAGATCTAGAAAATGAAAGTCAAGAATTCAAACATTTTATGTAAAATGATGTAGGTATCAAGCTATAGCAACTTAATTGAGATGAGAATTAAATCTATTTGTAAAATCTCAAGCTATAAAAGAGAGTTATGATTTTTCAAGGGTTGGGGAACCTGAGTACAACCCCTTGTTCTCCAAATACATATATAAAATTTAAAACATCATAAATTTGATGAACTTATTTAAAGTTAAGTGAATATTAAATTGTGTATTTATCATCCTATTAATGTCTTACACATTGTAGGCACGTTGTGGATTAATTCCAATATATTAGAATTACAATTATTTTAATTAATAAAAATTATTTTTCAAGCCACATTGTAACCCATTTTTATTTTTCCTTATCTTAAGCCATAATCCTATCCCACTCCTTGTCTAATGCAAGTGTTTATTAAGCACTAAATTAAGGTCTAAAAAATGAACAATGAAACACAACCCTAGAAAGAGCTCTGATACAATTGTTAAGAACCTCTTTTTGATTTGATACCAATTGTTATGAACCTCCTTGCTCATCCATAGGAATTAGTACCAATTTATAGAAATATTAAAAACTCATACTCTCAATGAATATAAAAACATTCACATGTATGCTGGAAAATAATTAAATTAATTCATAAACAACTCATATAAGATGAAATATGTAAATTACTCCAATTTATTCAATTTTAATCAAGCCCTTGAGGTAGGGAAACACTATATAATGCTCCTTATTAGAAGGAAATCACTCCTCACTATATCTTAATATAAATTCCAAACCCATACAATTCTTTTTTTCTATATATCTCTAATTCATGCTTACAATGGTAATATCCCTCCCTTTTTATAACCATCCTCTTATGTTATTTTGATGGAATTCATAACCATATCCTTATCCCATCCATTATTATAATAATTTTCTATAGATAGATCTTGGGTTATTTTTAGCCCATGTAATTTATTATTGGCTTGTACCAAAAATACACTATAGTTGGGTTATTTATAGCTCATACTAACTATAAAACACAATATTATATTATTAAGTATCTATCTTGGGTATCTAACATACAATACAATAATATTTTATTAATTACTTATCTTGGGTACCTAAAAAATGGGTTAGATGGATTAAATCTTGTGTCTCTATAGTTTCATATTTAGTGTTGGTCAATGGGATAGTAACAAAATCATTTAAAGCCAAGAGGGGGTCTTAGATAGGGAGATTTTCTATCACCATATTTATTCATTATTATGGTAGAGGTATTGGTAAGGAACCTAAATAAGGCATACAAATATGGGCTAATAAGCAGACATAAGTCTAGTAATAACATCGACAATATCACCCATTAACAGTTTGTAGATGATACAACCTTTTTTGGGAGGGTAAGGAAAAACAAGGCCAGAGCTTTGAACAACTTTTTAAAAGAACATGAAAGAGTATCTGGGCATAAATTTAAAATAACAAAGTCCAAAATTTACTTCCTAAACACTCTAGCTAGAAGCAGAGTAAGGACACAGGTTAATTGAAATGGAAGATGTAAATCTACTAACAAAATATGTAGGGATGCCTTTATTTCAGGGGAAATGAGGATAGAATTGTGGAATCTAATTATCAGTACAGTTTAGAAAAAGCTAAAAACATGGAAAGATAGATGGTTATTGTTAGCAATAAGAGTGTAGCTAATTAAATTAGTCCTACAAGCCACTTTGATATATTATGTCATTGTGTATTATGCCAAAATTGGTAGAAAAAATTTCAATCTATATTATACAATCATTTTTATGGTTAGGACTACATGATAAAAGTAAATTTCTTTGGGTGAAATGAAGCAATATTTGTGATAATAAAATAAGGGGAGGTATTGGTTTAAGAGTTCCTATGGATGCAAACTTATCTCCAACAGGAAAAGTAATTTGGAGATTGTACAAAGAGAGACAAAGATAATAGGCATAAAATATTCTAAGTACGTTCAACCCAATGATCTATGCTTAATATTTACTACATTCTCACTACCAAAGATTTTGTATGATGAAACAGTTAAAAAAATCAATCGATTTAGTGACTAAAGGTCTAATATGGGTATTAGGAACTAGAAAAAATATCGATTTAGATGGATACTAGGTGTGATAAAACACCACTCAATCTAGATCTAATTTTGAAACCATAGATGAGATTACTTTAATATGGATCAAAAAGGAATATATAAATGGAAAGAAAATATTTTACAAGTATACCAAACATTGTTGCTAGGAGGTAGTTGAGTAGAAAGATAACAATAGTTATTATTCTAAGTGGAGCCGAGGATAAGCTAATTTGGGAGTTTAATAGCTCAAGGGAATACATAGAAAGAAGTGGATATAATGTAAAGAACCAAAAAATATGGAGAGATATTTGGGATAGCCTAAGAATTCCAAAATTCAAAATGTTTGTATGGCTCGTAGGTCAAAGGTAAATTTTATCCTAGGATAACTTAATAAAAAGGGGTTTTCATAGTCCCTCACTATGTGTTCTATGTAAAAAGGAGGAGAAGAGTATAGACCATCTCTTGGGACACTGCTCAATAGTCTAGGAACTATGACAATGAATTCTTAATATATCTGGTAGAGCATGGTGATGAATGATATAATTCAAGAATATTTAAAGCAATGGTAGAGCACTTTTGGAAGTGAGGTGTTACAGAAAACCTAGGATACATCGAAATATACAATACTTTGGACTGTATGGCTAGAAAGGAATAAAATAATATTTAAAAGAAATAAAAGCAATTTAGAGGTGTAGCGATCCTGAGAATGTGCGCATCGATCCCTTTTTTGAAAACCCTACTTGCAATGCTTATTTAAAATACCAAAGATGAAATGGAAATACAAGAGGAAAAAGAAATCATATAACATGAAATAACAAAATACGGATCTCTTTATTGATATTGAAGCTTGGTTACATGTCGATCCCTCTTAGGGATACCCATTTTGATACTATAAATTACAAGTGGTCAAGGAGTGCCCCTTTCGTGAAGAGGTGGTGCGCTTATGAAAGATTCCCGGTTTCGCACATGAAAATGTATGAGGGCTTACATATGCCTCCTTCTCCAGGTCTGTTTCCTAGAGGGATCCCTTCTGCTCTCTATATTGTAATATTCATCCGATGTACATGTGGCCCTATAAGAAATGAAACAACAACACACTTTTAGGTGTTCGAGATTGCCTCCTCGGATGAGGTTGTTAGTAATCAAACAATGTAATGGAAATATGATAAAAAAATACCATTAAATCATGTAAATCTATGCTAATGATATAAGAAAATAAAATAAAGATGCTATATCTATCTAAGATAAGTCTGCGGGCCACTGTCCAAGATAGTGGTCGCTAAAGTAAACCTTACCCTCTTTTTTCCAAAGCTATGGGTCAAAGACTATGATATGATGTTGAAGAAAGTAGGTATTATGCTCTTTGATTTATCAAAGCTTCATCGCACATGTGTTCTCAAAGAGAACTCTCCAAGTCTTGAAAGCTCTCCTCAAGAATATGTCTCTCTCCCTGATGTGATAAAATATTTCATGTATGTCATAAGGATGTCTTGGTGCTCTTAGGCTTGCACCTTTTATAGTGTGAAACCCTAGGTCTATGTCCAAGCCCTAGAAATGAATTCCTCATGCATAGTCCAAGTTAGCATGAGAAGATTTTATCTATTGTCTATATTTGAAGGCCAGTTAATTAAAATCTAACTGCCCACTTGAGTCTTCTATGTGAACTGGTCATTAGCATGAGAAGATTTTGTCCTTTTTTTATGCTTGAAGGTCAGTTAACTTAAGTCTAAATGCAAACTCAAACCTCCTATGTGAATTAGTTGTAAAAAGGAATGCAAAGTCACTCCCGCTCACCTTTATTTCATGCTGACTACCACTTATGCCTGAGATTGGACCTGTTTGTTGGCAAACCACTTATTACAGTTTAGCAACTATCGTATGCAGTGGCTAAGATCTGGCCACTATCGTCTATAGTGGCTAAAGTCTGGCCGCTCTAGGCTTGAGCGAATAGGATCTGGTTTCTCTTGGCTTGAGCGGCCAAGCTTGGATGGCCTGAAAATGCCCCAAATGAGTGGTGAGAGACACTATTGATTCTTGGAAAGTCCAAGATTATGTCTTATGATCTTATGAGTGTGTCTATGTAAGTATCTCCCCTAAGAATGGCACGATTTAGGTGTCTACAGATGCCCCTTTTTGTGACGTGTTGTGTGGAAAACATAATGTTGAGCAAAAACGTAGACTGATCTGTTTGTAGGGTGTATGGTGATCAATGGTCTAATCAAAACTGAATGGCCCAATCATGCAATATGGCATGCATACCTTGAATCATTGCCTCAATGTTTGGAGGATTTCGCTTAGTGGCTTTTGCTGTTTTGTCTTTCTCAACTCAACGGCTTGCCTCGAGGGAAGCTAATTGAAGTGTCATGTGCTTAGTTCCCAACAAACAAGGGAAATTTGTGATTGTTGTATGCAATTTCATAGGAAAAACACAATTTTGCTATGATCGAGTGATCTTTTATTGTTTTTTTTTTGGTAAATAAAAGTCTTCATTAATTACCGGGTTTTGCAGGTTAACCCAAAACCTATTACAATATCCAGCCTTCTGCTGAGATTGTAGATCCTAGTCATCCTTGAAACTTTCTTACCAGAACTTGTGTTGAATCCCCTACAACACCTTACTAACAAGGCACACCCATACCTAAACATAACTGTAAACATTACTTACATTGACAGGAAATTGAAGTTTGGAACTTTGCACTTGTGAAACCTGTTGCTTGCCCATTTCCTATTCTCTGTCGAAATCCTCCAAGGCTTACACCCTGTTACCTTCATTTCCAATTTGGTATGATTTAGAGGGAAACCCCATAGTTATTACCAGCTCCATGGGGAAAGAACACCCATTCATATTTCTCCTTAACGGGTAGGTTTCTTTTCATGACTAATAATGTTTTCCACTTCACGTGGCACACCTTGTGTCCATGTCACCAAACTACCAACATCAACACCTATGTTGGCTAATTTTTCAGCTGACCTGTTGGCCTCATGGTACACGTGACGAGCCCTCCTGTTTTGTCTTGCCGCAAAAGGATCCTCACTTCATGGATGACTCCCTCGATTCTCCATGGAGGTTTTTTGCCATTGGTTAACAGGTTGATGATGTTCATCGAATCACCTTCAATCATCAAGTTACCTTGAGTTGCTTGGGCTACTTGCAACCCTCTCCAAAGGGCTCTAGCTTCTGCTTCGTTATTAGTTCTGATTCCCAATGGTTCAATGAAGGCCTTGACCAGATTTCCTTGATGATCCCTGATTATTCCTCCAGCTCCAGCTCTTCCCGGGTTCTCCTTGGCTGCACCATCAAAATTTAGTTTAAACCAACCCTGGGGGGGTGGCTCCCAAGAAATCCCATTTCTGGGATTGGGCAAAGGAATGGAAGGTTTGTCCTCAATACCTAAGGCCCGAGCTAATTGTTTTTCTTGGGGAGGAATTGAGTGGTTCTCATCCACTAAGGTGCTAAGGTTTTCTTTCGCAAAGACAATAATCCTGTTGAGGATGGTTTTTGGGTTGTGAATGGTATCCTTAAAGGCTCTATGGTTCCTTTCTAGCCAAATCTGCCAGAGAAAATGATGCCAACAGATTTTCCATAGGTACTTAAGTTTTAGGCTAACAAAGGGTTGAGGCCATTGATGGAACACTTCGGATATAAGAGCAGGCTTAACCCACGAGATCCTAAAGGCTTGGAAAAGTTCATCCAGGATGGACTCCGCTATCGGACACTCCAGAAACAAGTGTTGGGTTGTCTCCCATCCTGCCCTGCACATGTAGCAATGGTTAGCAATAACCATACCTTTGGATAACATATTGTCCATAGTGAGGATTTTTCCTTGAATCACCAGCCATGAAAAAAAGGATATTTTAGGAATTAAGCCTTTGATCCAAACCAAACTCGGTTGAAATTGTTGACCTTCCACATTGAGAAGCAAATTATAGGCAGACTTAACTGTGAAGTCACCACTTTCAGTCTCAGCCCAAACAATGTGATCTTCATCCTCTCCAGAGGGAATAATTTGCTGAGTTAAAATGTTATAAAGCTCTTCAGACTCCGCTTCAAAACCCTGTACTCTGATGTGTTTCCACCTGTTGATATTTATATCCTGCCACATATAATTTGCAACCTTCTTCCCAATATGTTGCTCCATATGCTCTTGAATCCTAGCCAAACGAGGATTCTAGGATAACTCCTCAGCTCTCACCCACCGATCCTTCCAAAAGTCTATTGTTTGCCCATTTCCTAGAATCCATCTAAGACCTTTCTTGACAAGATCCCTGCTCGTGAGGATTGCCTTCCAAAAAGTAGACCCCCTACTTGCTAAGTTGTCATTAAGGAAGTTCACACCTTGGAGGTATTTCCTCCTAACTATGGCAGTCCATTCATTATCGACCTTAGTCAATAACCGCCATGCTTGTTTGGCTAACAGAGTTGTATTGAGATGAGCAACTCTCCTCAATCCTAACCCCCCATCAGCTTTAGGTTTGCAAACCTTGTTCCAACCTACTAAATGGATCCTTTTCTTATCCTCAGTCCCTGACCAGAGAAATTTTTTTTGAAGCTGCTCAATTTTGTGATACACCTTGTTGGGAGCTCTGAACACTGATAGGAAGTAAATGGGTATACTTTGAAGTGAAGCCATAGTTAAAACTGCTTTTCCTGCTTGAGATAACAGATGTCCTTTCCAACCTGCTAGATTTTTTTGGATCCTCTCCAGAACTATGTTCCACATTGATCCTTCAGGTTTCCCCGTAAATAGGGGAAGACCTAAATAGGAGGTGGGAAGGGATGCAATCTGACATTCCATGATCCTTGCTATGTTGTTTTGCCTAGGAATGGGGGTATTGATGAAATAAAGTTTGCTCTTATCAAAATTCACTTTCTGTCCAACCGCTTCTTCATACATTATGAGAATATTTTTAATCCTTCTTGCCTCAACCACAGAAGCCAAAGTCAGTAGCAATGTATCATCAACAAATTGTTGATGTGTCATCGGGGTAGTTAGTGACGTGGCCTTGATACCTGATATGAGTCCAGCTACCGCTGTTGCCTTAATGGTTCTTCCCAAGGCCTCAACTACGATGATGAACAACATAGGACTTATGGGATCTCCTTGTCTTAGACCACATTTGCTTTGAAAAAAACCTGCAGTAGACCCATTAACCAAAACTAAAAAACAAGGCTTAGAAATACACTCTCTTATTAACTTGACCCATTTCATGTTGAAGCCAAATTTTAATAAAACTGCCTCTAGGAATTCCCAATTTATCCTGTCATAAGCTTTGTTCATGTCTAACTTTAAAGCCATGACTACTTTTTTGGTCTGAGCGGTTGTATGAAGAGCCTCATGAACAGTAATAACTCCATCTAAGATTGATCTTCCTTGTACAAAACTTCCTTGACTTGGATCAATGATAACCGGTAGAACTTTCTTCAAATGGTTGGCTAAAACTTTGGACAAAATTTTATAGGATATATTACACAGGCTAACCGACCTAAAGTTAGCCATAGTCTTGGGGTTGGGGCCTTTAGGGATCAAAGCAATGAAAGTTGAATTGAAACCCCTTGGAATATGATTTGAACTTTGGAACTCCTTGATTGCAACAATAACTTCTACTCCAACAATATCCCAACAAACTTGGAAAAACTGTGGTGAAAACCCATCCGGCCCGAGACTTTGCGGATCATGTTAAACAAAGCCTCCTTGATCTCTTCGTCTAAAAAGCTACTGTAAGAGACTCGTTAATCATTTTATCAATGAGTTTTGGAATGAATTGAAGGAGAGAGTCCTTTGCTTGTGCATTCCCTCTTATTCTCAAAAATATTTCCAAAGACTTCTTTATTCCATATTCTAAGGTTGTTTTTCACCATCTTAAGTTTTTGAGATAGTTTGAAGGAAGCACTTCCCTGGATAGGCTGCTGCCACCATTCCTCTATTCGTTTCTTGAAGTCCATATGTTTAACCCACATTGACATAAATCTGAATGGCTTTTTAAAGGAGTTAGCCTAAAATGCCTCCCATAGAATAATATTATGGTCTGAAGCGCATTTAGGAAGGGCTTGTAACACTGAATCACCAAACATTGTTGTAGCTTCCTTGGATAAAAAAACCTGTCCAACCTTTCTTGAATCAGCTGACTTCCTATCCTCTTGTTACTCCATGTAAATTTGGCTCCTTTTAGTCTTACATCCATCAATTCATTTGTGTTAATGAATTCATTGAAGTCCTCCATGCTCCTTGAGGGTAACCCGGATCCTCCCTTCTTATCGGATGGGTAAAGGGGGGTATTGAAATCTCCCCCAATCACCCAAGGAATGTCTTTAAAAGCTTGGCTCAAATGCCCCAAAAACTCCCACAGTTCAGACCGCCCTTGGACAGAGGTGGGGGCATAAACATTTGACATAATCCAATTCTTATTAGTATCAAAATCATGAAATAATACGCTTAAGACTCTTTCATTTGCCTGAATAATACTTCCTTCTATTTTAATAGGATCCCATAAGATCATGAGGCCCCCAGATGCTCCTCTCGCCTATTGAAAGGCCACTTCCCCTTGCTTCCAAATCCTTCTAGCTATAAGTGTTGATTGTGCCGCATCTGTTTTGGTTTCTTGAAGAAAAATGATAGTAGGATTCCAATCCTTCCTTATAGACTTCACCATCCTTTGTTTTGGTGGGTCGTTTAGGCCTCTCACATTCCATGAGAGAACCTTCATTTAGACTGTTTGATATTTTTTCCCCGCCCCCTTCCCTGAGCCAAAGGGGGTTTGTCAATTTTGCTATTATCCTGGCCAGGAATAGCTTGTTGTAACAATGTTCTTTGCTTTCCGTTTGCAATTTCTTCATTGATTCTCATTCTATAGTGCTCTGTTGTAGATATTCTCCCTTTCTTTATTTCACTTCCATAATCTATCGGAGGCTTGGTGGTGCTTCTAGTCTATTTTGGACTAAAATGAGGGGGCATATACTGTGATAGTCTAGGGCTTGAACCTTCTTCCTCATTTTGGGGGTTTTCAATTCCCTCTTCATCCTCAGCCTTGTTTTGGTTCACCTCTCCTATCTGGTTCCTAAACAGGGGGCTTTCCTTCAAGGAACCTTTTACCGTTGGGCTCATCTGATAAGGGATAATTTTCTCCACTACCGGATTAGGAGCTACATTCATGCCTCTTGTTTCCACAACTTCGACTCTTGACTCTATTTTTTCCATGTTTAAACTGAAATGACCTGGAAATTTTTCTTCATTTTGAGCATAGCTTTTGGGGCTTTTTGTCATAACTGTGGATGGTCCCGATTTGGATGGGGAGTCTAGGGTTTCAGGAAACTTGACATTGATGGTATCATCCTTACTATTTTCTTTTTCAACTTCTAGATTTGCTAGGATATCAAACATGTTCAAGCTGGGATCTTTATTACATACCTTATGATTTTTGCCTCCCTCATTATGTTGCTTTCCTTTCTCCTAGATTTTTGCCAGTTTTGTGTTGGCTTGGTCAGCTTGGTTATTCTTAACTTGTCTGTATATCCTTCCAAGTTAAGACGCGGTCCTTGAAACTTTGGGATCCCTCTCCCATTAGCTTTCCCCAGAAAACCTTCGCTCGTGGCTTCCTTGTTTGCAGTTATTGTCAAACATTGGGCTTGAAGGTGGCCCTGGGTTTTGCACATGCTACAAAATGTTGGCTTGTTCTCATACTCCACAGGCTGAATCCTTAGAAACTCTCCATATGCTAGTTCCACCTGAGAAGGTAGATCAAAATCCAAGTTTGCATTTACATAGATCCTGGCATGCGTCAGTCTAGTCCTTGCCCGGGTTGAATGGTCTATTGCCATGAGCTCTCCTATCATCTTTTCTATGCCACTAAGCCAATACTCATTAACAAAATGGGTTGGGAGGTTTGGTAAGCGGACCCAAATGGGTGCTATATTAATGTTCTGCTTCTCAGGGTTGAAATCCTCCCCCCACTTCCTTAGAAAGAGGCTATGCCTTCCTAGAAACCAGGGTCCTCCTGTCAAGATGCGCTCTGCATCATCTTTGTTGTTGAGTCTTATCATAAAAAACCTCTTGACATGGCTACGATTTCTAAGCTTCCTGAAGTTTTCCACTTTGCCGCGGCCCATGAGCGAATAGTCTCAATGTCCGACCTTCCTCCCAAAAACTTGCCAACTAAGGATGATGCCTCCATATCCAAGAATCTTTCCATAATCTCCATTGGCATAGTTAACCTATTATTGTTTGGTATTAGGGGTGGTAGTTCATTGAATGGCTCCTTCTTTTTCCCTTTCAGCATTTCCAAAAAGGTTGGGCCCTTGTTGCCAGCTCCCGAACCCCAGTGGGACCCTTTTTCTGAGGGTTTATCTGGAGGATCTGTACCTTTAGCCTTTTCGAACTGAGTTGACAGGGAATCCTTTTCCTTTCCAACTACAACATTCTACCCTGCCTCTGGATCTTCTCCTTCTGTTGGTTCAAAATTCTTGCCTGCCATTTTTGCTCCTCCTCTGCTTCCTCCACTCCTCTCCTCCATCTCTCCTCATTCCCCCCAACCTAGAATGTGGTGTTATTTGGGACTTTCCGTTTTTGCCTCTTCCTCAAATTCATCGTTCCTCACAATTTCGTGGGGGAACCTTGTATGCTGTGCTTTCCCAACAAACAAGGGAAATTTGTGATTGTTGTATGCAATGATTTGAAGGACGAACATGATTTTTCTATGATCAAGTGATATTTTGTTGATTTTGATTATGATTAAGTTGAAGTTTTGAACTACCTCTTCACACAATGAATTGGTGAAGAAATGACAATGAATGAAGCGACAAGTCGCTTGACCAATATGACTAATCTGGTTCCTTTCTAGCATTTGCTACTTTTAATGGGCAATCCCACATCCAAGTGTGATTCCAATTGCTTATGATAATCATCCATCCCTATCCCGAGGAGCGGTCCGGCTATCAATAGCCTTCTTAGGGAGTTAGGATGAGTGATTCTGTTCATGCCTAGATTGTATCACTTTGAATTAATGTTTTTGATGTCATAGGGGAATTAGAATGATCCCTTCGCACCCATGGAGCAGTCCAACCATCTTGATCTTCTTCGGGTTTGAAGGGTGACATATCGTAATTCCAAAATGAGTTGCTTTTGCCCCAAGTGGCCTTATGGTTGCCTACTCATCTCACCAAAATACATGGAGTGCAAATCACTGCAATCGTCGAGTGGATAGAGTAGGTAACTGGATACGAGGCCTACTTGAGATTGTGATTTTATGTGAATTTTTTTTGTTATTTTGAACATTATGATGATCCTAAACCATCAAAGTGTGATTATTTGTTGTTTTTGTTATTCCCTCATTGAAGGAACTACTTTATTTTGATCTATGGGCTTGGCCACTGTCAGGTCCAATGACCTCTAATTTCTTGCCTGTGGCCACTGTCGCCTTGAGCGGCCAAGAAGCTCAGGCCACTGACGTCAGCAGCGGCCAAGGCATAATTAAGGAAATATAAAATTTGCAATTCTAGGGTTTTGACCTATCATTTTCACTGTTGAAGATTCCATTTTTAGAGCTCTGGTGCAACGGTGATGGTTGTGACTTCGAAACTTGTTGGTGTTGAGGACATGGCTGCATGGGGTGAGACATCAGCTACTGGAGGAGCCGGAGCTTCTCGGGTATTTCTCTTCAAAACCCTAGCTCTCTTTTCTTTGCCTAAGTAAAATTGAACTCCACTAAGAAATGAGCAAAATGAACATCACTAAATCTGCTGGCAATGAACAAACTCCGTAATTAGGCTTAGGTTCCTTTTTGCCATGGTGGGTTGGTCCCCAATTTTACAATTTGTTAGTGGCTTTAGCCTAGGGTTTTTGAAAATTTTCCATTATTCACCTATTGCCGCCATTTTGGGCATTCTCAAACTTAGCTTAGTTTTGATGCTTGGGTAGGGGATTTGCTTTCCAATTTGTTTGCTTTCCCTCCCTTTGTTGTTTTGTTGAAGTTATTTTGTCAAATTTGTAATTTTTTTTTATTTTTTGGCCAAGGGTTCACGGGTTTGTCGTGCCGCCCCTTGGCCGTTGTCTGCTTAGAGCGGCCAAGCTTGAATCCCAATGGTCAAAAATTTGACCATTGGGCCTTGGCCGCTACTGCCTCCAACGGCCAGGTTTCGGCCATTGTAGGCGACAACGGCTAAAGCTTAAGCCTTGTTTTTTGCATTTTGTGTATTGATTTTTATGATTTTTTTTTTTTGAATTTTTGCTTTGCTTGATTAGGTGCAATTTATTCTTCTCTTGCTTAGATTTAGAGTAACTCATACTCTTTTGCACCGTTTTCATGTTTATTGTGAATTATGCCTTAGATGCATTGTAGTTATGTTTTGTTTTTCTTCTACTTTGTTTAGATCCTCACTACTCGGGCTCGGGACCCGAAGCTCCTGCTTGACTTGCTTCCTGGATTTGATGACACTGACTGGGAGTGGTTTAAGGCCCATGGGCTATAGTACGTTATCAGGTTGCCCCACATTATGGCCGACCAGGCTTATCTTATGGCCTTAGCCCATCGTTGGGACCCATGGACCAACACCTTCCACCTTTCGCCCGATGAGATGACTATCACGCCGGAGGATGTTTACAAGATTTTTTGGATCCCATTCGATGGGGTGCCCATTGTTTCATCGACCACTACTGATCAGGTGGTCGTCTATGCTCGGGTGTTTGGAGCACGCTCTACACAGGCCCTCCGGGAGACTGGGTCTAGGGGAGTATCTATCAAGACTTGGTATGATGCTCATGTTTTCATAGTGAGGCATGTCGTGTTGTTGATGGTGATCAACAACGTTCTTATCCTAGACTGCTCGGGTTTGAGGTTCCCTTGGAACCTCCTGGCGATGGTGCAGGACCTATTGGATAGCGAGGAGCCTATCATCTATGCATGGGGTAGATCGCTATTGGCTCAGTGCTATGATGAGTTGTACCACATCCATCGGTGGGGATGCATCAGCATTGCTTGCAGTTTGCTCTTACAGGTTTGGGGATGGGAGCACATTAAGGTAGATCACCCTAAGGGGCTCCTAGCTGAGATTACATCTATTGAGGCTTGTACATAGTGCTATGCTTCTAGATGGGCTCGGGAGCATGAGGAGCGTAAGAGCCACACTTTTGCAGGGGAGCTGTCCCACTACACTGATGCTTTCACCAGACTGTTGGCCGGAGATGTCATGTGGTGGCCTTACTATGAGTGTCCGATTTGGGATGATCCAGCTAGTTTTACTACTAGGACACGACGTGAGCGATGGCTCGTTGGCCGTAAGATTGCCATCTAAGAGTATTTCTTCTACTCTCGGGTTCTTCGTCAGTATGGATTGCAGTAGGATGTGCCCTTGGTACCATTCTTGTATAGGCACCTCATAGTAGAGAGGGACCTACCTCCATGATAGGTCACAGAGCTTGTAGATGAGGAGGATGCCCTAGTCGTAGACCCTACAGTGGTTGGGGGAGTTACAGAGGCCTACTCTCAGTGGTGGGGTGATCGGATGTGGCATGGCATCGATAGTCTAGGGTGTGAGGATGATGGTGGGGGTGATGGCATAGATCCAGTAGGACGTAGGGTTCGAGCCAGGATCGAGGTATGGGGCCAGCCGATAGAGTAGGTGGTAGTAGAGGATCTTGATGTTCCTAAGGAGGAGGAGGAGTTAGAGCTTGAGGAGAGAGACTCTCCTCTGAGAGCATAGTTGCATGAGGTCGAGGCTGAGCTCCAGGCTACTAAGATCTAGGTATAGTGGTGAGATGCTATGATTGAGCAGCTCACAACATAGATATAGGCTCTGTAGGCTACTATTGGGGGTGGCGATGTCAGGATGCAGTTTGTTGTTCCTACTTCTACACCATAGGAGGTTCCAGTAGTAGGCTCAGGGGTAGAGGTGGGATGGCTTCAGTCCTTATTGGATGAGCATGAGGAGCAGATCTGGGGACTCACAGATCATGTTACCCTCCTTTAGATGCAGCTCAGGAGGCATGGGATTGTCCCTAAGGATCCAGTAGGTGTAGGTGGTTCGTAGGTCAGTGGGCACTCTACCTCGGGGTAGTCTTCCACCCATCCTAGCTAGCGGACCCAAACTCGGACAGAGAGACCTACAGGCTCACATCACTCGACTCATGACACCACCATAGGGGGAGGTGGCACTGGAGGAGATGATGCAGGGGGCTCAGGCCCGACATTTGATTGATGCTCTACTTGGTTCTTGATCCATTTTTGAGGTCGACTGACCTACATGACTATAGCCCATGGGCATTTTTGTATATCCATTGGACTTGACACACATACTTTTATGATAGATTTACCTTTTATGACTCATTATGTGTATCGTTTATTGCTTATGTTTTTGTTATTATTTTATTTTATGATATGATGCGATGATGATATTATGATGATTTGATGGATATGTTAGATGATAGATGATATTTTGAAGATGCTTAGATGGATGTGTAGATGCTTATATGATTTGATGATATGATGCGATGTATTTTGATGATGAATGATGAATTTATGATTTGGTATGCAAATGGATATTGCCTATATGTTTTATGATGTGGTTTATGGATGATTAATGACTTGTTTTCGTGGATGCAAATGTTATTGTTAAATGCATGTTTAATTTTTGCTTTAATTATATGCATCTAACTTATGTGATGGAATGGTATAAATGAACTTGTATGCTCTAATCACTTAAAACATACGGAATGCATATGACATTGACAATCTTAATGGGTGATACCACAGAAAGTAAAAAAATAATCATGAATTTAAATAATCACTCCTATCATAAGAATTGATTAAGTATTCATATATGAGATGTAATGGTGTGTAATGTATCTTCTTAATAAGTTTCTGTAAATTAAAATATATAAAGTAGTCAGTGGTCGTCTATATACTATTTCTAATATATATGCGGTATCTGTCCTACTATGTTGATACCCCCTAATTTATAGAATCTTATAAAGAATAGTGATGGTGTGAATGATGTTATGATTTGTTGCTATGTAAAAAAATTTTGGGGCTTTTCGGAGATTCAAACACTCTAGTTCCCCTATCAACAATTGTCTACTTACCACTTAGACTTTTGAAAAGTAAGGCTTTTACCATGGACCTAGTTTTTCATGATCTCTGTGTGTGCATGTGATTGTATATTTTGAGGTAGAACTCAAGCATTTCCTCCGATGTCAGACGGGATTCTTTCAGCCCATTGCTAAGATCAGGGATCCTCAAGTGTTCATCTCATCCTTATGTTGGACTTAGTTGGACTATACCACTAGGCAATATTTGGTTACCTAAGCTAGCTCATCCACATTCAAACATTGGTCTACACAAATGCATGAAGCAATTGTAATAGACATATCATCATGCGTAAGGATTTCTCCTTCCAGTTTTGTACAATGCTAAGAATTCCAGGGATTCAAGCTTTATTCCCTTCTTTTTGGCTTCTTTTTTGCTTTGGATTTTTGCTCATATGTAGTGATGAAAATCACTATTTATTTTGATTTGATTTTTTCTTTGAGCGGGGATTTTTTGTAGTGATGATAATCACTGTTTATTTTGCTCATTCGTAGTGATGAAAATCACTGTTTATTTTTGATTGATTTTTTTGAGCTTGATTTTTTTTAATTTTGAATTTATGATTTGTGTATCGGATTTTGCTTTGAAATCTGGACTGTATGCTTGGCCTTTTGAATATGTACTTTGCTTTGGGATTTTTCTTATTTTGATTTAAGCAAGGGATTTTGATAGGGTAAAGCTTGTCCTTTTGCCAATTCTCAGCACCTTTAAACCGGTTGCATAGGGGGATAAGCAAGGATAATCCTTTTCACTTAAGGTAACCTAGACCGCTTTGCAGCTTTCATATTTTCCTTGTACCATCTAGGATTTTAGTGTTTCAATTAGTGATGGGATCTTGAATATCCAAGGCTTTATCATAGCTAGGCCTTACCTTCTACTAATCAAAGTTGTTTTCCTCAAAATTTGATAAGATTACTAGGTGTGGTTGACTAACCGAAAAACCTTAGTATATTATGTATAGCAACAAATAATGGTTGTGTTGAAAAACACAATTACACACATGTGGATGGAGGTATGGATATGAATGACTTGTGTGATAAACTGTGGTATCACTTTTAAGACTCTCATGACATATACAATTGTAATGTATGTGAAAATGCAATGCAATGATGTGGATGCAAAATGTGAAGTGCAATTGTTTTTGTATTTTTGATTTTATGTTGTTTTTGTATTTTTGATTAATTTGACCAAAGGGCTTATTATGCCTTTGGGGCTTTTGTTATTGATTTTGACCAAGCGGTTTGAATTACCCTTGGAGCTTTTGATTTGATGGGATTTGACCAAGCGGTATGAATTACCCTTGGAGCCTTTTGAATTGATGTTTGACCAAGTGGTATGAATTACCCTTGGAGCCTTTTGAATTGATGTTTGACCAAGCGGTATGAATTACCCTTGGAGCTTTTGAATTGATGTTTGACCAAGCGGTATGAATTACCCTTGGAGCTTTTTGATTGATTTTTGACCAAGTGGTATGAATTACCCTTGGAGCTTTTGATTTGATGTTTGACCAAGCGGTATGAATTACCCTTGGAGCCTTTGATTTGATTTTGACCAAGTGGTATGAATTACCCTTGGAGCCTTTGATTTGATTTTTTGAAATTTTATGTTTTTATGATTTGTTTGTGTTTTTGACATATTTGAATGTTTTTGAATTTTATGAAATATTTGAATGTTTTTGTGTTTTATGAAATATTTGAATGTTTTTGTGTTTTATGTGTAAAATGCCTTTAAGTGAATGATATTGAGAGGTTCAGGCTCTTCAACACCATCTAATGATATAAGGTGATATGCTCCAGGCCCAACTCTCTGTGAAATCATGTATGGACCTATCCAGTTTACCATGAACTTATCTCGTAGATGCGGTGACAGATTTGAATTCTGCTAGTTTTCTTTGAGCACTAGATCTCCAACCTTGAATTCCCTTAGGTGGACTTTACTATTGTAAGCTCATGCAAGGTGATCTTGGTAAACATGGAGATGCTCTAAAGCATTGACTCGACGTTCATCAAGAAGCATCAATTGATCAAGGTGGCCTTGCCACGCAACTTCATCATCTATGAAGTCCTTTAATGCTATGCGTAGAGTCAGGATTTCCAACTCTAGAGGCATGATGGCTTCAGTGCCATATACTAGTGAAAATGGTGTTGCCCTAGTGGGCATCCGTATACTAGTCCTGTATGCCCATAGTGCAAGAGGCAATTGCATGTGCCAATCCTTGTGATTTTCTTGCATTGTCTTCCTCAAAATGGAGACTATTGTTTTGTTTGAGGCTTCTGCTTGCCCGTTTGCTTGTGGATAATAAGGCATTGAAAAACTATGTTGAATATGGTATTTTTTCATTAAAGCATACACATTTTTGTTCTTGAAATATGGCCCATTATCTGATATTACCTTAGAAGGGACCCCAAAATGACTTATGATATTGTGGAGTATAAACTCCATAATCCTTGGTCTAGTTGTTGATGTTAATGGGATCACTTCTACCCATTTAGTGAAGTATTCTATGGCCGTTATGATGAATGTATGTCGGCCTGAGGATGGGGGTGAGATCTTCCCAATCAAGTCTAGTCCCCATTGCGAGAATGGCCATGTTGCCTGGATGGGCTGCAAAGCTTGCGATGGTAAGTGCGTTAGATTTGCATGATGTTGGCACTTACTACATTTCTTGACATACTCATAGTAGTCCTTTTCCATTATGGGCCAATAGTAACCCATTCTCAAGATGCGCTTAATGATGGCCATGCCACTGAAATGGCCTCCACATGTTCCATCGTGAGCTTGCAAAATTGCCCAAGATGCTTCCTGGGGCTCAAGACAATGGAGCAATACTCCATCATATCCTCGTCTGTAGAGGATTTCTCCTAGAAAAATGTATCTTGTTGCTCTCTGTTTGAATGTTCACCTTTCAGTATGCGACAAACCTTGAGGTATTATTCCAAGCTTCAGGAAGTCCCGTAGTTGGGAAAGCCAATCCTGATAGGCCACAACTTCTATAGAATAGACAACTTGCTCTTCTTGCATTTTTGAGGTAGTGAACACGGATTGAGGAACAACTCTATGGTATATGGTCGCACCACACTCTATGGGTCCTTGGGAGATCAACGACCCCCAAGGTGTTGTTTGCAAGAAATCTCTGGCTGCGAAGGACCAATCCTGATTTGGTTCGATGTTGATCATGTTGACTGATTCTTGATTGTCAAAAGCTTCATGACGTATTGTTGAGTGCGAAAGCACTTTCACATGAATGGTTGTAAAATCAGCAGATGGATTCTGAGGGATTAAGGATCCCAAAGAGGCCATGGTGTCTGCAAATCTATTCGACGTACGAGGGATTGCCTCGATGTCGTACCATTCCAGTCGGGCTAAGTAATTGTCAACAAGTTCCTTGTAAGTCTTCAGGAGTGGGCACCTGCATTGGAAGAGTCCTTTGACCTGGTTTACTATGAGCAAGGAGTCACCAAAGATATTCAATATTTTAATGCCCATTGCTATGGCTGTTTGGAGTCCTAGGATCAATGCTTCATATTCTGTATTGTTGTTTGTGCATGGGAAGTCTAGTTTGAATGATAAGGGCAATGGAGCTCCCTACGGTGTGATAAAGACAATCCCTGCTCCACCTCCTTGTTCACACTTTGAACCATCGAAGAACAATGACATGTCTCTTTCTCTCTTAGGTTCTTCGAGTTCTGGTGGATCTGATAATGCAAAGACCGCATCATCAGGCAATTCTATGGTGAGAGGCTTGTTATCCTGAAGAGGCACCTCTGCTAATTGATCTGCTATGACTTGTCCCTTGATGGAATTTTGGCTTATGAACTCTAGATCAAATTCTATCAATAGCATGATCCACTTTGTGGTACGTGTATTGTGATATGTCTTGCTCATCATGTACTACAAAGGATTTTGTTTTGATATGACGTAGGTCGTATGGCTCAACATGTAGTGTCACAACTTTTGAGTTGCAAAGACCACTGCTAAACACAATTTTTTGACATACGCATATCCTAGCTCATAGCTCACCAAGGTGCGACTAATGTAATATATGGCTTGCTCTTTGTCTTGTGCATTCTTTTGGGCTAACATGGTGCCCAATGCAAAATCAGTAGCCGATATATAGTAAAAATGGTATGTCTGGCCTTGGTGGAGCCAATACTAGCGGCGTTGCTAGATAAGTTTTGATCTCTGCAAAGGCTTGATGGCATTCTTCATCCCAATGAAAGGGGACTTCCTTGCATAGCAACCTATTCATAGGTCTACATTTGTCTGATAATTACACGATGAATCTTTTGATGGATGCTATCTTGCCTTGTAGGCTCCTCAACTCCCTAATGTTGGTAGGGGCGGCCATTTCTAGTATAGCCTTTACCTTTGCAGGATCTACTTCGATGCCTCTCTTGGATACGATGAATCCTAAAAGCTTGCCAGAAGTTATGCCAAATACGCACTTCTTAGGATTCAATCAGACATTGTGTTCTATGAGGTGATCGAAGACTTGTCTAAGGACTTCGGCATGCTCTTGCCACAATAGGGACTTGGCTAGTAAGTCATCCATGTAATCTTCCAAGATCTTATGCATATAGTCATGGAATATGTATGTCATGGCCCACTGATATGTGGCACCAACATTTTTGAGACCGAATGGCATCACTTTGTAATAGAATGTTCCCCATGGAGTAATGAAAGTAGTTTTATGTTGATCTTCGGGCTTAATCCGGATTTGGTTGTATCCAGAAAAACCATCCATTAGGGAGAGCATTTCATGACCTGCGGTTGCATCTACAAGAGCATCTATGTTTGGCAATGGGAATGAATCCTTTGGTGTTGCCCTATTCAAATCTCTAAAATCCATGCAGATATGGACTCTTCCATCAGGTTTCCCTATGGGTACCATGTTTGACACCCACTCAGGGTAGTCGATAGGAACTATGAATACTGCATCCAGTAGTTTTTGCAATTCGTTCTTTACCATCAAAGCGATGGTTGGATGCATTTTCCTCAGTTTTTTCTTGACTGGCTTCTTCATGGGATCCAATGAAAGGTTGTGAATGACTAACTTTGGATCTATCCCTGGCATGTCTTTGTAAGTCCAAGAAAAAATATTTGGCCTCTCCTTGAGGAGAGGAATCAAGATGGCTTGTTCCTCTGGAGATAGACTTTCTCCGAACTTGAATTTCCTTGGTTGGGTAGGATCATCACTGATGTCCACCTCGAAAGTTGCTTCTATAGCCATATGTGACCCATCCTCTAGCTGATGAGGCATGGGTATCAAATGAATGTCATCGATGGGATTCATAGGACCTACTGACTCAGGTTCCAAACCAACATGGAAGACGTCATACGCACAACCTTGATGCAAAATGGAATGGTTGTAACATCTCTTCATTGGGGAAGAGGTCTTCTAGCTCTATGGGTGAACTAGCATGATCCCAATCAATAGCATCTATATCAAGATGCAATGATTTGGTAGGATCTACTGGATTATGAAGTGGAGTGGTCAAATCGATGGAGATCATGTTGATGGATGGGATGAAATCTCCAGGACCACATGGGTGCAATCTTGTCTCAGGGGTTTCCCTTCCATACTCACGATGAGGTTCTAGAGGAATGGGAATTTTTGGATCTGGCCCATGAGTAGGGTGGACAATAGGATCATTGGGCTCTAACTACTCTCTGAATGTAGGTAGAGGGGGATTGACCATCCGATGAATGGTAGCTAGGTCAATAGGTCTCCCCAAAAATTAGAGATGAGGGTCTATGGCATGAAGTGCCACCTCTCTCTCTACTAGCTCATTGACTTGCCACAAGTGGTGAGGTCCAAGATAAGCCATCTCGGTCTCATCCTCAAAGTCATCATCACTTATCCAAAAACTATTAGCATTGGTATGCGGCCCTAAGACAAGGGGCTCATGTCTTGGCCCCAAGTAGGCCATCTCTATTTCATCTTCATATTCTTCATCACTTATGAAGAATCCATTTGCATTTGTCTCTCGCCCCAAAGTCAGGGGTTGATGGCTTAGGCCTAAGTAAGCTCTTTCTATTGAGTCTTCTGATTCATAGTCACTTTCATCTGATGTATATCCAATCTCATCATGGATGGACCATGTGAACCTTTGTAAATAGCGAGGCCCTTGATAGGCTAAGCCAAGTTGCACCTCATCATCACTTGCTTCATATCCATTCTCCTCATCCCATGAGTTGTACCCTGTTGGGGTGGAATCAATTGAGGTGTTTGGATGATAAGTTTTTGGAGGTGGTATGTTTACCATGGCCACTTGTCTATTGCTCAAATTTGCTATTCTTAGGGGGTGATAAGGAATGAAATCAATGTCTTCTCCTAACCCTATGCTTAATATTTCCAATGCTACTACAAGCGAGTCATCTCGACCTCCGCTATAGTAGCCTAAGCCAAATATATTGTAGGGAAGCTGATATAGTGGCTCGTAAGGCCTCCTGCACCCCTGCTCATATATGCCAAGGCCATAGCCATGCCAATGGCAATGCTCAAAGTAGCTTAGAGAAAACTCAGGATTAGAGAGGTAATGAACATTGACTATGAATAATTCATCACCATCCTCTTCTATATCTGAAGACTTATGAGCGCAGTCCAGGCCGACATAGACAAAATTGGTTTGGTTGGGAGGGATTCCAAGTGGAACCACTATTCCTACTGGTGGCCTCAAGTATTTAGGCCTCCCTATGTCCTGTGCAGACTCAATGATAGGTGTAAAGGTGATGTTCTACACAAGGTACTCCCCTATGCCTATGCTTGCCAAGTGTATTGATGCATGCGATGTGGATGACCCCACGGATGATACTGGTGAAGCAGGGTGATAATCACTATCTTCATCTTGATCTTGAGGATCTTCCTCTTCCATAGGACTTGGCATTTTAGCAATGGCTATAGTTGGCACTTCTTTGGGCCTTTCTTCCTTAACTAAGGGGGCCTTTAGCTTCTGATTGTCTTTTGGTTTTGACGTTGATGGTACTTTAGAAGCATTGATTATCTTGAGTGCACTAGGAGGTGTTGATGTGCATGGGTCTTTTCTTACCCCTTTGTCTTTGTTATCCACTTGTGTGGTTGGGGATGAAGGTGCCACGTATAGGTGAGTAGAAGGGATCATGAATTCTCCTAGAATATCCACCTGATTAATGTATTTAAAAGGCTCTTCATCGGCCAGAACCACATAGACTTTGTTTTCGTGCACATACTTGACACACTGGTGCAAGATCGAAGGCACACACTTCATGGCCCTTATCCAAGGGTGCCCTAAGAGGATGTTGTACTGCATAGCACCTTCCAAGACATGACACATCATGGGGATGGTCTTGTGCCCCACCTTGATGGGTAGGACTATCATTCCCATAGTATTGCATAAAGCATCATTAAAAGCTCTCAATGTGTAAGTTCCTGGAATGATATTGGTCTTGGGTATCTTGAGGTGCTCTATTGCAGTTGTTGTGATGATGTTTATCGATGAACCTGTATCGACCAAAACCCTCTTGAAAGGTAAGTCATTGATGGCCACTACAATGTTTAGTGGAGGGTCTGGTAAGGCAGTAGAAACTGTCTTAATCTCATGATCATAGAATCGGATTACAGGTTCCTGGCATTCTTGCACTTGTCCCACAAAGTGAGTGAATGCATTCGCATCTTGTGGTTGAAGCTCAATTGTTCTTAAAATCTCCATTAGAGTCTCCCTATGCTTTGGGGACTATTGTATGAGCTCATAGATGGATAACTTAGCTGGAGTCATCTGTAGGTTTTGCTCCAATCTACTCCGAATAGTTACCACAGGTCTCATTGGTGGACCTGGAAGGTTGTCTTGCCTTTGCCTAGGAGCGGTTGGGATGTTCATGGGAGCTACAGGTGGTTGTGGTTGACCATACCGCCTAGTCCTTGTTGCTATGTTAATGATCTCAACCATCCCAATGCATCCATGGGTAGGTATGTCAGCTCGAACCTGATTGACTTGGGCCCCTTGCTCTCGAGGGGCCTCATGATTGGGCAATGGGTTTCTGTATATGCCCATGTCTCTATTATCGAGAGCTAGTGGGTTGTCAACTTTGAGTTCTCCCACCTCAATCATGTTTTGCACTTGATGCTTAAACCCGATGCAAGCCTCAATGTCATGCCCTAGTATCCTGTGATAAGGACAAAATTGATCTTCCCTATATCCTTTTGGCTTAGGATGGTTGGGATCTATAAGAGGTATATCAAGAAATCTGATCCTCCTGGCCTCGCTCAACTGATTAAATATTGATTGCATTGATTCTGTCAGAGGCATGAAATAATGAGGTGGCTTGCATTCTCGGTTTCTTCCTTGATTGTTCTTTTGGTCGTAGTTGGCTGGTGGGGGATGTGCTTGATAGTTCTATGGTTGTTGTGCACCCCCATCCTTGGGTGTAGCCAATACGACTTGATTGACTAGAGCAGGGTTCCCCTGCTTCTTCTTGTACTTGTCATTCTTACCATTCTTGTTCCACTCCTTTTTGTTTTGGAGCTTAATGGTTCCCTCATCTACTTTTATCTCTTCGATGAGCTTGGCCTGTGCCAAAGCTTCCTCAAATGAAGGATACTATTGGAGTTGTAGCAAGAGGGAGATATGTTTAGAACAAATTTTGGTAAACATATGAATGATCTCTTCTATGGGAATGAAGAATGATAATTTTGCCATGATTTTTCTCCATCTATTCCCATAATCCATTACTGGCTCATCATCATACTGTTTCAAGTTAGCCAGGTCTGAAAGGTTCACCTTCTTCTTAGCACCAAAGGAGAAACACTTCAAGAATGCATTTACTAGTTGTTCAAAGTTGGTTATGCTATGCTTAGGTAGTTGGTTGAACCATTGAGTGGCAGCACCTAAAAATGTCATTATGAATGTTCTTAGCATGAGAGCGTCATTGTCTTCAAGATGAAAATAGGCATTGATAAAATTGGTGACATGCTCTTGTGCATCCTCTTCACCTTTAAACTTCTCTAACCTAGGCATCTCAAAGTGCTTAGGATATGGAGGGCTAGGGATTGATGGGCACAATGGTTGATTGTGTATCTTGCTCAATGTTGGTGAGTTCCCAGCTGCCTCTTGTTTCTCAAAGGTTTTCATCTTTTTAGCAAGCTCTTGAAATACCTTTGATGCATGGATTTCCTCCTCGTGTAAGCCTATTCACATTGGCAATGGAGGTAACTCTCTATCCATTTGATTTGTTCCATTTTCCTCCCTCCTACGAGGGGACTCAGGATTGTGATCTTGGTTTGTTATGTTTGCCCTCCCCCCATTAGTTGGATTTTGTTCATGATTTGGTGGGGGGTTTCATTGTGGGCTATCTTGTCTAGTGCGCCTTTCCTTAGGTGAGTCAATGTGTCTTGTTCTTTGGTGGTCACCACCATTTATCTATAAATTGTGAAGAGCTAGCTGCTCAGCTTGCTCTCTTAAATGCTGCTCATGTTGGCGCAAGAGTCTTTCTCTTTGTTTCTCTTGTTCGAGAGCTTCCACTAACTCTCGCTCTTTGCGTAATGCATTTTCTAACTACCTCATTCGGTCAGTTTGTGTTGTCATAGAAGACTCATGTTTATCTGACTCTATTCTTGTTGTCTTGACTCACAGATTCCTCGAGGGGGTTTCTATTGTATCTGTACTCTTGCTAGTTAATGTGACTTGTTCAGTGTACTATTGAATATCCCTATGATCAGACTCCATGCATCTTCTATGGGGTCACTCTGAGGTACCCCCAGACTGGGAGGTATGTTTAGAAGTCATAGTTCATGAGCTTCCAGATGCAGAGTTCTCAGTAGCTATAGTTCTTTGGGTTGGTTGAGTAGGAAATCGATCCAACCTGTCTAGTTGTCTCGTTCTCCATGGCTGGTCCCATGGGGTGCCATTTACTCCTATGAGGTCATAGTCTATGGGAATATTTCCTTTTGTGTGAAGGGTTTCTTCTATATGATTCCCATGACTAGATGTAGCTCTAGTTTCCTGCCCTTTAGTGGGTAGACCTATTTCATATGTTTCTTGTGAGTCTTGAGGTGTTGCAATTCTTGTTTGCCTTCTTGATGAAGAGGGCTTTGTGGTAACATGTTTTCTCCATGTGGATGGAGATGTGGCAGTCTCATCATCCCTATGTGAAGAATGAGTTTTAGAACCTTCTTTATGTCCATGTGAGGAGGAAGCCCTTGAAGCTTCCTCATGTCTTTGAGATGTTTCTATGTGTTTAGAGGAGGCCCTTGAGGTCTCCTCATGTCTCCTTGATGAGGATGGTTGTGAAGCCTCTTTTTGTTTATGTGACTTTGTTCCATGATGTGGTTCCTTACTTGGGGTTTCTCGAGGAGATCCCCCAAGAGTTGAGTTATCACCCCTTAGGCTCATGGAGCTACGTCTCATGGTCTTACGGGTAGGTCATTCAACATTACTATGACTCCGCCTATGGGTATGAATTGCTTCTATCTCTCCCTCGACATCAGACCGAGGGTGTTTACTTCTTGTTTTGACCATGTTGTTTTATGACTTGATCTTTTGAGTTTGCAATTTAGGAATGACCACACAATACCAAACAAATGTTTATCTTGATTACCAATTTGAGTGTGCCCTAAACTATTTGATGTGTTTTGATGTGTTGTTCTCTTGATTTCTTTGCTCTTGTTCTTGGATTAAGAATGAGAAGACTCATCCATAGTGACAATCAAGTACACTCATGCCAAACATGATTTTCTCAAAAGAAGCTAGGGTACACCATTGAAGACCCAATGGGGGGTTCGCCTAGCTCTTCCACTCTGAACCAATGATTGTTCCAATAGTGGGAGATAGTTTGAACACAAGTAACTTAGTGTCACTATAAGTAAGTTTCCCAATCTATTTCTAGGAAGCTCTAGGGGGAAAACCAGTGGAAGGAGATGAATTCCAATGTCACTGGACTGAATTGAAGGTTGGTGATGAAATCCAACTCTCCAATGTTTAAATGAGACGTGCGTGTGTGGTGTTCATTTTAAGCTTGCGTAACATAAAGTGCATCATATAGCAGCAATGAGTCTTTCCTATATGCCTAAGTGCAAAAATACGTTTCAATATTTAGAAATATGCATGAACTACTATGATTTGTATGAGCGCACTTTATCTCATGCAACTATGGCCTCTAGCAGGGCCTCAAAGCAAGCAAACAACATACAATGTCTAGCACGTTGGATTCTAGGGTGAAATTTTTAGGCATAAGCCGTTGTTCCTAGCAACGCCTAGTGGAAAATTTAAAAGAAGATCTAAGATATGTGAAATGCTTAATTCTTTCTTCTTTATTCTTTCAATTTCCAAACATAAATGTGCTTTAAGTTCTCTATTTTAAACACATAAAAGTATATAAAAAGTTGTAAAATATCAGAAAAGCTATACCAACCTTTGATCCAGCTCAGAGAGTCTATGTTTTGACCTCTATTGCACTCTAACTTTAGCCATTATTGACCAGAGTGGTTGGTTCTTGGCCGTTGTAGCTCAGAGCGGCTAGTTTCTGGCCATTGTAGCTTAGAGCGGCTAGTTTTTGGCCATTGTAGCTCAGAGCGGCTAGACCTACACATAAAATTAAGTTAGTATTCTAGCAAAAAATGAAAAATTAGTGGTCATCCCACCATGATCGCCATCTGTAGCGACCCCAGGAATGCACACCGGTCCCTTTTCTAAAAACCCTACTTGCAATGCTTATTTAAAATACCAAATATAAAATGGAAATACAAGAGGAAAAGAAAGCATATAACATGAAATAACAAAATATGGATCTCTTTATTGATATTGAAGCTCGGTTACATGTCGGTCCCTCTTAGGGATACCCATTTTGATACTATAAATTACAAGTGGGCAAGGAGTGCCCCTTCTGCGAAGAGGTGGTGCGCTTATAAAAGCTTCTCGGTTCCACACATGAAAATGTATGAGGGCTTATAGATGCCTCCTTCTCTAGGTCTATTTCCTAGAGGGATCCCTTCTGCTCTCGTATGTTGTAATCTTCATCCGATGTACCTGTGGCCCTACAAGCAATGAAACAACAACACACTTTTAGGTGTCCGAGATTGCCTCCCTGGATGAGGTTGTTAGTAATCAAAGAATGTAATAGAAATATGATAAAATAATACCATGAAATCATGTAAATCTATGCTAATGATATAAGAAAATAAGATAAAAGATGCTATGTCTATCTAAGCTAAGCCTGCGGGCCACTTTCCAAGATAGTGGTCGCTAAAGTAAACCTTGCCCTCTTTGCCCCAAAGCTATGGGTCAAAGACTATGATCTGATGTTGAAGAAAGTAGGTATTATGCTCTTTGATTTGTCAAAGCTCTACCACACATGTGATCTCAAAGAGAACTCTCCAAGTCTTGAAAGATCTCCTCAAGAAGATGTCTCTCTCCTTGATGTGATAAAATATTTCCTGTATGTCATAAGGATCTCCTTGGTGCTCTTAGGCTTGCACCTTTTATAGTGTGAAACCCTAGGTCTATGTCCAAGCCCTAGAAATGAATTTCTCATGCGTAGTGCAAGTTAGCATGAGAAGCTCTTGTCCATTGTCTATATTTGAAGGCCAGTTAACTAAAATCTAACTGCCCACTTGAGTCTTCTATGCGAACTGGTCGTTAGCATGAGAAGCTTTTGTCCTTTGTTTATGCTTGGAGGTCAGTTAACTTAAGTCTAAATGCAAACTCAAGTCTCCCATGTGAACTGGTCATGAAAAGGAATGCAAAGTCACTCCCGCTCACCTTTATTGCATGCAGACTACCACTTCCACCCGAGATTGGGCCTGTTTGTCGGCAAACCGCTTCTTATGGCTTAGTCGCTGTCATCTACAGTGGCTAAGATCTGGCCGCTATCATCTGCAGTGGCTAAGGTCTGGCCACTCTAGGCTTGAGCGGCTAGGATCTGGTCGCTCTTGGCTTGAGCGGCCAAGCTTGGATGGCTTGAAAAGGCCCCAAATGAGTGGTGAGAACCACTGTTGATGCTTGGAAAGTCCAAGATTATGTCTTATGATCTTATGAGTGTGTCTATGTAAGTAGCTCCCCTAAGCATGACATGATTTAGGTGTCTACAAGAGGTAATTATAAGGAATATTTGTTTACCCATAGAGGATTTTAAGCCATCCCTATCAACTCACCCAGTCCTTAATCTTGAAGCAAAGAGCCTTGATAGATGGATTCAAGTCATCAATTGGAATTATGATGGTGGGTGCATGAGAAACAAAATGAAGGTCAAAAATATAAAGTGAAAACCACCATACACAAATTTAGTTAGGTTGATTTTTAATGGAGCTTCTAAAAGAAATCTAGGACCACTGGGAGGAGGAATAATAAAAAATAATAAGGATGATATTTTGTTACATTACATTTTTATAGTGAATTTAAGGTAAATAATGAAGCTAAAGCTTGGGTAGTTATGGAAGGATTAAAAATATGCAAAAAAATAAAATGGAATAGAGTATGGATGGAAGGAAAATCACTAAAAATAATAAATGCAATTTTGAGGAAAGCAAAGGTTCCATGGAACATACAAAAGAGCATTGTCAAAATACAAGACCTTGCTACAAAGTTTGGAGAAATTCGGTTTACACATAAGTTAAGGGAAGAGATAAAATGTGCAGATAGGCTAGCCAATAGAGGGGTTTTAATAGAGGATCTTGAAGTTAAATTCTCTTTTTCATGGTTAGAGAAAGTAGTAAGTTCAGTTGAAACTAACAAAAAAATTGAAAGGAGAAAAGTTAAAATAATGTTCCAAAGGGTTGCAAAATTTTTTAGGGGATCCATTTATAGATCAATCCATTGGATAAAACTAATAGTCTAGATTTGGTAAATAATACTATGATTTCATAAAGAAGGTAGAAGTTTTGTATGTTGAAGTTGAAGAAGATGATATCAAAAAAAATTCATAATTGAATGGATAATTAAATTTGTTGGTCATTGGTTGGATTATAGGACTAAGTATGGATTGGAACTTTCAACTTTTTGAGACTGATAAACTATTCATTAAAATAATAACATTACGATTCATTAAATTGTCATTATAATATGAATGAGATTCATTTCATAACTCATTAAAATGATAAAATATTTTTTAATTGGTTATTTGGAATTGAAATGAATTCCACTTGTATTACATAGTGACCCATAGTTTAGTTATTATGCATATATTCCTTGATAATATTTAACATGACCTTTGAAATTTTTGAGATTGTTAAACTATTTATTATAAAAGCTATTGTGGCTGCACATATGCTTCAGGAAGGAAACTAACAATCAAAATCTTGTAAGGAAAACTATGGCGGACTATGATAATGCAAAGTTTTGGAAATATTACTCTAATTTTCATGTACTCAAAATTTTCATCCAATTTTTTTATATATATCCAAAATTTTCTCTATCAAGGAGTCTAGAATTAGGCTCTAGGCAACTACTTATGTCACCTCTACTAACCATACCTAAATTCATCCTTGGAGGTACACCCATATTTACTCTATACATATTTCTATTAATGTAAGACTACTAGGTGCTTAATCATGGTGGGTCAAAACTATCCATATCAAGGATCCATTGCGTTAGCAATGACCACCCCTTCATTCTTTTGAAAGGTTTACACCAAGACTACCTTCCACATAAGTCCTTCTATGCGGTGAGCAGAAAATATTTATCCATCTCAGGTTTGTTAGAGCTAGACATATTTAAAAGCCTCATCTCCATATTCATTATATAAATTCAACCTCACAACTAAACATTCCTTTATTTAGTGTCATAGGTTGCATGCTCTTAATTTGTACTCTTGTATGTTAGAATTTTCTCTATTCGTGAGGAATAAGTCATCTCTTGATGCACCCATCAGTCTAAAATGACTATCTTAGAATAGTATTCAGCTATACTTTACAAAAACCATTACTAACATGACAAGCCATTTTGTGAGATAATGATTAACTAATTCCCAAGAGGAATTCTATATTAACATACACATTCATAAATAATAATGAATATCCTTAAATAAGCAATATAACTAATCCACATGAATTTTAAATTATTACAAAAATCATAACATTCGAAGAAGATATTTTTCCAATTAAACCTCATTCTAAATCAATTCAGAATTAAAGCATAACATCATAGTATAGTAAAATTTCCACAAGAGTCACAACACAATAATTACCCTAGGAAAAACCTTGAAGGGAAAACCTAGCCTTCAAAATTCTATATTTATTATTTCCATAAGATGAAAATCTTTACATTTTATTAAGACAAATCCTTGTCTTAAATCTCTTAAGGAAGTTTTGGTTTCCTTTGACTCTTATCCAAAAATAGTATTCCTTTAATAATTCATTTATAGGCTTCTAGTACAAGTAGAAACAAGCCTAATATGATCTTGTTTTGACCTCCAAAAGTATATTTACAGATTCAATACAAATCTCAATCTTTCAATAACTCGAGCTCAATCTGAAACCAGACATAACACTCTAAATTTAACACTCATATACTTTTGGAAGATATTCAGAGTAACCTCATTCTTTGTGTCTATCCATGTTTCCAATGTAGGAAAAGTAAATAATTCTTTGATAAACTCCTACTAAATCCCTCATCATTCTAACAAGTTTAAAAACAGTGTCAAAATATAGCTAAGAAAAAGTAGTAATTTCTCTTCATTCAAATAAGTGATCAAGACATGCATCTATCTAAAGACATAAACAAGATTCACTCAGGCTACATCATGTTCCTCATGAATCACCTCGAGTGCAAGTGAGTTGGTGCTACGCATTCCTAGATTGCTTTAACATTAAAAAAAAATCTTTCCACGATAGATTAAAAGACAAGCAGGCTCCCTTATTATAGGTATACTAAAAAATGAGTTCCTTACCTATTCCAAATAAATACTTAGAATATTTTTCCCTTTCTCACTAGTGAAGAATCTATAGCCCAACGCTACCGGTTACACTCTCCTGGAGATTCATCCATTAAAAGCACATTCCTATTTCTCCTAGCTCCTATGCATAAAATATGGTTATAGAGGACTTCTATCTACTTTAGTTCCCCTCAAATATTATAATCCAAAGCTTGGAGTAGTCTAAAAAATAGGTTAGTGTGTTTCTGTACTCTTACCCAAACAAGTCATCTACTAAGAGAATATATTGCATGAAAATCCCAAAACCAAATAACTTATCTTAACATCAAGCTCAACTAAACTCTAAGTTCATTTAAATCAAAATACCTAACTTCCCAATTCATCTCAAACTTGAACTGGATCTAAAATAATCTCTCTATTTTTTATTAACTATAAAAATAATCCATTCTACGCCAATAGCTAAACTCAAGGTCCATTTCATATAAGGTTAGTTTGAAAGTGCTTTGGATATGCAAATAGAAAGAAAACTGACTGGAGTCACACTATACATCCCCAATGTGTATCACAAGATTAGATATCCAAATATATATTACCCCTGGAACCATTATATTTTGATAGTTTCTAGTAGAAAAACTATAGTCGTTCTCGAATTCTAAAACAAATACTAGTAGCATATTTTAATAACAAGTCAATAAGGATTATTGGCTAGCTATAAACAATTGTACACCCTCCTCCACTACACTAGTGTTTTTGAATGTTGGCCAAGTTTAAAATTATAGTTCTTTTTCTATCATAAACTAAACATGGTCAAGGTAGCTAGCTTTACAAAAACATAATTAACCATAAGGTCTATGCAATCATTTTAAACTGAATTACCAAAATAAGTTCAATTTTTTATTAAAAGGTCTACCTCTAAAGCTTGATCACACCAGCAAGAGTCGAGGATGGAAAGGATACCATTTTTCTCCAAATCTTGATGTCACTATAGCAGTCCTTCACCCTCCGAACCATAGTGTGTTCTCTCCCATATGATACCGCTCAGTATTTCTCTCTTTCCAAAACCAACCGTGTATCCTTTGGAAGTTTGATCCTCCGTTTTTCTCCATTATTCTACACCAAGTGTCTTACCTTTTCTTCTTTCCACTCCCTGCACTAGGGAATCGAAAGCTAACTAACTCCAACTCGTAATATCTCATTTGTGTCATTCCCACCTTACCTTTCTAATTACTTACCCACTTCTAGAACACTAGTTGAGAATTTATTATTTTCTTTTAAGTACCATTTTTGGTGGTACACTTGGATCTAGTTGCAATGAAGGTTCCAAACACTACTAAAATTTATTTTGTCCTTCAATCAATGAATACCTTCTACACAAGTTGCATATTTTAAATTCTATCCATTAGTATAATTGAAATACATATTCCCTTTTTAAAATAACAAGAATAAAAATCATTAATCTTTTCATTCCTTATTGAAATGAATCCTTCAACCAAGATTATATTTAAAAATATAAAATTACTAGCAACATAGAATTTTGTCTACTATATAAAGTTCCCTCATATAGAATCACAAGAAGTTAAGAATTTTCATTCTTGTCACCCAACTATTTTTGTGGAAAGATATTACGTCCTTTACTTTTAATACATCACTTCTTGGTGATTTTCCTCTACTTGTTAGGAGAATATGTTCTTGTGAAAATACAATTCCATTAGTAGTAATCTATTTTTATCATAAAATATATTTTGTACAAATCATTAAGAACTATCCAACATTCCATACATCATATTTTCCATAAAATATATGTAATTTTGTATACCTTAACATGAAATAACCAATTAGTTCATCTATAGAATATCAAGATAAAAATATACACTCATCTATATGAAGTGACTTTATCCAAAATAAAAATTCTTCCAAGGGAGGGTCATGACATCATCCCCCATTAGGTTTAACACGGTCCTCTATGTTTTAATCCTTATAAACATAACATAGTATTTAAACAACATTTTCAAACAGAAATGGGAAGTGTTTTTGCATATCTGCTACTTTTTTCCAAGTAGCATTCCTTTCAATGTAATAGTCACTCTAAACTTTTCACTTCTCCAAAGTTCCTTTCCTAATTTATTTAGATAAAAAATTAAGGATTCTTACCGGTTGAACCTCTATAGCCTCTAGATTCACCATATGCAAATTATAAAAGTCCCACACGTATTTTGGATTAGCAACATATTTTTTAAGCAAAAAAATATGAAATATGTGAATCTTGGGCAGATTTGGTGGTAAGGTAAGTTGATATGCCATTGGACTAATATTATCTATGATTTCAAAGGGTCTAATAAATTAAGGATCTAGCTTTGTGTACTTAATTGTACTCTTTCTTGGATTTACCCTCAAAAACACTCTGTCACCCATAACAAACTCTTTTTATGATCTTTTAAGATCAACATAACTTTTCTATTGATCTACAACTTCCTTTAACCTCCCTCTGATCACCCTCAACTGTTGCTCCATTTATTTGACCATTTTTGGTCTAAGTACAATCTGATATTCTATATTATCCCAGGACAATGGTGTCATGCACTTTATACCATACAAAGCTTTGAACAGAGCCATGCCTATGGTCAAATAGTGATTGTTATTGTAGGTAAATTATACCAAATGCGAGTAATCCTCCCAATGGGTTTTTTGATCCATGCAGTACATGTTAAGCATGTCTTCTAACACCTAGTTCACTCTTTTAGTTTGCCCATCGATTTTTAGATGATAAAAAAAATTGATGTTCAATCTAGTACCACTGGTGTGATGTAAGGATTACCAAAATTCATATGTGAATTTTGGGTCCCTATTTGATATGATAACTTTTGAAAAATCATGAATTTGAAATATTTCTTTGGAAAATCTATTAGCCACAACCACGATGTCATCCTTGGTGTTTCCAAGTATAAATTGTGCCACCTTGGTTAGTCTATCGACCACTACTAGAATTGTGTTATGCTAAAACCCATTTTTAGGTTGCCCTACAATTAAATCCATCGAAATCACTTGCTATTTTTACACATGCACATCATACAGATACAACAAACAAGCATGTTGTCTGTGTTTTACTTTTACCTTTTGGCACTCTAGGCATTGAGCAACAAACTCAGTTATGTCTCTCTTCATTCCTAACCAGAAGAATATATTTTTTAGATTCTCCCTCATTTTTGCTCCTCCTAAATGAGAAAAATATGGATATCTATGCACTTCATTCATAATATTCTTTCACAAATTTCTAGTCTTATGAATTACTACCCTGTTCTTGTAATATAATAAACCATCCTTGATGCCAAAGTCCTTGTTTTTATCAGGTTTCCTTTCCATTATTTCTTGAACTTGGTTGTAGTATGCATCCTAATTTTGCATCTACTTGACTTGTTCCATCAAGTTGGCATGGATGCGAGACAAAACTACTATATGTCTCCTCCTACTCAACACATCAACTACTTTATTCTCTTATCCTTTTATATACTCAATGCCAAAATTATATTATAGGAGAAATTCCATCCACCTTCTAATCTTAGAATTGAGTAAAGGTTGCGTAAATATGTATTGTAGACTCTGATGATTTGTCCTTAGATCAAAGGGTCTACCAAATAGATAATATCTCCAAATCTTTAGAGCAAACACTAAAGCTGCCAATTCTAAATCATGGGTTGCATAATTAACCTCATGTATTTTTAGTTTTCTAGATCCATAGGTTACCATTGCTTTTTCCTGTGAGAGCATTCCTCCCAAAAATTCCAATGATGCATCTGTACAAATAGATAAATTTTTTTGAGAATCAGGTATCTATCAAAAGCATGCAGAGGCACTACATACAAACATCCTATAGTTGTTCCACTAGGTAAGGTAATTTTTGCCATAGGGTAACATTGATTAACGGAGTAGTTTTATCCCAAACCATACTCAACCTTCCACCCATGAGCCAATATTATTGGCCTTTCTAAAATATATTTAACTAAACTAGTGGAAATAAAACTATTTTTATCACCAATATCAATCAAGATCTTAATATTCCTACCAAAATATTACCTTTAATCAATAGTGGCATGTATTGACCTTCAAGATTCTGGTTTTCTATGACCGCATAAATCTTGTGTGTGAGTTCCTTAGATGTAGTTTCTTTTTACATTATTTCCTTTCCCTTAGAACTCATTCCTATTCTCTGTGGACAATTAGAAGCATAATGTGATCCTCTACAAAGATCCTTCTTTCAATCCTGGATGTTCTTTTTTCTTCTGACCCTCTTTTGTTTTTCTTGCAGGTGGAGAATTAGCCTATCCCTATAACGATCTATTGTTCTCCTTATTTTTGTTATGATTATTCACCTAGAAAATTCTTTAGTACTTCCTTTGTTTCCTATCATTACTTCAATCCTATTGAGAGAAGTTCTTGCTTCCCATTTCTCTCCCCATTTTACAAAACCTACATTGTTCCTCTTTCTTAGTGCCTCTTTACCCTCTTCATCTAATATTTCATAATCAAAGTAGGGTTTGAGATAATTTTCCACTTTTGTGGTCAAATCATAAGTCTTATACAAAGTTGCAGGTTCTCACATGTTCACTTCCTTTTCTATTCTAGGATTTGCTCCTAGTATAAACTGATGGATCTTCATTTTCTTGTTATAAGCAGGCACATATTTCAGCAACTTGAAAAACATTTGATAGTACTTCTCAATTTTTCTAGTTCCCTGTCAAAGCTTAGTGAAATTCTCAAAATTTTGGAAATAGTATTCCATGAGAAATCTATCTTTGAAGGCTTTTACAAATTCATCCCATTTTAGATTGACTGTTGTTGCTAGTTTTTGATCTACACTAAAATTTTCCCACCAATACAAACCATCTCCTTGCAAATGCAATGTGGCATAGGATGTCCAAGTACCCAAGGAAAAATTCTTCATATTGTAATAGGTTTATATTTCCTTCAACCATACCTCGACCTTATCCCCATATTCCTCTCCATTAAACTTGGAAGATTTAAAATGTTTCATCTCTTTGCCCAAATTGACCTCAAGTCAAATATTGGCTAGTTGTACCTCAATAAGGGGTTCATTTTCCTATCTCCTAGTAGGTTCCCTAGCCTATGTTTCTTGATTCAACATGGTATCTAAAAATTATTTTTGTGTTTCTACCTATTTCCAAAGTAGAGCCATTATCTCGCTGAGATTCTCATTACTAGGAACCTCCCTTTCATTCCTAGGGTTCTCTAAACCTACATCTATATTTCTATCCTCTACACTAATCCATCATGTCTGCCTTGTCTATGGGAACCCACTTCCTCTTCTTTTTTTTATGGCATTATCCTTGGCCACACATAGAAGAGACAATATGAATTTATTAGCAATTACATCATTGAATTTCTTTACCTACTACTAAATTTCTACTCATTCATATCAAGGAATTCAGGCATATTTACTTCTAACAGGTATTCTATTGGCAAAGTTCTATTCCTTCATAAGTATATTTTCTATTACATAACAAATCTAGTTTTATGCAGTGAACCTATTCCACTATGAACCATGCTCTGATACCAAATGTCATGTACCCAAAATTTTCATCCCATTTTTTTATATATATCCAACTCTTTCTTTATCAAGGAGTCTAGAATTTAGGCTCTAGGCAACTACTTATGTCACCTCTACTAACCCTACCTAAATTCATCCTTGGAGGCACACCCATATTTACTCTATATATATTTCCATTAATGTAAGAGTATTAGGTACTTAATCATGGTGGGTCAAAACTATCCATCTCAAGGATCCATTGAGCTAGCAATGACCACCCTTTCATTCTTTTAAAATATTTACACCAAGACTACCTTCCACATAAGTCCTTCTATACGGTGAGCATAAAATATCTATCCATATTTGGTATGTTTGATATAGACATCTTTAAAAGCCTCATCTCCATAATTCATTAAATAAATTCAACCTCACAAATAAACATTCCTTTATTTAGTGTCATAGGTTGCACGCTCTTAAGTTGTACTCTTGTATGTTAGAAGTTTCTCTATTCTTGAGGAATAAGTCATCTCTTGATGCACCCATCAGTCTAAAATGACTATCTTAGAATAGTATTCAACTATACTTTACAAAAACCATTACCAACATGACAAGCCATTTTGTGAGATAATGATTAATTAATACCCAAGAGGAATTCTATATTAAAATACCCATTCATAAATAATCATGAATATCCTTTAATAAGAAATATAACTAATCCACATGAATTATCAATTATTACAACTCATTAAATCATAACATCGGAAGAAGACATTTTACCAATTAAACCTCATTCTAAATCAATTCAAAATTAAATAATAACATCATAGTATAGTAAAATTTCCACAAGAGTCACAACACAATAATTACCCTGGGAAAAATCCCAAAGGGAAAACCCATCCTTCAAAATTCCATATTTATTATTTCCATAAGAAGAAAATCTTTATATTTGAGTAAGACAAATCCTTGTCTTAAATATATTAAGGAAGTTTTTGTTTCTTTTGACTCTTATCCAAAAATATTATTCCTTTAATAATAGGTTTCCAGTACAATTAGAAACAAGCCTACTAAGATCTTGTTTTGATCTCCAAAAGTATATTTGCATATTCAAAATAAATCTCAATATTTCAATAACACGAGCTCAATCTGAAACCAGACATAGTGTTTTGAATTCAGAAATCATCTACTTTTGTAAGATCTTTAGAGTAACCTCATTCTTTGCACCTATCCATGTTTCCAATGTAGGAAAAGCAAATAATTCTTTGATAAACTCCTACTAAAATCCTCATCATTCTAACAAGTTTAATATTAGTGTTGAAACATAGCTAAGGAACAACATCAACTTCTCTTCATTCAAATAAGTGATCAAGACATACGTCTATCTAAATATGTCAATAGAATTCACTTAGGCTACATATCGATCCTCATGAATCACGTCGAGTGCAAGTGATTTGGTGCAACGTATTCCCAAATTTCTTTGATGCTAGAAAATAATATTGCCACCATACAAGTATACTAAAAATATGTTCCTTACCTATTCCAAAGAAACACTCAAAATGTTCTTCCCTTTCTCGCTAGTGAAGAAATGTATAGCCCAACACTATCTATTGCACTCTCCTAGAGGTTCATCTATTAAAAGCACATGCCCATTTCTCATAGCTCCTATGTGTCAAATATGGTTACAAAGGACTTCTATTTACTCTAGTTTCACTCAAATATGATAATCCAAAGCTTGGAGTAGTCTAAAAAACATGCTAGTGCATTTTTAGACTCTGACCCAAATAGGTCATCGACTAAGAGAAGATATTGCAGGAAAATATTAAAACCAAACAACTTCTCGTAACATCAAGCTTAAATAAACTCTAAGTTCATCTAAATAAAAATACCTAACTTCCCAATTCATCTCTAACTCGAACTGGATCCAAACTAATCTCTCTGTTAAAAATTAACTATAAAAATAATCCATTCCATGCCAATAACTAAACTCAAGGTCCATTTCAACTAAGGATAGTTCAAGAGTGCTTTGGTATGCAAACATAAAGTAAACTAATTGAAGTCACACTATACATCCCCAATGTATAGCACAAGATTAGATATCTAAATATCTACTACCCTTGGGACCATTATTTTTTTATAGTCTCTAGCAAAAAAACTACAGTCATTCTCAGATTCTAAAACAAATACCAACAATCATCTTTTAATAATAAGTCAATAAGGATCATTGGCTAGCTATAAACAATTGTATGCCCTCCTCCACTACACCAGTGTCTTTGAATGTTGGTCAAGTTTTAAAGTATAGTTCTTTTTCTATCATAAATTTAACATGGTCAAGGTAGCTAGCTTTACAAAAATGTAATTAACCAAAATGTCTATGCAAGCATTTTAAACCAAATTACCAAAACAAGTTCAATATTTTTATTAAAAGGTCTACCTCTAAATCTTGATCACACCAACAAGACTCATGGATGGAAACAATGCCCTTTTCTCCAAATATCAATGTCACTCCGGTAGTCCTTCACCCTTCAAATTATAGTGCATACTATCCCATGTGATACCGCTCAAAAGTTCTCTTTCCAAAACCAGCCATTTATCCTTTGGAATTTTTATCCCTCTTTTTCTCCCATTATTCTACATCAGGTGCCTTACCTTTTCTTCCTTCCACTTCCCGCACTAGGGAATCTAAAGCTAACTAAATCCAACTCCTAATATCTCATTTGTGTCATTCCCACCTTACCTTGCTAATTACTCACCAATTTCTTGAACACCAATTGAGAATTTATTATTTTATTTTAAGTACCATTTTGGGTGGTACACTTGGATCTAGTTGTAGCAAAGGTTCCAAACACCACTAAAATTATTTCATCCTTCAATCAACAAATACCTTCTACACAAGTTGCATCTTTTAAAGTCTAACCATTAGTATCATTGAAATACATATTCCCTTTTAAAAAACAAGAATAAAAAGCACTAATATTTTCATTTCTTATTGAAATGAATCTTTCAGCCAACAAAATATTAAAAAATATAAAATTACTAGAAACATAGAATTTTTTCTACTATATAAAGTTGCCTCATATAGAATCACAAGAAGTTAAGAATGTTCATTCTTGCCACCCAACTATTTTGGTGGAAATATATTACGTCCTTTACTTTTAATACATCACTTCTTGGTGATTTTCCTCTACTCGTAAGGAGAATCTATTCCTATGAAAATACAATTCCATTAGTAGTAATCCATTTTTATCATAAATTTTATTTTGTACAAATCATCACGAACTATCCAACATTCCATATATCCTATTTTCCATAAAATATATGTAAGTTTGTATACCTTAACATGAAACAACCAATTAGTTCATCTATAGAATATCAAGATAAAAACATACACTCATCCATATGAAGTGACTTTATCCAAAATAAAAAGGTTGCCAAGGGAGGGTCATGACACATATAGGATGCAATGCATAGACAATAAAGGTGGAGTCTTGGTATTGTGAAGGTTGCTAAAGAAAATATCAAGAAGGATGTTGAATTCTAGAATATGTATATTTACAAAGAAAATTAAAGAAGATCCACAAAATCTAAGTCAAGAATTCAATATTTTTATGACAAAATATGTATATATCTAGCTATACCACTCAATTAAGATGAGAATTAAATTTTTTTGTAAAATATCAAGCCCTAAAGGAGATATTTATGATTTGTCAAGGGTTGGGAACCCAAGTACAACCCTTTTTTTCAAGAAAAAAAAAAATTGCTCTCCCATATGAAGAGCTTTATAATCTTAAGTTGTAAATTAACATATATTTTCCTTTCACTAACTTGAGGTTTTTAATTATAAATCAATTTGTAATATTTTTCCATCTATATTTATGTCCATATGACACAAGCTATACTTTACTTAACTAATTTATAGGGTTCTCCTACACTAGGGCATAAAAAAACTCAATATAAGTTATATTCAACCTGTCCTTCATGAACTAGACACATGTTTGAGATACTTAGAATGATAATTAATATTTCCTCCCCATTTTAGCATGGTGATCATTAGTTTATGGTCCTTTTTAACTTTGATTTTTAAAATACATTTCCTTCAAAATTTTAGTTTTATACCTCTTGAAAAATATTATCACCTAGAACTTTTTAAAGAAGTGTTATATAATAGCTATCTTGTAAGACAATGTTGCAAATTTTGTCTTACAATTTAATTGAAAGTTGCTAAATTTGGCATATAAATAGGTATTTTATTAAGTAATTTGGAAAATATTAAACAAAGTATTTATGTCATCTTATGAGATGTAAAAGAAATCAAATATTATGAAAATTTGCTTCAATTTTTTTAATCAAAACAAGATTTTTGTATTTTATTAAATAATTTGGCAAATATTAAACAAATTATTTGTATCATATTATAAGATGTAAAAGAAATCAAAGCTTATGAAAATCTGCTTCAATTTTTTTCTTTAATCAAAACAAGATTTTGTATTTTACTAAGTAATTTGGAAAATATTAACAAAGTACTTGTGTCATCTTATAAGATGTAAAAGAAATCAAAGCTTATGAAAATTTGCTTCTATTTTTTTCTTTAATCAAAACAAGATTTTTTTCTTAATACCAACGTTATACACATAAAATATATAAAATATTCTACATCGACTTATTGAGTTATTTTCTGCCACCAATATTTGAACTTTGGTGTGGGCTACATCAAATATTTATCCCAACCATTTTACCAAAGACCCATTGACCACATATATAAAATCTATACACATATATAATATAACACTATTATTAAATAAACTATAATGGGTGAAGAAGGAAAAGTGACCTACAAGAACAAAATAGATCCAAAAGGAGAACTTGGGCTGAGTCCCCTCAAAGGATTTGTGAGGTAATTCCTCAAAGGTGGGGGAAGGAGAGGCTCAACCCCATATGGATGAGGTTCAAAAGTTGAAGGCTCTGGTGGAGGAGATTTTGCAACCCTTGGAATTGACCCTAGCCAACCTAGTGGTAATTGAGAAGGCATCTAAGGAGAAGAACATAGCCTCGAAGCTTGGTGTTACTAGGTTATATCAGTTGGATATCATTTTTGGAACCTTTGTTTCTAAGGTTGTTCTTCATAATTTCTTTTATGGGCTTTGTATTGGTTCCAATATTGAGGATCTTGTGATTCAGTCGACGACCCTTAAGGTAGGATCTCTGATAAGCTCCCCAACGACCTATCTGGATAAAGGTTTTGGGTCCTAAAACCCAAAGATAAATGAATGGCAATGCAAATGTGGGTGTTGAATGGAAGTTAGGAAAGCCCCCTAACAAGTCTATGAGGAAGAAGGAAATAGATTTTGAGATTGCAAATGGATCTCTGCTCAAAACTTGAAAAGGGGAAGAATGTAGGAGTAAGACAACTAAAACTAGAATCTTTCTACCAAAGTAACCATGGGGTGTCTAGGGGAAAGAAATCTAATTCCAAATCTAATAAATGGTGTACCTCTCTTGGAATGTTATGGGCCTAAATGGGCTTTCTAAACAATAAGTGGTTGCTTCCCTATGTAAATAAATTGTGTCTGATATTTTTTCTTGCAAGAAACCAATTTGGATGGTCAAGATATATAAGTTGTTAGAAGAAGGATTTGGAAAGAAGCCCATTTTGCTACAAGCCCAGCTAATGGTTTCTCTGGGGTACTTCTTTGTCTCTGGTATGCCAAAAATTTTGAGGGCTCTATAATTTATTCCTCATATAGGATTATTAATATTCTCTTATGTAACAAAGAAATTAATAAAATGTGGGTTATGACTAACATGTATGCACCAAACGCTAGGTCTAGTAGAAACTTGTTGCAGCAAACTCTAAGTTCCATGATGGATTTTTTTTCAAGAAGCATGGTGCCTATCAGGGGATTTTAATTTCCCTCTTTTTTTGGGATAAAAAAGGAGGGAACTCCCCAATATCAAAAAGTATGGAAGAGTTTGCATATTTTATGAATGGCAATGAGTTATTGGATGTTGAGTTGAAGGGTTCAAGGTATACTTGGATAAATAGAAGAGTGGGTAACCAACTCATCCAAATAAGGTTGTATAAGGTTCTTATATCCAATGAGTGTCTTCTACTGTTTGGGAATTTATCTATATTCTTTACTCAAAATTGGATTTGACCATAATCCTTTATATTTTGAAGTAAACCAGGAAGAAACCAGATTCTCCAGGTTATTCATGTTTGAGGTAACATGGTGCTTTCATCCTCAATTGAAAGCTAAAATCAAAAAGTGGTGGTTGACAAGGGTCCAAGGCTCTGACCTTTCCAAAATTGTAGCGCAACTTAGAGTTTTTAAAAGTGACCTTAAATAAAGAAATAAAAGGATTTTTGGGAATATGTTTTTGGACATTTTGAGTCCCTAAGCCAAAATTGTCATTGATGTCAAGAAATGTAGTTAACATTAATATCAAGGTTTTTGTCAAGGAACGAAGTTGTCAAACTTAATATTTTATATCCAGGAAGAAGGCCAAAGGTCAATATTTTCAATGCAAAGTAAAAGAAGGGATTAAAAATTAAACCTTACAATTATAATTTATAAAATTTAAATTCTTTTGAATTTAAAATATTTATAAATTATAATGTTAACGTCATCAAATTTAATTTAAGCACTTTGCATATATTATAAAGTGTTTAAATGCGTCGACGTCATTAAAACAAGGAAGTGCCGACATTTGAAGAAAACACATGGTTGTGTATAAAAGGTGGCCTCAAAGACATTGCAAAGTTTATCCCTCGATCGAATAATATTTACGCCAAGGTAAAAGAGCTTCATTTGTGTTTTCAAAAGGATTCATTGAGGAAGAAGACAAAAAATATTTTCAATTTTAGCACCAAGGATAAAGTGGAAATGTTGGAGTCTTCGAAGCACATTGGAAATGGTGGTCCAAGTGGTAAAGCATAGAAGTTTGGAGGAAGCAAGTGTTGTGTTCAAAACTCGTGGTGGTGAGTGCCAAAGGGAAATATTTTTCATACGTTTTCGTTGAGTGCAAAAGCTAAGGAGGAGAAAGAGTCTTTTGGCTCTTAAACGTGCTCATAGAGCACGTGGTCATGAAGCCTGTGGTAGGTTGCTTGTAGAGGTAGAGGTAACGGGGTCGAAACTCGTCGGTGGCTAAGGTAAAATATTTTTAATTAATTTGATTTCGTAAGGTTTCAATACAAGGTGTTTGGAGGTATAAGGTTTGCTTGTGAAATTTTTTAAAGAGTGTTTGGTGAATAACATTGGTAGTTGAAGGTATTACTTGGAGTAATAAGGAAGCTTTGGTATTTAATATTTTTAATAAATTCTTAAATTATTATATTGCAAATATTGAAGGGTTAAGACTTTTTGAGTGTTTTTTTATCTTTAAAGGGTTTGTGTTAAAATAAGATTATTGTGAGGGTATTTGAATATTATTTGAGTTGGAGTGATAAGGTGTTATTTTGGTATTATTTTGCATTGTATTTTGTTGAAGAAATTATTACCCTCTAATCCTTGTTGATATTGGCAAAGAAGAAATTGTGAGTGTGGCAGATCTGTGAGATCAACTCCTTGTCAAGAAAAAAGGTATGAGCAAATTATTCTTTGGTTGTGTTGGTTGATTGGATTTCTTGAAAATTAAGTTTGGATTGAAAAGGATTTGATTAGGGTTTCCTTTTTGAAAGTGTTGAGTTAATGCTTCAAGGTTTTTTGGAATTAAGTGTTTGTTGGCATTTTTGCCACATTGATTTTCATTGAAGTATTAATGTATACATTATTGCAAATCTAACGTTTATACAGGGTTTGATGCAGCTTTGAAGAAAAAAAAGGAGCGAAATTGAGTAGAAAATGGCTAAGTCTAAAAACTGCAACGATTCGCTGACATGTCGCAGAATCGTGGTCAACGCGGTCAACGCAGTGGGTTGGGCAAAACCGTCGCGATATCGCGACGTGTTTCATTTTTGTGACTTTCAGCGGGCAAAAGAGGAGCAGCGACAAAATGTCACGAAATCACGACGAAAAGTCCAGCCGAAGACACAAAGCAAAACTTGCAGCGCGTCGCTAACACGTTCGAAATCGCGGTCAGCGCAGTCAACGCATGCAGCTAAGAAGAACTGTCGCGATATCGCGACTTTCTATTTTTGCGGCTTCAAAAGCAAAAAGTGCAGCGATGCGCTGCATGTCTCAAAATTGTGGGCAGTGGTTGCAAAAGTGAGTCCAAAGCAAGGGAAAAAGTGCAGCGATGCGCTGCACGTTCCATTTTCGTGACGCGGGTAGCTTCAAAGACCTAAGTGCTCGAATGTGTAGCGATATCGCTACACCTATCAAACAAAGCAGACCAAGGGAAAAAGTGCAGCGATTCGCTGCACCTCTTCGAAAGGCTTTTGTAAAGCGGAAGTTGTATCATTTTCGCGGCTCAAAATGGTGATCAGTACGAAGAAAGAAATGCGTAGCGATATCGCTACCCATAGCGAAATCGCGGGGTTTTGACCCGAAAGACAAAAGGCATAAAAAATGCAGCGATTCGCTGCAGTTTTGGTAACAAGGCGGAGTGAACTGAAAATCAAGCAGAGTTCGAGGGTAGCAATTCCATGATGCCTCGTTAAAAAATGATTAAGTGCTCAAATTGGTAGCGAAATGGAGACAAGGAAGAATTGAAGGCATTCAAGGGCAAAAGGTGTTATGTTTTCGCGGACCGTCAGCAAGGCCGTACAAGGTGCCCGAAACATGTAGCGATATCGCTACATGTTCCATTTTCATGGGGCAGAGCGCAAGGAAGAACCAAGAACCAAAAGACGTAGCGAAATCGCTACATGTGCCATTTTCTCGATGGATAAGCTAGCGATGGAGAAAAGGAAGCCGAAGACGTAGCGATATCGCTACAGGTGCCATTTTCGTGGGTCAAAGGTGGTCAAAGTGTACGGAGTTAAAACATGTCACGATTTCGTGACCCGTCGCGTTTTCGCGACCTGCGACTGTTTCCCGCCAAAACGCAGTATGAACGGCCGAGAAGGGTTTTTGGGTTTCCGATGATTAAATGCTGACCCGAATTAAATGATTTGCGGATTTCCAAGGCATTCAAAGTCAAAGAACCGCCCAGGCCACCAAAATTAAAGATTTATTTATTCGAGGCTGCTGTTCGTGGTCTATTTTAACGGTTTCATGCACATTTTCAAAAATAAAATTTAATGAAGAGGACCGCGAACGTTTTATTGTATTTAATTTTTGCCTCCTCAATGCTGCAATTAAGGGGATCGTGTGCATAATTTCCGTTGCATAATTGTAGATCACGAGGAGGTTGGTTTCAAATATTTAATGTTGCAAAGAGGACGGACCTCTATAAAAACCAATGTAATTCTCATTTACAAAGGTTGGAAAAGTTCTCTGCTAGAGACTGAAGTGCATTTGCAGGAATAAAAGGATTGACTTCTAATTTTTCAAGCGGTTGCATTGGTGATTTCCTTTCTGTTCCTGTTGCATTTCTAATAGCATTCATATTCCTTCATGGTTGTTGCATTTAAATTCTGCATATTGGATTTAAATACTGCCGTGAGAGTATGATTCCTGGAATGTGGTTTTGGAGGGTTTCTCTGCGTACATCGTGCGAAAGTTAGGTTGATAACTTTTATTGCTTGTTGTTGCTGCACTTTAAGTTTCCTGCTGTTATTTTCTGATCCCATCACTTCGGCCTGTGGCCATATTTCCCATTTCTTTCTGCAACTTTTCAATTTCTTTCCAGCAACCCTTATCTTAAACCAATTTTAGAATAGTGAAGGGAACCAGCCCACTCTGGAGATTGGTCTGGGAGCCATTTCTTGCTTCCAGCCTTTCAATGTTGGCCGGGTCTAGGGCGCACTTGTAAAATCCTTTCCTGTGGCAGATTCGTGACCAACAGTTTTTGGCACGCCCGGTGGGACAGACTAGTTTTGTCTCCAAGAATTCATAATCGGTGGGATAAGCATAATTTTCCAAAGTGATAAACCCACCGGTGCCAACAGTTTTTGGCACGCCCGGTGGGACAGACTTCTTCTGTCTCACAAAAATCCACATTTGTTTTAACACCCGGAGGTCTCAAGATTTGATGAGCTGTCTTGGCCTCACAACGGAGATTTGTAAGTTCATCTGGCGACTTTGCTGAGTTGAAGATCTGTTCGTGGACGCCTATTTTTTTTTAAATTCAAAGAATGTTCATCTGGCGACTCTGACTTAATGGCGATGGCCGTGATTCCGCAGACCACTGCCACAAAGGCGAGGGTTTTTTCTAGATGGGATGATCCTGGCCCTCTGAATCTCCAAGTTTGGCATGAAATTCCCGAAGGTGCCCTGAAGAACCTGGCAAAATATGATGGTACCGAAGGCATGGCTCTGGCACATGTTGAAGACATTGCTACTCTGTCCATGATCCATGTCATAGAACACGAAGATGTCATGATCCGACTTCTGGTTCAGTCTTTGGAAGGAAGAGCATTGCAGTGGTACAGATTGCTCAAACGTCAAAGCATCAACTCATGGGACGATCTAGCGGGGGCACTGATCAAAAGATTTGACGAAGATCCTTTCTACGCTTCTTTGGATCTCTACCAATTTTTCATGTACATCAAGAGAGCACCTCAAGAAAGCATCACGGACTTCAATGTCCGATTCTTGATAAGTTGGAAGAGAATTCCAGAGAAGATCCGTCCATCACCCACCCAAGCCCACCTCTTTTATGTTCGAGCTTTTAATTCTGACATAGGTCTCTTTTTGCTGCAGTCAAGTGAACAACGGTTCCCACAAATCTTTGAGGAAGCAGTGCGAGCGGAACAACTTTTGCTCTTATCGAGAAAGTTACCGTGGGGAGAAACTCCATTACCTTCTCCGGTGGTTGCTGCTCCTGTCTACCCTGCACAGTACTTTTCATGCCAGATCCCTTATACTGAGCAGAAACCTGAGATGCAGTCATGTGGAGTTCAAGGGACAGATCTCGTCCAAAGTCAAGGATTGGAACATGCAAGAACTTTTCCAGCAATGAACAATATGGTTGCTTGCAGTTTTCATCAAGAGATGGGCCAAGTAGAAGAACAAGTTCAAATTCCAGAACCTGAGGAGATCCCAGAATCAGATTTCTCACTTGAAGAGCCCTGTGATCACATCAAGGAGTTAGAGGAGCCTGTACTCAGCCCACAGCCAGTAAAGTCTGCAAAGTGGTGGTGTTGGTTCCAGCCACTACATCCAGTACTTGAAGAAGTCCTCCATGTGGGTACTAGTAAGAAGGATAATCTGCCGCATTGCATCCTATTCGCACCATGGAGAACTTCAGGAAGGAGCCAGCCCAATTTCAAGAACCGACTCAAGTATGATTGGATCTGGTCGGGACATTGCAGATTTACCGGATAACCCTCTGAGACTGGGTTTCTGGTGGCGACATGCCAATCATGTCGTGAACTATTGTATATAGTATTTTGAAAAAAAAAAAAAAAAAAAATGAATATAAAAAAAAAAATATATATATTTTTGTTATTACTTGTTCATCTCAGCTCTTTTGTTGCCTGCGAGCTGTAGGTGCTTCTTTTTTCCTTTTGTCTCTTCCTTTCCCAGTAGTTGGTGGCTTTCAGAAAATTCTTCTTTTCCCTTCCCCTTTTCTTTCCTTTCCCTTCTTCATCTTCCTTCTTTTACTTCTTTTTCTTCTGCATTCAAACAAAAATAAGCCACGACTGTTGTTTCTTTTCCCTTTTTCTATTTTTCCCCGTCCCTTCTTATCCCTTTCCTCTAAGTTCAGTCTTTTATGCATTTATTTCATAGTCTAGTTCATTTCATTTCACAGCTTTCCTAGTTCCATTCCCACTCCATAACTTCGTTCATTTTCATTTCATCATTCCATTGCAGTCACCGCTTGCGCAATCGCAAGAGCTCACTCCATCATCGCGTTCCATTAGTCGTTTCATAATCAGTTATATGCAGGTTTTTCCAGTTTCAATTTTTCAGCAGAACATGTATTGCAGCAGCCCGCTTCCTGTTCTAATATGACTCTGTGCCCAATGGACTAAGGCCTGGATTCTTGCATACAGCGAGCTGTATACCCCGCGAGCCGCCAAGAATGTTGGCATTTTTGCCACATTGATTTTCATTGAAGTATTAATGTATACATTATTGCAAATCTAACGTTTATACAGGCTTTGATGCGGCTTTGAAGCAAAAAAGGAGCGAAATTGAGTAGAAAATGGCTAAGTCTAAAAACTGCAGCGATTCGCTGACATGTCGCGGAATCGCGGTCAACGCGGTCAACGCAGGCAGGTTGGGAGAACCGTCGCGATATCGCGACGTGTTCCATTTTAGGGGGGAGAAGGGGGGGGAAAGCAAAAGTGGCGATGGATGTCTCAAATCGCGGGAGGGTTGCAAAGGGAGTCCAAATGAAAAAGTGCAGCGATGCGCGACGTTATTTTCACGACGCGGTGGCTTCAAAGGCCTAAGTGCTGAAAATGTGCAGCGATATCGCTACATGTATCAAACAGAAGAGACAAGGGAAAAAGTTGCAGCGATTCGCCGCACTTTTGGAAAGGTTTTGTAAAGCGGAAGTTGCAGCATTTTCGACGGCTCAAAATGGTGAAATCGGTACGGAGAAAGAAATGTGTAGCGATATCGCTACCCGTAGCGAAATCGCGGGGTTTTGACCCGAAAGACAAAAGGCATAGAAAATGCAGCGATTCGCGTAGTTTGGTAACAAGGCGGAGTGAACTGAAAATCAAGCAGAGTTCGAGGGTAGCAATTCCATGATGCCTCGTTAAAAAATGATTAAGTGCTCAAATTGGTAGCGAAATGGAGACAAGGAAGAATTGAAGGCATTCAAGGGCAAAAGGTGTTATGTTTTCGCGACCCGTCCATGAAGCCGTACAAGGTGCCCAAAACATGTAGCGATATCGCTACATGTTCCATTTTCGTGGAGCAGAGCGCAAGGAAGAGCCAACGACCAAAAGACGTAGCGAAATCGCTACATGTGCCATTTTCGTGGAATGAGCTAGCGATAGAGAAAAGGAAGCCGAAGACGTAGCGATATCGCGACAGTGCCGATTTTCGTGGGTCAAAGGTGGTCAAAGTGTACGGCGTTAAAATATGTCGCGATTTCGCGACCCGTCGCGTTTTCGCGACCTGCGACTGTTTCCCGCCAAAACGCAATATGAACGGCCGAGAAGGGTTTTTGGGTTTCCGATGATTAAATGCTGCCCCGAATTAAATGATTTGTGGATTTCCAAGGCATTCAAGGTCAAAGAAGCGCCCAGGCCACCAAGATTGAAGATTTAATGCATTCGAGGCTGCTGTTCGTGGATTATTGTAACGGTTTCATGCACATGTTCGAAAAATAAAATTTAATGAAGGAGACCGCGATTATCTTATTGTATTTAATTTTTGCCTCCTCAATGCTGCAATTAAGGGGATCGTGTGCATAATTTCCAATGCATAATTGTAGATCACGAGGAAGTTGGTTTTAAATATTTAATGCTGCAAAGAGGACGGACCTCTATAAAAACCAATGTAATTCTCATTTACAAAGGTTGGAAAAGTTCTCTGCTAGAGACCGGAAGTGCATTTGCAGGAATAAAAGGATTGACTTCTAATTTTTCAAGCGGTTGCATGGGTGATTTCCTTTCTGTTCTTGTTGCATTTCTAATGGCATTCGTATTCCTTCATGGTCGTTGCATTTAAATTCTGCCTTTGGATTTAAATATTGCCGTGAGAGTATGATTCCTGGAATGTGGTTTTGGAGGGTTTCTCTGTGTACATCGTGCGAAAGTTAGGTTGATAACTTTTATTGCTTGTTGTTGCTGCACTTTAAGTTTCCTGCTGTTGTTTTCTCGATCCCATCACTTCGGCCTGTGGCCATATTTCCCATTTCTTTCTGCAACTTTTCAATTTCTTTCCAGCAACCCTTATCTTAAACCAATTTTAGAATAGTAGAGGGAACCAGCCCACTCTGGAGATTGGTCTGGGAGCCATTTCTTGCTTCCAGCCTTTCAATGTTGGCCGGGTCTAGGGCGCACTTGTAAAATCCTTTCCTGTGGCAGATTCGTGACCAACAGTTTTTGGCACGCCCGGTGGGACAGACTAGTTTTGTCTCCAAGAATTCATAATCGGTGGGATAAGCATAATTTTCCAAAGTGATAAACCCACCGGTGCCAACAGTTTTTGGCACGCCCGGTGGGACAGACTTCTTCTGTCTCACAAAAATCCACATTTGTTTTAACACCCGGAGGTCTCAAGATTTGATGAGCTGTCTTGGCCTCACAGCGGAGATTTGTAAGTTCATCTGGCGACTTTGCTGAGTTGAAGATCTGTTCGTGGACGCCTATTTTTTTTTTTAAATTCAAAGAATGTTCATCTGGCGACTCTGACTTAATGGCGATGGCCGTGATTCCGTAGACCACTGCCACAAAGGCGAGGGTTTTTTCTAGATGGGATGATCCTGGCCCTCTGAATCTCCAAGTTCGGCATGAAATTCCCGAAGGTGCCCTGAAGAACCTGGCAAAATATGATGGTACCGAAGGCATGGCTCTGGCACATGTTGAAGACATTGCTACTCCGTCCATGATCCATGTCATAGAACACGAAGATGTCATGATCCGACTTCGGTTCAGTCTTTGGAAGGAAGAGCATTGCAGTGGTACAGATTGCTCAAACGTCAAAGCATCAGCTCATGGGACGATCTAGCGGGGGCACTGATCAAAAGATTTGACGAAGATCCTTTCTACAGTTCTTTGGATCTCTACCAATTTTTCATGTACATCAAGAGAGCACCTCAAGAAAGCATCACGGACTTCAATGTCCGATTCTTGATAAGTTGGAAGAGAATTCCAGAGAAGATCCGTCCATCACCCACCCAAGCCCACCTCTTTTATGTTCGAGCTTTTAATTCTGACATAGGTCTCTTTTTGCTGCAGTCAGGTGAACAACGGTTCCCACAAATCTTTGAGGAAGCAGTGCGAGCGGAACAACTTTTGCTCTTATCGAGAAAGTTACCGTGGGGAGAAACTCCATTACCTTCTCCGGTGGTTGCTGCTCCTGTCTACCCTGCACAGTACTTTTCATGCCAGATCCCTTATACTGAGCAGAAACCTGAGATGCAGTCATGTGGAGTTCAAGGGACAGATCTCGTCCAAAGTCAAGGATTGGAACATGCAAGAACTTTTCCAGCAATGAACAATATGGTTGCTTGCAGTTTTCATCAAGAGATGGGCCAAGTAGAAGAACAAGTTCAAATTCCGAAACCTGAGGAGATCCCGAATCAGATTTCTCACTTGAAGAGCCCCGTGATCACATCAAGGAGTTAGAGGAGCCTCGTACTCAGCCCACAACCAAGAAAGTCCGCAAAGTGGTGGTGTTGGTTCCAGCCACTACATCCAAGACTCGAAGAAGTCCTCCATGTGGGTACTAGTAAGAAGGATAATCTGCCGCATTGCATCCTATTCGCACCATGGAGAACTTCAGGAAGGAGCCAGCCCAATTTCAAGAACCGACTCAAGTATGATTGGATCTGGTCGGGACATTGCAGATTTACCGGATAACTCCTGAGACTGGGTTTCTGGTGGCGACATGCCAATCATGTCGTGAACTATTGTATATAGTATTTTGAAAAAACAAAAAAAAAAAAATAGAAAAAAAAAAAAAAAAAAATAGCGGTATTGTTTTTATTACTGTTCATCTCAGCTCTTTTGTTGTCTGTGAGCTGTAGGTGCTTGTTTTTTTCCTTTTGTCTCCTCCTTTCCCAGCAGTTGGTGGCTTTCTAGAAAATTCTTCTTTTCCCTTCCCCTTTCCTCTCTTTCCTTTCTTCATCTTCTTCCTTCTTCTTTTTCTTCTGCATTAAAACAAAAATAAGCCACGGCTGTTGTTTCTTTTCCCTTTTTCTGTTTTTCCCCGTCCCTTCTTATCCCTTTCCTCTAAGTTCAGTCTTTTATGCATTTATTTCATAGTCTAGTTCATTTCATTTCACAGCTTTCCTAGTTCCATTCCCACTCCATAACTTCGTTCATTTTCATTTCATCATTCCATTGCAGTCACCGCTTGCGCAATCGCAAGAGCTCACTCCATCATCGCATTCCATTAGTCGTTTCATAATCAGTTATATGCAGGTTTTTTCCAGTTTCAATTTTTTAGCAGAACATGTATTGCAGCAGCCAGCCTCCTGTTCTAATATGACTCTGTGCCCAATGGACTAAGGCTTGGATTCTTGCATACAGCGAGCTGTATACCCCGCGAGCCGCCAAGAATGTTGGCATTTTTGCCACATTGATTTTCATTGAAGTATTAATGCATACATTATTGCAAATCTAACCTTTGATACAGGCTTTGATGCGGCTTTGAAGCAAAAAAGGAGCGAAATTGAGTAGAAAATGGCTAAGTCTAAAAACTGCAGCGATTCGCTGACATGTCGCAGAATCGCGGTCAACGCGGTCAACGCAGGCAGGTTGGGCGGAACCGTCGCGATATCGCGACGTGTTCCATTTTCGTGACTTAACAAAGGGAGAAAAATGTCCGAAATCGCGACAAAGTCCACCAAGACACAAAGAAAACTTGCAGCGGTCGACATTTCAAATCGGGTTGGCTTCAAAGCAAAAAGTGCAGCGATCGGATGTTAAAGCGGTTAAAGGAGTCAAGAAAAGTGCAGCGATCGCTGCACTTATTTTCGAGAGGGGTGGCTTCAAAGACCAAGTGCTCGAAAGTGTAGCGATATCGCTACATCTATCAAACAAAGGTAGGGAAAAAGTGCAGCGATTCGTCGCACCTTTGAAAGGTTGTAAAGCGGAAGATTGTATCATTGCGGCTCAAAATGGTGATCAGAGTACGGAGAAAGAAATGGTAGCGATATCGCTACCCGTAGCGAAATCGTGGGGTTTTGAAAAAACAAAAGGCATAAAAATGCAGCGATTCGCAGTTTTGGTAACAAGGCGGAGTGAACTAAAAATCAAGCAGAGTTCGAGGGTAGCAATTCCATGATGCCTCGTTAAAAAATGATTAAGTGCTCAAATTGGTAGCGAAATGGAGACAAGGAAGAATTGAAGGCATTCAAGGGCAAAAGGTGTTATGTTTTCACGGACCGTCAGCAAGGCCGTACAAGGTGCCCGAAACATGTAGCGATATCGCTACATGTTCCGTTTTCGCGGGGCAGAGCGCAGGGAAGAACCAAGAACCAAAGTGCGTAGCGAAATCGCTACATGTACTATTTTCTCGATGTTGAGCTAGCGATGGAGAAAAGGAAGCCGAAGACGTAGCGATATCGCTACAGGTGCCATTTTCGTGGGTCAAAGGTGGTCAAAGTGTACGGAGTTAAAATATGTCACGATTTCGCGACCCGTCGCATTTTCGCGACCTACGACTGTTTACCGCCAAAACGCAATATGAACGGCCGAGAAGGGTTTTTGGGTTTTCGATGATTAAATGCTGCCCCGAATTAAATGATTCATGGATTTCCAAGGCATTCAAGGTCGAAGAAGCGCCCAGGCAACCAAGATTAAAGATTTGATGCATTCGAGGCCGGTTGGTCGTGGACTATTGTAACGGTTTCATGCATATGTTCGAAAAATAAAATTTAATGAAGGCGACCGCGAGTGTCTCATTGTATTTAATTTTTGCCTCCTCAATGCTGCAACTAAGGGGATCGTGTGCATAATTTCCGATGCATAATTGTAGATCACGAGGAAGTTGGTTTCAAATATTTAATGCTGTAAAGAGGACGGACCTCTATAAAAACCAATGTAATTCTCATTTACAGAGGTTGGAAAATTCTCTGCTAGAGACTGGAAGTGCATTTGCAGGAATAAAAGACTTGACTTCTAATTTTTCAAGCGTTGCATGGATGAATTTCTTTCTCGTTCTCTATTGCATTTCTAATAGCATTCATATTCCTTCATGGTTGTTACATTTAAATTCTGCATATTGGATTTAAATATTGCCGTGAGAGTATGATTCCTGGAATGTGGTTTTGGAGGGATTTCTCTGCTGTGCATCGTGCGAAAGTTAGGTTGATTACTTTTGTTACTTGTCGTTGCTGCACTTGTAAATTTCCTGCTGTTGTTTTTCCGATCCCATCACTTCGGCCTGTGGCCATATTTCCCATTTCTTTCTGCAACTTTTCAATTTCTTTCCAACAACCCTTATCTTAAACCAATTTTAGAATAGTAGAGGGAACCAGCCCACTCTGGAGATTGGTCTGGGAGCCATTTCTTGCTTCCAGCCTTTCAATGTTGGCCGGGTCTAGGGCGCACTTGTAAAATCCTTTCCTGTGGCAGATTTTGGACCAACATTGTTGTGATTAAAACCTTGTTTTATTAGCATTGTTGTTGAAGCCATTGGATTGTGCAAAGAACTTGAACTTGAGTTAGAAAATATCATGAGTATCATTGTTATGTGAGATTTGTTGTTGAGCATTGTTGGAAATATTTTGAGTTGGATGATACATGCTTGGACTAGGGTTTGTGAGCAAGAGTTGTTTCTTGAGTGATTGGTTGAGTAGAGTTGATTGGGCCTAGTCAAGTGGATGAATGAAGTGATTGTTCAAGTTCCATAAAATAAACTATTCTATATTCTTATTTGAGTTGTGAAAGAGATTGAGTTGTGTGAATAGAACATATTGAGTCTCTAACAATTCTCTTTATGCTTCTATGAGATTTGAGTTGAGAAAGTGATTGAGTTTTGAGTATAGAACATATTGAGTCTCTAACAATTCTCTTTATGCTTCTATGAGATTGAGTTGAGAATATAACATATTGAGTCTCTAACAATTCTCTTTATGCTTATTTATTTGAGTTGAGAAATTGATTGAGCATTGAGTATAGAACATATTGAGTCTCTAACAATTCTCTCTATGTTTCTATGAGATTGGACAAGTTCTATGTGGACTTGTTAAGCTGATTTGAGGCAAGTCTTTGAGAAGACTTGTGGACTGATTTTGTGTGAGCTTTTGTGGAAGCTTACAATACATATTTGGTTAAGTCCTAGAGAGGACTTATTGAGCATATTTGGACAAGTTTTGTGTGAGCTTGTTGAGAATATTTGAGCAGGTTCTGAGTGGACCTATTGAGAAGATTTGAGCAGGTTCTGAGTGGACCTATTGAGAAAATTTGAGCAGGTTCTGAGTGGACCTATTGAGAATATTTGAGTAGGTTATGAGTGGACCTGTTGAGTAGATTTGTGCTAGATTGACTGGACTATGTTTAGTACAAGAGTTGAGTAGAGTTGTGCTAGACCGACTGGACTGTGTTTAGTATAGAATTGAGATAGAGCTTTGGAGGTGATAGAGCAGAGAGGATAGTAGTCTCTAGTGGATAGAGATCCATCAGCTAGGATAGTGAGGATAGGTCTTCTGAGTGGGGACAAGAGTCTTCAGTGGAGAGAGATCCACAAGCCAATGTAGTGGAGGTAGTAGTCTTCTAGAGGATCACCAGTAAGAGCAGAGGAGAAGGAGTTCTCCTATGGATAGAGATCCACAAACTAGATTAAGGGGATCAACATCTCCTTTGGACAGAGGTCCATAAACATTGTAATTGGGAAGGATTCCCAAAATATTATTTGAGAAATATTTAGAAGAAATACTTTCTCCGTGGAAGTAGCCATCTTTGGGTGAACCACGTAAAAATGATGTCTCTCATGTGTGTGATGCTTTGTGTGATGTTTACTATTTTATTAATGTTGATGCTACTATTTGGATTGAAAGGCAAAAAATTTTATTGTATACTGTTCACCCCCCTCTCAGTATAAGCACATGTTCTTCAATTGGTATCAAAGTGGGTCTCTCCATGAAAAGACTAACATCTTGGAAGAGGATCCTTCGGTAGCACACATGACTTCAGAAAGTGAAGAAGAGACTATGTTTGATATAAAAGAAGAATTCTTTGCTGCTCTCAGAAAATTGGAAAGACTTAGAGAGAAAAATTCAAGCTTGAAAGAACAAGTTCAAGAAGATGAAGAAGCAAGAATGGAACTTATACAGAGTCTCACAGAACTCAAGATTAGGGTGGAAGAAGGAAAGAATATTGAGCAAGATATGATAGATCTATTGAGAGCCAGGGAAATAGAATGTGAAAAATTGGAAGCATAAATAGTTCTCCTAAGGAATAAAGTGGAAAGGACCAAGGTACTACAAAATACAGAATATGAGAAGCAGAAAGAGGAATCAAGTCTCCAAAAGGTAGAAACTTCAAACAAAGAAAAGCAATCAAAGGATATCAGAAAGGAAGAAAGCAAAGAAGAACCCTGGATAAGAGTTAATCACAAGAAGAAGATGACTTCTTCACAAATTCCAAGACACCCAAACAGGTTACATAATTTCTTCCATGGTCATTGTTTTTCTTGCAATAAATATGGTCATAGAGCTGCACATTGTACTCACTATGCAAGATACAATAGAAATTTCAATTCCTTTGCACCTCTCATGGATGATGATGTTATATGTTACAAATACAATAATTTTGGGCACAAGGCTAGATGGTGTAAAATGATACCTCCTGAGTCTAGAAAAACAATTCCAAAAACTAGGAAGGATGAAAGGAAAAATGTTAGGGCTAGATCAATGTTAGTACAAACAACCCTTCATGCTCAAGATAAAGAAGAAAAATGGTATCTTGATAGTGGTTGCTCTAGTCACATGACAGGAGACAAAGATAAATTCATTGTACTAAAAGAAACAAATAGAGGATCAATAAGTTTTGGTGATAATGGATCAACAAGGATTGTTGGGAGAGGAACTCTAAGTCTAGACAATGGAAAAACAAAAACAGAGAATGTTTTGTACGTCAAAGGTTTAAAACACAATCTACTGAGTATAAGTCAACTTTGTGATCAAGGATACATGGTCACCTTCCATCCAGATAGATGTGAAATAAGGAAAATAGAAACTGGAAGAATCATTGCAAATGCAAGAAGAACTCCAAACAACTTATATATGCTCAATGAGATCAAAGGGGAAAAGTGCTTTCTATCACAAGAAGATGAGAGTTGGTTGTGGCATAGAATATTGGGTCATTTGAATTTTGACAACATAGTCAGTATAAGCAATAAACAGGCAGTTAGAGATTTACCCAAAATAAGAAGACCTCAAAACACAATTTGTGCACCGTGTCAACATGGAAAGCAAACTAGGACAACCTTTAAACCAAAAGGCTATATGTCATCTGAGCCATTGAGCCTAATACATACTGATTTGTGTGGTCCTACCAGAACACAAAGTATTCAAGGTGAGAGTTACTTCATGTTGTTTGTAGATGATTATTCCAGAATGGTTTGGGTAACCTTCCTAAAAGAGAAATCAGAGGCCTTTGAAAAATTTAAAGCATTCAAGGAATTGGTTGAAAATGAAATAGGCAAAAGGATTAAGTGTCTACGATCCGATAGAGGAGGAGAATTTACTTCAAATGAATTTGTAGAATTTTGTGAACAACATGGAATCAAGAGAGAGTACTCAGCAGCAATAACTCCTCAACAAAATGGAGTAGTTGAAAGGAAGAATAGGACTATTGAAAACATGGCTAGAGCTATGTTAAATGAATCTAAGTTATCAGATGGTTTTTGGAAAGAAGTGGTATCCATAGTTGTATACATAATTACTAGGGCTCAATTAAGGGTAAATCATCACAAGACTCCATATGAGCTTTGGAAAGGAAGACCTGCTACTGTAAAACATTTTAGAATATTTGGAAGCAAATGTTACATAAGATGAGAAGATCAAAACTTGGGCAAGTTTGATCCAAGATGTGATGAGGGAATTTTTCTTGGTTATTCCACAAAGAGTAAAGCCTACAGATGTTTCAACAAAAGAACACGCACTATGGTGGAAAGTATGAATGTAACAATTGATGAGAAGATAGATTCCAGAGAACCAGTTCAACAAACTGTGTACCAAGAGGATGGATGTTGTCAAGAAGAATTTTGTGAGGAATCAGACAAATATGAAGAAGAAACACAAAGGCTTCTTCCTAAGACTCCTTCCAGGTATGTACAAAAACATCATCCAAAAGAACAGATCATCGAGAATCCATATGAAAGACAGACAAGGAGAAGAATAATAAAACCATCTCAACAAGCAAATTTTTCTTTACTATCTAAGATTGAGCCAAAAGACTTCACTTAGGCTAGTGAGGATGAATTTTGGGTTAAAGCAATGAATGAGGAGTTGGATCAGATAGAGAAGAGAAAAACTTGGGAACTTGTTCCATGACCAAAGGACAAAAATGTGATTGGCACAAAATGGGTATTCAAAAATAAGTTGAATGAAGATGGACAAGTGGTCAGAAATAAAGCAAGGTTAGTATGCAAAGGTTATGCACAAGTAGAAGGAATTGAATTTGATGAAACTTTTGCTCCAGTTGCATGACTTGAAGCTATAAGGATATTTTTAGCTTTCTCAAGTTTCAAGAACTTCAAGGTATATCATATGGATGTCAAGTCAACATTTCTAAATGGGGTTCTAGAAGAAGATGTCTATATTGAACAACAAAGGGATTCATACTAGCAGATACACCAGATCAGGTATGCAGATTGAAAAAGGTATTGTATGGTTTAAAGCAGGCTCCCAGAGCATGGTACTCAAGATTGGATAAGTATCTTCAGGAACAGGGATTTAGGAAAGGAATAGAAGATAGTAATTTGTATATCAAAAATGAAGGAAATGATCTTCTAATAGTGGTTGTTTATGTTGATGACATAATTTTTGGAGGAAACAATGATAAGATGTGCAAATATTTTTCTAAGAATATGCAAAATGAATTTGAGATGTCTATGCTTGGTGAATTGTCCTTCTTTCTTGGACTTCAGATTTCACAATCAGAAAGGGGAGTGTTTCTCTCTCAAGCCAAGTATATCAAGGAAATGTTGAAGAAATTCATATTAGAATATTGCAAACCAGTAAGTACTCCTATGGTCATAGGATGCAAGTTGAGTAAGGATGATGAATCTCCAGAGGCAGATCAAAGATTATACATATCTATGATTGGCAACTTATTATATGTTACAGCTACAAGACCAGACATAGTACAATCAGTGGGATTAGTGGCAAGATTTCAAGCAACACCTAAGGAAACACATGTGGCAGCAGTAAAAATAATTTTTAGGTATCTAAAAGGGACTATGGATTTTGGGCTTTGGTATCCCAAAAGTGACAGTTTCACACTAACAACATATACAGATGCAGATTGGGCTGACAACATTGATGATAGAAAAAGCACAAGTGGAGGAGCATTCTTTCTTGGAGAATGTCTAGTCTCTTGGTTAAGTAAGAAGCATGTTTTAGTATCTCTATCTACAGCAGAGGCAGAATATATTGCAGCAGTAGCCAGTTGTACACAGGTGTTATGGATGAAGAGAACTCTAGAAGACTTTAAGATAAAGCATGATCAACCCATTCCTATACTATGTGATAATACAAGTGCCATAAGTATCTCAAAAAATTTGGTAATGCACTCTAGGACAAAGCACATTCCGATTAAGTATCATTTTATGAGAGAACAGGTGATAGATAAACAGGTCATATTGGAGTATGTCACTACAAAGGAACAAATAGTAGATATTTTCACTAAGCCACTTTCAAAGGAAACTTTTGAGTATCTTTGAGGAAAATTGGGAGTGAGACTCCCACCCCAGAATTAACCACCTCATGAGGAGGTGGGGGAGGGGCTAAGCTAAGAGGCTCATTCTTAGCCCCGAGCCCCAAAGGTGACCCTTTTCCATTGATGTCAAAGGGAGAGATATTTGTGTAATGGGGAGAGATTTGATATTTGAGAGAGCATTGAGCCAGGGGGAGCAATGTCCCAAGGGGAGAAGAAGAAAAAGAAAGGTCAGGTTTCAGTAAGAAGAATGTGGGTTGCCATCAATGACAAAGGGGGAGATTGTTGGACATTTTGAGTCCCTAAGCCAAAATTGTCATTGATGTCAAGAAATGTAGTTAACATTAATATCAAGGTTTTTGTCAAGGAATGAAGTTGTCAAAGTTGCTATTTGATATCCAAGAAGAAGGCCAAAGGTCAAGAGTTTCAATGCAAAGTAAAATAAGGGTTTAAAAATTAAACCTTACAATTATAATTTATAAAATTTAAATTCTTTTGAATTTAAAATATTTATAAATTATAATGTTGATGTCATCAAATTTAATTTAAGCACTTTGCATATATTATAAAGTGTTTAAAGGCACTAATGTCATTAAAACAAGGAAGCATCGATGTTTGAAGAAAACACATGGTTGTGTATAAAAGGTGGCCTCAAAGACATTGCAAAGTTTATCCCTTGATCGAAGAATATTTGCACCAAGGTAAAAGAGCTTCATTTGCATTTTTGAAAGGATTCGTTGAGGAAGAAGACAAAAAATATTTTCGTCTTTAGTGCCAAGGATAAAGTGGAAAGGTTGGAGTCTTTGAAGCACATTGGACATGGTGGTCCAAGTGGCAAAGCACAGACGTTTGGAGGAAGCAAGTGTTGTGTTTGAAACTCGTGGTGGTGAGCACCAAAGGGAAACATTTTTCATACGTTTTTATTGAGCGCAAAAGCTAAGGAGGAGAAAGAGCCTTTTGGCTCTTAAATGTGCTCATAGAGCACGTGGTCATGGAGCCCATGGTAGGTTGCTTGTGGAGGTAGAGGTAATAGGGTCGAAACCCATCGGTGGCCAAGGTAAAAGCTTTTTAATTAATTTTATTGCCTAAGGTTTCAATACAAGGTGTTTGGAGGTATAAGGTTTGCTTTATTCCAAATATTGAAATCGAACCAGGTGGCATTAAGAAACATTAATAACAAAATTAACACATCTTTATTAAACTTCACACAGCGCCATTACAACAATACTTAGAACATAGGATACTAATTTATATGAAGAGGGAAGGGAGGAAGTCGACGGAGAGGAAAAGAAGGGAGGTTGGAGGAATAAGGGGAAAGGAGGTGGAGTGATAAGGAGGAAGAGGGAATAAAGGAGGGAATGGAGGGATAAGGAAGAAGAGAGATATTTAATTAAATATCATGCCGACAATGAAATGAAATTTGCTCGACAACTAAATAAACTTAGCCAACAAAACTAAGTGTGAGTATGTTCACACTTGCTACATTCTCCCCCTTAAAGTTGAGAGGACTGACAAGACAGTCTCTCAGCTTTACAAATTGAGCTTTAGCCAGCGCCTTGGTGAAGATGTCCGCAACATTCTCCAAAGTGTGGCAATAGTGAAGCTCAACAGTTTCAGTTTCCACCATATCTCTGATGAAGTGGTACTTCATATCAAAATGCTTTGATCTACTATGGTGGATAGGATTGTATGCCAACTGAATGGCACTAATGTTGTCACAGAATATCCTTGTTGGACCACTTTGCTGCTCTCCAATTTCTTCTAATACCTTTCGTAGCCATAGAGCTTGAGTACTAGCATGAGTGACCGCTATATACTCAGCTTCCGTTGAAGATAGTGCTACTACTGTCTGCTTCTTGGAACTCCAAGTTATTAGTCCCGATCCCAGACTAAAACAGTTCCCCGAGGTTGATTTTCTGTCATCAATGTTGCTACCCCAATCACTATCATCGAAGCCTACAAGCTTGATAGTGTTACATTTATGGTAATGGATTCCAAAATCCCATGTACCCTTTACATATCTGAGAATTCTCTTAGCTGCCTGCAAATGCAACTCAGAAGGGTTAGACATAAATCGAGAGACAAGAGAAACAACATACTGAATATCAGGTCTGGTGTTGGCGAGAAACATCAAACTCCCAACCATGCTTCTGAAAGTGGTCACGTCAACTTTTGATGCTCCATCATCTTTGCTTAATTGGATCCCATGTCCAACTCGGAGTTGCAACCGGTTTGCAATGCTCCATAGCAAACTTCTTAAGCATGTCCCGAGCATACTTATGTTGACAGATGAAGATCCCTGTATCTGACTGATGAACCTCCATTCCAAGGAAGTAGTGCATTAAGCCAAGATCCTTCATCTCAAATTGCTTCATCATGGAGTGTTTGAACTCCATATTCATTTTTTCATTACTACCCATGAATATGAGATCATCCACATACAAGCAAACTATGAGGATGTCATTTCCTTGTTGTAGGTAGTAAAGGGTGGGTTCATTTCTACTTTTGGTGAACCCAAATTCTTTGAAGTACCCATCAATGCGTGAGTACCAAGCTCGTGGTGCCTGCTTGAGGCCATAAAGTGCCTTCTTCAGTTTGTAAACAAGATGTTCCTTGTCTTTCTCTTCAAATCCTTGTGGTTGCTCAACATACACTTCTTCTGTCAAGTAACCATTTAGAAATGCACTTTTCACATCCATGTGTTGGACTTTCCATCCCTTATTTGCAGCTAAGGCAAGAACTGTTCTAATAGTCTCCTGTCTAGCTACAGGAGCAAAAGTCTCTTCATAATCAACTCCATATTTCTGAGTGAATCCCTTTGCAACTAGTCTCGCCTTGTGCCTTTCAATGCTACCATCAGCATTAAACTTGGTCTTGTAGACCCACTTACATCCAACACATTTCTTGCCTTTAGGAAGCTTTACCAGCTCCCAAGTGTCGTTGTTTTTTATAGAGGTTATCTCCTCTTTCATGGCATCTTGCCAAATTTTTTGAGTACATGCCTTCTCATAACTAGAAGGTTCAAGCCGTGCACTAGTTAACAAAGCATAGTTAACTTGATCTCCCCTAGGTTCCTGCTGGGAGACATCATCACCATACAGGTGCATACTTTCTAATCTGTGTAAAACAGAATCCATTTCACTAGCTTGACTCCTAGTGTATCTTCTTGAAAAAATTTATCCAACATCTGAGATGATGGATGATACTGTAGAGTTCTCTTACCTCTGGATGGAGAATCAATGTCCATTGGTGAGGAACGTACGGATCACTGTGGAGAAGGACTTGGTGAAGAAGAGGAATCAGAAGATGAACCTGGATCGGGAGGAGACTGCTTTCCTTTCTGTGGTGTCTGTTGTTGCACCTGCTTAGAAACTACATCAGTGGATTCAACATCACTGAATATTTGGGGCTTACCCCATTCTCCCCCTTCATCAAAAATCACATCCCTGGAAATCACAAACTTTCTAGTCCGGGGATTATAGAGTCTATAAGCTTTTGTATTCTCACAGTATCCTACAAAGATACATGCCTGACTCTTTGGATCGAGCTTCTTCCTAAGCTCATCAAGAATGTGAGAATAGGCCAGCGAGCCAAACACTCTAAAATGCTTAACATTTGGCTTTTTACCATACCATGCTTGGTAAGGTGTCTGTCCTTCCAAACTTGAAGTAGGACTTCTGTTCAAGATATATACGCTGGTCCTGGCTGCATCTGCCCAATATGAATTAGTCAAATGCTTCGTCTAAAGCATAGACCTTGCCATCTCCACAATGGTGCGATTCTTCCTCTCTACGACACCATTCTGTTGTGGAGTGTAGGCAGCAGTGAACTGCCTCTTAATGCCATGTTGCTTACAGAAATTCACAAACTCATTAGAGGAGTATTCTCCTCCCCTATCTGATCGAAGACATTTTACAAAATATCTACTCTCACTTTCAACTCTTGTTTTGAAATCGATAAAGCATTCATATGCTTCATCCTTATGTTTCAAAAAATATATCCAAGCACATTCTAGTATAATCATCAATAAAGAGTAGAAAGTAAGAGTTGTTACCCGGACTCGTGTCTGCATCGGACCACAGATGTCGGTATGCACTAGCCGGAGTGGATAGCTGGCCCGCCATGCTTGTCCATGAGGAAACTTTGATCTGGCATGCTTCCCAAGAGCACACCCTTCACAGACTTCTTTACTATCCTAAACTTTAGGAAGTCCAATGACCATGGCTTGGGAAGTTAGCATTTTCAAACTAGCAGAATTCAAATGGCCATATCTCAAGTGCCATAGAACACTTGGATTGGAAATAGCAACACTTGCTAACTTATCTCCCCCTGGCTGGCCAAACTTTAAAGGAAACAATCTATTCTTTGTCATTGGCACTTGAGTAATGATTCTATTATTGTTATTTTTATCAAAAATAGTGCATTTACCCTCATCAAAAAGCAACTTGTAGTTCTTTTCTAACATTTGACCAACACTTAAAAGATTATGTTGGAGATGGGGTGTATAATAGATATCACTTACTTGTTTGACTCCTTCTTTAGTTGGAACTCGCCATAGCTCCAATGCCTTCAACTGCCAATGATTTATCATCTCCCAATTTGATGCTGGATTTGTAGGAGGAATTTAGAGTAGCAAAGAGCTCTTCTTTGCCACTCATATGGTTTGAACACCCAGTGTCCAAGATCCATGTATCATTCATGTTCTGATCTCGCTCGACCATATGAGAGAAAGAGATTTGTGGCCTCTTCCTCTTCTCCAAAGTTTCCAAACCGATCGTCTGTTGCTACTAGCTCCTTGTGAAGTCTTAGTCCAACAGTCACGAGCATAATGGCCAAGTTTGCCACAATTGTAGCAAGATTGTTTTGACTTATCTCCTCCTTTGCCTCTGCCTGATTGTTTCCCTCTATTTTGTTGTCCTCCTCTATTCTGCTGTTGTTCACTATTGTTTGAGAATCCTCCTCTGTTCTGATTTCCTCCTCTGTTAGGAGTTCCACCTCTCTGATTATTTTTGCCTCTTCCTCTATACTTTCCTCTGCCATGACCTCTACCTCTGCCTTCTTGAGAAGCAAAGGCTTTATCATCTCCTCCATGACTTGTGGAAGGAGTTGGTTGTAATCTCTCCTCATGTGAGAGAAGTGAGCCAATGAGGGTTTCAAAAGATAGAGAAGTTAGGTCTTTAGATTCCTCTATAATGATGGCTACTGAATTCCACTTAGGAAGAAGTGTCCTCAACACTTTCTTCACTATAACTTCAGGCTTTACATCTTCTCCTAAAGTGACCATCTTATCTACTACGGCTTTCACACGCACGCAGTAATCACCAACCTTTTCATTTTCTTGCATTTTAAGAGTTTCAAACTCTCTTTTCAAGGTTTGGAGTTTAACTTGTTTGACTTGGTCACTACCCCTATAACTTTCTTTTAAAGCATTCCAAGCAGATTCAGCAGTTATAAAAGAAGCTATTCTAGGGAAAATACTTCTATCAAGGGCGGCGTGAATGTGATAAAGGGCAAAAGAATTATTCTTCTGAGCTTCCTTTTTAGCCCTTTTATCAGCACCACTCAAAACTGCCCACTCAGCAGCTGAAGGTTCAGTATATCCCTCTTCAATCACATCCCAAAGACCTTTGCCAATCAACAGAGTTTTCATTTTAATTGACCAATACTCGTAATCACCACCATTGAACTCAGGGATTGGTAAACTAGTATTGGAAGCCATTTTAGAAAGCAAATTTTATTTCAACTTCAAACAAGCTGTACAAAGAAGTACAAAATAGATCACTTATTTAAATCAAATCTAGCTTTCTTAAAATGCTCACTGATTTGGCGTTCTTCTTCTTGAGGATTTCCCAAAACTGGAAAGGTGAAATTGTCTGCTTCGTCGTCACTGATTATAATGACTTCTTTTGCTGCTACTGCTGGCTCAAGATGCCTTTTGAGAACAACTCGTTCTTCAATTGCAGGTTTCACCTCCACTGGTTCTTTTTCCTCTGCTTCTGCTTCTGCTTCTACTGGTTCTGAATCAGGAGAGCGAGGTGTATAGCTCTCACTCGTTTCAACTTCAGGCACTGCAGGAGTATAACTGTCACTTGATTGTCCTTCAGGTACTGTTTCAACCATCTCGGATTCAACTACTCTTTGCCCGAAGATATTATCTTCAGAATCCGCCTCGTATCCAGAATCTGGTTTTCTCTGATGTGCTATCACTTGGTTTTCCAACTGACAAAACACTGTATGAAGTCCACTCTGCTGGACTTTCCTATCAAAGGAATCAGGAGTCTCTCTTCTCAACAGAGAGAGCAACGCATAATAGCATCCAGTTGATCTGATCATCTACTCATCAATGCAAAAAACAACTTCATTAGAGTCTCTATGGTTAAAAAATTTCACCCTTTTACAGCCGCTGAGGCTATTACAAAACAAATATTTAACCTTGAACGAGGTTCCAAGGGGCAGCGCCCCTGGAGTCCAAAATTTTTTGAGGTGCTAAACGGGCGTTCCGGAAGACTTCCCGACACTTTTCCAGGTTCACAATATGCAAATTTTCACTTTCCACTTTTCACAATTTTTAAAAAAAAATTCCAAAATTTGTTTTAATAAAGCCCTTAGAAATTTTTTTAACAATTTCCTATATATATTTTAATTATTTTTTTAAATAAAAGTTTATTTAAAAAACATAATAATAAAATATATATGGAAATTATTAAATAATTTTTAAAAAACTTTAATTAAAAAACAAATAATGAAAAATTAAATAAAAAAGAAACCTTTTTTTTCTTTTGCGAAATCCTCGACGGGATTCGATCTAAGGACCTCCGCTTCCTACCCGCAAGGTCTAGCCGCTGCACCACGCGGCTCCGGTGGAAATTCAAAGACTAATTAAAGTCTTAAACTGTGGCGATGTCGGCTATGAAAAAAAAAAACTTTGAATTTGTTTTTTCTGACCCCGACGGGATTCGACCCCGGGACCTCGCTTCCGCCAACAATAGACTCAACCGCCTACGCTACCCGCTTCGGCTGGAGAAAAAAGGAACCTGTTGTTCCTTATACCGTCTACGGCGGCTAGTTTTTAAAAAAAAATCGTGGATTTATCCCACATGCAGTGGGAAGAAGGCAAAACGGCCTTCTAATATGCGCGCGAGCGCATGTAAGGTCGATTGCCTTCGGGCAATCGCTCCTCAACTCTGTGCTTGCTCCTCGGAAAATCTGCATTCGCCATGTGTTCCAACTAGTTTTTTCCAAATTGAAACCAATGAAATGCTGCCATGTCACCACACTTAGCGCCATGTCAGCTCGCCACCTATGCTCGCCACGTCGCTCCGCTTCGCCACTCGCTCGCCCTCTCCACGTCGGCTCCGGTCTCCATGTCGCTCCGACTTACTAGTCGCACTTTGTCGGTCTCGCCACGTGTTAGCTATCGCCACGTCAACGTCCACCTCAGCTCCTCGAGCTGCGTGTCCGCGTCAGCTCTCAGCTCTGCCTGCCATGTGTCACCTCGAAATCATGCGTGTGTTCGCCATGTGTCCCTCAAAATCTGTGTGGTCTCGGCTCAAAATCCATGCCCAGCTCTGCGCTCTGCCACCTCCTCGATCCGATCGCCCAGCTCCTCGATCACGGTGCGCCCTCGGGATTCGTGCCCAGCACGCTCGCCAGCTGGATCACCGTGCGACCTCGGGATTCGTGCCCAGCACGCTTGCCCGGTTAGCTCTGATACCAAATATAAAATATTGAAATTGAACCAGGTGGCATTAAGAAACATTAATAACAAAATTAACACATCTTTATTAAACTTCATGCAGCGCCATTACAACAATAACTTAGAACATAGGAATAGCCACTAATTTATATGAAGAGGGAAGGGAGGAAGTCGACGGAGAGGAAAAGAAGGGAGGTTGGAGGAATAAGGGGAAAGGAGGTGGAGTGATAAGGAGGAAGAGGGAATAAAGGAGGGAATGGAGGGATAAGGAGATTAATGAAATATCATGCCGACTAATGAAATGAAATTTGACCGACCACTAAATAAACTTAGCCAACAAAACTAAGTGTGAGTACTGTTCACACTTGCTACATGCTTGTGAAATTATTTAAAGAGTGTTTAGTGAATAACATTGGTAGTTGAAGTTATTACTTGGAGTAATAAGGAAGCTTTGGTAATTTAATATTTTTAATAAATTCTTAAATTATTATATTGTAAATATTGAAGGGTTAATACTTTTTTATTGTTGTTTGATATTTAAAGAGTTTGTGTTAAAAGAAGATTATTGTGAGGGTATTTGAGTTGGAGTGATAAGGTGTTATTTTGGAATTATTTTGCATTGTATTTTTTTGAAGAAATTATTACCCTATAACCCTCGTTGAGATTGGAAAAGAAGAAATTGTGAGTGTGGCAGATCTGTGAGATCAACTCCTTGTCAAGCAAAAAGGTATGAGAAAATTCTTCTTTGGTTATGTTGGTTGATTGGCTTTATTGAAAATTAAGTTTGGAGTGAAAAGTATTTGATTAGGGTTTCCTTTTTGAAATTGTTGAGTTAATACTTTAAGGTTTTTCTAGAAGTAAGTGTTGTGATTAAAACCTTGTTTTATTAGCATTGTTGTTGAAGCCATTGGACTGTGCAAAGAACTTTAACTTGAGTTATAAAATATCACGAGTATCATTGTTATGTGAGATTTGTTGTTGAGCATTGTTGGAAATATTTTGAGTTGGATGATACATGCTTGTAGTAGGGTTTGCGAGCAAGAGTTGTTTCTTGAGTGATTGGTTGAGTAGAGTTGATTGGGCCTAGTCAAGTGGATGAATGAAGTGATTGTTCAAGTTCCATAAAATAAATTATTCTATATTCTTATTTGAGTTGTGAAAGAGATTGAGTTGTGTGAATAGAATATATTGAGTCTCTAACAATTCTCTTTATGCTTATGTGAAGTTGAGTTGAGAAAGTGATTGAGTTTTGAGAATAGAACATATTGAGTCTCTAACAATTCTCTTTATGCTTCTATGAGGTTGATTTGAGAAAGTGATTGAGTTTTGAGAATAGAACATATTGAGTCTCTAAAAAATCTCTTTATGCTTCTATGATATTGATTTGAAAAAGTGATTAAATTTTGAGTATAGAACATATTGAGTCTCTAAAAATTCTCGTTATGATTCTATGAGATTGATTTGAGTTGAGAAAGTGATTGAGCATTGAGTATAGAACATATTGAGTCTCTAGAAATTCTCTCTATGTTTCTATGAGATTGGACAAGTTATGTGTGGACTTGTTAAGCTGACTTGAGGTAAGTCTTTGAGAATACTTGTCAACTGATTTTGTGTGAGCTTTTGTGGAAGCTTACAATACAAATTTGGTTAAGTCCTATAGAGGACTTATTGAGCAGATTTGTACATGTTCTGTGTGATATTTTTGAGCAGTTTTGAGCAGGTTTTGAGTGGACCTATTGAGCAGATTTGAGCAGGTTCTGAGTGGACCTATTGAGCAGATTTGAGTAGGTTCTGAGTGGACCTATTAAGAATATTTGAGCAGGTTTTGAGTGTACCTGTTGAACAGATTTGAGAAAGTTTTGAGTGACCCTATTGAGTAGATTTGTGCTAGACCAACTAGACTATGTTTAGTACAAGAGTTGAGCAGAGTTATGCTAGACCAACTGGACTATGTTTAGTATAGAATTGAGATAGAGATTTGGAGGTGATAGAACAGATAGGATAGTAGTCTCTAGTGGATAGAGATCTATCATCCAGGGTAGTGAGGACAGGTCTTCTGAGTGGGGACAATATTATTCAATAGAGAGAGATCCACAAGCTAGTGCAGTGGATGCAGTAGTCTTCTAGATATCACCAGCCAAAGCAGAGGAGGAGTTCTCCTGTGGATAGAGATCCACAAACCATATTAAGGGGATCAACATATCCTTTGGATAGAGGTCCATAAATATTGTAATTGGGAAGGATTCCCAGAATATTATTTGAGAAATATTTAGAAGAAATAAATTCTCCATGGAAGTAGCCATCTTTGGGTGAACCACGTAAAAATGATGTCTCTCATGTGTATGATGCTTTGTGTGATGTTTATTATTTTATTAATGTTGATGCTACTATTTGGATTGGAAGGCAAAATGTTTTATTGTATACTGTTCACCCCCCTCTCAGTATAAGCACATGTTCTTCATAAAATGCAAATGATGAAAGACCTAAAAAGTCAACATGAAGCTAGTGAATCTAATATAGAACTTGGAAATCAATATCAAGAGATCAAATACAAATAAAAATAGGTGTTGGCCAAATTTAATAACACTATTGCCAAGGAGGAAATTATGTGGAAATAGAAGTCTATGGCACTTTGGCTAAAGGAGGGTGATAGAAACTCTAAGTTTTTTCATGTCACATCCTTAAAGCATAAAAGGGCCAACATGATTAGAGAAATTTAAAAATTTGATGGGTCCAATGCTACTCACGTTAAGGATATAAGAGTTGAGTTTGTGAATTTTTTAATAAATCTCATCAGGGTGGAAGAGGTTTGTAATGAGGAAGACCAAAATAAGTTGCTTGGTAGTATTCCCAACCTTATAATAGCTGATAAGAACCAAACTCGTGTATTTCCCTTTAGTGATGAGGAAGTCAAAGCTACTATCTTTGTAATGGAAGGAATGAAGGCTTCGGGTCCTGATGGTTTGCCCCTATTTTTTTATATGTATCGGTATATTGTAGGTAAGGATATTATTGATGCCCTTCAGGAGGTCCAAACCATCAATTATATCCCATTTGGAGTGAATTCTAATTTCTTTTAACTCTGATACCCAATATTATCGATGCAAAGGACTTTGGTGCCTATAGACCCATCAACTAATGTAATACTATTTATAAATTTTTGACAAAGGCCCTTGTTAATAGATTAAAATGTTTTCTTCCATCCTTGATTGACTCAATCCAAAGTGGATTCGTTCTAGGGAGATAGATCCTAGACGATATTATAGTTGTCCATGAAATCCTTTATTCAGCTGATAAAAGTGGTAAAGTTAGTCTCCTCAAATTATACATGAACAAGACTTATGATAGGGTTTCATAGAGTTTTTTGTTAAAGCTTTTGGAAGAATTTAGTTTTTGCTAAATTTGGATAAAACTTGTCCATGCTTGTATCTCTTCTACCAATTTTTTGGTCTTAATAAATGAGTCCCTAGTAGGTTATTTTTCAAGTCTGAGAGTCATTCACCAATGGGACCCATTGTCCCTTTATCTCTATATCTTAGTGGTGGAAGCTCTAGGTGGGGCTATCAAGTTAGAAATCTTTGTGGAATGTATTAAGTCCACATTGTCGTTGGATCCTATTTCTCATCATAAATTTGTAGATGATGTTTTTCTCTCCCTCCTTGCTTCAGTTCCCTAAGTAAAGGTGCTAAAAGGAATCTTGGAGGTATTTGAAATTGTAACTAGGCAAAAGATAAATTATATAAAAATAAAATTCTTCTTTTTGAATACCCCCTTAGCGAGGTAGAGGATAATTACTTACATCTTGGATTGTGAGGTGGCTGCCCTCTCGTTCTTTACCTTGGAATACCTTTGTTTAAAGGCATGATCCAGGATTCACTTTGAGAACCTATGGTGGAAATATTGTAGAGGAAGTTGGTTGGGTGGAAAGGATACCTCCTTAGTCAATATGAAAAGGCCATCCTAGTAAAGTTTACTCTTCAGAGCATTGCAACCTTCTTCTTAACTATGTTCATAATTCCTGACAATATTTTATTAAATATTGAACATATTCAAAAGTTGTTTCTTTGGTTCAAGTTTGATGAGAAGAAAAAATTTCACTTGGTTGGGAGCAAGTTTGCAAACCTAAAAAGGATGGTGACTTAGGTCTCCATAACATCAGGCAAATGAATAAGGCTCTAGTTGCAAAATAGGGATGAAAGTTGATAAATAAAACTAAAACTAGTTGGATCAACATTATGTTGACCAAATACTTTAGACAAGAGAATTTTTTTCTTTTTGATACTCTACTAACTTCTGGTTCAGCATTTTGGTTGAGTTTACAAACATTGAAGGTGCTAGTCTCTAAATGTTACAGGTGGAAGTTGGGTGATGGACTCAAGATTGATTTTTAGAAAGATATTTGGTTGATTGACCAAACCCTTGCATAGATTCAAAATATGATGTGTTTGAAGCCTAAGAAAAAATTGGTCTTTAGGTCTAAGGTGATTAACTTTATCAAGGTGGTTAATGAGATAAAGGTTTAGAAATCATTAGACAAGTCTATTCTCAACAATGCTAATCTTGGATTCTAATTGCTATTAAGTTGAATTTTTAGGTCATTAAATAGAGAAATGAAGAGGATGGGATCTTTTGGACAAAGAAAAATAACAAATAAAGTCCTCCTACAATCTGTTGGTTGTCAAGACTCCTCCATGGGTCCCACCTTTCATAGTATGACTTAAGGGTCTAACACCAAAGGCGAATATCTTTCTCTAGTTGGCAACTCAAAATAAGATTTTGATCATTTAAAATTAAAAAAAAGAGGTTGGTCGATGCCAAATAGATGTTGCATTTGTGGTACTAATGAGGAACAAACAAGTCATCTATTCTTTCAAAGCTCGTTCTCTATGGAAGTTCTTAACTTTTTTTTAATTTTTTTGGACTAAGTTGGGTGGTACCAACGCTTGTTGATGTTCACGCTCAATGGTCATCTCCTTTATACTCTCCAAGGCTGAAATATTTTTAGAACTTTTGTTTACCGCATTTTTTTTTCAGGTGTGGAAGGAGAGGAATAGTATAATTTTTAAAAACTTCAAAAGAGATCCTACATTTCTTTGCACTAGATCCTTGGCTTCCACCCTAGAGAATGTGTTCTCTCTAGATTTTAAGGAGGGCAAATTTGAGGAGGCTGAGCTTAAAAAAAAAATGGCTTTCAATAGAGCAATAGGGTTGCTAGTCTTCCTGATCCTAATCCTCAAACCTATTAGGAGCCAATGAATTGAATTATTCCATTGAACATAGAGTGTAATAAATAATACAATGCGAGCCTAAATTAACCTGTAATTATTGGATCTAAGAAATAGCTTAGAATTTGAAATAATACAGGCTATGTTAGGTCTAACAACCTAACAATATACGCTAGCAATATATGCTAACAACTAACAATAATTGCATCTAACCTTAGGTAGAAATTAAATGTAAATAAGCTAATCTACTCGGGAGAATTTACATATTACCAAATAAGGTAATAGTACTCTAACATCCCCCCTTATTACATTATTTGGGTAATACATATAACTGTCCCAATACAATGAAGAAGAGAAATTAAAGATGTTGTCTCGGGCTCTGGCTTTGGCTCATGGCTTTGGCTTTGGCTTGATGCACCTTGCCAAAGCCATAACTTGTGAACCGTACGCTCGTTGGCATTGAAATTTAACAAGTGGTTCTGCATACGTGTTCTACATCAGGTGAATCTCCGATTGACCTGAATCTTAAAAAAACATGTTTTCGGGACCTAACTCCATCTAGTGTCCCAAAATTAGCTTTTAGAATAGGTTCCCGGGTTTTTTGGGTTTTTTGAATGTTAGAAGTTTATTATATTTTGTTATACCTTAATTTGAGACCTAATATTTTAAAGTAAGGTTCGTTATTGTAAGAGGGATGTGTGCACCGAATTTGGGTGCAATCCAACTCATTTCTATTTTTAGTAGTTTTTAGAAAAAAGACATTTTTAGGGTTTCTTTGGGTTTTGGTTGCTATATGATGGATTGTAATATTTTGGAGAAGGGGTGTGAATTCAATAATGAGAAGAATATTGATTTGCAGGTTTCTTCCATTATATCACATTTGTGTTATGTGATTGGAGTCCATTTTATTGGTCTCTTGTAGCTGAGTTCACACCATGGCTTTGGCTCTAAGGTTACCATTGAATGAGTACCTCTAGGTCTATCTCTGGATCTGCTTGTGTATCTGCCTCTGGATCATTGCCTCTGGATATACCTGTATATATACCTCTGGAACTTTGTCTCTGGGTCTATCTTTAGGTCTGTCTCTAGGCCATTGCCTCTGGGACTGCCACTCGGTCTGTCACTGGATCTACCTATGGGTTTACCATAGGTTTTACATTTTTTGTATAATCCATACAATATTGCTTTCATCATGGTCCATTGTGTGTGATATGTCCATCCACAATCTATATGAACCTTGTTGGCCATTTTTATTTTGTACCAAAAATTTGAAGAAGAGTGATTTGTACATCCACATGAGTCACAAGGATGTAATTTCCAACACCTAGCTGCTACATGTCCTGTTCTACCACAATGACTACAACAATGCTTTTTAGGAGTTGTAGGAGATTTAGGTTTTTCAAATATGGCTTTACTGGTACTTGCTTGTCCAAAATGGCCAAGGCATTCATTCTTGGCCCTGACATTTAGCATTATTGGATTTTTAATGCCTTGTTCATGTTTACCTAATCTCTCACCATTGAATCCCATTTTCTTCATCAGTTTGGATCCAAATCCTTTGGTGTATTTTTCAAAACACCTAATTTCATCATCTTCATTAATACTTTTAACAATATGGCATTTTTCATTATTGATGAGATTATGGAGTTCATTTTTAGGAGGAACAGTTTTTTTAAGTCACTAGTGTCACAAGAAAAATCTGCTACTGTGATGAGATCACCTATGCTACAACTGATATCTACCATTTAAGGTATGAGGTCACCTGTATCACAACAAGCATTAGACACAATGGGCTCAATATCACATGTGTCACAACAAGAATTCACCACCATGGGCTGAAGGTCACTTGTGTCACAATAAGTATCAACCATTAGGGGTTTGACCTCTATTTCCTCACTAATGTCCCTTTTCACTTTACGTTGAGCAATTTCAAGTGCAACCAATGACATATATATTTCCATTACAACGTCAATGGGGATTAGAACACCATTTTTCTAAATGTCTTTATAAGGCACATAATCATCGAGTATGGCATCTACACCACTACGTAGTATGAGAAATGTGTGATACTCATAAAAATCTATCTCGTCCATCTCTGGTGGAAAGTAGAGACGTTCAATTGATTTTGCACATTCAGTTGGTTTTGGGGCATTCTTTTTCTTTTATTTTCCCATATTTGTAAGGTGTTGGTCTCTGCCGAAATTGCACCTTTTACAATGAAATTTTGTAAAATAAATGACTAGGGTGGCTAAGGTGTCGGTCGCTGCTGAAAATGCACCTTTACAAGTGTTTCCCCCATTTTTGCAAAATAGTCCTTTATGTAGGAGGAAAAAAATGATTATCCCCCCCTTTGTTTGCAAAATGATGGTGGAGAAAAATGTTATTATCCCCCCTTAATGAAAAAATTCTTGGATGGAGAAAATTGTTATCCACCCTTAGTGCCAAAAATGCAACTATGAAGCCTTGAAGGCTTTTACAAACATTGCCTCTTAGGAAAATTTCCAAAGGTGTGCCCTTCACTCAAAAAAATAGAGTGATTTCAATATTTGTCTGGCAAAAATAATTTGAGATGCTCCAATTTTTCTTTGTTTGTGTTTTGCAAAAATTTTCAATTTAATTAATTTAAAAAATAATTTAATAGAAGTAAAAAATAATTAAATTTAACCAATGAAGGTTAAAAAATAATTAATATAAGCTTTAAAATTAAATTATTTAAATAAATAATTAAAAGAAAATATAAATGGCAAAACAAAAAAATTGTTTTACCTTAGAAGCAATTTTAGGTTTGATTTCCTACAATAAAAAATGGTTGCCCTTGGATTTGGTTGAGGGGTTTTGAACCCCTAACCGATCGATTGACAGTGTCTTGTCTACCGGTTACCAACCACACTGGCTACCACGGTCGGTTGGTTGTAAAAAGGGTTGAACCTCTACTTGAAGGGGTGGAGCTCGCAAGCTACTACCAACGGGCAACACTATCTCTGGTGGCAGGCGCTAATCCATGGTGGCTCCACTCTGAGCGGTGCTCCTCCATCGGCTTCAATCGCAACGATGGTTCAAAGTGAAAAACTCCCACTGGCACCTTTTTAATCATCCTTTGTTGGGTGTTCTCCATGCATCGATCGTCATGTAGACCAATGTATTTTTTTGGAAAAATGATAGCATGCCACAAAATAAAATGTGCAATGCAAAAGATATATCAAATACGCACACAATTGGTATTCTCCATGGTAGATCGTCTACAATAGAAGGTAAAGTTTTACAATTTCTCCTACGAGTAGACGATGGCTTGCATGTCCAAATAATAATGAACAAATTGAATGATCTACCTCTACTAGATCGCATAGCTTCAAAGAATGAGGAGAACATTGAACGGTAAAAAAATGGGCGATGTCAGCTGCATTGAACATCAGGGCTCTTTTCTCAGATGATCTACAAGTGTGTGAACGCATGATTTGAATCACATCTATAAATTGTGATGTGACTGACACCATCGAATTACCTCTTTTCGAGGGTGATCTGAGAAAAATTATGTTGTAATTTTATCTGTGTAGTTCACCTTCATCTGCAAGTGTGGAGAAATGTCCTATGGATTGGGCTACTTATATTTAAATTTTTTACAACATATGTAATGGTGGAGGGCAGCAAATGGTCGATATCTACAACTTGATATCCGAAATGAAAAGTGGAAAGAATGCGATCAAGCTACAATCCAGAGTGGCCTTTCATCAAGAATCATTAATGCAAATCACTGGTCTAAAAATTCCCATCGGGCATACATCATGATCTGCATAAACAAATGATTCTTCCTACTTCAAAATCATTTGAGATTCATTGTGAGTCAAAAAATACAAAAAAACAATGAACAACTATATTGCAATCATTTCGTGAGGTGTTGTGATTGAATCTTGTTGCCTATTGTCTGAATGCATACGTAAGCCTAAAAATTTCACACAAGTGGAATTAACCTATTGTGTGCAAATGAATATTGATGTATCCTTTAGGTTCCCATCTGCAATTTGATCCTAGGTGCAGCACTAGCTCGACGTCTGCAATTCACCTCTGCTGAGGAGAAGACTAGCTAAAAAATTTATGGGAGATTATCCCACATTCGGAATGCGATGGACCAATATGTGGTTTAAAAAAATTAAGTTACACTTTGCTTAATGATCACCATAAGGTGGTCACCCCCATGGCTCATTTTTTTAGTCACCCGCTTGGTACTCCCACCATGTTAGTTGTTGATCTAGGTATCTCCTTAGGTCCTAGGTACCGCCACATAGCTAGTCAGTCCTCCCAAATGTCTCCTTAAGTCCTAGATGTCTATATGTCGAGCATGCTACAATCTAGGATCCACATAATATTAGGTAGATTCAAATGTAGTCTATCTCAGCCAAGTGTCACCTAGCTTGTATGATTGCTAGTGTCAGATCACCATCCTTGCCCATCTAATATCGCCAGCCCGTAGGTTTTTTGTGATGTATCCTTAGCTAATTTAGCCTCCTAGGGTTATCAGGTACTCGAGTCTGACGATCTCCTCTAGCGATCCATGTTTGTGTTGACGCACGTGTCCAGCCACTAGTGGTTGGGTCCTATATAGCAATCATATTATGAGTCCATTAACATCAAATTTACACGTAGTCCAATGTTTACATCAAATCTAGCTATGATAGATCTACACATAGTCTATATCAAATCTGGTCTATGGTTTCCTATTCAGTCAATAGGTCACTATCCACGTCAATCCCCATGGTTTGCATAATACGTAGGACTAAAGTTATCCCTCCAACAAGTTTGCTAGACCAATCAGATCAAGTCTTAAAATTATATGAGTCATAGTTGTGTATGTTATATCTGGTTCACCTAGGTCATCTGCTACACAGGTCAAAGTGACCCATCCCACATCCTGTCAGATCTGATAGAGTCAAATTTGACTCGGTCCGTTACCTCAAAATTTGTGTCAAGATTTCCAGGTTGACCAATCCACCCAGTCATCAAGCTACGAGAGTTACGACTATAGAGATCTGATACCATATTAGGAGCCAATGGATTGAATTATTCTATTGAACATAGAGTGTAATAAATAATACAATGCAAGCCTAAATTAACCCGTAATTATCAGATCTAAAAAATAGCTTAGAACTTGAAATAACGTAGGCTAAGTTAGGTCTAACAACCTAACAATATACACTAACAATATATGTTAACAACTAACAATAGATGCATCTAACCTAGGTAGAAAGCAAATGTAAATAAACCAATTTACTTGGGATAATTTACATATTACCAAACAAGGTAATAGTACTCTAACAGACCCTTGTGAGGTGGGAACATCCTTCTCTTAGGTGGGTTAAACTAAACTTTGATGGAGCTTCAAAGGGTAATCTTGATAATGTTGGCGTTAGTGGGCTACTTAGGGATGACAGAGGTGGGATTTTGCTGGTGTATGCTGAATTCTTAGATATCCAAACTTGCCATGTTGCAGATGCCAGAGCCCTTTACCAAGGTCTCCTTCTTGTGGATAATATGGGGTGCAAAAAAATTTCCATTGAAGGAGACTCCCTAATTATAAACTTGGTCAAAGGTGATTCAGCCCTCAGTTGGAACATTAAGATTGCGATTATGGAATCTAGATGGATTCTTTAAGCTAGAGAGGATAGGGAGATAAAGCATATATTCAAAGAAATAAATTGCCACGTTGACTTTATGCCAAACTTGAGTATAAATCTCAATGGTATGTTTGTTTGAAGAGAAAATTTCATATTTTCCAAGAACCTTCAATTGGATTTAGTGGTGCATGCTTCTTAATGCTCTGGAAGCTTTTATTGTTTATGAAGAAAGGTTTTATGGTGCAGTCATGTGGGATAGTTGGTTGGCTAGGGGGCTCACCAGCGATGTTATAATTTTATTTCTTGTATCAAATTGTAGCTAGTTCACTTGGTTATGGGTGGCCAGTTGTAGTGCTTTATAGTTTTTTTTTGTCCTTGTATTGTTGGCCTTAGGCCACTTTTTGGAGGGCTTATCCTATTGAAAAAGGTTCAAGGACCCTTTCAAAACCCCTTATATATCTAATAAAAAAGTATAATGGCATATTATTAAATATTATAAAAGGATAAAATCTAAATTTTTCCAGCTTGTTCCACATGGCTGAAAATGATAAAATTTGCAATTTTCTAGCTTATTTCATATGGTAGATAAATATTAAATTTACATTTTTAGCTTGTTCTACATGGTAGAAAAATGATAAAATCTATATTTTTTAGCTTGTTTCACATGGTTAAAAAAATGTTAAAATTTGTATTTTTTCAACTTGTTTCACATGACAGAAAAAATTATAAAATATGTATTTTTCCATCTTGTTTCATATGGTAGAAAAATGATAATATCTATTTTTTTAGCTTGTTCCACGTGGTAGGAAAAAATGATAAAATCTACATTTTTTTAGCTTGTTCCACATGGTAGAAAAAAAAAGGATAATATTTGGTTTTTTTAAGCTTGTTCCACATGGCAGAAAAATGATAAAATCTATATTTTGCCAACTAACATGTGTTGGCAGAAAAATATAGTTTTACTAGAAATTTCAACTAAAAAAATAATAATTATGTAGGAATTTTTAGCTAACACGTGGTAGCACAAAACACAGTTTTGTTGGAATTTCCAACCTGCAAAAAAAAAGATAACTTTGCAAGAATTTTTAGCTAACATGCGACAGTTGAAAAAGATAGTTTTGTTGGAATTTTTTTTTCAATTTACATGGTGGAATCAGTAGCCGTCACGAATCTGGGCAGGTTGTCCAGCTTTTATGGTCGTCTCAGTATTCTGCGTTGTCCACCCCAGAATCTGCCATATAGATCTTCATGCATTTCGTCCCTATAACCACAATGCCACAATCATTTTAAACCTTTTACATCGTTGAAAGCACCAGGAAAGGGATAAGTGTTCAGTCCAGTGAGGCCCGAGATTTGAACCTTGGACTTCCACCCCCTTGTAGGGTTTGGTTGAACCAATTGGTCTACACCTCGAACCTAGTTTTGTTGGAATTTTCACATGGCAGGAAAAAGAAAAAATTGCATATCTTTTTAGAACATCCCACATGGTAGACTAAGATGAGAGTTTAGAATTATTTTATCTTTTTCTAGCAACAATTTCCACATGGTAAAAAAGAATGAAAAATGACTTTTCAACTATTGTTTTCAATGACAAATAAAGGTGGAGGGGATTTTTATTACTCACGTGGAAGAAAAGGTTGATGCTTCTTGTTGTTTTTTTCATGTAGAAGGAAAAGATAGATGGAAATAAGGATTGTTCTTATCCAAATAAAAATTAAAGATAGTCTCCCTCATTGTAGCTCACAAAAAAAATACTGGTGAAATCTTGTTTGAGATACTACTAGAACAAGGCTTGCATGAAAATCGATTTTTGGTATGCTTGTCTTGAAAAACAACTCAGTTGTGAAAATCCCTTATGGACGCAATTGGGGTAGAAGATTTTTGAAAATAAAAAATGAAGATTGTCTACACAAGCTAACTACTAATGACAACTCCATCATTGTTCTAAGAGTCTTACTTTTATTGCCAACTTCATGGTGATAATGTTCAAAGCTACCTTAGAGGAGCATCAAGCCATCTATGATAACAAGGAATGCATTTTTTTATTTATTATTTTCTAGTTTTAATATTATACATAATTATATCTAGTCCACTTTAAACATACAACACATTTTACTATGGAGTACCTTGCATAATCAACATTTAAAAAGGTCACTAGTTTATGTGTCAACATTTGTTTACACTCTACAAGTGTTGAAAATATTCTAACATCCATTCTGACGCCTAATGTCACAATGGTATTTATCTATCTCCCACTATTTTTGAAAGAAAAAAGGTGATATAAAAAATAGATATATTTTTCTTTCAAGTTGGGGGAGAGTATATTAGCTATCAAGTTGGTGGAAGAAAAGACAACATATCAACATAATGATTGTGCGCCATATTATCAATGTAATACATAAATTGAAGAAAGAGATGCATGAGGACATGCATCAATTTAAGTTGAGGGAGTGATGAGGCATTGAAATACCTCATTTTTGTATCTTAAAGCAACCATTCTTGACTCCCTTAATGTGTTGATAAAATATAATTAATTGTAGACTAGGATGTAATTTATACTAATATTGTGATTAGACATAGTGTATAGGTAAAACACATTACTATGTTATTTTAGATAGGTTTTATGTGATTTCAAGTTTAGTTTTATATTTAGTCATTATTTTTTATTTATAATCACTAGACTGATAGAACCAGATAGAAATATGATATCTTGTAGGTCTCTAAATGCTGATATGCCAAAACTATCATAGTGTGTCAAAATAGCCTTACATCGAAGTAAGCTAGAATGCATTAGAATAAGTCAAAATTATCACAATGATCCAGGATGTGCTGGAATGAGTCAGACTGAAATGAGCCAAAAAAGTAAGGACAAAAAATAATGGAAATGCAACATGAGATTAAGCTTGCACATAGGAAATAAATTGAAGGTTTTTATGGATTGAATAATTTGACCTCCCTAAAAAGTAGGCTAAAATTATGCTAATAATTTCTCCTTAAATATAGGGATGAAATTATGTTGTTAGTTTTAATAATTTGACATCCCTAAAAAGTAGGCTAAAATTATATTGATAATTTCTACTTAAATATATGAATGAAATTATGTTCTTAGTTTCAATAATTTGACCTCCCTAAAAAGTAGGCTAAAATTAATGGTATTAAGTTTTCCTTGAAAATATGGCTAAAATAATGTTGTTAGTTTTAATAATTTCTCCTCAAATCTTGGGCTAAATTTGTGTAATTAATTCTTCCTCAAATCTTAGATAAAATTGTAAAGTTAGTTCTAAGATATGGGGAACATTAGTTTCAATATATGGGAAAAATTCCTACCAAATACAAGAAGTGTAATGCACCACTTGACTTATTCATGTTTATTGTTAACAAGTGGTTGAGATGCTCCTAAGATAATAGGGGTATAAGGTGCCACTTGCCATGTTCATGCTTATTGTTAGCAAGTGGTTAAGATGCTCCCAATATAAGAGGATTGTAAGGTGTCACTTGTCTTGTTCATGTTTATTGTTAGCAAGTGGTTGAGATGCTCCCAATATAAGAGGAGTGTAAGGTTCCACTTGCCTTGTTCATTTTTATTATTAGCAAGTGGTTGAGATGCTCCTAACATAAGAGGAGTGTAAGGTGCCATTTGTCTTGCTCATACTTATTGTTAGCAACTAGTTAAAAAACTATATGATGCTTTCAATAGTTTACGAGTGTGTATTATTTATACCAATTATTAGAAACAGGTTCTAGATTTTTAGGGATATTTTCAAAAAATAGGGGTATGGTTAGGTTCCACTTGTATAAAAATGTGTGCCTAGCTTATATATATTTTCTAGAGGACAACAAGGAATAAAATAAAAAGAGGATGCATTTAGATTGAAGAATTTATAAAGAGGTAATTCCATCTTATTTGACTTTTGTTCTTTTTTTATTTATGTGTATCTTATTTTTTTTATGATAGTAGAAGAGGTTTTAAAAGGGTCCCCAAACCTATTAGAAGTAGATTTTTGAAAGGTAACCCCAAACCTTAGATCTAGCAATAAGACATTAAGAACGATTGAGCTAGATTCCACGAATCAAACCCAAAAATACAATGAAACAACCTCCTAGAAAATAAGCCACAATTTTTTATCAAAAAAATACAAGATATTATCCCATGGTCAAACCATCGTGTGCTCTGAATCTAAAGAAATGAAGAAAAACAACATAATAGTGAAAATGATACCAGTTAAAAATAAATTTACAAATATAAACTACCCAAACCAAAGTACTTAATGCCTAACATGAAAGAAGAACAGAGGAATCTTGTCATCACAATCAACAAATCTATCCAAAAAAACACATAATAGGAGAACCCCTCATGAGAATAGCCAGTTTAAGAAAACAACACTAGAAATATCAGCCAACAAAATCCATAGCATAAAAACCATCCAAGAGATCTGCACAAGAAATTCCATGAAACCCGCAAATCCCGTTGGAGCCAACCAAAAAAGTTTCAAGAACAACTACTCTCAGGTACAAGAAAAAGGAGATAGCAATATTTCGCACCACACCTGAGAGGAAGAAGGGTAAGATACCAAAAAAATAAGCCTTAGAACCCTGGGATCAAACACACCACCAGTGCTAGATTTGGAGAAAGATATCTCTACAGACCATCAAAGCTACAAAACCCACTAGAGACATGGGGCTCAAAGTTGAAAACCATCGCAACATAACAACCCACTTTCACCCCAACTAGTTTGGGTTGATATTTGGCCCTGTCTCCCCGAAACAACCAAATACAACAAGAAATTATCAAACCTAGAAGAAAATGACATAAACCAGCCATGAACCCACTACTGGTAGAGAACCCTAGCAATAGAGTCATCTGAGCACCATCCAACCAGAGTAGCCAAGCAATCAGATTCAAAGCTAGCCAAGGGAACACTATCATATTTCTATAGCCAAACACTATACCAAGCTCACCCCAATGGGTTTGGGTCGATAGATGGCCGTTTCCTCTCCCTGGAAAGCCAAAAAAACATAAAACTACCGAACCTAAAATAAATGCTACATGATCCAACCAAGTCCCAAAAACTAGCAAACAACCCAAGAAATGCAACCACCCAACACACCCACCAACCATAGCGAGAGCCAGCCAAGGGGTCAACAGCTAAAATTTTCCACTGCATTATTATGATCGAGGATCACCTCTATAGTTTTGGGTCAGCATTTGGACCTCTGCCCTAAATAAGAGTGATAATGCCAAACCCATAAGAGAGAAAAACATACCAGCAAGACCCCAGCAAGCAAAACACCTTGGTCACAAACCATAGTAGAGAAACTAAGCATGACTAGTAGCCAAATCCAGAATGGGATAAAGGGGGTCTCCTACTCAAAGGGTTTCAGAGTGTCAAATTCGAAGCAAGAGTGAAACCCTCATGGAGGAAGCCCTCACAGAGGAAACTCTCACGAGCCCTCTCTACCATGGTGAGGCTCAGGCCCTCTCTGCCATGGTGAGGCTCAGACCCTCTCTGTCATTTGTGCATATCTTAATTACATCTTGAGTTAATAATTACTTTTTATTTGGCTGAGGAGTAAGGGTCTAAGTATTATTTTTTGTAGATATGTTTTTTAAATAATTAATAGATTTTCATTTAGTGTAATTTTAATTCCTGCATTTTTCATTGATAGAGGGGTTTTGAAAGGATCTAAAAAAATTTACAAGGAAATCCAGGTGGGAGACCAACTAGGATCACCATAGAAAGCCCTCGGGTACAAAACAACAACAAAATAACATGTCCAAACTTAAAATAACCCGATATGAGCCTAGCAGGAAATAGAAAGAAGTCAAAAACTTCTAGAGAAGACCAAGTAGTACAACAACCAACACAGCAGAATAGAAAACCAACAACTTGAAGGAACCAAGAGCTAAATTGATTGGTTAGGAACAGTCTTGGTCACTTCATCAATTGTATTCTAGCTAGCATTGATTTTCTTAGCCACACAAATAACAAGTTGGAGAATAGTTTGAGTTTTGGTGAAAGTCAAATAGGTATTTTCAAGCATCTTAGTCAACATAACTGAAGGATTTTGCTTGGCTTTAGTTAATAGATCCACATATTTTGGAAAATTAGAGGGACCCACATTCTTGCTCTAGTAGTTGAATTTGGTAGGAACATCATCCAAGTACTCATAGACACTATCTAAAAATTTTCTCTTTGAAGCCGAAGACCTGGAGGATCACTACCAAGGAGTGGATTTAGCCCACTTAGATGTATTGCCCACATTTACCTTATTTTTAGGTTGGATCACTACCAAGGAGTGTATTTAGCCCGCTTAGATGTACTGCCCATATTTACCTTATTTTTAGGTTTACTAGTAACTGTCTTCTCTTCGTCATCGCTTTCCACAATTCTTTGGGGGTTATCCTAGCTTGACCTTGATTTGATATTGCTCGATGTGGATAACATTACTTTCTGGAATTCTTTCTACAACAGATGTTTGAACATGATTAGATGGAGGTCCTTGTGCTTCACATGAGTTGAGGTGCCCTTCCTAAATCCCTCCATGGAGATCATCATTGATCTAACAAAATAGTCAGGAACATCAATTTCCTTAATGTCCCTTACATTATTTAGAAACACCAGATGAAAACTTCGTAATGGTTCATCAATCCCATCTACAAGAAAGTACTACATATGGGAATTAAAACTTTGTTCCAAGGTTCCAATAGCCTTGTCCTCGCAAATCCCTTACCAAATTCCTTCCCTGGTAAGAAAAATGTTTGAGTTCCTCCACCATTGAATGTCTATCTCTTCAAATAGAATCTCCATAGTGAGGGAGCTTTGTTATCTCGGCAAGAAGGTGAACATTTACCTTGAATTTCAACCCCTTAATATGGAAACAATCATTATCCCATGAGCCTGTAAATTCTGTAGAGATTTTATCATCAATTCTTGCATTTAAATTTTGCAAGTATGATTTAAAATTTAGAAAATATAATTTCAATTTCTGCAAGAGTAATTTTAAATTTCTCCAAGCATGATTTTTATTTTAGCAATTAAGAAACCTTAAAATATTTTATATCAAGACATGCTTCCTTGTTTTCTAGTGTATATAACTATTGGACACCACCAAGAATTGATAATATTAAAATGAGAACATTAACAACACTCATTATTTTTGCTATTATAAATTTGATAAAAAAATTTAAATTTAATTAAACTATATATTTATCATCATGTTAATTCCTTACACATTATAGACATAATGAGGAAAAATTTCATATATATTAGAATTATAATTATTTTAATTGATAAAAAATATTTTTCAAACAACATTATAACCATTCTCTATTCTTCATTGTCTTCAGCCATAATCCTATTCACTTCTTATATGTGACATTTCATTCATTCCTTAACCAAAGTTGTTTTTTTCTCCTCTGCATGAAAATTGATCCTAGCTTGTTAGGTAAAGATGAAGTCAATAGAGGTCCGAGGGCCTGGTTCAACGGTTAAAGCGCTTCTTTCGAAGCGGGGAGATCGGGTTCCAATCCCTCGGGCCTCACCGTACTGTTACGACTGTTCTCTCGTCCGGGATCGGGCAGCGGCGTAAAAGGTTCAAAGTGGCGGGGGCATGGTGGTTATAGTTTGCAGTTTACTGGGGGCACGTCTAATCGGATTCGTAGTGACTTCGGGATTCCACCATGTTAATCAAAAAAAAAAAAATATGAAGTCAATAGAATTTTTGACTATTTAAAGCATTAAACTAGGGCTACCCATCGACAAGCACTCAGACGTTACCAACCAACCCATCCCTCACAAGACTAAAAAAATTTGGTAGGGTGCTCGTTCCCTCATACCAAGGTTTGAACAGTAACACATTGGTAGTTACCAACCAACCTATCTACCACAAGACTAAAAAAGTTGATAGGGTCTTGGTCCCCTAGTACCAAGTTTTGAATTTAGATTTCTTAGATAAAAACCCAAAGACATATCACTACGATATCGCTCACAAGATTAAAAAAGTTGATAATACCGTAATAAAGTGTCTTATCATTCATTTGCTTAACTAAAATTTTACCATAATAAAATAATGCTTAATAAAAATTAACAACATAATAGAATAAGATAGTTGTAAGCTTACTACAGTAGTAAGTATTTTGGCCTCTCTTTAAGAGATCTAAGTTCAAACCCAAACCCCACTCAATACGAGGGGATTAAGAAACTCATTGAAAAAAAACATAATTTTGAGGGGATTGAGAAACTCATTGAAAAAAAACATAATAAAATAAGACAAGATGAGTTTTTTAATGTTTATTATAAATCATCATATCGAACGATAAATAAATGTTAAATTATGTGGTTGTTTAAATGTATATTATTTTATTTTTTTAAATGAGTTTACTCATACATGTTTTTACGAGGGGTCCCCCTCATACTAAGTGAGGTTTGAACCTTAGACCTCCTAAAGAGAAGCCAAAATAGTAAACTTACAACTTAAATATATATTCAAGTATATGAAAATATAATATGTAATTTTAACCTTTTTCAAATTTTAAAACTTATAATATATAATTTTAAATTAATTTTATTCGAAATATAATATGTAAATCTATCCCTTTTAAATTTTTAAACCTTAAACCTCTTCTTCATAATATCAAAATCCTAACCATTAAACTTACCCAAAATATGCAATAAAAAAATTAAGGTTAACTTCTATCCAAGTTTATATATTTTCAAGATATAGACGGCTATAATCTCCATTTAATTTAATTGAATAGTTCAAGTCCAACTTTTAATGCCATATGTACAAAAGTTTAAGGACCACAACAAAAATAGGCTTGTCCGCCGCTTACCTAACACAACTAATCTAAAATAACTCTCAACACTCTAATTTCTTCATCAACGGTCAGTAATGTTTTTCAATAAGTTAGTTCAATTCTTTAAATAATCTAAAATTTAATTGACTTATCTTTACCGGTTTCTTTAAATACTCTAATTTCTTCATCAACGGTCAGTAATGTTTTTCAATAAGTTAATTCAATTCTTTAAATAATCTAAAATTTAATTGACTTATCTTTACCGGTTTCTTTAAATAAAATAAATAAATCTCTTCACGTTCCTTTAAGGCAGCCCATGTTTCCTAACTTCTAAGGAATATCTTTATAACTAGAGCTCATCCCTTTGAAAAATCTAATTCACTTGTCGTTGTAAGCATGGCTGTGACAACTTGACCATCTTCTACGCTCGTTTTTTTTAATCCAATGAGAGGGAAATACACGTTGAGTGCTTGATTGCCAAAACAGGTCCCCCCCTTTTCAATAGATTTTGCAAGATTGTCAATCATGACCTTATCATCGAATAAGAGCTTTTGATTTGAGCTGTGGAAATGGACAAGGTAACTTGCGTGAGAAAAGCCAAACATATGAAACATCTCCCATCTCCTTAAGGAATTTAGCTCCAAAAGCATTTAATCGTGTAGGCCCAATAGTTTAATATTCAAAACTATAAGACAACCATGGGAAATATCCAACTCACTCCTTATCACCCTCCAACATCTCCAAGAAAATCAATGACATCACACCCCTTAATTCCCACCCCATTCTACACTAGGTATTTTATTAAGTAGTTTGGCAAATATTAAACAAAGTATATATGTCATCTTATGAGATGTAAAATAAATCAAATCTGCTTCAATTTTAACAAGATTTTTTTGTATTTTATTAAGTAATTTGGTAAATATTAAACAAAGGATTTGTGTTATTTTATAAGATGTAAAAGAAATCAAAGCTAATAAAAATTTGTTTCAATTTTTTCTTTAATCAAAATAAGATCTTTTTTTAATATTAATGTTATACACATCAAATATATAAAAATTTTTACATCGACTTAGTCATATTGAGTTACTTGGTGCCACCAAGATTTGAACTTTGGTGTGGGATACATCAACTATTTGTCTCAACCGTTTAACCAAAGACTCATTGACCACATGTATAAAATCTATATACATATATAATATAATACTATATTATTAAATTAAGTGTAGTGGGCAGAGAAGGAAAAGATATCTACAAAAATAAAATGGATCCAAAAGGAGAACTTGGATTGAGTCCCCTCGAAGGATTTGGGTGGTAATTCCTTAAAGGTGGGGGAAGGAGAAGCTCAACTCCAGATGGACAAGGTTCGGAAGCTAAAGGCTCTGACAAAGGAGATTTTGCAACCCTTGGAATTGACCCTAGCTAACCTAGCAGTGATTGAGAAGGTTTCTAAGGAGAAGAATGTAGCCTCGAAGCTTGGTGTTACGGAAGTATATCATTCGAATACCATTTTTGAAACCATTATTTCTAAGGCTATTCATAATTCCTTTGATGGGCTATGTATTGGTTCTGCTCTTGAGGAGTCTATGATTCAGTTGGCAACCCCTAAGGTAGGGTCTCTGATTAGCTCCCCAAAGACCTATTTGGAGAAAGGTTCTCTCGGCCCTAAAACCCAGAGATAAAGGAATGACAACGTGAATGTGGGTGTTGAGTGGAAGTTCCCCCTAACAAGTCTATGAGGAAGAGGAAAATAAATTCTAAGATTGCAAATGGATCTCAAGCTTTACTTAAACTTGAAAAAGGGAAGGATGTAGGAGTAAGACAACTAAATATGGAATCTTTCTGCCAGAGTAACCATGGGGTGTTTGGGGGAAAGAAATCTAATTCTAAATCCCATAAATGAAGTGCCTCTCTTAGAATGTTAGGGGCTTGAATGGACTTTCTAAACAATGGGTGGTCGCTTCCCTACATAAAGAAATTTTGCCTAATATTTTTTCTTGCAAGAAACCAAGTTGGATGGTGAATATATAGAAGTTGTTAGAATAAGGATTTGGAAAGAAGCTCATTTTGCTGCAATCCCAGCCAATGGTTCCTCTAGGGGACTCCTTTATCTCTAGGATGCCAACAAGTTTGCGGGCTCCATAATGTCTTCCTCGAGTAGGATTATTAATATTATATTTTATAATAGAGAAAGCAATAAAAGGTGGGGTATAACTAACGTGTATGCGTCAAACTCTGGTCCTAGTAGAAACTTGTGGTAAACTCTGAGTTCCATGAGAAGGATTTTTGCTCAAGAACCTGGTGCCTAGTAGGGGATTTTAATTCCCCTCTATTTTTAAGATAAAAAAGGAGGGAAGTTTCCAATCTCAAAAAATATGGAAGAGTTTACATATTTTGCGAATAGCAATGAGCTATTGGATGTTGAGTTGAAGGGTTCAAGGTATACTTGGATAAATAGGAGAGTGGGTAACCAACTCATCCAAATTAGGTTGGACAAGGTTCTTATCTCCAAGGAGTGCCTTTCGTTGTTTGGAAAAATGTCTCTCTATTATTTGCCCAAAATTGGCTCCAACCATAACCCCTTATGTTTTGAAGTGGACCAGGAAGAAACCAAATTTCTCAGGTCGTTCAGGTTTGAGGAAATGCGGTGCCTTCATCCTCAGTTGGAAGCTGGAATAAAAAACTAGTGGTCAACAAGGGTCTAAGGCTCCAACCTTTCCAAAATTGTGGTGAAGCTTAGAGTTGTTAAATATGACCTTAAAGAATGAAATAAAAGGGTTTTGGGGAATATTTTACAAAAGAAGAAAGACCTAAAAATTCAAATGAAAGCTATTAAATCTAATATAAAGCTTGAAAATAAATCTCAATAGATTAGATATAGAGAAAATGAGGTGTTGGCCGAATTTCATAACACTATTGCCAAGGAGGAAATTTTGTGGAAATAGAAGTCCAAGGCGCTTTGGCTAAAGGAGGGAGATAAAAATTCTAAGTTTTTTACATCATAACCTTGAAGCACAAAAGTGCCAACAAGATTAGAGAAATTTGAAAAGTTGATGGATCTAGTGCTACTCACATTAAGGATATAAGAGTTGAGGTTGTGGCTTTTTTAGAAATCTCATCAGGGTGGAAGAGGTTTGTAATGAGGAAGCCCAAAAAAAGTTTCTTGGTAGTATTCCCAACCTTGTCACAGTTGATATGAACCAAGTCCTTGTCTCTCCCTTCAACGATGAGGAAGTTAGAGCTACTACCTTTGCAATTGAAGGAATGAAGGCTTCAAGTCCTGATGGTCTCCCCCCTTCTTTTTATAGAAGTATTGGCATATTGTGGGGAAGGATATTGTTGATGCCCTTCGAGAGGTCCAAACCACCAATAATATCCTATTTGGAGTGAATTCTACTTTTTTAACTTTGATCCCCAAGACTACATGTGCAAAGGACTTTGGTGCTTTTAGACCTATAAGGAATCTCCTTACCACTTAAAATATCAAGAATTAAATTAGTAATAACAGAGAATATTATAGCCACTTGGAGAGGGCAGGTCTCTTTAGCCACTTGGAGAGGGCAGGTCTCTTAGCCACTTGGAGAGGGTAGTTCTCTCGCTCTATAGGCAATAGATAAAATTATTATTTGATGATAATCTATATTGAATAAATGATTCTATTATAAATAGATAAATCAAATAATGAATGAACGCGACCATTGAAAAGCCGACATGGCTATTAGGATCATTACAAGACCTATCGGCTTATGTAACATTGTTTATAAATTTTTGACAAAGGCCCTTGTTAACATATTAAAACCTTTTCTTCTAGATTTGATTGACTCAACCTAAAGTGGATTTGTGCCAGGGAGACAGATCCTGAACAGTATCATAGTTATCCATGAAATCCTTCATTAAGCTGATAAAAGTGGCAGAGCTAGTCTCCTCCTCAAATTAGACATGAAAAAGGCTTATGATAAGGTTTCGTGGGAGTTTTATTTAAATTCTTGGGAAATTTTGGTTTTTGCTAAAGTTAATAAAACTTGTCCATGCTTGTATCTCTTTTGCCAAATTTTTAATCTTAATAAACAAGTCCCCAATAGGTTATTTTCAAGTCTGAGAGGCATTAGCCAAGGGGACTCCTTGTACCCTTACCTCTATATCTTAATGGTGGAATCTCTAGGTAGGGCTATCAAGTTAGAACCCTTTATGGAAGGTATCAAGCCCGCTTTACCGGTGGATCCTATTTCTCATCACCAATTTGTAGATGATGTTTTGCTCTCCCTCCTTGCTTTAGTTCCCCAAGTAAAGGTGCTAAAAGGAATCTTGGAGGTATTTGAAATTGTAACTGGGCAAAATATAAATTATATAAAAAGCAAAATCTTCTTTTTGAATACCCCCTTAGTGAGGTAGAGGATAATTGGTCGCATCTTGGGTTGCGAGGTGGTTGCCCTCCCATATCTTTATCTTGGAATACCTTTGTTTAAAGGCAAGACCTGATATTCACTATGGGAACCTACGGTAGAAATATTACAGAGGAAGTTGGTCAGGTAGAAAGGATCCCTCCTAAGTCAAGCTGGAAAGGCTACCCTGGTAAAGTCTACTCTTTAAAGAATTCCAACCTATTTATGTTCAGAATTCCTAACAAGATTTTTATCAAAGATTGAACATATTCAAAAGTTGGTTCTTTGGTTCAAGTCTGATGAGAAGAAAAAATTTCACTTAATTGGTTGGGAGTAAGTATGTAGACCTAAAAAGGATGGTGGCTTAGGTCTCTATAACATCAGGCAAATGAATAAGGCTCTGGTTGCAAAACAGGGATGGAAGTTGGTAAATCAAACTAAAACTAGTTGGGTCAACATTGTGTCGACCAAATACTTGAGATAGGAGAATTTTTTGTTTGTTGATCCTCTGTCGATTTCTAGTTCAACATTTTGGTTGAGTTTACAAAAGTCAAGGGTACTAGTCACAAAAGGTTACAGGTGGAGGTTGGGTGATGGACTCAAGATTGATTTTTGAAAATATATTTGGTTGATGGACTAGCTCCTTGCATAGATTTCAAATATGGCGACCAGATTGGTCTTTGGGTCTAATGTGGCTGACTTTATCGAGGTGGTTAAGGGCTGAAGATTTAAAAATTGTTAGACCAGTCTATTCTCAACAATGCTGAACTTGAAACTTGGATTCTAATTGCTAATAAGTTGAAATATCGAATCCTTTTCAGTGAAGTCCACCTACAATCTGCTGGCTATCAAGACTCCTCTGTGGGTCCCATATTTCAAAGTATGGCTTAAGGGTATACACCAAAAGTGAATATTTTTTTTGGTTGGCAACTTAGAATAAGATTTTGATCATTCAAAATATTTTAAAAAGAGATTGGTTGATACCAAATAGATGTTTCCTCCTCTGTGGTGCCAATGAGGAACAAATAAACTATCTATTCTTTCAATGCTCGTTCTCGTTGGAAGTTCTTAACTCTGTTTTTAAATTATTGGGACTAAGTTAGGTAGTGTTGAGTTCGTTTGTTGATGTTTGCACTCAATGGTCATCTCCTTTTTACTCTCCAAGGCTGAAATGCTTTTGGAACTTATGTTTACCGCATCTTTTTTGACGGGTGTGGAAGGAGAGGAATAGTATAATTTTTAAAAACTTCACAAGAAATATTGTCTATGTTTGCGCCAAAGCCTTGGCGTCCACCCTAGAGAATGTATCCTCTCTAGCTTTGGAGGAGGACATATTTGAGGGTGCTAAGCTCGAAAGGAAAATTGACTTTAAATAGAGCAATAGGGTTGTCGGTCTTCCTAATCCTAATCATCGGGCCCTTGTGAGGTGGGAACCTCCTTTTTTGAGTTGGGTTAAACTGAACATCGATGGAGTTTCAAAGGGTAATTCCAGTAATGCTGGTGTTGGTGGGGTGCTTAGGGATGATAGAGGCGGGCTTCTATTGGCATATACCAAATTCTTAGATATCCAGACTTGCCATGTTGTGGAGGTCAGAGCCCTTTACCAAGGTCTCCTACTTATGGAGAAGATGGGGTACCAAAAAGTTTGCATTGAAGGAGACTTGCTTAATATTATAAACTTGGTCAAAGGTGATTTAGTCCCCGGTTGGAACAATGAGGTTGTTATTATGGAATCTAGATGGGTTCTTTAGGCTAGAGAGGATAGGGAGATAAAGCATATCTTCAAAGAAAAAAATTGCAATGTTGAATTTATGGTAAATTTGGATATATGTCTCAATGGTCTACTTGTTTGGAGACACAATTTCTTGAAGGCCTTCTTCAATTGGATTTAGCGATGCATGCTTCTTGATGCTCTGTAAGCTTTTACTATTTATGAAGAAAGGTTTTGTGGTGTAGTCGTGTGGGAGTGTTGGTTGGTTGGGGGGCTCACCAGTGTTGTTCTAATTTTATTTTTTGTATCAAGTTGTAGCCGGTTCACTTGGTGATGGGTGGCTAGTTGTAGTGCTTTATAGTTATTCTTGTCCTTGTATTGTTGATCTTAGACCAAGTTTTGCAGGGCTTCTCCTATTGTAATAGGTTTGGGGACCCTTTCAAAACCTCTTCTATATCTAATAAAAAAGTATAATGGCATATTATTAAATATAATAAAAGGATAAAATTTGCATTTTTCCAGCTTGTTCCACATGGCAAAAAAATGATAAAATTTGCAATTTTCTAGTTTTTTTAACATGGTAGATAAATATTAAATTTGTATTTTTAGCTTGTTCCACATGGTAGAAAAATGATAAAATCTACATTTTTGTGTTTGTTTCACATGGCAGAAAAAATGATAAAATTTGTATTGTTTTAGATTATTTCACATGATAGAAAAAATGACAAATATGTATTTTCTAGCTTGTTTCATGTGGTAGAAAAAATGAGAAAATATATTTTTTTCTAGATTGTTCCACGTGGTAGAAAAAATGATAAAGTCTACATTTTTATGGCGTGTTCCACATGGTAGGAAATATATATATAAATCTGCATTTTTTTTAGCTTGTTTCACATGGCAGAAAAAGGATAAAATCTACATTTTTCCAACTAATATGTGGTAGCAAAAAAAGATAGTTTTACTAAAATTTTAGCTGACAAAAAAAATTGTGTAGGAATTTAAAGCTGACACGTGACAACACAAAACACAGTTTTGCTGGAATTTCCAACCTATAGAAAAAGTGACAACACAAACCACAATTTTGCTAGAATTTCCAACCTATAGAAAAAAGATAACTTTGCAGAAATTTTTAGCTGACACGTGACAATTGAAAAAGATAGTTTTGTTGGAATTTTCACATTGAAGGAAAATATAGAACTACATATTTTTTTAGCAAATCCCACATGCTGATAATTTCTCCTTAAATATAGGGATGAAAATATGTTATTAGTTTCGCTAATTTATTTTTTTATTTGTATTTGTGGAAAACATCCCAAAAGGGATGCCATTTTCGGGTAAGACCCAAGGAGGCAGGGGTATCCATTCCTTCTCAAATCTTGGGCTAAGTTTGTGTTGTTTGTTCATTCTCAAATTTTAGATAAAATTGTAAAGTTAATTCAAGATATGGGGAAGATTTCTCCCAAATACAAAAAGTGTAATGCACCACTTGACTTGTTCATGCTTATTGTTAACAAGTGGTTGAGATGCTCCTTGGTACCCTTGCACAAGGTTCCAAGTCACTCATCTAAAATGGAAGTGTGGAAGATTGTAGGGATTCACAATTGGTATTCCACACTATTCCATTTTCTTGGGAATTTTGCCACCATTAAATGTACTATTTTAAATATTGATTTAATATTATGAAAATTTTGATAAAATAATAATTAATATTATGAAAAATATTATTATTATAAAAATTCAAAGATTCCAGTTATTTTTTAAAGGGATCTGGTGGTCATTAACCTTGCAAAAATGTTAGTCAAGTAGTTTTATTTTTTTATAGCTTTTATTGAATATGTGGCTAAAGAATGAGTCCCCATGACAACAAAGTAGTTAAGGTTTTAGGGTTTTTTAAAGATTCAAGTTCAAACTATAGTATATTTAGAAGGGAATATTTAGTTGGTAGCATGTCAGTGTAAGGTGACAATAGGGCGGGTGTTAAAGGGGATAGTAGCTACCCAGTTCGATGGTTAGCTTCCTAGTTGGGCATTTTGAAAGCTTAGGTCAGGGTCCTTTTGACTTATCTTATCTAGCTGGCAATAATTTATAGTGGTAACACTCGAATCCTATTTCATATCAAACAAAGGTGTTACCAATCTCCTTGTGTGTTAAAAAAATATTGTTAAAGAATAGGTCAAATTTGAAGAGAATCAACTAAAATTTTCATAGGTAAAAGGAAGGTATTAATGCTGAAAAAAATTCCATCATAAAAATATGCCACTGAAAATAAATAGAAGATTTCCATAATGCTCTAAAACACTAAAAGCCAAAAATCTACTCAACTAGAGTTGAATGATTATTTTTCGAAGAGTTGGATGGTCGAAAAAGATGAAAATATAGTATGAGATGAAGGTTGCACATAGGAAATAAAGTGAAGATTTTTGTGGATTGAATAATTTGGCCTCCCTAAAAAATAGGCTAAAATTGTGCTGACAATTTCTTCTTAAAATAGGGATGAAATGATGTTCTTAGTTTCAATAATTTGACATCCCTAAAAAGTAGGTTAAAATTGTGTTGATAATTTAACCTTAAATATAGGGATGAAATTATGTTCTTAATTTCAATAATTTGGCATCCCTAAAAAGTAGACTTAAATTATGTTGATAATTTATCCTTACATATAAGAATGAAATTGTGTTCTTAGTTTCAATAATTTGACCTTCCTAAAAGGTAGGCTAAAATTATGCTATTAATTTTTCCTTGAAAATATGGCTAAAATAATATTAGTTTCAATAATTCCTCCTCAAATCTCGGGCTAAATTTGTGTTGTTATTTCTTCCTCAAATATTAGATAAAAATGTAAAGTTAGTTCTAAGATACGGGGAACATTAGTTTCAAGATATGGGGAAAATTTCAAGATAAAATGTCACAATGGTATTTTTCTAGCCCCCGCTATTTAAAAAAAAAAAAAAAGTGACTTAAAAAAAATGGACATATGTTTCTTTCATGTTGGGGGAGAGTATGTTAGCCATCAAGTTGGAGGAAGAAAAGACAACATATCAACATAATGATTGTGTGCCATATTATCAATGTAATACATAAATTGAAGAAGAGATGCATGAGGACATCCATCAATTTAAGTTGAGGGAGTGATGAGACATTGAAATACCTCATTTTTGTATCTTAAAACAACCATTCTTGACTCCCTTAATGTGTTCATAAAAATTAATTAACTATGGAATATGATGTAATTTATACTAATATTGTGATTAGACAGTGTATAGGTAAATCACATTACTATATTATTTTAGATAGGTTTTATGTGATTTCGGGTTTAGTTTTATATTTAGTCATGATTATTTGGTTTATAATCATTAGATTGATAGAACCAAATAGAAATATGATATCTTACAAGTCTCTAAATATTGATATGCCAAAACTATCATAGTGTGTCAGAATAGCCTAAAATCAAAATAAGCTAGAATGCATCAAAATAAGTCAAAATTATCACAATGAGCCAAGATGTCGTGGAATGAGTCGGACTGAAATGAGCCAAAAAAGTAAGGGCTAAAAAAGATGGAAATGCAGCATGAGATGAAGCTTGCACATAGGAAATAAAGTGAAGAATTTTATGGATTGAATAATTTGGCCTCCCTAAAAAGTAGGCTAAAATTGTGCTGATAATTTCTCCTTAAATATAGGGATGAAATTATGTTCTTAGTTTCAATAATTTGGCCTCCCTAAAAACTAGGCTAAAATTATGTTGATAATTTCTCCTTAAATATAGGAATGAAATTATGTTCTTAGTTTTAATAATTTGACCTCCCTAAAAAGTAGGCTAAAATTATGCTATTATTTTTCTTTAAAAGGCTAAAATAATGTTGTTAGTTTCAATAATTCCTCCTCAAATATTGGGCTAAATTTGTGTTAGTTCTTCCTCAAATCTTAGATAAAATTGTAAAGTTAGTTCTAAGATGTGGGGAACATTAGTTTCAAGATATGGGAAAATTTCCTCCCAAATACAAAAAGTGTAATGCACCACTTGACTTGTTCATGTTTATTATTAACAAGTGGTTGAGATGCTCTTAAGATAATAGGAGTATAGGGTGTCACTTGTCTTGTTCTTGCTTATTGTTAGCAAGTGGTTGATATGCTCCCAACATAAGAGTGTAAGGTGTCAGTTGCCTTGTTCATGGTGATTGTTAGCAAGTGGTTGAGATGCTCCCAACATAAGAGGAGTGTAAGGTGCCACTTGCCTTGTTCATGCTTATTATTAGCAAGTGGTTGAGAAACTCCCAACATAAGAGGAGTGTAAGGTGTCATCTGTCTTGCTCATGTTTATTGTTAGCAACAAGTTAAGAAAGTATATGATGCTTTAAATATTTTAGGAGTGTGTCTTATTTATGTCAATTATTAGAAATTGGTTTAGATGTGTAAGGATATTTTCAAAAAAATAGGGGTATGGAATTAGGCGTCACTTGTATAAAAAGGTGTGCCTAGCTTATGTATATTTTCTAGAGGAGGACAAGGAATAAAAAAAAATGAGGATGCATTTGGATTGAAGATTTTGTAAAGAGGTAATTCCCTCTAATTTGATTTTTTTTTCTTTTTTATTGTACGTATTTTAATTATATTTTAAATTAATAATTACTTTTCATTTGGTTGAGGAGTAAGGGCCAAAGTATTACTTTTTGTAGACATGTTTTTAAAATAATTAATAGATTTTCATTTAGTGTAATTTCAATTCTTGCATTTAATTTTTGCAAGTATGATTTAAATTTTAGCAAATATAATTTCAATTTTTGCAAATGTGTTTTTAAATTTTTGCAAGTGTGTTTTTAAATTTTTGCAAACATGATTTTTATTTTAGGAAAAAATAAATCTTAAAAGATTTTATACCAAGACACGCTTCCTTGCTCTCTAGTGCATATAGCCATTGGACACCACCAAGAATTAATAAGATTAGAATGAGAGCATTAACAACACTCATCATTTTTGCTATTGTAAATTTGATAAATTTATTTAAAATTAATTAAACTGTATATTTATCATCGTGTTAATTCCTTACACATTATAGGCATAATTAGGACTAATTCCAATATATTAGAATTTTAATTATTTTAATTGATAATTTTTTTTTTTCAAACAACATCATAACCATTCTCTATTCTTCCTTGTCTTAAGCTATAATCCTATTCCACTTCTTATATGTGACTTTTCATTCATTCCTTAACCAAAGTTGTTTTTTCTCCTCGACATAGAAATTGATCCTATCATGTTAGGTAAATATGAAGTCAATGGAATATTGATCATTTAGGACATTAAACTGGAGCTATCCATTGACACGCATTCGGGCACTACCAACCAACCTATACCTCATAAGACTAAAAAGTTGATAGGATGTATGTCCCCTTGTACTGAGGTTTGAACAGTAATCCATTGGCCGTTACCAACCAGCCTATCCCTCACAAGACTAAAAAAATTAATAGGATCTTGGTTCCCTAGTACCAAGGTTTGAACTTAGATTTCTTAGATAAAAACCCAAAGATATATCACTATGACATCCCTCACAAGATTAAAAAATTTAGTAATACTGTAATAAAGTAAAGTGCCTTATCATTCATTTGCTTAATCAAAATTTTACCATAATAAAATAACGCTTAATCAAAATTAATAACATAATAGAGTAAGATAGTTGTAAGCTTATTGCAGTGTTAAGGGTTTTGGACTCTCTTTAAGAGATCAAAGGTTCAAACCCCACTCAATATAAAGGGATCAAGAAACTCATTGAAAAAAAAAAACATAATAAAATAATGCAAGATGAGTTTTTAAATGTTTATTATAAATCATCATATTGGACGACACCGTTATTGAAAAAAAACATAATAAAATAAGGCAAGATGAGTTTTTACATGTTTATTATAAATCATATTGATCGATATGTAAGTGTTAATTTATGTGGTTGTTTAAATGTATATTCACTTTTTTTTTAATGAGTTTATACATGTTTTTATGAGGGGTCCCCTCATACTAAGTGAGGTTTGAACCTTAGACCTTTTAAAGAGAGGTCAAATCCCTTACCACTATAGTAAACTTATAACTTAAATATATATTCGCTTATATAAAAATATAATAAAATCCGCTCATGTAGAGGAGTTGGAGAGCAAGTGGGTAGTTAAAACTCTCTAGTTATCTAGAAGCCCAGTTTCAAATCTCTTTCCTCACATGTTGCGGATATGTTGAATATAAAAAATTCCTCATCAAAAAAAATTATATAATAAATAATTTTATCCGATACATAATTATATTTTAATTTTATTCAAAATATGATATGTAATTCTATTCCTTTCAAATTTTTAAACCTTAAACTTTTTTCATAATATCTAAATCTTAACCATTAAACCTACTCCAATTATGCAATCAACAAATTAAAGTTAACTTCTATCCAAATTTATATTTTTGAAGATATAGACGGCTATTATCTCCATTTAAATTAATTGAATAGTTCAAGTCCAAATTTTAATGCCATATGTACAAAAGTTTAAGGACCACAACAAAAATAGTCTTGTCCGCCGCTAACCTAACACAACTAATCTTGTGGCGTCAAGTCTCGTAACTCTCAACGCTCTAATTTCTTCAATGGTTGGTAAGGGTCAATAATGTTTCTAGGTTACTTTAATTTTTTAAATAATTTAAAATTTTATTAATTTAAAGGTTTCTTAAATAAAAAAATCTCTCTTCACCCATGTTTCCTAACTTATAAGGACTATCTTTATAACTAGAGCTCATCCATTTGAAAAATCTAATTCACTTGTCGTTGCAACATGGTTGTGACAACTTGACCATTTTTTTTATCCAATGGGAGGGAAATACACGTTGAGTGCTTGATTGCCAAAACAGGTCCCTCCCTTTTCAATAAAATTTTGCAAGATTGTCAATCATGACCTTATGATTTGAGCTGTGGAAATTGACAAGGTAACTTGTGTGAGAAAAGCCAAATATATGAAACATCTCCCATCTCCTTAAAGGAATTTAGCTCCAAAAGCATTTAATCGTGTAGGTCCAATAGTTTAATATTCAAAACTATAAGACAACCATGGGAAATATCCAACTCACTCCTTATCACCCTCCAACATCTCCAAGAAAATCAAAGACATCACACCCTTTAATTCCCACCCCGTTCTACACTAGGTATTTTATTAGGTATTTTATTAAGTAGTTTGGCAAAAATTAAATAAAGTATATATGTCATCTTATGAGATGTAAAAGAAATCAAAGATGAAAATCTGCTTCAAATTAAACAAAGTATTTCTGTCATTTTAAAAGAAATCAAAGCTTAGGAAAATCTACTTATTATTTTTTATCAAAATAATATTTTTGTATTTTATTAAGTAATTTGGTAAATATTAAACAAAGTATATGTATCATTTTATAAAATGTAAAATAAATCAAAGCTTATGAAAATTTGTTTCAATCTTTTCTTTAATCAAAACAAGATTTCTTTTTTAATACTAATGTTATACACATCAAATATATAAAACCTTTTACATCAACTTAGTCATATTGAGTTACTTGGTGCCACCAAGATTTGAACTTTGGTGTGGGCTACATCAACTATTTGCCTCAACTGTTTAATCAAATATCCATTGACTACATATATATAAAATCTATATACATATATAATACAATACTATATTATTAAATTAAGTATAATGGGCGGAGAAGGAAAAGAGATCTACAAGAATGAAATGGATCCAAAAGGATAACTTGGGCCGAGTCTCCTTGAAGGATTTGGGTGGTAATTCCTCAAAGGTGGGGGAAGGAGAAGCTCAGCCCCAGATGGACAAGGTTCGGAAGCTAAAGGCTTTGGCAGAGGATATTTTGCAACCCTTGGAATTGACCCTAGCCAACCTAGTGGTGATTGATAAGGTGTCTAAGGAGAAGAACGTAGCCTCGAATCTTGGTGTTACTGAGGTATATCATTTGGATACCATTTTTTAAATCATTATTTCTAAGGTTGTTCTTCATGATTCCTTTGATGGGCTTTGTATTGGTTCTGCTCTTGAGGAGCCCATGATTCAGTTGGCAACCCCTGAGGTAGGGTCTCCGATTAGCTCCCTAAAGACCTATTTGGATAAAGGTTCTTTGGGCCCTAAAACCCGAAGATAAAGGAAGGGAAATGTTGATTGGGGTGTTGAGAGAAAGGAAATCCCTGTAACAAGTCTATGAGGAAGAGGGAAAAAAATCTTTAGATCACAAATGGATCTCAAGCTCTACTTAAACTTGAAAAAGGGAAGGATGTAGGAGTAAGACAGCTAAAGATGGAATATTTCTACCAAAGTAACCATGGGGTGTGTGAAGAAAAGAAATCTAAGTCTATATCTCATAAATGAAGTGCCTTTCTTGGAATGTTAGGGGTCTGAATGGGATTTCTAAACAACGGGTGGTCGTTTAACTACATAAAGAAAATTTGCCTAATATTTTTTCTTGCAAGAAACCAAGTTAGAAGGTCAGGATATAGAAGTTTTTGGAAGAAGGATTTGGAAAAAAACCCATTTTTCTACAAGCCTAGCCAATGGTTCCTCTAGGGGACTCCTTTATGAAGAACACAAGCTTATACTGAGAGGGGGGGTGAACAGTATATGACCACTTTTTACTTTTCTTTCCCAAACAGTATTATCCAATATAATCAATAGTAATATCAATAGCGATAACCAAAGCAATGCATAAATCATAACACACAATAAAGACACCAATTTAGCGTGGTTCACCCGATGTGGGCTACTCCATGGAGAAAATATTTCACTAATATTTTCTCAATCGATCTTTTGGGAATCATTTCCCTATTACAATTTTTATGCACCTCTGTCCAAAGGAGACACCAATCCCCTAATCAAGTTTGTGGATCTCTATCCACTGGAGAACTCTTTCTCCTTAGCTTTGACTGGTGATATTCTATAAGAACTGTTGCCCCCACTACTCTGGCTAATGGATATCTATCCACTGAAGACACCTGTCCTCACTGCCTTAGCTAATGGATCTCTATCCATTGGAGACTATCGTCCTTTATACTCTGTCACCTTCAAAGCTCTGTCTCAAATATTCACTAAATGTAGTCCTTCATTCTAGCACAAATTTTCTCAATCTCTATCTCTGGTCTGGCACAAACCTATCCTCAAATCTACACCAAAATTTGTCCTCAAATATTTACTAAACACAATCCTTCGGTCTAGCACAAATCTATCCTCAATCTCTATCCTATGATCTGTACTAAACATAGTCCTTTGGTCTAGCACAAATATGTCCTCAATCTCTGTCCTTTAATCTGCATTAAACACAGTCCTTCAGTCTAGCATAATTATGTCCTCAATATTTGTCCTCAAGCCTTAACACAAAGCTTGATCTAATCACAAATCAACTCTGTTGGATCTGGCCCAAACCTTAACTCAAGATTTGAACAAATCAATCAATCAACTCTGCTCTCAAGTCTTCTCAAAGACTTATCTCAAATCTACCTTGTAAGCTTCCACAAAATCTCACACTAATATTTCCACAATTCCTCTCTAGAACTTGTCCAAATTTGCTCAACAAGTCCTCACTAGAATTTGTCCAACTCTGTTCTTAATCTCTTTTCTCAAATTTGTATTGTAAGCTTCCACAAAATCTCACACAAATCTGTATACAGGTCTTCTCTAAAACTTACCTCAAATCTCCTCAACAAGTCCACAGTAGAACTTGTCCAATCTCATAGAAACATACAGAGAATTGTTAGAGACTAAATATGCTTCACATTCATCACAATGCTCAATCACTTTCAATCACTCTTTTAGAAACATATAGAGAATTGTTAGAGACTCAATATGCTTCACATTCACCTCAATGATCAATCACTTTCACTTGCTCTTTTTAGAAACATATAGAGAATTGTTAGAGACTCAATATGCTTCACACTTACAATGCTCAATTACTTTCAATCACTATTTTGGAAATATATAGAGAATTGTTAGAGACTCAATATGCTTCACACTCACAAATTCTCAATCACTTTCAATCTTTATTTTATTACAGAAACATATAGAGAATTGTTAGAGATCAATATGCTTCACACTCATCAACACTCAACCTCTTTCTCAAATCAATTCAGAATATAGAACAATTTTTTTTATAGAACTTGAACTATCACTTCACACATCCACTTGACTAGGCTCAATCAACTCTACTCAACCAATCACTCAATGAAATAATCCTTGCTCACAAACCCTAGTCCAAGCATATGAACACTCACTCAAATATTTCCAACAATACTTATCAACCAATCTCACATAACAATGATACTCATGTTCTTTTCAAACTCTAGTTCAAGTTCTTCACTCAACCATTCACTTCAACAACAATGCTTATAAAACAATCTTCACATAAAAATGATACTCATGATCTTTTCAAACCCTAGTTCAAGTTCACTCAACTTAATCACTTCAAAAACAATGCTTATAAATAATCTTCACATAATAATGATACTCATGATCTTTGCAAACCCTAGTTCAAGTTCACTCAACTTAATCACTTCAAAAACAATGCTTATAAAAAGGTTTTATCAACAACTATTTATTCCAGAAAACCTTAAAGTATTAATTCAACACACACTCAAAAATGCTTACCAAACAATAATTTTCACTCCAACTTTGCATTCACAACATTCAACAATCACTCACTAGGAAGAATATGCCCATACCTTTTGTTTGATGTAGAAGTGCCCTTGGAAAACTTGTCTAAATCACAATTTCCTTCTTTCCAATTTCAATGGTTAGATGACAAAATCTCACTCTTAACACTTTTTCAAATATTCCTTAGACACAAAAATACTCAAAGCTCAACTATGTCTTATTGCTCCCAACCATCAAATCATACATAAAAATAATAATTCCTTGGATACACCTTATAAACTCCAACTTAAAATAATATCCAACACCACAATTCTTCAAACAATATTTCTAAAACACCTTACTACCCTTTACAAACAACAAAGCAAATAACACCAAAAATTTAATTTTGCACAACCCTTATAACTCCCCTTACAACCTTACAAACCAAATAAAAATGCAAAAATTAAATTTTGAATACTCAATTAACCCTTTCAAAATTTTTGGTGCTCAATTTCAATGCATACCTTTTGCTTCCCCCAAAATGGGTTTCGACATGATTCGATCCATTTTCTCCCCAATCCTAAGTGCCTTAGCGCTAGGGAGTCCACTGCGTGGGCTAATGGTGTCCACGTGAAGGAAGAAACACTTCCTTCACCTTATGCCTTAGTGCGTTGTTGACTTCCCACGAAAACCACAACGCTTTCCACTTAGATGTAGCATGATTCACAAAGTTCGCAGTTAATTAAAAATCGAAGGCATGGTAATTTGCTAAGGTGGGATGATCCCCCCTTTTATACACGTTTGGAAATTTTCTCCCACATCAACACTTAGAATTCAAATTTCAAAAATTTGAATTATAATTTGATAAATTTAATCTTTATAACTAATATCAAAATTAATTAATAATTAATTTAAATAACTTTAAATTAAGTAAATTAAATTATAAATTAATTTATAATAAAAATTATATTAATTAATTTATAATTAATTTAAAACTTTCTTTTATAATATTATTCACTTGGGCTTTTTGCACTTTAGACCTCATCTGACTTCCTAAAATCGGATCTTGATCAACTGAAACTAGAGAACCTGAAACTAATACTGCCCACTGAAATTGCCAGTTACTGGTGCTCAAGGCTTGACATCAATGACCACTCACTCTTGACATCAATGATAACTTATCTACTCAAAATGTCCAACACTTTATATCTAGGATGTCAACAAGTTTGAGGGCTCCATAATTTCTTCCTCGAGTAGGATTATAAATATTCTCTTTTGTAATAAATAAAGTAATAAAAGGTGTGTTATGACTAACCTATATGTGTCGAAATTTGGTCCTAGTAGAAACTTGTTGTGGCAAACTCTGAGTTCCATGAGAAGGATTTTTGCTCAAGAAGCCTAGTAGCTAGCAGGGGATTTTAATTCCCCTCTATTTTTTAAGATAAAAAAGGAGGAAACTACCCAATATTTCAAAGCATAGAAGAGTTTACAGATTTTGTGAATGGCGATGAGCAATTGGATGTTGAGTTGAAGGGTTCAAGGTATACTTGGATAAATAGGAGAGTGGGTAATTAGCTCATTCAAATCAGGTTGGACAAGGTTCTTATCTCCAAGGAGTGTCTTTCGTAGTTTGGAAAACTGTCTCTCTATTCTTAGCCCAAAATTAACTCCAACTATAACCCCTTATGTTTTGAAGTGGACCAGGAAGAAACCATATTCCCTAGGCAATTCAGGTTTGAGGCAATGTGGTGCCTTCATCCTCAGTTGGAAGCTGAAATCAAAAACTAGTGGTTGACAAGGTTCCAAGGCTCTAAGCTTTCTAGAATTGCGATGAAGCTTAGAGTTGTTAAAAATAACCTTAAAGAATGGAATAAAAGGGTTTTTGGGAATATATTGCAAAATAAGAAAGACCTAAAAAGTCAACTGAAAGCTATTGAATCTAAGATAGAACTTGGAAATCAATCTCAAGAGATCAGATATAGAGAAAATGAGGTGTTGGTTGAATTTCATAACACTATTGCCAAGGAGGAAATTTTGTGGAAATAGAAGTCCAGGGTGCTTTGGCTAAAGGAGGGTTATAAAAATTCTAAGTTTTTTTACATCATGGCCTTGAATCACAGAAGGGCCAATAATATTAGAGAAATTTGAAAAGCTGATGGATCTAGTGCTACTCACATTAAGGATATAAGAGCTAATATTGTGGCTTTTTTCAAAAATCTCATCAGGGTGGAAGAGTTTTGTAATGAGGAAGCCTAAAATAAGTTTCTTGGTAGTATTCTCAACCTTGTCACAGTTGATATGAACCAAACCCTTGTATCTTCCTTTAGTGATGAGGAAGTTAGAGCTACTATCTTTGTGATGGAAGGAGTGAAGGCTTTAGGTGCTAATGGTTCCCCCCATTTTTTTCTAGAAGTATTGGCATATTGTGGGGAAGGATATTGTTGATGCCCTTCAAGAGGTCCAAACCACCAATCATATCTTGTTTAGAGTGAATTCTACTTTTTAACTTTGATCCCCAAGACTATTGGTGCAAAGGACTTTGGTACCTTTAGACCCATCAACTTATGTAACATTGTTTATAAATTTTTTACAAAGGCCCTTGTTAATATATTAAAAATTTATCTTCTAGTTTTGATTGACTCAGCCCAAAGTGGATTCGTGCCAAGGAGACAGATCCTGGATAGTATCGTAGTTATCCATGAAATCTTTCATTTAGCTGATAAAAGTGGTAGAGCTAGTCTCCTCCTCAAATTTAACATGAACAAGGATTATGATAGGGTTTCATGGGAGTTTTATTAAAAGTTTTGGAAAATTTTGGTTTTTGCCAAAGTTGGATAAAACTTGTCCATGCTTGTATCTCTTTTGCCAAGTTTTTTATCTTAATAAATGGGTCCCCAATAGGTTATTTTTCAAGTCTAAGAGGCATTAGCCAAGGGGACTCCTTGTCCCCTTACCTCTATATCTTAATTGCGGAAGCTCTGGGTAGGGTTATCCAGTTAGAACCCTTTATGAAAGGTATTCTCATCACCAATTTGTAGATGGTGTTCTGCGCTCCCTCCATTCTTCAGTTTCCAAAGTAAAAGTGCTAACAGAAATCTTGGAGGTATTTGAAATTGCAACTAGGAAAAAGATAAATTATATAAAAAGTAAAATCTTATTTTTGAATACCCCCTTAGTGAGGAAGAGGATAATTGCTCACATCTTGGGTTGTGAGGTGGTTTCCCTCCTCTCTCTTTACCTTGGAATATCTTTGTTTAAAGGTAAGATCTGATATTCACTTTGGGAACCTACGATGGAAGGATTGTAGAGGAAGTTGGTTGGGTAGAAAGGATCCCTCCTTAGTCAAGATGGAAAGGCTACCCTGGTAAAGTCTATTCTTTAGAGCATTCCGACCTTCTTATCTATGTTTAGAATTCCTAACAATATTTTATTGAAGATTAAACATATTCAAAAGTTATTTCTTTGGTTCGAGTCTGATGAGAAGAAAAAATTTCACTTAGTTGGTTGGGAACAAGTATGTATACCTAAAAAGGATGGTGGCTTAGGTCTCTGTAACATCATGCAAATTAATGAGACTCTGGTTGCAAAATAGGGATGGAAGTTGGCAAATCAAATTGAAACTAGTTGGGTCAATATTGTGTTGACCAAATACTTGAGATAGGAGAATTTTTTGTTTGTTGATCCTTTGTCGACTTCTAGTTCAACCTTTTGGTTGAGTTTGTAAAATTCAAGGGCACTAGTCTCCAAAGGTTGCAGGTGGAGGTTGGGTGATGGAATCAAGATTGATTTTTGGAAATATATTTGGTTGATGGACTAGCTCCTTGCACATATTCTAAATCTGATGTATTTGAAGCCTAGGACTAGATTGATCTTTAGGTCTAAGGTGGCTGAATTTATTGAGGTGTTTAATGGGCTGAAGGTTTGAAAATAGTTAGACTAGACTATTCTCAACAATGTTGAACTTGAAGCTTGGATTCTAATTGCTAATAATTTGAAGTTTTAGGTCATTAAACAGAGAAATGAAGAGGATGAGATCTTCTAGGCAGGGTAAATAACAGATCTTTTTCAGTCAAATCCACCTACAATTTGCTGGCTATCAGGACTCCTTCGTGGGTCCCACATTTCAAAGTATGGCTTAAGGGTCTAACACGAAAGGTGAATATATTTTTGGTTGGCAACTTAGAATAATATTTTGATCATAAAAAATCTTTAAAAAAGAGGTTGTTTGATGCTAAATAAATGTTGTCTCTGTGGTGCCAATAAGAAACAAATAAACCATGTATTCTTTCAATGCTCATTCTTGTTGGAAGTTCTTAACTTTATTTTTAAATTTTTGGAACTAAGTTAGGTAGTGTCGAGTTTGCTTGTTGATTTTTGCGCTCAATGATCATCTCCTTTTTACTCTCCAAGGCTGAAATGGTTTTGGAACTTATGTTTGTTGCATATTTTTTGATAGGTGTGGAAGGAGAGGAATAGTATAATTTTTAAAAACTTCAAAATATATCTTACCTCTGTTTGTGCGAGAGCCTTGGCTTCCACCCTAGAGAATGTGTTCTCTCTAGCTTTGGCAGAGGGGGGATTTGAGGAGGCTAAGCTCGAAACTAAAACTGGATTTCACTAGAGCAATAGGATTGTTAGTCTTCCTGGTCCTAATACTTAGGCCCTTGTGAGGTGGGAATCTCCTTCAAGCTTGGTTAAACTGAACTTCAATGGAGTTTCAAAGGGTAATCCCGGTAGTGCTGGTGTTTGTGGGTGCTTGGGGATGATAGAGGTGGGCTTCTACTGGAGTATACCAAATTATTAGATATCCATACTTGCCGTGTTGTGAAGGCCAGAGCCCTTTACCAAGGTATCTTGCTTGTGGAGAAGATGGGGTACCAAAAAGTTTACATTGAAGGAGACTTGCTTAATATTATAAACTTGGTCAAAGGTGATTCAGTCCTCGGTTGGAACATTGAGGTTGTGATTATGGAATCTAGGCGGATTCTTTAGGCTAGAGAGGATAGGAAGATAAAGCATATCTTTAAAGAAAGAAACTACCACGCTAACTTTATGGTAAACCTGAATATAAGTCTCAAGGATTTGTTTGTTTGGAGAGATAATTTTCCTGAAGGTCTTCTTCAATTGCATTTAGCGATGATTGCTTCTTGATGCTTTGTAGGCTTTTATTGTTTATGAAGAAATATTTTGTGGTGTAGCCGTGTGGGAGTGTTGGTAGGTTGGGGTGCTCACCAGCGTTGTTCTAGTTTTGTTTTTTGTATCAAGTTGTAGCTGGTTCACTTGGTGATGGGTGGCCAATTGTAGTGCTTTATAGTTGTTCTTGTCCTTGTATTGCTAGTCTTAGGCCAAGTTTTGTAGGGCTTCTCCTATTGTAAAAGGTTTGGGGACCCTTTCAAAACATCTTCTATATCTAATAAGATATGTATAATGTCATATTATTAAATATTATAAAAGGATAAAATCTGCATTTTTCTAACTTGTTCCACATGGCAAAAAAATGATAAAATTTGGAATTTTCTAGCTTGTTTCACATGGCAGATAAATATTAAATTTGTATTTTTTTAGCTTGTTCCACACGGTAGAAAAATGATAAAATCTACATTTTTCAGTTTGTTTCACATGGTAGAAAAAATGATAAATTTTGTATTTTTTCAGCTTGTTTCACATGACTAGAAAAAATGATAAAATATGTATTTTTTCAGCTTGTTTCATATGGTAGAAAAAATGATAAAATCTATTTTTTCCCAGCTTTTTCCACGTGGTATCAAGTTTTGAATTTAGATTTCTTAGATAAAAACCCAAATACATATCACTACGATATCTCTCACAAGATTAAAAAAGTTGGTAATACCATAATAAAGTGTCTTATCATTCATTTTCTTAACTAAAATTTTACCATAATTAAATTTTACTAAATCAAAATTAATAACATAATAGAGTAAGATAGTTGTAAGCTTACTGCAGTGGTAAGGGTTTTGGCCTCTCTTTAAAAGGTCTAAGTTCTAACCCCACTCAATACGAGGGGATCAAGAAACTCATTGAAAAAAACTAAAAAAAGTTACCAACCAATCTATCTATCACAAGACTAAAAAAGTTGATAGGGTCTTGGGTCCCTAGTACCAATTTTTGGATTTAGATTTATTATATAAAAACCCAAAGACATATCACTATGATATCCCTCACAAGATTAAAAAATTGATATTACCGTAATAAAGTGTCTTATCATTCATTTGCTTAACTAAAACTTTACCATAATTAAATTTCGCTAAATCAAAATTAATAACATAATAAAGTAAGATAGTTGTGAGCTTACTGCAGTGGTAAGGGTTTTGGCCTCTCTTTAAGAGGTTCAAGTTCAAACCCCACTCAATATGAGGGGATCAAGAAACTCATTAAAAAACTAAAAAAAGTTACCAACCAACCTATCTAACACAAGACTAAAAAAAGTTGATAGGGTCTTGGTCCCCTAGTACAAAGTTTTGAATTTAGATTTCTTAGATAAAAACCCAAAGACATATCGCTACATGTCCCTCACAAGATTAAAAAAGTTGGTAATACCTTAAGAAAGTGTCTTATCATTCATTCGCTTAACTAAAATTTTACCATAATAAAATAATGCTTAATAAAAAGTAATAACATAATAAAGTAAGATAGTTGTAAGCTCACTCCAGTGGTAAGGGTTTTGGCCTCTCTTTAAGAGGTCTAAATTCAAACCCAAACCCCACTCAATATGAGGGGATTAAGAAACTCATTGAAAAAAAACATAATATTGAGGGGATTGAGAAACTCATTGGAAAAAGAAAACATAATAAAATAAGACAAGATGAGTTTTTAAATATTTATTATAAATCATCATAAGTGTTAAATTATGTGGTTGTTTAAATGTATATTATTATTTTTTTTCTAAATGAGTTTACACATGTTTTTATGGGGTCCCCTCATACTAAGTGAGGTTTGAACCTTAGACCTCTTAAAGAGAAGCTAAAATCCTCAACACTTATGTAAATCTATGCCTTTCAAATTTTTAAACCTTAAACCTCTTCTTCATAATATCAAAATCCTAACCATTAAACTCACCCATGCAATAAAAAAATTAAGGTTAACTCCTATCCAAGTTTATATATTTTCAAGATATAGACGGCTATAATCTCCATTTAATTTAATTGAATAGTTCAAGTCCAAATTTTAATGCCATATGTACAAAAGTTTAAGGACCACAACAAAAATAAGCTTGTCCGCCGCTTACCTAACACAACTAATCTAAAATAACTCTCAACACTCTAATTTCTTCATTAACGATCAGTAATGTTTTTCAATAAGTTAATTCAATTCTTTAAATAATCTAAAATTTAATTGACTTATCTTTACCAATAACTATAATTTAAAGTTTTCTTTAAATAAAATAAATAAATCTCTTCACGTTCCTTTAAGGCCGCCCATGTTTCCTAACTTATAAGGAATATCTTTATAACTAGAGCTCATCCCTTTGAAAAATCTAATTCACTTGTTGTTGTAAGCATGGTTGTGACAACTTGACCATCTTCTACGCTCGTTTTTTTTAATCCAATGGGAGGGAAATCACACTTTGAGTGCTTGATTGCCAAAACAGGTCCCCCTTTTCAATAAAATTTTGCAAGATTGTCAATCATGACCTTATCATCGAATAAGAGCTTTTGATTTGAGCTGTGGAAATGGACAAGGTAACTTGCGTGAGAAGAGCCAAGCATTGAAACATCTCCCATCTCCTTAAGGAATTTAGCTCCAAAAGCATTTAATCGTGTAGGCCCAATAGTGTTTAAATATTCAAAACTATCAGACGACCATGGAAATATCCAACTCACTCCTTATCACCCTCCAACATCTCCAAGAAAATCAATGACATCACATCCCTTAATTCCCACCCCGTTCTACACTAGGTATTTTATTAAGTAGTTTGGCAAGTATTAAACAAAGTATATATGTCATCTTATGAGATGTAAAAGAACTCAAAGATGAAAATCTACTTCAATTTTAACAAGATTTTTTTTCTACACTAGGTATTTTATTAAGTAGTTTGGCAAATATTAAACAAAGTATATATGTCATCTTATGAGATGTAAAAGAACTCAAAGATGAAAATCTACTTCAATTTTAACAAGATTTTTTTTATTTTTTTATTTTATTAAGTAATTTGGTAAATATTAAACAAAGGATTTGTGTCATTTTATAAGATGTAAAAGAAATCAAAGCTTATGAAAATTTGTTTCAATTTTTTCTTTAATCAAAACAAGATCTTTTTTAATATCAATGTTATACACATCAAATATATAAAATCTTTTACATCGACTTAGTCATATTGAGTTACTTGGTGCCACCAAGATTTGAACTTTGGTGTGGGATACATCAACTATTTGTCTCAACCGTTTAACCAAAGACCCATTGACCACATTTATAAAATCTATATACATATATAATATAATACTATATTATTAAATTAAGTATAGTGGGTGGAGAAGATTTTATCGGACAAATCTTGCTTGCCTCATTAGACAACCATAAATTTATTATCGCTACCACAAAATACTTCATAAAGTGGGTCGAAGCCATCCCACTCGTTCAAACTACGGGCAATGCAAAAGAATACCATTGTGAATGCGGTGCTACAGGATGTCCCTTAGCAGTGTGTAATGGATTGTCGTTGTCTGAATGCTCAACGATGAGCATGTGGTAAGTCACAAGGCAAGAAACCAAATTTGATATAATCCTTAATTTGTGAAAACTAAGGATCGTGTGGTTTAGTATGGATGAAATGGATGTCATCATCGTCTGTGGAAGGTGAAGATGAAATAGCAGACTATGTTAGAGTATGAATGGACATGTGCGTTGTGTTAGAGAGGGGGTTGTGGTATCAACGATCCTAGAGATGTTATTGTGTTGGCGAAGCGATTTGATGAGAGTGGAGCGACTTCAATGTCATACCACTCGAGTTGGGTGAGGAGTTGTTGGGCAATATGTTTGTATTGCTGGAGGATTGGGTGTATTGCCAAATCTCCTAGACTTGATTGACGATAAGAAGGGATTCGCCAAAGATGTGAAGGTGTCTAATGTGCATAGAATACACTTGCTTTAGACCAAGAATAAGAGCTTCATATTCGGCATTATTGTTTGTGCAGGGAAATCCTAATTTAAAAGAAAATGGGAGAGGTTCCTCGTCAAGTGTGAAGAATACAATTTTTGCACCCCAGCGTGAGTGCAGCGAGAGCCATCAAAGAAAAGTGTTAAATCAGTTGGTATTTCTGGTGCAACATACTCTTCAGCTTCTATGATATAGAAGATGGAATCATCAAGGAGCTGGATAAGAAGTGGTTGATTATCGAGCAATGGAGCCTCGACAAGTTGATCAACGATGCCTAGTCCTTTGATGGATTTCTGAGAAATGAACTCGAAGATGAATTCAGTGAGAAGCATAATCCATTTGGCAGTGTGAGAGTTATGATAACTTTTGTTCATCATATACCGAAGCGGATTATCGTGAGTGATGAAAAATATGGTGTGATTAAGCATATAGTGGTATAGTTTTTGTGTCGTAAAGACTACAACCAAGCATAGCTTTTCCATGTATGTGTATCGGGTTTCATAACTGACAAGCGTACGACTGATGTAATAAATGGCTTATTCTTGATTGAGCGCATTCTTTTGAGCTAGAAATGTGCCAAGTGCAAAATCCGTAGTAGAAATATACAAGAGGAATGGCAGCTTCAGGTGTGGGGGAGATATGACTGGTGATGAAGTGAGGTAGGCTTTGATTGAATCAAAGGCTTGTTGACAGTTTGCGTCCTATTTGAAAGTGACTCCTTTTTGTAGGAGATAATTGAATGGCTTGCACTTATCTGATAAATGGGCAATAAAATGACAAATAGATTGAATTTTGCCCTGCAAGCTGCATAGTTATTTAAGATTGGTGGGTGAAGGCATATCGATGATGGCTTTGACTTTGTTGGGGTCTATTTTAATGCCTCGTTGAGAAACAACGAACCCCAATATTTTGCCAAAAGTAACACCAAAGACACATTTCTTTGGGTTGAGACGAACATTGTGCTCTAGAAGGCGATCAAAGATCTTACGTAGATTAGCAAGGTGTAGTGAACGTTCTTTGGATTTGACGATGAGATCATCAACGTAATATTCCATGATTTTATGCATGTAGTCATGAAAGATATAGGTTATTGCATGCTGGTACATTACCCCAGCATTTTTAAGACCAAAAGGCATGACCTTATAACAAAAGGTCCTCCAAGAGGTTGTGAATGATATTTTGTGTTGATCAGCGGGGTTGATCTTAATTTGATTGTAACCAAAAAATCCATCCATGAGGGAGATTATTTCATGGCCCGCGATAGCGTCAAATAACGAGTCGATGTTTGGGAGAGGGAAATTGTCCTTGAGATATGCTTTATTCAAGTCACAAAAATCAGTGCATACGTGAACTTTGCTAGAGGGTTTAGGTATCGGTACCATATTGGAAATCCATTCTGGGTAAACAATAGGTTGGATGAAATTTACATCAAGGAGCTTTTGAAGCTCATATTTTACCAGCAACACAACCGTAGGATGCATACGTCATAATTTCTATGTGACGGGTTTGACGTCGTTGAGAGTGATATTGTGAACCACGATAGAGGGATCAAGTCCAAGCATATCCATGTAGGACCAAGAAAAGACTCTGATGTATTCCTTAAGAAAAGTAGTAAACACGATGTGCTCCTCTGATGAGAGGTTGGCGATGAGTTTATCAATATATAGATTATCGGGGTCATCACCAATATCAATGTCGATGGTGTCTTCCACAAGCATGTGGGAACCATCTCAAAGTTTTTTCAAGATGGGAATAAGATGCAGGTCATCGATAGACTCGGGTAAATCAAACTCATCATCTGAGTAAATGTTGGTGTGATGAACCCACAGGATGTGAGATGGGGTAGGTGGTGAAAGAGCATTCGTAGTACGCAAGACGAGGGACGATAGCAAAAAATATTACAGTGAATGCATTGGTGAAAAGTGAGTGAAATCGATGAAATTAAGGTTTCATTTATTGTCACAAATCATATGAGATGTGTATCGCAGTGGGGAGAATATATCCACATAAACCATGTTGACGAAAGTAGTAGAGGTCGCAGAATATGATGAGTCTTATAACGAAGGCTCAGAGGTAGCTGAGTGTCATGGTAGGTTTAACGGTGGATGTAAAACCATGAGTGGACAGTGAGGTTAAGTTGTGGATCAACGAAACTACCGATAAGTAGGGAATGGTATGGCTAGATGTATAAGCTATAGAGGAGAGGCTGAAGTGATGCGCTTTGGGTGAGGAGTTGTGAGGGACAAGGTAGCAAATTGGTCAACGAGCACATCAATATAATAAGTAGATGTGGCATTAGCGAAAGATGTGTCTTGGAAGAAGCTGCATGGAATGGTGACGGTAGAATGAGGATATGGATGTTGGAATTTGAATATTATTGTTTCTACGTAGTTATTATTTAGTTAGCATTGAGAGAGCATATAGGAGATATGTCTAAATTAGCATTTGTCTATGTTAGGATTTGATTACGTGAAAGTTGTAAGCCAACAATATTGAGCCCAAATTAGTTCTGCTCAAACTTATAAATTGTAATCCTATGCAAGTTTCTTTCAATATAATGAGTTTTCAAATCTCATTTTGGTATCAGAGCATACCAGGTTTGCTCAGATGGATCAAAACCTGTGGAGAGTGGCATGAAGAGATCTGAAGCACGCACTTTGTCAGAGAAACTCAAGTGGCCAACACTCAGCAGAGTTGCAAGGAAGAGCTCGAGTAAATCATTCATATATCACGCATCCTGAGGTATTTTTTGATGAAATTTTGAGGGTTTTTAGATAATCGTGTCAAGAGGATGCAGTAAAAATTTTAGGTAATTTGGAGCTCATTTGCTGATTTTATTAGCATTTTGAGTTTTGCAATAAAATGGTTGTATAAGGTGGAAGACAGGGTATTTGCTTCTAAAATTTTGGGAGAAATTTTATTTAGATAAAATCATCATTCAGACAAAATTTCAGGTCGTTTGGATCTGTATTGATCGATTTGTGTGAATATTGATTTTTTCTTCAAAAAATCCTAGATCCAGAATTGTGATAAAAAGGGAAAAAGTAAATGATCACATATTTTTCACCTTTGCGAATTTTCTTCTAAAATTTAGAGGGTTTTCATATTATTGTCTCAAGAATACAGAGTTTAATTTTCAAAATTTTTGGAGTTGTATGGATTGATTTATGTGAAAAACATTGAGGTTGTCTCAAAAAACACTCTAAGATCTAGAAAGGGCGAAAGTAAATTGATCACATATTTCTCATTTGTGTGAATTTGCTTCTGAAATTTAGTGGGTTTTCAGATACGTATATCAGAAGTCTACAATAAAAATTTTAGTTTGTTTCAATCAGTATTGGCCGATTTATGATAAATTTGGTTCTTGAGATTTTGGTAAATAAAAAAGAAGCATGTATTTTTGCAATCAGAGGTTAATTTTGAGAGATTGACTTAACAAGTTGAGTCAATTGAGTAAAATAAGATCTGCTACTACTCTTTATTGCAAAAAATATTGTATTAGAAGCTATCTACATTATTCCAAAGTTTTGTTGATTAGCATCAATGGCTACCAATAACAATCTTCCCATTCCTGAATTTAATGGGTTAGATTATGAGTATTGGTCTATCAAGATGAAGACCTTACTCATAGGTAAGGGTTTATAGGATATTGTAGAAGAAGGCTACAATGAACCTGCAGATTGGACCACCTTGAGTGCAGCTGATAAAACAAGTAAGAAAGATGCCCAAAAGAAGAATTATTTTGCCCTCTACCATCTCCAAGCAACTTTGGAGAAAAGCATCTTTCCTAGGATTGCTTCTTGTTCAACAGCCCTAGAAGCATGGAAAGCCTTGAAAGATAGCTATCAAGGGAGAAATCAAGTGAAGCAAGTGAGGCTTCAAACTTTGAAGAGATATTTTGAGAATCTCAAAATGCAAGAAGATGAAAGAGTAGGAGATTATTGTGTGAGAGTCAAAGCAATTGTAAACAAAATGGAGACACTTGGAGAAGATATCAAAACTGAAGTGGTTGTGAAGAAAGTGTTGAGAACACTTCTTCATAAATGGAATCATATTGCTATTATTATTGAAGAATCTAAATATTTGTCTACTCTAACTTTTGATGCTCTAATTGGTTCTTTGATGTCCCATGAAGAGAGACTCCAAGGTTCTACATCATCAAGCTTTGGAGGTGATGAAAAAGCATTCTCATCCAAGGAAGGTGAGACTCATGGCAATGGACAAGGAAGAGGACAAGGAAGAGGAAGAGCAAGAGGAAGAGGTAGATCAAGAGGTGGCTACCAAGGAAAAGGAAGAGGAAGAGGAGGTGACAAATCAAACAAAGCTTGTTACAATTATGGTAAGCTTGGTCACTTTGCTAAAGATTGTTGGTCCAAGACTTCTCAAGAAGGGAGAAGTAATAATTATGGAAACTATGGAGAAGAGGAAGGAACTTCTTCAAATTTGTTCCTCACATATGGAAAATCAGATCAAAATCTCAATGAAACTTGGATTTTGGATACTGGTTGCTCAAATCATATGAGTGGCAAAGAAGAGTTATTTGCTACAATGGATTCCACATACAAGTCCAAGATCAAATTGGGAGATGACAAGGCACTACAAGTTGAAGGCATGGGAGCCATGGAGGTTCCAACAAAAGAAGGCACAAAGAAGGTGAACAATATCTATTACACTCCTAAACTCCAACATAATTTGCTTAGTGTTGGAAAAATCATGGAAAAGAACTATAAACTTGTTTTTGAAGATGGAAAATGTGTAATTTTTGACAAAAACAATTGTAATAGAGTTGTCACAAATGTACCTATGACAAATAATAGGTTATTTCCTCTTAAGTTTGGGGAACAAGGAGGTGCTCAACTTGCTAGTGTGGCCATAGAAAATCCAAGTGTGCTTTGGCACTTGAGATATGGTCATCTTAACTTTTCAAGCTTGAATTTGTTGACTTCTCAAGCTATGGTGTGTGGACTACCAAAAGTTGAAGAGCACAAGGAGGTGTGTGAAGGATGTGTTTTGGGAAAGCACTCAAGAACAAAGTTTCCAAGAGGTCAAGCATGGAGAGCAATCCATCCACTACAATTGGTACATTCAAATATTTGTGGTCCAATGCATACCAAAATCTTGGGTAACAATTCTTACTTTCTCACTTTCATTGATGATTTCTCTAGAATGTGTTGGATTTATTTTTTGAAAACTAAGGATGAAGCTTTTGAATGTTTCAAGGATTTCAAAAATAATGTAGAGAATCAAAGTGAGTATGTTGTAAAGATATTAAGGACTGATAGAGGAGGGGAGTTTTGCTCAAATGCATTTCTCAAATATTGTAAGGATTATGGGATCAAAAGGTAATTAACTACTGCCTACACCCCACAACAAAATGGTGTGGTTGAAAGGAAGAACCACACTATTGTAGAAATGGCTAGATCAATGCTTCAAACAAAGAAACTCAGTAACATGTATTGGGCTGATGTTGTTAGGACAAGTGGTTACATTTTGAATAGGAGTCCCACTTCTAGTTTAGATGGGATAACTCCCTATGAGGGCTGGTATGGCAAAAAGCCAAATGTAAAGCACTTCAAAGTTTTTGGTTGTCTTGCATATGCACACATTCTTGATGAGATAAGAAAGAAACTTGACCCCAAAAGTCAAGCATGTATTTTCATTGGGTATTGTGAGTCTTCAAAGGCATATAGACTCTACAATCCAAAAACTCACAAAGTTGTAATCTCAAGAGATGTAATTTTTGATGAAGGGGGAGAATGGGGTCATCAAAATTTTTTTTATTGATGATGGATCTCAAGATACAAGCTCCTCCCAAATGCAACCCATTAACAAGAACAGCAATGGAAGTCCTCCTCCAAGTCCAAGAAAGAGTTCTACTTCAAGTACAACAAGTGTTACTCCAAGTCCACAAAGATCAGCAAGTTCTTCTCCAATGCCCATGGAAGTAGATTCACCATCAAGAGGTAAGAGAACACTTCAGTACCATCCCTCCTACCAAATGATGGATAAGAATTTTCAAAGAAGATACACTAGAAGCCAAGCTAGTGAGATGAATGAAGTCTTGAAAAGACTTGAAAATCTGCACATGTATGGTGATGAAGACTCCCAAGAACCTAAGGGAGATGTTGTAAACTATTCTTTAATGACTAGTGTAGAGCTAGAGCCATCTAGTTATGAAAAAGCATGTACTCATGATGTATGGAAACAAGCCATGAAAGAGGAAATAACCTCTATAAAAAAGAATGATACATGGGAGCTAGTGGAGCTTCCTAAGGGTAAGAAATGTGTTGGATGTAAATGGGTCTATAATACCAAGTTCAATGCTGATGGGAGTATTGAAAGACATAAGGCAAGGCTAGTAGCAAAAGGGTTTACTCAAAAGTATGGGATTGACTATGAGGAAATATTTGCTCCTATTGCTAGACAAGAGACCATTAGACTAGTGCTTTCTTTGGCTGCCCACAAAGGGTGGAAAATTCAACACATGGATGTTAAGAGTACCTTTCTCAATGGGTACTTGAATGAAGAGGTTTTTGTGCAACAACCTCAAGGTTTTGAAGAACAAGATAAGGAGAACCTTGTCTACAAATTGAATAAAGCATTGTATGGCCTAAAGCAAGCACCAAGAGCATGGTACTCATGCATTGATGGCTACTTTCATAAGTATGGATTCACTAGGAGCAAAAGTGAACCTACTCTCTACTACATGAAACAAGGTAAAGACATCCTCATTGTGTGCTTATATGTGGATGATCTAATATTCATGGGTAGTAGTGATAAAATAGGCTTGTCCGCTGCTGACCAAACACAACTAATATTGTGGTCTCAAGTCTCGTAACTCTCAACACTCAAACCAAAGATGGTTGGTAACGGTTAATAATGTTTGTTTAGTTCAATTTCTTAAATAATTTAAGATTTTATTAGACTTATCTTGAACTATGGTTTAAAGGTTTCCTTAAATAAAAAAATCTCTTCACCCCATGTTTCCTAACTTATAAGGACTATCTTTAAAACTATAGCTCAGCCCTTTGAAAAATCTAATTCACTTGTCATTATAAGTATGGTTGTGACAACTTCACGATATTCTAAGCTCATTTTTTTTAATTCAATGGGAGGGAAATACATGTTGAGTGCTTGATTGCCAAAACATCTCCCTCCCTTTTCAATAAATTTTTGCAAGATTGTCAATCATGACCTTCTCATCGAATAAAAGCTTTTGATTTGAGTTGTGGAAATGGACAAGGTAACTTGCGTAAGAAGAGCCAAGCATTGAAACATCTCCCATGGCATTAAGGAATTGAGCTCCAAAAGCATTTAATTGTGTAGGCCCAATAGTGTTTAAATATTCAAAACTATCAAACGACCATGGTAAATATCCAACTCACTCCTGATCACCATCCATCATCTCCAAGAAAATCAAGTCATCACATCCCATGGAAAATATCCAACTCACTCCTTATCACCCTCCAACATCTCCAAGAAAGTCAAGTTATCACACCCTTTAATTCCCCACCCCGTTCTACACTAGGTATTTTATTAAGTAATTTGGAAAATATTAAACTTTATGTATTTATGTCATCTTATGAGATGTAAAAGAAAATCAAAGATGAAAATCTGCTTCAATTTTAATAATATTTTTGTATTTTATTAAGTAATTTGGTAAATATTAAACAAAATATTTGTCTTATATTATAATATGTAAAATAAATTAAAGTTTATGAAAATTTGTTTCAATATTTTCTTTAATCAAAACAAGACTTTTTTAATATTAATGTTATACACATCAAATATATAAAATATTTTACATCGATTTAGTTATATTGAGTTATTTGGTGCTACCATGATTTGAACTTTGGTGTGGGCTACATCAACTATTTGTCTCAAATATTTAACCAAAGACCCATTGACCACATATATAAAATCTATATACATATATAATATAATACTATATTATTAAATTAAGTATAATGGGTGAAGAAGAAAAAGAGATCTACAAGAATGAAATGGATCCAAAAGGAGAACTTGGGCTGAGTCTCCTTGAAGGATTTGGGGGAAGGAGAAGCTTAGCCCCAGATGGACAAGGTTTGGAAGCTGAAGGCTCTAGCAAAGGAGATTTTTCAACCCTTGGAATTGACCCTAACCAACCTAGTGGTGATTGAGAAGGCATCTAAGGAGAAGAATGTAGCCTCAAAGCTTGGTTTTACCGAGGTATATCATTCGGATACCATTTTTGAAACCATTATTTCTAAGGTTATTCTTCGTAATTATTTTTATGGGCTTTGTATTTCTTCTACTCTTGAGGAGCTTGTGATTCAGTTGGCAACCCTGGAGGTAGGATCTCCAATTAGCTTCCTAAATACCTATTTAGAGAAAGGTTCTTTGGGCCCTAAAACCCAAAGATAAATGAAGGGTAATGTGGATGTGGGTGTTGAGCGAAAGGAAATCCCCCTAACAAGTCTATGAGGAAGAGGGAAATAAACTTTGACATCAAAAATGGATCTCAAGATCTACTTAAAATTGAAAAAGGGAAGGATGTAGGAGTAAGACAGCTAAAGATGGAATCTTTCTGCCAAAGTAACCATGGGGTATCTAGGAAAAAGAAATATAATTGTATATCCCGTAAATGAAGTGCCTCTCTTGGAATATTAGGGGTTTAAATGGGCTTTCTAAACAATGGGTGGTCGCTTCCCTACATAAAGAAATTTTGCTGGATATTTTTTCCTGCAAGAAATCAAGTTGGATGGTCAGGATATAGAAGTTGTTAGAAGAAGAATTTGGAAAGAATCCCATTTTGCTGCAAGCCTAGCCAATGGTTCCTCTAGGGGACTCTTTTATCTGTAGGATGCCAACAAGTTTGAGGGCTCCATAATTTTTTCCTCGAATAGGATTATTAATATTCTATTTTTGTAACAGAGAAAATAATAAAATATGGGTTATGACTAACATGTATGCGTCGAACTCTAGGCCTAGTAGAAACCTGTTGTGGTAAACTTTCAATTCTATGAGAAGGATTTTTTATCAAGAAACCTGGTGCCTACTAGGGGATTTTAATTCCCCTCTATTTTTCAAATAAAAAAGGAGGGAAATCCCCAATCTCAAAAAGCATGGAAGAGTTTATAGATTTTGTGAATGGCAATGAGCTATTAGATGTTGAGTTGAAGGGTTTAAGGTATACTTGGAGCAATAGGAGAGTGGGTAACTAGGTCATCCTAATAAGGTTGGACATGGTTCTTGTATCCAAGGAATGTCTTTCGTTGTTTGAAAATTTGTCTCTCTATTCTCTACCCAGAATTGGCTTCGACCATAATCCCTTATATTTTGAAGTGGACCACGAAGAAACCAGATTCCCTAGGCCATTCAGGTTTGAGGCAATGTGGTTCCTTCATCCTCAATTGGAAGCTGAAATCAAAAACTGGTGGTCGACAAGGGTCTAAGGCTTTGACCTTCCTAAAATTACGATGAAGCATAGAGTTGTTAAAAATGACCTTAAAGAATAGAATAAAAGGATTTTTGGGAATATTTTGCAAAAGAAGAAAGACCTAAAAAGTCAACTGAAAGCTATTGAATCTGAGATAGAACTTGGAAATAAATCTCAAGAGATTAGATATAAAGAAAAGGAGGTGCTGGCCGAATTTCATATCATTGTTGCCAAGGAGTAAATTTTGTGGAAATAGAAGTCCAGGGTGCTTTGGCTAAAGGAGGGAGATAAAAATTCTAAGTTTTTTCACATCACGACCTTGAAGCACATAAGGTCCAACAAGATTAGAGAAATTTGAAAAGTTGATGGATCTAGTGCTACTCACATTAAGGATATAAGAGTTGAGGTTGTGGCTTTTTTAGAAATCTCATCGGGGTGGAAGAGGTTTGTAATGAGGAAGCCAAAAATAAGTTGCTTGGTAGTATTACCAACCTTGTCACAGTTTATATGAACCAAGTCCTTGTCTCTTCCTTTAGCGATAAGGAAGTTAGAGCTACTATATTTGCGATGGAAGGAATGAAGGCTTCAGGTGCTAATGGTTCCCCCCTTATTTTTCTAGAATTATTGGCATATTGTGGGGAAGGGTATTGTTGATACCCTTCGAGAGGTCCAAACCACCAATCATATTTTGTTTAGAGTGAATTCTACTTTTTTAACTTTGATCTCCAAGAATAATGGTGCAAAGGACTTTGGTGCCTTTAGACCCATCAACTTATGTAACATTGTAAATTTTGATAAAGGCCCTTGTTAAATGATTTAAACCTTATCTTCTAGTTTTTATTGACTTATCCCAAAGTGGATTCGTTCCAGGAAGATAGATCCTGGATAGTATAATCATTATCCATGAAATATTTTATTCAACTGATAAAAGTGGTAGAGTTTTTATCATCAAATTAGACATGAACAAGGCTTATGATAAGGTTTCATGGGAGTTTTATTAAAAGTTTTGGAAAATTCTAGTTTTTGCTAAAGTTGGATAAAAATTGCCCATGCTTGTATCTCTTTTGCCAATTTTTTGATCTTAAAAAATGGGTCCCCAACAGGTTATTTTTCAATTCTGAGAGGCATTAGCCAATGGGAATCCTTGTCCCCTTACCTCTATAACTTAATGGCAGAAGATCTAAGTAGGGTTATCAAGTTAGAACCCTTTATGGAAGGTATCAAGCCCACTTTCCTAGTGGATCCTATATCTCATCATCAATTTGTAGATGATGTTCTGCTCTCCCTTCTTTCTTTAGTTCCTCAAGTAAAGGTGCTAAAAGAAATCTTGGAGGTATTTGAAATTGCATCTAGGTAAAAGATAAATTATATAAAAAGTAAAATCATCTTTTTGAATACCCCCTTAGCAAGGTAGAGGATATTTATCGCATATTGGGTTGTGAGATGGCTGCCCTCCTATATCTTTACCTTGGAATATCTTTGTTTAAAGGTAAGATCCGATATTCGCTTTGGGAACCTATGGTGGAAATATTACAAAGGAAGTTGGTCGGGTAAAAATGATCCCTCCTTAGTCAAGCTAGAAAGGCTACCCAGGTAAAGTCTACTCTTTAGAGCATTCCATAATTCTTCTTATCTATGTTCAGAATTTCTAACAAGATTTTATCAAGGATTGAACATATTCAAAAATTGTTTCTTTGGTATGGGTTTGATGAGAAGAAAAAATTTCACTTAGTTGGTTGGGAGTAAGTATGTAGACCTAAAAAGGATGGTGGCTTAGGTATCTATAACATCAGGTAAATGAATAAGGCTTTGGTTACAAAATAGATATGGAAGTTGGTAAATCAGATTAAAACTAGCTAGGTCAACATTATGTCGTACAAATACTTGAGACAAGAGAATTTTTTGGTTGTTGATCCTCTGTTGACTTCTGGTTCAACCTTTTGGTTGAGTTTGCAAAAGTTGAAGACACTAGTCTCCAAAGGTTACAGGTGGAGGTTGGGTGATGGACTCAAGATTGATTTTTAGAAATATATTTGGCTGATGGACCATCCCCTTGTGTAGATTCTAAATCTACCATGTTTGGAGCCTAGGACCATATTGGTATTTGGGTCTAAGGTGGCTGACTTTATCGAGGTGGTTAATGGGTTGAAGGTTTGAAAATTGTTAGACCAGTCTATTCTCAACAATGTTGAACTTGAAGCTTGGATTCTAATTGCTAATAATTTGAAGTTTTAGATCATTAAACAGAGAAATGAAGAGAATGGGATATTTTGGGCAGGGGAAAATAATAGATCCTTTTCAGTCAAGTCCACCTACAATCTACTAGCTACAAGGACTCCTTTTTAGGTCCCACATTTCAAATTATGGCTTAAGGATCTAACACCAAAGGGGAATATCATTTTATGGTTGGTAGCTCAGAATAAGATTTTGATCGTTGAAAATATTTAAAAAAGAGGTTGGTTGATGCCAAAGAGATGTTACCTCTATGGTGCTAATGAGGAATAGACAAGTCATCTATTCTTTTAATGCTCATTCTCTATGGCAGTTCTTAAATTTTTTTTTAATTTTTTGGGGCTGAGTTGGGTGGTGCCAAGTTGGCTTTTTTATGTTTACGCTCAATGATCATCTCCTTTTTACTCTCCAAGGTTGAAATTATTTTGGAACTTATGTTTACCACACCTTTTTTGATGTGGTTGGAAGAAGAGGAATAGTATAATTTCTAAAAACTTCAAAAGAGATCCTGCCTCTGTTTGTGCCAAAGACTTGGCTTCCACCCTAGAGAATATGTCCTCTTTGGCTATGGAGGAAGGTAAATTTGTTGAGGCTAAGATCGAAAAGAAAATTGGTTTTCAATAGAGCAATAGGGTTGTCGATATTCTTGGTCCTAATCCTTGGGCCCTTATGAGGTGGGAACCTCCTTCTATAGGTTGGGTTAAACTGAACTTCTATGGAGCTTCAAAGGGTAATCTCGATAATGCTGGTGTGGGGTGCTTAGAGATGATAGATGTGGGTTTCTACTGGCATATACCAAGTTCTTAGATATTTATACTTACCATGTTGTGGAGGCTAGATCCCTTTACCAAGGTCTCCTGCTTGTGGAGAAGATGAGATATCAAAAAGTTTGGATTGAAGGAGACTTGCTTAATACTATAAACTTGGTCAAATATGATTCAGTCTTGGGTTGGAACAGTGTGGTTGTGATTATGAAATCTAGATGAGTTCTTAAGGCTAGAGATGATAGGGAGATAAAGCATATCTTCAGAGAAAAAACTACCATACTAACTTTATGGTAAAGCTAGGTATAAGTCTCAATGGTTTATTTGTTTGGAGAGAATTTTCTTGAAGGCTTTATTCAATTACATTTAGTGATGCATGTTTCTTGATGCTCTATAAGCTTTTACTATTTATGAAGAAAGGTTTTGTGGTGTAGCTATGTGGGAGTGTTGGTTGGTTGGGGGGCTCACTAGCGTTGTTCTAGTTTTGTTTTTTGTATCAAGTTGTAGTCGATTCACTTGGTGATGGGTGGCCAGTTGTAGTGCTTTATAGTTGTTCTTGTCCTTGTATTGTTGGCCTTAGACCAATTTTTGCAAGGCTTCTATTGTAAAAGGTTTGGTGACCCTTTCAAAACCCCTTCTATATCTAATAAAAAAAAGTATAATGGCATATTATTAAATATTATAAAAGGATAAAATATATATTTTTCCACCTTGTTCCACATGGCAAAAAAATGATAAAATTTGTATTTTTTCAGCTTGTTTCAAATGGTAGGAAAAATGATAAAATCCATTTTTTTCTAGCTTGTTCCACGTGGTAGAAAAAATGATAAATTCTACATTTTTCTAGCTTGTTCCACATGGTAGAAAAAATAGATAAAATCTGCATTTTTTTTAGCTTGTTCCACATGTCAGAAAAAGGATAAAATCTACATTTTCCCAACTAACATGTTGTAGCAAAAAAATATAGTTTTGCTAAAAATTTCAAATGACAAAAAAAAAAAATTGTGTAGGACTTTTCAGTTGACACATGACAACACAAAACACAATTTTTCTAGAATTTCCAACTTATAGAAAAAAGATAACTTTACAGGAATTTTTAGCTGACACGTGACAATTGAAAAATATAGTCTTGTTGGAATTTTCACATGGTAGGAAAAAGATAGAACTAAATATTTTAACACATCCCACATGGTAGACTAAGATGAGACTTTAGAATTATTTTATTTTTTTCTAATAGCAATTTTCACATGGCAGAAATGGAACGAAAAATAACTTTTCACCTATTGTTTCCAATGATAAATAAATATGGAGGGGATTTTTATTGCTTACGTGGAAGAAAAGGTCAATGCTTCTTGTTGGAATTTGCATGCAGAAGAAAAAGATAGATGGAAATAAGGATTTTTCTTATCCAAATAAAATTAAAATATATTCTCCCTCATTGTAGCTCATACAAAATAGAGTTTAGTGGTGAAATCCTCTTTGAGATACTATTAGACCAAGGCTTGCATGAAAATCAATTTTTGGCATGCTTGCCTTGAAAAAAACACTCAATTGTGAAAATCCCTTATGGACACCATCGAGGGAAAAAATAGTTGCAAAAAAAAAGGACGACCTCTTTTGTGGTAGAAAAAATAAAACTATAGGTCTACATAAGCTAACTACTTATGACAACTTCATCATTGTTCTAAGAGTCTTGCTTTTATTGCCAACTTCATGATGACAATGTTTAAAGCTACCTTAGAGAAGCATCAAGCCATCTATGATAACAAGGTATACATTTTATTATTTATTATTTTCTAGTTTTAATATTGGATATAATTACATCTACTCCACATTAAACATACAATACATTTTACTATGGAGTACCTTGCATAATCAATATTTAAAAAGGTCACTAGTTGGTGTGTCAAAATTTGTTTACACTCTACAAGTGTTGAAAATATTCTAATAGCCATTCCAATGCCTAATGTCAACCCCCACTATTTTTGAAAGAAAAAAGATGATTTAAAACAATGGACGTATTTTCTTTCAAGTTGGGGGGAGAGTATGTTAGCCATCAAGTTGGGGAAGAAAAGACAACATATCAACATAATGATTATGTGTCATATTATCAATGTAATACATAAACTGAAGAAAGAGATGCATGAGGACATGCATCAATTTAAGTTGAGGGAGAAATGCGGCATTTAAATACCTCATTTTTGTATCTTAAAACAACCATTTTTAACTCCTTTAATGTGTTGATAAAAATAATTAACTATGGACTAGGATGTAATCTATACTAATATTGTGATTAGACATAGTATATAGGTAAAACACGTTACTATGTTATTTTAGATAGGTTTTATGCGATTTCGAGTTAGTTTTATATTTAGTCATCATTATTTGGTTTATAATCATTAGACTGATGGAACTAAATAAAAAGATGATATCTTGCAGGTTTTTAAATTTTTATATGCCAAAACTATCATAGTGTATCGAAATAGTCTTACATTGAAATAAGCCAAAATACGTCGAAATAAGTCAAAATTATCACAATGAGCCAGGATGTGCTGGAATGAGCCAGATTGAAATGAGCCAAAAAAGTAAGGGTTAAAAAATATGGAAATGTAGCAATAGATGTAGCTTGCACATAGGAAATAAAGTGAAGACTTTTGTGGATTGAATCTTCTAAAAAAAGTAGGCTAAAATTGTGTTGATAATTTCTCCTTAAATATAGGGATGAAATTATGCTCTTAGTTTCAATAATTTAACGTCCCTAAAAAGTAGGTTAAATTGTGTTGATAATTTCTCCTCAAATATAGGAATGAGATTATGTTCTTAGTTTCAATAATTTGACCTCCCTAAAAAGTAGGCTAAAATTATGCTATTAATTTTTCCTTGAAAATATGCAAAAAAAAAAAAAAGTTAGTTTCAATAATTCCTCCTCAAATCTTGGGCTAAATTTGTATGGTTAGTTCTTCCTCAAATTTTAGATAAAATTGTAAAGTTAGTTCTAAGATATGGGGAATATTAGTTCCAAGATATGGGAAAGATTCCTCCCAAATACAAGAAGTATAATGCACCACTTGACTTGTTCATGCTTATTGTTAACAAGTGGTTGAGATGCTCCTTGGTACCCTTGCACAAGGTTCCAAGTTACATATCTAAAATGGAAGTGTGGAAGCTTGTAGGGATTCATGACTGACATTCCATGCTATTCCATTGGAAAGTTTGCCACCATTAAATGTATTATTCTAAATATTGATTTAATATGACAATTTTTTTGATAAAATAATAATTAATATTACGAAAAGATAATTATTTTAAAAATTCAAATATTCCAATTGTTTTTGGAAGGGATCTAGTGGTCATTGACCATGCCAAAACGTTAGTCAAGTAGTTTTATTTTTTCATAGCTTTTATTGAATATGTGGCTAAAGAATGAGTCCCCATGACAACAAAGCAGTTAAGGTTTTAGGTTTTTTTTAAGATTCAAGTTCAAACTATAGTATATTTAGAAGAGGATAGTTAGTTGGTAGCATGTCAGTGTAAGGTGATAATAGGGCGAGTGTTTAAAGGGACAATAGCTACCTAGTTCGATGGTTAGCTTCCCAATTAGACATTTTGAAAGGTCAGGTCAGGGTCCTTTTGACTTGTCTTATCCAGTTGGCCAAAATTTATAGTGGTAATATCTTAATCACATTCCATATCAAACAAAGGTGTTATCAATCTCCTTGTGTGTTAAAAAATTGTTGTTAAAGAATAGGTCAGATTTGGAGATAATCAACTAAAGTTTTCATAGGTAAAAGGAAGGTATTAATGTTGAACAAAATTCCATCATAAAAATATGCTACTAAAATAAACCGAACATTTTCATAATGCTCTGAAACCCTAAAATCCAAAAATTTGCTCAACTGGAGTTGAATGATTTTTTACAAAGAGTTGGAGGACCGAAAATGATGAAAATACACCATGAGATGAATCTTGCACATAGGAAATAAAGTGAAGACATTTGTGGATTGAATAATTTGACGTAATTCTGTTGATAATTTGACGTCCCTAAAAAGTAGGTTAAAATTGTGTTGATAATTTCTCCTTAAATATAGGGATGAAATTATGTTCTTAGTTTCAATAATTTGACATCCCTAAAAAGTAGGTTAAAATCGTGTTGATAATTTCTCCTTAAATATAGGGATGAAATTATGTTCTTAGTTTCAATAATTTGACGTCCCTAAAAAGTAAACTAAAATCATGTTGATAATTTCTCCTTACATATAAGAATGAAATTTTATTCTTAGTTTCAATAACTTGACCTCCCTAAAAAGAAGGCTAAAATTATGCTATTAATTTTTCCTTGAAAATATGGTTAAAATAATGTTGTTAGTTTCAATAATTTCTCCTCAAATCTTGGGCTAAAATTGTGTTGTTAGTTCTTCCTCAAATCTTGGATAAAATTGTAAAGTTAGTTCCAAGATATGAGAAAATTCCTCCCAATACAAGAAGTGTGATGCACCACTTGACTGATTCATGCCTTATTGTTAAAAAGTGGTTGAGATGCTTCTAAGATAAGAAGAGTGTAAGGTGTCACTTGCCTTGGTCATGCTTATTGTTAGCAAGTGATTGGGATGCTCCCAACATAAGAGGAGTGTTAGGTGATACTTGTCTTGTTCATGTTGATTGTTATCAAGTGGTTAAGATGCTTTCAACATAAGAGGAGTGTAAGGTGCCATTTTGCCTTGTTCATGCTTATTGTTAGAAGTGGTTGAGATGCTCCCAAGATAAGAGGAGTGTAAGGTACCATTTGTCTTGCTCATGCTTATGTTAGAAACTAGTTGAGGAAGTATATGATGCTTTCAATAGTTTAAGAGTGTGTATGTATTATTTATGTCAATTATTAGAAATTGGTTTAGATGTTTAGAGATATTTTCAATAAAATAGGGGTATGGTTAGGTGTCACTTGTATAAAAAGGTGTGCCTAGCTTATGTATATTTTCTAGAGGAGGACAAAGAATAAAATAAAGGGAGGATGCATTTGGATTGAAGATTTTGTAAAGAGGTAATTCCCTCTTATTTGATTTTTGTCCTTTTTTATTTGTATGTATTTTAATTATATCTTGAATTAATAATTACTTTTCATTGCGTTGAGGAGTAAGGGCCCACTCCATCAGCATAATGGAAAGTATCATTTTTTGTAGATATGTTTATAAAATAATTAATGGATTTTCATTTAGTGTAATTTTAGTTCTTGTATTTATTTTTTGCAAGTATGATTTAAATTTTAGCAAATATAATTTTAATTTCTGCAAGTGTGATTTTAAATTTTTGTAAGCGTGGTTTTTATTTCAATAATTACAAAACCTTAAGAGATTTTATACCAAGACATACTTCCTTGTTCTCTAGTGCATATAACCATTGAACATCACCCCAAATTGATAAGCTTAAAATAAGAACATTAACAAAACTCATCATTTTTGCTATTGAAAATTAAAAAAAAAATGTTTAAAATTAATTAACTATTAAACTATATACTTATCTCTCTGTTAATTCCTTGCACATTATAGGCACAATGAGGAATAATTCCAATATATTAGAATTAGAATTATTTTATTTGATTAAAAATATTTTTCAAATAATAGGAAAAAAAATCAAACAACATTATAACCCATCTCTATTCTTCCTTGTCTTAAACCATAATCCTATTTCACTTCTTATATGTGACTTTTCATCCAAGTTGGTTTTTTTCCTCTACATAGAAATTGATCCTAGCTTGTTAGGTAAAGATGAAGTCAATGGAATTTTGATCGGTGTTAGGCATTGAATTGGGGCAGCCCACCGACAAGCACTCGATCCCTCATAAGTTAAATAAAAAATTGGTAGGATGCCAATCCTCTTGTAGCGAGGTTTGAATAGGTAACCCATCAGATGCTACCAATGAGTATACCTTCAGAGAAGAAATTTCCATGTTGACTTTATGGTAAACTTGAGTATAATTCTCAATGGTATGTTTGTTTGGAGAGACAATTTCTCAAAGACCTTCAATTGGATTTAGCGGTGCATGCTTCTTGATGCTCTGCAAGCTTTTATTGTTTATGAAGAAATGTTTTATGGTACAACGGTATGGGAGTGTTGGTTTCCAGTGGGGGTCACCAACGATGTTCTAATTTTGTTTCTTGTATCAAATTTTAGCTGGTTCACTTGGTGATGAGTGGCCAGTTGTAGTGCTTTATAGTTGTTTTTGTCCTTGTATTATTGGTCTTAGGCCAAGTTTTGCAGGGCTTCTCCTATTGTAAAAGTTTCAATGACCCTTTCAAAACCCCTTCTATATCTAATAAAAAAAGTATAATGGTATATTATTAAATATTATAAGAGGATAAAATCTAGATTTTTCAAGTTTGTTCCACATGGCAGAAAAATGATAAAATTTGCAATTTTCTAGCTTGTTTCACATGGCATTTTAATATTACATTTGCATTTTTTTAGCTTGTTCCACATGGTAGAAAATTGATAAAATCTACATTTTTCAACTTGTTTCACATGGTAGAAAAAATGATAAAATTTGTATTTTTTCAACTTGTTTCACATGACAAAAAAATGATAAAATATGTATTTTTCCAGCTTGTTTCATATGGAGGAAAAATAATAAAATCTATTTTTTTCTAGCTTGTTCTACGTGGTAGAAAAAAAGATAAAATCTACATTTTTTTAGCTTGTTCCACATGTTAGAAAAAAAGGATAAAATCTGCATTTTTTAGCTTGTTCCACATGGCAGAAAAAGGATAAAATCTACATTTTGCCAACTAACATGTGGTAGCAGAAAAATATAGTTTTTCTAGAAATTTCAACTGACAAAAAAAAAATTGTGTAGAAATTTTCAGGTGACACGTGGCAGCACAAAACACAGTTTTGTTAGAATTTTCAACCTGGAGAAAAAAAATAACTTTGTAAGAATTTTTAGCTAACATGTGACAATTGAAAAATATAGTTTTGTTGGAATTTTCACATGGCAGGAAAAAAGATAAAACTGTGTATCTTTTTAGCACATCCCACATGGCAAACTAAGATAAGAGTTTAGAATTATTTTATCTTTTTCTAACAACAATTTCCACATTGTAGAAAAAGAACAAAAAATAACTTTTTAACTATTGTTTTCAATGACAAATAAAGATGGAGGGGATTTTTATTACTCACATGAAAGAAAAGGTCGATGCTTCTTGTTGTTGTTTTCATGCAAAAGGAAAAGATAGATGGAAATAAGGATTGTTCTTATCCAAATATAAAATTAAAGATATTCTCCCTCATTTTAGCTCATAAAAAACATTTAGTAGTGAAATCCCTTTTGAGACACTAGTAGACCAAGGCTTGCATGAAAATCAATTTTCGGTATGCTTGTCTTAAAAAAAAACACTCGGTTGTGAAAATCCCTTATGGATGCAATCGGGGCAAAAGATAGTTGAAAACAAGAAATAGCGATCTCTTTTGTGGTAGAAAAAAATTTGTAGGTCTACACAAGCTAACTAGTGATGATAACTCCATAATTGTTCTAAGAGTCTTGCTTTTATGGCCAACTTCATGATGATAATGTTTAAAGCTACCTTAGAGGAGCATCAAGCCATCTATGATAACAAGGTATGCATTTTTTTATTTATTATTGTCTAGTTTTAATATTATATATAATTACATCTAGTCAACAATAAATATACAACACATTTGACTATGGAGTACCTTGCATAATCAACATTAAAAAAGGTCAATAGTCGTAGTTGATGTGTCAAAATTTTTTTACACTCTGCAAGAGTTGAAAATATTCTAACATCCATTCCGACGCCTAATGTCACAATGGTATTTTTCTAGCCCCCACTATTTTTGAAAGAAAAATATGATTTAAAAAATGTATGTATTTTTCTTTCAAGTTGGGGGAGAGTATGTTAGCTATCAAGTTGGGGGAAGAAAAGACAACATATCAACATAATGATTGTGCACCATATTATCAATGTAATACATAAATTTAAGAAAGAGATGTATGAGGACATGCATCAATTTAAGTTGAAGGAGTGATGAGGCGTTGAAATACCTCATTTTTATATCCTAAAACAACCATTCTTGACTCCCTTAATGCATTGAGTGTTGATAAAAATAATTAATTGTAGACTAGGATGTAATTTATACTAATATTGTGATTAGTAATTTATACTAATATTGAAAATATTCTAACATCCATTCCGACGCCTAATGTCACAATGGTATTTTTCTAGCCCCCACTATTTTTGAAAGAAAAATATGATTTAAAAAATGTACGTATTTTTCTTTCAAGTTGGGGGAGAGTATATTAGCTATCAAGTTGGGGGAAGAAAAGACAACATATCAACATAATGATTGTGCACCATATTATCAATGTAATACATAAATTTAAGAAAGAGATGTATGAGGACATACATCAATTTAAGCTGAAGGAGTGATGAGGCGTTGAAATACCTCATTTTTATATCCTAAAACAACCATTCTTGACTCCCTTAATGCATTGAGTGTTGATAAAAATAATTAATTGTAGACTAGGATGTAATTTATACTAATATTGTGAGTAGTAATTTATACTAATATTGAAAATATTCTAACATCCATTCCGACGACTAATGTCACGATGGTATTTTTCTAGCCCCCACTATTTTTGAAAGAAAAATATGATTTAAAAAATGGACGTATTTTTCTTTCAAGTTGGGGGAGAGTATGTTAGCTATCAAGTTGGGGGAAGAAAAGACAACATATCAACATAATGATTGTGCACCATATTATCAATGTAATACATAAATTTAAGAAAGAGATGTATGAGGACATGCATCAATTTAAGTTGAAGGAGTGATGAGGCGTTGAAATACCTCATTTTTATATCCTAAAACAACCATTCTTGACTCCCTTAATGCATTGAGTGTTGATAAAAATAATTAATTGTAGACTAGGATGTAATTTATACTAATATTGTGATTAGTAATTTATACTAATATTGAAAATATTCTAACATCCATTCCGACGCCTAATGTCACAATGGTATTTTTCTAGCCCCCACTATTTTTGAAAGAAAAATATGATTTAAAAAATGGACGTATTTTTCTTTCAAGTTGGGGGAGAGTATGTTAGCTATCAAGTTGGGGGAAGAAAAGACAACATATCAACATAATGATTGTGCACCATATTATCAATGTAATACATAAATTTAAGAAAGAGATGTATGAGGACATACATCAATTTAAGCTGAAGGAGTGATGAGGCGTTGAAATACCTCATTTTTATATCCTAAAACAACCATTCTTGACTCCCTTAATGCATTGAGTGTTGATAAAAATAATTAATTGTAGACTAGGATGTAATTTATACTAATATTGTGATTAGTAATTTATACTAATATTGAAAATATTCTAACATCCATTCCGACGCCTAATGTTACAATGGTATTTTTCTAGCCCCCACTATTTTTGAAAGAAAAATATGATTTAAAAAATGGACATATTTTTCTTTCAAGTTGGGGGAGAGTATGTTAGCTATCAAGTTGGGGGAAGAAAAGACAACATATCAACATAATGATTGTGCACCATATTATCAATGTAATACATAAATTTAAGAAAGAGATGTATGAGGACATGCATCAATTTAAGTTGAAGGAGTGATGAGGCGTTGAAATACCTCATTTTTATATCCTAAAACAACCATTCTTGACTCCCTTAATGCATTGAGTGTTGATAAAAATAATTAATTGTAGACTAGGATGTAATTTATACTAATATTGTGATTAGTAATTTATACTAATATTGAAAATATTCTAACATCCATTCCGACGCCTAATGTCACAATGGTATTTTTCTAGCCCCCACTATTTTTGAAAGAAAAATATGATTTAAAAAATGGACGTATTTTTCTTTCAAGTTGGGGGAGAGTATGTTAGCTATCAAGTTGGGGGAAGAAAAGACAACATATCAACATAATGATTGTGCACCATATTATCAATGTAATACATAAATTTAAGAAAGAGATGTATGAGGACATGCATCGATTTAAGTTGAAGGAGTGATGAGGCGTTGAAATACCTCATTTTTATATCCTAAAACAACCATTCTTGACTCCCTTAATGCATTGAGTGTTGATAAAAATAATTAATTGTAGACTAGGATGTAATTTATACTAATATTGTGATTAGTAATTTATACTAATATTGAAAATATTCTAACATCCATTCCGACGCCTAATGTCACAATGGTATTTTTCTAGCCCCCACTATTTTTGAAAGAAAAATATGATTTAAAAAATGGACGTACTTTTCTTTCAAGTTGGGGGAGAGTATGTTAGCTATCAAGTTGGGGGAAGAAAAGACAACATATCAACATAATGATTGTGCACCATATTATCAATGTAATACATAAATTTAAGAAAGAGATGTATGAGGACATGCATCAATTTAAGTTGAAAGAGTGATGAGGCGTTGAAATACCTCATTTTTATATCCTAAAACAACCATTCTTGACTCCCTTAATGCATTGAGTGTTGATAAAAATAATTAATCATAGACTAGGATGTAATTTATACTAATATTGTGATTAGTAATTTATACTAATATTGAAAATATTCTAACATCCATTACGACGCCTAATGTCACAATGGTATTTTTCTAGCCCCCACTATTTTTGAAAGAAAAATATGATTTAAAAAATGGACATATTTTTCTTTCAAGTTGGGGGAGAGTATGTTAGCTATCAAGTTGGGGAAGAAAAGACAACATATCAACATAATGATTGTGCACCATATTATTAATGTAATACATAAATTTAAGAAAGAGATGTATGAGGACATGCATCAATTTAAGTTGAAGGAGTGATGAGGCGTTGAAATACCTCATTTTTATATCCTAAAACAACCATTCTTGACTCCCTTAATGTATTAAGTGTTGATAAAAATAATTAATTGTAGACTAGGATGTAATTTATAATAATATTGTGATTAGTAATTTATACTAATATTGAAAATATTCTAACATCCATTCCGACGCCTAATGTCACAATGGTATTTTTCTAGCCCCCACTATTTTTGAAAGAAAAATATGATTTAAAAAATGGACGTATTTTTCTTTCAAGTTGGGGGAGAGTATGTTAGCTATCAAGTTGGGGGAAGAAAAGACAACATATCAACATAATGATTGTGCACCATATTATCAATGTAATACATAAATTTAAGAAAGAGATGTATGAGGACATGCATCAATTTAAGTTGAAGGAGTGATGAGGCGTTGAAATACCTCATTTTTATATCCTAAAACAACCATTCTTGACTCCCTTAATGCATTGAGTGTTGATAAAAATAATTAATCGTAGACTACGATGTAATTTATACTAATATTGTGATTAGTAATTTATACTAATATTGAAAATATTCTAACATCCATTCCGACGCCTAATGTCACAATGGTATTTTTCTAGCCCCCACTATTTTTGAAAGAAAAATATGATTTAAAAAATGGACGTATTTTTCTTTCAAGTTGGGGGAGAGTATGTTAGCTATCAAGTTGGGGGAAGAAAAGACAACATATCAACATAATGATTGTGCACCATATTATTAATGTAATACATAAATTTAAGAAAGATATGTATGAGGACATGCATCAATTTAAGTTGAAGGATTGATGAGGCGTTGAAATACCTCATTTTTATATCCTAAAACAACCATTCTTGACTCCCTTAATGTATTGAGTGTTGATAAAAATAATTAATTGTAGACTAGGATGTAATTTATACTAATATTGTGATTAGTAATTTATACTAATATTGAAAATATTCTAACATCCATTACGACGCCTAATGTCACAATGGTAATTTTCTAGCCCCCACTATTTTTGAAAGAAAAATATGATTTAAAAAATGGACGTATTTTTCTTTCAATTTGGGGGAGAGTATGTTAGCTATCAAGTTGGGGGAAGAAAAGACAACATATCAACATAATGATTGTGCACCATATTATCAATGTAATACATAAATTTAAGAAAGAGATGTATGAGGACCTGCATCAATTTAAGTTGAAGGAGCGATGAGGCGTTGAAATACCTCATTTTTATATCCTAAAACAACCATTCTTGACTCCCTTAATGCATTGAGTGTTGATAAAAATAATTAATTGTAGACTAGGATGTAATTTATACTAATATTGTGATTAGTAATTTATACTAATATTGAAAATATTCTAACATCCATTCCGACGCCTAATGTCACAATGGTATTTTTCTAGCCCCCACTATTTTTGAAAGAAAAATATGATTTAAAAAATGGACGTACTTTTCTTTCAAGTTGGGGGAGAGTATGTTAGCTATCAAGTTGGGGGAAGAAAAGACAACATATCAACATAATGATTGTGCACCATATTATCAATGTAATACATAAATTTAAGAAAGAGATGTATGAGGACAAGCATCAATTTAAGTTGAAGGAGTGATGAGGCGTTGAAATACCTCATTTTTATATCCTAAAACAACCATTCTTGACTCCCTTAATGCATTGAGTGTTGATAAAAATAATTAATCGTAGACTAGGATGTAATTTATACTAATATTGTGATTAGTAATTTATACTAATATTGAAAATATTCTAACATCCATTCCGACGCCTAATGTCACAATGGTATTTTTCTAGCCCCCACTATTTTTGAAAGAAAAATATGATTTAAAAAATGGACGTATTTTTCTTTCAAGTTGGGGGAGAGTATGTTAGCTATCAAGTTGGGGGAAGAAAAGACAACATATCAACATAATGATTGTGCACCATATTATTAATGTAATACATAAATTTAAGAAAGATATGTATGAGGACATGCATCAATTTAAGTTGAAGGAGTGATGAGGCATTGAAATACCTCATTTTTATATCCTAAAACAACCATTCTTGACTCCCTTAATGTATTGAGTGTTGATAAAAATAATTAATTGATGTAATTTATACTAATATTGTGATTAGTAGTTTATACTAATATTGAAAATATTCTAACATCCATTCCGACGCCTAATGTCACAATGGTATTTTTCTAGCCCCCACTATTTTTGAAAGAAAAATATGATTTAAAAAATGGACGTATTTTTCTTTCAAGTTGGGGGAGAGTATGTTAGCTATCAAGTTGGGGGAAGAAAAGACAACATATCAACATAATGATTGTGCACCATATTATCAATGTAATACATAAATTTAAGAAAGAGATGTATGAGGACATGCATCAATTTAAGTTGAAGGAGTGATGAGGCGTTGAAATACCTCATTTTTATATCCTAAAACAACCATTCTTTTCTCCCTTAATGCATTCAGTGTTGATAAAAATAATTAATTGTAGACTAGGATGTAATTTATACTAATATTGTGATTAGTAATTTATACTAATATTGAAAATATTCTAACATCCATTCCGACGCCTAATGTCACAATGGTATTTTTCTAGCCCCCACTATTTTTGAAAGAAAAATATGATTTAAAAAATGGACGTATTTTTCTTTCAAGTTGGGGGAGAGTATGTTAGCTATCAAGTTTGGGGAAGAAAAGACAACATATCAACATAATGATTGTGCACCATATTATCAATGTAATACATAAATTTAAGAAAGATATGTATGAGGACATACATCAATTTAAGCTGAAGGAGTGAAGAGGCGTTGAAATACCTCATTTTTATATCCTAAAACAACCATTCTTGACTCCCTTAATGCATTGAGTGTTGATAAAAATAATTAATTGTAGACTAGGATGTAATTTATACTAATATTGTGATTAGTAATTTATACTAATATTGAAAATATTCTAACATCCATTCCGACGCCTAATGTCACAATGGTATTTTTCTAGCCCCCACTATTTTTTGAAAGAAAAATATGATTTAAAAAATAGACGTATTTTTCTTTCAAGTTGGGGGAGAGTATGTTAGCTATTAAGTTGGGGGAAGAAAAGACAACATATCAACATAATGATTGTGCACCATATTATCAATGTAATACATAAATTTAAGAAAGAGATGTATGAGGACATGCATCAATTTAAGTTGAAGGAGTGATGAGGCGTTGAAATACCTCATTTTTATATCCTAAAGCAACCATTCTTGACTCCCTTAATGCATTGAGTGTTGATAAAAATAATTAATTGTAGACTAGGATGTAATTTATACTAATATTGTGATTAGTAATTTATACTAATATTGAAAATATTCTAACATCCATTCCGACGCCTAATGTCACAATGGTATTTTTCTAGCCCCCACTATTTTTGAAAGAAAAATATGATTTAAAAAATGGACGTATTTTTCTTTCAAGTTGGGGGAGAGTATGTTAGCTATCAAGTTGGGGGAAGAAAAGACAACATATCAACATAATGATTGTGCACCATATTATCAATGTAATACATAAATTTAAGAAAGAGATGTATGAGGACATGCATCAATTTAAGTTGAAGGAGTGATGAGGAGTTGAAATACCTCATTTTTATATCCTAAAACAACCATTCTTGACTCCCTTAATGCATTGAGTGTTGATAAAAATAATTAATTGTAGACTAGGATGTAATTTATACTAATATTGTGATTAGTAATTTATACTAATATTGAAAATATTCTAACATCCATTCCGACGTCTAATGTCACAATGGTATTTTTCTAGCCCCCACTATTTTTGAAAGAAAAATATGATTTAAAAAATGGACGTATTTTTCTTTCAAGTTGGGGGAGAGTATGTTAGCTATCAAGTTGGGGGAAGGAAAGACAACATATCAACATAATGATTGTGCACCATATTATCAATGTAATACATAAATTTAAGAAAGAGATGTATGAGGACATGCATCAATTTAAGTTGAAGGAGTGATGAGGCGTTGAAATACCTCATTTTTATATCCTAAAACAACCATTCTTGACTCCATTAATGCATTGAGTGTTGATAAAAATAATTAATTGTAGACTAGGATGTAATTTATACTAATATTGTGATTAGTAATTTATACTAATATTGAAAATATTCTAACATCCATTCCGACGCCTAATGTCACAATGGTATTTTTCTAGCCCCCACTATTTTTGAAAGAAAAATATGATTTAAAAAATGGACGTATTTTTCTTTCAAGTTGGGGGAGAGTATGTTAGCTATCAAGTTGGGGGAAGAAAAGACAACATATCAACATAATGATTGTGCACCATATTATCAATGGAATACATAAATTTAAGAAAGAGATGTATGAGGACATGCATCAATTTAAGTTGAAGGAGTGATGAGGCGTTGAAATACCTCATTTTTATATCCTAAAACAACCATTCTTTTCTCCCTTAATGCATTGAGTGTTGATAAAAATAATTAATTGTAGACTAGGATGTAATTTATACTAATATTGTGATTAGTAATTTATACTAATATTGAAAATATTCTAACATCCATTCCGACGCCTAATGTCACAATGGTATTTTTCTAGCCCCCACTATTTTTGAAAGAAAAATATGATTTAAAAAATGGACATATTTTTCTTTCAAGTTGGGGGAGAGTATGTTAGCTATCAAGTTGGGGGAAGAAAAGACAACATATCAACATAATGATTGTGCACCATATTATCAATGTAATACATAAATTTAAGAAAGAGATGTATGAGGACATGCATCAATTTAAGTTGAAGGAGTGATGAGGCGTTGAAATACCTCATTTTTATATCCTAAAGCAACCATTCTTGACTCCCTTAATGCATTGAGTGTTGATAAAAATAATTAATTGTAGACTAGGATGTAATTTATACTAATATTGTGATTAGTAATTTATACTAATATTGAAAATATTCTAACATCCATTCCGACGCCTAATGTCACAATGGTATTTTTCTAGCCCCCACTATTTTTGAAAGAAAAATATGATTTAAAAAATGGACGTATTTTTCTTTCAAGTTGGGGGAGAGTATGTTAGCTATCAAGTTGGGGGAAGAAAAGACAACATATCAACATAATGATTGTGCACCATATTATCAATGTAATACATAAATTTAAGAAAGAGATGTATGAGGACATGCATCAATTTAAGTTGAAGGAGTGATGAGGAGTTGAAATACGTCATTTTTATATCCTAAAACAACCATTCTTGACTCCCTTAATGCATTGAGTGTTGATAAAAATAATTAATTGTAGACTAGGATGTAATTTATACTAATATTGTGATTAGTAATTTATACTAATATTGAAAATATTCTAACATCCATTCCGACGTCTAATGTCACAATGGTATTTTTCTAGCCCCCACTATTTTTGAAAGAAAAATATGATTTAAAAAATGGACGTATTTTTCTTTCAAGTTGGGGGAGAGTATGTTAGCTATCAAGTTGGGGGAAGGAAAGACAACATATCAACATAATGATTGTGCACCATATTATCAATGTAATACATAAATGTAAGAAAGAGATGTATGAGGACATGCATCAATTTAAGTTGAAGGATTGATGAGGCGTTGAAATACCTCATTTTTATATCCTAAAACAACCATTCTTGACTCCCTTAATGTATTGAGTGTTGATAAAAATAATTAATTGTAGACTAGGATGTAATTTATACTAATATTGTGATTAGTAATTTATACTAATATTGAAAATATTCTAACATCCATTTCGACGCCTAATGTCACAATGGTATTTTTCTAGCCCCCACTATTTTTGAAAGAAAAATATGATTTAAAAAATGGACGTATTTTCTTTCAAGTTGGGGGAGAGTATGTTAGCTATCAAGTTGGGGGAAGAAAAGACAACATATCAACATAATGATTGTGCACCATATTATCAATGTAATACATAAATTTAAGAAAGAGATGTATGAGGACATGCATCAATTTAAGTTGAAGGAGTGATGAGGCGTTGAAATACCTCATTTTTATATCCTAAAACAACCATTCTTGACTCCCTTAATGCATTGAGTGTTGATAAAAATAATTAATTGTAGACTAGGATGTAATTTATACTAATATTGTGATTAGTAATTTATACTAATATTGAAAATATTCTAACATCCATTCCGACGCCTAATGTCACAATGGTATTTTTCTAGCCCCCACTATTTTGGAAAGAAAAATATGATTTAAAAAATGGACGTATTTTTCTTTCAAGTTGGGGGAGAGTATGTTAGCTATCAAGTTGGGGGAAGAAAAGACAACATATCAACATAATGATTGTGCACCATATTATCAATGGAATACATAAATTTAAGAAAGAGATGTATGAGGACATGCATCAATTTAAGTTGAAGGAGTGATGAGGCGTTGAAATACCTCATTTTTATATCCTAAAACAACCATTCTTGACTCCCTTAATGCATTGAGTGTTGATAAAAATAATTAATTGTAGACTAGGATGTAATTTATACTAATATTGTGATTAGTAATTTATACTAATATTGAAAATATTCTAACATCCATTTCGACGCCTAATGTCACAATGGTATTTTTCTAGCCCCCACTATTTTTGAAAGAAAAATATGATTTAAAAAATGGACGTATTTTTCTTTCAAGTTGGGGGAGAGTATGTTAGCTATCAAGTTGGGGGAAGAAAAGACAACATATCAACATAATGATTGTGCACCATATTATCAATGTAATACATAAATTTAAGAAAGAGATGTATGAGGACATGCATCAATTTAAGTTGAAGGAGTGATGAGGTGTTGAAATACCTCATTTTTATATCCTAAAAAAACCATTCTTGACTCCCTTAATGCATTGAGTGTTGATAAAAATAATTAATTGTAGACTAGGATGTAATTTATACTAATATTGTGATTAGTAATTTATACTAATATTGAAAATATTCTAACATCCATTTCGACGCCTAATGTCACAATGGTATTTTTCTAGCCCCCACTATTTTTGAAAGAAAAATATGATTTAAAAAATGGACGTATTTTTCTTTCAAGTTGGGGGAGAGTATGTTAGCTATCAAGTTGGGGGAAGAAAAGACAACATATCAACATAATGATTGTGCACCATATTATCAATGTAATACATAAATTTAAGAAAGAGATGTATGAGGACATGCATCAATTTAAGTTGAAGGAGTGATGAGGCGTTGAAATACCTCATTTTTATATCCTAAAACAACCATTCTTGACTCCCTTAATGCATTGAGTGTTGATAAAAATAATTAATTGTAGACTAGGATGTAATTTATACTAATATTGTGATTAGTAATTTATACTAATATTGAAAATATTCTAACATCCATTCCGACGCCTAATGTCACAATGGTATTTTTCTAGCCCCCACTATTTTTGAAAGAAAAATATGATTTAGAAAATGTACGTATTTTTCTTTCAAGTTGGGGGAGAGTATGTTAGCTATCAAGTTGGGGGAAGAAAAGACAACATATCAACATAATGATTGTGCACCATATTATCAATGGAATACATAAATTTAAGAAAGAGATGTATGAGGACATGCATCAATTTAAGTTGAAGGAGTGATGAGGCGTTGAAATACCTCATTTTTATATCCTAAAACAACCATTCTTGACTCCCTTAATGCATTGAGTGTTGATAAAAATAATTAATTGTAGACTAGGATGTAATTTATACTAATATTGTGATTAGTAATTTATACTAATATTGAAAATATTCTAACATCCATTCCGACGTCTAATGTCACAATGGTATTTTTCTAGCCCCCACTATTTTTGAAAGAAAAATATGATTTAAAAAATGGACGTATTTTTCTTTCAAGTTGGGGGAGAGTATGTTAGCTATCAAGTTGGGGGAAGAAAAGACAACATATCAACATAATGATTGTGCACCATATTATCAATGTAATACATAAATTTAAGAAAAATATGTATGAGGACATGCATCAATTTAAGTTGAAGGAGTGATGAGGCGTTGAAATACCACATTTTTATATCCTAAAACAACCATTCTTGACTCCCTTAATGCATTGAGTGTTGATAAAAATAATTAATTGTAGACTAGGATGTAATTTATACTAATATTGTGATTAGTAATTTATACTAATATTGAAAATATTCTAACATCCATTCCGACGCCTAATGTCACAATGGTATTTTTCTAGCCCCCACTATTTTTGAAAGAAAAATGTGATTTAAAAAATGGACGTATTTTTCTTTCAAGTTGGGGGAGAGTATGTTAGCTATCAAGTTGGGGGAAGAAAAGACAACATATCAACATAATGATTGTGCACCATATTATCAATGTAATACATAAATTTAAGAAAGATATGTATGAGGACATGCATCAATTTAAGTTGAAGGAGTGATGAGGCGTTGAAATACCTCATTTTTATATCCTAAAACAACCATTCTTGACTCCCTTAATGCATTGAGTGTTGATAAAAATAATTAATTGTAGACTAGGATGTAATTTATACTAATATTGTGATTAGTAATTTATACTAATATTGAAAATATTCTAACATCCATTTCGACGCCTAATGTCACAATGGTATTTTTCTAGCCCCCACTATTTTTGAAAGAAAAATATGATTTAAAAAATGGACGTATTTTTCTTTCAAGTTGGGGGAGAGTATGTTAGCTATCAAGTTGGGGGAAGAAAAGACAACATATCAACATAATGATTGTGCACCATATTATCAATGTAATACATAAATTTAAGAAAGAGATGTATGAGGACATGCATCAATTTAAGTTGAAGGAGTGATGAGGCGTTGAAATACCTCATTTTTATATCCTAAAACAACCATTCTTGACTCCCTTAATGCATTGAGTGTTGATAAAAATAATTAATTGTAGACTAGGATGTAATTTATACTAATATTGTGATTAGTAATTTATACTAACATTGAAAATATTCTAACATCCATTCCGACGCCTAATGTCACAATGGTATTTTTCTAGCCCCCACTATTTTTGAAAGAAAAATATGATTTAAAAAATGGACGTATTTTTCTTTCAAGTTGGGGGAGAGTATGTTAGCTATCAAGTTGGGGGAAGAAAAGACAACATATCAACATAATGATTGTGCACCATATTATCAATGTAATACATAAATTTAAGAAAGAGATGTATGAGGACATGCATCAATTTAAGTTGAAGGAGTGATGAGGCGTTGAAATACCTCATTTTTATATCCTAAAACAACCATTCTTGACTCCCTTAATGCATTGAGTGTTGATAAAAATAATTAATTGTAGACTAGGATGTAATTTATACTAATATTGAAAATATTCTAACATCCATTCCGACGCCTAATGTCACAATGGTATTTTTCTAGCCCCCACTATTTTTGAAAGAAAAATATGATTTAAAAAATGGACGTATTTTTCTTTCAAGTTGGGGGAGAGTATGTTAGCTATCAAGTTGGGGGAAGAAAAGACAACATATCAACATAATGATTGTGCACCATATTATCAATGTAATACATAAATTTAAGAAAGAGATGTATGAGGACATGCATCAATTTAAGTTGAAGGAGTGATGAGGCGTTGAAATACCTCATTTTTATATCCTAAAACAACCATTCTTGACTCCTTTAATGCATTGAGTGTTGATAAAAATAATTAATTGTAGACTAGGATGTAATTTATACTAATATTGTGATTAATAATTTATACTAATATTGAAAATTTTCTAACATCCATTCCGACGCCTAATGTCACAATGGTATTTTTCTAGCCCCCACTATTTTTGAAAGAAAAATATGATTTAAAAAATGGACGTATTTTTCTTTCAAGTTGGGGGAGAGTATGTTAGCTATCAAGTTGGGGGAAGAAAAGACAACATATCAACATAATGATTGTGCACCATATTATCAATGTAATACATAAATTTAAGAAAGAGATGTATGAGGACATGCATCAATTTAAGTTGAAGGAGTGATGAGGCGTTGAAATACCTCATTTTTATATCCTAAAACAACCATTCTTGACTCCCTTAATGCATTGATTGTTGATAAAAATAATTAATTATAGACTAGGATGTAATTTATACTAATATTGTGATTAGACATAATGTATAGGTAAAATGTATGAATATGTTATTTTAGATAGGTTTTATGTGATTTGAAGTTTAGTTTTATATTTAGTCATGATTATTTGATTTATAATCATTAAACTGATAGAATCGGATAGAAAGATGATATCTTGTAGATCTCTAAATGTTGATATGCCAAAACTATCACAGTGTGTAAGAATAGCATTACATCGAAATAAGTTAGCATGCATCAAAATAAGTCAAAATTATCATAATGAGCCAGGATGTGTTGGAATGAGCCCGACTGAAATGAGCCAAAAAATTAAGGGCGAAAAGAAATGGAAATGCAGCATGAGATGAAGCTTGCACATAGGAAATAAATTGAAGGCTTTTATGGATTGAATAATTTGACGTCCCTAAAAAGAAGGCTAAAATTGTGCTGATAATTTCTCCTTAAATATAGGGATGAAATAATGTTCTTAGTTTCAATAATTTGACATCCCTAAAAAGTAGGCTAAAATTATGTTGATAATTTCTACTTAAATATAAGAATGAAATTATGTTCTTAGTTTCAATAATTCGATGTCCCTAAAAAGTAGGCTAAAATTATGCTATTAATTTTTCCTTGAATATATGGCTAAAATAATGTTGTTAATTTCAATAATTCATCCTCAAATCTTGGGCTAAATTTGTGTTGTTAGTTCCTCCTCAAATCTTAGATAAAATTATAAAGTTAGTTCTAAGATATGGAGAACATTAGTTTCAAGATATGGAAAAAATTCCTCCCAAATACAAGAAGTGTAATGCACCACTTGACTTGCTCATGTTTATTGTTAACAAGTGGTTGAGATGCTCCTAATATAAGAGGAGTATAAGGTGCCACTTGCCTTGTTCATTCTTATTGTTAGTAAGTGGTTGAGATGCTCCTAATATAAGAGGAGTGTAAGCTATCACTTGCCTTCTTCATGGTGATTGTTAGCAAGTGTTGAGATGCTCCCAACATAAGAGGAGTGCAAGGTGTCACTTGCCTTGTTCATGATTATTATTAGCAAGTGGTTGAGATACTCCCAACATAAGAGGAGTGGAAGGTGCCATTTGTCTTGCTCATGCTTATTGTTAGCATCTGGTTAAGAAAGTATATGACGCTTTCAATAGTTTAGGAGTGTGTATTATTTATGCCAATTATTAGAAACTGCTTATAGATTAGTAGGGATATTCTAAAAAAAAAGAGGTATGGTTAGGTATCACTTGTATAAAAAGATGTGCTTAGCTTATGTATATTTTCTAGAGGAGGACAAAGAATAAATTAAAAGGAAGATGCATTTGGATTGAAGAATTTGTAAAGAGGTATTTCCCTCTTATTTTACTTTTGTACGTATCTTAATTATATCTTGAATTAATAATTACTTTCATTTGTCTAAGGAGTAAGGGCCAAAGTATTATTTTTTGTAGATATGTTTTTAAAATAATTAATAGATTTTCATTTAGTGTAATTTTAATTCCTGCATTTTTTATTGATAAAGGGGTTTTGAAAGGACCCAAAAACCTTTACAAGGAAAGCCAGGTGGAAGCCCAAATGGGATCACCATAGAAAGCCCTTGGACACAAAAAAACAAGTAAAAAAACCAACATGACCAAACTTAAAAAAACCCAAGATGAGCCTAGCAAGAAACAAAAAGGAGCCAAAAACTTCCAAAAACTTTCAGAGAAGACCAAGTAGTATAGCAACCGGTACGGAAAAATAAAAAGCCAACAACCTGAAGGAACCAAGAGCTAAATTGATTGGTCAGGAACAATTTTGTTCACTTCATCAATTGCATTTTGGCGAGCATTGGTTGCCTTAGCCACAAGAAAAACATGTTGGAGAACAATTTGAATTTTTGTGAAAGTCGAATAGGTATTTTTAGGTATCTTGTTCAAAATGATTTAAGGATTCCAGTTGGCTTTAGTCAGCAGATCCACATCCTTGCTTTGGCAGTTGAATTTGGTAGGAATATCATCCAAGGACTCATGGACACTATCTAGAATTTTTCTCTTTGAAGTCAAAGACCTGGAGGATCATCGTCGAGGAGTGGATTTCACTTGTTTAGATGTACTGCCCACATTTACCTTCTTTTTGGGTTTACCAGTAATCGGCTTCTCTTCGTCATCACTTTCCATAATTCTTTGGGGGCTATCTTGGATTGACACTGATTCGATATTACCCAATGTGGATAATGTTGCTTTCTAAAATTCTTTTTGCAGCACATGTTTGAACATGATTAGATGGAGGTCCTTGTGCTTCACATGAGTTGAGATGCCCTTCCTAAATCCCTCCATGGAGATCGTCGTTGATCTAACAAAATAGTCAGGAACATCAATTTCCTTAATGTCCCTTAGATGATTCGAAAACGCCAGATGAAAATTTTGTAATGGTTCATCAATCCCATCTACAGTAAAGTACTGCATAATAGGAATCAAAACTCTACTTCAAGGTTCCGATAGCTCTTTCCTCATAATTCTACCTTTATCCCTTACCAGCTTCCTTCCCTGGAAAGAAAATTGGTTGAGTTCCTCCACCATTGAATGCCTATCTCTTCAAATGGAATCTCCATAGTGAGGGAGCTCTGTTATCTCGACAAGAAGGTGGACATTTACGTTGAATTTCAACTCCTTAATATGGACATGACCATTGTCCCATGACCTTGTAAATTCTTTAGAGATTTCATCATCAATTTTTGCATTTAATTTTGCAAGTATGATTTAAATTTTAGCAAATGTAATTTCAATTTCTGCAAGAGTGATTTTAAATTTTTGCAAGTGTGATTTTTATTTTAGAAATTAAGAAACCTTAAAAGATTTTATACCAAGACACACTTCATTGCTTTCTAGTGCATATAAGTATTGGACACCACCAAGACTTGATAAAATTAAAATGAGAACATTAACAACACTCATCATTTTTGCTATTATAAATTTGATAAATTTATTTAAAATTAATGAAACTGTATATTTATCATTGTGTTAATTCCTTACACATTATAGACATAATGAGGACTAATTCCAATATATTAGAGCTATAATTATTTATTGATCAAAATTATTTTTCAAACAACATTATAACCATTCTCTATTCTTCCTTGTCTTATGTCATAATCCTATTCACTTCTTATATGTGACTTTTCATTCATTCCTTAACCAAAGTTGTTTTTTTCTCCTCTGCATAGAAAATGATCCTAGCCTTTTAGGTAAAGATGAAGTCAATAGAATTTTGACTATTTTAGGGTATTAAACTAGGTCTGTCCATCGACAAGCACTCAGATGTTACCAACCAATCTATTATTCACAAGACTAAAAAAAAGTTGGTAGAGTGCTCGTCCCCTCATACCAAAGTTTGAACAATTTCCTATTGGTCGTTACCAACCAACCTATCTCTTATCTCTCACAAGACTAAAAAAATTGATAGGGTCCTGGTCCCCTAGTACCATGTTTTGAATTTAGATTTCTTAGATAAAAACCAAGACATATCACTACGATATCCCTCACAAGATTAAAAAAAGTTGGTAATATCGTAATAAAGTATTTTATCATTCATTTGCTTAACTAAAATTTTACCATAATAAAATAACGCTTAATCAAAATTAATAACATAATAGATTAAGATAGTTGTAAGCTTACTGCAGTGGTAAGGGTTTTAGCCTCTCTTTAAGAGGTCTAAGGTTCAAACCCCACTTAATATGAGACAATTAAGAAACTCATTGAAAAAAAAAACATAATAAAATAAGGTAAGATGAGTATTAAAAATTTTATTATAAATCATCATATTAGACGATACCGATATGTAAATGTTAATTTATGTGGTTATTTAAATGTAATAAGTTTACACATGTTTTTATGAGAGGTTCACTATAATAAACTTACAATTTAAATATATATAAAAATATTGTATGTAATTTAATTTTATTTAAAGTATAATATATAATTATATTCCTTTTAAATTTTTAAACCTTAAACCTCCTCTTCATAATATCTAAATCCTAACCATTGAACTACTCAAATTATACAATAAAAAATTAAAGTTAACTTCTATCCAAGTTTATATCTTTTCAAGATATAGACGGCTATAATCTCCATTTAATTTAATTGAATATTTCAAGTCCAAATTTTAATGTCGTATGTACAAAAGTTTTAAGGACCAAAATAAAAATAGTCTTGTCCGCCGCTGACCTAACACAACTAATCTTGTGGCGTCAAGTCTCGTAACTCTCAACGCTCTAATTTCTTCATTTTTTTTATAAAACATGGTTGGTAACGGTTAATAATGTTTCTCAATAAATTAATTTAATTTTTTAAATAATTTAAAATTTTATTAACTTATCTTTACCGATGAACCATGGTTTAAAAATCTCTCCAGCTCATCCCTTTGAAAAAATCTAATTCACTTGTCGTTGTAACCATGGTTATGAAAACCTGACGATCTTCTACGCTCGTTTTTTTTAAACCAATGGGAGGGAAATACACGTTGAGTGCTTGATTGCCAAAACAGGTCCCTTCCTTTTCAATAAAATTTTGCAAGATTATCAATCATGACCTTATCATCGAATAAGAGCTTTTGATTTGAGCTGTGTGAGAAAAGCCAAGCATATGAAATATCTCCCATCTCTTTAAGGAATTTAGCTCCAAAAGCATTTAATCGTGTAGGCCAATATTGTGGCAAAGTGTTTAAATATTCAAAACTACGAGACGACCATGGGAAATGTCCAACTCACTCCTTATCACCCTCCAACATCTCCAAGAAAATCAAGTCATCACACCCCTTAATTCCCACCCCGTTCTACACTAGATATTTTATTAAGTAATTTGGCAAATATTAAACATTTATGCCATCTTATGAGATGTAAAAGAAATCAAAGATGAAAATCTGCTTCAATTTTAAGAAAGTTTTTTTTTTTTTTAATTTTATTAAGTAATTTGGTAAATATTAAACAAAGTATTTGTGTAAAAATCAAAGCTTATGAAAATTTACTTCAATTATTTTCTTTAATCAAAATAGTAGTTTTGTATTTTATTAAGTAATTTGGCAAATATTAAACAAAGTATTTGTGCCATCTAAAAGAAATCAAAGCTTATGAAAATTTGCTTTAATTTTTCTTTAATCAAAACAACAATTTTTTTAATATTAATGTTATACACATCAAATATATAAATTTTTTTACATCAACTTGGTCATATTGAGTTACTTGGTGCCACCAATATTTGAACTTTGGTGTGAGCTACATCAACTATTTATCTCAATCGTTTAACCAAAGACCCGTTGACCACACATATAAAATCTATATACATACATAATATAATACTATATTATTAAATTAAGTATAATGGGCGGAGAAGGAAATGAGATCTACAAGAATGAAATGGATCCAAAACGAGAACTCAGGTTGAGTCCCTTCAAAATATTTGAGTGGTAATTCCTCAAAGGTGCGGGAAGGAGAAGCTAAAACCCAAATGGACAAGGTTCGGAAGCTGAAGGCTCTGGCAGAGGAAATTTTGCAATCCTTGGAATTGATCCTAATCAACCTAGTGGTGATTAAGAAGGCGTTTAAAGGAGAAGAACGTAGCCTCGAACCTTGGTGTTACTGAGTTATATCATTTGGATACAATTTTTTAAACTATTGCTTTTAAGGTTGTTCTTCATTATTCTTTTTGTGGACTTTGTATTGGTTTTGCTCTTGAGGAGTCTGTGATTCAATTGGCAACCCCTAATGGAGGGTCTCTAATTAGCTCCCCAAAGAACTATTTGGAGAAAGGTTTTTTAGGCCTTAAAACCCAGAGATAAAGGAAGGGCAATGTGGATGTGGGTGGTGAGAAAAAGTTAGGAAATTCCCCTAACAAGTTTGTGAGGAAGAGGGAAACAGATTATGAGATCCCAAATGGATCTCAAGCTCTACTTAAACTTGAAAAAGAGAAGGATGTAGGAGTAAGATAGCTAAAGATGAAATATTTCTACCAGAGTAATTATGGGGTGTTTGGGGGAATAAAATCTAAATCCAAATCCCGTAAATGAAGTGCCTCTCTTAAAATATTAGGGGTATGAATGGGCTTTATAAAAAATAGGTGGTCGATTCCCTATATAAATAAATTTTGCCTGATATTTTTTCTTGCAAGAAACCAAGTTGGATGGTCAAGATATAAAAGTTGTTAGAAGAAGGATTTGGAAAGAAGCTCATTTTGTTGCAAGCCTAGCCAATGGTTCCTCTAGGGGACTCCTTTGTCTCTAGGCTACCAACAAGTTTGAGGACTCCATAATTTCTTCCTTGAGTAGGATTATTAATATTCTCTTTTGTAACAAAGAAAGTAATAAAAGGTGGGTTATGACTAATGTGTATGCATCGAACTCTGGGCCTAGTAGAAACTTGTTGTGGCAAACTCTAAGTTCCATGAGAAGGATTTTTTCTCAAGAATCCTGGTGCCTAGCAAGGTATTTTAATTCCTCTCTATTTTTTAGATAAAAAAGTAAAAAACCTCTCAATCTCGAAAAACATGGAAAAGTAGATTTTGTGAATGGCAATGATCTATTGGATGTTGAGTTGAAGAGTTCAAGGTATACTTGAAGCAATAGGCTATTGGGTAACTAGCTCATATAAATAAGGTTGTACAAGGTTCTTATCTCCAAGGAATGCCTTTTGTTATTTGGAAAACTATCTCTATTCTCTGCCCAAAATTGGCTCCAACCATAACCCCTTATGTTTTGAAGTAGACTAGGAAGAAACCAGATTCTCTAGGTCGTTCAGGTTTGAGGTAATGTGGTGCCTTCATCCTTGGTTGGAAGCTGATATCAAAAAATATTGGTTGACAAGGGTCTAAGGCTCTGATCTTTCCAAATTGGTGGTGAAGCTTAGAGTTGTTAAAATGACCTTAAAGAAAGGAATAAAAGGGTTTTTGGGAATATTTTGCAAGAGAAGAAAGACCTAAAAAGTTAATTTAAAGCTATTGAATCTAAGATAGAACTTGGAAATCAATCTCAAGAGATCATATATAGAGAAAATAAGGTGTTGCTAGAATTTTATAACACTATTGCCAAGGAGGAAATTTTGTAGAAATAGAAGTCCAGGGCACTTTGGATAAACGAGGGAGATAAAAATTCTAAGTTTTTTCACATCATGACCTTGAAGCACATAAGTGCCAACAAGATTAGATAAATTCAAAAATCTGATGGATCCAATGCTACTCACATTAAGGATATAAGAGTTGAGGTTGTGGCTTTTTTTAGAAATCTCATCGGGGTGGAAGAGGTTTGTAATGAGGAAGCCCAAAATAAGTTTCTTGGTAGTATTCCCAACCTTGTCATAGTTGATATGAACCAAGCCCTTGTCTCTCCCTTTAATGATGATGAATTTAGAGCTGCTATCTTTATGATGGAATGAATGAAGAATTCAGGTCCTAATGGTTTCTCCCCCTTATTTTTCTAGAAGTATTAGCATATTGTGGGGAAGGATATTGTTGATTCCCGTCGGGAGGACCAAACCATCAATCATATCTTGTTTGGAGTGAATTCTACTTTTTTAACTTTGATCCCCAAGACTACTGATGCAAAGTACTTTGGTGCTTTAGACCCGTCAACTTATGTAACACTGTTTATAAATTTTTGATAAAGGCCCTTGTTAACAAATTAAAACCTTTTCTTCTAGCTTTGATTGACTCAATCCAAAGAGTATTCGTGCCATGGAAATAGATCTTGGACAGTATCATAGTTGTCCATGAAATCCTTCATTAAGATGATAAAAGTGGTAGAGCTGGTCTCCTCAAATTAGACATGAACAAGGCTTATGATAGGGTTTTATGGTAATTTTATTAAAAATTTTGGAAATTTTTTATTTTTGCCAAAGTTGGATAAAACTTTTCCATGCTTGTATCTCTTTTGCCAAGTTTTTTATCTTAATAAACGGGTCCCTAGCATGTTATTTTTCAAGTCTAAGAGGAATTAGCCAAGGGGACTCCTTGTCCCCTTACCTCTATATATTAATGGCGAAAGATTTTGGTAGGGCTATCAAGTTAGAACCCTTTGTGGAAGGTATCAAGCTTGCTTTCCCGATGGATCCTATTTCTCATTACCAATTTGTAGATGATGTTTTGGTCTCCCTCCTTGCTTCAATTCCCTAAGTAAAGGTTCTAAAAGGAATCTTGTAGGTATTTAAAATTGTAGTTGGAAAAAAGATAAATTATATAAAAAGCAAAATATTCTTTTTGAATGCCCCCTTAGTTAGGCAGAGGATATTTCTCGCATCTTGGGTTATGAGGTGGTTTCCCTCCCATCTATTTACCTTGGAATACCTTTATTTAAAGACCCAAGATTCACTTTGGGAACCTGCGGTGGAAATATTGTAGAGGAAGTTGGTCGGGTAGAACGGATCCCTTCCTGGTCAAGCTAGAAAGGCTACCCTAGTAAAGTCTACTCTTTAGATCATTTCAACCTTCTTATCTATGTTTAGAATTCCTAACAAGATTTTATCAAAGATTGAACATATTCAAAAGTTGTTTCTTTGGTCCGGGTCTGATGAGAAGAAAAAATTTCACTTGGTTGGAAGCAAGTATGTAGACCTAAAAGGATGGTGGCTTAGGTCTCCATAATATCAAGCAAATGAATAAGGCTCTGGTTGTAAAAGAGGGATGGAAGCTGGTATATCAAACTAAAACTAGCTAGGTCAACATTGTGTCGGCCAAATACTTAAGACAAGAGAATATTTTACTTATTGATACTCTACTAACTTCTGGTTCAACCTTTTGATTGAGCTTGCAAAATTTGAAGATGCTAGTCTCCAAAGGTTGGAGGTAGAGGTTGGGTGATGGGCTCAAGATTGATTTTTGGAAAGATATTTGGTTGATTGACCAACCCTTGCATAGATTCCAAATCCGACGTGTTTGAAACCTAGGAAAAAATTGGTCTTTGGGTCTAAGGTGGTTGACTTTATCGAGGTGGTCAATGAGTTGAAGGTTTAGAAATCATTAGATGAGTCTATTCTCAACAATGCTAAACTTGAAGCTTAGATTCTAATTTCTAATAAGTTGAAGTGTCATGTAATTAAATAGAGAAACGAAGAGGATGGAATATTTTGGGTAAGGGAAAATAATGGATCAAGTCTGCCTACAATTTGTTGGTTGTCAAGACTCCTCCATGGGCCCCACCTTTCAAAGTATGACTTAAGGGTCTAACACCAAAGGTGGATATCTTTTTCTAGTTGGCAACTCAAAATAATATTTTGATTGCTGAAAATCTTTAAAAAAGAGGTTGGTCGATGCCAAATAGATGTTACCTTTGTGGTGCTAATGAGGAACAAACAAGTTATTTATTCTTTCAATGCTCGTTCTCTATGGAAGTTCTTAACTTTGTTTTTTATTTTATGGGAAGTTCTATTCTTTCAATGATAAAATGTTAAAACATGTATTTTTTCCATCTTGTTTCATATGGTAGAAAAATGATAAAATCCATTTTTTCTAGCTTGTTTCATGTGGTAGAAAAAAGGATAAAATCTACATTTTTTAGCTTGTTCCACATGGTAGAAAAAAAGGATAAAATCTGCATTTTTTTAGCTTTTTCGACATGGCAGAAAAAGGATAAAATAAAAAATATTGCCAACTAACATGTGGTAGCAGAAAAATATAGTTTTTCCAGAAATTTCAGGTAACAAAAAAAATAATTATGTAGGAATTTTGTTGGAATTTTCACATGGCATGAAAAAGATAAAATTGCATATTTTTAGCACATCCCACATGGCAGACTAAGATGAGAGTTTAGAATTATTTTATCTTTTTCTAACAATAATTTCCACATGGTAGAAAAAGAACGAAAAATGACTTTTCAACTATTGTTTTCAATGACGAATAAATATGGAAGGGAATTTTATTACTCACGTGGAAGAAAATGTTGATGCTTCTTGTTGTTTTCATGCAAAAGGAAAAGATATATGGAAATAATAATTGTTCTTATCCAGATATAAAATTAAAGATATTCTTCCTCATTGTAGCTCATAAAAAAAATTAGTGGTGAAATCCTCTTTGAGATACTACTAGACCAAGGCTTGCATGAAAGTCGATTTTTGGCATGCGTGTCTTGAAAAAAAAATTTAGTTGTGAAAATCCCTTATGGACGCAATCGGGGTAGAAGATTGTTGAAAACAAAAAATGATGACCTATTTTGTGGTAGAAAAAAAAAACTATAGGTCTACACAAGCTAACTACTGATGACAACTCCATCATTGTTCTAAGAGTCTTGATTTTATTGCTAACTTCATGATGATAATGTTTAAAGCTACCTTAGAGGAGCATCAATCCATCTATGATAACAAGGTATGCATTCTTTTATTTATTATTTTTCTAGTTTTAATATTATAGATAATTACATCTAGTCCACATTAAACATACAACACATTTGTATCGCCCAAATTTTTTGCACCCTTACCTTCAGGCTAAAGGATCCGTACCCGAAAGGGGGTGAGAAAAGGATGGAACAATACCTCGGACGGAGAGGCCCTTTGAAGGTCGCGCCTCTCAGGGGAGGGGTATAAAGGTGAATTTTTGACGGATGGTGGGGTTCACCAGGAAACTTTGAGTGGCAGTTTCCACGCCTAGGTTGAGAATGGGTTTGATTTGTTCGTTTTATGTTCAATCATTCAGATTCCTAGGTTGGCCAAAATGAAGCTAAGCTATTCTATATGAAGATTCTGATTTATATGAAGACAAAAGACATAAATGAATCCTAATGTGATTGAATACGAAGAATATATAAAATGGATAAGAGTACACCTGATTTCTGATGTCTGATGAAGATTCTGAAGCTTGTAGGAGTCCATATCATCCCGGATATGACAGGATCATCTGTAATTGTACAGAATCATCCCAAATCATAGGAGATCATCCGAGATCACCCAAGATCATCAACGACCTGACGAATTCATCAGGCGAATTCGTCAGAAACCTGCAATCAAGAAAACAGACACCAAAAACCAAAAATACAATTGCAAGAATGATGCAAAATGATAGAAATAAGAGTATAGATGTTTGAATGATAAATCCAGATATCAAATTAAATGAGATGCACTATTTTGGAAACTTATTTTGAATTTTATCATGCAATTATGCTAAATGAGGTGAACTCCAAGATGCAAAATAGAAGTAAATTAATCTAATGCACCAATAAATAAGGAAAATGAGATAGAGAATGCAAACTCAGGGCTCCGATTGCCCCCAAGCTGAATTGCAGACCAGATCATCTGTAATCGTACAAGATCATCGTCGATCTTGATAGGATCATCTAAAATTGTAGTTGAATCACCTACGATGATCCGAGCTACCTCCGATTGAAACATAGTGAAATCCTACAACAAAACTTGAAAACACAAGTGCAAATGATGGGAGATCACAACAAAAACTAAAATTGTAGGGAAATAATCAGCCAAGCGACCGGTAGGGAGTCAGGGGGATAAACTAGGAAAATCCTAGTTTATATAGGATTAGGGGGAGGTTAGGAGGTTGGGGATCATCCCAATCTGGGAGATCCCCAATGTGGGAATCTCCAACCATGCAGACACGCTTCTGCCCAAGTTGGAGAGGTCATTGGAACATAAGCTAATTGCAAAAATTTGGTTTTGGGACGAAATCGTCTGGACGTTCTGTTCTAGATGAATTCATCCGATTTGGGATGATATCGTCAGATCGACGACGATATCGTCCAACGGTCACAACAACCTCTAAAAATGGCATGAAAAATGAGGTAAGCGGTTAACGGGCGGTTTCGGGGTTAAAATTCAAATTTCTACTTTTTACTGATGGTTTAACTTGCCAATTTTAGGGTGCTACATTTTGCCCCCTCTTTAGCAAATTTTTTGAAAAAAATGCGTTAAAGACGAGTTCTTCATGCTTTATGAGAAAGCAAAAATTTATTCCATTTTTTAGATGATGATTCTAGGTCGAATCGTACGACTGTTTGCTATGGTGCCCCCTCCGAGTTTTTACCCAAATCGAACGTTTGAGGTAAAAGCGCGAAAAAGCAAAAATTAAAAAAATGTCATTTTGAATAAAAATAAGAAAAATAGGGTAAAACCCTAATTCATTTTTATTGTTCACTTTCATTGTTTCAGAGCTCTACAGGTGAAATGGTGGAAACGACGCACAGATCGACAGAGATCCGACACGGGTTGCGGGTAAGGATCTAAACCTAGTTTACTATGTTTTTAACTTGATTTACTTGATTTTTGACTTGAATTTTAAGTGTTTTTGGGCGTCACGACCATTTTTAGGCCATCGACGAAATCGTCTCTATATTGCCGATTTCGTCTAGGGACGAAATCGAAGAAATAGGGGCGATCCCGTCCAATAAGGGGCGATCCCCAAATTGAAGAACGGAGATGATTTCATCCTATTAAGGATGATTTTATCTAAATTTGGTACGATATCATCCAATAATGGGCGATATCAACTTTTATGGGATGATTTGATTTTAATTGATTTTTTTTTAATGATTATGTACTAATGATTTTTGTTGTTTTATTGCTTATTTTGTAGAGGGGATTGCTAAAGAGTCGAGAGTGGAAATACAGAGGTCTAAGAGATGATTTGGCCATGCTCGATCAGGTCGAGCGAGATAGATTGGCAGAGGTAGGACTACAACATGTGGCAGAGATGCCACAAATTCCTATAGACATGGGGCTACTAACAACCCTAGCAGAGAGATGGTATCCGAAGTCATCCTGCTTTCGACTACCGATAGGGGAGATGACTCCCACTCTAGAGGATGTATGGAGGATCTTGAGGATCCCCATACATGGTCGATTCATGACCCCTTCGGCCAATCAGGGCCATGCTATGATGAGATTGTGCGAGGACCCAAGCTTCATCCTGGAGAAGGGCAGAGTGAACATCGAGGCTTTGAGGTGGATGCCTAGGGCATCTCGGTTGACCTAAGTTTTGGTAGGGGTGGTGGGTGGCCTTCTTCTATGCCACCAGAGTGGATGCAGATTATCATGGCTACTTTTAGATGTGGTCTGTGACATGAGAGACCATGGATACAGGTTTGCTTGGGGTAGCTTTGTATTGTGTCGCTTGTATAGGATCCTTTACGGGGTCGTATACAAGGGGGGTCGATGTCTGGTGCTGACATCGCTTCTATAGGTTTGGTGTTGGGAGCACATTGTGGTGCGGAGGCCGGTAGGGCTTCCACTGATAGGAGTTGATCGGGAGAGACCTCAAGTTTTCTATTGGTGGCTCTAGAGAGGGTCATAATGGCGGATAGATCTATCGATGTCCCGAAGGTTGTTGGATGACCTCACCCTAGATCGGATCACCTGGAGACCATGGAGAGAGCATCCAGGGTGGGTAGAGGATGGATAGGAGTTGGCTCGCATCAGGCGAGTCATATGGTTGAGGACAGAGTGGGGAGAGGTAGAGCTCCATCGCTACGACCGAGTTTTGAGGTAGTTCGGTCTACAAGCAGGGGATCCCTACTCTTAGGGATTATGAGTACTCTCGGACTATGCGGGATAGTACCACACTGAGTGGGGCTCTAGACATGCAATGGTTCTGGAGTCAGGATGTTGATGATGCCCCCATTCAGCCAGTGGATGGGGATGATGCGGGGATAGCAGATGGATATGATGCCTGGTATGCAGGCATCCACCCTCCTCGGATGATGAGGGCATAGGGTCCGATGCACGTTGTAGTGCAATGGATGGAGAGGCGGTGCCAGGCTACCATCGATGCAGTGAGGGGTCATGGAGGGAGGGATCAACGATGGCCTCCTCAGGAGAGATGTCGGAGAGTACCATAGGCTCCGGAGAGACAACAACAAGAAGAGGAGGGAGGAGAGGAGAGAGGAGAGGAGAGAAAGACTCCCTCCTCAGTAGAGGGATAGGCCACCATCGCCCGATAGGGGCAAGGGTGTCGAGGTGGGGGAGAGCAACGAGATGGCAGCTCTTCGGGCGGAGAATGCCCACCTACGAGCTCAGGTGCAGACTCTACAGGATGAGGCTACATGGCTCAGGGCTCGGAGCGGAGGGGCGAGCATTCTGGAGCTGGCATGGTCGGTTGCTCAGACCACGTTCTATCAGGGAGTGTACTACCAGCTGGTTCTAGAGGGCTAGAGGATACAGTTGCCAGTCGACATTGCGAAGCCGATCAGGATGGGGTCATCGAGGACATCATCATGATCGACATCGAGGACCCATGATACAGTACGGGCTTCGATGGGACCACCTCCTCCACCTCAGGGTGGGAGAGGAGATGAGGCTGAGAGCTCGAGGTCTTCTCGAGACTAGATGCACATTGTACATAGACTATTTTTGAGATGATTGAGTATGCCAGGGTATAGATTGTGGCATACCAATCCATTTTGATATGATGTATATACTTCTTGATATATATATGATGTTATTTTTGTGATATGACTTGTGCATATGTTTTATGATGCTTTAATATTTTAATTGTTGATTGACTATTCATGTAATTATGTCATTGAAAATATTATAATTTTATGTCATGCTATAAAATTAAATGAAATAATCTGATGTAAACAAACTGGTTGTTGTGGTGTGTTTTGATGAAAATAAAGTGACTTCTAACAATAATTTCAAAGGACATTGTCATTGTTACATGACCATTTCATGGAGTCGCCGCTCGCTAGGTCATCAAGCTAATCCCGGTATGAGAGAAATATTGCTAAAAGTAAAAGGGTGCTTAAGAGACTTTCTTAAGACTTTGTGTTGTGATGATGAAAAATGATGATAGTGATGATTTGTTTTCAGATTTCCATGAAAATATTATGCATGAAATATTAAAAATATGATTTTTGCTAGGCATAAAATTCCTAAGTATGATAGAAATTTGAACAATTCCCTAGGAATTATACCATCGTCGCAAAAAAAATGAATGTTGACATAATGAAATGAAATAGGAAAGTTTTCGTTCTTTTTAAAGCACAATTGTGTAACATAATGATTTAAGCCATATGCTTTTATGGATTAAATAAATGGGAAATAAAATTAGAATGATGGTTTGCGCTAGGCATAGAATTTTAGGTATAGACTTATACCATCATCGCGAAATCCAAAGAAGAAATTGATATAATAGTTTTATTGCATAGTTGATTTTTGATTTTGAGATAAACAAAAAATATAAAAATGAGGACTTGCACTAGGCATAAAATTCCAATTTAGGTTTAGGAACTATACCATCGTCGCGAAAGTCGAAAATATATAAATGTGACTTTATTGCTAGATTTTTGAACATGTTTTGCAAGAAAATTTTGGATTTTTGAAAAAAATGTATTTAATTGATTTTACGCTAAGCAGATATTCTCAAGTAAGAAAGTCAAATTATTCCAAAAGATTTGAATAAATATTTTAAATTATCTCAAAGACAAAATTTAGATTTATAAGGAACCCCGTGTGCATACGTGAGTTCATTGCCGATCTTGATCTATCATAATGATACAAAATCTCTCAAACACAAATGTGTGTGCAATTGTAATGTTCATTTACCGATTTTGAGCAAGATAATTTGATACAAGTAATTTGAATTAACCAAATGAGTGTTCGTTGACCATGATTTATATGCATGTAACCGTACTAGACTACTATGTAAGTCGGGTCATCAAGAGCTAGCTGATCCATAAGCGGACATAGGTCTGTACAAAATAAGGTCGCTAATGTGACAGACATATCACCACGCTAGGAGTTACCCAATGTCAAGCAAGTTGGGCACAAATCACCTGTTATGGGGTTTACCTCACAGTTTTTGAATAATTGAGAATTCCAGGGATTCAAGCTTCACACTTCCTTCTTTCAAAGGGGGGAGGGATTTATTGCTTTTTGCTTTTTCTTTTCTTTTCTTTTTGTATTTTTTTTTTTTGCTTGACACTGAGATAATGCTGAAATATTGTTGAGATGGTACAAAATGATACTGAAATAATGCTTCTGAATAATTTCTCTTTTTCTCATGATTTTTCTTGATTTTCTTTTTCTTTTTCTTTTTCTTCCTATACTAGGGATACTTGCTCGGATTGGTTGTAGAGCAAGGGATTTTTATTCTAGGCAGGGGTGAGCTTGTCCTTTTGTCAATTCTCAAAGATTCTAGACCATGTGCATGATAGGATAGCAGGGGAAACTTTTCGCTCAAGAGACCACTTCTACTGTGTAGCATCATTTTGAATTTGCAATGAAATCATTTTAATGTGAAAAGGTGTACTTGGTTCAAGTAAATAACAAGATCAGTTCTCTATGCTCAAAACTTTATTTAATTCAACTGTGGACTTCGATATAAGAGAGATTAATAATCATACCAAATAAGATCAAGATATTTATTCATGTGAGTGTGAAAGTGAGGGATTCCAGATAAATGCTAATTTATCCAAAATAACTGAAAATATAACTGCAATACTTCAAGAATTGACAGGTGCAAAATAGAAGATGTTTTTGAGGATTTTGATGATTTTGATTTTTTTATATTTTGATTTTAATTTATGAATTGAGAGAATACATAATATTACTATTTTTGAAATTTTTATATGAATTACTAATATGAGACAATATGTATAATATATACAATGATTGAAATTACCATATTTATGCATAATAGCGCTTAAGATGCATAATGTTCATAGGTTCTTTAAGATCTTTACCATCTAAGGTAGCTAATCTGTATGCTCCCGATCCAAATTTAGTAGTGATAATATATGGCCCAAGCCGCTTAGGCTCGAATTTGCCTTTAAGGTCTTTAGTTGCATTAGTATTTTTTTATTTTCTTTTAAGACGAGGTCATCGATCTCAAAGGATCGATTATGAACTTTCTTGAGATATGCTCGTTTGAGCTTGTTCTGGTAGGCACGAAGATGCTCCAAAGCATTAATGCACTTCTCATCTAGGAGTTCCAACTGACTAAATCTGCCAGCATGATATTCATCTCCTACTTTAGTATCTTGAAGTAGCAGAGCCAAAGAAGGAACTTCTAGTTCAAAGGGAAAAATAGCTTCAGCGCCATAAACCAAAACAAAAGGTGAAGTGCCCGTGGGAGTACGAATGCTAGTTCGATAAGCCCACAAAGCAGGATATAATTGAATGTGCCAATCACGGCCAGATTTATTGACCAGTCTCTTGAGGATTTTAATTAATGTTTTATTAGATGCTTCTGCTTGGCCATTACCCTGAGGATAATAGGGAGTGGACCAACGATGTTGAATTTTATATTTTTGACATAGTTTCTTTACATATTTGTTTTTGAAACAAGTTCCATTATCCGAGATGAGATTTGCAAGAATTTCGAACCTACAAATAATTTGATTAAGAATAAACTTGGAAACTTGCGTTCCAGTGCAAGAAGCTAAGGGCATAGCTTCGACCCACTTCGTAAAATACTCGATGGTGGTTATGATGAATTTGTGTCCATCGGATGACACAGGATTGATTTTTTTGATGATGTCTAAGCCCCATTTTGAAAAGGGCCAAGGAGATGAAATAGCCTACAGTTCTTGTGCAGGCGCATGGACAAGGTCAGCGTGTTTCTGGCACTTGTCGCAATGGCGCACGTAATCATGTGCATCATTCTCCATGGTAGGCCAAAAATATCCTATCCTAAGGAGCTTCTTAGCAATGGCGCTACCACTAAAGTGTCCCCCACAAGATCCATCGTGGGCTTCACTCAAAGCTGATCTAGACTCTTCTAGATTCAAACATCTCAATAGGATACCTTCAAAAGATCTCCTATATAATGTATTGCCAATTATTATGAAGCGACTTGCTCGTCTACGTAATAACCGATGTTGGTTTCTATTAAAACCTTCAGGGAAGGTCCCATTTTGAAGAAAATTGAGGATGTCAGTGTACCAAAGTTCAGGAATAGTTTCATTGATTAGAAACACGTCCAAAGGTTCCAAGCATGATTTAGTTGAAGCGGGTTCCTGGAGTCGATGAATAATGATGGTAGCATATTCGTCATCTAACTCCAAGGGTAAAAGAGATGCAACTATGGCCATAGCATCAGCCGCACGATTGCTAGTTCTAGGAATAGCTTCCAAGGTAACTTGATCAAATAAAGATATTAATTGTAATACATATGCTTTATATGGGCACAATTTATCATCTCTGGTCTGATAAACATCGTTAATTTGATTTATAACAAGTTGAGAATCATCGAAAAACTAATAGATTTTTAATTTTTAGTGCTAGGGTAGCTCGTAATCCAAGGATTAGAGCCTCATATTCAGCAAGTGTTATTAGTACAGGCAAACATTAATTTAAAGGATAGAGGTATGAGATGTTTCTATGGAGATATCAAAATAATACCTGCACCAGCCCCACTCATGCATCGGGCTCCATCAAAGTATAGGGACCATTGCTCTGAATGATCCGCCTCTAGGTTAAGGCATTCGTCAGGAAACTCAATGATGAGGGGATGGGTGGACTCTAAGGGTGCAACAACTAATTGATCTCGCTATGATTTGACCCTTAACAGACTTTTGTCCTATAAACGTGAGTTCAAACTCGCTTAGAGCAAGAACCCACTTCGTTGTGCGACCCGATAAATAAGGTCGACTCATGAGATACCGCAAGGGATCGGATTTAGCAATAACGTATGTTTTTTGATTGAGCATATAATGGCATAGTTTCTGTGTAGAAAATATGACTGCTAGACATAACTTCTCTAATGTTGTGTAGCGGGTTTCATAACTAATTAATGTTCTACTAATGTAATAATTAGCACGCTCTCTTTTCTCATCATCAAGTTGAGCTAACATAGCTCCTAAAGCAAAATCTGAAGCAAAAATATACAAGATAAATGGGCGATCATGTTTAGGTGGTGAAAGTATAGGTGGGTTAAGAAGATATTGTTTGAGGAGTTCAAATGCTTCCTTACATTCATCGTCCCAATGGAAAGAGACATCCTTCTTAAGAAGCTTAAGAAAGGGTCCAGTTTTATCCGCCAACTTATCGATGAAGCGACGGATAGCTTGAAGCTTACCTTGTAGACTCCGTAATTCAGATATATTTGTAGGTGCGGGCATATCAGTGATAGTCATAATCTTGAGAGGGTCAATTTTGATGCCACGTAAAGAAACTATAACCCCCAATAATTTACCTGACTTAACTCCGAATATACATTTGGCTGGATTCAATCGGATAAGATATTCCCTTAACCGATCAAATACTTTTCTCAAGTCATCTAAATGGTCATCTTCTTCAGTAGAACGAGCTATAATGTCATCTACATAATCATGTAGTATATCATGCATCATATCATGAAAGATATAAGTCATGGCTCGTTGATAGGTTGCACCTGCATTCTTCAAACCGAATGGCATCACTTTCCAATAGAAAGTCCCCCAAGGGGTAATAAAGGTTGTTTTAGCCTGATCTTCAGGAGCTATCCTGATCTGATTATAACCAGAAAATCCATCCATTAAGGATATCATTCCACTCCCAGCAGTAAAATCAATGATCTGATCCATATTGGGAAGGGGAAAATCATCTTTAGGGCATGCAACATTAATATCTCTAAAGTCTGTACAAACCCTAATCTTAGTAGCTTCTTTCTTAGTTATTGGAACTACATTCGAGATCCATTCAGCATAATCAATGGCTTGTATAAAAATAACATTCAGGAGTTTTTCTAACTCCCCTTTGACTAGTAAGGCCACTTTAGGATGCATTTTTCTAAGCTTCTGCTTAACAGGTTTAGCATCCGGATGCACTACTAGGTGATGCATAACTACAAAAGGGTCTAAACTTGGCATATCTTCATATGTCCAAGCAAAAACATCTTCATATTCTTTAAGAAATGCAATGTATTTATCCTATTTTTCTTGACTCAATTCTGATCCAATGTTGATTATGTGAGGGTTATCGTCGGTTCCAATGTTAATTTTTATGACATTTTCTACTTCCATGTGTAGATCTCTCTCAAAATTAGGTGGGGTGGGTGAAACGCCCAATTCTTGTAATTCTTCCAAGGTTAGCTTGGATAATTCATCTTGAGGAGTCGTGGCCTCAAGCTGGGCTATACTAGGTATAGAGCCATCAAAATAAAATCCATTATGTAATAATTCCTCAATGGAGACATCGTGAAAGATATCTCCCTCCAACTCATCATCGAATTCAGCGATCATCTCAGGATAAGCTATAGATAGCATATTACATGTGAATGTCTTATTCGTTAAACGCAAAGCATCACGTTCATCTAAATAATCTTGGTAACATATAAGATGGTCATCATCCTCAAATGGGAATGGTTGACCCTTACTAGAAAATAGGCCCACACCACATCGGGCGGGCCACGCTTCTACCTCAAAAGGTTCTTTCATACCATTCTGGAAAGGTCCCAAACCTTTCCCTTTATATCCCAATTTAAGCATTATAGGTTTGGCTTTAATATACTCATTAGTAAAATAACATCGAGCATATCCATCATAATGAGTTCTGATGTTTCTGGGTATTCTACCCTAGCCATATCCCTTATAAATAAAGGCACAACTCCCGACTTGGTAAATACTTCCCATAGGCTGTGGGAGGCCCAAGGTATGAGGAGATGGTGGCAAATTATTTAAAATAAGGGAATCTTGCATAGAAGCATTCGTTTCTTCTGATATAAGAATTTTAGATAGATCGGGTAAGAGCTCGTCAATAAGAGCATAAGAGGTAGAAGGAACATTCCCTACGTCTTTCGATGCAGAAAATATGAATTTGGTGGATGTAGACGGTGTAGAGGTGTCGATAGATGGGTCTATTATAGGTATGGAAGTTATAGGAGTAGAACAAGAGACATTGGTTGTGGGATTAGGATCTTTCTTAGGTCCTAATGCGGTTTGTTCAGAATATGGTTGAGCTATATGTGGAGGTGCAACTGATGGAGAAGAAGTAGATGACGTTGTGGGTGTGAGTTTCACATGTTTATATGGATAATGAGAATTAGGATGTGTGGATGATAGAGCGGGGCAAAATTGAACTCCAATAGGTTCTGCCAAAGCACACATATCAAAGGGTCTTGGATCACCATGAATGGTAACCAACTGATTCTTAAATTCGAACTTAACACATTGATGTAAAGTTGAGGGAACAGCTCGCATCACGTTGATCCAAGGATGACCCAAGAGTATATTGTACGATGCAGGGCAATGTACAATAAACACAGTCGTATCCAAGGTTCTTGGACCAACCTGCAATGGAATGGTAATAACTCCACACGTTTCTTGTGTTTCATCATTGAAAGCTTTTATGATCATATCAGTTCTTTTCATTTCATCACTTCTAAACCCAAATATTTGGTAGAAGTCAAAAGTGCAGATATTTAAAGATGAACCATTATCAATCAAAACTCGTTTGACTCACTACATCTCCAATTAAGGCAGTAATATACAAGGGGTTATCTTTATGTAAACTATGTTGCGGTATGTCTCTATCCCGAAAGTCAATACAATCAACTTCACGAGTTATTATAGTATCGGCCATGGCTTCAAGTTGAATGTCTTGTGGTACCATCATCTGACTTAATGTGAGCATTAATTCATCTCTATGTGTAGGAGAAGATCTTAAAAGGTCCAAGAGAGAAATTCTAGCTGTAATATTTGATAATTGTTCATTAATATTATAAGGAGGTTTAGGTTGAACATTAGGTGAATGATTCCCTTTATTAGGAACCTTCAAAACAAATGGAGCTGATCCACCATTCTGAATTTGATCTTGTTGAGAATTTTGAGCCTGTTGTCTAGTAATAGCTCCGATGGTACCCACAATATTATTCTATGGATGATGAATGGGTCTTGGTCTAGCGTTTATAGCTAGCTCATTAGAAAGTAATCGGTGAGACGATGGTCTAGTAGTGACTCTTCTTGGAAATGGCTCTTTGGGAACCATATAACTTGTGATAGGGTGAATAGGATCCGATTCATCTTTAGAACTATTCGATTGATTTGATGTGATTTCCATATCACTCTCAGTCTCGTATTCTGTATCACTAAGATCAGGTATCTGAATATTATATAGAGGCCTGGTTGTAACCATGGATAAAGTTGTGTCAAATATTTCCAGATCATGAATAGGTAAATGCCCACTAATAGTTCCTACATATCGGGCAGGAGGAGGGACATTATGATGTTCAACTTGATTAGCCACCTCCTTACCATGTTTTGGTAAGGGATGTTGAAATATGTCCAATGACTGATTGGCATTCTGATTCTGGTTTTGTGGGGTGTTCTTTTGAACATTATTAGGAGGATTTTGCTTAGGTTGAAAGGCTTGCACCTCCATCTCATTGTTATCAATCAAGTCCTGTATTTTATGTTTTAATATTTTACAAGAGTTGGTAGTGTGTCCAGGTCCTCTATGGAAGTCACAGTGTAAATCTGCTCTGTATCCGGGTATAGTTGGATCAGGTTCCCGAATATTTGGTAATTGAATCAAACCTCGTTCTAATAATTGTGGTAGAATAGTTGATAAAGGTTGATTTAACCTAGTAAATTCTCGAGGAGGTCTATCAAGAGGTTTCAATACAAACTTCTCCGTTGTCTTCGCAACATTAACATTAGCAGTATTTTTGCTATCGGTGACTCCATCACCCACAACTTGTTTATTCTTATATTGATTTTTGGATGTTTTCTCATCGTCTCTCTTTTTAAGCTGGCCTCTCCTAATGAGAGCATCTTCCACTCTTCGGGCTAAGTCTATAGCCTGATCGAAGGTGGTCAAGGTAGCGATTGATAATTCGTAAGATAGTTGCTCTTGCAAATTATTAATAAAGATGTCCAACATCTCCCTATAAGGTAACACAAAGTGCAATTTTCCTATCAACTGTCTCCACCTAGCTAGGAAATCAGCAAAGCATTCATCTTTGCCCTGTTTTAAGTTATACAAATCTTTAATGGTCACATATCTTTCGATGTAGGCACTAAATTGATGAACAAAAGACTCGGCAGTTTCTTTGAAATTCCTCAAAGAATTAGTGGGTAATTGATAATACCACTCTAATGCCATTCCTCCCAAGATTTTCGGGAACATTTTTAGTAATAACAAGTCATCATGTGATATATCATGACATGCTATCCTAAACATACGAAGATGCTCTATGGGATCTTCGGTTCCTTTATATATGGGAAGAATAGGCATAGGAAAATGTTTAGGATATGGTTGTGCTACGACTATAGGATCTAAAGGCTGACTACACATCTCTCGATAATTGTATGAGGGATGGTAGGGATCTATCTGGTCCATGCGGGAAACTAACTGTTTCACCACGGCTTCAAGATTGCTAGTTTGTCCACCATATTGGTTCGGTGGCACATAGGTATGGGATCTATGAGTGTATGATGGTGTGACATAAGGATTAGATGTTATATTGCTATTATGCAAAGTGTTGGTAGGAAGAGTATTATGAAGGGGATTTGTAATAGTATTATGTTGTACCTTAGATTGTTGGTAATTGGTGTTCGGTTTTGTTTTGGGTTTTTGTTGATTTGAGGTATGTTGATCAAGAGCTTGGAAAAATAGAGCAGTAAATGATGGTTTCTTTTGTGCGGGAATGACCCTAGGCTTGTTAACAGGCACTTTAGATTGTTGGGTAACCTGTTGTTGTTGCATGCTCTGGATCGCAGCTACTATATCCAAATTGGATGGTCCAGCTTGATCACTCTCTTGTTCAATAAAGGACAAGGGATTAGTGCATGTTTGAAATACTTCTTCTAGAGTTGCTTGAGTGTCACTAATTCGATCCTTGTCCATATGGGCTGCTCTATTAAAAACACCAATATTAGTGTTAATGAACTTCCAGAATTGTTCCATGTTCTCAAAAGTGATAGCTCCTCCTGGAGACATTTTAGGGGATGAGGATCCTTCCTCTCTAATAGTTTCTTCTTGTTCATTTCCTACAACAAGCTCTTCTTCTTGCTGGTCTAGGGTTTCTTCTTCCTGAACTTGGTCCTCAGGAGGGACATTTTGGTCAGTTAATGGTCTTCCTAACCAATCTTCATCTTCTTCGGTTTGTTTTCCATTCCTAAGTCTAGGCATTGTGCTAAACTTAGGTTTTAGCAAATATATATATATATATATATATATATATATATATATATATATATATATATATATATATATATATATATATGTGATAGGGTTGAGAGGTATATATTTTAACTATATACCTACTATAATACTTTAAAAGGAAATGTTTTGTTGTTTTTTTTTGTGTGATTTTATTATATTATTATTTTGCGAGAATAAAAATAACAAACAACATGCTAGTTGTAAGAAACAATAGTAGAAAGAATCACTTAGCTTTCTATGAATAGTTTATGGATATCATTGATAGGGTCAAGTTCATCAAGAGTCATGAAATGCTCCTCTTCAAATTGGAAGTTGTTTTTCAAGAACTTGACAAAGTGTGCTATGGTAATATGATCTATTTCAGACTCTAACATGTAAAAATAAAGTTCATGGCAATACTCTCGATACAACACAGCTCTAGGAACTCTATTCCATCTCTTTCTATCCGTAAGAATGACTTCTTGATCCTCTACACGAGATAGAAATTTATGTACTACAACTACGTTCTCAAGGTATTCCTCAAAGGTGTATAATTCAGAAGACACAAGTGCTCTTTTATCGGCTAACCACCTATGGCAAGCTCTCTGAAGTTCATGATACAAAGTCACCTGATCAGGATCCAGGATTCTATCTAGGACAAACCTCTTAATTTGCCTAAGTTCTGTAGATCTAGATTCAATAATACCCAATCTCCTATCAAGTTCATCCCACAAAGGTTGGGCTCTATATGTTTGAGGTACTCTAAGCACATAAGTAATCTCTATGGCCGTTAATTGATTTTCAACATTTATGGAGACAACTCGTCTTCTATTATAATCTACCATCTAAGTATGATATGCAAATTTAATAGTTTTCTAATGATTCTAGATGTTCTTAATAATGTGTTTTTTTTTTGGATTGTTTTCAAAAGGTGTTTTTAGTTTCACGTCGGGTTCACCAAAATGTATCGCCCAAATTTTTTGCACCCTTACCTTCGAGGCTAAAGGATCCGTACCCGAAAGGGGGTGAGAAAAGGATGGAACAATACCTCGGATGGAGAGGCCCTTTGAAGGTCACGCCTCTCGGGGGAGGGGTATAAAGGTGAATTTTTGATGGATGGTGGGGTTCACCAGGAAACTTTGAGTGGCAGTTTCCACGCCTAGGTTGAGAATGGGTTTGATTTGTTCATTTTATGTTCAATCATTCAGATTCCTAGGTTGGCCAAAATGAAGCTAAGCTATTCTATATGAAGATTCTGATTTATATGAAGACAACAGACATAAATGAATCCTAATGTGATTGAATACAGAGAATATATAAAATGGAGAAGAGTACACCTGATTTCTGATGTCTGATGAAGATTCTGAAGCTTGTAGGAGTCCAGATCATCCCGGATATGATAGGATCATCTGTAATTGTACAGAATCATCCCAAATCATAGGAGATCATCCGAGATCACCCAAGATCATCAACGACTTGACGAATTCATCAGGCAAATTCATCAAAAACCTGCAATCAAGAAAATAGACACCAAAAACCAAAAATACAATTGCAAGAATGATGCAAAATGATAGAAATAAGAGTATAGATGTTTGAATGATAAATCCAGATATCAAATTAAATGAGATGCACTATTTTGGAAACTTATTTTGAATTTTATCATGCAATTATGCTAAATGAGGTGAACTCCAAGATGCAAAATAGAAGTAAATTAATCTAATGCACCAATAAATAAGGAAAATGAGATAGAGAATGCAAACTCAGGGCTCTAATTGCCCCCAAGCTGAATTGCAGACCAGATCATCTGTAATCGTACAAGATCATCATCGATCTTGATAGGATCATCTAAAATTGTAGTTGAATCACTTGCGATGATCCGAGCTACCTTCGATTGAAACATAGTGAAATCCTACAACAAAACTTGAAAACACAAGTGCAAATGATGGGAGATCACAACAAAAACTAAAATTGTAGGGAAATAATCAGCCAGGCAGCCAGGTAGGGAGTCAGGGGGATAAACTAGGAAAATCCCAGTTTATATAGGATTAGGGGGAGGTTAGGAGGTTGGGGATCATCCCAATCTGGGAGATCCCCAATGTGGGAATCTCCAACCATGCAGACACGCTTCTGCCCAAGTTGGAGAGGTCGTTGGAACAGAAGCTAATTGCAAAAATTTGGTTTTGGGACGAAATCGTCTGGACGTTCTGTTCCAGATGAATTCGTCCGATTTGGGACGATATCATCAGATCGACGATGATATCGTCAGATCGACGACGATATCGTCCAACGGTCACAACAACCTCTAAAAATGGCATGAAAAATGAGGTAAGCGGTTAACGGGCGGTTTCGGGGTTAAAATTCAAATTTCTACTTTTTACTGATGGTTTAACTGCGCCAATTTTAGGGTGCTACAACATTTTACTATGGAGTACCTTGCATAATAAACATTTAAAAAGGTCACTAGTTGATGTGTCAAAATTTGGTTACACTCTACAATCATTGAAAATATTCTAACATCCATTTTGACGCCTAATGTCACAATGGTATTTTTCTAGCCCCCACTATTTTTGAAAGAAAAAATGTGATTTAAAAAAATGAATATATTTCTCTTTCAAGTTGGGGGAGAGTATGTTAGCTATCAAGTTGAGAGAAGAAAAGACAACATATCAACATAATGATTGTGTGCCATATTATCAATGTAATACATAAATAAAAGAAAGAGATGCATGAGGACATGCATCAATTTAAGTTGAGGGAGTGATGAGGCATTAAAATACCTCATTTTTGTATCTTAAAGCAACCATTCTTGACTCCCTTAATGTGTTGATAAAAAATAATTAATTGTGGACTAGGCTGTAATTTATACTAATATTGTGATTAGACATAGTGAATAGGTAAAATGCATTACTATGTTATTTTAGATAGGTTTTATGTGATTTCAGGTTTAGTTTTATATTTAGTCATGATTATTTGGTTTATAATCATTAGACTAATAAAACCAGATAGAAAGATGATATATTGTAGGTCTCTAAATGCTGATATGCCAAAACTATCACAGTGTGTCAAATAGCCTTACATCAAAATAAGCTAGAATGCATCAAAATAAGTCAAAATTATCACAATGAGCCAGGATGTGTTGGAATGATCCAAAAACGTAAGGACCAAAAATAATGGAAATGCAGCATGAGATGAAGCTTGCACATAGGAAATAAATTGAAGGCTTTCATGGATTGAATAATTTGACCTCCCTAAAAAGTAGGCTAAAAGTATGTTGATAATTTCTCCTTAAATATAGGGATGAAATTATGTTGTTAGTTTCAATAATTTGACATCCCTAAAAAGTAGGCTAAAATTATGTTGATAATTTCTACTTAAATATATGAATGAAATTATGTTCTTAGTTTCAATAATTTGACCTCCCTAAAAAGTAGGCTAAAATTAGTCTATTAATTTTTCCTTGAAAATAGGGCTAAAATAATGTTGTTAGTTTCAATAATTCCTCCTCAAATCTTGGGCTAAAATTGTGTTATTAGTTCTTCCTCAAATATTAGATAAAATTGTAAAGTTAGTTCTAAGATATGGGGGACCATTAGTTTCAAGATATGGAAAAAATTCCTATAAAATACAAGAAGTGTAATGCACCACTTGACTTGTTCATGTTTATTGTTAACAAGTGGTTGAGATGCTCCTAAGATAATATGAGTATAAGGTGCCACTTGCCTTTTTCATGCTTATTGTTAGCAAGTGGTTGAGATGCTCCCAATATAAGAGGGGTGTAAGGTGTCACTTGTATTGTTCATGTTTATTTTTAGCAAGTGGTTGAGATGCTCCCAACATAAGAAGAGTGTAAGGTGCCACTTGCCTTTTTCATGCTTATTCTTAGAAATTGGTTGAGATGATCCCAACATAAGAGGGGCGTAAGGTACCATTTTTATTTCTCATGCTTATTGTTAGCAACTGGTTAAGAAAGTATATGATGCTTTTAATAGTTTAGGAGTGTGTTTTATTTATACCAATTATTAGAAACTGGTTTATATATGTAGAGATATTTTAAAAAATATATCGATATGGTTAGGTGCCACTTGTATAAAAAGGTGTCCCTAGATTATGTATATTTTCTAAAGAATGACAAGGAATAAAATAAAAAGAGGATGCATTTGGATTGAAGAATTTGTAAAGAGGTAATTCCCTCTTATTTGACTTTTGTTCTTTTTTATTTGTGTGTATCTTAATTTTTTTTTATTGATAGTAGAAGGGGTTTTAAAAGGATCCCCAAACCTATTACAAGTAGGGTTTTGAAAGGCACCCCCAAACCTTAGATCTAGCAATAAGACATCAAGAAATACTGAGTTGGATTCCACGAATCAAACCCAAAAATCCAATGAAACAACCTTCTAGCAAATAAGCCACAAATTTTTATCAAGAAAATACAAGAGATTGTCCTATGGTCAAACCATCGTGTGCTCTAAATCTAAAGAAATGGAGAAAAAAATAGAATAATGAAAATGCTACTAGTTAAAAATAAATTTATAAATAAAAACTGCCCAAACCAAAATATTTGTTGCCTACCATGAAAGAAGAACAGAGGAATCCTGTCATCACAATAAAAAAATCTATCCAACAAAGCACATAACAGGAGAACCCCTCATGAGAATAGCCAGTTTAAGAAAACAACACTTGAAATACTAGCCAACAAAATCCACAACATAAAAACCATCCAGGAGATCTGTACAAGAAATTCCATGAAACCCGTAAATCCTATTGGATCCAACCAAAAAAGTTTCAAGAACAACCACTCTTAGGTACAAGAAAAAGGAGATAGCAACATTCCGCACCACACTTGAGAGGGAGAAGGGTAAGATCCCAAAAAAATAAGCCTTAGAACCCTGGGATCAAACACACCACCACTACTGGAACTGGAGAAAGAGATCTTTGTAGATCATTGAAGCTAGGAAACCCACCAGAGACATGGGGTCAAAAGCCAAAAACCACCACAGTATAACAACCCACTTTCACCCCAACTGGTTTGGATCGGTATTTGATCTTGTCTCCCTGTAACAGTTAGAAAAACAAGAAATTACCAAACTTAGAATAAAGCAACATAAACCATCCATGAACTCATTACTGGCAAAGAACCCTAACAATAGAGCCATCCAACCACCATCCAACCATAGTAGCCAAGCCATCATATTTGAAGCTAGCCAAGGGAACATCGTTATATTTCTATAGTCAAACACTATACTAAGCTCACCCCAATGGGTTTGGATCGGTAGATGGCCATTTCCTCTCCATGGAAAGCCAAAAAACCATGAAACTATCAAACCTAGAAGAAATGATGCACAATCTAACCAAGTCCCCGAAACTAGCAAACAACCTAAGAATACAACCACCCAACACACCCACCAACCAGAGCGAGAGCCAGCCAAGGGGTCAATAGATATAATTTTCCACTACATTATAACGACCCAAGATCACCCCTACAGGTTTGGATCAGCATTCGACCCTCTGTCTCAAATAAGAGTGATAATGCAAAACCCATAAGAGTGTAGAACATACTAGCAAGACCCCCATCAAGCAAAACATCCTAGTCATGAACCAAAATAGAGAAACTAAGCATGACTAGTAGCCAGATCTAGAATTAGAGAAAGGGGGTCTCCTGCTCAAAGGGTTTCAGAGCATCAAAGCTAGAGCAGGGAGTGAAACCCTCACGAAGGAAGCCCTCATAGAGGAAACCCTCATGGACCCTCTCTTCCATGGTGAGGCTCAGGCCCTCTCTGCCATGGTGAGGCTCAAGCCCTCTCTACCATGGTGAGGCTCAGGTCCTCTCAGGCCCTCTCTGTCATGGTGAGGCTCAGGCCTTGTCTGCCATTTGTGTGTATCTTAATTATATCTTGAATTAATAATTACTTTTCATTTGGCTGAGGAGTCAGGGCCAAAGTATTATTTCTTATAGATATGTTTTTAAAATAATTAATAGATTTTCATTTAGTGTAATATCAATTCTTGCATATTTTTTATTGAGAGAGGGGTTTTGAAAGGACCCAAAAACCTTTACAAGGATATCCAGGTGGGAGCCCAACTATGATCACCATAGAAAGCCCTTGGGTACAAAACAAGCAAAAAAAAAACAACATGACCAAACTTAAAACAACCCGAGATGAGCCTAGCAGGAAACAGAAAGAAGCCAAAAACTTCCAAAAACTTCTAGAGAAGACCAACTAGTATAGAAATCGGAACAACAGAATAGAAAACCAATAAAATGAAGGAACCAAGAGCTAAATTGATTGTTTAGGAACAATCTTGGTCACTTCATCAATTGCATTCTGGCTAGCATTGATTGCCTTAGCCACACGAATAACATGTTGGAAAATAGTTTGAGTTTTGGTGAAAAATGAATAGGTATTTTCAAGCATCTTAGTCAAAATGATTGAAGGATTCTGCTTGCATTTAGTCAATAGATCCACATATTTTGGAGTATTAGAGGGACTCACATCCTTGCTCTAGCAGTTGACTTTGGTAGGAACATCATCCAAGGACTCATGGACACTATTTAGAATTTTCCTCTTTGAAGCCGAAGACCTGGAGAATCACTACCAAGGAGTGGATTTAACCTAATTAGATGTACTACCCACATTTACTTTATTTTTGGGTTTACCAGTAATCGTCTTCTCTTCATCATTGATTTCCACAATTCTTTGGGGGCTATCCTAGCTTGACCTTGATTTGATATTTCCCAATGTGGATAACATTGCTTTCTGGAATTATTTCTACAACACATGTTTGAACATGATTAGATGGAGGTCCTTGTTCTTCACATGAGTTGAGGTGCCCTTCCTAAATCCCTCCATGGAGATCGTCATTGATCTAACAAAAAATTCAAGAACATCAATTTCCTTATTGTCCCTTAGATGATTCATAGATACCGTATGAAAATTCTATAATGGTTCATCAATCCCATCTACAGTAAAGTAATGCATAATGGGAATTAAAACTTTATTCCAAGGTTCTAGTAGCCCTTTCCTCACAATTCTACATTTATCCCTTACCAACTTCCTTCCATGGTAAGGAAAATGTTTGAGTTCCTCCACCATTGAATGTCTATCTCTTCAAATAGAATCTCCATAGTGAGGGAGCTCTGTTATCTCAGCAAGAAGGTGAACATTTACCTTGAATTTCAACCCCTTAATATAGACATGACCATTGTCCCATGAGCTTGTAAATTATTTAGATATTTCATCATCAATTCCTACATTTAATTTTTGCAAGTATGATTTGAATTTTAGCAAATATAATTTCAATTTCTGCAAGAGTGATTTTAAAATTTTACAAGCGTGATTTTTATTTTAGCAGTTAATAAACCTTAAAATATTTTATACCAAGAAACACTTCCTTGATTTCTACTGTATATAACTATTGGACATCACCAAGAATTGATAATATTAAAATGAGAACATTAACAACACTCATCATTTTTGATATTATAAATTTGATAAATTTGTTTAAAATTAATTAAATTATATATTTATCATCATGTTAATTCCTTACACATTATAGACATAATGAGGACTAATTCCATATATATTAGAATTATAATTATTTAAATTGATAAAAATTATTTTTCAAACAACATTATAACCATTCTCTATTCTTCATCGTCTTAAGCCATAATCCTATTCACTTCTTATATGTGACTTTTCATTCATTCCTTAACCAAAGTTGTTTTTTCTCCTTCACATAGAAATTGATCGTAGCTTGTTAGGTAAAGTTGAAGTAAATAGAATTTTGACTATTTAGAGCATTAAACTAGGGCTGCCCATCGAAAAGCACTTAGACATTACCAACCAACCTATCCCTCACAAGACTAAAATTTTTTGGTAGGGTGCTTGTCCCTTCATACCAAGGTTTGAATAGTAACGCATTGGTCGTTACCAACCAACCTATCTATCACAAGACTAAAAAAGTTGATAGGGTCTTGGTCCCCTAGTACCAAGTTTTGAATTTATATTTCTTAGATAAAAACCCAAAGATATATCACTACGATATCCATCGCAAGATTAAAAAAGTTGGTAATACTGTAATAAAGTGTCTTATCATTCATTTGCTTAACTAAAATTTTACCATAATTAAATTTCGCTAAATCAAAATTAATAACATAATAGAGTAAGATAGTTGTAAGCTTACTGTAGTGGTAAGGGTTTGGCCTCTCTTTAAGAGGTCTTAGTTCAAACCCCACTCAATATGAGGGGATCAAGAAACTCATTGAAAAAACTAAAAAAGTTACCAACCAACCTATCTATCACAAGACTAAAAAAGTTGATAGGGTCTTGGTCCCCTAGTACCAAGTTTTGAATTTAGATTTCCTAGATAAAAACCCAAAGACATATCACTATGATATTCCTCACAAGATTAAAATAGTTGATAATATTGTAATAAAGTGTCTTATCATTCATTTGCTTAACTAAAATTTTACCATAACAAAATAATGCTTAATCAAAATTAATAACATAATAGAGTAAGATAATTGTAAGCTTACTGCAGTGGTAAGATTTTTGGCCTCTCTTTAAGAGATCTAAGTTCAAACCCAAACCCCACTCAAATAAAGTGTCTTATCATTCATTTGCTTAACTAAAATTTTACCATAATTAAATTTTGCTAAATCAAAATTAATAACATAATAGAGTAAGATAGTTGTAAGCTTATTGCAGTGGTAAGGATTTTGGCCTCTCTTTAAGAGGTCTAAGTTCAAACCCCACTCAATATGAGGGGATCAAGAAACTCATTGAAAAACTAAAAAAAGTTACCAACCAACCTATCTATCACAAGACTAAAAAAGTTGATAGGGTCTTGGTCCCCTAGTACCAAGTTTTGAATATAGATTTCTTAGATAAAAACCCAAAGACATATCACTATGATATACCTCACAAGATTATTGTAATAAAGTATCTTATCATTCATTTGCTTAGCTAAAATTTTACCATAATAAAATAATGCTTAATCAAAATTAATAACATAATAGAGTAAGATAGTTGTAAGCTTACTCTGGTACGGGTTTTAGCCTCCCTTTAAGAGATCTAAGTTCGAACCCAAACCCCACTCAATATGAGGGGATTAAGAAACTCATTGAAAAATAATTATAAAATAAGACAAGATGAGTTTTAAATGTTTATTATAAATCATCACATGAACGATAAATAAGTGTTAAATTATGTGGTTGTTTAAATGTATATTCACCTTTTTATATATATTTAATGATTTTACACATGTTTTTTTATGAGGGGTCCCTCATACTAAGTGAGGTTTGAACCTTAGACCTCTTAAAGAGAGGCAAAAACCCTAACCACTATAATAAAATTACAACTTAAATATATATTCATTTATATAAAAATATAGTATGTAATTTTATCCTTTTTCAAAAAATTTAAACCTTATAATATATAATTTTATTTTAATTTTATTCGAAATTTTATATGCAAATCTATCTTTTCAAATTTTTAAACTTTAAACCTCTCCTTTATAATATCAAAATCATAACCATTAAACCTACCCAAATTATACAATAAAAAAATGAAGTTTAACTTGTATCCAAGTATATATCTTTATCCAAGTTTATATCTTTTCAACATATAGACGGCTATAATCTCCATTTAATTTAATTGAATAGTTCAAGTCCAAATTTTAATGCCATATGTACAAAAGTTTAAGGATCACAACAAAAAAAATAGGCTTATCAGCCGCTGACCTAACACAACTAATCTTGTAGCCTCAAGTCTTATAACTCTCAACACTTTAATTTCTTATTTTTTATAGAAAAATGGTTGGTAACGGTCAGTAATGTTTCTCAAAAAATTAGTTTAATTTTTTAAATAATTTAAAATTTTATTAATTTATTTTTACTAATAAACTATAATTTAAAGGTTTCTCTAAATAAAGAAAAATAAATCTCTCTTCACGTTTCTTTAAGGCATTCCATGTTTCCTAACTTATAAGGACTATATTTATAACTAATGCAGACAGCCCATGGAGAAGAACGTAACCTCAAAGCTTGGTGTTATTGAGGTATATCATTCATATACCATTTTTGAAACCATTATTTCTAAGGTTGTTCATAATTTTTTTGATGGGCTATGTATTAGTTTTGCTCTTGATGAGCCTGTGATTCAATTGGCAACCCCTAATGTAGGGTCTTTGATTAACTCCCCAAAGACCTATTTGAAGAAAGGTTCTCTAGGCCCTAAAACCCGGAGATAAAGGAAGGACAATGTGGATATGGGTGTTGAGCGACAGTTAGGAAATATTCCTAACAAGTCTGTGAGGAAGAGGGAAATAGATTCTGAGATCGCAAATGGATCTTAAGCTCTACTTAAACTCAAAAAAGGGAAGGATGTAGGAGTAAGACAACTAAATTTGGAATCTTTTTGCCAGAGTAACCATGGGATGTCTGGGGGAAATAAATCTAATTCGAAATCCTGTAAATGAAGTGCCTCTCTTGGAATGTTAAGGGATTGAATGGGATTTCTAAACACTGGGTGGTCGCTTCCCTACATAAAGAAATTTTACTTGATATTTTTTCTTGCAAGAAACCCATTTGGATGGTCAAGATATAGAAGTTTTTAGAAGAAGGAATTGGAAAGAATCCCATTTCATTGCAAGCCTAGCTAATGGTTCCTCTAGGGGACTTCTTTGTCTCTAGGATGCCAACAATTTTGAGGGCTCCATAATTTCTTCCTCGAGTAGGATTATTAATATTATATTTTGTAATATAGAAAGTAATAAAAGTTGGATTATGACTAACGTGTATGTGTCGAACTCTGTGTATAGTAGAAACCTATTGTAGTAAACTTTGAGTTTCATGAGAAGGATTTTTGCTCAAGAAGCCTAGTGCCTAGTAGGGGATTTTAATTCCCCTCTATTTTTTCAGATAAAAAGGAGGGAACTTCCCAATCTCAAAAAACATGGAAGAGTTTGCAGATTTTGTGAATGGAAATGAGCTATTGGATGTTGAGTTGAAGAGTTCAAGGTATAATTGGAGAAACATGAGAGTGGGTAACCAGCTCATCCAAATTAGGTTGGATAAGGTTCTTATCTACAAGGAGTGCCTTTCATTGTTTGGAAAACTATCTCTCCATTCTTTGCCCAGAATTGGCTCCAACCATAGCCCCTTATGTTTTGAAGTGGACCAGGAAGAAACCAAATTCCCCAGGTCATTCAGGTTTGAGGCAATATGGTGCCTTCATCCTTAGTTGGAAGTTGATATCAAAAACTAGTGGTCAACAAGGGTCTAAGACTCTAACCTTTTCAAAATTGTGGTAAAGCTTAGAGTTGTTAAAAATGACCTTAAAGAATGGAATAAAAGGGTTTTTTGGAATATTTTACAAAATAAGAAAGACCTAAAATGTCAATTGAAAGATATTGAATCTAATGTTGAACTTGAAAATCAATCTTAAGAGATCAGATATAGAGAAAATGAGGTGTTGGCCAAATTTCATAACACCATTGCCAAGGAGAAAATTTTGTGAAAATAGAATTCTAGGGCGCTTTGGCTAAAGGAGGGAGATAAAAAAATCCAAGTTTTTTCACATCATGACCTTGAAGCACAAAAGGGCCAACAAGATTAGAGAGATTTGAAAATTTTATGGATCCAGTGCTACTCACATTAAGGATATAAGTGTTGAGGTTGTGGATTTTTTTAGAAATCTCATCAGGATGGAAGAGGTTTGTAATGAGGAAGCCCAAAATAAGTTGCTTAGTAGTATTCCCAACCTTATCATAGTTGATATGAACCAAGCCCTTGTTTCTCCCTTCAGTGATGAGGAAGTTAGAGCTATTATCTTTGCAATGGAAGGAATGAAGGCTTTAGGTTCCCCCCTTATTTTTCTATAAGTATTAGTATATCATGGGGAAGGATATTGTTGATGCCCTTTGGGAGGTCCAAACCACCAATCATATCCTATTTTGAGTGAATTCTACTTTTTTAACTTTGATTCCCAAGAATATTGGCGCAAAAGGACTTTGGTACCTTTAGACCCATCATCTTATGTAACACTATTTATAAAAATTTTACAAAGACCCTTGTTAACATATTAAAACCTTTTCTTCTAGCTTTTATTGACTCAACCCAAAGTGGATTTGTGCCAGGGAGATAGATCCTAGACAGTATCATAGTTTTCCATGAAATCCTTCATTAAGCTGATAAAAGTGGCAGAGCTTGTCTCCTCTTCAAATTAGACATGAACAAGGCTTATGATAGAATTTTGTGGGAGTTTTAATAAAATTTTTGGGATATTTTAGTTTTTTTCAAAGTTGGATAAAACTTGTCCATTCTTGTATCTCATCTACCAATTTTTTTTATCTTAATAAATAAGTTTCAAGTAGGTTATTTTTCAAGTCTAAGAGGCATTAGCCAAGGGGACTCCTTTTCCCCTTACCTCTATATCTTAATGGTGGAAGCTCTAGGTAGGGCTATCAAGTTAGAACTCTTTGTGGAAGGTATCAAGCCCGCTTTCCCGGTGGATCCTATTTCTCATCACCAATTTGTAGATGATGTTTTGCTCTCCCTTCTAAAGAACACAAGCTTATACTGAGAGGGGGGTGAATAGTATAAGATCACTTTTTACTTTTCTTTCCCAAATAATATTATCCAATATTATCAATGGCAATATCAACTGTAGTAATCAAATCAATGCATAAATCATCACACACAATAGAGACACCAATTTAACGTGGTTCACCCAATGTGGGCTATGTCCACGGAGAAAATATTTCACTAAAATTTTCTCAACAAATCTCTTGGGAATCCTTCCCTATTACAATATTTATGGACCTCTATCCAAAGGAGACACCAATCCCCTAATCAAGTTTGTGGATACCTATCCATAGGAGACACCAATCCCCTTTGCTAGTTTGTGGGCACCAACCCATAGGAGACACCAATATCCTTTGTTGGTTCATGGATCTCTATCCATAGGAGAACTCCTCCTCCTCTACTCTGGTTGGTGATCTTCTTAGAAGACTACTGCCTCCACTGCTCTGGCTTGTGGATATCTCTCCACTAAAGACCTTTGTCCTCTCTACCCTGGCTAATGGATCTCTATCCACTGGAGACTACTATCCTTTGCTATGTCACCTCCAAAGCTTGCTCTCAGCTCTACTCAATATCTGTCTCAAATATTTACTAAACACAGTCCTTCGGTCTAGCACAAATATGCTCAAACTCTATCTCAAATCTGCACTAAACATAGTCCTTTGGTCTAGCACAAATTTGCTCAAAATCTATCTCAAATCTACACTAAACACAGTCCTTTGATCTAGCATAAATCTGCTCAATCTCTATCCTCAAGCCTTAACACAAAGCTTGACTCAATCACAAATCAACTCTGCTGGATCTGCTCCAAGCCTTAACTCAAAGCTTGAACAAATCAATCAATCAACTCTGCTCTCAATTCTTCACAAAGACTTGCCTCAAATCTACTCAACAAGTCCTCTCTAGAACTTGTCCAATCTGCTCAACAAGTCTTCACTAAGACTTACCTCAAATCTGCTCAACAAGTCCTCTCTAGAACTTGTCTAATCTGCTCAACAAGTCTTCACTAAGACTTACCTCAAATATGCATTGTAAGATTCCACAAAAGCTCACACTAATATGTCCACAAGTCTTCACCAAGACTTACCTCAAACCTGCTTGTAAGCTTCCACAAAAGCTCACACAAATCTATCCTTAAGTCCCCTCTAGGACTTACTCAAATATGCACACAAGCTCTCACAAAAGCTTGCTCAACTCTGTCCTTAAGTCCCTTCTAGGACTTACTCAAATCTATCCACTAGCTTTCACAAAAGCTTATTCAAATTAATTGCAAAACTTGCATATACAAACTCAACTTAATCTCTTTCAAAAAACCTCTTCAATCTCACAAACAAGTTTCACTTAGAATCTTGTTTAACCATAGAAACATATAGAGAATGGTAAGAGACTCAATATGTTTCACACTCACAAATCACTCTATCACTTTCAAACTCACTTTCAAATCAATTCAAAAATAAAGAACAATTTGTTTCACAAAAATTGAACTATCACTCCAATGCTTTCAATCACTAATGCTCAACCAACTTTACTCAAAATATCCACTCAATGAAACACAACTTGCTTACAAACCCTAACCAAGTATTTCAGAAAACTTCCAACAACTCACTTATGGAACACAACCCTTGACTCAAGATGATTCCAGTTTTCACATAACAATGATACTCATGTTCTTTCACAAACCCTAATCATGCACATGAAAGCTCACTCAATTATTTTCAACAATGCTTATCAAACAAACCTTTTCACTCCAACTTAGCATTTCACAACATTCAACCCAACACTATTTCACTCACAAGGAAGATGTGCCCATACCTTTTGCTTTGATGGAGATATGTCTTCAAAACCTGTCTTAATCACAATCAAAACCTCTTTGCCAATTCCAAGGTTAGGTAGCAACAATCTATCTCAAAATATCAACTCAAAATTCTCCTCAATATTTATTTCACCATACACAAATACCAAGTCTCAAGTACACCTTATAATCTCCAAACTAACAAAGGTTCAATCAACTTAATTTCACAATAATCCACTTCAGAATTTTAATGCATAAAATAATCAAACTAACTCCCTTATATCTCCCTACTCAAAAATGCATTATCAAATAATCAACACACCTTTCCAAAAATAATTCAATTCACTTTTAAGCCAAATTAAATCTTTCTCAATATTCAACTTAAGACAAAAATAAAATATATCTTAACCACCTTATATCTCCCAACTTAAAATTGCATTTCAAAATAATTAACACCTCTTATCCAGAAATAATGCAATTCACTTTAAAATAATAACTAAATTCTTCACAACCTTTAATTAAAATAAAAACCTTTTAATCACCTTATATCTCCCAAGGCGCTCAACATATGACTTTAGACCACATGCACATATGACAAAAATAAAGTACCTTTGCACTCCTCGGTGGGATTCGATCCCAGGTCAAGCCACCGCCTATGCCCTAGCCACGACCAAGCTACCGCGTGAGCTAGGCGCTCACATGAGAGGCAAAAGTGCTTTGAGTGCTTTGTCTCTTCCACCAATGCCAAAGCCACCAAAAGGCTTTGTCCCTTCGTAGCCACCAAGACTCGAACATGGGTCTCCCACGTACCCTGTGCCTTACATGCCAACAACTTGCCACTAGCCCAACCACTTGGTTGGTGTTAAGCCTTTATGCCCTTGTCACTTTGACCTTCACGTTTCAGCTGCAAATAAAATAATTTCCTCTTGTCTTGTTTTTCTCATGAATTTTTTGCATTCCACAATAATCGCATGTGCTCTAAAATATTCGGAGACTTGCATTTGTGAGACAAATGTTATGGTATTTATACCATATGCTTCTATCCTTCGAACGTCGATGGGGGAATAAAAGTTTAAATTAAATTTGCACCCAACCCAACTTTGGGTTTTAATAATATTATTTTTATAAATTAATTTATAATATAAATATTATAAATTATTTATAAATTACCTTAGGCTTTAATTTAACCTTTAATATTATAATAAAAATATTATAATATTATTTCCATTGGGCCTAGGTATTTTTCTCTTTTGCCCTTAGACCTTTTCTGATCGCCTTTAATATTATAATAATAAATATTATAATATTATTTCCTTTAGGCCTTTTATTCAGGGTATTTAACCGTCCTTTTGACCAATCATGTGAAGCTCTTAAACCAAATCTCTTGGGCTTAAAATATAAATATTTTAACCCTTCTTTTGCCAAGTCCTGCACTGATTCCTGATATTGACTCTTGACATCAATGACAACACAACTAACTCAAAATTTCCAAAAATCTCCTCCTTTTTCATTGATGGCAACCCCTTTTTTTGTAACCATTCCTTTTACTTTTTCAATACTGCTCCCCCCTGAGAAACTGCTTGCCGTAACTAAATGCTCTCCCCTAAACTCAAATATCTCCCCCTTTGTCATCAATGGCAAAGGGCCACCTTTGGGGATTGGGGCTAAGAATGAGACTCTTATCTTAGCCCCTCCCCCACCTCCTCTCTTGAGGTGGTTAATTTTGGGGTGGGAGTATCTCTACTCCCAACATGCACTGATCTTCACCTTTGTCCACCTTTTTCCTCAATTGATCCTTTTGATTCCTTTGAATATTCTTGTTCCTGCTTGTCTCTGGAAATTATGCTCTACACCACTTTGTTGTATGCCCAAAATTATTGCACTTATAACACTTAATGTTGTGGTTCCTTGAAGGTGCAAATATTTTGAAGTTTCTCCTGGTGAAGCCATATCCATTCTTGTCATGAACCCTGCAATTAACTGCCTTATGACCAAATTGATTATAAGAGTAGCAATACCCTTGAAAGAGATGCTTGTTTCTAAAGTTTCCATATTCATGTCTTCCATGTGTCCTACACTATGTAGCCTTGTGCCCAAACCTGTGACATGAGAAGCAACGTCCATTGAAGAAACCTTGCCTTGACCCCATTGGTCTCTTAGTCTCTTCTACCCTGTGTTGTTTCCTGTTCCATTTGTTCCTCATTTGTGCATTGTTCCTTCTCTTATTGAACTTTCTATTGTCCAAATCATCCTCAGAAGTCTCACTTTATCTTACACTCTCTTCTTATGAAGCTTCTTCTTCTTTGGAGCTTGAGATTGACTCCTCTCCTTGTCCTTTATATTCTTCTTCAAAACCAAGTCTTGTCTTGTTTGATGAAGATCTTTGTACCTTGATAATCTTATCCAATTTCTTTGAGCTTCTCCCAAACCTGTGTAGCTTATCTTTAGACTATTTTACTTCCTTCCTTAATGAAGCTACTTCATGCTCTAACCTTTCACATTCTAAAACCTTTGCTTCTAACTTCTCTTTAAATCTCCTTGTCTTAGCTATTGAGTTGGTTAGATCTTCTATAAGCTTTCCTTTCTCTTCATCATATTCTTGAAATTGAAGCTTGAGTTTTGAGTTCTGATTTCTTACCTTTCTCAATGCATTGAGAGAAGAAATAAGCTCACCCTCAAGATCAACTTCTCCTTCCTCTTATTTTTTTTATTCTTCCTCTATTATTTTATTTTCAAAATCATCTTTATTCTTTTCTGATTCATTTCCACTAGAAGCACTTCCTTCTTCTTCTATTGCCATAAGAAGACTTTCTTCTTATGGACCTTCAAGAGCATCTTCATATTCATCTTCATTGAAATTGAATCCATTCCTTGTACAACTATCTTCAAGATGACCAAATTTACCACACCTAAAACACTTGAGAATTATTGGTGCCCTTTTTCCTTTTTATTAACATCTTATTTTTCTTCTTCCAGAAATAGAATTTCATCTTCATCATTATTTGAGGAGCTTCCATCACTATCACTTGAACTCTTACTTGCCTTATCTACATAAAAACTCTTCTTATGCATTTGGAAAAACTTATTTCCTTGCTTTCCTTGTCCATCCCTCCTTTTCAATACCTATATTTTCTTGCTTCCCTGTTCTTATGATCCTATTTCTCATCAACACTGCTTTTCTAGCTTCTGGATAATCATATGCATAGTGACCATATTTTCCACATTTAAAACACTTAACTAATTTTGTACCTTTATACTTTCTTGAGTCCTTGTTCCTTCTTCCATAATTTACTTCCTCATCACTAGATAATTCATTGCTTGAATCTAACTTCTTACCCTTTGTCTTCTTTGTAACTTTGAAGGCTGCTTCTTTCTGGGGAATAGGTTCCTCTTTTATTCTCATCTCAAAAGCTGTGAGAATTCCATGTAATTCATCCCTTGTCAAAAGTTCAATATCTTTTGACTCTTCTATAGCTGAAATATTTTCACTATACCTGTTTGGGAGTGACCTTAAAATATTATCACAAAAATATGTTTCTTCAACTTTAAACCCAAGTGCTTGCATGGAGTTAACAACCTCATCCACACGAAGTAGGTATGCAGCAATATTTTCCTCATCCTTCATCTTTAGGTCTTAAAATTTTCTCTTGTAATTTTACAAATTTACCCTTTTGACCTTTTTGTCTCCCTCATATATACCTTTCAACTTATCCCAAATTTCCTTTGTTGATGTGCAATGCATAACCTTTATAAACTTTGTTTCACGCAAACCCTTTAAAATTCCATTCATTGCCTTTGAATTATTCAGTTGTAGGAGCTTACCATATTTATCTATAGGTGGAGTTGGTGGAATTTACCCATCCTCAAATGCTTGCCAAATTTTATTTCCAAGTGCCATTAGGTGAATCTTCATTCTCATACTCCAAAGTGCATAATTGTTCCCATCGAACAATGGTGTCGAATTCCTTGAAGATCCATTCTGAGAATCCATCTATGTTATATTGGACATTTTGAGTAGATGTGTTGTCATTGATGTCAAGAGTGAGTGGTCATTGATGTCAAGAGTGAGTGGTCATTGATGTCAAGCTTTCAACACTAGTCAGTGGTAGTTTTAGTGGGCAGCATTAGTTTCAGGTTCTCCAATAAGTGCAAAAGGATAGTCCACCTTCAGTTGATCAAGACCCGGTTCCAGGAAGTCAGATGAGGTCCAAAGGGCAAAGAAGAGGTCCAGGCAAATAATATTATAATAGTTTATTATAATATTAAAAAGGAAATTTAAATTAATTATAAATTAATTAATATAATTTAATTAAGTTTCATGTTACTTAAGTTAATTATAAGTTAGTTTTAATTTAATTATAAATTAATTTTTATTAATTTTATAAACCCTAAAATGGTTATAAAGCTAAGTTTATAAATCAAATTTTAAATTTGATTTGAGTGTCAATGTGTTATGGCAATAAGGCATCATGTATAAATAAAGGTAAAACCTTTGCCTTAGAACTCCCCATGCTTTATTCGAATGCCTATGTTCTAGATTGTGCGCAGAAAGGATGCAACAATTTTTGTGTTGAAAAGTCTCCGAAGTAGAAGAACGAAGAAATAGGAGCAAGGCTCCTCTCACCCTACACAAGCACCGTGTAGCACAGTTGGTGATGGTGGAAGGTGTTAAGACGTATTTTTGGTAGGAAGGACGCGGTTCGAATCTCGAGGGGTTCATGTTTTGCAAGGAAGGAACTCTTCATTTTTACAAACAATGCCTAACACATGGAACAAAGGGAGGCTAGTGCCTTCCCCTCCCCATGAAAGCACGTAGCCCACATGGTGGGATAGCGCCATGGTAAGGCGCTTAGTGGAAAGGTATCCTGTTTGAAACCCACCGAGGCCTTTTTGTGGTTGAGACAAAGGTATGCGCTGATGTTGTTATGTTGGTTGCTTAATTTGGGATGTGCTAAGGTTGAAGGAAAATAAAAATATTTTTATGTGCCTAAGGTTGAAAAATAAATGATTTGATGGTTTATAAGATTTAATTTTTGCCTAAATTTATATTGGTTATTAAGTGTTTTGAGGGAGATAAAAGGGTAGGCAATTATTATTTCTGAAGGGTTATTTTTGAAAGATTGATTTATTAAATTGGAGATTATAAGGCAACAATTTGAGTGATTATTTTATGTGTAATTTGATGATTGCTAATTTCAAGGAGTAATAAGGTGTATTTGGGATTGATTATTTTTGTGTTTGATAAATATCTTGAAAGAGAGTTAGTGTGACATTTTATCATCTAATCATTAAAATTGGCAAAGAGGAAAATTGTGATTGAGACAGGTTTTCTAAGGGCACTTCTACATCAAACAAAAGGTATGGGAACATCTTCCTAGTGAGTGATTGTTGAATGTTGTGAATGCAAAGTTGGAGTGAAAAGGATTGTTTGGTAAGCATTATTGAGTGTGTTTTGAATTAATGCTTCAAGGTTTTCTGGAATAAAGAGTTGTTGATAAAACCTTGTTTTATAAGCATTGTTGTTGAAGTGATTAATTGAGTGAAGAACTTGAACTAAGGTTTGCCAAGATCATGATTATCATTATTATGTGAAGATTGTTTTATAACCATTTTTGTTGAAGTGATTGGTTGAGTGAAGAACTTGAATTAGGGTTTGCAAATATCATGAGTATCATTGTTATGTGAGATTGGTTGATAAGCATTGTTGGAAATATTTGAGTGAATATTCATAAGTTGGGACTAGGGTTTGTGAGCAAGAATTATTTCATTGAGTGATTGGTTAAGTAAAGTTGGTTGAGCCTAGTCAAGTGGATGTGTTGAAGTAATAGTTCAAGTTCTATGAAATAAATTTTTCTAATTCTAAATTGAGTTGATAAAGAGATTGAGTGTTGATGAATATGAAACATATTGAGTCTCTAACAATTCTCTATATGTTTATGTGATAAAAGAGTGATTGAAAGTGATTGAGCATTGTGGTGAATGTGAAGCATATTGAGTCTCTAACAATTATCTATATGTTTCTATGGTAAAAGAGTGATTGAAAGTGATTGAGCATTGTGGTGAATGTGAAGCATATTGAGTCTCTAACAATTCTCTATATGTTTTTGTGATAAAAGAGTGATTGAGCATTGTGATGAGTGTGAAGCATATTGAGTCTCTAACAATTATATTTATGTTTCTATAAGATTGGAAAATTTCTAGTGAGGACTTGTTGAGCAGATTTGAGGTAAGTCTTAGAGAAGACTTGTGGACAGATTTGTGAGAGCTTTTGTGGAAGCTTACAATGTAGATTTGAGGATAAATATTGAGAGCTTATTTGGACAAGTTCTAGTAAGGACTTGTTGAGCAAATTTGGACAAGTTCTAGAGAGGACTTGTGGACAGATTAGTGTAAGATTTTGTGGAAGCTTACAAGGAATATTTGAGATAAGTCTTTGAGAATACTTGTGAGCAAAATTGATTGATTGATTTGTTCAAACCTTGAGTTAAGGTTTGGGGTAGATCTAGCAGAATTGATTTGAGATTAAGTCAAGCTTTGTGTTAAGGATTGATGACAAATATTGAGGACATATTTGTGTTGGACCGAAGGATTGTGTCTAGTGCATATCAGAGGACATATTTGTGCTAGATCGAAGGATTGTTTTTAGTATAGATCAAAGGATAGATTTTGGTGCAAATTTGAGGACAGGTTTGTTCCAGACCAAAGATAGATATTGAGCATATTTATAATAGATCGAAGGACTGTGTTTAGTACAGATTTGAAATAGAGCTTTGAAGGTGATAAATTATAGAGGATGACAGTCTCCAGTGGATAGATATCCATTAGCCAGGGTAGTGAGAACATGTGTCTTCAGTGGATAGAGATCCATTAGCCAGAGTAGTGGGGCCAGTAGTTCTTCTAGAAGATCACCAGTCAGAGCTAAGGAGAAATAGTTCTCCTGTGGATAGATATCCATGAACTTGATTAGGGTATTGGTGTATCCTTTGGATAGAGGTCCATAAATATTGTAATAGGGAAAGGATTCTAAAGAGATTGATTGAGAAAATTTTAATGAAATATTTTCTCCGTGGAGTAGCCCACATTGGGTGAACCATGTTAAATTGGTGTCTCTATTATATGTGGTGATTTATGCATTGATTTGATTACTATTGTTGATATTGCTATCTATACATTGCATAATATTGATTGGGAGGTCTTTGTAGACATGAAACATTGACTCATTTTCCTTAGTTTTTCTCCTCGAAAAGTAAAGTCATATTCAAGAGAATTTTTACCCTATCAAATCATATTAATTCTTATCAAATTTTATACCATTGGATAGGGCTCAAAAAGAGCTTTCCAACGGTATATAATATGTCCAATTTTGACATTGTTTTCCTCATTTTCTGTACCAACAAACTTAAAATTCTTGACCGTTGGACAAAATCGCCCATCAATCAACAAAATCGCCCGACGATCGACAGAAACACCAGGCATTTTTGTCTCAAATAGAATTTTAACAAATTTTCTAAAAGATAAAATTCGTTTTAAAACCTCTTACCTGGTTTAGCCACCATTTAGATCAGGGTTGTTAGTGAACAAATTGAAGGTGACAAACATAGGAGGGATAAAAACTTCCTCCATGTTTAGTCTAACCTCCCAACTTCCTCAAATCCACCCTTGGCCTATTTAATCTAGGCCCCTTTTTCCCTTTTTTCTCCTGATTGACTCCTGACTGAATAACTGACTGGACTAGCTGGCAAGTTGAATTCAGATCTCCTGACATTGCTGCTAAAATTATCTTAAGAATCCCTCGCATCAATTTGCCATAGAATTTTATTTCCTAGCACCCCTATTGTCTAATTTTGTTATTGCAGGTCTCAGTTATAATTGCTTGAAATACCATCATAATCGTCTGGCGATAGATAGAAACAATAGGCGATTTCGACATAAGTGACAGGTGATTTTATCAGAGATTAGGTGATTTCATCAGAGAGCAAGCGATCCTATATTTAGATCAACTGGGGGAAAGGAATCAAATAATTATTTGCATTTATTTTCCAATATTCTATTTGTCTATGCATTGCATCATATCCATTTAATTTATTATTTAGATTTAGATATTGCATCTTGGTGTTCACCATCATTCTAGTTAATTGCATCATGAAGTCAGGATCATAATCACATAAATCCATAGTATATTAGGTTGAATTGTCATCATAGTATTCTCATGTCATTTCATATCCATTTTCATATAGAAATTAAAATATATCTATGACTTGGAGTACAAGAAACTGTTATAATTTACAAGAAACATTGTTTTCTATCCTCTATTTGTTGTCAACTATTTTGCTGCAGGATTGCGACATAATTTTCTATGATTTTATTAAATCGGAGGTGGTTCTTTCTCAACATAGATGATTCTATATAGAACAGAAGTGATTCTATCAAAATAAAGGTGATTTTGTTCTGCTACAACCCTCAGAATCTTCATTGAACATTCAACTCAGATAAGGCTTATAATTTCTTATAATTCCAATCTTATGCATTGTATTTCATTTTGTATTCACTGTTTGATGTCTTCATTAAATCAAAATCGCATATAGATAGTTTAGTTGCATAAAGGTCAAACTTAGGTGTATGAGAAAGATTTATAAAAAGAATGCATCAAACATCTTCCAAGCCTAGGTATGGAAAATTTCTTTAAAAGTTTCCTGGTGACCCCTTAATTTGTCAAAAAATCACCAAAAGAAGGTACAACTAAATGCCTCTCTTTCAAGGTGTAGCTCTACTATTTTCCATTCCCATTTGAGGTGCGGATCCATTAGCCTAGAGGAAAGGAGTGTGAAAATTTTAGTCCTACATTCTTATATTGTTCACCCCCCTCTCAGTATAAGCTTGTGTTCTTCAATTGATATCAGAGCGGGTTCCTTCGGAATTGTTTAACAGCTTGAAGGAAAAGATTACAAAAACATAATAGATTTGAAGAATGGGTCCTCGGATAATTCAACACCAGTATTTGATGGAGGAAATTATATATTTTGGCGTATGAGAATGAAGATTCACCTGATGGCTCTTGGCAATAAAATTTGGGAAGCAGTTGAAAATGGATACATACCACCAATTGATCCACCTAACGATAGGGAAGGTAAACTTCTACAAAATTACAATTCAAAAGCAATGAATGCAATTTTGAGAGGTTTGAATAGAACAAATTCATAAAATTTATGCATTGTAAAGATACAAAAGGAATTTGGGATAAGTTGTAAAGCATATATAAAGGAGATAAAAGTGTCAAAAAGGCAAAGATATGAAATCTCAAAGGACAATTTGAAGAATTAAGAATGAAGGATGAGGAAAACATTAGTACTTATCTACTTCGAGTAGATGAAGTTGTTAACGCCATGCAAGATCTTGGAATTGATATTGAAGAATCTGATGTTTGTGATAAGATCTTAAGATCTCTTCCAAAAAGGTTTGGTGAAAATATTTCTGCCATAAAAGAATCAAAAGATGGTGATTCTTTGACAAGATATATGTCACTTGGTATTATTACAACTTTTGAGTTAAGAACAAAAGAGGAACCTAATCTCTGGAAGAAAGCAATATTTAAAACTACTAAGAAGACAAAGGGCAAGAAGTCAGATTCAAGCAATGAGTCATCCAGTGATGAAGAGGCTAATTATGGCAAAAGGAATAAGGATTCAAGAATATTTAAAGATGCAAAATCTGTTAGATTTTTCAATTGTGGAAAGTATGGTCACTATGCAACTGATTGTCAAGAAGCTAAAAATAACAATGATGAAGAAAAAAAATATCACATGAACAGGGAATCAGAAAGAAATAGGTACCAAAAGAAAGGCAATATTGGACAAGGCAAACAAGGAAAGAAGTTCTTTCAAAGATAAAATAAGAGCTACTATGCAGACAAGGCAAGTAAGTACTCAAGTGATAGTGATAATAGTTTCTCAAACAATGATAAATATGAAGTCCTATTTCTGATTCAAGAAAAATAAGTTAAGAAAAGGTCACCAGTAATTCTCAAGTGTTTTATATGTCGTAATTTTGGACATCTTGAAGATAGTTGTACAAGGAATGGTTTTAGTTTTAGTGATGATGAATATGAAGATACACTGAAAGGACCAGAAGAGAATATTCTAATGGCACTAGAAGAAGAAGGAGGTGATCCTACAGAAGATAAGTAAAAAAGAATGAATATGTTCTCCAAGACAAACAATTAGAGGAAGAATCAGAAAAAGGAGTTGATCTTGAGGGAGAGCTTATTTATGCTTTTAAAACTTTAAATAAGGTAAGAAAGAAAAACTCCCAACTTGAGTTTTAGTTTCAATAATATGATGAAGAGAGAGGAAACCTTATAGAGGATCTAAATAAGTCAATAGCTAAGACAAATAAGTTCAAGGATAAGTTAGAAGCAAAGGTCTTAGAATGTGAAAAGTTAGAACAAGAAGTAGCTCTACTAAGGGAAGAATTAGAAATGTCCAAGGATAAGCTACACAAGTTTGGAAAGAGCTCAAAGAATTTGGATAAGATGATCAAGGTACAAAGAAGGTCAAAAAATAAAATAGGTCTTGGTTTTGAAGAGGTTCAAAAGAAACAAGAAGATGAGTCAATCTCAAGTTCTGAAGAAGAAGAAACTTCAAAAGAAGACAATATAAGAGAAAGTGAGACTTCTGAGGATGAGTTGGACAACAAAAATTTCAATAAGGAAAGGAACAATGCACAAAGAAGAAACAGATGGAATGAGAACCAACATAGAGAAAAAGAGACTAAGATACCAATGAGGTCAAGGCAAGGAAATTTCAATGGATGATGTTTCTCATGTCACAAATTTGGGCACATGGCTTCACAGTGTAGGACACATGAAAGACAGGAATATGAGAACTTTAGAAGCAGATAACTTTTTCATGGGTATTGCTACTCATGTAATTAGTTTGGTCACAAGGAAATGAATTACAAGGTACATTATAGGAACATATATGGCTTCACCAAGAGAAATCCCAATATATTTGCACCTCCAAGGAATAATAAAATTAAGTTTTATAAGTGCAATAATTATGGACATACAACAAAGTGGTATAGAGCAGACATTCCAAAATCAAGCATGAACAAGAACAGGAACATGAACATGAATAGGAATATGGACATGAATAGGAACAAGAATATGAATAGGAATATGAACATGAAAAAGAACAAGAACATGAACAGGAAAATTCAAAGGAATCAGAAGGATCAGATGATAAGTAAAGAGGACAAAGGTAAAGACTAGTGCTTACTGGGAGTAGAAATACTCCCACCCTAGAATTAACCACCTTAGGAGGAGGTGGGGGAGGGACTAAGCTAAGAGACTTATTATTAGCCCCGAGCCCCAAAGGTGATCCTTTGCCATTTATGTCAAAGGGGGAGAGAGTTGAGTAAGAGGGAGATATTTGGTTTAAGGAGAGAGCATTGAGTCAGGGGGAGAAATTTCCCAAGGGGAGCAAAACAGGAAAAAATCAAGTTTTGGTAAAAATAATTTGGGTTGCCATAAATGACAAAGGTGGAGATTGTTGGAAATTTTGAGTAGATGAGTTGTCATGGATGTCAAGAGTGAGTGGTCATTGATGTCAAACTTGCACCAGTTAGTGGTAGTTTCAGTGGGCAGCATCAGTTTTAGGTTCTCCAATAAGTGCAAAAGGACAATCCGTCTTCAGTTGATCAAGACCTAGTTCCAGGCAGTCCAATGAGGTCCAAAGGGTAAAGAAGAGGCCCAAGAAAATAATATTATAATAGTTTATTATAATATTAAAAAGGAAATTTAAATTAATTATAAGTTAAGTTAATTTTTTTTGGTAATTATAATAATAGATTAATTGTGGGTTTTTATAAAGGATCCCAAAACCTTATGTACAAAATCAGCCTTGCTAAAAGATATTTCATGCCGGATGGCTGGGTAAATAGAGCAGTTCGTAAAAAATACAGGGAAATACAAAATGCCCGAGGGCCCCAGAAGACGCGGACAGTCCTGGAAATCTTGATCTTGAAATACATTAAAACAGAATAATAGCCGAAGACAATATATCAACAAACTTTGGGAGAAGACCTATGATACAAATTCTTCATCATGAGGGAATATCTGCCTTGGCCAAACTGTCCACCTCGGTTGGGAAACGAGAACGCCAAACAACCGGGCACGTGGTCATCAGTCCTTTGTTGGCCAAGTGATCCGCCACCCGGTTACCTTCTCTGTAGATGTGCCCCGCCTCCCACCTGGCGCGTCGAGAGAGGAGCATCCTAGCCTCGAGGATGATATTCAGGACCCGCCACGACGGGTCTTTGGAGCCACGAAGGTAGTTGATAATGTTTAGAGAATCGCCTTCAATAATTAAAGGCCTAGGATCATTCGATATGACCTGCAACCCTTTCAACACACCACGGGCTTCGACAAAATGATTGGTCTGAGGGCCCAGATTTTCACAGTAGGCCAAGATCAGCTTCCCATTATGGTCCCTGACAAGCCCCCCGGAACCAGCGGGCCCCGGGTTGCCTTTAGCAGCCCCGTCAAAATTAAGTTTGATCCACCCCAAAGGAGGTTTGGTCCAAGTGACCTCCCTGCGGCCATTCACTGAGTCAACTCTGGAAGAGGAGCCAAGGTCCAGTCTTTTGAAAATAATTGCCTCCCAAGGATTGTGAGGGCGGGAGCTGGGAATAGTTTTTGAATTCTCGACAGCAAAGGATAAGGCCCGCTGGGCAACAGAGGGAGCCATTCTAGGGATCTTGCCGAAGACTCTAGCATTACGCTCTAGCCAAATTTGCCGGATGGAATGGTGAAAGGCGGACCTCACAAAGGAATCGGAGCTTAGAATTCTTAAAGGGCTTGGGCCATTGGAGGAAGGCGTCTTTAAGGGAGCGAGGGGAGCACCGAGTACTTGGAAGGAAGACAACACACGGCTTAGGACCGAATGGGAAAAGGGGCAATGCAAAAATAAGTGATCGCATGTTTCACAGTCGGCTAAGCAAAGATAGCACTTGTTGGGAATTGCAAGGCCTCTCTTGTGGAGATTGTCTATGGTAAGGGCTTTGTTATAAAAGGCAATCCAAGCAAAGTAATTTATCTTAGGAATAATCCCTTTCCTCCAAATTGCTTTCCATCGGGGGTCCACAGCAGACCTCACACGACGAGAATATCATAAGCGGACTTAACCAGAAAACCGCCCATCCTGCGTGTTGCTCCAAATAATTCTGTCGTCTCTTATGACCGAAGGAATTAACACCGATTGGAGGACATTGTACAAGAAATTCACCTCATTATCAAACCCATCCATCGTCGAAAGTTTCCATCGAGGGGGAAGGGAACTCCGGTCAATGCAATCCGAAACCTTGAGATGACTGTTTGGATCAATCTGGGCCCTCAAGCCAGCCAAGTTCTGATTTACAGCGAGAGCTTCATCTGTAGCCCACCTGTCTCTCCAAAAAGGATCGTGGATCCATCCCCCAAGATCCAACGAGCACCCCTGTTAATCACCGAACGGCCCTGAAGCACCGTCTTCCAGAAAGCCGAAGCTTCATGAGGAGACTCAGCTTCCAGGAGAGAATTTTCCCCAAGATACTTTCTTTTAACTATATTGACCCATTTCGCCGGTGCATTAATAAGAATTCTCCAAGCATGTTTGGCAATTAAGGCAGTGTTCATGAGCCTGGATCTTCTCAATCCCATGCCCCCTTGGTCCTTTCGAAGGCAAACCTTATCCCACGCCACCAGAGGAATTCTGGATTTTTCTTCGCTGTCGGACCAGAGAAAATTCCTTTGAATCTGCTCGATTTTGGAATGGATAAACACAGGAAGCATGAAAACAGACATGAAATAGGTGGGAATTCCTTGAAGACGAGGCTTTGGTGAGGGTTGCCTTCCTAGCTTGAGATAGCAATTTGCCTTTCCAAGTGTTGAGTTTCTTATGAAGCCGTTCCAAAATCGAATTCCAGATGTTCCCACCGCCTCGCCCATTGCAAACTAGCGGCAACCCCAAATAAGTTGTAGGCAGGGAATCAATAGTGCATTCGAGGATTCTGGCAATGCGAATTTGCCTACGCAGAGGGGTATTAACAAAATAAATTTTGCTCTTCAAATAATTAACTTTTTGGCCAGAAGCCTTCTCATACCGGGACAGAATGCGCTTGATAGATTTGGCCTGAGTGACAGACGCTCCAGTGGATATGAGCGTGTCATCCACAAACTGTTGGTGAGTGACAGGATCAACTCTGGAAGTAGGCAGAATGCCAAAAATCTTGCTTCGACGGAGGGCTTCATTCAAAGACCAGCTAAGGACCTCTGCCAAAAGAATGAATAAAATAGGAGACAAGAGGATCACCTTGTCCGAGGCCGCGAGCACTCCGGAAGAATCCAGTGGGGGACCCGTTGATCAGCACAGAAAAGGACGGAGTGGAAATGCAACTGTTCACAAGGTCAATCCAGTGATGATGGAAGCCCAACTTGCAAAGGACAGCACAGAGGAACCTCCTGTCCACTCTGTCAAAAGCTTTATTCATGTCTAGTTTAAGGAAAAGCGCAGCATTCTTGGAACATTGGGCAGTATGGAGGGTTTCGTGAATAGTAATGACGTCGTCAAGGATGTTTCTACCCTTAACGGTGCTCCCCTGAGCTGAACCTACCAAAGAGGGGAGGAGGGATCTCAGACGATTGGCAATGGTCTTGGTAAGAATCTTGTAGAAAACATTGCAGAGGCTTATGGGACGATAGTCAAAAAAAATTTTGTAGGCGGGCGACTTAGGAATGAGAGCTAGGAAGGTAGAGTTGAGCTTCGGATGGATGGATCTTGATGCTTGGATTTCTAAGATAGCCTCGCAGACATCAGGCCCCACAACATCCCACATAACTTGAAAGAATCGGGGGGAACCCATCAGGCCGGGGGCCTTATCTGGTTGCATGGAAAAAAGAGCATCCTTAATCTCGAAATGGGAAAAAGGTTCCAGGAGTTTAATACTTGCCTCATGGGGGACTTTGGTAGGGAAATTAGCAAGCAAGGATTTCTGAACTTGGAGGACGCTATCAGGAGGAGCACCCAGCAAATCCTGGAAGAAATCGACTGCTTCGCTTCGAATTTCCTCAATCTCCCTGGTAGTGCGCCCATCCTTACACAACACCTGTCTGATCTTGTTGGCCCCCCTGTGTCTCATGGTAGACGCATGGAAAAACTTTGAATTTGAATCACCGCTCTTCAGCCAGAGATCCCTGGACTTCTGACGCCAAAACGTTTCCTCACTGGCAAGAATGGAATGATAGTCCACCAGGAGGCTCCGTTCCTCCTCTCTGAGGCCTTCAGAATACCCTTCGACCTCCATATTTTCCTCTAAACTCTTCAAGCGCTCAGAGATGGACCTTTTAGACTCAAAAATGTTGCCAAAAACCTCCTTATTCCATGCCTTTAAGTTCTTTTTAATCATCTTAAGTTTTAGGGCCAGTCTTTTGGACGCTGAACCAACCACCGTCACCTGCCACCATTCCGAAACCAACTATTTGAAATCCTTGTGGGAAATCCACATGGACTCAAATCTGAAAGGGATCTTAAACCTAGGCCCGCCAGTGGCCTCTAACAGAATGGGATTATGGTCCGACCCGATTCTTGGCAAAGCTGAGAGAGTTGCAGCGTCGAGGAAGGGAATAGCTTCGTGGGAAATGAGGAACCGGTCGAGCTTGACCTGGATGAGATTGCTCCCAATCCTCCTGTTGCTCCAGGTGAAGGACGCCCCCTTAAGTTCGATGTCTAGCAGATTATTGGACGAAACAAAATCTCTGAAATCCTCCATGCTACGGCTGGCCAGCTCAGCGCCTCCCTTCTTTTCGGAGGGATGAAGAGGGCAATTGAAATCCCCTCCCACAACCCACGGGAAGTCACTAAAACTTTCCCTCATCAGAGAGATGGTTTTCCACAACTCAGCTCGCTCCGAAGCAGAGTTCGAGGCGTAAACATTGGTCAAAATCCATGAAAAATTATCAACCTTGGAGTGAAACAGGACATTGATAGTCCTGCTGGAAGCCGATAGAAGACTACCCTCGACCTTGTCAGAGTCCCACAACACCATGAGACCGCCTGCAGAACCTATTGCAGGGCTGGAAAGGAATTTGGCCTTGGCCCAAATGGCCCTGGCAACCTTGACAGAGGCAGAGGCATCAGACTTAGTCTCCTGCAAAATGAGGATGGATGGGTTAGACTTCTTTCGGAGATCGGCCACCACCCTACGTTTGGCCGCTCCGTTAAGACCTCTCACATTCCATGAGAGGATTTTCATCTGGACATTTTAAAGACTTTCTTGCCTCCCTTTCCCTGCTGGATGGGAGGTTTTGGGACAGGCGAATCACCCACCAGGGAGTCGAAATCTTCTTGAAAAAGCAACCGTTGGGATCCATTTGCAATGTCTGTTGCCGTTTCCTTATCCCTTCTTTCTTTGTTAGGAGGTCGCCCCTATTTTCTTTCACAGCCGAAATCCACCCCTTGCTTCCGGCTTCTAGTGTTTCGCGGACTAATGTTGCCATGTTGTTCGTCCCTCTTGCCCAGCAGATACTCTTCCAGCGAGGGACTCGGGAGGTTTCTGGTTTTGACAAATAGGGGAATCAACCTGAGCAGACATACGGGAAGGAGACTGATCCTTTTCCACTTGAGGTTCTGGTTGGGAACTTGCATTGCACAGAACGACGTCCGACTCGGGGAGAACCCCAGAAGGATCTGGAGACTCAGGCACTGTCGCTACAGGGTGTTTCGGTTGTTTTCCTTCTTGCTCCGGGGGGTTGCCAGAAGCCCCACCCTTCATCCCCGGCTTTTGAAGAGGACAATTTGACTGAAGATGCCCCTGGGAACTGCATCGGGGCAAAAGGCCGGTCTATTTTCGTAGTTAATGACTTGCTTATGAAGAACGGAGCCTCCAGACCGAAGAGTGATGGAGGATGAAAGGTTCGCCTCCAAATCCGCCGGGACACGAAGCGAGCTTGGACAAATCTGGTTCGGGCCCGAGTGGGAGGGTCAATGGTGACCAACTCACCAATGGAACGGGCGATACCCACGATAACATTTTCATGCCAGCCAGAAAAGGGGAAGGTTCGGCAGCCTAACCCATATTGGGGCAATATTAATACTCTGGGTTTCGGGGTTAAAATCCATCCCCCACTTCCTGAGAAAGAGACTCCTGCGTCCCAGAAACCAAGGGCCCCCAGCCAAAATTTTACAGTAATCCTCCGCATTATTCAGCCTAATTGCGAAAAAACCTCGGGATAGGGCAGCCAGCTCCATATGACCCGAGGTCCGCCATTTTCCTGCCGCCCACCTGCGGATGGTCTCCATATCGGGACGCCCTCCAATAAACTTCCCGATTAGGGTAAATTTTTCAAATTCGATGAAACTTGATAGGATTTCCTCCGGGATGTCCAGTTCATCCCCGGACGGAAAGAGGTCCTTAGTGAAAATACCATTTGGGGTTTCAGAAGCCGCTGCCTCTGCATACGATTTCTGTTGGCAGTCTCTCCCTTTGTCAGGCGGATCCTTCCCGCGTCTGCCTCCATCTTCGGGTAACTCCGTCGAGCCTCCATTCTCTGACTGCCCTCCCTCCGCCTTGCTGCGGCCCTCCAACTTGCCGGTGCCCAGGTTCACAGTGCTGGCGCTCCCGCTCCCGTGCCCTCCCGCCGCTACCTTCCCGCTCATCGCTGGAACTTCAAAGGTGTGTTCTTATTAAATGCTTTAACCTGTCTTTTCCTTGAACAAATTGTTTACAATTTATAAATTAATTTAATTAACTTTCATATTACTTAAGTTAATTATAAGTTAATTTTAATTTAATTATAAATTAATTTTTATTAATTTAATAAACCCTAAAAAGGGTTATAAAGCTAAGTTTATAAATCAAATTTTAAATTCGATTTGAGCGTCGATGTGTTATGGCAATAAGGCATCATGTATAAATAAAGGTAAAACCTTTACCTTAGAACTCCCCATGCTTTATTTGAATGCCTATGTTCTAGATTGTGCGCAGAAAGGACGCAGTAATTTTCATGTTGAAAAGTCTTCGGTGGTAGAAGAACGAAGAAATAGGAGCAAGGCTCCTCTCACCCTGTACAATTTTTGCGTAGAATAGTTGGCGATGGCGGAAGGTGTTAAGACTTGTTGTTGGCAGGATGGACGTAGTCCGAACCCTAAGGGGTTCGTGTTTTGCAAGGAAGTAAGTCTTCATTTTTGCGAACAACACCTAACACAGGGAACAAAGGGAGGCTAGCGCCTTCCCCTCCTCGTGGGAGCGCCTAGCCCACGTGGTGGGCTAGCGCCTTGGTAAGGTGCTCGGTGGAAAGGTCTCTTGTTCGAAACCCACCGAGGCATTTTTGTGGTTGAGACAAAGGTATGCGCTGATGTTGTTATGTTGGTCGCTTAATTTGGGATGTGCTAAGGTTGAAGGAAAAAAAAAAAATTATGTTCCTAAGGTTGAAAAATAAATGATTTGATGGTTTATAAGATTTAATTTTTCCCTAAATTTATATTGGTTATTAAGTGTTTTGAGGGAGATAAAAGGGTAGGCAATTATTATTTCTGAAGGGTTATTTTTGAAAGATTGATTTTTTAAATTGGAGATTATAAGGAAGCAATTTGAGTGATTATTTTTATGTGTAATTTGATGATTGCTAATTTCAAGAAGGATTAATAAGGTGTATTTGGGATTGATTATTTTTGTGTTTGAGAAATATATTGAAAGAGAGTTAGTGTGATATTTTATCATCTAATAATTAAAATTGGCAAAGAAGAAAATTGTGATTGAGACAGGTTTTCTAAGGGCACTTCTACATCAAACAAAAGGTATGGGCACATCTTCCTAGTGAGTGATTGTTGAATTTTGTGAATGCAAATTTGGAGTAAAAAGAATTGTTTGGTAAGCATTGTTGAGTGTGTTTTGAATTAATGCTTCAAGGTTTTTTGGAATAAAGAGTTGTTGATAAAACCTTGTTTTATAAGCATTGTTGTTGAAGTGATTAGTTGAGTGAAGAACTTGAACTAGGGTTTGCCAAGATCATGAGTATCATTGTTATGTGAATATTATTTTATAAGCATTGTTGTTGAAGTGATTGGTTGAGTGAAGAACTTGAACTAGGGTTTGCAAAGATCATGAGTATCATTGTTATGTGAGATTGGTTGATAAGCATTGTTGGAAACATTTGAGTGAATGTTCTTAAGTTGGGACTAGGGTTTGTGAGCAAGAATTATTTCATTGAGTGATTGATTAAGTAAAGTTGGTTGAGCCTAGTCAAGTGGATGTGTTGAAGTGATAGTTCAAGTTATATAAAACAAATTGTTCTATATTCTAAATTGAGTTGAGAAAGAGATTGAGTGTTGATGAATGTGAAACATATTGAGTCTCTAAAAATTCTCTATATGTTTCTGTGATAAAAGAGTGATTGAAAGTGATTGAGCATTTTGGTGAATGTGAAGCATATTGAGTCTCTAACAATTCTCTATATGTTTTTATGGTAAAAGAGTGATTTAAAATGATTGAGCATTGTGGTGAATGTAAAGCATATTGAGTCTCTAACAATTCTCTATATGTTTGTGGTAAAAGAGTGATTGAAAGTGATTGAGTATTTTGATGAATGTGAAGCATATTGAGTCTCTAACAATTCTCTTTATGTTTCTATGAGATTGGAAAAGTTCTAGTGAGGACTTGTTGAGCATATTTGAGGTAAGTCTTAGAGAAGACTTATGGATAGATTTGTGTGAGATTTTGTGGAAGCTTACAATGCAGATTTGAGGACAAATATTGAGAGCTGATTTGGACAAGTTCTAGTAAGGACTTGTTGAGCATATTTGGATAAGTTCTAGAGAGGACTTGTGGATAGATTAGTATGAGCTTTTGTGGAAGCTTACAAGGCAAATTTGAGACAAGTCTTTGAGAAGACTTGCGAGCAAAATTGATTGATTAATTTGTTCAAACCTTGAGTTAAGGTTTGGGGTAGATCTAGAAGAATTGATTTGAAATTAAGTCAAGATTTGTGTTAAGGCTTGAGGAAAATTATTGAGGATAGATTTGTGCGAGATCGAAGGACTGTGTTTAGTGCAGATCAGAGGATAGATTTTTACTAGATTGAATAACTGTGTTTAGTACAAATTAAAGGATAGAATTTGGTATAGATTTGAGGATAGGTTTATTCCAGACCAGAGATAGAGATTGAGTAGATTTGTGCTAGACCGAAGGACTATGTTTAGTACATATTTGAGATAAAGCTTTGAAGGTGACAAAGTATAGAGGATGACAGTCTCTAGTGGATAGAGATCCATTAGCCATGGTAGTGACGACAGGTGTCTTCAGTGGATAGAGATCCATTAGCCAGAAAAGTGGGGGCAGTAGTTCTTCTAGAAGATCACCAGTCAGAGCTAAGGAGAAAGAGTTCTCCTGTGGATAGAGATCCACAAACTTTATTAGGGGATTAGTGTCTCCTTTGGACAAAGGTCCATAAACATTGTAATAGGGAAAGGATTCCTAAGATATTGATTGAGAAAATTTTAGTGAAATATTTTCTCCGTGGAGTAGCCCACATTGGGTGAACCACGTTAAATTAGTGTCTCTATTGTATGTGGTGATTTGTGCATTACTTTAATTACTACTATTGATATTGTTATCTATACATTGCATAATATTGACTGAGAAATAAAAGTAAAAAGTGGTATTATACTTTTCACCCCCCCTCTTAGTATAAGCTAATGTTCTTCATGTTCTTGTGAGATTTTACTTCAAGCTGTTAAAATATTTTGAAGGAACCTGCTCAGATACCAATTGAAGAACACAAGCTTATACTAAGAGGGGGGATGAACAATATAAGACCACTTTTTACTTTTCTTTCCGAAAAAATATTATCCAATATTATCAATGGCAATATCAACTGCAATAGTCAAAGCAATGCACAAATAATCACACACAATAGAGACAATAATTTAACGTGGTTCACCCAATGTGGGTTACGTCCACGAAGAAAATATTTCACTAAAATTTTCTCAACAAATCTCTTGGTAAGCATTCCCTATTACAATATATATGGACTTCTATCCAAAGGAGACACCAATATCCTAATCAAGTTCATGGATACCTATCCACAGGATACACCAATCCCCTTTGTTGGTTCATGGGTACCAACCCACAAGAGACACAAATCTCCTTTGCTTGCTTATAGATCTCTATCTACAGGAGAACTCCTTTTCCTCTACTCTAGCTAGTGATCTTCTTAGAAGACTATTATATCCACTACTCTAGTGTGTGGATATATCTCCATAGAAGACCTCTATCCTCTCTACCCTCGCTAATGGATCTCTATCCATTGGAGACTATTATCCTCTGCTCTGTCACCTCTAAAGCTTACTCTCAATTTTTCTCAATATCTATCTCAAATCTGTACTAAACATAGTCCTTCGGTCTAGCATAAATATGCTCAAACTCTATCTCAAATATGCACTAAATATAGTCCTTTGGTCTAGCACAAATATGCTCAAACTCTATCTCAAATATGCCCTAAACACAGTCCTTCGGTCTAGCACAAATCTTCTCAAACTCTATCTCTCAAGCCTTAACACAAAACTTGACTCAATCTCAAATCAACTCTGTTGGATATGCTCCAAGCCTTAACTCAAATCTTCAACAAATCAATCAATAAACTTTGCTCTCAAGTCTTCACAAAGACTTACTTTAAATCTGCTCAACAAGTCCTCTATAGAACTTGTCTAGTCTTCTCAACAAATATTCACTAAGACTTACCTCAAATATGCTCAACAAATCCTCTATAGAACTTGTCTAATTTGCTCAACAAGTCTTCACTAAGACTTACCTCAAATTTGCATTGTAAGCTTCCATAAAAACTCATACTAATTTGTCCACAAGTCTTCACCAATACTTACCTCAAACCTTCTTGTAAGCTTCCACAAAAGCTCACATAAATCTATCCTTAAGTCCCCTCTAGGACTTACTCAAATATGCACACAAGCTCTCACAAAAGCTTGCTCAACTCTGTCCTTAAGTCCCTTTTAGGACTTACTCAAATCTATCCACTAGCTTTCACAAAAGATTATTCAAATCAATTGCAAAACTTGCATATACAAACTCAACTTAATCTCTTTCAAAAAACCTCTTCAATATCACAAACAAGTTTCACTCATAATCTTGTTTAACCATAGAAACATATATAGAATGGTAAGAGACTCAATATGTTTCACACTCACAAATCACTCTATCACTTTCAAACTCACTTTCAAATCAATTCAGAAATAAATAATAATTTAATTCACGTAAGTTGAACTATCACTCCAATGCTTTCAATCACTAATGCTCAACCAAATTTACTCAAAACATCCACTCAATGAAACACAACTTGCTTACAAATTCTAACCAAGTGTTTTAGAAAACTTCCAAAAAATCACTTATGGAACACAACCCTTGACTCAAGATGATTCCAATTTTCACATAACAATGATACTCATGTTTTTCACAAACCCTAATCATGCACATGAAAGCTCATTCAATTATTTTCAACAATGCTTATAAAACAAAACTTTTCACTCCAATTTAGCATTTCACAACATTCAACCCAACATTATTTCACTCACAAGGAAGATGTGCCCATACATTTTTCTTTGATGGAGATATGTCTTCAAACAGTTGTCTTAATCAAAATAAAAATATCTTTGTCAATTCCAAGGTTAGGTAGCAATAATCTATCTCAAAATCTCAACTCAAAATTGTCCTCAATATTTATTTCACCATACACAAATACCAAGTCTCAAGTACACCTTGTAATCTCCAAACTAACAAAGGTTCAATCAACTTAATTTCACAATAATCCACTTCAGAATTTTAATGCATAAAATAATCAAACTAACTCCCTTATATCTCCCGACTAAAAAATGCATTATCAAATAATCAACACACCTTTCCATAAATAATTCAATTCACTTTTAATCCAAACTAAATCTTTCTCAATATTTAACTTAAGACAATAATAAAATATATCGTAACCACCTTACATCTGCCAACTTAAATTTGCATTTCAAAATAATTAACATCTCTTATCCAAAAATAATGCAATTCACTTTAAAACAATAACTAAATTCTTCACAACCTTTAATTAAAATAAAAACCTTTTAATAACCTTATATCTCCCAAGGCGCTCAACATACAACTTTATACCACATGCACACATGACAAAAATAAAGTATTTTTGCACTCCCTGGTGGGATTCGATCCCAGGTCAAGTCGTCGCCTATGCCCTAGCCATGGCCAAGCTACCGCATGAGCTAGACTCTCATGTGAGAGGCAAAAGTGCTTTGAGTGATTTATCTCTTCCACCAGTGCCAAAGCCACCAAAAGGCTTTGTCCCTTCACAACCACCAAGACTCGAACGTTGGTCTCCCATGTACCCTGTGCCTTACATGCCAACAACTTGCCACTAGCCCAACCGCTTGGTTGGTGTTAAGCCTTTATGCCCTTGTCACTTTGACCTTCATGTTTTGGCTGCAAATAAAATATTTTCCTCTTGTCTTGTTTTTCTCATGAATTTTTTGCATTCCACAATAATCGCATGTGCTCTAAAATATTCAAAGACTTGTATTTGTGAGACAAATATTATGGTATTTATACCATATGCTTCTATCCTTCGAACGTCGACGACGAAATAAAAGTTTAAATTAAATTTGCGCCTGACCCAACTTTGGGTTTTAATAATATTATTTTTATAAATCAATTTATAATATAAATATTATAAATTATTTATAAATTACCTTAGGCTTTAATTTAAAATTTAATATTATAATAAAAATATTATAATATTATTTCCTTTAGGCCTTTTCTTCAGGGTATTTAACCATCCTTTTGACCAATAATATGAAGCTCTTAAACCAAATCTCTTGGGTTTAAAATATAAATATTTTAACCCTTATTTTGCCATGTCCTGTATTGATATACTAACTCTTGACATCAATGACAACACAACTAACTCAAAATTTCCAACACCTTCTTGCTTCAGTTCCCTAAGTAAAGGTGCTAAAAGGAATCTTGGAGGTATTTGAAATTACAATTGGGCAAAAGATAAATTATATAAAAAGAAAAATATTCTTTTTGAATGTCCCCTTAGTGAGGCAGAGGATATTGCTCGCATCTTGGGTTGTGAGGTGGCTTCCCTCCCATATCTTTACCTTGGAATACCTTTGTTTAAAGGCAAGACCCGAGATTCGCTTTGGGAACCTATGGTGGAAATATTGCAGAGGAAGTTGGTCGGGTAGAAAGGATCCCTCCTCAGTCAAGCTGGAAAGGCTACCCTGGTAAAGTCTTCTCTTTAGAGCATTCCAACCTTGTTATCTATGTTCATAATTCCTAACAATATTTTATCAAATATTGAACATATTCAAAAGTTATTTCTTTGGTTCGAGTTCGATGAGAAGAAAAAATTTCACTTAGTTGGTTGGGAGCAAGTATGTAGACCTAAAAAGGATGGTGTCTTAGGTCTTCGTAACATCAAGAAAATGAATAAGGCTTTGGTTGCAAAACAGGGATGGAAGTTGGTAAATCAAATTAAAACTAGTTGGGTCAATATTATGTCGACCAAATACTTGAGATAGGAGAATTTTTGGTTTGTTGATCCTCTATCAACTTCTACTTCAACCTTTTGGTTGAGTTTGCAAAATTCAAGGGTACTAGTCTCCAAAGGTTGTAGGTGGAGGTTGGGTGATGAACTCAAGATTTATTTTTGGAAATATATTTGGTTGATGGACTAGCTCCTTGCGTAGATTCCAAATCTGGCAACTAGGTTGGTCTTTGGGTCTAAGGTGGCTGACTTTATCGAGGTACTCAACATGCTAAAGGTTTAAAAATCGTTAGACCAGTCTATTCTCAACAATGTTGAACTTGAAGCTTGGATTCTAATTGCTAAGAAGTTTAAGTTTCAAGTCAATAAACAAAGAAATGAAGAGGATGGGATCTTCTGGGAAGGAGAAATAACGGATCCTTTTCAGTCAAGTCCACCTACAATTTGTTGGCTATCAAGACTCCTCTATGGGTCCCACCTTTCAAAGTATGGATTAAGGGTCTAACACCAAAGGTGAACATCTTTTTTTATTGGCAATTTAGAATAAGATTTTGATCATTGAAAATATTTAAAAAAGAGGTTGGTCAATGCCAAAAATATGGTGCCAATGAGGAACAGATAAAATATCCATTCTTTCAATTCTCATTCTCGTTGGAATTTATTAACTTTGTTTTTAATTTTTTGGGACTAAGTTAGGTAGTGTTGAGTTCGCTTGTTGATGTTTATGTTCAATGGCCATCTCCTTTTTACTCTCCAAGGCTGAAATATTTTTGGAACTTATGTTTACTGCATATTTTTTGATAGGTGTGAAAGGAGAGGAATAGTATAATTTTTCAAAACTTCAAAAGAGATACTGCCTCTATTTGTGCCAGAGCCTTGGCTTCCACCCTAAAGAATGTGTCATATTTGGCTTTGGAGGAGGGTATATTTGAGGAGGCTAAGCTCGAAAGGAAAATTGGATTTCAATAGAGCAATAGGGTTGTTGGTCTTCCTGGTCCTAATACTCGGGCCCTTGTGAGGTGGGAACCTCCTTCTCTGAGCTGGGTTAAACTAAACTTCGATGGAGCTTCAAAGGGTAATCCCAATAATGCTTGTGTTGGTGGGATGCTTAGGGATGATAGATATGGGCTTCTATTGGTGTATACCAAATTCTTAGATATCCAGACTTGCCATGTTATGGAGGCCATAGCCCTTTACCAAGGTCTCCTACTTGTGGAGAAGATGGGGTACCAAAAATTTTGCATTGAAGGATAAACTTGGTCAAAGGTTATTTAGTCCCCGGTTGGAACAATGAGGCTATGGTTATAGAATCTAGATGGGTCTTTCAGTCTAGAGAGGATAGGGAGATAAGGTATATCTTCAAAGAAATAAACTACCATGTTGAATTTATAGAAAACCTGGATATAAGTCTCAATGGTTTGTTTATTTGGAGAGATAATTTTCCTGAAAGTCTTCTTCAATTGCATTTAGTGATGCATGCTTCTTGATGATCTATAAGATTTTACTATTTATGAAGAAATATTTTGTGGTGTAGCCATGTGGGATTGTTGATTGGTTGGGGGGCTCACCAGCGTTGTTCTAGTTTTGTTTTTTTGTATCAAGTTGTAGTCGGTTCACTTGGTGATGGGTGGCCAATTGTAGTGCTTTATAGTTGTTCTTGTCCTTTTATTGTTGGTCTTAGGCCAAGTTTTGTAGGGCATATCCTATTGTATAATGTTTGGGGATCCTTTCAAAACCTCTTCTATATCTAATAAAAAAATTATAATGGCATATTATTAAATATAATAAAAGGATAAAATTTACATTTTTCCAGCTTGTTCCACATGACAAAAAAATGATAAAATTTACAATTTTCTAGCTTGTTTCACATGGCAGATAAATATTAAATTTATATATTTTTAGCTTGTTCCACATGATAGAAAAATGATAAAATCTATATTTTTCAGTTTGTTTCACATGGCAGAAAAAAAGATAAAATTTGTATTTTTTTAGCTTGTTTCACATGACAAAAAAAATGATAAAATATGTATTTTCTAGCTTGTTTCATATGGTAGAAAAATGATAAAATCTATTTTTTTCCAGCTTGTTCCACATGGTAGAAAAAATGATAAAATCTACATTTTTCTAGCTTGTTCCACATGGTAGAAAAAAAAAAAAAAAAAAGATAAATCTGCATCTTTTTTAGCTTGTTCCACATGGCAGAAAAGGGATAAAATCTACATTTTTCCAAGTAACATGTGGTAGCATAAAAAGATAGTTTTGCTAAAAATTTCAGCTGACAAAAAAAAAATTATGTGGGAAATTTCAGTTGACACGTGACAACACAGAACACAGTTTCGCTAGAATTTCCAACCTACAAAAAAAAGATAGCTTTGCAGGAATTTTTAGCTGACACGTGATAATTGAAAAAGATAGTTTTGTTGGAATTTTCACATGGAAGGAAACAGATAGAACTGCATATTTTTAGCACATCCCGCATGGTAGACTAAGATGAGAGTTTAGAATTGTTTTAATTTTTTGTAATAGCAATTTCTACATGGTAGAAAATAACGAAAAATGTCTTTTCAACTATTGTTTTCAATGAAAAATAAAGATGGAAGGAATTTTTATTACTCACTTGGAAGAAAAGGTCGATGCTTCTTGTTGGTGTTTTCATGTAGAAGAAAATATAGATGGAAATAAGGATTGTTCTTATCCAAATAAAATTAAAAGATATTCTCCCTCATTGTAGCTCATAAAAATAAAAAAGAAAAAAATAGTAGAGTTTAGTGGTGAAATCCTTTTTGAGACACTACTAGACCAAGGCTTGCATGAAAATCAATTTTCGGTATGCTTACCTTGAAAAAACACCTAGTTGTGAAAATCCCTTATGGACGTCATTGGAGAAAAATATAGTTGAAAACAAAAAAAAATGATGGCCTCTTTTGTGGTAGAAAAAATAAAACTATAGGTCCACACAAGTTGACTACTTATGACAACTCCATCATTGTTCTAAGAGTCTTGCTTTTATTACCAACTTCATGATGACAATGTTTAAAGCTACCTTAGAGGAGCATTAAACCATCTATGATAACAAGGTATGCATTTTTTTATTTATTATTTTCTAGTTTTAATATTTTATATAATTGAATATAGTCCACATTAAACATACAACACATTTTACTATGGAGTGTCTTGCATAATCAACATTTAAAAAGGTCACTAGTTGATGTGTCAAAATTTGTTTACACTCTACAATCATTGAAAATATTCTAACAGCCATTCCAACGCCTAATGTCACAATGGTACTTTTCTAGCCCCCATTATTTTTTAAAGAAAAAATGTGATTTAAAAAAAATGGACATATTTTCTTTCAAGTTGGGGGAGAGTATGTTAGCCATTAAGTTGGAGAAAGAAAAGACAACATATCAACATAATGATTGTGTGCCAAATTATCAATATAATACATAAATTGAAGAAAGAGATCCATGAGGATGTGTATCAATTTAAGTTGAGGGAGCGATGCAGCAGTGAAATACCTCATTTTTTAATCTTAAAACAACCATTCTTAACTCCTTTAATGTGTTGATAAAAAATAATTAACTATGGACTAGGATATAATTTATACTAATATTGTGATTAGACATAGTATATAGGTAAAACACATTACTATGTTATTTTATATAGGTTTATGTGATTTCAAGTTTAGTTTTATATTTAGTCGGCATTATTTGGTTTATAATCATTATACTGATAGAACTAGATAGAAATATGATATCTTATAGGTCTTTAAATATTGATATGCCAAAACTATCACAGTGCATCAAAATAGTCTTACATCAAAATAAGCCAGAATGCGTCGAAATAAGTCAAAATTATCACAATGAGCCAGGATGTGTTGGAATGAGCCAAAAAAGTAAGGGCCAAAAATATGGAAATGCAACAATAGATGAAGCTTGCACATAGGATATAAATTGAAGGCTTTTGTGGATTGAATAATTTGGCCTCTCTAAAAAGTAGGCTAAAATTGTGCTGATAATTTCTCCTTAAATATAGGGATAAAATTATGTTCTTAGTTTCAATAATTTGATGTCCCTAAAAGTAGGTTAAAATTATGTTGATAATTTCTACTTAAATATAGGAATGAAATTATGTTCTTAGTTTCAATAATTTGACCTCCCTAAAAAGTAGGCTAAAATTATGCTATTAATTTTCCTTGAATATAGGGCTAAAATAATGTTGTTAGTTTCAATAATTCCTTCTCAAATCTTGGGCTAAAATTGTGTTATTAGTTCTTCCTCAAATCTTAGATAAAATTGTAAAATTAGTTTTAAGATATGGGGAAAATTCCTCCCAAACACAAGAAGTGTAATGCACCACTTGACTTGTTCATGTTTATTGTTAACAAGTGATTAAGATGCTCCTAAGATAAAAGGAGTATAAGGTTCCACTTGCCTTCTTCATGCTTATTGTTAGCAAGTGGTTGAGATGCTTCCAATATAAGAGGAGTGCAAGGTGTCACTTCTCTTGTTCATGGTGATTGTTAGCAAGTGGTTGAGATGCTCCCAACATAAGAGGAGTGTAATGTGTCACTTGCCTTGTTCATGATTATTATTAGCAAGTGGTTGAGATGCTCCCAACATAAAAGGATGTAAGGTGCCATTTTTCTTGCTCATACTTATTGTTAGCAACTGGTTAAGAAAGTATATGATGCTTTCAATAGTTTAGGAGTGTGTATTATTTATGCCAATTATTAGAAACTAGTTATAGATGTATAGGGATATTTTCAAAAAAAGAGGGGTATAGTTAGGTGCCACTTGTTTAAAAAGATGTACCTAGATTATGTATATTGTCTAGAGGAGGACAAAGAATAAAATAAAAGGAGGATGCATTTGGATTGAAGAATTTGTAAAAAGGCAATTCTCTCTTATTTGACATATGTTCTTTTTTCATTTGTATGTATCTTAATTATATCTTGAATTAATATTTACTTTTCAATTGGATGAGGAGTAAGGGCCAAAGTATTATTTTTTGTATATATGTTTTCAAAATAATTAATAGATTTTCATTTAGTATAATTTCAATTCTTGCATTTTTTAATTGATAGAGGGGTTTTGAAAGGACCCAAAAACCTTTACAATGAAAGTTAGGTGGGAGCCCAACTGGGATCACCATAGAAAGCCCTCGGGTACAAAACAACTAGAAGAAAAAACCAGCATGACCAAACTTAAAACAATCTAGGATGAGCCTAGAAGAAAACAGAAAGAAGCCAAAAACTTCCAGAGAAGACCAAGTAGTATAGCAACCGACACGACAGAACAGAAAATGAACCTAAAGGAACCAAGAGCTAAATTGATTGGTTAGGAACAGTCTTGGTCGCTTCATCAATTGCATTCTAGTTAGCATTGATTACCTTAGTCACATGAATAACATGTTGGAGAATAGTTTGAGTTTTGGTGAAAGCCTAATAGGTATTTTCAAGCATCTTAGTCAAAATTATTGAAGGATTTCGCTTGGTTTTAGTCAACAAATCCACATCGTTTGGAGTATTAGAGGGACTCACATCCTTGCTCTAGAAATTGACTTTGGTAGAAACATCATCCAAAGGACTCTTGGACACTGTTTGGAATTTTTCTCTTTGAAGCCAAAGACCTGAAGGATCACCATCGAGGAGTGGATTTTGCCTACTTAGATGTATTTTCCACATTTACCTTCTTTTTGGAATTACCAGTAACCATCTTCTCTTTGTCATCACTTTCTACAATTCTTTGGGGGCTATCCTGGCTTGACATTGATTTGATATTGCCCAATGTGGATAACGTCGCTTTATATAATTCTTTCTGTAGCACATGTTTGAACATGATTAGATGGAGTTCCTTGTGCTTCACATGATTTGAGGTACCCTTCCTAAATCCCTCCGTGGAGATCATCATTGATCTAACAAAATAGTCAAGAACATCAATTTCCTTAATATCCCTTAATGATTCATCAATCCCACCTATAGTAAAGTACTGCATAATGGGAATTAAACCTCTGTTCCAAGGTTATGGTAGCCCTTTCCTCATAATTCTACCTTTATCCCTTACCAACTTCCTTCCCTAGTAAGGAAAATGTTTGAGTTCCTCCACCATTGAATGCCTATATCTTCAAATGGAATCTCCATAGTGAGAGAGCTCTATTATATTGGCAATAAGGCGAACATTTACCTTGAATTTTAACCCCTTAATATAGACACAACCATTGTCCCATGAGCCTGTAAATTCTTTAGAGATTTCATCATCAAATCCTGCATTTAATTTTTGCAAGTATGATTTAAATTTTAGCAAATATAATTTCAATTTTTGCATGAGCGATTTTATATTTCTACAAGCGTGATTTTTATTTTAGCAATTAAGAAACCTTAAAATATTTAATACCAAGACATGCTTCCTTACTTTTTGGTGCATATAACTATTGGACACGACCAAGAATTGATAAGATTAAAATGAGAACATTAACAAAACTCATCATTTTTGCTATTATAAATATGATAAATTTATTTAAAATTAATTAAACTGTATATTTATCATCGTGTTAATTCCTTACACATTATAGACATAATGAGGACTAATTCCAATATATTAGAATTAGAATTATTTTAATTGATAAATTATTTTTCAAACAACATTATAACCATTCTCTATTCTTCCTTGTCTTAAGCCATAAGCCTATTTACTACTTTTTATATGTGACTTTTCATTCATTCTTTAACCAAAGTTGTTTTTTTTTCTTCCGCATAGAAATTGATCCTAGCCTGTTAGGTAAATATGAAGTCAATGGAATTTTGACTATTTAGAGCATTAAAAATTGATCCTAGCCTGTTAGGTAAATATGAAGTCAATGGAATTTTGACTATTTACAGCATTAAACTGGGGCTTCCCATCGATAAGCACTCAAAAATTACCAACCAACCTATCCCTCATAAGACTAAAAAAAGTTGGTAGGATGCTCGTCCCCTCATACCAAGGTTTGAACAGTAACCCATTAGCCGTTACCAACCAAGCTATCTCTCACAAGACTTAAAAAAGTTGATAGGTTCTTGGTCCCCTAGTACCAAGCTTTGAATTTAGATTTCTTAGATAAAAACCCAAAGATATATCACTACGATATCCCTCACAGTATTAAAAAAAGTTGGTAATATCGTAATAAAGTGTTTTTTTTTGTTACATAGATGAATTGGTTACAATCACAATTTTTAGTAATTACCAGCGCAGCTGAGCTGACAAGGTTCAAACTATCAGCGAAGGCTTCCAATACACCCATCGTCTCGTTAATGGTAACCCAACATGAGATGGGGACCGCTGGACGCACAAGGTTTGCACCATATTTATCTATCTGGTTCAACACGTGGCATGAAGGGGACCGTCGGACAAGCAGGAATCAGATCATCGTCATTAGTCAGGTGCAACACACAGAGGAGTCAGATCGGGCGACTGGCTATGCATGGGCACGCCCGTGGGATTGGAACCTAGGTCTCCTCTCGGTAAGCGCCCTAACTTACCAATCCACCTAAACCCACGGACTCGTAATAAAGTGTCTTGTCATTCATTTGCTTAGCTAAAATTAAAAAAAAAAATTAAAAAATTTAGTAATACCGTAATAAAGTGTCTTATCATTCATTTGATTAACTAAAATTTAACATAGTAAAATAACGCTTAATCAAAATTAATAACATAACAAAGTAATATAGTTGTAAGCTTACTACAGTGGTAAGGGTTTTGGCCTCTTTAAGAGGTCTAAGGTTCCCCACTCTATATGAGGGAACCAAGAAACTCATTGGAAAAAAAAAAACATAATAAAATAAGGTAAGATGAGTTTTTAAATGTTTATTATAAATCATCATATTGGACAATATCGTTGTGTAAGTGTTAATTTATGTAGTTTAAATGTATATTCACTTTTTTTTTTTTTTTTTTTAATGAGTTTAAACATGTTTTTATGAGGGGTCCCCTCATAACTAAGTAAGGTTTGAACCTTAGACCTCTTAAAAGGAGGCCAAAGCCCTTAGCACTATAGTAAACTTATAACTTAAATATATATTCACTAATATAAAAATAGAATATGTAATTTTATCTTTTTCAAAACTTTTAAACATTATGATATATAATTTTATTTTAATTTTATTCAAAATATAATATATAAATCTATCCCTTTCAAATTTTTAAACCTTAAACCTTTCTTCATAATATCAAAATCTTAATCATTAAACCTACTCAAATTATGCAATAAGATTAACTTCTATCCAAGTTTATATATAGACGGCTATAATCTCCCTTTAATTTAATTTAATAGTTCAAGTCCAAATTTTAATGCCATATATAGCGAACATAGTGGTGATTGAGAAGGCGTCTAAGGAGAATAACGTAGCCTCGAAGCTTAGTGTTATTGAGGTATATCATTCAAATACCATTTTTTAAACCATTATTTCTAAGGTTGTTCTTCGTAATTCCTTTGATGGGCTTTGTATTGGTTTTGCTCTTGAGGAGCCTATGATTCAGTTGGCAACCCCTAAGGTAGGGTCTCTGATTAGCTCCCTAAAGACCTATTTGGAGAAAGGTTCTCTGGGTCCTAAAACCCAGAGATAAGAGCTGAGGTTGTGGCTTTTTTTAGAAATCTCATCGGGGTGGAAGAGGTTTGTAATGAGGAAGCCCAAAATAAGTTGCTTGGTAGTATTCCCAACCTTGTCACGATTGATATGAACCAAGACCTTATCTCTTCCTTTAGTTATGAGGAAGTTAGAGCTAATATCTTTGCGATGGAAGGAATGAAGGCTTCAGGTGCTAATGGTTTTTTCCCTTATTTTTCTATAAGTATTGGCATATTGTGTGGAAGGATATTGTTGATGCCCTTTGAGAGGTCCAAACCACAAATCATATCTTGTTTAGAGTGGATTCTACTTTTTTAACTTTGATCCCCAAGACTAATGGTGCAAAGGACTTTGGTGCCTTTACATCCATCAACTTATGTAACATTATTTATAAAATTTTGATAAGGCCCTTGTTAATAGATTAAACCTTATGTTCTAGTTTTGATTGACTCAGTCCAAAGTGGATTCATGCCAAGGAGACAAATCTTGGATAGTATCATAGTTATCCATGAAATATTTCATTCAGTTGATAAAAGTGTCAAAGTTGGTCTCCTCCTCAAATTAGACATGAACAAGACTTATGACAGGGTTTCGTGGGAGTTTTATTAAAATTTCTAGGAAATTATGGTTTTTTCTAAAGTTGGATAAAACTTTCCCATGCTTGTATCTCTTTTACCAAGTTTTTGATCTTAATAAATGGGTCCCCAGTAGGTTATTTTTCAAGTCTGATAGGCATTAGCCAAGGGGATTGCTTGTCCCCTTACCTTTATATCTTAATGGTGGAAGCTCCGGGTAGGTTTATCAAGTTAGAACCCTTTATGGAAGGTATCAAGCCCACTTTGTTGGTGGATCCTATTTCTCATCACCAATTTGTAGATGATGTTCTGCTCTCCCTCCTTGCTTCAGTTCCCCAAGTAAAGGTGCTAAAAGAAATCTTGGAGGCATTTGAAATTGTAGCTAGGCAAAAGATAAATTATATAAAAAACAAAATCTTCTTTTTGAATACCTCCTTAGCGAGGTAGAGGATATTGCTCGCATCTTGGGTTGTGAGGTGGTTGTCCTCATGTCTCTTTACCTTGGAATTTTATTTAAAGGCAAGATCCAAGATTCACTCTAGAAACCTATGGTGGAAAGATTGCAGAGGAATTTGGTCGGGTGGAAAGGATCCCTCCTTAGTCAAGCTGGAAAGGCTACCCTGGTAAAGTCTACTCTTTAGAGCATTCCAACCTTCTTCTTATCTATGTTCAAAATTCCTAACAAGATTTTATCAAATATTGAACATATTCAAAAGTTGTTTCTTTGGTCCAAGTCTGATGAGAAGAAAACATTTCACTTAGTTGGTTGGGAGCAAGTATGTAGACCTAAAAAGGATGGTGGCTTAGGTCTCCATAACATCAGGCAAATGAATAAGGCTCTGGTTTCAAAACAATGATGGAATTTGGTAAATCAAATTGAAACTAGCTGGGTCAACATTATGTCATATAAATACTTGAGACATGAGAATTTTTTATTTGTTGATCCTCTATCAACTTCCTAGTTCAATATTTTGGTTGAGTTTGCAAAATTCGAGGGCACTAGTCTCCAAAGGTTGTAGGTGGAGGTTGGGTGATGGACTCAAGATTGATTTTTGAAAAGATATTTGGCTGATGGACCAGCCCCTTGTACAGATTCTAAATTTGACATGTTTGGAGCCTAGGACCATATTGGTCTTTGGGTCTAAGGTGGCTAACTTTATCGAGGTGGTCAATGGGCTAAAGGTTTGAAAATTGTTAGACCAGTCTATTCTCAACAATGTTGAACTTGAAGCTTGAATTCTAATTGCTAATAAGTTGAAGTTTTAGATCATTAAACAAATAAATAAAGAGGATGGTATCTTATGGGCAGGGGAAAATAACAGATCCTTTTTAGTCAAGTCCACCTAAAATATTCTAGCTATCAGGAATCCTTCATGGGTCCCACCTTTAAAAGTATGGCTTAAAGGTCTAACACCAAAGGTGAATATATTTTATTGGTTGGCAACTCAAAATAAGATTTTGTCATTAAAAATATTTTAAAAAGAGGTTGGTCGATGCAAAACAGATGATGCCTCTGTGGTGCAAATGAGGAATAGACAAGCCATCTATTCTTTCAATGCTCATTCTTTGTGGAAGTTCTTAACTTTGTTTTTAAATTTTTGGGGTTGAGTTGGGTGGTGCCAAGTTGGCTTGTTTATGTTTGCGCTCAATGATCATCTCATTTTTACTCTCCAAGGTTGAAATTATTTTGGAAATTATGTTTGTCGCATCTTTTTTGATGGGTGTGGAAGGAGAGGAATAGTATAATTTCTATAAACTTCAAAAGATATCCTGCCTTTGTTTGTGCCAAAGCCTTGGCTTCCACCCTAGAGAATGTGTCCTCTTTGGCTTTGGAGGAGGGCAAATTTGAGGAGGCTAAGCTCGAAAAGAAAATTGGCTTTCAATAGAGCAATAGGGTTGTTGGTCTTCCTGGTCCTAATCCTCGGGCCCTTATGAGGTGGGAACCTCCTTCTCCAGGCTGGGTTAAACTAAAATTCGATGGAGCTTCAAGGGGTAATCTTGATAATTCTGGTGTTGGTGGGGTGCTTGGGGATGATAGATGTGGGCTTCTACTGGCGTATACAAAATTCTTAGATATCCATACTTGCCATAAGGGTTATGCATAGCAGCTATTTATAGCAAAATTGGCTAAAATTAAGATTTTCAAAATTTAGAATTGGCTAATATTTGGGACCCTTGACCAGGGCCTATTAGCCAAAAAAATATGGGTGCAAATTTTTTTTTGGGTCAATTCACTCCAAATTTATAATAATTTGACCATTTTAAGTTTAAATTTCCAAAATTGCCCCTAATAATAGTGAACTTTCTACATGCGTTTGGACACTATTCGCCTGGATTTCAAAACCGATTTGCCAAATTTTTATAAATATATTTTGGGGTCGACCCCTTATGCATAACCTTGCTTGCCATGTTGTGGAGGCTAGAGCCCTTTACCAAGGTCTCCTACTTGTGGAGAAGATAGGGTACCAAAAAGTTTGGATTGAAGGAGACTTGCTTAATATTATAAACTTGATCAAAGGTTATTCAGTCCCCGATTGGAATAGTGAGGCTGTGATTATGGAATCTAGACAAGTTCTTCAGGCTAGAGAGGATAGGGAGATATAACATATCTTCTGAGAAAGAAATTGTCAGACTAACTTTATGGCAAATCTAGGTATAAGTCTCAATGGTCTATTTGTTTGGAGAGACAATTTTTTTTAAGGCTTTCTTCAATTGCATTTAGCGATGCATGCTTCCTGATGCTCTGTAAGCTTTTACTATTTATGAAGAAATATTTTGTGGCGTAGCTGTGTGGGAGTATTGGTTGGTTGGGGGGCTCACTAGCATTGTTCTAATTTTGTTTTTTGTATCAAGTTGTAGTTGGTTCACTTGGTGATGGGTGGCCAGTTGTAGTGCTTTATAGTTGTTCTTGTCCTTGTATTATTGGTCTTAGGCCAAGTTTTGTAGGGCTTCTCCTATTGTAAAAGGTTTGGGGACCCTTTCAAAACCCCTTCTATATCTAATAAAAAAGTATAATGGTATATTATTAAATATTATAAAAGGATAAAATCTGCATTTTCCAAATTGTTTCACATGGCAAAAAAATGATAAAATTTGCAATTTTCTAGCTTGTTTCACATGGCAGATAAATACTAGATTTGTATTTTTTTAACTTGTTCCATATGGTAGAAAAATGATAAAATCTACATTTTTCAGCATGTTTCACATGGCAAAAAAATGATAAAATTTGTATTTTTTCAGCTTGTTTCACATGACAGAAAAAATGATAAAATATGTATCTTTTCAACTTGTTTCATATGGTAGAAAAAATGATAAAATCTATTTTTTTCCAGCTTGTTTCACGTGGTTGAAAAATGACAAAATCTACATTTTTCTAGCTTGTTCCACATGGTAGAAAAAATAGATAAAATCTGCATTTTTTTTAGGTTGTTCCACATGGCAGAAAAAGGATAAAATCTACATTTTCCCAACTAACATGTTGTGGCAGAAAAATATAGTTTTGCTAAAAATTTCAACTGACAAAGAAAAATAATTGTGTAGGAATTTTCAGCTAACACGTGACAGCACAAAACATAGTTTTGTTGGAATTTCCAACCTGTAGAAAAAAAATAACTTTGCAAGACTTTTTAGCTGACACGTGACAACTGAAAAAGATAGTCTTGTTGGAATTTTCACATGGCAGGAAAAAGATAGAATTGCATATTTTTTAGCACATCCCACATGGTAGACTAAGATGAGAGTTTAGAAATATTTTATTTTTTTCTAATAGCAATTTTCACATGGCAGAAAAAGAACTAAAAATAACTTTTCAGCTATTGTTTCCAATGACAAATAAAGATGGAGGGGATTTTTATTGCTCACGTGGAAGAAAAGGTTGATGCTTCTTGTGGGTGTTTTCATGCAAAAGAAAAAGATAGATGGAAATAAGGATTGTACTTATCCAAATAAAATTAAAAGATATTCTCCCTCATTGTAGCTCATAAAAAAAATAGAGTTTAGTGGTGAAATCCTCTTTGAGACACTATTAGACCAAGGCTTGCATGAAAATCAATTTTTGGCATGCTTGCCTTGAAAAAAAACACTCAGTTGTGAAAATCCCTTATGGACGCCATCGGGGCAAAAGATAGTTGAAAACAAAAAAATGACGACCTCTTTTATGGTAGAAAAATAAAACTATAGGTCTACATAAGCTAACTACTTATGACAACTTCATCATTGTTCTAAGAGTCTTGCTTTTATTACCAACTTCATGATGACAATGCTTAAAGCTACCTTAGAGGAGCATCAAGCCATCTATGATAACAAGGTATGCATTTTTATTTATTTATTATTTTCTAGTTTTAATATTATATATAATTACATCTAGTCCACATTAAACATACAACACATTTTACTATGGAGTGTCTTGCATAATCAACATTTAAAAAGGTTTGATGTGTCAAAATTTGTTTACACTCTACAAGCCTTGAAAATATTCTAATAGCCATTCCAATGCCTAATGTCACAATGGTACTTTTCTAGCCCCCACTATTTTTGTAAGAAAAAAGGTGATTTAAAAAAAATGGGCATATTTCCTTTCAAGTTGGGGGAGAGTATGTTAGCCATCAAGTTGGGGGAAGAAAATACAACATATCAACATAATGATTGTGTGTCATATTATCAATGTAATACATAAATTGAAGAAAAAGATGCATGGGAGAAGAAAAGACAACATATCAACATAATGACTATGTGATTAGACATAGTGTATAGGTAAAACACATTACTATGTTATTTTAGATAGGTTTTATGTGATTTCGAGTATAGTTTTATATTTAGTCATCATTGTTTGGTTTATAATCATTACATTGATAGAACTAAATAGAAATATTATATCTTGCAAGTCCCTAAATGTTGACATGACAAAACTATCATAGTGCGTTGGAATAGTCTTACATCAAAATAAGTCAAAATACATCGAAATAAGTCAAAATTGTCACAATGAGCCAAGATGTGCTGGAATGAGCCGGACTGAAATGAGCCAAAAAAGTAAGGGCCAAAAAATATGGAAATGCAGTAATAGATGAATCTTGCACATAGGAAATAAAGTGAAGACTTTTGTGGATTGAATAATTTGGCCTCCCTAAAAAGTAGGCTAAAATTGTGCTAATAATTTCTCCTTAAATATAGGGATGAAATTATGCTCTTAGTTTCAATAATTTAACATCCTTAAAAAGTAGGTTAAAATTGTGTTGATAATTTCTCCTTAAATATAGGAATGAAATTTTTTTCTTAGTTTCAATAATTTGATCTCCCTAAAAAGTAGGCTAAAATTATGCTATTAATTTTTCCTTGAAAATATGGCTAAAAAAATATTGTTAGTTTCAATAATTCCTCCTCAAATATTAGGCTAAATTTGTGTTGTTAGTTCTTCCTCAAATCTTATATAAAATTGTAAATTTAGTTCTAAGATATGGGAAACATTAGTTTCAAGATATGGAGAAAATTCCTCTCAAATACAAGAAGTGTAATGCATCACTTGGTTTGTTCATGTTTATTGTTAACAAGTGGTAGAGATGCTTCTAAGATAAGAGGAGTGTAAGGTGTCACTTGTCTTGTTCATGCTTATTGTTAGCAAGTGATTGAGATGTTCCCAACATAAGAGGAGTGTAAGGTGTCACTTGCCTTCTTCATGTTGATTGTTAGCAAGTGGTTGAGATGTTCCCAACATAAGAGGAGTGTAAGATGCCATTTGTCTTGCTCATGCTTATGTTAGCAACTAGTTGAGGAAGTATATGATGCTTTCAATAGTTTAAGAGTGTGTATGTATTATTTATGTCAATTATTAGAAATTGGTTATAGATGTGTAGAGATAATTTCAATAAAATAGGGGTATGGTTAGGTGTCACTTGTATAAAAATGTGTGCCTAGCTTATGTATATTTTCTAGAGGAGAGAAAGAATAAAATAAAGGGAGGATGCATTTGGATTGAATATTTTGTAAAGAGGTAATTCCCTCTTATTTGATTTTTTTTCTTTTTTATTTGTATGTATTTTAATTATATCTTGAATAAATAATTACTTTTCATTGCACTGAGGAGTAACACTCCATTAGCATAATGGAAAGTATTATTTTTTGTAGATATGTTTGTAAAACAATTAATGGATTTTCATTTAGTATAATTTCAATTCTTGTATTTATTTTTTGCAAGTATGATTTAAATTTTAGCAAATATAATTTCAATTTTTGCAAGTGTGATTTTAAATTTCTATAAGCGTGATTTTTATTTCAACAATTAAAAAACCTTAAAATATTTTATACCAAAGACAAGCTTCCTTATTCTTTAGTGCATCTAACCATTGAACATCACCCCAAATTGATAAGATTAAAAAAATAACATTAACAACACTCATCATTTTTGCTATTGAAAAATTAATAAATTTGTTTAAAATTATTTAAATATTAAACTATATATTTATCTCCGTGTTAATTCATTGCACATTATAGGCACAATGAGAACTAATTCCAATAAATTAGAAGTGATTTTTATTTTTTTAAATCCTCTTATGTAGAGGAGTTGGAGAGCAAGTGGGTAGTTAAAACTCTCCAGTTGAAATTGAGAGGCCCCAGGTTCAAATCTCTCCCCTCACATGCTGTAGATATGCTATGTATAGGAGGTTACAAATAAAAAAATAAAAAATATATATTTTTCAAATAATAGGAAAAAAAAATCAAACAACACTACAACCCATCTCTATTCTTCCTTGTCTTAAAGCCATAATCCTATTCCACTTCTTATATGTGACTTTTTATCCATTCCTTAACCAAAGTTGTTTTTTTTTTCCTCCGCATAAAAATTGATCCTAGCTTCTTAGATAAAGATGAAGTCAATGGGATTTTGATTGTTCTTAGGGATTGAACTGGACAGCCCACTAACAAGCACTCGATTCCTCACAAGACTAAAAAAAAAGTTGGTAGGATGTCAATCCTCTTGTATCGAGGTTTGAATAGGTAACCCATCGGACCCTACCAACCAATGTATCCTCATAGAACTAAAAAAGTTAACAAGTCATAGTCTACTCGTATCAAGGTTTGAACTTAGGTTTCCTAGATAAAGACATATCACTACAGTATCCCTTACAAGATTAAAAAAAGTTGGTAATACCATACCATAATAAAGTAAAGTGTCTTATCATTCATTTGTTTAACTAAAATTTTACCATAATAAAAACATGTTTAATCAAAGTAAATAGCATAAGAGTAAGATAGTCGTAGACTTATTATAGTGGTAAGGGTTTTGGCTTCTCTTTGAGAGGTCTAAGATTCAAACCCCACTTAGTATGAGGGGACCAAGACCCCTTATGAAAACATGTGTACACAAGTGTCTTATCATTCATTTGTTTAACCAAAATTTTACCATAATAAAATAATGTTTAATCAGAGTAAATAATATAAGAGTAAGATAGTTGTAAACTTATTGTAGTGGTAAGGGCTTTGGCTTCTCTTTGAGAAGTCTAATATTCAAACCCCACTCAGTACGAGGGGACCAAGACCCCTCGTGAAAACATGTGTAAACTTATGTCTATTATAAATCATTATATGAGACGACACCATAATGCAAGTGTTAATTTAAGTGGTTATATATATATATATATATATATTTATTTATTTTGGTTAGTATTGATAAACCTCTACAACCAACCATAATGTAAGTGTGATTCAAACCCCACTTAGTATGAGGGGACAAGACCCCTCATGCAAACATGTGTAAATTCATCTCTATTATAAATCATCATATGAGACAACACCATAATGTAAGTGTTAATTTAAGTGGTTATAAACATTTATATTTATTTTGGTTAGTATTGATAAACCCCTACAACCAACCATAATACCAACCATAATGTAAGTGTTAATTTAAGTGGTTATAAATATATTTATTTATTTTGGTTAGTATTGATAAACCCCTACAACCAATGCACAACACTGGGCAGTCTCCTCCCAACCATGACCCCTCATAAAGCCAAGAGCTATGTTTATCAATAGAGAATTTAATATACAACCACTATACACCCACCCCCTCACACACCCACACAGAGTAATCTCCTCCCAACCATGACCCCTCATAAAACCAAGAGCTATGCTTATCAATAGAGAATTTAACACACAACCACTATACATCCACTCCCTCACACACACCCACACCGAGCAATCTCCTCCCAACCATGACCCCTCATAAAGCCAAGAGCTATGCTTATCAATAGAGAATTTAACACACAACCACTATACACCCACCCCCTCATACACGCCCACTATACACCCACCCCCTCACATGCCCACACCGCGGTTTGAACCTTGGACCTTCAACCATCATACACACACCCCCTCACACACCCACCTCCTCACACACTTGCCCATGCCGCGGTTTGAACCTTGGACCTTCAGCCATCATACACCCACCCCTCACACACACCACTCCTCACACACTCACCCATGCTGCAATTTGAACCTTAGACCTCCCGAAAAAGAGCCAAAATTCGTACCATTGCGCTATCCCGTGAGACTACATATATATATATATATATATATATATATATATATATATATATATATATATATAAAAGTTGCATATGAAAGTCGATTATCTACATATATAAATTATATAAAAATATGGTATGTAATATTTTCGTCGTCAATATTTTAAACCTTATAATATGTAATTTTATTCGAAATATGATATATAATTTTATTCCTTTCAGATTTTTAAACATTAAACCTCTTCTTAATATCAAAATTCTAACCTGCAAAAAAAAATTAAAGTTAATTTTTATCCAAGTTTATATTTTTTCAAGTTAACTCTTCAACTCTGTACATCCGCTCATAAAACTTTCTCACAACTTCATTTTCATTTAATTTGATTGAATAAGTCCAAATCTTAATGCTATATGTACAAAATTTTAAGGACCACGACAAAAATAGGCTTGTCCGCCGCTGACCTACCTCAACTAATCTTGTGGCGTCGAGTCTCGTAACTCTCAACGCTCTAATTTCTTCATATTTTTGGAAAGATAGTTGGTTGGTAACAATTAGTGTTTATCTTTACACTAATTCAATTCTTTAAATAATTTAAAATTTTATTAACTTATTTTAAAGCATAAATTATGATTTAAAAGTTTGTTAAGATAAAATAAAAATTAAATATAATCCATGTTTCCTAACTTCTAAGAACTATCTTTATACCTAGAGCTTATCTCTTTGAAAAATCTAAATTCACGTGTCGTTGTAGGCATGGTTGTGAAAACTTGACGATCTTCCACGCTCGTTTTTTTTCTAATCCAATGGGAGGGAAATCACACGTTGAGTGCTTGATTGCCAAAAACAGGTCCCTCCCTCCCTTCTCAATAAAATTTTGCAAGATTGTCAATCATGACCTAATCATCCCTCATGACCTTTTAATTGCGTTGTGGAAAAATGGACAAGGTAACTTGTGCGAGAAAAGCCAAACATACGAAACATCTCCCATCTCCCTAAGGAATTTAGCTCCAAAAGCATTTAATCCTGTAGGCCCAATACTTTAAAAATTCAAAACCATCAGACGACCCTAGGAAAAATAATCCAACTCACTCCTTATCACCCTCCAACATCCCCAAGAAAAATCAAGCCATCCCACCCCCTAATTCCCCACCCCCTTCTGCACGCCTCCTTGTCACCCTTACCTTTGTCGCCACATAAAGCCCAAAGGGCCCCACCACCCTTCCCTTTCTTCAAATGTACTCCTAAACCCAAAACACGACATCATATCAAACAACAGCCCCCGAGGCGGACCCCACCACCACAAGATTTAAAAAAAAAAAAAAAAAACAACAACAATTACAACACCAAACATAGCTTGTGGCCAAAATAAACTAAGGGACAAAAATCGTCGAAAGCGACTTTGCGGTGTTGAAAAGCTCGGCCCCTTTACCACCGACATTGCATTAAATTATAATTTTTTTTCCTACCCATACCTATCCCTATCCACCTCCACTTCTTGAGTGCCCTTCACCGACACCCAAGGCTGCCCAATCCCTGCACGCCACCTGCCCACATTATTAAAAAAAGGTTGCCACAAAAAAACTCTTTGTGTACCTGTGTACCGTGTCCCACCACCGCATCAGCCACCGACCACGCATCACATGCACACTACCTCGCCATTACTTTTTCCATTAAATATCTTATTTTGTGCTTTATGTCAGTATATTCTCCTAATCGAGAAGCCGTGCTTTATTCCCATGGCGAAAAAAAGATGGGGGCAAAATTTTTAAAAAATATCATAATAAAAAACCCTTTCACGCAATCTAATATAATTTGCCATTTCCCAAGAGCCTACTTGTCAATCGCATCAATGCTTTCTTTCTTTCTTCCCAAAGCTGGGATTGAACATGCCGCAATAATGACAATAATTCAAACAAAGCTAATCAAATCATATTATTATATGCTTATAATCATCATCATAGTTCCATAGTTCCAATCCCTGGGTTTTATGCCTCAGAGATTAAAAAATCCTACAGAGATTAACACTCACTCCATACATTAAAACCAAAACCAGAACCAGAACTGATAAGCTTGAAACATTGGGGTCAAACAAAAAATAAATAAAATAAAAGGGAGGAAGCTAAAACTTGTATTTCATTGATCCGAAACGGTTACAGAAAAGAAAAGGGAAAACCATTTTTTTTTTTCGGGGGATCTGAGGAGAAAATGTTTCTCAGACACTTTTCTCTGGCCTGTACAGATTAGACAGTCCCAGTGTGTGGCCAAACCCCAGCTGCCTCGAGTTCAGCCAGCTGCTTGCTCCTCCTGAGCTAACTGATGTGGAGGTTGTTATGGTGGAAGAAGACGAAGACGAAGATTTCTGCTGTAACTCTTTAGCAAAATAGTCATAAATCACAGGGCGACGAGTATCAGACTGATCATTCTCCTCTTCCTCCTCCTCCTCCTCCTGTAAATCATCCTCCTTAAATTCCAGCTTATGAACAATACCGCCACTATTGCCGTTGGCGGTATTGTTATTTTTCGCCTTGCATGTGTGGCCGGTCTCCCTCTGCATGGCGTGGTCGACAGCAGCACCGACCTCAGCAGCCCTCCTCTGAATACTGGAGGGCGAGAGTTCCCCTGACATGCGCTCCCTGTATTCCTCCCTGGGAGCCTCGTTGGGAAAATTCAGGGCTGCAGAAGGGCCTCTGAGATAGAAAACGGCAGTATCATAAGCCCTAGCAGCGGCTTCGGGGGTTGCATACGACCCTAACCAAATCCGGGACCTCTTATTCGGCTCCCTCACTTCCGATACCCATTTTCCCCATTTTCTCATTCGTACCCCTCTGTAGGGGCCTCCCTTCCCAGCGCCGGACCTCTGCTTAGCACTCCCTCTGCCCTCTCTTCGACCTACGGTCGAGGTGGAACACTCTTGCTCCATATAGAGATTATTAAAATGTGAAAAACCGTGGGCTCGTTTGCCCTCCACTCTCTCTGGGTTCTTCTGCAGATTTTATTAGCAGAGAAAAATATATGTAGAAGAGGAAACAAAGAGAAGGGGGTAAATCACCTGCGAGAGTCACGGGATACTACAACAACAAATGGTGTTCACCGATATTGACCGTTTCCACATTGTCGGCAGTCCGCGCTGGTGATGCTCACTGTGTTGGTCACACGAGAGCAACGAGAGAGTACGTCATGCCCCTCCTTAGAGCGGTGAATGGCCGTGCATTATTGTCTTTAAATACCCTCTTCCTCCTCGCTAGGGCGGTTTACCTCCCAAATATTTTAGTAAATACCACTTATTATAATATTCCCATCCTCATGACTTTTAAAAATCACCGTAAAATCTAAATAAAGCATGAATCTTTTAATGAATTTTGTTTCGAAGGTTGGGTGGATTGATAAGTGTTTGTTTGACCAGGTACTTATTAAGAAGACACCCAGGTTCGAACTTTAGAAGCAGTTTGTTTACACAGGTAGTAGTTTGATATAAATCCTTTGAGTGCTCGCTAAACCAATTATGAGAGTACGGGTCTCGAGCAACCGATGGTCCCTTTCATGTCGAATCAACAATAACGAAGCAGAATAGGTTTGGTGGTAGCAACCGATGGTCCCCTTCATACCGAATCAACAATAACGAAGCAGAATAGGTTTGTGCCGAATAAACAATAATGAAGCAGAATAGGTTTGGTGGTAGCAGTCGATGGTCCCCTTCAAGCCGAATCAACAATAACGAAGCAGAATAGGTTTGGTGGTAGTAGTCAACAATAACGAAGCAAAATAGGTTTGTGTCGAATCAACAATAATGAAACAGAATAGGTTTGGTGGTAGTAGTCGATGAAACCTAATGGTAGCAATCGATGGTTCTGGTTCCCTTCATACCAAATCAACAATAACGAAGCATAATTAGGTTTGGTGGTAGTAGTCGATGGTCCCCTTCACATTGAATCAACAATAACAAAGCATAATAGTTTTGGTGGTACCAGCCCATATAGTTTGAACCCTGCACTGTGGTTGTGACCAACTCTCTATATAACCTTAAAAAAAAAAACTTATAATGAATTTTAGGCGGCTTTTATTTGTTTAGTTTTGTTTTGTTAAGTAAAGAAACTTTATAATCTCTAGTTTGTTTGATGTTAACGAAACCTCAATTCATTAATAAGTATTTGACGGTTATCAACTAACTTATTTTTTATTAAAAAAAAAATTAAATAAAAAAGACCTTGATTTTTATAAAAGGGGCCCGTTTATTCTTGTTATTGTTTGATACACCTCCACTGGCACTAATGTTGACCTGGACAGCACGAAACCTTTAGTTAAGGGGAACCTCCACCGACCATGTGCACATGGAGGCCGCCTCCTCTGATTACTAGGTGTCATGCACCGACAACCGAATGGGCATTATCTGTAGCTTTCTTTATTATTTTGGCGGCATAATTCTACTCGTTGTTCGAGTATTACGTGTAACTGTAAGAGACGCAAAGTTAATAATCTAGAAGATGGGAGGAGTATCAATGTTTTTAATTGCCTTTTAATGTGTAAAGTCAAAGCGAAATGGCTTAATTTTCAAGTTGAAATGGCTTTACTGGTACGCAAGAAAGGTAGTTCTCGTGCACTAGTCGATAAACTATAGAATTTTTTTTGCCCACCGTCGACTACAAATGAGAATCAATACAGGTTGGAAATGTGCTAGGCACCATTTAATACGTTTGTTTTTATTACCTGCTGTTTATTATACTTTTACTTTACAAATTCAAGCATGTGTTTCCTAATAGGTAATATTTTTCTTTCTTACATGTGACTTTTCTTTTTGAGAGTTGGTAGCTACACGGTAGCAATGGAGTGAGTTATTTGTATTTGTTTATAGAGTGTTACTTCAATTTTTTAAGGTCTGATTTGATTGATTTTATTTTATTTTTAATTTGGTTAGTGTGAGAAACTCATATGAACTACCTGACTTATGTTTAGGGTTGGGCATCTTCATCCCACCATGACCTCTTTTAAAGGAATAGCTAAGATTATCAATAGAGAATTTATAATACAACCTCATACACAAAAGTTATCATTTGAAACTTGGACCTCCCCAAGAAGAGCCGAAAACCCAAACCATTGCATTGTTCCCAAGACACCATTGACTTTATCTTTACTACAAGAAAATAAAATCCCTTCCGAGAGACCTAGATTCAAAAATTCGTCCCCAAGGGCTAAGTGGATTAGTAATTGTTTATCTGACCAAGCACTTATCCAGAAGAGACCTAGGTTCAAACCTTGGAAACATCGTTTGCAAAGGTTCGAATCTCTTGAGTGCATGTCAGACCGACAAAAACAATATAAATCGCAAGCGACAGATGACAGGTGATCATTTTCACGATAAGTTATAAAATAACAAAATGATATAAATTTATTGGAAACAGCCCTTATAAACTAAACCCAACTCTTTTAATACTTATTACAACTCTTCTAAAATAAATAAATAAAAAATAAAATAACCCAGCAATCAAAAGGTCCCGTGAACTCGTATGAGTAGATCATTAATTTCAATGGTAACAAAACGATCATGTGGTACTTGAATCGCTCAACGCATTGCAACTCAAATTAATAATTTGGTGGCAACATCTTAAAATTTATATCTATTTTATTTTATTTGGTTAATGTAAGAAATCTTTATTTATAAGGTTGAGCAATCTCCTCTTAATTATGATTTCTCGTAAAGTCGAAAGCTATGCTTATCAATAGCGAATTTAACACACAACCACCACACACCTATCCATCACACACTCGCCCACGTGGTGGTTTGAACCTTGGACCTACCGAAGAACAGCCAAAGCCCGAACAGTTGTGTTATCCCCTTAGACTAAATTTAAATTTTATTATAACGGGATTGAGATTTCTCATAAAAATTTGCATTTTAATTTAATTTAATTATTTATGTTTTGGTGATATGTTTTTGGGTTATCATTTAAAAAACCAAGTTTAAACCATACAAAGTATAAGAATCCTTTGAAAGGTATACAAACCTTTTAAAAGCCCATACTTTACCCTAAAAATTTTCTAATCTTTATTCAATAAAATAAAATTATAAAAGTTTTTTACCAATGCACTATTTTAATCTCTAACCACAAGGCAAAGTCATTTTTATTATTCAACTCCTTAGAATAGTATTTTCCTCACATATACATAAATACTTGTCATTGAGGATTCTTGGTGATAGACGTAGGTGAAGCTACTTAAATTTTCAATATGTATGCCACTATGATATTTAAGATTTGATGTATTAGAGTTATTATAAGTGTTATTGTGTGTCTTTTCTAACATTTTGAAGTCTATATAAATTTTTTCGATGAATTTTATTATCCTTAACGATTAGTATTTTGGTGTTTTTTAATATTTATTTAAATTATAGTAAAATCTTTATTAAAGTAAAATATATATTTTTTCCAAAATAAAATAAAATAAATAAGGATTGTTGTTAGAACTAGTTAAATGAGGGGTTCTAAAGCTCCATATGTATACTAAGTAATTGATTCAAAGAAAGCGCCAGCAAGAAACAGTCTATGCCAAAGATTGATAGTGTGCTCAAAGCTCCCCTCACCCGAAGGTAAAGTCGTCTACCTAGATCAAACCAATAAGGTATTTTTAGCCTTTTTTTGGTGACTACACCTCATCCCATCATCAAGAGGAACCCTCAAGCCTTCCTGGTGGTGACTAAAGGGGTCCTCTTGATGATGAGGCCTCCAAGACCTTGGTTCACTAGGACTCGACTACCTAACGAGCAAAAGAGTCCTAAAACCAAACCACCTTCCTCCAGTTATTGGGTTGTAGTGCTTCGTATACATTGGGGTAATTGCTCAATGCCATGAGCAACACACTCATCAAGGGAGGCCCAAAGGCCTTGGATAGGAATAAAAAGGGGGATTAGAAGAGTTAAGTAAGGACTCAATTAGGCCAACATATCTCACCAACCTTCACAAAAATCCCCTAGAGACCCAAAGGTGGGAGGGGTGAGAAGAGCATGGAAAAGCCACCAGGGATCAAAAACGTGCCCATCAAATGAGGTCTATTGGAATCCTACATAGGAGTGTTTTGGAGAATCACCCATCAAGAGGAGTATGGAAACATCAATAGTAGCTACTAAACTTGGGGCTAATCAAAAGCACAAAGGGACGACCCACCAGAGCAACCGGATCACTGGAAGGGATGTCCACACCTAGACCCCTATTGAAATCCAATGAGCTGATACAAAAAAGGAGGGGATCACCAAAAACAAGTCAAATTCCAAGGGAACACTAGGATACGATCACAAAACAGGCCTCGTCTACCCAAGTTGATAACCGAGATCGAATCTCCATGAAGGAAGGTGAGCTCATTAATGACCCCTCTAAAAAGAGGACGATGCCACCTGTGGAAGAATTTATGGTGATTTAACTCCAAGCAACTTCATAATCTCCAGATTCTAATACAACGTAGTTTTCTTGATCTTGTACTAGAGTTGATGTTGGTGCTCCTACCCATGTCCATTTTGCTGGGAATTTTGAATTTTATATTTTATAGATAAATATTATAAATAGTAGTCTCTATAGGCAAGTAATAGAGTTGAAATTTGTTATTGTGTTAAGCATTTGACTTGTGGCATCTTTTTTTAATGTTAAAAAGAGGGGGCATATGAGGGGCCACCCTTCTCGTGAATTGAACTTGGGTCTCCATTAAGAGAGCCCAATGACTTTTGCCAGTGCGGTGTCCTTATCAGGATGACTTGTGGTATTTTCTCTCACCCTTTACCACTTTATTTCTCAGTCTAGACTCAAGCCTTGGACCAGCTGCATGTATAGGATATTGAGTCTCTTTTGGTTATACATATATTGCATGATTATGTGGTCAAAATTATGTTCAATTAACTATCTTGTTTGGTTCATGTGTTTACTCATCCCACTGAGTTGGAAGGTGGAAATTGTATTTCTCTTTGGTGTATCACCACCCTTAGATAGGTTAGGTAGATTTTAATTCCTATGATCTTACTTTCTGCAATTTACTTTTTGCACTAGCTCACATTTTCTTGTATTTTCCATTTTCTTGAAGAGGTTAATTAGAATAGGTTAGTGCAGTAACAAAGATACAAGCGTTGAAGACCACATCTAAAAGCAAGGATTCGACCTTGGGAAAAAAACCCTAGAGGTTGTCCCATGGGAGTCGTATCCCATGATTCCCCAAACTTCCTAGGATTGGTGCCTCCCTCATGAGGCATAAGGTATCAGATGCACCTGCTCAGTAAGATTGTGGATCAGATCACAACCACAAGGGGTTGTGACACCCAGGGATGTAAGGGGTCGTACTCGACCCTCAATAGTTCAAACTGGCACACCCAATGGGACATAAACTAGAAAATATTTGTCCCTCGACTTAGAAGTCACGTCATGGTTTTGATGAAGGCCACGGTCACTAACTTTTTGAAGCCCTAACAAAAATCACCTTGTAACTCTACTGCTAATGAATAACTAGAAGAAGTCACCATCTCTAGGTTGAGGTTGCAGTGGGAACCTTTGTTTTGTCAACAAAACCTCTCACCTGGTGACTTTGTTGAATGAAGAAATGAGAGATCCAGAAGGTGACTAAAGGCTAGTTCATAGTTACATGAGTATGACGTCTACCACTAGTCAATGGCAAGAGCAAATTCTCAATTGCTCCTCCCTCCTTTGGTGCAACTCCCAAAAATTCAAATTGGCATACCAAGTGGGACACAAACTATAAAATATTTATCCCTCGAATTAGAAGTCACATTGTGGTTCTGATGAAGGCCATGGTCATCAACTTTTTGAAGCCATCAAGAAATTCACCTGGTAGCTCCATTGCTAAAGAAGAACTATAAGAAATCACCATCTCCAAGTCGATATTGTGGTGGGAACCTTTGTCTAGTCAACAAAACCTCTCACCTGGTGAATCCATTGAATGAAGAAAAGAGAGCCCTCGAAAAGGTGACTAAAGGTCGTTCCATAGTTACATGAGCATGAGGCTTGCCACTAGATCAACGACAAGAGAAAATTCTCAGTTGCTCCTCCCTCCTCTAAATCTTGGCATCTAACAAAGATATTGGTGATAAAGAATGGCCATCCTCGCAAATCAAAATCAAAGAATGCTCCCAACCTTAAATCATGGAGATCCTTTATGATATCCAACAATACCAATGTCATGGAGCCAAATCTTGGCTTTTGTGGTGAAGTCCTTGTATTTCACTAGAGAAGACATAACCACTCCAATAGAACATCTTCAGCACATGGTTATTCTATATGCATTTTACAACATTGGAGAACAAGACATCGCCCTCAAACTCTTAAACTCTTAGCGACCCGCCTTAAGGGAAAGGCAAGGGATTGTTACGTCTCTCTCGCTCCAAATTCTATCATTTACTGGGACCAGCTCATGAATCAACTTGTTGATCAATTCGAAGAAAATACAGACAAGGTATCACTACTAGAACAACTAGAAACCATCACAAGGGCTTATATGGAAGCCATGGATAATTTCAATGCTAGATTCTAAAAGGCTTGCTAGAGTATCCCAGAAGAAATTTGACTGGTACCAGGTATGGATTTCATCTACTACCTTTAAGTAATCAATTCTGAAATATCAATGATGGTAAAAACCAAAGGAGGAAATCATTACCAGTAGCCTATGGGATATCCACTCAAACTAAAAGAGATATCATCTAGATTAGAAGGTTAGCCCCTAGGCCACTTACACATTTTTTTTGGATATTCAATCACTGTATTACCCCCCTATTATTATCCAACCAACTACCTTCCAATCGGATCTAGTGTATGGTTAGCCTCCTTCATCAACACTGTTGTCCCCTACCACCACTATCTCCCTAGCCTCACAATACTAAAAAAAGTAAAGAATATAGAACGTTATGAGGGACATGAACAATGAAATAATATCCCTCAAGTGCCAGTAAAATTTCCAAAGGTCTGACTATCAAAATTTTCCTCGCCATATTTTCATCATAACAATCAAGGATAAAGACCTCCATCAAATGGATATCAGAGATACACTCCCCAATAGAGAATTTGGTCCTTTCCAAAATATTTAAAGGTAAATAATACTCATTTTGGTCCTTATACAACTAACTTCGAATAATTTGGTAAGAGTTATGGTCCTAGCTCAGAATAACCACATAAGAGATCCTTATGGTTGGCCATGCTATTACTTAGATTCCTACTACCAGGAATGGGTATCTTTGGTAGGCCACATGTCCAATACCTCTGCCTTTAGGTTAGGGTGATTTTGATCAAAAACTAGGTCCAACTGACAAATCCTACCATTGAAGAAGCTCTTTGTACAATAAATTAAAGCACCATAATAAAACTTGGTAACGTGGGATGAGGGTGAAGTCTATGCCATCCTCAGACAAATAAGCACCCAATCAGAAAACCAAGATTAGTCTTAGTCTGGTTTTCTCATGAGAAGCAAGAGGAGGGAGGTAGAGGAGGCTTAGGAGCAACACCAATTGAGACAAGAGGCCCAAAGACATGAGAATAGTCAAGCACGAGAGGTGAACTTGGACTAGACCAGGCCACCAATGCCAAGACAACCAACACTAGCATAACTAAAACCATGTCTAGTCCAAGCATCAATATTCAACATAGAAAATCCCAAGGCACAATGGGTGCCAAACATTGCATCAAGGGCTCAACCACTATAGTCTTTAAATGTGGTTGAGAACCTTAAAATATCCACTATGTTAGTACCAATATGGGATGTCCTCATCCTTCCAAATGAGATGAAGCAGCTAGAATAGGCCTTGGAGAAGCAGAAGATCACCAGACAGTAAAAGGAACAAGTCATCCTGTAAATTTTTGGTCCTAGCAGGTCTAAGTTATCGCATCCCAATTTTTACCCCTTTCTTGTGTTTGCAACATATGGCTTAAGGCTTGATTTCTTAGGAGTGATTATGAAATAGAAATTGTTATTATGCTTTGCTAACTAAGGTTTGTTTGGTGCTAAACATGAGATGTTAATGGCATTTAAAGCATTTATTTAAGGTGTTTCCTTGTCTCCTTAGTTAGTTGGAAATTAGTTGTTAAGATTGATTGATTTAGTTAACTATGGTCTTTAATTAGTGTTAAGATTGACATTTAATCTAGTGCTATTTTATCCCTAGATTAGTTGCAAGCTAATTGTAATTAACTTAGTTAAATATTAGTTGCTTAATGGTGAAGCAAATATTAGTTGAAGGGTTGCTAGGTGTTTGAGTGTGATTGGACCACCTTGGGCACAAAGTCAAAGATAACTTAATAGCAACTCTACTCTCTAGACAACATTTATTGTGGGCATCCCTCGAGCAATTTTTAATAATAAAATAATGGTTATGGGAGGGGGGTGAGTTCCATTATAAATAGAAGCATTCGGTAAGGCAAAGGGGGAAGCAAAATTTGCAGAGTTGAGATCAGGGACTATGCTCTCCAACTAAGTTGGATCAAAAATCAGAAATCTCACCATCTCTAGCAAGTTGGCATAGGTAGTCTCAAGAAACCTAGGGAGTATGCTCTCCGTTTTTGCTCGGATCAAAAACTAGACGGTCCTTGAGACTTACCATAGATTCCTTCACCTTGTTGCTTTGTTGAGAAAAAGTTTTGTGGAGTAAGTCAAAGTGCTTGAAGTCTTTTCGGAGCTTGGATCGGAGAAAGTTTACAGAAAATTTTAGGTCAGGATGAAGATCCTAAACTATAGGTTAAATGATGAGCATGTTGTTTTGTGTATGTGTTAATGGTATAATGGTAATCTTTCTTGTTGTTGAGATTAAGGGTTTGAAATGAACTATGTGTTAGAAGGTTTTTTATCTGAGTTTTATGAGGTTTTTCTTGGAAATCATGTTTGGTTTTACTAAAATATAGATGAAGAGGTCTTCTTGAAATAGCTACTGGTCTCATACATATTTATAATATTGTCTAGGAAATAAACATAGCTTAGCATGGCTTGTTGATAGGTCTTTAGGACCAAGATGTTAACCTCAAAAATGCTTAGAATGGTGTCCAAGAGCTAATGTATCACTGTGAGGTTCATTTTAAAAGGTCAAACAAAGGAGTAAAACCTTGTTTCTAGTAGTACATTGTTAGAACCTCCAAAAATTTCATCTTGATGTTGGAAACCAATTTGTGATGGTAGTTCCTAGCAAAAGCAGAGACCTCGAGCGTAGATTTACCTTTGGTAAAAGTGCTCGAGTCTCCATAATAAGCCCTTAAAGGCATCAAAGAGATGATATTTTGATAGCTACTAGTTAGAAAGCCTTCCCTCTATCGATTCATGCATAAATCGATGATTTCGCATAGAGACAAACCCTCCTTATAGTAATTTTGTGAGTGATTTTGGATAACATTTTGTGCAAGGTGTTTTAAGAGAAGGTACATAAGATCTTGCTACACCATCACTTGTTGTCTAAGAGTGAGTGCTATGGAAAAATGTAGGAGGATAGAAAACTCCCAAAAATGATGTGTAAACCTTATAATTTTGTGTCTGTGAGGAATATCGTCAGCCAATCCTAAACATCGTTCACTGGGAGTGTATCGAAGCAACCATAGGGTGTATGTCGAAGCCATCGATCCCTATCAATGTGCGTAGGGCACCTCTAGCAAGTCGTAGGTCATCAATCTAGTAACGTGGTTCAGATCACGTTCAATGACAGAGCGTAGACGGTGATTTACGTTCATTTCAGATGGTGAGTGGAATTAAAGAAAAATTTAAGAATATTTTCTAAGGTTTTAAATGAGTAATGGTATCCATTGATGGGGTTTGCTAACGATCTGGATGGTGCCATGTGTCATAGCCCGATTGGGTGAATGTCTCATCAGGTTAGGGTTTTAAAGGTTTAGTGGGCTTAGATATCCCTCATGCTCGGTGAAGCTTGCAAGAGCATGGTCTCATATCGCTTTGCACATGAATATTGGGGTATGGATCACCGCGACGGTTCATGATGGTAGGAAAAAAAACCTCGGTGGTCGCGCTAAGAACTTAGCCATTAGGCTAAAGCGCTAGCACCAATCGTTGACTCTCCATTTCATGACAACTGGTCAATAGGTAGGAATTTCCTCACCAAGGGTTATGATGTCTTTCACCCTATGAAGTGCTTAAGGGTTACGTAGGAAATGCTTGGTGTAGGAACGGTTGGCTTTGACATGTTATGTTGTAATGTATGGTAGATATAATATGTAGAGCACTTACTTTAAGTTATGGTTAATGGATAGAACCATATAGTTAAAAAAAGAATAAGGGTTTTATGTGTTTAAAGAAACGAGATTAACACATACCAATATTATTGGGTCTTAAATATATATTTAATTGTTATATGGGAAAAAGGGTCTAAACAATAATATTAGACCCATTATCTTATAAAGACTCAAGCTTAGGACTTTAGCTAAAAGCTAAGTTCAACAAAGGAAAATAAGTATTTAAAAAAATAAAATAATAATAAAAACATCATAGGTAAAATTAACTATTTATTGAGTTATTTAAGGGTTAAGATATCCCTAGTCTAGTACCATGGAGTTATGACACAAACATATTATATATGAATAATTATCCTATGTCCCAACTTAGAGAATTAATCTATAGTTGGAAAAAGGATTGGCTTGCTCTAGATGACATATAGGACATGGTGTGTTTGGTTATATGATTATAAGACAAAGCTTATGATTTAAATAGCTTTATCATAGAAGGTTAAGTCACTATGATGGTTGCTTTTAGACAGGCTATGTAAGATGAAATTATGTTAAAAGCCCTTGAAGAACATGACTATGTTTAGGCCAAAAAGGGTTGAATGAAAGAGTTTTCTCCTTTAATGTTGTGATGATGAGTTGTGTACAAAGTTTGTTTAAATGCTATTTCTGGGTGCTAATGTCTTAAAGAATTAGACAACCTAGTATAGAATGATTTGTTTTGCATTGTTGTGATTACAATGAAATGCATAAATAGAAACCATATAGCTACAAATCATGCATATGATAAATATGGAATTAAGGAATATAAAAGCATAATCTAATATGGAGGAAATGGTAACTGGGTTGCATTTCTCGGGAACTTATGGGGGTTCCTCGTGGCCATGACAATGAATGCAGTTAGTATAGATTCAAGGGCATGTCTTTTGTGTGATGGGATATGGGATGAAATGAGGAAAGAGGAAAGTTTAATTCTTAGGAAAGTATGGGATTTCCTACTCTTGAATTGTGTGAATGTTGGTTTTTACAAATGCTTAAAGTATTTGTTAAAGAGCTTGTTTGCATTCTATGGATTACTACTGCATGGCATTGTGTGATTAGTTATGCATAATCATAAATGGATTATCTTGATCCCTAAATTACCCAACTACTTAGTACTGGTGGAAATGAGACAACTAGTACCTAATGTTCCGATGAACCTGAATTGAAGTGAAGACTAGAAGAAGTTGAATCTGCATTCAGACTTGTAAAAATATCATTGTACTACAAATATTCCCTAGAGGAAGAAGCTTTGTAATAGATTCTAGGAGCTTGTGATTTAAGCTATGAGCATGATTGAAGATTGTAGTTTCCAAATACTTGATTATGTACAAAGGATATGAGCTATGTAATTACATTGAAGATTATGTATATTGGAAATACATGTTTTGTTTATATGTTATATTATGTTATTAGAATGCTTTAGTAGATGCTTTACTTACATTTGAAGTAACTGATCTTTACTTTCTTATGAGCATAAATGTGGTATCTATGAATGATTATAAGTGTTTCCAAGAGTTCTTAAATGAAAACCAAAGAGTGGTAATCAATGAGAAAAATGGTAGACAAAAATCTATCTATGCGAATCTATCTTATGATTCCCTTAACAACCCGACCTATCCAAAAAGCATGCACCTATCTAATGCATCAATCGGAATCAACATAAAAGCATAAAATGATAAACAAGATTGCAAATAATGAGAAAATGGATGTTTCTTTTATTAATATTGAAAATGAATCTCGGTTACAATCATGCCCCTCTTAGGGTCACCCAAATGTTGATACAATTAATATAATTCCAAAGCCCCCAACGAGGTAGGCACAATACTAATGCTCTCTAAATAGTCACAAACTGCTCTAGGGTGGAGTTGACCCTCTTCTTCGCATTGAGGAAGGAATTGGATGATTGAATCTCCTTTGAATCTGTTTTCCTGCGGTCAAGAAACAACATAAAAGTATTATACGAATAGGAAGCCTCTCATGATGAGGCCCTTCGAGGAAATTATGCATAAAGATGTCATAAAAACTATGAAATCAAGAAGATGAATAAAACATATTAAACTTGTGCAAGATTCATGAATATTGTTATAATCATGAAATTAGAAAGTGCAACTATCTATCTACTTGATCAATTGCATGAAATTAAGAAAGTAATATGAAAATAAGCCATTGATATCCTACTTGCTATGATGAAAACAAGATTGATTAAACCCTAAATATATCGGTCAGATTATATCTAAACATGAATTAATCCACTAAAATAACTAATCTAACCTAATTAAGCATACTAAAACAAAAACAATAAGGAGATTTGTCACCTGTTACAAACTGCAACTCTGATGAGCGGTCTGCACTATACACCATGACTGTCAGTCGCAACGAGCAATAAATTAAGTTTACCCTCCAAATATAGGGATGTGGGCTTGATATTCCTTGTCTAATTGATGATCAAGGGTCACCTCAGTGTCCTCTGACAGGTTTGGCGGTTGAATTCCACAATTGGACCTTTGTTTGCCCGAATTAGCGTTTCTTGGCATTCTAGCTCCTTAGGGCATCCATGGCATGAATTGTCATGATGTTTGATGAATTGGAAAGTAAATGGTAACTAGGCTCTCTCAATACACTCAAGTGAGTCCACAATTTGACAGGATTTCACTGCTCTAATATCCAACTCATTCGCTATCTCAATAGCGCTTCGCTATCAAAATGCACTATATCTTTTGCCCTAATTTGAAGGGGTACTTATAGGATTACCTAAGGGCTAGGGGTGGCTTCATGGAGAATCCAAGATCAAGAAGAGGTGGTTAGGACAGTTGGATTGGAAGCTTCCATTATTTAACCACCTTCTTCTAGAAAAAATGATCGTTCAAACTGATTTGGCTTGAATGAAGGCCAACTAAACTTCAGTTTAGACCATAGGTGACAGTTGTGGCCTAGACTGCAGATCGCAGGTCTTAGCCGCAGTTCAGACTGTATACCATAGGTCTTACTTGCGGTTCAGACTGATTAGGCCAAGGAGCCCAAATTGAGTGGTTAAAACCACTGTTGTATCTTGGAGTCTATCCAAGATCTTCCATAAGGTCTTGTAGCATGTCCCATATGAGTATTCACCCTCGACATGATGCATTTTAGGTGTCTACACAACCATATGTAATATGGTTAAGCATTGCACCTAAAATAATATTTTATTGTTAAACAATGAGTAGTCAACAAGACATACACTTCTGGTTAGGTTGAAAGACACCTATGGTTGAGATGGTTTAACATGGGGTTAAAAAAAAAGGGAAATGTGCATTCTGGTTGAAACAAGACTGGAAAATTCCTACTGATCATTATGGGACACTGGCCACTCCCATGCACATGGATAGACTCTGATAAAGTTAATTCCTGTGTGGTGCACATCCTTGAACTCAAGTGATTACTTGCTCAAATGGAAATCATATAAAATATTCTCACACATTACTTAAGGTTGTAAGTAAAAACAAACAAACAAAAAATTCGATGGATATTATGGTTAGTTTTTGGTTAAGTGAAAAGGGGTTATTACATAAGTTGCAACTATTTTATCTAATTCTCATCTATGAAAACAAGCCCAGTTCATTTACTTTACAAATTTAAGCATGAGTTTCTAATAAGTAATAGTTTTTTATCTTTATTTCCATGGGAATAATGTAATGGTTCAAATTTTGGTTTTTTCAAGAGGTCTAAAGTTCAAATTGTGTCATGTGTATGATCGTGTATTAAATTCTTTATTGATAAGCTCAACTCTCTCCCTTATGAAAGGTCATGGTGAGACAAGGATGCCCAACCCCGAGCATCGGTCGTAGGGGTTTCTTACATTAATCAAATCTATATTTTTATTTCGAGGAACAATGCAATGATTCAAGCTTTGGTTCTTCTTCAAAAGGTCCAAGGTCCAAACCATGACATGTGTGTGGGTGTGTGTTAATCCCCTATTGATAAGCCAAGCTCTTGGCATTACGAGGGATTATGGCTGGAATGAGAATGCTCAATCCTAAGAGTTGGTCATAAAGGTTTTTCACATTATCTAGATCTAAAATAAAAAATAAATAAATTATATATAATTTTCTATTCTTATAGTAAAAGTATATTTTTATGTGTTGGTTTATTTTGAACTTGACATGATGTAACTTTTGTTTTCTTAATATATGAGTATACGTTCTTCCTTCAAAAATTATATTTTTAGGTTTCCTTTTAAAAGATTCAAGTTCAAATCCAAGTAAAATAATCCAAAATCCTTTCAAAAACTAATGCTTTATTTTAAAATTTTAATATCCAACTGATAAAAAAAAATAAAACAACTAAGTACTTATCCATAGATTGCCCCATTTCGATTCCTTAAATAATCTATTTCTATTAACTTTATCTTTATCTAAGAAAAAAATTCTAAAAAAATAAACAAAATCCATCAAAATTCCCGTGAACTCGTATGAGGATCATTAATTTCAATGGTAAGAAATCGATCATGTGGTACATGAATCGACCAACGAAAAATTAATAATTTGGTAGAACATTTAAAGAGATTTAAATTTAATAGATTGGTAAGTGTTTGTTTGATTAGGCACTTATCAAGAAGATATTTGAGTTCAAATCTTGGAGGTGTTAATTTGCAAAGTAGTTTGACCTGAATATTTTGAGTGCATGCTAGATCGATGACGACAGTACGAACCCCGAGTGAGTGATGGTCTCCACTTCACACCAGATCAACTACAAATAGACAAATAAATTTATTGGGAGCAACCCCTTTAGTTTGAACCCTACGCTTGTCAATTACTAAAAATAAAGTGGATGTAACCAACTCGCCTATGCAACAAAAAAAAAATTGAAACTTTTCATAAAAAAATATGTTTTAATTTAATTATTTATCTAGTTATGATGGAATATTGTAGTAGTATGTATTTGGGTTTTCATTTAGATATCTTAGTTTAAACCACACAACAAGAATCCTTTGAAAACTCGTACTTTACCCTAATTTTTTTTTTTTTTAAATCTTATTAACTTTATCTTTATAAAAATTCTATATTAAAAAATAATTTAGTTTAAAAATTAAACATTAGTTAGAAACTGATGTAGCCAACGCACTATTTTAATCTCTCATCATATAGGTAAACTCATTTTTATTATTCAACTCTTTAGAATAGTATTTTCTTCAAATACAATTAAATACTTGTCATTGAGGATTCTTGGTGAAAGATGTAGGTGAAGCTACTTAAATTTTCAATATGTATGCCACATGATATTTAAGATTTCCCATGTATTAGAGTTATTTTAAGTGTTATTGTGGGTCTCTTCTAACATTTTTAAAGTCTATGAAAAAGAGTGTAGTTGTTTTTTCAAATTACGTTGATGAATATTATTATCCTTAATGATTATTTTATGGTGTTTTTTTTATATATTATATAATAAAATATAAAAGTTTTTATTTAAATTATAGTGAAATCTTTAATAAAGTAGGATAGGTTTTTTCTCCAAAAAAAAAAAACAATAAGCATGGATTATTGTTGAAGCTAGTAAGATAAGGGGTCTTAAAGCTTCATCCGTGTACTAAGTAGTTGATTCAAATAAAGTGCTAACAAGAAAAAGAAAAAAATCTACGCCAAATATTGATAGTGTGCTCAAAGCTCCCCTCACACCAAGGCAAAGTTGTCTACTTGAATCAAACCAACAAGGTATTTTTAGCTATTTTTATGGTGACTACAACTCATCCCATCATCAAGAGGAACCTTCGAGCCTTTTTTGTAGTGAATAAAGGGGTCCCCTTGATGATGAGGCCTCCAAGACCTCAGTTCACTAGGACTTGACTATCTAACTGGTGAAAGAGTCCTAAAACTGAGTCACCTTCCTCTAGTAATTGGGTTGCAGTGCTTCATATACCTTGGGGTAATTGTTCAATACCATGAGCAACACACTCAACAAGGGAATCCTAAAGGTCTTAGAGAGGAAGAATAAGGAGGATTAGAATATTTAAGGACTCAACTAGGCCAACATATCTCACTAATATTCACAAAGATCCTCTAGAGACCCATAGGTGGGAGGGACGACAAGAGCATGGACAAGCCACCAGGGACCAAAAACGTGTTAATCAAATGAGGTCTAGTGGAATCCTGCATATGAGTGTTTCAGATAATCACCCATCAAGAGTAGGGCAACATCAACAACGATTACTAAACTTAGGGCTAATCGAAAGCACAAAGAGAGGATCCACCAGAGCAACCGAATCATTGGAAGGGATGTCGACACTCGAAACCCTATCGAAATACAAGGACCTAATACAAAAAATGAGGAGATAACCAAAAGAGAGTCAAAATACAAGGGAACACTAGATCGTGGTCACCAAAATGGGTCTCATCTACTAGGGTGTTAGAAATATGTTGAATATTTTCCATGTTATTCTGGTGGGATTAACACTAAAAGGTACTAGACATTGTGTATAATATAATCACCAGGGTTCGGGGGTGGTAGCCCTCTAAAAAGCTAGACCCATATGGGCTTTTAGGGTTACTATATTTGAACCCTTGCTTTTTTGCCCATTATATTATAAAAATATGTGCATGTGCCTTTGTTATATATATCACACTTGCATTAGGGTTTGGTGATACAAAAGAATATTATTATTTTGGAGAAGGTTAATTTTATGCAATAATAAGATAATATTGTATTGGTTTTTTCCTCGGTTGAGGGTTTCTAAGATAAATATTATGTAATGTGTGAATCTGCTATCTTCTTCCTTTGATTATGCAATTACTGCTTTTCTAGTTTTAGTTTATTGGGGCTCTTTATTTCTCTTCATTTGGTATCAGAGCTAGATTTTAGCTTTGTTAAAGGAGTAAGGGTTTCAACCCTATGATAAATTAATTTTTGAGTGGGAGCTGTATGCGAAAGGATCCAGGCAAAGGAGAAATATGGGAAGCACACGAATAGAGATTGAAAAATTTAATGGACAAAGTTTTGAGTATGGAGGATCTGTTAGTTGATAGAGATCAGTGGATTGCGATCTTGGGAAAAAAACCATCAATGACAAATGAGGATTGGCTAAAAATTTGATAGGAAGGCAAAGAGCTCTATCAGATTGTGCTTATCTGATTTAGTATTTTTGAATATATCTATAGAGACCACGATACATTTGTGAAGAACACAAGCTTATACTGAGAGAGGGGGTGAATAGTATAAGACCACTTTTTACTTTTCTTTCCCAATCAATATTATGCAATGTATCAATAGAAATATCAACAACAATAATCAAAGTAATGCACAAATCACCACACACAATAGAGACACCAATTTAACGTGGTTCACCCAATGTGGGCTACTCCACGGAGAAAATATTTCACTAATATTTTCTCAATAAATATCTTGGGAATCCTTTCCCTATTACAATGTTTATGGACCTCTATCCAAAGGAGACACCAATCCCCTAATCAAGTTCATGGATCTCTATCCACAAGAGAACTCCTTTCTCCTCTACTCTAGTTGGTGATCTTCTAGAAGAACTGCTACCTCCACTGCACTGGCTAATGGATCTCTATCCACTAAAGACTCTTGTCCTCACTCAGAAGACCTATCCTCACTACCTTGGCTAATGGATCTCTATCCACTAGAGACTATCATCCTCTATACTCTGTCACCTCCAAAGCTTGCTCTTAGCTCTATCTCAAATCTACACTAAACATAATCCTTTGGTCTAGCACAAATCTTCTCAATCTCTATCTCTGGTCTAGCACAAACCTATCCTCAAATCTACACCAAAATCTATCCTCAAATCTACACTAAACATAGTCCTTCGGTCTAGCACAAATCTATCCTCAATATCTATCCTCTAGCCTTAACACAAAGCTACTTACCTCAAATCTACTCAAAAAGTCCTCACTAGAACTTGTCCAATCTCACAGAAACATATAGAGAATTGTTAGAGACTCAATATGCTTCACATTCATCACAATGCTCACTCACTTTCAATCTCTCTTCTTACCATAAAAACATATAGAGAATTGTTAGAGACTCAATATGTTTCACATTCACAAACACTCAACCTCTTTCTCAAATCAATTTAGAATATAGAACAATTTGTTTCACAGAACTTGAACTATCACTTCAACACATCCACTTGACTAGGCTCAACCAACTCTACTCAACCAATCACTCAATGAATTAATCCTTGCTCACAAACCCTAGTCCAAGCATATGAACACTCACTCACTTATTTCCAACAATGCTTATCAAACAATTTCACATAACAATGATACTCATGATCTTTGCAAACCCTAGTTCAAGTTCTTCACTCAACCAATCACTTCAACAACAATGCTTATCAAACAATTTCACATAACAATGATACTCAAGATCTTTCACAACTTCACATAACAATGATACTCATGTTCTTTGCACAAACCCTAGCTCAAGCATATGAAATCTTTACTCAATATTTCCAACAATGCTTATAAAACAAGGTTTTTATCATCAACTCTCACTCAGAAAAACCTTCAACAATCAAACTCAACAATGCTTGTCAAACAATCCTTTTCACTCCAACTTAGCATTCACAACATCCAACAATCACTCACTAGGAAGATGTGCCCATACCTTTTGTTTGATGTAGAAGTGCCCTTAAAAACCTGTCTCAATCACAATTTTCCTCTTTTCCAATTTCAATGGTTAGATGACAAAATATCACACTAACACTCTCTCAAAAATATTTCTCAATTACAAAAATAATCAAACTCAAATACACCTTATTACTCCTTGAAATTAGCAATCATCAAATCACACATAAAAATAATTACTCAATTGCTCCTTATAATCTCCAACTTTAATTAATCAACCTCCAAAAATTAACCTTTCAAAATAATATTTGCCTACCCTTTTATCTCCCGCAAATACTAAATATCCAAATTAATTCAGGAAAAAATTAAACTTTATAACCAAAAATATTTTATTTTTCTCAACCTTAGCACATCCAAAATAATCAAGCGACCAAGATAAATGACATCAATGCATACCTTTAACACTACCAAAAGGCCTCGATGGGTTTCGAACGTGAAACCTGCTCCCAACCGAGCGCCTTATCGAGGTGCTAGCCCACCACATGGGCTAGGTGCTTCCATGGGGAAGGGAAGGTGCAAGCCTCCCTTTATCCCTTCATTCGGTGCTATTCAAAAATGAAAATGCCCTCACTACCTTGCAAAACCAAACTCGATGGGGTTTGAACCCTGCACTCCTTGCCTACCAAAACACTTAGCGCTATCCTCTATCGCCAACTATGCTACCAACGCCTTTGGTACTAAGTTCGGTGCTCCCTTTGACTTGTCTCTTCACCGCCCAATGTGGATTTAGCACATGCAAAAATCCTTTCATCTTTTGCGCTCGAACACTTAGCATACATGGGCAATATTTCGCATGGATGGGTTAATTAAAATTTTAACCCCCCTTTTATACACACTTGCATATGCGCTTTCAAACATCGACGATAATATCGAATTTAAAATTTGATTTAAACATACAACCTTTTACTTTGGCGCCTAAACTATTATTTAAATTTAAATTTTAACTTTAGTTAAAATATTTAAATTTAAATAATTTAAACCTTATCCTTTTAAATCTGCTTCCTGGGTTTTTTAGAGAACTTGGAGAATGATCACTTCATGGTCTTCAATTTTCTTCAAATCAACCTTTAACTGGAATATTATAATAAAATATTATAATATTTTTCCTTTGGCCTTGATACATTCTTCCTCTTGCACTGCTCACTGAAACTGACTCTTGACATCAATGACAACTCAACTCTTGACATCAATGACAACTCATTTAATCAAAATGTCCAACAATCTCCCCCTTTGTCATTGATGGCAACCCAATTATATTTTCAAATTTCATTAACCTTTTTCTGTTCTGCTCCCCCTGGGAAACTTCTCCCCCTGACTCAATGCTCTCTTCTTAAATCAAATCTCTCCCCCTTACTCAAATCTCTCCCCCTTTGACATCAATGGCAAAGGGTCACCTTTGGGGCTCGAGGCTAAGAATGAGTCTCTTAGCTTAGCCCCTCCCCCACCTCCTCTTGAGGTGGTTAATTCTGGGGTGGGAGTATTTCTACTCCCAACAAGCACTGATCTTTACCTTTGTCCACTTTCCTTCTCATCTGATCCTTCTGATTCCTCTGACTGTTCTTGTTCTTGCTTGTCTCTAGAATTTTTGCTCTACACCACTTTGTTGTATGTCCATCATTATTGCACTTGTAACACTTAATATTGTTATTCCTTGGAGGTGCAAATATCTTGGGATTTCTTCTGGTGAAGCCATATCTATTCCTATCATGGACCCTGCAATTCATTGCCTTGTGACCAAACTGATTACATGAGTAGCAATACCCATGAAAAAGCTGCCTATTTCTGAAGTTCCCATATTCTTGTCTTTCATGTGTCCTACACTGTGAAGCCTTGTGCCCAAATCTGTGACATGAGAAACATCATCCATTGAAATTTCCTTGCCTTGACCTCATTGGTCTCTTAGTCTCTTTTACCCTGTGTTGGTTCTTGTTCCATCTGTTCCTCTTTTGTGCATTGTTCTTTTCCTTGTTGAACTTTCTATTGTCCAACTCATCCTCAGAAGTCTCACTTTCTCTCACACTATCTTCTTCTGAAGTTTCTTCTTCTTCAGAACTTGAGATTGACTCCTCTTCTTGTTTCTTTTGTACCTATTCAAAACCAAGACCTGTTTTGTTTGTTGACCATATTTGTACCTTGATCATCTTATCTACGATATTTGAGCTCTTTCCAAACTTGTGTAGCTTATCCTTAGACTTTTCTACTTCTTCCCTTAGTAGAGCTACTTCTTGTTCTAATATTTCACATTCTAAGACCTTTGCTTCTAACTTATCCTTGAACTTCTTTGTCTTAGCCATTGACTTATTTAGATCCTCTATAAGCTTTCCTCTCTCTTCATCACATTCTTGAAACTGAAGCTTAAGTTGGGAGTTTTGCTTTCTTACCTTCTTTAATGTGTTAAGAGCATAAATAAGCTCTCCCTCAAGATCAACTTCTCCCTTTTCTGATTCTTCCTCTATTTGTTTACCTTTGAAAACATCTTCATTCTCTTCTGACTTGTCTTCTATAGGATCACCTCCTTCTTCTTCTAGTGCCATTAGAATATTCTCTTCTGGTCCTTCAAGTGTATCTTCATATTCATCATCACTGAAAACTGAAACCATTCTTTGTACAACTATCTTCAAGATGTCCAAAATTACCACATCTAAAACACTTGAGAATTATTGGTGACCTTTTCTTAACTTCTTTTTCTTCTGTCAGAAATAGAACTTCATCTTTATCATTATCTGAGAAACTATTATCACTATCACTTGAGTACTTACTTGCCTTGTCTGCATAGTAACTCCTCTTCTATCTTTGAAAGAACTTCTTTCCTTGTTTGCCTTGTCCATCCTTACCTTTCTTTTGGTACCTGTATTTTTCTGATTCCCTATTCTTATGATCCTATTTTTCTTCATCATTGCTATTTCTAGCTTCTTGAAAATCAGTTGCATAGTGACCATACTTTCCACAGTTGAAACATCTAATAGATTTTACATCTTTAAATCTTCTTGGATCCTTATTCCTTCTACCATAATTTACTTCTTCATCATTGGATGACTCATTGCTTGAATCTGACTTCTTACCCTTTGTCTTCTTAGTAGCTTTGAAGGTTGCTTCTTTTCAGATATTAGGTTCCTCTTTTGTTCTCATCTCAAAAGCTGTAAGAATACCAAGTAATACATCTCTTGTCAAAATATCACCATATTTTGATTCCTCTATAGCAGAGATATTTTCACTAAACCTTTTTGGGAGAGATCTTAAGATCTTATCACAAACATCAGATTCTTCAATCTCAAGTCCAAGTCCTTGCATGGCGTTAACAACCTCGTCTACATGAAGTAGATAAGTACTAATGTTTTCCTCATCCTTCATTCTTAATTCTTCAAATTGTCCTTTGAGATTTTGTATCTTTACCTTTTTAACACTTTTATCTCCTTCATATATGCTTTGCAACTTATCCCAAATTCCTTTTGCTGATTTGCAATGCATAACCTTTATGAACTTTGTTCTATGCAAACCTCTCAAAATTGCATTCATTGCTTTTGAATTGTAATGTTGTAGAAGCTTACCATATTTATCTGTAGGTGGAGTAGTTGGTGGTGTGTATCCATTTTCAACTGCTTCCCATATTTCATTGCCAAGTGCCATCAGGTGAATCTTCATTCTCATACTCCAAAATACATAATCGCTTCCATAAAATACTGGTGTTGAATTATCTGAGGATCCATTCTTAGAATCCATTGTGTTCTTGTAAGCTTTTCCTTCAAGTTGTTAAACTCTTTCGAAGGAACCCGCTCTGATACCAATTGAAGAACACAAGCTTATACTGAGAGGGGGGTGAACAGTATAAGACCACTTTTTACTTTTCTTTCCCAATCAATATTATGCAATGTATCAATAGCAATATCAACAATAATAATCAAAGCAATGCACAAATCACCACACACAATAGAGACACCAATTTAACATGGTTCACCCAATGTGGGCTACTCCACAGAGAAAATATTTCACTAATATTTTCTCAATAAATATCTTGGGAATCCTTTCCCTATTACAATGTTTATGGACCTCTATCCAAAGGAGACACCAATCCCCTAATCAAGTTCATGGATCTCTATCCACAGGAGAACTCCTTTCTCCTCTGCTTAGGTGGTGATCTTCTAGAAGAACTATTGCCTCCACTACCCTGGCTAATGGATCTCTATCCACTGAAGACTCCTATCCTCACTCAGAAGACCTATCCTCACTACCCTAGCTAATGGATCTCTATCCACTAGAGACTATCATCCTCTATACTCTATCACCTCCAAAGCTTGCTCTTAGCTCTATCTCAAATTTGCTCAATATCTATCTCTAGTCTGGCACAAACCTATCCTCAAATCTACACTAAACACAGTCCTTCGATCTAGCACAAATCTATCCTCAATATCTATCTTCAAGCCTTAACACAAAGCTTGATCTCTCAAATACTTGCATTCAAATCTCAACTAACAAGTCCTCACTAGAACTTGTCCAATATCATAGAAACATATAGAGAATTGTTAGAGACTCAATATGCTTCACATTCATCACAATGCTCACTCACTTTCAATCTCTCTTCTTACCATAGAAACATATAGAGAATTGTTAGAGACTCAATATGTTTCACACTCACAAACACTCAACCTCTTTCTCAAATCAATTTAGAATATGGAACAATTTGTTTCACAGAACTTGAACTATCACTTCAACACATCCACTTGACTAGGCTCAACCAACTCTACTCAACCAATCACTCAATGAATTAATCCTTGCTCACAAACCCTAGTCCAAGCATATGAACACTCACTCACTTATTTCCAACAATGCTTATCAAACAATTTCACATAACAATGATACTCATGATCTTTGCAAACCCTAGTTCAAGTTCTTCACTCAACCAATCACTTCAACAACAATGCTTATCAAATAATTTCACATAACAATGATACTCAAGATCTTTCACAACTTCACATAACAATGATACTCATGTTCTTTGCACAAACCCTAGCTCAAGCATATGAAAGCTTTACTCAATATTTCCAACAATGCTTATAAAACAAGGTTTTTATCATCAACTCTCACTCAGAAAAACCTTCAACAATCAAACTCAACAATGCTTGTCAAACAATCCTTTTCACTCCAACTTAGCATTCACAACATCCAATAATCACTCACTAGGAAGATGTGCCCATACCTTTTGTTTGATGTAGAAGTGCCCTTAAAAACCTATCTCAATCACAATTTTCCTCTTTTCCAATTTCAATGGTTAGATGACAAAATATCACACTAACACTCTCTCAAAAATATTTCTCAATTACAAAAATAATCAAACTCAAATACACCTTATTACTCCTTGAAATTAGCAATCATCAAATCACACATAAAAATAATTACTCAATTGCTCCTTATAATCTCCAACTTTAATTAATCAACCTCCAAAAATTAACCTTTCAAAATAATATTTGCCTACCCTTTTATCTCCCGCAAATACTAAATATCCAAATTAATTCAAGCAAAAATTAAACTTTATAACCATCAAAAATATTTTATTTTTCTCAACCTTAGCACATCCGAAATAATCAAGCGACCAAGATAAATGACATCAACGCATACCTTTAACACTACCAAAAGGCCTCGATGGGTTTCGAACATGAAACCTGCTCCCAGTCGAGCGCCTTATCGAGGTGCTAGCCCACCACGTGGGCTAGGCACTTCCACGGGGAAGGGAAGGTGCAAGCCTCCCTTTATCCCTTCATTCGATGCTATTCAAAAATGAAAATGCCCTCACTGCCTTGCAAAACCAAACTCGATGGGGTTTGAACCCTGCACTCCTTGCCTACCGAAACACTTAGCGCTATCCTCTTTCGCCAACTGCGCTACCAGCACCTTTGGTACTAAGTTCGGTGCTCCCTTCGACTTGTCTCTTCACCGCCCAATGTGGATTTAGCACATGCAAAAATCCTTTCATCTTTTGTGCTCGAACACTTAGCATACATGGGCAATATTTCGCATGGATGGGTTAATTAAAATTTTAACCCCCCTTTTATACACACTTGCATATGCGCTTTCAAACATCGACGATAATATCGAATTTAAAATTTGATTTAAACATACAACCTTTTACTTTGGCGCCTAAACTATTATTTAAATTTAAATTTTAACTTTAGTTAAAATATTTAAATTTAAATAATTTAAACCTTATCCTTTTAAATCTGCTTCCTGGGTTTTTTAGAGAACTTGGAGAATGATCACTTCATGGTCTTCAATTTTCTTCAAATCAACCTTTAACTGGAATATTATAATAAAATATTATAATAATATTTTTCCTTTGGCCTTGATACATTCTTCCTCTTGCACTGCTCACTGAAACTGACTCTTGACATCAATGACAACTCAACTCTTGACATCAATGACAACTCATTTAATCAAAATATCCAACAATTTGTTATGGGAGAAGCTGGGAACATTGTATCAGACAAAGTCACTGGTAAAGAAACTCTTTCTCAGAAAGAAATTGTATTCAGTTCAAATGAATGATGGTGACTCTGTGGCTGAACATTTGAATGCTTTTAACACCATGGTAAGTCAATTAACCTCTATAAAAGTAAAAATGGATGAAGAGGAAAAGTATATTACTTTAATTTTTTTATTACCTGATTCTTGGGATAACCTTGTTATGGCTATCACCAATACTACATCTACATTGAAAGTAGAGGATATAGTAGGAACTTTGCTATCTGAGGAGATGAGATGAAAATATTCTAAGGATTATCATCAAAAGGAAGCCTTGTTTGTGAGAGGTCATTCTCAAGAAATAAGCAAAAAGAAATCAGGAGAAAAGAAATCAAAATCTAGGGGTAAATTTGTTACCTTAAAAAGAGGAAATGTTGGAATTGTGGTAAAGCAGGGCATCATAAAAGAGACTGCAAATATAAAAAGGTTGATGATAATTATTCATCTGATGAAGGAACTTCTATAAAAACAAAGACCACAAATGAAGATTCAGGGGACTTATTCTTAGCTACAGTATGCTCAAGTGAATGTGATGACTCATGGTTGATTGACTCAGATGCTTATTTTCATATGACTCCTCATTGGGAGGGATTATGTGAATATGAAAATATAGATAGAGGCAAAGTCTTCTTGGGAGAAAATTTAACATATAAAATAATAGGTCGAGAAAGAGTCAAGCTGATGCTAAAATATGGAAGAATTAAAAACCTTCTTGGTGTGTTACATATTTCAGGTTTGGCAAGGAATCTGATATCTATGAGTAAGATGAATGATGAAGGTGTCAATATGGTATTCAATAAGGATAGTTGTAATATGGTCCATGGATCCTTGGTGTTGGTAAGAAGAGTTCATACAAGAACTTTGTTTAGACTTGAGGCTAGCATTGTAAGTATTAATTGCAATAACTCTTAAATTGTACAAGAAAATAATACGACTAAAATGGCTTCAAGTATTTCTACAATGAAGACAATATTGTGGCATCAATGCATGGGGCATATTGGTGAGAAAGAACTTCAAACATTGAAAATGAAAGGTATGGTTGAAGGAATTTTTGATTGCCCATTAAAATATTATTTTTGTGAGTATTGTGTTTTCGGAAACAAACTAGAGTCAAGTTTCCAAGTAGTGCTACAAGGTCTAAAGGAATTCTACATCTAGTTCACAGTGATGTGTTTGGACCTACAAAAGTACCATAATTAGGTAAATATATCTATTTTGTTACATTTATAGATGACTTCTCAAGAAAGACATGGGTATATTTTCTACAGAACAAATCTAAGGTTTTTAATAAATTTAAAGAGTTTAAGGCTCTTGTAGAAAATTAGATAGAGAAAAAGATAAAGGTTTTGAGAAGTGATAATGGTGGTGAATATTACTCTAATGAATTTGACCATTTTTGCAAGGACTGTGGAATAGAAAGGCAAAAAACCACTTCGTATACTCCATAATAGAATGGGGTTGTATAATGGATGAACAAAACATTGATGGATAAGGCTAGAAGTATGCTAAGTGGTGCAGGGTTAGAAAAGTGATTCTAGATAGAAGTTGTATTAATAGCTTGTTATCTCATAAATAGATCTCCTACCTCAACTTTGGTGGATAAGACTCCATATGAAGTATGGATTGGTAAGAAACCATCTCTTAGACATATAAGGGTTTTGATTGCGATGCTTATATGTATGTACCAAAAGAGAAAAGGACTAAGATAGAATATAAATCTAAAAAATATATATTTGTGGTTTATAGTACTAGTGTTAAAGGATATAAGTTGTGGAACCTAGAAACATAGAATGTTGTTTACAGTTGTAATGTGATATTTAGAGAAACAAAAGGGGTTTTAAAACAGGAAATGCAACCAATCAAAGAATAAAAAATAATGCAGGTAAAATTAAAATAGAAGGAAGAACCTGTGGTAGAACCTAAATTACAGAGAGAGTCTGAAGAGGAATATTCAGAGGAAGAAGGTGAGGAGGAAGCTGAAGATGCAGAACCTAGAACTCCAATTTTGAGGAGATTAGATTGAGATAGAAGACTTCCAGACATGTATAGTCCTTAAAATATTTATTTTGCATTTAATTTATCAGTTACTGATGAAGATTCTAATACTGTAAAGGAGGCACTTTAGTCAAGTGAGAATAAGTCTTGGAAAAGGGCTATGGAAGAAGAAATGGAATCCTTAGATAAAAATAAGACATGGGACTTGGTGAAATTACCTCTTGGTAGAAAACCTATTGGTTGTAAGTGGTTATTCAATAAGAAGTACAATGTAGAAGGAAAGTTGGAGAAGTACAAGGCTCGCTTGGTAGCAAAAGGATTTTCTCAGGTTGAGGGAATTGACTTCGATGAGATTTTTTCTCCTATGGATAAACTAACTTCAATAAGATTTTTGTTGGCTATTTCTACTACTTTTGATTTTGAAATAGAATAGATGGATGTAAAGAAAACTTTTCTACATGGTGAACTTGATGAAGATATATATATGTCACAACCAGAATGCTTTAAGGTAAAAGGTAAGGAGTAATTGATATGCAAACCGAAGAAGTCTCTTTATGGGTTGAAGTAGTCTCCAAGGATGTGGAACCAAAAATTTGATAGATTTGTCTTGACATTTGATCTTGGAAAAAGCAAAGTAGATCCATGTGCATATTTCAAAAAGGAAGGTGAAAATTTTGTTATCATTCTATTGTATGTGGATGACATGTTGTTAATTGGTAACATTAAGGAGATGATAAAGTTACTGAAATTCCAATTATATTATGAGTTTGACATGAAGGATTTGGGTGCTACAAAATTTATTTTGGGTATGGAAATAATAAGGGATCGTGCAAATAGAAAGTTGTGATTAAATCAAAGGAAATATGTTGATTTGATACTACAAAATTTTAGGATGCATGATTGTAAACCAATATGTACTCCATATCCGGTTGGTCAAAAGTTATCTACTGAATAGTGTCCTAAAATAGATGAGAAAATTGAAGAAATGCATCATGTTCCTTATGCTAGTGTCGTGGGCAGTATGATGTATGTAATGGTCTATACTAGACCTGATATTGCACATGCAATGGGAGTAAGCAGATATATGTCAAATATGGAAAAGGAACATTGGACTATTGTGAAGAGGATATTTAGATACTTGCGTGGAACTATAGATTATGCTATCTATTATGAAGAAATATTTGGAGATAATTATATTGTAAATCTACAAGGGTTTATGGATGTTGACTAGGCTAGAGATCTTGATAAGAGAAGATCCATGAGTGCTTATGTGTTTAGGATGTTTGGAGGGGCAGTAAGTTGGATGAGTAAAAAGCAATCAGTTGTTGCTTTATCCACTATAGAAGTAGAGTACATTGTAGCAACTCATACCAATAAATAAGCATTGTGGCTACAAAGGTTGTGTTCAACAATTGGCATTAAACATAAGGCTATAAGAATAAACAATGACAATCAAAGTGTAATATTTCTGGTAAATAATCCTGGTTTTCATGATCAGTCAAAACATATTGATATCAAGTACCATTTTATGAGAGAGATGGTTGAAGAGAACCGAGTGATATTGGAGAAAGTTGATATAGAGAAGAATACTGCTGATTTGTTAACAAAGGTTGTACCTACTCAAAAATTTTCTTGGTGTAGAAGATCTATGGGTATGGTTGCCCTTGATAGTTGACAATGGCAATTGTTAGCCCCTATGGAAAGTATTCAACAAGTGGGAGGATGTTGGAAATATGTTGAATATTTTCCATGTTATTCTAGTGGGGTTAACACTAAAAGGTATTGGATGCTATGTACGATATACTCATCGAGGTTTGGGGGTGGTAACCCTTGACCAAATTTTTAGGGTTTTTAAAGTTATATTTAGATCCATATGGGATTTTATGGTTACTATATTTGAACCCTTGCTTTTTTTCCCATGATATTGTAAAAATCCGTGCATGTGCCTTTGTTATATATATCACATTTGCATTAGGGTTTAGTGAGATAGAAGAAGAATATTATTGTATTGGAGATGGTTAAGTTAATGCAATAATAAGATAATATTGTGATGGTTTTTTTCCCAGTGGAGGGTTTCCAAGATATATATTTCTTTGATTATGCAATTACTATTTTTCTAGTTTTAGTTTATTGGGGCTCTTTATTTCTCTTCACTGGGCTAACAATCAATCTCGAATCTTCATGAAGGAAGGTAGGCTCATTAATGACGCCTCTAAAAAGAGGACCATGCCACTCGTGGAAGAATTTATGGTGATTTAACTCCAAGAAACTCCAAACTCTTCAAATTCTAATGCAACAAAATTTTCTTGATCCTGTAACCAGAGTTGATGTTGGTGATCCTGCCCATGCTCATTTTACTGAGAATTTTGAATTTTATACTTTATCGATAATATTATAAATAGTAGTATCTATAGAAAAGTAATGGAGTTGCAATTTATCATTGTCTTAAGCATATAACTTATGGCATATTTTTTTTAAGAGGTTGAAAAGTGGGGGCATATGGGGGGCCACCCTTCCTATGAATTAACCTTGAGTCTCCATTAAGAGAGCCCAATGACTTTTTCCATTGTAGTGTCCCTATAGATATGACTTGTGACATATTATATCTCCTTTTTCCACTTTATTTCTTAGTCTAGACTCAAGCCTTGGGCTAGTTGCATGTATAGGTTGTCGAGCCTCTTTTGGTTATACACAATTGCATGATTTTGTGGTCAAATATGTGTTCAATTTACTATCTTACTTGTTTCATGTGTTTACTCATACCATTGATTTGGAAGGTGGAAATTGTATTTCTCTTTGGTGAATCACCACCCTTAGATAGTCTAGGTAGATTTTAATTCCTGTGATATTACTTTTTGTAATTTACTTTTTGCACTAGTTCATATTTTCTTGTATTTTCTATTTTCTTGAAGAGGTTAATTAGAATAGGTTAGTGCAGTAAGGAAGAGACAAGCATTGAAAATCATATCTAGAAGCAAGGAGCCAACCTTGGATAAAACACCCTAGAGGCTATCCCATGCTTCCCTGGACTTCCTAGGATTGGTGCTTGCCTCATGAGGCACAAGGTATTAGAGGTACCTACTCAGTAAGACCATGGGTTAGACCATAATCATAGGGAGTTGCGACATCCAAGGGGTGCAAGGGATCGCACCCGATCCCCAATAGTTCAAACTAGCATTCCCAATGGGACACAAACTAGAAAATATTCGTCCCTCAACTTAGAAGTCACGTCGTGGTTTTGATGAAGGTCGTGGTCACCAAATTTTTAAGCCCTCAAAAAATTCACCTTGTAACTCCGCTGCTAAAGAAGAACTAGAAGTCACCATCTCCAAGCTGAGGTTGCGGTGGGAACCTTTGTCTTGTCAACAAAACCTCTCACTTGGTGACTCAGTTGAATGAAGAAAAGAGAGCTTCAGACAACATGATTAACTATTGGAGATTTATTCTATCCTTAAAATTCTAGTGGTCACACCACAAAATAACTCTTGATCACAACAATATCATAGATTTTGGTGGATCTGCCTCTTTATTTTAGGAATATATTTATCTAAATAGACTCTAAACAAAACAAAAAAGTTAGGATACCCCTAAGGTAAACTTAAATATTTAACAATATAAGTTCATGCTCAGGTGAATAAAAAAGGTGTAAAAGTTATAAATTTTTGACCAAGATTCACTATAGCTCTTTAATTATGCCTTAATGTATGATCGATGCCTTATCTATTGGGTTGTTGTAGCAAGATTTAAAATTCATTTATGTGATAGAAAGAACAAGAAAGGAGATATTGAGCCAATTATATTCATTCAAATGATGTAATAAATATAACTAGTTGTCAATGAAAGAAAGCATCAATTACACATTCAAATAATGTAATCTGTGAAAGAGACACACAAAATTGAACATAGAGATTTTATAAAAGGAAAAAACCTAAAATTGTATTAATATCAATCAGATTTACAATGAGAGCTGGCTTAAATTTACCATGAATTTCTTTGAGATTAATACAATAAAAATACTCAATCAAATGATGTAACAAGGATCCTTCACCCTCCCATTCCAATATGGTAATAGTAAGACCTTCAAACCTTTGACTTAGTAGTTAGAAATGATCTCAGTTCTTGAGTACTTCCTTGTCAAGACCTGCATAGAAATGGAAGGAATAAGTGATGGCACAAAGAAAAGACACAAAGGAAAATACACCAGCAAAGACAAGAGCACTCAAGTATACCTCTACCAAAAATTGCTATGCAAAAAGCTTGATATTATGTTTAGGTCATAGTAGCTCCTTTTGTAGTCTTGGGTGTCTTAGATTCGTTATGACTGTTTACATTTGAGCCCTCCATATGTCCTCATTTCTTGCTCTTGATCAGCTAGGTGTGCTATAGTGTAATAATATCTATCTTTTCTTACCTTATTAAAAATTGGTAATTAGCTATTTGTAAATCCTAGATCTAAAAAATGGGGTACAACTGTATAGCACTTAGATTTCAAGATGGATCTGTTCTTAGATCCTCATATTCTTTCATCGACTCTTGGCTTCCCTTTGTGGTGGGTCTAGTGCTGACTTCTTCATCCCCATATCTTTGTGAACTCTATGCATCTTCTATAGTTCTTATCTCAAGGTCTTATGTGATCGTAGAAACTTTGAGACCACGTTTTTTGATGTATTTACATTTTTTCATCTTATCTAGGAGCTCTTTCACCTCTTTGTCAATATATATCCAAGCACCGTCACTAAAAGTCATGGTAGATTTCAGTATGTTTAAGTTTTACATGATTTTATTCTTCATAACTCTTTACCATTCCTTGCTATCTTAAGCAAACAAGCATAAGTGATCATCATTTGGATCACAGTCGAAGTCTTGTATCCTAATTCAAATCAGATACTTGATATTAGCCCCTTGTAAGTATTCTTCTAAAGTAAACTTTACCTCATATAACTCTTTATTTAATTTGATTTTCCATTCTACCACCTTACTCTCCTAGATTTGCCATTCTGGTCTACCTCTCAAAAACATTGATATTTTTACAAACTCTTCTACATAGAAAGTGATAGAACTATCATCGTTTACTAGGTAGCCTTAACTCTTTTCTTCATAGTATTTTTTGAACATTTGAAAGGTGGAGAATGTTTTTTTCACTCTTTTATCTACCTTTTTTAGTTGAATCTTCAAGTCACGTGCAATGAGTTTAATAACACTAATGTTGTAAAATATTTCCCTCGGTTATCCTAGCTTGCTTTGAATTTTATGTAGTAATTCCTTTTTGAGTTTGGAAATTAAATATGAGCAATCAAAACTCTTAACTATAGTCTGAGGTTTAGTTGCAAAGGCTGCTATCTGTGACTATGATATTTGTTTCCTGAGACTGTCTATTTTTGCTTTTATTCTCAGCTTGCAGTTGGGTTGCTCTAGCTGTCAATGTTTGATTGCTATTATATAAGGTTTCTACTATGATCACTTGGGATTTAGCCTAAAATTTTGTGAGGACCAAGGATTTTTCTTGATATTGCATTGTTGCTTCTCTTGTTGACTTGTCCAATTAGAGAGCTATGATATGAGCTAACGAGATTGTTGTTTTTGCTATGTAGCTCAGTTGGAATATGAGTGTCTTTACTATCTAGCTCTTCCACTATGTACTAAGATTCTCCCATATCTTTCCCTTTATCAATGGCTTGTATTTTTTTCTCTTCCTCAGGATTGAATTGTATAGCCTCTTCTTTCCTTTGTGCTAGAGTGAAGCTTTGTTGAGTGGTTGAAGAAGGTAAGGCTGTTGGACATTATGAGTCCCTAAACCAAAGTTGTCATTGATGTCAAGATGTCAATGAGAGCTCTTCTTCACTTTGAGTGCAAATTTTAATGGAAGTTTATAATGGGTTAAAATATTTTATTTTACACCAAAAAATATTAGGTCAGAAAGAGGTTTTTACTTCTCCATGGAAGCAATTCATTCGAAGCATTGGAAGGTTAAAAATATTATAATTGTTATTATAATATTTACCAAAGTGGTAAAAATCCAATTAAATATTATAATTTTTAATTATAATATAATTAGTTTTTAAAGGATAAAGTTCATTTGATTAAAACCCTAAGTTTGGGTTTTAGAGAAATAAAATATATTCGAGCGCAAAGTTTTTAATAGTTAAAAACCCAAAGGTTGGGTTTTACTAAGGCTTTCAAAGCCTTAGAGCACCGATGTGATGCATTCAAATCAAAGCATCGATGTCTTAGTCAAATGAGGAGGGCAATATAAATACATGCCCAAAGTCATTCATGAATTATCTTGGCTCGAATGATTGTTGTGTGGCATATGCTAAAATGAGCTCGTGTGGTTTAAAAAGATTGAAAAAGGAAGTAGAGGATAAGACGAAGTGAGACTACCCCCCAATTCACATTGGAAAGCATGGCCTAGTAGAATCTTGGAGAGTGCAAAGGCGTTGAGAGCACAACGATCGCGCACTCAATTATCGTAGAGTGGTTTTTGGTGGCAGTGTTGTGGAAGCACCCAAGGCACACGTTTTATTAAACGTGGGCAAGGAGAAGCACAAAAAGGAAGCATGTGGTGCTTCCCACTTTGCAAACGAGCATGTAACTCATGTGGCAACCTTATCCGTGGCTAAGGCACTTGCAGTGAGGGCAAGTCGTGGGATTGAAACCCCTTAATGCAGGTATGATTTTTGAATTAAAATTTTATGGTTTATGCCCCAAGGTTGGAGTGATAAGGTTGTTTTAGAGTTTATTAATTTTTAATAAAATTTATTAAATAAATGTTGTGGTGATTAATTTTTGAAATTCAAGTGTTGATGATTATTTGATTTTTATAATCTGGAAATTGGTGTTTTGAGAGTTATGTTTTAGGAGGTATAAGGAGCTATAATTAAGGCTTGATTGAGATTTATTTTAAGACATGTTGACTATTATTTTTGATAAAGGTTTCTTCTAAAAATATTTTGGTCGATGTTAGAATTAAGTTGGAGTAATAAGGTGTGATTGATTTATTATTTTTGTATTGTGATTTTTATTGAAGTCTTCTATCCCTTATTGAGATTGGAAAAGAAATTTTTAAGTGTGGCAAATTTTGTGAACAACTCCTTGGCAACACAAATGTATGGGCAATATTCTCCTTTGATAATTTGATTGGTTGGTTGATTTCTGAAAACATATTTGGAGAGAAAAGGATTTAATTAGCATTTCCTTTTCGAAAAATTTTGAGTTGATGCTTCAAGGTTTTCTAAAATTGAGAATTGTGATTAAACTTTGTTTGATAAGCATTGTTTTTGAGATGATTGGTTAAGTGAAGTGTTTTAGTAAATGCTTCAAGGTTTTCTGGAATTAAGTGTTGTGATTATAACCTTGTTTCATTAGCATTGTTGTTGAAGCCATTGGATTGTGCAAAGAACTTGAACTTGAGATTGGAAATATTATGAGTATTATTGGTATGTGAGATTTGTTGTTGAGCATTGTTGGAAATATTTTGAGTTGGATGATACATGCTTGGACTAGGGTTTGTGAGCAAGAGTTGTTTCTTGGGTGATTGGTTGAGTAGAGTTGATTGGGCCTAGTCAAGTGGATGTATGAAGTGGTTGTTCAAGTTCCATAAAAAAAACTATTTTATATAATGATTTGAGTTGAGATTGAATTGAGAAAGAGATTGAGTTTTGAGTATAGAACATATTGAGTCTCTAACAATTCTCTTTATGCTTCTATGATATTGAGTTAAGAAAGAGATTGAGTTTTTGAGAATAGAACATATTGAGTCTCTAAAAATTCTCTTTATGCTTCTATGAGATTGATTTGATTTGAGAAAGTGATTGAGCAGATTTGGACAAGTTCTGTGTGAGCTTGTTGAGCAGATTTGGAAAAGTTCTGTGTGAGCTTGTTGAGCAAATTTGGATAAGTTCTGTATGAGCTTGTTGAGCAGATTTGGACAAGTTCTGTGTGAGCTTGTTGAGAACATTTGGATAGTTTATGTGTGGACATGTTGAGCAGAGTTGAGTAGGTTGTGTGGACCTGATGAGTAGATTAGGATAGGTTCTATGTGGACCTATTGAGCAGAGTTGTGCAGGTTCTATGTGGATCTGTTGAGAAGAGTTTAGCAGGTTCTGTGTAGATTTTGTGAGCATATTTGGATAGTTTATGTGTGGACCTGTTGAGCAGAGTTGTGCAGGTTCTATGTGGACCTATTGAGAAGATTTGAGTAGGTTCTGAGTGGACCTATTGAGAATATTTATGCTAGACCAACTGGACTGTGTTTAGTGAAGATTTGAGTGGACTTATGCTAGACCGACTGGACTGTGTTTAGTGCAAGATATTGAGAAGAGCTATGCTAGACTGACTAGACTATGTTTAGTATAGAATTGAGATAGATCTTTAGAGGTGACAGAGCAGTGAGGACAATCTCTAGTGGATAGAGATCCATAAGCTAAGACATTGAGAATAGGTCTTCTGGATAAGAGTCTTCAAGTGGATAGAGATCCACCAGTCAGTGTAGTGGAGGTAGAGTCTTCTAGAGGATCACTATCCAAAGCAGAGGAGAAAGAGTTCTCCTGTGGATAGAGATCCACAAACCATATTTAGGGGATCAACATCTCCTTTGGACAGAAGTCCATAAACATTGTAATTGGAAAGAATTCCCAAGAGATTAATTGAGAAAATTTAGTGAAATATTTTCTCCATGGAAGTAGCCATCTTTGGGTGAACCACGTAAATTGTTGTTTCTCTTTTGTGTGTGGTGTTGTGTACATTGCTTTGATTATTGTTGTTGATATTTCTATCTTTACATTGCATATATTGGTTTGAGAGAAAAAGTAAAAAGTGCTCTTATATTATTCATCCCCATCTCAGTATAATATTGTGTTCTTCAAAGGATTCTAGCCTTGGTATTTTTCTCTATGGAGAACTTGGAGATGAAGTGAACTTAATCTGAAGCCCTCTCAAAAAATTGTCTAGTCCTCCAACCTGTTGGATCCTCTCAAGCACTTTTGAAGAAATTTTATGCTCTTATTTATCAAACACTATGCTGGTGGGGATCACTTGAGGAAGACCTATTACAGTTTCAAGCTTGTGCTTTGGGGCCATTACTACCTTAGCCAGGTCTAGAGAAGTGATATGCATTTATGCAGAGGAGGCAACAACTATTTCTTTACCCTTTATGGTAACCAGAGTAGTACTTTGGGATAGTTGAACATCTGAAGATTTCTTTGCTTCAACTTCTATTAGGTCTATGACCTCCATTAGTATTTCTATTTGTTCAAGCTCTTTATTGATGAACTCTAAAATAGGATCTTGATATTCTTCTAGAGGTACTTCTAGGATAAATGGGACAACTAGTTCAACTATGGCTCTTCTATGCACCCTTAAATCAGAAGGGAAAGTGGTCTGTTTGGGGCCTATCATATTTGATCCAAATATTCTTCCATCCTCAAGGTGACTTGCATTCAATATTCAAATAAATATCCCACGTGAGCTACTACCCAATTTTTAATTTTGTTCATAACAATATCATTGTAATAATCGTGAGGGTCATAGGAGCTCCACATGACTTCAAAAAAACCATATAAATCCATTTTCTCCAATGATGCCAATAGACTGTGATATCCCTTATATATAGTACCCAATTATACAAGGTATATTCAACTAGGGGATCTTGGATTCCTTTTTTGTTGCCCTGGTTTTAGTCTCTTCTACATTTTTTATGATAATTTCTAGTGTTGCAATTGACCTAGGGCAACAAGTAGGTAATGCCTTCAAGGGGATTTTTGACCCTTATATTCTTATGTAGGTGAAATTATTAGTATAGAAGTAATCCCTTGCTTTATTTTCAAGTAAGAACATGGCTATTCTTGGGCCAACCTTGTGAGGGTGTTTTCCATAGAGCCTAAAATATGTCTAGGAGAAATTGACCAAAATATTTTGCACAACTAGTTTCACCTTCCTGCATCCACGTGAGCCTTTCTTGAATAATTTCTTGGTATAATCCTCCCCATTCCTTAATTTTTTCTCATCCACATGGCCTAATATCAAATGTATTAAGAAATAATAGTGGAAAAAATGGGGCATCATTTCCTCTTGTCCTAAAATAACCCTCTACAATTGCTGAAGTTCCTTATCTAAGGCTTCACAATCATGTTTTCTCACTTATACATGGTAGGTTGGTCTTTCCTATTACATTGGACTATCAGGTACATGACTTCCTTTTCTATCCAATTGAGGTCTTGATATCCCATTAATAGATTAGTCATATTGACATAAACCCTTGCCCATGGAGGAAGTGCAAATTTATGAACATGGAAATGAGTAGATACTTCTTCGTTAAAATTAAATAATGTGGCATAGAAAGTGGTACCTATCATGTGTTGAGCTTGGGAGGTTAGTACTCTTCTATCCAGAATCCTCATGGCATATTTGAGTTGAAGTACATTGATTATAGTTTTTGGAGTGATTATGAATATGTTCGATTCACATAGTCCTTAATTGCCCTTACTTTTGGATTATACACCATTGCCAACCAAGACAACATGCTAGAGGAGTAATACACCTTGGAGCATATAAGTTTGGCTAGATTACACACCCATATGTTACTATATGGACAACATTAATTTTGAGATCTATATGCCCTTTTGAGAAATGCCTTTAGTTAAATTGGATGGTGTTGATGGGTCTCCTAAGTTCGATAATAGCTAAAAATTATCGTCTGTTCTACTACCCAATGTTGTTCAGGTGTGAACCATTTGTCTAACCCTAAGAGACTTAAGAATTTATTAGTCTCCCAGTTAGAGGTTGTACCTAGAAATTTTTGATATGGCATGGCTTCAATGAAGTCTTTGAGCTTTGACTCGATGGTGGGGGCCCTAGAAGTGCTGGATGAAGCCATTGTTTTCTGTTTAAGCTTTCCATCATTAGAATAACACTATAACAAGCATCAATTCTCTCAGCTATGCATATCTATGGAGTGACTATAGAAGACAAGTGTTTGTGGGACTTTATAGTTTTGGTGAGGTATCTTTTTGCACATTTTGTGATTAAAAATTTAGCTATTGATTTACGTTGTTGCCATCCATAAACTACCACATCACTTCTCATAACGACTTTACCTATAATGAGAGTGCCCTTTTATGATTGCTTTTCGTAGTAGATTATTGATCTATAAACTTGTTCAAATATGAAATCCCTAATGAATTTACCAAATTTAAGCTTTCTAAAATTAGAATAACACTCTATAACAAGCATCAATTTCTTAACTTTGAATATCTATGGAGTGAATCTAGAAGGCAAGTGTTTATGGGACTTTATAGTTTTGGTGGGGTGTCTTTTTGTACTTTTTGTGATTAAAATTTTTTCTACTAATTTGTGTTGTTGCCATCCATCAGCTACCACATCACTTATCATAACAAATTTATCTTTAATGAGAGTACCCTTTTATGATTGCTTTTTGTAGTAGATTATTGATATGTACACTTGTAGTAGATTATTAATCTGTACACTTGATCTTGGTCATTTTGATGTGCATGGCCAATGAGTTTTAAAAATTCCACATGCTTATCACCATGCTTTGGCCTATGTTCTTTGATTACTATTCATCACCCTTGTTTGATTCATAGTTGCTTGTCTTAAAACATGTACCATCAAGATGGTCATTTTAATTTTTGCTTGATTTGGAGGCCCTTCTTAAACCTCCTGCTAGCTGTTGCTATCAGGTTCAAAATATTTATGGTGTTGTGGTATTTTTCTATCTGCACTTAAAGAAAACGCTAAATTTATGTTAGCAAAAATAAATTAAAAAATATTAAACTTACAAAGCTTCTTTAGGGTACAGGTTATTTGTCATCTTTTTTACAACAATGGGAGGTCATCTGCCTCTGTCAAAAAAATCTTTGGCAAAAAAAATCTGGACCATCTGCCTCTGTCGTGGTGGTGCATGGTAAGTCATCCATATTCGAGCTAAATTACCATGTAGTGATAAGGTTACTGTGCTTGAATCTGGGTCGTCCATATTTCTTTGAAGGTATAATCTAGGTCATCCACCTTTAGCCAATCACCATCCAACACCAAGGTCTTGGTGGATCAATAAGGACTGTTTACCCCTTTTTGGTGGGACTTTCTATGCCATTCTTTGGGCCAGTCACAATATGATGCCCAATTTTGGTGATCAATCAAAAGTATCCATTTTAATATTATAAAACCTTCATAGACAAGTGTATATATATATATATATATATATATATATATATATATATATATATATATATATATATATATATATATAAAGGAACCCCCTGCATAGACATGAGGAACTTTGAATTTTTATGGGGGGATCTTTAAAACATTATAACATCAATTTTTTTCTAAGGTTGTCACAAGGTCTAGACTTAGAGGTGGCAAAAGGGGGAAAATTAATATATGTTACCTTAGGCACATGACCATGGTGGGGGGAGGGGGGGAATTTATATGTTAGGGAAGGTGCAAAATGATTATGAAGGAAAATTTTGGGCTTTGGGTATAATTTTGACCATGGAGAATATTTAACAATTGAAGTTCGAAAAGGGCCTTAGGACCTTGGATGGAATTAATATTGCATCATCAAAATTCTATTTAGCCAAATACCTTGAGGATTCTAGTGGTACAACTTCTTTGTCTTTTAGCTCTAGCCAATCACCATCCCATACCCAAGTCTTGGTGATAAGTTAGAGTCATTTGCCACCTCAAGGTATGCAAATTAGGTCCTTTACTTTTTGACCAATCACCATGCAACACCCAATTTTGGAGAACCAACAGATGGGTCCTTTCCTTTTGAAAATGAATCATATTATTTCAATGAAACCTTAGAAAAATATTCTATCTTCTCATGGCACACATGTATTTTTGTGGGAGCTATGGATTTAAGCCTTAGTATAAAGAGGAAAAATTATATTCGGGGGCCTATGTTTTGGAATTAAGGATTAATATGGAAAAGAATGATTTTTCTTATGCACTCTTAGAGAATGAGAAATATTATGTGCTTTCGAGGAACCCATTTAGGTATGAAATTTTTATAACGAGTAAATGACTTAAGGCTTTGGGGATGGGAAGAATTTATTATGTCATATTATGAATAAATTTTGGCCTACTCAAATAATTTCACTTTTTATATTTTCCCAACCATGGCACAACTTTTTCTTTCAACCAATGACCATCTAGCACCCATTTCTAGTGACCAATTGCCGTTCGATGCCCTTATTTTGGTATCCAATTATAATTTTCCAATTTATCTCAATGAACCTTAGGAAATTTTAAGTTTTTGCATGGAGAGGGGGAATGCACATAGAAATGAGGGATTTGTAGACACCAAAACAACACCAATCCGATTATGTGATGACAAGCACCGATCGCATTGACACACACAGCGCCTAGGGCAGCCCCCAGAGGTTAAACAATGGTCCTAACCACTCCCAAAAGTAGTTTGGAAGGTCAAAGGTCAATTTGGCACCTTTTTGGCACTTTGCTCCCTACTCGTCCCACCCTGGGATGATTACAAACTGGTATTCATCCCACCCAGGGATGATTATCAACATTCGCCCCAAGGTGAGGCGAATAGAAGGTTTGACTGGCAAAAAGTCAAACCTCGACAGGTCCGCCAGTTAACTACAACTTCAAGCCATGCAATTGCGAGGAACGACTTCAAATTAAGGAGAGAGACTTCAGTCATGCATGTCTTTGATTTTGGAGGCCTCATGTAAGGAGACTCTAAATCAGGGAATAATATTTTTCCCAAAATAGGACATGCAACTCTAGTGGCGCCCTCGCATGCACATTCAAATAGAGAGACCCTAGGTCTATAAATTGGTGAGTCTTGTCACCCAAAAAGAGAGACAGAGAAGGATAATTTTGAGCAACGAAGTGCTACCGTTTTACATCCACACACACATCCTTTGATTTGTGCCTTTCACATCCTTGATCTCTCTTTTGGAGGGAGGTTATTGGGTGATTATTGGAAGCACAAATTTGGAGCCTAAAACCGAAAATTTGGCCACAATATCCCACAAAATTTTTTGACACAACCCCATAATAGGTTTTGTACCCATCCCAAGTGGATTGGTGCTGAAATAGAGTCCCAAACAATGGGCGTCCTACCCCCGGGCGCCCCCCAAACTGTCACAGTTCTAATCGCCCCGCCCCGGAGCGATTAGAAATATGTGGTAGATTTCCTTTCTATTATTTTTGCATCTAATTCTATACTAGTTATATAGTTTTTCATTTAAATTTCACATTGTTTTGAGCAATTTTTATCATGTTTTTATCATTTCCCGCATTTACTAACATGCAGGTAGCATCATCAAATTCTTGGTGATAGAGGCCAAATTGGGAAATTATGACCTTCTAGGTCTTCCCAAAATACCCCCAATTAGCTAACCCCAACTTCGTAAGTGATTTGGAGCTTCCCAGATGTGACATTTGGGACTATGCTTTCTGACACTTTGTTGCAGGTCTATTTGTCCTACCCCGAAGCGAATACAAATATGTGGTGAATTTTTCAACTGTTCCATTTGTAGTTTCTTCCTTGTGATGTTTGGATGCCCCTATCAAGTTTTCAGTTCATTTGGATTTATTTTAGTTATCGTTTTATTTATATTTTGCATGTGCTAATTGAAGGCGTGGGGATTGCATGTTTCATTTTATCTATAGGTGCTACTGAATGTTTGCTATTTCTTTGAATGTAGGATATGGATATTATAGGAGCAGCAAGGAGTCAAGATTCATAAACACAAGTGGTGGCGATGTTTGGTCCGCCCATTTTACATGTGGGCACGCGAAAGAAGGAATATCATCCATGGGTGTAACAAGAACACATTTAACGCTCCTAGCCCCTGAAAAGGGAGGAGGCAAATTGTAACTAAATTCTGAAGCATATTAATAAAAAAGGGATGTTTTCCATATTGGATTTCTATTTGGTTTTGATTCGTTCATGCCTCTTTCCTTTCATGCACTTTCAATTCATGGGATTTAGCATTATCTTTTGTTTCGTTCACATCGCATCTGGGTTTTTCCTTTTTGTTTCTGTATCCTCATGCTTTTAGTGGTGATCATGGTGGGAAATTTTTCCCTTGATTTTAAGATTAACTTTTTGATCAATAGTTGCTTGTTTTTGCTTGCAGGTACCAAGTTTTCAAACGTTGGACTGCTATTCGTTTTAGTCTGTGATGAGTATAGAGCTAGAATTCGTCTTACCCAGGGACGAATGGGAATTTGCCCCACCCTGTGATGAATACAGTTATATTATTCATTTCACCCAGGAGCAAATAGCTCTCTGTGAAATTTTAGAACAAAAATTTAGAGGCATCCTATTTGGGCAGAGAAGAGGTAGGGGTCCTAAACACCTTATGTTAATTTTTGCTTTATGTTTTCTGGTTATTTTCTTGCATAGGAGAGTTTGAATGCTTGTTTTCTTCATTTATGAAAAATTAAAAAGAACCCCACACACCACGTGGTAATTGAAACAATAAGAAGTTGGTCGTAAAACCCCAACCCTTGAGCAAGACCAACGGTGGATTTCATCACCACCTTGGCTTGAAATATTGCATACATAACACCGATCGCGACTGTTTCTAGACGTAAATCTTGATGAAAGCTGACCAAGTGTAGCTGGGGTGATTCCCAGTGCATGAGGATAAGTCTTCTATGGTAGGTGTCATAAATAGAGTGATTCCCCTTCCATACCGCCTACGTTCCATGTACCATCTGCTCTCACATACCAATAGTTTCCCTCACGTAAGGGCGGGTATATAGAGAGGTTGGTATATTGGCCTGGCAATGGTATATAGAAGGGGTGACCATTTTTGGGAGTCATAAGAGCCATCATATTGCATTTAAACATTCTTTACAAAAGCTTTCAAAACAAAAATCAAAACACACTAAACCAGATTTAGGGCACACTTTTAATCTTTAAACAAGATAATCATTGCTTCGATTGTGTGTTTCCCTTCTGTTTAGTGTAGCATAAAAATCATAAAAAGAGATAAAAATCTATGCATCTTGTAGGAAAACATCACCATGGTGTACACCCGTAGCTGAGCCCAATCATAGGCAGGAGCTATAGAGAGTGCACAAAGGGGGACAAGTCGCCTCCGATATAGTCCTGAGGACTTGGTCATACCGCATTGGTGGCCTGACACACAAGATAGTCCACATCATGCCATTACAGAATATGACTATAGAGGCACCTCTTTGAGGGGCACCCCCACTCAGCATAGATCCTTGCAAGAGGAGGACATACACGTGGCACTCAACATAGACAGGAGGCCTCCCTTAGACGCTTGTTATGAGTGGCCTAGTGATGAAGTGCTAGAGCAACATAGGGTCCATAAGGAGGGGCCACATGATTTTGTCATCCCTCATTTACCCCTTATTACTATTAGAAACACTAGACAAAATCTAGAGCACAGGGATCTCCAGACAGGGCAAGCCAATTCTGCCCGCCCATTTCACATATACAAAAGGGAATACGAGGAATACCACTACATTCCTCAGGAGCAATACACAACATGGGAGCATTGTGCCTCCACACCTGCTATGTATCAGGATCAACCAATGAGGACAAAGCCTCGGGTGAATGCTGCTAACCTCGATAGAGGAAAGCCACCCATAGGGATCTCGAATCACCATGATCGAGATAGACATGTGGGAGAGGCATCTAGGATTCCTAAACATAAGATGACAAAACAAATTGACTTAGAATTTGCCAAACATGCCACCCACCAAGCACAAATCATGCAACTCAGGAAAGATCAACAATAGTTAGAGCATTTGTACCACCTTAGCAAAGAGCGCATTCAGTGACAGACAACGAAATTGCTTCATAACACTGTGCCTGAGAGGGTCCCAACCCCTCGCATGCATAAAGTAGAAGTGTATGAGAGGTGCAACCCTTTGGTGCGAGATAGGTCCCCGTGACCTTACCAAGTGCTGCCTCCGAGACCTCCTAGACCTGAGTGGGAGGCCACTCCCAGGAACAATGATGGGCACCCCCTGTGGGGACCCATCCATGGTTATAGGTCTCATCCAAAAACTCCTCAAGAAGCCTATGAGGAGTATGAGCAAGAAGAAGAGCGGGACAAAATGCACTACCAAGGCAGAAGGGCTGTTATCCGACCACCCCTCCATAGGCCTCAAGTTTCCCACAACCCACAACGAGAGCAACCAAGGAGGAAGATATCAAATCCTCTAATGCATATAAAGCGCTACTAAAGTGCTTAGAGTCTGTGGAGACCAAGACTTATGGGCCTCAAAAGCCCACTTTATGCCAACTCCACAGTCACCCTGTGCATCCGTCAGTGTCGGCACCCCCCATACCCTAAACACTTTAAACTACCCCAGTTGGCACTCTTGAGAGGAGAGGAGGATGCCCAAGAGCACGTGACTAGATTCCTGAGCCAATGCTTTGGCATTCAGGACAATGATGCTTTGTTGCTAAGAACATTTATAACCACATTCGTAGGCCCTACCTCGGATTGGTTCACTCAATTGCCAAAACATAGCATTAGTAACTTGGATCAGCTAGTGGACACGTTCCTCAAATGCTTCGCCTTCAACACCAAGAAGAAGGCATCACTAAGTGATCTAGCTAGCCTCAAGCAATATGAGGAAGAAACCATGGTGGCATATGGGAACCGATGGAGGACGTTGCTTTCAAAGTTGCCCTACCTCCCTCCCATGTCCGACTTGACCCAAATGTTCTCAAAGAGCTATTTGAGATCGATATCCATGCTATTGCAGCTGCAGCAATATGCCACTTTAGAGGAAGCTCTAGCACAAGCCAGAATCATTGAGGAGATCAAGATACAGGATGGCGAGATTGCCAAGCCAAAGAAGAAAAAAGGTCTAAGAACACCAAAATAGGGACCACACAACAGAAACCTGTTGTGGTCAATCAGGTTGCTATAAACATCCCTAATCCTACACAAGCAACACAGCCCCAAAAGGCTAACTATCAGGCGATGCTTCTTAACAGTTATGACAGAGAAAATTAGAGGCAAAGACAAAATCAGTAGCATCGCCCTAGGTGATAGTTCACACCTTACACAGAGTCCAGGGACTCCCTGTTTGATCATTTGTTAACGGCAAACTTGATCAACCTGCCCGAGATTCAAACCATAGACCCCAATGTGCCAAAGCCTAAGGGGTACATGGAGGACTTGTACTGTAGGTTCCATAGATGGAAGGGACATGACCTTAATGCATGTTGGAAGTTTAAAGGCTTAGTGCAAGACCTAATCGACAATAAGATGCTAGTAGTGGAAAACCCTGTAGCGCCAAACAACCAACAGATGGGAGTCTTCAGAGACCCCCTACATGCCCATGAGGCACAGGCAAAACCCCTTCAAGTCAATGAGGTGATACAGAATTGCCCCATGTAGGGGTATGTAGGGATGATAAGAATAGTGACTAGGAACAAGAGGTATCCAGGAGATGCCCCCATGGTATCCACAAGAGAGGTTCCATCGACGTCACAACCTCAACAACACCCTACGCAACCTCCCCCACCTAGACCAGTGGCCATGATTCGGACTAGACTTACCCAAAGTCTAAGGACCATGTCGGCTAGGCTCTCCATTTATGAGCTCATTCAACAATCATCGCCCCATTGGGAGGCTGTAATGGAGATATTAAAAGCCATCGAGTTGTAGCCCCACAAAACAAATTCTTTCAACAACTTTGTGGGACATGTAAAACAATGTACAGAACCAGTCATTACCTTTAGAGAAGATGAATTGAAATCGGTGGATGGTGATGTGGCGGATCCACCCCTGCACATCATTACGTGGGTCAACGGGATTCCGTATAAGAGGGTGTTGGTGGACACTGGCTCGTCCAGTAATATAATTACAACAAAAACATTGAAACATCTGAAGTTGTCGGTATCTCACATCATGGGCTCCACCTATACTCTTCGAGCATTCAATGATGTGATATGCTCGATGGTTGGCACAATTATCCTACCCATCCAAGTGGGACAAAAGACTATTCATACATTGTGCCACATCTTGGAAGGTGAGATGGCCTATAATATCTTGCTGGGGCGGCCTTGGATCAAGGACATGAAGTGTGTCCCTTCAATAGCTCATCAGTGCCTAAAGTATACATTTGAAGGATAGGTGCATGTAGTCCCGAAAGACTTAGAGCCCTTCAAGTATTGCAATACAGTGCAATTCATGCCGCAATCGACCCTTCCATCAACACATTTGAATTTTTAGTTGAATCCATCTGTTGTGGTTGATCCACAACATGCCCCAGAAGTGGGGACCCACCTTTTTTGTAGGCTTACTAAGCAGATCTCAATCACCTAGATGCTAAAAAATGAAGAAAAAGAAAAATGCATAAGTGTAGCAAAGGGTCGCGAAATCGCGACAGGTCGCGAAATCGCGACATGTCGTGAAATCGTGACACACTGCGCCATCGCGACCAAAACCGAAAAACTATAGTGAAATCGCGACGTGTCAGAAAATCGCGGTCAACACGGTCAACGACAGCAGGTAAAAGAAAGGTGCAGTGAAATTATGACCTGTCGGTGGCATGAACAGAAAAGGTGTCGCGAAATCGCGACCTGTCGTCGGCCCAACAGAAAAGGTGTCACGAAATCACGACCTGTCGGTGGCCCAACAGAAAAGGTGTCGCGAAATCGTGACCTGTCGGTGGCCCAACAGAAAAGGTGTCGCAAAATCACGACCTTTCGGTGGCCCAATGGAGAAGGTGGTCGCGATTTCGCGACGTGTTTCGACGAAGGTGTACGGATGACAAAACGGTAGCGATTTCGCTACGATTTTGTGAAAAGGGGGTCCGAAGGAGAAGCGGTAGCGATTTCGCTATGCCTTGCGGAAAGAAGACTCAAAATTCAAAATGGTAGCGATATCGCTACAAATTTCGTGGAGGCAGGCTCAAAGTCAAAGTGGTAGCGATATCGCTACCATTTCATGAAAAGAAAGCCCAAAGTCAAAGTGGTAGCGATATCGCTACCATTTCATGAAAAGAAAGCCCCAAGTCAAAGTGGTAGCGATATCGCTACCATTTCATGAAAAGAAAGCCCAAAGTCAAAGTGGTAGCGATATCGCTACCATTTCATGAAAAGAAAGCCCAAAGTCAAAGTGGTAGCGATATCGCTACCATGTCATGAAAAGAAAGCTTAAGTTAAAAAGTGGTAGCGATATCGCTACCATGTCGGGAAAGCAGGCTTAAGTTAAAAAGTGGTAGCGATATCGCTACCATTTCATGAAGAGGAAGCTTAATGTAAGAGTGGTAGCGATATCGCTACAAGGAGCTACCAAAGACGTACGACCGGAAGGAGTGTAGCGATATCGCGACATGTCGCGATTTCGTGACATGTCGCGTTATCGCGGCTAAGAAGCTGAACAGGCGGCATGCAATTTTTGTCGAGATTTTCATAGAAAAGCATTACGAAAGGCGCAGGAAACGTAGGACACGTGGCGTACAAGTGTCAGAATTGCAGGAGCGTTACATGCAGTGGAAAATTTCGCGTGTTTGGGCATCCAGTATGAATTAAAAGCAAGGAAAAGCGAGAATTTGAAAGGTCATTTGCAGGAAGACGAAGTGAAGCGACAAAGGGAATCGAAGAGCCATTGCAGTACTATAAAACCAGAAATGCAGATTGAAGGAAGGGTTGGAAATTGCCGATTACAGAGTTGCAGAGACAAGAGCTTCGTGCTATTCTGGGCCTGTACTTGGGCAATTTCCTTCATTGTTCTGGAACTTTTATGCCCTGGAACATTTTTTGAGTGTAATTGAGTTATCATTTAATATAAAATACAGAAAGTTGGCATCTTATTGATGAGAAAGAAGGAGTCACTTTTGCATACATGATTTTAATGTCTATCTTTCCCTTCCAGATTTCTTAGGCTTTTAGGTGAAGTTTAATGCAAGATCTCTTGGTTGCTTCATGCGAACGCTTGAATCTGGAATTACAGTAGAAACCCTCGAGACCCGCACCTAGCCTATTTGGATTGTGTGAATGTGCAGGTTCATTAGGTTAGGTTGTATGTAGAAAGCCTCAGTATCTTCGGTTTCATCTAATTAATGACAACTTTCTGACTGTAATTTATTCTTATTTTTATTTATTTTGTTTTGCTTTTTTTTAAACCCGTACTTCGTTTTCAGTAGTTTAATTATTGTATTCAAATAAAAAGTCTAAAAATCCATCGGAACTAAAGATGAAAAAGATTTTATTCATTTTGAGTCCACTGAAAATTCAAGGTTAATAAACGATAGTGCCCCTTGTTAACATCCATTTGCAAACCCTAAGGTGTTCCTAGCATTTTATTTTAACAAGATCATTGGTAATAAAAATCAGCATAACAGGAACCTTGGAGAAATTCTTTTTTCTTTGCAAGCAGAGGATTTAGGACTCGGATCCTACAGGAGAGTGTGCTTTCACAATCGGGTGAAAACACAACTCAACAGATTGGCGCTAGAAGGAGGGCGAATTGGTTTATCTATTTTGATTTCCTTATCTGAATATTTTGTTTTTATTCAATTCTGAAATTATTTACGGCTAAACTGCAACATCGTTTTTGTTTTTGTTGCAGGTTTTCTTTGAAATAGCCGAGGATTTCTTTAGGCAGGCTGGACCCACCATGCCGTATTGTGACCAGGTCTCAAACAACCGAAGAAACCATTTTTCACGACCTTACTGGTACTCCCAAGGGTAAATCCAAGCAAGTCGTAAGCACACCAGTCGTAAAAGGCCTGTTTTCTCCAGGAGCGTCGAGTGGACCTACGCCAGGAATATCCATTGCCCCTAGTGTGCCTATAGTTAGTAATATTTCTACCGCTATTGTAGGTCTGTCTACATCAATTCTGAGTCAAATGGCTCAAGCTCCAGCAGCTCCTTGGTATGGAGCTAACAATACTCCTTTGAATATTGCTGGGGATATCCATGAAATCCCCAAGAACATTGAAATATTTCTACCTAAATACAAGCTAGATGGCCTAAGAACAACAGAAGAACATATCCAAGCCTATAGGGATGTTTTAATTAGGCTGCAAGTTCAGCATGAAGATGTAGCCTGCAGACTTTTTCCCATGAGCTTGGATCCAATAGCATATGAATGGTATATATGCTTGCCAACGGGTTCAATCACCTCTTGGACACAAATGGAAAATGCCTTTGTCAATCAATTTAGGTCACCCTTAGATCCCACAACTATTTACAATCAGTTTATTACATGCAAACGGGGCCAAGGGGAACCAATCCGAATGTTTAATCAGAGATTCCAAAAGAACTATAATAGAGCAATTAGACATTTTGCTATCGATCCCGCAGTGGCTTTGCAGATATATTTTGGGGCATTGGACCCCATGACAGCCATGTTTGCAAGGCGTAATCCTTAGGTCACCACGCTGGCTTTGGCCTATAATGAAGCCATGACTATTGAGAAGCAATTGACACCGCAAGGCTACGGGTTTACCCAGATGCCTATGTTGGGACAAGTGTGCTCCATATGGTCAAGCTCCCCAGGGCAAATCAACTCATGGCATCACAAATGCCAAGTATGAACGCCTTCCCATATCAGCATTCATATCCACCAGAGACCCGCATATGCACCCATTCCAATACAACCAATCATAGCCATTCCACCTGTTCTTGCATTTTTGTAGAACAGTCAATCAATTACGCAGGAAACTAGTCAAGTCAATCCTCAAGCCATAGTTCCTGTTTCGAATCCAATCCCAATTCAAGGTATCAATCCATATGGGAATAAAATTCCTCAGAACCCGACCCAAATGTGGAATCAAGACCCCATCAATTATGCAAATCCAATGGGGGTTAACAACAATGTGGTTCCATCGAAGGATGTTTTTTCGGAAGTCGAAGAGCTCAAGAAGCTAGTGCATAAACTAAGTAATGACAGGGTTCAACAGCAGAAGCATGAGTCCCATGCCCCTCACCCAAATCGGAATTTTAACAATAGAGGGAGGCATTGGAACACCAAGCCAAACAATGGGGGAGTTCCTGCTCCCATTGCTAATTAATTAGATGCTTCTGCAGGCCCTAGCCAATCCAATTCTCTTCTGAATCTTTTAGATTTGGCGTGGGAAAGGGGGTGCAGGTTACATAACACAAAAGAACACAATGAGAGGAATTGTCCTGAGATTGCTAGATACACTCATTGTCTTCAGGCACAAGTTGATGATTTGGAACTGGTATCAAATGAGGATCCATCGTATCATCAAGACGAAAATATTATGGTGATGGAAACAGTATATCACCAAGAGGATGAAAGCGAGGAGGAAGAAGACGAAGTTTTGGAATAGGAGGTGCAAGCTTTTCGAAATTTCAAAAAGGGGACTCATGGGTACCATTTGAGGAGTAAATCTAAAGCCCCTAAAACCTCATCAACACCTCCAAACAATTCTATTCTTCCTCCAGATACAAAGGCAAGTAACAACCCTCCCCCTCCACTCGAAAGAGAAATGTCCAATGACGTCCAGAAGACAATCAAATTCGAAAAACCAAATTATGACGTGGTGGAGGATATGAAGAAGTCCAAATCTAGCCTTTCATTCTTGGACGCAGCTAAATTGCCTGGTCAAAAGGAGGCGTTGATAAGAGCTTTGAACTCACCTGATCCGATGTGGAAGGAAAAAAGAGCTGAATCCCATCTGATTTTGCGAAAGGAGAGAAGGGATGTCCCGCAATTCTTATTGACTCTGAGAATTGCGGGTAAGAACTTGCACAACTGTTTGGTGGACACAGGAGCCACGAGCAACCTCATGCCTACGGAGATATGCAAAATGCTAGGTCTGCAGCCTGTTTCATCCAAATGTACAATCCTGCAACTGGACAGATCGAAGTAAATGTAGTAGGGACTTTATATGATGTCAAGATTCAATTGAATTTTGAACCCAGGGTTCAACAGGTTGTGGAAATTTTGGTGGTTAATATCCCGAGTAGGTATGGAATGTTACTTGCTAGGGATTAGATGAAAACGCTCGAATGGCTATTTTGCAACAGACCGCTCGCATATGTGGCTACCATGGAAGGGAATTGCAAATCAAATAAGAGTGGAAAACGAACCGAGGCTTAAAGAGATTATAACAGATTTTAACAAGCCGAATGAAGTTCAGTTTTCTGAGCCAGACTTAGGAGTCTATGCGCTTGATGTTGAGGAAGCTACTGAAGAGTTTAAAGAAGAAGTGTGTCATGGTCATTCTTCTGAAGAAAAGGATTACACGTGGTTGCTCAAGTTTGATGGATCAAAGTCTAGATAGGGAGCAGGAGCTGGAGTCGAGCTCACTGGTCCAGGAGGTAAACCATTGCTAGCTGCTTATAGACTGCAATTTCCTTGCACAAACAATGTGGTAGAGTATGAAGCATTGATCTATGGTTTACGTCTAGCATTGAGCAAACATGTTAAATGCTTGAAGGTTTTGGGGGATTCTGAGTTGGTTGTCAAGCAAATCAAAGGACAATATACATGTCGCGACAAAAGACCGAGCCTTTATAGAACTAGGGTTATGGATCTCATGGAGGAGTTTGATGCATTCAACATAGCCCTTATTTCTAGGAGAGGAAATCGAATAGCGAGACTCTCTTGCGATCATCGTGGGCATGTTAAACCCGGTGGATATAAAAAGATGTAAAAAGTTTTCCATTGAGCTGGTTCCTTGTCCATCAATACCTGATAATGTAAAGAATTTCCAGGTTTTTGAAAGTGACAGGCACATCTTCAAGTTTGTCACAAACTCGGGTATTTTTGAAAACCAGGTGATTGATGAGGAACAAAGGTGGCAGGATGAAACAGAAGAAAGTGAAACTGCGTATCAATCCAACAAAATTCCTAAAGACGTGGTTTCATTAGAAAAGATGTTCGACATGGAATGCAAGAACAAGAATAGAAAAAGAGTCCCACTCCCCAAAGATGCATGCGATTCAATTAATCTAGGGAGTGCAGACAATCCAAAGGAGGTGTACATAGCAAAGGCATGTACAGAGGAAGAAAGGAGCAATATAATACAGGCATTGAAGCATTACATAGATTGTATTGCTTGGAACTACAATGAGCTGAAGACTTACAACCAGAACATTATCACACATACCATCCCTTTGAAGCCAGACTCCAAGCCTTTTAGGCAAAGACAGCGAGTTGTTAACCCGCTATTGGAGCCTTTGATCGAAAAGGAGGTTAAAAGATTATTGGAAGCAAAAATCATTTTTCCTGTTAGGCACTCAACCTGGGTGGCCAACCTCGTTCCAGTAAGGAAAAAGAGTGGAGAGATTAGGCTGTGCATAGATTTTCGAAATCTTAATAAAGCCTCTCAAAAAGACAATTATCCATTGCCATCGATTGATGAAATTCTGCAAATGGTAAATGGATCTGAAATGATGTCCTTTCTCGATGGATATTCGGGGTACAACCAAGTTCTTATACATCCAGATGATAGGATGAAAACGGCCTTCACTACCAAGTGGGGGACATTTGCATATAAGAGAATGCCGTTCGGACTGTTAAATGCGGGTGCAACTTTTCAACGCGCCATGGATTACGCATTCAAAGGGCTAATAGGCAAATGCATCATCATGTATGTGGATGATATCCCAGTTTTCTTGAAGAAGAGAGAGGATCATGTTAAAGATTTGAAGAAAGTGCTTCAAAGATGCAGAGAACATGGAATTTCCTTAAATCCCAAAAAGTGCATTTTTGGAGTAATAGAAGGAAAATTGTTGGGTCACATCATTTCAAAAGAGGGCATATCCATCGACCCAGAAAGGATACAAGCTATCCAAAACTTACCTCTCCCGAGCAGTAAAAAAGAACTGAGATCTTTCTTTGGGCAAGTCAATTTTGTGAGGAAGTTTATCTCTAGCTTTGCCGAGATAGCTAAACCTCTGAACCAGATGCTCAAGAAAGATGTGGATGTAAAATGGAACAAAGAAAGTAGAGTGGATTTCCAGAATATCAAAGATGCCATTTCCAGAGCCCCTGTTCTTATAAGCCCAGACTACTCCAAGCCTTTTTATATTTATGCGTTTGCATCAGAACACTCCTTTGCGAGTGTCTTAACCCAAAAAGGTGAGGATAGTGTCAAAAAACCCATTGCATTTTTAAGTGCCCCCTTGAAAGACGCTCAATTAAGGTATTCAATCCTTGATAAGCAAATGTACGCACTTTTTAAAATGGTGAAAAAATTTAGGCACTACATCGTGCACAGCAGAATTATCGCCATCGTGCCCGATTCTGCTGTCAAGACCATGTTTTTACAGAATGAACTAGGTGAGAAGAGAGGAAAGTGGATTTCAACCATCCAAGAATTTGATCTCGAAATCCAACCAATGAAACTAGTTCGAGGACGAGGACTCGGCGAAGGCGATCGTAGAAAATAATTCGCAAATAATAGGTCAATGCTCAAATACAGAATACATGGCTAAAGACGACTGGTATGTTGATATTGTGCAATTTTTATTGACTGGTAAGTGTCCTTCTAATTTAAATTCGACACAGAGAAGAGCCTTAAGGCTTAAATCTATCAATTATCTGATAAAATCTGGTGTGCTTTACAGGAAGAATCATGAAGGTATCTACCTGAGGTGCTTGAACAAAGAAGAAGTTGCCAGGGTGTTGCAGGAATTTCACGGGAAACATGGAACTGGTCATGGTGCAGCCAATGCTACAAAGACATCAAATCCTGAGAGTAGGATACTATTGGCCACATATTTTCAAGGATGCGCATACCCATGTACGATCTTGTCACATCTATCAAGTGGCTATGAATAGAGAAAGAAATGCAGCCATGCCGTTGTAGCCTGTAGTCGAAATGAGACCGTTTGCATAGTGGGGACTAGATTTCATCGGGGTTATTAACCCAAATTCTTTTGATTCTCATAAATTCATTTTGACAGCTACGGACTACTGTACAAGGTGGACAGAAGCGATTCCTACTAAACATGCCACCACAGATGTTGTGATTAAATTTCTTGAGGATCAGATTATAACAAGATTTGGAATGCCCGACTCTATTGTCAATGACAATGGTAAAGCTTTTATTTCTACACAATTTGCAGATTGGGCATATGATAACAAAGTGAGCTTAAAGTTTGCATCCAATTACTATCCTCAAGGAAATGGGTTGGCCGAGTCTTCAAATAAGAATTTGTTGAATACTATCAAGAAGTTGTCTGGAAAAGAACCCTCGGGATCGGCACGACCTAACTAAAGTTTGCCCTTTGGGCAGATAGGACCAGAGTGAAAGAATCCATAGGGAACACTCCCTATCATTTGGTCTATGGGCAAGACCCGATATTTCTAGCAAATTTGAAGTTGCAGACCTTGCATTTCATACAAGAGTATTTGGGGACAGATGATCAAGTTGAAGCCAGGTTGAGCCAGTTGTTGCACCTTGATGAAAAGAGAGAAGAGGCCATGAATCACATGAATAAACACCAGGCAGTTATCAAGAGATGGTTTGATAGAAGAGCCAAGGTCAAATCATTCAGAATTTCAGATTTGGTATTACTATGGGACAAAAGACATGAGGAAAAAGGGAACCATCAAAAGTTTGATTGTCTTTGGTTAGGTCCATATCAGATTTCAGAGATTCTTGGGAAGAATACCTTCAGGCTGAAAACATTAGAAGGGGAAGATTTCATGCTACCGGTTAATGGGCAGATTTTAAAGCATTATTTTAGCCCTTAGGTTGTGAGACTTTGATATTATTCTTTTGATCTTGGTCGGGGATTTTCAGGTGTTGCTTTTATTGTTTAGGATTGTTAGTCTAGCTAGGATTTTGATTATGGATTTGATTTCAATTGACATGTGTGTTATTAAAAAAAAAAAAAAAAAAAAAAAAAAAAATGTTGAAGAATAAAAAATTGAGATGTCAACTCATGCTTAAGGTTAGGAGAATACGAAATATTGGAATTGTCTTGTAGAAGCTCCACAAGTAACATAAACATCTTAAGTTATATTGTTTGATTTTGTGATACATGAAAGAATCAGTTTTGCATGACAATTCATCCCATTTGTAGTTCAAGAAATAATGCATTCATGTTCCATCTCACCTTACATACATCTCATCTTAGTTACATATGCATCTTAGGTACAAGCCATTGAAGTATGTCAAATCCTCTTAGGATTGTGTTATAACATGTATGTAAGTAGCTCCTAAGGTTGGAAACTGAGTCTTGAGGTATCTACAACCAAGCACGTCTCATCCATTAAAAAGGATCTTGAGCAAAATGATCAAAACCTAGCTTGGAGGAAAAGGTTGGGCGAAAGTGGTTTTCATGTCTATCCTATTATGCAACATGATCCTTAAAACAGTGGTTTTGACCACTTCCATAGAGCTTAAAGCCTAAAATTATAGTAGTAAGGATAGGGGTAAATCCTCATCGAACTTAGGTTGAGGATCCAATTCCCCAAAGCTTTGATTTGACCCACATGGAGTAGTAAGGATAGGGTATAAATTCTCATCTCACTTAGGTTGAGAATCTGATTCCCCAAAGCTCTTATGTCTCATTTCATAAAGTCTTGGATTGTAAGGATCGTACTATTTGTCCTCTACAAAGGATGAGTAGTCATCCCCAAGGTCTAAGCAACAAAATTAATATTTTCCATTTACACCTAAGGTTTGGATTGTAAGGATCGTACTACATGTCCCTAGCCAGGATGGGTAGTCATCCCCAAGGTCCAAGAAGTAAAAAAAAAATATATAATAAATAAATTTTTCCCATCTCATCTTTATTTTGGATTGTAAGGATCGTACTACTTGTCCTCTGCAAAGGATGGGTAGTCATCCCCAAGGTCCAAAGAAATGAAGATAAGTTTTGGATTGTGGGGTTAGATATGCCCATGCATGGCATCATGTCTTGCCTAAAAAACAAGACCACTGATTGTCTAGAGGGTTAGACTAGCATGGCCATTTCTTCCATAATTGGTTTAATTATTTTGCTCAAAGTGAGGTAATGAACTCTAAATCAGAATAGTAAGGATAGGGTTGAACTCTCATCTCGGTTGGTTGGGAGTCTGATTCCCCAAAGTTCTGATTTCACATTCACTTGCACATGGGTTCAAGATAGTGGGGACTCATAACCAACTTTGGGATACAATAAGGTAATAAATCAGTGGATCCTAAGAGGGTTTGGCAATCTTAAATGCTTGTACATAATAGTAGAAGAATGACCATGCCTTTTATGAGAATAAAATCTCCTCAGCACATTCATTAGGGTCACGAATCATTCACCATCCCACATATGCATTCATGCAAAACTGATAATGGAGTGTTGATCAATTTCAAACGATAGGGAAGGAAATTCATTGCACACACTGAGCTAATGCTTGATAATTCTGATAATTCATGTACTTCTGATCTTTGGGCATTTGTTATATTGCTTACGTGCTAACACATGTTTTTGAGTTATGATATGTTTCAGGTTGGGTTCTTACTAAAATGCTCAGGAGCATTTGACAGCAGAGTCGCCATTTGTTGTGGTTGATCCACAACACGCCCCAGAAGTGGGGACCCACCCTTTTTGCAGGCTTACTAAGCAGATCTCAATCACCTAGATGCTAAAAAATGAAGAAAAAGAAAAATGCATAAGTGTAGAAAAGGGTCGCGAAATCGTGACAAGTCGCGAAATCGCGACATGTCGCGAAATCGCGACACACTGCGCCATCGCGACCAAAACCGGAAAACTGTAGCGAAATCGCGACGTGTCGAAAAATCATGGTCAACGCGGTCAACGGCAGCAGGTAAAAAAAGGCGCAGCGAAATCGCGACGTGTCGGTGGCGTGAACAGAAAAGGTGTCGCGAAATCGTGACCTATCGGCGGCCCAATAGAAAAGGTGTCGCGAAATCGTGACCTGTCTGCGGCCCAACAGAAAAGGTGTCGCGAAATCGTGACCTGTCGGCAGCCCAACAGAAAAGGTGTCACGAAATCGCGACCTGTCGGCGGCCCAATGGAGAAGGTGGTCACGATTTCGCGACGTGTTTCGACGAAGGTGTACGGATGACAAAACGGTAGCGATTTCGCTACGGTTTTGTGAAAAGGGGGTCCGAAGGAGAAGCGGTAGCGATTTTGCTACGCCTTGCGGAAAGAAGACTCAAAATTCAAAACGGTAGCGATATCGCTACAAATTTCGTGGAGGCAGGCTCAAAGTCAAAGTGGTAGCGATATCGCTACCATTTCATGAAAAGAAAGCCCAAAGTCAAAGTGGTAGCGATATCGCTACCATTTCATGAAAAGAAAGCCCAAAGTCAAAGTGGTAGCGATATCGCTACCATTTCATGAAAAGAAAGCCCAGAGTCAAAGTGGTAGCGATATCGCTACCATTTCATGAAAAGAAAGCCCAAAGTCAAAGTGGTAGCGATATCGCTACCATGTCATGAAAAGAAAGCTTAAGTTAAAAAGTGGTAGCGATATCGCTACCATTCGGGGAAAGCAGGCTTAAGTTAAAAAGTGGTAGCGATATCGCTACCATTTCATGAAGAGGAAGCTTAATGTAAGAGTGGTAGCAATATCGCTACAAGGAGCTACCAAAGACGTATGACCGAAAGGAGTGTAGCGATATCGCGACATGTCGCAATTTCGTGACATGTCGCGTTATCGCGGCTAAGAAGCTGAACAGGCGGCATGCAATTTTTGTCGGGATTTTCGTAGAAAAGCATTACGAAAGGCATAGGAAATGTAGGACACATGGCGTACAAGTGTCGAGTTGCAGGAGCGTTACATGCAGTGGAAGATTTCGCGTGTTTGGGCATCCAGTATGAATTAAAAGCAAGGAAAAGCGGGAATTTGAAAGGTCATTTGCAGGAAGACGAAGTGAAGCGACAAAGGGAATCGAAGAGCCATTGCAGTACTATAAAACCAGAAATGCAGATTGAAGGAAGGGTTGGAAAGTGCCGATTACAAAGTTGCAAAGACAAGAGCTTCGTGCTATTCTGGGCCTGTACTTGGGCAATTTCCTTCATTGTTCTGGAACTTTTATGCCCTGGAACATTTTTTGAGTGTAATTGAGTTATCATTTAATATAAAATATAGAAAGTTGGCATCTCATTGATGAGAAAGGAGTCACTTTTGCATACATGATTTTAATGTCTATCTTTCCCTTCCAGATTTCTTAGGCTTTTAGGTGAAGTTTAATGCAAGATCTCTTGGTTGCTTCATGCGAACGCTTGAATCTGGAATTACAGTAGAAACCCTCGAGACCCGCACCTAGCCTATTTGGATTGTGTGAATGTGCAGGTTCATTAGGTTAGGTTGTATGTAGAAAGCCTCAGTATCTTCGGTTTCATCTAATTAATGACAGCTTTCTGACTGTAATTTATTCTTATTTTTATTTATTTTGTTTTGCTTTTCAAACCCGTGCTTTGCTTTCAGCAATTTAATTATTGTATTCAAATAAAAAACTGAAAATCCATCGGAACTAAAGATTAAAGTACGATTTTATTCATTTTGAGTCCACTGAAAATTCAAGGTTAATAAACCATAGTGCCCCTTGTTAACATCCATTTGCAAACCCTAAGGTGTTCCTAGCATTTTATTTTAACAGCATCATTGGTAATCAAAATCAGCATAACAGGAACCTTGGAGAAATTGTTTTTTCTTTGCAAGCAGAGGATTTAGGACTCGGATCCTACAGGAGAGTGTGCTTTCACAATCGGGTGAAAACACCACTCAACACCATCTAACCAGGGTCTAATTTTGCATGCATCCCCATTGACAAGTCCATAAAATCCCCAGCCGGGTCCATCTTCCTCATCTAGTCCTTCACCAACAATGCTACCTACGGTCACCACACCAAAGGACAAGAGAAAGAAACCCCTAGAAGAGGAACCACCCCTAGTCTCAACCATCTCTATCGAAGATATGCCTAGCAGAATGAAAGTCGAGATGCCTAGTTCACCCTACATGGAATGGACTCAGGAAGAACTCCCATTCACTCCCCCTCAACCGCCAACGATCACCGTTGAGATGGCCAACATGGGCCTGGGGGAGTATATAGTGTGAAACATTATAGCAACACCCACACTTGCGTCCATGCAGGACATGGGGAGAACTCGCCTCCCCATCGGCACCGTGGTTCCTCTAGGCTACCCATCCAATCAGACAAACTTTGTTTATGGGGGCCTGGATAATGGCATTGAACCTTACATGCAAGAGGACAAATATGAAGAGCCCTTTGCTAAGGACGTCAACTATTTGTCCAACCCAAAATTTGTATTAAGATATCTTGGCCAGTGCAATTGGCATGGATATGGGTTGGGCAGGTATGAGCAAGGAGTGCATGTTCTTTGCCAACCAAGATATCAAATGGCGTATGACAAGTTAGGAGTAGGGTTCAACCACCCCTTGCCCTTGGACATCTTGGTAGAGAACATGCAAGGCCTAGGGATAGGCACCAAGAATGGGTTGGCATTAGATCCATATGCCAATCCTAAAACAACATATACATTGGGGGATTATCACCCATTGCTAACAACCAACCTTGTTGACCTTAACAACCCTTTCCCTTTGGTCAAAAAGGGAGAAAGTTCGAGGACTCACCTACAAGAGGGATATAGACAAGACCAAGAAGGGTCTTCGGAAGATGAGTCAGAGTATGAGGTAGCACCTTGGGATCCTTTCGAATCTGATAGCAATCATTCACAAGTGACCCCCATAGATGATTATCAGGAGAGCTTCCTAACAATGTTCCCTTTGAATGCTCCAATTGAGCATATGCCACCTCAAGAGAATCAGGTCCCCCCACAAAGAGTGGAACAACCTCGATGGGACCACATTAATTTGCTCGAGCAAGATGAGCCTCATATGTCGCAAAAAACTATTGGAGCCAACGAATGCCTTTGGATCTCCGATAGTGATTATGAAGATGAAACTACGATGGCCTATATCAATCATATGCAACAACAAAAATATCCCTTGGACATAGATGATATGTTTGAAAAACTACACATAGGGCCAAGGCATAGGTGGCACCTCAACCAGGCACAGTTATACCAATTACTGCACCCGCCACTCCAGGTATACAGAGAACATCTTCCCCCTGGAGACCCTATAGAGCCATTAGTGCCTCGGGAGGACCCTGTCCTCTTATCTGCACATAGGGCCGATCCATTTGTGCTAGTACCCACAGAGCTAGATCCGAAGCACAAAGATCATCTAGGATGTTCGAGCAACCACATGGATGATTTTTTGGCCAAATCTCTTTTGCACCCAGATCATCTCGATGACTTAAGCAAGATCCTCGATCGCCTCATTGAACATAAAGTCAGACTAAACCCCAAGAAGTGCGTATTTGGCGTCACATCTAGAAAGCTCTTGGGTTTCATAGTCTCCAAATGAGGAATCAAGGTAGACCCACACAAAGTCAAGGCAATCCTTGAAATGCTTCCCCCAACTACCATCAAGCAGCTCAAAAGCCTGCAGGGAAAGGTCACGTCAATCAAGCGCTTCATAGCGTAGCTATCTGACAAGTGCTGACCCATGAATAAATTATTGCACAAGGGGGTAGCATTTCATTGGGATGATGAGTGCCAGTCAGCCTTTGATGACATTAAACAATACTTGGCTTCATTGCCAGTATTGGCACCACCTAGACCAGGAGTGCCATTCTACTTATACATCTCAGCTACTGAGGTGGCATTGGGCGCCATGCTGTCCCAAAAAAATGAACTACACAAAGAACAGGCTAATTACTATCTTAGCCGCACCTTGGTCAGTTATGAACTTAACTATGCATACGTTGAGAAGCTCTGCTTGGCAGTGGTGTTTTCTACCAAAAAGCTATGCCACTACATGCTCAAAAATACGATGTATGTTGTGTCTAAGGAGAATCCATTGCGATACATGATGAGTCGTACTTATCATAGTAGCCGCACGGCAAAATGGATCATGTTGTTGATGGAGTTTGACATAGAATTCATTGGACAAAAATCCATAAAAGGTCAAGTCATCGTCGATCAACTAGTAGAGGCTCCTCTTGAAGATGATCAACCTCTGACCATAGAACTACCTAATGATGGGGTCTTCCATGTTTCAGAATCACCAGATTCTAATGAGCCTAAGTCATAGGCCGACATGACCCTATTCTTCGATGGTTCTAAATGTGAGCAAGGAGGTGGCATGGGAATTGTATTCTTCACATCACAAGGGGCTCCAATGCCTCTATCATTTAAATTAGACTTCTCGTGCACCAACAACAATGCAGAATATGAAGCCTTGCTCATAGGTCTTCAAACAACAATCACCATGAACATCAAATGTTTAAACATCTTTGGTGATTCACTATTAATTGTCAATCAAGTAAAGGGGGTATTCCAATGTAAATGCCTAGTTCTACAGGCCTACAAAGCCCTTGTGGACAAATTCCTGGCACATCTTGAATGGTATGACATCGAGGCACTCCCTCGATCATCGAATCATTTTGTGGACACTATGGCCTCCTTGGGGTCACTAATCCCGCAAGACCCTTCCGATGAGATGACAACCATTCAGGTCAAAAAATTATCGCAATCCACGATGGAGCGAGCAAGCTCTGACCTAACGCCAGGAATCCACCTGATCCAGATTGAACCATCTCAGGATAGGTTCTCTCGAATCCATGATTGTCTGACTCAAGCCAACTGGGGGTCCTTTTTCTCCCCGAACCCTCTTAATAGCAACACAACGCTATTTTTACAAGTTCTTTCCCACTCAGCTTTTGCTAGGGATGAACTTCAAGAGGGATTGGCCATTCATACCATCGAGGTTTTTGATCAAGCTAGGTAATCTCCCACTTGGATTGACACAAGCCACAAAAAGATCATTTAAACAGAAAGTGGCAAAACATGTCTTGCTAGGAGACATTTTGTATCGTCGAAGCTATGAAGGAATCCTCCTCCGTTGCTTGGACCAGTAGGAGTCCACTTGGGCGATCACCCAAGCCCACGATGGTACATGCGGTGGCCACTTCAGCGGTATGGCCATCGCAAAGTGCATTCTCCACATGGGTTATTATTGGCCATATTTAGAGCGAGATTGTTGCGCATATGTAAAGAAGTGCGTGAAGTGTCAACACCATGCCAATTTGACACACGTACCTTCTCAGGCCTTGCAACCGATTCAATCGGCTTGGCCTTTTTTATAGTGGGGCTTTGATCTAATCGAAAAGATCTCCCCTGCATCGTCGGGTCATCACACGTTCATCATAACGACCACAAAGTACTTCACCAAGTGGGTGGAAGCAATTATGCTAACCTCTACGACTGGAACCCGCATTGCGGAGTTTATTTTACATAACATCATATGTCATTTTGGTATTCCATCCAAGATCATCTCGGATAATGGGACGTCATTCAAGAATAAATATGTGCATGCTTTGACAACAAAGTACAAAATTCAGCACAGTTTTTCAACACCCTATTATCCGTAGGCAAATGGGCAAGCAGAGGCGTCAAACAAAATGCTAGTCACCATCCTCAAAAAGACCATTGTAGATAGTCATAAAGATTGGCACATTCAAATCCCGCTTGCCCTATGGGCTTATCGCACTAGCATTTGGACGCCCACTGGGGCAACTCCATTTTTGTTGGTGTATGGCTCCGAGGCAGTCATGCCTCTCGAGTTGGAAATCCCTTCCCTACGCATTTCAATGCAAGAGTTCATCGATGATGACACTGCATGGCAGGCCCGGTTAGATCAACTTACGTTGCTCGATGAATGACACATCAATGCTCTCGAGCATTTGCGTATCTATCAAGAGCGACTTAAGAAAGCATACAACATGAAGGTTCACCTGAGGGACTTTCAGGTTGGTGACTTGGTCTTAAAAGAGAACCAACATAATTCTAATTTGCCGCCCCATCTAAGGGACAAGTTCGTGGCAAACTAGTTAGGTCCTTATGTGATTGATAGTAAAATAGGACCTGGAACATACCGGCTCACCTCTCTTGAAGGAATCAAGGAACTAGAACCCTTGAACATCAGTCATTTGAGGCCATTCCACATTTAGAGAGCCATAGTCCACCCCAAAAGCTCCAAGGATTCCCACAATCGCTTGGTCAACCCCAAAATGCCCCAAAGGTGTCCATAAACCCTTTGGTCAAACCAAAAGCTCCAAGGATTCCCACAATCTCTTGGTCAACCCAAAATGCCCCAAAGGTATCCATAAACCCTTTGGTCAAACCAAAATCTCCAAGGATTCCCACAATCACTTGGTCAACCCCAAAATGCCCCAAAGGTGTCCATAAACCCTTTGGTCAAACCAAAAGCTCCAAGGATTCCCACAATCGCTTGGTCAACCCCAAAAATGCCCCAAAGGTATCCATAAACCCTTTGGTCAAACCAAAAGCTCCAAGGGTTACCATAACCGCTTGGTCAAAATAAATATTCAAAAACAAACAAAAACAATAAAATCATCAAAAATAACAAAAAAAATTGCATCTCAATTCCATGCATACTCGTAAAAATCAAAATACAAAAATATAAGTTGCATTAGGCATCGCATCCATACATTGCATATTTGCTGGTCATACATGTCCCAAGCACCATAGACTGTAATTGCTAGGCAATTCCTTCATTTTCCACATTCCATCCATTTTATAAACACATACATCCAGAATAACACCATCCCCATTTCTAGCATAGTCAGTTGTCTCCTAATGTATGTAGGGTTTTCGTCATTCAACTGTCTTTAAATTTCTAGCCAAAAATTGTACAAAGTTAAATGGATTTTACAAGGGAAAGTTTTACTTGGGTCACGCCTCGTTATGTAACATCCCTACACAAGTTAAAACACATAAAATAATTCCCAAGTTGTGTGAACGCAAGATGAAACCTACAAAGCAGTCTAGGATACCATAGGTGAAAGATTAGCCTATTCATCCCCCTGTGCGAATGGTTCAAGAGTGCTAAGAATTGACAAAAGGACAAGCTCTTCCCCATCAATTCCCCTAAATAAATAGTGGTTTTCACCACTAGCAAAAATCCCAATCACCGTTGGTCCCCAAAGTTGTAAGGATTCGTACTACACACCCCTGACAAGGATGGGTAGTCATCCCCAAGGCCTAAAAGGATCAATGCCATTCAAAAACAAAATCCCCACAAGCCATCATCATGACCATCTCCAATCACCTTTGGTCTCCAAAGTCGTAAGGATTCGTACTACACACCCCTGACAAGGATGGGTAGTCATCCCCAAGGCCTAAAAGATCAATGCCCTTACTTCATAATATCCCTAATCCCCTTTGGTTCCCAAAGTCGTAAGGATTCGTACTACACGTCCCTGAAAAGGATGGGTAGTCATCCCCAAGGCCAAAAGGATCAAGGTCATTCATAAGCCAAAAACCTACAAGCTCAACCTTACGAAGCTCAAAATGCAAAATCAAATAACAGTGGTTATCACCACTATTCAAAATCCTTGCTCAAAAAGAAAAACAAAAGAGAAAAATAAACAGTGATTTTCATCATTATGTATACGAGCAAGTATCCTAACACGTTGAGCAAATAACAGACGCCTGAGCTTGAATCCCTAGAATTCTCAGCATTCGAAAACCATCTAGGTGATCCTCATTACGGGTTTGGTGGACAGCCTACCTGGCAATGGCGGTATCCTAAACGCATGACGATATGTCTATCACATTAGCTTTGCGTGTGAGCAGACCAATGTTTGCATGTGGATGAGCTAGCTTATGGTACCTTAGATTGTCCCATGGATTAATCTTACTAAATACAACAACGGAGTTAGTGGAGCTAATTAGGTGATCCTCAGTACAGGTTTGGTTGACAGACCTATTTGGCACTGGCGGTATCCTGACAAATACCACATAAATGAACTCAATTGCACACACAGGGATGTGAAATAACTTGGTCAAACTCAAGTCTGATTTATACCTTGTTCAAAAGTCTTGTGAGATAAATGTACAGTCTTGGCTAGTTAGTTAAAATATCTGAATCTCAGAAAAGCTTAACTACATTTTAAAACAACTGGTACATTTCATTACGTCCATCATCATCAGATAATACAAAAAATACAAAAACAAAGTTCTCACATGCAAAGTCATTCCACAAAGCCATCACATAAGTACAGAAAGCCAGTAAATCTTGTACAGTCTATGGTGCCATCGACAAGTTATCAACAACTCATTTCATTCATTCCATATGCATACATCATATAATTAGAAACATCGCATTCATAATACCACATGCATACATCATCATAAATAACTATGCATAAATAGAAAAAAAAACCATGACAAGTGTATAAACACAAAGAAAGTCATCTGTATATATATATCATCAAAAATGCCCGTAGGCTACAATAAAACGGTCCTCTGACCTCACAAAAAAAAATAAAAAACAACAAAAACTGCACCAAAATGCACCAAAAACAAGCAATAAAATTGTCCAATGAGAGTGCTTTTGCACTTGAAATTCCGGGCATGCAAAATAGACGTCGGGGTCACAAATCCTCACTATCCTACTCCCTAAGAAGGCTACCATAGCCGGACCACTCCACGGGAGGACGGATTTTTGAGAATTTCATCCCCAAACGACGTCACAAAAAGGGTCAAAACCCAACCAAAAATAGCAATAACATTGCCGAACGAAGGCGCCTTTGCGCCTAAAATTCTTGGCATCCAAAATAGATGTTGGGGTCACAAATTGTCACTATCCTACTCCCTAAGAAGGCTACCATAGCCGGACCGCTCCACGGGAGGATGAATTTTTGACAATTTCAGCTCCAAAATGCGTCACAAAATGGGTTGAAACCCACCAAAAATAGGTCAGAATGTTCGAAAACTGCTTAAGCATTCAACGGAAAACAACTGAAGGCACCCTTACATAAGTCATCTTGGGTCAAGTGACTCATCGCTTTTCTCATGTTGGTCATTCCCTCATCGATTCGTCGCTTGAGGGGGTAGTCACACTTAGTCACCAATCAACAAAAACACACCCAATCAAGGAAATAACACGCATTCAAAGGATCATTGACAAAGACAATCACGCCCTTGCTTGGGGTAGCAAACAAGCAATAATCACAAGCTGATCAAACACTTGGCATTCGTGAATCATGAACTCAAGGTTCCCATAGACAAAAGGTTGCGCCCTTTGCCTATTCATGACTGATCAATGTCCAAGCTCAAGTAACACCTCACCGAAAAAGGTTAACACTTGAATTAAGCTCCTTAGCTCATCAAAAGCAAGGATTCAAGAATGCGTGCCCTTTCCATACTTGGGGCATCAAGAGTTGGTTAGGTTACTGAGAAACCCTAATCATTAGTGCTTTGGTTATCTATTTTTTCTTAGCGCTGCGCCTTGCACAACGCTTCCCAAAAAGGGGCATCTGTAGACACCAAAACAACACCAATCCGATTATGTGACAACAAGCACCGATCGCATTGACACACACAGCCCCTAGGGCAGCCCCCAGAGGTTAAAAAGTGGTCCTAACCACTCCCAAAAGTAGTTTGGAAGGTCAAAGGTCAATTTGGCACCTTTTTGGCACTTTGCTCCCTACTCGTCCCACCCTGGGATGATTACAAACTGGTATTCGTCCCACCCAGGGACGATTATCAGCATTCGCCCCAGGGTGAGGCGAATAGAAGGTTTGATTGGCAAAAAGTCAAACCTCGATAGGTCCGCCAGTTAACTACAGCTTTAGGCCATGCAATTGCGAGGAACGACTTCAAATCAAGGAGAGAGACTTCAGTCATGCATGTCTTTGATTTTGGAGGCCTCATGCAAGGAGACTCTAAATCAGGGAATAATATTTTCTCCCAAAATAGGACATGCAACTCAAGTGGCGCCCTCGCATGCGCATTCAAACAGAGAGACCCTAGGTCTATAAATTGGTGAGTCTTCTCACCCAAAAGAGAGACAGAGAAGGAGCATTTTGAGCAACGAAGTGCTGCCATTTTACATCCACACACACCTTTTGATTTGTGCCTTTCACATCCTTGATCTCTCTTTTGGAGGGAGGTTATTGGGTGATTATTGGAAGCGCAAATCTAGAGCCCAAACCCGAACATTTGGCCACAATATCCCACCAAATTTTCTGACAACACCCCATAAGAGGTTTTGGACCCATCCCAAGTGGATTGGTGCCGAAACAGAGTCCCAAACGATGGGCGTCCTACCCCCGGGCGCCCCCCAAACTGTCGCAGTCCTAATCGCCCCGCCCCGGAGTGATTAGAAATCTGTGGTAGATTTCCTTTCTATTATTTTTGCATCTGATTCTATACTGCTTAGATAGGTTGTCATTTAAATTTCACATCGTTTTGAGCATTTTTGATCATGTTTTTATCATTTCTCGCCTTTACTAACATGCAGGTAGCATCATCAAATTCCTAGTGATAGAGGCCAAATTGGGAAAATATGACCTTTTGGGTCTTCCCAAAATACCCCCAATTAGCTAACCCCAACTTTTTAGGTGATTTGGAGCTTCCCGGATGTGACATTTGGGACTGTGCTTTTTGACACTTTGTTGCAGGTCTATTCGTCCCGCCCCGGAGCGAATACAAATATGTGGTGAATTTTTTGACTGTTCCATTTGTAGTGTCTTCCTTGTGATGTTTTGATGCCCCTGTCAAGTTTTTAGTTCATTTGGATCTATTTCAGTTATCGTTTTATTTATATTTTGCATGTGCTAATTGAAGGCGTGGGGATTGCATGTTTTATTTTATCTACAGGTGCTACTGACTATTTTCTATTTCTTTGAATGTAGGATCTGGACATTAGAGGAGCAAAAAGGAGTCAAGACTCATCAATGCAAGTGGCGGCGATGTTTGGTCCGCCCATTTTACATGTGGGCACGCGAAAGAAGGAATAGCATCCATGGGTGTAACAAGAACACATTTAACGCTCCTAGCCCCTGAAAATGGAGGAGGCAAATTGTAACTGAGTTCTGAAGCATATTAATAAAAAGGGCTGTCTTCCATATTGGCTTTCTATTTGGTTTCGATTCGTTCATGCCTCTTTCCTTTCATGCACTTTCAATTCATAGGATTTAGCGTTATCTTTTGTTTCGTTTACATCGCATCTGGGCTTTTCCTTTTTGTTTCCGTATCCTCGTGCTTTCAGGATTCTTAGGCCTTAGAGGAATATTAATTTTCAACGAGGTTGAATTTAAAAATTACAACATTGATTAAATTATGGCAGAGAGGGGGAGTTGAGTATATGAACCATGACCCTCATTCATACATAATTTCAGGAACAAGATGTAAGACTATGGTGAGGAAAGAATTTATAATTTCTTTTATATTTTTCTCTCCACCAATCACCATGAAAAACCCATGCTCTAGCCACAAATCACCATCTAGCACCCAATTTTTATGGAAAATTAAAATTGACCATGTCAAAAAACTCAAGGAATTTTAAATATCCAAACTTACTCAAATCGTGACCATGATTTTAGAAGGATTATTCACTTGGTGGCTTGGGACTATGGTCATGGTTAGGACAATGAGATTTTAAACCTTAGTGAAGATAATTTTATAGTGTTTCTAAGGCATGGGTTTAAAGCGGACATAAAGGGAATTATGAATCTATGGTGAAATAAGAATGGAAAGTATTATATTTCAAAAAACTTAGGAAAATAAGATCTGAAAGGGGAAAACGAAGGGCAAATGACTTTGGTATATAAAAATGAGGGCCTTAGAGGAATATTAATTTTCCATGGGGAAATATAATAGAAGGTGATGGCTATAAAATTTTCTAAAGAAACCATAGGGACTATGGGAGGATAATAGATGAATGATTATGATATTTGGGGATTTTTAGGCGATGACCTTAAGGATTAAAAATTTATCATTTGAAGGACTAAGATTCACCACCTTTGCAAAAGAATGAAAAATTGAGGACCTTCTTGAGAATATACATAATTTATACTGTAACAAAATTTCAAGAGACTACCAATACAACATTTTGAATTATAACACTTGTCTTGACTCTAATAGTTTAAAAATCCATTCTTAAATTTTTTGACAAAAACACCTAAAACTAGGACCTTACAATACCCTTCAAAATTTAAAATTAGGGATCACTCTTTTTGAGGATCCAAAAAGCTGGTTTGAAGTTACATGGGAATGAGGCCTACCACTAGATAAGTGGCAAGAGTAAATCCTTAGTTATTGCTCCCCCCTTTGGTGCAACCCACAACAATTCAAATTAACATACCTTGTGGGACATAAACTAGAAAATATTCATCCTCGACTTAGAAGTCACATTATGGTTTTGATGAAGGCCATGGTCACAAAAATTTTAAAGCCCTAAATAAATTCACCTAGAAACTCTAGTGCTAAAGAAGAATTAGAAGAAATCACCATCTCCAAGACGATGTTGCTATGCGAATCTGTCTAGTCAAAAAAACTTCTCACCTAGTGACTCCATTGATTGAAGAAAAAAGAGCCCCAAACAAGGCAACTAAAGGTTGGTCCATAGTTACATGAGCACGAGGCCTACCACTAGATCAGTGATAAGAGAAAATCCTCAATTGCTCCTCCATCCTCTAAATCTTAGCAATTGAAAAAGATATTGACAACAAAAAATGACCACCCTAGCAAATAAAAATAAAAGAATGATCCTAGACAGGAATACTGGAGGTCCTTTACGATATTCAACAACACCAATGACATGGAGTCAAATCTTGGATTTTATGGTGAAGTCCTTGTTGTATTTAACTAGAGAAGACGTGACCACTCCAATAGAACATATTCAACACATGGTTAGTCTATATGAACTGTACAAAATTGGAGAATAAGACGTCATCCTCAGACTTCTATTGAGCTTCATTAAGAGAAAGGCAAGGGATTGGTACATCTCTCTCACTCCAAATTCTATCATTTATTGGGACTAGCTCACAAAATAGCTTGTTGATCAATTCAAAGAAAATACAGATGGGGTATCACCATTATATCAATTAGAAACCATAAAAAGGGATCATATGGAATCCATGGATGATTTCAATGCTAGATTCTAAAAGGCTTACTAGAGGAGCCCAGAAGAAAGTTGACTGGTACTAGGTATGGCTTTCATATACTACCTTCAAGTAATCAATTCTAAAATATCCATGATGGTAAAAATCCAATAGGGAACTCATTACCAGTATCCTATAGGATATCCACTCAACCTAAAAGAAATATCATCTAGATTGGAAGGTTAGCCCCTAGGTCACCTACACTTTTTTTAGGATATTCAATCATGGTACCACCCCCTTTGATTATCGAACCAACTCCCTTCCATTCGACTCTAGTGTATGGTTAGCCTCCATTGTAAACATTGTTGTCCCCTACCACCACTATCTCTCTAGCATCACAATACTAAAAAATTAAAAGAATATAGAATGTTATGAGGGACATGAAAAATGAAATAATATCCCTCAATCTCTAGCAAAATTTCTAAAGGTCTGGCTATCAAAATTTTCCTTGCCCTCTTTAAATTAGAACAATCAAGGATGAAGACCTCCATCAAATGGATATCAGAGATACACTCCCCAGTAGAGAATTCGATCATTTCCAAAATATTTAAAGGTAAATAGTACTCATTTTGGTCCTTATACAACTAACTTTGACTAATTTGGTAAGAGATATGGTCCTAGCCCAGAATAACCACATAAGAGATCCTTTGGCTGGCCATGCTATTACCTAGATCCTTACTACCAAGAATGGGTATCTCTAGCAGGCCACATATCCAATACCTCTACCTTTAGGTCAACATAATTTTTCTCAAACACTAGGTCCAACCGTACAAAGCCTACCATTGAAGAATCCCATTGTACAAGAAATTAAAGCACCAGAGTAAAACATAGTAACGTGGGATGAGGGTGAAGTCTATACCATCCTCAAGAAAACAAGCATCCAAATAGACAACTAGGCTCAATATTAGTATGATTTTTTCATGAGAAGTAAGAGGAGGGTGGTAGAGGAGGCTCAGGAGCAACAAAAATCAAGATAGGAGGCCCAAAGACATGAGAACAATAAATCATGAGAGGTGAGCTTGGACTAGACGAGGTCACCAGTGCCAAGACAACCAACACTAGCATAATTAAAACTTGGTCCAATCCAAGCATCAACCTTCAAAATATAAAATATTAGGGTACAATGGGTGCCAAACATTGCACCAAGGGATCAACCACTAGAGTCTTTCAATGTGGTTGAGCACCTTAAAAGTTCCACCATGTCGGTTCCAATATGGTATGTTCTCACACTCCCAGAATATATGGAGCAGCTAGAGTAGGATTTGGAGAAGTAGAAGATCATTTAGAAACAAAAGAAATATGTTTTCCTATAAAATTTATGGTCCTAGTAGGCCTAAGCTGCAATCATTTTATCTAATACTCATTTGCAACAAAAACATCATTCAAAATTTCCTAGTAGGCTCTGGAGCAAACCCTTTAGTCGTGCCCAAAAGAGTGGTCGATGCCCTTGAACTAACATACAAGCCAATCAAATAAGAGGTAGTATAGTTGGATGAGACTCTGATATTGATACTCAACCTTCTAAAGGACTTACAACTTTCTCTTTATGCTTACCCTAATTTGATCATTGTCCAAGAAGTGGTAGTGATATATTTACTTACGACATTTGGTTTCTCTCTCTTGAGATTTTATTGCAAAGATCGGTGGGTACCTCTCTTTGGATTGGACCCATATGTTATTAAGAACCCACTACGAGGTCAAGATGAAGGTCTCTTCAGAACCACTCCACATGCACCATGTGGAGTAAAATACAACAAACTGGTTCAAAGGAGAATGGGCTTTCCTATTTTTTGATGAGAAACTAGAGATACTTAGAGATTAAATACACACCCAAGTGTTGGATGATCAAATGTATGAGTGAGCAGATGATACATGGGGAGTGACCTTATACAAATAATATAAAAAAAATTGATTGGAGATACAACCGATACAAGAATGGGAGCTCAATATACAAATGATCATTGCATTCCACGATGCCCATACTTCCTCCAAAATAGGAGTACACATTCCCAATCGGTCAAGCTACTAGGATAAACAGAAGTTTGGACTAGTATGGTCTAGACACTACAAGTTTTGATAAAGCAACTTTGTGGGAAAATAAGCTAATGTGTGCATACATATTAGGACATGTACTATAGTATAAATAAATGGAGTATAAAAGACCAAGTATTATATTTATTGGTCAATGTAAATAGGTGATGCAATAACTAACAAAAAATCAAAGCTTTCAGGTAAAGTATTTTGAGAAACTTGCCACATGTGTAAAGGAGATGCATGATATGAGAATATTGGGGATCGATAGGAATGGTGGAGAACAATCATATTTTGAGCTACATTCAAAGGATATCAAAACCATGAAAGGGCATCCCCACTACCAACAAATGACAATGCAATAGATTACTACACCATTCTTGATTTAATTGCATGAGAGAGATTTAGAAGAGATATAGGTAGTACAAAAGGCTTTCAAGCCTTATCAACCAAAGTCTATAAAATAAGGGATCCTCCTAGACACATATTCAAAGACATTGAATTCATATCCTAAGTTCTCAACCTTCCAAAACCTACCCTAGAGACACTACACCTAATGGATAAGGCTACTATTTGTTGGGTTCTTTTACTACTGCAAGCAAAAGTTCCCTATGAGTCACCAAAACTATAGTGAAATATTTACTATAGTGGGATAGATCCCTTCCCCAGAAAACAAATAATTAAGGATTGTTGTTTGAGCCAATCATATGAGTGGACTTGAAGCTCCATCCATGTACCAAGTAGCTAATTCAAAGAAAGCTCTAGCAAGGGACAATCTACGCCAAATATTGATAGTATGCTTGAAGGTTCCCTCACCCTAAGGTAAAGTTATCTACTTGGATAAAACTAATAAGGTATTTTTAACTTGTTTAATGGTGACTATGCCTCATGATGCGTAGTCGTTATACCATCATTAATTCTCAAAGAATCTGTCAATCCAGGGCAGTGTACAAGGCTATCTACGAAAGAAGTGAAACAGCTATAACTTAGGTCAATCTAGGGCAACAAGTCTTTATTGGTGGAACCGGTTTTGTGGGGGGTTTTGGAGCATTCCTATCTCTAAATTGCATGAATTAAATCTTAATCTAAGTTGTAGAATTGGAAACTAATCATTAACTATAGAAATGAAGTCCTAATTACAATTGCAGAATGAGACCTAATTATACTATAGAATTAACAGTTACAGAATTAACAGTTGCGAATTGAAAGTCTGATCCTAATTGCAGAAAGGAAATCTAATTAATTTTGTAGTAAATAAAGTCTAGATCTAATGTGGAAATAAAACTATCAAAATTATGTAATAGAAGGTTGTCAATCCTCTGTTCAGATTTTGACAGCAAAACACAAAAATGCAAGAAATTGCTGAAAAACAGTAAATTCTAGAAATAACAGTTCTGAAAATAAAGTGAAAGCTTGGCTGAAAGTAAGATTGCAACTAAAACATTAAGAAAAAGATTTATTTTAACATGAATGAACTAATACTGCAAATATTGTCAACTTATTCACAAGCAATTTACATAACAAGTTCTGCAACTCATTCTACTGTAGCAAAATTAGAATAAAAACCTGTTCTGTTAGTCCTCCTCCTAGGTCTGGAAGTGGCCAGCATCTTTGTCCAGAAGAAGGTGTAAGTCTCTCTCTCTTTCTAAATCTTAATCACACTCATTTACAAGTAAATTGAAATAGAAGCTGGTGCACTTTATTGATCAAAAGACATGATTACAAGAATTCTGCTAAAAAACTGTTACAGGTCATAGTGACTCAATTTCTAGTTATACTCTGTATTTTTTGCTAGCTTTCTCTATATTCTATCTTCTGCTACTTCTCTACCCCCTTACTCGGCTCAACCTGAACGGGAGCAATATTTATAGCTATCCTATGATCTGATTACAAACAAAGAATATCTCAAAAGATCTAACCCTACAATGCTGCAACAAATTCTGGTTTTATCCTAGAAGAGGACTAAAACCTGATCTTTCCCTTAATGATGGCTTTGGTCGGCAATGATGGCAAAAACAGATGGCAGATATTTCTCTTTACTTTTTCCAACCTTTATTTCCCTTTTTCCGTCTTCAAAAATCGGTCAAAAAGGTCAAAATCACATTCTGTTCTTCATTTCGAAGATAAGTGGCTTCATTCCGAAGACAGTGCAGTTTTCATTTCGAAGATCGCTCATTCCGAAGATCGCTCATTCTGAAGATACTGCATGCCTCATTATGAAGATCCGCTCATTCCGAAGATGCTGCATTCTTCATTCCGAAGATCCGCTCATTCCGAATATGCTGTGTTTCTTCATTCCGAAGATGCTTCAAAATGAACAAATGTATGCTTTCCATTGGTTTCTTCTGCATATCTCAGGTGGGTTATCTCCTAAGATCAAATTCTAATGGTCTTCATCCATTTCCTCATGTGAATTCCATGCCTTGCTATTTATGGACAACTGGCTGGAATTTATATGGGAAAGACCAGTTTTTGCTGCACAACAACAGTTTGCTTGCACTGTTGCCAGATTTAGGTGAAGTAAATGCTTGAAAAAAATCAGAATATGATTAGTGAAATGCTGCTATTATTCTAAGCATATCTCATTGTAGCAAATCATAACAAAAAGAACACAAAACTATGCAAAAAGCTATAAAATCAGCATATAATATCTCAAATACATTGATCATGCAAAATGGTTAATATACAGCATATTAAATCAACTTAACTAACATATCAGATAAAACATAAGAGTTTATAGGAATTTTTAGTGTACAAAACATGTTATGATTGAGGCATTTCCAGGCCTCATCATTTTCCCCCAACTTATATTGATGCATGCCCTCATGCATTCCGTTGGGCTATGGAATCACAGATGTCCATGTTCAGATTCCATGACCTGTAGAATAACTTCTTGCCTATGTAATATCCTTTGTTTTCCTGAATGTTTCTAAGCCAATCTTCAAATTGTTCATAAGGCTGTTCATCTTCTTCAAAGCAAAATGGAACTGGAGTAATGATGGTTGGAGGCCTGAACCTGAGACCTATCCAGTTATGCTGCATGACCTGGATCAGTTGGACTACACCTTCTGCTCTTCTTTTGGACCACTCTAGATTGATGGGGGAGATAGGTTCTCTTTTTCTTAAAGACATGGAAAGTTCATTCCATCTGTCTCTGCATACTGACAATGCTGGAAAGAAATTGTGATAACAGAAATTGTTAAATCTGGTCACACAGTCCCTCAAATTGTTCAAGTACATTCTCTTAATATCATCCCTGTTCATCATTGAAAAGTGCTGCTAAGTGATATTTAGGTGATTTGGTTGGATTGCTCTGACTAACAACTCAGCCCTTGTTTCAATCACTTTATTATACCTTTTCTCATGATCCCAATAAAGCTAATTTTGCAAGGTAGACATAAATGCTCTCAACTGAACATCTCCAATGTAGATTTGAGGATGAGAGTCAACTTCCTCTGGAATGAAGAAACTATGCAAAAACAGTTCACACAGGAGATTTTTCTGTTCAAAGGGACTGTCAAAATATGCCTCCAAAAAATCTTTAATAGTGTCCAATTTGTATTTTTCCTTCAAAATAAGGTTGTAAAATCTGGCTGGCCGTCTAAATTGGACTAAAAACTCAACAATTTGGCATAGGTCAGATACCTTTTCTTTCAATGCCTGAATTTTTGTGTCCTTGGCTTCTAGCTGTTTTGCTTCCAGTTTGAATCTTTCAGTTTTATTGGCAAGTTGTTCATATCTAATCATCCAGCTAGCTATGTCTGCATTGTACTGCTCTAAGGATACAGTATTAGGTGGTCTTACTACAGGGGGGATCCTAGGCACCAGATTTTTTTGAACTCCTTTTTCTGCCACTTCCACTGGCTGTTCATCTGTCAATATCTCTACTTGCACCCCCTTATTTGCTATTTCTATGGGGTTATCATCAAATAGTATTTCTACTTGTACCCCCTTATCTGTTGTTTCTATTGGAAGTGTAACAAGTTGAAATGCAGGGACCTCAGTAGGAGTACTTACTTGAACTTTTTATTGCTGTTGGGACTGTTCTTGTGCTGGTGGCTCATTTTCAGCATCCTCTGCAATATTCCTCACCATTTTTGAAGCATCTTTAGAACAAGAAGGCACTACTTCAGAATGAATAGGCACTTCTTTAGAATGAAGGAGTGCTGTTTCAGGATGAACTTCTATGTCTGCCTCAACAGAATCATTTTCTCTTGATAAACCCAGAAGCAATTGAGCCAAATTATCTTCATCATGGAACACAGCTGGCTGCTTTTCAGATTGTGCCAACAACTTTTTTAGTTCTGCCACTTCCTGCTGGAGTTCTGCAATTTTTCTTTCTTGCATCTCAATGATGCTTTCTTTCTCTGTGATCCATCTGGTCTGTGTCTTGACAACACTCCTTGCTGCCCTCAGCTGCTCAGTGATGTCTTCCACTTCTGTTTCTGCTTCAGGAGCTGATGCAGACAAATCAGTTGCAGTTGGCTATTCAACCAAATTTTCCTCTTCTGCTGCAACATTCTATTCTTGTTCAGGAGGCTCTGTGAGACTGTCTACAAGGACATCCACCATACCTATAGCCTATTGAATTGTAGCCTCTTCCAAACCAACTTGCTCAATTTCTGCTTCAGCTATCTGTTCAGGGAATTCTAGAAAATTGTCAGATGCTGGTTGTATCTCTGTGACATCTGGGCTACCTGGTCTATCTTCTTCATCCATGACCTATTCTGCAGTCTCTTTCAAATGGATTCTTATAGACCTCCTAGTTACAGATGCAAACTTCTTCTTTTTGCTCTATTTTCTGGTGACAGCAGGGGTCATGGGGTCAGTTTTTGATGCCTCTGTTTCCCTTGTTTCACTTCTCTATTCTGACAAGTCAGTTGCAGCTTCAGCAAACCAAACTCTCTTTTGTTTTTTTGCTCTGCTGCTAGTTCCAGATCCTCTTTTCTTTTGTCTCTTAGCCTATGAAGTTGAAGGCTCAGGAGCAAGTTCTGTAACAGCTTCAGGGGCATCTTCTGTAGCTTCTTCTTCTGGCTGTAGAAAGACTGAATTCATTCCTTCATACTTGGTGATTAAGGGATTAAGAGGACATTGCTGTGATTGGAGAAACGAAGTAGTTTCTGTTTCATTGCTGCTTGATGGAAGCTTTTCTTGTATGGAACAGTGAGAAGGAAAAATCAGATGATGGTGCCATCCATGTGATAGTGAAACAGAGTTTCCTTGTGATAGCACAGATGATTCATATTTAGATTTTTGATTCTCCTCATTACTTATCAACTGTTGGATATTTGTTGCTTCCCCTTCTAGACCTTGTTCATGCAGAACATTCATCAGGATTGTTTCATTTTCTAAGTTTTCTGTGTCACTGAGGTCTTCCGTGTGTTCTCTTACTACTAAGGTAGCTAGTGTAGAAATGACCTCTTCCGGTTCTTCATCCGAGTCGGAAAACCATAAGCGGCCTGAAAATTTGCTAGATGGTTTTGCGGGGAGGATATAAAGAAATTTGTTTCAGCTCAATACCATTTGAAATAGTCATATTTCCGGATCTACGATCTATAAAGGCTGCTGCGATTTGCAAGCCAAGGTCTTCCCAAAATAATGGGATATCCATGTGCTGAATTTCTTGGTCGTAAAACCGGAAAATCTGCAGGGAATTCCCAAGAAGAAACTTCTATAGGGACATCTTCAATGATTCATTCGGGTTTTGCAACTAATCTATCGACCATTTCTAAAGCTGTAAATGTGGGGTGAGATGTTTGAGCTGTAATTGTTCCATTGTATCTTTAGTCATGACATTTATTGCAGCTCCTAGATCCACTAAAACATTTGATATTGGTACTGAACCTATGGTGACTATGATAACTGGGATTCCTGGATCACTATACTTTGGAGGTAGTAGTTTTCCAGATAAGAGATCAACTATCTTCCCTTCAACCTGCACAGTCTTGGGGAATGCTTTCTTCTTTCTTCCTGCTCTTTTAATGCACAAATTTTGGACAAGATCCTGTTGATTTCTGGTATTTCCTTAATGGCTTGCAATAAGGGCAATGAGATAGTCAACTTTTTGAGTTCTTTGACCAATTCTGACTCAGAAATTTTTGGTATTACATTAAGTCTTTCAGGATATGGAACTATCCTTGGTAATTGTTCTGCTTGTGTCTCTTCTTCTATTGTTGGATCCAATTTTTTTGTTTCTTTTGTTGGTTGAATTCTCTCTGATTCGATGATTCTTGCTCTTCATTATCTTTGGTTTCCATTAAAAGCTGGTTCGGGTACATATTTTCCTGAATGGAGTTGAATATCACTACAATCAAGAACATTAATTTCAATATTTTCTTCAGCTTCAGCCACATAGACAGGATGTGTCTGTCTTACACTATTGGGATTAGTGACTGGTTGAGCTGGAAATTGAGGTTGCTTCACTTGCTATGTTTGCTATTTTTCTTGAAAATTCTGATTAGGTGCAGGCAACAAATGCTGAGTTTGACCTTGATTCCTTTGCTGCCTTAGATAGGATTGGTATTGCTGATTCCATTGTGGTTGGTTTTGCACCCAATGTGGATTAGTCTGATTTTGATTCCATGAGGGGTTGTTTTGATTCTGATTCCATGAGGGGTTGTTTTTATTCTAATTCCAGGTTGGATTACTCCAATTTGATTGTGACCATTCTTGGGAATTTGTCCATTGAGGATAATTCCAAGGACGTTGGGGTGGTTCTGATTGTCCCCAAGGCATAGTACCAGGATTATGCCCCTAATTTGTAGGAAAACGAGGGGGATTTTGATATTGAGAGAAATTTCCCCCTTGTTTTGGTCCAATATAGTTGAGTTCCTCAGTCTGGTTTTCTAACACAGTTTTGAGTTGTGGTAGCAGGTGGCATTGATCAGTTGAATGCCTTTTTGAACAAATACTACAAATGGCTGAGATGGTTGTTTTATTCAAAGGACATTCCTGCAAAGCATGTTTACTTCTACATCTTGGGCAATAAATTGCCAAAGGTTATGTATTTTTAGCTTTTGTAGAGATTTCCCCTAAAGTAGTGTTTAGATGCACTAGGATATCAGTTTTGAAATTTGCTAGTTCCTCTATCAGGTCCTTTACATCAGTGCCATTTGTGTGGTTTTTTCTTCTTCTCTGCTTAGTGCGAGAGTAATTCCTGCAGAGATCCATAATTTCCTCATTACTGAGAGTGGTTACATCCCCTTTTCCCATTAAATCTAGAACTTCTCTAGATTCATCTTACAATCCTCTCAAAAAGATAGTTTTACACAATTTTGGTTCTACTAGTCCACATCTCCTTTGAACAAAGGAGAACCTATCAAGGTAATCTTCCAAGGTCTCATCATCTTCCTGCTTGATTCTAAATAACTCATCCTTTCTATTCCTTACACGACAGTATTCCTGATATTTGTCTAAAAATACAGTCTCCATTTGATCCCAGGTTCTTATGGAATTTGGCTCTAAGCTCATGAACCAGCGTAATGCTGAATCCTTGAGAGTTGAGGGAAAAACCTTAAGTTTTTGATTGTCATTTATATAATCATAAGTCTGACACACTACCTTGAATTCAAACAAAAACTGGTCAGGATCTTCAGATACAACACCTCGGAAGGTGGGAAGTACTGAAGGTGAAATGGTCTTCATGGGAGAGTTTTGTGTTGGATTCAGATGAATAGGATATTCAAATGTTCTAGACGGTTGGAGCACATCCTGATCATCCCCTTCATTATGAACATAGCCATGCTGGCCATCTACATTGCCTGCCATAGTTTCTTGTTTCTTAGGAGAAGTTAAAGCTTCCCAAATTTTTCTCTCAAGAGGTCCAAGCTTTTTTGTTTTGAGTCTGATGAATTATATTCCTTAAGATATTCTGTTGATACAATTGGTGATTTTCCTTTCTCAAAATGTTCTACTGATGGTGAGACTGGTGATTTTTCTATCAGTCTTTCAGGTAGTTCAAACACGGGTGATTCACCCCTTAGGCGTGAAGATCTCCTTAATGGGACAAGCCAGGGATCCTTTGGGGTCTCCCTAGACTTACTCATTCATGTTTACTCCTAAATGACATAAATTAAGTCAATAGTTGTTATCTTACTCTGTTGTTATATTCAGATTTTAACCTGAATGTTCACAGTTTAGTCTGATTACAGCTATTGGACTATTTGTTTTCTTCTGGCAACACTATATCCCTGGAAATGGTGCAAAAATGATGCGTAGTCGTTATACCATCATTAATTCTCAAAGAATCTGTCAATCCAGGGCAGTGTACAAGGCTATCTGCGGAAGAAGTGAAACAACTATAACTTAGGTCAATCTAGGGCAATAAGTCTTTATTGGTGGAACCGGTTTTGTGGGGGGTTTTAGAGCATTCCTATCTCTAAATTGCATGAATTAAATCTTAATCTAAGTTGCAGAATTGAAAACTAATCATTAACTACAGAAATGAAGTCCTAATTACAATTGCAGAATGAGACCTAATTATACTGCAGAATTAACAGTTACAGAATTGAAAGTCTGATCCTAATTGCAGAAAGGAAATCTAATTACTTTTGTAGTAAAGAAAGTCTAGATCTAATGTGGAAATAAAACTATCAAAATTCTGTAACAGAAGGTTGTCAATCCTCTGTTCAGATTTTGACAGCAAAACACAAAAATGCAGGAAATTGCTAAAAAAATAGTAAATTCTGGAAATAACAGTTCTGAAAATAAAGTGAAAGCTTGGCTGAAAGTAAGATTGCAACTAAAACATTAAGCACAAGATTTATTTTAACATGAATGAACTAATACTGCAAATATTGTCAACTTATTCACAAGCAATTTACATAACAAGTTCTGCAACTCATTCTGCTGCAGCAAAATCAGAATAAAAACCTGTTCTGTTAGTCCTCCTCCTAGGTCTGGAAGTGGCCAGCCTCTTTGTCCAGAAGAAGGTGTAAGTCTCTATCTCTTTCTAAATCTTAATCACACTCATTTACAAGTAAATTGAAATAGAACTGGTGCACTTTATTGATCAAAAGACATGATTGAAAGAATTCTGTTGAAAAACTGTTACAGGACTGTATCAGTCAATTTCTAGTTATACTCTGTATTTTTTGCTAGCTTTCTCTATATTCTATCTTCTGCTACTTCTCTACCCCCTTACTCGGCTCAACCTGAATGGGAGCAATATTTATAGCTATCCTATGATCTGATTACAAACAAAGAATATCTCAAAAGATCTAACCCTACAATGCTGCAACAAATTCTGGTTTTATCCTAGAAGAGGACTAAAACCTGATCTTTCCCTTAATGATGGCTTTGGTCGGCAATGACGGCAAAAACAGATGGCAGATATTTCTCTTTACTTTTTCCAACCTTTATTTCCCTTTTTCCGTCTTCAAAAATCGGTCAAAAAGGTCAAAATCACATTCTGTTCTTCATTCCGAAGATAAGTGGCTTCATTCCGAAGACAGTGCAGTTTTCATTTTGAAGATCGCTCATTTCGAAGATCGCTCATTCCGAAGATACTTCATGCCTCATTCTGAAGATCCACTCATTTCGAAGACGTTGCATTCTTCATTCTGAAGATCCGCTCATTCCGAAGATGCTGTGTTTCTTCATTCCGAAGATATCTGTTCATTCCGAAGATGCTTCGGAATGAACAAATGTATGCTTTCCATTGGTTTCTTCTGCATCTCTCAGGTGGGTTATCTCCTAAGATCAAATTCTAATGGTCTTCATCCCTTTCCTCATGTGAATTCCATGCCTTGCTATTTATGGACAGCTGGCTGGAATTTATATGGGAAAGACCAATTTTTGCTGCACAACAACAATTTGCTTGCACTGTTGCCAGATTTAGGTGAAGTAAATGCTTGAAACAAATCAGAATATGATTAGTGAAATGCTGCTATTATTCTAAGCATATCTCATTGTAGCAAATCATAACAAAAAGAACACAAAACTATGCAAAAAGCTATAAAATCAGCATATAATATCTCAAATACATTGATCATGCAAAATGGTTAATATACAGCATATTAAATCAACTTAACTAACATATCAGATAAAACATAAGAGTTTATAGGCATTTTTAGTGTACAAAACATGTTATGATTGAGGCATTTCCAGGCCTCATCACCTCATCCTATCATCAAGAGGAAACCTCAATACTTTTTAGTGGTGACTAAAGAGGTTCCCTTGATGATGAGGCTTCCAAGACCTCGGTTCACTAGAACTCGATTGCCTAATTGGTAAAAGAGTCCTAAAATCAAGCCACATTTCTCTAGTAATTGGGTTGTAGTGATCCATATACCCAAAGGTAATTGCTTAATGCCATGAGAAAAACACCCATTAAGGGAAGCCCAAGGACCTTGGAGAGGAAGAATAAGGGGGATTAGAATAGTCAAGTAAGAACTCAGTTAGGCCAATATACCCTATTGAACTTCACAAAGATCCCCTAGAGGCCTAGATATAGGAGGGGTAAGGAGAGAATGGAAAAGCCACAAGGGACAAAAATGTACCCATTAAACAAGGTTTGTTGGAATCTTGCCTACGAGCATTCTAGAGAATCGACCATCAAGAGGAGCTAGATGACATCAACAACTGCTACTATAGTTGGGTCTAACTAAAAGTATAAAGGGAGGATCCATAAGATCAAATAGATCACCAAAAGGGATGTCCACACTCATACCCCTATCAAAATCTAAGGATCTAATATAAAAAAGAAAGGAATCACCATAAATGAGTCAAAATCCAAGGGAACACTAGGTCGTGGTTGCTAAAATGGGCCCTATCTACTTAGAACAACAACCAAGCTCAAATCTCTAGAAAGTAAGTTGAGCTCATTAATGACCCCTCTAAAAAAATACCATGCTACTCATGGAAGAATTTATGCTGATTTAACTCCGAGAAGCTCCAAACATTCTAGAATTTAATGCAACATAGTCTTCTTGATCTTGCAACAAGAGCTTATGTCGACCCTTCTACCCATATCCATATTGAGGGAATTTTGAATTTTAAACTTTGCATATAAATTTTATAAATAGTAATATCTATAGGTAAGTAATGAAGTTAGAATTTTTTATTGTGTTAAGCATATGACCTATGGCATCTTCTCTCTCATTTTACACTTTATTTCTTAGTCTGGACTAAAGCCTTGGGCCAGCTGCATGTATAGGCTACCAAGCCTCTTTTGGTTATACACATATTGTATGATTGTGTGGTCAAGTTTATGTTCAATTTTTTATATTTCTTGGTTCATGTGTTTACTTATCCCACCGCATTGTAAGGTGGAAATTGTATTTCTATTTTGTGCATCACTACCCTTAAATAGGCTAGGTAGATTTTTTATTCCTACAACCTTACTTTCTGCAATTTACTTTTTACACTATTTCACATTTTTTGCATTTTCCCTTTTCTTGAAGAGGTTAATTAGAATAGATTAGTGTATTTAGGGAGATACGAGCATTGAAAATCACATATAGAATAAAGGAGCTAGCCTTGGATAAAAATCCCTAGAGGTTGTTTGATGGGAGTTGCATCCCATGTTTCATTAGACTTCCCAGGGCTGGCACACCCCTCATGAGGTGTAAGGCATCAGATGTGGCTAATCGATAAGACCGTGTGTTATACCACAACTATGAGGGATCATAACATCAAGAGGGCATAATGGATTACACCTAAGCACCAACAAAAACTGAGACAAAGGTAATTTAAGGTACTTGATCTAAGGATAAGAGGTCTAAAGCAATGAGATAACCCATTTGATTTTATAAAGTAATTCTTATATGACTAACATGGAGAGTAGAATGATCCAATTAACTACACCATTATAGTTGGCCATTACTTGGCCATGATATTTTTCATAACATTAGGAATTCACATATTTAAAAAGGATGAGACAAATCAATTACAGGCCAAAGGTCAAGCAAGATTCAAGAAGAATTGTCGTACCAATGAGTATATCTTCACTTTAACATCCATCATTAAATAGGATAAAGCAAACAAGCATAGTGTATATTTTGGCTTTGTGGGCTTTTATAAAGCATTTAACATAATATCTCAATACTTGCTAGTTGACAAGCTCAAGGCTTTGGGTTTTCCACCCATGATGGTTTCACTTGTGATTATACTTTACAAGACCATTGTTAGAAGAGGATGACATAGGATGGTTAAATAGGTGATGTTACCATAGAAGTTAAATAAGGATAGCCACTCTCTCCTATACTTTTTAGACTATACATTGATGAGGTAGAGGAAATTGTAGTTGTTGGAAATTTGAGCAAGTTTTATTGTCATTGATGTCAAGAGGTTGATGTCCAAGTTTCGTCATCATTAATGTCATTAGGTTGTTTTTCCAAAAGGCAAGGAAGTGATTAAAAGAAATAGGATATAATATTTATTTTAAATATTATATGCCTAAAAGAGGCCTAAAAGTTTGAAGACCCAAGTAAGGAGGAGTAAGTTTAAAAAGAAATAATAATACTATAATATTTAATATTATAAATTTTCAAGCGAAAGGATGAGGTCAAGAAAATGAGGTCTAAGGAATCATTAAAATAATATTTCCTTGAAAAACCCTTTGAGCAATTTTTTAAGGATTTAATTTAATTTATTTAAATTAAAATATTTTAACCTATGGTTAAAAATTTAATTTAAATAAACCAAAGGCGCCAAAGTTCTCAAAGGTTTTTAAATTTAAATTTAAATTTAAATTCGAAATTCAAATTCGAATTTGGGCCGACGAGTTAAGTGCAAAGGAAAACATGTATAAAAAGGGGAAAACAATTTTCATCTTATCCTCCTCACTTATGCTATCGAATGCTATGCTATGCTAATACTATTTGTTATTTTTCATGTGTTGCTTTGCTAAGTGAGAAGAGAGGATTCATGGCTTTAAAGTTTTTAAGAGGCAATCATTGGTTGAAGCACAAGTAACGAGGTTGAAAGGTTCCATAGTGCCTGGTAGTGAAGTCGGTGGCCAAAGACTTGCTAAGGCTCGCACAATAGAGGTTGTGGTTTTAAATCCCCATGTGACTTGTTCTGTGAAGGAGGAAGTCATTTTTGTTTATTCATCGAATCCTGCAGAGGCATAAGAGGGTGTGCATGAACTAAGGTTTTACATGTGGGCATGTAGCCCAATGGTAGCCTAGCCTTGGGCTAAGGAACTCGACAGTAGTTGGTCACGGGTTCAAGTTTGGGCACAGCTAAGATGTGCACAATAGTTTTGAGACGTGGGCCAAAGACTAAGGTATTTTTTTTATTATTTAAGTTCACGAAAGTTTGGTAAGCGTAAGTTTTATAAAGACCACGTGGTATTTTTCCATAGTGGAATGCATAAGGAGTTATAAAGTTAATTAAAATTATTTTATATTTTATTGTTGCTTAGAAAAATAAAAAAAGGTTTGGATGTTATTTTGAAAGTTTGGAGTTATAAGGGTTAATAAAAAAATTTGATTTTTATATGTTGGATGTTATTTTGAAAGGTTGGAGTTTATAAGGTGTTAGTAAAGGAACTTGATTTTTGAATATTATTTTGAAAGGTTGGAGTTTATAAGGTGTTTGTAAAGGAACTTGATTTTTGAATATTATTTTGAGAGTTTGGAGTTTATAAGGTGTTTGTAAAAGAACTTGATTTTTGAATATTATTTTGAGAGTTTGGAGTTTATAAGGTGTTGGTAAAGGAACTTGATTTTTGAATATTATTTTGAGAGTTTGGAGATTATAAGGTGTACTAGAGATTTGATATTTTTGTATGGTGAAATAATTATTGGGGAGAATATTTGTGTGGAGATTTTGAGATAGGTTGTTGCTATCTAACCTTGAAATTGGCAAAGAGAATTTGATTGTGATTAATATAGGTTTTGAAGATATATATCCATCAAAACAAAAGGCATGGACACATATTTCTTATGAGTGAAATATTGTTGGATTGAATGTTGTGAAATGCAAATGTAGAGTGAAAAAGATTGTTTGATAAGCATTGTTGGAAATATTTGAGTGAGTGTTCATGTGCATGATTTTTGGTTGTTGAAAGAACATGAGTATCATTGTTATGTAAAATTGAGAACTATCTTGAACTAGGGTTTGTGAAAGAACATGAGTATCATTGTTATGTGAGATTGAGAACTATATTGAACTAGGGTTTGTGAAAGAACATAAGTATCATTGTTATGTGACATTAGAATCATCTTGGGTCAAGGTTTGAGTTCCATAATTGCGAGTTGTTGGAAGTATAGTGAAACGCTTGGTTAGGGATCATAATCAAGCTGTGTTTCATTCAGTGGATGTTTGAGTGTGGTTGGTTGAGTATTATTAATTGAAAGCATTGGAGTTATAGTTCAAGTTATGTGAAACAAATTATACTTTATTTCTGAATTGATTTGAAAGAGAGTTTGAAAGTGATAGAGTGTTTTGTTGAGTATAAAATATTGTGAGTGTGAAACATATTGAGTCTTTGATCATTCTCTATATATTTATGTGATTATAAAATATTCTGAGTGAAACTTGTTTGTGTGATTGAATAGGTTTTCTGAAAGAGATTAAGTTGAGTTTTCTATGCAAGTTTTGCAATTGATTTGAATAAGCTTTGAGAAAGCTTGTGAGTAGTTTTGAGAAATTCCTAAAGAGGATTTAAGGACAGAGTTGACTAAGATTTTGTGAAAGCTTAAATATAAAATTGAGTAAGCTTTTGTGAAATATTGTGAGCATATTTGAGTAAGTCCTAGAGGGGACTTAAGGACAAAGTTGAGTAAGATTTTGTGAAAGCTTAAGGACAAAATTAAGCAAGCTTTGTAAATTTTTTTGAGTAGATTTGAGGTAAGTCTTGGTGAAGACTTGTTGGGCATATTTGAGGAAAGTCTTGGTGAATATTTGAGAGTAGTTTGAGCAAGTTATAGAGTGGACTTATTGGAAATATTTGAGACAAGTCTTAGTGAAGACTTGAGAGCATATTGAGCAAGTTCTTGAGTGGACTTGTTGGATAGATTTGAGACAAGTCTTAGTGAAGACTTGAGAGAAGATTGAGCAAGTTCTTGAGTGGACTTGTTGGATAGATTTGAGACAAGTATTCATATAGAATTGAGAGCATATTGAAAAATTTCTTGAGAGGACTTGTGGACATATTTGAGGCAAGTATTTGAGAAGACTTGAGAGCAGATTTGATTGATTAATTTGTTCAAGCTTTGAGTTAAGGCTTGAGGTAGATCTAAGCAGAGTTGATTTGTGATTGGACCAAGATTTGTGTTAATGCTTGAGGATTGATTTGAGATAGAGATTGGTGAATATTTGAGGGAATATTTATGCTGGACCAGAGACAAATTTGAGAGCATATTTGTGCTAGACTAAGGATAGTATCTAGTATAGATCTAAGATAGATATTGAGCAAAGCTGGGAGTAATATTTGGAGGTGATAGAGCAGAGGATAGTAGTCTACAGTGACTATAGATCCATTAGCAGGGTAGTGAGGATAAAGGTCTTTTGAGTGAGGAAAAAGATCTTCTATGGAGAGAGATCCACAAGCCAATGTAGTGGAGGCAATAGTCTTCTAGAAGATCACCAGCTAGAGCAGAGGGGAAAGAGTTCTCTTGTGGATAGAGATACACAAACTAGCAAAGGGGAAAGAGTTCTCCTATGGATAGAGATCCATGAATCAAAAAAGGGGAAAGAGATCTCCTATGGATAGAGTTCCATGAACCAACAAAGAGGAGGAGCTCTCCTATGGATAGAGGTCCATGAAATTGATTAGGGGATTGATATCTCCTTTGGATAAAGGTCCATAAACATTGTAATAGGGAAGGATTCCCAAGAGATTTGTTGAGAAAATTTTAGTGAAAGATTTTCTTCGTGGAGTAGCCCACATTAGATGAACCAAGTTAAATTGGTGTCTCTATTGTGTGTGATGATTTGTGCATTGCTTTGATTACTGTTGTTGATATTGCCATTGATATATTGGATAATATTTCCATTGATATAGTTTTGTATGAGCTTGTTGAGTAGATTTGGACAAGTTCTGTGTGAGCTTGTTGAGCAGATTTGGACAGGTTCTATGTGAACCTGTTGAGAAGAGTTGAGTAGGTTCTGTGTGGACCTGATGAGAATATTAGGATAGGTTCTATGTGGACCTGTTGAGAAAAGTTGTGCAGGTTCTATGTGGACCTATTGAGAAGATTTTATCACATTTTTTGTGGATATGGTGAGCAGATTTGGATAGGTTCTGTGTGGACCTGTTGAGCAGAGTTGTACAGGTTCTGTTTGGACCTGTTGAGCATATTTGAGTAGGTTCTAAGTGGACCTATTGAGAATACTTGTTGTAGACTGATTGGACTATGTTTAGAGCATATTTGAGTGGACTTGTGCTAGAACAACTAGACTATGTTTAGTGCAAGATATTGAGCAGATCTGTGTTAGACTAATTGGACTATGTTTAGAAAAGAATTGATATAGAGCTTTAGAGGTGATGGAGCAGTGAGGACAGTATCCAATGGATAGATATCCATCAGCCAGGACATTGAGAACATGTCTTCTGATGAGGACAAGAGTCCTCAAGTGGGGAGAGATCCACCAGTCAATGTAGTGGAGGTAGATTCTTCTAGAGGATCACCAACTAGAGCATAAGAGAAAGAGTTCTGCTATGTGTTGTAGGCCAAACAAGGTTAAATTATTTCCTACTTTTGTCACATGCTCATGCATTTAATTTATCAACCCAGGGAGCTTCGTAAACTTGCAAAGGGTCTTGAACAAGATTTCTTACAATACCACTTGATATGAGTCCGCTAGTTCTACTATTGGGGGGTGTTTCAATGGTCATCAATCATTCATACACTCCTCAATAATTTACATAAAAACAATTAAATCTACAAAAAGGAAATATTCATGCATTCCTGGAAATAAACCTATTGCAATACTAGAAATAAAAATGAGATAAACAATCTTATAAAAGCGGTAAACTAATATAGAAAACATAGGAAAAATAGGAGAAGAAATACTGGCTTGGAATGGGCCCAGTCTCCAGCAGCTTCCTCCCAACTAAACACACACTTAGAAACTCTTAAAACTGTATTATAATTATCAAAGTATTACAATGCTTATTCTGTATATCTCTCTACATTTACTATCAAAATATTATATATATCCTCAGAGATGTCTGCATGTGTTTATATAGCACATCCACAGATCTTCTATTACAAAGAAGTTATAATAGTCAATTCATTCCAGACTAAACTAAGACAGTCTAGTAAATGTGATCGACGTCTGCTAAAACTGGCATTCATTTCTAATGGTGGCATGTTCCTTGATTGGTTTGTGCTTTGCCTAGCATTGGTAGGACGTTCTCATACATCACTGCAATCCCCAATTTAAATTTACATGATGTAGAGTTGGAACTGCACCAGTCTCTGTTGTCCACGTCATGATTTTTTGGTCAACATGCAAAGAATAGGGGCACCTTCCCTATGAGGAAGGTGCCTAAGTATGTCGGGTGCCTTATCTATGTGAAAGGTGCCTTACTGCCATTGGAACCTTCCTGGAGGAGGAAGGCGATTATCTTCTATTGGCGCCTTCCTGTGAGACGAAGGCGTTTGCCTTCTAGTGGCGCCTTCCTTATGAGAGGAAGGATCTTGCCTTCTAGTGGTGCATTCCTTATGAGAGGAAGGTTCTTGCATTCTAGTGGCACCTTTCTGTTGGTGCCTACCTATGAGAGGAAGGCACTTCTTTTCCTTTGGCACCTTCCTGGAAGAGGAAGGCACTGGAATTCTAGTGGCACCTTCTTGGGAGAGGAAGGCGCTTGTGTTTCCTTGGCACCTTCCTAGAATAGGGAGGTGCCTACTTACGCTTGGCGCCTTCCTAGAAGAGGAATGTGCCTAATTATGCTTGGCACCTTCTTGGAAGAGGAATGCACCTACCTTCTCTACATTGATTTTGAAAGAAAAAAAGTGCCAGGTCCATGAAAAAACCTCGACTGATTCAAATCTGACTAAATCAATTATAATTCTACAAAAACACACTGAAAACACATGAATTAGATAACACGCATAATTTCATCAAATAATTATATAATCATTCATAAACATATGCAATCCTTATTATATAGTCGCATAATAATCAAAAAAATATATACAAAATATGAGAATTTTTGATGCTCATCATCCCCCCACGCCTAACATATGCCATGCCCTCGTGGCATCAAAATTGCAGGTAGCCTTGTTGACCCCTCATCATTGCCATTTCTTGGTGGATTCGACTGTACCTGTGGCCCGTGTTTGCCTCTTCTACGTGCTGGCATCTGGAGGTGTGGACCCTCTTTTTATATGCGAGGCTGCGGGTGCTGTTGTTGGCTTTGCTTTCCTCGTCCTGGCCACTATTGGAGGTGATCTAGCTAGCATCATCTCTACTGCCTGAAATGCAGCTTCTACAACTTGCCATAGGTCAACGTTCGAAGGTTTGACCGCTGTAAGAGGTATATCTAAATTATCCCTCTTGAGATGAACTACTTGGGCTTTATACAATCGGTCTACTTCAGGAGTAAGCATTGCATTCTCCTTTGCAATGACAATGACTTCCAATTCAATGCCATATACCCACAATCATTCAAAATACCTTCTTCTCTTAGAGGGCCATCCCCGGGATGACCCGTAAATCTCCCAGAACTGGCTGTCCTCTATCGGATTGATGCAGATACCAGATTCTCCCTACATCCTCGAGGTTGCCTTCCTGTTCTCCTTAGACGTTGTCATCTCTTTGAGTAGTCGTTCGAACTATTTTTGCCTCTCTGCGAATGGCTGCATATCCCACTCATCTTCCTATGGCTTGACAAAGGTCACCTTCGCATTATTTCGAGCCATCCTGGGCGCTTTTTCCTTTGGCCTTTGCAAAAAATACGACGGCTCGAATAGGGATTTTCCATTTCTCCTTGGCGGACGTCTTCTCGCTCCAAGGGACCTACTCTATGGTCCCTGGAGCGTTCTCTTCACTCTGAGGGACCTGTGTTGCCATCTCTAGGGGTGCTTCTTTGCCCCTTTGTCTGTATTGTGTTGATCCCACAAGTTCTTCTTTGTCTTAATTAGGTCCGGGGAGTTCTTTCTTATCCCCCAGTCCTGTTTACTACTTGGTATCACTTAGATCGATGACAGGAGATGTTGTGGGACTTCTTTCCCCTTCACTCCCAAAAATAGAGGAATTATCCCCTACCTTTGGGCTGCTCTATCGGGCGTCCGATCAAAAATATTCCGAAGAGAATACTCATTCTACAGATGTGGGAGAATTCATCGGGACCTCTTTTGCCTAGTCAGTTTGGTTTGATGCGTCCCTTCTTTCTATTCCCCTATCCTGGAGTAGTTGGTTCTCCTCCTGCAACTACTAGACCAGTTTCTCGATCTAGGTGATTCGTCTTTCTCATTCTTCCAATTCCCCTCTATGCTCATTCTGGTAGTCCTCCAAAATTTTCTAGGCCATCTAGCAATTGGTTTGCCACTCCAACACTTCCTCCAAGGCTACGTCGACCTGATCATTGCTCCCAAAAGTACCTGCATCTTGTGGGCTCTGGTTTGTCAATTATCAAAGGGTTTTGGCTGCAACGTTGAATTTTGAGTCATTCTATTCTTCTTCTACCGAGAGGAGGAGTCACTGTAGGCATTTCCTTCTAGGGACTGGTTTTGGTAGCCAAAACTTGGCCTTGCTGCTAATAAGCGGTGCTCCTTCCTTTTCATACTTGGGCACTGGGGAATGCCCTCTTTCCTCTGTGCATTCGAGCACTGGTGAATGCCCTATTTCTTCCATGAAATAGGGCAATGCCAATTGCCCGATACTTGCCATCTCCTCTGCAGGGCTTCCCTCTTCTTGCCCTGTCTAAGCAAAAACATCCTATTGCCTTTCTTGGATACCATCTCCCTCTGCGTAGGGGTTCTACCTCTACGCTTCTACATGGTGGACCAATGTTGATATCAGCATATGGTGGGCCAAGACGGATGGTGCTTCCTTTTGGTACCTAGTTGCTTATTCCTTCAGGGCATTTTCCAGGTAGAAGGGCACGTTTAACTTCTTTCCATGCAATAGGTGATTCAAAAACTGCACATGGTTAGTGTGTAAATGGGTATACTTCCCAGTGCATGTAAATAATAGAGCAACCTGCTCGAATATCTTTTGTAGATTCATGGGAAGGCTGATTTTGGGCAGCCCTTCCTTATCTATCTGCATATTTTCTCATAGCAGTAGCACTTTGGTGTACGTCTTTAGCATTCCACCTTTGTATATGCATTCCCTTGTGAGGGGCAATCCAGTCGCTTGCGAGATGTATTCGGGGGTGACCAAAATTTCTACCCCTTGTACCTGAGCTATGTCACCCCTCAAGGAGGTAGCAAATTACTTGGCTACCTCTATATCCTGGCCTTGACTGACCAGGGTACAGTATTCGAACCATTCCTCAGCCTCAATCTATATTTTTACCATCCCCATGATTCCTTCCGTATCACTCGGCTCATTCTTTTTCATCGCATGATTCTTCGACCTTCCTCCCATGGCACCTTCCCTTACTACTGCGCTTTTTTTTTTTTTCTGCCCTTACTTCTTCAAGAAGGCACCTTCTTATAGGGAAGGCACCTAACCTTAGCATTTAATTCTAGGGTACACCTTTCGAGCCATATCATTGGCATGTGGTTACGACCATGGGGGGATATGATTTTTATGACGACAATATTTTTTTTGGTACTGTATAATTTTTGAATAATTATATAAAGATTTGAGTTAGTATGCGCGTACCTTATTTGGTGTTTCATGCATCGTGAAGAGCATTGATTGGCTTATTTGTGACACGGGGGAGGGGTATGGTCATTTGATGTTGCTCGTTCGTGTGGTGATTTTGTTTCGATCGAGGCATCCATGAGACTTAAGTGCTGGATGTATGCAGAAGGTGCTCTTTAGTACCTTCCCAATGTGGAAGGCACTTATGTGGCACCTTCCCGATGTGGAAGGCGCTTATATGGTGCCTTTTTGATGTTGTCGGTGCTCTTTGAATGGAAGCGCCTTCCAGTGGTGGAAGGCGTCTTTGATTGGATGTGACTTTCGGTGGTGGAAGGCACTTATATGGTGCCTTCCCGATGTTGTCTATGCTATTTGAATGGATGCACCTTTTGGTGGTGGAAGGTGTCTCTGATTGGATGTGCCTTTCGGTGGTGGAAGGCACCTTTTTGATGATGGCGCCTTCCTGCTACGAAAGGTGCTTCTAAATGGGTGTGCCTTCCTAATGTGGAAGGCGCTACTGAATACCTACACCTTCCTAGGGTGGAATGTGTCGCTATATACTTGCTCCTTCCTAGGGTGGAAGGCACCTCGGTCTGTATGCACCTTCCTGATGTGGAAGGCACCTCGGGCTCTTTTTTTTTTTTTGTGGCACCTTCCCGCCACGAAAGGCGCCTATTTTTTTTTTGTGTGCGCCTTCTTTATAAGGAAGGCACCTTCTTCTGGCGGGGTGCCTTCTTTATAAGGAAGGCATCTTCTTCTGGATGGGTTCCTTATTTATAAGGAATGCACCTTATTATGGTGGGGTGCCTTCTTCATACAAAATGCACCTTCTTCTGGCTGGGTGCCTTATTTATAAGGAAGGCATCTTCTTCTGGCTGGGTGACTTCTTTATAAGGAAGGCACCTTCTTTTGGCTGGGCGCCTTCTTTATAAGGAAGACACATTCTTCTGGCTGGGCACCTTCTTCATACGAAATATGCATTATTCTTGGTAATCATGTTGCGATTGATTGGGAAAGGGTGATCAAGCCTTCTCAGTCTCACTTCATGCTGCCTCAGATTCTACCTACGAGTGCCGATGTCAGAATGCTGAGCTGAATCAGTCCTGATTTCCTAGATACCTATTCCTCATGCTATCAGGTCTTCCACCTACAAAAAATAGACAAAAAGAAAGAAAAATAAAGGTAGTTAGACACATTCTATACCTGTTAGGCCCTAGATTAGGATGCCTATAGCTTGCATGTGGGCATCGTCCCTGCAAAACACATCGTAAGAAAAAACTAAATTAACTGATTTTGATGAGCACCTCCATGCCCACTGTTTTGCCTGTTAAGAGTTTGGTCTAGATATAACAAGATGGGGTCTCCCCCACATCTATTTTGAATCCCACCTGTAAGGTTTCAGATGTGTTATAGGGGCATAGTCGATGGCCATTGACCGTTAACACAGTGTTGTTGCCATCAATTGTTCTAACGTGCACTGCCCCATTCTTGATGATCTCTACCAACTCATATGGTCCCATCCATATTTGCATTAATTTACCTTTTCTTTCCTAGAACCAAGAATCGTACAACATCACCCATGCTCCTTCTTGGAATTGCTTTAGTTTATTGTGGTGATCATGCCATCGCTTTCTTTGATTTTGTATGATTTCCGTTCTCTACAAAGCGTCTATTCGGATTTTGTCCAGCTGATCTAGCTATCAAATCCTTTCTTTTTGAGCATCATCCAAGCTCAAGTTCAATTCTGAAGCTGTCCTCAATGTGTTGATTTCAAATTCAATGGGCATCATCACACTCTTCCCATAGACCAGTTGGAAGGGTGTGAAGCCTGTGGTGGATTTCCACGTGGTATTATACGCCCAGATTGCCTCCATAAACTGTGTAGCCTAATATTTTCTATGTTGTTGCATGGTCTTCATTAGGATGTTCTCTATTTCTCTGTTCATCACTTCCACTTGCCCATTTGCCTGCGGATGGTAGGGTGTAGTTTTATTGTGCCAAATTCTGTATTACTCCATCAGCTCCTTGATCAACTTGGAGGTAAATTTAGGCCCTTGGTCTGTTGTTATCTCTATAGGGACCCCAAATCATGTAAAAATGTGGGCAAATAAGAAATCGGTGATTGTTCTTTCTTTTGAATCTCTCAACGCTTGAACTTCAACCCATTTGGTGACGTAATCTGTACAAACCAAAATAAACCTCCTCCCTGTTGAATGTGGATTAATTGGTCCAACGAAGTCCATGCCCCACTTATCAAAGGGTTCCAAGTGTACATGATGCTGGAGGGGAATTTAATCTCGATGGTTTGGTCTGCCCATTATTTGGCATTCATCATACTTGTTGGCGTACGTAGCCACATCCTTGAATAGAGTGGGGCAAAAGTACCCAACCTATAGGATTTTGTAGGCAATTCATTTCCTGCAAAGTGTCCTCCGCATGGTTCATCATGACATGCTTTGAGTACTTCTGAGAACTCCTGTTCTGCTACACATCTCCTTATAATATGGTCACATACTATTTTGAATAGGAGACCATCAATCCATAGGAACAATGCGCTTTTCTCTATGACCGCCCACTTTTCTTGGAAAGAGAGAGCAGGTGAGGTTCTTTCGGTGGCCAAGTAATTGGCTATATCTGTGTACTATAGGATTTGATCACTAATGGTGAACAAATGTTCATCCAAAAACTGGTCATCCACTACTATATGGTCAGTCGATATAAATTTGGATAGAAAATCTACTACGATGTTGTCTTTGCCTAGTTTTTTGACTATTGTGATGTCGAATTCCTATAGTAATAAGAGCCACCTGATAATTCTTCCATCAATGGCCGGATTCCTCATCAAGTATCTAATGGCCATGTTGTTCGTGTGGAAAAATACCTTATACCTAGTTATATAATGGTGGAATTTGTTTATGGCATGCACAACTGCAAGGAACTCCTTCTTTGTCATCGTGTAGTTGAGCTCGACTCCTGCCAAGTTTTTGTTGACATAGTAGATGGCATAAAATTCTTCACCATCCTTCTGTCCAAGGACTGCTCCAATCACATTTTTGGATGCATCACAATAGATATGGAATGGTATAGCCCAATTTGGTCCTCTTAAAACCGGTGTGGATATCAGTTTCTCTTTAAGCAACTGAAACGCTTCTTTGCAGTCTTCCATCAAATTGAACTCCACATCTTTAGATAATAGAGTGTGCAGTGGTTTTGCAATTTTACTAAATTTGATGATAAATCACCGGTAGCACCCGGTTGATCCAAGAAAACTCCTCACCTCTCTCTACATTCTAGGGTTGGGTAGGTCTCTGATGACCTCAATTTTTCTTTTATCAACCTTTATTCCTTCTACGGAGAGGTGGTGTCCCAGTACGATGCTTTCTTGCATCATCATAAAGCATTTCTCGTTGCTTAGGGATAATTTGTTTTCCTTGCTTCTTTCAAGCACTCTTTCCATCGTCATTTCTTCATCAAAGGTTTCTCCATAGATGATGAAGTCATCCATGTATACTTCGACCACGTCTTCCATCATGTCTAACAATATGGTAAGCAATGCAATTTGAAAGGTGGCAGGTGCGTTGCACAATCTAAAAGGTAATACCTGATAGGCAAAAATTCCCCATGGGCAGGTGAACATTGTATTATCTTGATCCTCTTATCCTATCTAGATATGCTTGTATCCATTGAATCCATCCAGGAAGGAGAAATACTTCCTCCCGGAGAGTGTATCCAAGACTTGATCAATGAACAGGAGTGAGAAGTGGTCCTTCTTGGTCGCTTTGTTTAATTCTCTGTAGTCCACACAGATTCACCATTTCTCATTCTTTTTAGGGACTACCACTAACGGTGATACCCACTCATTATCAGAAATCAGATAGATGAATCCGGTAGTCAAGATTTTTTGTAATTCTTTCTTGAAAATGTCTTTCATTTCTGAATTCATTCTTCGTCGTGGTTGCCTGCTTGGAGTTGCTTGATCATCTAGGTATATACGATGGGTATAGATATCTGGGTTGATATACTTCATATTTGAGTAATACCATGCAAATGCCTGTTGGTGTCTAACCAGGAGCTCTTCTACTTTCGTCAATTGTGTGGGAGTCAACCCACTGCTGACATTCAACATTCTTCCTGGCCCAACGTGTATCTGCTGAACGTGGTGATCTTGGGCGCCAGCCAACGACAATCCAAGTGCAAATATGGAGGACTCCCTATGGAGGAACTCCACAATAGCACCATATTCATCTTCTTTTGCCAACTCATCCAATGTCATCACCGGCTAGATCATGGATAGCTCAGTATTTTCATGCTCAGTCAACATGGGTTCTCCTACTGAGTTGACGGACTGCGCTGGGGGTGAAATAGTCAACCTTTTAACATTTCGTCAATCGAATATGGTCATCAGCCTATACCGAAAGTTGCTGTAAGCATCAGCTATTACCATCCATGGCCTTCCCAATATGAGCGGGTATTAGATTGCAAGACTAAAAAGTTGACTGTGTATTCCCATGTGCTGACTGTCACTATTACATCTTCCAACATTCCTTTCGATGCCACAGTAGATCGGTCGACCAGATGCAGCACTGTCATAGTGGATTTTAGGTTCATGAGTTGTAGCATCTACATGGTCTCCTGAGGCATTATGTTGATGGCTACTTCTATATTGACCAACGTATTGGACAAAGAATGTCATTCAATTTTTATAGTCAGCACTAGGCTTCCTGGGTCTGCATACTTCGGAAGGTACATTTTGCCCATCATCAAATTTGCTAGTTTACCCATGACATTGATAGTCTAGGTTATTCTTCATCTTGGCTTCCTTAGACACATCTCTCTTATAACCTTGGTATATATCAAAACATCTCGGATGGCTTGAAATAATAGAATTGTCACAATGAGGTTCTTCAAGCTAGACAATATATCAAACTTCGACTATGTTACTTTCCTCTATTCTTGCAGTCAGTTAGGAAATGGACCTTTTCTCTCTTAGGCATTTCTTCTATCACCTCTTCTATAAGAGGTGTTTCTCCTACCTCTTCCTCCTCTTCTACTAGTGGAGGTGTTCCTACTCCTAGCTATCTACCAGACCTAAGCTAAATATGGTACATCAGATACATCTCACCCTCCATGTTGTATGCTGACTGGTTCAACCTATTATTGGGATTTGTCATCAATTGTGTGGGTAGCTGTGTAGGTCTCACTGATGGCAACATAAATAAAGTCTATTGGGGATGAGCTGGTTCTACATTCTGTGGAGCCTGATTCCACACAGTGTGGCTTCTCCATTGCTACCTAGGATATGGATATGGCATCCATGGCTGCTAGTTTGATAATACTGTTGGGATGCATTGGACCAGGGTGATGGCCCCCACCACCCCATGTTAGGTGGTTGAGGCGGACATTGGGGAATGTATGGGCCTCCCCCATATGATGAAATTTCGGTTGGCATATTCCCCATAAGGGGTTGTGGCAAACTATTTTTATTGCCTATAAAATAGGCATCTACGCTTTCAGCATCCTCCTGATTACTGAGCAGTTGCAGGCACAATCGAGTTTTATGGTTCATCCTACAAACTATGCATACTCTAACTTTGTTCTCTAGGCATGCATTCTTTGCATGTTTCCCTCTGCATTTTGGATAGAAATAAGCCAATGCTACTTCATTTTATTGCTTCTTTTTCTCTAACAACAGTGTATCCATCTATAATGCTAGAGATGAGAGCATTTCGCTCTTTAAATCTTCTAGCATGTTACCTATTTCTGTCTTTGTGACTGAAGCAGTCACTTTCATGGTTCTAGAAGTGGTCTTGCCTCTCCTTCTTGAGTAGTTTTGGCATAGTTGTCGGATGTCTTCCATAGCGTGCTGATAGACATCACCTCCAAAAATCATGTTAAGAGCCTCCAGTGATTCATTGGTAAGTCCTCTAAAAAATATGCTTTTGAGGGACTTATCAGATAGTTTCGTGTGAGGAGATCGATGAATATTGAAGATGAATATCTCCTAGTATTCCTCGAGAGACTCATCTTATTTTTGCATCATGCTCAGGATCTCTTCTCTGGAGTCTCTTACTCTCCCAAAATCTTGGTATTGCTTTAAAAATAGCTTCTTCATTTGATCCCAAGTGGCAATGTGTTTGTCTCCAAGACCAATGAACCACCGTAGAGCTGCATCATCCAGTGTGGAAGGAAAGAGTTTTAGCTTCTGCGTATTAGATTTGTAGTCCACAAACCTGCATAAGACATCAAAATTAAATAAAAATAGGTCAGGGTCCTCAGTTGGGTATCCTATGAAGGTCGAAAGGTGAGCAGGGGATATGTTTTTCATTTTGGTATCTCCTACTCCTTCATTAATTAGGAAACTAAATCCAGATGAGACTTCTTTGTTGTCAGCCATTTTTTTAGGAAATGCGGTCTCTAATGCAATATTTATTACCTTACGGTCATTTAAGAAATTTTGAGTCAAGGTTCTACAGTTGTCTGGTGTTATCGTTCGATATTCTACAATTTTCCATAACAGGGCTTCCTCTAAGGGTGTCCTATTAAATAGGGTATTTGTGATGATTCGTTCTTCCCCATGTTGATGGGATGAGGAGGAACTTTACACAAAGTGCGGATCCTCACTCCAATGGATTGCTGGTGGTGGGTCGGTTGAGTCTAATTCAAATTCAGAATTTTTGGCTAACTCAGGTTCTAGTGGATTGGTTTTTATAAACTTATCATCAGATCCTCTTCTTCTTGAAGAACTCATACAAGGTCAAATGAAGGTTTCCAGGTATTGTAAATAATCTAGTTGAGACGCTTCCCCGACAACGATGCCAAAATGTTGTAGGCCAAACAAAGTTAACTTCTTTACTACTTTTGTCACATGCTCGTGCATTTAATTTATCAACCCAGGGAGCTTCATAAAATTATGAAGGGTCTTGAACAATATTGCTTACAATACCACTTGAGATGAGTCCGCTAGTTCTACTATTGGGGGTGTTTCAATGGTTGTCAATCATTCATACACTCCTCAATAATTTACGTAAAAACAATTAAATCTATAGAAAGGAAATATTCACGCATTCCTAGAAATAAACCTATTGCAATACTAGAAATAACAATGCGATAAACAATCTTATAAAAGCGGTAAACTAATCTAGAAAACATAGGAAAAATAGGGGAAGAAATATTGGCTTGGAGTGGGCCCAGGCTCTAGCAGCTTCCTCCTAGCTGAACACGCACTTAAAAACTCTTAGAACTATATTATATTTATCAAAGTATTACAATTATTCTATTGTATATCTCTCTACATTTACTATCAAAATATTCTATATCTCCTTAGAGAGGTCTGCATGTGTTTATATAGCACACCCGTAGATCTTCTGTTACAAAGAATTTATAACAGTCGATTCATTCCAGACTAAACTAAGATAGTCAGGTAAATGTGATCAATGTCTACTAAAATTGGAATTCATTTCTAATGGTGGCGTGTTCACTGATTGGTTTGTGCTTCACCTGGCATTGGTAGGATGTTCTCATACATTGGTGCGATCCTCGATTTAACTCTACATGACGTAGAGTTGGAACTGCACCAGTCTCTGTTGTCCACATCGTGCTTGTCTTGTCAACGGGTGAAGAACAGGGTCGTCTTCCCTATGAGGAAGGTGCCTAAGTATGTCAGGCGCATTCTCTATGTGGAAGGTGCTTTACTACCATTGGTGCCTTCCTAGAGGAGGAAGGCGCTTATCTTTTGTTGGCACCTTTCTGTGAGAGGAAGGCACTTGCCTTCTAGTGGTGCCTTCCTTATGAGAGGAAGGCACTTGCCTTCTAGTAGAATCTTCCTTATGAGAGGAAGGCGCTTGCCTTCAAGTGGTGCCTTCCTATGAGAGGAAGGCACTTATTTTCCTTTAGCACCTTCCTGGAAGAGGAAGGCGTTGGCCTTCTATTGGTGCCTTCCTGGGAGAGGAAGGTGCTTGTCTTTCCTTGGCACCTTCCTAGAAGAGGAAGGTTCCTACTTACGCTTGGCACCTTCCTGGAAGAGGAAGGCGCCTACCTTCTCTATGTTTATTCCAAAAGAAACAAAGTGCCAGGTACATGAAAAGACCTCTACTGATCCAAATATGACTAAATAAATTACAATTCCATAAAAACACACTGAAACACATGAATTAGATAACATGCATAATTTCATCAAATAATTATATAATCATTCATAAACATATGCAATCCTTATTATACAATCACATAATAATAAAAAAAATGTATACAAAATATGAGCATTTCTGATGCTCATCACTATGGATAGAGATCCACAAACCAGATTTAGGGGATCAACATCTTCTTTGGACAGATGTCCATAAATATTGTAATTTAGAAGGATTCCCAAGAGATTGATTCAGAAAATTTAGTGAAATATTTTCTCCGTGGAAGTAGCCATATTTGGGTGAACCACATAAATTGTTATGTCTCTTTTGTGTGTGGTGTTGTGTACATTTCTTTGATTACTACTGTTCATATTTCTATCTTTACATTGCATAAATTGGTTTGAGAGAAAAAATAAAAAGTGCTCTTATACTATTCACCCCCCTCTTAGGATAAGATTGTGTTCTTCAAAGGCTTCTAGCCTTGGTATTTTTCTCTATGGAGAACTTGGAGATGAAGTGAACTTAATCTGAAGCCCTCTCAAAAAATTAGCTAGTCATCCAACCTGTTGGATCCTCTCAAGCACTTTTGAATAAATTTTACGTTCTTATTTATCAATCACTATGCTGGTGGGGATCACTTGAGGAAGACCTATTGCAGTTTCAAGCTTGTGCTTTGGGGCCATTACTACCTTAGCCAAGTCTAGATAAGTGATATGCATTTATCCATAGGAGGCAACAACTATTTATTTACCCTTTATGGTGACCAGAGTAGTACTTTGGGATAGTTGAACATCTGAAGATTTCTTTGCTTCAACTTCTATTAGGTCTATGATCGCCATTAATATTTCTATTTTTTCAAGCTATTTATTAATGAACTCTAAAATAGTATCTTGATATTCTTCTAGAGGTACTTCTAGGATCAATGGGGCAACTAGTTCAACTATGGCTCTTCTATGCACCCTTAAATTAGAAGGGTAGTTTCCTACCATCTCTAAGTGGGAGTGTGGTCTGTTTGGGGCCTGTCATATTTGATCCAAAGATTATCCCATCATCAAGGTGACTTGCATTCAATATTCAAATGAATCTCCCATGTGAGCTACTACCCAATTTTTCATTTTGTTCATAACAATGTCATTGTAATAATCATGAGGGTCATAGGACCTCCAGGTGACTTCAAAAAAACCATATAAATCCATTTTCTCCAATGAAGTCAATAGACTGTGATATCCCTTATATATATAGTGCCCCATTTTACAAGGGATATTCAACTAGGGGATCTTGGATTCCTTTTTTGTTGCCCTGGTTTTAGTCTCTTCTACAATTTTTATGATAATTTATAGTGTTGCAATTGACCTAGGGCAAAAAGTAGGTAATACCTTTGGGGGGTTTTTTGACCCATATATTCGTATGTAGGTGAAATTATTAGTATAGAACTAATCCCTTGCTTTATTTTCAAGTAAGAACATGGCTATTCTTGGGCCAACCTTGTGAGGGTGTTTTCCATAGAGCCTAAAATATATGTATAGGAGAAATTGACGAAAAAAATTTTCACAACTAGTTTCACCTTCATGTATCCATAGGAGCCTTTATTGAATAATTTCTTGGTATAATCCTCCCCATTCCTTAATTTTTTCTCATCCACATGGCCTACTATCAAATGTATTAAGAAATAATATTGGAAAAAATGGGGCATCATTTCCTCTTGTCCTAAAATAACCCTCTATAATTGTTGGAGTTCCTTATCTAAGGCTTCACAATCATGTTTTCTCACTTATACATGGTAGGCTGGTATTTCCTATTACATTGGACTATCAGGTACATGACTTCCTCTTCTACACAATTTAGGTCTTGATCTCCCATTAATAGATTAATCATATTGACATAAACCCTTGCCCATGGAGGAAGTGCAAATTTATGAACAGGGAAATGAGTAGATACTTCTTCGTTAAAATTAAATAATGTGGCATAGAAAGTGATACCTATCATGTGTTGACCTTGGGAGGCTAGTACTCTTCTATCCAGAATCCTCATGGCGTAATTGAGTTGAAGTACATTGATTATATTTTTTGGAGTGATTATGAATATGTTCAATTCACATAGTCCTTAATTACCCTTGCTTTTAGATCATACACCATTTCCAACCAGGACAACATGCCAGAGGAGTAATACACCTTGGAGCATATAATTTTGGCCAAATTACACACCCATATGCTACTATATGGAAAACATTCATTTTGAGCTCTATATGCCCTTTTGAGGAATGCCTTTAGTAAAATTGGATGGTGTTGATGGGTCTCCTAAGTTCGATAATAGCTAAAAATTATCGTCTGTTCTACTACCCAATGTTGTTCAGGTGTGAACCATTTTTCTAACCCTAAGAGACTTAAGAATTTATTAGTCTCCCAGTTAGAGGTTGTACCTGGAAATTTTTGATATGGCATGGCTTCAATGAAGTCTTCGAGCTTTGACTTGACGGTGAGGGACCTAGAAGTGCTGGATGAAGCCATTGCTTTCTGTTTAAGTTTCCATCATTAGAATAACACTATAATAAGCATCAATTCTCTCAGCTATGCGTATCTATGGAGTGAATATAGAAGACAAGTGTTTGTGGGATTTTATAGTTTTTGTGGGGTGTCTTTTTGTACATTTTATGATTAAAACTTTTTCTACTGATTTGTGTTGTTGCCATCCATCAATTGCCACATCACTTCTCATAATGACTTTACCTGTAATGAGAGTACCCTTTTATGATTGCTTTTTGTAGTAGATTATTTATTTGTACACTTGTAGTAGATTATTTATTTGTACACTTGATATTGGTCATTTTGACATGCATTCCCAATGAGTTTTAAAAATTCCACATGCTTATCACCATGCTTTGGCCTATGTTCTTTGATTCCTATTCATAACCCTTGTTTGATTCATAGTTGCTTGTCTTAAAACACGTACCATCAAGATGGTCATTTTAATTTTTGCTTGATTTGGAGGCCCGTATTAAACCTCCTGCTAGTTGTTGCTATCAGGTTCAAAATATTTATGGTGTTGTGGTATTTTTCTATCTGCACTTAAATATAAAGCTAAATTTGTATTAGCCAAAATAAATTAAAAAATATTAAACTTACAAATCTTCTCTAGGGTATAGGTTATTTGTCATCTTTTTCACACCAATGGGAGGTCGATGCCTAATATTTGGTGAAAAAATCAAGACCATCTGCCTCTATCGTGGTGGGGCATGGTAAGTCATCCATCTTCGAGCTAAATTACCATCTAGTGCTAAGGTTATGGTGCTTGAATCTCGGTCGTCCATATTTATTTGATAGTATAATCTAGGTCATCGACCTTTAGCCAATCACCATCCAGTACCAAGGTCTTGGTGGGTCAATCAGGACTGTTTACCCCTTTTTAGTGGGCCTTTCTAAGCCATTCTTTGGGCCAATCACCATATGATGCCCAATTTTGGTGATCAATCAAAAGTATCCATTTTAATATATATATATATATATATATATATATATATATATATATATATATATATATATATATATATATATATATATATATAAAGGAACCCCCTGCATAGACATGAGGAATTTTGACTTTCTATGGGGGGATCTGTAAAACATTATACATCAATTTTTTTCTAATGTTGCCGCAAGGTCTAGACTTAGAGGTTGTGTAACGGAGAAAATTAATATATGTTACCTTAGGTACATGACCATGGTGGGGGGGGATTTATATGTTAGGGAAGGTGCAAAATGATTATGAAGGCAAATTTTGGGCTTTTGGTATAATTTTAACCATGGAGAATATTTAAAAATTGAAGTTCGAAAAGGGACTTAGGACCCTAGATGAAATTAATATTGCATCATCAAAATTCTATTTAGCTAAATACCTTGAGGATTCCAGTTATAGAACTTCTTTGTCTTTTAGCTCTAGCCAATCACCATCCCATACCCGAGTCTTGGCAATCAATTAGAGTCATTTGCCACCTTAAGGCATGTGAATTAGGTCCTTTTATTTTTGACCAATCACCATGCAACACCAAATTTTGGAGAACCAATCAGATGGGTCCTTTCCTTTTGGCAAATAATCATATTATTTCAATGAAACCTTAGAAAATATTCAATCTTCTCATGGCACACATGTATTTTTGTGGGACCTATGGATTTAAGCCTTAGTATAAAGAGGGAAAATTATATTCGGGGGCCTATTTTTTGGACTTAAGGATTAATGTGGAAAAGAAGGATTTTTCTTATGCACTCTTAGAGAATGAGAAATATTATGTGCTTTCGAGGAACCCCTTTAGGCATGAAATTTTTATAACAACGTGGAAGGAGATAAATGGGGAAATAATGAGTAAATGAATTAAGGCTTCAGGGATGGGAAGAATTTATTATGTCATATTATGAATAAATTTTGGCCTAGTCAAATACTTTCACTTTTTATTTTTTCCCAACCATGGCATAACTTTTTCTTTCAACCAATGACCATCTAGTACCCATTTCTGGTGACCAATCGCCATTCGATGCCCTTATTTTGGTATCCAATTATAATTTCCCAATTTATCTCAATGAACCTTAGGAAACTTTAAGTTTTTGCATGGAGAGGGGGAATGCACATGGCCATGAGGGATTCTTAGGCCTTAGAGGAATATTAATTTTCAACGAGGTTGACTTTAGACAATGCAACATTGATTAAATTCTGGCAGAGAGGGGGAGTTGAGTATATGAACCATGACCCTCATTCATACATAATTTTAGGAACAATATGTAAGACCATGGTGAGGAAATAATTTATAATTTCTTTTGTCTTTTTCTCTCCACCAATCTCCATGCAATGCCCATGCTCTAGCAACCAATCACCATCTAGTGCCCAATTTTGACGACCAATTAAAATTGACAATGTCAAAAAATTCAAGGAATTTTAAATATCCAAACTTACTCAAATCACGATCATGAATTTAGAAGTATTATTCACTTGGTGGCTTGGGACTATGGTCATGGTTAGGACAATGAGATTTTAAACCTTAGTGAAGAGAATTTTATAGTGTTTCTAAAGCATAGGATTAAAGTGGACATAAAGGGAGTTATAAATCTATGGTGAAATAAGAGTGGAAAGTATTACATTTAAAAAAACTTAGGAAAATAAGATCTAAAAGGGGAAAACGAAGGGCAAATGACTTTGGTATATAAAAAATATGGGCCTTAGAGGAATATTAATTTTCCACAGGGAAAGATAATAGAAGGTGATGGCTATAAAATTTTCTAAAGAAACCATAGGGACCATGGGGGATAATAGATGAATGATGATGATATTTGGGTATTTTTAGCCGATGACCTTAAGGATTAAATATTTATCATTTGAAGGACAAATATTCATGACCTTTGCAAAAGAATGAAAACTTGAGGACCTTCTTGAGAATATACATACTTTGGACTGTAACAAAATTTCAAGGGAATACCAACATAAAATTTTGAATTATACCACTTGTCTTGACTCTAATAGTTTAAAAAACCATTATTAATTTTTTTGACAAAAACACCTAAACCTAGAACCTTACAATATCCTTCAAAATTTAAAATTAGGGGTCACTCTTTTTGAGGATCCAACAAGCTGGTTTGTAGTTACATGAGCACGAGGTCTACCACTAGATTAGTGGCAAGAGTAAATCCTCAGTTATTGCTCCCACCTTTGGTGCAACCCACAACAATTAAAATTAACTTACCTTGTGGGACACAAACTAGAAAATATTCATCCTCAATTTAGAAGTCACGTTATGGTTTTGATGAAGGCCATGGTCACCAACTTTTTAAAGCCCTCAAGAAATTCACCTAGAAACTCTAGTGATAAATAATAATTAGAAGAAATCACCATCTCCAAGCCGAGGTTGTAGTGGGAATATTTGTCTAGTCAAAAAAACCTCTCACCTAGTGACTTCATTGATTGAAGAAAAAAGAGCCCCAAATAAGGCAACTAAAGGTTGGTCCATAGTTACATGAGCACGAGGCCTACCACTAGATCAGCGATAAGAGCAAATTCTTAGTTGCTCCTCCATCCTATAAATCTTAGCGACTGAAAAAGACATTGGCAACAAATATTGACCACCATAGAAAATAAAAATCAAATACTGATCCTAGACAGGAATAATGGAGGTCCTTTACGACATTCAACAACAATAATGACATGGAGCCCTTGGCTTTTATGGTGAAGTCCTTGTTGTATTTCACTAGAGAAGATGTGACCACTCCAATAGAACATATTCAACATATGGTTAGTCTATATGCACTATACAACATTGGAGAACAAGACATCATCCTCATATTTCTATTGACCTCCATTAAAGGAAAGGCAAGGGATTGGTACATCTCTCTCACTCCAAATTCTATCATTGACTGGGACTAGCTCACAAAATAGCTTGTTGATCAATTCAAAGAAAATACAGATGGGATATCACCGTTATATTAATTGGAAACCATCAAAGGGGATCATATGGAAGCCATGGATGATTTCAATGCTAGATTCTAAAAGGCTTACTAGAGGATCCTATAAGAAATTTGATTGGTACTAGGTATGGCTTTCATCTACTACCTTCAAGTAATCAATTCTAAAATATCCATGATGGTAAAAACCCTATAGGGAACTCATTACCAGTATCCTATAGGATATCCACTCAACCTAAAAGAGATCTCATCTAGATTGGAAGGTTAGCCCCTAGGCCACCTACACTTTTTTTTGGATATTCAATCATGGTACCACCCACTTTGATTATACAACCAACTACCTTCCATTCGGCTCTAGTGTATGGTTAGCCTCCTTCGTAAACATTGTTTTCCCCTACCACCACTCTATCTCTAGCCTCACAATACTAAAAAATTAAAAGAATATAGAACGTTATGAGGGACATGAATAATGAAATAATATCCCTCAATCTCTAGCAAAATTTCCAAAGGTCTAGCTATCAAAATTTTCCTCGCCCTCTTTTCATTAGAACAATCAAGGATAAAGACCTCCATCAAATGGATATCAGAGATACACTCCCCAGTAGAGAATTTGATCCTTTCCAAAATATTTAAAGGTAAATAGTACTCATTTTTGTCCTTATACAACTAACTTTGACTAATTTGGTAAGAGATATGGTACTAGCCCAGAATAAACACATAAGAGATCCTTATGGCTGGTCATGCTATTACCTAGATCCTTACTACCAAGAATGGGTATCTCTAGCAAGCCACATATCCAATGCCTATACCTTTAGGTCAGCATGATTTTTCTCAGACACTAGGACCAACCGTGCAAAGCCTACCATTGAAGAATCCCATTGTACAAGAAATTAAAGCACCAGAGTAAAACTTAGTAACGTGGGATGAGGGTGAAGTCTACCATCCTCAAACAAACAAGCACCCAAATATACAACTAGGCTCAATCTTAGTATGATTTTTTCATGAGAATCAAGATGATGGTGGTAGAGGAGTCTTAGGAGCAACAAAAATTGAGATAAGAGGCCCAAAGACATGAGAAAAATCAATCATGAGAGGTGAACTTGGACTAGACGAGGCCACCAGTGCCAAGACAGCCAACACTAGCATAATTAAAACTTGGTCTAATCCAAGCATCAACCTTCAACATATAAAATCCTAGGGTACAATGGGTTCCAAACATTGCACCAAGGTATCAAGTACTAGATTCTTTCAATGTGGTTGAGCACCTTAAAAGGTCCACCATGTCGGTTTCAATATGGTATGTCCTCACACTCCCAAAATAGATGAAGTAGCTAGAGTAGGCTTTGGAGAAGTAGAAGATCATTGAGAAATAAAAGGAATATGTTTTCCTATTAAATTTATGTTTCTAGTAGGCCTAAGAAGCAACCATTTTATCTAATACTCATCTGCAACAAAAATGTCATTCACAATTTCGTAGTGGACTCTGGAGCAAACCCTTTAGTCATGCGCAAAAGAGTGGTCGATGCCCTTGAACTAACATACAAGCCGATAAAATAAGAGATAGTATAGCTAGATGAGACTCTGATATTGATACTCAACCTTCTAAAGGACTTAAAAATTTCCTCTTTATGCTTACCCTAATGTGATCATTGTCCAAGAAGTGGTAGTGATAGATTTACTTACATCATTTGGTTTCTCTCTCTTGAGATTTGATTACAAATATCGATGGGTACCTCTCTTTGGATGGGACCCATATGTTCTTAAGAACCCACTATGAGGTTAAGATGAAGGTCCATTTAGAACCACTCCACATGCACCATGTGGAGTAAAATAAAACAAACTGGATCAAAGGAGAATGGGCTTTCCAATTTTTTGATGAGGAACTAGAGACACTTAGAGATTAAATACACACCCAAGTGTTGGATGATCAAATGAATGAGTGAGCAGATGATACATGGGGAGTGACCTTATAAAAATAATATAAAACAAATTTATTGGAGATACAACTGATACAAGAATAGGAGCTCAATATGCAAATGATCATTGCATTCCACGATGTCCATCCTTCCTCAAAAATAGGAGTACACATTCCCAATTGGTCAAGCTACTAGGATAAATAGAAGTTTGGACCACTATGGTTTGGACACTACAAGTTTTGATATCGCAACTTTGTGGGAAAACAAGCTAATGTGTACATACATATCATGACATGTACTATAGTATAAATAAATGGAATATAAAATATGAAGTATTATATTTATTGGTCAATGTAATTAGGTGATGCAATAACTAACAAATATTCAAAGCTTTCAGGTAAAGTATTTTGAGAAACTTGCCACATGTGTAAAGAAGGAGATGCATGATATGAGAATATTGGGGATCGATAAGAATGGTGGAGAATAATCATCTTTTGAGCTACATTCAAAGGCTCTCAAAACCACGAAAGGACATCCCCCACTACCAACAAATGACAATGCAATAGATAACTACACCATTCTTGATATAATTGCATGAGAAAGATTTAGAAGAGATATAGGTAGTACAAAAGGATTTCAAGCATTATAAACCAAAGTCTATAAAATAAGGGATCCTCCTAGACACATCTTCAAAGACCTCGAATTCATATCCTAAGTTCTCAACCTTCCAAAACCTACCCTAGAGACACTACACCTAATGGATAAGGCTACTATTTGTTGGGTTCTTTTACTACTGCAAGCAAAAGTTCCCTATGAGTCACCAAAACTATAGTGAAATATTTACTACAATGGGATAGATCCCTTACCCAAAAAATAAATAAGGATTGTTGCTTGAGCTAATCATATGAGTGGACTTGAAGATCCCCAGCAAGGGACAATCTACACCAAAGATTGATAGTGTGCTTGAAGGTTCCCTCACCCTAAGGTAAAGTTATCTACTTGGATCAAACTAATAAGGTATTTTTAACTTGTTTAATGGTGACTATGCCTCATCATATCATCAAGAGGAACCCTCAAGACTTTTCAGTGGTGACTAAAGAGATTCCCTTGATGATGAGGCCTCCAAGACCTCGGTTCTCTAGGATTCAATTTCCTAACTGGTAAAAGAGTCCTAAAATCAAGCCAAATTTCTCCAGTAATTGGGTTGTAGTGCTCCATATACCCAAAGGTAATTGCTTAATGCCATGAGCAAAACACCCATTAGGGGAAGCCCAAGGGCCTTGGAGAAGAAGAATAAGAGGGATTAGAAGGGTCAAGTAAGGACTCAGTTAGGCCAACATACCCTGTTGACCTTCACAAAGATCCACTAGAGGCCTAGATATAGGAGGGGTAATGAGAGAATGGAAAATCCACTAGGGACAAAAATATACCCATTAAACAAGGTTCGTTGGAATCTTACCTAGGAGCATTCTAGAGAATCGACCATCAAGAGGAGCTAGACGACATCAACAACTGCTACTACAATTGGGTCTAACTAAAAGTATAAATGAAGGGTCCATAAGATCAACTAGATCACCAAATGGGATGTCCACACTCATACCCGTACCAAAATATAAGGATATAATACAAAAAAGAAAGGAATCACCATAAGTGAGTCAAAAGCCAAGGGAACACTAGGTCATGGTTGCTAAAATGGGCCCTATCTACTTAGACCAACAACCAAGCTCGAATCTCTAGAAAGGAAGTTGAGCTCATTAATGACCCCTCTAAAAAAATACCATGCCACTCATGGAAGAATTTATGGTGATTTAACTCCAAGAAGCTGCAAATATTCTAGAATTTAATGCAACATAGTCTTCTTGATCTTGCAACTAGAGATGATTTCGACCCTTCTACCCATATCCATATTGCGAGAATTTTAAATTTTAAAATTTGCGTATAAATTTTATAAATAGTAATATCTATAGGTAAGTAATGAATTTAGAAATTTTTATTGTGTTAAGCATATGACTTGTGGCATCTTCTCCCTCCTTTTTCCACTTTATTTCTTAGTCTGGACTCAAGCCTTGGGCCAGCTGCATGTATAGGCTACCAAGCCTCTTTTGGTTATACACATATTGTATGATTGTGTGGTCAAGTTTATGTTCAATTTTTTATCTTTCTTGGTTCATGTGTTTACTTATCCCACCGCATTGTAAGGTGGAAATTGTATTTCTCTTTGGTGCATCACCACCCTTAAATAGGCTAGGTGGATTTTTAATTCCTACAATCTTACTTTATGCAATTTACTTTTTATACTATTTCACATTTTTTGCATTTTCCATTTTATTGAAGAGGTTAATTAGAATATATTAGTGTATTTAGGGATAGACGAGCATTGATGATCACATCTAGAAGCTAGGAGCTAGCTTTGGGTAAAAATCCCTAGAGGTTGTTTGATGGGAGTTGCATCCCATGTTTCCTTAGACTTCCCAGGGCTGGCACACCCCTCATGAGGTGCAAGGCATCAGATGTGTCTGATCGATAAGACCATGTGTTATAAGACAACTATGGGGGATCATAACACCAAAGGGGCATAAGGGATTGCACCTGAGCACAAAAAAAATTGAGACAGGTAATTTAAGGTACTTGATCTATGGATCAAAGGTCCAAAGCAATGAGACAACCCATTTAATTTTACAAAGTAATTCTTATATGACTAACATTGACAGTAGAATGATCCAATTAACAACTACACCATTATGGTTGGCCATTACTTGGCCATGATATTTTTCATAATATTAGGCATTCACATATTTAAAAAGGATGAGACAAATCAATTACAGGACAAAGGTCAAGCAGGATTCAAGAAGAACTGTCTTACCAATGATTATATCTTCACTTTAACCTCCATGATTAAAGAGGCTAAAGCAAACAAGCATAGTGTATATTTTGGCTTTGTGGAATTTTATAAAGCATTTAACACAATATCTCAATACTTGCTAGTTGACAAGCTCAAGGCTTGGGGTTTTCCACCCTTGATGGTTTCACTTGTGATTATACTTTACAAGACCATTGTTAGAAGAGTATGACATAGGATGGTGAAATAGGCGATGTTAACATAGGAGTTAATTAAGGCTAGCCACTCTCTCCTATACTTTTTAGACAATACATTAATGACGTAGAGGAAATTGTAGTTGGAAATTTGAGCAAGTTTTATTGTCGTTGATGTCAAGAGGCTGATGTCCAAGTTTCGTCATCATTAATGTCATTAGGTTGTTTTTCCAAAAGGAAAGGAAGCGATTAAAATAAATAAGATATAATATCTATTTTAAATGTTATATGCCTAAAATAAGCCTAAAAGTTTGAAGACCCAAGGAAGGAGGAGCAGGTTTAAAAAGAAATAATAATATTATAATATTTAATATTATAAATTTTTGGGCAAAAGGATGAGGTGAAGAAAACAAGGTCCAAGGAATCATTAAAATAATATTTCCTTGAAAAACACTTTGAGAAATTTTTTAAGAATTTAATTTAATTTATTTAAATTAAAATATTTTAACCTATGGTTAAAATTTTAATTTAAATAAACCAAAGACGCCAAAGTTCTCAAAGGTTTATATATTTAAATTTAAATTGGAAATTTGAAATTCGAATTTGGGACGACGAGTTAAATGCAAAGGAAAACATGTATAAAAAGCAGAAAACGATTTTCATCTTATCCTCCTCACCTATGCTATCGAATGCTATGCTATGCTAATGATATTTGTGATTTTTCGTGCATTGCTTTGCTAAGTGAGAAGAGAGGATTCATGGCTTTAAATTTTTTAAGAGGCAGTCGTTGGTTGAAGTGCAAGTAACAAGGTTGAAAGGTTCCATAGCACTGGATAGCGTATTCAGTGGCCAAAAACTTGCCAAGGCTCGCACAACAGAGGTTGTGGTTTTGAATCCCTACGTGACTTGTTCTGTGAAGGAGGAAGTCATTTTTTTTTATTCATCAAATCCTACAGAGGCATAAGGGGTGGTGCATGAACTAAGGTTTCACATGTGGGTATGTAGCCCAATGGTATCTAGCCTTGGGCTAAGGCGCTTGACGGTAGTTGATCGCGGGTTCAATTTTGGGCGCAGCTAAGATGTGCACAAAATTTTTGAGATGTGGGCCAAAGACTAAGGTAATTTTTTTATTATTTAAGTTCACCGAAGTGTGGTAAGCGTAAGTTTTATAAAGACCACGTGGTATTTTTGCATAGTGGAATGCATAGGGAGTTATAAAGTTAATTAAAATTATTTTATATTTTATTGTTGCTTAGAAAAATAAATAAAGGTTTGGATGTTATTTTGAAAGTTTGGAGTTATAAGGGTTAATAAAAGAATTTGATTTTTATATGTTGGATGTTATTTTGAAAGGTTGGATTTTATAAGGTGTTAGTAAAGGAACTTGACTTTTGAATATTATTTTGAAAGGTTGGAGTTTATAAGGTGTTAGTAAAGGAACTTGATTTTTGAATATTATTTTGAGATTTTGGAGTTTATAAGGTGTTTGTAAAGGAACTTGATTTTTGAATATTATTTTGAGAGTTTGGAGATTATAAGGTGTACTAGAGATTTGATATTTTTTTATGGTGAAATAATTATTGGGGAGAATATTTGTGTGGAGATTTTGAGATAGGTTGTTGCTATCTAACCTTGAAATTGGAAAAGAGGATTTGATTGTGATTAATATAGGTTTTGAAGATATATCTCCATCAAAATAAAATGTATGGACACATATTTCTTATGAGTGAAATATTGTTGGATTGAATGTTGTGAAATGCAAATGTGTAGTGAAAAGGATTGTTTGATAAACATTATTGGAAATATTTGAGTGAGTCTTCATGTGCATGATTTGTGTATGTTGAAAGAACATGAGTATCATTGTTATGTAAAATTGAGAACTATCTTGAACTAGAGTTTGTGAAAGAACATGAGTATCATTGTTATGTGAAATTGAGAACTATCTTGAACTAGGGTTTGTGAAAGAACATGAGTATCACTAGCTAGAGCAGAGGGGAAAGATTTCTCTTGTGGATAGAGATCCACAAACTAGCAAAGGGGAAAGAGTTCTCCTATGGATAGAGATCCACGAACCAACAAAGGGGAAACATATCTCCTATGGATAGAGTTCCACAAACCAATAAAAAAGAGGAGTTCTCCTATTGATAGAGGTCCATGAAATTTATTAGGGGATAGGTATCTCCTTTGGACAGAGGTCCATAAACATTGTAATACATAAGGATTCCCAAGAGATTTGTTTAGAATATTTTAGTGAAATATTTTCTTTGTGGAGTAGCCCACATTAGATGAACCAATTTAAATTGGTATCTCTATTGTGTTGGATGATTTGTGCATTGCTTTGATTACTGCTATTGATATTGCCATTATATATTGGATAATATTGTTTGATAAATAAAAGTAAAAGTTGGTCTTATACTGTTCACCCTCCTTAGTATAAGCTTGTGTTATTCAATTGGTATCATAGCGGGTTCCTTTGAAAGAGTTTAATAGCTTGAAGGAAAATATTATAGAAACACAGATGGATTCTTAGAGTGGATCTTCAGTAAATAAGGCACCATTGTTCGATGCAAAAAATTATGCATTTTGGAGTGTTAGAATGAAGATTTACCTAATGGTACAAGGAAATGAGATATGGTAAGCAGTTGAGGATGGATACACACCGCCTGCTACTCCACATACAAATAAAGATGGTAAGCTTCTACATCTAAATAATTCAAAGGCAATGCATGGAATATTAAGTGCTTTATGTGAATAAAATTTGTAAAATTTATGCATTGAACATCAACAAAATATATTTGGTAAAAATTATAGAAAACATATGAGGGAGACAAAAATGTCAAAATGGTAAAATTGCAAAATCACAAGAAAATATTTGAAGATCTACATATTAAGGATGAGGAAGACATTGCTATATACTTACTTCATATGGATGAGGTTGTTACTCCATGCAAGAAATTGGGTTTAAAGTTGAAGAATCAGATGTTTGTCAAAATATTTTAAGGTCACTCCCTAAGAGGTATAGTGAAAATGTTTTAGCCATAGAAAAAACAAAAGATATTGAAACTTTGACAAGGTATGAGTTACATGGAACTCTCACAAATTTTGAGATGAGAATAGGAAAGGATCCTATTCCCTAGAAAGAAGAGACTTTCAAAGTTACAAAGAGGACAAAGGATAATAAGTTAGGTTCAAGTAATGAGTCATCCAATGATGAAGAAGAAAACTATGCTAGAAGGAACAAGGACACAAGAAAGCACAAAGGTATGAAATCAATGAAGTGTTTAAAATGTGGTAAATATGGTCACTATGCATCTGATTGTCTAGAGCTGGAAATAATAGTGGTGAAGAGAAACATGATCATAAGATCAAGGAAGCAAAAAAATATAGGTATCAAAATAAGAATAAGTATGGACAATGCAAGCAAGAAAATAAAATTTTACAAAAGCATAAGAAGAGTTTTTATGTAGATAAGACATGCAAGAGTTCAAGTGATAGTGATGAAAAATTCTCAGATAATGAAGAAGAAGAAATACTTTTCTGATAGAAGAAAAAGAAGATGTTAAGGAAAAGGTAAAAAAGGAATCAGTAATTCTCAAGTGTTTTAGGTGTAGTAAATTTTGTCATATTGAAGATCATTGCACAAGGAATGGGTTCAATTTTAGTGAAGATGAATATGAATATGCTCTTGAAGGTATAGAAGAAGAAAGTCTTATTATGGAAATATAAGAAGAAGGAAGTGCTCCTAGTGGAAATGAATTAGAAAATAATGAAGATGATTTTGAAGACAAAAGAGTAGAAGAAGAATAAAAAAATTCAGAGGAAGGATAAGTTTATCTTGAAGGTGAGCTTATTTCCTATTAAGGAATTAAGAAAGGTAATAAAGTAGAACTCAAAACTCAAGCTTCAATTTCAAGAATGTGATGAAGAGAAAGGGAATATTATAGATGATCTAACCAACTCAATAGCTAAGACAAGGAAATTTAAATAAAAGTTAGAGGCAAAGGTCTTAGAACGTAAAATATTAGAGCATGAGGTAGCTTCACTAAGCAAGGAAGTAAAAGAGTCTAAAGATAAGCTACACAGGTTTGGGAGAGGCTCAAAGACCTTGGATAAGATTATCAAGGTACAAAGATCTTCATCAAACAAAAAAATACTTGATTTTTAAGAGGAACATAAAGAACAAAGAGAGGAGTCAATCTCAAGATCCAAATAAGAAGAAGCTTCAAAAGAAGAGAGTGTAAGAGAAAGTGAGACTTATGAGGACAAGTTGGAAAATAGAAACTTCAAAAAGGAAAGGAACAATGCACAAATAAGGAATAAATGGAACATGAAACATCACAGGGAAGAAGAGACTAAGAGACCAATGGGATCAAGGCAAGGTTTCTTCAATGTATGTTGCTTCTCATGTCACAGGTTTAGACACAATGTTATGCAGTGCAAGACACATGAAAGACAGGTACATGGTTTCACCAATAGAAATTTCAGAAATGGGTATCTCTTTCAAGGGTATTGCTACTCTTGTAATCAGTCTGGTCATAAGGTATTTAATTGCAGGATTCATGATAGGAATGGATATGGATTTAATAGGAGGAACTACAAGACATTTGCACCTTCAAGGAATCACAACATTAAGTGTTTTAAGTGCAATAATGTTGGGCATATGGCTAAGTGGTGTAGAACAAAATTTTCAAAGACAAGAAGGAATAAGAATATTCAGAGAAATTAAAGGGATCAGTTGAGGAATAAAGTGGACAAAGAAAAAGAGTAGTGTGTACTGGGAGTAGAGATACTCCCACCCCAAAATTAACGACCTCAAGGAGAGGAGGTGGGGAGGGGGCTGAGCTAAGAGTATTATATTTAGCCCCAAAGGAGGCCCTTTGCCATTGATGTCAAAGGGAGGGAGATTTAAGTTAGGAGGAGAGCATTCAGTAAGGAGGAGGAATTTCTCAGGGGGAGCAGAACTGAAAAAGGTAAAAGAAATGGTTAAAGGAAAAAGGGTTGCCATTAATGACAAAGGGGGAGATTGTTGGAAATTTGAGCAAGTTTTGTTGTCATTGATGTCAAGAGGTTGATGCCCAAGATTTGTCATCATTAATGTCATAAAGTTGTTTTTCCAAAATGCAAGGAAGTGATTAAAATAAATAGGATATAATATTTATTTTAAATATTATATGCCTGAAAGTTTGAATATCCAAGGAAGGAGGAGCAGGTTTAAAAAGAAATAATAATATTATAATATTTTGGGCAAAAGGATGAGGTGAAGAAAACAAGGTCCAAGGAATCATTAAAATAATATTTCCTTGAAAAAACCCATTGAGCAATTTTTAAAGGATTTAATTTAATTTATTTAAATTAAAATATTTTAACCTATGGTTAAAATTTTAATTTAAATAAACCAAAGGTGCCAAAGTTCTCAAAGGTTTTTAAATTTAAATTTAAATTTGAAATTCGATATTCGAATTTGGGCCAATGAGTTAAGTGCAAAGGGAAATGTGTATAAAAAGGGGAAAACAATTTTCATTTTATCCTCCTCACCTATTCTATCGAATGTTATGCTATGCTAATACTATTTGTGATTTTTCATGCGCTGCTTTGCTAAGTGAGAAGAGAGGATTCGTGGCTTTAAAGTTTTTAAGAGGTAATCATTGGTTGAAGCACAAGTAACAAGGTTGAAAGGTTCCATAGCCTTGGATAGCGTAGTTGATAGCCAAAGACTTGCTAAGGCACTCACATAGTAGAGGTTGTGGTTTTGAAACCCCATGCAACTCGTATTATGAAGGAGGAAGTCATTTTTGTTTGTTCACCGAATCTTGTGGAGGCATAAGGGGGTGTGCATGAACTAAGGGTTCACGTGTGGGTGTGTAGCCCAATGGTAGCCTAGCCTTGGGCTAAGGTGCTCGATGGTAGTTTTTCACGGGTTTGAGTTTGGGTGCAGCCAAGACATGCGCAATATTTTTGAGACGTGGGTCAAAGACTAAAGTAAGCATTTTTTTATTATTTAAGTTCACCAAAGTTTGGGAAACACAAGTTTTATAAAGGCCACGTGATATTTTTGCATAGTGGAATGCATAGGGAATTATAAGGTTAATTAAAATTATTTTATATTTTATTGTTTTTTAGAAAAATAAATAAAGGTTTGGATGTTATTTTGAAAGTTTGGAGTTATAAGGGTTAATAAAAGAATTTGATTTTTATATGTTGGATGTTATTTTGAAAGGTTGGAGTTTATAAGGTGTTAGTAAAGGAACTTGATTTTTGAATATTATTTTGAAAGGTTGGAGTTTATAAGGTGTTTGTAAAGGAACTTGATGTTTGAATCGTATTTTAAGAGTTTGGAGTTTATAAGGTGTTTGTAAAGGAACTTGATTTTTGAATATTATTTTGAGAGTTTGGAGATTATAAGGTGTACTAAAGATTTGATATTTTTGTATGGTGAAATAATTATTGGGGATAATATTTAAGTGGAGATTTTGAAATAGGTTGTTGCTATATAACCTTGAAATTGGTAAAGAGGATTTGATTGTGATTAAGACATGTTTTGAAGACATATCTCCATCAAAACAAAAGGTATGGGCACATATTTCTTATGAGTGAAATATTGTTGGATTGAATGTTGTGAAATGCAAATGTGGAGTGAAAAGGATTGTTTGATAAGCATTGTTGGAAATGTTTGAGTGAGTGTTCATGTGCATGATTTGTGGATGTTGAAAGAACATGAGTATCATTGTTATGTGAAATTGAGAACTATCTTGAACTAGGGTTTGTGAAAGAACATGAGTATAATTGTTATGTGAAATTGAGAACTATCTTGAACTAGGGTTTGTGAAAGAACATGAGTATCATTGTTATGTGATATTGAGAACTATCTTGAACTAGGATTTGTGAAATAACATGAGTATCATTGTTATGTGACATTGGAATCATCTTGAGTCAAGGTTTGAGTTCCATAAGTGTGAGTTGTTGGAAGTATAGTGAAACACTTGGTTAGGGTTTGTAAGCAATTTATATTTCATTGAGTGGATATTTGAGTGTGGTTGGTTGAGCATTATTGATTGAAAGCATTGGAGTGATAGTTCAAGTTCTATGAAAAAAATTATACTTTATTTCTGAATTGATTTGAAAGAGATTTTGAAAGTGATAGAGTGTTTTGTTGAGTACAAAATATTGTGAGTGTGAAACATATTGAGTATTTTATTATTACCTATATGTTTATGTGATTAAACAAGATTATGAGTGAAACTTGTTTTTGTGATTGAAGAGGTTTTCTAAAAGATATTAAGTTGAGTTTTGTATATAAATTTTGCAATTGATTTGAATAAGCTTTGTGAAAGCTTGTGAGCAATTTTGAGTAAGTCCTAGAGAGGACTTAAGGATAGAGTTGAGTTAGCTTTTTTGAAAGCTTAAATACAAAATTGAGTAAGCTTTTATGAAATATTGTGAGTAATTTTGAGTAAGTACTAGAGGGGACTTAAGGACAAAGTTGAGTAAGCTTTTGTGAAAGCTTAAGGATAGAATTAAGCAAGCTTTGTAAAAGCTTGTTGAGCAGATTTGAGGTAAGTCTTGGTGAAGAGTTGTTGGGTAAATTTGAGGTAAGTCTTGGTGAAGACTTAAGAGCAGTTTGAGCAAGTTCTTAAGTGGTCTTGTTGGATAGATTTGAGACAAGTATTAGTGAAGACTTGAGAGCAGTTTGAGCAAGTTCTTGAGTGGACTTGTTGGACAGATTTGAGACAAGTCTTAGTGAAGACTTGAGAGAATATTGAGCAAGTTCTTGAGTGGACTTGTTGGACATATTTGAGACAAGTCTTAGTGAAGACTTGAGAGCAGATTGATAAAGTTCTTGAGAGGACTTGTGGATAGATTTGAGCTAAGTATTTGAGAAGACATGAGAGTAAAGTTGATTGATTGATTTTTTCAAGATTTGAGTTAAGGATTGAGGTAGATCTAAGCACAAGTTGAATTGTGATTGGACCAAGCTTTGTGTTAAGGCTTAAGGATAGAGATTGGTGCAAATTTAAGGGCATATTTTTCCCATACCAGAGATAGATTTGAGAGCATATTTATGCTAGACTTAGGACAAATTTTAGTGCATATTTGAGACATAGATTAAGCAAATCTAGGAGAAAACTTTGGAGGTGATAGAGTAGAGGATAGTAGTCTCCAGTGGATAGAGATACATTAGTAGGGAAGTGAGGATAGAGGTATTTTGAGTGAGTACAAAGGTATTCTGTGGAGAGAGATCCACAAGCTAGTACAATGGAGGTAGTAGTATTCTAGAAGATTACTAGCCAGAGCAGAGGGTAAATAATTCTCCTGTGGATAGATATCCATGAACCAGCAAAGGGGAAAGAGTTCTCCTATGGATAGAGATCCACAAACCAGCAAAGGGGAAAGAGTTCTCCTATGGATAGAGTTCCACAAACCAAAAAAGAGGAGGAGTTCTCTTGTGGATAGAGGTCCTTTAACTTGATTAAGGGATTGGTGTCTCCTTTGTATAGAGGTCCATAAATATTATAATAGGGAAGGATTCCCAAGAGATTTGTTGAGAAATTTTTAGTGAAAGATTTTCTTCATGGAGTAGCCCAAATTGGGTGAACCACGTTAAATTGGTGTCTCTATTGTATGGTGATTTATGCATTACTTTGATTACTGTTGTTGATATTGCCATTGATATATTGGATAATATTTTTTGAGAAATAAAAGTAAAAGTTGATCTTATATTGTTCACCCCCCTCAGTATAATCTTGTGTTCTTTAGTAGCAAATGGGTACCACAAATAGTTGTTTACTCTTTAGGGTCCATGCTGCTATTCTCATATTTGAAGACTGCATTATCTTGATGTTCTACTCAATAAGGAGTATTTAGAGACAAATTGATATTTTGGCTTTATTTTGTGATATTCATCAATTTTAGATTGATTTGGAGAAGTCAAAATATATGACTTTTAACATCATAAAAAAGGAGACAACTGAGGTGACTCTTACAAATAGGATAAGGTTGAGGTTTTTTCTTCATATGTATACTTGGGGTCATCTTATCTAGACCACACTTCCATCAATAGAGTTAAGGCTAATTACGGGGTATTTTCCCCTTACCACCATTGAAAAGTAATGTTTTCAACTTTAGTTTCATGCTATGATACCTAGAGATGATATGTTTTTATAATCAATTTATTGATCCTATTATCTTAATTAATACATTATCTTAGTTGGATTCTAGGAAAGGTTTTAAAAAATCCATGGTAATGCATATCCTAGTATACACAACATGCTTTCACTTCTTATTAGCTCATCCCTCTTGGATAATCCACCCTAGAATATTTTCAATATTCTTCAAAACTTTCTTATTGATAAGCTAATATGAAAGTCCAAATGCATAACCCAAAATAGAATCACTTTAATATTTTTGCCTCCACAAAATATTATCACTTCACGATATTAAATATAGGGCATATCTTCCCCTAAACCATGGTCCATTACCAATTATTTTATCCTTGATTTTTGAACTGGATAACATGACGAGGATAAATCCTTTTAGAAAAAAAATCATGGAGTAATATGAGTTAAGTCCTAATTTTTACTTGATTCAATTTTTAATATCCAAAAATCTTAATTTGTAGACCTTACATATTGGGACTATGCTTTTAAAATCCGTTATATTAAGTTCAATAATCACTTTTCTTATAACATTTTCTACCTAAATAGGAATTATCATAGACTTGATTTTCCTCTTGTCCTTGGCTAGGGAACCCATATTTCTAGCTAGGGCATCATTACTTTTAATTAGAGGCTCCATAAATGAATTTCCTTTCATGCTATCTAAATTTTTGTTTAAAGAATCCTTTATTTTTAAAATTTTCCAAAGTTCTAAAACAATAAATGTTGAGGCTCACTCCTTTATCACACTTGCTCATTTCTTGCACTCATTTTTTAATTTTTCCCAAATATTTGAAACAAGAAAAGACGAGGCTCACTCCTTGATCAATATTGCTAATTTCTCACACTCACTTCTTGATCCATCCTTCATTTTCAAGTTAACTATGTTAAGGATTTTAAATATTACGATGGAAAAGGAGAGATATTAATGTTTGATAAATATATTATATGGAATATTTGAGTGTTCTAGTCATTAAAGGATTACATGCATACAAATATTTCAAAAAGTTATAAATAACATTTTTATCCATTTGATTCTTTAGAATAAAAAATGGAGGGTTTAAATTGATTTTGATCAATTTATTTATGTTGGAATATTAGTAATCTAAACTTATTGGCCAAGGACGATAGTGATGAAGTACTCACATGTGATCTTGATGTTAGATTATGGACATATGCAATGTAAGGATATGAACATAATTTTTTTCTTATTGGATGGAAAGAAGGGGTTCTGAAAGGGTCATTGAACCTTTTACATATATACAACCAAGACTAAAAGAATAGTCCTAATAGAGCCTAGCAAGAAAAACAACAAGATAAAAAGGGACACAACCCATAAACACCAAGAGAGGAGCCCCTTAAAAGGGAGACTAATCAAAACTAAACATAACAGAGCAAAATATATCCCAAGCATCCTAATCCAATCCCTTCTCAGAGCTGTCGTGATTCTTCTTGAAGTACTTCATCATCCAAGTGATTTCCTCCACATAGATGGCAGATATTTTTATGGACCTACCTAGAGAGCTAAGAAGATAATTTATTATTTTCCAAGCATTCTCAAAAGTTTTTAGAGGGTCCCAAGCCCTCAAAATATATTGTACTTTTTCAAAATAGCTTCCAAGTTAAATTTTAGGCTTCTTTATAAGACTAGGACCAAGGTCTTTAGAAATATCAGAATCAAATATTACATGCCAAAGTTTCTCTTCTTGAACCATTTTGGATCTCATGCATTTCAAATACCTCGTAACACTATAATTATTTTTAGGGGTCTTCTAAACTTTACTCTTCACCATCAAACCTTAGTATTTTCCTCCTTATTCACCTCAGGAGAGTAAATATCATATTTAGGTAATCATATAAGGAAGTTAGGGATGAATTCATGGGCCATTTGCTCTTAGAATGTTTAGATGACAATTCCTTGTTGGTCAAATTAATCATAGGCCACCCAAGACTCATTTTTCCCACATTATTCCCAAAATTGGAAACATGCTCAAACAATAGATTCAAAATGCCTTGATGAAGGGGATTGGAATTTTTTCTATGCTTCACAAGATCCACCATTTTTTCAATGGAAGAGAACAAAAAAGTAGACACATTCATTATTTTCCTCCTTCACATGTGATTTAAGAAAGCAAAATGAAAGCTACAAAAAATAATAACTTGACCATCCTGAGTAAAATACTCCATCACCTCTAGTGCCACTCTATCACAAGAATATTTTAGAGATGTTCAGAGTTACCCATTTTGGTATTTTTTTGGTGCTCACCTCTACGTCTAAAAAATCTTAGTTCTCTAGCAAGGGAATGTTTAGCCCTGTTTACACATTCTCCATCAATTGTAAGACCCAAAACTTCAGATAAAAGGAGAATGCAAATTGTAAATTCCATTCCCTTTACCTTGACTTTATCATCCTACCAAGTGTAGGTAATTTCCTTGGAGAGCTTCGACTCAAATACATTAAATTTTATCACAAGTTTAATTAGACCTCATTTCTACAAAATTATTTGAACATATTCATCCAATGTCAAAGTGATAGGTTCAACACCTTTAAGATATTTTTCCATGGTCCAGAGAGGGCTTCTACAACTTCTCAAAATTCTAAGAGGATCCAACTAAAGGTAACTAAGACTAACCCATATCCCTCTTAAATGAGAAACATCATATTTAGCTAGAATTTTCATAATGAAAGGTTGGGTATGTGACCCAATCCTTCTCTTAGTCTCAATAAATATTCACCACCTTGATGAATTATGATACGAAATGATAGTTAGAGCATTCCTCAAATAAAAAAACTAAAATGAATTGCCTTGAGACCAATTTTTGGGGTGATAAATATGGGAATTAGTTGTCCAATGCATAATGAGATTAAGAGAATCAAAGAATGAAGAACACAAGACTATATTGAGAGGGGGGTGAATAGTATAAGACCACTTTTTAATTTTCTTTCTCAAACAATATTATGCAATATATCAATGACAATATCAACAATAGTAATAAAAGTAATGCAAAAATCACCACACACAATAGAGACACCAATTTAACGTAATTCACCTAGTGTGGGCTACATCCATGGAGAAAATATTTCACTAAAATTTTCTCAACAAATATCTTGGGAATCCTTCCCTATTACAATGTTTATGGACCACTATCCAAAGGAGATACCAATACCCTAATGAGGTTCATGTATCTCTATCCACAATAAAAATTCTTCTCTTTTACTCTAGTTGGTGATCCTCTAGAAGACTACTGCCTCCATTGCACTGACTTGTGGATCTCTCTCCACTTGAAGACTCCTATCCTCACTCAGAAGATCTCTGTCCTCACTATTATGGATATCTATCCACTAGAGACTACTGTCCTCTGCTCTCTGTCACCTCCAAAGCTTGCTCTTAGCTCAACTAAAATCTGCACTAAACACAATCATTCGGTCTAGCACAAATATGCTCACTCTCTATATTAAATCTACACTAAACACATGTTGGACATTTTGAGTCCCTAAGTCAAAGTTGTCATTGATGTCACTAGATGAAGTCATAATTAATACCAAATATTTTAGCAGGAAACAAAGGGGATAAAAATGGTTATTTGATATCCAGGAAGAAGGCCAAAGATCAAGTGAAACAGTGCAAAAGACAGAAGTTAAAAAAGGGTTATAATATTTATTTTATAAATAATTTAAATTCTATGTGAATTTAAATTTTATAAATAAATATTAAATATACTTTATAAAAAGTATAATATTATAATAGTGGTTATTATTGTAGCAACCCCGAGACACACACACCGCTCCTTTTTACTCTACTTGCAATGTGTTAGACCCAAACAAAATGGAATACAATGAAAAAAATATAAATAAAAAATAGCAAAGATAGATCCTTTTATTGATATTGAAACCCGGTTACATGTCGGTCCCTCTCAGGGATACCTATTTGATACAATAAGTTTACAAGTAGGCAAGGAGTGCCCCTTTCACAAAGAGGCGGTGTGCTTATAAAAAGCTTTCTAGTTCCACACACAAAAAAGTGTGAGGGCTTACAGATGCCTCCTTCTCCAAGTCTATTTCCAAGAGGGATCCTCTTGATTTTGAATGTTGCTAATCCATCTGGTGAACCTATATTCTTGTGAGAATGAAAATAACAATACATGCTTAGTTGTCCAAGATTGCCTCCCCGGATGAGGCTGTTAGCAATAAATCTTATAATGAAAGGAAATATGCTCAATGTAATGAAACTAATGATAAAACAAATCTTATGCTAATGAAATGAAAACATAAAGAAAACATAATGAAAGAAGCTTAATACCAAAACCCTAAACTAGGCCTACGGGCCACTATCCAGGACAACAACTGGTAGAATGAAACCTATTCTCTTGCTCCAAGGCTATGGATCTTAAGCTTATATTGGATGTTGAAATAGTGTTCACTTTGCTCTATAATTTGTCAGGGATTCATCATGGCCTGGTATCCAAGATAAGCTCTCTAAGTCTTGAAGGCTCTCCTCAATGACCCGTTCTGATAAATTTTGGGTTGGATCTCTATCGATTGATCGATCGATCTCTGGTGCTCTCAGGCTTGCACCTTTTAAAGTGTGTGAAACCCTAGGTCTATGTCCAAGCCCTATGAATGAATTCCTCATGCGTAGTGCAAGTTAGCATGAGAAGATTTTGTCTTTTGTCTATATTTAAAGGCCAGTTAACTAAAATATAACTGGCCACTTGAGTCTCCTATGCGAACTGGTTGTTAGCATGAGAAGCTATTGTCCTTTGTCTATGTTTGGAGGTTAGTTAACTAAAGTCTAAATGTAAACTCAAGTCTCCTATGTGAACTACCATGAAAGAGAATGCAAAAGTTTCTCTCGCTAACCTTTATTGCATGTAGACAGCCACTTCCACCTGTGATTAGGTCTGTTTGTCGATAAATCTACTTTCAAGGTTTTGCCACTGTCACCTGCAGCGGCTAAGATCTGGCCACTGTCAGTTTGAGCGGCCAGGCTTGGATGGCTTAAAAATGCCCCAAATGAGTGGTGAGAAACATTGTCGATGCTTATAAAGTCCAAGGTTATGTCATATGATATTGTGAATGTGTCTATGTGAGTATCTCCCCTAAGCATGACATATTTTAGGTGTCTATAGATGCCCCTTTTTGCAATGCGCTATGTAGGAAACACAATGATGAGCATAAACGTAGACTGATCTATTTGTAGGGTGTATGATGACCAATGGTCTGATCAACGCTGGATGGCCCAATCATGCAAGATGGCATGCATCCCTTGAATCATTGCCTCAATGTTTGAAGGACTTAGCTCAGTGTCATGGGCATGGTATATTGCACTAATTCATCAAACTCAATCGGGTAGCTTTAGTTGATGCAAAAAGTTTCGATTGATAGGAGAGCTACAATTGAATATGTCATGTCTGCTTATGTTTCCAACAAACAAGAGAAATTTGTGATTGTTGCATGCAATTATTCATAGGATGAATGTGATTTTGATATGATCGAGTGATCTTTTGTTGATTATGATTATGATTATGTTGAAATTTTGAACTACCTATTCACACAATGGATTGGTGAAGAAATGACAATGAATGAATTGACGAGTCACTTTACCAATATGAATAATTTGGTTCCTTTCTAGCATTTGTTGCTTTTAATGGGCAATCACACATCTAAGTGTGATTCCAATTGTTTATGATTTCATCCCTATCCCGAGGAGCAGTCTAGCTATCACTAGATATATTAGGGAGTTATGATGAGTGATTTTATTTATGCTCATTTTGTATCACTTTTGCTTAATATTTTTGGTATCATAAGGGGAATTAGGATGATCCTTTCATACCCATGGAGCAGTCGGAGCATATTGGTATTCTTCGAGGTTGAAGGGCGGTACATCATAATCCAAAAATGAATTGTTTTTACCCCAAGTGGCCTTATGGTAACTTACTCATCTCATCAAAATGCATGGAGTGTAAATCGCTACAATCGTCAAGTGGATAGAGTAAGTGACTGGATACGAGGTCTTCTTGAGATTGTACTTTTATGTGTTTTTTTTTGTTATTTTGGACATTATGATGATATTAAACCATCAAAGTGTGTATATTTGCTATTTTTATGGGATCCCTCAAGGAGGAAGTCCTTTATTTTGATCTGTGGATCTGGCTGCTATCAGGTCTTGTGGCCTTTGAGTTCCTACCTGTGGCTATTATCACCTTGAGCGGCCATGATGTTCAGGCTGCTGATGTCAGTAGTGTCCAAGGAATAATTAAAGAATATAAAAATTATGTTTTCTAGGATTTGACATTTCACTTTCACTATTTTGAAGATTCGCTTTGGGAGCTCTGGTGCGACAACGACGTTTGCGACTTTGGATTTTTCTTGACGTTGAGGACATGGTTGCGCAGGGTGGGACATCAGTTGCTGGAGGATCCGGAGCTTCTCGAGAATTTTTATTTTCTAAACTCTAACCCTCTTTTCTCTTGTTGCTGAGTAAAACTGAACCTCATTAAACCTATTGGTAATGAATAAACTCCGTAGTTAGGCTCATATTACTTTTTTCTATGGTGGGTTAGTCCCTCTTTTTTTTCTCATTGCTTTGCTTGGGTAGTTTCTAGCCTAGGGCCCCCAAGTTTTAAATTCACCAATGTAGGGTGTCTGTAAATTTTGCTTTGAAATGGGTTCAAAGTGATGGTTTTTACCCCTTTGTTGATTTGCTTTTCTATCAGTGGATTTAGACTAGGGTCCCTGAAAATTTTTGCTATCCACCTGCTGCTGCCATGTTAACCATTTTTTAACTTATGCTTTGATCTGATGCCTGCATGGGAATTTGGTTGATTTTTTTTTTCCCTTTTATGCTTTTTATGTTATTTTGTATTATTTGTTTTTTTTTTGGTTTTTTTCTAGACGAGGGTTCACGGTTTTACCATGTCGCCCCTTAGCCGCTGTCACTCAGAGCAGCCGACTATGAGCCACTGTCGCTCAGAGTGGCTAGGTTTGAACCTCAACGTTCAAAAATTTGATCATTGGGTCTTGGCTGCTTCTATCTCCACCGGCCAGGTTCTGACCGCTGTAGGTGACAGTGGCTAAACCCTTAGCCATATTTTTGTCCTTTTTATATGATTTTCTTAAGACATATTCTATTGTTTTTTATTCTTTTGAAAGTTTTGAACTACTCCTGAGCTTTGTGCTGCCCGACTATATGCATTTATCCTTTGTTTGTTTGGACTTAGAAGTGTTGATGTTGTTATGATTTATTTGATTTATGCCTTAGATGTACAATATTTTATGTTTTATTTTCCTTTTTTATTAGATTATCATTGCTTGGGCTCGGGACCCAAAGCTCTTGATTGAGCTACTTCCTAGCTTTGATGACACAGACTAGGCATGGTTCAAAGCCCGCAGTTTATAGTATGTTATTAGGATACCTTACATCATGGTAGATCAGGCTTACCTTATGGCCCTGGCCCATCATTGGTACCCGTAGACTAATACCTTCCACCTCTCGATCGATGATATGACTTGTTGTGGCTGATCCACAACACACCCCAAAATTGGAGACCCACATTTTTTGCCTGCTTCTAAAGAAGATCTCAGTGACCCAGATGCTAAAAATCAAGAAAAAGGCAAAATTGCACAAGGATGGAAAAGTGTTGCGATTTCGTGACGTGTTGTGCGGTCACTGGCAGAAAATGAAAAGTGTCACGATTTCGCAACATGTTGTGCGGTCGCTAGCAGAAAATGAAAAGTGTCACGATTTCACGACGTGTTGCGTGGTCGCTGGTAGAAAATGAAAAGTGTCATGATTTCACGACGTGTTGCGCGATCGCTGGCAGAAAATGAAAAGTGTCACGATTTCGCGACGTGTTGCGCGGTCGCTGGAAAAAAATGAAAAGTTTCACAATTTTGCGACGTGTTGCGTGGTCACTGGCAGAAAATGAAAAGTGTCATGATTTTGCGACGTGTTGCATGGTCGCTGGCAGAAAATGAAAACTGTCACGATTTCACGACGTGTTGCGCGGTCGCTGGCAAAAAATGAAAAATGTCACGATTTCGCGACGTGTTGCGCGGTCGTTGGTAGAAAATGAAAAGTGTCACGATTTCGTGATGTGTTGCGCGGTCGCTGGCAGAAAATAAAAAGTGTCACAAAATCGCGACATGTTGCTCCGTCGCGGCCCAGAGAGGAGAGAGAAATATGAAGCAGAAAAGAGTAGCAAAATCGTGACATGTCGCAAAATCGCGGGTCAAACCAGTCAAATAGGGCAAAGCAGAAAAGCGTCACGAAATCGCGACAAGAAATGGCAAGGGAGCCCGAGATAGAAAAACGTCGCGAAATCGCAACAGGAAACAGCAAAGGGGATCGAAATGAAAAAGCATCGCGATTTCGTGACAGAAAACCGCAAGATAGCTCCAAGTGAAAAAGCGTCGCGATTTTGCGACAGGAAGCAGCCGAGGCATAAAGAGATGAAAAACGTCATGATTTCGTGACAGAAAGCCACAATACATGCCAAGGATGAAAAGCGTCATGATTTCATGACAGAAAGAAGCCAAATGTATGTAATGAAAAGTTGTCGCGATATCGCGACATGTCGCCATTTCACTGTGCATGAAGGTAGGAAGGGCTGTTGGCAGGAAAACGTCGCGATATCGTGACATGTCGCATTTTTGCGGTGCATGAAGGCAGACAAGGATGCTAGCAGGAAAATGTCATGATATCGCGACATGTCATGATTTTGCGACATGTCGCGTTTTTGCGGTGAAAGCAAAGGAGCAAAGCTGCATGCTATTTTTTGTCACGATTTTCATGGGGCCATTACAAAAGATGCAGAAAGTGTAGAACACATGGCATACATGTATAAGGGTTACAGAAACGTTACATTCATAAAATATTATCAAACGTTTCAGCATTAAACATAAATTCAAAAGAAATTCGAAAGGCGGGAATATGAAACGAAGCAATCGAGAAGATGAAACGAAGCGTCACAAGGACGAAACATAGAGCATTGCCAAAAAATATAAAAGCACAGGCACAGATTGACACAAGGGTCAGAAACCGCTGTGAGCAGAGTTGCAGTGCTAAAGACCAGAGGGTCATTCTGGGCCTGTTTGAGGCTGTTTTCCTCCCTTTTTTTGGTTTTGGTAAAACCAGCAGATTCTGCTGTTGTAACATGATTAATTCTTTAATGCAGGAGTGTTCAAAAATTTGCATCTTGTGGGCAAGAAAGAAGGAGATCTTCTGTGCATGCTACAGATTTAATGTTTATTCTTTCACTTTCAGATTTTGGATTTATAGATAATGTTAAATGCCACTTTTGTGGGTTGCATTAGGCGAATGTTCAAAATTTGAATTTTATTTCAAAACCCTTTGAATCAGCACTTAGCTTATCAGGATTGTGCGTGTTTGCAGGTCCCATAGGTTAGGTTGCATGCATGGAAACCTCACATCTTCGGTTTTGCCAAGACGGGATAGCATCAAACTGAATGCAATTTTAATTCTTTTTTCTTTTGCATTTTATTTTCTTTTTGCTGCACTTTATTTTTAGAAGTTCCAATTTTAATTTTTCAAGCTTTAAAATAAAATAAAAAAATTAAAAAACTTCAAAACCCAAAAATAATTCCATTCATGTTATGGCATTTCATTAAATTTTATTTTGAAGTTACAGCATGGTCATATAGAGACCAAATCACATTTACTTTATCAGGGTTCAATGAACAATCATTAAATTTCATAGTAAAATAAACCACAGTGCCCCTTGTTTTTAGTTACTTGCAACCACTAAGGTGTTCCAAGCATTTTAATTAAATATCTTTATTTGAGATTATTAATACACATATGCAGAATGCTAACATAACAGGAACCTTGGAGAAGTTACATGTTTAATTTCTTTGCAAGCAGAGGATTTAGAACCCAAATCCTATTGGAGAGTGTGTTTTCACAATCGGGTGAAAATACCACTCAACATGACCATTACACTAGAGGATGTATATAGGATATTTCAAATTCCATTTTATGGAGTGGCCATTGTCTCTTTGGCCACTAATGATCAGGTGGATTTTTACACCCGGGTGTTCAGGAGGCACTCTAAGGAGGCCCTTCGGGACACCAAGTTTGGAGGAGTGTCTATTAGCCACTAGCATAGGGAGCAAGTTTTTACTGTGAGGCATGCCATATTGCTGATGGTCATCAACAATATTATTATCTCGGACTGCTCGAATTTGAGGTTCCAGTGGAACCTTTTTGCGATGGTGCATGATCTATTGGATAGCGAGGAGCCTATCATCTATGCATGGGGTAGATCATTATTGGCTTAGTGCTATGACAAGTTGTACCACATCTATCAACAATGACGCATCAACATTGCTTGTAGTTTGCTCCTATAGTTTTGGGGATGGGAGCATATTAAGGTAGATCACCCTAAGGGGCTCTTGACTAAGATTATAATGATTGATGCTCGAACATAGTTCTATGATGCCAAATGGGCTTGAGAGTATGAGGAGCTTAAGAGCTACACTTTTGCAGGGGAGCTTTCCCATTATACTGATGCTTTTACTAGACTTTTGGCTGAAGATATCGTATGTCGACCTTACCATGAGTGCCCTATTTGGGATGATCCAAATAGCTTTATTGCCAGGACACAATGCGAGCAATGGCTCATTCATCGTAAGGTTACCATTCTTGTACAGAAACCTCACAACAGAGGGAGACCTACCTCCAAGAAAGATTACAAATATTTTAGACGAGGAGGATACCCCAGTTGTTGACCCTAGAGTGGCTGGGGGAGTTATAGAGGCATACACTCAATGGTGGGGTGATCGGATGTGGCATGGTGTTGGCAACCTAGGGCACGAGGATGATGGTGGGGGTGATGGTGCAGATCCAAAAGGACGTAGAGTCCAAGCCAAGACCGAGGTATGGGGCTAGTCAATAGAGCAGGTGGCCACGGTGGATCCTAATGTTCCTGAGGAGGAGGAGGAGTTAGAGCCCAAGGAGAGAGACTCTCCTCTGAGAGCACAGATGCATAAGGTTGAGGTTGAGCTTTAGGAAACTAAGATCTATGTATAGAAGTAAGATGCTATCATTGAACAGCTCACAATACAGATTCAGGATGTGGAGGCTACTATTGAGGGTGGTGGTGCTAGGATGTAGTTTTTTGTTCCTCCTTCTACACCATAGGAGGCTCAAGTGGCAGTTTTAGGAGCAGATGTGGGACATATTTAGGCTTTGTTGGAGTATGAGGGGTGGATATAGGGACATGTGGATCACATCACCATTCTTCAAATGCAGCTCAGGAGGCATAGGATTGTCCCTAAGGAGCCACTCGATGTGGGTGGTTTGTAGGTCGATGGATGCTCCACCTTGAGGCAGTCTTTCGCTCGTCCTAGCTATAGGATCCAGGCTCAGACAGAGTTATCGACAGGTTCACATCATTCCACTTGCAACACCACCACAAGGGGAGGTTGCACCAGAGGAGGTGATGCAGGGGGCTCAGGCTCGATATTTAATTGATGCTTTATTTAGTCATTGACTCATTCTTGAGGTCGACTGACCTATATGACTATAGCCCATGGGAATTTTTGTATATCCATGGACTTGACACACATACTTTTGATGATATTATTGCATTATGACTCGTTATGTGTATCATTTATTGCTCATATTTTTGTTATTATTTTGTTTTATGATATGATGTGATGATGGCATTATGATGACTTGGTGTACATGTTAGATGATAGATGATATTGTGGATGTCTAGATGGATGTGAAGATGCTTATATGATTTGATGATATGATGTGATGTATTTTAAATTTTGGTAAATGATGAATTCATGGTTGTATGCAAATGATGCAAATGAAAATTGCCTATGCTTTATGATGTGCTTTATGATGCACTGATGGATGATTTGTTTTTTTTTTTTATGTATGCAATGTTATTGTTAAATGCATGTTTAATTTTGCTTTAATTGTATGCATCTAATTTATGTGATGGGATGGTATAAATGAATCTGTATGCTCTAATCACTTACAACATAAGGAACACATATGACCTTGACAATATTAATGGGTGATACCATAGAAAGTAAAAATTTAATCATGATTTTAAATAATCACTCTTATCATAAGAATTGATTAATCATTCATTTATGATATGTAATGGTGTGAGATGTTTTGATAAGTTTATGTAAATTAAAAGATATAAAGTAGTCAGTTGTCGTATATATACTATTTCTAATATATATGTGGTATCTATCCTACCATGTTGATACCCCCTAATTTATAGAATCTTATAAAGTAATTAGTGGTGTGAATATTGATTTGTTTGTTGCTATTTTTGTATTATTTTTGGGGTTTTTCGGATACCCAAAACTCTAGTTTTCCTATCAATTACTATTATTTTTCCTTCTAGGCTTTTGAAAATTAGGCTTTCTTCATGGACCTAGATACTCATTATCCCTATGTGTGCAAGTGAGTTATTTTAGATTCAACCCATGCATTTCCTCTGATGTCAAGCAAGATTATTTTAGCCCATTGCTAAGATCAGGTATTCTCAAGTGTTTATCTTATCCTTGTGTTGGACTTAGTTGGACTATTCCACTAGGAGGTGTTGAGTTACCTAAGCTAGCTCATCCACATTCAAACATTGGTCTACACAAATGCTAGGATATTTTGTAGTAGACATATCGTCATGTGTAAGGATTTCTCCTTCCAGTTTTGTGCAGTGCTAAGAATTCCAGGGATTCAAGTGCTTTTACCTTCTTTTCTTCATTTAATTTTGGGATAATTGCTCATACTTAGTGATGCCAATCACTGTTTATTTTTTACTCTCTTATATTTTTTTTTTGAGCAAGGGATTCTTGTAGTGATGATACTTGTTTGAATAGTGGAAGGAATTTTTGTAGTGATGTTAATCACTCTTTTGAATTTTTTGATCTTTGGTATTTTTCTTATTTTGATAGAAGCAAGGGATTTATGTAGTGATGTTAATCACTCTTTTGACTTTGGATTTTTGATTGTTTTGATAGAAGCAAGGGATTTATGTAGTGATGTTAATCACTCTTTTGAATTTTTTGACTTTGGGTTTTTGGTTGTTTTGATAGAAGCAAGGGATTTATGCAGTGATGATAATCACTCATTTTTGGTTAGGGTTTTGCACTTGTCCTTTTACCAATTCTCAACACCTTTAAACCGGTTGCACAGGGGGATAAGCAAGGATGTTTCTTTTTGCTTTTGGTAACCTAGACCACTTTGTAGTTTTCATCTTTCCATGTATCAACTAGAATTTAATGTTTAAATTAGTGATGGGATTCTGAGATATGCTAGGCTTTTTCACCACTAGACCTTATATTCTACTAGCCAAGATGATGTTTCAAAAAATTGAGAAGATCACTAGGTGTGTTTGAACTATCTGAAAAACCTTAGTATTTTCTTTATAGCAACTTTTTTATGGTTCTGTTGAGAAACACATTTTCACACTTTTTTTTTTTTATGGAGGTATGGATTTGAATGATTGTTTTGAAATATACTATGGCATAAATTTTAAGACTCTCGTGGCATATGCGTATGCAATGGAAATGCAATTAGGTGGATGCAATATGTGAAATGCAATTATTTTTGTATTTTTGATTTTTATGCTGTTTTTGTATTTTTCTTATTTTGATCAAAGGGCTTATTTATGCCTTTGGTGCTTTTGATTTTTTTTTTGACCAAGTAGTTTTGAAGTACTCTTGGAGCGTTTTCTAGATTTTTGACCAAGAGGTTTGAATACCCTTGGTTCATTTTTTTGATATTTAATTTGACCAAAGGGCTTTAAGATGCCTTTGGAGATTTTTTTTTATTTTTGATCAAGCGGATTGGGTACCCTTGGAGCTTTTGTGATTTGGTTTTGACCAAAGGGCTTTAATATGCCTTTGGATATTTTGTTTGATTTTTGACCAAGCGATTTGGGTACCCTTGGAGCTTTTGTTTATTTTGATTTTGACCAAAGGGCTTTAAGATGCCTTTCGAGCTTTTGTTTGTTTTGATTTTGACCAAAGGGCTTTAAGATGCATTTGCAGATTTTGTTTGTTTTGATTTTGACCAAAGGGCTTTAAGATGCCTTTGGAGCTTTTATGATGATTTTGACCAAGCGGTTTGAATACCCTTGGAGCTTTTGTGATTTGGTTTTTACCAAATGGCTTTAAAATGCCTTTGTATCTTTTGTTTTATTTTGACCAAGCGGATTAGGTACCCTTGGAGAATTTTTGATATTTTTGGTTTGATTTTATGACATATTTGAATGTTTTTTTTTTATGAAATATTTGAATGTTTTTGATTTTATGGCATATTTGAATGTTTTTGTTTTTATGACATATATGCATGTTTTTGTTTTTATGACTAATTTGAATATTTTTGTTTTTATGTGTGAAATGCCTTTAGATGAATGATATTGAGAGGTTCAAGCTCTTCAACACCATCTAATGATATAAGGTGATATGCTCTGGACCCCATTCTTTGTGAAATCATGTATGTGCCTATCCAATTTACCTTGAACTTATCTCACAGGTGCGACGATAGATTTGAATTCTATTGGTTTTCTTTGAGCACTAAATCTCCAACCTTGAATTCCCTTAAGTGGAATTTACTATTGTAAGCTCACGCAAGGCGATCTTGGTAAATGTGAAGATGCTCTAAAGCATTAACTCTGTGTTCATCAAGAAGCATTAACTAATCAAGGTGGCCTTACCACGTGGCATCATCATCTATGAAGTATTTCAATGCTATGCATAGAGTTGGAATTTCCAACTCTAGTGGCATGATGGCCTCAGTGCCATATACTAGTGAAAACGATGTTGCCCCAATGGGCATCCGTATACTAGTACTGTATGCCCATAGTGCAAGGGGCAACTATATGTGCCAATCCTTGTGATTGTCCTACACTGTATTTCTTAAGATGGAGACTGTTGTTTTGTTTGAGGCTTATGCTTGCCCATTTGCTTGTGGGTAATAAGGTGTTGAAAAACTATGCTGAATTTGATATTTGTTCATTAAAGCATGCATATTTTTTTCTTGAAAGATGGCCCATTATCCGATATTATCTTCGAAGGGACCCCAAAATGACTTATGATATTATGGATTATAAACTCTGCAATTCTTGGTCCAGTTGTCGATGTTAAGGGGATCGCTTCAACCCATTTAGTGAAATATTCTGTGGCTGTTATGATGAATGTATGTCGACCTGAGGATGGGGGTGAGATCTTCCCAATCAAATCTAGTCCCTACTATGAGAATGGCCACGCTTCTTGGATCAGTTGCAAGGCTTGCAATGGTAAGTGTGTTAGGTTTGTATGATATTGGCACTTAATACATTTCTTGACATACTCGTAGTAGTCCTTTTCCATTGTGGGCCAATAATAACCCATTCTTAAGATGCACTTAATGATGGCCATGCCACTGAAGTGACCACCACATGTACCATTGTGAGCTTGCAAAATTTTCCAAGATGCTTCCTGGAGCTCAAGATAATGGAGTAACACTTCGTCATATCCTCGTCTGTAGAGGATTTATCATAAAAAGATGTATCTTATTACTTTATGTTTGAATGTTTACCTCTTAGTATGTGATAAACCTTAAGGTATTATTCCTAGTTTTAGGAAGTCCCATAGTTGGGAAAGCCAATCCTGATAAGCCATGGCTTCTATAGAAAAGACCTTTCTTTCTTCCTATTTTTTTGAGCTGGTGAACACGGATTGAGGAACAACTCTATGATGTATGGTTGCACCATACTCTATGGGCCCTTGGGATATCAGAGACCCCCAAGGTGTTTTTTGTAAGAAATATCTAGTTGTGAAGGACCAATCCTAATTTGGTTCGATGTTTATCATGTTGACTGATTCTTGATTGTCATAAGCTTCATGGCATATTGCTGAGTGTCAAAGAACTTTCACATGAATGGTTGTAAAATAAACAGATGGATTCTGAGGGATTAAGGATCCCAAAGAGGCCATGGTGTCTGCAAATATATTTGACATACGAGGAATTTCCTCGATGTCGTACCATTCTAGCCAGGCTAGGTAGGTGTCAACAAGTTCCTTATATGTTTTCAAAAGTGGGCACCTACATTGAAATAGTCCTTTGACTTGGTTTACTATGAGCAAGGAGTCACCAAAGATACTCAATATTTTAATGCCCATTGCAACTACTATTTGAAGTCCCAATATCAAGGCTTCATATTATGTATTGTTGTTCATGCAAGGGAAGTCTAGTTTGAATGATAATGGTAATGGAGTGCCCTATGGTGTGATAAAGACAATCCCTGATCCACCCCCTTGTTAATGACATGTCTCTTTCTCTCTTAGGTTTTTTGATTTTTGGCGGATCTAATAATGCAAAGACCACATTATCAGACAATTCTATGATGGGAGGCTTGTTATCCTGAAGAGGCACCTCTACTAATTGATCTGCTATGACTTGTCCCTTAATGGAATTTTGGATTATGAAATCTAGATAAAATTCTATCAATAACATTATCCACTTTATGATACGTGGATTGTGATATGTCTTGCTCATCATGTACTACAAAGGATTTTGTTTTGATATGACGTAGATTGTATGGCTCAACATGTAGTGTCACAATTTTTGAGTTGCAAAGACCACTACTAAACATAACTTTTTGACATATGCATATCCTAGCTCATAACTCACCAAGGTGCGACTAATGTAATATATGGCTTGGTCTTTGTCTTGTGCATTATTTTGGGCTAACATGGTGCCCAATGCAAAATTAGTAGCCGATATATATAGTAAAAATGGTACGTCTGGCCTTGGTGGAGCCAATACTGGCAGCTTTTCTAGGTAAGTTTTGATCTCTGCAAAGGCTTTATGGCATTCTTCGTCCCAATGAAAGGGGATCTCCTTGCTTAGCAACCAATTCATGGGTCAGCATTTGTCTGACAATTGCACGATGAATATTTTGATGGATGTTATCTTGCCTTGTAGGCTCCTTAGCTCCCTAATGTTGGTAGGGGTAGCCATTTCCAATATAGCCTTTACCTTTGCAGGATCGACTTCGATGCCTCTCTTGGATACAATGAATCCCAAAAGCTTTCCAGAATTTATGCCAAATACGCACTTCTTAGGATTCAATCGAACATTATTCTCAGTGAGGCGGTCAAATATTTGTCTAAGGACTTCAGCATGATCTTGCCGTAATAGGGAATTGGCTAGTAAGTCGTCCATGTAATCCTCTAAGATCTTATGCATATAGTCATGGAATATGTATGTCATGGCTCGTTGATATGTGGCACCAAAATTTTTGAGATCGAATGGCATCACTTTGTAATAGAATGTTCTCCATGGAGTAATGAAAGTAGTTTTATGTTGATCTTCAGGATTAATCTAGATCTAGTTGTATCCGAAAATACCATCCATTAGGGAGAGCATATCATGACCTGCAGTTGTGTCCACTAGAGCATCTATGTTTGGCAATAGGAATAAATACTTTGGTGTTGCTCTATTTAAATATCTGAAGTCTATGCATATACGGACTCTTCCATCAGGTTTCCCCATGGGTACCATGTTTGACACCCATTCAGGGTAGTCGATAGGAATTATGAACACTACATACAATAGTTTTTGTAATTTGTTCTTCACCATCAAAGCGATGATGGGATGCATTTTATTTAGATTTTGCTTGAATGGCTTCTTTGTGGGATCCAATGAAAGGTTGTGAACAAATAACTTTGGGTCTATCCCTGGCATGTCTTTGTAAGTCCAAGCAAAAATATCTGGCCTCTCTTTAAGGAGAGGGATTAGGATGGCTTGTTCCTGTGGAGATAAAATTTCTCCAAACTTGACTTTCTTTGGTTTGGTAGGATCATCACTGATGTCCACCTCGAAAGTCACACTTATAGCCATGTGTGACCCATCCTCCAACTAGTGGGTTGTGGGTATCATATGAATATCATCGACAAGATTTATAGGTCCTGCTAACTTAGGATCCAAAACAACATGGAACACATCATATGCATAGCCTGATGTAAAATGGAACAACTGTAACACTCCTTCATTAGGAAAAATATCTTCAGGCTCTATTGGTAAATAAGCATGATCCCAGTCTATAGCCTACATGTCGAGACACAAAGGTTTAGTGGGGTATGCTAGGTTGTGAAGTGGAGTGGTCAAATCAATGGAGACAATATTGATGGATGGGATGAAACCTCCAGGACCACATGGGTGAAATATTGCTTCAGGGGTTTCCCTTCCATGCTTATGATGAGGCTCTAGGGGAATGGGAATCTCTAGATCTCGTCCATGATCTTGTTAGATGATGGGATGATTAGGCTCTAAGAGATCCCTAAATGTAGGCGAAGGGGGATTGACCATGCGATGAATAATATTCAATTCAATCGATCTTCCCAAAAAACACAAGCTAGGGTCTATGGCACGAAGTACTGCTTTTATTTCCACCAACATATTGACTTGTCTTAAATGGTGAGGCCCAAGATAACCCATCTCAGTCTTATCCTCAAAATTATCATCACTTATCCAGAAGCCATTAGCATTAGTGTACGACCCTAATATGAGGCGCTCATGTCTTGGCCCTAAGTAGGCCATTTCTGTTTCATCCTCATATTCTTTGTCACTTATGGAGAATCCATTTGTATTTGTATAGGGCCCCAAAGTGAGGGGCTCATGTCTTGGTCCTAAGTAGGCCATATCTATTGAGTCCTCTAACTCATAGTCACTTTCGTTCGATGTGTACCCACTTTCATGGTATTCGAACCAGGTGACACTTTGTAAACAACAAGGCTCATGATGGGCCAAGCCCTATGGTGCTTCATAATTACTTGCCCTATAGGCATTTTATTCTTGCTCATCATACAATGAGTTGTAACCTATTGGGTAGATATCAATTATGGATCTTGGATGGTAGGTATTTGGAGGTGGTATGTTCACTGTGGCCACCTATCTGTTGCTCAGATATCTTATACTTGGTGGATGATAAGGAATAAAATTGATGTCTTCTCCTAATCCCAAGGTTAATCTATCTAATGCTGCTGCTAGAAGGTCATATCAACCTCTGATGTGATATCTTAACCCAAATTTGTCAAATGGGAGTTGGTATTATGGCTCAAATGGCTGCCTACGTCCTTGCTCATATATACCAAGCCCATAACCATGCCAATGTAAATTTTCAAAATAGGTTAGCGTAAACTCAGGATTAGAGAGGTAGCGAACATTGACAACAAATAGCTCCTCATTGTCCTCATCTATATCCATAGATTTATTGGTACAATCTAGGCTAGCATAAATGAAGTTCATATAGTTGGGAGGGATTCCAAGAAGAATCACTGTTCCCACTAGTGGTATTAGATATTTTGGTCGTCCCATGTCTTATATAGATTCTATGATAGGCATAAAAGTTATATTCTATACAAGATACTCTCCTATCCTTGTGCTTGCCATGTTTATAGTTGTATGTGAGGTAGATGACCCCACGGATGACACTAGCAAAGCAGGATGATAATCATCGTCTTCATCTTGGGTCTGGTGATCTTCCTCCTCCATGGGAGTTACACTCTCTTCAATATCTATGGTTAGTGTTTCCTTGAGTTTGTTTTTCTCAACCATAGGTAACTTTAGCTTCTGATCATACTTTGGCTTGGATGTTAATGGTTTTCTTGAAGCATTAGTATCTCTGTGTGCAATATGAGGTGTTGATGTAGATGCATCCTTTTGTTTTGTATTTGTTATCCATTTGAACATTCAGATATAAAGGCCCTACCGATAGGTGGGCCGAAGGAATCACAAATTCTCTTGGGCAATCCACTTGGTGAACATACTTGAATGGCTCTTCATCGACCATCACCATATAGACTTTGTTATCATGCATATACTTGACACATTGGTGTAAGATCAAAGGAACACATCTCATGTCCTTGATCCAAGGTCTCCCTAGGAGGATGTTGTATTGCATGGCACCTTCCAAAAAATGACACATCACGAGGATGATATTATGCCCCACATTGATAGGTAGGACCATCGTTCCCACAATATTGCATAAAGCATCATTAAAATATCTCAATGTGTAGGATCCTGGAATGATATTGGACTTGGGGATCTTAAGGTTTTCTATTGCTTTTGTTTTGATGATGTTGATGGATGAACCTATATCGATATAGACCCACTTAAATGGTAAATCATTAACTGATGCCACAATGTGTAGCGAAGGGTCTAGTAAGACAGTAGATATTGTCTTAATCTCATAATTGTAAAGTGAATTATAGGTTCTTGGAATTCTTGCACTTGTCCCACAAAATGGGTGAATGCATTTGGATCTTGCAGTTGAAGCTCTATTGACCTTAAAACCTCCATCAAGGTCTCCCTATGCTTTGGGGATTATTGTATGAGCTCATAAATGGAAAGATTAGCTAGAGTCGTTTGTAGATTCTACTCGAGTCTACTCTGGATGGTTACCACAGGTTGAGTTGGTGGACATGGAAGGTTATTTTGCCCTACCTCTGCCTAGGCATAGCCAGGACGTTGATGGGAGCTGTAGGATGCTGCAGTTGACCATATCTTCTAGTCCTAGTTGCTATATTAAAAATTTCAACCATCCCAACACACCTATGGGTAGGTGTTTCAATTCAGACTTGATTGAATTGTGTTACTTACCCCCTAGGGGCTTCATGGTTTGGAAATGGGTTTTTTAGATGCCCATATCTCTATTTTTAGGGGCTAGTGGATTGTCCACTTTCAGTTCTCCTACCTCAATCATGTTTTGTACCTGATGTTTGAAGCCAACACAAACTTCGATATTATGCCCCGGTATCCTATGATACGGGCATAATTGATCCTTCCTATATCCTTTTGGTTTTGAATGGTTGGGATCCATAAGAGGTATATCAAGGAATCTAAATTTTCCTGCCTCACTCAATTGATTGAAGATTGATTGCATTGATTCTGTCAATGGTGTAAAATAATGAGGGGGTTTGTGTTCTTTGTTTCAAACCTAATTATTATTTTGTTCATAGTTGGCTGGTGGGAGATGTGCTTGATAATTCTATGATTGCTTCCCCCTACCAACCTTAAGGAGCTTCGTAGCTTACAATGAAAGGTAGCATCCATAAAACGATTTATAGAGTAATTATTGGATAAATTTTGACCCATGAATCGACTACTATACAAGAGGGTCCCATTAAAAAGGGATGATGAATGTCAAAAAGCCTTTTATGAGATCAAGAAATACCTTGCATCCTCACTAATTTTAGCTCCACCTCTATCAGGTGTGCCATTTCTACTATACATTTTAGCTATCGACTTTGCCTTAGGGACCATTTTGACCCAAAAGAATGAAGCGAATAAGGAGCAATCTATTTATTGCATCAATCACACCATGGTGATCTAGGAGTATAAGTATGCATACGTTGAGAAGATTTTCCTAGTGGTGAAATCTGTGCTATTACATGCTCAATCAAACAATGTATATCATATCTTAGGAAAACCCTTTATGATACATGACGAGTTGGATGTATCATAATAGTTGTACTACGAAGTGGATCATGCTATTGATAGAATTTGACCTTGAATTAATAAACCATAAATCTATCAAAGGTCAAGTAATTATTGATCAATTATCCAAGGCTCTCCTTCAGGATAATCAGCCTCTTACCATCGAGTTTCTTGATGATGCAGTTTTTGTATTATCCAACTCGCCCGAACTAGAAGAACCTAAAAATAAAGCTGATATGATACTATTCTTTGATGGTTCTAAGTGTGAGCAAGGAGGTGGTGTAAGAATTGTGTTGTTCACATCGTAAGGGGTGCCTATACCCATATCATTTAAACTCGATTTCTTGTTCACCAACAATAATGCTGAATATGAGGCTCTCCTTTTCAACGTTCAAGCAACTATCACCATGCGAATCAAGAAGTTAAATATCTTCAAAAAAAAAATTCTCATTATAAACCAAGTCAAATATATCTATCAATGTAGGTATCCAATATTGCAGTCTTACAAAGTCCTTGTGGATAAGTTGTTAGTCAAATTAGAATGGTATAACATTGAGGTAGTCCCTCACTCATCCAATCATTTTGTGGATACTGTGGCTTCTTTGGAATCCTTAATTTAGTAGAACCCTTCGAATGCCATCACAACCATCCATGTCAAAATACTTTTGCAATCAATAATTTTGCATGATATTTCTTAAGATGACAAAGCTATCCACATGATTCAGATTGAGCAGTACCAAGAATTGTTCTCACACATACATAACTTTTTGAAACATGCTTCTTGGGGTCTTTGATCCTAAACGATCCTTTTGATAGCAACACAATGATCCATATTAAGGTTGTATTCCAATCAACATTCATGTAGGATGAATCTCAAAAGGATCAAGGAGTTCATTCAGTCAAGATAGGTTCACCCAAATCAAAGATTTATTGAAGCTTGATACCATTCCCTTAGGATTGTCACATACCATAGAACACACATTCAAGAAAAAAGTGACAAAATATGTCTTTCTAGAAGACATATTGTATCATTGAGGCTACAATGGTATTCTCCTTTATTGTCTAGATTCCCAAGAATTTTCTTGGGTAGTTTCCCAAGCTCATGATGGCACTTTCGATGGCCATTTTTGCAGCATGGCTATCGCCAAGTGCATCCTTTGAATGGGCTATTATTAATCTACTATGGAGAAATATTGCTTGGATTATATCAAGAAGTACATAAAATATAAGCATCATGCTAATATTTTGCACGTACCTATAGCAATCTAGGGGGCATTCACCTAAGCTAATAATAACTAAAAAATCACATAAAGCATAAAAGAATGGATGAATTTGCAAATAACCACAAAGGAGGGCTCATTTTATTAAATTTCCATTGAAACTCGATTACAAATCCATCCCTCTTAGGGATACCCAATGTGATACAATTATTACAATCATAGAAAATCCCCACGCAAGGGTAGGTGTAATCCACAGGCTTCCTAGGTTGACATGAACTGCTCCAAGGAAAATGTGGCCTTCTTCTCCGTGATCAGAGGCATTTTTTGCTTTGAATGACAAGACCCTGTTAACCCTGTATCCAAGAAACAATAAGAAACATATTAAAAGCAAAGGTAGTCTCTCTTGATGATGCCTTTAATTCAAATATTGCATAAAATATGCTATAAGAAACATGAAATCAAGAAAGCATGTAAAGATACGAATCTATGCTAAAACATGGTAAATTTACCATAAAGAATGTAAAGGAGACATAGATTTAGTCATCTAACATCCTAATTAAACATTGAGAGCATACATGCATGAAAATAATAACACCTAGTCTAAAATTTATTAATACTTGGAAATGAGAGGAATCTACCCTAGATCAATGATTCTAATAGTCTAATGAGAAGACATAAAATCAATCTATAGTAAATCTACCTAAATGAACAAATATAAATGTAAACCCATTGCTAAAACCGGTTGAAAAGAGGATTAAACCTTGACCATGGGTCTATGAAGCGGTTGGCACTGTTAGCCATGACTGACAACCTTGGCTGAGCTGTGAATGTCCTTGTTCTCCAAATTAGGGCTTGATTCCTCAATTCACTCCGTAGAATTGATGTTCAAAGGTTACCTTGATGTCCTCTGACAAATTTGGTAGTTGAATTGCTTAGATTGGTGATGGATTGGGCTCAATTGAGTTTCTTTATTTCTCCTAACCCTCCATAGCCTTCTTGATTCCAAATGTCATGTGATCTCCAAATAGGCAGCAAAAGTGTTCCCCTCAATGGATGCAAGTGAGTATGCAATTTTACAGGGCTTTGCTACACTTCAACTCGATATTCTTCCAAAATTCTCCCTAATTTGGAGGAGGGTTTTATAACACTTGATAAGTCCTTGTCTTAGCTTCATGGAGAAACCAAGATCAAGAAAGGGTAGTTGGGGTAGTTAAATGGACACTTTTGGAACTTTCCACCCTCTAACTACTTGGATCTTCAACCAATTGGTCGTTGTAACCGATTTTGAAGGCTAGTCATGGCTTTGAAGCATGGCCAGATATTTTAACCATAGGTGTTTGCTATGACCAAAACTGATTAGGCCAAAATGCCTAAATGAGTGGTTAGAACCACTACTTCACCTTGGAATCTATCCAAGATCTTTTATATGGTCTTCTAACATGTCCCATATGCTTAGTCACCTCGACATGACGTGTTTTAGGTGTCTAAAAATACCCCTTTTAAGATGCATTGTGATATCGAACAACACTGAGAAAAAATAGACCTCTTAAAATGATGTCGTAGGTTGGATGATGATCATTAGTATGATCCACATTAGATGCTCAAGGTCCTATAAAAGGATGTGCATCCTGGAATCATTATTTCCAACTAGATGGAAGGCTTAAATTTGCAAATATTTGGCAAGCTCCAGTGGTGATCGAGTAGCTTCAACACTACTATAGGCTTCTATGCCATATAGATCCAAAAGGAGGAGAGCTACTAGCTTAACTATCATAGTTGCTTTTTGCCCTAGTGATGTAAATCTAGCTGTAAGAGGTCAAAACAAAATACCTCCCATTACATAAAAACTACGATAAATACAAATAATATGTAAAACCCTCCATTTACATAAAAACTACAATAAATGGAAATAATAAGTAAAACCCTCAATTCACATAAAAACTATAATATATGGAAATAAATCAATAAATATTTTCTTTTTCTTATTCTTGGATTCACTTCCCCTTTTACAATGCAATACCAAGGGAATATATATCCCCAAAGAAACCCTAAAAGAAAACCCTAAAGCTTGAAGCCCTAAAAGAAACCCTAAAGCTTAAAGCCCTAAAAATAAAATATTACTATTTTCGGCAAATTGATTTTTCCACCAAAAATTGTCTTTTTAAGTAATTACTATTTTTGACAAATTATTTTTTCATAAAAATTTACCTTTTTTAGTAATTACCATTTTCGGCAAATTATTTTTGCGTCAAAGAATTCCATTTTGAGTAATAAAAAAAATATTTTAAAACTTCTTTAAAAAACCCTCTAAATATAGGCTCTTGCATCATTCTCCTCTGGTTGAAAAGAACTCTGCTCCTACGAGTTCCTTTGATCAAACTCATAATTGCTCTCCATATAGGGCCACACATCTACAAGTACTCCTCAAAGTACCAATCTTCTTTCGAGGTTCTATATCTCAAACCTCCTACAAGCACTACACATAGTGCCAATTCTTCCTTCAAGGTTTGAAAATAGCAAACCTCCTGCAAGCACTACATAAAGTGCCAATTCCTCCCTCTGAGGTTTTACATAAAAAAAACCTCCTGCAAGCACTTACACAAAGTGCCAATTTCTTTCTCCAAGGTTTTACAAACCTTCTACAAGCACTACACAAAGTGTCAATTCCTCCCTATAAGTTTTTACATAATAAAAAACCTCCTGCAAGCACTTACATAGAGTGTCAATTTCTTTCTCCAAGATTTTACAAACCTTCTGCAAGCACTACACAAAGTGCCAATTCCTTCCTCTAAGGTTTTACATAAAAAAACCTCCTGCAAGCACTTACATAGAGTGTCAATTTATTTCTCCAAGGTTTTACAAACCTTCTACAAGCACTACACAAAGTGCCAATATCTTTCTTTGAGGCTTTTACATAAAAAAACCTTCTACAAACACTTACATAGAGTGCCAATTTCTGTCTCCAAGGTTTTATAAATCTTTTGCAAGCACTACATATAGTGCCAATTTTTTTGGAGCCCTTTCACCCTCCTATCATTTTTTCTTTTCTTCCCTTTTCTCCCCAGCAAGATCCAACTTGCTCTGATACCAAATGATGTGAATCCAACTGCAAGAGGTCAAAACAAAATATCTCCCATTACATAAAAACTACAATAAATGGAAATAATATGTAAAACCCTCAATTTACATAAAAACTACAATAAATAGAAATAATCAGTAAAATCCTCCATTCACATAAAAACTATAATACATGGAAATAAACCAATAAATATATATTTTTTCTTATTCCAAGATTCACTTCCCACTTTTACAATGCATTACCAAGGGAATATATATATCCCCAAAGAAACCCTAAAAGAAAACCCTAAAGCTTGAGGCCCTAAAAGAAACCCTAAAAGAAAACCCTAAATCTTAAAGCCCTAAAAATAAAATATTACTATTTTTGGCAAATTGATTTTTCCACAAAAAATTGCCTTTTTAAGTAATTATTATTTTCGACAAATTATTTTTTCATCAAAATTTACCTTTTTTAGTAATTACCATTTTTGGCAAATTATTTTTGCGTTAAAAAATTTCATTTTTAGTAATACAAAGTTTATTTAAAAACTTCTTTAAAAAAACCCTCTAAAGATAGACTCTTGCATCATTCTCCTCTGGTTGAAAAGAACTCTGCTCCTGTGAGTTCCTTTGATCAAACTCATAATTGCTCTTCATATAGGGCCACACATCTGTAAGTACTCCTCAAAGTACCAATCTCCTTTCGAGGTTCTATATCTCAAACCTCCTGTAAGAAATACATATAGTACCAATTTTTCCTTCAAGGTTTGAAAATAACAAACCTCTTGCAAGCACTACACAAAGTGCCAATTCCTTTCTTTGAGGTTTTACATAAACAAAAACCTCCTGCAAGCACTTACACAGAGTGCCAATTTCTTTATCCAAGGTTTTACAAACCTTCTGCAAGCACTACATAAAGTTCCAATTCCTCTCTCTGAGGTTTTACATAAAAAAACCTTCTGCAAGCACTTACAGAGAGTGCCAATTTTTTTCTCCAAGGTTTTATAAACCTTCTGCAAGCACTACACAAAGTGCCAATTCCTCCCTCTAAGGTTTTACATAAAAAAAACCTCCTACAAGCACTTACACAGAGTGTCAATTTCTTTCTCCAAGGTTTTACAAACCTTCTACAAGCACTACACAAAGTGCCAATCTCTTCCTTTGAGGCTTTTACATAAAAAAACCTCCTACAAGCACTTACACAGAGTGCCTAATTTTATCTCCAAGGTTTTACAAACCTTCTGCAAGCACTGCACAGAGTGCTAATTTTTTTGGAGCCCCTTCGATCTCCTATCATATTTTCTTTTCTTCTCTTTTCTCCCCAACAAGATCCAACTTGCTTTGATACCAAATGATGTGAATCCAACTGCAAGAGGTCAAAACAAAATACCTCCTATTACATAAAAACTATGATAAATAGAAATAATATGTAAAACCCTTCATTTACATAAAAACTGCAATAAATGGAAATAATCAATAAAACCCTCCATTCACATAAAAACTATAATACATGAAAATAAACCAATAAATATTTTTTTTTTTCTTATTCTTGGATTCACTTCCCCCTTTTACAATGCAATACCAAAGGAATATATATCCCCAAAGAAACCCTAAAAAAAAACCCTAAAGCTTAAAGCCCTAAAAATAAAATATTACTATTTTTGGTAAATTTATTTTTCCACTAAAAACTGCCTTTTAAAGTAATTACTATTTTCAACAAATTAAATTTTCATCAAAATTTAATTTTTTTAGTAATTACCATTTTTGGCAAATTATTTTTGCGTCAAATAATTCTATTTTTAATAATAAAAAAATTATTTTAAAACTTCTTTAAAAAAACCCTCTAAAGATAGGCTCTTGCATCACCCAAAAAAGGGTAAGCTTATGATAGTCATTGACAATTATTCATAAGAGGAATGTAATTTTGACAAGATCAAGGGATCTTTTATTGACTTTGATTATGACTATGGTATAATGACTACCCCCTCAAGTGACGAGTCGATGAGGGTAATGACAATTAAATGAAGTGACGAGTCGCTTGACCACTATGAATGACTTGAACAATTTAAGGTTTAGCACTTGATACTTGGCTAGGCCTAATCATTTATGATTACAACTGTTAATAGTAATTGTATATTTCTATCCCACAAATCAATCTAGCCACGAAGACCTTCTTAGGGAATCAAGATGATAACAATTCTAATTAGGTATGTGTTGAATCATATTGGTCGATGATCTGCTAAAAATATCATAGAAGAATTGATATGATTGCTTCGTTCCCGTGGAGCTGTCCAGCATCCAAGGCCTTCTTCAGGATTGAAATGAAGCATATCAATTCAGTGATGATGAATTTACCCCAAATGTCCTTAAGGTAATTTACTCATATCACTGGATTGCATGGAGCATCAGTCGTTGCAACTGCCAAGTGTATAGGGTAAATAACTAGATACAAGACATATCTGAATTTTGACTTATTTGATTTTTTTTGTTATTTTTAATATTTTTGAAAATTTTGGTGAGGTGGATATTTTTAATTTGACATTTTAAAAATCCTCACAGTGGGATTTTGGAGCATTTATTACATCTTGCTAGCCGTTCTTGTTAGATACAACCGACTTTTCAAATTTCCTTAGTCGCGGCTCCAACCCACGGTCGAAAAACCCTAATCCTATGCCCGTGGGTATCAATCACGATCAGGGGTAAAATGGAAAATATTTAAGAAAAATCTATCATTTTTGAAATCATTATTTCCAATTGACAACTTTGCAAACTTGAGTGCTCTAAGAGGTGAGTTATCAAATTTGATGCAGAATGCTACTGCGAACTCGACCTCACTACCACCCGCACTGATGGCAAACCAACCTGGAGGCGTTGATGCTACTGAGGTAGAAGCACACACACCCTTGTTTTTCAATTGTCAGATAAAATTGAACCTCATTAAGTAACGAGTTAAATTAACATCACTAAACTATCAGTAATTAACCACACCCTAGCTTAGGAGTAGTCTAGGTTAGATTAGAAGGGGTGGGTTTAATTTTTGGGGTGCCTTAAGATGGGAAATGATCCTAAAAAGGGTTTTTCCCTTAGTCACGGGTGGCAGACGTAGTGTCCAATTTGTAAATTAAGGACCACGACTATCAACCGTGGTGAGATTCGAATCTCAATGGTCATAATTTGATCGCCTCTTTGACCACAGGTTTGAAGCACGGTCACCTGACTTTAGGAATTTTTTTAAAGTTTTTCAATTATTTTTTATTTTTTTATATTTTTAACTGATTTAATTGAAATATTGAATTGCAACTCTGATTTTATTTAAATGTGTTGCATGTATTCGTATATGTTTTTATGTTTTTAAATATTTTTTTACTTTGTTTAACTTTTTAGGATTGTTTTTATGTTTTTGTTTGATTTTTAATTAATTATTATATCACCGATCAGACTTTGACCACGAGGGTGAGGGAATCGGAGATCCTTCACAACCTATGTGGTAACCTTGATGACACTGAGTGGGTGTGGTTTGTAGCTATAGGCTTCGACTATGTACTATGCTTTCCTACTATCCGGGCCGACCATGCCTACATGACTGCATTGGCCCTACGCTGGGATGCACAGATCAATACCTTTCACCTATCGATAGGTGAGATGACCATGACCCTCAAGGATGTGTATCACATATTCAGACTTCCTATGGATGGTGAGGCCATCACATCATCATCAATGAAGACAAAGGATGTAGTATTCACCATGATATTTGGTGACCGTAGTGATGAGGCACATCGACACTTGAACCACGGAGGGGTACACATCGAGCATTGGTATACTAAGTGGGTATTCTCTTGGCGAGCAACCATGCTTATGCACATGATCATCTAGATCATTCTCCCTCATACTTCGAGAGCGAGGCTCCCTTGGAACACCTTAGCTAGGATATTTGATGTCCTCACCAACACTACTCGTCGACCATTGATCTTGTCTTGGGGGAGTGACCTACTTGCACATCTCTATAATGAGTTGTATCAGTTTACATAGTGGATTAGAGTTGGTATTGGCTGCATCCTTCTACTATAGATCTGGGGTTGGCAGCACATCACCATAGAGCACCTTGTAGAACTGCCTTTAGAGATTGCATACATTGTAGCGAATTAGTAGTGCTATATAGCATGATGGCCTCGAGAGCAGGAGGGCTTCAAGAGTAGGTATCGCATAGAGGACTTGAGCTACTATATTGAGTAGTTCATATGATTGCAGCCATAACAGGTTGAGTGGCGGCCATACCTACATTGCCCTGCATGACCAAAGGCTTATGACTATCTATGACATACATGTAGAGATAGATGGCTCCTTAAATGTAATTCTGAGGTACGAGAGATCTTCTACTTCTCTTGTATCACCAGGTAGTTTGGGATTCAACAAGATATTCCTGAGTTACCCACCATCTACCACTGTATCACTTTGGAGAGGGATATTGCATGGCCACAAGTGAATGCTCTGGGAAATGAGGAAAATAACTTCCAAGAGTTAGGCCTAATAGATGCAGGGACGATAACTCACTATGATACTTGGTGGATGACCATGCTATGGTAGGGCTTGGAGGGCCCACTGGGTAGACCAATAGAGGGCATAATAGTAGAGGGTGCAGAGGGAGTAGAGGTCAATCCTCATGAGCACCAAATATGTTAGAGGAATGAAGGTATATGGGATGAGGAAGGAGCTATAGAGGAGGCCCCTCAGGGTGAGGAAGTGCTAGACAATGATATTGGACAACTCAAGGCTTAGGTTTGCTAGCCTACAAAATCAGGTAGGCACACTACATATGTAGATGCTATGGAGAGATACCTCCATAGCTACATTGCAGGCATGGGTTAGTGACCTACAGTCACAACTCACATCAGGGCAGTCTCAGTGGTGTAGCTATGAGGAGGAGAAGACAACTCTCTAGACACAACTTACCATAGTAGAGATGGAGATCCAGAGGATCACAGGGTAGTGTATCCTCCTACAATCCTAGCTAAATGCTATGACCATAAAGTATGACTCGCTCAGGTCTACGAGGGGAGACCCCTCATCTTCATAGGTTGTTCTAGTGGCTTTATTTTCCCCAAAAATTTCAATAGTTCTAGTTGTACAGGGACTAGTAGTGGTGAACCCGATGGAATAGGTCAAGAGACTACAGGCTCTAGTGCAGTGACACATCAATGAGCTATCATCAGATGCTACCTACAAATATTCCTTAGCAAGAGAGATTGAGCTACTCAAGGGTGAGGTTTTGTAGAGGAACATAGCTCCAAGCTCTCAGAGGACTTAGACCAAGGACATAAAGTAGTATTTAGCTCACTCCAGTCACAGGATGCATAGATCGTAGAGGACCTCAAGTGCCAGCTCCAGGAAAACTCACAGGGAGAGTGGAGGCAACAATAGAATCTCCTAGACTGGGGTCGTAGCTGTTTCTTAGTACATATATATGCTAGATTTGTACCATTTTTGAGTGTAAGGTCGAGGACCTACACAGTTGTAGCCTACGAGCATTTTTGACATATGTCGATGTACTATTTTTTGTACACACACACACACACACACACACACACACACACACACACATATATATATATATATATATATATATATATATATATATGATCTGACATTTCAGACTCATTATATGTGTAGATTTTTTGCTTTATGTTTATGAGATGCACATGGATGCAATACTTGTGTTATTTTTATTTTAAGCTATATGATGTTATGTATATATGACATGCGCTAGATAGCTATGTGATGTATGATTAGATGCAGTTATATATATGTGTAGATGGACTACTTATGATGGATGTATATGAATGCAATATTTGATGTTAAATGCATGTTTAATTTACAGTACTTGTATGCATTTAATTTATGACGTTATGACATAATTCATGCCATGTATGTACTGCATAAGTTTCATGATGATGATTTTATGTAAATGAATATGTATGCTTTAATCACTTAAAAAATAATATATGAATGCAATATGAGTTTAACAATCTAATGGATGACACCACAAAATGTATAACAATCATGAATTGTAATTGATATATCTTATCATAAGAATTAATTAATTAATCATCCATGTGCACTATGCGATGATATATTATTTCTATCCATAATTTGTTGCAAGTTAAAAGAATATGTGTAACATAGTCAGTGGCCATTTAAATATCATTTCTAACATCTATCCAATGTCTAACCTATATTATGAACAATATTTAATAAATTAAATCTTATAAAGAGAAATTTGATCCTTGATGATTGTGATTTAATTGTTGCTATTTGGGAATTTTTGAGGTTTTCCATGAAACTCAAACACCCTAGTTGTGTTGGAAATTTGAGTTAATTTGAGGCATTTTATGTTTTCATTGATTTCACATGGATCATTGATGTCACATGGATCATATTTTGTTTTGGTGGCAAAAGCACTTCATAGATAATCATCTATGATATTTCGGAGAGCATGGATATATACAGGGTTTTTATGAAAACCAAGGCAAACAAAATAAAAGGTTTTATTTAAAACCATGGTAGGATTATGTGGAAAGGGCTTTTATTAAAATCCAAGGTGGAATTTTGTTTCATCGAAAAAGGACCTCCGGTGATGAAGATATTAAAGTTTAAATTTAAGTTTAAATTAATGGAGGGCCGACCTATGTGCAATTAATGGAGGTTGACATATATATATGTAAAGGTTTCAATTTATTTCAGAAAGGGGGTATATTATATGTCATTGGAAGGCTTATTTCGAGGGCTATTTGAATAAATTATTTATAAGGATAAATAAGGTGTGTGTAAATATATATTTCTAATTTTGCAAAGGGGTTCCAAAAGTGAAGTTTACCTTGTTCTTTTTCAAGAGGATTAATTCTTTCATGAGGTGACAAGGTATGCAATATTGTGATTTATTTTATTTTATGGTATAAGTGGTTTTGGGAGTGAAAAGGTTATGCAATGTTTTGATTTATTTTATTTTATGGTACAAGTGGTTTTATGAGAGATAAGGAAGTTGTGCAATTAAAGGCCTTGGTGATGATTATTGAAAATTGGAGTAATGTTGATTATTTTGTGATCTACTAACCCTTGTGAAGATTTGCAAAAGAATTTTGTGATTGTGGTAGATTTACAAAGAGGTTTTTTCATCTTCATAAAAGGTATGGGCACATTCTCCTATTGATTATTTATGGTGGTTGATTTTTGAAATATCATTAGAGGGAAAATGATTGTTTATGGTTTCCTTTTCGAAAGTGGTTGGTTGAATGCTTCAAGGTTTTCTGAATTGAGAGTTGTGTCTAAACCTTGTTTGATAAGCATAGTTGTTGAAGCCCATTGGTTGTAAAATAACTTGAGCTAGAAAAGAACATGAGTATCATTGTTATGTGAGATTTTTGGTTGAGAATTATTGGAAACATTTGAGTTGGTTTATACATACTTGGACTAGGGTTGTGTGAAAGAGAGTTGTCCCTTATGAAGATTGATTGAGTTGAGTTGATTGAGCCTAGTCAAGTGATGTGTGAAGTGATTGTTCAAGTCCTATGAAATAAACTATTCCATTATTCTGATTTGAGTTGAGAGTAATATTAGAATATATTGAGTCTCTAACAATTCTCTTTATGCTTCTATGAGATTGACTTGAGTTGAGTTGATATTGATTTGAGTTGATTTGAGTTGAGATTGAGATTAGAACATATTGAGTCTCTAACAATTATTTTTATGCTTTTATGAGTTGATTTGAGTTGAGTTGAGTTGAGATTGAGATTAGAACATATTGAGTCTCTAAAAATTTTCTTTATGCTTCTATGAGTTGATTTGAGTTGAGTTGAGTTGAGATTGAGATTAGAACATATTGAGTCTCTAACAATTCTCTTTATGCTTCTATGAGTTAATTTGAGTTGAGATCATTGTGGATCATTGTTGTTATCCATTGAAGAGTACATTGCCATTCATTGTTGAGTTCATCTTTGAGCTTTTCATTGATAGAGTTGTGGATGAGTTTTGAGTGCTACTTGAGCATGATTGATTGAGCCTTTGAGAAGGCATTTGTGGAAAGTTTTGATAAAGCTTTGTGGATAGTTTTGGGGCAAATTTGTGGATAGTTTTGGGATAGTTTTATGGATAAAGTTTAGAGAATATTTGGGCAAGTTATTGGTGAACTTGCTAGAGGATATTTGGGCAAGTTTTTTGTGAGATTTCTAGAGCAGAATTGGGCAAGTTCTTTGTGAGCTTGTTAGAGCAGATTTGGGCAAGTTCTTGGTGAGATTGCTTGAGTAGATTTGAACAAGTTTTGTGTGAGTTTGTTAAGTAGATTTCACAAGTTCTATGTGAGATTTTTAAGTAGGTTCTGTGTGAGCCTATTGAGAAGGTTCTTAGTGAGCCTATAGATAGAGCTTTGGAGGTTACAGAGTAAAGAGGACAGAGTCTCAATGGATAGAGATCTAGTAGCAGTACAGTTGAAGACAGATCTGAGTGAGGAGTCTTCAAATGGAGATAGGTCCAAAAATTAGTGCAGTAGAGAGATAGAGTCTTCTAGAAGATCACATAGCCAAAGCAAAAGGGGAAAGAGTTCTCCTATGGAAGAGATATACGAACTTGAGATTAGGGGATTATCATCTCCTTTGGACAGATATCCATAAACATTATAATTGGGAGTGATTCCCAAAGAGATTGATTGAGAAAGTTTTAGTAAATGATTTTATCTATGGAGTAGCTCACATTGGGTGAACCACGTAAATTATGGTTTCTCTATTGTGTATGATTTTTGTGCATTGTTTTGATTACTACTATTGATACTGCTATCTTTACACAACATAATATTGATTTTGAAGAAAAAGTAAAAAGTTGTCTTATACTATTCACCCCACCTCTAAGTATAAGCTTGTGTTCTTCAATTGGTATCAGAGTGAGTTCCTTCAAAAAGGCTAACAACTTGAGGGCAAATTCTACAAGAACATATATGGCTTCATAGAATGGATTATCTACAAATAAGGCTCCACTGTTTGATGGTAACAATTATGCTTTATGGAGCATGAGGATGAAGAACTACTTGATATCACAAGGATATGAGGTATGACATATGGTTGAAAAAGAGTATATGGTTGAAGGTGATCCTAAGGAAGATAAGACTACCAGGAAATTGGTTGAGATAAATGCAAGAGCAATGAATTGTATTTTGAGTGGGCTACGTGAGATAGATTTTGCAAAGGTCATGGTATGTACTTCAACTAATGATATGTGGACCAAGTTGAGGAATAATTATGAAGGATATTCCAAGGTAAATTTGGTAAAACTACAAACTCATAGAAAAATATTTGAAGAATTTAAAATGGAATATTTTGAAGATATTTCAAAGTTATTACTTCAAATTGATGAGATTACTAACACTATGAGAGGCTTAGGTTTTGAGATTAAAGAATCAGAAGTTACTCAAAAGGTTTTGAGATCACTTCCTATGAAATATGATGCAAAGGTTTCAGCAATAGAAGAAACAATGGATATCAACAAGTTAACAATGGAAGAATTGCAAGGTACTCTCACAGCTTATGAGATGAGGGTAAGTAAGAATCAAGCTCCAATAAAAGAGATTGCATTCAAGGCTTCAAAAAAAAAGAAAGGGAAAGTTTTAGAAATAGATAGAGTTTTAGAAAATTATGAGGAAGCTAACTTCATCAAAAGGAATAAGGACTCAAGGAATTTTAGAGATATAAGGAAAGTCAGGTGCTACAAGTGTGGTGATCTTGGTCATTATGCATACAAGTGTCCACATGAAGAAATTAGTGATGATGAAAAATAGGGTCACATAAGAAAAGAAGATGGAAAGCATAAGCATGACAAATATGAAAGATTCAAGCAAAACAGGTATGAGAAGAAGAAATTTTTTCATAAGGCAAATAAATCTTACTACATTGTAGAAGCAAGTGATAGCTCAGATTATAGTGATAGATACAATTAAGATGATGAAAAGGAAGAGCATTTATTCCTAGGAATAGAAGGTGAAAGAGAACAATGTTTTGTGTGTGGTCAAAGAGATCACATATCATGATATTGCAATGGTTTCAGTGATAGTGAAGATAAGATGACACATCAAGGAAACAGGAATGGTAAAATAAATCTTGAGAGTTTTTTTTGCTTTAGAATATTATAATGATCTTAGTGACAGTGAAAAAAAATAAGTCTTATTTTTGGTAATAGAAAAGGAAGAGGATGATCCAAGTAAACAAAAATCAGAAATCAAAAGGTTAAAATAAGAATCCATGAATCTTGAAAATAAGATTCGAACATATGTCAAAATCAGAGAAGAACTACTTCAAACAACCAGTAATCTCAAAGAAGAGCTTCAAAATGCAAAAAGGATAGAAGAAAGGATGAATTAAGAACTAAGGGTAACAACAACAAGACATGATACATTAGATGAAAAGATTCAAAAAGAAGCGAATACTTATTTTAAGGTTGTATCTTACTTCCAATAAAAGTCACTCAAAAGGAAAGGAAGTTCTAAAAGATGAAAGAAAATAAGCACCTAATATTTGTGAGGAAAGTTCCATAGTTACTATGGCTCCAAATATTCAGTGTGGCTCTTGTTTTGAGATAGGTGAATCAAGATCAAAGGGAAAATAAATTCTTGAAGAAAAAGGCAAGGAAGAAACTAAAGAAGAGGTTTTAGATGCTACAAAAAATGTTCAAGAATGTAATGCACAAGTTGAAGATGATCATAAGGATAATGGTCAAGAAATGTATAAGGAACCAAGGCATGAACAAAGATATTTTCAAGGATATTGTTTTTCTTGTAATGGATTTGGACACAGGGCTATACACTACAGGGTTTATGGATCAAAGAAGTTTGATTTTGCTAGAAGAAACTTTAAGGGAAGAAGGTATGGTTTTCAAGGACATTCTTTCTCATGCAACAGGATTGGTCATAAATATTTTAAGTGCAAATAAAATGAGCAACATGGTTTTGGTTTTAGAGCTACACAATTCAGAAGTTATGGTTATAATGGTCATGAAAATAGAGCTACACAATACAGGGTTCAGGAAAGGAATGGATATGGAAATTATTTTAAGAATGATTTCAGGACATGGGCACCAACCAAAGGTTACAATATCAAGTGTTTTAATTACATTAACTTTGGGCATATTGCAAGATGGTGTAGGACTCAATTCCAAATAGGTTCAAGGCAAGAAGATCAAAAAGGGTCTAGACAAGAAAATCAAGTAATTCATCAAGAGAAGGATATTAGAAAAACATGCAAGGAAGTTGATATAGGAAATAAACAAAGTGATATGGGAGTAAAAGTACTCCCACTCCAAAATTAATCACCTCAAAAGAAAAGGGGGTGAGGGGGCTAAGCTTAAGAGTCATATATTTTAGCCACATAGGTGTCCCTTTTGCCATTGATGTCAAAGGGGGAGAGATTTGAGTAAGGGGGAGAGATTTGAGTTAGGGGGAGCAACCTTCAAAGAGAGATTTGAGTTAGGGGGAGTAGCCTCCAAAGATATTATTGAGTCAGGGGTAGCAGCTTTGATTCTCAAAGATGGTTTTTGCAGTGATTGTGGTGTTTGCATTAGAGGTGTTGCCATCAATGAAAAAGAGGGATATTGTTAGAAATTTGAGTTAATTTAAGGTATTTTATGTTTTCATTCATGTCACATGAATCATTGATGTCACATGGATCATATTTAGTTTTGGTGGCAAAAGCACTTCATAGATAATCATCTATGATATTTCAAAGAGCATGGATATATACAGGGTTTTTATGAAAACCAAGGAAGGCAAAATAAAAGGTTTTATTTAAAATCATGCTGGCCTTATGTGGAAAGGGCTTTTCTTAAAAGCCAAGGTGGAATTTTTTTCATCGAAAAAGGACCTCCGGTGATGAAGATATTAAATTTTAAAGTTTAAGTTTAAATTAATGGAGGGCCGACCTATGTGCAATTAATGGAGGTTGGCATATATATATATATATATATATATATATATATATATGTAAAGGTTTCAATTTATTTCAAAAAGGGGGCATATTATATATCGTCGAAAAGCTTATTTCGAGGGATATTTGACTAACTTATTTAGAAGGAGAAATAAGGTGTGTGTAAAGAGATATTTCTGATTTTTCAAAGGGGTTCCAAAAGTTAAGTTTGACTTTTTATTTTTCAAGAGTATTAATTATTTCATGAGGTGACAAGGTATGCAATATTGTGATTTATTTTATTTTATGGTATAAGTGGTTTTGGCAGTGAAAAGGTTATGCAATAGTTAGATTTATTTTATTTTATGGTACAAGTGGTTTTAGGAGAGATAAGGAAGTTGTGCAATTAAATGCCTTGGTGATGATTATTGAAAAGTGGAGTAATGTTGATTATTGTGTGATCTACTAACCCTTGTGAAGATTGGCAAAATAATTTTGTGATTATGGCAGATTTACAAAGAGGTTTTTTCATATTCATAAAATGTATGGGCACATTCTCCTATTGATTGTTTATGGTGGTTGATTTTTGAAATATCATTGGAGGGAAAAGGATTGTTTGTGGTTTCCTTTTCGAAAGTGGTTGGTTGAATGCTTCAAGGTTTTCTGAATTGAGAGTTGTGTCTAAACCTTGTTTTATAAGCATAGTTGTTGAAGCCCATTGGTTGTGAAAGAAATTGAGTTAGAAAAGAACATGAGTATCATTGTTATGTGAGATTTTTGGTTGAGCATTGTTGGAAATATTTGAGTTGGTTGATACATACTTTGACTAGGGTTGTGTGAGAGAGAGTTATCCCTTATTGTGATTGGTTGAGTTGAGTTGATTGAACCTAGTCAAGTGATGTGTGAAGTGATTGTTCAAGTCCTATGAAACAAACTATTCCATTATTCGGATTTGAGTTAAAAGTAAGATTAGAACATATTGAGTCTCTAACAATTCTCTTTATGCTTTTATGAGATTGACTTGAGTTGAGTCAATATTGATTTGATTTGAGTTGAGTTGAGATTGATATTAGAACATATTGAGTCTTTAACAATTCTCTTTATGCTTCTTAGAGTTTATTTGAGTTGAGATTGAGATTAGAACATATTGAGTCTCTAAAAATTCTCTTTACGCATCTATGAGTTGAGTTGAGTTGAGATCATTATGGATCATTGTTGTCATCCATTGAAGAGTACATTGCCATTCATTCTTGAGTTCATATTTGAGCTTTGCCTTGATAGAGTTGTGGATGAGTTTTGAGTTCTACTTGAGCATGATTGATTGAGCCTTTGAGAAGGCATTTGTGGATAGTTTTGAGAAAGCTTTGTGGATAGTTTTGGGGTAAATTTATGGATAGTTTTGGGATAGTTTTATGGACAAATTTGTGGATAGTTTTGGGATAGTTTTTTGGACATATTTGTGGACAGAGTTTAGAGCATATTTGGGCAAGTTCTTCATGAGCTTGCTAGAGAATATTTGGGCAAGTTTTTGGTGAGCTTGCTAGAGTAGAATTGGGCAAGTTATTGGTGAGCTTGCTAGAGCATATTTGGGCAAGTTCTTGGTGAGCTTGCTTGAGAAAATTTGAACAAGTTCTATGTGAGCTTGTTAAGTAGATTTGACAAGTTCTATGTGAGCTTGTTAAGCAGGTTCTATGTGAGACTATTGAGTAGGTTCTTAGTGAGCCTATTGATAGAGCTTTGGAGGTGACAGAGTACAAAAGATAGAGTCTTAGTGGATAGAGATACAACAACAAAATAGTTGAAGACAGATTTGAGTGAGGAGTCTTCAAGTGGAGATAGGTCCACCAGTTAATGCAGTAGAGAGATAGAGTCTTCTAGAAGATCACATGGCCAAAGCAGAAGGGGAAAGAGTTCTCTTGTGGAAGAGATCCATTAACTTGATATTAGGAGATTAGCATATCCTTTGGACAAAGATCCATAAACATTGTAATTGAGAGTGATTCCCAAAGATATTTATTAAGAAAGTTTTAGTAAAATATTTTCTCCATGGAGTAGCCCATATTGGGTGAACCACATAAATTGTGGTGTCTCTATTGTGTATGGTTTTTGTGAATTACTTTGATTAATGCTATTGATAATGTTATATTTACACAACATAATATTTATTTGGAAGAAAAAGTAAAAATTGGTCTTATATTGTTCACCCCCCTCTCATTATAAGCTTGTGTTATTCAAGTTGACTTATCAAAAGGTGTATAATGACTATACTAGACTTCTAAAAAATAAAATTTTCACTATGAAATACCAAGCTATTCATTACCCCTGTGTGTAAATGAATGTATTAGATAAGGCATAAGCATATCCCAGTGCTAGGTAGGATTCATTCAGCCCATTGCTATATTGGGGATCCTCAAATGTCTATCCGATCCTAGGTTTAGATTAAGTTAGACTAGACCACTAGGCAATCTAGGCCACCTAAATCTAGCTCACTTGTGACTTGCTAGACCTACCCAAATGTTAGACGAGATTCATTCAGCCCATTTATGTATTGGGGATCACTCCATGGCTTTGAGTATTGACCATTCCAAGGATTCAATTTCACTCTTTTTTTTTATTCAATTTATTGGGATACTTGCTCATATATAGTGACAAAAAACATTGTTTATTTTGTATATACTTTTTTTTTCAAGGGATAGAATTTGACTCTAGGTTTTTGGTCATTTTGATTTAAGCAAGGAATCTCTTTGGGTAGGGGGTTATCTTGTCCTTTTGCCAATGACCTCTACTCTAGACCACTACTCCTCATAAAATAAGAAAGTAACAAAACCTTTTGCCTAATGTGACCCATACCACTTTTGTAGTTTTTGTGCTTACTTACCCTAAGTAGGATTGTTTAAATGTGTTTGATTAGTGATAGGATTCTGATTTGCTAAGTGCTATCAAAACTGGACCTCATATACAAAAACAAAGTAATATTTCTACCTAACTCTTGAGAAGACCACTAGGTATGGTTGAATGACCAAAAAACCCTAGTACGTTCTTCATAGCAACAGGAAGGGTTGTGTTGAACATAATTACTCACAAGGGTGATGTGTGATGATGATAATGCACAGATGCATGATTGAAACACAAATGTAGTGTTGTTTGTAAGATTGCAAAAACAACCTATTATGATGTAAGTACGATAGATGGAAATGCCTAATGCAATACAATTAAATAAATGTATATGCAAAATGAAAATGCAAAATACAAATGAGATGCAACGATGCAAAATGAAATGCAATGTTTTTTAGATTTTACTGCTTTTTAATTTTTATGAATTTTTGAATTTTTTATTTGACCAAAGGGTTTAGATTCCTTTGGAGCCTTTTATGGGATGACCAAAGGACTTAAGATTCCTTTGGAGCCTTTTTATGGTCTGAAAAAGGGGCTTAAGATACCTTTGGAGCCTTTTGATGGTTTGGCCAAGGGTCTTATAGATGCCTTTGGAGCATTTTTATGGTTTTATGTATAGAATGCTTTAAGATGAAGGATGTTGAGAGGTTCAGGCTCCTCAACCCCTTCATGTGATGTTAAATGATATGTACCAGGTACAATATTTTTAGAGATAATATAATAACCTAACCAATTAGCCATAAATTTATCTCGTAGTTCTAGCAGTAGATTTGAGTTATGTTGGTTCTCTTTCAGCATAAAATCACCAACCTCAAAGTCTCTTAGATGGAACTTATTATTGTAAGATAATTTTAAATGCTCTTGGTAAACATGGAGATGCTCAAGAGCATTCATGTGATGTTCATCAAGTAGCATAAATTAATATAGGTGAGCTTGTTGTGTAGTGTTGTCATCAATGAACTCTTTCAATGTGATGCGCAGTGGTGGAATCTCCAACTCTAGGAGCATGATGGCCTCAGTGCCATATACTAGTGAAAACAGAGTTTCCCTAGCGGGTTTCTGAATGCTAGTCATAAAAGCCCATAATGCAAGGGGTAGTTGTGTGTGCCAATCTTTGTGGTGCTCCTGTACTGTATTTTTCAATATGGATACCACTATCTTATTTTATGCCTTAGCCTACTCGTTTTCCTGTAGATAATATGGAGTTACAAAATTGTGTTTGATCTCATACTTGGATGTCAAAGCCCTCACAATTTTTTCTTGAATGATGTTCCATTATATAAGATTATTTTGGATGGTATCCCAAAATGACTTATGATATGGGTGAGTATGAACTCCACAATACGTTCTCCAGTTATTATTGTTAACTAGATTGCTTCCACCCACTTAGTAAAGTACTCGGTAACCATGATAATGAAAGTATGCCAAATCTATGATGGAGGAGAGATCTTATTGATTAGATCCAAACCCCACTGAGCAAATGGCCAAGCCACTTGAATGGGTTGTAAGGCCTGTGATGGCAAGTGTTTAAGATTAGCATGATGCTAACATTTAATTTATTACCTGACATACATATTGCAATCCTTCTTCATATTAGATAAATAATAGCCCATGTGAAGGATGCACTTGACGATAGCCATGCCACTGAAATGGCCACCACACTTACCATCGTGAGCTTATAAAATTGCCCAAGTTGATTCTTGGAGCTCAAGACAATAAAGGAGAACTCCATCGTAACTTTGATGATACAAAATATCTCCTAACAAGAAATACTTTGTCACTTTCTATTTAAATGTGTGTTTTGCGGCATGTGACAATCCTTGGGGGATTACACCAAGTTTTAGGAATTCATGTATTTGTGACATCCAGTTATGATAGACTTTAGCCTCAACTGTCAATATAACATGTTCCCCCTATGGTTTAACATTTGCAAATGGAGACTGAGAAACAACCTTATGGTGAATGGTAGTACCATTCCTCGTAGGACCCTGTAAGATCGATGACCCTCAGGATGCCCTCTTGAGAAAATATCTGGCTTTGTAGAACCATTTATGGTTTGGTTCTATATGAATCATGTTGACTTATTCTTTGTTATCTAAAGCTTCATGTTGCATGGTAGAGTGTGATAGTGTTTTTATGTGGATGGTAGCAAAATTAGTATATGGATTATAAGGAATTAAATATCCTAAATATGCCATAGTTTCTATGAATATGTTTGATGAATGAGGGATTGCCTTGATGTCACACTACTCCAACGGATCTAGATAAGTGTAAAAAATATCTTTGTAGGCCTTCAATACTAGACACGTACATTGAAAAAGTCCCTTCACTTGGTTGACAATGAGAAGGGAATCACAAAAGATATTTAACCTTTTGATCTTCATGGTGACAACTGTTTGGAGGCCCAATATTAGGGCTTCATATTTAGCATTATTGTTGGTGCAAGGAAAATCCAACTTAAATGAAAAGGGCATGGGAGCACCCTTTAGCATGAACAACACTATTCCTGCACCACCCCTTGCTCACACTTTGAACTGTCAAAGAACAAGGTCATATCAACTTTGTTATCTGATTATTTGGGTTAGAGAGACTCTGATAATGCAAAGACTACATCATAAGAAAGATCAATGGTGAGAGGACTACTATTTTATTGTGGTGCCTCTGCTAGTTGATCAACTATGACATGTCCCTTGATGGACTTTTGGTTAATGAATTATATGTCGAATTCCATCAATAGAATGATCCACTTTGCAGTACGTGTATTATGATACATCTTGCTCATCATATACTACAAAGGATTTTGTTTTGATATAACATACATTATGTAGACACCAAAACAACACCAATCCGATTATGTGACTACAAGCACTGGCCAAATTGGCATACATACCCCCTAGGGTAGCCTCCAAAGGTTAAACAATGGTCCTAACCACTCCTAAATCAGTTTTGGAAGGTCAGAGGTCAATTTGGAACCTTTTAAGCACTTTTCTCCCTAATCATCCCACCCTAGGATGATTAGAATCCTATTCGTCCCACCCCGGGATGATTAGCAGCAATCGTCCCAGGGTGGGACGAGTAGCAGGTTTTACTGGTAAAAAGTTAAGCCTTGACAAATGGTAGCCTAGATCCACCACTCAAATTAGCCTTCAGAGCATGCAATTGCGAGGAATGGTTTTAAATCAGAGAGAAGGACTTCATTCAAGCATGCCTTGATCATGAAGGCCTCATGCAAGGAGGCCCTAAATTAGGGAGGAATCTTCTCTCCCCCAAGAAAGGCATGGTGAGCCAAGTGGTGCCCTCGCATGTGCATTCAAAGGAGACCCCTAGATCTATAAAAATGTGAGCCTCCTCACCCCACAGAAAATGGACCTAGAGAATTTTGAGCAATGGAGTGCTACCAAATTATTCCCCCATCCCTCTTTGTGCTTCCTACATCCCTAATTTCTCTTTTGGAAGAGAGGTTATCGGGTGAACACTAGGAATGCAATACTGACACAAAACCCAAGAAATCAGCCACAATCCCACACAAAATTCACTAAAACAACCCCCTAGGAGGTTTTGGACCCATCCCACTTGGATTGGTGCCAAAACTAGGCCCCAAACGGTGGGCATCCTGCCCCTAGGCACCCCCCGCACTGCTACAGTCCTAATCGTCCCACCCCGGAGTGATTAGAAATCTATGAAGGATTTCTCTACTATTATTTTTGCATTCATAATATTTCATGTAGTTATTCTGTTGTTCAATTTTCATGTTATTCTGACTTGATTTGACCATGTTTTTATCATTTTATGCGTTTATTAACATACAAGGAGCGCCTTCAGATATAGTATAATATGGGTAGAATATGCCAAATATGACCTTCTGGGTCATCCCAAAATATCCCCTTTAGCCTAACCCCAAGTTTTCAGGAGTTTTGGATGCCTCTAGGTAGGACATTTGCAAGGGTCGCTCTTGCACATTTTATGACAGTCCTAATCGTCCCATCCCGTAGTGATTAGAAATCCATGCATGATTTCCTGACTATTATTTTTGCCATAGGTCCCTGATGATGTCTTTATGCTTCTATCAAAGTTTGGGTTCATTATGACATGTTTTGACCATCATTTCATTCTTTTTTACATTAACCAACCAGAGGCTTTGGGGATTGCATGTTTTCCTAATATCCGCATATGCTATTAACTATTTTCTATTTATTTGTGCATAGGATATCACTATTAGGAACACCGAAGGGGTAGTAAGGAATGACGAACACACAAATGCAAGCGATGACAATGTTTGGCCCACCCATTTTGAATGTGGGCATGCAGAAGACATTGGAAGCATACCATCCATTGATGTAACAAACTGTATTAAATGTTCTGAGACCTAGAGGGGGGCAGACGTATTGTAACTAGATTGAAAGAAAAATTAATAAAAGAGGCCCTGATTCATTTTTCTTACATATTGTTTCTGCTTTATTTCCTACATGTATTTGTTCATTGCATTCGTAGGATTTAGCATCTACCTTATATCAATTTTTTTTGCATCATAATATGGTATACCGTCACTCTGCATTTGGATTTCAGTGGAAATAACAATGGGAACCTATCCGCTGCTATTAGGATCAATTTTTTGATCTAAAATTTTGTGGATTCTTTATAGGTGTTACACATTTGGGCACTGGACTGCTACTCGTGCCATCCTATGACGAATATAGACCTAGAATTCATGCCACCCTAGGACAAATACGTATTCGTCCCACCCTATGATGAATATAGACCTGCTATTCATCTCACCCTAAGATGATTAGAGCTTTGTGAATTTTCTAAGCAGAAACTCAGAGGCATCTGGTTTGGACAGAGAAGAGGTAGGCCTTCTGAACATCCTCTATGTTTTTCTACTTTCTGTTTCTGTTTTCTTTGTTTTCTTGCAAGAAAAAAAAAACATAGAGTAACTTAAATGGAAGGAAATTTATTAGGAATGCATTCTTTTTTGTTTTTCCTGCATGATACTTGCACCAATGGCAAGTACTCATCATAGGTTTCAGTTCTAGGTAGGATTTATGATTTCCTTTTTTTGCTACTAATTGTTTCTGAAAGATAAAACATACTTTAAAGCATTGCATTAGTGAAAATCATCTTTTGTTGTATTTTTTCTTTCTTTACATGATTAAAAGGAACCACACACACACCACCTAATAAAATTAACATCAAGGAGTTGGTATTAATACCCCAACACTTGATCAAGACCAACGATGGATTTCATCACCACCTTGGCTTGGATTTTGCATACATTTACCCTGATCGTGACTGTTGCTAGACGTAAATCCTGATGGAAGCTGATCAAGTATAATGGGGGTGATTACCCGTGCATGAGGATAAGTCTTCTATGGTAGGTTTCAAAAACAAAGCGATCCCCATTTCGTACCGCCTATGTTCCACGTACTATTATGCTCTTGCATACCAATAGTTTCCCTCACGTAAGGGCGGGTATATTGAGAGGTTCAATATAACGGCCTGGAAATGGTATATTGAAGGGGTGACCATTTTGGAGATACAAGAGCCCTCATTTTGCATGTATAACAAAGTTTCCTTTATGAGATTCACACAATAAAAATCAAACACATTAGACCAGATCTAGGGCACACATTTAATCTGTAAATGAGATAATCATTTATTTGTTTGTGTGGTCCCATTTTGTTTGGTATAGCATAAAAATATGTAAAGGAGATAAAAATATACATATATTTTGAGAAGAACCACCACCATGGTGTATACTTGTAGCCAAGCCCAATAATGGGCAGAAGCTACGAAAAGTATACAAGGAGGCACAAGTCACCTCCATTATAGCCCCAAGGACTTGGTTATACCACCTTGGCAGCCTGACCCACAATGTAGTCCACACTATGCCACTATAGAAAAGGACTATAGAGGCACCCCTTTGAGGGGCACTCCCGTTCAAAATTGACCCTCTTAGGAGGAGTACCCACATGGGAAGGCTCCCTTAGACATGCATTATGAGTGGCCACTGTGCGATGAAGCGCTAGAGTAGCATAGGGTTCATAAGGAGGGACCACATGATTATATCATTCCTCCACCCCTCATTACTGTTAGGACTAATAGGCCAAATCTAGAGCATAAGGCTCTTCAGACAGGGTGAGCCAACTATGCCCGTCCCTTTCACATGTATGAAATGGAGCACAAGGAAAACCAGTATATTCCTCAAGAGCAATACACCACATGGGAGAAATGTGCCTCCGCACCTGCTGATTATCAAGATCACCTATTGAGGCCAGAGCCTCAGGTGAATGCCGCTAACCTCGATAGAGGAAAGTGACCCATAGAGATCTCAGATCACCATGAATGATATAGATATGTAGGGGAGGCATCTAGGCCTCCTAGACATAGGACGACAGAACAAATCGACTTGGCATTTGCCAAACATATCATCCGCCAAGCGCAAAACATGTATCTTAGGCAATATCAACAGTGGTTAGAGAAACTATACCATCTTAACAAAGAGCGCATTTAGCGCCAGATAGATGAATTGCTCCAGAACACTATGCATGAGAGGATTCCAACCCCTCACACACATAGGACAAAAATTTATGAGAAGCACAACCCCTTAGTATGGGACAGGTCTCCATGACCTTATCAAGTGTTGCCTCCAAGACCTTTGAGACCTGAACGGGACCCTAGAACCAATGATGGGCATCTCCCTCGGGTGCCCATCCATATTTATAGGTCACGCATAGAAACTCCCCAAGAGGCCTATGAGGAATTTGAGCGAGAAGAAGAGCGGTCTGAAATGCCCTACCAAGGTAGGGGGGTGCTATCTGGATACCCCTCCATAGGCCTCAAATTCCTCGCAATTCACAATAGGAACAAACAAAAGAAGAGGAAATCAAATCCTCTGATGCATACAAAGTGCTTCTCGAGCACTTAGAGTCTGTGGAGACTAAGACTTTGGGGCCCCAAAAGCCCACCTTACGCCAGCTTCATAGTCACCCTGTGCATCCTTCAGTTCTTACACCCCCATACCCTAACCACTTCAAAATGCCTCAATTAGCAATTTTTAGAGGGGATGAGGATGCCCAAGAGCACGTAACAAGGTTCCTGAGTAAATGTTTTGGAATTTAGGATAATGATGCATTGCTTCTGAGAATGTTTATAACCATGTTCGTAGGCCTTGCCTCTGATTGGTTTACCCAATTGCCAAAGCATAGCATCAACAGTCTAGACCAGCTAGTGGACGCATTCCTTGAAAAATTTGCCTTCAACACCAAGAAAAAGGCATCCTTAAGTGACCTAGCTGGCCTTAAGCAGTATGATGATGAGACCATAGCTGCTTATGGTAATCGATGGAGGACATTGCTTTCAAAGCTACCTTACCTCCCTCCCATGGCCAATATGACTCAGATGTTTTCAAAGAGTTGCATAAGGTCAATCTTCATGCTATTATAGCTATAGCAATATGCCACCCTAGAAGAAGCCCTGGCGCAAGCCAGGATAATTGAGGAGATCAAAATTCAAGATGGTGAGATTGCCAAGCTACACAAGAAAGAGTGGACCAAAAATACCAAAACTGGGCCCATGCAATTGAAACCCACTGTGGTCAATCAGGTTGCCATAACTGTGCCATCGCCTACACAAATGACATAGACCCCAAAGGCTAATTATCATGCATTTCCTCTTGCTAACTATGAAAAGGAAAACCACAAACAAGAGCAAAATAAGCGGCATCGCCCTAAGCGATAATTCACACAATTCACAGAGTCTAGGGACTCCTTGTTTGATCGCTTGTTCACGGTAAACCTGATAAACTTGCCAAAAATTCAACCCATAGACCCCAAAGCACCAAAAACCAAGGGCTATAGGGAATATTTATATTGTAGATTTCACCGGCAGAAAAGACATGACATCTTCACTTGTTGGAAATTCAAAAACTTAGTGTAGGACTTGATAGATAAAAAAATGATCATGGTAGATAATCCCGTAGCACTAAGCAACCAACATATGGAAGAATTCAAAGACCCCCTACCTGCCCATGATGCATAGGCAAAGAATTTACGAGTGAACAAGGTAACACAAAACTACCCCATGCAAGGATACGTAGGGATGATAAGCATCGTGACGAGGAACAAAAGATACCCAAACATGGCTACACCCGCTATAGGTATGGGAGATGTTCCATCAACGTCACAACCTCCAAAACACCCTACACAACCTCCCCCACCTAGACCAGTTGCCATGATTCAGACTAAGCTTACTCAAAGTTTGAGGACCACGTCGGCTAGGCTCTCCATTTATGAGCTCATCCAACAATCACCACCCCATCGGGAGGCTCTGATGGAGATACTCAAATCCATTGAGCTATAGCCCCATAAACCTAATTCTTTCAACAAATTTGTGGGACATGTGAGACAATGCACAGAACTGGTCATAACCTTTAGGGAAGACAAACTAAAATTGATGACTGGTGATATGGTGGATCCATCCCTACACGTCATCGCATGGGTCAATGAGATTCTATTCAAGAGGGTGTTGGTGGAAACTAGCTCATCCAACAACATAATAATGATAGTGACATTAAAATATATTAAGTTTCCAACATCCCACATTGTGGCATCCACTTACATTCTTCGAGCATTCAATGATGCGTTATGCTCAACGATTGGCACAATTGTCCTACCCATCCAAGTAGGACAAAAGACAATTCCTACGTTGTGTCACATCCTTGAGGGTGAGATGACCTACAATATATTGCTAGTTCGGCCTTGGATCAGGGACATGAAGTGTGTCCCTTCGATAGCCTATCAATGCCTCAAGTACACATATGAAGGGCAAATACATGTAGTCCCAACAGATTTAGATCCCTTTAAGTTTTACAATGTGGTGCAGCTGATGTGGCAATCGACCATCCCATTGACACATTTGTACTTTCAATTGAATCCATCCATGCAAGGTCTAGTTCCACCTACATCTCTGCTGTTGAGTCCCTCAAGTAACCAACCTAGCCCATCTTTGTCGTCTGTCCCTTCACCAACAACGCCACGTATGGTGGTCACATCGAAGGACAATGGGAAGAAGCCCTTAGAGGAGGCACCACCATTAGTCTCAACCATATCTATTGAGGAGGTACCCAGTCAAATGGAAGTCGAGACACCTGATTCATCAAACATGGAGTGGAATCAGGGAGAACTCCCATTCCCTCCCCCTCAACCATTGATAATTACCATTGAAATAGCCAATACGGACCTGGGAGAGTACCTAGTGTAGAACATTGTGGCAACACCCGCACTCAAATCCATGCAATACATCGGGAGAACTCACCTTTCCATCAATACCATCGTCCCTTTAGTTTTCCCACCAAATCAGACCAACTTCATTTATGGGGGCATCGAGAACGGCCTGGAACCCTACCTACAAGAGGAAGAGGACGAAGAACCATTTGCTGAGAATGTTGATTATCTATCCAACCTAGACTTCACCTTGAAATACCTAGACCAATGCAATTGGCATGGATATGGATTGGGTAGATACAAACAAGGAATGCACACTCTTTGTCAACCAAGACACCAGATACCATATGATAAATTAGGAGTAGGGTTCAACCACCCTTTGTCCCTCGATATCTTGGTAGAAACAATGCAAGGCTTAGGTCTAGGCAACAGGTATGGGTTGGCACATGATCCATATGCCAATCCCAACACTACATACACATTGGGGAATTATTTCCCATTGGTAACAACAAACCTTGTTGACCTCAAAAACCTCTCCCCTTTGATCGAGAAAGGGGAAAGTTCAAGAGGTAACCTCCAAGAAGGATATGAACAAAATCAAGGGAGCTCTTCAGAATATGATTCAGACTATGAGGTAGCACCTTGGGAAGATGATTCAGACTATGAACATAATGATATTAAGTACATACTTAATATAAACAAAAAAACAATAAAATAAAACTGTACAGAAGAAAAACAAGGTACAAAAAAAAAAAAGTACAGCAAAAGTACATAAACTTTCAAAACAAACTGTACAACAACGAGAGACACAAAAATAACTGTACAAAAACAAACAAAACAAATAAATCATCCTAGGGTTTCAACCTTAGCGTGAACAAAAAAAACAAAATCACACAAAATAAATCATCCTAGGGTTTCAACCTAAGCGTGAACCAAAAAAAAAAACAAAAAAAAAAAAAATCGTCCAAGGGTTTCAACCTTAGTGTGAACAAAAAAAACATAATAAAACAAAATAAATCATCCTAGGGTTTCAACCTTAGCATGAACAAACACAAAAAACAAAATAAATCATTCTAGGGTTTCAACCTTAGTGTGAACAAAAAACCGTAATAAAACTGGAAAAAAAGTAATACTAGGGTTTCAACCTTAATATTAACGCAAAACAAAACAAAAACAATACATAACAAATAAAATTCTTATATTAAGTTTTTAACTTGATATACGAATAAAAACAATATACCGCAAACAAATAGTTATATGTAAGTTTTTAACTTCATATAAAACAAAAATGAATAACAGGAAGGGAGAAGGAACATCATACCGGTCTCGCCTCGGCTCCTCCGCTTGAAGATCCGGTTCTTGCACTCATGATGTCCAAAAAATTTTGGCAGTGCTCCGCTACGCAAACTCGCACTCCTCATCCTCACTACTCCAAATCACCAAAAAAAAAAAAAGTTGCAAATGAGCCCAAAACCTAGTGTGGGTCCTTTTATAGGTTGTTAGGCATGTAATAGTTCCACCCTCGTCCCACCTTGGGATGATTACCAAATTGGTATTCGTCCCACCCTGGGACAATTACAGAGCAAGAAATAAAGCAACAAAAACAAAATTCAAAAAATGCACCAAAAAAAAAGCAATAAATCTACCAGACAAAGGTGCCTTTGCACCTGACATTCATGGCATGAAAAATCATCGTCGGGGTCACGAATGATCACTATCCTACTCCCTAAGAAGGCTAGTATAGCTGGACCGCTCCAAGAGAAGGAGAATTTTTTATAATTTCTACCCCAATAAGCGTCAACAAAAAGGGTCAAAACCCACCAAAAATAGGTCCGATGCTTGGAGAACTGCATAAGCGTTCAATGAAAAACAACTGAAGGCACCCTTACAAGCGCCATATTGGGTCAAGCGACTCGTCACTTTTCTCATTTTTTGTTCATTTCCTCATCGATCCATCACTTGAGAGGGTAGTCACACTTAGTCACCAAATCAACAAATACACACCCAATCAAGGAAATGGCAGGCATTCAAAGAATCATTGACAAAGACGATCATGCTCCTGCTTGGGGCAGTAAACAAGCAATAATAACAAGCTGAATAAACACTTGGCATTATGAAAGCATGAAGACAAGGTTCCGTAGACAAAAGGTTGTGCCCTTTGCCTATTCATGACTAAACAATGTCCAAGATCAAGTACACCTCACCGAAAAAGGTTACACTTGAGTTAAGCTCCTTAGCTCGTCAGAAGCAAGGATTCAAGAATGCGTGTCCTTTCTATACTTGGGGTATCAAAAGTTGGTTAGGTTACTGAGAAACCTTAATCATTACATGCTTTGGTCATCTATTTTTGCTCAACACCGTGCCACACACAACACATCCCAAAAAGGGGTATCTGTAGACACAAAAACAACACCAATCTGATTATGTGACTACAAGCACTGATCAAATTGGCATACATACCCCCTAGGGCAGCCTATAGAGGTTAAACAGTGGTCCTAACCACTCCTAAATCAGTTTTGGAAGGTCAGAGGTCAATTTGGAACCTTTTAAGCACTTTGCTCCCTAATCGTCCCATCCTGGGATGATTAGAATCCTATTCGTCCCACCCCAGGATGATTAGCAGCAATCATCCCAGGGTGGGACGAGTAGCAGGTTTTACTGGCAAAAAGTTAAGCCTTGAAAAATGGCAGCCCATATCTGCCACCCAAATTCACCTTCAGAGCATGCAATTGCGAGGAATGGTTTTAAATTAGAGAGAGGAACTTCAGTCAAGCATACCTTGATCATGGAGGCCTCATGCAAGGAGGCCCTAAATCAAGGAGGAATCTTCTCTCCCCCAAGAAAGGCATGGTGAGCCAAGTGGTGCCCTCGCATGCACATTCAAAGGAGACCCCTAGGTCTATAAAAAGGTGAGCCTCCTCACCCCAAAGAAAATGGAGCTAGAGAATTTGGAGCAACGGAGTGCTGCCAAATTATTCCCCCATCCCTCTTTGTGCTTCCTACATCCCTAATTTCTCTTTTGGAAGAGAGTTTATCGGGTGAACACTAGGAATGCAATCCCAACCAAAAACCCAAGCAATCAACCATAATACCACACAAAATTCATCGACACAACCCCATAGGAGGTTTTGGACTCATCCCACTTGGATTGGTGCCAAAACTAGGCCCCAAATGGTGGGCATCCTACCCCCGGGTGCCCCTCGCACTATTGTAGTCCTAATCGTCCCACCCCGGAGCGATTATAAATCTGTGAAGGATTTATCTACTATTATTTTTGCATTCTGTCATATTTCATGTACTTATGTTGCTGTTCAAGTTTCATGTTATTCTGACTTGATTTGACCGTGTTTTTATCATTTTATGCGTTTATTAACATATAGGGAGCGCCTTCAGATACAGGATAATCTAGGTAGAATCTACCAAATATGACCTTCTAGGTTGTCCCAAAATGCTCCTTTTAGCCTAACCCCAAGTTTGCAGGAGTTTTGGAGGCCTCTAGGCAAGACATTTGCAAGGTCGCTCTTGCACGTTTTGTGACAGTCCTAATCGTCCCACCCCAGAGAAATTAGAAATCCATGCATGATTTCCTATTTTTTCTTTTTGCAATGGGTACCTGATGATGTATTGATGCCTCTATAAAATTTTGGGTTCATTATGACATGTTTTGACCATCGTTTCATTCTTTTTTACATTAACTAGTTGGAAGCTTTGGGGATTGCATGTTTTCCTAATATCTGCATATGCTATTAACTGTTTGCTATTTATTTGTGCACAATATCTCACTACCAGGAACAATGGAGGGGCAGCAATGAATGACAAACACATGGATGCAAGTGACGACAACGTTTGACCCGCCCATTTTGAATGTGGGCATGCGGAAGACATTAGAAGTGTACCATCCATTGATGTAATGAACTGTATCAAACGTTCTGAGCCCCAAAGGGGGGGAGACATATTATAACCATATTGAAAGAAAAATTAATAAAAGAGGCCCCACTTCATTTTGCTTACATCTCATTTCTGCTTTATTTCCTACATGCATTTGTTCATCACATTCGTAGGATTTAGCATCTACCTTATATCAATTTTGTTTGCATCATAATCTGGTACACCGTCACTCTGCATTCGTCTTTCACATTATATGAATTACAATAGTATATCATAATTTATTTATAGCAAACACTATTTCTAAACACAAATTTTCCATGTAGGCATATCCTAGCTCGTAACTCACCAAGGTTTGGCTAATGTTATATATGGCTTGCTCTTTGCCCTACACATTCTTTTGGGCTAACATGTTCCCTAATGCAAAATTGGTTACTGATATATATAGCAATAATATTACATCTGGTCTTGGTGGAGCTAGTAATGGCAGCGGTACTAGGTAGTACTTAATATCAACAAAGGCGGCTTGATAGTACTCATCCCAATTGAATGGGATCCCCTTATGTAGCAGTCAATTCATGGATTGATATTTGTCCGATAATTGTATGATAAATCACTTTATGGATGCTACTTTGCCCTGTAGGCTTCTGAATTCCTTAATATTCTAGGAGGAATCATCTCTAAAATGGCCTTGACCTTTGTTAGGTCTACATTGATCCCTCATTTTGAAACTATGAATCCTAAGAGCTTTCCTAAAGTCACAACAAATACGTAATTATTAGGATTCAACATGACATTATGCTCTATAAGGCAATCAAAGACCTTTCTCAGGACCTCTATATGCTCTTCACATAGCAATAACTTTACCAACGATTCATCGATGTAATATTCCAAGATCTTGTGCATGTAAGCATGAAAGATGTATGTCATAGCCCACTGATATGTAGCACAAAAATTCTTAATTTCGAATGGCATAACCTTATAATAAAATGTCCCCCATGGCATTATGAACGTGGTATTATGTTGATCTTCGAGCTTAATCCAAATTTGGTTGCAACTAGAAAAACCATCCATTAGGGAGAGCATCTCATAACCCATAGTTGCATTTACAAGAGAATCTATATTTGGAAACAAAAAATAATCCTTTGCTATTGCCCTATTGAGGTCTTTGAAATCCGTACAAATACAGATCCTTCCAAAAGGTTTTCCTACAGGCACCATGTTTGATACCCATTCAAGATAGTCGATGGAAATGAAAAACTCTACATATAGTAGCTTCTACAATTTATATTTAACCATTAAGGCTACTGTTGGATGCATCTTCCTAAGTTTCTACTTGACTAGAGTTTTTGAGAGATCTAGTGAAAGTTTATGACTAACCAGTTTTGAATTTAGACCTGGCATGTCCTTATAAGTCCAAGAAAAGAGATCAGGTCTCTCTTTCAGTAGAGGGATGAGGTTGGCATGCTCATTAGGAGATAAAATTTCTCCAAATTTAACCTTCTTAGGAATTGTGGGATCATTGATGATATCCACTTCAAAGGTTTCCTCTACAGACATGTGGGATCCCTCCTTGAGCTGGTGAGGTGTAGGGTTAAAGTGGATATCATCTCCTGGGTTTACGGGTTCTACATTTGAAGCATCCTTAGTATGATAAAAATCATGTGCATAACCTAGTGCAAAATGAAAAGGTTACAATATTTCTTTGTTGGGGAAGAAATATTCAGGATCCAATGGTGAGTCAGCGTGATCCCAATCAATAAAATCTACATTAAGACACAATGGTTTGGAGGGGTCAGCTAGATTGTGAAGTGGAGTGGTCAAATCAATGGAGATCATATTGATGAAATGTATTATATCTCTAGGACAATGTGCATGTGACTCTACATTTATATAACTTCCATTCTCGATATGTGAATCTGGGGGATAGGGATATCTAGATACAGTCTATGGATAGACTTGAACATAGGATCGCTAGGCTCTAGGAGCTCTATGTATGTCGTTGGATCAAGAAAGAGCATGTGATAAATCCTATACAAATTAGGTGGTCCTCATCTAATGCAAGTATGGATATTGATATCTTCATACATATCCTCTGTAGTGTATGGTGCATTATGATGATGCAAGTAGGGAGGCCCCAAATAGGCTCTCTCTATTTTATCTTCATCATCACTATCATAATAAAAACCCTCATCACTACCTATCAGAACTGGGAGATCAGGTTGATGGAGCCCCATGTAAGCCCACTCTTGATAGCCACTATCATCAATGGAGGATTGCTCATCCTCTATGAATATCTCCAAGGGTAATAGATGAAATAAATTTAGAGGGCCTAGGTAAGCCAAATCAGTCTTGTCCTCAAATTTCTCATTGCACGAGGACTCATCATCGTTACTCTCATACATACAACTCAGTCTGCCTCTCTTAGATATGGACTCTATTATATCCTCATTAGGATGATCCTCTAACTTGGAATCTACCACTATACTAACATTCTAAACTTGTAGGCCTGTGTTTTTAGTTGCCCCACAGATTTGTTCATCCAAGTTATCTCTTGGTATGTGCTTTGAATAGATCTCCACCAAGATGTTCTTATGATATATATCAGGTGGTTCTATAGTGAAGTGAGACACTAACCAGTTATCCCTTTGAAAGGTGGAGGTATTGGAGTGATAATGATTGAAGCTGACTTCACCCCCTAGACTGAGGTACATGCAGTCTAAAGATACCATGAGGAGTTCATCATGTCCTCTGATATAATATCCTAACTTGAACCTATTATTTAGAAATTGATACTGTGGTTTGTAATGCTTCCTATGCCCCTGCTCGAATAATTTGAAATCGTAACCATGCCAATGGTAACACTCAAAATATTGTAAGGCATATTTTGGGTTAGAGAGATAATGAACATTCACAATGAATGGTTCATCATCGTCCTCATCCATGGTAGTGCGAGATGTGAGCTAGTCGATCCCTCCATAGATAAAATTGGTTTGGTTAGGAAGTACCCATAGTGGTACCACCATCCCTATGGGAAAGCATTGGGCTTGTGGTTGTCCCATATCCTACGCAATCTTTATTATTAGTTTAAATGTCACATTATGTACAATATACTCCTCTAATTCAAGATTAACCAAATGAATGGTCACCTGTAGTGCATATGACCCTACTGAAGATGCAGGTAAAGCAGGATGAGGTGTCTCTTCGACTTCTCCTTGAGCATCCTCTACTTCCATGGGAGTAGGGACCTCGATGGAAACTAGTCTGGGCACTTGTTTTATCTATTTTTTGCCCACATTTACCTTTAGATTCTTATCATACCAACATATTATGGATGTATACAATCTGGTAGAAGCAGCTATTGTGTGCTCCGATTGTTGAGATACAGACATTGTAGGTTTGGCACACACTTCCTTCATTTTACCTCTTGGATATTTGATCAGCGATGCTGGCCGTATGTCCAGGTGCATTGAGGGGAGTACAAAGTACCCCAACAAATCTTCTAAATTCACGTATTTTAATGGTTCCTCATCTGAAGGTACCACATGAACCTATCCCTCATGCACATATTTAATACACTGATGGAGAATGGAAGGGACACAACACATTTATCTTATCCAAGGCCTACCTAGAAGTATATTGTACTGCATAGCACCTTCAATCACATGACACATCACTGGGATGGTCTTCAGTCCCACCTGAATAGGTAAGACTATCATACCGACAGTTGAGCATAATGCGTCATTAAAACCTTTGAACATGAAGGCAGAAGGTATGATATGCATATTTGGAAACTTTAGGTATATCAATACCTTGGTCATGATTATATTGATTTATGATCCCGTATCAATAAAAACCCACTTGAAAGGTATGTGATTTACACATCCAATGATGTGGAGTGGCGGGTCTATTGTGACAGTGGAAACTGTTTTGATTTCATGATCATAAAATTATATGATCGGTTCCTGACACTATTGCACGTGTCCCATGAAGTGTGTGAATCCTTCAGGATCCTAGGACTACACTTCTATGGGCCTTAGAATGTTCATAAGCATCTCCCTGTGCTTGGGAGACTACTGGATCAGCTCATAAATTGAAAACTTCGTTGGAGTCATATGTAGGTTTAGAACTAACCTACTCTTGATTGTTACCACCGGTCAAGTTGGTGGGCCTGGCACATTATGGGATGGCCTTGGAGGAGGCATAGCTTGCACCCTAAAAGGCAATGGAGGTTGATTTGGTCTTTCATACCTCACATATCTTGTGATAATGTTAACCTTATGATGAACCCATGGGTTGGTGGTTCGATGCGTACTTGATTGACTTGGCCAACATTGTTCCTTGGTACCTCATGTTTGGGTAGAGGATTTTTGTAAGTCCCCATATTCTAATTATTTGGCGCTTGTGGATTGTCCACAAGAAGCGTACCTTTTTTTGATCATATTTTGCACTAAATGTTTGAAAGACCAATATACCTCCATGTCATGACCTTTGATTCGATGAAATATGCAATATTGATCATCCTTATATCCCTTAGGCTGGGGTTGATTAGGTTCCACTAATTTTATTTATGGTATGTTTATTACCTTTGCCTTGCACAATTGATGGAAAATCGATGTCAAAAATTTTGATAATTGAATGAATATGCAAGGAGGGCATATTTATTTGTCCTTAACCTTCTGGTTGTTGTTGCACTGTTCATACTATGCATGAGGAGGTTGGGCTTCATAATTTTGTTGTTGCTGCCCCTTATCTCCTTTTTGAAGGTTTAAAACCACTTGATTAATGTGGGCCAGATTGGACTGTTGTTTATCGATGCTCTTCTTATTCCATTCCTTCTTAGTTCTTAGTTTCAAGTTACCCTTCTATAACTTGATATCCTCTATCACTTTGGCTTGCACCAAAGCCTCTTCAAATGTTTGATATTACTACAACTGCAACAACAACAAAATATGCTTTGCATAACTCTTCATAAAAATCTAGGTTAATTTAGAGGTAGGGATGGAGAATGGCAGCTTTACCATCATATTTCTCCAGCATTTCTTGTAATCCATAACTGTATCATCATCATGTTGCATTAAAGCAACTAGATCAGATAAGTTCACCTTTTTCTTGATGTCGAAGGAGAAGTGTTCAAGAAATGCATCGACCAGTTGCTCGAAGCTAGTGATGTTGTGAATTTTGATATGATTAAACCATTCCAGGGCTAGGCCTGAGAGGGTTGTAATGAAGGTCCACAGGATTAAGGCATCATTGCTCTCGATTTGAAATCACATGTCTAGAAAACTAATGATGTGCTCTTGAGCGTCCTCCTCTCCTTTAAAATTTTCTAGCCTAGGCATCTCAAAATGCTCAGGATAGGTAGGAATAGGCACTGACAGACATAAATATTCTTTATGAATCTTATTCAAGGTAGGTTTTTTATAAGATGTTCCTTGATTTTTGATAGCTTAAACCTTTTCTACCAAGGCCTTATAGGCCTATGAATATAGGAACTCCTCTTCTCTGGATTGCCTTTGAGGCACCTTTGGAGGCAGATTCCTCTTCAGTCAAGGTGGAGGACTAGGCTCATCACCCACTTCGAATTGGGAGATTTTAGAATACTCTTGATCTAGTTCATCTCCGACTTCTTCTTTATACTACCTATGCCTACGATGTTTGGATGCGGGACACCGATCTCTGTGTTGGGTCGTATGGGGAGTATGGGTGTGTATATACTCAGGGTCCAACTTAAGCTATGAAGCAACTCATTTTTAAATGCACTCCCTATACTCACTATGGGGAGGTAAACTGACACTAGCCAATCGGTCCTCCCTCTTAGCATGCTCCTTTTGATCAAGGATGCATTGCTCATGCATGCACTATTCATATAAGCATTGTATTATGAACCTTTACTTTTGAGTGTCTTAATTTTCAAGGCATTCTCACTCTGCAAAAACATATTCCAATTGGTCTTGGAGGATTTGATGTCTCTGCTCTGACACAAATTTGTGATATCTATCTATATGATCAGTCATATGAGGCCTCTAGTATGTACACTTTGTTTGAGAGGATTTGTGGGTGTGTCCCCCAATAGACTTATTTGCTATGCTCTTGCCCTTATCTGTGAAGATAACATTTACATCTAGCTATCACCTATACTATGTGCCCACATGGGATGCAAGGGTATGCATATCACAAGAACACTTGGAGAATTCTCCAGGTTCCCTGATGGTACTAATTGTACTTCCACTACACACACTCCTATAACAAGAAGGTGTAGGTGAAGGTTTATAACCTAACTATCCTAAGACTCTATCCAGACCATATAACTATCTACTACACCATGGCTCATGAGGTGGCATACCATTTGCTCCCACTTTAGACATGTATATGGTGATCCTACAAGGCTCACTTCTATTGGGAGTTTACATGGGTCTACGCTCAGAAGTGACCCTCTCATTTTTCCCCTAAATGGGCGGATCTTGAGCCTGTCTATACTCATATGGTGGGGAACTTGTGCCTCCCTTAGCTACAGGTCGAAGGGTACCAATATGGATCCTTCTATGACATACTCTTCAGCAAATCCTGTGGATGCACATGGAGTGCGATCATGGTAAATGTTGACATGTTTGGGACCTCCATATTGGGAAGCCCCATGCTCTAATATGTATCTCAAGGAGTGTCTAGTACCTCCTCTAACTGGGGTATTCTCAACAGGATCCCCATGCATAGAATTATCCCCTCTAATACTCGTCGAATAACGTTCAGGAGGATTATATGGTTGAGGGTCCTACGCATTTTGCTATACATTAGGTGGAGGTTCAACCTTGACCTCGAGTCTATGCCCGAATCAGCCTCTCCATGTTTGTACCATGATATTATATTATCTTGTATGTGAATTTTTAGGTAAACAAAGTAAAAAATAATGATTCTATTTTAAATTTTTGTTTGTGAGCCCTAAACTGTTTGATGATTTTTCAAGTTTGTTGTATTAGAAAGTAACTCTCATCGTGTTTTTAAAATGTTGATGATATACTCAATTTTTTAAGGGTTTTCACCTGTATACTCATAGCTTGACAACATGGTAATGAATTCCAGGCCATGTAATCCCACCTATAATGTGTGGTAATGAAATCCACACATAGTTAGGGAGCACAGGTCCTCTTGGTCCTCACCCTATTCACCTGCAATCAATGATATACCTCTTCGAAGAGAGATACGTGTAAATTTTCCATGGGCTATGATGGTTCTCGGATCCGGTATAGGTCTAGTAACAAAAGGATCGAGGGAGTTGGGCTAACGAATAGAAATCACTGCCACCATCGTTAAACCCTACTAGTGGTTGGATGTGACTTCCAACTCACTAGCGTTTAAAGTGTGTGGTAGTGTGTGTGGTTATTTTTACTTTTCATGAAATAAAAATGCATAAACCAACATTCACATGAGTTTCCTACATGCTTTGAAAAATAAAATTTAATTTTAAGAGAATGCATGACCATGATAGATGACGTTCAGAGAATGCAGCTATATATGAGGAAAATAGCCACTGATTGGGCCTCATACATGTAAAATCTAAACACACAATGTCCTAGACCACTGGAGACTAGGGCAGACTACAATCAGAGATCCACTATTCCTAGCAACGGCTAGTAGAAAACTAAAAATCATTTACGAATTTTCCATTCTACTTTTCGCTATGTTTTCTAATTAACATCCATCTATTGCATTCTATTGTTGTAAAAACATAGACATAAAAATACAGAGAGTGAAAAATGACCCTACCTTAGATCCAAGTCTAAAGGTGGTGTCTGATATCTGCCACTATTCTATTTTTTGTTGACCCCATTTTTCAGGCATAGCTGCAACTATTGCTTACGACTTTGTGATACGGTGACAACTGTTAACCATGACTATCAACCGTGATTAAGGCATATCATCACAAAATATAGTAATTTAGTATTATATGGCATAAAATGTGGGTTTCCCACAATTATCACCTTATGTAACAATCTAAGATGCATACACCCAAGCTAATAATAATTGAAAAATCACATAAAGCATAAAAGAGTGGACAAATTTGCAAATAACCACAAATAAGGGCTCCTTTTATTAAATTTACATTGAAAATAGATCACAAATCCATACCTCTTAGGAACACCCAATGTGATACAATTATTACAATCATAAAAAATCCCCATGCAAGGGTAGGTGTAATCCATAGGCTTGCTAGGTTGACACGAACTGCTCCAAGGAAAATGTGGTCTTGTCCATGATTAGAGGTATTTTTTGCTTTGAATGACAAGACCCTATTAAACCTGCATCCAAGAAACAACAAAAAACATATTAAAAGTAAAGGTAGCCTCTCTTGATGAGGCCTTTAATCCAAATCTTGCATAAAAGATGCTATAAGAAACATGAAATCAAGAAAGCATGTAAAGATATGAATCTATGCTAAAACATGGTAAATTTACCATAAATAATGTAAAGGAGACATATTTAGTCATCTAACATCCTAATTAAACATTGAGAGCATACATGCATGAAAATAATAACACCTAGTCTAAAATTGACTAATACTTGGAAATGAGAGGAATCTACCCTAGATCAATGATTCTAACAATTTAATGAGAAGACAGAAAATGAATCTATAGTAAATCTGCCTAAATGAACAAATATAAATGTAAACCTACTGCTAAACCAGCTAAAAAGAGGATTAAACCTTGACCATAGGTCTGTGAAGAGGTTGGCACTGTTAGCCATGGCTAGGCTGTGAATGTCCTTGCTCTCCAAATCAGGGCTTGATTCCTCAATTCGCTCTATGGAATTGATGTTCGAAGGTTGCATTGATGTCCTCTGATATATTTGGTGGTTGAATTGCTCATATTGGTGATGGATTGGGCTCAATTGAGTTTCTTGATTTCTCCTAACCCTCCATAGCCTTCTTGATTCCAAATTCCATGTGACATCCAAATAGGGAGTAAAAGTTTTCCTTTCAATGGATGCATGTGAGTATGCAATTTGACAAGGCTTCACTACACTTCAACTTGAGTCTTCCAAAATTCTCCCCAATTTTGAGGGGGGTTTTATAGCACTTGATAAGGCCTTGTATTAGCTTCATGGAGAAGCCAAGATCAAGAAAGGGCAGTTGGGGTAGCTGTATAGATGCTTCTGGAACTTTCTGCCCTATAACTACTTGGATCTTCAACCAATTGGCCATTGTAACTAATTTTTGTTTGGCCAATGTCCAACAGATTTTGAAGGCTAGTCGTGGCTCTAAAGCATGACTAGCTCTGTTAATCGTGGGTGTCAGCCATGACCAACACTAATTAGGCAAAAATTCTTAAATGAGTGGTTAAAACCATTGTTTCACCTTGGAATCTATCCAAGATATTTCATGTGGTCTTCTAGCATGTCCCATATGAGTAGTCACCTTGACATGATGTATTTTAGGTGTCTAGAGTACCTTCTTAGGCATTGCAACTAATTCATTCGATATGGTCTTTTTCGCAGTGGGGCTTTGATTTAATTGGAAAAATATCACCCCCATCATCAGGTCATCATACATTTATCTTAACAACCACAAAATATTTTACCAAATAGGTGGAAGCAATCCCTCTTACCACTATTATTGGACCAAGAATTATGGAGTTCATACTCAATATTATATGTCATTTTGGTATTCCATCCAATATTATTTTGGATAATGGGCCTCCATTCAAGAATAAAGATGTGTGATGTTTGACTACAAAGTATAACATCCAGTATAGTTTTTCTATGACCTATTATCTACAATCCAATCAGTAAGTAGAGGCATCAAACAAAAAAGTTATCACCATTCTTAAGAAAACCATCAAATATAATTACAAATATTGTCATCTTCAACTACCTCTTGAATTATGGTCTTACAAAACTAGCATTAGGATGCCCACTATGGTAATGTATTTTTGCTAGTATATGGTGTCAGGGCTATTATACCCTTGGAATTAGAGATTCCTTCATTGTGCATATCACTCCAATAATTCATCGACGATGATACTACATGACAATATTACCTTGATCAGTTGATCCTTCCTGATGAACGACTCGTTAATGCTCTTGAGCACCTTAACGTTTATCAAGATCACCTTAAGCGAGCTTATGATGTGAAAGTCCATCTTAGGGACTTTAAAGTTGGTGACCTTGTGCTTAAAGAAAATCAACAAAAATCTAACTTGCCACTGTACTTGCAAGACAAATTTGTGGTAAACTAGTTAGGCCCATTTATCATCTCTCAAAAGATAGGGCATGGGATGTATAGCTTAGTGCCTCTTGAGGGTGTGGAGGATCCTAGAACTATGAACATCCTCCACCGGGTATTTTATATATAAATTTAAAATCACAAAAAGCTCCAATGGCATGTAAGCCCTTTGGTCAACTCACAAAAAGCTCCAAAGGAACTTAATCTCTTTGGTTAAATCTAAAAAAAAAATTCATCAAAAATCAACAAAATAATGCAAAAACATTATACTGCTTACATCATCATGCATGTCACATCATTACATTTATCATCTAATTACATTAGGCATATGCATTGATTGCATTTTGCATTAGAATATGTTGTTCTTGCATTACCACAAATAACACCATGCTTGTATGACTATCATAAGTCTTAATCAACCTTATTCATCATCATACTTTGTGGTTTTCCTTATGAGATTTTATTTATTAAGGGGTCCTCGTAAGATAGGGTAGATACTAGATGAACATAAACAATGATGTTTATATGACCACTAACTATTTTATGCACACATTTTAGTTTGCAAAAGATCATATGGAAAACCCCCACATTCCACATATCATATCATCCACATTCCTCTTTTTGGTAACTGTATTTCTCAACATAACCAATAAGTTGTTATGGGGTGTTCACTAGGATTTTCAGCCATTCATCCATTCCTAGTTACTTTTTAGATTTTTACAAAGCTATCTTGGTTTTTGGAGGTAGGGTCTTTCTTTGATAACACCTTGCATATCTCAAAATACCAACACTATTTTACACATTAAAATTTGAGTTTGAACAAGGATGGATGAACACTGCAACATAGTCTTTGCCATCCTCAGTGAAAGGTTCCCCTTGTTCATGCTATTATGCACATGGTCTAGGATGCTGAGAATTGACAAAAGTACAATATCCCCCTACCCAAGAAATCCCCTTGATATTCTATAAAATGAGCAAGTTCCCAAAAAAATAATAATAAAGAGAAACAATGGTTTTCACAACTAATCAAATCCCTTGCTCCAAAAAAAAAACATAAGTGGTTTTCACCACTATAAATAAGCAAGTATCCCAAGCAATTAAAAGAAAAGAAGGGGGTAATGAGCTTGATTCCTTGGAATTATTAGTTATTTAGAATTTGTGGGATGATCTCCGTTACAACAATTGGTTGAATGAAACTTACCTAGAAATGGGGTAGTCTACACGTGGTGATATGTTTATCACATTAGTGACCTTATTTTGTATAGAAAAATGTCAACTTTTGGATGAGCTAGCTTTTGGTAGCTTGTATTGCTTCATAGTCAAGTCCAACTATTCCAAAAATCAAGATCATACTGACCATGAGGTGATCCTTATTACAAAAATGGGTTGAACGAAACCCTCCTGGTAATGGGGTAGTCTTATACATCATTAATTATTATCACATGCACACACAGATATATTGACTATCTGGGTCTTCCTAGTAGATTTCTATCTTATGAGAGTCAAGTATAGTTAGTATGCATCTTTTGACTGGTTAAGTCTCATGAAAACCATGTTGTTTCCCTACAACATCTTTCTGGTTATCCATCCATCATATATATTTTCATCATATTACATATGGTTGGCTTTCAAATGTGGAATTTTTATGAAAAGGTTAACATTTTGATTTATGACTTCCATACATTCTGTGGTGCTTATGTTTAGGTTGTTTTGCATCTTAGATCCTTTCATTTTGTTCTAGCATATAAACATAAAATCAAATTTTGCATCATCATGTCATTAGTACATCATCTACATGCACACATCTAGGTATACATCTGTGCATACATAATACATTATTTAGGCATACATATAGCATCCATAATTGCATGTCATTAGTACATCACATGCATACTTAGCTCAATGCATACATAATAGCTCTATCAAAAAAGAAAAAAACATTAATCTAACACACATGTATCATCATAAACACCAACTTAGGGTAATCAAGGTATCACACCTTCCTCAAACCATCAATAAATCAACCAATGAATCTCCTTGGAGGTGTTCAAGGCATCAGTTATTCCCCCAATCAATCACATAATCACCCATTTATTGCTAGGTTCAAAAGGTTGCATCCTTTTGTCAAAGGTTGCACCCTTTGCCTCACATTCATCATCTTTTCAAAATGTCCCAAAGGACCTTAAAACCTTTGGTCAACATCAAATAAAAAGGATACAAAGATACTCACATTCCTTTGGTCACAATAAAAAGACTCCAATGACACCCAACCCATTTGGTCACATAAAATATGAAAAATTTGAGTGAATCTCATATCTAGTGATTTACTCTATAAACCTAGCGATTACAGTGATTGGTTGTCCATGCAATTCGGTAGGATGAGTAAATTACCATAAGATCACTCACCAAAAATAGTAATAAATGGGTCAAATCAAGGTTGTAATGAGGACATGAGCCCTCTATATTGTCAAAGCAGTCCTAGAATACCCAAATCAAATTATCTTGATCAAGTGACACATCACTTTCATATTTTTTCTATTTCCTCATCAACTCATCACTTGAGGGGGTAGTCATACATCACATAATTATTAATCAAAATAAATAATCAAACACTTAATCATGCAAGTTGCATTCATCCAAGAATCATTTCCAAATATAATCATACCCTTTTTTCTTGGGGCAGACAACAAAAAATAAATTTTAACCAAAAAAATATTTGGTATTATTGAATCATGAAGGCTTATAGACCCCTGTGTCTGCCCATGGCTAAAAATTATGCCAAGATCAAGTATACCTCAAGACTATAGACCCTAGTGCCTAAGACGAAAGGTTTACTTGAATTAATCTCTTCAATTTGTTAGAAGAAATGGTTCAAAAATGCATGCTCTTTCCATGATTAGGGTATCTAACATTGATCAGATTAATGAACATCATCAACCCTCAATTTGAATCTAGGTCATCTATTTTTTCTTCGTGTTGTGTTTTCACACAACGCTCCCAAAAAGGGGCATCTATAGACACCTAAATCATGTCATATTTAGGAGGCTACCTATATGGACTCCTTGAAGACCATATGAACCACTTTGGGCAGCCTGAGGGCTTAAACAATAGTTTTCACCACTCAAAAAGGGGATATTTCCATTTATAACTTTGGTTGTCCATCCAAAGGATGGTCTCTAGAGGCCATCCTATCGAGGGATGACCCCTATTTGAGGCCATCCTACCAAGGGATGACCCCTACTTAAGGTTGTCCTACCAAGGGACGACCCCTAGCTAGGGTCGTCCCACCCTGAGGTGGTCATGCTAGAAGTAGAATAAAAAAGGAGAGAGTCTACATGTTCACTCGAGCCCAGATTAGCATGCATGCTTGAGCCCAAAATAGTGTTGCATAGGTTAGGATAACCAAATGTTATTGCATGGGAATTTGAAAAAGAGCATGCAAGACACCTCTCCCATGCAAAGGATTTTTGCCAATAATAGGTTCCTTTTGAGGTATCTATAAATTGGAATCCACCCTCATTCAAAAAGATACCAAGTTTTAGAGTTTTCAAGCGATGAAGTGCTACTGGAATTCAACCACAAAACCTTGAGCTATTTGTATTATTCATCATCTTAGCATAGTTGCATTTTGTTTACGTATTTAATCATTATGTTTTAGTTATTTATGGCTTTTACTTATCATTTCATCCACACATGCTATTAATATTTTTGTCTTCCTTGTGTGTAGATTACAGGTTGTGCAAGGAAGGAGGAACACAAAAGTTTGACATCATCACCCTTTATGAAGGCCATGAAGAAACCCTTTGCAGGATGGTTTGTGGATGTGAGAAGACCTCTGTATCGCTCCAAATTTTTCGCATCCCTACCTTCAGGCTATTGGATCCGTGCCCGGAAGGAGGATGGGAAAAGGATGTCGTGGTACCTCGGATTGAGAGGACTTTGCGAAGGTCCCGCCTCTCAAGGGAGGTGTATTTTGATGATTTTTTGATGGATGGTGGGTTCACCAGGAAACATTTAAGGGCAGTTTCCACGCCTAGGTTTTGGAATGTGTTTAAATGTGTTCATTTTTAACTTTAAGCATTCATATCCTAGGTTTTGCCAAATGAATCTAGATTTAATCTACATGAAAATGCAAATTCCATGAATACAGAAAACAAATTTAAAGACAGAAAAAAGAGAGATTAGGGAATGCAAATGAGGAATACCTGATCCGGATGTCTAAAGAAGATTCTGATGTTGAAGCAGTCTGGATCATCTGAAATTTGATAGAATCGTCTGCAATCAGACAAGATCGTCTGAGATCTGACGAATTCGTCAGAGACCTGCAAAACCGAAAATAGATGCAAAATACAAAAAGTACTACAGTGCTAACAGAGGGAAATGATATAAAATGGCAGCAATGTTATCAAAGCTGAAACTTAAACACGAGAGACAAAAATGAATCATGCTAATTAGATGATAATTAGGATTTAATTATGCACTTAATCTAAATGGGTGAACTCCAAATGCAAAATAACATAAAACCCTGAATAGACTATCTAATTTGCAGAATAAAATGACAGAGAAAAGGTTGAGAAATGCAAACTTTAGGCACTGATTGCCTTAATATGGATTGCAGTCGAGATCGTCTCGCATCAGTACGAAATCGCCTCGAATTCGATAGGTTCACCTCCGATCTGAACAGGTTCATCGACAACGATAGGTGCTAGCTTCGGCTAAAAAACAGTGATGTACCTGCAACAAAATTGGTATGGGACCAGTGCAAATGAAGAATAGGGATGATTTAACGTAGATGGAGTTAATTTGCAGATAATTTTCAGCCAGGGGGGTGCTAAGGGAATAGCTTAGGATTAAATAGGCTTAGGGGAGTAGTTAGGAGGTTGGAGATCATCCCAATTTGGGAGATCTCCAACGGGGGAGGGTCCCAACGGCGCAGACACGCTTACGCCGGATTGGAGACCCGTTGGAACAGATTCCAACTTTGCAAAATCAGTTTTGCGACAAGATCGTCTGGACGTCCTAGTCCAGACGAAATCGTCAAATCTGGGGCGATATCGTCTGATCGGTGACGATATCGTCAAACGGTCAAAACAACCTCTAAAAATGGCACGGAAAAAGGGGAAACGGATTTCCCGGTGGTTAATGGGCGGTTTGGGAGGTTAAATTTGATTTTTAAATTATTTACTAAGGTGAATGTAATTATTGTAATTTTACTGCGCCAATTTTAGGGTGCTACATTTTGCCCCCTCTTTAGCGAATTTTCCGAAGAAAATGCGTTAAAGATGAGTTCTTCTCGATCTACGAGAAAGCAAAAATTATTCCCATTTTTAGGCGACTATTCTTGGTCGAATCGTACGACAGCTTACTATGGTGCCCCCTCCGTGTTTTTACCCAAATCGAACGTTTGAGGTAAAAACGCGAAAAAGCAAAAAATTATTTTTGAATAAAATTAAGAAAAATAGGGTAAAACCCTAATTCATTTTTACTGTTCATTTTCTGGTTTTTGGAGCTCTGAAGGAAAAAATGGTGGAGACGACGCACAGATCGACAGAGGTCCGATGCGGTCTATGGGTAAGAGTCTAGACTTAACTAGGATGCTTTAATTTAACTTTACATGCTTTGTAGGTAATTTTTAGATGATTTTTGAGCATCGCGGCCGTTTTTGGGCCGTCGACGTCGTCGGGACGAAATCGTCCCGATTTCGACGAAATCGTCTCAATTTTGGCAATTTCGCCCAGGGCGAAATCGTCGAAAGAGGGACGATTTCATCAAATTAGGGACGATTTCGAACTGCGAAATCGGAGACGATTATGCTCAAATTTGGGACGATATCGTCCAATAGTGGGCGATATCATCAATTGCACAAAATTAAATTTTTAACTTGCATTATTGTTTACTTGAATTATTGATTAATGATTGTTTATTGTTTTGTTGTTTATGTTTGCAGAGAGGATTACTAAAGAGCAGGGAGTGGAAATACGGAGGGTTGAGAGATGACTTGGCCGCTCTCACACAGGCAGAGCGGGATCAGCTGGCACAGGCCGGCTTACTGCATGTGGCAGAGATGCCACAAGTATCCATAGATATGGGGCTACTGACGGCCCTAGCAGAGAGGTGGTATCCGGGCTCTTCATGTTTTTGGCTACCTACAGGGGAGATGACTCCCACTTTGGAGGATGTATGGAGGATTTTGAGAATCCCCATACAAGGACGACTCATTACTCCTACGGCCAATCAGGGCCGCGCTATGGGATGGCTGTGCGGTGACCCGAGCTTCGCCCTGGAGAAGGGTGGAGTTAACATCGAGGCACTGCGCCAGATGCCTGGGGCATCTACACTCACACGGGTTCTGGCTGGAGTAGTTGGTGGACTTCTGCTGTGCCACCAGAGCGGGTGCAGGGTGCCATGGGTGCTGGCAGATGTGGTCTGTGACATGAGAGACCACGGCTACAGGTTTGCTTGGGGCAGTTTTGTTTTATGCCGATTGTACAGGATCCTGTATGGGGTCGTGTACAAGGGTGGCCGATGTCTGGTTATGACATCGCTACTACAGGTTTGGTGTTGGGAGCACATTGCGATGCGAAGGCCGATAGGGCTTCCTCTGACAGGGGTTGACGGGGAGAGGCCCCGAGTCTTCTACTGGTGGCTCCGAAGAGGGGCACAGCGACGGATAGATCTGTCGATGTCCCGGAGGCTACTAGATGACTTAGTCCCGGACCAGATCACCTGGAGGCCATGGAGGGAGCATCCAGGGTGGGCCGAGGATGGACAGGAGTTGGCTCGCATTAGGCGAGTTTGCTGGCTGAGGATGGAGAGGGGAGAGGTGGAGCTCCATAGGTACGATCGAGTTTTGAGACAGTTCGGTCTGTAGCAGGGGATCCCATCTCTGAGGGACTACGAGTTTTCTCGGACTATTCGGGATAACACTACGGTTAGCGGGGCTCCCGACATGCAGCGATTCTGGAGCCAGGACATAGATGATGCCCCCATCCAGCCAGTGGATGGGGATGACACAGGAGTAGCCGATGGCTATGATGCCTGGTACATAGGCATCCACCCTCCTCGAATGACAAGGGCACAGGGTCCGATCCATGCGGTTGTGCATCGGATAGGGAGGCGGTGCCAGGCGGCGATGGAGGTAGCCCAGGGTCACGGTAGGAGAGAGGCGAGGAGGCCACAGGCACAGGAGCGACCGCGACAGAGAGAGAGGGAGAGGAGGGAGGCGAGACCCCCATCTCCATAGAGGCCACCATCACCCGATAAGGGCAAGGGTGTGGACACAGGAGAGAGTAGCAAGATGGCTACTCTTCGGGCGAAGAGAGATCATCTACAGGCCCAGGTGCAGATGCTATAGGATGAGGCTGCACGCCATCGGGCTGAGGTGTCACAGCTACGGGATGAGATTGCATGCCTCAGGGCATGGGGTCGAGGGGCGAGCTCTGGGGAGTTGACACGGGCTATCACCCAGCTGACCTTCTATCAGACTTTATACTTCCAGCTGGTGCCAGAGGCGGATAGACTACCCCTACCAGCTAACATCGCAGATCCGATCAGGATCGGGTCATCGAGGACCACGTCCCGATCGAGGACGAGGACTACACAGACTGTGATGGGGCCACCTCGTCCACCTCAGGGCGGGGGAGGAGATGAGGCAGAGAGCTCGAGGGGCTCTCGAGGCTAGAGGGTGGGATTGACATTGTATTATATATATTTTTTTGTTTGATAGAGGATTGAGTATGTCGAGGTACAGATTGTGGCATACCAATCCAGTTTTGATGATGTACATATATTTGTGACATATATAGATGAGATATTTTTGATCATATGACTTGTCTTATGTATTTTTATGATGCTTTTAATGTTTTGATTGATTGATTTGATAATTGGATGTAATTATGTCGTTGGAGATATTATAATTTGAATGTCATGCGGTGATATTTTAAATGAAATAATCTGATGTAACAAATTGATTTGTTGTAATGAAATGTAAAAATAAAAAGAGACTTCTAACAATAATTTCAAAGGACATTGTCACTATTATAGACCATTTCATGGAGTCGCTGCTCACTCGGTCGTCAAGCTAGTCCCATTTATAGAAATATTGTTAAAAAGTAAAAGAGTGCTTAAGAAACTGTCTTAAGACTTTGGTGCAATAGTGCAAATGATAATGATGATGATGGTTTGTTTTCAGATTTTCATAAAAAATGTTTGTGCATGAAATGATGTTCAAATGATTTTTGCTAGGCATAAATTCCTAAGGGTGATAAATTTTTTGGATAATTCTTTAGGAATTATACCATCATTGCAAAATTAAAGGTTGACATAATGACATGAAATAATGAAAATGTGTTTGCTTTTGAAAAGCATAATTTGTGTAACGTAATGAATTAAGTCATATGGTTTTCATGATTTTTAATAAATGGGGAATAAAAATTGTTACAATGGTTTGCGCTAGGCATAGAATATGTAGGTATAGACTTATACCATCATCGTGAAAATCCAAAAAAATAGTTTTATTGCATGGTTGATTTTTGATGAACAGAAAATATGAAAATGAGGACTTGCGCTAGGCATAAAATTCCAATTTTGGTTTTGAAACTATACCATCGTCGCGAAAGTCAACCAGATATATATGTATATGTTTTGTGTAGTTTGAAAGAAATTTTTGATTTTTCTATTATATAGTTGTCTTTGTGGTAAACGACTGTACTTGATTTATTCCCAAACAAGTTGCAAAAATAATATTTCAAATTATTTTGAAGACAAAAGTTAGATTTATAAGGAATCCCATGTGCATATGTGAATTCATTTCCGATCTTGATTTATCATAATGATACACAAAATCTCTCAAATACAAATGTGTGTGCAATTGCATTGTTCATTTACCAATTTTGAGCAAGATAATATGATACAAGTGAGTTGAATAAACCAAATAAGTTTTCATTAACCATGATGTAGATGCATATAACCATACTAGACTACTATGTAGGTCGGATTATCAAGAGCTAGCTAATCCATAAGCAGACATAGGTCTGTACAAAAGAAGGTCGCTAATGTGACAGACATATCACCACGCTAGGAGTTACCCAAGGCCAAGCGGGTTGGGCACAAACCGCCTATTATGGGGCTTACCTCACAGTTTTTGAATAATTGAGAATTCCAGGGATTCAAGCTCATCAACCCTTCTTTTCTTTTCAAAGGGTAGGGAAAGGGATTTTATTGCTTTCTTGCTTTCTTTTGAACTTTTCTTATTTTTCTTTTTGTATTTCTTTTGCTTGATAATGCTTGGAACATTGCTGAAATAACATTTTTCTTTTCTCTTTTTTCTTTCTTGAACTTTTCTCTTTTTTTTTCTTTTTCTGTGCTAGGGATACTTGCTCAGATTAGTCGTAGAGCAAGGGATTTTTATTCGGGTAGGGGTGAGCTTGTCCTTTTTCCAATTCTCAAATATTCTAGACCATGTGCATGATAGGATAGCAGGGGAAACTTTTCGCTCAAGAAATCAGTTCTACTATGTAGCAAAACATGGAAATTACAAATATAATCATTTTATTGTGAAAAGATGTGCTTGGTTTAAGTAAATAACAAGATCAATTCTCTATGCTCAAACTTTATTTAATTGAATTTTGTGGACTTTGATATAAGAGAGATTAGTAATCATGCTAGATAAAATCAAGATATTTATTGTTGTGAGTGTGCAAGTGAGGGATTCAAAATAAATGCTAATTTATCCCAAAATAATTTGAAACATACAACTGCAATGATTGTAAGAAAATATATATATAAATGATTTTTGAGAAAGTTTTGAGAATATTGACTCTCTCTTTCTTCTTTATTTTATTTGGTTTCAAGCATATAGCTGTTATTATATTTTTATCATTATTTTTGGTATTTTTGTTTTAGTTTTAGAAAGCAAAAACGCAGAACAAAAAAACAAAACCCGGAAAAAAAAAAAAGAAAGGGAGAAGAAAAAGAGAAAGAGAGAAAAAAAAAATACGGGAAGGAAACCACACAAACGCGGGAAGCAAGGAAATCCCCATTTGGAAACCATCGGGAAAGAAAGGATCCGTCACGGAAAATCGACTGGTGGGGATCCCACCCCTGGAGAAACCATCCCGCTCGGGAAAACATTCCGTTGAGAGCCATCGGGAAGCGAGCCGAACGAGAGGATCCCATCATAAAGTGACCGAGGTTGCACCACAAGGAACCCGGCCCCCCCCGGAAGCAAAGAAGGATCCCCACCCCCAAAAACCCCAAAAGGAAAGCATTTTATCATTATTTTGATTTTTGTTTTTGAGCAAAAAGAACTTAACAAGTGCTTTAAATAAATGCAATAGATAGTTTTGAAGATTTTGGATGATTATGAATATTTTTGATGTTTTTGAATTTTTATAAATTTGAAAGAAATATAAGATAAATTTTTTTTTGAAAACAATTATATATAAGGATGAAACGACCAAATTTATGCATAGTAACGTTTAAGATGCAAAATATTCATGGGTTCTTTAAGTTCTTTACCATACATTATTCTTTATGCAGTAATAATGTATGGTCCAAGCCAATTGGGCTCGAATTTACCTTTAAGTTCCTTAGTTGCATTTGTATTTTTTTGATTTTCTTTTAAAACAAGGTCGTCGATCTCAAAGGATCTGTGACAAACTTTTTTAGCATATGATATTTTAAGCTTGTTTTGGTAAGCACGGAGATGCTCCAAAGCATTGATGCATTTTTCATCTAGGAGTTCTAGCTGACTGAGTCTGCCAGCACGATATTCATCTCCTACTTCGGTATCTTGAAGTAGCAGAGCCAAAGAAGGAACTTCCAATTCAAATGGAAAAACTGCTTCAGCACTATACACCAAAACAAATGGTGAAGTTCCAGTGGGGGTTCGAACACTAGTTCGATAGGCCCACAAGGTTGGATATAATTGAATGTGCCGATCACGGCCGGTTTATTGACCAATATTTTGAGAATTTTGATTAAGGTTTTGTTAGATGCTTCCGGTTGACCATTACCCTGAGGATAATAGGGAGTGGACCAGCGATGTTGAATCTTATATTTTTGACATAATTTTTTAACATCTTTATTTTTGAAACAAGTTCCATTGTCGAGAGATGAGATTTGCGGGAATTCCGAACCTGTAAATGATTTGATTAAAAATAAATTTAGAAACTTGTGTGCCGGTGCGAGAAGCTAAAGGCATAGCTTCGACCCACTTCGTGAAATACTCAGTGCAATTTATGATGAACTTGTGTCCATCAGATGACACGGGATTGATTTTGCCAATAATATCCAAGCCCCATTTAGAAAAGGGCCATGGAGATGAAATAGCCTGCAGCTCTTGTGCAGGTGCATGGACAAGGTCAGCATGTTTTTGACACTTGTCGCAATGGCGCACATACTCATGTGCATCCGTTTCCATGGTAGGCCAAAAGTATCCTATCCGAAGGAGCTTTTTAGCAATAACACTACCACTAAAGTGTCCTCCACAAGATCCATCGTGGGCTTCACTCAAGGCTGATTTAGACTCTTCTAAGTTTAAACATCTTAATAGGATACCTTCAAAAGATCTCCTATATAAAGTATTGCCAATTATTACGAATCGACTTGCTCGTCGACGTAATAACCGAAGCTGGTTTCTATTAGAATTGGCGGGGAAAGTCCCATTTTGAATAAAATCAAATATGTCTATATACCAAGGTTCGGGAGTAGTTTCATTGATTAGAAACACATCCAAAGGCTCTAAGCATGACTTATTTGAGGCGGGTTCCTGGAGTCGACGAATAATGATAGTGGCATATTCGTCATCTAACTCCAAGGGCAAGAGAGATGCAGCTATGGCCATAGCATCAGCTGCACGGTTGCTAGTTCGAGGAATAGCTTCCAAGGTGACTTGATCAAATAAAGACATTAATTGTAAAACATAGGCCTTATATGGGCACAGTTTATCATCTCGGGTTTGATAAACTTCATTAATTTGGTTTATAACCAGTTGGGAATCACCAAAAACTAAAAGGTGTTTAATTTTTAGTGCTAGGGCAGCTCGTAATCCAAGGATTAGAGCTTCATACTCAGCAGTATTGTTGGTGCAAGAAAATGTCAATTTGAAGGACGAGAGGAATAAGATGTTTTTGCGGAGATATTAAAATAATACCCGCACTTTGACCCCACTCATGCATCGGGCTCCATCAAAGTATAAGGACCATTGTTCATTATGGTCTACCTCTAATTGAAGGCATTCATCTGGAAACTCGATGATGAGGGGATGGGTAGACTCTAAGGGTGCAGCAACTAATTGATCTGCTATGATTTGACCCTTAACAGACTTCTGTCCTATGAATGTGAGATCAAATTCGCTTAGAGCAAGAACCCACTTGGTCGTGCGACCCGATAAATAAGGTCGACTCATGAGATACCTTAAGGGATCATATTTAGCAATGACATAAGTTTTTTGGCTAAGCATATAATGTCGTAATTTTTGCGTAGCAAACACGACTGCTAGACATAGTTTTTCCAATGCTGTGTAGCGGGTTTCATAAGCGATGAAGGTTCGGCTAATATAATAATTAGCACGTTCTCGCTTTTCATCATCAAGTTGGGCTAACATAGCCCCTAAGGCGAGAATCCGAAGCTGAAATATATAGGAGAAATGGGCGATCGGATTTAGGTGGTGAAAGCACAGGTGGATTAAGGAGGTATTGTTTGAGAAGTTCAAAAGCTTCTCTACATTCTGTATCCCAATTAAAGGGGACATCCTTCTTAAGGAGTTTAAGAAAGGGACCGGTTTTATCCGCCAGCTTATCGATGAAGCGACGGATGGCTTGAAGCTTACCTTGTAAACTTCATAACTCAGATATATTAGTCGGTGCGGGCATATCGGTGATGGCCGCAATCTTGAGAGGGTCGATTTCAATACCACGTAAAGAAACTAAAACCCCTAATAGTTTGCCGGATTTAACTCCGAATATGCATTTTGTTGGATTTAATCGAATGAGATATTCTCGTAATCGATTAAAAACTTTTCTTAAATCATCTAAATGATTATTTTCAATAATAGAGCGAGCTATAATATCATCCACATAATCATGTAGGATATCATGCATCATATCATGAAAAATGTAGGTCATAGCTCGTTGATAAGTTGCACCGGCGTTCTTTAAGCCAAATGGCATCACTTTCCAGCAAAAGGTACCCCAGGGGGTAATAAAGGCTGTTTTAGCCTGGTCTTCAGGAGCTATCCGAATTTGATTATAACCGGGAGAATCCATCCATTAAGGACATCATCCCACTTTCGGCAGTGAAGTCAATGATTTGGTCCATGTTTGGAAGAGGAAAATCATCTTTAGGGCATGCAGCGTTAATATCTCTAAAATATGTGCAAACCCTAACTTTGGTAGCTTCTTTCTTGGTGATTGGAACTACATTTGAGATCCATTCAGCATAATCAATAGCTTGTATAAAGATAACATTCAAGAGTTTTTCTAACTCCCCTTTGACTAGCAGAGCCACTTTGGGATGCATTTTTCTAAGTTTTTGTTTAACAGGTTTAGCATCTGGATGGACCACTAGATGATGCATGACTATGGAAGGGTCTAGACCTGGCATATCTTCGTATGTCCAAGCGAAGACATCTTCATACTCTTTAAGGAATGCGATGTATTGTTCTTGTTTTTCTTGGTTTAATTCTGATCCAATATTGATTATGTGAGGATTATCCTCAGTTCCAATATTAATTTTAATGACGTTTTCTACCTCCATGTGTAGATCTCTTTCAAAATTAGGTGGGGTGGGTGAAACGCCCAATTCTTGTAATTCTTGTAAGGTTAATTTAGATAATTCATTCTGAGGATCAGTGGCCTCAAGTTGGGCTATAGTTGGTATAGAACCATCAAAATAAAATCCATTGTGTAACATCTCTTCAACAGAGACATCATGGAAGATATCTCCTTCCAACTCTTCATCGGGGTCGACAATCATTTCGGGGTATGCTATGGACAACATGTTGCATGAAAACGACTGATTTTTAAGAGGCAAATCAACATGCCTATCCAAATAATCTTGATAGCATATGAGATGATCATCATCCTCAAAAGGAAAGGGTTGACCCTTACTAGGAAATAGGCCCACACCACAGCGGGCAGGCCACGGTTCTACCTCGAAAGGTTCTTTCATGCCATTTTGGAAAGGTCCCAAGCCTTTCCCTTCATATCCCATTTTAAGCATCATGGGTTTAGCTTTAATATAATCATTGGTAAAATAACACCGAGCGTATCCTTGATGATGAGTTTTGATATTCCGAGGGATTCTTCCCCAGTCATATCCTTTATAAATGAAGGCACAACTCCCGACTTGGTAAGTACTTCCCATAGGTTGTGGGAGGCCCAAAGTACGAGGAGATGGCGGCAAGTTATTTAAAAGGTTTGAATCTTGCATGAAAGCATTCATTTTTTTTTATATTAAGGTTGTAGATAAGTCTGGTAAAAGTTCATCAGAAAGGGCATAAGATGTAGAAGGCTTATTACCTATATCTTTAGATGTGGAAGGTATGATAGATGTGTCTATAGGTTTTGAATTTATAAGGATAGAACTTGAAGGATTGGTTGTAGACTTAAGATCTGTTTGAGGTTCTAAAATGATTTGTTTAGAGGATTGTTGGTCTATATAGGAGGATGAAGTTAATGGAGGGGAAATAGGTGAAGTTATGGGTTTATGTTTCATAGTTTTAGATGAAAAATAAGAACTAGGATGTGTGGATGACAGAGCGAGGGCAAAATTGCACTCCAACGGGTTCTGCCAAAGCACACATATCAAAGGGTCTAGGGTCACCATGGATAGTGACCAACTGATTTTTAAATTCAAATTTAACACATTGGTGTAAGGTTGATGGGACCGCTCGCATGGCGTTGATCCAAGGGTGACCCAAAAGTATATTGTACGATGTTGGGCAATGTACAATAAACACGGTTGTTTCTAGGGTTCTAGGACCAACTTGCAATGGGAGGGTAATAACTCCACACGTTTCTTGTGTTTCGTCATTAAAATCTTTGATAATCATATCAGTTTTCTTCATTTCATCACTTCTAAAGCCAAATCGTTGGTAGAAGTCAAAAGTGCAAATGTTTAGAGATGAGCCATTATCAATCAAAACTCTTTTGACAGCTACATCTCCAATTAAAGCAGTAATGTATAAGGGATTGTCCTTATGTAAACTGTGTTGTGGGATATCTTTATCCCGGAAGTCAATACAATCAATCTCTCGAGTGATGATAGTATTGGCCATAGCTGTAGGTTGAATGTTTTGAGGTACCATCATTTGGCTCAATGTAAGCATCAACTCATCCCTATGGGTGGGAGAGGATCTTAATAAATCTAAGAGGGAAATTCTGGCCGTAGTATTGGACAATTGCTCATTAATATTGTAAGGGGGTTTAGATTGAACAGTAGGAACATGATTCCCTTTATTGGGGTTTTTCAAAATGAATGGAGCTGATCCATCATTCTGGTTTGGTTCTTGTTGAGAGTTTTGAGCTTGTTGTCGAGTAATGACTCCAATGGTACCTACAATGTTATAGTGAAGACGCTGAACTGGTCTCGGTTGAGCATTAATGGCTTGTTCATTAGAAAGGAATATATTAGAAGAAGGTCGAGTAGTGACTCTTCTAGGGAATGGTTCTTCTGGAACCATAGCATCTGTGACGGGTTGAATAGGGTCTGATTCATTTTCAGAACTATTCGATTGGTTTGAAGTAATGTCTAGTTCACTTTCACTATCTGATTCTATATCACTAGAATCGAAATTTTGAAAATTATGTAAGGGACTGGTCGTAACTAGGGATAAGGTCGTGTCAAATATTTGAGGATCCTGAACAGGTAATTGTCCGCTAATGGTTCCTACATATCGGGTAGGAGGGGGAACATTATGATGTTCGATTTGATTGGCTACCTCTTTACCATGTCTTGGTAAAGGGTGTTGAAATATGTCTAGAGTTTGATTGGCATTTTGATTTTGATTTTGGGGAACGGTCTTTTGAGTATTATTAGGAGGGTTTTGTTTAGGTTGGAAGGCTTGTACTTCCATTTCATTATTGTCAATCAAATCTTGTATTTTATGTTTCAACCTTTTACAAGCGTTGGTAGAATGTCCAGGTCCTCTATGGAAATCACAGTGCAAGTCAGCTCTGTATCCGGGTATAGTTGGGTCAGGTTCCCGGATAGCTGGTAATTGGATCAAACCTCTTTCGAGCAATTGAGGTAAAATAGTTGATAAGGGTTGGTTTAATCTAGTGAATTCTCGAGGAGGCTTGTCAGGAGGTTTCAATATGAATTTTTCTATTGTCTTCGTTGTATTAACATTAGCAATATTTCTGCTGTCAGTGACTCCGTCACCAACAACTTGTTTGTTTTTATATTGATTTCTAGATGTTTTCTCATCATCCTTCTTCCTAAGTTGGCCTCTCCTAATGAGGGCATCTTCTACTCTTCGAGCTAAATCTATAGCTTGATCGAAGGTAGTTAAAGTAGCGATTGATAGCTCATAAGATATTTGTTCTTGTAAATTATTGATGAAAATGTCCAACATTTCCCTATAAGGCAACACAAAGTGCAGTTTTCCTATCAATTGCCTCCATCTAGCTAAGAAATCGGCAAAACATTCATCCTTGTCTTGTTTTAAATTGTATAGGTCTTTAATAGTTACATGCCTCTCGATGTAGGCACTAAATTGATGGACAAATGATTCCATTGTTTCTTCGAAGTTTCTCAAAGAATGAGTGGGCAATTGATAGTACCACTCTAATGCCATTCCACCTAAACTTTTTGGGAACATTTTTAGTAATAGCAAGTCGTCATGCGATATGTCGTGACATGCTATCCTAAACATGCGAAGATGCTCTATGGGATCTTCGGTTCCTTTATATATAGGTGGGACGGGCATGGGAAAATTCTTAGGGTATGGTTGAACTACAACTATGGGGTCCAAAGGTTGACTACGAGATCTCTCGATAATTATACGAGGGACAGTAGGGATCTATCCGGTCCATATGTGAAGCTAATTGTTTCACCATGGCTTCCAGATTACTAGTTTGCCCCCCATATTGGTTTGGTAGGGCATTGACATGGGTTTTATGGGCATAGGATGGAGGAACATGCAGATTAGATGCCATGTTACTAGTTGTGTAAAGTATTGGTAGGAAAAGTATTATGGAGGAATTTTGAAGTTGGATTATGTTGTATTCCGGATTGTTGAAAGTTTGTATTTGGCTTTGTTTTAGGTTTTTGTTTACTTGAAGCATATTGCTCAATAGTTTGACGGAATAAAGTAGTGAAGGAAGGTTTCTTTTGTGTGGGAGTGATTTTAGGTTGAATAACAGGTTCCTTAGGAGGTTGGGTAACCTATTGTTTTGACATGTTTTGAGCCATAGTGACCATATCCGTATTGGATGGCCCAACCTTGTCACTTTCTTGATCAATGAAAGACAAGGGATTAGTGTCCATATTGCACATATATTCCATGGCTGCTTGAGTGTTACTGATTTGCCCTTTATCAAGGCGAATTGCCACATTAAGGTCATCAATGTTATCCATGAGAAATTTCTTGAAATGCTCTGCATTGTCAAAGGCAATAGTTCCATTTGGAGCTACTCTAGGGGATGAGGATCCATCCTCTTTAACACTTCCTTCTTGTTCCTTATCTTCACCTAAGTCTTCGTCTGATTGACCTAGAGTTTCTCCTTCCGGATTTGTATCTCCAAGAAGGACATTTTGGTTTCCAGTTGTGTCTTGTAACCAATCTTCTTCTTCTCCTAAAGTTTCTTTACCATTCCTAAGTTTAGGCATGGTGCTAAGTTTTGATTTCAGCAAATATATATATATATATATATATATATATATATATATATATATATATATATATATATATATGCAACAAATTAAGAGGTATATATCTACTATATACCTACTACAATATTTGAAAAAAGAAATGTTTAAGTTTTTGCTAAGTTTTTGATTTTTAGTTTTTAGCTTTTCTTTGTTCTCTTTTTTTTTTTTGAAATAATATAATAAAGACAACAAATAACACAATAAATGCTAGAAATAATACTGAAGTAATAATCTAGTTTTCTATAAACAATTTATGAATATCATTAATAGGTTCGAGTTGTTCAGGAGTCATGAAGTGTTCTTCTTCAAATTGAAAGTTTTCTTTTAAAAATTTGATGAAAAGAGCTATAGTGATGCTATGTATTTCAGATGCTGGTTGATAAAAGTAAATCTCATGGCAATACTCTCGATATAACATAGCTCTAGGAACTCTATTCCATATTCCCCTAATCATAAGAACAACCTCTTGGTCTTCTACACAACCTAGGAATGGGTGCACAATGGTTGCGTTCTTGAGGTATTCCTCGAAGGTGAAAAATTCTGAAGATACTAAAGCTCTCCTATAGGCTAACCATCTATGGGAGGCTCTCTGAAGTTCATGATAAAAAACTAATTGATGAGGATCCAGGATTCTATCTAGGACTAGCCTCTTGATTTGCTTAAGTTGTGTGGACCTAGATGAAATGAGACTAAGTCTTCTATCAAGTTCGTTCCACAAGAATTGATTTCTGCTTGTTTCAGGCACACTAAGGACAGAATTGACTTCTATGGCTGCCAATTGATTTTCTACGTTTATAGTAACTGCTAACCTTTTCTTAGGAGCTACCATCTAAACATGTTTTCAAACTTAAATGTTTTAAAATGCATCTATGTTTTAGTTGTTCTATATATGTTTTTGTTTTTGTTTTTGTTTTTCAAAAGGTTATGATGCATTCACGTCGGGTTCACCAAAATGTATCGCTCCAAATTTTTCGCATCCCTACCTTCAGGCTATTGGATCCATGCCCGGAAGGAGGATGGGAAAAGGATGTCGCGGTACCTCGAACAGAGAGGACTTTGCGAAGGTCCCGCCTCTCAAGGGAGGTGTATTTTGATGATTTTTCGACGGATGGTGGGTTCACCAGGAAACATTTAAGGGCAGTTTCCACGCCTAGGTTTTGGAATGTGTTTAAATGTGTTCATTTTTAACCTTAAGCATTCATATCCTAGGTTTGGCCGAATGAATCTAGATTTAATCTACATGAAAATGCAAATTCCATGAATACAGAAAACAAATTTAAAGACAAAAAATAGAGAGATTACGGAATGCAAATGAGGAATACCTGATCCGGATGTCTGAAGAAGATTCTGATGTTGAAGCAGTCTGGATCGTCTAAAATTTGATAGAATCATCTGCAATCAGACAAGATCGTCTGAGATCTGACGAATTCGTCAGACGAATTCGTCAGAGACCTGCAAAACCAAAAACAGATGCAAAATACAAAAAGTACTACAGTGCTAACAGAGGGAAATGATATAAAATGGCAGCAATGTTATCAAACTGAAACTTAAACACAGAGATAGAAATGAATCATGCTAATTAGATGATAATTAGGATTTAATTATGCACTTAATCTAAATGGGTGAACTCCAAATGCAAAATAACATAAAACACTGAATAGACTATCTAATTTGTAGAATAAAATGACAGAGAAAAGGTTGAGAAATGCAAACTTCAGGCACTGATTGCCTTAATATGGATTGCAGTCGAGATCATCTCGCATCAGTATGAAATCGCCTCGAATTCGACAGGTTCACCTCCGATCTGAATAGGTTCGTCGACAACGATAGGTGCTAGCTCCGGCTAAAAAACAGTGATGTACCTGCAACAAAATTGGTATGGGACTAGTGCAAATGAAGAATAGGGATGATTTAACGTAGATGGAGTTAATTTGCAGATAATTTTCAGCCAGGGGGGTGCTAAGGGAATAGTTTAGGATTAAATAGGCTTTAGGGGAGTAGTTAGGAGGTTGGAGATCATCCCAATTTGGGAGATCTCCAATGGGGGAGGGTCCCAACGGCGCAGACACGCTTCTGCCCAGATTGGAGACCCGTTGGAACAGATTCCAACTTTGCAAAATCAGTTTTGCGACAAGATCGTCCGGACGTCCTAGTCCAGACGAAATCGTCAAATACGGGGCGATATCGTCTGATCGGCGACGATATCGTCAAACGGTCAAAACAACCTCTAAAAATGGCGCGAAAAATGGGGAAACGGATTTCTCGACGGTTAACGGGCGGTTTGGGAGGTTAAATTTGATTTTTAAATTATTTACTAAGGTGAATGTAATTATTGTAATTTTACTGCGCCAATTTTAGGGTGCTACAACCTCAAAGTGCACCAGTTCCATTATGAGAGGAAAATTTAATCCTCTTAGTTATCTATTGTATTGATTGTATCAAAATGGTGAACTCCCTCAAGGGGATGCAATTGTAACCGTATTTTGAAATAACAAGTCATTATTAATACAAAATGGACCCGATCCATATATTTTCTTGTTTTATCATGATGTTATGGTTATATAGCTCGTAGTTTTGTAATCATACATTTTAAAGTTATTGTGCACTAGTTTTTGAGAATTTTAATATATATATATATATATATATATATATATATATATATATATATATATATATATATATATATATATATATATAGGATGTTTTGGTATAATTTGAGTTATGCATTATTTATGTATGTATGTGAGTTGATGATGATATGTTATCTATGTATGTTAATGAATATTGTGAAATATGTTGTGAATTTTGATATGTTCAATGTTGTTTTGTAATCAAGATTTGTGGATATGCATGTTTGAGTAAGACCACAATGTATGGTAAAAGTATTCAATGTCATAGTAACAATTATATTTTATTTATGACCAGAGGATGACAAAATAAATTATGTATGATAATGCAAAGGTAAGAATGATATGTATGCAGATGTTGATGATAATGTTGAACTGACTACCTTATAGATAATGTCTAACGTATTGACAATATGCTAGTTCTACAACTAAGAAATATGTATGTTTGTTTCCTCTATGAAGGTGTCTCAAGTTGCAAAAATGATTTCTAGAGAGTCAAATATATGAGTTTAGTCCTCAAACCTATCTATTAGTCGATTAATATTCTACTAAAACTTAGACCATACTGATTGAGCTTGAGCCTATCATAGATCTGTATGTATAGAGTATTTCTATTCATTTACCTATTTTGAGTGAGGTTTGACTAAACAATTTGTAAACTTAAACTTAGCCACATAAGCTAGTTCATCCATAAGTGCATAGTGGTCTATACAAAAGAAGGTTGCAAATGTGACAAACATGTCACCACGCATAATCCTACTCCACTACTAGGGAAGCATATATAGCCTATTACTAGCGATGGAGATTACTCCATGGTTGTCAAAAAATACAAATTCTAGGGATTCAAGCTCTTTGATGATATTATTTTGTTTTTGTTTTTCATTTTCATTGGTAGTGCTCTTTTAGGCATTTGCTTTTGTTTTTTACCTTTTCTATTTTGTTTTGAATAACTTGTCCTTTTGTCAATTCTCAACATATAAAAACCATGTGCATGATAGTATGAATAGGGAAAACCCTTCACTCAAGGTCTAGTGGACATAAGGTTTTGTATTCCTTAGACTCAAAATTTTATTAAGTGTGCACATGTGTTGTGATCCATGAAGGAACTCCAGTCATGCAGGGAAGTGTAAAGTTGCATTAGAATCCAATGATGTTGAATAAATATTGAGGAGATCAACTAAAGTGCTTGACTAATAGAAAATATTTCTATTACTAAGCCACCTATGCATAAGAGAAAACATAATATGATGCTAGTGTTTATGACTAGTAGGTGATTTTGTATGCAGTGAAAAATGCCTAGATGGGAGTAATTGCAAAATGATGTGAGAATGTAGACATGAATGCAATGCATAACAAGGTGATGCTTATTTATAAGTACATGGAAGATGAATTTTATCATTAAATAAGTGGACCAAGTGTGGGTGATTAACATATATTCACATATCCATAAAGGGAGACTATAATGTTTGAGAAGTTTCATAAGATGATATATGCATGGATACAATGAGTGATGTAATTGTGAATGTTTGGCGGTATCAACGTGAGTGAGTGGGAAAAAAAGGGAGAAAGAATAATAATTAGAAGAAGAAATAAAGAAGAAAAGAAGAAAAATGAGGAGAAGAAATAGAGGGAAGATAAGAAGAAACCCATACTAGGTATGTAGCCACCCAAATCATGACCATACAATAGATATGGGGGGAAGAAGGAGGAGAGAAGAGGAAGGAGGAATAGGGGAAAATTTCCCCAGGTATGTAGCCACTTGAAGCATGACCATACAATAGGTATGGGAGAGATATGGAAGAGGGAAAAAAATAAGAAAAATGACTCGAAGAAGTCTTGTGTTGTATTGCAAAATGGTTCTTTTTGTATTTTTGTTGTTTTAATTGTTTTTGTATTTTTGATGTTTTTATGTTTTTGTATTTTTGATGTTTTTGGAAAGAGAATGTACAATAATGTGTCAACCTTTGTTCATGAAATAAGGTGTAAAATGCATGAATATGAATGATGTTAAGAGGCTTAGGTTTCGCTATTCCTTCAAGATTGGTAAGTCGATATGCCCCTGAACCATATTTGTGAGTTATGATAAATGGAACCAACCAATTAGGAACGAATTTGTCACGTATATGGCATGGCTTGTTTGGGTTCTCTTGGTTCTCCTTGAGGACTAGATCTATTTCAATTTCATGTTGATTGATGTTTTTATTGTATGCAAGACTAACATGTTCTTGTTAGATGCAGTGATGTTCAATGGTATTTATGTGATGCTCATCAAGTAGTGTAAGTTGATCTAAGTGAGCTTGGTGAGAAGTGTTATCATCAATGAAATCTTGCAAGGTGATTCAAAGATATGGTATCTCTAATTATAAAGACATGATTTCTTCAGCACCATATACCAATGAGAATGGAATTTCTATAGTGGGTGTTTGAATGTTGGTACAATATGCCCATAGTGCTAGAGGGATTTGATTATTCCAATCGTGATGAGAGTCAACAACTATTTTGTGTAGGATGGCACAAATGGTTTTGTTCATTACTTTAGCTTGACCATTTCCTTGAGGATAATAAGGAGTGGAGAAACTGTGTTGGATATTATATATTTCATAAAAAGCATGAACATATTTGTTCTTAAATGATATACTGTTATCAGAGATGATGCATGAAGGAATACCAAAACAACATATGAGATGTTGAATGAATTCAAAAATTTTAGGTCCTATTTTTTGGATAAACGGAACAACCTTGACCCATTTAGTGAAGTATTTCATGGGTGTGATGATAAATTTATGTTTTCCAGATGATGTTGGGATGATTTTGCCTATGAGGTCAAGAACCCATTGTAAGAATGGGCACATTGATTGAATTTATTGCAAGCCTTGGAATGGTAAATGTATCTGATTGGTGTGTTATTGGTGTTTGACACATTTCTTAATGTAAGTGTAAAAATAACATTCCATTGTGGCCCAAGATTTAGCCATGCATAGAACACGCTTAGTGATGGCCATTCCATTGAAATGACCTCCACAAGTATTGTCATGGGATGCACCGATAACATGATTAGCTTCCTATGACTCTAGGCATTGAAGGAGGATACCATCATAGCTTTGTTTATAGACTATATCCCCTAGGAATGTGTAATAGATGGCCTTTTACAAGAATATTTTTTGAGTAGCTTGAGATAAATCAAGAGGAAGCATTCTTAATTTGAGATAGTTTTTGATTTCGAACATTCTTATACTAGGAGGTTTTGTTTGAACAAAGTTGACATCGATGTTATTGTTTGCTGTGTTGGGAAAAATGGAATATTTCTATATGGTTTGGATGGAGAGGATGGGTAATATCCACATGTGGATTTTGAGGAAGAAGGGAACCTAGGGAAGAAATAGCGTTAACAAATAGATTGCTTGTCCTTGGTAATTTTTGATATCATACCATGTGAACTGTGACAGTAGTTCTTTAGTGACACGTAAGTATTATTTGAGTATGATGTTATAACAGTTAAATTTTCCAATGACCTAGTTAACTACTAGTACAAAGTCATAAAAGATGTGTATACGATTAATGTGCATTGAGAGAGCTATTTTGAGACCCAAGAAGAGGGCTTCATACTTTGCATTGTTATTTGTGAAGAGAAATCAAGCTTAAAAGAGAATGGGATTGGAAGCCCATGAGGTGTGAAGAAGACACAACTAGCACATCCTCTTGTTGATATTTTCCTTTGTCAAAGAACATAGTTAAGTTAAATTTATCATTTAATTCAACATGTTCTTCTTGTTTAGTGATATGAAATATTGAATCATTAGGAATTTCAATGAGAATAGGTTTTTTGTTTGGAAGTGGAGATTTTACCAACTGATCTACGATAACTTATCCTTTGATGTACTTATAATGTATGAATTCTAAGTCAAATTTGAAGAGTAGTATTAACTATTTAACTATTTGGGCAATTTGGTATGAGTGACCGATCATGTAGCCTAGGGGATTATCCCTAGCAATGACATAGGTAGTGTGATTGATCAGGTAATATCAAAGTTTTTTTTGTGAAGACTAGTGCTAAATAAACATTTTTGATGTACTCATATCATATTTTGTAGCTAAATAATATGTGACTAAGATAATAGATGGCTTTTTCCTGGCGACCTTGATTCATTTGGACCAATAGAGTACCCAAAGCAAAATTGGTGGTTGATATGTACAAATGAAATGGTAGATTTGGTTGGGGTGGTGTTAAGAATGGTGGTGATGTAAGGTATTTCTTGATATCATTGAAAATATTTTGGCATGCTTGATACCATTTGAAGGGCACCCCCCTTTTGTAAAAAGTGGTTAAAAGGTCAACACTTGTCTGAAAATTATGTGATGAAGTGGTATATTGCTTGGATTTTACCTTGTAAGCTATGCAATTATTTTAGATTTTTTAGGGGTGGAATTTTAGTGATGGCCTTTATTTTATTGGGACCCACTTTGATGCCTTGATAAGAGATAATGAATCCTAAGAGTTTGCTTGATAGTACACTAAAGACACACTTTTTTGGATTCAATTTGATGTTGTGTTCAAGGAGATGATCGAATATTTTTCATAGAACGTCAAGATGGAGACTTTACTATTCTAATTTTGCTACAAGATCATCTACATAATTTTATAGGCATGTAATCATGAAATACATAAGTCATTGAACGTTGGTATGTAGTGCCTATGTTTTTCAAACCAAAAAATATGTCTTTGTATAAGAAAATCCCCCAAGGGGATGTGAATGAGGTTTTGAGTTGATTATTGGGGTTGACCCAGATTTGATTGTAATCTAAAAATACATCCATGAGAGATAAAATTTCATGAAAAGTGTGTCGATATTGGGCACATGAAAGTCATATTTAGGGCATGCGAGATTAAGGTCTCGAAAGTTCATGCAGATGTAAATGCCTCCTTTTGGTTTTTCTAAAGGCATGATGTTGGCTACCCATTTGGGGTAGTCATTTGGTTGAATAAAGTCAACATCCAATTTTTTTTGCAATTTATATTTGACCATCAAAGCAATGGTGGGATGCATTTTACAAAGTTTTTGCTTAACCGGTTTAGTATCCTTTTCTAATGTTATGTTATGGACTACCATGTTTGGATCAAGACCTAGCATGTTAGTGTATGACCAAGCAAATAATTTTTTATACTTTGTGAAGAATGCAGTGAATTATTGTTATTCATTAGATGATAAAATTTTCCCAAGCTGCATAATACGTGGATTTTGAGGGTCCTCTCTAATGTCAACATTGATGGTATCTTCCATTGATATTTGGAATCCATATACCAGTTGGGTGGGTATTGGAATAAGATGTAAATCATCTACTATAATTAGAGTGGGAGTGTCATCATCAGTGGTGATATCCACATGGTTGACACTATAATATGGATGGGAAGGATGGATATAGGCATTGGCATGGTGAAGGACTTATGGAGTGATAAGGAAATGGTGTGGGGATGGATTGGGTGGGATGTGGTCAGAATTGGTACAATATGGATCAATGGAAAGGATATGGTTAGGATGTGCAACATAGTGAAGAGTGGTGAAGAGGTCAATCAAGATCATGTTGATTGTAGGTTGTGCAGATGATACGTGTTGCACTGTGGTAGTATCAGGGTCAACTATAAGGTTTGTGGTGGTATCAGGGTCAACAATTTTGAATACCTTTAAGGTTGAGGATTATTGTTCCTCTTCTAGAATTTTTTCTTGAAATACTATTACTTTTCTTAAACTTTGGTTTACCTCTATTAATTTTATTCAGCTCTTATTCCCACTTCATGAATCTAGCACTTTTTCTTTTCCTAAGTGACTACTGATCTTCCTCTATCAACTCAACATAGTTGAAGAAGGTCTTCTTAGTTTGCAAACTAGGTTCTTCCTGATAAGCCAAATCATATACCTTTTGTAAGGTCTTGGGCTTGTGCAAGTTTATCATTGTTATGATATTAGGTTCCACTCCTAATATGAACTTATATACTTTCATTTTCTCACTTGCCTCGTATATTGGTATATATTTTAATAAATTTATAAATTTTTGATAATATATCTCCACTGTTCTTGTTCCTTGGTGAACTATAGAGAATTCGCTGAATTTCTCTACAAAATATTGTTATGATAAGAACCTTTTATTGAAGGCTTGAACAAAGCCATCCCACTAAATATTCACTACTTGAATCTTTTGACCAACTTTGAAGGTATTCCACCATTCTAATACTATATCCTGTATGTGGAGGGTAGCCCAAGCTGTTTGGGTTACTGAACAATCATTCTTCATAGAAAAACATATCTCTAATTTATTCAACCAAGCCCTATCTCACCTCCATATTTTCTAGTAAAATTGGATATTTTAAAATCTTCATATCCTTGGCTAGCTTTTCTTCTATACAAGCTTTGAATTCTTGTTCTTCTGAAGCAGGATCCTCCTCCTGCCTACTCTCAACATTTTTGTTCTATGAATTATAACTTACTTAAGTTTCCAGTAATTGCCTTTGCTAATTTGTTTGTTCCATCTAATGTTTAATTTGTTCCTATAGTAGGGATACTATAGCAGTGAGGTTATCCACCTCTCTATTAGAATTCCTTGAAATTTATCTTGGGGGTCTAGCTTTGACACTACTTTATCTAGGTCTTGGAGTTTGGGAAAATCCTCTTCTTCCTCTCCTTAGATTTGGTGCCATATTCCCCTGGCCATAAAAGGTTTAAGTAAGGTTATATTTTTCCTCCAAATTATACTTCTAACTTCTAGTTAGTTACATCATCCATATGAACTAATAATAGAGTATTATCATCCACTGATAATAACAATATTCACACTTACTCCATGCAAGGTGCCATTCCCAATAAGATATTTTATCATTTAGGATTTTTACTCCTTGGTCTTAATTGAGCCCATCAACATACAATACATGGTGTACCTAATCCAAGTTAAGGTCCCAAAAGTTGTAAATCTTCCCAAAGTTACACATCAAGTTGGTTGATCCTAGGTACTCTCATGGAAGCTTTTAGTACTACAACCTAGAGCTCTGATACCAAATATAACAACCCAAATATAACCAACCTAAGGAAAGATTATTATTTTTATATATAGGTACACAAGTAATGATCTCAATTAAGGTTCTCACAAGATGTTCATTTTTTTTAATTAGATTTGTTAAGGCATAACCTCATTTTGAGACTTTATCACTACAGATGACTCTCAAGTGGATAGTGTTGAGTGTTAATTTTACCCAGTTGTGAAATTACACTCTCCTTTAGGTTTTGGATCCCAAAACCCTCTCTTGCAAAGAAGTTAATCAAAAAAATTCTCCAAGGTCTCCGCTATATTAGCATTTGCACATGTGTATTAATAATTTAATTCCTTTTATCTTGAATGATTTTAAGATAGATTTTATCTTCCTTGATTAAATGGATTTTAAACAAGTTTTATCTTGCATTAAATCCTACTTTAAGCATGAAATAGAAAATTAAATCTATCTATGAATGTGAACTTAAAATGATGAAAATATTCATTAAATTTAGCTTTTATCATGAAAATAAAGAAAGCCTTTGATATAATTAATAAATTGTTCCTTTTTGATGAAATTAATTTTTATAAAGAGATACCAATTTATTGCTTGAAAATAATAGCCTCATAATGTCATGATGAATTATTCGTCTTAAATGAAATTAATTTTCATAAAGAAGAAGTAATTTCATGCTTTAAAACCAAGACCTTTGATGTAATGATAAATTACCCTTCTCCAATGAAATTAGGATTTTCATGAACAAAGGTGCATTTATTGCTCCGAAAATGATGGCTTATGAAATGCCATGAAAATTCCCCTCCTTTTATGAAATTGATTTTTCATAAAGGAAAGGTCATCTTGTGCCTTTAAATAAAAATGCAAAATTTAAAAATCTGATTTACCTCCAAAAATTGAAAAAATGAATTCCAAAATTATAAAAATCCTTAAAATCAACCGTTTTCAAAAATTAATATAAAATCGAAATGACATTGGAATGAGTCCGAATCTGTTATGTATGGAAGATTTATGTTCATTCTAGGCAACCATGCATTTATTTTTGTCTTTTTATTTTTTTACGGTTTTCATTTTAATGCCTGAAAATTAAAAAAAAACCTCCGTAAAATATAAAGTTTGAAAACTAAAAGAAATAAAAATCTACAGTAAATCAAATGCTAAAAACGCAGACATGCAAAGCTTTGTCAGTTTGATAGCACCCCGTCCTGCAAAACCGAATATGTGAGAAACTCATACATGCAACTCAGTCTATTCAACCTGCATATTGCACAACCGAAATAAACTAAGTGCTAGCTCCTAGGGTTTAGAAATAAATTTCAGATTCGAACATTCGCATGAAGTAACCAAAAGGATGCATAAACTCCATTTATAAATTAGAAAACCGAACAAGGGAAAAATCTAACAAGGTCTTCAAATTTCTGAAATAAAGCTTTGGCATTAATGTAATGTTTCCATTCTTTACAACGTCATTTTGGCAGCGCTTGGCCTTGCCAAAAAGTCCAGACCCTATATCATCTTTGGGATGCATATTTAAAATTCCAGAAAACTTTTCATTTTTCCTCTTTTGGCCTTCATTTTCCTTTTCCATTTTGAACATGCCTCTTCGTTTATTTTTTCTCTGTTTAGTTTCCAAGACGCAGGCTTCATTCTTCACATGGTAACATTTGATTTTCTTGTATCTTCCTCCTCATGTAACTGCAATTTGCCTTCAAAGTCTTCTGTTTTATTTGACTTTCCCATAACGCCTTCATGTGTTGAGCGTTTCCTAATTATAATATCTTTTTTACAACGCAAGGTAGCTGTCATAAATAACAATGAAACCCTTATAATAGCCTAAATTTAATTGATCCTTTTATTTTAATGTTTTGGCAATACTTTGGCCACATCTATCACATGGACACCACATAATTATTTTCATTACTATCCATCCTTTCCTTTGACCTTATGTTAAATAAAATACGACCTCGTACATCGTTACCAAGATCACCCATTATTTTTATTTAACCTGAAGATTTTCCCTCACGTGGCACTTTGCCTTTATTACTAAAGATTCATAATGGTTTGGTGAAATTAATATTAACCCTTCTTTATTTACATTCACTAGTGCCATGCATATGGACGGTAAAATTTATACCTTATTCTCCCGGTCACATAGCGGTGTAACATCTACTGTAATTCTGCATGATAAATTACTACTGTGAATGTTTGCATGACTGAAATCCAAAAATAAATTACTACTGTGAATGTTTGCATGACTGAATGCTCATTTTACGGATCTTCTATGGCATTTATTTCCATGTCTACTCCCTCATATTAACTTTTAAATCCACCATGTGTCGTTACTTTACCACACCACTACGTGTAGGTTTACCTGGCTGTTGAAAATTTCTTACCCATCCTTCGCGACGTCAAAATTCTAGGTTCTTCAAAATACTCACGCTACCAAAACCACCACCACTCTTGGTTTAGCCATTGATACCATGTTGATAGAGTACTCCACCCTGGTGTTCATTACCAGCTGTCGCGCATCCATTAGATTGCTGTAACTCACCCGCGGTGTAATCTGGTCTTCTGATGTTGATGTTGTCTTTGTTACAAACCCCGGGGCCCACACTCGTAAAAATTTATTCTATCCTCACGGTGATGTATCTCCTAGGAGTTCCCATCACATTATTATTGGTTTATCGCCAACGGAGTGCTCTCTATATTGTCATCGCCAACCGTCGAGTCGATGCTTCCTATTTTCATCGCTCAGATTCTCTTATCACACCATAATGTCGATGTTGTTGCATTTTTTTGTTGATGCCTACAAGCGTTCGATTTCAAACCGTCCTCACCATCCGCTATCAATACTGTGAGAAATCTTGATAATATACGACACCTGGAAGATCCCCACTGTCATCGGCATACGCTTATCTTTGGTGCCCACTTGATCGCCGTTGCTGTGCATTTCACCTGTTACCAACGAATGCATTAGTTGGATGACTTTAAAAGCATCTCATTGATAATATAAAATCTAATAACATAAGAACTTAACACATTAGCACCACCAATAATAAATGAACACATATTAAATCAAACATGAGCATAAGTCCAAACCCAAATTAACATAAAATCTTAATTTTTTTAATTATGTTTTTACTTTTAATATATATATAAAATGAGATCTTTTATTTTATTTTATCTTTAATAAAATAACCTTTGAAAGTAAAAATAAAACAAATGAACTCTTTATTTAATTTTATAGCACTTTTTTTTAATATTTTATATTATAAACATATATAAATAAATACATGTGTTTACATTTTCTTCTTTTTATTTGACTTATTTATAACACCCAGTAGAAAGAAACATCAACAAGAACATAACTAACAAAGAAATTGACGACAAAAATCATCGACAAAAATTGATGGTAAAAAGTCATCAACAACAAATTAACGACAAAAAAAATAAAAAAAATCATTGACAAGAAATTGACGACAAAAGCCGTCGACAAGAAAAAGTCTTCGACAATAAAAAGTCATCGACAAGAAAAAGTCATCGACAAGAAAAAGTCCTTGACAATAAATTGACGATAAAAATTGTCAACAACAAATTAGCGAAAAATGCAAACTCAAAACTGAGCGAAACATTCGACACTTACGACAAAACCAAAAGCATCCTAACACAACAAAGGAACATTGGAATTAAATTGCAAATATCAAGGATGGGATATATCGAACAATATCGCTCCAAGGACACCAAAATCACTCACAACCAAAATTTTAAAATGTGGGTCCCCAAGTTTTGGAGCTAGTTGTGGAACAACCACAACAGATAGGACTGACCAAACTCTCATAAGTTCTTGGGTTCACCTTATATACCTCCATAGTATAAAGGATGCTTTAATGGTCCCCCCACATTTCTTACATTCTCTATAAATGCAAGACCATTTGACCATAGCATAGGGATTATCCCTTCTCAATATTTAAAGAAGAGGATGCCAAATTCCCCCATCAAACATAAGTCAATCTATGTTGGTGCTATTTGGAATGATGCATTAAATTTTAGTTATTACACCTCCATTATGGAAGTAACTAATACTTTAGTGCTTAACAACCACATCTCCACGATGGACTAGTTAAGGCTTTTATCACTCCACATGATAAATCACATGGTAACCCAATCCAACCTGTTCAAGGTGCCATCACATGACTCATTTGTAATTGGTTTTCTAACCTCCATGGTAGAAATTATGATTCAAGCCTCCTCACTTGAGTCTTTTCAAAAACTTTTTATTTTTGAAATACATCAGAGTTTCCCACTATAATGTGACCAATGCAAATAAACATGGGTGTTTCCTCCCTGCATCTCCCTCAGGATTATGGGTTTCATCTTATAAAGGGTTCTAACATGGGTTACCAAAAGTATGCCCTCCTAAAAATTCCTCAAAACCCCAAAAGCATAACATGTAGATACCTCTATCTTAACTCTCTCTTTTTATCAAAGTAAAACATGTCTACTTGTTTATTTAAGAAACAATTAGATCATCTCTAATACATATCTCAAAGCATTAAATAGCTTATTAGGAATTGCACTCATTTTGTAAGCATGAACAACCTTTGTAATCAAATTCATATTCACTTTCAATTCATATCTCTAAATTACAAAACATCTTTCTTCCTTCATTAAGAACAAGTAGAATCTTCTTCTTTTCATAATGAATTGAAAGCTTAATAGCAATTACTTTAAGAATAAAATATTCAAGTCTTTTCATAATAAGGAAAATTTACTAACAATGTCTCCTTAACAAAATAACATCTCTACATTCATAAAATAAATCCCATGACTAGTCATTATAAACTTATTTTACATTACATCCCTTTTTTTGGTAGAGATTTAATTTACATCACATCAATAAACATTGTAAAAACTTTGATAAGCACAAGATAGAAACATCCTATCCATATCATGGTGTATTGAGTTCCTTGAGCTCCATTGAAAAGTGATATATGTAAGGGATCGAGACAACTCCTCTTCATAAAAAATGCATACCTAAATGCTCTTTCAAATGCATCCAAAAAATTCATGAAGAAATGCCAAATACATTTCAAGTTCTTTTAATTCCTTTCCAAGAAATATGTGAGAAAACCTCATAGTTTTTCTCACTATTAAATGGACTCCATACCCATTCCCTTTAACATACAATACATGTGATAAAACCCCATAATTTTCTCACCATAAATAGACTCCACACATATTATTCATTCTTTAAGTGAACAAATCACAATTATTCATAACATTAATTAAAAACCTCCACTTAACATAAATCTTTCCTATGTTAAGCATATACTCGCTACATTAATATTGAATAGTTTTCAAACATTTTCCTTTCCTTTAATTCCCAAATAGTTTTAAGCATTTAATCCTCCCAATGCAATATGCACAACTCACATCATATTAGCATTGATAACTATTGAACCTAATAATTAAATCAAATAAAGCCAAAATATTATTTTACATTCAATGAACAACGTAATACAAAACCATAGCATAATGAAATAATTATTTTAAGCATACGGTTTGGTTAATGCATAACCATAATATTAATCTATTTGGTGATGCTACATATAATTTCAAATTTCCAATACATTAAGATTACACTATTTTTAATCATAAGATTGATAAACTAAATTGTTATAGAAAACCTAATAATGGAAAAAGAAGGACTACGGTTTCTAAACTATTCACACAACACAATATTCTATGAGGACATAAATCCTTATACATCTTCCCATAATATCATGACCTACACATAATGCATGGCATGTGTAACTAAATTATTAAAAGAAATTAAACCAAATTTAATTTAATCATGCATTTATTTACCTTAATAAGGGTTACTATAAAGCAACATATAAAAATAAAATTAAAACCAGGCTGAACGATTTCGAACATAACCAAAGCTAGCTATAAACATAAGATGTTGAACATCTAAAATTGAGGCTAAAGAAAACAATCCAAAGCTTGCTTCAAAAATTAAAACCAGACATCTAGATTCAAGGTTTAGAAAAATGAAAGACAGTTTGCTAAAGTTATTAAAAAACCTAACGTTTCACATTTCAAGTAAGCAATAGAAAGACTCTATTCTAGTATTAAAAATTATATCAATCAAATTTAGCCTAAAGAGATGGTATTGGGTATATCTAGTTGGTTAAACACCTTGAATAATTTCTGCCATGGTTTCTTAATCAACACATTCATCTACAAATTCGTTAAACTAGCTTATTAAAATTTTCAAAGCCAAATCCTCTTTGAGAGTGCAAGGAGCATGCAACTTAGCAAAAATTGGAAACAAAGAGCAATAGTATAATTCTACCCAAAGAATAATAAATAAACAAGTTTTCTCAACTTAAACTATAGAACCTTGCTTAGAAATAGGGTTCAATAATAAGCCAAACATTGCATTACTCTTTCAGCTATATCAATAAATATATAGAAGAAAATACCTTTATTTTCTTCAACTACAACAATGGAGACATACACGGTAGATATTTTCTTTCATCCTTCAATGTTAAGAATGAATTATTGTTGTTCCATTCTTGGTCCTACTTTTCTTGGTGGTTTGTTTTACCAGATTCATTCCAACCCATAAACAACACATTAAATTCAAATGCTTACAAAAATAACATTTCAATATGGTATACCATCCCTCGTTCTTAGTTAGGAAGTTTTCAATGACCTGTCATCACTTGCTACTAAGAACTGCTCCCTTGCTCTAGCAAGTTCCCAACTAGTGGTATCACCTTATTCAAACATGCAATATGATATGCAACTAAATGTAGGTAAATCCTACCCTAGAGCTATCATCAATTAAACTGACCATCATTTCCCTTATTTTGGTCTCTCATTCCTGGTGGCCAACTTCCTCATCCACCTACGAGAGTACTTGGTCCTACAACCATGCATAACATCAACAATACCATATTCTCATATAATATAACCAAAACAACAATTGCAATTAACCATCCATAAAGCAATTAATACTAAGCATTGCATCATCACATTTTTACACATAATCCATATTATCAATGAGTCTTGCCAAGGTGGGTTGTGACAAAAGATATGGGTAAAATATTTTGAATGATAATAAAATAATAAATGATAAGATCGAGATAAAAATATATTCATTAATGAAATGACTGATTGTTAAATGATCAAAGACAAAGATAAGATAAACAAAAGGACTTAAGCTAAAAGTACAATAAAAATAGTAGATTCACAAACAAAACCAATATCCTAAATATGATAAATTGATTGTTCTTGCGTTCATGTAGATGAAGGGACTCATATCTTGGGTGTACAATATGAATTTTGGTAGCAATTTGTTGATGCTTTCTCAATCAAAATTTTATGTAGAGCTTTAAAAAATTCTACAAAATTTAATTTGATTAATATTTTTGGTAGAAATTTCCAAGGATTTTTAGACCTCTCTCAAATGGTACCCTAAGGTATGGATATATAGAGGTTTTAGTACTTTTAAGGATCTATTAGAAAGTAATATTAGGATAAATAATGTGCTAGGAGAGTCTAAAGGAGTTCCCACAAAATTAGAAGTTGCTTTAAGGGTTTACTAGGGGTTTAGTTAATATGGTTAGGATACGATTGGTACTTATAGGATTGTTATTGGAAGGAGAGTCATTTAGGAAGATATGCATGAGTGTGACTAAAAGTTCAATTAGCACTTATGGAATATTGAGTGGTATTTGCATGGCACAAGAGACAAGATTCCATGTATAAGAGGTAGTTGATGTCAGTTAGTTGCCTATTTTTTTTATTCATTATTAACCAATGGTATTTAAAGCAAAAGTAATATATTACTAATGTACATTGGTGCTAATATGAAAAATAAAAATGAGAAGGTTGATAAGGCATGAAATAATCAAATTTGAACTTTAGGTGAAAGTGCTATGGATTAGTAAAGCACTATTGATGCTACTACATTGAGTATAATACTTTTGATTTTATTTTATCTTGGTTAGTTTATCATGATGTTTGACATGTTTGATGAGACAAATGTTGTCATGTTTGTATGATTGGCAATGTGCTCAAAATTGGATATCTACAACTTGCATGGTTTGTACTCATTTACTTCAATTTATATTAAAATGAACTCTTCTAGAATGTTTGAGCATGGTTTCAAGATCATAGGATCTATAATGGATAAAAATTGATTTTGTCCCTTTTAGGAGTTTTCTAGCATTTGTTTATTTTTTATTATTTTAACTTTCCATAGTTATTTTTTAAAATTATTTTTAGGACATGTATTTAGTTTGAATCCATTGTCAACGCTACTATATGGAAACTATATGATGTTCTAATTCTAGGATTTATGATAGAGGTATATCTTTAATGGAAATTTAAGATTTTATAAACGTGGATCCTATCCAAGGAAATGGTTTCAAAAAGGGAACAAATCCTAAGGGACAATATAAGGCATTTGAACCTCAAGGTCTACATACTATGTTTCTTAGGATCCATGAAACTAGAAGAAAAATTATATATACATGATATCTACATTGGAATTTTTTATTGTATATATGTTTTTCCCATAAGGTTCCTATTTTTCCATAAAATGAATAAAATATAGAGCATGTTGGAAAATAAAGAGCGCATCTTGTAGAAATAAAACAATAGAATATAATTATATAATAGCATGGCATCATGGATATCATCCTAATTTATTAAAAATTAACACAATGAAAATATGAAAATTAATGAAATGATTCAAATAAAAAACCATGTCAAGTAAGGATGGAGTGGGTGTGTATGTAAAAAATAGCATAAAATAAAAATAATTATGTGCCCTAAGTAGGCTATTCAATTAAATCATAGGTATATGGTAGAATTAAAGAGGATGTGGGATCATTGTTCCATGTTAAGAAGTCAACATATATGATTATTACACTTATATGGTCGCATACATGGAAATACCCATTAGATAGACAAAGAGACCTAATCACTTAGGATCTTGCTAGATTGGTAGCTAAGATTCTCATTAATATTCTTGCTAGTTTTTCACCTTTTAATTTTACCCAAGTCATGTGGAGACATTTGAATATATTCACTTCTAACTAGCATATCGGTATGATATTTTGAGTTGTTAGTGAGGTTGACATCATGAGCATGAAGAATCTTATATGGAGGAGAATATGTCATGGGATAATGAGAAAGGATGGATGTTATAGATCTATATGAAGGAGGTGGCCAACTTGAGGGATGACCTTGCCACCATACATGGAAATATATATAGGTTAAATCCATCCAAGGAGACAATGGGTATCTATAACTTAATGATTAAGCTTAAAGGTACCATGGGTAGTGTGTGGGACACTTCTAAGAAATAATGTTAGATATATGATATATAGGAATTCTTGGGATGTATATATGAAGGAAAATTGAGCTTTGGAAATGCCTTGTTAAATTTATTTTCTCTCTCTCTCTCTCTCTCTCTCTCTCTCTCTCTATATATATATATATATATATATATATATATATATATATATATATATATATATATATATATATATATATATATATATATATATATATATGTAGAAAGAGAATATCCTCTCTTGGTTATGTTATTTCTATATCTATATATAGGGTTTTTTCACACATGATATATTTTTTCTTATGCATCTCTTTTATTCTCAATTCATGTATTTTTTTATACTCTATACTTGTGATAAATTAGGTATATGAGTGTGATGAAATATCATAACCTTAAAATAAGGCATTAGAAGGATCATATAATATAAGACAATAAAATAATTATTTATAATGTAAATAATATATACAAATAAAGTTCATAGGGATTTGCAAAACTAGTTATTAAAAGTTCAAAATGGATCATAAATCATTACATGCCAAATGATCATTAAAGGATAAAATTTAAATCAAAACTAATTTAATAAAAGTGCCTAAAAGGATAATGTACTTCATTTTAGAAATCACAAGTTTGGTCTTCCTTACTTGATAGTATTTAAAACTTCATACTTGAGTATAATGATTTTCATATTGTCCATAAGAATATAAGCCAAGTAATAAACTAAATGATCAATAAATAATGTTCAAGTAATTAATCCATATAAAATAATAATACATAAAATTCATTATCACTTTTAGATAGGAATTTTCCATGATGTAGTTCATAGAAATGCTTCTCATAAGAGAGATAATACCATAATTATAAACAATCATAAGATGATGAATAAAACAATATCTTGTAATGACATTGAATATGATAGAAGTTATATGTGTAGACACTAAAATTTGGGCATTTGCATTACACATCATAATTCTGCATAATAATATATGCCTAAGTCTAAACTTAGGCATATAATTCCTGCACATTATTTCACCCACATTGCACATCATAATTCTGCATAATAATATATGCCTAAGTCTAAACTTAGGCATATAATTCCTGCAAATTATTCATTCACATTGCACATTTCAGTTCTACATAACATTATGTGCCTAAGTTTGACTTAGGCATAAAATCCTGCACATAATTATATTTTCTAGATTTTATTAAATCTAGGAAATATCCTTCTAGGATACCCTCTATCCTCACTTGACATATGTCTTGGCCACATCACCATCACTCCTTTGCCACCTCTCATACACCCTTGTCCCCTTTGTCCCTTCACATGGGGCAACCCTCCATAATTCACTCCACTTGCACCTACTCACTTGCCACATATCACACCTCACTCCGCACTTCAATCCACTTGCACCTACTCACTTGCCACATCTCACACCTCACTCCACACTTCACTCCACTTCCAACTACCCATTTGCCACATCTCAAACCTCACTCCACACATCACTCCACTTCTACGTAGTTAAGTTAGACACTTCTAGTGACTCACTGCAACTACCCAGGGTATGTGGCTACCCAGTCCTTGCCACTTGGCAGCCCTGGCTTGCCACCTATCCATCCCCCCAAAACCCTCACAGGCCTATAAAGGCACCATCACATGATCAAAAGAGGGGGGAGGAGAAAATGCTCATGTTATGCTACCCAGATTGTGTTGGGGAAGTCAATACTCATTGTTTGTTTTCTTCTATTCATATTCATTTACATTAGTCATTTTACATTTATATTTTATAATATTCATTGTGACAGGTGCTACTAACCTCTCGTTTATTTTCATGTGTACAGATTACAGATTACAGATTCAACAATCTCAAACTCATCAAGGTGGTCAAGACAAACCCACCTTCGACATTTTTGTAGCATGAAGGAATTGAAAGACACCACATTTATTGTAAAAGGGGATCACCCCCTTCGAGCATTTGTATTGTGAAAGCACCCTACAAAAGGCCTTATTGTATCGCAAAACACATTTTATGAAATAAATGTAATGTTTCATTTTTAATTCAATGGTGTTCTTCTTTTATGCATACAAATTGGCGATCATGGTCTTCTTATCCATTTTCCCTCTTATTTTTATTTTTAAAATACTAACTTTGTATCTCTTTGTGTAATTGCAGGGTTTAAAATCCATAACGCATCTACACAAAGGACCAATACAAAGTCTAAATTTCATAGTAGCACCTCCTCATAAACAAGAAATCCAAGTATATGCTTTTACTCCAATCCCTTATTTATTTATTTTTTTATATATAAAAAAAAAAATCCATTTTCAAAAAAAATATAACGATTTTTTTTATTTTATATTTTTTTTATATATTAATTTTTTTTTTTTTTTTTACATTAATAAAAAAATAATGGCCATTTTTGGCCCTACGTAGGCCCTACATCTAGGTCTACACAGAGCCTACTCGGGCCTACGTAGGTCTTGCGCAAGTTTGCGCAGGGCCTACGTAGACCTTGCACAGGTCTTGCGCATGTTTGCGCAGGCCCTACGTCACGCCTGTGCAGGCCTTGTGTAGGAAAGGCCTGCGTATATCTTGCACAGGTCTACACAGAGCTTGTGCGAGCCTGTGTGAGCCTATGCAATCCTTGCGTAGGTTTACGTAGACCTTGCGCAGGCCTTGCGCACGTCTGCGTAGGCTTGCACAAGTATATGCAGACCCTGCGTAGACCCTATGTAGGCCTGTGTAGGCCTTACACAAGTCTACATAGGCCTTGCGTAGGTCCTGCGTAGGTCTTCATAGGCCCTGCGTAGACCTTACACAGGTCTACGTAGGTCTACATAGGCCTTGCATAGGTCTGCACATAGGTCTGCACAGGGTTTGTGTAGATCTTGCATAGTTCTACGCAGGCGTTGGTCTGCATAGGCTTTGCCTGCATAGACTTGATGTCGGCCTGCATAGGCCGTGCACGGATCATCGGCCTACATAGGTCATCGGCTCGCAAGGCCTAATAAAAACAAAAAAAAAAAAATTGAAAAAAAAAACATATTTTAACATTAAAAAAAATAAAAATAAAAATCAAAACAAAAAAATTAAAATAGTTAAAAAAATAAAACATTAAAAAGATTACACAAAATTCAAAAAAGAAAAAAAACAAAATTTCAACTTAGAAATTTAAAATTCAAAAGTTCATAAAAAAAAAAAAATCATAATACATTGCACTTTTCATTTTAAAATATTTTTGGCATCATACTTGTTTCGATCACACTTTACACTTTAGCCTTCATTTTGCATTATACATTGCATTTAAACGTAAACAACGAACAAACAAACAAACAAACAAAAATGTCAAAATTTGTCAAATTGCATGCTCTTTGTGTTACATTGCATTTGTGTGCATTGAAAGTAAAATTGCATCATAGATTGCATTTTAGAATTTATTTTTGCACTTTGCTTCAAAAACAATAGAAAACAAAAATCTTCACACACTTGCACGTTTCACAATAACATTGGTAGGTTGGATTTAATCACCAACCTCCAATTCAGACCGGTGACGTTGGAATTCATCTCCTTCCACCGGCTTGCCCCCTAGATGTCTTAGATAGAATAGGGCACTCTCTTGAGTTGGTATAGGTCACTTGTGTACAAGTTATCTCCCACTGTTGGAACGATTGTTGAATCAGAGTGGAAGAGCTAGGCGAACCCCCCACTAGGATTTAAGCGGTGTACCCTAGACTCTTTTGAGAAATCATGCTTGACACTAGTGTTCTTAATCACCATATTAATCGAGCTCCTTTATTCTAATCCAAAAAAAAAAAAATACTTCAAAATTCCAACAACATCAAAACACACTGAAACTCAAAACAAAAAAATCAAAAACTTCAAAAATCCAAAAACAATAAAAAAATCCAACATCAAAAACAAAATTTGAAAAAAACTTAGAAAACATTGTTTGTGTATTTGATTTGTGTGTTATTCATGTATATTTCCACCACATTTTCACACACATACCTTCACATTCGCCACCTCATTTCACCTGAACCACCTTCCACATTCATATCAAAATTCAAAATGCAAAAAAAAAAAATCAAATCAAAATGCTCCAAAGGAACCAAATCCCTTTGGTCAATTCAAATCAAAAAGGCTCCAAAGGAACCAAACCCCTTTGGTCAAATCAAATCAAAAGGCTCCAAAGGAACAAACCCCTTTGGTCAAATCAAATCAAAAGGCTCCAAAGGAACCAAATCCTTTGGTCAATTCAAATCAAAAGGCTCCAAAGGAACCAAATCCCTTTGGTCAAATCAAATCAAAAGGCTCCAAAGGAACAAAAACCCTTTGGTCAAATCAAATCAAAAGGCTCCAAAGGAACAAAACCCCTTTGGTCAAATCAAATCAAAAGGTTCCAAAGGAACCAAATCCCTTTGGTCAAATCAATTCAAAAGTTCCAAAGGAAACACCCTTTGGTCAAATCAAATCAAAAGGCTCCAAAGGAACTTAACCCCTTTGGTCAAATTTCATTTCAAAATGCTCCAAGGGAAACACCCCTTTGGTCAATTCAAAAAGGCCCCAAATAAACCTAACCCCTTAGGTCAAATTTCATTTCAAAATGCTCCAAGGGTGCCTACATCCCGCTTGGTCAACCCAAAATGCTCCTAGGCGGTCAAAAATTGTCTAGGTCAACCAAAAAGCCCCAAAGGCATCCATAAGCCCTTTGGTCCCCCCCAAATGCCCCAATGGCCCCAAATAAGCCCGTTGGTCACATGTACATACATATATAAAAATACAAAAACATTGCATCCCATTGCATTTCAAAAATCATCAAAACATCAAAATACAAAAACATTGCATCGCATTGCATTTCAAAAATCATCAAAACATCAAAATACAAAAACATTGCATCGCATTGCATTTTTCATACATATAAATCAATCAAAAATTCAAAAACATTATCAAAATATCAAAAATCCAAAAAAATTGCATCTCATCACATTGCATCCCATTGCATTCTATCATCGCTTGCATTTAGACATACTCATCATTAGCACTTTACATTTTTAGAGTTGCTCATACGTGTCTAGCACCATGATGGTACACCACTTACCGTTCAAAATCAATGTAGTGAAAGTAATCATAGTTCAATGTTATACTTATCATTTCCACCCACATTTTTTTTACATTCCATATTTGTGTCCACCGCTTCACCTAATCATTTGTTGTAGAATGTCATTAGGGGTTTTGGTCACTCAACCATTTCTAGCTTCTCTTCAGGTTTCGTAGAAAGCTATCTTGATTTTTAGGAGGTAGAGTCTTGCTTAGATAATGCCTTGTGTACATCATATCCCAAACACATTTTAACATTAACAATCCAAGTTTTGCACAAAGATAGATGAAATCCGTGAAGTGGTCTAGGTTACCTTAAGTGAAAAGGTCATCTTGCTCATCCCCCTGTGCGAATGGTTCAAGAATGCTGAGAGTTGGCAAAAGGACAAGCATCTTCCCTACCCAATTCCCCAAAATAAATAGTGGTTTTCACCACTATCAGAAATCCCAAATTCTCAAAAAGTTGCAAACATCAAAAAAATTGCAAAAGTCAAAGTACAAACTCCAAAGTTCGACATCAAAACCCTCAAAGTGCACACATCAAAAAGCACAAGAAATAGTGATCCCCATCACTCAAAATTCAAATCCCTTGCTAAAAAAAAAAAGAACTCAAAATAAACAGTGATTATTGTCACTAAAAAAAAAGAGAAAAATAAACAGTGATTTTTATCACTATATATGAGAGCAAGTATCCCAATAAAATTGAAGAAAAGAAGGGAGTCGAACTTGAATCCCTGGAACTCTCAGCATTTGGAAAACCATAAGGTGATCCTCAGTACAGGTTTGGTTGATAGCCTACTTGGCACTGGCGGTATCCTTACGCATGACGATATGTCTATCACATTAGCTTCGACGTGTGTGCAGACCAATGTTTGCATGTGGACGAGCTAGCTTTGGTAACCTAGATTGCCTAGTGGTCTAGTCATACTTAGTACAAAACCTAGGATGGTGGCATTCATTTGGTGATCCTCAGTACAGGTTTGGTTGAGAGCCTGCTTGGCACTAGTGGTATCCTTATGCATCTCACAGGAATGAACTCACTTGCACACACAAGGATATGATGTACCTTGGTCGTCATAGCAAGATTCATACCTTGTCAAAAAGTCTTGAAAAGTCAGTATACAAACATTGATCAAAACAACTAGAATGTTTGAGTCTCATAAAAACATCACCTATATTCATTGCACATCTCATTTCATTTAATCCATTTTACAAAATCGCAATAATGGTCTCAAATTTCCATTTACAAAAACAATACAAAAAAAAACAAAGCAAAGAAAAATAGAACAACGATCAATAAAGAAACATCATTCATTCAAATAGTTCAAAATCTCTTTGAACAACGATCAATAAAGCAACATCATTCATTAAAATGGTTCAAAATCTCTTTGAACAATGATCAATAAAGCAACACCATTCATTCAAATGGTTTAAAATCTCTTTGAACAATGATCAATAAAGCAACACCATTCATTCAAATATTCAAAATATCTTATCAATAAAGCAACACCATTCATTCAAAAGGGTTCAAAATATCTTTGAACAATGATTAATAAAGCAACATCCTTCATTCATTTGCATTCATTCATAACATATTCATTTCATAACATGTACAAAAAAACAATTTGAACAATCAATCATTACACATTTGCATAAATAATAACAAAACAACTTGGGGGAGTTCAAGGTCTCACACCTTCCCCATCAATCACATCAAACAATAAATCAAACAACTTGGGGGGATTCAAGGTCTCACACCTACCCCAACAATCACATTAAACATTAACATTTCAAATAATCAAATTCAAAAAGCTCCAAAGGAATCAACCCCTTTGGTCACATTCAATTCAAAAATATCCAAAGGAATCAACCCCTTTGGTCACATTCAATTCAAAAATGCTCCAAAGGAATCAACCCCTTTGGTCACATTCAATTCAAAAACCGTGCATATTTTGTCATACAAAAAAATAAAAACCTTTTTGTCATCAATTCATAAAAGATCAAAAGGAATCAATCATCTTTTGTCTCAACATTAAATAAAACATTTCCATGCATCTTTTGTCATACAAAAAAAATAAAACATCAAAAACATTTCCATGCATCTTTTGACATACAAAAACATAAAACATCAAAAATATTTCCATGCATCTTTTGTCATACAAAAACATAAAACATCAAAAACATTTTCATACATCTTTTGTCTTACAAAAAACACAAACAAAACAAATCATGCATTCTAAAAAAAAAAAACAAACAAAGAAAAACTCCAAAGATATCTCAATTCCTTTGGTCAAAAACAAATTCAATAGGCTCTTGAAAGAATAGAAGTGCTCTCATCTCAACTCCCTAAGAAGGCCATGAGGTTGGACTGCTCCAAGGGATAGAGGTGTACCTTTCCTTCTTCCACTTAGCCTCAAGTGATCCTCGTATACAATAACTTATCCTATATACTTAGCGATTGCAACGACTAGCAATCCATACAATTCGGTAGGATGGATAAGTTACCATAAGGCCCTTGAAAAGTGATTCACCTCATGCAAAAAAATGAATTGTTATCATCTCAATTCCCTAAGAAAGCCATAAGGTTGGACTGCTCCAAGGGATAGAAGTGCACAATTATCAACAATGGTCAAAATCATAGTTGAAACAAAAACAAAAACATTTATTTCATTCCAACCATTATCATTTGTTTCATTGCTTTCATCATTTCATATCTTCTCCATCGAATCATCGCTTGAAGGGAAAGACAAAATCAACAAATTTGGGTTTCATAATCAAAGTCAACACTCAAAACACTTAATCATGCAAATTACGCTCATTAAAATGAGCATATTTTCCATGATTGGGGCAACACAAGTTGAATTTTATTTGTGACCATCTTACACAACTCCCCTTCAAATGCAAATGGCTACAAAAATATTGCAAAACCCTCCAAATAATCATCTCACATCATCATCATCTCAAGTGAACCTTCTACCTAGTGATTTACTCTAGACACCTAGCGGTTGCAGCGATTGGTTGTCCATGCAATCCGGTAGGATGAATAAATTACCATAAGGACACTTATTCAAAATCATTTCACATCATAATGTTTGAAATTAAATCAGGTTGATCCTTCAATTTTTGAGTGACTTGTGTTCAAGCAGATTTGTCCAAGGTTGTCATTGATGCCTACTCCATGGGGTTACAAAACATGGAAAACTTATACTTCATCATTTTGCATTAAGGAATTGCTAACAATCACTAGGACAATGAGCTCCTAGGGTGATTGGTTCCTTTACCTCATCATCTTGCATGTCAATCAAACCAAAATGCAAATTTACGACAACATAAGTCCACCCCAAACTTGGGGCATCCAACTTGATATTGATTTCCAATATTTATATCAATCACATCATGCATTTTTACAAACATCATCATCATCATCATCATCACATCATTTAGTGAACCTTGTATCTAGTGGATTACCCTATACACCTAGCGGTTGCAACGACTAGCAATCCATGCAATCCGATCGGATGGGTAGCTCACCATAAGGAAACTCATTCAAACATTCAACATCAAATCACTATGGTATTAAATCAGCTAGGTCCCTAAATATTTGAGCTTAGATGTGTTCAAAATAAATTTGCACAAGGTTATCCTTCAACCCCTTTCGTTGGGTCAAAAGTGGAAAACAACCAAAAACAATTTGGTAATAATCAAAAATCACTCGAGTATCAAATTCCCGAACGACTGGTTCCTTGAACCCATCATTTGGAAGGAATTGCTAAAGTCATAGTGGAACAAGAACTCCAAACATGGTCGAAGATTTTACCACAACATTTTGTGCATCATCGAAACCAAAGGCAAATTTGCAAGAACACAAATAATCCCAAACTTGGGGCATCAAGTTGATCAAAATGACATACATTTGCATCACATCCACATCATTCAATCAACCACCTCCTTTCATCATCCACATTTGGTCAATTGGCTCATGGGTTTCATCCTTTACCCATTCGCCAATTGAGGGGGTAAGCAAACAAATCAAAATTTTCAAAAAAAGTCATTCATTCTTTGCGTCGAGAAGATTTGAGTCCATTCCTCCATCAAATAAAACCAGGTGTCTTTTATTTTTGCACCACATTGTGTTTCACACAATGCGGTACAAAAAGGGGCATCTGTAGACACCAAAATCTAGGCATTTGCATTACACATCATAATTCTGCATAATAATATATGCCTAAGTCTAAACTTAGGCATATAATTCCTGCACATTATTCATTGGCATTGCACATCACAATTCTGCATAATAATATATGCCTAAGTCTAAACTTAGGCATATAATTCCTGCACATCATTCATTCACATTGCACATTTCAGTTCTACATAACATTATGTGCCTAAGTTTTGACTTAGGCATAAAATCCTGCACATAATTATATTTTCTAGATTTTATTAAATCTAGGAAATATCCTCCTAGGATACCCTCTCTCCTCACTTGACATGTGTCTTGGCCACATCACCATCACTCCTTTGCCACCTCTCATACACCCTTGTCCCCTTTGTCCCTTCACATGGGGCAACCCTCCACACTTCACTCCACTTGCACCTACCCACTTGCCACATCTCACACCTCACTCCACACTTCACTCCACTTGCACCTACCCACTTGCCACATCTCACACCTCACTCCACACTTCACTCCACTTGCACCTACCCACTTGCCACATCTCACACCTCACTCCACACATCACTCCACTTCTACCTAGTTAAGTGAGACACTTCTAGTGACTCACTGCAACTACCTAGGGTAGGTGGCTACCCAATCCTTGCCACTTGGCAGCCCTGGCTTGCCACCTATCCTTCCCTCCAAAACCCTCAAAGGCCTATAAAGGCACCATCACATGACCAAGAAAGAAGGGAGAGGAGAAAATGCTAATGTTATGCTGCTCGGATTGTGTTGTGTAAGCCATACTCATTGTTTGTTTTCTTCTATCCATATTCATTTACATTAGTCATTTTTATTTACATTTATCATTATCATTGTGACAGGTGCTACTAAACCTTGTCCATTTCCATGTGTGCAGATTGCAGGTTACAGATTCAACAAGCTCAAAGCTCATCACGGTGGTCACGACAAACCCACCTTCCACATTGTTGTAGCATGAAGAGACGAAGACACCATCCTTGGATCTCGTAAAAGGGATCCCCCTTTGGCACATCTCATTGTAAAATGCACCCTAAAAGGGTCAAAGTGTATCAAAACGGACATTTTCCGAACTAAATGCAATGTTTCATTTTTAATTCAATGGTGTTCTTCTTTTATGTATACAAATTCAATAATCCAAGCATTTACAAACATAAAAGAGGATAACTTTATTAAGGCATCCTATCACACCACCGTGGAATTTAAACCTCATAAAACCACTAGAATTAAAAACCCACATTATATTCTTGGATTACCCCATCTCATACATGAAATATAGCACCCTTTAATTCACACCGTGGGATTTTATGCTAAAATATTTAAAGGGGGTGATACCCTTTTACAATAAATGTGGTGTCTTTCAATTCCTTCATGCTACAACAATGTGGAAGGTGGGTTTGTCGTAACCACCGTGATGAGTTTGAGCTTGTTGAATCCGTAATCTACAATCTGCACACATGAAAATGAACGAGAGGTTAGTAGCACCTATCTCAATGAATATGATAAAATATAAATGTAAAATGACTAACGCAAATGAATATGAATAGAAGAAAACAAACAATGAGTATTGACTTCCACAGCACAATCCGAGCAACATAATATTAGCAATTTCTCCTCCCCCCTCTTTTGGTCATGTGATGGTGCCTTTATAGGACTATGATGGTTTTGGGGGGAAGGATAGGTGGCAAGCCAGGGCTGCCAAGTGGCAGGGACTGGGTAGCCACCTACCCTAGGTAGTTGCAGTGAGTCACTAGAAGTGTCTCACTTAACTAGGTAGAAGTGGAGTGATGTGTGGAGTGAGGTGTGAGATGTGGCAAGTGGGTAGTTGGAAGTGGAGTGAGGTGTGAGATGTGGCAAGTAAGTAGGTGCAAGTGGAGTGAGGTGTGAGATGTGGCAAGTGAGTGCAAGTGGAGTGAATTATGGAGGGTTGCCCCAAGTGAAGGGACAAAGGGTACAAGGGTGTATGAGAGGTGGCAAAGGAGTGATGGTGATGTGGTCAAGACATATGTCAAGTGAGGATAGAGGGTATCCTAGAAGGATATTTCTTAGATTTAATAAAATCTAGAAAATCTTAATTCTGTAACCACATAATTATGGAGTGAATTATGGAGGGTTGCCTTTGTCTGGGCATTTGCATTACACATCATAATTATGTATAATAATATATGCCTAAGTATGAACTTAGGCATATAATTCCTACACATTATTTCACCCACATTGCACATCATAATTATGCATAATAATATATGTCTAAATGTAAACTTAGGCATATAATTCCTGCAAATCATTCATTCACATTGCACATTTCAGTTCTACATAACATTATGTGCCTAAGTTTGAATTAGGCATAAAATCCGACACATAATTATATTTTCTAGATTTTATTAAATCTAGGAAATATCCTTCTAGGATACCCTCTATCCTCACTTGACATATGTCTTGGACACATCACCATCACTCCTTTGCCACCTCTCATACACCCTTGTAACCTTTGTCCCTTCACCTGGGGCAACCCTCCATAATTAACTCCACTTGCACCTACTCACTTGCCACATCTCACACCTCACTCCACACTTCACTCCACTTGCACCTACTCACTTGCCACATCTCACACCTCACTCCATACTTCACTCCACTTCCAACTACCCACTTGCCACATCTCACACCTCACTCCACACATCACTCCACTTCTACCTAGTTAAGTGAGACACTTCTAGTGACTCACTAAAACTACCCAAGGTAGGTGGCTACCCAATCCTTTCCACTTGGCATCCCTGGCTTACCACCTATCCTTCCCTCCAAAACCCTCACAGGCCTATAAAGGCACCCTCACATGACCAAAAGAGGGGGGAGGAGAAAATGCTAATGTTATGCTACCCGAATTGTGTTGTGGAAGTCAATACTCATTGTTTGTTTTCTTCTATTCATACTTATTTACATTAGTCATTTTACATTTATATTTTATCATATTCATTGTGACAGGTGCTACTAACCTCTCGTTCATTTTCATGTGTGTAGATTGCATATTAGGATTCAAAGAGCTCAAACTCATCACGGTGGTCACAACAAACCCACCTTCCACATTGTTGTAGCATGAAAGAATTGAAAGAGACCACATTTATTGTAAAAGGGGATCACCCCCTTTGAGCATTTGTATTGTGAAAGCACCCTACAAAGGGGCTTATTGTATCACAAAACACATTTTATGAAATAAATGCAATGTTTCATTTTTAATTCAATGGTGTTCTTCTTTTATGCATACAAATTGGTGATCACGGTAGGACAAAAATCCCATCGTGATAAAGATGAAATATAATTTTATTGATAAATTAGGGACGTCAATAACACAAACCATAAAACCATAATAAGTATATGATATTTAGTGATAATTCATAATCTAAAATGTCATTACACCTAGTTAAAATAACTCTTGACATATATAGATGAAAATATATTGGAATTTTTTGATATAGGTAACTACCCATAGAGTGGGATGGTGGGAATGACCTAAAGGAGATTATGCATAGAAAGGAAATGTAAGGTACTTAGGAGGGTGATCTTCCAAAATAATACCATAAAGTGAATATGCATATAATTATTTGGTTTAATAGTCTCAAGAATAATATAATGTAAATATTAGTTGTATAAAAATATTTCCTTTATTGCAACTAGTATGTTAGGTACCTAGGGATAGGAATGTGGGGAATATAATATTATATTGTATATGGGTATTATGGCATGGGCCACACATAACCCAAGGGTGATTATATTTTAATATTTTATTATAATTATAAATGGTTAAGGGAGATGAATGATCGAGAAAGAAGAAGGGTTTAAGAAGAAGGTTATACAAAGAAGGGATATTATCATTGTAATTCATGTAAATTATTCTTTATAATAGTCTTGGATCATAGAGTAGAGTTGGAGTGATCCCTTTATTAAGGAGTAATATTGGTGTTGTCATAACTTAAGGGTGTTATGTATCCTTATATCTTTGTGTAGAATATTATTTGTGGATGGATGTTTGATATTTTTGCATAAATGGTGAATGATTTTCTGTTAATAAGAATTGAGGTTCATAACAAGTGGTATCAAAGTGGTGATTTTAGAAAATTGGGAATTGTGTTTTTTGTGGATTGTAGACTTAGGGCAATTTTTTTCCAAAACAATTTCTCATATTATGGGACCTAAATTGTTTTTGGAAGTCATTTTTAATATATTTTTGCACTATTATATATATGTTTTTGATTATACAACAAAGAATACTCAATTTTTAAATTCTGATATATATTGAGGGAGTTATGGTTGTTTGAAGTTAGGTTATTGATATTTTTTGGTTACACATTTTTTTCAAAAGAAAAAAAACTAATTTTTAGCAATCATTTTTAGAAGATTCTTGCACCATCATGTAGATCAAATTGTGTACTATAAAAATGGTTGGTCATTTGTCAAATTCTAATTAGTATTGAGGGAGTTATAGTTGTTTGAAGTTGGGCTACCAATGCTAGTAGAAAATTTGCCCAAGAGAAAAAAAATCATCTCTCTCAATATAGGTAAGCAAATAAGTTACCAATTTATTTGTTTTAAAGAAAATTTGCATATTTACTTGTTTTAAAAAAGGAGTAGATGATATTAAGAAAATTTAATTTTGAAAATTTCCAATTATTTAAAAAACAAGCTACTTGGAAATTTTTTGGGGTTGAGCTCATGGAGTTGTCAATATTCATTGAAAAGGATGATAGTGATCATAGGGAATGGTTGATGAAGTGGAAAAAAAAAAATTCTTTAAATTTTTTTATCTAGAATGGAAATATAATGTTTGTGATTTTTTATGATAAGAAGCTTCAATTTGGTATATGAGCTTTAAATATAACTATAATTTTTCATACACATGAGACAAATTTTAAGTTGCATTTTTAAGAAAATGGAGATTAAAGGAAAATAATGATAATATGTAGTGTAAGGAAGCACATCTTGGATGCTAGATAATCTAAGCAAAGAGCAAGAAAAAAGGTATGAATTTTGTAGGTTTATGGTTACACCTATAGGGAAAAGGTTATTATGTCTATAAAGCCTAGAAGGAGATATAATTTCATTAATATTTATTTATCTAAAAGGTTGTTATTCTAAGGAAAAATAAGTAGCTATTTTATAACAATTAGAAGAACCTAAAATAGAGTCTAAGGAAGTAGTAGCATAAATCAAATAAGCGAAAGCAAAGAATGAACCAAAAGATAGGAGCAAGAGAGAAATATCAAAGAAAGTAGAACAACAGGTTAATATTGTAGCATATTGTCATCCATACCATGATGATAGGCTACAATCATGGAGACATGACATAGATAAATAGAAGAACTACAATGGACAAAAATGGAGCCATAAGTGCAAAAACTATGGATATTCAAGTGGCACAAGGGTAGCTTAACATTATCACAGACAAATCAAGATTTCCTTGGATCGAGGGATTATCAAGATTAGTACTAGTTGTCAACATGCTTAGAGGATCATATTATTTATTTTATTCCTTTCAAGGATGCAATATTTTTATATGAGGGGTGGAATGTTAAGTTCTAGGGAATAGGAATATGAGGAATATAATACAATATTGTATATAGGTATTATGGCATGGGCTACACATAACCCAAGGGTGATTACATTTTAATATTTTATTATAATAATTAGTGAAATAGGGGAGATGAAGGATCTATAAAGATAAAGGTTTTAGGAAAAGGGTTATATAAAGAAGGGATATCATCATTGTAAGTAGTTCATATCAAGTATTTTTTATAATAGACTTGGATTATTGAGTAAAGTTGGAGTGTTTCCTTTCTTAAGGAGTAATACCAGTGTTGTCCTACCTTAAAGGTATTGTCTATCTCTATCTCTTTGTGTGGATTATTTTTGTGGAATATTATTTATGGATGGATGTTTGATATTTCTGCATAAATGGTGAATGATTTTTTGTTAATAAGAATTGAGGTTCATAACAAATTACTTGCACTTATGTTATTAGTATATAAAATTAAAAGTTTTCTTAGCAAAGGTAGATTCCATTATCATCTATTATGGTTTGTTTATATTTATTTTTATTATAATAATAACTTAGTTCTTGTTGGTTATTTATCTCTTTAATGTTTTCTTCAATGTTCTCATCTTGTTTGTCATGTTCACTACTAGTAATTGTTCCAGGAATATAAATATTATAGACATAGTTCTTAATAGCATTTTAAGACTCTTAATTGATAGGAACTTGTTCATACATAGATGGGATGTTGGTTAAGGGGTTATTTATGTCCATGTTAGGACACATTTAGGATAGTTAATATATAATATATAAATATATTATAGATTCACTCATAATGAGTAGTTGATATTGGGTTCATGAAAATATATTACTTAAATTTGGATGATACAAGGAAAGCACCACACCCTATAATTGAATGCAATATTATCATTAATCCAAATTAAGCTAAACTATAAATAATAGATATAAAGTGGGAAATGATATGTTTGATTCTTTTATATAGATAGATCTAGGAGAGAAAGTATAAATTCACACATACAATCTAATAAGTGGAAGTAGTATAAAGAATATACATAAATAGAAATAAAGTCAAATAACAAGATAAAAGATAAATCTAGAGAAGATATTGGTACTAACATTTAAGGGTACTAAAGTTAAATATGAATGTCCTACGATCAGTACACTTACCTTGGGTAATTATCTCTTTATACTTAGGTACTTTTATGTCCTTTCATTATCCTTTGACATGTATTTGATAAATTCTTCCTAAGGAGGCTTTTTTAAAGACACCTTTCTTGATTTATGATTGTCTACCTTGCCCTTAAGGTAAGTCCCTCTATGTAGGAGGATAAATAGTAATATAGGGGAATAAGGAAAAATATTTCTCCTCAAATTATGCTTGTATGAGGAAGAGGAAGGATTTGTAGAAGATTACTAACATGTAATTATTGTTGAAAAGTTGGATGACAACACTAACACATTAGTGATAGGAAATTTAGAAAGAGGTATTGGTTCAATGGTTGAGAAATATGATGATTTAACCCATACCAAGGTTCAAATATCGATGGAACCAAATAAGCTATATAGATTGATGTGACTAGGTTGATATAAAAGAGAAAAGACAACCCTCTAAAAACCCTACTTTAAAAAAAAAAAGTGCTAGGGAATTTGATATAAGAAATCCTCTATATTTTTTAATAATCTTATTCAACTAGATATGTAAGCTAATTAATGAATGGTTCATTTTCAAATTACCTTGGAAAATTATCTATTTATACTAATTGATTGTTTAAACATTATGAGAGTGTCATTTGACTATAAATGTGCATATCAACTAGGAGAGAAATATTTTATAATGATGGGATAGCTAAATAGTACCAAAATGGATCAAATCCTAAATTAATTTAACTTTTGAGTTGATTTGATTGGAAGCATCTATGTCAATATTTCCAATATTATCACTTTAAAAATGCTATTTGAAAGTATGATAATTTTATAAAAATAGGCACTCTAGATAATTTATATTGCTAGTAAACTTTGTAATAAAGGTTAAGTAAATGAGTATAAATTGTCTAAGTGTTGTAATTTATACTTGGATATTTCATACACATATACTTAAATTTATTTTATAAATATATATATATATATATAGAATATTAGAACATGGTTTCAAGATTACATGATCTATAATGGAGAAACTAGATTTTGACCCTCTTAGGATTTTTCTAGCACTTAGCCAATATTCAAGATTTTGGGTTTCTATACATAGACATATTTTAGGGTTCTTTTTAGGACATGTATAATTAATATTATTGTATCTTTTATGTTACATTATAGAAACTATATGATGTATTATGGATAAGGATAGGAATAGATTTAATACCTTGTAGACAATCCAAGTGGTTGAAATAGACATAAATCTTATCCTAGGGAATGGATTGGGAAAGGGGAATGAATACCAAGGGGAAATATAATTATTTTGAAATTCAATGTTTGATCATGACCTTTCTTTGGATCCATCAGTCAAGAAAGGAAAGAAATGTATTCACCTAATATTTAGAGTGGTATTTTCCCTATACAACTACTTAGTGTTCAATACACTATTGGGATAGTATAGATTAGTGGAGCGAAACTAGAAAAGGGTTATGTTTATAGTTGTTGTTAGGGAAGTGGTAGGAAAAAGTAATTTTGTTTAACTATTACAAAATTTGTTATTCTTGTAAAAGTTATGTTTTTTGAAAAGGTTTATTTTTTGTACAATTGTTCATTAATTAAAGATTCAATTCTTGTATGAAATTATTCTTGTAAGAATATTTTTATTTTATATTGTATTTTTTATAACTTAATATGATGATATATTTAGTGAGAATTTTGAAAGTTAGTGGGTGTAATCATATTATATGCAAATTTGATCCTTGGGATTATGAGCAACCATACTAAAACTGAACATATTTTTCATGAAATAAATATTCTTAAATACTAAAACTATTAAGAAATAAGAATTAAAAGATATAAAATAACAACTCTTTATCACATATTATTACATGAGTCTTATCTCACATTCCAATCCATGATGACAAACTTATTAAGGTGTTTCAATAAGAATAGAATAATGACAGGTCATCCTCTCATCCTAATGACAACATGACCTAACACAATAATAAGGAAGAAATTAATTTGTGACTTGAGGATGTATTCAATGGAATCAAGTAGATTTAAGAGGGTCACATTCAATGGAAAGAGATTGTATTTACAAAGTTGAGTTTCCTATTTAAATGAAACTACTTTGTTAAGAATACTTAACTCAAATTAATTTTTAGGTACTCTAGTAAATATGAATATGTATATTGACCAAGATAAGATGAATGCATATTATGGAGCAATGAATGAGCCTAGTAAGGTAGGGCTAGTCACTGTAATCTATGATTGGATATCCTCATGCATTGCATTGTTTTGGTTTTATAGGTATGTAGATGGGTTTTGAGGAAGCATACTTAAATTTGCACCTAGTACTTTATTCCATATTATTTTTTTTGATGTATATGTCATAAATGATGTTGCATTTAATTAGAATGTACACCTTATCACTTTTTTTAAGCAAAAAATCCCTTATGGGGCCGCCTTGGTCTAAGAGACCACGAATAGGGGGTTCTACACCGTCAAAGTCACCCGGGGTCACACCCGACCCTGCCTGCACCAACATTATCAATTGGATTTTTGGTACCCAATTCAGCTTTTTGGTAGGGTGGAGATTCAAACCTGGGACCTCCCTTAGAGGATTGTCCTCTCCTCTCCAACTCACCTACAACACCTAGGTGTACACCTTATCACTTAAGGATACACATAAAAACTTAATTATATTTTTAGCTTGAAATAAAATATAAAAATATTATTAGTGTTGTTGTTGCATCAATTATTACAAAAAAATTAAAATTTTAATATCACCATTTATAAAATTTGATAAATATCAGAATATCCATGTATTAATTACAAATTATTATATGATCTTTGTTGTGTATTGTTTACTCTCTATTTTAAAATATTTCACGAAAAATAAATGGGAAAATGACGTTAATAATAAATTTATATCTCAACTTTAAGGTTCAAATTTTGAGTATTATATTTGGTATAATAACATGTGTTTATACCTTATGCTCATAAAAATATGCTTTACTTGTAATATTCTTTGTGTTCATGATGCCACCAAGACAAAGAATAGGATAAAGGATAGATATTGCCCAAAGAATTCATCAAGGTCAAAGACCTCTAAGTGTTGAAACAATATCTAGGACCAAACATTTGAACATGGTTTTGTCAAACAAATAAAATAAGAGGCTCATGTAGAGGGATCAAATGAAGGATGAGAAGTAGTAAAATATATTCCTATTAATTTTATAGTTGTATAGTGGATAGTTCAATTGGATGAGATGTGAATTTAGAGTAATAATTTATAATAGCATCTAAGAACTTGATATGAATTATCTCATTGCTAAGGGCGGTAATTGATTCAAGAGGTAAGCCAATGCATAGGTGGTGAGGAAGTGGTTTTACCTACTTGTGCTCAAACCTACTCTAATATAGCATTGTAAAAGTGTCAAACACCTAAATTGAAGGGATATACTAAAGAGGATATTAAAACGTACCTAAATCATGGATCTTGATAATGTGACATTATTTTTTCATATAAATTTTTATGAGAATGAGAAAGTAGTACTTGGTATTTTCCAATTGGAATAAGATGTAGTCATATAGTGGTGACACCACAACACTATGATAGGCATATATTAGAAGTAGTTAATATGGGATTAATTTTAGGATATATTCTATGATATTACTTGTATTCTCAATATTGTAAGTCAAATCTATAAAAAATTCAAATGGTCGCATGATGGGAATACAACTATGGATACTAGAATAAGGTCCTTACCTTTTTGCAACATGTACCATACATCATGGATGAAGGCCTAAAATTGTAGAAGTTCCTAATTAGTCCCAAGTATAAAATACACACATACACACATAAAAAATACATACATACATATATAAAAAACACAAAAAATATCCCTAGATAATTATTCATATTATAAACATTTAAATAAAATATTAAATAAATCTAACTTCATTGTTATAGTGTGACCTACTATTGTTATGGCTTGAGTAATATTTCATTGGTCACTTGGTAATATTTGAAACATCTGCATGGTGGGTAATTAAGGCTATTATCACTCCATGTGATAATACGTATGACCACCTGATCCTTCCTGTTTAGGGTGCCATCACTTGCTTCTATTGTGAATTATTTCCTAACTTTCGTGGTAGAAATTAAGGTTCAAGCTCTCACTTAGGAACCCCCTCAAAAGCTTTCCCACCTTTGAGAATACACCTAAGACTCACCGACATGCCAAATTTTTGGGAATAAGCTTGACTCTAGGGTTCTAGTAACATTTTATGAGTTTAACCCAAGAAAACCACCTCTTACAAAATCAAACTCAAAATTATTTATTAGGAAACTTTGTTCAATTTATTATTAATCAATCATAAAAGAATATGCTTATCATAATTAATTGGAAGTAAAACTTAATAAGGAAAATAACCTTCATTTTTCCATAAACATAAAGCATTAATAAAATCATTCTTATAAACATTTCTTTTTTTAAAAATATCTTTAATTACTTCCACAATAATACACACATATATATATATATATATATATACATGTATATATATATATATATATACATGTATATATATACATACATATATACATGTATATATATATACATGTATATATATACATATGTATATATATATATATATATATACATAGATATATATATATATATGTATATATATATATATATATATATATATATATATATATATATATATATATATCTTAAAGCAGATCCATAAAATATGTCCGTACATTTCTTGAAGCAAAGATAAATCAACTTATTCAATTTCAACACCCTTCATTCCTTAATTAAAGCATATACTAATGCCTAAGTTTTACAATAAGCTTTGGCTTCTATATAATTCATAAATATGTTTAAATATTTACACAAGAGTATCCTCAAATTTCAACAATACAATAGTATTTGAAATTTACATTTCCCTTGTTCGCAAATCTAGTTCTTTGTATTTCCAATGTATCATGGTGATGGAAAAGGGATTAGGACAGCTCATGCATTAATTAATGCAGCTTTAACATGCAAGCAACCCATGCATTTTCATTTTGTTTTTTCAAGATATTCATTCTTTAAAATAAAATCCATTCCTTTACTTCTTTATTAAAACAATGCAACACACATAATTGAAAACTAATATAGATTATTTTCTTGTACCTTACTCAAAAATATTAAAACATAAATATTATTCAATAATGCAACAAAATCTTATTTTATTCTAAAGGCATGAGTGCAGTTAAATATCCATCATAAGGACGGTTTTAGTTTGGAAGAACAAACAACACATATTCTTTTGACCCTATTGAAAAAATAAAACAATATAAATTTTTTCTCCTTTAACAATTTCTACCTGGCAAACACAACAATCAAGATCATTCTTCATTGGTTTTCATTTTCTAAAGTGAAATATAATTACTGTGGCCATGATCATTTGTGTGTAGCTACGTATAACAAATTAAGACTCGTACAAATAATTTCAACCAAGATTAATTAGATATATATATATATATATCCATTGCCTTATTATAATAAACTAAACTAACTTCCTTTGGGCAAATTATTATTATTTTTAAATAAAAAGCTCTAGTTTTTCAAATAGTCACAAGTGACTCAGCCAAACTATCGGATGTTCCTCATACATAGTCAAAGGTGTTTAGTTCTCTTTTGATTTCAAAATAAATAACCATAGGGTGACTTATGCTCAAAAATTTCTAAGTTAACCTTACAAAATTTAAAATTTAAGCATTAATGTTTATTGAACCAAACCAGTATTATGGAAATATAATGTAACATCTATGACTAGAAGATTACAACACTCACTATGGTTGCCAAAATTTTCATCCAAGCTACGTTCCAAAGTATTCTATTCTTTTATAAGAGAAATAAATTTTTGTAATATGGATTGTTATTGAAGGATAAACAATTAAACTTGTTGATAAATATTTTAGCACCAAGTGCTTCTCTATTAATTCGGTTGCCTTCTATTCAATGGTTAGGAAAAAGAGCATTCCACTAAACTACTGCATTTTCAAATAAGCAAGAAAACATAGAATAAAAGCAAGGTTTCCTGGTCATGGAAAGAAAAGAATAATTGTAACATCATAAGAAAAAGATAAGTATTAAAATAACATTTTAAACCAAAGAGCTTACATGGCTTTGCACTCAAATTTCATGATTTACCTCCTAAATCCCCTCTATGTCTTATGACACTTCACCACCCTTTCTTCTTTCCCAACTTACCCTATTTTCATTTTCCCGTGTGTGTCTTCTTCCTCGAGAACCTCTCAAGAAGGAGAAGACCATGCATTTTCCCCATAATTTCCAACTTCTCTCCTTTTTATGCGTCCCTTCTTTTTATTTTTTTAAACACCATCTTCCAAAAAAGCCTCCACCTCTTTTTAAAACATTACTTTATTAAATCATGCAATTAAAAAAAATAATGTCCTACGTTAGCGGAGAAAAACATGCGTAATTTAAAATCTTACCAAAATCCTCCACTTCCTCTTTAAAAGACATGCTAAATTAATAAAGTTTTATTAGGAAAAATGGGTGGGGAAACAACACTTTACCTCCATGGTTAATCCACCTACATTATTTCCTTTTCTTATTTTTTATTAAAAAACATTAAACATAAAGAAAAATATTAATAATATAACATTATTAACTTTATAATGTTAAAATAAATAGTAGGAAAAATATGATAATTAAATTAATTACCTCCTCATAATTAATTTAATTAATACCAAAAACTAATATTAATTATTAGCTTGATATGAAGCATTTTAGGTATTAATAAAACCTCTATATCTATTAATACCTTCCTAGATGGATCCTTTGCCAGATTCATTTTATAACAAACACGCACATAAAATCATCCAATGCTTATTAAAATAAATTATTGCAAAAATACTATACCACCACTTGTTCTTAATTAGTGGGTTTCTTGATGGCTATCGTGTCATCACCCATCTATTAATAACCACTCCATTTTTCTAGTAATTCCTAGTTGGTGGCATAATTACATTCAACACATAGATATGAAAATGCAACTACATGTGGGTAACATTTTACATTGGAGCTATCATAGACTATTTTGTTTGACCATTATTTCCCTTTTTATTTCTCTTTCAAATTTGGTGGTTGTCCCTAGTTCAATCCACCGTGAGAGTACTTGGTCTTGCAACCACACACATCATCATCAATACCATATTTTAGCATAATATATAACATACAACTAACCACTTATATGTGATAACATAAAGCAATATTAAGCATTGGAATTCCATGCACCAATACAAAATCAACATCAATGATACATTTTTCCAAGAAGGACCGTGACATACCCCCCCTTGGACTAAACACAATCCTCTATGTTTCCTACAATATAAAGTACATATATTTTACTCAAATAAGTATGGAAAATATTTTCTCATATCCTCCATTTTTTTCCAAGTGGCACATTGTTTAGAATAGTGGTCCCATTGGACCTTGCACTATTGTAGGGTTTGTTTCCTCATTGCCTTGAAATGCAACTCTATAATATTCAATGGTATTACCTCAATGATTGATGTATCTACCATATACAATTTTGAGATATTCCAAACATGAGTAGGATCAAAAATATATTTCCTAAGTAGTGATACATGGAAAGTATCATGGATTTTTTATATATTGGGTGGTAAAACAAGTCTATAGGCTACTAGAATTATCCTATAAATGATATCAAATAACCCAACATAACGGGGATCCAACTTAGTTGACTTGATATTTTTCATGGTTCTAACTTTTAAGAAAACTTTGTCTCCTACATATAATTCTCTAGATGATATTTTTAGATCAACATAGCTCTCCTGGTGATTGGCTACTTCCTTAAGCCTCTACTTGATCACTCTGAGCTACTCCTCCATATCTCTTATAATTTCTAGTCCAATCACCGCCAAATCCTTTGGAATATCCCATGATAGAGGTGTTATGCATATTTTTCCATATAAGGCTTCAAAGGGAACCATTCCCAAGGATGCATGATACCCGTTATTATATATAAATTACACTAAATGCAAAAATTATTCCCACCGAGACTTTTGGTCCATGTAGTACATGAAAATCATGTCTTCTAATACTTGGTTCACACTCTCTATTTGTCCATCTATTTTTATATGGTATGCAAAACTAATATTGAGCTTTGTGCCTACTACACGATGAAGAGCCTACCAAAATTCTGATGTAAATCTAGAATCTCGATATTAAATGATCACTTCAGGAAACCCATGTAACCTGAAAATCTCTTTGGAAAATCTATTTTCCACTACTAATGCATCATCCTTGATTTTTCCTAGTATAAAATGTGCAACCTTAGTCAACTTATTGACTACCACAAGAATTGTGTCATGTTGAAACCTAGTCTCAGGTAGACCCATAATGAAATCCATAGATATAACCTATCATTTTTGTATTAGTATATCATGTGGGTAAAGGTTTTCTATTGTATGTCTATGTTCAACTTTAACTTTCTAATATTCTAAACATCTAGTAATAAAATCAATGATATCCTTTTTCATTCTTGATCAATAAAAGATCTTTCTCTTGTTCTCTCTATTTTTACCCCTCTAGGATGGGAAGATTAAGAAGATCTATGAGCCTCTTACATAATTAACCTTTTCAAATAATTGATTTTGGGTATAACCACCCTATCCTTAAAATATAAAAGGCCATATTTTATACTAAAATTCTTATTTTCCTCAAGATTTCTCTTTATTCTAACCCAAATTTCAATGCAATACTAATCCTATAATTACATTTTTTTGACTTTTTCCATCAAGTCTATGTGAATTCGGGTCAATGTTTTTATGTGACTTATTCTACTCAAGGAATTTGTAACCTTATTTTTATTTACTTTGATATAATAAATGTCAAAGTCATACTCAACTAGGAATTCAACCCATCTTCTTTGCCTTGCATTGAGCATAGGTTGAGTGAAGATAGACCTTAAAATTTGATGGTCTATCCTTAGTTTAAAATATTTTTCCAATAGATAATGTCTCTAGACCTTGAGAGCATGCACAACTATGGCTAGATCTATATCATGCACGACATAATTTACCTTATATTTTTATTTTTATTTTTTTGGACTCGTATGCCATGACAACTTCATATTGGGATAAAACCCCTCCCAATCCTTCTAAAGAAGCATTAATACACACTAAAAAATTCCCACGAGGATCTGGTATTTTAAGAGTAGGTGTTGTAGTGAGATTTTTATTTAGAATTTCAAAGGCAGTTTCACACTTATCTGACCATTTGAACTCCTTTCCTTTTATTTGAAGCTTAGTGATAGGATAGGTAATTTTTGAATAATCCTTCACAAAATGCCTATAATATCTAGTGATTTCGATGAAGCTCCTTACCTCAGATACATTAGTGGGTGTGGGCCAACTCAAAATAGATTTAGCTTTCTTAGGATCAACAACGATTCCCTCTATTGATATAATATATCCTAAATATTGGACTTGAGGGACATAAAAGTCACATTTGGACAAATTTCCATAGATTTGATTCTTTCTTAGCACTTCCAACACTATTCTCAAATGTTGATCGTGCTCTTACCTAGTGTCAGAATATATCAGTATATCATCTAAAAATATTAAGACAAAATGGTCTAAATATTTTCTAAACACATTTTTCATGATATTTATAAATGTTGCAAGTGCATTTGACAAACGAAATGCTTATATTGTGAACTCATAATTCCCATATCTAGTCTTAAAGGTTATTTTATGAGTATCTTCCACATGAATCCTCAGCTAATGATATCCAAATTTTAGGTCAATCTTGGAGAATATGGTGGCATCCTTTAATTGATCAAATAGATCCTCAATTCTAGGTAAGGGATACCTATTCTTGATGGTCACTTTGTTTAGCATTTTATAATCTATGCATAATCTTAAAGAGCCATCCTTTTTCTTAACAAAAAGTATAGGTGCACCCTATGGTGACACACTAGGTTTAATCAAACATTTTTCCACCAACCCTTGAAGTTGCACTTTTAAATCCTATAACTAAATAGGATTCATATTGCAAGGATTTATGTATATTGGTTAAGCTCTAGGCATCAATTCAATGGTGAAATCAATTTCATGCTTAGGTGGTAGACCTGGATTCTAGAAATACATCCCTAAAATCATGAAAAATTGTATGCTTCCTAAACATTTCTTCTTTCTTATCATCTCCAGTTTTATTATTTATCTTAGTGACATAAACCATTCTACCATTCTTAATAGCTTTTTTAAGTTGCATTTTTTATAACAACTAAGGTAAAAAAAGACCCTTGCTCACTACATATTCTTAATCTCCTCTTATTATTGTCTGTTAAATCCATTCATCTATCTTGGAAATTCATTAGGGCTCCATGATCCTTTAACCAATCCATTTCTAATATGATGTCAAAAGCATGCGGGGGTGCTACATATAAATGCTAAGTGGTAGAGCCATTGGGTAGGGTGATATTGCCTATGGGTAAACACTGATCCATTGTGTACGTTTTTCCAGATCCATATTCGACTGTCCACCTTTGTGCCAAAAATATAGGTCTTTCTAGCATATCCTTGATTATATTAGTGGATATAAAACTATTAGTAGGTCTACTATATATTAAAACTTTGATATTTTTGTTACATAGTTTACCATTTAAGAGCATTGGAGTGGCTTACTTATCTAGGTTCTGATTCTAAGCTACTGCATAGATTCTGTGGTGTTGCTCCTTAGCCCTATTACTAGATTTTAGCCTCTAGGTACATCTATTCACATAATGTGGAGCTCCACAATTTTAGCAACCTCCATTGGATCCTTGGGTTCTTTCTCACCTTTATTCCCCTATTCCCCCTACTTATACTAGCTTTGATTATATTTGAGGTTGAGGATTAGTATTATTATTCCTCTTTTTGAATTTCTTCTTGAAATTTCCTTGTTTTCCATCGTTCCTTTTCTTAAATTTTGGGTTTCATCTATTTATCTTATTATGCTCTTGTTCCTATTTTATAAATTTAACACTCTTTCTTTTCCTAACTGATTACATATCTTCATCTATCAACTCAACATAGTTGAAGAATTTTTTTTTTTATTTGTAGGTTGGCTTCTTCCTAATGAGCCAAATTATATATCTTTTGCAAGATCTTGGATTTGAGGAGGTTTATAACTATTCTAATCATAGGATCCACTCTTAAGATGAACTTATGTACCTTTAGATGCTCATTAGCCTCATATTCTAGTACATATTTCAACAACTTCACAAATTTTTGATAGTAAATCTCTAAAATTTTGGTTCCTTGGTGGAGTGTAGAGAATTCCTCAAATTTCTCTGCATAGAATTGGTCTTATAAGAACCTTTTCTTAAAATCTCAACAAAACCATCCCACTAGATATTTACTACCTAGATATTCTTATAAAATTTGAATTTATTTCACCATTCTAAAGCTACATCCTATAAATGGAGGGTGTCCCATACTGTTTGGGTTACTAAAGAAAAATTCTTCATGGAAAAGAATGTTTGCAATTCATTCAACCAAGACTCAGTTGAATCACCTCTTTCTTTTCTAGTGAACTTAGATACTCTGATATTCTTCATATCCTTGGCTAGCTCTACCTCTATGTGAGCTCTACTTTATTGATCTTCTATAGTAGGATCTTCCTCCTGTCTACCCTCAATGTTTCTATTCTAGGAACTTTGATTAACTATAGTTTCCAACAATTACCTCTATTGGTTCATTTATTCCCTATGTTGTTATAACTGTACTTGTAGTAAAGAAACTATAGTGGTGAGGTTATCCACCTCTCTATTATAATTCTTCAAAATTTCCCCTCATGTTCTAGCTTTGACACCACCCTACCTAGCTTGTATTAGATCCTAAGAAGATCCTTTTATTTGTCTCCTTAGCTTTGGTGCCATTCTTCCTAGCCATAAAATAGTTGAATTAGATTACAATTTTTTCTCCAAATTGTACTTCTAACTTCTAGTTAGTTTCATCATCCACATGAACTAACATAGAGCATTATCATTCACCTGATAATTTCCATGGTCACACTTGCTCCATGCAAGGTGCCATCCCCAATAAGAGACTACATGTTCTAGGATTTTTATTCCTTAGTCTAAACTAGTCCCATCGATGTGCAATTTCCTAGAGTAGTAAGCCTTCCCAAAGTTACACATCACATAAAGCCAATCCTAGGTTCTCTTAATGGAAGATTCTAGTCCTATGACCTAAAGATTTGATACCAACTGTAACAACCCAACATTACCATCCTAGAGAAATAATTTTTTGAGATCACTATATTTTGATATATTGTCACTATAGATGACTCTCAAGTGGATAGGATAGACCACATCCCATAGATTTTAGGGTTAACTATTCTAAACTTTCATGGTTTTAATATATGCCTTTTAGTGATTCCCCACATCTATTATACTCTTCCTAATAATAATGTCATTTAACCATAGAATAAGGATTATCCCTTTTAGTCCATAAAAATGAGATTCCAATTCTATCACCATATATAATTCAATCTATACATGTGTTTTATAGTGTAATGCCTCAAATTATAGCTATCACATCTCCATGATGAGATAAACTAGTACTTAGTGCTTAATAACCACATCTTCATAGTGGTATAATTAAGGCTATTATCACTTTACATGATAGTATGTATGACTACCCGATCCTTCTCATTCAAGATACCATCACTTTCTTATGTTGCGAATGATTTTCTAATCTCCATGATAGGGATTAAGGTTCAAGCTCCCCACTTAGGAACCCCCTCAAAAGCCTTATTGCTTTTGAGAATACACCTAAGCCTCACCACTCCAGATGTAATAATTGCAACTAATTTGGTTGTTACCTCCCTACAACATACCAAATAATTGGGAATAAGATTGACTCTAGGGTTCTAGGAAAATTTAAAGAGTTTTACCTAGGAAACCCCCCCTTTGAAAAGCAAACTCAAAATTATTTAGTAGGGAACTTTGTTCTTTCTCTTATTAACCAATCATAAAAGAATATACTTATCATCATTAACTGGATATAAAACTTGATAAAGAAAAAAATATTTTCTAGTAAACATAAAATATTTATAAAATCATACTTATAAACATTTTATTTTATTTTTTTAAACCTCATTAATTACTTCCACAACAATACAAATCCATATATTTTCTTTAAAGCATATTCACATCATAAATTATTCTAGGGTGACATCTTTCCTATATATATCTTAAAGTAGATCCATAAATGATGTCCATACATTTATTGAAGCATAAGATATATCAACTTATTCAATTTCAACACCCTTCATTCCTTAATTAAAGCATATACTAATGCCTAAGTTTTACAACAAGATTTTGCTTCTTCATAATTCATAACCATGTTTGAATTTTTATACAAGAGTATCCTCAAATTTCAACAATACAACAATATTTAAATTCTACATTTTCCCTTATCCATAAATTTTGTTCTTTCTCTTTCCAACATATCATGGTGATGGAAAAGGAATTAGGACAACTCATGCATTAATGAATGTAGCTTTAACATGCAAGCAACCCATGCTTTTTCATTTTGTTTTTTCAAGACATTCATTTTTTAAAATAAAACCCATTCCTTTACTTCTTTATTAAAACACTATAGCACACATCATTTGAAACTAATATAGATATATTTATTTTCCCTTACTCAAAAATTAAAACATAAAGCTTTTTACTTAATACAACATAATATTATTCAATTATTATAAAGCCATGAGTGTAGTTAAATATCCATCACAAGGGTGGTTTCAGGTTTCAGTTTGGAAGAACAAACAATAACAACTATTCTTTTGACCCTATCAAAATAAATAAAAGAATATAAGTGTTTTCTCCCTTAATGATTTCTACCCGATAAACACAACAATCAATACCATTCTTCACTAGTTTTATTTTCTAAAGTGAAATATAATGGTAGGCACCATGATCATTTGTGTCCAACTACGTATAGAAATTTAAGACTTGTACAAATAATTTCAACCAAAAAATATTTAGCTGCAAAAATATATATTCATTGCCTTATTATAATACACTAACTAACTTCCTTTAGGAAAATTATTATTTTTTTAAATAATAAGCTCTGTTTTTTCAAACAATCATAGGCAACTCCAAAACCAAACTGTTGGATGTTCCACATACACAGTCAAAGGTGTCTAGTTATCTTTGTATTTTAAAATAAATAACCACAGGGTGACTTATGCTCAAAAATTCCTAAGTTAACCTTTAGATAAAATTTAAAACTTAAGAATTAATGTTTACTAAACCAAACCAATATTATGGAAGTGTAATGTAACATCTATGGTTGGAATATTACAACACTCACTATGGTTGCAACATTTTTCATCTAAGTTATGTTCTAGAGTTTTCTATTTTTTATAAGAGAAATAAATTGTTGTAATATGGATTGTTACTTCTTGATAAATATTTTAGCACCAAGTACTTCTCTATTAAGTCAATTGTCTCCTATTTAACAATTAGGGAAAAGAGCATTCAATTGAACTACTATGTTTTCAAATAAGCAAGAAAAATAGAGAATAGAATCAAGGTTTCCTGGCCATGGAAAGAAAATAGTAACTATAACATCATAAGAAAAACTTAAGCATTATAATAACATTTCAAACCAAAGAGCTTATAATGATTTGCACTCAAACTTCATGGTTTACCTCCTAAAGCTCTCCTACGTCTTATGGTGCTTTACCACTCTTTCTTCTTTCCTAGCTTACTTTATTTTCATTTTCTTGTGTGCGTTTTTTTCCTTAAGAACCTCTCAAGAAGGAGAAGACCATCCATTTTCCCCTATATTTTCCAAATTCTCTCCTTTTTCTACATACCTTCTCTTTATTTTTTTAAACCCCACCTTCCAAAAAATCCTCCACCTATTTTAAAACATTATTTTATTAAATCATGCAATTAAAAAAAATAATATCCTAGATTAGTGGAGAAAAACATGTGTAGTTTAAAATATTACCAAAATCCTCCACTTCCTCTTTAAAAGGTATGCTAAATTAATAAAGTTTTATTAAGGAAATTGAGTGGGGAAACAACAATTTACCTCCATGGCTAATCCACCTCCACGATATTTTATTTTTCTTTTTTTTATCTTAATTATTATTTTTATTTAAAAAAATATTTATAAAGAAAAATATTAATAATACAATATTACTAACTTTCTAATGTTAACGTAAACATTAGGAAAAATATAATAATTAATTTAATTACCTCCTCATAAGTAATTTAATAAATACCAAAAACTAGTAGTAATTAATAGCTTGATATGAAGAATTTTAGGTATTAATAAAACCTTTATATCTATTAATACCTTCCTAGATGGATCCTTTACCAGATCTATTTTATAATAAACACACACATAAAATCATCTAATGCTTATTAAAATAAATCATTGTAAAAACATTATACCACCACGTGTTCCTAATTAGTGGTTTTCTTGATGACTGTCACATCATCATCCATCTATTAAGAACCGCTCCATTGTTCTAGTAATTTCCTAGTCTATGGCATAATTACATTCAACACATAGATATGAAAATGCAACTACATGTGGATAACATTTTACCATGGAGCTATCATAGACTATTTTGTTTGATCATCATTTCCCTTTTTAGGTCTCTCTTGAATTTGGTGGTTGTCTCTAGTTCAATCCATTGCTAGAGTACCTGGTCCTGCAACCACACACATCATCATCAGTACCATATTCTAGCATAATATATAACATACAACTAACTGAAACTACCAAAAATATGCTAAGACATTCATTCAATATCAAAGAATCTACTACATTTGTATTGATAATCATAAAAGGGGTTACAAGAATTGATATCCTTTTACAATATTGCCCTGAAGGCTACAATGGGGTCTTCCCTAAGGAATCCCTCTCAGATGTGGTACAAAGATAACACGATTCATCTTTTTGGGTTCCTCGATGTAGGTGGGCTTCTTGCTCGTGAGCCACCGCTTGTTGGAGATGTTTCCTTGTGCTTTGTTGGACCTGTGAAACCTTTAAAATCCTATTAGTGCATTAGAGGGTTTGCCTCAGTCAAACCTCGTAGTTATGAAGACAAAAGACTCATAAAAAGTACTCAAAACATAAAATAACTTGCTAAAAATAACATAAAATAGTAAATTATGCTATTCTTACTTGTCCGAGTGATTCTGGTGCCTGTTGTAGAGGTTCGTACTCCTAGGGTGCGAACCGGTTGGTTCACACGTGTGAGGTGTGAACCGGTCCCTTTTTTATCGTACTTTTCAGATAGCTTACTAGGTTGTCCTGGAGTGGTTTCTACTTCGTATTTTGTTCGGTTCAGCTTCTGAAAGTGCACTCTTGATGGGATTATCAACTTGTATCACTCAAAAAATAGTGTTATGAAAGAGATAAATTGATTGTGATGCTCGTACGATGGTTGTGTGGTGGATGTGTGATGGATGCAAATGGCAGTAGTGATTTTGGCAGAGTTTTGGTATGCAAAATTTGGTTGTTACTAAAAGGTGAAAATGGCCTTCTATTTATAGAGTGGGCCAAGGTGAGAGAAAGGGGATGAGGTGTCCCCTGTGAGGTGGCAATGGTGAGGTGTCCACCAAAGAGGTGTCCCCTAAGGTGTCATGGGTCATAAGTGGGGTTGGGTGAGAGAATCCCTCACCCATCCACAAATAATGATGATTTACCAAAAATATCAACTTGTCATTAATAATCACCTTTATTGAAATATATTAGAATTTAAAATTGCTTTTTAGGTGCAAAAGTCTCCATCTTGCATTTATGACCCAGGGGGATGTGAGGTGGAGAAATATCTGGGTGAGAGGTGGCAGGGCTAGGATAGGCTAGACTAGGTGAGGTGGAAGGCTAGGCTAGTCAAAGTAGACTAGGTGAGGTGGAGGCTTTAATTAAATCAATATTAGATCTAATGAAGCATGTGTTTAGCCATAAAGCATATTTAGACCAAAATGTTGACTTTTTGACCATGGTAAAGGTTTCAACCTTAGTTGAGTTGGCATGAGGTCGCATGAGAACCTATGGTTAAGCGTAGGAAGGGGCTTAGCTAGCCCAAAGGGGCTAATGATGATGAATAATAATGTTGATTAATGAATAGTGTTTTTTATCCAATTTATGCAATTTTTGAGAGCTTTGCAAATTGATTGACCACAGACATGGGGAGAGGGACAATGTGTGACTTTTTGGTGTCTAAATTTTACCTCTTTTTTGTACTAGATTGTGTGAAACATGGTTTAGTACAAAAAATGATGACGTGGATTGATGGGATGATTTGGAAGGCAAAGAATTTGCGATTGATGAATTGTGGATGATTGTGAAAGAGACACATTGATAAAAATGGTTTGTTGATGATTACTTTTGGAGGAAAGTATATGATTACCTTAAATTATGATCAACTAAAGATGTTTACATTTGGAAGGAACAAATGCCTTTGTTTATTTTTGTTTTTGATTGATTGATGAACTCTTTTAACAACTTTTGACAAATCGTTGGAGCCATGGGGTAGAACTTTTAGGAGATTCATTCACGAGTGGTCTTACGACTGCCACTATGAAGACTGGAATACATGATGTGTCTACAGTTAGAGGTATTTTGAGGTTTATCAAAAATTAGTTTGTTTTTGGATTGGGGTTTGATTAAGAAGATAAATTTCATTGTTTTGTATTTGTCCTAGCATAAGGACTTGAGATAATCTTCAACAAAATTTTCTTAGGGATTTGTTATATCCATGATTGGATGTTTGGTTATTTGACCATGTGCAGGGTGGATTTTGATGTGTTGAATGATTACCCCCTTAAGCGATGAATTGGCGATGGAAAGAAATGATGATCGATGATGAGACGGTTGATGAAGAGTGATGGTAAGATTTGCAAAATTGGGCATGAAAATGGGTGAAAATGATGGTTGTACAAAATTTTGAATGAAATTCCATGCAAAGGATAAAACTTTGGGTCCATATGGTAGGTTCACACGTATAGCATGTGAATCAGTCCGTTCGCATGTGTGAGGTGCGAACCTATGAGAAATAGGGTTTTTAAGGTGAAAATGATGTTTTTGACATCATTTGTGCTTGGAAACGGAGTTGGAGAGGTGGAAGAGAGAAGAAATGGAATGAGTGCAACTGATTTATGAAACGGATGGGATGGGATGGCCAATGCATCAGCGAGCATGAGTTTAGGGGTGGGAACACCCGGGGTAAGCATGTTTTTCTCTCTCGGTAACTGTGCAGTTAGAGAGGGTTTGGGAAAATGAAACTTTTGCTTTAAATGGTAAAAAATGAATGCGGGGGCATGAACGGGGTTAGATTCACACACTTTATGGAAAAAAGGTTAAATGGGTATTGCAATGTGCTTTCAATTTTTGCATGTGACATGTTTGCGTGTGGGAATGTGTGTTTGTCGTGATGTGGGAAATGGGGGGTGAAACTTGAATGCATGTGAAAACCAACAAATGGGGTGGCCTAATGAGCCAAATGGGTATCCCGATCTGCTTTTGCATGTGTGATTTGACCTCATTTTGATTGCTTCATTTTGCGTGCCTGTGGGGGAGGGTTTGCTTTGTTTTTCATGTTTTTTGGCATGTGTTTGAATTTTTATGCATGCATGGATGGTACGACTAGGACCGAGATTGGATTGCAAATAGCCACGTGTGATTTTTATGAATTTTTGAGGGGTTTTGCACGTGTGTGGTGCAAACTGGTGGTCAACACGTGTGGAGTGTGAACCAGTGGTTTGCACATGTGGGGTGCGAGCCATTTCTTTTTTTTTGTATTTGTGTGCATGTGGGATGAAATTCAATGTCATAGATATAGTGAAATTTAAGCATTTATGTACAAAAATAAAATGATTTCCTAATGATGGTGAAAACTTGTGAAATTAAATGTTTTTTCTTGGTTTTGTTATGTACAATGATGATGTATAAAATCATGAAGGATTTCTAACATGTGATGTGTGTGTGATGGCAGGTGAAGAAGATATTTACATGCCATCAACTGTGAAAGTGTAGGAAGGCCTTGGAAGATAAGTGGACGATGGATGATGTGACTTGGTTGAGGGCGGTTGGATTGTATGGTGTGTGGGTGATGCGCAACTTTCACGTGAACCACACATATAGCGAAATTGTGTGAGAGGTGGGATCCGGACCAGAACACCTTTCATTTACCGACATGGGAGATGATAGTGATCCTAGAGGATATCTACCGCATCTATCAGTTATTGATATATGGTATTATAGTGATGACAGTAGATAAGGATGCACGTGATGGCATCCTGGAGAGGGCATTCAAGCAGCATTAGTGGAAGGTGGATGCCCGAAAGGGTGTAGACTATATGGCATATTGGAAGAAGAAGTTGTTGTCCATTCATCATGTGATGGCGATGCTATTGGTAGCTAGCCATGCATTACCTGATGCTTCAAGGGTTAAGTTCCCCTAGAACATGATGGGAGTGGTATGTGATATGGTGAAGTGGTATACAAGGTATGCATGGGCACCCATGTAGTTGGCACAAGTATATTGGGAGTTGCATGGGGTGGTGAGGACTGATAGGATAGGGCTCAGTATTAGTCCATTGCTATAGATATGGGCATAGGAGCATATAACCATTTTAAGAGTTATTCAACTACCATATGAGGCTCATGAGATTGACGGGTAGGATGTACCTTATGCGATGAGGTGGAGAGCAAACATGGAGAAGAAGAAGAGGGTCTGCATCGGTTATTTGATGTATCACAAAGAGGAGTTAAGGCGATTGATGATGGATCAGGTTAGGTGGAGGCCATGGCTAGGAGGGCCTAAGTGGGGTGAGGATGTAGTACACTTGGCATGCATTCGACATGGTTGGTGGTTTGTGGGGAAGTATTCATTGTAGGTTGAGTATTTTCCATTTATGAGGGTACAACAGTAGTTTGGGTTGGTTCAGTGGTGGCCCAAGTCGCTTGTATCGATCTACAAGGTAGAGGGTGACACAAGACCACAACCCATAGTGCCATCTCTAGATGTTATTTTGGATGAGCTGATAGTTATCCCTGATGTGGATAATGCAGGGATGACTCCTGAGTATGATGTATGGTGGTCAAGGTAGACTTGGGAGCCAGTGTGGGGTGTGGTGGACGGATGGGTGAAGGTAGCAGGAGCTTTACCTGATGTAGGTATACCAAGAGGGATAAGAGTGGCATCACCTAGGTATATGGGGGAGCAGGATTACGTGGGGTCACTCGATTTGGATGAGGAGGAGGAGGAGGAGCTAGATAACTTTCTTATGAAGTTAAGGCCATGGCATGATGATCGGGATAGGCTGGTGAGCGATAGTGGCATAAGGCCATCAACTGAGAGGGATGAGGGGATGGGGGTGGGGGTAGAGGAGAGAGGATATTCTGGTGATGGATGTAGATGAGGAGGTAGATGATTGGTTGGTTAGGCCACAACATGATGATCGGGATAGGCGGGTGAGTGGTGGTGGCGTAGGACCATCATCTAAGAGGGGTGAGAGGATGAGGGTGGGCATGGAGGAGAGGGAGGACAATCCTTTGGTGGATGTGTATGAGGAGTTGGATTATTATTGTTTTTGTGGAGATTTGATAGCTATGGTCAAGGCTTAGGGCGAGGTGGTGGCTTTGAGGGGGATGTGAAGAGGCTTAGAAATAAGCTTCTTGAAACTGATTTGGATTGGGGGTTTGATAGCTCCATGATAGAAGTGGAAAAGAGGGAGGTAGAGGTGAACTTGAGGGTGACATTAGAGGAGCAAGATGAGGCTAGGGTTCAATTGGATCAGATGGTGGAAGAGATGGAGGTACTCAATATTGAGTAGGATGAGCTAAGACGTGAGCATGACACCATCTGTGGAGAGTGTGATGAGATGATTGAAACTGTAGAGAGGTTTCAGAGGTTGTTGGAGGAGCTACAAAGAGAGACAAAGGTCGTGAAGGCTTGTCATTTAGTGAGGGTTGTGGAGTTGGAGTAGACTATATGAGAGGCATAGTAGGTGAGGGAGCAAGTAGAGAAGAATATTGCATGGATTGGGGATGTAGTACCATAACTAGAGGTAGTACAGAGGGAGGTGGCATGGCTATGGATGGGGAATGAGAAGTTGATGACAACCAATATGGAGGTGACCAAGAGGATGAGAGCGGAGAATGAGATGATGGTGAATTGCATTCAGGTTCTAACATACTCTGGATCTCTATCCTTATTGTAGCCTTAGGCAAAGTAGAGTATGCCCTCGATTGATGAGATGGGTCAGTAGCTGGTGGCACATACAATATCATATGCATTGATTATGATGGCACCACCAGCATCGATGGAGGTAGTGTAGGTGGGAGAGGCAGGAGAGACTGAGTCCTCGTAGGCAGTGGTAGGGTAAGCTCCAAGAGATGAGGGGGTGGGTGAGATTCCTATAGGGCAGAAGTCATGATGGGGCTACGGAGGTAGAGTGACTGGAATTTGATTTTTTGGATTTTTGTAGGTGCTCAAGATGAACTGATTATTTTTGGGGAGATGTGTCAATGAGGGTACACTTCCTTATTGTAGTCATATGGCATTTTTGATGATGATGTATGTACATGGATATGTGATGATGTACCCATAAGGGCCCACATATTTTATTATATCCTGATGGCATCGGTTTTGATATATATATATATACATATGATATTCTATGGTACTTGTGTCTATTTGCATTTGTGTGTTTGCTTGTTTCTATTTATGGTGGTGTCTGATTAATGTAGATATGGTGATAGATAGTTAGATGTGAATGGAATTATGGTATGCATAAATAAATATGAACTAAAATGAGGTGTGAGATAAAAAGTAAAATGACATGCATAATATTAAAAGATATAAACACATTGCTTAGGGATAACATTTGCATCATTACAATAACCAAATGATGTAATCCATTCCGTTATTCCAAGGTTATTGGATATAAATATTGTAGTGTAGAGATTCGAACACTACAATTTGTAAGTAATCAAACCCATTGACTAACTAAGAAAACTTCTATAATAGGTTCTAGGCTATCTTGGTAAACAAGACCTCAATCCTAGATTTGTGTGTGTAAAGTGATGTTCATTGTACCATGTTGAAAAAGGATGGTTCTTAACTACATGGTAACTTAATCGATAAGCTAGCTCATTGGTAAAGACCTAAGGAATGTAGGGATTCAATAAGATGATACTCTTGAGGCCTTTCATTTTATTTTCTACCCCTATATGATGATTTTCTTGTGTGGTGCTCTTTTCTCTTTTTGTTGTTTTTTTTGTGGGTGTTGGCTTTTGTTTTCTATCCTTTTTCTCTTTTTTTTTTGTAACTTGTCCTTTTGTCAATCCTTAGGTTCAAGAGAAATCATGTGAATGATATAATGAGTAGAGTTATTTTCACTAAGCATCAGTCATCATGTAGTGTAGCCAGTCCAATTCCCAACATGTAGTTAATTTGTAGGACATGTGGGTAAATCTAGGAATGAGAGCAAGGTAACCAAGGGTAGCCTAGAAATATTTTTAAAATGTTCCAACTTTGGATGGTGGTTGATTATGAAATTGTTAATGGGCGAAGCACTCAAAAAATTTCGATAATCCTATTTACCGAAAAGGGTTTTGGGCATCACACTGGTGTGCTAGCATGTGCATGTTTAATTCCCTTCGCATGGTATTTACAATGATTATGTATATATTCCTATATGGATGCAAAAAGACAAGAATTTATGTGCAAGGTTGCCCCAGTTTTATGTACAATGGGCTGGGGTGTAAGTTAAATTGGTGTGGAAATAGAGAAGGGGATAAAGAAAGGAGGAGAAAGAAGAAGGAGATAGGAAGAAAAGAAACTTATCAAAGGTATGTAGCCGCTCGAAGCATGACCATAAAACATTGATGAGTAACTTAGAAGAGAAATAATATAAGAGAAATAAGAAAAGAAACCTATCAAAGGTATGTAGCCACTCGAAGTGTGACCATCCAACATTGATGAGTAACTTAGAAGAGAAATAAATTAAGAGGAGAAAGGGATGAAAGAAGAGGAGAAAGTTAAAGGTATGTAGCCACTCGAAGTGTGACCATACAAAATTAATTACAGAAGAAAGGGGGAGAGAGAAGAGAAGAAGGATATGAATGCAATATATTTGAATGTAAATGCAAATGAGAGTAGTGTCATAGAACAAAAAAAATGTTGATGTTGTTTTTATTTTTGAATTATATACATAGATACAAGTGGCGATGAGCTATAAAGCCTACAAATAGGCATAAAATGCTTGTAAATGAATAATGTTAATGGGCTCAAGTTTGATAATACCTTCCAATGTGGCCAGATGATATGTCCTAGATCCAAACTTGTGAGTAACCATGTAAGGGCCTATCCAATTTGGTGTAAATTTATTGTAGAGATGACACGATTGGCTAGTAATTTGTTGGTTTTATTTGAGGACTAAGTATACAATTTGGAATTCACATTGGTGTACCTTGGAATTGTAGGCATGTTGAATATAGTCTTGATAAACTTACGTATGTTCAATAGCATGTATGTGACGTTCATCTAATAAGGTCAATTGGTCAAGTCGGGCTTGATGAGTTGTATCATCATCAATTAATTCTTGCATGGAGACTCATAAGGATGGTATTCCAAGTTCCAACGTCATGATGGCCTCAGTGCCATTTACTAGAGAAAATGGGGTTGCCCCAGTTGGGGTGCTAATACTAGTATGATAGGCCCATAGTGCTAGTGGCATTTGATTGTACCAATCATGATGTGAGTCTGCAATGGTTTTGTGAAGAATGGTGTAAATGGTTTTGTTCGTAGCTTCTGCTTGGCCATTACCCTATGGGTAGTATGGAATAGAGAAACTCTGTTGGATGTTGAATTTTTTCACAATAGTGTGCGAACATTATTATTCTTAAATGGAGTGCCATTATCTATGATAATTTTGGATGGGATGCCAAAACAACAAATGATGTGTTGAGTGATGAAATCAAAAATTTTGGGACTAGTCATTTGAACTAGAGGAATGGCCTTGAACCATTTTGTACAGTATTCGGTTATAATAATGATGAACTTATGGTTGGAAAATGAGGTAGGTGTGATTTTTTTGATGAGATCCAAGCCCCATTGTGAAAAGGGCCACATTGGTTGAATAGGTTGCAGAGCTTGCGAAGGCAAGTTTGTAAGATTAGCATGATGTTGGTATTTAACATACTTTTTAACATAGGTACAATAGGCATGCTCCATTGTGGGCCAGTAATAGACCATTTGCAAAATACTCTTGGTGATTTAAATGCCACTGAAATAGCCACCACAAGTACCATCATGAGCCTCTTGAGTGATTTGTTGGGCTTCTAATGGTTCTAGACAACGCAATAAAATATCATCATGACTTTGCTTATAAAAGATATCACCTAGCAATGTATAGCAAATGGTACACAATTTGAAAGCTCATTTGTGAGTATTATTTAGATAAGGTGGGAGAATATCGAGCTTAATGTAGTCCTTGGCTTGGGAAAACCATGGGTCATGTGGGTTAGCTTTGATGATATTGATTCCATCATCATGAGAAGGCAGATTGGTGGAAATGATGAAATGGAAAAGGGTGTGTATGGACATGTGAGTTGTGTCAAAAAGTAGGTTTTGTAGAATGAGTTAGCCTAGTAAGGTCATGGTATCGACAAAATGATTTGTGGACTGTGGAGTAGCGGTGATGTCATACCATTCAAATTGGGCCAACAAATCTTTAGTGACTTGTTTGTATTATTGTAATACTGGGCAACGACATTGCCATTCTCCCTTGATTTGATTCATAATGAGGAGGGAGTCACCAAATATTTCCAGGTGATGAATGTGCATCGAGAGCGCTTTATTTAGGCCAAGAATAAGAGCTTCATACATAACATTGTTGTTTGTGTAGTGAAAGCCTAACTTGTAGGAAAAGGGGAGAGGTTCCCCTTGTTGTGTGAAAAAAGACTATTCTTGCACCCCCAGCATGTGTGCAATAGGAGTCATAAAAGAACAAGGTTAATTTAGTAGTTGATTCGGGCTCGACGGGTTCTTCAACTTTGCTTATATGAAAAATAGTCATCTAAAAGTTGGATAAGCAATAGTGCATCACTTGGTAATGGGGCCTCAGCCAACTGATCAACAATGATTTGGCCTTTAATGTATTTTTTACTGATGAATTTGAAATCAAATTTCATGAGGAGCATGATCCATTTGGACATTCTACTATTGTGGTAGCTCTTGCCCATCATGTAGTGAAGTGGGTTATCACAGGAAATGACATAGGTAGTGTGATTAATCATGTAGTATCACAAATTTTGGGTGGCAAAGACAACAGTAAGGTAAATTTTATCCATGTAAGAATACCGTGTCTCATAATCAATCAATGTGTGAATTATATAGTATACAACTTGCTCTTGGTCTCATTCATTCTTTTGAGAAAGAAGCGTGCCCAATGTGACATCAGTGGCAAAAATGTACAGGTGGAATGGGCACTCTGGATGGGGTGGAATGAGGACGGGTGAAGATGTGAGGTATGATTTGATGTCATCAAATGTGGCTTGGAATTTGCTATCCCATTTAAATGGGACCCCCTTCTGTAAAAGATGATTAAATGGCTAACACTTGTCTAAAAGTTGGGCTATGAATCACCGTATGGATTTAATACTTCGTTGCAAGCCATGTAACTGCTTGAGGTTCATAGGGGGAGGCATGTCAAGAATGGCTTGGAACTTGGTGAGATCTACTTCAATGTATTTCTGTGAAATGATGAAAACCAAGATTTTTCTAGTGGTGACACCAAAGACACATTTATTTGGATTTAGTCAGACGTTATGTTCCAAAATGCAATCAAATATTTGACACAGGTCCTCAAGATGCTGACCATGGGTTTTGGATTTAGCTATGATGTCATCAACATAGTCTTTGATAGTTTTGTGCATCATATCATGGAATATATAGGTCATGGCATATTGGTAAGTTGCCCCAGCATTTTTAAGGCCAAAGGACATGACTTTGTAATAAAAGGTCCCCCAAGAGGTCATGAAAGAGGTCTTGTGCTAGTCTTCTAGATTGACACGTGATGAGACCAAAAATTGCCTCATTATTGATTATTTTAGACATCCTTAAGAGACATTTTTGACATGTTTTGATGTTAATTCTGATGATGAAATACAATATTTACTACTATTTACATGTTTGACTATTTAGAAGCATAATATTTTGTTTTTACTAATTTTCTATATTTTCTGCATAAGTTTTGTTGATAAATAATGATTTATTGTGAAATGTGTTAGTGCAATCACATGTGGGACATATAAAATTCATATCATGCTCTCTGAAGTTGTCAAATGCAGAAAATAGCACTAAAAATAGGACAAAACTGCAAGCTGTGCAAAACTGCATTTTGACTGTTTTAACTTGGACAAACTCTAGCCAGATGTGCATAGCTTGGAATTTTGTCAAATTCAACTTAAAAGAATGTGTGAATAGGTTGTTGAAAGAATTTCAAGTCTGATCCACCAAATTCTCTGCAAAAGAACCGCAAACTATGTTGAAAATAGGCATTCTGGCGCTGCTCCGGAACAACAGGGATACTGCTCTGGAATAACCGAAAAAGCATAGTTTTGACCAGAACATCTCAGGAAAAGTAGCAAAATTGCAGGAGAGTGTTAAGGATAGTTATGTGAATCTGTTGTGCACATTTTTCAATTTAAAAGACCTCCAGAAAATGTGCAACAGATAGATTTCATTCATGTAACCATATTTTGTATTTTAGGAATGCAGTTTCAACAGCATTCCTAAAATGCCTGAAATTAGAATCATTCCACACCTGATTTAGCATGTTTTTAATATAAATAACTGGCTCCCATTTGGGTTGAGCTAAGGAGAATTAGGATTGCAATTAGGATAATTCTAAATATTATGAGAAATCAAAATTTTGTAGCAGTAACATGCAAATTTTTTTTGCATGTTTTTGATTCAATAAAAAGTGCAGTTTTTATCAGTTTTGCTTTATGATTGAAGGAGTGATTAAGTAGTAAACCAGAGCTACTTCTTCAACTTCTTCTAAAATAGGGAGCAAGGGCCACTCCTAGGAGCAGAAGAAGGTTTTTCACCAGGTTTTCTTGTTTAAATCTCTTTGCAGCAGAATAAATAGGAAACCTGTCATTTTTCCTGCATTTCTTTATTTTGCTGAAATCATTTTCAGTTTCAGAGTTTGTAGTTTCATTATTATTTTTGAGTTATCATTTCTAAGTTTATTTTCAGTTCTGTTCTTTTATTTTGCAAAGTTAGTTAGTTTACTTTCTGCAATTCTAAATTTCCTGCAACTTTCATTTTAGCAAGTTTAATTCAATTTTTGAATGCATTTTCAGATTTAGCAAAAGTAAATAGGTTTCTTTGACAGTTATTTTATTTCAGCAAGCATAATATAGTTTCCTTTTAGTTCATAGGGTTTAGAGTGACAGAAGAACCCCCAACAAACACTAACTATTCTGCCAATAAAGCCATTTTCTGAATAGAATGTCTTACATTTGCTTGAACTGACTATCGTAAACAGCCTTAGGACACCTGCCCAGATTGATAAATAATGATTAAATGATGAACTAAATGATACTCATCAACACGAATTTGATTATAACCTAAAAAACTATCCATGAGTGATAGTATTTCATGTCTGACTATAACATCACCCAATGTGTCAATGTTAGGGAGTGGAAAATTGTCCTTGGGATAAGCTTTGTTAAGATCCCTAAAATTGGTACAAATTCGAATACCCCCCTTGGATTTTTTGATAGGAACTATGTTTGAAACCCACTCAGGGTAATCGATAGGCTAGATGAAATTGACATCAAGGAGTTTTTGTAACTCCTCCTTGACAACCAGTGCAATGGTGGGATGCATGCAGCATAAATTTTAGTGGATAGGTTTAGCATTGTCATCTAGGACAAGGTTGTGCATGACTAACGATGGATCAAGGCCAGGCATATCCATGTAGGACCATGTGAATACATTAATGTAGTATCTAAGGAAATTGGTATAAAGAACACACTCTTCTTTGGATAGGCTAGCAGTGATGGAGATGATGTGAGGGTGTTCTAGAGCATTGCAAATGTTAACTTCAATAGTGCTCTCAACAAGCATGTGAGAACCATCATAAAGTTGTGTAGGTAATGGAGATGAGTTGAAGGTCATCGATGGAATCTAGAAGCTAGAATTCATCATCTAGATAAAGATCGGTATGATTAATCCATGGGATGTGAGGTGGGATGGAGGTTAATGGTGCATTGGCGGATCATAGCATGTGCGATGTTGGGAGAAATTTAGCAGCTATGGGGGTTTTAGAAATATTATCAAGAGCATTAAAATTAGGTACAGGCGAGGGGACATAATGAGGTTGATGCAGATATCATAGCGGAGCATATAAGTTAACATAAATCATATTGATCAAAGTGCTAGATATGGGAGAGGTAGGTGATGAGGATTGCGATGAATCATAGGAAGATAGTAATGAATATAGAAAAGGTTGGTTGTGACTTGGATTTAACACCATAGGTGGGAAAGAGGATCGATAACATGGGCCAAAAGGTGGAAACAATTCTCAAGTGGGAAAGAATGGAATAACAGGTGAGGGTGAATAAGGAGTATCTTTGGGCAAAGGTGCATCAAATATGAAAGGTGGGTCAAGAGATAGGGTGGTGAAGTGGTGAGAAAGGGTTTCAACTTCATGGGGTGAGAGAGACTCATGCGATGGGATGGTGGAAAGAATGTAGAGGGAAGGTCAATTTTGGAATGTGAGGAAGAACTGTGTATTGGCAGATTAAGCTCAAATTCCTCGTCAAAAAGAAGGTCGACAAGATCAAGATCTAGATTTTGCAACTAATGCTCGATTGTACTAATTTTTAGGGGATGGTAACCAATGCTGGATTGGTTAGTGGGTTTGCATGAGGGAGGATGGATATAGGTGTGATACCCCTATTCATATCTCCCTAGGCCATACCCACACCAGTTATACATGTATAAATAATACCAGGTAAAATTTGGATTGGACATGTGGTCAAGATTACCGTAGAATATAGTTTATGGTGATGGAGGTACTAGAGGTTCTATGGATGAGTCAAGTCCCCCATATACAAATTTCATGTAATTATTGGGAGGACACAAAGGAAATACCATCTCAATAGTCAAGGGCATATCATGAGGTTGGAAAAAGTCACGGATGGATTAGATATTGGATGGAAGGACCCAAGTATTGCTTATGTTATACTCACCAGGACCTGCTGTGGTCATGAGAATTGAGACATGAGGAGGGGTCGTGTACTTAGGTGGAGTGGAGGACCCCCTAGGTGGTGTAGAATATGGCAAAATTAGTGTAGGTGGAGTAGTGGATGAAGGGGTGGAAGCAAAAGTATCATATTGAGCTAATTGGTCATCAAATCGAGATGCATCCTGTGTCCACTCATAGCACTCAGTAGGTGTTCTAGTAATAGGATGATTGGCATGGGTGAATTGGGAAGTGGAGATGGAAGTAGTGGTGGGTGAGTTGGATATGACTCATGTCCATGTTGATATGGGCAGAAAGTGGCATGAAGATGCATGATGGGTTAGAAGAATTTATGGGTTGATAGATGAAGATGAAATGGAGGGTGTAGCAAAAAATATAAATAGAGGAGGTGATGTGAAATAGGAGGAGGGTTGATGAGAGAATGTGGGTGTAGCTTGCGTAGTGGGAGGTTGAGGTGGATTGGAGGAGGTGGATGCAATGTTACTTGGATCATGTGTTGGAGGGTGATATTGTGAAGTTGATGGATACGTTTTATCAAGGGAATGGTGTGGAGTAGGTGTGAATTGAGTGGATGATAAGGGTGGACCAGGTGGAAGAGCAATAATATTGTAGAATTCAAATGGATCATCGTTGGCAAGGATGTAGTGGATTAATCCTTTATGGATGTATTTGATACAATGATGGAGCATGGAGGGGATGCATTGCATATCCTGGATCCAAGGACATACCAATAGGATGTTATACTGCATCTCACCTTCGATAATATGAAAGAGAGTGGAAATGGTTTTGGCACCCGCCTTGATGGGCAAGATAATGGTACCAAGGGTAGGATGCATGGAGCCATCAAAGGCTTGAAGTTCCATGGATGGAGTGGCAATATGGAAAGGGGGAAGGTGAATATGGCCAAGGATAGTAGTAGAAATGATGCTGATGGATGAATCGGTATCGATGAGAATACACTTATAGGTGATGGCATTGATGGAGGCCTGAATATGTAATGGGAGATCTGCTCCCTCATCGTAAATTGGCAAATGTGTCTACATCATGGGTCTCGATATCAATAGAGATAAGGATAGAATCAAGGGATTTGCGATGAGGTAAGAATTTCTATAGGTCATAAATAGATAACCTTGTAGGGGCGATGTAGAGCTGATGGAAAATACTACCATGAATGGTGATTATAGTCTATGGAAGAGGTGAATGAATTGGTGGTGTGATGATTGAAGTTGTGACTATTGGTTTCTGAGATGTGGAAGGTTGTTGGGCGACCACATGAGGTGGATAGTGTTTATTACGGGTTGCGATATTGATCATACCCATAAACCCCTTCTGGGAAGGATCTCAATTGACATGATTAACCTAGCATGGATAAGTTTGAGGTAGATTACCACTATTATCGGATAAAGGATTCTGATATATCCCCAAGTTTTGATTTTGTGATGCAAGGGGATTTGAGACTTGAATAGTGCCTCGATCGATAAGGTCTTGCACGACATGGTAAAAAATATAGCATGAATAAATAGTATGGCCATGTTATCGATGATAATAAAAAAAATCCTATGGATTGTAGTCCCATAGGAGAAGATGATTTGTATCAAGAGGTTGGACATTTTGCAAAGTGATGAGACCTCCCTCAGTTAACCTATGGAATAAAGTAGGCATGGGCTCAGATATAGGTGTTCAATTGCATGGAGGGTGAGGGGGATGTGGGTTTCTACTTTGGTATGCATTATATTGTGGTGGAATATTGCCTGGGGGTGGAGTGGGAAGAATTGGAGGGTTGGATTGCTATTGATTTTGAGGAGATCATGGAGGAGTGGGTTGTGGAGCTTGTGCAGATGCCACTTGCGGTGGTGGATATGAAGAGTTGAGAAGCACCTGATTGGTTTGAGGTGGTCAGGTGGTAGGTGGTACATATGGATGGTGGTTGTAATGGTAATTGGTGGGGTAGGGTTGTTTCTAATGTAACTTGATTTTTCCTATGTGGACCTTGATGTCCTCGATGACTTTGGCTTGGGAAATGGCTTCCTCAAATGTCTGATTCTGATTAATCTACAGTATTTGGGATATTTATTTATGACAAATCTTGGCAAAGAGTTTAACGAGCTCTGAATGTGGGAGAGGGAAGGCTATATCATGAATGATCAATCTCAAATGAGTGACAAAATTGGTGATAGGCTCATCGTCCCACTGATGTAAAGCATAAACATCGGACAAGGTAAGCTTGGTCTTGATGTTGCTATAGAAATAGATTGGCCAATTGTTCGAAAGTGAAAAAATTGTGGTGAGAAAAATGGTTGTACCAATATAATGCTTGTCCCCCAAGTGAAAGTGGAAATGTGCAAAGCATAATGGGATCACTACCGTGCAACTGGTAGCAAGAAAAATGATAATTATTAAGGTGCTCTCTAGGATTTTCCTTACTTTTAAATTTATCAAATTTAGGGATCTCAAACCTGTAAGGATTTGGATGGATATGAATATATGGGTGAATTGGTTCATTGCACAACTCATCATATGTGGGTTTTTGAGGCCCATAACCAGTTGTGTGTAAATCCAATGTATGAAGCTGCTCCTGCATGGCTTGAAATCCACCAGAGAGCATCATAGTAGTATTTGGTGGATCTAGAAATAGAGGTGATGATGTGGATATAGGTAATGGATGTGATGGGGGCTATGAATAACCCATGTGTGGTGGATATTGCAATTGTTGTTCCTCACACAATTGATAGTAAGTAGCCTAGTTTGGATTAGGCATCAACATAGTTTGATATTGTGGGATACAAACCTAATATGGGTGGGGTGATATGTATGAAGAGTGGTAAGCGGGTGGCTACTACTGTTGATCATAATAACTAGGGAGCTACTAGGTAGGCATAGGCGTCTACTGTTGTTGCACATATGGGTAAGTTGGTTAGTGGTAGAGGACCATATGGGTGGTGAAGTGAATAAAGTGGATGGCATAGAATATGAGGGTGGAAGAGATGCCAGTGTGGTAAAAATAAACTGATGGGAAGACAGAGGTGGAACTGATGAGAATGAAGGGGGTACTGATGGGATGGCAAGAAGGGACTCAGGTTGAACTAAATATCAAGGGGATGACCTTGATAGGTGGGGTTCAGTACTGGGGGACAAAAGGAAGGTAGGGGTGGTAATAAAAATGATGATGGAGTCGATGGGGGTCCATAGGATGAGAATGGTGGATATCTGGTGGGTGGATAGGAGGTAAACTATGGTGTGATAGGATGTGGTTAGGAGGATGAAGAGGCATGTTGTGGGTAAAGCTACAACAAGGGATGGGATAGATCGGGTGATGTCAGCTAATAATACTGAGATGGGTGTGAATAGTTCTGATGTGGGAGCGAGGAAGGTGGCTGGGAGGAAGGCTGATAACTTTATGAAGCCTACTGAGATGGTGGGATTTGGGATGAATATATGGTAGGAGGGTCCATGGATGAAGGAGGTGTGGATATCATATCAACTTTCTAGACAATGGTAACAATGTCAGGTACAATTTGAGAAACAACAGAACCATAGTTGTCACCCAAAAGTGGATGGGAGGAATGCTAGAGGAAGAGATGGGTAGCAAAAGGTGAAGTAGGTGGGGTGAACTCATCTACCGCCATAATGGGTATGGGACGACCAAGATGGGTATATATGACATGCTAGTTGTATGTGGATGGGAGATTGGGAGAGGAAAGATCTTCCAAAGGAGGGGGCTCCTCGAAGGTCTCATCTAAGAGGTGGGATGGAGTGTAAGATGCCATATGGTATGTGGGACTAGAAGTAGGGGAAGAAGGCCCAGTCAATAGGTCAGGAGGACCTATAGTAGTAACCTAGTCAGATTCAAAAGGAGGATCAATGGTTTGAGAACTAGAAGCACCTGTCGTCATGACAGTCCACTAAGTAGCCTCAATGGGATGATGAAGGGCTTCACGCATCTAACTACGTGTAACTAGAATGGTAATATGTGCAAAAGGTATGCTAATAGCCAATAGATGTGAAATATAAACTCTATAAATATCTGTGACTGAGTAGGATACTATCTATTTTAAAAAATATAGGTTTGCATAGGTGGGGTTTGAACCACTTTGAGATAGAAAGTTCGCACAGGTGGTGTGCAAAAAACTCAAAATGGGAAACAAATATAAGATATGTGTTGTGTTGTGTGTCTGTGTCATGTGTCCTGTGTGTGTAATTTGGAACCCAAAATAGGTTCGCACTCTAGCGGTGCGGACCAACAAGTTCACACTCTAGGGGTGCGAACCACCCAAAAAAATGATAAAGAGTGAATTTTGTGCTGTGTATACATTTGTGTGCTGTGGAGACCCGTTTCATGCAGTTTTGTAGCCTAAAAGATAGATTTGTACAAATTATCATGTAAAATAAGGTCGAATGTAGGGCTTTCTAAAACTACCCACTATGAAGGTACCCTCTAATGATGAATTCTAGATAACCAACACTCGAAGTGGGAAGGGCTGATCAGGTATTAATACCAAAATGATCCACTTGAGGGGCTACTATGGTGACTAATCCGAAGGTGAGCTAGTGGAGAGTAAACACAAACCTCACTAAACTCTGATGGTGAATTGGTGATGAAATCCAATTCGGAATAGAGATGAAACCCATCTCCTTACACCATTTAAATAGGATGTGAGTGTGTGGTGTTTGTTTGTGCGGTACTATTTTAGAAACAAATCTAGTCTAAATGCCTTTTCGAAATAAACTATGCTATGATGCCTTTTCAAAACAAATCTATTTACTTGGTTTGGTACAAAAACAAATTTTAATCTATTGATTTTTGAAGGGAAATGATAAAAATTGAAACTAATCTAGATGCTTTTGGAAGGGAAATGACTTGGAAATCAAATCTAATTAACTACTTTGGAAGGGAAATGACTTGAAGGGAAATTGCAAAAATTGAAGCTAATCTAGAAAACAGGTGTAAATTTAACTACAACAAACAGGTGGAATTAGTAGCTTAATGTAAAATATTATCTTCAAAACAGAGGAAAAATAAATATTTTCACACAGAACATGCATCCAGGTGGGTGTAAAAGCCTTCGATGAGCCCTCTAGTCCAAAACTATGTAGATTTGAGAGGTTTGCACTCCTAGGGTATGAACCTATCTTCTATTAGTAGTTCACACTCTTAAGGTGCAAACCAGGATCCAAAGATTGAGCTGAATGATATTGGGGTCCTAGTGATGATTTTGATGTCTTTGGAGTGTTTTTAGCACAGGTACCTGCATAGAAAGTTCCAAAAACTCAATTTATGCATAACAAGACGACCAAAAACTTGTAAAGATATTGCATATACCTAAGGTAAATAGATGATAAAAAAGTAAATTAACTACTGATTTGGTGCCCAAAAATACAAGGACGCTTTAACCTTGCATACGCCGTGGTAAGAGACAATTTGTGGTCTAGGTATGGGGGCACACAATCCCTAGGAACATGAGGCTCTTAACCTCCCCTGAATTACCTTACCATTGGTTGTGGGTGTTTGAACCAATACCTAGGTATAAAGTATCAAGTTTGTGAAAGCATGAGATTTCGGAAATAAAACACCGAGATGCAATAAAAACAGAACTAGATCGAGGCATAAAATAACACGGATGGAATTAAATTAAAAAGTAAGAGCACACGCCTTTTTATTAATGTAATTCCGCTCGGTTACAATAGCTCTCTTCGATTTCGTTTCAGTTACAACAGATGAACAGTGATCCCTTTCCGCATGCCCACATGTAAAATGGGCGGGCTGTAGTGTTGCCGCCGCTTGATGTTTAATGAGTCTTGTTAGCCGTTGCCTATCTTGCGTTCAGCCGCTTACCCTGCATTCAGAAACACGAGAAGAACGTTAGTAGCACCTGTAATAAGAGGGCAGAACCTTCTGACTTTAGCATACATATGAAGATAGATCAGATGCATGAATAAAACAACTCTTCGTGAAACTGCAACTTTTGCCGAGAACAGAGAACAATATACATTCGAAATGGCATATATCCGAGGATGTAAAACGTAAACTATTATTTTTATTCTACTTGAAGACAACACAATACATGAGACATGGACAGTCATTAAAATAATCAACCGATTCTAATGCTATTGCCTGCAAGTTAGCACTTCATTGTGTTGCATGACAATATTCGATAAAACGTATTGCAAGACGCATTCGAGCATATAACGTATGACACGATATATTCTAACGTAAAGTTTATTTGAACAACGTAAAGAATAAGCTATTTCGATACTGTTAGTTTTTGCAATGTATTTCAAAAGAGAACAGCATATATTGCATTAACTAGAAACGTTCATGGGCTGCCCAAGCGGGCCACCCCTGGTTTACACTTAGTCTCGACGCCAATCCACTAGGAATGGGCTCGAGATCTAAGGCTGTGTGTTGTCGTCGAATTAGTGGGATGCAGTGATCCACTGTCGGGTGTGAAAGTCCGGTTCACTCTTCTAAGAATCACCCACCAACCTCTATTTGTGAGAGATTCTAGATGTAAAGAAGGTGAACTTAGATTGATACAGTCGGATATCCAAATGAGCAGCACTTCGTTGTGTTAACAAAATGCTTCGCAGTCTCTTTTTCGTTGTATCGAGCCGAGTTTTTATAGAGGGTTCGGCCTCTGAGAACATTAATGTTCAAAACCCTAAATCCGCAGGCGCCGCTCAAATTTGATCCTTATCGGGCCATTATGGGACATGGCTCGCACTGACAGATCGCAGTTATGAGGCGTGGCCTCGGATCGGATATTTTGAAACCGCTTGTCTCATTAATGTCCGCTGTAAAATCCACCGTTTTAGAGCCATGGGGTCTCTTCGAGAAGGGACACGTAGAGGTGCCACGTGGCGGTCGTTCCTTGGATGGTCGAATGTATGCTTTTGATTGGTGACGTGTCTTGACTTTGGCAGGTGTTGGCTTGAGGCCCAAAGTGTCGCGATATCGCGACCTTGGGGGCTCGGGGCCCAAAGTGTCGCGATATCGCGACGCTTTGGGCCGGCTTGGTCGGGGCCCAAAGTGTCGCGATATCGCGACGCTTTGGGCCGCTTGGGGTCGGGGCCCAAAGTGTCGCGATATCGCGACGCTTTGGGCCTGTGCTTGGGTGATATCGCGACGCTTGGGCCGTTCGGGCCCAAAGTGTCGCGATATCGCGACACTTCGGCCAGGGCTTGGTTTTTGACAAAAGGCTTGGCGCGGATAAAGGCTTTGAAGTTTGTTAAAGGCTCTAGAACGACCGACTTTGCTCTGCTCATTTTTTGATCTTTTAAACTGCTGTGTGAGTGGTTAAGACCACTATTTGACCTCTAAGGGCTGCCCTAAAAGCTGTGATATCAATGTGATCAATGTTTGTAATCACTTAATCGAAATGGTGCTATTTTGGTGTCTACAGATGCCCCTTTTTGGGAAGCGCTGCGGGTGACGCAGTGCTGAGCAAAAATATACGACCAAAGCACTAATGATTAGGGTTTCTTGGTAACCTAACCAACTTTTAATGCCCCAAGTATGGAAAGGGCATGCATTCTTGAATCCTTGCTTCTGACGAGCTAAGGAATTTGATTTCAAGTGTTAACCTATTTTGGTGAGGTGTGACTTGAGCTTGGACATTGATCAGTCATGATTAGGCAAAGGGCGTAACCTTTTATCCACAGGGGAACCTTGTGTTCATGCTTCGGGAATGCCAAGTATTTGATCAATTTAATGATTGCTTGTTTACTGCCCCAAGCAGGAGCGTGATTGTCTTTGTCAATGATTCTTTGAATGCATGTCATTGCCTTGATTGGGTGTGTGCTTGTTGATTGGTGACTAAGTGTGACTACCCCCTCAAGCGACGAATCGATGAGGGAATGACCTTCGTGAGAAAAGCGACGAGTCGCTTGACCCAAGATGACTTAGGTTAGGGTGCCTTTAGATGTTTTTCCATTTGAGCACGTGCAATTTCCCGACATTTGGACCTATTTTTGGTGGGTGTTAACCCTTTTGGTGATGCCATAATGGGGTGAAATCATCAAAAACCCGTCTTCCCGTGGAGCGGTCCAGCTATGATAGCCTTCTTAGGGAAGTAGGAGAATGAGAATTTGAGCCCCGACATCGATTTTCTATGCCAAGAGGTTGAGTGCAAGAGCACTCGTGTCCGGCAATGCTTATTGCTTCTTTTTGTGTTGCATTTTTGTGATGTTTTTGTTGTTTTGATTTTCTTTCTTTACGTATATGTCATGATTTTATGCACAATGATTGATGTTGGTGGATGCATGCTACTTGATATGGATGGATGCATATGGTATGATAATTACCAATGTTGTATGTTGATTTATTTTGATGGATGCATGATGAATGCAAATGCATGTGATATGCAGAAATGAAATGGATGTATGGACTTGGTGATATTTGGTTATGGCACCATAGACTGTTTTAGATCTCCATTATTTTGCTATGTACAAATGTGGTGTTTCTTCTTTTTGTATTTTTTGATGGTATTGCAAGGATGAAAAGTAGTGTAATTGGTTTAGAAATGTAGCTAAGGTTTTTCGAGACTCAGACGGTTTTAACTCACTAGCCATGATTGTACTTTATCTTACAAGACTTTTGAACAAGGTATGAATCGGACTTGTTTTTAACCAAGTTATTTCACATCCCTGTGTGTGCAATTGAGTTCATTTATGTGGTATTTGTCAGGATACCGCCAGTGCCAGATGGGCTTTCAACCGAACCTGTACTGAGGATCACCTAATTAGCTCCACTAACTCCTTTGTTGTATGTAGTTAGATTAATCTGCGGTGTTCTCCAGGATACCATAAGCTAGCTCATCCACATGCAAACATTGATCTATACACAAGTTAATGTGATAGATATATCGTCATGCGAGAAGTTTACCGCCAGTGACCGATAGGCTATCAACCAAACCGATACTGAGGCTTGCCTCATGACCTGTCAGAATGTTGAGAGTTCCAGGGATTCAAGGTCAACTCCCTTCTTTTCTTCAATTGTATTGGGATACTTGCTCGTTATAGTGATAATAATCATTGTTTATTTTGATTTATTTTTCTTTTCTCTTGAGCAAGGGATTTGGATATGGAGTGACGATAATCACTATTCTTTGTGCTTTTTGAGATGTGCACTTTGTAGGGTGTCAAATTTTGAAGTTTTGACATTTTGCAAATTTTTGACGTTTTGCAACTTTGGGATTCTTAGGGAATTGGGTAGGGAGGATGCTTGTCCTTTTGCCAACTCTCGGCATTCTTGGGGTCATTCGCACGGGGGGATGAGCAAGATAACCGTTTCGCTTATGGTAACTTGGATTACTTGTGCAGGTTTCATCCTTCGTTCACACAACTCGGGAATTTTTATGTGTTTTAATTTGTGTTGGGATGTTACGTAACAAGGTGTATTGCAAGTGTAACTCTACCTTCGTAAAATCTGTTTGACTTGATACATTTCATTGCTAAAGAGCAAAATGATGACTGAATCACGAAAAACTCTTGATACATTAAAAGACCACTGACTCTAGTGTGGTAAAGTGCATGGTGTTTTTGCTATTTTTGTAAAATGGAACAGTGTGGAACAAGATGGACTAGTAGAACCATGATAGCCTATGGTGCCTTTGACCTATACGACCATGAATATGCAATGTATGGATGCAATGCTTGGATGCAGCTATATATTTTTGTATTTTTGATGGATTGATTTTGGTGAATATGAAGATGAATTGCGAGAAGAACTCTCTATTTGATGAATTTGAATATGCCTAGAAATGAGATGCAAATTTTTGTTGTTTTTGATGATTTTTGTTGTTTTTGAATTTTCTTGATTTTTGACCAAGTGATTGTGGAAATCCTTGGAGCGTTTTGGGATTGACCAAGCGATTGCAAGAATCCTTGGAGCCTTTGGGATTGACCAAGCGATTGTGATAATCCTTGGAGCATTTTGGGATTGACCAAGCGATTGCAAGAATCCTTGGAGCCTTTGTGGGATTGACCAAGCGATTGGAAATGATCCTTGGAGCTGACAGATTATAATCCTTGGAGATTTTGGTTGTGACCAAGCGATTGCAAGAATCCTTGGAGCCTTTTGGGGATTGACCAAGCGATTGTGATAATCCTTGGAGCATTTTGGTTTGACCAAGCGATTGTGATAATCCTTGGAGCTTTTGGGGTGACCAAGCGATTGCGATAATCCTTGGAGCTTTTGGGGTGACCAAGAGATTGTGATAATCCTTGGAGCTTTTGGGGTGACCAAGAGATTGCGATAATCCTTGGAGCTTTTGGGATTGACCAAGAGATTGTGATAATCCTTGGAGTTTTTGGGTAGACAAGGATGTGATAATCCTTGGAGCATTTTGGTTTGACCAAAGGGTTTATGGACACCTTTGGAGCATTTGGTGTAATCCACTTGCTCTTCAGGGAATAGAGGTACCCCCAACTTGACAATCTTTGTGCACCGGATCTGGCTCTGTAGGAATTGGCACGAATGGATCGGCCTTATGCACGGATAGGAGGACAGGGTCTGCCTTCGACACTGATGGTGCTATGATATCTCTGGGTGGAAGTTGCTCGCGACCTTCCCAAAGGAGTGGGATCGACATGTGATGCTGGTAGGCTGGGTCTATGCGCCACTCATGCCCTAGTATTATGTTTATCATTTGACATGCTTCATCGATATTTACAGGGTGTCGATGCTGTCGTATGTGATTGCTTTGGGCTATCTCTGTTTCATCCTCACCTTCGGACAATGTGTATAGCTCATCAGAATCTGGAGATTCTGAGATATGGAGGACTGCATCATCAGGTAGTCCTACAACCAAGGGTTGATCCTCTTCGAAAAGAGCCTCATGTACGTTGGGCCTTGGGAGCTTTAAAATCTTGGTCTCTATCGACTCTGAGTGTTCTAACACTTTGTATGTATCGGGAGATTTGAGCTCCTCCTCTTTGATTTGTTCTTGTTGAGGAACTTGGGGTTCATGGAGGGGTAGCTGAATAGCACCCCCCATGTCTTGGTGGGGCTGTTCATCCCGCTCTTCTTCTTGTTCTGATTCCTCAGAAGCTTCGAACAATGTGTATAGCTCATCAGGATCTGTAGATTCTGAGATATGGAGGACTGCATCATCAGTGAGTACAGTTAGAGGTTGATCCTCTTCGAAAAGAGCCTCATGTAAGTTGGGCCTTGGGAGCTCCAAAATCTTGGTCTCCACCAACTCTAAGTGCTCTAGCTCTTTGCATAGATCGGGAGATTTGAGCTCCTCCGCTTTGATTGGTTCGTGTTGAGAAACGGGGACCTATGGAGGGGTAGTTGAATAGCACCCCCATGTCTTGGTAGGGCAGTTCATCCAGCTCTTCTCTTTGCTTGATTCCTCAGAGGCTTCTTGGTGACTTTCTAAGGGTGGCCCATAAACCTGAGTGGGTTCCTGAGGAAGGCACTCGTCATTGTTTATAGGAGTAGCCTCCTGCTCATGTCTAGGAGGCATTGGGGGTGATGCTTGATAAGGTCGCAGAGACTCGTCTCGCACCTGGGGGTTGTGCTCCTCATACTGTTGTGCTCTTTGGATGCAAGGGGTTGGCGCCTTCTCAGGTAGTTTATAGCGCAACTTATCCGCTTTGCGCTGCATGTATAAGTTTTCTAACTCCTGGCGACCTTGTTCAACCTGCGTTATTTGAGCTTGGCGGATGACTTTTCCGCGACTGCCGGGTCGATGTGGTCTACCCTATTTTGCTCAAGATGTTCGGATTTGTGCCTCTCATAATGTTTTGTTTTATGTGTGTGAGGGTTTGGAGTCCTTTCCTCCATAGTGTGTTGGAACAACTCCTCCTTCTGGCACTGAAGGCGCTCTTCGTTAATATGGTACAGTTTCTCTAATGGTAGTCGGTCGAGCTCAAGTTGCGTGAGTTGCACCCGACGTGCGAAATGCTTGATAGGCTCTAAGATAGTTGGTCTTGTCACCTCATGTGTAGAAGGCCTAGACGCCTCTCTGACATATCTATCTTGGTCGTAGTGATCCAAGATCTCTAGAGGCCATCTCTCTCTGATGGGGGTAGCGGCATTTATCTGAGGCGCGGCCTCAGAGTGTGACCATGATATCTAGCAGGTGCGAAGGCGTATTGCTCCCGCGATGTGTATTGTTTTTGAGGAAGGTAGGAATCTTCCTCATGCTCTCTTTCATAAGTGAGCACGATTTGGCGGACGGAGTTGGCTTGGCCTGCCTGAGGAGCCTTGTGCTCTGAATTTGTCCTTGTAGTCCTGACAACTGGAGGGGTTGAAGGAGGGATAGTGTAACCATGTGGTTCCTCTCGTCGAACCCTAGGTTGACTCAGCGCTTCATCGCGCGGTGACCGCTCATAACGAGCATCTAAGGGAGCTCTCCTATGGATGTACCCCTCATGGGAGGATGTGTGTTGAGTGCTATGCTGAATAGGAGTGCTCCTAGAAGGGGTACCCCCATAGTCCTTATCTGTTAAGGTGTGGAGGGGACCACCTTGTGTGTCAGGCCGCCAAGGTGGTATGACCAAATCCTTGGGGTTAAAGCGAAGGCGACTGGCGCCCTCCCTTTGTGCACCTTCCACAGCGTCCGCCCTTGATTGGGCTTGGCTACGGGTGTACACCATTGTGTTGCTTCTCTACTATCTAAGCAGATTTTATCTCGTTTATGATGATTTGTCTTTTTGTTTACACTAAGCAGAAATGAACACACACATACACAAAACCGTGATTATCTCTTTTAAGGATTGATTAGTGTGTCCTAAACTGGTTTAGTGCATTTTGATGTTTCGTTTTGTGTTTGCAATTTTGGAAGAACGTTTAAATGCATAATGTTGGCTCATATGACTCCCATAAATGGTCGCCCCTTCAATATACCATTGCTCGGACCGATATACCAACCTCTCTATATACCCGCCCTTACGTGAGGGAGACTATAGGTACGTGAGAGCAGATGGTACGTGGAACATAGGCGGTACGGAAGGGGAATCGCTCTGTTTATGACACCTACCATAGAAGACTTATCCTCGCGTGCATGGGAATCACCCCAACAACACTCGGTCGGCTTTCGTCGGGATTTACGTCTAGCAACAATCGCGATCGAGGTAATGGATGCAATATCTCAAGCCAAAGTGATAATGGAATCCACCTTTGGTCTTGCTCAAGGGTTGGGGTTTTACGACCAACGCCTTGGTTTAAAGTACCACGTGGTGTGTGGGATTCATTTTACTTTGCAAATTTGAAACAAGCAACCGAAAAAGAAATCTTTCCCTATGCCAGACAGATAATACTAACTGAAAACAGCAAGTAAAAAATTAAAAGAAATTTTCTACCTTTCTTTAAAATAAAAAATAATTAAATAAAGAAGAAAATTAATTAAAGAAAATTTTCTACCTTATTGTAATAAGTATAAAAGAAATTAAATGTAAATGAAATAACCGAAACTCGAAAAAAAAGATGTATGGACGGCTAGAAATCGTTACCTCTTTTCGCTGAATTGTGTCTCGATTTTCTCGATAAAAAGATGTAACGTTGAGCACGAAGACACAACAAGAATTTAGATGTAACTTAATTTTTAAAAATATATGGAAACCGGTCCCACCGTGATCGCCACTGAAAGCATGAGATTTCGGAAATAAAACACTGAGATGCAAATAAAAACAGAACTAGTTTGATGCATAAAATAACACAGATAGAATTAAATTAAAAAAAAGAGCACCACCTTTTTATTAATTTAATTCCAACTCGGTTACAATAGTCTGATTTTTTTATTACAACAGATGAACAGTAATTTCTTTCCGCATGCCCACATGTAAAATGGGCGGGCTGTAGTGTTGCCGCCGCTTGATGTTTAATGAGTCTTGTTAGCCGTTGCCTATCTTGCGTTCAGCCGCTTACCCTGCATTCAGAAACACGAGAAGAACGTTAGTAGCACCTGTAATAAGAGGGCAGAACCTTCTGACTTTAGCATACATATGAAGATAGATCAGATGCATGAATAAAACAACTCTTCGTGAAACTGCAACTTTTGCCGAGAACAGAGAACAGTATACATTCGAAATGGCATATATCCGAGGATGTAAAACGTAAACTGTTATTTTTATTCTACTTGAAGACAGCACAATACATGAGACATGGACAGTCATTAAAATAATCAACCGATTCTAATGCTATTGCCTGCAAGTTAGCACTTCATTGTGTTGCATGACAATATTCGATAAAACGTATTGCAAGACGCATTCGAGCATATAACGTATGACACGATATATTCTAACGTAAAGTTTATTTGAACAACGTAAAGAATAAGCTATTTCGATACTGTTAGTTTTTGCAATGTATTTCAAAAGAGAACAACATATATTGCATTAACTAGAAACGTTCATGGGCTGCCCAAGCGGGCCACCCCTGGTTTACACTTAGTCTCGACGCCAATCCACTAGGAATGGGCTCGAGATCTAAGGCTGTGTGTTGTCGTCGAATTAGTGGGATGCAGTGATCCACTGTCGGGTGTGAAAGTCCGGTTCACTCTTCTAAGAATCACCCACCAACCTCTATTTGTGAGAGATTCTAGATGTAAAGAAGGTGAACTTAGATTGATACAGTCGGATATCCAAATGAGCAGCACTTCGTTGTGTTAACAAAATGCTTCGCAGTCTCTTTTATATTGTATCGAGCCGATTTTTTATAGAGGGTTCGGCCTCTGAGAACATTAATGTTCAAAACCCTAAATCCGCAGGCGCCGCTCAAATTTGATCCTTATCGGGCCATTATGGGACATGGCTCGCACTGACAGATCGCAGTTATGAGGCATGGCCTCGGATCGGATATTTTGAAACCGCTTGTCTCATTAATGTCCGCTGTAAAATCCGCCGTTTTACAGAGCCATGGGGTCTCTTCGAGAAGGGACACGTAGAGGTGCCACGTGGCGGTCGTTCCTTGGATGGTCGAATGTATGCTTTTGATTGGTGACGTGTCTGCTTTTGACTTTGGCCTGGTGTTGGCTTGAGGCCCAAAGTGTCGCGATATCGGACGAACTTTGGGTGGCTGGGGATCTGGGGAGGTACTTTTGGGTCGTGGGCCCAAAGTGTCAGCGATATCGCGACATTGTGTGCTTTGGCCCGGTGGTATCGGCCCTGGGTGGCCAAAGTGATATCGCGACACTTTGGGCCCGCTTTGGGTCGGGGCCCAAAGTGTCGCGATATCGCGACACTTCGGCCAGGGCTTGGTTTTTGACAAAAGGCTTGGCGCGGATAAAGGCTTGGCTTGAAGAAGGCTTTGAAGAAGGCTAAGAAGGCTTTGAAGTTTGTTAAAGGCTCTAGAACGACCGACTTTGCTCTGCTCATTTTTTGATCTTTTAAACTGCTGTGTGAGTGGTTAAGACCACTATTTGACCTCTAAGGGCTGCCCTAAAAGCTGTGATATCAATGTGATCAATGTTTGTAATCACTTAATCGAAATGGTGTTGTTTTGGTGTCTACAGTTTGAGGTAGATTAGGGAATTCACATGCCTAAGTGTGTACTCACTACTCTATTTGAAGGCTCACTGGTGCACTAGTGAACCTATTGTTGTTTAGCTTGAGATGTATTTTAGGGTATTTTTGATTTGGTTTGGGGTTTCTTCAAGGATGACTACATGCCATACAGAAACAAACCATAATTTTTGTTTAGAAAGTGATTAAGCTAATGCTTGGTGGGGGTCCCACTGGGCGTGCTAGAATGAAACTACCAAAAAGACGTTAAGACATTCATTTAATATCAAATAATCTACTATATTTGTATTGATAATCATAAAAGGGGTTACAAGAATTGATATCCTTTTACAATCTTTTTGTGAAGGCTAAAATGGGGTCTTCCCTAAGGAATCCCTCTCATATGTGGTACAAAGACAACACAATTCGTCTTTTTGGGTTCCTCTATGTAGGTGGGCTTCTTGCTCATGAGCCACTGCTTGTTGGAGATGTTTCCTTATGATTTTTTGGACCTTTGAAACCTGCAAAATCCTATTAGTGCATTGGGGGGTCTACCTCAGTTAAAACCTATAGTTATGAAGACAAAAGACTCATAAAAAGTACTCAAAATATAAAATAACTTTCTAAAAACAACATAAAATAGTAAATTATGTTATTTTTTCCTATTTGGATGATTCTGGTCCTTGTTGCAGAGGTTCACACTCCTAGGGTGTGAATCGGTTGGTTCACATGTGTGAGGTGCAAACCGGTCCCCTTTTGACCGTACTTCTCATATAGCTTATTGGGTTTTCCTAGAGTGGTTTCTGCTTTGTATTTTGTCTGGTTTAGCTTCTTAAAGTGCACTCTTGATGGGATTATCAACCTGTCTCACTCACAAAATAGTGTTATGAAAGATACAAATTTATTGTGATGCTCGTACGATGGTTGTGTGGTGGATGTGTGATGGATGCAAATGGTAGTAGAGATTTCAACAGAGTTTTGGTATGCAAAAGTTGGTTGTTACTAAAATGTGAAAATGACCTTCTATTTATGAGGTGGGCCAAGGTGAGAGAAATGGGATGAGGTGTCCATTAAAGATGTGTCCCCTGAGGTGTCCTGAGTCATAATTGGGGTTGGGTGAGAGAATCCCTCACTCATCCACAAATAATTATTATTTACCAGAAATATCAACTTGTCATTGATAATCACCTTTATTGAAATATCTTAGAATTTAAAATTGCTTTTTAGGTGCAAAAGTCTCCATATTGCATTTATGACCCAGAAGGATGTGAGGTGGAGAAATATCTGGGTGAGAGGTGGTAGGGCTAGGATAGGCTAGACTAGGTGAGGTGGAAGGCTAGGCTAGTCAAAGTAGACTAGGTGAGGTGGAGGCTTTAATTAAATCAATATTAGATCTAATTAAGCATGTGTTTAGCCATAAAGCATATTTAGACCAAAATATTGACTTTTTGACCATGGTAAAGGTTTCAACCTTAGTTGATTTGGCATGAGGTCACATGAGAACCTATGGTTAAGCATAGTAAGGGGATTAGCTAGCCCAAAGGAGCTAATGATGATGAATAGTAATTTTGATTAATGAATAGTGTTTTTTAGCCAATTTATGCAATTTTTGAGGGCTTTGTAAATTGATTGACCACAGTCATGGGGAGAGGGACAATGTGTGATTTTTTTATGTCTACACTAACCAATTATATTTGATAACATAAAGAAATATTAAGCATTGTAAATCCATGCACCAATACAAAATCAACATCAATGATGAGTTTTTCTAAGGGCCATAATAGTAATGGACTATCTTAAATAAAATAACCATCTACTTAAGGATAAAATAATGGTGTGTAATATCGTTTGTGCAACTGGCATATGCTTGTGTGTGTTTGGTAAGTATAGAACCATTTAATTTAAGGAATGTAATTCTTTAAGAAACATTAATAAATGATAATGTTAATATCAAGGTTAATAATTGATATTAACCTTTGATAGTAATAAGGGTTGCAATGATGTTATTTAAGAAAGTTATTAAGTAATTAACTATGGATCAATTTGGTTAAGCCTTTCATTATTTATTACCATGATTGGTGGGTGTCCTATGTTTGAAAGAAATGACGGTGGATAATATTGGAACGGGCATACATTACCTAGTCATACAAATTAACTATGCTTGAGCCTATTTGAAATGGAGGTAAATTAAGATTTGGTTGTTGGCTTTTGGAGAAAGGAGTGTTGGAGATTTTGAGAGGAGGAATGTACCAATGTAAACTAGAGATAAGGGACATTGATCAAATTATTAAGGTAGAAGAATAATGTTGCCTTCTAATTCCTTGAATTGTATGTGAAGCATATTAATGTTATCTTACTAGTTTGACCATTTGTTTGTATGTTGCAAAGTGATGTATTATTTTTGGTTTGAACATCATTGATTGACGCTTAGAAAGGTTTTTAATTGTTGCATGAGTGTATTCTTGTTTGTGGATTTTTGTAAGCATTCATGCTGGTTTGTTTTGAATCACGAATGCAAGCTTGTAGGCTGTTTTTTTAAGCACCCATGTTGAATCATTTATTGTTATGATTGCAAACTTGTATGTTGGTTTAGTAATGTGATGCAGGATTGTTTGTGTTTAAAATAGCATACATGTATTTTAGCTTGCTAATAATCTTTTTGGTATGATGTGTGGTCAAGTAGCCTACTTGTGAATCATGGAAATAACCCCCTCTTCCTTGGTTTATGTGTATCTATCTATTAATTGTAAGGTGTGGAAGTGCTTTGGTTTTTCTTGGTAGTTGTTATATGGTTGAGAGATGAATACTCCATGTCTAGTATGTTAAAAATATTTACTAATCAGTTGGGTTATTGTCATGATTTCTGAAGTTTAGTTTATCTCCCCACCCTCCTATGCTCTTTTTGGATGGAAGACAAGTAAATCTTGTTTGGTTGTAGTATGGTCAACTAATTTAAGTTTTGCTTTTATATTGTTGTTTGATATGTGTGTAGTTTTTGAGTTTGGTGGGTTCATGTGAAAAATTAGTCTCTTTGTTGCTCTAAAGGTAGTGCCAAGGCTTTACCATAATAGTATCATCATCCTTTTCCTATGTTCATTATGGTAAGGCACACTTGGGTAATGCGACTTAAAACATTTTATTCTTCTGTAGGCCTGAGAGTTGTTTTATTAAGGCTTGGGTATCTTGGTTTTGGTAAGTTGTTATTTTAAATTAAAGTAGAACTTATATCTTACTCTTTGGAAAAAAACTTGTTACAACCTTTAGTTTAGAGGCATTCATGGTATGGTTATGTTAATAAGTATTTAATCCTTTAATGCATGCTAGAATAGACAAATGTTTACTTTTATTTCAAAGTTAGAAGAATAATATGTATGTTTTTATATCAAAGAAATAATATTGTAATGTTATATTTAAGAAAGCTAGTGTCTTTAAAATGTATGTTTATTTTTATTATAATGCTTGCATTGAGTAAGCTAATTTATATCTATATAATAGACTCCTAAGACTTGTGTAGGTAAAGGGACCCATTATAGAGATAAGTATGGAATTATATCATGATTGATATAGTATAGACATGAATTTTTCTTAGGGACATGTTAGATTTATTGGGTTGAAAAATAATAATGGACCCCTGAGACTTGTGTAGGTAAAGGGGACCATTATAGAGAGAAGTATGGGATTATCTCTAAGGATTGTATGATTTATAATTTATCATGTATGGCTACTTTATTAGTATTAAGAGCATGATATATTTGCATTACATTTATAGTTGTCTTGATCCTTAAGTATTCCTCAAGAGACGTGGGTAGATTTCCCCTTCATGAAGAGGATTGTGGATTATTAATGGCTTGGATATTTTTTTGGATGGCTTCATAATACTTTTGGATGTATAAATGTTATGGAAACAAAGGCTATGTAAAATAATGCTTTGTTAAATGAGTATTGTAAACTTGAATGTTGTACAAACTAAAGGATTATGTTGCTTTAATGTTACCATGGGTTTTGTACATTATGATGATATTGCAATATTTTAGTAGGATAGATAGTATTGAGCTCTATCAATTTTTTGGAATGCATATTTATATAAATTTATGTTAAATACTTGGATCATTTATGTTATAGCATCTAAGTTAAATAAATGCATCTTTTGAAGCTTTATGTCTAGCATTTGAGTTAAGAAAAATTTGGATTTTATTTAAGATGCTTTCTTGTTCATCTAATATAACATTTTGGATCAATTAGATGATGGATTTTGATTGATTATAATGCTTTTGAGATTATATGATGAATGTTGCTTTACTTTAGAAGTATGTATTAAAGTTTAATAGAGCTAATTCTATAGATATATGAGGTTATCTTGGGTTGGTTAGAATTCTTTTGTGGGACTCAAGACTAATAAAATCCAATCTTAGAAGGAGTTGCGAGAATGTAATAACTAGGTAGATATGAGTCTTAGAAGGAGTTTCCAGAATGCAATAGCTAAGAACTCATGAATCTAGGAGTTGTGTGAATACAATAGCCAGGTTTCTTATGAATCATTACACCTTGAATGAATAGGATCGAATGTATTCTAGCTAGGTATTTTGGAAACCCTTCAAAAAATAGTAGCGGTGATTCCTCAAATGTGTAGGTTTGAGTAATCATGTCCAATACCAGGTGAGTGGTATTGACCTTAGTTAGCCTATGGAGTTGTGGTAACTAAGCACCAAGGCTTTATACTAAAATAACCTACCTAGATGGACTTAGATTTTGGTTAGGAAATAAGCATTCCCCTTTAAGTGTTATGGGCATTAAAGGATAATACCTACACTATGGTCACATAGTACTAAGATGATGAGGGTACAAGAAATGTGGGGGAACCACTTTTTATGTCCTTCCAAATGAGGAGGTTTAGTAAGGTGAACCCCCAAAAATATGAAAGTTGGTAACTTCTATCCATTGAGTGTCATATGTTCTACCTTGGAACTCAAATATGGTGAAGCCTTGAAATTCTAGATAAATAAATGTTGGGTCTTTCTTTTATTTTTTTAAAAAAATAGAGGGTATATTTTGAATTGGTATAGTTGGTATTATAGCTCTAGGTTGTAGGACTAGAAGATTCTATGGAGTGTTCCTAAGTTGATTCTTTACTTAATGTGTGACTTTTGGGTTTGGCACCTTGTGGAGAGGTAAGTGTGATCCTAATAATTATCAATTGAGTGATAATAATCTATGTTAGTTCATGAGGAGAATGAAGCTAACTAATTGTAATTACAATTGAGAGAAATTATAACTTACCCAACTCCTTTTTGTAGAGAGGATATGGCACTTTTTCAAAGAGGAAGTTAATAAAATAAAATGAAGATGGTTGCACAAGGAGGTAACCCAATGCAAAATATTGAGAAAACTATGGACTCCAACAAGAAAACAAGGAGAGAAATGACTCCTAGTAAAATGGATGAAAGGACAACAAGCCTCAATAAGGATGTCAGGGAAACAATAAGTTATGATGTAAGAATAAAATATATCTCCTCCATAGTAAATTTTCTTCAAGAGCATTTGGAGAAGCAATACAAAATAATAGAAACCTTGATCAATAAGGAAGCGAACACTAGAAATACAAAGGGTAGGCAGGAAGAGAACCCTATCAGAAGAAGCCAAGAGGGAAAGCTTGGATAGAGGTTGAGCTAGCAAGAGACCTTAAGAATATGAAAGTAACCAATTTTAATTGGAAATAAGGGGGAGATGTGTCCAATTCATGGCTAAAATATTTAGAGATATTTTCTATGAAAAGTTACTCCTTTGAGACATAGACTATTTGGGCTACTCTTCATATTCTCGATGCAAACTTAGAATGGTGGGATATATTTATTATAGGAAAAAAATTCCAAGCCACAAAAATTAGGTGGGATGATTTCATTAGGGTATTTAAGAAAACATTTCTTTTGGAGCAATTTTATGTAGAGAATTTCGAGGAATTCTCTATGCTTCAACAAGGATCACTATCAATAGAAGTGTACTTTCAAATAAATGTGAAAATTTTGAAGTACATACTAGAGTATGAGAGCAATTAACACCTAAAGGTGTATAATTTCATTATAGGGATAGACCCTAAGATAAGTACAATGATTAATTTTCTTGAAACCTAAAACTTTGCAAGAGGCCTATGACTTGGCTAGACAAGAAGAGACTAATATTCAAAATAATATATCTTTCTTCAACTATTCAAGGTTGATAAAGTTGGAGAGATAGTATCCTTATAAAAATAAATAGTGCAAGATTTATTAAGTGGGATAAGAATAAAAAAGAGAGAAATAAAGGTAACCAAAAGTTCAATAATAGGAACAATGGGAATCAAGGGTAAACTAAGAAGTTTTAGAGGAAAGAAAATTTCAATTTTAATCCCCCTAAGAAAATTGAATCTACACAAAAGAAGAAATTAGGGGAGAAAAGGAAAGATAGATCACAAGAACCTAGGGTAGGTTGCTACATATGTTGGGTTCCCCATTTGTGCTAAGAAGTTCCCCCAAAGATCAGAGTTGAGTTGTAGGACAAAGGAGCAATCACATAAAATATATGCAACTACTAGGAATCTAGACTTAGATGGATTAGCAACATCAATGATGCTTAATACTAATTTGTTCAATAAAAATGTTAAAATATTAATAGAAAGTGGAGCTACAAATAGTTTTGTTTCCACTAGTGTTATTAGGGATACGTTGAAAAGATCTAGATTTTTAGCACAAGGGTGGAAAGTTGAGTATGGATATAGACAGATATACTCAATGGATCAATGTCTCCCTACAACTAAAATAACCTTACCCAATTGAGATACCATATGGTATTTTTATATAGCACCACTTCATACCTTTGATGTTCTCCTAGGTATAGACTGGTTAAAGGATCATGGGGCCTTAATCATTTTCCAAGAGAGGTTGTTGGAATACACTGATAAGGATAATAAGAGAATAAGGGTTCAAAGTAGGTGTAACACCCTAAAATTGACTCATATTAATTTATCCTAAGTTAAAAACATTCAAAAATTGATCAAAACCACCTGCTAACCTCCTGCCTCATTTTTTGCACCCGCATTAAGTTAGTTTTTAAACCTCCTGATGATATCGGCTCTATTTGACTGATATCGGATGTCCGATCTAAGATCGGACCTAAATATGTGAGATCGGATGTTCGATCTCACCCAAAACTAAAAACTGCCTAGAATAGTAAAATGACAAATTGGTTACAACGCTTTTTGTCTCTATCTACCTAACTGTGCAGAGGTTACGAGATCGGATTCACCGATCACACCCAGATTGGAAGAAGTTGCAACCTCTACTATTTTTGGCCCAACCCCTCCAACCTACCTAGCCTATTTAATCAGGCTTCCTTCCCTTGATTTCTCCCTGGATCCTAACTCTCTGATGCCTTTGATCAGCTTTTTACCATTCTCTCATTCTTTAGCATCATAGTATTGTTGTTGCTCATTATATTTGTGCAGGTTCGGAGGTTTGAAATTGTCGATTGATGGATAACATACGATATCGAACATTCGATATGGCCAAAAGCATATGATCTTACTTTTCTAGATTCGATCTAGTTTACAGACTTATTGGGGGTAATTTTATATCATTAGTTTGCATTTCTTAACTCCTATTTTGCATTTTAAGATTATATCCATTCTTTTAGTCTATCAATTTAGCATAAAATCTGTTTTATCATACTTGGAGTTCACCATTTGCATAATTATGTTGCATTATTTATATCATTGATCTATGTTCCACTGTATCATCTTAGATATTGCATATTGTGAGTTCATATAGCTTAATTTATACTGGACCAAGTCTATATCAATGTTGCAAAATCTTTGTTTTCTATTGAATTGTGAAATTGTAGGTTTTGGATCAGATCGACTTTGTTAGTACGAGATCGGATCAGTCGATCACAGATCAGATATTCGATATCGCTAGAACAAGTCCGATCTTACCTACAACAAGCAAACAGACTCTACATCAGACATCTGGGTTGAGTAAGAGTATCAAATCTCTTTTATAATTAAGCATTGCATTAGTTTACCTTCTGTAATTCACTGTCTGTTGTATTCATTGAAATCTAAATTGCATTTAGTATAGATTAGTTGCATTTGGCCAAACTAGGTGATTGTGAGCAAATATAAAAGAACACATCAAACAAACTCCCAACCCTAGGTGTGGAAACTGCCATAATAAATGTTTCCTGGTGAACCCACCCAATTCATCAAAAAATCACCAAAGAGGGCATGATCTCAAGTGCCTCTCCTCTGAGGTGTAGACCTAGCATTTTCCCATTCCCCTTCGAGGCGTGGATCCATTAGCCTGAAGGAAAGGAGTGCAAAAATTTTAGAGCTACATTCTTTGGTGAACCTAACGTGAATAACATAGGCATATTTCTGATTTATAAAACATAAAAAATCATAAAAATAAAATAACAAAAAAAAAATAAAAATATCATTAATCAAAACTTGCATATTTTAAGTTCATTTCATAGATGTTAGATTTCAACATAGGAAGAGTTGCAAGCATAGATGTTAGAGCATTATTATCTACACAGGAAATCTCTCTAGTAGTTGAAAATTCTAGTATTCCATCTCAAGAATAGTGGACTGAACTTTGGAAGAGATTAGACATTATAAAAGCCAATACACCAAGACTTAGCCAAATTAAAATATTTGATATAGCTAGAATCCTGGAGCTCGATAATGCTTCTCGCTACTTTGATATTCAAAGGGCATGTGAGAGGTGGTTAATAGATAAAAGAGCAAGTGTTTCTTCAACTATTTATACTTTTGATGATTATATTGAAAATGCTATAATAGTACATAGATTTCTAGCACACATAGAAGATCAAGAAATAGTCTTGGAAAATAAGAGAAGATTTCACAAAACTCCTAGGGCAGTCCATTATCATGAGTATTATCACGAAATATACTTTTATATGCAAAACTCTGAAATTGATAGTATCACTATAGCCCATTTTGTCAAATTTTTAAAATCCAATTTTCAATTTGAGGAAGAACATTATATGTCACCTGAAGAGCTTGAACCTATTAATGATATTTATAGACTCTTTCAAGAAGATTAAATATAATATCTAGAATATTATAATTTCTATTTTTTGCTTTGTTTTCCAAAAACACAAAAAACCAAAAAAAAATATAATATATATTATTTATATAGGTATATATATAACATATATACCCAAGAATTTATAATATATATATATAATATATATATATATAAAATATAAAACAAAATACCTAGAATTTTGAGAAGTGGTAAACAAATAGAATCTGATGAACAAGATCAAGAAAACCTTGATGATAGGGTAATTATTGAAGATGATAAACTCATAGAACAAGGTGAGGATGATAATGGAGAAGAAGATGAAATAGATGATCCTACTAAGCCTTATATGGATGCTGAAGGTAATGTTAGCTTTAAATCTGTCCAACACTTTACTGATTTTCTAAAAAATAATATAGATGAAATTAATCATGTGATAAATATAGAATATTTACTCCCAATGGGAGATTATTCAATGGAGGTCGCTTTAGAAGCTACTTTCTGTTTAAATGCAAACCCAATGACATACATAAATAGAACAAATCAAGATCAAGTTGGACCATCTCAAAACACCAATCAAAACATAAATTTGAACAATCAAAAACCAGCAACACAACCAAATTCCAAGCAAAAACAAAATTCTTCTTCTTCTCAAGCTCCTAATAAACAAATAGCTACATCACAAAGAGCTAAGAAAATTCAAAATACCAATCATCATCAACAAAAATTTCAACAAAATACAATCCCATATAAGCTCCATAACACTGTTCCCACAAACACTTTACACAATAGTATTTCAACTAGAAATCCTTATGTGACAACACAACCTTATCATCAAAGACACAACAATATGGTACAACAAAATCAATTTAGTGAGACAACCACAAGGACTTGAAGCCTTGGTTAAACAATTAGCTTCACGTCTAGATCAGATGGATCCCTACCATCCCTCATACAGTTATAGAGAGATGTGTAGTCAACCCTTGGATCCTATCGTTGTTGCTCAACCTTACCCCAAACATTTCCCTATGCCAGTCCTCCCGATATATAAAGGAACCGAAGATCCTATTGAGAATCTTCGCATGTTTAGGATAGCCTGTCATGATATTTCTTATGATGACTTGTTGTTACTAAAAATATTCCCTAAAAGTCTCGGAGGCATGGCCTTAGAATGGTATTATCAATTACCAACAAATTCTTTGAGAAACTTTGAAGAGACAATGAAAATATTTGTACACCAATTTAGTGCATACATAGAAAGACATGTCACTATTAAGGATTTATATAATTTGAAACAAGGAAAATATGAAAGCTTTGCTGAATTCCTAGCCAAATGGAGGCAACTTCTAGGAAAATTACATTTTGCTTTACCTCATCGAGAGATGTTGGAAATTTTCATTGGTAATTTACAAGAACAATTATCTTATGAACTTGCTACAACTACAGTAACCTCTTTTGATCAAGCTATAGACTTAGCAAGAAGGGTAGAAGATGCCCTTATCAGAAGAGGACAATTTAAGAAAAATGATGAAGATAAAACTTCCAAAAACCAATATAAGAATAAACAAGTAGTAGGTGATGGAGTCACTGATAGTAGAAATACCTCAAACATCAATACTACAGAAGTTGTAAAGAAGTTTTTGTTAAATATTCTTGATAAACCTCCAAGAGAGTTCACAAAACTAAATCAACCCTTAACCATGATTTTGCCTCAATTATTAGAGCAAGGTTTGATATGGTTTCCAGAGATAAGACAACCGGATACCACTATAGCTGGATATAGGGCTGATCTACATTGTAATTTTCATCAAGTGGATGAACATTCAACTAATTCTTGTAAGCGGTTGAAACATATGATACAAGATTTGATTGATAAAGGTAAAATGGAAGTACAACAATTTCCTTCAAACAATAATCCTCAAAATAATACCCAAAAACAACCAACTCAAAATGCAAATCAAAACCTAGATATTTTTCAACATCCTTTACCCAAACATGGTAAAGAGGTTGTAAATCAATTAGAACATCATAATGTTCCTCCTCCAACTCGGTATGTGGGAACCATTAGCAACTTTTTACCACAACAAGATTTGCAAACCTCCTATGTACCTACTCTATCTGTAGTCACAACTAGACCAATACAATATTTTCAATCTTCATCTTCAGAAGATACAAGAAGTGACATAGAAAACATAGAAAGTGAAACATAAAGTGAAATGGACATCACCTCAAATAATTCCAATAGTTCTGAAGATGAGTCAGATCAAATTCTTCCCATCACAGATTTATTAGTTCCAGAAGAACCATTCCCTAGAAGAATGACCACTCGACCTTCATCTCAACAAACACTTTCAAATGAACAAGCAGTAAATGCTAGACCCCACTTTGGTCATTTACAAAACAATAATATTGTGGGCACTATTGGAGCCATCACTAGACAACAAGCCCAAAATCAAAATTCTCAATCACAAACTCAAACCCAAAATGAGAAATCACCTCCATTTGTATTAAGAGCACCTACAAAGGGGAATAATATATCAAATTCACAACAAAAATCTCCTTATGACATTAATGAACAATTAGCTAATATCACAGCTAGAATTTCTCTTTTGGATCTTCTAAGAACTTCATCTATCCATAGAGAGGAATTAATGAGTACCTTAAGCAAAATGATGGTACCTCAAAATATAGAACCTGATGTTGTGGTAAATGCTGTAATTTCTCATGGAATAAATTATATAGATTTTCAAGATAAGGACATTCCTCCTCAAAGCATGTATAGAGATAACCCTCTATACATTACAACATTAATTGGGGATGTAGGTGTTAAAAGAGTCTTAATTGATAATGGATCATCATTAAACATATGCACATATGACTTTTTTCAAATATTTGGATTTAGAAATGAAGATTTAAAAAGAACTGAAATGATTATCAAAGCATTTAATGATGAAACTCAAGAAACATGTGGAGTATTATCGATTCCATTGCAAGTTGGTCCAAGGATTTTAGATACGATCGTGTTTGTTGTATCTTGCCCCGCATCATACAACATCCTTCTAGGTCGACCTTGGATCAATGCAATGAGGGCAGTACCTTCTACATTACATCAATGTGTTAAGTTTGAGTTTAAAAATCAATTAGTCACTATCCATGGTGACCCTAGACCATTTGACATGTGTGCTATGGCAGAACCAATAGGAGTCCCATTTTGCCCTGCTATGTCTTCAACACACCCTAGTCCTCCTTCAGTATCAAAACCCACACCATCTAAACCTACAACTAAAGAAGATAGTCCTTCTACTTCATATCCTCTTTCGGATGAAGTCTTATTGGATCTATCCTCAATACTCACAACTTCAGAACACACTAATTTTTCTACCCAAGATTCCCTTGTTTTATCTCAATTACCACCTTCCCCTAGAATGATGGGCTTGCCACAAAAGTTGGGAAGTATTTATCATATGGGGAGTTGTACCTTTATCTATGCAGGATATGATTTTGGTAAAATTAATATTAAAATGAGTTTCACAATTGATCAAAATGGATTTGCTAGATGTTATTTTTCTAATGGATACGTAAAACCAAAACAAATGATGCGTAACATGGGTTATAAAGGTAGAGGTTTGGGACCTCTGGAAAATGGTATACATGAACCCCTAGAAATTGAGGAGTGGCCTGCTCGATGTGGTATCGGTTACATTCCTACAAAAACCCAACCATTCCCATTTGAGGATGATGATCAACTAATAACATATCAAGAGTACTTAGCACATCAAGAGTATTTTAAAACAAGTAAAAGGATACATTCTTGTAACATGTTATCAATAGCATATCTAGAAATGATTGCTACACCAGAGGATTGTTTAGAAGGAGATATTTTTCATGATATTTCTCTTGATGAAGTTTTGAGAAATAGATTCTTCTTTGATGGGTCTATACCATGTATAGCCCATGTTCAAACAACCACCCCTCAAGAAGAATTAGCTAAGTTAACCTTAGAAGAATTACAAGAAATGGGTGTGTCACCCGCTCCACCCAAATTTGAAAGAGATTTAAACATTGTGGTAGAAAATGTTCTACAAGTTAACATTGGGACAAAAGCTAACCCTCGCTTGGTTAAAATTGGAGCAGAATTAAGTGAGGAAAGACAAAACCAATATATTATATTTCTCATAGAGTATGCTGATGTTTTTGCTTGGACATATGCAGATATGCTAGGCCTAGATTCTTCTATGGTCATGCACCATTTAGTAGTGCACCTTGATGCAAAACCTGTAAAACAAAAACTTAGAAAAATGCACCCAAAAGTAGCATTATTAGTCAAAGATGAATTACAAAAACTTTTGGATGTTGACTTTGTTCAAGCCATTGATTATGCTGATTGGATATCAAATGTTGTTCCAGTAACTAAGAAAGAGGCCACTAAAATTAGAGTGTGTACTAATTTTAGAGACATAAATGTTGCATGCCCTAAGGATGATTTTCCTCTCCCAAATATGGATCAGATTATAGATTTTACAGCTGGGAGTGGGATGTTATCCCTTATGGATGGTTTTTTAGGATACAACCAAATCAGAATAGCTCTGAAGACCAACCCAAAACTACTTTTATTACACCTTGGGGAACATTCTGTTGGAAAGTAATGCCCTTTGGTTTAAAGAATGCAGGTGCAACCTATCAAAGAGCTATGACCTATATTTTTCATGATATGATGTATGATATTCTACATGATTATGTGGATGATATTATAGCTCATTCAGCTAAGGAAGATGATCATATTGATGATCTAAGAAAAGTGTTTGATAGACTAAGAGAATATAAGATTCACTTAAACCCAAATAAATGTGTATTTGGAGTTAAATCTAGAAAATTGTTAGGAGTTATTGTTTCTATGCATGGCATAGAGATAGATCCCCTTAAAATTAAGGCTATCCTTGATATGTCACCACCTAAAAATATATCAAAATTAAGGAGTCTACAAGGAAAACTTCAGTCTATCCATCACTTCATTGACAAGTTGGCAGATAAAACCCGACCTTTTCTTAAGTTACTTAAGAAAAAAATTCCATTTCAATGGGATGATGAATGTAAAGAAGCATTTGAAGCCCTTAAACAATATCTTCTTAACCCTCCAGTGCTTGTTCCTCCTAAACCTGATTGTCCTTTTATTTTGTATATTTTTGCTTCTGAACTTGCACTTGGAGCAATGTTGGCTCAAATCGATGATGATAAGAAAGAACGAGCCACATATTATATAAGTAGGACATTAATAAGCTATGAAACCTAGTATACACCATTAGAAAATATTTGTTTGGCAGTTGTATTTTCTACACAAAAATTATGCCACTATATGCTCAGTCAAAAAACATTTGTTATTGCTAAGTCTGATCCATTAAGGTATTTGATGAGTAGACCTTACTTGTCAGGACGCACAACTAAGTGGGTTCTTGCTCTAAGTGAGTTTGAACTCACATTTATTGGCCAAAAATCTATTAAAGGCCAAGTTATAGTCGATCAACTTGTTGTTGCACCTCTTGAATCTACTCATCCTATAACCATTGAATTTCTTGATGAGTGTCTTAACTTAGAAGAGGATCATTCTGAATCTTGGTCCTTGTATTTTGATGGAGCTAGATGTATGAGTGGTGCAAGTGCAGGTATTATATTAATATCTCCATAAAAGCACCTTATTCCTTTGTCTTTTAAACTTCAATTTTCTTGTACTAATAATACTATAGAATATGAGGCTCTAATCCTTGGGTTACGAGCCACTTTAGCCTTAAAAATTAAAGTTTTATTAGTCTTTAAAGATTCTCAGCTTGTGATAAATCAAATTAATGAAGTATATCAAACACGATATGAGAAGATTCATCCCTATAAAGAATATGTTCTTAAGCTTATATCCTTATTTGAGAAAGTAACTTTGGAAGCCATCCCTCACACTAGCAACCATGCTATCGATGCCATGGTTGTTGCTACCTCTTTGTTACCTTTGGAGTTGGATGATGAATATGCTACAATCATTATTCACCAACTCCAAGAACCAACTTCATCTAAGTCTTGTCTAGAACCATTGGATGTGTTTTTAATTAATGAGATAACTCCAGAACCTTGGTATATAGACATCTTTAATTTTCTCCAAAAAGGAACCTTCCCAGAAGGATTAGATAGAAACCAACGTAGGCTATTACGTAAGTGAGTTTTTCGCTTCGTAATTATTGGCAATACCCTATATAAAAGGTCTTTTGAAGGTATCCTTTTGAGATGCCTCAATTTAGAAGAGTCTAAGAAAGCATTAAGTGAAGCCCATGATGGATCTTGTGGAGGACATTTTAGTGGAAGTGCCATTGCTAAAAAACTCCTACGAATGGGATACTTTTGGCCTTCCATGGAAAAATATGCTAATGATTATGTGCATCATTGTGACAAGTGTCAAAGACATGCAGACCTTGTTCACGCTCCTGCTCAGGAACTTCAAGCTATATCTTCTCCTTGGCCCTTCTCTAAATGGGGTTTAGACATCATTGGTAAAATTAATCCTATCTCTTCTGATGGTCATAAATTTATCATAACAACAACAGAGTATTTTACAAAATGGGTAGAAGCCATACCATTAGCTTCTTGCACAGGAGTCCAAGTGTCCAAATTCATATTTAATCAAATTATTTGCAGATTTGGTATTCCATCAACTCTCATCTCTGATAATGGAACATGCTTTAAGAACAAAGACATTAAAAAACTTTGTCAAAAATATAAAATTCAACATCGATGGTCCACTCCTTACTATCCACAAGGAAATGGCCAAGCTGAAGCTTCTAATAAAACCTTAATTAATATTTTAAAAATATTGGTTAATAAATCAGGCCGTGATTGGCATATGCAATTATATCCTGCCTTGTGGGCCTATCAAACTAGTGTTCGTACTCCCATCCATGCTTCACCTTTTGTCTTGGTCTATGGTGTTGAAGTAGTTTTTCCATTTGAGTTAGAAGTTCCTTCTCTAGCTCTTCTACTTCAAGATGTCAAAGTAGGGGATGAATATCATGTTGGCAGACTAAGTCAGTTGGAGCTTCTAGATGAGAAGCGTATTCATGCTCTAGAGCATCTTCGCTCTTACCAAGATAAACTCAAAATATCATATGCAAAGAAAGTTCATAGTCGATCTTTTGAAGTTGGTGATTTAGTACTTAAAGAAAACCAAAAAAATACTAATGCTAGAAAATATCTAAAAGGTAAATTTCAACCTAATTGGCTTGGACCATTTGTCATCACTACTAAATTTGGATCAGGTGCATATCGCTTGGCTACTTTGGATGGAAAATATCTCAAAGAGCCAATGAATATCATGCATCTCAAAAGATATTATGCATAAAGCAAAAGTTCCATATTTGTATATAATTGTAAATAACTTCTTCATCAATTTGCAACTATCATCAAAACAACAAAAAAAATAAAAAAACATGAAAAATTTCCAAAAATATTTCAAATTGTTAAGTTCTCATTCTTTGCATCAATGTGTGTTGTTTTCCAAAAATTCAAGTTATATTTTATCTTATTTCGGATAAACTCAAAAGTTATCTTGAACCACTCACTTAATTTACATCTTTACTAAATTTTGATTTTGTCACTTTGATTATAAATCTCTCTTGTACCAAAAAGCACTACTACTTCACTAAATAAAATTTTGAGTTTTGGGAACTGATCTTGCTACTTCTTGAACCAAGAACACATTTTCACATCTTAAAATGATTTTTGCAAATTCGAAAAATGATACTACATAGTAGTCTTAGTTCCTTAAGCGAAAAGTTTCCCTTGCTATCCTATTATGTGCATGGTCTAGAATACTGAGAATTGGCAAAAGGACAAGCTCCCCCTACCCGAATAAAATCCCTTGCTCCTTGTCTAATCTGAGCAAGTATCCCAAAAATAAAAAAAGCAAAAAAAAAGAAAAAGCAAAAGAAAAAGAAATGCGAAAATAAAGAAAAGTAGTTTTACTACAAAAGCAATAAAATCCCCTTGTTCAAAAAATGGACAAGAATCCCTACTCTAAGAAATAAAAATAAAATAAGGGGGTAATGAGCTTGAATCCCTGGAATTCCTCAGTTATTCAAAAGCCATGAGGTGAGCCCCATAACACGCGGTTTGTGCCCAACCCGCATGGCCTTGGGTAAGCCTTTCATGTGGCGACATGTCTGTCACATTAGCGACCTTATTTTGTACATACCAATGTCTACTTGTGGATTAGCTAGCTTTTGGTGACTTGACTTACATAGTAGTTCAGTACAATTGCATGCACAAAATCATGGTTAATGAACCTTTCACTTGCACACACATTGGTTCATAAAAGTTGGCTTGTATCACTACCTCACTCAAAATCGGTAAATTAATTTCACAAGCACACACATTTGATCCTTGAGAGATTTTGTATCATTATGAAAAATCAATATGGATAATGAACTCACACGTCACACACTGGTTCTTGATAAATTTGACTTTGTCTTAGAAATAATTTAAAATATTTCTTTGAAATTTTGTTAGAAAACAATTAGTTTATAATCATTTGCATTAATCCCTATCACTTCATTTTAGTAATCACATATATATATATCTTCAAAATATTCAAATATGCAACATAATGATTTATCTCAAATAATCATTGCATTCCAAAAATTACATATCATCTTATCATGCATTACATTTTGACTTCGCGATGATGGTATAATTCCTAGTAATTATTTTTCTCAAATTTCACACTAGGAATTCTATGCCTAGCGCAAGTCATCCTTCCCAATTTTTAGGCTTAAATCATTTCATATTTCTCACAAATTGTAGCACCCTAAAATTGGCGCAGTTAAACCATCAATAAAAGATTAAAAAAAATGAATTTTAACCCTGAAACCGCCCGTTAACCGCTCACCTCATTTTTTGTGCCATTTTTAGAAGTTGTTTTGACCGTTGGACGATATCATCGCTGATTTGACGATATCATCCCAAATCGGATGAATTCATCTGGAACAGAACGTCCAAATGATTTCATCCCAAAACTAAATTTTCATAATTAGCTTTTGTTTCAACAACCTCTCCAACTCGAGAAGAAGCGTGTCTGCACGGTTGGAGATTACTACGTTGGAGATCTCCCAGATTAGGATGATCCCCAACCTCCTAACCTCCCCCTAATCCTATATAAACTTGGGATTTTCCCAGTTTATCCCCCTGGTTGATCATTTCCCTGCAATTTTAGTTTTTGTTGTGTTAGAACATCCCATCCCCCATCATTTGCACTTGTGTTTTCAAGTTTAATTGCAAGATATCACTGTGTTTCAGCTGGAGGAAGCTTAGATCATCGCAGGCGATTCAACCACAATTTCAAACAATCTTGTTGAGATCGGTGATGATCTCGTACGATTGCAGATTATTTTGACTACAGTTTAGATTGGGGGCAATCAGAGCCCTGAGTTTGCATTCTCTATATTTTTTTCTTATTTAATTGTGCATTAGATTAATTCACTTCTGTTCTACATCTTGGATTTCACCTCATTTAGCATATTTGCATGATAAAATTCAAAATAAATTATTAAAACATTGCATCCCATTTGATTTGATATCTAGATTTATCATTTAAGAATTTATATTCTTATTTCTATCATTTTGTATCATTCTTGCAATTGTATTTTTGGTTTTTGGTGTCTGTTTTCATGATTGCAGGTTTTTGACGAATTCATCAGGTCGCTGATGATTTTGGCTGATCTTAGATGATCTCCTATGATCTGGAAGATTCTGTATAATTACACATGATCCTGTCATATTTGGGACGATTTGGACTCCTACAAGCTTCAAAATCTTCATCAGACATCAGAAATCAGGTGCACTCTTCTCCATTTTAGATATTTTCTATATTTAGGATTCATTTATGTTTATTATCTTCATATAAACTAGAAATTTCATATATAATAGCTTAGATTCATTTTGGTCAACCTAGGAATCTGAATGATTGAACATAAAAAAAACACATAAAACCTATTCTCAACCTAGGTGTGGAAACTGCCACTCAAAGTTTCCCGGTGAACCCCACCATCCGTCGAAAATTCACCCTTATACCCCTCCCCCAGGAGGCATGACCTTCAAAGGGCCTCTCCGTCCGAGGTATTGTCCCATCCTTCTCACATCCCCCTTTCGGGAACGAATCCTTTAGCCTGAAGGTAAGGGTGCAAAAAATTTGGGCGATACATTTTGGTGAACCCGACGTGAAACTAAAACACCTTTTGAAAACAATCCAAAAAAAAAAAACACACATTATTAAGAACATATAGAATCATTAGACAACCGTTAAAATTTGCATATCATACTTAGATGGTAGATTATAATAGAAGATGAGTTGTCACCATAAATGTTGAAAATCAATTAACGACCATAGAGATTACTTTTGTGCTTAGAGTACCTCAAACAAATAGAGCCCAATATTTGTGGGACGAACTTGATAGGAGATTGGGTATTATTGAATCCAGATCTATAGAACTTAGGAAAATTAAGAGGTTTGTCCTAGATAGAATCCTGGATCCTGATTAGGTGACTTTGTATCATGAAATTCAGAGAGCTTGCCATAGGTGGTTAGTAGATAAAAGAGCACTTGTGTCTTCTAAATTATACACCTTTGAGGAATACCTTGAGAACGCAGTTGTAGTGCATAAATTTCTATCTTGTATAGAGGATCAAGAAGTCGTTCTTACGGATAGAAAAATATGGAATAGAGTTCCTAGAGCTATGTTGTATCGATAGTATTGCCATGAACTTTATTTTTACATGTCAGGGTCTGAAATAGATCATATTACCATAGCACACTTTGTCAAATTATTGAAAAACCACTTCCAATTTGAAGAGGAGCATTTCATGACTCTTGATGAACTTGACCCTATCAATGATATCCATAAAATATTCATAGAAAACTAAGTCATTATTTTTACTATTGTTATTTCTTGCAACTAGCATGTTGTTTGTTATTTTTATTCTCACAAAATAATAATATAATCACAAAAAAAAAAAAAAACAAAACATTTTCCTTTTAAAGTATTATAGTAGGTATATAGTTAAAATATATACCTCTCAACCCTACCACACACACACACACACACACACACACACACACATATATATATATATATATATATATATATATATATATATATATATATATATATATATATATATATATATAAGTATATATATTTGCTAAAACCTAAGTTTAGCACAATGTCTAGACTTAGGAATGGAAAACAAATCGAAGAAGATGAATATTTGTTAGGAAGACCATTAACTAACCAAAATGTCCCTCCTGAGGACCAAGTTCTAGAAGAAGGAACCCTAGACCAATAAGAAGAAGAGCTTGCTATAGGAAATGAATAAGAAGAAATTGTTAGAGAGGAAGGGTCCTCATCCCCTAAAATGTCTTTGGGAGGAGCTATCACTTTTGAAAATATGGAACAATTCTGGAAGTTCATTAACACTAATATTGGTGTTTTTAATAAATTAGTCCATATGGACAAGGATCTAATTAGTGACACTCAAGAAACTCTAGAAGAAGTATTTCACACACGTACTAATCCCTTGTCCTTTATTGACCAAGAGAGTGATCAATTTGGACCATCCAATTTGGATATGGCAGCTGTGATCCAGAACATGCAACAACAACAGGTTACCCAACCATCTAAAGTGTCTGTTAACAAGCCTAGGGTCATTCCCAAACAAAATAAACCATCATTTACTGCTCTATTTCACCAAGCTCTTGATAAACATACCTCAAATAAAAAAAAACCCAAAACAAAACCAAACACTAATTACCAACAATATGGGGTACAACATAATACTATTATAAATCCCCTTCATAATACTCTTCCTACCAACACTTTTCATAATAGCATATAACATCTAATCCTTGTGTCACACCATCATATGCTCATAGATCCCATACCTATGTCCCACCGAACCAATATGGTGGACAAACTAGTAATCTTGAAACCATGGTGAAATAGCTAGTTTCCCGCATGGACCAGATAGATCCCCACTGTCCCTTGTAAAATATCGAGAGATGTGTAGTCAGCCTTTAGATCCTATAGTCATAGAACAACCGTATCCTAAACATTTTCCTATGCTTGTTCTTCCCATATATAAAGGAGATCCCATAGAGCATCTTTGTATGTTTAGGATAGCATGTCATGATATATCACATGATGACTTGTTATTACTAAAAATGTTCCCAAAAATCTTGGTAGGAATGGAAATAGAGTGATATTATCAATTACCCACTAATTATTTGAGGAATTTCAAAGAAACTGTCGAGTATTTTATTCATAAATTTAGTGCCTACATCGAAATACATGTGACCATTAAAGATTTGTATAACTTAAAATAGGACAAAGATGAATGCTTTGCTGATTTCCTAGATAGGTGGAGACAGTTGATAGGAAAATTGCACTTTGTGTTACCTTATAGGGAGATGTTGGACATCTTTATTAATAATTTGCAAGAGCAACTATCTTACGAATTATCAACTGCTACCTTGACTACCTTCTATTAGGCTATAGACTTAGCCCGAAGAGTGGAAGATGCTCTCATTAGGAGAGGCCAACTTAAAAATAAAGACGATGAGAAAACATCCAAAAATCAATATAAGAATAAACAAGTTGTGGGTGATGGAGTCACCGATAGCAAAAATATTGCTAATGTTAATGTTGCAAAGACAATGAAGAATTTTGTACTGAAACCTCCTGATAGACCTCCTCAAAAATTTACTAGGTTAAATAAACCTTTATCAACTATTCTACTATAATTATTATAACGAGGTTTGATTCAATTACCAAATATCTGGGAACCTGATCCAACTATACCCGGATACAAAGAATATTTACACTGTGACTTCCATAGAGGACCTGGACACACTACCAACTCTTGTAAAATAGTAAAACATAAAATATAGGACTTGATTGATAACAATGAGATGGAGGTGCAAGCTTTTCAACCTAAGAAAAATCCTCCTAATAATGTTCAAAAGAACACCCCACAAAACCAAAATCAGAACGCCAATCAATCATTAGACATATTTCAACATCCCTTACGTAAACATGGTAAGGAGGTGCCTAATCAAATTGAACATCATAATGTCCCTCCTCCTGCCCGATATGTAGGAACTATTAGTGGGCATTTACCTGCTCATGATCTGGAAGTATTTCACACAACTTTATCTGTGGTTACAACCAAGACTCTATATAATATTCAGATACCTGATCTTAGTGATACAGAATACGAGACTAAGAGTGATATGGAAATTACATCAAATCAATCGAATAGTTTTGAAGATGAATCGGATACTATTCACCCTATCACAAGTTATATGGTTCCAGAAGAGCCATTTCCAAGAAGATTCACTACTAGACCATCATCTCACCGATTAATTTCTAATGAGCTAGCTATAAACACTAGACCAAGACCCATTCATCATCCGTAGAATAATATTGTGGGTACCATCGAAGCTGTTACTAGACAACAGGCTCAAAATTATCAACAAGATCAAATTCAAAATTATGGATCAACTCCATTTGTTTTGAAGGTTCCTAATAAAGGGAATCATTCACCTAATGTTCAACCTAAACCTCCTTATAATATTAATGAACAATTATCAAATATTACAGCTAGAATTTCCCTCTTGGACATTTTAAGATCTTCTCCTACACATAGATATGAATTAATGCTCACATTAAGCCAGATGATGGTACCACAAGACATTCAACCTAAAGCTATGGACAATACTATAATAACTTGTGAAGTTGATTGTATTGAATTTTGGGATAGAGACATACCTCAACATAGTTTACATAAAGATAACCCCTTGTATATTACTGCTTTAAATGGAGATGTAGGAGTCAAATGAGTTTTGATTGATAATGGTTCATCTTTAAATATCTGCACTTTTGAATTCTACCAAATATTTGGGTTTAGAAGTGAGGAAATGAAAATAACTGATATGATCATAAAATCTTTCAATGACAAAACACAAGAAACGTGTGGAGTTATTACCATTCCATTGTAGGTTGGTCTAAGAACCTTGGATATGATCGTGTTTATTGTACATTGCCCTGTATCGTACAATATACTCTTGGGTCATCCTTGGATCAATGCAATGCGAGTTGTTCCCTCAAATTTACATCAATGTGTTAAGTTTGAATTTAAGAATCATTTGGTTACCATTAATGGTGATCCAAGACCCTTTGATATGTGTGCTTTTGCAGAACCTATTGGAGTTCAATTTTACCCTGCTCTGTCATCCACACATCCTAATTCTTATTATCCATCTAAACATGTGAAACTTACACCCACAAAGTCATCTATTTCTTCTCCATCAGTTGCACCTCCACATATAGCTAAACCATATTCTAAAAAAACCACATTAGGACCTAAGAAATATCCTAATCCCATAACCAATGTCTCTTGTTCTACTCCTATAACTTCCATACCTATAATATACCCATATATCGATACCTCTACATCGTATACATCCACCAAAGTCATATTTTTTGCATCAGAAGACGTAGGGAATGTTCCTTCTACCTCTTATTCTCTTACTGACGAACTCTTACCCGATCTATCTAAAATTCTTATACCAGAAGAAACGAATGCTTCTATGCAAGATTCCCTTATTTTAAAAAATTTGCCACCATCTCCTTGTACCTTGGGCATCCCACAGCCTATGGGAAGTATTTACCAAGTCGAGAGCCATGCCTTTATTTATAAGGGATATAACTGGGGTAGAATACCCAGAAACATCAAAACTCATTATGATGGATATGCTCGATGTTATTTTACTAATGAATATATTAAAGCCAAACCTATAATGCTTAAATTGGGATATAAATGGAAAGGTTTGGGACCTTTCCAAAATGGTATGAAAGAACCTTTTGAGGTAGAAGCATGGCCCGCCCGATGTGGTGTGGGCCTATTTTCTAGTAAGGGTTAGCCATTCCCATTTGAGGATGATGACCATCTTATATGTTACCAAGATTATTTAGATGCACGTGATGCCTTGCATTTAAAAAATAATACATTCACATGTAATATGCTATCTATAGCTTATCCTGAGATGATCGTTGAATCCGACGATGAGTTGGAGGGAGATATCTTTCATGATGTCTCCGTTGAGGAATTATTACATAATGGATTTTATTTTGATGGCTCTATACCTAGCCCAGCTTGAGGCCATGACTCCTCAAGACGAATTATCCAAGCTAACCTTGGAAGAATTACAAGGATTGGGCATTTCACCCGACCCATCTAATTTTGAGAGAGATCTACACATTGAAGTAGAAAATGTCATAAAAATTAACATTGGAACAGAGGATAACCCCCACATAATCAACATTGGATCAGAATTGAGTCAAGAAAAATAGGATAAATACATTGCATTTCTTAAAGAATATGAATATGTCTTTGCTTGGACATATGAAGATATGCCAGGATTAGACCCTTCTATAGTTATGCATCACCTAGTAGTGCACCCGAATGCTAAACCTGTTAAATAGAAACTTAAAAAAATGCATCCTAAAGTGGCCTTACTAGTCAAAGGGGAGTTAGAAAAACTCCTGAATATTATTTTTATACAAGCCATTGATTATGCTGAATGGATCTCGAATGTAGTTCCAGTAACTAAGAAAAAAACTACTAAGGTTAGGGTTTGTACAGACTTTAGAGATATTAATTTTGCATGCCCTAAATATGATTTTCCCCTTCCCAATATGGATCAGATCATTGATTTTACTACTGGGAGTGGAATGATATCCTTAATGGATGGATTTTCTGGTTATAATCATATCAGGATAGCTCTTGAATATCAGGCTAAAACAACCTTTATTACCCCTTGGGGGACATTCTGTTGGAAAGTGATGCCATTCGGGTTGAAGAATGCAGGTGCAACCTATCAATGAGCCATGACTTATATATTTCATGATATGATGCATGATATACTACACGATTATGTAGATGACATTATAGCTCGTTCTACTGAAGAATACTACCATTTATATGACTTGAGAAAAGTATTTGATCGGTTAAGGGAATATATTATCCAATTGAATCAAGACAAATGTATATTTGGAGTTAAGTCAGGTAAATTATTGGGGGTTATAGTTTCTTTATGTGGCATCGAAATTGACCCTCTCAAGATTACGACTATCATTGATATGCCCACACCTACAAATATATCTGAATTACGGAGTCTACAAGGTAAGCTTCAAGCTATCCGTCACTTCATCGATAAGTTGGTGGATAAAACTGGACCCTTTCTTAAGCTTCTTAAGAAGGATGTCTCTTTCCATTGGGAAAATGAATTTCAAGAAGCATTTGAACTCCTCAAACAATATCTTCTTAACCCACCTGTACTTTCACCACCTAAACCTGATCACCCATTTATCTTGTATATTTTTGCTTTAGATTTTGCTTTAGGAGCTATGTTAGCTCAATTTGATGATGAGAAAAGAGAGTGTGCTAATTATTACATTAGTAAAACATTAATTAGTTATAAAACCCACTACACAACATTAGAGAAGTTATGTCTAGCGGTCATATTTTCTACACAGAAACTACACCATTATATGCTCAATCAGAAAACATACATTATTGCTAAATCCGATCCCTTGTAGTATCTCATGAGTCAACCTTATTTATCTGGTCACACAACAAAGTGAGTTCTTGTGCTAAGTGAGTTTGAACTCACGTTTATAGGATAGAAGTCTGTTAAGGGTCAAATCATAGCAGATCAATTAGATGCTGCACCCTTAGAATCCACCCATCCCCTCGTCATTGAGTTTCCTGATGAATGCATTAAAATAGAGGCAGATCATTCAGAGCAATGGTCCTTATAATTTGATGGATCCTGATGCATGAGTGGGTTTGGTACAGGTATTATTTTGATATCTCCACAGAAACATATCATACCTCTATCCTTTAAATTAACATTTTCCTGTACTAATAACACTGCTAAATATGAGGCTTTCATCCTTGGATTATGAGTAGCCTTGGCACTAAAAATTAAAAATATATTAGTTTTAGGTGATTCTCAACTTGTTATAAATCAAATTAACAATGTTTATCAAACTAGAGATGATAAATTATGCCCATATAAAGCATATGTATTGCAATTAATATCTTTATTTGATCAAATTACCTTGGAAGCTATTCCTAGAACTAGCAATCGTGCGATTGACGCCATGGCTGCAATTGCATCTCTTTTACCCTTGGAGTTAGATGATGAATATGCTACCATCATTATTCGTCGACTCTAGGAATCCACTTCAATTAAATCATGCTTGGAACATTTGGACGTGTTTCTAATCAAAGAAACTACTCCTAAACTTTGGTACACTGATATCCTCAATTTTCTTCAAAATGGGACCTTCCCCGAAGGTTTTAATAGAAACCAGTGCTGGTTATTATGTAGATGAGCAAGTCGCTTCATCATAATTGACAATACCTTATATAGGAGATCTTTTGAAGGTATCCCTGAGATGTTTGAATCTAGAAGAGTCTAGATCAGCTTTGAGTGAAGCCCACGATGGATCTTGTGGGGGACACTTTAGTGGTAGCGCCATTGCTAAGAAGCTCCTTAGGATAGGATATTTTTGGCCTACCATGGAGAATGATGCACATGATTACGTGCACCATTGTGACAAGTTCCAGAAACACGCTGACCTTGTCCATGCGCCTACACAAGAACTGCAGGCTATTTCATATCCTTGGCCCTTTTCAAAATGGGGCTTAGACATCATCAAAAAAATCAATCCTGTGTCATTTGATGGACACAAATTTATCATAACCGCCACTGAGTATTTACGAAGTGGGTTGAAGCTATGCCCTTAGCTTCTTGCACTGGAACTCAAGTTTCCAAATTTATTTTTAATCAAATTATTTGTAGGTTCGGAATTCCTGCAAATCTCATCTCAGATAATGGAACTTGTTTCAAAAATAAATATGTAAAGAAACTATGTCAAAAATATAAAAATTCAACATCGTTGGTCCACTCCCTATTATCCTCAGGGTAATGGCCAAGCAGAAGCATCTAATAAAACATTAATTAAAATCCTAAAAATACTGGTCAATAAATCTGGCTGTGATTGACACATTCAATTATATTCTGCTTTATGGGCTTATCAAACTAGGATTCGTACTCCCACGGGCACTTCACCTTTTGTTTTGGTTTATGGCGTTGAAGTTGTTTTTCCCTTTGAATTAGAAGTTCCTTTTTTGGCTCTGCTACTTCAATATACTGAAGTAGGAGATGAATATCATGCTGGTAGATTCAGTCAGCTGGAACTCCTAGATGAGAAGCACATTAATGCTTTGGAGCATCTTCGTGCCTACCAGAACAAGCTCAAACGAGCATATCTCAAGAAAGTCCATAATCGATCCTTTGAGATCGGTGACCTCGTCTTAAAAGAAAATAAAAAAAATACTAATGCAACTAAAGACCTTAAAGGAAAATTTGAGCCTAACTGTCTTGGTCCATATATTATCACTGCTAAATTTGGATCGAGAGCATACAAATTAGCTACCTTAGATGGTAAATATCTTAAAGAACCTATGAACATTATGCATCTTAAGCACTATTATGCATAAATCTGGTAATTTTGTCACTGTATATATTATACATATTGTCTTATTTTAGTAATTCATATAAAAATTTCAAAAACAGTAATATTATGTATTATCTTAATTCATAAATTAAAATCAAAATATAAAAAAAAATCAAAATCATCAAAATCCTCAAAAACATCTTCTATTTTTGCACCTGTCAATTCTTGAAGTATTGCAGTTATATTTTTAGTTATTTTGGATAAATTAGCATTTATTTGGAATCCTTCACTTTCACATTCATAAGGATAAATACCTTGATCTTATTTGGTATGATTATTAATCTCTTATATCAAAGTCCATAGTTGAATTAAATAAATTTTTGAGCATAGAGAACTAATCTTGTTATTTACTTGAACCAAGTACACATTTTCACATTAAAATGATTTCATTGCAAATTCAAAGTGATGCTACATATGAGAAGTGGTCTCTTGAGCAAAAAGTCTCCCCTGCTATCCTATCATGCACATGGTCTAGAATCTTTGAAAATTGACAAAAGGACAAGCTCACCCCTGCCCAAAATAAAAATCCCTTGCTCTACAGCCAATCCGAGCAAGTATCCCTAGTATAGGAAGAAAAAGAAAAAGAAATAAAAAGAAAAATCATGAGAAAAAGAGAAAATTATTCAGAAGCATTATCATTTTGTACCACCTCAGAAATATTTCAGCATTATCTCAGCGTCAAGCAAAAATACAAAAAAAGAAAAAAAAAAAGAAAAAGCAAAAAGCAATAAATCCCTTCCCCTACCCTTTGAAAGAAAAGAAGGGTGAATGAGCTTGAATCCCTAGAATTCGCAAATATTCAAAAACTGTGAGGTAAGCCCCATAACAGGTGGTTTGTGCCCAACCTTCTTGGCCCTGGGTAACTCCTAGCGTGGTGATATGTCTGTCACATTAGCGACCTTCTTTTGTATAGACCTATGTCTGCTCATGGATCAGCTAGCTCTTGATGACCTAACTTACATAGTAGTCTGGTACGGTTACATGCATATAAATCATGGTCAACGAATACTCATTTGGTTAATTCAAATTACTTGTATCAAATTATCTTGCTCAAAATTGGTAAATGAACAATACAATTGTACACACATTTGTGTTTGAGAGATTTTGTATCATTATGATAGATCAAGATCAGCAATGAACTCACATATGCACATGGGGTTCCTTATAAATCTAAATTTTGTCTTTGAGATAATTTAAAATATTTATGCAAATCTTCTGGAATAATTTGATTTTCTTACTTGAGAATATTGGCTTAGCGTAAAAACAATTAAATACATTTTTTTTTAAATCCAAAATTTCTTTCAAAGCATGTTCAAAAATCTAGCAATAAAGTCATATTTATATATTTTTGACTTTCACAACGATGGTATAGTTCCTAAACCTAAACTGGAATTTATGCTTAGTGCAAGTCCTCATTTTTATATTTTTTATTTCAAAATAAAAAATCAACTATGCAATAAAACTATTACATCAATTTCTTCTTTCGATTTCGCGATGATGGTATAAGTCTATACCTAAAATTCTATGCCTAGCCCAAGCCATCGTTCTAATTTTATCTCCCATTTATTTAATCCATAAAAGCATATGGCTTAAAAAATTATGTTACACAATTGTGCTTTAAAAAGAACGAAAACTTTTCTATTTCATTTCATTATGTCAACATTCAGTTTTGCGACGATGGTATAATTCCTAGGCAATTGTTCAAATTTCTATCACACTTAGGAATTTTATGACAAAAAAAAATCATATTTTTAATATTTCATGCATAATATTTTCATGGAAATCTAAAAACAAATCATCACCATCATCATTTTCATCATCACAACACAAAGTCTTAAGAAAGTCTCTTAAGCACCCTTTTACTTTTATCAATATTTCTCTCATACCGGGATTAGCTTGATGACCTTGCGAGCGACGACTCCATGAAATGGTCATGTAACAGTGACAATGTCCTTTGAAATTATTGTTAGAAGTCACTTTATTTTTCATCAAATCATACCACAACAACCAATTTGTTTACATCAGATTATTTCATTTAAATTTTATAGTATGACATAAAATTATAATATTTTTCAAAGACATAATTACATGAATAATCAAATCAACCATTAAAATATTAAAGCATCATAAAACATATGCACAAGTCATATCACAAAAATAACATATATATATCAAGAAGTCTATACATAATATCAAAATGGATTGGTATGTCATAATATATACCATGGCATACTCAATCCTCTCAAAAATATATGGTCTATGTACAATGAGCAGCTAGTCTCGAGAAGCCCTCGAGCTCTCAGCCTCATCTCCTCTCCTGCCTTGAGGTGGAGGAGGTGGTCCCATAGGAGTCTATGTTGTATCATAGGTCCTCGATGTCGATCGTGATGATGTCCTCGACAACCCCATCCTGATCGGCTTCACAATGCTGGCTAGCAGTGGTATCCTCTACTCCTCTAGAACCACATGATAGTACAACCCCTGGTAGAATGTAGTCTATGCAACAGCCTGCTCCAACTCCAAAATGCTTGCCCCTCTGCTCCGATCCCTAAGCCATGTTGCCTCATCCTAAAGAGTCTGCACATGAGCTCATAGGTGGGCATTCTCTGCTCGGAGAGCCACCATCTCGCTACTCTCCCCCACCTCGACACCCTTACCCTTATCAGGTGATGGTGGCCTATCCCTCTATTGATAAGGGAGTCTCTCCATCCTCTCTGGCTATTGTTATCTCTCTAAAGCCTATGGTACTCTTCGACATCTCTCTTGAGGAGGCTATCACTGATCCCTCCCTCTGCAACCCCTTGCTACATCGATGGAAGCCTGGCATCACCTCTCCATCTATTGCACTATAGCATGCATCGAAACTTATGCCCTCATCATCTGAGGAGGGTGGATGCCTGCATACTAGGCATCATATCTTTCTGCTACCCCCGCATCGTCCCCATACACTAGTTGAATGGGGGCATCATCAACGTCCTGACTCCAAAACCGCTACATGTCTAGAGCCCCGCTCAATGTGGTATTATCCCACATAGTTTGAGAGTACTCATAATCCCTAAGAGAAGGGATCCCATGTTGTAGACCGAACTACCTCAAAACTTGGTTATAGTAGTGGAGCTCTACCTCTCCTTACTCTGTCCTCAACCAGATGACTCACCTTATGTGAGCTAACTCTTATCCATCCTCTACCTACCCTAGATGCTCTCTCCATGGTCTCTAGGTGATCTAAACTGGGGTGAGGTTGTCTAACAACCTCTAAGACATCGACAAATATATCCATCGCCATGACCCTCTTTGGAGCCAACAATAGAAAACCCAGGGTATCTCTTGGTCAACTCCTATCAGTGGAAGTCCTACCAGCCTCCACATCACAATTTTCTCTGATCATCAAACTTGTAGTAGTGATGTTAGCACCAGACATCGATCTCTCTTGTATACGACCCTGTAAAGGATCCTATACAAGCGGCATAATACAAAACTACCCCAATAAAACCTATATCTGTTGTCTCTCATGTCACATACCACATCTAAGAGGAGCCACAGTAACCTGCATCCACTCTGGTGGCATAGAAAAAGGCCACCCAACACCCCTATTAAAACTTGGGTCAACCGAGATGCCCCAGGCATCTGCCTCAAAGCCTCGATGTTCATTTTTCCCTTCTTTAGGGTGAAGCTTGGGTCACTGCACAATCTCATCATGGCATGGCCCTGATTGGCCGAAGGAGTCATGAACCACCCATGTATGGGGATCCTCAATATCCTCCATACATCCTCTAGATTGGGAGTCATCTCCCCTATCGGTAGCCGAAAGCAGGACAACTCCGGATACCATATCTCTGCTAGGGCTGTCAGTAGCCCCATGTCTATAGGAATTTGTGGCATCTCTTCCACATGCTATAGTCTGACCTCTGCTAGTCTATCTCACTCGGCCTAATCGAGTGTGGCTAAGTCATCACTGAGACCTCTGTATTTCCACTCTCGACTCTTTAGCAATCCCCTCTACAAAATAAATAATAAAACAACAAAAATAATTAATACATAATCATTAAAATCAATTTCATCTCATAAAAAAATGATATCGCCCATTATTGGACGATATCATACCAAATCTAGACAAAATCGTCCTTAATAGGATGAAATCATCTCTGATTCTTCAATTTGGGATCACCCCTTATTGGACGGGATCGCCCCTATTTCTTCGATTTCGTCCTCAGATGAAATCGGTGATATAGGGACGATTTCGACGAAATTGGGACAATTTCATCCCGACATCGTCGATGGCCTAAAAATGGTCGCGATGCTCAAAAACAATTAAAATTAAAGTAAAAAATTAAACAAATCAAGCTAAAAACATAGTACACTAGGTTTAGATCCTTACCTACAACTCACGCTGGACCTCTGTCGATATTTGTGTCATTTCCACCATTTTGCCTACAGAGTTCTGAAACAGTGAAAGTGAACAGTAAAAATGAATTAGGGTTTTACCCTATTTTTCCTATTTTTATTTAAAAACAACATTTTTTTAATTTTTACTTTTCTGCGCTTTTACCTCAAACGTTCAATTTGTATAAAAACACGAAGGGGGCACCATCGCAAACAGTTGTACGATTCGACCTAGAATCGTCGTCTAAAAAAATGGAATAAAATTTTTTCTTTCTCATAAAGCGTGAAGAACTCATCTTTAACGCATTTTCTTCAGAAAATATGGTAAAGAGGGGGAAAAATGTAGCACCCTAAAATTGGCGTAGTTAAACCATCAATAAAAGATTAATTTTTTTGAATTTTAACCCCAAAACTACCCGTTAACCACTCACCTCATTTTTCATGCCATTTTGAGAAGTTGTTTTGACCGTTGGACGATATCATTGCTGATCTGATGATATCATCGTTGATCTGATGATATCGTCCCAAATTGGATGAATTCATCTGGAACAAAATGTCCAGACGATTTCATCCCAAAATTGAATTTTCATAATTAGCTTCTATTTCAACAACCTCTCCAACTCGGGTAGAAGCGTGTCTACGCGGTTGGAGATTCCTACGTTGGAGATATCCCAGATTGGGATGATCCCCAACCTCCTAACCTCCCCCTAATCCTATATAAACTTGGGATTTTCCCAGTTTATCCCCCCAGATGATCATTTCCCTACAACTTTAGTTTTTGTTGTGTTAGAACATCCCATCCCCCATCATTTGCACTTGTGTTTTCAAGTTTTATTGTAGGTTCTCACTATGTTTTAGCCATAGGAAGCTCGGATCATCGCAGGCGATTCAACCACAATTTTGGATGATCCTATTGAGATCAACGATGATCTCATATGATTGCAGATGATTTTTATTGCAGTTTAGATTGGGGGCAATCAGAGCCTTGATTTTGCATTCTCTATCTCTTTTTCTTATTTAATTGTGCATTAGATTAATTCACTTCTATTCTACATCTTGGAGTTCACCTCATTTAGCATATTTGCATGATAAAATTCAAAATAAATTATTAAAACATTGCATCCCATTTGATTTGATATCTGGATTTATCCTTTAAGCATTTATATTCTTATTTCTATCATTTTGTATCATTCTTGCAATTGTATTTTTGGTTTTTGGTGTCTGTTTTCATGATTGCAGGTTTTTGATGAATTCGTCAGGTCACTGACTATCTTGGCTGATCATAGATGATCTCCTATGATCTGGATGATTCTATACAGTTATAGATGATCCTATCATATCCGGGATGATCTGGACTCCTACAAGCTTCAGAATCTTCATCAGACATCAGAAATTAGGTGCACTCTTCTCCATTTTAGATATTTTCTATATTTAGGATTCATTTATGTTTATTGTCTTCATATAAACCAAAAATTTTATATAGAATAGCTTAGATTCATTTTGGCCAACCTAGGAATATGAATGATTGAACATAAAATGAACACATCAAACCCATTCTCAACATAGGCGTGGAAACTGCCACTCAAAGTTTCCTGGTGAACCTCACCATCCATAGAAAATTCTCCCTTATACCCCTCCCCTGAGAGGCGCGACATTCAAAGGGCCTCTTCGTCCGAGGTATTGTCCCATCCTTCTCGCATCCCCCTTTTGAGCACGAATCCTTTAGCCTGAAGGTAAGGGTGCAAAAAATTTGGGCGATACATAAATAAACAATTTTCTTAAAATATGTGACACAATGATTTGCTTCACATCAATTTGCATTTTAAAATCAAATAATTTTAAATTATCATGCATTGCATTTTGACTTCGTGATGATGGTATAATTCCTAAGTAATAATTTTTTCAACTTCAAACTTAGGAATCCTATGCCTAGCACAAGTCATACTTCCCATTTTTTCATGCTTAAATCACTCTATATTTCTCACAACAATAATTTTTATCAACATGTTTCTCAAACTCAAATTTTTTCTTAAAAATAAAAGTAATATTTTCTTTTATCATCATAAAGCCTCAATATTATTCTTGAACCCACAACCCTTTCTATTAGCAATATCAAAACTTCCTCGCAACAGAATCCCCTTCATGACCTAGCAAGCATTTGATCTCCACCAACGGTCATATAACAACACAACATCCTTTGAGGTTCATTTCTAATCCATCAATTCTATTATCATACAAAAACATCTTTTTTCAAAAAATATACTTTAAAAAAATAAAATCATTTTCTTTTATGTTAAGCAGGATCAAAATATTTAAAATCCCAAAGCATGATTGTAAGAAATTCAAACATTTATAATAAAATATTCAAAATCAAATCATTCAAAGTCACATAAGACAATAATGATCAATATATATATCTCAAAAAGTCTATATACAAAATGAAGTTGACTGGTATGCCATGATCTCCAAACTCGAGCATGCTTAGTCACTAAGAAATATAATACAAAAGGAAGTTATACATGTGGATCACTCTCTAGAATCCCTAGAAATATAAGCATCGTCATCCCCACTAGGGGATCATATAGTGGTCTAAATCCTCCTACCCCTATGGTAGTAGCCCTCTAAGTCGAGCGAGATCTTGAGTGACTCAAATTCATAGGCATATCAGGCATTGCAAGCTCTGTCCGTCTCTGCTCCACAAGCACTGTTGCAAAATATAAAACCTGATAAAATCCCATCAGCTGAAGCACCTAAGATAGCACTCTCCTTGAGTCATCCCTTCGCAAGTGAGTTGGCTATGAATATGTAGGATCTGTAGCCATAACTCCCTATCCCACCTATTCTTTAGCCCATGCATGTGTGAGCTCCACCTCTAGAGTCTAAATTCTAGCCCTCAAACTCACATACTCTATCTCTGGAGTCTCAATCGTACTCTTTTGAGTTGTAGTATCTTCTCTTAGACCAGTGAGCTTCACCCATAGAGCAACTATCTCATTGATCTCCCCTTCCTCTATCATAGTGCCTTCCCAGGTAAGTCAGGCCTCCTTTCCTACTGACGAGATACTCTCCTCTCCTCCATAGTACCCATAGACCTATCCCCTATCCCAATAGTCCTCCCTGATTTTGATCCCCCCTAGATCAGATACCCTCCCTTAGTGTGAGGTCTCTCTCTCCTAGGGGGTACCTATGTCCTCTACTACTATTGCTAGATAGCTGGGCATCACTATTTCCAGACTCACTCAACTACCTACTCTACTACATTCCTTAGCCTGGTAATCCACATAGGTCGGATCCTAGCATACCACTCTCTATATCTATCTATCACCCCAATATCATCTCCATCAGCCATAGTGACCACATCATCATTTGGATGTGGATCCAAAAATTGGGCCATGTTGGGAGCACCACTCACTATGGTAGCATCTCAAGTCACCCTGGAAAAAGGGACATTCCTAGTCCTAGGAATGTCCTACTACAACCTAAACTATCACATAACTCGGTCAATGAGGCGCAGCGTCACCTCTCCCTACTCCATCCATAGCCAAATGATTTACATCATGTGAGCCAATTCATATGCATGCTCTTCCCACCTTGGAAGCTCTCTCCAAGGTCTCCAATAGATAGCATTCACCGTCAGCTCATCAAGCAACCTCCTTCCTATGTTGAGGTTGATCCACCCATGATGCCATCTATGTAGGTGCCAATAGAATTCCTTAGGTCTATCCTCCTCCACCCTAGGCATCCCATACTCTTATCGTGTCAAAGATAATCATGTAGGTATCCTGATGACCATGTGCTCCCAGAACCATATCTATAAGAAAAAAGTAAGTACCAAAGCCTTACCCCTCTTGTAGACCACCCAAAACCATATCTTAGTAGAGTGTCCTATATAATCGACACAAAATATAGGGACCCTATGCAATGTGGATATGTTGATCCTGCATGTCACAAATTACCTCTGCTAAGGTCCAAGGCAAGTGACGATCGCTGAGATGGCATAACAATAATCCTGCTACTATACCACTCAGCACAAATATCAACCTAGATACTCCCTCTATATGGCTCAACTTTTCGATGACCACTCCATCCTTTTGAAAGGTCCAAGCTAGGATCCCCATATAAGAATCACATTCCTAGCCCTGATTTCCAAATAGATCTATGTAAGCACCCCTAATAGGTACCCGAAGAATCCTCCAGACATCCTCTAAAGTAGGGGTCATCTCCCCTATCGATAACCAGAAGCAAGAACATGGATACCATCTCTGTACCAAAGTTGTGAGAAGTATTTGGTCAACCGGTATTTGTTGTATTTTCACCACATGTCTCAACCCAAATACCTCAAGTGTGGTCTTATCGTCATTCGTGAGTGCACATAAATTTTCCTGGAGACCTTTGTATCTATTTCCTATTCTTTAAAACTACTTTTTGCAACAAAATAAAACAACAAAATCAAATTAAAGTTAGATCGGACCTAAATTTGCATAATTAGATCTAAAGTTGCAAATTGGACCCAATTGTCAAATATCGGACCTCCCAATATTACCAAAATTTGCTTGATATTAACAAAATCGAACATAGTTTGATGATATCGGAAGTCTGATATCATCAAAATAGGATCGATCTTTTAAAAATGGTCTGATATTGCACGCACAGCTACGCAATGGTAGTTGTGCCCTAAAAATCCAAAAATTAAAAAATTAAAAGCAAAAACATTAAATCCCTAAGCTAAAGAGGTTAAATATCCTTACCCATATGCTCCCCTCCCTCACTCACACCTCATCTTCTCAATGTGGAAACACTACCATTTTATCCCCAAAGCACAGTTTCAACAATAGTGACAAATAAAAATGAATTAGGGTCTACCCTAAATTGTTCTTTTTATTTTATTTTACCCTTAATTTGCAAATTTCAAGTTTTCCACCAAACGTAGAGTTTGGCATAAAAACTCGAAGGGGTAGCACACCTAATACAGTTTGCATTAAAAAATTTAAACATCAATAAATTTTTGCTTTTTTGAAAAGCATGCCATTCTTTTCTTTAACGCATTTTTTCAAAAATGCGCTAAATAGTGGGTAAAATGTAACACCCTAAAATTGACTCATATTAATTTATCCTAAGATTAAAACATTCAAAAATTGATCAAAACCACCTGCTAACCTCCTACCTCATTTTTCACACCTACATTAAGTTAGTTTTCAAAACTCTTGATGATATTGGCTCTATTTGACTGATATCAGATGTCCAATCCGAAATCAGACCTAAATGTGCGAGATCAGATGTTTGATCTCACCCAAAACTAAAAACTACCTAGAACAGTAAAGTGACAAATTGGTTACAACACTTTTTTTCTCTATCTGCCTAATTGTACGGAGGTTACGGGATCAGATTCACTGATCACATATAGATTGGATGAAGTTGCAACCTCTGTTATTTTTTACCCAACCCCTCTAACCTACCTAGCCTATTTAATCAAGCTTCCTTCCCCTGATTTCTCCCTGGCTCCTGAATTTCTAACACCCTTTATCAAATTGTTACCATTATCACATTCTTTAACATCATAGTATTGTTATTGCTCATTAATTTTGTGTAGGTTCAAAGTCCCAGAATTATCGATCGGTGGATACCGTATGATATCGGACATTCGATATCGCCCAAAAGTGTTCGATCTTGCTCGACTAGATCTAATCTGGTCTACAAGCTAATTGGGGGTAATTTTAGACCATTAGTTTACATTTCTTAACTCCTATTTTGCATTTTAAGATTATATCCATTCTTTTAGCCTATCAATTTAGCATAAACTCTCTGTTATCATATTGGAGTTCACCATCTTCATTTTTCATCATATTATTCACATTGTTGATCTATGTTCCAATTGTTTCAATCTAGATATTGCATATGATAAGTTCAATATAGCTTAATTTATGTTTAACTAAGTTTATATCAATATTGCAAGTCTCTATTTTCTATTAGAACTATGAAATTGTAGGATTTGGAATAGATCAGCTCTGTTAGTACAAGATCAGATCAATCAATCATAGATTAGATGTTCAATATCGCTATAACAAGTCTGATCTCGCCTACAACAAGCAAATAGACTCTACATCATATATCTAGATTAAGTCTATCAAATATATTTTATAAGCAAGCATTGCATTAGTTTACCTTATGTAACTCACTATATACTGTATTCATTAAAATCTAAATTGCATTTATTATAGATTAGTTGCATTGGCTGAACTAGGTGATTGTGAGTAAAATAAAAGAACACATCAAACAAACTCCCAACCCTAGGTGTGGAAACTACCATAATAAATATTTCTTAGTGAACCCACCCAATTCGTCAAAAAATCACCAAAGAGGGTATGACTTCAAGTGCCTCTCCTTTGAGGTGTAGACCTATCATTTTCCCATTCCTCTTCGAGGTGTGGATCCATCATCCTGAAGGAAAGGAGTGTGAAAATTTTAGAGCTATAGTAGGCAAGGGTATTTTCAATCCTATTTGTTATCAATCATGCAGCCAAAGAAAGCCATTAAAAGAGATGGTATGGTGTATGTTGTAAAGATCAATAAAAATACTGGAGAAAAAGGAGATGACGCATTTAAGAAATATCCAATTCTTCATGAGTTCCAAGATGTATTCCCTGAATATCTTCTAGGTTTACCCCCTCAATCAGAATTTGACTTCACTATTGAGATAATGCTAAGGGCTGAAACCATTTCAAGGATACCTTACAAAATGATCCTAATTGAGTTACAATAATTGAAGGTGCAACTTCAATATTTGTTGGAAAAGGGTTTGATCAAACCTAGTGTGTTGCCTTGGGGTGCTTTGGTATTGTTTGTGAAAAATAAAGATGGTTCCTTGAGGTTATGCATAGATTATAGAATGTTGAATAAGGTAACCATTAAAAATAAGTATCATTTTCCAAGGATAGATGATCTCTTTGATCAGCTAAAGGATGCTACTATATTTTCAAAAATAGATTTGAGATCTAGATATCATTAGTTGAGGATTTGAGAAGAGGATACTCATAAGACAACCTTTAAAACCTAATATGGGTATTTTGGGTTTACAGTATTAACATTTGGGCTAACAAATTCATTGACAACTTTTATGAATAGTGTGTTCAAAAAATATCTAAATTAGTTTATCTTGGTATTCCTAGATGATATTATCATATATTATTGTATTAAGGAAGAAAAAGTATTGAGTAAGAACCAACTATATGGGAAGTTGTCCAAGTGTGAATTTTATACCTCATAGGTTTAGTATTTGGGACAGATCATCTCGATAGAGGAAATTATCATAGACCCAAAGAAAATTGAGGCTATATTAAGTTGGATTCTGCTAACAAATGTGACAAAATTTAAGAGTTTCATGGGGCTCACTGGCTATTATAGACATTTTGTGAGAGATTACTGTAAGGATGCCTATTCTATCACCAATATTTAGAAAAAGGGAAAAGAGTTAAAATGGAAAGATAAGTGTGAGGCCACATTTGAGACTTTAAAAAATAAGTTAACAAAAACACTAATTCTCAAAGTACTAGATCCTCTTTGGAATTTTACTGTATTTAGATGTTGTAGACACCTAAAATGCATCATGTCGATGGCGACTACTCATATGGGATATGCTACAAGACCATATGGAAGATATTGGATAGACTCCAATATAGAGCAGTGGTTTTAACCACTCAATTTTGTCTCCTTGGCCTAATAATCTCAAACCGCTGTTGAGACCTATGGTCTATAGTCTAAACTACAACTGAAACCCACGGTTTATAGGCTAGACCGCAACAGTCACCCGTGGTCTAGAGCTAAATTTTAGTTGGCCTTCATCCGAGCCAAATCGGTTTGAATGACCATTTGTTCTAGAAGAGGGTAGTTGAAGTATGGAAGATTGCAGAGGCTTCCAATCCAACTATCTGAACCACCTCTTCTTGATATTGGCTTCTCCATGAAGCCACCCCTAGCCCTCGGGTAATCCTATAAGTACCCCTTTGAATAAGGGAAAAATATATCAAGTGCATTGGAGATTAAAGTAGTCAAGCCCTGTTGGATTGTAGACTCACCTGAGTGCACTGAGAGAGTTTTGTTTTCAATCACTTTCCAATTCATCAAGCATCATGTCAATTTATGTCATGGATGCCCTAAGGAGCTAGAATGCCAAGAAACACATTTTGGGCAAACGAAGGCCCAACTATGCAATTCAACTGCCAAACCAGTCAGAGGACACCAAGGTGACCCTTGATAATCAATTGGACAAGGAGGATCAAGCCCACAATCTTGGATTTGGAGGGCAAAACTACTTTTTTGTTCACCGTGGTTGACAGTTGTGGTGTACAGTGTAGACCGCTCCTTTGAGCTATGATTTGCAAATGGTGAAATATCTCCTTACTGTTATTTTTGCATTGTATTTGATTAGGTTAGATTAAGCATCTTAGTGGTTTACTTAACATTTTAGAGACTTTTACTAATAGAATTAGGGTTTTCATCAAGATTACTTTGTTATGGCAAATAATACATAATTAGCTTATTTTCATGTTATCATGCTTCATTTCATGCAATAAATCCACTAGATAGATAGTTGTACTTTCTAGTTACATGTTTCAATTAATATTTTCAAGTATTACATAGGCTTAACATGATTTTTTCATTTTATTGATTTCATTAGTGTTATGACATCTTTGTGTTCATATTCCTTAAAGGGCATCATCATGAGAGGTTGCCTATGCTATTAATGTTTTTATGTTGTTTCTTTACCATAGGAAAGAATATTCAATCATTCAATTTCTTCCTCAATGTGAAGAAGAGGGTCAACTTCATCCTAGAGCAGTTCGTGTCACCCCGAAAGGCCTAAAACTCACATTTACCCTTAAGAGAGAACATTTTCTTTCTCCTACTATAATAAGAGTATCAAAATGGTATCCCTAAGAGGGATGCAACTGTAACTAAAATTGGCTTCTTTGTAATGGAATAAAAGTGTTTTTCTTCTTCCCATTTGTTGTCAATTTTGCATGCATCTATTTTGTTCTTTTATTTTGTTGTACGCAATAGGAAGCATAGGTGTGAGGCTGTTTTGGTGATCATAGATGCTTCCCTAGAAGTTTTGGGTGGGGTATTGTCTCAAGAAGAGGCTATAGTAGCTTATGATTCTAGAAAACTAAAGAAGCATGAGGTAAACTATGTTATGTATGATATAGAATTGGTAGTAGTTGTGCATACCCTAAAGTTCTATAGACATTATTTATTGGATAGTGTTGTGGCTGATCCACAACACACCCCAAAATTGGGGACCCACCTTTTTTGCATGCTTTCAAAGAAGATCTCAATGACCCAAATGCTAAAAATCAAGAAAAAGGCAAAATTGCACAAAAATGAAAAAGTGTCGCGATATCGCGACATGTTGCTCCATCGTGGCCGAAAATGAAAAAGTGTCACGATATCACGACATGTTGCTCCGTCGCGGCCAAAAATGAAAAAGTGTCGCGATATCACGACATGTTGCTCCATCGCGGCCCAGAGAGGAGAGAGAAAGGCAAAATGGAAAATTGTCATGAAATCGCGACATGTCACAAAATCACGGTCAAACCAGTCAAATAGGGCAAGGCACTAAAAGCGTCACGATTTCATGACAAAAAAGCAACAAAGGGGCATGAAAGCAAAAAAGGGTTACGAGGAGGTGGTTTGGCAAAGTGGTACGAAATAGAAAAGCGTCGCGATTTCGCGACAAAAAGAGAAATCGATTTGAGGAGCAAGTGAAAAGCGTCCGTGATTTCTGACGAAATGTACCAAGTGAAAAGGCATCGATTTCGGTGGCAAAAGTAGTGTCAAGTGAAAAAGGTCATGATTTCGAAAGGCGCTGAGGCATCGAAAAACGTGCGATTTCGTGACAGGCTCAAAGGGGAAAAAGTCACGATTTCACGATAGGTTGCATTGGCAAGGCTTCGTGAGAAAATGTCACGATATCGTGACATGTCGCGTTTTCGTGATGAAAGTAAAGGAGCAAAGCTGCATGCATAAAATGTCATGATTTACATGGGGCCATTACAGAACATGCATAGGAAGCGCGAAACACGTGGCATACAGGTGTCAGGGTTGTAGAAGCGTTACATGTCAACAGAAAATATCGAACGTTTCGGCATCGAACATAAATTCAAAAGCAATGAAAAGGCGAGGAATACGAAGCGATGCATTCTGGGAGGTGAAACGAAGCACCGCAGGGCAAAACAGAGAACCGCATCAGAAAGTATAAAATCAGAGGCACAGATTGGTATGAGGGTCGAAAACCACTGCGAGCAGAGTTGCAGTGCTAAAGGCCAGAGGGTCATTCTGGGCCTGCTTTGAGGCTGTTTTCCTTCCATAGACTGGGTTTGGAGAAACCAGCAGATTCTGCTATTGTAACATGATTTATTTTTAATGCAGGAGTGTTCATAAATTTGCATCTTATGGGCAAGAAAGAAGGAGATCTTCTGTGCATGCTATAGATTTAATGTTTATTCTTTCATTTTTCAGATTTTGGATTTATAGATAATGTTAAATGCCACTTTTGTGGGTTGCATTAGGCGAATGTTCGAAATTTGAATTTTATTTCAAAACCCTTTGAATCAACACTTAGCTTATCAGGATTGTGCGTGTTTGCAGGTCCCATAGGTTAGGTTGCATGCATGGAAACCTCACATCTTCGGTTTTGCCAGGACGGGATAGCATCAAACTGAATGCAATTTTAATTTCTTTTCTTTTGCATTTTATTTTCTTTTTGCTGCACTTTATTTTTCAGAAGTTCCAACTTTATTTTTCAAGCATTAAAATAAAATTAAAAAATTAAAAAACTTCAAAATCCATAAATAATTCCATCATTTATGGCATTTCATCAAATTTCATTTTGAAGTTACAGCATGGTCATATAAAGATCAAATCATATTTGCTTTATTCGGGTTCAATGAACAATCATTAAATTTTCACAGTAAAATAAACCACAGTGCCCCTTGTTTTCAGTTACTTGCAACCACTAAGGTGTTCCAAGCATTTAAAATGAATATCTTCATTTGAGATCATTAATACATAGATGCAAAATGCTAACATAACAAGAACCTTGGAGAAGTTACTTGTTTAATTTCTTTGCAAGCAGAGGATTTAGAACCCAAATCCTATCGGAGAGTGTGTTTTCACAATCGGGTGAAAATACCACTCAACAGATTGGCGCTAGAAGGAGGGCCTGAAAAGGGTTTATTTTATCGTGATTTTAGATGCTACGGGTTTATAATTGTTTAAGAGCTTTACATTGCTAAATATTTCAAGTCCATTTGATTAGCATCTTCGGCCTCTAACACCACTCAACGGATTGGTGCTAGGAGGGCCGAACGGGTTTATTTTAGTGTTATTTAAATTTAAATTTTTTATGCTTTAGTCCTCTAACACTCAGCAGATTGTAAAAGGACGGCCTGAATTTATTTACTTGTTCTATTTTAAGCAATTCAGGTATGTTGTATATTATTCTAACATTTTTTGATTGTTCATACAGAAATATGTGATTTGATTTAATTTTGAAAATTTTGGTCTCATGCAATTACTTGACATTTGATTTTAATAAGTACATCTCTTGGTTGATGCTAACTTGATTTTTTTTACATTGCAGGTTGAATATTCAACAGATTTGGTTCTAAAATTACATTTTAAGTTTCACTAATGGCAACACTTGAGGAGCAAATGGTATCCCTAAGAGCTGAAATAGTGTCTCTAAGAGAGAGAATGGTATCAATGATAGAGGATCATTATAAGGGTTTATCTATACCTGTGGTACCCTATCAAATTCCTAAAATGTTATTGGATTTTTTACGGTGTTTTAATCAAGAGGTGCCACTAGGATACTTGCAAAAACTGCATGTCTACAAGGATACATTATGTAAATTCCAGATTTTCTATGAGGAGGTGGCTTGTAAGTTATTTGCATACATTTTGGATGATAAACCATTCTTTTGGTATAGCCAACTACCCATGGAGGTTAGGACTTCTTGGATACAACTAGAAGCAGCCTATCTTTATCATTTTGGTAATAAGGTTGACTTAGAAATCTTGAAAAATCAGTTTACCTCCATATGTAAAGAGCCTAATGAATCCTTGAGTCAATTCAATGGAAGATTTCGTGAGTTGCACTCCCAAATGTGGGAAAATTTTAACACATTAGAAGAGGAAGCCATGGAAGTATACCTAGGAGCCATACACCCCACACTTGCTTCACTCATTGAGGAAAAGCTGAGTGGTTTGTCTCTAGAGAAAATCCATGAGGTCTTAGAAGAGATAGAACGACAAGGTCTTGAAGAAGAAAAGGCACAACATGTTCACATGAGAGATTGTTCTTTTGATGCCAACCTACACCAACCATCAAACATAGCACCCTCCACTCCAATGATATCTAAGGTAAATGATCAAGGGGATGAATTTGAATATCCAAATCTTACAACCACCTTAGATGTAGTCCACAGAAAGGTGCAAATTGATAAGCCAACATCCACTAGTGAGGATTATGCAAATGATCTCTTTCATAGAGATACACGATTATCTAGATGAAGGGGTTCTAAATTCAACAATGTTTGATATATGTGATATGATGGAACCCACCATGGAATTAAATGAAGTGGTTGAAAGTGAAATTGGGAGAAAACCAATAAATGAATTTGAAGACATGATAGAATTTCACCACTTGTTCTTGGAAGATACTATTGATGAGATGTGTAAAATTAAGGATCAAGAAATTCTTCACCCTCCAAATTATGATAAAATTGAATCATGGGTTACTAATTTGGACAATGATAGCCTTATAAATTTGAATTCAAGAAATAACCCACTTTTGGAAATAATTGAACCATCTAAGGAAGGTGAAGATGAATTTGATGAGAAACACATTGATGAATTGGAAGATGTTGAAGAAGTAGTTGAACGTCACCACTTGATTTTGGAAGATGATTATTATGATGCTTGGAAGAAGTGGGAAGACTACACTCAATCCAAAACTACTAATGAAACTTGTGTGCCAATTGATATACAGGACAACATAATCGCCTACTCAAAGGAAGATATTACAACTCCTGTACAATTTGAGGATGTTTTGGAAGAGGGTTTCAAATCTCATCAAATTTTGGAAGATTATAATGATCCTATTGCCAAGGACAAAGAAGGAAAAGAATTTATGAATGAATCAAAAGATCATGTCACAAATGCCATGGAGTTTCATCCCATGGGTTTGGATGATAATTTTTACAATGGTTGGGGGAGATATGATAATGCATTCTTTTCTCACATCCCTATAAATGAAACTCATATTTCACTTGATATGCAGGATGTTGAACCTTCTACATCATACGAAGATCTCATATTCACAGGATTTGAAAAGGTGACAAAATTTGATCATGTTGAATATAAATTCATTGAAAGTGTGGATGCAAGTTTGCATGATGATTTGGAGGATTCAAATGAAGAGATACCATGGATAGTGAACAAAGAATTGGAACCAAATGACAAAGAGATTGATCAATTGGAAGCAACTCAAATGAAGGATCATCAAGATGAGTCATGGGACATACACTTTGACCAAGAATGTTTGAGGATTGAAAAGGATGACCATATTTTGAATTTAAATAATGTTTATGGTGAAATGTCATTAAAGGTAAATGAAAAACAAGGTATAATTTTTAATCACACCTTTAATAACATTGTTTTAATGAATGGAAAAGAAGTTGATGCACTTGAATTGTTAAACCAAATTCATCAACAATTACTAATTGAATCTAGGATAAAAACTTTTAATGATCCTAATTTAGTAAATATCCTAGATGCTTGTAAATTGTTACACAAATTTGATTGGCCTACAAATTTGGAAAATGATTTGGCTTTGAAATTTGTAGAAATAGGCTACTACTTACAAAATTGCATATTTGAAAAGGATAGCCTAATTCTAAATCAAGGAGGGAATTATGAAGTTTACATTTTAAAGAATAGACATGATAAAATTGAAAATCATTTATTGTCTAATCATTTTAGTAATTTGATGCTCACCTATGGGAGTATTATTGGAACTAAATCAAATTGGTATGGTGAGCATGGCAAGTGGAAATTTGTTGCATTGTTTGGTCTTGTCTTGTTTTTGTTGGATTCCCACAACATTTGGCATGCATATCATGTTATATTTTTGTTGAAATGTTCTAATCATGTTTGGGATCCAGGAAAGTGATAATCCAAGCTTTGCATCATCTTGTATTATAGTGTACATTTGTATATAGATTTTGGTTTTTGGTTTTTGGTTTGTGTTTTCAAATTTTCATTTTTGGGATTGCAGTTTGGTTTTGGATTGAATAAGTTTTAATTTAAAGTTGTGTGTTTATTTGACATGTTTTGTTTGTCTATATAAAAAAATAAAAATGATGAAAAAGTTGCCTTGAGATGCTAACTTATGTTCTAGATCGGGGAAATATGGAACATTGGAATTATGTTGTAGAAAGCTCCACAAGAAATACAAACAATTTAAGTAATATCGTTTGAAACTTGTGATGCATGAAGTAGTCGAGTTTTATATGGCAATATTTCATCTGCATTTCAAAAGACAATGCATTCATATTACATCTCACTTTGCACATACATGCCATCTTAGTTGCAAATGCATTTCAAATACAAATCATTAAAGTGTGTCAAATCCTCTTAAGGTTATGCTATCACATAAATAAGAAGAAAATCCTAAGGTTGGGAACTGAGTCTTGAGATATCTAGAACCAAGCACATTTTATACACATTAAAAAGGATCTTGAGCAAAATGATCAAAACCTTGCTTGGAAGAAAAGGTTGGGCGAAAGAAGTATTTCATGTCTATCCTATTATGCAACATGATCCTTAAGACAGTGGTTTTGACCACTTCCATAAAGCTTAAAGCCTAAAATCAGAGTAGTAAGGATAGGGCTAAATCCTCATCGAACTTAGGTTGAGGATCCAACTCCCCAAAGCTTTGATTTGACCTACATGGAGTAGTAAGGATAGGGCATAAATTCTCATCTCGCTTAGGTTGAGAATCTGATTCCCCAAAGCTCCTATGTCTCATTTCATGATAAATCTTGGATTGGAAGGATCGTACTACTTGTCCTCTGCAAAGGATGGGTAGTCATCCCCAAGGTCCAAGCAATAAAATTAATATTCTCCATTTACATCTAAAGCTTGGATTGGAAGGATCGTACTACATGTCCCTAGCAAGGATGGGTAGTCATCCCCAAGGTCCAAGAAGTAAAAAATTAATTTTTCCCATCTCATATTTATATTGGATTGGAAGGATCGTACTACTTGTCCTCTGCAAAGGATGGGTAGTCATCCCCAAGGTCCAAAGAAATGAAGGTAAGTCTTGGATTATGGGGTTAGGTATGCCCATGCATGGCAACATGTCTTGTCTAAAAAACAAGACCACTGATTGTTCAAAGGGTTAGACTAGCATGACCATTTCTTCCATAATTGGTTAAATTATTTTGCTCAAAGTGAGGTAATGAATTCCAAATCAGAGTAGTAAGAATAGGGTTAAACTCCCATCTCGATTAGGTTGGGAGTCTGATTTCCCAAAGCTCTGATTTCACTTTCACTTACACATGGGTTCAAGATAGTAGGGACTCATAACCAACTTTGGGATCTAATAAAGCAATTCATTATACATATAGTTGATCCTAAGAGGGTTTGATAATCTTGAATGTTTGTGTATGATACTAGAAGAAAGACTATGCCTTTTATAAAAGCAAAATCTCTTAGCATATTTATTAGGTTACACAAATCATTCACAATCTCACATATGCATTCATGTAAAACTGACGATGGAATGTTGATCAATTTCAAACGATAGGGAATGAAACACATTGCACACACCGAGCTGATACTTAATGATTCTGATGATTCATGTATTTTTGATCTATGGGCATTTGTTTATATTTCTTATGTGCTAATGCTGGTTTCCAAGTTTGTATACTTCCAGGTTGGGTTCTCACCAAAATGCTCAGGAGCATTTGACAGTAGAGTCACCATTTGTTGTGGCTGATCCACAACACACCCCAAAATTGGGGACCCACCTTTTTTGCATGCTTTCAAAGAAGATCTCAGTGACCCAGATGCTAAAAATCAAGAAAAAGGCAAAATTGCACAAGAATGAAAAAGTGTCGCGATATCGCGACATGTTGCTCCGTCGCGGCCGAAAATGAAAAAGTGTCACGAAATCGCGACATGTTGCTCCGTCGCGGCAGAAAATGAAAAGGTGTCATGATAATCGCGACATGTTGCTCCGTCGCGGCCGAAGAGGAGAGAGAAAGGCAGAATGGAAAATTGTCGCGAAATCATGACATGTCACAAAATCACGGTCAAATAAAACAGGAAAAAAGATGCGATTTCGAGCAAAGAGAAAAAGGATGAAAAAGAAAAGCGTCACGGATTTCATGACAAAAGCTAGCAAAGGTAGAAGGAAAAGCGTCGCGATTTCGTGACAAAAAATTAAAAATTTGAAAGAGAAAAAGTCGATTTGAAGAAGAAAAATCGATTTAAGTAGAAGGAAAAACATCAGATTTCATGAAGAGTCATGATTTCATGACATGTGCGTAGCAAGGCTGTGGGCAGGAAAATGTCATGATATCGCGACATGTCGCATTTTCATGGTGAAAGCAAAGGAGCAAAGCTGCATGCATAAAAATGTCACGATTTACATGGGGCCATTACAGAACATGCAAAAAAGTGCGAAACACGTGGCATACTGGTGTCAGGGTTACGAAGCGTTACATGGTCAACAAAGAAATATCGAACGTTTCGCACCTCGAACATAAATTCAAAAGCAATGAAAAGGCGGGAATACGAAGCGATGCATTCTGGGAGGTGAAACGAAGCGCCACAGGGCAAAACAGAGAACCGCATCAGAAAGTATAAAATCAGAGGCACAGGATTGGTACGAGGGTCGAAACCGCTCGTAAGCGAGTTGCGGTGCATAAAGGCCGAGGGTCATTCTGGGCCTCGCTTTGAGGTTGTTTTCCTTCCTTTGACTGGGTTTGGGGAAACCAGAGATTCTGCTATTGTAACATGATTTATTTTTAATGCAGGAGTGTTCAAAAATTTGCATCTTGTGGGCAAGAAAGAAGGAGATCTTCTGTGCATGCTATAGATTTAATGTTTATTCTTTCATTTTTCAGATTTCGGATTTATAGATAATGTTAAATGCCACTTTTGTGGGTTGCATTAGGCGAATGTTCGAAATTTGAATTTTATTTCAAAACCCTTTGAATCGACACTTAGCTTATCAGGATTGTGCGTGTTTGCAGGTCCCATAGGTTAGGTTGCATGCATGGAAACCTCACATCTTCGGTTTTGCCAGGACGGGATAGCATCAAACTGAATGCAATTTTAATTTCTTTTCTTTTGCATTTTATTTTCTTTTTGCTGCACTTTATTTTTTAGAAGCTCCAACTTTAATTTTTCAAGCATTAAAATAAAATTAAAAAATTAAAAAACTTCAAAATCCATAAATAATTCCATCATTTATGGCATTTCATCAAATTTCATTTTGAAGTTACAGCATGGTCATATAAAGATCAAATCATATTTGCTTTATTCGGGTTCAATGAACAATCATTAAATTTTCATAGTAAAATAAACCACAGTGCCCCTTGTTTTCAATTACTTGCAACCACTAAGGTGTTCCAAGCATTTAAAATGAATATCTTCATTTAAGATTATTAATACACAGATGCAAAATGCTAACATAACGAGAACCTTGGAGAAGTTACTTGTTTGATTTCTTTGCAAGCAGAGGATTTAGAACCCAAATCCTATCAGAGAGTGTGTTTTCACAACTGGGTGAAAATACCACTCAACAGATAGACTGTTAGATCTAAGAACAAACCATCAAATTTTGAGGTATATTTTTACCCAACCTATGTTGAATGCAAGATAAAGAAGATGGGTAGAGTTATTAGTTGAATATAACTTTGGTATTGATTATATAAAAGGAAAAGAGAGTAAGGTTGTAGATGCCTTTAGTAGAAGGTACATAGCCACATTGAACTAGATCCATATAGACTTGATGGATAGGATGAAGGAAATGCAACTATAGGACCCATATTGCATAGAAATATGAGATAAATCTAAGAGAAATCCTAAATAGAATAAGGGTTTCAACATAAAATATGGAATTTTATGCTTTAAAGATAGGGTAGCTATACCCAAAATTGGTGACCTAAGGAGATTGATTATGCAAGAGGTAAATAATTCTCCCTATTCTACTCAATTGGGAGGGTCAAAAATGAGGGGAAACATAAAAAGAATTGTAGGCCCAAAATGGCCACATCCTTAGAAAAATTTTGCAAAATTTACTAAGTCATAAAGAAGTTGGTTCTACCCCATGGTAGTGGCACAACACATGATGTTCTACCCCATAGTCAAAGCAGTCAAAGTTCACATTTAACAATTTTAATATTATGAGCCACAACACAACCAAAGTACAATGGTTTACAGTAGGTTCAACCCCGTACGACATAGAACATTATTCCATCCCATGGTCAATACTGGTCAAATATGGTCTCACCACTCTTTGAATCATATATTACAACACTACTCTATCTCGTGCAAGTTATAGTGTTTTCCATATTGTGCGGTTCAAAACATTACTCCAGTTTGTGGTCAAAAAGGTCAAAATTCATGAAGGATTTTTCCAAGGCATGGGCCAACGCAAGGTTCTATATCATGCAGTCCAGCATAATGTTCTACCCTACATGGGTCAGATTAAGGTTCTATCCCATGATCAATATCGGTTAAACTTGCACATGCAAATTTCAAGGTATGGGCTACAACATAGCTAGGACTTTTGTTCTACATCATGGTTCAAAGCAAAATGAAGATCACACGAAGAATAAAAGGTAGTGAATTAGTGCAATGCTCTACCTCAAATGGGTCAGAGCATATTTATACAATGAGGTATCCTATGCTCCAGCCCGTGATCAAAGTGATCAAAATGTGTGAATGTCATTTTTGATGAGTAGGCTATGACATGATTCTACATCATGGAGCTAACAATAATATTAAAGTATTGATCTCAACCGTCCATGAGTGGATCAATGGTATGCTTGTTTTAATTCTCTCCAAGGCAAATAAAAGCAATAATTTTGTAACATGAATTTATTGATCGAACTAAACTAGAAGGTGAAGTGTTGAAGAGATCAAGAACTAAGAAATAAAGGGAACTATAGATATATGGTTGGATAGCATATACAATAATAGTAAATGGTCTAGATGATAGTTTTGTATAGCTTGGAGCAAAATGCCATGAAATTCCAGAAAGTTGTATAGGTTGAGCTATAGAGAAGTACAAGATCACATGTTTTCTTCTTTCATCCAAGACAAATAAGAGGATACCACCTTAGCACCTGGATGATCTTGTTTTTTTAATTTCCTTGTAATGTTCCATCTCTTTTAATATTTCAAAAATGTAAAACTATAAATAGAGGTCAAACCCTCATTTTTAGGGTCAACTCTAGAGTGTTTGCTTTCCCTACTATGTAAATACTTTCTGTAAATTAATAGAAGGAACATTACTTGGATTTTTACCTCAGTTTGGTGTCTTCTATAACCTGTTGATAGATTCAAGTTGTGAATGCATTTCTACTACTGCTACTATGGTCATTCTATTCTATTGATATTGGATTGCCAGCTTAGAGCACTTTGAAATATTTCATAATTAAATATATACTTACAAGAGGTTCTTTTTTTTAGTCTAGATACTGATCTAATTTTTCTATTTGGATTATTAATATCATAGATGTTTGAAATGATTTCTCAAAGTGTGTCTCTTTTTCTCTAATTGATGAAGATTACCTATTTTGAGTGCTATTAATTGCAAGTGTGGGACACTAAAAATTTATTGGCAACAATTTTCTTGTAGATACCTATGTTGTTAGCTTTATTCAACCACTGTTTAATCATCATCTTTTCTAACCCTAAACCCATTTCTATCCCTATATTTTAAATATTTAATTGAGCTTAAATGAGTCAACACCTTATCAATTTACAAAGTATACCAGCATACTCTAGAGTTTGGATTAGAGAAATATTTAATCCATCCAATTTTGGGATTTGGCCTATGATTAGTGGGTGCATGCCTAATCAGAATGCTAAAGATAATAGTCATAGTTTTAAGCTCTGCTTTATGTCAATTTAGATCTCGACAATTGTGGCATACCCAATGGGACCCAGTTTATAAGAACATTAGCTAACCCATCGAATTTTCATTTTTACCTTTTCCTAAAGGAATCAAGATTTAGTGGATTGTCTTGACCTCATTAAGTGGTGAACATTAAATTCACTTGGTGACTCCTTGAATGCAAGAAACTAGAAAATCCATTCTAATAGCTCATAATTTTTCATGAATACTAGGTCATCTACGAAGAACAATCCAGATTATTTTATCTTTTATGAGCTCCCTTTAAGAGGATCCAATATCATAAGAAATCTATCCTCATAATTTCAATTAAGAGGTTCTCTAGCTAAACCACCCCTTGAAGTACCCCCAAGACCACATCTAGTAAGAACAATACCTAGAAATATGGTTGGGTAGGCAAATGTGATTCCAAATAAGCCTTTGTAGAAATACCCTAATTGGAATATAGTTGTTCCCATAAGAATTGCCCAAATGCATGATTTACCTAAGAATGTATCCAAAGCCATACATAATTATTATGGATCAAGTAAAAATACTTACAAGAATTGCCAAGATATCCTAAATCTAGAAACAATTCATAACATAATAAATGAAGATGTGATTATCAAAATTTTGGCCCTATATTTTAGAGGAAAAATCCTACATTAGTTCAGAACCTTAGAGGACAATATCATTAATTCATGGGATGAATTAGTAGATATATTTTTATAAGAGTTCAATGAGTTTTTTTATCCCTTTTCTCTCCTAAATCAGTTCACATCCATGCAAAAGCATCGTCAAAATTCAGTTTCAGACTTCAATCCATGATTTAGTATAACCTGGAAAAGGATTCCACATGAAGCTAGGTAAGCTACTCCCCTTGTTTTTATGTACTATATCAAATACCTTGGATCAAAGGTATGTTTATAAACCCAACAGTAAGGAATATACACCTTCCCTCAAGTCTACAATGTAGTTGTGCAAGCTAAGAATATCCTCATTAATGTAGGAAGGTTACCTCCAAAAACTATGATGCCCTATTGTTATGATATTCCTCATACCCAAATTTAGGTAGCTACATATTATTATATGGACCCCCCTCCTTTTTCATCCCCACTTCCTCAGATTGCTCTAATTTTACCCTCTAAAATACCATCTACTTATGTTCCTTTTCCACCACTTCAATATCAAACACCTTAGGAATCTATTGTACTGCTTGATATATAGAATAATTTGAAAACACTAACAATATGAATTCAATGGAGAAAAGAGAGATAGATAGGTCTCAACAAAGGTTGTTCCCCTATGTCAATATATATCACAAGCCTGGTAATAACAATAGTGGAGGGATCAGATTTAATGTAAATCAAGAAGATCAAGAATATTTTTTGAAACTAGTCTTGTGAATGTGTGGTGCTTTGTATATAATTATCCTCATGATTTAGATTCAAGAATTATGTACCAATGTCATGTGTAGAAAGCCATGGAAAATGTGGAGAGGAACCAAAAATATAGATTTAACATGCTATGGCAAATTTAAGATAAATATTGTACTAACAATGCTACAAAATATGAAGCTTTATGCTTAGGTCTAATGCAATTTGAGAGCATGGGTATTAAAATACTAGATACATATGATGAATATAAGTTAATATTCAATAATGCAAGAGAGATATGCAGTAGTAAGAACCATTACCTAATAGTATACAAAAATAGGGTATGGGATTTGATGGAATCCTTTGATGCCCTAAATATTCATTTTGTCCCCAAAAAATAGAACATACTGGCTAACTCCTTGGTAGTTAAAGGTTCCAATTTTAGTCCTTCTTCATATATGGGATCATCTAAATATAGGAAAATCAAATTGGTTTTCAGGCCTATAGTACCAGATAGATAGGTTTTCTAGTAGGTTTTAGAAAGTGATGATTGGATCATTGATTTTCTAGTTAGAGAAGCTTGCTTATCCATTGTTCAAGAGGAACTTCCTAATGAGATAAATCAACAAGACGTCATCCAATTTAAGAATAATCATATCACTAGGGGTTTGGTCACCTTGGAAAGACTCTTTGATAATGAATATGGGATAAAATCTAGAGCTATGGAGATCAATCAAAAAATCTATAAAGAGATTCCGATTGAGAAAGAAAAGAAGCTCAAAGTTGGTATTTGTTGTTCCTTAGAAGAGATAGAGGAGATCAAAGCCTTGTGCTTTGACAATGTGGCCTAGTAATATGAATATCTAAAGATATATGATAAAAATGTGATCCAACATACTATTGATCTAGAGCCTAATGCAAAGCCTTTAAGATAGAAGTAGAGGCCTATAAATACTAGGATTGAATCCATAAAGAGATAGGAGCTTCTTAAATTACTAAAGACTAAGATTATATACCCAATTAAGCACTCCACATGGGTGGCTAATTTGGTCCCTATCAAAAATAAGAATGGAGACATCTATTTTTGTGTAGATTTCACGAATCTCAACCAAGCATCATTAAAGGACCACTACCATCTCCCTCAGATTGACCAAATTTTATAGATTGTTGTAGGAGCAAAAAGGTTCTCATTGTTAGATGGCTTCTCTAGATATAACCAGATCTAGGTAAAAGATGAAGATCAATTCAAGACAACATTTACCATCAAATGAGGAAATTTTACCTACCAAAGGATGTCTTTCGGTCTATCTAATGTAGGGGCCACATTCCAGATAGCTATGGATTATGCTTTTTGAGAACTAATCAATAAGGTCATTCTCATCTACTTAGATCAAATGACTATTTTCTCTCATAAGAAATAAGCTCATCTGGAATACTTGGAGCAAGCATTTGATAAATGTAGGGAATTTGGTATTTCTCTCAATCCAAAGAAGTCATTTTTATAGTTCATGAAGGAAAGCTATTAGGGCATGTGGTTTATAAGGAAGGAATATATATAGACCCAGAAAGGGTGAAGTCAATTCTTGCTCTCCCCTTGCCTATGAACAAGAAGGCCTTGCAATATTTCTTTGGGTAGATCAAATTTGTGAGGAATTTCAAATCAAATTTTGCTCAAATAGTAAAACCTATTTCAGAGTTGCTAAAGAAAAATGCAGATTTCAAGTGGATAGAAGAAAGGAAATAGGACTTTGAAACCATCAAACAAGCTATTGTCACTACCCTAGTTCTAGTAAATATTGATTTCAGCAATAATTTAATTTTGTATGCTTATGGAGTTGAGGAGAGCTATGCATCTATGCTTACCCAGAAGAATGATGATGGAAAATAACACCCCATATTTTTTTGGAGTCAAACCCTCCATGAGTGTCATATCAAATATAACTTTATTGAGAGACAAGTTTTTGCAGTGATGAAGTCATTGAAGAAGTTTAGAAAATACTTAGCTCAAAGTAAGACTCTTATTTATGTGGTCCACTCAGATGTAAGGAGCTTCATTTTACAAGGAGAATTGGAAGACAAAAGATCTAGCTGGATTACCAAAATCTAGGAGTATGATATGGAAATCCATCCTACTAATCTAGTCAGAGGTAGAGCATTGTGCCAAGTGTTAACAAAAAAATAAGTTGTAGAACAAATGTTAGTTTTTCAACCACCAATAGCAGATCAAATTGAAGAGTTTCCATCAGAAGATTCAAATTGGATTTGATCATATGACCAGATATTTCCAAAAAGGAATTTTCCCCCAAGGTCTTAACTCATCACAAAGGAAGAGATATAGGATTAAAGTCCTTTAAGTATGTCCTATTTCCAGAGAGATTATATAGAAGAAATATTGATGGAGTCCTCCTAAGATACTTGAAATATGAGCAGAAGAAAAAATTAATTAAATAATTTTACAAAGAGTTATCTGAAGAATATTTTCTAGGAAGGATCACAACTATGAAAATCATCAGGGCAGGCCATTATTGGCCTACTATATTTACTGACACCTTCAAGATAACAAGAGTATGTGATGAATTCTAGAGATATGTGGGAAGGAATAGAAATGCATCATTCCTCCTCAAACCCATTCAAGTAGAAGATCCTTTTCAACAGTGGGGACTGGACTTCATTGGAACAATAATTTTCAATTCCTTAGCAGGACATAAGTATATCCTGATTTCCATAGATAATTTTACCAGATGGGTTGAATCCATTCCCACAAATGAATTAGATCAGGAAGTGGTAATTGAATTCATGGAAAGCTTTATCACAATGTTTTGTATCCTTAAAGCTATAGTAAGTGAAAATGGTCTAGCATTTATAAGAGCTAAATATATTTATTTTTCTAGAAAATATAGTATAAATAAAAAAAAACCTCTAATTACTACCCTCGGGGGAATAAATTAGTTGATTCAACTAAAAAAAACCTACTTAGAATTCTAAAGATATCACTATAGGATAACAAAATGAGTTGACATCTACTTTTATAATAAGCTCTATGGGAAAATAAGATTACCATCAAGAAATCTATCAAGACTACTTCTTATGCATTGGTGTATGGTAAAGAAGCAATACTGCCTATTCACCTGGAGATACTAGCTCTAAAGTTGGAAACATAGAAGAAGAGTCTGATTAAAATCCAGCTAAAACCAAATTGATCCATCTACTTCAATTAGAAGAAAAGAGGACTCAAGTATATGAATATTTATTGAAGCACTCAGTTGACACTAAAGGTTGGTTCAGGGCTAAAGGGCTAAAGGGTTCTTTTGCCGAGACTAAAGGTTGATCCAGCTAAAACCAAATTGATCCATCTAATTCTATTAGTCTAGGTATTGATCTAATTTTACTATTTGGATTATTAGTATCTTAGATGTTTGAAATGATTTCTTGAAGTGTGTCTCTATTTCTCTAATTGATGAAGATTACCTGTTTTGAGTGCTATTAATCACAAGTGTGGGACACTAGAAATTGATTGGAAATAGTTTTCCTATATATGCCTATGTTGTTAGCTTTATCTAGCAACTATTTAATCATAACCTTTTCTAATACTAAACCCATTTCTATCTCTATCTTTTAAACATTTAATTGAGTTTAAATGAGCCAACACCTTATAAGTTGACAAGGTATACTAGCCTACTCTGGAGGTTGGATTAGATAAATATTTAATCCATCCAATATTGGTATTTAGACTATGATTAGTTGGTGCATGCCTAATTATAATGTTGAATATAATAGTCATAGTTTCAAGCTCTTCTTGATGTCAATTCAGATCCCAAAAAGACCTATTGGACCAAAATGAAGCAAGATATCACTAGTTTCATTGTAATATGTTTATAGTACCAAAAGGTGAAGGAAAAACATTCACACCTATTTAGACTAATTAACACTAAAGGTTGTTTTTAGCTGGATCAACCTTTATACTAATAGACTAAAAGAACCCTTTAGCCCAAGGGATCAGGGCTAAAGGGTTATTTTGCCGAGACGAGCTCGTCACCCTGCGAGCTGCCAAGAATGTTGACACTTTTTGTCACATTATACAAGGGGTAGAAGAATAGGAGAATTTTTGTATAATATTTCTTTGTTAAAATTTTTTCTTTATTTTAAAATTTATAGCAATTTTGACCATATCGCCCCTTTTATAAAATGAAGAAGAAAGAGCTTCGCTACCAAACAAGCCAAGGGAAATAGCTTCGACGAAAGAAAAGAAGGAGAATGTGAAAGAGCTTTGGGCCCGAAGCACTTCAAATCACTACTTCGAGTGAAAACCTTGCGAAGTAATTTCGTCGAAGAAAATACAAAGATAACGCTTCACACCCAAAGAATTTTTAGAAGCCGCTTCGGGCGTAAGTTTTGCGAAGCAGCATCCAAACGACTTCGCCGAAGGAGGAGAGCATAATCCAAAATCAGCTAAGGTAAGGAAACTACTTCGGGCCCGAAGTATTTCTGACACCTACTTCGGCCAGTTTTCACCTGAAGCAGCGGTGCCTGAAGAAAAATAACGGTGTGTCAAAAATAGAAAAGTGCTTCTGGAGGATATTCCCCAAACCACAGTTTTGAGGAGTCAGGTCGAAACATTTTCTAGCTGAAGCAGTTTCGCCAGCAAAGGAAAAAAGGCCCCATTTCAAAGATGAAGCCCGCTCGACACTCGACATCCCCGAAGTAGTTTCTGCGAAGCATTATTTTGTGAAGAACAAATCAAGGAAGATCTACATCGGCCCAAGGCTTCGACGAGGCAGAGATGTAGTGAAGCACTTTTTGGGCCCACGTTCCAAGGCGAGCAGCTTCCCAAGGTGATCGAAGGCCCCTTATAAATACCTCCTTTCTTGCTCGATAATCCTGCTGACCATTTCTGGCAAACGAAAGGGATGTAACAGTCCTCGAAGTAAAACACGATGGGCGTAACGATCACTCAAGCAAATTAAACCCATTGGTAACAAACTGAAATCATAGATAGGCTTAGTTTAGGTTTAATTTTAGTGGGTTTCACTTAGTTTTATATTTTTTTAATTTTTTTGTTATTTTTGGCTGAGGTGGACACCGTTGGTGTACCACCTAATGGTTTTTGATGCTTAGAGTGGCCTCTAAATGGCCATAGATAGGCCGCTATTATCGTCAATGACCAACTTGAATTCCAACAATCAATTTTTATCCATTGGCGGTGGGCCGCTGTCAACTTCAGCAACCACTGTGTGGTCGCTCCTGGAGTGAGTGGCTATGTGACCTTAGGTAAATTTTTGAATTTTCTAGATTTTTAAGTATTTAATTTGATTTTTTGAAATTTCATAGTGTAGATTTTGATTTTTTAAAATTTTTAGGTGCATTTAGTTTTATTTTGCACTATTTTTTTTTTATTGCTCCTTTAAGCTTGTAAGTGCATCTAATTTAGGCATTTACTTTGCACTCTAGTTATTGTCTGCATAGGCTCGGGATCCTAGGTTGCTCGTGCAAATTTTTCCCTAGACGATTGCCACATATTGGGCTTGGCTTGATTCTCGTAGGCTCCAGTACATTACTAGGCTATCGACGATCATGTCGGACCAGGCCTACATCACTGCCTTGGCACATAGGTGGGACTCTAGGACCAACACCTTCCATCTCCCTACGGGTGAGATGACCATCACATCAGAGGATGTATACAGGATCTTTCAAATTCCTTTTGATGTATTCCCCATTGTGTCCTCTCTTATTAATGCCAAAGACACAATCTTTGCAAGGGTTTTTGGGGATCGTGCAGCTATAGCCTTTGGCGACTATCTTTGTGGTAGGATTTCTAAGGATTGATGGTATCGAGAGAATATTTTCTCTCTATGATAGGTAGTTCTAATACATTTTATATGTAACATTCTTTTACCCGATTACTCTAGAGTGAGGTTCCCATGGAACCTCCTAGCTATGGTTCAGGACTTGATGGACAGCACAGAGCCCATCATCATGGCTTGGTGGATCACACTGCTGGCATAGTGTTATGATGAGCTTTATAGGATTCAATAGTGTGGATGATCCAACATTGCTTGTAGCCTACTCCTCCATATTTGGGGATGGAAGCATATTAGGGTGGACCACCCAAAAGGATTTCCTACCAAGATTACTACCATTGTAGAGGTTTCTAGATGTTACAGAGCCAGATGGCCATGAGAGCGCAAGGAGCGCAAGATTTGGCACCATGCAAGGGATTTGTCTCATTATACAACAACTCTAACTGACCTGTAGGACAAGGAAATTATTTGGAGGCCCTATCATGAGTGCCCTATCTGGGTAGAGGTATATAGATTCATGTCCTAGATGAGGTGCGAATTATGGGTTATCGATCGTAAGGGTGGCATCAAGGAGTTCTTTTACTATTCTTAGATGCTCCTTTAGTATGGACTATAGTAATATGTACCTCTTTAGCTAGTGTTTTTGAGCAAGGTGCAGCAACAGTATTGTCATTATTGTCAACATAGTCATATAGATCTATTGATGTAGTGGACAGGAAGTTCAAAAGCTATTCAGATGCAGAAGACAGGAGTTCAAAGGTTATTCAGAGTATGTACAGTGATTTTCGAAGAAGACCGAAGTGGCCCATATGCAAAAGATCAAAGAAAAATACAAGTAATAAAAGTTTCACGATATCGCGACATATACAGCAGGAAAGAAAAACTGTCGTGATTTCGCGACATGTTGGAAGAGAGAAAAAGCAGGAAAAATTGTCACGATTTCGCAACATGTTGGAAGAGAAAAAGACAAGTGGAAAAACTGTCGTGATTTCGTGACATGTTGGAAGAGAGAGAAAAAGCAAGAAAAACTATCGCGATTTTGCGACATGTTGGAAGAGAAAAAGGCAAGTGGAAAAACTGTCATGATTTCACAACATGTTGGAAGAGAGAGAAAAAGCAGAAAAAACTATCACGATTTCACGACATGTTGGAAGAGAAAAAGGCAAGTGGAAAAACTGTCATGATTTCGTGACATGTTGGAAGAGAGAGAAAAAGCAGGAAAAACTATCACGATTTTGTGACATGTTGGAAGAGAAAAAGGCAAGTGGAAAAAATGTCACGATTTTGCGACATGTTGGAAGAGAGAAAAAGCAAGAAAAACTGTCATGATTTCGCGACATGTTGGAAGAGAGAAAGGCAAGTGGAAAAACTGTCACAATTTTGTGACATGTTGGAATAGAAATAGAAAGCAGGAAAAAGTGTCGTGATTTCACGACAATTTCGAAGAAAGAGAACAAGTTGGAAAAGTGTCACGATTTCATGACATGTCGCATTTTCGCAACTAAAATAGGAGAGAGAAAGTAAGTTTGAAAAGTGTTGCGATTTCGTGACATGTCGCATTTTTGTGACTAAAATAAGAGAGAGAAAGTAAGTTGGAAAAGTGTCGTGATTTCGAGACATGTCGCATTTTCATGACTAAAATAGGAGAGAGAAAGTAAGTTTGAAAAGTGTCACGATTTCGCGACATATCGCATTTTTGAGACTAAAATAAGAGAGAGAAAGTAAGTTGGAAAAGTGTCACGATTTCATGACATGTCACATTTTTGTGACTAAAATAGGAGAGAGAAAGTAAGTTTGAAAAGTGTCACGATATCGCGACATGTCACAATTTCACGATAAAAGAAGAGAAGAAGGACTTCGAAGGCAAAAGTGTCACAATTTCGTGACAAAAGCAAAGAAGTAAAGTACGAAAGCAGAAGTGTCGCGATTTCGTGACAAAAGCAAAGAAGAAGACTTTGAATGCAGAAGTGTCGTGATTTCACAACAAAAGCAAATAAGTTAAGTACGAAAGCAGAAGTGTTGCGATTTCGTGACAAAAGTGAAATGGAAGACTACGGAGGCAGAAGTGTCGCGATATCACGACAAAAGCAATGTCGAAGTCTATGAAAGCGAAAGTGTCACGATATCACAATAAAAGCAAAGTCGAAGTCTACAGAAGTAGAAGTGTCGGGATATTACGACAAAAGCAAAGACAAAGTCTACGGAGACAGAAATGTCATGATATCGTGACAAAAGAAAAGATAAAGTCTACAGAGGTAGAAGTGTTGCGATATCGCAACAAAAGAATAGAGAAAGCGTACGGAGGTGAAAGTGTTGCGATATCGCGACATGTATTTTCGTGGTAACTGTTGACACTTTTTGTCACATTATACAATGGGTAGAAGAATAGTAGAATTTTTGTATAATATTTCTTTGTTAAAAGTTTTTCTTTATTTTAAAAGTTACAGCAATTTTGACCATATCGCCCCTTTTATAAAATGAAGAAGAAAGAGCTTCGCTTCCAAACAAGCAAGGGAAACAGCTTCGCCAAAAGAAAAGAAGGAGAATGTGAAAGAGCTGTGGGCCCGAAGCACTTCAAATCACTACTTCGAGCGAAAACCTTGCGAAGTAATTTCGTCGAAGAAAATACAAAGATAACGCTTCGCACCCAAAGAATTTTTAGAAGCCGCTTCGGGCGTAATTTTTGCGAAGCAGCATCCAAACGACTTCGTCGAAGGAGGAGAGCATAATCCAAAATCATCTAAGGTAATGAAACTACTTCGGGCCCGAAGTATTTTTGACACCTACTTCGGCTAGTTTTCACCTGAAGCAGCGGTGCCTGAATCAAAATAACGGTGTGTCAAAAACAGAAAAGTTCTTCAGGAGGATATTCCCCGAACCATAGGTTTGAGAAGGAGTCAGGCCGAAACATTTTCCAACCGAAGCAGTTTCGCCAGCAAAGGAAAAAAGGCCCCATTTCAAAGATGAAGCCCGCTCGAAACTCGACATCCTCGAAGTAGTTTCTACAAAGCATTATTTTGCGAAGAACAAATCAAGGAAGATCTACTTCGGCCCAAGGCTTCGACGAGGCAGAAATGTAGTGAAGCACTTTTTGGGCCCACATTCCAAGGCAGGCAGCTTCCCAAGGTGATCGAAGTCCCCTTATAAATACCTCCTTTCTTGCCCGATAATCCTGCTGACCATTTTTGGCAAACGAAAGGGATGTAACAGTCCGCAAAGTAAAACACGACGGGCGTAACGATCACTCAAGCAAATTAAACCCATTGGTAACAAACTGAAATCATAGATAGGCTTATTTTAGGTTTAATTTTAGTTGGTTTCACTTACTTTTATATTTTTTTTATTTTTTTGTTATTTTTGGCTGAGGTGGACACCGTTGGTGTACCACCTAATGGTTTTTGATGCTTAGAGTGGCCTCTAAATGGCCAGAGAGAGGCCGCTATTATCGTCAATGACCAAATTGAATTCCAACAATCAATTTTTATCCATTGGCGGTGGGTCGTTGTCAACTTCAACAACCACTGCGTGGTCGCTCCTGGCGTGAGTGGCTATGTGACCTTAGGTAAATTTTTGAATTTTCTAGATTTTTAAGTATTTAATTTGATTTTTTGAAATTTCATAGTGTAGATTTTGATTTTTTTGAATTTTTAGGTGCATTTAGTTATTATGCTTGTAGCCTTAGGCTATCTTAGTTTTATTTTGCACCATTTTTGTTTTATTGCTCCTTTTAGCTTGTAAGTGCATTTAATTTAGGCATTTACTTTGCACTCTAGTTATTGTCTGCATAGGCTCGGGATCCTAGGTTGCTCGTGCAAATTTTTCCCTAGATGATTGCCACATATTGGGCTTGGCTTGATTCTCGTAGGCTCCAATACATTACTAGGCTATCGACGATCATGTCAGACCAGGCCTACATCACTGCCTTGGCACATAGGTGGGACTCCAGGACCAACACCTCCCATCTCCCTACGGATGAGATGACCATCACATTGGAGGATGTATACAGGATCTTTCAAATTCCTTTTGATGTATTCCCCATTGTGTCCTCTCCTATTAATGCCAAAGACACAATCTTTGCAAGGGTTTTTGGGGATCGTGCAGCTATAGCCTTTGGCGACTATCTTTGTGGTAGGATTTCTAAGGATCGATGGTATCGATAGAATATTTTCTCTCTATGATAGGTAGTTCTAATACATTTTATATGTAACATTATTTTACCCGATTACTCTAGAGTGAGGTTCCCATGGAACCTCCTAGCTATGGTTCAGGACTTGATGGACAGCACAGAGCCCATCATCATGGCTTGGTGGATCACACTGCTGGCACAGTGTTATGATGAGCTTTATAGGATTCAATAGTGTGGATGATCCAACATTGCTTGTAGCCTACTCCTCCATATTTGGGGATGGAAGCATATTAGGGTGGACCACCCAAGAGGATTTCCTACCAAGATTACTACCATTGTAGAGGTTTCTAGATGTTACAGAGCCAGATGGCCATGAGAGCGCAAGGAGCGCAATATTTGGCACCATGCAAGGGATTTGTCTCATTATACAACAACTCTAACTGACCTATAGGACAAGGAAATTATTTGGAGGCCCTATCATGAGTGCCCTATCTGGGTAGAGGTATATAGATTCATGGCCTAGATGAGGTGCGAATTATGGGTTATCGATCGTAAGGGTGGCATCAGGGAGTTCTTTTACTATTCTTAGATGCTCCATTAGTATGGTCTATAGTAAGATGTACCTCTTTAGCTAGTGTTTTTGAGCAAGGTGCAGCAACAGTATTGTCATTATTGTCAACACTGTCAGATAGATCTATTGATGTAGTGGACAGGAAGTTCAAAAGCTATTCAGATGCGAGAAGACAGGAGTTCAAAGGTTATTCAGAGTATGTACAGTGATTTTCGAAGAAGACCGAAGTGGCCCATATGCAAAAGATCAAAGAAAAAGACAAGTAATAAAAGTTTCACGATATCGCGACATATACATCAGGAAAGAAAAACTATCGTGATTTCGTGACATGTTGGAAGAGAGAGTAAAAGCAGGAAAAACTGTCGCGATTTCGTGACATGTTGGAAGAGAAAAAGACAAGTGGAAAAACTGTCGCGATTTTGCGACATGTTGGAAGAGAGAGAAAAAGCAAGAAAAACTATTGTGATTTTGCGACATGTTGGAAGAGAAAAAGGCAAGTGGAAAAATTGTCACGATTTCACAACATGTTGGAAGAGAGAGAAAAAGCAGGAAAAACGTCGCGATTTCGCGACATGTTGGAAGAGAAAAAGGCAAGTGGAAAAACTGTCATGATTTCGTGACATGTTGGAAGAGAGAGAAAAATCAGGAAAAACTATCACGATTTCGTGACATGTTGGAAGAGAAAAAGGCAAGTGGAAAAATTGTCGTGATTTCGCGACATGTTGGAAGAGAGAAAAAGCAAGAAAAATTGTCATGATTTCGCGACATGTTGGAAGAGAGAAAGGCAAGTGGAAAAAATGTCACAATTTTGCGACATGTTGGAAGAGAAATAGAAAGCAGGAAAAAGTGTCGTGATTTCACGACAATTTCGAAGAAAGAGAACAAGTTGGAAAAGTGTCACGATTTCATGACATGTCGCATTTTCGCAACTAAAATAGGAGAGAGAAAGTAAGTTTGAAAAGTGTTGCGATTTCGTGACATGTCGCATTTTTGTGACTAAAATAAGAGAGAGAAAGTAAGTTGGAAAAGTGTCGTGATTTCGAGACATGTCGCATTTTCATGACTAAAATAGGAGAGAGAAAGTAAGTTTGAAAAGTGTCACGATTTCGCGACATATCGCATTTTTGAGACTAAAATAAGAGAGAGAAAGTAAGTTGGAAAAGTGTCACGATTTCATGACATGTCACATTTTTGTGACTAAAATAGGAGAGAGAAAGTAAGTTTGAAAAGTGTCACGATATCGCGACATGTCACAATTTCACGATAAAAGAAGAGAAGAAGACTTCGAAGGCAAAAGTGTCACAATTTCGTGACAAAAGCAAAAGAAGTAAAGTACGAAAGCAGAAGTGTCGCGATTTCGTGACAAAAGCAAAGAAGAAGACTTTGAATGCAGAAGTGTCGTGATTTCACAACAAAAGCAAATAAGTTAAGTACGAAAGCAGAAGTGTTGCGATTTCGTGACAAAAGTGAAATGGAAGACTACGGAGGCAGAAGTGTCGCGATATCACGACAAAAGCAATGTCGAAGTCTATGAAAGCGAAAGTGTCACGATATCACGATAAAATCAAAGTCGAAGTCTACAGAAGTAGAAGTTTTGGGATATTGCGACAAAAGCAAAGACAAAGTCTATGGAGACAGAAATGTCATGATATCGTGACAAAAGAAAAGATAAAGTCTACAGAGGTAGAAGTGTCGCGATATCGTGATAAAAGAATAGAGAAAGCGTACGGAGGTGAAAGTGTTGCGATATCGCGACATGTATTTTCATGGTAACTATTGACACTTTTTGTCACATTATACAAGGGGTAGAAGAATAGTAGAATTTTTGTATAATATTTCTTTGTTGAAAGTTTTTCTTTTATTTTAAAGTTACAACAATTTTGACCCTATCGCCCCTTTTATAAAATGAAGAAGAAAGAGCTTCGCTACCAAACAAGCCAAGGAAAATGGCTTCGCCGAAAGAAAAGAAGGAGAATGTGAAAAGAGCTTCGGGCCCGAAGCACTTCAAATCACTACTTCGGGTGAAAACCTTGCGAAGTAATTTCGTCGAAGAAAATACAAAGATAACGCTTCGCACCCGAAGCATTTTTAGCAGCCGCTTTGGGCAGAAGTTTTGCGAAGCAGCATCCAAACGACTTCGCCGAAGGAGGAGAGCATAATCCAAAATCAGCTAAGGTAAGGAAACTACTTCGGGCCCGAAGTATTTCCAACACCTACTTCGGCCAGTTTTCACCCGAAGCAATGGTGCCCGAAGCAAAATGACAATGTGTCGAAAATAGAAGAGTGCTTCGGGAGGATATTCCCCGAACCGTAGTTTTGAGAAGGAGTCGGGCCGAAACATTTTCCAGCCAAAGCAGTTTCACCAGCAAAGGACAAAAGGCCCCATTTCAAAGATGGAGCTCACTCGGCACTCGACATCCCCGAAGTAGTTTCTGCGAAGCATTATTTTGCGAAGAACAAATCAAGGAAGATCTACTTCGGCCCAAGGCTTCGACGAGGCGAAGATGTAGCGAAGCACTTTTTGGGCCCACATTCCAAGGCGGGTAGCTTCCCAAGGTGATCGAAGGCCCCTTATAAATACCTCCTTTCTTTCCCGATAAGCCCACTGACCATTTTTGGCAAATGAAAGGGACGTAACAGTCCTCGAAGTAAAACATGACGGGCGTAACGATCACTCAAGCACAGCATCCAGAAGCCAGGGACACTCGGGCGATGCATTAAATGAATGTTTCCATGGTTGACCCAGTCGTAGTTGCTAGTTTCGGCAACCGATTTGAAAGCTCAGTCGCAGCAGCAGCGAGGAGCTGATTTCTCAGGGCTCGAGGGTGTACTCCACCATTTTTGTAATAATGATTTAGAGGGTCGGGTCCTCTATAAAAACCTAGGCTTTGCAATGTAAAAATGGGGGGGAACTTTCTGCTAGAAAGTTGCTATAACTTGATGTCCTACGTTTAATACTAAAGACTTTTGTGCTCTATTTCTCTCTTTTATGCTGCCTTCTGTGCTTAATTCTTTTGTCTTTTCTCGTTCACGTATTGAGACTCTGAATCCTGAATTCGGTGCGCGATCGGGGACCGAACCCCTAAAATTCGCCCTGAAGGATACATAGGAGAGGAAAAATGTCTTGTCGCTTTCCTTTATGCTGCCTGGTGGATCGAGGTTTCTGTTATTCCCTTATCTCAATCGTTGTTACTCTGAACCCTGAATTCCAATGAGAGAGAAAGGAGAACCCTATGAACCCGTCTAGAGGATACATAGGAAGTTCGGCATTTCATTTCTTTCGTGTTGTTCTTGGTATTTCTTGTTGCTATTCAAGTTGTTAGCGAGTAATCGTGCTTCCTATTCTCTCCCACCTTAAATCATCATCTTCTAACCCTTACCCCTTTTTATTTCTTTTCCTAACCCTTACTCTGTTTATTTCTTTCCTGCACTCTTGTCTTAAACCCCAAAAGTAGATTAGTATAGGAGCCGGCCTTTCTCCGAAGATCGGCACGAGGGGCATCTCTTCCCCTCGGCCTTTCAATGTTGGTCATAGGTCCAGGGCGCACAAACCCACCGAAAGTCCTTTCCTGTGCGGATTTGATGACCAACAGTTTTTGGCACGCCCGATGGGACCCAAGGTCCCATATTTGAGAAAATTTCTAGCCCGTCTTCACCAGAGCCAGTAGTTCTAACAAGTTCCCGATGAGATCCGATCAGTCTCATCTTTTGAGTAGTAGTGAGAATCGATGCCCTCATTACCGAAAGACTCTTAGCATCTGGCGACTCTGTTTTAACTGAGAATCTCTAAAGTCATGGAGACCAGTACCTAAACCTGGTTTTCGTAACCAGGAGCCCCCATGTTTTGAGAAGGTCCGAGTTCGGTGAATCTCTGGCCTGTCTTCATCTGATAAAATCACCTGGCGACTCGATTGAGCTAAAGATCCAGATTTCCTGGTCGTAGGTGCCTTTCAAATCTGAAAGAAGATATCCCGGAGGAATCAAGGTTCGGTGAGCAGCCTTGACCTCACAAGCGGAGAAAGAATGTTCATCTGGTGACTCCGACTTAGCGACGATAACCATGATCTCTGCAGACCGTTGCTATAATGGTAGGGGTAAGTTTTCCCAGTTGGGATGACCGAGGCCCCTTGAATATTCAAAGCTACCACAAGATTCTCGAGATCGCCTTGAAGGCATTGACAATATATGATGGCACCACGGGAATGGCCCGAGAGCACCTTGAAGTTGTTGCTGCTTTAGCATTCCTCTACGACATAATCCATGAAGATGTCATGGTCCGACTTCTGGCTGCGTCCCTGGAAGGGAGGGCACTGCGGTGGTATAGACTGCTCGGGTCTAAAAGCGTCTATTCATGGGATGACTTGGTGGGAGCACTATTCGAAACATTTGATGGCTCTCAAGATCCCTTCCAACTTCTGACGTACTTCTCCACCATCAAGAAAACACCCTTGGAGAGCGTCATGGACTTCAATGTCCGATTCTGTAGAACTTGGAAGAAAGTTCCAGGGGAGATTCAACCAACGCCCGCCCAAGCCCACCTCTACTATGTTTGGGCTTTTCACCCGGACATAGGCCTCCTCTTGCTGTGATCAGGCGAACAAAGATTCCCTCAAATTTTTGAGGAAGCAGTACGAGCGGAGCAGTTTCTATCGAGAAAGTGGCAGTGGGGAGAAGCCCCATCACTTTCTTCGATAATCGCTTCTCCTGTCTGCCCAACATAGTATTCTTCATGGCAGACTCCTCATACTGAGCAGAAGCCTAAGATGCAGTCATGTGGAGCTCAAGAGGTAGATCCCATCCAAGTCCAACCATGGCAATTTGTGAGCTTTGCCCCGACGATGAACAATATGGGTGCTTGCAATCTCCATCAGAGGACAGGCCAAGAAGAGAAACAAGCTCAAGTGGTAGCGCCTGAGAATGAAGAGGGGACATTTTTGCACCCTTTTTGTATCCCAGAGCATGGCACGTAGGTGTTCAGCCAGAATCCATCAGGCTTACCTCAAGAGGCTGAACCTGAGGAGATCATAGAAGTTTGCTCTTTGCCGAAAGAGCCCTATTACAGCATCAAGGAGATGGAAGAACTTGTACCCAGTCCACAGTTATTGAACTCTTCGGTATTCTGGTTCCAGCCATCACTACAACCATTACCCCAAGAAGGTCCTCACGTGGCGAACTGCTTCGCCACATCCTGCATCAGCAGCACAGGTACTGGTAGGAGCGACGAACTATTGTATTGCTTTCTGTTCGTAGCATGGAGAACTTCGGGGAGGAGCCATCCGGACTTCAAGAATCAACTGAAGTTCAATCTGATCTGGTCCGGGCATTGCAGATTCATCGGATAAATATCCGAAGCTGAGTTTGTGGTGGCGGCATGCCTATTATGCCGCAAGCCTGTGTGAATATTGTAAAAATTTTGGCTATTAAATAAAAAGCTGCTCAGAAACTCAGGTTGAGCTTTACCTCGACAGCTATACTAAAAAAAAAAAAAATCCTTTGGGAACTTGGCTTGCGAAGTAGTGGATGCGAAGTGGTTCACAGTGAAGTACGATTGGCCGAGCAATGTTTCGACTAAGGTATGAAAAATGTTCACCTAAGAAGAGTCCGAGCGAGCTGCTTTTAAAAGGGGGAAACAAGCTTCGCGAGCAGCCTCGCGCAGGAGGAATCACATCGGGCCCGAAGCATAAAGGATTAACTGGCGCGAAAGGTTCACCGCAAAGTATGTCAGCTCCGATTTCGGCTTTGCTGACCCAAAAGATGCACAAGGCAAAAGCATTTATTGCTCGCCTAGAGGAGCGTGCCGACAGCCGCCTTCAATAGGCGTCCGAAACAGGCGAGTTAAATAAAAAGGCGTCGGGTACATCCTCAGGGGACTCGGCTGAGAGAAAAGTCCGCCCCTAGGTACTAAGTGGTAGACGGCTGCGTTCCCATAACAGCCGCAATCATCACAGCGCATGGCCCTGTGTACTACGCCACCGTATGGCCAACCCGATGAACCGATGATCTCTCAAGTGAGAAGTGCAGCATTAATTGTGGCACATGCCATAAATGTGGGTAGTTGTCTTCGGCGGTTATATAACGCAGACTCCAAGTAGCAAAGGGATTACTCGCTCAACGACTCATACAGACCCTACTACCAACCTACAAACTTTTCCACTTCGCACTCTAAAGCTTCGACGCCAATTTTCTCCATACTACAGATTTCGTTGCCCTAAGCATCAACGATGGAAAGTTCCAAGGAGAAGGGAAAAGGGGTAGAAGTAGTAGCCCCCGAGAAACCAAAGGTAAAAGGCCATGGAAAAATGCCAAAGCCAAGGCCCGTTGATTCGGGTCTCCGCCCAGATAAACGCGTCTTGGAAGAAAGGGAGGATTCTAAGGACGAGCAACCCCTAGAACCACCAGTCGATAGGTGGGAAAGAATCAGGGATATGGAGCTGTCGAAGAGCGTAGCTGAACTCAGGAGCACCGTTGAGCTCATGAGAAGTAGGCTTCTGGTAGAGAGCATGCGAGCTACAACCTACTACTCCTAGATATACTGGTATCTGATGCCCCCTACTCACCATTGTCCTGAGCTGATCAATGCCATCACGCAAAATTACCAGCCCGCCACTAGACAGGTGTTAGACACATCTGGCCGAAAGTTATTTTCAATTTTGAAAGAAGATGTGCAGGCAGCTTTTGCGCCACAGTAGGGTCCACCCAAGGGATGTATAGTTCGCAACATTGTTTTAAGCGAACAAACGGAGAGGTTCACGTCTGCTGGCTACATGGTCAAATTTTTGTAGCAAAGCCTCAAAAGCGGGCTCCCTTCGGGAAAATTGCCCCAAATGCCCCTTCCCTTGGAGGCTTTTAAAAATGTCGACCTCTTCTCCATCATTGCATGGGTGGTAGGCCTATCTACCGATGCTTCGGTATATCCATGGTAGGTGTCCCTGGCCGAGTGCATTTCCAGAGGAGAGTTCAATGCCCCCGATACTTCGAAACCCAGCACCAACCCAGTCTTTGTCGACTGGGTAGAATGGGTGGCCAGGGGCTTACATGCGCAACTCACCAGCATGAAGAATGTTGGGACCAACCAGCGCTTCGGGCCCTGCTCCTTTCTTGTTTGGCTATTTTTCTTTCATGTTCATAATAGTTTTCCTCATATTGCCATTACGGCAAGCGGCGAGGATGGAAGTCCTTTGCCAGTATATCAGTGGACTCCCCTACTATTGACATCGGAGTCCTACTATCCCTTTAATCAACAATTCTTGGGACCCGCCATGTGTATGTTAACAGGGTCCTCCCCGCGAGTCCCCCTCGGCTTGAGAAACAAAGTAGTCCGGGAGAAGAGGGGAGACATTTTTTGACTAACGCAGGGGCTGGTGATTCGCATCTTCGGCTTCATAGGGAAGCCCTTCTTACTACCGGTTTACCCCTCCGAGTATCAATTCATGATGGAAGTCGTGAGGCAGAGTGATGCAACTAATGCCATCTACGACAAGGGTCAAAAATGGGCCCACACTTGTGACTTCCCTCTCAGGATAGGAGTTATCGAAGTGTTCGCCCTGAATCAGAATGTCTTCTTGGAAGAAAAGCTTGCCAAGTTTGGCCTGCTCCAAATTCCCCAACAATGGCTCTATGATCCTTTGGGAGTGATGAGGGACCACATACGGGTCAAGAGCTTCCATGTTTGCCCCTATCCCGAAATTGTGAAACAAAGAAATAATCCTTGGGGAAAGGATCTGGAGTGGCATCTGGAGAGGATGGAATCCTTACCTCCTTGGCATGAATTCTACCCAATGGAGGTCGCATATGACCCAGATCGGCATTCACTCCCGAGCCCCAACTCCACCTTCTGGAAGAAAGCGAAAGATGACTTGAAGGAGGGAGTAAAGGATTGGGACACGACTCAACTGAGAGAATGGTGGATAATGAGGGTCCACCGACAGAAAATGAACTCTTATGGATTCTTGGCAACGGACAGGGACTTCATAGAAATCTATGAAGCCAACACTGGAAAGTGGAAGCCTTCGTCCTTCGCCACCCTCATCCCTCCAGCTATCCCAGGCTCGGGCGAAAGCCCAAAAAGAGATGATACTACTTCGGGAAAGGAAACGGCCCAAGTTACACCTCCAAGATCACCTCAGGGGCCTGTAGGTAGCCACGACTCGAGCACTGAAGGGTCAGAACAGCCGCTGGTGAGGAGGAAAAGGAAAAAACAAGAACAGACCCTGGTGCCCCCAAAACACCCAAAGCGACCTCGCACAGGACTTGTAGGCCCCTCCACTGGGCAATCGATATCAGACCCATCCAAAGAAAATGTCGAGGTCGTAGCCCTGTCGAGTGCCGAAATCAAGAAAAAACAAGATGCGGCTGCACCAGAAGTCACCACTGCCACAAAGCCAGGAGGGCACGTAGGTACGCATTCTTCATCCCTTGCCCTAGTCTCACACATTTTTGTCGAAACTCCAGCTGAGAGTTCTCACCAGTCTCCCCTACATAGCCCATCACCCCCTCACACGTCACCTATTTTTGGTCCGGCCTCATCCCACGATTATGACGAGGGTAAGACCATTGACCCTACTTCGCCCTTCCACACTGCCATTCCCCTGGTCACTAGCAGAAGCAGGGGTCCCACTTCAATGCCGAGTCCCACCACGTCTGTCGTCGAGCCTTCTGGTGAGGCATCCCCCCCACATTCTTTATATTTGTTTACTCCCTCGATTGGAGATCTAGCCTTGTCTAAATCAGAGATGTCCTTAATTAAGGACCGCCCCCTTGTCGAGAAGCTATTGCAAGCATGGCAAAACACTGAGCAAATACTAATGGAGGCAAGGAAAAGAAGAGGGCGCTCGATGGCATCAGTTGAAAAATGTGCCATTTTTTATTTAGAGGCCGAAAAGGTGCATAAAATCAAGAAGGTCCCCAAGGTACAAAAGCCTCTGGATGAAATGACTCCAGCAGACTACGATTATCAAGAGACACCTAAGGACCTGGAACACCTGAATGTTGACAATGAATCGGCCTCTATGCATGTCCGAATCGAGACTTTTCGGGCACATGCAACCATTGCTAACTAGCGCAGGTTTGAAGTAGAGGCCACCAATGTCAAGCTAGAGGAAAACCTAGCAAAGGTCCGCTCCAAGTTAGCAGAGGTTGAGGAGCAATGTAAATCAATGAAGAAGGAGACGCTCGACCTAAAACAGTAGGTTCAATAGCTCCAGTCTACAGCCGAGAGTCAAGAACAGAAGCAGGCCGAGAGTGATCTAAAGGCCAAAGAGTTGGAGGATAAAATCATGCAGATGCAAGCTCCACTGTATGCAAAAGAGGGTCCAACGTTGTTTGACAGGGACAAAATTAAGGAGATTCGTGCACACCTACTAAAAAATTTCTGGTCTCGGTGCACTAGTGCTTTTTCAATTTTGACGTATGTCACCGAAGCATAGCAGGCTATTGCCGAGGGAGGACCAGTCATCGACGAAGTCACGCAGAAATCCAGGAGTCGACTCAAGCTAGCGTTCGATGTCTAGAATGCTAGATATTAGGACCTGTAGGTCACTGCGATGACCCGGACAACTAGGGACTGGTCCACGGCCTAGGCCACAGTTCGCGCTTTTTTCTCCAAGGTGCGAAAAGCTCATAAAGCCAGAAGCCTCCAGGACATTTTTGACAATGATCAGCACGCCACAATGAATTATTTTCAAGATATTTCTTCCTTGGGTTTCCCGAGTTTCACGGACGATGACAAAAATCTTCTTAGCAAGGATGACCTCAAACCAGTCTGGCTGGAGTTCAAGAACGATGTCTTGGAGATTGATGGTTGAGAGGAACCAATCGTAGAAGGGCAGGTGACATATTTCATCCTTAGATACTATAAGATCACAACTTGCCTCGACGACCTGTTCACCAGGGCCAAGAATGCTGACGTTGGGCAAATCAATCGATTTCACGACTTGGTCAAAGCACTGCAAGATCAAGAGCCATTCCAAAAGAGTGCCTGGACCCATGTCTAAAGAATGATGAAGTGCATCCGTGACCACCTTGAACCATCGTCATAGCCAGAGGCCACACTAGAGGAAGAAGAAAAAGAAGAAGAGGAACAAGAAGAGGGACAGACCACAGAAGTAGGGTCTGGGGAAAATCAGTAACTCAGCAGCCCAATGGATCAGGGCTAAAGGGTTCTTTTGCCGATACGAGCTCGTCACCCCACGAGCTTCCAAGAATGTTAACACTTTTTTGTCACATTATACAAGGGGTAGAAGAATAGTATAATTTTTGTATAATATTTCTTTGTTAAATTTTTTTCTTTATTTTAAAAATTACAACAATTTTGACCCTATTGCCCCTTTTATAAAATGAAGAAGAAAGAGCTTCGCTACCAAACAAGCCAAGGGAAACAACTTCGTCGAAAGAAAATAAGGAGAATGTGAAAGAGCTTTGGGCCCGAAGCACTTCAAATCACTACTTTGGGCAAAAACCTTGCGAAGTAATTTTGCCAAAGAAAATACAAAGATAACGCTTCGCACCCAAAGAATTTTTAGAAGCCGCTTCGGGCGTAAGTTTTGCGAAGCAACATCCAAACGACTTTGCCGAAGGAGGAGAGCATAATCCAAAATTAGTTAAGGTAAGGAAACTACTTCGGGCCCAAAGTATTTTTGACACCTACTTCGGCCAGTTTTCACCCGAAGCAGCGGTGCCCGAAGAAAAATAACGGTGTGTCGAAAACATAAAAGTGCTTCAAGAGGATATTCCTCGAACCGTAGTTTTGAGAAGGAGTCGGGCCAAAACATTTTCCAACCGAAGCAGTTTCGCCAACAAAGGAAAAAAGGCCCCATTTCAAAGATGAAGTCCGCTCGGCACTCGACATCCCCGAAGTAGTTTCTGCGAAGCATTATTTTGCGAAGAACAAATCAAGGAAGATCTACTTTGGCCCAAGGCTTCGGCTAGGTGGAGATATAGCGAAGCACTTTTTGGGCCCAAATTCCAAGGTGGGCAGCTTCCCAAGGTGATTGAAGGCCCCTTATAAATACCTCCTTTCTTGCCTGATAAGCCCGCTGACCATTTCTAGAAAATGAAAGGGACGTAACAGTCCTCAAAGTAAAACACGACAGGCGTAATGATCACTCAAGCACAACATCCAAAAGCCAAGGACGTAACGGTCTCTAACATGTTTGTAGGGTTATACATTTGCACCTCTATTCAAATTTCTTCTTTTAATCCACTGACAAAACATTCTTGAAAGAAGGCAGCGTCTAATCCGGATGTTCAATTAGCTTGCCTTTCAAATTCTTCTTGGTATTCGCTTACCGAAGTGGTTTGGAATAATTTAGTGATGGCCCCTGTAAATATTTGAAACTTGCTAGGGCAAAATCGCACTAATAGATTCTGTGTAAAGGTTGACCACGTAGAAGTGTCGTTAGTTTTCTTGAACCATTGGTACCATTGGATGGTGTCGTTTTCCAAGTGGAAGGAGGCATTATGCACTTTTTGCATTTCCAGAATTTGATTTAGTGAGAAATATTGATTTGCTTGGTAGATCCAGTTTGTAGGGTCTCCTCCAAATTTTGGGAAGTCTAATTTGGTCGTTCATGGTAGAATGGAAGTTTGTGGACCTCCTAATATTGCTCGATTTTATGACCCGTGGTTGGGTGAATTTGTATGTGTTGTTGCCTGATTTTTACTGATGGCGTCAAGTTTAACATCCATTGCAAATATTTTCTTGAAGAGTTCTCTTGTGTTATGGGTATTCTCCTCTCTTTCCTATTGAACTTCTTTAGTGAACCTTTCGTGTTTCTCATGAATGGAATCCAATGATCGTCGTCCTTCAGCAATTACGGTTGGTGTAGGTAACGATCAATATGACTTGGTACAGGTGAGCAAAAAAAAAAAATTAAAAATTAATTTTAATTTTTTTTCCTTTACGTTTCGGATGTCAAAAACCTTGATGCTATGTTGAAGATTTTAGCTTTTTCAAAACATCCATCGGTCACCACGTGAAAGGTCAAGAAATTTGGGTGTAAGACAACTTAATTCGTACCTTAGGATAAGGTTTAATTTTTTGCAAGGATTTTGACACGGATTCGTGAAGCGTGAATTCTTTTTGCGTCCTCGTGAATGTGGACTGGCTGAAATGTGCGATGGGAAAAATTTTTAATGGTGAATTTGCTCCTTGATCTAGCTCTGATCCAGATGGTATGAAACTAAATGGTGCGGGAAGCATGATCATTTTTTATATTGAATCACTTTTTGATTTTAAGGTAGAAAACCCACAATAGACTCTATTTATATATTTGTTCGATGATGCCTTATTATCATATTTGGATTTCATTTAAATACCTAGTCTAATAGTTGTAAGAGTGAAGGGTTGTGACCCTAAAATATAATTAATAAATAATATAAGTATTAAGGTATGTTAGGAGGGTCCTAATAGTAATGCACAAGTGTGCAATGATATTTTGGTAATGTAAATGTGCATAGTTATCCCTATGTACATGTGTCAATAGAGTAGGAAGATGAAGAGTCATAGGAAGAGTGAGGCCCAAGAAACCTCCATATGAAGAGTCACATTCCATTCTATATATATGGATGTATTGATGTAAAATATATATGGCGAAGGAGAAAGAGTCACCTATGTAAGCAATGGAAGGTGATGTAATATGATGTATTTTGATCTCTTCATTCAATAAATATTTTTAAGTATTTTTGAGTATTTGGCATTAGCATTCTTTGAGTTATTATATAGTAGATTCTGAATTTATATGCTTGATTGATCAACATTATTATATCTTTCATATTGCAATTATATTATTGATCTTGAGGTAATATTATTTTGAGTATTTACTCATCAAAAGCTAACAATGGTATCAGAGCTATGGTAGATCTAGATAGAAATTGAAAGAGCCTCAAGAGTCATTATATAGATAAGAAGAAAGAATATTTCTACTGGTTAAGAAGAGACCAGTAATGATAAGAGAATTTCCTCTAGAAAAGTAAACCAGAGAAGATAAAGAGAATTTCCTCTAGAAAAGGAACCAGAGAAGATAAAGAGAATTACCTCTGGAAAAGAACCAGAGAAGATAAAGAAATTTCCTCTAGAAAGAGAAACTAGAGAAGATAGCATTTCTCACTATGTTGAAGAAAAACTAGTGATATTTAAGGATATACCTATTCCAAGAATAAAATTAAAATAGAAGAAATTTTATAGGTCTTGAAGATAGACCTTGATATTGAGAAGAAGAGAATATACCTATTCCAAGAGAAAAATTAGAATAGAAGAAAATTTATAGGTCTTGAAGATAGACCTTGATATTGAAAATAGAATATACCTATTCCAAGAGCAAAGTTAGAATAGAAGAAAATTTATAGGTCTTGAAGATAGACCTTGATTAAGAGACCCTTAGAAGAGGTCCTATTGATAAGCTTGATAAAAAAGGATTCCAGATTATTTGGCTAGAATATTTCCACAGGGTTGAAAGGAAAACCCGTGAAGACTAGGATTCAATATAGATTTGATTCCACTAGTTTTTAAGATAGCTAGTGAAGATTATTATTTCTGGAACATTGAATACATCTAATTATTATTATCTAAGTCTTGTTGCAGAAAAGTAGACATTGAAGGAGGTCCAAGAAGGAGACCTTATTGAATATTGAGAAGAACCAAGAAGAAGGTTCTCATTGCAAGATTGCAGATTGAAGAAAGAGACCCAAGAAGAGGTCACATTGAAGAACTTCCAAGATTGGAAGATTGAATATTGAAGATAGAATATAGAAGGACTATAGAAGGTCCTATTGTAGATAGAAGCAATAGAATATAGAGATCCAAGAAAGAGATCTCATTGAAGAATTTCCCATAGTTGGAAAATTGAAGAAACCAAGGTAAGGTTTCATTAAAAGCATTTACTAAGAGAATTGAAGGCTGCAGAATTAGAAGACCCAAGAATAGAGGTCTAAAGAATATTTTGAAGAAAGAAAAGAAGGCAAGAGAAAGCCTTATTGTAGAAGTTGAAGTAGTGACCATTTGAAGATATTTGAAGTAGAATATTGCAAGCAGAAGGAGCACCTAACTAGAAGAGATTGGGATAATTATCACCATATGACAACAAGCCCAAAAGGAAAAAGGATTTGACAAGAAGTTTGTCAAATTTTGAGAAGATTTTGAGAACTCAAGATATTCAGATTCTTGAGAAAGAAGATAGAGATAGAGGTCAGAGTTGAAGTCAAAATTCAGCAAGAAGTCAGAAGAAAGCAAGAATATTGAAGAGGTCACAGTTTAGAGATATTTGAAGATAACCACAAAGTTTTGTAGGCTGATTTATAAAAGCACAAAGTTGCTGAAAGAGAAGCTGAAAAGACAACAAAAAGTAGAAGCGAAAAGCTACAGTTTAGAGAAATCTTTGGAGAAGCTTTCAGAAAATATTTGAATAACCAACTAAGAGAAGGCTTGATAGAAAGAAGAGCAGTAGATTTGAAGGCTTGAAGACAACACCAAATCAGATTTTGTAAGAAACATTGAAAGAGGAAAGTGAGTTGCATTTTAGAAAAATTGGAATAGTTTTGAGATAGCTTTGGATAACAAATCTCAAGAGATTTTAGCAACATCTAAGGAGGAGTCCTCCTACATAATTGAACAGTGAAAGAGCAGTGTTTGAAGCTACAAATTATAGAAATAGCTAGCACATTTGAAGAAGAAGAAAGCTGATTTTAGGTAGCAACTATAGCTACAAATTGAAGAGTCTACTGATAGCAAAAGAAAGGTGCATTGCAGCAAATACAAGACAACAAGCTATAAAGAAAGGAGCTACAAAAATGTGTGTTAATTTGATGCCATATAGATTATTATTGCAAAGTTTTTGAAGGTGCCTATTAAGAGTTTTTAGAGCATCAAATTTTAGAGCCATTTAGAGCTAGCAAAAAGGAAGATTTTTAGGGTGTCATTAAGCTAAGGAAAGACACCATTACACACCATTGATTTTATAGAAATATTACATATTACAACAACAAAAGTTACAGTTTAATAGGAGTGATAAGGAGTTTGATATATGTTATTTTTTGTAATAGAAAAATAAGATTCATTTTACATTCATTAGTGAGATAGATTTACTCTCATTTTTAGAGAAATCAGCAAGATTATAACAACATTAGATTGAGTTTTTAAAGGAGTTATAAGTGAATAGTATATGTTTTTTTTAAGTGAATGTAAAAGCAAAATTATCCTACGTTTGTGAGGAAGAATATTCCTCAACATATAGCAGATTTTGGAAAGAGAAGAGCTCCAAAATTCAAGGTAGATTATAGGTGTTTAAAAACACCAGATGTACAATAGAAAGTGGTAAAGAAAACCACTAAAAGAGTGGTGAAAAACACCACCATATTGAGCACCATTCAACACTAGAATACAGGGGGGCAAGCTCTACAACAAACATCCACCCATTTGCAGGAAAGAAGCACTAACAAAAGTGCTTAAGGAAAAGAGCCATTAGGCTCAAGATTCGGCCAACCAAAGGAGCAAGAAGACGTCAGCTACAACCTACAAAAGATCAATCTACGTAAATCCTATGTAGCACAACCATTCTATCTACTCAAAGCAAGGTAGATTGCAAAAAGATAGAAAAATACAGGGTGCATTATCAAAGAAAGATCATCAATAGATCAAACTACCAAAGAAAATACCATAGGGCCACCATTGGAGCATACAAGAGGTATTACAATTGGAGCCATCCATGAACATGTCCACCATCATCCAAGGAGAGAAGAAACCTCACAAAGTGCAGTTACAAAGAAGCAAGAATACATTGGAGGAAAGTGAAAAGAAAAAGGTGTTGAAAAGCCTTGTAATTTCATACGTTGGAGAAAGGAGTGCATGCATAAAAGTTTGTAACACTTGTCCTGAGCAAGAAAAGGGAATATTACCATTTGGCACAAGGGTCAAATTTGGCTCATAAGCCATAACATAAATCTCTAGGAAAGAAGAGCGCTCAATGCTCTACATCATCACCTAGCACTCAAGAAAGGTTTAGTAACTCCCAAACAACAAGGAATATTGTGCCAAGTGTCCATTTTACTCTTTCATGAATGTTGGCACCACCAAGAAGGGAGTCAAAGCATCTTATAATACCTGCAATACATGGCACTCAACAAAAGAAAGGAGAAGCACTCATATAGCCAAAGTGTAAGAGTGGAAGCACTTATATAGCAAAGTCTAGCACCATACATAGCAAATTCAAGGTAGGAGCATTAAAGAAAGGGTCAAAGCATCTTCCAAGAGCCATACGTAGCAGATTCCAAGCAAAGTTGACTAGAAGAGAAGCACCCAGTAGTCAAGAGAAGTGCCCAACAAGTAAAGGAGGAGTGCCTAAATTATTAAGGTAATATTTACCACCATATTAAAGTTTATATATTGGTAGGAGAAATAAGGATTAAAGGAATATATTCTAAGGTTAAAGATTTAAAGTTTTCTAGTGGAGTGATAAGCATTATAGAACCTTAGAAAAATTTGAATATTGCATATTTGAAGATTATTTGAAGTTGAAGAAACATTATATTTGAGTTTTGTAAAATTGCATATTTAGATTTACAAAACAAAGTTAATATTTGCAAAATTGCTAAGGTTGGAGAAATAAGGCATACAACATCAAATTAGGATTACAAAATATTGCAAATATTATTTTTCTAAATTTCTAGAGTTGGAGGAATAAGGAATCCTACTTCAAATTAGTTTATGAAATTTAGAGTAAAATATTTTATTCATAAATTTGGGAGATAAAAGGAGTTCTACATAAAGATATTGCATTTGATAAGATTAATCTCTAAGTTCAAAATTATTAGAGATTTGAAGATTTGTAAAGGATTGAAATTGCACACATTGATTGATAGAGTTGATATTAAAATTGCATTACCTTTCAAACATTAGGGAGATAAAAGGTGTTCTACAAAAATATAGAATTGAAAGAACTATATTGAGACTAGGGAGTCATAAGGAAGTCTACCTCAAAGGATTAAAATTGTAACAATGGAAAACTTTATTAAATACAGAGGGTTCAATAAATCAACTTGGATTAAAGATCTACTTGATTCTAAGAATAATAGCAAAATGAAACATGTGGATAGAAGGAAAAAAATTCTTGAAGAATCACAAATTAGTCCAATGAGAAGAAATACTTTAGAGACATATTCTAACAATATGATAGAAGACAGTCACAATGAACATTTTCAAAGTCCAAGAAAACATGTAGAACAAGAACTTCTTCTACAAGTCTATGAAAGAAGCAAAAGTAAAATTGCTTCAACCATCCATGCATGGTTGTATCAGTTGATCAAGAAAATAGATGAAGTCAAGGTATTCAAAACAACACAAGAAAATTTGAAATGTACTTACTGTAACAAAGAAGGCCATGAAAAAGTTGATTGTTGGGACTTACATCCTTGCATATATTATGGGAAAGGATCTCACTCATCTTCCTTTTGTCATTATAGAAAGGAGTATTACATGAGTTTTGAAAGAATTCTAACATTCAGGTTACAATGCTTGTTTCAAAGAATTATTTTTAAAGCTTTTGATAACAACAAGTACAAGCTTGAAGAACAGGAAATAAGACTACACAAAGATCAAGAAAATCAAATATGGACTAAAGACGTAATTGGAGCTCTAGCTCAACAAGGATATCTCATGATTGACTACATCAAGAAGCCCAAGCAGAACTCAAAGACAAAGACAAGGAACCAAGCAAAAATGAAGACTCGTAATATGAAGAACAAAAGGAAAAAGAATAAGTCTCTACAAGGATCAAATGATAGCACAACATCATCCAAGAGTCTACATGAAGAAGAAGTTGAACCTATACAAAATGAAGAGTACCTACAATATGAAGAACACAAGCTCGAGAAAGAAGATGAAGACCATATTGAAGACTAGAGTCTTCAATAACCAAATAATGTAATACATGGGGGTGTTGGAATATATTACATTATTTGGTACATGCCAATGTACCATCATGGGTACATCTATAGATTAGGAAAAGAGTCTTAGATTAGGATTTACTTTATGCAATGTAATGCACAAGTGTGCAATGATATTTTGGTAATGTAAATGTGCATAGTTGTCCCTATGTACATGTGTCAATAGAGTAGGAAGATGAAGAGTCATAGGAAGAGTGAGGCCCAAGAAACCTCCATATGAAGAGTCACATTCCATTCTATATATATGGATGTATTGATGTAAAAGATATATGGCGAAGGAGAAAGAGTCACCTATGTAAGCAATGGAAGGTGATGTAATATGATGTATTTTGATCTCTTCATTCAATAAATATTTTTGAGTATTTTTGAGTATTTGGCATTAGCATTCTTTGAGTTATTATCTAGTAGATTCTGAGTTTATATGCTTGATTGATCAACATTATTATATATTTCATATTGCAATTATATTATTGATCTTGAGGCAATATTATTTTGAGTATTTACTCATCAAAAGCTAACATGAGGTATTGACACTATTATGGTATGGGTTATGATATGTGGTATCTTGATGAAGAGGATACCTAACATTTGGTGGGATAGAAGCATGAATGTTGAGATGAGTTGAATGAGAAGGAAATTGAATATGATCTTGGGATGCACCACTAGTTTGAGGAACTTGTGGAATTCTTTCAACATTGGTGGTCATAGTAGTAGCATATGTTGGGTTATGAATAAGATTACCATGATGTGAATATTCAAACAAGGGGTTGTTATGAACATTCCTAGGAGAGATAGTAGGATGAGGAGGCACCTCACCTATTTCAAGCTAGGACTCCTCATTTATAACTCTAATCAAAGTCTCTCTGTGGTGTTTTATGAAATCCCATAAATGATAAATTGATATAAAAGTGAAGCCACTATTAATCCCCTCAAAGGGATCATAGTTAGTATCAATTTCAACATGTTCTTGTTCTTCTACATTAATATTAGGATTCTCTCTATCATTATGATCATATTCTAATTAGATTACATACACCTTCGTTGACTTCTAAGGAATGGAGCCATTAGAAAAAGCGAAAGGATAGAGGATAAAACTAAGAAAAAACACACAAGAAGATTCTTAAGATGTTTTTAATATTTTTTTATCTTAACAAATAGATTTAGTGGTCTTGTTGTAGAGGGGGAAAATTACCCTATTGTGTATAATTCTTAGCTGGATCTATTGGGAGCCAAGGTGAACCGTGGGGTGTGTTATGTTCTCTACACTCAAGGACACCCAAAGGGATGAGTTCACTAGGAAAGCTTTTAGGGCCCTTTCAAAGTTTGGTATGGAAATGTTTGATGTGTTAATTAAGCATACATCTATTGTTTGACCTTTTAAAACTAAGATATGAGAATGAAAGAACAATGAAAGACACACAAGATGCAAGAATAGAAAGACTAACCCTAGTATGATTCCATAATTCAATGATGTATAATCCTATTATTGCAAAAAAAATTATTTAAGCAAGGGTCCAAGGGAATTTACAAACAAGATTAAAACCCTAGATGCACACTATATGCTTTTATTCTTTCAAATTCCTAGAATTTTTTTTGGTAGATAAGATACTATAGCATTAATACCGGGTTTTACAGGTTGATCGAAAACCTTTTACAAAAATTAGCCCAGGGTTGTTGATGAACATATCCTTACTAAGGATCCTATATATGTAAAATCTACATGCCGCCAAAGCCATTACATCCGGTAAGGCACATAGCTTGTTATCAAAAAGAAACTTCCCATACAACATTTTGGGTATACCTCGAGAAAACACACATGCATCATAATTACAAAAAATAAACAGACACGGATCCCTTCCTTGAGACAATGGAGAAACAAAAAGTTGCAGACACACATAGCAGAGTACTGAAAAAAACTCCCACAAGCTCTATATTGACAGTTACTCTTAATAATTATTTGGTAATTGCTTTCTTTTGTATATGAAATGCTTTGGTACCACATACTATCTTGGCCAATCAGCCTTGAAGAAGTGAACCTGTTGGCTAGATTTATGGCAGTGGCTATCTGGTGGTCCACGTGGCTTTGGTTCGAAGTCTTACATTGTCGTTTCTTTCCTTCCCTGTGATTATCAACCAACCTCAAATTACTAAGATGACTAGGAGCCATGTAATATGACATGTGACTATTCCCATTAGTCTTTGTGGTATTTCTAAGCATCATCCATGAAGACTGACAACTCAGATAATTTTTATTGTGATTCCAATTCAAAAAATAGATGAGAATACTCCTAGCCTTCGAACTTACAATGCCTTACTTGTTGGTAAATTTGACTATCATTCTTGGCATTCTTGTTGAATAAGCTCCTCTACTTCACTCGGGACACCGTGTTCCCATTTGAAAATTCCATCACCATCAACACCCAAATTGGCCAGCTTATCAACAATTTTGTTAGCTTCCCGAAAGACATATTGGGATTTTCTGTCCTGTCTTCCATGGAAAAGGATCCTAGCCTATTCAACAATTGTTTTAATCCTCCAAGGAGGTGTTTTCCAATTATTGAGGAGATTTATAACATGCATAGAGTCTCCTTCTATGATAAAATTGCCTTCTAAGTCTTGATTCATTTGAAGGCCTCTCCACATAGCTCTAGCTTCAGCTTCGTTGTTCGTCCTTATTCCCAAATATTCAGAAAATGCAAGCATCATATTCTCATTATGATATTGCATAATGCCACCAGCGCTTGCTCTTCTAGGATTGTCCTTAGCTTCTCCATCAAAATTAAGCTTAAACCAACCCATAGGAGGTGGAGACCATTTAACATTGGCTTTGGAGTTGGCTACCCTAGGCACAGACTCATATAATAAGGTAAGATTAAACATTGAGCAATCGTGGTCTCCTGTAGATGAGGTTTACAACTATCAAAAGGGGTAAGGTTCACATTCTCGTTGGCAAAGGATAGGATCCTGACAATGATAGTTTTATGATCATGGATAGACTCATTAAATACTCTATGGTTCCTTTCTAACCACACCTGCCAAAGATAGTGATTGAGACAAATTTTCCACATGTATCTAAGTCTTTGGCTTGAAAAGGGGCAAGGCAACTGGAAAAACAAATCAAGTACGATGGCTGGTTTAACCCATGAAATATTAAAGGCCTAAAAAACCCCACTTAGGATAGTCAAGGAAAAAGGGCACTCAAGGAAAATGTGATAAATGGTCTCCCAATTAGCCTTGCACATATAACAACGATTAGTGATACAAATACCTTTATGCATAATATTATCAATGGTTAGAATTCTTCCTTGGATAACCAGCCATGAAAAGACTACAATTTTTGGAATTAATTTTTTTATCCAAACTAAGTCCTTTTGGAGGAAAAAATCCTCATCATCAAGTAGAAGCTTGTAAGCTGATTTAACAGTGAATTGCCCATTTTCCGTAGGAGCCCAGGTCACTTGATCTTCCTTGGGTCTCATGGGATAAAATGTTTCCTGAGAATGTTACAAATATCATTTTATTCCACTTGAAATACCTAAATTCTTATTTGTTTCCACTTCATTCTACCTCTGTCCTCAACCATATAATCGGAGACTTTTCTGCCAATGAGTTCTTTAGTGATATCTCTAATTCGGGCTAAGTTAGGATATTGTGTTAGTGGTTCGTCCTTAGCCCACCTGTCATTCCAGCAATTTATCCTCTCACCATTGCCTAAAATCCATCTTAAATATTTTTTGATGATTTCCTTACAATTAAGAATTACTTTCCAAAAAGCAGAACCTCTAATTGGAACTGAGTCACTTAGAAATTCCATATTTTGAAGATACTTTCATTTGATGATAGTTGTCCATTCATTTTCTTCACTAGAAATGAGACGCCACGCCTGCTTAGCTAGTAAAGATAAATTTATATGAGCAATTCTCCTCAGACCTAAGCCCCCATTTTCCCTAGGTCTACACACTTTGGTCCATCCTACAAGGTGTATCCTTTTTTTCTCCTCTGATCCAGTCCATAATTTTTTTTTTTGGAGTTTCTCAATTTTCTGGAAAACCTTCACAAGGGATTTGAAAATGGAGAGGAAATAGACTGAAATTCTCTGAATAGAGGTCTTAGTGAGGGTCAGCTTTCCTGCTTGAGATAGAAGATGACCTTTCCATCCAAAAAGTTTTTTTTGAATTCTTTCAATAACCCTATCCCACATTGACTCTCTCGGAGAACCAATGAAAAGAGGGAGACCAAGATACAAAGTGGTAAGTTTTGCTATATCACACACTAAAAATTTTGCAATCCTTCCTTGCCTCTGAATGGGGGTGTTCAAGAAATATAACTTGCTTTTACTGAAATTAACTTTTTGACCAGCAACATCCTCGTAGAGTTGCAGGATGTATTTAATTATTTTGGCCTCAACCACTGATGCCTTAGTCAATATAATTGTATCATCGATGAATTTTTGGTGAGAAACATCCCTAGTGAGAGATGTTGCCTTTATTCCTAATATTAGCCTTGAAATGCAAGAATTTTTTATGGTTCTGACTAAAGCTTCTGCCACAATGATGATAAACATGGGGTTGATAGGGTCCCCCTACCAAATTCCTCTATGACTTTAAAAGTAACCAGCAGTTGTTCCATTAACTAGAATCAAGAACCATGCTTTAGAAATAAATTCTTTGATCAAATTAACCCATTTGTGGTGAAAACCAAACTTAAGGAGGACAACAATCAGAAAGTCCCAATTTATCCTGTCAAATGCTTTGTTCATATCAAGCTTGAGAGCAAAAATAGACCTGTTAGTCTTATGATCGAGTGCAGAGCTTCATGAATCGTGATAACTCCATCCAAGATTGACCTGCCCTGGATAGAGCTTCCCTGGCATGGATCTATGATGTGTGGAAAAATATCTCTCATTCTATTTGCAATGGCTTTAGTTAGGATCTTGTAAGAAACATTGCACAGACTAATTGGCCTGAAGTCAGCCATAGATTCAAGGGTTTGCTTCTTAGGAATTAGAGAAATAAAAGTAGAGTTGATACCTTTTGGGATATGATTGCTTGCTTGGAATTCTCTGACAAAAAAAATTACATCCTCACTTATGATGTCCCAAAAATCTTGATAGAAATGAGAGAGAAAGCCATCGGGTCCCGGGGCTTTGTCTGGCTCCATGTTAAACAAGGCTTTCTTAATTTCCTCATCAGAAAATGGAGCTAGAAGCTTAAGGTTTATATCCTCATTTATTATGTTAGGAATGGATTACAAGAGAATATATTTGGCCTCCTCATTGCACTGCGATTCCTGACCAAGGATAGAATTGAAATAAGTTACTTCTTGCTTTTTGATTTTTGTTAAGTCTTGAGTAATATAACCATCTATTTTTTTTTTATCTTGTTATTGCTTCTATTTCTAAGCGTGGTGATGTGAAAAAAATTGGAATTTGAATCTCCATATTTCAACCAAAGAGCCCTTCATTTTTGCCTCCAATAGATTTCCTCACAAGCCAAAATGTTATGAAACTATGCTAGTTTTGTTCGTTCCTCTTTCCTAGTAGTTTCATCAGCATCACCATGTTGGATCCTCTGATCAATTATCTTCAAACTTTCAACAACCTATTTTTTATTTTCAAAGAGGTTCCCAAAGACCTCTTTGTTCCAATTTCGAATATTTTCCTTAACAAACTTTAATTTACCAGCAAGTTTAAAAGATGCACTACCCCTGACAGGCTGCTGCCACCACTGACTTAAGTTATCTCTGAAACTGGAATGTTTGATCCACATAGATTGAAATCTGAAAGGTTTCTTAAAGGACAGAGAGTTAGGTATCTCCAAAAAAATGGGATTATGATCAAAAGAAATTTTAGGAAGGGCTTGCAGGGTAGAATCACCGAACAAAGTTGTAGCCTCCTTTGATAGAAAAAACCTATCAAGCCTTTCTTGAATGATATGACACCCTATTTGCCGATTTCTCTAGGTATAATTCGCTCCTCTAAGTTTTACATCCATCAACATGTTGGAGCTCACAAAGTCATTGAACTCATCCATGCTCCTGATAGGTGGTCCATTTCCACCCATTTTGTCTGAAGGGTAAAGAGGAGTGTTAAAATCCCTAGCCATAATCTAGGGGACATTATGGAAGATTTCACTTAGATTGCCTAAGTACTCCCACATTAGAGCTCTCCCTTGAATTGAAGTTGAGGCATAAATATTTTAAAGGATCCATGACCTGTTGTTGTTTATTTCCTTAAATAAAACACTAAGAACCCTGTCATCTTTCTGAATAATGGTGCCTTCTACTATCCAGGGATCCCACAAAGTCATAAGGCCTCCAGATGCTCCTCTGGCTGATTTACAAACCATTTCCCCTTGATTCCAATTTTTTTTTGCTATTTTTTTTAACTGAATCTCATCAGTTTTTGTTTCTTACAACATGATAATAGTTTGATTCATTTGATTTCTTATTGCACTAACTTCCCTGTATTTGGGCAGGCCATTGATGCCTCTTACGTTCCATGAGAGGAACTTCATTTAGATTGTTTGGGATTTCTTCCTCCCCCCATACCTTGAGGGGGTTTTCCAAATTTGTTGTCTTTAGAACTCGGAATAACCTATTGAAACAAGGTTCTCTGTTTTCCATTGGCAATATCATTATCAGTTTTAATTTTTTGATGCTCAGCATTTGATATTCTCCCTCTTATTTTTTCACTGCCAAAATCTATAGGAGACTTCACAGTGCTCCTAGTTTGTTTAGGACTAAACTGAGAGGAGGTAATTTGTTGTAGAACCGGACTGCCATATTCCTCAGTCTGAAGAGTTTCACATATCTCCATCCCTACATCCAAATATTCTCCTTTTTTCTTGTATTCCCCTAGTCTGCGGGATGGCCCCTCAGTAGGATTCACTTGGCTCCTAGTGATGATGTTAGGGAGATGAGATTTTTTATTTTCCAATGCCTCAACTTTCTTCCTAAGTTCTTCAACATTAGGGTTTGGCTTTGGGATGCCCAATGGGCTTGAAGTATTTCCAACATTGGGGTTTAAGGATCCTGACTTGGATGTGGATTCTAGAGATTGTGCATTAGGGTTTGGATTTGTGATGCCCACGGAGCTTATAGTAATTTCAGCATTAGGGTTTGAGGATCCTAACTTGGATGGGTATTCGATAGAGTCAGAAAGGTTAGCTTGAAGGTGTTGGGCTTCCATGTATTCTGATAATCCTCTTACTCCCATATTGGATAGAATTGAAAATTTATTTGAAACTAGAGGATTGGAACTTACCTGAGTATTTTGGTTGCCAACAACCTGTTGTTTTCCTTTGTCTTCTTTGGGACCCTGCACCCTCTCTTTTCTTTTTTTTGTAGAAATAGTTTGCCTGATTGAAATCACCTCTGCCAAGGAAACTCCTCAAATTTTCTCTGTCTAGCATTCCCTGCTTCTGCTTTTCTCTATTCATTGCCAGGTTAGGGCAATGATTGCATAGATGTCCTTGATTTTTACATTTTGCATAGAATATCGGTTTGTTCTCGTATTCTACCAACTATTTTCTATAGTATTCTCCATACTCTAGCTCCACAAACCTTGGCAATTCATTATTCAAATTAGCATTTACGCAGATTCGTGCATGAGTCATCCTTGTCTTGGCCAAGATCGCATGGTCAATGGAGATCAGGTCCCCTATAGTTTTGGCTATACCCTGCAGCCAATATTCATTGAAGAACTGGGTAGGTAGACTCGGGAGATGAACCCAAATAGGGGCAATGTTAATATTTTGCTTTTTAGGGTCAAAATCTTCACCCCATCGTCTGAGAAAAAGGCTCCTTTTGCCCAAAAACCAAGGACCTCCTGTTAAAATGCGGTTAGCATCCTCCATATTGTTAAAATGGATAATGAAGAACCCTCGAGTTAGAGCTACCAACTCCAAGATGCCTACCAGTCGTCATTTACCCGTCGCCCAAGCCCTGATAGTCTCCATGTCCAACCTACCTCCCAAAAACTTGCCTACTAGGGAGAATTCTTCCATTAAAAGAAAAGGGCTCATGGAACTTGTCGGGGCTAAAATTTTATTATTTACTGGAACTAGGGGCGAAAGAGAGAGAACCTCCTTTATTTTTCCTCTAAGAGTCTCAACAAAAGACAACCACTTCTTGGGCCTCGCATTGTCCTTCGTATATTTTTTGTCGGGGTCTTTTTGAGGAGGGTCGGGCCCTCGTGTGATGCCCGCCTCCAAATCTGCCATAGCCTGACCGCCTTCCTATGGATCCTCACTTGATCCATGCTTGAGGTTCCCACCTGCCCCTTCTATACCTGCTCTACCTCTACCGCCTTGGCTGAGATTCCTACCCAAAAAATTCAAACCCTCACTCCCGTCGCACCCGCTAAACCTCAGCTCACTCATTCCTCTTGCTGAAGGAGGACCTAAAAATTATCCTTAATTTTGATATGAAAGGTTTTTGGTTTTCTTTGGTTTGTGAGAATAGGGATTGACCTTTGTAAATTATAGCAAGCAAAGAAAATTCAAATTCCTAGAAATTCAATCAAATGTTTTTCCTTTACTTATAATCTAGGTTTTGGATAGAAATAAACAAAAATACCAAACAACCTAAAGATCTATTAGGGAACTTGCCTAATTTGGTGGTTGATCCAATATTTATCTTACATCCAGAATATCCAATGGTTTTAGACCTACAAAATAACTTCACACCCTAGAAATTATGATTAGTGTTTAGGGGCTACTTAGGCCGCTATAAGAGTAAGCTTGGAGTCACAACAATCAATCCCCCTTGGTCCTTTTAGTTGACCATTCGAAAGCAAAATGATATTTTACCTTTGAAACATACACAAACAAAGTGAAATAGATAGATAATAGTCAAATATAATGCAAACATGGTGGACACAACAAAACACTAAAATACAAGTGCAAAATTAGGGTTTTGGGATGCAAAACTTACCCCTAAACCCTAATTTACCAAATTTGTGCCCTATAAATAGGAATTACCAAATTCATGCCCTATATGGTTAGGGTACAAATCTGGTTTGGATGCCCTTTTTGGGCCCTAAAACGACAAGAAACAAAGTGCAAAATAGCAAAAAATAGACTTGCAAAGCAACTAAAGTAAATGTAGAACCTAATGAGTTGATGGAAGAAGCAAGGATAAATGAAGAGATGGATGAAGCACTTCAAGAAGGTTGATCTATCCAATCGCCAAGGCTCCTCCACTTAATCCCCAAGGACAGCCAACACCAAAGCATAAAAAACAAAGCAACGAATTTTAGTAGAAGGGCACTTGTTAGCATTAGAAAATGAGCAGGTCAAGAATTAGAACCTCCAAATAATTTGTTGGGGTTAAAGAGGGAATCCAATCCTCTATTTATATGAGGTTTGGAGGGCAAAACGAGTAGGGAAATAAAATTTCACCACGAGCAAAGACTGACCCCAAAACTGGCCAACGAGGTGGGGTTTAGTGAGAAAAATCCCTAAAACGCCAAATTCATGCCTAGTAATTACACAGTGTGAATCTGGTAAGCCAAATTCATTCCTCGTATGGATTGGGCATGAATTTGGTAAAGCTAAGGGAACAAGGCAAAGGGAGAAGGTAAAAAGGCCCCAAATTTGCACTTGGCAAGTTTGAGTGGCTGACTAAGGATCTAAGAAAGAATTGACTCAGCCTGATGGATCAATTTTTTGTATCTACAAAAATATATTTCAATTGAGGACACAAATTATCATCAACATTATTAACTAAAATGGATGTGGAGACCGGATAAAAAATAATATTATTGTTGATGTTCATCATCTATTACTAACGGCAATCTCCTGGCAATGTGAGCATATTTATAAAGAAGGAAATCAGTTGGCTAATAAATTAGTGAATATGGTATTTATCTTCATCCTTGTGAAATTTAAATTTTAAAAAGGCAACTAGCCAAGTGAGATTTTATATCTTAATCAAAATGATGTCAAAGAACTAATTGTGGAAACATAGCACTTTAAAGAAGTTGAAAAATATATATAAAAGAAAAAGAAAATAAAAAAACTGTGATAAAAAGGTATGCTTCAGCAAATAAAATATTTTAATGTTTTTATGGGAGTGGTCCCCATAGAAGCCACATATAACCTATCAAAAAATTAATAAAATTATAATTATATTCACACATACAATTATACCATATAAAATTTACACATACAAATATATCATATAAAATTTAAAATAAAAATAAAATATTTTCTTTGAGTTTTGTAAAATCAAAAACCTATAGACATTTATTTTATTAGATACATAAGGGAGTTAGTTACAACCACACTATTAGTAATTAACAAGCTCAAGGTTCAAACCACAATAATTGCTCCCAACAAGCTTATTCCAACTCGTTGTTGTTGACCTGACATGAAGGGGAGACCATCGCTTAGAATTCGTCCTGTCATCACCAATCGAATTCAAAGCATACTACTGTATTTGCAAATTGGCATCTCCAAGATTTGAACCCATGAAAATTAACATTTTTAAAGTTTAAATCCAAATCTCTTCTTAATATGGCGGATAAACAACTACCAATCCACTAAGCTTTGAGGCACCTATAAACACTTTTTTTTAATTAAACCATAACCTGATGTCAGTGGCCCTTACGGCACCTATAAACATTTTTTTGATTAAACCATAATATGATGTCGGTAGCAATAGCCCTTACGGCACCTATAAACATTTTTTTGATTAAACCATAATATGATGTCGGTAGCAATAGCAAGACACATTTTCACCCAATACAACTGAAAAAGCACATGCTAATACGAGTGAACTCATTAATATGGTAAGGCTTATATGAATGAGTACTCAACATATGAAACACGTTGAACTCATTAATATGGTAAGGCTTATATGAATGAGTATGAAACACGTGGATTTCAAGGGGTGTGCGAAGAGACGATGAGGTTGCATTCTCATATATGTATAAAATTTTACTGGAAAGAAACGTGAACTAGTTACATCTTATAAGATGTTTTAGTTGTAATGTTTTTTTAATTTTAATATTTTTTTTATCGTCTTAAATTAAGAGTTGAATGTATATATATTATAAAAAAATTAATGTTTTGAATTTTATCAATAAATATTAATATAAGATGTAAGATCATTTTTCCACCTTAAAATAAAATAAAATCATAACTCATACTTCTCAAAAATACCCTTTATCAAATATGTTCTACGGAAATTTATTTATTTTTTAAATAATTTTTTAAAGATAATTGTTTAAACATTGAAAATCTTTAAATATAACATGATTTTTAATACTTTATTTATAATATAAGACATGAAAATAAAAATAAAAATAAAAATAATTCATTTTAATATGATTAAAATTTTAAAACATACGAATCATATGTGGTTAACAATGTAATCTTATTAAATTAAGGATTATTTCATTTGGTCTTTCACTCTTAAAAATTAGTTTTTTTATAGTTATTTGTTTTATATATATTTACTAATAATTTTTTTAAATAAATTAATATAAAGTGTGTAATTTTTTTATAATATATTAGTTAATTTATTCTTAACATTTAGTTTGTAAAACTAAATGTTACAAATAAAAATATATTTTAATAATTATCAATATTAGTACATTAAAATAGTTTGAAGTTATACATAACTTTGTTTTTATTAGTAATATTTTTGTCTATCATTTTTTTAATAAAAAAATATTTTAAAAAGACTCGTTGAATTTTAATATATTTTTTTAATTTAACTAAACATATATTTAAATATAAAATGATATATGTTTTTGTTATTAGTTAAAAAAGTTATTTAGCAGGGCCCCAAAACATGATTACAAAAAGGCTACATCAACTAGTAGACTAGAAAAATTTAGAACATGATGCCATCCTTCAAAAATCCAATCCACCAAGGTTATTCTTAGGGAGCAGTCACTATAGCAAGACTCGGAAAAAAAACTCTTAGATAGACCAAAAAAGCAACAGTAGACATATGTAGAATGTAGTAAAAATGTCTCAAACAACCATCCAACAGAAGAAAGGAACACTTAAGCCTCCTTATCAGGTTCAATAGCAAATTCTTGGAATCCATCATTGGAAGTATCCATTTCAACTTCTTTGCCCTTGCTTGGGATGTCCTCGGGAGCAACAACCACCTTTAAATATTTAGCAGGAACACTGGTCACACCATCAACGAAGGATTTCCTAAAGAACAACAGGTTTAGTGCGTTATGTAAATCAGCAAGTTGGGAGATACAATTTGTGATAGAATTGATGATGAAAATCTGCATATAGTGGTCAGGGTTATCCTTTTCATCATCCTATGACTCAATGATCAGGGATTCTTTCTATTGGGCCTTATTTTTTAGATGAACAGAGGAGCGCAAGTATTTTTGCTTAGGCTCAAATTCAAGTTCAGGGGATTCACTACTAGGTCTCTTCCTTAATTGTCGAACAGTATCAAAAAAATTTTGCTTCTTAGCAGAGAGCCTAGGGGCGCTTGAGGATTGTGATGTAGTTTGAGAAGAGCTAGGTTTTATAGGACTCGGCTTGGGTTTGGGAGGGAGAGTCACAAAAATACCTCAAGGACAATGAATTAGCCAATCGTTATACATGATATTGAATAGTCCATGATGGATGGGCAATTCAGACTCATTCTTCGATCTACAGTGCTCAATGGTGTAGCTAATAGAATTAAATAAAAATTGAGGAATATTAACTACACTGACATCATGGAAATGGTTGAAGAAAACAAAATGGAAGCTACATAGAGCCTTATTTGGGTCGTCAATTGTTACAAACTCCATAATGGGATTTAAAACACTCCCCCAAGGAAAAGGAAGCTCATCACGTCGAATCCCCACCTGTGCTTTCTTGCAAATATCCTTATCTTTGACATCCTTCAACTCGGCATCCTAGTTATGCTTTTCTCTTCTTATGGATCGTCCCTTAGTAGGTTGGCCAGTTAACTCAACCAAAAATTTGATGTCAACCTCATAAGTCTTGTTATGGATGGTGAACCTACCATTATCCCATGTCTCCATGAACACCATGGTAATTTTTGGGTCCTCCCCTTCAAATTTATGAAAAAAAGGAAGGAAACCCTTACTCGAGAGGATCCCTTCATTAATGGAGTCCATAAAAATCTTGGAAGGCTCAACAAAATTCATAATGATAGCACCAAAATAGGGACACATTTGGATAATCAGATGAGGTATACAACAATATAGAATATCCAAAGCTTGACCATAAAAAGAAATAGCTAATAAGATGAAAATAGAAACATTCCAACGACAAAATCAATAAGTGTACCGAATGGGATGGGGATGAGTAAAACTGTATGAACCAAGGCGTTCATGACAGAAAAGGTAATTCCAAACGCAAGAAAGGATCGTGTGAGAATTTGAACCAAAAACCTTCATGATGGAAAGAGCAGTGTGGAACAAAAAATTACAAGATGAGACATGAGACAGGGGGTCAACGTGGATGGATGGGAGGAAGAGTTGGAAAAGGATGATGAAGCTAGAGGGGATCGTGGTGATGCAAAAATTATAAGGAGTAATGACTATGGATCGGGAGGCGAATAAATGGAGACTATCAAGACGAGAGAAACGATCAATGATTTTGCCTAAAAATATGGACATTCGAAAACCAAGGTTGATAAAACCAAATAATATGGGAGGCCCATTAACCAAGGTGGCATGGGAACTATCAATGAATCCCTTAGGAAGCACGAGCATTAGATCCATTTAGATATGGGCTGACTTGCTCCACATCAGTGTTAGAAAATCCTATAGTTAAAATTTCTTGATCAATGACACGTACCAAATTTTGAGGGAAGCCAGTGGTCCACGTCATCAAATTTATAGCCCGGGCTCCAATATTTGCCAATATGTCAACAACTTTATTACTTTCCCTGAAGGTGTGCTAAAATATTATGTCCTGGAAAGTTTAACTAAGAGTTCTAGCTTCATCGATGCAATTCCTTATCCTCTGGGAGGGAAATTTAGAATTTTTTAGGTAATTGATGATAGTAAGGGAATCACCCTCTACCAAAATTTTGTTAAATAGTCTTTAGCCAAAACCATACCCCACCACATAGCACAAGCTTTAACGACTTGATTTGATTGAATCCCTAAAAATTTAGCAAAGGTAAGGATAACCCTGCCTTTGTTGTCTCTAAGGATACCACCCGCTCCATCCCATACATGATTACCCTTAGTAGCACCATCAAAATTTAGTTTAATCCAACCTGAGGGTGGATGAGTCAAAGTGGACTAAGCCCTGAAATTGGTTGGATGAGATTGAGAAGTATCCATGATAGGAAAATTTAGAGATAACCCTAGGGAAACTTCGAAATGAGAAGGAAGACGAGAAGGTAAAGGACAAAGGAAAACATTCTCAATGGCATAGGATAGGATTTTGTTCAAGATATAATATGGACTTTGAGTAGTGTTAGTAAACACTCTAAGATTTCTTTCCAACCATATTTACCATAAAAAATGATGTAGACAAAAATTCCACAACTATTTAAGATGAGTGTTACAAAACGGATTAGGCCATTGGATAAAAATATCATGGATGGAACATGGTTCAACCCAAGAAATATGAAAAAAATATAAAACTTTATGTAGGATAGTAGACGAGAAAGGGCAAGCAAGAAATAAATGATGGGGGGATTCCCAATTAGTCAAACATAAAAACATCTATTGAGAATGTGTAGGCCTATTTTCAGAAGATTATCTATAGTAAGGATCTTTTCCTGGATGGCTACCGAAGCAAAATTGATGAGTTTAGGAATCAGAAGCTTAGGCCAGACAAGGTTAAAAGGAATTAATGGTTTATCATGGGGCAAGAGAAGCTTATAGGTAGACTTAACAGAAAAATCTCCACATTCAATAAATTCCCAAAAAAGCTGATCATGAAAATTTCTAGAAGGAATGATGGAAGAGCTAAGAAGAAACTATAGTTCTCTAGATTCCTCAAGGTGAGCAATACTATATATATTCTTCCATATTTTTCTATTAGCTTGAGATCAAATAAAACCTGAGACTTTCAACATCAGTATATCTTTTAAGGACAACCAAATGGGTATTATTCATAAGTGGCTCATTTAAAAGCCATTTATCCTGCCAAAAATCAATTTGTTGTCCATACCCTAATCTCCATCTGAGACCATGTTTAACAATAGATCTGACTTGCAAGATCAATTTCCAAAATAAGGACCCTCCTGGGAAGGAGCAACATTGAAGAAATCAGTTTTCTATAAGTATTTACGGTTGATAATGGTGATTTATTTAGACCCAATATTTGAGATTAACCTCCAAGCCTATTTTGCTAAAATATCTAAATTGAAAATATGAAGCCTTCTTAGGCCAATTCCTCCATAATGTTTTTGTCAGTAGACTTTGTCCCAGGTAACATGGTGGAAATGGTTTTTATTTTCAGATCTTGACCATAGAAAATTCTTTTGAATTTGTTCAATTTTCTTACATACCCTTATCGAGAATTTGAAGATAGACATAAAGTAGATAGGTATGCTTTGAAGGGAATCTTGTGTAAGGGTAACCTTTCCAAATTGAGACAAAATATTTTCTTTCCAACCTGTCAATTTCTTTTGCAATCTTTCAATCACATTATTCCACATCGAAGCATTAGGTTGACCTAAGAACAATGGAAGCCCTAAATAAATAGCAGGGAAAGATGATATTAGACATTCTATAATGGTAGAAATATTGCTTTGTCTTTGAATAGGAGTATTTATAAAATAGATCTTGCTTTTGTGGAAGTTGATCTTTTGCCCAACAACATCTTCATATAATAGTAAAATATGCTTGATAACCCTGGCCTCAAAGAAAAACGTATTAGAAAAAATAATTGTATCATCCAAAAACTGTTGGTGATAAATTGGTCTGGTTTGAGAAGCTGCTTTTATTCCTGAAAAAATATTGAGATTACAAGCTACTTTTATGGTTCTGGCCAAAGCTTCAGCAACAATTATAAATAGTAAAGGAGATATGGGATCTCCTTGAAGAATACCTCTATTACTTAGAAAATAACCAGTAGTGGATCCGTTGACAAGGACTAAAAACCACGGAGTAGAAATACATCCTTTGATTAAGTCAACCCATTCAGGATGAAATCCAAAATTCAGGAGGATTTAAATAAGGAAATCCCAATTAAATCTATCATAGGCTTTATTCATGTCCAATTTTAAGACAAAAGCATATTTTTTGGCCATAAGAACAGAATGTAGAGCTTCATGAATAGTGATAACTCCATTAAGGATGGATCTTCCTTGAATAGAGCTTCCTTGATAGGGATAAATAATAGAAGGGAGGATGTCCCTCATTCTGGTAGCAATAGCCTTTGTAAGAATTTTATAATCCACATTACACAAGCTTATAGGTCAGAAGTCGGTCATGGATTTGGCATTTGAAATTTTTGGAATAAGAGCTATGAAGGTCGAGTTGAAGCCACAAGGAATAGATTTTGCAAATTAAAAATATCTAACAGTAGAAAAAACATCAGGGTCAACAATATCCCAGAAGGTTTGAAAAAATCAAGGAGGAAAGCCATCTTGACTAGGGGATTTATTAGGATGCATTGAAAATAAGGCTTGGTGAATCTCCTCATTAGAAAAAGGGGCCAAAAGTTTGGAATTATCAACATCAGATACCAGCTAAGTAATGTGGTAAAGCATGGAATTTAGAGCAAGGTTATAAGGTGACCTATTCTCACCAAGAATATTGGTGAAGTAAGAGACAATCTCATTTCAAATTTCTAGCATATCAAAGGTGGTGGAACCATCATTTTTTATCAATTCTTTAATTCTATTATGGCTTCTATTTTGCATGGTGGAAACATGAAAAAACCTCATGTTAAAATCCCCTTCTTTAAGCCACATAGCTCTGGATTTCTGTTTCTAAAATATTTCTTCATGAGCTAGAATATTATGATAATCAACAAGGATGCTTCTCTCCTCAGCACGGATTTTATTATCACACTGTCCTGATTGAATTTTGTTTTCAATGGAAAGAAGTCTATCTTCAAGAGCTTGTTTTTTCTCAAAAAAATTCCCAAACACTTATTTATTCTAGATTTTAATATTTTCTTTGACATGCTTTAATTTGTGTGCTAGATAGAAGAAAGGACAACCTTGACCATCTTGTTGCCACCACTGAGAAATTTTGTGTCTTAGGTTAGGGTGTTGGATCCACATTGATTCAAATCTTAAGGTTATTCTAAAAGGACTATCTCTGAGAATATCCAAAAGGAGGGGATTGTGATCAGATGCAACCTTTGGAAGAGAAATAAGGTTGGCATCTCCAAAAACTTGAAAAACTTCTTGGGATAAAAGGATTCTATCTAGTTTCACTTGAATAATCTGGATCCCTGATCTTCTATTGCTCCAAGTATACTTCACATTTTTAAGCTTAACATCCATGAGATTGTTGGTGTTGACAAAATCAAGAAAATCTTCCATGCTTTTCTCAGTATACCCCAAACCCTCAAATTTATCTGAGGGATAAATATGGGAGTTGAAATATCCAGTAATAATCCAAGGAATATTGTTGAAATAATATTTGAGGCCATTGAGAACATCCTAAAATTGAGCTCCTTTAGCTATAGAATTTGGAGCATAAATGTTTGATAGAATCCAAGAGGAATTGGAATCTCTCTCTTGAAACATGACACTGAGGATTATTTCATTGAATTCAATCAATTTTCCATCAACCTTTCTTGGGTCCCACAAAAATATAAGGCCTCCTAATGCACCTTTGTTTGGACTGAAAGCAAGTTCTCCTCTATTCCATATTTTGATTGTAGTTGAGGTAGAATTGTGTTGATCAAGTTTGGTTTCTTGTAAAATGAGAATAGTGGGTCTTATTTCTTTTCTTAATGAGCTAAAAACCCTTTTTTTAGTTAGCCCATTCAAACCTCTCACATTCCATGAGAGGAGCTTCATTTGGAAACCTTGGAAGATTTCTTGTCTCCTTGATCGGTGGGTTGGGGAGGTTTGGTGCCTTTTGGTTCATCCCTAACTTGAGAACTGACAAGGGGGAATAATTTTTTTGGATGCCATTATCAATGTCATCCTAAACTCTATTTTTTTATTGATCACTCGTAGAAGGTCATCCTCACCTTTTTTCACTCCCACAATCAATTGGGGATTTTTTAGAACTACGAGTATGCTTGGGACTAAATTTTGAAGGAGCTATTTCCTCAACCATAGAGTTTGAATATATTAGAATATTTGAGACTTTAGATGGGCTAAAATTATTAGGAGGTAGAAGGTATGGTCTAGTTTTTGTAGGAGAATCAAGGTTTTGAGGAAGATGAAGATCACTATTTTGGATGTTTTGTTGATTTTCTTGATCAAACAAATTTGAATCAGCCAAAACTAAAAATTTATTGGGACTATTAGGAGTAGGACATACCTCATCACTAGAATCCAAATATGGGGATGGAGAAGTAACAATCTATTTACCCCTTCCAACAAAAAGTAGAGGATTAGAAGGAGGATGCATATCTTCAGTTTCACGTATGACAATACCTTTATTGATTTGATGTTGTCCTTGCTTGGATTGCTTGAAACCTTCTTTTGGGCCTACACTCTTCCAACCCTGAGTATTATGATTTGGAGCTTCAAGTCCAACTTTCTTCCAACCCTACACTTGGTGATTAGGGATATCAGGCATCTTTCCAGATTCATCATCAGATTTAGCCTTTAGCATAGGAAATTGGTTCTGAAGATGTCCCTAAGTACAATATTCCATGCAAAATTCTTTCTTATTTTCATATTCAATAGCCTACTTATGGTAGTAAGAACTGTATTCTAGCTCCACAAATATTGGAAGTTCCAAATCAAGATTTGCATTGATACAAATTATGGTTGTGGTCATTCTGGTTCTAGCTAGGGTAGCATGATCAATAGCAACCAAAGTTCTAATGATCTTAGAAATAGTGGAAAGGATATTTGGGTGCCATAAATGCTATGGAATATTGGGGAGCCTAACCCAAATAGGGGTAAAATTAATACTTTGGGTCTCAAGGTCAAAATTTGCATCCCACTTACGAATAAAAATACTCTTACAACCTAGAAACCAAGGACCACTAGTAAGGATTCTATTGGCATCATCATGATTGCTCAAGCGAATCCCAAAGAAACCTCTAGTTAGACAAAAAATATCCATGGACCCAACAATATTCCACTTGGAATGAGCCCAAATTTGAATGACTTCAAGATTAGGATGTCCTCCAATCAGCTTGCCAACTAAATTAAAAGATTCAAATGACAAATACTTTTGGATCAGGTTATCAGGAATTTTTACTTTTGACCCCATAGGCTCTATCATGGAATGAATATTAGACAAATAGTACTATCCTCCTCCCACCACCTTGGCAAAATATGCTTTCTTTGGAATGGGGCCCTCAAAAGAAGGGGGCCCATGGGGATCACCTTTTTTGGGGGGTTCATCACTCCAAAACCCAACATGATTGACATAAATAGAATCATGGATTTCACCATCCTTATAAATTGTACCAAGTTGACCACAGTTGAGGATGCCTTGGGATCCAAAATTTTGAATTTCGGCCTTCCCACCCTCAGGATATATGTTATGTAATATGTACACACTTTTAAAAGTATCAAAGAAATAAAACACAACTTACTATTAGAGAATATTTTATATTGGATAATGGACAAAGCTCAAGCAATCCTAAAAAGAGAAGTCCTCGAGAAGAAGTTTAATATGTTAAAACAAACAAATGATTGCTTGATTTGTATATAAATTGGTTAAATGACTTATCATCAAAAGAAGAAATTAAAGACAATGAGGAAGAGATTGACAACTAGCTAGACGAGATATAGTCAAACAAGAATGTGTCATATGGAATGGTTATATAAGTTTCACTATTTGAGTCATAGTAAGAATATAATATAGTTATCATGTGAATTATAAAAAATGGTACCATGGAGTACAAGTTGTGGATTTACTCCAATATAACATGATTATCTTATAACTCAAAAATTAGAAACACAGTCTGTGAGGGTCTGAGCATCACCATGGTAGATAGGGCCTGAGGCTCATCATGGAAGAGAGATCCTATGAGGGCCTTAGACTCACCATGGTAGAGAGGTATGAGCATAACCATGGTAGAGATGGCCTAAACCACATTGAGGTAGAAAGGGCCTGTGAGAGCCTGAGCCTCACCATGACATAATCAAATGGTGAGGCTTCTTGTTCTGGCTTCGACACTTTTAAACCCTTTGAGTGGGAGGTATCATGTTCTCCCATTATGGATCTAGCTACTACTCATGCTTAGTTTCTCTATTGTGTTTCATGAGTAGGATGCTTTTCTTGGTAGGGGTCTTACTGGTATATTTTGCTCTCTTATGTGTTTGGATTTATCACTCTTATCTAGGGCAGAGGGTTGAATGCTGACCCAAAATTGTAGGGGTGATCTTGGGTCGTTATAATGTAGTGGAAAATTTTAATTGTTGACCCCTTGGTTGGCTCTCACTCTGGTTGGTGGGTGTGTTGGGTGGCTACCTTTCTTAGGTTTTTTGCTAGTTTTTGGGACTTGGTTGGATTGTGCAACATTTATTTTGGGTTCAATAGTTTCATGTTTTTTATGGATTTCCAGGGAGTGGAAAGGGCTATCTTCTGACCCAATCCCATTGGAGTGAGTTTGGTATGGTGTTTGGTTGTGGAAATCTGATGATGTTCTCTTGGTTGGCTTTGGTTTCAATGGCTTGGTTTCTCTAGTTGGAAGGTGCTTCGATGGCTCTATTACTAGGGTTATCTACTAGTAGTGGGTTAGTGGCTAGTTTGTACCACTTTCTTCTAGGTTAAATAATTTCATCCAGCTAAATGTTGATCCAGCTAAAACCAAATTGATCCATCTACTTCTATTAGTCTAGGTATTGATCTAATTTTACTATTTGGATTATTAGTATCTTAGATGTTTGAAATGATTTCTTGAAGTGTGTCTCTATTTCTCTAATTGATGAAGATTACCTATTTTGAGTGCTATTAATCACAAGTGTGGGACACTAGAAATTGATTGGAAATAGTTTTCCTATATATGCCTATGTTGTTAGATTTATCCAACAACTGTTTAATCATCACCTTTTCTAATACTAAACCCATTTCTATCTCTATATTTTAAACATTTAATTGAGTTTAAATGAGTCAACACCTTATAAGTTGACAAGGTATACTAGCCTACTCTAGAGGTTGGATTAGATAAATATTTAATCCATACAATGTTGGTATTTAGACTATGATTAGCGGGTGCATGCCTAATTATAATGTTGAATATAATAGTCACAGTTTCAAGCTCTTCTTGATGTCAATTCAGATCCCAAAAAGACCTATTGAACCAAAATGAAGCAAGATATCACTAGTTTCATTGTAATATGTTTAGAGTACCAAAATGTGAAGGAAAAACATTCACACCTACTAGGGAAATTGTACCTACATGATATAACTATGCAAAAATGGTTGGTAATTTCTATGGATTTTATTGCGGGTTTACCTAAGACTAGGTACTAGCATAATGTAATCTTGGTAGTGGTTGATAATTTAACCAAGGTTGCACACTTTATACTGGGGAACATCAAGGATGATGCATCGGTGGTGGCAAACAAGTTTTCCAAAGAAATGTTTAAGCTACATGGGTTTCCTGAGATTGTCATATCAAATAGGGATTCTAGGTTCACATAAAAATTTTGATAGGCTCTACACTGTGCAATGGGAACTAAGCTAAATATCAATTCTACATATTATCCAAAAATAGATGGTTTGACTAAAATGGTAAATCATGTTTTAGAAAAAAATTTATGCATGTATTGCATGGACCAAAATTTTAAGTGGGAGGACTTTTTACATCGTGTTGATTTTCCATATAGTAATGGATGCCATGCATCATTAGGGATGGTCTCGCTTGAAGCCTTGTATGGAAAAATATTCCTAACACCTTTATTATAATAAAATATAGAGGATCAAGTAATCATTGGATCATACACTATTTGATAGATGGAGGAACAACTTAGAGTAATCCAACTTTAGCTCAAGGAAATTATCAATTTTCAAAAGAGCTATGTTGATATGAAATTATCACCAAGAGAATTCTTTTTAGGGAGTAAGTTTTCTTATGGGTAAAACCATGAAAAGTTCCATCAAGTCAACTAAGTTGGATTATCACTATATTGAACCTTTTGATATCACTGATAAGATTAGTCCAGTAGCCTATAGGCTCACATTGCTACCCAACTTATCAAAGATCCATGATACTTTCCACATATCCCTACTTAGAAAATATGTTGTTGATACTACTCATGTGTGTAATGTTTCTAAATTATAGATGGTATGTACCTCAACCATTGATATGAGACCAATGAAAATTCTAGGGTTTCATTCCAAGATGTTAAGGAAATGAACCCTAGATCAATGTAAGGTCCAATGGGACCAGTATTCTAAGAATTGTGCCACATGGAAAAATGTTGAAGAAATGAGGTAGCAATTTTTCATTTTTATTTGAATGAAAACAATTGTTTACTTACTTGCATGAAAACACAAAGGACTATGTTTAGTCCAAGGGGAGGAGTATGTAATAAGCCTCCTTTGTAGAAACTCTTTATTGACAATAAACTATGTATTTGGTGTGAATATTTAATTGTATAGTTTCATTTTATGATGTCTATGTGATGGGGTGATTGCATTCTTTTGAAATTGAAATATGGTAATATTGACATATTTGTGGGTGCAAGACCAAGTACTCTCATTGGTGGTATAATATAGGTGAACCATCTAGAATGAGATATATTTTAGGAAATGATGGTTATGGCTTTCTCAATGACAACTCAAGATAACAAAATACCCTTCATGTAGATGCATTGCATTTTACTTGTTTAATATTCACACCATTGGGCTAGGAAGTTGCTTATGCAATGATTCCCCTTAATAGGTTGGTGGTAGTAATGGACTATCTTAAATAAAATAGCCACCTAGTTTAGGATAAAATTATGGTGTGAAATATCATTTTATCAATTGGCATATGCTTGTGTATGTTTTGTAAGCATAGAATCAATTAAATTTAAGGAATGCAATTATTTAAGTATCATTAATATATAAGAGTTTTAATGTCAAGGTTAATAATTGATATTAACCTTTGATAGTAATAAGGGTTGCAATAATCCGCCAATCCGTAATTGTCTACAAGGATGTCACCAAGGATTCTACCAATCCGTAATTGTCTACAATTTGTCTACTATTTTTGGACTCTGTATTGTCACGATGTTTTCTTTCCTGTTTTGTCCTTGTCCTTTTGGTCTGTTTTTAGTTTAGCTAAATGATTTAGGCTGTAAATGGATGCCTTGAAATTTTTATGGATGATGAATCACTTAATCCTGCTGATGTATTAAAGTGTTAGGGCACCTTTCAAATTCCCTATTTAAAACAATTTTGTTAATTTACCAAAAAAAATAAGGGTTGCAATAATGTTAGTTAAGAAAGTTTTTAAGTAACTAATTATGGCTCATTAAGCGGGTTAAGCCTTTAGTTATTTATTACCATGCTTGTTAGGCATCCTACATTTCAAAGAAAATAAGGTAGATAATATTGGAGTGGGCATATGTTACCTAGAAATGCAAAGAAACTATGATTGAGCTTGTTAGATTTTGAAGCTAAATACTAAAGATAAAATAACCTCAAGATCTAAAATAAAGTTGCAATATGAAATATAAGATAATGGAAATATTATAAATGTATAAAACTCATAAATCGTAGAATTTCCATTAACTTCAACAATAACTCATAGAATTTCCATTAACAAATTCTCATGAAAATTGTATCTCCATTGAATAAAGATCTCAAGTACCCATACTTACAAACACTCTCAACGACAATACATGTATCTTGCACACACATGCATAGATACATATATAATGGAATGTGACTCTTCATATGGTGCACCCTTTGGCCTTCACTCTCCTAGAGACTCTTCATATTCCTATTCTATGGACTCATGTGCACATGGACTATTATGCATATTTACATTACCAAAATACTTTGCACACTTGTGCATTTATTACATTGCATAAAGTAAATACTCACACTCTAATCTAGGACACTCTCCTAATCTAAATATGTACCCAAGGTGGTACATTAGCATGTACCAAATAATGTAATATATTCCAACACCCCCTTGTATTACATTATTTTGTTATTGAAGACTTTTGTCTTCAATATGGATCTTCATCCTATAGGTACTTTTCATCTTGTTCAGGTTCTTGTTCTTCTTTGATCTGTAGACACCCTTGTAGTGCAATATTTTGTTGTCCTCTCATTTTTCTTCATCTAAATATTGTATTCCCCCATATACTTCCATAGTAGAATGATTCTTTGTTTTCTGTAGTCTGTCTCTCAAGAAAAACATTAGTATTATCTTGAACCATTACAAGCTCTTGTGAAAATCCAATAGAATATAAAGAATATATTCCATTGTTAATTTGATCTAATAGCCTCTATTTCATTTAGCCTTTTAATAAAACACTTATTCTTCCTATTCACATATTTGAATTCTACTATTCTTCCACTTTCAATTAATTTGGTTACTAAGATGAGATTTGTTGTCAACCTTGGTATATACATGACATCATGCAATATAAAATGTGAGTAAGATGCACTAGGTATTACATATCCATTTCCATGAACTAGATATTTCTTTCCATATGCTAGCTTTAGACCAAAATTATTAGTAACCTCTAAATAATCAAACCAATGTAGATTTCCTATCATATGATGACTTGCCCCTGAGTCAATATACCAAATATCCTTACCATATTGAATAATAGAATTATCCTCTTGTGAAATAATTTTACATTGTTGATAAGGAATATGAAGAGTGCTTTGTCTTTGCATCTTATGATGATATGTCCCTCTTGCTAATTTATCCATAATTCTCTTACTTTGTGTAATATACCTTTCAATTCTTTAGAATTTTGTGGTTGACTACCTTATGACTCCCTAGTAAGCTAAAGATAATTTTGAATGCAATTTTAAAATCTCTACTTTTATTTCACCTTAGTTTTGGGTGATAGACTAAGAACAATTTTCCAATTGTTAATCTTAAAGTTGACAACCTTTTATCTCCCTAATATCAAAAATATAATTTATTTTAATTCTAAATTTCTCAATCTTATGTTGGTGTTGAATTCCTTATAACTCCAAATTTAGAAATTTAGAAATTCCATAAAAAGATATTTGCAAATTTTATATTTCTAATTTGATGTAGAAAACCTTATTTCTCCAATATTATCAAATTGCAAATATTTCAAATTGTTTTGTAAACTTAGATAATCAAATTACAAAACTTCAAATAAATTCTTTTAATTCTTCAAATCAAATTTCAAATCTTCATAAACTTTCAAATAGTAATAATCAGGTTTCTAAGGTTTCAAATATTAATTCAAATTCTTATCTCTCCAAAATAAATAGTTTCACTTTAACCTTAGAAAATAATAACTTTATGTAACCTTATACCTCCTATCTTGAGCATATAAATAATTTTAAATAGAATGAATTACCTTTAGTCTTGAATGCATAAATTCTCTTGGTCAATAGTGTTTGACCACCTCCTAATTGGTGCTCCTCCTTCTATGTTGTATGTATGGAGATCTTGTTGTACTTTGGCTTACCTTGGAAAGATTACTTTCTCTCTCCTCTTTGATTGGTCAACTAAATTCCAACCTTATAAAGGTGCTCTAAATAATACGTTATCCTTGCTATTTGTATTTAAAATGTAAACCTATTTTTAATCAACTCCTTTGTTGTACATATCTTGAATGGCTCTCTTGCATAAGTCAAATGGAGTAACTCCTCCTACTTGTACTCAGACTTCAATTAATGCACTTCCTTGCATTCCCTCCTATTTTTGATGTTCTCTGAAATCAACCTTATGTTATCCTATCTTTGGTACTTTAAAATCTGCATTAACGTATCCTCTTTGAATGTTTGAATTGCTTCAATGTTGTTGACCTTCCACTTCTCATGTGCCACTTGGCACTAAAACTCTTCTATAACTCCAAATTTTCTTCCCTTGTTCTCCTCAGGTGCTTATAATATAACTCTACCTAGTTTGGTGAACTTATGACACAATGGGTATTACACTTTACAAGTGTCTCTCCTATAATAGAATTTCAAATGTCTCCTTTATCCTTGGTGATATCTTCCACTTGGAATTTACCCTAGCTCATCCTTCCAATGCTTTGTCTTCTCCACACGCATCCCTTCAATAGATTTTGCATGGAATATTTCCTTCAATATTTGATGCTTGGAGTTTGCCCTAGTTTTCCAATGCTCTATCTCCTTTATATATGTTCCTTCACTATATTTTGTAGAAATATCTTAGTTACATTTGATTGAGCTCCTTGAGGTGATTCTATGGTATTGGACCTTCAGCTTGGTGGCTTTCTTTCACTTTTCTGGTGGTGGCTCTTCCTTGAGCAGTGGTGGCTCTTCCTTGAGCAATAGTGGCTCTTATTTGAACTGTGATGGCTTGTCCTTGAGCAATAGTGGCTCTTATTTGGACTGTGATATCTCTTCTTTGATTGGTGGTGCTTTTACTACTCCAAACTAATGCCTCCTCCTTTTCTTACACAATGGTTTCCTTAGTGTCTTTAGACACTTTAATATTTGCTCTATTTGATCTTCTATTTTCTTAGAAAAAAAATCCCTTATTCTGTTTCCTTTTACACTAATAAATCTGCACTTTCAAGAGCTTATAAAAATAATATTTAATACTAATATTATTTCCTCCTTATTTCTCCTTTTCAAGTAAGATTTAACTTAGATCTTTGTTGTTTTACTTTTGTAGATTTTAGGACTCAAATGCTACCACCTTATTTTGCTTGAAGACTCTCTATTTCAACTTCCTTTTTCAGAATTTAATAAAGCTAATATGGTGCTCTCAAATACTTAATGTAAAACTGATTTTAATGCTCAAATAATAACCTTATGTTGCACCAATATCGCATACCTTTTTTGTATCTTTTTGTAGCTAATTTATTTGGTGATTTGATTCACCCTTTTGCTATCTCGATCTTGTAAATTTGCAGCTTTAATTCCTTTCACTTTTCTACTCTAAACTTATAAATTTTGTAGCTCTAATTCCTACCCAAATACCAACTTGTTCACTGCCCAAAAACTTTCTCAAATATGCCCCAAAGTTCTCCAAAATGCAACTCTCTTTTCTTCTTCTAATGTTGCCCACAAAATATGATTTTTGTGGCTTCAAATATCCTCCAAATTTTTTCTCTCAAACTCTAAAACTTACAGCTATTAGTGCTGCCCAAATGCTGTCCAAAATTCTGTAATTTTATAGTCAATTCCTCCTTTGTTTTGTTGTCCAAAACTACCTCAAAATTCTCCAAATTGCTGCCTTATTTTTTGTCAAGTCTTCCTTCAATTTTATAGTTCAAGGGCACTTCAAAATCTACCCAAATATTCTCCAAAATTGTAGCTCTATACCTTCTTCAATTTGCTGTCCTATAACCCTTCAATTTCTACCTCGAAAATCAGCAACCTTCTTCTTTTCAAATCAGCCTTCAAAATATTTGTGGCTGTCCTAAACTTCTCAAAATTATGGCCTCTTCAATATTTATTTATCCTTCAATATTCTTGTTGAATTATGACTTCAAATATGATATCTTCCACTATCTTCTTCCTCAAGAATCTGAATGTCTTGAGATCTTCAAAAATATTCTCCAAAATTTGACAACCTTCTTGCCAAAACCTTCTTCCTTTTGGGCTTGTTGTCGGATGGTGAAAATTGTCCCAAATCCTTCTTATCATAATCTTCTCCTTGCTTGCAATATTCTTCCTCTAGCTATCTTCAAATCTCCTCCAATGGCCACTTCTTCAACTTTGCAATGAGGCTTTCTCTAGCCTTCTTCTTCTACTACTAATTCTCTTGAGACCTCTTTCCTTTGGGTCTTCTAATTTTGTAGCTCCTCAATTATTCTTCTCAAAATTTCAATGAGACCTTTCCTTGGTCTCTCTAATCTTCCAACTATGGAAATTCTTCAATGAGATCTCTTTCTTGGATCTCTAAAATCTGTTGCTTCTCAAATCTGCAATAGGACATTTTCTTAGTCCTTCTCTATCTTCAATATTCAATATTCTATGGGGACCTCCTATGTGGGTCTCCTCAATATTCAATGTCAATAGTCTTCAATATTCAATGAGGCCTCTTTCTTGGACCTCCTTAATCTGCAATGTCTACTCTTTTGTTGCAACTCAAAACTAATCCCTGCATGAGGAAAGCACGTAGAATTTCAGGCAATCGAAGGTGAAATTATTCTCTATCTATTGTAGGAAGCTTCTCAACTTCTAAGAACTAATTTTTTACAACAAAAAACTTAGACAGTAGCAACCAAATACATTCAAATTTCTAGAATTCTAAAACCAATAAACTTCACTAGTTATTCTCAAAACTAGTGGAAAGAAATCTATGTTGAGTCCTAGTCTTCACGAGTTTTCCTTCAACCCTATGGAAAGACTCTAGCAAAATATCAATCTGGAATCTTCTTCAATCTATCAAAATTTTCAATAGGACCTTCTTCTTGGTCTCTTAATCTCATCAATATCAAGGTCTATCTTCAAGACCTGTAATTTCCTTCTATTCTGAATTTGCTCTTGGAATAGGTAAATCTTCAAACTTCCCTGGTTTTATTTTCTAGAGGTAATTTCTTTAACTTCACTGGTTTCTCCTTAACTAGTGGAAATATCCTTTGCAACTTTAAAACCTATGCAATTCAAAACCTTGTTGTAGCTCTAATACCACTGTTAGCTTTTGAAGCTAAATACTAAAGATAAAATAACCTCAAGATCTAAAATAAAGTTGCAATATGAAATATAAGATAATGGTAATATTCTAAATGTATAAAACTCATAAATAACTTCAACAATAACTCATAGAATTGCCATTAACAAATGCTCACAAAAATTGTATCTCCATTGAATAAAGATCTCAAGTACCCATACTTACAAACACTCTCAACAACAATACATGTATCTTGCACACACACATAGATACATATATAATGGAATGTGACTCTTCATATGGTGCACCCTTGGCCTTCACTCTCCTAGAGACTCTTCATCTTCCTATTCTATGGACTCATGTGCACATGGACTATTATGCACATTTACATTACCAAAATACTTTGCACACTTGTGCATTTATTACATTGCATAAAGTAAATACTCACACTCTAATCTAGGACACTCTCCTAATCTAAATATGTACCCAAGGTGGTACATTAGCATGTACCAAATAATGTAATATATTCCAATAGAGACTATTTGAAATTGAGGTAAACTAAGCTTTGGTTATTGGATTTTGGAGAAAGGAGTGTTGGAGCTTTGGAGACTGAATGTACTAGAGCAAAATAGAGACAAGGGATATTTATTACCTAATTAATATAGAAGAATAATATTTCCTTCTAAGTTTTTGAATTGTATGTGAAGCATAATAATATTTCCTTGCTGGTTTAACCATTTATTTATATGTTGCAAAGTGATGTATTATTGCTGGTATGAATGTTATTGATTGATGCTTAGAAAGGTTTTTATTTGTTTCTCGAGCACATGCTTGTTTGTGAATTTTTGTAAGCATTCATAATGGTTCATTTTGGATCATGAATGTAAAATTGTATGCTAGTTTGGTAAGCACCCATGCTAGATCATTTACTTTTATTATTGCAAGCTTGTATTTTAGTTTAGTAATGCCATGCAAGCTCATCTGTGTTTAAGATATCATGCATATGTGTTGGGTTGTTAATAATATTGATGGTATGATGTGTGGTAAAGTAGCTTGCTTTTTAATCATGAAAATAACTACCAATTTGTTTGTTCATGTGTATCTATCTACTACTTTTAAGGCTTGGAAGTGCTTTGGTTTCACTTGGTAGTTATTGTACAATCGGGAGTTGAATCCTCCATGTCTAAGTAGTTGGGTTGTTATCATACTTTAAGGAGTTTAATTCATCTCCTCACCCTGCTATGATCTTCCTATAAGGAATATGTAGGTAAATCTTATTTGGTTGCAGTATGATCAACTAGTTTAAGTTTTTATTTTATCTTATTGTTGTTTGAGCCGTGTGGAGTTTTTGGGTTTGGTGGGTTTGCATGAAGAACTAGTCCCTTTATTACTCTAAAGGTAGTGCCAAGGCTTTACCATGATAGTATTGTTATCCTTCCCTATGTTATTTATGGTAAGGCAAACTTTGGTAAGATGATTCAAAACATTTTGTTCTTTTGTAGGCCTGAGGGTTGTTTTCTTAAGGCTTGGGTATCTTGGTTTTGGTAAGTTTATATTTTAAATTAAAATAGAACTTATATCTTATTATTTGGAGAAAATCTTGTTATGATATATTTATTTTAGAGGCATTCATTGTATGTTTATGTTAATAAGTGATGATCCTTTAATGCATGTTATACAAACTAAAGGAATATGTTGCTTTAATGTTACCATTGGTTTTATACATTATGATGATATTGAAATATTTTAGTAGAATAGATAGTATTGAGCTCTATAAATTTATTGGAATGCATATTTATGTAATTTTTTGTTAAATATTTGGATAATTTATGTTATAGCATCTAATTTAAATAAATGTGCCTTTTGAAGCTTTATGTCTACCTTTTGAGTTAAGCAAAATTTGACTTTTGTTTAAGGTGTTTTCTTCATCATTTAATATAGTATTTCAGATCAATTAGATTGATTAGAATGCTTCTAATATTATATTATGAATTTTTATTTAATTTAAGAAGTATGCATTAAAGTGCAATAGAGTTAATTCTAGAGAGATATGAGGTTATCTTAGGTTGGTTAGAATTATTTTGTGGGACTCAAGACCAATAAAAGCTAATCTTGAGAGGAGTTACAAGAATGCAATAACTAGGATGATATAAGTCTTAGAAGGAGTTGTGAATACAATAGCTAGGTTTCTTGTGAATCATTACACCTTGAACCATTAGGATTGAGTGTATTCCAATTAGGTGTTGTGGAAATGCTTCATGAAAAAAATGGTATTTATTCCTCAAACATGTAGGTTTGAGTAATCATGTATAATACCAGGTGATTGTTATTGACCTTAGTTACCCCATGAAGGTGTGTTAACTAAGTTCCAAGTCTTTATGGTAAAATAAACTACCTAGATGGACTTATATTTTGGTTAGGGAATATGAATTCCCCTTTAAGTGTTATGGGTCTTAAAGGATAATCCCTATGTTGTGGCCACATGGTCCTAAGCCAATGAGGATATGATAATGGTCAGGGGATAATTTTTTATATCCTTATAAATGAGGAGGTTTAGTAAGGTGAACCCTAGAAAACATGAAAATTTGTCACTTCTATCCACTGAGTGTCATCTGCAACAACTTAGAATTCAAATATGGTGAAGACTTGAAATGTTGGATAAATAAATATTGGATCTTTTTTTTTTTTAATTTGATGGTAGATTTGGGGTTGTTACAATGAGGTAGTTATAAGAAGGGTGATGGTTACCTTACCTACAATCATCCAAATGATCTTGCATCATATGTTGAGGTATATTATATAATTTGGTACATGCTAATGTACCCCCATGGTACCTTCATGGTACATTTATAAATAGTATATTATGATTGAGTCTATAGTTTAGAGTGTGAGTTATATTTTCTCTTTTGTGTAAGTGTGGATATGTAAGAAATTTATGAGTGTCAATGTGTAATAAATGCATGTGTCAAGTAAGTTAGAGTGCAAGTGTAGGTTGAGTAAATGTGCACAAGTGTATTGTATTTATGAGAACAAATATGTAATGTAAATATGTTCACAAGTGATATAGATTAGGAGTGCAAGTAGAAGTGTAAGAGTCATGTAAAGGTGTACAAATGTTATAAAGTGTCCATCAAGTAGGAAAGTGGGAAGTAGATAAGGCAAGAGTCATGAGACTTGGCGTATAAAGAGCAATCATCTAGTACTTGAAGAGTCATATCACTATGTCTATATTATGGAGGTAATGCTATATAGGATAGATCGAATAATATTTGTATATCTAATTTTTTTATTGTAAGAAGCAAAGTATTAATAAATCTTGTATACATTTTGAGCAATTAATATTGTAAGTTGTTCTTCATGTATAGTACATGAATGATTCGGGCTATTTACATTCATATTCCAATACATAAATAGATGTTATTTTCTTTATTATATAAACTTTGATATACATATTAATTTTCTCATATTATTCTACTCATATTATTATTATCTTGACCTTTATTATTGTGGCTATTTTATATTAGGACAAGTGTGAGATAACCTATGATATTTTGTGGTAGTATAAGGCTTAAAAAGCCAACAATGGTATTAGAGGTACCATTGGACTCTATCTAGTTTGATAGAGTTAATTTTATTAAGCCACCATTATAAGTCAATTTTATCCATATTTGATAAATTTGATTTAAAGTTTATCCACTTTGAAGGCAGTGAGACTCAAACTCTATTTTTAAAGGTCATATTGAGTAGAAAATGTTAGGGTCTTTCCACTAGGTTGAATAAAAGCCAATGAAGACTAGGACTTAGCTAAATCAAGAATATTTGATCATTTAAGGATAAATCCAACCCTAACATTAATTTAAAAAAGGTTTTGTAGATTAAATATTGAAATTTAATCAACTCTAAAGATAGTTATCATTCAGGGATAAAGCCAACCCTTGTTGGATTTGTCTCATCCTTTGTCGAGGAAGTATTGTACAATCAATATGGAAGGGTAATAGGAGAGGAGCTACTCACAAGGAGAGTGAAGCCCTCCACGGGGTGCCGAGGGGGTCTAAGGGGAGCGGTAGCCCCCCTAGCCATGTCGAAGGTGTTCTACACAACGCGCCAAAAACTTTTCCCCTTTTTTTGGAGTGATTTTTGGGATTCCCATGGTTGGTGGGTGGTTGGGGGTGTGGGTGGTTTAGCCCATAGTATTGTGCCCATTGTAATATAATACCACATAGTGGTTTAGGGTTGAAATATTTTCCTTTATATTTATTATAATGTCCCATTTTTGGGAAAGAAGGTGAATAATAATATCAAGGAGTGACTCTTGTTTTGTTGGAGTAGCCCACATCGGGTGAACCAGGGTAAATCTTGTGTGTCATATGTGCATGTTTATTATGATATCTCAATTTTTCCTTCTAATTTATTTAATTCTACTTTAGTATTCTGGAATAAGTTACAGTAAATCTCTTCAACCCTGACATTAATTTAAAAATTATGAGAATTTGCAGATTGAGGTAAAATCAACTTTGAATATAATTTGATCATTCAATAAAGAGCCATCCTAACATTAGATTATATAGTAAGGAGGAGAATCATATTGGGTTCTTAGGTGCAACCTAATACATTGAATAGTTTATATAGCAATAAATATTAAGTTATAGAAGTTTGAGAAGCTTCCTCTAGAGATAGAGAAGAGTTTTAGCTTCTAAGTTGCAATAGATAGAGAAGAATTCAAACCTTCCTAAGAATAAAGAATATAAGTAGAAATAAATAAATAAAGAGAAGAAGAATCAGGTCATATTGACCTTGAAATATTTGAAAAATAATCAAACATCAAAGCAAGCAACAAAGAAAGAGAAGAATAATTAGGTCAAATAGACCTTGACATAGTTGAAAATTAGAAAGTAGTAGAGTAGAAAAGAAGAAAGTATCTTCCTAGGATACATTAAAGAACTAGGTTGACTGAATTTATCTACATATCATTTTGGTCTTGGTCGTTGAATCATTTTTTGTAGTAGGTTCTTCAAAGTAGATACATACTAAAAAAGAGAAGAAGGAGCCCAAGAAATGTCATTACAGAATGGAACCCACAAGAGGCCATTACAAAATAGATCCCACAAGAGGCGATTATAGAATAGAGTCCATGAGAGACCATTATAGAATAGAGCCTACAAGAGGTCAATATTAAATAGAAAAGCCTAAAAGGCTAAGATAAAGATAAAAGGCTAAAGAAGCCAAGATAAGAGAAAGAGGACCAATAATTTGATACTAAAGAAAGAAGACTTAAATTATATTATCATAAATAGAAAGGTCATTAATATAGAAATCAAAAATGAAGAAGAAAATCTATTCAACCAACAAATAGAAAAATTCATTCAACAACGAATAAAACAAAGGCCACATAAAAATAAGATATCTAGCATATACATTAAGATAAATTATTAGAGGTCATCCAAACAACATTTAAGGCTATTTGAACAACATTAGAGAACAAAAACCATGTCATACAACCATCTATTCAACCTAAAAATAGAAGTTAAGTGAAATCTAAGCTAAAATAATACATCAATTGGTGCTTGATTAACATTTGAGAAAAAATATTTGATTGAGCCACTTGAATTAGTGAACAAGTGATGTGAGTAGATGTAACAAAGTAATTATAGATAACAAGATTTAATTGGCCAAGGTTAATCTAAAGAATACCCTAGGAAAGGATCTACTTAATATAAATGTGCTACACAACAATGAATTAGCATCATTCAATAAAGTTACACCTAAGAATAAGTCTAAAGAGAAGCTATCTGAACCTAAAGGAAAGCTATTCAACATTTAAGGAAAGCTATCCAAGCCTTAAAGGAGCTATATGAAAGCAATGAAGATACATTTAGGCTGATTCCATTGCATAGCAAGAAGAGACAATGTAACACTCAGACTATACAAGGAGAATATATAAACGTTGATTCAAAGTCTAACATCTAGCCAAAAGGTGTAATGCACAATGTGAAAGCAAAGAGACAACATTAGAAGCCAATGTTTAGTTTAGTAGGTGTAATACAAGACATTACAAAAATGGGAGAAAGTACTGAAACGGTGCATGCAAACCTCCACATGAAATTTAGGGTTTAGCTTAGGTGATAAATATTAATTTCAAATCAAAGTGCAGTCAGTGAGCAAAAGGAAAAATCCAAGCACAAGTTTAGAAGAGAAGCGAGGTGAGTTGGAAATATTAAATGTTTAAATAAAGTTTTAAAATTAAAGTAAAGTGATTTTATTAGAGTTATAAGGTTTGAAAGTAATTTTTTTATTTTTGAATTTGGAGTGATAAGGATTTCAAATTTGGTTTAGTTAATTTGGTTGTTTAAAAGTTTTCAAGTTTTTGAAGTATTTTTTAATATAGAAGAATTATTTTCTTATATTTTAAAGAAAATCAAAATATTAGAAGTTTTTGAAATTTTACAAATTTATTTATATTTGGGAGTTAAAAGGTTTTCAACACTAAAGGATTAGAAAATAAAAATTTACAAATTTCATATTTGAATTATTTTAATTTGGGAGTTATAAGGTTTACTACTCCATAGGAATCAAATAAACCTAGGAGATATAAAGGTTTCAACTTAAAATCACAAAATGGATGAATGGAAAAGAGGAACTTCTCAACATAGGAGACTATCAAATTATGAAACCATACTTTATGAAAGGAAAAGTTCAAAAACAAAATTCATATCAAAGACAATTTTTTGAATATAATGAACATCTAAAAAGTGCTCTTCAAAACTCTTATCAAAGTTGTAAGATAATATCACTTGAATCTAATCGAAGGGTCCAAACAAAAAAATACATTTGGGATATAGACTTAGAGGCTAGTCATCATATGAAAAGTAACTTACATTAGTTTTAGTCTTTAGAATTCAAGGATATTATATCTCTAAATATTGTAGATGATAAGAGATATCTAGTTCATGGAACCGATAGAGTAATACCTAGCATGTTTTTTTTTATATTTTGTGCTAGAGAATGTTTTATATGTTCTAGGACTATCAACCAATCTTATTTTAGTTACTCAATTGGTTGAAAATGGAAAATCATTTGAATTCAAATATATAAATGATGTTTTCAATGGCATAAAAGGTTTAAAATGATTGTGGCATGGTGGTTATAGGGGTAAACTGCATGAAGATCTGTGTGGTGGCTTATGGGGTGGACAACATAGAATATTGTGGTGGCCATAAAAATCTGGAAAACCTTCTCGAATTCTTGGTGGCTATCAATTCCACCATGTAAATTAAAAAAAAAAAAAAACATATATATATATATATATATATATATATATATATATATATATATATATATATATATATATATATAGAACATATCCAATGCACCATCAAGAATAAAAATAAAATAGAAGCTATAGATTCAATTGGTTTTTCTCACTAAATTATTGAATGTATATCTTGTAGCAAGTGTGAAAAGGGGTCTTTCCTAAAGTGGCTCAGAAAACACCATGTTCGTGGCCAAGTGTGAAAGGAGCTTGATTTGGACGACAAGTTTTTTGGTCGGCAAGTTTTTTGGTCGGCAAAATCCCTCCTCCACCTTCTACGTCCCTATCTCCCACCGCCCTTCCTCCTATATTCCCTCTTCATCCTCCACCTCCATTTCCTTCTCCTCCACCATCTCTTTCTCCTCCCTCTCACCTTTACTTCACTATATAAAGCTTGTAATATTGGTTGATTAATAAGTTAATTTAATTATATAATTATTGTTGCATTGGCTCTGCGATTCTGTAACTATGGGCCCACTTCCTTTTTTCTTAGACTTACACTGGTATCAGAGTGTGGGCCTATGGGACGCACATTTTTTGGAAGTGCACGTGAGCCGAGGGCTCAACAGATTGGTCGAGGAACTGGCACGGACTTTGAGGCATAGTTTTCTAGGCAGCACAAATTTTGGAGCAGAGCAAAAGTCAGACTATCGATGCGAGAGCCGAGGTAGAACATAGCAGGAGGCATGAATCCCGAGGAACCAATCGAGAGGTGACACGTGGACAGCACGTGGACAGCTGACATGGAGGGCCCGCAGCTCGAGGAGCTGAGTTGGCAGTAGAGCTGGCAAGTGGAGGTGGCGAGGAGTTGACACTAGGCAAAATTTGGTTGGTCTGACGTGGCGAGGTGATTGCAAGCGAGGACGCCACATGGCGAACAATGATTCATCGATAAAGGGCAAAAGACTGGTTTGGCGATTTCTCGAAGGCAATCGATTTATAACGCGCGCCTTCGCGTTAATAAATCCCTCCGCACCCATCTCACAGTGCATGTGGGATAAAAGGGAGGTTCATTTTAAAAAAAAACTTTTTATTCCTTGCTTTAAACTATCATTATTTGCCCTTAATGTCCATCCGAAGTGCATAGCGCAGTTGGCAAAGTCGGACGAGTTGTTTGGCGGAGGTCTTTGGTTCGAAACCCACCGTGGCGCTAATATTTTTTTCTTTTTTTTCCTTGTTTCTTGGTGAAGAAAGGATTAAATAAAAGGCTTACCGCCTTTGTTCCCGTCCGAAGGAGTAGACGGGTTGGTTGATTGCCCGCCGTGAAGAATTTACCTGGCGGCAGGTCGGGGGATCGGTTCCCCTCCGCTTCAAAAAAACAAAGTTTTTTGTTAAAAAAGGTTTTAGCACGTTTTTTAAAGTTTTTTTTTAAATTTTTATTAAAGTTTTTAAATTAATTTAATAGTTTTAAAATTATATTCTTCAATTTTTTTAAAATATAATTGTGTTTAAAAAAAATAACGAAGGATATAAAAAATTATTAAATTTTTTTTGAAAACTTTATAAAAAAATTGAAAACTTTGAAAACTTTTTTGGAAAGGGAAATTGGAAAACTTTTTTTGAAGATCAAAATTTCTTGAGCATTTGAAATATAGATATATGCAACTCAGCTAATTTATTTTGCCATGATGAGTAGATGATCCGGTCAACCGGATGTTATCACGCCCTATGCTCTCTACTGAGGAGAGAATCAGCTGAGTCTTTTGATGAGCGGATCCGGAGAAATGGAATACATGTGGTATTCAGTCAACTGCAGAACTCAGTAATAGCCCACCAGAGGAAGCCCGATTCTGGATACGAGGCTGACTCAGAGGACAATATCTTCGGGCAAAGAATAGAAGAGTCCGAGATGGTTGAAGTCATCCCTGAAGGACAATCGAGTGACAGTTATACCCCTGTAGTGCCTGAAGTAGAATCAAGTGAGAGCTATACACCACGCTCTCCTGATCCAGAATCAGTAGAAGAAGAAAAAGAAGAAAAAGAGGAAGAGGAAGAAGGGGAAGAAGCACCAGAAGTCATTGTGATCAGTGACGATGAAGCAGACAACTTCGCCCTTCCAGTTCTGGGTGATCCTCAAGAAGAAGAATGCCAAATCAGTGAGCATATTAAAAAGGCTAGATTTGATTTAAATCAGTGATCTATTTTGTACTTCTTTGTACTACTTGTTTGAAATTGAAATAAAGTCTGCTTTCTGAAATGGCATCCAATACTAGTCTACCAATCCCTGAGTTCAATGGTGGTGATTACGAGTATTGGTCAATTAAAATGAAAACTCTTTTGATAGGCAAAGGTCTTTGGGATGTGATTGAAGAGGGATATACTTGAACCTACTACTGCTGATTGGGCAGCTTTGAATGTTGTTGATAAAAGGGCTAAAAAGGAAGCTCAGAAGAATAATTCTTTCGCCCTTTATCACATCCAAGCTGCCCTTGATAGAAGTATTTTCCCTAGAATAGCTTCTTTTATAACTGCTGAATCTACTTGGAATGCTTTAAAAGAAAGTTATAGGGGTAGTGACCAAGTCAAACAAGTCAAACTACAAACCTTGAAACGAGATTTTGAAACTCTTAAAATGCAAGAGAATGAGAAGGTTGGTGATTACTGCATGTGGGTAAAAGTCGTAGTAGATAAGATGGTCACTTTAGGAGAAGAAGTCAAGCCTGAAGTCATAGTGAAGAAAGTGTTGAGGACACTTCTTCCTAAGTGGAATTCAGTTGCCATAATTATAGAAGAATCCAAAGACCTAACCTCTCTATCTTTTGAAGCCCTCATTGGTTCACTTCTCTCACATGAAGAGAGGTTACAACAATCTCCTTCCACAAGTTATGGAGGAGATGAAAAAGCCTTTGCTTCTCATGAAGGCAGAGGTAGAGGCCATGGCAGAGGATAGTATAGAGGTAGAGGCAGAAATAATCAGAGAGGTGGAACTCCTAATAGAGGAGGAAATCAGAATAGAGGAGGATTCTCAAACAGAGGTGAATATCAGAATAGAGGAGGACAACAAAATAGAGGGAAACAATCAGACAGAGGAAAAGGAGGAGATAAATCAAAACAATCTTGCTACAATTGTGGCAAACCTAGCCATTATGCTCGTGACTATTGGTCAAAGCCTTCACAAGGAAGCAACAACAACCAGAGCAGTCAGTTTGGCAATTTTGGAGAAGAGGAAGAGGCCACAAATCTCTTTCTCTCATATGGTCAGGAAGATCAGAACATGAATGATACATGGATCTTGGACATTGGGTGTTCAAACCATATGAGTGGCAAAGAAGAACTCTTTGCTACTCTAGACTCCTCATACAAATCAAGCATCCGATTGGGAGATGACAAATCATTGGCGGTTGAAGGCATTGGAGCCATGGCGGTTCCAACTAAAGAAGGCGTCAAGCAAGTAAGTGATATCTATTACACACCCCATCTCCAACACAATATTTTAAGTGTTGGTCAAATGTTAGAAAAGAACTACAAGTTGCTTTTTGATGAGGGTAAATGCACCATTTTTGATAAAAATAATAGTAATAGAATCATTACACAAGTGCCAATGTCAAAGAATAGATTATTTCCTTTAAATTTTGGCCAGCCAGGGGGAGATAAGTTAGCAAATGTTGCTATTACCAACCCAAGTGTCCTATGGCACTTGAGATATGGTCATTTGAATTCAGCTAGTTTGAAAATGCTAACTTCACAAGCAATGGTAACCAGACTTCCCAAAGTTCAGGATAGTAAGGAATTCTGTGAAGGGTGTGCCTTGGGCAAGCATGCCAGAGTCAAAATTTCCTCATGGACAAGCATGGCGGGCCAGTCATCCACTTCAGCTAGTGCATACAGACATCTGTGGTCCGATGCAGACCAAGAGTCTTGGTAACAACTCTTACTTCCTACTTTTCATTGATGATTTTACTAGAATGTGTTGGATATATTTTTTGAAACATAAGGATGAAGCATTTGAATGCTTCGTCGATTTCAAAGTAAGAGTTGAAAATGAGAGTGGATATTTTGTAAAGTGTCTTAGATCAGATAGGGGAGGAGAATACTCCTCTAATGAGTTTTTGAATTTTTGTAAGCAACATGGCATTAAGAGGCAGTTCATAGCTGCCTACACTCCATAACAGAATGGTGTGGCAGAGAGGAAGAATCGCACCATTGTGGAGATGGCAAGGTCTATGCTTCAGACGAAGCATTTGACTAATTCATATTGGGCAGATGCAGCCAGGACCAGCGTACATATCTTGAACAGAAGTCCTACTTCAAGTTTGGAAGGGCAAACACCTTACCAAGCTTGGTATGGTAAGAAGCCAAATGTTAAGTATTTTAGAGTGTTTGGTTCACTGGCATATTCTCACATTCCTGATGAGCTGAGAAAGAAGCTCGATCCAAAGAGTCAGGCATGCATATTTGTAGGGTACTGTGAGAACACAAAAGCTTACAAACTCTACAATCCCAGGACTCGAAAGATTGTGCTTTCCAGGGATGTGATTTTTGATGAAGGGGGAGAATGGGGTAAGCCCCAAATATTCAGTGATGATGAATCCAATGATGTAGTTTCTAAGCAGGTGCAACAACAGTCACCACAGAAAGGTAAGAAGTCTCCTTCCACAAGCCCAAGTTCATCTTCTAGTTCAACTTCTTCACCAAGTCCTTCTCCATAGAGATCAGTAAGTTCCTCACCAATGGACATCGATTCTCCATCCAGAGGTAAGAGAACTCTACAGAATCATCCATCATATCAGATGTTGGATAATTTTTTTTCAAAAATATATACTAGAAGTCAAGCTAGTGAAATGAATTATGTTCTACAAAGATTAGAAAATATGCACTTGTATGGTGATGATGTCTCCCAGTAGGAACCTAGGGGAGATCTAGTTAACTATGCTTTGTTAACTAGTGCACAACTTGAACCTTCTAGTTATGAGAAGGCTTGTACCCAAAATATTTGGCAAGATGCCATGAAAGAGGAGATAACCTCTATAAAAAACAATGACACTTGGGAGCTGGTAAAGCTTCCTAAAGGAAAGAAACGTGTTGGATGTAAGTGGGTCTTCAAGACCAAGTTCAATGCTAATGGTAGCATTGAGAGGCACAAGGCAAGACTAGTTGCAAAGGGATTCACTCAGAAATATGGAATTGATTATGAAGAGACTTTTGCTCCTGTAGCTAGACAGGAGACTATCAGAATAGTTCTTGCCTTAGCTGCACATAAGGGATGGAAAGTCCAACACATGGATGTAAAGAGTGCATTTCTCAATGGTTACTTGATAGAAGAAGTGTATGTTGAGCAACCGCAGGGATTTGAAGAGAAAGACAAGGAGCACCTTGTTTACAAACTGAAGAAGGCACTCTATGGCCTCAAGCAGGCACCGAGAGCTTGGTACTCACGCATTGATGGGTACTTTAAATATTTTGGGTTCATCAGAAGCAAAAATGAACCCACACTCTACTACCTAAATCAAGGTAATGACATCCTCATAGTTTGTTTGTATGTGGATGATCTCATTTTTATGGGTAGTAATGAAAAAGTTAATATGGAGTTCAAGTACTCCATGATGCAGGAATTTGAGATGAAGGATCTTGGCTTAATGCAATACTTCCTTGGAATGGAAGTCCATCAGACAGATTCAGGGATCTTCATCTGTCAACTTAAGTATGCTCGAGATATGATTAAGAAGTTTGCTATGGAGCAATGCAAATCAGTTGCAACTCCAGTTGGACATGGAATCCAATTAAGCAAGGATGATGGAGCACCGAAAGTTGATGAGACCACTTTCAGAAGCATTGTTGGGAGTTTGATGTTTCTCGCCAACACCAGACCAGATATTCAGTATGTTGTATCTCTTGTCTCTAGATTTATGTCTAACCCATCTGAGCTGCATTTGCAGGCAACTAAAATAATTTTGAGATATGTGAAGGGTACATTGGATTTTGGAATCCAGTACTACAAAAGTGATACTATCAAGCTTGAAGGCTTTAGTGATAGTGATTGGGGCAGCAATATTGATGACAGAAAATCCACATCAGGAAACTGTTTTAGTCTTGGTTCGGGACTAATAACTTGGAGTTCCAAGAAGCAGACAGTAGTAGCACTATCTTCAACAGAAGCTGAGTATATAGCCATCACTCATGCTAGTACTCAAGCTCTATGGCTACGAAAAGTATTGGAAGAGATTGGAGAGCAACAAAGTGGTCCAACCAGAATATACTGTGACAACATCAGTGCTATTCAGTTGGCATACAATCCTGTCCACCATAGTAGATCAAAGCATTTTGATATGAAGTACCACTTCATCAGAGATATGGTGGAAACTAAAGTTGTTGAGCTTCAATATTGCCATACTTTGGAAAATGTTGCTGACATATTCACCAAAGCAATGGCTAAAGCTCAATTTGTAAAGCTGAGAGACTGTGTAGTCAGTCCTCTCAACTTTAAGGGGGAGAATGTAGCAAGTGTGAAAAGGGGTCTTTCCTAAAGTGGCTCAAAAAACACCATGTTCGTGGCCAAGTGTGAAAGGAGCTTGATTTGGATGACAAGTTTTTGGTCAGCAAGTTTTTGGTCGGCAAAATCCCTCCTCCACCTTCTACGTCCCTATCTCCCACCGCCCTTCCTCCTATATTCCCTCTTCATTCGCCGCCTCCATTTCCTTCTCCTCCATCGTCTCTTTCTCCTCCCTCTCGCCTTTACTTCACTATATAAAGCATGTAATATTGGTTGATTAATTAGTTAATTTAAAATAATAATTATTGCTGCATTGGCTCTGCGAATCCGTAGTTGTGGGCCCACTTACCTTTTTTCTTAGACTTACATATATCAAGATGAAGTTGATGATAAATTTCTTGAGTGTTCAGAAATATAGGATATAGAGAATTGGATCCAACATAGTCCAAATTTTTCCTACAAACATAATCATTGGATGAATTCAAGGTTCAACATAATGAAGCATATTTAAGTGAAGTTGAGGTTCATGAGCAATGCAAGGTCATTTGAAGATTTAAGATAAAGATAAAGACCAATATTGAAGACTAAAAATAACCAAATAATGTAATACAAGGGGGTGTTGAGGTATATTACATTATTTGGTACATGCTAATGTACCCCCATGGTACCTTCATGGTACATTTGTAAATAGTATATTAGGGTTGAGTCTATAGTTTAGAGTGTGAGTTATATTTCCCCTTTTATGTAAGTGTGAATGTGCAAGAAATGCACAAGTGTCATGTAAATTAGAGTGCAAGTGTAGGTTGAGTAAATATGCACAAGTGTCTTGTATGTATGAGAACAAATATGTAATGTATATATGTGCACAAGTTTCATAGATCGGGAGTGCAATTGAAAGTGTAATATTCATGTAAAGGTGTGCAAACATTATAGAGTCACATGTTCATAAATTATGCAAGTGATAAGTAGATAAGAAAATATTCATGAGACTTGGCATATGAAGAGCAATAGTCTAGTACTTGAAGAGTCATATCACTATGGCTATATTATGGAGACAATGCTCCATAGGATATATCCAATCATATTCATATATCTTATTGTATGATTGTAAGAAGTAGAGAAGTAATAAAGATTGTATACATTTTGAGCAATTAATATTGTAAGTTGTTCTTCATGCATAGTACATGAATGATTTAGGCTATTTACATTCATATTTTAGTATATAAATGAATGTTATTTTATTTATTATATAAGCCTTGATATACATATTAATTTGCTCATATTATTCTACTCATAATATTATTATCTTAACCTTTATTATTGTGGCTATTTTATATTAGGACCTGTGTGAGATAACTTGTGATATTTTGTGGTAGTATAAGGCTTAAAAATTCAACATCATACACATTGGGTAAGAGGAAATGTTCCATGAGCTCTAGTTCATGAACATGAATTGTTCTTCCAAGATATTACCATTTTAGCTTGGTTGTCTTTACAAGGCCACCTTTGTTGTCTTACCATTGCCTTCATCAGAGAATAAAAAATCCTCTTATGGAATACACAAAATTTATTTCACTTTGTTTCATTTTGTGTCATCTCTCCAACCACAATAAATATGTATTTTGTTGGCTACTTTATTTTGGTGCTAACATCTTCTATTGGAGTGGTTATATCCTCCATAAATATCACAAGAATATAGGTTCCAAAACTTAGTTGTCACATATCCATATCTTCCACACTAACTGTAGCAACCCATCCTATGACCTTCATCCCCTTTACTATTGCTCTTCTTACAAATTTGGTCTTACTACTTCCTATTTGATCTATATATCCAAGGCATTTATTCTTTGGTCTTATATTTAGAATTATGGGTATTTTCATACCTTACCTATATCTTCCCAATACTTTGCCATAATATCATATTCTTTTCATTATCTTGGAGCCTATATATTTAGTGTACCTTTCAAAGCACCCAAATTCTTCATCACCACTATGTGTTTGTACAATATGGGCTTCATTGCAACCATCACTGACTTGATGAGTTCCATCTTCCTATGTTGTCTCTTTATCATTTATTTTCTTTCTTCTTTTATTTTTTGAATATTTATTCTTTATCTTTTAGCCTCTTTTCCTCCTCATTATCCAATGGTGTTATCTGATAAGTAGGTTTATTAGGTAAGCTCATTATGGGGATGTAATTTATGCAATGGCCAATGATCTTGATGGGTGGTAACCCATATAGAAAATATTTTAAAAGAATATTTTTATATTATTTCAAAAAAACCTTCACGTCATGTGGTATTTAATCCATATTTTCCATTATTCTTTCTGTTGTGGGTTTAGTGATGAAAGTAAGACATGCTTCTTTTTGCATCAAGAATTATTTTTCCATACCTAGGAACACTATAGGACTATTGTCCACACTTCTCTTTTGTTATTTAATGGACTTACTATGTACCTCTTTCTATTTTTATCAATAGTGTAAATGTTCACCCTCCAATCATGCACTACCTTTTTTAAACTACCATGGTCTACCCAACAATACATCATAAGAATCCATAAGCATAACATCTCATCCTTGTAAAAACTAATTTGGAATTCTACCATACATTGTTCACTCACAAAAATTTGATGTACCTTTTGCATCCATGAGACTTTATATATATTTGGGTGTTCAATCCTCTTTCACCCAAAATGTTTTACCATCTCCATAGATACTAAATTATTTGTACTCTTGTTGTCCATAATGACTTCACAACACTTGCGGTCCCTCATCCTCATTATTCCCCTCTAGACCATGATGATACAATATTTCAACATAAGTGACAAGGTGATCATAATTCATTGGTAAGGGTTGGTTTTTATTGGGAATTTAGTCTATACCATATCTTCCAATCAGCTCAACTTCCAAAGGTTCTTGAGTACCTTTTTGTTGTGGTCCCAAACCCTTACCTACATACCAAATACTAGATAGGATCTGCTTAGGAAGTGGGTAATCACTAAATAGTTAACAATAGGCAAAGGCTCACTAGACAAGAAAGGTATTACTACCATGTATCTTCTCTTATATTGATGTACCCATGTAGATGAAGGTGAACATGTTAATGTGCACTATTTTGCTCTTTTTATGGGGTAAACCCATAGTTTAGGCTGAAGGTGGTAAATTTGCTAGATCTAGAAGAGGATTTTTATAGATCAAGTTAATTTTATCTAGTGATTACATTATGGTTGATGGTTCCTCATTTATTTTAAAAAATTTGAACTCCTTGATGACTTTAGAGGATGAAAGAGAAGAAGCATAAATATAAGTAGAAGAAATTTTGTGGAGAGAAAAAAACAGAGAAATTGAGACTAGTTTTAGCTTGCTCAATCATTGAATAATATTGGAATGGATGAGGGTCACCATGAATGGTGATAAGTTGATATTTGAGTTCATATATAAAACATTAATGAAGAGTAGAAGGGATAACCCTTGTGGCATGAATGCAAGGGAATCAAAGAATAATATTAAAATATGCTAGACAAGATACCACATAAAATAAGGTATCTAAGATCTTGGGTCCTACCTTAAGGGGAAGGTATAAAATGTCATAGGTCTCTTGGGACTCATTATTGAAAGATTTTATGATGATATCATATTTGGTTACCTTTAATCCAAGCTTTTGGAAAAAATTATAAGTGCATAGATTGAGTAAGGAACCATTGTCCACCAAGATTCTCTTAATAAATATATCCTGAATGCATGCACTGATGTAAAGGGGAGAATCTCCTTGAAAATTTGAGGAAGGAAAATCTTCATCATAAAATGCTATATGATTAATCCCAAGGGAACCTACAACATTAGCTAGGTTACTAGGGGGAATATATTAAGGGATATATTATTGACTTAGAAGCTTCAACAAGGCTTACCTATGAATAGAAGTTTACAAAAGATCTAAGAGAGAAATATTGGCTAACATGTTGCTTAACTATTATTGAATATCGAAGGATAATTTTTGTTGTGGATTCAACACTAAGGTTGGTTTGTATACACTTTTGCTACTTTTTTTTTGTACTCTTCAAAACTAAAGGTGGTCTAGAAGGGTGGTTGGAAGTAGAAAACATCTCCTACTAAGATTGTTGAGTTAGTTGACCTTGATATTTTTTCCTTGTAGTAGCCACTATCATACCCAAAATTTTGTTGTATGGAGGTGGCATATTATGATAAGACACCCGATTGGTTGTTTGTTGATGATGATTGGGTAGAGGATTTTGGAAGATACCCATATATTTATTAGTTGTAGGTGTCTATTTAGTAGGAGGTTGAGTTATTGAATATTTGTAGTTAGGAGTAGGTTGGGAGTCTTCTATGACAAGACAACCCTCATATATTAAGTCTTGAATCAAATGTTTCAACCTCTTACATGATGTGTCATGTTCCATTCCATCCTATGATACTTATAATGTTGAACAGGATTATACCAATATGATGTGGTATTAGGTTGCCTTATGGGAGGTAACTCAATCATATTAGCCTCCAAAAGTTGTTTAAGGATCAATGAAATAGATTGGTTAAGTCTAGTGAAATTCCTTGGTGGGGGCTTTTGAGGTCTATTAAGTACCATCTTTTGCAAAGTATTAGTAGCATTAACATTATTGGTTTATCCATTATCCATTATCCCATCACCAACTACGTGCTTACTCTTGTGTTGAATTTTCATAGTTCTATCCTCTTCTTTTCTTGACTTGAGTTGTCCTATTCGAATAAGAGCTTTTCATAATATTCTTTCCAAATCTATTGCATGTTAAAAAGAGGTAATGGTTTTTGTATCCAACTCGTATGAGATTTATTCTTGCGAATTTCCAATAAATATATCTAATATGTATTTAGGAGGTAAGGCGTATCTTAATCGTCCAACTAAACTTCTTCATCAAGCAAAAAATTTGAAAACTTTAATATTTACCTTGCTTTAAAAGGTATAAATATTGCATAGTCATATTTTATCAGTACAAGCTCTAGATTGTTGAATGAATAACCTTGTTGTCTCTTCAAAATTACTTATAGAATAATGAGGTAGTTGATAATACCATCCCAAAACCATATCGCTAAGGCTATTAGGAAATATTTTTAGAAACAACATGTCATTATATATAATATTATGTCATGTTGTTCTAAACATCCTTAAATGTTCAATTGGGTCCCCTATGCCCTTATAAATGGGTAAAAATGGCATTATAAAATCCTTAGGGTAGGGCATAGCAGTGACCATAGGGTCTAGAGGTTGATTGCACATTTTTTTATAGTCATAAATAAAACTTGGAGGTTGAAGCATATCCATTCTTAACACCAATTGTTTCACTACACTTGTTAAAGTTTTCATCTCACGATTGTTGTGCAATACCCCTAGGTTGCCTAGAGGGTTATAGGTGGATTGTTGGAAAGGAATTTGGTTGATGTTAGAAACATGAGTACTGTTATGATATGGGATGCTTTGTCTGATATCTTATTGTGGAGGATAACTCAAATTTGGTGGAACAAAAACAATGTTTTGAGGAAGAGGGATATAATGAGGAGGAAATAGAACATGATTTTGAGGTGCACTACTAGTTGGAAGAACTTGCAAGATTCTCCCAATATTGGTGGTCATAGTAATATGTTGGTTTATGAAATAGATTATTATCATTAGATTCAAAAAAATGATAGAATTTAATATTTTAATGATAAATGGTTTCATGATGAGATGTCGTAACCTATTCAAGCTGGGCTTCTTCATACATAACTTAAATAAAAGCATCCCTATGATATTTAGAGAAACCCAAGATACGATCATATGATTTAAATATGAGGTGTCCATTAGATCCCTCAATAGGATCAAAGTCATTACCAGTCTCTATGTCCTCTTTTGTATCTAGATTGGGATTCTCCCTATCAATCTAATCTTCTTGGGAATATTTCTTACTCCTAAGGTTGGGAGCCATTAATATTAAGATAAAGGATAGGAGATACGAAGAGATATTTAAAACTAATGAAATATATGCAAAATATATTTTTAAGAGTTTTTATATTTTTCTAATCTAAATAATTTTTTTTTAATGATCTTATGCATGTCATGTTCACCAAAGATGTAAGAGAAAAATTGCCCTACCACATACGATTCTTAGCTAGATCTATTGGGATTTGAGGTGACTATGGGGGTATGTTATATAATTTACTATTAGGGGCTTGGGGGATAAAAGGGTTCACCAAGAATGATTTAAGGACTCACTCCAAATCTGGGCTAGAGTGTTTGATGCGTTTATTTGAACAATCATCTATGTTTAGCTATACTAAGATCTAAACTATGAAGAATAAAAGAATGATATAGGGTAAACATTGATGAAATCAAACAAGGATCTAACCCTAGAATGATTGTTGATTTCAATGAGAACTAAAATCCTAACTTTACAAATAGACAAATATTTTGTTTTAGTAAAGGTTCAAGATAATGCACAAACATATTTAACTTAAGATGCAAACTATATGATTTTTCTCTTTCAAATACCTAGAAATAAAATCAAATATATTTTTTATTCATGATATAAATATGGAACATAAATGGACAAAAAGCAAACAACAAACAACCTAAAAAGTATATTTAGAGCACTTAATTGATCCAATGGTTGATCCTATATTTTAACTTTCATCCCAAAAATTCAACAGCTTCAAAACCTACAAAACAACTTTAAAAATATTGGAAATATTAATAAGTGTTTGGTGGCTTGCTTAGGCCACTATGTGACTGAGCTTGGAGTCACAACAGTCAAACCCCCTTTGTTCCTTTAGTTAAAAATTTGAAAATAAAAGTGATTGTTGACCTTTGGAAATGAATGAGATAAAATATAATAACATGAAATAATGCAAAAATAGAATGCAATCAAAGATATTAAGGCTTAAATGCAACATGAAAGAGAAAACTAGGGTTTTGGGAGTGAAATCCTACCCCCAAGCCCTAGAGATCTGAATTCATGCCTCGTAGGGGGTGACCTTGAATTTGGTCCTACCAAATTTATGCCTTATGATGATGGGGCATGAATTCATACAAATACTTTAACTTGAGCTATTAAACACATAACACAATGCAAGTTGAAAAATTAATGATCTAATAAGACTAAAAATGCAAGAAGAAACTATATGATAGAAAAATAACAACCAAAGGATGAATACTTCCATAAAGATGGTAGAACACTCCTTAAGGCTCCAACAGTTGTCCACCAAGAGCAACAAATTACAAAAGAACAAAGTAGCAACAAAAGAATTCAAAGCACAAGATCACCATTCAGATCACACTTGGAAGAAATTATCAAAAACCTGTTAGGAATGCTTACTTGCTAGGAGAGTTAGTTCTCAAAAACTTTCTAGGAACTTGTTAGGATAAAAAGAGAATCTAATCCTCTTTTTATAGGATTTTTAGAGGGGGAAAATGTGGGAAAATGAAAAATAACTTTGGCCAAGCCAATGCCATAGATGTCAACCTCAAAATTAAGGATTTAGGGAGAAAAACCCTAATTTTATCGAATTCATACCCCGTAATTGATCAACATGAATTTGGTAAAGCCAAGAAAAAAGGTAAAACAAGAGGGAAATAAAGGGTCCAACTTGCACTTGACAATTTTGGATGCCTTCCTTAGGGATCCTAAGGAAAAGTGACTCATTTAGGTGGGTCAATTTTCCATGTCTATATTTTCCCCCTCTTTGATGCATTTATGGCCTAGTAAATGCATTAAATAAAGATGTAGACACCTATGGGTGAAGAACAAACACAAAAGAGATGGCCAGTTTAGAAGAAAGGGTGGTGCAAAAATTGTGTCATTCTGAACACTTTAAAATTTTACATGCAAAATGAGTCATTACTGACTTTAATGACTCTTAGGCTAGGGTTGCCCCTCAATTTTTTGAAGTGATGTGACATTATTGAGGAAACAAGAAAAAGGTAGAGATAGAAGAAAAGAGAGCAACAATAAAAAGATAGAGAAAATAAGAGAGAGGAGAGAAAAAGAGGGATAAAGGAGAAGAGGAGGTGAAAAATAAATTCTTTTCACTATGCAAAGAAGAGAAGAAGGGTTGTAGAGAAAAAAGAGAAATGGTACTCCTGACATACCATTCAGCAATTACGAGGGATAAGGCTAGCACAGTGGCAAGTGAAGCATGGGTAAGCACCAAATATAAAAACTAAGAATTTGATTTTTTCAATTTATGCTTTAATTTTTTATTTTTTTAGGGCTCTAGGCAAGAATCACCGTGTGGGGCCCCAACATGAATTTGGGGGCCACCTATGAATTTGACATGGACCCAAGAACAACCAAATTCGCACCCCATATGTACAGGGTATGAATTCATGAATTCACACTCTAGAAAGAAGGGACATGAATTCAAGAAAGAGGAAGAGAAAATCAAAGAAGAGAAAAGAGAAGGAAAAAGACATAAGAAAGAGAAAAAAGAGATATAACTTGTGTGAATGGATATATTATTATATATTATTGTTTTTATTTTTATTTTTTATTTTTTTTGTTTTTGTTTTTGGTTAATTGAATTGATATAATTTTATGTGATGTTTTTGGTTATAGAATGAGGTACTCGAGAGTAGGGAGTGGTGGATGAGGTGCTACATGAGATCATAGTAGTGGAGCAAGGCACTTTATGGGAGGTGTTACAATTGTAGCTATTAGATATGCCCTAGGTTAAGGCATATAGAGTGCTACTAATGATTCATGTAGAGAGGTGGTATTCAGAGTCGTCAACCTTCTAGCTACCTGAAGTGGAGATAGCCATCACATTGGAGAATGTGTTGTGCATCCTACACATCACCATTAGGGGAAAAAGAATTTATAGATCATAGGTGTAGTTAGAAACTCTATAGAGATTATCAAGAGATTGGACTCATGAGATCTAGCATAGTGGTATTCATGTGGATGAGCTATTAGGGGGATATGGAGGATATGCTTTGATGATTATATTCTGTGGGGTAGTGATTGGGTCCCTAGTGTGACATACCAATAGGTAACACCTACCATGAGTGCTAGTGGGAGTAGTAGCAAACATGCAGGACTAGCAAGTGTAGTTTTCATGGGGTTTTTATGTGTTGGTCTATGTATACAAGATATTGTACAATGTCATGTACAAATGGCATACAAGGCTAGTTTGTACGATATTGCTCTAGATGTGGTGTTGGTAGCACATAGTTATCCAAATACCACATTAACTTCTAGGGCCATTTCCCAACCCAGTGCAACCAATAGTATATAGGTGGGCCCATCACTTTGAGTGAGTCTAGAGGACATACACAAGGATTTTTCCACTAGGGAGCTAGAGATCTTTCAATTTGATCAATTCTAGTGATAGTTTGGCATCTTGTAGGAGATAACAGACTTGGGAGTATACTAGTTTTTATGGGTTTGAAGGGACCCATTAGGGGTCAAAGGGGACCCTGATGTGGGAAGATGGATAGAGGACATGGATTAACCACTATATGTTAATTCAAGGGTGTATGACATTGGGATGGTGATGGGATGTAGGAGATAGTACAAGGGTATTGTACCCCCAAGGATATCCCCATTGCTGCCATTGTAGACATGTTAGGTCATGACTTGGCAAGTGTAGATAGCATTGCGAGAGACTACGTGACACACCATAGAGTGATGATAGAGGGCTTTGTACCCCAAGAAATCTAGGGTATATATCAGGATAGAAATAACGACAATGACAAGGATGACCATAACCCTCTCAAGGTTAGGGGGAAGGAGAACAATAATATTTACCCCCACATTGATAGAGTTTGAGCCAAGTAGGATGATAGAGGGTGCCTCTACTTTGATGGTGGTAGGACCTAGAGAAACCATGGATCAGGAGGATCCAATGAGAGATATATAGATACTATAGGTTTGGATAGCAACCATGTAGAGGGAGATGGATATACTCCAAGAGGATAGGACCAAGAGGATAGAGGGGTTGTAGAGTGCCTTAAGCATGTCACTCATAGATCAAGACATGATAAGGACTGAGGTAGACTACCTCAAGAGGGATATGATTCATATAGAGTAGAAGTGATAATAGGCTTGGATTGAGGGGATGGCTATTGTTACTAGCAGCTAGTAGGGTGAGGGGATTCACTTACTATAGGTAGAATTGCAAAGGGTAGGGGAGAGGTTGGAGGTGACTGTACAAAGGGAGATCTTCTACAAAATATTATACTTCTAAGAAGTTCCATTGAATTATAGGGTACCTCTACCATCCTTCCTTCATGTATAGGATCAGCCAGAGTCTAGATCATAGACTATTTCATGATCCTTAAACATACCTCCACTAGGCTCACATTCAATAGGTGAAGCAAAGGATATGAGCTCACAGACCTAGGGCTAGGATTGGGGTGACATGCCAATTTTAATTATGGTATGTATCCCTAGGGAGGGTTGAGTGTGTTGGGCTTGAACTATGGCACACTAACCAAGTTGATGTGTCCTCTCTAAATTTCAAGTAATACCATACTATATTTTTGATATATGTGTATGTTTAATGTGTGCTTATATTTTTTTATGTTGGTGCTTTTATTTTACGTTTGATTAAGAATGAATGAGTGAAATAAACTTAGCTATTGAATGCATGAATTAAATAAACTAATGCATTGCATTATACTATGAAGCTAACTAATGAGCCAAATGCATGAGTATATGAGGATATGGAAAGAAAAAGGTTATGGAAGAAAGAAAAAAAAAGGAAAAACAAAGAAAAAACAAAGAAAAAACAAAGCTTTAGCCAAATTCCTGCCGCATAAAAATAGACTGTGAATTTGGAAAAAAGAGAAGAAAAGGAGAAAATGAAGAGGAAGAGGAAGAAGAAGAAGGAAGAGGTCAACAAATGAAAAATAAAATAAAATGTTCATAGAGTATGACATTTGAGTTAGCGTAGACTGCAAGGAGTTAGTGTGATCAAACAAACATAAACTAAGCAAAAAGAAAAAAAATGGTGGAGTGAAACCCTATAAGCATGTATGCCCACAAATGGTCAAATGGAGGCTTCCCTCCACTGGGGACCATGAAGCTATCTCGTAAGGATGTAGTGCTCACAAAGTGATCAAGTGTGGAGTGATACCCACTATGGTGTGATGCTCACTAGTGGTTATAGTCCAAGAGATACCCACTAGGATGTATGCTCACAAATGGCCCAATGGAGGCTACCCTTCGCTAGTGGCCATGAAGCTATCCCATATGGGATAAAATGATGTGATTGATTTTTCTAAAATGAGTGTAACTCAATAGGTGTGTGGTGTGTATAAAATCTAGGTGATCAAGGCAAAGCATAGCAAAACAAATATGTGTGTGTGTGCATGTCTTAGAAGATAGAAGAATGAGATAACCAAAGAGCAAAAAATAGTGTGTGTGTATCCATTTTGAAATTTCAAGAGATAAGAGATGTGTGTAAGATAATCAATGGGTATATGAAAACCATAAATTATATTCATACGGTATCTACGCTATCTCACGAGGATCCCTTAACAATTGAAGGATCAATAAGGAAAGAGTGAGCAAAAACAAGATATGTATATAAAATAAGGAACATATATCCTTTGTTTTGGATAAAATAAGAAATGATTAAAAATTTCAAAGAACAAATGACATACAAGATATGAAGAACTATATCCCTTAACTTGGAGAAATTAAATTTATTGAAACTTTCAAGGTCAAGGAATATATGAGAAGAGATAAGAAAATAAGAAATGAGCAAATGTGATGATGAAAATTCATGGATATGTGCCCTAGGTTGAGGATTCACTAAGAATCAGTGCCCTAGTATGAGTGAAATTCATGTGAGATAGAACCTAACTAGGTTTCACCACTTGCATCATCGCAGAGTCCTCAAGAATCTATATGATCAAACAGTCATGCAAGTATGATCAAGAAACAATGAAACTATATGACAAGCAAAGATGTAAATGTAATAGAATTTCAATAAAATCATGCAAATATGGCATGTTGTCATGTAGTATGAGCAAGAAAACATAATGCAATATGAAGAAAAATGATCGAAAATCATGTATAATATAATTTTAGGTGCATTATATTCATTGGTTCTTTAATTTATTTACCATCTAATGTTGCCAAACAATAGGCTCCTGAGCAAAAATTAGTTATTATGACAAAGGGACCTATCCAATTGGGCTAAAATTTACCTTTTAGTTCTGATAAAGAATTATTGTGCTTCTTATTTTACCTAAGAACAAGATCCCCAACGTCAAAAGAATGATTGTAAACTTTATAAAAGTAAGATCGCTTAAGCCTATTCTAGTAGGCTTAAAGATGCTCTAAGTCAAGGATGCACTTTTCATCCAGTAGCTTCAATTGGTTCAAACACTCTAAAAAATACTCATCACCAACCAAGGTATCTTGCAACAAGATACACAAGGATGGGATCTAAAATTCAAATGGAAAATAGCTTTAGTATCATAGACCAAGACATACAGAGACACATATGTAGGAGTACACATGCTAGTATGATAGGCCCACAAGACAAGATAAAGTTGTATATACCAATATTGAGTAGTCTTACTAGCCAAATTCTTGATAGTCTTAACTAAAGACTTATTGGATGCTTCAGCTTGACCATTATCCTAATGGTATATATGGAGTTGACCACTTATGCTAAATCTTGTACTGAACACAAAGTTTATGGATATCCTTGTTCTTGAAAGGATTATCATTATCAAAAACAATCATTGAAGGAATATTGTACCTACAAAGGATCTAATTAAAGATGAACTTGGAGATTTGAGCTCTAATCATCATAGCCAGGGGTATGGATTTGACCCACTTAGTGAAGTACTCTATTGATGTTATGATAAATTTATGACCATCCAACGATGTTGGGTTAATATCTTTGATAACATCCAAAATCCACATGGAGAATGGCCAAGGAGAAGAAATAACCTGAAGTTTTTGAGAAGGATCATGAACAAGGTTGTCATGGCATTGACATTTTTTGTAGCATCAAACATAGTTCCATGCATATTTCTCCATAAAAGTGCAATAATAGTAAATTTTGAGGAGCTTCTTGGAAATAGCATTGCTTCTAAAATGACCTCCACATGATACTTCATGATCTTCACTGAGGGCTAGTCGATTTTCATCAAGTTTAAGGCATCTCAAGAGGATGCCCTCAAAAGAACATAAATAAAAACTATTTTCAGTTATCATGAATCATCATGCTCCTTTTCACAAAATATTTCACTAATTGTGATCTAAACCATCAAGCATTGAACCATTCTTAAGGAATTTAAATATGTCAGTATACCAAGGCTCAAATTTAAAAACTCCAATGTTTAGTACATCTAACAAAACAAGACTAGAACTAAGTGATGTGGGTTCTCAAAGTTGTCAAATAATAATTGTTACTTGATCATCTTCTAACTCCAAGGAGATCAAGGATGTTGTAATGACCATGGCATCTACATGGCAGTTGGAAGACCTAGGGATAAAATCTATGGTTATCCTATTGAAGACAGACAAAATGGTGACAATATCCTTAAAATATTTTATCTTATCATCTTTGGTCTGATAAACATTGTTAATCATATTAACCACAATTTGAGAATCACCAAAGACCAAAATAACTCTAGATTTCAAGGCTAATCTATCTCTAAGACCTAGGATCAAGGCTTCACACTTTATAGTATTATTAGTGAAAGAAAAATAAAGCTTGAAGGGAAGGGGAATGAGCTATTTTGTGGGGTTACTAGAATAATTCCAGCATTAGCACCCTTCAAGAAATGGGCTCCATAAAAAACAAAGTCCAAGACTATTGCTCTTTGACATATAAGCTAAAACATTCATCAAGAAAATCAATGACTAAGATATGGGCATATTCTAGGGGAGTGGTGGCTATCTGGTCAATAATAATATAATATTTTATAGCCTTATAATTTATGAAGGTTATTTCAAACTCACTAAGTGCTAGAACCCACTTAGCAACATGACCAAAAATGTGGGGATTTGACATTAACTAGCAGAGAGGATCAAACTTTATGACTACCAATATATTATGGCTAAGCATGTAGTGTCTTAAATTTTGAGAAGCAAACACTATAGCAAGGCAAAGCTTATCTAGGGGAGTGTACTAGGTTTCATAGCTAACCAAATTTTTATTGATATAGTATATAGCTTGTTCTTTGCTCTGATAATTATGTTGAGCCAACATGGCTCTCAAAGTGTGAGCTATGGCTTCTATGTAAAGCATCAGATGCTTATCTAGTCTAGGGAAAATTAACATAGATGGGGAAGTGAGATAATTCTTGAGTGCATCAAAGGCTTTTTGACTCGTTATTCCACTTGAATACTACATATTTCTTAAGAATATTAAGAAAGGGCTAAAAATTATTGACTAACTGAGCTATGAACCGATGAATATCTTGAAGTTTACCTTACAAGCTATGCAAATCAACTAGGTTATGAGGAGGAGGCATGTCAGTGATGGTCACTATCTTAGCAAGGTCTACTTCAATGCCTCGCCTAGACACTATGAAACCGAAAAGCTTACCATATGTTATTTCAAACACACACTTAAAGGGATTAAGGTGAACCTTGTATTTTTGAAGTTTGTCAAATATCCATATTAAATCATGAACATGAGTTTCTCAATGTATGAAGTGACTAAGGATATCATCCACATAGTCCTCAATAATATCATACATCAAATCATGAAGAATATAAGTTATGGCCCTTTTATATTTTGCACCAACATTCTTTAAGCCAAAAGGCATGACTTTATAACAATAGGTACCCCATGGAGTGATGAAAGATATCTTGACCTAGTCCTTAGGAGAAATCATGATTCTGAGAAACCGTCCATCATCAAATCCATTTCACATATAGAAGAAAAATCTACAATCATATCTATGTTGGGGAGAGGAAAATTATCCTTGGGACATGATAAATTAGTGTCCCAAAATTTCATACATACTATGATTGTTCCTTCCTTCTTAGCTACAAGAACAATGTTGGAGATCCAATCAGAATAGTCTATAGCTTTGATAAAATTGACATAAAGAAGTTTTTGGAGCTCCTCCTTGACTAAAAGGGCAACCTTAGAATGCATCTTCTTAAGTTTCTACTTAACAGTATTTGCATTAGGTATAACTACCAAATGATGCATAACGAGGGAGGGATCAAGCCCTGGCATGTCGACATATGACAAAGAAAAAATATCTTGAAATTATTTTTAAAAAATTGGTCAATTGATCCTTATAATTCATGGACAAGGCTTTACTTAACTTAAGGATTCTAGGGCTTTTATTAGAATCTATATCTACCTCTATGGTCTCCTCTATGAGGATGTGAGATTCATTGTCATAGTGATAAGGGATGGGATGATGCTTAGTTACTCAAGGTCTTAAGAGGACATAGGAATTGAATCCTCTTGAGAACTAGAAGATTAAACATGGGCAAAAAAAAGGATTGACCCATAAAAGAAGAGCTATTTTGGAGGATATATTCATGATTCATATCACAAATATTTCTTCTTCAACATAATCCTCTAGGGTTGCAATTAACTCAGGGTCACCAAATTTATCACATTGTAAAATAATATGTTAGAGGGAGAAGACGGTCCCTCGTTCTCATTACTCCACTCTAGGCCATGATGATCCAAAAATTTAACATAGATGACAAGGTGATCATCATCGATTGGTAAGGATTGATTTTTATTGGGAATTTAGCCTGTATCACATCTCCCAAACCAAATATCAGCTTTCAAAGGTTCTTGAATACATTTCTGTTATGGACCTAAACCCTTACCTACATACCCCATACTAGACAAGATCTACTTAGGAAGTGGGTAATCATTGGATAGATAAAAATGGCTAAAGGCTTACTCGATAGGAAAGATATTGCTACCATGGATATTATATTTGAGGGTTGTACCCATGTAGATGAAGGTGCACATACTAATTTTTACAACTTCACCCTTTTTATGGAGTAAACCAATAGTTTGGGGTGAAGGTGGTAGCTTTTCTAGATATATAAGAGGAATTTCATTGAGAAAGTTAATTTGATCTAGTGATGATATTATGGTCGATGGTTCCTCATTTATTTAAAAAAAAAATAAAATCCTTGATGAATTTAGAGGATGAAAGAGAAGAAGAAGAAAAAAGAGAAGTAGAAGAAATTTTATGGAGAGAAATAGAAAAAAAAAATTGAGACTAGATTGAGCTTGCTCAACCATTGAACAATATTATAATGGATGAGGGTTTCCCTGAATGGTGACAAGTTGATCTTTGAATTCATATTTTAAATATTTATGAAGAGTAGAAGGGACAACCCTCATTGCATGAATCCAAGGGTATACAAGAAAAATATTAAAAGATGTTGGGAAAGATACCATATAAAAATAGTATTTAAGATATTGGATCTTGCCTTAAGGGGAAGGGATAAAATGCCACAGGCCTATTAGGAATTATTATTGAAAGCTTTTATGATGATATTAGATTTGGTTAAATATTTCTCCTTTAATCCAATATTTTGGAAAAAATATAAGTGCATAGATCAAGGGAGGAACTATTGTACACTAAGATTTTCTTGATAAACTTATTTCGAATGTATGTAGTGATGTAAAGGGGAGAATTTACTTGCAAATTTTAGGAAGGAATATATTCATCATAAAAATATATATGATTAATCCCAAGGGAACCTAAAAAATTATATAGGTTACTAAGGGGAAGATATTGAGAGATAGATTGTTGACTTAGAAGATTCAACAAGGCTTCCCTATGAATAGAAGTTTACAAAATCTCTAAGAGGGAAATATTGGTTGGCGTGTTTCTTAACTATTGTTTAATGTCGAATAAGACTTTTGGTCGTGGATTCAGAACTAAGGTTGGTTTGTCTACACTTGTGCATATTTTTTGGGTACTCTTCAAAACTAAATATGGTATATAAGGTTGGTTGGATTTAGAACTCATCTTCTATTGAGATTGTTAGTCAGTTGATATTGAGCTTGTTTCCTTCTATTAGCCACTATCATACCCACCATTTTTTTGTAGGGAGGTGGCACATTATGATAATACACTTGGTTGGTTATCTATTGTTGATGATTGGGTAAAATATTATGGAAGATCCTCATATATTGATTAGCTGTAGGTGTTTGTTCAGTAGGAAGTTTATTTGTTGGAGGTTTTTGGTTTGGAGTAGGTTGGGAGTAATATATAACAAGAAAACCTGTTAGTCAAAAATTTGTCCAAGGAAAGGTTTGTGCACCCATAGACCTTGACCAATATTGAGTGACCCTAGAGACATTAAGACCTTATGGTTAATATCTAGATAAGGTCGGTTAATTATGAATCATATCTAATTGCTAATAAATAATACGGGTGAAAAGAGTACTAAAAGGAGAAAATATAGCTGAAGCTAGAACTTATGAAGGTACAGATTTAGCCACATGAAAACACATGCATTGTTAAAATTAAACCATCACAAGAAACCAAAAAAAACACCTAATAGACCATCCAATTATGTTCTTATTAAATATTAATCACATCTATTCAAAATAAAATTCCATAATTGGAGAATGAAGTGCATAGAATATAGATTGCAAAATAAAATCTAAATCATTCAACTAGTTTTAACAAAAATAAGCTAAAAAATATGCATACATATGTGAGATAAAATGGAGGCTAAACAGTAATCCACTTGCATTTATTGAACAATATAATATCTAAATGTAAGTGGTAAAAGCTAAGGAGTCGACGCTTTTGAATGCTCAACATTCTAATATATTTAGCTTTTACAATGAATTCTATTACAATTAATTATGATGGTTGATCATGGAATGCTCTTGTGTCAGGGGAGTGGCCAGACCGTATATTCATTCTACCATTATGCACTTGCAACCAAACACTCATGCAACCTAGGAATAGGTCTTGTTGGATGCATCTAATTCTTCTATATAGCTAATGCACCTAACAATTTTGTTATTCCATGATGTTTGTTTGCATGTGCTTGGAGGTAGTCGGTTGTTACCTATGCAACTTGCATTCTATCATTGACCACTCTTGGTCTATTGGATAACTACCCACTACTTGTTATATGAATGTTATATTCTATTTATTGGCCAGGTGTTGTATCTTTAGGTCATATCCATATTTAGGTTCATTATTCCTCTTCTACTAGCAAACCATGCATGTCTTGTTGAAGGATAAAGTTTTTGGTAGTGATGGTATTTTGGGAACCATCTGGAGTCTAGTGGTGTCCTACCATTCTACCAAGAACTGCTTCTCCTTGTTCACTTTATTGATAGGTTTTTTTAGATCTATTTAGGGTTCTATGGCTTCTCATTTTTCTACTAGGTACTATTTCTCTCTCCTTCATGATGGGTTTTTGGGACCAGTTTGGAGTACGATGTCAGCCCATTTTTTTCTAGGTTCAACACTTAGCCATTTTACCTAAAACTCTTCTCCCTATTCCACCATCTATTGACTAATTTGGGTTCAATCAAAGCACCCAAGCTTGCTACACAAAATCTTAGTTTTCCTTAGTGACAGGTTTTTGGGATCTGTTCAGAGTCCAATGGTTTCCCATTTATCCACCAGGTTCAACACTTTGCCTAACTTTTGCATCCTTTTGTGATAGATTTTTGGGACCCATTCGAAGATCGATAGCTTCTTTTTTTTCTACTAGGTATTTTGGGCCTCTTTGTGATGGATTTTTGGGACCCATATGAAATCCGATATAGACCCATTTTTTCACCAAGATTAATATTTTATAATTTTTTAGGAATTTTTGGTGACTCATGAGGATTTTGACTTGTTGAAAAATAGAGAACCCTGACAAAGTTTTTTATTTAACAAAAACATAGATATCAACATTAGAAGAGATAAAAAATAGAGGGATGGATGCCATACACAAAATAAAGGAACAATATTAGCTCGTAGGCTTAGTTAATTGGGTCACTGAGTCACATAAAAAATAGTACTAATGAATCTTACTGTATAAAACTATTTACTCTTGTTGCTACCTTTTGAGATTCATGGTGCCATTTTTTATTCATTTTGTTGTTGCACATGTGCTCTTGAAGAGGTAGCTTGGTGATTGGTTATTTAGGCAACTAAGAACTACAAAATTTGGTATATTTTATTCTAAGTTTCTATAGGAGGGATGGGGATGACTCTAAGCTGAGTAGTGGTAGTCTTCAACCTGCAAGTATCCTTATAGGGAGGGTACCTATATTTCTTGATTGCTTCCTCTAATTTGGTGAGAAGGTGGAAGAGTATGTGAAATATTGTGAACACCTGGTCCACCATTATAGGTTCTTTTAGTGCTACAATCTTGTTCTCATACTTATCTAGGGATTTTAACAATTCTGTAAGCTCCTCCTCTCTATATATGTGCTTATTGCTATCCCAAAATCTTGGGGATTTGAGAGCTTTGATTTCTGCATTGACCTTGCTCATTTTTTCAAGCTCCTTCTTAAGGGAAACATAATGTTCTTCTCCCTCATAGTGTGTTAGTCACATAGAATATCTACTATATAAAGGACCTGGATTATTCAATATCCCTTGTTGAATGCTTCTCCAAATAATTATCCCTTTCCCTAATCATCCTTCTTATTACTATTGCTTGCAGGATATTTCTTAGCATACTCCTTTTTTGGTTCTCCAATTTTTCTCTTGCTTCTCTAGAGATTGCCATGATTTTCTTTAACATGTGCTAGAAATTATGGAGAGTTTGCAAAGTTACATTTTTTATATTCTCCCAATAGTGAGACCTAATTTGTTTTACCCAATCCCTTGATATCATAGGTCCATGGGGCTTCTTTTTCTTATACAGTTCAACTAATTTAGTAGTAAGGAATTCCTCTTATTACTGAAGCTTGGCCTTAAACTCTACACCCTATTTTTTAAGCGTGCTTTGCACTACTTGTAGCTCATCCTCTAGACTAGTGATCATTTCATATCTCTATCATAGCTCTTTCTTAGAGGGGGGATTATTAAGGATGTATTTCAATATTTTTACCTCATTCTTTAGGTAATTCTAGTCCAGCTTCTCCCTGCTTACTTGGACCTCCAATATCTGAATCCTTTTTTTACAACTTTCAACTTCCTATCATTAGTTCTTCCTTGCACAAAGAGCATGTCAACCTCCATGTGCAATGCTTAGAGGGTGTAATATTGGTTATATACCTAGTCTATACATTTAACTACCACTATTTAGGCCTCATTTCTACAATAGCCTTTTTTACTTTAGGTCAGACGGTCACCTTGATCCTCTTATCATAAACTGGATCAAGTTCATCATAGATCATGATTATTACTTCTTCCTTATTATCATACAATTGCTATAGCTCCTCCTCAACCCATTTCTTTCGATTATCATGTGTTGTCTTCAATATGTCATAGAATTTCAATAGGTCTTCTTCTATGACTTGGGGTATGATAGGTGCATTCAAGAAGGTTGGTAGCAGAGTGAGTGGGTATGATGCCACTGATCAAACTAGGATTACACCAACTTTACTATATTGCTACTTTTGTGTTTATGGTGGTGATAGTGAAGGAGGAAATTGAGGTGGAGATTGCATTGGTGATAATCGAATAAAGGATGAGGTGGATGTAGGAGACAATTATGGTGGAGGAGGTGGTGTGACTAATGGATTGGATGAGGGTATATGTAAAGGTAGTTAAAATTACCCCTAAGGTAGAAGGGGTGGAAAGGTGGAGTGTAGAGGGGATACAATAAGGGATTTGGGATGTTCTTGCTTGAATAAGTATACAATAGTAGGAACCATCCTAGAGAGTTGAGTAGAATGTAGAGTTGAACTATTGAGGATTTCCATAGAATATGATTAGTGGGGAGAAGGATATTGAGGATTAGCAAGAGGAAAGTCAGGTTTAGAGGCCATACCTTGTACTTGCATCTTTTTAAGTGACTCCTCAACTATCTGCTTACTTTTTTTGGCTTGGATGGTAGGGTCTACCACTACTGCTTTAGTCTTATATACTTCCTATTACAATCATTACCTTTTGTATTCAGCCTCGCATACCTCAAAGCTATCAAAATCAAGATGTTCTTTTCTTCTTCTACTCAATTTTAGGTTCTAATCAAGACTAAGTTGTCTCTCTGATTGTGCTCAAAAGGGATTAGCTGATCCAGCTCTCCTGGTATATACAACTTGTTGATACTAAGAAAGAGCATTTTATTCCTCAGTCTCTTCTTGGTGAACTAGACCTTAGTATGATCGAAGCTCACTTTGAACTTTTTCCACTTCTTCATCACTCTCTTCATCTCCTTTATTTTCTTTTGCTTCATATTTAGTTTTTAGCACCCTTAGTACTACTAAGAAAATATCTTTCTCAATCATTTAACTCCAAATAATGAATTAGAAGTCAAATTTCTCCTTGAACTCCTTGTCTTCCCTATCCAAAAAGACCTTTTTTATTTTATATTGCTCGCATCATGATACCCACCATTCTTAGATTTTGTATGTGGTCCATCCTTTCTTATTTTCAATATCATCAATGAGCTTCAGGATCAACCACTATTCAAGATTCCTTTTAGGGTCAAAGACCTTTTTGTATGGATAACACATCCTCCATGATCAATTTTTATGCATGTTGAGGTGAGTGAATGATACCACCTGATCCTATGATAAAAAAATTTGTTGTTGGATTTCCTCATTCTTTTGGTGTTTGAAAGGTGGTGGCCTATTGTTGTTTACAACAAGCTTGGCCATGAGGATTTTCTCCAGGTTATAAATACATTTATGAGGTACTACCAGGATATTCAAGATGGATAATTTATCCTCCAACCTTTGAGATGTTGCATTGTCTCTTTTGGACATATTGATAAGCCCAAATTTTACTAGTAGTCAAAAATCACTATCTATTTTGCTCTGATATTGAGGCTCTACTCAATGGCATATATTTGTCTACATATTTCTATATTGAATATCAAGTCTATAACATAAAAGGGGAGAAGTTAAGAAAAACTAGAGAATTCATACAATCGTATGATGATGCCCTCCTCTAAATAATACCAATCTCTAGTTTCTCATCAAGGACCTCTCAAGACATCTTACACTTCATAGGATAGGCACAAAAAATACTCATAAATCTATGCAATGGTAGGACCTAGAAATATTTTACTGAATTCTAGATAGTAATTGGTATTTCTAAGTCTATGCATCCGGTCCACCACTGGATGTATCTGGTCATGTTCATCATTATTTTTAATTTGCACATAGTACTTTGTGTGAGGTATACCATAGAGAAACAACAATGCAATATCGGAAGGATATGGGAACTTGTTACTTTATCCCATCCTAAAAGCCATTATTTTCTCTCTAATACTTCTAGCTAAGAATTCAGCCTAGTCTAGTTTGACACAATTGTGTTCCTTCATTATTGTGTGATCCATACCCATTTGATGTGGGTAAATAATGGAATCCATTGGAAGACCAAGAAAAATTTCCAACATGGAAAGGACCCGTTGGATGTCATCTTTAAAATTTTCCAACTTCCATGGCTTATCCATATAATCATTTGTTAGCTTTCCCAATGCTTTTGTCAGCCATATTTTTGGGTCTACTTTGATCAAAATTATTCTTTGTTTTTATAGAACAATAGTTTTGATATGCCCTCCTAGAAGCTCCTTTGCATGGATCTCTTCAATGAAAAACACCATTCTAATTTTTTGTACCCACACCAATTTCATAAAACTTGGATATTGCATCAATTAACTCCAAGCAAGGATGCATTAAAATTGGCATTAAGAGATTGAGATGAGTCTACCATGTTGCACCCTTCAGATTATTGTGAGAGATATTTTTCACATTGGATTTTGAGCCTTTACTAAAGCATTTTAACCTGGATTTTATTGTGATGATGATATTAAAAATGCCTATGAATCTATTTGTAATATCCTTAGAACCCTTTGTATTGTTTATTTTATTTTCTTTTTTGGATCAACATCTCAGTGGTCTTACAACACCTCTAGATAAAACTCCATATCTCTCTTTTTAAATAATCAAACTTGTATATTCAAACAATTTAAGGCTTTTACTCAGCTTCAAGAATTTCTTTAGCAATTTTGTACCACAAGGACATAGAGAAAGTAAAAGTAGAATGAAAGCATTGCTTATCCTGATTTATAATGTTTAGTGACATAGAATGAGGGAGCGATTGATAGGATCATTAAATAGAATTTGTGCTTAATGAGGGAGTTCTTCTTTGTCCATAATTTTTCTAACCGACATCTCTACCAATCATTTGTAGGAGTATGCATAAGTGGCCAATGACATTGATTGGAATTTTACACAGGCAATTTGTGCTAGTTGGGAATGCTAATTTAATAATACCATTTTTTCCTTAACTTATTTTGGTAATCATGAACGTATAACATTTTAAGACATGATTGACCCTAAGAAAATCATGTTAAATATTTTACCCCACTTATCATTTATGACATACTTATAACCCTATGCTAAAAGTGTACCTGTGCAACTACTAACATGGAGAAACAACTTACATGCTCAACTAGAGGCTACCACCCTGACTGCTTTGTACCTTTTATTATCACTTTTAATGACATTCTTGATATGTGGATTTCTTTGAGCTAGAATTGTTGGTTGGTGTATATATTATTGGACCAAAGGCTATCTTTTCTCCCATGTATCATTTATAATGCACCCTTTGGTTAGTTACAAAAAAAATGCACCCTTGTTATCATTGAGGTGGAATGCAACTATAAGATTGAATTGAATGTTGCCACTTGGATTATTTTACATGTTGATATTTCCTACCCTAGATAACTTCTGGCAGTGGTAGTTTTTTTCTAGGATCCTTCATGATGTGTTTTCTAGATCTTTATAGATTTTGAAAGTTTCCTAATTTTCTACCAAGTGTCTTTGTGATGGATTTTTGGGACTCGTTCGAAGTTCAACGATCATCCAATTTTTTTCTAAGCTCAACACTTAGTTATTTTACCCATATAGAAAATATGGTGTATGCATGGCAATATGGCATGGGTACCTATCATAATGGGCCTCATTTTTCTACTCATAACCTTAAATATTTATAGCATGAGATTGAAAGGAAAGAAAAAAAACTATATACATGCGTCACACATATATATAATTTTGGCATCAGTTGGGCTAGGCATAATGCTTAAGATGTTGGCCATTCATCAAAATTGGAATTAGTCAATCATCAATATCATGCAACTGATATGCATTCATGTCATTACAATTTTTAATGATATATGGCTTGAACTACATGGGATTAAATTTTTCATTAGCACTTGGCTTTGCTCAGTCTGCATCCCATTTTAGGACAAGATCACTCTCACTAAATACTTTTGGCATCACATTTTTTTCAAACCAATGTTTAATGATATTATGGTGTTGGCATAGATTATTGTATGCATGCTTACATTCTTCCTAAAACTACATCAATTCCATCAACCTCCTCTCCATAAATTAAAAACTCTTCATCTCCATTTCACTTATAAATCTAAGTGCCAAAAGTTCTAGGTTGATTGGGAGAACCCTCTCCTTCCCGTACACTAAAGAATATGGTGATGCCTTCAATAATTTCTTGGAATTTATCCTATCCATCCAAAGTCCTTGATCGAGTAAGATGTGCCAACTTGTAGGATTAATATTCTATTTTATTATCTTTAGCAATTTTTTATTTGTGGATTCAACCAGACCATTTTCTTGTGGGTAATAGGTTGAAGAAGCATTCTAGTAGATACCATAATTTATGGAAAAATTCATTATTTTAGTACCTATGAAGGATGCACCATTGTTAGAGATGATCGTGGTAGGGATTCCAAATCTTTTAACCAACATTTCTAAAAATTCAATGATAGTCTACTAATCAACATGCTTACTAGCTTTGGATTCCATACACTTTGTGAAATAATCTATCATCGTCAAAATATACTTGTGTTCAACCAAGGAATTTGGGTTAATCACACCAATAAAATCCAACCCCCATTACTAAAATGGTTCTACAATTATTGGCTAGAGTGGTATAGCAGGATGCTTATTTTTCCAAAAAACCTTTGACATTTATCACATGCTCTAACCATCTTGAATGCATCGAAGAAGATTGATGGCCAATAGAATCCTCCTATCAAAAATTTGGCAGTCACGACTTTCTTGAAGTAATATACTATTGATAATCTAGCATAGAATTCCTTGAGGACCTTCTCAACCTTTTTTTAGAGTCATGCACCTCAAAAACACTCTATCAAAATTTCTTCAATAGATAACATCATTGATTAATGCATATTTTCTAGACTATAGTCTATACCTTCACCTTTGTGATGTTGATAACACCTCCAAGCATATTCTAGAGTTGAAATAATGCATCAACTAGTTAATCCATGTATCAAGTGGCACCTCCCCTTCTTCCAACTATATTGTACCCACTTTCTCTATAGACAGGTTGATATCTAGTGTTGTAGATTCTACCAATTATTGGTAAAGTGCTCTATCCCTTACCAATTTTGTTGGTCCAATTTTAACATTAGATTCCTATGTTTTTGTTGCTCAACCTACTCTTATATCACCGGATTCTCCTTTAATCATAAATTTATTAACATTTGGGTGCACCACGTACATAATTATTTTACTCTGAGATACAAAATGCTTGAATTTCTTCAAGGATTTCATTATGGCATAGACTTGTTTTTTAATGAAATTGTATCTTTCTTCGTAATATTGTAGTGTTTGATTAAGGAAGGTGATGGGTTTCTCATTGTTTTCTTCTCCCTTTTGGATAAGGACTATTGCGTAGCTCTCTTTTGCTCCAAAATCATATATAATGAAGTCCTTGGAATAGTCCAGGTTGATAAGCATAAAGGCTCTTGAAATAGCTTCCTTGATACTCCTGAAGGTACTTCTTTGAAGATTTTTCCATATAAAATCTACATCCTTCTTTAACATCTCCATCATAGGTTTCACTATTTGAATGAATTCCAACAAAAACTTTTACGCAAAGTTTATTTTCCCAAAGACTGATTGCAATCTCTTTTTGTTTAATGGTAGAGGGAGATCAAGAATAGATTTCACCTTTTCTGGATCAATAGCTATCCTTACATTTGATACAAAATGTCCTAGGAGTTTCCCTTATTTTATAGCAAACATAGATTTCTTCATGTTTAGAGAAACTCCTCACATATTTATAAAACCAACCTGAGATGTTCTACATGGTCTTCCTTTTTGTGGGGGAAAATTGTCATATCATCCAAATAGATTACAATTACCTTATTTACAAGTTCACCAAATGCCAACTCCATTGCTCTGTGAAATGTGGCACCAACATTAGATAGCCCAAATAGCATTCATTGGTAAGTAAAGGTGCCTCATTTAGTGGTGAATGTTGTTTTATGTTGATCTTCATCTTAGACCCATATCTAATTGAACCTAGAGAATCCATCTAGCAATGATAATCTCTTTGATCCAACCACTGTGTGTAATATATTATCAATATAAGGAAGAGGATAGTTATCCTTTAATAGGTATTGTTCAATTTTTAAAAATCAACATAGAGCCAAATATCCCCATTCTTATTTCTTACTAGAACCAGGTTGGCTACTCAAGTGGGGTGTTTCATAGGGTATATTATTTTAGCATTCAACAACTTCAAAAGCTCTTATTTAATTAAGGCTTCTATATTTATATTAACTAGCCTCTACTTTTTCTAAAAGTATTTTGCATCTAGCTCTAACTTGATGGTGTATTATATGGTATCCTTGTTGTACACCTTAAGGTCATCATAGGTCTTGTCTATTATATCATTGAATTTTCTACACAATTCTTGGATCGGATTAACTTCTTCTTCTCAAAACTACACCCTTATATTAAGGCTTTTTTTGGGTATGATTTGAATCTACTTATAGCCTTTGGTGTCAAAATCCATCATATGAGCTACTATCTTATCACTATTATCAAGTGGAATTTCAAGGGTTATCAATTCTTTGGGTATGTTATTTTTGTTTAACTGAATGATTTCTTCTTCTTCTTCATCTTCATCCTTTGATGATTTTTTAGTTGAACAATTCATTTAATTAATTAAGAAGTCCACCACCTGCTCATCACTCTCAAATACTTTCCATAAGATATATTTATTTGGAACAAAAGGTATGTACACTAATATTACTATTTTTTCCTTATATATGGTATCTAATATTGGACAATAATTAGCCCGTATTGATTCTAGTATATTAGCATGAGTGTTATATTCCATGGGGATTGCCTTGATGTTCAAGGCTTCAAATATTTCCAATAGATCCCAAACTTTATTTTTATAAGCCTTGAGATAATGTCATCAAAATAGAGTTTCCAAGCTTGGTTTTATATGGGAACTTGTCCACCTTGAACAACTAGCTTTCTTGTCTCTGGCTTCATAATGGTGTATGTAACCATTCTTGTTTTGATCATGGAAATGAATTCTATTAATGAAAATTGATCTTCTATTTAAATTTAATAATACTTCTTCCATAAAATCTGCTCCTTCGATCACTATGCTGATCATATTAGTTTACTGACTTCTTCTAACTTCTCTATATGAAATGATGAGGGCTTCTCTGAATATATCTTGACTCTTCTACCCTTGTAAGGGATTTTCATATGAGAGTAGTCAAAGGAGAGTTAGCCACCCTACTTGGTAGTAAACTCTATGAACAAGTGCATCCTAAAGTAGGGTTCCAAGTGTACTACCATAATCTCCTATATGATAGTAACCTATGATAGCCTATGTAATACCATAGGGACATATTTGATCACTCCAATTATTTTCATTGGTGTGCCATCTAGTTGCAAAACACTAGGAAAAATTCTAGTATATTCCATATGCATAATATCACACACAAATTTGGGCATAACTATAGTGGCCACCCCTGAATCAATAATGCAATTAAGGACCACCCATCTCTCTATTTCCAATGATTGATAGAATGGATATGGTATGTTTTTAACCGCTCCTAATACAAGACTCCCTTGATCTAGATTTATATTGGGATTTGCCTTGATTCTTGTTTAACTTGAGGGAAGCTTTAAGCAAATCAATCTTCCCAATCATGAGCAAAGCATCATACATGCTAGCCTTTGAAGGTGTTTTCTTTAATTATTCAACAATATTGAAGGTAGGTCTTTTAGACTATCTATCCTTGTCCCTTGTAGGTTGCTCAAAATTTCTCTTTTATTCATGAGTGGATTTAATTCATTGACACTTTGTCAAAGAGGGATACTTTAGTTTATTCCTAACCTCTTCCTGTATCTCACTTCCTTTTACCTGAGTTTTAAACTGATGGATATGGCCCTTATGAGGATTTTCCTTCTGAATATCCCCTTTACCTTTAGTTCCAATAGGGAATTTTAAAGGATTCATCTCCTCAAGGTTTAATTTTAAAGGCTTTTTGCTCGATCTTGTCAAGATCGAAACCTACTTGATGGATGGCATCATGAAGTTGTGACCAAATTCTTTGATCATATTTATTTTCCCTTTTATATCCTTTCTACTTTTTCAATTGCTACTTTATGTATGTAATGTTTGTGCATCATACAAGAACTTTCCCCATGAGGACCATTGCAAGTAGAACACCATTAGTATATTTTAGGTGTAGATACTGAAGGCTTTTCTTCTTGATTTGCAAAAAAAATATTGGATCTATTAGGAATTTTTCTTATGGAAGTAGCATGTTCCTTTGTTACCTATGGGAATATTCTTGGTTGGAAATTTATTTTGGCTTTGCTCCTTTTTATTGAGGTGATTTCATTAGTTAAGTTTTTCATAGCATTTAGCTTTTCTTGAAGGATCAAAAGTTGCAGATTAGGATATGGTAATGTAGGTATTATGGGAGGTGCAAGTAATGCTAGAATTATTGGCATAATTTATAGGGATGGTGTTGTAGGAGGATTGGTCCATGTAGGGAAGTTTACAGGAGGTGTGATGGTAGAGTAAGTGGTACCTACGATAGATGATTGTGGCTTTTTTAGAAAACTCAAGAGAAATGAGCATTATAGGTTTGGGAGGTAGCCTACCTATGGTAATAAAAACCTTTTCTACCTTCATAGCCTCTTGAAATATTTATGAGAAAGTTAATACATTTGAATGCCTTATCATCAAATATAAATTTAAGTTGAAGGCTCTTAGGTAATAATTTAGAGCTTGCTCATTAGTTGACTAAAGGCCATCAAGTACTCTCTTCCAAGTGTGACTAAATCTAATATTAAAATCCACTACTTCCTCTTGTGGATATATTTGTATTACCATGAACTAAGTGAGCAAGAGGAATGGATTTGTTTGCTCATTGAATTCTTCTATCATCTTGTTGGCTAGAACAACCCAATTGGTTATAGTCTCATTTGGAAAAGTTCTATACCAATACATCTTCCCCTTCAGGGATATGACCAACAATATTATCATAACATCCTCCTCCTAGATGTTATGGATGGCTTCCAAAGAGACAACATCCCAACAGTGCTCTTATGTTGTTTTCCTAGTACCATCATAGTTTGGTAGGGCTTTCAGAGAGGCCTAAGGGATGGGGTTTTGATTTATGAGATTGATGGGACCTATATTATTCTAGTTGAGGAAATTTTGGTTCTAATTTTGAGCCATTGTTGGTTGAGAAATAATAGGTACTATCACTCTGATATTTTATGAGATATGAATATGGAGTTAAATCAAAGGATGAAAAAGACTACCTTCTATTAAAGGATAATTCTAAGAACTCAACTAGCTCTTCAGACTAGCTACCCTTTTGCCTTGTAATCATGAAAAATAAAATAAAGTATGGTTAATATGGCTTTATATGTTTATGATTTAATGAATTCGCTAGGTGATTAGAAAGGATACATCTCAATAAAGTATCACCAACCCTTGAGTTATCAAAAAATTGGGACTATGTCCCATTGGGCATGCCAAAAAATTATGGTAAAAAATATATCTAAGGAAAGGCTTTTGCACCAACGGACCTTGAACAACATTGGGTGACCCTAAATTCATTAAGATCTTATGGTAAATATCTATAGAAGGCTAGTTCCTTGTGAATCCTAGCTAATTGCTAATAAAGGATAGGGGTGAAAAGAGTGCTAATAAGAGGAAATTTAGTTGAAGCTAGAACTTATGAGGGTAAAAATTTAGCTGCATCAAAACACATGCATTTTTAAACTTAAACCATCATAAGAAACCAAAAATACCATCTAATAGACTAGCTAGTTATGTTATCAATCAATATTAATCACATCTATTGGAAAGCAAATTCTAGAATTGGGGAATGAAGTGCATAGAAACTAAATTACAAAATTAAAGCTAAATAATGCAACTAGTTTTAACATAAATAATCTAACAAATATTTATATATACGTGAGACAAAATGGAGGTCAAACAGTAATCCATTTGCATTTCTTGAACAACAAAAGGTCTACATGTAAGTTGTAAAAGTCAAAGTGTTGACACTTTTGAATGCTCAACATTCTAATATATATAGTTTTTACAATGAATTCTATTACAATTTATTATGATGTTTGATCATGGAATGCTCTTGTGTTAGGGGAGTGGCTAGGTTGTATATTCATTCTACCATTCTGCACTTGTAATTGAACACTCGTGTGACCTGGGAATGGGTCCTATTGGCTGTATTTTATTCTTCTATCTAGTTGATGCATCTAAAAGTTTTCTTATTCCATGATGTTTGTCTGCATGCACTTGGAGGTAGTGAGTCATTACTTGTACAACCTACATTCTATCATTGACCGCTCTTGGTTTTTTGGATAACTACCTGCTACTTGTTAGATGAATTTTAGATTCTATTTGTTGGCCAGGTGCTACATCTTCAAGCTATTTCCATATTCAGGTTCATTTTTCCTCTCATGCTGGTGGTCCTTGCATGTCTTGTTGAAGGATAAATTTTTTGGCAGTGATAAGATATTGATATCCATCTAGAGTCTAGTTGCATCCTGCCATTCCACCAAGCACTGCTTCTCCTTGTTCTCCTTAGTGATGTGTTTTTGGGATCCATTCGATGTCTGATGGCTTCTCATTTTTTCACCAAGTGTTGTTTCTCTCTCCTTCATGATAGGTTTTTGGGACCAATCAAGAGTTCGATGGTAGCTTGTTTTTCTACTAGGTTTGACACTTAGCCATTTTCCCTAAAAATATTCTCCCTATCCCACCATCTATTGACCAGTTTGAGTTCAAGAAAAGTGCCCATGCTCACCACACAAAATCTTTGTTTTCCTCAGTGACAAATTTTTGAAATCCATTTAGAGTTTACCTATTTTTTACGTCCTTTGATGTATTTTTGGGGCTTGTTCAGATATTGATAGCTTCCCATTTTTCACCAAGACTTTTGGGCCTCTTCGTGATAGATTTTTGGGACCCATCCGAAATATGGTATCAACCTATTTTTTTCAAGCTTCACACTTGATCATTTTAAAGAAATTTTTGCTTTCTTCCTTGCTTGGATATGGAAATAGTTGATGTGAGAAAAATTACCCAAAAAACCCTCATCTATAAAGTCCTAAACCACATGTTTTAACTTCTTACATGAATGTGTCATGTGCCCTTCTACCATATGATACTCATAATTCTAACCAAGCTTATACCAATATTTTGTGGTATCAAGTTGCCTTATGGGAGGTAAATCAATCATCTTAGCCTCCAAAAGTTGCTTAAGGACCGACAAAATAGATTGGTTGAGTCTACTAAAATTTCTTGGTGGGGATTTTTTAGGTCTACTAAGTACCATATTCTATAAGGTATTAGTAGCATTAGTATTATTTATTTACCTATTATCCATTACCCCATCACAAACTACATTCTTATTCTTGTATTGAATTTTTGTGGTCCTATCCTCTTCTTTTCTTGACTTGAGTTGCCCTCTTAAAATAAGAGTTTTTTCTACTCTTCTTGCCAAATCTACTGACTATTCAAAAGAGGTAACAGTTATTGTTTCCAACTTGTATGAGATATGCTCTTCAAATTTACAATAAATATCTCTAAAATGTCTTGAGGAGGTAAGGTGTATCTTAATCATCCAACTAAAATTGTTCATCGAGCTAAAAAATCTAAAAAAAAATCATCTTTACCTTGCTTTAAAAGGTATAAATCTTGCATAGTCACATTTTTCTCAACATAAGCTCCAAATTATTGAATAAATAACCCAACTATCTCTTCAATATTCCTTAGAGAATTATGAGGTAGTTGATAATACCATTCCAATTCCATACCACCAAGGCTCTTAGGGAATATTTTTAGCAACAACATGTTATCATATATAATATCATGGCATGTTTTTCTAAACATCCTTAAATATTTAATTGGGTTATTTGTTCTCTTATAAATAGGTACAAATGGAATTAGGAAATGCTTAGGGTAGGACCTAGTGGTGACCATAGGGTCTAGAGGTTGATTGATTATTTTCCTTATAGTCATAAGTGAAAATTGGAGGTTGAAACATATCCATTCTTGAAACCAATTATTTCACTACACTTGTTAAGATTTTCATATTAGGATTTTTGTTGTGCAATATCCCTAGGTTCCCTAGAGGGTTATAGGTGGAGTTTTTGGAAAGGAGTTTGGTTAATGTTAGAAAAATTAACATTGTTATGATATGGATTATAATATGGGATGTTTTGTATGATATATTATCATGAGGATAACTCATAATTAGTGGAACAAAAGCAACGTTACGATAAATAAGGACAAAATAAGAAGGAAATTTAACATGATTTTGAGGTCCACTACTAGTTGGAAGAACTTGTAGAATTCTGTCAACTTTGGTGGTCATAGTAGTGGCATATATTGGTTTATGAAATGGATTAATATCATGAGAAGGTTTAAAAAAGGATTAATTTGAAAATTTTGAGGAGAAATGGTTTGATGACGAGATGTTCTAACCTATTTGAGTTGGGCTTCTTCATCCATAGCCTTAGTTAAAGCATCTCTATGATGCTTAAATAAAACCTAGATTTGATCATACAATTTAAAGGTGAGGTGTCCATTAGACCCCTCAATAGGATCAAGGTCATTATTGTGGGTGAGATTTTGCACCTCTTCATCCAATATTCTTTTTGAAAGATGATGCCTTTTAAAATCAACTGAGTTTTGAAACATAAAATTATGGGTGGAAGGTTATTTAAAATTTTGATGTGGATAGTAGAGTGAGTGAACATTTAGATCTTGAATTTGGGTGAAAGTATTCAAAAAACCCACCCACTCACTGGGAAAATGTTTCAACCAGCTAGCAAGGGTGGAAAATTTATAAAAACCCACCCACAAGGAAGATGAAAACCCCATCCATTATTGGGTGGGACTTTGGAGCACAGATTGGGTAGAGCTTTGAGGAAATACCCATCCTCTTCATAATATCAATTTGGATAGATAGTTGTTATCCAACGATACAAATGAAGTAACCGCCTAATAATTGGACTCATGCTATAACCTAAAAATTAAAATAAAGGGGTATATATTGTTGCAGCTACCCAATACCAGTCGTTCGTGTGTAGAAGTGGCTAATTTGAAACTCGCTACTCCCAAGGTGATTAATTCCTATTATTCATTACTTTATTGGAGGACTATCGACTGGATGAAGGGGCTAAGTAGATAAGGATTAAAGACCTATGTAGAATAATCAAGGTCACATATTGATGTAGATGCACCTATCCCTTTACAAAATATTATTGCTATCTCGAGAAGTAGAGTATTAGCTGAATGCCTATCTACTTCAACATAATCTTCCCACCTAGAACATTTAATGCTTATATTTTGAATTCATTGTAATTTTTCTATAAATAGTGGAATGTTGGTCATTCCCAAGGGTGGCTCTTTGGCCATTACAATTCCCATGTAACACTTATCATTGCTATGTAAATACAAGAATATTACTGTGTGGTTTCCAATATCGTTCTTACATTTTGTGTTGAATGTGAATGCTTATTTCTACTTTGGCTACTTTAGTGATTTTCATTTAATTTTAATAAACTAGATTTCATGGGGTCTACTTGGTAGTTATGGAATTCGTATTTACAATTGGGTTGGGGGTTTATTACTACAATAACCCAATCAGAAGGGAGTGTTATAATTTTAAATCCTAGATTTCATGCACCTGTCCTCCAATACTGGAATTCATCTTTAGTCCACTATACCAATCGCTAAGTGAGAACCTGGTTGGATTAAATATTAGATAGTATGCTTGTATCCATAGTCGATGGTGTTAAGGGTGCATGCATCTTGATGCAATCATAACCCATCCTTTTGAGTTCTGGCTACAACCTCCATTTTATTTCCTTTCCCTCTTCTATTTTTCCTTTTCTTGTTCATGATGTAGGTAGCTAGGACCTTCATAAAAGGAACTAAGCTTCTTTGAAGATCAACCACCTACACATCCACTCCTTTTGAGTGTTGCAACTATGGTTGTTTTATGTTGGCACTGGTTTGCATCCTCGATGCTGGATCTCTAACCAATAGTTTTTGGTGACTCTACTTGGGAGCTCATAATGTCCCCATGTTTTAGAAAGTTAGAGTTTTGTGATGCTCTAATTTACCTATATCTTCTTAAATCATCTAGCTAATCCTATGTGTAGTGGATCCAAATTATGTGACCAATTACCTCATTCATTATACTAGAATACCCAGATATCTCAGAGGACTTAAGGTTTGATGAGTAAACTTGACCTCATTAGTAGAGAAATTATGTTCATATAGTGACTCCAACATGATTATGGTATCCATAGGGCTTGAGAAACTAGTAATTCCATGGCTCAACCCATATTTACTCCCTAGAATTATGTGAGCTCCCTCAATATCCTCGAATTACGTGATATCCCAAATTTTTCTTTCAACGTGATACCAAAATATGATGGCATTAGAGGAGCCATGAAGTAGCACCTTGAAAATATAGCTTCTATGGTCACCCTTTACAATATCATGCACAAGGATGTAATGATAAGGTTGCTTGTTTTCTCCCTTGAAGGTAGAGCATTGCTCTGGTATAATACTTTTTAGCATGGGAGCATATCCACATGGGCAGACTTGGCCAAGCCCCCTCTAGATGTGTTTGGTGATCGCAAAGATATCTTTTACCTACTAAATCGGTTCACATTTATAAAGAGGAACCCTCTTGAAAGTGTGGTGGACTTTAATATCTATTTTGATAGGGGTTGGAAGAGAATTGTCTACTTACTCCTCTCATCCTCTGCCCAAGCATATATTTTCTAAACCTGAGACTTCAACCCTGATATTGCTCTCCTTCAAGCCCAATATGTATAAAATAGATTTCCCTAAATTTATGAGGAAGCTATTAGAGATGAGTGGGTGTTATTAGAGAAATTGTGGCTATTACAGTCCTACACAATCAAAATTGTAATAGTGCTTGTGCAACATCAAGAAGCGGGGCCACCTCAGGAGGAAAAATATCATCGTATCCACCTACTTCAGGACAAATCAATAGATCATACCTAGATCCCATATGATTCTCAAGATGATAATATGGATGTAGGCAGTTAGACGGAGCACCCAATGGAGGATAAGGATTCGACATCAAGACTGATGCATCAAGACAATCTCAATAAATAATAGCATTAGAATTTATTCCTGAACAAACCACTACAAATTCATAGTATGAGTCACTAAATATTTGGTTCAAGGTATGTATGACACACTATAATTTTATGTAAATATATGGCTAGTGTAAAAAATAATATGCAATAAACATGGTTGTTATATCTTTGCATCATCACTATATTTGTGACTGATAGGGGAAATACTCCTGTAATGAAATGCCACCTAGCCAAGGTGCTATAAGTAATGGAGGAGGAAGCATCTAAGGCTCCCTATCCTACCTTAGAAATATGATATTATTCTTCTATTTCCTAATTATCTACCTAGTTTTCTTCCTCTCCTATTTTTTTTCTTTTGTTATGATCTCGTAGTTCAATGGATGCAACCAAAAATTACCAAGGCTTCAAATCACATCCTTGGAAATTTCAAAAAAAAATCTAGAAAATTGTAGGACATATCTACCACCCTAATATAAATAGAAAATTGCAAGTGCATAGTAGGGTAAACATGTTATAAATGGTGCCCCATCATTATTAGAAATTATGGTTAGAAAGTGCAAGTTGCAATGTGCAGTCGAAATAGAGTGGCCTCCTGGTGGATAACAATTAGTAAAAGAGGATTTTTATTGGATTGTGTCAAGAAAAAGAGCTATAGCAGAAAAGGAGAGTGCCCTTGGCAATTTGTCTACTCTTAGAATTCATTTGGTACCAGTTGGGTTATGTTTAGGTGGTTACAATTCATGAAGATGTTTCATGAAATTGGGCATTTGCCCTAATGGTTTCATATAATAATTCCTGGATTACTTTTCCTTTCGTGTCTTACTCATTCCTTGCATTCCTATTTCTTCCATTTTCCCCTTGCCTTTACTATCTACAAATCTTAGGGTTTCTATCCTTCCTCCTCATGCTCATAATGTTTCTCATGTCCCTTCTTTTTGTTGCTTTCTATCTATCTTTTCCTTGTCATCCCCTACTGCCTTCACTTTCTATCACTTGTTCCTCCTTTTTACTCTTAATTTCCCACTGTGTTGATTGTACCATTTCCTTTGATGTCATTTTGTTTCCTACAACCTATCCAGGTTGCTCTTGTTTGCACATCTCCATTTCCTCTCCATTGTTTCCTCTTCTTCTTTATCTCTTTGTTTGGTCTGTCATGTTTATTAGTTTTTTCGGGTTCCCATTTTCCACAAGATGGAAAAAATCTATAATTCACCAAGAGTGTGGGTGATATTTTGCACCTCTTCACCCACTCTTCTTTTTGAAAGATGATGCCTTTTAAAATTGACCAAGTTTTGAAACATAAAATATTGGGTGGAAGGTTATTTAGAAAGGTAGGGAAAATAGTAGAGTGGGTAGACATTTAGACCTTGAATTTAGGTGAAAGTATTCAAAATACTCACCCACGCACTGGATGGATGTTTCAACTAGATATAAATGGCAAAAACTTCATAAAACTCCACCCACAAGGAATATGAAAATCCCACCCATTATTGGGCAAGACTTTGAATTGTAGATTAGGTGGAGCTTTGAGGAAATACCTATCCCTTAATAATATCACTTTGGTTGAATATTTTTTATCTAGTGAGATAATTAAAGTAACCTCTCAACAAATTGACTCCCACGATTGCCTAAAATTTAAAATAAATAGGTATTTATTACTGTAGTTGCCTAGTACCAGTCATTCGTGCATATAATTGACTGATTTGAAACTCACTACTCCCAAGGTGATTAATTCATGTCATTCATCACCTAAATAGAGGATCATTGAATAAATTAAGGGGTAGAGTAGATAAGGATTAAATACCCACATAGAATAATCAAGGGCATAGATGGACGCAAATGCACCTACCCCCTTCCAAAAGATCATTGCTATCTTGAGAAGTAAAGTATTGGCTAAACATCTATCTAATTTAACATAATATTCCTATCTAGCACCTTTAATTCTTATATTTTGAATTCATTGTAATTTTTCTATAAATAGTGGAATGTTGGTCATTTCCAAGGGTGGCTCTTTGGCCATTACAATTTCTATGTAACACTTATTATTTCTATGTGAATACAAGAATATTACTGTGTGGTTTTCAATCTCGTTCTTACATCTTGTGTTGAATGTGAATGCTTATTTATGCTTTGGATACTTGAGTGATTCTCATTTAATTTTGCTAAACAATATTTCATTGGGTATACTCAATAGTTTTAGAATTTGTATTTGCAATTGGATTGGGGGTTTATTTCTATAACAAGTCAATCATATGGGAGCACTCTAATTCTAAATATTATATTTCATGCACCCATCCTTCGGTCTTGGAATTTGCCTTTAGCCCATTATGCCAATCACTAAATGAGAACCTGGTTGGGTTAACTATTAGGTATTATGCTTGTGTCTACAACTGATGGTGTTGAGGATGCATGCATCTTGATGTGGTCATAACCTGTCCTTATGAGTTTTGGCTACAACTTCCTTTTTATTTCCTTTCCCTCTTATCTTTTACCTTTCCTTGTTCATGGTTTAGGTAGATAGGACCTCCATTAAGAAACTAGTATTCTCCAGAGATTGATCATCCAATCGTTCACCACTTTTGGGAGCTGCATTGGTAGTCGTTCAATGTTAGCATTGTTTCGCACCCTTGGTGATGGATCTCTAACCAACAATTACTAGTCTCCATGTCCTCTTTTGCATCTAGATTGGGATTCTCCCTATCAATCTGATCATATTCTTGGGGAATCTAATTATATTCTAAAAAAAAATTCTTACTCCTAATGTTTGGAGCTATTAGGATTAAGAGAAATGATAGGAGAGACAAATGGATATTTAAAACTAATGAAATACACATAAAAGATTTTTTAAAGAGTTTTTAGGTTTTTATAATCTAAATAAATAAATTTTAATGGTCTTATTTATGGTTAAAAATAAAAATAAAGAAGACCAAAAGGAAAAGGCTTCCTAGCTGGCCACTAAGGATGTGTTTCACATCAGGTTCACCAAAGATGTAGAGGGGGAAAACAACCCAACCACATACAATTCTCGGTTGGATCTGCTAGCATCCAAGGTGACAGTGGGGTTATATGTTATCCTTTATACTATGGGATAAAGGGATCAAAGGGTTCACCAAGAATGGTTTAGGGACTTGCTATAATTCTAGGGTGGAGTGTTTCATGTATTTATATGAACAAGAACCTATGTTTGGCCTTACTAAGATCTAATCTATGAAGAATAAAATAATGATGCAATAAAACAAGGAGCTAACCCTAGAATGATTTTATTTCAATGAGAACTGAAACCCTAACTTTTAAATAAAGAAATATTTTCTTTTGAGCAAAGTTTCAGGAGAGTGCACTAACAAATTTAACCTAAGATGCAAACTATATGTTTTTCTCTTTCAAATGCCTAGACAAAAAAAAAATCTTTTATTTATGATTTAAATAAGGAAAAAAAATGGATAGAAATCAAACAAAAATATCCTAAAAATTCCATTTAGAGCACTTACTTGATCTGGTGGTTGATCTTAGCTTTTAACTTTTATCCCGAAAACTCAACAACTTCAAAAATTGCAAAATAGCTTCAAAACACTTGGAAATATTGATCAGTGTTTTGAGGTTTGCTTAGGATGCTATGTGACTAATATTGGAGATAAAAATTCAAGACCCCTTGGTCCCTTTCACTGATTATTTAAAAACAAAAGTGATTTTTGACCTTTGGAAGCAAATGACACAAAATTCAATAACATAAAACAATGCAAAAAATAGAATGCAATCAGGGAGATTAAGGCATAAATGCAACATGCAAGGGAAAACTTGGATTTTGGGAGCTAAATGCTTCCCCAAGCCCTAGAGATCCAAATTCATGCCTCATAATGGGCAACCACGAATTTAGTCCTACCAAATTTGTACCCTATACAAATGGGGCATGAATTCATAGCAAACACTTTAACTTGAGCTATTAAACATAAAATACAATGCAATATGAAAACTTAATGATCTAAGAAGACTAAAAATGGAAGAAGAAATCTAGTGATAATAAAAAAACCACAAAAGGATGAAGACTTCCATAGAGATTATAGACCCCTCATCAAGGCTCCAAAACTTGTCCACCAAGAGTAGAAAATTACAAAAGCACAAAGTAGCAACAAAATATTCCAAAGCACTAGAGCACTAGTTAGATCACACTTGGAATAAATCATCAAAAAACTTGTTAGGAATGCTTTCTTGTGAGGAGACTTAGTTCTCAAAAACTTTCTAGAAACTTGCTAGGAGAAAAAGAGAATCCAATCCTCTTTTTATAAGATATTTGGAGGAGAAAATGTGGGAGAATGAAAAACAAATTTAGCCAAGATGATTCCATAGATGTCAATCTCAAAATTAGGAATTTAGGAATAAAAAACCCTAATTTTACCAAATTCTTACCTCGTAATTACTAGGCACAAATTTGGTAAAGCCAAGCAAAAATGCAAAATAAGAGGGAAAGAAAGGGTTCAAATTGCACTTGAAAATTTTGGATGACTTCCTTAGGGATCCTAACAAAAAGTGAATCATTTTTATGGATCAATTTTTTGTCTCTACAATCCATCATAAGGGAAGTTTGAGTTTGGAAGAACAAACAACACATATTATTTTGACCCTATCAAAATAAATAAAACAATAACAATGTTTTCTCCCTTAACAATTTCTATTGAGAAACACAACAATCAAGACCATTCTTCACTAGTTTTTCTTTTCTAAAGTGAAATATAATTATAGGTACCATGATCATTTATGTCCAGCTACGAATAACAATTACTCATACAAATGATTTGAACCAAAGATTATTCAGGTGTAAAAAAAAAAATATTCATTGCCTTCTTATAATAAAATAAACTAACTTTATTTAGGCAAATTATTATTTTTTTAAATAAAATCTCTAGTTTTAAAAATAGTCACAAGCGACTCCAAAACCAAACTATTAAATGTTCTTCATACATAGTCAAAGGTATTTGGTTATCTTTTGATTTCAGAATCAATAACCACATGGTGGCTTATGCTCAAAACATCTTAAGTTAACTTTTAGATAAAAGTTAAAATTTAAGCATTAAGTTTTATAGAACCAAATCAATATTATGGAAACATAATGTAACATTTATGGCTGAAATATTAGAGCACTCACTATGGTTACCAAAATTTTCATCCAAGCTAAATTCTAGAGTTTTCTATTATTTTATAAGAGAAATAAATTGTTGTAATATGGATTCTTACTAAAGGATAAACAATTAAACTTGTTAATAATTTTTTTAGCACCAAGTGCTTCTCTATTAAGTCGGTTGTCTCCTATTCAATGGTTAGGTAAAATATCATTCTACTAAACGACTACATTTTCAAATAAGCAAGTATAACATATAATAGAAGCAAGTATTCCAAACCACGGAAAAAAAGAGTAATTGTATCATCATAAGAAAAACATAAGCATTAAAATAACATTTCAAACCAAATAGATTACACGAATTTTCTCAAACTTCACGGTTTACCTCCTAAAGTTCTCCTACATCTTATGGCACTTTACCATCCTTCTTTCTTGGCTTATCTTGTTTTTTTTTCCTATGTGTGTCTTCTTCCTCAATAACCTCTCAAGAAGGAGAAAACCATCTATTTCCCCCTGTAATTTCCATCTTCTCTTCTTTTTATATGTCCCTTCTATTTATTTTTTTAAACCCCACCTTCCAAAAAAACTTTCACCTCTTTTTAAAACATTCTTTTACTAAATAATGCAATTAAAAAAAAAGAATGTCCTAGGTTAGTAGAGAAAAACATTTGTAATTTAAAATATTACCAAAATCCTCCACTTCCTCTTTAAAACACATGTTAAATTGAATTTTTTTTATTAAGGAAAGTGGGTGGGGAAACAACACTTTACCTCCATGGCTAATCCACCTACATGTTATTTCCTTTTTTTTTTATTTACTATTAAAAAAACAAGCATCAAGATTTTTTTTTTGATTTGATAAATAAAAATATTAATAATACAACATAATTAACTTTCTAATGTTAACATAAAAATTAGGAAAAATATGATAATTAAATTAATTATCTTCTCATAATTAATTTAATTACTACCAAAAACTAATATTAATTATTAGCTTGATATGAAGATTTAAGGTATTAATAAAACCTCTATATCTATTAATACCTTCCTGGATGGATCCTTTGCCAGATCCAATTTATAACAAACACACACATAAAATCATCCAATTATTATTAAAATAAATAATTGAAAAAATATTATACCACCACTTGTTCAAAATTACTAGGTTTCTTTATTATTGTTGCATCATCACCCACTTATTAAAAAGTGCTCCATTGTTCTAGTAATTTCCTAGTCGGTGGTATAATTACATTCAACACATAGATATAAAAATGCAACTACATGCGGGTAACATTTTACCTTGGAGATGTCATAGAATATTTTTTCTAACCATCATTTCCCATTTTAGGCCTCTCTTGAATTTGGTGGTTGTCCCTAGTTCAATCCACCGTGAGAATACCTAGTCTTGCAATCACACACATCATAAACAATACCATATTCTAGCATTGTATATAACATGCAACTAACCACTTATTCTTGATAAAATATAACAAGATTAAGAATTGGAAATCCATCCACCAATACAAAATCAACATCAATGATGAGCTTTTCCAATGATGGCCATGACATTAATGGACAATCTTAAATCAAATAGTCACCTACTTAAGGATAAAATAAGGGTGTGTAATATTGTTTGCTCAATTGGTATATGCTTATGTGTGTTTCGTAAGCATAGAAATATTTAATTTAAGAATTGAAATTATTTAAGCAACATTAATATATGAGAATATTATTGTCAAGCTTAAGAGAGGTTTTAATTAAGAAAGGTTGCAATAATGTTATTTAAGAAAGGTTTTAATTAATTATTTATGGCTCATTAAGTTGGTTAAGCCTTTAGTTATTTCTTACCATGCTTGGTGGGAGCCTTGCATTTCAAATAAAATAAGATCAATAATATTGGAGTGGTAATATATTACCTATTCATAAAAAGAAACCACACTTGAGCCTATTTGAAATGGAGGCAAATTAAGCTTTAGTTGTTGGATTTTGGAGAAAAGAGTGTTGTATATTTGGAGAGAAAGAGTGTACCAGTAAAAACCAGAGATAAGGGACGTTGATTAGCTAATTAAGGTAGAAGATTAATGTTACCTTCTAAGTCCTTGAAATGTATATGAAGCATATTATTGTTTCCTTACTGGTTTGACCATCTATTTTTATGTTGCAAAGTGATTTATTATTGTTGGTCTGAACACCATTTATTGATGCTTAGAAAGGTTTTTATTTGTTGCTTCAGCACATTCTTATTTTTGGATTTTTATAAGCATTCATGTTGGCTCATTTTAGATCACGAACATAATCTTGTACACTAGTTTTGTAAGCGCTCATGTTGGATCATTTATTTTTATGATTGTAGGCTTGTATGTTGGTTTAGTAATACCATGCGGGTTCTACTATGTTTAAGATAGCATGCATGTGTGTTGGCTTGTTAATAATCTTTCTTGTCAAATGTGTGGTCAAGTAGCCTACTTTTGAATCATTAAAATGACCCCCTTTCTAATGGTTCATGTGTATACATTTATTACTTGTAAGGTGTTGAAGTACTTTGATTTTACCTCACAATTGTTGTACATCCAAGAGCTGAATCCTCCATGTTTGGCATGCTAAATATTTTTAATAAGAATCTGGATTATTGTCATGATTTGTAGTGTTTAGTTCATCTTCCCACCCTACTATGCTTTTCCTAGATGGTAGACATAAGTAAATATTGTTTAGTTGTAGTATGGTCAGTTGGTTTAAGTTTTGCTTTTATCTTATTATTGTTTGAGTTGTGTGGAGTTTTTGAGTTTGGTGCATTTGCATGAATAACCAGTCCGTTTATCGCTCTAAATTTAGTTCCAAGGCTCTACCAAGATAGTTTTGTTATCCTTTACCTATGTTTATTCTGGTAAGGTGTACTTTGGGTAATATTCCTTAGAACCTTTTTTTCTTTTCTAGACCTAAGGGTTGTTTTCTTAAGGCTTGGTCTTGGTTTTGGTAAGTTGTTATTTTTAATTAAAGTAGAGCTTATATCTTACTATTTGGAGAAAATATTGTTATGAAATATTTAGTTTAGAGGAATTTATGGTATGGTTATGTTAATAAGTAATAAATACTTTAATGCATGTTAGAATAGATGAATGTTTACTTTATTTCAAAGTTAGAAGATTAAGATGTATATTTTTATATCAAATAAATAATATCATAATGTTATTCAATAAAGCAAGTGTCTTTAAAATATTTGTTTATTTGATGAATATGTTACTTTGGGTAAGCTATTTTATATCTATATAATGGACTCCTGAGATATGTGTAGGTAAAGTGGCCCATTATATAGAGAAGTATGGGATTATCTCATGATTGATGTAGTATAGACATGTATTTATTTTGGGATATGTTAGATTTGTTAGGTTGATAATGGACCCTTGAGACTTGTCTAGGTAAAAGGGCCATTATAGAGAGAAGTATGGGATTCTCTCTGAGGATTGTATGCTTTGCAATTTATCATGTATGGCTGCTTTCTTAGTATGTACTAAAGTATGATATCAATGAACACCTAAAGGTTCATAAGTTCTGTAGACACCCAAACGTCGCATATTGACCCTTTCCTCATCTTCACAACCGATCAATTTGCAAAACCCTTGAAAATTACATAAATTAGCTTTAAAACACTATTTATTTATCAAAATCACTATTCATCACCCTTAGGACCCTTGGGATAGTTAAGACCCTTCCTACGCTTAACTATAGGTCCTCATGTGACCTCATTCAAAACTCAACCAAGGTTGAATTCTCCACCATGGTCAAAAAGCACTTTATGCTCAAAAAGTCAACAATCTTAGTCAAAACTTGCTTTTATGGCTAATCCTATGGTAAATTAGGCTAATCATGCTTAATTCTAACTTTTCACCTCACCTAGTCTACTTTGACTATCCTATCCTTGCCACCTCTCACCCAGATATTTCCTCCATCTCACAATCTCTTGGGTAATAAATGAGAAGTTGAAGACTTTTACACATAAAAGGTAATTTCAAATTAGAATATATTTCCAAGTTGGTTTCAATAAATGCCATTTGGAGACTTTCCTCCAGGTCATCATGACTTGTATATGGGTGAGGTATTCTCTCACCCAATCTCATTTATGAGGTAGGACACCTCACCACACACACCTCATAGGGGACACCTCATGGGACACCTCAGCCCCTCCCCTAACCTTGGCCAAGTCTATAAGTAGAAGGCCATTTTCACCATTTTAGGGATTCCAATTTTATCTTACAGAAAACTCTACTGAAATCACTCTAGCCACTCACATCATCCATCACATTGACATAACAATAGGGTTTTTGTTACATCCATGATACTCCTTATGACTTAGATAGGTTATCGAAAACAAAGGCAACTTTCGAAGGTGACCCAATGAAAGAGCAAAGGAGCAATAACATCAAGACTACTCAAAAAGTATATTCAACTATTTTTTTTTTGAAAATAGTCAAGTTTGCACCACCCCGTGTGAACTTATAGGCCTAGAAAAGTTTGCACCCACATGTGCAAACTTTTGCCACAACAAAAAATATTCACCAGACTAGTAAGTATGATTTATTTTATGGTTTTGCATGGTTTTATATAGTTCTAGTCATGTTTTAAGATTAATTTAGAGGTATTTTTGTCTTTATAAACATAGGGTTTGATTGAGGCAGACCCCAAAATGTTCTAACCAGATTTAGTAGGTCCAATAGATACAAAGGACAAATCAAACCAATGGTGGCTCATGAGGAAGAAGCCCACTTACACTAAGGATCATCCAAAAGATGAATCTTGTTGTTTTTAAGCACATTGATAAGGGCTTCCTTATGGAAGACCCACTTGTAGCCTTTAGGAAAAAAATTGTAAAAAGGAATCATCTTGTAACCTCCTTTTAATTCAATATAAAATCAATGATTCTATAGTTGGTTTAAATTGCATTCTTTTGAATGGTTTCATTCTGGCATACCCAGTGGGACCCCCACCAAGCATTACCTTTATCACTATCTAAAAATTTGTGTGGACTATTTCTATATTATAGGTAACACCAACTCTAAACAACCCCCACCAAAGCCCTGAGATGCACTTCAGGCCTAACATCAAATCCTTGAGACACACTTCAGTCCCAACATAAAATCCTTTATATGCACTTCATACCCGATGATAAAGTTCATTGGTGCACCAATAGATTATGAGGTCCAAAGAGTACATACTTGGACATGTGAACTTTATAATCTACCTCCAAAATTGGTTCCTGATGTACAAGCTATCAGTTTCAAACACCCACATCAACTGATAAGGTAAGTCAAGGGAGGTTAAAATCCTCATATCCTGGGTATTGCATGTCCTCATACCTAGATCCCAAACTGCCTCTTACCACAATGTATGCAAGGTGAAACATTCCTTGTATTTTTTCATGCCACCTAGTTAGCATTCTGGTTTCCAGTATTTGCTTTCTTCAAGTGTATGCTTTAAATCCTAGGTTTTTGTGCCAAATTTGATCATAAATTTGATATTTGGTTGTTTTTTATGCAAGAAAATTTGTTAGGACCATCTAAAAACTCAAAGCCAACCATCAAAATCATAGAACCAATCGACCTAGCTCACATTTTTGAGTTTGCACACCCCCGTGCAAACTTCCATCAACAGAAAAATTTATACCCCAGGGTGCAAACTACCCAAAATGGCATAATTTTGACACAAAAATATAGAAAAGGGAATCTACAACTGCTTGGACACAGTTATTTTGCTAGTACACTCTTGGTTTTTGTATTTTCAAGGATAACTCAATGTTCGGTTTAAAAATATATTTGTTTGCATACACTTTGTCACTCCAATTTGTTTTTAAAAAAGCATTCTAGTGTATATTTACTTCCAAAGGCACTTTCGTTTTTATCCTTTTCCAAACATTAAATTAGATTTGATTTTGTGAGGATTCCTTTTAGTTTAAATTCATTTCCAAAAAGCATTTCCATTCAATCTTCTTTTCCAAGCATTAGATTAGATTTTATTTTGTGAGGATGCACTTTAGTTTAAATTCATTTCCAAAAAGCATTTCCATTCAATATTCTTTTCCAAGCATTAGATTAGATTTGATTTTGTGAGGATGCACTCTAGTTTAGATTCATTTCTAAAAATCATTTCCATTCAGTCTTCTTTCACTTGTTATTTGTTTTGTGAGTGTCTGTTTTAAGATTAGATTTATTTCCAAAGTGCATTTTAGGTTATATTTCATTCAAAAATGCATCTTAAGATAGATTTATTTTGAAAAGGCATTTAGGGTAGCTTTGCTTCTAAAATTGTTTGTGTAGAACACACACCCACACACTCACATGGCATTCACAATGGTAAGATTGGACTTCATCACCAATCTCCACTCGAGTCTGGTGATATTGGAATTCACCTCCTTCCACTAGCTCGCCCCCATGTAGTCACCATAGTAGCCCCCTAGGAGTGGTTGACCGACCTTCATCATCAGGAGATCCCCTACTCTTGAGCGTTGGTTTTCTAGAACCAATCATTGGAAGGTACCTTTAGAGTAGGTAGTTTTAGAAAGCCCCTTTACCATAGGGCTTTTAAAAATAATTAGTGGGCACAATTGATCATTATTTTGTATACCTTAAATGTGAGGGTTAATTGACTACCTAATTGGGCTAGTAGCTACACATTGATAGTGTGGCCTCTCTTCACGAGAGGATTTTTGACTCATCAAAGCATTTTGAGTCTCCTTCCTTTGGATACCGTTTTATTGTACCTTATTCCATTTAGGTTGTCACTCGCCCGTTGGCCACATAGTTCTATTCTATGCACCTTTGGATGTTGTAGGAGGTTATATGCTATGACATACCCATTTTTTGTGGAATTCATCCATTATTATGGTTTTTTTCTAGGCTGGATACAATACTATCATCAAAATACACAAAAACCCAAAAAAAAATTCTTATTGTTTGAGTCACTAAAATGGTTACAACAACATACAAAAATTTCTCACAATTCACTTGCTCAATTTTTTCATAGTCTACAAAATCCATAGTGCACTTCACAGTTTGATTTTGGGTGGTTTGCACTCCCATGTATGAACTTATGAGTATAGAGAAATTCACACCCCCCATGTGAACCTAGCTTCCAAACTATAGAACTTCACAAAAAATGCCACACAACACACATAGGCTTAAGAATACACAAATCTATACCCTCTATCTATTTTCTCGAGGTTCGCACCCCCTGTGCAAAATTTTAGGTATAGATAAATTCACACCTCCCATGTGAACCTAGCTTCCAAGCTAAAAAAATTAATAGAAACTACCACACAACACATAGAGGCTTAACACTGCATAAATCCATACTCTTTATCAATTTTCTTGAGGTTTGCACTCCCTTGTGCAAAATTTTGGGTACAAAAAAATTCACACCTTCCTATGCAATCCTGTGTTTTCCATAACATAAAGTATTAAAACTAGTAATAAAGCTCTCCAAAGCCTAAATTTCACATCTTTTGGCTGTTTCTTCACTAGCACACACATCATAATACCTATTGTGCATAGTAATATATGTAAGGATCTCCACCATTACATTGAGGTTTCTCACCTTACTATCATAGCTACTAGTTCCTCCTCCTCCTAGACCAATAATCCACCTTGTGAGTCTAGGAGGGTTACATCTATCTATCCACTTGATTTGCTAATTGGGCCACCAATGCCTAAGGCAAGTCTCATTCTGCATGTCACATATTTTGTTCCATCCCATGTGGAGGATGATATTCATGAGGACACATATCCTCTAGATGATCTCTCCTCCTCCAATCCACCATCGACATATTGTCAATATGTCATTTACATAGTGCCTAGTCATCCATTACCTACCATCACTTGTGATGAGACTACTCCACCTCCATCACCATCTGCTACTCACCCCTTTCTATAACACTCCTACCATCCGCTACTGGGGGATGACTACAACATTTTCATATCTCAAATCATCCTTGATGTCATCCCTACTATCCAAATAGTAGGCATTATTTCCACTCCACCTTATTTCATTACACCCCCTTCCTCTTCTTCATCCCAAATGTCGCACCCACAACAAATTCCACAAAATTCACAACCCCCATCTCATAAATATTCATCACTTCCACCATAATATTCCCAAATTCCACCTCAATACTACCAGGTACCACCACAACACCAACTACCTCCATCTCAATAGTTCCAACAACAACAAGTCATTCCACCACAATAGCCACTCTTGTTCACTTCGTAGTTTGATGCTAGATTTTTGACAAATCCCATATCATTCTCATCATATAGATATTCGTTAGCATATTCCTCTTCCTTCCACCTACCTCCACCCCCTCCTTTCCATCCACCTCCATCCATTCCTATTTCCTCTTACAATCCAAATTACCCCTCATATCTCACCAATCCACCATGCTATTCAACCTACCTTGAGTCTTTCCTTTCTACTACCTCCATGCCACCTCAGCTCACATCAATCATCACTCCATCCTTTGGTCAATTCTCATTTGCTATTCCCTCATCCCTTCCACTCTCATCATCAATACCACCCATGTTCTTCACTTCACCTCCTACTTGGTCCTCCACCACCACATCCCAATCACAACCGATCTTCCAACATCCACAACAACAATAAGTACCAATGCCCAACCAACAAGTTCTTGTGTACCATGATATGCAACAACAACCCACAACACAATACTCATCCACTCTTCTACATCCACATCAAGTTCTTCCTCCCCAATACCAAGCCATGTCAGCACTTGATCCACAATAGGTTGCTTACTACAATCAATGGGAAGAGCAAAAATTGCAATACCCACCCCATTTGGGTTATTTGCAGGCATCATCACAAACACTTCTTCCACCTTATTCTTCACAACCATTTCCACCCCCACACGGTGCATCCACGAATACTACAACTATGCTCTCTAGTGAACTTCAAGCTATGCAAGAACAAATCAAGAATTTGGATTTGCACACAACTAGTTATGGGTCCCAAAATCCCACGTATGATGAGTTATGCAATGAACCCATCCATCCATATGTTCCTATGCATCCCTATACTTATCAGTTTGAAATCCTAAAATTTGACATATTGAAAGGTAAGGAAGACCCTAGAGAGCATATCAACAATTATTGCTTTGCTTACCAACTCAATGATAGCGATCCACTCATGATTTTCATATTTCTACTATCACTTGGGGGAAAAGAATTATATTGGTACAATCATTTGCCTCACCATAGTATCTTCAAGTTTGCCAATATATTCCTCAAACACTTTTAAATCAATATCAAAACAAAGATAACATTGTCATATGTGTACGGTTTATGACAGTTTGATGATGAACCCATTATTGATTTTGTTTCTCGATGGAGGGTGGTCATTCATGATCTTGATTTTACCCTTCCACCTATAGAATTAGTCAAAATTTTCACCAAAATTTACCACAAATAAATCTCTCAAACTTTGCAAATCCATCAGAGTCACACTTTTGATGAGGCTATTGCTCAAGCCAAGGTTATCGAGGATATCAAGGTCCAAACAGGTAAGATCAAGCTCCATCAAAAAGCACCTTATCCATCCAAATTTTGGTACAATAAAAATGCCTACACTCCACCCACTTCCAAACCACCTCAAACCAATCAGGTGATGCTCACTTCTCCATCCTCATCATCACAACTAGCACCACCCCAACTACCATAATGTGCATTCCTAACCAATCTACCCCCACCTTCTAATCCATCGTAAGGGTGTAACATTAACCCTCCTCATCCACCATGCAATTGGATACATTTTTTTGAACCTATGCCCACAATGTTTTGTTGCTTATTTGATGGGGGTCTTCTCTCCTTGCATGATATAAGACCCAATTATCCTAATCATCCCCTACCTCGAAATCACAATGAATAGGTAATCTATGAGTTTTACTACCAATGTGGCCACCATATTGATTTATGCTATGTCTTTCACCACATCATCCAAGATCTCATTTATCGTGGCACCATTCAAGTATCTAATCCCCTTGCACTACAAAATTAAAACTTGGGGATCTATCAAAATCCATTTCCCAAACATGGGGGTAATAATGCTTAATCCAATCCATGACAAGTCAATCATATCAATCATGATCCCATCCAAAATGGGTTTGTGGGTATGATAAAAATTTCTATCCACAACTAATGTTACCCACAACCTACCGAAGCCCCACAAACTTCTACTTCTCTTACAGCATCTTCTTCTAATCCTCTAATTCCTCCACTAGTTCCTCCTACCATACTATATAATATCATATTTATTCATGGTAGCCTTTCACATCAACTCCATATTGCCCCTACAAGGTTATCCATCTATGACCTTCTCCAACAATCACAACCTCATTGTGATGTTCTCAATTTCATTCTTTGCTCTCTTGATCTAGAGACCCATGATACTAATGATTTTTCTAACTTTATTGGCAATATCCAGAGATTCTTGCAACCCTTTATTAGCTTCCATGACCATGAGATCACCGAAGTTGTAGGAGAGGGTGCGGATCCACCTTTGCATATCTAGGCTTCCATTAATTTTATTACCTACAAGTGCATCCTCATTGATATTGGATCATCCATAAGTATCATTTCTACCATCGCTCTTCGCCATCTTCACATACCACCTACTCATCTCGCTACTCCTTCTATGGACCTTCGAGCCTTTGATGGCTCTATACACCCTACCATAGGCACAATTATCTTACCCATTTAGGTCGGTGCCAAAACCATTTCCACCCTCTTCCACATCATTGAAGGGGAGATGCAGTACAATATTCTTCTAGGATTCCCATGGATTAAAGAAATGCAATGTGTCCCTTCCATGTTGGCATGTTACATTATTGTATTAAATACATTTATAATGGATTAGTTCACTACATCCCTATCAACAATAAACCATTCAAATTTTGTAATATTTTCACTCTTCCACCTGGTCCACCCCTTTATAAAATATAATTTGCTCTCTCTCCATGCCACTCCCCTACTACCACATTTCCATAACCCTCATATACACATAACACACCAAATTTGAGTTATATATCCTCTTCTTCTTCGCATCCACATCTGGCTACCTATGCTCCCACTCCTCTGATATTTTCACATATTCCTTCATCCTCTTATTCTCCATATTCCTCCCATTAACCTTTTATGCTATGCCACCATAGGATTCCTCTTCTACCACACCTCCTATCCTTTCCAATCCATCTATACCTCCCCATCACTTCATTTCTCATTCATATCATTCATGAGTCATACCTTCCACTTTGACCATATCTTCTTTTCCAATATCTCAGTTCACCCATGCTAACCATCCCATCATAGGAACACCTCTTGAATGCTATGAATGGATGCAACATGCCACTCGGTGTGAGGACCAATTGACCCAATCAAAATTCCTTGCTTCATCATCTCTACCCTCATATTCAACCAAGTTAATACCATTACCATATTTACCACCCCCAAGATCCTCCTACCAACCTAAGCATCATGACCCTCCTCATGTCTCTATACTCATGACCACACCTAGTCTTGGTGAATATGACATACAAAATGCTTAGGTAATCTCACCCACCATCTAGTCTACCCATGATTTTGATCAACCCCATGATGTGCCAATGACTATTGGGGTCATTGTTCCTCTTGGTCAACCTAATAATTGCACAAAATTCATATATGGGGGACTTGACTCATGTATGGAGCTTCCAACGCCTCCACCACCTCAAACTAAATTTTGTGGTAATATTGATCACATGTCAAATTCAAATTTTACCTAGCATTATATTTGACACTACAACTAGCATGGATTCAAACTCGAAAGGTATGAACAAAGGTGTAATACCCTTATCAATCCTCCTTTATGATATCCTAACGATAGGTCCATAATTGGTTACCATATTGCAATAATCAATACCCTTGAGGATGATTTTCATCATCTCAATATTGACCCCCTTGAGGTTCTTTCTGATGATGAATTTGAGCTTAATTTTCCTATCGATTATTCATCCCCTCAATCTATGGTTGACATTCCATCCACCTTATTTCGATTTCATCTCCACCGCATGAGGATACTTCTCCCTACATGCAGTTGAAGCCCTCATAGATAAATTTATTGACTTATCATTCAATCCATCTTTGCCAAATATTCTTCCTCCTTCACCTCCAATACCTATTCCATTCATTCCCTTTCACACTCAAAAATGAGTCCACCATTCCCATTTTCATTCCCATTCCCTACATATGGTTTGCTTCCTAGCCTCAACCAACCATTTCTTGATTCATCATCATCCTCTTCCTGATTCTTTGCCCACCACATCCTCCCACATCCACCACTTAAATAATTTTTTTCAACATGATATCTATTGACTTATATGCCCCACTTCACTATCCACATCATCCCTATTACATTCCACCATCCATTTACATATTTTTTCAATTTTTACAACATTTCATCCACACCATCACCCACTGAGCTCCTCCTATCACATCAATTATTGTGATCCTCTAATGCACCTTTGCCTTCCATTCCACCCCACCTACCTTGGATCAATCATACTTATTTTTATCTAGATGATGAATACCACCTTCCTAATGTTATTGATGATCTCCACCTCATCCTAACTCCCGCTCAACTCCATGATGGTTCTCACATGCTTGTTGAGGATACCATTGATGTTGACATCAATGATGATCCCAACCATCCCCACATTGTCAAACTCACAGCTAGTATTTCTACCGATGAACGCATCCTCTTCACTACTTTCCTTCAGAAGTACATAAAGGTTTTTGCATGGTCCTACATGGACATGCCTGGCCTTGATCCATCATTAGTTATCCACAACTTGGTATTGGATGATAACGCTAAACCTATCAGGAAAAAGTTGTGTTGAATGCATCCCACAATTGCTCTGATGGTGAAAGAGGAATTACAGAAACTTCTCGACATTGGGTTCATACAACCAATCGATTACCTTGAGTGGGTTTCAAACATGGTTCTCATAAGAAAATCTAAGGTGGGTATCCCATTGGAAAACTAATTTTAGGGATCTTAACAAAGCTTGTCCCAAGGATAATTTTCCACTCCCTAATATCAACACATTGGTCGATGCCACAACATGAAACAAAACACTATCACTCATGGATAACTCTTCTAGCTACAATTAAATTTGTGTCAACCTGGATGACCAACATAAAACATTTTTCACGACCTCCTAGGGATATTTTTCTACAAGGTCATGCCATTTTGTTTAAAAAATACTAAGGCAACCTATCAATGTGCCATGACATATATCTTTCATAACTTCATGCACAAAACTATCAAAGACTATGTCGATGATCTTATTGCAAAATCCAAAATGTGTGGTCAACATCTTGAGGATCTCCATAAAATCTTTGATGGACTCTTGGAACACAATGTGTCATTGAATCCAAAAAATATATCTTTGGTGTCACCTCAATAAAAATCCTAGGTTTTATCATCTCACAATGCGACATCGAGGTTGATCCTAAAAAATTTAAGGCTATCATTTATATACCTCCCCCTTCGAATCTCAAATAGCTATGCAGTTTACAAGGAAAAATAAAATCCATCCGATGATTTATCGCCCCACTCTTGGGTAAGTGTAAGTTGTTCAATCATATCCTTCAAAAAGGGGTCCCTTTCAAATGGGATAATAAATGTCAAATTGCTTTCGACATGATCAAATCCTATCTCACTTCTCCATTGGTTCTATCATTGCCCCATCCTAGTTGGCCTTTTCATATGTATATATCGCTACTAATTTTACATTGGGTACAATACTTGCCCAAAAAAATGAGATGAATCATGAATATGCTTTATACTATATCAGTTGAAAATTGGTACGTTACAAGACACAATATGCTTACATGGGAAAACTTTGCCTTGTCGTCATCTTTGCCACACAAAATTTATGACTTTACATGATTAATCAAACCACTTATGTTGTCACCTTATATAACACATTCCGTTACATGATGGGTAAGGGTTACCATAAGAGTTGCATGGCCAATTGGATTATTCTTCTCATAGAATTCGACTTGAAATTCATCAGTCAAAAATTTATCACCTTTACTGAGTGATACACCGCTACTCATCTAGCTTCCTGATAATTTTATGTTCCATACTACTGAATATGAGGAACCCGTAGAACTTGAGTCAACTTATAACTTAACCCTCTTCTTAGATAGCTCTCATTGTGAACATGGAGGGGATGCAAACATAGTCTTCTTTACACCTCAAGGGAATTACCTCACCTTTTATTTCAAGTTAGGATTTCCTTGCACAAAAAATAATGCCAAATAGCTCTTATCCTTGGCCTCAAGCAAGTAATTTCAATGCACATTTGGAATCTAGACATCTTTGGTGATTCCCTTCTCATTTTCAATAAAATTAAGAGAACCTGGAAATTCCTATACCCCATCCTTCAACAGTATAAGCAAGTCATCAAACACTTACTTGCTCAATTTGAGTGGTATGACATCACTACTACTCCACACTCCACCAATCATTTTATTGACACCATGGCTTCTCTAGGTTCACTTATTCCATAAAATCCACATTCTGACACAACTCACATGTCCATTCACACCCTCTTCCATTCTACCATTTCCACTTCCCCACCTCATTATGATGGTATCCATATCATACAAGCTAAACCTCATGACCCATGGTTCTACCAGGTCAAATATTACATCAAGCTTAGTATCATCCCTCTAGATCTAAATTACACTCACAAACATGCTTTTAAACAATAAGTAATCCACTACATATTATTGGGATATATTCTCTACAAGCAAAATCATGATAATATTCTATTGCGTTGTCTTGAACCATACGAGGTCCAACATATTATTCAAGAGGCTCACGATGGTACCTGTGGTGGCCATTTCAATGGCATGGCTATTACCAAATGCATTCTATGGATTGATAATTATTGACCCACAATGGAACCTTACTATTTTGAATACATCAAAAAGTGTGTCGAATTCTAGTACCATACCAATTGCATGCATTTACCTTAGACCCTCCAACCCATTCAATCAATGTGGCCTTTTTCTCAATGGGGTATAGATATTATAAATAAAATCACCCCCACCTCATCTATAAATCATAAATTCATCATTACTGCCATGAAATACTTCACTAAATGGGTTGAAGCCATCCCTCTTGTTGAAATGATAGGTCCCAAAATTTTTAACTTTATCACTCAGCACATTAATTATCGTTTCAGAATTCTATCCAAGATCATTTCTTATAATGTTATGCCATTCAAGAAAAAAAATGTTTGTGTGTTATGTGAGAAATTTAAAATTCAACATAGCTTCTCCACCCCATACTACCCACAAGGTAATGGCCAAGTTGAAGCTACTAACAAAACCATTTGCACCATTCTTTAAAAGATCATTGTAGAATCACATCATGATTGGCACAATAAAATGCCACTGGCCTTATGGGCCTATCACACAAGCATTCGTACTCCAACTAGGGCAAACCCATTTTATCTTGTATATGGTGTTGAGGCCATCATGCCCTTGGAGCTTGAAATTCCATCATTGTGTGTCTCTATGCAAGAATTCATTGATGACGATACTGCTCATCAAGCTAGGCTAGACCAATTAACCCTTTTGGATGAACGTCAAATCCATGCCATTGAACACATGTGTGTTTATCAAGATCATATTTGATGTGCCTATAACTCTAAGGTACATCAACATTAATTTTAGGTCAAATATTTAGTCCTCAAGGAGAACCAACAGATTACTAGCCAACCGCACCATCTTCATGATAAATTTACACCCAATTGGTTGGGTCCTTACATTGTTACCCATAAATTTGGTTCTAGGGCATATTTACTTACTACATTAGAAGGTCTTGTTGACCTTGATCCTATTAACATCATTCACCTTCAAGCATTTTATGCCTAAGAATTGGTATTAAGGCTATCATTATTTGTACATACCATCACAGTTACAAAAAAAGAAAAACAACAAACACAAAATCACAACTCTACGATTTTCTATCGAATTGCATTATCCAAATATGCTTTTCATCATTTCTTCTCTTCTTCTTCCCTTTTCTCTTTAATGAATGTTGTATGGTCATGCTTCGAGTGGCTACATACCTTTCATATTCTTTCTCTTCTTTCTCCCCCCCTTTTTTTTTATTCTTGTTACTTGTCAATGTTGTATGGTCATGCTTCGAGTGGCTACATACCTTTGATTAGTTTCATTTCCTTCCTTTCTCTCTCTTCTTCCCTTCTTTTCCTTCTTATTTTATATTCTTATATCATATCCTCTTCATTACTTTCATCACCCCATTCCATCGGATATTATCCTGGGGTAACCTTGTATAGTATTTTGCATACTCCATGCATTACCATTCACTGCCTTGTGACAACTTCATTCTTCCTCACTACATTGGCATTATACATAGCATATCTCATTCTTCACACATATTCACATGCATATAGATTATGTCCATATCCATATCTATACATATTCATTGTGAATACCATATTTGGAGAATTAAATACACACTTGCTAGCATGATAGTTTTGGTGTCCACTCCCATTTTCATGAGACTGAATTGTCGAAATATTTGTGAGATTCGACCATATATAGTTACTTCAATAAACCACCATATAAATTTGACAATTTCTAAGACACTTCAAAGCTTCCCTTGGTTGATTTGAGCTCTTTCATGGATCAAATTGCACATCTTACACATTAAACAATTTTTGAGAATAGGATTGGCATTATTGTGCATATATTGGCCACTTAGCAAAAGTCACCTCACTCATCCTATAATTTGCATGATCTAAATAAAACCTTGAGGATCAAAAAAAGGATAAGATACAAAAAAATAAGAGAATAAAATGGGTATAAAACAAAAGCAAACACCCAAAAAAAGCACTACAAATGGAAAGAAATAAAAAAAGTACCATCACAATAGCTTGAATCCCTGAGGTTCTCTGGTCCCTATTGAAATTACAAGGTATATCTCCATAAAATCTATAGATGCATGACTGAAAATGGAGTATGCCTTACAAGTGGCGATATGTCTGTCACATTAGCGACCTTCTTTTGTACAGACCACTGCGTGCTTGTGGATGAGCTAGCTTACAAGATAAGTTAACAATTAGGTAATACCACCCTCTCTTAAAATGGTTATATCAATATCACCTTACACACATTGATCCATGATTGGGTTCTTGTTAGCCAAGCTAGTTAATATTCTTGCAAAAATTTTACTCTTATTCAATGGGTTTGATTGCTCAAATTATCACATTCAAACATTTACAAAGAACTTATCACATCTGACATATTTGAAATAATGTATTGGATTACACCACATATTGTTTTGTAGTAATACAAGTACTTTCTTCACCACTGTTTACATCTACCAGTACTCTCATGCATAGCATATTCATAGCCAGTTCAAACTCATCCTACTCAATCCTTGGTTATATCTCATTCATTCCATATACATCTACTTCTATCACATCTAAACATCTATCAATTTACACATCTATGCTATATCCATGTAGCATAGGGGTGGAGTATTCCCATAGGGGAGGTATGTTCTAAGGCTGAGGATGATCAATCTACTAGTCCCAACTCGGTTACCAAATTGTACAACCGTACGATCCTTCAAACTACCCTTTTACGCCCAATGATCAGCTTGTACGGAGGTCAAATGCATACACTGTATGATCTCAAATCATACAGTGTCATAGCTTGTATGATGTTCCATTCATCCAAACTGATAGATTCAGTTTTGGAGGCTGTCGTACATAGTTTTGTAATCGTTCAAGTCGATTTCCCAAAACTGCCAAATCGGGTAAATTGCTCTCAATCACCTATTTTACCAAATCGGGTAAGTCTGCTTTGTACAATTTGTATGAACTCTGGTGTATGATTTGTATGAACCGAAGGTGCAATCAGATGTTATATTAGCTACTCTAATGCCTCAATCTCTCTCTAGAAGGTTTTGTGATGGTTTGATATGCTAATAAATCCATTCTCCATAACATGCAAAACATCTTAACCAGGTTCAATGAGAGATTCTATACAACTGATTACATCCAAAAATCATACAATAGTGTTCAACACATCTCTTATGATGCTTCCATGCTTCCAGATCAATCCTCAGGGTTCACCAGTGTTGGATTCTATCAAAAGGTTGCAACAATGCATAAAACTAACCTGTAACATTCAATAGAAAACACATACAACAAGATTCATCCACAAATCCACATCCATCAATGCCAGGATCATACACAGTACTCCACAAATGTAATTATGCTCAATTGTGTATTATTATATCATGGATTCAATTACAATATGGATAATCTATCACTATACTTGCAATAACTCAAAACAATCAATCTAAGTCTCAAAGTATAACCAGTAATCCTTACATAGGTAGCCAGACCTACAAAATTGAAAATGGGGCCTTATATAATGTTGCCCAGGCCATTCCAAGTGGTTCCTAAGGCAATTAGTTATTTAAAACTACCCATGCACAACTGAATTCATTAATTTAGCCTTTTACTAAGTCTAACACCTTAGTTAGCAAATCTATGCACCATTTCACTATGAAATTACATTTCCCATGCATTTGGATGAATTTCAATGCACCCTGTATGATTTTCTACTACCTTGTATAGTTTGTCAATCCAGTTGTATGGTTTGGTTCCCTAGTTGTACGGTTTACCCCTACCTATATGGTTTACAACACTTGGAAAACTATCAAAATTGAGCAAATCCTTTTTTATCACTTTCTCTTCTTCTGGGAGGTGGATTTGCTGCCTACATCTTCCCTCCCCTTTACTTTGGTCGGTGTCCTCACTGACTCATTCTACTTCTTCCACTGTGCCTCGTATCCTACCACTACAGCCTGTAAGTCCTTGACTTATGACTTATACATTTCTCATTCATTCCTCAACTTGGTTGCGTAGCTTCCCATCTCTACTACTTTCACCCCGTGGAAGTTAGCCTTTTCCTCGATAGTCTTCAGGAACTCCATCATCTGCTTTTCACATTCTGAGGCACTCTTTTTCAACTTCTCCTACCAGTGAGCTTCTTCTCGAGCTACCACCTAAAGTTCTTCATTATTTTTAGTAATGGTCTGTAGGTGGTGATTAATATCAGCCTCCATAGCTCGAACACTATCTTCCTTGGTTTTCAATTGAGCTTGCTTTTCTAGGACCATCTCATTTAGTGTTTTATTTTCCTTTGTCAGCTCCTCTATCTGCTTGGTTTGTATTATAATTTTCTCACTCTTCTTAGTCAACTGAGTTGTCATCTATTCCTTATTTGCTTTGAGTTGTGCCTCCAAATCCTTAACCCTATATTCTACATTCTATGAGATCTATCACTTTTCCTCTTCAAGCATGTTAAGTTTAGCTTCAGACATAGTTATACCTATCAGATCTTCCTCTAGCTTTTTTATTTTCTCTTCTAACACAGCTCTTATTTTCTATAGTTCTTCTTCCATTACGGCCAATTTATTTTGAGTGGTTGTAGTCTCCTCCTTTTGAGCCTCCTTGAGCTGATAGATTTGTTCCAATCCTATGCTCAACCACTCTATCCAATGTGTTAGGAAGTTAAACTTCCTCAAGGTGATAGCCACTCTAGTAGCAACCCTCTTGTATTCCAAATCTATCATATTTATGGGACAGGTCAGATGATCGACCCTATCCAAGTACATCCTTGGATATTTCCTGTAATTTGTTATCACCCCTTCTAGAAAGTCCTTTCTTCCCAACATTGTTGTTACCTCCTCCTTGGGCAACCTCCATGGATGTTGTGCATGAATATCAATAATTCTCCTTGTACGCTCCGCACTGTTCACCCATTCTGTTATCTTTTCTAACTCGAGAGACACTTGTTCTTCCCACAACTTCAACTCTCCCACGTGGCCAATACAAAATTCCAATCTGGCACTATTAATGACATGGCCTAACTGAGAAAAGAAGTGTTCCACCTTATCATCTATTCCACGTGCCTCCTCCTCAGTTTCAATTCTGTCGAACCACGGTACTTCTAGAAGATAACTGGATTGGATCCCTCACAGTTCTTCCTCTATAGGAGTCCATTCATCTTCCTCTTCCATGTGGTGGCTAGAGCTTCCCCCAAGCTCCTGAAGTGCTCTCTGAGTGTCTATATTTTCTTGAGGTGGAGACTATTTTACGATCTTCTCCTCCTCACTATCTTCTATATTTACAACCTCCTATTGAGATTGTTGTTGTTCAACTTGTTCTTGGGCTTCTTTCTATTCTATAAGCCCCACCTATTGTTCTTCTATATTCTCCTGGGCTACTTCTTGTTCTATACTACCCACTTGTTGTTCTTTTGTCACTTCTTCCTCTTGATCCTATTGAATGTTCATTGTTGTGACCTGCTCAACAACAAGTTCTTCTTTTTCCTATGATGCCTCCATATTTTTTGGTGCATCTCTCTTACTCGAGCCTCCTCTCACAAACCTGTAATGAGGCTTTTTCTTGGACTCTTCCTCCATGGTATCTATTCTTACTTCCATTTCCTCCTGAGTAGTGGTTGTTTCTTCTTGCCCTACCTCGAATCCTTTAAAAATTCAGAAGCATCCATCTGCTCAAATTGTTGGAAGATTTATGGAGATGTCACTATTCTTTCTACCTCTATCCAACATAACTCATCTAGTTCCATCTCTTCCGAGTCTGACTATTCTTTTTCTTGTTGGTGCTTCTGCGATGTAGGCTCTTCTCATACTTCTAGAATTGGTTTGCTCACCATTATTTCATGTTGTCTCCTCGTATTTATCTATATTGGGCTTCCTTGCCTCTTCTCCCTTTCTTGAATGGGTGGCTGCTCCTGCTGCTATTGCCTAGGTGCTTGCTGTTCTAGCTCTGGTTCCAACCATCTAGGCATTTTTCTCTGATGATGTACATCTTCATCTTCCTCCGGAGTAGTATCCTCTTGAGCTCTATGGGTTCGTTGCTCGCTCCTCATTTGAGATCTCTCTGGGGTCTCTTTTGGTATTGGTACTGACTTAGCCCATCTCAATATCATTGGTTGTCCTCCCCTAATTTCCTGAGGTGCTTTCAAACCTAGAAATTGGATCTCTACTTCTGTGACTACATTTAATAACAATCCAATGGCATGGAAAGTCATTCCAAAGTTCTTCGGCCTCTTTGTCAGTACCTCATGCATTTTTATTTCTAGATAGGTACCCCAATCATACTGAATTCCCTTGGTGATACCTTCTACATACTATGCTATCCACATTGGCATTTTTGTGGCCCTTATATCTCCTGTTAGTCGAGCCATGATTATATTCATAGCACACGACCAATGTTCCCCTTTCAACTGGCTCTGTTTGATTCTATGTGTTCCTGCACCTGAGATCTTTGCCTTAGTTAGTGATGTGATAGTGGTAAGTGTAGTGATGAGGTGGTATGCCTCTATTGGATCGACCAACCTCTTTACTACCTCCATACCATCTTCTGGTAAGCCAAATGTCTTCCAAAATATTTCTGCCAAAATATCTACCTTCACCGACCTCTTGCCCACATTGACATAGGTTGTTCTGGTTGCAGGGTTATACGCCTGAACTATCTGTAATAGATAGTTATGGAAGAAGGACTTGTGGAATGGTGGAACTTGTGCAATCACTACTACACCAGCATCCTTGAATATCTTCCTCCAAGGATGATTCTTATTTTTCCCATCACTCCACCACTTCCTGCATGTATCTGCTCCATGTTGTACAAATGTGATATTTGTAACTTCAACCTGACCCTCTTCCTGTCCACTGCTCATATTCTCCTCCTGATCTGGTAGGTGTACTTCACTCCTCATTTCCCTCCGTGAGGTCCTTTCTTGTGCCATTCTTCCCTCTCGATGCCTTGGTGGTGTTCTTCTCAGATTAGCCCGCCAATGTCTCTGCCCCCTCCATGACCTATATCCTCCTCTCCTCCAAGGATGATTACCACACCACTGCGACCTCCACCCTTGTTGTTGCCATGGGTATGCTTCTCTCTCATGCAATGGACCTGGTGACCTCTCCACCCTATTGGCTACAATCCACCTTAACCGATGTCCAAACTCTTCTATTGAGATCATTCCTCCACCATCTCATCGATTAACTTAGTAGCCGAACATCACCATTTCCCCAATCGGAAGTGTACCTAAAATCGTACGACTTACTGTAAATCATACAATATCTCTTCTTTGTACCCTTGTATGGTTCTTACCTTCACCAGCCGCTTCTAGATCGTACACTACTCTCTTTCCCCATAGTTCGATTTTCAGCCCGTCAGTCTTCAAACCATCATAACTCCTCCAAATCGTACATCTGCAACCTAAAATCGTATAGTGTGATAGTACTCCATATGATGTTGCTTTTGGACTACCTTCCCCTTTGGAATCTGTACGATTCCATATGAATCCATATGATTTGCTAAAAACTACCAAAAATGGCCTGAAAATCACCCAAAATTGTACTATCTTGCTTTGAAATCGTACATTCCTCCTCTGAAATCGTACAGTACAATTTTTCAAACCCTAGGTTGTGAAAAATTCAAAATTTTGGCCTCTTTTGCCGAATATTTCACCAACCCATTTTCCGGATTGCCCCGTTCCTCCGTTTCAGTATTTCTCGGGAGCAATTTTCCAACTTCTCCACCTCTAGCACAATTTATCTTCAATTGATGAATTTTTAGCTGTATTTGATGGTTGTACGGACTTCTCTTTCCATCCTTTGCTTTTTCTAGCTCTCTTTTCACCTGATTCTTCTATTTTTAGGGTTTAAATCTTCACTTTCCTTGCAATTTCCATCGTTCGATTCTAATTTCTCACTTCTTCGAACCCTAATCTACCATTTTTCACCTCTGGGTTCGTACTTGGATATTTTTTGCTATATATTCTTCATATTTCTTGCTGAACTTTGAATTTTTCTCTTCAATGGAGTAAAACCCTAATTTCCCTCTTCCGTTCCTTCTCCGGGTTTATTCTTCTAAAAATGAAAAGTACTCCTTGGTGCTAATAAAAATGGGTCCTTCTAAATGCAGATTTCTTGGTGAAATTGGCTGCCCATATGGTCTTCTTCATTCAATTGCACGCTTTCCACCTTCGTCCTCCTAGAAAATTTGAATTCTCTTTGTACGGTTTAATGAAATTGCAGTTCTGCCTTCTTATTTAAAGCATTTCGAAACCCTAACTAAACCCTAATTCAATTAACCCTAAATTGTGCCACTTTGCACATTCTCCTTCCATCTTGCATGGATGATTGACAACTCAGCAAGTTTTTGAAAAAATTGTCTTTTTCCCACTTTTTCCTCCAACCGCTACTTTTTCCCGTGCATGCCGCATTAAATGGTTAGTTGGAAATCGTACAACATGGCCAAAATCGTATAGTGTATGATCCAAATCGTACAACATGTCATCTTGTATGATTTCACATGTTTTTATGTCGATTTTACTTGTACGATCTCATAACTTGTATGATTTCATCCTCAATTTTTTTACTTGTACGATCTTTATACTTAGAAAATTTTCAATTTTTCTCTCTCAAGAGGCCGCCATTTCTGATTTTCAACCACTTCCTTCTTAGTTGCGTCCCGAGGGATTTTCACAATTAAGGCACTTGATTTTTTTTTCTTTTTCTTTTTATTTTTCCTTTTTTTTTTCAATCCTAATCTATTTACACTTACCATCTTGGCAATCGTACAGTGACATTCACTTGTACGATCCCATCAAATTCTTCTCTTGGAGGTTCAACTATAACGTTCGGAGTGGTTGTGTCACCTATCGATATTTGTTCTCTAGGTCGATTCATCTCCACTTGTGATGTTACCGAATTCCCTAGCCTTCCTCCTCCGTGTGTACAATTTGGAATTGTACAATTGCAAGTTGGAGTATCCTCACCTGGTGTCCTTTCCCCTTGCCACACAAGTGATTGGTCCCTTGGTAGCGGTGTCCTTACTACTCTACTATCATTCGAGAGACTTCTTCGCCTATCCCCTCGGATCAGTTCTGGCTCTAGACTTGGTGATCAGATTCTTAGTTGTCCCTAGTTTCTTTCATCTACAAAATGCACTCTTCCTCTACCGACAAGGCCTTTGCCACGTGAGTGTCTCCCCCATCCTATTCCTCTTGATGGTGGGTTTCTCTATGCTAATGGTGATTCCTCCCTTTCTTGGAGTAAGCCTCTACCACCCATTACTCATTGGGGTCCTGGTCGTATTAAGGCTAGTTGTCCCCATGTACGTCACCTTGCAGGATTTGGTAAGATTCCCCTCATTCTTGGTAATCCTCATAGATTCCTTGTCCAGTTCATACAAGCTAAGGGTGTATCTCCTAGCCATCTAGGAGTAGGGGGTCAAAATCTTCCTCACCCTCTTCCTCCTCTAATTGTAACATCACCTTGTCTTTGTTCATTTCGTAGTTGAATACCTCCCCCCTTCCTGGCTGAAGCCTTAGGGGTCTTTCTCTATTTCTTCCTCCCATTGTTTGGGTATCAGGAGTTATTTCTACCAACTCAATGTTGGCTAGTGGACTTCTACTTCTTCTTGTACTTGGTGACAATTGTCATAGTGCTCTGATTCTCTGATCCGCATGTGCTAGGCGACGTCTCCATCTTATTTCCTCAAAGTTTCTTTGTGGGGATGATGTTGCCAAAACTTCTCTATATGCATCAGAAAAGTCCATCTCAGAACTTGAGTGATTCTGATTCTCCTCTCTCTGTTCTACCCAATTTGTTGGTAAATTCATCATTCTCTCCAATATTCGTACTTCTCTCCTTTGTCTTCTCAACTATCGATAGGCTATTATATACTCTTGTGGTTCAAGGTTGGTTTGGTTACCTCGAGGGTTCTGAGGATTCTCTGGGTGATTATCTTCATCACTACTTCCTGTACTAGGTTCCATTACGAGCCAAGGCATGCCTTCGCTACTGGAGTCTATCAAATCCAGTAGTGTATTACCTTGTGGTTCGGGTGATGTAGTTACCTCTTCAATATCTCACCACAACATCTCCACATCTTTGTTTGTCATAGGTGGGTCACTTGGTGGTACCTGTGAGCTTGTGCTTGCACCCTCATTTCCTCCACCGCTTCTCAGAGTTAATCCTTCAACCTCTTCTAGTTCCCTTTCAATATCTTGTAGCCTAGCTACCCTTTGTTCCTCCAACCTACGTATCATGCCATCCAATTCCTGGATGATTTTCTCTCTCAACATTGCATTATGACCTCTCAACATTTGATATTCTTCTTGCAATTGTTGAGTCTATAACCGCATTCTTTGTTGTAACAGCCCTATCTGAGCCAATGGAGTAAGTCCAACCAATTCTTGATCAATGGTCTCATTCCCTTCTTCCTCTGGAACTTCCATTTCAAATGTGTCCACTCTATCTTCGTATCATACTGTTAGCCGTATCCTTCTTCGACCTTCCATTTGTTGTGGTAGTTCCCTCCATTCTACCTGGGGAAACATCCTATTTCTATTTTTTGGGGTTGCTTCTTCCTACCTTCCCCTATTTTTAGGTAACAATACTATCTCCTGATGTTCTCTTTCATTTGGAGGAATCCATTCCTCATATTCTTCTTCAACTCTCTCAGTTCCATCAACAAATCTGACATGTACTCATAATCTTCTTCTTTCTTCGGGTCGAGGTACCAACTCTTGTTGTTCTATGGTTGGTCGTAGTTCCTCCCCTTCTACAAATAAGTGCATGAGTCCTATGTCAGGATCTTCCTATGATGGATCTGGCTCACTCTGAGCTTCATCTTGAGCTTTCACTCATCTTCGTCGTTCAATTTCTTCTAAAGCAATGAATAAACATTGTACCTTGTAAGGCTTCAAATTTGAGCCATTTATAGTATCGGGTACCTCTATCCCATTCAAGTTCTGCAACTTGACTGCTCCATTATTCATTACTTCAACTACTTTATAAGGACCAAGCCATAACATCTTCAGCTTACCTGGCTTGATTTCCCTCTTTCCATTAAACTTTAGAACTAAGTCACCTAGACTAAGTTCCAACTTCCTCAAATGTTTGTCATGCCACGCCTTCCATCTCTTCTGGGCTATCTCAATCACCCATTGCACCATGACTCTTCATTCATCTAACTTGATTAGTGTTGTCAGTCTCTCTTCCAAACTTTCTTGATCACCCAAGCGATGCTCTACCGTGACTCTCAAACTTGGTATCAAGAATTCAACTGGCACCATTGCTTCCTATCCATACATTAATTGGAAAGGTGTGTGTTCTATTGTAGGTTTAAAATTTGTTTTGTATACCCACAAAATGGATGGTAGCCTTTCCTCCCAATCTGCTCCCTCTATTCCATAGGTTTTATACAGAGTAGATACTAGGACTTTATTCATTGCCTCCGCCTGCCCATTCACTCTGGGATAGTATGGACTAGACAATGAGTGTAAAATATTGAACTCTATTGTTAGCATCTTGATAATCTCATTAACAAAGTGTCCTCCTCGATCACTTGTTATTTGTAGTAGAATACCAAACCTTGTGATTACCTATTCATACAAGAATCTCACTATACTTTTTATCGAGTTATCAGGTAATGCTCTTGCTTCGACCCATTTTTTCAAGTATTCTATTGCTACTATGATGTATCTACATTTCCTCCATCGAGATGTCTTTAATGGGCCTATGAAGTCCAATCCCCATCATTCAAATAACTCTTGTGGTTGTGATGGGTACAAGGGCATAAAGTCCCTCCTTACCAGCTTTCCTACTCTTTGGCAAGTGTCGCATGCTTTCACATGCTCCTTCACATCATTATACAATGTGGGCCACCATAGCCCTGCTAGAAATACCTTCCTAGTAGTTGCATCTGGTCCCATATGCCCTCCTGCTAAGCCTGTGTGAGCCTCTTTCAATGCCACTTTGACTTCTTCATCCATCACACATCTTCGTAAGACACCATCACTTCCCATTTTATACAACAATCCTGCTATTATCTAGAAAGGTGCTGACTTCATTATTATTTTCTTCTTCTCAGTTGTCATCATTTCCTATGGCAACTCTCCTGTGGATAGGTATTGGCCAACCAACTTGTACCATGATGGAACAAAGTTGATGGTGAATAGTTGTGCATCTAGAAATTCATTAGGAACTCTTGTTCCTATAGGTTCCCCTGATCGTATCCGAGACAACTGGTCTGCAATCATGTGCTTCTTACCAAGCCTCACCACTACTTGGAATACAAACTCTTGAAGGGTGATGAGCCACCTACTGACTCATCCTTGTATCACCGAATTATTTATCAAGTACAACAAGGCTTGGTGATCGACATAGAAGGCAAAGGGATTCACCAATAGGTAATGCCTAAAATTCTGAACTGCATATACCATTCCCAAAGCTTCTCTTTCTATTGTACTATAATTTCTCTCTGGCCTTGACAAAAGGTGACTAGCAAAGAAAATAGGTTGATCTAGCCTAAACTATCCTTCTTGTGCTAAAGCACATCCAATTGCAAAATTGGAAGCATCAATATGGACATGGAATTCCTTATCCCAGTTTGGAAACACCAAAATTGGACTACTCACAAGCTTAGCCTTCAGCTCCTCGAAGGCTCCTTGGTGCTCCTCCATCCATCTGAAAGGAACATTCTTTTTTGTCAAGGAATCTAGTGGGTAAGATACATGTGCATAATTCTTGATAAACCTTCGATAGTACCCCATCGATCCAAGGAAGGTTTTGAGTGAACTCACATCAAATGGTTCTTCCATGTGCAATATCACATGGATCTTATCAAGATCTATTTTCAATCCTTCACTGCACACAATGTGTCCCAACAATTTCCCATATGGTACCATCAAAAAAAATTTCCCTAGATTTAATGATATTTGTGCATTTATGCACCTACTCATACATTCACTTAGGGTAGGAAGATGCTCCTTGATCTTCCCATAAATGGACCAATCATCCAAAAATGCTTTAAAGTTCCCTATCGCCAACTGATCAAATATATACAGTATGATACGTTGAAATGTAGCTGGGGTGTTACAGAGCCTGAATGGCATTCGATTGTATGTATAGATGCCATTCTCCATAATAAATGTGGTCTTCAACTTATCCTCCTCGGCTATACTAATTTGATTGTATCCCGAGAACCCATCCAAGAATGAATAAATCTCATGTCCTATGACTTCTTCCAAGATAGAGTCTGTGAAGGGAATAGGGAAGGGATCCTTAATGGTTATGGAGTTTAGACTCCTGAAGTCCACACATATTCTAATCTTGTCTACTTCCTTCTTCAAGGTAATCACTATGGGTGAGACCCATTCACTGGTTGTTACCCTGAAGATAATTCCTGCTTCCAGCATCTTTTCTATCTCCGCATTCACTAATGTCACATATTTTGGGTTCATCCTATATGGTCTCCTTCTCACAGGTTGAGCTCCAGGCATTAGGGTAATCTTGTGGACACACAATTCTGGTGGTACTCCTTTCAGGTCCTTATATGTCCATGCAAAGACATCCTTATATTCTAAGAATATCTTAAAATTTATCGCTTTCAGTATAGGATTCCAATCATCACCATAGTGAATCATCCTAGGTTCTTCCTCTATTCCTAGATTGATGTCCACTATCCGAGGTCCTTCATATTTGATATTTTTTGGTTCACTTGTAGCTTTCTCTACATTCTCTGGGTGTGTCGGTCTTGTATCAATCTCTGCATCACCTACTGTATACTCTGCAAAACTTTTTAGAAATGTCCATTTCTCTTCTGCTTCCTTCTTAGGTTCTTGGCTAACTTTCGATTTGTCTTGTTTTTCCTTGATCTCCTCTGACTCAATACAGAGGCAGTTGGGCTGAAAAATTTCATACTCCTCCATTTTCCAATGAAGGAGTCCACTATCAGATCTAGCTTCATCTTCGCTACATTCATCTAGGTACAACATTCCTTCTCCATCAGGTTCATGCCCTTCATCTCCTGAGGAATTTTTTGATTCATCCGTCATAGCTACATCCTCACTAACTTTTTGATTAGCTAGATTAATCATATATTTGTGTTATCCCTTCTTAAAAGTGATCTGATTCTTCCCCTAATTGTGATTAACTTTGGCTACTTGTAGCCAACCTCTCCCCAAGAGAGTATCGTATGCAGGTTTTTGCATTGTAATCACAATGAAATCCAAGACAAATTCTTGGTCAACTATCACCACTTGTTGTACGATCAAGACTCCCTTTGTATCAATGCCATTCTGGTTAGCACCATATAATCGAAAGCTTGGTGCCCATAGAGATGGAGCACCTAGTTCTAGCCATGTTCTTTCAGGTAGCACATTGATGTTGGATCCTCCATCCACAATAACTTGTGTCAATTTGTGCCCTAATATCTCCATATGAACTAATGCAAGTTTCTTTCCCACATCAATCATTAATACAGTTGGATCCATGAACTTATCCTTCCACTCCTTCTCCTGAATCGGTTGGCTCTACACTTCCATCACCTTATGCGGTTGTATTTCTTCCACCATTGCTTTTTGCAATGCTGGAATAGCTTCTAGTAGGTTTGATACTTTAATTTCTACTGTGGTATCCAAAACCTGTGCTACCATATTTTGCACAACTATCTCCTAGTCTGATGGTTTTCTTAGTTCCTTATCAGTTGTTGACTCTACTCGCTTAGTATTTTCAGCTTCCTCTTGCAATATTTTCTTTGCTACTTGCCAGTATTGCTTTTCCTTTGCTGGCTCTAGATACTTATCCTTCTTAGCCTGATTTCTCATCATGGCTAAAACTTCTTGGGTTTCCTCCTTAACTTGAGGAACTTCGATGTCCAAATAACTAACATTCTATGGGTTACTCGAACTCACCTATTTTGGAAAATTCTCTTCTTTGTGGTTTCCTAGACCACACCATCTACACATGTGTGTAGTGCCTATTTGCGATGTTTCCTACCTCTGAGGTGAAGGATAATTTTTCACAAAATGCCCCCATTCCTAGAAATTATGACACTGTATGATCGACCTTCCTTTCGAATCATACTACAAATGAATTTGCCCTCCTTGTCGATTACCTTGGTTTGGTCTTCCACCTCGTCTGCTATTTCTATAACCACCACTCGTTGCTTGTTGCCCACTTCCTTGGGCCTTCAGTTTCTCTTCCTACTCTTGGATTGATAATACTTATGGATGTACTCTTGCATTATATGGACATAGCATTACTTCATGCCCCATCACATTACAAATGTGGCAATAGTCATTCCTCAGACACTTCACATTTGTATGGCCCTCCATTTTGCATTCTATGCACCACATGTCATTTTTGTCAAGTTTGATCTTTTGTTCTTTTATCAGATTATCAAACTCCTTGCGAAATGATGCTACTATCCTCTGTATAGTGTCATCTTCTCCACTATCTGAATCATTCAACTTGGGATGAGATAAAATTCTTGTATATATTTATTTTGATTTACTCTCAAAATTATTTGCATGCTTTAGTGCTTCTTCATATGTTTCTGATGGTACTGCCTTCATATTTTTCTTATATTTTGGAAGCAATCCATCTACAAACCATCGCTTTACTAGAACATCTACCAGAGGCATCTACATCTTATCGACTAATTGCTTTAGTCTATGGTTATAGGACTTCACATCTTCATCAAATTTTTGCTTTGTCATGCAAATTTCTGTAACAATGTCTCCATCATCCTTCAAAGGTCAAAATTCTTCAATGAACTTCTCCTTTATCTGATTCCAAGTCTGAAAATCTATAGTATTTTCTCTCTTCAAATACCAATCAATTGCCAATCCTCTCAAAGTAGTAGGAAATAGAATTACCCAATCCTCTGGTCTATCCACTCCATTTTCTCTCCAAATGGTTATGCAAGTTCCTATATGCCATGTGGGGTCTTCCTTACCCTCACCTAAAAATAGTGGACATCTCTGTTTGGCTGCCTTGTTAGCCATCTTAGGAGAGTCATCACTATCACTTGAGGTATCTCGTGGAATCTCTGATTGATTCCTCCTTGGGGGTGTCTTACTCCCATTGTCTTCAGAAGTGTCAATTCGAGGTATCTTATTCTATCCCACCACTCGATGACCAAACTCTCATGCGTCTTCACTTGGCGACCTCCTTCACTGATGTGAGGGAGATGGTCTTGGTATTTCCTCCTGAGACCTCACATCATGTTGCTCTGGTGCCTGACTCTCATCCTCTACACTCCCTTGCAACCCTTCTACCACTTTCTCAGGTGTTACCATCCACTCTCCATCCTATTGCACTTTTCTTATGTCAACCCTTGCCTCTACGCTTGGTGGTTCTACTTCCTCATATTCCATCTCGATCAACAACACCTCAAAGTCTCCTTCTTCGGATGTCCAAACTTGCTCTATTTCTGGTTCTTGAGTACTCCAATCTGAGTTATATTTGTTTTATCTCTAAGAAATCCTCATGCTCCTTCTTACTGGAATGTTCTCTCTTGCTTCCCATCTCCCATGGCTTCGTGCATCGGTGTCCGTCATTCACCTCCAGTTTTAGTATTCACACTTCGTCAATTTGACCCATTTTAACAAAAATGCCAGATTTGATAAGGCAACGGTACCAAATGTAGCATAGGGGTGGAGTATTACCATTAGGGAGGTATGTTATAAGGCTGAGGATGATCAATCTACTAGTCCCAACTCGGTTACCAAATTGTACAATCGTACGATCCTTCAAACTACCCTTTTATGCCTAATGATCAGCTTGTACGAAGGTCAAATGCGTACATTGTATGATCTCAAATCATATAGTGTCATAGCTTGTATGATTTTCCATTCATCTAAACTGATAGATTCATTTTTGGATACTTCCGTACACATTTTTGTAATCATTCAAGTCGATTTCCCAAAACTGCCAAATCGGGTAAATTTCTCTCAATCGCCTGTTTTACCAAATCGGGTAAGTCTTCTTTGTACGATTTGTATGAACTTTGGTGTATGATTTGTACAAAATAAAGGTGCAATAATATGCTATATTAGCTACTCTAATGCCTCAATCTCTCTCTAGAAGGTTTTGTGATGGTTTGATATGCTAATCAATCCATTCTCCATAACATGCAAAACATCTTAACCGAGTTCAATGAGAGATTCTATACAACTGATTACATCTAAAAATCATACAATAATGTTCAACATATCTCTTATGATCCTTCCATGCTTTTGGATCAATCCTCAGGGTTCACCAGTGTCGTATTCTATCAAAAGGTTGCAACAATGCATAAAACTAACCTGTAACATTCAATAGAAAACACATACAAAAATATTCATCCATCAATGCCAGGATCATACATAGTACTCCACAAACGTAATTATGCTCAATTGTGTATTATTATATCATGGATTCGATTACAATATGGATAATCTATCACTATACTTGCAATAACTCAGAACAATCAATCTAAGTCTCAGAGTATAACCAGTAATCCTTACATAGGTAGCCAGACCTACAAAATTGAAAATGGGGCCTTATATAATGTTTCCCAGGCCATTCCAAGTGGTTCCTGAGGCAATTAGTTATTTACAACTGCCCATGCACAACTGAATTCATTAATTTAGTCTTTTACTAAGTCTAACACCCTAGTTAGCAAATCTATGCACCATTTCACTATGAAATTACATTTCCCATGCATTTGGATGAATTTCAATGCGCCCTGTATGATTTGCTACTGCCTTGTACGGTTTTTCAATCCAGTTGTATGGTTTGGTTCCCTGGTTGTACGGTTTGCCCCTACCTATATGGTTTACAACACTTGGCAAACAAACTATCAAAATTGAGCAAATCCTTTTTGATCACTTTCTCTTCTTCTGGGAGGTGGATTTGCTACCTACAATACATACATGCACATCATTCTCATGTACATATACTACAAAGTAGAAATAAAAACACAATAAAATGCAATACAATATGAAACCATCAAATGTCATGTATATATGTATATATCAACAAAATGATATCAGACTACAATATAACGTGCACTCTTGCGGGTACCTCATCACATGTACATATCATGTATATAATCATCATATAAAAAACCATGGATGGTCACTTGATCATCAATAAAAAAATATACATCACATGTGCTACTCAATAGGAGTCTCCCCAATACCCTCATATGACATCACTCACTCCACGATACCTCGCTCTAGAAAAATGCCACCCACTTCCTGTGCCACTAGTGCCTCTCTCATCACCTCTCAAACCTATCCCACTACTTGTGAGATCATCAAATTTACCACCTGCTGGTTCATATGTGCTATCAAGGGTGTACTATTTTGGCTTCATTAAGACTAACTCTAAGATCTTGATTGTGACTCTAAATATGTTGATATCACCAATCCACTCATAATAAAACTACCCTTGCATTGTGCTCTCTTTGCGACCTCCTACATATGGGCTGCTATCAGTCCCTTATTTACCTACCGTAAATGCCCCCCCTCTACTTGAAGACTAGCCATATTAACCCTCAAATGCTCCTCTACCACCCTCACCACCTCTAAATCCCCATGTGCCCATTGTAGCTATTGCACACTTTCTTGTAAGCTCTTAATATCCACTATAATCCACCTCTCTACAACTATCATCCCATCCACATCTCACTATAGCTACTCTACACACTCCTATCGATTGGCCTTCTCAGCCTCCACCTCCACCCTAGCCCCATCTAATAACTACTGTAATCACTCAGCTACCTTAATCATCTCATCCCTCTCCACCCGAGTAGCATCCTACTCACCAATAATAGCCTTTCTCTTGATGTCTAACTGATCCACCCTCACCCTCACCTCATATCGCTCCCTCATGACTATCTCTAGCCTCTCCTCCACCCTACACTTCCCCTCAACCAATGTAAATCTATCTATCACCCAATCTAGCTCAATATCTATTAGCTTCTCCTCCAACTCTCATATCTCACCTCACAACTATCTTGTCTCCTCCTACACCACTCTCATCTCTTGTAGCCCAATCATAAAATCAAATGTAGGTGGTAGTGATTTTACCCCTTCATCCACTGCCACTATCTCCTCCATCCCTCCATCAACCTCCATCACTGGCATCTCATACATCACCACCGTACCCTCTATCGATAATCCCTCACTCACCTTAGGCTATCCTAAGGTATATTCGCTCACCAATATATCATGCACATCCCTATGTAGTTGCACACATTGGATCAATCGATCTAACTCCACCTCCTCCTCCTCCCTAGGCTCTTGTGATCCTGATACTCCTAATGATCCAACATACTATGGTGATCCTAGTACTCCTAGAAATCCCCCATGCCTTGGTGATATTAAGGGACTAAAACT